>JALGPY010000007.1:22410000-32410000 GCA_023055425.1 Linanthus parryae | reverse complement strand
TATGTAGGGACGAGTGGCTTCCCAACATTCGATCTCAGGATAGATCATGTAGACGACGGAGAATATGTCCCAAATCACACAAGTAACTCAAGAATCAATCGGTGAGGCATTAGCGCCGTTGCCAAGAGGATCTTCTCCTGTAAAGAACGTGTACAAGAAGAACCCGAAGAAACGGAAGCCAAGAGAGGAGGATGTTGCCCCGCCTCTAGGTAAAAGAGTGGCCAAACCACACAAATGCGGTACATAGTTGGTAGGTTGGAGTGTTGAAGTGTATGATGATGTCTTTTGAATTAGACATTTGCATTATTTTGAATCAAAACGATAGGCGTTTGAACTTTTTGAATGTAATATAAATAGTAATGTTTTTTCGGAATAATTTAGATGTGAATGTTATGTGATGAAAACAGATTTGTACTGGTGTTGGATATGTAGGTTTTGGACAGGGAGGTTAGGACTGTTGTAAAAGTTTTAAAAATTGTGCAAGTATAGAACCGATGTTAGAACCGATGTTAGCAACAACTGTGTTCGGTTTTCTGAAAGTGCAGAAAACCGTCGGTTTTTACCCCAAAAAATCGACAATAGTACCATCTGTTTCAAAAGGAGTCTAAATCCGTATTTGTTCCCCAACTGGAGTTTCTTCAGTTTCTGGCGGCCTCAACATGGTCAGTTTTGTGAAAAACTCGAAGAAGCGGAAGTACTAGTTGTGATGGAATTAATGTAGAAATAGAAAATAAAAGGGTAAAAGACATTTTGCACCCTTGTTAAATGGGCTATATACAAAAACCCCCTCTCTGTTTGGGGATATACAAAAACCCCCCTAGAAACTAACGGTGACTAACGGCAACTAACAGAACACACTAAATACCCATTTTGCCCTCGAATGAAAAAAAAATACCCTACTATATAATCCTTATCTTCTTTCTCTCTCTTTCTCTTCTCCCACTTTCTCCGTCTCTCTTCTCTCTCTCGGTTGTCTCTCACTCTCCTTCACCAACCCACCTATTGAACACCAGAACCCTCATCTTCCTCGTTACCAGAATCAAATAACCGGAATCCCTCATCTTCCTCGTCTCTACCCAGATCTCCCCACTTCGCACTCCGTCTCTACCGAAGAGGACGACGAAGCCGGTGGCGTCGGCGCCAGGGCTCGCTGCTTCTGTGTCTGCTGCCGCCGCCGACGCCATGACTCCTTCACCGCCTTCTCTCACTCTCCTTCTCCGACCACATAAGAAATCGGAAAACAAAGGTCGAGACTTTACCTGGTGGCTCATGGATGCCCCAAACCAGATCCGGTACCAACCAGATCTACACAAGCCGAGACCCAAAGACCACTACCGAAGCTCGATTTGTGGATGAGAGAGAGGGAGTTTAGGGGGGGGTTGTTCTGGGTGGTTTTTGCCCTGTTTTTTGTTAGCAGAGCCCTCTGTTCTTGCCGAAAGATGCAAGACAGAGAGGTTTGACATTTTTCTTTTGTGTGAATTCTTTTCTGGATGAAGATGGATTCGTGGATGAGAGGAAGAAGACGGTTTTGCTGGGTTTTCTTCTGCGGTGTTCTGGGTCTATTTCAGGCCAGTGATTCAACGTTTTTGTTGATTTCGATCGGAATCAGGATGACAGGAGATGGAGGAGTGAAGGCCGGTGGCTGTGGTTTTTCGGGTTTCTGGGTTCGAAATGGTGGTTGTGAAGGAAGGCATTGATTTAAAATGGTGATGGTGAATTGATTGTGTGTTGGTTGTATTGTATTGGGTTTAGGTGATTTAGGAGGTTGTAGTGGTGGTTGTGAAGGAAGTCAGTGGTTCGATTGGGTCTTTTCTGGGTTTGTTCTTCTCTTCCTCCTTCTTCTTCTTCATCTTGTAAATGGTGGGAGGGAGAGGGATAGGGGAAGTAGATCAAATTGGTTGATGGTGGCAGTGGTGGATAGTAACTGCAGATTATGATGGTTTTGATTTGTTAGTCTGAATTGATTGGGTTTGAGATGGTGCAGGGTCTAGTTGTGAATGGTATTTGGTGGCTGTATAGAATTGGTGGTGGTGGTGGTGTGTTGTTGTTCAAGAACACGAAGAACACAAGAAAATAAACAAAATAAACCAAAAAACATGAAGAGGGCCAAAATGGTCATAAAAAAGTCATGAAGAGTTGAAGTTGAGGACTCAATTTCAGTGTATGAATTTGGTGTTCTTATGATTCTAGAAAAAAGATCCATTTTCTTTTTGCAGTGGTGGTGTCGGAGGTGGTGGCCAAGAACACGAGTAACAAGAACAAAATTAACACAAGTACAGATAAGGGCAAAATGGTCATAAAAAGGGTCAGATTGCACCCCCTCTCAATTAGCATTAACAGAAGGGTGGTATTTGTCCAACGTCCGTCACTTACAGGGTGGTTTTTGTATATCCCCGAACAACGGGGGTGTTTTTGTATATAACCCAACGAGGGTGCAAAATGTCTTTTACCCAAAATAAAATTATGAATAAAAATAGGGTAAAAGACAAAAACCACCCCTCGAGTATGGGGTATATACAAAAAAACCCCTCGTGTTCGGGGATATACAAAGACCACCCCTGTCGAGACAAGAACCACCCCTGTCAGTGGATGGACGTTAGACGAAAAACACCCTCCTGTTACAATCAAGTAGTATAGGGGTGCAATCTGTCTTTTTTGTGACAATTTTACCCTTACTTGCTTTTTTTTCATGTTCTTGGTGTTCTTGACCACCACCACCACTACCACCAACACCACCACTACCACCACAAACAACAACAATAATGAGGCAAATTCACCTATGCCAAGTCCAAAATCAACAGATCAATTCACCAGAACCATCTTCCCATAAACCACCACAATTCACACACCTACTTTTAACAAACTAAAATTTGACAAATTTGCAACACCATCTGAAACTTACAACAATTTTGGTCCAAACAATTTTTTTTTAACCAATGATCCGCAAAGAGATTAAAGAGCACAAAATAGGTATCATGCCAGACAAAAAAAACACGACTGATGCAGTACATACTTCAAACCCAATTGCAAGAGAGAAGGAGAGAGAGAAAGCAGATCGGAGCCTTCGCATCCAGATCGGAGCCTCGCGTCCAAGGGAGTTCGCGTAGATCGGACATCTCCGGCGCCCGCCTGAATCTCTTCCACCGCCTGAACCTCTTCCACCGCCAGATCAACATCTCCGGCGCCCGGTGGCGGTTGAAGAGGTCCAGGCGGGGGCCGACGAGGGCGGAGGTGGTGTAGGAAGCCTCGAGCGTTCGGATCGGGCGGCGGGCGAGGGATATCGTGAAGGAGAGGGGCTCGGCTGCGGCTTCCAGTGCCGGCGCTCGGCTGCGGCTTCCAGTGCCGGCGCTCGGCTGCAGCTTCCTCGGCAGACGAGAGGCCCACTCAGGCTCGGCTGCAGCTTCCGGTGCCGGCGGTCGGCTGCAGCTTCTGGTGCCGGCGCTCCTCTTCGTGGATCGGTGAAAGAGTGGGGCTGAGAGAAGGACGGGGATGGAGGATAAGGTTGGTGGAGATGGTTGATGGTTACTGGAAAAAGAAATAAGATTTGAAGGAGAAGATATATCTGAGAGAAGAGAGAGATGAAGAGATAAGATTTTTTTTTGAAATAGATGAAGAGATAAGATTTGAAGGAGAAGGAAAGGAAAAGCTATATATAGTGGGATAATTTCTTCAAATTTCAGGGGTATTTTTGACTTTCTCACCCTCCGTTACTCTCCGTTAGCTGCCGTCACCTGACAGGGGCGGTTTTTGTATATCCCCGAACACGAGGGGTTTTTTTGTATATATCCCATACTCGAGGGGTGGTTTTTGTAACTCTATCTCTCAGATGGAGAAATCTCAACCGTTGGATCAGGCCTTACTCATCCGCGATCCCCCACAAACCCGTCACTTCACCCTACATAGCCCAAGACCAGAACATCGAGGCCGTGGATTGCTGAAACTTGAAGCTCCGACTGCATCAGCCCCAAACCCTAGCCTTCCCAAGAGGACGACGACGAAAACTCATCAGCACAGCGATCATGGCCCTCTCCTCTCGCTTCCTATCCAAATCCAGACAGGTATGCGCTGAATCAATCAATCAATCTTCGTCATTTCACTCATCTCTCTCTCTTCGTCTCTAGGGCTTCGCCTATTAATCTCTGTAGTTTTTTTTCTGGATCCGTGTGACGAAGCGTTCGCTGGTTTGATCGATCGGGCTCTAAACTCTGAATCTGATATTTTTTTTTAGGATCTGTAGTCTGTGTTGCGTTTTGATGTATAGTCTTCAAACGACGTTTGCGCGATCTGTTGAATTGACGAACACTTTCGCTTCTGGGTTAGTATTGGAAATCATGAGAACTGGCGAAAGCTGGCATTTAGGCCCAATTGGATAAGGGGTGTGTAGATTGGTACATTTTGGTGATGGAAATGCGGATATGATTAGTTAAATATATTCCTGGGATGAGAATAATCAAACCTTTCAACACTATGGTTCTGGGTTTGTATGGTTGAAGCTGGCATGTTGCCTGATTGGGTTAGGGTTATGTAGTCAGGAAAACTTTACTTTCAGGTTAGTCCTGATGATGAGAATGCGAACCTTATGGGTCGTGGGTTTGTGTTGTTAAAGCTCGCATATTGCCCTAATACGAGTATGGGTATGTAGTTAGGTATACTTTCGGGATGGAACGTGGACACACCATCTTCACGTCTTTCAACCCCGTGGGTGCTCATCATTTAGTTCATACGTTCATGAAACGGTATCTTGACTGCTGCAAATTGTTGTATTTGTGGGTTTCGGGTATTTGGTACACATGATAATTTTAGGGTGATTTCCGATTGACCATCAAAGTTTAGGAGAAGGGCAGAGTCATTGAAGGATGGGTGGAAGTGAGAGTTTAGTGTGAAGATTAGGCTGTGAAAATCTGACATAAATGGGATTTCATAATTTAGTTCAAACAGCAATGTTCTCCAATGGACAAATACTTAATAGTGATGCAAATGGTTGTGTTTCTGGGGGTTGGAAATCTGTCATTCATGAAATTTATCGTGATTTGTGATTGACCATCAAAGCTCTGGAGAAGGGAGTAGTGGGAGGGGGTTAGTGTGCTGTAAAGGTTGGGGGATCTCACAATTAATTTTTTGAGGCATAATACGAGTTAATATAGACTTCTTATTGGGTTAAGTTTGCAAGTGGTAGGAGGGTGATTCTTTGTAACTTCTGGTGTACGGAAGTGTTTCTAGATAAGTTTGTGTGACAGATGCTTCTTGCATGGGTGATAAAGGTGTTTGATATTGTAATGTTATGAGCTTAATGATTGCCGTTAGTTTATTTATTGCGATTCAAGGTCAGCGAGAATGTGATTATTGAGAGACAATTTATAACTTTTTGTTGCTTATATTGCTTCTTATTAGCTACGATCCTTGGTTTCCACTCTTAGGAGAGATTTAGATGGTCTGTGGCTCTGTACTTATTATGTGGTACTGTTTTTTCATCAAAATCTTCCCTCTTGAGCTATCGCTCAACGGTATAAACCCCCTCGCCTGATGATAGGGGTAGGTCCTAAGTAGGCGAGCAAGGAGCAGAACGAGTATCTCTTCTGCTAAAGAGATGGAAACTATGATCACTTTCATTCGCCTCAATAGACGAGATCCCCCCTGTGTGCAGTGCACGAGTTAATCCTGACCAAGCTTTCAAATAACGGTCCGTAACGTAACGTATCGCCCGATACGTAACGGACACGGTGGTCAGCGAAACCGGTTCGGCCGATACGTTATGTGTGAACTGGAATCACAGAGATATCGTCCGATACGGACCGGTTCGGTTGGATAACGGGCGATACGGGTCCGGTTCGGTCCAAAACCGGTCTGAAAATCAGCAGAAAGAAGAAGAAAGAAACAGAAAAATCATAGGGTACCTTCGTGCTCCGTCATAGATGCGAAGAGTGACTGAGTGAGAGTGTGAGACTGAGAGATAATCGCAGTTCCTGTCGGAGTCGGAGATCGTACCGCCTGGCTGTTCTTCATCGCACTTCGAACGCCGCGGTTCTTCTTCGCTGAGGACATCCACCAACGACCAACGACGAAAAAGACAGTACTTATCTCTCCCTCTCAGTCTCTCGTTAGATTTAGGTCAGTAATTCCAAACCTTACCACTAAGAGTCAAACCTTATCTCTAAGAGTCAAAGTAGTGACTAGATAGAGATTGTATATATTTAGTTATGAATTGTTTTGATAAGGAGACTGCATTTATTTTAATAATGAGATAGAGTATATTATCTCAAAAAAAAAAAAGAGATAAAAGTATAGACAGTAATATATTAATTCCAATTGTTACTTTTCCTTTAAATTTTAGTTCCAATTATTGGACTAATGGAGAAATGAAAGAAAACAACTAGTAAAGACTACAATATATTTAATATACAAAATAATGGTTTACAAATACTTTTTTAGATCTTTTAACATTTTTTTTCCATTCACGCATTCGGTTACCGATTTCCGTTACGATTTGTCCGTTACAGGTCAAAACCGGTTTCCGTGACCGTTACCGATACATCGGCCGATACCGTTATTTAAAACCTTGATCCTGACAGTTGAGAGTGAGATTGTTTGGATGCTTGTTTATAATAAAGACGCTCTGATGATGTTGTGCTCTTTGGGTGGTACCCTCCTTCGCTTATTTGATGTTTGAAATGCTTTAGGGTCCCGTACTGTCATATGTGAACTTGTTTGCCGACTGTCATTTACCTAGAACTAAATGGCAGATAGATGGAAATGATACATATTGCATGGGAAGTTAAAAGATCAAGGTTTTTGCGTCATAAAGAAATGGTTGCTGCCTAGTTCCGCCATGTGTAGCATCTTAATTCCTTAAGTACCTCACTATGAAGTATGAAGGTGGAAGCTTGCAAGGCCCATTGAATTTCACCCGAGTGTCTGGTGAATATGTGTTGTCCCGGGATAACGTAGAAGGTAATGACTTGTCTGTTCAGCTTAAGCGCACATACACACATGTATATATGCGTGTATGTACACTAACATAAGTCAAGTAATCATTCACCATATGGTTCTCTTGAGTTTGTACCATGGTATCACCAGAAAGTAGGTGCAACTTTAAACTACACTTCCTTGAATCTGTTGCTCTAGAAAAGAGTTGTAATATGAAGTTACTTGCAGAAAACCTGTTACGCTGGACAATGCTTTGAAAAGAAATTTCTCACATTGTAGTACATAGAAAGATCCAGTAACCACCTCTAGTGAGAAAGTAGGTAAGTTGTAATCCAGCAATGACATGTTTAGAGTCATCTAGCACTGATCATCTTTCCAGTGTGTCCCATATCATCTGAAACATGTTTGTTTGGGGTGAAGACTGTGTGAGGCCCCATTGTTAGTCTGCTGTGTGTTGATGTTGGCTGCAACTTGACATGGGCGGGGAAGGGGTGACAACATTGATGTTGTTGGGTACTTGGGTGGCAGTTCTTGGAAGTTGTACTATTTATTGTTTTTTTTTGTAAACATATGAGATTACATCATAATGCGGACATAACTTGTGATACTAAATGTACATTTAGATGAATATTGTAAGAGTAGTAATTTAATAAAGCAAATCACATTTGAACTAACTACTTCATGACTCTTCATGGTGAGGGGATATGTCAACTGAGATAATTTCAAAATTATACTGCTTACTTTGCTTGAACAGTGATTGTGGAATCTAACTGAAAGACGACATTAATCTTTAGCCTAAGTGTTCACTGGAGACTTCTTTTAACCAACACAATGTATGCTGACATCTACCAGAGTTGCCAAACCTTGCAATTGAAAACCAAGGTAATAATCAAGTTGATACTTTGGTTATCATGGGATGCACATATTTTTGAAAATCAATCTAGTAATCAAGTCGATATTTTGAATATGAAGGTAATAAACAAGTTAAACATGTGCACTTTTTTTTTTTTTTTTTCGTGGAAACAAGCAACACAATAAATTTCTTAAATGCCGGTCAGGTTATTCGTAATAATTGATTGAGTTCACTATTCAGTTCTATACTGTGAAAGAGGTTTGGATGCGTATGACTTTTGAAGATTAGGATTTGTGCTAATGTTTGCCAAAAAGTGGAAAGCATGATATATATGTAAGGCTTCAACTCATTGATTGATCTTCTTGGTTGCTTTGACTATGAATGGATGCAACAGTGATTTGTTATTTTTTTGTTTATACACACACATGAGAGGAACCCGCAGCCTCCGCCTTGTGTGGTAAACCACACTCCTGGCAATAACATACAAAACTGTGATTCGGTTCATTGAGGATATTTTGACAGTCTTTCTAATTATTTCTTGTATTTGAGTAGTTACTCTTGTTACAAGCTTGTCCTATTTTGTGTTCTTTGATGATATTGGTACCAATGATTTCTTTTCGGTACACACATCCTGTTATACAGCTGTATGGTAGCCAGATCCTTCTGCAACAGCATAATGCTGGTTCTGTTCGTTATTTTGCCAAAGAAGCTGCTCCTGCTCCCCCTCAGCCCCTCAAGGGAGACGGTTAGTGTATACTCGTAATTCAAAGTTCCTCTATTCTTTAATGTTCTTTGTAAAGAAGAAAAATTGCTTAATATCTTGTAGAATTCATGCATACCATCTCTGTGAATAGTATATCACGGCATGTTGTATATAATGTCAAGCGATCATGTCTCTGAGATTCTATTGCACTCAGCTCTACATGCCCTTGCAACTAATTAATATCTGCAAACTGTGTTCGGTTTAGTTTCTTCTTTCCCCGTGTAGGCTATGGGAGTTTGACCTATAATTTCCTTTGTAAGCGTTCTTTTTCAATTTTATAAAATCTTTCTTGCCTACAAACAAAGTTAAAAGTTCCAGAGTATGTAAATTTACTCAACTTGGAACAGCTTAAAATGATCATAACACAAGTTAATGCCATATCATTTCTGGAAATAGTTTAATTGCAGTATGCTGTACTTCTGCCTATATCTTTATACATGTAGTTAACATCCATGTTAAGTCCATTAGTATAATAAATATCTTAGAAAGTAGTCCCTCCCCACAAACTGAAGCATCTGGATTCGCCACTTCATGATGTTATGTTTCCTTCCATATCTCTTTTCAGTTCATTTTTTATTAGTATTTTCAAGTTTTCAAGTTATATCACTGCTAAATAACTAACGCTGCACAAACAAGTACATCGAGAGTCATGGTATTCCTCTTAAAGGTTGTAACAACAATCTTCTGTCTACACGCTAGTCTTTATCTATAAGGTCATATGGAATTATCTCTGACAAATGACTTGTGTATTTGAACTGAAAGAGATGTTGAAGAACATTTACTTGGAGGTTAAGAATAAATTCGAGACTGCCATTGGGGTACTCAGGCAGGAAAAGATCACCATAGACCCTGATAGCCCTGAAGCAGTGCAGCAGTATGCAAATGTCATGAAGACTGTTAGAGAAAAGTAAGTTCTCCTTCATCATTTTATCTTTTTTCTTTCCCCATCATTCTCTTTTGTCCTAGAAGGGAATTGTTCTTTTGCTTTATCTTATCTTCATACATTTGGTGTAATGCTTATCTGTAAATTCATTTTGATCCATTCTAGAGTTAATATCGGAGTCCTATAAATTTTGTGACTTTATGTATATATAGTAGCATTGGTGCAACTATATCATGCGCGAACCAGATATTCACATGTTTACAAATAGAAAGCTCAAATTTTATAAACTCGCACCCGGAAGTGATTAGGAGTTTCACACATCTAAAAGCTAGAAATCAAGAAAAAATAAGATATAGAAAGACATGTGGAGCAATGAACTACAAGATGCAAAGGAGATCGAAATAATTAGAAACTATTAGCCTTGGACTTCAGAAAAATGTACTAGTAATTTTAAAACTAGAACATGTTGCAAAACGAACAGAACTTTATGAAGTATCATTTCTTACACTAGACCTCTGAAGCTCTAACTCAATTAGACCTTTAACTTAATCAATGATGAATTGTATGAATCAGTCTGAATCGCAATTGATCTTCAGATTCAATCTCTTGAATCGGGATTCAGATAAATTTTTGTCCAAGAATCACTGAGGGATTTGATAGTTTCGTTGTTGAATCGAATCGAATCGTGGGATATGAGTTGTGAATCGTAAGATTCTGACAACAAAGTTTAGAAGAGAATAACTTTGATGCTAACCATCTCTCTTCTACGCAGTATGAATTGTTTGGGCCACATATGCAGGTACGTAGTACGTTCAGTGATTGGCTGTGGTATGTGACCTTGCTGCCTTATAGTGGCTTTGCCAAGGCTAGTGTCTGACATTCGAGACACTTGACTTTTGTTCTTCATTTTCATGAGGCGATTGCTCATAACATCCACAGGAACCTATCTGTAGAACTCGGTATATGGAGGGCATGTATAGTTTTCTGTTGTTACCAAACTTTAACCTGCACCTTTGGTTTCTAATTCTGCTATGCCATTACAACCATTCCAGGGCTGATTTGTTCTCGGAGTCTCAACGTATTAAATACATTATTGACACAAAGACACAGGGTATTCCTGATGCTCGAACATATCTTGCCACATTGAAGGAGATAAGGATCAGGTAACCTCCTTTATTCGTGTTTGTTTTAGAGGTTGGATATTGTGAGCTTGTTGTTTAGATTTCTTTACGAGCCTCCTTGTGATTTTGTACCCTTGGTCCTTCAATACTGTTAACAACTTAACTGTTCATTTTGGTTGTTTGGCTTGATTCTTGTGTTCTGATTTTCTTTGAACCAAAGGAAGTATTAATTACTCCGTATGAGCCAGCCATGTGCTTTGATAAACCGTGTCCACTTCCCACCACATTGACCACACTCTGTCACTCGTGTATCTCTGCCAGATTTGTGGTACTTTTTTTGCATCCAAGTAATTATAATTTTCACGGATTTTTGAGTATATCTGTGGTCATATCTCCCGTGTTTTTTTAACCCTTTCCAGCCACTTCACTGCTTTTCCCTTTTCACTGTATATTGAAGTATGTTTTTCCCCAAGTCTCTCATCTATGGTTAGAATCTCCATTACGATACAAAATGCTTTACTTTTTTTTTTGCTTTCGTTTCCTGGTCGAAGATGTTGAATTGCAATTGACAACTTCTTATGATTTGGAGGCACTACATTTTCTACCTCTTTCATCCTGCAATAGCTTGCATGATCACTGCCTTGGTTATTATCAAATTCTTTTTGTTGCAGGAGAGGTCTCACTGATGAGCTTGGTGCCGAGGCTTTGATGGACGAGGCATTGGACAAAGTTGAAAAAGAAATCAAGAAACCACTCATGCGAAATGATAAGAAAAATATGCCTCTTCTTTTTGCAGAGTTCGACAAGATTAATAAGCAGTAAGCATCAATTTTGAAGTGGTTATTAGTGAGTGGTGGTCATGGCTGCTATAGATTGATGGGACATCAGATCCTAGTGCATTTTAGATGTTTTCATTCTGGAGTTTGGCATACCTTTTTTGGGTTATCTGGAAAGTGGTGATTGAATTTATCGACGTATTTGATATGTACAGAAAGTATATTTATCATATAGTAAAAGAAATATTTGCTTATCGGAAAGAGAAGATGATGTAGGGAAAGCACTGAATTTAAGAGGGAGATGGTAGGGATTAGTGTGCTTGCATTTATAGCTCGGACAATGATGGTCCTGACGAGTTTCTAACTCATTCATATTTGGAACGATTGTTCTCATGTTCTCATTTGTTTTTTTTCATTACAAAGTGAAGGGCTCTAAGAGTGTCTAATTTCTGAGGAGATGAAAAATTACTTTATGCAATTGGCAGAGTTCACATATTATGATTCCTTTGGAATATACCAACTATTTTTTTTTCTTTCATCAGACTTGGAATTAAGAAGGAAGACTTGCCCAAGTATGAAGAGCAGTTGGAATTGAAAATTGCAAAAGCGCAGTTGGAGCAGCTAAAGAAAGAGGCTACTGAGGCCATGGAAACTCAAAAGAAGAGGTATGATTCTTCTGTTTTTACCTCTCTTCTGTTTACTTCTTTCGAGTAACAGTTTCACAGATCCTCTAAAATCAAAATGTACGTTATTAACAGACCATTGAGGCATGAAACCAAAAATAGGGTGTCCATATCTCATATCCAGGACCTAACAGCATAGTACTTAATCAGGACTGGATGCCAGCTGGTCAAGGCACTGGTTCCACTGGTTCAGTGGGTTGATTAAATTGTAATGATGTACACAGTACAACAAATATTTCAAGAAAGAAAATATCTATATTTTTCCTTTGGGATTTTGACGAAACATTGTTGATTCAGTTGTCAAATTCCAATGACAATAATTCGCTTGAGTAATTAGGTCACAAGAGTATGTGAACAATAATAAAAATAACTAACAATAACCAAATGTAAGCATTAAATAAAACTGATTTCTTTTAGTTGATAACATGTGTGAAAATAGTAGTTTTAATACAATTAATATCATCAATGTATGAGTTGTATATAATAATTTATTATGAAGTTACTTGTATACATATTATTGTTGGTGAATTCATGATGAAAGGAGCTTGTGGTCTGGTGGTAAAGCTCTCACACGGGGTTGCAAGTTTGAATCTTGCAGACCATTCAGGTGGATTTTTTCTAATTATATATTCTTACGCGGCTCAACCCGTTCGGTTTGGTTGCCGGTTCACGATGAACTTGCCTAGTTTCACAGGATACCATCACGGTTCTCTGAATTCCTATTCATATAGCAAACCAAGGAGGACCCAGGTCCGCTTTTAAAGATTAGGCCAACTAGTGACTACCCAACCAGCACCGTCAGAATTTATTCTACATTTAATTATGCAATAAATCAGTTTACACCCTTCATGTATGAGGCTGCTGTCATTTTGTTCCTTAATATTATTATTTTGTCAATTTACACTGTAATCTTTACTTCTGTTATCAATCGCCCACTTTGTCCAATACTCCGCTAAATAGGTTATGTGCTCCCATGATTCACGAGACTTGTCATCTAATTAAGTTCGCAATATATAATTTCATTTTAATGATGTTAGCTGTATTGCCTTGATAGATCTACTAGATGTCCTTTTGAGATTCTTTAGAAAGAGATGTTAAGGAACTCTTAATCTGTTTTCGTAGGTGTGTTGTTATGACCTAGTATGGCTTCAAACTGCATACTAGTCATACCAATAGTACTTGGTAGATCGTTCTAGGTTGTTAAACAGAAATGGGGACACAGAAGACGATACCCTATGGAGTTCTCTGTGCTAGGGGTAGGTTTCTTTGGATGTCGTGGCAGGGATTTTATCATCTTTCAACGACCCAATCTGTACCGAATTGAAAGACACTCTAGTTTCACTGCATCCATGTGAGCCATGCGTGGCAGCAGGAGATTAGTTTTTCTTGCCTTAGGCGTGTGGAAGATAAACTATCATGCTATGAAGTCTCCCACTTCGTGGCTAGAAACAGGAGGAAGAATTTGGCACTGATATGCCACTCTCTCAAACAGCCTTCTTTGAAAGCAAGAATTCAGTGAGTTCACGAATGTAAATATGAAGTAGCAGAGCTTTCATTTGGGAATTTCGGATCAGTTTTGGAACTGATAAAATCCGGATCTTGTGGTTATGAATAAGCCATATATGGTTCTCATGGGTACTGTTATGGGCTCTAACCCATCAGATCCAACTGATATAACTTCCATTTCCCCTCCTGCAACAATAATATTTAGGTGGATCTAGTTCACATCTACCGGGTTGCCAAATTCACCGTTGCGGCTTCGCTAGGGTAAGAGTGATTTGTGGTAACAGAGGGCCATTTTGTTCCTGGACTGGTTCCGTTGAGTTTGGTGACTGATCACCCGACAGTGGATCACAATCTTCAAAGTGGTTTCAACGGGTTCTGCAATGATTGTGGGTAGTTATTAAAGCTGTTATTTTCTTGGGTTTGGATGGGCGGGACCCTCCAAGAATGTTTTACTACCATGCCATATAGAGCAAGGAATTAGTCAAGCAAAAATTGTCGTACTTAAATGTTAGATGTCATTTTCAATTTTTTTGTTCTTTACAAATTTTATCTGTCCACACATTTGTTCTTATTTCGTTCAGTGATGAGATTGTGAGAATGCTTGTCTATGTTGCAGGGAGGAATTCAAGGACGAGGAGATGGTTGATGTCAAGAGTCTAGATATCAGGAATTTCCTCTAAGTTTGAATTTGATGATACTCTCTTTTAACGGTTGACTTGTTCGACGTGGAGTACCAAACTCTTAAGCCAAGAGATGGAGTTCCCCCTGTCAGAGATTTGAAGTAGATTTCATTTATACCTGTGTAGGTATATTTTGTTACAAATAAGTAAAAAACGAGATTGTTGAACTTTTGAAACCCAGCGATGTTTTTTGTTATTTATCTGCACAATTGTCTAAATGCAAGGATTGCCCCCGGATAAGAATGCCTTTGAGCCTACTCTGTTGTTGAGCGCCAGAATAAGCCGCAGTTGCTGAAATGAGGTTATTTTGTTGAAGTTATGTTTTGCATTTAAATGTTTTGACCGGAAAGGAAAATATGTGAAGGCTGGTCTATGCCTTGTGAAAGTTGTGTTTGAAAATGCCATAATTCAATAAAAGTGTGTTCCAAGGCTCATTAGACTTGCAGATGTGTTGTGCGAAGAGATTCAACAGTGATGGTTGTTAGGGATAGTTTGAAAGTGTTAATTGTGTGCCTAACGGAATTTACTGAATAACACGTTGCACTGCTTGTTGCAGCAGTCTTGACATAGCTCAAGTGACTGAGTATTATTTGTGCTTAAACGTAAGAGTTTGGAAGTTGAGCAACTATTGGTGCCACATGACTTCATTACAACTACAAAACATTGCAAGCATAACGATTTCTCTTGCAAAAGCACAGTTCACTCGCAAGGCAAATACAATTGAACCCGGTTATTGGTGTCCATGCAAATTGTGGCACTAAAGTGCGTGCAAAAGTCAAACCAAAAAACAAGCATTTTTCCGAGTATAAATGATACATTGAACAAATTTCTCTACTTGCACTGCACGAAAATCATTTCATCCCCAATGTTCCTCAAATGTGAAAAGAGAAAAACAATCCTTTGAGATGGAGTTCAGTTGGGTTGGGCATGAATGTTTAAAATTATTTGACAGTTTGATTGAGGCATTGCATTTGTAATCTGGGAATCCCAAGAACTACTTACTGATTATCTCATCATTTTTGTGAGTGTCAATCTTGATTTTTATTTGAATGTTTCAATATTGATTTTCTTTTAAGTTTACTAAAGTACACATTTGAGTAGCAGCACTAGCTCTTGCTCTTCCACTTCATAATTTGTTTGGGTAAAAGACACTTTCACCCCTTCTAGTTTGATTGAAGGACATGGTCACCCATTCCCGTTGAGTATTTTCTCACCATTCAGTGTGCCAATCTTCAAATAACTTACACACCTTTGATTGTGACGCGTAATTTATGCCCCCCCCCCCCCCCCCCCCCCCCCAAATTATCATGCAAAAACGTCTATTATACCCTTAGTTAAGCCACATATTTTACAAAAGATACCACAAATTTATCCCCAAAACTATTTATAGTGACAAGACCTCAATTGAAGACTAGAGCATCTCCAATGCTACTAGTTATACATTATGTATGTTTTGACTAAAATAGTCATTTTTTATTTTGACTATACAAAATTTTTGATATGATCTGCAATGCAATTATGTAAAAGTTAGCTAAAATGTAGTTATTGTAGGTAAAACTTTAATAAAAAAAAATTAATGAAATATAAAAAGAGGAGAGAGATAGACACAAAAAAATTAACTATCTATTTTCCGGTTATTTAAACATAGAGAGGCGGATAACTATCCGTTAAAATAAAGAGTCGGATAAAGAACCCATTGGAGATGAGTTTTTCACCATATCTTTCATATTATAAAAATAACCGCTGTTTAAATGGTCCATTAGAGCGGGGTCACAACTCACAACAGTGGCATATACTATGTAAGTTTATTGAAGTTCAGCACATTAAAGGAGTAAAAGTGTTGTTTACCCTTTTGTTTGGCAAACACAAAATTATCTGCCTTTCAATGCTATAGAACCAAAAACCCCCGCAAAACCCCCAATTTTCTCTGATGATGGTCTCCGTCCTCTGCTGCTTACCGGCGTAACCACTCCTCGTCCTCCTCTCAAATGGCGTCTTCAACCCTCACTACCCTCTCTCTCTCGATCCAATCCCTCCCCAGTTACAGAATCAAGAACCATCCCCTTCCCAACACCCTAAAACTATCCCCAATCCATTCCCACAACCTATCCTCTCTCAGTTCCAATCCCAGAAACCTCCCCTTCCTCTCACCATATCACCCCAATCTTCACAAACCCACTTCAAATCTCACATCACCCATAAGATGTTCTTCGCCGCAAGACTCACCCCTTGAAACCCTCTCCAAATTCTGCAGAGAAAAGGCCGTGGTATTGCTTCTTGGGTCCTTTGTCTTCATGGGTTTGCTTTGTTTTAGACCCTTTGGTTCTCTACCTGCTAAAAAGAGCAGTTATGTGGGTGAGAAGAGAGAGACCCATGAAGGCAAGAGTGGGAGTGAGGAAGATATGTATATGAAGCTATTGAGGGAGAACCCTAGAGATGTTGAGGCATTGAAGGTGGTGTTGTATGATAAGATGAGGAATGGGAAGCCGAATGAGGCTGTGCAGTTTGTGGAGAGGTTGATTAAGGTGGAGCCGAGGGAAGTCGAGTGGCGGCTTTTGCAGGCGCTTTGTTATGAGATGATGGGGCAGTTTAGTAAGGCTAAGAGGTTGTTCAAGGAGATTTTAGCTCAGAGGCCTCTTTTGTTGAGAGCTTTACACGTATGGTTCCTTACTCATTCTCGCTTCTTATGTCCCTCCATTTCGTATTTAATATCTTATTTATAGTGCTTATGGAAATGAGTTTGTATTGGTATGTCAATTATGCACAATTCTGGGTTGTAGCTTCACCAGAATTGAGGTTCAAGAATCGATGTGTTGGTGAAGAGGTCATGGGAAAATTTTTCGTCATGACTTTAATTAGTACTCTTTCGGTTACATTTTTAAGGAAGGTAGTTGGAGGGACTAATTGATTTCTGGTAAATCCTCGTATGTCGGGTCTTTAGCTTGATTTTATAAGTTTAACAACTATTATAAATTCATGTCTACTTGAAGTTTAGTAATTTGGAATACTTTCTTATTTGTTTATCACTGAAATGGTTGTACAAATTATAAGATAAAACGGTTTCGTTATTCCCATGAGGATATGGAGTGATTTGGAGATCCATGTGGCAACTGTTCTTCTCTCCTTTGCACTAAATCATGGCATCATCAAGTTTATCCCTCGGTTTTCGGCAGCACCCTGTCGATACCGGAATTATACAGACCACGCTCAATAAACTTGTATTCACTTGATAACTAGGGAAATAACATATGATTGTCTCCACAACATGATAGCATATTATGTGTTCTTTTTGAGGTTATTGCTTACTATTGGGCAGCATTGCCTTTGATTCAAGAATTTTTATGAAGATGCAAACTCTCTTGATACCTTTGTTTCAAGATTGTCACATATAAGTGGTACTATTCTTGCCTGCAGGCAATTAACTTAGGGATTCGTTCACAGAAACCTATATACTAATGGAGTTTGGTATTTTACTGTTCATCTTAGTAATTTTGGCTTGATAGTAGTCCTTAGATCTGTGTGAGACCAATGATTGATAAATTTAAAGCTTGTGGAGAGTGGCTTCAGCCACGGGTCAAAGCCACTACATTTACTGTTCTTTATTATGTTACTGTCCAGTGTTAAATGTTTATTTAACACCATGGGCCTGCTCTTCATTATTTCGCGAAGGACATATTTTGCAGTACATTTATTCCCAGTGATCCATCCCACAAAGAGTCAACGTTGTTGAGCTTCTATGACAAAGTTCGTAAAGTAAGAAACATTGGCATACTTGTTTTGATTTGAAGTAACCTTGCTCCTTTCATCTCGCTTTCCCAAAATGTTCCACCAAATTATTGCTAAATGAAGTGGGTTAGATACCAAGGTAAGCAATCTTTGCTTGTACAATACTCGCAAAAAGTGCCTCAAAGTGTACACGAACTCTCCACAAATATGATGTTTAGTCAAAATGCTCCCGTTGTACAAAGATGTTTTCTTCAAGAACAATGGCAATGAGCAGTAGTACCTATGACTCTATCTGTCCCCCTTTCAATGTCTCCTTTCTATTTTAGGAAGTCCGAATATAAGTGTCATAATATCAAAATTAGGACTGCAACTCGGGCGGGCTGGACGGGTTAGCACCCCTGTCCAAGCCCGAGCCCGAGTTCTGTCGTGGCTGCCCAAGCCCAACCCGACCCGAGTTAAGATCATTCTCAACTCGTCCGAGCCCAAATTCGTATAACTCAATTCGGGTTCGGGTTGAATTCAGGCTAGTACATTAAACATAATATCTTCTTAAAAACACAAGAGAATAATTAATTGTTGGTCAAAAAACATATCAACTAGTTGAAGAACAAAACAATGATTAAAAACATCGCTAATATTTGAAAGAAAAGTGGCATATTCATATTAGATATGCTACATAATTCCTTCAAAATATAATATTTATATGGAGTGGTCATGCAAATCGGGCAATTCGGGTTAGCCCGTCGTTCGATATTTGTGCCCAAGCCCGACCCTAATTGCAATTCGTGCTGAGAATTCTTGTCCAAGCCTGTCCAAATTACTAAAATTATACGTCCGGGCCCTATGTAAGTTCGGGCTGGGCTCGGGTTGGTCGGGTTCAACCCGCCCAAGTTGCACCCCTAATCAAAATTACCTACCCTTTGACTTTACTTATCTCTGTTCCCTTGTAAAAATCTTTACCTTTTCACTTCCCAAGAGAAGTTTAAATAAGAAAAAGGATACTTAAGTAAATCTATCAAGTCAAAATTATCTCCTAAAACTTTCAAGTTTCACCCCGACTTTTGTGTGTATATATATATATATATATATATATATATATATATATATATATATATATATATATATATATATATATATATATATATATATATATATATATATATATATATATATATTACTCATACTCACATCTGCAATTAGGCCGGGGTAACTCGCGTTGTCGCCAAAGAAAAAGCTAAAAGGAAGCGGTGACTAGTCTTCCGATCTCATGAGCTCTCATGCATGCAACTCTTACTTGCATGTGAAGAGACACATATAGTACAGTTGATATGGTGCAACATCAGATGGGAAGATAAATATGCATATGGCAAGATTTGTACTCAAAGCCTCCGAAACCAGAAACATCAGAATATCAAATCGCCATCCACCAAGTATTGCAAAAGATTAAGCTGTGTGGAACTTGGCCAACAACGTGCTTCAAACTTACTAAAAATTACAACAATTTGCAGCTTTACAAATGCCTTTGTAATTTAGACAGTATAGTGGCAAAATAGGACAACTCATAATGGACCCCTGGATCTAGGAAAAACTTGATTAAGTTGCATTACTAGGACCAAAACATAGTTGCAGAAGATCTGATTGGGTATCCAATTCACCCATAATACTGGGACTGTTGTAATGGGAGTCGACAACCTCATTACGTGAATGGAGCATGAAGGATTGCTATAAAGGCAATTTGTACAATCAACTATCTTATCAATTGGTTTGTTCAAATGGCTAGCCAATCTCTTAGCAATTAGCTTCTGAATGCACCCACTGATTGATAGGATCAACAATTATGCAACATGAAAGACCAATCTTCTGTGGTATTGGGGCAATAAATGAGGCGCTGAACCTATGTTCTAAACTCCCTCTCTCAGAGAACTTCTGCAAATAACTTAAATAGATTTTCTAGAAGCCGTAGCGGTGTGACCTAATCAGGGGAATTGTGAAAGTTTTGAAAGACGATAATCTGATGTAGGAGAACCGTCCTTTAATTTTGCTGGCCATCAGTAAGATACTCATAAAAAAACATATGTGAAACCTGGTCTATCCTCTTTGATCACAGGTTTCCTTCAAGACAGAATTAAAATTCTGATGGGCTTATTATATATATACCTTCAGATATCTTGCATTGAATAGTGACTTAGATAAGGACCTTCAGGATAACTGAAGAATGGATCAGTTAGTGGACTAAACGAGGACTGTGGTTCTGCCTTTGGAGCAAATCTTTATTTTGAATGTGCAGCCGTATGAACAAAACATGTTCGACATGGATCTAAGTTTCTTTGTCTTATTACATGCTTTAAGTTCGAATCCCCTAAAAAAGATACATGCTTTCTAGTTTCTATTGTAAAGCTTTTGAAATCATAATCAACTGAACTTTCTGACGAATCAATATGTGTGATGGGATTGTAACCGTGAATGATTCTGAAAGCTTTCTTTTTTCCTTAAATTAGGCACTTTTGAGTTTTTCCTTCCTGGATTTCCAGATTAGTGACTAAAGGGGGTGAATCAAGTTGGATCACCAATCACCTATACTTTCCATGGTTCCAAATGTTTATTTTAGCAAGAAAAAATGATGTTTTGAATTTTTAGTTATTTTCTCGCTTTGCAAATTTGACTAGTGGAACAGCAGATGAGATACGAGCACTCTACTCTCCCTTAAATATGTCCCCTTTACCCATTATCCCGACCCTTGCTTATAGCTCTTGCCAAAAGATATATGTTTCTTCTTTTTCTTTTGTCTTGTTACATCCATCTTTGCTTCAATCAACTATAAATTTATGTCTCCAAATTGAAAGTATCAAACGCGTAGATCTAAAAGTCTCGTAGAATTTGTTGAAGAAGCATCTTAAATGTCTGGTAGTGCAGACGGTGTTGCCTGAAACTTTCTCTTGCTTCCTTAGTAGTAGTTTCAACTTTCAACTTCCTTAAAAGTTCTGTTGCCGCTTTCTTTTGCGATTTGAACGGCTTTTCTATTCTCCATGTACGCTGGCACACACACACATACATACAATTATATTAATGGAGGCTCATCACCAAGTTATTTGTTAATATCAACTATGGGTTTTATCTAACTAACTTAATCTTACTTTCTCATTTCCGGTCATTCTTGTTTGGAGAAAGAATTGCGTCATAGCTTGCTTGTCTAGCTTTGCAGTATGGATTAGTTGGTTAGTTTAAAAAATGTTGATTTCCACTTCCTGTTATCTGTCTTGTTCGCAATGTATAGGCTGTAAGGCGAGTTTTGACCTTGTTACAAAGGTTCCATGATCATTGATGAGTGGTATGATAATTGTAAAATTACGTTAGATTCCACGATGACATTATTTTTCATCATTATCCAATCCTTTTAGTCATTTTTAATTGGGTTTTGTAGGGTTTAGCGATGGTGATGCACAAAAACCATGAAGGTCCTGCAGTTTTTGAGATGCTGAGCAAGGCTCTACAAGTGGCCAGTCAGGAGAAAAGAGTTACAGAAGAGAGAAACATTAGAATTTTAATCGGCCAAATGCTCATTGTAACGGTAAATAGTTCCTTCTAGAATGGTCTTGGTTTCTATTCTCTATAGGGGTTCAGGGCTTCCTACTCCAATGAGAAATCAGTTTTTCTATCATGCATCAGAACAAAGAAGACACTGTTTTCACTGTATTTACTTGAGAATAATTGTATACACTGCAGGGGGAGTTGGAAGAGGGCTTGAAACATTTCCACGACCTGATTAAGGAGAACCCTAGGGATTTTCGGCCATATCTTTGCCAGGTATTGCAGTTGCCGATTCTTTCATGTCCAATTTTACCTTTTTTGTAAGAAAGGTGTTAAGTTAATCATGGAAGTGAGTTCCTAAGATATCCTGGTGTAAACGTACATTGACTTCCATCCTCAAATGCATTTCCATTACACTGATTTCCCAAGGTTACTAAATTTATCTGCATAAAAGATTTGAGAAAAATCAACCCTCTTTTTTACAGTAAAGCAGACCCCTCGCAATTGATTTAGTCATGTGGACCTTCCTTGGTTTCGTGTACGGTTTATATTCTATGTATTTACTCAATCAAGTAATAAGCAGGGATATCCGTACTTTTCAGACAATTCTTTTATTTTATCAATCAACAATACAGTTTTCTATGTGATGCTTTAGTCCATCTTATAAAAAGGTAATCAAGCCTTGCTACTATTACTTTCGAAAGATTTTAGTATACGTTTTCAAGGATTTCCCAAGTATTGTCTTCGAACTTCATTTGTTTATTTCTTAGTACGTTGACATGACTGCCATCAGAAATGAATTACATTCTTGTCATCAAGCCAATTATTGTTATTTTCTTCTACCGAATCGAATAAAGGAGTTATTATGATATGATCAAGCAGTTTGATTTCCTGGCCAACAAATCGCCATTTTAGTGTTCACAAGCACAAAAGAAGATTTCACCCAACAATTCAAGATCAGAGTCAACAGAACTGGAGAAAAGGATTAGAGGAGAATTTTCACAGCTTATGATATTTTGGTTGAATTAAATATAATATACTTCTCGAGTTATTTTTAGAAACAAATTGCGTAACATGCACTAAAACTAAAATTGCGCTAGTATGTTTATACATTTCTTGGTTGTCAATTTACTATATGTTGGAAATTGTTTCAGGGAATGATCTATAGTCTTCTGGACAAAAAGGAGGAAGCTGAGGAACAGTTTGAGACATATCGAAGTCTTGTTCCTGAAGAATTTCCTCAGAGAGGATTCATTGATGATGTAGTTCTGGCTGCAAAGAGGGACTCGAAGCAGAATCTTGAGAAGCAGTTTAAGGCCTAGTTCTCATACTAGAATTAGCATCTATATTAGAAACCAGGTAAGTTCTGCTACAGTATAGTTTGCAGTGGCAGTGGCGGTAGCTGCTAGAGTTGGAGATTAGTTTCAGGAGAAAGTGAAGAAGGGGGTTGAAGTTGGGTTGCGATTTTGCCGAATTGTAGAGGGTATTATTGTCTCTAATGAGCTCCGTTATATTCCATCAGTTATTAGGGGGCAATGTGTCTTTATCCAAAACACGGGGGAGGAATGTGTGTTTGTGCCAACAGATTAGGGGTTAAAGTGTCTTTTACCCTCATAAAATTTAATTTTACCTATATAAAGTCTTGTTCTCTCCCGTTATTTTAGAGCTTTTTTTTTAACAAAAAAACCAATTTATTATTATCAAAATTTACAAGGTGATGTTGCCACCCGAAGATCATGTAAAATACATGCGATGAATAATTATGGATAAACTAGAATTGTCAAGCTGATAACAAGCCTCATCTTAGAATAGCTTTGAAGGCCGGTGGACCGGCGGTGTGGTGGTGGAGACACCCACGAAAACCTTGAGAAAACCAACCTGAAGACTCCCTGGATAGATCGACGGAATGAGCGGCGATGGAGTTTGGCGTGGCGGTGGAAACAACCAAACAAGTCCTAATTGTGGATAAACTAGAATTCTCTCGGGCATGTCGGTGAAGCTGATAACAAGCCTCATCTTAGAATAGCTGGAAGGCCGGTGAGGCGGTGGACCAATGGTGTCGCGGTGGAGACACCCACGAGAACTTTGGGAAAGCCCACCAGAAGACTCCATGGATAGATCGACGGAATGAGCGGCGATGAAGCTCAGTATGGCGGTGGAAATAAGCCGCCAATAACTTGGCGGTGGAGGAGCAGCCAACGGATGATTTGGTCTTGTGGAAGGACCAAGAAGAAACCTGGGATGACTATGGTGAAAACATGGCGGCAATACTGTCGGAAACGACCCATAAAACAGATATGAGGAATCCAAAAAGAAAATTCAGATGTAGCTTTCGAAAGAAAAGCTTCGATAGTAAGACCAAGTCCAGCTTGCACCACAAGAACATCTCCACAGAAGACTACACAAGCGGCAGAGAAACCCTTCCGGCCGACCGAACCGACCAACTCTCTCTCAAGAAACCTAGAGAGAGGTTAGAACTCCAGAGTTCTCATATATTTGTACTTATTTTAACCATTAACCTAGAGAGAGGTTAGAACTCCAGAGTTCTCATATATTTGTACTTATTTTAACCATTTATTAGGATAATAAGTATAAGAAGTATTGTTAATGTATACAATTTCTTTAGTGAACATAGTATTTTAGTTGATTTTAGTAAAAAAGTGTGATTCTTGCTTTAATCCGTAGAGGAATAGGGATAGTGCCGTCGGGCACCGTGCTCCACGGTTTAATGCTCTACACACACTGGCGTCACCAAATTATGCAATTCAAATAAGGCATGATTTCAACCACTATTTTCACATGATAAAGAAACTAAAGAGGAATTAAGGTTAATCCAAGCAGAACTCAATCTATCAATTAATTCAACCACTATTTTCACATGATTTCAACTACAATTAGTACTTCCTCTATTTTTCTCTTTCTTTTTTACTTTGAACCCGTGATTTGATTAATAAAATAATACAAAAATTCTGTAATCTTTTAATAGTATTGCAAGGTAAACTTTGTTGTATAACACCATGAAAAGTTATAAATACTCGCATCGTTTTGCTACCAAATTAACGGATCAAACTTTGTTGTATAAGTACTATTCTTTCTTTATCGAAGCACATGGTAAATACACATTCACCCCCCCCCCCTTAGGTATGACAAAATACATTTTTACCCTCTTGTACGAGAAATGACATTTTCACCTCTTTAATGTGCTAAACTCCTAGACACTTATACCCCCTAATTTTGTCATTCCATACTGGGCAATTTGTCCAATAAACAACTATCAGTGACAGACCCCACTCCGAAACTAAAAACGTCACAATTAGTGTCAGTGTCTTGAAACTTGACACACTAAGGTGAAAGTGTCTTTTTTCAAACTAGAAAGGGTGGATGTGTCTTTACAACAAACCTGAGGGGGTGAAAGTGTCTTTTACCCATCGAACCGTAGGAAACAAAACGCTCCATCGCTCACCTTACCCGAAACTCCAAAGAAATCCGGGTAGAGAAGAGAAGAGAAAGCTTCTTCTTCCGTCTTCGTCTTCTCTCTCTGGTATGTGCGCACTCTTTTCGTTCGAATTAGATTTTTCAAACTGACGGCGATAAATGCTCTACTTTGATTCTGCAGATTTCTGTAATCGTTTAGAGCTTGATGGGTCCTCTTACATTAACGGCGGACTCCAAGAAGAGCTCTTCTTCGGTGGCTTCTTCAGGTAAGATTTATCACTGTTTAAGAATTTGTTCTTCCACACTGTTCTTATTCTATGTTCTTTGCCCCTGTTACAAGGAGTTTTAGTTAGCACTAAAACAACCTAGTTGGCTAAAATGTGAAGGGTATTACTGGAAATAGGTTTAAGTTTGATGCTACATTTGGATGAACTTGTAGACCATTTTCACCCGCTGAGGTCTAGTAGAGCTTTAGGGCAAGACACTGTTCATTGTACGTTTGTATTTGAGCATGGGCTCACCACTGTTCACAATGTGGGCTACTACTAGTATGTTCCTCTCTTTCTCCCAAACTGACTTTTACCTCTATTCACCGGGTCACTTTTGAACAGCTGATCTGGATAGCAATATGATACAATCTTTTGATAATATTTTAATTGTGTTGTAGAGTAAAAGTTGTTGTATAATACGGTGAAAAAATTATCAAAAAATTACACCGTTTTGCGGTCCAAATCACATGGTCAAAGTGACTCAGATACGAGTCAAAAAGTCAGTATGGAGAGAAATAGAGGGAACAGAGTTGATACTAGTCATCCCAATGCCTAACAAGTTTACTCCAATTTATTCCTTTCTTTCTCGATAAATGTGGTGTCCGGGCCAGGTTGCACATACGTCAACCCCCAAAGGCTCGTGGGCTGACGTTCGTGGGATTGGACTTGAGACATCAAGGCGAGCAAACCCCTGGACCCCAAGCCTCTACCTCTGGGCCAACCTCTCGGGGTTTACTCCAATTTACACTATTCTTCTCTCTACCAATAAACAGTGTCTGGATCTAAGTTACCTGGAACACGGATCGTTCCAGTTCGTGGAACAGGACCGCATAACGCAATACCCTATGAAATTTGGTACGCCAAGGGTAGGCTTCTTGGGGTACAATCTTAGGAGTTTTACCATTTTTCGCAAATCAAACTGCTCAATATATGCAATATTTAAAAGTTATTACTCTAAAAATGGATGTATCTTAGCAAATCTAAATGTAATTTACCGTTCTACATTTATACTTTAGGTGAAATTAGTGAAAACATTTGGGATCCCAAAATGAAGCGATATGGATTGCTGGTGTTCCATGTTTCGGAACGCATTATCCAATTCGCAAGGGGTACGAGTGAATTGTGGTAATACTGGTCTGTGGTAATACTTTAGGTGAAATTAGTGAAAACATTTGGGATCGCAAAATGAAGCGATATGGATTGCTGGTGTTCCATGTTTCGGAACGCATTATCCAATTCGCAAGGGGTACGAGTGAATTGTGGTAATACTGGTGTGGTAGGAATGCACCGCCCCCAGGCAAGAGCTAGGGTTTGCTTGGGTGTTCGTTGGTGTAAGCATGAATAGTACACATTTGAAACAATTTTGGGCCACATTTATGCTAGGACAAGCTCTTCCAACTGGTTTTTTGTGTGTGGCCGAGAAGAGCTTACAATGGTTTTGGAATGACTCTAATTCAGACTGGCATGTAATCTTATAATCTTTAGCTTTAAAATTTGGATAGATGAAAACCTGCAGTCTTCTGAGTACATGGTAGAGCTCCAATTTGCTCCAAAACAGTTCAGTATTAATCATGCTTCCATCATGCCTGGGCTAGGCTTGCCCATGGCAAGGGATTGGGCACCCATAGTGCCCAGTGGATACTTGATAGGGATAGATTGGGGCAATTTTAGGTTGTATTGAGGTGACACCTAGGTACTATTTGCTGGTGGCTGAAATGCTAAATACTTTTTCTTTATATAGTGAACAGTGACGTGTCACTGCCCCAAGGGGTTAAAAATACCCCCAAAATGTATGTGAAAATGTCCTACCGTGAAGCCCCAGAGCCCCAATGGGTAGACATGCTCTGATGGGCATACCCCAAAAACTATTTGGAACATGTCCTACCCTGAAGCCCCAGAGCCCCAAACGGGTGGACATGCTCTGAGGGGCATAACCCAAACATTATGTGAAAGATGTCCAACTAGGAAGTCCCAGAGCTCCAACTGGTGTTGCTTTTCACTTCGAGTATAATGTGTCATGGGCCTCATAGGCTTAGATGGTAGGAGGTCCTTAAGCTCTAAAATGGTAGATTACGTGGGTCAATATATGAGGTCCTCATAGGCAAGGGAAATATTCCCTAACGTGGGTCAATATATGACGTTGGGGTTGAATGAGAGTTGAGCTAAAATTTATGAAGTACTCCAACTCGACACTTCTGCATATTGATCCTGGGGTTGAAATGAACTGAATCTTATGCTTTTTTACATCTGTTGTAGAAATAAGAAGGCTTTTTAAGGTGGTATTGTAGTTCAATGTCGAAGAAGTAGTTGATCCAACTGGTAACAATTGGTATAAATGGGTCAATGCTTATCAAGAATACATGCTAACCGATGGTATAAATGGGTTGATACATTTTTAAGAATACATGCTAACCGGTGATATAAATGGGTCGATACTTATCGAGACATTATCTTGTCTAGATGATAAATAGGTAAGAAACCTTATCGCGAGTGTCTGCCAGTCTAGCAAATTTTTGTGGCAGACCCAGATGTTACGTTGGAACGAGAAAGAGACATTAGGGTATGCTCTTTTAATGAGTTTGAGAATCAAGAAAGTTAAAATCACTTTCAATTTTCAACACGTCCATCGCAGAAAATGTTATACCAGAGTTTGTCTTCAAAGTTAAGAATAAGTACCAGATGTCACTGTTTATTATGAGGTGCCTACTGTTATTGTTTGAACTTTATCTGCTATCTCCTCGCATCTTTATTGATTAGGTGGTTTTCTTCTCCAGATAAAGGAAAAATGCAAAATCTACAACTGGAAACCAAGAGGTTCTTTGCATCAGTCAGCACCAGAGAAGAGAAGCCATTTAATTTCTTTCATACTTTAATTGGTACGATCAAATACTGAAGCTACTTCTTTTGTACTTGTAGTTACTGACAGTTGCTTCACAGCTGCATTAAAATGCTTTCTTATTAACACTTGTTTGAACAAAAGTTGTATTAGTACAAAAAAACTGTAGTCTTTATTTGACATTGACCTGCTTAAAAGGCCAACTTGGACAGTAAATAAACAAAAAGTTTGGCTGTGTGGTGAATCAAGGCGGAAATTGCGATCAAAAGTGAAGCTTTCTCCTAATCCATATAACTGAAGTTTGTTAGTTATGTTTTCTTCAATTCTAGGAAGGAAATAAAAATGCGTGTGTCGTCTTCATATTTCTTACCATGAAGCTCAATTCTGCAGATGGTGTCGTAGCTGGTGGAACAGCTGGTGTTGTCGTTGAAACAGCTTTATACCCAATCGATACAATAAAGACACGGCTGCAGGCAGGTCAATTATGGGCGACTTGTACAGATTGAAGCATCAATTGACATATACTGCATGAGAGTTATATGTCAAAAGTTCATATATATATATATATATATATAGTGCTCATATATGCTCTTATGATAGCTTTGTCTTGAAAGAAATAATATTTACAGCTGTGCACGTAAATAGTGACTTAAATATGTTGCATTTCCCACCATCTAAGGCTTATTGTCGTTATGATTATTTCATGTTTATGTAATTGTGTTTCTTTATGTGCAAGTCAACTTCATATTATTTCTTATTATATAGGCAGCTCAAACTGGAGTAAAAATAAATTTTAAGGGGCTTTATTCTGGACTGGCTGGAAATCTTGCGGGCGTCCTACCGTAAGTAAAATTTTGAGTGTTACTTTCGTGGCCTTAAAGTCTTTCACATTTCACTTGAAGTATTCTTATGTTGAAGTAGAGTGCGCATTTCCTTTTTTGGTTCTTAGGGCATCAGCGGTGTTTGTTGGCGTCTATGAACCAACTAAACAAAAACTGTTGAAAACTTTGCCTGAAAATCTCAGTGCTGTTGCACACCTGGTAAGGATCTTGTTATCTTTTCTCTTCATTTGTCCTAATGTTCAATCTACTCCACCATATGTGGTAGATATGATTTGTGGATTCAAATACTTGAGGAATATTAACTCTTCAATCTATTAGATTAGTAGAACTATAAACTTTTGTTGTTAGTGTTCAGAACATCATAAGCGAGCAGTTCCTAGAACAAGCTTTTCTGTTTGTCATCTCCCAATAGCTATTAGAAAGATCTTCATGCTTAAGAACTCAGATGGTTATCTTCCAACAAGCTAATCTTCCACTTCAGAACCTGCTGGTATTACATTTGATGAAAAAAAAAAAGTCTAGGGATATTACAACAAGTGAACAGAAGAAAGCAAGTTAACTTTCTGTGGGGGAAAATATTTAAGTTTTCATGAGATACTTTACCCGAAGGTTTCACCATGTTCCTTGGTGCAACTGTTCAAGCAAGTCCCTTGACTTGGAAATGTGAACTTTTAGGAAAATTAGTTTTTCGTGCTTCGTCTATCCAATTTCTTGGTATCTTACCTTTCCGCTTCATCCTTTTTATCTTTTGTATGTTAAACCTTCTAGTCACTCACTATTTACACAATTCAGAGTTTTTATTCTGGAATATATGTATAAATTACCAAAGTAAATAAATAGAAAATATAGTTTTTTCCCGCTGTAGTAGTATGATGTGTGTTATTCACTATACTTAAAAATATTATAAATGATTCTTCACGAATTTTCACCATTCTGTAAAATGGATTTTCAGTTCGCTGTCTGAATCTTGATTTGACGACAATGAGTGCCAATAGTGTTGAGAGTATCAATCTCCTTTCTTGTTTAATCTAGTTATATCTTATGAAAGCACTTTCCTCACTTGATGGATGGGCTTTTTCTTGATTCCTAATAAGTTGTTAGATTTTGTGCAGACTGCCGGTGCCATTGGAGGACTTGCTGCTTCTCTTATTCGAGTTCCAACAGAGGTTAGATAAGATTTTATGTACTCTAATCTTCTCCAATTGCTTTCTGCTGTAAATTAACTTTTCATGCTCATCTTATTCCACACAATTTAGGTTGTGAAGCAAAGGATGCAGACCAGTCAATTTTCTTCCGCTCCTGATGCTGTTCGACTTATTGTTGCCAAGGAGGGCTTCAAAGGTCTCTACGCGGTATGCAACCTATTTTCTCACTCTCCTGAACAGAGCTGAAGTGTCTCGGCTATGCATATTAAGAATATAGACCACATTTCGAAGCCATCTAGATATATTTTTCATATCATTTGGTTTTACAAGTTCTTGTGGTCCTTTAACTGAAGATAGGTCATATTGTTTAGTTACCATTTCTTACTCAGACAAGCCTGGTCTATTATATTAATTGGTAAGAGGTTATTGCGATGGTACAAAGTTTCCAGCAGTGTTGATACAAACTTTGTTTATTTGCACCAAGCAGCACTGTTGTTTGGCAACAATTTAGTGGTTTTAGGAAGCTTTTTATGCAAGGAGTTATCCTTATTATGCAATGCCAACAACATCTGCCACACACATGGTCTGAGGCCTTGTGCATGCAAGTTCATTCACAAGATAGGCTAATGTCTTTTTTTTTTTTTGATGAAGTAGGGTTATGGATCCTTTCTTCTGCGGGATTTACCATTCGATGCTATCCAATTCTGCATATACGAGCAGCTGCGGATCGGCTATAAGCGCGTGGTACGTGCTTTGTTGTTGTTCTTACATTACATCTGAATTTAAATTTGTTCAACAGTGAAACTTCATGGAATACCTGTTTTGTCTGGAACTGATCATTGTTTCTCCATTGGTATGGCGTGGACACCGAATATGTGTTTTGTTTTTCCATGGACCAAGTTTTTAATTGCTTTGGTGAAGTACTATTTTGTCATATGACTTGGTTCTGCTTAACTATGAGCACAATATATTAACGACTGCCAGTGAAGGACAACTACTGGAGTACTGGTACCAATATATCAGAACATGTGTATAATATCATGGTCAAATTTCAGAAATAGTACCTGTGGTTTTCCAAGAATCTATTTTACACACCTGTCTCATTTTAAATCAAAATGCGTACCTGAGGGTTATGTTCCATCCAATCCATTGACTTTAACATTTATTATTATTATTTTTTAATTTTCTAATCACAATTAAAATATAATTCGTCAACCTAGCCATAACTATCTGTTATTATGACTTTTAGCTTGAATATTTTAATATATTCACAGTACTTTAGTATATTTCCAATATATCACCACCATCATCACCACAGCAGAAATAGAGATAGGGAGAAACAGAAGAGAGAGAATGGAAGGTCTGGTGAACGGAGCTCCGGCGACACACCACCGGTCCACCGCCACACCACCACCACCACACCCAATTTCCGCAACCAAATCAACGTCACCACAACTATCACAAGTTCACAACACAGTACTACCAGCACCACCATAACAACTACTCCAATCAAATATGACCAAAGCCGAAGCAAAACCCTATTTGTTTAGCAAGAATACAAACCCAAATCGTTAATTGGAAGAGAATCTAGACGAATTAAGACGATAAATTAGAGATCAAGTCAGTCAAAGGGGAGAGGAGGGACAACCTAAGAAGCACATGTGCGGGTGCTTATCCTCAGTGTGGGTGCAGCAGTTTTCCAAAACATATGGTGCGGGGTCGGGGTGAGTGCGGCGAATTACACAACTACATACATATTTATATAACTTGTGAGATATGCATTTACATGCAAAAGTGAAAATCAATACAATAAGCCCAAATTATATACAATCAAAGACACTAATCATTGTACAAAACAGATAATAGACTAATACACATCACATGTTCACAAGTAATAAAAGATGCATGTCTTTGGTTAAATTGTAGTGTTTTAGAAGACCTCTAAAGTGACATTCAAAACGACCTGGCCACAGCCACAAAGCACCCATAAGCACCCGATGCCGGTGCACAACCTCGCAGAAGCACCGGTGCTTGATAGGGGATGACGTGTTGATGGTCTCTCTCTCTCTCTCTCTCAGTTATGTTGCCATTGGTGGGTGTGATGTGTTAATGGTGATGTCCAGGGTGCTACTGCTTGTGGTGGCATGTAGGGTGGTGGTGGTGGTGGCGGCGGCGACGGTGCTAGTACGGGCGGAGGAAGATGGTTAGGAAGTATAAGGGACATAATTGCAAAGTTGTGACAACCTTTGGTATGTTTGTATATTAGATATAAATTGATAAATTTATGAAATTAATAATAAAAATATAACGTAATTAGCTAAAGGACGGGGTGCAGTTTGATTAAAAATGAAGCAGGATCAAGGATTCTTGGCAATCGAAATGTGTGGTTCTGAAGTTTGGCCCAAAATCAATCATTTGTGAACTTCATACCATCAAAATTGCTGAGTTTTGTCATGTCAAGCTACATTCCAAGAATGAAAGTACTCCGAGCCCGCTTAATCGGACTTGGACTCGGACCACCTCTTTACTTTCTGTCTCCATATATAATACCATCAACGTTCCCAACTATTTTACAACTGGTAATTTTATTTTCTTCTTTTCCAAATCCTAGGCAAAGCGAGATTTGAATGGTCCAGAGAACGCTATTGTTGGTGCTTTTTCCGGTAAGTCTTCCCCTCCTTATAAGCTACTCCTACATCTGTTGTGCATTTATGATGGTTCCAGATGACCCGTATGGTAGGAAAAACTAGAGAACATGTTATTCTGAGGTAGTTTGGATGGTTGGTTATTTAGTTTTTAGTGTTTTTTCAGAATGAGTGGTTAAGATGAGGGGTAGAGCATACAATTTATTCTCTCTCCTCATCTCAAACCACTCATTCCAAAAAAAAAAAGCCATCTATCCAACTACCTCTCTGAATCGCACCCTATGCGGTGGCCTTGAAACTGCAGAGTGCAGTCCCTGGCTTTTCTTCGCTCCCATTCAAAGTTCAATCCTTAGTCTTTCATATGAACAATTACACCCAAGGTTTTTGTTTTTGTTGTTGATCTGTTTTAGGTGCGTTAACTGGGGCTATTACGACTCCTCTTGATGTGATCAAGACGAGGCTAATGGTTCAGGTACAGCCGCTCGAGCTATATAATTAGTTTTTTCCTGTGCCATCACTGTTTTTGTGCTATATATTTTCATGTATAACTCTTTTCCTCTGCTCAGGGATCGGCAAACAAATACCGGGGAATAGTTAATTGTGTTCAAACTATAGTCAGAGAAGAAGGCCCTTCTGCTCTTTTAAAGGTACAAGTTCCTAACTTAGAATTCACCGAGTAGCTTTAATCTGTAACTAGTAGTATGACTAGTAAAAAAATCTGCATTTTTGCAGCAATGAATTGGCCAGTAATTAAAAAAAATCACGTTCTGATGTATGAACGCTTGTTTTTAATTTAATCTTTTCGTTTTTTTAATTTAATCTTTTCGTTGCTGGTGAAAAAAAAATCACTGTGTGTTCAACTGCAGGGCATTGAGCCAAGAGTGTTGTGGATTGGCATTGGGGGTTCCATATTCTTCAGTGTGCTTGAAACTACAAAGAGATTACTAGCAGAGAGGCGCCATCTTCAAGAACATCCAGAAGACTCTTCGAAACAAGATTAAATCTGGAGTGAACATATCGATAGTACTAGGTTTGAGTTCTTTGTCACCGCACGAGAAACATTGAATTTCCTTTTAAATTCTGATTTTCCGAAAAGTTTGATATTCTTAGCGGTAAAACTTAAAGAAACTAGTCAGTGCATGATGAGACTTGAGTGCGAAAAAATGGAATAAATTTATTATTTAAGTATTCAGAATACATTGTATGACTGCTAGCTACGGCTGTCTCGGGTGAAAAGAACAGTCTCCGGAAAGGGTGTTAACGCCTCTGCAAACCTTCTTAGAAACTCGGCCGCCGTCCTGCCGCCAGTAGTGGAACTTGTTCTGGCGGTGGAGCTTGACTTCTTCTGGCTCTCCGCTAGTCCTGCCGCCGGTGAGTCTGTTCTGGGTTTGGTTTTCTGGGTGGTGGTCAGAGGAGGCAGAGGTAAACCAAATTCATCGCCGAAGTAATCAGCGCAAATTGTTGAAGCGGATGTGACGAAAGCAGCCATTGGTTGAGTTGACTTGAGTTGAAGAGAACAGCAACTTGCAATACTAGAAAAACGCTGAAAGGAGATGGAATGGTTTTGGACGATTTGTACTAACAATTATATAGAGGGAACTCATGAGAGAGTAACATCAATATATGGAATAGCTCCCGGCCACTTCCTCGGGCCCTAGTTTAGTTTTAGGAAATATTACTATTTTTGATGTTTCTATTTCTCTCTTTTTCTCATTCTAGTTTTAATATTTCCATTATATTTAAGGAAATTGTTCCATTCAAAACTTACTTAAAAGAAAAACTCACGAAGTTTGTCATTCACCAATTGGGTCTGTTGACGTTGTTTGTTGTTGTTGTTGTTGTTGTGTTTTTTTTTTTTTTTTTTTTTTTTTTTTTTTTTTTTTAATATGAAAATTGATTCAACTCCATGGATGACGAACCCGGGCTGGCTCTTAATACTGCTTTCAGTATTTCCAGCACTTTCAACCTCAGTATTAGCCATCAAAAGTTTCTAGAACGCGATGTTAGCAATTTCAGTTTTCAGCAGTGAGCGGATTTTAATGTTAATTTTCATTATGTATGTATCGGTTATCGCAGTGTCAGGTGACGAAACTGCAAGATAGCTAAATGTCATAAGTTCTTTAATAAACCATCACTCTTCAAGTTTGTTGCATTTGCTTGGACAATTTAGCTTCCAGTGTGTTAGTTTTGTCTCGACCGTCTTCTCAAATGGTTATTTAGGCCATCTGTATAAGCATGTTTGGAAGAGAATCCCTTACAGTACTTGCATCCAGGATGCCATAAACGGTCGGAAGAAGGGTGTTTGTCTATAGCTCTGTCGTCTGACATTGATCGAAGATGACTCGTTTGCAAAGATGATTTTGGTTCTGTAAGTCCAGAAAAACAGAGTTTGGATGGATGATGCACAACATTATGCTGTTATTGTGCGCTTGTTTTGTATTTTAGATTAATCACAAGCAAAAGCAATCCACATGATCTTGAATCCAAAAGTGGCGAGGATCTCGTCTTTGCTTACTGACAAAACCCAGGCGTTGAACAAAACATGAAAACCAAACCGCAAACTCCAGATTAACCAACCCCAGCTCTCAAAGAATCCGGGGTTTAGGCCAAAGCTTTCAAAACGGCATGATTTAGAAAGATCGGTAGAACACTGATTTCATGCCATGTTGCATATTTCTACAAGATACAAAATCTATTTATAAATATTAAACACAATCAATCAATCACTAAGAAACACGCTCGAGCAGTCATTTGAATGGAAACCCTCTGGCCTAGAGTAGTTCTTCAGGCACATAGAGTAGTATCGTGTAATGCGGAGTCTGATGCCTCGTGGGCAAGAGTTAGGCAATTTTGAGATGCAATCGAGGATCTGTGGAGTGCATTTCCTCAAAACATAAGACCCTTTTTATCGGGAAAAAAGAGAGCGTAATAAGCTTGAAGCTCCTAACAATATGGCCAAGAAGAAAGATCCGCCATCATAAGAGTCGCCAATTGAATACTGTTGAAGTGTTGATAAGCCACAAAGAAAGAGCGTCCATACCTAAATCATCTGGAGCGGAACCGTGAACGAGAGCGAAAAGCGACATTCTTAAAAAGGCTGTATTTGAGAGCGTCACAAGCGCACGTACATTTAGATATAAATTTGTTATGGATTGGATTTTTGTGTAATCAAGACTTTGTGACAATAAATATAAAACTCATATGTGAAATAAGAACCTCCCAAATTGAACAATAAAATGGAAGTTGAACTTGACTTAGTGTTAACAATGATAAGTGATAACTTGTTATACAGTGAGATAGCAGACAACCTCAGTAAAGGGTTGGTTACGCAATTTTAGTGGAAATTTTTGATTGACTTAGTTTCATATAGGCTCGGCTACTTAATACTGAGGCTAATTATCGATAACGTACAGAGCGTCGGTAAAAACGCGCTCTAGCAATTTGGGAGCGAGGATTATAAACGAATTCGAGCTGAAAGCACCGGAGTGAGGATTAGGAGAAGCCCCTCGGACATAGTTATTAAACCCGGACCGGTGGTTGACCCGGCAAAGATGCCGGGTCACTGGGTCACCGGTCCAACCGGCGGATCGCGGGTTGGACCGGTAGGTCAATAGCAAATTATTAATAATATATTATAGTACATATTAATAGTGAAATATATTAAAAAAAATTGACATATAATAGCTCACATTATTATTTTTATGTGTTGATTAACACTTTTTTACATTTATTATAAATGAAATCACACAAACGTTCAATAAAAATGTTTAAACGAGCATTTTAATTTGTTTTTTAATGCTTAAAACATGCAAAACCCAGACCGGTTCAACCTAGTTAACCCGGACCGGGTCACCGGGTAGATGACAAACCCACCAGTTTGATCGGGTTTGGGCGGGTTTGACCGGGTTAGTGGCATATACGAACCGAGTAGTGACGCGGACTGGTTCCGGGTCCGGTTCACCGGGTCACCGGTTGGGTCGGTCCGGGTTTAATAACTATGCCCTCGGAATTTTAGGTGACCTAGGTCCATACTTCAACTATGATCTTTGTCCTTATGATCACAATAGTTGAGTTGGTGCTCCAAATGGTCGTCTCTGTACCCACTCTCAGCTAGCATTCTGCACAACTTAGATCATCCATGAAGAAACCAGAATTTCATTACCACCAGAACTTAATGCCAAACACTCAGTGACAATTTCGAGTTTTCTAAGCCTTACCCAGCCTCATGCACCCCAACAAAGGAGAACAAACCATTTCCTATGTCACTGAAGGAGAGCTTCTTCTCCCCATTCAGATCTTCCCGGAGAAAACATCTGCAAACTGATTTCATTTTCACCTACTAGACTTGTTCCATGACAACCTCAGGCTTAAGTCCTTCCTCAAACATATATGCCTCTGCAAACCATTCCATCACCTGATACCAAACTCAAGTCTCCTAATGTATTTCAGTTGCATCCCAACCAATAGCAACCTCGGATAGTTTACATCCTTTGGAACTACTTATAATCCAACTACAAAGTCTATTCTGGGATTGCGTGAACCTCAACCCGGGGTAATCTGATATAACCACAAACCTGAATATACATGGAAACGGATTAACATGCAGTGAAATGAAAAGAAGGCAATACTGTCATCGCTCTCCTTGTCAGTGACTAACACCCATTGCTAATACCCCCCATCGTTCCATCTGGGTCATACTTCTACTTCCCCGCTCCCTTAAAATAAGGGTGACAACATAAACTTCATATACTACCAAATGTGTATGCTAAACTCATGATCAACCTATACCTAGTATGACCTAATAGGACATCCACTGTACACATATCTTCCAAAAGCCATCCTTCTATGACAACGAGACTTATGGAGCATCAAGCTCACCCATTGCCATACTTCAGAAATGAATTCATCTTCCAACTTCTATTATAGTTACAAGGAAGAATCAAGAGTAATGACTACCAGAGACCATCAGTTGTATTTGATAACCTAATTCCTAAACCGGCTCCCAGAATTAGAGAAATGGCATGTTTCAATCAACCAACTCATCGTCTAACACCTCACCTAATTTTACTATCACTGACATCTAATCAATCCATACACCGTCGGATCGTAACCCAGCAGAACATAAGGGAGACTAACTACTATCAAACATCATAACAAGATGGTAGACCAACTTCAACAACTACCCAGGTTAACAGGAAATGTGATCTGAGTTACGTATTATGTAAGCACTGAATATGTTGCAATCAAAGAATTGGCAAGCAGGGTCTGGAAATGTAACCCCTAAAGTTCACAGAACACGGGTAAGCAATGTAAGATACACATAACATTGAACTATCAACAAAGATCCATGGCCTAAATTCTTAACAAAGATCCATGGAAAAAATCGAGAAGGCAAATATAAAGAACAAGATAGATACCCGTCTATAAAATCCATTAGAACACAAACAAACTGTACAATACTAGAAAGAAAGAAAAAAACACAAGCAATCACCAACACAGATATTTATTACCAAGTTGCATCATCAAAGTATAATTTAGAAAAAAACCATACTCCTTTTTCTTCTTTTTATCTTGTAACATTCCCAATTATCAAGTCCTTTCACCTTGCCTGGCAATGCCATCATCAGATGATTCATATCTTATCGACCTTGTCCGCCTTCACTATCGGGTTCGCCTTCGCAATGGCGTCCTGCGCCGCAGTTTTGTAGTCGAAAACGCAGTTATGCTTGTCAGAGTAGCGGTGGACGGAGCAAAAAGTCTGCTCACACCTGCACTTAAACCCTGTCAGCCCAACCCTCTTCTTGCAGAAATTGCACCTATTCGCCGGCCCAATCTCTCTGCTCCCGGAGGCCTCAACCTTCACTTCTTCACCCCCAATCTTCAAATCGCCATCGCCTCCGCCGCTAACACCATCAATTTTCTCAACTACAAGCGCCGTAGCCGTAGCCGTAGCCGCTGCTTTGGACTGGCTCAGGAGGTAATCTTTGTGACATTTGGAGCAGAGGTTGTTCGTGGCTGGGCTTCCGAAGAAGCCGCAGCTGTTCTCGCAGAGTACCGGAGCGTTGGAGGGCTCGCGGGCAGTCTCTTCCACCATTTTCTTCTCCGGTTGGTGTTCCATCGATTGCTATAAATACAGAATCGACACGAAATGAAATTTAACCTTGTTTTGCCCAATTCGATTCGAATAGATCTCAGCGAAACCCTAAGACAAGCATTTAGAGTAAATTGAGTTGAGATTGAGACTTCAGAGGAGATCAAGTTGAAGGAAGGAAGGGAGTGAACAGACCTGGATCGAGGGATAGAGATTGGAAGCTAGGGCTTTGACGGAGTAATCGTAGAAGATGAAGACGAGGAAGAGAGAGGAGGGTTCGGAGAGGTGAGTCTCGTGGGGGGTTAGCTAATGGGGGGTGGTGTGGTGTGTGGTTTACGTGCACGCGTGTGGGTTAGAAAAATACTACTATGAGAGAGAGATAGCGCCGTGTTTGGAGACTGAGTACGTGTGGGTTGCTGTTTAAGTTAGCTTTATGGGCTATTTTCTTTTCTTAGTGCATGTTTGGCATCCCTGTTATTAAAACAGGGTGTCTTTCTAAACTCAATTGGTATGCTTGATTTTTTGCCTGTTTTTGAAACATGCTGAAAAACAACTGTTTAAAAAAACAGCAAAAGTGGTGTTTTTTTGGTGTTTTTTCATACTATTAGTTGGGGATGAAAACGGTTCGGTTCGGTCCGGTTTTGGCACCTATCCGAACCGAACCGCGTGAAACGGTTTGGGCAAAACTCAAACCTAATCCGGACCGTTCATGGCTCAAAACCGAACCGGACCGAACCGTGAATGACCGGTTTGGTTTTGTTTTAAACCGCGATTTCAGGAAATATATTATTTCATTTAAAATTTCTTAATAGTTCATTCGACGATCAAATGATTGCTAATATTTCTATATCAAGCAATTTAAAAATAAAGAATAAAATATAACATCATTTCTAGAACCATTTAATGGCTTCTGTTCGATTTTGAGGTACGTACTGTATAAGATAAATGTGTATATGTTCTCAAGTTTGGGAGTTGTATAACCTAGTATGCTACATAAACGGTTCGGTTCGATTTTTACGATTTTGTGGTATCTCAAACTTAAACCGAACCGTATTATACGGTTTGTGATTTTTTCAAAACTGGACCGAATCGTACTAGCTTCCAAACCGGACTGAACCGAACCAAACCGCCCGGTTCGGCTCGGATTGCGGTTTTTCCGGTTTGAACTTACATCACTACTATTAGTGTTTAAAGACATTTCAACTATGATTAGATGCAAAAAAAAATATCAAATATATGTCGATATTGTACGTCAAAATAATATCCAAGCAAATTAACATTGAAGTTTGGTAATGTTGTCAAATATATTTTAAATTTTAAACACTGTTTTAAAACTGATATCAACCAATTTTTTGATTCTGCTTTTAAACTTGTTTTTCGGTACATTTTTTTCCACTGTTTTTTTGTTTTTAAACGAACACCAAACAAGCTCTTAGAAAGTAGGAACCCCAAGCAAGCATGTGAGCCGCAAGTTTTGGAGTCCAGCTTTCAAAGTCACATGCGGGTTATGGTGGGAGGTCCATTTGCGCTGGGTTTGGTCCCTTTGGAAATCAAGAAATGATGTGGTGCTCCGGCGACATCGATGGGATATTAACGAAATGTTATATTTCATGCTGAAACATGATGATGCGGATTGTGTTTATTTATTGATTCCACACTATTTCTAGATAGTTTTAAGTTCTGGTACAAAAAGTCTCAGTCGTGTAGTGCATTGCATATGTTTATAGTAAATGATATAACATTTTTTTATTTAGTTTCATTCTTGAGTCTATGAGTATTTATGTAGCATCAATCCAACTGATACGAGTCAATTTTATGATCCGGGTCAATAATAATAATAATAATAATAATAATAATAATAATAATAATAATAATAATAATAATAATTTTTATTATCGTTAATTATAAAATTAGTATTAGTTATATTTACTTAATTAATTGTGAGTTAGTTTATTTAATTAGTTAGTAGACCGGGCTGAGCCCTTTAGGTCAAGCTGTCTAGTTAGGGTTAGTATTTTTCTGCTGTGTACAAGAAAATACTTGGGAGAGATCCAAGTGTACACCTCAAGTAGGGAATAAGATTAAGCACACACAGATAGACGAATGGTGTGAGTAGGGAGAGAGTAAGCAATGGTAACTGTTCTTGAGAGAGAGACAGTCTAATGACAACGAGAGCTTCGGTAAATCCAGAAGATCAAGAAAGTCCAAGAGAGTTGAAATGGAGGGCTAACGATCCTATATATAGTAGGGAAGTGACCATTGTGAGGGGTTAATACGCCCATAAATGACGGCTTATTGATTGCCCCGTAACGGCATGTTCGACAATATATATAGGGAACGTTACGCACCCGTCCGCATATACCGAAGACCGTTATGAGATCGACCGGGTTTATAGGACATGTAGTCATTAAGTCTCTCAAGTCAGTTACCGCGGGTCGCGCGCGAGCTTGGTTGTCGTTCGCGCGCGACGGACCTTACTCTAACCTCCAAACCACTAAGTCCCTACAAGTCCCGTGTGGTTGGCACCGCGGGTAACCCTGTCTCGCAGCCCCCATATGGATAGGTATGAGCAGTGATTGGGTGCAAAAGGAGCACATTCAGATGTGCTGGATGGCTGCCACGTGACTAGATCTGTCTGTCTAGAATGCACCATCTACATTAGCCCCCTTTTGCACAAATATCACGCGCGCACTTGCTGTATAATCGCGCAAAATTAGCCGTGTGTGGCCCACACGCAAATTCTTGTATTAATTCAAATATTATTCAAATCCCTATCCCCAGATATAGCCATGATTGCCTAGGGTATTGAAACATCGCATAGACTTCAATGAGTCGTGGCTGTTTGCAAAGCTAACCATACGCCGTCCACATATTTTCGCCGATTTTTGAGGCCAGAATAACTCAGGGTGATCTGATGGGTCGCCAATTTCACCGGTTATCATGGTAGTGCTAACTCACCAGTCACGACTCTTCGGTCTTGAGGAATATATTTAAACCCTTTGCTTTAGCAATTAGAACTTTTCTACCGTTGTTGCTACTGAAATTTTATGAGACAGAGAGAGAATCATCAGCAAGAAGTCGAGGCCTTTGATCAAATTCTTGACCAGATTGCCCAAGAAGTTGAGGCACTTAAACATCAGCAAGGTTAGTGGTTCTCCCCCCTTTGCTCCTGGCATGCATTCCCCATCTGGGTTTAATGTTCATACTGTTCTTCATACCCAATCTTGATAATAACCCTTTATATCTTGTTTTGCGTATGTCCTCTTGTGTTTGCAGAAATGGCTCCTAAGAAATCTAATAAGGAAGCAGTTGAATTACTAGAGCTGAGCAAGGACCTGTGGTGCAAAGCCCCCTACCTAAGTGGGGATGATTTCTTCATGGCCACTGTCAAGGCGACCACGCTCCAGGCGTCTCAAGTGGAAGAAGTCTTACAATTAGTACCGGAACCGGAGAGCTCTGACTGATGTGGCTAGCACCCAAGACGTGCAACGGCTCGGCCTCGAAGCTGGTCTGTACGCGTTTACTGATGTCCTTCCCCACGCCTTCATGGAGGGGCTTTACTGGATGGAGGAGTTGACATAGTTCATCCTCGATAACTACGAGAAGGAATTAAAGCTGGCCAACATTTTCCATGGCGTTCGTGCGACAAAAGGCCTCAGTGTTAGGGTCAACCATGACATGCTGCAGATCCTGTTTTCCAGATATTCCAAGAAGACCCATACCTTCCAATCCCCTAATTTTGAAGCCGCACCTATACTGGAAGACATAGAGGTGTTATTGAATCGTCCAAGTATGGGAGGTGTTAACCCCTTAGCTCCTTTTACTTCTGAAGAAGAACTCACTCTGTTTGACCAAATGAAGATTTTCATAGCGGACATGAAGAAGTCTGCCTCAAGATGGAGGTCAAACGCGACCACCCCTTGCGACACATATATGTCTGTGTCCTCCGGTGCGAAGAACACTTGGTCGAAGTGGGTGATGAACTTCTTCAGGGACCTTGTTAAGCCAAAAGTTGCTCAGGAGTGGCTAGCGCAAGACCCAGAAGCCATTATCGGCGTCGAGGGAAAGGGTGTTACTTGGAATTTAAGCGGCTTCCTGTGCGTGTGGTTGTCGTGCTATTTGATAGACGGGTCCCCTCGCGACGAAGTATTCACTCACGTGCTCGCACTTGCCGTCAAATTGACGCTCAAGCAGAAAGTTGCTATGGGGCCCCTTGTCTTAGGCTCTTTGTATTACCGCTTGGATTTGGCCGCGACGCACGTTGAGCAGTCACATGGCAGGGTTGATGTTGTCTTCTTGTCCATGTGGGCTTTTGAAAGGTGGCCCGCGTATGCTCCAGTTCCCTTAGAGGTGGAAATATGGAACGCGCCTAATGCCAAGAAGCTCGACCTCTGCCCTCGAGCGTGGCGTTGGTATAAGACAAGGTCTCCTCAACGGACCTTTGCTTTGATATGCGACGACATCCGCTACTTCGAGCCAAGACCCTATGCCTCTCGGTTGGAGAACATAGTTTTCATGGAGGGCATGTATCCAGAGGAAGACACCGAGTTCGAATCTCAGCACATAACCGAAGGAGCTTGGTTTTATGGGAGATTCGTTGGGGTCCGAAGAGGGTATCTGCCTGCTCTACCTGAGTACGTGCCAGGTCCTGAAACCTCGCGCTACGAACGAATCACTGTTCACTTCGATCCAATCCGTGTGAGTCCCTAGTTTGGCTATGATGCCGTCGCACCACCCCTATGGTCCGATTCCATTGTCAAAGGCTGCTATGATGGAGTGATATACGGGAAGAGAAACGACTTACTAAATGACGAGCTTCCTTTAATTCAACCTGCGCAAAATAGAAAAGTGCAAAGCACTCCTGGTTGGGTTAACTTCTCGAACTTTCAGATTCGTCGTCTCATCAAATCTCAAGCCCAACTCCAACCAAGCAAAGCACATGCGCTTTTGATAACGGAATATCGTTTCAAGACAACCCATGGTCGGGACGCTTCTCAATATGGCTTATATTCTATATTAGATAAAGACCATCATCTGTGTGCACAACTAATTCTTGATGAGAAGACTGCCATTGTCAAGCAAAAATATTTCAGGGCAAGGGTCAAGTACTTGGATGACTTAAAATAGGTATGCTCGAGCAAGTTTCCTTTATCCTATATGTAATCAGTTTAAACTCTTAATTTGCCCATCTTCATAACAGTGCTGTATGAGGCCATTCGCGTCTGGGGATCGCATCATAGGCTTTATAGACTTTATGCGAGCAAAGAAGGCGACCGCGCCTAACACCTGTATTACCCCGGCGATGACCATGACCCCTGAAGTCCAACAATCTGTCTCTGATGCACTGGAGGCCTACCTAGCACCAATTATCAATAAGTATGCAAAGAAGAGGACTGGGACTTCCGACAAGCCTGAGGCTAGTGACACATCCACTCAACAATCAAAGCATCCTAGGAGGGAACCTGCTGCCAAGGAGACTGTTTCCCAAGCAAAGAAAGCCCTTCTCGCAAAGAAGACTTCTACTAAGACAACATTTGTTATGAGAAGAGGTAATCATATCACCTCTTTCTCCTTTCCTTCTCTACAATGAGCTTCCTTTGTTGACACTCCATTGTTTCACTTCGCTATAGGCAGCGAAAGCTCCGATGAGGAAGTGGAAGGCATGACCGAGGAAGAAGCATTTGCGGAGTCCAAGACCATGGCTAAGGAAAGATAAAGGAGAGAAAAGTAAGAAGAAGATAAGCAGATCCAAGAGGCCTTGCAGAAAAGTGTCAAAGAACGAGGGCCTCCCAAAAGGCTTCCTTCGCTCCCAGCTAGAAGCCAAGCACTACAAACGCGTTCAACTACTTACTAGATGCGGAAAGCGCAGGTGGCCTTCCATGACCTTACCGGCGATGAGGACGAAGAAGGTACAATCTTTAAATTTGCTTTAACGCATCATGAACTTGTCTTGCGCGCATTATATCATGGGGTATCTAGATATGATATTCGCAGATGGTTAAGGGATCAGTGTGGAGAATCCTCAGGTACATTCACCTCCTTAGTATCATCGTGCTTCATATTACCCTCGCGCCATAATAGTTATTCATTCCGCACTTAATCAGTTCATGAGAAATCCAAAGGGATTGAAGATAATCTTCGTGCAGATATCCCATATGAGAGTTGAAAGAGTGGGTCCTGTCATCACAGTCCTCTCAGCTTTTATGATTGATTTTCATCTAGGATTAACTGTGATCCTTTCCTTTGAAACAGACGCTGAACTATTGGCACGAGAGCCCCGCAGGCTGTAGTGCCATCGCCGTGCCCCAATCCGTCGTCGGGGCTAACCAGGATAGTCTAGAAGACGTGGCTCTGGGAGGAGTTGAGGTCGCGCCTCTAGAGCCTAGCACCGAAGAGCCTGCAGTTGCTCCGCAAGGACCTGGCATTGAAATGGTTGATACTGAGAGCGAGAGCCTTTAACTCATCATTGAGAAAGAGCAAGAGGAGGAAGCATCTCAACAAGAGCGAGAAGAAAGCGTTGAAGAAATAGAGGAGGAAGCTTTCCCAGGAGTTGATGCTTCTGAGCAAAATGTGCTTCCCACTTCTGAAGCTCCTCCAGTGTTTCTCCTGCAACTGTTTTGTCAATTGAGACCCCTCCTGAAATGGTCAAGCGAGTTGAGGTTGCTGACATGGCGTCGACTTCAAGTCCTCGAACTCAAAATACGCCAACTCAAAATGCATTTCCAACTTCTGAAGCTCTTTCAAGTGCTTCTGCTGCCACTGCTTTACCAACTGAGACCCCTCCTGAGTCTACTTTGGGTGGCATCGCACCTGATCAGGGCATGACGGATGCTCAATCACCCTCTCTTGGTGATGATATTGCTGCTACTCTCAAAACGCAACTTGATGCCCCTCATGAAATTGTGCCAGAAGCACCGGAGTCTGCGCCAAATGTTAACGAAGTAGGGGGAGAAAGAAATAAAGATGCAGTCACGACTGATTCCCATCAAGACGCGACGTCGAAGACCAGTACTCCTATAGCTGCGACTGATGTGTCAGCAAAGATTGCTCTTCCTGCGCAAGATACCTCAAGAGGTGTTTCATCCTCAGAGGGCCCTAGTGAAAACTTGTCACTTCCCAACATGGTCGTTGACTCCTCTGGCTTCGACCTGGATGTGCTCTTTGTTCAAAATCCTTGGTGAGTGTGGGGTTCGCAGATTGCCGAACCAGTTGTTGTTGAAAGGAATTATGCCATTCCTGAGGAATACTTCGCGCGTGAAGCTTTAACAGACCAGAGGTTAGCTGAGGTGGCCTCTTCCAGTGGTCAAATAGAAACTCCCATTGTCTCACTTCAGCAAATTGCTAAAGGAACTGGTAAGACAGTTCTCATTCTAGTGTTTTCGCGCAGAACATGACTTTATGCCCTTACTAAGTACTTTTCTTTCCATCTTTGTATGTATAGGCATAGATCAGGCTTGCCTTGAATGACTTATGAAGGTGCGCATATCGTATCCAACTGCGTTTGCAAGAATTCTGGAGCTAGCACCTAGAGATAGAGGGGATCTTCTCAAAGAGATAGCTGCTCTCTTGGAAAGATGATATAACACAACTCCAGCCAGCACCTCGGTTTCCAGTTCTCAAAGTCTCCTTTAGAGCGCTTATGGCCTCCAACAAGTTGCTGCAGGTAGACTAAACCTGGATTTCCTCATACAGAGGCTAACCAAGATCAACAATTCTGCGCAACTCAGACTTGAATACACCAGCTATAGCAAGGAAAAGGCTTCCCTTAAGGCGCGCAAGGAGATACTTGACAAAGTCATCAAAGAGTTTGAGGAGGCTGTGAAGCATCACAAGAGCAACAAGGATCACCTGGATCTATTATCTGCTAATTCCATAAAGCTGTCAGCTGAAGACTCACTCCTGAAAGGCTTTTTCGAAGATTAGTAGTCTTGTATTGCAATAGTTCATGTCTCTTTTAGACTATCTTTTGATGTAAACTTTTTTGGCATCCTAATCGCGGCCGCAAGCTTTTGCCCTTGTTCCTGCCTCGCGCATATTAAGCATTGTTTTGCTGTTTTCTGACTAACTCGTGCTTTTGATCATTGTTTTACTCGCATGTCGATGCTATTCTAATCAAATAGGCTTAGATCCGTTCTCATTTAGGCAAACCTTCGCCATATATATTGCTGCTATCTTGCGAAAGCAAGGTCGACTGAATTTTAACAGATAAACGTAAAGCAAGTAAGCTGCTTCATTTTTGCCATTATGCAGGAATGAGCTTGATTAGAAAACTTATATCTAGACAGCTAGGCTCACCACTGTGTATTGCCGCTATCTTAACAGATAGGCTTACACTCGCGTATTGTTACTATAGTCACGCAGATGTGAGCTTGCTGTAGAGATTGCAAAATTAGTCATGCGTATCTCCACGCGGGTTATTTGAATTTTGAGTAATTTATTGCTTGAAAACCCTAGTCCTTCTGTAACGTTGTAGCCTTTTATAGGGGATGTCGTTTACATAGTAAACCAAGCGTCGTCTGCATATCTTTGCCGATTCTCGAGGCAAATCCCACAGGTCATTGATTCTCGTCTGTTTTCGAGACATTGATGACTCAGCCAAGAACTGGAGTTTCACCCTCCTAGGCCCTGTATAAACCCCTTTCTGCAACTGGTATTTCATTTTCCACAATTTCTACCCCCTTGGGTTTACGAATAAGAGAGAGAGAGTCCCCAACAGCAGCAAGAAACAACGAGGTTAGTAGGTTTCTCCCTCTTCTTTGTGGATCCGGAACCAGGCTTGAATAATCATGCAACCTCCTATGAGTTTTTGCTGTTCTTTATATTGCTCTTCACCTTATTAGAACTACTTTACAACTCGTACTGACTTTGGATCGTTAGTTTTGTATGTTTGCCATAGGTATGACTCCTTAGAAATCCATGAAGGAAGTAGTTGATTTTCCCGAGCTTTCCAAAAACTTGTGGTGTAAATCCTCCTATCTGAGTGGAGATGACTTTTTCCTAGCCACCGTCGAGGGAACTATCCTCGAAGGATCTCCGGCGGAAGACGCCCTGCAACTAGGGCCTGAACCAGAGAGTGATGATTGGGATGTGACTTTCCTTTGCACAATCAACTTCCTGCCCCATGAGCTCTTCTCACGTTTTTTCTTCATATCAGTAGCCTCCATTGCTTGAAGGTTATATGGAGGGGTATCGACAAGAGCTCTGTTTTGATCGAGGGCGTCGATAATGACAACGATTCGGCCATAGTCGTTTCCATAGTTTACAAGTCCTATGTAGAAGTTTTGGATGTTTTTGATAACGCTTTTGATGTATGGATTCTCTGTTTCCAACTTTTCCTTATATAAAAGTGTCTTTTGCTTTCGCTTTTGCTTCATGAACATTGAGTTCTATTTTGCTGCGTTAACAAACTCATGCCTTGTAAGTATCGCGCGTAGCTGCTATAATAGACTTATAAAGAAGCCAAAATTTCTTCGCATGATGATGCTATCAAAGAGATAGGCTCAATTTTTGCTGCTACCTAGACAGATAGGCTTAGAATCGCATTTGGCTGCTATCTTGACAGATAGACTTTAGATCACATTTGGCTGCTATCTAAGTAGATAGGCTTACAACTCGTATCGCTGTTATCAAATCAGATAGGCTTAGGCTCGCATATTGCTGCTATCTAGACAGATAGGCTTAGAATAAATGGCTATCTAGGAAGATAGCCTTTTTATTTCGCGCTTGGCTACTATCCAAACATATAGGTTTACTTCGTGAGATTTTAGCGATTCTGACTATTAGTCATGTAAAGTATAGTATAAAAAACAGTTGATAAGAGAGCTCTCATATGGTAGAGTTATTATCATTAATTGGATCCTCATATGGAAGGATATAATGAACATACAATGTAGGTGGAAAACCCAAAAAAAGTAAATTTATGGATATACGTTTTAAGCCATCGCATGTTAATTGGAGTGGGAGTTGTAGCAGTCCCATGGCAACGTAGAATAGTGCAATGGCCACTTTCAAAGGCTTCCTTCACTTAAAAAGGACCTTCCCAGTTAGCAGCAAACTTGGGATGAGCTGCTTCGCACATGAAGTGGTCAGAGGCTCGCAGGACCGAATCTTCCACTGCGAAGTCCAAGTGCTGGACAGCTTATTGTAGGCTCGCGAGATTCTCTCCTTGTACTTTGTATTTGTCCTCTTGGCCTGTTCGCGCTTCTCTTTGAGCAAAATGAGATCGTGGTCACGCCCGTTCTCAAACAAGGCACTGAAGGCTAATCTCACGGAGTTTACCTTGACCTTAGCAGGGACCACTGGTTCAGCTCCATAGCAGATCAAAAACGGAGAAGCCCCTGTAGGAGTCCTTGATGATGTGCAATACGCCCATAGCGCCGTACCCAAAGAATCTGCCCACTTCTTGTGATCATCCGCGACCATATTACTTAGGATTCTGAGAAGCGTCTTGTTCGTGGCTTCCTCTTGCCCGTTTCCTTTCGGGTAGTAAGGCGTCGAGCACACTTGCCTCACATTATACTCCATTAGTTTTGAAGCTACTTGTCGATTAACGAAGGGAGTTCCATTGTCAGACAAGATAGTGTTAGGAATCCCAAAACGATAGATAATATTCTCCTGTATGAACTTGACCACAACCAATGCATTTGCCGTCTTGAGTGGGACTGCCTCAACCCATTTTGTAAACTGCTCTGTCCTAGTAAGGATGAACTGGTTCCCATGCGATGGAGGTCGGATTGGACCAATGAAATCCAAGGAACAAGTGTGAAATGGCCAGGGAGTTCCTAACGCATGCAAATCAACTGCATGAGCGTTAACTAGGTTGCCATGAAAATGGCATTGTTGGCATCTACTAACCTTCCCGCGACAATCAGCTTCCATGGTTGGCCAAAAATAACCAACAGTTAAGAGCTGCCTGCATAACTTCACGCCCCCTTGGTGTTCCACTTGATGATACATTTCCATGACTTCATGAACTTCTTGACCATTCAGACACCTATGTAAGTTCCCATTGTGTCTTTTCCGCCAAAGTAAGTTCTCTTGCAAGATGTATCGAGCTACCTTTCTCTTAAGCTTGTCAGCTTCTTTTCTGTTGCTTGGCAAAATTCCATCTTGCAGGTAATCGATGATGGGTTTCCGCCAATCCTCATCTTCGATTGCAGCGACCTCCCGGGAGTCTTTTATCAGCGCGCAACTCTCGCAGTTGCTTTGTACGATAACAACAAAAGATGCCATCTGTGGCCAATGAATTCCATATATTTGCGCCTTTCTGTAGATGGAGATCTCATTTTCTCCGCAGGAATGTTGATGGACTTTCTCCAGTATTGCTCGACCTTCCTCCTCCGTAACGCATCGCATCAAGATTCCTCCAGGCCCCTTGTAGTACAGCAAGCTATCGTGTATGCAGAACCCTTTCGTGTAAACCCAGCTTTCCTTGCTTGTTCCTTCGGCCATTGCGTGTATGATGGGCTTTCTCCAGTCCGCTTCTTCTACAAACTCGTCTTCGCACAAGTCTTTTACCAGGGATGGAGCTGTCTTAACCTCAATCGAGATCTTTGTTGGGAATTTTCCTGAGCTGATCTTTGACCTCAAGGTAGCCAATGCATTTGCGTGTCGATTGTCGGATCTAGGGGTGTGCTCATACTTGATGGAATCAAACTTCTGAACCAGCTTATGCACTAGTGACCTGTAGTTCAGCAGGTTAATCTCTTTTAGCCCGTACTCACCTGAAACTTGCTTCACTATTAGTTTGGAATCTCCCATCACAATGAGATTTTGAACTTACAAGGCTCTGGCTACAAGTAATCCTGCGATCAGAGCTTCATATTCAGCCTCGTTGTTGGTCACCGCAAAGTCTAGATTGGTCGACATTTGAATGACCTCCTGATCAGGGTTAGTTATCACAACTCCAATTCCACCCCCTGACTTTGTCGACGATCCATCAAAGTTAAGCTTCCAATAAAGATGGCTGATCGCGTATATCTCTGGCCCTTCAAGTTCCTCCTCCACTAACGGCTCACAATTACCATCAGGGAATTGCGCCAACAAATCCGCCAGTGCTTATGATTTGATGGCTTTTGGTCGCGCACAGATAATATCATATTGGGAAATGGTCATATACCATTTTGCCAATCTCCCGCAAAGAGGCGAGTGCCCCAACAAATAACGTATAGCATCGTTCTTTATTATGATGACAAATTTGTGGGAAGCGAAATAACGCTTTAACTTTTCAATAGCGAAAAATAAAGCGAGGTAATGACGCATAATGTCTGTGTATCTGGATTCCAAAGACTTGATTATACGCAAGTTGTAGTATACTGGCCTCTCTTTTCCCTCAAACTCCTGAGCCAGGAACACTCCAATAGATCTTTTTGTTGAAGTTAGGTACAGTAGCAGAGGCGATCCCAGCTGAGGTGCGATCATAACTCTCGGAGATGCTAATAATTTCTTCAACTTTTCAAACATAACTTGATGCTCTTCTGTCCACAAGAACTTCGCGTTCATTTTGAGCAAATTACCGAAGCAAAAGGTCAGCTCTGCAATAGCTGGTATGAATCTTCTTAAGTACGACAGCTTTCCAAGAAAAGTCTTCAACGCACTCTAACACTGTGGTGTAGGTAAACTGGTAATTGCCGAGATCTTCGCGGGATCAGGCTCAATCCCGTGCCGGTGAATTACACAGCCCAAGAATTTTCCTGAAGTTACCCCAAAAGCGCATTTCATGGGGTTCATCTTTAGCTGGAAGACCCTGCACCTTTCAAAGACTTTCCTCAAATCTTTCCAATGGTCTTTATTTTGCCTTGACTTAACCACCAAGTCGTCCACATAGAACTCAGCTTCCTCATGCATCATATCATGAAATAGCACCATCATCGCGCGTTGATAAGTAGCTCCTGCATTCTTTAAACCGAAAGGCATAACTGTATAGTTGAAGACCCCCACGGGTGTGATGAACTCCGTCTTCTTAGCATCTTCCGGGTCCATTTTGATCTGATTATAACCGCTGAATCCTTCCATGAAGCTAAACATCTCGTGACCCGCAGTAGATTCGATCAGGAGATCTATGTTTGGCAACGGGAAATCATCCTTTGGGTAGAACTTGTTTAAATCTCAAAAGTCGACACAAACGCGAAGGCTCCCATTCTTTTTCAGGACATGCACAATATTAGCAAGCTAGGTGGGATAGTGATTGAGCTCGATAAATTTTACATTTAGAAATTTCACTATCTCCTCCTTTATCTTGACATTAATTTCAGGAAGAAAGTTCCTTGCGCTTTGTTTCACTGGCTTCGACCCTGGGAATGACATCCAGTCTATGCATGGTAATTTCCTTGTCCAGTCTTGGCATCTCGTCGTAGTTCCACAAGAAAACATCTCTGTATTCCTTCAGAAATTTGAGCAATTATCGCTCTTCCTCATTATTAAGATCTGCACTCAAGAAGACTGGCCTCTTCTTTTCCCCAGTTGGGATCAGAAATACCTCCTTCAATTCTTGTTTTTGGGGTTTTGGTCGATTCTCCATGCATTCAGGAGCCTCCTTCAATTCTTCCAGAGGTGTCTTCCCCTTATCTTCGCTTGGAGCTTCTATCAGCTCACAAATTTGCTCAGGACACCTTCGATGGGACGGTTCGAAGATGACCCTGCACACCTTCAGATGCGATAGCACTTTTTCCCATTGGAATAGAAGCTGCCTACTTGCTTGCATTCCTCGTTATGCTCGACGACCCTCTTCAGGGTATAGACATTCTTCTTGCTGTAAGTTATTTTGGGTGCTTCCTCCCGCATAGGCTGCTTCTCTTTCAGCGCTTCTCGCATCACCATCACCCCAGCTGGTGACTGGTCCTTGATATCCTCCCATTTGGGCATGGGAAACGGAGCTGGAGTTAATTCTTCCGCCATTCCCGTGAACCACACCGACTTAGACAAGTGCGCCTCCTCCAAGTTAAAAGGATTAACTGAGGCGGGTATTTCAACCACTCTGTCTCTCCAAATGGCCATCATCACTTGATGATCCGTGGAAGGCACATCATCAAAGTGGTGGATCCACGCTCGTCCAACGATCATATGATAAGTAGTATTGGCATCAATGACGTGGAACTTAGCATAACCCTTGTTTGGCCAATCTGGACTCCCAGGCGAATTCATCCGATAGTCATTCTGGAGTTGCTTCCAAAACCCATCAACGGTGATGGCCTCTTGACAATCTTGCTCTCTGGGATTCAAGCCAGCTCAAGGGTGCTGAGTGGAATCACATTCACTGTAGCTCCTCCATCGACAAAATCTCTTTTGAACTCAATGCCATTGATAATGGCGGTCACATACAACGACCTTTGATGGTTCGTGTCTGTCCCCTTGTCCGACTCATAGAAAGTCATGACCAGGCAACTTGATCGCGCGACCCTAATGACTTTGCCATTTGAGACGGCAAGTTCCTCTCCATGGTCTTCTGCCACCCTTAAAATGGACTTTGTCATCTCATGCCTGCAGGTGCTGGAGAAATTCATGTCATCAAAGAACTTCTCGAATTTGTTGGAATCTTGCACCCGTTCAGCGCATGAGTCTTCTGTGTCCACGCCATAATCTTCATCCTCGCAGATTTCGGCAACGACTGGGAATCCTGCATCTCCGACCTCTTCAAGGTCTATGATTGAGATCATGGCTATCTCCTTTCCCTTGGGCTCCTGTTGTACATGGGACGACAAGGGATTACTGCGCACATCCTTAGCTAGCTCATCAACGACTAACTGTCCCGATTTGATCTTTCTGTCCACCAGCCATCTGAGCTTCTTGCATTCCCTTGTCGGGTGCATGACCTGCCCATGGCATTCGCACCATCTGGGATCTCGCAGTTGCTCTCCAGAGGGCTTATTCTCCAGTGCTGGTAAATTCCATCCTTCTGCCACCTCTTATAAAGAGTTATCGCGTCCTCGATCGAACAAGGCAAAGGTGGTGCCTCCTAGGCGTGGATCGCTGTTACTTGTGAGGGGATGATACCGCATTCACTTCAACATCTCGTCCACGCTTGTAGCTGAACCTCCCAATCTTGAAGCCAGAGCTTACTGGCGCGCGATATTTGGTATATCTCTTCTTCATCTTTTCCACTAGTGGCTCAATATTTCTGGTGCAGTCAATCAACTTTGAAAAGGTAGGCATATTCCAATTGATTAACATACATTTTTACTCGTTGCACATGCCTTGTAGGCATATCTCAACCAAGCGGCCCTCTGAGACTTCATCGATGCAATCCAAAGACATGGTTCTGAACTTTTTAATGAAGGCGACTCCCTCATCGTTGTGTTTCTGGTGCATGCGGGAGAGATGGATAGTGGTGACCTTCTCCTCAACTAGGAAGAACTTGGTGTACAATTTCTTCACCATGTCTTCCCATGTCTTGACAGAACCTGCTTCGAGGGTCCTGTACCATTTATATGCGAGAGTTCCTTGAGATTTAGGGAATTCGCGCATAAGCAGCCTGGTATCGACCACATGCGGGCCCATCAAGTCAACGAACCTCACATGCTCGTGCGCGTTCCCGCTGGCCTCATCTAACTTTTCCCATTTGGGCGCCTTGTACCCAGCAGGATTGGGCATAAGATATACGTCCCGCGGGATAGGAGGTGCATTGCCAACTTTTGAGATGACAATATCCGAAAAAATCTGGTTTGCAATGATGCTGTCTAAGCGTTGTTCCAAGGCCGCGACGTTAGAAGGCGTGCTTCGTCCCGGGGTTGATGACGGTGTTGCAGCAAGACCAGAAATATAGGGCATGTTGGGATCATAGGGAGGTGGATGTGCATAACTCCCCTGGGCCCCCATCGCGTATGAAGGCAACGCGGGGTATGAAAAGGGATTCCCAGCAGATGCAAGGGGCGGACCTAATTGGAGCCCTGGTGCCTGGGGTGCAGGGCCATTGGGGAGAGAAAATTTTGGGTTTGGTGGGACAGGCGTGTGCACCATAAAGGTTGTGGTTACCCGTGATGGAGGCAGCTGGGCTGCAAGTGGTGGGGATATAGCCCCCTGAGCAGCGTTCTAAGCAAGTCCTCCCAGGATCGCCATGATCTGGGCGATCTGGGCGGACTGAGCCTGCATAGCCTTGGCTTGACTTTGGATTGTTGCCTGCAGCATCTCCAAGGAGGGATTGCTCCCAGTAGCTTTCCGGGAGTTAGTGTTGGTGTTGGGGGTCTCCTCTCTCTGGGTTTCTTCCCCCAAAGGATACTAATCACCATCACGAAGTTTGGCTTCAAGAGACATGGCTGCTAGCTTGATTGGTTGAAGCTTTGAAGGTGGATGATTTCACGTCGGGTTCACCAAATTGTTTACAAGGAAATACTTGGGAGAGATCCAAGCGTACACCTCAAGTAGGGAATAAGATCAAGCACACACAGAGAGATGAAGGGTATGAGTAGGATGAGAGTAAGCAATGATAACTGTTCTTGAGAGAGAGACAATCTAATGAAAACGAGAGCTTCGGTGAATCCAGAAGATCAAGAAAGTCCAAGAGAGTTGCAATGGAGGGCTAACGATCCTATATATAGTAGGGAAGTGACCGTTGTGAGGGGTTAATGCGCCCATAAATGGCGGATTAATTATAGCCCCGTAACGGCTCGTTCGACCGTATATATAAGGAACGTTACGCACCCGTCCGCATATACCAGAGACCGTTATGAGATCGACCGGATTTATAGGACATGCAGTCATTAAGTCTCTCAAGTCAGTTACCACGGGTCGCGCACGATCTTGGTTGTCGTGCGGTTGGTACCGTGGGTGGCCCTGTCTCGCAGCCCCCATATGGATAGGTATGAGAAGTGATTGGGTGTATAAGGAGCACAGTCAGATGTGCTGGATGGCTGCCACGTAAATATGATCTGTCTGTCTGGAATGTACCATCTACGTCTGCATAAACACTGTCATGGTTCATTTTTTAATCATGGAATAAGAATTGATTTCTTGAGTTATTTCAGTTTAATTTCGTATCCCTAGTTTTAGTTTATTCAGACCGTAGCTTGCTACGTGGGAGATCGAAGCTTCTCTAAACAGCTTCACAAACAATACTGGTATGTATCAATTGATGCTTTCATTGATTTCACCATTCAACTGGTGAATCATGACGAATATCGAAGATTTGATCAACAAATTTACAGTCACAATGACGGAAAAGTTTGATCAATTCGCTAGTCGCCTCACGGCTATCGAGGGTCGACTTACACGTTTGGAAACTTGTTCAACCGCCGCTGTCTTTGACGGATTTGTCACAGCACAATTAGAAGCTGGAGCAAGATAAGCAACTTCCAACTATGCAAGAACAACAGCCTGCAGAGAACAAGCTTTCTTAATTTCAAGCACACCCACCACCACCGAAGAAGGAGCATATTCCGGCGAAGCCACCCCCAGTTCAGAGCCTAGAGCTTCTTCTCCAGCCGTTCTCCCCGCCGGCGAAAACCACCTGGTCTTCTTCCCCGTCACCGAACCCACCCGAACCAACCACACCATCATATCCGAACCAGCCAAGGAACCAGAACCAGAACGAGCAGATCCCCATCGCTCCCCTTCAACACCCGAAGCCACCAGACCCATTCGGTCCTCTGGTCGGCAAAACACGAACCCAGGCGCTCCCACCCACCGATTTGAAGCAACCCTAACCACCTGATTCCTCCGACCGACCACCAACCGGTGAATTCTCATCACCACCACCGCCGGAGCTTCAGCCCAATCCCCCTTGGCTCCATCCCGATCTGACACCTCCCTATTCGGTACCAGCACATGCGCCGCCGCCGGTCATGACCACTGTCCTGGCGACCCAGGACTAGTAGCAGATCTGTCCAGCTTCAACATTTTCGGCCAACACTCAGCAGCAACAGGAGACAATTGCGTCTCTCACCCAGGGATTTTTGGCCGCCATCCATTCTCTCCAGCCCACGGCCTCTCCGTCACCACCCTCGCCCTCTCTTGCGCCACCACCACTTGCGGATAATTTCGCCGAGTATCATGGCCTTCAACAACTTCAGTCAGGTCCAACAGGGCCGAAGCCACTCCAACCTATTGCTAGGGCTTCATATCATGAGTTTCAATCACCATATGGGTCACCAATTGCGCTTGGGGCCAATTCACCTCATAACCCACATTCACATTTTGAGTCCAATTCTTCACGTGGGCAATTTTCAGCCTTTAGCCCATCTTTACAACTGGGTCACTATTCTCAATATGGACATTCTTTTTAATCTGGACTGCAACCCACTACAACTTATGGGACTAGTTCATCAAGTGGGTCTTATTCAACATTTGGGTCCAACTATGGATATGGGTCTCGTCCTCCGGACCGCCTTGAGGACAAGGCAATTTTCAACCGTGGAGAAGTTAATACGGGTCAACCTTATGATCCAGGTCAACGATATAATAATAATTTTATGAGATTATTATAAAAAAGGCATAAAAATGAAAACTATTTACAATTAAGGCAGAAAAGGATAAATTATTATTCAAAAGAGAACTTTCATCAAACTATTTACTAACAAGGCAACAATCTATACTGTTGTGTACGAGAAAATCCTGCATGGAGGATTCAAAATACACCAAGAGCAGGGAATAGAAAGAACACAGGAAGAGTAGGGTTGTGTGTAGGGAGAGAGTAAGACAATAGCACTGTATGAGAGAGAGACATAATTTTGGCAGAGCTTCCGCGTATCTCAGGTGATTCGCCCTTGTATGGAAGGGTTAACGATCCTATATATAACGGAAAATGTGACCGTTGTAGTGGGTTAATGTGCCCATTAATGGCGGCTTAATTAGCTTAACCACAACGGCACATTCGTCCGCGTATATAGGGACCGTTACGGCACGTTCGTCCGCGTATACCGGAACCGTTATGAGGTTGACCGGGTTTATGGAGCTCGTGCAATAAATCTCTCAAAGCAGTTACTAAGGTCGCGCGCGGGCTTTGTTGTCGCTCCTGCGCGACGGGACTTACTCTAGCCTCCAAACCACTAAGTCCCTACAGGTCCCGTGTGGTGGTATGCGAGGGCCCTGTCTCGCAGCCCCCAAGTGGATCAGCGCGGGTGGTGATCCAGTGTGTGTGGAGTACAGCTAGATGTGCTGGATGATCGCCACGTGGCTAAGATCTGCCTATGTAGAAAGCACTATCTACGTTAGCCCCCTTTCTGCGCGTGAAGACACATTGCCGGATAGACTTCAATGCGCAGGAACCAATGCACGCGTCGCGGCCACACACCAATTCAAATACACGTAAAATCAGCCCCCGTGCGTGCCATTATGACCTAGAATCCCTAGAGTCGTGCCGTCTGTTCTGTTAGGGTTTTAGGCGTGACGTCAGCTTGTCCTGTGATTGCGCGATTCGATGGTGACGGTTGCGATTCGACTACTGAAAGGACGCGACTCCTCATTGTTTTGGATAAGTACTCTGTACTCTCCATTGTTGTAAAGCATCACTTCTCTCTCTAAAGTGAATGATACCCGAAAGCCTTCAAGAGCAGATTCAAGTGATCAATCATCAGTTCTTCCTTGTCAATCGTCTCCTTCAACTTGCTTCATCAAAACAAGTTTTACCAAAACAAGGTCGGCTTTGCTCAATTCCATTTGATGTACTCGAATATTCTCCGAACTGTCTTGGATTTGTAAACCCATAGTTATTTGAAATATATCGTTCATTGAGAACTGTAAAAGAGGCTCTTTTCTTAAACCCAGAACTGATCCAATCACCAGATTGTGACGATTTTGAATGTAGAACTTCTGAAATTCTGAGCAATATAGACGAATTCTGAACTGCTAAACCCATAATTGACACCAAACTATTCATATTCTTTGACAAAACATAATTGCTTCTTGAAATTCAAACTGAGAGTGTGTATATTTCTCCCCCCTTTTTTCTTGCTCTTCTGCAGGAATGGCCAAGACAAAAGGATCCAAACCCATTAAAGAGGCCGAAGAAATACCTGATCTTCCCCAGACCTTGTGGCCAAAAGCCCCCTATTTAGGTGGAAAAGATTTCTATCATGCTAGGGTTAAGGTGAAGAATCTACCGGCTCCTGTTTCCTCCGAAGAATTGCGGACATTGACCCCGCCTGTCAATGCAGCCATGCTAGAGTTAATCGACTCCAAGGATGTGATTAGGTTAGGAGTTGAAAATGGGTTTTTCCCCATAATGCAATTTCTACCCTAGCGTTTGTCCAAAAATTAGACTTCATGGATGAGTGGATCGACCATGTATTGACCCACCATGCCATCGCATTGAACAATGCTGGTATTTATTTCGAAGTTCGTGCTACGAAGGGTGCTTCCGTGAAGTTGGATCCGTCCATGCTTCTAAACCTTCTTTCTCGCTATTCACCTGCGACTCATACCTTCCACTTTGCTGAGTTCGAGGTTGCTCCCACTTTGTAGGATGTGCACATGTTGTATGACCTTTCTCCCGTTGGTGAAGTTGATCCTCTGAGCCCTTTGAGGACTGATCCAGAACTTGCTCTATACAAGCAGATGGAGGAATGCTTGTCCGAGGTAAAGAAAATCTCTACTCGTTGGACATCTGCGAAAGTTCTTCCTGACTGGCAGCTTGTTGATACTTCTGCGAAGAACACCTGGGGCAATTGGGTGCAATACTTCTTTCGCGACTATGCGAATAGTAGTATCACCAAGAAACTTCTGGACAAGAACCCGAATGCTAAAAATTATGTAAATGGGAAAGGGTACCATCTAACCTTGTGTGGCTTCCTCTGTGCCTGGCTGTCAAGGTACCTGATCGATGGTCACCCTCATGATGGGGTTTTTTTATCATGTCCTCCCTCTCGCTGTCAAATTGGCCCTCGGCCAGAGAGTCGCACTTGGGCCTCTGGTCTTGGGCACTTTATATCACAGATTGGACCAATTGGCAGTGGCGATCAAGGACTCTCGCGGTCGCCTTGATGTGCTGACTTATGTTAACATCGCATTCCTGACCATGTGGGTTTTTGAGCGATGGTCCTCCTATGCTCCTGTTCCTTCTAGGCCCAACAAGTGGTGTGTCCCAGGTGCGGAGGATGAACTTTCCAGTGGAAGAGCTGCTCGATGGTTTAGAACCAATCCTCCCAAGTGCACCTGGAGCCTAATATGCGATGACCGGAGAAAATTTACGGCTAGGCCATATGCCACGCGTATTGAGAATGTGCGATGGTTCCCGAAGCTTTATCCCACCAAATCTCTTGCTTTTTCAGAATAGCTCCTTTTCGAAGGTCATGAGCGCTATCATGAGCGCTATCGCGAATTCCTCCAGCTGGTGTTTGAGGGGTTCGCTTCCTGCACTCGCTGAGTATGTTCCTGAGCTCACTCCCAGGTATGAAAGGATCACAGTCGATGTTGATCCAACTCGCGTTTCTCCCCAGTCTGGTTTTGATGCAGTGGCGCCTTCCGTTTGGCTTAGATCAATCGTAAGAGGCTGCTACAAGCGACTGTTGTCTGGCGAGTGCCACGCGATCTTCCGGAGCAACTTGCCCTTCGTTCAACCTTCAGGTGGCCGTGTAGGTCGCCTCTCCAAAAATTGGGTTGCTTACTGGACCACTCAACAGGCCAGGTTCGAGACGCAGTCGGCTCCTTAGCCCAGCAGAGCTCCTACAATCAAGAGGAATTCCTTCCTGTTCCGTCCTAATTGCAGCTTGGATGAATCCCAGTATGGCTGCTACTCCTTGTTGGTTCTTGACAATCACTTGTGCCCATCCACTATTCTCGAAGAGAAGATGACCGCAGTTAGGGATGGTGCTTCGCATGTTATCAAATACAGCGAATATTTTGCCAAGGTAAACAATTTCCTCTTTGCATGCTAAGCTCCCTTTTCTTATTGTATTGAAGCTTATTCCCCATTTTCTGTTCCAGTGCTATCTAAGGAGGTTCGCATCTGGAGAGCGCTCCAAATGCTGATCAACACTATCGTTACTGCGAGAAGGCAAGGCGAGAAAATTTTGTTAACAATGGGAATGGCTCCCCCAGTAGAGGCTCGGATTCGCGAGGTCATGGATGCATTTGCTGACTCGCTGATAGATAATACCCCGGCTCTGTCTCCTCCCAGGGATGCTCCGTCCTCTCCATCAGATGTTGCCCCGAAGGCCAAGAGACAAAAGAAGAAGGGTATTTCAATCTCCTCTCCTCCTAAGAGTGCTCCAGCTTCATCTCCTGCGAAGTCTCTTGCTTCTAAGGACAAATGCAAAGGTCGCATGCCAAGCAAAGTGCGGAAAGAGCTCGCAGTTGAGACTTTTGTTCCGTTTGGTCAGGAGGAAGAGGAGGATGAGGGGGGAGAAGTGAGAGGAAGAGATGATGATGAAGAAGAAGAAAGAGTCGTAAGCGAAGAAGAAGAAGAGAGAGGTGAGATACAAGAAGAAGATTTGGAAGGTATCTCAAACAAGCTCATCTTCTTAGTACTTTAGCTCTTGCAATATTTTTTGAACAGTTTGTTCCTTCGCAGATGATGACACAAAGACCATCAGTGGCCTCCTGGCTAAGAAACAGAAGAAAACCAAGGGGTCTTACTCTGGCGTGCCCAACGAAGCCATAGACGAAGACATCCTTGCTGAGTCTGAAAGAACAGCTGCGGAAGCTGCAGAGAGAAGGAGGAAGCGAGAAGAAGATGAGATCGAGCTCATAAAGAGGAGAAGTTTGGAAGAACAACATGTTGATGACTTGGTGTAGCAAGCTGATGATTTAGATGCGACTGCTTTGGAGCAAGCTTAAGCGGACTTTGAGGAGATCGCAGGTGGCAAAAAAGGTGAGATTTTTAACCTTGCTGTGACTTACCAAGAAGTGATTACTGGTGCGTTAAAGCATGGCTTATCAAAAGCTGGTATTCGCCGATGGCTAGTAGGCAAGTGTGGTGAACCCTCAGGTAATCATTCAAGCAATGTTTGTAAACCGGGCTTAGTGACCCAATCATCATCATAACAAGTTTCTTCGCACCCCAGGTTACACTCAACTTAAATATGTGCTTAATGAAGATACCCTAGTAGGATATGGTGTCGCGTCTTTAGCATATGATGAAGGTGCTACAATCCCACCTAAGTGTGGAGGTGCCCGCTTTTGATTTATCAACATAACAGAACACTGTATAATACAAGTTACCTCAACATTTTCTTGTCTTGTATTGCAGGCGATGCTGATGAGGACGTGCCGGAACAAAGAGGTCAGCCCCCTGCATCTTATGCTCCAGAGCGGAGCTCTCACGTTGAGAAGCCTGCCGCAGCCACTGAGTATGCAGGAGAGACTTTGGAGGATATCATCGAGGTTTCTGATGATATCGAAGCTGACACTTGTTGGAATAGATGCCCTAGAGGCAATCTAGTTTAGTATGAATTTGTATATGGCTAGAAAATTCATTTATTATTTATTGGATATTTAATATAATGAAGTCCTTAGATTTACAATCGTGTTGTTTATCTTAAATATCCCTAGTCAAGTATAATGATTAATGGGACAATCATCTATAGACTAGTATGGGGTTGGATTGATATGGAGATATCACGATCCAACACATAGGTGTGCATTACGGAATGTTGCACTGGATTGACCCATCACCGAGAAGGCTACATACATGTTATGTTGAGTCACAAGTTCTTCTCGGGTACAATGGTATTGTCATCCTTAGACTTGAAGTCACTAGATATTCTAGTTGTGGATCATTGTGATCTTGGTAGCGTTAAACGCTACACCGTAACTGGGTAGTTATAAAGGCGTGTACTGGATACAATGAGAAGCAAGCTTAGAGATCGTAGTGGACGTAGAGAGGATTTTCCCCTCCCACATAACGGGAACAAATATCCTAGGCCACTCGAAGGATAGTGCTTATAGAATGTCTGGCCAGACTCAAATAAATCGATATGGGATATTGATGTTATTTGCACGAATAAGGCTATTCCATGGATCGAGAAACTATGGATTGGATATACGAGTGTGACTTGTATGTCTCGTGTCCAATCCGGATATGGAGGCAAAGGGATGAGACAATTACTTGTACAAGGTTGTCTAGATGACTATTCTATTAGTTGGCTAGAATGGATGTTTTGCTAGAAACCGCTCCATATTAGCAAATAGTTGCTACCAACTAGATAGAACCTATGGGGTCACACGCTATATAGAGTTGTGCTAGATTTGGGAATTAATTAATTGGATTAATTAATTAGAAGGATCACTTTGCAAACCCTTGCAAACTTAGTAGGGACTAATTTGCAAGGAAGGGACTAAATTGAATTCTAGTAGGACTAGAATAAGTCCTTTAGGTAGTTAACAAGGAGTTGTTGGACTATATAAAGGACCCTCCTTCCTTCCTTCCTTCCTTATAACTTATGCTCTAGAGAGAACATAATAAGAGTGGGAGAGAACAAAGGAGAGAGAGAGCAAGCAACAAGGGCCGAACCCGACCCTTGCCGCCGCCCCCTCACCCCGTCGGCCAAAAAGAAGGGCCGAGCCCCTCCTTTTTGTCTCGTTTTGCGTGATTCCTTCACCCTCCTCTCATTCCGGGCTAGCACCAAGGAGATTGGAGATCTAGAAACAACTCTAGGCGTGGATCAACTATAGAGAACGTGACACTATTCGCGTTTGAAGTCATCAAGGAGAACCCAAAGGTGTGTTCATGAATTCTTACCTTTACTATCGTTATGCATCTAGACTTGTGATCCTTGGAGGGTTTTGCATGGTTGTTTGTTTGATTATGCATCCGTTTGCGCGATCCATGAATCAAAACCCTACAGTGGTATCAGAGCCACATGTCATAGAGCATAAACGTAGTTTATGTGTTACATTCTTGTTGTTTTACACCTTAATTTGTTGTTTATCGCGTAAAACAAGACAAATCAAGCATGGGATGCAATTTGTCAACAATTACCCATAACAAGATCCAATTTTTGCATTAGATGCATGAATTGGTGAGTTTGAGAAATTTTAGGATCTAAGATCTAGGGTTTGGGCATCCTTGGGGAAGAAGGAGTTCTCCCAAAACAAGGAAATAACCAAACTTGGGCTCCAAGCAAGGAGGTTGTTTTGGAAACAACCTCCATAAGGAGGTTCGGCCCCCTAGGGGACCGCCCCCTTGCTTGCCGCCCAAGATTGGCGCCCTAAGGGGCCGGGCGGCCCTAACCCGCGGGCCTAGCTTGCGGGTTTTGGGCCGGGCCGGCCCTAGGGCCTTATGGTTCACTTAGTTTGGGCCCGGGCAATTGGATTGTTGGGCCCATGGACCGTTTTAACCCTAGAAATCCTAAAATCAATTAAAATTGACCAAGCGCGTTAAAATTGGATTTTAACTGTTTATGTGCAAATCGCATGGTGATTGGATATGGCCTTAGGATGTGGTTTGATGTAGATGTTTAATTTTGTGTTTTGGTTTACGGCCTGCGAGCTGATCAATTAATTATATAATTAATTAGGGTTTTATGGCCTGCGTGCCATTTTTTCTCAACTTTTGAGATTTATTTTATTTAGTATAGATATTAGCTAGTGCTAGATAAAGTAGATTGTTAGCCAAGATTGAAGAAAAGAAGCCCAAAGCCAAAGGAGCCACAAAAGATGGAGCATGGAGCATGGAGCATTCCACATGACTATGAAGGATGGACCAAAAGATCAAGACGCATGGAGATGTGTTTGCTTAGGGTTCATAGATAATTCCATTGGCTTGGAATTATCTTAGTCTAGAAAAGGCCATATCCACATCACGTTTAATTTCTGTTTTGTGGTTGTTTATTTATTGTCTTATTATTTGTGTGGTTGGTGTATGGATGATGCATGAAATTAGGATAATAAGATAATTAGACAACCCGGATCTATTATTTGGAGTTGTGCCCAAACTCAAATAGATAGATTAGTTGATATTGATCAACAAAACAATTAAAATTGAATTTAAAAATCCCTCAAAATTCAATATTGTGTTCTTGCCTTCTCGTTATTTAAACACTCATTATCATCATTATTTATCAAGTTCGTGCGTGCCAAAGCATGGCGACTTGATTCATAATGATGGAATGCGATGGCACGTAACAATGTGCAATTGTTTAGGTAAGAGGTTGAACACAACTAGGCTATTAATTTGATTAAGAAACCTAGAGGCAATCAATTGGGATTATCCATATGGATGGATAAATAAGGAGTTATTTGCCTGATTGAACCAAGAGTTGCATATGGGATGCAATTGGAAATTGTTCCTACCTAGAAGTAGTCGAATTATGGGTGACTTGCCAAAGCAAGCTCATAAGGAGATGAAAAGATGGATCTTGGCCCACTAGAAAATATAAGGATATTTTCCGCATTAATATCTTGAGGGTTATTAATCCGTAGAAAAATAGTGGGAGCTATATTTAATAAATTAGCCATTATTAAATATAGTCAAAAATTCACAAATACTAAAACTTGCGTATTTTCCTTTTGTAGAATTCCAAATGGCAAACAACTCATCGAGTTCACAACATTCCCTACGATCTGTCCTTGAGAAGGACAAGCTCTCTGGAACCAACTTTCTTGATTGGTACAGAAACTTGAGAATTGTTCTCAAGCAAGAGAAGAAACTGTACGCAATAGAGGAGCATGTTCCAGAAGGTCCAGAGAACCAGACACCTGTTGCCTTAAAGGCGTATCAAAAGTGTGTTGATGACGCTAATGATGCGGCCTGCCTAATGCTTTGCACCATGACCTCTGAGCTTCAGAAGCAACATGAGAACATGAATGCCGTCGATATGATCGAACATCTAAAGCAGTTCTTCCAAGAGCAGGCGAGGGTAGAGAGGTATGAGGTCTCAAAGGCACTGTTCAAATGTCATCTGGCAGAAGGGAACCCGATGGGACCCCATGTACTCCGAATGATCGGGTACTTGGAGAATCTCGCCCGGCTTGGGTTCCCGGTCGGCCAAGAGTTGGCAACCGATCTCGTGTTGCAATCGTTGCCCGAGAGTTATGGACAATTCATTATGAACTATAACATGAACGAGATCGTTAAACCACTGCCAGATTTGCTCAACATGTTGAGGACGGCTGAACAGAGCATCAACAAGGGTAAGGGCAAGGCCATTATGATGGTACATAATGGAAAGGGCAAAAGGTTTGCCTCTTCCTCCAAGGGCAAAGGCAAGTCAGTTGCCAAGTCCAAGGAACAAGCCCTTAAGCCTGTTGGTGGGATTGCCAAGGTCATGACTAAGGGTGAGTGTCACTACTGCAGTCAACCTGGACACTGGAGGAGGAACTGCCCAAAATATCTGGAGGACAAGAGGCTTGGAATAGTGATTCCACCACCACCAGGTATTTTTGTTGTAGATGTCAATTTAACTGTCTCTACATCATGGGTATTAGATACTGGATGTGGATCTCATATTTGTCGAAATATGAAGGATCTAAAGAGAAGTAAAAGATTGGCTAAAGGGGAGGTAGATCTACGCGTTGGGAATGGAGCAAAGGTTGTTGCGTTGGCCATAGGCGTGTGCGAGCTATCTCTGCCTTCAGGATTAGTTTTAGAATTAAATAATTGCTATTTTGTGCCTGCTATGAGCAGAAACATTGTTTCTATTTCTTGTTTGGACAAGGAAGGTTTTATTATTTCAATAAAGAACAATTGTTGTTCCTTTTATTTGAATAATATTCACTATTTTAGTGCGCAATTATTTAATGGACTTTATGTCCTTGATCTAAGCAATCCTGTCTACAACATTAATACCAAGCGGATTAAAATAAATGATTTAAATCCTGCTTATTTATGGCATTGTCGTTTAGGCCACATAAATGAGAAACGTGTATCTAGACTCCATAAGGATGGATTACTAGACTCATTTGATTTTGAATCATATGAGACATGTGAGGCTTGTTTATTGGGAAAAATGACAAAGTCCCCTTTCAATAAGAAAGGTGAGAGGACTAGTGAGCAATTGGCACTCATACATACCGATGTGTGTGGGCCATTTGCCACGCCTGCCAGGGGTGGTTATGTCTACTTCATTACATTTACTGATGATTACAGTAGATATGGATTTGTGTACCTTATGAGGGCAAAATCCGAATCCTTTGAAGTGTTCAAAGAATTCAAGAATGAAGTAGAGAAGCAACTAGGCAAAAGTATTAAGGCTCTACGATCGGATCGTGGAGGAGAATACTTGAGCCAAGAGTTTGACGACTATCTTAGAGAGTGTGGGATCGTGTCCCAACTCACTCCACCCGGAACGCCACAATGGAATGGCGTGTCCGAGAGGAGGAATCAAACCCTATTGGATATGGTTCGGTCTATGATGTGTCAAACCGATCTTCCATTATCATTTTGGGGCTACGCTCTATTAAGTGCAGCTTTCACCATTAACCGTGTTCCATCTAAATCAGTCATGAAGACACCATATGAGATGTGGAGTGGGAGGCGTCCCACACTGTCGTTCATGAGGATTTGGGGCTGCGATGTCTATGTAAAACGTTTACAATCAGACAAGCTAGGGCCTAAATCGGATAAGTGTAAATTTGTGGGGTACCCTAAGGAAACTAAGGGATACTACTTCTACAATCCAACCGAGAACAAAGTGTTTGTTGCTCGGACCGGCGTGTTTCTAGAAAGAGAGTTTGTCTCTAAAGAAGCAAGTGGGAGGAATGTAGAACTTGAAGAAGTTCAAGAACCACAAATCACTGAACCGATTATGGAACATGAACAGGAATCACAAGCAGTTGTGGATCCACCTGTTCGGGTAACACAAGAGCTTCGTAGATCTAGTAGAGTGCGCCAGGAACCCGAGAGGTACGGACTTCTCGTAACTGATTCCGGTGACACGATGCTCATAGATGATGAGCCTACTACCTATGAGGAGGCCATGAGTGGCCCAGACTCACAGAAGTGGCTTGAAGCCATGAGATCCGAGATGGAATCCATGTATACCAAAAAAGTATGGACTTTGGTGGAACCACCTGATGGGGCGCGGCCCATAGGGTGCAAGTGGGTCTTCAAGAAGAAGATCGACATGGATGGTAATGTGATTACCTATAAGGGCCGATTAGTGGCTAAAGGATTCAAACAGATTCATGGTATTGACTATGATGAAACCTTTTCACCAGTCGCTATGACCAAATCCATCCGAATCCTACTTGCAATTGCAGCATACTACGACTATGAGATTTGGCAGATGGATGTCAAAACAGCATTCCTTTATGGGAATCTCCTCGAGGACGTGTATATGATACAGCCGGAGGGTTTTGAGGATCCAAAGCAAGCCAACAAAGTCTGTAAGCTGCAACGATCCATTTATGGATTGAAGCAAGCTTCTAGGAGTTGGAATCGACGTTTTGATGAAGTGGTCAAAGAGTTTGGCTTCATCAGAAACGAAGATGAGTCTTGTGTCTACAAGAAGGTTAGTGGGAGCTCTGTAGCTTTTCTGGTCTTGTATGTGGATGACATACTACTCATTGGAAACGACATTCCCATGCTGCAATCTGTGAAAGATTGGCTAGGAAAGTGTTTCTCAATGAAGGACTTAGGGGAAGCAGCCTATATACTCGGTATAAAGATCTATAGAGATAGATCTAAAAGGTTGCTAGGCCTAAGTCAAAGTACATATGTTGACAAGGTGTTGAAACGGTTCAACATGCAAGATTCCAAGAATGGATTCTTGCCCATGTCACATGGAATCACTCTTTCGAAGAGTGGTTGTCCTTCCAATGAGATTAAGAAGGAACGCATGAGTAGGATTCCCTATGCCTCGGCCATAGGATCTATCATGTACGCCATGTTATGTACTAGACCAGATGTGTCATATGCCTTGAGTATGACAAGCAGATACCAATCCAATTCGGGTGAGAGTCACTGGATTGCTGTCAAGAACATCCTGAAGTACTTGAGAAGAACTAAGGATGCTTTCTTGATGTTTGGCGGTGAGGAAGAGTTGCGTGTAAGGGGTTACACTGATGCAAGCTTCCAAACCGATAGAGATGACTTTAGATCACAGTCGGGATATGTGTTTTGCCTGAATGGAGCAGCGGTGAGCTGGAAGAGTTCCAAGCAAGAGACGGTGGCTGATTCTACAACAGAGGCTGAGTACATTGCTGCAAATGGCGCAGCAAAGGAGGCTGTTTGGATCAGAAAGTTTGTTTCTGAACTTGGTGTGCTCCCTAGCATTGCGGATCCAGTGGAGTTATTTTGTGACAACACTGGGGCGATCGCGCAATCAAAGGAACCCAGATCGCACCAGAAGTCCAAGCATGTGCTCAGGAAGTTTCATCTGATTCGAGATATTATCGATAGAGGAGACGTTTGGATATGCAAGATTCCTACAGATGATAATCTGCCAGACCCGCTAACGAAGCCTCTCACGCAGTGGAAGCATGAAGGGAACACTAGGAGTATGGGCATACGAGATGCGCCAGATTGGCTCTAGTGCAAGTGGGAGACTGTTGGAATAGATGCCCTAGAGGCAATCTAGTTTAGCATGAATTTGTATATGGCTAGAAAATTCATTTATTATTTATTGGATATTTAATATAATGAAGTCCTTAGATTTACAATCGTGTTGTTTATCTTAAATATCCCTAGTCAAGTATAATGATTAATGGGACAATCATCTATAGACTAGTATGGGGTTGGATTGATATGGAGATATCACGATCCAACACATAGGTGTGCATTACGGAATGTTGCACTGGATTGACCCATCACCGAGAAGGCTACATACATGTTATGTTGAGTCACAAGTGCTTCTCGGGTACAATGGTATTGTCATCCTTAGACTTGAAGTCACTAGATATTCTAGTTGTGGATCATTGTGATCTTGGTAGCGTTAAACGCTACACCGTAACTGGGTAGTTATAAAGGCGTGTACTGGATACAATGAGAAGCAAGCTTAGAGATCGTAGTGGACGTAGAGAGGATTTGCCCCTCCCACATAACGGGAACAAATATCCTAGGCCACTCGAAGGATAGTGCTTATAGAATGTCTGGCCAGACTCAAATAAATCGATATGGGATATTGATGTTATTTGCACGAATAAGGCTATTCCATGGATCGAGAAACTATGGATTGGATATACGAGTGTGACTTGTATGTCTCGTGTCCAATCCGGATATGGAGGCAAAGGGATGAGACAATTACTTGTACAAGGTTGTCTAGATGACTATTCTATTAGTTGGCTAGAATGGATGTTTTGCTAGAAACCGCTCCATATTAGCAAATAGTTGCTACCAACTAGATAGAACCTATGGGGTCACACGCTATATAGAGTTGTGCTAGTTTGGGAATTAATTAATTGGATTAATTAATTAGAAGGATCACTTTGCAAACCCTTGCAAACTTAGTAGGGACTAATTTGCAAGGAAGGGACTAAATTGAATTCTAGTAGGACTAGAATAAGTCCTTTAGGTAGTTAACAAGGAGTTGTTGGACTATATAAAGGACCCTCCTTCCTTCCTTCCTTATAACTTATGCTCTAGAGAGAACATAATAAGAGTGGGAGAGAACAAAGGAGAGAGAGAGCAAGCAACAAGGGCCGAACCCGACCCTTGCCGCCGCCCCCTCACCCCGTCGGCCAAAAAGAAGGGCCGAGCCCCTCCTTTTTGTCTCGTTTTGCGTGATTCCTTCACCCTCCTCTCATTCCGGGCTAGCACCAAGGAGATTGGAGATCTAGAAACAACTCTAGGCGTGGATCAACTATAGAGAATGTGACACTATTCGCGTTTGAAGTCATCAAGGAGAACCCAAAGGTGTGTTCATGAATTCTTACCTTTACTATCGTTATGCATCTAGACTTGTGATCCTTGGAGGGTTTTGCATGGTTGTTTGTTTGATTATGCTTCCGTTTGCGCGATCCATGAATCAAAACCCTACAACACTGTGCTAATAGAAGAAGATGCTGATGCTGCAGTTGAGGAAATGGAAACAGATGATATTGGAGCTGAAGTTCATGAAAATGAGCAGGTCGTGGAAGACATAGAATCAAATGCAAATGTTGATGTTCAAATGAATGCTCCCGAGCCGCAAGAGCCCCTCACAGCCGAAGAAGTTCCTGGTCGAGCGGCCACTCCTACTGTTGCTATTCCTTCAAAAGAGTTAGAGCTTCCAGAGGTTCCCCAAGCATGGAGTTTTTGGAGCTCGCAAGTTGGAGCTGCCGTCGCGCCTATTGCGGCCTATACTCTTCCTGCCAACTATGATGAGCTCGAGCTCGCGGCTGACAGACGAGCAATGGAGCGAGGACAAACTTCAGCTTTCCCAGCAATGCGCATTCCCTCTTTGCGTGAAATCCTTGAAGGGACTGGTATGTTACTATTTTTCGCATTCTACCCATTTATTTAAAAGCTTTCATGCTCTAAACTTGAATCAACTTTATCAGGATTGAAGCAAGCTGATGTGGACTGGCTGATTCAGATGCGCCACTCATACCCCTGGTCGTTCGCGAGATCTCTAGAGATTGAGCCGTATGACAGGAGGCTTTTCTTGACCGAATCCATATGGATTCTGGAGCAACTGTCCGTAGCCACTCCTGCGACCATCTCTCCTCACACTGCACAGCTGCTTTTTAGCACATGCCAAGGGCTTCAAGCTAAAGTTCAAGGCAAGCTAGGCTTTGGGTATCTTCTCAACAGGATCACCCAAATTCGCGCATCTGTGAATTTGAAACGCGGCTTCCACAATCTCGCATATGAGAAACGGAAGGTAGAGGAACAAAGGCAGAAGGCTGAAGAGGCTGTCAACCTCTTTCATGCGATGAATGTACGAACAGCTGAAGCGAGAAGTGGACCAAGTAAGAGAGGCATCACTCTCATTTTCTCCGGAAGACCCTTTGATCAAGGATTTGTTTTAGAAACAAAAATATCTGTTTAGAACAAAATATTATTGTAGGGGTAGTGTTTCTCCCCCCCCGCCTTTTTTTATCTGGAACTCCATGCCCCATTTTTCCCTTTTGGGGATTTGCTCGAATATCTTAATGCGTATCAATTATGACGTCACATAGCGACGTATCTGCCTTGAATTTCACGCTAATGATTTATTAGATAAGCACGATTTCCTTGGGAAGCCCATCCTTACTATGACCTTCCGTCATTAATTAGGGCGTGCCCATCGAATCGTCATAGCCTTTAGTAGGGTAATTGAATTTTACCTCTTTTGAGAAGTAAGTAATTGATTCTTACCCGTTTTCTGAGCTTTCCTAACTCAGCTAGGGAACTGAAGAGTCCCCCTAAGGTCTATATAAACCCTGCCTCTTGCTGCTTGGGTTCTTCATCCCAAAATGTGGCTCTCCATGAGTCCTTATGACTGCTGGCTTCAATGCTTGTCTTTTGTTGATTCATGGCAATTTCAAGTTGTGAAATCTGAGTTTGTGCCTTGTGCCATAGAAATAGCTCCCAAGATCTTCTTTATAAAGCTTACTGATCTTTATGACCACTTTGAAGAAGATATACATAATGCCTCGTGTTTATACGAAGATTCTTCTTCGTCTATTATGTTTGCAGGTCGTATGTCCGGCTGCCTTCCGGCGAGGTGCAGTTCCACACTAACCTTTTTACCAACTCGTAATGAATGGAGTGTTTCTCCTCTAGCTTTCCTATAGGAGAACTATTTGCCTCCACGTTCTTGAACAAGGGGTGGCGAGCCATGGCGCTCGTCTCCGTGGACAATAAGCTTTCTGCCCCAGGAGTTGTTCTCCACTTGTTCTTCACCGCCACATCCGCCTGGTCATGGGGCTCATCCAGCACATCTCTTTGGCAGAAGACCAGTCAAGAGCCTTGTTCAGATTTAGGACCTCGACGATAGCGTCGCATAGATTTTGTTAGCATTTGTAGGTCGTTCATTTTATAGTAAGAATTTTCTTACTATAAACTTTTGCTTGTAAGCTGCTATGTCGCAAAGCTTTTGTGAGGGCCAGTAGGCCGATCGTTTTATAGTAATAATTTCCTTACTATGAGCTTTTGCTTGTAAGCTGCTATCTAGACAGATAAATTGTAAGCATTTTGACTCTTAATGAAGTATACTATAGCGTTTGCTGTTCTTGTTTGATACAACAAATTGTAATATCACATGCGTGTTGGCTATAAAACAAGTTATGTTTCTTTCGCCTTTTGCATTCGGATACTTCCCTGAATAATTGTTTTTCTCAAGCTGATAAGTTTTGCGTCGCATGGGTCGTTAGTGTTGTAGCTTGTTACGAAACAGATAGGCTTATAAATCAATTAAGATTATTTCTGCCATCTTAGCAAATGGGCTTTGGATCGCATGGGATCGTGTATTCTGGCTGCTATCTAGGCAGATAGGCTTGGGATCACTTAAGATCATATTTGAACATTGTTTCTATCTCGGCGGATAGGCTTTGGATCACGTAGGATCATACATTATGGCTGCTATCTAGGCATATAGGCTTTCGGATCACTTAAGATCGTATTTGAACATTGCTGCCATCTTTGGCAGATAGGCTTTGGATCGCATAGGATTGTGTATTATGGCTGCTATCCAGGAAGATAGGATTTTAGATCACTTAAGATCGTGTTTGAGCATTGCTGCTATCTCGGCATATAGGCTTTCGATCGCATGAGATCGCATATTAAGGCTGCTATCTTGGCAGATAGGCTCTTTGTTGTAAATAAACAGAGAAGTAAATAAAATGATAAGAGACAACTAAATCAATAAAATTCTTCTCATATGGGAGAATTCTTTTATTATAGGAACCCTCATATGGGAGAGGCAAAATTACAAGTCCCTCATATGGGAGAGGCAAGATTACAAGTTCCTCATGTGGGAGGAAACAACGCATGAGTCTATCAGAGTACTAGACGTAAATAGATATTGTAATATGATGTATGTAAAGAGAGAGAGGTTAAGGATAATACTTTTTAATCCAGCGCATATTGATCAGACTTGGGGTTGTGGCAGTCCCATGAAGCCTCTGTATTGTGCAGTAACCACTGTCAAAGACTTCTTTGACTTCGAATGGTCCTTCTCAGTTAGCTGTGAACTTTGGATGGGCCGCCTCCCGCATGCAATGATCAAGAAGCGCGCAAAACCAAGTCCCCGACCGCGAAATCTCGATGTTGGACTGATTTGTTGTACGCGCGAGCGATCCTCTCCTTGTACCGCTTGTTAGCCCGCTTGGCTTGCTCTTGCTCTGCCGGTACAACGACTTCAGCTCCATAGCATAAAAGGAACGGGGAGACTCCTGTGGGAGTCCTCGGCGAAGTTGGATATGCCCATAATGCTGTGTTCAAAGAATCGGCCCACTTCTTGTGATCGTCTGCGACCATCTTGCTCAGAATTCTTAGCAGTGTCTTGTTGGTCGCTTCTGCTTGACCGTTCCCTTTTGGATAATAAGGAGTGGAACAGACCTGCCTTATGTTGTACTCCGCTAGCTTTGCGTCTACTTGTCAATTTACAAAGGGCGTGCCATTATCCGAAAGGATTGTGTTGGGGATGCCGAACCTGTATATGATGTTTTCTTGAACGAAATTCACCACTGCGAGCGCATTAGCTGTCTTGAGCGGTATTGCCTCAACCCACTTAGTAAACAACTCAGTCGCAGTTAGGATGAACTGGTTCTCATGTGAGGCCGGTCGAATGGGGCCAACAAAATCTAGAGCCCAAGTGTGAAATGGCCATGGCGTCCCCAATGCGTGTAGGTCTACGGCAGGAGCATGTACGAGGTTGCCCTTGAATTGGCATTCTTGGCATCTCTTTACTTTGGTGCGGCAATCTGCCTCCATGGTGGGCCAAAAATAACTGACTATGAGGAGCTGTCTGCATAGCTTCGCACCCCCTTGATGCTCTACTTGGTGAGAGAGATCCATCACCTCTTGCGCTTCTTTGCTATCTAGGCATCGAAGTAGATTACCTTCATGACCCCTTCGCCAGAGTATGTTTTCCTGTACCACATATCGAGATGCCTTTCTTTTCAGTTTCTCGGCTTCTTTTCTTTGCTCAGGCTCGATTCCTTCTGTGAGAAAATCGAAGAGTGGTTTTCTCCAATCCGTGTCATCATCGACCAAGGTGATTGTCTGAGAATCTTTGATCAACGCGCAGCTTTCACAATTCCCTTGAATTATCGCTGCAGACGTTGACATGTCCGACCAATGAATCCCATATCTTTGGGCTTTCTGATAGATTGACACCTAACTTTCTCCACAAGTGTGGTGGTGAATCTTTTCCAATAGCGCTTGCTGATAACTCCGTTTTCGGAGTTATTTTATGCCTTTTATTTCTACGTTTTGCGTGCTTAACATGGAGAATTCGTCGTCTTTTGAGTTAATTGAGCTTAAATGTGATAATGTGAGTTCATATGCTTTACTTGTTAAATCCGGGCGTTTCTTTAGTTATTTGAGCTTTTATTGTGATATGATCGCGAATTGTGTTTTCGTGTTGTGATTCGCAGGAAAACAGGGCTTGGAGGAGTTTGCGGGAGATGGAAACGAACTTCGGAAGCAAGGAACTCAAAGGAAAGTCAAAGGAAGAAAGAAGAAAGTCAAACGAAGAAAAGAAAAAGTCAAAGAAAAGAAGCTGGAAAAGAGGGTCTTCGTACGAAGACATTTGTCTTCGTACGAAGACAATGTACATAGCCCAAATTTGGAGTCTGCAGAATGTCTTCCAAAACAAGCTCTCAGTATCTATATAAGAAGACCTTCTTACGAAGACAATTTTTCTTCGTACGAAGACTCTTCGTGCGAAGACAAATGTCTTCGTACGAAGACTTCGCTGGATTGCAGAATTTTTGCCGGGGCTTTTTCGTAGTTTATCCAAACTTTGTAATAGGATTATGGAAACGTATTTAAACATTCTAGGTCGAATTTTTCAGTAGTAATTCACGTTAGAAACATCTTTTGGAGATCAAGAAGCTATTGGGAGAGCTTAGGAGCTTTGGATCATCCGTTTGGATTCTCAACTCTTCTCTTTTCTTGATTTTTATGTTTAAACTCATGAGACTTGTCGTTTTGAGTATGAATATGAGTAGCTAAACGTTATTTTCTGGGAATTCTCGTTTGGTGTAGTTAGGGTTTGATCTAAATATCATGTTTTGATGATTGTAGTTCATGTTTTAGCTTAATCTCACGTGTTTATTCATTATTATGGATTATTTACGTTTGTAATCATATTATCTTTGCGAGTAGCTAACGTAGAGATAAACTTAATTAGTTTTCACGTGGTAACTCCGTGAGAATTAGTCGGTAAATTGAATAATCCACCCAGTCGAATCAATGTTTGGTAACTCGGCATCGTTAACTAGGATCGTTAAAGTAGAATTATGATTTTAATGCATGCTTAAAGCTAAAATAGACTTGGTAACTCGGTTTGTTTTGGTTTAAAGTATAGTAAACTTACTTGGTAACTCGGTAAGTTTAATATTTCTTGATAAATAGTGAAAGACACGTGGTTGTTTTACAAGTCAAAATATAAATTTAGATCAACCTAGTGAACCTAGAGAATTCCCGGTATTTTTCCCTTATATTACAAAAAACCTAAAATTCATTCTTTATTAATCGTGAACTACATCACTCGGTTAATTGAGAATATTGCGCTTTTATTTTAGTAGAATTAGAACAAAACACAACTTGCAACGTACCCACATAAGGTTTAGAATAATAATTAATTTAAACAAAGTCCCTTGGGTTCGATAGCCCGGATTTCCGGTTTATTACTACACACGACAGCAGTACACTTGCAGTTGGAGCGTGTCACTTGCCCCTCCTGCTTTGAGACGCATCGCATGAGTATTCCTCCTGGGCCCTTGTAGTAGAGGGCGTTGTCATGTATGCAGTACCCCTTAGTGGATGTCCAGTTTCCTTTGCTCGTTCCTTCGGCGATTGCGTGCAATATCGGCTTTCTCCAGTCTGCATCATCCATGGACTCATCCTCGCATGAGTCCTCTGTCAATGCCGACGACATTCGGACTTCAATCGAGATTTTTGCAGGGCATTTATCCGCACTAACTTTAGATCCCAGAGTGGCTAAGGCGTCAGCATGTTGATTGTCTGCTCTAGGCGTGTGCTCATATATAACATCGCAAAATTGTTGTACCAGCTTCTGTACCAAAGTCCGGTAGGGTAACATATTTACTTCTTTCAATCCGTACTCGCCTGAAGCCTGCTTGACGATTAACTTAGAATCCCCCATAACCGTTAGATTGCTTACTTCCAATGCCCTAGCCGCACGGAGGCTTGCGATGAGAGCCTCATACTCCGCTTCATTATTAGTTACCGGGAAATCAAGTTTTGTGGACATCTGGATGACCTCCCCATCTGGTTTAGTCAAAACGATTCCAACTCCTCCCCCTTTCCTTGTTGACGATCCATCAAAATGAAGCGTCCAGTAAGGTAACTCGACTGCATAGATCTCGGGTCCCTCTAGTTCCTCCTCGATCATGGGCTCAAAGCTGTTATCCGGAAACTGTGCCAGAAGATCCGCCACTGCTTGCGATTTTATTGCTCGGGGTGAACACACGTGATGTCGTATTGGGAAATGGTCATATACCATTTTGCCAATCTTCCGCCGGGATAGGTGTGAGTCAAGAGATACCATATGGGGTCGCTCTTTGTAACCACCACCACTTGATTCAGCTGGCTGCACTATGCGAGAAATATAGTAAATCGCCCTTTCTTGCCCTTCATATTCTTGAGCCAAAAGCGCCCCTATAGACTTCTTTGTCGACGTCAGATACAACAGAAGCGGCGATCCGAGCTGCGGTGCAATCATTACCCTTGGTGATGTCAGCAGGTCCTTTAGCTTCCCGAACATGACCTCATGTTCCTCTGTCCAATTTGTACACAACGTTCTTCTTGAGAAGATCGCTGAAGCAGAAGGTTATTTCTGCGATTGCCGGGATGAATCTTCGCATGTAAGATAATTTCCCCATAAATATCTTCATCTTTAGCTGGAAACTCCTGCATCTTTCAAATACTTTACGCAGGTCCCCCAAATGTTCTGCTTCCTCTTTGGACTTGACAACCAAGTCATCAACATAGAACTCCACTTCTTTGTGCATCATGTCATGAAATAGAGCCATCATGGCTCGCTGATAAGTCGCACCCGCATTCTTGAGCCCGAACGGCATAACCGTGTAATTAAAGACTCTCACTGGCGTGATGAGCGCGGTTTTCCATGCATCTTCAGGGTCCATCTTGATATGGTTGTACCCACTGAAACCATCCATGAAGCTGAACATTCGATGGCCCGAAGTCGAATCGATGAGAAGTTCGATGTTGGGCAACGGAAAATCGTCCTTGGGGCAGAAGCGGTTGAGGTCTCTGAAATCTACGCATATGCGAAGTTTCCCATTCTTCTTCACCACAGGCACAATGTTAGCCAACCACGTGGGATGATGATTCGGCTCGATGAACCTGGCATTCAAAAGCTTGACGATCTCTTGCTTGATTTTCACATTTATCTCTGGCCTGAAGCTTCTCGTACTTTGCTTTACTGGTTTAGATCCTGGGATCACATCTAACCTGTGCATAGTGATGCTTGTATCCAGACCAGGCATTTCATCGTATTCCCAGGCAAACACATCTTTGTATTCAGTCAGCAGCTGCAACAATCTTGCTTCTTCATCGCTTGTGAGGTCTGCACTCAGAAAGATGGGCCTCTTCTTTTCTTCTTCTGGGCTTAGGAGCACATCCTTCAGCTCCTGCTTCTGAGGTTTCGGCTTATCCTCCATGCATTCAGGCGCTTCTTTCAGCTTTTACTCTGAAACCTCTGATGTTGGTTTGACCTGCTCAACTTGATTGATTTGCCCAGGGATATCCCCATGCTCGAATGGGGGTACCCCCGCGCACCTTCATATGCGGTAGCACTTCTTCCCATTGGAGTAGAAGCTTTCTATCTCTTTGCCTGCAAGATCATGTTTTACCACTCTTTTCAGAGTATACACGTTCTTCCTTTGGTAGGAGACTTGTGGTGCCTCTTCGCGTGTGGGCAACTTTTCCTTAGCATCCTACCTTGTCACCATCACTCCCGCTGGTGATTGATCCTTAATATCCTCCCATCGAGGCAAAGGAGTCGGATTAACGGCCCCGGTGTTTGCTCGTCCGCCATTTCGGTAAACCATACTGCTTCAGTGAGATGCGCCTCATCTAGATTGAAAGGGTTTACCGAAGCTGGTATCTCCACCACCCTGTCGTTCCAGATAGCCTTCATCACTTGGTAAGCTGTCGAGGGGACTGCATCAAATCGATGAATCCATGCTCGCCCTATAATCATATGATACGTAGTATTTGCATCAATGACGTAGAATTTGGCTGAACACTTGATCTTCCCTATCTGAACGCCCAGACGAATCCATCCTATCGTCATCCTAGAATCACTCCCGAATCCCATCAGCGGGGAGGGGCGTCTGACAATCTTCTTCTCCGGGATTCCTCCTAGTTTTAGAGTGTTGAGCGAGACCACGTTGACGGCTGCTCCTCCATCAACAAAAGCCCTCTGAAATTCAACATCATTGATCACCGCTGTTACGTATAAGGGCTTCTGGTGACTCGAATTCGTCTTCTTGTCATTTGCGGAGAAGGTCATAACCTTTTCCGTCGAGCGAGACGCCCTAACAACTTTTCCATTGGATACCACGATGTCTTCCTCGTAGTCTTCTGCTACCCTTAAAATGGCCTTTTTCATTTCTTTCCGGCACTTGTCTGAAAAGTTCATTTCATCGAAGAACTTGCTGAACCCGTGCGACCCCTTCATTCGATCGGCACGCTCGTCCTCTGTGTCTATGATGTAGTCCTCATCATTGTGAATTTCAGCAATGATAGGCAAGCCATCTTCCGCAATCTCTTCAAGGTCCATAATCGCAATCATGGCTACCTCTTTACCTTTCGGCTCTTGCTCCGCATGAGCTGGCAGCGGGTTGCTTCACATGTACTGCCTCTGATCGCTGACAATCAACTCGCCGTCCTTCATTTTTCGGCTCACCATGTGCCTGAGTTTCTTGCAGTCAGCTGTGGGGTGCATAATTTTCCCGTGGCACTCACACCACTTCAGGTCCCTCATCATCTCCTTAGAGGGTATCCTTTCGAGCGGAGGCAAGATTCCATCTTTACGCCACTGTTTACATAAGTCAGTGACTTCCTCTATCGAACATGGTAGGGGTGGCGCGTCTGAGTTTGCAACCCTGGGCTGCTTGTGCGGCGAAACTGTATTAACCTCAGCTTCGCGCCCCCTCTTGTAGCTAAATCTTCCAATCTTGAAAGTGGTTCCCCCTGAGGTTCTTTCAGGGGCGTGCTTCTTCTTCTGCCTCTCCACTATAGGCTCTATGTTTTTCGTGCATTCGATCAGCTTTGAAAAGGTAGGAGTTTGCAGGTTGATCAGCATACCTTTGTACTCATCTCGCATGCCTTGTAACTTTCTCTTCCACCTGAAAGAACTTCGTGTAGAACTTCTGAACCAAGTCATCCCAAGTTTTGACAGATCCGGCCTCCAACGTTCTGTACCACTTGTAGGCCACATTTCCCAAAGACTTAGGGAACTCGCGCATCAGCAACTTGGGATCAGACCCATATGGTCCCATCACATCGATGAAACGCATGACATGTTCGCGGGCATTCCCGTTGACATCTTCAAACTTGTCCCACTTAGGATCCTTATACCCTGCGGGGTTAGGCATGAGATAGATCTCACGTGGAATAGGCGGATCATTTTCAACCTTCGGGATAATGGTGTTTGCGAACGGCTGATTGGCCAAGAATGTCTCTATGCACCGCTGCAGCGACGTCATACATTCCGGTGCACTTCCCCCAGCAGCAGGAGGAAGGGTTGTAGCCAGCGGGGACACGTATGCTGTGGTCGGGCTAGGGGTGTAAGTCACGTTACCCAATAGTGCCGGCGGAGGAGGCAAAGGGTATTGTGAAGAGAGTTTGGGTGCCACAGTTGGTGGTTGAGGAATATGCGTGGTAAGAGGCGGTATTTGGGCTGTTTGCCCCTGAACAGAGTGTAATTGCACCATTGGTGGTGGGGTTTGCGAATTAGGGTTAGGTGGTGTGGGTATCACTCCAGTCCCCTGAGTGGTAGAGGTTCCCCCTCCCTGAGAGACAGCAGTGCCGGATGTAGGATTCGGAGCAAGGGTTCCTAGGATGGCCATTATCCGCTCCATCTGTGCAGATTGAGCCGGAAGGGCCTTTCCCTGATTCGGGATGGTGGTGTTTAGAGCCTCCAACGTCGGAGTCCCACTGGCGGCCGCAGAAGTGTGACGGGTCTCCTTTTCCGAGGTGGTCTCCGTGGAGAGCGATCTGTTACTGACGTCATCTTCGTGAGACATGGATGCTTGCAATGGTAAGTTTCACGTCGGGTTCACCAAATGTGTACGAGAGAATCCTGCAGGGAGGATTCTATACACCAAGAGTAGGGAATAGAAAGAACACAGGAAGAGTAGGGTTGTGTGTAGGGAGAGAGTAAGACAATAGCACTGTATGAGAGAGAGAGACAAAATTTTGGCAGAGCTTCCGCGTATCTCAGGTGATTCGCCCTTGTATGGAAGGGTTAACGATCATATATATAACGGAGAATGTGACCGTTGTAGTGGGTTAATTCGCCCATTAATGGCGGCTTAATTAGCTTAACCACAACGGCACAATCGTCCGCGTATATAGGGACCGTTACGGCACGTTCGTCCGCGTATACCGGAACCGTTATGAGGTTGACCGGGTTTATGGAGCTCGTTCCATAAATCTCTCAAAGCAGTTACTAAGGTCGCACGCGGGCTTGGTTGTCGCTCGCGCGCGACGGGACTTACTCTAGCCTCCAAACAACTAAGTCCCTACAGGTCCCGTGTGGTGGTATGCGAGAGCCCTGTCTCGCAGCCCCCACGTGGATCAGCGCGGGTGGTGATCCAGTGTGTGTGGAGCACAGCTAGGTGTGTTGGATGATCGCCACGTGGCTAAGATCTGCCTATGTAGAAAGCATTATCTACAACTGTAAGGTCACCGGTTTCATGGACTTAAATTACTTATTTATTTCAAGGCTTTTAACCAGTTTTCAAAGCCTTGAATCCGGTTTCACAGGTTTGAAATAGAGGCCTTGAACCAGGATTCAAAGCCTTGAAACTGTCTGACCTGTATGCATGTTCTAAGGGGGATTTTTTCTCAACTCTTCTGATCTCATTCTATCTCTATCAACCCTGTGCTTGTTGTGGTATTATTTGATGATGAAAGACAAACTGTTTTGATACATCTAACATCATTTAAACCATCTGTTTGACTCAGTTTTGCAGGGAAATTTTATTTCCTAAGTTTGCAGGATTTGTATCCTAATCTGGTTTTTGCAGGAAAGGAAACATTCAAAGAAGATGATTCTGTGATCAATTAGACACTCATGAAAGCTTCTCGAATTGTTTAGAGACAAGATCACAACAATATCTCTGAAGATCATGATTAACTATCCGTTGGAGAAGGCTGTTAAGAGAGTCAAAGTTTGTTGCCTACAAAACAGGAAGCCGTTGCTGAAAATATGGGAAGATTTACAGAGCCTCTAGCTGTATAAATAGAGCTCATTTTGAAGAAAAAAGAGACAACACTCAATGGGCCAAAAGAGAGACTCAATTCTGGATTGACAAGCATCAAAGAAGTTCATCTTTCTCACAATCCAACTCACAGAAGATCACTGCACTCTTCATTGCAGTTTTTCACTCTATTGTTCTTCTGTCTTATGCTTTATTTGTAGATCATTCTTGTATTACTTCTATATATCATTATTAAGGATTTTTTAAAGTGAACAATCAGTTAGCTAGAGCAGGTACTAGATAGGTCAGAGAGGACCACAAGCTGTAACAGAGTAAGGAATTTCTCTGTGCTTGAGATCTAGGGCTTAGATTTTGATTAATAAGAATTGTGTTGAAAATCCTACAGGGAGAAGATCCCTGAGGTAGAGACGTAGGTCCAAGTGGACTGAACTCTATAAATCACTTGTCTCTTGCATTTACAGTTCATTTACATACTCAGTTTTTACAACATTCAAACTAGTCTGTTTTCAAGGGTTTGAAAATCTTTTCAAGACCTTGAAAAAGACTTGTTTGTTTCATTTCAAATTGTATCTCATTTAAAAGGCTTGAAACTGTTTTCAAGGCCTTGAACTTCCGTGAACTGCATAAAAACTCTTCTCCTCCACAAGTTTTGTAAAAAGTTGGCATACTCTATTCAACCCCCTCCCCCTTCTAGAGTATCCGTGCTGCATATCTATCTGCATACTCTCCATTTCAATTGGTATCAGAGCTTGTATAACTGTATAGATTTAACCATCTGGTGATCATGAGTACTGCAGGTGATGGTGGTTTCTCACAGGGAAGAGCTGCTAACAGACCTCCTCTATTTTCTGGAGACAACTTTTTTCACTGGAAAGCTCTGATGAAAATGTTCATCATTGATCAAGACATAGAGATATGGACCATTATTCAGAATGGACCTCACACTTACGATACAGAGAAAGATGGGATCAGAACTCCCAAATCTGAAGACTCTCTCTCGTCATCCGAATTAGAACAATTTTCCAAGAATTACAAAGCTATTAACATCTTGTATTGTGCTTTGAGTACAGATGAATTCAACAGGATTTCAGGCTGCAAGACTGCCAAAGAAATCTTGGATAAGCTTGTGGTAACATTTGAAGGAACTGGTCAAGTCAAGCAAACCAAGATCAACATCTACCTCAGACAATATGAGCTATTTAAGATGAATGTAGATGAGTCATCATAGAGATTTTCAAGAGGTTCAGACATAATCAATAACCTTGATTCACTTGGAAAACATATTTCCAATGAAGAAAAGGTGAGAAAGATTCTGAGGAGTCTACCAAAATCAAAATGGAAACCAAAGACTACTGCAATTGAGGAAGCTCAAGATTTATCACACTACAACTTGATGACCTACAAGGGAAGATCCTGACTCATGAAATATCCATGAATGAAGCTGATGGAGAACTACCAAAAGGTGTCAAGAACTTAGCACTTAAGGCAAAAGAGAATGAGAAAATTCAAAGCCTTGAAACAGAAGATGATGATGAAGACCCATTTGCATTGATTTCCTAAGCCTTGACCAGTATTCTCAAGATAAAGAAAAACTTTAGAAACAAATACGTCAACAGAGAAAGACACAAATAATCCAGTAGAAATGACTACAAAGGTAAGTCCTCTTCACAAAGTAAATCAAAAGTCATGAACTGCTTTGAGTGTGGTGATGCAGGACACTTGATAAGAGATTATCCACACAAGAAAAGCAAGAACTTTCAGAAAAAAGATCATGACAGGAGAAAGAAAGCTATGATAGCTTCATGGAGTGATTCAGATACCTCAAGTGACTCTGAATCTGAAGAAGAACATGCCAACCTATGCTTCATGACCAAGCATGATTAAAATTTTTAGAAGAACATTGAGGTCATGGAAAACTGTTTGATTTCAAAACCAAGAGAAGCTCTTTCAGATTATCTTAGAACAATGTTTTTAAATGAAGAAGATTATCTGAAAGAGATTAGAGCTTTGAAAGAAAAAGTTCATGAGCAAGCAAAAGAGAATTTACAACTTGTATGTCTGAATCAGAATCTTGAAATCTCTCAGAAGAAAACTGACAGTGATTTCAAGGCCTTGAAAACCAGTTTCAAAGCCTTGAAAACACAATTCAAGGAATTAGTCACTGAGAACTCTTTACTGAGTAACAGACTTCTTAATCTGAGACATTGGGTTGATGAATTAGATGAACAAAAGACTAATATTTCTAAGAAACTTCAAGAATCTGAATTAGTTAAAGTCAAGCTTGCAGGATCAGAACACAAGTTGAACTTAATTCTTGGAGAAAGTTTAAAGTTTGTTCACAAAATTCGTATTGGATACAATCCAAATTTTCCAAGAAAGAACAATATTATATTTGTGAAAGCTGTAAACAAAACTTCTCCTAAGTGTCATTTTTGCAACAAAATTGGTCATATGAAGATGACTTGTCCTTTAAGAAGAAGAGACGCTCACATAATGAGGAACACATTTTAATTTCAACTCCAGGGACAAGTCAGATAGATTTGGGTTCCTAATGGTGTCAGATCACCTAATATGATTGATCCTGAGTATGATTCCAAATTCTACACTTGGTCTAACAGCTGGGCAGTGATTGGTGTTTGCAGGTTGTCACCAATGTCAAAGAACAGAAGTGGTTTATGGACAGTGGTTGCTCAAGACACATGGGTGGAAAGAGATCTCTATTCTCAGAATTGAAAGAGCAATCTGAAGGTTTAATTACTCTTGGTGACAAAGGAAAATGCAGCATTCTTGGTATTGGTAAAGTTGGTACATATTTTGAAAACTCTATTTCTGATGTATATGTAGTTGATGGCTTGAAATTTAACTTTCTTTGTGTATCTCAAATTTGTAATGGAAATAAGGTTATCTTTGATAAATAGAAGTGTGTGTGGTGCAAAATGAGAAATCAGGCAATTGCATTCTCACAAGCTCTAGATCAAACAATGTTTCTACTTTTTAGACTAACAAAGATGCAGGTAAAAGCTTAAAGTGTCTCAAGGCCTTGAAAGAGGATTCAAGGGTTTGGCACAGAAAGGTTGGTCACATTAGCTTACATACCTTGAACAAATTGATCTCCAAATATCTGGTAAGAGGATTACCATCTATCAAGTTCAAAGATGATGAAGTATGCAAAGCTCGTGCTCAGGGTAAGCAGACCAGAAGCTCATTCAAGCCAAAGAAGTTTGTAAGTACTTCTAGACCTATTGAATTAGTTCACATGGATTTGTGTGGTCCTATGAGGACATAAACTCCAAAAGGTAAGAGGTATATGTTAGTTATTGTAGATTATTATTCCAGATACACTTGGGTTATGTTTCTAAAAGAAAAATCTTAAGCCCTCTCTGAATTTTCAAAACTTTGCAGAGAACTTCAAACTTTGAAAACCTACCTATTGCCTCTATCAGAAGTGATCATGGTAGAGAATTTGATCAATTAGAATTTGATTTGTTATGTGTTAAGCATGGTATCTCTCACAATTTCTCCTCTCCTAGAACTCCTCAACAGAATGGAGTTGTTGAAAGAAAGAACAGAACTCTTGAAGATATGTCAAGGATAATGCATCTAGAAAATAAGCTGCCAAAGCATTATTGAGCAGGGAATTTGAAATGAGCATGATGGGGAGTTGAACTTCTTCCTTGGACTTCAAATACATCAGTTGAAGAAGGGCATCTTTCTGCATCAAAGCAAGTACACTAGAGACTTGTTAAACAAGTACTACATGTCTCATTCCAAAGAAATCAAGACTCCTATGAGTTGTACACTGTCCTTTGATAAGGATGAATTTGATGATGACTTTGCAAGTTACAAAGTTGATAGGAAAAGAACTTCTAGATCTTGCCAATTCATTGGATCCTCCTTGATCAGTTGGCATTCCAAGAAACAAAACTCAGTTGCTTTATCAACAGCTGAAGCTGAATATATATCTGCTGGAGCATGTTGTTCACAAGTATTGTGGATTGCTCAACAGTTGAGAGATCTTGGATTTGATTTCAGAAGTATTCCTATCAAATGTGACAATACCAGTGCAATATCTATTACAAAGAATCCAGTTCAACATTCAAGAACCAAGTATATTGATGCCAGACACCATTTCATCAGAGATCATGCTGGGAAAGGTGATATTGTTCTTGAATTTGTCTCTAATAACAAGAAACTTGCAGATATCTTCACTAAATCATTGCCAGATGAAATATTTTCAGCTCTAAGACTGGAATTAGGCATGCTAAGTAAGGATGCATTGGTTTAGGGGGAGTACAAGGTGAGGAAGGTAAGTTATTATGTGTTTCAAAGATTTTAACTGATTTTCAAAGCCTTGAAAATCATTTCAAAGCTTTGATTTTACTTTTTTCAGTATAGGAGCGTTTCGAGACCCTGAAACCATTTTCGAAGCCTTGAAAATAAGTCTGGTAAACTGGTTAGTCAAAAATTCTTGAGTCATTCAGTATTGGGTACTATCTTTGTAGATAATTGCTCAATATTGCCCCTACTCTTTTTTCATAAAAATTATTTTACAGCCAAATATAGTATTAAATTATTTATTTCCAACAACTTCAAAGATTTGAATCTTCTCTGATCATTATAGATCTTTTGAGATCAGAGAGATTTCAGTTTCCTTTTCAAACTCAAACTCTTTCAATATTTATCTTTTTCTCTTCTCCTTCACTCCGTATCAAATCCACCTCTATATATTCTTCTCCCAAACCCTAGTGAGCACTAGAAGAGCCTCATACAGAATTAAGATGGACGGAGGTTCAAAACCTGGTTCACAGAAGAAGAGAAAGACAATTGAAGATGAAGTTCAGACTATCAGTGAAGACTCAGAGTAAAAAAGCTTTACTGATGAAGAACTGGAGTCTTCACCACCTAAAAAGATGGTGAAAAAGGACCAGATTCCAGCAACTGGCAAAAAGAAACAGACTACAGTTTCTACACAAGATAAGTAGAAGGGAATCCATATTGAAAGTCCTAAGAAAGAAAAGAAAAAGGCAGACACAGGGATCAAGGGAAAAGGAAAAGAAATTATCATTCCAGACTCAGACTCAGATACTACTTCAGGATCCTATGGGTATTCTGTGTCCAACAAGGAAAGACATGAGAAAGATCCTTCAAAGTCTGTGCCTGCATAAAAAATAGGAAGGAAGGATCACAAGATTTCCTCTGCACAGCAGAAGAAGGTGTATGTGAAGAAGAAACTAAAGCATGGAAGAAAAGCTTTAGAAGGACTCACCTTCTTGTTCAACATCGTTATAGAAAAGATCAGTTCTATCATTGAGGAAATTGATGTGGTTGAACAAGAAGAACAGGAAAATGATGAAGATAGTGAGGAAGAAGAGGGAGATCAGGATGGAGATGAAGACCCAACCCCATAAACTTGCCTATCCTTTCACTTTCATTCTCTTTAAGTTTTCTTTCCAAAATTTCCAGACTCTGATCCAACATCTTCTCATTCTTTTTGATGAAAGTCAAAAGGGGGAGAAATCTTAGGTTGTTTTTTATTCTGTTTAAGTGACCTCTTATTTGGTCAGTAGGATTATTTGCAACCAAATTGTATGTTTTTTCTTTTCTACTTAAGTTTATTAATAAGTTGGAACTTTCGGAATTAATGTGTTATTACTATTTATGCTGTATGCTAATCAATATTTTTTGCAGAACCTAAGGCTCAAACAGATTAAGGTTTTGTCTTTCAACAAGGGGAAGATTGTAAGGTCAGAGGTTTCATGGACTTGAAATACTTAGTTATTTCAAGGCCTTGAACCAGTTTTCAAAGCCTTGAATCAGGTTTCCCTTGAATCAGGTTTCACAGGCTTGAAATAGCAAGGCCTTGAACCAGGATTCAACACCTTGAAACTGTCTGACCTGTATGTATGTTCTAAGGGGGAGTTTTTCTCAACTCTTTTGATCTGATTCTGTCTCTATCACCCCTGTTCTTGTTGTGTTATTATTTGATGATGAAAGACAAACTGTTTTGATACATCTAACATCATTTAATCCATCTGTTTGACTCAGTTTTGCAGGAAATTTTATTTCCTAAGTTTGCAGTATTTGTTTCCTAATCTGATTTTTGCAGGAAAGGAAACATTCAGAGAAGATGATTCTGTGATGAATCAGACGCTCATGACTTCTTCTTAAATTGTTTAACCACAAGATCACAACAATATATTTGAAGAAGGCTGTTAAGAGAGTCAAAGTTTGTTGCCTACATAGGAAGCTGGTGCTGAAAATCTGGGAAGATTTGCAGAGCTAAATAGAGATCATTTTTAAACAACAAGACACAACAATCAACGGGCAAAAAAAGAGACTCAATTCAGGATTGACAAGCATCAAAGAAGTTCATCTTTCTCACAATCCAACTCACAGAAGATCAGTGCACTCTTCATTGCAGTGTTTCACTCTAGTGTTCTTTTGTCTTGTGCTTTATTTATAGATCATTATTGAATTACTTCTATATCTAATTATCAAGGATTGTTCAAAGTGAATAATATAGAATTCTTAGTTAATCAGTTAGCTAGAGCAGGTACTGAATAGGTCAGAGAGAACCACAAGCTGTAACAGAGTAAGGCATTTATCTGTGCTTGAGATCTAGGGCTTAGCTTTTGATTAATAAGAATTATGTTGAAAATCCTACATGGAGAAGATCCCTAAGTTAGAGACGTATTTCCAAGTGGTCTGAACTCTATAAATCATTTGTCTCTTGCATTTACAGTTCATTTACATACTCAGTTTTTACAGCATTCAAACTAGTCTGTTTTCAAGGGTTTGAAACTCTTTTCAAGGCCTTGAAAAAGACTTGTCTGTTTCATTTCAAACTGTATCTCATTTCAAAGGCTTGAAACTGTTTTCAAGGCCTTTAAACTTCCATGAACTGCATAGAAACTCTTCTCCTCCACAAGTTTTGCAAAAAGTTGGCATACTCTATTCAACCCCCCCCCCCTCTAGAGTATCTGTGCTGCATATCTATCTGGATACTCTCCCTTTCATATACTTTTGTAATTAGGATGATAATTATACCCTTTTATTAAAATAATAGAAGTATTTATATTTCTCCATCGTCAATCCCCCACCCCAGTTGACGTGGTATCGATTCGGAGAACCATAAGGAGTTCCTTCAGGGAACTGTTGGTCCAGATTCGTCGAAATGCTTCAGGAATTTGTTGATTCATTTCGTTGAAACCTCAAAACTATGTGGAAACTCTCTCTCTCTCTCTCTCTCTCTCTCTCTCTCTCTCTCTCGTTGAAGGCTCGACCATTATAAAATACTTTTATTTCTCCCTTTCAGCAAATTGATCATGGTCATTAAACAAATTCGAATCCCTTCATCGGTTTCATCGTACATGGAGGATATAAATGACTGTGGATTCCATCAGTTATGGAGGATGGAAAAGACAAGGTATGTAAGAAAAGTTTGCCTCTCCCACAATGCAACTCCAAAAGGTGAATCTACGACCGCATAACTCATTCGACCAACGAGCTATGTTCCCAACAATCTGCTATATTAAAGTTTTGTTCTCCATCTTATACGAACTTAGAATTCAGTTGCTGGACATTCCGTCGAGAATATTAGTGGCCTCGAAAGGTTGCTTTCGGCCTACAAGGGGGTAGTGACAGAGGTGACGATATCACCAGCAAGAATCGAGCACAACAATGAGGTTTGAAACTGCTCCAATTTTGATTTTTGAAACTTGAGAAAAATTAAATGAGTCGCCAGATCATTGGGGGTTGATTAACCACAACTGAACTAAATTGATTTGAGACCACAATGGGTGGAGAAACATTTTTATAAATCATCTATTCGGTGATGACAGGCGAAGATGGAGAAGAAAATAATTTTTGGGTTGGTAAGTCAGACTCCGAACAAGGCTTTGAGAGAGAGAGAGAGGAGAGAACGGGGGAAGTGTTTTCTAATATTAAATAGGGTATTAGGACGAAGGAGAAATCTTACATAAATGTATAACTGTCATGACAAGAGAAATATAGTGTAAGGGTAATAAAGTCATTCTAATTAATTTGTTATATTATGGGTAGAAATGTCATTTACAACATTTAATTATAGACTATTGCCTTGTTAGTAATTAGTTTGATGAAAGTTCTCTTTTTAATAATTATTTTTCATTTCTTGCATTAGTAGTAAATAGTTTTTAATTTTATGCCTTTTTATAATAATAATAATAATAATCGTTAATTAGATAATTAATATTATTTATATTTACTTACTTAATTGTGAGCTCGTTTATTTAATTAGTTAGTAGATCGGGCCGAGCCCATTAGGTCAAGCTGTCTAGTTAGGTTTAGTGTTTTCTATTTAAACAATGTCATTGTTCGTTTTATTAATCCTGGAATAAGAATTGTTTTTTTTAAGTTATTTCAGTTTAATTTTGTATCCCTAGTTTTAGTTTATTCAGATCGTAGCTTGCTACATGGGAAATCGAAGCTTCTCCAAAAAGCTTCACAAACGATATTTGTAAGTATCACCAACAGTCTAGGAACTTAACTGTGAAAACTAAAAAAGATATGGTGGTCAAAGAGGCAGTTCAATCTCCCTGAAACGATATGAGCTAGGTACGCAATACTATGAGGGTTGCGCGCTGGTAGGGGCGGTCATGTTTGGATTGACTTCCTCTCTAGCTGTTTTGGAAGTTCAGTCACTCAGGTATTCTTCTCTCTTAGAATTTATAGGATCTTTTTCCTTATCTTTCAAGAGATATAGTTTATTTAGGAATAATTACTTCTTTAAATATGAACACTTTTTTTTAAAGGACTTCTTTAAATATGAACACTTTCTTAAATACGAACACTTCTGTGATATTGATCACATATCTTTTAAAAAGTATTTTCGTGTGAGAAATTTAGAAATTTTCAGTATAAGTCAATATTTTATGTGGTAAACTTCTGTTTATTGAGTATTTTAATATTTTACAATATATTGATATCTTTGACTTATGTTAAATGAAAATCATTTATTAATGATTTTTTTTTCTTAATTAGTAAGAAAGAGTTTTTGGTACCTTAATATTTTTCTTAATTAATTTAATATGAGATTTTCTCTTTAATATATTTTTCTTTAAAACTCGATATTAAGTATGAATCTAGTATTTTAGTAAAACTATGTTCAACTTGATTAACTACCTTTAATTGAGTTTTTGACTTTAATTAGTTTTCCAAATGTCTAGATTCATATCATATTTTCTTTACAACTCTCTTTTCTTGGAAAATAAGTTTCCTAATTGTTTTTATTGAGTCCTAGGGTTCAAAGGAAGTCAAGTTGTGAGATTATTCCTAAAAATCCCATGAGAGAGAGAGAGAGGGAGAGAGAGATAATTTTATCCTTCATCCCTATAGGGTTGTGACCACTGTAGAGAGAGCCAAGAAGGTGTGGTCCTTGTCAGTAGCCCGCGACTTGCTTCTCCTTTAGCCGCATAGCTCAAGTTTTCAATTATATGATGTTGTTTTTTATGTGTTCTTATTAAGCGTCAATTACACATATTCCTGTTGCAATTCAACTTCAGTTATTCGAAGTTTGATTTTATAACTTTATCTATTCTTTATTGATTCATTCAAGTTCTAGCTATCTCACTCATTCTGATCATGAACTTCTATCTGTCTGATCTCAATGTGTCAAGAATCTGCCATAGAAGTGTATTTTGTTCAATCAATTCTCTTGATGTTGTTCTTATTATTAATTTCGCATCAGATCTATGTTTTAGACATTCCCTTTTCTATAGACGTATTACAGATTTTGAACTCTAGCGTTTCTCTCACATATTCATCCTAGAGTTTTTTTTATTCCAGATATGTTAAGCCGTTGTTGTGCTTAACTGTTATTGACCTTATTGCGTCATATATGAATTTGTTTCCCCCATTGGGACGTTCGAGTATCATATTAGTATTATCTAGGGTTTGTGTTACCGTAAAGGTAACGGGGTTGACTTTTTTGTGAAAATCGACAAAACTTGACCACGTAGCTTTTAGCTTAGGTCGCTTTTCCTAACAACTACTATTGACCGAACAAAGATTTCTTCAATAATCAATTCATTCGATAAAAATAACTGAGGACTACAACTTGTATAAATAGATAAAGAAAACCCTAACCCTAGACTCTTACGGACTTAACAAGGCCCGATCATTATTTAACTAAATAATTAACGTAAATAACTAATTAACTCTAAATAAACAATGAAATAAACAATACTAATAATCATAATAATAGTGTTGACTAGTACGATACGGTTGACCCGTATCAACTCCCCCGCGGTTGAAAATCGCCTTGTCCTCAAGGCGGTTCGCGGCGATTGGCCGACGGCGGTAAGTGCGCGCGTCCTCGAAATTGGCGGGTCAGGAGGCGGATAGCGAGCTTCTTCGTACAAAAACGGGTCGCCGTCGTAGTAGCTTTTGTAGCGTGTGTTGGAACTCGTGGCCCAAAATAATCTGAATTCGGGTGACATATGGAATTGGGCTCAAAATTGTAATCGGAATTGGGTTCATACTGAGGCCCACTGTAAGAATTAGAGTATATACCAGATTGGGCTCGTAGCTTCGTTGAATTTGCACTGCGAGAATAAGGCCCAAATTGTGATTGAGGCCCATATGGTGAAGATGGCCTAGTGGGCGGAGCCCTAGCCGCTCCTCTGAAACGAACAAAAGCTGTGGTCGATGCGGAGGCTCGGCGGTGGCCGTTGTTGTTGTAGCCATCGTTGCAGGTGGCTGCTGGCGTTGGAGAGGGCCGGAACGCCGGAATTAGATTCCGAAGGAGGTCGACTGCTCTATCTGGTGGTTCGGATGTTGTTGGTGCGGTGAAAGGGTGGGACGATGGAGTTGGGTGCTGCTGCGGCCTAGGAAGCACCAGCAATGGTGCGATTTGCTAGATTGGCGGCGGTGGAGAAGGTGGCTTCGGATTGGGCAATTTGTGGTCCGGTATGGGGGAAGACGGCCGGAGCAGTGAATCAGGTTTCGGATCTGGTGGCTTCGACTCTGATTGTGACGGAGATGGAGGGTCGGGTGGTTTTGGGTGTTTTGCATGGAGGTCGATTGGTGGGTCACGGGGTTTCTCCTTGGTGGTTGGGAGCATCTGGGCTCGGATTTTGCCGGCGAGAGGGACGGACGGATCTGGTGGAGATGGTGGCGGTGGTGCCAGTTTCTGGTTCGCTGGCTCCTTCGGATCCGGTGGTGTGGTCGGCCGGAGTTGCCCGCCTGGAGTTTCTGTTGGTTTTGCCGACGATTGCAATGGCGAGAAAGTGTCGGATTCCGTCGATTGGAACGGCGTCTTGGTGGCCTGGACGACGGCCATTGTCTGGAGCGACGGACATGGTGGTTTCCCCGGCTGTTGGTGCGTCAGATTTGGCGTTCCTTGCTTCAATTGCAGCGGCTGTATCTGCTGTGGGCTATCTTCTGGTGGCAGCCGTGCTTCAAGGGCGGCGAACCGGGAATTGACTTGGGCAAATTCCAGTTTCATTCATTTATACCTAGAATATCCGGGCTGGCAGGTCCCCAAAGATCAGATTACGTGTTATAGAGAAGAAAGAATGTCATTTCAGTGATAGAGAAGTCAGGAAATAGAACAAGTAGAATAGAGAATAGTTCATGTGAAACTGAAACGAATTCATGAGAAAAGAATTCACTACTAATATAACTACTATAACACTAGCTTCATTGATTGATTGCTTGGAATAACTAATGAAAGAATGTATCTGTAAATGAATTCAGTGAACTAGAGAATGAACTGTACTTGCTTTCTTGTCTTGATTGACTGTGTAACTGTTTGTTGCTTTCCTTCCTTCGTTTGCTTCCGGTTGATTGAATGAATGAGGATTAGAACTAGGCTTGCCTTATTGATTGAATGTGAACTACTAGCCTTATTGAATGGAATGAGCAACTACGCTACCGGATGCCTGCTTCCAGACGGGTTTCAAAAGCAGTGAACCGCTTCTCAATTTCTGCTGTCAATTTTCGCACTACTTGATCCATCAGTTGTTGAATCAAATCACTAGGGAAGTCGATGACGTTCGTCATGATTTCACCAATTAAATGGCGACTCTCAATGAAAGCACCAATTTGTTACCGTAAAGGTAACGGGGTTGACGATTTTGTGAAAATCGACAAAACTTGACCACGTAGCTTTTAGCCTACGACGCTTTTCCTAACAACTACTATTTACCGAACAAAGATTTCTTCAATAATCAATTCATTCGATAAAAATAACTGAGGACTACAACTTGTTTAAATAGATAAAGAAAACCCTAACCCTAGACTCTTACGGGCTTTACAAGGCCCGATCATTATTTAACTAAATAATTAACGTAAATAACTAATTAACTCTAAATAAACAATGAAATAAACAATACTAATAATCATAATAATAGTGTTGACTAGTACGATACGGTTGACCCGTATCAGTTTGTTTACTCTATGGCTGTGAGTCTAGGATTCTGTTAGTCTTGTATAGAGACTTCTATTTCTTGCAGGTTCTTGGTTTAACTTTTGACCTATGATAAAGTTTTTCACTGGTGAACTACACGGTGATAGAGTTGTTCACTTGACAAACTACGGTGGAAAACGTCCTAGACTGCACGCCTGAACATGTGGTTCACGTGTAGCCCAAGTCGCCATCTCAAGGCATGAGTCGGTGTGCTAGTTCCCAACTAGATTAAAGGGAGATCTTGGATTACCACTGGCGTGAGGTGCTACAGAAGAGATTGCAGAAGCTAGGGAGGTAAAGGTATTATGGTGAGTAGCTGATCTGTCTGAACACATTCTTTATTGTTTCACATGTTGAACAAATTCTTTTTATATTCATTCGAACAAATATTGAATATTCCTTTTGTGTCATACTATCTGGCTATATCTCTAATCTATGACCACATATGTCAATGTAGAAATTTCTTTATACTTTATATAATTTTGAACGAAAGTTGGTTTTAAAACGAGATATAAATCATATTACTTTAACACTTACTTATCGTTTACATAAAGAAATTGCTAGAGAGAATGTACTAAATGGTTATATCTTAATTAAAATATAATTATTTTTTTACAATTTTAATCATATATATATATATGTTTTTAATAATTTTAATTTAAATATATAATACTCCCTCAGTCTCCTTTCTGCCATACTTTCTTAAAACAGAACCCTCAGAATTGTTCTCATAGTCGTAATAAGTTATTTACTTTTTCACTTCCCTCCCTTACATATTCTTATTTCCTCTCCCACGTTTAACCTTTTCATCAAAAACTAACATATAGTACATACTAGCTTTTAACCCGTGCGATGCACGGCGAAATTTCAACTCCAAAACAAAATTAATGTTACTTAAACAGTTGATGTCTTTTATGCATTTCAGATACTACATCCAAAAAGAAAAGTACTGACTATCATTTTTACACCTATTTAATTTATCAATTCCATATTTTTTTAAGATTAATACTTTTTATTTCATAAATAAATAAATAATAGTATTCCTTGACTATCATTTTTTACTTCTGGACTTGAAACCAACATTAAGTTGAAGTAAAATTTTGATTACTGTTAGAATTTTATCACTATAAATTTGAAGTTAGAGATTCCTATTTAGAAATGTCCTTCGTATTTTGCATTTTATTTTATTCTATCTATCTCCTTTTTAGGAAAGTTTTTAATCTTGGATTTGAAGTAACATTATTATTCTAAAAATAAATGTTTACCTTAAGATCATTACCAATACGAATTTGTCAATCAAAATCAAGTTGAGGCCTCTGATTTCAATTTATACTAATATGTTCCTACTTTTTTTTTATGAGGAAAATATGCCTCTACTTTGATGCCACTGACCACTGATTTCAACTTATAATATTACGTTTTTACTTTTCTTGAGGAAAATATCTTGAAGTAAAATTTTGATTACTTTCGAATTTTATCACTATAAATTTGAAGTTACTGATTCCAATGTAGAAATGCCTTTCCTGTTTTGAATTTTATTTTATCTCTCTATTTTTCTGGAAAGTTTATAATCATGGATTTTAAGTCGATATTATTATTCTAAATATAATTGTTTACCTTCAGATCATTATCAATACGATTTTTTCAGTCAAAATCAAGTTTAGGCCACTAATTTCAATTTACAATAATAGGTTCTCACTTTTTTTTTTCTCTTCCAATGAATTCAATTTTCACTCGCCACTACATTTCATTAAATCTAAGCTTTCATCCTAAAATGGGTATGAAAAAAAACAATCACTACAAATAAATAATACAAAATATAACAACTAAGTGGCCTACAACTTTTTTTTTAGATGTTATCTATGAAAAAGATATATACCGTAGTGTTAAACTGTGTCCCTCCAAACAAAAGATTTCGCGTGAGGAATATCTTCACCTACACCATCAAAAGAAACGATGTAAGCAACTACTAAACAACCCAGGGGGAAGGAAAATAACATAACAAACACCAACCGATTTTCTTTGTATTACTTATCCGGGGATGGCGAGTTACTCTTTCACGCAAGTGCATGGCTTTGGCGGCGGCCATGAGAACTTCACATAGTCAATGCATCAATTTTATCAGGAATAATGCACATAGACAAAGCATACGAATGTAAATTTTGAAGAAAAAACTCACCGGATATGCGGACTTGTCTTTGCTCATCTAATTTTTTCTTGCGCGCCAACCGAGCTAACTTACATTGTTCTCACCGCTCCTCATTTTCGTCCATAACTGAAAGATAAGAGAATGTAGTTGGGAAGAGAATTACTGGAGAAAATGTAAACATCAAACACGATTTGAAAGGAAGAATCATACTTCCAAAACAAACACGACTTTTTTTTTTATTCCAAACACCCGATTTCTTGCACACTATATGAATGGAAGAGTGATAATTCCTAGCCATTTTGGACCATTTTAGAGACGGAAAGGTGTGGAATTCACCATCAAAACAAAAGATCCAATTTGGTACCATTTCGATAATTGACGTCACTATCTATGCCATGTAATGGAGGTCAATTTATATGGCATGATTCTGTCCTTCAAATTCACGTGTACTTCGACATTTCACCGTCCATTTTGGGGACAGAAATTTATGGAATTTACTAATAATTTTATCAATTAACTTATGATTTCTTTCGGCATAATTTTTTTGGTGGAAGTTTCCTTACTGGCTAATAATTTTGCCAACTAATATCAATTACTTTCCTTTCCAATAAATATTAAACGGGCTCATTTAAATTTACATGTCGGTGCCAAATTCAAACTTTTCAGATGTGATGTAAATTTGAAGGCGCCAAAATTTTAATTTTCAGTTCAAACTCAGAAGATGTGATTTAAATTTAAATTTCAAGCAATATTTTTTATATTAATTAATTATAATTTCCACGTGGCATTTTCTCATGCAAAGCTTGAGAGGACATTCTCAAATAGTATATATAGATGACAATTAATTAATTTATCAAATCAAAAATATCTCCTTTAAAGTTCAAAAAAAAATGTCTCCTTTAAATTTTATGAAAAGTCTAGCCACCAATACAATAGGGACAGAGGGTGTAGATGGTCATAAGACATCCACAATTTTTGTACCACTTGTTTTCAAAGTATCGCTTCCGAGTGTTACTTTACTTGTATTGCCTATTCATTTTCGTGCAATACACGGACGGTTTGCTAGTATATCCTGTATCATACGGTTTCTGGAAATAAACTTTTCTAGCACTAGCAGGTTGGATTTTTATCATCTGTCCTTTTTAGGCGGAGAACACAGTGAAGGTTTCCCCACGGTAAAATTTTTAGGTGCTGTTTCACTTTAGTTTACATATAACTGTCGTATTGTCTGGTTTACTTTTCAATTTGCATCTACTGTTGATAACTCCACATTAGGAGTTATGTTTGCGTTTATTTGTTGTCGTCTTTTTTGTGTTCCCCGTGGAATTTTATTGAGTTTTTTATCGTATTCGAGAATGATTTGTGAACTTGAGCTCGCATGTAAGTGTTCGTTAAGTCGAGGCATTCTCGTAATATTTTGTGCTATTTTAATGTCACAGGTGATGCCGGTATATGCTCGTTTTGTGAGTTGCAAGTACCGAAGGTTCAGGAAGAGATTGGAGATCGGCAACAAATTTTGAAGTGAAGAGCATGAATAATTTGCTAAGGAAACCGGAAACGAACATATCTGGAGACCGGAAGCGAAAATCTGTACATTTACTAACTACTACATGGCCTCATTAGTGAGGTACAATGCATATGCAGTATCATCCTAGCTGTTTAGGCCAAAACTACTATGTAGCCCCTAAAGTCTCTGTCTTATCAATACAGTCTCTGATTGTTCTTGAACCGCCTCAGTTGCATCCAACAGGAAAGACTCATAAGTCTCCTAAGTCACAGAGTTGCCTACTTTGGATTGAATCTCAAGTTCTGGTTATCCGCACTCAAGTTCCTGGAGTTTGGCTAAACTTTAATTTAGTCCCTGATCCAGCATGATTACTCAAATTTGAGTCTATATATACACAATTGGGTTCAAGTGTTATGAAACTAATAGAAAGACACGAGGTCATGTTATGCATCATGGTTTGCGTGTTTGACTGGAGGAATTATGAATATATTGCTTTACCCCTCATATACAGCCCAACTGCACTAGAGTTTCCAGAAAGTCAAACTTCGTTAGACTTAACCGTTAGACCTGGAATGTGATTCGGCACAACTTTCTAGAAAACGGTGTTTTGGTCAATTATATCACCTGATGAGTCAAATCATAAAGTCAAAGTTGAGAAGTGGTCTTCTCAACTAGTCAACTTCACAGCCAGCCTGTGGCTCAATGAAGAAAAGATTTGAGAAGCAGAGAGCTGGGTTTTGAAGGTTGAAGATTGAGGTTTCCAGATCATATTTTTACTCCCAATAACTTAGATAATTGAGTAGATAAAACCAGCCAAAGTTTGATAGAAAGCAGTAATCCAATACTCAGAATAGAATTGAGAGTTTTCACAGTTTCAAGTTCTCACTTTGAGCTTCATTTCTGAGCAATTTGTTAAGGATATGGTAAGTTCCCTCTACGCATGAAAAATTATTACTAGCCATCTTTTCATAGGAGAAAGCAGAATGCAGTTCAATAAGTATTCACATAGTTATGTTTGACATAACTCGACAGTTTGAAAACCATTTCTTAAGGATTTAACGGTTACTTAGCTACTTTGAGCTAGTTATGTGGGAAATCCACGAGGAATCAAAAAGAGACTAAGGGCCTGTTTGGTGCCAGCTAAAAATCTCAATAATCAGCTGAAAATAATCTGAAAGGAAAACCCAACTTAACATAACAGAGAATCACAATCTGTTTGATATGAGCTGAAATTATAGATCACTAACATGATCCATTTTACAAAATTTAAAGAGCTCTAAGGTCGAGCAATTGAATACACCTATTTATAATTGAACTATGATCATGCTAATGTAAAAAAAATCAAATTTTTTTCCAGATATTTTAAGCTGCTTAATCTTCAATTTTGGAGATTCTACAATTGCAAAGAGATTATTTTAATCTGCAGATTATTAGATTAAAATATGCAGACATAACACACAAAATTGTTGAAAAGAGGCCGATTTTAATCTAGTTGGATTAAAATTGGCTATACCAAACATGCACTAATAGAAGATGATTTACAACATTTAAATGTAGTTTTCAAAGAAGAAAACAGACCATAGTTTTGTTAGATAACCAAGGAGATATGATCAGTTGAAAACAACTGTTTATGTCAGTTCCAACACATAGAATAAAACAAGCTGCTCAGTTTATTTTAGAACATCAACCTAGGAACTTTACGCATAAATTTCACTACGTTAGAGGAGTCATGGAGGCTCAATATTATACGAAAGTCATTACATTAGGTACATGGAGTACCCAAAACAAATTAGATTTTCAAACCAAATAACTAAGAGTGAAATAATCAATTTCAAAGTTTGGTGAAAAATCCTGTCAATTTTCTTGACACTTGACACGTTCATACCTCAAGTGTACGGTCGTCGCGTGCATTAACATATAAGAGTAGGGTTGTCGTGTCTCAAGAGACTTATCATAAATTAGCTAAGATTGTATAACCTTGTGTAGGTTGGTAATTTGGGTGATTTTGCTAATTCTATTAAATTGAAAGACAAACAAGAGTACTAATTTCACGCTTTAGCCAAAGTGAGAGATAATTGAGATACGATATGGAGAAAAAGACCGGGATTCCTCTCTTGGATCACTAAGGTTACTATGAATGTGCATTTTGGTTTACGAAACAATGACACACTTCTCTTGTTAATCGAGCAATTGCGACTTGTCGACTTACCAAACAAGTAAACTACGCCTAGATTTCATTCAAACCGAGTTACCAAGTTCAATTTATGGCTATGTATGCATTACGTTCAATTTTCTATCTAAGATCCTAGTTAACATTACCGAGTTACCAAGTAATGATAAACTAGGTGAATAACTCAATTGTCCGACTAAATTTCACGGAGTCACCACGTGAATGTCAACTATGATCAATCCTACGAGACATCGTACGCAAGAAAGATGGAGATAATAGCATAAACTATTCATAAAAAGATAAGAACGTATCGATTTAAACTAAAACAAGAATGTAACCTCAAAACGTTAGTTTCATAGCAAACCCTAGCTACAAAACTAGGATCCCAATAATAAACTTAGCTACTCATAAGTTCTAACATAATAATAATGTCTTGCATGAACAAAAGAAAGAATTTACGTAGAAGGTGAGAGAAAGAGATGGAAACGGATGAAATCCAAGATCCAACGTACTCCCCTAACTCAAATAACGTCGTTGGCAGTGTCTAACTCTCCAAAATATGCCCTAGAACTATTTTAGTACGTTTCCTACGTGTTTGGAACCATCTAGAACTAATTACAAGAAGTCCCGACAAGTTTTCAACATTTTCTTACGCAGCCCCAGGTCGCACGACCTCAACCCAAGGTCGCACGACCAATGGAAAGGGGGGCTGAGGTCGTGTGACCTCTGAATGAGGTATTGCAGGACCTCATTTCAACCTGCTGAAGTTCTGTATGCTGGCACCCAGATCGTGGGACCTCTGAATGGTGTTGTGCGACCTCCCTGGCAATTCAACTTCTTTTTTGTTATTTCCAGGTCGTTTGACCTCTTTCAGAGGTTGTGCGACCTCCACAGGACCTGAGACTTCTCTATTTTGCTTCCTTAGCCTTCTCCTTGTCTTCAAATCAAATCACTTCCCGAGCCTCCACAAGAACCTCTTACTTGCTTTTCATGCTCAAATAATCAATGCTCGCTTGTATCTTCATTCTTTCATCCCCTTCGAGTCTCTTACTCGCTCTAAAGCTTGTTTCTTCATTCCTTCTTGCTTCTCGCTATCAACTCATCATTCCTTACTTTCTTCTTCAATTCCCGAGCGCGCCATAGCTTCCGAAGCTCGTTTTCTTTATCCACTTGCTCCTCGCGTGCTCCGTTCCTGAAAATCACAACACAAACACCCCGCGAAGATCAAATGTGACAAAAGCATGTAAAATACACGTAAAACGATGCAGAAAATTCCCGGAACTCACATTTAACGCATGCACCGCTCAATTCATCAAATTATGCCAAGACAACCCGGAACGACCCTAAATTTTCCATTTCTGCTCACAATCCGATAGAAAAGTCAATAGAATAGATAACTCCAGTACGAAGTTATCAAACACCCCCCACTATCATTTGCGCGTCCCGGGCAAAGTCTCATCTACTGCATTCACCTGTTTACTAGCCGACAAGACTCAAATGACTCAACACGACTCACAACACGACAATGCAGCAAGATGATGCAATGTAATCTAGACTCGATCTTAAAACACGTATTTACACACACACACACACACCAAAAACTTTCTTTTCTATCTTTTTTCGGGATCGGGAAATATTAAATTCGTGAACGGGAAATCATCAAGCTTCTGTACACTCAAGTCGCAAAACACGCCACGTAAAGATGTGCAAACCGACGAAGACTTACTCTTCCCAGATTGAAATCCCCCTAGAGAGCACAGAGAGTTTAGCGTCTCTATCTGAAAGTGACTAACCTCTCATGTGTGCCAAGAACCTTAGAGACATCCTAGCCTAGCCTACTACACCATTCGAGCTTTTAATTTCAACGGGTTAAATCTGATGAAGGATTAGGGACGGTAGGATAGGATTTTTATAAGTGCGGTCCTACTTGTCGTGACAAATCTCACCAAAACCCCGTTCTCACGCTCCCTCGCCACGATGAATGAATCCCGAACCCAAGTCTCACAACTCCGACCCTAAATTCCCTCACCACCGGTGTAACGCTAATCTCGCGGCCACAAAGGTGAAGAAGCAAAAGCGATCAAAGCTAGTACTCGGAATTTTATTGTACAAAACTAATAAACAAGAACAAGACTAATAATAACCAGAACCTCTTTTCTTTTTATTTTTTGTTCTTATTTTTATCCTGTTTTTCACACTGAATAATACATCAAAATACAAGAAATAAAAAAAATGTAAATCCGAGTAGTTTATAAATTCTCCCAAAATGCGGTGGGGGTCGAAAAACTAATAAATGATGAAATTCGTGGCGTAACCACCACTCCGACGCTCGATGAAGCCCAATCTCTCTCAAAGTAGTCGAATCAATGATGTAACGTGTGGCACTACCCGTCCTAACCTCTGTAAAACCGAAATTCGAAAGAAATTTCGTGGCACGCTCTCCAATGAAAATCAATCAACCCAACCCCAATAGTGCGGAAAAATGTCACGCACATGGATTTAGCCTCCTTGTGACCGTGGTGTACGGACACGACTCACCACCACACCAAAGTACGATAGCTATCTCACACTCACCCTCAAATTTCCTCCAAACGAAAAGAATATGAAATCCACACAGATATATCATGAAGCTCTCTCCCTCATCAAACCTCCCTCACTCACTCCCTCTGTCACGACTCATAGGAAGGCCAATCCTATTAATTGATGAGGTTTCAAGAACAGTTCCTAGGCGTAGATGCTACGAATAAAGGGGTAAATAGGATCAACGGGGGTAAACTCTGTGGACCTCGGCTGTGAGAGATGACGTGAGGCCCCCATAAAACTCACTCACACAGTTGTTTTGTTGCCATTACGAGGAGGGGTTGTCGATTACCTAAGACGGTGGTCATGCACTATCGGCTAACTACTTGGATGTCTCAAAAACAACACACACTTTCAGATTTAAATTTCAATTTAAGTTCAATATGGCTTCGTCACACGAGTTACGAACTCACTCTATGCATTCTAGGGAGTTCTCAACTTCAGCTCGGCTTCCTCTGTTTTCACACACCTATTCGCAGTTCTACATCATCACCCACGCACATTTCATCACTGAGCTCTCTCCACGTTCGAAGTCTTTCCTTTGCCCTTTCTAAAAAAATTCAATTTTTTTTTTTTACTTTTTTTTGATATTTCAATTTTTCTCATAATTGATGGACTCTAAATGCAAGGCTAGATGTGAAAAGAAGAGTCAAAACTAACTAAATATTGGCAGGTGGAATCAATAAATAAACGTGCAAAGTAAATGCTAACACATATCTAAACACAAAACAATACAAAAATATATGTAAAACGACATGGACCACGAAGACACACATTATGACACAAACACCCTTCATGTAACTTTTTAATTAAGACACGGACTTGACTAATCTGCAAACACCCTTCAGTGTACGGTCGTTGCTAAGTCCCCAAAGATCCTAGCGGGGAGGGGGAGGGGTCTTGATCTGGTTGTAAGAGAGAGAGACTCGGTGGTGCCTTATAAGATGAAGGTTTGTGCAGGATGCAGGTGGATTCGGGACCATATCAAGTGTCTGAGGGGATTAGATGTCACTGCCTATAGAGGAGTGAAGCTAATATATGGCCTGTCGTTATGCTATGTGCGTGCGGTACTGACACACAACCTACGCATATATAAGGTCACCTCTCTTTACCTCATTGGCAATACCTGGCCTCATAAGCAAGCACTATTACATGCAAGGCTCACAGAAGGCTCACCAGGAGTAATTTTGCAAGCCTCTCTCTCTCCCCCATCAATTAGCTTATCTCATCCCCTCCTCAAGTGTTCTTCCTTCGTCATTCTTCCATTGTTTTACTTTGCCCCAATCTATAAATTTCCTATGTACTACAGATTAAAAAAAATTACAGACTAAACCACAGCTGAAGTTAGAGTATGAGTTCAATTTCATTCTAAAAAAATAGTATGAGTTCTGTTAAAATATAAGAAGGGAAAAATATTATTGACTAACTTGATGATAAACGCAATACATCAAGCCTTTATATAGGCAAACAAAACTTGGAAGAAAAGAAATAATACGAATCTAGACTATTACCATACTAAACCTAACAAACCAGGAAACTAGATATATGACATTAATGATGAATATCACGATATCTGTAACATACCCCCTTAAAATCAATGTGATGACGTTCAGTTTGCAAGACGAGAGCTAAGCAGCGGCGGAGAAGGCCAAAGTGATTGTGAAGGCCGGGTTGTAGGTTCGACTAGGCGAAACTAGGAGCAATGCAGTAGGCTCGACTAGGCGAAACAAGGAGCAATAAGTAGCAGGCTCTAGTAGGAGCAATGAAGTAGGATAGTTTAATGATGTATCGGGTCATAATAGGATAGTTTTACGACGTATCGGGTCGTGTAGGATAGTGAGAGACGGTATGTAAACCCTAAAAATAGCAAGGACCAATGAGAGGGGTCCGAATATGAGAAAACAGAGTCCATAAACGGCTTCAAAATGCTGAAAAACCTTGAGAACGAGCCGGTCCAAAACTGGAGCGAAAACGATTCAAAATAGCCGCTCAAATGATGCCTTGATGAAGGAGCCAAGAAAATCAAGCAGCAGCTGATGTGGAGCCGGAAGGAAGCCACGATCTGGGGCGAAAGTCGCGCCTACAAAGTAGCCGGACGGAAGCCTTCGATTTGAGACGGCTGATAAGGAAGCTGAGCCGGAGCAGGGCAACTTGGCGGCTGAAACGGAACAGGGCTACGACTAAGTGGCGCAAGTGCGGCTCGAGCGGAAGTCGCCAGTGAGCTGGTGAGCTAGACGCGCGGTGGAACCGGCTAGCGCGTGGAGGCGGTAGCGCAGGAACTTTCGAGAGAGCGTGAGAGCGTGAATTCTCCGATCGACGTGAAATTTTAGGGTTTGGCTCCGATTTTGATTCCGAGTGTAATCGGTGTGGTGGTGAGATGAAACGATGACCGGAGGATGGTCAACAGAGAGCAGGCCGAGGGTTACTCCTTGGCTAACAAAAGTTGTCCAGCGGGCGACTAGTAGAAGCGCGGCCCGCCAGAGGAGCGGAAGCGATTGGTAGGTCACCAAGAACTCTGTAGCTCTGATACCATGTTAAAATATATGAAGAGAAAAATATTATTGACTAACTTGATGATAAACGTAATACATCAAGTCTTTATATAGACAAACAAAACTTGGAAGAAAAGAAATACTACGAATCTAGACTATTACCATACTAAACCTAACAAACAAGGAAACTAGATATATGACAATAATGATGAATATCACGATATTTGTAACAAGTTCATTTGATGAAACAAATGGAATTAATTCTTTTGACTGAGGTGATTAAAATCGAAAACCAAACACGCAGTTAATCTATATTATAGAAAACTCTAATCACCGGAACCAATCATGCCCCTACACTTTTTGGATTTGAAACAAGTTGACCTACAGCCCAAAGTCGTTTCCTTAGGTAAGCAATGGCAATGATGAGCTTGTTAGGGGAAATACTAGTTGGTAACTGCATTGTAATGGCGAACAAAGGCAAATGATAACAATGACTTTTATCGCAATCTCATACTGGTATATGCTCTAGTCTGTGCCCCAAACTAAAGTAAACAATAGGGCCGGCCCTAGACCTTTCGGGGCCTAAAGCGATGAAAAAAATAGGCCTCAATTTCGGGGCCTAATGTGTGGTAACTGGTAGAAAATACTAGAAGAAAAAATATTATGAATGAGTGTTCGTTTCAGTGCATGGTATTGGAGTTAATGAATAAAGATTACATGCATAATGAGTTAGCTAATGCTTTTAAAAATACATTTTAGTAAAAAAAAAAAATCGTAAAAAACCAACTCAGTAAAAATATTGCCACAGTACAACAATTTTTTTATGTTGTAAGAATATAATTGTTTTAATCTATGTTGTTCGCTACTTTTATAGAGAGATTTGTAATTCATTTGATCTTTCATTTTAGGAGTTATATTTTTTTAATTTAAATGGCTTACTGCAAGTTATTGGAGGGTTGTAGTATTAGTTAATAGAGTCAATGTTATACTACCTCCGTTTCTTCTCTATCACACCATTTTGACTTTTGTCACTATTCACCGGGTCACTTTGACCCGGTGATTTGTAGCAAAACGATGCGATTTTTTGATAATTTCTTCATGGCGTTATAGAGTAAAAGTTGTTCTATAACACGGTGAAAAAATTATCAAAAAATCGCATCGTTTTGCTATCCAAATCACCCGGTCAAAGTGACCCAGATACAAGTCAAAAAGTCAAACCGGTGTGATAGAGAAGAAACGGAGGTAGTACTAGTTTGCCACGTGCCCAAGAGGGGGGAGTGGTAGGAATATGAGAGGCTTGTAGGGAGGTAGCTATTTTGAGTTGTAGGCTTGTAGGGAGGTAGCTATTCAAATCACCGGGTCAAAGTGACTCAGTGAATAGAGACAAAAGTCAAATTGGAAAGAAAGAGCTGGGACAGAGTGGTAGTAATAACTGATCATGGGTTGGGGCCTTTTGGTTGGTGGGCCTAAAGCAGCAGCCTCAGCTGCTTTATGGCTGGGCCGGCTCTGGTAAACAAAGTTGATTTATTTCTACGCTCTCTCTAATCATCTCTGGGTCCTTCATCTTTAGATAGAACTGTGCAGATTGAAACTTACTTTCACTGATAATTACTAGCATAGTACATAAAACTACGAAAAAGCGCATTTGTCATCAACATGCCATGACAAATTACAGAAGAAGCTAACTACTACATTGAAATAAACCCTGTGCAAAAAAAAAAATCTGTCATTTTTTATGCGTCGAGAATACCACATGTCCGTTTTGTCAATCTCTAATGCTAGTATATGCTTTGGTACAGAAACAATGTCTTACCATAGGTGCCCAATGTCAGAAATCCCTAACGAGCGAACATGCTCTAAACTATTTGTCGAACTTCAGCTCATGGTGTGAGTGAAGACGTAGGCCGAATTATATAGCATCTGCATGGATCTATCTCGGTAGAAGTGTGCACTGTCTACACTCTCAGGAGATATATGACCATCTCCAAACATCGTCTATTCCTCCATATTTGGTAAATCTTTGAAGATTTTAGCCTCATACTTCAAATATTCAGTTCCCCAATTTTCTGAAATAACTGAGATTTATTAAGCTTCTAACCATGTTCGACCAAAAAAGTATCTATTTTGCAAATGGGTGCTAGCACAAGTGGTACAGCGTTTAAAAAGTCCTTGCATGGATTCCTGGGCGCGAAACTAGTACATGACACGTCAACACACATGTAAGTTTGAAAAAGTATATACTTCTACATTCTCCATTTTTCTCCACATTTTAGAGGTGAAAGTGTTCATCATTAACCATCCCAGATTTTAGAAAATCCATGTTCTCCATTTTCCTCTATTGGAGGGGAAACAATGAAAAATGGAGATTAACCTCAATTTCATAATAATAATAATAATAATAATAATAATAATAATAATAATAATAATAATAATAATAATAATAATAATAATAATAATTAAAAATATTATTGAACAACATATGATAATTTTTAGGCTTAATTACTTAATGCATACCCCCATTATATCGAAACTAACACTTTGCAACCTCCACTTCTACAATAGGCTTATTGCATCCCCCATTTGTAATAAATCATACTTAATGAAACTGGTAAAAAAATCCATCCAAACACTAATGGTGTAAGAAGGGTAAAATTGTAAGCACAAAAAAGATGAAAGGAAAACAAAAATAAAAAAAAAAAAAAAAGAAAAGAAACAATAAAGATTGATATAAAGAAAAAAATTACTAGCTGAAAAAGATAAGGATGGAGTTTTCAACGGAAAGGAGAAGATGAGGAGGAAGTAGGGGATCGGGGAAAAAAGAGACTGCGCATCTGTGGCTCACTTTTCCAGTCTCTCGATCTATTCCCCTCTTTCTCTATCATTTCACTATGTTCACTACACATAAACCCCTGTTTATGGCTTCCTAGCTCTCAATTGGACAATTCTTCAATCTTGTTTTATAGGTTTTGAATCTATTGCACCGCCATTTACAAAATTGATTTGATTCATGGTTGCAGTTGTTTGGTATTCATGGAAGATGAAGGGAGACCCAACCAAGGGAAACTGCACCACCGACCAAATGACCTGCTCACGTTCCCATGGTTGTTCAACGGAAGCCCACGAAGAACATTGAGCCAAAAGTCCGACCTTTTTTTAAAGTAACCATCTCAATTCATTAAATTGGTCTGCGATTTTTGAATAAAAAGTCATGTTCCGCGATTACGGAACCATTTATATTAATCTGGAGGTGTGAGATTGTGCAGCAATCTGGGATTTGGGGTTGAGGGAGGGTCGCTTGGTGGTCTGTACCAGGCAATTGGTGGTTGTTAATCATAAGAGTTAGGCTGGTTGCCGTCAATTGGTTGTTTAGTAGGAATGAATATGAGTTAGCCAGAGAGAAAGAGAGAAGCTTGATATATGGTAGTTGGGACATGGGTTAGGATAGGATTATGAATTGCCGGAATCTGGGTTCTGCTTGCCGGAATCTGGGTTCCGTGGCTGTGTGGTGGCGGCATTAGTAGTTATTATGATGTTCTTATTAGTGTTCATACATAAATGGGTTAGACAGATTTACCCTCAAACAAAAGGATATTAGTGTCAACTAACGGTATATTCCATTAACTTTTTGACGGAACTATTTTACCAGTTTCAACAAGTAGGATTTATTGCAAATGGGGGATGCAATAAGTATATTCTGAAAGTGGGGGATGCAATGTGTTAGTTTAGGTATACTGGGGGTAGCCATTAAGTAATTAAGCCTAATTTTTACTAATGAACAATTGATAACATACATTTATAATTATGTTTAATTGATAAATGAAATTGATATGAAAACTAAAATGAGCAAAAATATATTATTAATAGATATAGCATAATGAACTACAAAGAAGACTCACTAGACACTTACCATATGAGACATGTTAACGAGTAATTATCGAAAAAGGTATTATACTCCATACTCTTTAACTGATATTAACGTGTCGACTTTATAACTTTTAGAGAAATTTGGTGTTTACCATTGAAAACCGAAATATCTATTCTCTACAAATAGAAAAAAATGAGTTATAAATTATTTTATGATTTGGTGTATGATTTGTTAAATTAGTTGGAGGCATTGCAGGATATTTTGGTCATTTTCGCAGTAATTATTAATCTGATCCTAACTTCTAACTCATACCTTGCTTCACACAAACAGAGAAAAACATAATTTAATATCCTGCATTATCCCACAACATACATATCCTATCTCATATCACAACATAAGTCATATCCGGTCTAATCATATCCGCTACCCAAACGAGTACCAAAGATATTGGAAAAGCTTATTCTTTCTCATCATCTTCTCTCTTCTCTTCCTTTCTATTAAATGCATGTTTGATATCATCGATTTAAATTAGATTAAAATCGGTATCTTTTCAATAATTTTATTTGTTATGACTACAAATTAAAAGATGATAATCTACAGGTTAAAATACTCTCTGTGCAATTGTAGAATCTCAAAAATTGGGAATTATGTAGTGGAAAATTTCTAATTTTTTTTATATATTTTTATATTAGCTTGATCACAGTTCAATTAAAAATAGGTGTATTCATTAATTGGTATAGAGCACTTTAAATTTTGTTAAATGAATCAAGTTAGTGATCTATAATTTCAGCTCTTACAAAACAGATTGTGATTTCAGCTTAGCTGGATTTTTTACCTAGATTATTTTCAGTTGATACCAAACATGGTTTCATAGTTAATATTCAAGAGTATTATTGAAGCGTATTGTTCACCAGCCGGTAGCATACAGTTTTTGTGCTTCGGAGACTTATTTCCGTCCCTAAGAGCATATTTCATAGCCGCTCAAATATAATATTTGAGGGTAAAATCTGATATTTTCGGCCTCCCACAACAAATCAGCAAATTACAGAATCAGCAAAAAAAATATAATAATCCGGTGAAAACCTCCCATAATTTGTTGACCGCAAAAGCACCAAGTCATCAAATCTTACATTTGATGTACCTCCCATGATTTTAAGTGCATCTCCCACGGTACATTCAAATCTTATCATATCACCAAATTTTAATTGTTCATCAGATTTGATGAAAAAAAATAAGATTTTGTATAACCTCCACCAAATTATTAGAGCATCTACCTCAATCTAATGTCAAATTTTACACTAAATTCTGTTAATATGATGGAGAAAAATAATTTTTCCACCCACAATTAACCCTAAAATGCATGATTTTGCCATCTTTTGTGAAAAATGCTCTTTTTAACCTCCAACATTTATAATCATTTTTTACATCATATAGTAAAGTAATAGTATCACACAATTTCATCAAATTTGAAGAATCATTTTTCTGGCCTCCCACAACAAGAAAATAAGAATTCATTTTTATAACATAATAATATTACACAGAAATTACAAAATTGTTTAAATTACAAAAGATTGTTCATACAACCACAATAATATTAAGATATGGTAAAGTAATGCACAAATTAATTTAAGTGAAAAAGTTTAGATAGCATTTCAAGAAATCTTATTGATCAACCTAATCTATTTGACAAGGGAAATGCTAAACGTCACCCTCTTTTCTTCACCCTTTAAGTTCACTCCTTATGTGGATGTTTTTTATTGGTGATGTAATTATAGGAATTTCTTAAAATAAATACTACCAACAATCATATCTTCCCCGCAAAATCATCCTTCAGTAATGATGCTGCCGTGACATTATCTAGCTCCAGTTAAATCTTTGTGAATCCCAGCTCCTCGGAGAGTTTTAGGCCTTCTTTAGCTGCCATCAACTCCGCCATCAACGGTGACCTTTACGAAGGGACCTGTCTTTTCCGAGCTTCTTTGAACAAGCCATCATCCCCTCTGACTACACACTCAATTCCCGATGTCAGGTGGAACTCTTTCCACGACGCATCACAATTGAATTTCACGAAACCCTCTTTCGGACGGATCCACACATGGCTGCTGCTAGAATTCGCAGAAGAAGATTCCTCCAGGAACCTTGAGACCTTCGCTTCCTTGTACCAGTTCATTAGTCAGTTGCTTTGCCGACAAGCCGTCTCCCGGTCTCTTCCTTTATTATTGAAACAATTCTCATTTTGATACGACCAAATTGTCCAGATAGCAAGAACAAACAGTTCACATCTTTCTTCATCTTCCTTCAAGAAAAAGTTTGTTTTGAGCTCTTTGACATCCATAAATGCTGCAAGGTCAGGACCTCCACCCAACAGAATGTTCCACACCGCTTTCGCATGCAGGCATTCAAAATATAGATGCGTTATTGTTTCAATATCTCCTCTGCAAACATTCCAAAATTGAGGAATATTCACTCCTCTTATACGCAGTGTAATAAACCACATTTCTAAGTCATGTTAGCAGGTTAATAATACATGATTATTTGTTAATATTTTATTTAAAGATTGACTATTAGCTCATGTAAAGTAGTTTTGAAAAAAAAAGAGTTGAATACATTGTTGTGATATTCGAGTTTAATCTTGTGAAGTGTGTGATAAAAAAATTATGTGACTAGTTAGATTAAATGACTAGTTTAGTAAATGTTAATTGTTGGTTGCTTAAGTTGCTAATTGAATGCAATGTTTCATGTGTACAAGTATTACATGATAGTTTTGATATCAAGTGCGTAGCCATATTCGTGTATGTGATAAATTTAAGACCGTGTATAATAGTTAAGTTGATGCAATTGTTGCACCAAATTAAATCCATGTGCATGTGCAAAGCTCCACACTTGTCACCCCTCCATACAAGTGTCACATATCACTCCTTACACATGTAACTCTCTCCCTAGTCTCTTGGGCATATAAAAGCCACTAAGTGAATCTTTCCCCTCATTTTTCTCCATAATTTTCTCTCTCTAGAAAGTCTTTCAAGCTCTCATTTCTCTCTTCTTCACCTCAATCCCGGTTTTGTTCTAGACCCACCAAAAATATGGTCAAAACATCAAGTTTTTGAGGTTATAAGTTATGAAAAGTCATCTTCGATGTTAGTATATCAAGTGGGTAGCAAGTTTTGAGCATAATCTTCAACATTGAAGCCTCTAGGAGCCATAAATCATCACTTCTCCATAACCATTCTCAAGAACTTCATGAGTATGATGGGTAAGTTCAAGTCATTGCATATACATCATGATTTTGGTTCTTCACATCTCATTCTTGTGATTCCATGTCAAATCTTTAGTTGCATGTTAGTGGGTCATCATTCTAACACAATATTTTAGCATTGACCAGCTCATTTGTTTGTTAGCATGGTGGATTTGTGATTGCATGTTCTTGATTCATCATCATCCTCATAATTTTGGCACACGCAAGTATAAAATTAAGTTGTTGGGTATATATGTATATGCTTTACATATTTTGATTGTCCAATTTCAGATCTTGGAAGAAAATTTCTTGCATGCAACAAGTTTTGAACTATACAAAACCATCAAACTCATGTTTTGAGCTGATTTTTACAAAATTGAGAAAAATACTTAAGTAGTTCAGAAAATTACAAAAAATTCATGGTTTGCGTATTTTCATATGATGTTTCTACATTAAAAATGTCAGAGTCATTGGACTCGTATTTAATTTTAAATCGGCCAAAAACTTGGGTTGTTCTTACAATCTGTCCAGCTGATTTTCACAAAATTAAGAAAAATACGTAAGTATTTCAGAAAATTACGAAACATTCATGGTTTGTGTATTTTCATATGATGTTTCTACATTAAAAATGTCAGAGTCGTTGGACTTGTATTTAATTTTTAATCGGCCAAAAACTTGGGTTGTTTTTACAATCTGTCCAACCTAGACAAGAGAAGGTTTTCATCGATTTCATGTATTTATTATACTCCAATGATTACCAAATTTAGATATGTTGTTTCCAGGTGTGTAATTTACTTCCAGTTAAAACTTTATAATTTTTGGAATTACTATGAATATTTTCCGAATTTATTCCCAAGACCGCTTTTCAGCCTCTTCTTTTACACCTAAACAACTCTGAAAGTTAATGTTTCAAATACTTAAAAGTTTTCATAATTTTTGATATTTTTACTTGTTATCAGTAAACTCTTTTTATGTCAAATATTTGGGTCTAGAATAATTACTTTGATCTACTTATGAATTTTTGAACTAATGGTAGTCACATTTTGTTTATGAGCATAATGTAGAAGTTGTCAAATTTCTCAATGCTAGTTCATGTAAGTTAATTTTAGTTAATTATATGTTATATTGCTTTTATGTGCTACATTTTACATATCATATGCATCTAGGAACATGCTTAAGGCTATACAAGCATGTGAATATGTGAGAAGAGTTAGTTCATGTTGCATTCATGAGACTAGGATCATTTAGCTAAGTGATTTAGGCATGTTCTATGTTGGAATGATTTCATGCTAAGTGATTATGTGCTATGTTGGAATGTCTTATGCTAAGTGATTATGTGCTATGCTTGGATTGAACTCGTGCTAAGTGATTATATGCAAGGTTGTCAAACCCGCGGGTTGACCCGCGGGTTTAACGAGTTTACGGGTCTACATGGTCCATCGGGTTGACCCACTCGAAAACCCGGTGGATGACAAACCCGCAGCAAACCCGTGCAAACCCGTCAAACCCGTAGACCCGCGAGTTGACCTGCGGGTTTACCGAGTCAACTCATTGTGAAAGTAGTGTAGTTTTATGAGGTTTTTTTATCTTTTAGTGCACAAAGAAAGGGGTATATAATCACCCACCTTCAAACACTGATGAACCACTTGAATTATCACAAGATTAAGAGATAAACTAGAACGACCAATATTCGATCAACCACACCGATGACTGTTTAAATATCAACGAAACACATTGATTAAGATTATATGCAAGTTTCTTTTTCATTTTTTGAGGAGCTTATTTAAGATATCGTATATAGAATTTAGCTTAGTAAATTTTAGTTACATCCCTACTTAAAATAAGTGGCTCGATGCAAGGAAAAAACTATAAATGAATAAATAAATAAAAAAATTGGGCTTAATTCTAAAACTTTTAAATTTAAAGCGTGTAGCATTGAAACAATTTTATATACATAAAGATAATGTAGCATTTAATCATCAAAGATTCAAAAAAATCAACTTTTCATAGGTGAAAGTCATGTGTTCATAAAAAATTGAAGATTTGAAGTAAAACGTGACCCGGGCGAGTCTCGGGTCACGGGTCACGAGTCGAGTCTACCCACCCTCTACGGGTTTATGCTGACCCACGGGTTTGAAAACATTGATTATATGTGTTATTTGTAGCACTCTTTGCTATCTATATGAAGTTGCAGTTAATGCTCACGCGCTTAAGTTGGTCGAATTTGGACTAAGAAATAGAAAGTAAATGGATTAAGCTCGCAAGGTGAGTTACCCTACCTCCCGAAGTTTGTACCTACCCTCAAGTTCTTACAAGCTTATGTATGTTCATGTTGTCCCTATTATGTATGTATGTATGCTTTTTACTCAAGTTAAATATTTATTCCCCTTGGATGCTAACAAAAAAAATAAATGAACGTTTCATAAGATAAAACACGTTTTCAGAAAAGGCCACAGTTACCGGATGAAACCCCCTGTCGGGTATAGGCAGGCTACGACCCTTTTGCCGAGGCAGTATAAGAAAGCAACGCGTCGCCTCACGATCTGTCACGATGGACATGTCCCTACGTTATGTTATGTTAAGTCACGAAGGTTACGCGGGCCATGAGATAAGAAACTAAGCAAGTATGTTCAAGTACGTTATGGTCTCCACGTGAGACAAAGTAAGGTTCCTACTTGGAACAATATGGTTTCATATGACTCAAGTTATGATTTACGTTATGATTTCTTTATGTTACAAGTTATGTTTATGAATGTTACGATCTTTCAGGTTCCACAAGTATATGTATGTATTACTATGCCATATGTTCAGGACGTTCCATGGGAAAGTTAGCCCCTTTTAGTTTTTCAAACCTACGGAGGGGCGTAGATGTAACTCACTGGGCTAGTTGAGCTCACCCTTTCACGTTACCTTTTTTTCAGGTTTTAAGGACACCTAAGAACTAATGAGTAGCAAGGTTTTAAGTTTATATGTGTTGACGTGTTGGTTTGAAGATGCTTATGTGCTCATATGTTGCGTACATGCTAAACGACGTGGATATTTTGTGGAATGCATGTTCGTAATTGTTTTAAGAATGTAAGATTTGTATAATTATGTATATAAGATTTTGTATGAGCCCTTATATGATACCTAGAACGTTTCTGTGGTATGCTCTGTTTATGTTATGAGTCGAGAGAACTAAATGATATTGATTTTCAAGTTTCAACTTTCTTTTATTTACAATTCAAATTGTTTATCTAGACGACCCCAAGTGAATTTGTTATTTACGCTTCCGCAAAGTTTTCGAAGAAACTTAAATAACGAATTTTAAAAATTAGTCTCTCGACGAGTCAAGGCCGCACTGGCGTGTCGCGCCCTCCTCCCGTTATTGAAAAGTTTTTATCATTGCTAATCGGGGTCGGCGGGAGGGGGATGTGACATTTTGTGGTATCGGAGCATTAGGTTGTAGATACCTAAGATTAGTAAACCTTAAAAACCCATTATGTGCTTACTTTTGTGAAACTTATGTGTACGTATGTTATTTGCATGATTCTATACTATGTTAGTAAGACACTAATATTTAGAAGGCCCAAGATGATAAGTTAGATCCCATGTTTATATGATTCCATGTGACGTATGTGGCTAAGTATCGATTTATATGCTTTAGTGAATTATGTTTAAGTAGTCATGTAAGATCATGTTCGAAGTTAACTTGATTCCTTTTAGATACATGAATATTTCTCATGCATGAGGATTGCTTTACTTTCTTTAGTCATGGCTAAGATAAGAAAAATGAATGTAAGTTTTAAGAGAATGGTTAAGCTAGGAGCATGTCTCATATGAACAAGATAAGAAATATGTTTATGCCAAGTTTTGTGGATAAGTATAGTTACATGGTTATCATTTCTTGAATGTTTGCCTAAGTGAAGTTATGAGCTAGATATTTGAAATTTTATGGTATGATAAGTGTGTTTATGTGACTCATATGCTATCATGACATATCTTTCATTTATGTAGGAAGATATATGTGTAAATGTATGTGCATATTATGTGAAGATTATGGAAACTATGTATACTATGTTTCTTTATTATGTATGATATTTATAATATATATATATATGTATGTATATATATATGTAACATGCTTTGAACTATCCCTTCAAAAAAAAATTCTTTGAACTATGCTATTGGTTGTTCTAAGTGGAGTGTGTATATGCGATAACTGTGATTTTCATGCCTAACATAAAGTGGAAAAAAAATGTTTGTTATGTTATGTCATTACACGTTATGATATGTCCAAGTTATGTGCTTGCGATATGTCTTCATTTTTACTAATTGAACATATAAGTTATGTGATGTATTATGTGTGACTTATGCATGTGATGTATGTTTTATGTCCGATAAGTGATTTCCATGTAATATGCATGTTAGTCAGTAAATTAATTGTAATCCGAGCATGTCAAAAGTTCAGCCGATATGTGAATGTAAAGTGTTTTGTCCGCTACATGTGCAAGTTGGACGAGAAGCTATATCATTATGATGGTATAAGTTGTTCCCGCTATGCTATACGGTCGGACGGAGACTTCTGACACAATTACGAGCTTGCTGGAGCGGTACAAAGTGTGACGACACGATGTATTGGTTCCCTCTCGTAAGCGTGAAAGACACGACCTCTGAAATAATTACGAGCTTGCTGGAGCGGTACAAAGTGTGACAGGCTTGATGCATTTTCCAGACCGAGTTAAATGGTAAGATGACCAAAAATGATAAGTTGTGCATTGATGTCATGCTAGTTAGAATCTTATATGATTTCATTCATGTTAGAAATGTGTTAAGCGAATTCGAGGACAAATTCTTTATAAGGAGGGGAGAATGTAATAACCCACATTTCTAAGTCATGTCAGAACGTTAATAATACATGATTATATGTTAATATTTCATTTAACGATTGGCTATTAGCTCAAGTAGTTTTGAAAAAAAAAATAGTCGAATGCATTGTTGTAATATTCGAGTTTAATCTTGTGAAGTATGTGATAAAAAAATTATGTGACTAGTTAGATTAAATGACTAGTTTAGTAAATGTTAATTGTTGGTTGCTTAAGTTGCTAATTGAATGCAATGTTTCGTGTATACAAGTATTACGTGATAGTTTTCATATCAAGTGCGTAGCCATATTCGTGTATGTGATAAATTTAGGACCGTGTATAATAGTTAAGTTGATGCAATTGTTGCACCAAATCAAATCCATGTGCATGTGCAAAGCTCCACACTTGTCACCCCTCCATACAAGTGTCACATACAAGGTTTTCAAACCCGTGGGTCAACATAAACCCGTAAAGGGTGGGTAGGCTCGACTCGTGACCCGTGACCCGAGACTCGCCCGGGTCACATTTTACTTCAAATCTTCAATTTTTTTTACATACACATGACTTTTCACCAATGAAAAGTTGATTTTTTTTTTTTTAATATTTGGTGCTTAAATGCTACACTTGTCTTTATGTATATAAAATTGTTGGAATGTTACAAGCTATAAATTTAAAAGTTTTAAATTAAGCCCAATTTATTTGTTTATTTATTTATTCATTTATATTTCTTGCTTGCATCGTGCCACTCATTTGAAGTAAGGGAGTAACTAAAATTTACTAAGCTAAATTCTATTTACGATATCTTAAATTAGTCCCTCAAAAAATAAAAAATAAACTTGCATATAATCTTAATAAGTATAGATCGTTTGATATTTACACAGTCGTCGGTGTGGTTGATTGAATATTGGTCCTTTTTGTTTATTTCTTAATCTTATAATTCTAATGGTTCACCAATGTTTGAGGTTGGGTGACTATGTACCCCGTTTTTTCGTGCACTAAAAATAAAAACCTAATAAAGCTACACAATTTTTGCAATAATTTGACTCGGTAAACCCGCGGGTCAACTCGCGGGTTTACGGGTTTGACGGGTTTGCACGGGTTTGCTCCGGGTTTGTCAGCTGCCAAGTTTTTGAGCGGGTCAACCCGATTGCTCATGTAGACTCGCAAACTCGTTAAACCCGCGGGTCAACCCCCGGGTTTGACAACCTTGGTCACATATCACTCCTTACACTTGTAACTCTCTCCCTAGTCTCTTTGGCATATAAAAGCCACTAAGTGCATCTTTCCCCTCACTTTTCTCCATAATTTTCCCTCTCTAGAAAGTCTTTCAAGCTCGCATTTCTCTCTTCTTCACCTCAATTCCGGTTTTGTTCTAGACCCACCAAAAATATGGTCAAAACATCAAGTTTTTGAGGTTCTAAGTTATGAAAAGTCATCTTGGGTGTTAGTATATCAAGTGGGTGGCAAGTTTTGAGCATCTTCTTCAACATTGAAGCCTCTAGGAGCCATAAATCATGACTTCTCCATAACCCTTCTCAAGAACTTCATGAGTATGATGGGTAAGTTCAAGTCATTGCATATACATCATGATTTTGGATCTTCACATCTCATTCTTGTGATTTCATTTCAAATCTTTAGTTGCATGTTAGTGGATCATCATTCTAAGACAATCTTTTAGCATTGACCAGCTCATTTGTATGTTAGCATGGTGGATTTGTGATTGCATGTTCTTGATTCATCACCATCTTCATAATTTTGGCACATGCAAGTATAAAATTGAGTTGTTGGGTATATATGTATATGCTTCACATAATTTTATTGTCCAATTTCAGATCTTGGAAGAAAATTTCTTGCATGCAACAAGTTTTGAACTATACAAAACCATCAAACTCATGTTTCGAGCCGATTTTCACAAAATTGAGAAAAATACTTAAGTATTTAAGAAAAATACGAAAAATTCATGGTTTGCGTATTTTCATATGATGTTTCTACATTTAAAAAGTAAGAGACATTGGACTTGTATTTAATTTTTAATCGGCCAAAAACTTGGGCTGTTTTAACAATCTGTCCAACCCAGATCAGAGAAGGTTGTCATCAATTTCATGTACTTATTCTACTCCAATGGTTACCAAATTTGGATATGTTGTTTTCATGGGTGTTATTTACTTCCAGTTAAACTTTTATAATTTTTGGACTTACTATGAATATTTTCCGAATTTATTCCCATGACCGCTTTTCAGCCTCTTTTTTTACACCTAAACAACTCTGAAAGTTAATGTTTAAAAATACTTCAAAGTTTTCATAATTTTTGATATTTATACTTGTTATCAGTAAACTCTTTTTATGTCAAATATTTGGGTCTAGAATAATTACTTTGATCTACTTATATATTTTTGAACTAATGGTAGTCACATTTTGTTTATGAGCATAATCTAGAAGTTGTCAAATTTCTCAATGCTAGTTCATGTAAGTTAATTTTAGTTACGTATATGTTATATTGCTTTTATGTTCTACATTTTACATATCATATGCATCTAGGAACATGTTCAAGGCTATACAAGCATATGAATATGTGAGAAGAGTTAGTTCATGTTGCATTCATGAGACTAGGATCATTTAGCTAAGTGATTTAGGTATGCTCTATGTTGGATTGAGTTCATGTAGTGATTATGTGCTATGTTGGAATGTCTTATGCTAAGTGATTATGTGCTATGCTTGGATTGAACTCGTGTTAAGTGATTATATGTGTTATTTGTAGCACTCTTTGCTATCTATATGAAGTTGGAATTAATGCTCACGCGCTTAGTTGGTCGAATTTGGAATAAGACATATAAAGTAAATGGATTAAGCTCGCAATGTGAGTTACCCTACCTCTCGAAGTTTGTACCTACCCTCAAGTTTCTTACAAGCTTATGTATGTTCATGTTGTCCCTATTATGTATATATGTATGCTTCTTACTCAAGTTAAATATTTATGCCCCATGGATGCTAACAAAGAAAATAAATGAACGTTTCATAAGATAAAACACGTTTTCAGAAAGGCCACGATTACCGAAGTGAAACCCCCTGTCGGGTATAGTTAGGCTACGACCGTTTTGCCGGGGCAATATAAGAAGGCAACGCGTCGCCTCACGAGCCGTCGCGATGGACATGTCCCTACGTTATGTTATGTTAAGTCACGAAGGTTACACGGGCCATAAGATAAGAAACTAAGCAAGTATGTTCAAGTACGTTATGGTCTCCACGTGAGACAAAGTAAGGTTCCTACTTGGAACAATATGGTTTCATATGACTCAAGTTTTGATTTACGTTATGATTTCTTTATGTTACAAGTTATGATTATGAATGTCACGATCTTTCAGGTTCCACAAGTATATGTATGTATGGCTATGCCATATGCTCAGGACGCTCAATGGAAAAGTTAGCCTATTTTAGTGTTTCAAACCTATGGAAGGGCTTAGATGTAACTCACTGAGCTAGTTGAGCTCACCCTTTCACGTTACATTTTTTTCAGGTTTTAAGGACACCTAAGAACTAAGGAGTAGCAAGGCGTTAAGTTTATATGTGTTGACGTGTTGGCTTGAAGATGCTAAGGTGCTCATATGTTGCGTATATGCTAAACGACGTGGAGATTTTGTGGAATGCATGTTCGTAATTATTTTCAGAATGTAATATTTGTATAATTATGTATATAAGACTTTGTATGAGCTCTTATATGATACCTAGAACATTTCCGTGGTATGCTTTGTTTATGTTATGAGTCGAGAGAACTAAATGATATTGATTTTCAAGTTTCAACTTTCTTTTCTTTACAATTCAAATTTTTTATCAAGACGACCCCAAGTGAATTTGTTGTTTACGCTTCCGCAAAGTTTTTGTAGAAATTTAAATAACGACTTTTAAAAATTAGTCTCTCGACGAGTCAAGGCCGCACCAGCGTGTCGCGCCCTCCTCCCGTTATTGCAAAGTTTTTATCATCGCTAATCGGGGTCGGCGGGAGGGGGATGTGGCACGCAGCTTGGGGGCAATAGGCAACGAGGAAAGCCATAACCTCCATGTTTCCATCAACATCTTTCTTGGAATTTTCGGCCTCCAAAACTTCTTTAACCAAGAGTAAGGAGCAGATTGTGAGGATGACGATGGCATTGAACTTTAAAATTACCTTTGCGCTTTATATCCCGACTTGACTGTATAAATCCCATCCTCCGAGTGGACCCAATAAGGTTGATCCGACACCCCGTGACTCATTATAGGAACCGAAAGTACTGATTGAATATCCACTGGCCATAATGCTTGCTGTACTTTATCTACATCCCAAGCAGTCGAATTTTCTTCCATAATCTCATTCACTTTCGCATCTTCTCTACCCGGTGGACAAGTAGTGATCACATGAAAAGTATTGGGTCTAAGTAGCCACTTATCCTTGTAAGTATTCACACTACGTCCGTCATTTATTTTCCATACTAAACCACGTTTCAATAAATCTCTTTATGCTATCAAACTTCTAAATACAAAAGAAACTTGAGTCATCTTCTTCAATTCAAAATCAATTAAAGAGGAGTTTCAGAAGTACTTATCTTTAAAAACACGGCTTACCAAAAAATTGGGATTTTGAACTATTCTCCACGCTTGCTTGGCCAACATCGCCTTGTTAAAATCTTAAAAATCACGAAAAGCAAGGCCACCATCCTCTCGATTATCTTTCATCTTCTCCATGCCACCCAATGTATTTTACTCTGCTGCTCATCCCCTCCCCACCGAAATCTTCTAACCGCCTTCTCCAAATCTTGACACACCTTAATGGGTAACAGGAAGTAACTCATCGTGTAAACTGGTACGGCTTGGATAACTGATTTTATTAACACTTCACTACCTACTGTAGAAAGCGAGTTTCCTTTCCATCCTTTCATCTTTGTTGAGACCCGTTCCACCAAACGACTAAAAGCAGTCGTCCTATTTCTGCCTACTTGGGTTGGGAGACCCAAATAAGTATCGCGCTGCACTTCTAACTGGATACCGAACGCCTCACTAAGGGATACGTGATCCTCTACTCCAAAGTTATCTGAGAAGATGACCGAGGACTTCTGCATATTCAACATCTGACCCGAGGCTTTCTCATAATTTAGAAGTACTTCTTTGACAACTGCAATCTCCTCGACCGTTGCCTTACAAAATAAAAAGGCTCTCATCTGCAAAAAATAGATGCGAGATCTTGGGACCCCCTCGTGATGCAGCCATACCTGAAATCCGACCCCCTGCATAGCAGCTGTTAAACTTCGCGAAAAATTTTCACTTACAGGAAGGAAGAGATAGGGAGATAACGGACAGCTCTCACACAAACCTCTTTCTGGTAAAATATTTCCCTGAACTTCACCATTGACAATCAGACTATAAGAGACGGTGAAATACAGTTCATAACCAAAGTAATCCACCGCAACCCAAAACCCATTCTTTCCATCACAACTTGCAAAAAGTATCATTCAACTCTGCCATGGGCTTTGCTCATATCAGCTTTTAGGGCCAAATAAACTTTTTTTTTTTTCATTTTTTCCGATTCTTCATAGTGTGCAAAAGCTCAAATGCAGTAAGAATATTATCTGAAATTAATCAACCAGGTACGAAAGCAGACTGGTTTTCAGAAATAATTGAATCAAGGCAACATTTGAGACGATTAGCCATAGTCTTCGCGATAATTTTATATACTGTAGTACACAAACTGATAGGACTCAAATCAGTAGATTTTTTAACCTGTTTCACCTTGGAATCAAAGCGATAAGCGTATGATTGAAATCCGAAATATCTCCATTACCGTTGAGAATAGTGAGGCAAAGTTCTTCAATTTCACCTCCAACTAGGCCCCAAAACGCTGAAAAAATGCTGCCGGAAACCCATCATGCCCCGAGGCTTTGGACGGCGCGAGCTGGAGCAGGGCCGTGCGTATTTCCGCAGCAGTAAAGGCCTGGTCCAAGGCTCCTCTTTGCTCCAGCGAAATTAGTTCTCTTCCACGTTACAAATCATACATTCCATCTGAGCTTGCTGAGGATTTGTACTGGTGAAAATTGACTTAAAATAATCAGACAAAATAACTGTGATCAGTGGCTTCTCAGTCGACCATTTACCTCCTGAATCTTCTAAACCAACAATACGATTTCTATTTCTTCGAAATGAGGCCTTTCGGTGAAAGATATCTGTATTTTGATCCCCTTTCCTCATCCAAACTTCCCTACTTCTTTGTCTCCACATATCCTCTTCTTTAAGGAGCAATTTCAGAATTGAAGCACAAATTGTTTTAGCCTCTGCTATTGCAACAACAGTTTGAGGGTTCTCGACCAAAAACAGAAGCGTACTTCTCAAAGTTCTGAGTTGCCCCTTGACACTTTCGAAAACATCCTTGTTCCATGCTTTAAACGCATTCGCCATCTTTCCTAACTTGCCTTGAAGAGGGCCATGCATTTCAGCCCAACTGTCCTCAACAAAACTAGCACAACGATGATCTTGAAGCCACATATTTTCAAATTGAAATCGTCTATTAACACGAATATTATGGAGAATACCTGAAGGCCACACCACCTGCACTGGTACATGATCTGAAACTTCATCTACAAGATGATCCACCTTTCCCCAACCAAATATGTCCGTCCATTCTGTCACAATACACCTATCAAGACGCTCTCTAATGTTCGCTTCATCCCTCTGGTTGTTTCACCAGGTGTAACGAACCCCAGAAAAACCAATATCCCTTAGCTGTAAACGGTTAATAACGCCCGTAAAATCCTCTATCTGACTGAAAGAGACTGATCTTCCTCCTTCCTTTTCAGAAATAGACGAGAAGGCGTTGAAATCACCAATAATACACCAAGGTTGAGAGTGGGGACGCAGACGTTCCATCAACATCCACGAATTGTTTCTTTGATTTCTGTCTGGATCCCCATAGAACCCTGTCAAATACCCATGTTTATCCTCACTTATAATGCTAAAAAAACCATGTATATAGTACCGCGACATTTTTGCAAGTGAGAAACAGACTTCGTCATCCCACATTAACGCAAGACCACCCCGCCGGTCTTCACAATCTCTAAAAATCCTGTTACAAAAACCCAAACGAACCCTTATACTCTCCATATCCGTTGCATACTGTTTAGTCTCCATTAAAAATACTATGTTGGGCTGCGGTCTCCTTACGAGGTCGCAAAGAGAAATAACACTATGAGGGTTCCCAAGCCCCCGTACGTTCCAAATAAGTAGACTCATTGCGAGTGGCTGGGTGTCCGCCAGCCTCATCCAATGAAAGTGGTGGAGTCTTTAAGGCACTGCCTTCCTGTGTCAGAATCCAGGGCGTAGAAACCTGGTTTGGTGGTTTGGCAGACTTACCTTCATCTTCCTTATGTCTTGTTGGATTGATGTGTGTCGTATGGTAGGCTTGAACATTGTTTCTGGTACTTTGCGAATTGCCCCTTCCTGAGTTGGTGTTGGTGGAAATTCTTCCCCCTCTAGTTCCACCATGGCCGAAGCCTCGGCCTGAACACCTTCCACATGTGTTTGTCCAAATTGCGGCTCTGCTACCATACTCCGCATTTGGACCCCATTTCTGAACTTGCTGCCGGGTTTAGTCTTTTCCGCTGGAAATGGACTAAGATTAGCTTCGACACTCTTTCTCTTAGCTCCGGTGGAATTTTGGCTTAAAGCCACTGTGATGCCCTTGCCTTTTTCCTCCGACGAGAAGCGATCTTCTTTACTAACAGTGGCTATCAGGTTGTCAAAAACTTGAATTTCATCTTCACCACCCACCGCACTTATATCCATCTTCTCTCCATCTCCCATGTACTCTTCTTCACCCAGATTACTGCTCACATCCACTTCACCTGTTTCCTTCGTGATTCCATCACCACCCCCTTCCTCATTACCGTTACTCCCACTTCTCCCCGTTCTTTATTCATTTCTCCTTTAGATTCGTCAAATACATCAACAAGCCTTCTTTTCGTTGGGGGTCTGAAGAGCAAGTAGCCGGGTTGGTCTTGAGTCTTCTCAATGTCTGTTCGCACCAAGAAATCCTCTCCATAGTGGTTGATCATACCACACCACTGGCACATATATGGTATACGTTCAAACTTGTAATCGAGCCACCTTTTTTCCTCCAAAACCAATATGTAAAGCCCCTACGCAAGGGTTTGTTAATATTAATTCTAACCCTTGCTCTCATATAGTCTCCTCCTGGACCCAACAAAATTTTCGAATCCGTACGAAGAATCTCCCCCATATTCTTAAGAGCTTTACGTAAATCATTCTCTGTTTGATGATAGATGGGTAGATTACGAACTTGCACACACACGTCAATAGTTTCATAATCAATCTTTTCCTTTCTTTCATTTAAATCCCATGGTTTGAACATGAGAAGATTCTCATCAAAAATCCAAGCCCCCCCCCCCCCCCCCCGAAAAAACTCATCAAGAGCTTCTTTGTTGGGGAATTAAAAGACAAAATTATTTGAGCCTACCTCGTGGATACTGATTTCATCTCCTCCAAGCCATATCTTCTTGAATAGTAGCTTCATCGCCCATATATTAAACCTAATTAGAAGCAAAAACTTACCAATCAAGCAAGGAAAACGAGCTTTAATGGCAGCCATGCTATACTCTTCATCAAATACCTCAACTTCCTCTTCCTCTATCGTCAGTTTGCCAAAGTCCATGACTGAAAACGTCCTCGCCATCGTTACTGTGATCGAAAACCCTAAAGCAGCTCGCTAAAATCGATTGAAGGACCCCCGTTGCTGCCGTCGTACCACCTTCGTCGCCTAACCCTACTCCGAACTTTTCGGAGCTGCTTTACCCTTCGAAACTTTTACAAATGTTGTCTACTTAGAAATTAGATAAATGTTGAATTAGTGATATCCCTCTGAACCTCATCATGTGATACAAATGGTGAAATTTCTTATATACTTCGCCCATTCCCTTTCTTTCCATTCATTTTGACTTTTACCACTATTCATTAGGTCACATTGACCCGATGTCTTGGATAGTAAAACGATGCAACTTTTTGATAATCTTTTCATGGTTCAGTAAAGTTTCAAAAATATATGAAATCATGAAAATATTATAAAAATCACATCATTTTGCTTTTGTAGACAAGGCAAAATCTGGAGGAGCTCGCATGTGTTCCTGTAAGCAGAAGAACAACACAAACGACGCATGGTTAACCTGTTTGAGGGCCTGAGGGTGATAGTAGATTTGGGGTAAGAGCAAGACACATATGTTATCCAGAGGGGAGACAGTGATTGCTTGAGTTTGAACTTGCCAATCCGAGGCGTTGTCAGCATGTTCATGAATGGGACAGATCCATCTATATATACAGGCAATAGGATGGATGTGGGTCAGCACACACGATGGTAATGGAACCCCTCGTGGTCCTAACATCCACCTAATTGAATAGCTCGCAACCCGCATATGTAGGAATTGTGGTCCGTGATTTTAGGGACGTGGACAATCTGTTCGCAGATCTCTGGATGATATATGAGGGTCGCATGCAAGACTGACACCTCGCATGCGGCAATCCTTGCTCTAGCCTCCAAGCTACTTCCACTGCCAAGTCCCATTAGCATAGTATATGCGAAGGTTCCTGGCTCGCAATCCTTCGCATATGCGTAGGCAAATGGTGTGTTACGGTACCATACGGAGCACGACGACACATAAACACGTGTCTCTTATTCGAGGAGCCATGTGACTCATTAGTAGTGTCACAGTTTAGGGTATCTACAATTATCCAAATCACCTGCTTAAAATGACCTACTTACAGATGGAAAAGTGAAAATGAAAGAAAACAGAGGAACGAAAGAAGTAATGGTTGCATTATGTGAGTTGCTCGTGAAATCTACCATAATGATTCTTCTCTTTTCCATCATTCTGACTTTTTGATTCGTATTTGGGTCACTTTGATCGGGTGATTTGGAGCGCAAATCGATGCAATTTTTTGATAACTTTTTATCAAAGAGCAATTTTACTGCACAACCCCATAAAAAATATTATAAAAAAACTGCATCATTTAACTTTTCAATTCACCGGGTCAAGGTGACCCAGTGAATAATGATAAAAATCAAATTGATAGAAAATAGAAGAATAAGAGTACTTAGTACTTATTCAAGGAAAAACGTGAAATATGATTAGTTGAAAATAGCGGACTAAGATGAAAACAAGAGGTATGGGGGAGGGAGTATGATGATGGTAACCTACAGGCAGAGACAAAAGAGCGAATGATGTCGTTCCCCACAACTCATCAACACACACCAACCTGTTAAAAATGTTTTTGGAATTAAAATAAGTATTTTTGTACTTTATTATTTTGCAATTATTTACAGTTGGATATTGTTCCTCTGTTTCTACGTAACCTTGACATCACACCCACGTTGTTGTCACGTCATCACTCATATCACCAACAAAAGTTCATAGCCCACTCATCTAGATATACATACCTTTTCTTATTACGATCTAGATAGCTAATTTCGGATTTTCAACTATAAGAGATTTTTATTTAAAAAAAATATACCAGATTTTGATTTACGTCAACGGTTAAATGAAAATTCCTAAGTTGTCTGGTTTATCCATCTGTTTTACAAGCAGGGGTGGCAATCCGGGTAACATGTAGCGTTCGTGTTGGGACCAAACATGGTAAATTCGGACACGACGCATATACACAACGTGTCAAGTACTACAAACTCTAACCAACTTATATAATAGGCGGGTACCTGTCGTATAAACCATTTAATTGATATATCCACTCAAATTTATATATGTACTAGCAAATGACCCGTGCCCGTAGGGTACTTATAAAATATGTTACTTGACTTATCCCTGTCCGTATGACAATTATAAGATATATTATATTATTTTACTTATATAGATTTATTTCTTAAAATAAATTTAGATAATGAATTTATATAGATTTTTTTATGTCAATAGATAGTTAGCAAAAAGTACATCAAATAATTAGTGAGATAAAGACATGATTTTTTAGATCCAATGCACATTGCGAAAAAAAGATCCAAGATAAGATATGATTTAGGAATAATTAGTCAGATTATAGAAAGATTTTCAAGTATAATAAAATAGAATAGAAAATCAACGGATCAAAATGTCTTGAGACATTTTATAAGATTGAATGGCTAGGATGTTGTTTTTACTTTTTTTCGGAAGGAAACACCTAGCTGATTTTTTATATAGATTATAAGTAATGTTTACCTATAATACTATAACACGAGTACACAATTCTAAACATATAAATTTAATGTAAACATTCAAAAAAATATTGAGATGAAGCAGTATTTTGGAGCATGTCAATTGGTATTTTGCTACTAATTTTGTGTGAACTACATCATATAGCCAGTTTCGAACCCGATACATCATGGAGGGGCTTCAAACGCTCAACCACTAAGCTAGCACTCATTTGCATTTTGCTACTAATTAAAGCGCTACTAATTTGATATTATTTACACTTTTAATTATTCAATTTTGTGCTTACCTTTTCTTTAAATTTGAAACTAAGTATTGATTTCCTTACAATTTTGTGTCTAGTTTCCCTCAAAAAAGTAATTATTACTAATTGGTCTGCCCTATTTTTTATAAATTAATTTTTAATACATAGTTTTGAGTAATTACTATAACTTTTGACATATAACTTCGGTAGTATAGGTTTTGCTACTATTGAAATTGACACACAAACCCCTTTAGTATGGTTTACTGATAGTACAAGGGGTGTCTTGCCCTTAAGGTGGATATGAGCAAAGCTTACGACAGGGTCGAGTGGAAGTTCCTTGCAGAAGTCATGTTCCACATGGGATTCGGGTCGCGGTTTAATTCCTCCGTCATGAACCGTGTTTCTACAGTGTCTTATAGCTTTGTCAGAAATGGCACTATTGCGGGCCATGTGGATCCAGAGAGAGGATTGAGACATGGGTGTGCTCTTTCCCCCTATCTCTTTCTTCTTTGAAGTGAGATGCTTTCTACAACCTCTAGGGGAGCACCAGTGGTCTCCCATTTTTTTTGCTGACGATAGTCTCTTTTTTACACAGGCCAATAGGGATTGCATCGCTGCTCTCATGGAGATCATTGAGCGGTATGGCAAAGCATTGGGAAAAGAGTTGAATCTTGCCAAATCAGACCTTGTTTTTTCAACAAACACCCCAAATGCGGTAAAACAGGAGATTATGCAAGTGCGTGGAGTTAAAAAGGTAGCCCAATACGACAAAGTTTTGGGGCTGCCAGCTACTATGGAAGAAAGAAGACGATTACTTTTAGCCACTTGATTGAAAGACTTATTTCGAAGCTAAAGGGATGGAAGGAACATTCGCTTTCTATGGGTGGTAAGGAAGTCCTCATTCGTGCTATCGCTCAAGCTCTCCCAACTTATGCCATGTCGTACTTCAAATTACCGGATAGTATCTGTGACCGAATGGAGCAATATATTCGACAGTTTTGGTGGAGCAAACAAGAGGATATAAGGTGTATCAATTAGATAAAGTGGGAGCGTATCCAACAACAAAAGGATCGCGGTGGCCTTGCTTTTAAGGATCTCAAGCTTTTCAACGATGATATATTGGCCAAGCAGAGTTGGAGGATTCTTAGGTACCCGAACTCACTTTTTAGTAGGGTACTTAAGGCAAATAAAATTCAAAAATAAAGACTTTATTCAGGCTGATTTAGGCATTGCGCCTTCCTTCTCTTTGAGGAGTATCCTTCTTGGGAGGAAGCTTTTGGACCCGAGTTTACGATGGAGAGTGGGGAATGATAGCAAAATCTGTGTGTTGGAGAAGTGGATCCCATGGGAACCGTCGTTGAAACTTTATGTTCAACCGGCCAACCTTGAGCTAAGAGTAAAGGAATTTATCAACGAGGAGAAAACCTTGAATATTCAAGTTTTGAATGAGCATTTTTCTACTATTGATGCTATGGAGTTTAGTCTAATTCCTCTGTCGGCGGAAGACCAGCTGATTTGGCATTTTCTAGACTCCGGCCACTACTCAGTAAAGACCGGGTACTTGCTAGCACAAGAGATTAAGGCGCGCGAAGTGACGGAGGGCTCCTCGAATCCGATTTCTAAAACGATGGTGAAGATATGGGAGATCAAAGTTCCCACCAAAATCAAGCACCCCTTGTGACGGAGTGTTCGTAACGGAATCCCAACTATTGATGATCTGCGTCGTAGGATGATCGAGGTTCCTATTTTCTGTACGGTTTGCGGACATCGAGGTGAATCTACCACCCACTTCTTGTGTTCGTGCAAAGTAGCTGAAGAGGTTTGGAAAAGAGTAGAATATGACGTGTTTCTCACTAGAAAACCGGTTTACTTCACCCAGTGTGCGTGTTGCTGGTTGGAGTCGCTGAGCCCGAGCGACCTTGTGCCCTTCGCCATCACGATTTGGTCGTTATGGAAGGCGCGAAACAACTCGGTGTTTCGAAGTAAGCAGCCCAACCGGATCAGATTTGTTAGGATGTCACTCACCTCATTGCAGGGCTGAAATCGTCAGGAGAATATCCGAGTCTTGCTTCCCCACTACGTCTCCAGTGCAAAGACAGTGGGTCAAGCCCCCCAGCGGATGTTTGAAAGTAAATTTTGATGGGGCTTGGTGTGAGGAAACTCGACGGGCAGTAATTGGGGTGGTTGTTAGGGATTCCAATGGCAAGATCGTTCATGGAGTGGGGCTTCCAATTCGGTGTGGCCGTTCCGCTAAACACGTCGAAGTACTTGCAGCTCATGAGGCAATAAGGATGTGTCTGGATATTCAGTGCAACTTGTTGATCCTGGAAGGCGATGCAAAAGTGATAATTGACCAGATTAATCGGGCTCGTCAAGGAAATAGGGAAGAAGACATCTCGGAAGTGGGCGGCGTGGTTGAGCACATTGCAGAGATAGACAGACTCATCCCCGAGCTTAGAATCGTCTTTCGCCACCGGACCTCGAATCAAGCTTCTCATCTCTTGGTGTTCCATGCGAAAGAAGACAATCCGGCAACGGAGATTACAGTTTCGAATGTTCCACCTTGGCTCAAGGACTGTATCAGATTGGATTCCACTAGTGTAATAGCCGGTTCTTGATTTATGAAAGTGATTATTTCCTCAAAAAAAAAAAAAAAAAAAATCTACACACAGCCCCCTCGTAGTATGGTTTACTGATAATGCACCAACGACTAAGTGTATGCTAGTAAGATGCTAATAATGATTGTTAACCTCATTTAACTAGGGGTAAAGTGTCTTTGTACACTCATACGCATAACACTATCAAAATTGACACACAACTCTCTTGTATTATAGGTTGACTGATATTGGGCATCAATGACTAAACGCCGGCTAGAAAGATGTTGAAAATAGTCATTAGCCTTATTTAAAACATGGGCAGAAGCGTCTTTGTACAGTCATGGGTCATTCATGAAGGGGCAAATGACATTTTACATTGAAAACAATTAACATGTACATTACCCATTGTTTATAGTATTTTACTTGGGGGGGGGGGGAGGGGGTGAAAATATGTAATTTTTAATTTATTTAAAATATAAAAGATATATGTTATTTTCATTAAAATACAAAATTAAAATTTTCTCCTTAAAATATAATAACATAAAAGTGAATTATCTTTATTGTTCTCTCTGTATTCTATTCTCATTTAATATTTTGGGGTGACCAACCTTTTCTTTCATGTAAAAGATAAAAAACAGTTATAATCCCTTTTGAAAACAGTGTTTTTTAGTTGATTTTTTTAAAAATAAGATAAACTTCTATTAATGTAAAAAAGCCAGATGAGTTTTTTTTTCGAGAATTAGTTTAGAATCTTAAATGATTCATAAAGTAATTATTTATATATACGTTTTGAGGGTAACAGCGACCGACAATCCGTATCTTTTGTCAATTTGAGAGTAAAAGTTATCTACTACCAATTCGTCTCTGCTCTTTGTGCCCATTTGACTTTTTTGACTCGTACCTGAGTCACTTTGACCGGGTGATTTGGATAGCAAAATAATACGATTTTTTGATAATTTTTTCACCGTATTATAGAACAATTTTTACTCTACAACACCATGAAAAAATTATCAAAAAATTACATCGATTTGCTATTTAAATCACTGGGTCAAAGTGACCCAGTAAATAGTGACAAAAGTTAAATTGAGAACAAAGAGGAGAGACAGACCGGTAGCCTTCTGTACAGGTCAGATGAGTGTGCGTTGATCTTTAAAATACATTTTTTTAGTTTTAAATATTCTATTAAGACTTATTAGCTTTTTTTATCTTTATCTTTTACGTAAAAGAAATATCATTGATTTGTCTTAAATTTAAAATGTGAAAAGAACAGAGGGACATAGGAATTATATATTGTGTATAAAACATTACATATTTTTAAGCAAACAAAATTACATAAAATATGGAATAACTAGAAGCTCAATACATTTGTTACATGTCCAATTATTCGATAGTTTATATTAGTGTGGTAGTTGAGTTAGTATTGTATTTGTTAATGGTACATGTTGATTTTTATTTTTATGTTTTTAGTGTTAAATGTCATTCTTAGTAATAATTTATCAGTCATGAGAATACAAAGACGCTTTTTCCCCTAGTTCAATTTAGGCCCATTTTCTACATCATTTTAACCAAACGGATGTTTAGTCATTTGTGCGCGACATCAGTAAAAATAATACCGCAAGAGGGTTATATGTCAATTTTAATTGTTCTATGAGTCATAAATGTATATATACACTTTTGTGCTTTGGTTTAAATCAGATTAACATTCATCTTCAATAATACCGTTTTAACGGACGTTCAGTTTTTGAAGCGCGATGTCTATAAATCTCAGGGGATTAGGTGTTAATTTTCGCAGTGCATATAGCACATCGTGAGCAAATCTATACTCCCAATGAGTTATGTGCCGAACGTTCTAATAATTACTATGTAAAATGTCATATAGTAATTGGTAGTAGATAACTAAAAAATAAAATATTTCAGCTGGAGTAAATCTGTTCCCCATTGTTGGAGGAGCAAGATCCAACACCGAATTTAGTCCAAGAATATAAAAGAATGCACTTTCTCAGAGAAATGCACTGATTGAACTAAAATTTTGGATGCCAAACATGGACTAAGTAAATACCATGGCTGCCATTGCATTTGTGATTTGTCCCATCTAGATCAGCATATGAAGATGCTGATCATGCAATATATATCAACATGATAGCATGCACAATGCATTAAGACCCACTTTATTTACAAACAAATAATTAAACTTAGCTTTATGTAAAAATGAAAAAGTAAGCATTTATAGCTTGTTAATGCAGATGAAATGAAGAGATGATCACAATATAATTAACAGTTGGGGTGGTTATTGGAACTTCGAGATAACAGTGGTGGGTGGATATAGTATGGTGGGTTAGGAGGAGGGGAGGAAGAAGTATAAGAAAAAGCTGAATTAAGTAAAAGTAGTGGAAAAAGTTGAAGAGCTTTTTTTTCAACCTTTTTATTTTTCTCTCTGGCAAAAGTCAAATAAGCTCTCTCTTTCATCACATCATAATAATGATATATTCACCGTCGATTCAGAGTAATAGATTTGCACCCAAGATTTATTCATCATTGCCTTCTTCTATCTTTTCCCATTTCTATCACTCCGTCCCATCTCTTTTGCACCATTTAGACTTTTACCACTATTCACTCGTTACTTTGTCTCGATGATTTGGTTAGCAAAACTTTACAATTGTTAGATAATTTTTTTGTAGTGTTGTAGAGAAACTCTTATTCTACAAGACCATAGAAAAATTATCGAAAAATAACATCGTTTTACGATCCAAATCACCGGGTCAAAGTGACCCAGTTACAGGTAAAAAAGTCAAATGGTGCATTAGAGATGGGACGGAGTGGTATATGTTTAAAGGAACCATGTTAAACAATTATGAGTGTGTATTATTAGTTTTGTCTCTATTCTATCTGAAAATCAGAAAACAAAGAAAAATGGCATTGCAAAAATAATCAAAGTATTTCTTGGAGATATTCGTGATGTTCACACATACCTCGACTAAATTTACTGTGTCCCAATGATTATTGATCGTTTTAGAGTTTGAACCTACGAGCAAACTTCCAAGTCCCAAGCATCACTTGCTAGACCAACCCTTTGGATATAATTAAAGTATTACATATGTTTCTTCTTTTTCAACGTACTTTCTTAAATGAAAAATTTCTTCTCTTTCAACATACTTGATATATTTGGTATGTTTTTGTCGTACTTTTATCATATTACCCTTCTCTCACCTCCATTAACCATAGCTGACCCCACCAACTTTACCCGAAATTACCCCCGTGTTACAATCCTTTTTCTAAATTTCTCTCACTTCACACAAACCCTACCAGAGAGGCAGAGAGAGGAAGTAGAGAAAGAAGAGGAGACAGACGGTGATGAAGCGGGACCTCGACCACCTTGTCGGAAGACGACTGGGAAAGAAATCGTCATGTTGGCGGTGGAAGACGACATGGAAGAGGAGACAAGGACCAAGAGCAATCGGATCCATACCACTCCGATGATCTCCGATGACGACGGAAGCAGGTAACAGATCCACTCTCTCTTCATATTCCTCTTCTTTTTGCCTAGAGGTAACCAATTTGCTTCGCCCTGTTTTCGGTTTGTAGATCTGCAAATTTTATGAAGAAATCGGGCAAAAAATCATGGCAACTGTGGCTACCTGGTCTGCGACGGCGACGTCGTTGAACTCTTCTTCTTCTCCTTCTCATTCTTCTTCTTCTTCTTGCAACATGTTGCTCGTCTAATTCTTTTATTCTTAATTTTTTTTGTTCAAATTGTTAATTTCTATTAAGATCTGTTGGTTTATTCTCTGATAATTTTTGATCTGTAAGAGTTATTGTTATTATTGTTGATGTTGTTGGGTGGTGTTCCTAGTGGTGGTGTTCTGGTGGTGGTGGTGGTGAGACTGTGAGAGAATGAGAGGGAGGGATAGAGAGTGTAATTCAATTAGGTGAGGATAAATTGGTCATTGGCACATGTTTATTAAAACCGGTATCCATTTTCTCTCCGCTGTTTCATAAGAAACACTAGTCATATATTGTAGAGGTAATCTTAAAGAATACTACCTCTGTTTCTTATGAAACAACAGAGAGAAAATGGGCACATGCTTTAATAAACCCGTTCCAATGACCAATTTATCCTCACCAAAGAATTGACTAACACTCTCTATCCCTCCCTCTCATTCTCTCAGAGTCTCACCACCGCCCACCTCCACCAGAACACCTCCACTAGCAACGCCACTCAACAACATCAACAAAAATAACAATAACTCTTACAGATCAAAAATTATCAGAGAAGAAATCAACAGATCTTAACAGAAATTAACAATCTGAACCAAACAAAATTGAGAATAAAAGAATTAGATGAGGAAAATGTTACAGGAAGAAGAAGAAGAAGAACTAGGTAAATACGTGATTCACCATGCAGCTTCTTGTGATACATGCAACAATCATACTTGCACTTATGGTAACCAATCTTTAACATGAAGCTGTCAAACCTCTTGTACCATTGCCTGAGTGACTATTTAAGTCCATAGAGAGATCTTTTTAGCTTGCAGACGTGTTCTTATTTTCTAGGAACTTGGAAGCCCTCCCGTTGGCTCATGTATATCTCCTCTTCCAACTCTCCTTAGTTTTCACGTCTAGCTGCTCAAGCTCTAAGTCGTGATGTGCCACTAGCTCTAGTTAGAACCTTAATAGAATAATGTCTGACCACCGATGAGAAGATCTCGTTGTAGTCAACCCTTTCCTTCTGACTGAACCCTCGTGCAACTAACCTTGCTTTATACTTGACGCCCTCTCTGGATGTAGTTCATGCCTTTCTTCTGACATTCCACTTGCAACAAACTATCTTCCTTCCCGTTGACAATTTAACAAGCTTCCAAGTTTAGTTCTTGCTAAGAGACTCCATCTCTTCTCCCATTGCGGCAATCCACTGTGCTGAATCAGAACTAGATATAGCGGCCTTGTAGGTTGACGACTCATCCTCCACCTCTTCCGCTACCTGTAATGCATATCCCACCATACCATCATCTCTGTATCTTGCCGGAGGCTTTATGACTCTCCTCGGTCTTTCTGCAACAATACTTTGATGATCTAGTTCCTCTAGTAGTGACGCATCTCCATCAGACTATTCTGATTCTTCCTCTTCGATTTCCGACGGTGGTGTAGGAATTTCGGACTCCTTAGGATCAGTAGGATCTGAATCTTCCTTCACCTTCTTTTCTGCATATCCAAGCTCCACCTCCACATAATCCTTCACCATTCAACATTCATCAAAGACTACAATTCTGCCAAGTATAATCTTGTTGTCTGTCCAAATCTTGTATTCCTTCACACCTGTTCTGAAGCCCATGAATACTCCCCTCTTTGCTCTTGGTTCTAGTTTTCCATCATCAACGTGATAATAATCAACGCAACCAAAAAATATCAATTATGAGTAATATGCTTCTCTTCTGGACCATACTTCAATAGAAATCTAGCATCCTATACCTATGTGCAGGCTCCGATTCACGAGATAGCATGCCATGGAAACTGCCTCTCCCCAGAAACCCCTAGAAATACCTGCATTCGAAAGCATACACCTTGCTTTCGCTAAAGGTTCCAGATTCATTCTTTCGGCTACACCATTCTGCTGTGGTGTGTGCCGAACGGTGTGATGGCGAGAAATTCTCCGACCTTTGCAGAATCCATCAAACTCTGATGAACAAAACTCCAAGCTGTTGTTCGTGCGCAACCTCTTCACCTTCTTTCCCACCTGATTCTCTTCTTAGGTCTTCCACTCCTTGAATTAGCAAAGGCTTCACTCTTGTGCTTCATCACAAATATCCAAGTCAACCTTGAGTAGTCGTCTATGATGCTTAGAAAATACATGTACCCACCAATGGTCTCAACTCGAGATGGCCCCAGCAATCCGAATGGATATAATCAAGAGTACCTTTCGCTCTGTGAACCGCCTTAGGGAACTTGTTACGGTGTAGCTTCCTATTTACACAATGCTCACAAAACCCTAAGCTCTTGGGCGCATGCCCAGTGAGATAGCCTTTCTTGTGAAGTTTCTGCATTCCATGTTCACTCATATGACCGAGCCTCATATGCCATAGCTTGGTTTTATCAGCTTCCTTAATTTCGGCTGAGACAACTCCGACAGACCCTGTGATGGCCGAACCCTATAGTACGTACAAAGTCCCATCATTGACCCTCTTGAATAGCACATCTGAACCCTTGTAAACGCATAATCCTCCACCTTCACCTCTGAAGCTAAATCACTTGCTGTCCAGTAGACTCAAAGAAATCAGATTCTTTGTGACAAGTGGTACGTGTGTGACCTCCTTCAATGTGCATGTCCTTCCATCAAATGTATTGAATCTAACTGAACCATTTTCCTATGACCTTGCTAACAGCTTCTTTTGCCTTATGAAATCCTCCATCTGCGCGGTTGTAGCTTGAAAATAGTTTCATGTTAGAATAGATATGATAGGAAGCCCCTGAGTCAAGAAACCACACATCGGGTTGATGCGCGACATCATCCACGAGTAGAACAAAATCATCTCATATGAATTCCCATTCTCTACCACAGCCTTAGAACCATTATGTCCCTGTTGGCCTCGTTTCGGGCAATCTCTCTTCTAGGAATTCTTTTCTTTGCACCAAGCACATACACCCTTGGGTCACTTAGAACCTGAAAATTACTTTTTCTTGATCTTCTCACCTTTCTTGCTTCCCCCTATCGCCATCAATCCGAAAGCATGGTCCCCTATACCTGTGCCTACACCCTTATGGCGCAATTCCCTAGCATGGAGCGCCGAACTGACCTCCTCTAGGGGTAGTTCGTCCTTATTCACAATAAAGGACTGCGCGAAGTTCTCGTATGATGTAGGCAAGGAGATCAATAACAAGAGTGCTACATCCTCATCATCCAACTTCTCGTCAATATTACGCAAATCTAAAAGAACTATATTCAATTATCAAACTGGTCCATGAGAGCCATATCTTCGCGCATCCGCAGGGTAAAGAGCCTTTGCTTTAGCATCAACTTGCTAGTGAGACTCTTTGTCATGTAGAGACTCTCCAACTTGAGCCAAAGATTCGCCGCTTGCTTCTGATCAGCAACCTCGATGATCACGTCATCCGATAAGCACAACATGATGGTTGAATGTGCCTTCTCTTCCATTGTCTTGAGCTCCAATGTTGTAGCACCCATGCCTCCCTTGTCCTCATTCAAAGGTGACCATAATCCTTGCGATTTGAGCAAAGCCTCCATCTTTCTTCCACACACTGAAGTTGTTCCCTCATGTGAACCTGTCGATCTTCAAAATTTCTTCAGACATCGTTCTTGGTGGATTAATCTCGACCTAAGCTCTGATACCAGTTTTTTATGACTCGCACGATTGGTCATACCTCACGAACGATTAAAAAAAGATGCAAAACACAAGATTTACGTGGTTCGCTAGCACAATATATGCTAACTACGTCAACGGGCAAGAACGACCTTTATTGAACTGAGGTGAACCTATTAGAATGCTTACACACGTTTTTCCGACCCAAAGGATCTATTTATAGCCTCCAAAAACTTCCCGAAGCCCTAAGGAAACAATTCCTTTCTCATTTACCGCCTCCAGGATCTCTTCGTGCGAAGACACGGAGTCTTCGTGCGAAGACCTTTGTGCTTTGAGACAGCATAGTGTTGTGCGAACACTTTTGGCTTCCTGGAGATTGTCTTCGTGCGAAAGACCCCTGGAATGTCTTCCTTTGTGCTCCTTTTAGTCTCCTTAAGCCTTCAAGGGCACTTTCCCAACACACCGAAGTGAGCTATACATTTCTGGTCTATTCATCGCTATTGAAAATTTGGTGGACCCACTCGGTTTGTCAATTGGGTCATAGACTAATTGGAACACATATCTTGGTCGTTCTGATGCACTTCTGGTCGGTTTAGGGAACCAAACCAGGGAAGCACTGGTAGGGTGGACGGACATGATCGATGACAAGGGGTGGCAATTGCTACCCTTGACCGGTTGAAAATTCCGTCTACACCTCTCTTATTATAGCTATGTAACATTAAAAGTTTTATTAAATTCATAAATGTCCCAACTGAAATAAAAAAAAAAAATCATTCATACATAAAAAAACATGACATTTTAATGACTTTTTGTTATAACTCCAGTAGCGATTATTATTTTTTCGACGGGTTCAATTATTTTCCTCCGACAACGAGCACCGGTTCACTAGTTAAAATAGGTCGAACCGCCGGTCAAAACCGGTTCTAAAAACTGCCCATGTAGTAACAATTTTTTTTTTTTAGGGAAGTGGCAATTTTCTTATGCTGTCTTATTACTAATACAAGTTAATGATGGGAATGATGATGTGACATGACAATGTATGTAGTATAAACCAATAACATATTTATGAAACAGATAACATATTCCTGGACCATTGTGCTGTCTGTTTTATAAATTGGTCCCTCCTTTACATTATAAGTAAAACTCTTTTTGATGATACTCTCGCAAAATTTGACAATGACACTTTCAAACTCTATTTTGAGACCATTGAGACTCAATTTACCCTTCCCTTGTAAGGGCATCTCCTCATATATATATATATATATATATATATATATATATATATATATATATATATATATATATATATCAAACAGTTAAACAATTTTGCTTAATGACCTCAGATAAAAAATTAATTTTGCTTAAAGATAATAATACACATTCATATGTATCTATTATATTAAATTTTGACAGAAGACTTATATTTTGTGACATCACAGAATGGAAAGAGAGACACAAATACGGACATAAGCAAAATCTCTTAACAAGTAGTATGAAATGTTTTCTTCAGAACCCTTAGTTATTTTAGCAGTACATATAGTAGGAATTTTTTTAATATGTGATGGTACCTATAAACCTCCCCTCGAAAGATTGCCTTACAATTTAAATGTTCATGAAGAAGTCGGAAAGATTGCCTTACAATTTAAATGTTCATGAAGAAGTCGGATTTAGGTAAACGGTGACACATTTTTACATTTCATTCCCCTTGTGTTCGTATATGACAACAGTCACTTGTCACTTTTGTGTTTTCAAGTATTTGACCAATAAAATTTTCATTAGTCTGTAATTTAAGGAGAGTCTTCTCTACAAAAAATAAAAAAATAATAAAAAAAATTAGAAGAGTTAGATCAGGGTAGCGATTTATTTAAACCCTATATTATTTAATTTATTAATACTTGTATACTGTCTGATAACATGCCACTGTAATAAAGTATCATAACCACGACATCCTGGAGTAGAACCCACACATGTAAATATGCAAATGCCCTATTGGAGAGGCCACATCAACTTCATCCATCTCTGCAAGTGAATTAGTTTTTGACTGTCTACTGATAAACACTACCCAAGGCAAACTAATATTGGTAAAAGTTTTAAAAATGATACGATTATTAACCTGTTAGCGACACGTAAGATGAAACTAGAAACTGTCAAAGTACAGAGTGAGAGAAAGGAAAGTTGGTGGTATTAAGTTCATGTTATGGGTGATGGGTTACTTTCATAGTAATTACTAATATATGTAGTACTTAAGAAGAGTCTGTTCTCTGCAAGTTTTATCTTTCTTTCCCATTTGGACATCAGCAGCCTAGAAGCAGCTTCACAGAGCTCACAACCACTCAATTTCTTTCCTTTTTAACCCTAGAACACACCTCACTAGCAGCTAGCTACTTTAACCCATAAGAACACAACCAACACATAAATAGATCATATCTAGACATCAGATGCCTATATTCTGCAACCAGAGAATTTAACCTACACAGTAGCTTCACATCTCTCCTCTTGTTCTTCTTCCATAGAGAGAGAGAGAGAGAGAGAGAGAGAGAGAGAGAGAGAGAGAGAGAGAGAGAGAGAGAGAGAGAGAGAGAGAGAGAGAGAGAGAGAGAGAGAGAGAGATGCTGAACCAGCAGGGTTTGTTTGAGGATCATGAGCAAGAGTTGTGTGGTGGTGCAGGTCTCTTTTCTTGTCTTCCCCAAAACATATCTTCAAGTATTCCACAACCAATCTTCCATCTCAACTCTCTGAAAACCCTAACCACTTCTGTTACCTCTCCTAGTAATCACCCCCTTACACTACTACCCCAACAAAACACACCAGGAATCTTCTTTTCCTATGCAGCTAATCAAAAGGATACTGCTGGGGACCTGCCCTCTCATTTCCATAGATCAACCACTACAAATCCATGGTAAGTCATGATATACTGCAGCTCGGCTCGTTTGCAGTCCTCGTGTTAGCAGTCTTTTTTTTGGTCAATTTTTGCACAAAGATTTGTTTGATTTCCGCGTAACCTCATTACATATTGTATTGTTTCATGTTCGCTGTTTTCTCTCTTAATTTTTTTGGTCATATACATAGAACGTCATTTGTAAATCATAATTCATAAACTAGATTACATCTAACATGAGTCCTCTCCCTTTTAGTTGATCTCCTCTTCCTTTTAGTTGATCTGACATATTTTTGCTGAAAAATAATGGCATTAGGGGATGGGGAGAGATGAACGAGTGCAAACAGAGATGCAACAGCGGAGGAGAAGATCTAGATGATTGTAACGGCGGTGGTACTGGTGGTTACAGTCACAGTAATCATCACCGTATAAGCATTTCTGCGGTGAAGATGAAGAAGATCAAATCAACGACGAGCAGCTGTGGGAGGAGGAAGGTGAGAGAACCAAGGTTCTGCTTCAAGACCATGAGTGATGTGGATGTTCTTGATGATGGATACAAATGGAGGAAGTATGGACAGAAAGTGGTAAAAAACACACACCATCCAAGGTACTACTACTACTACATACCACTAGATAGTAATATCCATTGTGATTTGCAGGTTATTGATCTAGAGCAATGTTTTCTTAATGCACACGCGAAAGTAGCGACTGCAGCTGCATAATAAAAAAAAAAGAATCGTCACCATGAGATTGATGAATCTCAATTAGTTCCAAATAATGGTTTTTGATCTACAATAATTTGATGAAAGGTTTCAATTATGGGTTTTGATGAACAAGATTTGGCAAGCAAATCATCAAGTTATACACAATAAACAAAAGGAGCTCATTATTAGCTTAAAAGAACTCAAACCCAAATCAGTACATGCAGTTATAGTGGTATTTATCAAAGATTTTGATCATGGAAGCCCCTACATTGTGATGGAGATCTCAATTGAGCAGCTCTTTGCATGTAATGAGTAAAACCAAAGTAAGGGGAAACACTATGATTTCATAATAGAGGCAATCTGTTCTAGGTTGGCGATAAATGGGTTCTACTATCTGCTAATCTGTTATAAGAATCTGATGTTAAAATCAAGGGTTAAATTATTTAAGCTGTTATGTGAGTAGTACTTGTGTTATACAAACTCCCGATGCAGAACTTCTCATTTGCGAGTCAGAGTAATAATATGTAGATTCTGAACTACTAGGTTAAACCCAAGTTTTGAAAATATCGTAGAGTTCTAATTTAATATATTAGAATTTGCTAATTTCTTTGATAAATCTACTTCCATAATTTCGTTTACATTTTAAGAATTAGTGAATTAAATCAAGTGACCTTTGTCGAAACCTCTTGCCTTACATGGTATGCTTGTTGAATAACTTCTTCACTTTGGTCAATGTAAATCTGTAAAAAATAAAATTAATAACCAACTAACAATATACTCCATCAAAGATTAGTTGGGTTCACTTTTCTTTTCATATAATTTGATGGCAAAAAAATAGAAGTCAAAGCGTGAAAAGCGGGTTATCCTGAGGGGTAATTATCCTTGTCCGAATAAAGCAAAAATTACCAAAATATTCAATGTCACATCATATTCTTGAAATGTTAGTACTAATATAGTGAAGCTCTAGCTGTCTGGGAGTTGTAAAAGTTATACTTTTCACTTGTAGATCCCATTGTGATCCCTTGCTATGATTTGGCTGTAAAAAAAACAAAGTGCAAAGCCACTACATCTCCATTGTTTGGTGATTATCACTTCAGAGTAATTATTCCCTCTTTTTCCCATGACCTACATGTAAATGTGCTGGTACTAATGTACTACTATCTCTTTTGATCATCACCAATCTCAAACTTTTATTTCTCAGTTTGAGCCCACTCCCCATGAAAGCTTGTTCCAACAATGATGAAATGCAAGTGCATTGTGATCTAACTATCTTCCTAGAGTAGCTTTCTATTTTCACTTTCAGAGATGTACTACTCCATTCGTTCCATATTTATAGTCATACATAATTTTTCAGGCAACGATTTTGACTAAGTTATTATAGTAGCAAAACAGTAAAAGAATTTGTTAATTTTTGGCAGTTCATACGATAACGAGAAAGGCATGGTCGCGTAATATACTATAAATTTCATCTATTTTGGTTACCTTGACATCTGAATCTCCTACTTATGTACAACTAGCTAACCCCTTTCTAGTGTTCTTTTTCTTTTACTACGATTTAGATTATATTGAATATTAAGATATGTTTAATTGTTCCAATCCAACCCAGTCCAATTCACTATCGGATTACAGCATATTAGGAGTAACCCCTTGAACTCTTGAAAACATAGCTACGGAGAAATCTTGTCCCCTAATACCACTACTGCGTCCAATATGTTCATGACATATCAACTCTTGAAACCGTTGCTATGGAGAAATCGTGTCACCTGGTACACTATTTAGTCTTAGTCGAATATGTTCATGACACATCAGTATGGGACAATATCGTCTCATGTAAGAGGTATGCTATATCAATCCAGAGTACATACTAGTGTGTGAATCAAACAAACTACACGTTACTAGTTTTGTGAATCTTTGGAGTTACTTAATTTGATTTCATGAAGTTTTATTTCATGAATGCAGGAGCTATTATCGTTGCACACAGGATAACTGCCGCGTGAAGAAACGAGTTGAAAGACTGGCCGAAGATCCAAGAATGGTGATAACGACCTATGAAGGGAGACACGTGCACTCTCCATCGCATGATGAAGATGATTCTCAATCACCTTACCGTCTGAATAACTTCTTCTGGTAGTATATATGTTGCTTTAGTTGTTACTGAACCAAGTGTTACACAATGTAATTATCAGTTTGACCTAGTTTCGCCATAATGTTCTGAACTCATTTTGGAATAAGTGATATTTGTCGGGTGTTATCACGTGGGTTTCATTATTGGGAATATTCGTCGACCCTAAGGAAGTAAAACACGCCACAAGATCACAGACTCAACATATGCTGTATAGGAGAAAAAGAACACAACACAAGAATTTACGTGGTTCGGCCAAACCACCTACATCCAAGGGAGAAGGAGAATTTCATTCTATCATTGGCGGAGTACATGCGGGAAGATCGACAACGGTGAAGCATTTGATCAACCTCCACGAGATGAGGTCGGTGGAGAAAGATCAGGCGAATGTCTGCAGGGCTTGACCCGTACGTAGAGGTGCCTCCTTCTTTATCAAAATCTTTTGTCATGTCATTAAAAATTCTTGCTTGGAATGTCCGCGGAGCCCCGCAGAGCGGGAAACAACACGTTTGAAAGTGCGTGTCGTGATTTGACCCATAAGTTCCAAATTTGTGTGATCATTGAGCCAAAAGTATTGATTTCTAGCATGGAGGATATCTTCAACCATTTGGACTTTACGAGATGTTCTTTTTTCTGACCTCGAATGCCGAAAATGGGATATTTGGGTTCTTTGGCACCCTGAGCAAGCTACGGTTACTGTCATAAGATCAATGAACATGTTATTCATGCTACAGCGAAGAGAAATAACTATGCGGATTGAGTTTTTTCTTCGGTCTATGGCAGCCCCAACCCTTATATGAGGGAGCGGCTTTGGAATGAACTGAAAGATGATATGGGGGATTCGGATGAACCTTGGCTCATTGCGGGGGATTTGAATGATTTTAGTAGCATCAATGAAAGAATGAGTTTCATGGACCAAGGTGTCGGATGCATAAATTCTAAGCAAATCTGAATAGGTGTAACCTTATGGATCTTGGCTGCCAAGGTCCTACCCTTACTTGGACAAACAACAAATCTGGGCATGCCAATGACGCGCGATTACTACGCATTGCTACGCAAGTATACGATCAAGTAATAAAGTGGAGTATTTTTGGACTCCGAGTTATCGAACCCAAGGGAAGGTGTTTACTATACACTCTAGATTAGCAATTAAACTCAATTTACCTAAGTAACCGGTAAAAATGTTTGTCGTTTGAAGTGTTGTCACCCTCAAACAAGTGACTAGCAATGGTAGTGAAATAACGCGAATAAAATGATTTGATGTAAATCAGAGGAGAGAAAGCTTGGCAATCTATAGATCACCTAGGGTAGTTTTGACAATTCCGGATTCCATGTTCTAACACAATGACTCTTAGTAACCTATGATGGGTAGTGGCGTTGACAATTACCTATCGGTCTCATGTCGTTCTACACAAAGGTAACGATTTGTCCCTCTCATGCCAAGTATACTACCTATGTGTTCTAGCAGGCCAACAATGTTGCAAGGGATAATGTCCTCTCAGACCACCATTCACGAGCAACTCATTACGTCCTACTGAATTTACCCTCATCTAGCCATTCCTATCCAACAAACCTCTCAGTCTAGTAAATTAAATGATCTTTTTTACTCATCCCAACTAGGGTAGAGTTGCTTTCACACACTCACTAGTTACATAGTAATTTCGGGTCATGAATCCTACGTTACTAAGAATTAAGCATAATAAACAAGATAATTAGGCTACCAATATCATCATTAAGCCTAGTTCATGATTGAATGAAGAAATAGATAATTCACATCACACATCTTAGCCCTAACTTGTCAATGAAAGAAGTCAACATGATGAAAACCAAAACAATCTTCATTGAACCATAATCTTAGCATGAAAGATCATCCAAAATCCGGAAAATGTAATCAAAACATAAACCCTAGACTCTCCATAGATGCCTAGGTATGAGTTTAGCTACTCATAACACAAGTTAACATGGTTCTTAAATAGTGCATACAAGAAAGTAGAGAGAAAAATAGATCAAACGCTAGAAATCGTGAAGATCGGCGCGATCCGGGCTCTTCTCCTTGCTTGAAGTCGTTCCAAATGAAGTCTCCTTGCTCTCCTCCTTCTTCGTGGCTCTCTGGATGCGTGAACGATGAATAATTTCGTCCCTAGGTCGTTCTTCAATCATAACCCGCAGAAGTCTTCAGTAATTGCACAAAAGCCATTTGAAATCTGCTCCTGACTTCAAAACGTGATATCTTCTTCGTCCGAACTCCGATTTAGCTCTGTGACCTATCGATGGAAAGCTATTTGAGTCTACTTTCATATGGCACTGGTATCACCCCAAAATGAGTTGTAGAACTCTGGATATGATCAAAATAGTGTAATCTGGTCATCCAAGCTCCTACAGTTCGGCTTCTCTTGACTCCACTTGAGCTTCCGTTGTTTCAGAAGTTCGTTCCATGCCTCCTATCAACCGATTAGCATCTGTTCCTGCCAAAATGACATGAACAAACTTACCAAGCGATTATATTTGACAAATAATAATGAAATATGCATGGAAAACGCCCAGACTAACAATATAGCACATGGTAGCAACAAGTGATAAAACGACCTAAAATCTCTAAAATTGGGCTAAAACACTCTCCAAATACATATTATCATGTGGTAAATGCTAAATAATTATAGCTCCTAAAAGGCGCTATCAGCCAACACCATGTAGAGACTTGACTGGGCTTGTTGCAATGCTACCTGGAGGATCCAACACCCGGATGCTGTCGTGAGAAATCTTCCTAGGACCTATTCTGATCATGCTCATATCCTCATTAATGTGGATGGTATGTATTCTATCTCTCAAAGCTCTAAAGTTTTAAATTTGAATCTGCCTGGATGTTAGACAATAAGTTTAATTCTTTCGTTAACCAGTCATGGAGTGATATGGCTGATATTAGTCTTGTCACGAAAACGAGTATGATCACTGGCAAATTAAAGATTGGTGCAAAGTGAATTTTGAAAATATTTTTAAAAACAAAAGATGGATTTTGGGTAGACCGAAAAGAATACAATCTGCCCATAGCCAATTCTACTCTCATATAATTTGTTTCTGCTTGAAAATGATCTTATTGCCAAGTATGATGTGATTCTTAATCAAGAAGAGCTTCTTTAGCACCAAAAAGCTAAGTGTAATTTTATTTGTAATGATGACAGAAATACTAATTTTTCATCTCTTTACCATCATCAAAATGAAAAGGAAAGAGATTTTAATCCTTAAAATTGACATCGGGGTCAGGATTGATGACATCTTTCGGCTGAAGGAGTTGGTTAATCAGTATTTTGTTGAGATTTTCTCTCGTAATAATGCTAGTTCCCATCAGCTTAACCTGACTTGGATTGATTCTAACTGCCCTTCCCTTGACTCTGCCGATTGTGATAGGTTGAGCGCTAGTGTTACGAATGAGGAAATTAATATTTATTTTGGGAGACGAATGTCAATAAGTCCACGGGAGTTGATGGTTTTAATGCGGGATTCTATAAGAAGTATTGGTCTAGTGTTTGCAAAGATGTTGGGAGATTCGTTAAAAAATGTTTCAGCAATTGTTGTATCCCTGCAGATATTAATAGAACCTTCATCTTTCTTATTCCTAAGTGTGACAACCCTAAAACTAGTATGAAGTTTAGGCCCTATAATCTTTACAATGTCACCTACAAGGGGATCACTAAATGTATTGTTAATTGGACCAGGCCTTTTCTTAGCAAGATTGTGGGACCTTACCAGAGTAGTTTTCTCCCTTGCCTATCTACTAAGGATAATGTTATTATTAAACAGGAGATTATCCATTCCCTCAAAAAAGAAAAGATAAGCTATGTGGTATGATTATAAAGATTGATCTCGAAAGCCTATGACAAGTTGTCTTGGAACTTCATCTAGGAAACTCTCCAGTTTTTCAAATTCCCATCTAATTAACTTGATTTGTTTAACAATGGATTGTGTGTCAAGTGTGAGAACGGCCATAATCTAGAATGGGGGAATGCTCCCTGAGTTTAAGACCGGTAGAGAGTTTAGACAAGGGGACCCAATTTCCCCATATCTCTTTGTTCTATGTATGGAAAGACTTTCTCATAAAACTTTAGAACAAGTTGATTTGAAAAATTGGATTGGTCTCAAAACTTCTAGTAATGGTCCTATTATTTCCCATCTATTCGATGATGGTGTTATTATATTTTTGGGAAGTGTGATAATCAAACCTGTAAAATCATGAAAGTTATCATGGATAATTTTGCCAGCATTTTTGTTATGACTGTTAATGCTAATAAGTCTAAAGTAATTTTCTCTGAGAATACTAATAGAATTGTTATAAACTTTGCTAAGAATACGGTTAGCATGCCTGAAACCAATGATATAGCGAAATATTTGGGTGTTAATTTTGTGCATGGGAATTTCCACAAAAAGAGTGTTGCTGATATCCTGAATAAATTGAATTCAAAGCTCTCTGTTTGGACTATCACAATTCTCACCAAATCTGTAAGAGTGACTTTGTGTAAAAATATTCTTACTTCCATACCATCCTAGACCATGCAGGTCCTTCCTCTCCCCATTAATGTGTGTAATAAGATTGATAAATATTGTTGAGATTTAATTTAGGAGACACGGTGGACAAAAATAAAATTCATCTGATTAAGTGGGATACCCTTTGTCTCCCCAAAGAGAAAGGGGGGCTTGGTATCAAAAAAGCTAAACACCAAGACTCATCGCTCATTTCTAAACTGGGTTGGGGTGTGTCCTTTGATTAAAACATCTGGTGTAATGTTTTGAGGAAGAAGTACCCGAGGAACAACAGTTCTGGGAGTGCTAAAAAGAATTTGGGGGTACTTCACCTATTTGGAGAGGGATTCTTAGCACTAAGACTTATCTTAGAGATAATCTTGAATAGAGTATTAGCAATGGTAAAAATGTTCGGTTTGACATGATTGGTAGTGTGGTGAGAAAGCGATTGGTCGACCATAGCATGTCTCGCATGAAGGTTTATGGCTTATAAATGAGGACTTTTCGTGGAATATTAATCATATTGTGTCTGAAAATGATGAAACTAAAATCAACATTCTGGGAACTATGTTACCTTCCTTGATTGCGGTGGAGGACTCCCCATTTCGGAAAGGATTCTGCTGCCGACAATGCCATGAATGTTGACGGTGATCACATGCTGGCATAAGCAGTGGAGATTAGGTAAGGTTTTGGAACTTAGATATTTGGCAAGCAATAAGCACTTAAATAATACAATTCAAGTGTACCATCTTCTTTCTCATTTAGAGTTCCAAACAATCTTATTCATTTATCTGGACTTAACTACATGAGAAACTACTGACTAATGCTAGCAAAAAGCATAGAGGTATGATGGATAATGATATTTGTAAAGTTTGTGGCTTTATTTGTGAATATCAGAACCATCTTTTCAGATCTTGTTCCAAAGTGATTAATATTTGGAATATGATTTGGAGTCCCCTCTGGATTAATGTTGGGTCTAACCTCAATTTCATTGATTGTATCCTTACTAACATCAAGAAGAAGAGTACTTTTGATAACTATGATCATTGTACATTATTTTTTATTATTATTTGGAATATTTGGATTACAAGGAAAATTCTTATTTTTCCTGGTTCTATTGAGACTGACATGGTTTATGTGCTGAAGATTAGAAATCTTACTCAAGTCACCCATGGAGTCTTTCTCTCCAATCCTTATTTCTTTTACTTCAACTTGCCCGTTTATAGTCCTCATTGGTGGTTACTTGTGGCTGGACAACTTAAGCTCAATGTGGATATCCAGTGGGTGTCGTGTGCTGAATCCTCATGTAGGTTTTTGATGCAGGTAACGCAGCGGAATAACAATAAATCAATCCTGTTCAATACCCACCACGGATTGCAGACAAGCTTTTCACAACATGATAAGAGAAGAGAATTGTGTACCTTAGTTTGTTTGATCACTACGAAGAATTGTGTCTTTCTCTCTATGAGTTTCCACACCTTGGATAAGTAGCTGGAGTCCTTCTCCACATGTCGTTCTAATAACGGAAGGAGGGAAGAGATAACGTAAGATGGAGCAGCGGAGCTGCGCCAACAGTTGGCCGACGACACCTAGGGGCGAACGGGTAGGGGGTTTTGGCCTCCTACTTGGTATCTCTCATTGCGTTGTTATGTTCTCTCAATAACGACACACTTATGAGAAAAACATAAGCTAGGTTTCCTTAGATAGTTAATAACTCCTTATTAACTACATAATTGCCCCAATAATAATCCTGTCCATAAACAGATTAGTCCACCTTGCAAATTAGTCCTACTAACTTTGCTTGTGATTGCGTTTAGATAATTTGATTAATTAGTCCTACTAATAAATACCCATATCCAGATTAATCCATATGGTGTGTGACTCCATAGGTTTCTACTTAGTTGGTAGTAACTAATACTAACATAGAGCGGTGTCTAGCAACACATCTATGTCACCCAACTACTAGAAATAGTCAGTGATTCAACAAACCTTGTGCCCAATGTTACCGTTTTGTATGATCCCTTTGTCTCCATATCCGGATTGGACGCGAGACATAAATGTCACACTCGTATATCCAATTCGTAGTTTCTCGATCATGGGAATAGGCTTATCCAAGCAGATAACATCAATATTATATTAATTTATCTGATTCTGGCCAGACATTCCATAAGCACTACCCCTCAAGTGGCCATGGATATTTCCTCCCATTATGTGGGAGGGACAAATCATCTCTACATCACTACCATCTCTAAGCTTGCATCCTATCATGCCCGAGTACTATCTTTATAGTTACCCAATTACGGTGTAACGTTTGATAATATCAAAGCATGATATTCCACAACTAGAGTATCTAGTGACTTCAAGTATAAGGATTACAACACCATTAGCACTACTAAAAGCACTCGTGACATTGACTTAATGTAGCCTTCTTGTGTGGGTCAATTTAGTATGCCATTACCCCTAATGCATGCCCATATTTTAGACTTGATATCTTCATATCAATCTACCCACATAATAGTCTATAATGAATGTCCTATCAATCAATATACTCGACTAGGGATATTTAAGAATATAAAATTTATTTAATCTAAAGACTTCATTCATGTTAACATATCTTCATATCGATGACACAATGAATAGTATGTCCATATAAATGTGACGCCAAATTGATTGTCTCTAGGGAACAATTCTATAAGTCTCCCACTTGCACTAGAGACAATCTGGTGCATTATATGCCTATTGTTCTAGCGTGGCCCTCATGCTTTCGCCGCACAAGGGGTATGGTAGGCGAGACCTCCGTTGGTACTTTTCACAAATTCACATCTCCTCTATCGACAATCTAATGAGACAGAATTTTCTGAGTATGTGTATCTGAGGCATCATTTATACTCACTCATATGTGGGAGAAACGGCAACTGAGTCTTGCCTAGAACCTCTCCTGCTCACAGTCCCTCTACTAAGGCAAAACATGAAACTTGACTATTATCCGAAAACGTCTTTGTAGGATTGGAAGTTCGCATCAGTGTAACCCCTTATAGTGAACTCTTCCTCTCCTCCATGTATCAAGAATTTATCCATAGTTCTTCTCAAGTACTTAAGGAAATTCTTGACACCTATCCAGTGACTCTCTCCTAGATTGGGCTAGTATTTTTATTTCATACCATATGACATGTCTGGCCTAGTACATAACATGGCGCCCAATGAATCTTCTTCATAGGGTCATTCTCAATCTAACTGGAAGGACAGTTAGCCTTTCAAAGACTAATTCCATGTGACATAGGTAAGAATCTATATTCTTACATGTTGAACTATTTCAACACCTTTGCCAATATATGTACTTTTAATTAAGTCGTACAACCTTCTTGATCTATCTCCATAGATATTAATAGGTTGCCTCGCCTAAGTCCTTTCATTGAAAATCGATTTCCTAGCCAATCTTTACCAGATTGCAGAGTTGGGACATAATTTCCAATGATCAGTATGTCTCCACATACAAGACCATAAATATAACTGTGCTCCCACTAACCGTATTGTGAACACAAGCTCTCAACTTCATTCTTGATGGAACCAAACTCTTTTATTCCAGCAACAAATCAAAGATTCCAACTCCAAAAGCTTGGTTCAATCCACAACATTGATCGTTGCAGCTTACACACCTTTTGAGCCCGCTCTAGGTCGCAAAAAAAAAAAACCCTTTAGATGTGTCATACACATCCTCGAGGAGGTTTTAATATCCATCTGCTGAATTGTGCAAGCTACAATTGCAAGCAAGATGCATATGGATTTACGCATCACAACTGGGAAAAGTTTCGTCGTAGTCTATTCTATGAACTTGTTGAAACATTTAGCCACCAATCGTCCTTTAAAATTAATCATATTACCATCCATGTTAGTTTTCTTAAAACCCACTTGCACCTTATGGACCTTACACTTTTAGGTGGTTCCAACAAAGTCCATACTTTGTTGGCATACATGGATTCTATTTCGGATCTTATGGACCTAAGCCATTTATGAGAGTATGGCCTACTTGTGGCCACATCATAGGCTGTAGGCTCATCTCTATGAGCAATGTATCACCGGGTTATGTTATGAGAAATCCATATTTCTCTAGCCCCTTTACATATCCTACCTGACCTACGAGGTCCTTGTGTTACTTGATCAGGTTGCTCCACAAAATCTTGGGATCCTGCTCATGTTCCATCAAAGGATCAATGTTCTATTGTGGTTCTTGAACTCCTTCAAGTTCTACTACCCTCCCAATGTTTCTTTTAGAGACATTATATTTCTAGAAACATAGCAGTTCGAGCAACAAACACTTTTTCCTCAATTGGATAGTGGAAATAACATCATTTCGTTCCTCAGAATATCCCACAAACACATTTATCCGACTTGGGTGATATTTTATATTTGTAAACGTTGTACATTAACTTAATAGCCCCAAATCTTTATGAATAACATACTAGGACGCCTCCTAGTCCATATCTGATATGGTGTTTTTCATAACCGATTTTCATGAAACATGGTTAAGGGCGAAATTGCTGTAATTAGAGCATGTCCAAAAAAGTAAACTAAAAGTTCTATTGACCCATCATGATCAAACCGTGTCCAACAAGGTTTGTAAGGTCACAGGATTCATGGACTTGAAATACTTAAGTATTTCAAGACCTTGAACTAGTTTTCAAAGCCTTGAATCAGATTTCACAGGCTTGAAGGCCTTGGAAACCAGGATTCAAAGCCTTGAAACTGTCTGACCTGCATACATGTTCTGAGGGGGAGTTTTTCTAAATTCTTTTGATTTAACTCTGCTCCTATCACCCCTGTACTTGATGAGTTATTATTTGATGATGAAAGACAATCTGGTTTGATATATATAACATGTTTAAATCAATTGTTTTGACTCAGTTTTGCAGGGAAATTTTATTTTCGATATATGCAGGATTTTTTTCCTTATCTGGCTTTTGCAGGAAGGAAATTACTTAGTGAAGATGATCATGTGGTCAATCAGAGACTCATGACAGCTTCTCAATTTGTTTAAAAGACAAGATCACAACAATATCTCTGAAGATTGTGATCAACTATCCGTTGGAGAAGGCTGTTGAAGAGAGTCAAAGCTGTTGCCTAAAATACAGGAAGTTGTTGCTGAAAATTGACGCGTGTAAACTACGCGTTGCTGCGCAAGTGTACGGTCAAGTATTAAAGTGAATTCTTTAGGACCCCGATTTTTCGAACCCACAGAGAGTTGAACTACTATTAGCCAATCGTTAATCAACTTTTGAGTACAAAGTAACCGGTAAAAAAAGTTTGAATGTTTAAGTTTGCCACCCTCAATCAAGTGGCTCTACGTAACTAAAAACTGCAAATTAACTGAATGACAGTACTAAGATTATGGAGAGACTAGATGATTTAGGGTCCCTAGGATGCTTAGTTTATTTCCGGATTCAATTCACAACACTTCACTCTTTCTTCCACCATATCAGATTATACTCGCAACATGTATCTCTTGATCATGTATCACACTGTACTGTAATAAACAACAAATCCTTTCAGCCTAATGTTGCTAACCACACTACTCTAGTTGATATGATAAAGGTACCTGCAAAACCTCTCAACCTTGCAAAGTTATCACTCTAGCATAATCAACTGAAACAATACTCATACGATCACTCTCATTCTTTTAACTCAGTCTCAAGAATAATCAGAGTGTCTTCCTACTCTTCACGATAACTAACATGAAATGGGTGATCAAGCCTCACATGCTAAGAATTAAGAACTCAAGTAGAAGAATGAATGAAATCAAGAGTGAAATTAAGCTTTAAGCATGGAGTAAATCCATGAATCCATCAATCAACCAAGTAAACCCTAGTTCTCCATAATCAACTAGCTATGAGTTTAGCTAGACATGAAATATCTTGACAAAATCATGTTCTCCATAGAAAATAGTACAAGAGATGAAGAAAAAGAATCAAACAATGAAATCCTTGAAGATGGGGCGCGAATCCTCTCTTCCTTGAGCTCTCCCGTCGTTCTCTCTCTCTCCAGTGCGTGAATGATATGTTTTCCAGGCCTTCCTCACGTTTTTTAACCAGCTGGGGCGAATTTTCAATGTACTTTGCTGAAATTGCAGTTCAGCCCCTCCAGTTTGTAATTCCCGTCCAGAATTGTAAGCTGATCTTGCGAAGGCCATTACTCTCTCATCCGGACTCCGATTAAGCTCCGTGACCTATCATTGGAAAGCTCTTTGATTCTAATTTCATTTGACACTGGTATCACTCCTAAATTCACTGTATACTTTCCTGAGCATTGAAAATAGTGAATGTTGGTCATTCTAGCTCCTCCAACTTTGCTTCTCTTCGTTTCACTTGAGCTCCCTTTGTTTACGAAGTTAGTTCCATGCCTCCTATCAACCGATTAGCATCCGTTATTTTCAAGACAACATGAAAAACATACTAAGAGAATATATTTGACAAATAACATCTAAAATTGCATAGAAACGCCCGTACTAACAGTATAGTGCATATCAAGCATCAAGTGATAAAACGCAACATATTTTCAACAATTAATCTCAAATATCTCATGATAATGTGGAAATAAATGATAATATATAGCTCCTAAAAAGCGCTATCAAATTCCCCCACACTACCTTCTTGCTCGTCCCGAGCAACAATGACGCTCAAAACCCCCACACTTGAGACATTGCATACATAACATAACCAAACCAATGCATACCCCACTGCTTTGCATATTTACTTTCTGCTAGCCAACACGACTCATGACTCAATACACAAAGACACGACTATGAAATTACATGATAGGTACAATGCATCTCAAGTATGAGCAATGCAAGGATTTAAAGAATATATATTTTTTCTTTTTCTTGTTAGCGATTGGGCAATCTCGAAGAACAAACCGACATTTCATAAGGCTCTCACATCCCCTAGAAGATTATATAACTTTGGTGATCGGTAGAACTTGCGGCCAGTTTCGTCAAACAGAACGGGCACAAACACAAATTAAGTTGCTTCTGCACACTCATCAAACGTATCCCTAGCACTTACCATCCGAGCTATTTATCCATGTGTTTCAATTGTTGACGACTTAGAACGGGTAGGATAGGATATTTAGAAGCGTAGTCCTAGACGTCTCTCACAAAAACCCCTTCTCACACTCCCTCACCAAAATCCAAGGAACCCCACCGAACTAACTACTCCGGCCCTCATTCTCTCAATCTCGGTGCAACGCCGTTCTCGCGGCCACAATTGTGAAGAAGTGATCAAAAGATTCATAGCTCATCTCCTCGGTCTTCATGAAGTTCAATTTCCGGTTCCCTATTCCATTTCACTTTCAATTTTTTTTTTTCCTTTTTTTCTTTCTCTTTAACAACACCATATATCACATGGAGGCCATAGTCGTAGCAAATATCCGAGGAGAAAAATCCATCAAAGAAAATAACGTAGGGGTGGAATGTGTCAAATCAAATGTGTAATCACGATAAATGTTGACACCCCCACACTCGATGTAAACCATATCACGAACCCGGTAATCAATGTAACACGTGCTAATTCCAACCAATCCTCCTCATGACCTAAGATGTAGAAAATATAAACGAAGCACAAACACGTCCTCCTATAATATCAACCAACCCCACCCCATGTCGTGCGGAAAAAATGTCACGCACTACGACACTCCACCCGTGGTCGTGATGTATGGACACGACTCACCGCCACACCGAAGTGTGATACTGTCTCTAACTCACCCTCACATCCCCTCAAAAGATGACATGTAAGAAGATCCACATAAGATGTATAATATCAGCTCACCCTCAAAAAACCTCCCTAACTCAACTCCCTCTTTCATGTCGCATAGGAAGGGACCATTATAACTAGTGATGAAAGTCACAAGGAATGGCTTCCTAGGCTTGAGGCTGTGAATAAAAGAGTAGATGGATCAAATTGGGGTAACTAGTGGACCTAGGCGATGGAGACGGGACATGAGGTCCCCATAAATTCACTCGCACAGCTATTCCGTTGCCATTACGAGGAGGGTTGACGACTACCTAAGTGGCGGTGGTGTAGCGCTAGTAGGATAACTAGTTTGAGAGACAGCTACTTGCCATTCTCGAGTGCATTAGCCATATAGCCTTCCTACTCCAGATTCTCGCGTCTACCACACCTTAGATTTTCCTACTTCATAGGGAAAACTATCATTAAGCCCTCTCCACACTTTTTCTCTTCAATTGCCCTTTCTCAAAAAAATTCAGTTTTTAGGGTTTTTTTTTCCCGACATTATATGTAACTGGCTAAGTCGACTAACTAACAACAAAGGGTAGGTGGATTCAATAAATAAAAGTGCAACAATATATACAATGCATAAAAGAAACGTGCACATGCAAAACTAACCGACTGGCACCTACATGTAAACTCGACTCACTAAGCTACATGTAACAAGTCTATGCAATGGCTAACTAGCGGATAGCTAAAAACTCCCCCACACTTAAGCGCTTCGTTTTCCTCAACGAAAGATAGAATAAAATCAAGAGGACTCGACTGCTCAAATGCAGGGCCAGTCGGTCTAGTCGGAGTGAGTGCACGTGAGGTCTAGAGTGAACTAAACAAGTATCCAACAATCCGAGTATGAGAGTAAAAATTTTCAAGAAAAGTAAGCCCTAAGAGTGCCTAAGCAAGAATTTAGCCGAGAGAGAGAGAAAATTGTACCAACTTTTTCGGAAACACGAGCAAGTGAGGGCAAGAGTACTTCCTTAAGCTGCTCGATGTCCCCGTCACAAGTCTCTTCTTGAGCTCAGGCCAAACTCTACTCCAAGTACGCAAATCGGAAGATTTTTGTTCTTGGAGCTCTTCCTTTTTTTTATTTTTATTTTTTTTTTATGTTTTTTTCTCCCACACTCAAACCGTGCACTATCTCTCAAAACTCCAAGACTTAATGTTGATGGCGAGGTTGCAAGGAGCAAAACCCACCAATAAGTTTTGGATTTGGAGATGTTTTGGATTTTGTGTGTGTGAGTGTTCTTGAGAACTTGAGAGGAAGAAGATCAAGGATGGTGTATTTGAATGTTGACTGAAAAATTCCCAAAGTCCAGGGACTTCTTCATCTCATCTCAAAAATTGCTCTCTAGCACGAGAATCGAGTCCCTTTAAACTTGTGTTTTCTTCATCCCTCTTCGGATTTTGATGCATGCAAATCCGGGCCACAACTAGCTGCCAATATAGTGCACATGCATCAAGAAGGAGAATCCGAAGGGTCTTCGGTACCTGTATCCTGCACACTCAATTCAAATATTAAAACTCTCTCGCTCATGTATCACTATCAAATATGGAGGATTCAAAGAACATAAACTAAACAAAATAATGAAAGTCCTACTCTACATTGGGTTGCCTCCCAAGAAGTGATTGTAATTTAAGGTCGACGACCCGACCCAGTTACCTCACTCGTGATTAGGCGAATCTATGTAGATTTCCTATATCTTGATCTTCGTAGGCATGGGGGGATAGCATTGCTTCACCCGATTACAGTTCACCCGGAAACATTCCTTGATATGAGGGTCCTCTAGCTCCACAGCTCCCCCATGGATACACTTTATGAATCCGGAATGGTCCAGACAACCTAGAACGCAACTTGCCCGGAAAGAGCCCCAGCTTAAAGTTGAAAAGCAACACTTGTTGACCTACATGGAGATCCCTTGGCTTGATGTGGTTTTCATGCCATTATATTGGTATTTTCTTTGTAGATCTTGGAATTCTCATAAGCACGCGACCTCCATTCCTCCAGCTCAAGCACCTTCAACTTTGGTGCCTCCCCAGCCAATTTTGATCCATGTTCAATTGTTTGATTGCCCAATTAGATTTTTGCTCAAGTTCAAAAGGAAGATGATAAGATTTACCAAACACTAACTGGAATGGTGACATGTTTAGAGGAGTCTTATACGCTGTCCTTTATGCCCACAAAGCATCATTCAATTTCATGGCCCAATCTTTTCTTCCAGCATTCACTGTCTTCTCAAGAATCTCTTTTATCTCCCTGTTGGAGAGCTCTGCTTGCCCATTAGTTTGGGGTGATAAGGTAAAGACACCTTATGGACAGACACCCCGTACTGCTTCAATACTCTAACAAAATTTTTATTAATGAAATGGGATCCCTCATCACTCACCATGGCTCACGGGGTGCCAAACCGAGTGAAGATGTTCTTTTTCAAGAACCTTTCCACAGTGACTGCATCTTTCTTAGGACAAGCAATTGATTCCACCCATTTGGTCACTTAATCCACAACTAGCAAAATATAGTGGTTACCGTAGGAAGAGGGGAGCGGACCCATAAAATCAATGCCCCACACATCAAAAGGTTCAACCTCTTGCCAAGTGTTCATAGGCAACTCATCTCGCTTAGATATATTCCCTGTTCGTTGGCATCTATCACAGCCTTCCACCCAATCAAATCTTTAAAAATAGTGGGCCGAAAGAAACGAGATTGGATTACCTTGTTAGCTGTGCGAAGTCCGCTGAAATGACCTCCAGATGGTGCTGAATGACAATGCTCAATCACGTATCCTATCTCATGAGTAGGCACACACTTCCTGATGATATTATCAGCTCCCATATTGAACAAGTAGAGATCATCTCAAAAGTACTGCTTCACTTCTGACAAGAATTTCTTTCGCTGCAAAGTGGAGAACTCATCTGGAAGTGTCCCATCGGTTAGATAGTTGGAAATAGCCCAATACCAGTGTACCTGCTGCGCAACTTCCATGATGTTTTGGTCTGGAAAATCCTCCGTGATTGGCACTTTGTCTTCCACTCCATTTTCGAGTCTAGGGAGGTGGCCCCTACCACATTATCTACACCTTTCTTGGCACGAATCTCTACATCAAACTCTTGCATAATGAGGACCCACCGTAACAACCTCGATTTGGCATCTTTCTTATCAAGCAAGTACTTTAGAGCAGAGTGAACTGTGAAGATAACAACTTTCGACCCAACGAGGTAGGGCCGAAATTTGTCCAATGCAAAGATATCAGCGAGCAATTCCTTCTCTGTAGTGCCATAGTTGAGTTGGTCCTCATTAAGGACCCTACTCGCATAGTAAATCACATGGCTCTTCTTGTCTTTCCGCTGCCCTAACACTGCACCAATGGCAAAGTCGCTAGCATCAAACATAAGCTCAAAGGGGAGATCCCAATCTGGAGTCATAATCACAGGCGTAGAGGTTAGCTTCTCCTTCAGTGTATCAAATGCAGCTTTGCATGCATCATCAAAAACAAATGAGACATCCTTCCCAAGAAGTTCACACATCGGCTTGCAAATCTTTGAGAAATATTTGATGAATCTACGATTGAACCCTGCGTGACCCAGAAAGCTTCTAACACCTTTCACTGATGTAGGATATGGGAGTTGCTTGATGGTCTCAATCTTTGCTTGATCAACTTCCAATCCCTTTCTTGATATCTTGTGCCCTAGAACAATCCCCTTTGTAACCATGAAGTGGAATTTCTCCCAATTTAGCACAAGATTAGTGTGAATGCAACGACTAAGCACACGCCCCAAGTGATGTAAGCACTCATCAAAACTATCACCGAACAAATAGAAGTCATATGTGAATACCTCACGATTATTCTCAATCATATCTGAGAAAATGGCCATCATACATCGCTGAAATGTCGCCGCTGCATTACATAATCCAAAAGGCATGCAACGAAACACGAAAGTGCCATATGGGCATGTAAAGGTGGTCTTTTCTTGATCCTCTGGAGTAATATCTATCTGATTGTATCCCGAATAACCCTCCATGAAACAGTAGTACTCATGGTGGGCTAGCCTGTCAAGCATTTGATCAATGAAGGGCAGTGGAAAATGATCCTTGAGAGTGGCTTCATTCAGCTTCCGATAAACCATGCATACTCGCCAACCCTTGACTGTCCACTGGGCAATCTGTTCATGGTTTTCATTCTCTACCACAGTCATCCCTCCTTTCTTGGGTACACATTGGACCGGGCTAGTCCAAGTGCTATCAGCAATAGGAAAGATGATGCCATCTTCTAACCACTTCATCACTTCCTTCTTCACCACATCCCTCATATTCGGGTCGAGTCTTCTTTGAGTCTGTATTATTGGCTTCTTCCCTTCCTCAATCCGAATTTTGTGCTGACAGCTTAAGCTGGGCTGATTCCTTTGATGTCTGCGATTGTCCATCCAATGGAAGCTTTGTACTTTCTCAACACTCCCAAAAGCTACTCCTCCTGTTCCTGAGACAAAGCAGAAGAAACAATTACGGGCAATGTGTCATTCAAACCAAGAAAAGAATACTTGAGGTGGGATGGTAATGGGTTCTACTCAATCACAGGTGGTGATTTGAGTGAAGGAATCAGAGTTATTTCATTCTCGCCCAACTCTAGCTTTATCCAACTATCAACAAAGTGCACTTCCTTGGGATGAGGATCCCATTCCCCTTTTTTCATGCTGGTTATTTCTTCCCACATAAGATCAACTTCTTCTTTCACAGCATTCTCCTCATAAATCTCTACCCCATAGCAATCTTCAAGGTCATGATAGGAAGGCATTTGCATTGCCTTAAACAAATCAAATACCACCTTATTCTCATTTATTTGCATGGAAAGGCGCCCACTTTTCATGTGAATGATTGCTTCTTCTGTTGCTAAAAAGGGTCTTCCAAGAATCAGTGGGACATCACCCACTTCCATGTCGAGAATGACAAAATCAACCGGAAAAATGTGTGATCCCACCTTGACCAATAGTCCTCAATTACCCCATATGCCTGGCAAATGGATCTGTCTGCCATTTGCAACATCACACGAGTGCCCTTAGGATCCCCCACACCTAGCTTCTTGAATATAGACAATGGCATCAAGTTGATGCTTGCCCCAAGATCACATAGTGTAGAAACTGTTATGGAATCACCCAAGGTGACTGGAATTACATAAATACCTGGGTATTTGACCTTATTTGGCAAACCCTGCAATACACACTCTGATGCTTCAGCTGTCAAACAAATCTGCTCACATTCGTCCACTCGCCTTCTCCCTGCCAATATGTCTTTTAAGAACTTGGAATAAATTGGCATCTTCTCTAGAGCTTCAGAAAATGGTGGTTTGATTTTAAGCTTCTTCAATACCTCAAGAAATTTCTTGAAATCTTTGGCATCACTTTTCTTTCTGGTCCGCAAAGGATATGGCAGTGTAGGAGCAATGGGAACAAACTCAGCACATACCTCTTCTTTCTCTGGCTCTACACTAGCCTCTGCATGCGTGGGTTGAGTTCCTACCACCTCATCATCAAATATCTCCTGCTCTTTTGCCTTTGAGGCTGTGGCTCTAGCATGTGTAGGGTACGGTGGGTTGACCAAAGCCTTCCCACTTCTGGTGGTGATAGATTCAATGGGCTGAAATCCCTGTAGATGAGTGATGTTGGCTCCAAAATAAGCTGGTGCGGCTAACTGACTCACAATCTGTCCCACTTGTTGTTCCCCATTCCGAAAAGCTGTTTTGGTTGACTGCAGATCGCTGCAAGATAAGTCATATTCTCTGTGAACTGATTAACATTGAAGTCCATCTGTAACATTATACCCTTTAGCTCATCCATATCACTGTCTTTCCTTGTCTGTTGTGCTGCTTCTTCATGGTGTATCTTTGCTAAGACTTATCTTACTTCTGATTTAGGTAGATTGGACAATTTCTTGCTTTCTCCCAACTGAGAGTCCTGCTTAGTATTCTGCTTCATCAACTGATACGCGCCCTCCTTGTCAACTTTGAACAAGAAACTTCCTCCAGCTTCACTATCTACATGTTCTTGGTCAGCACGGCCTAGACCGTGATAGAACACTTGAAAGGTCTTGTAGTCTTCAAAATCATGGTTTGGGCATTTTCTCAACATTCCCTTAAAACGTTCCCACTCTTCCACTAGTGAATCATCTTGCTGCTGCTCAAAACTCAGAATATTAGCTTGAAGTTGAATCACTTGGTGAACCGGGGAAAATCTCTCTAGGAACTCTTCAGCACACTGGTCCCATGTAACAATAGAATTTGGTGCTCGAAGTTTCAACCATGCTGTTGCTACACCGCTCAGACAATAGGGGAAAATCAGAAGCTTGTAAACATCAGAGCTGACATCCTTATACTTTACCGTCCTGTAGAAAGCATTGAACTCCCCTATGAAATCATTCGGATCTTCTTCACTTGCTCCACTAAACTAGAATAAGCTCTTTGCCGCTAGGATAGTGGTGCCCTTAAGCTGAAAACTCTCGGCTTGAATATCTGGCACCCTGATGGCCGGACTGACTCCACTTATGGGACCCTGAAAGCATGTGACAAGAGACTTCCCCGAATGGTTGTAAGTGGTCTGATTTTTTCGAATTTCCAATTGTGCAGACATCTTTTCCATCTTCCTTGTGATCTTGTCAAGAACTATTTGCGTACTCTCTGAATCCTCATTGTCTGCGTGTGAGGCTTCACTAGATGAGTGAAAGTGTGTAATGTAGACTAAATACATGATCTAAATACTCTAGAAGGCGGGGTTGAATAGAGTATGGAAACTATTTGCAAAAATTAAAGTTTAACAGAAAGACTTTGTGTGAAACTCAAATCTCAAGGCCTTGAGATTTTAGCAAACTGTCTGAAACTTACAAAGGCAAAATAGTAAGCTTCAAGGCCTTGAGCTGTGAATAATTCTAAATAGCTTTTAAACCCTAGTTTGATTTGAATTGTGTGTAGCAGATAATAATCAAACAGAAAAGTAAAGAACACAAAGCAATTTACAGAGTTCAGTCCCAATGGACCTAATCTCTGCCTGAGGGATCTAATCCCACCAGGATTGGGCAAACACTTCTTATTACTCACACAGAAACAGCCCTAGATCTTCAAGCCTAAGTGATTTCCCTTACACCTATACAGCTTGTGGTTCCAAACCTATCTAGTTCCATCTACTAACTGTTGAGCTAACAAGAACCTCTTGTTGTTCACTTGAACAACCAACCACTAGGTTAAGTGAGGTTTAATATAATCTAGAGATACACATATAGAATTAAAAGCGAAGAACACAGTATGAAGATAAGCTGTTGAAGCCTGGAAGTGTTCTACTGGAAAACTTGATTGATTTGATCTTCAGGAATCTGGATTGAAGCTTGAATGATTGTGTGTTTGAATGAATGATCTCCCACGACTTTGTCACACCTATCAGAGTATTCTGCAAGCCTCTCTCCTTCAAAATTCAAACCAGTCTCTTTTATCCACAGCTGCAACTGATTGAGAGATTTTAGGATCTCTGTTCCTACAAATCCTCCTTCAGTTTTCAACTGAAATTCAAACAGCTTCAAGTGGATATCCGTTGGAGTTTGTTTAGATTGCTTCTGAACGTTTAACAACCCTGCAACAGCATTGAAACACAGCAACAACAAAATCCAGAAAGCTAACAGTACTATGACTGTTTGGTTATACAGTTTCTGATAAAACTGTTTAACAAACTTATAACAATAACTTGTATATCTTCTAAAACATATGAATCATGAAAAACAAGTTTAAGACACTTAGAAGTGAGTAAATAATCACAATACTAAGAATCATAACCTGCAAGAAAGAATCAACTAAGTTCTGTAAAACTGTCAGCAGCTCAAGGCATATCTCAAGGCCTTGGAGCTCTGAACCTGCTTCACAGAATTTCAAAGTTAAACCCAGATAAATTTCATTATTCCTGTTCTGATCATCTGCAATTGTGTTAGATATATAAATAGGATAATCCAAAAGTATATGCAGTAAACCAGTGATTTTCATAATCAGATATCCAATCTGCAACACAGAAATTGTCAGGACATGCAGCAGAATAAAATAACTCAAGGTTTTGAAGTTCAGTTAATCTCAAGGCCTTGAGATAACTGAAATGCTTTGTTGCTTATGTCATAGCCTTTTGTCTTTCATCACTCAAAACAATTACCAACCAAAGCACATTCAGGGATCTTGACTCAACAATCTCCCCTTTGATGAAAGACAAAAGCTACAGTCTTGTATTGATCTTCCTGCCACTCATATTCAAAAATTAATAACCACAATTTGCAGATACAATATATATACTGAACCCAAACAGATAACCAGTGAGAATAAACATTACAAATTACCACAGAAATAAAAGTTCACCAAAACAACTAGGCATTCTTATTATTACTAGTCCAAATACTGCAAACAAAACACAAATACCACATTAATTCTCCCCCTTTTTGACTTTCATCAAATAAGGTTGAAGAGATGTAGGATCATTACTCAGAGTCTGAAATAAACTTAAAACAAAAAATTTAGCTAAAAATTCAAGGCCTTGAGACAGAAAAGGTAGAAGAGAATGAGATAGAGGGTCAAGGCTTTGGCAGTCTCTGATCTTCACTTCTTCTTTGATTTCTGGCCTTTCTCTGAGCCTTCTCCAATTTCTTCATCACTTGCAGCATCTTCTGCAGACTGATTACCTTCTTGTTCAGCTTCCACTTCAGCAACCACTTCTTGGATTATCTCATCCACTCTCTTCTTAGCCTGTACTGAATCTACCTCTGTAGCTGCATCAACACCTGTGTCTTCACCAGGATCATCTTCATCAGTTTGTTCATACAAATCTTTTGAAGTTAACACCACCGGAATTAGATTCTTCTTCTTCTTCATAAAATATCCCAGCTTCTCTTCTGAATCCACACTGGTGTCATGACTAGTGGCAGAAGGTATCTTCTCCAGATTCAAGCCCTTGATGAGAACATCCAGCTTCCCATTCATAACATTCATCAATCCCTTGAACTGGTTAAATTCAGTTGACAGGTCAAATAACCTTTGTCTGAGATCTTCAATCTCAACCTGCTGATCTTCTAACTTGTCAACCAGTAGAGGGTAATCCTCATTGGCTTGTCCTTTCCCAGATGCAGTCCCCTTAGGCTTCACAAACTCCTTCTCAGCAAGTTCTTCCTTTGACAAATCAGAATAAAATTTCCAATGCCCTTTCCCAGTCTGAACTACCCCAATCCTCTGAAGTACAGTCTCATCTATCAACCCAAAACCTCCAGTAATATTTTCTTCTCCTTTCACAGGCACATCAAAATATTCAAAGAAAAGAGGTAACAGGTTGGCATATGGAAGAGGATGGTTTCTAGTCCCGGTTGCACAATAAATCATATGCTCCATAACAACTATTGGCAAATCTATCTCAAACCCTTGAGATATCAGATACATCAAAATCAGAACCTTATCAGTTACTAACTCCCTTGAGTTTTCCCTAGGAACTACACTCCTCATCAGAATAGTAAACAAGATTTTGGCTTCACAGTTGAGCACAGAGTGTGTCAACTGCTTTGGACCAGAGGGAACACCTTCAATAAAGAACATATCCTTTGCCTTATCCAGACACTCCTTCCTATCAGGATAATCTCCAACATTGTATTTTCTAGGAATGCCCAAGACTTTGGCAAAAGTCCTATGATCTAACCTCAAATCCACACCAGCCACTTTAGAAGTTAATACCATTCTATCATCACCTTCAGACACCAAGTTCAGATAAAATAACCTAGTTAACCTAGGATAAGCCTTTGAACTAGGATTTAGAACCTTCCAAACAGCAGTTTCTCTCAACTTTCTCATGCATTCTATGTCCAGTTTATCCAATAACTCATCAGAAATCATGCTACAGAAAGCTACCTTAGATGAAGCATATCCTTGCATCCAAACAGTTCTAACTTCAAAAGTAACAAACCACTCAGTGGGAAGTACATTCTTACCTCGATATTCTTTCTTAGTTGCAGCAGCAACTTGCTTAACCCTATTCTTCTTCTCAGAGGGTTTGGTATTTTGTTGTCCTCCTTCAGTTGATTTCTTCTGGCTTTCTTGAGTTGATTTTCCTTTTTCCTCTTCAGTAGCCTTTTTCTTTTCTCCCCCTTTCGTCTTCTCTGACCTAGGTTGATCACCACCCTGAGTCTCTTGTTGTGGACCAACACTTGAGCCTTCATCTCCCTTCTCTGTTCTTGACTTCTTTGCAGGAGGGGTATCCTCATGCAAGCTTTGAGTATTTTCTGAATCTGAATCAGAAATCACTATCTTCTCCTTCTTGTTTGCTCTCTTCTTGGATCTGCCAGAGGCCTTTCCCTGTTGCTGAATTCTGGCTGATTTGCGCTCCATTTTAGGGTTTAGGGTTTTGAGAAGAGAATGTGATTGAGAGGAATTGAGAGAGAGAGAGTAGAGTCGCAGAAAATTGGAAGAGAATGAGAAGAAAAGCCCTGACTTTCAGCTTAAGTAGGTTGAAAAGGATGAGTCATAAAAGGACTCTGCAATATCAACATGAAAAAATAGAATCTTGAAAAATCTTTTTGGAATATTTTAGAAAATCTCTGAGTAATTCAAATATTATACAGTTATCTAAAAAGATAAGATATAATATTTGATGATCCAATTTTTTTAAAAGTAAAATAAATACAGATATTATCAAGACCTGGAGAACAATCTCAAGGCCTTGAGATTTTCTGCAATTTGAGAAACTTCAAATCTTTGAGCTATACTTTCAAGGCTTCAGAAAGTATAATCTCAAGGCTTTGAGATTCCAGCACATATACACATATAGGTACTAATACTCCCCCTAAACCAATGCATCCTTATTTAACATCCCCAATTCAAGCCTTAGAGATGAAAACCTATCATCTGGCAAATGTTTAGTGAAAATATCAACAATCTTCATTGAAGTAGAGATAAAATTTAAAGCAACATCACCTTGTTCTGCATGATCTCTAAGGAAATTATGTCTCACATCTATGTGCTTTGTCCTTGAGTACTGAACTGGATTCTTAGAGATTGAAATAGCACTTGTATTGTCACAATGAATTGGCACATTTCTGAAGTTGTAGCCAAGATCTCTAAGTTGCTGAGCAACCCATAACACTTGTGAACAGCAAGAACCAGCTTCAATATATTCAGCTTCTGCAGTTGATAATGCTACTGAATTTTGCTTTTTGGAATGCCAACTGATCAATGAAGATCCAAGAAATTGACAGCATCCAGAAGTACTTTTCCTTTCTACTTTATATCCTGCATAATCTGCATTTGAATAGCCACTCAACATAAAATTAGATCTTCTTGGATACCAAAGCCCCAAGTCTCTGGTTCCATTCAAATATCTAAAAATTCTTTTAACTGCAGTTATATGACTTTCCTTTGGATCTGCTTGGAATCTAGCACACATACAGACACTGAACATAATGTCAGGTCTGCTAGCAGTTAAATATAATAGTGATCCAATCATACCTCTGTATTCCTTCTGATTCACACTCTAACCAGTTGAATCTTTGTCTAAAGAGAGTGATGAACTCATAGGGGTCTTAAGCACCTTGGACTGTGACATGTTGTACTTATTCAATAAGTCCTTGGTATATTTCCTTGATGCACAAAAATTCCTTTCTTCATTTGTAATATATGAAGTCCAAGAAAGAAATTTAGTTCACCCATTAGGCTCATCTCAAACTCCCTGCACATCAGACTAGAAAACTCTTTTGATAGAGCATCATTAGTAGCACCAAATAATATATCATCTACATAAATCTGAACTACTAACAGATCACTTTGTTGGTGTTTAATGAAAAGAGTTTTGTCAACTAAGCCTCTTCTGAAATTGTTTTCAAGTAGAAATTTTGAAAGTCTGTCATACCAAGCCCTTGGAGCTTGTTTTAAACTATAGAGAGCTTTATCCAGTTTATAAACATGATCAGGAAAATTTTCATCTTCAAAACCAGGAGGTTGTGCTACAAAAACATCTTCTTGTAAATACCCATTTAGAAAAACACATTTAACATCCATTTGATAAAGCTTTATGTGATTGTGAGATGCAAATGCAAGAAGTATTCTAATAGCTTCTAACCTGGCAACAGGAGCAAAATTCTCCTCATAATCTATACCTTCTTCCTGATTATATCCTTGAGCTACCAGTCTGGCTTTATTTCTTACCACTCTTCCATTCTCATCAAGCTTGTTTCTGAATACCCATCTGGTTCCAATAACTGATTTCTCTTTAGGTCTGGGGACCAGATTCCACTTGTTTCTTTAAAACTCATTCAGCTCACTCTGCATTGCAATAATCCATTCTGCATCTTCCAGAGCTTCCTTGGTATTCTTAGGCTCAATAAAAGATACAAATGCACTAAAAGCACACAAGTTCTTTAACTGTCGTCTTGTCTGTGTTCTAGTTGATGGATATGATATAATGTTGTCAGCTGGATGGTCTGCAAGGTACTTAAACTTCTTTCTTGGTACCCAGGAGTATTCTCCTTCAAGACTTTGAGTCCTTGACACAGTAGAGGGAGCATCATAGAAAGTTTCAGCTTCTGTCTCAAGGCTTTGAGATTTTGGTTCAGCAGGAGGTTCAAGGCCTTGAGATTCTGCTGGTTGATTCTGTACATTAGTTTTTCGTTTTTCTTCTTTCACAGCATCATCATCTGATTCATGTTTGTTCAAATCTAGATCTGCAAAACTTTCACTCAGAGAATCCTTAGTACTTTCATCAAAAATTACATGAATGCTCTCTTCCACAATCTTGGGTTTTCTATTATAAACTCTATAAGCTTTGCTTGTTTGAGAATATCCAAGAAATACACCTTCATCACTTCTAGCATCAAACTTAGCAAGATTGTCTCTACCATTATTATGTACAAAATAGATACAACCAAAGGGCTTAAAATAAGAAACAGTAGGCTTTCTCCCTTTAAACAGTTCTTAGGGAGTCTTTTTCAAAATAGGTCTGATCAAGCATCTATTCAGCACATAATTGGCAGTGTTAACTGCTTCTGCCCATATGGACCTAATCTCTGCCTGAGGGATCTAATCCCACCAGGATTGGGCAAACACTTTTTATTACTCACACAGAAACAACCCTAGATCTTCAAGCCTAAGTGATTTCCTTTACACCTATACAGCTTGTGGTTCCAAACCTATCTAGTTCCAGCTACTAACTGTTGAGCTAACAAGAACCTCTTGTTGTTCACTTGAACAACCAACCACTAGGTTAAGTGAGGTTTAAGATAATCTAGAGATACACAGATAGAAGTACAAGTGAAGAACACAGTATGAAGATAAGCTGTTGAAGCCTGGAAGTGTTCTTCTGGAAAACTGGATTGATTTGATCTTCAGGAATCTGGAATGAAGCTTGAATGATTGTGTGTTTGAATGAATGATCTCCCACGACTTTGTCACACCTCTCAGAGTATTTTGCAAGCCTCTCTCCTTCAAAATTCAAACCAGTCTCTTTTATCCACAGCTGCAACTGATTGAGAGATTTTAGGATCTCAGTTCCCACAAATCCTCCTTCCGTTTTCAATTGAAATTCAAACAGCTTCAAGTGGATATCCGTTGGAGTTTGTTGAGATTGCTTCTGCACGTTTAACAACCCTGCAACAGCATTGAAACACAGCAACAACAAAATCCAGAAAGCTAACAGTACTATGACTGTTTGGTTATACAGTTTCTGATAAAACTGTTTAACAAACTTATAACAATAACTTGTATATCTTCTAAAACATATGAATCATGAAAAACAAGTTTAAGACACTTAGAAGTGAGTAAATAATCACAATACTAAGAATCATAACCTGCAAGAAAGAATCAACTAAGTTCTGTAAAACTGTCAGCAGCTCAAGGCATATCTCAAGGCCTTGGAGCTCTGAACCTGCTTCACAGAATTTCAAAGTTAAACCCAGATAAATTTCATTATTCCTGTTCTGATCATCTGCAATTGTGTTAGATATATAAATAGGATAATCCAAAAGTATATGCAGTAAACCACTGATTTGCATAATCAGATATCCAATCTGCAATACAGAAATTGTCAGGACATGCAGCAGAATAAAATAACTCAAGGCTTTGAAGTTCAGTTAATCTCAAGGCCTTGAGATAACTGAAATGCTTTGTTGCTTATGTCATAGCCTTTTGTCTTTCATCACTCAAAACAATTACCAACCAAAGCACATTCAGGGATCTTGACTCAACAATGAGGATGATGTCTCTTCGTTCTCACTCATCGTGAATACCTTCTCCATGAGATCCCAGACAAGGGGAAAAGATTACAGCAGCTAACAAAAATAAGAAAAATAACTGAAAATAAAAATTATCCTAAGCTAATTATCGATCTCACTAATAGTACCGTTAACTCCCCGGTAACGGCGCCAAAAACTTGACGAGTGTAAACTACGCGTTGCTGCGCAAGTGTACGGTCAAGTAGTAAAGTGAAGTCTTTAGGACCCCGAGTTGTCGAACCCACATGTAGTTGAACTACTATTAGCCAATCGTTAATCAACTTTTGAGTACAAAGTAACCGGTAAAAAGAGTTTGAATGTTTATAAGTTTGCCACCCTCAATCAAGTGGCTCTACGTAACTAATAAATGCAAATTAACTGAATGATAGTACTAAGATTATCGAGAGACTAGATAATTTAGGGTCCCTAAGATGCTTAATTGATTTTCGGATTCAATTCACAACACTTCACTCTTTCTTCCACCATATCAGATTATACTCGCAACACATATCTCTCGATCATGTATCACACTGTACTGTAGTAAACAACAAATCCTTTCAGCCTAATGTTGCAAACCATACTACTCTATTTGATATGATAAAGGTACCTACAAAACCTCTCAACCTTGCAAAGTTATCACTCTAGCATAATCAACTGAAACAATCCTCATACGATCACTCTCATTCTTTCACCTCTCATTCTCAAGAATAATCAGAGTGTCTTCCTACTCTTCACGAACCTAGGGTTGAGTTATTTTCATACAATCTCCTAGATAACTAACATGATATGGGTGATCAAGCCTCACATGATAATAATTAAGAACTCAAGTAGAAGAATGAATGAAATCAAGAGTGAAACTAAGCTTTAAGCATGAAGTAAATCCATGAATCCATCAATAAACCAAGTAAACCCTAGTTCTCCATAATCACCTAGCTATGAGTTTAGCTAGACATGAAATATCTTGAAAAATCACGTTCTCCATAGAAAATAGTACAAGAGATGATGAAAAAGAATCAAACGATGAAATCCTTGAAGATGGGGCGCGAATCCTCTCTTCTTTGAGCTCTCCCGTTGTTCTCTCTCTCTCTCTCTCTCTCTCTCTCTCTCTCTTGTGCGTGAATGATATGTTTTCCAGGTCTTCCTCACGTTTTTTAACCAGATGGGGCGAGTTTTTAATGCACTTTGCTGAAATTGCAGTTCAGCCCCTCCAGTTTGTAATTTCCGTCCAGAATTGTAAGCTGATCTTGCGCAGGCCATTTCTCTCTCATCCGGACTCCGATTAAGCTCCATGACCTATCATTGGAAAGCTCTTTGAGTCTAATTTCATTTGAAACTGTTCTCACTCCAAAGTTCATTGTATATTTTCCTGAGCATTGAAAATAGTGAAGGTTGTTCATTCTAGCTCCTCCAACTTTGCTTCTCTTCGTTTCACTTGAGCTCCCTTTGTTTCCGAAGTTCATTCCATGCCTCCTACCAGCCGATTAGCATCCATTCCTGTCAAGACAACATGAACAAACATACCAAGCGATTATATTTGACAAATAACATCTAAATATGCATAGAAACGCCCGGACTAACATTATGGTGCATATGAAGCATCAAGTGATAAAACACAACATATTTTCAACAATTAAGCTCAAATATCTCATGATAATGTGGAAACCAATGATAATATATATCTCATAAAAGGCGCTATCAAAAATCTGGGGGATTTGTAGAGTTTCAAATAGTATAAATGGAGCTCATTTTGAAACAAAAATTGACAACACTCAACGGGCAAAACGAGAGACACAATTCTGGATTTACAAGCATCAAAGAAGTTCATCACTCTCACAATCCAACTCACAGAAGTTCACTGCATTGTTTACTGCAGTTCTACACTCTAGTGTTCTTCTGTATTGTGCTTTATCAGTAGATCATTTCTGTTATACTTCTCTACTTCATTCTCAAGGATTGTTCAAGGTGAACAATAGAGAATTCTTAGTTAATCAGTTAGCTAGAGCAGGTAGTACATAGGTTAGGGAGAACCACAAGATGTAACAGAGTAAGGTAATCCTCTGTGCTTGAGATCTAGGGATTAGCTTTTGATTAATAAGAATTGAGTTGAAAATCCTGCACGGAGAAGATCCCTGAGGTAGAGACGTAGGTCCAAGTGGACTGAACTGTGTAAATCCTTTGTCTCTTGCATTTACATTTCATTCAATTTCATAGTTTTTACTGCATTCAAAGTTGTCTATTTTTTCAAGGGTTTGAAACTCTTTTCAAGGCCTTGAAAAAGACTTGTCTGTTTCATTGCAAACTGTATTTCTTTCCAAAGGCTTGAATTTGTGTTCAAAGCCTTGAACTCCTTTGCAGTTGAACTAAACCTCTTTTCTTCCTCAAGTTTTGAAAAAAGTTGGCATACTCTATTCAACCCCCCCTATAGAGTATCTGTGCTGCATATTCATCTGCATACTCCCCTTTCAATTGGTATCAGAGCTTTTATCACTGTATAAGATTTAACCATCTGGTGATCATGAGTACTGAAGGTGATGGTGGTTTCTCACAGGGAAGAGATTCCAACAGACCTCCTCTATTTTGTGGAGATAACTTTGCTCACTGAAAAGTCCCGATGAAGATGTTCATCATTGATCAAGACATAGAGCTTTGGACTATTATTCAGAATGGACCTCACACTTTCTTTACAGAGAAAGATGGGATCAAAACTCCAAAATCTGAAGACTCACTCTCCTCTTCTGAATTAGAACAATTTTCTAAGAATTACAAAGCTATTAAAATCTTGTATTGTGCTTTGAGTATAGATGAATTCAACAGAATTTTAGGCTGCAAGACTGCCAAAGAAATCTGGGATAAGTTTGTGGTGACATTTGAAGGAACTATTCAAGTCAAGAAAACCAAGATCAACATCTATCTCAGGCAATATGAGCTGTTCAAGATGAATGCAGATTAGTCAATCAGAGAGATGTTCAAGAGGTTCACAAACATTGTCAACAACCTTGATTCCTTGGTAAAACATTTTTCCAATGAAGAAAAGGTAAGGAAGATACTGAGAAGTCTTCCAAGGGCCAAAAGGGAACGAAAGACAACAGTCATTGAAGAAGCTCAAGATCTTTCATTACTACAACTTGATGACATACAAGGGAAGCGACTGACACATGAAATATCTATGAATGAAGCTGATGGAGAGCTACGTGAAGGTGTCAAGTGTAATACCCCGTATTTTAGTTGGGGTTATTTAGTAATTTCGAAAAATATTTGAGAATTTTAAGAAATTTACATTTCAAAATTGTCCTTGACTTCTTCTTAGTTTTAAATTATAAGTGTGTCATTTGACATCTACGATGATATATATTTTCTATTTTGGGCTTATTTTGTAGTTTTGAAAACTTGGATAATACGATAGGAAACTTATTTTGTATACGTGGGAGATACTTATAATTTTCAAAAAAAAAAAAAATAGATTTTGACATTTATTTACAAAGTGGATTATTTGAAATTATTTGGCGATTTTGTAATTTATGAAAATTAACTTGTATGTGATAGTTAATATCTGAAAATTATATTTTCACCCATCAACTTTTAGTTTTCACAAAGAAACCTCTCATTTATCAATATTATATATATTTTTTTTACCCCAACTAGTAATTCATCTATTGATTATTTATAATCAAGTTCCCCCTCAATTAGTTTTGGCCAACTCTACTAAAATATGGAGATGTTTTTTTACAAGCATCTCACATTTTGCTCTACTAATACATCAAGAACACTACACCTATTATATTTAATTATTTTTTTTTTCTTCTATCACTCCCATCTCCATCAACCTCTCATTACTACCTTCACTTTGTATCAACTTCTTTTGGGAGATCTTTCACCACCAACCTCCACCATCAAACCCATTTCTTTCTTCCACAATTCTTCACATGTTTTTCTCTTCAAGAGCATTCACACAAGCTCTTTTCTCTCTCTCAAAACTCCATGCCCGTTTTTGGGTGTTGACTTCACAAAAACTTCATCAAAACTCAATTTTGTGGTCTCCAAATCATGAAAAACTTGAGTCCAACCTTTATATCATCATGGAGGGGGGTTATTCCACCATTCTACTCATGGATTGAAGCCCAATTTCACCATTTCTCTCCAATTTCTTGAATCTTGGGATAAATCTTGCTTCTAGTCTTGAATTCATACTTGCATGTTTATGTTTTGCTTTGATTGATGAAATTTCACATTAGTTTTCTTCATCTCCATGATTGATTCTTCATTTCCATGGTTAGATCATGTGATTTACTCCAAAATCTTGACTATTTCATGAAACTCACACTAAAACCCATATGCACTTTGTAAATTTCTTGGTAGTTGCACTTGCATGTTAAGAAAATTTTGATCATTTGTGTCAAGAGCATGTGAAAAATCTTACTTCATGCCTAAAATGATGTTATTTGTGTGAAAATCAAGTCTCCATAAGTTGCATGTATCTTTTGAACCAAACTTGTTGATTTTTGGGAAAAATGCATATTGACACAATCTGACCAGTTTGTGAAAAACATATATTATCTCCAAATTTTGTCTCTGTGAAATTTTTAACTCTTGCATATTTTGAAACTAGACTCAGAGGTGGTTATTTTGAGAAAAAAACCAACTCCATAGCCATTTTTGTTAGGGAGATATGCTCATTTTAAGTTGCATGTTTTCCGAAACTCTGTTTCAGTACCAATCTTGCCATTTTTATTAAAAAACCCATTTTCAGAAACCTATGGCATCTCATCTTTCTTGCTATCAAATTAGACTCATAGGGGATTCATTCTGGAGAAGATGAGCTTCATTTATATTCTCCAAGTGGTAGTAATCCCCTTGCAAAGTTGAAAGTTTTTGCAAAACCCTTCTCTGCATAGCAGTGTTTGTTATTTTTGTAACTTGAGTTTTATAATAGCTATGCATGATTTTCTTGATGTTTCTGAAATTAGACACATATAGGTTCATCATAAATTAATTTCAAGATTTTAGGAGATGATTTGATATGGTAAATATGTCTCTAAAGTCAGAGCTAGAATTCTGTCCAGAATTGTAGTTTAACCGTTTTTAGAAAACTTGAATTTTTGAGATTCTAAGTGTATTGTTTGATTTATTTTGATAATTAAACATAATTATATGTTCACTAGTGACATTTAGGACTATGTTACATGTAGTTTTGCATTTCTATTATAAATGTGTAAATTGGTTATAACGAGTACGTCATACGTGTGATTGTAGACATCGACCCCATATGAGAGAGCGGTTGTCGTCGGAGTGCTAGACTTAGTTTCTTTCTTTTGATTGTGCTTCATCTCAGTGGTAAGTACATATGTACGACCTTTTCATATCAAAATGTGCGTATGCGTTCGATGTTTCAAATGAATGCTTGTTATATGAAAAAGTATGAGAATGCATGTTTTCCACTCGAATGTTGTTAAACTATTCTATTCATCTCCTTTGAGAACTCTCGGAAATTACTTGTGAAATGTTGATATTCTGATTCTGTTAATGTGAAAGAGAAGACATAAAATACATCTAATAGACTTAGGACGATGTACAGAGTACTGTTATTAATGGGAGGCGTCAAGCGATCCTCCATTTTCTTATGGCTAAGACCATTGAAGCAATGCTTGTTATTATTGGATAGAACGTTAATGTTCACAAATCCGCCCCCGATGAGCCAAAATGTATCAAGATATTGAGGCCAAGGGTTTTATAGAGCTATAGAGTGCTACTTATACTTGTAAGGGTCACTACGGTATAGGGGTGTCGACACTTAAGGCCTTTTAGCTAATGTTATGAGCGGGGTTGACGAATGGGCTCCCTTAACGCTCTGGTGAAATAGGGTTTGATAGACCCTAGAAGGAACCCTTAGTGATTATTTCGTGATCCCTCTGTTTACATCGATCCTGCTGGTGGCTCTTGACACGCCTCAGCTAAATTAAACTGTTAATTGAAGTCAAAATTAAAAATTGACTACTTATTAATGTTGTTTGTGGCTCTTGATATGCCCTAAGCGATTGAAATGAATTGTAAATCTTGGCTACTCATGAACTACTATCGTTATCAGTTCAAATGAACTTGTTTACTCTGGATATTTTACCAACTACTCGTGGTTTCTCAATGTTATTAAATTGAGAGGCTTTCGTTACTCGGTTACTTCAAGTGTATCCAAATTCTCCAATATGATAGTTTTACTGTTTAAATCTTCTGATTTGTTTCAAATCATGCTTCCGTGCCAATCGTTGCTTTACATGTCGTAGTTTGTACTTACTCAGTTTTTACTGATCAATTCTTCAAAACTGCGTCGGCTTTTGCCATTTTTAAACAGCATGTCATCACTCAAGGTGGGGGATGGGAACGCGCTGGAACGAGACAAAGAAGTATAGCTTAACTTAGATCACTTAGTAGATCACAAATGTTATGTTTTAAATTGTACTTATTGTCGAGATTTTGTTATGTACTTTAACCGAAATGTAAATTTAATAGTTAATAATCTACTTTTGGTTATCGATTGTCGCGTTAACCCTGAACCGTGATCCCGGGCTGTTTCAGATGGTATCAGAGCATCGGTTCTCCGGTTAAAGTGACATTTCGATTTCCATTAGTAGAGAATAAGAAAGATACAACGTTTTCGAAATTTTAAAATTAACTAGGATATCTCAATTTGGTAATAACAAAGTAAGCAAGCCGCGGGGGATTTTGGGGTACTTACGTATTCTTAAACATGATTTGTACCGTACTTGTTGATTAACTGTTACTTGCTAATTGGTATGTGCTCCATGCGGAATCTACTTGCTTATTTATATGTTTGCTATCCATTGAGCATATTTGCTTACTCTATAGAAATGATTTATCATTGTCGTGTGATCCGTATCCGCGGTCGCTTTATTGGTTATGTTATTTTGTCGACGAGAGAGTAACGACGCTTTGACTTAGAAGAACATGAGAACACTCGTTTCATACCTTTGAGTGCGACTTTTAAGATAATACCTTATTTTGTTTCATTTTGAGTTAAACCGACCTGGTCGTTTCAAAAATTAGAAAGTTTTGACCCCAAAAAAAATAAAAAAAAATAGTTTTGAAAAAAAATGTTGGGTTTCGAGATACCAAATGCCAAGTGATGTGGACCACTTTGTTTAGCAGTCTGCTGGCGTGACTCTTAGTACGACGGTACTATGAGTTGTACCCGCTGTGTAGACTAAGTTGGAACATTTGAAACACATTCGAGTTGTGATGGATAGACATATTGTGTGACGACACATAGTGTTATTTTCTCCCTCGTATGCGTGGAAAACTTTAGGTGATTGGTGTATCTAATCCTATAAAGGTAAGACAATATTTTTAACGCGGATGAGCCAAGTAAAATGACATGTTAGTTGCGATCAAAGTATTTTGTGTCTATAAATTTCAAGATTTGTTTAAACGCTAGAAAATTTTTGAATTGGCTTTCTAAACGTGGTAACTTGTGTGTTCGTCTAGACCTTTCAAGATTTGGTGCCGACCTTTTACTTGAGCTAATTGTATTTGAATCTCTAGTATAATACGATGGACTGGGGATGTAACCGACCGAGAGCGCGATTCCCGTTAATTAAAGTGTTGCATGTGTATTGGCATTGCATACAAGTCACATGTGCATTAGTTGCATTCTCTTGAAATATGTTTGTAATTTCGCTCAAAAGTTTTCTTAAGCTTCGGGGACGAAGCTTCATTTTAAGGGGGATATAATGTAATACCCCGTATTTTAGTTGGGGTTATTTAGTACTTTCGAAAAATATTTGAGAATTTTAAGAAATTTACATTTCAAAATTGTCCTTGACTTCTTCTTAGTTTTAAATTATAAGTGTGTCATTTGACATCTACGATGATATATATTTTCTATTTTGGGCTTATTTTGTAGTTTTGAAAACTTGGATAATACGATAGGAAACTTATTTTGTATACGTGCGAGATACTTGTAATTTTCAAAAAAAAAAATATATATATATATATAGATTTTGACATTTATTTACAAAGTGGATTATTTGAAATTATTTGGCGATTTTGTAATTTATGAAAATTAACTTGTATGTGATAGTTAATATCTGAAAATTATATTTTCACCCATCAACTTTTAGTTTTCACAAAGAAACCTCTCATTTATCAATATAATATATATTTTTTTTACCCCAACTAGCAATTCTTCTATTGATTATTTATAATCAAGTTCCCCCTCAATTATTTTTGGTCAACTCTACTAAAATATGGAGATGTTTTTTTACAAGCATCTCACATTTTGCTCTACTAATACATCAAGAACACTACACCCATTATATTCAATTATTTTTTTTCTTCTATCACTCCCATCTCCATCAACCTCTCATTACTACCTTCACTTTGTATCAACTTCTTTTGGGAGATCTTTCACCACCAACCTCCACCATCAAACTCATTTCTTTCTTCCACAATTCTTCACATGTTTTTCTCTTCAAGAGCATTCACACAAGCTCTTTTCTCTCTCTCAAAACTCCATGCCCGTTTTTGGGTGTTGACTTCACAAAAACTTCATCAAAACTCAATTTTATGGTCTCCAAATCATGAAAAACTTGAGTCCAACCTTTATATCATCATGGAGGGGGGTTATTCCACCATTCTACTCATGGATTGAAGCCCAATTTCACCATTTCTCTCCAATTTCTTGAATCTTGGGGTAAATCTTCCTTCTAGTCTTGAATTCATACATGCATGCTTATGTTTTGCTTTGATTGATGAAATTTCACATTAGTTTTCTTCATCTCCATGCTTGATTCTTCATTTCCATGGTTATATCATGTGATTGACTCCAAAATCTTGACTATTTCATGAAACTCACACTAAAACCCATATGCACTTTGTAAATTTCTTGGGAGTTGCACTTGCATGTCAAGAAAATTTTGTTCATTTGTGTCAAGAGCATGTGAAAAATCTTACTTCATGCCTAAAATGATGTTATTTGTGTGAAAATCAAGTCACCATAAGTTGCATGTATCTTTTGAACCAAACTTGTTGATTTTTGGGAAAAATGCATATTGACACAATCTGACCAGTTTGTGAAAAACGTATATTATCTCCAAATTTTGTCTCTGTGAAATTTTTAACTCTTGCATATTTTGAAACTAGACTCAGAGGTGGTTATTTTGAGAAAAAACCCAACTCCATAGCCATTTTGTTTAGGGAGATATGCTCATTTTAAGTTGCATGTTTTCTGAAACTCTGTTTCAGTACCAATCTTGCTATTTTTATTAAAAAACCCATTTTCAGAAACCTATGGCATCTCATCTTTCTTGATATCAAAGTAGACACATAGGGAATTCATTCTGGAGAATATGAGATTTATTTATATTCTCCAAGTGGTAGTAATCCCCTTGCAAAGTTGAAAGTTTTTGCAAAACTCTTCTCTGCATAGCAGTGTTTGTTATTTTTGTAACTTGAGTTTTATAATAGCTATGCATGATTTTCTTGATGTTTCTGAAAGTAGACACATATAGGTTCATCATAAATTAATTTCAAGATTTTAAGAGATGATTTTATATGGTAAATATGTCTTTAAAGTCAGAGCTAGAATTCTGTCAAGAATTGTAGTTTAACCGTTTTTAGAAAACTTGAAGTTTTGAGATTCTAAGTGTATTGTTTGATTTATTTTGATAATTAAACATCATTATATGTTCATTAGTGACATTTAGGACTATGTTACATGTAGTTTTGAATTTATATTATAAATGTGTAAATTGGTTATAACGAGTACGTCATACGTGTGATTGTAGACATCGACCCCATATGAGAGAGCGGTTGTCTTCGGAGTGCTAGACTTAGTTTCTTTCTTTTGATTGTGCTTCATCTCAGTGGTAATTACATATGTACGACATTTTCATATCAAAATGTGCGTATGCGTTCGATGTTTCAAATGAATGCTTGTTATATGAAAAAGTATGAGAATGCATGTTTTCCACTCGAATGTTGTTAAACTATTCTATTCATCTCCTTTGAGAACTCTCGGAAATTACTTGTGAAATGTTGATATTCTGATTCTGTTAATGTGAAAGAGAAGAAATAAAATACATCTAATAGACTTAGGACGATGTACAGAGTACTATCATTAATGGGAGGCGTCAAGCGATCCTCCATTTTCTTACGGCTAAGACCATTGAAGCAATGCTTGTTATTATTGGATAGAACGTTAATGTTCACAAATCCGCCCCCGATGAGCCAAAATGTATCAAGATATTGAGGCTAAGGGTTTTATAGAGCTATAGAGTGCTACTTATACTTGTAAGGGTCACTACGGTATAGGGGTGTCGACACTTAAGGCCTTTTAGCTAATGTTATGAGCGGGGTTGACGAATGGGCTCCCTTAACGCTCGGGTGAAATAGGGTTTGATAGACCCTAGAAGGAACCCTTAGTGATTATTTCGTGATCCCTCTGTTTACATCGATCCTGCTGGTGGCTCTTGACACGCCTCAGCTAAATTAAACTGTTAATTGAAGTCGAAATTAAAAATTGACTACTTATTAATGTTGCTTGTGGCTCTTGATATGCCCTAAGCGATTGAAATGAATTGTAAATCTTGGCTACTCATGAACTACTATCGTTATCAGTTCAAATGAACTTGTTTACTTTGGATATTTTACCAACTACTCGTGGTTTCTCAATGTTATTAAATTGAGAGGTTTTCATTACTCGGTTACTTCAAGTGTATCCAAATTCTCCAATATGATAGTTTTACTGTTTAAATCTTCTGATTTGTTTCAACTCACGCTTCCGTGCCACTCGTTGCTTTACATGTCGTAGTGTGTACTTACTCACTTTTTACTGATCAATTTCTTCAAAACTGCGTCGGCTTTTGCCATTTTTAAACCGCATGTCATCACTCAAGGTGGGGGATGGGAACGCGCTGGAACGAGACGAAGAAGTATAGCTTAACTTAGATCACTTAGTAGATCACAAATGTTATGTTTTAAATTGTACATATTGTCGAGATTTTGTTATGTACTTTAACCGAAATGTAAATTTAATAGTTAATAATCTACTTTTGGTTATCGATTGTCGCGTTAACCCTGAACCGAGATCCCGGGCTGTTTCATCAAGAACTTAACACTCAAGGCCAAAGAGAATGAGAAGATTCAAAGCCTTGAAAATGAAGATGATGATGAAGATCCTTTTGCATTGATTTCCAAATCCTTGACCAGAATTCTCAATATGAAGAAAACTTTGGAAACAAAGACTTCAACAGAGAAAGGAACAAACCATCCAGTAGCAAGGACTAAAAAGGTAAGTCTTCTTCACAAAATAAATCCAAAGTCATGAACTGCTTTGAGTGTGGTGATGCAGGACATTTGATAAGAGATTGTCCACACAAGAAAAGCAAGAACTTTCAGAAGAAAGATCATGACAGGAGAAAGAAAGCTATGATAGCTTCATGGAGTGATTCAGATAGCTCAAGTGAATCAGAATCTGAAGAAGAACATGCCAACCTATGCTTCATGTCCAAGCATGATGAAAGTTCTGGAAAGAACATTGAGGTAATGGTAAACTGTCTGATTTCAAAACCAAAAGATGCTCTTTCTGATTATCTTAGAACAATGCTTTTAAATGAAGAAGATTATCTGAAAGATATTAGATTTTTGAAAGAAAAGGTTCATGAGCAAGCAAAAGAGAATTTCCAACTTGTTTGTCTAAATCAGAATATTGAAATCTCTCAGAAGAAAACAGACAATGATTTCAAGGCCTTGAAAACCAGTTTCAAAGCCCTGAAAACACAAATCAAGGAAGTAGTCACTGAGAACTCTTCACTAAGTAACAACCTTGTTAATCTGAAACATGAGGTTGATGAATTAGATAAACAAAATACTACTCTTGTTGAGAAACTTCAAGAATCGGGATTAGTCAAAGTCAAGCTTGCAGGCTCAGAACACAAGTTAAACTTGATTCTTGGAGGAAGTTCAAAGTCTGTTTATAAAACTGGTATTGGGTACAATCCAAGTTTTCCAAGAAATAGCAATACCATATTTGTGAAAGCTAGAAGCAAGACTTCTCCTAAGTGTCATTTTTGCAACAAGATTGGTCATATGAAGATGACTTGTCCTTTAAGAAGAAAATACCCTCATATAATGAGGAACACATTTCCATTTCAACTTAAAGGACAAGTCAGACATATTTGGGTTCCTAAAGGGGTCATACCACCTAACATGGTTGATCCTGAGTATGAGTCCAAATTCCACACTTGGTCTAACAGCTGGGTAAGGAAGTGATTGGTGTTTGCAGGTTGTCACCAACATCAAATAATATAAGTGGTTTATGGACGGTGTTTGCTCAAGAAACATGAGTGGAAAGAGGTCTCTATTCTCAGAACTGAAAGAGAAATCTGAAGGTTCAATTACCCCTTTGGTGACAAAGGAAAATTCAACATTCTTGGAATTGGTAAAGCTTGTACATATTCTGAAAATTATATTTCTGATGTATATCTAGTTGATGGTTTGAAATTTAACTTGCTTAATGTATTTCAGCTTTGTGATAATGGTAATAAGGCTATCTTTGATAAAGAGATGTGTGTGATGCAAAATGAGAAATCAGGAAATTGCATTCTCACGGCCTCTAGATCAAACAATGTTTATACCTTTCAGAATAACAAAGTTGCAGGTAAGAGCTTAAAGTGTCTCAAGGCCTTGAAAGAGGATTCAAGGGTTTGGCACAAAATGCTTGGTCACATCAGGTTGCATTCCTTGAAGAAATTTATCTCCAAATACCTGGTAAGAGGATTACCACTATCAAGTTCAAAGAATATGAAGTATGCAAAGCGTGTGCTTAGGGTAAGCAGACCAAAAGCTCATTCAAACCAAAGAAGTATGTAAGTACCTCTAGACCTATTGAACTACTTCACATGCATTTGTGTGGTCCTATGAGGACATCAACTCCAAAAGGTAAGAGATACATGCTAGTTATTGTAGATTATTATTCTAGATACACTCGGGTTATGTTTATGAAAGAAAAATCTGAAGCCCTCTATGAATTCTCAAAGCTTTGTAGAGAACTTCAAAACTTGAAAAACCTACCCATTGCTTCAATTAAATGTGATCACGCTAGAGAGTTTGATCAATTAGAATTTGATTTGTCCTGTGCTAAGCATGATATCTCTCACAATTTCTTTGCCCCTAGAACTTCTCAATAGAATGGAGTTGTTGAAAGAAAGAACATGACTCTTCAAGACATGTTAAGGACAATGCTTCTAGAAAATAAGATGCCAAAATATTTGAAAGTGTGTAATGTAGACTAAATACAGGACCTAAATACTCTAGAAGGGGGGGGGGGTTTGAATAGAGTATGGAAAATTTTTTCAAAACCCAGTTTTTAACAACTTAACTTAAGTGAGGAACTCAAATCTCAAGGCCTTGAGATTTTAGAAAACAGTCAGAAACTTTCAAAGGCAAAATAGAAAGCTTCAAGGCGTTGAACTATTACCAGTTCTGAACAGCTTATAAACCCTAGTTTGATTTGAGTTGTGTCCAACAGAAAATAACAAAACTGTAAAGCAAAGAACACAATGCAATTTACAGATTTCAGTCCCAATGGACCTAATCTTTGCCTGAGGGATCTAATCCCACCAGGATTGGGCAAACACTTCTTATTACTCACACAGAAAAAGCCCTAGATCTTCAAGCCTAAGTGATTTCTCTCACACCTATACAGCTTGTGGTTCCAAACCTATCTAGTATCAGCTACTAACTGTTGAGCTAACAAGAACCTCTTGTTGTTCACTTGAACAACCAACCACTAGGTTTAGTGAGGTTTTAGATATACAAAAGATAAGCAGATTACAAAACAGATGAAGAACACAATAGAAGAATAAGCTTGTGAAGGCCTGGATGTGTTCTTCTGGAAACTGGAATGATTGATCTTCTGAAATGAAGAATTGAAGCTTGAATGTCTGTGTGTTTGAATGAATGATCTCCCACGAATATTTCACACCTCTCTCAGTTGTCTGCAAGCCTCTATTCTTTCAAAATTCAAACCAGTCTTTTATCTACTCACTGCAACTGAATGAGAGATTTTAGGATCTCAGTTCCTACAAATCCTCTTCTTGTTTCAACAGCAATTCAAACAACTCTGAGTAGATATTCGTTGGAGTTTGTTGAGATTGTATTTGCACGTTTAACAAACCTGCAACAACATTAAAACATAGCAGCAACAAAATCCAGAAATATAACAGCACTAAGTCTGTTTGGATTTCCAGTTTCTGAATAAAAACTGGATGAGTATTTAGAACAATAATCTGATTAACTTCTGAAACATATAACTCATGATAAACCAGTTTAAGACTCATTGAAGTCATTAAACAATCACAATAATAAAGATCAAACCCTGCAAGAAAGAATCAAATTAGTTCTGTAAACACTGTCAGCAGCTCAAGGCACATCTCAAGGCCTTGAAGCTCTGAACATGCTTCACAATCTTTCAAAGTTAAGACCAGAAATCTTTGATTCTATCTGATCAGGACATCTGCAATTGTGTTAGATAAGTAGAGAGTATAAACCATAAGTATTTGCAGCAAATCTCTGATCTTAATAATCAGATAGCCAATCTGCAACACAAGATTGTTAGAACATTCAGCACAATAAAAACAACTCTCAAGGCTTTGAAGCTTTGTCAGTATCTCAAGGCCTTGGAGTATCAGAAAAGCTTTGTCTTTGTCTTTCATCACTCAAAACAGTTACTTCTCAAAACACACTTAAGGGTCTTTGAGTCAACAATCTCCCCCTTGATGAAAGACAAAACCCAGTGTAGATATCCCTGCAACTCCTTGTAAGAATTAGATAACAACATATTGCAGATACAATAGACAATAATACCAGTCAAACAATCTTAACACAAGTAATTCACAGATAAACACAGTAATACCATAACACAACTGATTAACAAAAACATCTAAATATTATTATTCAAGCACTGAAAGTAACCACAAAACCACATAAATGTCTCCCCCTTTTTGACTTTCATCAAATAAAGGTGATGAAATGTTGGATCATTACTCAGATTCTTAAAAAAAAACTTAAACAAAAAAAATTATTCCTAGAAAGTCAAGGCCTTGAGAACAGAAAAGAAGAAAAGAAAGCATAGAAGAAAAGGATCAAGGCTTTGGTCTTCTCTGATCTTCATTTCTTCTTTGATGTCTGGCCTTTCTCTAAGCCTTCTCCAACTTCTTCATCACTTTTAGCATCATCAGCATACTGATTTTCATCTTGTTCAGCTTCCACCTCTACAATAACTTCTTCAATGATCTCATCCACCTTCTTGTTCTTAACCGGCACTGAATCACCCTCTGTAGTTGCATCAACACCTGTGTCTTCACCAGCATCTTCTTCATCAATTTGCTCATACAGATCTTTTGAAGTGAGCACCACTGGAATTGGCTTATTTTTCTTCTTCAAGAAATCATCTAGCCTTTCATCTGAGTCAACACTGGTGTCATGACTAGTAGCAGAAGGAATCTTCTCCAAGTTCAAACCTTTGATGACAACATCCAGTTTTCCATTCATCACATTCATCAAACCCTTGAACTGATTGAAATCAGAAGACAGATCAAATAACCTTTGTCTGAGATCTTCAATCTCAACCCGCTGTTCTTCAAATTTCTCAACCACCAAAGAGTAATCCTCATTTGCGTGTCCATTTCCTGATGTAGCCCCCTTTGGCTTAACAAACTCCTTCTCCTGAAGCTCAGCCTTTGACAAATCTGAATAAAACTTCCAATGACCTTTCCCAGTCTGAACTACTCCAATCCTCTGTAAGGCAGTTTCATCAATCAACCCAAAACCTCTAGTAATCTTTTCCTCACTTTTCACAGGTACATCAAAATGCTCAAAGAAAAGAGGTAAGAGGTTGGAATAGGGAAGAGGATGGTTTCTAGTTCTAGTAGCACAATAGATCATATGCTCCATAACCACTGTTGACAAGTCTATCTCAAACCCTTGACATATCAGGTACATCAGAATGAGAACTTTATCAGTAACCAAATCCCTTGAGTTCTCCCTAGGAACAACACTCCTCATCAGAATGGTAAACATAATCTTAGCTTCACAGTTGAGCACAGAGTGTGTCAACTGTTTTGGACCAGAGGGTACACCATCAATGAAAAATATTTCTTTTGCCTTTTCCTGACACTCCTTCCTATCAGGATAATCTCCAAAATTATACTTCCTAGGAATGCCCAAGACTTTGGCAAAAGTCCTATGATCTAGCCTCAAATTTATCCCAGCCACCTTAGAAGTTAACACCAACTTATCATCTCCTTCTTGAACTAGATTCAGATAAAATAATCTAGTTAACCTAGGATAAGCTTTTGAACTAGGATTTAACACCTTCCAAACTGCAGTTTCTCTTAACTTTCTCATACAATCAATATCCAGTTTATCCAATAATTCTTCAGAAACCATACTACAAAAAGCAAACTTAGAAGAAGCATATCCTTGCATCCACACAGTCCTAACTTCAGAACTAACAAACCAATCTGAAGGAAGTGCATTTTTACCTTGATAAGCCTTTTTGGTTGCCACAGCAACCTGCTTAACCCTAGTTTTCTTCTCAGTGGGTTTGCTCTTTTCTTGTTCTCCTTCAGTTGGCTTCTTCTTGTTTTCTTGAGCAGATTTCCCCTTTTCTTCTTCTCCAGCCTTTTTCTTCTCTCCCCCTTTCTTCTTGTCTAACCTAGGTTGATCACCACCCTGAGTCTCTGTCTCCTTCTTTGGATCAATGCTTGAGCCTTCATCTCCCTTTTCTGTCTTGATCTTCTTTGCAGGAGGAGTGTCCTCATGCAAACTATGAGTATTCTCTGAATCTGAATCAGAGATCACAATCTTCTCCTTCTTGTTTGCCCTCTTCTTGGATCTGCCAGAAGGCTTCCCTGTTGTTGAATCCTGGTTGATTTGCGCTCCATTGTGGGTTTAGGGTTTTGAGAAAGGAATGAGATTGAGAGAAATATAGAGAGAGTAGAGAGACGTAGAGAATTGAGAGAGAATGAAGAAGAATAAGCCCTGACTTTCAGCTTAAGTAGGTTGAAGAGATGAGTCATAAAAGGACTCTACTGAAATCAACATGCAAAAAGGATCTTGGAAAATATTTTTGGATATTTTAGAAAATTCTCTAAGTAATTCAAATATTATACAGTTATCTAAAGAGATAAGATATAATATTTGATGATCCATTTGTTTTTAAAAAAAAAATACAGATGTTTCAAGACCCGGAGAACAATCTCAAGGCCTTGAGATTTTCTGCAGTTTGAGAAACTTCAAAGCTTTGAGCTATACGTTCAAGGCTTTGGAAAGTATAATCTCAAGGCTTTGAGATTTCAGCACATAAACACAAGTAAGTACCAATACTCCCCTAAACCAATGCATCCTTGTTTAACATACCCAGTTCAAGCCTTGGGGATGAAAACCTATCATCTGCCAAAGGTTTAGTGAAAATATCAGCAATCTTCAATGAAGTAGAAATAAAATATAAAAAAACATCACCTTGTTCTGCATGATCTCTAAGGAAGTGATGTCTCACATCTATGTGCTTGGTTCTTGAGTGCTGGAATGGATTCTTAGAGATTGAAATTGCACTTGTGTTGTCACAATGAATAGGCACATTTCTGAAATTATAGCCAAGATCTCTAAGTTGCGGAGCAATCCATAACACTTGTGAACAGCAAGCTCCAACTGCAATGTATTCAGCTTCTGCAGTTGATAATGCTATAGAACTTTGCTTTTTAGAATGCAAATGAACAGTGAAGATCCAAGAAACTGGCAACATCCAGAAGTACTCTTCCTATCTACTTTATACCCTGCAAAATCTGCATCTGAATAGCCACTCAACATAAAATTAGTTCTCCTTGGATAACAAATCCCCAAGTCTCTGGTTCCGTTCAAATATCTAAAAATTCTTTTGACTGCAGTTAAATGACTTTCCTTAGGATCTGCTTGAAATCTAGCACACATACAAACACTGAACATAATATCAGGTCTACTAGCAATTAAATACAAAAGTGATCCAATCATACCTCTGTATTCCTTTTGATTCACACTCTTACCATTTGAATCCTTGTCTAATGAGAGTGATGAACTCATAGGAGTTTTAAGCACCTTGGATTGTGACATATTGTACTTTTTCAATAAGACCTTGGTATACTTTCCTTGATGTACAAATATTCCTTTCTTCATTTTTAAAATATGAAGTTGAAGAAAGAAATTCACTTCTCCCATTAAGCTCATCTCAAACTCCCTGCACATCAGACTAGAGAACTCTTTTGAAAGAGCATCATTAGTAGCACCAAACAAAATATCATCCACATAAATCTGAACTACTAACAAATAACTTTCATGATGTTTATTGAAAAGAGTTTTATCAACTAGACCTCTCTTGAAATTGTTGTCAAGTAAAATCTTTGAAAGTCTATCATACCAAGCCCTTGGAGCTTGCTTTAACCCATAAAGAGCTTTGTCTAGTTTGTAAACATGATCCGGAAAGTTTTCATCTTCAAAACCAGGAGGTTGTGCTACAAAAACATCTTCTTGCAAATAACCATTCCGAAAAGCACATTTGACACCCATTTGATAAAGCTTTATGTGATTGTGAGATGCAAATGCAAGAAGTATTCTAATAGCTTCTAACCTGGCAGGAGGAGCAAAAGTCTCCTCATAGTCTATAACTTCTTCCTGATTATATCCCTGTGCCACCAGTCTGACTTTATTCCTTACCACTTTGCCATTCTCAACAAGCTTATTTCTGAACACCCATCGGGTTCCTATAACTGATTTCTCTTTAGGTCTGGGAACCAGATTCCATACCTTGTTTCTTTCAAATTCATTCAGCTCACTCTGCATTGAAATGATCCAGTCTGCATCTTCTAGTGCTTCCTTGGGTATTTTTAGGCTCAATCAAAGATACAAATGCAATAAAAGCACACAAGTTCTTCAACTGTCCTCTTGTCTGAGTTCCAGTTGATGGATAAGATATGATATTGTCAGGTGGATGATCTACAAGTTACTTAAACTTATTCCTTGGTATCCATGAATATTCTCCTTCAATGATTTGAGTTCTTGAAACAGTAGAGGGAGCATCATAGAAAGTTTCAGCTACTGTCTCAAGGCTTTGAGATTTTAGTTCTGCAAGAGGTTCAAGGCCTTGAGATTCTGCAGATTGATTCTGCACATTAGTTTTGCCTTTGTACTCTTTCACAACATCATCATCAGACTCATGCTTGTTCAAATTTCGATCTGCAAAACTTTCACTCAGAGAATCTTTAATTCTTTCATAAAAAAACACATGAATACTCTCTTCCACAATCTTGGTTTTTCTATTGTAAACTCTATAAGCTTTGCTAGTTTGAGAATGTAGGGTTTTGAATCATGGATGCGCAACGGAAACAATAATTAACCATGCAAAACCCTCCAAGTATCACAAGTCAAGAGACATAACGATGGTAAAGGATGAAATCAATTAACACACCTTAGGGTTCCCCTTTGATGACTTCAAACGCGAATTGTGTCACGTTCTCTATAGTTGATCCACGCCTAGAGTTGATTTCTAGATCTTCCAATCCTTGGTGATAGCCCGTAAAGAGGAAGTGGAAGAAGAATCATGCAAAACGAGACCAAAACAAGGAGGTTTCGGCCTCCTTGTGGGCCGACGGGAAGGGGCGGCGAGCTCCTTTGCTTGCTTGCTCTCTCTCCTTTTTGTTCTCTCCCACTCAAGTTATGATCAATTGAATCATAAGTATGATAAGGAAGGAAGGAGTGTCCTTTATATGGTCCAACAAATCCTTTCCAACTACCTAAAGGACTTATTCTAGTCCTACTAGAATTCAATTTAGTCCCTTCCTTGCAAATTAGTCCCTACTAAGTTTGCAAGGTATTGCAAGGTGATCCTTCTAATTAATTCCCAAATCTAGTTCAACTCTATATAGCGTGTGACCCTATAGGTTCTATCTAGTTGGTAGCAACAATTGCTAATATGGAGCGGTTTCTAGCAAAACATCCATTCTAGCCAACTAATAGAATAGTCATCTTGACAACCTTTGTACAAGTAATTGTCTCATCCCTTTGTCTCTATATCCGGATTGGACACGAGACATACAAGTCACAATCGTATATCAAATCCATAGTTTCTCGATCCATGGGAATAGCCTTATTCGTGCAAATAACATCAATATCCCATATTGATTTATTTGAGTATGGCCAGACATTCTATAAGCACTATCCCTCGAGTGGCCTAGGATATTTGCTCCCGTTATGTGGGAGGGACAAATTCTATCTACGTCCACTACGATCTCTAAGCTTGCTTCTTATTGTATCCGGTACACGCCTTTATAACTACCCAGTTACGGTGTAGCGTTTAACGCTACCAAAATCACAATAGTCCACAACTAAAATATCTAGCGACTTCACGTCTAAGGATGACAATACCATTTCACCGCGAGAAGCACTTGTGACTCAACATAACGTGTATGTAGCCTTCTCGGAGATGGGTCAATCCAGTGCGTCATTACCCTTAATGCACACCTATGTGTTGGATCATGATATCTCCATATCAATCCAACCCCATACTAGTCTATAGATGATTGTCCCTTTAATCATTATACTGGACTAGGGATATTTAAGATAAACGTAACAATTGTAAATCTAAGGACTTCATTATATTAAATATCCAATAAATAATAAATGAATTTTCTAGCCATATACAAATTCATACTAAACTAGATTGCCTCTAAGGCATCTATTCCAACATTCTTCCACTTGCACTAGAGCCAATCTGGCGCATCTCGTATGCCCATACTCCTAGTGTGCCCTTCATGCTTCCACTGCGTAAGCGGCTTTGTAAATGGATCTGACAGATTCTCATCTGTAGGAATCTTGCATATCCGAACGTCTCCTCTATCGATAATATCTCGAATCAGATGAAACTTCCTGCGCACGTGCTTGGATTTCTGGTGCGACCTGGGTTCCTTCGATTGCGCGATCGCCCCAGTGTTGTCACAGTACAACTCAACTGGATCCGCAATGCTAGGAACCACACCAAGTTCAGAAACAAACTTTCTGATCCAAACAGCGTCCTTTGCTGTGCCATTCGCAGCAATCTACTCAGCCTCTGTTGTAGAATCAGCCACTGTCTCTTGCTTGGAACTCTTCCAGCTCACCGCTGCTCCATTCAGGCAAAACACATACCCCGACTGTGATCTAAAGTCATCTCTGTCAGTTTGGAAGCTTGCATCAGTGTAACCCCTTACACGCAATTCTTCCTCACCGCCAAATATCAAGAAAGCATCCTTAGTTCTTCTCAAGTACTTTAGGATGTTCTTGCAGTTGACTGCAATCCGGTGACTCTCACCCGGATTGGATTGTTATCTGCTTGTCATCCTCAAGGCATATGACACATCTGGTCTAGTACATAACATGGCGTACATGATAGATCCTATGGCCGAGGCATAGGGAATTCTACTCATGCGTTTCTTCTCAATCTCATTGGAAGGACAACCACTCTTCGAAAGAGTGATTCCATGTGACATGGGCAAGAATCCCTTCTTGGAATCTTGCATGTTGAACCGTTTCAACACCTTGTAAATATATGTACTTTGACTTAGGCCTAGCAGTCTCTTAGATCTATCTCTATGGATCTTTATACCGAGTATATATGCTGCTTCCCCTAAGTCCTTCATTGAGAAACACTTTCCTAGCCAATCTTTAACAGATTGCAGCATGGGAACGTTGTTTCCAATGAGTAGTATGTCATCCACATACAAGACCAGAAAAGCTACAGAGCTTCCACTAACCTTCTTGTAGACACAAGACTCATCTTCGTTTCTGATGAAGCCAAACTCTTTGACTACTTCATCAAAACGTCTATTCCAACTCCTAGAAGCTTGCTTCAATCCATAAATGGATCGTTGCAGCTTACAGACTTTGTTGGCTTGCTTTGGATCTTCAAAACCCTCCGGCTGTATCATATACACGTCCTCGAGGAGATTCCCATAAAGGAATGCTGTTTTGACATCCATCTGCCAAATCTCATAGTCATGGTATGCTGCAATTGCAAGTAGGATTCGGATGGATTTGATCATAGCGACTGGTGAAAAGGTTTCATCATAGTCAATACCATGAATCTGTCTGAATCCTTTAGCCACCAATCGGCCCTTATAGGTAATCACATTACCATCCATGTCGATCTTCTTCTTGAAGACCCACTTGCACCCTATGGGCCGCGCCCCTTCGGGTGGTTCCACCAAAGTCCATACTTTGTTGGTATACATGGATTCCATCTCGGATCTCATGGCTTCAAGCCACTTCTGAGAGTATGGGACTTTCATGGCCTCTTCATAGGTAGTAGGCTCATCATCTATGAGCATCGTGTCACCGGAATCGGTCACGAGAAGTCCATACCTCTCGGGTTCCTGGCGCACTCTACTAGATCTACGAAGCTCTTGTGTTACCTGAACAGGCTGCTCCACAACTGTTTGTGGTTCCTGTTCATGTTCCATAATTGGTTCAGTGATTTGTGGTTCTTGAACCTCTTCAAGTTCTACAGTCCTCCAACTTGCTTCTTTAGAGACAAACTCTCTTTCTAGAAACACGCCGGTCCGAGTCGGTTGGTACCCCACAAATTTACACTTATCCGATTTTGGCCCTAGCTTGTCTGATTGTAAACGTTTTACAGAGACATCGCAGCCCCAAATCCTCATGAACGACAGTGTGGGACGCCTCCCACTCCACATCTCATATGGTGTCTTCATGACTGATTTAGATGGAACACGATTAATGGTGAAAGCTGCACTTAATAAAGCGAGACCCCAAAACGATAATGGAAGATCGGTTTGACACATCATAGATCGAACCATATCCAATAGGGTTCGATTCCTCCTCTCAGACACGCCATTCCACTGTGGCGTTCCGGGTGGAGTGAGTTGGGACACGATCCCACACTCTCTAAGATAATCGTCAAACTCTTGGCTCAAGTATTCTCCTCCACGATCTGATCGTAGAGCTTTGATACTTTTGCCAAGTTGCTTCTCTACTTCATTCTTGAATTCTTTGAACACTTCAAAGGATTCAAATTTGGCCCTCATGAGGTACACAAATCCATATCTACTGTAGTCATCAGTAAATGTAATGAAGTAGACGTAACCACCCCTGGCAGGCGTGGCAAATGGCCCACACACATCAGTATGTATGAGCGCCAATTGCTCACTAGTCCTCTCACCTTTCTTATTGAAAGGGGACTTTGTCATTCTTCCCAATAAACAAGCCTCACATGTCTCATATGATTCAAAATCAAATGAGTCTAGTAGTCCATCCTTATGGAGTCTAGATACACGTTTCTCGTTTATGTGGCCTAAACGACAGTGCCATAAATAAGCAGGATTTAAATCATTTATTTTAATCCGCTTGGTATTAATGTTGTAGACAGGATTGCTTAGATCAAGGACATACAGTCCATTAAATAATTGCGCACTAAAATAGTGAATATTGTTCAAATAAAAGGAACAACAATTGTTCTTTATTGAAATAATAAAACCATCCTTGTCCAAACAAGAAATAGAAATAATGTTTCTGCTCATAGCAGGCACAAAATAGCAATTATTTAATTCTAAAACTAATCCTGAAGGCAGAGATAGCTCGCACACGCCCACGGCCAACGCAGCAACTTTTGCTCCATTCCCAACGCGCAGATCTATCTCCCATTTAGCCAATCTTCTACTTCTATTTAGATCCTGCACATTTCGATAAATGTGAGATCCACATCCAGTATCTAATACCCATGATGTAGAGACAGTTAAATTGACATCTACAACAAAAATACCTGGTGGTGGTGGAATCACTATTCCAAGCCTCTTGTCCTCCATATATTTTGGGCAGTTCCTCCTCCAGTGTTCAGGCTGACTGTAGTAGTGACACTCACCTTTAGTCACACCTTTGGCAATGCCACCAACAGGCTTAAGGGAAGGTTCCTTTGACTTGGCAACTGATTTGCCTTTTCCCTTGGAGGATGAGGCAAACCTTTTGCCCTTTCCTTTCTTCACCATCATAATGGCCTTGCCCTTACCCTTGTTGATGCTCTGTTCAGCTGTCCTCAACATATTGAGCAAATCTGACAGTGGTTTCACGATCTCATTCATGTTATAGTTCATGATGAAGTGTCCATAACTCTCGGGCAACGATTGCAACACGAGACCGGTTGCCAACTCTTTGCCGACCGGGAACCCTAGCCGGGCGAGATTCTCCAAGTACCCGATCATACGGAGTACATGGGGTCCCACCGGGTTCCCTTCTGCCAGATGACACTTGAACAGTGCCTTAGAGACGTCATACCTCTCAACCCTTGCCTGCTCTTGGAAGAGCTGCTTCAGATGCTCGATCATATCGACAACATTCATGTTTTTGTGCTGCTTCTGAAGCTCAGAAGTCATGGTGCATAGCATAAGGCAGGCCGCATCATTAGCGTCATCAACACGCTTCTGATACGCCTTTAGGGAAGCAGGTGTTTGATTCACTGGACCTGCTGGAACATGCTCCTCTATTGCGTACAGTTTCTTCTCTTGCTTGAGAACGATTCTCAAGTTTCTGTACCAATCAAGGAAGTTGGTTCCAGAGAGCTTGTCCTTCTCAAGGACAAATCTTAGGGAATGTTGTGAACTCGATGAGTTTTTTGCCATTTGGAATTCTACAAAAGGAAAATACGCAAGTTTTAGTATTTGTGAATTTTACTATATTCAATAATGGCTAGTTTATCAAATATAGCTCCCACTATTTTCTACGGATTAATAACCCTCAATATATTAATGCGGAAAATATCCTTATATTTTCTAGTGGGCCAAGATCCATGTTTCATCTCCTTATGAGCTTGCTTTGGCAAGTCACCCATAATTTGACTAATTTAGGTAGGAACAATTCCAATTGTATCCCTTATGCAACTCTTGGTTCAATTGGGCAAATAACTCCTTATTTATCCATCCATATGGATAATCCTAATTGATTGCCTCTAGGTTTCTTAATCATATTAATAGCCTAGTTGTGTTCAACCTCTTATTTAAACAGTTGCACATTACTAGCTTGTGCCATCGCATTCCATCATTATGAACCAAGTCGCCATGCTTTGGCATGCACGAACTTGATAAATCATGATGATAATGAGTGTTTAAATAAAGAGAAGGCAAGAACACAATATTTAAATTTTGAGGGATTTTAAATTCAATTTTAATTGTTTTGTTGATCAAATATCAACTAATCTATCTCTTTGAGTTTGGGCACAACTCCAAATAATAGATCCGGGTTGTCTAATTATCTTATTATCCTAATTTCATGCATCAACCATACACCAACCACAAAATAATAAGACAATAAAGTAAACAACCACAAAACAAAAATAAAACGTGATGTGGATATGACCTTTTCTAGACTAAGATAATTCCAAGCCAATGGAATTATCTATGAACCCTAAAAGCAAACACATCTCCATGCGTATTGATCTTTTGGTCCATGCTTCATAGTCATGCGGAAGGCTCCATGCTCCATCCTTTGGTGGCTCCTTTTGGCTTTGATACCCCCACACTTACCTATTGCGCATCCCGAGCAACAAATCAAAACACCGTTGCATACAAATCTTAACTAGCCGACTCAATAACAAAATACGACTCAACAATGCAACGATATGATGCAAATTCAAGGTACGACTCGATTAGGGATGGCAATATGGTCCGATCCGATCTGTGATTCGAGCAATCCGGGCCGAATGGATCGGATCCGAATCCGATCCAATTGAAAATGGATCGGATTTGGATCTAGAAAGTCAGATCCGATCGGATTTGGATCTGGGTTTGGATCTAAGGGCAGATCCACCGGGTTCCGACCCGATCCGATCCGACGTATATGTGTGCTTTAAAAATATATTCATATTACCTCCACACTTTCACTTCCAAGAAGAATACATTTGTAATTCCAACCTACAAAGCTATTTCTGTTGTGTTTTAGGCTTCATAACTTGCGAACATGCCTTAGAGTATGAAATACTGTTTATTTCTTATGTTATTTTTTGTATTTTATTGCAAACCCAAGCCGGATTCGATCTGAATCCGATCCGACCACGTATTATATGGATCTACGGATCGGATTTGGATCAGCTGGATGAAACCCGATCCGATCTGATCCGAATCCGGTGATGATCCGAATGGATCTGGATCGGATCTGGATCCTATTTCTCCTAGTCGGATCTGGATCGGATCTAGCCTGATCCGATCCAGATCCGACCCGTTGCCATCCCTAGACTCGATCCTACACAACACATATTTACACACGCACACAAAAGTATTTCTTTTTGGTTGAGATTGGGCAATCTCGATAAGCAAACTGGTAAGTCATCAGGCTCTCATATCCCCTTTGGAAACTCTACAACCTCCATGATCGGCAGAACTTGCGGCCAGTTTCGTTAGACAGAACAAGCAAGAGCACTTAATAATTTGCACTCACTCACTCATCAGACATATCCCTAGTATTTACCATCCGAGCTATTTATCCATGGGTTAAAACTGTTGACGGCTTAGGACGGGTGGGATGGGCTATTTAGAAGCGTAGTCCTAGACGTCATGATATTCTCACCTAACCCATTTCTCACACTCCCTCACCGAAATCCAAGGAACCCAACCGAATCTCACCTACTCCGGCCGTCATTCCCTCAATCCCGGTGCAACGCCGATCTCGCGGCCACAAATGTGAAAGAGTGTCAGACAGAATCATAGCTTATTTCCTCGGTTCCCTTGCGATTTCCAAAACACGCTCCTTTATTCCCTTCACTTTCCATTCATTCTCTATATTTTTTCTTCTTTTTTTCACTTTCATAAATAATCAATACATGGAGCACAAATAATACTGAATGAACCCGAGGAGATAAAAAATCATGTAGATCATGTGGGGGTGGAATGTGTCAAATCAAAGAGATACAATAATAATAGTCGACACCCCCATACTCGATGTAAACCAACTCACAAAATCCGGTAGTCAAAGTGATACGTGCTTTCCAACCGATCCTCCTCATCACCTAAGATATAGAGAATAACATGAAAAACTAACACGTCCTCCTATAAAATCAATCAACCCCACCCCATATCGTGCGGAAAGAACGTCACGCACTACGGCACCCCACCTGTGATCGTGGTGTAAGGACACGATTCACCACCACACCGAAGTGTGTTTCCGTCTCTAACTCACCCTCACATCCCCTCATAAGACGAGACATGTAAGAGTATCCACAACGAATGTATCAAATCAGCACACCCTCATCGAACCTCCCTAACTCGACTCCCTCTATCATGACGCATAGGAAAGGGCCATTCTAACAAGTGATGAAAGTCACAATGAAAGGCTTCCTAGGCTAGAGGCTGTGAATAAAAGGGGTAAATGGATCGAAGAGGGTAACTAGTGGACCTAGGCTGTGAGACGGGACGTGAGGTCCCCATAAAAGTCACTCACACGACTGCTCTGTTGCCACTACGAGGAGGGTTGACGACTACCTAAATGACGGCGGTGTAGTACTAGTAGGACATCTAAGTCTGAGAGACAGTTACTTGCATTTCTAGTGTGCATTAGCTCTATAAGTCTTCCTACTCCAGATTCTCGCGTCTTTGCCTCACTTCGGATCTTCATACTCCTAGAGAATTCTATAATTAAGCCCTCGCCAAGTTCAACTCATTTTGATTGCCCTTTCTCTTAAAATTCAATTTTTAATTTTTATGGATTTTTCATTTTTTCCACTAACTCCTACTCTATATGCAAGGCCAGACACGAAAGAAGACTCGAAACTGACTCAATTCGGTAGGTGGACTCAATTAAATAAACGTGCAAAATAAAACGACTAACACATAAATACACCGCTAATAACATCACAGTACGACACTATAAATAGACACGACATGGACCACGAATACGACACAATACGAACTAACAATCTACATGCTGACAGGTTAATGCAAACACGGACTGGCTAGTCAAGACTAAAATCCCCCCACACTAGAATGCTTCGTTGTCCTCAACGAATTTAGAGATCAATTAAGAGGAATCGGCAATTCTAATGCAAGGTGCGGTGAATCTACTCAGGAGCATCGTCATCCTATGCCTCAACTAATTTCTGTTTCTTCCTATAGTCAGACTCAGGCGCCTTAATCCTCAACAACACAAAAAGTAGCAATTCAAATTAGAGATTATATTCGCTACGTGCACGTGACAAGGAGTGTAGACAAAATTGACCAATTAAGCACAAATTTCAGGCGAATTCAGCAAACAGTTCAACAAATCTTATGCAAGTACTTAAAATCAATTAAAGAGAGAGTTTAGCGATACCTGCATCCCTAGAGTTCCATTTAGACGGGGCTTGTTTGAAAAAATCAGTCAAGAAAGGACCGTACGGTCGACTGCTTTTTCGGTAACTTTCGCGATGTGAGTTTTTTAGCTCAACTGCTTCTCCACTGGCTACACCTTTCACACAACAACTGACACAATAACCAACATTACACCTCCAGGCTACCCTCCTAATCACCGGACCTGCAACCACCACCATTCACTAACAAATCCAACCAATTCCTCCATGAAAACCGATTAACCCACCTGCTGACCCAACATCACAGCCACGACCTCCAACAGACCCGAGTACTGAAACAAACCAGAAACAACAGTACACCGAATCAATCCACCACAAGGCCGCCATTGAATTCGGCGTGAAGCTCAAACCAGTAGAAGCAGCGAAGAACAGAGTCTGAATCCACCCTGATTCAGTTTGAAACCACGACCCACAAAGAAGCCATGGCAGCGCTGCAAGAAAAGGCGCAGATCCCCCACGCTTACCTCGCCGGATCTTCAGAATCGTACCCCTCTATGTCACTGGCGCTGATCAGCCGAGCCTAACTCACCAAACTCCGCTGAAATACGGCGATGTTTTTGGCCAATCGTGCTTTGGAGGGCGTCGCTGTTCCTTGAGAGCTCTGCCGTAGTGCGTCTTCTTCAACAAACACCCAACCCTGTGTCGTCGGGGTTGATTAGGCGAGAAGAACCCAGCAAATCCAAGAAGTTCCAGTGATTTCTTCTGCGGGTTCGCCGGAGTGAGGAAGAGAAGTCGCCGGCTTCACATGCGGCCGAAGGTGCGATGGGACACCACCACAAATCGCCGGAATTCGGTACAGGGGGACTTGTGGTGGTGGTGGCTTGAAACTCGTTGCGAGGAGAGACGGAGGCTGCTGGGGTCGCTGGAGTGAGAGAGAGAGGCTGCCGGAGGGGCCATTGAAGGACACTCCGGAGATGCGAACAAAGACGCCGGAGAATCGATCGACTTGCAGAGGAATTTGAGGGTGTGAGGGTGCTGTCTTCGAAAGATGAAGAACCAGCCCCTGTATAGCCCGATGTATCTTCTAAACTTTGCTTGAATTCCTCTTTTCACCCTCAAAAACCATCTAATTTCCCTTTCTGCCCCTGTTTGTGCGAGCAAGAAGGGTGTTCGCACGAACAGTGTTCACAAGAACACTATTTTCTGTTCTTAATATCCGGCAGTGAGTTTTTGGGGCTTGGCTGTTCCTGCGAACACAGGGGGTGTTCGTGCGAACACCCCTGACTCCAGCTTCATTTTTTTTCTTTTCGATCCGCTTCGTTTGCTTCATCTTCGAGGTTCCTTAGCTTTGAATTCCTTGTTCCACTTTTTGTTCTTGAGCCAATTTTTCGCGACACGCTTTCCAAAATCCTCGGGAATCTCCTCGTGATCACATCTTTCTCGTTCAAATTCCTCCTTTCTTTTACGTTCGAACTCCGATGTGCGCATTTCCATGCGAGTCTATGCACATCAAGAAGGGGAGTCCGAATCGCGTAATAACCTGTAAACCTGCGGAGACTCAACTCAAATGTCAAATTCTCGCTCTCTCACCCTTCAGATAACAAAACGGAATTAAAAACGCACACAACAGTATTTAAAACACACTCTCTACACTAATGCATAAAATACGTTGGGTTGCCTCCCAACAAGCGCTTTGTAATTTACGGTCGACGGCCTGACCCAGTTACCTTTGCCACCTCACGAGGGTGGTATGGCACATTGTGCCGCTTCCAGCTTAGCTTTCCTGTGTTGGATTTGAAGCACTGCTTCATGTGCGTGCACCGCTGATGGCTTATTTCTTTCCCAGTAGTCAGGTGGATCCCCTTGCGACAACTATGTGATTTGGCGCTTCACTTGTACAGCAAATGGCACACCTGGTTGATACTCCCATGAACACTGGGGTGACGGTTTGAAGACCCGAAAAGTATCCATGTCATCATGTACCCTCATAATCAGTTCTCCATTCTCTACGTCAATGAGAGTACGACCAGGTTCCAGGAATGGCCTACCCAGAATTAGCGGAACATCACCTACTGGCATATCCAATATAACAAAATCAGCCGGAATAATCAGACTTCCGACCTTTACTAGCACATCTTTAACCATCCCACATGCTTTCTTGGATGACTTATCTGCAAATTGGAGTGTTATCCAGGTTTTCGGGGGCTCCCCCACACCTAACTTTTTGAATACCGACAACGGCATCAAATTCACGCTCGCTCCCAGATCACAGAGAGCTCTTCCAGTGTAGGAATCACCCAATGTAGCCTCAATGACAAAGCTACATGGATCCTTCTTTTTTTAGGTAACCCATGCAAAACACATGAACTAACCTGTTCATTTAAGTTTACTCTCTGAAATTCATCCACCCCTTTCTTTTCAAGAACTGCATCTTTAATAAATCGAGCATACTTAGGCATCTTTTGAAGTGCCTCAATCAATGGGATATTGATATGCAGTTTAGAGAATACATTCAAAAAGCGCTTGTATTCCTCACAATCATCCTTCTTCTTCATAGTACGTAATGGAAATGGTAGTTCTGAAGAAGAAGGAGAAGATGGAAGTGGTACCTCGGTAGATTTCTCTGCATCCTGGTGAATCATGCCCTTTGATTGGGGGATCATGACAGGTGTCTTCTCAGAATTGAAGACTTCATGTTCCTTCGCCTTTGAGGCTTCCGCTCTGGCATGACTCGGATATGGAGGATCTGTAAGTGCATGATGGCTTGAGCCTGTCCCTCTGATGTGTCAACAATGCTACCCAGTGCCCTTTGTTCAAGTTGTTCCTTTAGATCTTTTATTTCTGCTTGAGCAAATTGAAGTGCAATTGCTACAGAGCTGACTTGTGTGGACATGTATGTCATGTGCTGAGCCATCGTCTTTATTATCCCTGTCATCTCGGTCAACTCTAATGGTGGTACTGGCTGCTGCTGATGCATCTCTGAAACATTTGCTTCATGCACTACCTCTAACGCATTCACCTGAACAGTGTTATAAGCCATCTTTTCATCTCTTACCAGTTCCATGTGCCTGTACTGGTAATCCATGCTCTCTTCTTGCTGAACCAAGCATCTCATCAATGCATATGCCCCTTCATGATCACAGTTAAATAAGAAGTTTCCCCCAGCTTCTATATCCATTTTGTCTCCACTGGGCTGTCCAAGTGAATCATAGAAGACCTGGATTAACTGTCGCTTGTCAATACCATGGTTGGGACATCTACGTAGCAAATGATTGAAGCGATGCCATGCTTTGACAAGTGATTCATCTTGCTTTTGCCTGAACATCCAGATCTCATTCTGAAGCTGAATCACACGTGAGGTAGGATAGAACTACTCATGAACTGTGCCACACACTCTTCCCACGTTTTGATTGAACAGGATGGCATAGAGTCCAGCCAATCCATAGCAGCTCCCTTGAGACAATGGGGAAAGAGCATCAGTTTTAGCACTTCAGATGTGACCCCATTATATCGGATTAGCCCACAGTGGCTCTGAAATCTCCCAATGAATACATGTGGGACTTCCTCGTCTGTCCCAGCAAAAGTGCACTGGTCCCGCGCAAATTGAATTGTGCCCAGCTTAAGACAGAATGTTTCTGCCTGAATTGGTGGCACCACAATTGCTGGATCCCTTCCTTGAAGATCCGCCTCAAATGCATGGATTATTGCTTTCCCTGAACGATTATATGGCATTGAGATCGGGTGCGGTCTTGATGTTGCTGCCAGTGCTTTCTCTACAACTTCAGCCACCAAAGCTTGTAGCTGCTCTGTGGTGAGGCTAATCTGCCCTTGTCCTTCCGCCATAGCTACCTGAGAAAACAACACTAGCACACCCGTGAGGTAAACAAATAGTAACAAAAATAGAATAAAAGAAGTATCCTAAATTAATTTTTAACTAAACTAATAAACCGTTTAATTCCCCGGCAACGGTGCCAAAAACTTGACGCGAATTCTTAACGCGCTTAAACGCAAGTATACGGTCCAGTAGTAAGTGGAGTATTTTACGACTCCGAGTATCGAACCCAAGGGAAATAGACAATTATTAGCTAATTAAGAATCAATTAGAAGATGCCTAAGTATCCGGTAAGAAGTGGTTTGATTTTGATTGTTCGTCGCCCACAAACAAGCGACTTAAAATTAAATAACAACTAAGCTAACTGTTTTTGTATGCTTTTCTGCTGAAAAGAATGACTGTAATTTGATATGATTATAGAGAAGAACTAGGCAACCAATGGTCCCTAGGGTTGTTAACGATTTCCGGAATTATGCATGAAACACTCTACTCACGTTCTAGTTATATCGGGTAGTACTCATCACGATCTTCTCTCGATCTCACGTGAATTTGTGTATACAATAGATTTCAGGTCCTCTCGGTCCACCTCCGTCTATCACTACAATCTAACTGATTTGTTAGGCTCGTTCACCGGGTCTTATCGGTCCACCGAATTCACTAAGTTCTAACAAAAATCAATTGAAACTACCCTCACACGATTAATCAAGTTTCTATCTCCTCTCGGTCTCAAGAAACTACAAGATCACCTAACTATTCTTTAACACGTCTCAAAGAATTCATTTTCGTTCAATTCTATCAACAAGTAGTGTCCTACGGGTGATCAAGCCAAGAACACTAATAAATAAAGAACAAGAATAGTTTGGATAACAAGAACATTCATAAACTTTAAGCAAAGGCATGTATCATGTCCAAAATCCGGAAAAACGTCATCAAACCCTAGTTTTCATCAATCACCTAGCTTAAAGTGTTTAGCTAGACATAATAGCGTTCAAAATAAACAAAATAGTAGAGTTCATGAAGAAAAAGAAGAAGAAAAGATGATCAAACGCTAAAATCTTCAATGTTGATGATCTTCCAAGCTCCTAGCTTTGTCTCCCGTCTTTTCTAGCTCCCAAGACTTCAAAGATGCGTGAATGTACTCTTCTTAGGTCGTATCATACGTTTTTTTACCAGCTGGGCATGCTTTTTAATGAAAACTAGCCGAAATTGCACTTCAGCCCCTCTACTTTGTAATTCCGGACATAATTATTTTCTGATCTTGCGTGGGCTGTATCTCCAAAATACGGACTCGTCTTCGGGCCTACCATATATCGTTGGAAAGCTACGGATGTCTACTTTCCAATTCAAAAGGCCTTGCTCCAAATTTCTTTGTAGATTTTCCTGAGCATCGAAAAGAGTGCAGGCTGGTCCTGTGTAACTTTTCCAACGTTGCTTCGTTTGTGCGTCTCCTTTTCTCCTCTTCATCTAGCTCCATTCCAAGCATATCCAAGCATCTCATAAGCTCCATTTCACCTATTTTGAGATACACAACACTAAATAACCCGTGCAATTATCATAGCAAATATGAGAGAAAACATGCACAAATAAGCTAGAAACACAACTTTTCACTCTTAAGCTTAGAAATAGTCAAATTCACATATTTGTGCACATATAACATATAAATCATGTGAAATAAGCCTATTACAAATAATATGGAAGTATAAAAATAACTCCTAAAAAAGAGTTATCAGGCTTCTTTTCTTCAATCTTGGCTAACAATCTACTTTATCTAGCACTAGCTAACTTATATACTAAATAAAATAAATCTCACAAGTTGAGAAAAAAAAGGCTCGCAGGCCATAAAAACCCTAATTAATTATTATAATTAATTGATCAGCTCGCAGGCCGTAAACCAAACCACAAAATTAAACATCCACAACAAACCACATCCTAAGGCCATATCCAATCACCATGCGATTTGCACATAAACAGTTAAAATCCAAGTTTAACGCGCTTGGTCAATTTTAATTGATTTTAGGATGTTCTAGGGTTAAAACGGTCCATGGGGCCCAACAATCCAATTGCCCGGGCCCAAAAAGTGAACCGCAAGGGCCTAGGGGCGGCCGGCCCCTAGCTCACGCGGCTAGGCCGCGGGCTAGGGCTGCCCCGGCCCCTAGGTCGGCCTTGTTTGGGCGGCAAGCAAGGAGGGGCGGTACCCTAGGGGGGGGGGCGAACCTCCTTTGGGAGTTGTTTCCAAAACAACTCCCTTGCTTGGTGCCCAAGTTTGGTTGTTTCCTTGTTTGGGAAGAACTCCTTCTTCCCCAAGGATGCCCAAACCCTAGATCTAAGATCCTAAAATTTCTAAAACTCACTAATTCATGCATCCAATGCAAAAAGTAGATCTTGTTATGATAGATTATTGACAAATTGCATCACATGCTTGATTTGTCTTGTTTTACGCGATAAACAACAATTTTAAGGTGTAAAACTATCAAAACATAACACATAAACCACGTTTATGCTCTACAACCAGGCTCTGATACAACTGTAGGGTTTTGAATCATGTATGGTAAAGGAAGAAATCAATTAACACACCTTAGGGTTCTCCTTTGATGACTTCAAACGCGAATTGTGTCACTTTCTCTATAGTTGATCCACGCCTAGAGTTGATTTCTAGATCTTCCAATCCTTGGTGCTAGCCCAGAAAGAGGAAGAGGAAGAAGAATCATGCAAAACAAGACCGAAACAAGGAGGCGGCCTCCTTGTGGGCCTACGGGAAGGGGCGGCGAGCTCCTTTGCTTGCTTGCTCTCTCTCCTTTTTGTTCTCTCCCACTCAAGTTATGATCAATTGAATCATAAGTATGGGAAGGAAGGAAGGAGTGTCCTTTATATAGTCCAACAAATCCTTGCCAACTACCTAAAGGACTTATTCTAGTCCTACTAGAATTCAATTTAGTCCCTTCCTTGCAAATTAGTCCCTACTAAGTTTGCAAGGTATTGCAAGGTGATCCTTCTAATTAATTCCCAAATCTAGTTCAACTCTATATAGCGTGTGACCCCAAAGGTTCTATCTAGTTGGTAGCAACAATTGATAATATGGAGCGGTTTCTAGAAAAACATCCATTCTAGCCAACTAATAGAATAGTCATCTTGACAACCTTTGTATAAGTAATTGTCTCATCCCTTTGTCTCTATATCCGGATTGGACACGAGACATAAAAGTCACACTCGTATATCCAATCCATAGTTTCTCGATCCATGGGAATAGCCTTATTCGTGCAAATAACATCAATATCCCATATTGATTTATTTGAGTATGGCCAGACATTCTATAAGCAATATCCCTCGAGTGGCCTAGGATATTTGCTCCCGTTATGTGGGAGGGAAAAATTCTATCTACGTCCACTACGATCTCTAAGCTTGCTTCTTATTGTATCCGGTACACGCCTTTATAACTACGCAGTTACGGTGTAGCGTTTAACGCTACCAAAATCACAATAGTCCACAAATAGAATATCTAGCGACTTCAAGTCTAAGGATGACAATACCATTGCACCGCGAGAAGCACTTGTGACTCAACATAACGTGTTTGTAGCCTTCTCGGAGATGGGTCAATCCCGTGCGTCATTACCCTTAATGCACCCCTATGTGTTGGATCATGATATCTCCATATCAATCCAACCCCATACTAGTCTATAGATGATTGTCCCTTTAATCATTATACTGGACGAGGGATATTTAAGATAAACAACACAATTGTAAATCTAAGGACTTCATTATATTAAATATCCAATAAATAATAAATGAATTTTCTAGCCATATACAAATTCATACTAAACTAGATTGCCTCTAGGGCATCTATGCCAACAGAGAATATCCAAGAAATACACCTTCATCACTCCTAGCATCAAATTTACCAAGATTGTCTCTACCATTATTATGCACAAAACATATACGACCAAAATGTTTGAAATAAGAAACACTAGGCTTCCTACCTTTAAACAGTTCATAAGGAGTCTTTTTAAAAATAGTTCTATTCAAGCATCTATTTAGCACATAATTGGCAGTATTACTAGCTTCTGCCCACAAGAATTTAACAAATTACTTTCAAATAGCATGGTTTTAGACATATCCTCAAGTGTCCTATTTTTCCTTTCAACTACTCCATTTTGCTGTGGAGTTCTAGGTGCAGAAAAGTTGTGTGATATGCCATGCTTTGCACACAAAAAATCAAAGTCAAGTTGATCAAATTCCCTACCATGATCACTTCTAATGGATGCAACAGGTAAATTTTTCAAAGTTTGAAGCTCTTTGCACAATCTAGAAAATTCAGATAAGGCTTCAGTTTTGTCTCTAATATACATCACCCAAGTAAATCTAGAATAATCATCTACTATAACAAGCATATACCTCTTACCTTTTGGGGTCTGAACTCTCATAGGACCACAGAAGTCCATATACAACAGTTCTAAGGGTCTAGAAGTACTTAAAAAGTTCTTTGGCTTGAATGAGATTCTGGTTTGCTTACCTTGTACACATGCCTTGCAAACCTCATCATCTGAAAATTTCTGTGATTGTAATCCTCTTACAAAATCCTTTGAGATGAGTTTATTCAAGGTGTGTATGCTAATATGCCCAAGCTTTCTGTGCCAAAGCTTTGAATCTTCCTTCAAGGCATTGAGGCATTTTAACTTGTCACCTGCAACACTGTTAGTACTCATAGCATATAGATTATATCATCTTGGAGCAGTGAGTATGCAATCACCAGATTTCTCATCTTGCACCACACATTTCTCCCTGTAAAATATAGCTTTATAACCTTTATCACATAACTGAGAGATACTAAGCTTATTATACTTAAGTCCATCCACAAGATAAACATCAGAGATAGAGTTGGTAGAACCATTACCAATACTACCTATACCAATAATATTGCATTTTGCTTTGTCACCAAGTGTGATTGCTCCTCCAGATTTTTCTGTAAGCTCAGTAAAGAGAGATTTCTTTCCACTCATATGTCTGGGACATCCACTGTTTAATATCCATTTCCGATCTTTCAAGGCCTTGGTGACATCCATTTCTTCAATATGTCCGTCTGATGACTTTTCTTCATCATGTTTGGCCATGAAGCACAAATTTGCTTGATCTTCTTCGGTGTCTGAGTCACTTGATGAATCAGAATCACTCCAGGAAGCATCATGGCTTTCTTCCTTGTGTTGTCACTGTCTTTCTTCTGAAAGTTCCTGTTCTTCTTCTTTTGTGGACAGTCTCTTCCTAAATGATCTGCATCACCACACTCAAAACAATTCATTACTTTACTTTTATGTAACTGTGATGAAGATTTACCTTTGTAGTCCTTGCTGCTTGAATGTATTGATCTCTCTCTGTTGTAGTCCCTGTTACCAGAGTTTCTTTTCTTCTTGAGAATCCTGGCCAAGGCCTTGGAGATCAATGCTAAAGCCTCTTCATCATCATGCTCATCTTCAATCTCAAGGCTTTGAGATTTTTCATTGTCTTTAGCCTTGAGTGCTAAGTTCTTGATGTTTTCACTCAGATCACCTTCTATATCCTTCATAGACATTTCATGAGTGAGCAGCTTTTAGATCATCTAGCTGAAGAAGACTTAAATCCTGAGCTTCCTCAATGGCTGTTGTCTTTGGCTCCCACTTGGCTTTTGGCAAGCTTCTCAGAATTTTTCTAACTTTTTCCTCATTTGAAAACTTCTTTCCCAATGACTCCAGATTATTCACCACATCAGCGAATCTTTTGAATATCTCCTTAATGGTCTCGTCTGAGTTCATCTTGAACTGCTCATATTGCCTCAGAAGTATGTTGATTGTGGTCTATTTAACCTGTCTCGTCCCTTCATATGTCAAAACCAGTTTGTCCGATACTTCTTTGGCACTTTTGCAATTTGACACTCTGTTGAACTCATCTGCATTAAGAGCACAATATAACAGATTCATAGCCTTGTAATTGTTTGATACCTTTTCCAGTTCAATAACTGAGAGATTTTCCTCAGACTTGATACATCTGACTCCATCAATGGTAGTCTAGTACTCATGAGGTCCATTCTGAACTATTGAACACAATTCCATGTCTTGATCTATGATGAACATCTTCATCAATGCCTTACAGTGCATGAAGCTATCACCACAGAGCAGTGTGGGTCTGCTGGCTGCCCTTCCTTGTGAGAATCCACCATCTCCTATATTACTCATAGTCACAAGATTGTTAGATCTATATCAGTGACCAAGCTCTGATACCAATTGAAAGTGTGTAATGTAGACTAAATACATGACCTAAATACTCTAGAAGGGGGGGGGGGGGTTGGAAACTTCTTTCAAAACACAGTTTTTAACAAATTAACTTAAGTGAGGAACTCAAATCTCAAGGCCTTGAGATTTTAGAAAAAAGTCAGAAACTTTCAAAGGCAAAATAGAAAGCTTCAAGATCTTAAACTATTACCAGTTCTGAACAGCTTATAAACCCTAGTTTGATTTGAGTTGTGTGAAACAGAAAATAACAAAACTGTAAAGTAAAGAACACAATACAATTTCCAGATTTCAGTCCCAATGGACCTAATCTCTGCCTGAGGGATCTAATCCCACCAGGATTGGGCAAACACTTCTTATTACTCACACAGAAACAGCCCTAGATCTTCAAGCCTAAGTGATTTCCCTTACACCTATACAGCTTGTAGTTTCAAATCTATCTAGTATCAGCTACTAACTGTTGAGCTAACAATAACCTCTTGTTGTTCACTTGAACAACCAACCACTAGGTTTAGTGAGGTTTTAGATATACAAAAGATAACCAGATTACAAAACAGATGAAGAACACAGTAGAAGATCAAGCTTGTGAAGGCCTGGATGTGTTCTTCTGGAAACTGGAATGATTGATCTTCTGAAATCTCGAATTGAAGCTTGAATGTCTGTGTGTTTGAATGAATGATCTCCCACGAATATTTCACACCTCTCTCAGTTTTATGCAAGCCTCTATTCTTTCAAAATTCAAACCAGTCTTTTATCTACTCACTGCAACTGAATGAGAGATTTTAGGATCTCAGTTCCTACAAATCCTCTTCTCGTTTCAATAGCAATTCAAACAGCTCTGAGTAGATATCCGTTGGAGTTTGTTCAGATTGTATTTGCACGTCTAACAAACCTGCAACAACATTAAAACATAGCAACAACAAAAATCCATAAATATAACAGCACTAAGTCTGTTTGGATTTACAGTTGCTGAATAAAAACTGGATGAGTGATTAGAACAATAATCTTATTAACATCTGAAACATATAGCTCATGATAAACTAGTTTAAGACTCATAGAAGTCATTAAACAATCTCAATAATAAAGATCAAACCCTGCAAGAAAGAATCAAATTAGTTTTGTAAAAACTGTTAGCAGCTCAAGGCACATCTCAAGGCCTTGAAGCTCTGAACATGCTTCACAGTCTTTCAAAGTTAAGACCAGAAATATTTGATTCTCTCTGATCAGGACATCTGCAATTGTGTTACATAAGTAGAGAGTATAAAACATAAGTATTTGCATCAAATCTCTGATCTTAATAATCAAATAGCCAATCTGCAACACAAGATTGTTAGAACATTCAACACAATAAAAACTACTCTCAAGGCTTTGAAGCTCTGTCAGTATCTCAAGGCCTTGGAGTATCAGAAATGCTTTGTATTTGTCTTTCATCACTCAAAACAGTTCTCAAAACACACTTAAGGGTCTTTGAGTCAACAATATTACTGGGTAGAAGCCGTGAATACAGCAAATTATATTCTAAACAGGTGCTTGATCAAGCCTATCTTGAAGAAAACCCCCTATGAACTCTTCAGAGGGAGAAATCCAAACATCTCATACTTCAAACCCTTTGGGTGCACATGCTATGTCCACAACAATGGTAAGGACAACTTGGGTAAGTTTGATGCAAGAAGTGATGGAGGTGTATTTCTTGGTTACTCTCTTACTAGCAAAGCTTATAGAATTTATAATAAAAGAACCAAGCTGGTTGAATAAAGTATTCATGTTGTTTTTGATGAAAGCTACAATGGTTCTTTGAGTGAAAGTTTTGCAGACTTGAATCTGAACAAGCATGAATCAGAAGAAGAAGCTGAGAACTCTCCTGGGTTCAGAAGGAAACAAAAGACATTTTCAAGACCTTGAAAATAGGTCTCAAGGCCTTGAAAACAGAGATCAAAGCCTTGAAAAAGATGATCAGAAAGAGAGGAATGATCAGGCCACTACTTCAAGACCATAGAAGATATATGGAGAACCTGAACCATGGTCTCCAAGAAAGAGATTCAAATATCTTTCATCTCATCCATCTGAGAACATCATCTTTGACCCAACCACTTGTACACAAACAAGATCACAGTTGAAGAATCTTTGTGCCTTCAAGATCACAGTCTGTCATTGGTACCAGGTGGGTGTTCAGAAACAAATTGGATGAAAATGGAAAGGTGATCAGAAACAAAGCAAGGTTAGTTGCTCAAGGTTACAATCAAGAAGAAGGTATTGATTATGAGGAAAATTTTGCTCCAGTTGCCAAGTTAGAAGCCATTGGAATTCTTCTTGCATTTGCATCTTTAAAAAATATGAAACTATTTCAAATGGATGTAAAATGTGCATTTCTAAATGGCTACTTACAAGAAGAATTTTATGTTGCACAACCTCCTGTTTTTTAAAGTGATAAGATTCCAGATCATGTTTATAAACTTGACAAAGCTCTTTATGGTTTGAAACAAGCTCTAAGGGCTTGGTATGAAAGATTGTCAAAGTTTCTGCTTGAAAATGATTTCAAAATAGGATTGGTAGACAAGACTCTTTTCATGAAGACTCGTGAGAAATATTTACTTGTAGTTCAGATTTATGTTGATGATCTTCTGTTTGGAGATACTAATGATCTTCTATGCAAAGAATTCTCAAGTCTTATGAGCAGAGAATTTGAAATGAGTATGATGGTTGAGCTGAACTTCTTCCTTGGACTTCAAATACATCAATTGAAGAAGGGCATCTTTCTGCATCAAAGCAAGTACACTAGGGATTTCCTGAACAAGTACAACATGTCTCAATCCAAAGAGGTCAAGACTCCAATGAGTTCTACACTGTCTCTAGATAAATATGAATCTGGTAAGAGTGTCAATGTGAAAGAATACAGAGGTATGATTGGATCATTGCTATACCTTACTACTAGTAGACTAGATATCATGATCAGTGTATGTATGTGTGCAAGACTTCAAGATGATCCAAAAGAATCACACTTCACTGGTGTGAAGAGAATATTCAGATATCTCAATGATACCAAAGACTTCGGGCTTTGGTATCCAAGACATTCTAACTTCTCTTTTCATGGATTTTCAGATGTTGACTTTGCAGGTTACAAAGGTGATAGAAAAAGCACTTCTGGAACTTGCCAATTTATTGGATCATTTAGATGATCAGTTGGCACTCCAAGAAACAGAACTCAGTTGCTCTATCAACAGCTGAAGCTGAATATATATCTGCTGGTGCATGTTGCTCACAAGTGTTTTGGATTGCTCAACAATTAAGGGATCTTGGATTTGATTTAAGAAGTATTCCCATCAAGTGTGACAAAACTAGTGCAATTTATATTACAAATAATCCAGTACAACATTCAAGAACCAAGCATATTGATGTTAGACATCATTTCATCAGAGATCATGCTGAGAAAGGTGATATTGTTTTTGAATTTGTTTCTACTAACATGAAACTTGCATATATCTTCACTAAACCATTGCCAAATGAAATATTCTCAGCTCTAAGACTGGAATTAGGCATGCTAAATAAGGATGAATTGGTTTAGGGGGAGCATCAGGTAAGAAAGGTAAGTTATTATGTGTTTCAAAGGTTTGAACTGATTTTCAAAGCCTTAAAATCCATTCAAAACTTTGATTGTATGTGGTTCAGTTCAACAGCGTTTCAAGACCTTGAAACCATTTTCAAAGCCTTGAAAATAATACTGAAAACTTGTTAGTGAATAACTTATGGATCATTCAGTATTGGGTGCTATCTTTGTAGATATTTTCTCAATATTTCCCCTACCTTTTTCAAAATTGTTTTTCAGCCAAATGCAGTATTTAATTATTTATATCCAACGGCTTCAAAGATTTGAATCTTTGTTGATCATTACAGATCTTTTAAGATCAGAAAAATATTGCAGTTCCTTTTCAAATACTCGTGGCTAAACATGATGAAGAAAAGTCTTCAGACAGACATATTGAGGAAATTGTAAAAATCTTCTTGCTAGTCCTTTCTGATGTACTTCCTGAAATTCTCAAAAGCATGTTTTTAAATTAGGGAAGTTATAGAAATGAGATTTCTTTTGTAAAGATTAAGATTCATGAGCAGGTAAAAGAAAACCTGGACCTAGTTTTTTCGAACAAAACTGTTGATGTTTCTAAGACAAAAACTGAAAAGGACTTCAAGGCCTTGGACAGCAGATTCAAAGCCTTGAAGGCACAGATAAAAGAGATTGTTGATCAAAACTCTCTCTTAACTGAAAGGTATGTTGATCTAAAGACTCATTCAGAGGATTTAGAACAACAAATATGTTCTTTGACTGAGAAACTTCAAGAGTCTAAAAAGGTCCTAGCCAGTTTTACAGGCTCATAACATAATCTAAATCTCATTCTTGGAGGAAGTCTGAAATCAATGCATAAAAGTGGGATTGGCTAAAATCCAAATTTTCCAAAGAAAAGCCAAACTACTTTTGTCAAATCTGGTAGCAGACACTCTCCAAAATGTCATTACTGTGGAAAAATTGGTCATATTAGATTAACTTGTACCTTCTGAAGATCTGAACCTCATATTCTGAGGAACACTTACCCTTATCAGCTTAAGGGACAGGTTAGGCATATTTGGGTTCGAAAAGGAATTAGACCACCAAACATGGCTGATTCTGAGTATGACTCAAAGTTCTGCACTTGGTCTAACAGCCTGTTAAGGCAATGATTTAGTTTTGCAGGATGTCACCAAGGTCTTGAAAGATCAGAAATAGATATTAGACAGTGGCTGTTCCAGACATATGAGTGGAAAGAGTCTCTTTTTACTGAGGTCACAGAAAAATCTATAGGAACAATTACACTTGGTGACAAAGCAAAATGCAATATTATTGGTATAGGTAGTATTGGTAATGTTTCTACCAACTTTATCTCTGATGTTTATCTTGTGAATGGACTTAAATATAATCTGCTTAGTATTTCTCAGTTATGTGATAAAGATTATAAAGATATATTTAACAAGGAGAAATGTGCGGTGCAAGATGAGAAGTCTGGAGATTGCATACTCACTGCTCCTAGATCATATAATCTATATGCTATGAGTACAAACAGTGTTGCAGGTGACAAGTTGAAATGCCTCAAGGCCTTGAAGGAAAATTCAAAGCTTTGGCATAGAAAGCTTGGGCATATTAGCATACACGCCTTGAATAAACTCATCTCAAAGGATTTGGTAAGAGGATTACCATCACAAAAAAATTTAGATGATGAGGTCTGCAAGGCATGTGTACAAGGTAAACAAACAAGACGCTCATTCAAGCCAAAGAACTTTGTAAGTACTTCTAGACCCTTAGAACTATTTTATATGGACTTGTGTGGTCCTATGACAGTTCAGACTCCAAAAGGTAAGAGGTATATGCTTGTGATAGTAGATGATTATTCTAGGTTTACATGGGTGATGTTTATTAGAGACAAAACTGAAGCATTATCTGAATTTTCTAGACTGTGCAAAGAGCTTCAAACTATGAAAAATTTGCGTGTTGCATCTATTATAAGTGATCATGGTAGGGAGTTTGATCAACTTGACTTTGATTTATTTTGTGCAAAGCATGGCATATCACACAACTTTTCTGCACCTAGAACTCTACCGCAAAATGGAGTAGTTGAGAGGGAAAATAGGACACTTGAGGATATGTCTAAAACAATGCTACTTGAAAGTAATTTGCCAAATTTCTTGTGGGCAGAAGCTGTTAACACTGCCAATTATGTGTTGAATAGATGTTTGATTAGGCCTATTTTAAAAAAGACTCCTTATGAACTGTTTAAAGGTAGGAAGCCTAGTGTCTCTTATTTCAAACATTTTGGTTGTATTTGTTTTGAGCATAATAATGGTAGAGAGAATCTTGGTAAGTTTGATGCTAGAAGTGATGAAGGTGTATTTCTTGGATATTCTCAAACTAGCAAAGCTTATAGAATTTAAAATATAAAAACCAAGATTGTGGAAGAGAGTATTCTTGTGATTTTTGATGAAAGTACTAAGGATTCTCTGAGTGAAAGTTTTGTAGATCTAAATTTGAATAAGCATGAGTCTGATGATGATGCTGTGAAAGAGGACAAAGGCAAAACTAAAGTGCAGAATCAATCGGTATAATCTCAAGGCCTTGAACCTCCTGCAGAGCCAAAATCTCAAAGCCTTGAGACTGAAACTCAAACATTCTATGATGCTTCCTCTACTGTTTCAAGAACTCAAAGCCATGAAGGAACATATTCCTGGACACCAAGGAAGAAGTTTAAGTATCTTGCAGATCATCCAGCTGACAATATCATATCTGATCCAACAAACTGGAACTCAGACAAGAGGACAGTTGAAGAACTTGTGTGCTTTTAGTGCTTTTGTATCATTGATTGAGCCTAAGAATACAAAGGAAGCACTGGAAGATGCAGACTGGATCATTTCAATGCAAAGTGAGCTGAGTGAATTTGAAAGAAACAAGGTATGGAATCTGGTTCCCAGACCAAAAGAGAAACCAGTTATAGGAACCAGATGGGTGTTCAGAAATATGCTTGATGAGAATGGCAAAGTGGTATGGAACAAGCCAGACTTGTGGCACAGGGATACAATCAGGAAGAAGGTATAGACTATGAGGAGACATTTTCTCCTCTTTCCAGGTTAGAAGCTATAAGAATACTTCTTGCATTTGCGTCTCACAATCACATAAAGCTTTATCAAATGGATGTCAAATGTGCTTTTCTGAATGGTTATTTACCAGAAGATGTTTTTGTAGCACAACCTCCTGGTTTTGAAGATGAAAACTTCCCTGATCATGTTTACAAATTAGACAAAGCTCTTTATGGTTTAAAACAAGCTCCAAGGGCTTGGTATGATTAGACTTTCAAAGTTTTAACTAACAATAAATTCAATAGAGGTCTAGTAGATAAAATTATTTTTATTAAACATCATGAAACTGACTTGTTAGTAGTTCAGATCTATGTGGATGATATTTTTTTTTATTCTACTAATGATGCTCTTTCAAAAGAGTTCTCTAGTCTGATGTGCAGGGAGTTTGAGATGAGCTTAATGGGAGAACTGAATTTCTTTCTTGGACTTCATATTTTACAAATGAATAAAGCGATATTTGTACATCAAGGAAAGTATACCAAGGACTTGTTGAACAAGTACAATATGACATAGTCCAAGGTACTTAAAACTCCTATGAGTTCATCACTCTCATTAGACAAGGATTCAAATGGTAAGGGTGTAAATCAAAAGGAGTATAGAGGTATGATTGGATCACTTTTGTATTTAACTGCTAGTAGACCTGATATTATGTTTAGTGTTTGCATGTGTGCAAGATTTCAGACAGATCCTAAGGAAAGTCATTTAACTGGTGTCAATAGAACTTTTAGATATTTGAATGGAACCAAAGACTTGGGGCTTTGGTATCCAAGGAGATCTAATTTTATGTTGAGTGGCTATTCAGATGCAGATTTTGCAGGATATAAAATGGATAGGAAGAGTACTTCTGGATGTTGCCAGTTTCTTGGATCTTCACTAATCAGCTGGTATTCCAAGAAGTAAAATTCTGTAGCATTATCAACTGTATAAGCTGAATACATTGCAGCTGGAGCTTGCTGTTCACAAGTGTTGTGGATGTAGGGTTTTGATTCATGGATCGCGCAAACGGAAGCATAATCAAACAAACAACCATGCAAAACCCTCCAAGGATCACAAGTCTAGATGCATAACGATAGTGAAGGTAAGAAATCATAAACACACCTTTGGGTTCTCCTTGATGACTTCAAACGCGAATAGTGTCACGTTCTCTATAGTTGATCCACGCCTAGAGTTGATCCTAGATCTCCAATCTCCTTGGTGCTAGCCCGGAATGAGACGAGGGTGAAGGAATCACGCAAAACGAGGCACAAAGAGGGGGTTCGGCCCTCTTGTGGCGTCGGGGACGAGGGGGCGGCGGCAAGGGGGCGGCGTCCTCCTTGTTGCTTGCTCTCTCTCTCCTTTGTTCTCTCCCACTCTTGTTATGTTCTCTTTAGAGCATAAGTTATGAGGAAGGAAAGAAGGAGGGTCCTTTATATAGTCCAACAACTCCTTGTTAACTACCTAAAGGACTTATTCTAGTCCAACTAGAATTCAATTTAGTCCCTTCCTTGCAAATTAGTCCCTACTAAGTTTGCAAGGGTTTGCAAAGTGATCCTTATAATTAATTAATCCAATTAATTAATTCCCAAATCTAGTACAACTCTATATAGCGTGTGACCCCATAGGTTCTATCTAGTTGGTAGCAACTATTTGCTAATATGGAGCGGTTTCTAGCAAAACATCCATTCTAGCCAACTAATAGAATAGTCATCTAGACAACCTTGTAGAAGTAATTGTCTCATCCCTTTGCCTCCATATCCGGATTGGACACGAGACATACAAGTCACACTCGTATATCCAATCCCTAGTTTCTCGATCCATGGAATAGCCTTATTCCTGCAAATAACATCAATATCCCATATATTGATTTATTTGAGTCTGGCCAGACATTCTATAAGCACTATCCTTCGAGTGGCCTTGGATATTTGCTCCCGTTATGTGGGAGGGGCAAATCCTCTCTACGTCCACTACGATCTCTAAGCTTGCTTCTCATTGTATCCAGTACACGCCTTTATAACTACCCAGTTACGGTGTAGCGTTTAACGCTACCAAGATCACAATGATCCACAACTAGAATATCTAGTGACTTCAAGTCTAAGGATGACAATACCATTGTACCCGAGAAGCACTTGTGACTTAACATAACATGTATGTAGCCTTCTCGGTGATGGGTCAATCCAGTGCAACATTCCGTAATGCACACCTATGTGTTGGATCGTGATATCTCCATATCAACCCAACCCCATACTAGTCTATAGATGATTTTCCCGTTTAATCATTATACTTGACTAGGGATATTTAAGATAAACAACACGATTGTAAATCTAAGGACTTCATTATATTAAATATCCAATAAATAATAAATGAATTTTCTAGCCAATTACAAATTCATACTAAACTAGATTGCCTCTAGGGCATCTATTCCAACAGTCTCCCACTTGCACTAGAGCCAATCTGGCGCATCTCGTATGCCCATACTCCTAGTGTGCCCTTCATGCTTCCACTGCGTGAGAGGCTTCGTAAGCGGGTCTGACAGATTATCATCTGTAGGAATCTTGCATATCCGAACGTCTCCTCTATCGATAATATCTCGAATCAGATGAAACTTCCTGAGCACATGCTTGGACTTTTGGTGCGATCTTGGTTCCTTTGATTGTGCGATCGCCCCAGTGTTGTCACAGAACAACTCCACTGGATCCGCAATGCTAGGGACCACACCAAGTTCAGAAACAAACTTTCTGATCCAGACAGCCTCCTTTGCTGCGCCATTTGCAGCAATGTACTCAGCCTCTGTTGTAGAATCAGCTACCGTCTCTTGCTTGGAACTCTTCCAGCTCACCGCTGCTCCATTCAGGCAAAACACATATCCCGACTGTGATCTAAAGTCATCTCTATCGGTTTGGAAGCTTGCATCAGTGTAACCCCTTACACGCAACTCTTCCTCACCGCCAAACATCAAGAAAGCATCCTTAGTTCTTCTCAAGTACTTTAGGATGTTCTTGACAGCAATCCAGTGACTCTCACCCGGATTGGATTGGTATCTGCTTGTCATACTCAAGGCATATGACACATCTGGTCTAGTACATAACATGGCGTACATGATAGATCCTATGGCCAAGGCATAGGGAATCCTACTCATGCGTTCCTTCTCAATCTCATTGGAGGGACAACCACTCTTCGAAAGAGCGATTCCATGTGACATGGGCAAGAACCCCTTCTTGGAGTCTTGCATGTTGAACCGTTTCAACACCTTGTCAATATATGTACTTTGACTTAGGCCTAGCAACCTCTTAGATCTATCTCTATAGATCTTTATACCGAGTATATAGGCTGCTTCCCCTAAGTCCTTCATTGAGAAACACTTTCCTAGCCAATCTTTCACAGATTGCAGCATGGGAATGTCGTTTCCAATGAGTAGTATGTCATCCACATACAAGACCAGAAAAGCTACAGAGCTCCCACTAACCTTCTTGTAGACACAAGACTCATCTTCGTTTCTGATGAAGCCAAACTCTTTGACTACTTCATCAAAACGTCGATTCCAACTCCTAGAAGCTTGCTTCAATCCATAAATGGATCGTTGCAGTTTACAGACTTTGTTGGCTTGCTTTGGATCCTCAAAACCCTCCGGCTGTATCATATACACGTCCTCGAGGAGATTCCCATAAAGGAATGCTGTTTTGACATCCATCTGCCAAATCTCATAGTCGTAGTATGCTGCAATTGCAAGTAGGATTCGGATGGATTTGGTCATAGCGACTGGTGAAAAGGTTTCATCATAGTCAATACCATGAATCTGTCTGAATCCTTTAGCCACCAATCGGCCCTTATAGGTAATCACATTACCATCCATGTCGATCTTCTTCTTGAAGACCCACTTGCACCCTATGGGCCGCGCCCCATCAGGTGGTTCCACCAAAGTCCATACTTTGTTGGTATACATGGATTCCATCTCGGATCTCATGGCTTCAAGCCACTTCTGCGAGTCTGGGCCATTCATGGCCTCCTCATAGGTAGTAGGCTCATCATCTATGAGCATCGTGTCACCGGAATCAGTCACGAGAAGTCCGTACCTCTCGGGTTCCTGGCGCACTCTACTAGATCTACGAAGCTCTTGTGTTACCTGAACAGGTGGCTCCACAACTGCTTGTGATTCCTGTTCATGTTCCATAATCGGTTCAGTGATTTGTGGTTCTTGAACTTCTTCAAGTTCTACATTCCTCCCACTTGCTTCTTTAGAGACAAATTCTCTTTCTAGAAACACGCCGGTCCGAGCAACAAACACTTTGTTCTCGGTTGGATTGTAGAAGTAGTATCCCTTAGTTTCCTTAGGGTACCCCACAAATTTACACTTATCCGATTTAGGCCCTAGTTTGTCTGATTGTAAACGTTTTACATAGACATCGCAGCCCCAAATCCTCATGAACGACAGTGTGGGACGCCTCCCACTCCACATCTCATATGGTGTCTTTATGACTGATTTAGATGGAACACGGTTAATGGTGAAAGCTGCACTTAATAGAGCGTAGCCCCAAAATGATAATGGAAGATCGGTTTGACACATCATAGACCAAACCATATCCAATAGGGTTCGATTCCTCCTCTCGGACACGCCATTCCATTGTGGCGTTCCGGGTGGAGTGAGTTGGGACACGATCCCACACTCTCTAAGATAGTCGTCAAATTCTTGGCTCAAGTATTCTCCTCCACGATCCGATCGTAGAGCCTTGATACTCTTGCCAAGTTGCTTCTCTACTTCATTCTTGAATTCTTTGAGCACTTCAAAGGATTCGGATTTTGCCCTCATAAGGTACACAAATCCATATCTACTGTAATCATCAGTAAACGTAATGAAGTAGACATAACCACCCCTGGAAGGCGTGGAAAATGGCCCACACACATCGGTATGTATGAGCGCCAATTGCTCACTAGTCATCTCACCTTTCTTATTGAAAGGGGACTTTGTCATTTTACCCAATAAACAAGCCTCACATGTCTCATATGATTCAAAATCAAATGAGTCTAGTAATCCATCCTTATGGAGTCTAGATACACGTTTCTCATTTATGTGGCCTAAACGACAATGCCATAAATAAGCAGGATTTAAATCATTTATTTTAATCCGCTTGGTATTAATGTTGTAGACAGGATTGCTTAGATCAAGGACATAAAGTCCATTAAATAATTGCGCACTAAAATAGTGAATATTATTCAAATAAAAGGAACAACAATTGTTCTTTATTGAAATAATAAAACCTTCCTTGTCCAAACAAGAAATAGAAATAATGTTTCTGCTCATAGCAGGCACAAAATAGCAATTATTTAATTCTAAAACTAATCCTGAAGGCAGAGATAGCTCGCACACGCCTATGGCCAACGCAGCAACCTTTGCTCCATTCCCAACGCGTAGATCTACCTCCCCTTTAGCCAATCTCTTACTTCTCTTTAGATCCTGCATATTTCGACAAATATGAGATCCACATCCAGTATCTAATACCCATGATGTAGAGACAGTTAAATTGACATCTACAACAAAAATACCTGGTGGTGGTGGAATCACTATTCCAAGCCTCTTGTCCTCCAGATATTTTGGGCAGTTCCTCCTCCAGTTTCCAGGTTGACTACAGTAGTGACATTCACCCTTAGTCACGACCTTGGCAATCCCACCAACAGGCTTAAGGGCTTGTTCTTTGGACTTGGCAACTGACTTGCCTTTGCCCTTGGAGGAAGATGCAAACTTTTTGCCTTTTCCTTTATTCACCATCATAATGGCCTTGCCCTTACCCTTGTTGATGCTCTGTTCAGCCGTCCTCAACATGTTGAGCAAATCTGGCAGTGGTTTAACGATCTCGTTCATGTTATAGTTCATAATGAACTGTCCATAACTTTCAGGCAACGATTGCAACACGAGATCGGTTGCCAACTCTTGGCCGACCGGGAACCCAAGCCGGGCGAGATTCTCCAAGTACCCGATCATTCGGAGTACATGGGGTCCCACCGGGTTCCCTTCTGCCAGATGACATTTGAACAGTGCCTTTGAGACCTCATACCTCTCTACCCTCGCCTGCTCTTGGAAGAGCTGCTTTAGATGTTCGATCATATCGACAGCATTCATGTTCTCATGTTGCTTCTGAAGCTCAGAGGTCATGGTGCAAAGCATTAGGCAGGCCGCATCATTAGCGTCATCAACACGCTTTTGATACGCCTTTAAGGCAGCAGGTGTCTGATTCTCTCGACCTTCTGGAACTTGCTCCTCTATTGCGTACAGCTTCTTCTCTTGCTTTAGAACAATTCTCAAGTGTCTGTACCAATCAAGAAAGTTGGTTCCAGAGAGCTTGTCCTTCTCAAGGACAGATCGTAGGGAATGTTGTGAACTCGATGAGTTGTTTGCCATTTGGAATTCTACAAAAGGAAAATACGCAAGTTTTAGTATTTGTGAATTTTTGACTATATTTAATAATGGCTAGTTTATTAAATATAGCTCCCACTATTTTTCTACGGATTAATAACCCTCAAGATATTAATGCGAAAAATATCATTATATTTTCTAGTGGGCCAAGATCCATCTTTTTCATCTCCTTATGAGCTTGCTTTGGCAAGTCACCCATAATTCGACTACTTCTTAGGTAGGAACAATTCCAATTGCATCCCATATGCAACTCTTGGTTCAATCGGGCAAATAACTCCTTATTTATCCATCCATATGGATAATCCCAATTGATTGCCTCTAGGTTTCTTAATCAAATTAATAGCCTAGTTGTGTTCAACCTCTTATCTAAACAATTGCACATTGTTACGTGCCATCGCATTCCATCATTATGAACCAAGTCGCCATGCTTTGGCACGCACGAACTTGATAAATAATGATGATAATGAGTGTTTAAATAACGAGAAGGCAAGAACACAATATTTAAAATTTGAGGGATTTTAAATTCAATTTTAATTGTTTTGTTGATCAATATCAACTAATCTATCTATTTGAGTTTGGGCACAACTCCAAATAATAGATCCGGGTTGTCTAATTATCTTATTATCCTAATTGCATGCATCATCCATACACCAACCACATAAATAATAAGACAATAAATAAACAACCACAAAACAGAAATTAAACGTGATGTGGATATGGCCTTTTCTAGACTAAGATAATTCCAAGCCAATGGAATTATCTATGAACCCTAAACAAACACATCTCCATGCGTCTTGATCTTTTGGTCCATCCTTCATAGTCATGTGGTGTGCTCCATGCTCCATGCTCCATCTTTTGTGGCTTCTTTGGCTTTGGGCTTCTTTTCTCCAATCTTGGCTAACAATCTACTTTATCTAGCACTAGCTAATATCTATACTAAATAAAATAAATCTCACAAGTTGAGAAAAAAATTGGCACGCAGGCCATAAAACCCTAATTAATTATTACAATTAATTGATCAGCTCGCAGGCCGTAAAACCAAAACACAAAATTAAACATCCACATCAAACCACATCCTAAGGCCATATCCAATCACCATGCGAATTGCACATAAACAGTTAAAATCCAATTTTAACGCGCTTGGTCAATTTTAATTGATTTTAGGATTTCTAGGGTTAAAACGGTCCATGGGCCCAACAATCCAATTGCCTGGGCCCAAACAAAGTGAACCATAAGGCCCTAGTGTAGGGTTTTGATTCATGGATCGCGCAAACGGAAGCATAATCAAACAAACAACCATGCAAAACCCTCCAAGGATCACAAGTCTAGATGCATAACGATAGTGAAGGTAAGAAATCATAAACACACCTTTGGGTTCTCCTTGATGACTTCAAACGCGAATAGTGTCACGTTCTCTATAGTTGATCCACGCCTAGAGTTGTTCCTAGATCTCCAATCACCTTGGTGCTAGCCCGGATTGAAAGGAGGGTGAAGAAATCACGCAAAACGAGGCACCAAAAGGGGTTCGGCACCCTTGTGGCGTCGGGGACAAGGGGGCGGCGGCAAAGGGGCGGCGTCCCTCTTTGTGGCTTGCTCTCTCTCTCCTTTGTTCTCTCCTACTCTTGTTATGTTCTCTCTAGAGCATAAGTGTGTAGGGAAGGAAGGAGGAGGGTCCTTTATATAGTCCAACAACTCCTTGTTAACTACCTAAAGGACTTATTCTAGTCCTACTAGAATTCAATTTAGTCCCTTCCTTGCAAATTAGTCCCTACTAAGTTTGCAAGGGTTTGCAAAGTGATCCTTCTAATTAATTAATCCAATTAATTAATTCCACAATCTAGTACAACTCTATATAGCGTGTGACCCCATAGGTTCTATCTAGTTGGTAGCAACTTTTTGCTAATATGGAGCGGTTTCTAGCAAAACATCCATTCTAGCCAACTAATAGAATAGTCATCTAGACAACCTTGTACAAGTAATTGTCTCATCCCTTTGCCTCCATATCCGGATTGGACACGAGACATACAAGTCACACTCGTATATCCAATCCCTAGTTTCTCGATCCATGGAATAGCCTTATTCGTGCAAATAACATCAATATCCCATATATTGATTTATTTGAGTCTGGCCAGACATTCTATAAGCACTATCCTTCGAGTGGCCTTGGATATTTGCTCCCGTTATGTGGGAGGGGCAAATCCTCTCTACGTCCACTACGATCTCTAAGCTTGCTTCTCATTGTATCCAGTACACGCCTTTATAACTACCCAGTTACGGTGTAGCGTTTAACGCTACCAAGATCACAATGATCCACAACTAGAATATCTAGTGACTTCAAGTCTAAGGATGACAATACCATTGTACCCGAGAAGCACTTGTGACTCATCATAACATGTATGTAGCCTTCTCGGTAATGGGTCAATCCAGTGCAACATTCCGTAATGCACACCTATGTGTTGGATCGTGATATCTCCATATCAATCCAACCGCATACTAGTCTATAGATGATTGTCCCATTTAATCATTATACTTGACTAGTGATATTTAAGATAAACAACACGATTGTAAATCTAAGGACTTCATTATATTAAATATCCAATAAATAATAAATGAATTTCTAGCCAATTACAAATTCATACTAAACTAGATTGCCTCTAGGGCATCTATTCCAACAGTCTCCCACTTGCACTAGAGCCAATCTGGCGCATCTCGTATGCCCATACTCCTAGTGTGCCCTTCATGCTTCCACTGCGTGAGAGGCTTCGTAAGCGGGTCTGACAGATTATCATCTGTAGGAATCTTGCATATCCGAACGTCTCCTCTATCGATAATATCTCGAATAAGATGAAACTTCCTGAGCACATGCTTGGATTTCTGGTGCGATCTGGGTTCCTTTGATTGCGCGATCGCCCCAGTGTTGTCACAGAACAACTCCACTGGATCCGCAATTCTAGGGACCACACCAAGTTCAGAAACAAACTTTCTGATCCAAACACCCTCCTTTGCTGCGCCATTTGCAGCAATGTACTCAGCCTCTGTTGTAGAATCAGCTACCGTCTCTTGCTTGGAACTCTTCCAGCTCACCGCTGCTCCATTCAGGCAAAACACATATCCCGACTGTGATCTAAAGTCATCTCTATCGGTTTGGAAGCTTGCATCAGTGTAACCCCTTACACGCAATTCTTCCTCACCGCCAAACATCAAGAAAGCATCCTTAGTTCTTCTCAAGTACTTTAGGATGTTCTTGACAGCAATCCAGTGACTCTCACCTGGATTGGATTGGTATCTGCTTGTCATACTCAAGGCATATGACACATCTGGTCTAGTACATAACATGGCGTACATGATAGATCCTATGGCCGAGGCATAGGGAATCCTACTCATGCGTTCCTTCTCAATCTCATTGGAAGGACAACCACTCTTCGAAAGAGTGATTCCATGTGACATGGGCAAGAATCCCTTCTTGGAATCTTGCATGTTGAACCGTTTCAACACCTTGTCAATATATGTACTTTGACTTAGGCCTAGCAACCTCTTAGATCTATCTCTATAGATCTTTATACCGAGTATATAGGCTGCTTCCCCTAAGTCTTTCATTGAGAAACACTTTCCTAGCCAATCTTTCACAGATTGCAGCATGGGAATGTCGTTTCCAATGAGTAGTATGTCATCCACATACAAGACCAGAAAAGCTACAGAGCTCCCACTAACCTTCTTGTAGACACAAGACTCATCTTCGTTTCTGATGAAGCCAAACTCTTTGACCACTTCATCAAAACGTCGATTCCAACTCCTAGAAGCTTGCTTCAATCCATAAATGGATCGTTGCAGCTTACAGACTTTGTTGGCTTGCTTTGGATCCTCAAAACCCTCCGGCTGTATCATATACACGTCCTCGAGGAGATTCCCATAAAGGAATGCTGTTTTGACATCCATCTGCCAAATCTCATAGTCGTAGTATGCTGCAATCGCAAGTAGGATTCGGATGGATTTGGTCATAGCGACTGGTGAAAAGGTTTCATCATAGTCAATACCATGAATCTGTCTGAATCCTTTAGCCACCAATCGGCCCTTATAGGTAATCACATTACCATCCATGTCGATCTTCTTCTTGAAGACCCACTTGCACCCTATGGGCCGCGCCCCATCAGGTGGTTCCACCAAAGTCCATACTTTGTTGGTATACATGGATTCCATCTCGGATCTCATGGCTTCAAGCCACTTCTGCGAGTCTGGGCCATTCATGGCCTCCTCATAGGTAGTAGGCTCATCATCTATGAGCATCGTGTCACCGGAATCAGTTACGAGAAGTCCGTACCTCTCGGGTTCCTGGCGCACTCTACTAGATCTACGAAGCTCTTGTGTTACTTGAACAGGTGGATCCACAACTACTTGTGATTCCTGTTCATGTTCCATAATCGGTTCAGTAATTTGTGGTTCTTGAACCTCTTCAAGTTCTACATTCCTCCCACTTGCTTCTTTAGAGACAAACTCTCTTTCTAGAAACACGCCGGTCCGAGCAACAAACACTTTGTTCTCGGTTGGATTGTAGAAGTAGTATCCCTTAGTTTCCTTAGGGTAGCCCACAAATTTACATTTATCCGATTTAGGCCCTAGCTTGTCTGATTGTAAACGTTTTACATAGACATCGCAGCCCCAAATCCTCATGAACGACAGTGTGGGACGCCTCCCACTCCACATCTCATATGGTGTCTTCATGACTGATTTAGATGGAACACGGTTAATGGTAAAAGCTGCACTTAATAGAGCGTAGCCCCAAAACGATAATGGAAGATCGGTTTGACACATCATAGACCGAACCATATCCAATAGGGTTCGATTCCTCCTCTCGGACACTCCATTCCATTGTGGCGTTCCGGGTGGAGTGAGTTGGGACACGATCCCACACTCTCTAAGATAGTCGTCAAACTCTTGGCTCAAGTATTCTCCTCCACGATCCGATCGTAGAGCCTTGATACTTTTGCCAAGTTGCTTCTCTACTTCATTCTTGAATTCTTTGAACACTTCAAAGGATTCGGATTTTGCCCTCATAAGGTACACAAATCCATATCTACTGTAATCATCAGTAAACGTAATGAAGTAGACATAACCACCCCTGGCAGGCGTGGCAAATGGCCCACACACATCGGTATGTATGAGTGCCAATTGCTCACTAGTCCTCTCACCTTTCTTATTGAAAGGGGACTTTGTCATTTTTCCCAATAAACAAGCCTCACATGTCTCATATGATTCAAAATCAAATGAGTCTAGTAATCCATCCTTATGGAGTCTAGATACACGTTTCTCATTTATGTGGCCTAAACGACAGTGCCATAAATAAGCAGGATTTAAATCATTTATTTTAATCCGCTTGGTATTAATGTTGTAGACAGGATTACTTAGATCAAGGACATAAAGTCCATTAAATAATTGCGCATTAAAATAGTGAATATTATTCAAATAAAAGGAACAACAATTGTTCTTTATTGAAATAATAAAACCTTCCTTGTCCAAACAAGAAATAGAAATAATGTTTCTGCTCATAGCAGGCACAAAATAGCAATTATATAATTCTAAAATTAATCCTGAAGGCAGAGATAGCTCGCAAACGCCTATGGCCAACGCAGCAACCTTTGCTCCATTCCCAACGCGTAGATCTACCTCCCCTTTAGCCAATCTTTTACTTCTCTTTAGATCCTGCATATTTCGACAAATATGAGATCCACATCCAGTATCTAATACCCATGATGTAGAGACAGTTAAATTGACATCTACAACAAAAATACCTGGTGGTGGTGGAATCACTATTCCAAGCCTCTTGTCCTCCAGATATTTTGGGCAGTTCCTCCTCCAGTGTCCAGGTTGACTACAGTAGTGACATTCACCCTTAGTCACGACCTTGGCAATGGCACCAACAGGCTTAAGGGCTTGTTCCTTGGACTTGGCAACTGACTTGCCTTTGCCCTTGGAGGAAGATGCAAACTTTTTGCCCTTTCCTTTATGCACCATCATAATGGCCTTGCCCTTACCCTTGTTGATGCTCTGTTCAGCCGTCCTCAACATGTTGAGCAAATCTGGCAGTGGTTTAACGATCTCGTTCATGTTATAGTTCATAATGAACTGTCCATAACTCTCAGGCAACGATTGCAACACGAGATCGGTTGCCAACTCTTGGCCGACCGGGAACCCAAGCCGGGCGAGATTCTCCAAGTACCCGATCATTCGGAGTACATGGGGTCCCACCGGGTTCCCTTCTGCTAGATGACATTTGAACAGTGCCTTTGAGACCTCATACCTCTCTACCCTCGCCTGCTCTTGGAAGAGCTGCTTTAGATGTTCGATCATATCGACAGCATTCATGTTCTCATGTTGCTTCTGAAGCTCAGAGGTCATGGTGCAAAGCATTAGGCAGGCCGCATCATTAGCGTCATCAACACGCTTTTGATACGCCTTTAAGGCAGCAGGTGTCTGATTCTCTGGACCTTCTGGAACTTGCTCCTCTATTGCGTACAGCTTCTTTTCTTGCTTGAGAACAATTCTCAAGTTTCTGTACCAATCGAGAAAGTTGGTTCCTGAGAGCTTGTCCTTCTCAAGGACAGATCGTAGGGAATGTTGTGAACTCGATGAGTTGTTTGCCATTTGGAATTCTACAAAAGGAAAATACGCAAGTTTTAGTATTTGTGAATTTTTTTGACTATATTTAATAATGGCTAGTTTATTAAATATAGCTCCCACTATTTTACTACGGATTAATAACCCTCAAGATATTAATGCGGAAAATATCCTTATATTTTCTAGCGGGCCAAGATCCATCTTTTTCATCTCCCTATGAGCTTGCTTTGGCAAGTCACCCATAATTCGATTACTTCTTAGGTAGGAACAATTCCAATTGCATCCCATATGCAACTCTTGGTTCAATCGGGCAAATAACTTCTTATTTATCCATCCTTATGGATAATCCCAATTGATTGCCTCTAGGTTTCTTAATCAAATTAATAGCCTAGTTGTGTTCAACCTCTTACCTAAACAATTGCACATTGTTACGTGCCATCGCATTCCATCATTATGAACCAAGTCGCCATGCTTTGGCACGCACGAACTTGATAAATAATGATGATAATGAGTGTTTAAATAACGAGAAGGCAAGAACACAATATTTTAAAATTTGATGGATTTTTCAATTCAATTTTAATTATTTTAGTTGATCAATATCAACTAATCTATCTATTTGAGTTTGGGCACAACTCCAAATAATAGATCCGGGTTGTCTAATTATCTTATTATCCTAATTGCATGCATCATCCATACACCAACCACACAAATAATAAGACAATAAATAAACAACCACAAAACAGAAATTAAACGTGATGTGGATATGGCCTTTTCTAGACTAAGATAATTCCAAGCCAATGGAATTATCTATGAACCCTAAACAAACACACATCTCCATGCGTCTTGATCTTTTGGTCCATCCTTCATAGTCATGTGGTGTGCTCCATGCTCCATGCTCCATCTTTTGTGGCTCCTTTTGGCTTTGGGCTTCTTTTCTTCAATCTTGGCTAACAATCTACTTTATCTAGCACTAGCTAACATCTATACTAAATAAAATAAATCTCACAAGTTGAGAAAAAAAAAATGGCACGCAGGCCATAAAACCCTAATTAATTATTACAATTAATTGATCAGCTCGCAGGCCGTAAAACCAAACCACAAAATTAAACATCCACATCAAACCACATCCTAAGGCCATATCCAATCACCATGCGATTTGCACATAAACAGTTAAAATCCAATTTTAACGCGCTTGGTCAATTTTAATTGATTTTAGGATTTCTAGGGTTAAAACGGTCCATGGGCCCAACAATCAAATTGCCCGGGCCCAAATAAGTGAACCATAAAGCCCTAGGGCCGGCCCGGCCCAAAACCCGCAAGCTAGGCCCGCGGGTTAGGGCCGCCCGCCCCCTTAGGGCGCCAAGCTTGGGCGGCAAGCAAGGGGGGCGGCTCCCTAGGGGCCGAACCTTCCTTGTGGAGGTTGTTTCCAAAACAACCTCCTTGCTTGGAGCCCAAGTTTGGTTGTTTCCTTGTTGTGGGATAACTCCTTCTTCCCCAAGGATGCCCAAACCCTAGATCTAAGATCCTAAAATTTCTCAAACTCACCAATTTATGCATCCAATGCAATAATTGGGTCTTGTTATGATTAATTCTTTGACAAATTGCATCCAATGCTTGATTTGTCTTGTTTTACGCGATAAACAACAAATTAAGGTGTAAAACAACAAGAATGTAACACATAAACTACGTTTATGCTCTATGACCTGTGGCTCTGATACCACTGTAGGGTTTTGATTCATGGATCGCGCAAACGGAAGCATAATCAAACAAACAACCATGCAAAACCCTCCAAGGATCACAAGTCTAGATGCATAACGATAGTGAAGGTAAGAAATCATAAACACACCTTTGGGTTCTCCTTGATGACTTCAAACGCGAATAGTGTCACGTTCTCTATAGTTGATCCACGCCTAGAGTTGTTCCTAGATCTCCAATCACCTTGGTGCTAGCCCGGATTGAAAGGAGGGTGAAGAAATCACGCAAAACGAGGCACCAAAAGGGGTTCGGCACCCTTGTGGCGTCGGGGACAAGGGGGCGGCGGCAAAGGGGCGGCGTCCCTCTTTGTGGCTTGCTCTCTCTCTCCTTTGTTCTCTCCTACTCTTGTTATGTTCTCTCTAGAGCATAAGTGTGTAGGGAAGGAAGGAGGAGGGTCCTTTATATAGTCCAACAACTCCTTGTTAACTACCTAAAGGACTTATTCTAGTCCTACTAGAATTCAATTTAGTCCCTTCCTTGCAAATTAGTCCCTACTAAGTTTGCAAGGGTTTGCAAAGTGATCCTTCTAATTAATTAATCCAATTAATTAATTCCACAATCTAGTACAACTCTATATAGCGTGTGACCCCATAGGTTCTATCTAGTTGGTAGCAACTTTTTGCTAATATGGAGCGGTTTCTAGCAAAACATCCATTCTAGCCAACTAATAGAATAGTCATCTAGACAACCTTGTACAAGTAATTGTCTCATCCCTTTGCCTCCATATCCGGATTGGACACGAGACATACAAGTCACACTCGTATATCCAATCCCTAGTTTCTCGATCCATGGAATAGCCTTATTCGTGCAAATAACATCAATATCCCATATATTGATTTATTTGAGTCTGGCCAGACATTCTATAAGCACTATCCTTCGAGTGGCCTTGGATATTTGCTCCCGTTATGTGGGAGGGGCAAATCCTCTCTACGTCCACTACGATCTCTAAGCTTGCTTCTCATTGTATCCAGTACACGCCTTTATAACTACCCAGTTACGGTGTAGCGTTTAACGCTACCAAGATCACAATGATCCACAACTAGAATATCTAGTGACTTCAAGTCTAAGGATGACAATACCATTGTACCCGAGAAGCACTTGTGACTCATCATAACATGTATGTAGCCTTCTCGGTAATGGGTCAATCCAGTGCAACATTCCGTAATGCACACCTATGTGTTGGATCGTGATATCTCCATATCAATCCAACCCCATACTAGTCTATAGATGATTGTCCCATTTAATCATTATACTTGACTAGGGATATATAAGATAAACAACACGATTGTAAATCTAAGGACTTCATTATATTAAATATCCAATAAATAATAAATGAATTTCTAGCCAATTACAAATTCATACTAAACTAGATTGCCTCTAGGGCATCTATTCCAACACCTAGGGCCGGCCCGGCCCAAAACCCGCAAGCTAGGCCCACGGGTTAGGGCCGCCCGGCCCCTTAGGGTGCCAAGCTTGGGCGGCAAGCAAGGGGGCGGTCCCCTAGGGGGCCGAACCTCCTTGTGGAGGTTGTTTCCAAAACAACCTCCTTGCTTGGAGCCCAAGTTTGGTTGTTTCCTTGTTTTGGGAGAACTCCTTCTTCCCCAAGGATGCCCAAACCCTAGATCTAAGATCCTAAAATTTCTCTAACTCACCAATTCATGCATCCAATGCAATAATTGGGTCTTGTTATGATTAATTCTTTGACAAATTGCATCCAATGCTTGATTTGTCTTGTTTTACGCGATAAACAACAAATTAAGGTGTAAAACAACAAGAATGTAACACATAAACTACGTTTATGCTCTATGACCTGTGGCTATGATACCACTGTAGGGTTTTGATTCATGGATCGCGCAAACGGAAGCATAATCAAACAAACAACCATGCAAAACCCTCCAAGGATCACAAGTCTAGATGCATAACGATAGTGAAGGTAAGAAATCATAAACACACCTTTGGGTTCTCCTTGATGACTTCAAACGCGAATAGTGTCACGTTCTCTATAGTTGATCCACGCCTAGAGTTGATCCTAGATCTCCAATCTCCTTGGTGCTAGCCCGGAATGAGACGAGGGTGAAGGAATCACGCAAAACGAGGCACAAAGAGGGGGTTCGGCCCTCTTGTGGCGTCGTGGACGAGGGGGCGGCGGCAAGGGGGCGGCGTCCTCCTTGTTGCTTGCTCTCTCTCTCCTTTGTTCTCTCCCACTCTTGTTATGTTCTCTTTAGAGCATAAGTTATGAGGAAGGAAGGAAGGAGGGTCCTTTATATAGTCCAACTACTCCTTGTTAACTACCTAAAGGACTTATTCTAGTCCAACTAGAATTCAATTTAGTCCCTTCCTTGCAAATTAGTCCCTACTAAGTTTGCAAGGGTTTGCAAAGTGATCCTTCTAATTAATTAATCCAATTAATTAATTCCCAAATCTAGTACAACTCTATATAGCGTGTGACCCCATAGGTTCTATCTAGTTGGTAGCAACTATTTGCTAATATGGAGCGGTTTCTAGCAAAGCATCCATTCTAGCCAACTAATAGAATAGTCATCTAGACAACCTTGTACAAGTAATTGTCTCATCCCTTTGCCTCCATATCCGGATTGGACACGAGACATACAAGTCACACTCGTATATCCAATCCCTAGTTTCTCGATCCATGGAATAGCCTTATTCGTGCAAATAACATCAATATCCCATATATTGATTTATTTGAGTCTGGCCAGACATTCTATAAGCACTATCCTTCGAGTGGCCTTGGATATTTGCTCCCGTTATGTGGGAGGGGCAAATCCTCTCTACGTCCACTACGATCTCTAAGCTTGCTTCTCATTGTATCCAGTACACGCCTTTATAACTACCCAGTTACGGTGTAGCGTTTAACGCTACCAAGATCACAATGATCCACAACTAGAATATCTAGTGACTTCAAGTCTAAGGATGACAATACCATTGTACCCGAGAAGCACTTGTGACTTAACATAACATGTATGTAGCCTTCTCGGTGATGGGTCAATCCAGTGCAACATTCCGTAATGCACACCTATGTGTTGGATCGTGATATCTCCATATCAACCCAACCCCATACTAGTCTATAGATGATTGTCCCATTTAATCATTATACTTGACTAGGGATATTTAAGATAAACAACACGATTGTAAATCTAAGGACTTCATTATATTAAATATCCAATAAATAATAAATGAATTTTCTAGCCAATTACAAATTCATACTAAACTAGATTGCCTCTAGGGCATCTATTCCAACAGTGGATTGCTCAACAACTTAGATATCTTGGCTATAATTTCAGAAATGTGCCTATTCATTGTGGCAACACAAGTTCCATTTCAATCTCTAAGAATCCAGTACAGCACTCAAGAACCAAGCATATAGATGTAAGACATCACTTTCTTAGAGATCATGCAGAAAAAGGTGATGTTGTTCTATCTTTTATTTCTACTTCTATGCAGATTTCTAATATTTTCACTAAACCTCTGCCAGATGATAGGTTTTCATCCCTAAGGCTTGAATTGGGTATGTTAAACAAGGATGCATTGGTTTAGGGGGAGTATTAGTACTTACTTGTGTTCATGTATTGAAACCTCAAAGCCTTGAGATTATACTTTCCAAAGCCTTGAAAGTATAGTTCAAATCTTTGAAATTTCTAAAACTGCAGAAAATCTCAAGGCCTTGAGATTTTTCTCCAAGGTCTTGAAACATCTGTAATTGTTTTAAAAAAAAATGGATCACGAAATATTATATGTTATCTTTTTAGATAATTGTAAAATATTTGACTTACTCAGATAATTTTCTAAAATATCCGAAAATATCTTGTAGATTCTTTTTGCATGTTGATTTCAGTAGATCCCTTTTATAACTGGTTCTTTCAACCTACTTAAGCTGAAAGTCAGAGCTTTTCTTCTTCATTCTCTCTCAATTCTCTACGTCTCTCTGCTCTCTCTCTATCTCTCTCTCTCAGTCTCATTCTTCTCTCAAAACCCAAATCCCACAATGGAGCGCAAATCAGTCAGGATTCAACAACAGGGAAAGCCTTCTGGTAGATCTAAGAAGAGGGCAAACAAGAAAGAGAAGATTGTGATCTCTGATTCAGATTCAGAAAACACACAAATTTTGCATGAGGACTCACTTCCTGCAAAGCAGATAAGAACAGAGAAAGGGGATGAAGGTTCAAGTGTTGATCCACAGAAGGAGACAGAGGTTCAGGGTGATGATCAAACTAGGTCAGACAAGAAGAAAGGGGGAGAGAAGAAAAAGGCTGTTGAAGAAGAAAAAGGGAAATATTCTAAGGAAAGCAAGAAGAAGTCTACTGAAGGAGAACCAGAGAAGGAGAAACCTGCTGAGAAGAAATCAAGGGTTAAGCAAGTTGCTGCTGCAACCAAAAAGGGTTATCAAGGTAAAAATGTATTTCCTTCTGATTAGTTTGTTAGTTCAGAAGTTAGGACAGTTTGGATGCAAGGGTATGCATCATCTAAAGTTGCTTTCTGTAGTTTGATCTCTGAAGACTTATTAGATAAACTGGATATTGACTGTATGAGGAAGTTAAGGGATTCTGCAGTATGGAAGGTTTTAAATCCTAGTTCTAAAGCTTATACTATGTTAACTAGGTTGTTTTATCTGAATTTGGTTCAAGAAGGGGAAGATAAAATGGTGTTAACCTCTAAGGTGGCTGGGATAAATTTAAGGCTAGACCATAGGTCTTTTTCCAGGGTCTTGGGCATTCCTAAGAAGTATAATGTTGTTGATCATCCTGATAGGAAGGAGTGTCTAGAAAAAGCCAAAGCTATGTTCTTCATTGATGGTGTTCCCACTGGTCCTAAACAGTTGACACACTCTGTGCTCAATTGTGAAGCTAAAATTCTGTTTACAATTCTGATGAGAAGTATTGTTCCTAGGGAAAATCAAGAGAGTTGCTTACAGATAAGGTTCTTATCCTCATGTACTTTATATGTCAAGGGTTTGAGATTTACTTGCCAACAGTGATCATGGAGCATATGATCTACTGTGTTACCATAACTAGAAACAATCCTCTTCCCTATGCCAACTTGTTACCTCTTTTCTTTGAGAATTATGAGGTACCTGTGAAAGGACAGGAGAAGATAACTGGTGGTTTTGGGTTAATTGATGAGAATGCTTTACAGAGAATTGGAGTGGTTCAGACAGGAAATGGTCATTGGAAGTTCTATTCAGAGTTGTCCAAAGCTGAGCTTGAGTAGAAAGATTTTGAAACAACCCGGATCTCGGTTCAGGGTTAAAGCGAAAATCGATAACCAAAAGTAGATTATTAACTATTAAGTTTACATTTCGGTTAAAGTACGTTACAAAATCTCGATAATAAGTACAATTTAAAACAAAACGTTTGTGATCTACTATGTGATCTGACTTAACTAAACTTCTTCGTCTCGATTCGCGTTCCCATTCCCCAACCTTGATTGATGACCTGCGGTTTTAAAATAGCAAAAGCCCGCGCAGTTTTGAAGAAATGATCAGTAAAAACTGAGTAAACACATACTACGACATGTAAAGTAACGAGTGGAACGGAAGCACGAGTTGAAACAAATCAAAATATTTAAACTAGTAAGACTATCATGTTGGAGAATTTGGAACAATTTGTAGTAACCGAGTAACAAAAACCTCCCAATTTAATAACATTGGGAAACCACGAGTAGTTGGTAACATATCTAGAGTAAACAAGTCCATTTAAGAGAATAACTTAGTTCATGAGTATCCAGAGTATTCCAAATCATATCAATTTATTAGGGCAATCCTGAGCCACAAACAACATCAATAGAATAATCAAACTTTCTTTCAATTCTATTTTAACCGTTAAGTTTAGCTGAGGCATGTCCAGAGCCATCAGCAGGATCGATGTAGACAGAGGGATCACGAAATAATCACTAAGGGTTCCTTCTAGGGTCTATCAAACCCTATTTCACCCGAGCGTTAAGGGAGACCATTCGTCAACCCCGCTCACAACATTAGCTAAAAGGCCTTAAGTGTCGACACCCCTATACCGTAGTGACCCTTACAAGTATAAGTAGCACTCTATAGCTCTATAAAACCGTTGGCCTCAATATCTTGATACATTTTGGCTCATCGGGGGCGGATTTGTGAACATTAACGTTCTATCCAATAATAAGAAGCATTGCTTCAACGGTCTTAGCCATAAGAAAATGGAGGATCGCTTGATGCCTCCCATTAATAACAGTACTCTGTACATCGTCCTAAGTCTATTAGAGGTATTTTATTTCTTCTCTTTCACATAACCAGAATCAGAATATCAACATTTCACAAGTAATTTCCGAGATTTCTCAAAGGAGATGAAGAAAATAGTTTAACAACTTTCGAATAGAAAACATGCCTTCTCATACTTTTTCATATAACAAGCATTCGTTTGAAACATCACACACATGCGAACATTTGATATGAAAAGGCCGCACATATGTACTTACCACTGAGATGGATCACAATCAAAATCAAGAAACTAAGCCTAGCACTCCGACAACAACCGCTCTCTCCTACGGGGTCGATGTGTACAATCACACGTATGACGTACTCGTTATAACCAATTACACATGCATAATAAAAATGCAAACCTACATGTACATAGTCCTAAATTTCACTAATGCACATATAATGATGCTTAATTATCAAAACAAGTCCAACAAAACACCTAGAAGTTCAAAAATTCAAGTTTTCTAAAAAATGTGAAACTACAATTTTGAACAGAATTGTAGCTCTGACTTTGGAGCAATATTTACCATATCAAATCATCTCCTAAAATTTTGAAATTAATGTATGATGAACCTACATGTGTCTATTTTCAGAAAAACGAAGAAAAGAATGCATAGCTATTACAAAACTCAAGTTACAAAAATAACAAACACTGCTATGCAGAGACAAGTTTGGAAGAAAGTTTCAACTTTAAATAACAATTACTACTACTTGGTGAATAGGAAAGATGCGCATATTCTCCAGAATGAATTCCTTATGTGTCTAGTTTCATCACAAGAAAGATTGGGTGCCATATATTTCTGGAAATGAGATTTTTAACAAAAATAGCAAAACTTGTCCAAAAACAGAGTTTCAGAAAACATGCAACTTAGAATGAGCATATCTCCCTAACCAAAATGGCTATTGAGTTGATTTTTTTTCTCAAAATGACCCACTCTGAGTCTAGTTTCATAAAATGTAAGATTTGAAAATTTTACAGAGACATAAGATTAAGATATACTACGTTTTTGACAAACGAGTCAGATCGTAAAGACATGCAATTTTCACCTAGAACACTCAAAACATGATCAATCCAATTACATCATACATGCAACTTGAGAAATATGTTTTTATACTCAAATACAATCAAGTAAACATACAAAAAGATATCAAACAAGAAACTTAGGGAATCATGTGAAGAACTTGAAGAAAAACAAGTTTAAAGTCTTCAATTCATATTCTAGACACACATGCAAGCAAAGATCAAGAAGTTTTCTATCATGATGATGAAAGTAACATCAAAATGCACAAATTTAAAGAGGAATGAAAGCTTACGAATGAGCCTTAAGAGAGACATTTGGGAAAATGATGGTGCTTGGATAAGCTTGAAGTCCATGAGAGCTTGAAAACCCCTTCAATGGAGGGAATTTTGATGTAAGAGGAATGTGATGATGAAGAAGAAGATGATGAAACTAACATCACACAAATGAAAAGAGAAAAGAGATGCTTACAAGACCTTAATGAGCTTAAATTCATGAAGAAGATGAAGAAAATAGCTCCCCCCATGCATAGTATGACCTTGGACTTGAGTTTTTCTTGAAGTTGAAGGTGAAAAATGATGTTTTGGAGGTGTTTTTGTGAGGTCAACACTCCAATCCGGGAATGGAGTTTTTTGGAGAGAGAATTGAGCTTTTGAGTGTTCTTCAATGTAGAAAATGAGTGGAGGAGAAGATGATGATGCATATGGTGTGAGAGTTAGTGTGGGAGTGTGTATGTGTGTGTGTAGTCATGAGGAAATTAGTTTATTGATGTTGACCAAAAGGATGGTAAGAGCACTTGGGGTAAAAATATCCTTTACATAAATTGATGGATGGAGTTGAAATAATAAAACCAATAGTAAAGGGGATAAAAATGTAATTTTCAATTACTAACTATCACATACAAGTTAAATTTATAAATTAGAACATTTCAAACAAGTTACTATGTGTATAAGTATCAAATTCTACATTTACAAAACTACTTAAATGTCCCAAGTATACGAAATAAATTTTAGATAGTATTACTCAAGTAACCAAAACTACAAAATACTCAAAAATTAAATTTTAAATGACACCCTTATACTTTGAAACCAATAATAAGTCAAGAACAAGTTTGAAATATAACTTTCTTAAAATTCTCTTTTATATTTCGAAATTACTATATAATCCCCAACTAAAATACGGGGTATTACATTATATCCCCCTTAAAAGGAAGCTTCGTCCTCGAAGCTTAAAAACACTTTTGCGTAAAACTACGACATGCCTCACGATAATGCAACTAATGCACATGACACTTGTATGCAATGCTAATGCACATGCTTCACTTATATTAACGGGAACAAGCACTCGTTCGCTAAAGTCTCTTCTCACATGTACCATACTAGGGATTCAAATACAATTAGATCAAGTAAAATGTCGGAACCAAATTTTGAAAGGTCTAGACGAACACACAAGTTACCACGTTTACAAAGCGAATTCGAAATTTTGTAGCATTTAAACAAATCTCGAAACTTTTTAGAAAAAAAATACTTTGATCGAAACTAACTTGTCATTTTGTTTTGCTCATCCGCACGAAAAATATTTTCTTACCTTTATAGGATTAGATAAACCAACCACCTCAAGTGTTCCACACATACGAGGGAAAAAAAAACACTATGTGTCGTCACACAACGTGTCTCTCCATTACAACTCGCATGTGTTTCAAATGTTCCAACTTAGTCTACACAGCGGGTACAACTCATAGTACCGTCGTACTAAGAGTCACGCCAGCGGACTGCTGAACAAAGTGGTACATATCACTTGGCATTTGGTATCTCCGCACCCAATCTTTTTTTTCAAAATTATTTTTTTAAGGAATGCTTTTTTTTTTGTCAAAACTTTTCAATTTTGGAAACGACCATGTCAAATTAACTCAAACTGAAACAAAACATAGTATTATCTTAAATGTCGCACTCAAAGGTATGAAAGGAATGGTCTCAAGGTCTTCTAAGTCAAAACGGCAATACTCTCATGTCGCTAAAATAACATAACCAATTAAGGGAATGTGCATACGCATCACACGACAATGAGAAATCATTTCTATATAGTAAGCAAACATGCTCATAGGATACAAACATATAAATAAGCAAGTCGTTTTCGCATTGATCACATCTCAATAAGCAGTTAACAGTCCCTTAACAAGTAATTAACAAATCGAGTTCAAGAATACTTAAGTACCCAAACTCCCCGACGGCTTGATTACTTCATTTATTTCGCAATTGAGTTATCCTAGTCAATTTTAAGTTTCGAAAACATTTTATCTTTCTTGTTCCCTACTAATGGAAATCGAAAAGACACTTTAACCGGAGAACCGATGCTCTGATACCAGCTAAAACAACCCGGATCTCGGTTCAGGGTTAAAGCGAAAATCGATAACCAAAAGTAGATTATTAACTATTAAGTTTACATTTCGGTTAAAGTACGTTACAAAATCTCGATAATAAGTACAATTTAAAACAAAACGTTTGTGATCTACTATGTGATCTGACTTAACTAAACTTCTTCGTCTCGATTCGCGTTCCCATTCCCCAACCTTGATTGATGACCTGCGGTTTTAAAATAGCAAAAGCCCGCGCAGTTTTGAAGAAATGATCAGTAAAAACTGAGTAAACACATACTACGACATGTAAAGTAACGAGTGGAACGGAAGCACGAGTTGAAACAAATCAAAATATTTAAACTAGTAAGACTATCATGTTGGAGAATTTGGAACAATTTGTAGTAACCGAGTAACAAAAACCTCCCAATTTAATAACATTGGGAAACCACGAGTAGTTGGTAACATATCTAGAGTAAACAAGTCCATTTAAGAGAATAACTTAGTTCATGAGTATCCAGAGTATTCCAAATCATATCAATTTATTAGGGCAATCCTGAGCCACAAACAACATCAATAGAATAATCAAACTTTCTTTCAATTCTATTTTAACCGTTAAGTTTAGCTGAGGCATGTCCAGAGCCATCAGCAGGATCGATGTAGACAGAGGGATCACGAAATAATCACTAAGGGTTCCTTCTAGGGTCTATCAAACCCTATTTCACCCGAGCGTTAAGGGAGACCATTCGTCAACCCCGCTCACAACATTAGCTAAAAGGCCTTAAGTGTCGACACCCCTATACCGTAGTGACCCTTACAAGTATAAGTAGCACTCTATAGCTCTATAAAACCGTTGGCCTCAATATCTTGATACATTTTGGCTCATCGGGGGCGGATTTGTGAACATTAACGTTCTATCCAATAATAAGAAACATTGCTTCAACGGTCTTAGCCATAAGAAAATGGAGGATCGCTTGATGCCTCCCATTAATAACAGTACTCTGTACATCGTCCTAAGTCTATTAGAGGTATTTTATTTCTTCTCTTTCACATAACCAGAATCAGAATATCAACATTTCACAAGTAATTTCCGAGATTTCTCAAAGGAGATGAAGAAAATAGTTTAACAACTTTCGAATAGAAAACATGCTTCATAATACTTTTTCATATAACAATGATTCGTTTGAAACATCACACACATGCGCACATTTGATATGAAAAGGCCGTACATATGTACTTACCACTGAGATGGAGCACAATCAAAATCAAGAAACTAAGCCTAGCACTCCGACGACAACCGCTCTCTCCTACGGGGTCGATGTCTACAATCACACGTATGACGTACTCGTTATAACCAATTTACACATGCATAATAAAAATTCAAACATACATGTACATAGTCATAAATTTCACTAATGCACATATAATGATGTTTAATTATCAAAACAAGTCCAACAAAACACCTAGAAGTTCAAAAATTCAAGTTTTCTAAAAAATGTGAAACTACAATTCTGGACAGAATTGTAGCTCTGACTTTGGAGCAATATTTACCATATCAAATCATCTCCTAAAATTTTGAAATTAATGTATGATGAACCTACATGTGTTTATTTTCAGAAAGACCAAGAAAAGCATGCATAGCTATTACAAAACTCAAGTTACAAAAATAACAAACACTGCTATGCAGAGACAAGTTTGGAAGAAAGTTTCAAATTTAAATAAAAATTACTACTACTTGGAGAATAGGAAAGATGCCCATATTCTCCAGAATGAATTCCTTATGTGTCTAGTTTCATCACAAGAAAGATTGGGTGCCATATATTTCTGGAAATGAGATTTTTAACAAAATAGCAAAACTTGTCAAAAAACAGAGTTTCAGAAAACATGCAACTTAGAATGAGCATATCTCCCTAACGAAAATGGCTATTGAGTTGATTTTTTTTCTCAAAATGACCCACTCTGAGTCTAGTTTCATAAAATGTAAGATTTGAAAATTTTACAGAGACATAAGATTAAGATATACTACGTTTTTGACAAACGAGTCAGATCGTAAAGACATGCAATTTTCACCTAGAACACTCAAAACATGATCAATCCAATTACATCATACATGCAACTTGAGAAATATGTTTTTATACTCAAATACAATCAAGTAAACATACAAAAAGATATCAAACAAGAAACTTAGGGAATCATGTGAAGAACTTGAAGAAAAACAAGTTTAAAGTCTTCAATTCATATTCTAGACACACATGCAAGCAAAGATCAAGAAGTTTTCTATCATGATGATGAAAGTAACATCAAAATGCACAAATTTAAAGAGGAATGAAAGCTTACGAATGAGCCTTAAGAGAGACATTTGGGAAAATGATGGTGCTTGGATAAGCTTGAAGTCCATGAGAGCTTGAAAACCCCTTCAATGGAGGGAATTTTGATGTAAGAGGAATGTGATGATGAAGAAGAAGATGATGAAACTAACATCACACAAATGAAAAGAGAAAATAGATGCTTACAAGACCTTAAGGAGCTTAAAATCATGAAGAAGATGAAGAAAATAGCTCCCCCCATGCATAGTATGACCTTGGACTTGAGTTTTTCTTGAATTTGAAGGTGAAAAATGATGTTTTGGAGGTGTTTTTGTGATGTCAACACTCCAATCCGGGAATGGAGTTTTTGGAGAGAGAATTGAGCTTTTGAGTGTTCTTCAATGTAGAAAATGAGTGGAGGAGAAGATGATGATGATGCATATGGTGTGAGAGTTAGTGTGGGAGTGTGTATGTGTGTGTGTATGTATAAGAGTAGTCATGAGGAAATTAGTTTATTGATGTTGACCAAAAGGATGGTAAGAGCACTTGGGTAAAAATATCCTTTACATAAATTGATGGATGGAGTTAAAATAATAAAACTATTAGTAAAGGGGATAAAAATGTAATTTTCAATTACTAACTATCACATACAAGTTAATTTTATAAATTGGAACATTTCAAACAAGTTACTGTGTGTATAAGTATCAAATTCTACATTTACAAAACTACATAAATGTCCCAAGTATACGAAATAAATTTTAGATAGTATTACTCAAGTAACCAAAACTACAAAATACTCAAAAATTAAATTTTAAATGACACCCTGATACTTTGAAACCAATAATAAGTCAAGAACAAGTTTGAAATATAACTTTCTTAAAATTCTCTTTTATATTTCGAAATTACTATATAATCCCCAACTAAAATACGGGGTATTACAGATTTTGTAAAACCTAAGGGGGCTACAACTTCAAGGGGACAAGCAAATGAGGATTACTCTCAGTTGGTTGAGAAGTTTGAAGAACAGCAGGTTGAAATTGAAGATCTCAGATAGAGGTTTTTTTATCTATCTTCTGAGTTTAATCAGTTCAAAGGCTTGATGAATATGATGAATGACAAACTGGATGTTGTCATCAAAGGTTTGAATTTGGAGAAGATCCCTTCTGCTACTAGTCATGAAACTAGTGTTGACTCAGATGAAAGGCTGGGTGAATTCTTGAAGAAGAAGAAGAAGAAGAAGAAGAAGAAGAAGAAGAAGAAGAAGAAGAAGAAGAAGAAGAAGAATAAGCCTATTCCAGTTGTGCTCACTTCAAAGGATATATATGAGCAAACTGATGAAGAAGAAGCTGGAGAAGACACAGGTGTTGATGCAGCTACAGAGGGTGATTCAGTGCAGGTTAAGAACAAGAAAGTGGATGAAATCATTGAGGAAGTTGTTGCTGAGGTGGATGCTGAACAAGAAGAGAATCAGTCCGCATAAGAAGCTAAAATTGATGAAGAAGTTGGAGAAGGCACAGAGAAAGGCCAAGCATCAAAGAAGAAGTGAAGATTTGAGAAAGCCAAAGCCTTGATCCTTTCTTTCTTTCTTTTCTGTTTCTTCTTGCTGATCTCAAGGCCTTGACATTCAGTAGGAAATTATTTTGTAAGACTCTGAGTAATGATCCAACATTTCTTCACCTTTATTTGATGAAATTCAAAAAGGGGGAGAAGTTATCTGTGCTATTTGTGCTTACTCTTCAGTGTTTAGATAATAAGATTGTGAGTTTTTGTGTTAATCAGTTGTGTTCTGTGATTATTGATTATCTGTGATTACTGGTTATCTGTGTTAATTTAGTTTAACCAGTGTTACTGTTTATTATTTCTGCAAATGATGATATCTAATTCTTACAAAAAGCTGCAGGGATATTTACTCGAGATTATGGGTTTTGTCTTTCATCAAGGGGGAGATTGTTGACTCAAAGACTTCTAAGTGCGTTTTGAGAAGTAACTGTTTAGAGTGATGAAAGACAAAGACTAAGTATTTCTAAGGCTCCAAGGCCTTGAGATACTGATCAGAGCTTCAAAGCTTTGAGAGTAGTTTTCTTTACAGTATGATCTGATAATCTTGTGATGCAGGTGTTCTATCTGATGTGTTAAGATCAGATATTTGCTGCAAATATCCCTGTTATATATTTTGTATATATCTAACACAATTACAGATATCTTAATCAGAGTGAATAAAGTTTTCTGGTCTTAATATTGAAAGACTATGAAGCATGTTCAGAGCTCCAAGGCCTTTAGATGTGTCTTAAGCTTCTTACAGTTTTACAGAATTAACTTGATTCTCTCTTGCAGGATTTGATCTTTGTTATTATGGTTGTTTAATGACTTCTATAAGTCTTAAACTAGTCTATCATGAGTAACATGTTTCAGAAGTTAATCAGGTTATTTTTTTATTCATATGATCCAGTTTTTATTCAGGAACTGGAAATCCAAACAGACTTAGTGTTGTTATATTTCTGGATTTTGTTGTTGCTGTGTTTTAATGTTGTTGCAGGTTTTTCAAACGTGCAAATGCTATCTCAACAAACTCCAATGGATATCTACTCAAAGCTGTTCTGAATTGCAGTTAGAAAGGATTTAGATTTGCAGGAATTGAGATCCTAAAATCTCTCATTCAGTTGCAGAGAGTGGATAAAAGACTGGTTTGAAATTTGAAAGAGATAGAAGTATACAGAGAACTGAGAGAGGTGTGATACATTCGTGGAAGATCAGACATTCAATCCCTCACAAATCGAGGCTTCAATCACTGCTTTCAGAAGATCAATCATTCCATTTTCCTGAAGAACACATCTAGGCCTTCACAAGCTTATTCTTATATTGTGTTCTTCTTCTGTATTGTAATCTTCTTATCTTCTGTATATCTAAAACCTCACAAAACCTAGTGGTTGGTTGTTCAAGTGAACAACAAGAGGTTCTTGTTAGATCAACAGTTAGTAGATAATACTATATAGGTTTGGAACCACAAGCTGTATAGGTGTAAGGGATTTCACTTAGGCTTGGAGATTTAGGGTTGTTTGTGTGTGAGTAATAAGAAGTGTTTGCCCAATCCTGGTGGGATTAGATCCCTCAGGCAGAGATTAGGTCCATTGGGACTGAACTCTGTAAATTGCATTGTGTTCTTTACTTTACAGATTTGCTATTTACTTCTGCAAGCAACTCAAATCAAACTAGGGTTTATACACGGTTTAGAAATGGTGATAATTCAAGGCCTTGAATATTTCTTTTTGCCTTAGAAAGTTTCTAACTAGTTTTGCAAAATCTCAAGGCCTTGAGATTTGAGTTTCTCACTTGTTCACTTAGTTAAAATTTGTGTTTTCGCAAAAAGTTTCCATACTCTATTTAACCCCCCCCCCCCTTCTAGAGTATTTTGGTCCTGTAATTAGTCTACATTACAAACTTTCAGGACAGCAACTCCCTCCTCATGAAAGAATAAGAAGAAGAAGAAGAAGAAGAAGAAGAAAGAGAAAGCTGCTGCAGAAAAGCAACCAGAAACAGAGGTATCTAGCCCCAAGAAGCGGAAGAAAAAGAAGAAGGCAACTCAAGCTAAAAAAGGGAAAGGAAAGGTAACAGAGGAACAGCCAGAGGACAATGTGGAGAAAGCATTATAGATCTAATCAAAGAACAGTGCTCCTGATGAATCTTGGTTCATCTCTAACACTTCAAAAGGTAAGTGGTTGGATGGCTTTGCTTCTAGGCCTATTGCTTTCGATAGCTTGGTCAACATGCATGTGTTAACTGGAATGAATCTGAATTGCATCACCATGCTAAAGAAAAGCTCTTTGTGTTTCATACTAAATCCCCCTGAGCTAGCATACCCTAGGCTTACCAGACTGTTTTATCTCAACATGAAGCAACTTAAGAATTCCCCACACTTGGTAATCAAGACTGTAGTTGCTGGTGTTAAAATGGAGTTAGATCATTCTGAGTTCTCAACTGTTCTAGGCTGTCCCAAGAGGTATGATACACAAAATCATCTACCAAACAATAAGGCCTTGAAATTGGCCGGACAAGAATTATTTCTGCCAAATGTCCCTGCATCATCCAAACAATTAACACACTCTGTGTTAAATGTTGAAGCTAAAGTGTTATTCACTATATTGATGAGATGCATCTTTCCAAGGGAACATTCAAAGGAGTTAATCAATGAAAGAGTGCTTTATATCATGTATTTGGTGATGCATGATTATGAGATTGGTCTGCAGAAACATGTGATGGAGCATATGCTGTTCAGCCAAACAGATCAGAGAAAGCACCCTTTGCCCTATGCAAATCTGCTAACTTTGTTCTTTGAACACCTTGATATTCCTGCTGCTGGTGAGGAGTCTATCAATTCTGGAATGGGTGTGCTGAATGAGAAAGCTTTTGATAAGATTGCAGTAGTGAAGACCAAAGAAAAGGTTTGGAAGTTGTATTATGATTTGACAGAAGAAGAGCTCAATGCAAAGAAGTTTGTCAAACCCAAGACCTTGGCACCTACTTCAAGCCAGACATCTCAGCTTCCTGATTTGTCTTCCATTCTTCAGAGGCTTCATGGTCTAGAGATGGACAACAATGAGATCAAAGAAAATCAGCATGGGTTTGAGACTGATCTCAAACAAGTCAAGTACAGGGTGGAAACCATCTTTAGAAGAATAACTGTATTCGATGTCCCTGAGGATGAATGGAATGCCAATAAAGATGGAAGTGACAAGAACTTTCCAAGTGAACACTCTATTTAGGAAGAAGTTGCTCCAATCAAGGATAAAGGAAAGCAGGTAGTGGTTGAGAAGGCTGCTCAAGAAGGTGATGAAGCAGAAAGCCCATGTTCAGATGACTTGCTGATAAACCTGATGAAGAAGAAGAAGAAGAAGAAGAAGAAGAAGAAGAAGAAGAAGAAGAAGAAGAAGAAGAAGAAGAAGAAGAAGAAGAAGAAGAAGAAGAAGAAGAAGAAGAAGAAGAAGAAGAAGAAGAAGAATCTCCTAAGACTGCTGCCAAGGACAAGACTGTGGAAGAAACTGTTGGTGGGAATGAAGAAGAGCAAGAAGTACATGACAATGATGAAATCAGTGAGGAAGAAGAAGGAGATCAGGATGGAGATGACAACCCAGCCCCTTAATCTAGCATACTCTTTCTTTTTTTTTTAAGTTTTATTTTCAAAATTTTCCAGACTCTGATCCAACATCTCTCATTCTTTTTGATGAAAGTCAAAAAGGGGGAGAAATATCTAGGTTTTAAGTTTTATTTCAGTCTTTTGAATAGTAGGACAAACTGCAACTTATGTGCTTTTATGTGCTTTGGTAATAAGTTGGATCTTTTGGAATTACTGTGTTATTATTGTTGTACTAATCAGTATTTTTTGCAGAAAGTAAGAATCAAACAGCTGAGGTTTTGTCTTTCATCAAGGGGGAGATTGTAAGGTCACAGGTTTCATGGACTTGAAATACTCAGGATTCAAAGCCTTGAAATACTCAGGTATTTCAAGTCCTTGAACCAGCTTTCAAAGCCTTGAATCAGGTTTCACACGCTTGAGCTATTTCAAGGTCTTGAACCAGGATTCAAAGCCTTGAAACTATCTGACCTGCATACATGTTATGAGGGGGAGTTCCTCTACACTGTTTTGATTCAATTATACTCCTCTCACCCCTGCACTTGATATGTTATTAATTTATGATGAAAGACAAACTGCTTTAATATATCTAAAATGTTCTAATTCATTATTTTGAATCAGTTTTGCAGGGAAATTTTATTTCCTATATATACAAGATTTGTTTCCTTATAAGACTTTTGCAGGAACGAAATAACTTGATAAAATTGATCCTGTGATCAATCAGAGACTCATGAAAGCTTCTCAGAGTGTTTAAAGACAATATCACTACAATATCTCTTAAGATTGTAATCAACTATCCGTTGGAGAGAGCTGCTAAGAGAGTCAAAGTTTGTTGCCTACAAAATAGGAAGTTTTTGCTGAAAATAGGGAGATTTGCAGAGCTTCAAACAAGTATAAATGGAGCTCACTTTGAAGCAACAAGACAAAACACTCAATGGGAAAAAAGAGAGAGATATTCTGGATTGACAAGCATAAAAGAAGTTCATCACTCTCACAATCCAACACACAGAATTTCACTGTATTCTTCACTGCAGTTTCTACTCTAAGTGTTCTTCAGTATAGTACTTCATTGGTAGATCATTTCTGTAATACTCATATACATCATTCTCAAGGATTGTTCAAGGTGAACAATAGATAATTTTTAGTTTATCAGTTAGCTAGAGCAGGTACTAGATAGATTAGGAAGAACTATAAGCTGTAACAGAGTATCTGAGCTGCTTATACACCTGCATACTCCCCTTTCATGTGCGAATCAATTCGCATCTGTGGGTTAGACTCAATAGTCGGCTGCGTGGAAGTGGGTCGGGACGGCGGTGGTTTCCAGGTCGCAACCTGACTGGCTCGCAAGGGAGCGTGTGGCCGGAGGTAATGGCGCTAGTGGAGGCTCGATGGTTGTAGCAGCGGTTTCGCGATTGAGGATCAGTCAGACCGTATCCCTCATCTTGGCAAACTCGGAGTCGCGGCGATAGTCTCAGGTGTGCAGATTGACGCGGAGATTTGTGATAAAATCAATGGCATCATCACCGCGGAATCAACCGACCGACGGAAGTCAGTGAAAGCACCAAAGATGGTACTGTCGGTATCTCTTGGTCCAGGGGTCCTCACGGTAGCAGACGAAAAGAGAGAGTGAGAGAGAGAGAGAGAGACGAGTTTAGGGATAAAAAATTTCTTATTTTGTTTAGCAAATCATTACACCCCTTTTTATAGCTCTAACCCTCACGGTTCGACCTAATCCTAATCCGAGTAAAGAACCGTATAGAAATCCCGGATTTATAAAAAATACCTCAACTGACTAACAATGTTCAAAAAGACCCAACTGACCAAAACCAAACAAAAAGAAATAACGAATACTGAAACAAAACGATACTGAAACAAAACTCCTTAACGAGTCAGCTTAGGCTGAACATAATCCTTCAAGTAAGAAGGCGGAGCCAAAGTACGCCTGGTACGCTGCTGAACCGGAGTCTCGAATGAATCATCCTGTGGTGTCGGTGTGTCAGTATCCGTATCAAACTCGTAGCTAATTGCAACATGGATTTGATACAATGTTGAATTAGAGCTTTGGAGTAGAAGAAATTAACAATTACAAAGAAGAAGAAGAAGAAGAAGAAGAAGAAGAAGAAGAAGAAGAAGAAGAAGAAGACGAAGAAGAAGAAGAAGATTTGCCTAGAGAAATTGATGAAGAAAGGAATAATTTCTAATCAGAAAAGATTCAACATCGAGGCTGTAAAGCTCGACTCTAATGGTTAGAAAGAAATGACCAATCAGAGCAAGCCAACAGGGCAACTTGAGAAGCATTACAGCTAACTAACCACCGTTATTAGTGAGATGACGTAGTATTAGTGATGCAATATGGTTACACTATACGCTTATATATACTAAGATGAAAACATAAATTTAAAGGAAAATACATTCAAGACCCTTTATTCTTAGATATTTTTCAAATTCTAATGTAACTTACTTGAAAAACTTACGAAAATTCCTTGTATAGAAAACAATAACTTTATTTGTCTTCTTCAAAACGAATATTCCGGGAAAATTTAAAATTATTCTCAATTGAAGAGCATAATTAACCGAGTTTAGCATGCATACCATTTACCTCAAATAAAAAGACATCACAAGAACGATTTGATATTTTAACAAAGTTGAAAAATGTATTAATCCATTTTTACAGCATAATGATTGTTAGCATCTCATTTGCACACAATTTGATCTCTCAGATATCTCGTTTTCCTCCGAAAAAGATATGATGTCCCCAATCAGGATTAGGGGAGTCAACTTCAATAACATCATAATGCCCGTCTTTATCGTTAGTGACTTTCACTATGGGGAGATTAAAGTCAGATCCATTCAAGTCGATCCCGGCTATCCAACGAAAATACGCAGTGGTCGCCTTTATATTGCTGTTATTATCAGGTTTGACCCCACTGCCCATTAGAGGTCCCGAGATATAATCGGGGGTATATACCTCTCCTCCCCACTCAACATAAGTAGCATTGTCATTGAGCTTTGTAAATAGGCTGTGAGGCCAAAATCCTATGTGTCTGTTATAATTATCGATTGAAAGCCACCAGTTTCCACCATTGTCCTGCGAATACGCAGTTGCAAAACATAGAAATACATTAATTTTTGTTCTTAACACATAGAGTTGTATTATATAAAACTAGATGTAAATTTGGATATACCCGTTGCACTCTTGGTTTCATTTCATATCTGTCTCCTCCAATAGTAGATACATCACTGTAGACCAAACCTGGATACGTATCCAGACTTGTGACAACAAAGCCACATTTTGCGTCATAGCAATTCGCTGAAGATGTCTGCAAGAAGAACGTATGTATAGAGCGTCATGTTTCTTGAAGCAATAAAATAATCAACTAATGAGCAAAGAGCTTACATTTGTGTGTATGTAGAAATGAGTGGCATAATCACCATACAAATATGGATCTACCTGAGAAAATATCAGTAAAATGAACCAGTAATTCAAGTTGATTAATGTTTTATTTCAAATAGAAATAACACAATATCAATCGGGACAAGGAAACTTTAATGATAGAGTAGTAAGTTTATACTTACTCTCCATCCGTATTCTATAGACTCGTCATCATTTTGAACCACTATTCGTGCAACACTGTATTGTTTTGCATTTACTTGTGGATTGTAGATTGAAAGAACTCCTAGAGCTCCTCTAAACTTATAGCTCTGTGGTGAGTGGCCCACAGCAACCTGTACAACATTTATCGATGTCAACATAACACAACATATTATTATTATTATTATTATTATTATTATTATTATTATTATTATTATTATTATTATTATTATTACTACTACTTACAAGTTTAAGACGAGTACTGGAATCTTTTGAAGCAAACTTCTGTCTTATAAGATCTTCTTTAGTAGTCCGTCTAATGGGAACTGTTCCAACGGGACAACCTCCATCCCTTAGTCCGAAACTATTACCGAGTATTGCTTGAGCTTCAGTTTGATCTTTATTTACAACTTGAAATTGGGGCTTCATCTATGAATACAAAGTAAACATGTAAGAACAATGAATAGTTATAGAACTAAACTAAGGAAGATTTAAGTAGGTTGACTAGTACATTGAAATGGTAAGAATGATTCTTTTGCGACGGCAGATCAAAAGTTGGCTGCTTGTAGAAATCAACGCAATCATATAGTTCTCCATAATCCGTCTACATACACATAAGTAATTCAATTTTGTCAGAGCCTTCTTGTATGATGGTATTTCAAAGCGTCAAAACTGGGTAACATGTGTATACCTTGATAGTTTTTATGCTTGGCTTGTTCAGAAGTTTAAGTTGCTTTTCTAACTCCAACTCCTCTTGTCGCGACAAATTCACGTCACCTTGGACTAGATTGTATATCCCAATGAGGTAGCATATAAATATAAAAACCATACCTTCATATATATTAGAAATAAAGTGTGAGAACGTGACATGCGTCGATCATTGGGATAAAGGTTATATGAATCAGAAGACAAAGATACCTGAAGCCATATTGTTCAAAATAAGTTTGAGATTTATGTTTGTGTCAATGAGACTTGCTAAAGGCAATTGCTCTCCGTTGGTTAGATCTCATGTGCTTATTGGAGGGTTTATCTAAATATATGTATGAAATTACGTGCTTTGACCATATTAAATGCGCAAATGAATTCATGTTGCATTTATTGAGCTATTTATTGTTGTTGACTTAGAGTATCTCCCACCCTACTCTATTCCTCAATTTGTTGGTGAAGAAAATGGAGCCCTTGACCTCAAACCTCAAAACTGCATACTTCCAAAATTGTAGAAAAAGAAATGGAGGAATGCAGTGGTCTCCCAAGTGCTTGACGAGAAAATTTCCATTCATCAATTCTCCATTTTTCTCCAGTTTTGATGAAATGGAGTTGTAAATTTCCCATGTTGCCTATATAATCAGAAAAAATCCATTATCCATATGGTAAAATTGAACAATTGAGCTTTTTACTACGTTGCATTAACAAGCACCACACATGATTACTTTGCCTACTTATGTATTTTAGAAACTACATAAAAAATTAAACCGAACTATATTATTAAATAAGAACACAACACATAATTAATAAAAACTAAAAAGACATATGAAATTTAAATTCATAATTAAAGTACCACAAAATCTAACACAAAATCAACCATTAGATAACACACATACCAACTGACAAGTTATTTTTTTATCTTTCTCACCGTGCAAGCATTAGAAAAATTCGTCCTCATTGTCGTTCTTGTTATACGGCGTACTAAAGTAATTTTTTCCAGAAAGATTATGACATAGGAAAAAGTTCATGAAATTCTCGTCATTTGCAGAAAAGCAGTTTTGGGCTAAACGCAAAATATGTGGCAGAATTGAAGGATTGATGAACGGGATCAAAGCATAAATAAATCTAACCAGAAACAACGTTTTTAAAGATAACTCGAGAATTTAGTCACGAGCACCATAATGATTTGGCCAAATTCGGTTGTCTAGGACACGAAATCTTCAAATTTGCTATTTTTAGTAATAATTTTTTCATCAATTAGGAGGTCAATTTCAACCCTATTTGATTCATTTTTTTTTTCAGCGTGCTTTTCTTTAGTAGGACTTTAATTCAGAATTATTATCCAGATTTTGCTATTTTTGGTAGCATTTAGTTTTTTGGGTATTTAAGTCAGCCTGTGGACTTATTGCATTACATTATTGATTATTGAGCTTTTTTAGAAAACATGGAGTTTTCTATGAACCCTATTGTGGTTCTTTCATGATTTTTCTTTCGTTTACGTTGCGTCTTGCTGCTCCAAAAAACGCCCGATTCAGTTCGGCGTCGGGTCGGTATCACAGCTCAGAGCTCTGTGGGAAGAAGATCGTCATTACGATAGTGCTTGAACGACCTGATGGGTGCGGGCATGTTTGACTGAGGAAGCCCCCTACGGGTACGTAACGTCTAAGACGTTATGATGATAAAAGATCTACAGAGGAAACAACGAGATCTGTAGTGGCAGATTGCGATGTTGACCTAGCGTCGAGCAGTACGCGGTCTGTAGAAACAATTTGTGAAGTTAATCCGACGCTTTGCGGAATGGGATTTCAAGGTTCGTAGGAATTTTGATCAAGACTCGAAGCCCGCTTTCGAGATACTAAAGAACCACGATCCCCGGGTCCAAATCGAGCGTTATGGAGAACCGAGTTTCACAACTGATATGCAGAATTGTTCGTGTAAATTAGATGTTGAACCAATTTCAGATTATGAAATCTTTTATGATAATATTTCATATTCATGTGATTCTGAGGTTGATTGGACAAGGCCTCTAATTTATGACAATTATGGAGATGATGAGGAAGCTTTAAATCTGGAGGAAGACGATCATATTTTAGATGTTCCAATTAATTATGAGGTAATTCCAGATTCGTGTTCATTAATTTTTTCTTAAGTAATTGCTAGTCAAGTTGAACATGAAGATGATGAAGTTAAAGCTCAATTAGATAAGTACGTTATTTCTCCAATTAAGTTGACATCTCTTTATTGTGATCCATATATGATGAATTAAAAAAATCATTCAAGAGCCCAAGCTGCACTCGAGGGCGAGTTTATTTGAAGAGGGGGTGACTGATGCAGGAAAAATTTCATGGATATTTTCGGCAGTTGTAGAAAAGTAGTTCCGACTAAACGCATAATCAGGGAAAGAATTTAAAGATTGATGAACGGGGTCAAACCATACATAAACCTGGCTATAAACGACGGCCCATAATGATTTTAAAGCCCATTGTTAGATGCCCTGAGAACCAGTAGTGGCTGAACAAGAAAACCCTTACGGATTGGTGGTGGTGGCGGTAAATCTGGTGGAGTGGTGACAATTTGCTGGCGGCGGAGGACTGAAGCGGGCGAAAGGGGTTCGTCGGAAGTTGTTGTCCTTCCGGAAGACTTCTGGGACGAGGGATTGAGCGGTGGTTGTGCGAATCTCGGCCAAGGTATTGGCGGAGGCCATGGCTGAGGAGCTTCGTCGACGGTTGTAGCAGTAGGGATGAGGTCGTCGGACCTTGCTGGGCTTCCCGAAGGTTGGTGGTGGATCTGTGGGTGATGGTGTGTTGGGATAGTCAGTAGGTGTTTGTCGTGGGTATCATGTGAGGTGGTTGGAGGAATAGTTGATAGCACCTTTTAGGGGCTATAATTCTTTAGCATTTACCACATGATAATATGTATTTGGAGAGTGTTTTGAGGCTAATGTTAGAGAATAAAGGTCGTTTTATCACTTGTTGTTCACCATGTGCTATATTGTTAGTCCTTGCGTTTTCTATGTATATTTCATTGTTACTTTTCAAATATAATCGTTGGGTATGTTTGTTCATGTTGTTTTGGCCGGGAAGGATGCTAATCGGTTGATAGGAGGCATGGAACGAACTTCGGAAACAATGGGAGCTCAAGTGAAGCCGAATTGGAGGAGCTTGGACTACTAGTCTCCACTATTTTGATCCTATCTCGAGTTATAAAAATAATCTGGAGATGTGACTAGTTCCAAATGAAAGTAGACTCAGAGAGCTTTCCATCTATAGGTCATGGAGCTAAATCGGAGTTCGGACGAAGAAGATATCGCGTTTTGAAATCAGGAGCAGATTTAAGGGGGCTGTTGTGCAATTACTGAAGACTTCTGCGGGTTATGAAGGAAGGACGAAATAGGGACGAAAATAAGCACCATTCACGCCTATTGAGAGCGACGATCAAGGAGGAAAGCAAGGAGACTCCATTGGGAGCAACCTCAAGCAAGGAGAAGAGCCCGGATAGCGCATTTCTTCCCGATTTCTAGCGTTTGATCTCTTCTTCCCTCTTTTAACCACTTGTATGGAGAAACTTTGTTGTGTTGCTAAGATTATTAGTAAGTAGACGTTTTGCTAGGCTTCTCTAGAAAGCCTAGGGTTTATGTAGACAATATGTTTTCCGGATTTGAGACTTTGTTTCATGCTTTTGGATTTAGATTCATTGAATCAATGTTTAGTTTCTTGATATTGTTATTGAATCCAGTCTATTGACACGGCTAGATTATGATTTGATAATCATGAGACTTAGGATTTATTCGTGAATCAATTTCTTGCTTAATATTAATTTCATTATAGTTATTGTTCATATGCTATGCTTAAGCCTTAGCAAGAACAGAGTGATCAACCAGACTTGTTAATTAGCTAGCGAGTGCGTGAGAGCGACTTAGACCTAGCTGCGATGAGATATGAACAAGAATCCTTAATCACGAATACTGAGAAGAGAAGTGTGTAGGATTGGCCTTAGTGGGTAGATTCGGTAGGAGATAGTGAGGTGTTCATGTGGTGGTGGTCTGAGAGGACATCATTCCGTGCACTGTCGTTAGCCTACTAGAACGGACCGGTAGATGTAGGTGGACCGACAGGACACCAAGTAAACCGTAACGTAGAACGACTTGAGACCGAGAGGAGATTGTCAATACTATTACCCGGCTTAACTAAAATAGGATTAACGTGTTACTTTGCTAATCCGGAAATCGTCTACAGCCCTAGGTGATCTAGAGATTGCCTAGTTTCTCCATACTTGTGTAATAAAATAAAAAAATACAAAAATATTAGTTTAGTTGTTATTTAATTTCAGTCACTTTTTTGTGGGTGACGCCTTAGTTAATCACAATTCTTCCTCCTGTTACAGTACTCTAAGTTAATAACTAATTAAATAGTCTCAAGCTTGTCCCCGTGGGATCGATATCTCGGGGTTGTAAAATTACCCTATATTACTTGAACCGTGCACTTGCGGTAACACGTAAGAAAGCGTTTCAATAGTTGCTGAGGTTTGTGAGGGTATGAGGATTGGGTAAATGAGTGTGTAATTTTTGGGTGGAGTAATTAGTAGTAGGTAATCATTATGGTAATTTGCTGTGAAGGTTTTTAGGCCTCTGTGAAGTAATTGTGGCAGTGGTTAAGTGGGTGTGAACGAATGTGGTGGCTGTGGTGTTGTAGTGGTGATGGAGGCGTTAGTGCCCTTGTGGACCGGCTGGTGTAAAATTGCCAGCGGAATTGATGGTGGAGGGCCTTCAATGGTCGACTGGACAGTTTCAGCCAACGGGAGCACCGGCGGTGACGACTGGGTTGTGCCTGTTTCTGCTCCATACCTTGCGGAGGCAGCGGCTGTGTTCAAGGGCGGAGCCATAGAGGGGGAGGGCACGGGCCCCCCATAATTTTCTCGGAAACACTACGATAACCCTATACTTTTAACTTTTTTATAGTTGTGATAGTAATGAATATATGCGTGTGCGCCCTTCCCCCACCTCCCCCCCCCCCCCACCCCTTCCTTGACACAATCAGCACTTTGGCTTAGACGTTAAGAGTTTGGTTTGGGAAATAGAGTTCTAGAATTTGATTCTTGGCAAAAGCATGATTTTTGGACAAAAAAACACCACCTTTTTTTAAGAGAACTACCTTTTAATATACAAAATTATCCCTTTAATTTTTCATAAATACACAAAAAAAACATGGTATTTATTACACTAGCATAATTTTTTATTCATTAAAAATCTATACCCTCTCAAAATAAATTTGTGCCCCCCCCCCCTCACCAAAATCCTGGCTCCGCCACTGGCTGTGTTGGTGTCGCCATCCGTACCTAGAGGAAATATCACACAAAGGCGTCTTCTTCTCTCCAACGCTTCTGCATAGCATCCACCTTCGCTAAGATTCCATGCAGGACGTCGTGGTCTTCTTGACTGAGAAAAAAATCATCATTGAGTTCGAGAACGGCACGAGGGAGACTAACCGGGACCGCCATTCTCTCAATGAAAGAACCAATTGTTACCCTCCGGGTAACAATCGGTCACAAGTTGATACGATCGAAGCTAACAAAACTATAAAAATAAAGGGAGAGACTATTTATTTAATTGACTGAATAAACTGGAGGGAGTACATCACTTAAATAGATGAAACGCTGGACCCAAAACCTAACCCTAGATCTACGAGCGAAGCCCGGATCACTAAATAACCAAATAACGTAATTAAATTACTCAAATAACCAATAAACTAATAAATAAATAAATAAATAAATAAATAAATAAATAAATAAATAAATAAATAAACGGATAAATGTGATACACGACTCGTATCACCTTACCCACTCTTCAACTTTTCCTCCTCTAATATCTCATTAATTTTTTTGTACAACGATAAATCCGCCTGTAACACCCCTAATTTCTGAGAGTGTTCTTAAGTGCAATATCAAAACTTTAGGGGCGAGTTTATAAATAGTTTGTCACGTCTTAAAGATGGAATTTTGGAGTGTTAGCAATATTTTGAAGTTGTTAGAATGATTTTGAGGCACTAGAGATATATGGGGTGGTTGTGTAACTCGCCGAAAGTAAGTAGAACCTCTAGTTCTAATGTGTACTTTATCTCTTCACAATCACATTCACACCCTAATCTTCTAAAAATTTCAAATTCTACCCCCTAGTGCATGACCACCACATGTCATTCTTCTTGTGCATATGTGCCACATGCCCCTTAAGGTGGAATTTTCTCCTCTTTCCTCCCTATTCACTCAATTAGAATGAAATTCATCACCAACACCATGACCTTCATCTTCTTCCTCCTCCCACCACAAAGTAACCACCATGGAACCACCACCACTGCATCTCTTCTGTTCCTCTCTCTCTCCAAGACCTTCTATGGTGGGAGATTCCCCACGAATAAGGGAGTAAAAGCCCCCAATCAATTCGTCGAATGATCAATTAACGACGTCGAAAACCCGTTTTGAACACGAAGAACCCTAACTCTTCAACTCTTCAATTCTCTCTATCCGTTGATTCTCAGTTGATAATTCTTGTTCCATTGGATTCGCGGGGTGAAACCGAAGCTTGGATGCCCAAGCTTGAGCTGTAACTCACCAGATTTCACCTTCGCCGGATTCTGAGTTTGTACCCGACGGGAACCACCGTCGAACGCCGAAGCTCCTCCGTTCTCTCCAATCTTGGCCAATTCTCCCCTCCACAAGGTTGCTCTAAGGTCTCTGGGCGTCCAAGACAACTCAGGCGAACCCAGAAGCTCATGGGAAGGCGTTGAATCGCCGGAAACCGTGCGGTTGTTCGCCGGTTTCTGCCATGGCCGCCGGCCAATGTTCTTGAACGGTACGACCTCAATTCTAGCTTGTTTTGATTGATTGAAAGCATGAGCATGCTCCTAATCATGTCTAGAACACGTTTAGATCATCCAATCGTGACTGTAACAAAAACTTTGACAAGATTGATTCGTGCATGTAGAGTTTTCCGACTTGAAAACCTGCCCTGTTCATGGCCCTATAATTCTCTCAATACTTGATGTCTTGACCTGATTCTTGTTGCTATGGATTCCCTGCATGTATTACTCCAACTTTTTGTGTTGATTACTTGGTCCAATTTGATCTCTAAAGCCTCTGATTTTGGCTCCAAAGTTTCTTCAATGTTATGTTCTTCGCTAGCAAAACAAATTTGAATTTTCTAAGTGTTGAAGTTTGAATTGAAGCAGTCATTTTGAAACGATTAAAACTCCATCAATCCTTAATGAAATCTTGTGTTTCTTTCTCCTATGTGAAGATGGCACATAATACTTCATTTTCTCGTCTCTATGTCATCTTCAAATTTATAACGGATTGCTCACAAATCGAGCCTAAACTTGCTACTTTGGACCTACAAGAAACACTTAAAAAAATTCTAAGTGTTGAATCATTATTTGACACAACTTTGAACAAGCATAGCTTCTTGTGTATTAGGAATTTTTAAGAGTTCAAATATGTTCCAGAATCCTGGAATTACCATCTTCAAGTACCTGCTTTCGGATTTCCAAATCGTATTCTTAAATGATCATAAATTGGCCACAAAGTTGACTAGTTGAGTCGATTTCTCTCAATCTTGACTTTCAAATTCGATGTCGTAAACGACATCTTCAACCTTAGCATCCTTCACGGAAGTTGTTCGTAATGTTATTCTGAGTCTAAATATCAAGTTTGACCAAGTTTGACTTTTCGAAAACCCTAGTTTGACTGAACAGTATAGGAAGGGCATAATAGTAATTTCACTTAAACTTTGAATTGAGATTAGTTAAGTAACTTGGAGTTTGTAAGCATGTATTGTATGCATATTTGGAGTACTCATATGTAATTCTCGGCTAATGTTGACCAAGTCAAATGTTGGGGTCTTTTTGCAGTTTTACTAAACTTTCGGGGGCCTATGTGCATTTAACTAAGCCTTCACACTTGAACTATATGAGACTAAGTTAATGTTTTGAGACAAACAACCTGACTTAGAAGGATATTTGAAGTCTCAAGAAGAAAGTATTTGACTCGAGGGTTATCAAATCAATAGTGGGGGTCTTTCTATAATTTTAGCAAACTTTAGGGGCCTAAGTGCAATTTATTGAAAGTTGTAGATTTCGATGCTAAGTTCATATGGGAGTCATTCTTGCATGTTTTTGGGCCAGTATGAATGTAATTTGGGGTCCAGGCACAGTCAGAGACTGTACTGGACAGTTTCAAAGTATTAGGGGCATTTTTGTCAAGTTAGCCTGCATGACCTGCATTCCATTTCATTCTTGCATATAGCCTCATATAGAGGGTAAATGCTAATAGACCGTATACTTAACTTGTGTATACCCAGCCGTTGTTAAGGATCGTTCGAAGTAGACGTACGTATTTGTGTTGCTGCATTTACTGTGAGACTAGGAGACGAGCGTTGTAGGAGTGCTAGCGTTGTTTTGCGTCTTTCATGGCTCAGAGGTGAGTACATATGTACGGACTTTTCATATCAAAATGTGCGTTTGTGTTTGATGTTTCAAATGAATGTTTGCTATATGAAATAGTATGAGAATGCATGTTTTCCACTCGAAAGTTGTTAAACTATTTTATTCATCTCCTTTGAGAACTCTCAGAAATTACCTGTGAAATGTTGATATTCTGATTCAAGTTATGTGAAAGAGAAGAAATAAAATGCCTCTAATAGACTTAGGAGAATGTACAGAGTACTGTTATTGATGGGAGGCGTCAAGCGATCCTCCATTTTCTTATGGCTAAGACCATTGAAGCAATGCTTCTTATTATTGGATAGAACTTTAATGTTCACAAATCCGCCCCCGATGAGCCAAAATGTATCAAGATATTGAGTACAAGGGTTTTATAGAGCTATAGAGTGCTACTTATACTTGTAAGGGTCACTACGGTATAGGGGTGTCGACACTTAAGGCCTTTTAGCTAATGTTATGAGCGGGGTTGACGAATGGGCTCCCTTAACGCTCGGGTGAAATAGGGTTCGATAGACTCTAGAAGGAACCCTTAGTGATTATTTCGTGATCCCTCTGTCTACATCGATCCTGCTGGGGGCTCTGGACATGCCTCAGCTAAACTTAATGGTTAATGGAACTTGAAATAAAATTGACTACTATGTTGATGTTGTTTGTGGCTCTTGATATGCCTAATCGATTCAAATGATTTGAAAAGCTTTGGCTACTTGTGATTTATTATCATTATCAGGTCAAATAGACTTGTTTACTGTTCATATTCTACTTGTTTAAGAATATGTTGTCTACTTGTGGTTTATAAATGTTTTAAAGATGAAGGTTCTCGCTACGCAATTACTCATAATTGTTCCGAATTGTTCCAACTCTTTTGCTCATTGATTTTCAAATCTCTTTATTTGCTTCAACTCATGCTTCCGTGCCACTTGTTGCTTTACATGTCGTAGTGTGTATTTACTCAGTTTTACTAATTATTTTTCTTCAAAACTGCGTCGGCTTGTGCCATTTTAAAACCGCAAGACATGAATCAAGGTGGGAGAATGGGAACGCGAATCGAGACGTAGCTCCGTGTTTAAGTTAGATCACTTAGAATATCATGCACTTTTTTTTATTTACTTCTTTTTGTAGACTTATTTCGACAAGATTTGTTATGTACTTTAACCGAAATGTAAACTTAATAGTTAATAATCTACTTTTGGTTATCGATTGTCGCGTTAACCCTGAACCGAGATCCCGGGTTGTTTCACAGCCTCTCTCTCTTCAATTACCCCTGCTCATATTTACGATTTACTTTTTTTAATTAATCTTCGCGTTGTAATCCCAATCACTAGTATGCTCTGTCTTCTGCTAGAAGCCAGCCAGCCACAGAGCATAACCTGCAATACAGTAGATAATTAGAGAGGGAGTTCAACAAAGTTTTTCGAATTGAGGAATTAAAATGGAGTAAATTATCAAAGGCTTTATGGCTAAAAAAAGAGGATCGGAACACATCTTTCTTTCACAAGAGGACTCAGGAGAGAAGGAAGAAAATCGCGTTCACAATATCACTGATGGAAGAGGCCAGTGGGTTGATAAAAACTGTGATATAGCTAATACTTTCATCGATTTTTACACAGATTTATTTAAATCTATGAGATATGAGTCCCGTGACGTGTTAGAGACTATCCCCTGAACGGTTACTCAAAAAATGAATTTACAGCTCATTCGACCTCATGTGCAGGACTAAGTTCAAGAAGCTCTCTTCCAAATGTTGCCCCTAAAAGCACCTGGCCCGACGGGATGCCACCAATGCTGGTAGTTTTGACATATAGTGGGGGAAGATATAATAAAGCTTGCACTGCAGATTCTTAATGATGGTACGAATTTATCTGACATTAATTACACCAATATCACCTTAATTCCTAAAGTGCAGGGCCCAAAGTTGGTGTCATAACGCATACATATCGGTCTCTGCAATGTAAGTCATACGGTTGTGTCTAAGAATATTGCAAATAGGCTAAAAAAAGGTACTACCTGATATAATTGATCCAACATATAGTGCTTTTTTACAGGGTCGACTAATTATTGACAATGTTATTGTTTATTTTGAGACAATGCACTCTATTGAGCACTCAAAAAGGAATACATGTTCATTCTCCTTAAAGTCGGATATGGCCAAGGCTTATGATAGGGTTGAGTGGATCTTCCTTGAGGCGGTTATGGTCAAATTGGGGTTTCAAAACAGTTTTGTGCAGCAAGTGATGAGCTGTGTTACCTCTGTTCGGTTCTCTGTCTTAATTAATGGGGTTCCCATGGGGAAATTACCCCTACTCGAGGCCTAAGGCAAGGATATCCCATATCTCCGCACCTATTTCTATTGTGTTCTGAAGGCTTTACTTCTCTTATGAAAAATTCTATATAAACTAGACGTATCAAAGGTGTCAAATATGGGAAAGGTAGTCCTGCAATCTCGCATCTCCTGTTTGCGGGTGACAGTGTTATTTTTAGACAGACGATTACTCAGGAAGCCAAAGAGATTAAAAAAAATCTTTCTCCATATGAGAAAGCTTCTAGACAGTGTGTGAATCTTCAGAAGTCTGCATTATTGTTTCATTTATGGGGTCTCTCAGCAGAGAAGAGAGGAAATTGCTGGTATTTTGAAAATGACTACGGTCTTTGGTCACTCAAAGTATCTGGGTTTGCTACAAGTATGTGTACGGAAAAAAGTCTCTTTTCGCTTATGTGAATGACAGCGTAGACAAGCGAGTTCACGGCTGGATGGAGAAAGATCTTAGTTGCGCCAGGATAGAGGTTTTTATCAAGTCGGCGATCCATGCTATACCAACCTATGTTATGAGCTGATTTATTCTCCCCACTGGTTTGTGCGGCGAAATGCAAAGAAAAATCACTTCATATTGGTAGGGAGGAGCTGTTGATAATAGAAAATTACACTGGTGCAAACGGAAGCAGTTGGGACTAAGTAAAGCAGTCGGGAATGGGTTTTAAAAGCCTTGAAGCATTCAACATTTCCCTTTTGTCTAAACAGACATGGCGGGTTCTATGCAATCTACATTCTCTTGTAACTAAGGTGCTGCAAGGTAAGTATTATAGGGGCAAATGATTCATGTCATCCGAACTAGGGTCCAAACCCTCCTTCATATGGGAGCATACTGCTGGGGTATTGGGGATGGCAACACAACTCTAATCTACAAACATAAATGGTTGTTGTTAGAGTGAGGGAAAAAGGTGTTTACCTTCCCGAATTTGGGTAACGAGGCAAAGGTTATTGAGCTGATAACTTCTACTGGAGGATGGGATAGCCAGAAAATCTTAGCGAAATTTTCTCAGGACGAAGTTAACTGCATCTTACAAATACCTTATTGGATACTAAGGGACCTGATAAACTTACTTGGGGCTTCACTACTACTGGAAATTACGGTGTATCCTTAGGTTCCCGTGTAGCATTCAAATTCAGTTTTTCCAGATTTTTTGGAACAAGCTTCAAGGGGGACAGTGGCGAAGAAAGGACAAAGCTTGATAAAAGAATATGGGGATTGAATCTCCCTGGCAAATTGAAGATATTTGCATGGAAGTTCTACTGCAATTATTTACCTATGAAACAATATTGTATTGAGAAAGGGATGAAGATACCTGCCCTTTGTCAATGTTGCAAAAAGACTATTGAGAACCGGCAGCACTTGTTCTCAGTAGTCATCCTTGATCGATGTGAGTCGACCACACCAGGGAAGTATGGTCAAAGTTGGGGATTATCAGGGGCGGACCTATTTAGGGGCAAGGCGGGCAGTTGCCCCCCCCCCCCCCCCTAAAATTTGAAAATTTCTACTAGTACCCCTAGTTCTATAGATTTTTTATGACTAAACTGAAAGGAACATAAATCTTTTCCCCCCTGAAATTTCATACTGCCCAGTTTTCCAAGTGGTTAGTTATTGTTGTTGGCAAATCCCACTACACAGGTTTGATTCTTTTCCCTGTCAAGAATTTTTTTTCATTCTTTTTTTTTCAATTAACCATTTACCATTAAAAACTCATTGTTTCCTCGAAAAAAAAAAGAACAAATTAGGACTTGTGAGTATTGTGTTCATTATTAATTTGATGTTTGTGTGTATAATTGCTTATGAAATATAGCGACTTTTTAATGTTGACTTTGACTTTGACTTTTAACTTTGACTTTTGACTTCGCAAATCTTGCCCCGGCTGACTAGATTTGCTGGATCCGCCACTGCCGGATTATCGATGTGAGTCGTGAAGCTGAAGTGAACCAATTGAGTGCTGAAGTCATCCTTGATCTGGACAAAACGGATCTTAGGAGGTTCATTGTAACTTGCTGGATAATCTGGGGAAAGAGAAACAAGTTAGTGATGGAGAACAATGCGTTTGATTATGAATCGATCAACCAAAATGTCGAGGATTACCTTAGAGAGATAGAATAAGCCGTGGAGAATTCCACATCATGTATATCACCTTCAACAAAGCCATCATCAGTGGACTTTGCCGGCTCAAGGTTCTCTGATGTTCAATACCTATGCTGCAGTGAATAACCGGAACAACGTTGCGTGGGCGGGGTTTGTGGTTAGGGATTGCACCGGTCGATTTGTAGCGACGAGAATGGTGAAAATTTATTATCACACTGTATCAACTGAAATGGAAGCAATATCCCTCTACAACTCTGTCACTTGGTGCAGCTCTCTCACGGCGCAGTCGGTGGTGGTGGAAACATACTCAAGGGAGCTTCATCACAAAACCAATTCAGCGGAGAGAATGAACAATGAGTGGGGTAGAGCAGTCAAACGGCCGGGTTAGGCGGGTTGAGCTCGTTTATAAACGGGCACATGTGTAAATGGGCTAACCCGCCCAACCCGCGTAACATCAGTTGCTTGAATGGGCGGGTTAAAATGTGTCCGGTTTAACTCTAACCCGCCCGTTTAACCTGTTTCTTGTAAAAAGACATTTGATGAAGTTTTTAAATCTGGGCCAAAAAAAAATATTATCCTCATTTCTCACCCTCGCCCTCCCACAGTCTTTGCAACCCCCAACGCAAATCCAGCAGCCGCCACCATCGCTTCCCTTCTCAAACTCCGACCGCCAAAGCCACCTCATTTATCCTCCCAACATCTCAACCATCACTGCACCTCCACCAGGGAAACCCAAGCACCATTAGGCTCCGTTTTGGTGGTAAAACATTTTCCTGTAAAATGTTTTCTCTTGTTTTGGTGTTTTGGTGCTGTTTGGTTGGAAGTAAAATGTTTTCTTGTAAAATTTTTTCCCTCAAATGATGTAAAATGAGTTACACATTTCAAATCCGTAAGCCATTTTCCGGAGAGTGAGGAACACACCAACTCATACTAACACCTCCACCACCACTACCACCTACCTCCACCACGACCCATCACCGCCACCTACCTTCACTACCACCCATCACTGCCATTTCCATCACAACCCACTGTTTTGGCAAGATTCAACCAAACACGAGAAAATAATTGCAGGAAAAACTTTTTCACACAAAACATTTTACGCGTAAAGAATTTTCCCTTGTAAAACATTGTACTACGAACCAAACAGATCCTTAAAGCGCCATCCTCATCCAGAACCCACCACGCCCGACACCCATTCACCGCCACCTTCACAGGTGGTCAACTCCGTTAAACCCGACAAATTATCCAGTCGACCGCTCACGACTAACAAACCATCGATTCATAAACTAATCAAATCGAACCAAAAACTAATCAAATCGAACAAAATAAATAGCGCCTCCAGCCACAGCCTCAACCATCGATTAAGAAGTTACCGACCTCGGGCACCGCATCCAGGAGCAGGAAATGGTAATTCTGGTCACTGTTGGATCTGAACTTCGTTCTTAGGTTAATTCCCGAGGAGGTGCGGTGATTGGATTCGCGAATCGGGACTGTGTGAAGTTATAGGAGTATAACCGGGGTGGTGATGAAGGGGGTGAATGGGTGGTTGTGGTCGAGGTGGTGACTGCGGCGACGCGAGAGAGAAGAAAGAAGAAGCAGAAGAAGAATGACGGGAGAGAAGTACATGGAGCAGGAGAGAGCAAAATAATTGGCCAAGATGCAGGGGAAATGTTTTCCACTGCCCGAGAAGCACCGACAATTAAGGGGGTTGTGTTTAAGGGTAATAAATTTAATTATACTAATTAATTCCCCCCAAAACCCTCATTTACTTAACAAAAGTTCAAAGAAAAACTTCTCTCTCTTCCCTTCTGTTCCTGACAAACGAACCAATCTTCATCGCCGTGTCTTCTTCTTCTTCTTCACAGGCGTCGTCGTCTTCTTCTTCTTCTTCTTCACAGGCGTCGTCGTCTTCTTCTTCTCCGTCTTCACAGGTGTCTTCGTCTTCTTCATCTCCTTCTTATTCTTCCTCTCCGGCGAAGAACCCATATTCTTTCTCATTGGGTCCGAGAAATTTGTTTGAAATTGATGATTTGTGTATGTTTTGAACCTATTTCCATGAAATTGGAGAGCAAACACCAAAATTGGTATGAAATTGGTATGAAATTGAAGAACAAATACCAAAATTTAACCAAGTAGATTTATAGGTCAACAGTCGACATGTGCCTGTCGACCCCCAATCTGGGTTGTCAACAAGACCATGTCGACTGTCAACATTTGGAAGTCGACAAACAAGGCCGAAAAGTGGTGCTCTCTGTCCATGTTTACTGCGTACTTTTTCAGTCGACCTGTGCTTGTCGACCCCCAATCTGGGTTGTCGACAAGACCATGTCAACAGTCGACATGTGGAAGTCGACAAATAGGGCCAAAAAATGATGATCTCTGTCCCTGCTGTCTTTGAAATTAAAACATGTACCCTAGAAAATGATAAATTCATTAAATTAAAGAATCCAAGACCATCAAACTTATGAAATTTAAGAATCTGGCAATAAAATCAACTAATTAATAACTATTAACTCTAAAAAAACTTTTAATTCTTCCTTCGTTGGACATAATCATCGATCATATGCTAGCTAGCTGCACGTACTCCTTCCATGGGCGGTTACTGCATGCACCAACAAAACAAGATAGATATATGTACATATTAATTTCATGAATTTATAAATATAGCACGTATGTACATATCTGTGAGGCAAACACATACCTTAAAAAATGGTAAATTCATATGATACGCATTCACCATCAGATTAACCATATAATGTGGGAACAAAAGAATGATTTGACTCTCAATGTACTCGTCGTCGAGCCGGTCATTATCATCCGGGAGATTTAGGTAGTTTTCGCAGGGCTTCCGAAGATGTTCATACGAGTTCCTAACAAACAAGTAAAAGGACACGGTGGTGTCATCATAGCCCTTGGTCTACTTTGAAAATATCGATACCCGTTTCTTTCGTAAACTCTTATAGCACGGTACGCGATATAGGGGGTGGCCATGGGGTGCCTTACCTGGCGGGATTATGTCTCTCCAGTCCGTTGCTGCATGACCCTTAGTGCCTGCAAGGGGGTTACTCTTTTTCATGCAATATTCCCAACTAGACTGTCCACTACTAGGGGGCTTATACTTTTGTGCTTGGTATTCTCTGCACACTCGTAACAATTTTTCAATCCTCTTCTCCCCAGACCACATAAACGAATGGTCAACACAAATTGGCAGATAATGCATAACCCGGGCAGAATCCCCGTGGTTCCGAGTGCCGTGCAAATCTTGTACGTCAGCCGGATAGGTTTCATCCTTCAGAATATTCTTGAAATGGTATCGATCAACCCCGTCGTTCCTGGAGGACCCCGCATGGAAGAAGCATCGTTAGTCTTCAAGTTCACAGGAAATATTGTACATGCAATGTCAATTTCTTTTTCTACGTGAGGATCATGACGGACGTCCCAGCTGCCCTTTTGGCGCTTGAAGAAGAAGTTTCCAGGGTTCTGTAGTGCTCGTTAAAGTTGTCCGTCCCAGCCTGCACTGCATTATACGTATTCACAGAGAATTGATTTAATCATTCCTCTAGTATGTGCAGACAGCCTGTTTCTGTACGTCCGACTATTGTGATCTATTTTATTTGCGATCCACCCAGCCAAATCAAAATCATAACCCCTATTATAAGAAAATATCTTCTTGTCTCGGTCAACCAATCGGTCTCCTGCTGGGCTACTTCTGCAACCATGTTGTTCTTCTTCTTATTATCTATGTGCATACGTATTTCATCGAGCTCAAGAATTTTTTCATGAGTGATATCCGTGTTCGTCCAAGTGACGGGGGGACACTTCTTTTTACCGCGACGGGCTTTCATATTCTTGAATCTCACTATGCGACTAACTTCCGCATATTCCTCCTGTATTGCCACCACCTACATAGAACAAAATATAGAGAAGGGTATATAATGTTCTCAACGTGTGAGGGAAATACATGAAAACTTGCAAAGGTATGGGTGACTACTCATGCAGAAAGGTCTTAATTTAAATCCTTTACAGCTTAGCTTAATCCCAATGAAATCCCTAAGAAACCCTAGATATAGTTTGAACCCTCAATGCTAACCAAAAACTGAGTCACAAAATCCTCTACAGCTTAGCTTAAGTCCTTTACAGTTTAGGTTAGGGTTCAAGGAATTGTTTGATGAAATACGTCTTCTTTTATTTTCAAGACCAAGCAGCAGTTATTAGTTATTAGAATGTCTTCTTTTCTTTTCAAGACCGAGCAGCAGTTATACACTCAGCACTACAAGGAGAGACGGTTGTGGTATCATGTGCAGCTTAGAGTATATGAAGTTGGAATCTGCTCATGATAATAGGGTGAGTGATAGCAGGAGGCTATCACACACACAAGAACACTAACACAAACAAGAACATGACACTAGGGTTTATCCCCAAATTGAGGTTTCTTCGTTGATGAACTGAAAATCACGCACTGCCAATGTTTTTTGTAGAAACTAAAACATGTAAAAGACACTTATCCCCCCTAACAAAATGTAAGAGACACTTTAACCCCCTCTCTTAGATTAACTTATTACTCTACCCTCCCCCCAATAATAATGAAATATATAAAAAGACATAAACTAATTAAACTAATTGGCACTATTTACTAACATAATCCCTGAGATAAGCCGGAGGGTTTCGTGCTCGACCTCCACGTCTCGTAGCCGTGTTGCCAAGCGGTTTAACAACCGTATCAATGAGTTGTGAGGGAGTTGATCTAGTTGAAACTTAGATAAGTTGAGTTGTGCCCTGAGACTGAGGATTAACACAGTCACAGAAAAGACGGAGGATCCCTAATACTTAATCAACATTCATCAACATTCATCGATCAAAAAACATGCATATTGTAATATTTCATACCTGCCGTCGCAAGCCATTAGGATCGGCCATATCGAGTTTGTGCGGTTGTAGTTGGAGAAGAGACGAGTTTGTGTGCTTGCCGTTGGAGAAGATACGAGTTTGTGTTCTTGCCGTTGGAGAAGAGGCGAGTTTGTGTGCTTGTCGTTGAAGAAGAGGCGAGTTTGTGTGCTTGCCGTTGGAGAAGAGACGGAGGACAAGACCACGGTTTGCATGCAGGAGGGTTTATAGACAACACCACGGTTATATATATATATAGCAAACCGTGGTGTTGGAGGCGGTTGGCCCAAACCGTGGTGTTGGAGCCGGTTGGCCATAATTTTGAAGTTCATGTCGACTAATACATGTCGACAGTCGACTTCTACACGTCAATGGTCGCCTCCGAACAAACCACGTCGATAGTCGACTCATACACGTCGACGGCCGAGTGTACGAGTCGACAGTAGCCATGCTACGTCGACAGTCGATGTGTACTAGTCGACAGTAGACATGCTAAGTCGACAGAATGACCAAATGTGACGAAATCGTGAAACAAACAAATCAAACGTCAATGGAACTTCACGAATAGTCTTACAAACATATTAAGCATCCATACAACGTCACTAATAGTATTAAAAACAAATCAAACCGTTAACTTCACTACGGTTTGAGATTCGGACAGTCTCTCAATTAATGTCGTGTTCACTATACAACTCTCCGACGCTTTCCCCACCACTCCATGACTCTATCAATGTAATGAGACAGTAGGGAGTTGGAAACACGTAACAAGCTCTTTTCATTGCAACATCGAATGAAACTGCCTCATAATCTCCCGGATTAGCCTATCATAACTTATACGGAGACGGATGGCAAAACCCTTTGGCACCATAGTGTTGTGGCCCACGTACGTATACATACCATCATCACATCTCCATTCCACAAGTACCGAGCTCCTTTCATTGCAGCATCGAATGAAACCGCCCCATAATCTCTCGGATTAGCCAATCGTAACTTATACCGAGACGGATGGCAAAACCTTTTGGCACTCTAGTGTTTTGTCCCACGTACGTATACATACCATCATCACATATCCATTCCCCATAGCATTATACAACAGCCTGGAGTCTTGTATACAAGTCTGAAATTATATAAAATTAAACATAGTTAGGGTCCTAGGTCAACAAAATCAATTTTAAGGATGAATCTATTGTGTCGACCTCTATAGGTCGACAGCCGACCTATTCATATCGACAGTTGACCTAAACAAGTAGACAATCGACCAAGCGAAGTCAACTGTCGATCTACCTAAGTCAACAGTCGACGTGTATAGGTCGACATACCATTCTGGCATGTCGACCAGTGCATGTCGACTATCGACTGGTTCAGGTCCGCTGTCGACTTAGTAAAGTCGACGGCCGACTCCACTAAGTCGACTCTCGGGTTCTTCACTTCAAAAACACAAGGGTAACTAACCAAGGGTATTTTGGCACTTCAAGTTAAAAAAGGGGTAACTACATAGGGGTACTTCTGTACTTTTATTAATAAGTGGGTTAGTTACATACGTTGGTGATTTGTTGCAATGGGTTATACCCCCTGTGCTTTGTTACAATTCTTTTCGAACTTACTGCTTGAGCAATATGTCCTCAGGAGAGAGTGGAGAGAGTTTTATTTCTTTTTACTTTTATATTTCTCTCCTCACAAAATTATGTAAGCGTTTTTAATTTCTCGGGGCGTATGACAGACATTTAATTAGTGTTTTAGAATAAGTAAAATTTATATGTAAAGAAAAACAAAAATATGGGTTAAACGGGGCCCAATCATCAACTCATGCCTGCCCATTTGAGTACGAGCTGAAATGGAGCGGGCAATATTCACCAAGTTATTTAACGGGCGGGTTTCAATCCATTTAGAAGTTGCGGACACGGGTAGGCATATGGGTTTGGCTACTTTTGACGGCTCTAAGGGTCCGTTTGGAAAAGTGGTTTTTTTTAGTTTTTGGTTTTTAAACCAAATGGTTTATTTAAAGTGTTTGTTTTGACTGGTTTAAAAACCAGATTTTAAACCAGTTTTTTTCAACATTTGTCTTGGTGAGAAAAACCAACTTTTTGTGGTTTTTTCTTTTGTTTATTTCTATGACACTCGAAGACGATATTATCCTCACACCGTAGTCGTATTAAACTGAAAATTGTCTCTCATTTTAGTAGTTCTTTGACATTTTACCGCTATTAATTTTTTCTATACTTCCTTCATAAGTTTTTCCACAAAACTCATTTCACGCTTTTATGTGATGTTCTTATTATTTAGGGTCAACTATTTTTGTTGTGTTATTTTCCTAGTTGATTAAATTTATGTTATCTGTTAAACGGTGCTGCATTGAAAGAGTTATACATGGGTTTATGTTATCTTGTAGCTCTTTGACTTTTTAGTCATCGAGATAATGAAAAATATTGCACAAATACTTTTCTGTACTTTTGCCATAATTTGTTTTTCCAAAAAACTCAATTCTCGCATATTTCGGACGATACCTTTTATATGCGATGTTCTTATTATTTAGGATCAGTCATTTTGTGGTGTTATTTCCTTAGTTTATTATTTTTTTGTTGTCCGTTACTTAACGTGGCATTAGTGTAACTGAAATTTCTTGAAATTGTCAACTTCTTGTTGAATTTAAGTAAAAAAATTGATTCTTCGGATGTCATAATAGTGTTAATTTGTTCTTCAATTTGTTACTTTCATGAAATCGTTGAATCTCATGAAATCGTGAACTTTTTTACATTGCATTTGTTCGTTTTGAATCTGTAAAAGAAAAATAAGTGGAAGGTATATTTGTCATTTAATCTACATCATCTAGTTTAAAAACCACTACCAAACACATTTTTCCAGTTTTTAATCTAGTTTAAAAACTACCACCAAACACACTGGTTTAAACAGAATCTCTAAAAAAAAACCAAAAAAGTTCCACCACAATCTAAAAACCAGTTTTTCCACCAGAAACCATTCTACCAAACTCACCCTAAGTTTGGGGGGGGGGGGGGGGGTCTTACTTCAAACAGATAAGGGACTTGTTGATTTGTAGCAACTGGGAGCTCTCTGTGGTGAGTCGGCCGGCAAACTCAGTGGCGCACACTCTCGCTAGGGATGGTCTCCGGAGAAGACAAAGTGAGATATACACTTCCAAGTAATTGCATGTGTGGACTTTTCACAGAGTTTATGTTTTTTTTTTTTTTAAATATTCACAGAGTTTATTTAAATGCTTTGTCTTTCAGAAAAACAAGTTGTTTTTATTTTTTAGAAAAATATACTGTCTTTCAGAAAAAAGGATAAATGCTTTGAAATGAAATACTAATCTCTTTAAAGGTAAACAAAATATACGGAAAATAACAATGTATATTAGTAATGAAGGGGGAAAAGTTTGCAACATTTTACAAGAATGACTGCTATTTTGCAACTTTTTTTTCTAAGAAGGTAGTATTGCACTGTATACGAAAGGGACTGAACATTTTTTGTAAATGCTTGATCCGAAATATTTTATACCATTGATCTATACCAAATAAATTCTTAGCATTACATCAAAGAAAAAGATAAATTATGTATGCATAATTTAGCTATTTCACTATTGAATATTTAAATTTCACTTTGTTTGGTTTGGCCTTTTCAGTTGTGCATTGAAAATGGACAGGTTTGACAAATTTGGTTGGATTTATATGGATTTAGAGTAAACATCTGCTTTCTTTCCCTAATTTTACGCAACTTTGCCCTTTTTTTAAGTCTAAAAAACGTTCTATTTTGTTCAATTTTCTTGCAACTTCTTTTAGGTATTTTGTTTACCTTTTTATAAGACTAAACAAGATAGTTTTTCCTAACTTTAATTTTTTCTTATTTTTTAATCCTAAATTTTACTTTTCAGGAGCTAAAAGAGAACATATGTAAGCATTTTATGTCCTTGTACGGAATTGACCTTAAACTAATGGACGGCGGTACCGTACTTTGCTTAGTTTAACATCATCTCATACATAATTTTTCTTTTGATATAAGCCAACACGCTTGATAATTCAATTAATTAGTGAATGGAAACAAAATTAACATGACGTGACTTACTATACTATAGTAACTAAAATGATATTATTATCTATATCCTTAGTCCCTATCACAGTCATTTCATTAATTTTGAAACTTTCATAGATATGTAGCGCTGTTTTTTGGAAAGATATAGTTGAAATAAATATTATGTAAGCCGTAGAACTCCGTGGGCAATGTTGTGGGCCCTTATCACAAAATCACGATAGACATGAGATATGCAAAGATTATCGGAGTGGGTAGAAAGATCTCTAATCTCGCAGATGATTGTGCCGATAATAACATCATGTCGGGTGTAGTTGAGGTTTTGAACTGCTTGAAGGCTATAAGTGCATATCTTGATGTTTCGTTAGCCCTTTGAAAGTAGTCATTTCCAAATTAAAAGGATGCCTCATGCTTCTGCAGCCAGTAGAGAATTTGCCATAAAAAACGTTCCGCCTTGAAGATACCAATTGTCGGTCCCTGCCCATCCTGCAGTGCGAAAATCCTTGCCTTGTGTCCATGTCGTGTCAACCACCAAGGTGAAGATGTGATCAGTGATGTGTCTATTTTGAATTATGTAGGATGTGTGATACCAGATGGGTATTGGTTACAGCAACAGGAGAAGGAGAAGAGGAGAAAGAGAGAGAGAACGAAGAAGATTAGGGTTGGAAATTTTCTCATTAGTAGGGATGGCAACGGGTCAGATCGGGATCGGATCAGGCCCTTCCCGGTCCAGATCCGACCAGGAGAAATGGGATTCAGATCCGATCCAGATCCGTTCGGATCATCAACGGATTCGGATCATTAACGGATTCGGATCAGATCGGATCGGGTTTCAATCAGCTGATCCAAATCCGGTCCGTAGATCCATATAGTACGTGGTTAGATCGGATTCGGATCGGATCCGGCTCGAGTTTGCAATAAAATATAAAAAAGAATATAAAAAAGTAAACATTATTTCATACGCTAAGGCATATTCGTAAGTTTTGAAGCCTAAAAAAACAAAAGAAATAGATTTGTAGGTTGAAGTTACTATAATATTCTTCTTGTAAGTGTAGGTGTGGAGGTAATAGGGGTATACTTGTAAAGCACACATATACGTCGGATCGGATCGGGTGGGAACCCGGTGGATCTGCCCTCATATCCAAATCCAGATCCAAATCCGTTCGGGTCTGGCTTTCGGGATCCAAATCCGATCCATTTTCAATTGGATCAGATTCGGATCCGATCCATTCGGTTCGGATTGCTCGGATCTCAAATCGGGTCGGACCATATTGCCATCCCTACTCATTAGTCTTTTTCCAGAAAATTTATACCCTTTTTATATTTCTAATCCTGACGGTTCGACCTATTCCTAATCCAAGTAAAGAACCGTGGAGAAACCCCGGATAAAACTGAAAATTCAACAAAACCCCAACTGTTTAATCACAATACTGAAATAAACAAAATAAACTAAACGCTGATATGTAATAAAAAATTAACATTGCAGCTTGGGCTGAACGTAATCCTTCAAATACGACGGAGGAGCAACGTTCCGTCTAGGCCGCTCACTTGGTTGTATCGTATAATCAACAATATCGTCGTCATGCACGTCAACGTCCCTGACAGGAGTTTCCGGACTCGTATCAACTCCCCCGGTCTCGGAAACCAGCTTGTCTTCAAGCTATAACTGAGGAAAAGCGGCATGTATTTCCGTCATTGGCTCCCACGAAGGAGGTGCATCATCAGACCACAAAACTAACCACTGCTGTTGGGGAACACCATCAACCAAAATCCTGCGTACCTGAGACGCTGTCAGCGGAAAAGCCACTTGCCGGCCCTTGACGAACTGCTCTGGCAAGGATTCCACCGGAGCCGTCGACCCACTAGGCAAAAAAGGCCGTAGTAAGGAAACATGGAAGACATCATGAATGTGACAGTTATCAGGAAGCTGTAGACGATAAGCTATCTGACCAATTCGTTCCCGTACCGCAAAAGGACCATAGAAACGCCTCGCTAACTTTGTCGTTGAAGGACGAGCTAACGACCGCTGTCGATACGACCGAAGACGAAGCAGAACTAAATCACCCACCTCAAACGAGACGTGACACCGATGCCTATAAGCCTGGTCACGCATACGCTGCTGCATCTTCGTCAAATTGCTCTTCAAATCTGTCGGCAACTCATGACGTTCCACCACCAACTCCTCCACAGACGGTGATGAACCAGCAACCGGGAGTGTCGGAAACAGAGAGGGAGGCTCTCGGCCATAAAGGGCTCGGAAAGGGGCCATATTAATACCGTCGTGATTAGTGCAGTTCATCGCAAGCTCGGACCAAGGAAGAAAAGAAACCCATCTCTTAGGCTTTTCTGACGTAAAGGCACGCAAATACTGCTTCAACCCCCTGTTCATCACCTCTGTTTGACCATCAGTCTGAGGGTGATAATCTGTACTGAAATTGAGAGCGGTCCCACTCAGCTTTAGTAGCTCCTGCCAAAAAGAACTCATAAAGATAGGATCTCGATCAGAAACCAATGACTCGGGAAACCCATGCAGTTTGACGAAAACGTCAACAAATAAGCGGGCAACGCGAGGGGCATCAAAGTCAGTGGGCGAAGCCCCAAAATGGACATACTTAGAGAGACCATAAACAACAACCATAATCGTGGTACACCCCTGAGAAGAAGGAAGAACCGTATTGAAATCCATTGTAGCCGCCGCCCACACCTGATCCGGAATCGGTAGAGGCTGTAAAAGCCCACCCGGCTTCTGGGTAGAATACTTGGTCATTTGAAAAATGAGACAAGTAGCCACAAACTGGCGAACTTCAGCACGCATACATGGCCAGTAAAAAACCGCTGCTAGCTGACGATAAGTTCAACCATCCCCTTTATGGCCGGCAGAGGGGGAGCTATGGAACTCCTGAAGAAGCAATGAACGAACCGCAGACTCACGACTGACGCAAATACGAGAACGGTAATAAGAAATACCGTCGACAAAGTTGAAATGTGGAGGCCGATTGTCCGACTGAACGCTGGTGAGGAGGGCCTGTTAATCAGCTAAAGTTTGCGTCTCCTGACGGATAGTCGCCAACAGAGAAGGAAGAGGCCGCAAGGCCGAGAGTACAAGGGCTGCAACACGCTCGTCGGTGTCTCGGCGTGACAACGCATCAGCCGCACGGTTTGTAGTCCCAGGCTTGTACTCAATCTGAAACTGAAACCCCATCAATTTGCGAATGTAAAACTGCTGATCCGGAGTCTGAATCACCTGCGATAACAACTCCTTCAAACTACGTTGATCACTGCGGGTGATGAACTCACGGCCTAACAGATACTGGCGCCATTTTTGAACGGCTTCCACCACAGCATACAGTCCCTTATGGTAAGTCGAAGCAGAACGCAAACGAACACCCAACTTTTTACTGAAGAAGCTAACGGATGGCCTTGTTGGAGCAACACGGCGCCAACCCCCGTGTCGGACGCATCGGTTTCCAGGAAAAAAGTCTGTGTAAAATCGGGAAGGCGCGACACTGGAGCTGTCGTCATGGCCTATTTCAAGGCGGAGAAACTCTGCTCATACTCAGGAGACCACACAAAAGAATCTTTCTTCAACATGTCGCTCAACGGGGCTGCAATAGTAGCATAGTGGCGAATGAACCTCCTATAATAACCTGTCAAACCCAAGAACCCCCACAGCTGCTTCAGAGTCGAAGGAGTAGGCCATGCAAGCATGTCATTGACCTTCTAAGAATCCGCCTTTACCTGGACCTCAGAAATAATATGCCCCAAGTAATCCACACTGGTCCTGCTAAACGAACATTTTGACATTTGAACGTAAAATCAATGGTCAGATAAGAGACGTAGAATCTGGTGGAGGTGTTGAGCAAGAAACACAAGTTTCGCAGTGTAGACCAATATGTCATCAAAGAATATGATGACGATGGACTGCAACAGGGGCCGAAAGATCCTGTTCATGGCAGACTGGAACGTGGATGGGGAATTAGTGAGACAGAAAGGCATACCCAGAAACTCGGAATGCCCATTGTGTGTACGAAAAGCAATCATCTCAATGTCATAGGCGTGCATCCGGATCAGGTGATACCCAGAACGAAGATCGAGCTTGGTGAAATAGCGGGCTGCCCCAAGCTCATCAAACAACTCATCCGTGGTGGGAATTTGGAAATGATCGGGAACCGTAGCGGCATTAAGCGCACGATAATCCACACAGAAGTGGTAGGTGCCATCCTTTTTGTGAATTAAGAGAACGGGGGAAGAGAACGCACTAGTGCTCGGCTGAATCACCCCCTTCTGTAACATATCTCTAATCTGCTTCTCAATTTCTGACTTCTGAAAGTAAGGATAACGATAGGGATGAACATTAACGGGCTTGGACCCGGTTGCATATGAATCTTATGATCCCACTTTCGGGGTGGAGGCAGATCGGATGGAACAGAGAATACAGCCTGATGCTGCTTGAGAACCTGAAGCACTAGCGGAGGGATATCCGAAGGAAACTCTTCGGGGATGCTTGTCTGCTGATCGGGATCCAATGGCACGGCCAATAACTCATAAAATTCGGCTTCTGATTCGGACGAGTACAAGGAGGATAAGGAGTTAAAATAGGCCGAGGGCCATGACAACCCCATTCAGTACCAATTGCTTCCCTTGCCATACAAACTTCATCGTGAGTTTGCTATAATCATGAGAAATGTTGAAATCTCTTTAAGAGGCGTTGGTTCCTGTCAGAAATGACCAGAAATATTTATCAGATCAAATTGAAGACATGAGCAAGAGGATGGATAGGATGAAGACAACACTGAGCATGTTCAGATAGTATTATAAGCACGGTAACATTGTGGTAGTTTATGAGGTCAAACAGCATGAAACGTGCGAGAAGCAATGACTGAACCATTTTGGCAAAAGGGGCAAACCAACGCACGAAATGTAAAAGCAATGCACGATGGGTGGCAAGAAGTGCGAAAAGACCCAACAACCGTCATTCGGTACCTTAGCGAGGTATGCATATTGTTCATAATTACGGTGATTGAATTTGGTAATTTAATATAATTGTGACCTAATAAACATATCCATCTTATTCTTAGGATGCAGAGACAGAAGGTGGCATTGAATCTACCAGATAACGGGGTCCAGTCCAATCAACGCAACCCCAATCAAAGAAAGACAAGTCGGGGCATCCAAGCCAAACGAGGCAACCCCAATAAGAGAAGCAAATGCAAGGGGTTCATGCCATTCGATTTAACCCCAATCAAAGACACAGAAGCATGACCTACTAGGCCATTCCATGCAACCCCAATCGGAGAAACAGAAGCAGGACCGTCCACGCCAGCAGAAGAAGGGGCAGAATCCACCGATTCAAAGATAGAAGAATGGGTGAAAGAAAATTATGAGAACCGCCCTATATACATCATATCCAGAGCCTTAAGTGAATCATATTGATCAGTTTGGATCTGTTTATTTGACTCCCTTTTTTGAAGTGGAGGAACATAGAAGATTGAAAGAGTGATGGACTCCCGAATAGCTTTACAATTTTGACAATCTCAAATTGTTCAATTGCGTATATGAACATGATGATTTGAAATTGTTTGTGATACAGAAAGTAAGGAACGTTACCGGCGCCGTATACGAGGTAATATTGATTGTGAGAAAATCGCGTATGGGGTTGCATCGGCACAGAAAAATATTCATCCTACAAAGTTACTAGCTAGTGTGACTGTGCCAAATGCGTGTTTCAAAAATTTGACTAAGTCACGGGATGAGTTCATAAAGGCATTCAGTGAATGGTTGAACGACTTCATGAAAGATTATGCGGGGATAAAGTATGGATGCAAGATACTTGGACGAGAATTCTTACGTTACATTCTAGCCGACAAAATTGCTTTGGCATGGGGTCACATGGACGAGATTACTTATGTGCACGCACGGTTGTACTCGAAGACTCGACGCACTGCTAGGCCAGACATAGTCATCACTGACTGTGAATGGTATCTTGCATTCACAAATAAATCCTTAGATTACGAAGCGAGGAAGAAGCAGTTGGCTCTACATCTTTGATATCTATTAGAGTTATATTTCTTGCACGTTTTATAAAGTTTTGCATGATTTCCGGGTTGATATTCTTAGATTTACATTATATTTAAATATAAAACGTATACGTTTAGATTTGGGCATAAATTCGTTAATCCTAGAGTTTTTCATATGATTTTATGTATTTTTTGTCACGTTTGATCGCAAAAGGTTTGTTTCGTGTTGTTCTGACAGGAAACAGAGCTTTGGAGAGGAAATGGAGAGGAGAAACAAGCTTGGGATATTAATCGGAAGCTAAAACAATGAAAAAAACATGCAGAAATCGTGAAAAGACATGGAGATGGGATTAAGGTGTCATTTAATGAAGTTTAAGAAAAGACACTTTAACCCACCTCTAGAAGAGAGCCCCATACTTAGTGAAAATTTGGTGGCCTAGCGTGAGTAACTTACTGAAAATAGAGGATCATAAATTGTGATCGCAAGATCATCCACAAGACCAGAAACAAGTTCACATGACTTAAAAAAATAAAAGAGCAGACACTACTATTTTAGATGGACGAACGCAAAGGAGAAAAAAAAAGAAAAAAAAAAAAGAGGAGACTGACAACTCCTGCATAAGAGTTATCCTACGTACATATTACATTGTCATTTGTGTGCATTTGGGTGCAAAGTGATGAGATTCGAGCCAAAATATGAAGAAAATGCACTTTTGAATGCTTTTAAGCTTTAAAGTACAATCAAGGCGTTTCTTAATGGTTTTGAGTATGATTTTGATAATTTATCATATTTTATTTTTGCAGTATTATTCTTGTTGTTGTTTGACAGGAATAACGCATGAGGGAATCAAGTGGAGAGAAGAAACGAGCTTTGGAATAGAAGAGAAAGACGATTTTGGCGCGTTTTGGATGTTTTCGCCTAAATTGAGCAATTATTGAGAAAAATGAGAAAACGGTCCAGAAACGGGAATGTCTCTACATGATCAAAGTCTACATCGCGAAAGGACTCCAAAGGTGCACAAAAAACATTCATCGGAGTTCGGGATCAAAATCCGGGTCCTTATTTGCTTTTCAAAAAGCTTAGTTACTTTTCCAGGATGTGTTAGAGCAAATTAAGGATATTTTGAGGATACTTTGAGTTCTACAATGAAGATGGAAGTGAGATCGGTGGTAATTGAAAGTAGACTCGAAGAGCTTTCCAACGGAGGGTCACGGAGCTAAAACTGACATCGGACGAAAAAGTTATGGACCGTTGAAGACGAAGACAAGACTTAGAATCTGCAGAAAAGTTGTCTTCGTGCGAAGACTTTGAAGACAAAAGTCTTCGCACGAAGACTTTTTACTTAGCCAAATTTTGATGCTGCTGGAAAAGTCTTCTTGAAACGCATTGCAGAACTTAAGTGGGAAGGCCTTCGTACGAAGAAAAAGTGTTCGCAAGAAGACCTATTCGCACGAAGATAAAGTGTTCGTACGAAGACGGCGCAAACTGGAGCAGTTTTGATTGGGGGTTTTATGAAATTGTTCCAAACTTTGTCAAGTTGTTTTGAAAACATATTTAAGCAACCTATGTCATCTTTTCCAGGGATAGGAAAGGTTTTACGCACGTCGGGGAAGGACGGAACATCAACCTGGAGCTTGGAGCACATCGTGGAGCTTGGTAAACCTAGTTTGATCTCTTTTCTCCTTCGTTTCTTTGTTTTTGCTCATGATCACGCAAACACTTTTCGTTGTGATCATGAGTATGTGTAACTAAACCTATTAGATCAGGAACCGAGTTTGGGGTTAGTGTTTTCACATTGATTACGCGTTTTATGGATTGAGATTCACGTTTTGATAAACCTAATTGATGAATTTATGTTAGCTATGATTGCCTTGTGATCTTCATCTTATCTAGTTAATTGGATACATCTTATTAGCTAGAACTTAGTTGCAATTATTTGGTAACTCGGTAATTGTTAAACCAGAAAAGCAAGCAAACACCCATTCTTAGGCTTGATAACTCGGCTATGATGAATCGGATCGTTTGAGTAGAATTCATCGTTAATGCATGTTTAGGGATAATTAGAACTTGGTAACTTTGTTTTAATCTAACCTAGGCATAGGACGCTCACTTGGTAACTCGGTGAGTTATTATTGCCCGATTAGCAGAGTAAAATCCGTCTGTGTTTCACAAGTAATAGAACGCTGTCAATTGAAAATCCTAACAATCTCCTGACAGCTTGAAAATTTATTAGTCTGGGACATCTTTTTACCATTGGTTTTAACCCTGTGAGAGTTGAGATTGGCCATTTTCAGCTTATTTTCCACCTGATACGAGATAGAGATTTGTATATCATGATTGCAAAATTTGAGTAATTTTATGCATACTTTTTGTTTGTTGGATATGATCGCGGGTGCGTGTTATGTGCAGGTAACAGGTGCCGGAAAAATGCATGAGATTGACTTGGATTGGAGGCAGCGTATCAGGAAAGCTGAGCAGAAAAAGGGAGAAAATGACTAAGTTGTGCGTTCAAACGCAGAAGCTGCGTTCAAACGCACAAGGCAGGCAGCAGGGAAAAATGGCAGAATTTGGCTAAGGCATGCGTTCATACGCAGAGACAGGCTGCGTTCATACGCAGGAGGCGGAGACCAAAGCGCAGAAAAAACTAAGTCCTGCGTTCAAACGCAGGTTGTGCGTTCATACGCAGGGCTCAACACTCAGGAGAAGAAACGACCAAGGGGTGCGTTCAAACGCAGAAGTCCTGCGTTCAAACGCATGGGTTCAGGAGCCAGAAGAGGAAATTGACTAAGTACTGCGTTCATACGCAGGAAGTGTGCGTTTGAACGCACGGACGTGTTCCAGAATCTTCCAGGACGGATCTTTTCGAGGGTAAAACAGGAATTTCGTGCATCAGTTTTGGAGACTGTGGCAATATAAAAGGAGGTGTCCCAGCACTGTTTTAGGGTTACGAAGGCATACCACAGCTATCATCATCATCAGCAGCCAGTTTCACAGCAGCCAGGAGTTGGAGCAGAGCAGGATTGGAGCAGTTTTCCAGTATCTTCAGAAATAACTAGTTTGATCTTTTCTCTTTTTATGAAACATTGTCTTTTAATAATGCAAGCTAGCTAGACCTTTTGCCTAGGTTCTCGGTGAACCTAGGGTTTATGAATTCAGCAGACTTGGATGTTTTGATTTTCAGATGCATGGCTAGCTAAGTCTTAATACAGATTGGTTTGTTTATTATTCTGTCTTTGATTTTATTTACATACATGAATGGCCTGATCACCCAGGAGTGTTATAGACAGGACCTGGTGCGCGAGAGTGACCAGTGAATGTTAGGAAGAAAAGACAGAATTTAGTACTCTGCCTTGATGGACCGAGAGGTGAAGAGAATCAGGGGACTAGCCTAGAAGCATCAGACCAACTGTTAGACGTTTAGGGGGAGACCGAGAGGAGAACCTGTAACCCTAGCAGACTTAGAACGAACCTGCAGATTTAGGTGGACCGAGAGGACCCGAAAATCTGCAGTCGAGTGATAAGTGCATGAGGCCGAGAGGAGATTGTACTATTGGTATGCTGGCATAAACAAAACCACTGTGTGTTTCTGAAATCAATCAAACTATGAAAGCTGGAGAATAACCCTAGGGGATCCTGGAATCTAGATTTTTAGAATTATCGACTTTTACAACTACAACAATTTCAGCAAAATATTCAGCAGAAAAATAAAATAAATCTTTTTACTGTTTTTATTTATTATAATTTAGTATAATCAAATCCCAAACCTTCCTCCTTTTTACAAACTTCGTGTCTTATTCTGATTCTGATTAGCAAAAACTTAAACTGTTCTCGTGGGTTCGACAACCAGAGTCACAATTACATACTCTATACTACTTGATCGTACACTTGCGAAAAAGCAGATAGTTTACGCTGTCAAGTTTTTGGCGCCGTTGCCGGGGAACGGTTACAGTTTTTGTTAAAGAGATAGTAGAATAAGTCTCAGAGTTTTTCTTTTATTTTTACAGTTACTTTCTTTCGACTTACTGCTCTTGAAATCTGATTTTCAGGCTATTCTAGTTTATGCCCAGATTGCCCCGCAAACTGGTATCACCACTCGAAGACCCCGAAAAACTTTTCAGAGAGCAAAGTCGCAGACACCGAGCCGCGATGTCTGAGCACGGAGAAGACACCACGACCGAAACAGGAACACCCACAGGACAGCCACAACGTACTCCAGCACAGATGGCTCTTTACATTGAAGAGCTGATAGCAGCAGGTTTTGCTGCCAGGAACAATCAGAGGACTTATAACAGGTCTGGAAGGGCACTGGTCGAGAATTTTGAAGTCCCAACCGGAGGACATCAACCAGCTATTGTAGTGCCTCCCATTACAGCAGAGCACTTCGACCTGAAATCATCCACCATTCAGACCGCCCAGACCCATTGTCCTTTTAATGGGAAGGCAGATGAAGATCCAAACGACTTCCTCGGAAAATTTGAGGATTACTGCAACAAGATTAAGTACAGAGGAGTCGAAGCGGACACGCTAAAGCTGATTCTATTCCCATACTGTTTGTTCGGAACAGCAAAAGATTGGCTGGAGGCAAGACCACCGAGGTCTATCACTACCTGGGAGGGGTGTGTTGCTGATTTCTTGGCAAAATTCTACCCTGCATCCCGCGTTATCAAACTGCAGAGCGAGATCTTATCTTTCAAACAGAAGATGGGGGAGACAGTGGTAGATGCATGGGACAGGCTAATGAGACTTGTGAAAAAATGCCCCAATCACGGCTTCGGGGACGCAAAGATTCTGCAGGTGTTCTACCACGCACTTGACAGGGAGAATGCAGACAGGATTGACAGGGAAGCTGGGGGTAACTTTTTGTACCATGTGGATAAAGATGGAGCCTACGAACTGATGAAGCAATTAGCCAAACAGGATACTCGCCTGTTTGATGACCGCAGGCTCGCAGCAGTAGCAGAACCAGTGGTTGATGACAGGATTGACAATCTCACGAAAGTGGTACAGGACTTAGTCAAGAAGGTGTACACAGAAAAGAAGCCGGTAGCATCAGTGGACGAACCTGACTTTGACGCAGCAATTCTGGAGCTTCAGACTGAAGATGCCAACTATGTTCAGCAGCAGTGGGATCCTAGTCGCTACAGACCAGGCACACGTGACCATCCAGGGTTTCGCTACGGAAATCCCAATGCAGCAGTGTATGCACCAGGATTCCAGCACAGGCCACAGGCACAACAGACAGCTCCAGCTCAGCCTGCACCAGCAGCACCACAATTAAACCTGTCTCAGCAACATTTTGAGTCCTATATGGAGAAATTCAATAAGCAGTTGGAAACCAGATTCGCACAGATGGACTCATTAACTGCAGATGTGAGCCAGATGAAGATTGCTATCCGCAACCTGGAAGTACAGAATGGACAGCTTGCACAGAACCAGGCAGAACGAGCCCCAGGGAATTTACCGTCTAACACAGTGAACAATCCACGCGCTCAAATCAATGCTATCACAACTCGGAGTGGAATTGCACTGCAAGATCCACCGTATCCCAGTCATGCACGCGCAGAAAAGTCAAAAATTATTGAACAGGAGGTGATTGACCGGGAAGACAGTTCAACCGCTGACCCTCAGAAAAGGGGTTCGGTCGAGCAGGAAGCAGCGCAGAAGAATGAGGGTAATCCAGAGACAGTGCCAACTTCTAAGGAGATTCCTTACCCTCTGAAGACACGCAAGAGAGATGACAGCAAAGACTACGCCAGATTTCTGGAGGTATTCAAGCAATTACAGATAAATATACCTTTTGCTGAAGCACTTGCCAAAATGCCTACTTATGCGAAATTTCTCAAAGACATCTTGTACGGTAGAAGGCGAATGAGTGACTTCGAAACAGTGAATCTGACGGCAGAAGCGAGCAGTTGTGTAAAAAATGGTCTACCACTGAAAAAGAAAGACCCTGGCAGCTTTGTTATTCCAGTAACCCTGGGCAGTGCATACACAGGAAAAGCCTTATGCGATTTGGGTGCCAGCATCAACTTGATGCCACTGACCATCTTCAAAAGTCTGGGAGTCGGAGAGCCACGCCCAACCAGAATTATGCTTCAAATGGCTGACAGATCTGTGAAACCTGCCTATGGGGTAATTGAAGATATCCTGGTAAAAGTTGGAGAACTTATTTTTCCAGCAGATTTTGTGATACTGGATATGGAGGCAGGAGAGGTTCCGCTGATCCTGGGCAGACCTTTCCTGGCAACTGGTGAAGCCATTATTAACTGTAAAAGTGGAGAGCTGTCCATGCAAATTAATGAAGAAAAAGTAAAATTTAATGTTTTCAAATCTCTCCAGCTTCCCGATTATTATGGACATGAAAACTGTTTTGCAGTAGAGGTAATTGATGACCTGGAATGCGATGAGATAGAAGATTTATGGGAGAAATTTGAAGACATATTTCCAGAGGAAACAGAAGAGCAACAGGATGAGCAGATCATGGGAACAGAAAGCTGGGTTAGGCTATACAGGGATGAAGGAGGCGAGCAGAAAATGACACTGGTCCCATCTCTGCAGGAACCACCAGCCCTGGAATTAAAGCAGTTGCCAGAACACCTCAGGTACGCTTTTATTGGTGAAAATAATACTCTGCCGGTAATTGTTTCGTCTCTCTTATCTCAGGAACAGGAACAAAAGCTACTGGAGGTACTTCGAGAGCATAAAGAAGCCATCGGATGGACAATTGCAGACTTGAAGGGAATCAGTCCTGATTATTGCATGCACAAAATAAGAATCGAAGACGGAAAAAAGCCAGTCATCCAGCCTCAAAGAAGATTGAACCCGATTATGAAAGATGTGGTACGTAAGGAGGTCATGAAGTGGCTAGAAGCAGGAATTATATACCCCATATCAGACAGCACCTGGGTGAGTCCTGTCCAGTGTGTACCGAAGAAAGGGGGTATTACAGTAGTGCAGAATGCTGATCAGGAACAGATCGCCCAGCGAACTGTCACTGCTGGCGAATCTGTATGGACTATCGGAAGCTGAACGAGGCCACACTGAAAGACCACTTCCCACTGCCATTCATGGACCAAATGTTGGACAGACTAGCACACCATGCTTATTACTGCTTTCTGGACGGGTACTCGGGTTATAACCAGATCTACATAAATCCAGAAGACCAAGAAAAGACGACGTTCACTTGCCCATATGGAACGTTCGCCTTTAGAAGAATGCCGTTTGGACTGTGCAATGCTCCAGCAACATTCCAGAGGTGTATGATGGCAATTTTCTCTGATATGATAGAGAAAAATCTGGAAGTTTTCATGGACGATTTTTCATTATTCGGAGATAGCTTCGAAGACTGCTTATACCATCTGGCCAGAGTTCTGATTCGCTGCAGGAAAACAAACCTGGTACTCAACTGGGAAAAATGCCACTTCATGGTGACTGAAGGAATAGTGCTGGGACACAGGATTTCCAGTAAAGGGCTGGAAGTAGACAGGGCAAAAATAGAGGTGATCAAGCAGCTGCCGTATCCAACCACAGTGAGGGCAATCAAGAGCTTTTTGGGCCACGCAGGATTTTACAGAAGATTTATTAAAGATTTCTCAAAAATTACAAAGCCACTTTGTAATTTATTGGGAAAAGATGTGCCCTTCGTATTTGATGAAGCCTGCAAAGAAGCTTTTGACGTGCTTAAAGAAAGGCTGACGACTGCACCCATTATCACAACACCAGACTGGACGCTCCCGTTCGAGCTGATGTGCGACGCCAGTGATTATGCTGTGGGCGCGGTACTGGGACAGAGAAAGGACAAGGTGTGCAGTGTCATCTATTATGCCAGCAGGGTCCTGAATGAGGCGCAGATTAATTATGGGACTACAGAGAAGGAGCTGCTGGCAGTTGTTTTTGCCCTGGATAAATTCAGATCGTACCTGGTAGGCTCTAAAGTCATTATTTTTACAGATCACAGTGCACTGAAATACTTGCTGGAAAAGAAAGATGCAAAGCCAAGGCTGCTGCGTTGGATTCTGCTGATGCAGGAATTTGACGTCGAAATCAGGGATAAAAAGGGAGTTGAAAATGTAGTAGCTGATCATCTATCTCGTCTGGAAAAACCTACAGAAGAAGTGGTGCCCATTCAAGAAAATTTTCCAGATGAACATATTATGAAGATCAAGACCAATAGGCGGCCCTGGTACTATGCCATTGCCAATTATTTGGTCAATGGAGAGCTCCCTGACGACATCACCCCTTGGCAGAAAAAGAAATTTATTTCAGATTGCAGGCAATATTTCTGGGACGATCCCTATCTGTTCAAACAGGGGGCAGATAATATTCTCAGACGATGCATTCCATGTCATGAAATTCTGGAGGTAATTCAGCACTGCCACTCAGCACAGTGTGGAGGGCACTTCAGCGGACCGAGAACAGCTCACAAGGTGCTGCAGTCAGGATTTTTCTGGCCAACAGTTTTCAAGGACTGCCATGATTACGCGCAGAGTTGTGATCGCTGCCAACGGACAGGAAATATCTCCCAGAGGAATGAAATGCCCATGACACTGTGGCAGGAAGTCGAGCCTTTCGACGTGTGGGGTATTGATTTTATGGGTCCTTTTCCTTCGTCGCTGGGAAATCTTTACATCTTATTGGCAGTGGATTACGTGTCAAAGTGGGTGGAAGCAATAGCCTGCCAGAAGAATGATGCGTCAGTTGTAGAAAGGTTCCTCAAACGCAACATCTTTACCAGATTTGGGACACCGAGAGCCATGGTCAGTGATGAAGGTTCTCATTTTATCAATAAAGTCTTTGCCAAGGTTTTAAAGCAGTATGGGGTGTCTATCCATAAGGTATCACTGCCTTATCACCCTCAGGCAAACGGGCAAGCAGAGGTGTCCAACAGGGAAATAAAGAGCATATTGGAAAAAACTGTGAATCCTGGACGGAAAGACTGGTCGTTGAAGCTGGATGATGCGCTTTGGGCATACAGAACTGCTTACAAAACCCCACTGGGAATGTCCCCGTACCAGCTGGTGTTTGGGAAAGCATGTCATTTACCAGTAGAATTGGAGCACAAAGCTTACTGGGCAATCAAACAGCTGAATATGGATCACAGTTTATCAGGAAACAAACGGAAGATGGCACTCCTTGAACTGGAGGAATTTCGTAAAACTGCATACGAGAGTGCCAAAATTTATAAGGAAAAAACGAAGAAGTGGCATGACAACCGCATTCTACCAAAGAAGATAGAAATAGGGCAGAAGGTTCTCCTATACAATTCAAGGATGAAATTCTATCCAGGGAAGCTGCGCTCAAGATGGTCTGGACCATTTATTGTGAAGGACATTACATCATGGGGAGTGGTGGAGCTGGAGAACCCGAGGGACAATACGGTTTTCAAGGTGAATGGGAACAGAGTCAAGCCATACAGGGACTCTCAGGAAATCATGGAGGTAGAGGCACTCTACCTCGACATTCCGTGATTACAGCAGAGGTAACAAAGTCGGGCTGTCGACTGTAAATCACAAGCGCTGGTTGGGAGGCAACCCAACGTAGGTTAGTTGTTTTTATATAATTTTTACAATGTTCATAATTTGAGAGAAAAGTGAGAAAGAGGGGTTTAATGTTGAATTCAGTGATCTCAGGAAGCAGAGGCGTGCGTTTAAACGCAAAAGATTTGCGTTCAAACGCAGTGCGTTCAAACGCAGAAATCTTGCGTTCAAACGCAGCCCCACCAATGGACAGGAAGAGCACTGGAAACTGCTAACACTTCTGCGTTCAAACGCAGCAGACTTGCGTTCAAACGCAGATCACATCATGAAAATTTTCAGCCACCAAGTGGTGCGTTTAAACGCAACACAGTGCGTTCAAACGCAAGATGACAAAGAAGAGGTGAAAATTCTTAAGGCGTGCGTTTAAACGCAGGTCCTGCGTTCAAACGCAGACCCAATCAGCAGAGATTTTCTAGAGAGACAAAGGCATGCGTTTAAACGCAACTCCTATGCGTTCAAACGCAGCTCATCCGAGATGCAGAAGATATAAGTTGCGTTCAAACGCAGCTCATGTGCGTTCAAACGCAACTCATCAGGCCCAGAGAAATTCAAGAGCGTTCAAGCACTGCGTTCAAACGCACAACCTGCGTTTAAACGCAGCTCATCAGATCTTCAGATTTTCCAGAAAAACTAAGCAGTGCGTTCAAACGCAGAACCTGCGTTCAAACGCACATTTGAGCGGGATCAAAAATTTCGGAAAATTTTGAAAAATTTTGAAATTTTGGGGCCATTCTGCAATTTCTGAAAGTTTGCCTATATATACTGTACGGATGACAGTGACTCATTTTCACACAAGTCTTCCAGTTTTCAACTCTCTCTCTAGAAAATTCTCGCTGCCCTAGCAGCCGCCAGAGCAGTCCGCCGCCAGCAGCCTCCGGCGACCACCGCAGCACCGCCAGAAGGTCAGGAACAGTGTGGGGGTGATCCAAATCAGCCGATTCAAACACCAACAGGTTCATCTCAGAGAGATATTTCCAGATCTGTACCCGTAAGATTCACTCCGGGTACCCAGGTTCTATCTTTTCATTCTCTCTGCATATTTTCAATTTTTACTGTTTGAATCTGAAATGGAGGAGGATCAACCTTTCATGAGGCCAGATAGGGCTATTGCACCATTGAATATCATAGACTGCCGTTTGCTTAGACCTAACTATTTCTGCGACCATAGGTTTGTAAACATGGAGGCTCACCGTTTCTTTTTGCAAGACAAAAAGATTCGGTATGACATACCCGCTGAGAGGACCTTTCCACGTGACAGGGTAGCCATGGGGGATGAACTGTTTGAATTTACTGGGCAGGATCAGTTTGGGGATTTGTTTACTGGGTTTCCCAATCTGCGGGTCAGTTCTGTGTTAGCTAAGGAGATTTATAGCAATCTCCAGCAGTGCATGAACAGTGAAGTCCAGTCAATTGACTGGATTTACTGCAGAAAGAGATGGATTAGAATCACCCCAGAGAGTATCCGAGAGAGTCTGGGTCTGGAGTTGGTGTTGGATGACTGTCAGTTCCAGGAACTGAGACGTCATCCATCTGAGCAGTTGAGTGAGCAGATCCTGACCACCCTGTGTGCTGGTGTCCCCGGCGCTGTCTGGTACCACCCTGAGAGGAGTCCTTCTTACCGGAAACTGCCATCGACCTACCTGATCCGGGAGGCGAAATGGTGGACAGAGTGGGTGAACAACAGAATTGTGGGTATAAAACACTTTACCCACATTGATTATAATATTGCCCTGCTTGTGTACTGTTTGATGGCCCGGGAGCCTGTGAGCCTCCCGGAGATTATTTGTGAGTTTTTCCGGGAAAGGAGGGAGACCCATAGCAAGAAGGGTTTGGGTCTTCTGGGGATGTTGACAAAAATGGCGCAGGATTATCTTGTGGTCATTCCTGGCGAGCTGAGAGACATTCGACCTGTTCAAGTACGCAAGTACAAGAACATGAGATGTGCGCTGGAGGAGGCCATTCACGGCCCTCCTGAATATGTCCAAGTGGACGATGATGATGATGTTGTTCCACCTCAGGGTGGGGGTGGTGGCATGCCACCACCGCCTCCTCCCACTGATGGGGGTTTACCAGCTTTACCAGGACCCTTCCCACTGCCCCGTTCTGCCAGTTCCAGCGTACACCGGCAGCACGACCCTGACTTGGGGCAGTCTAGCAGAGGGGCCAGGCGCAGCTCTTTTGGGCGCCTGGAGAGGACTGAGCATGAGGAGTGGGTCAGAAAGAAAATTAAGGCCCAAGAAAAAGTACAAAACTACCTGGTGAAGACGGTCAAGAAAATGGCCAGGGGTCTTGGCAAATTGTTTAAGACCCAGAAGCACATCTACCACGCCCACACAGCTGTCATGAGAGCTCATGAGTCGGCACTTGCTGAAATTCAGAGTAATATGCGTGGTAGGCAGTTTAATTTTCCAGCCCGCTATTCTAGTGATAATTGTCCAAGCTGGACAATGGAGGATAGCCGGCCATTTGATAGCTTCTCTGGCCATGACCCCACCCCGAGCCCGGAACATGGAGACAGTGTCGGTGACCCCGGCAGACCCGGTACCCAGTACCCACCTAGGAGAGATCATGCAGACCCAGGGGCCAGCAGTGCCCATCCCGGTGCCAGCCACGCTGGTACCGCTGCCGCAGCACGCCATGCTGCGAGGAAGCGCGCCAGAGGGCGCACCCCTTCACCATCTCCCGAGCCGACTGACCAGTCTACTCCGGAGAACACAGATTCGAGTTACCGACCAGATCAGTAGAGTCGCGAGGACGCGCCACCTCTAGTGTGGGGGTGGGGAATCGTGTCCTCCTGCATAGCCATGTCAGCATATTTTGGTCCATTTTATTTTTATTTTATTTGCATTTTTTTGAGTCAGCACGTTTTTTTTTTATTTTGAGTCGACCCACCAATCTTTCTGACCTTGCATGAAAAAAAAATATATAAAAAAAAATAATAAAATAAATATAAAAAAAAAATAGGGAAAATTAATAAATATTTTTTCTGAGAAAGGGCAACTTAGGACCTAGAAACTGAAGAGAGTCCAATGAAAGAGCTTATTAGAATAGGAAGCACCGTAGCAGGGATACCTCAAATTTTAGTATTTTGTGCACAATTTTCACGACAGGCTATCCCGGGTATTCAGGAATGTAGAAAGTAGATACAGGCATACTTTTGACTTCTCTAGTGTGCTAGGCAGATTCGGTCTTTAGATAGTTGAATATTCTGTTTCCCGTAGAAACTAGTGGACTCTTGGAATCTGGGGTGGACCTTCGTGTTGAGTCGGTTTTATGTGGTACAAATCTGTAGCCTAAGCGAAGTTGTAGAATGTACACCACCATCCCTTAAGGTGGTTCCAAGAGAAAATCCTAAAAAGCCTGCACTCCTAACGCTTCACTGCACCGTTGTAAAAACAGAGGGGATTATGAAAAAAAAAAAAACAGTTTAGAAAAAAAATGAAAAAAAAAAATAATAATATTTTGTGCTTAAGGAGAAACAACGTAATGTGCTTCCATTCGCATGGAAAATTTGGATTCAATCCAATTTGGAGCTTAGGAGGGAAATTAAAGTCAAGCCGTATTACACAGGAGGTGTGTCTCCCAGCAATGGGACAATTTGCAAATCAAACGCAATAACGGCTAAGAGGGTCTGAAAACCTCAAATGACTTGGCGAAGAAAAACTATCTGTTGACTAAAGATGTCTGGACCTTCTAAGTTAAAAGACGTGCCTGGTCTTGGTTGGTTTGGTGGATGTTTGGGGATACCTTAGTGAATTTGTGCATAGGATCAGTTTATATCATTTCTTGCTGCGTGTTGTGGAAATTCGAAATAAGCTAGTGAGGATTTGATGATTTCAGTTTATGATAGAGAGGTTGCCCAATTTCAGAAAATAAATAAATATATAAAAAAAAAAAAAAGAAAAAAAAAAAAAATCTAGTTGTGTCTTGAGTCAGTTTGTGTATATTCTGTATCTGAGTCAGTATCTATCGAGTGTTTTGGTCTGTGTCTTGAATCTGTGAAAAAGGGGAAGTATGCAAATTGAAGTATGCAAAAATGGGTCTGCAGGACAGTATGCAAGGGTCTGCTCGGAGATAAGTGTGGGGGTATTTTGACAGCTTGAAAATGTATTAGTCTGGGACATCTTTTTACCATTGGTTTTAACCCTGTGAGAGTTGAGATTGGCCATTTTCAGCTTATTTTCCACCTGATACGAGATAGAGATTTGTATATCATGATTGCAAAATTTGAGTAATTTTATGCATACTTTTTGTTTGTTGGATATGATCGCGGGTGCGTGTTATGTGCAGGTAACAGGTGCCGGAAAAATGCATGAGATTGACTTGGATTGGAGGCAGCGTATCAGGAAAGCTGAGCAGAAAAAGGGAGAAAATGACTAAGTTGTGCGTTCAAACGCAGAAGCTGCGTTCAAACGCACAAGGCAGGCAGCAGGGAAAAATGGCAGAATTTGGCTAAGGCATGCGTTCATACGCAGAGACAGGCTGCGTTCATACGCAGGAGGCGGAGACCAAAGCGCAGAAAAAACTAAGTCCTGCGTTCAAACGCAGGTTGTGCGTTCATACGCAGGGCTCAACACTCAGGAGAAGAAACGACCAAGGGGTGCGTTCAAACGCAGAAGTCCTGCGTTCAAACGCATGGGTTCAGGAGCCAGAAGAGGAAATTGACTAAGTACTGCGTTCATACGCAGGAAGTGTGCGTTTGAACGCACGGACGTGTTCCAGAATCTTCCAGGACGGATCTTTTCGAGGGTAAAACAGGAATTTCGTGCATCAGTTTTGGAGACTGTGGCAATATAAAAGGAGGTGTCCCAGCACTGTTTTAGGGTTACGAAGGCATACCACAGCTATCATCATCATCAGCAGCCAGTTTCACAGCAGCCAGGAGTTGGAGCAGAGCAGGATTGGAGCAGTTTTCCAGTATCTTCAGAAATAACTAGTTTGATCTTTTCTCTTTTTATGAAACATTGTCTTTTAATAATGCAAGCTAGCTAGACCTTTTGCCTAGGTTCTCGGTGAACCTAGGGTTTATGAATTCAGCAGACTTGGATGTTTTGATTTTCAGATGCATGGCTAGCTAAGTCTTAATACAGATTGGTTTGTTTATTATTCTGTCTTTGATTTTATTTACATACATGAATGGCCTGATCACCCAGGAGTGTTATAGACAGGACCTGGTGCGCGAGAGTGACCAGTGAATGTTAGGAAGAAAAGACAGAATTTAGTACTCTGCCTTGATGGACCGAGAGGTGAAGAGAATCAGGGGACTAGCCTAGAAGCATCAGACCAACTGTTAGACGTTTAGGGGGAGACCGAGAGGAGAACCTGTAACCCTAGCAGACTTAGAACGAACCTGCAGATTTAGGTGGACCGAGAGGACCCGAAAATCTGCAGTCGAGTGATAAGTGCATGAGGCCGAGAGGAGATTGTACTATTGGTATGCTGGCATAAACAAAACCACTGTGTGTTTCTGAAATCAATCAAACTATGAAAGCTGGAGAATAACCCTAGGGGATCCTGGAATCTAGATTTTTAGAATTATCGACTTTTACAACTACAACAATTTCTGCAAAATATTCAGCAGAAAAATAAAATAAATCTTTTTACTGTTTTTATTTATTATAATTTAGTATAATCAAATCCCAAACCTTCCTCCTTTTTACAAACTTCGTGTCTTATTCTGATTCTGATTAGCAAAAACTTAAACTGTTCTCGTGGGTTCGACAACCAGAGTCACAATTACATACTCTATACTACTTGATCGTACACTTGCGAAAAAGCAGATAGTTTACGCTGTCATCTCCCAAACGAGGTGTCCTGGTTGTTTCTACCATATTAAATCTTAATATTTAACTACTCGTTTTGTCTTTTCAATCATTTGGTTTAGTAAATTCTCAAAAATTGCTTGCTCACACTAAGTTAATAGCACTAATTGGTTCACGACAAGTCTTTTGGGTTCGATAAACTCGGATTTCCGGATATTACTACACATGACAGCCATATACTTGTGGTTGAATCATGTCAAATTTTTTGCGCCGTGGGCGAGGACTTCGGTTGAATTAGTTAGAATTATTGACTTCAGGGAAGTTTATTTTTTCTTTTGTTTATTTATTTGTTGATCTCACCTGATTCCTAGTGAATAATTTTGCAGACATCTTGGTGATTATGTGGGGGCATAATTCTTATGGGCAACTTCCACGCTATTCACCGTACTACTCCTATGGAGATATGTACACACCTGCTCCTTGCAATAAAATAGATGAGGAGATGAAAGAAATATTGAAGCTCATGATAGCTAAAATGAACAGAATGGAGGAAGGGATTAATAAGATGGATGAAATTGTCCAGCTTCAGGTACAACAATTGGCAGGACTTTCGAGTGCATTGGCATATGCAGATAATGACATTGGGCCAAGCATCATCATTCCCAACTTAGTTAGGGAGTGAAATTAGGAAGACGATGAACCCCTAGAGGTATATGTCTATAATATTGTTCATCATGAAGTAATAGATCCTCAGGCTGCTTTAGACTCAGATTCAAACTCAGATTAGGATGATATTGTGAAGCCTATACAACTTGGGCATTGCATAATTCTGGAGTCATGGCATGAGTGGGAGAGTGTTGACATCGCAAGCTTATGGCCTAATGATATTGAAGTTGTTTTTGTTGAAGAACAAGCTCGTGAGTGCGACAAGGATTTGATATTTACACTCCTTGATGATATGTTCCTAAATGAAGCATTCTTTGAGTATAGGGAATTATTGCAGGGAGATGAAGAAATACCCCAATTTTATGTAGATAATGAATTGCCGCCCATGATTCTAAGAGAAGAGAAAGGAAAGGAAGCAGGAAAGTCAGAAAACATTGTTGTAGTCGTTCCACTTGAGATGCTACATTCAAAGGACCAATCCTCGACGACTGTGGTATTGAAGAATTGGAAGAAGAAAAAGAAGATGAAGGGTAAAATGACGCATGTGGGCAGTTGTGTGTGTTTTTAGGATGTGAGTTTTTAATACAGTTGTGTGTGTTTTTATTTATATTATGTGGAGATGAGAGAGATAGGGGCTAATGATGTTTCCTAGTGACATACATGAGCAGATTATGGTAGAGTCTACCCCGGTGTGCCATGGCACACATGACCTTCAAAGGGGGCTTGCATTGGCGAGTTGAGAATTCTTCAGACATGGATTTTAGCAGAGGAGGCAGTCGACCCCGGTGTGCGAGTACACACCGACCGTTGGGAGCATGGTGGCACCACTACTATGCTTGGGGACTGCTTGGCACGACTTCTTCCCCACCCTTGAGGTGGATTTCGTGTTTATTTTATTTAGTATATGTCAGCTTCATCTCGTCTACTAGCATACACATTTGAATGATGAGTTCTCTTGCATGATCTATAAATTCGTTGAGGACAACGAAGCAAGCATTCAAAGTGGGGGGGGGGGGGGTAGTTTAACTGTCTATTAGCTGATAGTTGTCTTGCATAGCCAGTTACATGTAGGATGTGTTTATATTACATCGTGAGTCAGTATTGCGGTGTTTGCTGAGTTTTTACTTATATTGTCGTATGGTGTAGGGATGCAAGTTCAAACCGGAAAAACTGCAATCCCAGCCGAACCAGACGGTTTGGTTCGGTTCTGTTCGGTTTGGAGGCTATTACGGTTCGGTTCAGGTTTGCGAAAATCCCAAACCATATAATACGGATCGGTTCAGGTTTGCGGAAATATCAAACCGTGTAAACCGAACCGAACCGTTTATGTAGCATACTAGGTTATACAACTACCACAATTGATAACTTCTACACATATATCATATACATTAGGTACTGGAAATGATGCAATGTTTGCTACTTTATTTTAAAATTGCTTCACATTAAAATTTTAGCAAATATTTAATAGTTGAATGAATTATACTAAATTTCAAATGAAACAATATATTTCTATAAACCGCGGTTTAAAACCAAACCAAACCGGTCCTTAACGGTTCGGTACCAAACCAAACCGGTCCTTAACGCTTCGGTTCGGTTCGGTTTGGAGCCACGAACGGTTCGGATCAGGTTTGGGTTTTGCCCAAACCGTTACAGGCGGTTCGGTTTGGATGGGTGCCAAAACTGGACCGAACCGGACCGTTTTTATCCCTAGTATGGTGTAGTGCAGATTTATATATTGTTTGTACTTTTAAATAATTGATTCTATCCACCAAGAAGTTTATGTTGTGTAGAGTCAATTTTTTCGAGTCTAAGCCTTGCATGTAGAGTTAGAATTTTATGAAAAATAAAAATATATATGTATATATATATGAGAAAAATAGAAATCCATAAAATTAGAAAATCGGAAATTTGAGAAAAGGAAATTGAAAGAGGCATAGACTTGGTGATTTAGTGATATGTGAACATTTTAAGCATAGGGTGTGAATTTTGACCGAGAGTCACATTTTTATTTCCCCCTAGTAAGTATAGAGAGAATCTCATTACGGGAAAGCCTACCAAGTTTTAAACTAAAATTAATTTTGAAAAGCTAAAGTGTGTGCTGTTTTTTTTTCTCCGAAAAGAGTTGAGCTTGGTGTTTGCTAAACAATCCAAACGTTCATGTTGTCCGTCTTAGGTAGTCGCCAGCCCGTCTCGTAGTGGCACAAAGAATATCTGTGCGAGGATGTGTATTAAAGCACTCACTGCTTTTACATCTTACCTTGTATGACCGCTAGTAAACCATAAATGATCATTGGATTCATTGTTAGCCTTTTTAACCTAGCGATAAGATTCTTGGCCTTCATCATATATCATTAGAATCACCTTTCCCGTCGTGTCAACAGACGAGATTCACTTACAAGTTCAAGAAAATAAGTATTTATTCAAGAGATCAAAATCATACGCATGAACCAAAGTCTGAAACACGGAAAATCATTAGTCAACATGAAACCCCAGGCTCTCATAGAGATGCCTAGCAATGTATTTTAGCTAATAGTAATCAACCAAACAAGATACAAGAGTTTCTCCATAACAAGATTGAGGGAAGAAGAAGAAGAAGAATAAAAACCTTAATACTCAATGGAAGAGACCTCATCTTGAACCTGTAGCTTTCTCCTTTTCTTCTTTTTTCACCCAAGCGTGAATCTCCTTTTCGTTTTGTCTGCCTCAAATAGTAGAGTCCCGTTCTTTTAATTTTTTAAGTGTTGTGATCTTGTTTCTGATCTTGTGATCACTTTTTTTTTATCATAGGACCACATTGTAGTCTTGCGGGTGATCTTGTGATCACAATTGTGATCAATTACTTCCAGTGAGTTGCTCACGTATGGCCCCGGATTTTCACTAAATGTTTGGCCATTTTTCATCTAGGGGGGGGGGGGTTAAAGTGTCATTATAGAAACTTCATTAAATTGCATTTGTCTCCCCTCTTCATGTATTTTTACCGTCATGATTTCTTCATCGTTTTAGCTCCTGATTAATCTCCCAAGCTTGTTTCTGTTGGTTTTGGATGCCCTAGAGGCAATTTGTTTAGTATGAACTTTATTTTCTAGAATAATCATTGTATTATTTATGGAGATATTCAATATAATGAAGTCCTTAGATTGAAATTGTGTTGTTTATCTTAAATATCTCTAGTCCATTATATTGATTAACGGGGCGGTCAACCATAGACTAGTATGTGGGTAGATTGATATGGGGATATCAAGTCTAACACATGGGTATGCATTAGGAGTAATGGCATACTGGATAGACCCACCACGAGAAGGCTACATTAGATTATGTCAACGTCACAAGCGCTTCTCGTTGTGCTAATGGTGTTGTAATCCTTAGACTTGAAGTCACTTGATACTCTAGTTGTGAAATATCATGCTTTGATATTACCAAACGTTACTTCGTGACTGGGTGACTATAAAGATAACAATCGGTCATGATAGGAAGCAAGCTTAGAGGTGGCAATTATGTAGACAGGATTTGTCCCTCTTACATAATAGGAGTAAATATCCACCGCCAATCGAGGGGTAGAGCTTATGGAATGTCTGGCCAGACAAAGATAAACCAATATGGAGATATTTATGTTATCTGCATGGATAAGTCTATTCCCAGGATCGAGAAACTATGGATTGGATATACGAGTGTGACAAAATATGTCTCGTGTCCAATCCGGATATGGAGACAAAGGGATAACACAACACGGTAACATTAAGCACAAGGTTTGTTGGGGTCACTGACTATTTCTATTAGTTGGCTGGCATAGATGTGTTGCTAGACACCGCTCTATGTTTGTAATAGTTAGTACCAACTAAGTAGAAACCTATGGGTCACACTCCGTATGGATTAAACTGGATATGGGTATTAATTAGTTGGACTAATTAATAAAAGGATCATAACGCAACCACAAGCAAAGTTAGTAGGACTAATTTGCAAGTGGACTAATCCATGTAAGTACATGATTAGTATTGGGGCAATTATGTAGTTAATAAAGAGGTATAAACTATATAATGAAACTCTAGCTTGTTATTTTCTCAGCTAAGTCATTATTGAGAGAACATAACAAGGAAGAGAGAGAGAGAGAGAGAGAGAGAAGTTGGGAGGCCGAACCACCCAAACCGTCCCCCTACCCGACGCCGTCGGCCCATCCTTGCACGCGGCTTCGCCTCGTTTTGCGTGATCCATTCTCCTTTCTTCTGTTGCTAGCACTATACGGTGGGAAGGACTCCAGTTGAATATCTAAGGTGTGGATATTCATAGAGACAAAGACACAATTCTTCGTAGTGATCACACAAACTAAGGTACACATGTTTCTACCCTAATCATGTTATGATTGCTTGCATGTGATCCTTGGAGGGGTTTGAGCAGGATTAAATTTTGGTTATTCCGCTGTGTAACCTGCTTTAAAATCCTACTGTGGTATCAGAGCCACAAGTCATAGCGCATAACATGATAATATGTGTTACGGCTTTCAGTTTTACACCGTATATGTTGTTTTACACGAAAATTGAAATTAATTAGCATATTAGATGCATATTGAATAAGATTCAACCAAACAAGATCTAATTTTACATGGGATGTAAGAATTAGTGAGTTTGAATCACATAAGATGTGATGAATTGGGTTCTTGAAAAATTAGGATTCTTGGGCACATAATTGAAAAAAGGGTTTTTTCAAGTTATGGAAACAACCAAACTTGGGCAACAAGGAAGGAAGGGGAACGAAGCTAGGGCCGAAACCCTAGCCACCGCCCTTCTCTCTTCCTTGCGAGCCAAGCAAGGCCGTGTCAACCTAGGGGTAGTCGGCCTAAGGTGCACTGTTGGACCGTGCGGCCTAGGGTCGGGCCGGACCGGTGGCGTGCGGCGGTCAATGGGGTTCGGGCAATGCTATGGTTGGACCTCTTGGACCGGTATGACCCTAATTATCCAATTTCAACTAAAATTAAAACAAGCGCGGGAAAGAAAAAAAAATTAACTGTATTATGTTCTTTGTGCATGGTGGATGGATATGACCTAGGTTGTGGATGTTTTTTTTTTTTTTGTTTGGTTTACGGCCTGCGAGCAGATCAAATTAACGAAATAGTTAGTTAATTTTACGCCATGCGAGCTGATCATCTTCTCAACATGTGAGGTTTTATTTATTTATTTATTTTAGATGCTAGGCTATAATTAGATAAATTAGATAATAGGCAACATCATGGAGAAGAAGACCCAATGACCAAGAACCACAAAGACGATGACGAGTCCCATCCTATGCGCGCGGCTATGGCGGAGCACATGGAGATGAGCTTGTCACTTTAGGGCATATAGCTATTATCATTGGCTTGGTAATATCTTAGTCTGGAGGCCATATCCATGCCACATTATTTTTTCTTTTGTGGATGTTTATTATTTATGTCTTGTTATTTATTTTTGTGTGTATGGATGATACAAGCAAAATGTTAACAAGATAATAATAAACAAGAATGATCTTTTATTGTGGATTGCCCAATCCAAGTAAGTAGATCATGTTGATTGGATCAACCAAACGAAATAATGAAAATTAAAATCCCTCAAAGGAAATATTACGTTGGATGCCTTCTCTTATTTTAACACTCTTCATGATCAGGGTTTATTAATTTCCGGCTTGCCAAAGCAAGGCGATTTTAATTTACCATGATGTGATGCGGCGACACAAGCAAGTAGTGTGTGGTTGTTGAAATAAGAGGTTAAAACGTAACTAAGTAGTTTCAATTGGATTGATGACTTAGAGGCATGGGATTGGGATTATTTATGAGATAAATAAATAAGGAGTTATTTGCTCGGTTCCACCAAGAGTTGCATATGGATGCAATTGGAAGTACGTTCCTACCTAAATAACTTATTCTTGGGTGACTTGCCAAAGCAAGCTCAAGAAGAAGTGAAATATGGATCTTGGACCCGCTAGAAGATACATGATATTTTTCGCATTAATGGTGAGGGCTATTAATCCGAGAAAAATAGTGGGAGCTATATTGATAATCTAGCAATTATTAAATATGGTTAAATTGTTCAAAATACTAAAATTGCATATTTCTTGTTTTGTAGAATTCCAATGGCGAACACCAATCAATCATCGACAACGTCCATGCGTTCTATCCTTGAGAATGACAAGTTGTCAGGAAACAACTTTGTGGACTGGTACAGAAACTTAAGAATTGTCCTTAAGCAAGAAAAGAAGGTGTACATCTTAGATGCACCTGCAGCACCACCTGCTGAGGATGCAGTCGAGGCTGTCGTAAGGGCACATCAGAAAATTCTGGATCACAATATGTAAGGTTTTGATCATGGATACGCAGCGGAAAAACAATAAATTTATCCGATCAAGACCCTCCAAGGATCACTGGAAGAGAAATCATGACGATGGTAAGAGAATTGTGTTATGTACCTTTGAGGTCTCCTTGATGACTTCCAACACGAAAAGTATCACGTCTCTACGGTTGATCCACGCCTAGAGGTGAGATCTAGATCTTCCAAACGCCTTATGCTAGCTAGGAGGAATGGAAGAGGATGAAGAAATCACGCAACGGAGCACCAAGAGAGAGGGGCAGCCCTCTGTTTGTGGGCGACGGGTAGGGCGGACGCAAGGGGGCTTCGGCCTTCCTTGTTGTTTTGCTCTCTCCTTCCTTCTCTCCTACTAAATGTATGTTATGAGCATAATTTGTAGGGAAGGGAGCTAGGAGAATCCTTTATATAGTCCAACAACTTCTTGTTACTACATAAAGGCCCTTTCCTAATCCTACTCAAGTTCGAATTAGTCCAACTTGCATATTAGTCCTACTAAGTTAGCAAATTGTTGAGATTTGATCCTTCTAATTAATTAATTATATTAATTAATTAATTAATTCCAAAGTCTAGTTCACTTCTATATGGCGTGTGACCCCATAGGTTCTATTTAGTTGGTACTAACTATTTACTAATATGGAGCGGCCTCTAGCAAAACATCCATTCTATCCAACAAATAGAAATAGTTATCATGACAAAACTTGTGCAAGTATTGTCTCATCCCTTTGTCTCAACATCCGGATTGGACACGAGACATACAAGTCACACTCGTATATCCAATCCATAGTTACTCGATCCTGGGAATAGCCTTATCCGTGCAAATAAAATCAATATCCTATATTGATTTATTTGAGTCTGGCCAGACATTCTATAAGCACTATCCCTCGAGTGGCCTAGGATATTTGATCCCGTTATGTGCGAGGGACAAATTCTATCTACGTCACAACGATATCTGAGCTTGCTTCCTATTGTGTCCAATACGCGCCTTTATGACTACCCAATCAGGGTGTAGCATTTGACGCTACCAAAACACAATATTACACAACTAGAACAACTAGTGACTTCAAATCTAAGGATGACAATACCGTTATCACCGCGAGAAGCACGTGTGACTTTACATAACTTGTATGTAGCCTTCTCGGAGTTGGGTCAATCTAGTATGTCATTACTCCTAACGGATGCCCATGTGTTGGATCATGATATCTCCATATCAATCCAACCCCGTACTAGTCTATAGATGATTGTCCTATCTAATCATTATAATGGCCTAGGGATATTTAAGATAAACAACACAATTGTAAATCTAAGGAGTTCATTAGATTAAATATCAAATAAATAATACAATGAATGTTCAAGCCAATTTATTGTTCATACTAAACTAGATTGCCTCTAGGGCACCTATTCTAACACAATAATGATGTGACCTGTCTCATTCTGTGCACCATGAGCTCTGAGCTTCATACGCAAAATGAGAAATGGAGGCGTACGATATGATCATACATTTAAGGCAGCTCTTCCAAGAGCAGGCCCGGCATGAGAGGTACAAAGTATCCAAGGCGCTGCTCAAGTTTAGTCTCGAGAGGGGAACCTAGTCGGGCCTCATGTGCTCCGTATGATCGGATACATTGAGAATCTCGAGAGGTTAGGCTTCCCGTTCGGCCAAGAGTTGTCCAGTGATCTCATCATGCAATCGTTGCCGGATAGTTATAGTCAGTTCATCATGAACTATAACATGAATGAGATCAACAAAACTCTTCCTGACTTACTCAATATGTTGAGGACCGCTGACAGAGTATTAACAAGGAAAAAGACAAGGCTAAAATGATGGTCCACAAGAGGAAGAGCAAGTCAGTTGCTTCTACTTCCAAAGGAAAGAGCAATAAGTTTGCGAAATCCAAGGATAATGCCTTAAAGCCTGGTGGAGGCGTGACTAAGGTTTAATGTTACTACTGTAGTCAGCCTGGACCCTGGAAGAGGAACTGCCCCAAGTATCTGGAGGATAAAAGGCTTGGAATAGTGATTCCACCACCACCAGGTATTTTTGTTATAGATTTCAAGCTATCAATTTCTTCATCTTGGGTATTGGATACTGGATGTGGATCTCACATTTTGTCGAAATGTGCAGGATTTGAAAAGGAGTAGAAGATTGGCTAAAGGGGAGATAGACTTGCGCGTTGGGAATGGAGCAAGAGTTGCTGCATTAGCTATAGGCGTGTATGAGTTAGCTCTGCCTTCCCCGATTATTTTAGAATTATACAATTGCTATTTTGTGTCTGTTATGAGCAGAAACATTATTTCTATTTCTTGTTTGGACGAGAAAGGTTTTTCTATTTCAATAAAAGACAAGTGTTGCTCCAATTATTTTGATAGTATGCACTATTGTAGTGCGCATTTGTCTAATGTATTGTATGTCCTTGATCTAATAATGTCGTCTATAACATAAATACCAAGAGGATTAAAACTAACGATTTAATTCCTACTTATCTATGGCACTATCGTTTAGGCCATTTAAATGAGAAACGCATATCTAGATTCCAAAAGGATGGATTCCTAGACTCATTTGATTTGGAATCATATGAGACGTGTGAATCTTGTTTATTGGGAAAAATGACAAAGTCCCCTTTCAATAAGAAGGGTGAGAGGACTAGTGAGTTACTGGCACTCATACATACTGATGTATGTGGACCGTTTCCCACGCCAGTCAGGGGTGGTTACACCTACTTCATTACATTCACTGGTGACTTCAGTAGATATGGATTTGTGTACCTTATGAAGGTCAAATCCGAATCCTTTGAATTGTTCAAAGAATTCAAGAATGAAGTGGAGAAGCAGCTTGGAAAAAGTATTAAGGCTCTACGATCGGATCGTGGAGGAGAATACTTGAGTCAAGAGTTTGATGAATATCTTAGATAGTCTGGGATAGTCTCCCAACTCACTCCACTCGGAACGCCACAATGTAATGGCGTGTCCGAGAGGAGGAATCGAACCCTACTGGATATGGTTCGATCTATGATGTGTCAAACGGATCTCCTGATATCGTTTTGGGGACATGCTCTATTGACTGCAGCTTTTACCATTAACTGTGTTCCGTCCAAATCGGTCATAAAGACACCATATGAGATATGGATTGGGAAGCGTCCCGTGGTGTCGTTTATGAAGATTTGGGGTTGCGATGTCTGTGTAAAACAAGCAAACCCGGACCCAAAGTGGATAAGTGTAAATTTGTGGGATATCCTAAGGAAACTAAAGGATATTACTTCTACAACCCAGTCGAGAACAAAGTATTTTTTGCTCGGACCGGCGTGTTCCTTGAAAGAGAGTTCTTCTCTAAAGGAGCAAGTGGGAGGGCTGTGGAACTTGAAGAAATTCAAGATCCACAAATCACTGATATGACAGTGGAGCATGAACAGGAACCACAAACGGTTGTGGAGGAACATGTTCGAGTAGCACAAGAACCTGGAAGGTCGAGTAGGGTACGTCACGAGCCCGAGAGGTATGAAATTCTCGTTATTAAGGTCGGTGACGTATTGCCCATATATTATGAGCCTACTACTTACGGACAGACCAAGAAGGGCCAGACTCAAAGAAGTTGCTTGAGGCCATGAGATCCGAAATGGAATCCATGTATTCCAACTGAGTATGGACTTTGGTGGAACCACCCGATGGGGTTCGGCCCATAGGGTGCAAGTTGGTCTTCAAGAAGAACACTGACATGGATGGAAATGTAGTTGCCTATAAGAGCCGATTGGTGGCTAAAGGTTACAGATAGATTCATGGTATTGACTATGATGAAACCTTTTCCCCAGTCGCGATGACCAAATCCATTCGAATTTTGCTTGCGGTTGCAGCTTGCTACGACTATGAGATTTGGCAGATGGATGTCAAACAGCGTTTCTTCGAGGATGTGTACATGACAAAAGCTGAGGGTTTTGAGGATTCAGAGCATGCAAGTAAAGTCTGTAAGCTACAACGATCCATTTATGGGTTGAAGCAAGCTTATAGGAGTTGGAATTGACGTTTTGATGACGGGGTCAAAGAGTTTGGCTTCATCAAGAAAGAAGATGAGCCTTGTGTTTACAAGAAGGTTAGTGGGAGTTCTGTTGTGTTTCTGGTCTTGTATGTGGATGACATACTACTCATCGAAAAATACATTCTTATGTAACAATATGTGAAAGATTGGCTAGAAAGTGTTTCGCAATGAAGGACTTAGGGGATGCAGCTTATATACTAGGTATCAAGATCTATAGGGATAGATCCAGGAAGCTGCTCGGCCTAAGCCAAAGTACATATATAGACAAGGTTTTGAATCAGTTTAACACGCAAGACTCCAAGAAGGGATCTTGCCCATGTCGCATGGGATAACTCTTTCGAAGAGTGATTGTCCTTCCAATCAGATTGAGAAGGACCGCATGAGTATAATTCCGTATGCGTCATCCATAGAATCTATCATGTATGCCATGTTGTGTACTACACCAGATGTGTCGTACGCATTAAGTATGGAAAACAGATATCAGTCCAATTCGGGTGAGAGTCTCTGGATTGTTTTCAAGAACATTCTTAAGTACTTGCGAAGAACTAAGGATGCATTCTTGGTATTTGGAGGCGAGGAAGAGCTAAGGGTAATCGGTTACACTGATGCAAGCTTCCAAACTGAAAAAGACGGCTATAGATCACATCCGGGTTATGTGTTTTGCCTAAACGGAGGACCTGTGAGATGGAAGAGTTCCAAGCAAGAGACACTTGCTGATTCTACAACTGAAGTTGATTACATTGATGCTTCAGGCGCAGCAAAGGAGGCTGTTTGGATAAATAAGTTTATGACTGGCCTTGGTGTGGTTCCTAGCATTGTGGATCCCATAACTTTGTGTTGTGACAACACAGGGGCAATCGCACAGGACAAGGAACCTTGTTCACACCAGAGGACGAAGCATGTACTTAGGAGATTCCATCTGGTTCGAGACATTGTAGATCGAGGATATGTGAAGATATGCAAGATTCCAACATATGACAATATGTCAGATCCTTTCACAAAGTCGTTGGTTCAGCGAAAGCATGAAGGGCACACTAGGGCTATAGGCATACGTGATACACCATATTAGCTCTAGTGCAAGTGGGAGACTGTTGGTTTTGGATGCCCTAGAGGCAATCTGTTTATTATGAACTTTATTTGCTTGAATAATCATTGTATTATTTATGGAGATATTTAATATAATGAAGTCATTCGATTGCAATTGTGTTATTTATCTTAAATATCCCTAGTCCATTATATTGATTAACGGGAGATATGGGTATATAAAGTCTAACACACACTACTAGAAATGAACACAAAAATGGCAAAGATATATAGAAATTCGTGCGGCAAAACAAAAGATCGTCGTTTTTTGCACCAAAAGCAATGATATTTACCCTTCTCGCTTAAAATTATTTTATACAGCGAGAAATTAACGGCCCCGTCTATAATTTAGCATAAACGGCAAGATGTGTAGCTAAAACGACGAGATGTAAAATCTTCGTTAATATTTTTATTATAAACGGCGATAAATATTTAGTAATGGCATCATTTTATTAACCCAGTAAAAATTTGTTGATATAAACGGCGAGAGTTCCTTAACGCCGTTAGTTAATGTCTTATTCGACAAGATCTCTTGCCGTATATGCATTGATTTATCCGCCAAAATTTGGGGCGAAAATTTGGATAGCCCGCGCCATAAGATAAAGAAACCCAGGCTTCTCTGTGGAATGACAATTTTTTATTCTTTCATGTTCACATCGTTCCAGAAGAGAGAACAGAGAGATAAGAGAAGATAAGAGAAGTCTAAGGAGAGGCAATGGTGGAACGGTTCACCCAGAAGCCACGAGAAGAGAACGGAAGAGAGAGAGAAGGGAGAATAGAGAGAGAATGGAGAACAGAGAGAATAGAAGAATGGAGCCACAAGAAAGCTGAATCGCCTTTGAAACGCACACCATCGTCGACTCTTCTGCCAAATCCTGTAAGTTCAATCGTAAACTCTAGCTATATTCATGTTTCAATTTTTTTTCATTCTCATTTATTTTGATTTTGAAATCAACCATCTCAACCGTTGAGTGGAGATGGTTGGTTGATTGATGTTGAATATTGAAGCCCCCAAAAGAGGGTTACATGAAGCCCTAATTTTGGATGTTCCAGAATTAGGGCTTCATGTAACCCTCTTTTGGGAGCTTCATTAATCAACATAAATCTATTGATAATATGTTGAAATTGAATGTTGTTCCAGAATTAGGGCCTCACGTAACACTATTTTGGTAGCTTCAATAATCAACATAAATCTATTGATTACATGTTGAAATTGAATGAAGTTGGTAATTTGTTGTTGTATTGTAGTTAAAATTGCTTGAAATTATAAATCTGTTGTTCAATTATACTTGAAATTGCTTGAAATTGGTTATCTATGTTTCAATTCCAGCTGAAATTTAATGTAATTGGTAATATGTTGCTGAGTTATTGGTTTTGTATTTTTGTTGTGATAATTGCCGACTGTCGAGCCCGTTAATACATAAAGAACAATTGAAATACGAATGAAACGGATGTTAAAGTTCAATGAACAAAAGGGAAAATTACAAAATACCATGTTTCATATATATATTACCTATCAAACAAGAAGTGTTAGGTAGTGGCATTGAAAATGGCCAATTCAATCACTACGATGATACAAATATCATATCAAAATTGGCTTCTCCTTGCAGTCATCCTTTTATTGTCCGTAAACTTCAAATGCTATTTGTTTTAATATTGATATGCAATGTTACCTTGTTTAGGTTTATCTAGGTTTTGGCACGTGCACGTTATCGTCACCGTTTTGTCGCAGCCCAGAAATGTGAACCCGGAGCCGGCATATTCGAAGCCAACTTGTCGCACTTAGGGATACAACCAGAGGTAAAGCTAAGTACAGAAAGATGAGATCTCTTATTTTGAAACTTGAAGATAGATAGCTCAAAAGCGCATAATATAGATTTTCGTATAGGTTTTGATGTACTGGACTTGAGTATAGGTTTTGATGTATTGGACTTGTACATTTGGGTATGCATTAAGAGTAATGGCATACTGGATAGACTTGAAGTCAACGTCAACGTCAGAAGCGGTTCTCATTGTGCTAATGGTGTTGTAATCCTTAGACTTGAAGTCACTGGATACTCTAGTTGTGAAATATCATGCTTTGATATTATCAAGCGTTACTCCGTAACTGGGTAACTATAAAGATAACAATCGGGCATGATAGGAAGCAAGCTTAGAGGTGACAGTGATGTAGACAAGATTTGTCCCTCCTACATAATAGGATTAAATATCCACTGAGGGGTAGAGCTTATGGAATGTTTGGCCAGACTTAGATAAATTAATATGAATATATTGATGTTATCTGCATGGATAAATCTATTCCCAGGATCGAGAAACTATGGATTGGATATACGAGTGTGATAAAATATGTCACGTGTCCAATCCGGATATGGAGACTAAGGGATAACACAACAGGGTAACATTGGGCACAAGGTTTGTCGGGATCACTGACTATTTCTATTATTTGGGTGGCATAGATGTGTTGCTAGACACCGCTCTATGTTTTTAATAGTTACTACCAACTAAGTAGAAACCTATAGGGTCACACACCGTATGGATTGAATTGGATATGGGTATTAATTAGTTGGACTAATTAATAAAAGGATCATAATGCAACCACAAACAAAGTTAGTATGACTAATTTGCAAGCGGACTAATCCATGTAAGTACATGATTAGTATTGAGGCAATTATGTAGTAATAAAGAGTTATTAACTATATAAAGGAACTCTAGATTGTTATTTTTTCAACTCAGTTATTATTGAGAGAATATAAAAAAAGTAAGAGAGAGAGAGAGAGACAAGTTTGGAGGCCGAACCACCCAACCCGTTTCCCTACCCGACGCCGTCAACCCCTCCTTGGGAGCGGCTTCGCCTTGTTTTGCGTGATCCATTCTCCTTTCTTCCGTTGCTAGCACTACACGGTGGGAATGAATCTCGTTGAAGATCCAAGGTGTGGATACTCATAGAGACGAAGACACAATTCTTCGTAGTGATCACACAAACTAAGGTACACATGTTTCTACCCTAATCATGTTATGATTGCTTGCTTGTGATTCTTGGAGGGCTTTGAGCAGGATTAAATTTTTGTTATACCGCTGTGTAACCTGCATCAAAACCCTACAATTTCTACTCTCCGCTTCATCTCACAAGCTCCGTTTCCTGTCAAAACAACAAGAAACACAACCCATGCGATCAAACGTGATAAAAATACATAAACTAATGCGATAAACGCTTGGATTAATAAATTGGTGCTCAAATATCAACTTCTACGTTTTCTCAATATTCATAGTGTAAAACTAAGATTATCAAAACGATATAAACGTGCAAGAAATATAACTCTAATAGAGAGTTATCACTTGATCCCCTCGTTTTTAACATGCTTTTTTTTCTCTTGCCATTTCATGACTCATGACCCAGATTCCCTGTAATGGCCGCCTCCTACGAGTTTTTAAATATCCTAGGGACATCCTAAGCTTTGCAAATGCATCAAATGTTCAGGTAACTTCATTTTTGTCTTGAAACCTCTTTACAACCTTCAGCTTATCCGATTGCTACCAATTTCTTTTTTGTTTGTGGAATTGGTAGAAAAATAGAAAAGGAAGTTTTCGGAGAAAGCCTCACTCAATTGGACTTTTTTGGCCTATATATGGCTAATACAATCTTATAGGGGTCGAAGTGCAATTATGTAACCGATTTTTAAGCATTTTTGCAAGTTGTTAAATGTTTGAGGGTACCGTATGTGATTTAATGGTTGTCTGAGGATTGCTATGTGAATTCTGGCCTAGGTAGACCTACTTTGACCTAGATAGGGGGCTAAACTAACATTTTTTATATGTTGAGGGGCTTTCATGAGATTGTTGCTAACTTGAGGGGTTTGTCATGCAATAAAGGAAATGTCTAAGGGTTTCTACGCTATATGTGAGTTGTATTCAATGATTGCCCAAAGTGGGGTATCTTTGTAATTTCATATGTCTTGAGGGACTTAACTGTACAATCCTCAAAAGTTAATTTGGAGGTTCGGTAACTTGCAATAAATTGCAAGATACCGTTCAGTCGGTTAACTGCTTGCTAGAGTATTTTCGTACTCCTAACGGAGGACATTTTGAGTCCCAGGATCTTCCTAGATTATCATGTTCAGAATGAAGGGGGTGTTACACCAATGTAAAAGTGTATGTGGCACTACTCGGGGCACCTTAGTGCTCCAAGACCATCCCAAAATCTTACCAGGCACCAACGAGTACTTAAAACCCCAATATAAATTATTAGCCTCTCATTTCGCCAATAACAGAACTTATATATATAAGGGACAATTACTTATTACCCACCTTCAGTTTGGGGTAATGATCCATGTGGCACCTCCAATTTCGAAACTTGCTTATTACCACGTCCAGTTGTTTATTGCTCTCAATCAACAACTGGGATTTTTTCCATCCAAAATTTTCCGTTAGTTGACGGTTATTCAGTGGCAAAATAGTCCAATCACAAACATAAGAAAACGAAAACAACCATCACCACTGCCGTATTAAACCCAGAATTCGAAACAAAATTTTTAAATTCAGACAGATTTCTTTCTCTCCTTTCTCCTATTTTTTAACATAAAACAAAAATTAACAATTTTCTTATAAAAAAAGAACAAACAGTACATGATTCTAGAAAGGGAGCTGATTCTTACAGAGCGGAAAATTATCCTTACAGAGCCACTAACAAATTATATGTCTAGAATGACAAATTTAGCCCTCTTATGATTTGTTGTGTTATGAACCATTTTTTACTAGGTAATTAAAAGTTTTAAACTTCCAATGATGAACCACTTTTATCTTTCTTAAAACTTTATCGTTCCAAGACTTTTTATATTCCTATGAAAATCTGAATAACTATCTCTAATACATTGTCCATTTTTTTCATTTTTTTAATGGTCATATTTACAGTAAAATAATACGAGAAACAATCACATAATAAAATAATTACAAATAATAGTAAATGGTGTTCAGATTGTGATAAATATCAAACCGAACTACTGGAGTAGCAAGATGCTTATATCATGAACAATTGCTTACAAATTATGTCTTTTTCAGTCACTAGACATCCTGTAATCTCTTCCCAATTTATTCTCTTACATACATATCCTAAAATTTACGCAATTTTTTTGTATCATTTCTTTTTTATATTCAATAGTAAAATATTAATTATATTTTATATTATTACTATTTACACTTTTTGTATTATGTCTTTTTTACATACATGATTCAATATTGTGCAACTTTTATTAACAAAATATAATTCAAATGAGTCAAATTGATGTCAAATTGGCGAAATTAGTTTCCATGCTACTATTTACATTTCTTTTTGTACAGTGTTAATTAAATTATTTTTTTGTTTGTCACAATGATAAACTATGATCATTCTATTAAACTTTACAGGAAACTATCTTTCTTAGAATGTAAAAAAGAGCATCCAATAAGCAATGGAGAAATTTCAAAATTAATCAAGAATGAAAAAAACGGAGTATTCTGAAAGATTATGTAAGTATACATAAGTGTACATACATTGAGAAGCCCTACCATCGAAAAGATAGTAGAGGAGCTCAACAAAAAAAACAAAACAAGATGCCAGTTGATACTCTCTCATAAAAAAAGTTAGTAGATAATTCAGATTGTTTAAGAATAAAAATAATAAAAAAGAAAAAATGACAAGAAAGAGAAAGTGGTTGAACATTGGAAGTTTAAAAATTTTACTAGTAATTAATAAAACGTTGTTGATAACATAATAAATAGTTAGAGGACTAAACTTGTCATTCTAAACTTAAAATTGACTAGTGGCTCTGTAAGGATCAATCTTTTCTCTGTAAGAATCAGCTCCCTTCCAGAAAAATACATCCCTCCCTGGCCGGAAAACACCATTAAAGGCATTGAAATCAAACTCAGATGAGCAACAACAACCACTAACAAAACCAGAGCAACTGCCACACCACCATGGCACCACCACAACACATGTTCATCATAAGAAACCCAGATCGAACCGTAGTTCTACTTCTCTGCACACACTTACACCAGCCGTCTTTGCTACCTCCAAACTGAAATCAACCAAAACCCCCCAATGTCGATTGAACCCGAAACTGAACCCGAAGCTACCTCCTTAATTGAAGACCAATTAAACTCGAAACTCAATCAAACCCAAACACATCTCCGCGCCTCCTCGCCGGGAAACTCAAACCCATCATTGCCCCCTCCTTGCCGGAAAACGCCATTAACGGCTTCAAATTCCCACAGCCGATCAAGCGCAGTTGCCCCATATAATCGGACCACATATCGAGGAAAGGAGAGAGGGTACTTGCAGAAACTGAGGAAGAAGATGAAATTAATCGTACCTCAGCAGCCCATTCGATCATTTTAGAGATCAGACGGCAAGACTCGCACCAATTGGCGACGAATTCGACGATAACTGGGCGGTTAGACCTCAGGACCACTTTGGAGAACTGGTCATGGATGATTTCAGTAACGCCACAGGTAATAATCGCCCTGAGAGAATGAGAATTCTGATACCCTAATGGTTGATTCCGCCGGCTCTGACAACGGAGCTGCGTTGAAGATTCTTCTTTTTCTTAGAGTTTTTTCTTTCTTTGTTTTTTGTTTTATTTAGTTTATCATTTTTCTTATTGACGATTACGCCCCTAACAGAGATAACTTTCTAACGGAAAATTCACCCCAATTTGGATTTGTTAATAGGCTTAATTACTTAATACATACCTCCAGTATATCGAAACTAACACATTACAACCTCCATTTCTAGAATAGGCTTATTGCATCCCCCATTTGCAATAAATCCTACTTATTGAAACTGGTAAAAATATAATTCAAAACAAACCTAACACCAGGAGGGCAAATATGTCCTTACAATGTTTTATTTCTTAACTGATCAAAATAAAATTAATAAAGAAAAAAATGAAGATAATTACAGATTGAAGATGAAGAAGAAAAAGGAAGACGATTTGAGTTGTGGATTTTGCCCCAAATCCAAAATCGTTGAACACCGCCATCAAGAACACCACTACCATTGTAAGTGTTACATACAGATCCAAAATAGCTACGACTACACCATTATTACATCAGTTGATGTTCAAACCAAACATCATTCACCTTTTCCCAAACAAAGTTTGGTGTTCACTGAACTTCTCAATAGCCCTACGGCTTCTATGGTCATTCTACAGAAACATGAGAGGGAAATTAAATCCAACTATCCCTCGGCGTCTACGCAACCAAGACAGAGAAAAACTTCAGGCGAACCAAGAGAGGGAATCGATGGCACCATACCATTCTGACTATCAGTGAGCGGGGGATCAATCACGTCGGCCCTGAACCAAACCCAGATTCCGGCACCGAACCAGATTCCGGCGAAGTAGAACCCCAACTCTACTAACGAATTGGGGCTGACACTTAGAGATGATTAAATGAAATCCAGCCGTTAGATGTGAAATTGACTTCACCGGAAGCATGTCGCTCAAATTCGAGCCCAATCCAACCTGATTACACCACCCAGATTTTCCCTGAAGGTTGTTTTCCTTCCAAAATTACCAACCACAGGCTTAACAGAGAGTGGCGGTGCTCTTGGTGGCGAAGAGAGAAACGGTGGCGGTGTTCTTTATGGCAGTGTTCAAGGGTTTCAGATTTGGGGCAAAATGATCGACTGTCATCATCTTCTTTCTTTCTTCATCATCTACGTCTTCAGAACTGGAATCCTCTTCCCTTTTCTTTTTCTTTTTTTTTTTGGTTTTTTTTTCTTTTCATTTTTGTGTTTATTTCTCAAAAAATATGTAAAGATTTGTAGTGACGCATTTGCCCTCCTGGTGTTTGGATGGTTTTGGATTATATTTTTACCAGTTTCAATAAGTAGGATTTATTGCAAATGGGGGATGCAATAAGCCTATTCTAGAAATGGAGGATGCAATGTGTTAGTTTCGATATATTGGGGGTATGCATTAAGTAATTAAGCCTTGTTAATAATATTAAATCTTAGGTGTTAATTAGTTAGTTTCCAAACTGGGCTGGCACATGGATCATTATGCCATACAGAGGGTGGGTAATAAGTAATTGACCCTATATACAGTTACCATTGATCTCCAAATCTTTGTATACGGGATTAATCTCAACATTTAAGTTTAATTTTTGAGTGCAGAATTGAATGTTTTGAAGCCACAACCAAAAATATAGGGCCTCCCTTCTCTCTGCATGATCATTCCCGTGGTAATCCTTATTGTTGATAAGTGAGTGGTTGATATTAGTAACGATCTTTAAGATGCACTTAATTCAATTCTGATTTTCAAAATATGACTCTGGGTCATTGACTAAAAAAATGGCGCAAAAGACTACTTTCTTTTCGGACTTACGTCATCTTTCACTATCTGACAAAGCTAGGTAGCTCCCTCTACTTGACCAAATCCTATCAATATCGGTGAGAAAGAAGAAGGCGTAGCTGCATAAATCGTAAATGAAGCATAAATCAAGAGAGAAGCGATGCTTGTTTAGCGTTCCTCAAGTCATGTATGAGTACACGTCACAAGAGCTGAAACCGTAGGCCAACTAAGTCATTAAGTTTCACCCAATATCTCATCACCCAAAACAGAACTCCACCATTGTCGTGTTTCCAAAACATTGTGTAACTTTATATGAGAATTAGTGTTTAGTGGAAACAGAGAACCGAAGACAAGGTACACAAATGACAAAGATTTCAAATATAAGTAGAGTTAATACATGAGCGGTGTGAGTTGAAAGACATCCAAAACCTGTGAATGTTAGGCGTGTGATCATTTTATTTGTTTCTTGGAAGCGCCATGGTAATTATTTTTATTTGGGTAAAAGACAATGACCACACTTACCTTTTGATAAAAATACACTTTGCTCCCCTGACGTTTGAATAATTCTATTTTGCACCCCTGTAGCTGACAGACCCTAACGCCGTCAAAAAAAGACAATAATGCCCATGACATTGAAGATATATTACGCCACGATATCTAGCTTTTCTCCTCCCGCATCCTGCTCATTTGTAACCCTATATCTTGCTCCCTCTAACTCTCTATTCCTTCTACTTCACCTGAGAGCAAATACACACCCCCACCTCGACCACGGGATGATTGGCCAATCTACCATCAGTGGCACAAGTGGTTGCCAATTCACTTAAACTTTTAAACCCTTTCCAATCCACCTACAACTTTCATAAGTGTTTTGTTTTATGTTTATGTGGGTCCCAATCTGTTCAAAATCCAGGTCTTGCAAAATTGTGACCTGATCTTGCATGATCGAGTTCCGATCAAGCAATATCGAGACATGATCAAGCCAGATCGGGGGTCAAATCAAGCGAGATTCATATCCGATCAAGAAAAATCGGGGTCCGGTCGAGCAAAATCGGTACTCGGTCAAGCAAGATTGGGGTCCGATCTTTGAGTACTCTAGACACCCGTGCGAAACCCACCACCACCACCGCTTCATTACATCCAAACCCCATATCCGACGGAAAAAGTAAAGAGGAAGAGAGAAGAAGCGGGGGGATCGATTTGAAACATCGTCGGCTCCCGAATATATACGACGAGCTCTTGCTCGACGACGATGGTGGAGAGAGGGAGCATCGACGTCGGGGTTCTGTTGGCGTCATGGTGGTGATGGATGTGGCGGTGATGGTGTTGTGCCGGAAGGGAGAGAGAGAAAGTAGTGGTGATGGAGCTCTCTTCTTCTTCTCCTTCAACTTGGGCATATCTATTTTTGAATGTAGAGAGAGACTAATGAGGAGAAGATAAAGCTTTCAAATGGGTAGTGATTCTTACACTAGCCAAAAAAGCTTGTTACACTATATTTTAGTTGTAAAGACCATTTTACCCTCATTACCTTCAGCCTTTTTAATAGTCAAGCATTAATGTCATTGTTATGGGGAAGCACCAATTCCAACTGTGGTTTCCTTTCTATCTCTACTGCGCACCCCCTAACACAACTTCCAGCTTCTATCCTATATTCATTCTCTGTTTCATCTTCTTCAATCAATCTTTTACCATTTGTTTACTCATTTTACCACATGGTCTTAACATTTTACAGATCAAATCATTGCTTTTTCTTATAATTTTCAGCTATGTTCTCGATATGTTTCCTAAATGCACTCCCAGCCTATTGATACCAAGCCGCAACGAGTTGATCTGGTTGAAACTTTGACGAAGCTATCCTACTAAAACAATAACGAATAGTTAGAACTTTCAATCGATCTTGTGTTGCGACCTGTGCCTCGGTCTGAATTATTTAAGTGCAAAGGTCTCAAATTTGAGTCCAAAATTCGAGAGCAATGAAGAGAGTCAATCTATTCATCTCTTTTGCTTCTAGACTCTGAAAGTGCCATTGAATATCATCTTTGTTCAATTTTCACTTTTGATTTATTTTTCATTACACGGATAGAAAGAGAGAGTTTTGTAATGGAAGGAATACACAGAAAGATATATGTTGTAAGAACGAGCGTAAAGTTAATGGATGAAAGAAAAATCGTCATTCTTTCTGGTGCACTATTTTTGAAGACGAGATTGAAGACGCAAAACAGAGAAGTTACGGTAGGAGGTGGAACTGTTTGAGTTGTAGAGAGAGAGAGTGAAAGTTTGTGGGCTTGACTCTTGAGGAATTGGTAGTTCCAAAAAGAAAGTTACTCACTTGCTCCAATAATTTAATATTCCCAAGAGACAAAAATTAAATACTGTTATGAAATATTGGGCTAGTTTATTGGTGAATATCCACAACATGATGTAAGCCCATTGTATATTATTATTAGCCCATTAGCCCACCCTAATGCCTATAAAAGGAGGCTTAGGGTTGGAGAATAATACACATCTACTAGCATTCTCCATACACATATTTGTCTCTCTTTATTTTCTGTCTCTCTCTTCTTCTCAATTCACAACACGTTATCAGCACGATGACTCATCAAAGAAGGGAGATCTATGAGAACATACGAACTGAACAAAATGTGTGATGTGCATCAAGTCGAACACAGATCCATCTACAACAACACGTTACGTGGGTAACTTTTTTTTTTTCGTTTCATACCTTCTGTTCATAATGTCACGCGATATGATTTTCATGAAAAGATAAATAATTGGTTCAAACCCAACACTACAAGATCATGTTAATATGGATTAACTACTTGCCCTATTTTTTTTTATTGAGAACAGTATATGAATATCCATGCCAAATCTTTGTTTGAGTGAGGTCTTAGTAAAATAACATGGATATGGTTATGTGCTAAGTCACTGCTTCACGTGGGTGTGAGGTGAATTTCCTGTTTGCTTCTTTTTCTTAAACAGTAAAATTAGACAAATAAAATCAATTTGTAGGGGTTGTTTGTCTCCTTTTGTTATCCTGTTTGGACGATTGTTTATAAATAATGTTTCCATTAGCCACTGTAACAAGGTGTTTTGATACTCGGTATTAGTTTTACATATTTGTCTTTGCATATTGATGTAAATTTAAAGAGAGCAACCTCCAGAAGAGGTTGTGTAACTCATGGCCACTTTTAATAGGTCTATTTATTAATTAGCTACTTATGCAATAACAAAGAGTATGTTTTTACACCTAAAGTTGTGAGCTATATGCTGATTTGATCGTAACATGATGTTAAAATACTATTTTTTTTTTTTATGATCTGAAGTCATAAAATTGTATTATCATATATTCAGAAGAGATGTCATACGATTTTTCTATAACCTCCAGAAGAGGTTTTAGTGACTAACCGTTGTATTGGGATAAGCTTTATGCTTACAAAAGTATATGTTCATACCAGAAGTTATGAACTTCATGCACCTGGAGTTGCGATATTTTTTTTTTATGACCGAAGTCATGCTAGATCTCCGGAAGAGTTATACAAACGCCTAATACGCTTGTGATTATCAAGCCTCCTGAAGAGGGTTTGACTCTTGACCACATATTGGTCCAAGCTAGTGATACAATCACGTCTTCACACCTGAAGTTGTGAATTCCATGATTATCCGATCGTAACCTGAAGTTGCGGTATAATTTTTTTTTATCAGCTGAAGCGATATTTTATTATCATAAAATCTCCTGAAGAGATATTAAAGTTCTTGTTATTAACCTCCCGAAGAGGTCTTGTTCAGTTTATTTGATTTATTTAACTTTACGTGTATTACGTACTATAATTTGTTCTTTACCTAATATGGATCATAAACGAAACTCCAGAATAGGTTTCGTAGTGGCTATTGACATGGATGTATAGCCATATAATTTGTTCTTGCAGTAACAAATTACATGGAATCACTCATAACCTGTAGTTATGACTTTCATAACCTGAAGTTATGAATTATGATAAATATGATCTCCTGAAGAGATTGCTACAATTCAAATAATGATCCACCCTCCTGAAGAGGGCGTGTTCCGTTCGTTTTCTTTTAATTTATTTTTACTTAATTTTTTTTATACACTCTTGATCTTTATGGATTATTGATCAAAGTAATATCTCCAGAAGAGATTTTAAGTCCACTGCTTATACTGGACATAAGGGGCATACGTTTGTATCATACTTGGAGTTACGAATTACATGATGTATTGATCATAACCTGCAGTTATGACACCTCTCCTGGAGAGAGATGTACAAATTTAATAATTGATCAATCCCCCTGAAGAGCATTCAGAAGATGTTCTTAGTCCATGATTATTTACTGGACATACGCTATCTGCATGCGAGTAAAATCGTTTTCATACCATAAGTTATGACAAAAATGAAAAAATTATAACATGATGTTATAAAGTTATGTCAAAAGATCTCCATGAAGAGGGAATCTAAACTCATCGAACCAGAAGTTTCGATTGCCTATTTTTTTCTTCGTACTAATTTACATTTTTTTGTAGTTTTATTCTTATTCTCCTTTATTGGTTTTATTTTAAAGGAAGAAAACAAAGATCTCCTGAAGAGACTTGTATACCATACAATGGCAAGTATAAAAAGCAATTAATATTGCTAGCGGCTATAAAAGAAATATTCACACCATAAGTTGTGAAAGAAAGTTATAATTGTCAATAACTTGAAGTTATGACATATTAATCAAATATTAATATTTGATTTGAACTATTGTTGTTGTTCATGACCGATTAATTCGACCACATTCCCATAAGTGAATGGTAGTGCATTCCTAGAAGCGAATCACTTTGTTATATCCGGTCGAAATTCACGTGACGATAGAGGCGGTCATGGTTGTGAATGTGAAAATCTCTAAAAGAGATGAAACTCATAAGAAGATCTTTATTTTGTATAAAGAACCTCCGGAAGAAGTTCTTAGTCCACAATAATATTTGTCGGACATATTTTATGACTCATATCATGCATTCATGAGGTATTTTATGACCCGAAGTCATAAAATTTTGATAGAGTTGAAAGGCTATTTTCTTAGATTCATTGAACCTGAAGTTCAATTTAGAAAATATGAACTGCTAGAAAAGGCCAGAATCCTGACTGCGTACTAGAAGTACAACTATGCTGCCATAAGTCACTCATATGAAAGACTCGAGCGATTATGAATGGATGAATATGAGCTTGTTGTTTCGATCATCGCAAAGATGAATCATCCTGTTTGAAGAGGGTTTTTAATTATGGTCTCTCCTTGATATGAGTATCTAATCATTAGATGGTAGACTCATAAAGCAATTGATATTGATATATGCGGTATTTCATGCCAGAAGTTGTAAAATACATGTTATGCCCAAGAGTTATAGCATATTATCAAATGGAAACTCATGTAGAATAATGCGAAAGATTTAATGATCAACAATATGATAAGTTGGTCCCATGTTGAGAAATGGACTGTAGAGCATTTCCAGAAGCAAATGACAGCTCTACAACATTTGTTTTTAGTGACGCATTCCCTGAAGTGAACCAATCTATGGTGTCACAATAATCGGTGCAGTCATGGACTTAGTTGCAATGATATGCACGTCCATTGTCATATATTGAAGTGCATCCTTATGATTTCTCCGGAACAGAAAGACTGCATAAAAACAGGGGGAGAAAATAAATGCTTCAGTAGTTGTAAAAAGAGCATCCCCTATGAACTTCATTGCATTCTGGAGCATTATTTATTGGGTTATTTGAGAAGCGTCTAGCTCCTTAATCGATTTAGAGCAATGACTCCATGAATTTAATTTTAAATTATTTAGAGAAAAAGAGCATTCTCTACGAAGATACCATTTTGAGGGAACGAATATGGCTTGATGGGTTACATCGCCAAACAGACGCCTAGTTGATGCGTTGCGTTTTTGTATCGATTCGCAAGAGAATATTCAAAATTGTAATCAAGCCCCTGAAGTGGTTTTAATGTTATATTTCTATTATGATGAATATTTGTTAATGACGTATAGTCTCTCAAAATACCCAACCAATTTGACCCACATTCCCAGAAGCGAATGTCATTTTTTTTGTGTGGTTCAAATACTCCACACGATAGTGGACTAAGTTATGGTTATGGATAGATATAGTCCTTAAAAATCTCTAAGAGAGATCGAGCTATATCAATTAACCCCTGCAGTGGTTTGGAAATTATAAATCATATAGAAATATCTAAATATTATATGAAGCCTCCCAAATAGTTTTTTTTTAGAAGCATTTATGCTTGATGGAGGATAAAATGATCCAATTTTTAGAGATTTTATTGATTGATACTAATCCCAGCAGGATTATGTTTTTTTGGGATTATTTCTACCTATTGCGTTCCCCGGAGAGGACGACCAAATCAACTTATTAGATTTTCTTGAAGGAAGTTCGAGGCATAATAACTCGTCTGACGATAGACTTGAGTTCATGAGAATATGAAAATTGGAACTATGACCCATATCTCATAGAGAGATAAATTACATCATGCGGTTTTTATGTCTGTTTGGATTTTTTTAATGCCAGAAGCATAAATTACGAAGTTATTACGGTCATGAGTTTCATGTCATGAGGGGGAGATAGACCATATTGCATGACGTGAACTTTATTTTTATCTCATTTACATCCAGCTATACTGGTGTAAAGTTAGAAGTTCCATTATAGACTGAAGTCTAATTGACTAATGAGTATTTGGTTTGAAAGCATGCTAGTAGCATGTAAGGATTGCTTGTTGAAATATTATGATCTTCCAGAAGAAGTTAGAAAGCATCCAAATCTTGTGCAATTTAAAGTCTCAAATTGAGAACACAAGATATGACAAATTCTCATGATTTATGAGAAAAGAAAGGATATCATCAACATTAGATCAAAGCCAACGTTGGAAAACAAATAGCCCTTGAAGAGGCATGAAGCTCTAGTAGAAGCTAAGGTACCTAATCTGAGATTAATCTCGTGATCTTATGGTTGATGATACTTTAATTGAAAAAGCGCTTAAAATCATATGTGATTTCCATTTACCACCTAAGTGGATGAAGTTGACTTAAAATATTTGGCCATGACAAAAAGTCAACCAATAATGGACAAGAGGATACAAACTCTGCATATTAGCAATGCATGGAGTATAATTATAAGTACTAAGAGTACTTGTGATGCTTGAAGCATCAATGTCCGTATTGAACTTGTGTGTGTAAATACACACGAGCTCTGCAGTTAATGCATAGAGCATATTTGGGGAGTACTTTGAAGTACTTTAGATGTTCATAGCATCCATGTTCGTATAGAACAATATATTCAAATGTCCGCACCCTAGTGGTTGAATGCGTGAGACTATTGAAAGAGAAATATGTTGTAGTGCAAGTGATGCCTCAATATTTCTCATGGTTATAATAACCCACAAATCCTCTATTTCTTAAGAGTGATTGTGATATTTCGTTTAGTCTAGAAGACTACGAATATAAAAGTAACTAGTAACACAAAATGATCGTACGAATCACTTTATGTGAAAATCATGGAAGTTGATACCCATGAAAGATATCTAGTTGCCTGAAGCAACTCAAAGTGTACACTCGCGAGTAGTCTAGGTGCATTTGCATTTTGTCACATATCACCTGACATTACATAAAATCATATGACATGATGACTATTGATAAAAAAGTTTCGTTTACTATCTCTACATGGTCATGTAGTATTGCATCATATATTTGCATGTGTTTGTATGTCTATATTTTTGTTTTTGCCGTGAATTTATATTACAGGTCCTAAGCTCGAATGACTTGTGATGGTATACTTCAAAGAAAGCATTTGAAGAAAGTGGAATGGAGATACATTAGTTGATGCTATGAAGAGGGGGAGTTTTCAAGGTTCAATCCCCAAACTATGAGGCGTTGTACTCTTTTACTTTGCTGAGGTTTTTATCCCACAGGGTTTTTTTCTAGCAAGGTTTTTAATGAGGCACACAGCCAAATGTGAATTCCTGAAGAATGTCATCATCAATGAAAGTCAACAGAGAATCCAGAAGATTCGTTATGACAAGGAGAATGTTTATTTTGGTATGTACTCTTTTTCCTTAGCCAAAATTTTTGTCCCACTGGGTTTTACTTGGTAAGGTTTTAACGAGGCAGACGTTACAAGTCTTAAAGCACCGATGTACTCTTTTTCCTTGGTCAAAGATTTTGTCCCACTGGGTTTTTCTTGACAAGGTTTTAACGAGGCATCCTTATGGTAAATATTCAAGGGGGAGTGTTATGAAATATTGTGCTAGTTTATTGGTGAATATCCACCACATGATGTAAGTCCATTGTATATTATTATTAGCCCATTAGTGCACCCTAATGCCTATAAAAGGAGGCTTAGGGTTGGAGAATAATACACATCTACTAGCATTCTCCCTACACATATTTGTCTCTCTTTATTTTCTGTCTCTCTCTTCTTCTCAATTCACAACAAATACTCCCCAGTATTTAATTTCAGATGACATTTATAGGGCTGAAATGGTCATCACAATTAAAAAATAGTGTAAGAAGTTTTATTGCTAGTCTAAGAATCACTACCCCTTTCAAATTTAGGAAATAAGTTTAATTAACCAAAATTTCGCTCAAATCCGGACTCCTATAACTTTGTCCTGGCAATGGTTTCCTCAATTACATCCTCTTGGCCAATTCTTTTGCCGGGGAATTTTGGTAAAAAACCAATATGCACCTTTGTGGGTGCATATTAACCATAAGTTCAAAAAGTCGGTGGGAAGTACCCACCAACTAATAATCATAAGTTAACTTTTGGTTTGTTATAGTTAGTGGGTCCCATTTGATTTTTTTAACATTTTCTCCATGGTGGGTCTCTCTTTGTTTTTTTAAGGTTTTCCATGTGGCAAGAGGGGGTCCTACCCAAATATTTATTTGCTGAATTTTTTCTCCAAATTTGCATGCATGCACTACTCTCTCTCTCTCTCTCTTCATTCAACAACAACAACAACAACATCTCCCTCACCCTAGAAAATTAAATTCACTCAACAACCTTGTTCAACTAGAAAATTAAATTCAACTACCTAAGATGTCAAACCTTAAAATGTACCTCAGTTCATCAATTTTGACACCCAAAAGTTGTTGTTTCTCTCTCTAGTCTATTCCAAAACCTCCATTGTTGGGTTTCAAAACAAAAACAAAGTTCGTTCGTTTGAAGACTTCGAATCCGTCGGAAACAAAAGTAAGTTTATCAACCTTAGTATCCCTTCGTTTTATCTTTTCATTTCAAAAGTAGTATTTTGAAAAAATTCGTATATTCATTTTTCAACATTTTCGGAGATGTTCTGAAAAATAGTATGAGATTCACCTTGAGGATATTGCGAAGGTCTTTGGAAGCCCTACAAGAAGCCCCAATACGATCGAAAGTTCCATTTTGAGCTTGGGCATACAGAGGGCGTCCGGAACAAAGGCTAATTTTTCACCCAGAAGCCCAGGGGCGCATACAGGGGCTTCTAGGAACTGCCTAGGCACCCCTGTATGCGCCCCTGGGCTTCTGGGTGAAAAATTTTCAACCAGAAGCCCAGGGGCGTATACAAGGGCTTCTAGGAACTGCCTAGGCACCCCTAAATGCGCCCCTGGGCTTCTGGGTGAAAAATTTTTCAACCAGAAGCCCAGAGGCGTATACAGGGGCTTCTAGGAATTGCCTAGGCACCCCTGTAAGCGCCCCTGGGCTTCTGGGTGAAAAATTTTTCAACCAGAAGCCCAGGGGCGTATACAGGGGCTTCTAGGAACTGCCTAGGCACCCCTGTATGCGCCCCTGGGCTTCTGGGTGAAAAATTTTCCACCTAGAAGCCCAGGGGCGCATACAGGGGCTTCTAGGAACCGCCTAGGCACCCCTGTATGCGCCCCTGGGCTTCTGGGTGAAAAATTTTCCTTGCTTCCCAGCTGGGGGGCGCCTCTATACCCTAATTCGGGCATACGCTTAGGCGCCCTGGGGGGTGATGTATACGCCCGTGTATTGTTTCAGACGCCCTGGGCATACACTTAGGCGCCCTGGGGGGGTTATTGACTTTTCGGTGTTGACTTGTGACTTCTTAGTTGACCGTTGTGACATTATTGACTTTTCGGTTATCTGCAGGAATGGGGAAAATCACTGTGCAACTCATGTGGAATGGAGTTTGGGAGCTCGTCAATGGAAAATTTTTCTACGCACGCGGGGTGAACTACAAATCGAAGACGATGGTGCTGAAACAGGAGGAAATTCCCACACTCCATAGTCTGAAGGAACGAGTTGCTTCGAGAATGGGATTGGACAAGCACCTAGCTCCATTCATAGAGTTAAGTTACATGCGACAAGGGATGGAGCAGTATGAGCCATCAGAAATCACCGACGAAGACGATGTTTTGTTAATATTTGAGACATATGAACCAAAGGAGATCGTTCCCATGTTTGCCAAGTACGACAATGACGGCTCGGTTGCAGCTGGGGGACAGTATTTGCAGAAGATGAATCCTCGCAGGGGAAATTCGGAGCTTCGTGCGTTACTTACTGATGATAGTCAGGAACATGAAGGCCCAACCTGGGAGGCCGGTTTTAACGAAACAGCGGTCTTGGTGGCGAACAACACATTTCAGGATGCAGCAGCGTTGGAAGGACCGCTTGACACGAATGTCGGGGGTTGGGTGTAACACCCCCAAAACCACCAAGCCGGAAGTCCGAAAAGGCCGACCCGGTAGCCCAGGGATGTCACTCCGTACCCAAGATTAAACCCGGATACAAGGAGATTTTATAACAGAATATCCAAACCAAATCCATAAAAATATTTAATTAAAACTTAAAACTTGTCTTGCCACAAATATGGACATTATTCCAATCTAAAATTCTCTAATTCTAACTGAAGAGCTAAAGTAAAACAAATGTGATCTACTAAACTTTTCCTATGTATGTCGAGTCGCGCTCCCGTTACTCCAAGCTTCCACATAAACCTGTGGTGCAGAAATAAAAAGAAACACCACAGTTTCCAAAGTCAGCGGAAAATACTGAGTAAGCAACACCCAGACATGTAAACAGATGATGAGGCAGTTTATAAAAAGACACATAAGTTTGAAGAGTAAATGATTCGAGTAAGAGTATAAGTATAAAATAGGAATTCCAAAATATTTTTCTTTATCACTTCACTTGTGGGGAAACATTCCCAAACTCTTTTCACTTTATTATCTCCATTGGGGAAACATTCCCAAACTTCCACATTTGTCCAATCGGGACTTCCAATTCTCAATCATAAAGGTCCATCATTCAGAAAACATATATTACCATATTGACACACGGGGAAGATCTACTAATAACTGGCTACCAGACCATAAGTGTCGACACCCCCCTAAGACTTCTTGCGGCCAGAGAGGTAAGTACTGGAGCGAAACTCGGGGCGGTTGCGACCGAGCAAAATAAAATAAAGTGGGTCGAGAGACCGTAGTCCACATCGACCAATCTCATAACATTGATCCCCGGTACAACTATTCCACTTTACGTCTTTACGTTTTATTAACATCTCATGTGATAATTGTGATAGAATCACCTTTGTAAAATCAGTAAACTTTCTCAAAAAAACAGTTCAAGTAGATATTCCAATTTTGAGACAATAAATCACAAAAGCTGTTTAGACACGAAATAAGATATGGGCGCTAGGCCTGGCATGATTACTTACCTCAACAAATAGCAATCACAGCAAATCAATCGTAGTATTCGAATTATCCTTCGTCGGAGAATTCGTTTCCTACAATTCGATAATATCTAATCAATTATCGCTAACACACAAATACAAACAAGTCCTATATGCAATGCAAGTGTAATCCCCTTATTAACTCTCCCCAACCTTGCTAACGTGAACAACCTCTTTTATAATAAAATACGCTTTATAAAACCAACGTTTATTATTTGTAAAAGCACACTAAGCTATAATTATATAAATATAACTTATAAGATTAGATAAAATATCCCTTTTATTATTTAGGGTAGAGAAGCATATTATTTTACCCCAAAAACACTTTTGATTCTAATACTAGTTTCTCCCAACCAAACAAGCCTTACTAGAGAATATAAGTTATAAACTAACTTTTATTTAAAAGAAATAACAAATTTATTTGAAGAAAATAACTTATTCTAATTTGTAATAAACTTATAAGAAAAATATACTTTTATTTTTGGGTAAAGATGAGTACAAAAAGATTACTTTAAACTTGTATAAAAATAATTATCTAATTTTTTACTACTATAAAGTATAACCCAATAATATTATTCTTTAAAACATTAACCTTTTTAAACAAGAAAATAAACTTCCTAAATAAATAATTCTCAAGTGTTTTAATAAGGCTTTCATTCCCCCAAAACTTCTCTTTTAAATATTGAGTGTAGAGTAGTAAAAAAAATAGTTGTCACTAGTGAGATTCGAACCCAAGACCATCTCAATACAAACAATTAACTTAACCACTGGGCCAAGCCACTTTAGTTACCTCCTTCCCAACTAGTATTATTAAATAACTAACCTAATAAACTAATGAGAAAACAAAACAATAAAAAAAAAACAAGAGATGAAGAAGAAGAACGGGTTTGTACCCGAATGATGATGACGCCTACGGTGGCGGACCGCGGGCAGCGGCGACGGAGGTGGCGGACGTGGCTGGGCACGGCGGCGACGCCGTCGGTGGGACGCGGCGGTGGCGACGGCGGGCAGTGGCGGAGGCGGCGGCGGGCAGCCCCTCCGGTGGGAGAGAGAGAGAGATTGAGAGGGAGAGTTTGAGAGAGAGCTCTAGTGTGAGGGAGATTGAAGGAGAGATTGAGAGGTTGAGGGATTGAGATTATGGGTTTAAAATCTGAGAATTGATGGGTTTATATAGCCTTGAGGTGAAGAATTCAACCTCCATGAGGAAACCCACTTTCAAGTTTTCGATTTCGAATCGGGTTGGGTTTTGGACGAAATTAGTTTACTTTTTGCTAAAGTATCGAGTTTTGATGAGATTAAATCGAATTGGGATTGAATTGGGACAAAAATCAAGTGTTTCGGTGAAGATTTGAGGTGGTGGTGGTGTTGGATTCGGACATGGAGAAGGAGAAACAAATCCTCCATTGTTGGGTGAAGAAGATGACTAAATTATAGGGTAAAGACACTTTCACCCCCACTGGTTTAGTCATTATACAACTACTACCCCCAAGTTCACTTAAAAGGCACACTTTAAGTTAGGAAAAACTACATAAAAGCACCTAATGGTTTATAACATTAAAATTAACTTTCTAAATAATAATAACTATTACCCAAACTTACTCCAATGTCATATTAACACCAAATAATATCATAAAATATAATAGTAGCATATTAACACCCTATACTTATAATAATATTATATTAACACTCAATAATTTCATAAAATAACCGTTTCAACATATTAACACTTAATATTATCTAAAAATACCCGTTTCTAAATAACGGGGTATTACATTGGGAACATGAATGCCCAACCTGGGAGGCCGGTTTTAACGAAACAGCGGTCTTGGTGGCGAACAACACATGTCAGGATGCAACAGCATTGGAAAGATTGTTTGACACTAATGTCGGTGGTCCTAGTTACGAGGGTGGAAGTTTGTCGGAGAATCCCGACTTGAACGAAGATCCGAACGCTGACCCGCACGGGCCATCAAGTGGAGATGACACAACGGACGACGATGTACCGGTTAACAGGGGTCCTTGGGCCACAGGTTTACAGCATCATCCCACACTTGCGATTGAAGCCGACGCCGTTGCCAGTAACAGCAGGCCCGATGGATCTACGTTAAAGCTTGATGATTTGTTTGAATCAGCAAAGGAAATCAAGAATATCCTACGGGGTCCTGAAACTCAACAAGGGTGGCAATGGACAAGTGTAAAGACAGAGAGCACAAGGGTCGTTCTCAAATGTCGCGATCCTCATTGTCAGTGGTACATGGCTGCTTATAAACGGAAACAAGAGAGATTTTACACGGTTAAGCGATACAAAAACATCCACACTTGTTCCGCGATCACCACAAATTTCAAGCATGCGAACGTGAATGTCGATGACATCGCCTATGGAATGATTGATCGATATCGGAACGGGCAGCCTCGCCCTAGCAGACATGACATCGTCGCGTACGTGCAACTTGCCTTCAAGTGCTCCGTCACTAAATGGATATGCTACCAGTCTAGGCAGAGGGCGTTCCAGATCATTCACGGTAGCCGAGAAGAACAGTACCAACAACTCCCTGCATTCTTCTACATGTTGGAGTCTTTGAACCCTGGGTCCTACACGAAGATAGAGCGCGACGAAGAAAGCAGATTCAAGTACTGTTTCATGGGTATAAAAGCTCAGCTGGATGGAATCAACTTCATGCGACCACTAGTGGTCATCGATGCCGGTCACATGAAGAACGAGCCATTGCAGGTCGTAGTTGCGACAATGGTCGATGGACGGAGGCAGTGTTATCCAATTGCATGGGGCATAATTGACACCGAGTGCAATGAGGCCTGGGGGTGGTTCCTTCAGCAGCTGAGGCTTTTCGTCCCGAACGACAAGTATCTCACATTTCTTTCCGACAAGCATCAGGCCATTAAACACGCAGTCGCGACAGAGTACCCAAATGCACAACATGTGCACTGCTGGTGGCACATCAAATCGAACTTGATAAAGCTGTATGGCCCCGGAAAGTGGTTGAATCTCTTCTGGAATGCTGCGGAGGCCGACACTATAGATAAATGTCGCAGTTTTCTTCACACATTGGCAGTGGAGCACCCTGCGAAACGTAATTTCCCAAATAATGAGAGTTTGTCAATCGCAGAATACCTTATGGAAAAATGTCCTCCCGAGAAATGGAGTCGGGCGTTCGCGGTCAACACTAGATTTGACATGTTCTCATCCAATCACGCAGAATCTATGAACTCAATGTTAAAGGATGCGAGATATCATTGCGTGCTCTCGTACTGTTCGTTTGCGCTCAGACAAATGTCTCAGTGGTTTTACGATAGGCGGACCGAAACTGGCACTTGGAACACAAAGTTGACCCCAGAGCGCGAGGCAATCATGCAGAAGAATCTTAACGACGCAAAAATGCTACACGTCACACAGCTGGATGCACTTGAATTCCGTGTAACAGGTAGAAACCATGGCACTGCCAAAGTGTACTTCTCGGAGGGGTACTGGGTTTGCGATTGCGGCAAGTTCCAGTTGGACTGGCAACCGTGTGTCCACGCTTGTGCGTGCGCTCCAATACTTAGAAAACAAAATCCTCATATGGGGATGGAAGAAGGGTTGCCTCCTTCAGACGGGCTTGTCATGTACAATTTCACGAGCAGCACCTACAGTGCGGACTTCTACAAGAGAGCTTACGCTGGGAAAATTGAGGTTATTCCTGATCGTATAGACTGGGATACACGTCGGATCCCACCGGAGATAAGCAACATTGTCACTCTTCCACCAGTGAAGGTAGTGAAACGTGGAGCACCACAGACAACCAGGATACCGTCTGAAGGAGAAAAACGTAGGTATGGTACTAGGAAGCACAAGTGCTCTCGATGTGATAAGGAAGGCCATAACGTGAAGACATGCCCCACGAGGGAGGATGACCGGCTAATTACACATGATTGAAACTTGTTGCTTATTGATTAATGCAAGTTTAGTAGTTGCGGATGTAATATTTAAGTCTTTTGAAGTTGGTTTTGGTGGTTGTAATCTTATCTAGTTTAATGTAGTCCACTAAAAAAGTAAACGGTCGGTGTTGTGGTCAAACTATAGTCAAGTATTCAGTGCATCCTAAGTCATGCCACTTGTTTCGGCAATGTAATGTCAAAATAGAACCAAAAAGTCAAACAAATTGAATATGGAGCCATAGGGGCGTATATCCTTATTCGGGCGCCCTAGTAAGGATACAGGGCGCCCGAATTAGGGTATAGAGGCGCCCCCCAGCTGGGAAGCAAGGCAAATTTTTCACCCAGAAGCCCAGGGGCGCATACAGGGGTGCCTAGGCGGTTCCTAGAAGCCCCTGTATACGCCCCTGGGCTTCTGGGTGAAAAAAGAAGCCTAGGGGCGCATACAGGGGTGCCTAGGCGGTTCCTAGAAGCCCCTGTATGCGCCCCTGGGCTTCTGGGTGAAAAATTTTTCACCCAGAAGCCCGGGGGCGCATACTGGGGTGCCTAGGCAGTTCCTAGAAGCCCCTGTATGCGCCCCTGGGCTTCTGGGTGAAAAATAATTCACCCAGAAGCCCAGGGGCGCATACAGGGGTGCCTAGGCAGTTCCTAGAAGCCCCTGTATGCGCCCCTTTCACCCAGAAGCCCAGGGGCGTATACAGGGGTGCCTAGGCAATTCCTAGAAGCCCCTGTATACGCCCCTGGGCTTCTACAGGGGGGCCTAGGCAGTTCCTAAGCATGAGGTTTTAATAAGTTTTTTTAGGCAGTGCTTGTAATATTTGTTTTAATAATTTGTTTCATTGCTCGAATCGGTTGTTTCATTGATCACAAAAAAGCAAATAAACTATAATGACAAAAAAAATTCATTGATCACGTCAATTACAAAAGATGGAATAATCAGTCATGAATACAACTACACGTAAGGATACCAAATTGGTTCTCCTGGCGGGTCTATTCTATTGCCATATGTGTCTACAGTGATGAATCTAAAAAAAGTCTTCCATATTGCCACCGCATATTCTTTCCTTATAAGCTTCTGGTCCCCTTGGTATGATTGAAACTCTCCTCTAATTGTGGGATCCTCGATGACCTTCTCGATCATGCGCAACATATACAACGCACTGCAACTTGGGAGATCACATTGGTGTCTCGGCTCCTTAATCTTCGGCAATTTGAATACCTTAAGGACCTTCGGGCAAAACTTGGCCCGGTTAGCAACTTGCTCTTCCCCAAACTCCTGCAGCAATCTCGGAAAATTTGTGCACAGTCGAGCCAAGTCCCAATTATTACGCCCCGAAAACTTCATTGGATCGTACACCTTCACCTTCACCTTCATTGGATCGTACACCTTCATTGGATCGCGTGAATACTCGTACGCGTGTGAGCACGTTATCTTGTCGCCACCACTGATGTTAACCAATACCTTTCTGTAAACAAAAATGAAGTTAAATTACACAAATGATACGATACTAATAAGAGCTAAATAAAAAGGAAATTCTAAAATATTGATCTCTTACTGGCTAAAAATAGAAAGCCGTTTGGCCTTTTCTTTTTCGGTGGCGGTAGGAGGCTCGACCATGCTCTTAGTGACCCGAGTGAAGTAGGAATGCCACCAGCACTGGTCGATGCTTGGTTCATCAGGAAATGAAACACTGATCGGTGCAACTGGTAGATCGGGACATTCACTAACAGGTTGTGCCTCGGCATTAGGCAATTCTGCGCGTTGTTCCTCGGCATGTGAGACTAATGGTGAAGTCTGACCAACGGGTTGTGCCCCTTCTTCCTCGACAGTTTGGACCAATGGTGAATCGCGAGCATCGTTAGAATCTTCTGTGCCCATCTGTCTAGCACCACTGGTTTTGTCTGTCAACCCATCTAGCCTCTCCGTCAACCCATCTAGCCTCGCCGTCACATCATCCAGCTTCCTCATACACGCATCGATATTCACCTTCTGCTCATTCTTCATTCTCTGAAAAGCCATCTCCATGTTTGTCATTCGGGATTTCATCGTTGTCATACCCAAATCCATTCTTGTCATTTGGGACTTCATCGAAGTCAGCATACTGATGATAAGATCCATCCCATCTACCATTTCCTCAGTCCGGGCTCTCTTTCTTGGTTGTGCCTCCTCAGTTTCCTCGGACACTTCATCAGTCTCCCTTTCGCGATCCTGACGCTTCTTCGACCTTTGCTCGGCACCTACTTCCCCACTGGGTGAGGACAGGGGTGCGTTAATCATTCGATCAAAATCCTCCCTAACGCGCTCTTCAGTCATGACATCATGTGGAGCTGCAGCAGGTGGGCTTGGCAATGGCGTTGGAGCTGCAGCAGGTGGGCTTGGCAATGGCGTTGGAGCTGCAGCAGGTTGCTGACTCTTTTTCTGAGTTTGCCTTTTTCCCTTGGTTGTCGCCGGCCTTGGCACATCGGCCTCCCCTTCACTTGGCGGTGGCGTTCCACTTGTTCGCTTACTCTTTTTCTGAGTTTGCTTTTTTCCCTGCTTTTCACCTGTTTTCTTACTCGCACCCAAATTCCTCGTCGTCTTAGTCCCCGACATCTGAAACGGTTGCATCTGAATAGCTGCACCGGAGTAGACAACGCATCGGCCACCCAACTTACTCGTCAGGTCCGTAAACAATGGAAGATACGGATTAGCTTCCATATGAGCCAAGTACTGAAGCCAGTACCAACTCTGCTCCTCCGCAGGAGTGGGGTGAAGTGTCGGGCGAACATATGTGATTGACGCCACAAGCCTGGTCACTGATTCATCATCAGCCCTGACCTGTAGAGGATAGTACGCCGCCACTCTGGGAAGTACCCCTTCGTCCCTGCTAGCCAAGAGGGGTACCATCTGTGGGATTGCTTCGTAGGCCCAAGCCTGCGCGGAGAGACGAATCGCAGTAAGCATATAACATTTTAGATTTAACTAACAATAAAAAATGCATAACTAACACAATTACCGCAGCAACGAAAGGGAAGGCGGTGAGCGAGTAAGTTGGTTTGGTAAAGTCGCAATGTTTCATCCCTTTGAGTAAATCGTCAAAGCATTCCATACCCCAATCGTAGGCGTTACAGAACTCAAAGTCATTGCACTTCTGTATCACTGCGGCGGGCAGCACATCATGGCCGCCGGTGTTGTGCCATAACCTACCGATTATTGCAGCAACTAATAACTTCACAAATCTTTCCAACGTAGCCGAGTCCATTTGCTTATCAGGATGTTCGCTATCGAGGCCTTCCAGATAATTCTCCAGTGTAGTACCATTCACTTTCCCGTACACACTCGTGAAAGTGGGGCCAAACACGGTCTGAACAAGGGCATAATCTGCCATCCTCTCGTCGAGCTGCTCATCGTTATAAGACTTAAAGACGTTAAGTCCACTACAGAGAACAAACTCTTGTAGGGAGAACCGCAGCGGGAAGGTCCCAAAGTTGAACCATATTTCACGGTCATGAGGGTTAGTGTTAATCCGACGCTGGATAAGTAAGTCGAGGAGCGTCTTCGAGAACACTTGGTCATATCGATAGGTCAAAAGCCATGCCAAGTTAGGGAGCCGCTCTCGCACTAACGTCCTAACGTCTTCCCGTCTGGTAAGCCTTGTAAACACTATCCATGACCTCTTCCGCGAACGAAACGTCAACTTATACCTCCTTAATTCGGCTCGATTAGCGGCAGCGGGTAAACGACCAAGTTGGTCCAAGGAGATCAAATCCTGTCAAATAAACCAATAAGTAGTCAATTATCAATAAGTACTCAGAAAATTAGTCATAACTTTATGAACTAATCACAATTTTCTCAAGTTCCCAGCACGGGCGCATACAAGCTGAAAACTTGGAAAACAAAACACTGAGTATGCCAAGGGGGGCATACAGGGGCGTCCTGTAAGCCCCCTTGGCTTACTCTGTCAAAAAATTCTTCAATTTCTCAGCGGGGGCGCATACCTCATGTTTTGGGGCATACAACGTAGTCTGTATGCGCCCCAGCTGGGAAACAAGGCAAATTTTTCACCCACAAGCCCAGGGGCGCATACAGGGGTGCCTAGGCAGTTCCTAGAAGCCCCTGTATGCGCCCCTGGGCTTCTGGGTGAAAAACTTGCCTTGTTCCCAGCTGGGGCGCATACAGAACATGCTTGTTAAATTTTGAAGATTCTACAATTGCACAAAGATTATTTTAATCTGCAGATTATCAGATTAAAATCTGCAGTCATAACAAATATGATTGTTAAAAAGATACCGATTTTAATTCAATGGGATTAAAATCGGCGATACCAAACATGCACTTAGTCTTTATATGTTGCCCCTTATTTGTAATGTTGTTCTAAGGGATTTGGGATCTTCCTTCCCTGTGGTTTAATATGTACTCCCTTCGTTTCAGTAGTTTCTTCAAAAAATATGAGTGCACACGAATTAAGAATGAAGGGTAAATGGCCAGAAAGCCCCTGTGACTCACCCAATTCAGATGAGTGGAAATCAGGTGACACTCTCTCTCCTGGTTTAACACAACATGAACATCAACATCATTTAGTTTAACAATAACATGAATATCATCACCAAGAACAACACAGAATTTGCAGAATCATCTTGATTCTAAATTCCACAACAACAAAAATATCAAGATTTGCACAAAAAAAAATTAAGAAACATCATCACCATAACAACCACAAAATTTGCAAATTAACCAAAAAAAACAGATCTATACACAAGAATTTAAGATCTAAATAAAAAATCAAACAAATTTATAAAATGGAGAAGAGGAAGAAAAAAGAATCGGGACCAAGAACAAGAGAGAGAAGTCAGATCTTTTAACCACAAGGGCCGCCGCCGCCTCCATGGTCTGAATTCACTACAAATCCACCTGCAAGGAGATGAGAAGAAGAATCAGTAGAAGAGAAGAAAATTAACAGAAGAGGGGAAGAAGATGAAGCCGAAGAAGAACTCCTACGATGGGTATGGAGCCATCTTCTTCAGTCGAAGCTATCGCTGCCAACTGATACACTTTCGTCGAAATATACATCACCGTTGACCTATCCGCCGCCAACGCCACTCATCACCATCGTTACAGCAAATCGATTGGTCCTCCTGTACACCGATATGTTCTTGTCTCTGGCAGTGTAGTGGTTGGGGAGATCCTCACCTGCAGAAGAGGAGAAAAATTGAGAGATAGAGATGGGACAGATGACGGAGGAGATGGTGATGGAGCAGTTGACGGACGAGATGGTGATCGATCGATTCTCCTCTACAATCATATGTTCTTCCATTCGTCCGTCCCCCCCCCCCCCCCTCTCTCTCTCCATTCCTCCCCTCTCTCTAGGACAATAAGAAAATTGTTTTCATAAGACACAATAAGGAAAAATTCCAGTCTCCTCGCTCCTTCAGATACCTTCAAATTTTTCCTCTTAGAATCTGTCACACCTTTTATTAATTTATCCTTGTACAGACTAAACGTCTTCACTAAGTCTTTAACGTTTGCTTCCTTCGACAATGTTCTTATGAACATGCAAAAGAAACAAGTATACATACGATCAAGTGTTATTGCATAGATATAACGATGAAATAAAATCATGAGAGCATCTAAGAGTAATAAGATTGCCATGATGAAATAAAATCATGAGAGCATCTAAGAGTAATAAGATTGCCATCAGACATTTTTTGTTTCTTTTAAACTTTGACTTAGAATCAACTATTCAAAGAATCAAGCAATTTTTTTATTAAATACTCTAAGCCAAATATTCACAATGTAATTAGGGTGTGTTTGGGAATGCTTCTGCTGCCAGCACAACTGCTTTCCGACAGCAGAAGCAGTTTTAGTGTATTTGGTAAAAATAAAATTTCTGCTTTTCCAAACAGTTTCTGCTGTCCCACAGTAATTTTCAGGAAGCAATGGGAGATGTTTTTCCAGAAAGTGCTTTTGATTAATTTATCTACAACCGATTTTAACCTTACAATTTTTTAAAATATCAATAGTTATCTTTACGGAAATGACATGTGTCATATATTTTTTTCATTTTACCCTCTCACAGCAACTTCACAGTTAATTTTACCAAACACAAAAATTACTATATCAATGTTTCACAGCAGCTTTTACGTAATATTTACCAAACAATATTTTATCAAGAATTCACAGCAGCTTTTCCACACTGTTTTCATATAGCAGCTTTCTAGTACCGCCACAGCATTCTCAAACTAGCCCTTAGAGTAGCATGATGCATATGAAATACCTATTCAATTAAAATATCAATTGAGTCATCAATTTTATCATACGAATCAAATTAATTATATTCAATTAATAAGGGAGATAATTAACAAAACAAACATCAGTTGATTCACAACCAATTGAAAAAAACAATAGTCTACTGCCTAACAATCTTTGTCACGCAAAGAGAACAATTTTATTACATAGAAGAATCAAAAGGTTAAAATTACTCATCAGTTTTGACACACAAACTCGAAAAAGAGAAATTTATTTACTTGAACCTTGCTAAACAATTAGCTAAGTCAACTAGTAAAGGAACAACTTCAAATATAAAAGAATAAATCTTCGTGCATCGACTTTATTTACTTGAACCTTGCTAAGTCAACTAGTAAAGGAACAACTTCAAATATAAAAGAATAAATCTTTGTGCATTGACTTCAAGAAGACAATTACGCCCACCAATTTGCACTATAAAAAACTGAGTTAACACAAGTACTATCGTCAATTTCTTCATTTGATTTTAAAGAAGAACTGTATAAACTTTCTTCATTTGTTCTCTTTCAAAGGCAGGGTAATAAGTTATTTCGTCAACAAAGTTGGCAATTTCTCTTAAAATTACTGAACATAACTACAAGTCGAGTTTCTTCTTCATAAAACGCATCCTGAGGAATGATAGCATAATCCTTGAATCATAAATATATAAATTCCATTACGCACCAAGAACATGCTACATCAAAACCAGTAACCTTGACCAAACACCCTTCTTGAAACAGCGACTTTGGATACATTAAGTTTTGCCCAATATCTCAAAATAGAACCCCATTATTGTCATGTTTCCAAAACATTACATAAAACTTAAAATTAGTGTTTGATTGAAACGATATATCCTATAAGAGGGCCCATCGGAAATAGCACATAAATGATATAAATGTTTGAAGTATAAATAGTGTAAATACATGAGTTTCATGAACTGGTTGATAGACATTTAAAACATGTGAATGTTAGGTCTATGATCAATTTATTTGTTTCCTGGAAGAGACGTGGTTTGGTTCATCACTTCATCTGATGGATAAACGTTTCTTATATTACTCTCCTTTTAGCCATACTATTGAAAAATCACTAAATGAACTAGCTATTGGGGCAATACACCTTAAATCAGCTAATGTATGATGAAAAGTTTATTTGAAGAGATCGATTACAAACTAAAACCATAAATCACAAATTTCACAATAGAGTTAAATTGGTTACTAGCCATTTATAATAGATAAATATCAAGAGAGTCCAAGTAATTAAATTAATTTTGATATCTTTTTTGGTCTAAAGGGTAAATTTTCATTAAAACAAAACTCAAGTAATAACAATACACATTTCAATACATTAGGAGGGGCTCTACTCAGTCAATTCTAAGAACTCCTCTATGAGCTAGCTTAGCAATAAAATATGTTGCTGTGTTGGAAGATCTAGGGATCCAGTTGATCGTCATGTTCTTCACTTTCATAATGTTTATGATATCATCAACAATGACTCTCAAACCCAAGCTACTTCTTCTGCCACCATTTGCCATTTTTACCAGATTATGGCTGTCACTTTCAATCATAATAATTTCTAGCCTTGGAGTGTCATTTTTCACAACATCTCTTAATTCCATCGCCTCTCCCAGACTAGCATTCATGGCTATACCTCTCAACGTGCCTCTTTGAATTACCTTACCTTCTTTATCTCTCCAGACTGGGCCATCACTCATACAGTTTGAAGCTTTATCCCTATAAGCATCACAATACAACTTGGTTCTTCATTGCCATTTGCAGCTATGTATTGAGTTCTCAAAGTTAAAACTTTATTAAGAGTATCTTCAGGATTTGGCTTATCTTGGTTGAAAAAAAGTTATTTCTTCCCACCCAAAAAATACCAAACAATAAACTCTACTTTTTCAAGGAATTCAGTTTTACAAATCCCTCCTTTTATGTCCACGATTATACTTCTGTGCCATCCTTCAAAACAGAAAATGTTTGATGTATCCTCAGCCCTAAGAAGCCCAACTCCAGAACAGATACGGGCAGTCGAGAGACACTTAAATATGACACGGGCCTCATCTTCCATCTCAGCACCACCGATTTGACGACTGGCATTACTGCCACAGTGTCTTTCTTGGGAGATAAACATTACAAGGCAAATTCTTAAAGACCACCCTCCACCATTTTTTTAGCTTATGAGGTTATTTCAGCTTCCAATTGTATACTGTCTTCTAAGCTAATGTGGCTAGGCCCTTATTCATCTTAGATCTCTTAACTTTCCTTTTCTGGTCTACTAGCCTCTAAGCTGTCGTGTTCCCTGATGTCACAAAGGATTCCCCATCACAAGTCCATTGCCACACTCTTCTATCTCATTGGCTACAAATAGGAAGCTAAATTTGAAGAAAATCCCTCAGATCATTTTTGGTAAGAATTTGGTAAGAACATTCTTCAAGGCTTGGACCCTCCAACTCTTCAAATGCGTGTTTATGAAAACACTTATTTTAACATCTATTTTGTTGTACTGTCCTGAAGGCAAAGACATAACCCATCAATTTTTGTCAAATATCACATCATCTCCTGTACCAATGATCCACCTATAGTATGTTTCAAGAATGTATCTTGTCTTGAATAGATCACTCCACAGTACAGCAGTATTAGCTTTTCTATTTGCATTACAGAAATCTAAAAATGGGTAGTATAGTCCTTTCCTCACCTGGGCACACACAGAGGAGGGGTTATTTGCAATTCTGCACCTGTTCTTAGCATCTAATTCCTCATTATAACACTTTAGATTCTTGAAGCCCATTCCTCCCTAATCTTTTCTTCTCGTCATTTTTCTCCAAGCAACCCAGGCAGTGCCTTCCCACAAGGGTCATTCCCCCGCCGAAACTTCCTAATCTTGTTGGCTTGTTTAAAAAAAAACTAGCACGGAGTAACATAAATCGCATACGATAGCTAGGCAGAGCTTGAATGAAAACTTTCAAAAGAACATCCTTCCCTTCTGCAGATAGCATTAATTGTTTCCATCCCTGATTTTACCATGTATTTGCTAATTTAATTCACTTTAGACCCCACCGAAATTATTACTACTTAATTCATTCATTAAAATATCATTACCAAAATCATTAAAATAATGTAGTCCCTACTATGCGAAAATCATGAATCCGCCCCTGGCAGAGAGCCGGTAGCAAACAGAGATGGGATTACAATGAACGAAGGGCGACTGAGGATCCATCTTCTCGAAGAGCGGTTGCACGCAACAGATAACAGAGACTATCTCGAGTGACAAGAGGCTGATTGCTTGTGGTAGAAGATTAAATTTCTAGCAGCAGTAAGGCGGTTGGGGTTGAAGACGGACACAGCGGTGGCATTGGACAAGAGGCTGATTGCTTGTGGTAGAAGATTAAATTTCTAGCGGCAGTAAGTAAGGCGGCTGGGATTGAGGACACAGCGGTGGCATGGGTGGACTAGAAACAAAACTAACTTCGACTTTGAGACTAATCAAGGTAAACTCACTTCGACTTTGATAGCATATTATAAAATCTGAAGAATAATATATGCAACGAAAGACTTACAGAAAAACGAAACTAACTCGACTATGAGACTAATCAAGGTAAACTAGAAACAGTATCAAAATAAACAGAAGAAAAAATAATAACCCTAATTACCTTATAACTAAAAGAACTCTAAATAATTTGGAAAATAGATATTGACATATTAAACTAGTATATCTCTAATTTTCTGCTCCTTCAAACGTCCCCGTCTTGTCTTGATCAGCAACAGAATCGAATCGCTTCATCAAGTTTTGTAATCCAACCATACCACCAATCTGCTTCAACATCTTTGGAGGGAGGACTTTTCTCATGTTCTTGGCGTCCGAGGCACTCATATCTCCATTCTTCGGAATCTTCAGACCCTTCGTCTTGCTCCAGATCTTGGCAAATCGCTCGTACTCGTCAAACATGTCCATCACTTCTTTAACATCCCGGCCAGATCCTGTTGCTATCTGCATGATCTTTGATTCGTCCATTAGCTTTGGATTATTTGAGCTCTCCACTACTTCACCGGTCATTTAATCCATCATAGTCATGTAGCGTTTTATTAATGAGCTAAGTCAAGAACTACTACAAATAAAACTTATATAAATCTGCATTCATTGAACTGATGAAGACATATACGTTCACGAATTTGCACTATAGAAAGCGGAGTTAACACAATCTTCAATTCCTTCATCTCATTCTACAGAAAAACTATAAGAATTGTCTTCATCTTTTTCTCTTTCAAAGGCAGGATAGTCAGTTATTTCGTCAACAAAGCTGGCAAATCGGCGACGTACATAATTACCAGTAGCGTTTCTTCTTCATAAATCACATGCGGAGAACTGATAGCATTGTCCTTGAATGGGTATCATATAAGCTCCATTCTTCTTTTACTTCATTAAGTTTCACCCAATATCTCAAAATGGAATGTCAGCTTTCCAAAACATTACATAAATGTATATGAAAAACAAAATTAGTGTTTGATTGAAACAATAAACCTTATGAGAGCCCAACAGAAATAGCACACAAATGATATAATTATTCAAGTATAAATAGTGTAAATACATGAGTTTCGTGAACTATTTGATAGACATCCAAAACCTGTGAATGTTAGGTGCATTCAATTTATTTGTTTCCTGAAAGAGCCGTGGTTTGAAATATTAAACCAGTATATATTTAACATGAATAATGATGGTGCCTATGCTATTCCACTAATTAACTGCTCCTTCAAACGCCCCCGTCTTGTCTTGATCAGCAGCAGAATCAAATTGCTTCAATAAGTTTTGTAATCCAACCATACCACCAATCTGCTTCAGCATCTTTGGAGGGAGGACTTTTCTCATGTTCTTGGTGTCCGAGGCACTCATGTCTCCATTCTTCGGAATCATCAGACCCTTCGTCTTCCTCCTGATCTTGGCAAATCGCTCGTACTCGTCAAACATGTCCATTACTTCTTTAATATACAATCCAGATCCTGTTGCTATCTGCATGATCCTTGATTCGTCCATTAACTTTGGATTATTTCAGCTGTCCAGTTCTTCATCTGTCAATGAATCCATCATAGTCATGAAGCGTTTTATCTTGGCATGGCTTTCCTTCTCCTTCTCAAGAACCTGTTGCTTGAACTCTGCACTAAATCCTGGAACCGGGCCAATGGGACCCAGCTTGAGTATCTTCTGGAATTGTTCATACATCATTCTCATGGTAAGGCTTCCTTGATCAGAAGGTGGCACAACTTCTTGAATTTTGTCCATAAATTCAGATTTCGGAGGAACAGAATGGAATTGTACGAAGATGGGAGTTTCTTGAGCTTTGTTCTTTCTGGTTGGTTCTCTTCGTTTTGGGTAACACCGTATTTATATAGGACTACCCTTTGGATTTAGGATTTGATTTTTCAGACAGGTTTTACTTTTATGTTATGGATTAGGATTACCTAGAAAAATTAGAGCTGCAGTGGATGTTATGCCTAAACCTAATCACTCCAATCGATTTTCACGTTGCTCAAGCTTAACTTGCTGCCCAAGCCAAACTCATATTGCATACTCCAGACAGCATCGCCTCTCGAATTCCAGAAAAACATAGAAGGGCAGTACGTCGAGGCATAAATCCATTGTTTGCTGGATGACAAGGTGCTCAATCTTTTATGCTTTGTCCCATCTCTAACTCACTGTTTCCATGGGATGCAAACCTAATCTATGTTTCTCTTTTGTTGTCTTTGATCGAAATTCAATTGAAAATCGATATCGCATAAAGCTAATTGCCAATACTCATAAAGCTAAAGACAATACCACTTCATATTTTCAAGAATAAAGCTAAATCGATATTCTTGTTCTATTTTCATGAATTATTTTCTTTCCACCCTGCTGTTTATAGAAATTGAGGTGAATGATTTTCGTAATCTTAGTTGTGCTTCTGAAAATTTAGAAAGATGAACACTGCGACATTTTGAAAATGCCAATACGCATAAAGCTAAAGACAATACCACTTGATACACTCTGATTCTTCTCTTTATCTCCATTTTGACCCGGTAATTTGGATAGCAAAATGATGCAATTTTTGACAATCTTTTCATAATGTTGTAGAGTAAAAGTTGCTCCATAACATGGTGAAAAAATTATGAAAAAATCGCATTGTTTTACAATCCAAATCAGTTTTGTATTTTTTAGTGTTTGTTGGTGTATATTTTTCCTATATCTGCAGCAATTGTTTTGGTTTTATCCTGTCTTGTCTCTGTCCTTACATGCTAGCTATTAGTAAGGGGAGTGGCTACTGTACGTCCCAGGGGGCTTGCTACAATTTTTTTTGCGGTGGGCCCCCCCACTACCGGACAAAAAACACGGAAAATCATGGGGTGGTGACCGGTTCTAGCAGGTCACCACCCCCAGTGGATAAAAACGCGCAGATTTGGATAAAACTGCAAAGAAACTGATGCAGCATTTTCCAGAATTCACATCAGTGGATAAAAACGCAAAGAACCGGATAACACAGTAAATGATCAGACAAAAAAGGTCAAATAACGGATAAAAATGTCAAGGTACTTAACTAAAACATTCACACAGTTAATGTAATCCCAGAATAAATCAGTCCAGTCATTCCCAACACGTCTTGAAGAGTTTTGGTCACCCATTCCCTCGGACCAGTTGTATTCGCAGTTGGAAATCATAGTTTGTTGCGACGCTTGCGATTGAGATTGGCCGACATCTTGACCGGAAACACCAACTGGAGGATTCGGGCATGTAGTTCGATTGTGTCCGTATTCTTGGCATCTCCCGCACTTCTTTCGAACATTTTTGGAGCTCCCTTTTGGTTTTGTATCACCTTTGGATGGAGGCATTACGTGGGCGTACTCTTGTGAGTTGACATTAACCACGGGCTCTTCACCATTTTCTTGCTTCAAAATAATGTCCTTGAGACCCCGTATCATCAAGTCAACATGTTTTTGCCAATAGTCGTAAGTCTCTTGTGATGTTCCACCCATGTCACTAATCATCTCCATTCGTCCCTTCATGCAACCCCGACGAAATGCCTGGGTTTTTGGATCGTCACACCGTCTTATTTTTGGCTCCTGCATGGCTGGATCATTCTTGTAGAAGTCACTATCCGTCTTCTGCCATCGTTTCGATAACAAGTTTTCCGGAATGAATTGTACTCCTTTATGAAAGAGCACAAAAATAATGTGGCCACAAACCATATGTGATGACTCAAACCTCTTGCAGGAACAGTAGAGCATGTTATTATCACGTTGACAGAAAACGGTGTGCTGCCAGGAAAAAGATCAAAGCTTTCAGATATTTTATTTGACAGGTTAGATAGAAGTTATGAACATATAGATAAGAATGAAAGTACTGGAAAGAATTGTGCTGTAAAATAAGGACATCAGATATTTCAATTGACAAGCTAGATCGATACCTAAATATTACAGATAACAGTTTAAAGCAGTCATAAGAGATAGTGTATCATGTGAACTTACTAGAGATGCCCTTGCCTTCTCCCTTGTGACATAGATTGCATCCATGTCATATTCAGGTATTTCTTCAACACCAATAGCTTTGTATTGACTTGCCTTCCTGGCTTGCTCCCTGAACTTCGCAAACACAGCCCTAGTGTAGAACATGGCCGCATGCTCTTCAAGTAGCTTAAATTGGCTTGTTAGGACATGAAGTGATTGGTCAGATGTACAATGTTGGCCTCGCTCGTTCTCACGAAGCTTCTCGATACCCCGCATGATTCCCTTAATAAGATCGAGGAGATTGTTCTTGCAGTTCAAATATTGTTTGAAAAATTTGTTGATACTCTCACACCTTTGTGTAGTTGTCTGACCGGCGAAAAAAAATTCCTTGAGAAAAGCCTCTGCCCATAAGTTGCGCGTCATGTAGGCACCCGTTACCCACCGCTTGTTCGCAATACCCCACTTGTCTACCATGTATTGCCAATCATCGTTCCATTGGTTAACATCGGATCTCTTGCTCAAGCATTTTCGAAAGTCCTTCATAAATTCTGACCCCAACTTTAGGGTTCCTTCGGCATTGCGACATAGATGCCATGCACACAAACGATGCTTCGCTAGTGGAAGAACTTCCACAATAGCGGCTTTCATTGCCAAGTCTCCATCGGTTATGACCGATATGGGTACCTTGTTATCCATTGCTTCTAGGAAGCAATTTAATACCCATTTGTACGATTCCGTGGTCTCATCTTGTAGAACTGCAACTGCGAAAACGCACGTCTGAAAGTGATTGTTAACACCGGAGAGTATGACAAGAGGCTTTAGGTACATGTTGGTTTTGTAGGTGGAGTCAAGCACCAAAACATCTCCAAACCTTACATAATCTCGTTTGCATCTCTCGTCACGCCAGAAAATGCTTTGTAACTGTTGATTTTCACCCAACTGGAAACTGTAAACCAACATGCAATAGTATTGTAATTTGATATATCAGATAGGAATCTAAGGCAAATAGAAAATAACAACACACAAAATGACAGTATTTCAAACAATACCTTTTGAATACACCCCCGTGGGTATGCTCAAGGGTGTCAATGTATTGCAAGGCCAGCTGCCCATCTCCAGAGTTAGAGTAAGCCTTTCTCAATGACTGTAACTTGTTGTACAGGTCTTTGACAGTGTAACCAACTTTGGCGTAACCACCGGCTTGTGAGACCATTAATTGGAATGCTTCACAAGTTCTTATACCAACTTCCCTTAGTGAAATAACGTGTTCCAAATCATGTTGACTGACCTTCCTATGACACCTAAGCTTGTGAGTTACTTTGGGGTCCGCTAGGGGATGCGAGTGCTCAGAAGTGACTTGCTTTACACGAAACTGTTCGTTCGGGGTAGATCGAGCAATACGAATTCGTGCTGGACAGTCACATCTAGTGTCATCCTTATGCTCTCTCTTCCTCTCAGGCCTTAAGTAGCACTTCTTTAATCGATGGCCTTGTCGGGCACATACGAAGATTCTTGACTTGATTTGTTGTCCGTATTTGTCGAAACACCTACGGTTATCCCTCCGAATGCCGAATCCATTTACAAATGCATACAAAAGGTACCAATCGTACGCCTCTTCTTCACTATTGAACCTCTTCTCCATGATTTGTTCTTCGGAGAGTGATCCCTCTGAAACAAGAAGCACATTTTTAAGTAACTAGTGCACTACATCATACTCTTAATCAAAAAACATCCAATAATATATCTTACCGTTCACTATGTCATTATCGTGTATGACATTGGAGAAATCTGCGTCATCATCAGTGGGAGGAGGCTCATTGAGATCAAACTTCCTCTTAGGAGATGCATTCACCTCTGCTTCCACGTTGTTTGAAATACCATCTGGAAAGTTGCCACAGTTTTCTGGAAAGTAAGAGCTATTATCTGCAGGAACATGTAACCCAAACACAATGCTATTTTCCTCCATTGTTTTGGAGGAGAATGCAGAGAGTTGTAGTTAGAAATGAGAGTTGTTTGTTCAGTTCAAACTGATAATTCAGAATGCAAAGAGTTGGATGATTATTATCATTGGAAATTACATTAGCATTGGAAACAACATAAATCTTTAATGTCGGGGCTCAAGGCCTGATAGTTATCATTAGCACGCCCAAATTAATGCTCTCCAGTAAATAATGAAGAAGAAATACATATGAAACATTGAATTCTGTTCTGACAGACATTGTGACTTTCTGGATAGAAACACAAAACAGATAGAATGCAGATTAAGCGTATTAGACATTTTTAACCCTAACCCCTAAACCCTAAACCCTAAACCCTAAACCCTAAACCCTTCTGGATAAAAATGTAAAACATACAAATCCGATAACTGTCTCGGATAAAAATACAAAGCAACTGGATTGGGGGTATAATTGTCTTTCTCCATGACATGTCTCGTCTGCTGCAAAAAAGTAACTGCTAGTGAAACGTAGCCTACCTCCACCATTGATGGCAGTTGGGTTCCCAATTTAGTCATCATCTCAACTAGTCAATTCAATTCAAATTTTTGATTTGAATCTCTCACATCAAACTCTCAAACTCTCTCTTCAACTTCTGCAACCACCACATACTTCTCTCTCTCATCCAAACTCTCATCTTCTCTACTTTCTTCTGCAATTTCACAATGGATCCCATTGATGAATCCGTTTCTCCTTCAAAAATCACAATGGATATTTGTGATGAAGTGAACAAGTCCATTACAATGGATGTTGAAGAAAGTGGGCATGTCTCTGAAACTACAGAGGTTCCTCCGGCGACCACCGAAGCCCAAAATGAAGAGGAAATCGATGCAACTCCGGAGACCTCCATACCGGAGAGTAAAGATGAGAACCCAGATCTAACTGCAAATCCGACTGTAAATACTTCAAGCGCTGTAGAAACTGAAGAAATCGAAGAGACAATCGGAGTACCAGATAACAACAAAGAGCAGGAAGACATCATCCAAGGCGTGGAAGAAACTGAAGAGACTCAAAAACCAGTGGATCAAATTGATGAAATTCAGGACACAACCGGTGCACTAGCCACAGGTATTCCAACTTCTGAACTTGCTTTGTGTGTTTTTGATGGATTGAAACCCACCGGTGACCAATTACCGCCGAATTTAGGGTCTGGAGAAGGTGGGAATGTAGGGGATGGAGAAGGTGATAATGTGGAGAAACCACAGGAATTTCACAAAGAAAACCCTACCCCAGCCCCAAAATCCCAAACTGAAACCGAAGAAGGTAGCCGCAAAAGCCCTAGACTGAAGAGAAGGCTGGACTTCAACAAAGAACAAGTGAAACCAAAGAGGAAACAGAGAAAGCAAGCAAAACCAACCAGGGTAGTAATACAACAGACAGAAACCAAAAAAACAGAGAAGAAGAGGAAGGAAACAGAGAAGAAGAGGAAGGAAAGAGACCCAAGCCCACATGAGGATATTGACCACACTGACGAGGTTGCTCTGGAACTGTACATGTGAGTTATTTCATATCCGTTCAAAGTTTCTGTCTGCAAATTATGAATTATTGTCTAGATCGTTTAAAATTCTATCCACCTTATGTATCCTGTTTGGTTGGTCCAATTGTGAATACTGTAGATCTATAATATTCTCAGAGCATACTAAAAAGTTTACATTTATATCCAACATTTGTATCCTGTTTGGTTGGTCCAATTGTGAATACTGTAGATCTATAATATTCTCAGAGCATACTAAAAAGTTTACATTTATATCCAACATTTGTATCCTGTTTGGTTGGTCCAATTCTGCACACTGTAGCTCTATAGTCTTCTCAGAGCATACTACATATTTCACATTTCTATCCATCATTTGTATCCTTCAAACAATTCATCGTCTGTTTTAAACTGTGTTCTATGAGTTTTACTAGGAAGTTGTTTGTGCAGCCAAAGTAGGAAACACAATTATAAACTGAGGAAGGATGGACAGCCGAACAAGAGTCAAAGAAATTCAATGATTCGGGAATGGAATGTAATGGATGAGTATGCAAAGCAAGAATGGGTGGAAGAGGCTCAAAGAAAGATGCAAGAGGATGCAGCATCCACTGGGACAGAAAGTGGTGATGACTACAGGGTGGAACCAAGATCCACTTCAAAACAAAAGGAACATGAGGATGCTGAGTACAATGAGGCAGTAGCACCACCACAAGAAACAGCACCACAAAAGGAAACTGTGCCACAAAGAGAAACAGCACCACAGCAAGAATCATCTACTGGAGCTACTAGAGCATTCATCCGATTTCGGTGAGTTCCACTTCTATCCACAACCTAGATTGTTTTAAGTATTGTGCTTTAAGTTGTTGTTTGACAGTGTGACTTGAATGTATAATATTTCTATCTGGATTACAAACATATCTTTCCATCTCTGAACTTGTTTTAAACTGTCTTGAAGGCTTTAAGTTGTTGTTTGACAGTGTGGCTTGAATGTATTAGATTTCTATCTGAATTACAAACATATCTTTCCATCTCTGAACTTGTTTTAAACTGTCTTGAAGGCTTTAAGTTGTTGTTTGACAGTGTGATTTGAATGTATTAGATTTCTATCTGAATTAGAAACATATCTTTCTATCTCTGAACTTGTTTTAAACTGTCTTGAAGGATGGAGAGGATTGACTACTACAAGAATGTTGAGGGTATTGATTCAATTACAAAAGACATTACGGACAAGATGAGGGAAGACTGGTTTTCCATGACTGAGGACCAAAGGGACATATACGTTAAAGAAGCAGGTCAAGAGAGGAAGAGAAGAGAAATTTTAGAGGAGCAAGGAGTCCTACAGGCCAAGCCAAAGAGAGTTTCAAAAAAGGCAAGAGTGGTAGAAAGGTTGAAGGAGAGGGAAGTTGTGGCAAAAGAAGGACATAAAAAGAAGGGTGGGAAAAAAGAGAGGTGGCAGAGTTATATGTCCCTTCCAAAGATTCGCGATCTCTACCATGGAATGACTGATGAGCAGAAGGAATGGATTGAGAAGATAGGACTTGGGGGGCTAAGGCATTTGGACATTTTGTATACACCTGAACCTTTCAATGCTTTCATATACGATGCCTACGACCCTGCCACACAATCTATCTCTGCCCATGGTCGGGAGTACAGAATCACGGATGAGACAGTTGGCTGGTTGCTTGGGGTGAGTACCACAGGGGAAATTCTTGAAAAAGAGGAATCCGATGTGATTTCGAAGAAGTTGGCCCGTGAGCTTGACCTCACTAAGGCATGCACAAATGTCACTGACTACTTTCCCTGGTTCCTGAAAGATGAGAATAAGATACTAAGTGATGAGTGGAAGAGGAGGGCAGTGGTGTTCATTTTGGCATGTTTTGGGATGCCCAACACAAGACTCGGAGTCAGAAACACACTGGTTCAGTATGTCATGGATCTGGAGAGGCTGGAAAATGTTAACTGGGCAGGTACTTGGCTCTAGTTCCTTAAAGCTCAGCACACTCCGGTGAAATTGAAGGAGGCAATCCGAGGGGCTGGTTGCTTGTTGATACCAATGGTAACTGTCCATTTTACTTGTATATCTGTCTGTTTATAATATCTATCCAAATGTATAACAAATCTGTTTGCATGTGCAGATGGTGTACTTGGAGAAGTTCGTTCCAAAGCACCACAAACACCCTAAAGGATGTGAAGATGCAGAGACAAGGCCTAGACTGAAGCTATGGGACACTGACAACCTGAATTCCAGATGGAAGTTTGTACAAAAGTACATGAGTACAGTAAGACCTGTTACTATATCAATATACTCCATTTGGTTTAAAGTTCTATCTGAAAATACATATCTGATATCCCTGTTTTTTTGAACAATGCAGCTGGAGTTGCTTCCACTACCACACAACAAAGATGATTTCAAACCTGATTTCAGCAAAAAAGAGCAGTGGGATGAGGTCATGTTAATGGTCAATGAACAAATTGGAAGCGTTGTCGAACAGGCCGTGCAGAGGGTACTAGAGAAGAGGTTGGGTAAGCAAATGCAGTATGCAGAGGAGGAAGAAGAACATGAAGAGGAGGAACAACAAAATGATGGAAATTCAAGAGAGGGCAGACAACAAGAATCCGAAGGCAACGCCGAAATTGACCCAGAAGAGCCACAACAGCACAGTACTGTAGATACCACAGCTACAAGTCCATTCAAACCTGTAGAAGTTTCAGAAGAGAACACATCAATGGTTTGCAACAATTTGATAAGTTATATGTCTATCCATCTAATGTGTCATACTGTCATGTTTTGATTTCTATCCATATGTTTCTTATTGCAGGCAGCATCCAACAAGCTTCCACCCAAGTCTCCAATACAAGTATCTTCAACTCCCACCATGCCTGGTCATCCATCACCAAGGGTTTTCCCACCCATCAGGCCTGCTCATGGATCACCTAAGGTGCCAGCTCCTCCCATCGGAAAGAATACTGTCAGTCCATCGAACAGAGGAGGGAGAGGGAGAGGGAGAGGTAGAGGAAGAGGAGGGGAGAGGGAAACAGTAAAGGGCACAAAGAGAACCTCGGAGAGAGTACGGATGCAGGGCACGTTTGATGTTGTGCTGCCAATCATGCCGGAAGTAGAAGACTGCTGGTTGCATTTCTACATGAGCCGTCAGGCTGTTGAGGGCATGAATGAGAAGCCGGAACTAAGGACTCCATTTCAATAGTGAGTACCCTTTCCCTACATTAAAATGTTTGTGATTGATCAATCTCATTGTTTATTTATAAATGGAATGGCTCATCGTTTATTAAATGGAACGTACCCTTTCTCTACAGTAACCAAATTGTTAATATAAATGGAGTGGCTAGTATAGCATGGGATTATTCATGGCAGCTGGAGGCTCCTACCTTCTTAGGAGATACGGTAAATGAATAAATAATCTTTACTTTATGTTCTATTTTCAAAATGAATGTTATGTTGTAAAATTATAACGTTAACAGAACTGTTTGATTGTTTTAAAATATTATCCAAAATTATATCCATTCAATCTGCAGATGATCGACTGCATGTCCCACATCCTCCACCTCCAAGAGAAATTTAGGACTGATGAGGAAAATAAGATATGGTTCTTTCCATGCATGTATGCTGTAAGTAATTAAAACACTGGAATCATTGCACTTAATTTCGTCGTTGATTGATCAATACTACATTTCTTTAATGCGGTCATTTTCATGCACAGCCATTGGGTCAGAAGAATGCAAATGGTGGGATAAATCCGATATACATGGGGGACATGAACTCAATGTCTATGGTAAGCGTTACGTCCTAGTCCTCCAAGTGTCAATAAGAAGGGCATTTTTGACTTGGTTTGTTCTTTGGCTTATGTACAGGTTTCTATTCCCCTCAACATCCACGACACGCATTACTTTCTCATGGTATTGCACTTTATTGAGCAAAAAGTGTACATCCTTGATCCGATGTCGAGGTACATTTACCTACCGGATGCCATTCGTGAGAAGCTTGTACAAATGCACACAAATTTCAGCATATCCCTGCCAGAATATAGAGATGTTCATGACATCAGAAAGTGGGAGATTGTTTGGACAAAGCCTGACATTCCAAGGCAACGTAACAAGTAATGTCTTCATACTAATAGTTCAATCTATGTTGTTTACATTTTTATCCAATTGTTCTGTAATGCTACTTACTTTCCTTTTTCCAGCCATGACTGTGGAGCTTACGTGTGCTTCTACATGGCAAATCTGAGGGAGCTGATCCCAGACCCTGTTCGGAGGATAAAGATCAATGAAAAATACATAAGAATCTGGCTCGCCAATGAAATTGGCCGTTCCGAGTTCAACGACCTCCGACGGGACCTTCTTGATGCTGTGGACAGATTCAAGTATGAGGGAAACAATGAGGACTTATTTGCCAGAAAGTACATGGACATACCTACGGTCTATTCAGCCTTTAGGAATCGTTACTTTTGAGTAGCCCATGACAAATATGTGATTTGGTGTTGTTTTGAAAACAATTTAACTTATGTCTGTTTGTTTGAGAATGTTGACAATGAGGGTGGTGAATCTTTCTGGGGATGTAACAGTTGTGTGATTGAGGTTCCAAAAACTCTATTTTTGTTCATGTCAACTACATTGTATGCTACATGTTTCTAAATCTAGTCTGTATGTTTTGGATTGTTATCTGCATTTTTTGTTTATGTTTGTTTGTTTGACATAAATAAAGCCTGTGTGTTTTGGATTTTTACCTGTTTATGTATGTTTGTTTGACAATGAGGGTGGTGACTCTTTCTGTGGCTGTAATAGTTGTGTGGTTGTGGTTTCAAAACCATGAACTTAACTATTTTTGTTCATGTGAACTACATTACAGTCTACCTGTTCATAAATAGTATCTGTGTGTTTTGGATTTCTATCTACATTTTGGTCAAATCTGTTTCCCAGTCGTGACCACATTCACTGATTCCTTTACTTTGTTAATCAGCATATACTTTGGTAACAGTGTAGTCAAACCTGTATTTATGAACCCTTTACTCCACATTTATGTCCAACAACAAACCACCCTTCCCTTCTCCTACTTATGCACCCAACCACTCTTGCACAAGCACACCTGCCATTTGCTCTCCACCATCTTCTCCTCCTCCAAATATCCCCAAATTCTCATCACCACCATGTCACATACCTCATTCAGCTCCTCCTCTAACCAATACCGTCGTAACCCCGAGTATGGACCAAGGTATTGTAACTGTGGAAGGATACGAGTGATGAGAAGAGCTGGTCCTAACACAAAGAACTCAGGTCGAGATTTCTACCGGTGCCCACTGCCTCAGGGGTCTCAATGTAGTTACTTTGTATGGGCGGACGAAGAACCGCCATGCTTTTGCGAGGAGACAATGCAACGATGGTCCAGAATTATTGAAACAACAAGACGAATGAGGTCTGAAAATCAAGAAATGCTAAGGAGACAAAGGATATCGCACACATGCATCATCGTTCTTGCATTTGCGTTACTTTTCGCAATAATTGTTATTTTTTTTAAGTGAAACGAAAGTTGCAAGGTGTTCTTCTGTCCACTTTTATGTTTCACAAGTCATGTATCTTCCCTTTAAACCTCCAGTGCTTGCAAATCTGCTGTAATAGCTTAGTTGTAGTGCGTTGTTTGCGTTTCTATCTGGTTTGTTTAAGTTTTATCCGATTCTAATCATTTCTGTCCATTTTTAATTATTTCTATCTGTAGTTTTATCTCCATCTTTACAGTTTTATCCATTTCTTTACATTTCTATCCAAAATCCTGATGGCGGCGCCCTGGGGTCCATTTTTTTGTCTTTTTGCGGGTAAAACCGTAATTACCGGCAATAACCGGCTGAGCCGGTTTCTTCCGCGTGGGGCCAGGACGTACCATAGCCTCCGCCATTAGTAAGGTTGTGTTATGATAATTTAAACCCCACTGGATAATCATGTGGCAGGACGCATGGATATCTATAAACCCACCCAATGATAACTTTTTAGGGAAGAGTCCTATAGTTAAATGAACGAGTTCAATAGATTTAAAAATAAAATTTTAAAATTCCGTGAGGAAATCACATAAATCTTACCAGAAGTATTTGTTGCCCATGTTTCCAAAAAAAAAAAAACCTATACCTTGTGGGACGATATAACTAATGTATGGTTGATTACAATTCCAAGGGTGTAGATTTTCTACCTGTGACCAGTAGTGGGATTGATGAAATTACATGTATATGATGCTGAGAGAACCCCTTATGAATTTGTTTGTAAAGGAGATGTCGACTACTTGAATAATTAAAAGACCCATATGAGATGTCAAATGAAACAGAATTTGGGCACCCTGCAAATCTAAAGGGAGCAGCACTGTTAGATAGATCCATCTTGTTGTACGTTACAGGTTTACATGTTTACAATCCTTCTTGTGGGTTTTAGTAGCATTTCATATATGTTGGTTGTGAATTTTGCGAATCTTCTCATGAAAAATGTCTTGTGAAAATGATTATTTTAGTAGAAAATCATAATATATACATGTCGACCAGACCGATGCCATACATGATACAACGCCCATTCAGCTTCTCTGTTTGTTCAGGTAAATGTTGAACTTAATATTAGTGCACAAACGAGATGTTGTTGCTGCAATTCAACAATCAGGTTAGCAGAATTGCTGGTTGATCAAGGTGGAGGATACTGCTTTCCTGATGCGTTTTGTTGCTTGTAGTCTTATTGTAGTCTTCCTTATTATGTTCTTATTTTTGTTTGTGTTTCTTCTGGAGATGTAGTGTTGTAGTAGGCTGTGTTGTCTTAGTTTTTAGTTGATAGTAATCGTCCGAAAAATATTGTACTACTTCTTTATTAATTTGATGTTCTTTATGAATGGCAAAAAAAAAGAAAAAAAAAAACAAAAACCAAGTTCACAAAACGCAAGTTAGAGTGTCGATTCTTATATTTTTTTAAGGGCCAAATCTATGATCCAGGAGGTTAAGAAAGTGGTACATATAAGATAATGGGTTTCTAGCTACTCTTGGTATCTGAATTTACAGTTTCAATTTCAGTTTTCCCACTTTTATGTGTCTATCTCTAAACGTTCTCTACTTTTCTCAAATTTAGAAAGTTCCACTATTCTCTTTGAGAAAAAAAAATTGATGTTCCTCCCTTGAAATGAGAAATTTTTGTTAGCTCTAAGAGCAAATACACGTGGTGCTCTAACCTTTTCATTTCTCTGCCCGTCAAATATTTATTTCTGAATTGGATGATTTTCTGATAATATTGTCCCATTGTCAATGGAGGAAATTCAGCATTGGTTTCCTCCAGTTACCCCTCTCCTCAACGTCAATTTGCTCAACCATTTAAGGTGTGGTGCATCTGGCTGGACCTCATATTGGAAGACAAGTCCATTGACCCTGATTGCTTTAAGTTGGTGTCTTGCTTTTGTGACTATAATCGACGCCTACTGCATCATCCTCAAGATACATATATATAGAGAGAGAGGGAGGGATCGGAAGGGTTTAGGGAAATCAGTTTCATTGAGCGATGTCATTTTTCACCCTTCATATTACAGATCAAACCTCGAGCAAATTGAAGATGATGGAAATTGTGGTTAGAAAACCAAGGGCCAAAGTGCAGATCAAACCTACCAGGTCTTGTTCAAACTAGAAAACTAGGTGCCAAACCACCATTTGGACCAAAAAATGCTCCACATCAGGGAAAACACAGCTCCAGCAGAAGGAGCATCTGCTGGAGCAAAACCAAGGACAATGAAATGGAGGACAAAACTTGAGACTTACTGTTCATAGGAGGATAACATAAAAAAGCTTATTTTTATTCAAAAAATTGATTCCACCCTCAATTTCAAACATAAAAAACATGAAATGGTGTTAGAATATATGTATTGGAATATGACCGTTGGAAAATAACCGATGAAAATAGTGATAAAAAACCAAATAATTTGTTTTAAATAAATCAAGTATTTTAAGTAAATGATTAAAATATTATATTACTTGCATACAATTTGTTTAAATAAACATTACTTGGTTACTTAAGACTAATTAATATAGAAATATAATTAATAATAATAAAAAAAAAAAGTAATAAAATACAAAAATTTGGTCCAAGGACAATGTTTGGTAGGGATGGCAATGCAGTCCGATCCGATCCGAGATCCGGGGTGATCCGACCCTAATGGAGCGGTCCGAATCCGATCCATTTGCTTTTGGATCACAAATATGCGATCCGTTCGGATCTCAGATCGGATTCGGATCATACATGTAAATATTCGATGATCCGATCCGACCCGATCCGGTATATATAAGTAACTGATAATCTGATCCGATCTGAACCGATCCGATATATATACAAATATATAATATAAATATCCAATAATATGATCCGATATGAATATATAATATGTATTTTATATATAATTATATACTTATATATAATCTGACCCGATCCGATTCGTGATCCGTTCTTCCGATGCATGATCCGTTTTCTTTATGGATCGGATTCGGATCTTTTAGGATGATCCGTTATATGATCCGATCCGGATCCGATCCGGATCTGAACGGATTTGGATCGGATTCGGATCAGAGCGTATTATTTTCTGATCGGATCGGATTATGCACAGATTCGATCCAAATCCGATCCGTTGCCATCCCTAATTTTTGGTCCTCACTGTTGGACCTCAAGCAACAAAGTGGAGTAGCAAATTTTACTCCAGCACCAAATTTGGTCCAAGGACAAATTTTTATCCTCCATCTCTTGGAGTTGCTCTTACAGAAGAAAGATGGGTGGAAAAGAGGGGAAAACCAACAGAGAGAGGATGAAGTTGCCGTCTCTAGGGTCCTTTATTCGAACCCTCCCGCTACCACTTGACAACCACCACCGCGTAACCTACTCTCTCTCTGTCTTTAACCGATGTTACAACATAACTCATCTCGATCTCCGATTAAGCTTCAGCTTGAGCCGCTATTAAGACCGACGAACTCAACGAACCCTAAAACCTCACCCATCTCCAGTGTCACACAACAACATACATCCAATTCAACCTACACCATTGCCGATTTGCCAACCCATACAACCAGACCTCTAAATACCTGCTATGATTCTTTTAGTTGGATTACAAGCTCTGTTTGATCAAAGACCCTTTCGTAACTTCGGGAAATTCAATTCGTAACTTGGGCGGAAAGAATTTGGCTATTCAATTTGGGAAGAATGGTCTCCGAATCCGACCATCTCTCAGTCTCTCTGATGGCACTTTAAAATTGTTTTGGAGGACAAAGAGATTTGGGGTTTGCATGGAGGAGGAGATGAGCAACGAAATCCTACAAATGATTACGAAACGGTGACAATTAAGGCCTTTGAACTTGAAAGGTAGCTTTTTGATTGTTTACCATGGTGGATGGAAGGACAAAACAAAAGGAGGGAGGGAGATGAAGAACTGAAAGAACCATCCAGTGTTCATAATTAAATGGATGGACATTTTTACCCTTGAGAAAAAGGATATGGAAGTCAACTAACGGCTTATTCCGTTAAATGATGGACGGAATTTTTTCGTATTTTTTGTAAATGGAGGATGCAATAAGCTAATCTAGAAGAGGGGGTTACAATGTGCTAGTTTCGACATACTGGAGTATGCATTAAGTAATTAAGCCTATTTTTATTGCATTACTATACATGTTTTGTAGCTTTAGCTACAGTTGGTGTTAAATGCTATGTTTGTACATTGTTATTGAATTGGAGATTATAAACTTGGATGTGGCTCAGATAAAGTGGGAAGTAAAACATGAGAATGTAATCATAAAGAAAGAGTAATTTCGAAGCAAACTTCTGATTTCCCCCAATTAAAAGAGAAGACAAAAAATTATGTGGAATTATCCTGGTCACTCACCGTTTGGATCAACTACTCTGGATTTTTATTTTATTTTTAATCTTTAAATCAGGTATGGAAGAATATGTTTTTATGAACACCGTGAGAATATCTCCATTTTACAAAAAAAAATAAAAAAATAAAAAAAATTTAATTAATTATGAATATGTAGTTTCAACATACCAAACAAGATTGTTGTTAGTAGTCCTTCACCATATTTCAGTAGGAACTTCAACAAAAAACTTTGCTTCGGTAAGGGGTGGTTATCATTGCAGTCATGTATTTGTACTTTGTACCAATCAATGACTCTCCTAACAAAAGCAAGCATCAAATTGCACATTTTTTTTTTTTTTTGCAATGTTTTCATAACTCATGTAAAACATGATGTTGAAACAAGGGCACACAACAGCGCCTAAGACGAGCTACGCTTATCATCATCATTATTATTATTGTTACTACTATTATTTTTTTGTTGTTGTAAAAAAATTCACATATTTGATATTTGCTATGTATGAAGAGACCAATCCACGAAAGAGTTGTTGGTGATAAAAGTATACCTCGATTAACTTTTCATATTACAGAGCTACAGTTCCACAATTTATAAGTTTTTGTAACTGGAACAGAATTGTTTGCACTGTTAGATCTCTTTATCTTATCTTTAAGTTCTTTTTTGGGAATTAAACTCCTCCTCCCCTTATGTCCATTACGCGAATTTTTTATGGTATTGTATAACATGACTTTATTCAAAAATACACGACGAATTCTCTGTGGACATTGGGAAGAAGATACAAGTTGTGGTGGAAATGACTGCTATCAATTGCATACACTCATGTCCATATCATCACTAACCACACTCCATTTCGAGCCCAGAAAGGGTCTTTTTTAGATAATAATAATAATAATAATAATAATAATAATAATAATAATAATAATAATAATAATAATAATAATAATAATAATAATAATAATAATAATAATAATAATAAAGAGCGTATCTTGTCGTAGACGCGCGCTGTTGTGTGCCCTTGTTTCAACATCATGTTTTACATGAGTTTTGGAAACATTGTAAAAAAAAGGTTTAGGATTCTTTTGGTGTATATCATTGAGCATGGTTTTTATTATTTTAATTTTGATGTTGGGTAGCTTTAAGATGCCTGGAAATTGTTTGAGCCAAATAGATTCTGCAATTTTTAAATTTTGGGACTTAACTGTTAATATAACTCTTAATACTAATTGATGCTATTTTCTTCGGTAAAAAGAAAGACGCATTGTAAGTTGCATTCTATCTGAGACTAATTCCATGTATTTTACGTACATCTGAACTCTGATAAAAACCGATGCCGTGCACGTGCAACGCACGTCCAACTTACTAGTACAAAAAATGTTCCTAGTGAAACTCTATCAAACATTCCATCAAACAAGCATTGAGAGGCAAGACCACAAACGCCCAAGGTCTTGCAAAAATGCTCACAATTAAGGAGAGTTCAATTCAAATGAGAGTTTGGTTCGTATTAGAAGGTTTCAGAAAGTATGGGGTCTTCCCATCACTCTCTAAAATGATATGTTTGAAGGATCCTGTCCTCAGAATTTTGTGGAACTATAATTGCTGGATTGAATTACAGTCAGACTGGGATGCAACTAGGATGGAGCAAGACTAAGTGAAAGAAACATTGGTTAATACATTTATTGATTTATAATTTTTTTTTTTTTTTGAGGATACTGATTTATTATGATAGTGCAAAAGCATCTTCCACGGTTGATATTAAATTTCACACCAAATTTTATATTTGGTGGAGAAAAATGATTCTGTCTCCCACAATGACCCTCAAAAACACCATTTTATCATTTTTGATGGAAAATACTATTTTTAGTCTCCCACAGATTTCACCATTTTTTACATCAAATATATATCTCCCATTTCATCAAATTTGGAGAATGTTGTTTTTGGTCTCCCACAACAAATCATCAAATTTATCACCAAATCATATTTTTCATAACTGTGGACATCAAAAAAAATATCACCAAAATAATATTACTTGAAAATACAAAATGATTACATTGGAAAACACGGTTCATACAATGTTAAAAGTTACTTCAAAATTAAAATAATACAAATTTATTCTAATAAAAAAAAACTTAAATAACACTTACAAAAATCTAATAATTATTATATTAGTCACCTAAATTTATTTTTAACACTAATTATTTTTAAAATATGATATTATATCTCTACTTATATAAAAATAAACTAAAAACATGCCTTAAACACTAATTAAAAATTTGGTGTAGATTACACCAAATACTATTTTTGCCATCAAATTTGATGGTAAAAATATGATTTTGTGATATAGGATAGGATTTGAGGGTACTGTGGGCGATGCACTTCACCATTTCACAAACGCTACACTAAATAGGATTTGGTGATTTGGTGTTTTTTTGGTCAACGACTGTGGGAGGCCTACAAAACTATCACCAATTTTTTGATAATTTGGGTGATTTGGTAATTTGTTGTGCGAGGCCAAAAATATCAAATTTTACCATCAAATATAGGATTTGGTGCACTGCGGAAGATGCTCTAAGATAGAGGGGTTTGCACATACAAAATGTAACGCCAAGTCATAAAGTCCAGTCAGTGTCATATTTTAATCAGCGATGTAGAAATTTAAAATTCACTTAGAGTCCGTTTGGTATTGCTTTTACTTTCTAGAACGCTGCTTTTCAAATCCAAAAGCAGTATTTATGTGTTTGGTAAATTATTATTTTTCTGCTTTCTAGAAAGCAACTGCTTCCCCACAGCAGCTTTTGAAAAGCAGGAGAGGGGTTGCTTTCTACGATCTGCTTTCTGATTAATTTATTATTTGACATCATTATCCATTAATAAAAATTAATAATATATTTTTTAATAGTAGTACTTATTATATCATGTCTGAAATGGTCGTTTCGACATCTATAACAAGTGTAAAGCACTAATTACCAAACACAAAATGTCAAAAGTGCTTTTCCACAGCAGGTTATATACGGAGTTTACCAAACACTTTTTGTGCAGATTCGCACAGCAGCTTTCTCACAGTGCTTCCTACACAGCAGCTTTCTAAACCGCCACAGCATTACCAAACTAGCCCTTAAGCCTCCTTTGGGCAGGGATTTAAAACATTGGGATATGATGTATACTGAAATATGAGTTGGGTTATGACTACAGTGAGATTATGTATTATATAAAGTTTATTTTTCCTAAGTTTGGGTGATGCATGATATGAGATAGGATACGACGAAGATTTGTGTGAAAACAACCACAATACCCTTCAGTGTTGTGGGTTTGGTTAAGTAACCATCGTCAAATTATTAACAAGTTACATGCTTAAACTACTTTGCACACATTGGTATAGTATTATTTTACTTATATTAGTTAAACCGGTCGATCTTGAGCATCAAAACTGCCATCTCGAAACTCTAACCCAACCAGGCTCTGATACCACTTGTAAGAAAGCGAAGAGTTTAACATGGTTCACTAGCAAAGTTGCAATCTACGTCTACTGCCAAAACGAACCCGATATATCGAGGAGAGAGCCAATTACCCTTAAGATACACCATCTAAGCTAATAGACATGATCCACACCGATATATAGACCGATATTGTTGGCTTGTGCCCAAAAAAATGTCCAAAAGTTACCAAAGCCGAAAAGGAAACAACCCAGAATTTTGGCCCAGCCAAACCAGCCCGTGCGAGCGGGTCCAGTGCTCGTGCGAGCTACCACATCTCGTGCGAGCTGGTCCGAGAGCTCGTGCGAGCTGATCTTTAAACCCCCTGTCCTGCATCTTTTTTTCCGTTTCCTTCTTATTCGTTGCTTTGCCAGTTTGTTTGCTATCTAGGTTTTTGATCACATTCATAACAACATCAATAAGAAAAACTGGTGCAAATGTTGTTAATAACACTCCAGCTCCCTCACTTCACTAAGTTTCACCCAATATCTCAAAAGAGAACTCCATAATTGTCATGTTTCCAAAACATTACATAACTTTATATGAAAAAGAAAATTGGTGTTTGGTTGAAACAATAAATCTTATGAGAGAACCTGGCTGAAATAGTACACAAATGATATAAATATTTCGATTTTCAAGTATAAATAGTGTAAATAAATGAGTTTCATGAACTAGTTGATAGACATTCAAAATATGTGAATGCTAGGTATATGATCAATTTATTTGTTTCCTGTAAGAGACGTGGTTTGGTTCATCACTTCATATGATGGATAAACGTTTCTTATATTACTCCCCTTTTCGCCATTATACTGAAAAATCACTAAATGGAACGATTACAAACTAAAACCATAAATGAAAAAAAAAAAATCACAAAAGAGTTAAATTGGTTACCAGCTTGAAATTGTAATAGATAAATATCAAGAGATTCCAAGTAATTTAATTTATTTATATATCTTTTTTGGTCTAAAGGGTAAATTGTTATTAATACAAAACTCAAGTAGTAACACCATCATCTACGAACATACATTTCAATACATCAGGAGGGTGCTCTACTCAGTCAATTTTAAGAAAACTCTTCTATGAGCTTGCTTAGCAATCAAATATATTGCTTTGTTGGAAAATCTAGGGAACCAGCACCGTATACCTTGTGGGAAATGTTTCAAGGCAAAAATGAAGTGTTCAGATTCGAAGGGATATTGAAGGGCAGGAAGGATCTAACATGCTCAGATCAACAACATGAACTAAAGCGGAATATTCATGTGTTTACCTTGTCTTCCTAAGCTCCTTAGTGCAGCGGATGATCGTTGTGTTGCTTGCTTTCACGTGCCTACTCCTTGATCTTGCTCCCACCAATCGAGTGCGAATCTCGAGGACGAACACTGATTTCCACACCACGTTCCACCTCCTTGGATGAAGTTGGAGAGAGACTAGGGTTCTCTACAACTAGTATGAATCTAGACAGAGAGAGACTTTTCTGTATGGAATAGCATTATAATATGTAGGAGGCTGCCTCCTTATATAGGCATAACTTCTCCTAAGTTTGCACATAAACCCCTAGGGTTTGAGCCTTAGCTACTAACCCCTCTAGTTTATGTATTAGTGCAACTAACCCCATAAGGTTATGTTAATTGCATTGGGCACCCCACATGGGCGCACCAATTGCTAACATCTCCCACTCGCACAGTGGGGTTGCACAATTCATCCAGTCTCCATCAATCTCCAACTTTCTATCATCTACAAAAGAGTATTGTGTGGCCGTGGCGTGTGACCGGTGAGAGTACCTGCATCTCGGGAGATCCGTACACCAAACTCGTATAGCCAGCATGGGAAGGCACCCTCTCGGGAGATCCACATACCAAACTCGTATAGCCAGCGCAGGAAGGCACCCTTAAAACATAAAACAGTGATAATGCTCTCCGTAACTCTCGTATCCCCCAGATTCCTCCGATTGTCATCTCGTGGATCATGAGCACCTGCCTTGTCCCGAAGGCCATGCTCCAATGAGTCCACATCTCCTTTATATTTTCATATCCTACATGATCCCATAAGATCTTGCAGGTGGGCCCAATGAAGATAATAAAGAGCGATGCAACGAGAATCTTTCCTTACATACATGTGTCACTCAGATTCGGCTCAGCTGCTTTCCCAGCAGTGTCCGGAAGGCCGAATCATCCATAGCCGTAAGGTGTCACGCCAAAGTAGCACCACCGACCCGTCTCCTCATGACACAGACGTAAGTACAAAGGGTATACAGTGTCGATCATCCTCATACGATCGACGAGGCTCACACGATGAGGAATCCCAGGGACTAATTCTACTCATCTCCTCATGGTCACTCATAAGCGCGCGTTATTCAAGGGGAAATATGCGCCATAGTGTTTAGACTCTGATGAGAGCGCATGTCTTATCCTTGCAAAAGGACCACTATGCAGATGTCTATCCGGTAGCCCTTATGGCCACCAGCCCGAGTGCTGCCATGTCACACTGTTGTGATCAATTATCAGCTCTCGCATCTGGCTTCTTCTACACAGACTATACATGGTTTGGGGTAGCAACCATGTTCGATTGGCCATAACCGATCTCAGCTTGGAACTCATTTCCAATGCGACATTTGAATCCGTCTGACAGGCTCCTAGCACTACTGATAGACTTCAAGCTCTTATCATAGGCCATATGCTCATATGAAGAAGGCATCTCATATCATATCGCAGGCTTTCAGCGCTTATCTGGATTCCGTCTCATCTTCCGCCACACCCAGACATATCCAGGATACTGCGAAGGCAGTTGCTCGTGTGAGTGAGCCAACTTAGTGTCTGTGTGACATGCTCTAAGCTAGTACAGGAAATGTAACATATCATACACGTATCAAAATGACATGCAGCATAAATAAACAAATCCATTCCTAATATCCAATCAATCAATGTCTCAAAATGTTTAATCAGTCTGACATCTAGTTCCATTTGCCTAACCCTATATTCCTAGTATGACCAACAAAAGTAGCCTTAAGAAGAGGCTTGGTCATTGGATCAGCTAACATCTGATTCGTAGGAATATGCTCTAGAGTGATATCTCCCTTAGCTACTACTTCCCTAATGAAGTGGTACTTTATCTCAATATGTTTGGCCTTGCTGTGGTATTTCGGATCTTTAGCACAAGCTATGGCCGACATACTATCACAACGAAGCGTTACTGGTCTTGGTTCGTCAACCGCTCCTAAGCTGACCAGAAATCTCTTCAGCCAAACACTCTCCTGCGCTGCCGCGGAGCAGGCAACGTATTCAGCTTCCATGGTTGATAAGGCAGTGCAAGTCTGCTTGCTACTGTGCCATGTGATGGCTCCTCCACCCAGCATGAAGACGTAGCCTGAGGTCGATTTACGTGCGTCTAGGTCCCCACCCCAGTCAGCATCACTGTAGCCAATGAGCCTTAGCTCAGAGCCTCGGTAGCATAACACATAATCCTTAGTCCCTTTGAGATATCGGAGAATCCTCTTAACAGCCTTCCAGTGTCGAACACCGGGATCAGACTGATATCTGCTAACTAAACCGACAGCATGACATATGTCGGGCCTTGTACACATCATTGCGTACATTAAACTTCCGACAGCACTTGCATAGGGTACTTTGGCCATCTGGTCTCTCTCGTGTTGGGTCTTGGGACACATTTCAAGGCTGAGTTTCTCGCCATGTGCAATGGGAGTCTCGAATGGCTTAGAGTCCATCATCTGGAACCGTTCAAGTATCTTCTTGATGTATGTCTCTTGAGACAAGCCAAGAAGCCTCTTAGAGCGGTTCCTTAGGATCTTTATCCCAAGGATGTAACTCGCTTCTCCAATATCCTTCATTGAAAAACGAGAGGATAACCACCCTTTGGTAGTTCCGAGCATTCCTTTATCATTGCTGGCTAGTAGTATGTCATCTACATATAATGACAGTATCATGAACTTCTTTCCGGAACGTCTGACATACACACAGTGGTCTTCATCTACCATTGTGAAGCCATATGCCACAATGTCTTGATGAAACTTCAAATACCACTGTCTTGAGGACTGCTTCAGTCCATATATGGACTTAATCAGTTTGCACACTTTGTGCTCTTGACCTTTCTTCTCAAAGCCTTCCGGTTGAGCCATATAGATCTCCTCATCTAGTTCTCCATTGAGAAATGCAGTCTTAACATCCATTTGATGTAGTTCCAAGTCCATGCTAGCCACTATTGCAAGTATAAGACGAATGGAGGCAATTCTCACAACCGGTGAGAACGTCTCCTCGTAATCCACACCCTGTTGTTGGGTGTAGCCTTTCGCCACTAGTCGGGCCTTATGCCTCTCAACGCTTCCGTCTGCCTTCCTTTTGACCTTGAAAACCCATTTTTTTTCCAATGGCCCTACGTCCAGGAGGCAAGTCAACTAGATCCCAAACATGATTGGTTTTCATTGACTCCAGTTCTTCTTGTAAAGCAATGTTCCATTATTTCTTGTCAGGGGATGAGAGAGCTTCAGACAATGTCCTAGGTTCATCATCTTCTTGCGTGGTGACCATCATGGCCTCCCCTTCGATGTCAAATCGTCGACGGGGTACGCTCCCACGAGCGCTCCTACGCAAAGAGGGTTCTTCTTCAGCTTCATCATCATATATGATGGGCTGCTCACTAGGCAAGTCACTCCCACTGTTCTGAAGATCCATAGGGACTGTTCCCTGTAGGTCTGTAGAGAACTGAGAGTCATCCAGTGGTTCCTCCTCTTCGTAGAGAATACCATCTCCACGTGCTTCTCCCTGACTAGGAAAATCTCTCTCGAGAAATTCCACATCTCGCGATTCCATCTCTGTTAGACTACCATCCGGCTGTTGCGCTATGAATACGTAACCCTTAGAGTGCTCAGAGTACCGTATGAAGATGCACTTCTTACCTCTAGCACCCAATTTCCCATGAACATGGGAGACGTTACGTACATAGGCGGCCGACCCCCATGGCCTAAGGTGACCCAATTCGGGTTGCCTTTTGGTCCACATCTCGTAAGGGGTTGTGGCTACAGACTTGGTGGGCACACGGTTCAGTATGTATGTGGCAGTCATCAATGCATCTCCCCAATAGGAGATAGGCAGATTCGCATTCGCCATCATACTACGAACCATCTCTAACAGTGTTCTATTCCTTCTTTCCGCTACACCATTTTGCTGCGGTGTGAAGGGAATAGTCAACTGCCTCACTATTCCTTTAGTCTCACAGAGCTCCTTAAATTGCTCAGATAGATATTCACGCCCTCGATCTGTCCTAAGAGCCTTAACTCTTTTGTCCAGTTGGTTCTCTACCTCTTGCAGAAATTTTCTGAAGCACCCTAGCGCTTCAGATTTATGTGCCATCAATACACATAACCAAAACGAGTGTGATCATCTATGAATGTGATGAAATAGCGAGCACCATGTCTAGCTCTAACATTTAATGGACCGCAAACATCAGAATGAATAAGTTGTAAAGGCTCAGTAGCCCTTACTGCTTTACCGAACGGTTTGCGTTTAGCTTTTCCTGCAAGACAAGACTCACATACAGGTAATGATATCTTGGGCATATCTCCAAGTAGGCCTGCCTTAGCCAGCCTGTTCATCCTGTCCTGTCCTATATGTCCCAATCTAGCATGCCATCTAGTGGCATCATCATCACTAGAAGATGTAATATATGAACGAGAATCATAAACATCATCAATGCTAGAACCAACAATGTCTAAATAAAATAAACCACGAGAAATATAACCAGTACCAAAACATGAGTTGCCAACAAACAGTTTGGCAAAACTACCCTCAAAAACAAGTCTAAAATCCAAATCCAAAAGTCTAGAAACTGAAACTAAGTTCTTGCGTGCATCAGGAGCGTATAAAACGTCATGAAGAACAAGCGTCTTTCCAGACTTCATCTTCAGCTGATATGTGCCAATGCCCACCACATCAACGAAAGAGTTGTTCCCCATGTACACTCTTCTACTGCCCACTGGTACTCGCCTATAATCCGTGCACGCGTCTCGGTCACATGCTAGGTGGTCACTCGCACCTGAATCCAATACCCACACGTTAGGGGAATCAGCAATATAAACTTGACTTATAACATAACAGTCAGAGTTTGAATTATAGTGTACCTTTGGCTCGGCGCAGTCACGAGCAAAGTGGCCATATGCCTGGCAGTTATAGCACATAACTTGTCTCATATCCCTCTTGGACCTCTTCCACATTTGGCGCTTACTGATCTTGCGGCATGGGCCCATGTGGCCTCCACTCTCGTGCTCTACGATGACTTCCTGACCCTTTGGCACATATGCCATGGGAGGGCTCTCTACCTGCGATGGTGGACTAGAAGTTCTGGCAAATTCCAGTCTCTTTTCCTCAAACAATAAATATCGCTTTGCATCATCAAATGTCTTAATGTCATCTGATCCTTGCAACACTTTTCTCACGGAATCCCATGAATCTGGTAGAGACATTCTCACAGCCTTTAGCTGTCTCTCATCGGATACATCATGCCCAGAAGTTATAAGTTCAGTAATATAGAATGATAAGGTCTTTAGGTGCGTATCCATAGAGACATTATCATCCTTCACCGTAGAAGTGAGCATCATCCATAGACATGTCTTTTGGAAGTCGTCTGCACTTCCGTACAGTCCTAGAATGTCTTCCCAGAGCTTCTTTGCATAATCAATCACAATTGACTCTAGGAGGTCAGTCCTCACCAGATCCATCAATTCTAGACATGCTTTCTTGTCATCAACTTCCCATTTCTGGTAAGCCTCAAGATCACGTCTATATGCATCAGTTGGGCCGCCCGGTGGTACCCATGGCTCCATCTTTGCCATATGCAAATGATCAGACAGTCCTAGCTCAATCATGCGACATATCGCACTTCTGTACCATGCACGGAAGTTGTCTCCCTTTAGAATTACAGCAGATTTAGGAAATAGATTCGTGTTCATCGTGACTGAAAAACGAGACAAAATGGATATTAGTTACCAGCTTTGTTTTAGCTCCTAAGTAACATGTGACATCGATTAATCTCAATAGTTCCTCACAAGGACTCCACCAAAACCTAGCGTATATCCTAGGAATCAAATCTCATCACTTGTGATTTCCTATCAATTTTAATCATGTCATCATGTGAGCTCTTTTGTTTTAGTTCTTTAGCATGCGAGGTTAAACATATATATCCAATCACACGCAGTTATAACATAAAACAAGCACAAGCATAAATAAATATGCAATGGATGTGGCCCCTAAGGTGCACTCCCACTATTGAGAGCACTTCTTGAGCAAGTCCTGAACTCCATCTCACGCCATCTCGCCTACTCGAGGACTCCAAGCTTGAGGCTCCATTGGACCGTCTAATTGCTCCATGCACCTGCGCCATAGCTTTTGGTTTGGCCACCTCTCTTGAAGCTTCAATCTTCAATCTCTACTAACTATCTTATTTCTAATAAGAAGTAACCTCATAGAGGCGAGTGGATGAGAAGAGAAGACACTAGAGTATAGAGAGGCACGACACGCAGGCCGTATTTTGATTACATATTCAAAAAACCAAAACCAAAACCAAAATATAAAACATCTATGCCACATCCATGCACCAAACACATCCATTCAACCCACAACAGCATGTATAACAATATAATAAACATACTGTAATTTTCTGGAAATTTCCGGAATTAAGCAATAATTACTGGAAATTAATAAGCAATAATCTAATCAACTAAAAAGATCGAAAATTGCTCCCTACCACTTAGGGTCTCACCACCTATGGCAAAACGTAGGGAAAATTGACCTAAGTCTCCAGAAAAAATTTGGGCTCAAAACAGTGTGTTTAAGGTCGTCAAACTGCCTCGGGAAGTGTGCTAAACACTAATTAATTAATCTGGAAATTACTAAAATTTTCCGTCGCTCCAAAAATTATGAAAAAATACCCATAAAATAGGAAATTTAATTTGGAGTCCCTAGGAAAAAACCGGACGAAAAATGACGGCGGGAGGAGGCCGCACGCGCCCTCACGCGCCGCCGCGCGTGGGCGCGTCCGCCTCCGCCACGCGCTGACGTCGGCCATGTGCCACGTCAGCATGCCACGTGGCATGCCACGTCAGCACATATGCTGACGTCAGCTGCCACGTCAGCCCGCCACGTCATCGCCACGTCAGCTGCCACGTCAGCTGACACGTGGCTGCCACGTCATCGCCACGTCAGCCTCTTGCTGACGTGGCACCGCCACGTCATCTGCCACGTCAGCCCTAGGGCCACGTCAGCAGCCGCCGCCAGCCCTTGGGCGCGTGCGGCGCGTGGCGGCGCGTGGCCGCGCGTGGGGGCGGCGTCGGTGGCGCGTGAAGCCCACGCGCCGCCTTCCCGTGCTCCGATCGCGACGAGAAAAATTTTCCCGTGATCGTCTCTTCGTCCTGATCCCGATTATGTGGTCAAAATCCAATTTTAACAAGTTTTTGAAAACCGTGTTCTAATTATTGGATCTAGCAGTCCAGATTAATACTGTTCCGAAACTTTGAAAATTCATAACTAATTCACCGTAAATCCAAAAAATATAAAATTTATATATCTGGAATCCTCGTGAAAAACCCTACCTAACCATATAGGTTTCGTCTACTGGTTATGAAAATTCAGAAACGCGATTTTTTATAACAGGTTCGGGAACGCTTATCGAGGCACGAAAAGTAAGCCTAGGGCTCTGATACCAATGAAGGGCAGGAAGGATCTAACATGCTCAGATCAAGAACATGAACTAAAGCGGAATATTCATGTGTTTACCTTGTCTTCCTAAGCTCCTTAGTGCAGCGGATGATCGTTGTGTTGCTTGCTTTCACGTGCCTACTCCTTGATCTTGCTCCCACCAATCGAGTGCGAATCTCGAGGACGAACACTGATTTCCACACCACGTTCCACCTCCTTGGATGAAGTTGGAGAGAGACTAGGGTTCTCTACAACTAGTATGAATCTAGACAGAGAGAGACTTTTCTGTATGGAATAGCATTATAATATGTAGGAGGCTGCCTCCTTATATAGGCATAACTTCTCCTAAGTTTGCACATAAACCCCTAGGGTTTGAGCCTTAGCTACTAACCCCTCTAGTTTATGTATTAGTGCAACTAACCCCATAAGGTTATGTTAATTGCATTGGGCACCCCACATGGGCGCACCAATTGCTAACAGATATGATATCCCCTCCTCTCACTCAAACACGGAATATAAAAGTTGGGATATAAAATATTATCTCCCTCTCATATACCCATTCAATTATATAAACAACATCATGTTATACCAAATACAAAATTAACCATATGAATTATCATTAAAAGATTATCAAATAGCTTTAAAATATACTGGAGATACATACATATACAAATCCTATATGTAAGAAACTTGAAAATTAAAATTGTGTTGCCTCAATTGAAAACCAAGTCAATTCTCAAAGTCTAAACGAACACGCTTAGGGATGATAAATGATCTAGGCTTATTTCAAGATCGAATGATAGTCTACAATGAGTGCAATTTTCTTGACTAAAGATCAGGTTTATCGTGAAAGAACCAAACCTATCCACGTCAGGTATCATTTTCTGAGAAACGAGAGCAGGATCAATGTAATGAAGGTGGGGACAGTTGACAATCCCGTGAATATGTTCACAAAGCCAGTTTCAAAGAACAAGTTCCAACATTGTAAGGAAATGCTCAACATCTTGATCCACTGAGGCCCTTCAAGGCATGTTGGACCCGTTGGGATCCAGTGAGTCTCTGTGACGAGAGACATTGGGTGTGGAGAAGACGTAACTTTATTTACGATAAGAGGAGCCACTGTTGTTGACGAGATAATTCAAGACAAGGTGGAAATTTATTGAATATGCCTTGGAATAGAAAGTCAAGGGTGGCTAAGTGGGTTAGCTTAGGAAACAATTGTGATGCGGTGTGTTTTGTGAGATTGGGCGGGTTACCATCTATGTGACCACCTCCTTTGGGTTTTCCTAGCTGCTAGCACTACATGAGGAACCTTTGGGTTCCATATTTCGTATGCAAAATCATTATAATTGTTCCTCTTGTGAAATAAGTGGTGTTTTCCGTCGTGGACGTAATTAGCGAATTTTTCGCTAGCGAACCACCTAAAATCTCGTGTTTCTTTTATTTGTACATTGTTCGTGAGGTGTGAGTGTCATAAAACCCTTTAAAATCACTCAATTTGATATGCAAACCCAATCCAGGTATAATATACTACAAAGAGAATTTTCCCTAAAAGTTAGCACTTTAATATTCATTTTCTCACATATAATATTTTAAAAAACTCCCCAACATCAATGTCGGATATTGTAATTCCTCGTGTTGATAAATTATGGATTGATATTAGTAATAATAGCTTTATAAATTTTGACTTTTAGAATATGTCTCTTTGTCATGAAAAGCAAGATTAATGTTCATTTGGTAAATTATAACCACGTGAGTTTACCAAACGAACAATAACCCAACGACTAATCGCAGTCGTCGGATTAGAAGAGAAAGAATAAAATCTACCATTAGATTAGGTTAACGTTGAGATTAAAATATAAGTGGGACGACATCGTTCAGCTTAGCTATGTGGCTAACGGCTTGCCAAATGGCAAGCTTTCATTGGTTAGCCAGTTTGTCATCAAAGCTTACAAGGAAACCCACGTGGTGGATTCAATCACCAAGTTTTGTTGATTCTAATTCCACCCCTTTAGTTTGTTTATGTAAAATTATGTTGAAACTATAAAACAAAGAAGTCTATTCTGGATTTGGATATGAAAAATTAAAGCAATCCTTCTCATTTCCTCTCTCAATTTCTTCTTCAATTCCTGTTATGTCGCCAGAAAACCACTCCGGCAACTTTATCTCGGGTCAGAAGAGTAATCTTCTAACAAATTGGTATCAGAGCTGACCTTCATCAGCCTCACTGATGGGTCCAAGGAAGAACACCAGTGTTATGGTGGAGCAATCGGATGGAGTGGAGAACCACCTCCACACCGTCGATGAGGCCATCCTGGAGCTCCGACACGGCCAGGACCTGATCCATGGCCAGCTGACTCAAAATGATGACATGAAGGCAGAGGTGAATCCAATTAGTGAGATCAAATTAGAGCTGAAACACTTGATGAGGTGCATGAATATGATGGCTAACAACTGAGAAGGGGTGCAAACGGAAGCAACACCAGCTATTCAGGAAACTCCAACTCATGTCAGTGTGTTGGTAAGGGGTAAATCACCAGCTACTGCAAAAGCATAAACAGGAGGGGTCAAAATTGCATAAAATGGTGGTGAATCCATCACAAAAGAAGCTAGGATTCCAATCTATAATAATTTACCAATACCTAAGAAAGACTTTCCAAAATTTAATGGAACAGATCTCCTGGGTTGGCTGGTGAAAGCAAACAGGTATTTCAAACTCCATCTGATCAATGATTTACAAAAATTGATACTAGTTTCTCTCAATCTCACTGGAGATGTTGAGATTTGGCATAGAGTTGAATTTGAAAGCCTTGAGGGTTTGACCTGTGAGAAGTTTGGAGATCTGGTTTGTAGTGAGTTTTTGGAGCCTGGTCATGAGAAATTTTTGGGAGAGTTCCAAAAACACTCCGAAACAGGCTCAGTGGCTGAGTATCAAACCAATTTTGACACATGCAGACCAAGAATTAAGACCATTTACCCTTGGTCCCATGGTATGTACTTTCTAAACAGTTTCTTAGGAGGTTTGAAGGTGGGAATTAAGAATGCAGTTAATCTTTTGGAACCTCAAACCTTGTCTCAAGCCAAGGCAATGGCTAAACCCACGAGGTCTACTATAAACACCAACAACAAATCATGATCACCACAGTGAACCAAGCTATGAAGAGCTGGCAGAAGGGATCCGGCAAGAACACTTATACTCCAAAATTGAAACCACCAGTGCTGTCAAATTTGAGTACCCTTAGCAATAAGGAAACAACAAGAAATATCCCTAAATTTAAGAAGCTCCCTCTAGATGAAATGCAAGATAAAAGAGCAAAGAAACAATGTTATATATGTGAATAACAATACACCCTTGGTCATAACTGCAAGCGACAACAGTTTTTCTTGATCACTGGAGCAGAAGAAGAATGGGAAGAAGATACTTCAGCCGGTGACAGTGACATGATACAAGACAAGACACCAGATTAAATGGCAGCCACTCTAGAAGGAACAATTGTCCCAGCTCTAGCTGATGCAGCATTATACCTACATGCCATTATTGGGCATAGTGGTCGTAAAACAATTAGACTACAAGGAAAGATTGGCAAACACAAAGTCAGTGTACTCTCTGACTCACGCAGTACCCATAATTTTTGACTCACGCAGTACCCATAATTTTATTGACAAGGCCACAACTAACAAGGTTGGAAATATCTCTCAGCAACCTAGTCCCCTCAAGGTGGTACTGGCTAAGGGTAGTCAACTTGACAGTTCACAACTATGTAAAGGAATGGCATTCAAACTACAGGAACATAAATTTCAAGCTAAACTCCATGTCATTCCTCTTGGAGGATGTGATGTAGTATTGGGTGTGCAGTGGCTTCAGAAGATGAGCCAAATTTGCATGGAACTCAAGAATAGGACCATCACCATCACTTGGGACGGTAAGTTAATCCTGTTAGTAGCTCAACCCGAAGACTGTCAGTACAAGCCGTTCATTACAATGCCATCCAAGCATATTGTGAAAAGAGTGAAGGTGTGATCTGTGGGCAATTATACAGCATCCGATAGGAGGAACTAAAGACCATCATACACGTGTGGGTCCAAACACTCTTGCAGGAGTATGAGCAGCTTTTGAGGAACGAAAGTCACTTTCTCCACCAAGAAACAAAGACTATCATATCCCCTTCAAGCCAAGAGCTGCTCCAGTGTGTTTGGCGCCATATAGGTACCTGTTAGGAATAAATGCCATAGAGGAAATCTTATTTAGTATAAACATTGTTTTTGGCTAGAATAATCATTGTATTATTTATGGAGATATTTAATATAATGAAGTCATCAGATTACAATGTGTTGTTTATCTTAAATATCCCTATTCAATTATATTGATTAATGGGACGATCAACTATAGACTGGTATGTGGGTAGAATGATATAGAGATATCAATTCTAAAACATGGGTATGCATTAGGGGTAATGACATACTCGATTGACCCATCAACGTGAGGGCTACATAAAATTTATGTAAGAGTCACAAGCGCTGCTTGTTGTGACAATGGTATTCTGGTCCTTAGACTTGAAGTCACTAGATACTCTAGTTCTGGAATATTGTGTTTTAGTATCGTCAAACACTACACCGTGACTAGGTAGTTATAAAGGGGTTATCGGAAACAATAGGAAGCAAGATTAGATATGGTAGTGATGTAGATAGGATTTGTCGCTCCCACATAACGGGAGAAAATATGCGCGGCCACTCGAGGGTTAGTGCTTATAGAATGTTTGGCTAGACTCAGATAAATCAATTTAAGATATTGGTGTTATCTGCATGGATAATATTATTCTCATGATCGAGAAACTATGGACTGGATATACGAGTGTAAAATGTATGTCTCGTGTCCAATCCGGATATGGAGACAAAGGGATAATGGTAACATTGGTCACAATGATTGTCGGATTACTGACTATTTCTATTAGTTGGGTGGCATTGATGTGTTGCTAGACACCGCTCTATGTTAGTAATTGTTACTACCAACTAAGTAGAAACCTATGGGGTCACGCACCCTATTGATTAAACCAGGCTTTGGGATTAATTAATATGATTAATTAAATAGAAGGATTAATAGGCAACCACAAGCAAACTTAGTAGGACTAATTTGCATGGTGGACTAATCCGTTTATGGACAAGATTAGTATTGGGGCTAATATGTAGTTGGTAAAGAGTTATTAACTATATAAGGAAACTCCTAGCTTATTTTTCTCTTAAGTGTCATAATTTTTATCACATGAGAGAGAGAACAAAGCAGGGAGAGAGCAAGACAAGGAGGCCGAGACCCCCCGTCCGCCCATCGCTCGCCGTCGGCCTCGTGAGGCGCGACCCTTTTGGGTGTCCCGTTTGCGTTATCTTCTTCTTCCTCCTTCTTCCCTAGCTAGCAAAAAGGTGTGAGAGGATCAGGAGCAATCCTAGGTGTGGATATTCATAGAGACGTGGAAGCTATTCTACGTGGAGTCACAAATTCAGACAAACAAGGTACACAATGAATTTTACCCTTACCCGATGTCTTGGACGGAATTTGATTATTGTTATTCCGCTGCGTAATTCGTATCAAAACCCTACAGCACCCACATGTGAAAAAGAATGTAACTGAAATACTAGTGAAGAAAATGCTAGAAGATGGCATTATACAGCACATCACTAGCTCTTTTGCTTCCCTGGTTTTTGTTAGTAAAAAAGAAAGATGGCTTCGAGGTTCTGCATTGACTACTGGGTCTAAATGGAATTAACTTGGAGAAAAAATTCACTATCCCAAGGATAGATGACCTGTTGGAATAGTGACATGGAGCTAGGCACTTCTCTAAACTGGATCTCAGGTCAGACTACCACTAGATAAGGATGGGTGAAGAAGATGTATACAAATATGTTTTTAAAAATCATGAGGGCTTGTATGAGTTCAGGGTAATGTCTTTTGGACTCACCTATGCCCCAGCTTCATTTTAAACTTTGATGAATCAGGTCTTCCGACCTCATTTACGGAAATTCATCTTGGTATTTTTGATGACATTCTCATTTATTCTAAAAGTGAGGAGGAACGCTACAACCATCGAACAACTACTCTATAAGTTTTCGAAGAGAAATAAATTGTATGCCTAGCTCTCCAAATGCACATTCATGCAGTCTGCGGTGAAATATTTAGGTCACAAAATTGGGAAAGAAGGAGTGAAGGCAGACCCTGCTAAGATATTTTCCATGCATCAATGGCCACCCCTTCTAATCTCAAGGTCTTGAGAGGATTCTTAGGGCTCACGGACTACTAAATAGGGTTTGTAAGGAATTATAAATTTATAGCTAGACCACTCACAACACTTCTAAAGAAGGTTACCTTTACTTGGAATGCTGCAGCTTGAGAAGGTTTTGACACCCTTAAAAAATCAATGTCCGCCACTCTAGTGCTAGCATTAACAGACTTCTCAAAAAAAATTGGTGAAGGCTGATACATGTCACAATGGATTTGGGGAACTATTGATGCAAGAAGGCAAACCCTAGTCTACTTTATCAAGGCATTAGCTGACAAACACTTGAGGCTACCTACCTATGAGAAGGAGCTGCTACCAATGGTCCAAGTTGTCAAGAAGTGGAGGCCCTATTTGGAGGTTAACAAATTGATAATCAGAACAGACCATTACAGCTTATAGTTAGGTCAAAAGATCAGTATCCTCATTCAGCAGAAATGGTTGAGCAAGCTAATGGAGTTAGATTTTAATATAGTTTTCAAAAATGGAAAGGCAAATGTAGTAGCTGACTCCTTGTCCAGGCTAAACACTTAACAGGACTTGGGTGAAAGCCACATGGCTGCCATCATAGTGGTCACCCCTACCTAGATGCAATAAATCTCCAAGTCTTATGACAATGATGAACGGGCACAAAATACCCTTGCACACCTAACGGTGGAACCTTGAACCAGGGGGAAGTTATGTGTGAATGAAGGACTAACTAGAAATGGACATCTTATTTATGTAGGCAGCCAAGGGGGTTAGCACAAGCAGTTATACAAGAAATGCATAACAGTGGTTCAGGGGGTCAGAGAAGCCAATGCATGGGTTAAGGGTTGCCAAGTTTTTCATAGAATGAAGGCAGAGCATATTCCTTATCTAGGATTGTTGCAGCCTCTTCCAATACCTATAGCTCCCTGGAGACACATAACCATGGGTTTCTTTGAAGGATTGCCTAAATCAGAAGGTAAGACAACCATTTATGTGGTCATTGACAGGTATTCTAAATATTCTCACTTTATGTTCTTAACTCATCTTAACTCGGCTGAAAGGGTAGCATAAGTTTTCTTGGATCAGATACACAAACTCCATGGTTTGCCTCAGTATACTGTCAGTGATAGAGACAGTATTTTCCTCAGCCAATTTTGGACTGCATTATTCAAAGGATTGGGTACTAAACTTAGCTTTACTACTGCCTACCACAAGTAGATGGCGAATCAGAGAGACTGAACCAATGTGTGGAGAATATATCATATTCATGACCTCTGATAGGCCTCACAAGTGGGTAGAATGGCTATCATTGGCTCAATATTGGTATAACACTGCTTCCTCCACCAGCTTACAGCTCACCCCTTTTGAGGTGTTATATGGTTACCCTCCAAAACCTCTGATTTTCTCCCAACTCGACAAAAGTAGCAACCTGGAGGTTGAGCTGTTTCTGGAGGAAATGAATAAAATTATGGTGCTCATTAAAAATAATCGGGTTAAAGCACGTGAGAGAATGTAGCACTATGCTAAAAAAAAAAAAGGAGTGAGGGGGAATTTCGGATGGGAAATCTGGTCTTCCTCAAGATTTAGGCATGCCGACAATCTAGCATGGTAGTTAGGAGGACCAGGAAACTCGCTGCTAAAGTTAATGGCCCCTATCAAGCCTTTCAAAAAATAGGAAAGGTGGCTTATAAACTACAACTACCTACAGATTCTAGAATTCGTCCAGTATCCTTGTTTCCCAAATCAAAATAGCCTATGGTGAAGCCTCCTCCACTCCAGACCAACTGCCAAGAATTGGCCTTGGGGGAGGGGGGAAAGGCTGGTGGAACCAGTGGCTATCTTAGACTGGAAACTGGTAAACACGGGAAATGCTCCTCAAGTGATGATCTTAGTCCAATGGTTCAATGCGACACCCTCTCAAGCCACCAAGGAGGAGTATGAAGTGATTGCAACTCAGTTTCCCTATATGGATTCATGTGGTCATGAATTTCAGAAGGGGGTGCATTGTCAAGAAAAGCAAGATTACTGTTCATTTGGTAAATCCTTACCAAATAAACAGTAACCCAATGAGTAGAAGCAGCGGAATAGAATAGGTAGAAGATCAGCTATCGTTGTATTAGTTTAACATTGAGATTAAAACATAAGTAGATGGCGTCCAGCTTAGCTACGCAGCTAACTGGCAAGCCTTCATTGCTTAGCAGTCGATCATCGAGGTTGACGAGGAAACCCAGGTGGAGGATTCGATTACTAAGTTTCATTAATTCTAATTCCATCCCTTTAATTTATTTATGGGTAGAAGACATTTTCCACCCTCCGACTATGGGCAAAAGACATTTTGCCTTCTGATTTATGGAAGTTACATTTTGCACCTCTTTTAACGTATGGAGGGTGGACAGATACCACCCTTCTGTTACAATCCGTTAGTGGAGGGTGAAAACTGAATTTTTTTACCATTTTACCCTTACAAATTGTGGACAAATAACACCCTTTTTTGTTTGTTATTGAATCATCATGTTGTTGATGTTCTTGAGCACCACCTCCACTACCACCAAATCCCCACCACCACCACCAACACTAACACACCACCACCACCAACAACAAGTTGTTCCTAACACCACCTAAAAGCAATCATATTGTGAGCTCTTTTTAACTTCACTGCATATAGAGAAATTTGGGATTAAAATCTTTGTTCAAAAGATTTTAACCAAACATGTCAAAGAAAGGGTCCATTGAAGAACAGAGGGATCATATATACTTTGAACTTGATATTTTTGGGTGCTTCAATGACATGTGGTTCATGATTTCTCTTTGCACATGTTCATCATGTTGGAATAGGTGCCCTAGAGGCAATCTAATATTTATTATGAAAAATGTTATTGGCTAAACTATTCATTTATTATCTATTGTGATATTTAATATAATGAAGTCCTTAGATACAATGTGTTGTTTATCTTAAATATCCCTAGTCTATTATATTGATTAATAGGACGATCAAATATAGACTAGTATGTGTGTAGATTTGTATGGAGATATCAAGTCTAACACATGGGTATGCATTAGGAGTAATGGCATACTGGATTGACCCACAACGATAAGGATACATTAGATTATGTTAAAGTCACAATCACTTCTCGTAGTGCTAATATAATTGCAATCCTTAGACTTGAAGTCACTAGATACTCTAGTTGTGAAATATCGTGCTTTGATGTTATCAAACGTTACACCGTAACTAGGTAATCATAAAGGTAGTTATCGGGCCTGATAGGAAGCAAGCTTAAAGACCGTAGTGATGTAGAGAGGATTTTTCCCTCCCACATAATGGGAGAAAATATCCACGGACACTCGAGGGATGAGGCTTATTAAATGTCTTGCCGGACTCAGATAAATCAATATGGAGATATTGATGTTATCTGCTTTCATAAGCATATTCCCAGGATTGAAGAATTATGGATTGGATATACGAGTGTGACTATTTATGTCCCGTGTCCAATCCGGATATGGAGACAAATGGATAGTGCAATATGTAATATTGGGCACAAAGGTTTGTTGGGATCACCGACTAATTTCTATTAGTTGGGTGGCATAGATGTGTTGCTAGACACCGCTCCATGTTAGTAATAAGTTATTACCAACTAAGTAGAAACCTATGGAGTCACACGTCAAATAGAGTTGAACTAGACTTGGTATTAATTAATATGATTAATTAATGATAAGGATCACTTTGCAATACCTTGCAAACTTAGTATGACTAATATGCAAGGAAGGGACTAATCCAAGTTCATGTAGAACTAGGAAGGGTTTTTATGTAGTTAACAAGGAGTTGTTGACTATATAAAGGATGCTCTAGCTTCCTTCCCACAAATAATGTTGATAACATATGTGAGTGAGAGAGAGAGAGAGAGAGAGCAAGAGACAAGATAGGAGGCCGAACCCCCTAGCCCGTCCCCTACCCGTCGGCCACGAGAGGAGGGCCAAAACCCTCCTTTGCCTTCTTCGTTGCTTGATTCCTTCTTCCCTCTTCCTCCGGTCCAAGCTAGCCCTTTAAAAGTAAGAATATAGATCTCACCTCTAGACATGGATCAACCGTAGAGACGAGGACAATATTCTTCGTGTGATCTCCCGAACCAAAAGGTACACATATTCTATGTCATTTATCATGTTATGAATGTCTCTTCCTGTGATCTTTGGTGGGCTTTGACTAGGAAATAAATTTTTGTTATTCCGCTGCGTTACCTAAGTCAAAACCCATAAGTGGTATCAGATCCACAGGTTGTAGTGCATAACATGATTTTATGTGTAATGATTTCAGTATACACCGTATTGTTAATTTTACGAAAAAACTGAAATTATTTGGCACAGTAGTATACACCGTACATTGAGTTTGATTCAATGTAAACAAGATCTTATTTAACATTGGATGATTGAATTAGTGAGCTTAATCACATAGGATGTGAATTATTGGGTTCTTGAATATTAGGGTTCATGGGCACATAGTTGAAAAGGGAGTTTTTCAATTATGGAAACAATTATATGGATACATCCATATGGAAACAACCAAGCTTGGGAAACAAGGAAGGAAGGGAAGGAGAATAGGGCCGAAACCCTAGCTGTCCGCCCCTCCTCCTTGCGCGTTAAGCAAGGTCGCGGGTCACTGGGGGTGGCCGGCCTAGGGCCGGCCCACGTGTCGGGTGGCGGTCCTCTTGGGGTTCGGCCCATTCATGGGTTGGACCCCTTGGACCGTTGTAACCCTAATTACCCAATTCAACTAAAATTGAACAAGCGCGTTAAAATTAGTTTTAACTGTATTATGTGCTTTGTTGCATGGTGGATGGATATGGCCTAGGTTGTGGATTTTTATTGTTTTGTGGTTTGGTTTACGGCCCGCGAGATGATCAAATTAATGTAATCATTAATTAGGTTTTACAGCCTGTGAGTCGTTTTTCTCCTCAACATGTGAGGCTTTTATTATTTATTTATTCTAGATGTTAGGCTAAAATTAGAAATATTTAGATGATAGCCAAGAGCATAGAGAAGAAGACGGAGAACCAAAGAATCCAAAAGACGAAGAAGACACCCCCGTGGGTGCGCGGCTATGGTGGAGCACATGGAGACGAGCTTGTCACTTTAGGGCAAATAGATATTATCATTTGCTTGATAATATCTTAGTCTAGGGTCCATATCCATGCCACATTATTTTTCTTTTGTGGATGTTTATTATTTATGTCTTGTTATTTATTTTTGTGTGTATGGCGATACTAGCAAAACGTTAACAAGATAATAATAATTAAAGATGGTCTTTTATTGTGGATTGCCCAATCCAAATAAGTAGATCATGTTGATTGGATCAACCAGACAAATTAAGAATGATTTAAAATCCCTCAAACAAGATATTGCGTTTTGCCTTCTCTTGCCAAAACACCCTTCATGATCAGGTTTTACTAAAATTCGGGCTTGCCAAAGCAAGACGATTTTAATTTACTATGGTGTGTTGCGGACGATACAAGCTAGTAATGTGTGTATGTTGAAGCAAGAGGTTGGACGCAACTGGGTAAGACTCAATTGGATTGATGAACCTAGAGGCATGACAATTAGGGGTTATCTAAAGGATAAAGAATAAAGAGTTATTCACCTAATTGGACCAAGAGTTGCATGGGATGCAATTGGAATGGTTCCTACCTAAATAACCTATTCTTGGGTGACTTGCCAAAGCAAGCTCAAGAAGAAGTGAAAAAGGGATCTTGGACCTACTAGAAAATATGATGATATTTTCCGCATTAATGGTGAGTGCTATTACTCCAAGAAAAATAGGGGAGCTATATTTAATGATCTAGCCATTGTTGAATATGGTTAAATTGTTCAAATACTAAAATTGCACATTTCTCGTTTTGTAGAATTCCAAATGGCAAACAACAACGCATCGACTTCATCCCTACGATCTGTCCTTGAGAAGGATAAACTGTCGGGAACGAATTTCCTTGACTGGTAAAAAAACTTAAGGATTGTCATTAAGCAAGAAAAGAAGTTGTACGTCTTGGACACTCCAATTCCAGCCGCACTACAGGATGAGTTTGTTCTAGCAGAAGTAAGGGCACGCCAGAAACATATTGACGATTCTAATGATGTGACTTGCCTCATGCTTTGCACCATGACTGCTGAGCTTCAGAATCTGCACGAGAACATGTAGGACAATGATATGATCATACACTTGAAACCATTATTTTAAGAACAGGCAAGGCATGAACGCTATGAAGTATCCAAAGCATTGTTCAAGAGTAGTCTTGCAGAAGGGAATCAAGTAGGGCCTCATGTACTCTGTATGATCGGGTACATTGAGAACCTTGAGAGATTGGGATTCCCACTTAGCCAAGATTTGGCAACTGATCTTGTCTTGCAATTTGCCTGAAAGTTATAATCAGTTCATCATGAACTATAATATGAACGAGATCAATAAGACTCTGCCAGACTTGTTGAACATGATAAAGACAGCTGAACAGAGCATCAACAAAGCGCAAAGGAGTTGCATCTACTTCCAAAGGTAAGCGCAAGAAAGTTTCAAAATCCAAGGAAGCCCAAAAGCCTAGTCTAGGCGTGGCTAAAGGTGAGTGTCACTATTGTAGCCAGCTGGGTCACTGGAGGAGGAATTGCCCTAAATATATGAAGGATAAGAAGCTTGGTAGTGATTCCACCACCACCAGGTATTTATGTTGTAGACGTCAATCTTTCTATTTCTTCATCTTGCGTATTGGATACTGGATGTGGTTCTCACAATTGTCGAAATGTGCAGGATTTGAAAAGAAGTAGAAAGATTGGCTAAATGGGAGATAGATCTGCGCGTCGGGAATGGAGCAAAAGTTGCTGCATTAGATGTAGGCATTTATGAGCTATCTTTGCATTTGGACTTATTTTAGAATTAGACAATTGCTTTTATGTACCTGCTATGAGCAAAGACATTATTTCAATTTCTCGTTTGGACGAGAAAGGTTTTTCTGTTTCAATAAAGGACAAGTGTTGCTCCATTTATTTGATACTATGCACTATTGTAGTGCGCATTTGTCTAATAGATTGTATATCCTTGATCTAAATAGTCCTATCTATAACATAAATACTAAAAGGATTAAAACTAACAATTTAAATCCTACATATCTATGGCATTGTCGTTTAGGCCATATAAATGATAAACGCATATCTAGACTCCACAAGGATGGACTTATAGACTCATTTGATTTGGAATCATATGAGACATGCGAATCTTGTTTATTAGGAAAAATGACAAAGTCCCCTTTTAATAAGAAAGGTGAGAGGACTAGTGAGTTATTGGCACTCATACACACTGTTGTGTGCGGGTCGTTCCCCACGCCTGCTAGAGGTGGTTACACCTAATTCATTATGTTTACTGATGATTTCAGTAGATATGGATTTGTATACCTTATGAAGGCCAAATCTGGAATTGTTCAAGGAATTCAAGAATGAAGTAGAGAAGCAACTTGGTAAGAGTATTAAGGTTATACGATCGGATCGTGGAGGAGAATACTTAAGCCAAGAGTTTGATGAGTATCTTAGATAGTGTGGGATAGTATCCCATTTCACTCCACCCGAAACGCCACAATGGAATGGCGTGTCCGAGAGGTGAAATCGCACAATATTAGATATGGTGCGATCTATGATGTCTCAAACAGATCTTCCGATATCATTTTGGGGACATACTCTAATGACGGAAGCTTTTACCATTAACCGTGTTCCATCCAAATCAGTCATGAAGACACCGTATGAGAGATGGACTGGGAAGCGTCCCATAGTGTCGTTTATGAGGATTTGGGGCTACGATGTCTATGTAAAGAGTTTACAAACAGACAAGCTCGGGTCCAAATCGGATAAGTGTAAATTTGTGGGATATCCTAAGGAAACTAAAGGATATTATTTCTACAATCCCACCGAGAACAAAGTGTTTGTTGCTCGGACCGGCGTGTTTCTAGAAAGAGAGTTTGTCTCTAAAGAAGCAAGTGGGAGGGCTGTAGAAATTGAAGAGATTCAAGAACCACAAATCACTGAATTGATGATGGAACATGAGCAGGAACCGCAAGTCGTTGTGGAAGAACCTGTTCAGGTAACACAGGGGAACTCCGTAGGTCAGGAAGAGTGCGTCATGAGCCAGAGAGGTACGGACTTCTTGTGACTGAGCAGGATGATGTACCACTCATGGATGATGAGCCTGCAACCTACGGGGAGGGCATGAAAGGCCCAGACTCCAAGAAGTGGCTGGAAGCCATGAGATCCGAAATAAATTCCATATACACCAACAAAGTATGGACTTTGGTGGAACCACCCGAAGGGGCTCGGCCCATAGGGTGAAAATGGGTCTTCAAGAAGAAGACCGACATGGATGGCAATATAGTTGCCTATAAGGGGCGATTGGTTCTTTAAGGGTATAGACAGATTCATGGTATTGACTATCATGAGATCTTTTCACCTCGCCATGAAAAAATCCATTCGAATCCTACTTGCTATTGCAACATACTACGACTATGAGATTTGGCAGGTGGATGTCAAAAAAGCGTTCCTTTATGGGAACCTCCTCGAGGATGTGTACATGACACAACCTGAGGGTTTTGAGAATCCAGAGAATGCCAATAAAGTCTGTAAGCTGCAAAGATCCATTTATGGATTGAATCAAGCTTCTAGGAGCTGGAATCGACGTTTTGATGACGCGGTCAAAGAGTTTGGCTTCGTCAAGAATGAAGATGAGCCCTTTGTCTACAAGAAGGTTAGTGGGAGCTCTGTAGTATTTATGGTCTTGTATGTGGATGACATACTAATAATTGGAATCGATATTTCTACTTTGCAATCTGTTAAAGATTAGCTAGGAAAGTGTTTCGCAATGGACTTAGGAGATGCAGCCTATATACTTGGTATAAAGATCTATAGGGATAGATCTAGAAAGCTGCTCGGCCTAAGTCACAGTACATATATAGACAAGGTGTTGAAGTGGTTCAACATGCAAGATTCCAAGAAGGGATTCTTGCCCATGTCACATGGAGTCACTCTTTCAAAGAATGAATGTCCCACCAATGAGATTGAGAAGGACCGCATGAGTAGGATACCCTATGCTTCGGCCATAGGATCCATCATGTACGCCATGTTGTGTACTAGACCAGATGTATCATACGCTTGAGTATGGTGAGCAGATATCAGTCCAATCCGGGTGAGAGTCACTGGATTGATGTCGAGAACATCCTAAAGTACTTGAGAAGAACTAAGGATGCGTTCTTGATATTTGGAGGTAAGTAAGAGCTAAGTGTAATTGGTTACACTGATGCGAGCTTCCAAACCGACAAAGATGACTACAGATCGCAATCTGAATACGTGTTTTGCCTGAATGGAGGAGCTGTGAGCTGAAAGAGTTCCAAGCAAGGGACAGTTGCTGATTCTACAACAGAAGCTGAGTACATTGCTGCTGCGGAAGCAGCAAAATAGGCAGTTTGGATAAAGAAGTTTAGCATTGAGCTCGCTGTGGTCCCTAGCATTGTGGATCCCATAGAGTTGTATTGTGAAAACTCGAGGGCGATCGCACAAGCCAAGGAACCAAGATCACACCAGAAATCAAAGCATGTACTTAGGAGATTCCATCTTATTCGTGATATGATCGATCGAGGAGATGCGAAGATGTGCAAGATTCCAAGGGATGACAATCTTTCAGATCCGCTTACAAAACCTCTGGGGCAGCGAAATCATGAAGGGCAACCCAGATCTATTGGCATATGAGATGCACCGGATTGGCTCTAGTGCAAGTGTGAGACTGTTGGAATAGGTGCCCTAGAGGCAATCTAATATTTAGTATGAACAATGTTATTGGCTAGAATATTCATTTATTATCTATTGTGATATTTAATATAATGAATTCCTTAGATACAATGTGTTGTTTATCTTAAATATCCCTAGTCCATTATATTGATTAATAGGACGATCAAATATAGAATAGTATGTGTGTAGATTGGTATGGAGATATTAAGTCTAACACATGGGTATGCATTACGAGTAGTGGCATACTGCATTAACCCACAATGAGAAGGATACATTAGATTATGTTAAAGTCATAATCGCTTCTCGTAGTGCTAATATAATTGCAATCCTTGGACTTGAAGTCACTAGATACTCTAGTTGTGAAATATCGTGCTTTGATGTTATCAAACGTTACATCGTAACTGGGTAATCATAAAGGTAGTTATCGGGCATGATAGGAAGCAAGCTTAGATACCGTAGTGATGTAGAGAGGATTTGTCCCTCCCACATAATGGGAGCAAATATCCACGGCAGTCGAGAGATGAGGCTTATTGAATGTCTGACCAGACTCAGATAAATTAATATGGAAATATTGATGTTATCTGCTTGCATAAGCATATTCCCAGGATCGAGGAACTATGGATTGGATATACGAGTGTGACTATTTATGTCTCGTGTCCAATCCGGATATGGAGACAAAGGGATAGTGCAATATGTAATATTGGGCACAAAGGTTTGTCGGGATCACTGACTAATTTCTATTAGTTGGGTGGCATGGATGTGTTGCTAGACGCCGCTACATGTTAGTAATAAGTTACTACCAACTAAGTAGAAACCTATGGGGTCACACGTCAAATATAGTTGAACTAGACTTGGGATTAATTAATATGATTAATTAATGAGAAGGATCACTTTGCAACACCTTGCAAACTTAGTAGGACTAATATGCAAGGAAGGGACTAATCCAAGTTCATGTAGAACTAGGAAGGGCCTTTATGTAGTTAAAAAGGAGTTGTTGGACTATATAAAGGATTCTCTAGCTTCCTTCCCACAACTAATGCTCATAACATAAGTGAGTGGGAGAGAGAGCAAAAGAGAGAGCAAGAGACAAGCGAGGAGGCAGAACCCCCTAGCCCGTCCCCTACCTGTCGGCCACAAGAGGAGGGCCGAAACCCTCCTTCGCCTTCTTCGTTGCTTGATTCCTTCTTCCCTCTTCCTCCGGTCCAAGCTAGCACTTGAGAAGGAAGAATCTAGATCTCACCTCTAGACGTGGATCAACCATAGAGACGAGGACAATATTCTTCGTGTGACCTGATAACTCCTTAATAAGAGTTATCCTACGTACGTTTCACATTGTTATTTGTTTGCGTTTCGGTGCAAAGTGACGAGATTTGAGCCAAAATATAAAGAAAATACGCTTTTGGATGTTTTTGAAATTTAAAGTACAATCTGGGCGTTTCTTAATGGTTCTGAGTATGATTTTGATAATTTATCACATTTGATCTTCGCGGTAGTGTTCGCGTTGTTGTTTGACAGGGATTACGTATGCGGGAGTCTAGAAGAAACGAGCTTCGGCATAGAACAAAAAGGCGTTTTGCATGTTTTCGCCAAATTTGGGCAATAATTGAGAAAACGAAAAAATGGTCTGGAAACGGAGATTTCTATACATGGGCGAATTCTACGTCGCAAAATAAATCCAAATGTGCAAAAATCTCATTCATCGAAGTTCGGGATCAAAATATGGGTCCTTGTTTGCTTTTCTAAAAGCTTAGTTGTTTTTTCAGGATATTTTAGAGCAAATTAAGGATGTTTTGAGGATCTCTTGCATTCTACAATGAATTTGGAGGTGAGGCCGGTGGAAATTGAAAGTAGACTCGAAGATCTTTTCAACGGCGGGTCACGGAGCTAAAATGGAAGTCGGACGAGAAAGTTATGGCACGGAGAAAGTCGGAGGAAAAAAGCTGAAAATTGGCTAAGGCAACCAAGTCGCGCGACTTGTTAACATAGGTCGCACGACCTGGTGAGAGGATGACAGAATGCTGGAAATATTAGAACAAATCGCAAGACTTGTTATCAGAGGTCGCACGACTTGTTGAGATATGCTGAAATTTTCTAAGTGTTGGAAACAAGTCGCACGACTTGTTCAGACAGGTCGCACAACTTGTCCGTCAGCAGCAGATTTTGAAAATGTTTTGGGGTTACTTTGTAATTACTCCTAACTTGTTCTAAAGACTTGGAGAACGTATTAGACCAGGTTAGGGCTCGTTTTTGGAGGAGAAGACATTGTTTTGGACGTGCTTGGAGCTAAGGAGCGATCGTGGGAGCTTGGAGCTTCGTTTGGATCTTTTCTCTTCTCTTTTTCTCTAGTTTTTGCTTATGATCATGAAAACTTGTATTTTGTTCATGTTTATGAGTAGCTAAACTTCTTAATTCGGGATATCTCATATGGAGCTAGGGTTTGAACACCATGTTGGTGATTTATGGATCTTGTTTCATGCTTTTAACTTAATTGAATGTGTTTTGCTTAGCTATGTTTGGTTTACGTACTTAATCCTATCGTTTCTATTGTTTGAGCTCGCAATATGATGATTATAGGTAGAGGATGTTAGAGAAATCAATATTCGCTACCCGGAAACTTGAATCAAGCACTAGCCGTATCTATGGTTGAGAAATCTTGCTTGTTAGCTAGAACTAAGAGTAGACCATAAGAACATAATGCTTATTTGAACTTGAGTAGGCTAGAGAAATCAAGTACAAGAGTTTGGATTTAGGCTTTGGTTGAGAAATCTTCAAAGCATAGGTGCTCGTTTGGCTAAGTAGAAGGCATTCGTGTTGCTTGAACATAAATCCGAACTAGTGGGAAATCCTTAGTGACCCGTAGAGATATCCTGAACTTTTCCTCATATCAACTAAATCAATTTTAATAATTAGATTGTTATTTATTTTTTTAAATTAGTTCAACAAACTCAACGCGCTTTGCCCACATAAGGTTAGTAAGTCTTAACTAGTTTACGAGAAGTCCTTTGGGTTCGACAAACCCGGATTTACCAGAATTATTACTACACTGGCAGCCGTAGACTTGCGATTGGATCGTGTCAAGTTTTTGCCGCCGTTGCCGGGGATGTGTGGGTAAGTGCGTAATTACATATTTCTGTGCGTAATTACATATTTATGTGATTTCTGCAGATCGCATATGCTTCATTTGATATTTACGAGGGGATGTGAGGGTAAGTGAGTCGGCTTGCACACTACAGTGTGGCGGTGTTCCATGTCATTACACCATGGACACAGTAGTGGAGATCCTAAGTGTGTGACGTCTAATCTGCACAAAAATGGGATTGGTTGTTTTTAATTGGTGGAACGTGCTAGGTACTGTATTTCAATCATCTTGGTGTAGGAGGTTCGGTTGGATTAGCCACGTGACATATATCTTATTTGACTATTTGAGAGGGGGATATGGCTGCAATCTAGTGTGGGGGTGTCGGAATTTGACTACGGACATAGAGATTGTGCATTGACGACTCCACCCCCATACACGCTTTGACTTTGACGGTTTGTGGCATCGCGCTTCATGGAGTTAGGGGGAGATGTATTATTATTGTGATATACATTCATGGATTTGTTTATTTCCTTTCCCTGACATGATTACTATAGCTAGATTCTTGAAGGAGGACCACTCATATTTATTTGATTGTATTGATATTTGGATGTGAGAAAGAAAAAAAAAGAGAAAAAATAAAAAATAATAAAAAAATAGAGAAAAAATGAGAGATAAAGAAAGAATAGAGTTGTGCTTATTGTAAAACGAGTGGTGAAAGTTCCTAGTTCCAGATAGAAGATTGATTGAGTTTTCTCGTAGTATTCGCTTTAATGGCCACGGGATTAACATAGTACCAGGGTTTGAGGGAATTGAGGGCCGGTGTAGGTTAAATTCGGGTTGTGGATTCCTATCATCATGGTGAGGGTGTGTGAGATATGGGGTTTGGTGAGCTTATGTGACGCTTTAGGATTTTTTACTTCATACAAGTTATATCCTTTTTGTCCTTAAGCCTCATCACCTTTGACCATTAGCGGAATAGGAGTTCGGACAATGAATGAGGCTTAGCCTTGGTAAGCCTCTTATTTTTAATAGCACACATGAATAGGTAGGTTGTTCTTTACAGTAAAGTTATGCTTTCTATAATAACTATGGGGAATTACTTGAAGTCGAATTTAGTTGCGCTTCACACCTCTTTTTTAACTTTTTCATCATCCATTAGCACCGGTCTATGCGTATTGATATTACCTGATCTCCCAAAAAGAAAGTAATTTGTGTTTTATGTTCTAAGATCGAGTCTAGAATTGCATTTGCATCATCTTGCTGCATTGTTTGTGTCTTGAGCCATGTTAGAGTCGTTTGTGTCTTGTCGGCTAATATACAGTTAGATGCAGTAGATGAGACTTTGCTCGGGACGCGCAAATGGAAAGTGTGGGGGTATTTGATAACTCCTTAATAAGAGTTATCCTACTTACGTTTTACATTGTTATTTGTGTGCGTTTCGGAGCAAAGTGATGAGATTTGAGCCAAAATATAAAGAAAATGCGATGTTGGATGTTTTTGAGCTTTAAAGAAGAATTCGCGCATTTCTTAATGGTTTTGAGTATGATTTTGATAATTTATCACATTTTATCTTCGCGGTAGTGTTCATGTTGTTTTTTGACAGGGATTACGTATGCGGGAGTCAAGAAGAAACGAGCTTCAGAATAGAACAAAAAGGCGTTTTGAATGTTTTCGCCAAATTTGGGCAATAATTGAGAAAAACGAGAAAATAGTCTGGAAACGGAGATTTCTATACATGGGCGAATTCTACGTCGCAAAAGAAATCCAAAGGTGCAAAAATCTCATTCATCGGAGTTCGGGATCAAAATCCGGGTCCTTGTTTGCTTTTCAAAAATCTTAGTTGCTTTTTCAGGATGTTTTAGAGAAAATTAAGGATGTTTTGAGGATATCTTTCATTCTAAAATGAAATTGGAGGTAAGGCCGGTGGAAATTGAAAGTATACTCGAAGATCTTTTCAACGGCGGGTCACGGAGCTATAATGGAAGTCGGACGAGAAAGTTATGGCACGGAGAAAGTCGGAGGAAAAAAGCTGAAAATTGGCTAAGGCAACCAAGTCGCAAGACTTGTTAACATAGGGCGCATGACATGGTCAGAGGAGGACAGAATGCTGGAAATATTACAACAAGTCGCACGACTTGTTATCAGAGGTCGCACGACTTGTGAGATATGTTGAAATTTTCTAAGTGTTGGAAACAAGTCGCACGACTTGTTCAAACAGGTCGCACAACTTGTCCGTCAGCAGCAGATTTCGGAAACGTATTGGGGTTACTTTGTAATTACTCCTAACTTGTTCTAAACACTTGGAGAACGTATTGGACCAGGTTAGGGCTCGTTTTTGGAGGAGAAGACATTGTTTTGGACGTGCTTGGAGCTAAGGAGCGATCGTGGGAGCTTGGAGCTTCGTTTGGATCTTTTCTCTTCTCTTTTTCTCTAGTTTTTGCTTATGATCATGAAAACTTGTATTTTGATCATGTTTATGAGTAGCTAAACTTCTTAATTCGGGATATCTCATAGGGAGCTAGGGTTTGAACACTATGTTGGTGATTTATGGATCTTGTTTCATGCTTTTAGCTTAACTGAATGTGTTTTGCTTAGCTATGTTTGGTTTATGTGCTTAATACTACCGTTTCTATTGTTTGAGCTCACAATATGATGATTATAGGTAGAGAATGTTAGAGAAATCAATATTTGCTACCCGGGAAACTTGAATCAAGCACTAGTCGTATCTAGGATTGAGAAATCTTGTTAGTTAGCTAGAACAAAGAGTAGAAGACATTCGTGTTGCTTGAACATAAATCCGAATTAGTGTGAAATCCTTAGTGACCCGTAGAGATATCCTAAACTTTTCCTCATATCAAACTAAATAAATTTTAATAATAAGATTGTTATTTATTTTTTTAGATTAGTTCAACAAACTCAACGCGCTTTGCCCACATAAGGTTAATAAGTCTTCACTAGTTTACAAGAAGTCCTTTGGGTTCGACAAACCCGGATTTACCGGAATTATTACAACACTGACAGCCGTACATTTGCGGTTGGATCGTGTCATGACCTCCCGAACCAAAAGGTACACATCTTCTATGTCCTTTATCATGTTATGAATGTCTCTTCCTGTGATCCTTGTTGGCTTTCAGTAGGAATTAAATTTTTGTTATTCCGCTGCGTTACCTACGTCAGAACCCAACACATCAATCTGTCAAACCAACCACAAACACAAACTCAGATTAACATTCAAATAAATTAGAACGGACTTCTTGTAAACTAGTGAAGACACCTTTTTGCCTCTCTCAATGAACTTGACAGTGAAGAGCTCACCAGTCACCTTATCAATCACCAGCTTCGAAACCCCGAAGTTACCAGCACCCAGATTCCTCATAATATCGTCGTTTTCCATCTCAATTTTTCAACTTTAGAGCTAGTTGTAGTAGTACTAATTGATCAAGATGACATGAACTGGATATTTGTTTCTCTCTCTCTCTCACTCCTCGATTCACTCTCCTTCTATCTCTCCCCCGTCTCTCACTCTCCAGATTGAGACCCAAATCGAACCAACACCACCCCCAATCGATCTGCAGATCTGAGAAGAAGAAGAAGAAGAAGAAGAAGAGAAGAAGAAGAAGAAGAAGAAGAAGAAGAAGAAGAAGAAGAAGAAGAAGAAGAAGAAGAAGAAGAAGAGAAGAAGAAGAAGAAGAAGAAGAAGAAGAGGAAGAAGAAGAAGAAGAAGAAGAAGAAGAAGAAGAAGAAGAAGAAGAAGAAGAGGAAGAAGAAGAAGAAGAAGAAGAAGAAGAAGAAGAGAGAAGAAGAAGAAGAAGAAGAAGAAGAAGAAGAAGAAGAAGAAGAAGAAGAAGAAGAAGAAGAAGAAGAAGAAGAAGAAGAAGAAGAAGAAGAAGAAGAAGAAGAAGAAGAAGAAGAAGAAGAAGAAGAAGAAGAAGAAGAAGAAGAAGAAGAAGAAGAAGAAGAAGAAGAAGAAGAAGAAGAAGAAGAAGAAGAAGAAGAAGAAGAAGAAGAAGAAGAAGAAGAAGAAGAAGAAGAAGAAGAAGAAGAAGAAGAAGAAGAAGAAGAAGAAGAAGAAGAAGAAGAAGAAGAAGAAGAAGAAGAAGAAGAAGAAGAAGAAGAAGAAGAAGAAGAAGAAGAAGAAGAAGAAGAAGATCGGCTCGTCTTCGATGGGGATTCAGGGGCTTGTTGCGTTTGGGTACTGACAAGTAATCCCTGGTGGCTCACCTCTGATCCCTCAACATTGATGTTGAAGATCTGGGTACTGACAAGTACTGCTCCGTCGGCGAGGAAATCAGACGCCGTGTCAGCAAGAACACCGACTCGGTGGAGATTCGTGGGCTTGTTTCGATCTTTGCGAACAAGTTCCCCGGCGTGGTGGAGGAATCATCGGAGATTCGTGGGTTTGTGTCGGGAGAGGGATGGAGATTGTGGTGGAGGGATGGAGTTAGGAGAGAAAGAGAAGAGAGAGAGGGGGGGGCTGCTAGGGTTGGGAATGTGGGAAGAAGGAGAAAATTTACCTTTATAGTGGTGTAATTTTCTTAAATTTTGTGGATAATTATGTCTTTTTGTCCTTCCGTTAGTGTGGTGTTTTTAACTCTGACAAGGGTGAAAAATGTATTTTTCCATAAATCAGGGGGTAAAATGTCTTTTGCCCATAATCGAAGGGTGGAAAATGTCTTGTACCCTTTACTTATTTACAATTATGTTGAAACTATTAAACAGAGAAGTGTATTCAGGATTTGGATATGAAAAAAATAAATCAATCCTTCTTATTTCTACTCTCAATTTCTTCTTCAATTCATGTAACGTCGCCGGAGAACCACTCCGGCAACTTTATCTCAGGTCTGACGAGCGATCTTCTGACACTCTTCTCATGAAGGAAAAATCAGGGGCAAACATTTTTCGGAACCGTCATGCCAAGTTTCACCCAATACTCAACACAAAACTCCACCATTGTCATGTTTACATAACATTATGTAACGTTATATGAGATGTAAAATTAGCATTTGGTCGACGGAATGAGACATAGGAGGTTCCTCAACAATCTATCATTTGTCCTTGTTTTTCAATTGGTCCGTGACACCAACAAATTGAACGACAGGGTTTCTGCTTCTTTGGTATTCGATGCCTCGGCATATATGCATGTCCTGCCTACAGAGGTACCCAAAATCTATGAAATCCAGGCCCTAGTTCATTACAAGGGGAATTTTCTCAATGGACACTATTCTACCCTTTTCAAGATTGGGCATGATTGGTTTGAAGGTAGTGATATAGAGGTAACCCCAAGAACCCCAAGAACGGTTGAATACATTGATCTTATGAATCCTATGTTGGTTTTCTATGTGGAACGCGATGATAATACAATGGAAGACATCTTCATGAGGATCTCACAAGCTCAAACCCGCAATGATTGATCTAGATGGATGGGGTTATGTCTCCACTTTGTTGATAGTCTCCAGGTTTCCTCTCATGCAGTCCATGTTCAGACCAGTGGCGGACCTAGGGGGTGGCCGACGGGGCCCGCGGCCCCTCCAAGGTCCTAAAATTTCACAAAACGCCCTTATAATTTTATGATTTTTTACACAAAAACTACATATTGGCCACTACCAATTTATAATATTTCCGTTTACGTCTCTTTCAAATTTTAAATTTTGACTTCAAAACTCTCAGAATATAAGAATATAACATATGTTGCCCTCTGCAAGGTCGAAATTCCGCTTCCACCACTGGTTCAGACTATGTTCAGAGATGCAATGTCACTAGCTCAAACCCTTGATAAAGATGGATGGGGTATGTTTAGGTCTCTCACCACTCCGGCAACTTTATCTTAGGTCAGAAGAGTGATCTTCTGTTTCTCATGAAGAAAAAATCTGGGGCAAACATTTGTCGGAACCGTCATGCAAGTTTCACCCAATATCTCAACACTCAACACAAAACTCCACCGTCGTCATGTTTCCAGAACATTGTGTAACTTTATATGATATGTAAAATTAGTATTTCATCGACGCAAGAAATCTTATGAGGAAGCTAAACATAAATAGTAAAAACATGAGCGGGGTGAATGAACTGAAACACATCCAAAACCTGTGAATATTGCTCTAGGTCTATGATCGATTTATTTGCTTCTTCTAAGAGACATGGTAACTAAATCTTCTTATAAAATAAAATTGTTAAATATTGAGAGTCCAAATCAACTCTGGACTACGGGCTCTGTCCACTGGGCTGTCAAGGAACTCAGTCAATTACCAAACCCACTATTTAGGATGCCTAATTCTTTGACCAGTGTGTATACAGGCCCAGCTCATTCCCTTACAAGTTGAGAGAAAACGTAATTGCTAGCTCACACCAAGAAACGCCATTGGTTTGATCAAAAAAAAAAAAGAACGCCATTGCGGGGTATAAGACACTTTTTTTTTTTTTTCAAAGGTAAGATTTCATTCATTAGATTGTCTGAAGTACTGGTTCATCAGGAATCGACAGGATCCAAAACTACGCGATACAAACTACTACATGTACAGGGCGGCAAAGTGCAGACGACTACATCATAACTAAGTATAAGACACTTGGTCAATGCTTTTGTATATTGATTAATTCATGCGGGGATTCATTATCATGGCATGTCGCAGAGACATGGACGTGTTGTAGACCAATTGAAATTAAATCAAATTGCCCAAATTAGCGAATGTTAACAACCATTTCAAAAAATCATGTCGTGAATAGATAATTGAACAAACAATTGTTGTTACACGTCAATTAATGGAGATCTCACTCCTGTGACGTTCTATGGTTCCAAGCTTACAGCTATGGCTAGGCTTTCAAGTCGAGAGTCCATTATTTTTGCAGGCCTAGAACCGTTGCTAAGCAGCTTGAGCGAGAGGTAAGGTAAAATCCAATGGATAGTTATGTAATGTAATAATTAATAGGATTGAATATCCATGGATGTTACTAGTGGATCCGAACCTGTATCCATATTCGCTCGGATTCTAATTCCGATATTTAAATAAAATAACTCGATTCCAGTCGACAGTGGCGGAGCCAGAATTTTGGTGAAGGGGGGCACACTTTTTTTTTAAGGAGAGGGTATATGTTTTTAATGAATAAAAAATTATGCTAGTGTATTAAATACTATAATTTTTTTGTGTATTTATGAAAAATTAAAAGGTTAATTGTGTATATTAAATAGGTGATGCTTTTTTTCTTAAAAAAAATGCTTTTGACAAGAACTGGAACTCTTTTTTTGTCCAAAAACACATGCTTTTGCCAAGAATCGAACTCAGGACCTATGCTTTGAAAGCTAAACTCCTAACCACTGGACCAAAATACCAAATGTGTCATGGATGGGGGGCACACGTATATATTCAATCCAGACACAACTAAAAAAGACTAAAAATATAGGGGCATCCTAGTGTTTCCGGGGGAGTCGGGGGGCACGTGCCCCCCGTGCCCCTACATGGCTCCGCCCCTGCCAGTCGAATCACTCGAATCATGGAGTGGAGCCGACTATATTGACATGCCATACCTGTGGTGTTATTGGAATATCCTATACCCTATACGTAGAATCGCTCAATGTCACGTTGCATTTGTCCCCAAACTTATTTTGTTAGTCATCCCGTGTTCTACTCTCTCTCTCTCTCTCTAATGTGGCTTCTGTTCTTCTACTTTTTTAAGGGAAGCTTATGTTCTTCTACTTCAATCCACCGTCACAATACAAATCTTATTTGCCTCTATACAATATGGACATCAAAATTAGAAGTTCACCAATTGAATGGCATGTGACCTCGTATTGTATAAGGCTCCCCAAACTAGCTAATACATTTGTACAGGATATATCATATTTGGTACGCCCATTTTTTCAATTGTGAATTAAATGAATTCCAGTCTCAACATCAAATAGTTAGTAATTTTCCGAAGTATCAAAAAAAAAAACAAATAGTTAGTACACAGATTAACGTGCCAAAATTAAGGTTTATAGTTAGTTTGGACCATAACATAATTTGATTCCTCGACGGCAAGAGAAAGATCATACGCTCAAGAACAATAAACAGTAATATGAAGGGTTGGGCGTTCTTTAGGCATCGTTTTATCCTCACCATAATGAATCCAATTGACTCTGCTTAAAATATGTTGATGATGCTTGTGCTCCATCAGCTTCTTTATACTGAATTCCTTAACTCCATCTTAAGTTCATTTGTGTATGTTAGGATTATAAACATAATCAAAGAAACGATTTAGTTTGTATTGATAAATGAAGAGATAAAGCCATTGATGGCTGATACAGAAGAGAGAAAATGAATCAGTCGATTGAGAAACCCTAGCAGACAATACAGTGAATATATAGGTAGCCGCTTGACCTAACCTAACCAAGGTAATGATTTAACTATGGTCAAGACAGCTGTCTCCTTCTAGAGACTGACGTTACACAACGGCACAATATTTTGTAGGTTTTACATAAGAACCCATAATGATTTCTTAAATGCTAAATAAGTCTTGAACTTTGTCTTAAACTTCAATTTGATCCTTTTTTCTTAATACAAGGATTTGTGCCTCGAATCAAGCTATCAAGATGATCAAAGGGTCAAGAGGAAGACAAGTAGAAGATTGCATCACATCGGGGTTAGGAAGTAGCTCGCACAAGCTATGAACTAGCTCGACACGAGCTAGTTCATGAATGGAAAAATCTGATTGTTTCCTTATTGCTCCATGAATGTTCCGGGTTGCTTTGGCTGCAAGTTTACTCTGTCCTAGGTCTATTAAGGGTTGTAGGTCGCTCATAAAAAAGAGTACAAGCGTGTGTGTTGTAATCAAGTTTCTCTCTCAAAATAATTCGGTTTTTCAGGTTCGTGCAGGTAGCTAGTATTCATGTTAGATTTATTTGTCTTATTTTACATATATGAGGGTAGTTTAGTCTTTTAGATCTTTAGCCTAAGTAAGGCTCATTTTTCTTCTTTGTAACATCAGACTATCATTATCTTTTGTACAGTACTGCAGAACCCTAGTTTTCTTCTCCCACTATGCATCTTTGTTCTCCTTCTATCACATGGTATCAAAGCAGGTTTTAATCGATCCTTCAAAGTTTCCCGCCGATCCAACTCGGCGCTGAGTTGGCTGGGGGTTTGCAGGGGGGGGCGCTATGCTAGGGTTCGGGGGTACGATTTATAGGCTGTTGTTTCTGGGTTGTGATTTATGTATATCGTTTTCAACCCGGTGTGCCTTTTTCGTCTGTTTTCTGAATCGGAAATCGGTGTCTATTTTGCTGCTTGATTGGCTGCATCTACTCGGTAATCCTTTCTGATCTCAGTTTCAGTTAATTTTGATTGTATCGGTATCTGTTACGTTAGTCGTGATGGCTTCTTAAGGCTCGCTTCAGTCTATCAGTGTTAGATTGAATGGAAAGAATTATGCGTTCTGGAGCTATGTTATGAGAAAGTTTTTGAAGGGTAAAAGTGTGTGGGATATTGCCTGTGGCACAGATGTGAAACCTAAGAGTGATAAAGCTGAAAATTATGCACTATTGCTGAAGACCTGGGAGGTTAACAACTCCAAATTATTACTTGGATTAATAATTCTATAGATCATTCGATTGGTATGCAATTGGCTAAGTATGGCACAGCAAAAGAAGTATGGGATCATCTAGCTCGACTGTACACACAATCAAACTTTACCAAAACAGTACCAGTTAGAGTCAGATATTTGTGCTCTCCATCAAAAGAGTATGAGTATTCAAGAATTTTACTCAGCAATTGTCGACCTTTGGGATCAGTTGGATCTTAAGAATCTAAAGAGTTAAAGGCTTGTACATCATATATTGCTCATCGTGAAAATCAGCGGTTGGTTCAGTTCTTGATGGCACTACGAGATGATTTTGAGCAACTCTGTGGTGGCATACTCCATCGTAATCTGCTTCCGTCAGTTGATTTGGTGGTTAGTGATTTGTTGGATGAGGAGATTCGTCTCAAGAGTAGTATAGGAAAAGTTGAAACTTCTGCATCTGGTTCATCAGTTTTTGCTACCTCTGATCCATCAATTGTTTTTGTCTCTTCCAAACAACAATACAAGCCAGTTCGTCCATCTGATGAATCTGCATACTGTAAGGGGAAGAGGCATTGGAAGGCACAGTGCCCTCATAAGCAGCAACATTAGGGACATGGCATCCAACCAAGACACTCTGGCCAGTACCAACTGAAGCAGCAATGTCCATACAAGCCAAGACCACCCATGCAGTATCCTCAACATTAGCAGCAAAGATATGGCGACCCACCTCCACAGCATCACCAACAACAGCATTATGGTAATCAGGCTCCACGGAAAAATTACAGGCCTCAACAGTTTAATACTGTTACAGTTTCACTGCAGTCTCTTAGTGAGCGATTTCAAAAGTTTCTAGCTACTCAACCACATGCCATGTCTGCCAATTCTCCACCTCTTATCACTTCCCGATGTTTACTATATTCCCAATCTTACCTTGAATCTAGTATCTGCTAGCCAATTGCGTGATTCTAGATACTTAATAAATTTTTCTCCTACTTCTTGTCATGTGCAGGATGCCCGTCCTCATAAACTGATTGGGTTGGCCACAAACGGGGAGGGGGGGCTTTATCTTTTGGATGACTTGAGAATACCTGAAGTTGTAGCCTCAACTGTGGATTTTTCCTCTTTTCACTTAACTTCTAGTTCTTGTAGCTTTTATTTGTGGTATTCTCGTTTGGGACATGTTTCTGCTTCTCGTTTGAAGTATTTATTGTCTACTGGTGCTTTAGGCAAGATTTCAGCCACAAATATTTCATACTGTTGTGGATGTAAACTTGCTAAATTCTCTGTTTGCCGTTTAATCATAGTATCTCTTCATATTTTGTTCCTTCTGAACTAGTGCATTCTGATGCGTGGGGCCCTTCTCCTATTGCCACCAAAGGAGGCTCCCTTTATTATGTCTCTTTTATTGATGATCACACTAGTTACTGTTGGGTTTGTCTTATGAAACGATGATCTGAATTCCTCAGAAAAAATTGGATTTTTCATGCACATGTCAAAACCTAATATTCAGATGTTATTAAGTGTTTCAGATGTGATCTGGGGTGAGTATACTTCTAATGAATTCTCTCAGTTGCTTGCTTTAGATGGAAAATCCACCAAACCTCGTGTACAGATACCCCTGAACAGAATGGTGTTGCAGAGAGAAAACACAGACACATTGTTGAAACAACTCGCTATCTACTCTTGTCTGCTTCTGTTCCTAGTATATTCAGAGGGGAAGTCGTTCTCACTGCAGTTAATCTGATTAACAAGATTCCATATCCTCTCACATCAGGTTTGTCTCCATTTGAGAAATTATGTGGGCGTGCTCCTGATTATTCTACCTCGCGAGTTTTCGGCTGCACTTGTTTTGTTCTTCGTCCAACAGTCGAGCGTAGTAAAATAAAGTCTCGCTCTTTTATCTGTGTTTTTCTTGGTTATGGTGAGGTTCAGAAAGGATATAGGTGTTTTAATCCTACTTCCCAGAAATTGTGTGTGTCTCGTCATGTCGTGTTTCTTGAGCATATACCTTATTTTGCTGTTCCGGATAGTACACATCATATGACCAAATCTGATATCATTCGCATTGATCCTTTTTTAGATGACACTATATAGATCACCCTCCAGCTTCTTCTACTTCCAGTATTAGTTCTCTTGGTCTAGTTTCTCCTTTTCCACAGCATTATACTCGCAGGGAGCATTTTGCAGGTAAATCTGTCCCAGCTCCAATTTCTCATAATTCAGCATCCCCCCTGCCGCCGGCAGTCCAATCTGAGATCTCGGATCCTAAGCCTCGTTATCCTCATCGCATTCGTAAGTCTACTAAGTCTCCTGATTTTTCATACTCTTGTCATTCTAGTTCATTTTATTCCTTTTTGTCCTCTGTTCACTCTCTCTCAGAGCCTTTGTCTTACAAAGAGGCAGCACATGATCTACTTTGGCAGCAGGCTATGGCTAATGAACTAGATGCTTTGCACAAGACTCACACTTGGGATTTGGTACAGCTACCACCAGGTAAGAGTGCAGTTGGTTGTCGTTGGGTTTATAAAATTAAGACTAAGTCTGATGGGTCTGTAGAACGTTATAAATCAAGTTTGGTGGTTAAGGGCTTTACTCAACAGTACGGTACTGATTATGAGGAGACTTTTGCTCATGTTGCTAAAATGACCATCGTGCGTACTCTTATTGATGTTTTTTCTGTTCTTCAATGGCATATTTCTCAGATGGATGTTAAAAACGCATTTTTACATGGTGATCTGCATGAAGAAGTATAAATGAATCCACCTCCAGGGGTCTCTCATGAACCCGGAGAAGTTTGTAGGCTCAAGAGAGATTTATATGGTCTCAAACAAGCTCCCCGAGCTTGGTTTGAGAAATTTTCTACCGTGGTTACCTCTCTTGGTTTTTATCCAATCAGTTATGACTCTGCTCTCTTTGTGAAGTATACCGCTGCTGGTCGTATTCTTCTTTCATTGTATGTTGATGACATGATTATTACTGGCGATGATGTACCTGAAATTGCACGACTGAAAGTGGAATTAGCTCGCCAATTTGAGATGAAAGATTTGGGTCCTTTGCGGTACTTACTTGGTATAGAAGTTGCCGAATGGTCAAAAGGTTATCTTCTCTCTCAGTCCAAGTACGCGGTTCATATCCTTGAGCGTGCTCGGCTTACAGACACCAGAACATCAGATACACCTTTGGAGGTTAATGTACGGTATTCTCCTTCTGATGGTACTCCTTTGCTTGATCCTACTTTATATCGTACTATTGTTGCGAGTTTGGTATATCTAACTATTACAAGGCCAGATATTGCTCACGATGTTCACGTTGTCAATCAGTTTATTACTTCACCCACCACAGCTCACTGGAGTGCATTCCTTCGTATCTTGCGCTATATACGAGGAACTCTCTACCATAGTCTTTTATTCCCTTGGACTTCGTCTTTGGAGGTACGTGCATATTGTGATGCTGATTGGGCTAGTGATCCTACGGATCGCAAGTCTGTTATAGGATTTTGCATCTTTCTCTGTGATTCTCTTATTTCTTGGAAGAGGAAGAAGCCGAGTGTGGTTTCTCAATCCTCTATAGAGGCAGAGTATCGTGCCATGGCATCTACTACCACTAAGATTATTTGGTTGTGTTGGTTGCTTGGAGATATGGGTGTTTGTCTTTCGCAGCCTACTCCCATGTCTTGTGATAATAAGAGTGCTATCCAGATTGCACACAACTCAGTCTTTCACGAGAGAACCAAGCATATTGAGATTGATTGTCTTATCACTCGTCATCATCTGTTTTTGGGTACTATTACTTTTCCATTCGTACCATCGTCTCTCCTCCTGGCGAATTTCTTTACCAAGTCTCGCCCTATTTCGCGGTTCAGATTTCTTTTTGACAAACTCTCGATGATTGTGGCAACATCGTGAGTTTGAGGGGGCATGTTAGAGTTATTTTTCTTATTTTACATATATGAGGTTAGTTTATTCTTTTATATCTTTAGCCCATATAAGTCTCCTTTTGCTTCTTTGTAACATCAGACTATCATTCTCTTCTGTATAGTACTCCAGAACCCTAGTTTTTTCTCCCACTATGAATCCTTCTTCTCCTTCTTTCACAATTCAAACTTGCGAAGCGCGCTAAATATCTTTGTTTGCATGCTTATTTTTCTGTTTCGTTCCACTGTTCTTTCTTTATCCCCTCGTTTTATCAAGTGGTATCAAAGCCAGGTCGGGTTAGAATTTTGAGAAGAACGATGGCGAATTCCATGCTCAATATCTATCTGTTCATCGGGAGAAACGAATTCAGTCAGTGGAAAATTAAGATGCGTGCTTTACTGAAGTAGCAAGGTCTTTGTTTGTCGTTGGTGGAAGACAAGAAGGGTGTGGACATAACTACGGCTGTGTATCTGAAGATGGAGCATAAGGCGCACGCAACGATCATGATGTGTCTTGCGGATGATTTGATCACATAGTCGCAGAACAGGATATGACAGCTGCATTGTGGATCAAGTTGGAGAGCCTCCATCGTACGAGGATTTCGTGCAATCTTTCGTGGCCTTAATTCTGTTGGTGCATTTTCCTCCATCGTAATAGTGATGAGATTGTAAATGATGAAGACGTGGCCTTAATTCTGTTGGTGTATTTTCCTCCATCGTACGAGAATTTCGTGCAATCTTTCATTGTTGGGAAAGATATGATAACCCTAGAGGAAGTCAGCTATGGCCTTCACACTAGGGACCAGAGGCACAGGGCTGGAGGGAATGATTTGGGTGGCTATAAAGATTTCGGCGCTTTGATGGTCAAATCTGGAAGATTAAGGGAGATAGTAGGCCTGGAGGATCCCAATTACCTAAGGTTGTATGTGCCTATTGCAAGTAAAATGGTAACTATAAGATGGAATGTCCCAAGAAGAATCCCGCATCTGTAGATTTGCTACAGGTGAAGGGAATTCTAAGGATGGCCTAGTTCTCTAAGAGCCATGAGGGGGCTATTTGGGCTCATGGCATGGCGCATTTGGCGCGTGAAATTTCTGGCGCGCAAATCGAGTTCTAGTTCTGGCGGGCGGTATGTACCTTTCCTGTTTTGTATGGGTATCGGGCTTTGGGTGTGTACCATGAAACGAAGTTTGCTCGTTCTAGCGCGATTAGGGTTTCTGGCAAGCATCTGGCGTAGCCGAGGAATTCAGGCGCAATCTGGCACGGCAGCTCTTTTCGAGCACTTGGAATTAGGTGCATCGGGTCTTATAAGTAATCACGTCTGGTACTCGTTGTGGTGCATCTGTCTGGCGCAATTGGACGCATCTCGAATACATACGTTCCCGTCTCTGTGAATGTATTCGAGTCTGATTCAAGGTGGCACACTTGATTCTGTTTTTAGAAGTGTATCCGAATCTGACGCATTCGTTGTAGGAACGCATGGTAGTTGGAGCAACGACTTGGCAATTCTGATTTCGCATACAGCTGCAAAACTTTTGTTTCTGGATTGGAGAGAACCTTTGGTTTTGGTTTCAAGTTTCTTGGAGGAATCGAGGAAATGTGGAGATTTGTTAGGGTTTGTGCCTCGAATCAAGCTAGCAAGATGATCAAACTAGCAAGAGAAAAACAAGGAGAAGACTGCAGCACATCGAGGTTAGGAAGTAGCTCGCACGAGCTATGAACTAGCTCACACGAGCTCTAGTAGCTCGCACGAGCTAGTTCGGGGGCTGGCAAAATCTAATTGTTTTCTAATTGCTTTAGGAATGTCCTGTGTTGTTTTGGGTGCAAGTTTAGTCTATCCTAAGTTCATTAAAGCGTTGTAGGTCGTTCATAAATAAGTGTACGAGCGTGTGAGTTGTAATCGAGTTTCTCTCTCAATATAATTCGGATTTTCGGGTTCGTAGAGGTAGCTTGTATCCAAACTAGCGAACCACATTAAATATCTCTGTTCTTGTGTTTGTTTTTCTGTTTCATTCCACTGTTCTTGTTATTCCCTCGTTTTAACAGTGTCAGTTTATTTATATTAGTATTTCAACTTGTCAATTGCTACACACTACCCATTCCCTATACAGAATGAGAAACATATAACCCGCGTAATCAATAGTTTGTGGCCCTTAACAAGCCATATAAGATTCAAGCTTCGTCACGGTCACGACCAGGTTATTATATTCACTAACTTGTTATGCTCAATCTTTGAAAATGTTGCTGGAAGATTATTGGAAGCAATATGACATCCTAAGTTCTTATCTTAACATCTCAACAAACATCACTCGCCGTGCCACTTTTTTCCAAGCCTCGTGTATAATTATTGGTTCTTTTTCTAACCAAATTCTTCGTCTTTTAGCTCTTCTTTTTATTTAGTTTTATCCAATATTCCAATGGAGAATGTCATTAGTGAGATCATACTAACAATAACTTACATGAAAGGGAAATCGGTTGAAACAAACAAATCTATCAATAAGCTTATAGTAGAAGAATGTCACACAAATATGAAAGATTTGAAGTATTAAGTAATGTAGAGAAATGAATTGTGAATTGCCTGAATTCGTTACAAGGCATCTGAAACATGTGAACGCTTGAGTATTCATCTGGTGTGGCTATCTCGAGCCGTTCTGAAATGATCATAATAATATCATACACCCAGAAAAATGTCATTAACAAAGTAAAATATTATTTATTTATTTTTGAACTTTTGACAGAAAACCTCCCTGCAGTATCGTCTTCCGGACACTTAACTACTAGCAGTATTGGTTTTGTCAGAAAACCCTCTGCAGTTTCACTTTTACCGACATAGCGCACAATTTTACTAACAGAAACCCCCCTGCAGTTTCACTTTTACCGACACTTAGCTACCAACAGTTTTAATAAAATTGTGCGCGATGTCGGTGAAAGTGAAACTGCAGGGAGGTTTTCTGTCAAAATTAATACTGTTTGTAGCTAAGTGCCAGCGAGACGATACTGCAAAGGGGTTCTCTGTCAAAAGTTCTTTATTTTTTGAAGAAAAGGAGTGATTTCATTACGAAGGGGTAGTCAGCCCCATGATATCAGATTGGAATACATTTGTTGCCCACTCAGGGACTTGTGACTAATATGACATATCGTCTTCAACTAAACCAGTTCTAACAATGCAATGAGCCAGCTCATTTCCTTACACCATTGAAAGCTTGCTCATTCCGACATTTCCAAATGGCCCATACAGTAGCAGTGAAAAGCTCACATATTCCCACTGATTTGTGCATGAAAACTTCAGCTATTAATTCCCTGAACCCTCCTGCACAGTGACAAACGAAACCCATATTTTCATTTTGATTCCAGCATTGTTGAGTTGCCGAGCATTTTAAGAATAGATGATCTTCCGTTTCCAGCTCCTCCTCACACAATTTGCAGACGGGTTGTAAATTAATACCCCATTGTCTGATTTGGATTGGAACCAATAATACTCATCTTCACTGGGTTTTATTGGAATCACTATTGACTGAATTGCCGAAATATCGGAGGGGAGGAAGAACAAGTCCAACTTGTCCTCATCCCATGTGTTTGTCACTGGATCGATAAGCTCCACTACCAGCATGTCTTCTTCACCGATTGGGGTTTCAGATAATATTCTGAAAGTGCCTATAAGAGGCACCCAATTGTCCTTAAAAGGATCTGATGCGTCTTCCGTCTCTGACCTTCCAAGCTAGATCCCTTTTGATAAGCTATGTGCCTGCAAGAATACTACGGAAAAGCGTAGGACACTTGACTGTTTCCCAGTAAGCTGGACGTTGAGAATGGAATTATCACGGTAGTATTTTGTTTTAAAAACTCTACTAACAAGGCTTTATGTATTCATGAGAAAACGCCATGTCTGTTTTACTAGCATTGCTATGTTGAAGTCTTGAAAATCCTTAAACCCTAACCCTCCTTCTTCTTTTAGCGCCTTCAATCTGTCCCAAGCCAGTCAGTGAATCTTTCGTTTGTCTACGCTGTCTCCCCACCAAAAATTTCTAACAATCTGTTCCATCTCCGTACAAATTTTCAGAGGAAGAAGAAAACAGTCCATGGCATAATTGGGAATTGCCTGGACTAGAGATTTGATCAGTACCACCTTGCCAGCTGCTGATAACTCCTTACCCTTCCATCCCTTCAGTTTCCTTCTAACCCGTTCGGGGAGATAGCTGAAAGTCTCTGTTCTTCGTCTACCTATGACCGTTGGGAGGCCCAGGTATGTGTCATAGTCCGTTGTTGTTGTAACTCCAAGAATGTGGCTCATTGCTTGTCTGTCGTACGAGCTGACATTGCCTGAAAACACTACAGAAGATTTTTTGCAGGTTTAACATTTGCCTCGAAGCTCCTTCAAAATCACTGAGGATAGATTGAAGAGCATTGATCTCTTCAATGGTCGCTTTGGTGAACAAGAGGTTGTGATCTGCAAGAAACAAATGTGAAACTATAGGTCCTCCCCGAGAGGATGCTAGACCAGAGATCCTCCATTCCTGCACTGCCAATAAAAAGACTAGGTGAAAGAGTCTCACTAACAAGTAAAAATGAGTAAGGCGAAAGGGGACATCCCTGTTACAATCCCCTTTTGGGGTGGATCATCCCATGTACCTCCCCGTTAATAATAAGGTTGTATGTTGCCGTGGAGAAACACTTCACTACCACATTGATCCATCTGAGGCCAAATCTCATTCTTCCTAGAACTGCTAGGAGAAAATCCCACTCCACTCTATCGTAAGCCTTGCAAGTTTCTGCTTTCAAGGCTAGATATCCAACCATGCCCTTCTTTCTGTTCTTCATAGAGTGTAAGAGCTCAAAAGTCGCCAAATTATTGTCAGAGATCAGTCTTCCCGGTACAAAATCACTTTGATTCTCTAGGATGAGAGAATCCAAAATCACTTTTAAGCGATTAGCAATCACTTTAGTAATAATTTTATAAACTGTATTACAAAGACTAATTGGCCTGAAGTCTGAAGGTTTACGCACATGTTTGACCTTAAGAATAAGGGAAATAAGTGTATGATTAAACCTAGAGATATCACCATCTTCATTCAGTATCTCCAGACAAGCCTCATCAATATCCGATCCAACAATGAGCCATAATTTCTGATAGAATATGACTGGATAGCCGTCCGGTCCAGGAGTCTTGACAGGCGCCAGTTGCTTCATTTCTGTCTGAATGTCTTCTCTAGTGAATTCCTGATTCATAAAAGCCCGTTGTTCAAGTGAAACCAGTTCTTCGATACCTGGCATAACTGGTTCCATCTATTGTCTAGATGGATCAGAAGATGTGAAAATATCCCTGAATTACTCCTCAACAGTTGCGACTATATGATGCTAATTCGTAAGCCAATTACTAGCCGAATCCTCTAACCCGCTAATTTTGTTCATGGTGTGCCGAATAGAGGTCTTTCTGTGAAAAAAATTGGCATTCTGATCGCCTTTTCTCATCCAAACTTCTCTCGATCTTTGTCTCCACATATTCTTTTCTCTGAGAAGGATTTGAATAATAGAGTTACGAACTTCATTAAGCTCTTCTATCGTCTGACGGGATTGAGGACCCTCAGTGAGGGTTAATTAATCGCTACCTCAATAGCCTCAATACTATTTTCAGAACAATTTTGAAGACCGACTCGGAGTTTGTTAGATGTTGGTTTTAAGATGGGGAAAAAAGAAAAATGAACAACTTACAAACATCAATTTTTTGTTTTCAAACTTCGAAACATAGCCTAAATCTATTAATTATGGTACCTTTCACTCAAGAATGGGGATGTCAATGGATCGGATTCGGATCGGATGCCCCTATATCCATATTCATATCTGAATAAGAAGGATAGATCCAGATCCGATCCAGATCCGATCGGATCTTCAGCGGTGTAGATACTGCTTTCTGACATGACAGATCTTGGCCACGTGGCAGCCATCCAGCACACCATATTGTGCTCCACACACACAGGATCACCAGCCGAGCTGATCCATGTGGGGGCTGCGAGACAGAGCCCTCGCATACCACTGCACGGGACCTGTAGGGACTTTGTGGTTTGGAGGCTAGAGTAAGCCCTGTCGCGTGCGAGCCAAGCCCGCACGCGACCTTTAGTAACTGTTTTGAGAGATCTATGGCACGAGCTCCCTAGACCCGGTCAATCCGGTCAAACCCGGTCAACCTCGTAACGGTTCCGGTATTCGCGCACCACGTGCTCTAACGGTTCCTATATACTCGGACGAACGTGCCGTTATGGTTAAGCTAATTAAGCCGCCATTAATGGGCGCATTAACCACACTACAACGGTCACGTTCTCCAGTATATATAGATCGTCAACCTTTCCATACAAAGGAGAACACACTGCCATACGCGGAAGCTCTGCCAAACCTCTGTCTCTCTCTCAGACATTGCTACTGACTTACTCTCTCCCTACACACACCCCTACTCTTCCTGTGCGATCCTTGATCCACTACACACGGTGTACACGGAGGTCTCCCTGCCGGAATCTCTTGTGCACATTTTGGTGAACCCGACGTGAAACTTACCGGCAAAAGCAACCATGTCTCAGGAGGATGATGTCAGCAACCGATCGCCTTCCACCGAAACTCCCTCGGGAGACGAGACCCGCCGTACTTCGACGACTCCCGGCGAAGCACCGACGTTAGAGTCTTTGGACGCCACTGTCCAAAGTCAGGCGAAAACTCTCAAGTCTCAATCCGCGCAATTAGAACAAATCTTGGCCGTTCTGGGCACCCTCGCGCCAAATCCTCCGCCAGCCACCGCTATCCCTCAGAGAGGAGGAACCCCTACTGCTCCAGGATTGGGAGTGCCAGCCACACCTCCCAACCCTCATCTGCAGACTCCACCGTCGGCTGCGCAACTGCCTTCGGTTCAAGGATCAACGGCACAAATGCTGCCTCCTGCTGCTCACGCTCCTCAGCCCTCGGCTTTGGCGTCCAACCCGACTTTGCAGTACCCTTTGCCTCCCCCAACGATGATCTGGGGAAACGCGGGTACTCAGTATGCTCCCAATCCTCCGGCGGCATATGCGTCGCCACCGCCTACGGCAACCCCTCCGGCGACTACCGAGGGAAGCATTCCAGAATGCATGACGTCTTTGCAAAAGCGCGTGGACACCATCCTGGCTCATCAGTCATTCGCGGATACCATTATCCCGAAGTTAGACAATGATCCACCTATTCCACGAGAGATCTATCTCATGCCTAACCCGGCGGGGTACAAGGCTCCCAAATGGGATAAGTTCGAGGACGTCAATGGAAACGCTCATGAGCATGTCATGCGTTTCATCGATGTCATGGGTCCGTACGGAGCCGATCCCAAGCTGTTGATGCGAGAGTTCCCAAAATCTCTTGGGAACGTAGCATACAAATGGTACCGGACATTGGAGGCCGGATCCGTGAAGACTTGGGACGACATGGTCCAAAAGTTCTATACCAAGTTCTTTCAAATGGAGGAAAAGGTGACAATGATCCATCTCTCGCGGATGTACCAGAAGCGCGAGGAGGATGGGATCACCTTCATCAAGAAATTCCGGGCGAAATCCTTGGAGTGCAAAGATCCAATGCCCGAAAGCCGGCTCGTGGAGATATGCCTACATTGCATGCGAGATGAATACAAAGGTATGCTCATCAATTTGCAAACACCTACGTTTTCAAAACTAATCGAATGCACGAAGAACATCGAGCCCATAGTCGAGAGACAGAAAAAGAAGAACGCTCCAGAGCGACCTGCGAGCGGCACCACTTACAAGATCGGAAGGTTCAGCTACAAGCGGGGACGCGAAGCTGAGGTCAATACAGTTTCGCCCCAGAAACAAGCGAAGGTTGTGAACTTCGATGTACCGCCTCTGCCATGCTCGGTAGAGGAAGCGAGTGACCTCTGCAAACAGTGGCGCAAGGACGGCGTCCTGCCACCGCTCGAGAAAACACCCTCCAAGGAGATGGTGAGGGACCCTAAGTGGTGCGAGTACCACGGCAAGATCATGCATCCCACCGCCGAGTGCAAGAAACTCAGGTTCGCGTTCGATCAGAAGATGAAGAATGGCGAGCTAATCGTTAGCGACAACAGGAAGGACGTGCGCAACAACCCACTTCCTGCCCATACAGAGTCAGGCTCGAAAGGCAAAGAGGTCGCCATGATCTCGATCGTAGACTTGGAGGAAGTTGCAGAGGATGGTCTACCCATCATTGCTGAGGTCCATCAAGACGAAGATTATAGCATGGACACGGAGGATGAACGTGCCGACCGCATGAAAGGGTCGCACGGCTTCAACAAATTCTTCGACGAGATGAATTTCTCCGACAGGTGCCGGACTGATATGACAAAAGCAATCTTAAGGATAGCGGAGGACTACGAGGAAGACCTCGTGGTCTCCAACGGGAAAGTCATCAGGGCGTCTCGTTCCACAGAAAAGATCATGACCTTTTCTGCCAGCGACAAGAAGACAGATGCGAGCCACCAGAGGCCTCTGTACGTGACCGCCATCATCAACGGTGTCGAATTCAAGCGAGCATTCGTCGATGGAGGAGCAGCGGTCAATGTTGTTCCACTCCACACACTGAAACTAGCAGGGATCCCCGAGCACAAGGTAGTCAAGCGTCTCCACTGGTGGGATTCGGAAGCGACTCTAGGATGACGATCGGATGGATCCGTCTGGGCGTCCAGATTGGCAAGATCAAGTGCTCGGCGAAGTTCTATGTCATAGACGCGAACACCACATACCACATGATTATAGGTCGAGCCTGGATTCATCGCTTCGACGCAGTCCCTTCGACGGCTCACCAGGTTATGAAAGCTATCTGGAACGACAGAATAGTCGAGATACCGGCTTCGATTAACCCGTTCAACTTGGACGAAGCACATCTCAGCGAGGCGGTGTGGTTCACTGAGATGGCGGACGAGCAAACACCCGGGCCATTCAACCCTACTCCTTTGCCTCTCTGGGAGGACATCAAGGACCAGTCACCTGCGGGCGTGATGGTGACGAGGGAAGATGCCAAGGAAAAGCCGCCTACACGCGAAGAGGCGCCACGTATCGCATATCATCGAAAGAATGTGTACACTTTGAAGAGGATCGCAAAGCATGACCCCGAGGGCAAGGAGATAGAGAGCTTCTACGCCAATGGGAAGAATTGCTATCGCATATGAAGGTGCGCGGGGATGTCCTCACACGGACATGGGGATGTCCCTGGGAAAATCAATCAAATCGAGCAAATTGCGCTGACGGAAGAGCCAACACAAGGCACTCCAGACGAGAAACTCAAAGAAGCGCCTGAATGCATGGAAGACAGGCCAAGACCACAAAAACAAGAACTAAAGGAAGTGTTCCTCAGCCCGAACGAGGAAAAGAAAAGGCCAGTCTTCCTGAGTGCGGATCTCACAAGCGAAGAGGAACAAGGACTGCTGCAGCTCCTAACTGAGTACAAGGACGTGTTCGCATGGGAATATGATGAGATGCCAGGTCTGGATACAAGCATCACCATGCACCGTTTGGACATCATCCCAGGGTCTAAACCGGTCAAGCAGAGCACCAGAAGCTTTAGGCCAGAGCTTAACGTGAAGATCAAGCAGGAGATTGTCAAACTCCTAGATGCCAAGTTCATAGAGCCAAATCATCATCCCACATGGCTGGCCAACATCGTGCCGGTGGTGAAGAAGAACGGACAGCTCCGCATCTGCGTGGACTTCCGAGATCTCAATCGCTTCTGCCCTAAGGATGATTTCCCACTGCCCAACATCGATTTGCTTATCGATTCAACAGCAGGCCATCGCATGTTCAGTTTCATGGACGGTTTCAGCGGGTACAATCAAATCAAGATGGATCCCGAAGATGCGCGGAAAACTGCATTCATTACTCCTGTGGGGGTATTCAACTACACGGTAATGCCGTTCGGTCTTAAGAACGCGGGCGCGACTTATCAGCGAGCCATGATGGCTCTATTCCACGACATGATGCACAAAGAGGTGGAATTCTACGTGGATGACCTGGTGGTTAAATCCAAGCACGAAGTGGATCACCTTGCAGACCTGCGAAGGGTGTTCAACAGATGCAGGAACTTTCAACTGAAGATGAACCCCATGAAATGCGCATTTGGGGTGACCTCGGGGAAGTTCTTGGGATGTGTAGTCCATCGCCAAGGAATCGAACCTGACCCTGCGAAAGTGTCAGCCATCACCAGCATGACGCCTCCCCATAACCAAAGTACCTTGAAAACATTCTTGGGAAAACTGTCGTACCTGCGGAGATTCATCCCAGCAATTGCAGAAATCACATGCTGTTTCAGCACTCTTCTCAAGAAGGACGCCGCGTACAACTGGGCTCCGGACCACGAAGCCGCATTCGAAAAGCTGAAAGAGCTGCTCACGTCCTCAAAGATAATGATCGCGCCTCAGCTCGGATCACCGCTTCTGCTATATCTTACATCAACAAGGAGATCTATAGGAGCACTCTTGGCTCAGGAGTATGAAGGCCAAGAGAGGCCCATCTACTATATCTCTCGCATTGTGCAGCCTGCTGAATCAAGGTACACAGACATCGAACGTCATTGCCTTTCTTTATTCTTTGTGATAGAGAAGTTGAGACACTATTTTGCATCACACAAAGTAGTGGTGGTCACCAAGAGCGACCCCATAAGATACTTGCTAACTCACACTACTCCGGGCGGGAGATTGGCAAAATGGTACATGACCATCTCTCAATACGATATCACATGCGTGAAACCAAGAGCGATCAAGTCGCAGGCAGTAGCGGATCTGTTGGCACAGTTTCCCGACAACAGCCACGAACCCGTGATCGAAGAAGAGCTCGAAGGCCCTGAAATCTACGCAATCGACGTGCCCTATTGGACCCTCCACTTCGATGGTTCGTCAACCAGAAAAGGCGGAGGCATGGGGATAGTCTTGACAAAGCCAGACGGGGAAGTCATACAGATGTCCGCAAAGCTCAACTTCGCAGTCACGAACAACGAAGCGGAATACGAGGATCTCATTGTGGGGCTCCGTGCGGCGAAAGCTTTGGAAGTAAGTAACTTAACAGTCATGGGAGATTCCAAGCTGATTGTTAAGCAAGCCTCGGGCGAATATGGTTTGAAGGAGATCAACCTCCTGTCTTATCGTACCCTAGTACAGAAACTGATGCAACAATTCTGCGATGTGAAGTACGAGCACAAGCCCCGAGCAGACAACAGGCACGCAGACGCCTTAGCAACTCTGGGGTCTAAGGTCAGCATAGACAAGTGCCCCGCAAGGATTTCCATCGAAGTGCGAACATCGTCGGCATTAACAGAGGATGCGTGCGACGACGAACACATGGATGACGCAGACTGGCGAAAACCAATCCTGCAAGCTATTGCGAAAGGCACCAGCAGCGAAAGCTGGGCACTCACAAAAGGATACTGCATCCACGACAACGCCCTTTACTACAAGGGTCCTGGAGGAATACTCATGCGATGTGTCTCCGAGCAAGAGGGACAACAGCTGTTAGAAAAGATTCACCAACACGCTTGCGGAGAAAGCGAGGTGTCAATCTACAGAAAGTCTCAGAGATATGGCATTCATTGGCCAGACATGTCGACAGCTGCAGCCCTGATACAAGGGAAGTGCGAAAGTTGCGCACTAATCAAAGATTCTCTACTCGTCGCCTTAATCGACGACGACACAGACTGGAGGAAGCCGCTGTTCGATTTCCTCACCCAGGGCACCGTGCCCGAATCAAGAAAGGAAGCCGAAAAATTGAAAAGGAAAGCGTCTCGATATGTGGTACAAGAAAACCTACTTTGGCGAAAAGGCCACGAGGGCAACTTGCTGCGATGTCTAGACGGCAGAGAAGCACAAGAAGTCATGGACCTTTCTCATCAGGTGGAGCATCAAGGAGGTGCGAAATTATGCAGACAGCTCCTCTCAATCGGATATTTCTGGCCCACGATGGAAGTCGATTGCCGTACCAAAGTGCGACGCTGCCAGGAATGCCAATTCAAAGGGAACCTAGTGCACGCTCCTGTTGTGGATCTACATGCACTAGGGACGCCATGGCCATTTCACACATGGGCTCTGGACTTCATCGGTCCCATCCGGCCAACGTCGCACGGGAATCATTTCATTCTCACCGCAACTGAGCTGTTCACCAAGTGGGTGGAAGCAATACCACTAAAGACGGAAAATGCACTGGCCGTGGTCAACTTTATCCAAGAAAGCATCGTATGCAGGTTCGGAATCCCAAACACCATTCTTTCAGATAACGGTACTCCTTTTGTTAATCGCCAGGTAGCTGCGAAATTAGCGGAGTACAATATCAGGCAGATATGTTCTACCCCTTACTACCCAAAGGGAAACGGACAAGCCGAAGCGACTAACAAGACGCTGTTGAGAATATTGAGCAAAATGGTCGCAGACGACCACAAGAAGTGGGCCGACTCTCTAAGCATAGCTCTGTGGGCCTACAGAACTTCTCCAAGGACACCCACAGGGGCCTCGCCATTTCTACTGTGTTATGGGGCCGAAGCTGTGGTACCTGCGGAGGTTAGAGTCAATTCGGCAAGGCTGGCCTTCCATGCACTCTATGAAAATCAACGCGATCATGACTTAATCTTGCTGGAAGAAAAGCGAGAACAAGCCAAAAGGACTAACAAGCGGTACCAGGAAAGAATCGCTCGCGCATACAACAAGACAGTCCAGCGAAGGGATTTCGCAGTCGGAGACCTGGTCTTGCGCGCATCTGACCACTGCATGCGAGAAGCAACTCACCCAAAGTTCGCAGCTAATTGGGAAGGACCCTTCGAAGTCACAGAAGTCTTCGATAGTGGCTACTGCAGCATACGAAGGTTGCACGGCACAACCTCAACTCCCAGTTCAATCAACATGCGCTGGATCAAGAAGTACTATCCCTGACTTCTCTCATTTCATACGTTTTATGATAACGTGCTTAATATCTCATGTGGCTATGATTTACGCAATCTCCTCTCCCATATGAGAGGATTGTAATCCCATCTCTCCCATATGAGAGCGTTATAATAAAAGAATTCTCCCAAATGAGAAGTTCATATTTCTAGCTGTTTATGTTGCTCTATTTAATTTGTTATTACTGTTAACAATGGTTTATTTGCTGCAATAGCAATCCATACAAACTGCGATCTTAATTGATCATATAAGCCTATCTCTTTACGATAGCAGCCAATGCAATGCGATCTTAAGTGATCATTTAAAGCCTATCTCTCACGATAGTAGCCAATGCAATGCGACCTTAAGTGATCATCTAAAGCCTATCTCTTACGATAGCAGCCAATGCAATACGATCTTAAGTGATCATCTAAAGCCTATCTCTCATGATAGCAGCCAATGCAATGCGATCTTAAGTGATCATCTAAGCCTATCTCTCACGATAGCAGCTAATGCAAATGCGATCTTAAGAGATCATCTAAGCCTATCTCTCACGATAGCAGCCAATGCAAATGCGATCTTAAGTGATCATCTAAGCCTATCTCTCACGATAGCAGCCAACACAAATGCGATCTTAATTGATCATCTAAAGCCTATCTCTCACGATAGCAGCCAACGCAAATGCGATCTTAATTGATTATCTAAAGCCTATCTCTTACGATAGCAGCCAAGCGCAAATGCGATCTTAATTGATCATGTAAAGCCTATCTCTTACGATAGCAGCCAAACGCAAATGCGATCTCAATTGATCATCTAAGCCTATCTCTCACGATAGCGGTCTATACAAGTGCGATCTCAAGCCTATCTGTTACGATAGCAACTTATACACAAAACGATCCTACCTGATCTTCTCAAGCCTATCTGTTACGATAGCAACTTATATGCAAAGTGATTTTAGTTGATCACCTAAGCCTCTGTTACGATGGAAACGCATGCGAAAGATGATCTTACTGGATCTTCTAAAAGCCTATCTGTTGCGATAGCCATTTATGCGAGAAACCATCTCAAACAATTCTCTAATAAAGCCTATCTTTTATGATAGCAATCCGCACCACTTAACGATCTTAATTGATCTGCTAAGGACTATCTGCTACGATAGCAATGTTGTGAAAATGATCTTAAATGATCCGCAACGGTCAGCCAACAAGCCCATCTGCTGGGATGGCACAGCTGCGAAGATACGATCTCGAACGATCTAGCGAAGCATTAGCAAATTAATATATCGCAGATGCGAAACAATTACATAGCATTATGCAAGGCGAAATATGCCGAAACGCATGCGAAATTGTATTCTGTTGTAAAGAGACAGCAGATAATACAGAAAGCTATTTATCATTACGAGTCAAGTGACTTACAATTTATCTGTCTAGATAGCAGCTTACAAGCGAAAAGCTCGAATCTAACTACGCAGCCAACATGGCTTACAATAAATTCGAAAAGTGGCTGGTAAGCCAGCAGAGACACAGTACGGAAACCCGGACTGCAAAGGATGAACCCACCGGTTTCAAACACCGGCTACGCAACGCCCAGATCTGCGGGTGAACATCTGTAGCAGGGGGGATCTTGCTCTAAAAGAGCCACATGAAGCCATACGTTCGAGATCCCGCTATCCGACAAGACCGTTGTCAGATATGCACCCCATAACATTTGCCCAAGGAACCACCGGTTCCGGCGATCCGCAGGCAAGCAGAAGCTCCAAAGGGAAAGGGCTCCTTGTAGACGGGGATGAACGCGACGATTCGTCATCCCGAGCTCACAAACGTGAAGGTGACGGATTCTTCTTCGGAGATGCTGAAGAAGAATTTCGCCGTTCATTACGAGACGGTAGCACGGTCACTTCGGCGCTGCACCTCACCACGAGGCGGCCGGAAACATGACCTGCACACATAATACACGAAGAAATTTCTTCGAACACACATGAAATATTATCTGCATTTTCTTTATGATGGTTATAAAGAGCAATAAGCCTCATAAAGTGGATCTTGGAAACTATTTCTATAGCACAAAGCGCAAACTCAGGATTCAAAACTTGAAGTTGCCATGAATCAACGAAAAACAAGCGTTGAAGCCAGCAGTCGTAAGGACTCACGGCAAAGCACATGTTTGGGATAAAGAACCCAAATAGCAAAGACAGGGTTTATATAGACCCTGTACAGACTCTTCGGTTGCCTAAGATGAGTCAGCAAAATTCAAAAAGAGGGTAAGTTCAATCACTTACGCCTTGAAAAGCGGTAACAATCAATTACCCTACTAAAGGCTACGACGATTCAGTTGCGTATCCTAATAAATGACGGATAGTCATGATTCGGATGGACTTCCCAACGGAAGCGTGCTTATCTGCCGAGAAATTAGCGCGAAAATCAAGCAGAGAATCAATTGCTGATGTCATAATTGGATATGCACAGAAATGTCCAATCAAATCTCGGAAAAGGGCAAAACGGGAAAATTCATTGTTCTTGTTAAAAAAAAGGGGGGAGAAACCCTAGAAACATTACATTAATGTTCAAGACATTACATTAATGTTTCAGCTATTTTTTCTTGCTATTTTTGCAAAATTCAAAAAATCAAAGCAAATTCTTGATTAAAGAGTCTTGGGGCTCGAACTGCTCGCTCAGCTTCTCCACCTGTTCCACTTCTTGCTTCAGTAGCTCGCATCTAGCATTCATCTCATGATACAGCTTCAGAGCTTCATCAACCTTTTGCTTCTGCTGCTCCACCTTCTGCATCTCGACTGCGAGATTCTGGTGACCGAGTTTCAAAGTTACGGCCGCGCGAATCAGCGTGACTCTGTCCTTAAGAAACTTAAAGCCCATTCTGCCTTGGAATTTGGTCACGAGGTTTTGGCACATGCCACATAGCAATTCAGCACTCTGGACCGAAATGGTCGCAGGCGTAGCCGCAGATAGCTGCTCCAAAATCCAAATGGCTTCAGTAAGGAACAGCCTCCTGTCAAAAGGCCCGATCTCCAGAGATCTCACAAACGAGCGAGGGTACCTGAGACGCATTCGAACCACCCAGTCTACATCGGTTTGCTTCAAACCTGAGGAGACGTCAAAGATAAGTTATGATGTCAAAACTCGCAAGCGAATAATGCGACGTGCGAACAGTAAAGCTCTACTTACCAGTTCCTTCCAGAATCTCATGAAGAGAAGGAATGCGGGCTGCCGGGTTGTTCGAAGACTGCCCTCGCTCCATGACTCTCCTATCAGCTGCGAGCTCCAACCTCTCATAGTCAGGAGGAAGAGTGTAGGCCGCACCAGCTGCGACTGCATTCCCAGCCTGCGAGCCCCAAATGCTCCACGCAGGAATAGGTGCCTCTGGCTCAGTCATCCCCGGAGGCGAGGGGGCAGCCGTAGTCGCTTGTCGAAAGACACTCTCAGATGCGGAAGCATTAGCAGCAGTTGTCCTTACCTCGTCAGCACTAGCATGGACATCTTCATCCATCAACACAGTATCAGCTCCAGCATCGTCGGAAAGCTCGATGATGTCCTCACGAGGCACACCCGCGTGGTCAGCAGCTGCGACGGGCTTCTCGGTATGGGAGCTCGGAATTGGAACATAGGACGCAGAAGCCTGACTTCTCTGCTCCAGCGCAGGTTCCTCAGCATGACCTGCGACATTAAATGCGATGATATGAGGTAACTTGTGTTATAAGTTATTTTCGCTATCTTTACTAAAGCTAAGAGTAAGAACCTCCACGCGAAGGTGGGATTGAGGTATCCTCGTCATACACTAAGGACGTGGAACCATGCCCTATCAGTGTGTCTTCACTAAGCAGGTCCTTAAGAGAAGCATGACCTGAGGTGCGAATAAACCAGTCATGATTCTGCCTCAAGTGGCTAAAGCCTAGTACATGCGTATCACTCAAATAATTACCTGAAGGTTCTCCGCATTTGTCTACTAACCAACGGCGAATGTCAGCCTTTGACACGCCATGCTTTAACGCACCCACAATAACATCTCTATAAGTTACTGCGAGATTGAAGATCTCACCTTTATCGCCGCCTGCGATTTCCTCAAAATCCGCTTGGACTTGCTCCAAGGCTGCTGCATCCTCTCCGAGAACCTCATCTTCCTCCTCCGCATGAGGAGCTACTTCTTCGGGAAGCTCGTCTTCCTCGACAGTTGGACGCGCTAAGTCATCAACATGCCGCTCTTCGAGGCTCCGCTGCTTCACACGCTCAAGCTCCTCTTCTTCCCGACGCCTTCTTCTCTCAGCAGCCTCCGCGGCTGTCTTCCGGGACTCAGCCAGAATGTCCTCGCTTATGGGATCATCTGGGATGCCAGAATGGGCATCTCTCTTTTGCCTCTTGGCCGCGAGGCCACCAGTGGTCTCATCATCATCATCTGCGAATACACGAATGGTTTAAAGAAAAGAAGTGCAAAGAAGTTACGATGACGGGAAAGGAAATGCGACGGAGGTACCTCCTGATTCTTCCTCATGCATCACAACTGTTGCTTCTTCTTCTTCATCACCTGCTTGGGGCTCCTGCCTCTCTTCCTCTTCCTCTTGATCGAAGGGAACGAAAGACTCATCTACGAGCTCTTTCCGCACTTTGCTGGGCATGCGACCTTTGCCTTTGTCCTTGATAGAAAGGGACCTCGCTGGGGAAGAAGCTGGAGCACCTCTAGGGGAAGAAATCGTAATTCCCTTTTGCCTAGGTCTCTTCACTCTCGGCGCCGCAGTCGCTGGAGGGGACGGGTCATCTCTGGGAGGAGACGGAGCCGGAGGATTGTCTATCAGCGAGTCGGCAAAAGCCTTCATGACTGCGCGAACCTTTGTTTCGATCTCGGCGTCCATCCTCCATGCTAGCCGGAACGACTCCCCTTGCCTTCTGGTGGCAACAATGGTGTTAACCAACGATTTGGAGCGATCACCAGCTGCGAACCTCCGCACATGACACTAAAACAGCACAGAATAAAAGTATCAGCGTAAGAAAATCAAAAAGCTTAACGCACGCGAAGAAGTTGCTTACCTCAGCAAACGCCTTGCTATATCTGACGACATGCGTGTCGCCCTTCTTGATTGCGGCGACTTGATCCTTCAGAATGAAATCAGGGCACAAATGGTTCTCACGGTCCCACAGTGAGTAGCAACCATACTCAGACTCGCTCAAACTGCAATTGGGGCGAAACGGGAAAGAGTTTCTTTTAAGCAAGGGGGCCCTACCTGGCTGCGCCGCCGCCTCCGTCTCAATCCTCGTTTGCTGGGCAACCCAGTATGCGAGCCAGTTCTGGGAACAACCACCCTCGCGAGTTCCCGCAGGCTGCTCAAAGGGAAGATTGCTCATGAAGACCGTCTTGCACTCCTTTGTCAGCAAGCGCTTGTAGCATCCTCTGATAATAGACTGGGGCCAGATTGATGGGGCCACCGCATCAAAACCAAACTGAGGAGAAACCCGAGTGGGGTCAACATCCACTGTCAGCTTTTCATACCTTGGCGCGAGCTCACGAATATGCTCTGCAAGGGCAGGAAGGGAGCCTCGCAGACACCAGCAAAAGAACTCGCGATAGCGCTCGTGGAAATGCGGTCCCTTCTCAAAGAGAAGTTCTTCTGAGAAGACCATACCTTTGGAGGGGTATAGCTTTGGAAACCATCGCACATTCTCGATACGCGTGGCATAGGGCCTGGCAGTAAACTCCTTCCGTTTGTCGCATATCAAACTCCAAGCGCACTTGGTGTTGCTTGCTCCAAACCATCTCGCAGCTCTTCCGCTGTTGCGTGCTTCTGTCTCGCCTGGGGGACACCACTTATCAAGTTGAAGAGCAGTTGGAGCATAAGACGGCCAGCGCTCGAAAACCCACATTGTCAAAAAGGAAATATTGACAAAGGTCAGGACATCGAGGCGGCCACGCGACTCCCTCATAGCCAGAACCAGCTGATCGAGCCTATAATACAGCGTGCCCAAAACCAAGGGTCCGAGTGCGACTCTCTGGCCAAGAGCGAGCCTCACAGCAAGTGGCAGCACATGGTAGAAGACTCCTTCATGGGGGTGACCATCAATCAGGTACCTCGACAGCCAGGCACAGAGAAAAGCACAAAGGGTCAAATGATAGCCCTTGCCCTCTACGTAATTCTCGGCCTCCGGGTCCTCACTCAGAAGTTTATTGGTAATACCGCTGTTCGCATAGTCTCGGAAGAAGTACTGCAACCATTTGTTCCAGGTATTCTTCGCAGACGTATCAACCAGCTGCCAGTTCGGAAGGGGCTTTGTAGTGGTCCACCGAGTGGAGATTTTCTTCACCTCTGCTAGGCATTCCTCCATCTGCGTAAACAAGCCAATTTCCGCAGATGTCCTCAAAGGACTCAAAGGGTCCACTTCACCCATGGGGGAAAGCTCGTACAGCATTTGCACGTCCTCGAGCGTGGGGGCAGCCTCGAACTCAGCAAAATGGAACGTGTGGGTCGCAGGCGAGTAACGGGACAGAAGGTCTAGAAGCATGGATTGATCCAGCTTCACGGCAGCACCCTTCATAGCACGGATAGCAAAGTATACGCCGGCTTCATTAAGAGTCTCGGCGTGATGATCCAATACGTGGTCAATCCACTCATCCATATAGTCCAATTTCTGGACGAACGCCTGAGTAGAAATCGCAGTATATGGGAAGTGCCCGTTCTCGATCCCCAAACGAACTACATCCTCGGAACCAACCAACTCGAGCAAGGCTGAGTTAACTGGGCGAGTCAGCGTCAGCAATCGCTCAACTAGAACAGGATCAGGCATCCTCTTCGCCTTTACCCTCGCATGGTAGAAATCTTTGCCGCCTAAAAAGGGGGCTTTTCGCCACAAGGCCTGCGGAAGGTCGGGTATCTCTTCATCTTCCTTGACGGGTCTGGTTACTCTTGTCTTGGCCATTCCTGCGAAAGAGCAAGAAAAAAGGGGGGAGAAATACCACACTTCAGTTTGAATTTTGGAATTTAAGATCTATGCGAAGGAAAACAAACAGTTCCGGTACCGATTTCAGAAATTGGGGAGTTGCAAGAGCCAATATTGTTGAAAGATTAAAACGAAGCGGGTTCAAAGATCAAAACATTTTCACAAATTCCATGGGTTTACAGATTCAACGCAGTTCAAGGCAAACACTGGTATCTTAAATCAAAAGTAAACGAGGCCAACCTTGTTTTCTTGAAGCCTGCTTGGATATGCACAATTGAAGAATACGATTTGCAGTTCTGAACTGGTGATTGATTATCTGGATCTGCTCTCGAAGATCTCCGGGTACCATTCACTTTAAGAGAAAGAAGTGATGCTTTGCAATAATGGGGGATACAAGGTATTTATCCAAAAACAATGAAGGGTTGCGTCCTTTCGATAGTCGAATCGCAACTGTCACCGTCGAATCGCGCAATCACAGGACAAGCTGACGTCACGCCTAAAACCCTAAAGGTCAGACGGCACGACTCTAGGGGTTTTAGGTCATAATGACACGCACGGGGGCTGAACTTACCCGTATTTGAATTGGTGCGTGGCGGCGACGCGCATGTTGGTTTCCGCGCATGGAAGTCTATACGGCTATGAGTCTTCACGCGCAGAAAGGGGGCTAATGTAGATACTGCTTTCTGACATGACAGATCTTGGCCACGTGGCAGCCATCCAGCACACCATATTGTGCTCCACACACACAGGATCACCAGCCGAGCTGATCCATGTGGGGGCTGCGAGACAGAGCCCTCGCATACCACTGCACGGGACCTGTAGGGACTTTGTGGTTTGGAGGCTAGAGTAAGCCCTGTCGCGTGCGAGCCAAGCCCGCACGCGACCTTTAGTAACTTTTTTGAGATATCTATGGCACGAGCTCCCTAGACCCGGTCAATCCGGTCAAACCCGGTCAACCTCGTAACGGTTCCGGTATTCGCGCACCACGTGCTCTAACGGTTCCTATATACTCGGACGAACGTGCCGTTATGGTTAAGCTAATTAAGCCGCCATTAATGGGCGCATTAACCACACTACAACGGTCACGTTCTCCAGTATATATAGATCGTCAACCTTTCCATACAAAGGAGAACACACTGCCATACGCGGAAGCTCTGCCAAACCTCTGTCTCTCTCTCAGACATTGCTACTGACTTACTCTCTCCCTACACACACCCCTACTCTTCCTGTGCAATCCTTGATCCACTACACACGGTGTACACGGAGGTCTCCCTGCCGGAATCTCTTGTGCACAAGCGGATCAAATTCAGATCGGATCTAGAGTACAAGATCCATATCCGATCCGAATATCCATAAGACAAAAATCCGATGGAATCCGGGTTGGATTATAAAATAACCCAAAAATAAAAAGAACATAAAAAAATTATGACAACGTCAAAACAAGATTTAATGTCATATCAATAAGACATTCACAACTTCAAATCCACAAATAGAAAACATAATCTCACACAAAACATTGATACACACTTCATCCGCAAATTTAACCAAATATCACACAAGAATATTGTCCTAACTCGTTGTTCATTTCTTACCAGGTCGGTAATTTATGTAAGGCTAGGGTTAGTAGCACTATGAATTTAGTATTTGATATAGTAGCATGTATATTTATTATTAAATATAACTCTTCGGTACATTTTTTGTAAAATAAGAAGTACTCGGAGTGGAACAGATATCCTACGAATATGCACTCTGGTTTAATCTGAATCCATCACGTTCGGATCTTCTTTCATAATCCATATCCGATCTATTTTAAATTTGATCAGATTTAGATTTGATCCATTCGAATCGAAGCACTCATATCTAGGATCGGACTGGACCAAATTGTCATCTCTACAAAAGAAACATTTTTTTAGAGGGTTAACCTATACCCATACAGGATAAAATTATAGTTTATATATATATATATATATATATATTATTTTTTAGAAATAATTTTTCATAAAATTAAAGGAGCCCTTTTTCTTGTTGATTTTGACATGCATGTGCACAGCAAAGCGTGTTATAACAAAAATGCATTGGAAGTAGGATGCGACATGAAATTTTCAGCAAAATAAGTGTGTGCTTGGTTTGAAATTTTAATTTTTTGAGATTCAAATTTTCCAACAAATTTTTTTATTTGTTTAAAACTTTGGACTCATATTTCGATTTCAGTTGGCATTTTAATCTGTGATATTTTTTAGATTTTTAGTACGCTTCTGAAATAATATATGTAGCCTCTTTTTCATCGTTAAGCGACAAGAATGCCCTTTCTGATACGGGCCAACTGTATCTTCATCAACCGTGTTATTTAATTATTTACTTAATAGTTAGTTTGTTAGTTTATTTATTTTATTAGCTTAATTAGATGTTTATTTATTTAGTTAGTAGATCGGACGAGTCAAGTTGTCTAGTTAGGGTTAGTGTTTTTCTATTTAAGCAGTGTAATAGTTCGTATTATTCATTATGGAATAAGAATCGTTCTTTCTGTTTATTCAATTTAATTTTGTAATTTTAGTTTATTCAGAAATCGTAGCCGGCTACGTGGAGATCGAAGATATTTTAATTGCACCGCCAATTCATGAAAAAGTTAGATGTCATATTCGATGAAAATTATCTGCCATCAAAGTAGGTGTCGCAACCATTCTTTGACAAAATTGACGGCTGCTTGCAACCGCCGCCAGCGCCATCTATGCAATTGAAGCAGGCAACTTCACAGCCGTCTGCTCCAATTCCGGCGACCAGCAACTCAACCCAGATCGGAGAAGAGCCACACGACAACGAGGACGAAGATGAAAAACCCAGACCCACCGCGGCCTCCGACGAACCCTCCGCCGACATCAATGGCGACCTTCCTTCCCTCCGGCCTCAATCCGGCACCACAGAAGCCACCTATGACCGCCCACGGCCTCCGATGAGCCATGATCGGCCTCCCACCAGTTCGATTCCACCGCAGTGACCTCTAGATCCCTCTGTGTTCCCTGGCCTCCTATGGCTCCTTCCACAGTAGGCTTCTCATCACTATATGGGCCACCATTTGAAGTTGGGCCGTTTAACTATTTTAGGCAGCCTGCAAATACACTCAATTATGGTTTTGGGCCCTATTCTTCACTTGGGTCAACCGTATCTTCATCAACTGTGTTATTTAATTATTTACTTAATAGTAAGTTTCTTAGTTTATGTATTTTATTATGTTTATTAATTTAGTTAGTAGATCGGGCCGAGCCCATTAGGTGAAGCCGTCTAGTTGGGGTTAGAGTTTTTCTATTTAAGCAATGTAATGGTCCGTATTATTCATCATGGAATAAGAATCGTTCTTTCAGTTTATTCAGCTTAATTTCGTAATTTTAGTTTTAGTTTATTCAGAAGCCGTAGCGGGTTACGTGAGAGATCGAAGCTTCTCTAGAGATCTTCACAAACGATACTAGTACATATCACTTTCTCAAAAGAAATGCGACTAAGGGTGAGTTTGGGTATGCTTCTGCTGCCAGCACAGCTGCTTTCCGACAGCAGAAGCAGTTTTAGCGTGTTTGGTAAAAATAAAATTTCTGCTTTTCCGGACAATTTCTACTGTGCCACAGCAGTTTTCAGGAAGCAAGAGGGGAGATGCTTTTCCAGAAAGTGTTTTTGATAGATTTATCTACAACCGATTTTGACCTTACAACTTTTTTAAATAACAATAGTTATCTTTTCGAAAATGACACGTGTCATATATTTTTGTCATTTTACCATCTCACAACAACTTACAGTTGATTTTACCAAACACAAAATTACTATATCATTATTTCACAGCAGCTTCTACTTTATACTCCCTCCGTCCCAGCCAATTCTTGAAAACAGTAATTGGGTATTATACGGGCCTAGCAACTTGATTAGCGAAAGAAAGTAAGAATCTGATAACTTTTGCATGATCTTGTAGAGTAAACTTTACACTACAAGACCATGCAAAAATTATCAAATTATTATCTTATTTTGCTAATCAAATCGCTAGGCCCGTATAATACCCAATTACAGTTTTCAAGAATTGGCTGGAACGGAGTAGTATTTACCAAACAACATTTTATCGAAAATTCACAGCAGCTTTCTACAGTGTTTTCACACAGCAGCTTTCTACCACCGTCACAGCATTCCCAAACTAGCTCTCTCAAATGCATTTAGAATTTACTTCGGATTTTTAGCTCTTACCAAACTATCTTTCAAAAAAATTCAATCAGATTATTTACACCAAAATAGTCTCGTCAAATTATACCAATTTTTCTTCTCAAAAAAAATTATACCAATTTTAAACTTGAACCGAACAAGCTCTGGACAGCACAAAGTAAAATAATGTGTGCCAGTCGAATTCTCAAAAAAAAAAAAACATGTGCCAGTCTGATACAGAGCAACACCATGATATCGGTCTTGATAAAATACCAATATACTATGTTAGTTGTACTTATTTCATACATTAATTCTCGAATTCATGGAAGCATGAGTTGTGTCCCTTAAAGCAGTACCAATTACCAAATCTATTATTGGGCTGCTTAAGTTATGGCAAATGAGAAAATATGTCGGGTGTCTTAATTCTGCACGTACGGTGTCTTAATTCTTCTTCTTATTACCAATTTGATAATACCGGTGCTTTCAGTCTCAACTCTCGAATTTCAATGGGGTTGTGTTCATTTGTTAGGAAAGTGGGAGAAAGTGAAGAAAAGTTCTGTGTTCAGTGATCTACTATGGTTATTTTCAGCAGAAAAGTTCTGTGTTCAGTACCGATTTCTTGTTTTGCATCTGTGTTCAGTGATCTACTATGGTTATTTTCAGCAGAAATTTTTTTTCCAAACGATGCCCTGCAAAGAAAAGTTCCATAATAACCGTTTTGGTTGATGGATTGTTGGCGGTGATAAGAGATGTTAGGAGTGGTGGTCAGATAGTTATGTGGTGAATCGAACAATTGGGGGGTTTTAACGGTGGTTTAATTGATGTTCTGGATTGGTGGTGTTTTGTTGATGGCAAATGTAATTTTGGCTGGAATTAATGGTGAAGAGGGTGGTTGTTCATTGTGGCTATGACCGGTGGTTTTGTAGGAGGTTGAAGGAGATGGTGCACTAGTGGTAGGAGGATGGAGTGGTGACTAGCAATGATGGAATCTGGGTTGATGTTGTAGGGTTTGGGAATAGGGGTAAGAATTATGGTGAAGGTAGTGGGTGTTTTGGTTAACAAAATAGTGAGTTATGTTGCTTCCCCTTATCAGGCATGTTGTAACAGAACTCCTGTTTCAGAGCTCTGTTATCCGTTTGTTGTAACCTGAGGGTATTCGAGCAAGAACGATGAAGTGAAACAAGAACGACACGGATATTTAACGTGGTTCACTAACGAATTCGTAACGAACCCGCTAGCTAATCCACGGCCGGAACCAGATATTTTATTGAGAAGAGAACCCATTACAATACAAACTGTCGTGGCCACAACGGCCACGGCGGCAACCCGAAACTCCCACGCACACGCCAGACACCCTACCAAAGCTCTCAAAGACCTACTCAATTCTGCCCGTGTGTGTAGTGTTTAGTACTAGAGGCACTATGCCTTTATATAATCATATGTGGCGGTGGATTACTAAACAAGGCAACAAACCTTTTGCCTTATGGAAACACACTCCACCGCCTTTTTGACTTTTCCCTATGATGCCAATTTGAGTCAAGTCACCAATTCAACAAATCTCCACCTTTGCTTTAATCAACTCAGCAACCCGAACCTGAACCTGATGCTTCTCTTCTCAAACCTGAACCGGATGCGTCTCCCAGAACCAGAAACGAGCACGCCTCCCCAGACATATGTTCCGCAGTTGTATGCGAAATACGAATCACCAAATCGTTGCTCCAACTACCATGCGTTCCTGCAACGAATGCGCACGATGTGGTTGCACTTCCGGAGAAAGAAACAAGTGCACCACCCAGAACCAGACTCGAATGTATTCACTGAGACAGGACCGAATACATTCCAGATGCGCCCAATTGTGCCAGACGGATGCACCAATGACGAGTGCTCAAATTGTCATGCCAGATGCGCCCTGTATGCCTCAGATGCGCCAGATGCTCGCCAGAAACAAATCGCGCCAGATGCGAGCTCAGTGCGTGCCATGGTACACGCCCCAAAACCAGATGCACGCCAGAACAAACTCGTGCATGATGCGCGCCAGAACCAAAATAAGAACCAGATGCGTGTGCCAGAAATCTCACGCGCCAGATGTTCCATGCCATTGCTCTAACTCCAATGAGTTCCTGCAACGCATGAGCCAGAATCAGATTCAATTCACACGCCAGATGCTCCACGCCGGGAGCCGGATTGCGCCTGAACGTCAATCGCCAGAACGCCAGATGCGCGTGAACCGCCAGATTCGCGCCAATACCGAATGCGTGCTGGATTTGCCAGATCCCTCGCACGCCTAATTAGATGCGCGCCAGATTGCTTCGAACGGAGCCCGGATAGCCCCCCACGAGGCTTCAGATTGTGGGTGTACCTGCTTCTCTCTCACAAACAGATCGATCTTGATCGCCAAACCAGACATCGTTCTTGGCGGAATTCGAAACTCAACCTCCCCATAGCCTGCTCCACCTGAATCGCGAAACCCTAGCTTTGAGTTCCACCAAAACGTGAAACTCTAGCTCTTGGCTCCACCCGGATCTTGGAACCTCGGCTCTGATACCATTTTGTTGTAATATAACTCCTTTTTCAGAGCTCTGTTACCAGTTTGTTGTAACCTGAGGGTATTCGAGCAAGAACGATGAAGCGAAACAAGAACGAGACAGATATTTAACGTGGTTCACTAACGAATTCGTAACGAACCTGCTAGCTGATCCACAGAAAGAACCAGATATTTTATTGAGAAGAGAACCCGATTACAATGCACGCTTCCGTGGCCACAACGGCCACGGCGGCAACCCGAAACTCCCACGCACACACCCTACCAAAGCTCTCAAAGAGCTACTCAATTATGCCCGTGTGTGTGTAGTGTTTAGTACTAGAGGCACTATGCCTTTATATAGTCAAATGTTGCGGTGGATTACTAAACAAGGCAACAAACCTTTTGCCTTATGGAAACACACTCCACCGCCTTTGACTTTTCCCTATGATGCTAATTTGATTCAAGTCACCAATTCAACAAGGTTCTATACCTAGGGAGAGGTGGTATAACTTTTATTCACGAAATTGAAAAAGTGATGCTGGGGGTATAACTTATGCTCCTTTATACTGGCACCCAAACACTGGAAAAAAAAAAAAAAAAAAAAAAACATAAGTTATGTGATGATGCCTCCTTATGCTGCAACCCAACGAGGCCTAAATTTTTTGAGTGTGTAAATTGATTGTCAAAAAGTATACCAAAACTTATCAGTTCTTTCACCACGTTGCAGAGTTGTGTTATAACTTCAAAACGTTATGAAAAGAATGGGTGATTTGGTGTGAGTTTTTTCATGAATTTTAATCCAACATACACTTTTTGACTTTTTCCAAATGCTTGGTGTGAGTATTTTTGAGCGGATTTTGAATTTGTAGTGTTGAGTTTGTGGAAGAAAAAAATTTAGGTGGATGAGATTGTTTGTTTTTTTCCTCGAGCATTAAAATGACAATATCGTCCTCATTCCTCAATTATAATTACACATTTTTTTTGGTTACACGGGTATAATGGTTGAAAGTTTGTAATGTAAGTAAAATATCATGATTTAATTACTCTAGAAGGGGGGTTTATTAGAGTATGCTAACTTTTGCTAAGAAATAGTCTTTTAAAACTTGAGTAGAGTATGCACTTGATATCTCAAACTTTGAGAAAGATTTGAGAAACTAGAAATATAACTGCGGGACACAGAGGCTTCAAAGCTTTGAGATTTGGAAAACTCCAAAGCTTTGTACCTTCTTGTTTAGACTGTAATGAATATATAAATGAAGTAAGCAACAAGAACAGGGACTTTACAGAGTTCAGCCACAATTGGACCTAGTCTCTGCCTGATGGATCTTATCCCTCCAGGATTCTAACACAACTTCTTATTAATCACTCCGATTTAGCCCTAGATCTCAAGCCTAAGTGAGCTACCTTTCACCTATACAGCTTGTGGTTCCCAACCCATCTAGTTCCAGCTACAACCTGTTGAAACAATAAGAACCTCTTTGTTGTTCACTTGAACAAATAAACTTCTAAGTTTGTGAGGTTTAAACACAGAATGATAATACAATTTTAGTACAAGTGTGAAGAACACATAATGGACATGAGCAATAAAGCTTGGAAGTGTTCTTCAATCTGTGATGAATGATCTTGCTTCCGCAATGTCAATGGCTTGATGAATCTGAAGATTTGAATGATTTGATCTCTCCTTTTTGTAGCACTCTTCAAATCTCACGATGATCAGTCTCAGTCTTTGTGTCTCTCTTCAAATTCAAAGCACTGATATCTCTAAATAACAGTCTGCAAAAACCAGAGTGATTTTAGGAACTGAATTCCTAAAAATCATCTTCCCTGATATGCTTCTTTCAACAGCTATGCTTGGATAGCTTTTTGTTTGGTTTATGGACGTTGGAACGCCCAACAATCCTGCATGCACTCAACAAACAAGATCAAACAATATCCAGACAAACTAACATCAAGATATGATCAGTAATATGCCAATAGTTCACAAGAAAAATTGGGCTAGGTCTTGTCTGAAAATAAACTTCAGCTAATACATCCAATCTGATGAATATATCATCAACACTTTATGGACCAAGTATCAATAGAAAATAATAGATTCATAACAAGTTATGAATCTCCAATATATAGCCTGCATACACAGATTTAATTAGATGAACTTAGCAGTGAAAAGTACTCAGTAAAGCTCAAAGCTTTGAAGCTTTGTCTGCTAGTTCATCAGAATGAACTTTGATTTCCAATCCAACTCAATCTTGCATATAATGTAATCCATTCAAAACAAGAATTACTAATGCCTGCATAGTGTTATATATAGAGTTGTATAACTCAGTTCATATCAAAAACAAAAACCTGCACGGAACAGTTAGTCACATATATATATATATATAAGCATAGTTACAATGTCTCAAACCTATATATATATATATGGGTAAAAGACATTTTGCACCCTCGTTAAATGGGTTATATACAAAAACCACCCTGTTGTTCGGGGATATACAAAAACCACCCCTGTCAGAGTTACTGACTAACGGCACACTAACGGAGGTGTAAAAAGGCATATTTACCCTCACTTTAGAATTAAATACCACACTATAAATACTTTTTTCCTTCTTCTTCCTCTCACTCTCTAACCCTACCAGCCTCCTTCCCCACCTCTCTCTCTCTCCTTCCTCTTCTCCTTCAGCGCTCCTCACCAGAACCCAAATCCACCACCTCCACCAGCTTCGAAGCCGCCGCCCTCGCCAAATCCGCCGCCGTCAAAGCCGATTTCGCCATCTCCCTCGCCAAATCCGCCGCCGCCGAAGCCGATTTCGCCATCGCCGAAGCCGCCGCCCTCGCTCTGGATCCTCTCGATTCACTCGACGCCGCCCTGTCTCTGCTGGCGGCGAAGTCGCTGACGGAGGAGGAGAAGGAGGACGCGCTGTTCAAGAGGTGAGGCTGATGGCTCCGTCCTTTTCTGAGTTCTCGCCTGGTCGAGGAACTCGCCTGGTTGAGAAAGTCCTTCTCTGAGTTCGACTGGAGGACAAATCGAAGCCCAAATCGCAGACCTCCTCTCTCTCTCTCTCCTCCAGCCACCTTCACCGCCGCCTCCAGCCACCGTCGCGCTATTGTTGACCTGGTCACCTTCACCGCCGCCTCCAGCCACCGTTGCTGCTCCCGCCTCCTCTCTCTCTCTCTCTCTCTCTGAATTCATGACCATGGAAACCAATCTGTCTCCGTCATTAGACCCAGATCCCATCGGGTACAAATCACCTTCCTCCTCCTTCACAGCCGTTACCCAGATCCCATCAAATTCTTCGCTGTCAACCTCTGTGGACAAAGTCCGATTTGGGCTTCGATTCAGTATCTGGGTTGTTTCGAAGGTGTAGGAGCTAGCCGGCAGCAACAGTGGTGGTTCTTGGTTTCGGTTTAATTGCAGATACGAATTCGATAGTTAGCCTTGAATCAACTTCTTCTCCTTCTTCTTTCTCATTTTCTGCACCTGTAATGACTTCTTTTTTTGTTGCAGATGATGAAGCTAATTGTTGTTGATGCTATTGTTGTGGTCAAAATTTTAGTGCTATTTGTTCATGTTGTTTGTTAAAATACAGATCATGTTTTCAGATTTGTGAATGTGGATGATGTTTTAGATCTGTGAATGTGAATTTAGGATGATGGTGGCGGTGGTGGGGTTTTAGTGGCGGTGGTGGCTGAGGTGGTGGCCAAGAACACCAAGAACAAAATAAACACAAAAACCATAAATAAGGGCAAAATGGTCATAAAAAGGTCATATTGCACCCCCCTCTCAATTGACATTAACAGAAGGGTGGTATTTGTCCAACGTCCGTCATTTTCAGGGAGTTTTTTGTCTCAAACATGGTGGTTTTTGTATATCCCCGAACAGCGGGGGTGTTTTTGTATATAACCCAAACCACAAGGGTGCAAATTGTCTTTTACCCTATATATATATATATATATATATATATATATATATATATATATATATATATATATATATAAGCATAGCTACAATGCCTCAAACCTTTGAAGCTTTGGCACTTAGAAATATTACCAATATGTCCAGCATGTGTTTCTGGCTTTCATCATCAAGGAATCTAAGCTCCTTCTTCATATTCATCCATATATCAATATCAAAGAGCTTCAGATCTATCAATCTCCCCCTTGATGAAATACAAAACACATTACTGAAATCCAGATTATGAATAAATTTCCTGCAACTCAAAAACACAAGTGATTAAACTAATGATCACATTTAAACATAATATAGCACCTTAACAAAAATATTCAAACATAACATAGTACCAAAAAATATAAAAAATAATTAAATCTGAATAGCAATAACAAACCAGCATCCTACAAAGTTATTACAAGACTTAAAGCAAAAAACACATAATCTTCTCTCCCTTTTTGACTTTCATCAAAAGAGTAGAAGTAATGTAGGATCTAATTTAGAGTGTTTTGAAGATAAAAAAGCAAATTTAAACAAATTTCAGGACTTGAAAGAAAAAGAAGACAGAAAGAATAAGAAGAGTGGGCTTCAAGACTTTGAAGATTCAGCATCAGGATCCTTCTTTGCCGACTTGTTTCCATGCTTAGTTTTTCCCTTTCCCTTGTCCTGAGCTCATTCCTGTTCCTCTTCAACAGTGTCATCCTCTGAATCTCCTTCAGCTTCAGCTAGTTCTTCTCTTTGCTCACCTTGTTCAGAACCTTCTTCACCCTGTGCTCCTTAGTTTCAGCTTGCATTTTTCAACTACTTCATCAACAAGCTTATCCAAAACAGCAGCTTCCTTTTCAGCACTCTCTGCAACTGTTTCCTCATCACCAGCCTCATCCTCAGATTGATCAAAAATATAGAAGTAAGAACAATAGGAACTGGTTTCTTCTTTTTCTTCTGCTTCTTGAGAGAATCTCCAAGTACTTCATCTGAATCAGTGCTAGCTTCTCTGCTTTCTGAAGTGGGTATCTTCTCTAGGTTAAATCCTTTGATAATGATGTCTAGCTTATTGTTCATCAAACCTTTGAACTTGGTGAAATTAGTGGACAGGTCAAACAACCCTTGTCTCAGATCCTCCACTCCATCTTCCAAAACTTCAACCCTATCCAGTATTTGAGAGAAACCCAAATTGCCAGACACCTTGGGGGTTGTCGCAGCTCTAGGTTTGATAAACTCATTCTCTTTCAGCTCTTTACCACTCAATTCAGAATAAAATTTCCATTTTCCTTTGACAGTGTGAACTATCCCAATCCTTTGAAGAGATACCTCATCCACCAACCCAAAACCAATAGTAATCTTCTCCTCATCCTCAAAGAGACTCCAAAGTGTTTGAAAAACAAAGGTTAAACATTGGCATAAGGCAGGGAATGGTTCCTAGTCCTAGTGCCACAGTAAACCATATGCTCCATCACAACAGTAGGTAAATCAACTTCAAACCCTTGACATATTAGATACATCATAATCAATACCTTATCTGTCACCAATTGTTTGCAATACTCCCTGGTAACTACACATGTCATAATGATAGAAAACAAGATTTTAGCTTCACAGGTTGATGTAGGACACAAATTATGGAAAATGTTGTCAAATTCAAGAAAACTGTTCTCAGCAGTACGCAAAATCAGAGGCAGAATTGAAGAAATTTGATATATGGTCGAACCATACATAATTTTGAGTGCGAACGACGTTTTGATAATAACACCACCTCAGATTGGCCAGATTCGTCCGTTTAGGGCATGAAATCATCGTTTTTACTATTTTTGGCACTATTTATTTAGTCACTTTTAGTAGGAAACTCCTAATCAACTTCTGCAAATTGGAGATTTCTCGTAATCTCTCATATTTTCTGAATTTAATAGTTTTGTAATTATTTCCATTTTTGGCAATTTTGAGTTTTGATTATTTTTAGTCTATTTAAGCGTTGTAAACCTTCGGGTAAATCATCTTTTTCCTCATTATCAATAATATTTCACTTTTCTCTTGTTTGAGAAACGTTTATTATATGGAGATTGTCTTTGACGTATTTAATCGCTTCTATTCTGCGTCAAGTGGTATCAGAGACTGGTTGGCCTCGCTCATGGCTGCTCGGCGAGGTGGAGAAGAGATCCCCATTGACGTTCGTCGCGGGTTAGGAACCCTAGATTTTCTGTGAAGCCCATCTGTAACATGTACCAAGCACGTGGATAACCATGACAGTCATGTTGAGCGTATCGTGCCAGCTCTTGGGAAGAGGCGTCTTACTGATCGATTTCAAAGCCTCTGTACGATCAAAAATAAGGTATGCAACTTGGATATTGAAGATGCTCATACTAATTTTGTTTGCACCAAAATTGTTGAGTATTTTAATTTGCATACGGAAGATCACCCGTCACCATACAGTTGTGAAGGAGTTAATGGCTCAGGACAAATATCCGAAATCAAAAAAACTTGCCAAATTTCGTTTTCGATTGGTAACAAGTATAAAACTGAAATTTTATGTGATGTCTGTGATATGGAAGAGTGTCACTTGTTTCTTGGGCGACCATGGCAATATGGTGTCAAGGGTGTTTGTGATGAAGTTCGCAATTGATTTTTATTTGTGTGGGAATCTTGCAAAATTGGTATTCGTTCAAGAAATGATAAAGTTAAATCGGATTGTGAAGAGGAAAAAAAGAAAAACATGATGAAGCCAAGTTTGAAGAAGATAAAAATACTGAAGATATGATGAAGACACAAGAAGTGCAAGATGCGAAGGTTCAAAACATCAAGGAGGACGACGAAAATTCAGAAACTGAAAAGTTTCATTCCACAATTAGAGTTCCTTCAAGCGATAATATTGACTTTCTTGGAATTGATAATTTTTGGTTTCCATCTCCATCATTGGTTAATCTCGTTAACAAGTTGAAATGCATGGAGAATCTGATATTCTTGAATAACTACAATTATGTTGACAAGTTGAAGGTTGGGTGTGTAAAGTATTCAAAGTATCTTTTTAATTGGAGTGGAAGGTACCAAGCTTCTAAAGTGAGCTCAAGGACGAGTTCTTTCGAAGAAATGGTGACTGATGTAGGACACGAATTATGGAAAATGTCGTCAAATTCAAGAAAAATGTTCTCAGCAGTACGCAAAATCAGAGGCAGAATTGAAGGAATTCGATAAATGGTCGAACCATACATAATTTTGAGTGCGAACGACGTTTTGAGAATAACACCACCTCAGATTGGCCACATTCGTCCGTTCAGGGCATGAAATCAGTGTTTTTACTATTTTTGGCAGTATTTATTTAGTCAATAACTTTTAGTAGGAAACTCCGAATCAAATTCCACAAATTGGATATTTCTCGTAATCTCTCATATTTTCTGAATTTGATAGTTTTGCAATTATTTCCATTTTCAGCAAATTTCGAATATTGATTATTTTTAGTCTATTTAAGCGTTGTAAACTTTCGGGTAAATCATCTTTTTCCTTATTATCAATAACATTTCACTCTTATCTTGTTTGAGAGACGTTTATTATATGGAGATTGTCTTTTGACGCCGTTAATCGCTTCTATTCTGCGTCATGCGTAAACACAGAGTGTGTTAACTGTTTTGGTTCAGAAGGGGTTCCCTCCATGAAAAACAAGGCTTTGGCCTTCTCCAAAATCTCCTTCCTATCAGGGTGATCGCTAACCCTATAATTTCTAGGTACTCCCAAAACTTTGGAAAACACCATGTGATCCAACTTAATATCAACACCAGCCACTTTTGATGTTAGAATATACTTGTCACTTTCAGAGGTCGAAACAGAGGGTATATCGAGGGAGAGAGAGAGAGAGGCTAACATATTCGAAGAAGGGAGAAGAAAGTGAGGTGGTGGTGGCTTCGGGTGTCTTCCTCAACGCGACAACGGCGGTGGCTGGGTTTCTCCGGATGCTGTTTGCTTCTATTTCTTGCTATGTTTCTGTTTGGGTCAGAGAGCCGGAGAGAGGGAGACAGAGGGAGAGAAGATAAGCTGAATGTGATGACGAGGTGGAGGTGGCTTTGAAGGTGGCGGTGATTATGATGGGGTTGATGGTGGTGAGGTGAACGGTGATGAGGATGATGATGTTGGTGGTGGTGACTATGTTGTGAGGGAGAAGGAGAGTTGAACTTAAATACAAAAGAAAAAGGAGGGGGATTCGGTGGCAGTGACAAATAATCAAGTCGAATGAAGAAGTAGAAGTTGTGAGGAAGATGAAGTCTTGGGAAGTTTTAGGGTGTGGTTGAGGCACACCAACATTTGGGTGATTGGGTGTGGCAAAACTATGATGTCTCGCGATGGTCGCACACGCGATCACGGCTAAAATAGAGAAACACACATCATTTAACTACGAATATTAACCCGACATTTTCTAAAATCTCACTCGAATTTCTTAATTGTAAAAAACGACAAATCTACCTAATTTTATTTTATCACAAGTTAATTATTATTTGGCTTTCAAAATTCTCTTGCGAGTTTCTTAACGAATAAAAATTTAATTCCCGTAATTTCTCTAATTATTTCTCGCAAATTTTAAACTGAATTTTTGCGTCTTAAATTACAGAACTATCCTTACGAAAAATTACGGAGTATTCCAATATATGCCTCGTTTGGGTAGCGGATAAGAAGGGATTATATGATATCATCTCCACATCATATTTTGTGTTTAAGTAGGTGATATAGGGAGCATATCATATCCCGCCTCATCCCTTTCTTCATTTTTCACCTTAAAAACATCAAAATTTTATACCACCCCCTTCCCCCAGTTATACATCGGAAAAGAGAGAGCATAATTTTTTTGACTAATTTTCCGTCATCAAATACAAAAAATTAAACATTATAAACATAAAAATTGAATCTCATAAATGATGCATGTGCCTTTTTATTCAAATACTACTCACACGCTCACAAAAACCGTAGACGTTTTCATGTGATAGCTTCTTGGCTATTGCAACTGAAATTGTGCAAGTGATTTTTCTAATAAGAGACCTAATGGTTTTCGAGGCGAAATTTTCATCTCACTACATGCTTTCATATTCAGAGCATGTCTCGTAGTGTAGGCTTAGATTTAAAGATTTGATATAAACTAGTTTTCCAGATTTGAAGATTTGATCTGAGAGAACTAACTCTGAAGCACTATTCGAAATTATTTTAATTTTACGGGCTTTCTAATAAATACATTTCTATTTTTGCCTTAATTGTTATAATCCTAAAATTATAAATCAATATATTAAAGTATTTTAATTAGTTTGATAATTACATATCAAACACTGTAAATCAGCATATCATATACTGTCTTATCCCACAACATACATATCCCCTTTCCCGTTATTAAGATTAGTTGAGTATATTTTAGTCAATAATGAGACCTCCTAATATCCCCTTTTCCCTTATGTGATGTATACCACCTAGGGGTGGTATAAGAGTGAAGGCAAAAAGAGAGGGAAGGATAAGGGGAGGATATGATTTCTCCTCCTTATACCTTCACCCAAATAAGGGATAAGATAACGAAGAGATATCATATCTTATTCGGCCTCCTTTTTCTCTACCCAAACAAGGCCTCAAGGGAAAGGGGAAGGGGTGGGGTGGGAGAGAGACTTCTTAGGTATGGGTGGACGTTTAAGCTAACTAATCAAGATTTCGACATTTTAATTATAAATAATTATATTTTATAGTTTTTTTTAGTAAAAATCATATTATTAATCAAGGGGTGAAAAATGAGAGACTATTACACACTAAGACCAGAAATTTCCCAGTCTATTTTGTGCGCGAAAGCCACGTCTCTCTGTGTTCTAAGTTCAGTCCCCTTTGGGCAAGCCAATAAAATATAAAATAATATTTTATAGTTATAATTGCAGTTCTACTTAAATTGTGACTTTTTCTTATAAAATTATGTATTGTATTTTCTGGCATCGAAATAACTAGTTTCCAATAGTTTTTGGCTATTAGAGCATTATTAAAACATTGTAAGTTTTTAAAGCCCAATCCCCCTTTCTGAGTTTTATTGCACAGAAAATCCCAAGAGAGCCAATGAATACATCTTTTGTAGATTGAGCCAGCCCAGAAGAATTTTGAAAAAATGGTTTGTATGTTATCACAATCTTTCTTAGGGAAGATACAAACAGACACAGGGTAAACTAGGTAACTGTTGAGAACAGATTTAATCAATGTGGCTCTTCCAAAGGGATTTAGGAGCAGGCTTTGCCAGCCAGCACATTTCTCATTGATTTTGAGGATAGAAGATTTAATTTCTAAGTACTGTAAAAGACAACATTTTCTGGCTATTAGATCTACCACTACAGCTTCCTGTGCTTGGAAAAACATCTGTAAGGGAAGAAGTACCCTATCCCTGGGATTGCAGTGGAAAGTTGCCAAGGGTCATTCTCTGATGGTAAGAAGTGATGGTTGGATCCCAGATGTTCCAGGGGCCTCTATAGAAGATTGTTTAAGGCAAACTGACCCAAATAACAGCTATAAGAGGGTGGATCAGTTAGTTTCACAGAATGGCCAGAGCTGGAACAAGAACCTTGTGGAGAATCTCTTCCCACCCTGTCTTAGTGATAGAATTCAGTGTATTCCACTAGGAATTAATGTAGATCATGACACCCCTTATTGGAAGTCTACCTCCAATGGAGTCTACTCTGTCAAAACAGCCTATCTACTCCAAAACTTCAATAATTCTTCTCCAAACCTATCTGGCAATCGTATCCAATTCCGCTCCATTTCCTTTGAATTTCATCGGAAGAATCTCTGGAAATCTGGCCTCCCTGCTAATCTTCTGCATCTTCTTTGGCGTATTTGCTCTAACTCTTTACCTTGTTTAGATAACATCCACTTGAGAATTCCTTCTATTAATCCCTCCTGTACAAGATGCAATTTTAATCTTGCTGAAACCCCTCAACACATTTTCCTTCATTTTATTGTGGCTCAACAGCTTTGGGAGAGAGCCCCCATTTCTACCATTTACAAGCCTAATACTAACACTATTAATATTCAGCAGTGGTGTGGCACCCCGCTCCCGCGACCCCGATTAATAACGTAATTAAACGGGAACAAGGCGTCACACGCCACCAAGGCTAACTCATACCATGAGGATGAGAGTGAAAATGTTTAGAAATTCAAGGATTAGCTGATAAATATTGCGGAAGCTTATGAAAAGGGGTCTTATATCTAAAGCCATTTTTTTTTTCACAAAAGGAAATAAAACTTTGAGAATTGAATAAAACGTTTCTCTATCATCCATGGTACTCGTCGATCTCAGAGTCAAGTCCTTCAAGGTTCAGTCACGGTTGCACATAATCCATTCACAAAAAGGTCCATAAATTAAACTCCAACAATACACTAAACAATCTACGGGATATCCCCTCATGGGGTTACACATTCCCACTACCAAAATACGACCATACATGGTCTCTAAAGAGTGCATAATAGATCTCCAAGAGTTACACATAGAAAGATACTACGTACTACCACATAGACTTAGGCAAAGAGAGTCCTAGACAAGCCTAGCACAAAAGCATGAAACTTCTCTCAACATGATATGGCGAATGAAATTATGCGGTTGGATTACTTGGCTCGGTCCTCTCCTTGGAACCTGAAATAGCGGTCATTTAAAACCGGTCAGACTGCGAAGTCTGGTGAGCACGTACTTACCCCTTTGTTAGGTTTGGAAATATACAATATATATACAAGTTCCAAATGCCATGGTCAAGTTGTTCCAAACATGCTTGCTTCACAGTTCATACATAGATAAAGAATAATATAAACAACATAATTTAAGCAAGCATTCAAGTAGGTAAACATGTAAAGCATTTAACTCAACACTTGGGTCCTCGACCCCTTCCACAACACCACTTTGAGCCGTTGGCTCATTTTATTCAAGTACTTTGGCCATTAAAATCTCATTCGTGACACTTAGCCATCAATGTGGCGAGTCCGCGTAGAATCGCTACCTCGGACGAAAATATAGTCGACAAGTCATGACAACGCACGTGTTAACGGCTCATCCCATATTATATCCCTGGGACAGGGCATCGACCTCCGGTCTATTGTCCCCGCGCCGGGAGGGTACTGTCCGGTGTATATCCCCCAACCGTTAGGGTACTGTACCGGTGTATTGTCCCCCACCGTTAGGGTACTGTCCAACAGTGTCATTTAGGCAACCACCTCGGCCAAAAATTTATAAAGCATACCATGGACTTTCAGTTTAACAAATATCATTTATAAACATGCTTTAAAACATGGGCTATATCTCCAATCAAAATATCCAAATCACCAAGTAGTTATTAAGAACACATTCCACCATTCGCAAGTTTAACAATATCCACCTCATAGCCCATAAACAGTTAATATATGAAAATAGCACTACCAAAGGGTTGGGTAAGTACTCACCTCGATTCCTAGCTTATAAAATCCTTACTAGCTACCGATACGGGAATCCAAGAGCAAAGCTAAGAAGGAGGCTCTACAAATAGCAATTCAACACGTAAGGACAAGCTGACATCAGTTCAAGTGATTCCTAGTGGCTATATGTTACTAATAAGTTTCATAAGATGCCCCATACTATGATTATGATGTCCCACTAACTTGAATGAACGGAGGAATAATGTTCTCTAAAGTAGCATATGCCACTCGGCGAGAAACGGACTTTTCAGATTTGACACACTTTACGAAAACTGGAATTTCGAATGATATATAATGAATATTGACATGAAACAAACTGGAAATGAAAGTAGACACACAGAGCTTCGAATCGGTATAAGATAGAGCAAAATACAAGCTCGTATGAGGGAGTAATGGCCTCACGAAGTTGGGTGACACAATCTGTCCGAACCCACACTCCAGCCCTGACACAGTTTACGAAAACTCACATTACGGAAAATTTAAAAGTCTTTTTGGAACAAAACCAATTGGAGATGAAAGTAGACACATAGAGCTTCATAACGATATAAAGTTTAGCAAAATATAAGCTCGTATGTGGGAGTAGTGACCTCTCAAAGTCGGGTGACACAATCTGCCCGAGCCCAACTACCAGCCCAGACACACTTTACGAAAACGGACATTCCGGAATATTTACAATGAATTTTGGCATGAGACCAATTGGAGATGAAATTAGACACACAGGGCTTCAAAACGATATAAGATAGAGCACAAACCGAATCTTTATGAGTGAGATGTGGTCTCTCAAAGTCAGGTCACATATTCTGTCCGAAAACAGAGAATCATTACAAGACCAAATTTTCTTTTAAATCAAAAGTTCTTCGAGCAAGTATGTGAAACCACTTCATTTTCGATTTAATAAGGAATGGAAGAGACACATGCAAGTCTATATGCAGCATATAGTCTTCAAGGATGAGCAAAAACACATGATTTGGAAGGATGAAGAGTATGGAATAGGGAAATCAAGGACAACTCTCATCTTTTGAGACATGAACTTCTTCTAAACCTTCCTCCATGTGGATGAACCCATGAATCCACAAGAAGATGCAAAAATAGACACATGCAATGACATTCTTAGATGATTTACCATTGCAATAGATACTAGAAGCAAGAATATGCAAGGATCCAAGAATAGATCAAAAATTTACCTCAAAGATTAGGAATAGTGAGCAAAAGAGTGATTGTAAGCTTCAATCCATGGGTAGGATGAAGGAAGAAGTCCCCACCAAGGTCGTATTTAGCTTGGAGACAAATTTTTCATGATTTGGTTGCTAGAATATGAAGTTTTGGTGGTGTTTTGTAGAGGTTTTTGCACAAAAACGGGTTGAGCTTCTCTTGTGAAAGAAGATGACTTCTTGTGACTCCTAGAGAGAGATGGGGATGTGAGAAAATGAGGGATATGGGCTGAACTACAAAGCGTTAAAGATGAAAAAGAGATATGGTGCATCTCTCATGTGTCTTGTCACACTTGCTTGCAAGAATTGTCCTAGTATGCCTATAGCTAGCCACTTTGGAACACCAAAAAGATGACACATTTGCTACCATATTTTGAGTTTAATATGTGGAGTAACATTTAAAAATGGCTCTAGGGTTGATAGGTATCCAACCCCCACAAGTTTTACACTCCTAGTATGACAAAATACCAAGTTTTGGTCATGTTTTTGTGGCTTCTTTGCTCAAATCCGGGATTGCACTTAAAAGATGTGATTCATTGAGCAAGATAGCTAGGGAAGAGTGTAGAGGAGACAAGCCTATGGTGTGAAACACAAGTAGACATGATGTGACTATACATAGATAGCTAGCTTGCTTAGTGCTAGGTAACTATGTGTCTATCCCCTACACTAGATGTACATTCAATGTATACATACTATGGCAATACTTCTACACATACTAGAAATACATACATACTTTACTACTTTTCTAGATTTAATATTTCATAACAATTAAGTAATTGTTAAAATTAAGATTATAGGGAACCAATATGGGAGCCAATATGTAAGTTCGACCATCCAACTTAATCAGCTCAAAACATTATAAACTAAATCAAATAAATTCCTAATTGAACTTAATTATGTGGGATGTCACAAGTGGATACTAAGTTGGTTAAAGAAAAAGAAAGCTAGGTGCTCCATTCAAAACTGGCATTGGATCCCAGCAATTATTTGGATCCTTTGGATTACTAGAAATAAGAAATTATTTGATCAACATAATCCCTCTATAGATCAAATGTATTATCAAGCTGAAGCTCTTGTTGCGTTCCTTGTCATTTGCTAATCTCTTAGTTTTATTCAGCTGCTAACAAATGGGTGGAAGTTGAAGTTCAGAAAGGCAACTTCTCATGGAAAGCTGGGCCAGTTCATATTGATCCACAGTTCACACCAGTGGCGCCTCAAGCTTTAGTGGAAGTCTCTGATGCTTTTCCTCTTGCTGTGCTGCCTCCAGTGTTTGTGACCCATGCAAAAGCTCATGCTTTCAAGGAAGAAAGTTCAGTTCTTGTCTCTTACTCTGTTCATGGCTCCTCTGGTGATCAAACTGCTTCTGCTGGGGATGTTGCTGTTACTGATGCAAAAGTCTTCCATGAAAGTGCTGGTGTTGATCTTCCTCCTCTCCCAGATGATGAACTGATGTCAGCTGTGATACCTTTTATTGATGCTTAGAAGGTTGTCTTGAGTTGTTTCATCTGTGTTGGTATATTCTGGTAGTCTTTTGGTCTCTTTGAAATCTTTTGTAATCCTTTTGAACGATGGTTTGAACTTGGTGGGTTGTATGGTTCTTGCTTTGAGGGTTGGGCTCTTGTCTACCCCTCCCCTCTCTTGTTAGGGCTATGATCTAGTATTAGTCTTGGTGTCTTGGGGTCGTGATGTTTGATTAAGTCGTCTATTTAGCGTACTTTCCTTTGTATGTTCGTTACTATTTAATGAAGTTCTTCTAGTTCCGCAAAAAAAAAAAAAAAAAAAAAAAAAAAAAAAAAAAAAAAAAAAATGTATCATTAGTTATTTAATGTTAAATGTTATACATCTTATTTTTGTTTCAATTAACAATTATAATCCTGCGGATTGAAGAGATAACTAACTCTAATCACTAATGGTTTGGATTATTGTAGTATTACTGCATTCCATTACCATTCTATTATTCATCTTTCGTATTAATATGGAATTTAATCCTGTTTGAAAATAAAAAATGTCGAATAATTTAATCTCGTTGCTTCATAAATTTAGGCTTAAATTGTGTTTGGCATCTCAACCCTCCGATTTTGGCTGTGGGTTTACTAGCTTCTTATGTACTGGGCCGTTTTGGGCCAGACTGTTAGTTTATGGAATCTATTTCTTTCAAAAAAGTAACTGTCGAATAATATATTTTTTTGCAAATAGCTGTGTAAAAACTGTCAAATAATTTTATTTAAAAAAAAACTGTCAGATAATTTAATCTCTTTGCTTCGTAAATGTTTGGTCAGATTAATTTAATCACATGAGGAGAATGGATGACTTGTAGGCTTGAATAGTTTGGAAGAAGAGGATTGTGAGAGGGAAGGGAAAATAGTGGGCGGAGACGGTGATGGTTGGAGATCCGTTAATAGTTTGTTTTGTTTTAAGTTATTTTTTTATTAATTTGATAAAACAATCGGGAGTGAATAAACTAGCTAGTCAAGAAGAAAAAACCAAATTTAGAAATTGCAGAATCTCTAATAGGGATGGCAGTTGAGACTGATCCGATTCGAGATCCAACATGATCCGACCCTAATGGAGCGGACCGGATCCGATCTGTCTGCAAATGGATCGGATATGGATCACAAGTTTTTTGATCCGTGAAATCCGATCCGATCCGATTAGGTTATCATAACTAATAAATTCAATAAGATTCATGTGTTAATATGATTACATATATAAGTTTTACTATGTTTACTTCATATAGCGTCCTAAGTTTCATATATCTATATTTTTATTGTGAATAAATTGATAAAATTATAGATGTAAATTGTATGCTAATCCAAATTTGATTCTAATTCATATAATCTCAGGTCATATGAACTAAAAATACTGTTTGCCATGATCCGATGGATAATCCGAATCGAATCCGGTAAAATCCGGTCTGAATCCGATCCGATCCGAAACCTTATGGATCGAATCTAGATCTCGGCTGATCCAATCCAAACCCGATCTGTTGTCATCCCTAATCTCTAAATTATTATACAAAATCAGTAATTTTCAAAGCAAATAGAATTAAATACTCTGCCAGATTTTAATCTGAACTGAAATTTTAATCTCGAATTAAGGGAAATGATTCTTTCAAAGCAGAAATGATGCTTACAAAGTCACTAGTATCATTTGTGCAATTTCATTGGTCATTAGATGCATAAATAATGTTCCTAGTTAGTAAATACTCCGAATTTTTCCGTTTAATACCCGTCCGTACGTTTAAATGAAAAATACTTCCGTATTTCGTACTATTGCTTGACCTAATGAAAAATACTCGAATATTTGACCAAAAAAGTTTAATACTCGTATTTAACGTTTTAACGTATAATACTTCCGAATAAAACTTCTTCCATACAAATTTTCCGCGAATAAATTTTCATCCAAAATATTAGAAGTTGGAGTAATTAGTTATTATTAAATATTTTCTTACTATATTATTTATTATAAATATTTTTTATAATGAATAATAGTGTAAAGAATAATATTTAAGTGATTATAAATATTTATGAGTATAAATATTTACAAGTATTTATTAGAAAGCTTTAAAAGTTTAAGTTGAAATAGCTATATATATGTACGCGTATATATGTACATGCATCTTGAGTCTTATGTGTTATACTTCATATTTTCAAAATAATTAAAGCTTGAGATTAGGGAATGAGCAGTAGCTTTTTTTTTTATAGAAGTTTTGATCATAAATAGTTTGATATTATTTTACATAAGTAAAATAAGTAATGTGTCAGTTATGAGTAAATAGTATATTCATAAAAAAATATAAACAAATGAGTCATGTTGTACAAATTATTTTTAAAAAATTGATAAAAATATGAAAAGATGGCAATGTGGGACACAAATAACTCATTATGCATGCTAAAATACTAAGAAATGCACCCGTATTTTTTATTCTGAATGAATAACTAGTATACGAATTATACACGTACGTATAGAATACTCGAATTAATCAAATTCCGTATTTTTAAGCCGAATTTTTACTAACGTATTTTTAACACAAAATCGTATAATACACGTACGTACCGTACCACGATTTATTTCCGTCCCGTATTTTACTAATGTTAGTGGCTTTGTAAGAATAATTTTCTGATTTTTAAGAATCAACCCCCCGAATTAAACAGACACTAAATTGGGACGAAGGAGGCGGTAACTTATGAAAATAAGTGAAAATCATGGGTCCAATTGGTAAAGGAGAAAAGGATTCTACTTTTTTCGATGGAGCCAAAATGTGGTTGCGCCCACCAAAGAAAACCACGTGATGCCTCGTTAACTGCACGTTCAAACCTCTGATTTCTAGGACAGCGTTGTACAATTACCATAGCTCCGAACTTTTGGATCTCACTTGGGAAAGGCTTTGACTAGACTTATAATGGTGGTTTGGATTGTAGGATTAGTTCTTTAATCTTCAAGGGTTTTTTTCTTTTTTCTTTTTTTTTTTAAGAGAAAAGGGGTTTTTTTTGACTGATATATATATATATATATGTTCTTTTCTCCTATTTAGTAATAGCAATATTGTTTTGTTAAAAAAAGTAGCAATCTATTCTATAAAATAGTACGGTTTAATCAACTTATGATTTTTCAGTCTTTAGATTACATAAATCAGTCACCGCCCTTAGATCTTACATACCACTCACTTAACTATCCACTACTTACTATCCACTTAACTACCCATTACTTGAAAATTTATCATCTCTCTCGGATTAATTTACCTAATTATCAAAAGTGTGTAAGAACATGACTTGATGAAATTAGTGGGGACGTCATTTTCATCTTCTCCTTCCCCAAAACCGATTATGAAACGTGTTTTTTGAATAGTGCCCTCGGGCACGGACAATCCCCCAGTATTGTATAAATGTTTAAGAGTTACAAGAGTGTATATTGTATAAATATACACCAACACCCTTTGGTAGTCGGTGTGCCATAGACAGATACATGTTGAGGATTGCTTAAAGTTTTTGTATTCTTTGGTAGTTATACACAATTTCATTAATCTTTGAGGTATCAGGTTCAAATCTCACAACGACCAATAATTATTGGACCTCGTGACTTTTAGTTAAGGTGTGTGTAGCTGGTTCGAAAATCACGGTTATCTAAAAAGTCTTTAATCCAAATTGGACATGTACCTTGTGATTGGTTTATTTGAGGCTGTTTGGATAACTTGGGATTTATGATTTTTAAGCAAAAAACTAAAATGTTTGAATAGAATTATTTTTTTTTTAATGTAGATACCTAATTTTTATGAGTCAGTGTGTTCTTTTTTTCTCATGAGAAGAACTTCATTAAGAACAAAAGTATTAGAAGTTACATCGACATTTGTTCTTTCTCCATGTTTCCGCACGACTTTTAAGGGGGGCTTTGACCCGGCGATTTGGTCAGCAAAACGATACGACAATTCGGTAAATTATTTATGGTATTGGGCATCATAGTCCCTAAAAGGTTTGCAAGAAATTGAAGAAAAAATGCGCACTATCTTCCCCTGAAAGAAAAAAAATAAAAAAAAGCGTATAAAGAAGGTAACTACTATCTTTTGCATAAAGAAAAGTTTTGATAGGGGATAAAGAAGGTAACTAGAAAGGACCTACAATAAGATGTAGCCCTGCCAAATTTACAAAGACGAAAGCTCTTTTTTTCAGAAATTGTAGCTTTAATCAAAAAGGCTATTACAGTTAAAGAGACCAGATAACATCTGAAAACACAGAGCGGTACAGACCATCAAATCTGAGAGACAAAGTTCTAGAAAAGAGCAAACAAACAAAAAAGCATTGAAAAAGAAAACAAAAGTGACCAGTTTCCAAATAGTCTTTTTGCGCTTCCACGTGATGACTTTGTGAGTTCCCAGGACAAAACTAAAGACCGCCGGAAAAATGATGATTGTTCCGACCATGGAGACTCAGCCTCCGAAAAAGTACGATTCAGCCTTCAAAGCACCAAACATGGCCACAAAACATCCTCAAACACAGCCTTAACAGATTCGATTAACCCCAGCACCTTCACCACAGCCAAATCAAAGCTTCATCACCGAGACAGGGAGGATGAATAGGCAGCAGGGGCTCATCGTTGACTAGAGAAATCAGGCAAAGACACAAGAACAAGAGTAGATTCTAAGCCTTGATGAGGACTGACTGGCCAAAGGATGAGCAAGCGAAGAAGAATAGGGCCATGGCAGCCGCTAGAAAGATCCGATCAAACCCCTTTAAGCCTTGGCATACCACCACCCGAGAATACCGTCACTGCAATCCGAGAGGCGAGGAGTCCCAATCACGACCTAGATGCCCCGATCTGTAAAGTGGAGATAAAAAAAAAGGGGGAGGGCTCGCCGCCGTCAAAGGAGGCGGTGACGGCGAGCCCGACTGAGACTTCAAGCGAAGACCAAGGACTGAACTTGATGAGAAGCGGAACTAAGTGGAAAGGAGGAGAAGAAAAGAACTTGCAACGAGCAAGACTGGTGAACTCTCGGATGAGTACTTTTTCTCTCCAACTTTCTCTTACTAGAGAGAAGGCAGAGAACTTAGTTTTTTTTCAAAGACGAAAGCTCTTCCAAGCGGCACATTTTGATTTAACTTTTTAATATAAGGACATATAGGTTTTTCTAGTTACCATTGATAGTATTATATTCTTTAAAGTAACACCTACAATAAGACAAAACATAAACTCTAAAAATGTTTTATTTGAGAGCGGCACGAGAGCGCGTCTATAAATAATATATCAATATAATTTTAGATATAAATATATTATAAATTGAACTTTTGAGTATTCTAAATATCATGAAAATATTGTAAAGTTTATACATGAGACTATAAGTTGTCATACTGCAGAATGGAATAAAGGTTTAGCTTGACTGGCAAAGATAGATTATTGGATAGATTATTGAATGTGTGGTTGAGATGAGAAGAGAGAGACAAAAACACTTCATCTCAACCACTCATTCAATAATCTAAGCTTGGGTGTTAGCAATTTGACATTGAGTGAGGTAGCAAACTACCTCGGAAGGAGTTTGTTAGATCATCTTACTTGAAGTTTCAGTTAGCTTAGGTTCAAACATGCCTGACAACTTAGTACTGGGCAATTATTGTGAGACTACAAAGCGTCGGAAAAAAACGACTCTAGAATTTTGGGAGCGAAAGTGTCGGAGCAGGATTAGAAGGTGGAGCGAAGCCCCTCCCAGGAGTTTAGGTGATCTAGGTCAGGACACATCATATATTAGTCAAAATTATCTTATCAATGTTTTGCCATACTGCCCTGAGACCCTCGTCTCTTCTTTGACTACTGATCTTAGTATCCTCGTCTCCGAAACTGTAGAGAAATATCTAGGATTTATCTAGTAAAAGTTTTTGTGTGTAACGATTTAGTTTAATTTTATTTAAAAAGGTCAATACATCCATATTACCTTGCGACTCTTTTTTTTATTATGCTTTACTGAGTGATGCAATATGTTGCCCACCTGTTCACCGTTCGAGTTCATAACCTATGCTATGCTCATTTTTAGATTGTAATTTCTCTTTTACTTTCGGACGTCGGAAATGGCACATGAAGCCAAGTGTCATGAGCCGAGCATTTGATTGCACCAAACCGCTAGGTTCATGGAGCTTAGCAGGTTACCATGGTCCAATCCATATCATAGATCTACATGACGAGACCCGATGAAAGGTTCTAGGAAGGGTATTATTGCTTTCATAAAACATTCTAGAACATTGGCATAGGGATAGGATTGTAATTCTTGGATATGAGAGGCCAAGCTCGAGCCCATGGCCTATAACCTCTCTGTCTCAATCGCAGATGTGGATATAGAACTTGTTCATATTTGGGGTGATGCATGAGGTCAAACTAGCCAACACTTGTACTCTCTCTTGTCAAATAATATAAAATCATCTTTCATAATCTTCATAGTGTTCTTAATTGTGTTATTCGTGTTTTTCGCTTTGGTTAAAGGTTGGGAGATTAGCTTCGAAAATCTAAAGGGAGGAATGACGAATTGGTGCAAGGGTTTGACCACTAAAACACTTGGCCGTTGAAAATTAGTATCAGAGCTGGATCAAAGATCAAAAAAATAGTGGGACTCAGCGATGAATATATGAACCTCAATGAATAAGGTTTGAACAACCCTCATGGGGAAAGGACGAGGATGCGACCAAGATGGTGAGCAAGTCGAAAGACATGATGTAAAGCATGGCAGCAAGGGTGAGAAAGGTTGAGAAAAGGTGGATCGAGATTTTTTCGAAGTTCGAAGACGAAGGGTTCGTCACCATCAAAACCTTCCAAGAATCTAAGGAGAAAGTTTTCTGCTACTCAACAACAGTCTTGACATTCATAGAAAGGAGATGTACAAAAAAACCTGATCGTGTCTAAGAGGAGTTGGATGTGGTCAAGGATGAGATGGTGAACATGAATGGATATTTGGCATTATGCAAAGAGCCAATGGTGAGCAGATATGGGCATATTGGCGATAATTCTACGATTGAGGCGCCAAACCCAAAACCTTAGAAGGAAAGAGAGATGCGAAGGAAATCGACACCTTCTTGTGGAGCATGGAGCAGTATTTCCAAGCTTTAAAGGTTTAGGACAATGCTCTCGAGATCGATGCGGCTACAATGTTCCCCAGCGACGATGCACTTGTATGGTGCATGATGAGGAGTACGAAGATCGAGCAAGGTATGATTAAAATTAAGGCTTGAGTTGAATTTAAAGACAATTTGAAAAAATTCTTCTACTCCATAAATACGAGGTATGAGTTCACTTAACGTTGAGGTATTTGAAGCATACATGGAAAAATAAGGAGTATGTCGCGACATCTACTAGCTTATTGTTTGAAGTGCCAAACATGAACAAGGAGGACAAACATTCAACTCCATTAGTGTATTGCGACCCTCGGTGAATCAAGAGCGAGATCGACGTGGACGTAAGAGATTGACCCAAGTTATTTCTGTGGCAGAGCCCGTGATCGAGTTCAAGGGGCAGAAAGCCATGTACTCCTTAAAATACATACGGGGAGCTAGGACGAAGAAGCATAGGATGACAGTAACTTCGAAGGAGAGGGGTAAAGAGAAGAGATAAAGGAAAGAGCCCATATGAAAAAATAAGCAGGAAGAAGTCGCAATGAAAAAGAGGAGAGCGAACAAAGGACGGTACCCAACGGAGGATGCTTATTGCGAGAAACCTCATTACATGAGGAACTGTCTTAAAGGAGGGAAACTCACCGCGCTAGAGGCCATAACCGATAAACCGAAGGCCGTTGAGGAACAAGGAAGAGTGGGTGCACTTTGATTACTCAATGCGGTTCAAGAAAATGTGGGGAAGGGACAAGCATTAGGGGAAGGGTTAGCATATGTGGAGGTCATTACGAATGGTAAAATGGCAAAATCCCTCATATATACGGGAGCAATCCACAACTTTGTGCCCAAGGAAGGGGCAAAGAGACTCGGGCTTAAGGTGGTTCAAGGTAAAGGAAGCGTAAAGACCTCGGCTTCCCACACTAAACCACATGATGGCATTGTACGAGGCTTGATGGTGCAACTTGGAACATGGCGAGGACCCATAGATTTGATAGTGATCCCATGGATGATTACTCCCTGGTGCTTGGAGCGGAGTTCATGAAAAAGTGTGTACAGTACCAATGCTTTCACTCAACACTGTGTGCATCCTGAGACAAAGTCCCCATGTTTTCCCACTAATAAGGGGAAAAAGTGGAAGGTCGGAGCATTTTTCGCACTCCGATTGATCGAGAATCCTGAAGAGGTCGGGATTCTACAAGTGGAGTGGCCGAATTATGTGAAGAAGGCTACCACGGGATGTGAAGAAACAGTGGAAATGGAGAGGTTGCCACCAAAGAAGGGGATTGTGCCTGGCTTCGGGGAGAAGAGACGATTTACGGGGGGAGTTTGTCGACGCACCAATGAGGATGGCGCGGAAATAACTAAGAGAATTCACAGATCATTGTCAAACTCAGAGGGAGGAGCATAGGACTAACCCAAGGGTGGGTGAAAAGTTGAAGTGGACACCCTGTAAAAACCAAGGAAACATGGGATAGTCCATTTGAGATGATGAAGGGACGAGGACCTTTGATTTCAAGGCATGACCATCTACCGACAAGACTTGGAGCAAATGGGTTACGTGGGGCGAGGCCCCATCGTGGAGACGGTGAAGTAATATTTCCACGCCAACTCGAGTGGGCTCGAACATGGCACGTTAGACTTGCGAGGTATAACGGGAGACCATCTCGAGCAATGAGGAGTGGTTGGACATCTTGTGGACTACGAGCGCTTCCTCGCGAACAAGAGGTGGGAACCATTATAAGGGACAAGGAGGAAGGGGGGCAGAAGGACATGGTGTGGGTGGGATGCGGAAGGACATGGAGTCCTTGGCATATGGAAAAGAACATCGGGAGGGGAGATAAGAGAGTAGATACATGGCCATATAATTTCATGATGTGCGATGGATGAGAACGTTGACGAATTGACATGGGAAGTTTGTCACAAACCCCGATGGAAGGTTAGAGGGTATTATTGCACACTTGATTTAACATTCTAGAACATTACTATATGGGTAGAATTGTAATTGTAGGAGATGAGAGGCCAATGCCCAAACCCGTGGAACATGATCTATCTATCTCCGTTGTTGGATACAGTATATATTTGAGGTGAGATATGAGGCCAACCCAGCCAACACATGTACTCTCTCTTGTCATCTAATAGAAATGTCTCTTCCATCATATTTGTAGTGTATTGATTTTCATGTTAATTTATTTCGATTTAATTTTGAGAAGGTAATTTTGAAGATCGAAAGGGAGGATCAACGAAGTACCACCGCACGAATTTGACCACTAAATTAAAGTTAAATTTAGGTTAAATCGTTTTCATGTACCTAAGCTCATTGTCGCAGTTCTCCCATGATAATAAGAATGGCGTTTAGTTATGTTTCACACATTTTCTTTCAGGTGAAAGAGATAATTTATTTACCAATAAAGCGAATGACAAAAAATTTACGTAGAATAACTTTGCTATGATAAAATACGTGCTTGGTATGAAGTGCCCGTTGGGACTATTAGTGACACAAGCTTCGATATTAGTTGGAAACCATGAACCCGGAGTAAAGCAGTTTAGCATTATAATTGCCGCTTAATGTTGCTGATTTATTGAAGTTGTAACCTTGGTGTTCGTCACGGCTATTTCTAATTCATTTGGGATTTTATTAGAAGCCATGAACTTGGAAGATGTTTATGTTTTTTTGTTAGTGAAACGATCGCTATACTTTTTCTGAACGTTCGCTCCTCAAGTTGCAATAGTCTCGACTAGACTGACTTTAGCACCCTCTCTTCCTCGATAAGTTGTAATAGTGCTAACGGGACAGGCATTTCAATAGTAGTAATAACAGTACCAAGGACAGGACAATCCAATGCTTCCAAGCATGCATAGTTTCCTTCATTGTCAAAGTCATTAATTGCAAAGGACAGCTTTGGACATTAAAAGATTAAGTATTTGTTTCTCTTCTTTCTAGAATCAGAGATTCAAATTACATTAGGTTATTGTTTAAATGCCAACCTCAAACAAGTTGATCAGATAACTTACAAGTTACAATCTCAGTTTCTTTTCTATAAGACCGGATTGATTGTTGTCACTATTTATTGGGTCACTTTGATCCAGTGATGTGTGTAGTAAAACGATGCAATTTGTTGATAATTTTTTCATGGTGTCGTAAAGTAAAAGTTGCTCTATAACATAGTGAAAAAATTATCAAAAAGTCGCATCGTTTTGCTATCCAAATCACCCGGTGAAAGTAATCTAGATACGAGTCAAAAAGCCAAACCGGTGTGATAGAGAAAAAACGGAGACAGTACAACATTGGTAAACTTCAAGAGAAACATTATTTTTCACATAATAGTTGTGGTAAAATTGTTATAGTCAGGTTTGTCATAGATCAGTGGCAGTGCCTTCTGGTTTCTCCAGTAGGGCTGACAATGTCATCATATGTAATTAGACGAACACAGTCATATTCTAATTTATTCTGTCGCCGTACCCATGAGAATTGACCGTATTCACAGCGTTACGGCGCTCATGATACGAAATTGATGTTGCAATTTCACAAGATCTAGTAACATGTGTAATCATGATTTAAGAAATCAGTTTTGAAGTTCAACAACGAGACAGGTTATCTAAGAGATATAGCTCAAGGAGTTTCACAAGTTTACACCAAATTGAACAACTGCTAAATTCAAATGAGTAAATCATATACTATATGCAAGGAACAACCGGAAGAAGTTTCAATTGTATCAGTTCTTATATGACGTCAAAATCACCACTTGGTCTCAGAGTAACGTGCCCGCTTCACTAAGGATCATCACCATGTATCCAGCTACAAAATATCTGTACAGCATTGTCATCCATCAGATATCAAGTAGCAAAGTAAACATTGTAGAACATAGTAATGCAATTAGATGAAATTTAGATGAAATTACTTGTCCAAGTGCTAGAGAGGAAAATATTCAAGAAATAGGAAAATAATGGAGAAAATAAATGTCTTATTCATAGATCAGCAACTACTTCTACTTGTAAAGAAAGCATATCATTCAATTCAGCAATGGATCATTTTCATAAATGTTTTACACTGGCCTTGAAACTCCTAGTACCGGAAGAAAGGCTAATTAAGGTGCAGCAGATGGAATCTTGTAACGACTACGAAGAGCAGCAAGAGACTTCTCAAGTGACTCTGAGATCTCAGGAATAGACGTTTTGCAAACTGAAAATCAGCAAAAAACTCTATTAGAAAAACCACACGGTGCTTATACAACCTGGCTGGTCATTTGACCGGATTCATGTTTGGTTTTCAGATAACTTAATATCACAGTCCGGGTTATGTTATTATATAATTAAACGCAGCTCGCACATTCCATGCATAGACAGCATCTCTATGGATAGTTCGATTGAATTCAAATCTCTATGAGCATTCGAAAACACAATGGAAAGGAAGTTCACCAGGCAAAATAGTCAAGAAGAAGAGTAACAACACCTTACTTCATTCAACAGTGTACAGATTAACCAACCCAAGTTCACTCGTTTCATTGCCATAATAATGGCTATAAGCGAGAAAAGCACGAGACCATGTTCAATGTATAGTTTCAACACAGAGGGATTTCAAAGTGTACTAAAACCTCTAACTGGAGTAACTCATAGAAACCTCTAACTGGAGTAACTCATAAATTTTCAACTCTTCAACCGATTAATAACACATCTTATAGCATTGATAAAAGAGAATGAAAAGGTAAAACATACAGCGAGCTGCACTGGTCTGTGCTTCGGTCAAGAGCTCCATGTATGAGGCCTGAAAATATATCAATAACGAGGAAAGTTAAACAAAGTTTAATGAACAACTAGTAGTATTTAAAGGGAAAAAAATAGTTGAACTACACTCTCTGCAGATTAGGTGAGCATGGAGATACCTTCGTTGCTTCACTACTTTCACTGATTCGTTCAGACATTTTCTTAAACTCCTCTGCATCATCCATCACCTGCTGGCATGCTTGTGTCTGTATCTATTTTTTATGCACCGAAACCAAAAAAGAGAAAGAAACAGACATTTACCTTGTGAAGTAAGGTAACCATCTTCTTTCACAGAATAGCTCAATCGAGTAGGTATAATGCATAAACAAGAGTAACTTCAGAAATGCGTGTGTCAACTGTCGACCACAGAGTGTGTGTAATTGCAAACTACCAGTATCTCATTCTATCTCCTGATTGCATAGCTTGGAATAGCGATTCAAGGCCTATCAACATCCAATTTTTCATGAACTTCTCAATGATCAATGGTTGGTAGTGGCTGACTGTGGCCACAAACATTTTTGTGTGGCATTGCATTTTATGAAAATCAATATTTTGCAACACTTGTGATTTTTAGACATGAACACAAAATAACTCCAACTGTATTTATGTACAATGTTACAACAGGTCTCCAACAACCTTTTTTTTATGTGTGATGATTGACAACAGCTCCATGGGAACAACCATTTACAAATTACTTGTACAAACAAGAGAGAAAATCTCAAAGTGCTAAGAGGCTGATTGAGAGAGGAAAAAAAATTGGGAACTCAGTTTTTTTACCATTCTGCAATCTACTCCTGCTTTCCCACCTCATTGCCCTCCTTTATACTCATCTCCACCCCTCCACCATCAAAACCACCACCAAAACCGCCATCCTCCGTTGCGATCGTCGACGCCGAATCCAACCCGGAACCCGTCTGGATCTCCTTAAACATCGCCATGACTTGGATCATCGTCGGCCGCCTCCATGGCCGATCGTCCAAACAAGCGCATGCCACCTTCAAGTGCTGCAAAAGCTCTATTTCCAAGCTCTTATCATCTTTCAAAAGCTCTGCGTCGAAGACATCACTTATCCTCATCTTCGCGTGCTGCTTCACCCACCCGACGAGGTTATTATCGCCGAAATCAGCAGAATCCGTCGGCTGCTTCCCCGTAAGCAGCTCGAGCAAGACCACACCGTAGCTATACACATCACCTTTCGTTGAACATCGAAAACTCTGATAATACTCCGGCGGGACGTAACCGGGGGTCCCGGCGAGCGTGCTGACGCTCAAATGCGTGTCCATCGCGCTCACCATCCTCGCCATCCCAAAATCCGAAACCCTAGCTTCTAAATTCTCGTCGACGAGGACATTGCTAGACTTCATATCGCGATGAATTATATGAGGAATACAGTTATGATGAAGGAATGCCAAACCTCTCGCTGCCCCAATAGCGATCTTCCTCCTCGCAGCCCAATTCAACCTAATCCCTATCTTCTTGCTGTCGTGCAAGACGTCGTCTAAGCTTCCGTACTTCATATACTCGTACACCAGCAGCCGTTCTTCGCCGACTTTGCAGTATCCGAGGAGGGGTACGAGGTTTCGGTGTTTGATCTTTCCTATGGTTTCCATTTCGGCTGTGAATTCCTTGTCACCTTGTCCGCTGATCTGTATCAGTTTCTTTATCGCCACTACGCTTCCGTCCTTGAGCTGCGCTCTGTAGACGTCGCCGAAGCCGCCGGAGCCGATCAAGGCGTCATTGTGGAAGCCGTTGGTGGCTTCGAGGAGATCGGCGAAAGTCAGCTTCTTCAAGGGCCTATCAAATGTGGAAAGATTGATGCTCAAAGCCTCCCTCACACTAGTTAACTTCCAAGAAGAATTTGCAGCTGTTCCTGATTGGGAATGGGAATGTCCCTCTATGTAAGCTTCCAATGCAGCTTCCTTCTTCTTCCTCCTTTTCTTGGTCTCAATGGCGACGATGATGAATCCGAATATGCAGAAAAGAGCGAATAACAAACCCATAGCAACGCTTCCGGCAAGCGAAGCTTGCCCTTGGTGAGACTTTTGGTGATGGTTTTTCCCATCTGAATCAGTAGATCCACATACTGGCAAAGGATACCCACAAAGACCAGAATTATTCTTGAATCTATAATCCGGGAATGTGTCGAAAGGAGCTGATTGAGGGATCAATCCAGAGAGGTTGTTGTTGGAGATATCAATGTCACCCAACATGGCAAGGCTGCTTAAAGAAGGAGGAATCGACCCGTTTAACCGATTGAAGGAAAGATCAAGAATCGCAACCATTTTCAACCCTCCAAGCTCTTGAGGAATAGAGCCAGAGAAAGTGTTGTGCCCTAAATTGAGCACTGATAGGTAATACATTGTCCCTAATTCTTTAGGGATGCTGCCCTCCAACATGTTGTGGGAGAGGTCAAGCAAGATCATTGAGCCATTGTGGTTGAATGTTGGCTGCGTGATGCCGCGATAAACCCTAGTAAAATTGCAAGGGTGTCTGGTCGATATCCGGTCTAGCTGTTCCTGCCGGATTCCCCCAAATTCGAGCAAATTCCCCGCTCCGTGGCATTGTTTGCTCCCGTCGTTCTTGATGTAGATATAGCTCTTCCCTGTGAGTAACCCCAGAGCTATGTTTCCAGATTGCTTGAACAATGCCGGTGGGATTGTCCCATTTAGCTGATTAGTATTCAGATCTAACCAAATCAAGCTCCGGCAATCGCCCAACTCCGCCGGTATCCTCCCGGTGATTGAATTATTCCCCAATTTCAAAATCGCAAGATTACCCAAATTCCCAAACGAAGCCGGAATCTCCCCGGTAAGCTTATTGTTAGACAATGAGATCCAATTCAGATTAGTACAGTTACTCAAACTCGCCGGAATCTCGCCGGAGAGCTCGTTGAAATCGAGTATCAGATTCTCCAGCGACTGAATATACATGAGCTCCGGCGGGATTTCGCCGTGGAGCTCATTCAACCACATCATTAAGTCCTTCAGCTTCGAGAGTGATCCCAACGAGGCCGGGATTGTACCGGTGAGGTAATTGAAGCTCAGATCAAGCGAAACTAACTCCGAACAATTGCTTAAACTCGCCGGTACCGGACCCGTGAGGCGGTTATTCTGTAGGTAGAGTACTTTCAGGGTGTTTCCGGATCTTTCACAAATATTTAACGGGATTGACCCATGAAGGTCATTAGAACTCAAATCCAGAGACTCCAATTTGGTAAAATTGTTGATTGATTCAGGTAAAACTCCAACGAATTGGTTGAATGACAACGAAATGTTCCTCAGATTCCCCATCTTGAGGAGCGTGTTTATCGGTAACTCACCGGTAAAATTGTTATTACTGAAGTCAAGTGACTCCAAAACTGAGCATGAGCTAAGCGTTTCAGGGAAAGTACCTGCGAAGTGGTTAGACGACAGATCGAGCTCAACCACCGTAGAACAGAGATTCGAAGGTACCTCGCCGTAAAAATCGTTGCTGGAAAGGTACAAGTACTGCAAACTCCCAACCGGAAGCTCCGAAACGGCGCCGTTCAACTTATTATTCGTGACATTCAACAACACCAAGCTCTTGCACGAGGACAAAGAGGGGCTAATCTCGCCGGAGAATTTATTCATCGACAAATCGAGATGCTCCAGAGCAAAGCACTCGCCTAAATCAGGAAACCCAGAAGTGAAATTGTTCGCCGACAAATCTAAATACTCCAATTTGTTACAATCCGACACCGGAATGTCGCCGGAGACTTTATTTCCTTTTATAGAAAGGTACCTCAGGTCGGTACATCCGCCGGAGAGAAGCCAAACGACGGCGTTTCCGCCGGCGATTTTATTGTACGACAGATCTAGCTCTCTGAACTTGAGCTTCAACCCAGTGGAGAACTCCTTTGGGTTGAGATTGAAGTCCAATAAATTGTGAGAGAGGTTGAGAGAGGTCAAGCTCCGGCAAGACCCAAACCCCGAAAGCTCCGATAAATCTCCGGCGAGGCTATTCTCAGCTAAATCGACCGAGTTAAGGTTGTCGCTGCAATGGGTCTTCACATAAACAGAGCCGGAGATGTTACACCTCTTCAAGGACAGAGACTCCAGCTCCGGGAGGGTGAGAAGGAATGAAGAAACGGCGGCGAAGTCGACGCCGAGGTGGAGATAGCTGAGGTCGATGGAAATTACTCTTGAGCCCTTGCATGAGACGCCGGTGAAATTGCATGGGGAGGCGTTGGAGAGCCAATCTTGAAGTGGGTTGGGACTGGGGAGTGAGGATTTGAAGCTCAGTAGGAGGTGTGAGTCGCTGGGAAGAGCTCCGGCGAGAGAGAGAGAAAGGAAGAAGAAACAAAGCAAGTGAGTTATCATCGTCTTCAGAGAAGGTTTCAAGCTTTCATTTCAGCAGCGAGATTGGAGAAGAGAGGGGAAGGTGGTGGTGCTCTGTTTTCTAGGGAGAGAAAATGAATGAGAGAGAGGGAGAGAGAGGCAAAAGACTGGGGCAGGGGAGGGTGAGAAGGGTATATAATTGGGTGGTAGCGGACAAAGAGGGAGTGGACAGTGGACACTGGACACAGCTCACATGCCCATGTGACCCACAACTCTGCAATTAGGGTACAACTTATTAGGGTTCAGTCGACTCGTGGTGTTATAGGGCCGGGCCGGGTTTGAAGGGATTGGGAGGGGAGGGGGGCCTGGGGTGGCTCGACGGGCCGGGGCAGGTTTAAACGAATCATTATGCACATTCAGACAATATTCCAAATATCTCGTACACAACTCACCATTATTTAAACCTCCCTAGTTCAGGGTCGAGATAAATAAATATCAAAACTTCCTGGTATGGTCGAGTTATTATTAATATTACATCAATAAATAAAAATGGGTGTTAGAAGAGTTGAAGTCCGTGCACGAGGTCACGGGTTCAAACTAAATAATTCGAAATAATTCTCAAAAATATACATATGTAAATAAAATTGTAATATATATATGATTCTTTATATATTATGAATATTATAATTAACTTGTCTTTGTTTATTCTAACTAAGCAAAATAATAATACGTTCTCCAATGTAACGATGTAACGTTGTGCGAAAATGTAATTCTTGTAGGTCGAAATAAAATTAAGATAATAACTAAAATATCAAAAGAGAAGATATTCGAGCATCTTCAGTGAGATATTTAAATGTATGTTATCTTTATAATATAAAGAAGATAGTGAGAACGTCGTCTCCAATGAGCTCTCAACTCCGCTCTTTATTTTAGGAGAAAGTTATTACGATCTCTATTTCAAAATAATTGGAAATTGATAGTTACAGTTTTTAAGTATATCTTTCTCCTCTTTTTAAATTTTTATTATTATTTTTATTTAATTTCTACCTACAAGAATTGCAGTTTAGCTAACTACATAGTAGCACTGGAGATCATATGAATTTGATTGAATAGTTAAAATAAAGAAAGACAGTCTTGATTAAATTATACATGACAAGACACTTCAACCACTGGAGATGAGTATTCTGTTTTGGAGTAATTTTTACTGTGAACCCAATTCTTGAATTGTGCAGGACCATTGTATGCCCCTAAGATAGAAGAGGAACTTGCGTTTGTCTTCTTGTAGTAATTTTTGTACTGATTGTGACCAAATCTTGGTTTGCTAGAAGCTTGATGGGCAGTCATAACTTCCGAAGAAGCATACATAGAGAAATAAGAAGCAGTGATAGTCACAATTTTCATAGACAACATTAATGTGGAAGCATCATATTGGAGATGTAACTCTTCATAAATCAACAGTCTCCGGTTTTATCGGAACCAAACCCTAGGGCGACCTAGCGCAGCCAAGAGTAAAAATCCGCCATGGACGAGTCAGGATCGAAGAAAGCTCCCGAGTACACAGAGAAGGAGCGACATCTGGAATGCTTTGACGACGAGTACTGCGATAAAGCGGAGGGGAAGTTCAAGTTCAGTTTGATTGGTATGGTAGCTGCAGACGAGCCTGTCAACTCTCGAGCATTGAGGAACACCTTTAAACATATATGGACAAACGGCGATCTAGTCAATATCTTCGCTGTTGAGTTCAATACATTCTTGTTTGTGTTTCCGGATCAGGAATCAATGGAGCGAGTAGCAGGAGGAGGCCCGTGGATTTTCAACAAAAAAGTACTTCTTCTCAAACCATGGGTTCCTGGAGATCCCACTAAAGAGGTTGGATTTAGGGGATTTGATGTCTGGATTCAAGTCATCAACCTTCCAATTCCTCTAGTTAATGAAGAAGCTGGGAAAAAATAGTCTCTGAGATCGCAGAAGTGATTGACACAGATAACCGGATTCACAGCGAGGAAGATGTCAATTATGTCCGGGTGAGGGCCAAACTGCCTGTTTCTAAACCCATTATCCGAGGAACCCACGCCCTTATTCGCAAGGAAAAGGTCTGGATTGATTTTAGATACGAAAGAATTCCTTCCCTCTGTTGCTGGTGTGGTAGGATTACGCATGAGGGAAAACATTGTTTTGAGTTCTCGGCGAAAGAGAAGGAGGAAAGTGAGGAAGGGTATGGAGACTGGTTATTGTTCCACCCAGCCCCAAAGAAGGTCCCAGGAAATACCCAACCCAGCACTAAAAAAATCAGAGGTAACTATCCCCGAGGAACCAGAACCAGTAGATGAAGAGGAGATCTTTCAAGAGGAAGTTCAAAGTCAGAAGGAGAAAGGCAGCGAGATGATTGTTTACGATAATCCACTGAGCAAATCGAGTGAAGGCACACAGATCAAAGACAACCAGGACCAGGCCTCGGCTATAATGAGTACAGAAGCTCTAGAAGGAGAAGATGCAGGAGTATAACTCAACACTCAAGATCAGGTCAAGTTCATAGAAAACTTTGTTGCGTCAGTAGTAGATGAATTTATGGGTAATACTGGAAACCCCAAGATAGCCCCGATGCAAAACGAGGGTACTGAGTCAAGTCAATCGCAGTTAACTGGAATGTTTACAGTTGAACCAGTATCAGTAAGGGACAGGATCAGATCACTCAACAATAGTCAAGTACGGGGTGTGGGCAATTGGAAGGATCTAGCCAGAAACAAAGCCAAGATAAATGCTGAGTAAAAAGAGGGCGACGCAACAAAGAGAAAAGGATCGACGAAAAATTTCAGTCCCCACCCAATAAATCGCCACTTGAGGTCCTAACACATTAAAAAGGGAGATCTATCCCCTTTGAAGGCACCGTAGTCAATCCTGTCACAGATGAGGTTAAGTCAGCTCCTTACACAGATCTTGCAATTTTACCGGCGGAGGCTGCGAAGCAGCCCCGCCCTCCCCAATGAATCTTCTCAGTTGGAATGTGCGTGGGCTTGGGAACCCGCACACATTCCCAACTCTTCATGATGAGGTGAAGAGTCAAGTGCCCGACATGGTGTTCCTGATTGAAACAAGACTGGATACTAGAAGGATGGACAAACTGCAACAAAAGCTTCAATTCCAGAACAGATTCCACGTAGCTAGTGTGGGACAGAGTGGGGGTTTGTCGCTTATGTGGTCCCATCACGTTAGTTTTCATCTTTTTAAATCGAATAATTTTTTTATTTCGGGTTGGATATGCAATCATAAAAATGAGAAAGAATGGCTTTTTACCGGCTTTTATGGCGATCCTGCCACTAGTCAGAGATATTTATCATGGGAGCTTCTCAAAAGAATTCAGCCCCACCCTATCACTCCCTGGCTAGTGGTAGGGGATTTTAATGCCATTACTGCAAGTCATGAGAAATAAGGAGGACGCTCAGTCCGTTTCAGCCAGCTTGAACCTTTCATCCGAGTTTTAAACCAATGTGATTTGCGAGATCTTGGTTACTCGGGGGTACCATTTACGTGGACCAATAAGCATAGTGATGGTACTATTATTAGAGAAAGAATTGATCGAGCGGTGGCTAATAGTTGTTGGAAATTTAAATTCCCGAATACTCAAGTACATCATCGGGCTCTTCCCAATTCGGATCATGTAGCAATTATTGTCAATGTACGACAAGGTCCTGCAAATTTGAGGAGGACGAAACGGTTCCAGTTCGAATCTTTCTGGACTAAACACTCCGGGTTAAAGAAGGAGATTTTGGAAAACTGGGAAGCTATAGAGGGATTTCCGTCAAGGCTCACAGCCTTGTCTCATAGTCTTCGCCGCTGGGAACGCACCGAGTTTGGCAATGTCAGAAGACGTATAAAGGAACTGAAGGAAAATCTCCAAAAAATTTTGTAGCCAAAGTTATGAAAATCTTAAGGCTCAGCAGCAGATTCAAACCGAGTTGAATGAACTGTTAAGCCACGAAGAAGAACTATGGCAACAACATAGTAGAGCTTTGTGGCTCCAACAAGGCGATAAAAACACAAACTTCTTTCATAGGAAACCTTCGCAGCGGAAAAACCGAAACAGAATCTCGGGTTTTCGTACTGATGATGGGAGATGGGTTGAATCAGAAGATGAAATTCTCAATCAACTCCAGGATTATTTCAAGGAAATTTTCACTTCGCAACAGCCCACAAATGCGCAGATTGAGGAAATAACGCAGCATATTCCCAACTTGATAACGGACAGCGAGAGGCAACAAATGGAGAAGCAATTTTCCGAGGAAGAGATAGTGGCCGCTCTAAAAAGCATGCACCCTCTTAAAGCCCCAGGTATGGATGGTTTTCCTGCGCTTTTTTATCAAAAATCCTAGGATATAGTCGGTAATGATGTCACCAAGGCCTCTCTAGCAGTTCTTAATGATGAAGCAAGTTTGGAGGATATGAATGAAACTTTGATCACTCTCATCCCGAAAATTAAAATGCCCCAGTCCCCTGCTCACTACAGGCCTATTAGTTTGTGTACAGTCTTATACAAATTAATAGCTAAAGTGTTAGCAAACATAATTAAACCTGTCTTAGCTGGTATTATTTGCGAGACGCAAAGCGCATTCGTACCGGGAAGACAGATTTCTGATAACATTCTAGCTGCATTTGAGGTGATGCATACTATGCGGACTAGAGTAAAAGGAAAACGGGGTTATCTGAATGAAGATCGAACGGAGGAAGCGAACCCAGAAGAGGGGAAGCAACGAGGAGGTGAGATGATCTGGATCACAGAGCACCGGTTCAAACCTGAGGTTTGTTTATCTAGAACAAACCCAGACGCCTCAATCTCGTGATCGTGACTCGTGGGTTTCCAAATCTCGACGCCGGTGAAACTGTTGTTGCTAAATCGACATGTTGGAGCGACATCATGAGGAAGAACCGCCCCTTGATCGTACTTCATCTCTGCGACGAAATCGTCGTCGTTAGACGAATCGGGAAGCTTCAACTTTGTCCTCAATTTCTCGAAAGAATTCCACCGGGAATCGTAGCATATTGTGTCCTTCTTTTCTCTCTCCCTTGTTCTCTTTACCTTCTCTCTCTATAAACTAGGGTTTTTATCAGACAATTTTGAGGGTACATATTAGAGTTGTGGAAATTAGAAGTTAGGTTGCGAATTGGTAACATCTGGGTTCGAATTGGTCCAAGCCAATTGGTTGATTCTTCTATCTGTTCTACACAACTGGGCATGGTTGTTGTGGTCTTTCTTATTATGGTGGTTTGCTGGATTTTGTAGCTGTGGATCTGGTGTTAGTGGTGGTGGGTTTGCTGGGTTGTGGTTCTAGGATAGATAGTAGCAGTGAGGTGTCTGATTGTTTCAGTGTTAGTCATGGTGATGTAGTTGTAGGTTTTAGGGATGAAGACAGTGATGTGTCTGTTTGGTGGAGGGTTGTTTTGGTGTAGGAGAATGGTGAACTACAGAAGGTATTTTGGTGGTGTAGGATTAGATTTGTGTGTTGGCTAGGTGGAACTGCTGGTCGTGTGCTAGGAATTCTGGGTGAAGGCAGGTGATGGTGGTGGTCGTGGTGGTGGTTATTTGTTTGTTTGTTTGTTTGTTGTTGTTGTGGTGGTGGTGGTGGTGAAGAACACTAAGAACGCCAAGCAAGAACATCAAGAACGTTAACAAAAAAAAATACAAATAAGGGTAAAATAGTCATAAAAATGTCATATTCCCCCCCACCCCACTCAATTGACATTAACAGAAGGGTGGTATTTGTCCAAAGTCCATCACTGACAGGGGGCTTTTTGTCTCTGACATTGGTGGATTTTGTATATCCCCGAACAACAGGTTTTTTTGTATATAATCCAAACCACGAGGGTGCAAAATGTCTTTAACCCAAGAAAATGTCTCAACTCTATTAACTTTTCATACTATTTATAAAAACACCCCTAAACTTTCTATCAATTACAATACTTTACAATTTACTGCAATATAACGTTTGAAGTACTCTAAAGAGGCCGCGAGTGTTAATTTCTTGAACTAGGTGGGTGGTCTATGTAATTAGCGATAAAAAAACCAGACCCCATGTCTTTGAGAGAAGAGATGGTGAGATGGTTCTTGGGGTAGTGCAGATGACGCGGCGGGGCCCACCACCTGTAGGAAGACACGTGCACATGTTTGTTAGAGTACGTGGTGTGATGACACACGTAGAATGGTTTTTTGTAAAATAAACGACATTTCAATCAATCACTTTGACCACTCTCAGCCGGCAACGCGTCCCACCTGCTGCTGTTAGGCTGCTGCATGCTCTGTGTCCTTTGTTTGAGAATTGCTCGAAGGGAAGGGGTGTAGATGTATGTACCATATCCGTTTGAAACGAAAAAACCGGTAGTTTATTTATTTTTATTTTTATTTTTATTTTAATCGTGTCAACCCACAGCTACTACTCTACATTTAGGTACCCGGTAAACCTAACTCTAATGTAATAGCCTAAAATGATTACCCAAAAATGTAATAGCCTAAAACCACTCTAGAAAGGCAACTCAGTCTGAAAAAATCACAGCTGACAAACTCGCAGTTAAGAAGGACAATAGACAGTTCTCAGTTGCCCTAATGTTTGAACGCAATACAAAAAAAACAAATATCTAAAATATTAAGAGTGCTAACTCTACCAACTCAACTACACCCCATGACTAAAACAAGTAGGTAGTTAACCAAATAAATTACCACTCTGTCTCTCTTGTTTTTATCCCCATTATGACTTTTTTCTTTATTCATTGGGTCATTTGACCCGGTCATTAAGATAGTTAAATGATGTAAGTTTTGGATAATTTTTTTATGATATTGTAAAATAAAAAGTGCTCAGTAATGCAGTGAGAAAATATTAAAAAATTACATCGTTTTGCGATTCAAATTACCTGGTGAAAAAGACCAAGATATGAGTCAAAAAGTCTAGACAGGAAGAAATGGAAGAAATATAATGGTAATGGACATAATGTTAGAAAGACAAGTTTAAAAACATAAAATTACAAAAGCATAAGATACGTGTAGATAAATATATTGTATTTGAAAATTTAATAAAACTGCATTGTTAACTACCACTCCGTTTCTTCTCTTTAGCCCCCTTTCTATTTTGGGACGTTTCCTCTCCTGCTCCCCCTTTCTCTTTTTCGCATAGTTTTTGTTGTCAACTACCCAAAATACCCTCATCAAATACCCCACCTTTCACTTCACATACCCCACCACACCCACTTCTTTCTCTAAAAAAAATCCTACCCACCAGCTTCCATTCATAATAACCTCACATTCTGAGGATAGACAGAGAGAGAGAGAGAATGGAACGGCATAGAGAGGGTGAGAAAGAGAGAGTGAGAAAGAGAGAGAATAATGGGAAGGAGATGGCAGATGTAGGGGACGACGACCACCAGATCCACGACGGCGGCGGTGGTGGCGATGGTGGCGAGGCGTTTCCTCTCGAATCAGATCTATTCTCTCCCTTCTGCTTCTTCTTCTTCTTCTTCCGAAATCAGATCCTCGAATCAGATCTTTTGCCGGTGGAGGAGGCGGATCTGTGGCTCCGGCGATGCATGGCAAGGCGATGGCGGTGGCGGTGGAGAATGGGTCTATGCTCTCCGGCGACACAACATCAGTGTTCTTCTCCTTCCTCTTATTTTTCTCTTCTCTTCTTCTTCTTCTGATTTTTTCTTCAGAGTTGTATTTTTTTTTCTTTAATCTCTAATTATACTCTAAATTTCTGTAAATATGGTGTTGGATCTGTAAATATAAGTTCTGTAAAAGTATAATGTTATTGGTAGTGGTTCTACTGGTGGTTCTATTAGTGGTGGTCGTTCTACTGGTGGTGTAGGTGGTAGTTTTGTTGTTGTTATCAATGAGAAAGAGAGAGAGAGGACATAGACAGGAGAGATAGAGACAGGAGAGAGGGGAGGGTAACAGAGTCTATTACCCATTTTTCTTAATTCTTGTGCAAACCCAAAGGGGGCTAAACACAAGAAACGGACTGGTATTGTTTTATCATTTTCATTCTGAAAAAATACAAATAAAACACCTTGAGTTATTTTTCTCTGTTTTCTCTTAGAGCATCTCCAATAGGTTATTTATATGGCGGTTATCTTCAAAATTTAAATAAGATGGGAAAACTATTGTCTCAAATAGGCTATTTAGAGCATCTCCAATAGGTTATTTATATGGCGGTTATCTTCAAAATATAAATAAGATGGGAAAAATATTGTCTCCAATAGGCTCTCTACTACGCTCTTTATTTTAGCGGATAGTTATCCCGCTCACTACTTTTAACGAGCCGGATAAATAACTTCATATTTTGTTTACCCATGTTCTTAGCGGTTATGTCCTGAATTTCTTAAAATTCTCATACAATAAATATTGAGAATGTGCCACGTGTTATTTAGCTAATCATTTAACTAACACTATTGGAGCACTAACTAAATTTTTACAATATCGAAATAGAAATGTTAAATTTTCATCAAATTATAAATATTGAGATGCTCTTACTACGCTCTTTATTTTAGCGGATAGTTATCTCGCTCACTACTTTTAACGAGCCGGATAAATAACTTCATATTTTGTTTACCCATGTTCTTAGAGCATCTCCAATGGGTTAGGTAAACTTCTTTTGTTAGCAAAAAAATAAAGAAGTTGAGTAAGATTACAACTCCAATGGATTATGTATCCTATTATGCAAAATACAAAATATGTATCCTCATCGCCAAACTTTGGCGATGATTTTTCACTCGGCATCTTGTTTTGTTCCTACTTTTTAGGTGTATGTAATATTTCAACCCACTATCCCTATAATTTCTCAACCATTTCTCCCATGTTTTTACATGATAATAACTATTTTTTCGAAATCTCTCTCTCATCTAAATTGTTTCATACGTGTGTTTTTAAGAAAATTAAAGCAAAATAATAGGATACCACAACTTTTGCCTAACAACCATTGGAGATGAAACACAAAATTATCATTTTATAAAATGCAAAAGATCGATTTTAGTTATAATTTGGATAACAAATACCTAACAGCATTGGAGATGCTCTTAGCGGTTATGTCCTGAATTCCTTAAAATTCTCATACAATAAATATTGAGAATGTGCCACGTGTTATTTAGCTAATCATTTAACTAACACTATTGGAGCACTAACTAAATTTTTACAATATCTAAAATAGAAATGTTAAATTTTCATCAAATTATAAATAACTTTTGACTAGTACTACTGAAGATGTTCTACACACTTCACCAAATGTTGTCTCGTTAGTAATATGCGGTTCTGTTTTCTTACACACTTCACCAAATATTGTCTCACAATATTTAGTAAAACCCAGTACGGAAATAAAACGAGGTACCATATATGTGAGTATTGTATGGTCATGTAAAAAATAAATTATACGAGATTTGAATAATTCCAGTTTTCAGTACGTTTGTGCAATAATTCGTATATCAGATATTCATTCGGGATAAAAGAAAATATATAGATGCATATGATAGTGTTGTAAGTTGTAACACATCGAAACAATAAATTGATGTCCCATATAGTCATCTTTTCATCATTTCTTTTAAATGTTTGGAATTTAATTTGGATAATATGTGCTCATGAACATTATTAATCATGGAAATTACGCCTTTTTGGCTCATATACTAACGAGGGTTTACTTATTTAAAACAAAATCAACCTGAATATGATGCTTATTTGAGCTTATCCAGCCATTGAGCTGGAAAAATGAGAAGATAATCTCTCCAAGAACAGGGAATTGGCTCCAACCGTTGTCCATTTTGACTGTTAGATTTATTCTCGATGAGTTATCGTAATCTCAACAAAAGTGCTACTAAAAGTGTCATACAAAAAGCGCTATAGTGAATTCGGACTCATTTGACAAAGTTTACTGGTTTTTATGCAATAAACGACTTGAATACACTTTAGTATGAGTGGATTCTTTTCATTCAAATGTCAATTGATACATCAAAAAAAATTTGTGAGATCTTGAGTATAAAATCTATAATTTTGAAGTTTGTACAGTTTTCTTAAAATTAATTTAATTTGCAAACGCTAGGCTAAAACTGGAATGTGTTGTCAAATGAAATTGGCTGAAAACACAGATTATCATCTTGATTATACTATAATTTTGAATGCCGAACCTGCAGAAGGTCACACAAAACACTTGCAACTTTTGTTTCTTATGATAAATATTTGGTCTGTTTCTTCTCTTTCTTCCAGTTTTGACTTTTTCATCCGTAGGCATGTCACTTTGACCCGGTGATTTGGGTAACAAAATGATACAATTTTTCGGTAATTTTTCATGGTGTTGTAGAGTAAAGTTTACTGTACAACAACATGAAAATTTATCAAAAAATTACATCGTATTGCTAATCAAATCATCGGGTCAAAGCGACCTGATGAATAGTGGTAAAATTCAAAAGTGGAAGAAAGAGAAGAAACAGAGAAAGTATATTGTATTATTGACAATGAAGCGTGAGTTTAGATTGGGATTATGTAGGAGTTATGGGTGTGGGGTCGAAGTGGCAAAGAAACAAGAATTGGTGGGGTTCAGTTAGCTTTGATGGATGGTTCTCTCTCCTAGGATCCAGAGGGGAGAAAGTGAGAAAGAGTTTGAAATAAATGCTGCACGAGACAAGCTAAAGGATATAAATAGGTTCGTAAACATGGCATGATCCAACTCTTGGTGTAGATGTCCTAGTGACAATTACATTAGTGTGAACATTACTTTGATTAGAATATTTGTTTTTGGGTATTGATTCTTATTGATGGTTACACCAGATTTTAGTAGACACGACTTTTTTACCATCATTTTTTAATTAGTAAAAATTTCTTTAATTAATGTGTATTAATTTACTTTAGACAAATTTATATAGTCAATATTTTTCTAACAAATTGCATTAATGTTGACCTTCCTTTTCACATTCTAAGATGAAGACATTTGAGATTCAAAGTTTCTTTACATAATATGACCGGATTCTTGACTAAAGGAAAAGAATCTGGACTCACCCTCTTTGTGAATAATTTGGAGATTTACCTGATCTAATGATTAAAATTTGAACAAAAATCTTCGCGAGATGAGAGCAAGATATATATACAAGAAAATTTATAGATGACGAAGCATTGTTGCATAGTTTTGACCATGAATGCGAGTGAAATGATACATCCCCCCCACCCAATTCTATAATCCAAACTCGAACATGAAGTATATCCCCAACTGTTGTTTTTCCCTTCACTGTTTTGCCAAATCCTACATCAATAATTCTGAATTCCTCCAAATCATCCGTCGCTAACTTCATCTAAACACACCATTTACTTAAATCAAAGTAACCTAAGAGATGATATGTTCATTTGAAGGTTATGTCAGTTGCTACAAGTCTTTTGCCGGCTTGATTTTTCTTTCAAGTCACATTTTTTTGCGTAAAGATACGATTCCTAAAAAAAATTATATCAAGTCAAAAATTTTCAATTTACCTTTAAAAATCATCACCATTCCTAAAGTTTGGTAGTGACTGTCAAGGTTAATATAAAAAGGTAAGAAAGTATGAAGTTTTCTAAAGTGTTGTGAAACGAGAATTGAGAGATGCAAGAAATAAAGAGAGACAAATATGTGTAGGGAGAATGCTAGTAGATGTGTATTATTCTCCAACCCTAAGCCTCCTTATATAGGCATTAGGTGGGCTTCTGGACCAGAATATAATTATACAAAATACACCCAACTATGTGGTGGATATTCACATCAGTCCAATTACATATTTCATAACACTCCCCCTTGAATATTCACCACTACGATGCCTCGTTAAAACCTTGTCATGAAAAATCCAGTGGGAAAAAATCAATGACTAAGGAAAAAGAGTACATCGGTGAATTCTATTTGCTCAGCATTGGTGATGACATTCTTCTGGAACGCATCTGAATAATCTTGACAGCCTCGTTAAAACCTTGCTTGGAAAATCCCTGTGGGACAAAAACCATAGCGAAGGAAAAAGAGTGCCGCATTTGGATTGATTCTCCCCCTCTTGGTAACACCTTTGTACCTGACAAACAAAACCATTGCAAGACCAAAATCTAATAATATACAATTACTTAAACATAATAAAATGCATATGCACCTAAAATTACTCGCGAGTTTACACTTTCAATTTGCTTCAGGCAAATATTTTCTCATGGGAACCAACATCCATGGGATTTCACAAATTTGTGATTCGTATGATCGTATTTGTAACTAGTTACTTTTCAACCCATATTTTGTTGTACCTTAGTCCCCGAGACTAACACAACATTATTATCATTCTCTCCACGAGAAGATTATATTAGTGAGAATTTATCATGACCCATATATCATGTTTCTCATTTTACAAGTCCCACGCTTAAAGCGGACATAATCCCAAACATAAGTCCCACGCTTAACAGCGGACATATGTCCCACGCTTGGTAGCGGATTTGTAATATCTACATGGATCCCACGCTGAACAGCGGATATGTAGTATTCGCATATATTGTAATTATGCATCGGGTTGTTAGTACTTTGAGTACTGTATATTTTGCTCTACATAATTATGTAACCCGAGCAATAGTTTATGCGTGTGTTGACTTTGTTTTTGGCCATTATCTAGTCAACACTTTTTCCTTTAACCCATATGATTTGTATAGCGCTTAATATAATAATCATTAATTTGTAGGATCATATGTAGTAGTTAGGTACCTTTAGCTACTTCCAGAGGTATGAGCCTCTTCCAGGGCTATTCAACTACCAACGTTGGCTTTGATCCACATTAATGATAACCTTTCAAGATTTTCCTCATAATCTTGTGTTCCCATCTTGTAGAGCAATATATCAATATCCCAACTTATTTTGGATGCTTTGATTTATGTTCCTCTTCTGGAGGATTAACATATGTACTCAAGCAACCTTTTCATGCTTAAGTGTATACCCAAACCGACACCCATTTGTCGAGAAGCTATCCATTTTATTGGGATTTTACATTAGTACATACCCGTAGAGACAATGATATTTTGGTTCACGTCATGCAATTGGACCCATTCTCCCCCTCATGACGTGAGCAATATGATCATAACCATAATGATACTTTATTGTCGATGCTTCAGGCATTAATTTGTCTCATATGTACTTTGTGTAAACCAAACCTCAAATTCAAATAAGAACATTGACAATAAGCAATCTCTTGGACGCCGTAGTTCTCTAATCAAAGTTTCGCCAAGAAACCCAAAAAGAGACGTAAATGTCAATACTCTCATTTAAAAATGAGTGGTTGTAGATTCTCTCTTCAGGGAGATCTTTTGATGTTATTTTATAACTCCATGTTATAATATTATTTTTCATAACTTCTGGTATGAAAAACACTTTTTATGCATATAAAATGCATTTGTCCAATAAACCCTCATGGACTAAGAACATCTTCTGGATGCTCTAATTGAATCAATAACAAGTGTATTAACAGTAAAGTACTAGACAAGATTAAAAATAAATGTGTATATGATATAAGAAATAAACATAATATAACCTCTTCAGGAGGGTGGACCATTATTTGAATTATAGAAATCTCTTCAGGAGATTTATAATATGTCATAACTTCAGGTTATGAAAATCATAACTACGGGTTATGAATGATTTCATGTAATTTGTTACCAAGAACAATACATGAATGCCAATAGTCACTACAAACCTCTTCGGGAGATTCGTTTTTTTTTTTTTCATAATAAAAAAAAAATTGAGTACTAAAAATTTAAGTGCATAAAAGTAAAATAAATTAAAGAACAAAAAACGCTACCTCTTCAGGAGGATTGATAATAACAAGCGTTTTAAGCGTTTCAGACATCTCTTCAAGGGATGTAGTGATAATACCTATGACTTCAGGTCATAAAAATATTGTTGTAACTTCATGTTACAATCAAATCATTATGTGATTCACAACTTCAGGTGTGAAAATATTATTTCATAATCGTATCAAAAGCTTGGACCAGTTTATGTGGTCAAGAGTCAAAACCTCTTCGGGAGGTTTGATAATAACAAGCGTATTAGGAATTTTAAATATCTCTTCTGGAGATCAAACATGACTTCAGGTCATAAAATATATTTTAACTTCAGGTCACAAGTCATGAAATAACATCTTTTAGATGCACTTGTTCAAGTATGGTGCAACTTCGGGTTAGAACCATGTTTAAAAAAAAAATAAAAAAATAAAGTAACATTACCTCTTGTGCACAAGAGATTCCGGCGGGGAGACCTCTGTGTACACCGTATGTAGTGGATCAGGGATCGCACGGGAAGAGAGGGGTTGTGTGTAGGGAGAGAGCAAGGCAGTAGTAATGTCTGAGAGAGAGACAGAGGTTTGGCAGAGCTTCCGCGTGTGGCAAGTGTGTTCTCCTTTGTATGGAAAGGTTAACGTCCTATATATAGCAGAGAACATGATCGTTGTAGTGTGGTTAATGCGCCCATTAATGGCGGCTTAATTAGCTTAACCATAACGGCACGTTCGTCCGAGTATATAGGGACCGTTACAGCACGTGGTGCGCGAATACCGGAACCGTTACGAGGTTGACCGGGTTTGACCGGATTGACCGGGTTTATGGAGCTCGTGCCATAAATCTCTCAAAACAGTTACTAAAGGTCGCGTGCGGGCTTGGCTCGCACGCGACAGGGCTTACTCTAGCCTCCAAACCACTAAGTCCCTACAGGTCCCGTGCAGTGGTATGCGAGGGCTCTGTCTCGCAGCCCCCACATGGATCAGCTCGACTGGTGATCCAGTGTGTGTGGAGCACAATATGGTGTGCTGGATGGTTGCCACGTGGCCAAGATCTGTCAGCTCAGAAAGCACTATCTACATTAGCCCCCTTTCTGCGCGTGAAGACTCATAGCTGTATAGACTTCCATGCGCGGAAACCAACATACGCGTCGTTGCCACGCACCAATTCAAATACGGGTAAGTTCAGCCCCCGTGCGTGCCATTATGACCTAAAACCCCTAGAGTCGTGCCGTCTGGCCTTTAGGGTTTTAGGCGTGACGTCAGCTTGTCCTGTGATTGCGCGATTCGACGGTGACGGTTGCGATTCGACTACTGAAAGGACACAACCCTTCATTGTTTTGGATAAATACTTTGTATCCCCCATTATTGCAAAGCATCACTTCTTTCTCTTGAAGTGAATGGTACCCGGAGATCTTCGAGAGCAGATTCAGATAATCAATCACCAGTTCAGAACTGCAAATCGTGTTCTTCAATTGTGCATATCCAAGCAGGCTTCAAGAAAACAAGGTTGGCCTCGTTTAATTTTTGATTTAAGATACCGGTGTTTGCCTTGAACTGCGTTGAATCTGTAAACCCATGAAATTTGTGAAGAGGCTTTGATCTTTGAACCCACTTTTGCTTTAATCCTTCAACAATATGAGATCTTGCAACTCCCTGATTTCTGAAATTGATACCAGAAACTGTTCGTCTTCCTTTGCATAGATCTTGAATCTCAAAATTCAAACTGAAGTGTGGTATTTCTCCCCCCTTTTTTTCTTGCTCTTCCGCAGGAATGGCCAAGAAAAAAGGAACCAAACCTGTCAAGGAAGATGAAGAGATACCCGACCTTCCGCAGGCCTTGTGGCGAAAAGCCCCCTATTTAGGCGGCAAAGATTTCTACCATGCGAGGGTTAAGGCGAAGAGGATGCCTGATCCTGTCCCGGTTGAGCGATTACTGACACTGACTCGCCCAGTTAACTCAGCCTTGCTCGAGTTGATTGGTTCCGAGGATGTGGTTCGATTGGGAATCGAGAACGGGCACTTCCCCTATACTGCGATTTCTACCCAGGCGTTCGTCCAGAAACTGGACTATATGGATGAGTGGATTGACCACGTGTTGGACCATCATGCCGCGACTCTTGATGAAGCCGGAGTATACTTCGCCGTTCGTGCTATGAAGGGTGCTGCCGTGAAGCTGGATCATTCCATGCTTCTAGACCTTCTGTCCCGTTACTCGCCTGCGACTCACACGTTCCATTTTGCTGAGTTCGAGGCTGCCCCCACACTCGAGGATGTGCAAATGCTGTACGAACTTTCCCCCATGGGTGAAGTTGATCCTTTGAGTCCTTTGAGGACATCTGCGGAGATTGCTTTATACACGCAGATGGAGGAATGCCTTGCAGAGGTGAAGAAAATCTCCACCCGGTGGACCACTACAAAGGTCCTTCCGAATTGGCAGTTGGTTGATACGTCTGCGAAGAACACCTGGAACAAATGGTTGCAGTACTTCTTCCGAGACTATGCGAACAGCAGCATCACTAAGAAGCTTCTGAGTGAGAACCCAGAAGCCGAGAATTATGTAGAGGGTAAAGGCTATCATTTGACCCTTTGTGCTTTTCTCTGTGCTTGGCTGTCGGGGTACCTGATTGATGGTCACCCCCATGACGGGGTCTTCTACCATGTTTTGCCACTTGCTGTGAAGCTCGCCCTTGGCCAGAGAGTCGCACTCGGACCCTTGGTCTTGGGCACGCTGTACTATAGGCTTGATCTACTGGTCCTGGCCATGAAAGAGTCGCGCGGCCGTCTCGATGTACTGAATTTTGTCAATATTTCCTTTTTTGACAATGTGGGTTTTCGAGCGATGGCCATCCTATGCTCCAACTGCTCTCAAACTTGACAAGTGGTGTCCCCCAGGCGAGACCGAAGAGCGTAACAGCGGCAGGGCTGCGAGGTGGTTTGGAGCGAGCAACACCAAGTGCGTGTGGAGTTTGATATGCGACAAGCGGAAAGAGTTTACCGCCAGGCCCTATGCCACACGTGTCGAGAACGTGCGATGGTTTCCCAAGCTGTACCCTTCCAAGGGTGTTGTCTTTTCAGAATAGCTTCTCTTCGAAGAAGGACCGCATTTCCATGAGCGCTACCGCGAGTTCTTTTGCTGGTGTCTGCGAGGTTCCCTTCCGGCCCTCGCAGAGCATATTCGTGAGCTCGCGCCAAGGTATGAAAAGCTTACCGTGGACGTTGACCCCACTCGAGTTTCTCCTCAGTTCGGTTTTGATGCGGTGGCCCCATCAATCTGGCCCCAGTCCATTATCAGAGGGTGCTATAAGCGCTTGCTAACAAAGGAGTGCAAGACGGTCTTCATGAACAATCTTCCCTTTGAACAGCCTGCGGGAACCCGCGAGGGTGGTTGTTCCCGAAACTGGCTCGCATACTGGATTGCCCAGCAAACGAGGATTGAGACGCAGTCGGCCTCGCAGTCAAGCAGAGCTCCCTTGATCAAAAGAAACTCTTTTCCGTTTCGCCCCAACTGCAGTCTGAGCGAGTCTGAGTATGGTTGCTACTCACTGCTGGATCGTGAGAACCATTTATGTCCTGATGTCATTCTGAAGGAGAAGGTCGCCGCAGTTAAGAAGGGCGACACGCATGTCGTCAGATACAGCAAGGCATTCGCTGAGGTAAGCAATTTCTTCGTGTGCGTCAAGCTTCTTGATTTTCTTATGCTGATACCTTTATTCCGTGCTGTTTGCTGTAGTGTCATGTGCGGAGATTCGCATCTGGTGATCGCTCCAAGTCATTGGTTAACACCATTGTTGCCACCAGAAGACAAAAGCAGTCGTTCCGGCTAGCATGGAGGATGGACCATGAGGTCGAAACAAAGATTCGCGCAGTCATGAATGCTTTTGCTGACTCGCTGATAGACAATGCTCCGGCTCCGTCTCCTCCTGGAGATGACCCGTCCCCTCCAGCGACTGCGGCGCCGAGAGTGAAGAGACCTAGGCAAAATGGAATTACGATTTCTTCCCCTAGAAGTGCTCCAGCTTCTCCTCCAGCGAGGTCCCTTTCTATCAAGGACAAAGGCAAAGGTCGCATGCCCAGCAAAGTGCGGAAAGAGCTCGCAGTTGAGACTTTCGTTCCATTCAATCAAGAGGAAGAGGAAGAGAGGCAGGAGCCCCGAGAAAGTGATGAAGAAGAAGAAACAACAGTTGTGATGCATGAGGAAGAATCAGGAGGAACCTCCGTCGCATTTCCTTTCCCATTATCGTAACTTCTTTGTACTTCTTTTCTTAAACCAATCATATCTTCGCAGATGATGATGATGATGATGATGAGACCATTGGTGGCCTTTTGGCCAAGAGACAAAAAAGAGATACCCATTCTGGCATTTCAGACGATCCCATAAGCGAGGACATTCTTGCTGAGTCCAGGAAGACAGCCGCGGAAGCTGCTGAGAGAAGAAGACAGCGAGAAGAGGAGGAGCTCGAGCGTGTGAGACAGCGGAGCCTCGAAGAGCAACATGTTAACGACTTAGTGCGTCCAGCTAGCGAGGAAGATGAGCTTCCCGAAGAAGTGATTCCCCAGGCAGAGGAGGAAGATGCGGCTCCGGAAGAGGATGCAGCAGCGCTGGAGCAAGTCCAATCGGACTTTGAGGAAATCGCAGGCGGCGATAAAGGTGAGATCTTCAATCTCGCAGTAACTTATAGAGATGTTATTGTGGGTGCAAAGCATGGTGTGTCAAAGACTGACATCCGCCGTTGGCTAGTAGACAAGTGCGGAGAACCTTCAGGTAAATATTTGAGCGATATGCATGTGCTAGACCTGAGCAACTTGAAACAGGATCATGACTGGTTTCTTCGCATCCCAGGTAACGCTCCTTTTAAAGACTTGCTTAGTGAGGAGACACTAATAGGACATGGTTCCACGTCCTTAGTGTATGATGGAGATACCTCAATCCCACCTTCGCGTGGAGGTGCTTACTCTTAGCTTTAGTAAAGATAGCGAAATAACTTATAACACAAGTTACCTCATATTATCGCATTTAATATCGCAGGCCATGCTGAGGAACCTGTGCTGGAGCAGAGAAGTCAGCCTTCTGCGCCCTATGTTCCGATTCCGAGCTCCCACGCCGAGAAGCCTATCGCAGCTGCTGAACATGCAAGTGAGCCTCTCGAGGACATCATCGAACTTTCCGATGATGCTGAAGCAGATGCTGTGCTGATGGATGAAGATGTCCATACTGGTGCTGAGGAAGTAAGGACAAGTGCTGCTAATGCTTTCGCATCTGAGAGCGTCCTTCGCCAAGCGACTTCGGCTGTCCCTTCGCCTCCGGCGGTGACTGAGCCAGTGGCACCTATTCCTGCGTGGAGCTTTTGGGGCTCGCAGGTTGGGAATGCAGTCGCAGCTGGTGCGGCCTACACTCTTCCTCCTGACTACGAGAGGCTGGAGCTCGCGGCTGATAAGAGAGCTATGGAGCGAGGACAGTCTTCGACCACCCCGGCAGCGCGCATTCCTTCCCTTCATGAAATTCTGGAAGGAACTGGTAAGCAGAGTTTTACTGTTCGCACCTCGCATTATTTACTTGCGAGTTTGACATCATAACTTAGTTTTGACATCTGTTCAGGTTTGAAGCAAACCGATGTAGACTGGGTGGTTCGAATGCGCCTCACCTACCCCCAATCGTTTGTGAAATCTTTGGAGATAGGGCCCTTCGACAGGAGGCTGTTTCTTACTGAAGCCATTTGGATTTTGGAGCAGCTGTCCGCGGCTACGCCTGCGACCATTTCTGTCCAAAGTGCTGAATTGCTATGTGGCATGTGCCAAAATCTCCTGACCAAAGTCCAGGGCAGACTGGGTTTCAAATTTCTTATGAACAGAGTCACGCTGATTCGCGCAGCCGTAACTTTGAAACTCGGCCACCAGAATCTCGCAGCTGAGAAGTAGAAGGTGGAGCAGCAAAAGCAAAAGGTTGATGAAGCTCTGAAGCTCTATCATGAGATGAATGCCAGGTGCGAGCTACTGAAGCAAGAAGTGGAACAGGTAGAGAAGCTGAGCCATCAGTTCGAGCCCCAAGACTCCTTGATCAAGAATTTGCTTTGACTTTTCGAATTTTGAAAAATAGCAAGAAAATAGCTGAAACATTAATGTAATGTAAACATTAATGTAATGTTTGAAACATTAATGTAATGTTGCTAGGGTTTCTCCCCCTTTTTTTTTTAACAACAAGAATGAATTTGCCCGTTTTGCCCTTTCCCGGGATTTGATAGGATATCTCTGTGCATATCCAATTATGACATCAGCAATTGATACTCTGCTTTATTTTCGCGCTAATTTCTCGGCAGATAAGCACGCTTTCGTTGGGAAGTCCATCCGAATCATGACTATCCGTCATTTATTAGGATATGCAACTGAATCGTCGTAGCCTTTAGCAGGGTAATTGATTGTTACCGCTTTTCAAGGCGTAAGTGATTGAACTTACCCTCTTTTTTAATTCTGCTGACTCATCCTTGGCAACTGAAGAGTCTCCACAAGGTCTATATAAACCCTGTCTTTGCTATTTGGGTTCTTCATCCCAAAAAACGTGCTTTGCCGTGAGTCCTTACGACTGCTGGCTTCAACGCTTATTTTTCGTTGATTCATGGCAACTTCAAGTTGTGAATCCTGAGTTTGCGCTTTGTGCTGTAGAAATAGTTTCCAAGATCCACTTTATGAGGCTTATTGCTCTTTATAACCATCATAAAGAAGATGCAGATAATATCTCATGTGTGTTCGAAGCAATTTCTTCGTGTATTATGTGTGCAGGTCATGTTTCCGGCCGCCTCGTGGTGAGGTGCAGCGCCGAAGTGACCGTGCTACCGTCTCGTAATGAACGGCGGAATTCTCCTCCAGCATCCCTGGAGGAGAATTTCTTGCCTCTTCGTTCTTGAACTCAGGGTGGCGGACCGCTGTGTTCATCCCCGTCTACAAGGAGCCCTTGCCCTTTGGAGCTTCTGCTTGCCTGTTGATCGCTGGAACCGGTGGTTCCTTGGGCAAATGTTATGGGGTGCAGATCTGACAAGGGTCTTGTCAAATACTGGGATCTTGAACGTATGGCTTCATGTGGCTCTTTGGAGCAAGATCCCAGCTGCGACAGATGTTCACCCGCAGATTTGCGTATTGTATAGCCGGTGTTAGGACCGTGAGGTTCACCCTTTTTCAGTCAGGATTCCCGCGATGTGTTACTTCATGCTTTTCGAATGTATTGTAAGCCATGTTGGCTGCGTAGTTAGATTTGAGCTTTTTCGCTTGTAAGCTGCTATCTAGACAGATAAATTGTAAGTCTTTTTGACTCATAATGATAAATAGCCTTTTGTATTATCTGCTGTCTGTTTACAACAAATACAGCTTCGCATGCGTTTCGGCATATTTCGCCTTGCATAATGCTATGTAATGGTTTCGCATTTGCGATCTGCTATATGAATTCGCGGCAAATGAATTCGCGGATGTTTCACTAGATCGTTCGAGATCATATTTTCGCAGCTGTGCCATCCTGGCAGATGGGCTTGTGATTGGCCTTTGTGGATCATTTAAGATCATTTTCACAATATTGCTATCGTAGCAGTAGATCAATTAAGATCGTTAAATGGTGCGAGTTGCTATCGTGAAAGATAGGCTTTGCTAGAAGATCAATTGAGATCATTTCTCGCATGAGTTGCTATCGCAACAGATAGGCTTTTAGAAGATCAAATAAGATCATTTTGCGCATGAGTTGCTATTGTAACAGATAAGCTTTTAGAAGATCAACTAAGATCACTTTGCGTAGGCTGCTATCGCAACAGATAGGCTTGAAAGATCAATTAAGATCGCATTTGTATGTGTTGCTATCGTGACAGATAGGCTTTTATGATCAATTAAGATCGCATTTGCATAGGCTGCTATCGTGGAAGATAGGCTTTTATGATCAATTAAGATCGCATTTGCATAGGCTGCTATCGTGGAAGATAGGCTTAGTTGATCAATTAAGATCGCATTTGCATAGGCTGCTATCGTGACAGATAGGCTTAGATGATCAATTAAGATCGCATTTGCATAGGCTGATATCGTGAGAGATAGACTTAGATGATCGATTAAGATCGCATTTGTATAGGCTGCTATCGTGAGAGATAGGCTTAGATGATCAGTTAAGATCGCATTTGCATAGGCTGCTATCGTGACAGATAGGCTTAGATGATCAGTTAAGATCGCATTTGCATAGGCTGCTATCGTGAGAGATAGGCTTAGATGATCAGTTAAGATCGCATTTGCATAGGCTGCTATCGTGACAGATAGGCTTAGATGATCAATTAAGATCGCATTTGTATAGGCTGCTATCGTGAGAGATAGGCTTAGATGATCAGTTAAGATCGCATTTGTGGATTGTTATTGTAGCGGATGACTCACTGTTAACAGATATAACGAACTGAAATAAAGTACAATTGACATGCAGAAATACGAAGTTTCTTTTTTTGGGAGTATTTTCTTATTATAATGCTCTCATATGGGAGAGATGGGATTACAATCCTCTCATATGGGAGAAGAGATTGTGTAAATCGTAGCCACGCAAGACATTAAGCGACGTTATAATAAAACGCATGAAATGAGAGAAGTCAGGGATAGTACTTCTTAATCCAGCGCATGTTGACTGAACTCGGGTGAGTTGCTTCTCGCATACAGTGGTCAGATGCGCGCAAGACCAAGTCTCCGACTGCGAAATCTCTTCGCTGGACTGTCTTATTGTAAGCGCGAGCAATCCTTTCTTGATATCGTTTGTTGGTCCTTTTGGCTTGTTCTCGCTTTTCCTCCAGCAAGACTAAATCATGATCGCGTTGATTTTCGTAGAGTGCGTGGAAGGCTAGCCTCGCCGAATTGACTCTCACCTCCGCAGGTACCACAGCTTCGGCCCCATAACATAGTAGAAATGGCGAGGCCCCCGTGGGCGTCCTTGGAGAAGTTCGGTAGGCCCACAGAGCTATGCTTAGAGAGTCGGCCCACTTCTTGTGGTCATCCGCGACCATCTTGCTCAAAATTCTCAACAGCGTTTTGTTGGTCGCTTCAGCTTGTCCATTTCCCTTTGGGTAATAAGGGGTAGAACATATCTGCCTGATATTGTACTCCGCTAATTTTGCAGCTACCTGGCGATTAACAAAAGGAGTACCGTTATCTGAAAGAATGGTGTTTGGGATTCCGAACCTGCATATGATGCTTTCCTGGATAAAGTTGACCACAGCCAGCGCATTTGCCGTCTTCAGTGGTATTGCTTCCACCCACTTGGTGAATAGCTCAGTCGCGGTGAGGATGAAATGGTTCCCGTGCGACGTCGGCCGGATGGGACCAATGAAGTCCAAAGCCCATGTGTGAAATGGCCATGGTGTGCCTAATGCATGTAGATCCACGGCGGGAGCGTGCACCAGGTTTCCCTTGAACTGGCATTCCTGGCAGCGTCGTACTTTGGCGCGGCAATCGGCCTCCATCGTGGGCCAGAAATATCCAATTGAGAGGAGTTGCCTGCATAATTTTGCACCTCCTTGGTGTTCCACCTGATGAGAAAGGTCTATGACTTCTTGTGCTTCTCTGCCGTCTAGACATCGCAGCAAGTTGCCCTCGTGACCTCTTCGCCAAAGTAGGTTTTCCTGTACCACATATCGAGACGCTTTCCTTTTCAATTTCTTGGCTTCTTTTCTTGATTCGGGCACGGTGCCCTGGGTGAGGAAATCGAATAGTGGCTTCCTCCAGTCCGTGTCGTCATCGGTTAGGGCGATGAGTAGAGAATCTTTGATTAGTGCGCAACTTTCGCACTTTCCTTGTATCAGGGCTGCGGCTGTTGACATATCTGGCCAATGAATGCCGTATCTCTGAGCCTTCCTGTAGATTGACACCTCACTTTCTCCGCAAGCGTGTTGGTGGATCTTTTCTAACAAAAGTTGTCCCTCTCGCTCGGAGACGCATCGCATGAGTATTCCGCCAGGACCCTTGTAGTAGAGGGTGTTATCATGTATGCAGTACCCTTTTGTGAGTGCCCAGCTTTCACTGCTTGTGCCTTCCGCAATAGCTTGTAGGATTGCTTTTCTCCAGTCTGTGTCGCCCATGTGTTCGTCGTCGCACGCATCTTCTGCCAATGCCGACGATGTTCGCACTTCAATAGATATCTTTGCGAGACATTTGTCAGTGCTGACCTTAGATCCCAAGGTTGCCAAAGCGTCCGCGTGCCTGTTGTCTGCTCGGGGTTTGTGCTCGTACTTCACGTCGCAGAATTGCTGCATCAGCTTTTGTACTAGGGGGCGGTAAGACAGGAGGTTGATCTCCTTCAAACCATACTCGCCCGAGGCTTGCTTAACGATCAGCTTGGAATCTCCCATGACCGTTAAGTTGCTTACTTCCAAAGCTTTCGCCGCACGGAGCCCTGCGATGAGAGCCTCATATTCCGCTTCGTTGTTTGTGACTGCGAAATTGAGCTTTGCGGACATCTGTATGACTTCCCCGTCTGGCTTTGTCAAGACTATCCCAATGCCTCCGCCTTTCCTGGTTGACGAACCGTCGAAGTGGAGGGTCCAATAGGGCACGTCGATTGCGTAGATTTCAGGGCCTTCGAGCTCTTCTTCGATCACGGGTTCGTGGCTGTTGTCGGGGAACTGTGCCAACAGATCTGCTACCGCCTGCGACTTGATCGCTCGCGGCCGCACGCATGTGATATCGTATTGAGAGATGGTCATGTACCATTTCGCCAATCTCCCGCCCGGAGTAGTGTGAGTCAGCAAATATCGTATAGGGTCGCTCTTGGTGACCACTACTACTTTGTGCGATGCAAAATAGTGCTTCAACTTTTCTATCACAAAGAATAAAGCAAGGCAATGACGTTCGATGTCTGTGTACCTTGATTCAGCAGGCTGCACGATGCGAGAGATGTAGTAGATAGGCCTCTCCTGGCCTTCATACTCCTGAGCCAAGAGTGCTCCTATAGATCTCCTTGTTGATGTCAGATATAGCAAAAGCGGCGATCCCAGTTGAGGTGCGATCATTATTTTTGAGGACGTCAGTAAATCCTTCAGCTTTTCGAATGCGGCTTCGTGCTCCGGAGCCCAGTTGTACGCGGCGTCCTTCTTGAGGAGAGTACTAAAACAGCAGGTGATTTCTGCAATCGCTGGGATGAATCTTCGCAGATATGATAGTTTTCCCAAGAATGTTTTCAAGGTACTCTGGTTATGGGGTGGCGTCATGCCGGTGATAGCTGATACTTTCGCAGGGTCAGGCTCGATCCCTTGGCGGTGAACCACGCATCCCAAGAATTTCCCTGATGTTACCCCGAATGCGCACTTCATGGGATTCATCTTCAGTTGAAAACATCTGCATCTATTGAACACCTTTCGTAGATCTGCGAGGTGGTCTGCTTCGTGCTTGGATTTGACAACCAGGTCATCCACATAGAATTCCACTTCTTTATGCATCATGTCGTGAAACAGAGCCATCATGGCCCGCTGATAAGTTGCACCCGCATTTTTGAGACCGAACAGCATCACTGTGTAGTTGAACACTCCCAACGGAGTGATGAATGCAGTTTTCCGCGCGTCTTCGGGATCCATCTTGATTTGATTGTACCCGCTGAAGCCGTCCATGAAACTGAACATGCGATGGCCCGCTGTTGAATCGTTAAGCAAATCGATGTTGGGCAGTGGGAAATCGTCCTTGGGGAAGAAGCGATTGAGATCTCGGAAGTCCACGCAGATGCGGAGCTGTCCGTTCTTCTTCACTACTGGCACGATATTGGCCAGCCATGTGGGATGATGATTCGGCTCTATGAATTTGGCATCCAGGATTTTGACAATCTCCTGCTTGATTTTCACGTTAAGCTCCGGCCTGAAGCTCCTTGTACTCTGCTTTACTGGTTTAGACCCCGGCATGATGTCTAAACGGTGCATGGTGATGCTTGTATCCAGACCTGGCATCTCATCATATTCCCATGCGAACACATCCTTGTATTCAGTTAGGAGTTGTAGCAGCCCTTGCTCCTCTTCGCTTGTGAGGTCCGCACTTAGAAAGACTGGCCTTTTCTTTTCCTCGTTCGGGCTGAGGAACACTTCCTTTAGCTCTTGCTTTTGTGGTCTGGGCCTGTCTTCCATGCATTCAGGTGCTTATTTGAGTTTCTCGTCTGGAGCGCCCTGTATTGGCTCTTCCGTCAGCGCAATTTGCTCGATTTGATTGACTTGCCCAGGGATATCCCCATGCCCGTGTGAGGACATCCCCGCGCACCTTCATATGCGATAGCATTTCTTCCTGTTGGCGTAGAAGCTCTCTATCTCCTTGCCTTCGGGTCGTGCTTTGCGATTCTCTTCAGAGTATACACATTCTTTCGATGATATGCGATACGTGGCGCCTCTTCGCGTGTAGGCGGCTTTTCCTTGGCATCTTCCCTTGTCACCGTTACTCCCGCAGGTGACTGGTCCTTGATGTCCTCCCAGAGAGGCAAAGGAATAGGGTTGAATGGTCCAGGTGTTTGCTCGTCCGCCATCTCAGTGAACCACACCGCCTCGCTGAGATGTGCTTCGTCCAAGTTGAACGGGTTCGTCGAAGCCGGTATCTCGACTATTCTGTCGTTCCAGATAGCCTTCATAACCTGGTGAGTCGTTGAAGGAACTGCGTCGAAGCGATGAATCCAGGCTCGACCTATAATCATGTGGTACGTGGTGTTCGCGTCTATGACATAGAACTTTGCTGAGCACTTGATTTTGCCAATTTTAACGCCCAGGCGGATCCATCCGATCGTCATTCTAGAGTCGCTTCCGAACCCCATCAGCGGAGATGGACGCCTGACGATCTTGTGCTCGGGGATCTCTGCTAGCTTCAGTGTGTGGAGCGAAATGACGTTGACCGCTGCTCCTCCATCGACGAACGCTCGTTTGAACTCGACGCCATTGATGATGGCGGTCACGTACAGAGGTCTCTGGTGGCTCGCATCCGTCTTCTTGTCGCTGGCAGAAAAGGTCATAATCTTTTCTGTAGAGCGGGACGCCCTGATGACTTTCCCGTTGGAGACTACGAGGTCCTCCTCGTAGTCCTCCGCTATTCTCAAGATCGCTTTCGTCATATCTGTCCGGCACTTCTCGGAGAAGTTCATCTCGTCGAAGAATCTGCTGAAGCCGTGCGACCCTTTCATCCGGTCGGCACGTTCATCCTCCGTGTCCATACTGTAGTCTTCGTCTTCATGGACCTCAGCGACGATGGGTAGACCATCCTCTGCGACTTCTTCCAAGTCGACGATTGAGATCATGGCGACCTCTTTGCCTTTCGGGCCCTGCTCCGCATGAGCAGGAAGTGGGTTGTTGCGCACGTCCTTTCTGTGATCACTGACGATTAGCTCGCCGTTCTTCATCTTCTGGTCGAATGTAAACCTGAGCTTTTTACATTCCGCTGTGGGGTGCATGACCTTGCCGTGGTACTCGCACCACTTAGGGTCCCTCACCATCTCCTTGGAAGGTGTCTTCTCGAGCGGTGGCAGGACGCCGTCCTTGCGCCACTGTCTGCAGAGGTCGCTTGCTTCCTCTATTGAGCATGGCAGAGGCGGTACATCGAAGTTCGCAACCTTCGCTTGCTTCTGGGGCGAAACTGTATTGACCTCAGCTTCGCGTCCCCTCTTGTAACTAAATCTCCCGATCTTGTAAGTGGTGCCGCTCGAAGGTCGCTCTGGAGCGCTCTTCTTTTTCAGTCTCTCGACTATAGGCTCGATGTTCTTCGTGCACTCGATTAGCTTTGAAAACGTAGGTGTTTGCAAATTGATGAGCATACCTTTGTATTCATCTCGCATGCACTGCAGGCATATCTCTACGAGCCGGCTTTCGGGCATTGGATCTTTGCACTCCAAGGATTTCGCCCTGAATTTCTTGATGAAAGTGATTCCGTCCTCCTCGCGCTTCTGATACATCCGCGAGAGATGGATCATCGTCACCTTTTCTTCCATCTGGAAGAACTTGGTATAGAACTTCTGGACCATGTCGTCCCAAGTCTTCACGGATCCGGCTTCCAATGTTCGGTACCATTTGTACGCTACGTTCCCTAGAGATTTTGGGAACTCTCGCATCAGCAGCTTGGGATCAGCTCCGTACGGACCCATGACATCAATGAAACGCATGACATGCTCATGAGCGTTTTAATTGACGTCCTCGAACTTATCCCATTTAGGAGCCTTGTACCCCGCCGGGTTAGGCATGAGATAGATCTCTCGTGGAATGGGTGGATCGTTGTCTAACTTCGGGATAATGGTATCCGCGAATGACTGATGAGCCAGAATAGTGTCCACGCGCTTCTGCAGAGACGTCATGCATTCTGGAATGCTCCCCTCGGTAGTTGATGGAGGGGCTGCCGCAGGCGGGGGCGACACATACGCCGTCGGAGGGTTGGGAGCATACTGACTACCCGTATTCCCCCAGATCGCCGTTGGGGGAGGCAAAGGGTACTGCAGAGTTGGGTTAGATGCCAAAGCCGAGGGCTGAGGAGTGTGAGCAGCAAGAGGCAGCATCTGGGCCGTCGACCCCTGAACCGAAGGCAGCTGCGTAGTCGCCGGTGGAGTCTGCAGATTGGGGTTGGGAGGTGTGGTTGACACTCCCAGCCCTGGAGCGGTAGGGGCTCCTCCTCCTTGAGGGGCAGCGGCGGCTGATGAAGGGTTTGGCGCAAGGGTGCCCATAACGGCCAAGATCCGTTCTAATTGCGCGGACTGAGCCTTGAGAGCTTTCGCCTGACTCTGGACAGTGGCGTCCAAAGACTCTAGCGTCGGTGTCTCGCCGGGAGTCATAGGAGTACGGCGGGTCTCGTCTCCCGAGGGAGCTTCGGTGGAGGGCGATCTGTTGCTGACATCATCCTCCTGAGACATGGTTGCTTTTGCTGGTAAGTTCACGTCGGGTTCACCAAAATGTGCTGGAGCAGAGATTCCGGCGGGGAGACCTCCGTGTACACCGTATGTAGTGGATCAGGGATCGCACGGGAAGAGAGGGGTTGTGTGTAGGGAGAGAGCAAGGCAGTAGTAATGTCTGAGAGAGAGACAGAGGTTTGGCAGAGCTTCCGCGTGTGGCAAGTGTGTTCTCCTTTGTATGGAAAGGTTAACGTCCTATATATAGCAGAGAACATGACCGTTGTAGTGTGGTTAATGCGCCCATTAATGGCGGCTTAATTAGCTTAACCATAACGGCACGTTCGTCCGAGTATATAAGGACCGTTACAGCACGTGGTGCGCGAATACCGGAACCGTTACGAGGTTGACCGGGTTTGACCGGATTGACCGGGTTTATGGAGCTCGTGCCATAAATCTCTCAAAACAGTTACTAAAGGTCGCGTGCGGGCTTGGCTCGCACGCGACAGGGCTTACTCTAGCCTCCAAACCACTAAGTCCCTACAGGTCCCGTGCAGTGGTATGCGAGGGCTCTGTCTCGCAGCCCCCACATGGATCAGCTCGGCTGGTGATCCAGTGTGTGTGGAGCACAATATGGTGTGCTGGATGGTTGCCACGTGGCCAAGATCTGTCAGCTCAGAAAGCACTATATACACCTCTTCAGGAGGTTTAGAAAAAATATTGTAATACATCTCTTCTGGAGATGTGATAATATTAATATATTATGACTTCGAGTCATAGAATAAAATTATCGCAACTTCAGGTTACGATAATCGGAAAAAAAAAATACTTGTAATACCAAGTATTACAGAATTCTAGATGCACTATTAAAATTCAACATAAGTAATAAACTATCAAATGAATACAGAATATTAAGGACATGAAACTTTTATCAACCCAAAGCAGCTAACTTGAGATGGATCACAATAAAGTAACCCCACCTAGTGCGTAGATCATGGGAGGGATTTCAATTTTAAATTAAACCCTATGGTAAAGTGTAACCCTATGGGTTCCAAACATGACATGCCACTGATCTATTTTCTTTTTCAGCAAGTCAATTATACCACACTTAAACCAAACGAGTCATTCGTAAGACCTCTTCTGGAGGTTACTATAGTAATAACAGAACTTACAATATGTAAAAGTTAAACTATAGGTAACAGAGAATAACTTCTAAAGAAAAGAAAAAAAAAACAGCTAACATGCAACACACAAGCATGTACAAGCCTAAGTCAGAGGGGTCAAAATCTATCTTAGTAAAGTTCTGGGTTCAATCACAAACTAACAATTTTATATTCTTTTTCTTTTTAACTACAGTCCAGATCACACATGGTGGCGAGAATCATAGGCATGAACAAGTTCTTGGTTTGGTTTCGGCTCCACCAAGATTATGTTTTTAGATCAGGATTCAACCGTAAGAACAAATCAGAACAAAATTTATATTTAACGCTTGGTTATTCTTTTTCGATAAAAAGTTCTAATAATCTCTTAAATAATCTCATACCTGTTCTTTTGATAAATCTCTCATTCAATCCGAGTGCAGTAGAGTTTCGTGCTGATAACGTGTTGTGAAACGAGAATTGAGAGATGCAAGAAATAAAGAGAGACAAATATGTGTAGGGAGAATGCTAGTAGATGTGTATTATTCTCCAACCCTAAGCCTCCTTATATAGGCATTAGGTGGGCTTCTGGACCAGAATATAATTATACAAAATACACCCAACTATGTGGTGGATATTCACATCAGTCCAATTACATATTTCATAACATAAAGCAAATTATTGATACTAATTAAATAGAGAAAATTAGACTTATTAATAAATGTGGAGGACAAAAATGTCACACGAACTAAAATTCGGTGTAAACATCAATAATGACCGGTGTAAGAATCAATTCCCTTTCTTTTATTATAAATGGAGATATTAATATAATGAAATTATTAGATTTCAATTGTTGTTTAGGGCATCTCCAAGAGTAGTAGGTATTTTTTGTATGTTTTAAATTCTGCATGACGTGCATTTGTAGTTTTGCTCTAACAATAAAATGAAATTTATACATTTTGTAGTTATGAGAAGTTAAAATATACATATTGAGGATGCATGAGAGGAGAGAGATGGACACAAAATTTTACATGCCTACTTTCATGCTAGCTATTAATGTAAAGGATGATGCATGTTCTGTAAAATGCATGAACCTATGCATTGTCTATTGGAGGTCAATTTTTCATCATATTCTTTATATTTTGCATAACACTAGATTTTGCATAGACTATTGGAGATGCCCAAACACATGAGTACGCATTAGGAGTAATGTCATACTACATTGACCAACCACGAGGAGGCTACATGGGAGTTAAGTGAATGTCACTAGTGCTTCTCGTAGTGATAATGGTGTTGTGGTCATTTGACTTGAAGTCATTAGATACTCTAGTTGTAAATTATCATATTTTGATATTGTCAAACGTTACACCGTAACTGGGTAACTATAGAGACGATAGTCGAAGATGATATGAAGCAAGCTGAGAGATGTTAGTGATGTAGAGAGGATTTGTCCCTCCCACATAACGGGAGTATGTATCCGCGACCACTCGAAGGGTATTACTTATAAATGTCTGGACAGGCTCATGTAGATTAATATATGATATTGTTGTTATCTGTTCAGAAAAGTCTATTCACAGGATTGAGAAACTATGAATTGGATATTCAAGTGTGACTAGGGATGGCAACGGATCGGATTCGGATCGGATCCACCTATATCCATATTCGAATTCGATAAAAATAAGTGGATCCATATCCGATCCGAATCCGACGAATCCGAAACGGATTCGGATCGAATCCGGATTTTGTAATATCCGTATTCGATCCGACAATCCAAATCTCTAGAAACGGATTTGATTTGGATCCGGATCCTGAGCAATTTCTTTTTACTTGTCATAAAAAAATTCACAACAAATTTAGAAAAATACGTAAAAAGCCCACCACAAAAAATAAAAATATGCCTAAAAAAAAGTAAAAGTATACTCAAAAATATTTACCAATATGACAAACACAAATCTATCAAGAAAAATAGGCAAGTCATTCAAAGGTTCAAGGCACCAATAATGTCTATAATTATCTACAAATTCAATCAAAACAACATGCAAATGTGTAGTGGTTATTTTTTAAGGTAATAATGTGTTATGTGTGTTTCCTAATGTGCAGTGGAATACTTTTTTTATACAAAACATAGTGTGAAGTGAATTGTGTAATATTTTATATATATATGTGTGTGTGTGTAGGTAAATATATAATTTTTATAACGAAGGGTATTTTCGCAAAACTGTGTGTTCGGATCCTTTCGGTCGGATATCCATTGGATATCGTAATATAATCGAATCGAATCCGGATACGAATCGAATTTTGATTTTTAATATCCATATATGATCCATGTTAAAATGGATCGGATTCGGACTTGATCCATTCGGTTCAAATCACTCGGAGTTCGGATCGGATCGAACCCCATTGCCATCTCTAAGTGTGACATCTGTGTTTCGTGTCCAATCCGGATATTGTGACAAGCAGACATATACAACACAGTAACATTGGTCACGAAGGTTTGTCAGATCACTGACTATTCATATTGCTTGGGTAGCATTGTTGTGTTGCTAAACACAACAAAATAGTTGTAATTGTTACTGTCAATGTAATAGGTGTTGGAATAGATGCCCTAGAGGCAATCTAGTTTAGTATGAATTTATTTGTGGCTAGAAATTCATTTATTATTTATTGGATATTTAATATAATGAAGTCCTTAGATTTAAAATTGGGGTAAAAAACAAAAACCACCCCTCGAGTCTGGGTGATATACAAAAACACCCCTCGTGTTCGGGGATATACAAAAACCTCCCCTGTCAGAGTTAAGGGATAACAGAGCATTAACGGATGAGTAAAAAGACAAAAATGCCCTTAAAATTTGATAAAATTACCCCACTATAAAAGCCATTTATTTCCCTCCCCCCCCCCTATTTCTTAACCCTAGCCAACCTTAACCCTTCCCATCTCTCTCTCTTCATCCTATCTTATCTCCCAACCACCTCTACTGCTATCACCACACAAGCCAACCCCCTCTGATTCGAATTCCTCCCAACATATCTTTCTTCTCCAATTTTCGATCTCCAGAATCCATCGTTCATCTTCGCCAACTCTCTCTCTCACACTATTTTCACAGCACAGGAGCCATTGAAGATCGACGGAAAGAGTGCGAAGACGACACTTTCATCAACTCATACGACCATCAATTCACACTAGTACGAAGGATTCAACTTTTACGCCACAAAATTGGGAATCGATTTGAAGATTTGAAGTCGGATCTATTCAAAATCGCCGGCTTTGTTAAGATCGGTTCCCTTATTCAAGTTTGGGTTGCGAACTCTTACATGTTTACCTTATAAATTGACCTGGGTTTCGTACAATTTTTTTCTTTTTTGAAGAAAACATATCAATTCATCTATGCTTCAAGTTGGGTGCGACTGATTACATTTGTGGGTTCTGGTTTGATTACATTTGTAGTTTCTGGTTTTATTACATTTGCGGTTCTGGGTTCTGGGTTCTGGTCAGATCTGGAGGTAAGTGGGAGAGGCTTTTGATTGAACTGTGGTCGGCGTCGGTCGAAAAACACCATGGCTGGGAACAGATTCTTCATACAAAATGTTGAATACGACTAAATCAGAAGATGAGCACTAATAACCTGTGAAGTTTCAGGATATGAGGAAAGTTTCTAAATGTATCTGAAATTTTCAGTGAAGTCCTGGGGTATGAGGAGAGAGCTAGAAGGACTGGAATTGGTGGTGGTGGTCTTCCAGGTGAGGATTCAATGGTGGCGGTGGGGAATCGGTGGTGGTGGTGGTGGTGTTCCAGGTGAGGATTCAGTGGTGGCGGTGGGGAATCGGTGGTGGTGGTGGTGTGGTCTAAGCACTTTGTATCCAGTTTCCTTATGACCATTTTGGCCCCTTTTTGTTTGAAAATGGGTAATGTTGTTGTTGTTGTTGTTGTTTGTGGTGGTGGTGGTGGTGGTGGGGATTCGGTGGTGTCGGTGGTGGTGGTGTTCAAGAACACCAAGAACACAAAACATGTATAAAGTAAAAACAACAACACAAATAGGGGTAAAATGGTCATGAAAAGACATATTGCACTCCCATTTTAATTGATTGTAACAGAAGGGTGTTTTTCGTCTAACGTCCATCCACTGACAGGGGTGGTTTTTGTCTCGACAGGGGTGGAATTTGTATATCCCCGAACACGAGGGGTGTTTTTGTAAATCAACCATACTCGAGGGGTGGTTTTTGTCTTTTACCCTTACAATTGTGTTGTTTATCTTAAATATCCCTAGTCCAGTATAATGATTAATGGGACAATCATCTATAGACTAGTATGGGGTTGGATTGATATGGAGATATCATGATCCAACACATAGGTGTGCATTAAGGGTAATGACGCACTGGATTGACCCATCTCCGAGAAGGCTACATACACGTTATGTTGAGTCACAAGTGCTTCTCGCGGTGCAATGGTATTGTCATCCTTAGACTTGAAGTCACTAGATATTCTAGTTGTGGTTATTGTGATTTTGGTAGCGTTAAATGCTACACCGTAACTGTGTAGTTATAAAGGCGTGTACCGGATACAATAAGAAGCAAGCTTAGAGATCGTAGTGGACGTAGATAGAATTTGTCCCTCCCACATAACGGGAGCAAATATCCTAGGCCACTCGAGGGATAGTGCTTATAGAATGTCTGGCCAGACTCAAATAAATCAATATGGGATATTAATGTTATTTGCACGAATAAGGCTATTCCCATGGATTGAAAAACTATGGATTGGATATACGAGTGTGACTTGTATGTCTTGTGTCCAATCCGGATATAGAGAAAAAGGGATGAGACAATTACTTGTACAAAGGTTGTCAATATGACTATTCTATTAGTTGGCTAGAATGGATGTTTTGCTTGAAACCGCTCCATATTAGCAAATAGGTTCTACCAACTAGATAGAACCTATGGGGTCACACGCATTATAGAGTTGAACTAGATTTGGGAATTAATTAATTGGATTAATTAATTAGAAGGATCACTTTGCAAAATCTTGTTAACTTAGTAGGGACTAATTTGCAAGGAAGGGACTAAATTGAATTCTAGTAGGACTAGAATAAGTCCTTTAGGTAGTTGGCAAGGATTTGTTGGACTATATAAAGGACCTTCCTTCCAACCTTCCCACACTTATGTTCATATTGATCATAACTTGAGTGGGAGAGAATAAAAAGGAGAGAGCAAGCAAGCTAGAGGAGCCGCCGCCCCCCGTCCCCGTCGGCCCCAAAGGAGGCCGAAACCTCCTTTGGTTCGTCTCGTTTTGCGTGATTCTTCTTCCTCTTCCTCTTTCCGGGCTAGCACCAACGAGTGGGAGATCTAGGAATCAAATCTAGGCGTGGATCAACTATAGAGAACGTGACACAATTCGCGCTTGAAGTCATCAAAGGAGAACCCTAAGGTGTGTTATTGATTTCTTCCTTTACCATCGTTATGTCTCTTGACTTGTGATCCTTGGAGGGTTTTGCATGGTTTATTATTGTTTCCGTTGTGCATCCATGAATCAAAACCCTACAGTGGTATCAGAGCCACAGGTCGTAGAGCATAAACGTGGTTTATGTGTTACGTTTTGATAGTTTTACACCTTGAATTGATTGTTTATCGCGTAAATCAAGACAAATCAAGCATGGGATGCAATTTGTCAATAATCTATCATAACAAGATCTAATTTTTACATTGGATGCATGAATTAGTGAGTTTGAGAAATTTTAGGATCTTAGATCTGGGATTTGGGCATCCTTGGGGAAGAAGGAGTTCTCCCAAAACAAGGAAACAACCAAACTTGGGCACCAAGCAAGGGAGTTGTTTTGGAAACAAATCCCTATAGAGGTTCGGCCCCCCTAGAGGGACCGCCCCTCTTGCTTGCCGCCCAAGCTTGGCCGCCCTAGGGGCCGGGGAGCCCTAGCCCGCGGCCTAGCCGCGTGGGCTAGGGGCCGGCCCGGCCCTAGGGCTTTGCAGTTCACCTTTTTGGGCCCGGGCAATTTGATTGTTGGGCCCATGGACCGTTTTAACCCTAGAAATTTTAAAATCAATTAAAATTGACCAAGCGCGTTAAAATTGGATTTTAACTGTTTATGTACAAATCGCATGGTGATTGGATATGGCCTTAGGATGTGGTTTGATGTGGTTTTGTGGTTTGATTTACGGCCTGCGAGCTGATCAATTAATTGTAATAATTAATTAGGGTTTCATGGCCTGGGAGCCATTTGTTTTCTCAACTTGTGAGATTTATTTTATTTAGTATAGAAGTTAGATAGTGCTAGATAAAGTAGATTGTTAGCCAAAATTGAAGAAAAGAAGCCCAAAGCCAAAAGGAGCCACAAAAGATGGAGCATGGAGCATGGAGCATGGAGAATTCCACATGACTATGAAGGATGGACCAAAAGATCAAGACGCATGGAGATGTGTTTGCTTTTAGGGTTCATAGATAATTCCATTGGCTTGGAATTATCTTACTCTAGAAAAGGCCATATCCACATCACGTTTAGTTTTTGTTTTGTGGTTGTTTACTTTATTGTCTTATTATTGTGTGGTTGGTGTATGGATGATGCATGCAATTAGGATAATAAGATAATTAGACAACCAGGATCTATTATTTGGAGTTGTGCCCAAACTCAAATAGATAGATTAATTGATATTGATCAACAAAACAATTAAAAATTGAATTTAAAAATCCCTCAAAATTCAAATATTGTGCTCTTGCCTTCTCGTTATTTAAACACTCATTATCATCATTATTTATCAAGTTCGTGCATGCCAAAGCATGGCGACTTGGTTCATAATGATGGAATGCGATGGCACAAGCTAGTAATGTGCAATTGTTTAATAAGAGGTTGAACACAACTAGGCTATTAATATGATTAAGAAACCTAGAGGCAATCAATTGGGATTATCCATATGGATGGATAAATAAGGAGTTATTTGCCCAATTGAACCAAGAGTTGCATAAGGGATGCAATTGGAATTGTTCCTACCTAAAGTAGTCAAATTATGGGTGACTTGCCAAAGCAAGCTCATAAGGAGATGAAACATGGATCTTGGCCCACTAGAAAATATAAGGATATTTTCCGCATTAATATCTCGAGGGTTATTAACCCGTAGAAAAATAGTGGGAGCTATATTTGATAAACTAGTCATTATTGAATATAGTCAAAAATTCACAAATACTAAAACTTGCGTATTTTCCTTTTGTAGAATTCCAAATGGCAAACAACTCATCGAGTTCACAACATTCCCTACGATCTGTCTTTGATAAGGACAAGCTCTCTGGAACCAACTTTCTTGATTGGTACAGAAACTTGAGAATTGTTCTCAAGCAAGAGAAGAAACTGTACGCAATAGAGGAGCATGTTCCAGAAGGTCCAGAGAACCAAACACCTGCTGCCCTAAAGGCGTATCAAAAGCGTGTTGATGACGCTAATGATGCGGCCTGCCTTATGCTACGGACCATGACTTCTGAGCTTCAGAAGCAACACGAAAACATGAATGCCGTCGATATGATCGAGCATCTGAAGCAGCTCTTCCAAGAGCAGGCAAGGGTAGAGAGGTATGAGGTCTCTAAGGCACTGTTCAAGTGTCATCTGGCAGACGGGAACCCGGTGGGACCCCATGTACTCCGTATGATCGGGTACTTGGAGAATCTCGCCCGGCTAGGGTTCCCGGTCGGCCAAGAGTTGGCAACCGATCTCGTGTTGCAATCGTTGACCGAGAGTTATGGACAGTTCATCATGAACTATAACATGAACGAGATCGTGAAACCACTGCCAGAATTTCTCAATATGTTGAGGATAGATGAACAGAGCATCAAAAAGGGTAAGGGCAAGGCCATTATGATGGTGCAGAAAGGAAAGAGCAAAAGGTTTGCCTCATCCTCCAAGGGCAAAGGCAAGTCAGTTGCTAAGTCCAATGAACCTGCCCTTAAACCTGTTGGTGGCATTGCCAAAGGTGTGACTAAAGGTGAATGTCACTACTGCAGTCAGCCTGGACACTGGAGGAGGAACTGCCCAAAATATCTGGAGGACAAGAGGCTTGGAATAGTGATTCCACCACCACCAGGTAATTTTGTTGTAGATGTCAATTTAACTGTCTCTACATCATGGATATTAGATACTGGATGTGGATCTTACATTTGTCGAAACGTGCAGGATCTAAAGGGAAGTAGAAGATTGGCTAAAGGGGAGGTAGATCTGCGCGTTGGGAATGGAGCAAAAGTTGCTGCGTTGGCCATAGGCGTGTGCGAGCTATCTCTGCCTTCAGGATTAGTGTTAGAATTAAATAATTGCTAGTTTTGTGCCTGCTATGAGCAGAAACATTATTTCTATTTCTTGTTTGGACAAGGATGGTTTTATTATTTCAATAAAGAACAATTGTTGTTCCTTTTATTTGAATAATATTCACTATTTTAGTTCGCAATTTTTTAATGGACTATATGTCCTTGATCTAAGCAATCCTGTCTACAACATTAATACCAAGCGGATTAAAATAAATGATTTAAATCCCGCTTATTTATGGCACTGTCGTTTAGGCCACATAAAAGAGAAACGTGTATCTAGACTCCATAAGGATGGACTACTAGAATCATTTGATTTTGAATCATATGAGACATGTGAGGCTTGTTTATTGGGAAAAATGACAAAGTCCCCTTTCAATAAGAAAGGCGAGAGGACTAGTGAGCAATTGGCACTCATACATACTGATGTATGTGGACCATTTGCCACGCCAGCCAGGGGTGGTTACGTCTACTTCATTACATTTACTGATGATTATAGTAGATATGGATTTGTGTACCTTGTGAGGGAAAAATCCGAATCCGTTGAAGTGTTCAAAGAATTCAAGAATGAAGTAGAGAAGCAACTTGGCAAAAGTATCAAGGCTCTACGATCGGATCGTGGAGGAGAATACTTGAGCCAAGAGTTTGACGACTATCTTAGAGAGTGTGGGATCGTGTCCCAACTCACTCCACCCGGAACGCCACAATGGAATGGCGTGTCTGAGAGGAGGAATCGAACCCTATTGAATATGGTTCGATCTATGATGTGTCAAACCGATCTTCCATTATCGTTTTGGGGCCACGCTCTATTAAGTGCAGCTTTCACCATTAACCGTGTTCCATCTAAATCAGTCATGAAGACACCATATGAGATGTGGAGTGGGAGGCGTCCCACACTGTCGTTCATGAGGATTTGGGGCTGCGATGTCTATGTAAAAAGTTTACAATCAGACAAGCTAGGGCCAAAATCGGATAAGTGTAAATTTGTGGGGTACCCTAAGGAAACTAAGGGTTACTACTTCTACAATCCAACCGAGAACAAAGTGTTTGTTGCTCGGACCGGCGTGTTTCTAGAAAGAGAGTTTGTCTCTAAAGAAGCAAGTGGGAGGACTGTAGAACTTGAAGAGCTTCAAGAACCACAAGTCACTAAACCGATTATGGAACATGAACAGGAACCACAAGTTGTTGTGGAGCAGCCTGTTCCGGTAACACAAGAGCTTCGTAGATTTAGTAGAGTACGCCAGGAACCCGAGAGGTATCGACTTCTCGTGACCGATACCGGTGACACGATGCTCATAGATGATGAGCCTACTACCTATGAAGAGGCTATGAGGGGCCCAGACTCGCATAAGTGGCTAGAAGCCATGAGATCCGAGATGGAATCCATGTATACCAACAAAGTATGGACTTTGGTGGAACCACCCGAAGGGGCGCGGCCCATAGGGTGCAAGTGGGTCTTCAAGAAGAAGATCGACATGGATGGTAATGTGATTACCTATAAGGGCTGATTGGTGGCTAAAGGATTCAGACAGATTCATGGTATTGACTACGATGAAACCTTTTCACCAGTCGCTATGACCAAATCCATCCGAATCCTACTTGCGATTGCAGCATACCACGACTATGAGATTTGGAAGATGGATGTCAAAACAGCATTCCTTTATGGGAATCTCCTCGAGGATGTGTATATGATACAACCGGAGGGTTTTGAGGATCCAAAGCAAGCCAACAAAGTCTGTAAGCTGCAACGATCCATTTATGGGTTGAAGCAAGCTTCTAGGAGTTGGAATCGACGTTTTGATGAAGTAGTCAAAGAGTTTGGCTTCATCAGAAACGAGGATGACTCTTGTGTCTACAAGAAGGTTAGTGGGAGCTCTGTAGCTTTTCTGGTCTTGTATGTGGATGACATACTACTCATTGGCAACGACGTTCCCATGCTGCAATCTGTTAAAGATTGGCTAGGGAAGTGTTTCTCAATGAAGGACTTAGGGGAAGCAGCCTATATACTCGGTATAAAGATCTATATAGATAGATCTAAGAGGCTGCTAGGCCTAAGTCAAAGTACATATATAGACAAGGTGTTGAAACGGTTCAACATGCAAGATTCCAAGAAGGGATTCTTGCCCATGTCACATGGAATCACTCTTTCGAAGAGTGGTTATCCTTCCAATGAGATTGAGAAGGAACGCATGAGTAGAATTCCCTATGCCTCGGCCATAGGATCTATCATGTATGCCATGTTATGTACTAGACCAGATGTGTCATATGCCTTGAGTATGACAAGCAGATACCAATCCAATCCAGGTGAGAGTCACTGGATTGCAGTCAAGAACATCCTAAAGTACTTAAGAAGAACTAAGGATGCTTTCTTGATATTTGGCGGTGAGGAAGAGTTGCGTGTAAGGGGTTACACTGATGCAAGCTTCCAAACCGACAGAGATGAATTTAGATCACAGTCGGAATATGTGTTTTTCCTGAATGGAGCAGCGGTGAGCTGAAAGAGTTCCAAGCAAGAGACGGTGGCTGATTCTACAACAGAGGCTGAGTTCATTGTTGCAAATGGCGCAGCAAAGGAAGCTGTTTGGATCAGAAAGTTTGTTTCTGAACTTGGTGTGGTTCCTAGCATTGCGGATCCAGTTGAGTTGTACTGTGACAACACTGGGGCGATCGCGCAATCAAAGGAACCCAGGTCGCACCAGAAATCCAAGCACGTGCTCAGGAAGTTTCATTTGATTCGAGATATTATCGATAGAGGAGACGTTCGGATATGCAAGATTCCTACAGATGAGAATCTTTCAGACCCGCTTACAAAGTCGCTCACGCAGTGGAAGCATGAAGGGCACACTAGGAGTATGGGCATACGAGATGCGCCAGATTGGCTCTAGTGCAAGTAAGAGATGATAACTCTCTATTAGATTTATATTTCTTGCACGTTTTATATCGTTTTGCGTCATTTACGGGTTGATAATCTTAGTTTTACACTATGATTAGAGAGAAAACGTAGAATATTAGCTCTAGGCATTATATTGTAAATCCGGGCGTTTCTCGCGTTATTTTATGATATTTTGTCACATTTGATCGCACGGGTGTGTTTCGTGTTGTTTTGACAGGAAACGTAACTCGGAGACTGAAAGAAGAGGAGAAACGAACTTCGGAAATTGAGACAAAACTCGTGATTGGAGAGAAGAAGACAAGATCAGCAGATCACACGACTTGCAAAACTGAGGTCGTGTGATCTGGAGCAAGACTTAGAATAAATTTGGAGGAGAAAATTGAGCAACTCACTGTTTCCATGACTTGAGTGGCTGATCGTGCGTTCATCTTAAGGAGATCGCACGATCTGGTTTTGGCAGATCGTGTGATCTGATTAAAGGAAAACAAATCCTGGACGCAACTCACCCAGATCGCATGATCAGGAATTTCAGATCATGTGATCTCCTTAAAGAAAAATCACAAGGACGAAGGAAAAAAGAGAGAGACGCACGGGTTGTCTCCTATTTGACCTAAAACTACAATTAACCACGGGGGAGAGGATTCATAAAAGAAGAATTCTTGAGAAGAGAAGGAGACGAAGAAGGAGACGGAGAGGATGAAGCCACCATTGAAGCTTCTTTGAGTTTGATTTCTTCTACTCTCTCTTAGTCAATTTTAATGGAGAAACTCTTTGTTTTTGCTTATTCAACTATGAGTAGCTAAACACTTTTGCTAGGCATCTCGATTTGAGAGCCTAGGGTTCATGTAAACGATGAATATTTTCCGGATTTGATCTTTGCTTCATGATTTATTGATTTAAACTTTTGAATCAATTCTAGATTCTTGTTTATTTTAGTAATCCTAATTGAGTGACACGGTTAGGAGATAAAACTAGGGTTCAAGAACTAGGGTTTGTTCAATAGTTGATTCATGCTTAAAGTTAGCAATATTTTAATTCAATTGTTCATGTACTGTGCTTAATACTCAGTGTTAATGGAGTAGCTAACCGAAAACACTACTTAGTTAGCGAATGCACGATAGTGATTCTAACTAACTAGGATGAGACTTGAACATCAATCCCGAATCACTGAGACTGAGAAGAGACGTGTTAGGATTGGCTGGTGTGGGTAGATTCGGTAGGTGAGATTCGACTGTTTCGTGCAACGGTGGACCGACAGGACCCGTTGTCGTGCATGTCGTTAGCCTACTAGACCGGACCGGTAGACACAAGAGACCGATAGGAGATTGTAGTCTACCGTGAAGTAGAATGACTTGAGACCGACAGGAGATAGTTAGCGCTGTTACCCGGCTTAGTTAGAATATAGTTAACGTGTTGCTCAGATAACTCGGAAATTGTTTACAACCCTAGGTGATCAACGAGATTGCCTAGTCCTCTCCATTAATTGATTAAGAAATCTTCTTAATTCCAGTTTATTATTATTATTTTTGTTATTGATCGCAGCCACTTGTTTGGGGCTGGCACACCACAAATCATCACTTTTTACTCCGGTTACTCAGTGAACTGCACTATTTTGTTAATTATAAACTTGTTGCGAGATTGTCCTCGAGGGTTCGACAACCCGGATTTCTAAAAATACTCCACTCTTACTACTTGACCGTGCACTTGCGTAATACGCGCTAGTAATCCGCGTCAAGTTTTTGGCGCCGTTGCCGGGGACAACGGTTAACAAGTCTTTAATTAACAATTAGTTTAGTTTACTTTTTATTTTTGTTTTGTTCACTATCTGTTACCTCACGGGTTTGCTAGTGATGTGATCTCAGGTAACGATGGCAGAGGGCGAAGAGCCGAGTAGCCCCACCCGAGAACAGATGGAAGCCAGGTTAGTTGAGGCTGAAGAATTACTGCGGGCAACAATGGCTAGGCAGTACTCAAAGCCATATCAAGTCTGGGAAAACGATCATCCAGGCATTTGAGGCAAACCTGAAAGGAACTGAGCCAGCTATTGTGGCGCCACCAATTCAAGCAGAAAATTTCTGCCTCAAGCTCTCCACAATTCAGTTCATACAAGAGATGGGAACCTACTCTGGCACAAATGATGAAGATCCTCATGCATTTATCGGAAAATTTCAGAACACGTGCCAGGTAATACGCTACAAGGGGGTCACTGCTGAATCACTTAAACTGCTGTTATTTCCTCACTGCCTCACGGGAACTGCTAAAGATTGGCTGGATTCTTTGCCTTCCAACTCAATCACAACGTGGGAAGATTGTGTCTCTCAGTTTATGTGCGAATTCTTTCCGATATCACGTATGATTCAGCTGCAGAACGAGATATGGAATTTCAGGAAAAAGCAGAATGAATCAATCGTCACAGCATGGGAGCGCCTCACTTTATTGTTGCGTAAATTCCCCAATCATGGCATTGATAGAGCTCATATCATTCAGGTATTCTATAATGGGCTTGACAAGGCTGATAAAAACAAGATCGATTTGGAAGCTAGAGGAAGATTCTTGTTCAAATGTGATGTGGAGGGTGCATATGAGTTGATAAGACGTGTGGTTGAGCAAGAGGAGAGCTTGGATTATGAGTGCCAACATCAAGAACCGATGAAGCATAGCTCACTGGCACATAGCATGGTTCAGGTGAATGCAGTGGAGGTAGTACATGAAGTAGCTAGTCCAGAGATGCATCAGCAGCACCCAGTACCACCTTCTGATTTGTCCGAGATGACAGGGATAATAAAGGTAATGGCTCAGCACATGACGGACATGTCCACACATGTCAGCTCTTTGGCAATTGCACTTCAGGTGGCTCAAGCAGAAATAAAAGATCTGAAAGAGCAAATCGAACAAAGAGCACCAAGCAACATTGTTCATACTTCTGAGGAGCAAGCTCAAGCCATCACAAATCGAAGTGGTATTGCACTTGAGGATCCACCATGTCCGAGTCATGCCAGAGCTACAGTATCTAAGGCAAAGGAACATGAAGTCTTCGATTCTGAGAAGACACTTGTCATGATCCCCCAATCAAAGGGCATGACTCACCAGGATGCAGAGAAATCTACTGAGGTACCACTTCCATCTCCTTCTTCTCCAGAACTACCATTTTCATTACGTACTAGGAAGAAGAAGGACGATTCTGAGGAATACAGGCGATTCCTAAACGTGTTCTCAAAATTGCACATTAATATTACGTTGATCGAGGCACTTCAAAAGATGCCAAAATATGCAAAGTTTATTAAAGATGCAGTCCTAGGTAAAGAAGCAGTGGATGAATTTCAAAGAGTGAACTTAAATGAACAGGTTAGTTCATGTGTTTTGCATGGGCTACCTAAGAAAAAGAAGGATCCAGGTAGTTTTGTCATTGAAGCTACCTTGGGTGATGCCTACACGGGAAGGGCTCTTTGTGATTTGGGAGCGAGCGTGAATTTGATGCCGTTGTCGGTATTCAAAAAGCTAAGTGTGGGGGAGCCTTTAAGAACTTATATCACTCTCCAATTTGCAGACAGATCATCCAAGAGAGCTTGTGGGATGATACAGGATGTCCTAGTGAGGGTCGGCAGCCTTATAATTCCTGCGGATTTTGTTATATTGGATATGCCAGCAGGTGATGTGCCTATCATTTTGGGCAGACCGTTCCTAGCGACGGGTCGTACTCTCATTGATGTAGAGAATGGAGAGCTGATTATGAGGGTCAATGATGACATGGAGACGTTTTGGGTCTTCAAACCGACGCCCCAATACTCGTGGGAATATCAGCCAGGGGTTCCATTTTCTGTGCCAGTGAAGCGCCAAATTCGAGAGTTGTCGCAAGGGGATCCACCTGATTATTGGGAAAGGAACAAGCCATCAGCGGTGCAAGCACATGAAGCAGTGTTTCAAATTCAGCACAGGAAAGCAAAGTTGGAAGCGGCACAATGTGCCAGACCACCCTCGTGAGGTGGCAGAGGTAACATGGTCGGGCAGTCGACCTTAAATAACAAGCGCTGCTTGGGAGGCAACCCATGTAGAGTAGGATGCGTTTTGCTTTTTGTTTTTATTTATTTATGAGTTCTCTATATTTGACTATGAGGGGTGAGAGAGAGTGGACTTATTTTTTAAATCAGTGTGCAGGGACACAGGTACAGAAGACGCACCGGATTCCCCTTCTTGATGTGCGTGTTAGAGATTGCACGAAATTGTGGAAAGAAAAGACCCCACAGGAGTATGCATAAAAGATATAGAGAATTGCTCGAGGTCGAGGAGCAGTCCCAATATTTGGAGTGCCATACGCATGAGTGGGCTACAGTTTATATCTTAGCTGCACATCGGAATCCGGGCGCGTGGAGACTTCTCCGGAAATTGTCAACGGTCCACAAGACACCTTCTTGTTGCAATTTCGCGGCAACGGTGCCCATGTAGGTCCGGACACCCAGGTACCTCTAACCCTCTCTCTTGTTTCTACGTTTGGAGCGCTCAGTTTTGAAATCCACCGCCTGCACATTTAAGCGATGATTCCTCCTTCTTTATCTCTAAATTCGTTGAGGACAACGAAACGCTTAAGTGTGGGGGGGGGGGGGTTTGTATCTACTTTCACTAGCCATGTCTTTGTTTGCATCGCCTTGTTACATATAGTTATGTGTTCGTATTGTGTTGGTTTGTGGTAGGATTGTGTAGTTTATGCATTTTATTAGCACTTTTACTTTATTGAGTCCCCTACCCAAAACATGTGCTTAATCGAGTTGGCCAAAAGCATATAGAGTTAGGAAATATGAAAAAAAAAAATTCAAAAGTCATAAAAAAAATTGATAACTTTTGAGAAAGGGCAATCGAAGAGAGTGAATGTGGAGAGGGCTTAGTGATAGAATTCTCTAGGAGTATGAAATTCTGAGGTGAGGTAGACGCGAGAATCTGGAGTAGGAAGACTTATAGGGCTAATGCACATTAGAAATGCGAGTAGTTGCCTCTCAGACTGGTTATCCTACTAGCGCTACACCACCGTCACTTAGGTAGTCGTCAACCCTCCTCGTAGTGGCAACGGAACAGCTGTGCGAGTGATTTTTATGGGGGCCTCACGTCCCGTCTCCATCTCCTAGGTCAACTAGTTACCCCTATTGAGCCGTTTACCCCTTATTCACAGCCTCTAGCCTAGAAAGCCTTTCATTGTGACTTTCATCACTTGTTAGAATGGCCCTTTCCTATGCGTCATGATAGAGGGAGTCGAGTTAGGGAGGTTCTATGAGGGTGTGATGAATTGATACATATTACGTGGATTCTCTTACATGTCATCTTTTGAGGGGATGTGAGGGTGAGTTAGAGACGGTAGCACACTTCGGTGTGGCGGTGAGTCGTGTCCTTACACCACGATCACAGGTGGAGTGCCGTAGTGCGGGATATTCTTTCTGCACGTCATGGGGTGGGGGTTGGTTTATCTTATAGGAGGTCGTGCTCATGCTTTATTTATATTCTCTATATCTTAGGTGATGAGGAGGATCGGTTGGAAAAGCACGTTTACACATTGACTACTGGGTTCGTGATTTGCTTTGCATCAATTGTGGGGGTGTCGACATCTATGTTATTACATCGCTGATTTGACAAATTCCACCCCCATGTTATCTAATTTTGACATTTGATCTCCTCGGATATTACTATCGTATTGTCGGCTCCATGTGCTTAATGTTATTGTGTGGAAATGAAAAAAAAAAGAAAAAAAAAGAAAGAAAGTAAAAGAGAAATTGAAAGTGAAAGGGAATAAAGGAGCAAGCTTGAAATTGAAGACCGGGGATATTAGCTATTGTTCGAGATCATTTCTTCACATTTGTGGCCGCGAGAACGGCTTTGCACCAAGATTGAGGGAATGAGGGCCGGAGTAGTGAGATTCGGTGTGGTTCCTTGGGTTTTGGTGAGGGAGTGTGAGAATCGGGTTTTGTGAGTTCATGACGTCTAGGACTGCGCTTCTAAATATCCTATCCTACCCGTCCTAAGCCTTCAGCAATGTAAACCCGTGGATAAATAGCTCGGATGGTTTCGTGCAACGGTTGACCGACAGGACCCGTTGTCGTGCATGTCGTTAGCCTACTAGACCGGACCGGTAGGCACAAGAGACCGATAGGAGATTGTAGTCTACCGTGAAGTAGAATGACTTGAGACCGACAGGAGATAGTCAGCGCTGTTACCCGGCTTAGTTAGAATATAGTTAACGTGTTGCTCAGATAACTCGGAAATCGTTTACAACCTTAGGTGATCAACAAGATTGCCTAGTCCTCTCCATTAATTGATTAAGAAATCTTCTTAATTCCAGTTTATTATTATTTTTTTTATTGATCGCAGCCACTTGTTTGGGGGTGGCAACACCATAAATCATCACTTTTTACTCCGGTTACTCAGTGAAATGCACTATTTTGTTAATTATAAACTTGTTGCGAGATTGTCCTCGAGGGTTCGACAACCCGGATTTCTAAAATTACTCCACTCTTACTACTTGACCGTGCACTTGCGTAATACGCGCTAGTAATCCGCGTCAGGAGACTGTTGGAATAGATGCCCTAGAGGCAATCTAGTTTAGTATGAATTTATTTGTGGCTAGAAATTCATTTATTATTTATTGAATATTTAATATAATGAAGTCCTTAGATTTAAAATTGTGTTGTTTATCTTAAATATCCCTAGTCCAGTATAATGATTAACGGGACAATCATCTATAGACTAGTATGGGGTTGGATTGATATGGAGATATCATGATCCAACACATAGGTGTGCATTAAGGGTAATGACGCACTGGATTGACCCATCTCCGAGAAGGCTACATACACGTTATGTTGAGTCACAAGTGCTTCTCGCGGAGCAATGGTATTGTCATCCTTAGACTTGAAGTCACTAGATATTCTAGTTGTGGATTATTGTGATTTTGGTAACGTTAAACGCTACACAGTAACTGGATAGTTATAAAGGCGTGTACCGGATACAATAAGAAGCAAGCTTAGAGATGGTAGTGGACGTAGATAGAATTTGTCCCTCCCACATAACGGGAGCAAATATCCTAGGCCACTCGAGGGATAGTGCTTATAGAATGTCTGGCCAGACTCAAATAAATCAATATGGGATATTGATGTTATTTGCACAAATAAGACTATTCCCATGGATCGAGAAAATATGGATTGGATATACGAGTGTGACTTGTATGTCTCGTGTCCAATCCGGATATAGAGACAAAGGGATGAGACAATTACTTGTACAAAGGTTGTCAAGATGACTATTCTATTAGTTGGCTAGAATGGATGTTTTGCTAGAAACCGCTCCATATTAGCAAATAGTTGCTACCAACTAGATAGAACCTATGGGGTCACACGCTATATAGAGTTGAACTAGATTTGGGAATTAATTAATTGGATTAATTAATTAGAAGGATCACTTTGCAAAACCTTGCAAACTTCGTAGGGACTAATTTGCAAGGAAGGGACTAAATTGAACTCTAGTAGGACTAGAATAAGTCCTTTAGGTAGTTGGCAAGGTTTTGTTGGACTATATAAAGGACCTTCCTTCCTTCCTACACTTATGTTCATATTGATCAGAACTTGAGTGGGAGAGAACAAAAAGGAGAGAGCAAGCAAGCTAGAGGAGCCGCCGCCCCCCTAGCCCGCCGCCCGTCAGCGTCGGCCCCAAAGGAGGCCGAAACCTCCTTTGGTTCGTCTCGTTTTGCGTGATTCTTCTTCCTCTTCCTCTTTCCGGGCTAGCACCAAGGAGTGAGAGATCTAGGAATCAACTCTAGGCGTGGATCAACTATAGAGAACGTGACACAATTCGCGTTTGAAGTCATCAAAGGAGAACCCTAAGGTGTGTTATTGATTTCTTCCTTTACCATCGTTATGTCTCTTGACTTATGGACCTTAGAGGGTTTTGCATGGTTAATTATTGTTTCCGTTGCGCATCCATGAATCAAAACCCTACAATAGGAACCTGCAGGGTCACACACCAAAAGATTAGACCTGATGTAGATGTTAATTAATTGGACTGATGAACAATTAGAAGAATCATGTATCAAAGTGCAACAATGTGCATATTTAGTTGGACTAAATAGCAAGATGGACTAAACTTCTGATTAATCCAATGTGGATCGGATTAGTAGTGGGACAGTTTTGTAATTAATAAAGAGTTATTAATTATAAAAGAGAGGTCCAACCCTAATTATTCATTAGATGAAATAATTAGAGCAAGAGAAGAGAGACCAAGAAGAGGCCAAACCCCTTGGCCGATGGCAAGAGGCTCCCCTCCGTTCCTCTTCATCCATTGTTGCACAAGCTTGATTGAATCAAGCCTACTCATTGCTTCCTTCCATACACTGCTAGCACAAAACAGTAGAGGAAGATCCAATTGCTCATCCTATGGGGTGGATATATGCAGAGGCGTAGACATTAATTCTACACAGTGACCAGTCAGATTAACAATTTAACCTTATCTCCTTATCACACTATGAATGTTTCACATGCAATTCATGGAGGGTTTTTAGCAAAATAATGTATATCCACTACGTAACCTGCATCAAAACCCTACACCAACTTATACAAAAGTATCCATTACAAATGTGGTATGATAAAATAGTATCACCCTCATGTTTGAAATCATGGCTATCGCGTAAGAACAAAATAATATTTCCTCGAAAAGGGACAAAATTATCTTGCGGTGTATAACAAGCGTACAAGGATCACATTGTAATGACCGTCAAAATATGTTGCAAAAAGTACAAGGGTTAGACTGTGAATAGTAGAGACTTCCTAACAATTACTACTCCGTTTTTCAGGAATCTTACTGGTTGACTTTTTCACATATATCAATGGAAGTTTGAACAAGTGATTTGGATAATAATATGATACATTTTTTTGAGAATTTTTACATGCTATTGCAGAGTAAAGTTTACTCTATAACACCATTGAAATATTACAAAAAACAAATAGATAATTTTACTAATTAAATTACCTGGTCAAGGTAACTCGGTAAATAGTGAAAAAGTCAACTCGAGAAGATATCAGAGAAACAAAGATAATATTGTACCACTTAGGTTTTCTTAAAATAATAATTTTTTTATTCTAAAAAAAGAAATAAGTGTATTTTTACAAAATAAGCCTTGAAGTTTATTTAAATAATAGCCAGACACTCATCTAGGGTGCGTTTGGTAGAGTATTTTTTTTTTGGTTTATGGTTTAAAAGTCAAATAGTTTATCAAAAGTGTTTGTTTGTAGTTGTTTAAAAATCAGTTTTTAATCTAGTTTTTTTTGACATTTTATCTTGGTGAAAAAACCAACTTTTGGTAGTTTTTCTTTAGATTAATTTCTATGACATGCAAATACGACATTACCTCACATCGTAGACGTATTAAATTGAAAATCGTCTCTCATTTTGGTAGGTCATTGACTTTTTAGTCATCGAGATGATTAAAAAGATTGCATCATAATTTTTTTCCCACAAAACTCAATTCTCACGTATTTCGAACGAAACCTTTTATGTGTGATGCTCTTATTATTTAAGATCAACCATTTTTGTGGTGTTCGTTCCTTTTTTTTTGGTTGTCCGTTACTCAACTTGGCCTCAAGGATGAATGAAATTTCATGAAATCGTTTAAGTTTTTGTTGAATTAAAGAAAATGATTTTTTTATGTCATACTGTTAATTTGTTCTTCAATTTGTTACTTTCATAAAATCGCTGAAACTCATAAAATCGTGAACTTTTTTACATTGCATTTGTTCTTCTTGAATCTGTAAAATAAAAATAAATGGAGGATATATTTGTCATTTAATCTACACAATGTAGTTTAAAAACACTACCAAGAGCAATTTTTTAGTGCTCCAAAAGAGCACCACGTGGTGCTCTACAACCAATGAGTGTCTGCCACTCACTGTCAGTGTGTTTAAGTGTTGCACAACTGATTGGTTGTAGAGCACCACGTGGTGCTCTAATGGAGCACTAAAAAATTGCTCCACTACCAAACACATTTCTCAAGTTTTTAATCTAGTTTAAAAACAACTACTAAACACACTGGTTTAACAGAATCTCTAAAAACAACTAAAAAATTTCCACCACAATCTAAAAATCAGTTTTTCCACCAAAACCATTCTATCAAACCCACCCCTAACATCAATAGTTGGGTGATTTTCTCAAAAAAAAAAAAAAAGTTGGGTGATTCTTTTTCGAGATTCTTCAACCCGAACATAGTGGGGGCGTTTAAAATTTTCCACTCCAATGCATAGGCATAGCTCATCACAAATTTTTTTTTTTTTTTTTTTTGAGGGACCACTCCAAATTTTTAAGATAACGCTTGCAGCCTTGCGGATTTGTCGCATCATAAAGAGAGAGTGAGAGAGGTGAACAACTGATGGGCCTACAACTGAAATAGTTTCCGGAAATGGATCGTCATGGGCCAGGCCAATCCCAAAATAAATGGGTCTCATCCAAAGCCCGTCTGTCCACAGCGCACTACACCCAAGATAGAGAAAGAGAGTGAGAGAGGGACTTGTGTCCTTAACTACTAGCATGATACAGTAAAAATCGAGCTGTTATCAACTCAGTACTAAATTATTATGCATGAAGTAGAGTAAAAGGCTGACAAGTACTAAATTATTATGCATGAAGTAGAATAAAAGGCTGATACGAGTCAACTGTATCGTAAATCGTATAATTATTATTCATATTATTATTTTTATTTAATTGTTATTACTATTATTTTTAGTTAGTTTATTTATTTAATTAATTTAAATAATTATTTATTTATTTAGTTGAATGAATTTACTTGTCGGTTCATTTCTGGATCCATTAGGTCGAATCTAATTCTAGGGTCGAATCCCACAATTTTGAGTAAATACAAATGCACCCCTGTATTTAACGTATTTGTTTATTTGTGTCCGTACTTTAATACAACATCTCCACACATAGTTGATTAACATAGTAAAAGAAAAATCAAATGTGGCCCTTAGAGAAGTGCAATTCTCGGCCCAAAGAAATACATTAAAAGGCAGCTAGGGTGGTAGATCAAGTGGTAGAGCGTTGCAGCCCCCTGCATGATGTCCAGGCTTCAAACCCGGTTGACCACAAAAACAATTACTCAAAAATACATTAAAAGACTCACATACATAGAATTTGTCTAATTTTTTTGGGATTATTATAAATAAGGCATAAAATTGAAAACTATTTACTATTAAGGCAGGAAAGGAAAAATAATTATTTTAAAAAGAACTTTCAGAAAAATATTTACTAACAAGGCAATAACTTATAATTTAGTAATAACATGACAACTATACCCTTTCATTATACTACACCCCCGCGTGGATGTCTTCCCGCATTCGCAAAAACCCTACGCAATTCCGAGAGCAATTTGTTAATTTCAGGACTACACAACTTTAATTTGTTAATGATTTTACATATCTGAATCTCTCCCTCCCTCTCTCCTTGCTTCCTTCCCTCTCTACTCTCAGACTTTGTTTGGGGAGTTGTTGACAATAAGGACGATATTGCCGTTGTTCTTGGTCCGCCTACCAGATTGATGAAGGTTTTGGTGACAAAAGTGGGGTTTCTCGTTGGATTCCTGGTTGGATTTGATTTGTACTGCTTCTTATTCTAACATCAGGCCTCTTTCTTCTTCTTTTCTTCTTCTTTTTCGTCTATGGTTTCAGGTTCCTAGGGTTCTTAATTTATTGGTGTCCGCCGAACATAAGTTCTAATCCTGTTTGGTATGGTGTGAGCATTTTGTGACGATAAATCATTGTCAACGAAATAATGTTTTGTATGATATCATGAATGGTATTCAGATTTATTGTAGTATCAACAATAGTTGCCCAGATTCATAATAGTTGCCCAGAAAAATATTAATTTAATTGGTCCCAGCGATTATATTTCGTCTTTATTTTTAGAGATAATTTTGATTAATTTATTCTACAACGGGTATAAATGTCATTTACAATACCAAATTATGAGTTATTGCCTTGTTAGTAAATACTTTTCTAAAAGTTCTTCTTTTAATAATTATTTTTCTTTTTCCGCCTTAGTAGTAAATAGTTTTAACTTTTATGCCTTATTTATAATAATCCCAATTTTTTATTCATTATAACAGACACCCTCATCTTCAAAAAAATCTATATGCTCTCTCCTTCCGTTCGGGTGCGAAGAACCTAGCCATACAGAAGCGAAACGTCTCTGCAATCTCCTCATGCGATTCTTCGATTGTCCGACCAGTGCTCTGGCGAGACGCCTCTGGGAGTGCTGCTCCACCGCCGCTTGGGCTGTTGCTGCTTCGATTTGCTCCAACTCCGAGTTTCCAACGAAGAAGCAAGTATGAATACTGAAACCCTAAGTTTTCATCATTTCCTCCTCTTCCCCCACCTTCTCTGATATTGGGAGCCAATTTGTTATCTTAACGTAATCTTCTCCATCTCCATTTCTACTCGAGGATATCAATATACAATCAATTCTATGAAATTGTGAAGTTAGGAAGTTTCTATTGAATATGCTTTTTGAAAATGAATTAGGAATTTACTGTTCAATATTTTTTTGATCAACATTGTCAAACTAATTCTGACTTGTTCAAGTAAGAATTGTGATTTTTTTCACAAAGGGTAACGTGAGATGCCCCGGTTTTGTTTCCTCTTTAGTTCAAGTAAGAATTGAAACTAAAAATATTGAATTACATAAATGTTAATTCAATATGGCTTATATTGTTTCTAGAATGATCAATCGAGAAATCTATATAATAAAATAGAACGGTGTTTCTCGCCAAAACGAATTCAAGTGAGCAATCTTTATCGCTGATTTTCTCAAATTTCAATCTCGACTGCTCTTTGTCTCTTGATATATTTTATAATCAACCATCAATCTAAACTAAACTATGACAGTGCCATTGAATATGAAACGGAAATTCCTTAAATACATTCCTATCTTTATTTCACCCATTATTACATCCTTAATTCTCTCTTTTGAAGAGGAAGGTGCAGTATTAGTGATATGTATAAAATCTCCTCTACCAACTTGATTAGAAAAAATATTCTTAAAAAAATTGATTAGAGAAAAATTTGAAATCAGTCATTATCTTGAAAAAGGAATGTAAGTAAAGACTATTATATAGCATGCACAATTCAAATTGGAAATCACAGGTTAGATAAAATAGTATGACAAGATTTTTTGAGCATCCTTCCCGTCAATGTTGATGGAAGGAATAAACAATTGGTAAGTTCTAATTTTGGCAAACTTTGTATGTAAATTTTTTTTTTGAGGAACAAATTACTTTGTATGTAATTGTGTATATTTTCTTTTAATTTTATTTTCTAGCTAATTAAAAACTTTATATAGTTGAGTGACATATAGATGTTTCACTTGATTTTTTTTGTTAAATATTACACAGGTATTGCATACAGTCCCCTACGGTCACGGGTAATTAGCTAGTATATATATGTGATTGACTGAAACTGAAAAGTGACCCTAAATATATGTAATCAACTACAACTATATAATATTTTCTGATTTGAATAGTCCAGCTGTGAAGAACAGGCTAAGAAATATTCGTGATTCAATAGTAGTGTAACTTTTGACTTCTATACTCGAATTTTGTTTTCCAAATTTGTGCCCCCTTCCTCAGATTCTGACTCCGCCACTGCCAAATATGCTCTTGGTAAATAGTACATCTAATAAACCACAACAAAAATGTAAAGGCTCACAACGGTTTCCACCCCGAGCTCAAGTTCGGCCGAAAATTGCTGAACTCAACTCAGTGAAATCCCAAGCTGGGCCGATGGTCAGGCCCTATCTGAACAGTCTGCGAGTTTTATTGAGGTGAAAGACAAACTAACTTTTCACTGGTTGGTGATAACATGCGTACGTACATGTACTGGAGATGCAAAACGTCATGAAGGATCAATAGCATTCACACCCATATAGATTCACCTTTTCCCAGGATAAATGTGCAATTTTGTGTAAAACTAGATACTCTTCCATTGCACAGCAGTTACGATCCAATGAAGGCATGAATCTAGTCTGCCAACAAACGTAGATATGGTAGGACCACCTTATAGATTCTTGGGTTAGTTGCAATTTTCCCCCTGTTGTTAGGGGTTTGTGTGAAAGACCCCTTGAGGTCTGAAATTTTGCAATATATCCTTATGCGGTTTTGTTTTACTGCGATTCCGTTAAAACTAACGGAATCCGTCAAATTTTAAATTTATTAACCTACTATATCCTCAGTACTCACACATAAAAAACATATGTGAGAAAATTCATTGCAGATATGATAAATGAGGAAGAGAGGAGGAGGAGAAGGAGGAGGAAGGAGGAAGGTGGAAAAGAAGCAGGAGGTCGAGGAAGAGAGTGGGGGAGGAAGAGGAGGAGGGTGCTGAACAAGGCGTCGACGCTGTAAGAGGAGCCCGACGAACAATGCGACGGCACTGGGGCCGACGAACACAGCGACGACAACCTAGGTGGAAGAGTGGCCTTTGTCGCTTCTGGGTTTGGAGAAGAAATAGAAAATTGAAGGAGAAAGAAGAAGAACGAGGAAGGGATCTGGAAAAGCTGAAAGAAGAGAAAGAAGTGTAGAGAGAAAGAGAGAGCAAAGTTTAGAGAAAGAAAGTGAAAAGAGAAAATGAATGTTTTATGTTATTCATAAAATGGCAGTAAAGTCTTTATACCCTCATTAACAGAAAAATATCCCCTACCGCCAAAAATAAAACTACATGGGGGTGTGTTAACATTTCAGACCTCAGGGGGTCTTTCGCAGAAACCCCTAACCACCGGGGGTAAAATGCAATCAAGCCAATATTCTTTTCTTTTCGAGAAACACGTATTTGGTATGAATTATTCACAATTTAAGTTGACTTATAAATTTATGTCATCAAAATTCACGAAAAGACAAACCTCATGTGTTTGGTGAAAAATATGTTCAAGTAGAGACAGCTCGTACACGCCTACGGCCAATGCGGCAACCTTTGCTCCATTCTCAACGCGCATGTCTATCTCCCCTTTAGCCAATCTTCTACTTCTCTTTAGATCCTGCACATTTCAAAAAAATGTGAGATCCACATCCAGTATCTAATACCCATGATGTAGAGACAGTTAAATTGACATCTAAAACAAAAATACCTGGTGGTGGTGGAATCACTATTCCAACCTCTTGTCCTCCAGATATTTTGGACAGTTTCTTCTCCGGTGTCCAGGCTGACTGCAGTAGTGACACTCACCTTTAGTCACACCTTTGGCAATGCCACCAACAGGCTTAAGGGCATGTTCCTTGGGTTTGGAAACTGACTTGCCTTTGCCCTTGGAGGATGAGGCAAACCTTTTGCCCTTTCCTTTATGCACCATCATAATGGCCTTGCCCTTACCATTGTTGATGCTTTGTTCAGCTGTCCTCAACATATTGAGTAAATCTGGCAGTGGTTTCACGATATCGTTCATGTTATAGTTCATGATGAACTGTCCATAACTCTCAGGCAACGATTGCAACACGAGATCGGTTGCCAACTCTTGGCCGACCGAAAACCCTAGTCGGGCGAGATTCTCCAAGAATCCGATCATATGGAGTACATGGGGTCCCACCGGGTTCCCTTCAGCCATATGACACTTGAACAATGCCTTAGAGACCTCATACCTCTCAACCCTTGCCTGCTCTTGGAAGAGCTGCTTCAGATGCTCGATCATATCGACAACATTCATGTTTTCGTGTTGCTTCTGAAGCTCAGAAGTCATGGTGCATAGCATAAGGCAGGCCGCATCATTAGCGTCATCAACACGCTTTTGATACGCCTTTAGGGCCGCAGGGGTATTGTTCTCTGGACCTGCTGGAACTCGCTCCTCTATTGCGTACAGTTTCTTCTCATGCTTGAGAATAATTCTTAAGTTTCTGTACCAATCAAGGAAGTTGGTTCCAGAGAGCTTGTCCTTTTCAAGGACAGATCGTAGGGAATGTTGTGAACTCGATGAGTTGTTTGCCATTTGGAATTCTACAAAAAGGAAAATACGCAAGTTTTAGTATTTGTGAATTTTTGACTATATTTAATAATGGCTAGTTTATCAAATATAGCTCCCACTATTTTTCAACGGATTAATAACCCTCAAGATATTAATGCGGAAAATATCTTTATATTTTCTAGTGGGCCAAGATCCATGTTTCATCTCCTTATGAGCTTGCTTTGGCAAGTCACCCATAATTTGACTAGTTTAGGTAGGAACAATTTCAATTGCATCCCTTATGAAACTCTTGGTTCAATTGGACAAATAACTCCTTATTTATCCATCCGCATGGATAATCCCAATTGATTGTCTCTAGGTTTTAATCCTATTAAACACCGAGTTGCGCCCAACCTCTTACTTAAATATTTGCAAACGAGGTGTGTCATCGCACCACATCATTATTAACCAAGTCGCCATGCTTTGGCACGCACGATCTTGGGAAAACATGATGATGATGAGTGTTTAAATAACGAGAAGACAAAAACGCAATATTTGAATTTTTGAGGGATTTTCAAATTCAATTTTAATTGTTTTTGTTGATCCATATCAACTAATCTATAGAGTTGGGTTTGGGCACAACTCCAAATAATAGATCTGGGTTGTCTAATTATCTTATTATCCTAATTGCATGCATCATCCATACACCAACCACAAAATAGTAAGACAATAAAATAAATAACCACAAAACAAAAATAAAAACATGATGTGGATATGGCCTTTTCTAGACTAAGATAATTCCAAGCCAATGAAATTATCTATGAACCCTAAAAGCAAACACATCTCCATGCGTCTTCATCTTTTGGTCCATCCTTCATAGTCATGTGGAATGCTCCATACTTCATCTTTTGTGGCTTCCTTTGGCTTTGGGCTTCTTTTCTTCAATCTTGGATAGCAATCTATTCTATCTAGCACTAGCTAACAACTATACTACATAAAATAAATCTCACAAGTTGAGAAAAAATGGCTCGCAGGCCATAAAACCCTAATTAATTATTACAACAAATTGATCAGCTCGCAGGTCGTAAATCAAACCACAAAATTAAACAATCACACCAAATCACATCTTAAGGCCATATCCAATCACCATGCGATTTGCACATGAACAGTTAAAATCCAATTTTAACGCGCATGGTTAATTTTAATTGATTTTAGGAATTTTCTACGGTTAAAACAGTCCAAGGGGCCCAACAATCCAATTGCCCGAACCCCAAAGAGGACCGCCAAGGCATTTGGCCGGCCAGCCCCTAAGTCGTCCCTTACTTGGGCGGCAAGTAGGGAGGGGCGTTCCCCTTGCTTGGTGCCCAAGTTTGGTTGTTTCTTTGTTTGAAAAGAACTCCTTCTTTCAATAGGATGCCCAAACTCTAGATCTAAGATCCTAAAATTTCTCAAACTCACTAATTTATGCATTCAATGCAAAAACTATGTCTTTTTGATTGATTATTGACAAATTGCATCACATGCTTTATTTGTCTTGTTATACGCGATAAACAATAAATTTAAAGTGTAAAACTATCAAAACGTAACACATAAACCACGTTTATGCTCTACGACATGTGGCTCTGATACCACTGTAGAGTTTTGATCATGGATACCCAGCGGGAAAATATAATTTATCCACTCAATACCCTCCAAGATCACAGGACAAGAGACATAACGATGGTAAGGGAAGAAATCGAGTTACACACCTTAGGATTTCTCCTGTGATGACTTGTAACGTGAATTGTGTCACGTCTCTATAGTTGATCCACGCCTAGAGTTGAGATCTAGATCTTCCTTATCCTTTGTGCTAGCTATGAATGGAGGAAGAGGAATAAGAAATCACGCAACACGAGGCAACAAGGAGGGTGGCGTCCTCCTTGGTGGCTGACGGGGTAGGGGCGGCAGCAAGGGGGTCGGGCGGCCCTCTTGCTTGCTTGCTCTCTCTCCTTTTGTTCTCTCCCACTCAAGTTATGATCAAAAGGCTCATAAGTGTGGGAAGGAAGGAAGGAGCATCCTTTATATAGTCCAACAAATCCTTGCCAACTACCTAAAGGACCTATTCTAGTCCTACTAGAATTCGGTTTAGTCCCTTCTTTGCAAATTAGTCCTACTAAGTTTGCAAGGTTTTGCAAAATAATCCTTCTAATTAATTAATCATATTAATTAATTCTCAAATCTAGTTCAACTCTATATAGCGTGTGACCTCATAGTTTCTATCTAGTTGGTAGCAACAATTTGCTAATATGGAGCGGTTTCTAGCAAAATATCCATTCTAGCCAACTAATATAATAGTCATCCGACAAACCTTGTACAAGTAATTGTCTCATCCCTTTGTCTCTATATCCGGATTGGACACGAGACATACAAGTCACACTCGTATATCCAATCCATAGTTTCTCGATCCTAGGAATAGCCTTATTCGTGTAAATAACATCAATATCCTATATTGATTTATTTGAGTCTGGCCAGACATTCTATAAGCACTATCCCTCGATTGGCCTAGGATATTTGCTCCCGTTATGTGGGAGGGACAAATTCTATCTACGTCCACTACGATCTCTAAGCTTGCTTCTTATTGTATCCGGTACACGCCTTTATAACTACCCAGTTACGGTGTAGCGTTTGACGCTACCAAAATCACAATAATCCACAACTAGAATATCTAGCGACTTCAAGTCTAAGGATGACAATACCATTGCACCACGAGAAGGACTTGTGACTTAACATAACTTGTATGTAGCCTTCTCGAATATGGGTCAATCCAGCTCCTTAATGCACACCCATGTGTTGGATCATGATATCTCCATATCAATCCAACCCCATACTAGTCTATAGATGATTGTCCTATTAATAGTTATACTGGACTAGGATATTTAAGATAAACAACACAATTGTAAATCTAAGGACTTCATTATATTAAATATCCATTAAATAATACAATGAATTTTCTAGCCAAAATAAATTTGTACTAAACTAGATTGCCTCTAAGGCATCTATTCCAACATATAGTACTCCTTGTGAATTACTACTAGCACCTTCAAGGCTTAAGCACTTTTATCCGGTGGTACGGGTAAAGAAGTTGTTGGGACAGTAATCCACGGGTGACACAGTCGGGGTCAACCCCACACCCGACCCTGGCCCGCCCCGCCAAACCCGACCCAGACGAACCCAAACCTAATAAAAGACATGTCCAATGCGACCTCTTTGAAACAAGTGATATTGTGGCACAAACCCAACCCGACCCATGAGACCTTATAAAGACCCAGAACCATAAAGTCGGGCACTTTCAAGGCTATGGGTAATTCAGAGAGTGAGAATCATGGGAAATCGAGGGAGAGATTCAGAAAGTTATCGGATTATGAGACAGTATACTTTATTACGGATAAGATCCATGGGGTTATCCGGTTAGGAGAGAATTATGGAATAGAAAATCTGGATAAAAATTGACCAATGTAAAATGTAAAATGAAAGAGATTGTTAGCAGAGAGATATTAGGGAGAATGAAATTGACGAGAATAAGTGTAACTAACGAGGAAGGGTCAAGGAGATAATGTCATTAATCTTTGGAAAAAAAAAGAATAAAACATAATATGATGGGTCGGGTTTTGCCAACAGCCTGGTCACACACTAATGAGAAACAACTTCATTAATGTGTGGTCGGGGGTAAATTTATGTTAGCTATGATCAATAGACAGACGTAAGTACCCCTCCATATATAGCCTTGCCTAGTCATTTTCTTCCCAACTCTCTCTCTAACCGTACAACTTCTGTCATGAAATTTCAAGTGGACACTCACAATCAAAACCCAAAAATGACCTGCAACAACAAAGAAGATGGAAATATCTTACAAACCTACTCTCTTCTCCTTCTGTGTGCGACGTATAGATCGAAGCAGCTAGGTCGCCGTCGATCACCTTCGGCGGCAGCGTTGTCGTCTCCGTACTCCTTCCACGGCGGGCGGCGGAGACGTCGTCGCTGACTCGCGGTTCTCTTCCTCCGGGGGCGACAGCGACATCAATCTTTACTTATCAGGGTCTCAGATTCAGAGATGAACTCCGACGTCTCTAGACCGAGAATAGCCCTTCCTGGTATCGATCGGAAGCCAGCGAGGTGCTGATTCTGATGATGGCGAGAGGTGGATTTATCCTATCGTCGATCTACAACTAATTGAAGAAGAAGAAATTTGCAGAAATGAAGAAAGAGAAATTCTAAATGTTGAATATTCATGATGATTTGCAAAAGGGGAAAACAAGCCCTTATAACTCTTCGGGCAGAAATAGAAGTGAGACAAACTAAGGGGTGAACAGAAATGAGTAACGACTTCGCCCGCTAAGCGACTGAGTCAGCTTGTGATGACCGTTAAGACTTGACGTTGTCCAATAAGGGATTGCTGGCGAAGCTTAACTCCGTTCTACTAAAGCTTTCAAACCTTAACATTATATCACAGACGGCTAAGATTAAAAGATATCTTCTTCATCGGACGACTGCTGAACTAAAATAGAGGTGACCACACTGTTCATTTGGTAAAAGCTGCAACTTCAAAGCTCCAAAACTGGCCAGAAAACAAGTCAAAATGGCCGGAAAATTTGAGGATCATGACATTCCCTACCTCTTGAGAACATGGATGTCCTCATGGATGGTGGGAAGGAAAGAATTTCTTCACCTGGGCTTCATCCTCCCAAGTGGCTTCTGAAGGCAATGTGTTTGCCCAGTGAATGAAAATTTGTGGGGGTTTGTGTGCCATCTCTGTTAACAGACCTCTGATCCAATACAACTACTGGTTCCACTAACAACTGACCCTCTGGGCTCTGAAATGGCAAGGTGGCCTGAACTGGTATATTATTACCCAATTTACATTTTTACAAGGAAACATGAAACACTGAATGTATCTTGGAGTGTGCAGGTAAAGCCAACTTGTATGCTACCTTGCCAATCTTCTCCAGAATTTGAAATGGGCCATAAAACCTAGGGGTGAGCTTGTGTGATCTAGACTGTATAAGGGATGTTTTCTTGTAAGGTTGAAGCCTGAGATAGACCCAATCCCCAATGTCAAAGCTCCTTTAAGTCCTGTTTTGGTCTGCAAAGAATTTCATTCTAGCTTGTGCTTCCTTCAAGTTAGTCTGGAGCAGCAAAAGTAAATTATGTATGTCATGGAGGAATTGATTGACCTCCTCACATGGAGGATTTTTGATCTGGTGGAAGTTCAATTGGGGTTGAGAATACCCATAGAGGGCCATGAATGGAGATGTTTTGAGGGAGCTATGGTAGTTTGTATTGTACCAAAACTTAGCTAGGCTCAGCCATTTGCTCCATTGAGCTGTTCTATCTCATGTCATGCACCTTAAGTAGGCTTCTAAACACTGGTTGAGCCTATCAGTTTGCCCATCAGACTGTGGGTGGTAAGCTGTAGAGTGTGCCAATGTAGTATTCAACAACTTGAATAGGCATTGCCAGCTGCTCATGAAGATAGGGTCCCTATTTGAGACAATAGTGGAAGGTAGTCCATGAAACTTATGAACACACTCAAAGAAGATCTGGGCTACCTTGGCAGATGAGAAGGGTGTGTTAGTGCTATGAAATGCCATATTTGGTCAGTCTATCCACCACCACTAAAATCACTTCCTTGCCACTGGATTAGGAAGTCATGTGATGAAGTCCACACTGATATCAGTCCAAGGAAGAGTGGGTATAGGTAGGGGTTGAAGAAGACATGGATAATGTACATTTTAATGCTTCATTTGCTGACAGATGTCACATGTGAGCACCCATTCTTTGACTTCTTTCTTCTTTCCAGGCCAAAAGAAGTGATGTTTCAGTCTCTTATATGTGTCTAGTATCCCAGAGTGACCCCCTACTCCAGTTTTGTGCCCCATTTGAATGAGTTCCATTCTCAAATCATTGACATTGCTGACATAGATTTGGTGAGACTTCCATAACATGTCATTGGAGAGGGAGTACACCCCATTCCCTGCTTTGGAATCTATGAGCAATCTCTGGAGCCAAGCGTGAGCCCAAGCATCTCCCACATATGATTGTTTGACAGATCTTGCCCATCGTGGTTGCACCACTGTGACGGTCTTGCATTGTCCTTCTTCCATTTATTCAGGTAATCTTGAGAGAGCATCTGCCACTAAGTTTTCCCTCCCTTTCTTGTAAGTGATGGTGTAGTTGAGGCCAATTAGCTTAGATAGCCACTTGTGTTGCATGCTTGTATTTAGTCTTTGTTCAAGTAAGTGTTTAAAGCTCTGACGGCCAGTCTTAATGGTGAAGGGACACCCTCCAGGTAAGACCTCCACTTGACACTGCTTGTGCCACAACCATGAGCTCCTTTTCATAAGTTGAGAGTGCTTGGTGTATGGGATTCAAGGCTTTACTGTAGAAGGCTATAGGTTTGTGGCTCTGCATTAGAACAACCCCAATTCCCACATTGCAAGAATATGTCTCCATTTCAAGAGGCTTAGAGAAAGCTGGCACAGCTAACACAGGGGTGGTGGTCATAGCTGTCTTGAGCTCTTGGAAGGCTTTGTTTGCTTCTAGATTCCAAAGAAACTGACCCTTCTTAAGCAGTTATGTAAGGAGTTTGCTAATCCATCCATATATTTGCACAAATCTTCTATAATACCCTGTGAGCCCCAAGAAACCTCTCAATCCTTTGAGGGTTTTAGGTGTAGGCCAGTTAAGCATGCACTCTATCTTCTTGGATTCTGCTGACACCCATGCAGCTGAGATTATGTGTCCTAAGTACTCCATTTGTCTTTGACCAAAAGCATATTTTGACATTTTAGCAAAGAGTGAGTACTCTGTTAATTTGCTCATCACCTCAGTCAAATGAGACACATGCTGCTTTATAGTTTAACTGTATACTAATATATCATCAAAGAACACTAGCACGAACTTTCTCAAATATGGTCTCATTACATCATTCATCATTTCCTGAAATTTTCTGGAGCATTGGTCAGTCCAAAAGGCATAACTTGAAACTCATAATGGCCATCATGTGTCCTAAAATCTGTTTTATGAATGTCCTCTTCCCTCTTTTTAATCTGGCGGTAACCAGTCTTGAGATCTTGCTTGGAGAAGATAGTGGAGCCTTGTAGTTCATCCAAAAGCTCATTTATAACTGGAATGAGATATTTATCCTTGACTGTCTTGCTGTTGAGCTCTCTGTAATCCACACAGAATCTCCAGCTACCATCCTTCTTCTTGACTAAGAGGACTGGTGAAGCAAAAGGGATGACACTAGACTTGATCACCTCAGTATCTATTATCTCTTGTACCATCCTCTCTATCTCATTTTTTGAAAATGAGGGTACCTGTATGGTTTGATGCTTACTGGCTCTGCTCCTTCCTTCAGGGGTATGGCATGGTCATGTTCCCTTTGTGGTGGCAAGTGGGTAGGTTCTGTGAATACATCCTCAAACTCCACCAATACCTCTTGGATATCCTTGGGTACGGGCTCTGGTTTTGCTTGAGGGGTGTTGAGGGAGTACAAGTAACCCCAGAGAGCATTCACATTTTTGGTTATGTAATTCAAGAACCCTGTGACACTGATCATACTCATGAAAGGTGCTGAGCTCTCATTAGTTATTCCCTTCCACAATATGGGGTGATCTTGATACCTGAGCCCTAGGGTAAGTTGATTAAAATCCATAGAGACTGGGCTGATTGTCTTCAACCACTGTGTGCCTAAGACTACATCACAGCCTCCACGTGGTAGGATTCTCATCACAACCTCCATAGAGACTGGGTTGATCATCCGTGTGGACTTGTCATTTGAGAAATCCGAAATTAGGGTTCTGGGCGGTTGTATTTTGGGGGTTTAGGGTTTTGGAAGTACTGCTAATATGAGTGGATCTTAAGGGTGGTGGTGTTAAATTGGGTGGTGGTGGTAACCCAGAGAGGTGTGAGCGCGAGCGCTCACTAGTACCTGAATTTAGTGAACAACCCTGATCCACCTTCTCCTTCCCTTTTTCTGCGGCTGTTTTTGCAGAAATGTATAAGAGTTCTTCAAGCTTACCAGAGAGATCCTCCAAGGTTTCTTTCATTTACGATTGTTTTACTCCCAATTCTCGCACCATTGACTCGGTGCGATTGAGTTTTGCGGCCACATCATCCACTCGGATCATGTTTCTGGTTTGGATTTGATTCGGAGGCTCTAATACCAATTATCATGGTCTCAGATTCAGAGATGAACTGCGGCGTCTTGAGACCGGAAATAACCCTTCCTGGTATCGATAGGAAGCCATCGAGGTGCTGATTCCAATGATGGTGAGAGGTGGATTTATCCTGTCGTCGATCTACAACTAATTGAAGAAGAAGAAATTGCAGAAATAAAGAAAGAGAAATTGTAAACGTTCAATATTCATGATGATTTGCAAAAGGGGAAAACAAGCCCTTATAACTCTTCTGGCAGAAATATAAATAAGACAAACTAAGGGGTGAAATTGAAATAAACAGAAATGAGTAACGACTTCGCCCACTAAGCGGCTAAGTCAGCTTTTGATGAACGTTAAGACTTGACGTGGTCCAATCCGGGATTGCTGACGAAGCTTGACTCGAAACGACCCCGTTCTACTAAAGCTTTCAAACCTTAACGTTATAATCTCACGGACGGCTAAGATTAAAAGATCTCTTCTTCACCGGATGGCTGCTGAACTAATATAGAGGTGACCAAATAAACAGTAACTTTACTGTTCATTTGGTAAAAGCTGCAACTTCAAAGCTCCAAAACTGGCCGGAAAACAAGTCAAAATGGCCAGAAAATTTGAGGATCATAACATTACTACCTCTCTCCTTCTCGAGACTGTTGTTGTGCCCAATGTTTGTCCTTGGGTTCCAACTGTATGTTTTAATGGGGTAAAGGGGTTTGGTGTATTGATTGTCTGGTCGCTTGGGGATCAAATTTGTGGGTTCTAATCAGTGGTCAGTGAAGGTAATGTCGTGTTTTTACCAAAAAAAGATGTTATGTCGTTTTGATTTGGTGGATATGTTGTTGAAAATGACTTATGGGAGATTGTTCTGGGTTTAGGGCTTCAAGATTTGGGTTGAAGGAGGACCAGATATGAGTCTGCTAGCAGACCAGTTATGAGGCCACAATAGAGGCTGCGGAGTCCACGACATAGGCGGCGCAGAGGTTGGGTGTAGGCAGCGCATGGGCGGGGGTGTAGGCAGAGACGCGGCAGAGGCATTCCCTTTGACTTCATGTTCTCATCTGCACGATCTATTTTCTATTTTTTTTAGTTCTTTTATTTTTTTTTGTTTTAGATCATTTTATATGCCAATACCTTTAAGAATAAGGGTATGTTTGTCATTTCAAGTCAAGTTTTTGACGAACTCTGTTAGTTTTACCGGAACCGCACAAAAACCAAACCATATGGTGGTGTTTTACATCATCTGGGACCACATGGAGGCTTTTCGCACAAAGCTGTAACCACAGGGGGTTGTTTTGCAATTAACCCTAAAATAAACGCACCAACAAAATTACAAAAGGTGAAAAATGGTACCAACATCATCACCATGCAAAGAAGTCCTCAATCAGCTCATGTATAAATTAGAGAGCAATATGCTATACTCAAGCTTCTGTATAAATTAGAGAGCAATATGCTATACTCAACTCGATGGTGATCCCACATTATCTATACCTTTTCCTCAAGGTTACTGGATTCAGATGATTGCTTTGTTTCTCGTCGTTGTTGATTGGAGAATGCGCTCTTTTCCTTCGGTCGTAGAGAGAATTTGTCCGAACCATATCATTCCCCACTAAAGCAATCTCCATGCCTAATATTAGCATTAACCCCCTCCTGCCCAGAGAACATGAACCCTAGTGTCAGAAACAAGAACAGTCTTCATATCACCATGAACCCTAGCTGTGAATATTCCGATGCAGATGAAGGGTTACAACCTCATATTGCTATGGTATAAGACAAGGCTATGACGAGCTGCAAAATGACAGAATTCATGATCTTTTAGATTAGCTGCAAGTTTGAACCGGCTAAACCGCAAATCAAACTGAACCTGCTAACCGAATCAAACCATTTGTACCGAATATGCACAAGTTCGTGTACACAAACATAAAATACTCAACCTTTCATATAAAGATTGTAAATTTTATTCATAGAGCTTCTGTTTTGCTCAAAAGATTATTAGAAAATTGAGTGAGTTGGGGCACATATGAGTGAGTTATATTTTACGCTTTATACATTTAACCCTTTTTAGTACATAATTTACCATTTTGAGGCTAGCTATCTTACTTTAAGTTATAATATGTATTGATAGGTGGACTGTGGTTTTTAACCGAACCGAGCCGCGTATGAGGGAACCGAACGGTAACCGGACCGAGACTAAGAGGTTCGGGATTTTACGGCTTAAACCAAATGGAACCGTTTACACCCTTAGTTTAGATTAATTCGAAACTTAACCATAGCATAGGAAACTAATGAGTCACTTTCAGAAACTATCATATTCCCCTCTCCAGTTTCGAGACTGCCTTGTTGCCCTCCCCAGTTGTAACATGCTTGTGATCAACCTTTTTAACTTTTTTTCGAATAATACCTCCAGTTAGTTTATCGTTATGTCCCTTTTAATGAAGGTTAAAATCAATCAGTAAAAATAAGAACAATATGACGCCTCCCACCAAACTCAAATTCCGGCAACTCGTCCTAAAATCCAGCGACCAATTCCAAATCCCAACAAACAAAACCACACCAAATCCATAGATTGCTTGTTGACGGAACACTATGGATTCTCATGAACAGACCTAGTATCAAACCCAACCCAAAATCAAACTAGAAACTGAATCCTACCACCGTATCTCTCATATCAATACCAACCAGCTACTGTCCCTCTCATCTCCAACCACCACCACGAACAAACCCCAATTGAAATCCTACCAGATCAAACCAAACAGACATCAACTTCGGTCTTATTAGAATCCCAAACAGGTTGAACACAAAAAGACCCAATCAGTCATATCCTATTCGACCACGCTGCCACAAACCCACCCACAGAACCCCCAACAGACCTTGAACCCAAATCCCAATTAAAACCACTATCATCATCTATTACTTACTACTATTTATTTATAATGGCATTGAAATAAGATATCCTACTTTTCTGATTTCCAGGACTCTTTACTTTCTCATTTCCAACTGTAAATAAATAACTTTCAATTCTTTTTTTCTAGGAAAAATAACTTCCGATTTTAGTTGCAGTAGAAGATCAATTTTCAGAGTACAGTGAATATATCTCTCCCAATACAAATTAAGTGCGTATTCTAAAGAAGAATTCATCAATTTGGTCGAACATATCCTAGAAAAAGAAAATAACAAAAGAGAAAAGATATTAAACATCAAACAATTCGAATTACTTACAGAAAAGTGAGTTAAAGTAATAAAATCCCGAGGGTAGTAGCAGGGTACTAGAGTCTAATAGTCATATAAATGTGTCAAAAAAAGTGATGGACAGAGAGTTGGGTGGAGGGAGTAGGACTCCAATAGAAAGAAATGTGCACCAATTCTAACATATGTATTTGGGCTGGCCCTGGGGTCCTTGGGGGATGAGGGCGCGTTAAAGCAACATCATCAGCTGCTTTGGAGTTGGGCCGGGACTGCCCACTCATTTGAGTTAATGCTCCAGTTTAAAACCCCGTAAGATCCTCTCTAGAGCTTAAAGAACTATCCTTGGACTTAGTAAACCCCTGTAAGCCATTGATGAGATTCAATTTGCCACACTAAACTGAAACCTAGGGCATTTACCAGATTAAAACTAGACTTACATTCACTGTCAACCTATTCCAGGGCGCATACTCGAGGGCTGGTTCGGCTTCTGCTGTTCGTTCTAATACATAAATAATTGATTACATTAATATTAACTAGGGGAGTATGTACATGAAATAAAGCAATCGTGCAACTAATTGGAGTCTCGAGTTTAAGATAAAAGGCATCCTTTACGAGCAATTTTTTTTCGTTGTATAATTTGGTCTTACATTCCTGCGCAATTGTTTTCAATATAACTAAATATGTCATTGCTTAAAATCTTGCCTTCAGATAGCTGTCACAACTGCTGATCCTACTGTGGATATGGGAAATTTTAAATTATTTTACATGAAGAGAAAAGAAAGATTCAAAATCCATGCCTACTGTATCCCAATCAGTTAACAGTTGACTCAACATTTATAAGATTTAGAAACCAGAGCTCAAGCTGAGAATCAAAATGCCAGATCACAATCCCCAACCAAACCACTGGCAGAAGCAAAATCCATGCCTACTGTATCCCAATCAGTTACAAAAGAAAAATGTAACAAAGAGGAATGCTTAAATAACGTACCAAAGGTGAAACCATATCTAGCCATTAAGGCACGATACTGAATGTCCGTGCTGCCGTGTCAATAGCCACCTTCCATTCTTGCTTGCTAGTCGGGGGCATCGTCATCTAGACTTCCAGTAATAAGAGGCCCTCCCCTTTTCAGACTGTTATAGTTAAAATATTACAATCTGTAGACAAGCTTAAAAGTCTGTTCTGCCAGAAGTTTTCTGAAGACGAACCACTATCAACAAAGAAACTATTTATTGAACCCCATGTAAATGAAAAAAAATGAACTATGAAAAACTTCTTTTTCCCTGGGAATGAACTAGGTTGGAACGATTCCTCTACAAAATATGAGCTGAAATTATACATTCTGTGTTTCATCAATTTAACAAAACATCATGGAATTTTATAATCAATTACTTGAATTAATACACTCACTCATCTGTGAAATTTCACCATGTTAATGTCAAAAGCACACTTAAACGTATTTTGTAAGATTTTCTGGTGTAAAATCTGTATTTTGAAGATTCTTCAATTGCCATGAAATTATGCAGATTTTCAGTCGAGATTTTTTTCTTGTTGCCGAATAAGATTGCCTGAAAACACATACTCATCCTGAATGGATCGAAATATGTGATGTCAAACATCACCTAGGGCTTGTTTGGGAAACGATTGTAATCGAATTTGATTAAAATCTGCTATTTTCATTCACAACCTGGTTTGTAATACCTAAAAATCTAAAAAGCACCTCGAAGAATCTGGGTCAATAATCTTGTCGAACATATAATCATAACTTATTTTGTATAGCTGAAATTATAGATTACTTCTACTAAACGTGCTCCGTTAATGAAGTTCTATTTATGGTTTTAATACTGCACTACTTTTTAGTTATTGTAAACCAAGACAATACAACAAAATGCCAATACTGTTGTGGGATAAGGGTTCCAAAACATTCTTCTGCCATTTCACCAGAAGCTCTACATACTTGGAATTTCGAGATTGACTAAAATTTGTGTTGCAAACCTGAAAAGCAATATGGGAGAAACTAGCTCTCTTTGTGGCCACTCTCTGGTTACTATAAAAGGCAAGGAACAGGGTAACTTTCAGTCTTTTGCAGGAATCCCTCCGGAGAATCCAGACAGAAATTAAGGATTTCGCTTTCACAGGTTCTGCTCTCACAACGCCAATGCCGAAAACATATATAATCTGAGTACCATTCTAAAGGAATCCCACCCTCCAGCTTTTACCCTTCAACCCAAACGGTTGCACCATTGTAACAGATAAAGCTTGGGAGGCCGCATCAGGAAAAATTTGTTGGAGTTTCGTGGTCTCAGATTCAGAAGGAAACCGTACTCATCAATAGAATGGCCATGGTTACGTGTGCTCACCTACCTCGGTGAAATCCTATTGACAAGTAAACCTCTAGACCCAAAGCTATAGGGTGGGTTTGGTGTAGACTTTTTTGGGGATTTTAATCCAAAATCATCTTTTCTGTTTTTTGAGCTTTTTGTGAAGGTTTGGCATGAACTTTTTTGAGTGGATTTTGGATTTTGGATTTTCAAGTTCTAGTGTAGATTTAGTGGAAGAAAAAAGTTGGGGTTGAGTGGATTTTTTGTGTCTTTTTTTCCTCAAATCATGAAAATGACAATTATGTCCCACTAAACAACAAAACTGTCACATCAATGACTTTCAATAAATAGACAACAAAGGGTATAATTGTAACTTTTACTAAACAACAAAACTGTTACATCACTGACTTTTTAATAGCACAAACTTTTTTTACCAAACCCATACATCTTTTTTCTTGAACTTTTGTGTCACGGACTTTTTTCACATCATCTTAAAAGACAGCTTAAAATCCAAAAAGTCCACACCAAACCCACCCATAATGGCAACAGTGACTGAGACCTTCAAGGAGCAACCAGTGGGACACGTCTTTTAACATTAGGTCAACTCCTTGTTTTCTGGATAAAGTGAGTCATTCGTCTATATACCTAAACATTGGGCTCGCATGTACACAACATGATTGTATTGTATTCTACAAAATGGCACATATACATCCATGTGTTCATATATATATATCAAAATGTATTGTCACGTGTCTATACTACGCACATGAATAACATGGTGTTTCAAAGAACCTCGATACTTCTCCATGAGAGAGTAAGACCCCAACCTATTCAAAAACTCAGTAGTCTCTTAAATAAATGCAACAAGAATAACAAAATTACAAAGGGGGGAAAATGATACCAATACACTGAGGATATGATGAAGCTGCTGACTTCCGTGCAAAGAAGTCCTAATCAGCTCATGTATAGATTTTAGAGCAATATGCTATATTCAACAGATGGTTATCCGACATCTGCTATACCTTCTCATCAAGCTCACTGGATTCCGATGATTCATTTTTCTTCTCGGCGTCATTGATCGGAGAATACATGACCTGCCGCTCTTTTCCTCCAGGCTTAGAAGAAGCATTTCCGTACCATATCAATCCCAAAATAGCAATCATCATTCCAAATATTACCTGTAGATTAATCCCCTCCTTCCCAAAGAAAAGGAACCCTAGCGCCAAAACAAGAACAGTCTTCATATGGCCAAGAACCTGGAAGGACACTACTGTGAATCTGCCGATGCAGATGAATTGGCTGAGGTTGGTCCCTATTGCGATGGTACAAGACAGGGCTATGAAAAGCTGCAAAATGACAGAATCCATGATCGCTTGGATTAGGGCTGCAAGTTCAAACTGGCTAAACCGCAAACCTAACCGAACCGGGCTAAACCCACCGAACTAAAAACCGTAAAAAATGTCCACAAAACCGAACCTGTTAATTCGAATAAAACCGTTTTAAATAAATATGAATAAGTTCGTGTACCAAAACATAAAACACTTGATCTCTCATAAAAAAATTGAAGATTGTATTCATATTGCTTCATTTTGCGTAGAATATGATTAGAAAATCAAGTAAGTAGTGGTCGATTGGATAGAGTAATTATTTTACTTTTTTTTTTACATAATTTTACATTTTTTTATAATTTTACGTTTTTTTAAGGCTAACTATCTTATTATAAGTAATAATATGTATTGATAGGTGAACCGTCGTTTTTAACCGAACTGCGTATGAGGTAACCTAACTGGAAAAATAGGACCGGTTAAGGTTCGTGATATTACGACTCAAACCAAACCGAACCGTTTACACCCCTAGTTCAGATTAACTCAAAACATACGTGGCTTAGGAAACTAATGAGTCGCTTTCAGAACCTAACAGTTCCAGCAGGACACCTAACCACTCTAACTCCTACATCCATTAAAATTTACATAAAAGCGAGTAAATACATTCCGTTACCCAGATTCTATTTCAATTTTCAAGGAAACCAGTCTTTAATACATGTCCTTTATCAAAAGAGAATTTTTTCAAAGCTAGATAAAGGACATCTATGTCAGAACACTAAATTGTCCAGTAACATATTAAATCAACAACATACAATGGAAGGCGAAGTGTGAATTTGGTGTCGTTAGATAAATGGTTCTGACCGACGTTCTCATCCACTGGGTGAATGGATAACTATGCAGGAGACAATTATGTTCATTTGCAATATCAAGCATTAGATATATGGAGCTTGTCTCCAAAAATGTCATGCGTGTAAGTGTGTAACCAAACACAAGTATATGATGTCAGGAAAATAGGACCTTAGATCTTAATATACTCACCACGGATGATACCGAATAGGGATAGCTGCCAACCCTTTGGTTCGTCAACAAGTAGTCCACAAAGGGGCCAAGTAAGAGCAACGATGCAGCTTGTATTGGTGCCGTATGTCCTAAGAGGTCGAACGATCCAAGGGAGTATTTCTTTTGAAGAAAATGCACGTACTAAACACACGACAAGCAACCAAATAAGACACGAGCAGCGCATGATTTTTTGTTAAGAAATATCAGGCTATGAAATTTCACTATCTGGAAAATTACAAGAAACAGATGAAAAAGTAAGGGCATACGGAGCAAATTCGGTGTTAAGGAATGATGATGAAGATTAGGAGTAAGACATACAATCACAAACATACAACTGATAGAAGAAGAAACCTAAGTGAAACTTCTGAAACTAAGAGGAACGGTTGATACGAATATGACTTACATACTGGTGAAAGGCAGTGCTCGACACTGCTATGAAGGCAGCAACAAAGCCCTTGGCATTAACACTAACATCAGTAACAGTACAGACTGCAACTCCCAGAAGAACTAATAGTATGCTAAGCTTGGTATCTGTCGAGTACTGAATCTTATCAAAGACAATTTCCAGACAGCAAGATACGGGGATCGTACTTAGCTTTGCAATCTGACGGATACATATAATGCAAAGAACAGTTAATAATGGCAATCTAACAGAATGAAAAAGGGAAGTTGAAATTACGGAATTGCCAGTTACCTGATAGAAACCCACAGAATTCCACATCAAACTGACATTCATTCCAACAATAGAGAAGTTTGCAAATATAACAAATTTTAGAAGCTCTGATACTGGAAGATGAGAGACCTGGATGTACCCAAGCCACCTGAGGACATAAGTCATCAATGTGGTTGTGGCAAAATGCAGACCAGTTAAAGTTGTAGCTGCACACATAATAAATAAAGGATCAGGACATCAGGAGTTTTGAAACAATCCCTCTAAAAGTTTTTAAGTCGTTAAAAGTAGCACACATTGTTACACCTCAACAGGAGACAAGGAGATATAAATCAAACAAGGCGATGCAAGTTTAAATGTTAGCCACCACGGGGCACCAACTTCCTAAAGAACAAATCAGAAAGAAGGTGATAATCATCAGAGCACTCGACCGTGAGCCCATAAATTAACTAAAAATTATTGAAACAATCTTGTATGAATTTCGTAGTTATTTTAAGGCATCTGTTACCTGATATTTGTAAACACCTCGAGAAACTAGAGAACTCTGAAGGAAAGTAGTTGATAGTACTAGCGCCAAAAATTACAAAACAAATAACTAACTAGTTAGAACATATTTACTGAGACATCTTAAAAAATAGAGGTTCAATTAAACTAGACCAAGTTATTTCCCCTTCTAACCTGGATAACTCCTGAACTTTTTTCCCGGACAGCTTTTTCTATAACTGCACTTTAAGAAACCATATCCAAAGTGGGATATAGCCTCTCATGCCCCCTTTCCGATCCTATCGTTGTCTAAATTTCATATGCCACATTGTTAGTGATTTCATAGAGCGCTTCATCACTTATGGCTGAAAGGGGCTGTGTAGAGCTGTCAAACGGGACGGCCCTGGGATATGGCGAGCCTGGAAGTTGGAATCCAGGACCGGCTCGGCCCAGAGGACCGGACCCCTATGGGTGGGCCAGTTCAGGGGGGGCCAGTCTTAGCCCGTTGGTTTTTTAAAATATTTATATGATAAAATTACTAATGTACTATATTTATATTATATACATACTTATATTTATATAGATACTTCTCTCTCTCTCTCTCTCTCTCTCTCTCTCTCTCTCTATATATATATATATATATATATATATATATATACATATATATATAGATATATATATTATAAATATATTCGGCGATCTTGGTCCCGGACCTGGGCTTCTGTCAGGTGAGCAATTACTGGTAATTCCAGATTTAGTGAAAATGGGAGGACCAAACCGTCATCAGTAGCAAACTGATGACCTATAAGTAGGACCAAAATGCAAAGTGAGACAAACTAATGACACGAAAGAACTTGCAGCAGCTACCGTACGATTCACAGGAAGGATGGCTATCGACCGTTGGATCAATATATTCGCTGCTTGCGGAAGAGATCAAAAAGCTAGTGGAACGGCACCGTTTTGCTTATTAATAGGATATAAAGACTATTTTATCCCTCTCTTGATTCTGTATTTTCAATTTGTACCAGTTTGTTTTATGGGTTTCCGTGCAAGTGTTGCTGAGTCATCAGCAACGGTTATATGTAGCTCTCATGAGAGAGAGAAAGGATGAATGAAATTATCATCACAATTCTGTGATTTTTCCTTCTCTCTCTACCTCTCCTCTCGAATTCTCGTCGCTTCTCATCTTCTTCCCTAATTCTCTACTCTATTCAAACCCTAATTCTTCAATTAGGGTGAATTATCCAGTCGGGTCCTAGGGTTAATTGACCGGGTCCTGACAAATTGGTATCAGAGCCTGGTTAATCCAGCTCCGGCGACCATCATGACACGAACGGAGGAACTTGAGGCTCGCCAGAACGAAGCGGATAAGGAATTACAAGAAGTCAAGACGATGCAAGTTCAGATGATGGAGACCTTGCAGAATATAGACCAGAGGCTCAATGAACTCTCGGCTAGATCTCAGCTCCAGTACGAAGAGATGAAGCAGCACCGAGGCATTCTCGCGACTCCGGCGAGGAACACAGGCAAGGAGAAGTTAGGAGCCGGAGACAACAGATCTACCCCAATCAATATTGGTGAAAATTCGTCTAGATCCACATCTGAGAACAGAAATGGTGCCAACCCTTCGGTTAGGCTTCCTCAAATCGATTTCCCCAGATTTGAAGGTAAGGATCCGAGAAACTGGTTGAAGAAAAGCTCTAGATTCTTTCAATTTTTTCCTGCAACTAGTGAACAAAAAGTGGCACTAGCTTCCCTATACTTGGATGGTCCTGCTGATGTGTGGTTCAAAAATGCATATGAATCAATTGATAATTTGACTTGGGAAGTGTTTATGACTGATTTGTGTGCCGAGGAGGATGAATTAGAAGATGTTGTGGGTATGATTTGCAGCCTCAAACAAGAAGGACCCTTAGAGGATCATGTTCTCAAGTTAGAAGAATTGAGGTTGAAAGTTTTGTTAAAACAACCATCATTGAATGAGGATTTCTTCATTTCTGTATTTAGGAGTGGGTTACAATTGGAACTGAAACATATCATCACCTTGCTCAAACACTCTTACAACTCCACTACAAGACCTACAATTACCTATCCCACTTCACCAAAAGCCAATTCAAAAACACTCACTCTCACTCAATACCCCAGCAGCTACTCAAAGACTACTGCAGTCAACACTAATTTACCACCACCTAAAACCCCTGTCACCACCAACATACCTGTCCAAAGAATGACTCAAGAGGAAATGCAGAAAAGAAGAGAAAAGAACCTCTGCTATTTTTGTAATGAAACTTATCACAAGGGGCACAAATGCAGGAAGAAACAGCAACTATACCTTCTCTTCTGGGATGAAGAGGATGAGTTTCAAGGGGGAGAACACATCATTACTACCCCAGAAAGTGAAGATCCTTGTTCTCCAGAAAATAACAATGCAGAACTAAATATCACACTCAATGCCATCACTGGGGTCTCCAACCATACTACTTTGAAACTTGAAGGGAAGTGTGCTAACAACTCCATCATCATGCTCATAGACTCTTGAAGCACCCACAACTTCATTGATGCTGTTGTAGCCAAGAAGTTGGGGTGTACCTTGGAACCCACCAAAGAGGTGAAGGTCACTGTGGCTAATGGTGATCAAATAACTAGTGGAGCTCTATGTCCTAGCTTTGAATGGACATTACAAGGAATGAATTACAATGCTCCCATGAGGGTTATCTCCCTAGGAGGGTGTGATGTGGTTCATGGGGTTCAATGGTTGTCTACCTTGGGACCATTTCTGATGGATTTTACTCAACTCACACACTCACTTACCACAAGAGTGATAAAGAAGTGGTGCTGCAAGGAATACAAGAAAATGGGGAGCTCACACTCATATCATGCAAGGCATTGCAGAAATTCTGCAATATTCATGAAACTGCGATTCTATACCACCTCCCACACGCAGAAGAGAAGCTGGAAGAAGAAAAGACTCCACCAGCCTTGGAAGGAGTGCTCAGACAGTATGGGGAGGTATTTGGGGAGCCAAGAGGACTGCCACCACCTAGGCAACATGATCATCACATCCCATTAGTAACTGGGAGTAACCCTGTCAGTGTGAGACCTTACAGATATCCTGTTTTGCAAAAAACTAAAATTGAAAGACAGGTCAATGACATGTTACAATCTGCTGTTATTAGACACAGCAATAGCCCCTTTTCTTCACCAGCTCTTTTGGTCAAAAAGAAAGACAACTCATGGAGGATGTGCATTGACTACAGACAGCTAAACAAAATCACTGTCAAAGATAAGTTTCCCATACCACTCATTGATGAGCTACTTGATGAACTAGGGGGAGCTACCATATTTTCTAAACTAGACCTCAGATCAGGTTATCATCAAGTGAGGATGAATGAGATGGATATTCCAAAAACAGCCTTTAAGACTCATGAAGGCCATTATGAGTATTTAGTCATGTCTTTTGGCTTAACTAATGCTCCCTCCACTTTTCAAAGTCTGATGAACACCATCTTCAAACCTTATTTGAGGAAGTTAATTTTGGTATTCTTTGATGATATCTTGGTGTATAGCCCCACTTTGGAAGCTCACATTGGTCATCTCCATACCACACTCACCACTCTCAAACAGCACCAACTCCTAGCTAAGAGGTCCAAGTGTTCTTTTGGTCAACAACAATTGGAGTACTTGGGACACCTCATATCTGCTGAGGCCTGAGGGGGTCAAGGCTGATCCAAGCAAGGTGGCTAGTATGACGAATTGGCCAAAACCAAGAAACTTGAAGGCTCTAAGGGGGTTCTTGGGTCTCACTGGCTATTACAGGAAATTCGTAAGAAATTATGGAACCATCAGTAGACCACTCACTGCTCTTCTCAAAAAAGGGACTTTCACATGGAATGAAGAAGCTGAAACAGCCTTTGAGGAATTGAAGGTAAGAATGTCTCAAACACCTGTCCTGGCATTACCTGACTATACAAAGACATTTACAGTTAATAAGATGCTTCCCATTGTGGCATTGGAGCTGTACTAATGCAGCAAGGCAGACCACTAGCCTACTTCAGCAAGGCTCTGGCTACAAAACATCTGGGGTGGTCTACTTATGACAAGGAGCTATTAGCCTTGGTCATGGCTGTGCGGAAATGGAAAAGCTACCTGGAGGGAAGAGCCTTCATCATTGCTACAGATCACTTTAGCTTGAAACATTTGTTGGATCAGAGAGTGACAACCATGTTACAACAGAAATGGGTGTCTAAGCTCATGGGATTGGACTATACTATAGTCTACAAACAAGGAAAAGACAATGCAGCAGCTGATGCATTGTCCAGAATGTATGAGCACACAAAACTAGAGTGTTCTGCACTTTCTGTGACTAAACCTCTTTGGAAAGAAGAAGTGGCTGCTAGCTATCAAGGAGATAACAAAATTCAGGGAATTCTCACACAGTTACTCATGCAACCTGGGGAAGTAGACCATTTTTCCTTCACTAATGATTTGTTGCACTACAAGAAGAGGGTGTACATTGGATCCAAGGGACAACTTAGATCTCATATTATGCAGGAGGCTCATCATTCAGATTATGCAGGAGGCTCATCATTCAGGGGTAGGTGGTCACTCTGGTATAAGGGGAACTTACAAGAGAGCAGCATTGTACTTCTACTGGAAGGGCATGAAGAAGGATATTAAGAAGTAGGTGTCTGAGTGTACTATCTGCCAAACGATGAAAAATGAACACATCCCTTACCCTGGCTTGCTGCAACCTCTCCCTATTCCTTCACAACCCTGGAAGGAGATCTCTATGGACTTTATAGAAGACCTTCCCAAATCTGAGGGCAAGGAGGTCATTTTAGTGGTGGTGGACAGGTTTACTAAGTATGCTCATTTCTTATCCTTGTCCCATCCTTATACAGCTACTCAAGTGGCCACATTGTACCTCTCTCAAGTCCACAGACTTCATGGCCAACCAGAGGTGATAGTGTCAGATAGAGATAAGGTATTTTTTAGTCAATTTGGCAAGCTCTTTTTTCTCTACTAGGTACCAAGCTCCATCATTCTACCTCTTACCATCCCGGACAGACAGAAAGAGTTAATCAATGCTTGGTGGCCTACCTGAGAAGCATGACTAGTGACAGGCCATTGAAATGGCACAAATGTCTTCCCTTGGCTGAGTGGTGGTACAACACCAACTTCCACACTAGCTTAAACATGTCTCCATTCCAGGCTCCTATGGCTATACACCCCCATATTTCTTCCTTCACCAACCTACTTCCTCTAAGATACCTGAAGTGGATCAATTTCTCAAGGATAGATCCTTGTTGATGCAGCTCTTAAGGATAATTTAACCCAAGCTCAGAGCAGAATGAAGTTTTTTTGCTGATAAACACAGAAGTGACAGACAATTCCAGGTAGGGGACTTGGTTGACCTCAAGTTACAACCATACAGGCAAGCTTCTCTAGCTCTCAGGAGGAACATGAAGTTAGCACCCAGGTTTTATGGTCCTTTCCCTGTGATTGAGAAGATTGGTAAGGTAGCATATAGATTACAGCTTCTACCCCATGCCCTCATGCACAATGTATACCATGTGTCTCTCCTTAAACAACACCTGGGTCAAGACAATGTTCTTTCTCCTACTCTGCCTGACATTGGCCCAGAAAGCCAGTTACTAATGGAACCAGTGGCTATCCAGCCACTTGGATAGGAGAATGATAAAGAGGCACAATTCAGGAGTTAATCAAGTGTTGGTGCAGTGGTCTAATGCTCTTCCTGGTGATCCTACATGGGAAGATTGGAGCTCTTTCAATGCTAAATTTCCTCATTTCCAACCTTCAGGACAAGGTTGAGGTAAGGGGAAGGCATTGTCAGGTGAGCAATTACTAGTAATTCCAGATTTAGTGAAAATGGGAGGACCAAACTGTCATCAGTAGCAAACTAATGACCTATAAGTAGGACCAAAATGCAAAGTGAGACAAACTAATGACACGAAAGAACTTGCAGCAGCTACCGTACGATTCACAGGAAGGATGGCTATCGACCGTTGGATCAATATATTCGTTGCTTGCGGAAGAGATCAAAAAGCTAGTGGAACGGCACCGTTTTGCTTATTAATAGGATATAACGACTATTTTATCCCTCTATTGATTCTGTATTTTCAATTTGTACCAGTTTGTTTTATGGGTTTCCGTGCAAGTGTTGCTGAGTCATCAGCAACGGTTATATGTAGCTCTCATGAGAGAGAGAAAGGATGAATGAAATTATCGTCACAATTCTGTGATTTTTCCTTCTCTCTCTACCTCTCCTCTCGAATTCTCGTCTCTTCTCATCTTCTTCCCTAATTCTCTACTCTATTCAAACCCAAATTCTTCAATTAGGGTGAATTATCCAGCCGGGTCCTAGGGTTAATTGACCGGGTCCTGACAGCTTCTCATGGGCCGGTCCGGCGGTCCCCAAATCAAGAACCAGACTGGGCCACTATATGTACGGGCATAGGTCAAATGGTCTATGCACCAGGCAAAGGAGCAGCATTTAATGTCCAGCCAACCTTTAGCATCATCGATGACTTCCCCAGAGTGAAGTATATATATTATTAATATCTTCGACACATGAAGACTGAAAAAATAGCGATGGGCTCCCAATCCCGAATGGGACCCTAGATAGCCAACATAGACAAATCAAGGCTCAAGTGGAGCACCCTTGGGGCAGCATACTTAGCTCCAAGACCAGGAACCATGGCTGATAGGACACTCTATATATAGCAATATTATCGGCCATCGGAACTGCAACAGAAGATATACTGATAATAGTAATGAACAAAGAGGCAGTATGTAAGCCTACCACCTAGGCACACTTCACAGAGACTGAGTTGTCTTATCCCAAAGCTTGGTATGCCACTCATCTAAGAGGACTACCGATGTATATGCATTCCATCGGTATGGACTGTAGAGAATCTTGAGATTTGTCCCACATCAGGATTATTTGAGTTTGTGTGTGCTGTTATAAGGTCCTGCTTTACTCCCTCATTGCCAATCGGTTCTGAGGAACCCTATGAATTCTTAACACGGACATATTCCATCTTCAGTGTAGAAATAGGTCTTGGGTAGTAACAGCCAATCAACTATTGGGCAAAGTGCAACAAGCCAAAAAGTTCACTTGGAACTTTTCCTTACCGAGTTCCTTATCAGTTATCATCATGTAGAAAAAAGTAATACAATGATACTACAAGTAGTTTAAGTCTTTCTTTTAATACCCAACTTTTTATTACTTTATTCTTTCACGACCAAATCCAAACAGGATTTGCACAAAGCTAGGGAAGCGTTTTATTTGGCCGGAATGAAATTCTTTAAATATTAGCACTCCGCTTTATTCTTTCAAGGCTTCGCATTGCTTTCTTCTTTTAAAAGTTTGGCTTGGGCGCGTTTTATTTTGCTGGAATGAAATTCCTGTCATTCGGCATCAAGTCCAGGGACTTCAAACCGGATCTACAAATCCTGCTGCCCTGCACATAGACCCTACTCATTTGAGATCTCTCAAATGGTGGTTAACGCTCCAATTCAAACTCCTGTAAGGTGCACTCTAGAGCGTACCTAAAGTTTCTCTTCAGAACTTTGCTCCATAGAGGTGTGCCACTCTCAATGGAAGGAGTATTATCCATTGACATTTGGTGAGGTCTCAATTTGCCACAATGAACTGAACCTAGGGCATCAACCAGATTAACTAGACTTACGTTCACTGCTGACCTGTTCAGTGTTCACATATGCATACCCGAGGGCATGTCCGGATTCTGTTGTATGTTCTAATACATAACTAGTTGATTACATTGTTGACCCTAGCATTTGTAGCATCATTGTAACTAGTAGAATATGTACATAAAATAAAGCAATCATGCAACGACTTAGCCTCGAGTTTAAGCAAAAGGGCCTCTTCTATGAGTAAAGCTATTTTTGTTGTATCATTTGGTTTTATATTCCCACGAAATTGTTTCGATAGAACTGAATAGCATTATGAAATACACTGATCTAAAATTTCATAGGTTAAATCTTGCTTTTAGAGAGTTGTCACAATGGCTGACCCTACTGTGGAGATGGAAAGTTCTATTTTATTTTATATGAAGAGGAACGATAGATTCAAAACTCATGCCTACTGTACTCCAATCAGTTAACAGTTGACTTAACATTTAGACGATTTAGAAACCAGAACTCAAGATGAAAAACAAAATTTCTCGGCCCCAACCAAACCACTGTTGAAGGCAGAGGCAAACATCATAATTACATGAAATGTTTCCTAACAGTGGCAGTTCATGATGGTATGACAAGTTCACAACAAAACAATAGGTTGGACCATCCAATCAAGCAGAGGAAAGTAAAATTAACAAAAAAAAATGTAACGGAGAGGTATGCTTAAAAAACGTACCAAAGGTGAAATAATATCTAGACATTAAGGCCTTGTTGACTATTATAATCCCGACTGAAGTGACGAAACTGAATGCCCATGATGCCGTGTCAATAGCCACCTTCCATTCTTGCTTGTTAGACGGAGGCGTCATTATCTAGAACTCCAGTGATAAGAGGCTCTCCACTTTTCAGTCTGTTACAGTTAAAAATATTACAATCTGCGGGCAAGCTTTCAAGTCTGCAATGCCTGAAGTTTTCTGAAGATGAACCACTATCAACAATGAAATTTTCTCGAACCCCAGGTAAAAGAAAAAAGAAAGAACTATGATTTTTTTTTCTGGTAATGAACTATGTCTAGACAATTCCTCCTAAGAGTGTGACTAAGAGGCATTAATCACTTTACATTTTAAAAATGTGACATGAAGTAAATAACACATGCAAGTATTTACAAGTTGATTGGAGGGCTTTACATCGTTGTAACTGATACAAGAATATGAAGGCAACCTCTCCCTGCCGATTTCATTTGATTCATTGTCAGCTATAATGAAATATTAAAGTCCATACAAAGTGTGCAATTTCGAGAGCTAATAAATAGGTCATCTTGCAATATGACAAGTTATTAAATAGCTTGAACTTACCAAGATGCCCCGATGCTTCCATAATAATCTAACAATACTGGAGCGTCTATGCAATTTATACACTTTAGCTCTTTGATTCAGGAAAATCATGCTCAAATTACAGGCGGGCAATTCTCATAGCCTTTTGGTCTTTCCACAATTTGCATTAAGCTTGTTCTTCGTAAATTATTTACTAGTCATATAGTTGCAACAATCCGCACCCACCAGAAAGGTTTTTCCCTCTACAATTCAGCATGTATGCTACTACTATATTCGCCCAAGAGATGACCAAATTTCAGTAGTCAACATAGGGGACAGAAAATCCAAATTGTATGGAGAAAACTCTAGTCACGTAGTCGGCTGAATTTTCAGGATTGCTACCATTTGCGGCGTGCTATACTGCTAAACTAACTTAAAAAATCCAAAGTGTATGAAGAAAATTCTAGTTTTCTATCAGAAATCAAAAAATCCAAATTGTATAGAGAAAACTCTAGTTCTCCATCAGAAATTACCATGATTTATGTTATGAGCGCAAGCACAATGAAAACACTCATTTTAAGTACAGTAAAACCTCTATAAATTAATAATGTTGGGACCGAGACCAATCAAAACGAAAACTTTCAAAAAAGGGCTGGTCCTCAATACTCTTTCTTAGTAATTACTAATTTATAGTTTCGTTGGGACAAATATATGTACACTGGGATTTCAAAAAAAATATTATTTTATGATTTTATCGATTGGGGTCCAATTTTGTACTTGTCTCAAGTTGGGACTGGACAAATTAATAATTTTATCGAGGTTATTAATTAATCGAGTACTTATTTATGGAAGTTGTACTATAAAAACATTCTTCAACACTGAAGACAATGGAACAGCAGAAGCAGGAGTAAAATAAATCCAATTCAATTGCATACAAGGCCATACACAGTCCAAATAACTCGAATCCAATTCTACACAGATCCACAGAATCGTTCATGAAAACAGTAAATTTCAGTTCAAACATATAAAATTTGGTGACGAGGAAGATAGAAGCCCTAGAGAGAGAGCTTACGATTTCCGAGTAGTAGAGAGCGTCGAGAGTAGCGGAGGCGAAGGTGAAAACAGAGCTCCGGCGACCGGACGGTAGAGTAGATGGAGTGGTAAGGGAGATGCATATTCATGATATATAGGTGAAAATGGAGGAAATTGAGAGAGGAGAACGTGAGAGGTGTTCGTTCTCGCCATTGAAGGAAAGAGAGAGAGAGACGTACTACTGGAAAGAGGTGCTCAAGGAAGGAATGTAGACTGAGCAGCAGAAGGGGTTCTTTTCTGGGCTGAAATCCTAAAAATGTGTCGTCTCCTCTTGATTTATCGCACTGACAGTGATTACCCCTTTTGTTCTGTAGATTTAATTAAGTTTATTTTATACAACTACCACTCCATTGGGTAGCAATTATGAGAAGTGATAACTTTGCGTAGCGTTTACACGTTTTATTTGATTGAAGTTATATTATGAGTATATATATTTGTCAATATCAATTTCCAAACACTAGCAGTGTTACAATCAAAAGGTTTAAAAGTGTTGTGAAATTTAGAACACTAAAAGGGTAAAATTTGGAGGTGAAATGCCCTACTATTTTTCGTTGAATCAACGAATAGTGCCGACTTTCGAGCCAAATAACTTGTTGGGAACAAATAACTCTCCCCATAACATAGTTTTTGGCGTATTAGAAGTTGTTGTGTGAAAATCACGGTAAAAAAATTACATTGAATTTGAGATAAAATGTTGTTTGGTAAATAGTACAGGAAAGCTACAGTGAAATATTAATATCAATATAGGTATATTGATATAACAAAATTAACTTTGAACCTGATTTTTTTTTGCAACAAAAAAAAAAAAAAAACAAAAAATGAACCTGATGTGAGAGTAAAATAGCAACAAAAAAAATTACATATATCAGTTTCTTACAGTTAAGTATTTAAATTTTACTAAATTAAGAAGTTCAAATTGGATAAATTAATCAGAAGTGGATTCCGAAAAGCTTCTCCCCCTTGCTTTCTAAAAGTTGGTGCGAGACATTAAAAATTGTCCGGAAAATTCATAGAAATATTTTACGACGCACTAAAAATTGCTTCTATTATCGGAAAACAATTGTGTTAACAGCAGAAGTATTCACAAACCAAACCTAAGAGCGAGTTGATCAAATGCAAAAGCAATTAAAATTGAGTTTAAGTTCTTGAAATTCAAGATGATAACACAATATCAACAGTGATGTTAGGTCATGTGAAAGATGTTTATGTGTTAACTAACTAACAACGTATGAAGCAAGAGATAAAATACGTACTACAATTGTTTAATTTAGATTACACCTCGTGTGAAAGTGTAAAATAACTGGAGATACTAAAAACTGCATATGATTGATCAATACTAACAAGTAACCATTCTGTTAATACCCTAAAAAATCAGCTAATATCCCTTATTTTTCATTTTCAATGCAACTTTAGTGACATTTTAGTAGACGATGTTGTCAATCACACGATTTCAAACATTACAAGGGAAAATGTGCCCTTATTGTGAGACAAAGTAGACTATTATTATAGGACAGATGGAGTAATATTATGAACAATGCTGCAAATATTAAGGGGTGCAAGATAATTAGAAATATAGGAGGGATTAAAGTTGGTACAAGAGGTCAGATGATATCAAACGCGTATCGTTTAAGTAGGATTTTACAACTTGTTTACTCGCTTCATTACGAGAAAAGCAAGTAATTGAGACCGAGTTGTCCCGCTGCCTCTGCTGAGTTACATTAGATTTCCTCTCTACTGTTTGAGCTCGGGGTTACACGTGTGTTTTCCCCGACTCTTGACAACATTGGTGCCCCGCACTTGTGTTCCAATCCGTTCTTTCATTCTCAAATGAAGCTTCTCACCTTAAATTTTCATTTAATTTTCATTTTGTTAGGGAAGAGGTTCAAGCCAGTACTCTCAGGGTGTCATGTCTCCTCTGCGAATCAACTGGCTTGACTGTCTCACCAAGGCTGTCTCGCACTAGACTAGCTCATTGGACTTCAATGTGGCTAGTCTCTCAAGGCATGTAAACCTCATTGCATCCATGACTTTGAACACTGAGACTAAGACCTCAAGGGGAGCAACCAATGGGACACATTTTTAACACTAGGCCAACCCCTCGTACTCTAAAAAATGGCACATGTACATCCACGAACGTCACAAATGTATCGTCACAAGTCCATATTAGGCACATGAATAAAATTTCAAAGAACGTTGATACTTGAGAGTAAAACATTCAAAAATCTCGGTAGTCTCTTGAACAAATGCAACACATGAATAACAAAATTACAAATGGGGAAAAATGATACACTGATGACAAATTAAAGCTGCTGACTTCCATGTAAAGAAGTCTTTCTATCAGTTCCTGTATAAATTAGAGAGCAATATGCTATACTCAACTCAAGGGTTATCTGACATTTTCTATACCTTCTCATCAAGCTCACTGGCATCTGATGATTCGTTTTGTTTCTCGGCGTTGTTGATCGGAGAATACGCGACCTGACGCTCTTTTCCTCCGGGCTTAGAAGAAGCATTGCCGTACCATATCATTCCAGCTATAGCAATCGTCATGCCTATTATTACCTGTAGATTAACCCCCTCCTTCCCAAAGAAAAGGAACCCTAGACTCAAAACAAGAACAGTCTTCATATGGCCAAGAACTTGGAAGGACACTGCGGTGAATCTGCCAATGCAGATGAATTGGCTAAGGTTGGTCCCTATTGCGATGGTACAAGACAGGGCTATGAAGAGCTGCAAAATGACAGAATCCATGATCATTTAGATTAATTCGAAAGATCGTCTTAGCGTAGGAAACTAATGAGTCACTTTCAGAACCTAATAGGTCCAGCAAGACACCGCACCACTCTAACTCCTACCACTATTAAAAGCAAGTAAAAACATTCCAGTACCTGATCCCATTTCAAGAAATAGTATTTATTACATAACCCATATCAAAAGAGATATCTTTCTATTTCCTCTTTTACATAATTTTTAGATTCTTTGTGAAGAAAACTTTTCAAAGCTAGGCAAAGGACTATGGAAAGTTAAGTGTGAATCTGGTGGTGTTAGAGCACTTCCAATAGGCCATGCGAGATGCCATCATAGCAAAAAAATGCAGAATTTAAGTCATCAAATGACCATGCATTTTACAAAGAGGGCCGCTATGCTTCACCCTTTTTTCTTCACCCTTCAAGTTCACCTCCTACGTGTCAAGATATGATTGTGGTAACTATTTATTTTAAGATATTTCTATAATAACATCACCAATCAAAAACACCCACATAGGGAACTTGAAGGGTGAAGAAAAAAGGGTGACGTTTAGCATTTCCTTTTTTACAAAACGTGCAATCTTCTTTCAATATTTAGACAACTAGAAAGTAGGGAAGCAAATTTATGTGTCTATCTCTCTCCTCTCATGCCTTTCATACTTGCATATTTTAACTTCCCATAACTAGGAAATCTAAAATATAAATTGCACTGTTGGAATAAACACTACAAATGCATGCAAAGTTAAAAACATGTAAAATTTAGGTTTTTTTCACTTCCTACTGCTGGAGATGCACTTAAGAGTAAATGGTTCTGAGCGACATTCTCATCCGCTAGGTGAATGGTTCTGAGCGACATTCTCATCCGCTAGGTGAATGGATAACTATGCACGAGATGCTACGTAAATTAACAGTGTCAAGCTAAAGATATATTATATGGAGCTTGTCTCGAAAAGCGTCATGTGTGTAAGTGTGTAACGAAACGCGAGTATCTGATGTCAAGAAAATAGGTTCAAATCTTAATATACTCACCACGGATGATAACGAATAGGGATAGCTGCCAACCCTTTGGTTTGTCAGCAAGTAGTCCACAAAGGGGCCAAGTAAGAGCAACGATGCAGCTTGTATTGGTGCCGTATGTCCTAAGAGGTCGAATGATCCAAGGGAGTATTTCCTTTGAAGAAAATGCACGTACTACACACAAGACAAGCAACCAAATAAGACACACGAGTCAGTAGACAGAAGAACAGATTGAGAATCAATCAACAGCATATACTACTGAAAACAATATCCTAGCACTGCTAATTCCAGATTTTTTGTTGAGAACTCTCAGGTTATGAAATTTAAGTCTGGAAAACTAGAAGAAACAGATGACATATTTTTACCCCCTCAAGTTTGACTTAAAGACACTTTCATCCCTTAAGTTTGGGAAATGACACTCACTAATTCAGTGTGCTTAATTTCAGAACATTTACACTCCTGATTGTGTCATTCAGCTCTCATTGAGGACAAATTTGTCCCAAAAACTGTCATCAGTAACGGATCCTAACTCCAAACCAATGATGGGAACAATCAGAGAGTGCAAGTGTAGAAGAAAAGGCAAGAGAAAAAGGAGAAAATGAGTGTTTAAGGCATGGTGATGGAGCTAAGCAGAAGAATAAATCAAACTTCTGAAACTGAAAGGAAGGATTGGAATGAAGATGACTTACATACTGCTGAAGAGCAGTGCACCAAACTGCTATGAAGGCAGCAATGAAACCCTTGGCATTAACACTAACATCAGTAACAGTACAGACTGCTACCCCCAGAAGAACTAATAGTATGCTAAGCTTGGTATCTGTAGAGTACCGAATCTTATCCAAGACAATTTCCAGAAAGCAAGATACAGGGATCATACTCAGCTTTGCAATCTGACAGACACATATAATGCAAAGAACAGTTAATAACTGCAATCTAACAGAATAAAAAAGGGGAGTTGAAATTTCAGAAATGCCAATTACCTGATAGAAACCCACAGAATTCCACATCAAGCTGACATTCATTCCAACAATAGAGAAGTTTGCAAATATAACGAATTTTAGAATCTCTGATACTGGAAGATGAGATGGTTGAATATACCCAAGCCACCGAAGGACAACAGTCATCAACGTGGTTGTGGCAAAATGCAGACCAGTTAAAGTTGTAGCTGCAGACGTAAGAAATAAAGAATCAGGACATCTGCAGTTTTGAAACAATCTTTCCAAAAGTTTAAAGTTATTCGACGTAGCATACAGTGTAACACCTCAGCAGGAGACATTGAGACTATAAAACAAAAGAGGCGAACCATGTTTATATGTTAGCCATCACAGGGCAACAATTCCTAAAGAACAAATCTGAAAGATGGTGACAACCATAAGAGCACTCCGTCGCGCACCCACAAATTAGCTAAAAACTAATGAAACAATCTTCTACAATTTTAGGGCATCTGTTCTCTGATCATCGTAAACACCTCGATAAAGTAGAGAGCTCTGAAGGGAAGTAGTAGATTGTACTAGCGTCAACTAACACGTTAGACCATATAATATTGAGACATCTTCAAAAACATAGGTTCAATTAAACTAAATCAAATACAATGATCTGTATATCCCCCTTTTACCTTGAAAACTCCACAACTTTTTTCCCAGACAGCTTTTTCTATAACTGCACTCTAAAAAAACCATATCCAAAGGGGGAAAATAGTAACCCACCACCCACCACCCACTACCCCCCGTTGTCTATCCTAATATTGTCTAAATTTCATATGCTGAAGGGGGTGTAATTTAGTCTCAGGAAGCAAACCCACGGGTTGTTGAAGCATTTTTTTTACTCAATCTACGGCAAAGCGCATAACCAGTTGATTGTTGAGCCAATTATCTACCCATATAGCACTTGCATCAGATAGTAAAGTAGTTAGTGGTTTGTCATGTCCATAGCAACCACCAACCATTCCTTGCACGCCAAGAGTCAACACCCTATACACACACCTATTGTGGTTAAATATACGCCATGTGCACCATGTTTGACAATTTTAGATCACTTGTTATATAAGACTAACCTATCAACCATTGTTTGTGAAGATTTATGAGCACGGTCAAAGCCAAGCTAGAGCTCATAGGTCGAACGGACAATGCACCAGGCAAAGGGGCGGCATTACATGTCCGGTCATCAGTCTCATTGATGACTTCCTGAGAGTGAAGACAGCCACGTCGGACAAGAGGGATATGCATCTAAGTCCTGTAACCTAGGAGCACGCATGGGTGGTGTATATATCTTCGACACATAAGGACTGTACAAACAGTTCCTAATCACCAATGGGACCCTAGCTAACCATCGTAGACACATCAAACCTTAAGTAGAGCGCCCTTGGGGGCAGGATACTTAGCGCCCAAGACCAGGAAACATGGCTGATAGGACACTCAATTTAAAGCAATATCATCGACCATCGGAACTGCACCAGAAGATATAGTGATAATAGTAATGACTAATGAGCAAAGAGGCATTATGTAAGCCTATCACCTAGGCGCACTTCACAAAGACTGAGTTGTGTCATCCCAAAGTTTGCTATTGAGAATCTTGAGATTCCAACATCAGGATTATTTGAGTTTGTGTGTGTGAGCAATATTGTAACTTATCTTGTGGGTCTACTCCCTCATTGCCAATGGGTTCTGAGGAGGAGCCCTATGGATTCATAACTCGAACCACCAAGATGTGCTATATTTCATACTTCAGTGTAGAAATAGGTTCTGGGTGCTACCAGCCAATAAACTATTGCACCAAGTGCAAGTGTTACAGGCCAAAAAGGTCACTTAGAAATTTGCCTTTAGCGAGTTCCTAATCAGTTATTTGTCATGAAGCAAAAAGTATTAAAGATTGATGCTACAAGTTGTTTTAGTCATTCTTTTAATGCCCAATTTTGTATTACTTTATTCTTTCACGACCAAATCCAAACAGGATTTGCACTCTGCTAGGGACACGTTTCATTCGGCCAGAATGATATTATATTAATATTTGCACTCAGATTTATCCATTCATGACTTCGTATTGCTTTATTCTTTTAATATTTCGGCTCAGGACGCGTTTTATTTGGCCAGAATGAAATTCCTGTCATTCGGCATCAAACTCCTGCAAGGTCCACTCTAGAGCTTAAAGACATATCCTTGGATTTATCCATATAGGTGCGCCACTCTTAATGGAAGGAGTATTACATCCATTGACATTTGCTGAGATTTCAATTTGCCACCATGAAATGAAACGTGGGGCTAATAGCTTAGCTAATTATAGCGTAGAATGTATCAGCCACCGTGTTATCGGGATCTCCGCCATCACATGATCCGCCTCCGTAAGTCCCTCTATGGGCTGAAGCAGGCCTCTCGCGCGTGGTTTCAGCGCTTTGCTACATTTCTCACAGGATCAGTCGGGTTCTCCAGTTGTCGGTGTGATGAGTCTCTGTTCGTTTACAGTCAGGGAACCAATATTGTCTACCTCCTCCTCTACGTCGACGATATTATCATTACAGGGTCTTCTCCTACAGTTGTGCAGAGGATTATTGCTCAGCTTTCGACTGAGTTTGCTATAACTGATCTTGGACCCCTGCATCATTTTCTGGGTATTGATGTCACTCGGACTGACTCGGGTATGGTTCTCTCTCAGCGTCAGTATGCATCTGAGATTCTACAGCGTGCTTCGATGGTGGGCTGCAAGCCCGTTAGCACTCCGGTTGAGACTGGCTCCAAACTCACCGCTGGTTCAGGCCCTCCGCTTGATGATCTCACCCTCTACCGCAGTTTAGCCGGTGCTCTTCAGTATCTCACTTTTACACGTCCTGACATCTCCTATGCCGTTCAGCAGATCTGCCTCTTTATGCACGATCCTCGAGAGCATCATTTTCGCGCGTTGAAACGTGTGCTTCGTTATGTGAGTGGTACTCGCGATCTCGGATTTCACATCTCTACTACTACCTCTACAGGCCTCACGGCATACACGGATGCAGATTGGGCTGGCTGCCCGGACACGCGTCGCTCGACCTCTGGTTTTTGTACTTTCTGCGGAGATAACCTTCTCAGCTGGTCGTCCAAACGGCAGGCTACTGTTTCTCGATCCAGTGCTGAGGCTGAGTATCGTGGCGTTGCCAACGCTGTTGCTGAGCTATGTTGGCTCTGCACTCTTCTTCTCGAGCTCAAGGTTCGTCCTCCGAAGGTATCACTCTGCTATTGTGACAATGTTAGTGCCGTATACTTATCGGGTAACCCCGTTCAGCATCAACGCACGAAACATATCGAGATTGACCTTCACTTTGTTCGGGAAAAGGTTCGTCTCGGCCACCTTCGTGTTCTCCACATTCCAGCTGATTTTCAGTAAGCAGATATTTTCACCAAAGGTCTGCCTCGTCAGTTATTTGAAAGGTTCCGCTCCACTGAACGTTCATCCTTCTCCCGCTCCGACTGTGGAGGTGTAATAGCGTAGCTAATTATAGCGTAGAATAATTATAGGGTTTTATCTGTAATTATTTTAGGATGAATTGTGTATATATCACTAATCGATAGAAAGGTCCGGGAGAGGACAATTTCACCATCTTTCAGGGGCATCAATTAGATTTATATTCATTGTCGACCTATTCAAGGATACATACTTGAGGTCAGGTTTTGGATTCTGCTCTTCATTGTAAACATAACTAGTTGATAGTATTGTTGGCCCTAATATTTGTAGCATCATTTTAACAAGTAGAGTACGTACATAAATTAAAGCAATTATTCAACTAACTGGAGCCCCGACTAAAGCTATTTTGTGGGATCGTTTGGCTTTACATTCCTACGAAATTGATTCAATAGACTTGAATAGCATTGTGCAGTGCACTGATCTAAAAGGCCATAGCTTAAAATGTTGCCTTCATATAGCTGTCACAACGGCTGACCCTACTGTGAAGATGGGAAATTTATTTTATTCTATATGAAGAGGAAAGGAAGATTCAACCCCTATCAGTTAACAGAGGATTTTACATTTATAAGATTTTGAAACGAGAACTCAAGCTGAAAATCAAAATGCCGGACTCATGATTTCCCCAACCAAACCACTGTTAAAGGCCGAGGCAAACACCATAATTACATGAAATGTTTCCTAACAGTGGCAGTTCATGACAGTATGAGAACAAAACAGTGTGTTAGACTATCTAATCAAGCAGAGGAAAGTAAATTTAGCAAAAAAAATGTACTCCAACACCAACAGAGGTATGATTAAACAACGTACCAAAGGTGAAACCATATCTAGCCATTAAAGCTTTGTTGACTATTATAATCCCGACTGAAGTGACGATATTGAATGTCCATGCTGCCGTGTCAATAGCCACCTTCCGTTCCTGCTTGCTAGACGGGGACATCGTCATCTAGAACTCCAGTGATGAGAGGCACTCCACTTTTCAGTCTGTTACAGTTGAAATATTACATTTCGTAGAGAAGCTTATAAGTCTGCTCCCTGAAGTTTTTTTGAAGACGAACCAATGTCAACAAAGAAACTACTTATGGAGCCCCAGGTAAAAGAAGAAAGAAGGAACCATGACAAACTCTTTTCCTGGGAATGAATTGTGCTTGAACAATTCCTCTGAGGAATATGACTAGGAGGCAAAATCATTTTACATGTTCAGACTATGACATGAAGTAAATAACACATACAAGTACTCACAAGTTAATGCATCTGTCTAAATAAAGGTAAAGAAACGTCCAACAGAAAGAAAAAATGCCCACGAATTTGATTGGAGGTCGTTACATCATTGTAACTGATACATGAATATCAAGCCAACATCTCCCTTCCTATTTCATATGATTCACTGTCAGCTATTAATGAGGCATTAAAGTCAATAAAAAAGCTAGCAGTTTCTACAGCTAATAAATAGGTCACCTTGCAATTTGACAAGTTATTAAATAACTAATACAATACTTGAGCTCTATGTAGCACTGAAATGGGAAGGCGGACGAGACGAAACGGGGACACGGGGGCGGGAACTTTGGAACGGCAATTTTCAAAATTTGGGGGGACGAAACGGCAGGGGAACGACACACACACACGCACACACACACACACACACACACATCACATACAAATTTATTCTAATGTAAATGGTACCTGAATACGCACTAGCAAATTATTAGACGAAACTGAAAGACCATAATTAAGATAAATCCAATTTTAAGATCAATACAAGGAGTACACATTTACTCAACAAATATGTGGAGGCATTTGAGAAACTGGAGGTCCTCGAAGTCTTTTGAGGTAGTCTGAAAGTCTTTAAAGTATCCAAACTATTTTATTTTCTTTGAAGTATAAGCAGCTAGGTTTTAGATTGGGGTCGGGGTTCTTGATTGGATTAGTAATGCACATCATATTTTACAAGTGAAATCCCTTATCTTTTTAAATTTATTAAAATACACCAGGGTGTTATACCCCGGAACGTTTCCAAAAAAATTTAAGAAGGGGAAACGCGTCTCCGGGAAGTTCCGCATAAGTTCCGAACTCATTACTTATACAGGAAACGCCAAGTGGTGTTCCGACGGAGTTCCAGAGTTCGATAAATTTCCGGAATGGGGCCGTCACCCTACATGGAGTTCCCGTGCAACATAGCTTGAGCCTTTTGCAATGTTTGCGCTTCTGTTCTTTGGTTCAGAAAAATTATGTTGAAATCCATGTGGTTCCACCTCAAAACCAACTGGCGATGAGGGGAGTGATCTAGGATCATCTTATTAACCCAGAATCTTAATCATTAGTTCTGATACAATGTAAGAATCCATGGGGTTCCACTTCACAACCAATTGGTAATGGGGGGAGTAACCCGGGAGACTTATTAATTCTCTCTTATTGTTGAATGTCCAATGTGGGACTTCTCAGCAAATAATGCTCAAACTACAGGCAGGCAATTCTATAGTCTTTCCACACTTTGCATTAAGTTTGTTCTTCGTTAATTATTTATTACTCATATAGTTGCCAAACAATGCGCACTTACCACAGGTTTTACCTCCTCACATCGGCACATATCATGTATGCTATATTCGCTCAAGAGTAGACCGAATTTCAGTAGCCAACCAAGGGGAAAAAAGGAGGTGACTTCACAACATAAAAGCATGGCTTAACAACGTTAGTATTCCTTTTCAGACCAATTGAAACACTACTTACCATCCGTTATAACAGAACAAATACGGTCACATGACAACTACAAAAGCAGCCAAATTGCATTGCAAGAATCTGCAACTGAGTTATACAATTGACTCTGAACACTTAAAAGTGAGGTCATATTTAGCGGAGCCCCTTTTGTATCTTCCGCAGTCAACAGAAGTAGTCAAAGAAGTTAGATTTGGAGTATAGTTATGTGCTCCAGTAAATATCAAATAGGTATACAGCAATGCCACTTCAAAGTTCAAACTGTTTCCTAACAACATAATCAAAGAACTATAACTCGAAGCTAAAGCTGTGCCCGTACATACTTCCCACTAGTTCATCTAATAGAGGCACCTGGAGTAAAACAATCGGTCCCTCTCGTAAGATTGGCCAAATCTTCCTGACAACTTGAATGCTAAATTATGGCATCCAGTTGAGATAACTTGTGGAACCATTTTCTATTTCTCTTTCTTTGATGACCCTGATCAAAACCAGGTTTACACATTGACTCTTTGGAAAAAGAACCACAAGCATAAGCTTGACCGTAATTGGGTGTTGGGACAGACTCAAGTAAATAAAAGCTGTTATACTCGAACATTTATAAGATGAGATATCAATTCGCTCATTTAGTTGGAGGAATTCTCAGGATGGCCACCGTATGCGGCATTCTATCTGTCAAAAGTAGCATCAAAAGTCCAAATTGTAGAAACCTCTAGTTCTTTAACAGGATTAATTTACCATGATCTAATCATAGTTTTTCTTACAAAATCCATCTGTCTGCAACAAACACATTATCATCATTATGTAATTATATGCTATGAATCTGAACACAGACTCTTTTTCAAGTAAACAAAATAAATCTCCACCACTGAAGTCAATGGAACAGAAGAAGCAGCAAGTAAATCCAGTAGACTTGCATACAAGGCCATACGAAGTCCAAATCAGTCAAATCAAGTTCTACTACTACACACAGATCCACGAAATCAATCATGAAAACACCACAATGTCTGGTAAAATTCAGTTCAAAAGTCGCTCGAGAGAGAGAGAGAGCTTACGATTTGGGGGAGTAGAGAGCGTCAACGGTACCGGAGGCGAAGGGGAGAACGGAGCTCCGGTGATCGGACGGTCGAGGGGAGAGAATGGTGAGGGAGATGCGCGTATATATAGGAGGAAATGGGAGAGAGGAGAACGTGAGAGGGGCTTCCTTCTCGCCATTAAAGGAAAGAGAGAGACGTATGGTGGAAGGGGGGGATGAAGGCAGGCAGATGGGGTGGGAGTTTTTTTTTTTGGCTGGAATTCTGATAATTTGTCGTCTCCACGTGACGACGATGAGGGGGAGAGTTTAATTACTTCTAGGGTAAAAGACAAAAACCACCCCTCGAGTATGGGTTATATACAAAAACAACCCTCGTGTTTGGGAATATACAAAAACCACCCCTGTCGAGACAAAAACCACCCCTGTCAGCGGATGGACGTTAGACGAAAAGCACCCTTCTGTTACAATCAATTAGTACGGGGGTGCAATCTGTCTTTTTTATGACAATTTTGCCCCTACTTGTATTTTTATTTATAGTGTTTATGTTCTTGATGTTCTTGGTGTTCTTGGCCACCACCACCACATCCACGCCGCCATCACCACCGCCGCCGCCACCACCAGCAACACGAACACCAACAAGTCTCAACCAACACTCTGTTAAGCTAACACTTAACCCAAGCATCAATTTCGCCTAACACAAAAAAAAACTAACATATGCTAACACTTGTTCTTCTTCACCATCTCCACCACCACCGCCGAATCACCACTTGCAAACACCACCATCGTCGCCGAACCTCCGCCAACAACATCAACAATCCCCACACTTATTGATTTTTAACATCCTACACATTATCACTCTCTTGTATTAATGAAATCTTCTTCAATCACAAAGTTTTTCATTTCTTCAACCCCAACAAGATTTTTCAAAACTTCACAACCCAAACTAACCAATTCACCTCAACAATCAAATACTGGTGCATATTCTATTTCAAACCTTGTGTCAACTAGAACAACACATATCATGACCAAAAAAGGATACAATTGTAATAATAAAGTCGAATATCTCACAAAAAATACCCTGTACACAACATACACTAACAAACAACACAACATAACAGTGGGAACATACACAACCTACATATGTTCATGTCTTCAATTGCAATTCAGACAGTGGGAACAAAAACCCAATTTGGGTTTGTGGCTTCTGATTCCACTAATTGAGAAAGCAAGTAACTAATTGAGAGAGAGAGACATAGATATTTGGAGGAGAAAGAAGGAAAAATTAAACTACGAAAGCAAATCAAAAAGTGGGAACACACACTGTCTTCTTCTTCTTCTTCTTCTTTATCTTGTTCTTCTTGTTCGTTTTTTCCAGTAGTCAGATGGTTGTTTTCTTCCAGTGATTTGTACCCGGTTCCAAGAAAATCGAGGTCTTGCTTGATTTGGCTGAGACAGATCTCAGATCTATTTCCCTATCAAAGCAGGAGTCATGGCGGCGATAGCGGACACAGAAGCAGCTAGCTCTGGCACCGACGCCGCCACCGCCACCGGCTTCTTCTTCCCCTTCTTCTTCGATCGTGGGTTGCCATGGGTGTGGTGGAGGAAGAAGAAGATGAGGGAGAAAAGAAGATGGAGACTGAGGACGACACGTTAAGAAGAGAAGGTGAAAGGGATAAGATTTAAACGGATGTGAAGAAAGGGTGGGAGATAGATTAGTGTCGAGGGTTAATATATAGTGGGTATTTTGTTGAATTTCAGGGATATTTTTGTCTTTCACTCATTCCGTTAACTCACTAGTACCTCTGTTATCTGACAGGGGTGATTTTTGTATATCCCCGAACACGAGGGTTGTTTTTGTATATAACCCATACTCGAGGGGTGGTTTTTGTCTTTTACCCTTACTTCTATATTCGTCAAAATTTCATAAAGTGTTAAATTACCTTTCTCAAAATTACTTAAATAGTGTGATCCACCACGAAATTCCGATTCGTGGTGGCATGACTCTCTGGAGATCATGTTGCATCGGAGTGTGTTCATACTTGAACAAACCCCTGGTCCTGATGGCCTTCCAGTTGGGTTCTTTAAAACTTTCTGGAAAGAGGTTGGCAAAGAGTTTTGTGAGGTGGTGCAGAATTTCTTCTTGACAGGAGAGCTTAACAGAGAAATAAATTCTACATATATTACTCTAATTCCCAAATGTCAAGGTGCTGAAAAGGTTACTCATTTCAGGCCTATAAGTCTGTGTAATACAGTGCATAAGGTGATTGCCAAGATTCTTTCTGCAAGACTTGCCCCTTTATTACCTGAGATTATTAGTCCAAAGCAGGCAGCTTTTGTTAAGGGGAGAAATATCCAAGAGAATGTGATCTTGTTGCATGAAAGTCTAAATACTATTAGTAAGAAAAAAGGCAAACAGGGCTTGATGGCTTTGAAGATTGATATGGAAAAGGCGTATGACAGGTTAGAATGGGACTTTGTTTTAAGTGTGCTTAAGTGGGTAGGGCTGCCTCCTAAGTTCATTGCCTTGATCAAGACTTGTATCAGCACTGTCTCCTTCTCTATCCTTATTAATGGTAGTCATGTTGGAAGAATTAATCCAACATGTGGGATTAGACAGGGTGATTCCCTATCCCCCACTTTGTTCATACTCTGCTCTGATGTGTTGTCCAGAATCATGAATTTTGCACTTAATGAGGGTATGATCAAGGGGCTCAAGTTGGGCAGGCAATGTGAGCCCATTGAACACTTAATGTATGCTGATGACCTTGTACTAATGGGAAGAGCCAACCTTACTGAAGCCACTCACTTTGACTATTGTCTCAAACTGTATGCTGAATGCTCAGGTCAAAGGATCAATAGAGCAAAGTCTTCTATATACTTCAGCAACAACACTCCAAAACAAGTTCAGAAAGATATTAGATGTCTGCTGCAGTTAAGAAAAGGAGATAAGAGAGGTATGTATTTAGGGTTGCCTATGTTCTTCACTAAGTCCAAGACCAAAGATTTTAATAGTGCTTTGGAGAAGATGGTGAAAAGGGTGGATGGGTGGAAATCCAAATTACTCTCTTTTGGGGGAAGACAGGTAATGATTTCTAGTGTGTTGAGCTCACAAGCTTCCTATGCTATGTCAGTATTCCTTCTTCCAAGCACCTTGCACAACAAAAATGAACAAAATTTGTGCCAACTTCTTGTGGGGGAGTACTAAGGAAAAAAGGAAAAGACATTTCAAGAGGTGGGAGGTTTTGTGCTATCCCAAAATTCATGGGGGTATTGGTGTTAGGCATTTAGGCCTACATAATTTGGCTCTCCTTACAAAGTTAGCTTGGAAACTTTGGTGTAGAGAAGATATCTTGTGGGTTTCTCAACTCACTAACAAGTATTGTCACACTATTGATTTCTGTAGAATTGAAAGTAGAAGCTCAGATTCCTTCTTCTGGAAAGGAATGCTCAAAGCTAGGAGCATCTTTGAAAAGGAGGCCTTTAAAGTAGTTGGAAATGGAGTGGATATCAAGATCTGGGAAGACCCATGGGTTCCAAACCTGGAACTGGCTAAACCACAACCCCCTGATGATGTTTGGAGAGCCCCTAAGAGGGTTGCTGAACTTATTGATTGGAATACCAAAAATTGGAACTCCAAGATGTTAAATAGGTGGTTCACCATGGAAGAAAAGGCAGCTATTCAGAAGATAAAAGTCCCACAAAGTCCTGTACCTGATGAATGGGCTTGGAAGTATGCCTCTAAAGGTGTGGTGAATACAAAGGATGCTTATAAATTTCAACTCCAGTCTACACAGCAAGGTACTGAGTTTAATTGGAATTGGATTTGAAAAAGTAAAATGCATAATAGATTGAAATTCCTTATTTGGAGAATTGTTAGTGGCTGTTTGTCTATTCCTATGAGTATAAGCCATGTTCATGAAGATGGAGATCTTTGCCAGTTCTGTAATGATAACACAGATTGTGGAATCCATGTCTTCTTCCAATGCCCTGTTGTGTGCAGGATCTGGTGGTACTATTGTGCTATTCATACTGATCAGATCCATTTGAACAATATAGTAGATTGGATCAAGTATTTCTATAGCCCTGACTCTGAGTTGGTTAAAGTTACAGAGGATAAGGAAGGTCTGAAAGCAAAGTGTGCTATAATATTAGAGGAGATTTGGGCTGCTAGGAATGCTGCAAAATTTGGTGAGCTCAGTTTTAATTGGAAGACGTCATGGGTTGATATTGGAAATAGATGGGGAGAACAGATTGGGGTTGCAACTATTGAAGAAGATACAGTGTCACACAAGTTTGGAGTACAAGTGCAGGAAAATGCCCAGTGGTGTCCTCCCTAAGAGGGATTCTTAAAAATTAATTGTGATGGTGGAACAATTGATAATGGTTTCATTGCTGGTTTTATTATTTCAGAATGGACTGGCAGGGTTATTTATGCAGAAACTCTTTTAGGTGATGAAGAAAATGCATTGGAGAGTGAACTGGTTGCAGTAGAATCAGCACTTCAAAAGATTCAGCAGGAAGGGTGGCAAAATGTTTTTGGGGAATCTGATGCACTTATGGTGGTGTGCACAAGAGATTCCGGCGGGGAGACCTCCGTGTACACCGTATGTAGTGGATCAGGGATCGCACAGGAAGAGTGGGGTTGTGTGTAGGGAGAGAGTAAGGCAGTAGCAATGTCTGAGAGAGAGACAGAGGTTTGGCAGAGCTTCCGCGTATGGCAAGTGTGTCCTCCTTTGTATGGAAAGGTTGACGATCTATATATACTGGAGAACATGACCGTTGTAGTGTGGTTAATGCGCCCATTGATGGCGGCTTAATTAGCTTAACCATAACGGCACGTTCGTTCGAGTATATAGGGACCGTTACAGCACGTGGTGCGCGAATACCGGAACCGTTACGAGGTTGACCGGGTTTGACCGGATTGACCGGGTTTATGGAGCTCGTGCCATAAATCTCTCAAAACAGTTACTAAAGGTCGCGTGCGGGCTTGGCTCGCACGCGACAGGGCTTACTCTAGCCTCCAAACCACAAAGTCCCTACAAGTCCCGTGCAGTGGTATGCGAGGGCTCTGTCTCGCAGCCCCCACATGGATCAGCTCGGCTGGTGATCCAGTGTGTGTGGAGCACAATATGGTGTGCTGGATGGTTGCCACGTGGCCAAGATATGTCAGCTCAGAAAGCAGTATCTACATTAGCCCCCTTTCTGCGCGTGAAGACTCATAGCTGTATAGACTTCCATGCGCGGAAACCAACATACGCGTCGCCGCCACGCACCAATTCAAATACGGGTAAGTTCAGCCCCCGTGCGTGTCATTATGACCTAAAACCCCTAGAGTCGTGTCGTCTGGCCTTTAGGGTTTTAGGCGTGACGTCAGCTTGTCCTGTGATTGCGCGATTCGACGGTGACGGTTGTGATTCGACTACCGAAAGGACGCAACCCTTCATTGTTTTGGATAAATACCTTGTATCCCCCATTATTGCAAAGCATCACTCTTTTCTCTTAAAGTGAATGGTACCCGGAGATCTTCGAGAGCAGATCCAGATAATCAATCACCAGTTCAGAACTGCAAATCGTATTCTTGTGCATATCCAAGCAGGCTTCAAGAAAACAAGGTTGGCCTCGTTTACTTTTGATTTAAGATACCAGTGTTTGCCTTGAACTGCGTTGATTCTGTAAACCCATGAAATTTGTGAAGAGGCTTTGATCTTCGAACCCACTTTGCTTTAATCCTTCAATAATATGAGATCTTGCAACTCCCTGATTTCTGAAATTGATACCAGAAACTGTTCGTCTTCCTTTGCATAGATCTTGAATTTCAAAATTCAAACTGAAGTGTGGTATTTCTCCCCCCTTTTTCTTGCTCTTCCGCAGGAATGGCCAAGACAAGAGTAACCAGACCCGTCAAGGAAGATGAAGAGATACCCGACCTTCCGCAGGCCTTGTGGCGAAAAGCCCCCTTTTTAGGTGGTAAAGATTTCTACCATGCGAGGGTAAAGGCGAAGAGGATGCCTGATCCTGTCCCAGTGGAGCGATTGCTGACGCTAACTCGCCCAGTTAACTCAGCCTTGCTCGAGTTGATTGGTTCCGAGGATGTGGTTCGATTGGGAATCGAGAACGGGCACTTCCCATATACTGCGATTTCTACCCAGGCGTTCGTCCAGAAATTGGACTATATGGATGAGTGGATTGACCACGTGTTGGACCATCACGCCGCGACTCTTGATGAAGCCGGCGTATACTTTGCTATCCGTGCTATGAAGGGTGCTGCCGTGAAGCTGGATCAGTCCATGCTTCTAGACCTTCTGTCCCGTTACTCGCCTGCGACTCACACGTTCCATTTTGCTGAGTTCGAGGCTGCCCCACACTCGAGGACGTTCAAATGCTGTACGAGCTTTCCCCCATGGGCGAGGTGGACCCTCTGAGTCCCTTGAGAACATCTGCGGAGATTGCCTTGTACACGCAGATGGAGGAATGCCTAGCAGAGGTAAAGAAAATCTCCACTCGGTGGACCACTACAAAGCCTCTTCCGAACTGGCAGCTGGTTGATACGTCTGCGAAGAATACCTGGAACAAATGGTTGCAGTACTTCTTCCGAGACTATGCGAACAGCAGCACCACTAAGAAACTTCTGAGTGAGGACCCGGAGGCCGAGAATTACGTAGAGGGTAAAGGCTATCATTTGACCCTTTGTGCTTTTCTCTGTGCTTGGCTGTCGAGGTACCTGATTGATGGTCACCCCCATGACGGAGTCTTCTACCATGTGTTGCCACTTGCTGTGAGGCTCGCCCTTGGCCAGAGAGTCGCACTCGGACCCTTGGTCTTGGGCACGCTGTACTATAGGCTTGATCAGCTGGTTCTAGCCATGAAGGAGTCGCGTGGCCGCCTCGATGTACTGAATTTTGTCAATATTTCCTTTTTGACAATGTGGGTTTTCGAGCGGTGGCCGTCCTATGCTCCAACCGCTCTCAAACTCGACAAGTGGTGTCCCCCATGCGAGGCGGAAGCGCGCAACAGCGGAAGAGCTGCGAGATGGTTCGGAGCAAGCAACACCAAGTGCGTTTGGAGTTTGATATGCGACAAACGGAAGGAGTTTACTGCCAGGCCCTATGCCACGCGCATTGAGAATGTGCGATGGTTTCCAAAGTTGTACCCCTCTAAAGGTACTGTCTTCTCAGAAGAGCTTCTCTTTTAAGAGGGACCGCATTTCCATGAACGCTACCGCGAGTTCTTTTGCTGGTGTCAGCGAGGTTCCCTTCCTGCCCTCGCAGAGCATATTCGCGAGCTCGCGCCAAGGTATGAAAAGCTTACCGTGGACGTTGACCCCACTCGAGTTTCTCCTCAGTTTGGTTTTGATGCGGTGGCCCCATCAATCTGGCCCCAATCCATTATCAGAGGGTGCTATAAGCGCTTGCTAACAAAGGAGTGCAAGACGGTCTTTATGAACAATCTTCCCTTTGAGCAGCCTGCGGGAACCCGCGATGGTGGTTGTTCCCAAAACTGGCTCGCATACTGGATTGCCCAGCAAACGTGGATTGAGACGGAGTCGGCCGCGCAGCCAAGTAGAGCTCCCTTGATCAAAAGAAACTCTTTTCCGTTTCGCCCCAATTGCAGTCTGAGCGAGTCTGAGTATGGTTGCTACTCACTGTTGGATCGCGAGAACCACTTGTGTCCTGATGTCATTCTGAAGGAGCAGATCGCCGCAATTAAGAAGGGCGATACGCATGTCGTCAGATATAGCAAGGCATTTGCTGAGGTAAGCAATTTCTTCGTGCGCGTCAAGCTTCTTTGATTTTCTTATGCTGACACCTCTGTTATGTGTTGTTTGTTGTAGTGTCATGTGCGGCGATTCGCATCTGGTGATCGCTCCAAGTCATTGGTTAACACCATCGTTGCCACCAGAAGACAAAAGCAATCGTTCCGGCTAGCATGGAGGATAGACGCTGAGGTCGAAACAAAGATTCGCGCAGTCATGAATGCTTTTGCTGACTCGCTGATAGACAATCCTCCGGCTCCGTCTCCTCCTGGAGACGACCCGTCTCCTCCAGCGACTACGGCGCCAAGAGTGAAGAGACCTAGGCAAAAGGGAATTACGATTTCTTCCCCTAGGAGTGTTCCAGCTTCTCCTCCAGTGAGGTCCCTTTCTATCAAGGACAAAGGCAAAGGTCGCATGCCCAACAAAGTGCGGAAAGAGCTCGCAGTTGAGACTTTCGTTCCATTCAATTAAGAGGAAGAGGAAGAGAGGCAGGAGCCCCAAGAAAGTGATGAAGAAGAAGAAGCAACAGTTGTGATGCACGAGGAAGAATCAGGAGGTACCTCCGTCGCATTTCCTTTCCTGTTATCGTAACTTCTTCGCACTTCTTTTCTCAAACCAATCGTGTCTTCGCAGATGATGATGACGAGACCATTGGTGGCCTTGTGGCCAAGAGACAAAAGAGAGATGCCCATTCTGGCATTCCAGATGATCCCATAAGCGAGGACGTTCTTGCTGAGTCCCGGAAGACAGCCGCGGAGGCTGCTGAAAGAAGAAGGCGGCGGGAAGAGGAGGAGCTCGAGCGTGCGAAACAGCGGAGCCTCGAAGAGCGGCATGTTGACGACTTAGCGCGTCCAGTTGACGAGGAAGACGAGCTTCCCGAAGAAGTGGCTCCTCATGCGGAGGAGGAAGATGAGGTTCCAGAAGAGGATGCAGCAGCCTTGGAGCAAGTTCAAGCGGACTTTGAAGAGATCGCAGGCGGCGATAAAGGTGAGATCTTCAATCTCGCAGTAACTTATAGAGATGTTATTGTGGGTGCGTTAAAGCATGGTGTGTCAAAGGCTGACATTCGCCGTTGGTTAGTAGGCAAATGCGGAGAACCCTCAGGTAATTTTTGAGTGATACACACGTACTAGGCTTTAGCAACTTGAGGCAGAATCATGACTGGTTTATTCGCATCCCAGGTCACGCTTCTCTTAAAGACTTGCTTAGTGAGGACACACTAATAGGGCATGGTTCCACGTCCTTAGTGTATGATGAAGATACCTCAATCCCACCTTCGCGTGGAGGTGCTTACTCTTAGCTCTAGTAAAGATAGCAAAATAACTTATAGCGCAAGTTACCTCATATCATCGCATTTAATGTCGCAGGTCATGCTGAGGAACCGGTGCTGGAGCAGAGAAGTCAGCCTTCTACGTCCTATGTTCCGATTCCGAGCTCCCATACCGAGAAGCCTGTCCTGGCTACTGAACATGCAAGTGAGCCTCTCGAGGGCATCATCGAACTTTCCGATGATGCTGAAGCAGATGCTGTGCTGATGGATGAAGATTTCCATACCGGTGCTGAGGAAGTAAGGACAAGTGCTGCTAATGCTTTCGCATCTGAGAGCGTCCTTCGCCAAGCGACTTCGGCTGTCCCTTCGCCTTCGGCGATGACTGAGCCAGAGGCACCTATTCCTGCGTGGAGCTTTTGGGGCTCGCAGGTTGGGAATGCAGTCGCAGCTGGTGCGGCCTACACTCTTCCTCCTGACTACGAGAGATTGGAGCTCGCAGCTGATAGGAGAGCTATGGAGCGAGGAAAGTCTTCGACCACCCCGGTAGCGCGCATTCCTTCTCTTCATGAGATTCTGGAAGGAACTGGTAAGCAGAGCTTTACTGTTCGCATTTTGCATTATTTACTTGCGAGTTTGACATCATAACTTGGCTTTGACGTCTCTTCAGGTTTGAAGCAAACCGATGTAGACTGGGTGGTTCGAATGCGCCTCACCTACCCCCAATCGTTTGTGAGATCTCTGGAGATAGGGCCCTTCGACAGGAGGCTATTTCTTACTGAAGCCATTTGGATTTTGGAGCAACTGTCTGCGGCTACGCCTGCGACCATTTCTGTCCAGAGTGCTGAATTGCTATGTGGCATGTGCCAAAATCTCGTGACCAAAGTCCAGGGCAGACTGGGTTTCAAATTTCTTATGAACAGAGTCACGCTGATTCGCGCAGCCGTAACTTTGAAACTCGGCCACCAGAATCTCGCAGCTGAGAAGCAGAAGGTGGAGCAGCAAAAGCTAAAGGTTGATGAAGCTCTGAAGCTCTATCATGAGATGAATGCCAGGTGCGAGCTATTGAAGCAAGAAGTGGAACAAGTAGAGAAGCTGAGCCATCAGTTCGAGCCCCAAGACTCCTTGATCAAGAATTTGCTTTGATTTTTCGAATTTTGAAAAATAGCAAGAAAATAGCTGAAACATTAATGTAATGTTTGAAACATTAATGTAATGTTGCTAGGGTTTCTCCCCCCATTTTTTTTAACAACAAACAATGAATTTGCCCGTTTTGCCCTTTCCCGGGATTTGATAGGATATCTCTGTACATATCCAATTATGACGTCAGCAATTGATACTCTGCTTGATTTTCGCGCTAATTTCTCGGCAGATAAGCACGCTTTCGTTGGGAAGTCCATCCGAATCATGACCATCCGTCATTTATTAGGATACGCAACTGAATCGTCGTAGCCTTTAGTAGGGTAATTGATTGTTACCGCTTTTCAAGGCGTAAGTGATTGAACTTACCCTCTTTTTGAATTCTGCTGACTCATCTTTGGCAACTGGAGAGTCTCCACAGGGTCTATATAAACCATGTCTTTGCTATTTGGGTTCTTCATCCCAAAAATGTGCTTTGCCGTGAGTCCTTATGACTGCTGGCTTCAACGCTTATTTTTCGTTGATTCATGGCAACTTCAAGTTGTGAATCCTGAGTTTGCGCTTTGTGCTGTAGAAATAGTTTCCCAGATCCACTTTATGAGGCTTATTGCTCTTTATAACCATCATAAAGAAGATGCAGATAATATCTCATGTGTGTTCGAAGAAATTTTTTCGTATATTATGTGTGCAGGTCATGTTTCCGGCCGCCTCGTGGTGAGGTGCAGCGCCGAAGTGACCGTGCTACCGCCTTGTAATGAACGGCGGAATTCTCCTCCAGTATCCCTAAAGGAGGATTTCTTGCCTCTTCGTTCTTGAACTCAGGGGGCTTGCCAATGCCCTTGTCTATCATGACAAGGAATCCATCACCAGAGGAATGACTGCTTCGCCTGTTTTGCAGGACAGCGTATGTCGGAACAGGAAGTTCCTCCGGTGCCTATCTTGATCAGACAGAGGTTTTTGTCACCCCTTGGGGTCTTGGACGTATCATTTCGCAGATCTCACTGCTAGGGACGTAGCGAATGACAAGCTGGTCTCTTCGCAGAAGCATCCCTTTTGCTATAGATCTTTGGCCGTAGATCTGTGTATTGCATAGCCGTTGTTAGGACCGTTAGGTTCATCCTTTCGCAGTCAGGATTCCCGCGATGTGTTACTTCAAGCTTTTCAAATGTATTGTAAGCCATGTTGGCTGCGTAGTTAGATTCGAGCTTTTTCGCTTGTAAGCTGCTATCTAGACAGATAAATTGTAAGTCTTTTGACTCATAATGATAAATAGCCTTTTGTATTATCTGCTGTCTCTTTACAACAAAATACAACTTCGCATGCGTTTCGGCATATTTCGCCTTGCATAATGCTACGTAATGGTTTCGCATTTTGCGATCTGCTACATGGATTCGCAGATGTATTGCTAGATCGTTTGAGATCATATTTTCGCAGCTGCGCCATCCTGGCAGACGGGCTTATGATTGGCCTTTGTGAATCATTTAAGATCATCTTCACAATATTGCGAATTGCTATCGTGGCAGATAGTCTTTAGTAGATCAATTAAGATCGTTAGATTATGCGAGTTGCTATCGTGGCAGATAAGCTTGAAAGATCAATTAAGATTGCATTTGTATGTGTTGCTATCGTGACAGATAGGCTTTAGAAGATCAACTAAGATCATTTTTGCGTAGGCTGCTATCGTGACAGATAGGCTTAAATGATTAATTAAGATCGCATTTGCACAAGCTGCTATCGTAAGAGATAGGCTTAGATGATCAATTAAGATCGCATTTGCATAGGCTGCTATCGTAAAAGATAGGCTTAGATGATCATTTAAGATCGCATTTGCATAGGCTGCTATCGTAAGAGATAGGCTTAGATGATCAGTTAAGATCGCATTTGCATAGGCTGCTATCGTGACAGATAGGCTTAGATGATCAATTAAGATCGCATTTGCACAGGCTGCTATCGTGACAGATAGGCTTAGATGATCAATTAAGATCGCATTTGCACAGGCTGCTATCGTAAGAGATAGGCTTAGATGATCAGTTAAGATCGCATTTGCATAGGCTGCTATCGTGACAGATAGGCTTAGATGATCAATTAAGATCGCATTTGCATAGGCTGCTATCGTGACAGATAGGCTTAGATGATCAATTAAGATCGCATTTCGCATTTTGCTGCTATCGTGAGAGATAGGCTTAGATGATCAATTAAGATCGTATTTCGCATTTGCTGCTATCGTAAGAGATAGGCTTAGATGACGATCGATTAAGATCGCAGTTGTACAGATTGCTATTGCGGCGAGTAAACCATTGTTAACAGTAATAACAAACTGAATAAAGCAACATAAACAGCTAGAAATGTGAACTTCTCATTTGGGAGAATTCTTTTATTATAACGCTCTCATATGGGAGAGATGGGATTACAATCCTCTCATATGGGGGAGGAGCTTGTGTAAATCGTAGCCATACAAGATATCAAGCGACGTTATAATAAAACGCATGAAATGAGAGAAGTCAGGGATAGTACTTCTTAATCCAGCGCATGTTGACTGAACTCGGAGTTGAGGTTGTGCCGTGCAGCCTTCGTATGCTGCAGTAGCCACTGTCAAAGACTTCTGTGACTTCGAAGGGTCCCTCCCAATTGGCTGCGAACTTCGGGTGAGTCGCTTATCGCATACAGTGATCAGATGCGCGCAAGACCAAGTCTCCGACTGCGAAGTCTCTTCACTGGACCGTCTTATTGTAGGCGCGAGCGATTCTTTCTTGGTACCGCTTGTTGGTTCTTTTGGCTTGTTCTCGCTTTTCCTCCAGCAAGACTAAGTCGTGATCGCGTTGATTTTCATAGAGAGCATGGAAAGCCAGCCTTGCCGAATTGACTCTGACCTCCGCAGGTACTACAGCTTCGGCCCCATAACATAGTAGAAATGGCGAGGCCCCCGTGGGTGTCCTTGGAGAAGTTCGGTAGGCCCACAGAGCTATGCTTAGAGAGTCGGCCCACTTCTTGTGGTCATCTGCGACCATCTTGCTCAAAATTCTCAACAGCGTTTTGTTGGTCGCTTCGGCTTGTCCGTTTCCCTTTGGGTAATAAGGGGTAGAACAAACCTGCCTGATATTGTACTCCGCTAATTTCGCAGCTACCTGGCGATTAACAAAAGGAGTACCGTTATCTGAAAGAATGGTGTTTGGGATTCCGAACCTGCATATGATGCTTTCCTGGATGAAGTTGACCACAGCCAGCGCATTTGCCGTCTTTAGTGGTATTGCTTCCACCCACTTGGTGAATAGCTCAGCCGCGGTGAGAATGAAATGGTTCCCGTGCGACGTAGGTCGGATGGGACCGATGAAGTCCAGAGCCCATGTGTGAAACGGCCATGGCGTCCCTAATGCATGTAGATCCACGGCGGGAGCGTGCACTAAGTTCCCTTTGAATTGGCACTCCTGGCAGCGTCGCACTTTGGTGCGGCAATCGACCTCCATCGTGGGCCAGAAATACCCGATTGAGAGGAGCTGTCTGCATAATTTCGCACCTCCTTGATGTTCTACCTGATGGGAAAGGTCCATGACTTCTTGTGCTTCTTTGCCGTCTAGACACCGCGGCAAGTTGCCCTCGTGACCTCTTCGCCAAAGTAGGTTTTCCTGTACCACATATCGAGATGCTTTCCTTTTCAATTTCTCGGCCTCTTTTCTTGATTCGGGCACGGTGCCCTGGGTAAGGAAATCAAATAATGGCTTCCTCCAGTCCGTGTCGTCATCGGTTAGGGCGATGAGTAGAGAATCTTTGATTAGTGCGCAACTCTCGCACTTTCCTTGTATCAGGGCTGCAGCTGTTGACATGTCTGGCCAATGAATGCCATATCTCTGAGCCTTCCTGTAGATTGACACCTCGCTTTCTCCGCAAGCGTGTTGGTGAATCTTTTCTAACAAAAGTCGTCCCTCTCGTTCGGAGACGCATCGCATGAGTATTCCTCCAGGACCCTTGTAGTAGAGGGTGTTATCATGTACGCAGTACCCTTTTGTGAGTGCCCAGCTTTCACTGCTTGTGCCTTCCGCAATAGCTTGCAGGATTGCTTTCCGCCAGTCTGCGTCATCCATGTGCTCGTCGTCGCACGCATCTTCTGTCAATGCCAACGAGGTTCGGACTTCAATGGAAATCCTTGCGGGACATTTGTCTATGCTGACCTTAGATCCCAAGGTTGCTAAGGCGTCTGCGTGCCTGTTGTCTGCTCGGGGCTTGTGCTCGTACTTCACATCGCAGAATTGCTGCATCAGCTTTTGTACTAGGGTGCGGTAAGACAGGAGGTTGATCTCCTTCAAACCATACTCGCCCGAGGCTTGCTTGACAATCAGCTTGGAGTCTCCCATGACTGTTAAGTTGCTTACTTCCAAAGCTTTCGCCGCACGGAGCCCCGCGATGAGAGCCTCGTATTCTGCTTCGTTGTTTGTGACTGCGAAGTTGAGCTTTGCGGACATTTGTGTGACCTCCCCGTCTGGCTTTGTCAAGACTATCCCAATGCCTCCGCCTTTCCTGGTTGACGAACCGTCGAAGTGGAGGGTCCAATAGGGCACGTCGATTGCGTAGATTTCAGAGCCTTCGAGCTCTTCTTCGATCACGGGTTCATGGCTGTTGTCGGGGAACTGTGCCAACAGATCCGCTATCGCCTGCGACTTGATCGCTCGCGGTCGCACGCATGTGATATCGTATTGAGAGATGGTCATGTACCATTTCGCCAATCTCCCGCCCGGAGTAGTGTGAGTTAGAAAATATCGTATAGGGTCGCTTTTGGTGACCACTACTACTTTGTGTGATGAAAAATAGTGTTTCAACTTCTCTATCACGAAGAATAAGGCAAGGCAATGACGTTCAATGTCTGTGTACCTCGATTCAGCAGGCTGCACGATGCGAGAGATGTAGTAGATAGGCCTCTCTTGGCCTTCATACTCCTGAGCCAAGAGCGCTCCTATAGATCTCCTTGTTGATGTCAGATATAGTAGAAGCGGTGATCCCAGTTGGGGCGCGATCATTATTTTTGAGGACGTGAGTAAATCCTTCAGCTTTTCGAATGCGGCTTCGTGCTCCGGAGCCCAGTTGTACACGGCGTCCTTCTTGAGAAGAGTGCTGAAACAGCATGTGATTTCGGCAATTGCTGGGATGAATCTCCGCAGATAGGATAGCTTTTCCTAAAAATGTCTTTAATGCACTCTGATTATGGGGCGGCGTCATGCCAGTGATAGCTGATACTTTCGCGGGGTCGGGCTCGATCCCTTGGCGATGAACCACGCATCCCAATAATTTCCCTGATGTCACCCCGAACGCGCATTTCATGGGATTCATCTTCTGTTGAAAGCGCCTGCATCTATTGAACACCTTTCGCAGATCTGCGAGGTGATCTGCTTCGTGCTTGGATTTAACCACCAGGTCATCCACATAGAATTCCACCTCTTTGTGCATCATGTCGTGGAATAGAGCCATCATGGCCCGCTGATAGGTCGCGCCTGCGTTCTTAAGACCGAACGGCATCACTGTGTAGTTGAACACCCCCACCGGAGTGATGAATGCAGTTTTCCGCGCATCTTCGGGGTCCATCTTGATCTGGTTGTACCCACTGAAACCATCCATGAAGCTGAACAAGCGGTGGCCCGCTGTTGAATCGATAAGCAAATCGATGTTGGGCAGTGGGAAATCGTCCTTAGGGCAGAAGCGATTGAGATCTCGGAAGTCCACGCAGATGCGGAGCTGTCCGTTCTTCTTCACCACTGGCACGATGTTTGCCAGCCATGTGGGATGATGATTCGGTTCTATGAACTTGGCATCTAGGAGTTTGACAATCTCCTGCTTGATTTTCACGTTAAGCTCTGGCCTGAAGCTTCTTGTGCTCTTCTTGACCGGTTTAGACCCTGGGATGATGTCTAAACGGTGCATGGTGATGCTTGTATCCAGACCTGGCATCTCATCATACTCCCATGCGAACACATCCTTGTATTCAGTTAGGAGCTGTAGCAGTCCTTGTTCCTCTTCGCTTGTGAGGTCCGCACTCAGGAAGACTGGCCTTTTCTTTTCCCCGTTCGGGCTGAGGAACACTTCCTTTAGCTCTTGCTTTTGTGGTCTGGGCCTGTCTTCCATGCATTCAGGTGCTTCTTTAAGTTTCTCGTCTGGAGCGCCTTGTGTTGGCTCTTCCGTCAGCGCAATTTGCTCGATTTGATTGATTTGCCCAGGGATATCCCCATGCCCGTGTGAGGACATCCCCGCGCACCTTCATATGCGATAGCATTTCTTCCCATTGGTGTAGAAGCTCTCTATCTCCTTGCCCTCGGGGTCATGCTTTGCGATCCTCTTCAGAGTATACACGTTCTTTCGATGATATGCGATACGCGGCGCCTCTTCGCGTGTAGGCGGCTTTTCCTTGGCATCTTCCCTTGTCACCATTACTCCCGCAGGCGACTGGTCCTTGATGTCCTCCCAGAGAGGCAAAGGAGTAGGGTTGAATGGTCCGGGTGTTTGCTCGTCCGTCATCTCAGTGAACCACACTGCCTCGCTGAGATGTGCCTCGTCCAGGTTGAATGGGCTCGTCGAAGCCGGTATCTCGACTATTCTGTCGTTCCAGATAGCTTTCATAACCTGGTGAGCCGTTGAAGGGACTGCGTCGAAGCGATGAATCCAGGCTCGACCTATAATCATGTGGTACGTGGTATTCGCGTCTATGACATAGAACTTTGCTGAGCACTTGATTTTGCCAATCTGAACGCCCAGGCGGATCCATCCGATCGTCATTCTAGAGTCGCTTCCGAATCCCATAAGCGGAGATGGACGTCTGACGATCTTGTGCTCGGGGATCCCTGCTAGCTTCAGTGTGTGGAGCGAAACGACGTTGACCGCTGCTCCTCCATCGACGAACGCTCGTTTGAACTCGACGCCATTGATGATGGCGGTCACGTACAGAGGTCTCTGGTGGCTCGCATCTGTCTTTTTGTCGCTGGCAGAAAAGGTCATAATCTTTTCTGTAGAGCGAGACGCCCTGATGACTTTCCCGTCGGATACTACAAGATCCTCCTCGTAGTCTTCTGCTATTCTCAAGATCGCTTTCGTCATATCTGTTCGGCATTTCTCCGAGAAATTCATCTCGTCGAAGAACCTGCTGAAGCCATGCGACCCTTTCATCCGGTCGGCACGTTCATCCTCCGTGTCCATGCTGTAGTCCTCGTCTTCATGGACCTCGACAACGATGGGTAGACCATCCTCTGCGACTTCTTCCAAGTCGACGATCGAGATCATAGCGACCTCTTTGCCTTTCGAGCCCTGCTCCGTGTGCGCAGGAAGCGGGTTGTTGCGCACATCCTTCCGGTGATCGCTGACGATAAGCTCGCCGTTCTTCATCTTCTGGTCGAACGCGAATCTGAGCTTCTTGCACTCGGCCGTGGGATGCATGACCTTGCCGTGGTACTCGCACCACTTAGGGTCTCTTACCATCTCCTTGGAGGGTATCTTCTCGAGTGGCGGTAGGACACCGTCCTTACGGCATTGTCTGCAGAGGTCGCTTGCCTCCTCTACCGAGCACGGTAGAGGCGGTACATCGAAGTTCGCAACCTTTGCTTGCTTCTGGGGCGAAACTGTATTGACCTCAGCTTCGCGTCCCCTCTTGTAGCTAAATCTCCCGATCTTGTAAGTAGTGCCGCTCGCAGGTCGTTCTGGAGCGCTCTTCTTTTTCTGTCTCTCGACTATAGGCTCGATGTTCTTCGTGCATTCGATTAGCTTTGAAAACGTAGGTGTTTTCAAATTGATGAGCATACCTTTGTATTCATCTCGCATCCACTGCAGGCATATCTCTACGAGCCGGCTTTCGAGCATTGGATCTTTGCACTCCAAGGATTTCGCCCGGAATTTCTTGATGAAAGTGATCCCATCCTCCTCGCGCTTCTGGTACATCCGCGAGAGATGAATCATTGTCACCTTTTCTTCCATCTGGAAGAACTTGGTATAGAACTTCTGGACCATGTCGTCCCAAGTCTTCACGGATCCGGCCTCCAATGTTCGGTACCATTTGTATGCTACGTTCCCTAGAGATTTTGGGAACTCTCGCATCAGCAGCTTGGAATCGGCTCCGTACGGACCCATGACATCAATGAAACGCATGACATGCTCATGAGCGTTTCCATTGACGTCCTCGAACTTATCCCATTTGGGAGCCTTGTACCCCGCCGGGTTAGGCATGAGATAGATCTCTCGTGGAATAGGTGGCTCGTTGTCTAACTTCGGGATAATGGTATCCGCGAATGACTGATGAGCCAGAATAGTGTCCACGCGCTTTTGCAGAGATATCATGCATTCTGGAATGCTCCCCTCGGTAGTTGATGGAGGGGTTGCCGTAGGCGGTGGCGACACATACGCCGCCGGAGGGTTGGGAGCATACTGACTACCCGTATTCCCCCAGATCGCCGTTGGGGGAGGCAAAGGGTACTGCAGAGTTGGGTTAGACGCCAAAGCCGAGGGCTGAGGAGTGTGAGCAGCAAGAGGCAACATCTGAGCCGTTGACCCTTGAACCGACGGCAGCTGCGTAGTCGCCGGTGGAGTCTGCAGATTGGGGTTGGGAGGTGTGGTTGACACTCCCGATCCTGGAGCGGTAGGGGCTCCTCCTCCTTGAGGGGCAGCGATGGCTGACGGAGGGTTTGGCGCAAGGGTGGCCAGAATGGCTAAGATCCGTTCTAATTGCGCAGACTGAGCCTTGAGAGCTTTCGCCTGACCCTGGACAGTGGCGTCCAAGGACTCTAGCGTCGGTGTCTCGCCGGGAGTCGTAGGAGTACGGCGGGTCTCGTCTCCCGATGGTGCTTCGGTGGAAGGCGATCTGTTGCTGACATCATCCTCCTGAGACATGGTTGCTTTTGTTGGTAAGTTCACGTCGGGTTCACCAAAATGTGCACAAGAGATTCCGGCGGGGAGACCTCCGTGTACACCGTATGTAGTGGATCAGGGATCGCACAGGAAGAGTGGGGTTGTGTGTAGGGAGAGAGTAAGGCAGTAGCAATGTCTGAGAGAGAGACAGAGGTTTGGCAGAGCTTCCGCGTATGGCAAGTGTGTCCTCCTTTGTATGGAAAGGTTGACGATCTATATATACTGGAGAACATGACCGTTGTAGTGTGGTTAATGCGCCCATTAATGGCGGCTTAATTAGCTTAACCATAACGGCACGTTCGTTCGAGTATATAGGGACCGTTACAGCACGTGGTGCGCGAATACCGGAACCGCTACGAGGTTGACCGGGTTTGACCGGATTGACCGGGTTTATGGAGCTTGTGCCATAAATCTCTCAAAACAGTTACTAAAGGTCGCGTGCGGGCTTGGCTCGCACGCGACAGGGCTTACTCTAGCCTCCAAACCACAAAGTCCCTACAAGTCCCGTGCAGTGGTATGCGAGGGCTCTGTCTCGCAGCCCCCACATGGATCAGCTCGGCTGGTGATCCAGTGTGTGTGGAGCACAATATGGTGTGCTGGATGGTTGCCACGTGGCCAAGATCTGTCAGCTCAGAAAGCAGTATCTACAGGTGGTGAATGCTATTACCAAAGGCTCTGCTGGCTCTTGGAATTGGAAAGCTAGGACCTCTGCCTGTTCCTTGTTGTTAAAAAGTTGTAAGAGTTCCTTAGTTCATGTCCCCAGAAAGGTTAATACTAGAGCTCACAGCTTAGTTGCTTGGGCAAAATGTAATAGGATGTTTGGGAACATTGATATTTCTCTTTTAAAGTTTTGTACTGATCTGAGTTTTGGGAGTGATCAACCCAGCTAATAATATTTGTGTCCCTTTTATCAAAAAAAAAAGTGTCCATACTTGAACTTTGATTAATCGATTACGGCGACATGACATTAAGCAGTGATGCATCTTAGGCGATTTTAATGCAGTGTTGTCGAATTCGGAAAAGGAGGGAGGACGATATCTCTCCTTTAACTCAATTTCTCCGTTTTTAGAAGTTCTTCATCGGAATGGGTTAAAAGATTTGGGCTATGCGGGGAATAGATTCACTTGGTCGAACCTCCAAAGTGATGATAACGCCATTCGAGAAAGACTTGACCGGGTTATAGCATCAACGGAGTGGATTGATATGTTTGCGGGTGCTCGCGTGAATCATCTAGTGTGTTTCGTTTCGGACCATACGCCTATCCAACTAATCATTGACCCAAACACTGCTGGAAAATTGCGCCATAACGCCGAAGATTCTTTTTCGAGTCGGCGAATTCAGCTTGGCACACCGAACACTGTGATTTGCGGTCAAGACTCTCTGCCACTTCAACAAAGTTAAAAATCTGGAAGGGGGAGGTATTTGGTAATATTCCACGGAAATTGAAGAAGATACGTGAACGATTGAGTTTTTTGGGGGCTGGTTTACAATCCCGAACGGTGACGGATGAGATCAAACTTTTGCGAGCTGAATATAACGAGCTACTAAGGGATGAGGAGGTTGTATGGCATCAAAGGTCGCGGCTAACGTGGCTGCGACCAGGGGATAGAAATACGCGCTATTTCCACCATCAAGCAAACATGCGTAGGGCGAAAAATGTCATTTTGGGTATTGAGGATAGCACGGGTCGCTGGAGGGACAATGATGTTGATATTGTTAATGTTCTCCAATCCTATTTTGATGAGCTCTTCACCAGCCAACGTCCCACGTATTCCGAAATTCTCAATCTTATACAAAATGTGCCGACCATTTTCACTTGGGAGCAAAACCAGTGGCTGAATGCACCTTTCACCGCAACCGATATTTGGGAAGCCTTGTCATCTATGGGTGCCCACAAGGCTCCGGGAATTGACGGTCCCCCCCTCCCCCGGTCTTCTTTCAGAAGATGTTGTCGCAAATTGGCGGGGAAGTGACTGCGACGTGCCTTGGTATTCTGAAAAACGGAAAGGAGGTACGATCCCTTAATCACACTTTACTTGTGCTTATCCCGAAAATCAAACAGCTGCGGGGTGCAGCTAATTACAGGCCAGTCAGCTTGCGTATGGTGGTGTACAAAGTGGTGGCTAAGCTATTGCGAACCGCCTAAAATGTGTGATGGACAGTCTGATTTCGCAAAATCGGAGCGCATTCGTTTTTGGACGTCTAATCACAGATAATGTTATTGTGGCCTACGAGATGATTCACACGATAGATACGAGGATGAAGGGGAAGAAGGGGGTGATGGCTCTTAAGGCGGATTTGAGCAAAGCGTACGATAGGGTCGAATGGGACTATCTGCGGGCCATTATGACGAAGATGGGGTTCGCTGATAACCTTGTTTACTTGATCATGAATTGTGTCACTACTGTCACTTATTCTTTTGTTCGTAATGGTGAGGTGGTGGGAGAGGTGAAGCCTCAACGTGGACTAAGACTGGGATGCCCACTCTCTCCCTATCTTTTTCTACTTTGTACTGAAGGGTTATCTCACTCTATCTTGAATGCTAGCAGGGTTGGTTTAATCTCGCCAATGAAGGCAACAAAGGGGGGGGGGGGGGGTACTTGTAATACCTCGTATTTAATTAAGGGGTTATTTGGTCATTTCGAAAAAAATATTTGAAAAATTTGAAAAATTTATATTTCAACTTATTAATGACTTTTTCTTATTTTAAAATATAAGGATGTCATTTGACATCTATGAGGATATATATTTTTAATTTGGGGTTATTTTGTAGTTTTTGAAACTTAGATGATACTATATGGAACTCATTTTGTATATCTAGGACATACTTGTAGTTTTCTAAAAGTTATTTATACAAATTGTTTTATTTGAAATGATTTGGAGATTTTATAATTTATAAAAGTTATCTTTCCTAGTGTTACCTATGTTGGAATTGTGCCATAGAGGCAATCAATTAGTTGTGACATTTATGGATTTACGATTCATTATGTTATCGATATAGAGATATGTTAAAATGAATGAAGTCCTTAGAATATAAGTGTTATATTCTTAAATATCCCTAGTCGATTATAATGATTAATAGGACAATCATATATAGACTAGTATGGGGTTGGATTGATATGGAGATATCACGATCCAACACATAGGTGTGCATTAAGGGTAATGACGCACTGGATTGACCCATCTCCGATAAGGCTACATACACGTTATGTTAAGTCACAAGCGCTCGCAGTGCAACGGTTTTGTCATCCTTAGACTTGAAGTCACTAGATATTCTAGTTGTGGATTATTGTGATTTTGGTAGCGTCAAACGCTAGACCGTAACTGGGTAGCTATAAAGGCGTGTGCTGGATACAATAAGAAGCAAGCTTAGAGATCGTAGTGGACGTAGATAGTATTTGTCCCTCCCACATAACGGGAGAAAATATCCTAGGCCACTCGAGGGATAGTTCTTATAAAATGTCTGGCCAGACTCAAATAAATCAATATAGGATATTGATGTTATTTGCACGAATAAGGCTATTCCCAGGATCGAGAAACTATGGATTGGATATACGAGTGTGACTTGTATGTCTCGTGTCCAATCCGGATATGGGGACAAAGGGATGAGACAATTACTTGCACAATGTTTGTCATGATGACTATTCTATTTGTTGGCTAGAATGGATGTCTTGCTAGAGGCCGCTCCATATTAGTAAATAGTTACTACCAACTAAATAGAGCCTATGGGGTCACACGCCATATAGGGGTGAACTAGACATGGGAAATAATTAGTTAATATGATTAACTAATTAAAAGGATCAAATTGCAACAACTTGCTAACTTAGTAGGACTAATATGCAAGTTGGCCGAATTCATGTAGAGACATGATTAGGATTTGCCAAAGTGGCCTAATTCATGTAGAGACATGATTAGGATTAATGGGCAAATAGAACTAATCCATGTATGGACATGATTAGGACTAGGGGACTAATCCGAATTCTAGTAGGACTAGAATAAGGCCTTTAGGTAGTTAACAAGGAGTTGTTGGACTATATAAAGGATGCTCCTTCCTTCCTTCCCATACTAATGCTCATAACATAAGTGAGTGGGAGAGAAAAGGAGAGAGAGAAAAATCCCACAAGGGTCCGAACCCCCTTGGGATTTCCGCCCCTACCCGTCGGCCCTAAAGGAGGCCGAGTCCTCCTTGGTTTGTCTAGCTTTGCGTGATTCTTCTTCCTCTTCCTCTTTCCGGGCTAGCACCAAGGATTGGAAGATCTAGATCTCACCTCTAGGCGTGGATCAACCGTAGAGACGTGACACAATTCGCGTTTGAAGTCATAAAAGGAGAACCCCAAGGTGTGTTATTGATTTCTTCCCTTACCATCGTTATGTCTCTTGACTTGTGATCCTTGGAGGGTTTTGCATGGTTAATTATTGTTTCCGTTGCGCATCCATGAATCAAAACCCTACAACCTATTAATTGGTAATTATATTTTCACCCCTCAACTTTTAGCTTTCACATTTCTACCCCAACCAGCAACTCATCTATTAATTATTTATACTCAAGTCCCCCTCAATTATTTTTGATCAACTCTACTAAAACATGGAGATGCTATTTATATTTTTTACAAGCATCTCACATTTTGCTCTACTAATACATCAACAACACTACACCCATTATATTCAATCATTTTTTTTTCTTCTATCACTCCCATCTCCATCAACCTCCCATTACTACCTTCACTTTTATCAACATCTTTTGGAATATTCTTCACCACCAACCTCCACCATCAACCACATTTCTTCCTTCCACAATTCTTCACATGTTTTTCTCTTCAAGAGCATTCACACAAGCTCTTTTCTCTCTCAGAAAACTCCATGCCCGTTTTTGGAGGTTGACCTCCACAAAACTTCATCAAAACTCAAATTTCTTGGCTCTAAATTGTGAAAATCTTGAGTCCAACCTTAGTATCATTATGGAGGGGTGTTCATCCACCATTCTTCTCAAGGTTTGGAGCCCAAATGCATTCTTTTCGTCATCATCTTCTTGAATCTTGGGGTAAAGTTTCTTCTAGTCTTTAATTGATGCGTGCATGTCCATCTTTACCTTTGATTGATGAAATTTCATCTTTGGTTTCTTCAATTCCATGATTAGTTCTTCGTCTCCATGGTTAGATAATGTGTTTGACATCAAATTTTAGATTATTTCATGAAACTCAAAGTAGAGCCCACATGCACTTTGTATGTTTCTTGTTAGTTACACTTGAATCTCAAGAACATTTTGATAATTTGTGTCACGGTCATGTAAATATCTTAATTCATGCCTAAAAAGATGTTATTGGGTGAAAATCAAGTCTCCCTAAGTTGCATGTATCATTTGAACCAAACTTGCTGAATTTTGGAAAAATTACATATTTTTACAATCTGACCAGTTTGTGAAAAATGTACATTATCTCTATATTTTATCTCTGTGGAATTTTTAACTCTTACATATTCTGAAACTAGACTCAAAGAGGGTCATTTTGAAGAAAAAAAAATCAACTTCATAGCATTTTTTGTTTGGGAGATAAGCTCATTCTAAGTTGTATGTTTTCTGAAAATCCGTTTCTGGACCACTCTTGCCATTTTTGTTAAAAAAATCCATTTTCAGAAACCTATGGAATCTCATCTTTCTTGTGATAAAATTAGACACATAAGGGATTCATTCTGGAGAAGATTGGCATTTTTCCTATTCTCCAAGTAGTAGTTACTAGATTTTAACCTGTGCGATGCACGGCGAAATTTCAATTCGAAAACAAAATTGATGTCACATAAACAGTTGTTGTCTTATGCATTTCAAATGCTCCATCCAAAAAAATAACCAAAAGTGCTGAATGACATAATCAGTGAAACTGAAAGAGAAATAGAATTCCCTAAAAAAAGGAGAAATAGAAACTTCTTGCTAGAGACCAATCACATTGTAGGTAGTCATGCATCGTAAATGACATAATGTATCAGTAAATGTAGAATATTTTAAGAAGTTTAATATTTTAAAACAGATTAATCGCAGATATCTTACATTCCGTTTGATTAACTGCTTCATACAAATGCGTGCACTCATCAGCCCAATCAATAGGAAGCACTGAAACACATTTAAGACTATTTTGTTCCACCACCTCAGTAGGTGCTTCGATGATGAAAGTGTAAGATTGGTTAACGCAACTTCGAATATGATCTTGAATGGACTTTCCCGAAGGATCCTGTATAAATAGTGAATGAGTTTTTCACTAAGATAATCTCAATGCAAGACACCTATACTATAAGTAATTATCGAAATTACCTGTATAAGTAAATCTCGCATATTCTTTGCACTCTTTATCAGAATTATCCTAGCTTGTTTATCAAAGATCTGTAGTCTCTTCATCCCAGTGGAATCCTTGACAATTATTGTAAATCGATAACTGTTGACGAAAATTGAATGAGTTAGATTCGCAAGAGAAACATCAAGCACGACATAGAAGAAAAAATATATTTTTCTTTCTCTCTATGTACATATATATATTTATATATATTCATACAGTGACAGTGGGTGCATGTTGATCATATTACAACTTGTGAAAATATTTCCTCCATTGCTAAAGAATCCAGCTAAACTCTTATCGTCCGATGTCCTCTACCTAAATAGAGTACAATCAATTTTTAGCCATGTCATATGAACAAATGGGGGGTTAACACTTATCTAAATTATTCGTTATTAATTTATTAATAAAATTAACTTCAAGTCACCTCAAGTTGTTACATTAATTACATTGGAATAAATTAAGTTCAACTACATTTTCCTTCGCTGAATTCTTTGTCAATGCATGTGGTTTATTTTTGTCTAGTTTTTTATATTTAATTAATATAATTTTTTTCAAATTTAATTTACTGATTGTATACTGTTAGCTATCATTGATTTTCCTCATTTAACAATCCATGATTTTTTCTTTTATTTTATAAAGTCAATTGAATTGGATTTAGAGAAGAAAGCAGTAAGGCCATATGTAGGTTAAATGAGCAATGTCAGTTATCTATTTTTTTTTTGGAATGTATATCAATGATAGCTATCAGTTATATCAATTATTTTTAATCTACTTTTGTGTTGAATTTATGGGTTTCATATTTACTTTTTGTCTCCTAAATAAATGGATTAATACTATTTTTTGATTATCATAAAACTTATATCGTTTTATGGAATGTCAATAGTTGATTGATATTGATAATTAATCACCATCTCACCAATTGAAGCTTCACGATCAAATTTGTTTCGGAAAACAAATCGTCTCTCCAACTAACTAAGAACAATTTTAGCTCCTAAAAATCATTTTCATTTTCTATTTCTCTTCTCATTCTCTCACTCCTAATTTTTCTCCCAATTATTTCCTAATTAAATCGGTCAAAATTTAAGCTGCATCCTAAAAACCCTCATAGTATTAACTTCTTCGAAAATATCCCACCCCCTACCTAATGGTGGCCTTCTATTAAAAAAATGTGGCCTTCTTTATTTTTATTTTATTTTCTCTTTTCTTATACCACTACCTTTAGAAGCTTTCCAAACTAAAATGTCCTTGATATTTTGAATTTTATTTTATTCTGTTTATCTATTTTTTGGGGGAACTTATCTGATGGAATGATATTGAATTGATATTGCTAATTAGTTACCATCTCACCAATTACAGCTTCAAGATCATATTTGTTTTGGAAAACAAATCGAAGCTCCAACTAACTAAGCACGATTTTTGTTTGCAAAAAAAAAACAAAAAAACAAAAAAAACAAAAAACAAAAAAACAAAACAAAACTAAGCACGAATTTTGTGAATTTGATTTTGAATTTGAAGTAAACATTATTATTTATAAAAATAATTTATTACCTCCAGATCACTACCACCATGAATTTTTCAATCAAACTCCATTGACGCCGCTGATTGTTTTTGATTACTTTTGAATTTTATCACTATAAATTTGAAGTTGCAGATTCCAATTTGGACAATTTGCTCGCACATTTTTTTCAGGTACTTTTGAATTTTCTTCATATGTTGAATTTTATTTTATTTTATTTATCTTTTTTTTGGGATTCGACTTCTAATCTTGGATTTGAAGTCAACATAATTATTATGAAATAATCATAAAAAATGTTTGTATACTTTTTACCTAGGGAATATTTTTAGATCATGGGGCTAAAAAAAAGAATCTGATAGTAATAAATTGGATTGAGTTTCTAACAATGATTTTATCTTTATACTCCAAAATAGAATGGCGTACCAACAAATCCATATGATTGGTTGCGTGAAGAATTTTATTAGTTGGGCTGCATATTGTATTTCCATGGTTCAAGTTATACCAAGTAGTGTCACTGATTCCTTCTCAGGAAAAAAACACCTTTAGATCGTTACAAATTCAAAATTTTCAATCAAAATTCATTGACGCCACTGATTTCTTTTATACATTTCAATCAGACAATTTCTTTTTCTTAAAAGTGACATACAACTTTCTTTAGATAGAAACAATCACTAAAAATAAATAATACAAAATTTAACAACTAAGTGGCCTTCAACTCTTTTCAGATATTATATGAAAAAAATACATACAGTTGTGTTGAAATGTGTCCCTCAAAACAGAAGATTCTGCGTGATGAACATCTTCACCTACACCACCAAAAGAAATTATGTAAGCAACAACTAAACAACACATGAGGAAGGAAAAGAACATTAACAGACCCCAAACAATTTTCTTAGTATTACCTATACGGGGATGGCGAGTGACTCTTTCGCACAAGTGTATGCCTTCGGCGGCGGCAATGAGAAATTCACATACACAAAGAATCCATTTTGTGAGGAATAATGCACATAGAAAAAGCATACGACTGTAAATAATGAAGGAAAAACTCACCAGATATGCGGGCTTGCTCATCTCATTTTCTCTTCCGTGCCAAGCGAGCCAACCTACAATGTTCTCTCCGCTCCTCATTTTCATCCATGAGTGGAAGATAAGAGAATTTAGTGGGGTAGAGAATTACCGGAGAAAATATAAACATCACACACGATGTGAAGGGAAGAACCATAATAAACATCAAACACGTTTTGAAGGGAAGAAGCATACCTCCAAACACCAAACCAGAATTTTTTCACTCGAGACACCAAACACGATTCATTTCACTATGAATGGAAGAGTGGTACCCTCACTATATGGGTGAGATTCTTGTCAATTTGGAAACGGAAAGGTTTGGAAGTCACCATCAAAACTGAAGATTCGTTTTGGTACCATTTTCGTATTAATTTTCGTAATGTGACTATCAATGCCATATAATGGGTGTGATTTTATATAGCATGATTCTTCCTTTCATAATCAAGTGTAATTTGAAATTCCACCGTCCATTTTGGAGACGGATATTTACGGAATTCACTATTAATATTTTTTTAGGGTGAAAGTTTCCATACTGACTAATAAATTTTGGCAAATAAGATCAATAACTTTTCTTTCCAATAAATATGAAACGGGCTCAATTAAATTTACACGTTGGTGCCATTTTTTTTCATTTCAGTTCAAACTATGCAAATGTGAATTTAAAGACGGCAAATTATTTTATTTTCAATTCAAACTCTAAAAATGCGATTTAAAATTTATTACATTAATTAATTTTAATATCCACGTGGCATTTCCTCGTACAAAGTTTGAGAGGACATTCTCAGATAGTATATACTAGCTTTGAACCCGTGCGATGCACGGGACATGACCCCTATAATGGCCAACAAATATAATGTTCATAACTATATTGTTATACAAATGATAAAATAAAATATAGAAAGTGCTCAAAAATAAATACAAATATTGAATAAAAAGGGATTTGGGGATTTGAACCAAGAATGGAGAGAACGAATTGACTACTATAAATCAACCAATGCAAGCGCGCTATGTTTATCCGCCAATGCATGTTGGCACAACTGAAGAAATAGACGAAGAAAAAGTAACTGAAAATAAATGTCATACCCGCTCATAAAAATTACTAAAAAAGTTGATTTCCCTATATTGGGCACGTCATCTTGTACAAATGTGCTAAGATAAAGAGAACGTATATCGAATCAATACAATAACATAACTATTCATCGCATAATTTTTTTTCTATAAATTTAGAGGGAAATTTCCATCCCTCGGCACATTAGTCATACATCCTTCTGCACAATATTTTTTTTTCTTAATTCATCTAACAACAGATACTTCTTAAACTTTCAAATAAAAGAACCTTCTCACTGACGTCAATGTGTTTTGAGAGAACATGTCTGGACTTCAAGTTTTCCTAAATTCAAAACAAATGTCAGTTAAAGAAAGAATGAAATAAAGAATCGATAAGAGAGAACGGAAGATAAACTAACTTCTAATTACAAACCAATATTTTCCTATTTGATTTACTGAATAGTATAAATATTAGACCTTGTGCATCGTGTAAAATTAATATATATATATATATAATAAAATAGAACGGTGTGGGTCCCATGCATATTTTTTATAGACATTTTAAACCGTTAGATCAGAACATCGTCGGTTCACATCCGTTGGATTGTGGTATATCTTATTTCATTACTAGACCTAAGTTGGACCAGAAAACAATGTCGCCTGAGAAACATACGTTGGAGTTCTCTATGCCGACTCCGCTGTACTCTCATCATTTTGCTTTCTCCCTCTTCAACCATCGATGTCGTCTTGAAACAATCGCGATTCGCGATTCAATCGTCAAGTATGTATTTCACTCAGAATAATGATTTTCTTCCCCCAATCCACCAATGCGTTAGATCTTGAAATAATTTTCTTCTCTCTTAGGTAAAATCGAAAGCCCTTTTGCTTCGGCTTTAGGGTTCATCTCCTTCCCGCTGCTGAAATCAAGTACGACTTTGGGGTCGACGTTGGGTTCGAGGTTAGTAAAACATTAATTCTTCTCTCTATTGCAATAATATATTGTCCGGGTTTTTCTCCTCCCTATTGTGCTATTTGGTTTTGGGTTCGGCTCTGGGTTCGAATTTAGGGTTCATCGGCTTCCAGAATCAAGCACCAGTTTTGGGTTCAAAATCGATCTTTTTACCGATCTTGATTGCATACCAGATGTAGTTGTGATTCTTAACAACTTCCACTAGCCCAAGAGAGCTTTCAAATAAGTTGTTGGGCGAGATTTCTTCTTGCCCTTCTACTAGCCCAATACCGTCACCGTCTTAGTTCTTTGTTTGGCATTGTCAGTCAGTTGTTTTTGAATTCATGGGCTGGAGTTCTTGATGGTTGATGATAGTTGGTCTGTTCTGTTTTTTCCCAAGGTATATAGATAAAGGCTTCTTCGTGATTGCATTGTTAGTTCCAGGCATTTATTTTTATTAGCAATTATTTTGGTTAAAACTATGTGTGCCAGAAGTCGCACATCACATAATTAACATGGTAGACACAGTCAGATCAGAAAATGTTCACTGGTCAGCCTTTATGGCATTTAGAGGCAATCTAAATTTGTTGTTTTTTTTACTCAGACATTCAGTTTTTACTCCTTTGACATCAACCATTTTGTTATTATTATGTATTTTTCATGAGCTTATGCGCCCATTTAAATTGGTAGAGACGACTGCCGCCATATTGATGTCCAGCCCCGTGAGGCTATAACAGTTTGATTGATGTGTAGCTAAGGAACTATTCACTTACTTTCTGCAATTTCATGACTTAATTGGTTTGGTTCCTTTAGGTATTAAGCACATGAGAGAAGTTTTGGGCTGAAAGGTGAATAAGCTATGCCCTTGAGTAATTGATTTTGCTTGGCAAATTACTCTAATTGTGGACCTGTGCCTGCTTATTTACTTTAATGTTGCAGGTAAGACTATTATTGGGCCATGAATTCACCACAATGGTACTCCTTGATTAATAGACTTGGTGGACTGAACCAATCAACTAAGTGATTAAGTTAGCTTTAGCCCTTCAGGTAGTCTCTCTTCCTATCCGTGCTCAGATCTTCAATCTCCGTACCATCTATGAATTTTCCCGTGTTTCATGCTTTTAACCAACTCTGACTTCGTCAATTTTCCGTTGAAGCTTGACAGTTTCATGAAAGTGTAGATTATGTGACACCCAAAGCTTTGAGATTCATGTTTTTCATTCCAAAATCCTTCTGCATTTCACAAAAGTATCCTTTTGCGTTTTACATAAGAACGAAACAAAGGCATGAAGAACAATTTTATAAATCTGTAGATATTTTACACCATCTACCAAACCCCGAGGAGGGCACCTGGAAATTTAAGAAACTCATCCACAAACTGGTGCTAATTTGTTCTTGCTGAAACATGTAATTGCATACTTTCATATTATTGCATTATCTACAGTTGAAGTACTTTTTCATTTTGTTTGTTGTTTGTTGGAAGTTGATTTACTTTCCAATGATTTGCTTCCCATTTTAATGTAGCACAAATCAACGACTAATTATTATTTTTGACTTGATAGTTCATAACTTCAGACGATTTCTTCCTTTACTTCCTTATTTTTCACATCTGTTTCACACATGTGGCTGATTTTTGTTCACATTGCTAATTTCACTCACAATGTGTATTGCTAATTTTCGGTGTTGCTGCATTTGGATTCATTGCTATCAGCATTCTATTTAATTTTCCCTTCGCGATCTCCACGTCAAGGATCTTTCAGATTTGAAACCGCTCTCCGCGATCATTCACATCGTCAGTCACCTCTCCGGATTGAAGAAGTGGCGGCATCAAACTCCCGACTTGATTTTACATCTTTGCCATTCTAGGGTTTCATATGAGTGTTCCTCTCTTGGTTCAGTGTTTAATTTTGTTCACCCCAGTTATTGGGTAATGTTTCAATTGATTGGTAGTCCCACTTGATTGGTTTCATTATATGCTTGATAGTAAGGTAATACAGTAACTATTTGAGATTCAATAATGCATAATTGTAAAGATGAGAAAAGAGAAAAGTCAGAACCGGGAAACAATCTGGAGCCCCAGGCTCAACACTAATTGCACTATGATAGATTTAATAGCACTGTGATAGATTATAGTTTCACTTCTATGACTTGGGGAAAGAAATACGCTAATTTGTTTTGTTCCCATAGGTTGCACTGTTGTCTTTTCGTCTCCTGCAGGTAGATATTTGCACTAGAGCTTCAGGAGGCACTTGGAGTGGAGTTTCAGGAGTTCCAGGAGGCATTTGGAGTAGATTTTTAGGAGGTTGTATATACCTGATTTGTCTTCTATTGATTTAGTGAGCTAGGCTTTGGACAATTTCATGTAATGCAGTTAAATTTAACGCTGTACTATGATAACACTACATAATTGTTATTGTTTATTGTTACATTTTGTATTCTCAAGAAAATGTTATACGATGTATTCACTCTGTTTCTTTTGATGTATCTTCCATTTTATTATCACATATTTGTTTGGTATAAAAGGTCTTGGGCCTATCATCTAATTTGACATGTTAGGTCAAAGTACTTACTTTCAGAGACAACCTGTACTATGTGTTTGACATTAAAAATATTTATATTATCTGGGTTTGAGGGTTTTGTTAGTTCTCTCGAGAACTATCATGCTCTATCATTATTTTGATATATTGCGCTTATTATGTTATTACTCCACATTCTAGAAGTTGCTTACAAATATAATTGACAACGATTTCGATTCAAAATGTTTGCCCCTCCTGAGATGGTATTATATAAGACGATCTAAGTTTGTTTTCCTTCAGTGTGGTTTATTTATTTTTCTTTTTCATCGTGCCTTTAGGCACGGGCAATACCTAGTATATATATAGAATAACACATTTTTCAAAATAACACCTATAAATCCAAATAATAGCGGATCAAGCAAGGATAAATATAAAAAATCACAAGAAAGCCTAACAGACAAAGAAACTAACCCCAATGAGAGAGATCAAAATGAAGAGATGTCATGTGCTATGACTCGATGAATATATTGAAGAAATGTATGATTTACTTGATTTATAGGCTAGCCGGTTAGTGAAAATCAAGCATAATGAAAGGAGTAAAATTAGTTTCACTGAGATAAATTCATATCGAATGATTTATTACCATTTAAATCACATAAAACCATACTTTATCCATCGAAAGTTTCTTATTTTTTCCCCATAAATCTTTGACTCTTTGTTCAACAGAAATCATTCGGAAACGTTGGACTTTCCAGAAATAAAATCTTGCAATCTTTATTACCATTGATGGATTTTAATTTTTCAATCAAATCCTATGATGGACCAAATCAGTTATTAATGCACTATGCCTCCAATTTAAATTTTCCACCAGCTGTTTTTTTCACCTACATTAACCAAGAAAATTCAAAACTCAAAAAGGAAAAATATCCAAAACTAACATGTGGGAAAATTACTTATCGTGACACCGTTCTATTTTCTACATCATTTGACATACAATTTTTTTAGAAAAGACATATTGTTTATTAGGTATATAAATATAAATAATGTGAAAAATAAATTAATTAGAATTTGTCATTTCACATAATTTGGTTTCAAAATGAATTTTATAATTTCTTAATATGAGAACAAATATACCTTCAATTTTTTTTCCCTTTTTGGTTGGTAACATTTCCCTATTTTATGGATCTCATATTTATTTCTATTTCGGATGTCATTAAAGTTTGATTTTTGACATAAATACATTAATTTTTGTTTTTAAATATGTAAGAGTAAATTTTCTTGAAATTTTACATAATTTGGCAAATTGAATTATATAATTTATGTATATAATAAGTCAACTAATATCTTAAATAATATTTTTTTGGAAGGTAACCTTTCCTTATTATATTGAGAAACATATTACTATTTCGGATGTCATTAAAGTTTAATTTGTGACATCAATACATTACTTTTTTTATGTATTATAAGTATGGGACAGTTACTTAAATTACAATTAAAAATGTAACAAATAAATAAAGAAAATAATTCCACGTGGAAATTTATCAGGCAAAGCTGAAGAAGACATTCTCCAATAGTATATATAGATTGTTCTTCAAAGTTGAAACTTTCTTCCAAACTTGTCTCTGCATAGCAGTCTTTGTTATTTTTGTAACGTGAGTTTTATAATAGCTATGCATGATTTTCTTGATGTTTCTGAAAGTAGACACATGTAGGTTCATCATACATTAATTTCAAAATTTTAGGAGATGATTTGATATGGTAAATATGGCTCCAAAGTCAGAGCTACAATTCTGTCCAGAATTGTAGTTTCACATTTTTTAGAAAACTTGAATTTTTGAACTTCTAGGTGTTTTGTTGGACTTATTTTGATAATTAAACATCATTATATGTTCATTAGTGACATTTAGGACTATGTGACATGTAGATTTTCATTTTTATTATGCATGTGTAAATTGGTTATAACGAGTACGTCATACGTGTGATTGTAGACATCGACCTCGTAGGAGAGAGCGCTTGTCGCCGGAGTGCTAGACTTAGTTTTTTGCTTTTGATTGTGCTTCATCTCAGTGGTAAGTACATATGTACGACCTTTTCATATCAAAATGTGCGTATGTATTTGATGTTTCCAATGAATGCTTGTTAAATGAAAAAGTATGAGAATGCATGTTTTCCACTCGAATGTTGTTAAACTATATTATTCGTCTCCTTTGAGAACTCTCGGAAATTCACTTGTGAAATGTTGATATTCTGATTCTGGTTATGTGAAAGAGAAGAAATAAAATACCTCTAATAGACTTAGGGCGATGTACAGAGTACTGTTATTGATGGGAGGCGCCAAGCGATCCTCCATTTTCTTATGGCTAAGACCATTGAAGCAATGCTTCTTATTATTGGATAGAACTTTAATGTTCACAAATCCGCCCCCAATGAGCCAAAAATATTGAGTCCAAGGGATTTATAGAGCTATAGAGTGCTACTTATACTTGTAAGGGTCACTACGGTATAGGGGTGTCGACCCTTAAGGCCTTTTAGCTAATGTTATGAGCGGGGTTGACGAATGGGCTCCCTTAACGCTCGGGTGAAATAAAGTTTGATAGACCCTAGAAAGAACCCTTAGTGATTATTTCGTGATCCCTCTGTTTACATCGATCCTGTTGGTGGCTCTGGACATGCCTCAGCTATAACGGTTAATTGAACTTGAAAGAAAATTGTCCACTCTATTGATGTTGTTTGTGGCACTTGATATGCCTTAACAAAACTAAATGAGTTTAAAAGCATTGGGTACTCGTGATTTAATATCATTATCAGTTCAAATGAACTTGTTTACTGTTGATATATTACCTGTTTAAGAATTTGTAGAATACTCATGGTTTACTGATATTTTAAAGATCAGAAGTACTTGATATGCGACTACTTATACTTGTTCAGAAGTTACCACCTCTTTACTTATTAATGTTTCAAATCTTTTGGTTTATTTAAACCTATGCTTCCGTGTCACTCGTTGCTTTACATGTCTTAGTGTGCACTTACTCAATTTTTACTAAACATTTTCTTCAAAACTGCGTCGGCTTTTGCCATTTTAAAACTGCAGGTCATCAATCAGGAAGGGGGATGGGAACGCGAATTGAGACGTAGCTGCGTGCTTAAGTTAGATCACTTAGCAGATAACCTAGATTATTTCAAACACATTATATTTGTAAACTTATCTTCTCAAGATTGTTGTAGTTATTAAATAAAATGTAATATTGGTAACTATATTTCTACTTTTGGTTATCAATTGTCTTTTAAAAAATAGTTTTGAAAAAATGATTGGTGCGTAGATACCAAATGCCAAGTGATATGGACCACTTTGTTTAGCAGTCCGCTGGCGTGACTCTTAGTACGACTGTACTATGAGTTGTACCCGCTGTCTAGACTAAGTTGGAACATTAGAAACACATGCGAGTTGTGATGGAGAGACACGTTGTGTGACGACACATAGTGTTCTTTTTTCCCTCGTACGCGTGGAACACTTGAGGTGATTGGTTTATCGAATCCTATACAGGTAAGACAATATTTTTCATACTGATGAGGCAAGCAAAATGACATGTTAGTTGCGATCAAAGTATTTTGTGTCTAAAACTTTCGAGACTTATTTAAATGCAAAAAAAAAAAAAAAAAAAAAAAAAACGAGATTTGTTTAAATGCTATAAAATTTTGGAATCGCTTTGTAAATGTGATAACTTGTAGGTTGGTTTATAACTCTCAAAATTTGATTCCGACCTTTTTTACTGGACCTAATTGTATTTGAACCCCTACTATGATACGAGTGAGTATGAGACCTTACCAACCGAGAGCTCGTTCCCGTTAATATAAGTGTTGCACATGCATTAGCCTTGAATAAAATTTGCATGTGCATTAGCATTGCATACAACTCTCGTGTGCATTAGTTGCATTCTCTTGAAGCATGTTTGTCATTTCACTCAAAAGATTTCTTAAGCTTCGAGGACGAAGCTTAATTTTAAGGGGGATATAATGTAATACCTCGTATTTAATTAAGGAGTTATTTGGTAATTTCGAAAAAAAAAAATTGAAAATTTTGAGAAATTTATATTTCAAACTTATTAATGACTTTTCTTTATTTTAAAATAAAAGGATGTCATTTGACATCTATGAGGATATATATTTTTAATTTTGGGTTATTTTGTAGTTTTTAAACTTAGATGATACTATATGAAACTCATTTTGTATATCTAGAACATACTTGTAGTTTTCTAAAAGTGATTTATACAAAGTGTTTTATTTGAAATGATTTGGAGATTTTATAATTAATGGAATTTATCTTTGCTAGTGTTACCTATTAATTGGCAATTATATTTTCACCCCTCAACTTTTAGCTTTCACATTTCTACCCCGACTAGCAATTCATTTATTATTTATTTATACTCAAGACCCCCTCAATTATTTTTTGTCAACTCTACTAAAGCACGGAGATGTTATTTTTTTTACAAGCATCTCACATTTTGCTCTACTAATACATCAAGAACACTATGCCCACTATATTCATTTTTTTTTCTTCTATCACTCCCATCTCCATCAACCTCCCATTACTACCTTCACTTTTATCAACATCGTTTGGGAGATTCTTCACCGCCAACCTCCACCATCAACCACATTTCTTTCTTCCACAATTCTTCACATGTTTTTCTCTTCAAGAGCATTCACACAAGCTCTTTTCTCTCTCTCAAAACTCCATGCCCGTTTTTGGAGGTTGACCTCCACAAAACTTCATCAAAACTCAAATTTCTTGGCTCTAAATTGTGAAAATCTTGAGTCCAACCTTAGTAATCATCATGGAGGGGTGTTCTTCCACCATTCTCCTCAAGGATTGAAGGCCAAATGCATTCTTTTCGTCATCATCTTCTTGAATCTTGGGGTAAAGTTTCTTCTAGTCTGTAATTGATGCTTGCATGTCCATCTTTACCTTTGATTGATGAAATTTCATCTTTGATTTCTTCAATTCCATGCTTAGTTCTTCGTCTCCATGGTTAGATCATGTGTTTGACCTCAAATTTTAGATTATTTCATGAAATTCAAAGTAGAACCCACATGCACTTTGTGTGTTTCTTGTTAGTTACACTTGAATCTCAAGAACATTTTGATAATTTGTGTCAAGGTCATGTAAATATATTAATTCATGCCTAAAATGATGTGATTTGGGTGAAAATCAAGTCTCCCTAAGTTGCAGATATCATTTGAACCAAACTTGCTGATTTTTGGAAAAATTGCATATATTTACAATCTGACCAGTTCGTTAAAAACGTACCGTATCTCTATATTTTGTCTCTGTGAAATTTTAAAATCTTACATATTCTGGAACTAGACTCAAAGAGGGTCATTTTGAAAAAAAAAATCAACTTAGCATTTTTGTTTTGGGAGATAAACTCATTCTAAGTTGTATGTTTTCTGAAAATTCATTTCGGGGCCACTCTTGCCATTTTTGTTAAAAAATCCATTGTCAGAAACCTATGAAATCTCATCTTTCTTGTGATTAAATTAGACACATAAGGGATTCATTCTGGAGAAGATGAGAATTTTTCCTATTCTCTAAGTAGTAGTAATTGTTCTTCAAAGTTGAAACTTTCTTCCAAACTTGTCTATGCATAGCAGTGTTTGTTATTTTTTTTTAACTTGAGTTTTATAATAGCTATGCATGATTTTCTTGGTGTTTCTGAAAGTAGACACATGTAGGTTCATCATACATTAATTTCAAAATTTTAGGAGATGATTTGATATGGTAAATATGGCTCCAAAGTCAGAGCTACAATTCTGTCCAGAATTGTAGTTTCACATTTTTTAGAAAACTTGAATTTTTGAACTTCTAGGTGTTTTGTTGGACTTATTTTGATAATTAAACATCATTATATGTTCATTAGTGACATTTAGGACTATGTGACATGTAGATTTTCATTTTTATTATGCATGTGTAAATTGGTTATAACGAGTACGTCATACGTGTGATTGTAGACATCGACCTCGTAGGAGAGAGCGCTTGTCGCCGGAGTGCTAGACTTAGTTTTTTGCTTTTGATTGTGCTTCATCTCAGTGGTAAGTACATATGTACGACCTTTTCATATCAAAATGTGCGTATGTATTTGATGTTTCCAATGAATGCTTGTTAAATGAAAAAGTATGAGAATGCATGTTTTCCACTCGAATGTTGTTAAACTATATTATTCGTCTCCTTTGAGAACTCTCGGAAATTCACTTGTGAAATGTTGATATTCTGATTCTGGTTATGTGAAAGAGAAGAAATAAAATACCTCTAATAGACTTAGGGCGATGTACAGAGTACTGTTATTGATGGGAGGCGCCAAGCGATCCTCCATTTTCTTATGGCTAAGACCATTGAAGCAATGCTTCTTATTATTGGATAGAACTTTAATGTTCACAAATCCGCCCCCAATGAGCCAAAAATATTGAGTCCAAGGGATTTATAGAGCTATAGAGTGCTACTTATACTTGTAAGGGTCACTACGGTATAGGGGTGTCGACCCTTAAGGCCTTTTAGCTAATGTTATGAGCGGGGTTGACGAATGGGCTCCCTTAACGCTCGGGTGAAATAAAGTTTGATAGACCCTAGAAAGAACCCTTAGTGATTATTTCGTGATCCCTCTGTTTACATCGATCCTGTTGGTGGCTCTGGACATGCCTCAGCTATAACGGTTAATTGAACTTGAAAGAAAATTGTCCACTCTATTGATGTTGTTTGTGGCACTTGATATGCCTTAACAAAACTAAATGAGTTTAAAAGCATTGGGTACTCGTGATTTAATATCATTATCAGTTCAAATGAACTTGTTTACTGTTGATATATTACCTGTTTAAGAATTTGTAGAATACTCATGGTTTACTGATATTTTAAAGATCAGAAGTACTTGATATGCGACTACTTATACTTGTTCAGAAGTTACCACCTCTTTACTTATTAATGTTTCAAATCTTTTGGTTTATTTAAACCTATGCTTCCGTGTCACTCGTTGCTTTACATGTCTTAGTGTGCACTTACTCAACTTTTACTAAACATTTTCTTCAAAACTGCGTCGGCTTTTGCCATTTTAAAACTGCAGGTCATCAATCAGGAAGGGGGATGGGAACGCGAATTGAGACGTAGCTGCGTGCTTAAGTTAGATCACTTAGCAGATAACCTAGATTATTTCAAACACATTATATTTGTAAACTTATCTTCTCAAGATTGTTGTAGTTATTAAATAAAATGTAATATTGGTAACTATATTTCTACTTTTGGTTATCAATTGTCTTTTAAAAAATAGTTTTGAAAAAATGATTGGTGCGTAGATACCAAATGCCAAGTGATATGGACCACTTTGTTTAGCAGTCCGCTGGCGTGACTCTTAGTACGACTGTACTATGAGTTGTACCCGCTGTCTAGACTAAGTTGGAACATTAGAAACACATGCGAGTTGTGATGGAGAGACACGTTGTGTGACGACACATAGTGTTCTTTTTTCCCTCGTACGCGTGGAACACTTGAGGTGATTGGTTTATCGAATCCTATACAGGTAAGACAATATTTTTCATACTGATGAGGCAAGCAAAATGACATGTTAGTTGCGATCAAAGTATTTTGTGTCTAAAACTTTCGAGACTTATTTAAATGCAAAAAAAAAAAAAAAAAAAACGAGATTTGTTTAAATGCTATAAAATTTTGGAATCGCTTTGTAAATGTGATAACTTGTAGGTTGGTTTATAACTCTCAAAATTTGATTCCGACCTTTTTTACTGGACCTAATTGTATTTGAACCCCTACTATGATACGAGTGAGTATGAGACCTTACCAACCGAGAGCTCGTTCCCGTTAATATAAGTGTTGCACATGCATTAGCCTTGAATAAAATTTGCATGTGCATTAGCATTGCATACAACTCTCGTGTGCATTAGTTGCATTCTCTTGAAGCATGTTTGTCATTTCACTCAAAAGATTTCTTAAGCTTCGAGGACGAAGCTTAATTTTAAGGGGGATATAATGTAATACCTCGTATTTAATTAAGGAGTTATTTGGTAATTTCGAAAAAAAATTGAAAATTTTGAGAAATTTATATTTCAAACTTATTAATGACTTTTCTTTATTTTAAAATAAAAGGATGTCATTTGACATCTATGAGGATATATATTTTTAATTTTGGGTTATTTTGTAGTTTTTAAACTTAGATGATACTATATGAAAATCATTTTGTATATCTAGGACATACTTGTAGTTTTCTAAAAGTGATTTATACAAAGTGTTTTATTTGAAATGATTTGGAGATTTTATAATTAATGGAATTTATCTTTGCTAGTGTTACCTATTAATTGGCAATTATATTTTCACCCCTCAACTTTTAGCTTTCACATTTCTACCCCGACTAGCAATTCATTTATTATTTATTTATACTCAAGACCCCCTCAATTATTTTTTGTCAACTCTACTAAAGCACGGAGATGTTATTTTTTTTACAAGCATCTCACATTTTGCTCTACTAATACATCAAGAACACTATGCCCACTATATTCATTTTTTTTTCTTCTATCACTCCCATCTCCATCAACCTCCCATTACTACCTTCACTTTTATCAACATCGTTTGGGAGATTCTTCACCGCCAACCTCCACCATCAACCACATTTCTTTCTTCCACAATTCTTCACATGTTTTTCTCTTCAAGAGCATTCACACAAGCTCTTTTCTCTCTCTCAAAACTCCATGCCCGTTTTTGGAGGTTGACCTCCACAAAACTTCATCAAAACTCAAATTTCTTGGCTCTAAATTGTGAAAATCTTGAGTCCAACCTTAGTAATCATCATGGAGGGGTGTTCTTCCACCATTCTCCTCAAGGATTGAAGGCCAAATGCATTCTTTTCGTCATCATCTTCTTGAATCTTGGGGTAAAGTTTCTTCTAGTCTGTAATTGATGCTTGCATGTCCATCTTTACCTTTGATTGATGAAATTTCATCTTTGATTTCTTCAATTCCATGCTTAGTTCTTCGTCTCCATGGTTAGATCATGTGTTTGACCTCAAATTTTAGATTATTTCATGAAATTCAAAGTAGAACCCACATGCACTTTGTGTGTTTCTTGTTAGTTACACTTGAATCTCAAGAACATTTTGATAATTTGTGTCAAGGTCATGTAAATATATTAATTCATGCCTAAAATGATGTGATTTGGGTGAAAATCAAGTCTCCCTAAGTTGCAGATATCATTTGAACCAAACTTGCTGATTTTTGGAAAAATTGCATATATTTACAATCTGACCAGTTCGTTAAAAACGTACCGTATCTCTATATTTTGTCTCTGTGAAATTTTAAAATCTTACATATTCTGGAACTAGACTCAAAGAGGGTCATTTTGAAAAAAAAAATCAACTTAGCATTTTTGTTTTGGGAGATAAACTCATTCTAAGTTGTATGTTTTCTGAAAATTCATTTCGGGGCCACTCTTGCCATTTTTGTTAAAAAATCCATTGTCAGAAACCTATGAAATCTCATCTTTCTTGTGATTAAATTAGACACATAAGGGATTCATTCTGGAGAAGATGAGAATTTTTCCTATTCTCTAAGTAGTAGTAATTGTTCTTCAAAGTTGAAACTTTCTTCCAAACTTGTCTATGCATAGCAGTGTTTGTTATTTTTTTTTAACTTGAGTTTTATAATAGCTATGCATGATTTTCTTGGTGTTTCTGAAAGTAGACACATGTAGGTTCCTCATACATTAATTTCAAAATTTTAGGAGATGATTTGATATGGTAAATATGGCTCCAAAGTCAGAGCTACAATTCTGTCCAGAATTGTAGTTTCACATTTTTTAGAAAACTTGAATTTTTGAACTTCTAGGTGTTTTGTTGGACTTATTTTGATAATTAAACATCATTATATGTTCATTAGTGACATTTAGGACTATGTGACATGTAGATTTTCATTTTTATTATGCATGTGTAAATTGGTTATAACGAGTACGTCATACGTGTGATTGTAGACATCGACCTCGTAGGAGAGAGCGCTTGTCGCCGGAGTGCTAGACTTAGTTTTTTGCTTTTGATTGTGCTTCATCTCAGTGGTAAGTACATATGTACGACCTTTTCATATCAAAATGTGCGTATGTATTTGATGTTTCCAATGAATGCTTGTTAAATGAAAAAGTATGAGGTAAGACAATATTTTTCATACTGATGAGGCAAGCAAAATGACATGTTAGTTGCGATCAAAGTATTTTGTGTCTAAAACTTTCGAGACTTATTTAAATGCAAAAAAAAAAAAAAAAAAAAAAAACGAGATTTGTTTAAATGCTATAAAATTTTGGAATCGCTTTGTAAATGTGATAACTTGTAGGTTGGTTTATAACTCTCAAAATTTGATTCCGACCTTTTTTACTGGACCTAATTGTATTTGAACCCCTACTATGATACGAGTGAGTATGAGACCTTACCAACCGAGAGCTCGTTCCCGTTAATATAAGTGTTGCACATGCATTAGCCTTGAATAAAATTTGCATGTGCATTAGCATTGCATACAACTCTCGTGTGCATTAGTTGCATTCTCTTGAAGCATGTTTGTCATTTCACTCAAAAGATTTCTTAAGCTTCGAGGACGAAGCTTAATTTTAAGGGGGATATAATGTAATACCTCGTATTTAATTAAGGAGTTATTTGGTAATTTCGAAAAAAAAATTGAAAATTTTGGGAAATTTATATTTCAAACTTATTAATGACTTTTCTTTATTTTAAAATAAAAGGATGTCATTTGACATCTATGAGGATATATATTTTTAATTTTGGGTTATTTTGTAGTTTTTAAACTTAGATGATACTATATGAAACTCATTTTGTATATCTAGGACATACTTGTAGTTTTCTAAAAGTGATTTATACAAAGTGTTTTATTTGAAATGATTTGGAGATTTTATAATTAATGAAATTTATCTTTGCTAGTTGTGCACAAGAGATTCCGGCGGGGAGACCTCCGTGTGCACCGTGTGTAGTGGATCAAGGATCGCACAGGAAGAATAGGGGTGTGTGTAGGGAGAGAGTAAGTCAGTAGCAATGTCTGAGAGAGAGACAGAGGTTTGGCAGAGCTTCCGCGTATGGCAGTGTGTTCCCCTTTGTATGGAAAGGTTGACGGTCTATATATACTGGAGAACGTGACCGTTTTAGTGTGGTTAATGCGCCCATTAATGGCGGCTTAATTAGCTTAACCATAACGGCACGTTCGTCCGAGTATGTAGGAACCGTTAGAGCACGTGGTGCGCGAATACCGGAACCGTTACGAGGTTGACCGGGTTTGACCGGATTGACCGGGTTTATGGAGCTCGTGCCATAAATCTCTCAAAACAGTTACTAAAGGTCGCGTGCGGGCTTGGCTCGCACGCGACAGGGCTTACTCTAGCCTCCAAACCACTAAGTCCCTACAAGTCCCGTGCAGTGGTATGCGAGGGCTCTGCTTCGCAGCCCCCACATGGATCAGCTCGGCTGGTGATCCTGTGTGTGTGGAGCACAATATGGTGTGCTGGATGGCCGCCACGTGGCCGAGATCTGTCATGTCAGAAAGCAGTATCTACATTAGCCCCCTTTCTGCGCGTAAAGATTCATAGCCGTATAGTCTTCCATGCGCGGAAACCAACATACGCGTCGCCGCCACGCACCAATTCAAATACGGGCAAGTTCAGCCCCCGTGCGTATCATTATGACCTAAAACCCCTAGAGTCGTGCCGTCTGACCTTTAGGGTTTTAGGCGTGACATCAGCTTGTCCTGTGATTGCGCGATTCGACGGTGACGGTTGCGATTCGACCATCGAAAGGACGCAACCCTTCATTGTTTTGGATAAATACCTTGTATCCCCCATTATTGCAAAGCATTACTTTTTCCTCTTAAAGTGAATGGTACCCGGAGATCTTCGAGAGCAGATCCAGATAATCAATCACCAGTTCAGAACTGCAATCCGTGTTCTTCAATTGTGCGTATCCAAGCAAACTTCAAGAAAACAAGGTTGGCCTCGTTTACTTTTGATTTAAGATACCAGTGTTTGCCTTGAACTGCGTTGAATCTGTAAACCCGTGGGATTTGTGAAAAGGTTTTGGTCTTTGGACCCGCTTCGTTGTAATCTTTCAGCAATATTGGATCTTGCAACTCCCCAATTTCTGAAATCGATAACCGGAACCGTTCGTTTTCCTTCGCATAGATCTTGAATTCCCAAAATTCAAACTGAAGTGTGGTATTTCTCCCCCCTTTTTTTCTTGCTCTTTCGCAGATATGGCCAAGACAAGAGTAACCAGACCCGTCAAGGAAGATGAAGAGATACCCGACCTTCCGCAGGCCTTGTGGCGAAAAGCCCCCTTCTTAGGCGGCAAAGATTTCTACCATGCGAGGATAAAGGCGAAGAGAATGCCTGATCCTGTTCCCGTTGAGCGATTGCTGGCGTTGACTCGCCCAGTTAACTCAGCCCTGCTCGAGTGGGTTGGTTCCGAGGATGTAGTTCGATTGGGGATCGAGAACGGGCACTTCCCGTATACTGCGATTTCTACTCAGGCGTTCGTCCAGAAATTGGACTATATGGATGAGTGGATTGACCATGTGTTGGAACATCATGCCGAGACTCTTAGCGAAGCCGGCGTGTATTTTGCTATCCGTGCTATGAAGGGTGCTGCCGTGAAGCTGGATCAATCCATGCTTCTAGACCTTCTGTCCCGTTACTCGCCTGCGACTCACACATTCCATTTTGCTGAGTTCGAGGCTGCCCCCACGCTCGAGGACGTGCAAATACTGTACGAGTTTTCCCCCATGGGTGAAGTGGACCCTCTGAGTCCTTTGAGGACATCTGCGGAAATTGCTTTGTATACGCAGATGGAGGCATGCTTAGCTGAAGTGAAGAAAATCTCCACTCGGTGGACCACTACAAAGCCCCTTCCGAACTGGCAGCTGGTGGATACGTCTGCGAAAAATACCTGGAACAAATGGTTGCAGTATTTCTTCCGAGACTATGCGAACAGCAGCATCACTAAGAAACTTCTGAGTGAGGACCCAGAAGCCGAAAATTTCGTAGAGGGCAAGGGTTATCACCTGACCCTCTGTGCTTTTCTCTGTGCTTGGCTGTCGAGGTACCTGATCGATGGTCACCCCCACGATGGGGTTTTCTACCATGTGTTGCCACTTGCTGTGAGGCTCGCCCTTGGCCAGAGAGTCGCACTTGGACCCTTGGTTTTGGGCACGCTGTATTATAGGCTCGATCAGCTGGTTCTGGCTATGAGAGAGTCGCGTGGCCGCCTCGATATTTTGACCTTTGTCAATATTTCCTTCTTGACAATGTGGGTTTTCGAGCGCTGGCCGTCTTATGCCCCAACTGCTCTCCAACTTGTTAAGTGGTGCTCCCCAGGCGAGACAGAAGCGCGCAACAGCGGAAGAGCTGCGAGATGGTTCGGAACAGGCAACACCAAGTGCGTTTGGAGTTTGATATGCGACAAACGGAAGGAGTTTACTGCCAGGCCCTATGCCACGCGCATCGAGAATGTGAGATGGTTTCCAAGGCTATACCCCTCCAAAGGTATGGTCTTCTCAGAAGAACTTCTTTTTGAGAAGGGGCCGCATTTCCACGAGCGTTATCGCGAGTTCTTTTGCTGGTGCCTGCGAGGTTCCCTTCCTGCCCTTGCGGAGCATATTCGTGAGCTCGCGCCAAGGTATGAAAAGCTTACAGTGGATGTTGACCCTACTCGAGTCTCTCCTCAGTTTGGTTTTGACGCTGTGGCCCCATCGATCTGGCCCCAGTCCATTGTCAGAGGCTGCTACAAGCGCTTGCTCACAAAAGAGTGCAAGACGGTTTTCATGAGCAACCTTCCTTTCGAGCAGCCTGCGGGTACCCGCGAGGGTGGTTGTTCCCAGAACTGGCTCGCATACTGGGCTGCCCAGCAAACGAGGATTGAGACGGAGTCAGCGGCGCAACCGGGCAGGGCCCCCTTGCTCAAAAGAAACTCTTTTCCGTTTCGCCCCAATTGCAGCTTGAGCGAGTCTGAGTATGGTTGCTACTCACTGTGGGACCGTGAGAACCATTTGTGCCCTGATTTCATTCTGAAGGAGCAGGTCGCCGCAATCAAGAAGGGCGACACGCAAGTCGTCAGATACAACAAGGCTTTTGCTGATGTAAGTACTTTTCTTCGCATGTGTTAAATTTTCTCGATTTCCATATGCTGACACTTTTACTGTACTGTTGTAGTGTCATGTGCGGAGATTCGCAGCTGGTGATCGCTCCAAGTCGCTGGTCAACACTATTGTTGCCACCAGAAGACAACAGCAGCCGTTCCGGCTTTCATGGAGGATGGACGCTGAGGTTGAAGCAAAGGTTCGCGCAGTCATGAATGTCTTTGCTGACTCGCTGATAGACAATCCTCCGGCTCCGTCTCCTTCTGGAGATGACCCGTCTCCTCCAGCAACTGCGGCGCCAAGAGCGAAGAGACCTAGGCAAAAGGGAATTACCATTTCTTCCCCTAGAAGCGCTCCAGCTTCTCCTTCAGTGAGGTCCCTTTCTATCAAGGACATAGGCAAAGGTCGCATGCCCAGCAAAGTGCGGAAAGAGCTCGCAGTTGAGTCTTTCGTTCCCTTCGATCAAGAGGGAGAGGAAGAGAGGCAGGAGCCCCAAGCAAGTGATGAAGAAGAAGAAGCAACAGTTGTGATGCATGAGGAAGAACCAGGAGGTACCTCCGTCGCACTTCATTTCCCGTCATCGTAACTTCTTTGCACTTCTTTTCTTTAAACCATTCGTGTATTCGCAGATGATGACGATGAGACCGCTGGCGGCCTCGCGGCCAAGAGGCAAAAGAGGGATGTCCATTCTGGCATCCCAGATGATCCCATAAGCGAGGACATTCTGGCTGAGTCCCGTAAGACAGCCGCGGAGGCTGCTGAGAGAAGGAGGCGTCGGGAAGAAGAGGAGCTTGAGCGTGTGAAGCAGCGGAGCCTCGAAGAGCGGCATGTTGACGACTTAGCGCGTCCAATTGTCGAGGAGGACGAGCTTCCCGAAGAAGTGGCTCCTCATGCAGAGGAGGAAGATGAGGTTCTCGGAGAGGATGCAGCAGCCTTAGAGCAAGTCCAAGCGGATTTCGAGGAAATCGCAGGCGGCGATAAAGGTGAGATCTTCAATCTCGCAGTAACTTATAGAGATGTTATTGTGGGTGCGTTAAAGCATGGCGTGTCAAAGGCTGACATTCGCCGTTGGTTAGTAGACAAATGCGGAGAACCTTCAGGTAATCATTTGAGTGATACGCATGTACTAGGCTTTAGCAACTTGAGGCAAAGTCATGACTGGTTTATTCGCATCCCAGGTCACGCTCCCTTTACAGACTTGCTTAGTGAGGATACACTGATAGGGCATGGTTCCACGTCCTTAGTGTATGACGAAGATACCCCAATCCCACCTTCGCGTGGAGGTGCTTATTCTTAGCTTTTAGTAAAGATAGCAGAATAACTTATAGCGCAAGTTACCTCATATCATCGTTTCTAATGTCGCAGGTCATGCTGAGGAACCTGAGCTGGAGCAGGGAAGCCAGCCTTCTGCGCCCTATGTTCCAATTCCGAGCTCCCATACCGAGAAGCCCGTCGCAGCTGCTGACCACACGGGTGTGCCTCGTGGGGACATCATCGAGCTTTCCGACGATGCTGGAGCTGACACTGTGTTGATGGATGAAGATGTCCATGCTAGTGCTGACGAGGTAAGGACACCTGCTGCTAATGCTTCCGCATCCGAGAGTGTCCTTCAACAAGCGACTACGGCCGTCTCTTCGACTCCGGCAATGACTGAGTCAGAGGCACCCATTCCTGCGTGGAGCTTTTGGGGTTCGCAGGTTGGGAATGTAGTCGCAGCTGGCGCGGCCTACATTCTTCCTCCCGACTACGAGAGATTAGAGCTCGCAGCTGATAGGAGAGCTATGGAGCGAGGACAGTCTTCAACCGCCCCTGCAGCGCGCATTCCTTCTCTTCATGAGATTCTGGAAGGAACTGGTAAGTAGAGCTTTACTGTTCGCGCGTCACATTATTCGCTTGCGAATTTTGGCATCATAACTTATTTTTGACATCTCCTCAGGTTTGAAGCAAACCGACGTAGACTGGGTGGTCCGAATGCGTCTCAGGTACCCTCGCTCGTTTGTGAGATCTCTGGAGATCGGGCCCTTTGACAGGAGGCTGTTCCTTACTGAAGCCATTTGGATACTGGAGCAGCTGTCTGCGGCTACGCCTGCGACCATTTCGGTCCAGAGTGCTGAACTGCTATGTGGCATGTGCCAGAACCTCGTGACCAAAGTCCAAGGCAGACTGGGCTTTAAGTTTCTTAAGGACAGAGTCACGCTGATCCGCGCGGCCGTGACTTTGAAGCTCGGTCACCAGAATCTCGCAGTCGAGATGCAGAAGGTGGAGCAGCAGAAGCAAAAGGTTGATGAAGCTCTGAAGCTGTATCATGAGATGAATGCTAGATGCGAGCTACTGAAGCAAGAAGTGGCACAGGTGGAGAGGCTGAGCGAGCAGTTCGCGCCCCAAGACTCCTTAATCAAGAATTTACTTTGATTTTTCGAATCTTGCAAAAATAGCTGAAACATTAATGTAACATTTTGAACATTAATGTAATGTTGCTAGGGTTTAGGATACGCAACTGAATCGTCGTAGCCTTTAGTAGGGTAATTGATTGTTACCGCTTTTCAAGGCGTAAGTGATTGAACTTACCCTCTTTTTGAATTTTGCTGACTCATCTTAGGCAACCGAAGAGTCTGTACAGGGTCTATATAAACCCTGTCTTTGCTATTTGGGTTCTTCATCCCAAACATGTGCTTTGCCGTGAGTCCTTACGACTGCTGGCTTCAACGCTTGTTTTTCGTTGATTCATGGCAACTTCAAGCTTTGAATCCTGAGTTTTCGCTTTGTGCTATAGAACTAGTTTCCAAGATCCACTTTACGAGGCTTATTGCTCTTTATAACCATCATAAAGAAGATGCAGATAATATCTCATGCGTATTCGAAGAAGTTTCTTCGTGTATTATGTGTGCAGGTCATGTTTCCGGCCGCCTCGTGGCGAGGTGCAGCGCCGAAGTGACCGTGCTACCGCCTCGTAATGAACGGCGGAATTCTCCTCCAGCATCCCTGGAGGAGAATTTCTTGCCTCTTCGTTCTTGAACTCAGGGTGCTCGTCAATGCCCTTGTCAATCATGACAAGGAATCCATCCCCAGAGGAATGACTGCTTCCTCTGTTTTGCAGAGTAGCATCCGTCGGGACAGGAAGCTCCTCCGGCGCCTATCTTGATCAGACAGAGGCTTCTGTCATTCCTTGGGGTCTTGGGCGTATCGCATCCCTGACCTCGCTGTTAGGGATGTAGCAAATGACAAGTTGATCTCTTCGCGGCAGCATCCCTTTTGCTATAGATCTTTGGCCGCAGATCTGCGTGTTGAACTGCCGGTGTTAGGACCGGTGGGCTCCTTCTTTTCTTAGTTGGGAGTTCCCTAGTGTCTCTGCTGGCTTACCAGCCACTTTTCGAATGTATTGTAAGCCATATTGGCTGCGTAGTTAGATTCGAGCTTTTCGTTTGTAAGCTGCTATCTAGACAGATAAATTGTAAGTCATTTGACTCGTAATGATAAATAGTTTTCTGTATTATCTGCTGTCTCTTTACAACAAATACAATTTCGCATGCGTTTCGGCACATTTCGCCTTGCATAATGCTATGTAATTGTTTCGTATCTGCGATATATTGATTCGCGGGTGTTTTGCTAGATCGTTCGAGATCGTATCTTCGCAGCTGTGCCATCTCGGCGGATGGGCTTGCAATTGGCCATTGTAAACTATTTAAGATTATGTTTACAACATTGCTATCGTAACAGATAGTCTTTAGCAGATCAATTAAGATCATTAAGTGATGCGAACTGCTATCACAAAAGATAGGCTTTATGAGCGAACTGCTTGAGATCGTTTCTCGCATAAATTGCTATCGCAACAGATAGACTTTTAGAAGATCCAGTAAGATCATCTTGCGCATGCGTTGCCATCATAACAGAGGCTTTTGTGATCAACAAAAATCACTTTGCATATAAGTTGCTATCGTAACAGATAGGCTTGAGAAGCTCAGGTAAAATTGTTTTATGTATGAGTCGCTATCGTAACAGATAGGCTTGAGATCGCACTTGTATAGACTGCTATCTTGAGAGATAGGCTTAGATGATCGATCGAGATCGCATTTGCGTTTCGCTGCTATCGTAAGGGATAGGCTTTACAAGATCAATCAAGATCGCATTTGAATTGGTTTCTATCGTGAGAGATATGCTTTAGATGATTAATTAAAATCGCATTTGCGTTTAGCTGCTATCGTCAGGGATAGGCTTTACATGATCAATTACGATCGCCTTTGCGCTTGGTTGCTATCGTAAGGGATAGGCTTTAGATGATCAATTAAGATCACATTTGTGTTGGATGCTATCGTAAGAGATAGGCTTTACATGACCAGTTAAGATTGCATTTGCATTGGCTGCTACCGTGAGAGATAGGCTTGAATGATCACTCAAGATCGCATTTGTGTTGGCTGCTATCATAAGAGATAGGCTTAGATGATCACTTAAGATCGTACTTGCATTGGCTGCTATCGTTAGAGATAGGCTTAGATGATCACTTAAGATCGCATTTGTGTTGGCTGCTATCGTTAGAGATAGGCTTAGATGATCACTTAAGATCGTATTTGCATTGGCTGCTATCGTTAGAGATAGGCTTAGATGATCACTTAAGATCGCATTTGTGTTGGCTGCTATCGTTAGAGATAGGCTTAGATGATCACTTAAGATCATATTTGCATTGGCTGCTATCGTTAGAGATAGGCTTAGATGATCACTTAAGATCGCATTTGCATTGGTTGCTATCGTTAGAGATAGGCTTAGATGATCATTTAAGATCGTATTGCATTGGTTGCTATCGTTAGAGATAGGCTTAGATGATCAATTAAGATCGTAGTTTGTATTAATTGCTGTTGCAGCGCATAAACCATTGTCAACAGTAATAACAAATTAACTAGAGCAACATAAACAGCTAGAAATATGAACTTCTCATTTGGGAGAATTCTTTTATTATAATGCTCTCATATGGGAGAGATGGGATTACAATCCTCTCATATGGGAGAGGAGGTTGCGTAAATCATAGCCACATGAGACATTAAACACGTTATCGTAAAACGTATGAAATGAGAGAAGTCAGGGATAGTACTTCTTGATCCAGCGCATATTGATTGAACTGGGGGTTGAGGCTGTACCGTGCAACCTTCGTATGCTGCAGTAACCACTATCGAAGACTTCTGTGACTTCGAAGGGTCCTTCCCAATTAGCTGCGAACTTTGGGTGAGTTGCTTCTCGCATGCAGTGGTCGGATGCGCGCAAGACCAGATCTCCGACTGCGAAATCCCTTCGCTGGACTGTCTTGTTGTAGGCGCGAGCGATTCTTTCCTGGTACCGCTTGTTAGTCCTTTTGTCTTGCGCTTTTCTTCCAGCAAGATTAAGTCATGATCGCGTTGATTTTCATAGAGTGCATGGAAGGCCAGCCTTGCCGAGTTGACTCTGACCTCCGCAGGTACCACAGCTTCGGCCCCATAACATAGCAGAAATGGCGAGGCCCCTGTGGGTGTCCTTGGAGAAGTTCTGTAGGCCCACAGAGCTATGCTTAGAGAGTCGGCCCACTTCTTGTGATCGTCTGCGACCATTTTGCTCAATATTCTCAACAGCGTCTTGTTAGTCGCTTCGGCCTGTCCGTTTCCCTTTGGGTAGTAAGGGGTAGAACATATCTGCCTGATGTTGTACTCCGCTAATTTCGCAGCTACCTGGCGATTAACAAAAGGAGTACCGTTATCTGAAAGAATGGTGTTTGGGATTCCGAACCTGCATATGATGCTTTCCTGAATGAAATTGACCACAGCCAGCGCATTTGCCGTCTTTAGTGGTATTGCTTCCACCCACTTAGTGAACAGCTCGGTTGCGGTGAGAATGAAGTGGTTCCCATGCGACGTTGGTCGGATGGGACCGATGAAGTCCAGAGCCCATGTGTGAAATGGCCATGGCGTCCCTAATGCATGTAAGTCCACGGCGGGAGCATGCACTAGGTTCCCTTTGAATTGGCATTCTTGGCAGCGTCGCACTTTGGTGCGGCAATCGACTTCCATGGTGGGCCAGAAGTATCCAATTGAGAGGAGCTGTCTGCATAATTTCGCACCTCCTTGATGCTCCACCTGATGAGAAAGGTCCATGACTTCTTGTGCTTCTCTGTCGTCTAGGCATCGCAGCAAGTTGCCCTCGTGACCTCTTCGCCAAAGCAGGTTTTCCTGTACCACGTATCGAGACGCTTTCCTTTTCAATTTTTCGGCCTCTTTTCTTGACTCGGGCATGGTGCCGTGGGTGAGGAAATCGAACAGTGGCTTCCTCCAGTCCGTGTCGTCATCGGTTAGGGCGACGAGTAGAGAGTCTTTGATTAGCGCGCGACTTTCGCACTTCCCTTGTATCAGGGCTGCGGCTGTTGACATGCCTGGCCAATGAATGCCATATCTCTGAGCCTTTCTGTAGATTGACACCTCGCTTTCTCCGCAAGCGTGTTGGTGAATCTTTTCTAACAACTGTTGTCCCTCTTGCTCGGAGACACACCGCATGAGTATTCCTCCAGGACCCTTGTAGTAAAGGGTGTTGTCGTGGATGCAGTATCCTTTTGTGAGTGCCCAGCTTTCGCTGCTGGTGCCTTTCGTAATGGCTTGCAGGATTGCTTTCCGCCAGTCTGCATCATCCATGTGTTCGTCGTCGCACACACCTTCTGCTAATGCTGACGAAGTTCGCACCTCGATGGAAATCCTTGCAGGGCACTTGTCTATGCTGACCTTAGATCCCAGAGTTGCTAAGGCGTCTGCGTGCCTGTTGTCTGCTCGGGGCTTGTGCTCGTACTTCACATCGCGGAATTGTTGCATCAGTTTCTGTACTAGAGTACGATAAGACAGGAGGTTGATCTCCTTCAAACCATATTCGCCCGAGGCTTGCTTAACAATCAGCTTGGAATCTCCCATGACTGTTAAGTTGCTCACTTCTAAGGCCTTTGCCGCACGGAGCCCCGCGATAAGAGCCTCGTATTCCGCTTCGTTGTTTGTAACTGCGAAGTTGATCTTTACGGACATCTGTATGACTTCCCCATCTGGTTTTGTCAGGACTATCCCAAAGCCTCCGCCCTTCCTGGTTGACGAACCGTCGAAGTGGAGGGTCCAATAGGGCACGTCGATTGCGTAGATTTCAGGGCCTTCGAGCTCTTCTTCGATCACAGGTTCATGGCTGTTGTCGGGAAACTGTGCCAGCAGATCCGCTACCGTCTGCGACTTGATCGCTCTTGGTTTCACGCATGTGATATCGTATTGAGAGATGGTCATGTACCATTTCGCCAGTCTTCCACCCGGAGTAGTGTGAGTAAGCAAATATCTTATGGGGTCGCTCTTGGTGACCACCACTACTTTGTGCGACGCGAAATAGTGTCTCAACTTTTCTATCACAAAGAATAAAGCAAGGCAATGACGTTCGATGTTTGTGTACCTTGATTCAGCAGGCTGCACAATGCGAGAGATATAGTAGATGGGCCTCTCTTGACCTTCGTACTCCTGAGCCAAGAGTGCTCCTATAGATCTCCTTGTTGATGTGAGATATAGCAGAAGCGGTGATCCCAATTGAGGCGCGATCATTATCTTTGAGGATGTGAGTAGTTCTTTCAGCTTTTCGAATGCGGCCTCATGGTCCGGAGCCCAGTTGTATGCGGCGTCCTTCTTAAGAAGAGTACTGAAACCGCATGTGATCTCTGCAATTGCTGGAATGAATCTCCGCAGATACGACAGCTTTCCCAAGAACGTCTTCAAGGTACTTTGATTGTGGGGAGGCGACATGCTGGTGATGGCCGACACTTTCGCAGGGTCAGGTTCGATCCCCTGGCGATGGACTACACACCCCAAGAACTTCCCCGAGGTCACGCCGAACGCGCATTTCATGGGGTTCATTTTCAGTTGAAATCTCCTGCATCTGTTGAACACCTTTCGCAGGTCTGCAAGGTGATCCGCTTCGTGCTTGGATTTGACCACCAGGTCATCCACATAAAATTCCACCTCTTTGTGCATCATGTCGTGGAATAGAGCCATCATGGCCCGCTGATAGGTTGCGCCCGCGTTCTTAAGACCGAACGGCATCACCGTGTAGTTGAATACCCCCACAGGAGTGATGAATGCAGTTTTCCGCGCATCATCGGGATCCATCTTGATTTGATTGTATCCGCTGAAACCGTCCATGAAACTGAACATGCGATGGCCTGCTGTTCAATCGATAAGCAAATCGATGTTGGGCAGTGGGAAATCGTCCTTAGGGCAGAAGCGATTGAGATCTCGGAAGTCCACGCAGATGCGAAGCTGTCCGTTCTTCTTCACCACCGGCACGATGTTGGCCAGCCATGTGGGATGATGATTTGGCTCTATGAATTTGGCATCTAGGAGTTTGACGATCTCCTGTTTGATCTTCACGTTGAGTTCTGGCCTGAAGCTTCTGGTGCTTTGCTTGACCGGTTTAGACCCTGGGATGATGTCTAAACGGTGCATGGTGATGCTTGTATCCAGACCTGGCATCTCATCATATTCCCATGCGAACACGTCCTTGTACTCAGTCAGGAGCTGCAGTAGTCCTTGTTCCTCTTCGCTTGTGAGGTCCGCGCTCAAGAAGACCGGCCTTTTCTTTTCCTCGTTCGGGCTGAGGAATACTTCCTTTAGTTCTTGATTTTGCGGTCTTGGCCTGTCTTCCATGCATTCAGGCGCTTCTTTGAGTTTCTCGTCTGGAGTGCCTTGTGTTGGCTCTTCCGTTAGCGCGACTTGCTCGATTTGATTGATTTGCCCAGGGACATCCCCATGCCCGTGTGAGGACGTCCCCGCGCACCTTCATATGCGATAGCATTTCTTCCCATTGGCGTAGAAGCTCTCTATTTCCTTGCCCTCGGGGTCATGCTTCGCGATCCTCTTCAAGGTGTACACATTCTTTCTATGATATGCGATACGTGGCGCCTCTTCGCGTGCAGGCGGCTTTTCCTTGGCATCTTCCCTCGTCACCATCACGCCCGCAGGTGACTGGTCCTTGATGTCCTCCCAGAGAGGTAAAGGAGTAGGGTTAAAGGGCCCGGGTGTTTGCTCGTCCGCCATCTCGGTGAACCACACCGCCTCGCTAAGATGTGCTTCGTCCAAGTTGAACGGGTTAATCGAAGCCGGTATCTCGACAATTCTGTCGTTCCAGATGGCTTTCATAACCTGGTGAGCCGTCGAAGGGACTGCGTCGAAGCGATGAATCCAGGCTCGACCTATGATCATGTGGTATGTGGTGTTCGCGTCTATGACATAGAACTTCGCCGAGCATTTGATCTTTCCAATCTGGACGCCCAGGCGGATCCATCCGATCGTCATTCTAGAGTCGCTTCCGAATCCCACCAGTGGAGATGGACGTTTGACTACCTTATGCTCGGGGATCCCTGCTAGCTTCAGTGTGTGGAGGGGAACAACATTAACCGCTGCTCCTCCGTCAACGAATGCTCGCTTGAATTCGACGCCATTGATGATGGCGGTCACGTACAGAGGCCTCTGGTGACTCGCATCCGTCTTCTTGTCGTTGGCAGAAAAGGTCATGATCTTTTCTGTGGAACGAGACGCCCTGATGACTTTCCCGTTGGAGACCACGAGGTCCTCCTCGTAGTCCTCCGCTATCCTTAAGATTGCTTTTGTCATATCAGTCCGGCACCTCTCGGAGAAATTCATCTCGTCGAAGAATTTGTTGAAGCCGTGCGACCCTTTCAGGCGGTCGGCACGTTCATCTTCCGTGTCCATGCTATAATCTTCGTCTTGATGGACCTCAGCAATGATGGGTAGACCATCCTCTGCGACCTCCTCCAGGTCTACGATCGAGATCATGGCGACCTCTTTGCCTTTCGAGCCTGACTCTGTATGGGCAGGAAGTGGGTTGTTGCGCACGTCTTTCCTGTTGTCGCTGACGATTAGCTCGCCGTTCTTCATCTTCTGATCGAACGCGAACCTGAGTTTCTTGCACTCGGCGGTGGGATGCATGATCTTACCGTGGTACTCGCACCACTTAGGGTCCCTCACCATCTCTTTGGAGGGTATTTTCTCGAGTGGTGGCAGAACGCCGTCCTTGCGCCACTGTTTGCAGAGATCACTCGCTTCCTCTACCGAGCATGGCAGAGGCGGTACATCGAAGTTCACAACCTTCGCTTGCTTCTGGGGCGAAACTGTGTTGACCTCGGCTTCGCGTCCCCGCTTGTAGCTGAACCTTCCGATCTTGTAAGTGGTGCCGCTCGCAGGTCGCTCCGAAGCGTTCTTCTTTTTCTGTCTCTCGACTATGGGCTCGATGTTCTTCGTGCATTCGATTAGTTTTGAAAACGTAGGTGTTTGCAAATTGATGAGCATACCTTTGTATTCATCTCGCATGCACTGTAGGCATATCTCCACGAGCCGGCTTTCGAGCATTGGATCTTTGCACTCCAAAGATTTCGCCCGGAATTTCTTGATGAAGGTGATCCCATCCTCCTCGGGTTTCTGGTACCTCCGCGAGAGATGGATCATCGTCACCTTCTCCTCCATTTGGAAGAACTTGGTATAGAACTTTTGGACCATGTCGTCCCAAGTCTTCACGGATCCGGCCTCCAATGTCCGGTACCATTTGTATGCTACGTTCCCAAGAGATTTTGGGAACTCCCGCATCAGTAGTTTGGGATCGGCTCCGAACGGACCCATGACGTCGATAAAACGCATGACATGCTCATGAGCGTTTCCATTGACGTCCTCGAACTTATCCCATTTGGGAGCCTTGTACCCCGCCGGGTTAGGCATGAGATAGATCTCTCGTGGAATAGGTGGATCATTGTCTAGCTTCGGGATAATAGTATCCGCGAATGACTGATGAGCCAGGATGGTGTCCACGCGCTTTTGTAAAGACGTCATGCACTCTGGAATGCTACCCTCGGTAGTTGCTGGAGGGGTCACCGTGGGCGGTGGCGACACATATGCCGCTGGAGGATTGGGAGCATACTGAGTACCCGCGTTTCCCCAGATCATCGTTGGGGGAGGCAAAGGGTACTGCAGAGTTGGATTAGACGCCAAAGCCGAGGGCTGAGGAGCGTGAGCAGCAGGAGGCAGCATCTGTGCCGTTGATCCTTGAACCGAAGGCAATTGCGCAGCCGACGGCGGAGTCTGCAGATGAGGGTTGGGAGGTGTGGATGGCACTCCCAATCCTGGAGCGGTAGGGGTTCCTCCTCCTTGAGGGATAGCGGCAGCCGGTGGAGGATTCGGCGCGAGGGTGCCTAGAACAGCCAAGATTTGTTCTAGCTGCGCAGATTGGGATTTGAGAGCTTTCGCCTGACTCTGGACGGTGGCGTCCAGAGACTCTAACGTCGGTGCTTCGCCGGGAGTCGTCGGAGTACGGCGGGTCTCGTCTCCCGAGGGAGTTTCGGTGGAAGGCGAACGGTTGCTGACATCATCCTCCTGAGACATGGTTGCTTTTGCTGGTAAGTTCACGTCGGGTTCACCAAAATGTGCACAAGAGATTCCAGCGGGGAGACCTCCGTGTGCACCGTGTGTAGTGGATCAAGGATCGCACAGGAAGAATAGGGGTGTGTGTAGGGAGAGAGTAAGTCAGTAGCAATGTCTGAGAGAGAGACAGAGGTTTGGCAGAGCTTCCGCGTATGGCAGTGTGTTCCCCTTTGTATGGAAAGGTTGACGGTCTATATATACTGGAGAACGTGACCGTTGTAGTGTGGTTAATGCGCCCATTAATGGCGGCTTAATTAGCTTAACCATAACGGCACGTTCGTCCGAGTATGTAGGAACCGTTAGAGCACGTGGTGCGCGAATACCGGAACCGTTACGAGGTTGACCGGGTTTGACCGGATTGACCGGGTTTATGGAGCTCGTGCCATAAATCTCTCAAAACAGTTACTAAAGGTCGCGTGCGGGCTTGGCTCGCACGCGACAGGGCTTACTCTAGCCTCCAAACCACTAAGTCCCTACAAGTCCCGTGCAGTGGTATGCGAGGGCTCTGTCTCGCAGCCCCCACATGGATCAGCTCGGCTGGTGATCCTGTGTGTGTGGAGCACAATATGGTGTGCTGGATGGCCGCCACGTGGCCGAGATCTGTCATGTCAGAAAGCAGTATCTACACTAGTGTTACCTATTAATTGGCAATTATATTTTCACCCCTCAACTTTTAGCTTTCACATTTCTACCCCAACTAGCAATTCATTTATTATTTATTTATACTCAAGACCCCCTCAATTATTTTTTGTCAACTCTACTAAAGCACGGAGATGTTATTTTTTTTACAAGCATCTCACATTTTGCTCTACTAATACATCAAGAACACTATGCCCACTATATTCATTTTTTTTTCTTCTATCACTCCCATCTCCATCAACCTCCCATTACTACCTTCACTTTTATCAACATCGTTTGGGAGATTCTTCACCGCCAACCTCCACCATCAACCACATTTCTTTCTTCCACAATTCTTCACATGTTTTTCTCTTCAAGAGCATTCACACAAGCTCTTTTCTCTCTCTCAAAACTCCATGCCCGTTTTTGGAGGTTGACCTCCACAAAACTTCATCAAAACTCAAATTTCTTGGCTCTAAATTGTGAAAATCTTGAGTCCAACCTTAGTAATCATCATGGAGGGGTGTTCTTCCACCATTCTCCTCAAGGATTGAAGGCCAAATGCATTCTTTTCGTCATCATCTTCTTGAATCTTGGGGTAAAGTTTCTTCTAGTCTGTAATTGATGCTTGCATGTCCATCTTTACCTTTGATTGATGAAATTTCATCTTTGATTTCTTCAATTCCATGCTTAGTTCTTCGTCTCCATGGTTAGATCATGTGTTTGACCTCAAATTTTAGATTATTTCATGAAATTCAAAGTAGAACCCACATGCACTTTGTGTGTTTCTTGTTAGTTACACTTGAATCTCAAGAACATTTTGATAATTTGTGTCAAGGTCATGTAAATATATTAATTCATGCCTAAAATGATGTGATTTGGGTGAAAATCAAGTCTCCCTAAGTTGCAGATATCATTTGAACCAAACTTGCTGATTTTTGGAAAAATTGCATATATTTACAATCTGACCAGTTCGTTAAAAACGTACCGTATCTCTATATTTTGTCTCTGTGAAATTTTAAAATCTTACATATTCTGGAACTAGACTCAAAGAGGGTCATTTTGAAAAAAAAAATCAACTTAGCATTTTTGTTTTGGGAGATAAACTCATTATAAGTTGTATGTTTTCTGAAAATTCATTTCGGGGCCACTCTTGCCATTTTTGTTAAAAAATCCATTGTCAGAAACCTATGAAATCTCATCTTTCTTGTGATTAAATTAGACACATAAGGGATTCATTCTGGAGAAGATGAGAATTTTTCCTATTCTCTAAGTAGTAGTAATTGTTCTTCAAAGTTGAAACTTTCTTCCAAACTTGTCTCTGCATAGCAGTGTTTGTTATTTTTTTTAACTTGAGTTTTATAATAGCTATGCATGATTTTCTTGGTGTTTCTGAAAGTAGACACATGTTGGTTCATCATACATTAATTTCAAAATTTTAGGAGATGATTTGATATGGTAAAGATGGCTCCAAAGTCAGAGCTACAATTCTGTCCAGAATTGTAGTTTCACATTTTTTAGAAAACTTGAATTTTTGAACTTCTAGGTGTTTTGTTGGGCTTATTTTGATAATTAAACATCATTATATGTTCATTAGTGACATTAAGGACTATGTGACATGTAGGTTTTCATTTTTATTATGCATGTGTAAATTGGTTATAACGAGTACGTCATACGTGTGATTGTAGACATCGACCTCGTAGGAGAGAGCGGTTGTCATCGGAGTGCTAGGCTTAGTTTCTTGCTTTTGATTGTGCTTCATCTCAGTGGTAAGTACATATGTACGACCATTTCATATCAAAATGTGCGTATGTGTTTGATGTTTCAAATGAATGCTTGTTATATGAAAAAGTATGAGAATGCATGTTTTCCACTCGAATGTTGTTAAACTATATTATTCGTCTCCTTTGAGAACTCTCGAAAATTTACTTGTGAAATGTTGATATTCTGATTCTAGTTAAGTAAAGATAAGAAATAAAATACCTTTAATAGACTTATGGCGATGTACAGAGTACTGTTATTGATGGGAGGCGCCAAGCGATCCTCCATTTTCTTATGGCTAAGACCATTGAAGCAATGCTTCTTATTATTGGATAGAACTTTAATGTTCACAAATCCGCCCCCGATGAGCCAAAATGTATCAAGATATTGAGGCCATGGGGTTTATAGAGCTATAGAGTGCTACTTATACTTGTAAGGGTCACTACGGTATAGGGGTGTCGACACTTAAGACCTTTTAGCTAATGTTATGAGCGGGGTTGACGAATGGGCTCCCTTAACACTCGGGTGAAATAGGGTTTGATAGACCCTAGAAGGAACCCTTAGTGATTATTTCGTGATCCCTCTGTTTACATCGATCCTGTTGGTGGCTCTGGCCATGCCTCAACTATAACTGTTAATTGAACTTGAAAGAAAATTGTCTACCCTATTGATGTTGTTTGTGGCACTTGATATGCCTTAATAAAACTAAATGAGTTTAAAAGTATTGGGTACTCGTGATTTAATATCATTATCAGTTCAAATGAACTTGTTTACAGTTGATATATTACCTGTTTAAGAATTTGTAGAATACTCATGGTTTACTAATATTTTAAAGATTAGAAGTACTTGATCTGCGACTACTTATACTTGTTCATATCTTTTTGCAGATGACAATATTTTTTTCACTAGAGAAAATCAGAGTGAGGTCCAGGCACTACTTCAAGTCCTAAATGAGTATGAGCGTGCTTCGGGGCTGCAGATTAATCTTCGTAAATCAGCCGCCATGTTCTGAAGGAACGTCCCTCAGTCTGAACAGTAACAAATTTGTCATCTAGCAGGGATACAGCGGGTCTCTATGTTCGACAAGTACCTTTGACTTCCATCTAAGGTTGGCAGGTCAAGAACATCCACTTTTTCAGGCATTCCAGAGCGGGTCAATAAGAGACTAAACGGTTTCCCGGAGAAATTTTTGTCAACGGCGGGTAAGGAAATTCTTATTAAAGGTTTTACAAGCTATCCCGACTTATTCCATGTCATGTTTCTTGCTTCCGTTGTCTTTGTGCGAGAAGCTTGAAAGTATGATACGTGATTTTTGGTGGAACCGGCAAAATGGGAAAAGAATTTGTTGGGTTGCTTGGGTTTATAGACCTTAATTCCTTTAATCTCACCTTACTGGCGAAACAAGGTTAGAGAATGCTTATCTCTTCAATTCGTTGATGTCGAAGGTGCTCAAAGCAAAATATTATGGTAACTCGGAGTTCCTCGATTCCCGTCTTGGTTCCAATCCCTCTCAAGTATGGAGAGGGATCATGGAGGGGAAGAAGATTACTGGAAAAGGGGTGTTTCAAACAATAAGAGATGGTTCCACAATTGACGTTTTCAAGGGGAGATGGATGTCGCGTCCTTTTAGTTTCCCAGTAACCACTCTGAACACTATGAACCACACGATCCGTGTATCCGATATGATTGATAGTGACTCGCAACAATGGAAGAGGGATCATCTTGAAGCTATTTTAAATGCCGTGGATGTCGAAGCCGCCTCTCGAATTGTTTTACCAATCACTACGCAACCGGATTTGTGGGCTTGGAAGTCGAGAGTCAAGGGTGCTATTCGGTTAGGACTTGGTACTATGTGGCTGAGGATTAGTGAAGAACGCAGAAGGAAGGGGAAGCAAGGTCATCTTCAACCAACTTGAAAACTTTCAACAAACTGTGGAGTACAAAAGCTCATGCCAGGGCCATTGTGACTACTTGGAGGCTACTGCATCGCGCTTTACCAACGTCTACTAATCTGGAAAGGCGAGGGGTGAACGTCCCTACTCTATGCTCCTGGTGTAAAAGGGAGAAGAGATGGAAGATCACATTTTTCTTCGGTGTAATCCTATGCATGTGGTATGGGAACAAATTTTGGGGAACAAATCACGACACTTTGTGCTCCAAAATGTGTCGGAATGGTTATATGACTCCTTAGAAAGCCTCGGTGGTGATGAGAGATCCAAACTCATTAGGACTATTTGGGTTGTCTAGAAATATTGGAATCTCATAATATTTGAAGATCGATTTAGCAAGACGGAGGATATTTCAGATTCGATCTGAAGACATGTCGAGGAATTTAATGCAGCAAACGTCAACGTAGTGACGGGGGAAGGAACTGGGTAAAGGCGGTGCACGGCAACGCAAAGTTGGAAGCCGCCTAAGCGGGTTTTTTTTAAGATAACTGTGATGGGGCCTGGGTTGAGGAGGATGGAAAAGCAGCTATAGGAGCGGTTATTCGAGATCACGGGGGACTTACTATTGCTTCCATGGCCGCTCCAATACCACTGGATTCGTCACCCCACATGGCCGAAGGAGAGGCAGTGAGGGAGGGACTGCTTCTTGCTTGGAGATTGGGGATCCATAAGATTGAGGTCGAAGTGGACCTTCAGGCTATCCCAAAGTTTTTTGCTCAGGACCAGCTGATGATTGACAGCTCTCCTTTCGGAACCCTCATGATGGATTGTCGAGAGATGATATGAAAATTTAATGATTCATGCGTAACCTGGACAGCATGGAACTCAAATAGTTTAGCACATGTCTACGCTAAGTTCGGATTAAGTATAGATTCGCCGAGAGTTTGGATAGGAACAATACCCGAATGGGCTAGAGATTGTACGGAGAAATACTTGTCTCATTTGCGAAATTAATACAATCTTTCTTCAAAAAAAATAATGTTCAACTGAACTTGGCGTTCAACCTAGGTTCTCTGAGACACTTAATCAAAATCTCGAATTCTAAAATAAATAATAGAATTTCTTACCTTATAACAAAAAAATGTTGAAAAAAATTTAAAGTCATCACCACAATTCGAAGAAGATCTTAGGGCGCATTCTCTCTAGGGACAAGAAACCCTATAAGTCTATCGCGGTCGCAGAAAAGATGGAACGAAAGAAACAAATTCTATCGTCGGGCAAGGAAGACCTGATTGAGCTCGTTTCGGAGTTCCGTAGAAACTCGACGCAAGGGCACAGCACTGCCTCATTCGACAACTTCTGACCAAAGATAAGCTACCAAGTTGGGTGATCAAAAATCTTTTACAGTAAATCTGGGTGGATGGATCTAACGTAATCATTCATCAGGATCGGTACAACAGTGCATTTCTTAGCCTTCTCTTAACCCACATAAATACAAGTCCGAAATTTATTGGGACTATTCACCATTCTTGTGTCATGAGTAAAACGTCATGTAGATATGCTACGATTTGCATTCCCGAATTCAGTGACGCATCAATATTCCTTCCTATCTTACTACTACCCTACTCCGTGAGCACTGGAGATCATTATGCCTTATCTCTTACTCCCGAAGTATCATAATCCTTACATTATCTCGATATACGCCATATCACTATTTGATGCAACCAATTCCATTTAAGTCATTATGATGTTCCCCTTCTTGAACCCCATATTAAACCCACTTATGAACTAGATCCTTTGTCTTGTCGAAATACTGTGACCCCCCCCCCTGTGATATAAAATATAGAAGCTACTCAATACATTTCCCTTATCATATCTATCATGACCCACCAATTACTTTACATGTGAATAATCCACTTATATAAATTCTTCAGCCCTCACCTATATTCAGTTAAACGAAAATATTCCACATACCTTGGCCCATCGCACCTAGGACCTAATCTTGCTATATGCTCCTTATACATATCCTCACAATTTTCTTCGCTTACCCATCATACTTATCATTCCCAAGGTCTAAACGGTTCCAACTTCCTTATTACTGTTAATACCACTCAACAAGAGCCCCTTTTTCCCTGATTCATGCATTTCATAGTCCTATCCTTTATCCCAAGAGTATACATGGCGAGAAAATTCTTATCCCTATGATTATCCCATAACCTTCCTATACTCCATCCACCTTCTCATGGTAGACTTATTCTCATTTCACAATCTTAGTAGGTTCCACTGACACGTCTTATCGTTACATATGTAACTATATTTCAATCGCTTACAGATCATTATCCTTACTTACTCGATCCCCTAAGGGATACCTTACCCAAACCTAGGATGTCTGACAAGGTCATTCATTATAAGACTGTATCCCAACTTAACCACTTCACTTCTTGCCCAGTATGAAGTTAAATCTTGGTTTTATTTTATTAGAATCTCTTCCAATCACATGCCTACTTTCTGGCGAACAAACTCAAATAATATCGTGACTATACCAAATTATTTACACCATAAACGGTTCATACCACCCGTTATCAAATTCCAGATTATTCCCATAGAAAAACCATCCATGTATTGTTTTTCACATCCATTATTCTTTCTCAGAATCGTGTACTTTTCTTAATATGCAAATCAATGCAAGAAATTTTCTTAATATTCCAACTGTATAAGCATATATGGCCTAGATATGCACATATGGCACTCTCATTTGTGCTCTTTCCAACCATCATATTTCAATGTAATTCTTATTTCCTAGCCAGGTTTAATGTTGGAAATATTGTCCACCTATTTATTGAGTTTCTAATTTTGTCTTTTCACATAACCAAAACTTTTATACAATCTGTCACACCCTCTACACGAGTGTTGGAGAATTACACTTAGATCCCCCAGACTCTTCGAAGATGTCCTCCGCTAAGCACGAAAGTGCTCAGCAAGGAGTCCAACTCTAACGGTTCTGCTACGAGACAAAATCAACAAATCATAAGCTCATAGATACTTACTATCATAGTTTGCATGCATATATGTGTATATTCTTAAGTGATTGACTCCTCCCCACATTTGCGCATACTCACCTGCCAAGGTATAGAAGGCAGAGATGTCAAGACGTCAGGTTACAACAAGTAACATAGAACTTATAACAAAAGCAGATATATAAATATAATTTTGAAAACGAGTAGCTCCCTTATGAGTGTACCATCCAGTTATCCTGACCCAAACAATATCTCACAGAGAATAATGTATCAGTTATAAAACTATCATATATTACACACTTACTTCCAATCCAGCCTTGTACGGAGGTTTTGCAAGTTCCACTACACAAGGGGTTGTGCAAACCAGATTCACTTCCGACAAGGAAAACAAAACTAAAAACCAAACCAAGTATCCAGAGGCAGACATGATACATCATCCACCTAAGTATTTCTGAGACAGACACGAGTCATTCCATAATTTCGTATTATTTATACATAGACACATACATAGTCCATCATTACTTAACATAAATTTAAGCATTCGTATACTTACCTGAGATCCTGCTTATTTCCCTAATAAACGTAACTGCTTCTTCATTCCGATTATCTCGATTCTCAGGCAGCCTATGCACTTTGCAGCGACTGTATTTGCAGAAACCGGCGTCAACAGCTCTAACCAACGACTTAGGGTTCCCCAAACGTACCACTGACCTCGGAACACCCGTTTTTCTCCTTCAACAATGGATGAATCCATAAATTAATATGGGGCTAATACTCTACTGGTTGTAGCAAAGCTCCAGTTGCATCAGCTTCACACCAAGTGAAGCTATGGTGGAGCTATGGTGGTGGCACAATGAGGTGGTGGTGGTGTTCATGATGAAGGGACGAAGAATATGAATATGGGGAAGAAGGTGATGTTGATCATAGACTCAATCCATTTAGTGGAGGGGGATAATGAAAGGCTACAACCTCAAGGATGAGGTGTCAAAAAACACTTGCCAAGTGGCACACATGCAAATTAGGGGTTGATTCATAATTTTCCCAAAGTTAGGGTAAATATAGAATTAGACGAAGATCATGGTTTTCAGAAATTTCACTCTTGGCCCAATGTTTTTAATGACTTACTAAGTCCTCCACAACAACTAGTAATCTCAGGTTGGCTAAATTTCGACCAGAAATTATAGTGCAATAAATTACATAAAACCCAGCATTCTCATAAATTGGATAATTACCCCACTTGAAGTCACATTCTAGATATTCCCTGCCATGCATATGTCAACAAACATTGTTGAACAAGAGATTACACAACGTACTTTAAATTTATTTCAATATGAACGCTATGAAAATTTCAGATTGTTACATCCACAACTTCCACCAATTCTTCTGCAACCTCTCGAGGCAATGTTTTAATGTGGAAAAAATCAGCATCATCATTAGCCCCAATGCCAACTCATCTTTCAAAATATACTTAACTCATTTTACCAATTGCGGAGGTTGAAAGGTCGAGTGCCTACCTAGGACTTCTTATTATATCGGGCACACGTAAAAGGAATTCCTTAGATTCCTTCTTGACTGTGTGCAAATCAAGCTTCAGTGTTGGAAAGTAAACTCATGAAGAATGCCGGAAGACTCAAAGTTGTCGAATCATTTTTGTCAGCCCTTTAAACCTATGCAGTTTCTTAGTACCCCCTTTCAGGGGTATGTGTGACAAGCTCCCTTCAGCTATCAGAGCCTTTTGGTGCAACCCAACCTCACCCCATCCAATCCAATCGAGAATTGCCGAAACCCTTGAAAATGAGGACTTGGCGTGATAAACCTCTGACTCACCAACCAACACTCTTTGGCTAACCAAGGCCGGAGAATCTTAACAAACCTCCATTTCCCCACAACAAACAATCGACACTGGAACTCGGACTAGGTATGGTCGTGGGTCGACTGGGTTGGGTTGGGCCATACGAGCAACATGTTTAGAAATGTGAATCCAAGCCCAACTCAACCCACCGATTGGTCCAAGACTCCTACCCCAAGCTCTTAACATTATAAAAAATTATAAACCCAATCCATCTCACGAGACAAAATATTTATCTTACTAGAAAATGACCCGTGCCCATAGGGAACTACGAAAACAAATATATAAACTGAAAGAAAAACCTATCATTCTACTTAAGTTTATTTATTAAATAAATTAATAGAACGAATTAGTTAATTACAATTTTAAATGAGTGTTGCTTTATATACGGTTTTAAGAAAGTTCTATTATTGAGAGATTTAAATTATTTGCGTATGCATATTTAACATTTACTTATAAACAGATAAATAATGAGTCTAAGTTTGATTAATTAGTCAAATGAGTGAGAGATTTAAAAATCAGTTAGATAAGATAAAGATTTTTGAAGATATAAATTGTATCTTATCCTTTATTCTCTTTAACTAATTTTGTAACTTAATTTTGTTTAACAAACGAGAAATGATAATCAACGGCTCAAAATGTCTTGAGACATTATTAAGATTGAATGGCTGGGATGTTCTTATTGATATTTTTTTGGAGGAAAACACTTAGTTGATTTATTATGCATATTTAATCAAAAAATTAAAATTATTCATTTACAAATTATTAGGAGGCATTTGGTAATAATATACGAATAAATTCCAATCATAACTTTGAGCCGCTTCAATATTTTTCAACAACATTTTATTTTTTTAACATATTAATTCAATGCACATTTTTTGCCAATAATACGGAACATCAATTCATCATCAAAGAAAGTACAAGAGGTTACAACGCTAATACATACATCATCAAATCATCGTACTAGGAAGCTAAATAATTCCTAGGCCAAACATGCAACATCATAGTAGAGAATACATAAAAACAAGGCAACTAAAACATCAACGGGTCATCGATGGGAAGGCAAGAGGCCAATGTCCTCAACCCTGAAAGAAAACACAAAACATAAAGCCATCCAAACAATGATAATAAAACCAAGATAACTAACCACATAGTTGTCAAGGAAGGCTTGGCAACAACAATGCGTCACCAATTCCTGCCTACACACGAGGGTAATCTAAAGTTGAACAAAAGCCTTAGCGATTAAGCTGCACAAAAACATCCAGATGGAGATTCCTAAGATTGATGCGCCGTTTCTTGTGCTGAAAACTTAGAGCAGCCACGGAGTTGTCAATGTCCATACCTTATAGATTCATGTTCCCAAAGAGACTATTGCGACCTTCCTCAACCTTCACTTTACAAGCATCCTCGCCACCTTTTGGTTCGGAAAGACCTTCTTGGTGGGGGTGCGGAGACCCTTTTGGTGCCTGATCGGAAAATTTAACCTTAATAATGCAAGGCCGACCAATAGGCCTCTTTCGACGCTCCTTCTTGCCTTGGAGATGCCTTTGAAAAACAGAAATCAACCCGAATAGGACATGTCTGATGCCCAATTATCTTCAAAGATCGACGAATTCGGATCTCATACCACGAAGGATTAAACTGGGCCACTTGATCTGTCGTCAATTTATGAAAACAAAATTTGCATGTTGGTTCCGAACACACATATTATCCAGTTCCTCACAAACAATGCGACAAACACTTTTGATTTTTGCTTTTGGTGGTTGAGAGAATCGAAGGGGAAGCAGGTCCGCTCAACTGTAGCTACAAACCGACGCGAAGGGTGGACAACCTAAGTGATAAGAACAACTATTTTTCTTATTCGTTTCGTTCTGGGCACCTCCAACATTTGTAATACATTAGATGGAGGGTTGGACAGCCTCTTTCTCTCATTTACACAGAGGGGACGAAAGGAAATAAATTCAAAACCAGAATAATTCATTGGATAACAGAGAAGCTAAGATAAAAATTGATAAATCAACAACCTGATATAGGAATAGACTGTGGTGCAGAGAAACTCAAAAGATTGAAACAAGAAAACCTAAACAACAACAAGCAGGTCTACCAGGGATCACATAAGAGATCGTAGCCCCGATTGCCAAAGAGACCCACTGGAGGAAAAGACAAAACGCTTAAAGAGCCTACAAAACAGGGACGAACAGGGGAACTGAACCGAAGAGTGCATGCAAACAAGGCGTTGACTTTGCCAGTTGGAGAAACAAGCGAAACTGAGGTCGGACAGGCCTGAACCACCCACAGAAGGTGCAGATTTGGAGAAACACACTGAGAAAAACTTGAAGCTAAAAGACGAGATGCCTCGGCGACAACGATAGTAAGACGGGACCGAGAAACAAACGAAAGATAGAAATGCTTACGAGATCTGAAGCCTTGAAATAGGTAGAACTGAGACAAAAGAGAGATTACTGAGATACGACGACTTCGCCGGTGCAAGGCTCAAAAGATCGGAAACGGGAAACACTATCCACTCACTCAGCCAAAACTGAAGGAACGACATATCCGAGGAAAAGGGATAAAGGGATAAAAGCTTGAAATTGTTAGGTGAGGGGTCCTGGCGGCGACTGCTGTGGCGAGGAAGGGCTGAGATGCAAACGGTAATTAGGATTTTCTAGATAGCGGAGAGAGGATTTTCTCTCTCTAAAGCACAACGCGCAATTTTTAAAGAAGAATAATATATACGAGTGTATATGTGTACATATACGTAAATAATAAACGTAATAGACAGTCTCGACAGGGCCAGACTTGGGCTAAAGTTACAAAATCCTAGCTCAACCAGTAAGTTGGTTGTGCTGAAATTTCAAGCCCAAGTCCATGACAACTTGGAATTTGTTGAACATAAAGCCTGTAAAATATTGTGCTGAGTTGGTCGGGCCAGTAAGCCGATGTCTGGACCGAACTCGGACCCAATCAATACTCACACAAGGAGAATACGCCTAGACAAGTCTTACCAATTCAACCAACTCAGATATATAATTTACACCCATTGACCTACCTCAATAAAATAAAACTCCCCACCAGCGAGTAATTGCTCGTAGTGGGTCTCGAACTCGACACCTTAACGTATTACCGACGAAACCTGACCACCACCACCGCCGCGTGGAGCTGCCATACAAGGAGGAGGAGGGTGTCGTCGTCCAAACCCCACTTTGTGTGCCTTTTATAAAAACACATCACCCCCACCCACCCCTTTAACCTCCATTGAAGGACAAACAAACCAGTTTCTTCCAGATTAAAACTCATCTTCTTTAGGGTTTTCGTCACAGCGACCTCCCCAGATTCCATCTATGGCGAAGAAGAGGAAGTCAGAAGCTACACGCCTCGATGAGGTGGATAGATCCATGTACACCTCCTTCTGCAGCGCCGCCAATTCGCTGTCTCAGCTCTACACGCAGTCCATGAATCAGCAGAGGCTCTCCTTCCAAGCCGGCGAGCGTCACGGCCTGGTACGCCGTCGTTTCGGTTTGAATTGATTTTTCTCCATTTGGGTCTTGGAAAGATTGGTTTGGTTCTTGGTCTAGCTGTTTCGAGTTTTTAAAACTTTGTTGTTGGTTCTGTTTATGTGATTCTTGTAAGCGCATGTTTATGTCTGCATTGGCAAGAGAAATGGTGGGTTTTAGGTCTCAATTCTATTTAATTGTTCAGACTGTATATGTATGTCTGTCTGTCTATGTTTAACTTTGTGTGTAGCTGCATTGGCTTGAGATATTGGGCGTTTTCATCTTAATTCAATTATTCAACCGAGAGCTAGAAGCAATTTGAATAATGAAGAATTAGTCTCCCAACTAGGCTGAACAGAATATAATCGTAACTGTGATTCGATTGTGAAGCAGTACACTTAGTCTGTGCATACGTTCTCTGGTGATAGTTGTCGTTAATTTACTTATTGGAGGTTAAACTTTGAGTTTTGTTGTTGTTGTAAGCTTAATTGCATCAATATGTATGTAAACTGTTTGGTTCTTAAATGCACCTACGTGCCCTTTCTAGTATATTGGTTTATTTTTTTCTGCTTATGTATTTAATGAAGAATTCGGTCGGGTACATGTTATGTTTCTGTGTTTGTCTTCTTGTTGTGCTCTATTAGCTGTTCCTTTTGGTCTTCCTTCCAGTCATTTAAACGAGGGTTATATCTTAATTACTAAATTTCTCTTTTTGGTTTTGTAGGATAAACTATATCAATGGATTTTCAGACAACAAGAAGAGGGGTCAAGAGTGAATGCTGCTGACATAGTCGCATACCTGCAGGTATAGTTTATATATGTTTGATTATCGTTTAGTTCAATTTTTATGTAGCTTCCAAGATTTCCATGATCATGTATCATTTACTGAGTAATTTAGTCACTTTAGTGTGTTCCATTGAACTATGACCAACCAAAACTTCGGTTCTCATGGAAAGTGGATTCATGAAACACCAATGCCAAATATGAAGTAGAGCATGCACTCGTGGATGAACACTCTACTACCAATGGAGGTCCTGGAGTCTAGTTATTATTCATCCTCTCTACTTAAAGCTTGCTTCTCGTAGTTATTATTTTGTTATAATTTGTTAGGAAAATATTAGAAGTTCAGAGAACAGAAAATATATTGTTAGTCTGGAAATGTGTTACCAACTCTTCTGCCTACTGAATAGTACTAAAATAAACATGACGACAAAGTACTTTTAAGTCGCACTTCATTAATGTGGAAATTTAACTCTGAAATCTGTCTCCTGAACAAGATTATACTTATCGTTACAGAGAGAGCAATTTAGTAATGGATTGGGAAGAAATCGGAGAGTATCCATAATTTCCCTTCATTCATGTCAAATTATCACTTATATTGCCTCTTTGCATATAAAAATGGAACAAATCCTATCAATATCACTCCTTTTTGAAATTAGGTATTTCGGATTCCCTTAAAAACCAATTTGAAGCTGGTTATCTGTGTATAATGGCCTTGTTGGATAACTTAATTTTAAGTTTCGTTTAACTAAAAACCAAGGTGTTTGTATAAGTTTGATTTTTTGTTGGTTTTTTAGTTTAGAAATTGTAGACATCAGCATAATATCATAGATCTCAGTTATTCGTATTAGAAAGTGTGTGGGGTCACAATTTTGGATCCTTCATCATTCATCTTAAAAGTGTGGATTTGAGGTTTGGTTGTGGTTCTTTTAAACATTGATACTGGTTAAATAATGATGGGCTTGGTTGTGGAAACATCACTCTCTATGTTCATTGATACTCTTATGGGATAAGTAATGGTTTTCTGGAGTGTCATTCCTAAACCTCAGCTTTGCTCATTAAAGACTGAGTGCGTGTTCAAGATTTTAGATTGTTTGTGAGCCATTCATTTAATGACAACAGGAGATATGAGGTTTTGGATTGCGATTCTGTAAAAATTTACTTGTCAAGATTGGTAAAATATTGCCGGGCTTAGTTGTGGATGCACCGATCTCTCGTCGTTGGTTTTCTGGAGGGTCTCTGGTTTGGTTTTTGGTGGGGATGACTCGTTCTTGACTACAGTAGCCGATGCAGGCAGTTTAATTTGTGGGGGCAAATGGTTATCACAATGGACTAATATAAAATGTTCTTATTATTAGGGAACCCAAGACTTAGAATATTTGTACAATTATTAATAAATATATGGGTGCTAAGTGAAACATTCAAAACTTCGCGGGGGTTCGTGGCTCCCCTCTGCCCCCGCGCAGGTCTTTGGATATTTGAATATGGTTGTCTTTTGCAAATTGATGTTTTATTCACGAGTCATTGGATCATTTTTTCATTAGATTCGGACAAACGAAATTGGAAGAATTTGATCCATGTAGCCGACACCGGTTAACATGGGTTGTCATATGGATATGGGTTCCTCCTCAAGCTCAAATTTCACAAACTCAAAATAAACCCTAAAGTCAGTCTGTTTATTGTAAATGGACACATGTCTACATCCATGTACTCAAATATTTTCTTTTTCGATTTACATAGACACATGTCTACATCCACGTACTTTCCTTCTTCCAATCATTGACAAGTAACTTTTCTTGAATACATGAATCAGATATTTACTTTCTCGATTTGCATGGACTCAACATGTTATACTGTCATAACCATTAATGAACTGATTAATCCCAATGTATGATCATCGTTGAACGAGACATCTCCTCAGAATTGGTCAATATGTAACATACAGATTGGCTGTAAATGGTAAATGAAGTATGTACAGTAGGGGCAATTCCAACTACATTGATGAAGCTTTGTTAGGGGCTCTATTAGTTTGTTGCAAGCCGGAAATAGAGTTTACTTGAATGAGGAGTTGCTTTAGCACAAAACGTGTCAAAGTGTGGGGTTGTGAACCATCTCCAAGAGTTAAGTTACATTTGAGGCCCTTGGCATGTAAGCCGATTTCTTATCATTGACCACCCCAAGAGGGGTGACCAGTGTGGAAAAGGAGAATTATAACTTTCTTGTATTTGAATCTTGATGCGCAAAATGTGCTAGTCAATAATAGAGAATGTTATCTTTCATAAACCAATTAACCTCAACTCGGGAGCATGTGTCATGTCGGGTGTGTATTCGAGACCTACACGCCAAAATTTCGGATTTGGGACTTGGACTGGACTGTCCTGATGCTTGGGGGTTTCCAGAAGAAACAATGTTAAAACTTGATGATGAATCCCATTTTACTAGGTAGCCCAATCCAACCCAACCACTAATTACAGGCTTATAGACCAGATAATGTAAAACTAGGGTTAGAGGAAAGGCATGCTATGTAATCAGATAAAGTTGATGACAAAATGGAAACCACAGTCGAACGACATAGGGAGAGATTAGGAGAGAAGATCAATTGACCAAACAAGCTAGACCCACTGACCTCCTCAGCCGTCTCAAACAGAACTCACCCCCATCTGATGCCGCATCAGTAGGGATGCCAATTGGGTGGGTATGGGGCCATTTTTAACAATCCCGACTGCTGCAAATCAAGAAAACACTTTTATCACTCGCTCAGACTGGCGGAAATTCAGAGAATTTTACCCCCGTATCAGCCCCATGCCCAAAAGTTAATCACCCCCCTTCAACGGCACGGCACCGGCCACTACCCGATAACTCACAAATCACAATCATACTTCAAAACTTAGCAATCTAATCAAAATCTATATTTCTTTTGGGGGGTGGGGGGAAATCAAAATCTATATTCGAAGCATATATGATACACATTGTTAAAATTATGAGATGATATCAGTTGCCAGGTAAAATTATATGAAGAAAAGTATATAAAGAAAGAGATTTGAGTTGCATTGAGAAGACGTATTATTTGGAATGGATTGAGTGAGAGTCGGAGAGTCAGAATCGGGGGAGAGAAATAGGGATCGAGGATAGATAAATAAAAGGATGGAGAGAGAGAAATTGAGAATCAGAATGGAATTTAAATGAAGGATACACGAAGAGAGATGCTGAGAATTGAGGGTAACTTCGGGTACCTGTCGGGTACCGTATACCTGAACACATCTGCAACACTTTTATGTGTCCAAGTCAAACCCGAACCGGTCTTGGTGGGGCTCAATCCAAAAGCTGTACCCCTCTTTCTTGCCATCCCTACACATCGACAGTGGTGGTCCAAGGAGCCAACCCAGATTCTACACCCGAACCCTCATTGTGTCGCGAGATTTGTGTCTACGCCGGTGCTTTCTGGATTTGAGAATATTGGGTTAACTTAGTTCATAAATATTAAAAAAGTAAATATTTCTGGTAACTTTTCACAGTATATGTATTGGCTGGAACCTGAAGCCTTGGCCTGAGGGTGCTGCAATCCTGTTCACAAGTTCCAAATTCCAAACCTTTGTAACCTTTAGTATTTATAGGTATCTTCGTCTACACATTGGCGTCATTCCTTTCCTAAAGGTGTCCTTTGTCTTCATTGTTTCAATCTTTAAATTTTGGTTGATCTCATGTGAGTGTTTAGTTCATGTGTTGCAAAGCTGTCTCGAAAATTGATACTTATAAATTAAGGTGATATGTATTGCCTGAAGACGTATTTTCTTTTGCTTATCTTTTTACCTGTCCCGGTGTCTCCTTGAATGAGGAATAATGCTGAAACTCATAGTTTGTAGTGTATGTTTGAGTTGGCTGCTGTCATTTGATATGGATAAGCAGGCGTTTCATAGTCAAGGATCTTGCACAAGTTCTTTTATCAGCATAACTTGATTGATGTTGACCTACTTATGCTAATAAGAGAGAAGTAAGAAAACCTTCCATGATTGGATTCCCAGACAAATCTTGAGAGATGGTATTAGGTTGTATCATTTGGTAAAAACTGCTACCCTCCTTAACGGTAAAGTTCCTTCTCTTGGCTGTTGCTGAATTTGCGAACTATCAACTTGTGCCTGTGGGTTCTACTTTCTCGTCCTTGGTGATTAATACTTGTGGAGAGTTTGGTATGACTTATTTGTACCTCAAGTCGACTTATAAGCTTATGTCCAAAAAGTCTGTAAAGCTGAAGAAAAAAGATGGGTGTGTTGGTGAAAAAGTTTATCCACTGAAAAAGTATAAGAAAAGCTTCAAAGACCCAACTTCTTATACACTCATTTTTTACACTAAAGACTTATAAGTTGGCATCAACTTATAATCCAAAACTGACTTATAAGCTTTTTCTAAGTCATACCAGACTCACCCTTGTTGAACTTCTGCCTTACTAGTTACTACTATCCTCTGATTATAATTCAAAACTGACTAGTAAGCTGCTTCAAAATATCTTCAAGCTGTGTGATGTTCTCTCTTGAGACAAAGTGAGGACCAGTGTCTTACTAGTCCACTATCCTCTGATTTTTTACTTGTTTGTTGTGCAGAATGAGCTAGAGTATGGGATTGATGAGAGCCCAATGTCCCCAAGGCTACCATTCCAACCCCAGCAGCAGAGTTCCCAAACAGCAGCAGTCTTCCCAGTCTCTTCACCTTCGTTTGGCCCAACAGCAACCCTTGGACAACAAGGACCACCGCGTTCCGGTCACTCAGATCACCATCAGGCAAAGAACTCGGTTTTCTCCAACGCACTCTCCAGCCCAGTTCGCCGGAGCCTCCAGCAGTATCATCTTTCACAGGGCGGTTCTTACCCTCCTCCCCATAACAACAGGGACAACACCAATAATAACCCCAGCTCGAATGATTCGACCATGGACATGCATTCAGATAGCCCTGGACGCGACTCTTCATAGAGAGAACCATGAATCCTATGGAATAAGAACACATAATGTGTTCTTCCTATGTAGTTGGGTCTTGTTGTCGAAGGAATCGGTGGTTTATTTATCGTGCTTATCGTTTGTGGTGAATCGACGGAGGCCTGCTAATTTTATTTCGTTTATGTTTTTCTTCTTCTTATTTATTTAAGTATTGACCTTTGTTGTCCCGAAAGTGAAAGTTTCGTTTGTAACTCCGTATATATGTAACATGTACTTCTGAAATTTAGCTTGATATGGTTTTCTTGGAGCAGCAACCAGTTTCTGTTTGAGTTGATTAGGGGCAACCGGTGACTCTGTTTGGATGAGCTGGATTATAATCTACATTAATTCAAACCTGTTTGGGATGAGATAGGAAATAGGATTTTAAAATCGGACCGAGTACGAGTAAGGGCCGTATCCGGGTTAGTTTTTTACATGTTAGTCTCCTTTTTGTTCGAGATTAACCAAATCTGATGGAACTGGACTGGACCTGGAAAAGGCCAGATCCTGGTCCAATAGCCAGCAGTGCTGTTGGAGCAGAAAATGCCGTGCCCGTCCAGTTTAGACAAACCTGGTTCCGGTTTAGCATAATCTCTGATTATTTTTAATTTGTTTAATTCTGTAATCTAGTATTCTATCTCAGCCAAACAGCAACAATGATTGCTAAATAACACATAATTATGTTTACATTTCAACAACTGTTTGTCTTGATTGTGTTTTGCCTTAAGCATGCCAATTGCGGCATTAATTCGTGATTATAATATCAAAATACTGGAAACTGAAAATAAATTGTAGAAAATGTCGTAAGAAACATGATCATTTAACATGATCATCTCTGAGTGTCGGCTGGGTGAGACCGCTTGGTGTATACAGACATTACCCAAATTGAAGAAATTTGTCGCGAAGTACTAATCTATTAGTACTAAAATTGAGCGAAAATAGGGCAAGAAGTCTAAATCCAAATCAAGGTTCAACCCAATTTAACAAAAGCTTAAACAGAAGATGATCACATGCACACTAGAGATCAACTAGTCTGAAGAGAAATCATCAGTGAACTTCCTCTTGATCCATCTGAAGCTGTTCTTGACAGATGACTTGAGCTTTCCTTCAACTGTGTACATGTTGTATGAAGCAACCCTTTTCATCCTCTTCGTCCCCGGCTTCTCGCTCGGACCGTTGAAGCTGTACGATTTCGTTCGGTCCTCGAGGCCGAATCGGATTTCCGAGTAGGAAAATTTGTAGTTCGGGAATGATCTGCTCTTCTCCATCGCCAATAACACAACCACCAAGAGGATTCATGGAGATTGGAAACAACAAAGTGATCTTCCATTTTTATACACACAGAAAAACACTCAAATAAATATATGGTCCCTTCCCATGGGCCTACCATGCAAGTGAGTTGAATTTGATCCAAATCATGAAGATCAACTCACAACATGACCTTGTCCCTTTGAGGATTCATCTCCAAACCTACCCACCAAAAAGAAAAAAAGAAAAAAAAATCATGTTTATCACAAACATAAATATATTTAGTATTAAAATTATCAGGAACTCGAGATGTATTTGGGTTTGTCATGATGTTCGCAATAATATCATTACGAGTATAATTGAGTTATTTAGAACGACGACGGGAAATAAGGAAGGAAAGAACTGTTGTTACAACTATCTGGTCACGCACAGTATGTTATATCTTTATGATGTGTAAATGTAAGTGGAACTTTTGATTCAGTGGCAGATAGTGACGGACACATGATTTTTATGTAGAGGAAAGTACTTCTCAAAGGGAGTAATATGAAACTCTTTTCATCTGTGGGGGTGGGGTGGTGTTGTAAAATTTGAAGTATTCGTAAAAGTAATAGGGTAATAGACACTGTCACCCCTCAGGTTTGTTGTAAAAACACTTTCACCATTTTTCTGGGAAACGACACTTCACCCTTTTTGTGTTCCAAACACCAGGACACTTGCAGCCATAGATTGTGTCATATCATACTCTACGAGAATAAATTTATCCCCAAAATTATATAGTGCTGGGAAAACACCCTGAGTAACGATGTCACAATTTGAAAGTGTAAATATTATGAAATTTGATACACAAAGTGTGAAAGTGTTATTTCGCAAACTGGAAGGGATGAAAGTGTATGCGCATCAAACTCGAGGGGGTGATGAAAAGTGTCTTTTAGCCAAATAATACAAAAATTAGGGGCGCTGCTGATAGAAAATTTATTTTTATTTGTGTGGGCCTCTACCCCCTCTGCCCCTGCCCATGTACCCCCCTGCCTATGTCGGCTAGTGTTTTGGTTAGTTTTTGAAGCTTAAGCGTCATTAACCGGGATTATCCTAGCGACATGTGACCATCTCCTACGTTCATTCAATCAAATACGCCTCAGAATATAGAGACATTCTTCGAGACAGTCATTGAAGCATCTTTGTGCAATTTTAATCCGGCATTTAAATTATTAATTTGGATTAACGTGCCTAAGAACAAACCTATACTCAATAATAATTGCGGCCCCTAAACAAACATTGGGTGTGAGAATATCTTAAATGCTCCAAGTGTATCAACTTTAAAAAAGTGAAGTAGCGTTATACTCAAAGGAATACACTATTTGGGAAAAGATGACCAAAAAAAAAAAAAACTAGCAGTGTAATTTAGCATAGTAGTTTATTTTCTGCGTTTGTTTGTCATATATATATATATATATCAATCAGAGTCTTAATCGATGATGTTAAAGCATTTAAACAAGTTCCTGTTGTGAACTTGTGGTAGAACCGAATTAGGTCGACGGAGGGTGATAGGCACGGGTCAGTGTAGTTAAGGGTTGGGGAATTGAAGTTGGTCGGGCCTACATGGTCCAATGGGCTCTCCAGCACCAAAAGTGAGGTGTTCCATGTGTTTGTGCTAATTCCACCTCAGGGCCATTTGGGTGGGTCATTTGTGTCTCATGATGTTGCTATCTTTATTTATTAGTTTTGGCACCATTAAGAACAAAACATTCCTCTAATCAAGGACAAATTATTAGGTTTCTTATACCTTACCTTAATCCATACAACAAATGATATATGATATGAAGTTAGTGTCACGTGCTGTATAGTCTGAAGTACGGATACATCATTTCTTAGGAAATGACCAAAAAACGAAAATTGGTTTAACGGTTGACCAAATTTGGAGCAAAACTGATTCCTGAGTGGAGATCCAATTTAAATTATACGCCATTCGCATAATTAAATATTGAAAAGGCATAACTTATTCATTTGTGTTAGGTTTTGTTGTATTGGGATGGATTTTTATTAATTATTCAGCTGAATAATGTTAACTTTCATTATGTTTAATTGTATAATTTTATAGTAAGATCTTAATATATAAATAGTTCAAAAACAATAACATTATAACTTTCTAAATCATTTTTATTATATAACGCATTCATCGGGTTTGTTTTTTCTTTTAATAAAATTTATTTATTTTACCATGCATGCTATGTATAATATTAGTAAATAAATAAAAACTAAAAAAAATATTGATGGAGCAGTCCTCATTGTTGGAGCAAAAAGTTGTAAAGTTAATGATTATTAAGAAAGTGAAGAAGGAGGAAGATGATGCGAGGGAAGAACATCAAAGAGGAAGAAAATCTCCAAGTGTTTTTCATAGAAATCAAAATCTGCAAGTTTTGCTAGTTATATCCTCACAGACGAGGATTAACCAAACTACAGGGACTAGAAAGTAAATAAAAGGAAATAAAACACCTCATCAGTTATGAACCAGCCAATCAGATGGTGCCACGCCATCTAATCAAGCCAACTCAGCTAACGGGCTTAACAAACTTTTAATCAGAAAATTAAAGCTAATACAAAACGACACCGTCCTATTAATCTTTCAAACATAACGTCTAGAAGTGATCCAACGGTGATGATAAAAGCTCTGCTACTGATCCTACGACTACTGCTATTCCGGATGTTACTGTTCATTTGGTAAATCTCATACCAAATGAACAGTAACTTTGTCAACTTCAAATCCATCCAGCAGCCTCATTTCTTCAATACCTCCCCTCAAGTTGGAGTGTGGATGAGCCTCACACCCAACTTGGACAGTAGAAACCCAAAAACAGCAGGATGAAGGGGTTTAGTGAGCAGATCAGCTAATTGATGAGTTGTGGAAATGTACCTCAAAGAAATGACCTTTTTCTGCACCAAATCTCTTATAAGGTGGCAATCCATATCCACATGCTTAGTCTTGTCATGGAAGACTGGGTTTGCAGCAAGCTGGAGTGCTGAATTACTATCACAGTAGATAACTGGGACCTGCTGAAGAGTGATGCCAAAATCATTAAGTAGATAAATGAACCATTGCAATTCACAAGAAATCTCTGCCAAGCTTCTGTACTCTGACTCTGCAGAACTCCTGGAAATAACAGTCTGCTTCTTTGACCTCCAAGAAACAAGTGAATTACCCACATAAACCAGATATCCAGAAGTTGATTTCCTGGTGTCCAAACAACCACCCCAGTCAGCATCTGCATAGCCTATCAACTCAAGAGAGGAATGAGCTGAGAAGAAAAGCCCTTGAGCTGGAGCATTGCTCAAATATCTAAGAACATGGTGTGCAGCCTTCAGATGCACTGCTGTTGGCTTGGAAATAAATTGGGAGAGTTTATGCACTGCATAGCAAATATCTGGTCTAGAATTACACAAATATAGTAATCTCCCTATCAACTTCCTGTATTTAACCATGTCTTCAGCAGATAAAAGATCTCCAGAATCAGCAGTTAACTTCACAGAAGGATCCATTGGCACAGATGCAGCTTTACAAGATTCATACCCATTCTCATGAAGTATATCTAAAGCAAATTTTCTCTGGCATAAACTAATGCCATGATCATTTCTGGCTATCTCAAAACCAAGAAAGTACCTCAGAAAACCCAGATCTTTCAGCTGAAATTTAGTGTTTAACAAAACTTTCAAAGTGTTCAGTTCACTTAAAACATTTCCTCCCAAGATGATATCATCAACATACACCAAAATACACACAAAAGAGGACTTTGTGACTTTCACAAAAAGTGTGTAATCAGTTTTGCATTGAACAAAACCAAGAGTAAGAAGAGTATTTGAGAATTTACTATACCATTGTCTAGATGCCTGCTTTAGACCATAGAGTGACTTCTTGAGATGACATACCACTCTGCCATGTGGTGATAAAGTTGCTAAAATGTGGCCAGGCACCTCATAACCTGGAGGCAATTCCATATACACCTCTTCATCCAGCTCTCCATGAAGGAAGGCATTGTTAACATCCAGTTGCAGAAGATGCCAACCTTTTAGAGCTGCTAAAGCAAGTAGACATTTAAATGTAGGCAACTTTGCCACTGGAGAAAAGGTCTCTGTATAGTCAATTCCTTCTGTTTGTGTATACCCTTTTTCCACTAATCTAGCTTTAAACCTTTCTATCTCTCCATCAGATTTCAGCTTGACTTTATACACCCATTTACAACCCACAGAATCATGTCCAGAAGGCAAAACTGCAATCTCCCATGTCTTGTTCAATTCAAGTGCTTGTAACTCTTCATTCATAGCTTTCACCCACTGAGGAGACTTGCAGGCTTCTTGATAGTTCCCAGGTTCTGAGACTGCATCCAGAGTGGCCAGACATTTTGAGAAGACAGATTGACCTGGAACTGTGTCAAACACCACTGGTGCCAATGAAGCTGACACCATCTTAGGTCTGTTTACCACATAATCCTTCAAATAAGAAGGTACTCTTGACTCTCTGTTGCTTCTCCTCACAGGAATATTAGCAGAAGGAGAATCATGGAGCTCAGACAATGACTCTATGGGACCATGTAGCTGCATAGAGCTGAAATTTTCTGTGAGTGAAGGATCTGCAGGAGTGTTACCATAATTTAAAGTAGTTTCTGGTAAAACTGGAGCAGGCAACACTATGTCATCATCAGAGTGGGGCCACAAAGAGGATGGTGTATTAAAAGGGAACACTGTCTCATGAAAAACAACATCCCTAGAAACAAGAAAAGAGCATTTCTTCAAATGATACAACTTGTATCCTTTCATACCAAACACATATCCCAGAAACACACAAGGTTCAGCTCTGGCATCAAGCTTTGTCCTCCCTTGTTGCAAAGTGGAGGCATAACACAAACAACCAAAAACTCTCAAAGAGTCATAATCAGGTTTCTCCTTATATAGACACTCATAAGGAGATTTGTGCTGCAATACTGGAGAGGGAACTCTATTTATGATGTATGCAGCAGTCAACACACTATCACCCCAAAATCTGTTTGGTAAAGAAGACTGGAACTTAAGAGCTCTTGCCACATTCAGAAGATGCTGATGTTTTCTCTCAACCACTGAGTTTTGTTGATGAGCTTCAACACAACTTAACTGATGAACAATCCCCTTTTCTAACATGAAATCAACAAGAGCAAGCTCCTTTGCATTATCACTCCTTATTCTCTTAATCTTAACTTCAAATTGAGTCTCAATCATAGTATAGAACTGAGGAAGAAGTGTCTGAGCTTCTGACTCGTGAATCATCAGATACACCCATGTCATTCTTGTGGCATCATCCACCAAGGTCAAGAAATATCTGTGACCTGCATAAGTAGGAACTCTATATGGTCCCCAAATATCACAGTGAATTAGTGCAAAAGCTGACTGTTCTACTTTTCCAATACTAGGAAATGGGAGCTTCTTTTGCTTTGCCAATGGACAAATCTCACATTGAGAATTATCAATAGAACCCCCATCTTTCAGAACTGCAGTCATCCATTTAAGCTTGCCATCTGACAAGTGACCCAATCTTTGATGCCAAATTTGGCTTGAAAACATTTTGTTTGGCTTAGAGAGTGCATTACCACACAAATTAAAACCAGTATTAACTGTCTTCAAAATATAAAGTCCATTTGACTTATTACCTTCACCAAGAAGTATTTTAGTGTCTTCTTGCAAAATCTTGCAACCTTCTGAATCACAGACAAACATGCACTTCTGCTCCTTGGCTAACTGAGTCATAGAAATCAGATTAAACTGAAACTCAGGCACATAAAGAACTCCCACAAGCTGCAGTGTAGGAGTCAGAGTTACAACTCCTGTATGAGAGACTTTAACTCTCTTGCTGATAACTCCATATTTGGAGTTATATTCTTATATGTTTCCTTACCGTTTTGCGTGTATTCCGATGCGTTTTGATGGATTTTGGATCATTTCTTGCTAAATTTGAGCATGTTGAGTCTTTGCATGTTAATGATGAGTCCGGGCACTTTTTGCATTAATTTTGACTATATTTTATCACGTTTGATCTTCCGGTATGTTTCTCGTGTTGTGGTTTTCAGGAACCGGGAGCTCGGGACGTGACATTGGAGCAAAAGTGAACTTCGGAAAAGTTGGAGGCTCAAAGGGATGCTCGGGAAGTGAAGACGAAAGGAAAAAGAGCAAGAAGATGAAGTTTGATTGGTGGAAGACCAGAAGTAATCGTACGTTTACCTCAAAGTAATCGTACGATTACCTTCACTCAGAAGTAATCGTGCGTTTACTTTCAAGTAAACGTACGATTACCTTCAATGCAAGTAATCGTACGTTTACTTGAAAGTAATCGTACGATTACTTCTGCGGCCAGGATCGGATTTTTGGGCTATTTTCGCTATTTTGGCATAGTTTTGAGAGTTTTGAGCCACGAAAGACTTAGGAAACATTGGGGAACGTGTTTAGCATCAGAACACACATTGGGAGACGTGCTTGGAGAGCTTGGAGCTTGGTTGAAGAGCTTGGATCATTCGTTTGGCTTCTAATCTTCGTTTCTTCTCTAGTTTTTCATATTGGATCATGAAACTTTGTATTTTGAACATGATTATGAGTAGCTAAACCCTTATTTTGGGATATCTCGTAGGAAACTAGGGTTTGATCACTACAACTTGTGGTTTATGGATTTGCTTGCATGCTTTTTAGCTTAATTGATGATTTCTTCTCTAGTTATGTGTATTGCATGCTCTTGATTTATCTTTTCTATTGGTAGACGTATTAATAGAATTGTGCTAGGTTATGAACGATAGAGGAATCTACGTTTGTTGCCCGGAAAATTGAAATACACACTAGCCGAATCTAGGGTTGAGGAATCTTGCTAGTTAGCTAAGAACAAGAGTAGAATTATCATCGTAATGCGTGTTTGAACTTGAGTAAGCTAGAGGAATCAGTTACGATAGTTTAGGCATAGTTATTGGTTGAGACATCTTCAATATAAAATTGCTCGTTTAACTAGAACAAGAACTCATCGTGTTAGTAGAACATAAATCCAACGTAGTGTGAGATACCTAGTGATCCGTAGAGATATCCTGAATTTAATCAAACTTGATAAACGACAAAATCAACCCGTGCTTGTTAATCTTGAAATAATTCTTTGAATTATTTGAGATAATTGTTACTTTTAATTATTAGTAGAAATAGAACAAAACAACTGCGCTTTGCCCACACAAAGAATAAATTTAGTAGTTAATTTACACGAAGTCCCTTGGTTCGACAAACCGGACTTTTCCGATTATTACTACACCGACAACTGTGCACTTGCAGTTGGAGCGTGTCAAGTTTTTGGCGCCGTTGTCGGGGACTTCTGATAAATTAGCTATTATTTTTCTCTTTAGGGATTTACTTTTCAGTTTATATTTGTTACTCACCTGTTTTGTGTGTGTGATCCGTGTTTCAGGTCTGAGTCATTTGGTGCATGTCACGTTCTAGAGACGAGCCTTTGCATCCAACACTTGAAGACCCGGAATCCTTATTGCGAGACAAGAGGAAAGCAAATTCAGTTCAGATGGACGAGCAAACTAGAGCTGAGTTTGAGAGGTTCCGCAAAGGCCTCGAAGATGCGGAAGCAGCTAGAGCTGCTGCTGTGGAAGATGCAGCAAATCGAGCAAGGGAAACTGAGCAGCTTAGGGCTCAAATGGCTGAGATGCAGGCCATGATTGATCGCATGAATCCCCCGAATCCACAACAACTCCCTGGTGCAGAAATAGTTGATAGAAACAATGGAGGAGTTAATGGTGGAAACAACGTTGGCAATGGGAACAATGGGGGTAATAATCGGAACAATAACGGCCGGAATGAGGTGGAGCAGGTCAACAATGCTGAGGAGGATGAACGTCCTTTGGTGGACTACTTCAGGACTACACCGGAGGGATATCAGCCCACCATTGTCAGGCCGCAGATTAATGCCGCGCATCTCGAGATTCGCCAACCGTTGATCAATATGGTTAGGGATGAGTGCTTATTCACTGGAGCCCCGAGTGATGACCCACATCAGCACTTGCTCAATTTCGAGCAAATTACTTCTACCATGTATGACCAGAGAGTTCCAATCGAGACGATAAAGCTCATGCTTTTCCCCTTCTCTTTATCGGGAAAGGCAAAGACATGGCTTATGGAACTTCCAGCAGGCAGCATAGTTACATGGGCAGATTGTAGCAGAGAGTTTCTCAGGAAGTATCTTCCACCATCCAAGGTTGCTCAACGGATGGCTGACATAACCAAATTTAAACAGCAGGAAGATGATTCTCTGGGTGACACGTGGAGAAAGTTCAACCAGCTCCTTCGCAGATGCCCTACTCACGGAGAGCCATGGTATAAACTTCTTCACTACTTTTACAATGCTTTGGACAGGGAGACTGCTAGTGAACTAGACATGATGGCTCAAGGCAATTTTATGGGGATGGGACTACAGAGATGTCGTGATTTGCTAGATAATGTAGCAAAACGTGAATCCACGAGGTCTGAAACTCGTAGAAGCGCGAAATCAGATGGGGCATTGGTTAGTCAGATAGAGTCTATGGTGGAACAGAAATTTGAACATCAGATGGCAGTGATGACGTCAGCTTTCAGTCATTTGAATCCATCGGCACAGGTGAAGTCAGTGGGAGAGATGGTAGCAGATGCAAATCAGGGATATGGGGATGGCATTGAAGACGTGAATTACATGGGTCAACAAAGACAGCAGCAATGGCCAAACACCTATCATCCCAACAATCGCAATCACCCCAACTTCAGCTATGCCAATCCGAATAGTGGCTTATATGCGCCAGGTCATAGGCCAAATGTTCCGTACCAAGCTCAGAGACAGGTTCCACCACAACAGGCCCCACCTCCACTCTCAGAAGAACAGGATACAAATGCGATGTTGAGGAAACTGTTAGCTAGCAATGATAAGATTGAGAGCAAGATTGTCGCAATGGAAGCTTCGCTAAAGAGCCATAAAAGACAAATTGGCCAAATAGCTAATCAGAATCCTCGACTTCCACCAGGTATACTTCCGTCCAACACTATTACTCCAACTGAGCAATTGAAGGCCATTACTACTCGCAGTGGGACCACTACCCAGGATCCCCCGTATCCTACCCATGCGCGAGCTGAGGCGACTAAGGCCACTGAAAAAGCCTTGGATGAAGAGATTCCCGTGCCTACCGTGATTCCCCAATCAAAGGACACGGTGAGGAAGTTGGATGAGAAACAGAAGCCAAGGGAGGAATACAGTGTGCGAGTGCCATACCCGCAGAGATTGAAGAGTCAAGAGGATGCCAAGCATTTCAAGAAGTTTGTGGATATCTTCAAGAAACTGCACATTAATATACCTTTTGCGGAGGCCATTTCACAAATGCCTAAATATGCCAAATTTCTCAAGGACCTCCTTTCTAATAGGAGGCGCATGGATGACTTTGAAACCGTGACTCTGAATGAGGAGTGTAGCGCAGTTGTGCAAAAGGCGTTACCAAATAAGATGAAAGATCCGGGCGGTTTTATCATTCCTGTTACATTGGGAGATGCGTTTCATGGAAGGGCATTATGTGATCTTGGTGCAAGTATTAATTTGATGCCCACATCGGTTTTTGAGCAACTTGGTGTGGGAGATCCTAAGCCTACTAGGATGTGCTTGCAGATGGCTGATCGCACTATAAAACGCCCCAGGGGTGTTTTAGAGGATGTATTAGTGAGAGTTGAAGGACTCATCTTCCCAGCGGATTTTGTGATCTTAGACATGGAGGCTGACGATGATGTTCCTCTTATTTTGGGCCGCCCATTCCTGGCTACTGGGAGGACTATCATTGATGTGGCCAATGGAGAGCTGACTATGCAGATCAACGATGAGAAGGTGGCCTTCAATGTATTTGAGGCTATGAAGTTTCCCGCATATGCGGTAAGTGAGCAGTGCTTTGGGGTGGAGGCATACACGCCGGACGAAGAGGATGATATTTTATTGGAGCAGCTATATGAGGAGCTTGTTCTACTTGATTCCAGCGAGAAAGAGCAAGCATTAGAAGTTCATTGGCGTCAGCCCCTACCCCTCTTTAATGAGGGAAGCAGGAAGATTCTTACTCCTTCTCTTATTACTGCTCCTGTTTTAGAATTAAAGCCTTTACCTGTTCATTTGAAATATATGTACTTGGGATCTAATGAGTCTTTACCTGTGATTGTGTCTGCATGTTTGGACAGGGAACAGGAGGAAGGCAGCTATGGGATGGACCATAGCAGATATCAAGGGGATCAGCCCCACAGTTTGCCAGCACAAGATTCGGCTCATGGAAGATAAGAAGCCGGTAGTTCAGTTTCAGCGCCGCCTCAATCCTCACATGCAGGAGGTGGTGAAGAAAGAGGTGCTTAAATGGTTGGAGGCGGGCATCATTTATCCGATTTCCGACAGCACATGGACTAGCCCGGTGCAATGTGTCCCTAAGAAGGGGGGTATAACTGTGGTGGAAGGGGAAAAAGGTGATCAAATTGCCACTCGTACCGTTACAGGGTGGAGAGTTTGCATGGATTACCGCAAGCTCAATGATGCCACTTTGAAGGATCATTTTTCCCTTCCATTCGTTGATCAGATGCTTGATAGGCTGGCACACCATTCTCATTATTGCTTTTTGGATGGGTACTCCGGGTACAACCAGATAGCAATTGAGCCAGCTGACCAGGAGAAGACGACATTCACTTGTCCTTATGGGACTTTTGCTTTTAGACGCATGCCTTTTGGGTTATGCAACGCACCTGCTACGTTTCAGAGGTGTATGATGTCGATCTTCTCTGATATGATGGAGTAGAACTTTGAAGTGTTCATGGACGACTTCTCGCTCTATGGTGATGGATTCGAAGACTGCCTGCAACAGTTGGCCCGGGTTCTGGATAGATGCATTGACACCAACCTAGTGCTCAACTGGGAGAAGTGTCACTTCATGGTTACCGAGGGTATTGTTTTGGGCCACAAGATCTCCAGAAAAGGACTAGAGGTGGATAGAGCCAAGATTGAGGTTATTGAGAAGCTTCCTTACCCTACCTCTGTTAAAGGGGTAAGGAGTTTCTTGGGACATGCAGGGTTCTATCGGCGCTTCATTAAAGACTTCTCGAAGATCACGAAGCCTTTGTGTGGATTGCTTGAGAAGGATGCAGTTTTTGATTTTAATGCGGAGTGCAAGTCGGCTTTTGATTTGCTCAAGGAAAAGCTGATTAGCGCGCCTATCATCACCACACCAGACTGGACCCTACCATTTGAGCTCATGTGTGATGCTAGTGACTATGCGGTGGGAGCAGTTCTGGGCCAGCGGAAAGATAAGGTAGCTCACGTCATTTATCATGCCAGTCGTACTCTTAATGATGCACAGGTTAATTATGCTACCACGGAGAAATAGATGTTGGCTATCATATATGTGTTGGACAAGTTTCGTCCATATCTTGTGGGTTCTCAGGTGACGATCTTCACGGACCATTCAGCCCTCAAGTACCTTCTCACCAAGAAGGACGCCAAGCCAAGATTGATCCGGTGGGTGTTATTGATGCAAGAGTTTGATGTGGTGATCAAAGATAAAAAGGGGGTAGAGAATGTGGTTGCAGACCATTTGTCAAGACTGGAGAACGATAAGCAGGAGGATTTGCCGATTCGAGAGGATTTTCCAGATGAGCAGCTTATGGTTGTGGTTGCAGCTGTGCCTTGGTTTGCTGACTTGGCAAATTTCAAGGCACTAAACATTGTACCCAAGGACATGAGTTACCACCAGAGGAAGAAATTCTTTGCGGACGCGCGACATTATTTCTGGGATGATCCTTATCTGTTCAAGCTGGGAGCAGATAATGTATTGCGGAGGTGTGTTGCGGAACCGGACACGTTAGAGATCCTTAGACACTGCCACGAGTTGAATTGTGGGGGACATTTCGGCAAATCACGCACGGTTGCTAAGGTACTTCAGAGTGGTTTCTTTTGGCCAACTTTACATAAAGACGCCCATCTATTTGTGCAGCAGTGTGACCGGTGCCAAAGAACAGGTAATATCTCTAACCGAAATGAAATGCCTCAAAATTTCGTGTTAGAAGTAGAACCGTTTGATGTGTGGGGAATTGATTTTATGGGGCCATTCCCATCGTCGCTTGGTAATCTGTATATTCTGTTGGCGGTTGATTATGTCACCAAATGGGTGGAGGCTCTGGCGTGTCCAAAGAATGATAGTGCTACGGTTGAGAGATTCTTACGCAAGAATATATTCACAAGGTTTGGAACGCCTAGAGCCATTATTAGCGATGAGGGATCACACTTTGTGAACAAGGTTTTTGCCAATACCTTGAGCAAGTATGGGGTAAAGACACACAAGATCTCATTGGCCTATCATCCACAATCTAATGGACAAGCTGAAGTGTCTAACCGAGAGATAAAGGGGATTCTAGAGAAAACTGTCAATCCAGGACGCAAAGACTGGGCTCTACACTTGGATGATAGTTTATGGGCATACCGGACTGCATACAAGACTCCCTTGGGCATGTCTCCCTACCAGCTCGTTTTCGGGAAATCGTGCCATCTGCCGGTGGAACTTGAGCACAAAGCGTTTGGGGCGCTAAAGAAATTAAATTTGGATGCTAAGCTTTCTGGTGAGCAAAGGAAGCAGGCACTGCTTGAGTTAGAAGAACACAGGTTGATGGCATATCAGAGTGCCAAGATCTACAAAGAGAGGACCAAGCAATGGCATGACAAGCATATCATTCCACGAGATTTCAGAGTGGGCCAGAAGGTATTGATATTCAACGCCCGACTGAAACTGTTTCCAGGCAAGCTGAAGTCAAGGTGGAGTGGTCCATTTACAATTACAGAGGTTTACCCATGGGGATCGCTCGAGGTAGAAGCTGAGAATGGGAACATGTTCAAGGTAAATGGACAGCGAGCAAAACCGTACGTGGACGGGAATTTCATTGGGGTTATCGAGAGCCTCAAACCAATTCCCGATATCTGAGCTCATCTGAGGTAACTTGGTCGGGCCGTCGACCTTAAATTACAAAGCGCTTGTTGGGAGGCAACCCAACCTATTTACTGCATAGTGTAGATTTCAATATTGTTTTGTTATTTTATTTTGTTCTAACTATTTGAGAGGTGCGAGAGAGTGGATTTAATATTTTCAATGAGTCTGTGCAGGAATTCTAGGTGGAAGGCCTATTCCGGATCCCCCTTCTTGATACGCGAGTGAAGAATTACACGAAAAATGAGAAAGAGCAGGCCAAAACGCGTATCGGGACCCGGAATGAAGAAATGGATGATTGACGCCATTCCTACACGTACTCAACACACGCACCTGGGGGAGATCAAGTTCCCGGACTCCCCTTCTTGATATACGCGAAGAAGACGTAAAGAAATTGAGAAAGCTGGCACAATGGCACGGATTACGAGGTAAATTTTTGAAGACAGGACTGTGATCTGATTTGAACAGTGCCATAGTGTGGGGTTGGTCGAGAGCTTTCTGTGGATAGGTGGATCGCGTATATCGGAGTCCGGACGAAGAAGTTATGCCAAAAAGGATGTTGCGAAGAGGAAAAAGGAGCCAAAAAAGCATCCGGAATTGCCAAACGGGTCTTTGGAATGATCAAATTGAAGGATAAAAGGTTCCCCGGACATTGGGAACCTTTTGTTACGTAAATGGAATCTCGAGGTCGAGGAGATCCATGACAAAGCAAAGAAACGAGCAACAAAGACGAAAAAGGATGCTAAAAGGCGTCCAAAAGCATCCGGAAATGCAAAACGAGCCTTTGGAAGCGCGAAATTGAAGAATGAAAGGTTCCCCGGACATTGGGAATTTTTCTACACGAGAAGAGATCCCGCACTCCCCATCTTGATGAAGGTGGTTGCAAAATTTTGAAGAAAGCGACGAATTTGGCACATTTTGGGTATTTTTCGCGTAATTAGGCGATAATTGAGGAAAGTCGGGGAAAACGATCCGGAAACGGGACGTGATTTATGTGAGCAAGACCTACGTCGAAAAAGGGATCCAAAGGTGCAAAAATCACACTCATCGGAGGTCGGGATCAAAAATACGAGGTAAAGGTTATATTTGGCTAATAAAAATTTTCCCCTGCACAAAAGTAATCGTACGTTTACTTTTGCCTTAGAAAAATTTTGGGGTAATGGTGGAAGCAGATTGTTTGAGTAGGTCGCACGACCTACCCACTAGGTCGTATGAGGTAGTAATCGTACGATTACTTCAAAGTAATCGCACGATTACTTTCAAGTAATCGTACGGTTACTTAAAGTAATCGCACGATTACTTTTGAGGGGGGCAGATAAGCTGGTTAAAAAAAAAAAAAAGAAAAAGAATTCTTCTTTTCTCTTTCGCCCAGCCCGTAGCCTTCCTCTGCTTCCCTTCGCAAACTCCTCCACGACCACCATCTTCCACGAGCACCATACAGAACCACCACCGCCGCTTCACCATACAGCCTCCGCCGCCGCTATCTCCTCCGCCACTCCACGACCAGGTCCGACCCCCCCTCCAGCGCGCCAGGAACACCATCGCAGACCACCCACAGGTCTTCGACTTCCCCTTCTTCCCTCTGCAACTCCTCCACGACCACCATCTCCTCCGACCAACGACGCAGATCTCTCTCTCTCTCACCAACGCCGCCCTCACAGATACACCGCCGCCATCTCCCGCTGCTCTCTCTCTTCACCGCAGAACCACCGCACCCTTCGCACCACCACCGGAGCTCTCTGCTCTCTCTCTATCATCACCACCACGCATCTTCTCTGCACAACACCGGAGGGAAAGAGAGAGAGTTACTGATCTCATCGATTGGGGCTGTTGGGTTGACGATTTGGGGGACTGAAGAAGCTAGGGTTTCGAACAACAAAATCTGAAATTGGGCAAATTGACGTTGGATTCGGCGAAATTTCTTTAGGGGTTTTGACGGGGACACCGCAAGGAGCAAAAGGCACACATTGATTGTACAATTCGGAAGAAAAATTTCGGCGACCCGAAAACAGCCCGGGTTGTCAAAATTCTGCAAATTCGTGCCCGTAAGACTTGCTCCGGGCACGTAGGTACGTCCTAATCTCTCTCGCAATTTCATTACTCGAGTCTTAGGCACAATTGAGTAAAAGCCCAATTTAATTTTTGTTGCGCTTAGTAGCGTGCTTGGGGGCGATTGCTTAGAGTCCTAGGATTGCGTGCTTACGTGTTTAACTGCTTCATATCTGTACACAACTTGTCACTGTGCACTTGCTTTTGGCGCGTTAATTGCTTTATTTTGTTATACTTGGTTAAAATGAGCAAACGTGCGAGAACGAGTCGTGATAACGATCCCGATTATACATTACCTGGAGGAAGTGGGGTGAACGTGCCTGAGAGTGGGTCTGAGTCTGATGGGGGTGACACGGGTGGCCAATTGGTCATCCCGTTATCCCCTGACCATAGGGTTTTTCATACACCCGTTCCATCCAATTGCCCCCATTTAGAAAGGATCGTGGTCATAAGCCAGATGACGAAAAGCTGGAAATTGATAGTGGCGGGGTCTTTTGCGATTATAGGTTTATTTCGGCGAATGCCCAGGGTTTTTACCGATCGAACCCTAGGATTAATAGAGGTGTCCAGGCCGAGAAAATCTTTCCACTTGAGGGAGTGCCTGAGGACCTACAAAAGGTCGCGAAGACCGAGAACTTTGCGGGGTAGATGGAGTTAGTGAAAAAGAAAGCCAGTTCTGTACTGACTCGTGAGATTTATGCGAATGCGAGACACACCGATGAGGGTGAGACGACTAGGCTCAATGACCCTCGTGTGATTTATTGTCGTCGGAACTGGCTAGTTTTGTCTTCTGAGCGCATCGCCGCAGCACTTAAGTGGCCCCCGTTGACAGAGCCGTGTCAATTTAAGATTTATCTGCAGAAAGACCAGCAGACGCTCATTAATGAGGTGTCGGATTTTTGTTTTGCGGGAGTGCCAGGAGCCGACTGGGATAGGTCTAAAACTAATATCAGACATTGGAAGATCCCAGTCGGATACTTGCTGCCTAAGTCAAGGTGGCTCATTGAGTTGTTAGAGTCTTGGGTGTTGGGAGTTTCGGCTCCCAATTACGTTGATTTTGAGGTGTGTCTCATGGCTCTGTGTCTATCGAGGGGGCATCGGATAGACATTCCTAGGCGGATCTTCCTGTATTTGCACGAGAGGTATGAAAAAAAAAACAAGAAGTCTGCGGGCCATAGTTTCTTACTCATGCAACTAGCTAAGGATTGCGGGGCCAGCGTGCCTGATGGAGAGCTAGAACTCAAACCCAAGGCTCCGAGAATGTTTGACAAAATCCCGGACCCGTTGAAGGATGTAGTGGTGATGGAGGCAGGAGCTAGTTCTAGACCTCCTAGAGGAAAGGCTAAGAAAAGAGCCTCTTCCTCGCGTGCAGCTCCCACGCCTCCAGCTCCTACTCCTCCAGCTCCTACTCCTCCCGTTCCACCTCAGCCTGTACCTCCACCTGTCATTGACCCTGGCCAGCCGAGTGTGAGCTTAGCGGACTTGATGGCCGAGTTGAGATTGACCAGGACTATGACCCTCACATCCCAGGGTCGGTCCCGTGACTATGTGGCTGACATGAGTGCTAGGCAGTTTGAGCATCATCGCAGTAGCCTGCGTAACCTCGGTCAGGGACTACGTTAGGTGAGTCTGCATCAGCACCGTCAGAACCAGTGGTTAGAGGCATTGGCCACTCATGTGGGATTCCCGAGAGATCAGTGGCCTAGTGGCCAAGAGACCTACCCTGGTGCCTACGAGTACCATTCGGATGCCTATTCCGGAGACCAGGACCAAGACGACGAGGATTCGTCCGAGTAGACTTACCACCCCCTGCATTTGAATGCTGAGTCTTTTCGCTTGACCTATGCATTCGTTGAGGACAACGACGCGTTCAAGTGTGGGGGGGTTTCTCAGCCTTTATTAGCCAAGTCCGTGTCTGCATTCACCAGTTACATATAGGTTGTTTGTGTCGGTTAGTGAGTCAGTTTTTGTAGTCCGTGTCGTGTTTATATATATTGTGTGTGTCGTATTGTGAGTAGTTTATGTTTAGTGCACGTTTTGTTTAATTGAGTCCACCTACCCGAATCGAGTCAGTTTCGAGTCTTCATTCGAGTCGGCCCATGCATATAGAGTAGGAAATATATATAAAAAAAAAAAAAAAAAAAAACAAATTGAAAATTGAGAAAGGGCAATCAAAAGAAGCTTGAAATTGGAAAATCGAGGAGTGTGAGAACCTTAGGCATAGGGTATGAGATGTGACCGAGAATGACAATTTGAGTTCCCCTTAGTATGTATAGAGAGACTTTCTTTACGGGAATACCTGCCTATTTTTAATACACTTAAATGATTTTCAAATCTAAAGTGTGTGCCTTGTTTTCTTACAAGAGTTGAGCTAGGCGTGAGCTAAACAAGCCGAACATTCATGTGTACGTCTTAGGTAGTCGCCAACCCGCCTCATAGTGGCACACGAAACAGCTGTGCGAGGTGTGTATTAGAGCACTCACTGCTTATAGAACTTACCTTGTAGGACCACTAGTAAACCCTGTTTCGAACCTTGGATTCTTTGATAACCTCTGGACTTAGGGTGACGATTCTTGGCATTCATCATTGATTTGTTAGAATCACCGCTTTAGTGCGTCACGAGGGTGTTTGTAGTTGAGGGGGTTCGATGAGGGAGTACTTCATGATATATTTGAGTGAGTCTTACGTATCGCATGTACTTCATTTCTGATTATCGAGGGGAATGCGAGGGTGAGTGAGAGTAGGCTTGCGCACTTCGGTGTGGCGGTGTTCCATGTCATTACACCATGGACACAGTTGTGGAGAGCCGTGAGTGCGTGGCATCTAATACGCACAAATTGGGTTGGGTGATTTGATTGGTGGATCGTGCTAGGGATCGTTTCTTTTCATCATCTTGGTGTAGGAGGATCGGTTGGATTAAGCACGAGACTTACATTGTTTTGATTATTTGAGAGGGGACATGGGTATATTCTAGTGTGGGGATGTCGACTTTTGACTACGGACATAGAGATTGAGCTTGTGACGACTCCATCCCCATACTTGTGCTTGGATTTGTTTGCGGCTTTGTTTGGTGGCGCCATGTATTTCATTGAGTTAGGGGGAGATGGATTTTACTTGTGATATATACTCATTGGATTGTTTACTTCCTCCCCTTAACGTTTTTGTATGGCTTGACACTTGGAAGACCACTCGAGATATACGTTGTAGATGTTGTGTTTGTGGATATCGAGAGATTTGAAAAAAAAAATCAGAAAAAAAAAGAAAAAAAAAACAGAAAAAAAAAGAAAAAAAAAAGAGAGAAAAAAAGGAGAGATGAAATAAAGGAATAAAGTTTGAGCTTAATGAAGACCGAGTGGTGGAAGCAACTATTTCATTGACGGCGATGTTCATCTTGTTCATGTTTCACGACGGTGGCCACGGAAATCGTTATTGTACCGGGGTTTGAGGGGATCGAGGGCCGGAGATGGTGAGTTTCGGGTTGTGGTTCCTATCATCGTGGTGAGGGTGTGTGAGATGTGGGTTTTAACGTGAGAATGTGACGCTTAGGACTTGTTACTACATGATTATCCTTTTGTCCTTAAGCCTCTACATTCTAACCCGTTAGCGGAATAGGAGCTCGGACCTTGAATGTGGCTTAGCCTAGCGTAGCCTCTTATTTATCGGCACACGCGAAGAGGTAGATTATTCTTACACGTAGTAAAGCTAGGCTTTCTATACCAACTAAGGGAAATTCTTGTTGTCAATTTTAGTTGCAATTCATACCTCGTTCCTAGATTCTTCATCACTCCATGAGAACCGTTTTAAGCTAATTGAGATTGCCCGATCTCGCCTAAAAAGATATTTTGTGTATATATGTGTTTAGTAGGATCGAGTCATATAATTGCATTGCATCATATTGCTGCATCGATGTGTCTTGTATTGAGTCGTCGTGTGTATTGAGTCGGCTAATTGAGGTTAGTATGCAATTGGTAAGTTGAAAAGTATGCAATGGTCTTGGTTGGAATAGTTGACTCGAGAGGTGAGATGAGAGGAGGAAGGTTCGGATGATTTTTGATAGTTTGAGATTTGGATTGTTGCTCGGGACGCGCAACGGGTAAGTGTGGGGATAGTTGATAACTCCATATTTGGAGTTATATTCTTATATGTTTCCTTACCGTTTTGCGTGTATTCCGATGCGTTTTGATGGATTTTGGATCATTTCTTGCTAAATTTGAGCATGTTGAGTCTTTGCATGTTAATGATGAGTCCGGGCACTTTTTGCATTAATTTTGACTATATTTTATCACGTTTGATCTTCCGGTACGTTTCTCGTGTTGTGGTTTTCAGGAACCGGGAGCTCAGGACGTGACATTGGAGCAAAAGTGAACTTCGGAAAAGTTGGAGGCTCAAAGGGATGCTCGGGAAGTGAAGACGAAAGGAAAAAGAGCAAGAAGATGAAGTTTGATTGGTGGAAGACCAGAAGTAATCGTACGTTTACCTCAAAGTAATCGTACGATTACCTTCACTCAGAAGTAATCGTGCGTTTACTTTCAAGTAAACGTACGATTACCTTCAATGCAAGTAATCGTACGTTTACTTGAAAGTAATCGTACGATTACTTCTGCGGCCAGGATCGGATTTTTGGGCTATTTTCGCTATTTTGGCATAGTTTTGAGAGTTTTGAGCCACGAAAGACTTAGGAAACATTGGGGAACGTGTTTAGCATCAGAACACACATTGGGAGACGTGCTTGGAGAGCTTGGAGCTTGGTTGAAGAGCTTGGATCATTCGTTTGGCTTCTAATCTTCGTTTCTTCTCTAGTTTTTCATATTGGATCATGAAACTTTGTATTTTGAACATGATTATGAGTAGCTAAACCCTTATTTTGGGATATCTCGTAGGAAACTAGGGTTTGATCACTACAACTTGTGGTTTATGGATTTGCTTGCATGCTTTTTAGCTTAATTGATGATTTCTTCTCTAGTTATGTGTATTGCATGCTCTTGATTTATCTTTTCTATTGGTAGACGTATTAATAGAATTGTGCTAGGTTATGAACGATAGAGGAATCTACGTTTGTTGCCCAGAAAATTGAAATACACACTAGCCGAATCTAGGGTTGAGGAATCTTGCTAGTTAGCTAAGAACAAGAGTAGAATTATCATCGTAATGCGTGTTTGAACTTGAGTAAGCTAGAGGAATCAGTTACGATAGTTTAGGCATAGTTATTGGTTGAGACATCTTCAATATAAAATTGCTCGTTTAACTAGAACAAGAACTCATCGTGTTAGTAGAACATAAATCCAACGTAGTGTGAGATACCTAGTGATCCGTAGAGATATCCTGAATTTAATCAAACTTGATAAACGACAAAATCAACCCGTGCTTGTTAATCTTGAAATAATTCTTTGAATTATTTGAGATAATTGTTACTTTTAATTATTAGTAGAAATAGAACAAAACAACTGCGCTTTGCCCACACAAAGAATAAATTTAGTAGTTAATTTACACGAAGTCCCTTGGTTCGACAAACCGGACTTTTCCGATTATTACTACACCGACAACTGTGCACTTGCAGCTGGAGCGTGTCACTTGCCATTTGGCAAATAAACAAAAACATTAGAAACTTCAATAGTATCATCAAGAATACTAAGATCATGACACATATGATCAGTAGCTCCACTATCTATGATCCAAGTGTCACCACTAGACTTGTTGGAGATTAAAGAACCAGAGACACAACCCATAAAGTGTTGGTTATAAGGAGAATCATTTGCTCTAGCAAACTGATGAACAGGACTCTCCATGTTAGTGGAGTTGTTACTGTGAGATGGAAAACTTGAGCTAGAATCACTGATCCCTCCATGGTTAGATTGCTGCATCTGTGTGCTGATATAGTGCATCATTTGGTTACATTGACTTTGGGTAAAGGGAAAAGCACTCTTGTCAGCACCACTAGCTTCTACAGTATCACTTACCACATTATGTGCTTGATTCTTAGACTTGTTTTTGAAATTTGGAGGGTAACCATGCAATTTCCAGCATTTAGCTTTTATGTGTCCAGTACCTCCACAGTGGTGACAAATCAATTTGGATTTGGGAGTTCCTTGTACATTAGCTCCATGTTGAATTTCAGAGGTGGGAGCATTGACATTTCCATGAGAGGGTCCACCATATGTCTGTCCATGATGAAATGGAGATGAATACATAGCCATGGTGGGCATTGAAGTGCCCGTACCAGAAATAGTTCCCTGCATCTCCTGTTGAACTACTTTGGCAAACACTCTATTAAGACTAGGAAGTGGATCCATCAAAAGAACCTGATCTCTAACAGAAGAATAACAGGAATTAAGTCCCATAAGAAACTGCATTATATGTTCTTGTTGAAGTTTGTTGTGAATCATTCCCAACACATTACAAGTACAAGAATGCATAGCTCCACAAGTGCACATAGGCATCTCTGTGTAATTCTCTAATTCATCCCAGAGAGACTTCAACTTGGTAAAATAACCAGTAACACTCATACCTCCCTGTTTCAAATGCACAATGGCACTGCTAAGTTGAAACACTTTGGGTAGGTTCTTCTGAGAAAACCTTTCAAACAGGTCAAACCAAATATCTCTAGCTGTTGTGTAATAAACAACACTAGATGCAATCTCCTTACTCACAGAGTTAATCAACCAGGAAATAACCATTCTATCACAACGTTTCCACAAGGAATACAACTCAGAGGTCTTCTCTGGTTCAGTTATAACACCAGTAACAAAATCCAATTTATTCTTAGCTTCCAAAGCCACAATCATAGATCTATACCATAAATTGAAATTGTCACCAGTAAGTACTTGAGACACTAACAGCATACCTGGAGAATCAGAGTTATGCAGAAAATATGGCGAAGATCCGTCCATCTGAGAACGAGATCCAGAATCGCCAGAAACCCTAGATGATTCCTCCGGAAGCACCATGTCCACCAATACTAGATCGGTTGACTCAAATTAACCCTAGCAACCTCCGGCACCAAACGATAAGAACGGATTCGAAGCCTAAGGCTCTGATACCATATTAAGAAAGTGAAGAAGGAGGAAGATGATGCGAGGGAAGAACATCAAAGAGGAAGAAAATCTCCAAGTGTTTTTCATAGAAATCAAAATCTGCAAGTTTTGCTAGTTATATCCTCACAGACGAGGATTAACCAAACTACAGGGACTAGAAAGTAAATAAAAGGAAATAAAACACCTCATCAGTTATGAACCAGCCAATCAGATGGTGCCACGCCATCTAATCAAGCCAACTCAGCAAACGGGCTTAACAAACTTTTAATCAGAAAATTAAAGCTAATACAAAACGACACCGTCCTATTAATCTTTCAAACATAACGTCTAGAAGTGATCCAACGGTGATGATAAAAGCTCTGCTACTGATCCTACGGCTACTGCTATTCCGGATGTTACTGTTCATTTGGTAAATCTCATACCAAATGAACAGTAACTTTGTCAACTTCAAATCCATCCAGCAGCCTCATTTCTTCAATAATGATCAAACAAATTTTGACACAGAACCTAATTTGGTACAAAAGTCAAAAAAATAGAATAAAAGCAAATATTGGGGAATACTAGTAAGCATGGACTTGAACATACAATAATAACCCCACATCAACCCAAACAACAGGAGTTTGCCCATTGGGCCTAGCGTATAGATATCATGTTGAGCCGAGTCATGCTTCAAGCTGCTCAAGTTATATGTCACATGAGCTGAAGTTCGGGCTCAAGCTTGGCATGAACCAAGACATAAGGCTCGTGCTGAGCTAAAGTCCGGGCTCAAGCTTTGCACGAAAGATGACACGAGGCTTGTTTAATTGTTTATTAAGTTAGTGGCTCGTCTCGAGCTGAGCTTAGATCGTTAGTCCAACGAGCTCGATCTCTATTTCTTTCAGACTCCAAATCTTCCTTAGAATTTTTAACTTTTTTTAGAGGAGAATCTTAACTTTTTATGCGTAAGCAAGAATTTATAGAATGATCCTATCAAAAAAAAAAATTATGGAATGGGCATAAACCATTATATAACTCACCAATCCAAAATTTGATAGTTCTGAGAATGAATATGGACTCCGGCATTCATTTGTTAAGAAAGTGAGGGAAAGTAAAGGAAGAGCAAAACGCAAATCGTTTTATTTTTCTGCATGTGTTCAGTCACTACAGGAAAGTTGTGGCACATAACGTGTTTATTTTCCTGCAAGAAATATTTTTCTTCAAATGGTGTCCTGAAAAATATACCAGATTTCACAAGAAAGTTTTATTACTACCTACTTTCTCACGTACTTTCTTAAGAAATTGACACACATAGAAAACTAAGTTTATATATATATATTTTTTTTTCATTTTTCTTTATTTCCTTTTATCAAACTTGATTATTTTGAGCAACATAAATAATAAAGTCTGAAGAAAAGAAAATAAAGAAAAATGAAAAAACTAAAAACTTACATTTTTCTCGCATATCTTTCCAACAAATGAACATCGAACATAAAAGGTTACTACAAAGTTCAACCTCAACAATAATATAACCCGCATTATGAAAACAATAATGAAAATAATACCAAATCATATAATCAAAGTTCCAATATAAGCAAACGGGTGCTTGCTCAGTGTAGAGCGTTTGAAGCTCCTGCATGAGATCCCGAGTTGGAACTCCAGTTCGAACCGGCTATATTATGTAATTCGAAAAAGAATTTCTAATATAAATTTCAAATTAATAAAGAAGTTTGTTCTTGAGTTATATTTACATGTTTAATGAATGAGATAGTCACAAGTCAATAAACAAACGCTATGACAAACCTTAAAGTCGAGTATCATTGCGTTCAAGCTCTACTCATTTATAAGACGAGCTCTAAAATCAGACTCTATCTTAGATAATTTATAAATCGAGTTGATCACGAACGAGTTTTTTATGAATCGACAACCGAGTTACGCTTGAACAGTTTGACTCATTAACAACTGTAATGATAGTGTTTATTTTTTCCAACAACATGGTGTACTAGCCCAGTAGTTCTGCAATATGTTGCCCATTTAGAGCCCAATTGGCACCCTAAAAAGAAAAAGACATCTCCATAAGACCAAATCAATCAGTATACACACATCTCGGCACTCATCAACCACAATGGTGGATATTTTTATTTTTTTCGACGTCACTATAAAAAACCTTTTGTAGTAGGGGCACACAACATAGCCCAAAACCTATTCACTCTTTACAATAATAAAATCATCACAGCTTATCTCTTAAAAAAATATAGACCACTTACCAAACCTGCCATACATATATTGTCTGGCCACAAAGTGGATGTGAACATACAGATTTTAAGTACAGGTGTCTACATTTTAAAGAAAAATAACTCATTTTTATTTAAAAATTTTGACAGAAAACCCTCCTGTAATATCGTCTTGCTGAAACTTATATATTAGCCGTATTGATTTTGTCAGAAAATCTCCCTGCAATTTCACTTTTATCGACATAACGCACCTTCCGAATAATGATGAGGGTATAATGAGGGTATTGTATTGCTTTGGCAATATTCAGAATAATGAGGGAATAATTGACATTTTAAGTCAGAAGATTTCCTTTAGTTTTAACGGAGGCGCACAAAAACGAACTAAGAGTGACATTTTGCATCATTTTGAACCACAAGTGAGTGTTTCGCAAGACCTCTAACCATAAGGGATTAGTAGCAATTAGCCCATTAATAAAACACAGTTCTTCTAGCATAAACTGAATTTGTAAGTTACTTGCAAGTAAGTCGATGACAATGATTGGTAACTAATGACCAATGATGATAGACTGTAAATCACAAGTTAAAATTAGACATAAAACACACAATTGAGATGAAGTAACACCAAAAGACTATCGATTTTCCAAGTAAATATTTTTATGGTAAAAGATAAAAGTATACAAGATTTGATATGATCATGACTTAGTATGATACAAAGGACAATGTCTTTATGCTTGTCACAGTTCTTACAAGAAAACAATAGATGAAACAAATGCATAAAGATCATGGTTGTTCCCCCATGGAGATCTCTCTATTAATTGTTTGACATATTTGAAAATTGATCAATAGACGTAAAATTAAGGCTTCTGTCTAGCAAAATACTTCAGAAATTATCGCAGATCTAAAGCAAACAAATTTCTAGACTATTTTTGTCTGTCATGTATGTACTCACGCTGTCTATGTGATATATCATCAACGGAGATAATCAGATGATAGAATACTTATGGCGTGATGCTCCAGAAGCAACCGATAAGAAAATGGAGAAAGTTGACATGTCCTCTCCTAGTAGGCCAGCCATTGTCAAGAGCATCTAGTGTTAGTAGAAGAACAAACCCATGTGAGCTTGTAACCCTACACCTCTCCACACTTGTCATGTTCAAGCAAGAAGACAACTTAACCCTAACACAGTACTCAAAACGCATCACACCCATAAATTAGTGTAGGAGAAAACAACAGCAACCTATAAAATTCATGCCTTAAAAATGAATAAAGTCCCATGCAAGGTCATGGAGTGTCACGTGATTAAACACCTCGTTCTTCATAGTGAGATTGCTGATTTGGCATCAAAATTGTTTTCAATTGATCGACCTCTCGAAGTCTCAAGTCACACCCAACAGAGAATTATCTCCTACCTGTCTGGATATCTGGTCAGCTTCTGTGTAACTTGAGTAATTCTTCAACCGACAACCAGATAAACTCTCTGGTGATCGTAAGAGATTTTAACTTCTCCTAGGCTTGAAATTTGTGGTGCAATCATTTTCAGAAGTACCGTTCCTAGTACAGAAGTTTGAGCGTTCGACTTTTTGTTATCTACTACAGTTGCGAACAACTGTACATGATCATCCTTTTATTTCATCTCTTATACGACAATAATGAGTATTAATCAGAAGTCTTTGGAACACTAAGTTTCATAAATGGTAAACAAGTGAAATAATATGGAAAATAAATACCTCATTATAAAATGGGCTACGCTGTGTAGTTTTATTGGCTGGTCGTAACGTCTAATTTGTTGGAGATGCTTTATGCTCATAAAAGATAAAACAGTGTAAATTAAAGATTTTTGTGTCAGACTCGGACATCATCCTCCAACTGATAACCAGTCTAAGGTGATGAATATAAACTCAGCAGTTTTGCCTCAAAATGTTGTTTGAGGGTACAAAAATAAAATCTAGTAAAAGACACTTCCACCCCCTCAAATTTGATGCAAAAACACTTTCACCCTTTCAGTTTGGGAAATGACAATTTCATCCCTTTAGTGTGCCATTTTTAGGACACTTGCACTGCGGAATTGTGCCGCCGGGGGTTACCATCACTAGTAGTAGTTTCTGGTACTAATATATTGGCCCTCTCAGAGCATGAAATGACTCAATCAGGTAGTTTAAGTGTCATGAAGTTTGGCATAGTGAAGGAGTGGAAGTGTCATTTCTTAAACTAGAAGGGGTAAAAGTGTCTTTTACCCTAATATCTTTGGAAAACAAGAAGGCCGGGGCAAGGTATATAGCAGTGTCGTCCATAAACACTATGTGAGTTTAGAGTAGAGAATTGGCTAGCAAGTAATTGTCATGCATGATAATGTTGTTTTTTATATTAAAGAGATAGTTGTAAGACTATAGGGGCTATTCTGCAATTAGTGAGAACTTTGTAACTGAGAGGGAAAGTTTGTTAGCATTGTTAACCGAGTATTAATAGTGTAAATCAACTCAGTTAATGCTAATGAGAATCATTCTTCTCTCTCTTCATTTCTGTTGTCTTCTTCTTCTTCTCTTCTTCATCTTCTTCTTCTTCACCATTGTTGTCTAGATTGAAGGTTTCTACTTGGTATCAGAGCCTGCAAGGCTCATCGCCGTCGATTGTTGACTACTGGCGGATGTCTCCGGTCATCTTCTCCGTCTCCGTTTCTCGCCGGAGGTCACTGACTGGTCTCGCTCTTCAACCTAGGGCTTGTCTTCTTTGCTGCTGTTTTCGATGTCTTCATTGCTGATTTCTGCGATTCCTCTTCTTCGGACAAAAGGTTCAATCTCATTCTTCGTTCTCTGCATCTCATTAATTGTGGATTTCATCTGCACTGAGTTGGATTCGAGTTGATCTGCCGAGTTTTGCCGAGTTTGTTTCTTTTGTGCCGAGTTTTGCCGAGTTTCACTGAGTTCACGGTTATTCTACCGAGTTTTGCCGAGTTAGGACCGATTCGTACCGAGTTCTGCTTATTTTCAGCTGTGTTTAGTCTTCTGCTGTCATGGAATCATCATTACCAGCTGGATTATTGTTTTTAATCTCCAATCTGAGATCTCTGGTTCAACTCAAGCTTGACAATACTAATTACATGCTTTGGAAAGCACAATTAGAAGCAGTTTTGCAAGCAAATGAGCTTCAAGACTTTGTTACTACACCTCCACCTTCAGAAATGTGTCTATCTGCTTCTGGCTTATCTGTGCCTAACTCTGCATATACCTCTTGGAAACATATTGATCAACACCTTAAAACTTGCCTCATTGCCTCTATTTCTCCTACTGTTCTACCTCTCATCTTGCATTTGCCAACTTCCTATGTCATTTGGACTCATTTAGCTCAGAGATATACCTCTTTGTCTAGGTCTCACATACATCAACTAAAGTCTCAGTTGATCAGTCTTCACAAAGGTTCTAAGTCCATGATAGAATATTTGGATCATGCTAAAAACTTGGTTGATCAGTTACTTCAAGTTCAAGAATCCATAAATGATGAAGATCTAGTTCTCTTTATTCTACAAGGTCTCCCTTCTTCATATGATCATGTCAAATCCAACCTCAGACTTAGAGCTGGCACACTAACTGTCAATGAGCTGTCTGCTCTTCTTCTCTCTGAAGATCTTCATATTAAACCTTCTTCTTCCTTCTCCAAACCCATCACCACTTCTTCCTATTCCCTACCATCATCTCCACAATCATCTGAGCTTCTCCAAGCCTATGCAGCATTCAGGCCTCCTAATGGCAGAGGCAGGGGTACCTTCTCTAGAGGAGGACATAGTGGTGTCTCTAGGGGATCTTATCAATATGGAAGGGGTCAAAAACAGTGGTCACAAGGCAGAGGCATTGGCTATCAGTCTAACTACAATGAGGTTGTATGCCAAATTTGTGGCAAGAGCAGACATACAGCTCTTAACTGCTGGTTTAGAAATGACACAAACACATACAGCAGCTCCAAACCTCAGAATCATCAATTCCATTACAAACAACAACAGCTAACTTATCAAGCTCAATACAGCAATGTGTCAAATTCCTCATATTCTCCAGACTTCCGCTCTCCTAGCTACTATTCCTCTGATCAAGATCAACAGCAGATCTCTTCACCAATGGCATTCTCTACAACTTACACATCCAACTCAGGTTTGCAGTCTTGGATATTTGATTCTGGAGCTAATACACATGTTACTCATAATGCATCTCTTTGCATCATACTTTGCCTTATAATGGTTTGCATAATGTGACAGTTGGAAATGGATCCAAATTACCTATCACTCATCAAGGTGATGGCATTTTACCATTACCCACTGGTAATCTTAGTCTTCCTCACACTCTATATGTGCCTGCTATGCATTCAAATCTTCTTTCTATCTCCAAATTAACCCATGATAATAATTGTATTGTTATCTTCTCTGCCAAGACTTTCCAAATCAGGGACTTGAACAACAACTTGCTGTATCAAGGCCTCTGTAAGAATGGACTCTACACTGTTCCAACCACTTTGGTTAGTTCATCTACCTCTTTTTCAAATGCCAACTCCCATTCTGCTTATATTGCTCACACACCCTCTTCACCACAACCTGCAGCTACAGCAGCTGTTTCCAAGGACATCTGGCATCAAAGACTTGGACATCCATCTGTTCTAGTTCTCTCACAACTATATCATACTTTACCTGTACCTGCTACTAAGTGTTCATCACTTTGTATCTCTTGTGAAGTTGCTAAAGCTCACAAACTTGAATTTCCTGTATCAAACTCTCATGCTAGTGCTCCTTTTCAGCTTGTTCACTCTGATGTGTGGGGTCCTTCTCCTGTGGCTTCTTGTTCCAAATTTCAATATTATATTTTGTTCATAGATGACTGCACTAGATTCTGTTGGATTTATCCTCTTCTTACCAAAGATCAAGCATTTGCAGCTTACCAAAATTTCACATCTCTTATTCACACACAATTTCACTCTAAAATTCAAGTGTTTAGATCAGATAATGGTTCTGAATTTCTTAATACTGAATTTGGTGTATATCTGCAAACTGAAGGTACTATCCATCAAACTAGTTGTCCTCATACTCCCCAACAAAATGGTAAAGTTGAGAGGAGACACAGACAACTAATTGAAACCTCTCTAGCCCTTCTACATCATGCATCTATGCCTCTTAAATATTGGCTAGAAGCTGTTGCAGCATCTAACTACCTTATTAATATTCTTCCTAAGAAATCTCTTAAATTCCAATCTTCTTATTCTCTTCTCTATAAAATCAGTCCACCATATACTTCTCTCAAGGTGTTTGGTTGTCTATGCTTCCCATGGCTAAAACCCTACACTAAACACAAATTACAACAAAGATCTAAACCTTGTGTCTTTCTGGGTTATTGTCCAAATACTAAAGGTTACAAGTGTCTAGATATTACTTCCTCCACTATCTATATTTCTAGACATGTCAAATTCTTTGAAACTGTTTTTCCATTTGAGTCAACTTCCAATTCTACTTCTACCTCCATTTCAAATTTACACAATACATCTTATGTTAGTTCTTGGCTTCAATTCCCACCTGTGTTTCATACCAAACCTCTCCATACACCTGCATTATCACCTAATCCACCAGCTATTTCCACTTCTATTCCTTCTCATGTTTCTAGCACTTCACCTACCTCTTCTCCACCTCCTCATACTCTAGCACATTCTCCTATCTCCTCTCACACTTCTTCACCACCATTACCTGTCTCTCACATTATGCAAACCAGATCCAAGGCTGGCATTCACAAACCTAACCCCAGATATCAGGTGCACTCCTGTGATCTATCTGCTACTGAACCAACTTCTTACAAAGAAGCTATGCAATCATCTCACTGGCTTAAGGCTATGACTGAGGAATATCATGCACTCATGTCTCAGAAAACATGGTCTCTAGTTCCTCTCCCTGCATCAAGAAGACCTATTGGATGCAAGTGGGTGTTCAAAGTTAAAAGAAATGCTGATGGAACTGTTTCAAGATACAAAGCCAGATTGGTAGCCAAGGGGTTTCATCAACAATTTGGCTTAGATTATGCAGAAACATTTAGTCCTGTGGCAAGACAACAAACTGTGAGAATTGTTCTATCTTTAGCCCTATCTAAATCTTGGGAAGTAAGACAATTAGATGTCAGTAATGCCTTTCTTCATGGGGTACTGGATGAAGAGGTCTACATGGAACAACCACCTGGCTTTGTGACTCACTCTGGTTTGGTGTGCAAACTCCACAAATCTTTGTATGGTCTCAAGCAAGCACCCAGGGCATGGTACACAATGCTATCTACTTTTCTCCTCAGAAATGGATTCAAATTGAGTTTGTCTGATGCTTCTCTGTTTGTACTCAAGAGAATCAATCTTACAGTTGTGGTTCTCATCTATGTGGATGATATACTCATCACTGGTAGTAAAAAAGGCTACATTGACTTCTTGATTCATCACATGTCCACAGCTTTTGCTATGAAAGACCTTGGAGCTCTGTCCTATTTCTTGGGCATTCAAATCAGCACTACTAGTCAAGGTTTTTATCTGCAACAAACCAAATATGCTTCTGATCTTCTACAAAAAGCAGGCATGACAGACTGCAAACCTTGTGTTTCACCTATTTCTCCAAAGGTCATACTTACTACAGAAGAACTACAACCCTTCACCAACATTCACCAGTACAGAAGTATAGTGGGAGCTTTGCAGTATCTTACAGTTACCAGACCAGATATTCAATTTGCTGTAAACAAGGCTTGTCAGCATCTACATAATCCAAGACAATGTGATTATACTGGGGTAAAGAGAATTCTGAGGTACATCAAAGGTACTTTGAACACTGGTCTTCACTTTGCTCCTGGAAATTTTAATGTTACAGCCTACTCAGATGCAGACTGGGCTGGGGATTCAGAAGATAGGAGAAGTACCACTGGTTTCTGTGTCTTTCTTGGCACCAATCTTATCTCCTGGGGTTCTAGGAAGCAAAACACTGTCTCCAGGAGTTCCACAGAAGCTGAATATAGAGCAATGGCAGCTACAGCAGCAGAGATCAAGTGGATCACTTACATTCTGAGAGATCTGGGCATTGTTTCATCACAGAAACCTCAGTTATGGTGTGACAATATCTCAGCTCTTATGCTAAGCACTAATCCAGTTTTTCATGAAAAGAGTAAGCATATTGAAATTGACTTTCATTTCATCAGAGAACAGGTAGCTCTAAAACAGCTACAAGTAGCTCACATTGCTTCACAGCTCCAGCTTGCAGATGTCTTTACTAAAGCTCTGCCAATTGCTGCTTTCCAGAGTGTCTTGCCTCAGCTGTGCTTGAGTTCTTTTAGTTCCAACAATAATTTTCAAAATCATTAGCAAGGGATTTCAGTTTCAGGGGGGATGTAAGACTATAGGGGCTATTCTGCAATTAGTGAGAACTTTGTAACTGAGAGGGAAAGTTTGTTAGCATTGTTAACCGAGTATTAATAGTGTAAATCAACTCAGTTAATGCTAATGAGAATCATTCTTCTCTCTCTTCATTTCTGTTGTCTTCTTCTTCTTCTCTTCTTCATCTTCTTCTTCTTCTTCACCATTGTTGTCTAGATTGAAGGTTTCTACAATAGTAACAACTGACCTTAATTGTTTAGGGTACAAACCCTCCCCATATTCATCCCCACCTCTAATTGTGACATGCCAACTCGTGATAATCCTCATGCTTGATGCTTATGATAGTATTAACAAACATTTGAATATCCATGTCGGAACCAGACGATCTGACACATGTCCGGTGTCAACGCATGACAGTTTACAATTGTTGTATAAGAAACAAGACGTCTTAATAGTTGCCAATGTACGTATAAGCTAAGCTGCTTTTAACTATAGGAAGTATTTTGAAAGTAGAAGCAATTCCAGACGCGCCCTTATTCTAACATTAACGTGAACAAAGTAATTGTCTTAATTTTATGTCTCTATCACAAGGTCTATTTAGTTAGAAACATAATGTTTAGTGTTGAACATTTTGATCAAGACATGAAGTTCCCACCAAGTAATCAAAATACTCTCACAACCACATGCTCTCACTAGAGACCAATCTTGAGCTCTCTCTTGTCCCAAATTCAATGAGCCATCCTGCATGCTAGTGCTAGTTGTTGTATATCTATCACTTCTTTCTTTGCTCATGATTAATGCAATGTTTCTTACATGATTAATCAATCAAGACTATGTATGTAATCCAAAAAGAAGGGTTTAATCAACCCATTAATCACAAACCCTAGAAATTGAAGATGAAGTAGATATCTCATATAGATTGATTTGGAAAGAAGTAGATGCATGGACTTTAATGCCAAGTTGAGACTGTATAGGATGGAACTAAACTGGCCATGTTCTTGGGGGCACAATCTCATGAATGATGTTATGATAGTTTTGGGACAAAAACCTAGATTCAAGGTATTTGTTTCTTGTACTGCAAAACCCTCTTGATTGCCAGGTTACATCCGGTGACCCCCAACATTTTTTTGTTTTTTTGCAGCTACTAGCTAGAAAAAAGAATTTTCCTCCACCATGCATGTGTAATGCTAATTGATACACCCATTCCCATTAAACCCTAATAGCATACAAAATGAGTCCAGTTGAGAAATGAGCCAAGGTTGAGCTGATTAAATCTTTGTCCATATGGAGAGTTTCTGTTTCATAACTTGAGTCTGCAACTGCAAGGCGTACTGATACTCGCTTCTCAAACTTTTGATAAAAAGTCGACGTATACACTTATACAGACCATCGCGCGACTAAACATTTGCATGGGCTCCACGCATACCGCTGGTCCTCATGCTGCGTAGAGTAACACGTCAAGAAATAGTTTTCCTTATATGGGACGGAAGAGATACACATCTATATATATCCATGTCATGTAACATCCTAAGTATGCAAACAAAAAGGTCAATGTATGCAACACAACTCACAGAATATAAATATGAATTATTTGAACTAAAAAAATTGGGGCATACAAGGAAAAAGAGAAACGAAAAAGGGAAAATAAATAATAAAAAAAAAACTTCATTTTAACATGCACCATGCAAATGGAAAAATGTTGTGCAAGGCAACAAAAACATCAATGTATGACAATGAGGCCCCATAGAGGGCCACAATGCTTCTTTCTAGCTAAGCTAGCTACATGTCCATTACAAACAAGTTTTTAGGTAATGCCTCCATCATTAAGCTGTCTGCACCTCTATATAAAAGACTCCATGGCTCACTTTCATGAGGCAAAACAACATTAGCCACAAAAGAATAGATCGCATTTAAAAAGCTTCAGTCCATATCTTCTGAGAAGTAGTAGAAGAAGAAGTTACCGCAGATGGCTGTCACACGATGCCACCGCCTTGTTCTAGTCGCCTTGTTCATGTTTCTATTCTTCTCCGTCACAGTTACAGGTACGTGACAATTCCCAATCCCTCAAACCCTTGATAACCAACTATGATTTTGTGTTTTTTAGTATCTAAGCTTTTATGTCTTTTTGATTGTTGCAGCCAGGAGTTTGAGAAGAGAAAGCACAAGTTATGAAACAACAAAGATCAGCCCAACACCTAAGGAAGGAGATGCAGAAGACAATGGCGGTGGTGAAGATTTGGACACCATGGATTACACTCCAGCTCGCAAGAAGCCTCCGATTCATAACTAATCATCACCGTCTTCTCCTTCTTGGTCATGGAAATCGCGTAGATATAGGCTTACAGATAAAGATAGTCCTTTCTATATATACACGAGTCTTTCCATATACTTTCCAAATTCATATACGATTTTTTTCTTCTTGGTTTTGTTTTCAAACTCGGTGTGAGATTTGAACATTTGGCGTTCAGGAGTGTAATGGATTGTGTTCATGGATTTGTACATAAGCTAAGCCTTTTGAGAAGTCTGTGCCTTGTTAGTGAAATCCATCGCAAGTTTCCCTGCATTCTACACTTCCCCTATGTATACATTTAGCAATATTTATTGTTCCATCCCCGGATTATCTCTTCTTATTTTAGTTGGCCAACCCCGGATTATTTTTTCCTGCATTCTGCACTTTTCTTATTACGCACAAAGCATACAACGTAAAGGCGTGAAAAACGACGAAAACTTACTCTTTCAAGCTTCAACTGATATGAAATCCCCGTAGTAAGTATAGTGAATTTAACGTTTCTCTATAAAGATACTTAAATCTTTCATGTGTGCCGAAAACGGCAGAGATTTTCGTTCCTACTCTAGCACACCATCTGAGCTTTTATTCCGCAAGGGTTTCAAATGATGATGGCTTAGGGACCGTAGGATAGGCTTTTTAGAAACGATGTCATATTGCGTAATGACAATTCTCGCAATAACCCCCACAATCACACTCCCAAGATATAAGAAACCAAACTCGAACCTCGCTAACTTTGGCCCTCAATTCCCTCGATCCTAGTGGCTAACGCCGTTCTCGCAGCCAGAAATGTGAAGAAGGGAACATATAAGAATAAAACAAACTTCAACTCGGCCTTCTAAAATAAAAGAAAACCAAGCACCCGTTTCTTTTTTTCTTTTCTTTTTGGGTCAATTAGTTATTACCAACTTCTGGTATGGGGTAATAATTCAAGTACCCCCTCAGTTTCAAAACCCACTTATCACCACCTCCATTTGTTAATTGCAAGAATCAACAACTGAAATTATTTTTGTCCAAAAGTTTTCGTTAGTTAACGTTTATTGAAGGACAAATTGGTCCAATTAATATAAATATAAACATGAAGAACACGATCAGTTGCACCGCTCCACCGCCACCAACCCCGCCACCATAAATCCAGAATATGGCTACCACTACGCCACCCCTCTACAACCACTGTCACCGCCACCTAACTATTCACCTAACTCAGCCCACATCTGTCCAAAACAAATCTGATCTTTTGAGGAAGAAGAATTTCCAACAACCACCGCCACTAGCACCATCTAAAAACCTCCACCAACCATCCCCCATCGTTTCCTTGGCTCATCACCACTAAAATGCGAAATTCATTTAGACTTAGAGAAAACCACAAATTGAGACCCAATTTCTACCCCAAGCCAAACCCTAACTCGAAACCCCACATCTTTCTTGATCAATTTCTACATCAATCCACCAAGAGATACGCATCGAGAGAGACCTGGCAGAGAGGGAGAGAAAGAATTATCGCAAATAACGACGACGACGACGACGAAGAAGAAGAAGAAGAAGAAGAAGAAGAAGAAGAAGAAGAAGAAGAAGAAGAAGAAGAAGAAGAAGAAGAAGAAGAAGAAGAAGAAGAAGAAGAAGAAGAAGAAGAAGAAGAAGAAGAAGAAGAAGAAGAAGAAGAAGAAGAAGAAGTGATGACGAAGCAATAAAAGAAAATGTCTCGCATGCGACTCGCCACCTTGTGATTACGATGTAATGACGTTACTCACCTCGTGTACTGAAGTATGTTGTCGTCTCTAGCACACCCTGGCATCCCCTCAAAATATAGAATAAACATATCCACGTGAATGTAAAATGAAGCTACCCTCATCGATCCTCCCTCACTCATGACCTTTGTCATGACCCATAAGAATGGACAATTTTACCAACTGATGCAAGTAAGAAGGACTGGCTGCTAAGATCGAAATGTTACGAATAAAGGGGTAAATGGATCAATCGGGCTCACTAGTGTTCCTATGGTACGAGACAGGCCAGTGGGGCCCCAAAAAGTCATTCACGTCGTTTTTCTATGCGCGATTACGTGAAGACAGGTTGTCGACTACCTAAAGACGACAGTCATGCGTTATCAACAAATTACTCGAAAAATATCAAAAACAACACACTTTAGAGTTAAAAATTTCAAGTTTTTTTTTTAAAAAAAAAATGGCTCGGTATTCGAGTCATGAACTCTCTCTATGCATTTTCAGGGGTCCTCACACTCTGCGTCGACTTCCTCATACTTCAAACACCTATGCTTCTGCTCTACAAATTCACTATTCTCTCACTATATCACTGCGCTCTCTCCAAATTCGAGTCACTTCTCTTGCCCTTTCTATAACTAAAAGATAATATTCTTTTTGTTTTTTTTTCTTTTTTTGTAGTTTTCAATAAAATCTTTTTTTTAGAGTAATAAGAACTTCAATAGATAGAAAGAGTTCGAGTACAGCTAGATCAACAAGAACTATTAGAAACTAAAGCAGAACAACTAGCTCAAAGCCTATGAGCAAACCAAAACGCAGCAACAAAGTTTTAAAAACCAAAAGCTAAGCTACTAGAATACAACCATGGATACATAGAGCTAAAACTGATGATCAAATTACTCCATGATATAAGGGATGATAGCAGCAGAGTGTTCCACATTCAAAGGCATAGGGGGAGATCAGCAACACCAACTTGAGCAGATTGAGGGGGGAGAGCATCAACATTAACTTGTTTGGGACCAGAAGCATCCAAGGCATCCATGGAAGCAGGAAACAAAGCAGAACAAACAGGCACTGAGAAGACAACTCGGGCACAGCCTCAGCAGCAACAGAGCCTTCCAGAGGAGAAAAGGAGGCTAAAGGATCCACGTAAAGCACTTGCTGAACACTGGAACAGGCTGCAAATAGATCACTGGCCTTAATCCAAGTTGGAGCACCATCAACCACAGCAACCTTAACCAAATCTGACAAATCTGAGTAAAGCATCAAAGATTTCTTTTATTAGGAGCAGTACAAATATTAATAAGGCAATTGAGGTCCTGAGCAACATGATATAGTTGAACCACATTGGTGCTAGCATGATGAAAAATCATCTTGTTTCTGGAGGTCCAAAGAACCCAGAGGATAGCAGGTAACCAACTCCAATGAGGATCTGCTTGTAAAGTTTTTCTCTTTCTTAACCAACTCTTAATCCAGTAATAAATATTTAGGGAATAAGTAGTAGGGATCATAAAGTTAGCCTTCTGCCACAACCCTTGAGCCCTTGGGCAAAGAAGAAAAATGTGGGTAGAAGTTTCAGTGGTGGGCCTACAGAAAGGACAAATTGGATTGATTGAGTTAATTCTAGAATAGAGGTTATGGAGAGTGGGAAGAGAATTAGTTAGAATTCTCCAAAGGAGACCAATTATTTTATGAGGCAAACCACATTTCCATAAATTAGACCATTTGAAATCATAACTGAGGGATTTGAAATGAAGAGGAGATGAATATAAATTAGGAGAAGAATTATTAAAATTAAGTAATGAATAAGCTGAAGACAGAGAAGACACCAGAGCTGGAGACACTCCAAAAGGGGATATCACCTTGATTGAAATGTCCACACTCCTGCTGCACAATCAAATTAATGAGCCATCTTGGAAAAATTTGATTGAGAGACTTAGTACACCATCTTCCACCGCCATCTATAGATGAATTCAATAACTGATCCACTGTCTTAAAACTATGATTAGTATCTGAGACTTTTAAAATTTCTTGAATTGAACCTGTAGGGACTGAAGGAATCCATCCAGAGGATCTGATCATAATGCCCTGACCATTACCAATCTTCCAACTGAGACCTTTAGAAAGAGTATATTTCCCCTTACAGATATAGCTGCTTATTCGGTTAGATCCGAACCGGAACAAAACCGGTGGAAGCCAAATCGTTCGGTTTCGGTTCGGTTAGTCGGATATTATAATATTTTGGTTCGATTAAACCAGAACCGAATTATGGGTATATCCAGAACCGGACCGGAACCGTGAACCGAAACCGGTTGGATTAACCGGTTCGGTTCCGGTTCTGAACCGGGTCTGGACAGGCTTTTTTTTTTCTTCTTTCTTTTAGGGTTGTTTTTGGCAAATAATAAATGTAAAAACATAAAATTATACAAATAATCAAAAAAAAAGAAACAAACTTGTATTAATAATTAAGATATAAAATGTTAGAAAAAATTGCATCACTATAGTTTAGGTACATCCCAACTAGGTTGGCACCCACTCAACTATCAATCATTTGCATTTTTTCTAACTTACATACGAACTTATTGAAATGAACTTATTGAAATTCGAACTTATTTTTCTAACTATTCGTCTTGATCTAGCGGAGTGTCCTCGCCTATTCCCAATTCTTGGTAAATTTCGCTCACGGCCACGTCCAAATGGTGTAGGTCTTGTGTGCGTTTGTTGGCGTCGCTCCAATCCTTTGAGCATATGAGTACCTCCGACATCTCCGAAGTTAGACACGATCATTTTTCCGAAAAAACTCGTTTACCTGCACTAAAAGTTAATTTTGAAGGGAGTGTAGAAGCGGGAGGGGTTAGTAAATCACGTGCCATAATAGAAACAATCGGATAGTTGATTGCATGATTTTTCCACCAACGAGTACATCTACTTGTTCTATTTCTTCCTCGGATTGTTGTAAGACATAATTTTGGTTAATGTACAACAATAATTCCGAGACGCAATTCGACTCGTTGGTGGTGGTTTGTCTACTCTTATATAAAGAACCCATTTTTGCCTTACCCCTACCTCTCGGATCACTTGATGATGCTTGAGAACCTTGATTAGCAATACCAAACTTAACCACATATTTGTCATGCATAACATTAAGAGTTTGTATAACTTCTTCAAAAGTGGGTGATATCACTACTATATTATTATCGATACTCATGTTTTCCGAAATTTTTTCTAGCATAAAACTTGTGGTTTCATCCTTACACCTTGGTTCCAAAATACTTGTCAAACAAAAAACCATAGGGATGTTGCTAAAATATTTAAGAAATTTTTCTTTCAAAGCCGGAATTGTGTCGGATAAAATTATATTATCCCTACATTCTCTAAAAGCGTCACTTATAAACATTAGTTGTGGAATAACGTTGTTAGTAGACGGATAATAAACACCCGAAAGAAGCTTGATTGCGGTATAAAATGGTTCAATAAAATCTCTTAAGACTTTGGCGGTCTTCCAATCATAATGTAAAACGGAAATGGGATTGTTTGATTCATTCAAAAAACGTGTAATAAGGGTCTCGTAACCTTTTAACACTTTTCAACATCAAGTAAGTCGGATTCCATCTTGTCCTACAATCTCCCCCAAAATCTTCTTTTTTTTTCTTGCCGTTTTGCTCACAAAAGTCCTCAAAACGTTTGGTTCTTTTGTTTGAAGACCCAATATAGAGAATAGTGTCACGAACAGAAGTAACATACACATCTAGAGCTTTCCTTGTACAATTAAATTGATAATGTGACATACACAACGAACGTGGTCAATTTCGTCGTGAAAGGGTGTTTGTATCAAAGTTTGCATATGCTCTAACGCACTATCACATGCCGATGCATTTGATGTAATTCGTTCACCAATACACCACTCGTTAAAAACATCGACTATAGTTTCTCCCATGTTTATACCCTCGTGAGGATATGGAACTTCTCGAAATGCAATAACACGTTTTTGTAAAGTCCAACTTCGGTCAATGTAGTGTGCGGTGACACAATATATTCTTAATTATTTCTTCGGACCACATATCAGAAGTGCAAGCAATTGTAAAATTAGAATATAATTTTTTTTTTTCATAATTTCCGCTTTCCTCTTACTATATAGAGCAATTATATCATTCCTAGTAGTATTTATACCTATATGCTTATAACTCGGACAAAAAGCGGTTTGGATCAATTGGTCCCACTCTACGTCGTCGGCCATATTAATTGGTTTTTCGGTAGCAGTGATATAATGAGCTAATGCCTTTTGTGCCCTAGATTCATCGTACATAAAAGTAACTACGTTACCGTGTGCATCATATCCTAGTTGGGTTTGGACAACGGATCACCTACGGCCTGGTGTATCACGCAAAAGTCCGTGTGCATTTTGTAAATGTTTTCCCAATGATCCTAATCCACCGGTTTGATGATATACAAATGATTTTTTACAATGATTGCAAACAGCCCTAAATTTTGGTTTACCTTTGTCGTCTACGCCATTGGGTATTTTTTCCATATGATCCCAAACGGGGCTTCTTTTACTACCCTTACGAGTTCGTTTATTAGCACCTAAATTCGGATCATTTTCTTCTAAATTAAAATCATTAGCGGCACCTTCGCCAACTAATTCTTCAATGTCATTGTCATCAAGATTCATGTCTACGTTTACGTTATGAGAAGAGGAAGCCATTTTTTTTTAGAAAAATTGGATGAAAAGAATTAAGTTTAGCAAATAATGTACAAATAACAAGTAACAAGAGCAAAATCAAATAGCGCACAACAAAAAATAAAACTTACAAACTCCAAGAATAATTCTTGGAGGAGGAATGTGGAAGATGGAGGATGTGTTGCTTGGTTCTTCAAATGATCACAATTGAGGAGGAATGTGAGAAATTCGCCGTCGAGAACCAAAGAAGTTTGAGTAATTGAGGAAATTTGAGAGTGTTTGATGATTTCTAGTGAGAAAAGATGAAGAAGTTAGAGAGTGTTTGATGAATTTTGAGTGAAGGAGTGTGAGAAAATGGAGAGTGTTTAATGAGAAAGTGTGAGAAAAATGGTGGAAGTGAGTTGGGTATTTATAGAAGTTGAAGGGAGGGTAGGGAGGGTGATTGTAATAAAAGAAAAGTCCAAAACTCCGGCCAAATTTTTAGCCAAACGGTCACTGACCGTGATGTGACAATTCGTAACGTTTAAAAAAATTTGGCCGTTGGGTGGTCGGTTCTCGGTTCGGTTCCGGGTCGGTTCCGAAGAACTGTCAAACCGAACCGAGACCAAAAATTACCGGGTCCGGGTCCGGTTTCGGTCCCCCAATTCTCGGTTTGGTCCTCGGTCCACAATACTCGCTTAATTCGGTTCAGTTTGAACCGGAATTGCTGGTTCAACCGAACCAATGTACAGATGGTTCTCCAAACAGAAGAGGCAGAGCAGATAGTGCTAAAAGGAGTTCTTTTGCAATATTTTGCAGTGAAGTACATAAAATCTTAAACTCTATATGCAATAATAGACATGAAAGAAGACTCGGTAGTACTGGCTCGATTTGGGATGGGTGGACTCGATAATTTGAAAGTGCAAACAAAAACATAAACTAAACTAAACACAACACAATGCAACAATATAATAAAACACGACACAGACCACAAAACTGGATCGCAATACGACAAATAATCTAAACTATATGTAACTGGCAAGACATGAACTTACTTAGACAAGGCTATTGTAATTTTTGTGTTCTTGCAGATTTCTTTGAGGCACCACAAGTTCAAAACTAACCTTCTATTATCGAAGCAATCAAATACAGTTTCCTGTAAGAATAGAATCGTTAAAAGGCTCTATAGAACAACAAAACATTCACATCCACTAACATCACTAGGACTCCGTAATTTTCTCGTAGAATAGCAAGCTCGCTTCTGCAGAAAGAACTTCGTCCTCTGGAACAATGTACACTTCTGAGTCCGATATACAAAACCAGCGCACATCAGTGGGCGCTGCTAACCCTAGAGGATCACTGTTCTTCTTTACAGTCACTCTTCTGTAAACGGTGTAATGCCCGCTTCCAGCTCTTCCAAAGTGTTGAACAACAGAAACTAAACGGTACATATTGTTAGGTCCTGAAGGTGTCAAATTGTTATTTCCTCCCCCCTGCACCAAATGCAAAGAGAGTAAGAGAGCAATGATGATAATTAACTAGGTTTTCAGGGTTGAAGTTGCAGACAGAACATAATCAGTGAAGTTGATCCACATCCTAGTTTAAGGGTGTGGATCAACAACCGACCTTGTTATCAGATTCTACAGATTTATCATGACACTTGATGTCTGAGCAGCCTCCATTTTGGTGAAAACTAGGATCTTCTTCAAAAGTTTGCTGTTGGGGTTGGGGATCTCTTGAGGTTTCCTCTGCAGTTTGTCCTGAGTTCTCCTTTGATGCTGTTTTTGGCATAAAATTTCCCGTCTTCCCGTAAAGACCATAGGGCATGCTGGAATTGAGTTGCAAATGGTTGGGGTGTGGATGATGTTGAAATCGTTGCATCATCGGAGGCTCTTTTTCCAAGTTCTTTGTTATCATCCCACTCTTCATGAAAGGATTTAGATTCAAGATAAAAGGAAAAGAAACATGGCCCTGCAAATTTCAATTTAACATTTTTTAAGCACAAGAATCAAAATCAGGGAAACGACAACACGAGAAGTTAGAAGCGTACCGAGAGGAAATAACAGTGTGGATGAACATGGGGGGCTTTTGGGTACTAAAGTTTTTTTTTTTTTTTTTTTTGTGGTTTCGTGAATGGGACCCGACTACCTAACGTGACACAAAGGCAAAAAACAAAAAGCTGCCTACCCAAACAGGATAGACACCGGACAAGAAGAGTAGCCAAAAGACTCCGAAGGAATAAAATCATTTCAAGATACATGACTGATTGCTATCTGCAGTTAAAACAACCGAAGAGTTCATTACCTGAAGCTTAACTAAATCACCAAATCCATTCATCGAAGCACGTTGTAGGTGAATGCACAGAATCTGCAAGTACATGATCATCGTCATCAGAAAAGTAAGCCAAATTATACACTGATCAAAACATCATAAAGTCAACAGTACCTACTGATACCTCAAAACATAAGAACTCAAATTGAACTCTCTATATAACAAACTAGTATGGATAGTAACTTCCTGTTGGAAGTGCGCATGTATTATTATTAAGGCCTAAACATTACACTTGAGCTTAAGTATGAGACAAGCAACTTGAAAAGCATCAAGCCTAACCTAGCACCCGGAAAAAAAAAATAATAATAATAATAATAATAATAATAATAATAATAATAATAATAATAATAATAATAATAATAATAATAGAAACAGCACTAGATCCACCAAGGTTAGGTCGGTTCGGCGAGGACAGGTCGGGCCAGCCGGGTTTGACAGGTCAGTTCGGCTGGAATGGTCGCATGGTGATTTCCAGATTTGAAAAATTGGATATTTTAGCTTATCTTCTTTTTTTATAGGTAACTGAAATTTTATAAAATGGGAAAGACGTTTCCAAAGAAACTGGCAAGTCATAATACCATAACCTACACAATGAAAGAAGAACCTAACAAGCAAAAACAGACTAGGGCAAGGAATCAAGAAAGTTCAGTAAATGATCTATCAAAGTCAGCGGCACGCAGGTTCAGCTGCCTCTAACTGGATCTTATTGCTTAACCAAAGAGCATTAAAAAAACTCTAACCATAAACATATTGATCAATCCATGGCCATCATCTTTTTGCTTCCCTTTTGCCTATGAGCAGCAACCCTTAACACGGAATTTTACCATCGCTTTTAATCCTTCATTCGATTAGAATGACAGATGAGGGATGGAAAGCAGAGTAATTATAGAATGTCCACAACCCCTTTTCAAGTAACAACTTGAGAATTGCCAAAGCACCGCAATGGTAATTACACAGAATTTTCAAATTTCAGGAAATCCAACATCACCAAAAACTTTGCGAGGGAACCAATTGCTCTTTTTGCTAATAAGAGTAGGTTCCAAATAGCATGATACCCATTTATCCACACTATTAGACCCCGAAGCCAATGTATCCGAAACCAGCCATATCTATGTCTTAATTCTGAATATACATATTCACATCTGTATATGAGTAATATATCGCCTCTCTCTTACAGTCTTACCAACCCTCCCTTTATCTGAGCATCATTAATGGAAGGTCTTTCTCATGTTCAACATGTGCATCTCATTTGTTTGTTATGTGATTATTTTGTTGATTTATTTCCCACCGATGCTCTGTCATGATCCATAAGTTCAGTGCCTGCCTCCAATATATGGAATGAGGATGCATATATACAGTGGTAATCATGCTTAGGACTTCAGTTAGGTTCAGTAACATAGCTGTATTTCAATTTGGGTAGACCTGGCTGACCGGCCTAACCAAACCTGTTGAGTTAGTGGTAAATGTTCTGAACCGAGGACATTTGTCCTGTGAGAGGTTAGCCTTTAAACTGACTGACACAATTACTACGTGAAACTTATGGCAAAGCAGCACACATTCATACAGGGGCCATTTTGAGGTTCAGATCATCCACTGGCTGCAGATGGAATGAAGAAGGTATGGTGAAGGTTCAGGGGTTTACTAGACATGAAAGTTGGCCTGCAAGGATTTGATTACATTGGTTATGTATGAGTAAATATAATACTAGTTCTATTACGAAATTTCTTGGCAGTATATGAATTCTGGCACTAGCTACTTCTAGAATTGAGTGGATTATGGCTCAATCATTGTCAGAATTTTTATTTGTTTGGACTGAAAATAGAGTAGGAGCTAAGAAGAGAGATATGCGGTTCACGTAGTCTGCAGGCGGATACTTTGAGGGGGGGGGGGGGGGGGGGGGGGGGATACCATATTTGGTGGTGTTACCATAAAATATATGATGGTTTTACTGCATTACTGGTTGGGATGGCAGTTCGGGTCTGAATTTCGGGTTTGGGGCGGGTCGAACCCCAACCAAATACTGTTAACATACTGCAGAAATTGGGTATGGGCCGGTAGTAAGTAGGTTTCTAAGCGGGCCGACATAGCATCAGTGCCTTTTTAGGCTTTCAAAGTATGTGTGGGTCGGGCCACACTGTTCACATACTCTCTCTCTCTCTCCACCGCTGCAATTCCCGTCCGCCAACTCCTCTCCTCGTCGTTGCCCAGATAGTCGTCGCTTTGAATTTATTACCCGCCTGAACCTTCCACAACAGCGACTAAGCCACGCAGCACACAACCACCAACGAAATCAACAACTCAGGCCATGGGCGGATTTCCATACACCACCACCAGTTGTGGCTCTGCAAACCGAATCGGCCACGAAAAATTGGTTAACGCTTCTCCAACAGCGGCGCGGAACCACGCCTCCCCTCTGCTGCTCCGTCTACTCCGGCAATCGCATCGCCGACTCAGGTGAAGAGAAACACCAGCAGAGGGTGGTTGCGAAGTTAATTGATGGTTGACAGGAGGCCATGGGTGGTGGGTGAGGTGCTGTAATTGCAGCCAGAGAAGGTCCAGGTGATGGGTTTGAGGAAGACGAAGATGATTATGTGATTTGGGGATTGGGGTTGTGAGTGCAATTTCAGAAGCTTTGTATAGTTGCAGTCTACACCCTCTGCTACTTCTGTTGATTTGGATTGAATTGTATTATAAAATACAGTTTGGCTACTTAATTTATGCTAGAAGCGGGTTTGGGGCGGGTTGAGTATGTGTTCGGGCCGAAAAAGGCTTAGTTTGGCCGGGTGCGGGCCTGTGTGTAGTAGCTTGAGCTGCGGGTCTTTGTGCGGGCTTCTATACATATGGGCACTATAGCGGGCTGGGCGGGTTTAGTTAATTCCAGCCCGACCCGGCCCGATTGCCATGCCTAATTACTGGTATGGGGTTTCATTTCACAGCTCCAGAGTGTGCAGCTGCATTCCTGGGAACTAGGGAGCAATCAATTGTTAATTTTGATCACTTATTTAGTTTCTTTTATTCTTTATATTTTTTCGGCCTGTAGGAAGTTATCATAGTTTATGTTTTGACATTTTTCTGTACCCCTTTCTCTACTTCTAATGGATCCTAACTTGCCTGAGGAAAAGACTGCAAAGGTTATCCAATGGACTTCGCATCATTGGAATCCCATTCATAGATGAAACTACAGAGAAAACAGCATCATGGAATCCCAAGTCCATCCCACGAGCACAAAAGAATTTTTCAAACCTGTTCGATAATGCAAATCCTTCCATCCTAGGATTACATGTCTCCACCAAGGTTTTAAAAAACGGAAGCGGCTGACGTATCGGTCGCGGTCGCGTGTAACGGGATCGGACTATATCGGTGGGACTGTAACGGAAAATGGGGATCGAATGTGTGAATTTTTAGAAAACATTCACGGATGTTTTCTCCGTTTTCCCGTTTTTCCAACACACAACGGCCGTTTTTCCCGTTTTTCTGACGCGAAACGGCCGTTTTTTGTGTGAATAACGCGTAACGGGAAAAACTGTCGCGCTCTCTGCCGTTTCCGTTACAACACGGTCGCTCCGCGCCGCTTTTGCCGTTTTTTGAAACTCTGGTCTCCACTAACTTAATCTGAACTCCTAAATTATGTCTTGGAACCACATCTAGAATTGAAAACTATCTCCCAAGTGGCATCGCAACCAGAACCGGTGTGCAGAGAACACGACCATCTTTCATCAAAGGTATGTCCATAACATCATCCTCAGCCTGCAGAAAGAGATTGTCCGCAAGCGCAAAATCTGGGTAAGCATGCTGGAAATATTCATGGCTCTCCCAAGTGGCATCGCAACCAGAACCGGTGTGCAGAGAACACGACCATCTTTCATCAAAGGCAGCATGGAAAATAATGCTGAAGGGTTGCCTTTAAGAGGCTTAAGGAGACATTGTGGATCTTGGACCCTTCAATAACTTAAGCTTAGCGCAAATAGATTGCAAAATTGAAATGGGGTCGTAGAACTACGCGGACAGCTTCTTAAGTTGGGCGGCAGAGGCAGAGGCAGATTATTTGCAGTATGATTGGAGACCGAGCTAAATGAAATCTCCAACTGCGAATTGCACATCACGATGTCCCTTGTCATAAAACTCCTTCACAGGAGTTTCTGCATGTTGAAGTGCAACCCGTATCTCAATCAGAGCTTAATCACGAGTAACTGATGCCCGATTCACGGCGTCCACTCGAGATTCAGGATCTTATGAAAGGAGACAAGGCAGGTCACACCCATAAACAACCCAAAAGGCGTGTTGTAGGGCAGTATGAAATGATGTATTACAAGATAGATCAATATTCGGCCCATGAAAGCCACACAATCTTGTCAAGGTTAGAAAAGACTAGTTCGTCTACTCATGGATGACGAGCAATTCTTGAATGCGGTAGGATTTGAACCGCACCGGAGTGAAAAGGGGAAGGCTCTAGTCCAGGGTGGTGGGTCTAGAAAGGGGAAGGCTCCCGCTAAGGGTGACGGAGGCGTCAAAAGATTTTGTACACAAAAGGAGGAAGAGCGGCTATTGGATGCACTATTGGATATAAAACTTAACATGAACAATTATACCAAAGGCGGTTTCAAAAACGGGTTACGTGCTTGAGTTGGAGAAGAGGATGGTTAGAGCCTGTCCCGGTCCGGACATATGTGCACGACCCTACATAGAGTCGAAGTTGAAAGTGATTACGACGAATCATGGGACTGCACAAACCTTGCTTCGCACTACTGGGTACACTTGGAGTGACGAGGAAACGATTATTGTGGTTCCGTGGCAAGAAGCACTTGATGACTTTGTTGCGGTATACTCCCCTAAACTTTTAAGAATACACACATGTTATAGTTTACTTCCTCTTATAATAAGGTTTAATCGTTGTATGTTATTTTGTAGCGCGTCGACCCCAATGCTAGGTATGTGGCTAACAAACCATTGTTGTATCTCGACAAGCGGAGTGAGATTTTGGGAAAGATCGTGCCACTGGAGAACATGCTGAGGGACCTGCCAATGTCGCAGATCTCCCCATGCCTCGCGTTGGTGAGAATATGGATTCCGACATGGCTGATTCTGCCCCTAGTCGAACCTCGTCAAGAAAGAGAGGTCTGAGGATGAGTTGTTTGCAACTATAGGCTCAGAGCTGAAGGGTATTGTTACTGGCACGAGGGATGCCGTTGGGGTGTTTGGTGCTATTGCTTGTCGAGTTGGGTCGTAGGTTGATGCCCGCGAGCGCCGGGGGGTTATAAACAAAGAGTTAGAAAAACTCATTCTTACTCGAGCTGCGCGTGTGAAGCTATGCATGATCATCCGCGACAAAAGGGAACATGTTGACACGTTCCTTAGCTTCAATGAAGATCAGGACCGTCTTGAGTTTTTCAAAATCTTGCTTAAGAGTGGCGAGTAATGCTATGTATTTGTGGGGTTGTAGTATGATATTTTAAGTTGATAACTTTATTTTGGGATTTTATAACTATCTGTATAGCTCACCGTGTAGTAGTGAGCTATTTTGGGGACGTCATCATGCTTTTGGTAACTTTATTTTGGAATTGTATAATTATGTGAACTAGCTCAATATGTAGTAGTGAGCTATTTTGGGGATGTCCTCATGCTTTTGGTCACTTCATTTTGAGTATGTGTGTTTGACATTATATGTGAGGGCATATTACCATTATTTCCTAAATTTGGTTGGTTTAGTATTTTACTTGTTTCATGTAGGTTTCGAAACACCATGCCATGTAGCTAGTTCACATAATAATTGTATAATTATGTGAACTAGCTCAATATGTGAGGGCATATTATTTCCTAAAATACTAAACCAACACCATGGTTGGTTTAGTATTTTACTTGTTTCATATTACCATTATTTCATGTTTGGTGCTATTGCTTGTCGAGTTGGGTCGTAGGTTGATGCCCGCGAGCGCCGGGGGGTTATAAACAAAGAGTTAGAAAAACTCATTCTTACTCGAGCTGCGCGTGTGAAGCTATGCATGATCATCCGCGACAAAAGGGAACATGTTGACACGTTCCTTAGCTTCAATGAAGATCAGGACCGTCTTGAGTTTTTCAAAATCTTGCTTAAGAGTGGCGAGTAATGCTATGTATTTGTGGGGTTGTAGTATGATATTTTAAGTTGATAACTTTATTTTGGGATTTTATAACTATCTGTATAGCTCACCGTGTAGTAGTGAGCTATTTTGGGGACGTCATCATGCTTTTGGTAACTTTATTTTGGAATTGTATAATTATGTGAACTAGCTCAATATGTAGTAGTGAGCTATTTTGGGGATGTCCTCATGCTTTTGGTCACTTCATTTTGAGTATGTGTGTTTGACATTATATGTGAGGGCATATTACCATTATTTCCTAAATTTGGTTGGTTTAGTATTTTACTTGTTTCATGTAGGTTTCGAAACACCATGCCAGGGATGCCAATAATATATTGGACTCCACCTCTGGACAAGGTCATTGTAGACACCGTGGGAGAGGAGTGCATCTTAGGACAAAGAGAAGGGCATACGATTCTACCCCCAGCTTGGACTGCCGCCAGGAGTCTTCAAGGGAAGAGTTGGATGTTGTGATACCTATTGAACTGATTAAGCAACGCCTATTAACATATCACAAGCTAAGGTATGGTTGGCTCACTGAGATACTGGGCGGTCCGGCGTGTGTGGGATGATGAGTACAACAGAGTTGTTATGTCTGCTCAAACACGGTTTCAAATCGTGGAAGAACATCCGTGCTTGAGAAACTTTATTGATGAAGTGCGCACCGGACCCTTTTGGAATAAGATATCTTTGGAGTTCATATTTGGATAAGCATGTAGTACATGGCCATCCTTGGACTTTATCTTTGTTTGATGGACTTCTTGGAGTTTGCGTCATTCGTATTCGGATTTAATATGTCGCTTATCATTGTTTGATTTAGGAATCGTACTTCTTTGAGTTTCCGCCATTCGTATTCGGATTTAATGTGTCCCTATTATGCACAAGTACTTTGAATTCCATGTTTTGCAATGGCCATGTTGTATTCATGATTATTTGTTATGTTTGTATGTTACTACAATTTTGTTTAGCATAATAATATGAGCAAGGTTACTCCCTTGTCAAATTAGGAATGAATCGCAAACACAGTTACTGCGTCGCGTTTGTGGGTCTGACAAATCGGCATATTTAATTCAGGGGAAGAATCTCAGCAACAAACAGCGGGATATAAGGGTGCTTGCTTTCACAAGTGTGCAACTTATGAAGAGGTTGCAACTGCTTTGTTGAAGGACCATGAACGCCGCGGTGAACGAAGAATGTTCATCCCAGTCCATCCACTTGTTCCAAGGGACTTGCTCATAGAAGTCCAAACAAAGTTAACTGGTGTCATACCTGTATCATACCCGACAGCACCCAAAGACAGACAGACAGCATATCATACCCAGCTTATCCGCCAGCATTCATATCCTTGCTCATATCCCAGCATAAGCCATATCTATCCTCTACCCACACGGTGTGTTTATCACATACAACTTCCTCTAGTTGTCCGTACCTCCTTTATAACTGCATATAGAGTGTCCACAATTCTAAAGTACATGTTCAATACTTCAACGAAACCCAAAAGATTGTTCATTATGAGTATTGTGGTGAAGTTGTAAGCCGTTGTCCAGTAAAAACTTCAAACTGAAATTTTTAGTTCGAATGAAAAAGGCTCTTCTCCATAATTAAAGTCTTCAATCTTGCCCAGCTTTGCCTATCTGATAAACCACCTCCCGTACGACTATGAACAACCATGTAAAAGCTTGTAGTTGCGAAACCGGGTAAACTACTTGCTTCAGCTTCCCAAATGAGATCACATCAGCAGCCACATCCCACTGGAAGGAGTTTCTCCTAAACATATTAATTAGCGGTGCAGACAACTGTCCATAGTGATGAATTTCCGGCAAAAACCGGACAACCCCAAGAACCCCCTCAACTATCTAGCATAGGTGCGGGTGCGGTGCGGGTACGGATGCGGGAACTGGGTGCGGGTGTGGCGGGGTGCGTAGACTTTATTTAAATTTATATTTTATAGTATATGTGATACCATTATACAAATATAAAAACATCGATAATAATAATCCAAATTATAATCAAACAGAAATTCATATACATACATATTCAAAGATACATAGTTACTGTATTAACAATATAATCACTTCTTTGTCATTGCTCGTGGCTATGGAGAGACGAGTAATCTAAGGTTAGACATGTTCACATATGTGCACGTTTTATTGGTTAAATTGCAGTTGTACTTCAGAAGACCTCTCAATTAAACTTTCAAAATGACCATGCCTTGTCCACAAAGCACCCGCAAAGCACCTATGAAGCACCCAAGCACCCGGTGCGGGTGCGCGACCTCCCAGAAGCATCTGTGCAACATAGCCCCTCAAAGCTGCCACTGATTGGGGCTTTGGCCACCTCGTTAGAGAGAGTTCTGTACGTGAATGATATATGGGTTCCCAATCTATTATCTCGGATTCCTTTAAATATGACTATGCTCAAAGGATAAGGCTGAGCTAAGAGATGAGTCTCCACTCTCCAGCGAAGCCAAGATCAACTTAAAGTAGACGATAAGTCTTAACTCTAGCTAAGCAGGATAAGTCTTATCTCCAACTAAGAAAAGATAACTTGGAAATTTAATAACAAAACAAAATCTAAGCCAATATACAAAGTCTATAATAAGAATGACCCACAAATGAGTCCATAACATTGAAATTTGAAACACAGACCCGTTTACAAGAAAAGTTATTACCTAAGAGAGGATAACAGAGTAGATCTAGCAACACAGATATCCAGCCTAAATCTCCCTAAAAAGTTCAAAATTAATAATAAAGGATGGATGGATTGAGGAGCACTGTATGATTCACATATGAAGTCCCATGCCACATTCAATACTCAAAACCCATGATTTATACATGATTTAGAACAAATTCTGCAGATAAACTATGTTGGCCAGTGGGACATGGAACTACAATACATATGCTCCACTGTAGCTGCTATTGCCTGACTACTACAAGTTTTCAGGTTAAAATTCAGTTGATCACAAGATACAATTTTATTCTTAATACCAAATAATAAATGCATACCTTTGGACTACGTGCAATGCTAAGTTGCTTGAAAGTATGTGAAAAACTATTTGACCACGTCAATGCTCTGAGATGAGGGAGATTTCTGCAGTCACATGAATCATAGTCGCAACAACGCCTGAGTTTTTCAATATCTGTCTGACAAAAGAACGCACTGATACTAAATAAAGAGTTGAATAGGACTTACTGAAAGTAATAATAAGGCCCTATTTTCTTTACCTCATTTTAGGCGACTTTTTGTCTTTTTTTAGAAGATAAAAAGGCTGCTTACTCTGGAAGTGATAAATTTTCTAAAAAGTTATAGTTATCTTTTTAGCAAAAAATTGCTTACTTTTCTTCTATTTGTGAAAGTAATTTTTAGTGTAAAAAAGTAAGAAAAGTTGAAGTTAGAAAAACCAGCTTTTTAAATTTTTAAAAGATACAAAAGTTAACGAAAAAGGTTGACACTAAAATGTATATTTTTTATGACTTAAAAAAGACAAAAAGTTGTCTAAAATTAGGCAAAGAAAGCGGAGCCTAAATTGTTGCTATACCAGTTATATTCGGAATACATTTTAACTGAAAACAAGTTTAATTTTCAAGCTAACTAACCTGAAACTCAAAAAAAAAACACTAACTAAATTTGTAAGGTGAGCAAGAGCCTCAATAGATATCACTGTATAACTGCTACAATATCTTGGCTTGGTATTCTGATTTAGTCAACTGGATAAAATAGTTGCTTATCGAATAGGAGTTACCTCATTCCCATCCACTGCAGATAAGTACTTCAACGCAGCACCATGCCAACAGTGACTACAAAAGAAATTTTCTAATCGCTCTTTAACAAAGAATTGCTTCAAGCAATCCTCCACTGAACATCCAGGCCTCTGGGAGTTAAATCGAAAACAAAGACCAAGGTCATAAATTAACAATAGAAAAAAATTTAAAAAATAAATGAAATAAATTTTTCTCAAGACATGTATGTAAATAATATCATAGAAACATACAATGATGCTGGCACTGAAGCTACACACTGGCGAGATATGCAAGCTGTGAAAAAACTGAAAATCCAAAGAGATCTGAAAAAAAAGAACTTGTGTCAGAACTCAGATGAAAAAAATCGCACAAAAATGAAACAGAAGAGTGTATGTAAGAGCTCCTCGTCTATTGTTCATATCTGGGGGCCAAAAAGCTACCGTCCAAGTAAAAGACCAGCGAGGGGAAGGTAAACAGTGTAGGTATATTCTGGCACAAAGTATACAATTTACCCTTAATCTTGATTGGAACCAACTCTTTTCCAAAAGTAACAAATTAGACAAATACTCGTAAAAAAGTAATCTCCAGTATCCTTAATAGGACTTTTACATGCTATATCAGTTCGTCAGTTTACCTATGCTCCAGTAAAATAAGCAATAGATAATAAATCAAGTCAGTTACTCGTAATAAGAATAATATTATGAGTGCCATTCAACCTGAAATGAACAGCTCCGACAAAATAAGGTGCTGCCAATAATTCCGTCAAAAGGACCATGGAAACTTTTCTGCCATCTCTCCTGCTCAGTTTGCTCTACGAAACTTTCTCGAGCAAGAATCCTACTTTTAGGCAACGCAGTTACATCTGCCAGGGAACTGCAATTCCGAACATAACAGCTTGAGATTTCATCCCTTAGAGAAGACAAGATATGAAGGAAGGCTTCTTCAGCATCCTACAAAAAAAGGAAGCAATACAGTGTTGGCAATGGGTCACAGTTGATCCAGATTGTTCAAAATGGTTTTCGTGAAAACTAAACCTGCTGGTGTGCTAGGTTGAAGTTAGAGATATAGTGATCCATCACCAACATTAACTTCCGTGGGCTCAATACCAATCTTCCGTGATGGAGAGTGCCTAATTCTGCAGCAAAATGGTACATGAACCGTTGATTACTTCAATACGAAAGAATATCTGCTTTACTTTAAAAGTATTGAGTTCAACACCGTATAAACTTCAAGCAAATGTGGTGCCCACACTTGCCAAAATAAGTTCATAGCATAGCAATGGATGGGTTGATAGCTCACAGACGGATACTAGCAAATAAGAATAAATTTCTTTAGAGGACAAGGAACAATATGGTAAACTATGACTACTAAGTAGTTAGAAAATTTTAACGCTATTAACAAACAGCACGAACGAACTTAAATACGAGCTTCTTTGTATAGATGTCTTTCCATCTTTTAGAGAGAAATCAATTGACTCTAAAACTCTATCTTTTGTGGTCCAAAACTACATATCAATTGAAATTATTAACTTCAGATCATGCAACTTATCTTTCTTTTTCAATCTTGATATAGAAGAAATAAGGTACTGTTCTTTTTGAAGTTCTCTTTCAGGTTTTCCAGTTCAAACCAAGGTTCTTAATTACTTTCACGGATTAACATTTTTTATCGCAAGTTTGTAAGTAGATAGTGTGCACCGCAAACAGTCATGAACTATTGGGCTCTACATTATGAAAACCAATCATCTGATATAATGCTTAATTACTTTCACGGATCAACATTTTTTATCGCAAGTTTGTAAGTAGATAGTGTGCACCGCAAACAGTCATGAACTATTGGGCTCTACATTATGAAAACCAATCATCTGATAAAATGTCGGCAAGATTATCTAATGTAGCTCTGTGCTTCGAAATTAGACGTCAGAAATGTCTGCAAGAATGACATTGCTGGTATCCTCCATCATTAGTGTATCTGTTGCTAAGCCTAGAATAATATGATGTGTTTTTCTGTAAATGATGTGTCACGAGAACTCAAATTAAAATTCCATCGACAAAAGAAGTCGATTACAGAGGGTGAAAGCATTACAACGACATAAAAACAACTCTCAGGTCTAGATATTGGAACCTGGTTGGCAAGCCCCAACAACCCGATCCGAGAAGTGAGATCACAAGAGAAAGCTAACCAGGTGAGCAGCTCCATTTCAAAATGTGCAATATCATAAACAACACCAGGTAGCATAGGCAACATTTAGACTTTAAGTCTTTATTACACAGCAGACACATAAATCTTACTGTCTCGATATGATGTGCACTTTCCTAAGTTTACTTCAGGTCAACTTGTACTTTTGGTGTGTTTTGTAAGAAAATGTTACTATCAGTAAGTTTAGTCTCCATCAACTTATAGGGTCAGGTTATACTTGATTACATTGTACCAATGCCTCGAGCAGTGTAGCTTAATTTATTCTACATATGCAGTGAGGTTTCTGGTTGGGATCCGGTTTAGACACCTCAAGCTGTGAGTGTGGGCATATTCGCATTTTGAGGCAGGTTAACGGCATAGTTGGAGTATAGTAAAACCCTGGAATAAATTTTAACTGGGTTCTTGCAAGAAGCCCAGGACCTGCCAAATTGGCATATCTAGTCCTTGCGTACAGTGAACAACCGCTTTTGAATATAACTGATGGAAGTAAATAAGTTCAGTTTTCCTCTGGAAAAATGGAAATGAATAACTAGATTCGTGATGAAAACAAAGCTCTCTGCAAATCACTTTTTCCCTCATTTTCCAGCAGTGTGACTTTGAGTGATTGGCCATTACAGTGTTATAGCTACATGCAACCCAACAGCATAAGAGCAAGCATACAACTAATTGTCTGATTCCTATGGGAGAATGTGAACTAAAATCAACCGTTACCTACCGGTATCAGTTAAAATAAAAAAATTTGCGTACAAAAATAGTTATGGTGAAAACATGATGACAAAATAACAGTTAAGGTAAACATGCACATAAGCCAATCTATGAGTTAATAAGTAGTGAGAATACCATAAAATCTTATATGTGCTCGAAAAAGTGCTGCATTTTGATATACTCGGAAATATATTCTACGCGCTTTATTTCGTATTTTCTAATGATTTGAAAGAACACACAGTTTGAATTTACGGCTGTCATCCTAGATACAGGTAGCTCAGTCAAGCAGGTCAAACATTGCATTAACCATCACCGATGCCACAGGGTTAGGGGTAACGAAGAGCAAACCCCAGAGTCAAACCCTAAAAGCAACTAAAAAACAACAATTAACCTCTCACATTACCTTCCAACAGAGAAGTGAGGGCAACCGTAAACGGAGAACTCTCAACCAATTCCTCACCCAACAAAGCTTGCCACTCCCCCATAGTGCTTTCCATAAAATCTCGAAACCAAGAACAACTAGCAAGAGCCTGACAAGGTTAAACCCATCATCAAAAACCCTAAATCAATAAAACCCACAAGTCAAAACCCATTAATATAACCTCCATACCTGTAGAATCACATTAAGGAAACAGTTGTTGCCGAGATTCCGTAACCCGGGTACTAACAACAACTGCTCAGAAGAACCATCTCTATGCAAAGACCATCTTGGAAAATTCAAATTCAGATTCAAATTCCTTAGTCTACCATCTCTTAGAGCTAAAACTAAACCAGCAGCACCCAGTAACCCAGCCAAGAAATTCCAAATCATTGCAATCAGCTATAATCTTCAAGAACTATATGAAACCCTGAAAACGCCAATGTAAGTACATGATAGCATAAAGTGAGAATTTGATTGTGGACTAATTTTTATTAGTATTGCAAAACTTACAAGGATGGTGGGTTTCACGAAGACACTGTTGGGGGTCTATTTGAACGACTGAAGGTCGTTTTGGGTTCGCCGGGAAGGCTTCGATGGTCGTTTTGGGTCGCCGTGGTGTGGAGTTGGAAGAGAGGAGGCTAGACGAGGACTGGGACTACCGTGGAAAGCCGAAAAGAAATTCATGTATAAAGTCTCGGATTCGAACCCGGGCTATATAGTGTAATTGTCAAAAAAAAAATATGAGTCTCACCCAATTAAATGGGATAAAAGAAACCTCGCACCCTCATGTTTAGGTAAAAAGACACTCTGGACACGTATTTTGGATGATTACACTTTGCTCCCTGAAACAAAAGATATTACCCATCTGTCATGATTCGTCCCTGAAGCTACCTATTTGTGTAAAAGTCTGAATCTAGAATGGTTGTCGGAGCCTGGACGGAGCAACGCCGGAGAAGAGAGAATTTGAGAGAGGGGAAGAGAAGAATTCAGAGAAATCAAAAGAGGGAAAAGAGTTCTGTAATTTTTCATAACTGGACAATTACAATACCACCTTATATATTGGTGGTTCTAAATGCAATAAACGGAATAAGAGAGCTAGAACGTAATAAGTAGAACTTGTAACTAACTCGTCCAACTCGGCAATCCCCTGACGCGCCTAAGCCAATCAGTGACTGCCACCTGTCCGGTTCGTTGCGGAGCTGGCTAACTCTTTAATTGGAACGAGAGTGTTCCAATTAAGATTTGAACTGCAACGATAACTTCCGTGGACGGATAAGATTAGATGGATGAGAAAAATCTAACGGTAGTTGCTGCACCACGTTACATGTCATTAGTTTGGCAGTGGTTGCAGTTTAGTTCACTGCCAAGATCATGACAAGCCCTTCTCCTTCAGAAAATGCATGACCTCATGCATTAAAATGCGGAAATTGGGTCTTAAGTTGATAATAGTCCTCACAGGTAGCCTCTGAGGGAGATAAGTTGGCCCATTGAGTGAGAACAAGAACAGTAGAAGAAGAGCCCTTTTTGACAAGTTTTCTGTCAAGAATAGCAATAGGTTCAACTAGGAATTGGCCATCTAAACCAACTTGTGGAAGCTGGGATCACCTGAGCAGCTGCTTTAGGGACTTCTTCAATTGGGAGACATGGAACACTAGGTGAACCTTGAAGAAGCAGGAAGTTGGAGCTTGTAGGCAACTTTGCCAATCCTTTTCAACACTTGAGAAGGCCCAAAAAATCTTGCAGAGAGCTTATAATTGAGCCTAACCTGAATTGACTGTTGTCTATAAGGCTGCAGCTTCAGATAAAGCCAGTCTCCCACCAGAAAGTCCCTCTCACTTCTGTGCTTATTGGAAAACAACTGAGAAGGACTTACAAGGAGAGATGGTGGGTTTCACTAGACACCGTTGCGGGAAAGCGTGGAGGTCTATTTGAACGCCTGAAGGTCTCTGGTTCGCCGTGAAGGGTTCGGCGGTCATTTTTGGGTCGCCGTGGTGGGAAGTTGGAAGAGAGGAGCTAGACGAGGATTGGGGAAAGTCTCGGCTTCTAACCCCGGCTATATAGTGTAATTGTAAAAAAATATGAGTCTCACCCAATTAAATGGGATAAAAGAAACCTCGCACCCTCATGTTTAGGTAAAAGTAGGGGTGCAACTCGGATGGGCTGAACCCGACCAACCCGAACCCAGCCCGGACTAGAGTCGAGCTTGGGCCCGACCAACCCGAACCCAGCACGGACTAGAGTCGAGCTTGGGCACATGTTTTGAGTAATTTGGACGGGCTCGGACAAAAATTCTCAACCCGAATTACAATTAGGGTTGGGCTTGGGTACGAATAGTAAAACATGGGCTAGCCCGAATTTCCCAATTAGTATACTCATGACCTATAAAATGTTATATTTATATAGAATATTTATCAAGAATCTATTTTTTTATTAATTATTAGTGATATTTTAACTATGTTTATATTTTTAACTAATAATTTTTTCACAAGATATTTAGTGTTCTCTTCTTGTATAAATGGATAATTTTTTAGTTCACTCTAACAATGTATAGTCACTATTTTTAACCTTAAATACAAAAATTAAGGGGACAAATTTAATTGAGTTGAATATGATAATGATGTCAATTTTTTTAATTTAATGGGTTAGCCCGAATTGGTTTGTTCGAATTCGGGTTTGGACGGGCTGGCGATGCTCCTAACCCGGGTTGGGCTGGGCTTGGGCAACCCTGACGGAACTCGGGATTGGTTTGGAAAAGGGTGTCCACCCGCCCAGCCCGCCCCAGTTGCAGTCCTAGGTAAAAGACACTCAGGACAAGTATTTTGGATAATTACACTCCGTTCCTTGGACAAATGAAAAATTCTAAACGGACAGAATTTTTGACAGAATTTTAGATATAAATTTTACTTTTATTGAATTTGATTATGTGTCAATCTTTTCAAGAGAGTTATCTATTGAGCTTAATTGAGATAAAAGTGTCGAGTTTTCTCGAGTTTTGAGTCAGTTTTAGCACTAAAAGTCTCGGTAATGCACAGAACATGCTTTTGAGCTAATATCGGAATTTCGAGTATTTTCGGCATTAGTTTCATATTTATATTTGGATATGGTCGCAGGTTTGTCATGTTGTCTTTACATGAACAGGTTCGGGAAGTGCATTGGGATGTGTGTCGAGACCGAATCGGGTTCGCCTCGAGAAACGTGAAAAAAATGCTCGGGGCAGGATTTGACTGAGACTGGTACTAGGAAGTGGGGAACGAAAAACGGAAAAACTGGAGGAGAAAAGGGCAGTGAAAACCGACCGAGAAAGCAGAAAACCTAAAACCGAGGATGACTGGGATACACTCGGTTGACAATATCTTGAGTTATACTAGGAGTTTTGAAGTGAAACCAGCGACAGATGAAAGAAGACATCAAGGGCTTTCCGAATACTGGTCATAACGCTGAAACATAGTCCGGCCGAAAAACCAACCTCCCGCCCAAGTGTGGGTCCCAAACAGGCCACGCCCAAGTAGGGGTCTCGAGTCCCGGTGTTCGGAGTCACGATCAGCTATTTCATGTTCAGGTCAATTTCCGGGACAGTTCTGGCCCAGGGGTATTTTGATAATTTTGACACCGGGCCCGGGTTTTCAGAGTCAAGTTCGGATTTTGTCGCCAAAATTCAGTCAGCAATTTTGCTATGGTCGGATTCAGGATTGGGCGGAATTTGGAGCGGTTTTGACCCTGGGGTACTTTTGTTATTTTGACAAGTTTCGGGTTAAAACGCAGCCCGAGCAAACAGGGACCAGAAATAGGCCAGAATGAAGACAGGAAGTTGCTGCGTGCGTGGCTAGTTGCCAGCCACGCAGTGGCTAGGCAGGCCGAGAGCAAGACGAGAGAGAAAAACTACAAAAATCCAAGTCTGAGAGACTGAGACCCCTATCTGCCAGCCACGCAGCAGCCACGCAGGCAGGGAGGAAAGATAGAGATTTTGAGGTGTCAGAAGGGCCTATCTGCGTGGCTAGGTGTCAGCCACGCAGCAACCATGCATGCAGGGGGGTAGAGAGAGGTTTTTGGAGCAGGCTACGTCACTGTCTGCGTGGTTAGCTACCAGCCACGTAGCAGCCACGCAGACAGCACCTATTTCAAAGGCGATTTTGGCCAGTGGCAGTTTTGTAATTTCATCCAGTTTTCCAGAAGCTTCTCAGCACTATATAAAGGAACGTCTAGAGCTCGCTTTTGACACACAATACATCCAAGGAGAATTCAGAGTATCCTCAGAGAGAACGAAAGAACGGATCCAAATTTCAAGAACACTCGTTTGATCTCAGTTCTCTATTTTATTTCAGAACATCGTTATGTCGTTTAGTAGCCAAACTTTTTACCTAGGTTCTCGGTGAACCTAGGGTTTCGTATTCAGCATCTAGTTATATTCTCGACTATGGATTCATGATCTTAGGATCTTAATATCAGCAATTTTTATTCGTTATTATGTCTCTGATATTACTGGTCATGCATGATCAGAGTCGCGAACCAGGATTGCTGAAGGCTCGACCCGATAGGTGAAAACGGCTGGTTAGGGTTAGGAAGAGAAGACAGAATTTAGCACCTTACCCCGATAGACCGAACAGAGAAGGGGAGATAGAACTAGCCTAAAAACGTTAAACCAATTGTTACGGTTTTTGACCGAGACCTTTAGGACAGGTTAGAAACCCTATCAGACTTTGAACGAGATTGCAGATTTAGGTAGCTTAACATGATCCGAAAATCTGCATAATTGTGATAACGTGCAGGAAAAGAAAAGATAGTGCACAATTCGTACGTGGCACAGATAAGTGACTGTTGCGTGTTTTCATATCGAAAAAGAACGAAAAACTGAAGAGACCCTAGGGGATCCCGGGACCTAGTACCTTAAACCCTAGATTTACAACACTCAAGATTATACCGAAAATTATCACAAAAATATTTACTTTTCAGTTATTTACTTTAAATATCTAGTTCATAGCCAAACTCTCTATCTAATACTCTTATTTTACACTTTGTTAGTTAAAACTGATTGCTAAAAAAACCCGCAATAGTCCTCATGGGAACGACAATACGAGTTGAAATACACTTGGTACTACTTGATTCGTACACTTGCGACTAGCACGCTAAAAAGCGCACCAAAGGGCCAGTTTGGCAATGCTTCTGCTGCCAGCACAGCTGCTTTTTGACAGCAGAAGCAGTTCTGGTGTGTTTGGTAAAAATCAAATTTCTGTTGTTTCGTACAGTTTCTCCTGTCCCACAGCAGTTTTCAAGAAGCAAGGGGGGATGTTTTTCCATAAAGTGCTTTTGATTGTTTTATCTACGACCGATTTTAACCTTACAATTTTTAAAAATATCAATAGTTATCTTTAAGGAAATGACACATGTCATATATTTTTGTCATTTTACCCTCTCACAGCAACTTCACACTTGATTTTACCAAACAAAAAATTTACTATATCAATACACAACAGCTTTTACGTAATATTTACCAAAAAACATTTTGTTAAGAATTCACAGCAGGTTTTCCATAGTGTTTTCACACAGCAGCTTTCTCGCACCGCCACAGCATTCCCAAACTAGCCCTAAATCTCACACCGACACATAACATATTCGAATTAGGTGGATTCATTGTACAATTGTCTTTTCATCAGGTCCGTTAAGGTGCGTCAGTCACAATGAGACTAACACGGTATCTAACGCGGGTGCACAAGTACACAGTCAAGTAATATAATGGAGTGTATTGCAACTCCGAATTATTGAATCCCACGAGGACAGATAATAGATTTATTATTAACTAGAAACTAAATTTAAAGAGTAAAGTAGCACGAGGAAAGACTGTTGGTTGTTTTTCTAATTATTAACGAATTGTAATGCAAGAATGAAAATGATAAATTTGGTAAGGTAACACACAGGATATGAGTGCTACATCGCCTACGAATCCCAAAAGATATCTTGAATTTCCGGATTATGTTTCAAAACACTAAGCTAATGAATCTATATGTGTCATGCAAATAGGTTTATAAATGAGCAAGCAGTTCGCGAACAAATCGTGTCCGGCTTGACAAAAACTCGTCTGTATTTGGTTCGAAGAAATAAATAAATGAAATCAAATGAGAGACACATACTTTCGATCGTTTATTTGTTTTGTTCGTAAACAATAACATATTTTATATATGTGTTTACAAGTAAAAATATGCGAGCTTATAAAGCTTGTAAGTGAAATACATTAAAAAAGTAGTTTTGTAGTGCTCTATGATAGTATTATAGTATATTCGAAAGATATCACTGAAAACAAACTATCGTAAAGCATAAAGATTAAAAGATTGACTCATATTATATTATTTTTCCTTTATCATAAGCTCGATTTGTTGGGTTTTGACGTAGGTAACGCAGCTGAATAACAAAAATTTAATCCTACTCAAAGCCCACCAAGGATCACAGGAAGAGACATCATAACATGATAAAAGACATAGTAATTGTGTACATTTTGGTTCGGGAGATCACACGAAGAATAATGTCCTCGTCTCTACGGTTGATCCACGTCTAGAGATGATATCTAGATTCTTCCTTCTCCTAGTGCTAGCTTGGACCGGAGGAAGAGGGAAGAACGAATCACGCAACAAGGACACAAGAGGATCGGCCTCCTCTTGTGGCCGACGGTGGGTAAGGGGCGGCTAAGGGGCTTCTGCCCTTTGGCTTGTCTCTTGCTCTCTCTTTCTTTCTCTCCCACTCACTTATGTTATGAGCATTAGTTGTGGGAAGGAAGCTAGAGCATCCTTTATATAGTCCAACAACTCCTTGTTAACTACATAAAGGCCCTTCCTAGTTCTACATGAACTTGGATTAGTCCCTTCCTTGCAAATTAGTCCAACTAAGTTTGCAAGGTGTTGCAAAGTGATCCTTCTTATTTAATTTATCATATTAATTAATCCCAAATCTAGTTCAACTCTATTTGACGTGTGACCCCATAGGTTTCTACTTAGTTGGTAGTAACTTATTACTAACATGGAGCGGTGTCTAGCAACACATCCATGCCACCCAACTAATAGAAATATTCAGTGATCCCGACAAACCTCTTGTGCCCAATATCTCATATTGCACTATCCCTTTGTCTCTATATCCGGATTGGACACGAGACATAAATAGTCACACTCGGATATCCAATCCATAGTTCCTCGATCTTGGGAATATGCTTATGCAAGCAGATAACATCAATATTGCCATATTGATTTATCTGAGTCTGGCAAGACATTCAATAAGCCTCATCCCTCGAGTGGTCGTGGATATTTGCTCCCATTATGTGGGAGGGACAAATCCTCTCTACATCACTACGATCTCTAATCTTGCTTCATATCATGCCCAATAGCTACATTTATGATTACCCAGTTACGGTGTAACGTTTGATAACATCAAAGCACAATATTTCACAACTAGAGTATCTAGTGACTTCAAGTTTAAGGATTGCAATATTATTAGCACTACGAGAAGCGATTGTGACTTTAACATAATCTAATGTATCCTTCTCGTTGTGGGTCAATCCAGTATGCCATTACTCCTAATGCATACCCATGTGTTGGATCGTGATATCTCCATATCAATCCAACCCCATACAAGTCTATAGATGATTGTCCCATTAATCATTATAATTGACTAGGGATATTTAATAATATAACACTTATATTCTAAGGACTTCATTCATGTTAACATATCTCCATATCGATAACATAATGAATCGTAAATCCATATATTTGTCACAATAGATTGATTGCCTCTAGGGCACAATTCCAACACGATTGCAGGCTCGTAATCGACTTGAGTTCAAATAAAATTTAATCAATCATACTCAAATAAACCAATAAATTCTGATTGATTCCTTGTTCGTTTTAATTTTAAACAAACAAAACTCAAACAGATGATATTCGGTTCCCCTAGGTTCGCTTACATCCCTACACACAATTATTTTATGTATGTTCCTCGTGGTAACTCACATCGCTAAGCGCGGACCAGAAACATGTCTCTCAGTCCACCGTTACCTACCCACTCCGTTTTAGTCATTCAATGATCTCAACGATAATCGAGTCCTATCGGTTTACCGCACGTGTCACAAAAATGGTATAAAGCATACTTCTTGGTATACTAGCTGTTCACTGTCAACGGCAGATCTACGTTTACTAGCTAACCCTAGTCGTGACACCTTTCAGTTGTTCACGTGGTTTGGTGTCTCTCGATCACAAACCTAGATTGTTAGCATGCTTGTGTCGCAAATCCAATCACACGTATATTAATCACTGAAACAAGAAAATAAGATATAAGATTCACTAGATAAGATCTAAATACGATTGTGATCTAAAACAATAATTCAAAAAATAAATTCATAACCCTAGGTTACCTTGTAGGAACCAAAAAAAATACGCTTAACTAGATATGTTCTTCATGCTAAAATAGATTAAAAGTAGAGAAGAATGATCAAACCCTCGAGTCCTCACGTTTGATAGATTATGATATTCATCTTCGCTCCCAAGCCTTCTCTGTATGTAAAAGAATTATCTATTCAGCCCCTAGGTTGTTTCTATACCCAATAAGACGTTTCCAAGTTTTAAGAAGTCCAAAATTACTTTTACCTTAAAAACCCATAGTAGAATTCACACTACCATGTACGAGCTCCTAATCATCTCGTACGAGCTCACCTATTTTGCATGCAGGTTGCAGGTCATGCGTGTTGGAATAGATGCCCTAGAGGCAATCTAGTTTAGTATGAATTCATTTGTGGCTAGAAAATTTATTTTATTATTTATTGGATATTTAATATAATGAAGTCCTTAGATTTACAATTGTGTTGTTTATTTTAAATATCCCTAGTCCAGTATAATGATTAATGGGACAATCATCTATAGACTAGTATGGGGTTGGATTGATATGGAGATATCATGATCCAACACATAGGTGGGCATTAAGAATAATGGCGCACTGGATTGACCCATCTCCGAGAAGGCTACATATACGTCATGTTGAGTCACAATCGCTTCTCGCGGTGCAATGGTATTGACATCCTTAGACTTGAAGTCACTAGATATTCTAGTTGTGGATTATTGTGATTTTGGTAGCGTTAAACGCTACACCGTAACTGGGTAGTTATAAAGGCGTGTACCGGATACAATAAGAAGCAAGCTTAGAGATCGTAGTGGACGTAGATAGAATTTGTCCCTCCCACATAACGGGAGCAAATATCCTAGGCCACTCGAGGGATAGTGCTTATAGAATGTCTGGCCAGACTCAAATAAATCAATATGGGATATTGATGTTATTTGCACGAATAAGGCTATTCCCATGAATCGAGAAACTGTGGATTGGATATACGAGTGTGACTTGTATGTCTCGTGTCCAATCCGGATATAGAGACAAAGGGATGAGACAATTACTCGTACAAGGTTGTCAAGATGACTATTCTATTAGTTGGCTAGAATGGATGTTTTGCTAGAAACCCCTCCATATTAGCAAATTGTTGCTACCAACTAGATAGAACCTATGGGGTCACACGCTATATAGAGTTGAACTAGATTTGGGAATTAATTAATTAGATTAATTAATTATAAGGATCACTTTGCAATACCTTGCAAACTGTAGGGACTAATTTGCAAGGAAGGGACTAAATTGAATTCTAGTAGGACTACAATAGGTCCTTCAGGTAGTTAGCAAAGATTTGTTGGACTATATAAAGGACACTCTTTCCTTCCTTCCCACACTTATGACCTTATTGATCATAACTTGAGTGGGAGAGAACAAAAAGGAGAGAGCAAGCAAGGAAGGAAGGAGCTGCCGCCCCTCCCTCGCCGTCGCCCCTCCCCGTCGGCCACAAGGAGGTCGAACCTCCTTGTTTCGGTCTCGTTTTGCGTGATTCTTCTTCATCTTACTCTTTCTGGGCTAGCACCAAGGATTGGAAGATCTAGAAATCAACTCTAGGCGTGGATCAACTATAGAGAATATGACACAATTCGCGTTTGAAGTCATCAAAGGAGAACCCTAAGGTGTGTTATTGATTTATTCCTTTACCATTGTTATGTCTCTTGACTTGTGATCCTTGGAGGGTTTTGCATGGTTTATGATTGTTTGTGTTTCCGTTGCGCATCCATGAATCAAAACCCAACAATGCGAGCTCCTTCAAACAGCTCATACGAGCTAGGGTACCTTGGTGAAAAAAATAGATCCCTATTTTAGCTAGTATGAGTTTTTTTCTAAAATTGGCTAAGAACTTAGCTCGTGTGAGGTCTAACTTCAGCTCGTACGAGCTACTTTGCTGCCCTGACTTCTCTAGGTCGTACCTCTTTCGTCTGAATTTTGTTTTACCTTCGTCACCTACCTTTGGAAAGCTCTCTGAGTCTACTTTCATTATCCACCGGTATTACTAAAGAAGATTTTGTAGAACTCGATATCTGATTGAAATAAAGAATATAGGTCATTCTAGCTTCTCCAACTCTGCTTCTCCCGCTTCCTCTTGGGCTTTCTTTTTTTGCTGAAGTTTGTTTAATGCCTTATCGTTTACGCTGAGAATACGTTCCTATGAAGACAACATGAACAACCATACCAAGCGAATATATTTGACAAATAACATCAAAATACGCATAGAAACGCCCGAACGAGCAATAAAGCACAAACGACTCATTTACATCCTTTAACACTCAAAGACTCTCGTATAGAATGCCGTTTTTTGAAGTTTTGTGGAGAAGTTGGGTTTTCCAATAACTCTGTAAAAAATGTCACATGTTGTGTGAAGTTTGTAACTTTTTCAATTTAAATTAATGATAGCATAACTACTAGCTTTCAACCAACAAGAGGTATAAGACAATGAGATCCAATGTCTCATTGTATTGTATTTTTAATTAATGAAGGTTTGATAAGAATGTTCAACCAGACTCAAAGCAGTGGGATTTGCAAGCGATTCAAACCTCCTAGGACTGATCAAAAAATTTGCGAACTTTTGTTTGTTGGCGACTGTTTGGTTTTTGGTTTAGCAACAATCCACAGTGCTACTAGTCTTCATCATATTCTTTAATTGTTAATGTTTTACTTTTGGCCAAACAATCAACAACGCTAAGTCACCAGTTTCAGCAAAATGGGTACAATCATATATTTCTACCATTTTGCAGGTTCCTCAAACTACTACTGAAGATAGCTATCTAGGCTTGCCTGATATAATCGGAAGAAATAAGAGGCACAACACGCTTATTTATTTATTTTTTTGTCAAAGACATAGTCATTTCAAGAATGAGATGGTGGAAAGAGAACGTGTAATATCACATCCCATATCGAGATATTGTGGATGAGATGTATATAAGTTGGGGGGTCGTAATATCCCGTCCCACATCAGATATTTGTAATTCGACGTTTGGTACCTTGTGGATTACTACCAGCACCTTCGAGGTTTATTCGTGGTCCGGTTAAAGAAGTTGTTAGTACATCAATTCGTTCGGGTTGTTACAAATGGTATCAAAGCTAGCTATATTCCTGCAAGGGCTCTCTGGCGGTGCGGTGCCAACTAAGGGGATATGTGACTGAGCATACTCGACGAGTATATAAGGTGGGGGAATTGTAATATCCTGTCACACATCAAGATATTATGGATGATACATATATAAGTTGGGGGGGTCGTAATATCCCGTCCCACATTGGAGCTTTGTGAGTTCGGCATCTGGTGTATATTACACCCCGTGGATTACTAGCATCACCATCGAGGTTTAAGCATATTTATCCGACGGTACGGGTAAATAAGTTTTTGGAACAATAGTTCGCTCAGGTTGTTACAAAGTGTAATTTTTTATAGCTCCCAGAGAGGCCTTATTCAAATCTTTCGTACAAGCTATTTATGCATATAGGATGTTTGTCTTCCTTTTACTTTACTCTATACGTCTATACACAAAGATTTTAATGGCTAAATACTGGTAGAGCCAAGATATTGGACATAACAAAATTACTTTGAAAAACTTGAATATTCTATGTTCACAAAAATATCAAGGTGGAATGTGATCCAGGGATATGAACTCTTTTAACCTTTCTATGTTAGCTAAACAGGTAAAACTCACAATTCATTCACAGTTTATTAAGCCCAAACAATCCTGAGAATGCATATGTTGACTTATGGGAGGTGGAGGGAAAATTAATAATTCATTCAAGGTTGATTAAGTCCAAAATATCCTATAAAAAAAGGTTCTTAGATGGGATAGTAAAATAACCAAACCTAATTAGAAGTTGTGAGTGCTCCGATAACTTCGGAGAAGAAACCTTAGGGCGAATTTATCAACGGCGGTAACAGGATAGCTTCAAGGATTCTGTCGGAGTATACGCAGAAAGAGAATCAAACAGTGGAGTTTGACGATGACTATTGTGATAAAGTAGAGAGTAACTTTGCTTTTTGCCAACTCGGAATGTTCGCATCAGAGACAAGGTTGAATACCATGAGAGCTATGTTCAAAAGAATCTGGAATGAGGGAGAGAAGATTACTATTCTTTAGGTGGATTTCAACACGTTCCTGTTCCGGTTTCCGGATCTAGCAATCACGGACCGAGTAACTGCAGAAGGAACATGGATTTTCAATAAAAAGATTTTGTTGCTTCAACCGTGGAAACTTGGCGACCCACTCAAGAACGTCTCTTTTGAGAAGTTTGATGTTTGGTTTCAGATCTTGGTCTTACCAATCCATTTAGTAGACGAGGACTAAGCCAAGAAGATTGGTTCAAGCATTGGTGAAGTACTATATGTGGAGAACAAAGTTCATAGCGAAGGGGAAGATGGTAACTACATAAGAGTTAGGGTTCGCCTCCCGATCTCATAACCACTACCAAGAGGCATTCATGCGAGAATACGTGGAGAAAGAACTTGGATTGATTTCAGATTTTAACGAGTACCTACAATATGTTGTTGGTGTGGATCAATCACCCACGAAGGGCAAGAGTGCGACGAACTGACACCAGCCGAGAAGGACAAAGAAGAGGTAGGCTATGGTCCCTTCCTGCTACAACATCCAACAACTAGAAGAAGAAGAAAACCCCAAAAGCAACCCCGATGCCCACGGGGAGGAGATCATGGTACAGTTGAGAAGGAAACGGGGGAAATCAAAAGTCCAATTGCAGCACGTGATGGAAATTAGGGGAAGGAGACACCAATGGAAGTCGAGACTAATAAAGAAAACTCAGAGGGGGCAACCCGGAAGAATACTTCGGAGATAACACTTTATCAGAATCCATTGGCTTCTGAAGAAAACTCAATGACGGATGAAGGAAACACTGAAACTGCCCATCAACAGGTGATACATACTGCAAAAGTCTCTGAACCAATTGCACACAACATCTCAAGAGGCCCGAGAACAGTCAAAGACAAAATCACTAGTTATAATCAAGTGTTCGCAAAACAGAAGGGCTCAACAACGACCTTCAGTCCACCACCAAATAGGTCAGCTATTGAGGTTTTCACGAATAAGAAATGGAAACAGTTGAACTATTTGACAAACTCAGAGGAGACAAAGGGTAAAGAGAAGATTACGACACAGAATAAGAACACTTCGAACAAGGCAGAGACCGGTGAACAGTCCGCCTCAACCCAATGAGTATTTTAAGCTAGAACATTCAAGGGATGGGCAACCCTCGCAATGTTCTCGCTCTTCACCACATGGTGAAGAGTTCATGCCCCAGTCTAACTTTCTTACTGGAAACTAGACTGTCCGAAGTAGAGATGGGTAAGGTGGCTAGTAAGTTTGTGAATTTTAAAGGAAGTTTTGTTAGTAGCAGAGGTCGAAGTGGAGGACTCGCGTTATTATGGAGTGATAATATCAAAGTTCAAGTTATATCAAGTTCTTTATGGTATATTGATTGTAACATTGTTGATGAAAATATGAAAGTTGTGTGGCAGTTGACGTGCTTTTATGGGAACCCGGATACCCGTGAGAGGCATCACTCTTGGGAACTATTGAGTTGTATCAGAGGTGATAGATCTGGCCCCTGGTGTGTTATTGGTGATTTCAATGCTATGACAAACTCGGACGAGAAGCTAAGCGGAAGGGGATTCGACGGACAAGGTGCAAGTCTGTTTCGTCAAGTGCTCCAAGACCTTGATTTACTCGACTTGGGTTATGATAACTCCATAGTTGGAGTTATATTCTATTGTGATTACTTGTCGTTTTGCGTACTTTCCGATGCATTTATGTGTGTTTTAGGCCGAGTTTTGATAGTTTTGAGCATACTTGAGTATTCGGACTTCTTGGTGTAACCCGGACGTTTTATGCATGTTTTATGCTTTATTTGTCGCATTTGATCTTTCGGTATTTGTTCGTGTTGTGGATTTCAGGAACCGGAAGCTTGGAGTGCGGATTTTGGAGCGGAAGCGAACTTCGGAAAGAAAGAAACTCAAGGAATGCATGAGAGAATATAAGAAGAGTGAAAAGAAGCAACTCACATGGAAGATCAATGTGATCCTACAATTAAAAATGGTGATCCTATGATCACAAGATCAGGTGCAAGACCACATAGAAGATCAACGTGACTCTACAACTACGAAAGGTGATCCAAGGATCACAAAATGTGATCACAATATCACATTATTGGATCTGACGTGATTAGAAGGGGGTGAAAGTGTTATTTTTAAAAACTTAAAAAGAAGGAACGGGTTTTAATAGTAGAGAACGACCTAGGGCTCAATTCATTCATCTTTTTGGAGGCCATTGGAGAGCAGGAGCATTCTTGGGAGCTTGGAGACCATCGTTTGATTCTCTATCTTCTTCCTCTCTCTAGTTTTTGTTTATGATCAAAGAAACTTTGTACTTTGATCATGTGTTTTAGTAGCTAAACCCTCTATTCGGGATATCTCGTAGGGAACTAGGGTTTTTAACACCGTATTTTGGTGATTTATGGATTATGCTTCATGTTTATTAGCTTAATTTGATGTTTATGCTTAGTTATGCTTGATTCATACGCGTAATTCTATCTTTCGTATTGTTTGACGTCACAATAAGATTGTTCTAGGTGATAATTATTAGAGGAATCAATAGTTATTGCTTGAACTTGAATCTTGCACTAGTCGTATCTACGGTTGAGGAATCTTGCTAGTTAACTAGAAAAAAGAGTTGATATCAAGAACATATTGCGTATTTAAACTTAAGTAGGCTAGAGGAATCATGTACAAGAGTTTAAATATAGACTTTGGTTGAGGAATCTTCAAAGTGAAATTGCTCGTTTGACTAAGTAGAAAACATCAGTGTTGCATGAATGTAAATCACAAGTGGTGTGAATTCCCTAGTGAACCCATAGAGATATCCTGAACTTGTCCACTTGTTAAAGTAACTCTTAAAAATCATTCTTCGTTAATTGTGAAGTTATTCACCTGATTAATTGAGACTTTTGTCTTTTAATTTCAGTAGAATTAGTAAAACAAACACTGCGCTTTGCCCACATAGGGTTAAGAAATATCAATAATTTATAAGAAGTCCTTTGGGTTCGACAAACCCGGATTTACCGGATTTTTACTACACTGACAACTGTGCACTTGCAGTTGGAACGTGTCAAGTTTTTGGCGCCGTTGTCGGAGACTTCGGCTAAATTAATTATAAATCCTAGCCTTACGGATTTTATTTTATTGTTTATATCTATTACTCACCTACTTTCTGTGTGTAATCTGTGTTTTCAGGTTGACTTTTACGGTGCATGTCCCGTTCTCGAGACGAGCCTTTGCGCCCAACACTTGAGGACCCGGAAACTTTGTTACGCGCAAAACGTAGAGACTAGAGGAAGATAAGCTCAGTTGCTATGGATGACCAAACTAGAGCTGAGTTTGAGAGGATCTGCAAAGGTATGCAGGATGCGGAGGCAGCTAGAGCAGCAGCTGTAGAGGATGCGACCAATAGAGCACGAGAAACTGAGCAGCTGAGGGCTCCAATGGCTGAGATGCAGGCAATGATGGATCGCTTGGCCCCCCCAAATCCACAACCACGTCCTGGTGTGGGGGCGCAAGTGGCGAACATCGGTGGGAACAATAATGGGAATAATGGGGGAAACAACAGGCAGAACGTCGAGAAACCGGTTAAGAATGCCGAGATTGAAGAACGCCCTATGGTGGATTATTTCAGGACTACTCCAGCATGTTATCAACCTACCATTGTCAGGCCGTAGATCAATTCCCAACACTTCGAGTTGCGCCAACATATGATCAATATGGTTCGTGATGAGTGCGCATTCAACGGAGCTCCAGGAGATGATCCCAACCACCATCTGCTGGTATTTGAACAAATCACATCAACCCTGCACGACCATTGAGTTCCAGATGAAACAGTTAAGCTATTACTGTTTCCTTTCTCTTTATCTTGAAAAGCCAAGAAGTGGCTTATGGAGTTGCCAGCTGGGAGTATTGTGACATGGGCAGATTGTTGTCATGAGTTCTGAGGAAGTATTTGCCACCATCCAGAGTCACTCAGCAGATGGCTGAGATTGCAAAATTCACTCAGGAAGAAGACAACTCATTGGGAGATGCTTGGAGGAAGTTCAGCCAAATTCTCCGTAGATGTCTGAATCATGGGGAGCCATGGCACAAGATTCTCCATTATTTCTACACTGCATTAGACAAGGATAAAGCTGACCAGTTAGATATGCTAGTTGGAGGTAATTTTATGGGGCTTGGGGCACAGCGAGCTCAAGATCTGCTGAATAACGTGTCGAAGAGGGAGACTACACAAGCTGAAACTCGTAGGTACTCCAAACCGGGGGATGCAGCCTTAGTCAACAAGATTGAGTCTATGGAGCAAAAGCTGGAATCCATGACCTCAGCATTTCACGGCATGCGACCTCCATCGCAAGTGAAGTCCATGGGTGAGTTACTCGCGGATGAGAATCAGGGATATGGCTCCATTGAAGATGTGAATTACATGGTTCCACCACGACAGCAGCAGTGGACTAACACTTATCATCTCAACAACCGCAGTCACCCCAAATTTAGCTATGCCAACCCTAACAGTGGGATATATGCACCCGGACAGCAGCCAAATTCTCAATATCAAGCTCAAGGGAAATTTCAACAGCAACAGGCTCAGCAACCGGAAGAGCAAGAGACAAATGCTTTATTGAGAAAGTTACTAGCTAATCAAGACAGGATGGAGAGCACGATTATCTTAATGCAAGCTAAAATAAAGAGCCACGAGACTCAGATTGGGCAGATTCCCAATCAGAATGCTAAATTTCCGCCAGGTATACTTCCTTCCAATACCATTCTTCCTACTGAGCAGCTCAAAGCTATTACTACTCGCAGTGGTGTCACTACTCAGGATCCTCCATATCCTAGCCATGCGAGAGCCGAAGTTATAAAAGCTACAAAGAAGGAATTGGGTGAAGAGTTGCCCAAGGTCGTGAGTCCCCAATCAAAGGGCACGGTTGAGAAGAAAGAAGAGTCCAAGAGCACTCCAGATCCGGCTACTTATGAGCCACGAATAACATATCCGGCGACAATAAAGATGAATGATGAGGAACACTTTGGGAGATTTATGGATATATTCAAACAATTGCATATCAACATTCCTCTTGTAGAAACACTTGCTCAGATGCCCAGGTACAAGAAGTTCGTGAAGGAAATCCTATGGGGGAAGAAAAGTATAGAACCTTATGCCAGGGTAAAGCTAACAGAGACGTGTAGCACTGTCATACAAAGAGACATTCCCAAGATGAGAGATCCAGGCAGTGTCATCTTAGGCTGCACTCGTGGGGGTGGATATCATACACATGGTCTCTGTGATTTGGGCGCGAGTATTAATCTCATGCCATTGTCTCTATTTCAGAGATTGGGCATTGGTGCGCCAACCCCTGTGAAGATGGGACTGCAATTGGCAGACAATTCTATAGTTACGGCAAATGGGGTGATTGAGAACTTGCTCGTAAAAGTGGGTGCATTTTTATTTCCAGCAGACTTCGTGATCGTGGCTATCAAGGAGGATCGTGATGTTCCACTAATCTTTGGAAGACCGCTTTTGAAGACAATGCGCGCTAATGTGGATCTAGAGACTGAGGAGTTGACTATCAAGGCTCTAGAATCATCACTCGTGTTCAATGCATTTGTTTCGAGCAAGGGGAAGAATAAATTGGCCATGATCAAGTTTAGACAAGATCGTGTGGATCCTTCTCTCGGTTGCCTACAATTTTGCATCCCGATCCACCCGAACCAGAGAAGAAGCCAAATGTGGTGAGTGCACATGATGTGGTGCAGAAAATTAAGAGCAAGAAATTGAAGGAGGAGGCACGTCGTGCTAGACCTCCTTAAGATCTTTTGAGGTAACTGGGTCGGGTCGTCGACCTTAAATTACAAGCGCTTGTTGGGAAACAACCCAACGTACTTTTATGCTTTAGTGTAGAGTGTGTGTTTAAATATTGTTGTGTGCGTTTTTCAATACAGTTTTCTTATCTGAGGGGTGAGAGAGTGAGGATCTTACATTTGAATTGAGTCTCCTCAGGAATACAGGTTGGAGACACTATCTGGGCTCCCATTCTTGATGCGCGTGGAAGAAACGCACAAAAATCGAGAAAGTGACGTAATAGTCACGGAATTTGAGGTCATAAATTCTGAAGTTTACTCCGGTAATTTTGGAGTAACACAAGCAAAAGGAAAAAGAGCGCGAAACGATCTTTCCGACGGTATATTATATGCGTGCATCGGAGTCCGGGAGCGTAAAATAGTAGAACAAGAAGGAAAAAGAAGAATAGAAAAGAAAGAACAAAAAATAAGAGCAACTGGTACTTGGAAAAAATTGGCAGACCCTTTTTTGTGCGACTCACTGTATAAGCAGGATCACAATTGATGATCCTAAGACCACAATTCTGATCGCAGGATCAGAGTCTTCTCACGCTGAAGCTCACTAAAAAGGGGCAATTGTGTATTTTGCGGTTAAGTGAAAAAAAAAAGAAACACGCTGAATGTAAAAAAAAAAAAAACTTCTTTTGTTTTGTTCGACAGACCCACGCAGAAGACCACGGAGTGCTCTCCGAACGCAGCACAGACGCTGCCGATAAAAAAACTCACCGGAGATTGACGGAAGGTTGCGGGTTTTGCTCGAATCCGCAGCGCCGGCGACATAGGACGGGTTCTTTTTTTCTGTTCAGCAAACCCACGCAGAAGACCCACGAGCTCTCAAGCGATCGCCAAGACCCTACCAATCGGAAAATTGCCAGATATCGCCGGAGTTAAGTGCGTTCTGCTCGTCTGTTCAGCGCCGACGACATCCCGTGTTTAATTTTGAAGATTTGGCGAAGAAAGTAGTGGGGGAAGCAGCCTACAAGCTAGGGTTTTCTCAAGACGAATCTGCAAATTCGTTCTCAACCGGTTGAAATTCACGCAAACCGTTTTCGGGGGTGTGACGGGGACAACGAGGAGAATATATTGAGCTAAAAATCTCACATCGCGAAAAGTATCGAAAAATCAGTCGACCGTACGGTCCTTCTTGATTGATTTTGTCGATTAAGCCCGAATGGAACTCCAGGGCTTCAGGTATCGCTAATCTTTCTCTTTCGCAATTTAATTTTATCGAGTCTAGGCACATTGAGTAAAAGCCCAAATTTGTCGACACATGCGAAGAAGTAGGTATTCTTTTACATAGTAACGCTAGGCTCTCTATACTAACTAGGGGAAATTCTCGTTGTCAAGAACATGAAAATCAAAGAAGGTAAACAGTTACAAAATTTATTCCATTGTTGATAACATTTTCAAATATAATTAACCAATTTTCTTCATTCGTGATTCATCCTGCAAATTCTCAACAACGATTGAAGGTTCCATGTGGTGGTTGGGTGGTTCATGACTACAACCGCAATGTTTTGGTGGCGCCTGCGTTACCAAATGCTTTCTCTAAAAATTCCACAACATTTTAAGCCGAGGTATTTAGGGGTTCTTTAGGCAGTAGCAGCATAGAAGGGACCTCCATCCCTACAAACGAGGAGCCGGTGTTCGAAAGAGTAAGCATTGATTCGATTTCAGAGCAAAAATTCCAACCGAGATTTATTGTCAAAGGAGTTGACATCGAACTAATGGCTTTCGTCGATCAAGCATACAAGAAGAACAAGGGCAAATGAAAGGAGTACTCCAACCCAACGAGACCCTCATTCCTATATTTAAGTAAGAAAAGTAGAGGAAAGAAAAAAAATTATAATTCCATTTTGTGACATGCTGTTTATTAATCAATTAATATGTGACCTTCACTCTCTCTCTCTCTCTCTATATATATATATATATATGTATATATATATATATATATACACACACACACCCTTGCTAATGTTTTTAACTTTGGTAGGGATGTTTCAATTGCTATGAGGCACCTTTATCGTAAGGGCATGTATGGTGGTGGTGGAGCCATGCTCATATCCGTAAGCGAATACGAGCCCGGCAAGTGGAGAGCAAAGTTGGTCTCTGCATCCTTGGCGGAAAAGGATGGTAAGTCTTGCAGCACTTAATTTCTCGAAATACCAAATAAAATGCTCCTGGTGGAGTAGTTCAAAAGTCTGATGTCCTACTATTTGTTTACTGTCGTATCTCTTTTCTCAGAGTTGGAATAAAAGATCAAAGAAGATTTGGCAAGTTTAGTGTTTTGATACAAGAAGCCTTGTTTTGGCCTTTGAAGGGAATGGGATTGAGTTTAGAGGGGAAGTTTACAGTGCAGCCGAAAATATCTAAGGCAATCAAGAGCTTTATGTTGCTTCTTGAAGATGTACGAAAGACTTTGTAAGTGTATAGTTACTATTTTGTTTTTGTTCTCTTCTAATTAGTACTTCTAATTGGTTATGACTATTATTATTATTATTATTATTATTATTATTATTATTATTATTATTATTATTATTATTATTATTATTATTATTATTATTATTATTATTATTATTATTATTATTATTATTATTATTATAGGAAGAGGATGAGTGTGCAGTGGTTGTTGGACAAACCGGCTTTCTGGGTTGCAGCCGACAAATACACCTTCATCGGAAAGCTGCAGCCAAAGTTCAAGAACTGTGGGTTTGAAGAGCCTTTTGGACCAGTCTACAACAACTTGGTAGATGGAATATGTGATTGTAACAAGAATTTGGGAGAAGGGCGCATGAACGAAGTGTATAAAACAATGATGGAAGACACGAACAGAAGTGCGCCAAACTATCGGCGATCATCTAAGGTGGCTGAAGGGGGTGGTGTGGAGGTGGCTGCGACAGATATGAAATATGACAGTGTCTTCCAGGACCTTCCTTACTTCTTTAGGCATGATGTGGAGCATGAAGAGATTGGAGAGAGAGATGTACAACAAACATGCACGCACTACTCAATATGATTTTTTCATGTGTTTCTTTTCTTATAATTCTTTTAAACATTTGATTTTGATGACAGAACTTTGATAGGAGGCCCAAGATTATTGAAGCAGTCGACAGGGTCGTGGAAAACATAAAAGGCTGCGAGGGAGGCATTTGCGTAGCTTTGCACGATGCTTTGGCAAAGGCCTAGGTGGATGAGCAGACTGGAATGCGAGATAGGACATGGTATGAAGCATGAAGGGCAGTGGTTTATGATAAAATCGTGCCGGAGATGCCATAGGAGATTGGGTCTGTGATGGTAGCTGAATTTCTGACTCAATAAATGTGAATGTGGCCCATCTACTTTACCATCGTCGCAACAAAGTTCCCCATTTCTTCTATTTGCTGATCTTGCGCTACTTGCTTAGCTTCAAAATATTTCATTTGCTCTGTCATTTCCCTTTTCGTAGCATCTAACTCAGCCTGCAACTCAAGTAGGCCTTGATCTGCAAGCATGGACGATGGGCGGGACGTTGATGGCCCGAATACCTGAGTAGGTGTGACTCCCAGAACCATGGATCTAACGCGGCCATGTCTATCAGGTCCAAAGACGTCCTAATAAATTCCTTCTCGAACATCGAGATCATCACACTCCTCTTCTGCTGTCTCTTCTAGCCTTTGATTTAATATGTCCCTGAAATAGAACACCTTGTCAACATTTCATTTATATTTGAAGTCAACTCGATTATAAATTCGTACAATTCGAAACTAACCTGATCGGTACTCTTTGAATCCTTGTCACCAAACACAGGAGCGTCAACCCTATTCGAACTGTTTGGGTCTTTTGAGCTACCCTGAACTCCACCACCACGAAACAATTTCAGAAAAAAAAAATTCGTTACATATTTATTCCATTACTTTCTATGATTTTTCTTTTCTTTTTTATTTTCTTTTGATTCCAAATGTATAAACTTGTTCTAGAAAATTACTTCCTTACTGATTCAGCCACCAAGTTGGCTGTCATTTTACTGGACATGTAACTATTTATGTAGAGGTTAAACAACTTGATAGCGATGGTGTATAGCATTGCCAATATGCCCACTACTTGCGAGTTTTCGCCGGTCATGGTGGTGATGGGCCAGTATATGGCGGCGATGTACCGTACCCATATCCTCGCGTCACTGAACTTGGGGTCAACTACCCCCAGAAAATACCTCCCTGGGAACCTGTCTGCAAGCAGATAGTATATGCAAGCAGAACAGTGTACCCAAAACAGCGTGACCTACAGCCCACCAGAAGAAAATGAACCTCAATAAATGTCTCATGTGTGTCACTCAAGTGTCTGGCAGAGTTGATACTTTCAGTTTCAACAAAAGCTAGAACTACAAAGTAATAACAAGAGACAATTTCCTATTTATTTTTTTTCTTAGAATCTATCAATACTATCACGACTAACTTACCTTATGTCAAGTACAAGTATGCTTTTCATTGGCATTTGTTCATGTTACGATAGAACCTGATTGTTTTCAATATTGCAAAGAGGACACACTATTGGGTTTTGATTATGTGATGGTAAGAGTCGTAGATGGGGTATCAAACACTTGTGGGTAGGTTTGGGACTGCCCAATGCTTTTTGCCATTTTTTGTTACTTGTAAATGCTTGATTACAGCATTATTGGAAAATTTGATTGGTATGAATGTTCAATTTGGGAAAAAGGGTATACATCTTCGATTCTCAGGTGGATGCAAAAAGGGCAATTAAATGTTAAATCATGGGATTTCTACTTTGCGGAGAAATTTAAATGAGCAAAGAGAGGAAATTCTGCTGCCACATTTGAGTTTACTTTATTATCTGAGTTATTACCCTTTAGTGGTGTGGCGGAATTCTGACACTTATATAATCCAGGTTCAGAGACGATGGAGGTAGGGATTTAGATACATGCATTTATTCGTCAACTTTGATAATTTATGGGTTTCGTCTCAAAACATTTAGATTTTAGAGCATACTCACAAGGGAATTTGGGAAGATTATGTGCTACACAATTAACCAGGTATTCTTGTCTAGACCTCATTTATCATGCAGCCACTTACAATGTTCTATCTCGCATTCCAGTCTGCTCATCCACCCCGGCCTTTGCCAAAGCATCGTGCAAAGCTACGCAAATGCCTCCCTCGCAGCCTTTTATGTTTTCCACGACCCTGTCGACTGCTTCAATAATCTTGGGCCTCATATCAAATTTTTGTCATCAAAATCAAATGTTTAAAAGCATGATAAGAATAGAAACACATGAAAAAATCATACTGAGTAGTGCGTGCATGTATGTTTTACATCTCTCTCTCCAATCTCTTCATGCTCCACATCATGCCTAAAGAAGTAAGTAAGGTCCTGGAAGACACTGTCATATTTCATATCTGTCGCAGCCACCTCCACACACCCCCTTCAGCCACCTTAGATGATCGCCGATAGTTTGGCGCACTTCTGTTCGTGTCTTCCATCATTTTGTTATACACTTCTTTCATGCGCCCTTCTCCCAAATTCATGTTCCAATCACATATTCCATCTACCAAGTTGTTGTCGACTGGTCCAAAAGGCTCTTCAAACCCACAGTTCTTGAATTGTGGCTGCAGCTTTCTAATGAAGGTGTATTTGTCGGCTGCAACCCAGAAAGTCGGGTTGTCCAACAACCACTACACACTCATCGTCTTCCTAAAATAATAAAAAAAAGAAGAGCAGCTGGTACTTAAAAAAAATCGGCAGACCCTTTTTTGTGCAACTCACTGTATAAGCAGGATCACAATTGATGATCCTATGACCACAATTCTGATCGCAGGATCAGAGTCTTCTCACGCTAAAGCTCACTAAAAAGGGGCAATTGTGTCTTTTTGCAGTTAAGTGAAAAAAAGAAACACGCTGAATTTAAAAAAAAAAAAACTTATTTTGTTTTGTTCGACAGACCCACGCAGAAGACCACGAAGTGCTCTCCGAACGCAGCACGAACGCAACACAGACGCTGCCGATCAAAAAACTCACCGGAGATTGACGGAAGGTTGCGGGTTTTGCTCGAATCCGCAGCGCCGGCGACACAGGACGGGTTCTTTTGTTTTGTCCAGCAAACCCACAGAGAAGACCCACGAGCTCTCAAGCGATCGCCAAGACCCTACCAATTGGAAAATTGCCGGAAATCGCCGGAGTTAAGTGTGTTCTGCTCGTCTGATCAGCGCCGACGACATCCCGTGTTTAATTTTGAAGATTTGGCGAAGAACGTAGTGGGGGAAGCAGCCTAAAAGCTATGGTTTCTCAAGACGAATCTGCAAATTCGTTCTCAACCGGTTGTAATTCACGCAAACCGTTTGCGGGGTTGTGACGGGGACAATGAGGAGAAGATATTGAGCTAAAAATCTCACATCGCGAAAAGTATCGAAAAATCAGTCGACCGTACGGTCCTTCTTGACTGATTTTGTCGATTAAGCCCGAATGGAAGTCCAGGGCTTCAGGTATCGCTAATCTTTCTCTTTCGCAATTTAATTTTATCGAGTCTAGGCACATTGAGTAAAAGCCCAAATTTTTCGACACATGCGAAGAGGTAGGTTTTCTTTTACATAGTAACGCTAGGCTCTCTATACTAACTAGGGGAAATTCTCGTTGTCAAGAACATGAAAATCAAAGAAGGTAAACAATTACAAAATTTATTCCATTGTTGATAACATTTTCAAATATAATTAACCAATTTTCTTCATTCGTGATTCATCCTGCAAATTCTCAACAACGATTGAAGGTTCCATGTGGTGGTTGGGTGGTTCATGATTACAACCGCAATGTTGTGGTGGCGCTTGCGTTACCAAATGCTTTCTCTAAAAATTCCACAACATTTTAAGCCGAGGTATTTAGGGGTTCTTTAGGCAGCAGCAGAGTAGGGACCTCCATCCCTACAAACGAGGAGCCGTTGTTCGAAAGAGTAAGCATTGATTCGATTTCAGAACAAATTCCAACCGAGAGTTATTGTCAAAGGAGTTGACATCGAACTAATGGCTTTCGTCGATCAAGCATACAAGAAGAACAAGGGCAAATGGGAGGAGTACTCCAACGAGACCCTCATTCCTATATTGAAGTAAGAAAAGTAGAGGAAAGAAAAAAAAATTATAATTCCATTTTGTGACATGCTGTTTATTAATTAATTAATATGTGACCTTCACTCTCTCTCTCTCTCTCTCTCTCTCTCTCTCTCTCTATATATATATATATATATATATATATATATATATATATATATATATACCCTTGCTAATGTTTTTAACTTTGGTAGGGATGTTTCAATTGCTATGAGGCACCTTTATCGTAAGGACATGTATGGTGGTGGTGGAGCCATGCTCATATCCGTAAGCGAATACGAGCCCGGCAAGTGGAGGGCAAACTTGAACTCTGCATCCTTGGCGGAAAAGGATCGTAAGTTTTGCAGCACTTAATTTCTCGAAATACCAAATAAAATGCTCCTGGTGGAGTAGTTCAAAAGTCCGATATCCTACTCTTTGTTTACTGTCGTATCTCTTTTCTCAGAGTTGGAATCAAAGATCAAAGAAGATTTGGCAAGTTTAGTGTTTTGATACAAGAAGCCTTGTTTTGGCCTTTGAAGGGAATGGGATTGAGTTTAGAGGGGAAGTTTACAGTGCAGCCGAAAATATCTAAGGCAATCAAGAGCTTTCTGTTGCTTCTTGAAGATGTACAAAAGACTTTGTAAGTGTATAGTTACTATTTTGTTTTTGTTCTCTTCTAATTAGTAGTTCTAATTGGTTATGACTATTATTATTATTATTATTATTATTATTATTATTATTATTATTATTATTATTATTATTATTATTATTATTATTATTATTATTATTATTATTATTATTATTATTATTATTATTATTATAGGAAGACGATGAGTGTGCAGTGGTTGTTGGACAAACCGGCTTTCTGGGTTGCAGCCGACAAATACACCTTCATCGGAAAGCTGCAGCCACAGTTCAAGAACTGTGGGTTTGAAGAGCCTTTTGGACCAGTCTACAACAACTTGATAGATGGAATATGTGATTGGAACAAGAATTTGGGAGAAGGGCGCATGAAAGAAGTGTATGAAACAATGATGGAAGACACGAACAAAAGTGCGCCAAACTATCGACGATCATCTTAGGTGGCTGAAGGGGGTGGTGTGGAGGTGGTTGCGACAGATATGAAATATGACAGTGTCTTCCAGGACCTTCCTTACTTCTTTAGGCATGATGTGGAGCATGAAGAGATTGGAGAGAGAGAGATGTAAAACAAGCATGCACGCACTACTCAGTATGATTTTTTCATGTGTTTCTTTTCTTATATGCTTTTAAACATTTGATTTTGATGACAAAACTTTGATATGAGGCCCAAGATTATTGAAGCAGTCGACAGGGTCGTGGAAAACATAAAAGGCTGCGAGGGAGGCATTTGCGTAGCTTTGCACGATGCTTTGGCAAAGGCCTGGGTGGATGAGCAGACTGGAATGCGAGATAGAACATGGTAAGAAGCATGAAGGGCAGTGGTTTATGATAAAATCGTGCCGGAGATGTCATAGGAGATTGGGTCTGTGATGGTGGCTGAATTTCTGACTCAATAAATGTGAATGTGTGGCCCATCTACTTTACCATCGTCGCAACAAAGTTCCCCATTTCTTCTATTTGCTGATCTTGCGCTGCTTGCTTAGCTTCAAAATATTTCATTTGCTCTGTCATTTCCCTTTTCGTAGCATCTAACTCAGCCTGCAACTCAAGTAGGCCCTGATCTGCAAGCATGGACGATGGGCGGGACGCTGATGGCCCGAATACCTGAGTAGGTGTGACTCCCAGACCCATGGATCTAACGCGGCCATGTCTATCAGGTCCAAAGACGTCCTAATAAATTCCTTCTCGAACATCGAGATCATCACGCTCCTCTTCTGCTGTCTCTTCTAGCCTTTGATTTAATATGTCCCTGAAATAGAACACCTTGTCAACATTTCATTTATATTTGAAGTCAACTCGATTATAAATTCGTACAATTCGAAACTAACCTGATTGGTAATCTTTGAATCCTTGTCGCCAAACACAGGAACGTCAACCCGATTCGAACTGTTTGGGTCTTTTGAGCTACCCTGAACTCCACCACCACAAAACAATTTCAGAAAAAAATATTCTCTTTCTTATATATTTATTCCATTACTTTCTATGATTTTTCTTTTCTTTTTTATTTTCTTTTGATTCCAAATGTAAAAACTCGTGCCAGAAAATTACTTCCTTACCGATTCAGCCACCAAGTTGGCTGTCATTTTGCTGGACATGTAACTATTTATGTAGAGGTTAAACAACTTGATCGCGATGGTGTATAGCATTGCCAATATGCCCACTACTTGCGGGTTTTTTGCCGGTCATGGTGGTGATGGGCCGGTATATGGCGGTGATGTACCATACCCATATCCTCGCGTCACTGAACTTGGAGTCAACTACCCCCAGAAAATTCCTCCCCGGGAACCTGTATGCAAGCAAATGTCTCCCTCGCAACCTTTTATGTTTTCCACGACCCTGTCGACTGCTTCAATAATCTTGGGCCTCATATCAAAGTTCTGTCATCAAAATCAAATGTTTAAAAGCATGATAAGAATAGAAACACATGAAAAAATCATATTGAGTAGTGCGTGCATGTATGTTTTACATCTCTCTCTCCAATCTCTTCATGCTCCACATCATGCCTAAAGAAGTAAGTAAGGTCCTGGAAGACACTGTCATATTTCATATCTGTCGCAGCCACCTCCACACCACCCCCTTCAGCCACCTTAGATGATCGCCGATAGTTTGGCGCACTTCTGTTCGTGTCTTCCATCATTTTGTTATACACTTCTTTCATGCGCCCTTCTCCCAAATTCATGTTCCAATCACATATTCCACCTACCAAGTTGTTGTCGACTGGTCCAAAAGGCTCTTCAAACCCACAGTTCTTGAACTGTGGCTGCAACTTTCTAATGAAGGTGTATTTGTCGGCTGCAACCCAAAAAGCCGGGTTGTCCAACAACCACTGCACACTCATCGTCTTCCTAAAATAATAATAATAAAAAGAAGAGCAGCTGGTACTTAGAAAAAATCGGCAGACCCTTTTTTGTGCAACTCACTGTATAAGCAAGATCACAATTGATGATCCTATGACCACAATTCTGATCGCAGGATCAGAGTCTTCTCACGCTGAAGCTCACTAAAAAGGGGCAATTGTGTCTTTTTGCGGTTAAGTGAAAAAAAGAAACACGCTGAATGTAAAAAAAAAACTTATTTTGTTTTGTTCGACAGACCCACGCAGAAGACCACAGAGTGCTCTCCGAACGCAGCACGAACGCATCACAGACGTTGCCGATCAAAAAACTCACCGGAGATTGACGGAAGGTTGCGGGTTTTGCTCGAATCCGCAGCGCCGGCGACATAGGACGGGTTCTTTTGTTCTGTTCAGCAAACCCACACAGAAGACCCACGAGCTCTCAAGCGATCGCCAAGACCCTACCAATCGGAAATTGCCGGAAATCGCCGGAGTTAAGTGTGTTCTGCTCGTCTGATCAGCGCCGACGACATCCGATGTTTAATTTTGAAGATTTGGCAAAGAAAGTAGTGGGGGAAGCAGCCTAAAAGCTAGGGTTTTCTCAAGACGAATCTGCAAATTCGTTCTCAACCGGTTGTAATTCACGCAAACCGTTTGCGGGGTTGTGACGGGGACAATGAGGAGAGATATTGAGCTAAAAATCTCACATCGCGAAAAGTATCGAAAAATCAGTCGACCGTACAGTCCTTCTTGACTGATTTTGTCGATTAAGCCCAAATGGAACTCCAAGGCTTTAGGTATCGCTAATCTTTCTCTTTCGCAATTTAATTTTATCGAGTCTAGGGACATTGAGTAAAATCCCAAATTTTTCGACACATGCGAAGAGGTAGGTATTCTTTTACATAGTAACGCTAGGCTCTCTATACTAACTAGGGGAAATTCTTGTTGTCAAGAACATGAAAATCAAAGAAGGTAAACAATTACAAAATTTATTCCATTGTTGATAACATTTTCAAATATAATTAACCAATTTTCTTCATTCGTGATTCATCCTGCAAATTCTCAACAACGATTGAAGGTTCCATGTGGTGGTTGGGTGGTTCATGACTAAAACCGCAATTTTGTGGTGGCGCTTGCTTTACCAAATGCTTTCTCTAAAAATTCCACAACATTTTAAGCCGAGGTAGTTAGGGGTTCTTTAGAATTCGTCTAACGCTTCAAGGTTGAAGCAATAGCGGTGGAAACCGTTCATTTGAATTTGGTCAATTTTACTTTTACGATAATATTTTTATCTACAGTTGAGAAGAGAATCTTTAGGAAATAAGTGGAGATGATATTGTTAATGAAGCTTTGGTCGGTTCCCTCGGTCCAGATGACCAAAATATCCAGGTCATTTGATTGATGATAAAATTATAATGAATTATATTGAGAGCCACTGATAGACTCACCTACCAATTCCAGGTATGCGACACGGGTCGGACCGAATTACGGGGCGAAACCCCAGAACCGGTGGGAAACCAAAAAAAATAATTATATTTAGAGGCCGTTTGGTAATGCTTTTGCTTTCTAAAACGCTGCTTTTTGAATCCAAAAGCAATACTTTTGTATTTGGTAAAGTCTTGTTTCCTTGCTTTCTAGAAAGCAACTGCTTCCCCACAGCAGCTTTTGAAAAGCATGGAAGGGGTTGCTTTCTACGACTTGTTTTTTGATTATTTTATCATTTGACATCATTACCCATTAATAAATATTAATAATATTTTATTGTAATAGTACAATTTATTATATCATGTCAGAAATGGTCGTTTGAACATTAATAAAAAGTATAAAGCACTAATTACCAAACACAAAATGTTAAAAATGCATTTCCACATCAGATTTTATACGGAGTTGACCAAACACTTTTTGTTTAGATCCTCACAGCAGCTTTCTCACAGTGCTTTCTACACAACAACTTTCTAAACCACCACTGCATTACCAAACTAATTCTTAGTATTTTTTTCAGGAAAAATAAATAAGGGATTGCCTATTATTTAAAAAAAAAACTCATGGCGTCCACTTTGTTCTATCTGTTATACGAGATAGTATTCATTGAGGTTAGTCCAATCATTGTGGGATGTCTCTGTGATGGGGCGCGCCAATCATTTATTTGACAAACATTCAAAATTTGGTATATTTCCTCTAACTAATACATACTCCCTCCGTTTCTCCTAGTTCTTCATGAACCAAAAAAGTTGCTTTTTAACTTTCAAGTGATTAGACATTTTTACCTCTGCTTCATTTCACCAATTCCCACTCTCTCCCGTCCTATCTCTTCAGCACCCTTTCGTTCTCTTGTTTAACACAACAAGAACACAATGCCACCACAAAAAAATTCACCACAAGCAGATTAACCATCACAAAAAACAACTATTTGCAGAATTATCATGAATAGATTGTTAATCACAAAAAAATACAACCAAAGACATAGAGTGTAGATAAAACAGATATAAAGCAAACAATCTAATATAATACTAAAGAAAACAACACAAAACCGATCTATAGAAGGAGGAGAAGAAGTAGAGCATGAGGAGGAAGACGACCACGCCGCCGCCTTCCTCGTCTAACCCGCCACTACAGAACGACGCCGACCGCTCTCGTTGACCCCATTGGGGCCCTCTTGTAGCAGATCTCTCTCTCTTCCCCCCTCATCCTTCACGATCAGGGCTGACTCTAACTTTTTTGGTGTCCTAAGCGAATGGCACGTCATGTGCCCTTTATTCTATACATATATGGGGATATAATATGATTAGTTTGCTAAAATTTTAACCTTAAATAGAAAAATAAGAAAATTAACTCAACCTACTCTTGAACAAATTAGTGAATCCATTATTGTTCAAATTGTAGCAAATATCTACAAAGGCAAAAAATCGCTTTACTCCCTTAAACTATCGCTTTGAAATCAAAACCAACCCCAAACTTATATTTCGGTCATTTTGAACCCTTGACTATCATTCTGTCTCTATAGTTGGCCCTTCCATCCATTTTGAGTGTTTAGGCATTAAATTACGTAATTTAAATTGTAGAACATAATGGGTTGTTAATTAAAATAATCTTATAACCTCATTACTAATGACCCTCCCCTAGCATCAATCTCACCTTATCACGGCCACTACCAGCGGGTCTTTCTCCATCATACCCTCACTCTATGCAAGCTACACTATCCCCCTCACTCCGCAACACCACTCTTAACGGGCCACACCAATGTTTCCTCTGCTACTCTGTCTTTCTCATGATGCTTCGTATCAAATCGAAGAGGATAAATAGAAGAGAAGCACCACACCTACATCTCTACCACCAATCCACCATCACGACATTAGACCCAATATCAAACAACAAAGCAACAAAGGTGCCGCCATCGTTTCGAATCAATCAAGCATCAGTCTACTAAATAAATTGACAAATTAAAAGCATATAGAAGTATGAAAAGGACTCAATTTTTTCCAACATGATTGAGTTTTCCCCACTTTAAGTACTGTAGAACCTCAATTTTTGGTGCGAGAGGATTGTACTGCTGATAATCAATTGAAGTACTTCTAACCGACAAATTTCGATCTACTGGTTTTTGTTTGGGCGCGCCTCGCCTTATCGGAAAAGAAATTGAAGGGGAAGATGATGGGGGTGTCTGAGCTACAATCTCTAATGTAGGTGTGGTTTGCTCACCATCCGCCTATAAAGAGAGAGTAGAAGGTAGGGGCTGTGTTGACGGAGAACGAGAGAGTGGGTAAGAGAGAGGGTATAATAGTATTTTAGTCAACAAATTATTATTTTGTGTAATTAGAAAGAAATAAATTGCATAGTTAACGGTGAAATGGATGAAATTGCCAATTTGGAGACTAAGTGATAGTTCAGGGTTAAAAATGACTGAAATTGAAATATGGGGTTGTTTTTTGGCTTCCCAATGATAGCTTAAGGGGGGTAAAGTGCTATCTACAAATGAACGTAAAGCGAGAGACTACATCTAGATACTTCTTTACTAAAAAAAAAGAAAATATGTATAATGTATCCAATGTATGCTTGGAGTAAGAATTGGTACCGAACAACGAAGATGGTGAGAGCCATGAACAAAATTGCCATCGGAGATTTGAAAACCATATGTCGGAAACTTTGTGATATCGTGAATTTTTAAGGACAACATCCTATATTAAAAAAAAAAAATCATTGCACTGTTTGAATGAAATAATGGGGAATAACCGTTGCTAATGCTAGGGAAGAGAGAACACCGTAGAGAGATTTTATGAGGAAATTTTGGATAGAGATAAGAGTCACAATCCACGATTGGGGATGGGAGAAAAATGAAGAAGTTTCAAAAATAAAAGTCAAACTAAAAGATTGACACAAACTGTCAATTGATAAGTGATAGTGATTATCTAAAAAAGGGTACATGATAAATTGATAATGATCGGGAACGTTTAATTTGCTATGGTTATCAAGATTGCCATTTTTTAGGAAAGATTGCAATTTTTTTAAAAGCAAGATTAACATATTTATGACATATTTAAGTATTTATAACTTTAAAAAATCTAAATATTTGAATAACGGTGTCCCCTATAATTTTGGTGTCCTAAGCAACTACTTGAATGGCTTACCTGTATGGCCCACCTTGTTCTCGATTTACTTTGACTGGTTTCTATCCCTCTCTCTATATCCCCTTCCCCCAATCTCTCTCTCTCTCTCTCTCTCTCTCTCTCTCTCTCTCTCTCTCTCTCTGTCGGTGATTTCAGATCTCAAGATTTAGATCTTGTAGATTTCCACACTCTTCTTCGACTTTGAGAGAGAAAGGAGAATATGAAAAATGGGGAAGGGTATGAGAAAGAGACGAATGAGATGATAAATGGGAGTCCCATTATGGGACAGAACATGAAAAAAAGCTAGAGAGTGAGTTCGTGAGTGTGTAGTTATGGTTAGTGTTTCGGGTTGAGTCGGGTAGAAACTAGGTTAGGTTGGTGGGTTAGTTGTAATTGGACTAAATTAATCACGTTAGTTTACTAATTGTGATTAGTTAAGTCCAATTAGAATTGTAGTGATTTCTTTTCATTAAGAGTATGATGATATTTCCACGTTTAAAAGATTTTCGTTATAAGAAATGATAGGGGTGCAACTTGGGCGGGTTGAACCCAACCAACCCGAGCCCAGCCCGAAATTAAATAGGGCCCGGACACATAGTTTTGGTAATTTGGACGGGCTTGGACATAAATTCTCAGCCCGAATTGCAATTAGGGTCGGGCTTGGGCAAAAATATCGAACGACGGACTAACCCGAATTGCCCGATTTGCATGACCACTACCTATAAATATTATATTTTAAAATAATTGTGTAGTATATGTAACATGAATATGCTACTTTTCTTTTGATTATTAGAGATGTTTTTAATCATTTTTTTTGTTCTTGAACTAGTTAATTTGTTTTTTCGCCAACAATTTATTATTCTCTTGTGTTTTTAGAAAGATATTAAGTTTAATGTACTAACCCGAATTCAACCCGAACCCGAATTGATTTATACGAATTTGGGCTCGGACGGGTTGACAACGCTCTTAACCCGGGTCGGGCTGGGCTTGGGCAGCCACGACAGAACTCGGGCTCGGGCTTGGACAGGGGTGCCAACTCGTCCAGCCCGCCCGAGTTGCAGTCCTAAGAAATGATGAAGAATAATAAGAAACAACTCAAAATAGAAATGATTTTTCAAACACATAGATATTTGTTAAAAACAGACTGACGCGTCCCACCAGATGCATGCCACGGGGGCGTGACTAGCTCCAATGTATACTTTTCTCCTATTAAACCAGTCACACTTACATGTTCAAGAGACACATATATGAAGTTCCCAATATACCCAACTTTTCTAAAAATTTCCCAACATACCCCTCCATCATCCAACAATGGTAATTGGTAAAGGGCAGTTACGGCATTTCAAGTTACAAATCCAAATCAATCATACACACACACAGCTGCGAAATCGAACTGTTCCCACATGGTCCTCTCCTCCTAGTTGCCTCAAAACCAAACCAAAAACATTCCTCCTTGTTCTTCTTGAAAACCCTCCCAACTATTGACTAGAGAGAGAGTTAAAGCCAGCCCTCTGCTTTTCTTTTTTCTTTATTTTTTTAACCCACAGCATCATTAAATCCACCGCAGACGACAGTCTCTGCTTTTCCTTTTCTCTTACACGAATTTTCAGGAAGAAGAAAATGAAAGTGAAAAACCACTGCTTCTGCCAAATCTCCGGCTCTCTTTCGCCTTACTGAAGACTACTTGTTCATGGCGAAGCGTCTGTACCAAGTTTGGAAGGGAAGCAATGTAAGTTTACCCAGTTGGTTTAGTTTTTGAGGGTATTGGTGCGGTTCATTAGTGATTTATTGAAGTGGGTATGCTCAATTTTGGCTGAATCTTGTTGGGTTGTGGTTAGTTTTGGAGGATTTGATCTGGGTTTTGTTGATTTCGGTTGTCTTGTTGTAACTTTGTTTGTCTTTACTAGGGTTTTTGTCGCAGAGGGGTGTGTTGGTGGGAGCCTATTAAATAGTGAATATTTCAATTGGGCTTCTAGTTGTTTGTGCAAACATGCTTGCTTTTCTGTTTGTATTTTGCAGTTAGATTTCTGAATTGTCTGCAATTGAAATTGAGGTTGAAGTTTAGAACCACTTGTTTGCAATTGCTTGTATAAAACCTGGACAAATAGCCATGTGAAGTTGTGAACTCTACTTGACTCGAGCAAGGAGGGACTAGGGAGGGGAGGAAATTTGTTATTTTATTTGAGTTCAATTTTAGGATTAGAACAAAAGGTGAAAAATATGGTTCTTTGTCGCCCATTTCCTCGTGTTTTTCTTTTTCCCAATGCTTACTGTCAAGTTTGAAAAGAGGAGTTCATACATTTACACACTGCCGTAATTGCAACAATTGTAAGTCTTAAGAGAACTTCATTGTTACTAGTCCCGGTGATTTGTGAGGATGGGATCTCCTGACTAATGGTCTGGAATTCATTCATTTAACTGTCTTATACAAGCCATGCTTGATTCAGGACTGATTCCCTGCTTCTAATTGCATCAGCGAAAACCACATTTGAGGTGGTCGACCCCCATAAGAGCACATTAGTACCCTGGAAATGCATGTTTATTCGTAACCCACAAACTAATTCCAGCTTAATTTTATGTTCCCTTTCTTTTGGGTGTGGATAGGGGATGTTTAATCTTTAAATTTATTAGGGTAAGCTGATATTACACTGAGTAGTCTCCTTTTAAAATTTATAGTCGGGCAACATGTATCCTTTGCCTCTGTAAAATTGTTACGGCAAGCAGAGTTGACGCTGAGCAGTTTTCTTTTGGAATTTAGAGGTGGGCAACGTATATCCTTTGCCACTCGAGTTACATGTTTAAGGAAGTTGGGTTGGGGGTGTTTAGGTGTCAGTTTGGATAGATAAGGGTTACAAAAAAGCTTTTCCAAGTTGATTGCTTATCACCATTTTCTAAAGATTCAAAAAAGTGCTCATATACCAGTTGATTACAGGAACACATCCAAGTTGAATGTCCCCCTTTTTGGCCAAAGCATCAACACGTAGCTCTTAGGTATGTCAATGTCGGCTAGGAGGGCTAGTTTATAATATTGTCAAAAATTCTATTGTCATAATTATTCAAAATGTACGCATTATCTACAAGGTGAAAAAGTCTTTTGTTACATTCGTTTTCAGAATGTTAAAATCCAAAGATAAGCTTTACTGTTAGTTAAATCTATGTATTAAGTGATTGGACAGAATTAAGTCGGTTACGATCACTTTAGAGTCCCAGTGATGTTGGGTTAAAGCTGGTTTAAGGTTTACATTTTTTTCTGCTTGCTTCAAGCGTGGTCAAGTTTTCATGACTTAATATCATAGATTAAGGGGGAAAAGATAGAGATCACCTCTAAAACTTACCCGACTAATAAAAGAACTAAAGAGTTCGCCTCCATGATACATAACAACATTTCCGTTGCTTCAAGTATGCTCCTCTAAATACCACGGGACAACTGAAAGACTGAATGATCTCTCCTCTAAGATTTATTTGACCACCACTCTAAACTCGGTCAGCAGAGATGTGGGTCGCTTATAGTATCCGATGCAACCACTCATTCCCAAAAGTCACCTCCAATGCTAGCCAAGATTTTTCAGCTGTGAACTAATTAGTCAATTGTTAAACTTTCAAAATTTGCAAAGCACTGTGCAGTGTAAAGAAAACAAAACTTGTGCCAGGGTTGCGATCCAAATCAAAGTAGTCAGCATGAAGTTAGTATGAATCCATCCGTGGCTTGAACCTGAAAAAAATATGAACAAAGTTGACCATGGAAACCACTCCAGGAAATCATTCCCGCCAGCTGGATTATTTGTTTGTTAAGCCTACAGATCGAAATAACTACAATACCACTGTATCATGTCAAATTGGCAAGACATTGATAAGAATCAATGACAGAGATAGCTCAAGTATAAATGGCATACTACCCTCCACGAAACCAGGTTTCCTTTCCTTTTCTTACCTTCACACAAAACCTACTCTCTCTCTCTGTCTGTCTGCTTTCCACACCTTTAATACGAACTCCATCTAAGTTCTAGAATTACCTTGCCACCACTCTTCCTCTGATATACCCGAAGTGGTGTGTCTTTAACCCCACCTCCACCCTAAAAGGGCCACCTTGTTCTCAATAAGAAAGATTGGAAATTTTGGTGCTCATGGAGCTGATATCCAAATGTCTACAGAAGTAGGCAGGAATTGTGTCTGATCAAAAGCTTCAAGTTGGCATGCCAAGGTGCAAATATGCAAGAGAGACTCTGGAGAAACTTGTCAGAATATTTTTTAATAGTGTAAGCCTATGCCTATATGGCATACGACATACGAACAGAGCATACTTCTAATCATCAGCATACTTTGATCAATCTCCAGAGACAAATATCCCAAAAATCTCCTCCCCCTTCCTATACCCTCTCCACCGCATCCTATGAGTAGATACTAGACACTAATGAACTGTCGCCAATGACTCTATGCAAAGGGAAATAAACTGGGAACCTTGCAAATGAAACCTCCACTTGCCTCTGTTTCCGCAGAAAAGAAAGCGTACCCCCACACTGAATCTACTTTAGCATAAAGATTCTCCTATCCTGCCTAGTACCTTTACAAGGACAAACAATCTTAAGGAACAACCATACAGGGTCTAGACGAGGCTTGATAATAAACCCCTCTCTATCTCCTTAAACTTGGCCCCCACTACACACCACCATGAACTCTCCTGCTCCAACCAAAAGCGCCAATCCAGTTCCCTAGAAAAGTTCGATTGAGAAAACACTGTTACTGATCTAAAGATAGTCCTTAAGCTCGTCAACCAAGCCCTCTAAAATGATTCCTGTTGAATATTCATGACCTCTTTGCCTCTTTGCGGACTTGTTTAAGGATAACAAAGATAAATTGTAAGTACGGACTACGGAGATTAAAAGATATTTTATTTTCAAGCTTAGTACTCCCTATTTAGGTTAATTGTCTCTTTTGAGTTTTGGCCCACCAACTTCGACGATAATGTTCCACTATATGATCCTACAACATGCATACTTGCAAGCTGTCCTCAGGGTCAGATGCGAACAATGGACAAGAATCTCACCATGTGACAGCCGAAGATACGAGCAAGAAGCTTAACAACCTATTTCACCATTTTTACAATAGCAAGTTTGTGATTCGTTGTATCTTTCTGACATGATATGGTTGAATGAAGAAACTCACACTGTTCTCAATGCATTAGGTTTCACAAATATCTGTGAGAAGTATTGCGTTTTTTGAGAAATGCCTGTTTTAGGGTTTCATCTTTTGAAGACGCTATTGTTGGCTAACCAACTAGGGTTCCTAAAGATGACAATGTTGAAAAAAAATGCTGGGTATGTGTTCTGCGAATTGTAAGATATCTCTATGGATTACTTCCTTCACTTTGGCAGTCCTCTTTTTGGTTGGGTCATCTATATTTGCCATTTTACCCCTATTTAAGGAATTTAGTAGTCGAAGATACTGACAGTAGCAAACATATAAGCAACCCATAAATTGTTCACTGGCGTTTAAAACAAAGAAAAAGGATGAAAATCTATGTAGGCTCGTAATGTATGATGATTCACATATGCATTTCGTTAGAATCTTAAAGGGTTCTTGGGAATTTAATAAAAATCAGAAATGCATTTCGTTAGAATCTTAAAGGGCTCTTGGGAATTTAATAAAATCAGAAAGATTAAAGAAGTTCAGTATGGTCCACGAGGGGTTGAACTGAAAGAGCATGTGATATTTGGTCGCTCTTCTCTGAACCCAACTTGAAAGAATCTTGTTTCTAGGATTCGTAGGCCATAGCACTGTCATAAAAGAAACTTTAATTACACCATCCAAGTCCAGCTAAAATTAACCATAAGTGCTTGGTCCCGGTATATATGCCAAGATGGTTGCCGAAGTGTTGGGCCTCATATATCACTCCCTCTTACCCCACCAACTGGTCAGCTTCATCCAGAGTCGTACTTATACGAGGTTGGTTTAGGGATCAGCTTGAATAGAGGATGTTTCAACTTTCAAGGTACGGTGTTCACAAAATATTTTATCTGCAATCTTAATTCGGAAATTTCTTCCGAGGATTAGGCCTTTTTGCTTGTCTAACATAGACAATTCTTTCTCCTTGCTACTGTTTAGTGTAAAACTATTTTTCTTGTAAAAATGAAAAGATGAATTGCTTATTCTTAGAGCATCTCCAACCCCATGGGGGAAGGGGGATAGGGAGGGGGATGGGTTAAACCGTATAAAAATACGGTTCAATTCTAACCCCATAAGGGGAGGGGGTGCTATGGGAGAAATTTTGCCTGGGTGTGGGATGGTTAGGGGGGATTTCCCCATGGACATGCTCTCCCCCTCCCCCTACATGGGTTAAAATGGATAGGGGAAAATGGGTTGGAGATGAGTTGTAGTTTGGGGGAGAGGAAAATGATGGGTCCGTGAGGGGAGGGGGAAAATGACATGGGTTGGAAATGCTCTTAGGTGCAAATAGTAAGCTGAAAGGGAAGTTGGTGTTGGGTTGGAGCCCTGGTTCATGGGCGACCCGGTTCATGTTTTGCTACGACCCGAAAAGGGAGACATGATTCGTGGAGCGAAGGCTTGGGCCTACCGGCCCAAGCCGTTTTGACCCGTTTGGGCTTGGATCCGGCCCGGTTTGATAGGTCGTCTATTTATAGAGTTCTTAGGGTTCGTAGCATGTTATGTTGAGCGTCCTGATTTCGCTTGTAATTCTCTCTGAGACGATTCGTCTGTTTTTAGTGAAATCTCTGCAACTCCGTGGAAGTAGGTTGTTTTGCCGAACCACGTAAATCTGTGTGTTTCGATTCTTTCTTTCTGCATATTTTTCGTTTTTCACAACAACTGGAAGATCCATTTTTTGTCCCCTTATTTTTTCTATTTCCACTAAAAGTCTTCTCCTTTTACCTTAGAAAATTTTCTTAAAATGAAGTTAGAGGATGCAGGGCTTATTAAACATTTTGTTTGAGATTCTTGAATGGTTTTGTCAGCGTATGTTTAGTTTGTGTTCTTATTCTTAATCCATTCTGTGGTATGGATATTAAATGCTTACCTCATGGTTCATTCTTCTTTGAGAAAACAAACGCAGTAGTTAATCATATATACTTTTCGGCATATTAAAAAGCAAGAGTCAGTTTTATTGATTTAAGTAGAATAGACGAGGATGTTACACACAGGATAAGAGCAGGATGGACAAGTTGGAGGAGTGCATTTGTATTGTTGTGTGACCGCATGATCCCAGCTTGGTTGGGTAAGGTTTACAGAGTTTTTGTTAGATCCGCTTTGATGTATGCACAGAGTGTTGAGCGATCAAGAAGAAACATAATCACAAAATAAGTTTAGTAGATGGGAATGCTAAGATGGATGAGTGGCGTAACTAGGAAATATGGGATACGCGATGACAGAATTAGAGAAAATCTAGATGTTTCACCAGTAGAAAACAAATATTGCTACACATGATTTTGAGCCCTTTAATCCGTGAGAAGAAAGGAAGCCAAAATTATGCTCAAAACGCTTGAATGTTTTTAAATGTTGCTACATATGAACTATGAACAATATCTATCCTTCTTTATCATATTACGAATTCAAGAAGGAAAGTGGAGGAAGATCCTCTTTGTTGCTGTTTGGCTCGTTTAATTTACTATTTGGTACATCAACACGTTGACCATAAATTTCCATCTCTTCTATGCAGATATTTTTCTTCAATGGAAGGCTGATATTTGGACCAGATGCAAGGTCATTGGTAGTGACCTTGTTGCTAATCCTTGTTCCCGTTATCATCTTTTGCACACTCGTTGCTGGCAACCTCTTTCACAGATTTCAATCCCACAATGCTGGATACGCAGTTCTCGCAGTGACTATTGTCTTCACAATTTATGTTAGTTCTCCTTACCCTCTTGCCAGGACTATTCTTTCTGTTTACTGACCTTTTTTTTTTTTTTGAAACTGCATTTACTGACTTGATTTACATAATTTCCCCTTGATTCTATAAAAAATAAAATTTTACTTATTCTGAAATATTGCTTTGAAGAAAACCTTTAGTTTCACTCACTTTTGTTATCTTGATTTGTAAAAAAGACACTTCCACTTCTTCAGGTTTGATGCAAAGACACTTTCACCCCTTTCTGTTTGGGTATTGACATTTTCACCCCTTTTGTGTTCCAAACTTTGGGACACTTAAACCCCCTGACTGTCATATCATACTGCGAATTTGTCCCCGAAACTATTATAGTGACGGACAACGGCCTCCAGACTAACGATGTCGCAATTGGGGAGTGTTAATATTCTGAAATTTGTCAGACATAAGGGGTGAAAGTGTTATTTTCCAAACTAGAAGGGGTGAAGTGTCATTTTCCAACCTAAAAGGGGTGAAATTGTCTTTACATCAAACTTGAGGGGGCAAAAGTATCTTTTACCCTAAAATTGTTCACTTTCTCTCTCTAAACCCCACATACATGTAAATGTGCATCAGACATTTGAAGTATTGAGTTGTGAACTTTTGATTGATGCTAATAACTTAGTTTATTAGGTGTTGGTGCTTCTCCTTCTGACCTCAGCTCGTGACCCGGGCATTGTTCCACGCAATTCACATCCTCCTGAAGAAGAGCTAACCTATGAGTCTTCAGCTTCAGTTGATGGCGGAAGGCCTACACCAAGTCTGCATCTACCACGTACCAAGGAAGTCCTTGTTAATGGGAAGCCTATCAGGGTGAAGTATTGCGATACATGCATGCTATATCGCCCTCCTCGGTGCTCTCACTGTTCTATATGCAATAATTGTGTGGAGCGATTCGATCATCATTGCCCTTGGGTGGGACAATGCATTGGGAAGGTAAATTCTTTTATATGCTCCGTCAAATTTTCTTGTGTGCAATATGCTTCAATGATCAAAACACTCATCGGCAGTGTTGGTTGTGGTACATGTTCAGATGTTCTTGTTAACTTATAGTACAGCAGTGTGTTCCTATATGGCCGTGAGTTGTAACTTCCATGGTTAGCTAACTGGTAACTGCCAACATATTTTATGTTTCATCCTATAATACTACTGAGACAAGGTCACATATGACTCACGGGCTTATGGCCTATTTATTTGCAGGCTTTTAGAGTATTTTTCCCCCACTTCTCTATAGATGTTAAAGAGAGAATCTAAAGAAACGCTGCTTTAAAATAATTTGCTGTTTCGTGTAACATGCTGATTACATTTTTATTTTTCTCATTGACCAAGTCTAGTTTATCCCTGATATATTTAGGTTATCGTATTGAAATGAGAATAAACAATAGATTATTCATAAGTGAAGACGCAGACCAGCCATTTTACTTCCAAAAGCTAAAGAAAAGTACCAGAAACTGGACTTCTCTTTATTTTTTCCTTTTAAGATGTTAAATATATGGTTGTTTAATTTATGCATCAAGTACGCAATCTTTTTGTTCTTAGTAGTAGGAATGTGAAGTAGTCTAAAAGCTTGCAATTGGAAAACCCTTACGTAGTTCAAATACTAGAGTTACATGACCAATCTTTGGGGGTGGGGGTGGGGGGGGGGGGGGGTGGTATAATCAGGTGCTGCTATTCATCAAACATCTAAAGTTCAAAAGTGGACAACACCTTAGAAGCAGAGGTGCGGGCGGGGTGGTGCATCTTATTTTTTATATATTTTAAATATTTGTTAAGACATTTTTTAATCAAACTACTCATTTACTACTATCTCAAATCAAGTTTCCAACTCAATGCAAACTCTAGTATAAACCAGAGTTCACCTACTGCTCCAACAGAATTCAGATTATTCTCAAGACATGTCATTCATGGAGGGCGCTAAGCACTACTAATTTAACTTGTGAGGACACTGCTTTTTAAATTGGCGTTTTCTTCTTTTTTCCATAAAAGTGAGGGAAATTTTTGATCATCTGATTCTTTCAACTGCGGATTTTCTCTGCCTCTTCGGAAGTTGTCAACTAATATTTGTCTCTGCTCAATGGTTCTTTACTCGGCTGTTGATCTTTGGCTTTGCATATGGTTGGCCAAAGATCAAAGAAAGAAGTGGATGATTGCTCCTACGAAGATCTAAACCTGAACTAGAGGGCAGACCATCACCTAATTACTCCATATGGTTGATGAAGTCAAAAAATGCTTGAGTTGTTCGCTTGATTAATTCCTGGTTGGGTAATGTTGTCACAATAAACCGTAGTTAAAAAAGATACTTATTTGCTGATGAGATTTGGGTTGCTGTAAATATATAAACCATTTTATGAAGCTAACCTTGAATGTTTATTTTGCAGCGCAACTACCGCTATTTCTTCCTATTCGTTTCTTCTTCGGCCTTACTCTGCCTCTTCGTCTTCTCAATGACGGCTCTATACATGAAGTTCCTAATGGAGGATTATGGAACTGTCTGGAAAGCTATGAAAGAATCGCCTGCATCAGTCATACTAATGGCATTTTGCTTCTTCTCGCTGTGGTTTGTCGGCGGTCTCACCGGCTTTCATTTGTACCTAATAGGACGAAACCAGGTATGCTTCCTTGGTCTACCGCGAAGATTCTCTTCGCGCCAGTTGCTTCTGCTCCCAGCTTTCCGACAGCAGAAGCAAACTTTAATGCATTTGGTAATATTTATTTTTTTTGACTTTTTGGACTATTTCTGTTGTCCCACAGCATCTTTCAGGAGGAAGGGGTGGGGATGCTTTTCCGGAAACTGGTTTTGATTGATTCTTTTTACAACCCAATTTAACCTTACAATTTTTATAAATTTCAAAATTTATCTATATGAAAGTAAAAGTTGCGGAAGAAACTGGCTGGTGAATTTGTCTTTGAATCTACCCTCGGGGGAAGAAGAAATAATTATTTCCCTCTCACAATTAGAGGGTAGAATGCAAATAGTAAATTCAGCCTAAGTGTAGAATGCAAAGTGCATTTGAGGGAAAGGCCTACTCTCGCAGCAAGTTCACAGTTGATTTTACCAAACACAAAATCTTGATACGAAAATTTCACGTCAACTTTTATGTATTATTTACCAATCAATATTTTATCTATAATTCACAGCAGTTTTCGCACATTGATTTTCACACAACTTCTTTCTGCACCGACACAACATTCCCAAACTAGCGCTTCATCTCTTGTTTCCTTGCGCATTTTTCCTAATTCTCTTTACATGCGCAGACCACGTACGAGAATTTCCGCTATAGAGCAGACAGCAGGGACAACGTCTACCACCGGGGTTGCCTGAACAATTTCCTCGAAGTGTTCTGTACAACGATAGAGCCTTCGAAGAACGATTTCCACGCTTATGTCACTGAAGAAACACCGAGGCCTCCACGGGGCCCACCCCGTGCAGCAGCTGACATGGATGATTCTTCTGTTGGGGGAAGACGAGCGAAGGTCGAAGAAGACATGGACATCGGCGACGATCTCCTGAAGATATCTCAGAGACATGATTTCGATGGAGTTGGGGACATTAGGAGTAGAGTGAGCGACGGCTTACCTCAAAAGTCTCCTGATGATTTGGAGATGGGTTTGGGACTGGGTTTGGAAATGCAAGCGGACGCGTCGTTGTCGGAGCGGCACCACTCGTCGCTGGGTCGAAGAAACTGAAGCAGAGAAATCTGATAGCGTGCTTGTTTGGTTATGGTGATTGAAAATGTAACTAATTCTTGTTTTCTCTAGGTTCAGATGATGATCTTCATTAGGAATGTTATTATCTTCTAGCTTCTTCTTGTTTCAGATAGCAAGAAGAAGGTTGTGTGTTTTAAGAGACTTTTGAGGTTTCCTGTTTGGATCTGTATGTATTATACTTGAGAGCTTGTGAAAGCATTCGACTTGTAACATAAATTATCTTTGTTGCTAATTCATTCTGTCCATGATCTCCCTTGGCTTTTATTGGGTGATTTTAACTAAGTGTTAGCTAATTCTGAGAAGAGAGGTGGTAAAAGTATTAGTACTAAAAATTGTCTTGCTTTCTCTGGTTGTCTGGATCCCAGCTTGGCAATGTCATTAGGCAAGAATTGACAGGGCTTTCTGTAATAATTCTTGGAGGCTGTTGTTTGAGGAAGCTCTTGTTAAGCACTTGGCCAGAGCCAATTCTGATCATCACCCTATTCTAGTGGACTTAGAAGGGCTCAACCCTTCTAATAAGGCTTTGAAGCCCTTCAGAATGGAGGTGGCTTGGTTTTTAGATCCTAGTTTTAAGGACATTGTCCATAACTATTGGAATGGGGATTCTCTCTTCTCTTCCAGAATTCAGAAGTTCACTGATGAAGTTAGACATTGGAATCTGAATGTGTTGGGGAATATCTTCCAGAAAAAAAAGAGATTGAGGGCTAGGCTGCTTGGTATTCAAAGATCTATTGCTTATAATGAAAATCCCTTTCTTGTGAAGCTTGAAGCTGAGTTACAGGATCAGTACAACTCTGTTCTGATGCAAGATGAGTTGTTTCGGTTTAAGAACGCTAGGCTTAATAAGTTACTGCTGGGTGATAAGAACACCAGGTTTTTTCACTTGACTACAGTGGCTAGAAGAAGGAGAAATAAGATTGCTATGGTTAAGCTTGCTAATGGCACTTGGTGTGATGATGCTGATCAGCTCAAGATTGAAGTTCCTAATCATTTTCAGCAGCTGTTTTCTGACAATAATCCTGCTCTTAGAGAAGGATTTGTTTGGAGGGGTCATGTTATCTCTAATGATGGGATCAATTCCCTTTTGCTGCCTATCACTGAAGCTGAGATTCACAAGATTGTGTTGGATATGGGTGCCTATAAGAGTCCAGGTCCTGATGGCTTGCCTCCTATTTTTTATCAACAGTTCTGGTCTTCTGTTAAGCACAGTGTTTGTAGTATGGTGATAGATGCAGTTCAATTGGGGAAGCTTCCTGTTGGTATTAATCAAACCTTGCTTGCTCTTATTCCCAAGGTGGATGCTCCTGATTCTTTTAATCAGTTTAGGCCCATTAGCCTTTGCAATGTGGCTCTGAAAATTATTACCAAATTACTTACTTCCAGGTTAAGACCTCTTCTGCAAGGGTTAATTCACCCTTTTCAGTTCAGCTTTTTGCCTGGTAGATTGAGCAGTGATAATGTCATGTTGGCTCAAGAAGTTTTACATTGTATGCAGCACAAAAAAAGCAAGAAAGGTTTCTTGGCTATAAAGATTGACTTATCCAAGGCTTATGACAAAGTCAAGTGGTCCACCCTGAAGCACATTCTGTCTCAGATTGGTCTTCCTGCTAATTGGGTGTCTCTTATTATGGATTCAGTGTCTTCTACCTCTTATAGGGTTATTTGGAATGGTGAACAATAAGAGAATTTTATTCCTCAAAGGGGGTTGAGACAGGGAGACCCTATCTCTCCCTATCTCTTCTTGTTGGTTATGGAATGCCTAGCTCAAAGAATTCGAGGTTCTGTTGACCAGGGTTTGTGGAAAGGTATCAAGATTGGCAGGAATGGTATTGTTGTTACTCATCTGTTTTTTGCAGATGATTTACTTTTGTTTGGTGAAGCTTCTTCTCAACAAGTGCAAGTTATGAAACAGGTGCTTCATGAGTTCTGCTTAGATGCTGGTCAGTCCATTAGTTTAGAGAAATCTAAACTGTTTGTTGCCCCTAGTGTTTCTAGAGCTGTGGCTAGAAGTCTTAGTGAGCTGCTTGGTATTGCTTTGACTGCTGATCTTGGTTTTCATCTTGGGGTCCCTCTTATTCATCAAACTTGGAATAAAACTAAGTTTCAACATATTGTTGATAATGTTCAGAGAAAGCTTTCAGGGTGGAAAGCTCCTAATTTGTCTTTGGCAGGTAGGGTTACTCTCATCAACACTACCTTACAAGCTATCCCTGCCTATTCTATGCAGACTACTATGCTTCCTAAATCTATTATTAATGAGATTGATAGAACCTGCAAGAGGTTCTTGTGGGGTGGTTCTTTGATTCATCATAAACTCCCTTTGATTGGCTGGGATTCTGTTACTGTCCCAAAAGAGATGGGTGGTTTAGGGTTTAAAAAGCTCCAATTCTTCAACTTTCCCATGTTAGCTAAGACTGGTTGGAGGTTAATTTCTGATGACAATTCTATATGGGTGAAAGAGATGACTAAGAGGTATGACTCCCCTATTTCTAATGATGCTTGTAAGCCCTCTCACTCTAGGGTCTGGAAGCATATTGTGAAAAGTATGAAAGCTGTTTCTAAAGGTGTTGGGAAAAAAGTGTACTCTGGCCACTCTACTCTTTTCTGGGTGGATAAGTGGTTAGGGGATTTCAGGTTAATGGATGTGACTTTGCTTCCTCTCTCTGATGAGGATCTTCTTTGTACTGTGGCTAGCTACTGGGATTCTGAGGTTGGTTGGCTTGTCTCTTCTTTATGTGATTATTTGCCTTCTGCTTTTCTGGAGCTGCTTCAAACAGTTTTGCTAAATCTAGATGACAATGTGAGTGATGAAGTCATTTGGAGAGGTACTTCTTCTGGTACTTTCTCTGTGGCTAGTGCTTACAAGGTGGTGTGTGAAGAGGAGGGTGGTCCTATGATTGAATCATGTTGGAAAAAAGTTTGGAAATGTTGTGGTTTTCAGAGATGGAAGACTCTGCTTTGGCTTATTAGGCATGACAGATTGACTACCCAAGAGCTGAAGAGAAGAAGAGGTATTATCCCTTGTGCTTCTTGTCCTTTCTGTCATAATAATGTTGAAACTACCTTGCATGCTATTAGAGATTGCTCCTCGATCTCCAATATTTGGGAGAAGCTTGTGCATCCCATGTATAGGAGCTGCTTCTTTAGTCTCAGTCTCTGTGACTGGGTTGATCGAAATTTAGAAGAAAGTTGGTGTTGTTTTAAAGATTTGAATTGGCCTATGGTTTTTGTCACCACTCTCAGTTATGGTTGGATGTGGCACAATTTGAGGATTCATGAGCCTGGCTTTTGTCTTCCCAAGGATGCTGTGCATATTGTTATTTCTCAAGTTAGGAGATTAATAAGGGAGTTGCAAATTTTACCTTCTGCTATTCTGCCTCTCCCATTGCTTGTTAGGTGGAGTGCTCCCTCTCAGGGATTTTTGAAACTGAATGTGGATTTTGCTTGTCAAAATGAAGCTGTTTCTGGGTTTGTGGGAGCAGTTTTGCAGGTCTTGTGATGGTTCCTGGGTTTGGGGCTTGCAAAGAAGGATTGGTTATGGTTCTGTGATTCAGGGAGAGCTTTGGGCCATTCTTGAAGGGTTGTCCACTGCTTTAGAGTTTCAGCAATCCCAGATTTTGGTGGAGTCTGACTCAGTTTCCGCAGTTGATGTTGTCTTGAAAGGAGATGAGAAGCACCCCTACTGGCATTTAATTCACAAGATCAGAGAGCTGCTGGTTGCTACTGGTGGAAGTTTGTCTCATGTTTGGAGAGAATGCAACCAGGTAGCAGATTCTTTAGCTCATGGATGCCATAGTTTAGATTTCGATAAGTGTTTGTTGTTAACTCCTCCTTTGGAGATGCAGTCTTTGCTTTTGTTTGATAGATTAGGTCCTGGTTCTGTTAGGTTGGTTGTGTAGGGTTTGTTCCCTCCTTGTTTCACCAAAAAAAAAAAAAATTTATCTTTGCTGCTCCGTTATGCTTCTGCTCGCTCGGCACTCGCGCTCGCTCTCTCTCTCTCTCGTCTAGTATCTGGTGTGGGTTATGATTTGGTGTGGGTTATGATTTGGTGTGGCTTACAATGTCATTATGATTTCGGGCGTCCAGGGTTCAGATTTGGGCACTTGAATTTATTTTTTTGATTTATGTTATGACGGAGGCGATGGTCGTTGTGATATGGTGATGTGAGGGATGGTGATGTGCGGCTAGGGTAGTTTACGTTGGTTGTACTGGTATTATTGATTTACGAATTATGTGATTTGTGGCGTCTTATAGTTAATTTTGTGCTTTTTCTTTTTAATTCTGATTTAAGTTGTAATAGTGAAATGATATCATGGCGCCTTATATCTAAATTTGTTGTGTCTTATAGCTAAATTGGTCGTGTTATTGACTAACAGTGCGGTCAAATGTGTTTTTAATTTTTTTCAGCATGTTTTTTTCAACCTTTTTTTTTTTGGTGTATAAATGAATACCAAACAAGCACTAACACCTACTACAATATCATACCACCATGTTTCTTCTATTTCTCCTCGATTGAATTTAAGGGTCAAATTGACCGGCTAAATAAGCTAACGATATGATAGTGTTAATAAAGACGTACAGTGGTATGAAAATTAACACATTTTCGCATCATACCGTTAACTAAATTAGTCGGTCAATTTGACTCCTAAAGTAGAGTCAAATGAAAGAGAAAGGGAAAAAACATAGTGGTATAAATGGATGTACCGGTTAGGGGCACAATTGTCTATCAGCAGTTTACATACACCCCCTTTAAAAGTATGAATGACAATATGGTCCGATCCGATCTGAGATCCGAACGATCCGAGCCGAATGGATCGGATCCAAATCCGACCCAATTGAAAATGGATCGGATTGGGATATGGATTTGGATCTGAGGGCAGATCCACCGGGTTTCGACCCGATCCTATCCGACGTATATGTGTGTTTTACAAATATACCTCTATTGCCTCCCCACTTACATTTCCAAGAAAAATATAATAGTAACTCTAACCTACAAAGCTATTTCTTTTGTGTTTTAGACTTCATAACACACGAACATACCTTAGCGTGTGAAATAATGTTTATTTTTTGGGTAAAAGACAGTTTGCACCCTCGTTATATGAGTTATATACAAAAACCCCCTCGCTGTTTGGGGATATACAAAAACCACCCCTGTCTGCACACTGACGGAGATGTTAAAAGACAAAAATACCCCTAAGATTTTAGAAAATTACCCCGTATAAATACCATTTCCTCCCTTCACATCCCCATTTTCTAACCCTAAACCATCCTTATCTCTTCCCCTCTCCCTCTTCTCTCACTCACGGCACAAGAACACTTACTCCACCACCTACAACCTACAACCTACTGCCTCCTTCCCCTTCCCCACTTCTCTCTCTCTGCCCTCCACCACCATCGACATAGATTTCTCTCTCTCTCAGCCTTCCACCACCATCTAAAACACAGCGGTTGCGTAATCAGAGACGTTTCAGACGGCTGCGGTGTAAATCGACGGGTAGGCAGAGCAATCGGAGACGTCTCCAACGGATTCGCCGGTGAGGTACTCGGCCTAGAGGCTGGAGAGGCTGGCGGTGCAAGAAGCGCACAGCGAGCTGTTCTCCAAAACTAGTGACGGTCGATCAGCTCTCCCACCTCTCGAACCCTAGCTCAGGCGGCCATTGCTCCTCCACCTCTCTCGATCTAGGTTCAGATTGGGTGTGTTTATCACCATCGAAGAATTACTGCTGTCGTAGATGAACTCACAGTCTCTCTTCTCCTCTGTTGTGCTTCTGTTGATGAACTCAAGCTCTTGTCTCAGCCTCTCGTGCTTCTGTGGGTGAACTCAGAGCTGGTAGTTGTGGTTGGTTGTGTTTTGGATCGAGATCTGGCCAGAGAGGTGCTGGTGGAGAGATGGTGATTCCCGAATTTTGGGGTTCTGGAGTGGCTTGGGCAGTTAATTTCAGACTCGTTAGAGGATTAGGGTAGAAATTTGGGTTTTTGAATTAGACCTGATCTACAAATTAGTATGTGTTAGCGGATTAGGGTAATTTGTCCCCAGTTGAGATAGTACGACGGGTTTGTGGATCTGGAAAAGTTGCAGAGGAAGAAGATGAAGGTGATAAAGGGTAGAAATTTGCCCAGTTAGTGTTGTATTTGATTGTTCGTTGTTGGATTTGATGGTGTGTCGTGATGGAGGGGGTTTGAATCTTGTTTAGCTGGTGTTGGTAGTGAAGAAGAACACCATAAACAAGAACACAAAAAATATCAAGAACATGAACATCAAGAACAAGTAGTCAAAAAATTATTAAAATGTGGCGGTGGCCAAGAACACCAAGAACACTTAGAACACCAAGAACAAGAACAAAATAAACACAAAAACATGAATAAGGGGGGATTTGTCCAACGTCCGTCCACTGACAGAGGGGTTTTTGTCTCGACAGGGGTGGTTTTTGTATATCCCCGAACAATGAGGGGGGTTTTGTATATAACTCATCTAACGAGGGTGCAAATTGTGTTTTACCCTTATTTTTATGTTATTTTTTGTATTTTATTGTAAACCCCAGCTGATCCGATCCGAATTCGATCCGACCAGGTACTATATGGATCTACGGGTCGGATTTGGATCAGCTGAATGAAACCCGATCCGTTCTGATCCGAATTTGGTGATGGTTCAAACGGGTATGGACCAGATCTGTATCCTATTGGTCGGATCTGGATCGGGAAGGGCCTGATCCGGTCGAGATCCGACCCGCTGCCATCCCGATTCAAAAGGACAACTTTTCAAACCGTAAGTGAGACGGGTGGTTTTCGATAATATATCCAAACTACGGGGTACGCAACTGATAATTTACCATATCTGAGGGCTGTTTGTGTCATTTACCCTTTCTATTATACTATTCTTCAGTAACAAGACAGAGACCGATGCGCTTTTGTGTTCTTCTTCTCCGTCCTTCTGTTCTCTCCTCCTTCTAGGGTTTCAGATTTGCAGGTCCTCTCTCGTCTACCAGTTGACTGAAAGCTCAATTCCATTCTCGCATCCGATTTCAAGATGGTACGTTCCTATACTGCTCTCTCCTCGTTTCCAGATCTCAATTCGTTTCTCTACTTCGACGACTGTGTCTTTTCGTTTGCGTCGATTGATGGATTTGAATTTTTCAGGACGTCGGAGGAAGCTTGGACGCGAAGATCGAGTCTCTGTTGAATGTCGAGAAGCAGATGAGGCTCGCCGGCGAGGTCGCCGGAACCAGGCAAGCGGCGTTGGACATTTTGAAGCTCTGCTTCGAAGCTCGCGCATGGAAGACCCTCAATGAACAGATTGTCTTGCTGTCGAAGCGCCGGGGTCAGTTGAAGCAGGTATGCTAGAGATAGATCCAAATCCTGATAATAGTCAGTTTTTAATTTCATGTTCATTCGAATAGTTGTTCCGATTTTTGTTGCTGCTGTCTAAATTTGCTTATAATGTTAAGTTACTAATTGAATTTTAGCTGGTTCGAACCAGGTCGTCTCTAGGTTTTTGGTGCCCCAAGCAAACAGCAAACCCTAAGGCCTCCATAGATGTAAATATTAACTTCAAATTTCAGTAAACTAGCTTAATTCTTATATATTGCAAGGATCTTAATAGGGAGGCTTCAACTTGGGTCTTATAACATAAATCTTGATGGAGTATAGAGTGATTTTATTGGGCAGCCTAACGAAGTCTTCAATCCGGGGTCGGCAAAATATTAGTTTTGGAGAATCGAGAGCCTTGATGTATCAGCAATTCCGTGAGCTCCGAGAGAAGGAAATTAACAAATAGTATGTGTTGTTGCAATGGAGTTACAGATAATAGTGGTTAGAAGAGGAGGCGTTTTTGAGAGATTGGAGAAACATTTGTAGAGAGAGGGATATACAATTGGAATAGTCAATAGGATTACAAAATTTGGAACTGCTAAAGCATGTATTGGTAATTGATTGATTTTCCTATGAATATCTGCATGAACATAATAATAATATCAAGTATTATAAATTTACTAAAATACCCCGATACATATTCTTAATTTTTGTGCCACTAGAATTCTGGTGCCCCAAGCAATTGTTTAAATGTGTTAATGCTAAAGCCGGCCTTGGTTCAAACTGGCCAAAATGGTAGCTTAATGAGAACCTAGTCACATTATGATCTAAAGCTAACGTCTGTGGAATGTAAACAAGACATTGTTCCAAATATCCTCAATTTTGTTATGTGTGACATGAATTTGTTGGTATTCCTGTATGCCAGTTCAGATTTATGTTCGGCAAGATGTGTGTACAATCTAGTTGAGTGTCTGAAGCTGCAAACTTACAAGTTGAGTGGTGCATCTCATGTGTCAAGTAGTAAAAGATCATGAGTAGTTTTAGTTTGGAACAATATGCAATATGTTCAATTTGAAAAGAATCATGTCAAAATTGTCTTCCTCTATTATACTCGCGTGCACATACTCATGGACTACATTCCAAGACTTTCGGTACACATTCAAGTTGAAAACTCCCAGTATTTCTGTATCTTGTTTGTTCTTCTTCTTTTGGACGATGGGAGTATATTGGGTGTCATTGTTTGGCGTTAAACCTTTGACTATCTTTATGCAGGCTGTAACTGCAATGGTCCAGCAAGCAATGCAGTATATTGAAGAGACTCCAGATATTGAAACTAAAATAGAGCTCATTAAGACTCTTAACAGTGTATCTGCAGGGAAGGTGAGCAAGTATTCCCAGTTCCTAAGATAGTTTGTTGAACGCCCCAAAGTATGATTTTTTAATCATTTATTTTTATTTAATAATTGAATCTGTTTTTTGTAGATATATGTTGAGTTAGAGAGAGCACGATTGATCAAAAGGCTTGCAAAGATCAAGGAAGAACAGGGGCAGATAGCTGAGGCTGCTGACTTAATGCAAGAAGTTGCGGTAAGTGTGGAGGGTTTTCTAGGTCTAATCCGTGGTACACCAGGATTTTCTCCTTGAAAACAGTGAGTTCAATTAATTTTTTATCTGGTCTAACCTTTCTGATTCTCTTCTGTTCCTGAATTGCAGGTGGAGACATTCGGCGCTATGGCAAAAACTGAAAAGATAGCGTTCATCCTAGAACAAGTACAGAAGCTACTTCTCCCACTATGATTGTTGATGTCCTTGCGTGGTGGTCATGTTGTGAAAGATCGAATGCTGACTTTTCGGAACTTGAATTCTGCAGGTTCGCCTATGTCTAGACCGTCAAGATTATGTGCGTGCACAGATCCTCTCTAGAAAAATTAGTCCAAGAGTTTTTGATGCTGATACTTCAAAAGAAAAGAAAAAACCAAAAGAAGGCGATAATGTGGTCGAAGAAGCTCCAGCTGATATTCCATCATTGCTGGAGTTGAAGCGGATCTATTATGAATTGATGATACGGTATGTTTTCCTTACTATTTGATTGACTGTCTTCATGGTTTTGAAACTCATTACCTGAAGCCTCTTTCCCGTTATGTAATATATATATTATCTTCCAGAACCATATGTCAAACATCTTACCGAGATGTATGATGTGATGTTTCTTGAAATTCTTCCTTAGACCTTTACCCGTTTTCTATTTTCGCGTTCCATTACTTGCTTAAAATCATGCGACCTCCTGTTCTCGTAATGTTCCCTCCTTATCTTACATCAAACATCTCATTGCATACCTGAAATTTATTGACGGGCTCTTTTGAATTTATATTGATGAAAACTGTAACATCTTGGCCATGCTTTCATTAACCAGTGTAATACAGCTTAAAAGAAACAAATATTCTTTAGTCTCTGTAATTTGTGGAAAACTTTATTATCAGATTGTCTAACATAGGTTTTCAGATGTTCAGCCCTTGAAAAAAATATGTTCCAGATATTCCTTCATCTTCATGATAATGATATATTAGTGTATTACTATTGTAAAATGGTCTACTTAAAGTATGCCAGGCTACACGACCACTACAACATCGTTGCATGGAATTTTGATGATTAATTCACATTGCAACTGTTAAGTAGCATTTTGGATGTACATACTCAACTTAAAAGGCTGAGCTGTCATAATACTTCTCCCGTGGTCTCCTTGAGTGTCAAACATAATTGTATATTTGGATTCATGAGTTATGCATATAGGTGAGTTGGGTGAAATCATTCAATGTACGGGAACTTGGTCGTCATTTAGCAATATCTAATTTATAGGTAATTTTATAGTACTATACTAGATACCCTTATTTTTCCAATTTGTGCCAATGAAGAATTTTGTTGGAGAAAAATAGACTCATTCTCGTTAACGGGGAGTGGTGAGCTGAAATTTCCAGTCTCGGTATTTCTTCTAATAGGTGCTAAAAACTCTGTTCGAGTTTGAGAAGTTTACAAAAAAAGGAAGAGTATGGCTACTAGTATAACCTTAACAGACGATACTTACTGCAGAAACTACTCCAATTTGTTCCATTGTAAAGAGTCCATACATATAGGGTAGGACTAGGGTACTTCCTGTTTTGAGTATGCCTTTAGTGGTCATGTATGTTTCTAAAATTGTTGCTAGAAGCCTGCAGTTCTGTTAACTTTGAACCTATTCACATTCCGTGTTCTGAGCTGCATTATTTCTATTGCGACCTAGGTTGCAGATTCCGTTGTCCCCAAATTTCTAACCGGAGGAGAACTTACCTTTCTCCTGGTGCATAAATTTCTGCCTTGTCTATATCTTAACCTCTTCTGGTTGACGACCTGTTTCACTTCATCTCAATCAGTTTCTCTTTTCTTTAACAGCTGTTAAGTTCTCAATGGTCTGTTTTAGCTTCGTATGGACTAAGTTTTCAGGAAGGGAAACACTAGTTTCTCTTACACTGTCTAATTGGAGAGACATGTTTCGACTTTTAATTATACTGAGATTATTATGTGTGTTTGGGCTCACATTAATAACAATATTTCGGACATGTATTACTTTTCCTTAAAAGTTTATAGTGCTTTGTACAAAGTAATAACTTGAAGTGATATTACTATGGCGAATTGTAGTTCTGATAATATTACAAAATTCTCTTTTAACTTTATAATTATTGGTTCTTGGATGGGTTTCAGAAAATTCTCTGAACACGAAGAATCATGGTAATATCTTATTAAATCAATATGATCTTAGGAGTCTCATATTATCCACATAATTTGTGGACTAGTGGCACTCGTCTTTGATCAAATCTGTCCATAGAAAAATAGTAGCAAAAATTATTCGCTGAAAGGAACATAATCAAATCTTTGCCGAGTAGGGTGCTAAACAAATTTCAGTTTGATGCTTGTCAAACTGAATACCAGTGGGCCCTCCAGCCTTCATTGCAGTCTTTAGCCTGCTGCTTAGTAGCCCCTAGATGCAGCCATAAACCTGCAGTTTTTTGTTGTTCTATCAGATGATCTTACTTAGCCTTAAAGACTGAAGCTACTTAACCTAAAGATTATAGCTCTTTTTCTGTTTAGTTAGAACATGTAATAGCTCCACTATAAATAGGGCTATTGTACTACCTTTATGGTATCTTATGCTGAAATAGGTGCAAAGATACTCATTGGCAAGGGGGGTTTAATCCAAGAACAAGATATTAGGACAGTCGGCGTAGTAAAACTGAAATGGGAATGGTAAACTCTGGGTTTCTTTGTTCCGATAGGTGCCAAGATACACCTTGGAAAGGAGGTTTAATCTCATAGAGGTAGTACAGTGGCCCTATTTATAGTGGAGCTACATGGCCTTAACTAAACAAAAAGACAAACTATATAACCTTACGTCTTAGCTAAGTAATTTCAGGGCTAAGTAAGAGTAACTGATAGAGCAACAAAAAGCTGCAGATTTTAAGATTTATTTCAGGGTCTCCTAAGCTGCAGCTTAAATAGTGCAACGAGTGTCCCTTGTTATTCAGTTTAATAAGCATCAAACTGTTCCTCATTTAGCACCTTACTTGGCCTACATTAGATTATTTTTTCGTTCCAGCAAATCAAATGTTCTCTAGTTTGAAATCAGCGTCCCTTGTTACTCAGTTTGGAAACCAGGTTTGGACCCGACTCAAACCGGGCCATGCACTGTGAGCTTACTGATTTAATGTGGGTTTGGGGTGGGTAGGAGTGAGGTTCCAAGCGGGCTTAAGTTGTAATCAGTGGGAAACAGGTCTGGTACAGTACGAAGTACAATATCACTGTTCATACTGCCACCACTCTACACCACTTAGAATCAATTTTCGGTTTCTCATACCAAAAGTGAGCTACTTTCACTCCCCTGGGTCCCCCCACTCTCAAAGCGCAATTTCTTCTCAGATCTCTCTCTCTCTCGAACTACTCTCTTTCCAGCGGACTCTATCTCGCTGAGTAATGGGTTGAGTTCTGTGTATGGCCCCAGATTTGAAATCTTTTACTTAATTATCAGTTAAAACCCAGTAACATTGTTTGATGATGTCATCAAATGCACTTTGTGACTTTTTTTTTTATCCAACTTTTTTTTATCCAACGCACTTTGTGATTGTTGATGTATTCCAATAATTTGATTAAATTTAAGATGACCAAATATTTGGAGTCAGCTGTGTTTTTAAGATACAATGTTGTAGTTGAGATCCAAATCTCACACCCGGATAAACTTATTGGCAAATAATCGCTGATACCATCAGTTGATTCCAATTTCCAAAATCATTAGAGTATATGCTGGAAAACTATATTTGGAGAATTGAAATTTAAGTCTATGTCCGTACCCTGTGTTCCTAAACAAAGGCCATCAGAACAGACTAATTTTAATGAACAAAGTTGTACAACTAACTCCAAGCCCACCCCCTCTATTTACAGAGAGGCGGAAATTTGATTCCAAGTTTAAGACTTTGTTGGTATTGTGCTGTTTTTCTCCCTATATGTTTGTAATTTCCATTTCAAGGGATCCTGGAAACCATTCCCACCCAGATAAAGCAGAAATGTAGTTCCACATGTGTGGTTATTCTGCATCTTCCAATGGTTTGAAGTCAAGTGGACCTGCTAACCAGGGTTTTTCATTCATATTTATAGGTACTACTCTCACAACAATGAGTATCTTGATATATGTCGCTGTTACAAGTCAATATACGAGATTCCAGCTGTCAAGGAGGATCCAGCGCTGTGGATACCGGTACAGAGCTTCTTCTTATGCACTCTGTTATCTTGAAAGAAAATCAATAAAGTGTACTTTTTTGGTTCTTTTCCTTTCCCCTCATGTTCCTTTTGTTGGAACTATATTTTGTGAAGGGAAATGAAGCTGGTAGGGGAGCTTCTCTTCTAGAATAATTGTTTGCTCTCGCTTAGAAAAATGACACCGCTGTTTTTTTTTGCAAATGGTTATCCTTTTGGTTTATTTCAAACCGTGATGATCACTGCATTGTTTGAGATAATTGGTCTTCGGTGTAAAAAGAGTCTGGCGATGGGTAATAGTTTTTCATGTTGCTCACTTTTTTGTGTGTAAGCCAAGCATAGACAAGGATTTCGTTTTTTCTTCCCTCAAACCCATGTTTCCACACAGGGCTCAAGATGCATTCCTTAATGAAGTTCATTTTAATTGTTTTATTCCATGTAGATTCTGCGGAAAGTATGCTGGTATTTGGTGCTGTCGCCACATGATCCTATGCAGTCCAGCCTTCTCAACTCTACCTTGGAGGACAAAAATCTGTCAGAAATTCCTCATTTCAGGTTTGTCCTAGTCAATGCATCTGACGGTATCAAACAAATGGTGCAAGTGTATACTATGGAGTAGTATCTTTACACTATGTAATGTCTCCTCGTTTGCACTGTTGCAGGCTGCTTCTGAAACAGTTAGTTACAATGGAAGTCATTCAGTGGACAGCTTTGTGGAATACTTTCAAAGATGAGTTTGAGAATGAAAAGAATATGCTTGGTGGTCCTTTAGGAGACAAAGCAGCTGAAGATCTCAAACAGAGAGTTATAGAACATGTAATCTCCTGCTTCCACTTATTTATATGTCGCAAGTCCTGGTATTTAAAGTACTTATTCACTTTTGCCACTTCATCATTGCAGAACATCCTTGTGGTTTCGAAGTATTACTCACGGATCAGCTTGAAGAGACTTAGTGAGCTGCTTTGCCTCTCGCTCCAGGTATTTTTATGCTCAATATTTTATTTTTTGAAGTCTCGTTCAAGTGCTGTTTGCTTCCATTGTCATTACTTGTTTGTTTCAAACTACTATGATCGTTTCGATGCCGCTCTTTTGATGAGAAATGTGAGGACTTTTTGGTTTTCATATTCGTCTCGCATTCTGCCTGAGCTGGGACTAGTAGTTCAGTTTTATATTACAACTCATTACGGGTAATGGTCAGGACTTTCCGTGAGCACTGAACATCTGCATGCACTTCTTGATGGAGTACTTGATTTGGGTTGCTCTTGCTCTTGCTCTTATATGCCCACATTGCACTCTGTAGAACCATGACAGTAGCATATTCTTCTGTCCAGAACTTGAAGAATATGGTGAAGTGGAGAGTTCTCTTCATGGACTGTTTAAAAGGTGTTATCTCACGCACTACCACAAAACTACATTGCTGTAGTCTTTCCAGCCCTCACTTTTACAACATTACAAATTTCACCAGTACTGAGATTTTACTTTCATAGAACTCCAATCACCCTAAATCAACACAAATTCCAGCATGGCTTTGCATAGCAAGCCATCCCTGCTCAAGGCTTGAGAGAAAACCTTCTACGCAATGGAGTTATCTGTAGCGACCTTTCTTTACTTGCCCTCCCCTAATCTCCTGTCGACTCTCTCATTCTACTCCTTTATGTTTGTTGTTGAGATGATCAATTCCTTTTTCATAGATTGGAGTGGGCATTCTCTGACGAATTTGCCCTGCATACTGAATGCTTTAGTCCTTGTTTGGATTGGCGATAAGAATGGGCAGGATATTACATATCGTGCAATGAGTGGGATTTGATTGATGGAGTATAAGGGCAGGATGTGGAATGTTGTGTTGTTTGGTTAGGGCAGTATATGAAGCAAGATATGATGCATGTTTATTTGGGTTTGTCTGTTCATCAAAATCTCGAAGGACAGTTAAGTCATTTTAACACCCACTCATACCACCGACCTCATATCCTTGACAAGATTTATATTTTATTTTTTAGTTCCGAAAAAGGGGTGTGAAATTGGTTGGATTTGATTTGATACACCCTTCCGTATCCTTCCCCCGAACTCGGGTTTCCAAACCACAGGATACCAAATCTTATATTTCCATCCACAGTTGTTTTTAGGAAATTAATACGTTGTGTCCTTCTCAGGAAGCGGAAAAGCATCTCTCAGATATGGTTGTCTCTAGAGCATTGGTGGCAAAAATTGACCGGCCAGTGGGCGTAGTTTGTTTCCAGGTGGCAAAGGATAGCAACGACACTCTGAATTCGTGGGCTACAAACTTGGAGAAGTTGCTTGACCTTGTCGAGAAGAGTTGCCACCAGATCCATAAGGAAACTATGGTTCACAAGGCAGCTTTAAAGGTCTGAAATGGGTGTTTGTTGCACCAAGAGTGTAGGATTGTTATCTCTAGTAGTATTTGTTGCACTCTTTAAGTACAGACACATAAATAGTAGAAACTTCCGGCTTATTAATTTGTCTTTAAATTTCTGTGTCTACATTTTTTGAAAGAAAATTGCCTTGCTACAACTTTCCTTAACTCGATGTAACTTGTGAAATTCTCTTTTGATGTTTGCTACACTGTTGCATTTTCTCTTGTAATGAGCAAACCATCCCCAGTACACGCTTCTCAGGTGTTATTGCCTCCTTTGATGCCAATACGGTTTGAAACTAATGTGTCTCCTGGAGCTGGGGAAATTTTTGAAGTTTAGATTCTTTGATGCCGACAGTTCCTGCACAAATGTTAGATTGGACAGTTGAGTCCTATAATTTATCATTCTGTTTAGTTTGTGAATGCGCCGGGACACGTACTAGTGCTTCCTAGCGGGTCTTGTAACTGGTTGGTGGTTGTCATGGAGTTCAAAACGGAGCATGAGATAGCGCCGATACTACCTCTGTTCCCTCTGGATTCTTCATAATTGACTTATTAATTCATTTTGACCCGTTAATTTGGTTAGCAAAACAAGAGAAGAATTTGGTAATTTTATTGTATTGTAGTGTAAAGTTTTACTCTAAAACACTGAAAAATTATCAAATTCTTATCTTATGTTTCTAACCAAAAACAACGGGCCAAAATGACCCTGAAAAGTCAACTATGAAGAATCTGGACGAAGAACTGCCTAGGGACTTGATTGCCACCAGTTGTCGTCACGAGATTTACTAGTCTTACATAAGCTGGACAGTTGTGTTGCCCAATTTGTCTTATTTTTACAAAAGATATTTATCTTATTATTACCACATCTTTTGTACATTGAAATACAGATAAAACACACATGACAAAGAAATACATGAATCTAGCTGCTAAATCGAAAAACTGACATCCTAAATTTAAGTAAGATTGTACTATGTTATTGTCCTGAAAAAGGTGGCTGATAATCAGACTTCGACTGTGTTATCCGGTATTCCTTGTCTTCTTCTTTAACTGGCTGGAGCAGTCCTGATGGCTGATCTTGGAGATATTCTGGAAAGTAGGCTGGCTCTGAAGATGAAACAGGATAACCGGCGGCATATGCAAAAGATGGTGACGTCTGAAGACGAGAAGTTCCCATCGAAGATGACAATGGTGGTGATTGGTAAACTGAGTTTAGAGAATTTGCTTGCACGTCGTTAGAATTCGTTAACAAATGGGAGTAGTAGTGGAAGTGCCTCATGTAATCTTCTGCATTAGGAGATTCACAGTTCTGATGTGCTTGAAATGAAGGTTGATAGTGCACGATCGGACCACTCGTCGTTGAAACAGAGTAGAGAGCATTCATTGAAGGATTTGGGGTAGTCGACGGAGGCAAAGTTGTCTGGAGTGCAGGCAAAGTTGTCTGGAGTGCAGTTACATGTTCGGGAAAGTTGAGCTTGGCCTTGTTACCTCTAAATTTGAGAGCTGCTTCGTCATAGGCTCTAGCAGCTGCTTGGGGTGTGTCGAATGTGCCTAGCCAAACCCTAGCAGCCTTGTGAGGGTCTCTTATTTCAGCTGCCCATTTGCCCCATGGCCTCTGCCTCACTCCTCTGTATTTCCTCTGCTCTCCTCCTCCTACTTCTTTGGGTTCGCCACAGCCGATTTCATATTTAGGGATAGCGGCGTATGTGTACTGAGATCCCGATGGCATGCTCGAATTCTCTAAAATGCGAAATATCGAATATCATGTGTGTATATCAGTTCACGTTTGCATGCTCGTTCTAATACAATGTTTTGTTTAAATAAGACATGAATTATGTGTAATAACCTCGTACCATCCACTTTTGAATGCAACGGGCCTTTTTATTTCCTCACTTTCATGTCGTGTCGCACAGTAGTAACATGAAAACTAAATAAAATAGTTTTCCATGTGTTCCAAAAATGAGTACAAGGGTAGAACATCTTTCTTTTACAAGACATGATAAAATGCAATTTTATGTCGTGTCACACATGAAAAACTTGTGCGTTGGTAGAGAACATCTTACTTTTACAAGACATGATAAAACGTACTCATCCGTCACAAATCTTGGTGGACTATGAACGAAGTTTGAGGAAATGTTTTAACTTAACAAATTTAGTGAATTGTCCTTTGTTATACCTATGTGTGTGTGTTTTGATAACTCTGGAAATATTTTGTTACGTATGCTACTTGGTTTGAGGAGATGCTTTTCACAAAGTCCCATCAGAAATTTGCAATTTGCAGCAGACTTTAAGGAGGTCGATTTCGACCGACGCATTTAACTAACTATATGATACAAAAAGTTATTATTTTTAATAATATTAAAGTGTTAAGAGAGATTTATAATATTGCAAAAAGAGTAAAACATTTTTCACATCATACAGTTAGGTAAATTAGTGGTAAAAAAATGAACTCATGCATGGTGCACATTAAAGATTCCTCACGGCGGAACACAGACAATACTTTCTTTTATAAAGTAAAAAAATATGAAAAAGAAAAGGCATGTAAGAAAACGAAGTAAGTAAAAACAAAGTTCGTAAAATTTTAAAGTATAAGAACAGTGATTTAAGACTTCTATTTTTTTAAATATGAGAAAATAAAAAATGGGAGGGAGGGGAGTATGTAAAAAGGGTTAGCTTACCTCCTAAGATGGTTGGTGATGTAACCTCCGCTCCACCTGAAAAACCTCCATGACGTCGTCCAAATTCTTCTTCTTGATCTTCTTCTCGGCCTCTCTTTCTTTCAAACATTCGATCGGGAACCAAATCATGACCCCCTCCGGCCACCACATGAGCAAGCGCAGCCACCATCACTTCCATCTCCCTCTCCCTACTAAACCCCGATATGGATCTATAGATATCATCCCTGCCGCTGCTGCCGCCACCGCCGCCGCCACCACCACCACCAACGGCATGTTTTCCGCCACCTCCACTACTAGTCTCCTCCTTTTTATTCTTTTTCTTCGTGTTGTTGTTTGAGTCTGCCATGCAACTAGAATAACTTAACCCTCAAGCCACATACCATGATGGAGATAGATATAGAGACTTTGACGGGTTCAAACTATATAGAATTCCGTGTTCACATCCCGCCGCCAATAAAGAGTCGGTAAATCTTCATTCCATTCTATTTTCAATATTTTTATATATACAAGTAGAATCAACTAGCTAGTTACAATCGAATCAGTCAATTAAGAATAGAATTCTGTTATAATTAAGGAAGACTATTATTTTCCTGTTTTTACTATTTTGTATAGAGGGACATAAACTAACAACTCGTCTTGTCCTAAATTGTTTGTTCTGATAACTTCTTTCATGTAGCTTTAGGTTACTATTTTATTAGCACAGAATACAATAGCTTCGCAACTTTTTCACCATGTCGCAGTAGATATTATGAAAAGGTGATGTTTTCGTAATGTTTTGCAAGGGTAATCACTGTATTAAAATATGTGAAAAATTCTGCTAAGAGGATTGTGGACAGAATATGAAAGTACTAGTTTAGTTTTCAAATAAACTAACTAGTTACACAATCAAATTAATTGTGGAGTACTGCTATATTATTATAATTTAATATCATTATGTTTCGTTCATTGTTTTGTTGTTGTTGTTGGGAGTCAAATTGGAGAGTGTGAATATGCAGCTCATTAATTATAGTACCTACAAATTATGAAGGCCGACATGATGCATGGGGTGTCAAGTGGTTGTACAAGGTTTCCTTCTGATTGTTTGTTCGTAGTCGATAATGCCCCGAAAGACCAAACACAAACAACTCACAACTCAAAAGGCAAAAGTGACTATTCTTCCTGAAAATTTATTCGTTGTTCTGGGAGTTGTGAGACGACGCTCTCCAATATTGCACCGTAAGATAAAGTCCCGCACTAATTGTTATTGGAGCACCATGTCAGTAGCTCAAAGAGTAGTGAATATATAACCTTTCGTTCGTAGTCAATACTCAATACCTCGGAAACCTTGAGCCTCGTAGAAGATATTCCATATAAGTTGCTATTCAACTTCTTTGACTGTCACGGGCTAATTTGTGAAATTCATATGAGAAGAGACAAGTAACAGTGATGAAATTGTATTGTATGATTTTTTTAGTACTCCAGAATTTTGTGAAAAGCATTTCCTTTCTTTGAAGAAAGAAGACAGAGAGAAGTAATTGAACGCACAAAAGTAGCATAGTGAAGCTATTGTCCCTAGGACTCCCTGAAAGGACACCCTCTTACCGTATCTACAACTACGATTAAGTTTGGATGAATTTAATTAGGATAATGATTTTTTTACAACGCATAAAATTATTCTTACAAAGCCACTAACATTATTTGTGCAATTTCATTGGTCATTAAATGCATAAATAATGTTTGTGGCTTTGTAAGAATAATTTTCTGTTTTTGTAAGAATCAGTGCCCTTTAATTAATGGAGAGTTTAATCTCATAAACTCTCCCGTCATTTAAGTTCATCCAAACACACCCATTAACCCATGGGTAATGTATGATCATGAGGTGGGAAAAAGTATCGCTACTCCCTCCATCCGAAGTTAAGAGACTTCTTTTTCTAAATTGAATATTTCAAAATGAGTGTCATACTTTTGAAAATGCACTTAATTTTTAAGGGGCACCTGATTTTTCATTTTTAGTTCACGGCTTTAAATCAATACTTTATCATTTCTTGGAAAGAGAATTATATACAACATGTGACATCTAATAAATCAAAAAGTACATCATTAATTTTCGTAAAAGTGAACGCAGACATTATTTGGGACGGGGGAGTATGTGCAATCCCTCAAGTGAGAGGGGTGAGGGTGGAAAGGGATTATCTAGGCATCATTTTTCGGGATGGGTCCCATCAACAACCCCTCCACTGAACTCATGTCCTAATCTCCTCAAGACCGTCAAGTCCAAATCCGGACCGTCCATCACAAAGTTAATCATTTACTGATCATCATATCAATCAAAATGGAATGAAAAGTTAAAGTATGATAATGATGATCAATCAAAGATTAATTTTGTGATAATCAAAAAATCATTGGACAAGCCGGATTTGGGCTTGACGGACTTGAGGAGATTTGGACATGAGAGGATCTAGATCCGACTGAAAAAAAGTAATATTTCCTTCATGTAAAGACATTCCATCTTATCATTTGATTTGTTTTAAAATGATTGTCCATGTAATAATCACATTTTTTAAGCTTATATTACTTCGGTTTGATTCATGTTTATTGTTTAGTAGTTGATAGATTAGCCCATAACTGTAAAACTATTAATGTTAATCTCGTTCAGTAATACACCGAAAGTCATAATATCTTATTTGTTGCTAAATTAAGGATAAAAATATTTAGGGATACTTAGTGATAATTTGTAGCTTAAGTGCTTATTAAGTACATATGTATGCATCCTGTAATGTGTGACTCTTTACGTGCTTGACGTGACTAAATGACATGTTTATTTGACACGGTGACTAAGGTTAAGGGAGTAGTATTTTGATAGATTTATCAATAACTGCAAAACTATAATAATTAAGCTCGTCTAGAAATACACCGAAAGTCGTAATATCTTATTTATTGCTTAATTAAGGATACAAATATTTATGTAATAATTAGTGTTAATCACTAGTTTAAGTGTTAATTAGTGCTAATTACTAATTTAAGTGTTAATCATATGCTTGATGTGCCAAAATTAGATGTTCTTTGATGCGGTGGTTGAGGATAAACATTTAGATTTAGTCAAATAAATGTGTGACACGCAGAGGGACACGTGTCCCAATATTTGCGATTTTCCCGGCATGCGCGACGCGTTGGGGGTTTAAGTGTCATGTTCAGAGGCCATCTTTATCCATGTGTGACACACAGGCGACACGTGTCGGCGTGTGGCACATCTTTCGTTGCTTGCACGACACGTGTCCTTGTGACTCAGCGCTCTCTGATTGGTCGCTGAATTCTATAAATAGGACACAGTGCTTTAGTTATTTCTCGTTCCAGATTCGATTTAACTACTGATAAGTGAGATAGAGATTCGATTTAACTACTGATAAGTGAGATAGAGAGATACTGGTAATATTCCGAGATAAAAGATTTGGAGCTACTCATATCATTTCGAAGCTATTATCATGAAGCTATTATTGAGGTAGGGGAAATATGGTTTTCACGTCTACTCTAATTACGATCTATGCACGTAATTATATGCTTATATGTTGATTGTTAAGTTATTATTTGTTATTCGCAAGAAGTACAAAGCTTGATAAGTAGTGATTCGTGATCGATGTTACAGTTTAATTGATTATTATATTTTTACGCCAGTGGTTAGGCGGTACCTACTGGGCTTTTTGCTCACCCTAAAATATCTACAGGTACCGGACCGGATCGATCAGAAACTATAGACGGATTAGATTTATATCGTTTTCATTTTAATTTTAATATATTTGTTAAGATTATTTTTTTTTGAGATTTGTAAACGATTATTTGTCAAATGAATAGGAAAATGACAACTTTTATTGAAAAGTGAAAATGTTTGTTTATTTTCAAGCTTCCGCTATGTTTATTCAAAAGCGATACGGTTCGTTTTTCTGTCGCGGCCGAAAAGCGCGCGTTTATTCTGATAAATCCGTAATCAACTCAAAGCGAGAAAGGTATGGGTCGTGACAGTCCATTTACATTTTCAATGTAAAAAATGTAATAAAAATTCAATACTACACATTTATATTCATCGCACCTAGTCTTGGAGGAAACAAGATAAATGATTGTAATGGAAATAGAATGTCTAAACTTATAGTGGTATGCATTAATTGCATGTCTCTAAAAAGAAATAGTTTCAACTAATCAAGTTTTGGGATATTATTTTAATAAATTTAATGCCTTGAATGTGAAGAAATCACCAAAGAGCAACAACAAGGACCAAGGAGAAGCAATAGGAAGACAAATGAATATGATGCATCTGTTCGGGGGGAATTAGGACACACGACCGCTGTAACTAGGTGGCACAACCTAATGTAGGTCGTACGACCTTTGGACTAGGTCACACGACATAGTTCGAGTTTTGGCAAAATTTGAGTTGTTTCCTTATCCTCCTAAGTCGATTTTGGGAAATTTTGGACACTATAAAAGGACCCTTGGGGTCCCTAGAGATATGCAATCGTTTGTAATCGTTCATCTTGATAATAAAGGTTTTTCTTCGTCGTGGATGTAGCTACCACACTTTGTGCTCCCGAACCACGTTAAACTTGTGTGTTTCTTCGTTTTCTCTCATTGTCGTGAGGTACGAGTGTTATAACAAACTGCTATCAAAGCTTAGGTCATGGTTAGTCGACCAAGAACGATGTCAGGGTTGATGTTGAAGAACGATAGGTTTACCGGAGGGGACAACTTCATTTTGTGGAAGATCAAGATGTGCGCCTTGTTGAAGTCGCAAGGCATTTGTACGCCTTTGGCCACTGACAAGGGAGGCATGTTGCATCTACGGAGTATAGGTTGATGGAGAGAAGTCACTCTCAATGATCAAGTTGTGCATGTCGGATGAAGTTATCACGGAGGTCGCAAATCAGACAACCACGACGACTTTATGGCTCAAGTCGGACAGTGTCTACATGAAAAATTCACTCGCCAGCAAGTTGATGCTAATGCAACGATTGTTCACTGTACGGAATCTTGAAGACACACCTCTTAAGGATCATCTTGATCAATTGAACACAATTCTTCTTGATTTGCGTAATGTTGGCGATAAGGTGAATGAGGAGGATGTCGCTCTCTTATTGTTGGTTTCGTTGCCTCCATCATACGAGAAATTTGTACGGTCCGTTTATTGTGAATATGGATATGATATCCCTAGAAGAGGTGAGATCGGCCTCTGTAACTAGGTCACACGACCTAGTTCAGATCGCACAACCTCTAGACTAGGTCGTACGACCTAGTTCGGGTCTGGGAAAAATCCGGGATGTTTCGTTATTCTCCTAAGTCGGTTTTAAGGCGATCATGGACACTATAAAAGGACATTTAGGGTTACTAGAGACAAATGCAGTCGTTTGTAATTGTTCCTCTTGATAAATAAATGTTTTCTTCGCCCTAGACGTAGTTAGCACACTCTGTGCTAGTGAACCACGTTAAACTTGAGCGTTTCTTCGTTTTTGTTCACTGCCATGAGGTAGGAGAGCCATAACAACTATAAGTTATATTTTCAGTTACTATTAAGATACTTTACTTACATATTGAATTGAAAAGTACTTTCAGAAAGGCACGTTTGGTACCTTCGAAGATCGGATGCACATATCTAATGCAAACCAAGCTTTCGAAGCTACCGGGCAATCCAGAAATAGATATTTACCAGTTTCGTCTCCATAAGGAAGATAAGATGGTTAGACATGGTAGTATCGTGATGGAAAATGATCGTCTTAACCTGAAGGAAATTATGTAGACACTTTCAAAGGAATACCTTTATCTTTTCCAGAATATGTAGGCTCCATAGTTGTTCTCCTGCATCTTACAGAAGCAATATCCATATTTTTTCATAAGGCCGCCTCCCTTGGTAAAAGGCCAAATGATCCTCTCATCTGTGTTCGAGCTGTAAAGTTGGATGATGAAGATTCTTCTTCTAAGGAAATAAAGAAAAAAATTGATGACTTGTGATAGTCCCATTCTAGATCATTACCCATCGAGATCAGCAGTGAGGAACATTGACATGATTGAAGCTGGAGCTATTGAGAACCACCTAGAGCGTGGTAGGATATGATACCATATCATAGCGTTAGAAATGAAAATCCTTCAGGTTGGAAAAGGGCTATCTAAGGTGAATATACAATATACGTCCTCTAGATTATAGTTTTATTCATCCAAGTAGTTGCTGAAGATGTGTTATTTATCCACGTAACATCTAAAATAAATTCAAAATCTTGCATTTCTAACCCATCTTCCTATTTGTGCGTCTCACAATTTTGATCAAGTCCTATGACCGGGTAAGATCTTTCAGGATCCTTCGTATTTGAGATGTGAAATCCATACTTACCTAATGTTGCACTGGAATCCTTTGGGACAATTAAAATATTTTCCATAACAACCAATCTACAATGCAACCATATTATTTCCATTGAGATGATAGAAAAAAATAATTATATCCCTTTTTTGAAAATAGTTAATGAAAAATACTAATAATCGTATTGTTGGAATATCTGTGATAGTAACATTATTAAGTTATATCAAATAGCAAAAACAAATTGACCATGAAGTGAAAATCGTACTTGCACACGATAGTCTTAAAGTGAATTTCACTCACGCTCGGTGCTTAAATACTTTTGAGCGGCTGCCTCCCAGTTTACTCTTCTTCTTCTCTTCTCGTGCTGACAACGCACCGAGTTCTCTGGGGCTTACAGATAATCCTGCAACTTTACTCTCCTATATGGTTTTTGTTATGGTTCTTGGTGAATTGCTTGACACATTCCACAGTTGGAATAATGGCATTTTATAGATCATTGGGGAGCTTAATCCATCACTTAGAGATTAAGTACCATTTAATTATCTAATTTCAGAATGTGTTGAAACTGAAAATTAATTATAGATTTGTTCTCCATCCATCTTCCCCAAGATTTTTTCTATACAGCTTCTTTAACGTATGTCCATATACACCCATCAATGTGTCATTCTCATACAATTTCTTAAAATTTGTCGTATTTCGTTTAGGTCTTTAATAGTTCATAATCTTATAACAACCCCCCACTTGAGTGACATATAAGACGTTTAACCAACAACCAATTTGCAACTAGAGTTGATATTAATTATATTGAGAAAGGTATTCATAGACCTTGAATCGTCTCCAGTAAGATACTATTGGTTATACTGGTTCACTAGTGTGCGCAACGCTTTGAACTACTCTTATGAATGTATACTTAAGAAATGTCACTCACGTGATCAGTGTCCCATCACGATTAGTTCGCATGAGTGTGCCCATTTCGGATAATTACACTATCAAATTAATTGTGGAGTACTTCTATATTATTGTAATTTAATATCATTTTATTTCTTTCATTGTTTTGCTGTCGATGTTGAGAGTCAAATTGGAGAGTGTGAATCCACAAAAGAATATATGCAGCTCATTAATTTTAGTACCTACAAATTATGAAGGTCGACATGATGGGTTGTCAAGAGGTTGTACAAGGTTTCCTTCTGATGGTTCGTTCGCAGTCGATAATGCTCCGAAATACCAAACACAAACAACTCACGACTAAAAAAGCAAAAGTGACTATTCTTGCTGACAATTTATTCATTGCTCTGGGAGTTGTGAGACGACGCTCTCCAGTAGTGTACCGTAACGTAAAGTTTTGCACTGATACTGATGTTAGAGCATCACGTCAGTAGCTCAAAGAGCAGTGAATATATAGCTTCTCCTTCTTGCTTAGTTAATAGTCAATACCTCGGAAACCTTGAGCCTCGTAGAAGATATTCCATAAAATTTGCTATTCAACTTCTTTGAATGTCACGGGTTAATTTGTGAAATTTATATGAGAAGAGACATGAAACAGTTATGAAATTGCATTGTATGATTTTTTTTAGTACTCTAGTATTTTGTGAAAGCATTTCCTTTCTTTGAAGAAAGAAGACAGAGAGAAGTAATTGTACGTACGAAAGCATCATAGTGAAGCTATTGTCCCCAAGACTCCACGAAAAGGACACCCACTTACTGTGTCTACAAGTTTGGATGAACTTAATGAGGGGCGAGTTTAATCTCATAAACTCTCCCGTCACTGGGGATGGCAACGGGTAGGATTTGGGGCGGGGTTCACCTTTCGCAATCTCATACCCGCTTAGAAACACTAATCCCATCCCCGTCTCATCCCTGTGTAGGTTTATCCCATACCTTTCCCGTCCCATACTCTATACCCACCGGGTTCCCATCGGCTCCAAGATAATATTTTTAATTAAATTAAATCATTATACTAACTTATACGAGCCTCAAAAATTTATGTATAACAAGTCGATGTAAGGTCTTTAGGGTTTTTACTATTTTGTTACAACAATTGTTGTGTGGTGGTTGTACAATATATAATATTATAAAGTGGTTATTCAATATATTACGAATTTGCACGATAATTATATATAATTTATTATAAACAAACTAGTTAATATAAGGGTACACATGTAATTTCACTATATATCAATCGGGGTCGGTAGGAGTGTAAGCAGTTCAGTTTGGTGCGGTTTTTGCTTAAATCAAAAACCGAACCGAACACATCGGTTTACAAATTTTGTAACCAAACCAAACCATTTGAAAGGATGAACCGAACCAAACCAAACCAAAAAACAGCAGTTTGGTTTTGTTTGCTGCGGTCGGTTTGCATAAAAATCATCGAATGAAAATTATAATACTACTTTGTCAACGAATGTCAAGTACTAAGTGAATAATAAATTAAATAGACTTAAAAAATATGCACAACTATCGTTTTAGAGAGAAATATGATGAAACGTGATAGAAATTAAGAAAATTAATATTGATATAATAATTTTAATTTAATCTATATACTCGTGTTTCTCTTTTCTAGATCATTTAATATACTTTGCGCAAAAAACATTGTAGTAAAAGTACGTTAAGCACAGATTGGTTCGGTTCGGTTTGGTGCAGAGTGATATTTTACAAACTTGATCGGTTTGTGAAAATTTGAACCGTTGATAAATCGAACACTCAAAAAAATCATCCAAAACCAAGCATTTCGGTTTGCTTTGGTCGGTTTGACCCGTTTTTTTTTTCGGTTTTCCTTACAGCCCTAGGGTCGGATATATAAACGGGGATTTTTTTCAAATCTCATTCCCATCCCATACCCTGCAGGGGTTTGAGGGTTAGATACCATACTCGTTCCGTACCCTAATAATCATATCATGTACCCTTCCTATTAGGGGCGGGTAGGGTCGGGTCCCCATTGGATTCGGAAAAATTGCCATCCCTACCCGTCATTTAAGCTCATCCAAACACACCCGTTAACCCATCAAGTTGATATGGGGTAATTTATGATCATGGGGCTGAGAAAAGTATCGCTACTCCCTTCATCTGAAGTTGAGAGTCTTCTTTTTTCTAAAATAAATATTCCAAAATGAGTGTCATACTGTTAAAAATGCACTTTCTTTTTTACTTCACAGGTCACTACTTTATTATTTCTTGAAAAATTATTACATACCACAAGTGACATTTTAGTAAATAAAAAAAAATACATCATTAATCTTCATGAAAGTGAACGCATACACTTAATTTGGGACGGGAGAGTAGTTGTAATCCCTCAAGGGGGTGTGGGGGGTGGAATGGGACTATCTGGGCATCCTTGGGTGGGTCCCATGAACAACCCCTCCACTGGAAAAAGTAATATTTCCTTCTTGAAAATACAACTCATATTATCATTTTGGTTTGTTCTAAAATGATTGTCCATTTACAATTTCAGTGTTAAAAATATAATAAAATTTCAATACTACACATTCATATTCATGGCACCTAGTATTGAAGAAAACAATATCAATGATAGTAATGAAAATAGCATGTCTAAACTTACAGTGGTATGCATTAATTGCATGTATCAAAACAGTAGTTTCAAAAAATGGGGTGTCTTACGGAACAGATGGAGTAATTAATAATGTTTTTAGATATTCTTGTATTACATTCAATGCCTTGAATGTGAAGAAATCACAAAGTGAAAAAACAAGGACCAAGTAACTGAAGAAGTTCGGAGGGGAAGGGGAAGTAGCTCGCACGACCTCTGTAACTAGGTGGCACAACCCCGTGTAGGTCGCACGACCTTTGGACTACGTCGCACGAACTAGTACGGGGGATTGGGAAAAAATCGATTTGTTTCCTTATTCTTTTAAGTCGGTTTTGGGATATCTTGGACACTACAAAAGGAACCTTAGGGTTCCTAGAGATATGTAATCGTTTGTAATCGTTCCTCTTGATAAATAAAGATTGCTCTTCATCGTGGACGTAGCTACCACATTGTGTGCTCCCGAACCACGTTAAACTTGCATGTTTCTTTGTTTTTGTTCATTGTTTTGAGGTAGGAGTGCTACAAAAAAATTCTACATAAGCTTAGGTCGTGGTTACACCACCAAGAACAATGTTCGGGTCGATGTTGAAGAACGATAGGTTTACGGGAGGGAACAACTTCATTTTGTGAAAGATCAAGATGTGCACTTTGTTGAAGTCCCAATGCATCTGGACGCCTTTGTCCATGGAAAAGGGAGGAATTGATGTTGCATCGATGGACTATAGTTTGATGGAGGAGAAGGCACACTCAACGATCAAGTTGTGGTTGCGGGTGAAGTTATCACGGAGGTCGCATATCAGACAATAGCGACGACTTTATGGCCCAAGTCGAACAGTCTCTACATGACAAATTCACTCACCAGGAAGTTGATGCTAAACCAACAGTTGTTCACTCTACGGATGCTCGAAGATACGACTCTCAAGGATTATCTCGATCAATTGAACACAATTCTTCTTTATTTTCGCAATGTTGACGAGAAGGTAAATGATGAGGATGTCGCAATTTTATGTGAATAAGGAAAAAATATCCCTAGAAGAGGTGAGATCTGCCTCTTTAACTAGGTAACACGACCTAGTGCAGATCGCACAATCTCTAGAGCAGGTCGTACGACCTAGTTCGGGTCTGGGTAAAATCTGGGATGTTTCCTTATTCGCCTAAGTCCGTTTTGGGCGATCATGGGCGCTAAAAAAGGATCTTTAGGATTCCTAGAGTCGAATGCAATCGTTTATAATTAATCCTCTTGATAAATAAATGTCGTTTTTCGCCCTGAACGTAGTTAGCACACATTGTGCTAGAGAACCATATTAAACTTGTGTGTTTCTTCGTTTTCGTTCACTCCCGTGAGGTAGGAGTGCTATAAAAACTATCAATTATACTTTCAGTTATTATTAAGATAATTTTAATTACATACTGAATTGAAAAGTACATTTAAGAAAGGCACATTTCGCAGCTTCGAAGATATGATGCACATCTCTAATGCAAACCAAGCTTTCGAGGCTATCGGGCAATCTAGAAATATATATTTACCGGATTCATTTTCATAAGGCAGATAAGACACATAGACATGATAGTATCGGGATGGAAAATGGCCGCCTTAACTTGAAGGATATTCTGTAGACACTGTCAAACGAATAACTTTATCTTTTCCAGGATATGTAGGCTCCGTAGATTTTCCAAAACAATGTACTTTGTTTCCCCATATCCTTCATATAATAGTTTGATGGGAAGAGGAAAGTGTTTTCCTACATCTTAAAGAAGAAAATACTCATATTTTTTCGTAAGGCTGCCTCCCTTGGAAAAAGGCCAAATGATCATGTGAACTCTTTTCGAGCTGTAAAGTTAGTTGATGAAGATTATTCTTCTAAGGAAACAGGAAAAAAAATTGATGACTTTTGATAGTCCCAATCTAGATCATTAGTCCTCGAGATCAGCAGAGAGGAACATGGAGATGATCAAAAACTGGAGCTATTGAGAACCACCTAGAGCGTTATGATACTGTCTCAAAGAGTTAGGAATGAAAACTCCTTCAACTTGTAGATGGCTATTTAAGGTGAATATACAATATACGTCATCTAGATTATATTTTTATTCATCAAGGGCAGTTGCTCAGGATGTGTTATTTATCCACACAACATCTACAAAAAAATCAAAATCTTACAGTTCTAACCCATCTTCTTGTTTGTGCATCTTACCATTTTATTCATGTCCTATGAGCGGGTAAGATCTTTCGGGATCCTTCGTATTGGAGATTTGAAATTCAGACTGACCTAAAGTTACAATGGAATCCTTTGGGGCAATGTAACCGTGTTTTTTGCATGGGGAGGATAGAAATAAATCATATCCTCTTTTTGAAAATAGTTAATTAAAAAGACTAATAATCATATTGTTGGAATATATTTGATAGAAACATTATTAAGTTATTTCAAATATCAAAAACAAAACGACAAAGAATTACAAAACTGGAAGTGAAGATCATGCTTGCACACGATAGCCTTGAATTGAGTTTCGCTCACCCTCGGTGCTTACAGACTTCTGAGCCGTTGTCTCTCAGGTTACTCTTCTTCTTCTCCTCTCATGCTGACAGTGCATGATCTCTGTGGGACTTACGAACAATCCTGCAACTTTACTTTCCTATGTAGTTTTTTTATGGTTCTTAGTGAATTGCATGAAACTTTTCACAGTAAGAAAAATGGCCTTTAATAGATCATCGTGGAGATTAATTCATCACTTAGAGATTAAATATCATTTAATCGTCTAATTTCAAAAAGTTTTAAATTGACAATTAATTATAGATCATGACCTCCATCCATCTTCCCCGAGCGTTTGTCTATACAGCTTCTTTAATACACCCATCATTGTGTCATTCTCATACAATTCCTTAAATTTTCTTCTCTTTCATTTAGGTATTTGATAATTCATTATCTTATAACAATCCTCCACTTGAGTGACATATACGATGTTTCACCAACAACCACTTTGCAACAAGAGTTTATAATGACTATATTGAGAAATGTATTCATATACCTTGAATCATATTTAGTAATATAATACCTTGAATCATATTTAGTAAGAAAATATCGGTTATACTAGCTCACTAGTGTGCGCAACGCTTTGAACTACTCTTCTTAGTGTATACTTAGAAAATATCACTCACGTGATAATTGTCTCATCACGATTAGTTCACATGAGTGTTCCCATTCTAGGCCTAGAATACTTTTCATGGTTTCATGAGTACTATAAAAAATATAGCCTTATAATTTTCTGAGAGTCGTACCCTGTGATTTTATAAGCTAGGCTTTAAGGACATTCCCTTGATGAAATAAGTACTTGTTATCTTGGCAGTCTCTTTATCCGTAAATTTGCTAAATTCGGGTTGGACTTTGATAATCAATCCATAATGATCGTTTGAGTGAAATGGTTTTGATCCATAACAACTCCTATTAGCGCAAATTCTTACTCAGAACCTAGTGAAGAAACTGGTCAATACAGCTCAAACTTTGATAATCGATCAATAACTTCTATGCTACTCCTATTATTGCAAACGCTTACACATAGCCTTGTGAAAGAATTGGTCAATCTCATCACAATTTCAATGCACAACGGATGCAAGTAATTGTTATATTCAGGTTTCAGTTTATAAAAAAATTGGTAAAACAACTGTATGTCACCACTTTGGGTATGAAATCCACATCAAAGTATTTTTTTACAGATTTCATGGTTCTCCTCCAAATTTTAAGTCCCATAAGATCCAATTCAACAATGTTTTGACATAATATCCCCGCTAGAAACCAACATTAACATTTTTGGTGCAAGTCCATCCAATGTAACTGTCAGTGCAGCTCAGGCTCAAAATTTGGTTTTTCTTCTTAAAAGTCAAATTGCTTGCACTCATATGAAAAGTGCACGTGGTTTAAGTCACTCTTCTCAGATTCATTAAACCTCAAAGTATTTAGAATCACCATTATAGCCACATTCTAGCTCTGCTAGTTATGTTCACATAAATTATCATTTCACTGTATGTGTGACGAGTTTTTATTCATTTAAATCTGTAATTGAGAAAACTTGGTCGGGTCTGAATTATTGATAGTGGAGAAACATATCATATGTGTTCAAATTGGTGGTTGTTTGTTATTTATGTACCATTAAACCATACCTATGTGCATTTACCAAATGGAAATGCTACTACTGTTACACTTATGGAGTGTTCAACTGAATTCATCATTACGAAAGTGTCATTGATGTGCCACATTTTCATTTCAATCTAATCTTAGTGTCACATTTGTCAAGCATCTCAATGGCACATTCCAATGTAGTATGCATGAATGTCATTTCAGATATCATAGTGGAAAGATGATTGGTTAATGTCACGGTGAAGGGGGTATCTATTTTATTTATAATGTTGTGGTTGTTGCATTGTTTGTTGATTGTGCTTAGAGTACTACAACTACTTGGCATAAAAAATTATGTCGTCCCTCTATCAAAAAAGTTGCATATTATATCTATATTGGGAGATAAATCTTTCAAAGTTGAACAATCTAAACCCTTTGGATTATTCCCTATAACCGATTAGAAGAAATCATCATTTCCTAAGGCCGCATATCTAGAATTGTGTTTGAGTTAGTCCACATTGATACTTGGGGAAACTCATTCTGAACATAGGTATTTTTTCACATTGGTGGAAGATTCTAGCATAACTACTTCGGTATATCTAATGCATAACAAGAGTGAAGTACACCATATTATTCCAACACAATTTAAGGTTCCTATTAAAAATTCAGAAGTGGCAATGCTACAGAATTAATACTACTATGTTTCTTAAATGAGAAAGGTATATTCATGAACAGAGTGTGAAAACACCTCAACAAAACTTGATCGTAGAGAGAAAACACCAGCATCTGCTTAATATGGCAAGAGCACTCAGGTTTCAAAGTCACTCACCTATCAAGTTTTGGGGTGAATGTGTTCACACTGTTGTGTATTTGATCAACAAATACCAACACCAAGACTTTGAGGTAAATAATCATTTCAGGTTCTCTATAATGGCATACCAGACTATTCTCTGTTCAAGGTATTTTGTTGCCTATGTTATGTCAGTACTTTTCAACAAGGCAAATTTTAGTTTGACCCTAGAACCAATAAATGTGTCTTGTTGGATATTTTTATGACATTAAGGTTACAAAGCTTATGGTTTGAAATAGGAATGCTTGACAGTTACAAGCAATGCCATTTCCTGTCAAGATATTCTTCCTTTTTCAGCACCTGCTACTGCATTATCATTAACAGAACAAGTATATTTTCCTATGTCTGAAGATGTGATTTCTCCTGTTATTGTTCTTGGCAATTAAAATTCTTCGTCTGATTTTAAAAACGATTCTAGTAATTCTTATAAAGAGTCTCTTATGCACCCCCTCCTGTTATTATTTCAGTTAGGCACAGTACTAGAACCATAAACTTACCATCATATTTTTCAAGATTATGTCACCTTAGATAAGCACATTTATCATGTCAATCTGAGTAATAGATATGACCTTTGGTGTTCACATCGCTGAATGCTCTTCAAATCACTCTCCTTTGAACATAGCTAACTTGTGCATCCAGATTGATCCACAAACCTACAAGCAAAGCTATAGAATATGAGAAATGAATATTGGCTATGCATGAAGAATTGACAGCTTTGGCATACGACAATACTTGTGTTTTGACTACTTCACCCTCAAGTCACTCAAAAATATGATGCAAATGGGTGTACAGAATCAAATACAAGAGTGATGGCAGTATTGAAAAATATAAGGCTAGATTGGCTGCAAAGTTTTATAACCAAACTGAATGAGTTGACTATTTTGAGACTTTCTCCCCATATGCTAAACTCACAACATTCGGAATTCTTCTCAGCTTGGCTTCTATTCAAAATTGAAAAGTGTTGCAACTAGATATCGACAATGTTTTCTTACATGGATTTTTATCTGAGGAAGTGTATATGTCGATTTTCATACGTATCACTTTGACAAATAAGCAATCTAAAAATCTACATTGGTTTGCAAACTGCATAAATTTCTCTATGGCTTCAAGGCTCAAACAGTCTAGGAAGTAGTTCATCAAATTTTTAGAAACTTCCATCAAATTTGGCTCCAAGTAATGCATGTCGGATTATACTTTATTTGTAAATAAAATCGATTCCCTTACATCCTATATATTAGTTTATGTTGATGATATTGTTTTGACTTTTGACTGAGAGTGATACTGCTGCACTTCATGATTTGAAGAGCATTCTCAGCACAACTTTTAAACTTAAGGATCTGGGTATCTTAACTTTCTTTATGGGTTTTTAAGTTTTTAAAATGCACAAGGTATTTTTGTTAGCCAACCGAAATTTGCTCATGAGATAATATCTATTGATGGTTATCTGCATTGTAAACCTTCTTCCACTCCCATGGTTGCTTCGATTAAACTCAGTATACATATTGGTACACCTTTTGAAATCAAGTTTATGCAAGGTATAGAAAATTAATTAGAAAATTGATGTACCTTTGTAGACATTATTTGTGCTTTTTTGTACATAAACTCAACCCGTTTGTTAGTACTCCTACTACTACCCAATTATCATTTGTGCACCACATATTGAGGTATCTAAAGATCACAGTTTCCTAGAGTCTTTTCTTTTTTCACATTCAAGTCTGCATCATACTGCTTACTCAAACTCGGGCTGGGTTGGATGCCTTAATAGCAGAAGATCTACTGCAGGATTTCTTATTTATTTTGGTACTTTCTTAGTCACTTGGAAGTCAAAGAAGCAAGTTGTGGTTTCCAAGATTTGATTTGAAGCAGAGTAAATTTGTCTTGCAGCTGTTTCTCTTGAGCTTAAGTTGTTGGAATCACTTCTTGGTGAACTACATTTTCCCACTATAGTTGCTCCTGTGGTATACTGTGAGAATTGGATCTACAAATTCCAACTAACCTATTCTTCATGAAGACCAAACACGTTTATTTTCATTGTCATTTGGTCAGGGACAGAGTCCAAGCTGGTGAAATTGAGCTCAAACACATTTCTTATGAACTTCAGTTGACAAATTTTCTTACAAAACCTTTGGCCCCGACTCAATTTTCTTCTCTCATTGGCAAGTTGGGTTAGATCGTCATTTCACCCAACTTGAGGGGATACAGTCTTTTATTTCTTATTTGTTCTTCTTTTATTTGTAATTGTGCCAAACTAAAGGGGGCGTTTTGGTCTTTCGATTCCTTATAATTAATAGGAAGACACAATTTCAGTACAGTCCCGTTACGTTAGTTTGTCAGTCAAAATGGATGATGATGTAACACATCCAACACATCCATATTGGTTCTAGCATATCTACCGTTAGCCTATAAGAAGCCTTCGTTTCTTCTTCTTCTTCTTCTTCTTCTTCTTCTTCTTCTTCAGTATGTAGTCCATTTTCGAACAGCATTGAATGAAATCATTTCTCACATTACTTCTTCCTCTCTTCTCTCATTTCCATTGCAATAGCAAAGTGAAACCCTAATTTTGTGTCTTTCGATTCGTAAATTTTAGTAAGTCTGTGATCACTTTGGAGGTGATTCTATAAATAAACTTATATATCTGATTGGTCTAAAGTCATATGTTGTTTTTTGGAGAGGACTTTTTGGAATAAGGGCAATGAGATTTTATTCCATTCTCTCATAAGATATCCGAATTTGGTGTACAAAGAATTAAGTTTGTGGGAGATTGATACGCAATGTCCAAATGAATTTGAAAGAAGTCCTGCATGATCTCACCGACACGGCGACGGGAGATTTTAGTTTGACATAATTAAAGATGGCTTCTCAAATTTACTTTGAAGTAAAAAAAAGAACTTTCTGAAGAAATGACATCGACATATCCTTGATAACATTAAAGAAACATGCTTTGAACAAAAAGGTGAAGTACATGCAAAGACGTCGAACAAACTCGATTTGCTATTATCGATGGGGCAACCTATGTTTCACAGGTTTTTCTAAAAGGTCACGCACCCGCACCGAGTGCTTCTCGGTGCTTCGTGGGTGCTTGGGTGCTTCGTCGATGCGTTGCGGGTGGTTCATGGATATTGTAGGGTCATTTTGAAAGTTTAACTTGAGACTTGAAAGTTCTCTAAAAACAACTATAATTTGAATGAAAAAACGTGCATCTTTATGAACACTTATTACCATTAAAGTACTCGTATATTTAAAAATAAGAACAACGAAAACGATAAGAAGAGATTGTATTGTTGATATTGTAACTATGTTTCCTTGAATTAATGTACGAATTTATGTGTGATTTATAAATAGGATTACTAATATTGTTATTTTATGTTAGCATAAGGTATCGGAAATAATATAAAATAGAATATATTAAAAAAAAATCACCGCCCCTCCACGCACCATGAATTTCGGAAATTTGGCGCACTCGCACCTATAATGCACTCGCACTTGTGCAACATAGGGGACAACTCTATTATAAATTAAAGAATACTTAGAGCATCTACTATAGATTATGCAAAATATATAAAATTTCGTCAAATATTAAGCTCTAGTGTCACACAAATGATTACCAATGTGTCTTACAAAACATGCATTATCCATCATACATTTAGGCAACTTGAAAATGTGTTGGTAAATTTATGTGTATCTCTCTCTCCTCTCATGCATTTCTTTAGTCTTAAATATTTTAACTTTTCCATCACAATGAAATGTAAAAAAAAAATTATAAATTTAAAAATGTAGATCTTACATTCATATTTAAGTAGTTTCTAACCATTTCCATTCTTTAAAGTAGCATTGTGAACCCAAGGCGTCACGAAGGGACAGCATCTTAGAAACGGTGAGCTGTTCTAGCTGTTATAAGTTGTAACATCTGGACTGGAGACTAGTTGCTCCTGTGTATTTTTGCTTCCTTTACATAAAAAACAACTGGTATGTTAGTAAAATCTTACAAGTGAATGCAAAAGTCAAAAAAATATATATTTTGCGATTGAGGGGAGTAGAAAAAACAAATATGCGGTACACTTGGTAGGGAAAAAATATAAGAAGGTCGACCACCTCATCACATTTGTCTTTCACCTTTCCAAAGAAAAACTTTTCGAATGATGACTTCCTTAGTCAACATGTCGGTATGTGGTTCAGCCACTGCACGAGTACATCGTCATTCAGTACGCACATCATATGGTATGTAGTAGTTGTAGTACTAAAATCAAATTGTGAAAAGACCAAACACGTTTATTTGAAATGTCATTTGGTCATGGACAGGGTCCAAGCTGGTAAAATTGAGCTCAAACACATTTCTTATGAACTTCAATTGGCAGATTTTCTTACAAAACATTTTGCCCCAACTCAGTTCTCTTCTCTCATTGGCAAGTTGGATTAAATCATCATTTCACCCAACTTGAGGGGGATAATGTATCTTATTTCTCATTTGGTCTTCTTTTATTTGTATGTGTGCCAAACTAAATGGGCGTTTTGGTCTTTCTATTCCTTATTATTTAAAAGACGGCACAGTTGTAGTACAATCCCGTTACCGTCAGTTTGTCAGTCAAAATGGATGACGTGGCACATCCAGATTGGCTCTAGCATCCGCTAGACTATAAGAGGCCTTCATTTCTTCTTCAATATGTAATCCAGTTTGAACTGCAATGAATGAAAACATCTCTATAATTTCTTCTTCCTCTCTTCTCTCGTTTACATTGCAGTAGCAAAGTGGAACCCTAATTTTGTGTCTTTCGGTTCTTAAATTTCAGTATGTCTTCGATCACTTTGGAGTTGATTCTTTAAATAGTCTTGTATAATCTCATTGGTCGAAAGTCATAAGTACTTTTAGAAGAGGACCTTTTGGGAATAAGAGCGATGAGAGTTTTTTTTCATTCTCTCATAAGGTGTCCAGATTTAGTGTACGAAGAATACAGTTTGTGAGAGATTGATAGAAAATGTCCCAATGCCTTTGAAAGAAGTCCTTAATGATCACATCTGACCCGAAGACAAGAGATCTTAGTTTGACAAAACTGAAGACGGCTTCTCAAATTTCTTTTGAAGTAAAAAGAACTTCTAAAGAACTGATGTTGGTTTAAAGAAACATATGTTGAACAAATTGGTGAAGTACATCGCAAATACATCGAACAAGCTCGATTTGCTATTACCGATGGGGCAAGTCTATAAAGAATAACCTTAAGTACATCGCAAAGACATCGAACAACCTCAATTTGATATTATCGATGGGGCAAGTCTATAAAGAATACTTCAGCATCTCCAATAGGTCATGGACACTATATATAAAATTTCGTAGAATATCATGCTCTAATGTCACACAAATGATTACCAATGTGTCTTACAAAACATGCATTATCCATCATACATTCAGGCAACTTGAAAATGTGGTAGTAAATTTATGTGTGTCTCTCTCGACTTTCATGCATTTCTTTAGTCACACTTAAATATTATAAATTTTCCATCACACTGAAGTGTAAAAAATAAATTATACAGTTAAAATGTAGATCTTAGATTCAGATTTAAGTAGTTTCTAACCATTTCCATTCTTTAAAGTAGCATTGTGAACCCAAGGCGTCACGTAGGGACAGCCTCATAGAAACGGTGAGCTGTTCTAGCTGTTATAAGTTGTAACATCAAGACTGGAGACCAGTTGCTCCTGTGTATTTTTGCTTCCTTGACATAACAAACAATTAGTATGTTAGTAGAATCTTACAAGTGAATGCAAAAGTCAAAAAATATATATTTTGGGAGTTTCCAATATTATCAATAATAATAAACTATAAATTATCTCACTTTGTTTAGCACGAGATAAATTTACTTCATATGGTGGTCATGTTCAACATACACAAAGTACGCTAGTGTAACAATTTGAAACTAAATCGTTTCATTGACCGAGATGTGTCATTATAATGTTACACTACAGTCGTTCCGATGGTTGCCCAAAATTATCTAGATTGTGAACCCTTACTTATATTCTATAAATAACTGACAATCAATCTCGCACATGTCCGAACTCGTATGCATGTCCAATTATCTTAGATATAGAACATTGGACATCGTAATGAATATTTATATGGCAAATAATAAATAGCATTTGCATACTCACGTGTTTGCTAAATTAAGGTGCGAACAGTAATCAATTAAAAATTATTAATTCAACCATTCATATGACTTTCTGAATACAATTCCCAGCATCATTCCCATACAATTCCTTAAAATTTCTCGTCTTTCATTTAGATCTTTGATAAATCATGATCTTATAACAATCTCACACTTGAGTGACACATACGATGTTTCACCAATAACCATTTTGCAACAAGAGTTGATAATAACTATATTGAGAAAGGTATTCATAGACCTTGAATGGTCTCTAGTAAGATACTATCGATTATACTACCTCACTAGTGTGCGCAACACTTTGACCTACTCTTCTTATTGTGATAATTGTCCCATCACAATTAGTTCTCATGAGTGTGCCCATTTTAAGTTCTAGAATATTTTCCTGGTTTCATGAGTCTCGAAGAAAATATAGCCTTATAAATTTCTGATTCCCTACCCCTGTGATTTTATCAGCTAGGCTTTAAGAACATTCCCCTCGATGAACAAAATACTTTCTATCGTGGTACTCCCTTCATCCGCGAATCCGCCAAATTGAGCTTGGACTTTGATAATCGACCCGTAAATTATCGTTTGAGAGAAATGGTTTCGATCCATAATTCATATTAGTGAAAATTCTTACACACAGCCTAGTGAAAGCTGGTCAATTCATCTTGGACTTCGATAATCGATCCATAACTTCTATGCTACTCCAATTAGTGCAAACACTTACACACGGCCCAGTGAAAGAACTGATCAATCTCATCACCATTTGAATCCACAAAGAATGCATGTAATGGTTTTGGTCAGGTTACAGGATTAAACAGAATTGGTAAAGCCACATCAATGTAATTTTTACATATTGCATGGATCTCCTCCAAATTTTAAGTCCCCTAAGTTCCAAGTCAACAATATTTTGACATAATCTACCCGCTCAGAAAGAAACACTAACATTTGTGGTGCAAGTCCATCCAATATAACTCTCAGTGCAGCTCAGGCTCAACATTTGCTTTTTCTAATGAATAGTTGACACGCTTTCTTCCGTGTTACCGCAAGTGCACGGTTCAAGTAATATAGGGTAATATTTCAACCCCGAGCTATCGATCCCACGAGGACAAGCTTGAGACTATCTAATTAGTTATTAACTTAGAGTACAGTAACAGGAGGAAGAATTGTGATTAACTAAGGCGTCACCCACAAACAAGTGACTGAAATTAAATAACAACTAAACCAATATTTTTGTATTTTCTTTTTATTTAAGAAATAGATATGGAGAAACTAGGCGATCTCTAGATCACCTAGGGTTGTAGACAATTTCCGGATTATCTGAGCAACACGTTAACTATATTCTAATTAGGCCGGGTAACAACGCTGACTATCTCCTATCGGTCTCAAGTCATTCTACTTCACGGTAGACTACAATCTCCTATCGGTCTCTTGTGTCTACCAGTGCGTTCTAGTAGGCTAACGACATGCACGACAACGAGTCCTGTCGGTCCACCGCTGCACGAAACAGTCGAATCTCACCTACCGAATCTTCTCAGTCTCAGTGATACGGGATTGATGTTCAAGTCTCATCCTAGTTAGTTAGAATCACTATCGTGCATTCGCTAACTAAGCAGTGTTTCCGGTTAGCTACTCCATTAACACTGAGTATTAAGCACAGTACATGATTAATTGAATTAAAATATTGCTAACTTAAGCATGAATCAACTATTGAAAAAATCATAGTTCTTGAACCCTAGTTTTATCTCCTAATCGTGCCACTCAATTAGGATTACTAACATAAACAAGAAACTAGAATTGATTCAAAAGAAGAAATCAAGATTTCATGAAGCTAAGATCAAATCCGGAAAAAATATCATTTTTTACATGAACCCTAGGCTCTCAAAGAGACGCCTAGCAAAACGTCTAGCTAATAATAATCAACCAAACAAGACTTACAAGTTTATCCATACAAAGATTGAGAGAGAAGAAGAAGAAGATGAAACCTAGAGCTTCAATGGAGGATGATCTTGCGTGCGTCCGTCTCTTGCTTCCTCCCTCACGTTGATCTCCTCTTCACGTTGACAGATTTCTCTCTCCAATGAATCTTCTATTCATTGTAGTTTTTTAGGTATTAATTATCTCCAATTAGGTTTAGGAGATCGTCCGTGTGTTTTTTCTTCTTAAGCAGATCGCACGACCTCCTTAAAGCTGATCGTGCGATATGCTTTTCCTCTTGCTTCAGATCGTACGTTATGCTTCTAAGAACCAAGTCAGGTGGCACGATCTGCAATATCAAGTCGTGCGACCTGATTAATTAATCGCACGATCATCTCCTAAGATTGTGATAACAGTGAGTTTGCTCAATTTTCTCCTCCGAATTTATTCTAAGTCTTGCTCCAGATCGCACAACCTTATTTTTGCAAGTCGTGTGATCTGTTGAACTTGTCTTCTTCTCTCCAATCCCGAGCTTTGTCTCAATTTCCAAAGTTCGTTTCTGCTCTTCTTTCAGTCTCCGAGTTACGTTTCCTGTCAAAACAACACGAAACACACCCGTGCGATCAAACGTGAAAAAATATCATAAAATAACGCGAGAAACGCCCGGATTTACAATTTATCGCTCAAATCTCAAGTTATTAAATCTCCTCAAGTTCAGCGTATTTCTAATATAATCTACCCGAAATTCACACAAAACGGTACACAAACGTAGAAGAAATATAACTCTAATACAGAGTTATCAATAGTCAAACTCCTATCAATCATATGAAAAGTGCATGTGGTTTAAGTCACTCTTCGCAGATGCATGGAACCTCTGAGTATTCAGAATCACCATTACAGCCACATTATAGCTCGGCTAGTTCTGTTCACAGAAATCATCAATTCATTGACGAGTTCTTATTCATTTAAATCTGGAATTGGGCCAAACATTCAACTTGGTCGGGCCTGGATTATTTATAGTGGAAAAAAATATTACACGTGTTCCAATTTGGAGTTGTTTGTCTCTTATGTACCAGTGAACCATAATTATGTGCATTTACCAAATGGAAAGGCTACTGCCGTTACACGTATGGGGAGTGTTCAGCTGAATTCATCATTGTTACTGATAATGTCATTTATGCCAAATTTTCATTTGAATCTAATCTCAGTTTCACATTTGACCAAGCATCTCAATGGCACACTCCAATGTAGTATGCATGAATGTCATTTCATATATCATAGTGAAAAGATAATTGGTTCATGTCACAATGAAGGAGGTCTTATTTTCTTTATAATGTTGTGGTTGTTGCATTGTTTGTTGATTGTGATTCGAGTACAACAACTACTTGGAATAAAATACTAGGTCATTCCTCTATCAAAAGCTGCATATCAAATCTATATTGGGAGATAAATCTTTCAACGTTGAACAAACTAAACCGTGTGAATTATGCCCTATAGTCAAGCAGAAGAAATTACAATTTCCCAATTAAGGTCGCATATCTGGAATTTTGTTTGAGTTAATCCATATTGATACTTGGGGACCCTACAAAGTACAAACGCATTCTGGACAAAGGTATTTTTTCACATTGGTGGAAGATTCTAGCAGACTACTTCGGTATATCTAATGCATAACAAGAGTGAAGTACACCATATTATTCCAAGTTTTTATCAGCGCATTTTGACACAATTCAAGGTTCCTATCAAAAATTCAGAAGTGACAATGCTCCAGAGTTAAGACTACTGTGTTTCTTAGCTGAGAATGGTATTATTCACAAACAAAGTGTGGGCACACCTCGTCAAAACTCAGTCGTAGAGATAAAACACCAGCATCTGCTTAATATGACAAGAGCATTCAGGTTTCAAAGTCACTAACCTATCAAGTTTTGGGCTGAATGTGTTCTCACAGTTGTTTATTTGATCAACATAATAACAACACCAAGACTTGGAGGTAAATCACCATTTCATGTTATCTATAATGCAATAACTTTTCTCTGCTCAAGATTTTTGGTTGACTATGTTATGTCAGTACTTTACAACAAGGCATAACTAAGTTTGACCCTAGAGCCAATAAAAGTGCATTCTTTGGATATGTTTATGACACTAAGGTTAGAAAGTTTATGATTTGAAAGAGGAATGCTTCACAATTTCAAGAAATGTCATTTTCTATGAAGATATTGTTCCTATTTCAGCGCCTACTACTGCACTATCATTACCAGATCAAGTATATTTTCCTATGCCATTTGAAGATGTGATTTCTCCTGTTGCTGTTCTTGGAAATCAAAATTCTTCATCTGGTTCTGACAACGATTCTGGTATTTATTATAAAGATGCTCTTATGCACCCCTCTACTGCTATTGTTTCAGTTAGGCACAGTACTAGAACCATAAATTTACCATCCTATTTTTCAAGATTATGTCATCTCAGATAAGCACACTTATCATGTCAATCTGAGTAATATATATGAGATTTGGTGTTCACCTCATTGAATGCTCTTCAAATCACTCTCATTTGAACTTAGCTAACTTCTGCATCCAGATTGATCCACAAACCTACAAGAAAGCTATACAAGATGAGAAATGGATATTGGCTATGCATGAACAAAACAGCTTTGGCAGACGACAATACTTGGGTTTTGACTACTTCGCCCGCAGGTCACTCAAAAAGTGGATGAAAATGGTGTACAAAATCAAATCCAAGAGTGATGGAAGTATTGACAAATATAAGGCTAGATTTTTGGCAAAGTTTTATAACCAAACTGAAGGAGTTAACTATTTTGAGACTTTCTCCCCATATGCTAAACTCACAACACTCAAATTTCTTCTCTATTTGACTTCTGTTCATAATTGAAAAGTCTTGCAACTAGATATCAACGATGTTTTCTTACATGGAGTTTAATATGAGGTAGTGTATATGTCTATTCCCCTAAGTCTCACTTTGACAGATGAAAATCCAAAAATCTACAATTGTTAGCAAAATACAGAAATCCCTCTATGGCCTCAAACAGTCCAGGCAGTGGTTCATCAAATTTTTAAAAACTTCCATCAAATTTGGCTCCAAGCAATGCATGTCAGACTATACTTTATTTGTAAATAAAACTGATTCCCTTATATCCTATATTTTAGTTTATGTTGATGATATTATTTTGACTTTTGACTGAGAGTGATACTGATGCGCTTCATCATTTCAAGAGCATTCTCATCACACCTTTTAAACTTAAGGATACCGGTATCTTGACTTTCTTTATGGGTTTTGTAGTTGTCAAAATGCACAAGGTATTTTTGTTAGCCAACCGAAATTTGCTCATTAGATAATATCTATTGCTAGTTATCTGCATTGTAAACCTTCTTCCACTCCAATGGTTGCTTCAATTAAACTCATTATACATATTGGTACACCTTTTGAAATCAAGTTTCTGCAGTGTATAGACAATTAATTAGAAAATTGTTGTACCTTTGTAACACTAGACATTATTTGTGCTTTGTTTTACATAAACTCAGCCAGTTTGTTAGTACTCCTACTACTCATCATTTATCAGTTGTGCGCCACATATTGAGGCATCTAAAGACCACAGTTTCCCAGGGTCTACATTTAAGTCTGCATCGTACTGCTTACTCAGACTCAAGCTGGGTTGGATGCCTTAATAGCAGAAGATCTACTTCAGGATTTCTGATTTATTTTGGTACTTTCTTAGTCACTTGGAAATCAAAGAAGCAAGTTGTGGTTGCCAAGGATTCAGCTGAATTTGGGTACATATGTCTTGCAGCTGTTTCTTGTGAGCTTAAGTGTTGGAATTACTACTTGGTTAACTACAATTTCCCATTAGAGTTGCTCATTTGGTATACAGTGACAGTCAATCTGCTCTACAAATTTCAGCTAATCCATTCTTTATGAAAAGACCAAACACGTTTATTTGGATTGCCATTCGGTCAGGGACAGGGTCCAAGCTGGTGAATTGAGCTCAAACACGTATCTTATGAACTTCAATTGGCAGATTTTCTTACAAAACCTTTGGCCCCAACTCAGTTCTCTTCTCTCATTGACAAGTTGGGTTAAATCATCATTTCACCCAACTTGAGGGGATAATGTCTTTTATTTCTTATTTGACCTTCTTTTATTTGTTATTGTGCCAAACTAAATGGGGCGTTTTGGTCTTTCTATTCCTTATTATTTAAAGGACGACACAGTTTCAGTACAATCCCGTTACCATTAGTTTGTCAGTCAAAATGGATGATGTTTCACCAGATCTATCGCTAGCGTATAAGAGACATTCGTTTCTTCTTCTTCTTCTTCTTCTTCTTCTTCTTCTTCTTCTTCTTCTTCTTCTTCTTCTTCTTCTTCAATATGTATTTCATTTTCGAACTGCAATGAATGAAATCTTCTCTCTCACTTCTTCTTCCTCTCTTCTCTCGTTTCCATTGCAGTAGCAAAGTGAAACCCTGATTTTGTGTCTTTCGATTCGTAAATATCAGTATGTTTGCGATCACTTTGGAGGTGATTCTATAAATAGACTTGTATAATCTGATTGGTCTAAAGTCAGAAGTTGTGTTTGGAGAGGACGTGTTGGGAATAAGGGCGATCCGAGTTTTTATTCCATTCTCTCATAAGGAGGTATCCAAATTTAGTGTACGAAAGAATACAGTTTGTGAGAGATTGATAGACAATGTCCCAATGACTTTGAAATAAGCCCTTAATGATCTCATCCGACCCGGAGACAGGAAATCTTAGTTTACAAAATTGAAGACGGCTTCTCAAATTTCTTTTGAAGTAAAAAGAACTTCTAAAGAACTGACGTTGGTAAAGTACATTGCAAAGACATCGAACAAGCTCGATTTGCTATTATCGATGGGGCAACTCTATTATAAAATAAAGAATACTTGCAGCATCTCCATTAGGTCATGAAAAATATGTAAAATTCCGTAAAATATAAAGCTCTAATTTCACACACAAGTGAGATGTGTTCTACAAAACATGCATCATCCATTTTACATTTGGACAACTTGAAAATGTGGTTGTAAATTTATGTGTCTCTCTCCTCTCATGCAATTTTTTAATCAAACTTAAAGTTTTAACTTTTCCATCACAATGTAATGTAAAAATATATTGTACAGTTAACAATGTAGATCTTACTTTAAGATTTAGGTAGTTTCTAAACTTATTTTCATTCTTTAAAGCAGCATTGTGAACCCAAGGCATCACGAAGGGACAGCCTCTTAGAAACGTTTAGCTATTCTAGCTGTTGTAAGTACTTACATTTGGACGGAAGACTCGTCGCTCCTATGTAAGTTTGTTTCTTTACCACTCCGTCCCATCTCTTTTGCACCATTTTGACTTTTACCACGATTCATTGGGTCACTTTGACCCGATGATTTGATAGCAAAACTTTGCAATTTTTAGATAAATTTTTATAGTGTTGTAGAGTAACTCTTATTCTACAAGGCCATAAAAAATTGTCAAAAAATTGCAACGTTTTGCGATCCAAATCACCAGGTCAAAGTAACCCAGTTACGGATGAAAAAGTCAAATGGTGCATTTCAGGTGAAACGGAGTGGTACAAGAGAATATACAAAAGTCAAAAAATATATATATTTTGGGAGTGAGGGGAGGAAAAAAACAAATATATGTGGTACACTTGGTAAGGAACAAATGTAAGAAGGTCGACCACCTCATCACATTTGTCTTTCACCTTTCAAGAAAAAAATTTGTCGAATGATGATCTTCCTTAGTCAACGTGTCGCTACGTGGTTCAGCCACTGCACGAGTACATCGTCATTCATTACGCACATCATATGGTATGTAGTAGTTGTAGTACTAAAATCAAATTGTGAAACCACATTATTATTAATCAGCAGCAAGTACTGAATTGCAACAATCCATAGACCTGGCTCACATATCAAAGTACACAAGGAAAACATCTCCAAACAACTGTTGGAACTTTAACCTAACCTTAACCTATACATAAAGAGGTCATGAAGACATTCATTTAGACATCACAATAATATTATGGAGCATACACAAACTACATTATACAAAATGTACTGTGTTAACACTCCAAACCCTAAATACTGAGATAAGAAATAGAACATCATCATCAAACCAAGTCAGAGCCTCCAAGAAACACAGCTTTCAGATGTGTGCACAACTCTTAGCTTCCACATGCCAAGCAATCGTCGCGGTTTGTCAATGAGCAAACCATTTGTGACATTCTCGTGCTATCATCATCTTCCACCACCACAGGAGCTTTTTCCTAGAATGTATAAATCGGCAGATATTCATTTAGTTTCAACTGAGCAAGTAGTATTTGCAGTGACAAAAACAGTAGGAGTAATATGAAGTGTAGACCGATTCATTACATTGAGTATCGACGTGTCCACTGTGAACTTTATGGCATCCGCTGCTGCACGTGAGCGCAGGTAGTACATACCCGTCTTCAAACCCTTTAGATCATGAAAAAGAAGAAAGTGGTTACGGTACGAGTAATTCAGAGTTTGATACAGCAACACGAGCCAAAATCCTCTAAATATTTCGCATAGATATCACAAAGGCATGATACAGAAAGCACCATTTGCCCACACATACACCTTATCTATATTGCTAGATGGAGTCTTCTCCTAATCTTGATCATGGAAGTAAGCCAGATAACCTAACATGATCTCAAGCAGTAACTCATTGTACTAAAGTAGAGAGTAGAATTTCATACCTCAGACCAAGTATGGAAGTGCAAGGAAGTGAGTTTTCCGAAATTAATTTGATCCATGTGTATGTTGAGACTCTGACTCTGGTCTATGTAACATCCACGCTCCACAGCCATATCAACCAATGTCTTTTGCTTAATCTCCCAAACAGTCCTGAAGCAATACCGCTCTTAGTCTTTGCCACACAAACAATGTATGTAAATAAAAGAACTATGAAGAGGATTTTCAGTACTTGTAAATAGCTTTGAGCTCCGGTGGAATCTCTGGAATATTCTGAACAGATCCATTCTCATAAATTATCTGGTTCTTCAAAGATGGTGACCATATACCCATCTCAGTTAGGTCATGAAGAAGGTGTTTGTTCACCACAACAAACTCACCACTGTAAATGGAAACAGATAATTAGACAGGAACAAGCAAAATCAGGGTCTTACAACATTCACAAGATGACCTTTTCTTTCAATGTTCAAGAAATACAAACCTCAGAACTCTGCGACTGTAGATGTTGGAGGTGTATGGTTCAAAACACTCGTTGTTTCCAAGAATTTGGCTGGTTGATGCAGTGGGCATCGGTGCTACAAGAAGTGAATTCCTGATTCCATTCTTTGCTATCATGCTCCTGAGAGCAGTCCAATCCCAACGATCTGAAGGTGTAACTCCCCACATGTCTGGCTGAATAATTCCCTGGACAACATAATAAAGATGTATTTAGCTAAATTATTAACACTCAGTAAAGTTAATAATTATATAGAAAAAATGCTCGACGTAGGAGGCTATTTTGCCAGTTAACTTAGCATACCTTACTGACAGGACTTCCATTGTATGTCTCATAAGGCCCTTCTTTCACAGCCAGCTCAGAAGACGCTTTGAGAGCACTGTAATAAATGGTCTCAAAGATATCTTTATTCAGCTGCCGAGCCTGCTCCCAAAACAACAAATGTTCACCCTTGAGTATTTTAAATGAGAAGTACAACAGTGTAGCATTAAGAAAAGAGATTTACCTCTGGCGATTCAAATGGCATGCCAAGAAGAATAAAGGCATCTGCCAATCCTTGGACTCCAATGCCAATAGGTCTGTGTCGAAGATTGGACCTCCTTGCAGTTTCCACTGGGTAGAAATTGACATCAATTATTTTATTGAGATTTGTGGTAACAGTTGCAGTAACCTGTGGCAACAAGAATGGGAAAGTATAAGAAATTAGACTTCACATGAGAAAATTACAGTTAACAGAGCTAAGTGATAAATTTCAAAACCAGTCACAAGAAAATTGTTAATATACCTCTGCAAGTTTGTCAAAATCAAAATATCGACTGTTCGACCCTCTACTTCCAACAAGTCTAGAAGGGTGAGATTCCAATGGAACACCCTGCAATCAGACAGAAAGAATGCTCTTCAGAATGGTTGTGCTTATACCCACAAGAACAAGTGCCACACATCCACAACAGGTAGCATACCTTCTCTCTAACAAATCTTGGTAAAGCAATCGATGCTAGATTGCAAACAGCAGTTTCTGTTGGACTAGTGTACTCAATTATCTCTGTACACAAGTTTGAAGATTTGATAGTACCCAAATTTTGCTGATTGCTTTTCCTATTGCAAGTGTCCTGTACATTACAGAACAGTAAAAAATATTAATTAAAACTGTGGTACAAAAAGATTATAATTTACATCTCTTTATTAAAGATCACCTTAAACAGCATGTATGGAGTTCCAGTTTCAATCTGAGACTTCAGAATCTCAAACCAGAGGTCTTGCGCCTTCACAACTTTCTTTGCCTTGCCCTAAGCATGTGACAGCCTAATGGTAAGTAAAGAAACTTGTATTCGCACAGGTTTCAAATATAATGCCTGAAGGTAAAAATATCTTACCAAGCTCTCATATTGGGTGTATAGGTTCTCAAATTCTTTACCCCAGCAATCGGCCAAACCTGGAGATTCATTTGGGCAAAACAAAGACCACTCTCCCTTATTTCTAACTCTTTCCATAAAAAGATCAGGTACCCACAGTGCATAAAATAGATCTCTGGCTCTGTGCTCTTCCTGTAGTGAGAAGTAAGAATATGTTAAATGTCAATGGATTTAAGAGACTTGACTTAAGATGATAAGTGTTGTCATCAGCCAAAAGAATGTAATGCTCATGCTATGTAGGTAACCAGATAACTCTATTAGGTAAAAGTTTGATTCTGAAGACAAAATTTCAGTGTACTAGTAAATACAATAATTCAGCAGTACCTTTCCATGGTTCTTCCTCAAGTCCAAAAAGTCAAATATGTCAGCATGCCATGGCTCCATGTAGACAGCAAAAGCACCTAATCGCAACAAGTAAAAAATATTAACATGCTTGACAGTTTGATATCATTAAGCTGAAGTAGATGTGGATCATGATCATGATATGCATACCCTTCCTCTTGCCACCACCTTGGTCAACATAACGAGCAGTATCATTAAATACTCGCAGCATTGGGACAATGCCATTGGATGTTCCATTCGTTCCACGAATGTAGCTGCCAGTAGCACGGATATTGTGCATAGAGACACCAATTCCTCCAGCTGATTTGCTGATAATTGCACACTCCTTCAAAGTGTCATAGATTCCTTCAATACTGTCATCCTTCATGCATACCAAGAAACAACTGCTTAACTGCCAATGCAGATTAACATGACAATGTTAGTAAGCAGCAATAATGTGCACACCAAGTTTAATCAAATGAAAAAGTTGGGAGGCATATCATTCTCAAATGCATTAAACTGGAATGCTACATAACATGTGGGAGAGTACTTTACTAAGTTCACATACTTGGGGTCTCGGTGTCCCTGCATTGAAGAGGGTTGGTGATGCATGAGTGAACCATCTCTGAGACATCAGATGATATGTCTTGAGTACTGCATCAATGTCATCTTTGTGGATTCCAACAGCAACTCTCATGAGCATGTGTTGTGGCCTTTCAACAACCTTTCCTTGGACCTTGAGCAGATATGATCTGTCTAAGGTCTTGAATCCAAAGTAATCATAGTCAAAGTCCCGGTCATAGATTATTTCACTGTCCAGACGAGCAGCATTCTGTAACACCAAATTGTATTTTAGCACACTTGAACTCAGATGACAATATCTCTCGCATTTTCGATAATCAAAGATAAGGACCTCATCAAGAAAAGCCATTCAATTAATTGAATTGAGGAGAAATGATGTTCTAATTATTTATTTACAATGATCTATCAATTAAAGTTAAGTGTCTAATTCCATTAGTTTGAAGGAACCTAGATTATTATATAGGTTTGCAATATTGATTACTGGATATATGGACCCCCAATCCAAAACAACATTAATTCAATGAATTATAAAGGATTGTACAAAATCATGGATATCTGCTGAAAAGATGAACTAGTAAGGATTTGGGCAATATTGTATTACAAGGTATCACAATGACAAGTACAAACCATAATGGATTATTCAATTGGCATGAAATGTCAAGTACAGTGAAGGATGCCAGACTGAGACAATAGTGTACCTTCATGATAATCTCATAAACATCATCAGCAATGAGAGAAGCCTTCTGTCCAGACCTCTCACTGACATGGTGGTACATGTCCTTAATCCTATTTTACACACACAAAAAACATATCATTAGAAGCCATGGTTCTCACACATAAATATGCCAGAAATGAATCAAAACTTACTACACAAAACGATTCACAAGCACTCACGTCTCAGAAAATGACTTCTTAGTGTTCTTATGCAGATTCGAAACCGCAATCCTCGCAGCTAGCTGTTCCAGAAGCAGGTAACACCGATTACCAATCAGAAACAGTATACAGGTATGGTCAATTGCAAAACCAAGAAATGAAATACAAGCTCAATGCATAAAAACACACATCAGAAACCCATAACCAGTCGTTCAGATTCAGCCCCACAACAGAATCAACATCAGGTGAAACAATTGCATAACTAAGAGTAACTCTCAATCCATAATTAGGACCCATATCAAAAAAATCAACATAAGCAGGAATCATACAAAGGTAGATCAACCCACAAATTCAAACCCATCACCAATAATTGGTAACCACCATATACCCAACAATGAACTACAAATTGGAGATAAGATTTGCATAAACAGATGAAAATTAGTAGTACCACAGAGAGAATCAACATAGATTAACCCACAAGTTCAAACCCATCACCAAAATTGGGTACCGGCATAAACCCATCAATAAACTACAAAATGGAGATACATAACCAGAAATGAGATTAACCCACAACTCATGATTGGGAGTCAAATCAACCCATCAACATAATCAGATAATCAGAAATTATGAGAGCAATTACAAACGTAGATCAACCCACAAATTCAAACCCATCACCAATAATTGGGAACCAGCAGAAACCCATCTATAAACTACGAATTGGAGATAAGATTTGCATAAGTGGAAGTCTAAGCAACCCATCAACATAAGCAGGAATCATATAAAGCAATTATAAGCGTAGATTAACCCACAAATTCAAACCCATTAGCAATAATTTGAACTCAGCATAAACCCATCAATGAATTACGAATCGGAGATAAAATTAGCATAAACAGATACTCACGGAAGCATAATCTGGGTGATTGGCAGTCAAGGCGGCGGCGGTTTCAGCGGCGAGTTCATCCAATTGGCTGGTGGTGACACCCTTGTAGACACCGGCACAGACCTTCTGCGACACCAGGACCGGGTCGCAGTGCTCGACGCTGAGGCCGTAACTGAGCTTCTTCAGACGAGCGGTGATCTTGTCGAAATGGACTGTTTCCTGACGCCCGTCTCTCTTCACCACATACATCTTCAATCAATTCACTGGGGAATTTCGTCGAACAGGTTCTGTGCAGTGACAGAAATCGAAGAGACAGCAAGAGGAGATTAATAGAGAGGAGAGAAGAGTGTACAGAGGAAGGGTGAGAGAGAGAGGGATTGATATAGGGGTAAGTGAAAGTTTTGAAAATTTTGTAAATTAGGGTTTCCCTCTAGCTTGCAGGCGACGATTTTTGGAGTTTTCCCGCCAGTAGGGTTTTGGTTTGGCGGGCGATTTACAGGGGGTGGACCACTGTTGACCTTTTATGCGAGTGAGTATCAAATGAAGAAGAAGACGAGATGGATAAAGTGAAAGAGGGGGGTTGGATCATGTGTGTGTGCATTGATGGGGGTTTTAGGAGAGTTGGTATAATTTTGGCGCCATGGCTAAGGCTAGGGCTTCCTTTTTTGTGTGGAGTTGAGTGATACACATGATGATGTTAGGCTCATCAAATTAATGTACTACTGGTACTTGCGTTAAAAAAAAAAGGTGTAGTACTTTTGATTCAAAATTCAAATTCAACCTACCCCCGATAGAGGTAAAAGACTAGAATAATTGCGAGGGTGAGAGGGCAAATTATCTATGCTTAAATATTTTTAATTTTTTTATCACGTTCAGAATTTAAATCAATATTAAAAAATATCAGCAGCTGGGGTGGTAGCTCAAGTGGTAGAACGTTGAAAGCCCTGCATTAGGTCCCGAGTTCAAACCCGGTTGACGACAAAACAATTTCTGGAAAAAAAATCAATCTTTTCTTCACGAATTTTTCTTCACGAATAAAAACGTACATAATCGTTCTCTCTTTCTTAATACCTCTAATTATGAAACAAGGCCCCTCCGACACGACCCGTGCATGACCCGCCCCCTACAACCCGACACGTGCAGAGTTTCTAGAATTTTCGAGCACGACCCGGCCCACCCTACCCCTCGGCACGACCCGTCTCCAGCCCGCCGCACCTCGCCACGGCCTTAACCTGGCCCGGCACGCCCCGCATCCACCATGAAATATATGATCTCTTCATTTCATCGTCTCTAACTAGACATACCTCTAAAATGTTCACAATGGTAAAACTAAAACCACAAATTGGCTTTGTTTGTCACATGCATAGCTATCATAATATCAATTATGTTCCGGTCCAATGTGGAACACTAGGGCCACATAACAATGTCTGTTAAATTTGTTGTTTTATTCATTCTTACTGAAAGGGGAGTATGTAGATAAATATGCAGCACAGATAATCTAGAGGGGGGTTGAATAGAATATGCCAACTTATTGCAAAACTTGGTGGAGGAGGATAAATTCTTTGAAGAGCAGTGAAGTTCAAGGCCTTGAAAACAATTTCAAGCCTTTGAAGTAAAATACATGTTGAAATAAAACAGACAAGTCTTTTTCAAAACATTTAAAAGAGTTTCAAACCCTTGAAAACAGACTAGTTTGAATGTTGTAAAAACTATGAATGTAGATGAACTGTAAATAAAAGAGACAGCTGATTTATAGAGTTCAGTCCACTTGGACCTACGTCTCTACCTCAGGGATCTTCTCCCTGCAGGATTTTTAACTCAATTCTTATTAATCAAAAGGTAAGCCCTAGATCTCAAGCACAGAGAGTTGCCTTACTCTGTTACAGCTTGTGGTTCTCTCTAACCTATCTAGTATCTGCTCTAGCTAACTAATTAACTAAGAATTCTCTATTATTCACCTTGAACAATCCTTGTGAATAAAAATGAAGAAGTATTACAAGAATGATCTACAAATAAAGCACAATACAAAAGAACACTGAAGTGTAGAACTGCAGTGAAGTATGCAGTGATCTTCTGTGAGCTGGATTGTGAGAGTGATGAAATTCTTTGATGCTTGTTAATCCAGAAATGAGTCTCTCCTTTTTGCTCGTTCAGTGTCCTCTCTTGTTGCTTCAAAATGAGCTCCATTTATACTGTTTGAGGCTCTGCAAATCTTTCCAGATTTTCAGCAACAACTTCCTATTTTGTAGGCAACAAACTTTGACTCTCTTAACAGCCTTCTCCAACGGATAGTTGATCACAATCTTCAGAGATATTGTTGTGATATTGTCATTAAACAATCTGAGAAGCTGTCATAAGTCTTTGATTGATCACAAAATCATCATCTTTAATTATTTCCTTTCCTGCAAAAGCCATATTAGGAAATCAATCATGCATATTTAGGAAAAAAAAAATCCCTGCAAAACTTCAAACTGATAGATTAAAACATGTTAGATATATCAGAACAGTTAGTCTTTCATCATCAAATAATAACACATGAAGCACAAGGGTGATAGATATAAAATCATATCAGAAGAGTTGAGAAAACTCCCCCTTAGAACATGCATACAGGTCAGACAGTTTCAAGGCTTTGAATCATGGTTCAAGGCCTTGAAATAGCTTCAAACCTGTGAAACCTGATTCAAGGCTTTGAAAACTAGCTCAAGGCCTTGAAATAACTGAGTATTTCAAGTCCATGAAACATGTGACCTTACAATCTCCCCTTTGATGAAAGACAAAACCTCAATCTTGTTTGATTCTTAGTTTCTGCAAAAAATACTGATTAGCACACAGTTCAAACAAATAGTAATAACACAGTAATTCCAAAAGATCCAACTTATTAATAAACATAAGCAAACAGTTCAAAGAAATAGTGATAACATAGTAATTTCAAAAGACCCAACTTATTAATAAACATAAGCAAAAACTGCAAGTAAATTGCAGATAATCCTACTGAACAAAAGATAGGTCACCTAAACAAAGATAAAAACAAAACAACCTAAGATTTTCTCCCCCTTTTTGGCCTTCATCAAAAAGAATGAGAATATGTTGGATCAGTGTCTGGAAATTTTGAAAAAAAAAGACTTCAAAATAAATAATGGAAAGAAAGAATAGTCAGGATTAAGGGGTTGGGTCTTCATCTCCATCCCGATCTCCTTCTTCTTTCTCACTGTCTTCATCAGTCTTCTCATGTTCTTCTTGTTGCTCTTCATTCTCACTAGCAGTCTCTTCTTCAGCCTTGTCCTTAGTAGCAGTATTTGGAGATTTCTTCTTCTTCCTCAGGGTTATCAGCAAATTATCTGAGTCAGGGTTGTCTACTTTATCTCCTTCCTGAGCAGCTTGCTCAACTACCACCTGCTTTCCTTTATCCTTGACTGGAGCAACCTCGTACTGGTTGGAATGTTCACTTGGCAGGTTTTTGTCAGAGCCATCTTTCTTGGCACCTTCTCCATCCTCAGGGACATCAAACACAGTCATGCTTATAAAGATGGTTTCCACCATGTATTTGACATGTGAAAGATGGTTTCCATCATGCTTATAAAGCTGATTCTCTTTGATCTCACTATTGTCCATCTCTAGACCATCAAGTCTCTGAAGAATTAAAGACGAATTAGGAGGCTGAGAGGCCTGGCTTGAAGTAGGGGTCAAGACCGTGGGCTTAACAAATTTCTTTGCATTCAGCTCTTCTTCAGTCAAATCTGAACACAACTTCCAAATCTTCTCTTTGGTCTTAACTAACCCAATCTTCTCAAAATCTCTGTCATTCAGCACACCAATCCCAGAAGTGATAGACTCTTCACCAGCAGTAGGAATCTCAAGGTGTTGAAAGAACAGAGTGAGAAAGTTTGCATAAGGCAAAGGATGCTTCTCTGATCTGTTTGGCTGAAAAGTATGTGTTCCATTACATGTTTCTGCAGATCAATGTCATAGCCATGCATGATAAAATACATAATGTACAACACCCTCTCGGTGACTAACTCCTTGGAATATTCCCTTCGAAAGATTCATCTCATAAAAGATAGTGAATAAAACTTTAGCTTCAACATTTAACATAGAGTGTGTTAACTGTTTGGATGAGGCAGGAACATTGGGTAGAAAGAATTCTTCTCTGGCCAATTTCAAAGCTTCATTTTTTGGGAGGATAGTTATTTGTGTCATACCTCTTGGGACACCCTAGGACAAATGCAAACTCAGCATGATCTAATTCCATTGTAACCCCAACAACTAAAGACTTGATAACTAAGTGTGGAGAGATCTTAAGTTGCTTCATGTTGAGATAGAAGAATCTGGTAAGTCTTGGATAGGCTAGCTCAGGGGGGTTTAGCATGAACCACAGAGAGCTTTTCTTCAACATAGTGATACAATTCAGATTCATTCCAAGCAACATATGCATACTGATCAAGCTACATAAAGAAATCTTCCAATATGCAAAACCATCCAACCACTGACCTTTTGAAGTGTTTGAGATGGACCAAGATTCATCAGGAGCAGTGTTCTTTGAGTAGATCTGCAAGGATTTCTCCACATTGTCTCCTGGTTGTTCCTCTGCTACCTTCCCTGCCCCTTTTTCAGCTTGAGTTGCCTTCTTCTTTTTCTTCAACTTCTTGGGGCTAGAGACCTCTGTTTCTGGTTGCTTCTCTGCAGTAGCCTTTTCTTTTTTCGTCTTCTTCGTGTCTGAGGAGGGAGTTGCATCCGTCTTGACTTTCTTCTTGGGTGGAGGAAGCTCTGCAACTGCCTCCGCACTAGGAGTTCTAGAACTAGAGTCTCCACTAATATCTTGAACTTCATCCACTGTTGCCTTTCTCTTATTCTATGTACTCTGTTTTGAACCTCCGGCCATCTTGATTCGGTCTGAGGCTCTTCTTGTGCTCATTAGGGTGTGGGAGAATAATAGAGATAAGTAGATTTGATACGGAGTGAAGGAGAAGAGAAGAAGATAAATACTAAGAGAGTTTGAATTTGAAAAGGAAACTGCAATATTTTTCTTATCTTAAATATATGTAATGATCAACGAAGATTCAAATCTTTGAAGCCGTTGGAAAGAAATAATTTATACTATATTTGGTTGAACAAATAATTTTTAAAAAGGTAGGGGCAATATTGAGCAAATATCTACAAAGATAGCACCCAATACTGAATGATCCAAGAATAATTCACTAATCAGTTATCATACTTATTTTCAAGGCTTTGAAAATAGTTTCAAGGTCTTGAAAAGCTGTTAAGCTGAAACACATAAGATCAAAACTTTGAGCAGATTTTCAAGGCTTTGAAAATCAGTTCAAAACTTTGAAACACAAAATAACTTAGCTTCCTTACCTGACGCTCCCCCTAAACCAATGCAACTTTATTTAGCATGCCTAATTCTAGTCTTAGAGCTGAAAATCTTTCATCTGGCAATGGTTTAGTGAAGATATTTGCAAGTTGCATGTTAGTAGAAAAAAATTCAAGAACAATATCACCTTTCTCAGCATGATCTCTGATGAAATGGTGTCTGACATCAGTATGCTTGGTTCTTAAATGCCGAACTGGATTCTTTGTAATAGATATTGCACTGGTATTGTCACATTTGATGGGAATACTTCTGAAATCAAATCCAAGGTCTCTCAATTGTCGAGCAATCTATAATACTTGTGAACAACATGCTCCAGCAGATATATATTTAGCTTCAGTTGTTGATAAAGCATCTGAGATTTCTTTCTTGGAATTTCAACTGATCAGAGATGATCCAATAAATTGGCAAGTTCCAGAAGTGCTTTTCCTATCAACTTTGTAACCTGCAAAGTCAGTATCCGAAAATCCATGCAAATAGAAGTTAGAATGTCTTGTATACCAAAGCCTTAATTCTTTGGTACCATTGAGATATCTGAACATTCTCTTCACAACACTTAAGTGTGATTTCTTTGGATCTGCTTGAAATTCTGCACACATACATACACTGAACATGATATCTGGTCTACTAGCAGTGAGATAAAGTAATGATCCAATCATACCTCTATACTCTTTAACATTGGCACTCTTACGAGATTCATCTTTATCTGAAGACAGTGTAGAACTCATGGGAGTCTCGATCTATTTGGATTGAGACATGTTGTACTTGTTAACAAGTCCCTAGTGTACTTGCTTTGATGTAGAAAGATGCCCTTCTTCAGCTGATGTAATTGAAGTCCAAGGAAGAAGTTCAACTCTCCCATCATACTCATTTCAAATTTACTGCTCATAAGTCTTGAGAATTCTTTGCATAGAAGATCATTAGTAGCTCCAAACAGAATATCATCAACATAAATCTGAACTACAAGTAAATCTTTCTCACGAGTCTTTATGAAAAAGGTATTGTCTACCAATCCTCTTTTGAAATCATTTTCAAGTAGGAACTTTGACAATCTTTCATACCAAGCCCTTGGAGCTTGTTTCAAACCATAGAGAGCTTTGTCAAGTTTGTAAACATGATATGGAAACTTGTCACTTTCAAAACTAGGAGGTTGTGCAACATAAACTTCCTCTTGCAAATAGCCATTCAAAAATGCACATTTCACATCCATTTGAAATAGTTTAATGTTTTTGTAAGATGAAAATGCAAGTACTAACATGGCAACTGGAGAAAAAGTTTCCTCATAATCAATACCTTCTTCTTGATTGTAACCTTGAGCAACTAACCTTACTTTGTTTCTGACCACCTTGCCATTCTCATCTAATTTGTTTCAGAACACCCATCTAGTACCAATGGCAGACTGGTTTGTTCGTGGAGGAACTATGTTCCACACCTTGTTTCTTTCAAACTCATTGAGTTCACTTTGCATAGCTATAATCCAGTCTGCTTCTTGTAATGCTTCCTTCACAGTTTTGGGTTTTACAAGAGAAATAAAAGCATTGAAGGCACAAAGATTCTTCGAATGTGATCTGGTTTGTGTACCAGTGGTTGGGTCAAAGATGATGTTGTCAGCTGGATGAGATGAAAGATATTTGGATCTCTTTCTTGGAGACCATAGTTCAGGCTCTCCATATTGCTTCTCTGGTCTTGAAGTATAGCCTGGTCACTTATATATTTCTGATCATATTTGTCAAGGCTTTGATCTTTGTTTTCAAGGTCTTGAAAATGACTTTTGTTTCCTTATGAACCTTTCTTGAACCTAAGTGAGTTCTCAACTTCTTCTTCTGATTCGTGCTTGTTCAGATTCAAGTCTGCAAAATTTTCACTCAAAGAACCATCATAGCTTTCATCAAAAATAACATGAATATTTTCTTCAACCAACGTGGTTCTTTTATTATAGATTCTGTAAGCTTTGCTAGTAAGAGAGTAACCAAGAAATATACCTTCATCACTTCTTGCATCAAACTTACCCAAATTGTCCTTACCATTGTTGTGGACATAGCATGTGCAACGAAAGGGTATGAAGTATGAGATGTTTGGCTTCCTCCATTTGAATAGTTCATATGGGGGTCTTCTTCAAGACGGTTCTGATCAAGCATCTGTTCAAAATGCAATTTGCTGTATTCACAGCTTCTGCCCAATAATGTTTTGGCAGCTTGTTTTCTAAAAGCATTGTTCTTGACATATCTTCAAGGGTCCTGTTCTTTCTTTCAACAACTCCATTTTGTTGAGGAGTTCTAGGAGTAGAGAAATTGTGAGAGATACCATGCTTAACACAAAATAAATAAAATTCCAATTGATCAAACTCTCTACCATGATCACTTTTGATTGAAGCAATGGGTAGGTTTTTCAAGTTTTGAAGTTCTCTGTAAAGCTTTGAAAATTCAGAGAGGGCTTCAGATTTTTCTTTCAGAAACATAACCCAAGTATATCTAGAATAATCATCTACAATAACTAGCATATGCCTCTTTCTTTTTGGAGTTGGTGTCCTCATAGGACCACACAAATCCATGTGAAGTAGTTCAATAGGTCTAGAAGTACTTACAAACTTCTTTCGTTTTAATGAGCTTCTAGTCAGCTTACCCTGAGCACAAGCTTTGCATACTTCATCTCCTTTGAACTTGATAGATAGTAATCCTCTTACCAAGTCTTTTGAGATCAATTTATTCAAGGTATGCAAGCTGATGTGACCAAGTTTTTTGTGCCAAATCCTTGAATCCTCTTTCAAGGCCTTGAGACACTTTAAGCTTCTACCTGCAACTTTGTTAGTTTAAAAGGTATAAACATTGTCTGATCTAGAGGCTGCGAGAATGCAATTGCCTGATTTCTGATTTTGCACCACACACTTCTCTTTATCAAATATAACCTTATTTACATTATCACAGAGCTGAGATACACTAAACAAGTTAAATATCAAGCCATCAACTAGATATACATCAAAAATAGAGTTTTCAGAAATTGCCAACTTTATCAATATCAAGTATGTTGCATTTGCCTTTCTCACCAAGTGTAATTGAACCTTCAGATTGCTCTTACAATTATGAGAATAGAGATATCTTTCCACTCATGTGTCTTGAGCAACCACTGTCCATAAACCACTCCTGTTCTTTGACATTGGTGACAACCTGCAAACACCAATCACTGCCTTACCCAGCTGTTAGACCAAGTGTGGAATTTAGACTCATACTCAGGATCAACCATGTTAGATGGTCTGACCCCTTTAGGAACCCAAATATGTCTAACTTGTCCTTTAAGTTTAAATGGGAATGTGTTCCTCGTTATGTGATGGTCTCTTCTTCTGAAAGGACAAGTCATCTTCATATGACCAATCTTGTTACAAACATGACACTTAGGAGAAGTTTTGTTTCCAGCTTTCACAAATCTGGTATTGTTCTTTCTTGGAAAGTTTGGATTGTATCCAATACCAGTTTTGTAAACTGACTTTAAACTTTCTCCAAGAATCAGGTTCAACTTGTGTTCTGAGCCTGCAAGCTTGACTTAGACTAATTCAGATTCTTGAAGTTTCTCAATTAGAGTAGTCTTTTGTCTATCTAATTCATCAACTTGATTTCTGAGATTAACAAGGTTGTTACTCAGTAAAGAGTTCTCAGTGACTACTTCCTTGACTTGTGTTTTCACGGCTTTGAAACTGGTTTTCAAGGCCTTGAAATCACTGCCAGTTTTCTTCTGAGATATTTCAAGATTCTAATTCAGACAAACAAGTTGTAAATCCTCTTTTGATTGCTCATGAACATTTTCTTTCAAAATAATCTGAAAGAGCTTCATTTGGTTTTGAAATCAAACAGTTTACCATTACCTCAATGTTCTTCTCAGAACTTTCATCTAGCTTGGCCATGAAGCATAGGTTGGCATGTTCTTCTTCAGATTCATATTCACTTGAGCTATCTGAATCACTCTTCTTCTGTCATGATCTTTCTTCTGAAAGTTCTTGCTTTTCTTGTGTGAACAGTCTCTTATCAAATGTCCTGCATCAACACACTTAAAGCAGTTCATGACTTTGGACTTATTCTGTGAAGAAGACTTACCTTTGTAGTCCTTGCTACTGGATGACATGTGTCTTTCTCTTTTTAAGTCCTTGTTTCCAAAGTTTTTCTTCATCTTGAGGATTCTGGTTAAGGCTTTGGAAATCAAAGCAAATGGATCTTCATCATCATTTTCTGTTTTAAGGCTTTGAATTTTCTCATTCTCTTTGACCTTGAGTGCTAAGTTCTTGACACATTCAAGCAACTCTCCACCAGCCTCATTCATGGATATTTCATGTGTCAGGAGCTTCCCTTGTAGATCATCAAGTTGTAGTGATGAGAGATCTTGTGCTTCTTCAATGGCTATTGTCTTTGGTTCTCATTTAGTCTTTGGAAGACTTATCAGTATCTTCCTCACCTTTCCTTCATTGGAAATATGCTTTCCCAATGAATCAAGGTTATTGACAATGTCTGTGAACCTCTTGAACATCTCTCTGATTGACTCATCTTCATTCATCTTGAACAACTCATATTGCCTGAGATAGATGTTGATTTTGGTTTGCTTGACTTGACTGGTTCCTTCAAATGTCACCACAAGCTTATCCCAGATCTCTTTGGCAGTCTTTCAGCCTGAAATCTTGTTAAATTCATCTGTACTTGTATTAACCCCGATATTTATGTTACATGTTTAACTTTAAGTGATGATAGTATTATCTAAAAGTGTGTTTAAGGAAAATATTTTGTTAGTTATCCTAGACTTTTTCTTAAGAAAAGTTATAAAAGAAAGTAGAAACCAAGTTGTATGTTTATTCTATTTGCAAACTAAAATGTCTTTTAAGTAATGTTTAGGGTACTTTGTGCAATATTCTATGAGAAATAAAATATAGTATTGAATTTTAGTTTGATGTTTTGGTTACATCAAATACTTGCATCAATATGAATATATGGTGTGCATTATATGATTTGGAACATACTTGCTCTCACATATTTTGGTGTGACCATCACACTCAATTATTTTGGGAATATATAAGCACAATTTGCATCATGGTCATCATTTTTCCTCCTCATTTTCTCACTCATAAATGCCACAAGCTCTCATTTCTCTCCTCACTTCTCTCAAACCCGGTTTTGTTTCTCACCCACCAAAAACATGACCCAAACATCAAAATTTTGAGGTTCTAAGTGAAGAAAACTCATCTTGGGTGTTAGTATATCAAGTGAGGGGCATGTTTTGAGCATTTTCATCAAGATTAAAGGTCGTATGAGTCATCTTTCATGTCTTCCCCAAACCCACTTCAAGAACACCATGAAAGTATGAGTATGCTCTACATCTTTTTGCATCTACATCATGATTTTGTTCATTCACTCCTCATTCTTGTGATTCTATGAAAAATCTTTAGTTGCATGTTAGTGGATCATCATTTTAAGATGCAATATTAGCATTGACCATCTCATTTGTATGCTAGCATTGTGGATTTGTGATTGCATGTTCTTCATTCATCATCATCTTCGTGATTTCCACACATGCAAGTATAAAATTGAGTTGTTGGGTATATATGTATATGCTTCAAATATTTTGATTGTCCAATTTCAGATCTTGGAAGAAAATTTCTTGCATGCAACAAGTTTTGAACTATACAAAACCATCAAACTCATGTTTTGAGCTGATTTTCACAAAATCGAGAAAAATACTTAATTACTTCAGAAAATTACGAAAAATTCATGGTTTGTGTATTTTCATATGATATTTCTACAGTAAAAATTTCAGAACCATGTAAAAGACTAAGTTTTAGAGTGCTCCGATAAACTTGGAGAGTAACCCTACGGGACCAAACCCTAGAGGGAAGCAGACGGCGACGTTGATCAGGGCAGCAACCATGGCGACAAGAATCCCGGCCGAGTATACGGAGAAGGAGATGGCCACCATTGTGCTTGACAATGAGTTCTGCGATAAGGCTGACCGCAAGTTTTCCTTCAGTTTACTGGGGATGTTTGTCTCGGATGAAAGAATCAATGCGGGAGTGATGCGAGGTATGTTCAGACGGATATGGACAAATGGTGAGAAGATCTCAATACTTGAAGTAGATGTCAATACTTTTCTTTTCAGTTTCCCGGATAAAAATACAATGGATCGTGTTTTTGCTGGGGGTCCCTGGATTTTTCAAAGAAAAGTACTTATGCTTCAACCTTGGAAGTTAGGAGATCCTACCCGAGATGTTGCTTTTTCGAGTTTTGATGTGTGGATACAAATCTTGGGCCTACCGATTCAATTTGTGAATGAAGAAGGTGCACGTAAGATCTGTGAAGGAATAGGAGAGATCATAGATGTGGACAAACGGATCTTCAGTGAGGAGGAAGATGGCAATTTTGTTAGGGCAAGACTACGTCTTCCAATCAATGACCCAGTGCCCAGAGGCGTTCACATACAGTTTCGAGACAAACGGGTATGGATCGATTTTCGATATGAACGAATCCCGTCAGTGTGCAGTTGGTGCGGGAGGATTACACATGATGGGAAAAATTGTGAAGAGTTATCCACAGCGGATAAAGTTAATCTCGAGGAGGGGTATGGGAATTTCCTCCTGTACCACCCCCTTATGAAGAAACGTTCCCCGAATGTGAAGACGAAGGGGGAGGGTAATAGCCCGGGGAATACTCAAAGGGAGACGGACCAGGCTAGCAGCCACTCTATGGACACAGAGAATGGAAGCCAAATGCCCAAAGACAAGACCCCTCGAGTACCTGAACAAGTCAGTGACATCGTGATTCATGATCAGGCACAGCAAACAACAATCGAGACGACAACAAGTCAGTATAAGGTGATTGAAGGCTTTGTTGATTCCGTTATCGAAGGATTCAATAATACCGAACAGATCTCAGTAAGGGACATAATATCATCAATAAACAAGGTGATTGCTGGACAAGTTGGGAGTGATCAGATTAAGAGAAAGGGTTCTACAACCTACTTTAGTCCTCCGCCAAACAAGACAGCTATGGAGATCCTCACAAACAAAAAAGGAAGACAGTTAACCTACGGAAGGGAGAGCGCAGGGGATGAACACCCGACAGAGAACATGGAAGATGACGAGACACTCGATAAAAGGGCGGAGACCGGGAACCGGTCCGCCCCGGGCCAATGAGTATCATAAGTTGGAACATCCGAGGGTTGGGCAACCCTCGGAATGTCGTGGCTCTTCTCAATCTTGTGAAGAGCCATAGCCCCGGTCTAATCTTTATTATGGAGACTAGACTGTCAGTAGAGGAGATGGAGGGAGTACGGAAAAGGATGGGTAATTTTGGAGGAAAGTTTGTTAGCAGTCGTGGTCGAAGTGGGGGTTTAGCCTTACTTTGGCGTGACAATTTGAAGGTACGAGTGATCTCGAGTTCCTTGTGGTACATAGATTGTGAAGTTTACGACGATAATGCGGCACGGTGGTGGAGCCTGACGGGTTTTTACGGAAACCCCGACCCGAGAGAGAGACACCACTCTTGGGAACTGTTACGTCGTATTAGAGGTCCGGGTACAACGCCTTGGTGTGTCCTAGGTGATTTTAATGCCATGACAAAATCAGTGGAAAAATTAGGTGGAAGGAGTTTCGACGAACAAGGTGCTAGTAGTTTTCGTCAAGTTCTCCAAGACCTACAACTCCACGATCTTGGTTATAATGGTAAAGAGGTCACTTGGGAAAGCAATCCTAGAGGCGGTGTCATTATATATGAACGTCTAGATAGAGTTGTTGCAACGATTGAGTGGATGTCGCTCTTTCAAGCAAGCAGAGTTAATCACCTAACCGCAACGGTATCGGACCATTGCCCTATACAACTAATCTGGGAAGCAGATCGAAGAAAGAGTAAAGGGAGTAAACGTTTCCAGTTTGAAGCGTTTTGGAATCAATATTCCAGCTGTGGAGAAGTAATCTCATCCGAATGGGCAGCTATGCCTACATGCTTACCTCTCAAAGACAAGCTTGCCAATTTGGCAATCAGTCTTAAGGAGTGGGAGGCTAAGGAAATCGGTAACATAGTTCGTCAAGTTCGAGATTTGAAGAAGCAGCTAAATTTTCTTGAAAAAGGTCAGGGCCTTATGCAAAACCGGACAGAAATATTGACCCTTAAATCCCGAATAAATGCTCTTTTGCTCAAGGAGGAGGAGATTTGGAAGCAAAGAAGTCATATTCAATGGCTAGAAAAGGGAGACAAGAACACAACTTTCTTCCACCGGAAGGCCACCATTAGAAAAGCCCGTAACGCACTTAAGGGCTTGGAAGATGACGAAGGTATGTGGCAAACGGGCGAAACTGAAATAATTGCAGTTCTCACGAAGTATTTTTCAGATTTGTTTACTTCAACAAATCCCTCACAGGAAGATATGGAACCACTGCTAAATGTAGTCCCAAACTTGGTTTCCAGTGAGAACAGAATCATGCTAGATAGCAATTATTCCAGTAACGAAGTTAAGGAGGCATTGAGTCAAATGGGGCCTTTGAAGGCACCGGGTTTTGACGGCTACCCAGCCACCTTTTATCAATCCCATTGGGGAGCAGTGGGTATGGATGTCGAAAGTGTGTGTCTCGACATACTCAATGGCAGGAGAAGCATGAAGGAGTTCAACAAGACAATCATAGCTTTGATCCCCAAGATTAATCAGGTCAGGAAACCATCTGATCTACGGCCTATAAGTTTATGTTCAGTTGTTTATAAATTGTTTACGAAGACAATCGCAAATAGGTTGAAATTAATTTTGTCGGAAATTATTTCAATCTACCAAAGTGCTTTTGTACCGGGTCGTTTGATAACGGATAATATCTTGCTTGCGTATGAATTACTACATACAATGAAATACCGAAAGAAAGATAAGGTGGGAAGTTTTGCGCTCAAGATTGACATGTCTAAGGCCTATGACCGAGTTGAATGGGATTTTATCCGTGCTAGTATGGAACGATATGGTTTTGGGACCAGATGGATTGATTTGGTTATGGATTGCATCACAACATCAAGTTTTAGTTTTGCATATGAAGGTAAAAGTTGTGGAGAAGTCATACCTGAACGAGGTTTGAGGCAGGGTTGTCCTTTATCCCCATACTTATTCCTGCTATGTAGTGATGCTTTGTCTCGTCTAATCTCGTCATCCTGTTGTGAAGGTCAGATCTCTGGAATGGCTGCTTCTCGCAACGGCCCTAGAGTCTCGCACCTATTTTTTACGGATGATAGTATACTATTCGCAAAAGCTAATACAGCAGAAATAGACAAAATATTACAAATTTTACATCTGTATGAAAGGGCGTCTGGCCAAAAAATCAATCTAGACAAGAGTGCAGTGGTGTTCTCGGCGAATGTGGAGGAACAGAGAAAGCAGCTTCTTAGTAGCTATCTGGGAGCCATATTGGTGGATTCCCACGACCGATATTTGGGGCTACCTACATCAATTGGGAAAAACAAAACTTTAGACTTCAATTTTGTTATTGAAAAAGTTGAGACTAAATGTAAAGCGTGGAAAAAGAATTCCTTATCTTTTGCAGGTAGGGAGACACTTATCAAGGCGGTCGCACAGTCAGTACCAACTTATACAATGGGATGTTTCAAACTCCCGCAATCCATCTGCAAAAAGATTGAAGCAATCAGTATAAGATTTTTCTGGGGAATAGATGAAGCTGGTAAAGGTGTCACCTGAGTTTCGTGGGAACAATTGAAAGGGGGTAGAAGCAGTGGTGGCCTGGGATTCAAGGATATGCAAGCTTTCAACTTAGCTATGTAAGCCAAACAGTTCTGGCGGATTTTAAGCAGACCAGAGTCACTTCTTAGTCAGGTATTTCTCAAAAAATACTGTAACTCTCATAATATCTGGAATGTTGAAGCAACAAACCAGTGCTCCTACACATGGCGTAGTATTCTTTCAAGCAGAACAGTTATAGTGAAAGGAAGCAGATGGCGTATAGGAGATGGCACCTCAGTGGATGCCTTTGTGGATCCATGGCTCCCAAGGCAGCCACCTTACAAACCATTTACAATCCCATCAGGATCACAACTCAAGGTAGCAGACTTTATAGACCCAGATTTGGGTAAATGGGATAAGCCTAAACTTCAACAATTCTTTTGGCCAGTTGATGTAGAAGAAATAGTTCGCATACCACTAGCAAAAAATGGGGGAAAGGACATCATTATGTGGAACTTTACAGAAAATGGCATTTACAGTGTGGCTACTGGCTATCAAACGGCGTTGCAAATTCTTCAAACAATTTCGGAAAACAACAGCAATGTTTAACCTGAAAATCAGTGGATTACCAAAATGTGGAGGACAAAAATCCCCAGAAGACACCTTTTTCCAGTTTGGAGAGGGTGGAAGAAATCTCTACCAACAAAATTTAACCTCATCAAAAGGAAAATTCTAGTGGATCCAATATGCCCTATGTGCGGTAAAGAAGATGAAGATGAATCGCACCTTTTCCTGAGATGTCCGCTGGCCAAACAAGTGTGGAAGTCGGTTTTCCCGAATCAAGATCCAAGACTTAGAAGTCTCATCTTCTCTCAATGGATCGAGTACCAGTTTTCAATCGATCTCAGTGAAGAAAGCTAAAAAATGATTTGCATGTGTATTTCTGAAATCTGGGCAAACAGGAATCAAGCTGTTTTCAAGAATAGAAGAAGAGAGGCTACAGATATAGTTCGAACGGCGGCGGAGAAGCTAACCAATTTTGAAACTTCCAGATCTAAACCCCATCCAACCCGCATCACCAAGTCTCAGACCTGGTGACCTCCCGATAACGGAGCCGTCAAAATCAATGTTGACGGCGCCTGGGATTTAAAGACCTCAAGGGCCGGCGCCGGAGGAGTCATCAGAGACGAAGCGGGCCGTTACATCGCCGGCTTTGCCATGCCGGTGGCTTTCGGAACAAAACCCAGCACAGCCGAAGGCCAATCCATCCAACACGGAGTAAGGTTTGTCCTCAAGTCCGGCTGCAAAGAGGTGGTGATGGAAACGGACTCTCTATCGGCGGTGAGAGAGATGAAGAGGATGCTGCAGGGGGAAAAGGAAAGTCACTCGGAAAGTGGAGCAGTATTAATGGAGGCGGTCCAGCTTTCCAGACAGCTGGCGAGTTTCTCGATCCAACACGCAGGCCGGACAACAAATGAAGTGGCACATTTACACGCGAAGTTTGGGCTTGACACCCAAACCCACCACGAATGGTATTATATAGAGCCCCATTGGGCATCAAAATCTCTGCTTTCAGATGTAATGGGCCTCATCAGCCCAAAGAGTTCTTAGTCCAATAATATTTTGAAGTTTTTCCTCAAAAAAAAAAAAAAAAAAAAAAATCAGAACCATTGGATTTGTATTTAATTTTTAATTGGCCAAAAACTTGGGCTGTTTTTACAATCTGTCCCACCCAGACCAGAGAAGTTTTTCATCGATTTCATGTACTTATTCTACTCCAATAGCTACAAAATTTGGATATGTTGTTCAAATGGGTGTTCTTTACTTCCAGTTAAAATTTCATAATTTTTAGAATTACTATGAATATTTTATGAATTTAATATCAAGACCGCTTTTCAGCCTCTGTTTTATACCTAAACAGCTCTAAAAGTTAATGTTTAAAAATACTTAGAAGTTTTCATAATTTTTGGTATTTTTATATGTTAAGTTTAAACTCTTTATCTATATTATGTCAAAATTTGAGGTCCCAAATATTTATTTTGAGTCACCTATGAATTTTGTACTAGCGATGGTTACTCTTATCTTATAAGCATGATTTAGAAGTTTATCAAGTTATTAAAGGTAGTTTGTGCAAGTTACCTTTTAGTTCATCATATGTTATATTGCTCTTATGTGCTGCATTTTACATTGCATATGCATCTAATAATATGTTTAATACAATACAAGTATATGGATGTGTGAGAAGTTAGTTTATTTGCATTCATAAGACTAGTATCATTTAGCTAAGTGATTTAGTCATGCTCTATGTTTGGAATGATTTCATGCTAAGTGATTATGTGCTATGTTTGAATGAGTTCATGCTAAGTGATTATGTGCTATGTTTGAATGAGTTCATGCTAAGTGATTATGTGATATGTTTGGAATGCTTTTGTGCTAAGTGATCATATGTGTGATTTGTAGCATCATTTGCTAGTTATGTGACGACGGAGTTGATGATCACGTCCTTAAAGATGATGGAAATTGGACTAGGAAATGTTAAGTAAATGGATTAAGCTCGCAAGGTGAGTTACCCTACCTCCCGAAGTTTGTACCGAACCTCAACTTTCTTACAAGCTTATGTATGTTCATGTTGTCCCTATTATTATGTATGTATGTTTTCTTTACTCAAGTAAATTTTTATGCCCCATGGATGCTAAAAACATAAAAATGAACGTTTCATAAGATAAAACACGCTTTCAGAAAGGCCACGGTTACCGTAGTGAAACCCCCTGTCGGGTATAGGCAGGCTACGACCCTTTTGCCGGGGCAATATAAGCAGGCAACGCGTCGCCTCACGAGCCGTCGCGATGGACATGTCCCTACGTTATGTTAAGTCACGAAGGTTACACGGTCCATAAGATAAGAAAATAAGCAAGCATGTTCAAGTATGTTAAGGTCTCCACGTGAGACAAAGCAAGGTTCCTACTTGGAACAATACGATTTCTCATGACTCAATTTATGCTTTACGTTACGCTTTCTTTACGATACACGTTATGCTTTATGAATGTCATGCTCTTTCAAGCTTCACAAGTATATGTATGTATGACTATGCCTTATGTTCATGTCGCTCCATGGGAAAGTTAGCCTCTTTTAGTTTTTCAAACCTACGGAGGGGCGTAGACGTAACTCACTGAGCTAGTTGAGCTCACTCTTTCAATTTACCTTTTTTTTCAGGTTTTAATAACATGTTCATATGTGATTACGTGCTTGATGACGCTTATGTGCTTAGATGCCGAGTATATGCTAGCAGACTTGGAGTTACTATGAAATACATGTTGTTTTTTGGTTTAAGAATGTATAAGTTATATAATTATGTATATAAGACTTTATATGAGCCTTGTATGATACCTAGAACCTTTCCCGAGTTATGCTTTGTTACGATACGAGTCGAGATGGCTAAATGCAATTGAATTTTTATGTTCCAACTTTCTTTTCTTACAATTCAATTTTTTTTATCAAGACGACCCCAAGTTATTTGTTAATTTACGCTTCCGCAAAGTTATTTTTTAGAAACTTTTATCACGACTTTTATAAATTACTTATTTAGCCTCTCGACGAGTCAAGGCCGCACCGGCATGTCGCGCCCTCCTCCTGTTAATGCGAAGTTTTACTTATAGCTAATCGGGGTCGGCGGGAGGGGGATTTGACAGTACTCAAAGCACAATACAAGATGTTAATAGCTTTGTAATTCTTAGAAAATTGTTCTAATTCAGAAGAGGAGAGTGAGTCTTCAGATTTAGGAGTTTTGATCCCATATTTCTCTGTGAAGAGAGTGTGAGGTCCATTCTGAATAATGGTCCAAAGCTCTATGTCTTGATCAATGATGAACATTTTCATCAGAGCTTTCCAGTGAGCAAAGTTGACTCCACCAAATAGTGGAGGTCTGTTATCATTTCTTCCCTGTGAAAAAACACCATCACCTGCAGTACTCATGATCATCAGATGGCTAAATCATATATAGTGATACAAGCTCTGATACCAATTGAAAGGGGAGTATGCAGATAGATATGCAGCACAAATAATCTAGAAGGGGGGGTGTTGAATAGAGTATGTCGATTTTTTGCAAAACTTGGTGGAGGAGGAGAAATTCTTTGAAGAGCAGTGCAGTTGAAGGCCTTAAAGACAGTTTCAAGACTTTGAAGTAAAATACATGTTGAAATAAAACAGACAAGTCTTTGTCAAGGCCTTTAAAAGATTTTAAACCCTTGAAAGCAGACTAGTTTGAATGCTGTAAAAACTATGAATGTAGATGAACTGTAAATGCAAGAGACAATTGATTTATAGAGTTCAGTCCACTTGGACCTACGTATCTACCTCAAGGATCTTCTCCCTGCAGGATTTTCAACTCAATTCTTATTAATCAAAGGGTAAGCCCTAGATCTTAAGCACAGAGAGTTGCCGTACTCCGTTACAACTTGTGGTTCTCTCTAACCTATCTAGTACCTGCTCTAGCTAACTGATTAACTAAGAATTCTCTATTATTCACCTTGAACAATCCTTGAGAATGAAAATGAAGAAGTATTACAAGAATGATCCACAAATAAAGCACAATACAGAAGAACACTAAAGTGTAGAACTGCAGTGAAGTATGCAGTGATCTTCTGTGAGTTGGATTGTGAGAGTGATGAAATTCTTTGATGCTTGTTAATCCAGAATCGAGTCTCCCCTTTTTGCCCGCTGAGTGTCCTCTCTTGTTGCTTCAAAATGAGCTCCATTCATACTGTTTGAAGCTCTGCAAATCTTTCCAGATTTTCAGAAACAACTTCCTATTTTGTAGGCAACAAACTTTGACTCTCTTAACAGCCTTCTCCAACGGATAGTTGATCAGAATCTTCAGAGATATTGTTGTGATCTTGTCATTAAACAATCTGAGAAGCTGTCTTAAGTCTTTGATTGATAACATAATCATCATCTCTTATTATTTCCTTTCCTGCAAAAGCCAGATTAGGAAACAAATCCAGCATATTTAGGAAATAAAATTATCCTGCAAAACTAAGTAAACTGATAGATTAAAACATGTTAGATATATCAGAACAGTTTGTCTTTCATCATCAAATAATAACACATCAAGCACAAGGGTGATAGATACAAAATCAGATCAGAAGAGTTGAGAAAACTCCCCCTTAGAACATGCATACATGTCAGACAGTTTCAAGGCTTTGAATCCTGGTTCAAGACCTTGAAATAACTTTCAAGCCTGTGAAACCTGATTCAAGGTTTTGAAAACTGGATCAAGGCCTTGAAATAACTGAGTATTTCAAGTCCATGAAACCTGTGACCTTACACTTACGTGATATATATATTTTATACATTTTAACACCACGATATAAAAATTGTAATGTATATTTATGTATGTATAGTGTGTTTTTATATGTACACTTTTAAAAATGATCGAATACATAATTATATATGTATATATGTATCCATATTTTTAGCATACATAATTATAAATAAATATATATATATATATATATATATATATATATATATATATATATATATATATATATTACCATATATTTACAACAAATCGGGTCGGAATGTCAATACGTCTGGATCTCCAATCGTACAATCCTGGAGAGAAAGATAGAATGGGAATCAAAACGAACTTCACGACTATAGTCACATGTCTGTAAAGATAAAATATTATATGTAATAAGGAATACAAAATAATAATTTTTCGGCTCGTTAATGTTTTAAACCGATGATATTTTACATTAGATTTCAGCCTCAAGATGTACGATTATCCTTATACAAAAGTATGAAACATCGAGCTGCAGAAGTGTACTAAATGAGAACTAATGACAATGAAACTCGGTTGGGCAGTGGCGGAGCCAGGATTTCATCAAAGGGGGGGGGGGGCACAGTTTGGCTAGTCGCCGTTGTGTGGCCAGTATTTGTACGCTTATGCGAAGATAAAAACAATTACATATGAATATAGATTGCATGATCCTTCTGGTTCAGTTGGTAAAGCACTTCCCCATAGACCTCAGAGACCAAGGGTTCGATTCTCTTTGAGGATGTTCTACTTTTTTTTGTTTTTCAATTGTTTTTTGGAAAAAAAATAAAAAATGCGCGTAGCAAGAAGCTTTGATTGTAACCTGAGTCTTTTACCAACTAGGCTAGAAACAGTTTTGAGGTAAGGGGGGGGGGGGAGGCACTTTAATATAACTACAGAGGCACGATTAATTTTTGTGTAGGAATTAAGGGTAATCTAGGTGTTTTTGAATTTTTTTTTGGGGTGGGGGGGCACGTGCCCCCCGTGCCTCTACATGGCTCCGCCCCTGCGGTTGGGAAAGCCCAACTTAATTATATATTATGATAAATAAACTTGGTTTGCCACTTTAGAAAATGAGTGTGTTGGGCTCCTAATGATCCATAGTTTTGGCCTGTAAATAATGTCACCGTACTTGCAAAGAATAATAAGAAGTATGGAAGCAAAAGATAGGGGTGGTTACGAGTTCACTAAATAACTGTGTAGTGCGGGTATATTTGCAAACACACAATGATGGAGTATAAGTAAGCGTTCCTTGTTGCTCGATAAATCTAACTGCACAACTAAATATGTTATTACTTCAAGCTCTTTAGGATATGACACAGACTCGACACTAGGATATCAACAACGCCTACAAAATTGTTGCGCCGAAAGACATTAAGTTATTGGTTGAAAGACACATTCATCTTCTTAAGTTTGATACAAAGACACTTTCAGATGGCAAATGATTTCACCCTCTTATGTGCCAACATTCTGAACACTTAAACCCTTAATTGTGACACCATTATACTATTTCCACAAAACAATTGAATTCATACATTGATTGGTAGCTTCAATAGTATAATTGTCCAAAGTTAATGAAAGTGCATGATTTGGTACCTCATGATTTACTCGTCCCAAAAACTTATGTTTGTGACGGCCCCAAGCCCCAGACTAATGGTGTCACAAAGCGTCCTGTAATTTGGCACACACAAGGCTCAAAATTGTCATTTCTCAAAACTGAAGGTTGTAAAGTGTACGTGTATCTATATCAAACATGAGGGGGTGAGAGTGTCTTTAACTCCAAGTTCTTAATCCAATTTGTATCTTAGGGACATATTTGAAAAGTTGAAAAATAAAGTATGGGCGCCGACAGTATTCCCGAAAATAGATGGGTCAAAACGTAATCTATCTCAGTGCCACTTTTCGTACATTCAAAGTTTGCCCGGTGCAGTTAACCCATCTCTTTCCACTCCTCTCTCTTCCCAAAAATACACAGTCCGACCGAGTCCGGAGCAAATCAATCTAGCAGAGAGCTCGTCAATGGCAGAAGAGAAGGAGTCCACGTCGGTTCCTCTCAGTAAGAGCACCGAACACGACGTCGAAGATCCGGAGGACCCGGTCAAGTCTCCTCCCAGCTCCCCCAATTCCTCCACTCGCAAGGTCAGATTTCAATCCCCAAATCGTCGATTCGTTGTTGAATTTTGATCTCGGATGATTTTAAATAATTTTTTCAGTAGTTACAGAAGAAGATCAATGCTGATTTGTTTTCAACTCAGTGATGATGATATTGGGTCTGACTCTTATATTATTTTTAAATGACTCATTTTCGCTTGTTGGTTCTCATGACTCATTCTCACTCTGGACTAAATACCAGTACCTCTGATTCTTCTGTATGTATAGTCTTGCTTTGACTTTTTAACCGGTAAGTGGATCACTTTGACTATGTAATTTTTAGGCAATTCCATGGTCTTAAAAAGGTAAAATTTACTCTACAAGACCATGTACAAATTGTACCAAATTTTTGTATCGTTTTGCTAATCAAATCATAGAGTTAAAGTGACCCAGTGAATAGGGACAAAATATGAAGTAGGCTGATACAGAAGAAACGGAGGTAGTAGTATACTCCTTCTGTCCACAAATTAGAGTCCATCTTCCTTATTTGCTAACGTCTTAGAGAAAATTCCACTTCCCTTTTTAGATTTTACATTCTCAATGCTGCTTAAAAAATGTATCAATTATTGTATAGGAAAGTGAAAATCTGGAAAAAAGGCGCGTCAAAAAGTGAGTCGCAATGTAGTCATTGCATGTGTCCTTGAAGAATTGGAAGTTCAAAGTAGGACTCCAATCTCTAGAGGGAGTGATGAGTAGTACATCTTTGGAAGAAATGAAATGGATAATGTAGTAGTATGGAAGGAGTGATGCCCTTTGTTCTGGGCTTATTTCTATGCTCCGGATGGAAGTGTAATCGAGAAATTGTTATCATATGGGTGTGCTTCGTAATGCGGATGATTACTTCACGGGACTGATTTAATGACATTGCATAGTGTGTAACTTTTACCTGGAGGTGTTCTTCCTCAAATAAGTAGGATTTATGTACAATATGGTTTTATATGACCATTGTTGGATTCGGTTGTCTATGGCGTTGGTCCAGCTAACGTGATCTCATTGAGATTGCTACTTATTGTTATAAAATTAAAAGATGAGTCGTGTTGATGCAGAAGAAAGCTCGCACCATGTCTTGGACTGAGTGGTTAGGTGCGGAGAGATTATGAGGTAATGGACAAGAAGACCACGAATCGACCTTTTTATGTAATGTGATCTTGACGTGCTTGTGATGCGATCTTGTCCGCAACCTCCTCCCTCGAAATCCCCTAAAGAACTGGAGGCATGAGGCAGACTAATGAAGTGTTAAGTCAGGACAGTTCTTATTAGATTTCCAATCAGCATAGCAGCCAAGAATAACAAGAGAGAACGAAGAAAATGAGATTGAAATCTTTATTATTCTGCAGAATGAGCCGGAGCTCGTTTACATACGCAACAGAATGAAGAACTCAGTCAATAAGAGAGTGACAAGTGCATAGTTGTCAAATCGAGATTCAGATCCGGAATGGAAACTCCACTTTATCGAATCGCGAATCTAACCAAATTGTGAATCTCAATGATTCCGTTCAAATCTTCCTAGGTATATAGAACATTGCACATCCTTAAAATCTGTTAGCATTTGTTAATAATACCTTCATATTTCAACATGTAAACACAAGTTTTCAGAAAATTGCAGCCATAACTAGTGATTAGGAGCCTTATGCATCTACCCAAAAGATAAAAAAAATGACAGATATATGCATGTAGAGCAAGTAAACATAATATACCAAGAAAACATAAAATAATATGGAAACTATTAGTCTTGGCCCTCAAAAATTTGTAGTAGTTATTTTGAAACAGACACCGGTAGCAAAACGGAGAGAAATAAGAAAAGCATGATTTCATAGACCAACTCTAACTTAATTAGGCCCTTCCTGCATCGATGATGAATCCATGAATCGGTCTGAATCGCTACGAATCGTAAGATTCAGACATCTTGAATCGGGATTCGGATTATTCTTGCTCTGTTTAAGATTCAGAGGGATTCACATCATTTCATGGGTGATCCGAATTGTGAATCGTAAGATTCTGACAACTATCACAAGTGTCACCTATCATCACCGAGAGAATGAAACAGTTACTTCCACCATTGTAAACAGCTGTAACTTAATGAAACGACATCATTCCATTAAGGGTCTCTAAGTAAATAACTACTTTCAGATATTATAATTGTGAGCTACCAACTTCTTCTGTATTGTAGAACGTACCCAACTTCTGAATTATATTTGAATACTCCCCTTTCATTCCAACACGTCTCATCGAGAAGAACACACAGAAATGGGAGGTTTGAGATGCTCTGAAAAGCATCTCATTGCTTGTGACGTGATGTTTTGGTATCTTTTAATTTCATGGAGTTTCAAGTTTGTTAAAGGAGTTTGTGGAAAGAGGATTTCTCAGGTCAGCCGTCCTGGTACAGTTCTTGCTCGAAAGTACTCATACGGAGAGAAATATCTAAGGTTATATCCACCATGAGTTTTTTCCCTTATTTCTTTTGGGGGATGGGTGGGGTATGTGATGCTGCAAAGAAGGGGGGAGGGGGGGGGGCATAAGGACACGGAGCTAAAGGAAATACTCATCACTTATCAAAGGAATCTTCCAAAGAGATACGGAGTAAAACAAGAAACAAATACTCTTCTCAGCTAGAGTTTTAACATTTTGAAACAAGTACAAAAGTACTCTTCACATTGACACGACAATAGTCAGTAGAACACAATCTATAACAAAGTTAATCAAGGTGGCAACAAGATAATAAAGTTCACAAAACGCTCCTGATTATCGTTCATCTAGGATTCATCCTTCACTTCTAGCATCAATGGGGGTGGTTTCCTATGAAGGCTGAAAATCTCTGATAGAAAGTCAGTAAGTTGAAACCCCCAAATATACTATGCTGCAGACAACTTTGACTCATCTTACAAAAATGACCATTTCCCTGTACTAATATCCTTCTGATTTACCATTTGAAGCGTCGGGAACTACATTTATGGCGATTTTTAGGTGAGATAGATTATTGGATTATCAGAGTAAGGGTCTGTTTGGTATCGGTTGAAAGTCTGGAAAATTAGCTGAAAATATTTTGGGTGAAAAATCGTGCTGAACTGAAAATCAAAATCTGTTGGTATGAGCTGAAATTGTAGATTACTAATTTGATCAATTTAACAAATTTTAAAGAGATGTATAGTCAATTACTTGAATACACCAACTTCTAAATGAACTAAGACCATGGCACCATACTAGTTCCAAAAACACAATAAGGTTACTTTTTCTGTGATTTTCAGCCGCAAAATCCCCAATTTTGGAGATTCTACAATTGCACATAGATAATTTTAATCTACATATTTTCAGCTTAAAACTTTGTGCCTTATGAAACAAAATTGAATTAAAAGCCCAGGTTTTAATCAGTGTTCCCAAACATGCACTAAACTTAATCTGATTTTAAAAAATCCAATTATCTGAGATTTTAACGTCAAAACAATCGCACCCCAGTATGGGTTAACCGGGACCGGCTTCAGACCACCTGATTTTATATGGCCATTGTTGAGTTCGGTTGTCTATGACATTGGTCCAACTAACTTGATCTCATTGAGATTGCTACTTATTGTTATAAAATTAAAAGACGAGTCGTGTTGATGTAGAAGAAAGCTCGCACTATGTCTGGGATTTAGTGGTTAGGTGGATTTAGTGGTTAGGTGTGGAGAGGTTATGAAGTAACTGGACAAGAAGACCACGAACTGGCCTTTTATGTAAACGGAAATTATTCCTTTATTTTCAACCTGTCACCTTGACGTGCCTGTGATGCGATCTTGTCCACATCCTCCTCCCTCGAAATCCCCTAAATATCTGGAGACATGAGGGAGACTAATGAAGCGTTAAGTCGGGACAGTTCTTATTAGATTTCCAATCAGCAGAGCAGCCAAGAATAACAAGAGAGAGAACGAAGAAAACGAGATTGAAATCTTATTCTGCCGAATGAGCCGGAGCTCGTTTACAAATGCAACAGAATGAAGAACTCAGCCAATGAAAGAGTGAAAAGTGTCACCTACCATCACTGAGAGAAGTTACTTACACCATTACAGCTGTAACTTAATGAAACGACATCGTTCCATTAAGTGTCTGTAAGTAAATAACTACTTTCAGATCTTATAACTGTGAGCTACCAACTTCTTCTTTATTTTAAAACTTCCCCAACTTCATTTCAATACTCCCCCTAAAATCCAATAGTTCTCATCGAAAAGAGCACACAGAAAGGGGAGGTTTGAGATGCTCCGAGAAGCATCACATTGCTTGTGACGTGACGTTTTGGTATCTTTTAATTTCACGGAGTTTGTAAAAGGAGTTTGTGGGAAAAGGACTTCTCAGGTCAGCCATCGTGGTACTGTTCTTGCGACTCATATGGAGAAAGTATCTAGGGATATATCCACCATGAGTTTTTCCTTTATTTTTGGGGGATGGGTGCTGCAAAGAAAGGGCAAGGGGGGGGGGGGGGACCACATAAAGACATGGAGCTAGAGGAAATACTCATCATTTATCAAAGGAATCTTCCGAAGAGATACGGAGTAAAACAAGAAACAAATACTATAGGTCCATACTATAGGGCTTTAACAATTTGAAACAAGAAAAACATACTCTTCACAATGACACAACAATAGTCGATAGGACACAATCTATAACAAAGTTAATCAAGGTGGCAACATGATAATAAGGCTCATAAAACGCTCCTGATTATCGTTCATCTAGGATACATCCTTCACATCTAGCATCAATGAGGGTGAGGCTGAAAGTCTCTGATAGAATGTCAGTAAGTTGGAATCCCGGAATATACTATGCTGTAGACAACTTTGACTCAGCTGACCGTGATTCCTTGTACTAATATCCTTTGATATACCACTTGAAGCGTCGGGAACTACATTTGTGGTGGTGTTTGGTGAGATAGATCACTGGATTATCAGAATAAACTTGATATGATTTAAAAAATGAAGTAATCTGAGATTATTACTCCAAAAAAACCGGACCCGGGTATGGGTAAACCGGGACCGGCTTCAGACCACCCAAATCCGGCCACAGGTTGACCGGTCTCCGATTTCTATTTATACCACGCCATTTTATGCAACTTATGCCACGCGGGGACCAGCCATTGGTGGACCGGGACCCGGCTTTCTTGGACCCGGACATGACCTTTATGGACCAGGGCTCTGGTTTCAGTAGTAGTTTTAATTTAATCAATAAACGATAAGTAAAATTTAAAAATAAACCGGACCCCTACCTTTGTGCATACCGGGATCCGACCTCCCAAACTCAGAATTTAATCTATCCCATCCAAACGGGCAAGATTAATGTAGATTTGAATCTTATAATCTTCATTAATCCAGCTCATCCAAACAACCACTTATCCCATCCAAACGGGCAAGATTGAAGTAGATTTAAATCTTATAATCTACATTAATCCAGCTCATCCAAACAACCTCTATGTGTCTTTTCAACCGTTTTAGGCTTGATAGCTCATTCAGAACAATCAAATCAGAGTTTGGCATGAAGATACCCCAAGTCTGGTCATGCAAAGCAAAACTAGCAAACCAATGTTTGCAACAAAGTTTGATTGGACCCAGTTTCGACATATGGGTACCAATCTTGCATAAACCTTTGAAGCTGTTTATAATCTCCTTGGATCATGGGTTGTATGGTGCTGCTGAAGCTTAAACCGTCGTCAAGTTCGGTACCAGACTACAGAGAGGAGCAGGTCAACTTGTTACAAGAATAGGACGAGTAAATATAGAAGGAAGAAGATGAGATTGCTGAAAGGGCAAGCTAACATCTCAATACCTACAGTTCAACCATGTGGATTTTGAATCTGTTGCTCCATGCCTTAGTGAAAAGGCAAAATGTCTCATTTGTCGTATTATCACTGGGTAATGAGGGACGGGACATTAAGTCAGCTAAACCGGGAAGGGTATGGCTATAAAGGAATGGGTGAGTATTCGACCAAAATTTACGAGGAAATGCATCAACATCCATCCAAATAATTAGCCAGGGTTGCACGTGAACTCAAGGTGGGCCTGAAAACAAGATAGGCAATTCTTAATCAACATCACATGTAAAATCTCAATTCATTTACAACCCTGGGTGGCATCTAAAATGGAACAATAGGTCGAAATTGACTTGAGAATGTAAAATGAATAAGTGCGGAAACATGGTTCCTTTGGTGATCAACCCTGTTGGGGGGGGGGGGGGGGGGGGAGGTTCAAAGAAGTAACACAGGTAACTGTCAACAGAATCCAGAATTTATATAACCCGACAAGGAAATGCATCAAAGTTCATCCAGATAATTAGCCAAGGCTACTTGTGAACCAGATTTTGGTCTGTGAAACTAGACAGGCATGCTTTAGCATAGTGAATCATGGTCTGTCAAAGTTGCATTGAGCTGAAGTTTCTGAAAAATCAACATATTTGAGCTTACTCTGCCTTGGTCTCAACCCGAAGTCTACGAGCTCCTGTATTTATGCTCTGGCATTAGCTTTATATGAAACCAATCACACACGGCACTCGATTGATGGACGCCTAGGTCCTACCTGTAATTGATTTTTTTCCCGGTTTCAATCATAATTGCTATTTTCGGATCTCATAATTCTATTTTTGATTTTTAAGGCAAAGCTGCATCGGTGGTACCCATAGTTTGACTTTTATGTGGATCTAGTACCCATAGTTTCAATTACAACATTCATGGTACCCATATTTTCAATTTGTTGCAATCAAGTACCCATAACTAACCGACATCTCATTTTTTGGACGAAATTGTTTTATGGGGAGGCATCTGCATTTTCAAAGAGTTCAAAGAACTTTGAAAAATAACAATCAGCCCCCATCCATCTCTCTTCACCATCTACTCATCGCCACTAGTCACCGCCGCCATCGGCTACCTCCTCCCCAAAACCCAACTACCCCATTCCCAAACTGCCGTAACTTCCGGCAAAACCACATCCCAAAAATGCTGGCAAACATTAGCACCAACGGCGAGGCTCCGTCGGCCATTGATTCCGGCCAACCTCACCCAACCCCATAAAATTAGTATTTATTTCTGTCCACCACCCAATTAAACCACAATCCACTATTGAAGGCGGCAACTTCCAACCGCAACCCACCAAAACCCACCGCCGCAAGACTCAGCACCAACCTACAGACGTAAGATACACCCCCGCTCAAATCTTTCTTTTACCTCCACCTCTCAGTTACACCCTATAAGTTGTACGTACCCCTTTAGATTAATTTAGTAATTTTGATAGGAACAAATTAAAATAGATATTTCTTTGAAACACATAAAAATCAAACCTAAATCTCTGTTTATGGGCTAGGGTTTACAGAGCACCTATTAGATGAGGGAAAGAAAGGGTGGTGAAAAAATTGGGGTCTGGTTGACTGGTTGTTATTTTTCTAAGTTTTTTTAACTCTTAGAAAATGCAAATGCCTCCCGCTAAAACTATTCCGTCCAAAAATCAGATGTCAGTCAGTTATGGGTACTTGATTGCAACAAATTGAAAGTATAGTTACCGTGAACGCTGCAATTGTATTTTGGGTATTAGATCCACACGAAAATCAAACTATGAGTACCACCGGTGCAATTTTGCCTTTTTTTTTTAAACAACTATGCTTACACCTACAAATCTCTCTATACGTAGGGCCAACTAAAGCCCAAAGGTCATTCAATACCCTCAAATTTTATTCGGCTTTCATTATCCGCCTTCACTGCTAAAATGTTTCTCTTTTACGTGCAGCAAAATAAGTACAGGATGGGGATTAATTTTATGAATTACGCATGTCATTCTCAGCTCTATAACGAGAACTACATTTAGAATTATTAACGCTACTGTTGATTAATTTGGCCGACTGTAGGATATTTGTTATTTATCTGGGACTCGGAAGTGTGTACTTCGCAATGAAGCTTAACTTGTAGAATTGGATGGCCCACAGCTACTGCCTTACTGGCTTCTTCGACGCCTACTTTTAATACTTTATTTCGATATTTCCGAATTTGCTTGGTGACATGACGTGGTCGACCTACCTGACTGTCCAATAGGCTAGACAATTCCCAGTGACATGTCTATATGTATATGTAATCAGATAGAGCGGCATGTGTCCCACATATTTAAATGACACATTTTGTATTTATATTTATTATAATATGACCCACTAACTTTGTAAAGGTTATACTATGATCCACAACCGTATGAACCACGATATATAAATAAAAGAAATTACGAAATATCCTACAAACTTTAGGGGAATACACTATGACACATAAATTTTGTAAAATCTATGTTATGACCACAAACTCATGGCACAACCCTCAAAAATTTATAAAAAATACATCAAGACTCGTGAACTTGTACTACTTATACATGACCCACAGGTCTTTTAGAAAGTGCCTTCAGGCAATATCTAGTGTATTTATAATTAGAAAATAATATTTATTAAAGACTTAGTTACTGAGAATATGGCTGGGGCTACCTAGGAGGCTCCAGTTTGTGAATCCGCCGATTTAGATAAACTTAAACTGCATATTCGCAAGTGCTCATTATGTGGATTATTTTCCTGAATTAGTTTGTTTGTTTTTTTTTTCTTTTTTTTTTTTTTTTTTTTGGGCATCTAATTTTTTTCCTTGTTTGAATTTGTCTCTTTTTGTGTTACAGGCTTGTTGTTTTGTCCTCCAAAGCTGGGTGTCAAAGAAGTTTATGACTGGATGGTGATTATCTCACAGCCTTCAATAATGCCTGATATCATAAGAAGTTTCCCTGGTTTCATTCAATTTCCAAACCTAACATTGTGTTTGATATTGAAACGCAGTGTTGTTCTCTTCCCAGTTGCTGTTACCTTCTTTGTGACATGGTGGTTCATTCAGTTTGTTGATGGTTTCTTCAGTCCACTATATGCGCAGTTGGGCATTGAAATATTTGGTAAGCTTCTCATGCATTATCTGTTATTTTCTCTATATATTCCACAATGGCCTGCAGCAAAAAATGATGGTAATTTGTATTTAGGTTTACCTGCTTGAGATTTTCACAATTTTATTATGCTGTGTGCTTTCTCCACACGATGATATATTTACGCAAAAAATAATGGTAATTTGTATTTAGGTTTACCTGCTTGAGATTTTCACAATTTTATTATGCTGTGTGCTTTCTCCACATGATGATATATTTAGACTAAGATGTAGGAGCAGGAGAAGTGCTGAAATAATTCAGAGGCAAAAAAAAACGTAATGTTGGTAGGGTTTAACCACTGAAAAGTAACTAAATTGCAACAGTGTTTAAACTTATATGCCCTCTTCACCGAGCCCGGCATAAAATTTGCTTTTCTTAGCTAGCAGATACTGAAAGATAGAACATTACTGTCCTTATTACAACGTAGCAAATATTTGTTTGAGATCCCTTCAATGAAGAAATTTCTGAATTTCCGTAATATTGATTTTCTGAAAACTACTTCAATGTGAATGCTCTAATCAATAGCTTTGTCATATATCCGTCTCAGGCCTCAAACCTTGTTTATGTTTATCATGGCAGGACTTGGATTTATTACATCCTTGCTTTTTGTCTTCTTTGTTGGCATTTTTGTTTCATCATGGATGGGAGCCACTGTTTTCTGGATTGGAGAATGGATTATCAAAAGAATGCCCTTAGTAGGGCATTTATACTCTGCCTCCAAACAAATCAGTGCTGCAATTTCTCCAGGTAAGAACTGAACATCTCATACTTGGAAAGTCGCAAGCAGGTGATAATTTTCAGTGTTTGCTTGGGTTCTCGTAGTGACGAATTTGGGTCTTATGGATATAATATGAATCACTCTGACAGCAATATTAGTCAAACTAACTAGAGGCAGAAGACATCAGATAAGAATTCCTTTTCTTTTTTCCTTTTTCGTTGGTTTGGGAGACACTGCCCACGCAGTTCCGGGCCGGGTTACGCGCTGAGAAGTGCTCCCCAGGGTGGTACCTCCAGCAGGAGTAGCCTCCTCTTGGAGTCATCACCCTGGAGAGGGTTCTCAGTGCGTCATTTGGCCAAAAAATTCATGAGCAGTATCTCCCAAGAAAAAAATAGTAAAAAAAATAAAATCATCTGCCGCTCTTCTGCTAACTAGTAAGATTACGGGTTTAAAATACTCAAACATGAGAAATTTAGTAACCTATTTAATTTGTAATTTGGAGCTTATCTCATTGGTAAAATTTATATTATATGTTCAACTATAATGCCAAATTTGATTTTCTTTTGCTAAAAAAATCAAATTAGATTAATTTTCCTATTAGACGGGGTTATAGAAATGAATCAGAAACAAGAAATCAATATCTAGAAACAAATGGAGTTGAAGAACTTGTACTCTCTATCACCCATATTCATAGTCAATTATTGAGGGGTTAGTTGCATTTTACCTCCTGGGAGCATTAGACACCCTCTATCACCCATATTCATAGTCAATAATTACTTACACAGCCTCCCTCGACACTGTAACACCACAGTGACTTCCTCTGAAGAACTTGACTATGGTACTGAAGGTTCCTGATCCCTCCACCTGCATCTTCTAAAGGCAGGTTAAACTTCTTCCAGTTTGTTTGACGCAAGCTTTTTTCTCCCGTCGTCCAACCACCCTTTCTGATTTATCTAACCTCTCTTTTTCTACAAACCAGCATGGTAAACACTGACATAAAGTATGTTGGCAATCTCAAAAGTTTGATTTGATAAAACTGTGCTTTACCTCCCTTTGAGAAATATTCTCTCTTCCAATTAACCTACTTTTTCTCAATCTCTCATGAACATCTTCCTGTACAGAGGTAGCTTTGGAAGTTAGACTGCATCTTTGTCTATTTGGTCTAGTGCATGAATTGATTGGTTAGGTTGTTCAGATCCAACCCCCATAGAAGTTGTTTTTTTGGGATGGAGTTAAATGGACCCTTATTAAGTTTTGAATTTATTTGAACTTGGGTGAAACTGCCCATATGACATTTGTAGTCCGCAGTAAGTTACTTCTTGAGCAAAAATTATATGTTTGGCCTTTTGTGTAAAAGTCTATATAGCTGTTATGCCGGCGAGTTTCGTTCAGTTTGGTATAGACTCATAACCAGGTTAAGAACCACTCCCTAAGTTACCTTATGCTTACATTTGTTACTTTTCACAGACCAAAATACGACTGCATTCAAGGAAGTTGCAATTATTCGTCATCCACGTGTCGGTGAATATGCATTTGGTTTTATCACATCATCTGTCACTCTTCAGGTACAATTTTTTATGATTCTCTGCATACTTATATAATATTCAATAATGTGATTGATCTTTCTGCTGGAGTTGATGAACTTGTTTAATATTTGCATTTCACCATTTCATCAAATTTAGAGAATGGTATTTTTGGCCTCCCACAACAAATCATCAAATTTACCACCGAATCATGAATTCCAAAACTATCAAAATAAAAAATAAAATAAATTATTATCGAAATAAATTTATCGACCAGATGCAAGTTATCCCAATTCAGCTACCAAAACGAGGATTTCATCTAGATTGTCACGCAGACATAGGGCATTCCATTATTATGTTACTTTGTTCTTCATTCCGCTTTCTTCATTTTCTTAGTTTCAATATGTATTTTATTATCATGCTAATAATGTGACCTATTTTCATTTTTTTGAGTTTATTATTAATGCATTGTTCTTGCTGCCATTTTTGTTTATTTTTAATTTCTATCACTAAGATTAATTATATTAGTCGTCAAAAATAAATTTTTAACACTAATCATTTGTAAAATTTGACATTATATCTCCAATTATATAAAAGTAATGTAGAAACATGCCTTAAACACTAATTAAAAATTTGGTGTAGATTACACCAAATCCTATTTTTGCCATCAAATTTGATGGTAAAAATAATATTGGTGATATATAGGATAGCATTTGAGGGTACTGTGGGAGATGCACTTCACCGTTTCACAAAAGCTACACCAAATATAGGATTTGGTGATTTGGTGTTTTTTCGGTCAACGACTGTGGGAGGCCTACAAAAAAGTCACCATTTTTTTGGTGATTTGATGATTTGGTGATTTGTTGGGACGCCGAAAACACCAAATTTTACCATCAAATATAGGATTTGGTGCACTGTGGAAGATGCTCTTACTAATTGAAGGCAATGATTAGTCTGCTCTTGTTGCAGTGGTGGTGAATGTAGTAGACTGTGTAGTCATAAGGTGGTTTTTGGCAATAATAGACACCGAGTTTTGTGGCGAACGGGATGATATTGAGATGCATATCACAGTAGGATGGTGGTTGGCACTTGCAGGTTCAGCCAAGACCCAGTATTGCAACTCATAAGAAGAAACAAGCTAATTATTTGTAGAGATTCTTTTTTTAAAATGAGGTATTTCGAAGCTTGTGTGGTATGCAATGAATTACAATCGGAATGGAACTCTCTTTTGTCATGTGTAAATAATGAGTTCATTGGCCATATGTGACCAAAGTCTTCAAATATCCCATTCAAAAAGTCTGTGGAAAGTTTATGGGCTTCCCAAATTTTACCCCGAAGGCTCTTTTACATATTTTTTCCCCCTTGAAGCAAATTAACGTGAAGATGAATGTGCAACTGAAGCATCCAAAATAGGTTGGTTTCAACATGTCTTCAGTCGTGTAGTACTACACCACCTCCTTGATTACGGATCTCCCCCTCTATGAGGTAGCATATGGAGCAATGTAAATCTACTGGGATTGCCTCTTTTTCTAAGCATCACAAGCGGAAATATGGACCAATTTACTGGTATCTCTGTGGTCCCACCGATTTGTGGTCGTTATGCTGAACCATGTTAATGTCCTTCAGTTCTGAGTAAGCCAAGTTAAAGGTAAGGTTATCAAGATGCGTCATATACTGCATGAGCATACGGAACACTGGATAGTGTCAATGCACATGATTTGAAAATTCAGCAATTGAAGAACTGCTTGTAGATCATGAACTGACTGGTTGATATAGAAAAAACTGTATTAGAGCATGTCCACCAATGCTAATGAGTAACGAAGCCCGATTGCCACGTCAATCTAGCCCAAATTTATACAAAAATCAAGTATTCACATGTCCACCAACCATTTAAGCACCGGACACGCCGGGAATCTCACTGCCTAAAGACCAGCCGAGTATCCTACGTGGCGCCCAGGAATTAAAACCCAAAAATTATTATCAACCACTCATTTTGCCAATGACCAAAAAAAAGTTAACATCCCAATAGTGTGCCCGGTCTGGAATCCCAGGCGGGTGGAACAAAAGAACAAAACTTGCATGACCAGTACTATTTTTGGTTCCTAAAAGTCCCGGAAGCCCGTACACGGTGCCCAGACGAGTGGACATGCTCTTCCCGTGTAAATGAACTGATAAGTCCATCATGCATGTACCCTTCCTTCCAATGCTCGATTTTATGGTTGGGTCATGGCAAGCAGGGGTGAAGTTATCCAAGGTCCGAGAGATCATTTGGCGCCTGCAGTATATATCAACTACGCTTCACCTGTAATATTTAATAAAGGTTGCTCTCTTTCAGAAATGACCCCCCGCTCTCTCTCCCAAATTAATATAATATTAAATAAATAATCTGCTAAGCTACCATTTTTAATTGTTTAATATGGCCCGCATATATCGTACCTTTACCATTTTGTTTACTCAACGTCCTAGCTTAGCTGCCCGTCTTTGTAAATATACGGCTGATAGATGGATGCGCTTCGTGACACATACGCGCATACGCTTCCTCAAAAGATCAATGATTAGTCAAGAAAAACCCACTCCTGAATAGTAAGCTCTTGTTTACGAAGACACCATGAAGCATGTTGTTTTCCGTAACTGGATCTGGGTTTTCTTTTGTGTTTGTGTGCACAACTGCGCATAACAGATTGTACTTATTACGGATCAAAATTAATTACTCCTACGCTTCCCAGAATTATAGCTAAATGATCTTGAAGTAGTCCACTTGCGGTCTATGGTTTTCTGTCATTACTCCATTTATTTTTTTCTGCTGATATCATGCTCCACATTCTTCTGACATTGAGGACTAATTCATTTGGATAACTCTGTTGAGCTAATCTGGGTTCAGTATAAAAGCTTGAAATGGAGATGTAATGCTTCTATAAATTGAGTTCCTCGTACACCTATGGGAACCTCGATCTGGTCGACTTAGTTGTCATAATATTTCTCTTACGTATTTTTTTGTTAATTTCTGAATTATTTTTATATGCAGAATGACGATGGAGACGAAGAGTTATGCAGTGTGTTCGTTCCTACAAACCACTTATACATTGGTGATATACTCTTGGTTAACTCCAAGGACATCATGAGACCAAATCTTTCTATCCGTGAAGGAATAGGTAATTGCACTTCCTGGTTGTCATAACCATCCTAGCAATCGTCTCCATAATCATGGCATCATGCATTTTATCAGACCTTGTGATTTGACCTTATGTTCTTGAAAAGGATCAAAATATTTCCCCTATATATATATATATATACTGACTATTTCTTACTGTTATTAATTAAGTTATCAGAGTAGTTAGACTTAAAGACAATGAGTTTTTAGATTACTCCTTCGGAAGTCACTATGGAATTCCTCAAATCATAAAATTGTAATTTAAGAACGGAGGGAAATTATTATCATTTATCATTGTTATTTCTTTCTCCTTTTGACGAAATAGGAGATTGTTTGATTTGGAATCCGAAACCCTCCTGCTGCAACTAAACCATTTCATTTGACTGCTTTTGCCTCTTTTTTTTCCTCCCGTTTCTAAGTTATAGCATATATTAACAACAGTCTGGATCTGTTTGATTTAAGGTAGTGGAACGACCGGTCTTTGTTCTTGAAACTAGGATACTCTATGGTCAGATTTCCTAAAAATATAAATTATTAGAAAAATCATGTGCTTCGTAGAGTAAGATTTAAATTCATAAAGAGTGAGACAACTACTTCTATTAGAATTCTGCCCATTTTCATACTAGTTTATGCACCACATTATTTATCCCGGAGAACTATGGAGCATATGGTTGAGTCGGGCGGCTTCTCCCTCTCGGGGGAGTTTGTCTCTTTGAATCACAATTTAACCACCATAGGAAGAAGGTGTTACATGTCATGGTGGACATTAACATTACGTATTTAGGTTTTACTACAGGAACAACTAGTCTAAAAGTATCCTTATTGGATATCTCATCTGTGATTTGAGTAGTCAGTTTGTTGAGATTTGTCCCACACCGAGATGTCTGGAGCCTTGTGTGTAATTAGTTAAACCGTGGCTACTCCCCTCTTTGCCAATTGGTTAGAAGTGGAAGTAACCCAGTTAAGATAGCTATTTTGACACAAGTCATAGGGATACCCTGGCCTATATTTCCAGGACCAAGGGCCAAGTGCTTATCCTGTAGTTGACCATTTCATGGTCTGGAGGCTGTGTCGATCCTTTTTTTTGGGGTCCATTTCCTCGCTACTTCTGTTTATAGGAAGTATACTTCTCACTTCGATTGGACCTCCAAGAGCTTATTCCACCCTTACACAAAGGCCGAACCTAGTTGGTATGAGGGCTTTCATATACGCACTCACTCTAAGCCTCTTAGGCATCTCTCAGAGTATCGTATTCCACTTGTTTTTATTTCATTTTGTATTCCTTCACAGGATGTTCTAAATCGGTTAGGTCTCCACAAACTGTACAAGTAGGTTGTGTTGCAAAAAGAGGAAGCATAACACGAATTATCCTATAGGCTCTTAAAGGATCATGGATTTTCGATATACACAGTTCAAAAACTGGAACATGTGTTGGTGCACTAGGGGAAGCGACAAATGTAGCAAACTGGCAATTTTTTCTCCCTTGCTAATAAGCTAGTCCATCAGCAAGTTTGTACACTTTCCATATGATAATGTAATTCTACAAAACAAGATTGGTTTAGTTGCTGCTATACAGAAACATGATTGGTTTAATTGCTGCTATACAAAAATGTAAATTTACAATCTCATTTCACCTTAGATATGGCTTCTTGTAACCAGCTGGAATCATTTCTCACATTTTCCATCTGACTGCAGAAATCATTGTTTCTGGAGGAATGACAATGCCGCAGCGCATTTCTCCTATGGAAAGGATTGCTCGGCCGGGTGAAAGGATTCCGCTTAATAGTCTCGTTTAGCAATAGTCGTGGATTGTTGATCAGAAGCTTCTGGTGCTCTTTAAGCCCCAGAAAATGTCCAGGAGATGAGTGAAAGATCAATCAATCGGCTTGTAACAATGTAATACACCCTTCTTGTGATCATGTAATAGCTGTTATGGGCACCTCTATACAAACTCGAAAAGCTAAAGAAAATATTATTTAGTGATGGTGCTTGCTCACGTACCTATTGTTGTAAAAAATGTGCCTCTGTTTGAGTTCCGTCGTGCCTATAACTGGTGGTAATGCTTGTGTGTCTTGCTCCGTGAGTTGTGTGTCTGGCTCCGTGAGTTGGCTTTAGAACGAAGTCGCGAGACAAGTTGAGATGAAGCATGCTTATATTATTTTTCCATCAATTTACAAAGAATTTTACATATAATGGGCACCCTCTATGGGATAAAGGACGGTTGCATACTTGGAGATAGAGCTTCTCAAATTTCTTCTAAGTTTGGGACTCAATACCTATTAGCAAACGGCCGAATACAATGGTTTTCACCGGAAAAAAGTCCAGAGAGAAAAATGAGAGAGCTGCTCTTCTATTTTCTCGTCTTCTAGTGTCATTGCCCTTGTTGGTACCTGAGTACGGTGATTTTCACCGGAAAGTTCCTTTTATTTCTGTATTTTGTTCTCTTGTTACCCCTCCCTCCCCACTACAGTTTCTTTGTTAAGGTGATTGTTTTTAGACTACCCTTGTTTCCCTTTTCCCTAATTCTCTTTTACCCTGCTCTACGCTTCGTTTTCTTTCTGTTTTTACAAATATGCACTCTGAATCTCAAGAGATGAGGATTCAAGCGCCTCAAACACCGGTGACTTTAGAAGATGGAGTTCAGGCGATTGAGACTCTCAGCAAGAAATGTCTCTACGGGAAGATTATGGCCAAGAGAGAAGTCAGAGTGGCTAGTGTGAAATCTATTTTCAGAGCAATATGGAAAATCAGAGACGAGTTCACAGTCACAGCCAAATGAGGTAATCTCTTCATCTTGAACTTTAAAAATGAGGAGGATTGTGAAAAAATCTGGAAAGGAACACCGTAGAATGTTCATAATCAACTTATGGTGATGAGCCGCTTCAAACCAGAGACCCGACCAGAGGAGATATGTTTCAAATTCTGCAATTTCTGGGTCCAGATTCATAAGCTCCCATTGGATAAGCTGGTTGTTAAGAATACTAGGAAATTGGGTGCGTTGACAGGACGCGGTTTGGGCGGTCGATGAAGAGGATGAAGAAGAAACCATGATGTCCCCAATTGGGGTTAGAGTGGAAATCGACACTACAAAATCTCTTGAGAGAGGATTTTTCTTGCAGATGAGTACAGGAATCTCAGAATGGATCCCGTTCCACTATGAGAAGCTGGGTATTTTCTGCTATCAGTGTGGCCGGCTTGGTCACGATAAGGAGGAGTGTAAGTTTCTAAGCCAAAGCGACAAATTAAATTCTGGCTTTGGTAGTCACCTCAAAGCGTTAGAAAGTCGGCAAACCAGCTTCTATAGGCAAAAAACCCATGGCAGAGCGTTACTCTGTAGCGGAGATGGAAGGGATGGTGGCGCGTACTGTACAGTCGCCACTGACACACACAGTAGAGGTGGGAGAGCGCGTAGATAATTGGAAGGGAAGGACAAATAAGACGGTTAAGGAGCATGACATTTGTGAGGAAATCAACAGAATATTGCGTGCGACAAATCCGTTACGCGCAAGGAATCGTACAATTCGTGTACGAAACAATGAGCAGGCAAACTGGCTTCGGGGGGAAGATGCTAGGGTTGTGCGTAGAAATGAAGACGAAGATGAAGGAATAATCACATATAATGGGCCTAATTGGAATGGGCCGGTGAAATCTTAATTAAGGTTCCGAGCCCATTAGCCCAGCTCTGGAAATCGGCTGGGCCTATCTCAGTTGAAGGAATTAAACCTGTTAACAACCCGCTCTCTCAACTGACCCAATCGCAAGGCCCTACTGCTAATGTAAAGGAAACGATGGTGTTTCATTTAATAGGGGAAATGGCAACGTCACAGAGCTCCGAGCATTCAGCAAATAGGGTTCTTGAGGAAGTTATCAACACTGATCCAGAAGAGAATGCTGAAGATGAAGAAATTGCAAAAGAGCGAGAAATTCATGAAAAACTCCAGCAAGGCGTTCAATCGATGACGCTGGATATGGTGGCGTTTAAAGAAGAGACTTGCAGAATGACGGTAAAGAAATTTTAAGCGGAGGACCTAAGAACCAAAGCTCAACTAAAGAGAGAATTTGAAGATTCAGAAGTGTGCCTCAGGGGCGACTCCAAGCGTCAGGCTTTTCAATTGAAGGGTGATTTTGAAATGGGTAGAAGATCAAATAGGATGGAGATTATTTAAATCGACAACATAGACCCTGATACATGTAACAACTTCATATCTCTTAGAATGCTTCCGGGTCGGAAGATGTACTACAGGGGATGGGAAGTTCAGAACGCAGAAGGAAGGTAGGGTGTCTAAGTTTGCTGATAACAGTAAGTGTGATATCAAGAGATTCTCTTGTCAATCTGAGGCTGAGGAGGCGGGCCTAAGCACGCCCCCCGCTTCACCATGAGAGGCCTCTATTGGAATTGCAGGGTTGGGTCAGACCTCTGCAATTCAACAGCTGAAGACCCTAATAAAGCAAGAGGGTCCTGGCTGGATCTGTCTTGCAGAAACAAAAATTGATGAGAAAAACTACAAAATATATCTTATGAACGTTGAGTTGAGTATGTACATACTGTTGAACATTGTGGGAAAAGTGGAGACTTTACTTTTTCCTGGAGTGTTGGGTTGGATTTGGAAGTAGTCTATAGCAGTAAACATCTTTTTAGTATTCTAGTCAATAGTTCTTACAGGGTTGAAGGCTGGCTTCTACACTGTATCTATGCTCCTTGCTGTTACATGAAGAGTGAGGCTTTTGCGGAATGAAGTAAGATACATATCCAAATTATGTCCCATGCCTACAGTTATGATTGGAGAAGTTAATGAAGTGTGTGCACTGATTGATAAGCTGGGTGGTAGAAAAGTAAACCAGAAGTCCAAGGGGGGTCTCCAAAACCTTATAAATGAGCTTGGATGGTTAGATATTGGTTTTATTGGAGCTCCATACACTTGGTGTAATGGTTGGAAACAAGTAGGGATCATAAGAGAGAGAACTGATAGATGCTTTGCCAATCCTGATTGGAGAAGACTATTCCCAGATGCTATAACTATTCACAAGTCTGCTGGAGCCTCTGATCATCTCCCCATTACACTAGAACTTACTAAAAGAGTGGCTGCAGGGAAAAAACCTTTCAGGTTTGAACCAATGTGGGTCATAGATAAGTCTAGTAAAGTGGTTGTTAAACAAGCCGGGGGTAGGTTTCCATGCAAAATATTTGGATCTAAATGGGGCAGCCAGATTAGAGCAATAAAACAAGCCCTGAAGAAGTGGAGTAGAGAAGATTTTGGACAGTTTAAATCTCAAATAAGGACCACTGAAGCTTACCTAGCAAATTTTCAAGCTCAAGCTTGTTTGGACAATGCAGAAGAGGAACAACACTGTAAAAGATGGCTTAATGAACTGTATACTAGGCAAAGCATCACTTGGGGGAACAAATCTAGGGCTCTGTGGATCAAGGAGGGGGATACCAATACAAAATTCTTCCACACTATGGCTTCTATTAGAGGGAGAAGGAACAGAGTGGATGCTATTATGGATGATCAAAAGTGGCACTCTAACACTGAAGGTATAAACAAAGTCTTTGAGGAATATTTCATTAACATTTCTCTTCTTCATCTAATCCTTGTCCTTATTGTCATCAAGACTTATTTCCTTCAAAATTAAACCCAGTTGAAGCTGATTCTTTACTTGCTATGCCTGATGATGATAAAATCTTTGAAACCATCTGTCAAATGGGAAGCTACAAATCGCCAGGACCAGACGGATTCTCAGTCCTTTTCTATAAAATATATTGGCATACTATTGGAAAGGATTTTCGTGGTCTTGTCAAAAGGGTGTTTGTAGAAGGTAAACTCCTTCTAAACTTCAATAACACCTTCATAGCCATCATCCCCAAAATCCAAAGTCCATCTAAAGTGGCCCATTTCAGACCTATATCCATATTTAATGCCTCTTATAAAATCAGAGTAAAAATCATCTCAAAAAAAATCAAATCCCTCCTTCACAACTTCACTTGTCCTTTCCAAAATGCCTTTCTACCTGGTAGAAATATCCAAGACAATACTATTCTTCTCCATGAAATTGTTCACACACTCAAGAAGAAAAAAGGAAAAGGTGGGCTTACGTTTGTGAAGTTTGATATTGAAAAGGCTTGTGATAAAATTGAACGGAGTTGCATCATTAAGGTGTTGAAATGGTTGGCTTTTCCTGAGAGTTTCTGCAGGTTAATTTTTGAATGCATCAGCATTGTTAAATTCTCTGTCTTGGTTAATGGTAGTCATGTTGGTTATTTTGGTGCAATAAGAGGGTTAAGACAAGGAGACCCCCTCTCTCCTACCCTCTTCATCATATGCACAAAACTGCTCTCTAGAATTATCAATTTTGCTGCTGGAAACAAGTGGATTTCTGGAATCAAGCTTGATAGAAATAGTCTACCTATCACACATCTAATGTTTTCCGTTGATTTAATTATTATGGCAAAAGTTGATAAAGACCAAGCTGTTTACTTGGATCTCTGCCTCAAACTGTATGAAGAGGTTCTAGACAGTGTGTTAATAAGCAAAAATCTGAAGTGTTCTTTAGTGGGAATGTGAAAGGGGAGCCAAGAATCATTATCAAGACAAAGCTTAAGGTTAAAAAGGGAAAGGAGTCTATTTATTTGGGAATGCCTATTTTTGTGGGAAGATCCAAGAGCTCAAATTTCAACAACGTTGTGGAAAAGATGTCAGTTAAAGTTATAGGATGGCAAGGTAAAATGTTGGCAAATGCTGGTAAGATGGTTGTGTTAAAAGCCACTCTTAGTTCAATGGCTTCCTATGCAATGTCAAACTTTTTGTTTCCTCAGAATTTCTCTGACAAGCTAAACTCTTTATGTGCAAATTTTTGGTGGGGTGACACCTCTGGAAAAAAAAAAAAAATCCAGTATAAAAGTTAGGTTGATCTTTGCAAAAGGAAGGATGAAGGTGGATTGGGATTCAGAGAATTCAACAACTTTAACAAAGCTTTGGTGGCAAAAATAGCTTGGAAGATGTGGACTAATGATGATAGTGTGTGGGTTAAATTGCTAAAGGGCAAGTATTGCGAAATTTTAGACTTTCAGAAAGTAGATCTCAAAAGTGGTGACTCTTGGTTTTGGAAAGGTCTTCTCAAGGTGAGAGACATTATTGAGGAGAATGCTTTTAAGTCTATTGCTGATGGGACTAGAATTGATATTCGGCAAGATAGATGGGTGCCTAACCTAGAAGTTGCAAAACCTAAACCTCCCGATGACTTACAAAGAGCCCCTAAGAGAGTTAGTGAGCTGATTAATTGGGAGCTAAAGATTGGGATCAAGAATTGCTACAACAATGGTTCAGCCCAGAAGAGAAAGAGAAAATTGGAAAATTGAAGATCCCTATCCACCATTGTGAAGACAAATGGAGATGGTACTTAAGCAAAAATTGAGGTTTTGCTGTCAAGAATGCATATCACTAGCAGATGATGAATAGAAGCACTATCACATCCCCTCTTGATAGAAAGTGGGCTCACATCTGGAAAATGAATTGCCATAATAGACACAAGCTCCTTGTTTGGAGGATTATGTCAAGAGCTCTACCAACAAGAGGTAATATCAAACTTAGAATTGCTACAGTTGACACTTCTTGTCCTACTTGTAATGCTGATTATGAAAATGATCTACAATGTTTCTTCAACTGCTCTCTAGCAAGAATTATTTGGTCTACAATTTTGGGGATTAGAACAAATGGTGAAAATCCCAGGAGTCTACATGAATGGCTCCAACTGTTGTTGTTTGAAGAGGTGGATTTGTGTGCCAATGGTTATAATGTTAAGGTTGTAGCTGTTATAATTTTGGACCACCCGTGGAAAGAAAGGAATCAGAGCTAGATTAATCCTCATCTGTCAAGGAGCCACTTAAGAGTAGAGACAATGCTAGCAAAAAATAGAGCTAGTTATGTGGAATTCAACCCTCAAAAGGAAGTTACAGATGAAGTGGTTGGTACTCTGGTTAACAATTCTTCATCTGGCTGGAATGCTCCCGCTACTGAATATATGAAAATCAATGTGGATGCTAGTCTAAAGAACAATTATTTTGGGTTGGGGTATGTATGCAGAAATAGTAGTGCAGTTGGTATAAGTATGGGAGGAAGGCATGGAGAAAAGCTGGGCATTTTTGAAGCTGAGTTGCTTGCTACTGAATGGGCTATTACTACTGCTGATCTGAATGGGTGGATGAAGACTATTATTGAATCTTATTGCAAAAAGGTAGGGAGCTGGAGGTCCAGAGCCGAGGCAATTAATGGATGGTTATGTAATAATGAATTTTGTTCTTTGAAATTTTGTAGTAAAAACTCCAATTCTGCGGCACATGAGTTAGCCAATTTGAGTAGGATTAATAGTTTTGCTGGTGTCTTTGGTCTGGATATGCTTCCAGATAGTGTCTGTAAGGCTCTAAGCCTAGATTTAAATGTTTACTCTTCTTAATACAAAGTCTGTTTATCAAAAAAGGATGGTTGCATACTTGCATATAGTAACAAGTACTCCGCTTCAAATTGATTGTCTATGTGGATTTTTCACGGATGCTAATGACGTACTTTGACATTTACTAAAATGCTACTTTTCTAGAGAAGTAAAAACTAAAAGGGTTGATTTGAAATGATATATCGAGAGAAATAAAGTAAAAAATAACTAACTTTATGATAATAGGAAATTCATTTTGGAATTTCATTTTAGGACATGAAAATACTTAAACAGGGATGGGGGTATTTGGCACAAAGCGAGTGGTTTTGCCTCCCTATTTCACAAAATAATTGCATGTTTGCCTATTTTGGGTGGGAATGGATCCTCTTCAGCCTTCGAGAGATCCAGTCGTCCAGCCACCCATCTCAACCGTATTTTAGTTGATTCAAAAGTGAAAAGTGGCTAGAACCTATAACAGTGACGCGTCTCCATCTTGTTTCCCTTCCTATTTTGGACGAATGATATTTGATTGCTGGACGGCTGGAGAGGATCCATTCCCATTTTGGGTATATGAATATAGTTGTCCACTTATGTTTTGATGTTTGGAAATAGATACATCCATAAGAATGTCTCATGAAAAGTAATAATAATTTGTTAAAAATAGAGTAATAATATACAACTGTGTGAACATCGTCAACACATTTAATCATGTTTGCAATTAATGATTGTCCCCTTAAAAATGTTAGGTTTAAAAAATAGACAGTTATTACGGGACGAATTGAGTAATAAGGCTCAAAGGTGTTGTCATCTGCCGTAAGATGTCTTGTACGGTGGTCTTCTTTAGGGACATGTGACTAGGAGAGTCAGAGGTGGAGGTTAGGATAAGTATTGTGGCGTCTCCCCTCTTTTAACCCTGAAGACCACAATATTATTGAAAAAAAAAATGCTTCTTTTCTCCCATGCGCAAACCTGAAACCACTATCCTTTGAATGTATGTTGAGTAACCATCGCTTAGCAGGTAGGTAAACTAGTCTGAGAATGACAATAGGTAGCTGTCACACCCTTAAAGTCTCTCGATAGAAGAGGCGCACTAAACTGGCGCGTGGTTCGGTGTGCACGAAGACATATCTAACGTGACGGAGAATATATAACGTTGTAATCGGCCTTGATTTTGTGCCTTGGCCTGACCTTGGCATGATGCCTTGATTGTGTGATTGGCTTGGAGGTATGGTTGGGACTGACTGTGCTAGATGCTTGTTGTGCATTGTCTCTAGCTGGTGTCCTTTGCCTCGTTAGGTTGCGGTGTTGAACATACGAAATTGTGTCGAAATATCGTTGGAGCAAGGATTAAATGATTTCTAAGTTCCTAACTGATTTGTTAGTCCAGTGCACAGAAAACGATCTCTGAGCGATGCGTCAAACTTGGTTTAGTTATACTTGTTGATGCACCAACTTGGTTCCTCTTCGGTAAGACAGTCTCTGCATTTGTGCAACATGTTCGTTGTGGAGTTGGTAACGCCTGATAGTTCGTTGTTGTCGGCCATGATATTCAGGTTATGTTGTGCACGTTTGCTGTTGGTTCACAATCATGCACGATGGCTGGTTTCGCTCACTGCTTGGTGCAATTTTCGGTCCCTGATGTTTGGTGGCTTGACCGGTTGGTTTGGTCGCTCATCGGCTCATGGATAGCTGTGAGATAGAGGCCATCAAAGTTGGTTATTTATGTAGAGACAATTATGTACCCTAGTAACTTTTAGTAACCATATTTTTCTGACTATTTAAGTTGTTGTATAGTGCTTTGATTAGGCAGAGCAGTGCTAAAAGATGTATTGTCTTCTGCTCGTTATTGGTTGGTCACAATAAAAGATTGCGAACATTTCCCGTACATTATCAACACATGTTCAGTAGCCTGATAACGGAACCTCGCTAACGTTAAGTTAACGAAATAACAAATGTTGTAGCGAAAATTGGTTATTGGCGCTGCACCGTGGCGCAGAAAATTTGGTGGACAAATTCTGACATGATAACAACTAGTATCAAATAACCAGGACGGTGTTCGATCGCTTCGTGTTGGTTACCTTCGCTTGATAGGAAGTGTGGACTGGTTGCATGCCTTTCTACGAGAATATTAATTGATGCGACTATAAACACATCGCTACCTCATTTTCATTTATGAGTTGGTTTTGAAATTCTGCTGGATGTGATGGTTAGGGGAGCGTCAAGAACGTCTGTCTCGGTTGGAATGTATCGCGGGTGTGACTACGAGAAACGATCCATCAAAGCCATTTGCGAACATAATCTCTTTGTTGGAGACAACTCCGGAAGAGCTGCGCACTTTTCAAAATGGGGAGGCTCAAAACAACAGGCGTGCTTTGAATATTAGAGCAAGGCGCACACTGAAATTTATGCCCGTTGGTTTGGAGGGAGTCTTGTCTGCCTTGTTGACTCGTTGCGATACGATGGAAAAGGAATTGATGGTGTTTCAGATTGGCATCCGTACCGGCGATGGACAACGGGGAACGAACCTGACGAATTTGAAGCATGCAGACTCGTAAGGGACTATGTGATGAAATCCAGTTCCCTAATGTTGGATATGCATGACATGAGCGCATCTGAAAATTTTTACAACTTCATGTCGAGGTTGTAACCATGGGCTCATGTCGAATTGAGGAAGCATAACATAATCTCCTCGGTGTGTATGCGGCGGTGAATGCTTTGGTTGATTACAAGAATGGTGGAGAAATTATGACCCTCCCACTTCAATATATAAGAAAGGGAAGGGAGATAACGTGAGAAAATGAGACAAACAAGACACAAGACAATTGGAAAGACAAAGAGAAACAACCCGAAGGAAATGTGGCGGCAACTATGAAGTGAGAGTTTTTCATTTGCAAAGGATCACACCTTGCTCCTGAATGTCCCATGCGCGAGAAACTAAATTCTTTGTTAGCTCATGAGGCTCGTGAGAATTCTGAACAAATGTACGATTTTGCAACATAACACTTAGAGTCGCTAAACACTATGGGAGTGTGGCAGCCGACCAATAAGAAAAAAACGTGGGCGAACTTCGTTGCGGAGGAAGCCATGGCTGACCATTCCAGTTTGGCCTCGACGAGGACATCAAGTTCAGGTGACGTGGGAAGTTTATCACACCCTTAAAGTCTAGATGAAAGAGAAGCACCAAATTGGGGTGTTGGTTCGGTGTGCAAGCGGACATAGTTGGACAACGTGACAGACGATAGATAACATTGTTATCGGCCCTAGTGCCTTGGCCTGACCTTGGCACAGTGCCTTGGTTGTGTGATTATCTTGGAGGTACGATTGGGGCTTACCATACTAGACCACTTGTTGTGCATTGCCGTAGCCACTGTTCTATGCGTCATCAAGTTGCAGTGTTGACTGTCAAAATTATGCCGTGATATCACTGGATCAAGGATGACGATTTATGAGTTCCTGACCGATTTGTTGGTTTAGTGCACGGAAAATGGTCGTTGAACGACACATTATGCTTGCTTTAATTCTACTTGTTAATGCAACAACCTGGTCAGTAATAACAGAACAATCCACACTAGCAAGTTAATAAATTTTGTATCCAGAATTGGTTCTTGGTGCTGCTAATTTGTGGACAGATTCTGACTATATGACATTAACTACCTTTCCCATCTTCATGAACCCACGATCCTGTAGGAAATCTGGGTGGTGTTTAGAACGGGAACAATTGAACTTGGATGATCTCTGAGTCGTGATATCACTCTCAGATTAAAGTATTTCGGCGTTGTGCACGAAATCTCCAATCGGATAAAACAGAGACTTCAAGAACGAATATGATTTCCTATGTGTTTCTGAATTCGACCAAACTGACAAATAGGGAGGGAAAGGGCGGTTAATCTGGCGGTTACAACTGCCAGATTTCAGTCCGTTTTTTAACAGAAAATTAAATCGGAGACGTTTTTTGTGAAGCACTGAAACGTCAAAAATCCAATTTTTCCACGCTGACCGGCCCCGCCAGGGGCGTTGCCCCTTAGACCCCACCGGGGGCGCTGCCCCCGGACCCCCGTCGGGGGCTCCGCCCCCGAACCCCCGCAGTCGTCCGCGAGTTCTTTGTCCAAGTCATTAACATAGTTGTGTGCACGCGTGTACTCCACACCTCCTAACGTGTACAACGTAATGCCAATGTCTAATTGGTCGTAAGTAAATCCGATTACACAAATGGCCGATGACACTAAAATCACCAACAGATCCGACCCATCTTTAGTGTGCAAACTGTGAGGTGAACTTGAGGGTATTTGAGGTATAACACGACTCTTTTTCAATACCCCCAATAAACCAGTATCTTCTCCAATAATCCCGTCCGTGTCCCGATAAATTATCGATCGATGTGTATATCTATTCCCCTCCCGTCACTCGTCTCCACCTTCTTACAAAAACCCTAACCCAAACAAATCCAGAGCTAGGGTTTCGCAAATCCAGACCTCACTCGCCATTGAATTCACCACTACTCCAACCCCCAGATTCAACCTTCACCGTTTCAAAAGCTCCGATGGACTTCGACGAGTACGAATACCTGGAGAAGACAGTCGAAGAAGGAGGAGAGAAAGAGGGCTCTTCCCCAGCTAGGAAGAGCGCAGAGAGAGCCGACAAGCCGGAGAAAGGAGGCTACCGGAGGAGGGAGAGGAGCGTTGAGGACAACAACTCCGGCGACGACGACGGCGAAGATCGGAAGAGCAAGAAATCGAGAGGCGGCGACGACGAGAACGGAGGCAAGAGAGACGACCGAGAGCGTTCGTCGCGGCACAGGAGCAGCAGGGACGGCGACAGAGAGGTAGATAGAGAGAGAGACCGTGACAGGGAGAGAGATCGGCGCCGGAGTAGCAGAGACGGCGATAAGGATCGGGAGAGAGAGAGGAGTTCGAAGGAGCGAGAGAGAGAGAGAGATGGGGGGTCGAGAGAGAAGAGAGATAAGGATAGGGAGAGGAGGGATAAGGAGAAGGATAGGGAGAGAGAGAAGGATAGGGATAAGGATAAGGAGAAGGATAGGGATAGGGAGAGAGATCGGGAGAGAAGAGAGAAGGAGAGAGAGGGGTCGAGGAGGAGCAGGAGTAGATCAATGTCGACAAGGAGGCACGAGGCTGACCGCGAAAGAGAGAAGGAGATTATCCGAGAGAGGGAACGTGACCTTGAACTGAGAGAGAGCGGCAGGTAATACAATACCCTTCACTTTTGATCCATAGTTGGTGAATTTAATCTAATTCATGTTTATGCAATTAGGAATCTAGGGACTGAATTGTGATACCAATTGTGATTGCTCCTAGGTAGAGGCTATTGGTAGATATCTTATCCAGTACAATGTCTTTATGATGCTTTGAATCTTACTTCACCTGTTTAAGTTTGTTGCTAGGGCTGGCAAAACAGTAACTGGTTGCAAGGATAATAAATTAAACGTTTTCTTAAACCTGAATTTAGAAGTTTTAAAATTTCGTGTTCGGAATGTGCGTATTCTAACTTCGGGTGAAATCATTAGATGGACTGTTATCACGTCTAATGGCCTAACAATGCCGAAACTTCTCCACGGCTTCACTGAAGGAAGTGCCTTTTCACAAATTATGTACTCTGCTGCGTTCCTTTTTTGGTCTTTAAAGGTATGGCATTAGGAAGACTACATGCTAGAACATCGTCATCAGATTTTGATATCTTGTCTTCATAGTCATCAATGTTTCTCCATGTTATTTCTTGACTTCGATTGTTACTCATCCCTCTTTGTTCTGAGTTTTTGGTCAGAGTAGTATATCACCATATCACTTAATTTTGGCATTAATCATGACTATCATGTTAGAGCTGGAGATGACTCTTATAGATCTCTATTTGTATTGCTTATAGAGCTGGAGATGACTATCATCTTAGGTTAACATGTTTGCTAATATTGTATTGCTTAAAATTTTTGTCAGTGGAGAATGACAACCCTTGCTAAATCTCACCCTTGTTATTCACCGTGTGCTAATTGTTGTGATGGACAGAGTTAATTTCGCCGGTTTGAGACTTTGAGCTCACTTACTATTAAGTTCTTTGGTTCGGAACTTTTATATTGTTCTATGTGTATATAACCAAGCATGTGAACTACTGAAAGTGATGTAATATCTCAACCTCTGGACCAAAATTAGAGAAGGCTTTTTGCACTTTAATGCTGTATACCGCAACTGGAATATGAAACTTTGCAGCATTGCTATAGAATGCTTACACTAGAACTAACATTCATTTCGGCATTCTCTTACTCTTGCTTTTAGGGCTAAAGGAACTTCTTAAAGTCCTCTATGATTCTGTATATTGTTGTTGCCTTTTCTTTGTCAATGCTTCCTTTTCTTTGTCTCTATTTTTTGCCAAAATTATGTTTGCATCTATAATTGGGGGTTAAATGCTCTTCTGCACTATCATCCAGCTGCAACCTAATTATCATGTTTAACTCGGTCTGTAGCAGGAGATTCAAAGACAAGAAAGAGGCTGAGCCCGAAGCTGATCCAGAAAGGGATCAAAGAACAGTTTTTGCATATCAGGTACGCATAATGTACTTTTCCAATTGGGTTTGGAAAAAGTAAAAAGATTTCACGATTGAGTTATGTTATCGCTCTAGTTTCTATATTGCAATTTGGTTCCATGTTTTTTTAATGCTGATAACAGTTGTTTTTTATCTTTAACGTGTAATTTGCATTTGATGACTTGAATATATCTGCAGATGCCCCTGAAAGCAACTGAAAGAGATGTTTATGAGTTTTTCTCAAAAGCGGGAAAGGTAAGATTCTCAAATCTTTAATGTGTGTATGCTCTGTGGACCATTTTGAATGATTGTTTTTTTTTTTAATCCCTTGTTATTGAATACATGGTCCTATATACACCCACGGTAATCAACAGTAACTCGTATGAATTGATATTAGATTTTCTATTTCCGGAATGCTTCAAAAATTATTCATGTTATTAAGATACATTTCCTTCCTGTTGCAGTAAATTCCTCTCCGCCCTTCAGTTTCGCGTAATATAGTGACTTTCTTGTATCATCGTTCTGTATATGGGTGAGTGAGCCAAAAATATAGATGAGTCGAACTGGTGAACTTGTGAAACGTCTTGCCTCAGGAGGTGTAAATAATATGTTTTATGTGTGCTTCAGTTGTATCACTTTTAATCATCCATTGGTTAATTTTCAGGTGAGGGATGTTCGCCTTATCATGGATCGGAATTCAAGACGTTCTAAAGGAGTTGGGTAAGTTAATTTTGTGCTAGTAAGTTTTTCATTTGCATGCATGTGATTGGAAATAAGGCCCATATGTTAAAAAATGAAGTTTAACTGTATTCTTGAATTGATTAGACTTGCGATAAAGAATCCATGATGAAGAATGATGGGGTTATCTTGCACTCATGTTTAAACAATTCATGCTGCACCTCTCAAGGTAGATGACATGGAACTAAGTTTCTCCCCCCCTCCTTACAATTACTGTTTCACGGGAAATAGAGCCGAAACATGGGTTGCCTCTTTTGTACACCTTGATAAGATCTGGTTGGGTGCATGCTGATTTTTCATTTCAGTGAGAAGTTGGCAAAAGGTATGGAAGTATTGTATTGAACCTTCCATCTACGAAAATAGCTGGCATGCTCAAAAAATTACTTCAGTACAAGTGGTTGTTTTAGCTCCCAACTTCCGTTGCCTTCTGTTTGTGGTGCTTTTATTTCGGACTATTCAGTTTCCAGACCTGATAGTTTTCCCTTTCCGAAATCTTTTGCAGGCCATTTCAGGCCTGTTTTGTCAATGGAGAGGCAGGTTTTGTCTTGTCCTTTGCAATAATCAATTTAAGTAGAACATGCCCAGGTCGAATTGGCTGATCTTGTCGATTCTTCTAATTCTTTCCTAGACTAGTTAATCAAATGTCAACAAACAGGAGGTCTATCGTTTGCATTTTTGGTAGCCACAAGTTGGTGCCTGGTCTAACTGCTGTCCTTGTCTTTTTGATAGCCATCAAGAGATATTTCTTAAAGTCGTAATGCTTTGCTTGTCTGAGTTTCTGATTTGAAGTCACACTGTTGATTTGTATCTTCAAATTGTCGGGTCTGTTTCTCAATGTCCTGGCCTAGAATAATTTTTAGGGTGTGACATGACATTTGATTCTGATGCTTTTCAACATGTCCAGGTCTAGAATACCAGTGCTTTTTTAGTGTTTGACATGACCTATGATTTTGATGTTACTTGTCATTTATCATGATGAACTGATGTTTTCTCTTTATCGAGGTACACAAATGGTGATACTCGGGACGGGACCATCCACTTAGGAGTTTATGATCTTCCATCTTCCTTAGATAAAGACGCGTAAGTCATGACCTTTTTTCCTCGGGACAGATCTTGACATCATATTTATAATGCAGGTACATCGAATTTTATGATGCAATGTCTGTGCCAATGGCTATAGCTCTCTCCGGCCAGCTACTTCTTGGACAACCTGTAATGGTTAAACCTTCAGAAGCCGAGAAAAACCTTGTTCAATCTAGTGCTTCCAGTGGCACTTCAGTCGCGGGACCTTTTGGTGCAGTTGACAGAAAGCTTTATGTTGGGAACTTGCACTTCAACATGACGGAAGGTCAACTTAAACAGGTACGGTGTTTAGGCTTGACGTCATCTTTTTTTATCATGATGTTTGATACCTGGCTGTCGCTATTGAGGTTCACAGAGGAATGGTTACGTTGGAAAATAATTGAACCTTAGCATTAAGATGAACAATTTCAGTCTTCTGTGGCAGTGGCATCTTTTATGTAGTTGCTCATGAAGTCCATGTCCTGAACTTTTCACCTTGATGACAGGTCGTTTCTATTTGATGCTTGCTGCTATAAGATCTCTGGCCAAGCAAAGCAAAAATTCGACACGATGTTTGATGCTGGCACTGAAGTGTGGCACTCAGAAATTTTAATGAACTATACTTGACAAAATGACCACAGATAATATGGTACCATGTAAATATTTTAACCCGCACAAACTCAGTGTCTGTTAAGTATTTTAAACATATTGTATCCAGAAATAATGTAAAAAAGAATATAGGGTTATGAGTTGGGGAGGGTGGGGAGGGAGGGAGAAGAATAACCACAGACTTCTCAAAGGCAGTTTCCACTTTCCATGGTTCCTCTGGAATTTTGGAGTTGGTTTAAGGATATTTTCAAGTTCAAACTTTTCGACCCATTGGGTGTGTTTGGTGACTCCATATATTGGATTGTTTGAACAAGATTTTTTCAACATGTGGTGGAGGGTAAGATAGATAAACTCTTCACCTCAAAATGTTCAAACATCTTCTTACAATAACCTTGGAATTGGTGGGTCTCCAAAGATGACCATTATTATGTCAGAATTGCTTAATCCTCGAAGCACTTTGTTCTAAATATTTCCTTCTATTGTTTGATCAGAATTATATTTAAGCTATCCATCGTGCTGTCCCCCTGTTTTGCCAGTTTTCCTTTCAAATTACCCATTTGAGCCTGAATCAAGTTTAGACCCGCAGTTACCCATGTAAAATCGATGGTGATTCACGATTCAAAGGGAAAAGAATTGTAACTATAGTTTGTTTTTACTATTCAGTGGTATTTTCTATTCTTTGTACCAAGTATTCCAAATGGTTCGTGGTTTGAACTGAAATGAACTGAGTGACAAAATCCCGAATCGTACAATCTAACAACTTGCGCCGTTTGGATGAACTCTTACCCTATTATTGTTTACCGGATCAATATGCTTTTTAGTTTTGATCATTCAAAGTTATTAAGGTATTCACTTTGGCCTAAAAGATGTGAACCTTACAAATCAAGTTTTAAGGATAAAATGTCGTTATTTTAGGAAACTTAACTGACTTTGTTAGTATGCTCCACCCTATATAGCACCTCTAGTTTCAGCTATAGTTATTGATATATTGCTAAATTCTTCTAAAAAGCTACCTACCCAATTGGAGAAAATCTCACGTGATGGTGAGATGAAAAGGAAAAAAACCAGTGATCCTTCACAGTTTTCGGTTTCAATTTCTCAGTATTTCTATTTTCTGTCACTGTTTAATGAGATTCAGCTCAATTCTGTTGACTGCTGTGATCATTGACTCACATGTCTTAGTATCTGAACCACTGTTTTCTACTTCTTTGTTTTCCGTGATTAATTGGCAGATCTTTGAAGCATTTGGGCCTGTAGAGCTTGTGCAACTACCTACTGACTCAGAAACTGGCCACTGCAAAGGTTTTGGATTTATTCAGGTATAAATTGTTTTTGCTTCCTTTCAAAAGACTGTATATTCTCGGTAAATGAGCTTTCAGTATTCACCACTACTACACGATGTCTGACTGTTCAACATTCTCTTGTAGTTTGCTCAACTGGAACATGCAAAGGCAGCCCAGAGTTTGAATGGGAAATTGGAAATTGCGGGTCGAATCATCAAGGTGAGTCTTGCCGTACTACTTCTGACTTGATCAATATTTTTTACTAATTTGTGCTATCCGTTTTTTATTTTTTTTTTATTTTCAAGTGCTGTTCAGTTTTTTTTTTTTTTTTTTTTTTTTTTTTTTTTTTTTTTACCTTCTGTTATCTGATTATATCGCATATTGCTTTGCAGGTTTCGTCAGTTACAGATCATGTTGGGGCACAAGAGTCAGGAGTTAAAGCATCGGATCTTGATGATGATGACGGTGGTGGTCTGGTAAGTTCAATTTGTGATTTTACATGAAATCATGACTATTGAAGGTAAAATTAGCTTCTATAGAGCACAGACAAAGTGCTGCTTATAGACATGACAGACTAAGGTCAGAAGACAACACAGGGAAGTAATTCATCAGAATATCAGATGAGTAATTGGCAGTGAAAGCATACGTCCAACAAGCTTAGAAGTGCTCATTGGACATATTGTTGTTCATACATTTGGGGCGTTATATTGCATTTGTTCAGTAATGAACAGGGTATAGGATGATTTTTTAGGGTGATAATATTGAAATAGAATCCCATATTGTTCATTACTAGGTAGTGGTTTTTATGTTTTATACTTCAACAAGCTTATTAGCTGCACGTTGTCTTCGTTGCTCCTTATGTGACTGACTCAAAATGTATGTTGTGACAGTCTCTAAATGCTCAGTCAAGAGCATTGCTCATGCAGAAGTTGGATAGGAGTGGTACAGCCCCAAGGTTCGTCTCTTTTATCTTTATGGAATACACCAATTTATTTGATACTCTTAAACTTACAAAAGACGTGATGTATTTTAACTGAATTTTGTAGTATTGCGGGACCTCTCGGAATGCCAGTGCTTAACGGGGCAGTTCCAACTCAGCAGAACATTGTGTTACCTGTGAATGGGCAATCTATGGTTCCTGCTCAAGTACTTTCTCCACTTATGGCTTCTATGCCCCCTGAGCCTATTGGAAAACCAAGCGAGTGCTTGCTCTTGAAGAATATGTTTGATCCAGCCACAGAGGTGCGATGTGTACCAGTGCCTTTCCTAGCAACTCACTGAGATGTTCCTCTTTTGTTGAGTTAATATTTTGTTTTTGATCCAAGAGTTAATCTTTAATCTATGGTGCAGGTCGAACCTGATTTTGATATGGACATTGAAGAAGATGTGCGTGAAGAATGTTCAAGATATGGTCGGGTGAAGCACATTCATGTTGACAAGTAAGCCTTACGCAGAAACAGTTCAATTGCTTGTGTTCCATATTCTGCCGTGTTTTTCTTATGTAGAGATCCCGATACGCCAAAGTTCTTGCATTTTTGGCTATGCACCTCTGTGCGTAGGTTGATTTGTGTTGTTCCAGAGCTGGCAGGATTCAGGAGTTAATTCTCTGTGAGCTCTGGATCTTTTGGAGGTTGTCAAGCACATGGTTATAGTCTGTTCAGTATCTATCTTAGTATACCTAATGCTATAGCGCCTTGGCAACAGTGCTGGATAATGGCATGGACCATATCTTGTTAGATAATCCAGAGATTTCAATGGGTAAAATTAACCTGATACTCATGTGGTGAAGGGTCTACAGTCTACACCCAGTGGTACTTGTGGTTCATTATAGATATTTACATATTGGGAGAAACCTGATACCCTTGTGGTGAAGGGTCTACAGTCTACACCCAGTGATTCTTATGATTCATTATAGATTTTCACATATCGGAGGAACCTAAGGCAACTGATTTTGAGTAGAGTGAAAGAGAAGTTTTCACCAAATATCATAGGAATGGACCATATCTTGTTAGGTAATCCAGAGATTCTCTTGAAATTAGAGGTAAACAGTTCAATGGGTAATGTTATCCCGATACTCTTGTGGTGAAGAGTCTACACCCAGTGATCTTTGTGGTTCATTATAGATTTTTACATATTGAAAGAACAAGAACCTAAGGAATTGATTTTGGGGAGAGTGGGAGAATGTTTTTGACCAAATATCTTAGCCCAGTCCTTTCTGTTTTGGCATGTGAGATCTGAACTCGTTACAGCTGATAGAACTGCTAGTTTTTGATATGAAGTCCTTGTTTATAGAGTCATACTTATTAACTTGATTGTGAGTCTAATGCTACACTCTACAAATTGAGTCTAATGCTAATTTAGGCCCTTCTTTGATTGTGAAACAGCGCTGTAGTGAATATCTTAAATTTAGAAGTTTGAGGATTTTATTTTACACTTTTTTCTCACAAAATTCAATGCAGGCTTCCCATGAAGCTATCCAAATTAGGTGATGGTTCTGATTAGTAATGAGAGGGATCATTTGCAATGATATGTGATCAAACACGCGAATGCACCAGTTAGAACTAATTAGATTCAAGCCGATGTTGTAATAAACTAGAGGGACTGAGGCAGGCACAGTAAACCTAGCTAGAGATAGAAAAACTAGACCTATAAAATTAAGCCTAAATGAGCAGTAGGGGAATTAAGGAGCTACATTAGATTGAGACACTTAGTAAGTACTTGTTAAAGTTGATACCGAAACGTCCCAAATACTGAATCCAGCTGTACTTGCACATTGTTGTTGGAATGCGTTTTATAGGATACTACCCATGTGTTTACTCCCCAGTTGAGAAATAGATGATACAACATCTTTCTAATGCTCTCACATTATGGGTCATGTTATATTGAGATGGATGAAAAATATGCGTCAAAATAATGTGGCACAAATGTGCAGTGCGTCCATTCCAGATATACGTCCTCTCTATAGCCTTTTAAAGGACAGCTTACTACCAAGCATCAAAATAACACAAAGAAGCGCCCGCGTCCCTTGGTAATTTCGCTACAGGTCTTGGATTGAGCAGACATGGTGAAATGGGATCTGTTTGTGTGCTTTTAGAAGTCCCTGAAAAACTGATCTAATATCTCATATGGTGCTTCAAAATTGCTGCAATTGCACCTCTGGTGTCAGTCACTCTGTTGGTTTGGCAGACTGACTGTTGAAATTTTCGGTAATGGTTTTGGTCATTCTGATTTGGCAACTCTATCAGCAGTAGCTATTTCTGGGCACGCTTGATTTAAATCGTACTGCATTTTGATTTCTTGCCTTGTGATTGTCTATTTGCTTCGCTAATGCATGTGACTGAATAGAATCATATCTAATCTATTTATTATGTGTGTTGTCAAACATACAGAAACAGTGCTGGTTATGTCTATCTCCGCTTTGAGACTGTGGAAGAATCGGAAACTGCTCAACGTGCTATGCACAAGAGATGGTTTGCACGCAAGTTGATATCAGCTGTCTTTTTGGTATGAAATCCGTTCTTCATTTCTTTATCATCTCTATTTGCATATTTAAGTTATGGGTGGAGGTAGGTGGCAATGTTTGTCGGTGGTGAATAAGGTTATTACGAAACAGTGCTATCATGGGTCCTATTAACCTCGACTAAGGTGTATTATTTCGAGTACTCGCAATCTCGTTGGTGCTTTTTGATAATAACCTGTTAAGAATATATTGTCTTGGCACAAACTGCACTTTACTTTGAGTGTGTGGGTCGATGCAAGGTTAGTTACATTTATGTTTTGATGGAACTCGGACCAGCACTGAAGTTTTGTATTTCTCTTGCAGCAACCTTATGAATATGACGCGAAGTTTAAAGGTACAGCTTGAAGACTGCATGTGTGGGAGATGCTCAGCTTAAAGTTTGTTGAGATGTGTTTCTAATTTTTTTTTATAGAAAGCATTTAGTCTTCGTAAACTTGTAGTTGATGTAAGATAATGGTGGATCTGCATTGTGTGACAAATTATCTGTACCCTCCGTTCTTTCAAGGGCTTTTGATTTAGATGGATATTTTCAGGCTGGTCTGGTCGAATTTTGGTCTCTTTGAATGTGTTGGGTTAATGTTCTTTAGCTCCGATTATTGAATCTTTGCTTTTCGTAGATCATCGTTGACAATGTTTTTAAAGTGCCATGAATCATGGGAAAGCCCAGACAACCGGTAATTTTACCATTTTTGGGACGGCAAAAGTTTATAACTGTGTCACCTTTGGCTACATTGGGTCTTAAGGGCGTGTCCGAGTAAACTCGACTGGTGTTGTGAGGAACGGATGTGGTGTACGTTAGAAGTGAGAGTGTGATGGCTGTCGAGGCCATGTCTGCTCTTAAGTTTCTCAACTAGGTTACCAAGGGTCTAACCCCTCTCTCCAGGAATTCCTGTTTGAAGGTGCACTCCTAGATGGTTCACGAAGCATCTCTTAGCCTCGTCTATAGAGTCACCCTTCATTGCCACATATTGATAGATTGCTTCTTCGTCAATGGGGGCTCTCTATGTGCTCGTGATAGCTTCATTTGGCCTCTTGAACTGCAAGCGGCCTTTGGATCGTTGATGTAAAAAAGAACGAGGGTTCTTAATGTCGGACCTCCGCTTGTACGGCATTAATGCATTGAAATAAGATTTTTCATCTTCGTGGAATTCGCAACATGCTGTTCCATATGTCGGTGTAGTACTTGGTACTAGAGGTGCGATTTCGGTTCAACCGAACCGGAACCGAACCGACCGAAGCCGGAACCGGTCGGTTTCGGTTCGGTTCGGCGGTTCGCTGCCGGCTTTCGGTTCGGTTGAACCGGAACCGGAAAAAAATTAATACTAGAACCGAATCCGACCCGGTAACCGGAACCGGGTCCTGCTTCGGTTCGGTTATCGGTTCGGGTCCGGTTCTAGAACCGGTCAACTTATTTTTTTTTTATTTTTTTTTTGTTTTTGTAAGTGTTAGGTATTAATTAAGTGTTAGGTATTAATTAATAAGTGTTAGCTATTAATTAAGTGTTAGGTATTATTTAAAAAGTGTTAGGCATTAATTAATAAGTATTAGGGTTAGGTTAGGGGTTAGTAATTGTTATTAATTAATACTACTCTTTTTTAATATTAATGTATATAGGGAATGTTTTCACAAATATTTAAAAAAAAAAAGCAAAACTTGACAAATAAGTGGAAAAAACAAAGTAAACTTGTATTATTGATTAAAAGTAAAACATCAAATGTTAGAAAAAATTGCATCACTATAGTTTAAGTACATCCCAACTAGGTTGGCACCTACTTAACTAACAATCATTTGCATTTTTTCTAACTTACATACAAATTTATTGAAATTAACAAAAATACCCAATAATAGTCTTCATTTTTCAACCCCTCGTCGTTGGCAATTGGTCTACATCAAGGGGAGTGTCCGGGTCTATTCCCAATTCTTGGTAAAGCTCGTTGACCATAACGTCCAAAATGTGTAGGTTTTGTGTGCGTTTGTTGGCGTCGCTCCAATCCTTCGAGCATATGAGTACCTCCAATATCTCCGAGGTTAGGCACGATCTTTTCTCCGACAAAACTCGTTTACCTGCACTAAAAGTAGATTCGGAAGGGACTGTAGAAGCGGGAGGGGTTAGTAAATCACGTGCCATTTTAGAAACAATTGGATAAGTTCTTTCATAATTTTTCCACCAATCAAGTATATCAAAATTTTCTATGTCTCTCTCCGACACGTTTATGAAATAATGTTGGTTGAGAAACAACGTTAATTCCGAGACGCAACTAGTCCCGGTGGGTGTGGCTTGTGTACCCTTAAATAAAGAACCAATAGCGTACTTAATCTTACCCTTGCCCTTACCCTTCGGATCGCTCGATGATTTTTGAGAACCACCACTAACACCAAATTTAGCAAGATATTTATCGTACATAAGATTAAGTTCTTGTTTAACTTGTTCAATAGTTGGTGATATCACTACGGGTCTATATGTGGTAGTCATGTTTTCTTGTATTTGGCCTAGCATAAAACCTACGGAAGCATCCTTTTGTCTTGGGTCCAAAATACTTGACAAACAAAAAATCATAGGGATTGTTTCAAAATATTTGAGAAATTTTTCTTCCATGTCGCTAATTGCTTCGTATAAAATTTCATTCATCCTATACTGTTGAAAAGCCGACGATATAAACAATAGTTGTGGAATAACGTTGTTAGTAGTAGGATAATAAACACCCGAAAGAATAGTAGTGGCATCATAAAATGGTTCAAGAAACTCTCTTAAGACACTTGCGGCGTTCCATTCATTTTGTGTAACGGATCCGGGATTGCCATTTTCATTCAAAAATCGTGTGATTGTGGTCTCATAACCTTCAACACTTTTCAACATCAAATAAGTGGAGTTCCATCTAGTCCTACAATCTCCCCCAAACCTTCTTTTTTTCTTGCCTATTTTATCACAATAATCCCCAAAAAGTTTTTGTCTTTTGTTTGAAGACGCAATAAAGAGAATAGCATCACGAATAGGAGAAATATAATCTTCTAGTTTTTTCAAACCAACTTGCACAATTAAATTGATAATGTGACATACACAACGAACATGGTCGATTTCTTCGCGAAATGGTGTTTGTATCAAAGTTCGAATATGATCTATCGCACTATCACATGACGATGCATTGTCAAAAGTAATTGATGTAATTCGTTGATCAATTCCCCACTCCTCAACAATATCGATTATGGCTTCTCCTATGTTTACACCGTTGTGAGGATATGCAACTTCTTGAAATGCAATAACACGTTTTTGTAATGTCCAATTAGTGTCAATGTAGTGTGCGGTGACGCAAATATATCCCTTGTTATTTCTACCCGACCACATATCCGAAGTTAAACCAACTATGAAATTAGAATCAAAAAATGTTTGCAATAGTTCCGCTTTCCTCTCACTATATGTTGCCATTATATTTTTTCTAATAGTGTGTCTACTAATATGCTTATAACCCGGACAAAAAGCGGATTGTACTAACGTGTCCCACTCCTTGTCGTCGGTCATATTTAGGGGTTTTTCGGTGGCCATGATATAATGAGATAATGCATTTATTGCCCTAGTTTCATCGTAGACAAAAGGAACTACGTTGCCTTGTGCGTCGAATCCTAGTTGGGTTTGGAGCATCGCGTCGCCTACGGCGGGTGTATCTTTCAAAAGTCCGTGTACATTTTGTAAGTGTTTTCTAAGTGATCCTAATCCACCGGTTTTATCCAACACAAATTTTTTTTGACAATGTTTGCATTTAGCCTTAAATTTTGGTGTACCGTTGGCGTCTACACCATCGGGTATTTTATCCATATGTTCCCAAACGGGGCTTTTTTTAGGTTTTTCCGCCTTACGTGTTCTTTTATTACCTACATTCGGCTCATTTTCCTCTATACCGTCAAAAGCGTTAGCGGCACCTTCGCCAAATAAAATGTCCATTTGATCATCAATATCAATTTCTTCGATTATGGGTACGTATTGGTTGTTTTGGTCATCAAAATTTGGACGAGAAGAAGAAGCCATTTTTTTCTTATGGAAATGTGATTAAAAAAAATTAAGTTTTACAACTAAAGCGCAAATAATAACACAATCAAATTAAAAACAACAAAAATTAAAACTTACAAACTCCAAGAATAATTCTTGGAGGTGAAGCGAAACGGCGAATGTTGAAGATGCGTTGCCGAATATGGAAGATGCGTTCCTCTTGCTTGTCGAATTTTGAAGACGAGAGCGTATGACGATTTTTGAGTGATTTTGATTTTTGAGAGTGTGTGTGTGGAAATGGAATTGAGGATTGAGGAATATGGAGATTGGAGAATGAATTTTGGAGAGTGTAGGATGATTTTTGAGTGAAGAATTGTGAGAAGTGTTGAGAGAGTTTGTTGATGAAGTGTGAAAAAAATGGTAGTGTGGGTTGGGTATTTATAGGTAGTAGAAGGATGAAGAGGGGAAGTGAAAAAAGAAAAAAGAAAAAAAAAAAAAAAAAAAAATTCAGAACGGTCATGTAACCGTTGCAAAGCAACGGCTAGTTGCTTCAAAAATTCGACCGTTTGATTCGGTTACCGGGTCGGTTCCGGCCCGGTTCCGGTTCCGGTTCTGCCGGTTCCGGTTCCGGGTCGGTTCCCGGTTACCAAATCTCATAAAACCGAACCGGAACCGACCAACCCCCGGAATCGGTTCGGTCCGGGTAGTCGGTTCCCGGTTCGGTTCCGGTTCCCCTTCTCCGGGTTCGCATTCTTCTCGGTTCGGGTCGGTTCTCGGGTGAACCGACCCGAATTCGCAGCACTACTTGGTACAGATGAAGACAATGTTTGAGATCTATTAAATGCCAACAACAATCCACACTACTATGTCCGTCATCCAAACAATGATCTCACTCACTCTCTCATGTCATAATCTCCCCCTCCCCCTTTCGTCACTGGGAATTTACTTGGAAACATGATTCTAAACTAGGAAATCTTGAAAGATATCATAAATAAATCATAGAACAAGCTTAAGAGGAGAAATTTTTCAGTGCTTCAAAAGAGCACCACGTGGTGCTGTACTGTCAATGAGTGTCTGCCAATCACTCACAGTGTATTTAAGTGTTGGCACTTTTATTGACTGTAGAGCACCACATGGTGCTCTTTTGGAGCACTAAAAAATTGCTCGCTTAAGACACGGAAAGGGGCGTCACTTTCTTTTGAAGGCTGTTGCGTTCTCATCAAGTCATGTCTAGCAACCATCCCCACGTATTATTGCTGCTTTTTCAAAATCCCGATATATCCTCCACAAGATGAAATCAATCACGATCTCTTTCCTCTGGCAAAATGGCATTAACAAAAGAATTACATAAAAATGGGACTATCTTCGCACTCCTTAGTCACAAGGCGGTCTGGCTTTAGAGACTTAAATTTTTCAACCAAGCACTGCCGGCCAAAACGGCTTTCAAAATTTGGAACAAACCCGACACCTTTATTTAGGAGGTAAATAATATTCCAATTAACCATTTCCTGAAACAGAAGACGCGGGCAAACACAACATGGGAATGGAAAAACATCATTTGGGGAAATGAGATCCTCCTACAAGGAATGAGATGAGATTACTACGAAACAAAAAGACAATCAACCCATTTACCTACCATTGGATCCCACAAATCCAGACTCATACCTATCCACACCCAGGAGAGACCATCAACTTCACAGTTCACTATCTTTCCAACAGTTAACATGAGAGCGGCCTCTCGCACTCCCATGATATTTCTTCGACGCCCCCCACAACACATTGAAAAGATTTTCATACCACACTAATAATAAACCGGATAGGCAAATCTAGGTTCGCCACCCATCTGATGTGTACACGTTAAAACAAGTTACCGACTTGCAACCAAGGACATAAATACCTCTGTCAGACCTTGACTAGTGAAGAACTAGATATGTGAACATTATCTTTGATGCAGGGTGTACCAAATGCCAACCAAAAGATGAAAATTAGGATCATTTGTTCTACGGATGGAACTTTTCTCACATGAATGCATGGATGGAGACTTGGACTAAAGTTCCAGACAAGCCGCCAACACCATACAATAACAAGGGGGCGCTATGGAGAAACAGATATTCCACCCCTCTAAAACCCTTTCAGGCTTAAGTCAACTTGAAGATATAACTAAGTCTCAGATTGGAATAACACGGAATTTGGGCATTCAAAGCCATAGCCACATTAATGGAAGGAATAATGGGAATAATTGAAGTTCTTAAATGGATAGTGTCACACCACATTACAATTGCAGATCTCACATCCAACGGCCTCCAAATAAATCAAGTTCAAACATGAACGTATGAAGGAGCCACCCTGCATCGTGTTGTCCATGACATAAAGGAACAAGCTCGACAATTTTTTTATTAGCATTCATTATGTCCATGGAAATCATTTCTCACTAGCTCATAGGTCAGCAAATAATTCTTTTGTAACCGAAATACAATAATCTAACTTATAATTGCATCTTTTGTGATGTTCTTTGAATTGTCCGTTTCCTTCCATTAGCTGTCCGATTGGAGAACACTGAACGGTCCTCCAAAAGTCTGATTCATGAAAGTGGTATCAATGATCAATAATTTTTTACTCCCTCCTTCTATGTTACGAGTTCCTATTTCCATTTTGCGATGTCCCAAAATGTACATCCTCTTGACAAATCAGCAGTGGTCTTTTCCTCGAACGTGCCTTTGCAAGACAGGACCGATCTCAGTGCTCTCCTTGGGGTCCAAGAAACGCCGAACCATGAGAAATATTTAGGGCTACCCACTGCTATTGGCCGAAGCAAGTGGGTTAGCTTCGGAAACTTAGTTGAAAAAGTGTCCAACAAACTCAAGACTTGGAAGCAAAATCATCTTTCTATTGCAGGTCGAGAGGTCTTAATTAAAGCTGTCATTCAGGCAATCCCTGTTTACACAATGAGCTGTTTCAAGTTGCCGACTTCTCTATGCCACAAGATTGAGATGCTATCTTGTAATTTTTTCTGGGGAAAACAACCTGATCAAAAAGGGGGTCACTGGGTAGCCTGGGAAAATCTGAAGCGTTCGAAAGAAGAAGGAGGTATTGGTTTCAAGGATATTGAAGAGTTCAACGATGCGCTCTTGGCGAAACAATTTTGGAGATTATTGACCACAAATTCATTGGTAAGCAGGGTTTTTAAACATAAATATTATGCTAACTCTGATCTCTTGAGCGCAGAATTGCACAACAATGACTCATATGCATGGAGGTCAATCTTAAGTGCAAAGAACCTAGTTGTTAAAGGGCTCCGATGGAAAGTTGGAGATGGCCGGAGCATCAGAGTTACTCGTGATCCGTGGATTAAAAGGGAGCCGTCTTTCAAAACGATAGTCCCTCCTTGCGCTGCTGACAATATGACAGTATCAGAGTTGATGACACCAGACGGATGCTGGAATCGGGATATCATCATTGCTAGTGGATTGCAGTCGGAACTTGATGAAATTCTGAAAATTCCAATCCCAAGATTGGGGTCAGTAGACTCCATGAGATGGCACTATTCACTGAACGGCAATTACTCGGTCGCCTCTGGGTATTCTATGATGCGAAATCAAAGCTTACTTGTGTCCCATGAAGGCCCCTCAACGATACATTTTAATTCATGGCTGACGCTTCTCTGGAGAACAAAAGTTCAACCTAGAATGATATACACCGTTTGGCGAGCATCACAAGATTCTCTAGCTACAAGGTCAAAGCTTGGAAGATTCATGACGAACTTTTCCACAGCTTGCCCCTCCTGCCACAACAAGATGGAAACTGCCACACATTTGTTTATGGAATGCTCTCTTTCAGTCCAGATTTGGACCCACTTCTTCGGCAATGATTTTCTCAACAAGAGGGTAGGATCAATCCAGCAATGGATCCCTGAATTTTTCGCGTCATTGTCTCCAAAGTTTCGGAGAATTTTCTGTATCATTATCACCATCTTATGGCGCAATCGCAACTCAGTGATATTTGAGAATGGAGGAAAGAAGTCTGAGGACCTGATTCGCACGATACAGATGCATGTTGAGGAAGATCAAATGCTGACGAAGGTGGCACAAGCTCATGGTGGAAATATCAAACATCAACCATCCTCCTGGTCTCCGCCGGAACCTGGGAATCTCAAATGCAATACAGACACAGCCTGGATTCCATCTACGAGTAAAGCGGCGGCTGGGTGTATTCTACGAAACTCAGAAGGCAAGGTTTTGTCAGCCTTGGCCACCCCACTGTTCACGGTTTCATCGGCGTACGAAGCGGAGTTGGTTGCAATAAAGGAAGGCCTCCTCATGGCAATAGACAGTGGGGTCAATCATCTTACCATAGAGTCCGACGCAAAAGTGGCCATTGAGGCAATTATCTCCAGCTCTACTACTAGTGTGGACAGATCGGAGGCCGGCGACGTTATAAGAGAAATTAGAGCAATAGCTGGTCGTTTCAATTTTGTCAGATTTAAATTTAGCCATAGAACATCGAATAGAGCAGCACACGAGTTTGCTAGGTTTGGTATGTCAATTCCAAACAAATATATTTGGCTAGATAGCAACCCATCTTGGGCTCACCAACTTCTTGAAGACGATGTAAATGGGTATCCCACCCGGTGATTTACATTTATAGAAGTATTATTTCTCCTCAAAATAAAAATAAAATGTACATCCTCTTTTTAAATTTAACCAACTTTAAAGGAATAAATTTCTACTTTACCCCTCTGTGTATTTTTATTTTAGGATTTAAACTTAAAAAGGTACAAAGAAAAGTAAAAAACATGTTAAACCAAGTCACTTAAAAAAGCATTTTATATTATCCATGTTAAGAAAATTGTAGACAGTTTAAAAAAAATTACACATTTTTATTATTTGTGGAAAGTGGGACAATAAACACATGCGCATGGAGTATAAATGAAGCATTACCAGCAAATGACGTTTCCATATCCCATTAAGAGATTTTTCCGCTGTAAGAAATGTGACTTTGAAAGAAGGTACCAGAGTAGAGATCCTAAAGTGTTACATGAAAAATGGTTTCGATAGATGGGCGACAGCAGTGTCTCTCAAACGTGCAACACCTCAAAACTGCATCGTCTTTAGCCAAGAATAATAGAGTATGCATCTCCCATCTTGAAGAACTCCTCGAGGACATCCAAGCTAGTCATGTCCAACTGGTCAAAAAATAACATGAAAATAAATTATTACAAGAAAATAAATTCAACAAGCTCACAGAGTCATAAACAGGCTATAAATTTACACCACCACGATTATGGGGATTTCGTGCCTTACGAAAACTGAGACAACTCTCAGCTTCTCAAGAAGGTTACTAAGAGTTGGTTGGCCTACATGGAAGTGCAAGGACTCCATGATATTTGTTTCCATATCGATCAACTGAAAACAAACTTTAGATTTGTTATTAATCCATCAGGGATGTCTAAAAAAGCTCGTTTAGTAAGACAATAAAGCACGTACCTGTATCAGTGAAGTATATACCATTACTGATTTCAAAACACTAAGATCATCGTCACTACACAGCTCTATTTTGCTGTTCAAATGCACTGGGATAAGACGACAATATAACTACAAGGAATAAACAAACTAACCATGGTAGATGCCTTACAAGAGATGGAAGCCGAAACCAACTCCGGATTATCATGTGAATGACATGATTCGAAGTTGAAAAGCAGTACAACATTATGTATTGATTAATGGATTGCCATCTTTACACATTTTATCATATGACCAACGCATCACCTGATCCACAACAGCAACCCAATCGCTAATGAACGATTCATCCACAATTAAAACGCCTGGCCGTAATCCCCCTGTTAGGAAGATTTTGGATTCAAGATTACTCACCTTTAGTGTCAGAAAAGGTTCAGATGAAATTGAAAACTCGACAAAGGGAGTGCACACGTAGGTACCCTTCGAAAAATTGATCTCAGCTCCAAAGCGATTTCCCACGGAAAAGTAGAGGTGTTGCAAAGCTTCTTCGACTGAGATCCTCTCATAGTGAATACAATTAAACATGCGGTGCATTTGGCAGACACCAAAGTAATTATTAATCAGACTAATAAAAAGCAAAAATACAAGCACAATGAGATCAATTATGCCTAATTGTCAAGTATAATTATCTTTGCACTACCTGTGCACAATGCTACTATGCAACCTTTGATGCTAGTTAATCTAAGTTTGCATTGAACTTTCATTTATTTATTTAACTTCTGCTATTTTTTGTGTAAATAATAGAAATAGAAAAAAAATCATTAAAAATATACTGCACGGCGAACAAGTCGTATTCACAGAGAAGAGTTTGTTTAATTCTTAAGTAACATCAAATTCAACAAAAACTTGCGAAGAAGTTATAAATAAAACATCCTGTCCCGACACGGCAATATCACAACTCGACATTGTTGGGTTTATTTTGATTCAAATAATGGCACTGCAAATTGACCATCGGTTTGTGGGTCAAAGAAGGAATTATTATTTTGGAAACATTGAATTACTTTGGCAACAAGTAATTCACATGTTTTCTTGGTAGTGTCCTTATTATGTTAGGAAATAATTTAGGACGAATTATTTCCTAGTTTGTCTCGGATTAGTTTTGGACATTACTTGGGCTCCGAGTCTTGTACTAGTATATAAGTAGATGCTAGGGTCATGACTTGGTGTGTGCTTGTAATTGGTTTGGCTTCTCATCAATAAACCGGTTTGGTTTGGCCGTTGATGTAGCTAGTCTCAAAACCAGTGAACCACGTAATTCTTGTGTTCTTGATCCTACTCTTGTTGGTTCTTGCTTTCTCTTGTCTCTCGCGTATTGGAATCCTAGAAAGTGGTATCAGAGCCAGGTTCATCCAGTTTGAAGAGAAGCAATGGCGAGTTCATGATCAAGATATGTCGGGTTTGATGGGAAGATTGAGTTTTCGCTGGTTGGCCTCTGAAACAGGGGGTGCACGCACACCAAGCCTTTGTTGGGAGGCTATCAGTTCCTTGTTGGGGGTGCTATTGGGCTCTTATTGTGGAGCATTAGAATCGTAGATCTAGTTTTAGTAAATCCAGCACGCTTTCGGTTCCAGCATGCGTCAATCGATATGGCGTGCTCAACCCGACTAGTGACTGGATCTATATCTGAATTTGGCGGCTAGGAGGATTCAAGTCTAGGTGGAGGCGACTCGAATCAACTAGCGTTTTGAGGGAGTGTTCCAAGAATCGTTCACATGTAGATCTCGCTTCAGGGGGAGGAGAAGGGACGCCCAAGGACGATGAAACTCTCTAGGCACTCACGCATGGCTGGACTCCCTTTACTCACAGCAACAGTACACTCCTTCACCAGAAGATTAATGCAAAGGTGATGACGACTGTCAAGAAGGGAGTAAACGCCATACTGGTTGACGCGAAGAGTACTAAGTCCCTTCAGCCAAGGGAAGTCTTGCACTACAACAGGATCCATCATTGGCGCAAGAACCATAGACACATGGCGTGACAATTACGACTTCCAAAAGGAAAGTCCGCATTTTGTAAAACTCCATTGAACCGAGGCCTCGGGAGCAATGATGTCACGGTACGACTGCTGCAGCGCCATGGAAGACGCACTCAACAAGAATCTGTTAAAATTACCCATAATTATCACGGAAGACCAGAGACTTGGCGCTGTCTGGTTAAGACCAAACTGACGAGCAACGCGGTGAGGGTCATAGTTCTCCCACGTCAGGCATCGCGGAGAGAGAACCGCGTGCCCAAAGAAACAAAAAGCGACTAGTCGCTGCAGGTTTCGTAAGCAAGGGGCACGAGGGAGTAATCTTCCAAGCAGTGTGAAGATACAACACGGTGTCAAATTTGAAATATGAGAGGTCCTTTGCATGAGGCCTGAATGTAAAATTGGATGCCAAATCACAGACCAAACCAAAAGGTGGACATTCACCTCGTGCCCCGCACCACAACCATGTGCGCGAAACACATTTCTCTGACCCAGAACCACCTGGCACCACATGGCTAGGAGTATGACTAAACCACCGCTCATACGCCCACATAGAAAGGAATCCTAGCTTAACAAAGGAGGTAAAATTTTACACCCCATAAGAACGCGCGCTCCTTGTCACTATATGATCATGTCGCCTATAAAGGGCCCCCAAAAATAGAGGAGCTAAAGCGATGCCCTGACACAAAGATAACTGCACCGCCAAAGGAAGACTATGGTTGAAAATTCCGTCACACAGACCACCATCAATTATGAAGCGCGATAACCAGATGCATAAGAAGCCGCAAAGAGTCTGGTAAAAACGCACCACCATGCTCGTAAATAAGCTCCTGTTTCTCGGTAAGCTCAGATGCGACATCATGGGGAGGGTACTCACTGAAAAATTGCACCACCCACTTTTTCCTAGTATTTTTAACCTTGGGAGCAGAAGCCTTTGACGCGTCTGAAACATTAGACTTCTTACCCCCATCGAGGATTTACCTTGCGCATCTCCATTATGGCGGCGTCCATGACGTTATAAAGATGCACTTCTGGCGCTGGCGTTAGAGCTGTAAGGGGGTCATGTGTTCCTAGAAGAGGAAGTTCTAATAGCATGATCACGTCTTCAAGGGTGGGGTGGCCTCAAACTCAGCACAAGGAAAAATGTGTTTCTTAGGAAACCACCGTGAAAAAAGAGAACTCGTCATATCATGGTCATCGGAATCTTATACCCATAGGTGGCTTTAATTGCGTCATAAATACCAACACTATCTAAGACATACAGTGCCTAGTCGTCTAAATTATCCACACCACTGAAGAAGGACCGATGTTCAACCAAATAAAAAGGATACATGCGATTCCAGACCCAAACGAGGATTATCACCACTATCCACCATTTCCCAATCCTTCTCTTCCACATAAGAAATCAGAGCCCAACTGAAATCTCCAATCACTCTAGGCCTAACCCAAGTTCGAACCAGAGGATGGTAATAATCCGAACTGCCAAACCAAGGAGCCTTCCCCGAAAGGCCGGAGGCAGAGACGCGTTAATTGTAGCAGCCTCATCAGTTGTTGCCATTTCCTCGGCAGTAACAATCTGCTTTCCTTTGTCATTTACATCAGATGCAGTGACACCGACAACAAAACCCAAAATTTTATTTTTCTGAAGAAAGGGAAATACAGAGATCAAAACCCTATCTGTGAGCACTTTAAATCCATTTGTCCTCTCAACACCCTTCGGCCAACCAGCCATCTCGGCTGCACAATGCTCTAGGCTCGACATGCCCTTCACCCGATCAGACATTGATACGACTCTTAGTTAGATGAGACCGACCAAGTCTCATGGTCCGGACGGCTTGCCGACCTTTTTCTTTCTGGAGAATTTGGATATAGTGGGGGGGGGGGTGAAGTATCTTCTACTTGAATCAAGATTCTGAACGACAACGGTAGTTTGGAGGGGTTCAACAATACAATTATTGCCTTGATCCTAAAGGTGAAATAGATACGCATCTAGGCGATTAGTTTATGCATAAGCTAGTTACAAGTCTATCGCTAACCCTTTGAAGGACGTTCTTAAAAATTGTATTTCGGAGTCCCAAAATGCTTTTGTTTCAGGTCGTCGAAAATATTTTGGTCTTCCTTCAAGATTCTTCATTCAATGCGCACCCGGAAAAAGGCAAAAATGGTTATATGGCGGTTAAACTTGACATGGCCAAAGCATATGACAAAGTGGAATGGTGCTTCTCGGAAGCCAAAATGTCCAAGATGGGTTTCAATGACCACTGGGTAAGACTGGTTCACGAGTGCATTTCGAACTACCTCCTATTCTTTTTCCATCCGCGGTGAAACTAGAGGAAATATCATCCCAATAAGAGGGCGGCTACGACAGGGATGTCCCTTCTCTCCGTATCTATTCCTTTTCGTTGGAGGAAAAGTATCTAGAGCACTCTCAGCTGCAGTTCTTGAGGGCCGACTATCAGGGGTTTCAGCTTCTAGAGGACGCATATTTTCTTTGCGGATGACAACATGATTTTTTTCAAAGAAACTATTGAGGAGATCAACTTTTTTTAGGGTCTGCTTCGGCAATATGAAGCTGCATAGGGTTAAAAGGTAAACCTGCATAAATCTTCAGGCGTGTTTTCTTCTAATGTTCCTAACCATGATAGGGGAGGCTTGTTCAATATTCCTAGTGTCAACGAAGTAGCCTGTCACGAGAAGTATCTAGGGCTCCCAACTTCTATTGGTAATAAGAGGACTTACAAATTTAGTGGCCTTACTGAGTGAGTAGCTAGCAAGTTGAAAGGCAGGAAACATAACCTTTCCTTATAGGCATATAGGTTCTTATTAAATCCGTCTCGCAATCCGTGCCAGTTTATACTATGAGCCATTTCAAGATTCCCTCATCGCTTTGTCATAAGCTTGAGATGATGTATAACCAATTATTTTGGGGAAAGAAACCGGACCAATGAGGTGGACATTGGATAGCTCGGGATGCACTAAAGAAACCAAAAGGTTAAAGGGGAATAGGGTTCAAAGATTTGGAAGACTTCAACAGTGCGCTCCTTGTTAAACAGCTTTAGAGAATTGCTCACACTGATTCATTGATGAGTAGAGTGTTCCAAAACAAGTATGTGCAACACCCCCCCCCCCCAAATCATACGGCCGGCCAAACCGTATATTTGGAAAGATGTCTCCGCCCGAGGTGATGAACCCCATTGGTAACAGAGCAGGATCGTCGGTTCACAGTTAGTACAACCATCGATAATCCAAATATAATTTATTATACATTCAGGATAAAAAAAGTGAAATTGTCTGAAGGGTACGAGTACATTAATTTACAATGAAAAATAATAGATGAAGTTCTGAGCAGCACAATATCCTAGGCAGTAGTGTTGTGAACGTTCACCCACCTTACTCGTAACTTGCGGGTTTTCAAATAGCACAAGCCGACCGCAGAAAAACATTTAATCAGTAAAACCTGAGTAAATTCATACTGCAATATGTAAACTGAGTTTTGGCACAACTTCATAATCACATGATATTAAAAGGGTAAGCACGTGAGCTGTCAAATACTGATTCCATTCTCATCATTAGTTTAGCTGGCGTAATGATGCCCATAGGGTAACGAATACCCCATAGAGCTTACGATGCCATTAATCATAATGAGGGTGCCTCTTGGAATATTGCAGACCCTAATTCACCCGAGCGTTATGGGAGCCAATACGTCAATCCCCGCTCATGAACACAACTATGAGACCTTAACTGTCGATACCCTATACCGTAGTAACCCATACAGGTATAAGTAGTACTCCATAGTTTCACAACAAAGTAAGATCGCTTACCCGCACTCCCGGCCATAGCCATAATAATAAGGGAGGACTACTTACCCGCGCCTCTGGCCAGAGCCATAACAAAAAGGGGGATCGCTAACCCGGGCCATCGACCGTAGCCATGACCCCGCATCCTCTGTGCATTGCCCCAATTATATTATTGTACATTATGTAGGGTTTTGATGCAGGTAACACAGCGAAATAAAAAAATTAATCATGCTCAAAGCCCTTCACGAATCGCTGGCAAGCATTCATAACATGATGAGGGTTAATGGATTGTGTACCTTGTTTGTGTGATCACTACAAGAACCGTGTCTTCGTCTCTATGAATATCCACACCTAGGATTGCAGCTGGAATCCTTCTCCACGTCAAGTGCTAGCAACGGAATAAGGAGGCAAAAAATCACGTAACACGGAGCACCAAAGGGAGCCGCGCGCCACAAGGAGTGGCCGACGACACGAAGGGGGCAGACGGGTTGGGGCTCGGCCTCAACTCTCTCTCTCTCCCTCTCTCTCTCTCTCCCTCTCCTTGATTTGTTATCTCACGCAATAATGACTCTTGTGTTGGAAATAATAAGCTATACCCCCTTATATAGTTAATAACTCCTTATTAACTACATATTTTCCCCAATACTAATCCTGTCTATGCACAGATTAGCTACCTTGCAAATTAGTCCTACTAACTTTGCTCGTGGTTGCGTTTTGATCCTTTTGATTAATTAGTCCTACTAATTAATATCCAAATCCAGTTTAATCCATAAGGTGTGTGGCCCCATATGTTTCTACTTAGGTGGTCGTAACTATTACAAACATAGAGCTGTGTCTGGCAACATATCTATGCCACCCAGCTAATAGAAAAGTCAGTGATCCGACAAACCATGTGCCTAATGTTACCGCGTTGTATCTATCCCTTTGTCTCTATATCTGGTTTAGACATGAGACATAATTGTTACACTCGTATATCCAATCCATAGTTTCTCGATCCTGGGAATAGACTTATCTATACAGATAGCATCAATATCTCCATATTGATTTATCTGAGTCTGGCCAGACATTCCATAAGCACCAGCCCTCGAGTGGTCATGGATATTTGCTCCCATTATATGGGAGGGACAAATTCTCTCTACATCACTACCATTTCTAAGCTTGCTTCCTATCATGCCCCATTACTACCTTTATAGTTACCCAGTTACGGTGTAATGTTTGATAATATCAAAACACGATATTTCACAACTAGAGTAACTAGTGACTTCGAGTATAAGGATTAAAACACCTTTAGCACTACGAGAAGCAATTGTGACATTGACATAATCTTATGTAGCCTTCTCGTTGTAGGTCAATCTAGTATGCCATTACTCCTAATGCATACCCATGTGTTAGACTTGATATCTCCATATCAATCTACCCACATACTAGTCTATAGTGATCGTCCTGTTAATCAATATAATGGACTAGGGATATTTAAGATAAGCAACATATTACAATCTAAGGACTTCATTATATTAAATATCTCCATAAATAATAAATGAATATTCTAGCCAAAAATAATGTTCATACTAAATATAGATTGCCTCTAAGGCATCTACTCCAAACATTATTCAACAGCCGTTTCACAATAGTGACATCTGGTTTCAAACCGTCATTTCTCAATAGCAATCATTTGATTTCAACGTGTCAATTCATAATAGTATCACTGGTTCGATTCATAAATTCAAACCGGAATATTAAAAAAATGAGATTCTCAAAACGTATGTCACAACCATTTGATCAATTCCAAATACCGCAAGTTATGACAAGATCATATTTTTACGCACACAAAATCACATTTTATAGTTAAAGTATTGCACATATGAACCTACCGATGATAAGTAGATCGATGCATCTACGACAAGGGGAGTCCTACCACTCGTACTCAACAAACTCGTCGTCTACGAAATCGTTGCCTAACTAAAATCTCATTCATAAATAATTGCGCATATTTTACTTGTGAGTAAAAAGAATAGGATTATATAATAATGACATAACTAATTTTCATAAATATTCTCTTCTCAAATCATTTTCAAGAGTATTTATTTGTATATGTTATTTAAGAAATTAAAAATACTAGTTGTATTTGATTAATAAAATATTAGGTTTATTAAAACTTTCAGATTGTTAGACTTCAATTAGATCCCCAAGAATTTATGAATAATACCATCAATCAACCCTACTAGCTAACTAGTTTAAGATTTGTCACCAAGTACTCCCAAACTTTCTGTCTTGAACCAAGTCACCCCCTTAAACACCGACTGCCTCATCTCTCAATTTCAATCCACGAATCTTCATACCCACTAATGCGCTTACTAATTTAATGAAATAAAAAATCATATTTATGTTGAAAAGCCATTATTTATGCCAAAAATTTCTTGAATTGGTTACCGATTGATAGAGAATCAGATCCGAGTTCTGGGTTGAGTTCCTCGCCGAAAAGTATGGAGCACCGATTGTTGGGTGGCCGGAGACCCCTATGGGTTCGGTCGGACCTCTAGGGTTGTGGGGAGATCACCAGATGAGGCGGAGGGGAGGTGGCGCAGCGACGTCGGGTTGCCGTTGCTGGGCCTCTGGGGTCTGGTGATGGTGGCTCCGGTGGTTCTTGTTGCTGCCTATGCTGTTCTCTAGACAGTGGGAAGACAATAGAGGGGAGAGAGATCAAATAAGAGAATGAAGGCAGAGAGCGTGAGAGCAGATGGTGGTGGCGGTGGTGGTGTTACTGCAGTTGTCGGCGCTGATTCTTTTCGCCGAACAAAAAAAATGAGGGGAGTGAGAGATAGAGGTCGACAGAGAGATGGGGGAGGCAGAGGGTGAGAGGGACGAAGGTGGTGATGGTGGTGGTGGTGCTTGCCGTTGATGGTGATGGCGATGGTGAGGGGAGTTTTTTTTCTTCTCCTTTGGTTGTTTAGTAATAAGGGAGAAAGGAGGAAGAAGAAGGTATTAAATTGTTGTAAAATCATAGTGGTCCGACTAGACTTAGGGTCAACTGGTCAAGTCAAATGTGCCAATTGATGAAGAGTCTTGGTCAATTGGCCAATAAGGTGTTTATGGAAAACTTATATAGTGTTTGGGTGTACACTTAGGTAGGTGAAACTTATTGCATACTTTGGTAGCACTATAAGTAGATGAAAATTGTAAGGTAGTTGGGCACTACCAAACGTAGTGTTATAACGTATTGTTTATGCGTATTACATAAGCTATTTTTTCCTTTAATTATTTATAAATAAATGTAACTTAGGATATAAGAATAACAATTATATACTAGCCTTCCCAATTAAATCCTAAATTCGGAAATTAACCCAACACTTTCTAAAGTTTCATAACAGATCATGTGTCAATTTACTATTTTACCCCTAGTATGTATTCGGGGTATTACGATATGCGCCTAATTCGAATATTTTACATGCCCCAACGCAGCATAATTGTTCCTACGCTTAGCGATCTATCTCAAGTGCTAGAAACCTTATGATCAATGTCTCTAGGTGGAAGGTGGATGATGGCTCCGTTGCTCAAGAGGGAGCCGAACTTTCGTATGGTTTCTAGACCCTTGGATTTCGCAAATATTTCAGTGGCGGTGTTTATTTATCCGGACTGCGTTAGGACCAAGACAAGCTCATTGCTCTCAGAATCACTTACTGACATTATTAAAATTCCTATATCTCGGATCCCAATGCAGGATGTGCGGCTTTGGCACTACTCTGAAGATGAAGAATACAGTGTGGCGTCGGTTTTACTCTTCTTCAAAGACAGGAAAATCAAGAAAGGTGAGCGGCATCAGCTTCAGTCAGTTCCAAGCCATAGTTAAAGGCCTTGTGGAAAATAAAAGTTCAACCAAAGATGATTTACACTATCTAGAGAGAGGCACAAGACTCAATTGCGACAAGATCAAAGGTTTTGGTTTCAAAAAAGATATCTAGGCTACATGCATGCTTTGCAAAAGGTACCCGAAATAGCTACTCACCTGTTTATGGAGCGCCTTGTTTCGTTAGCCATTTAGGATCATATTTTGGGCAAGGAGTTTCGCAAGAGCTTTGTCGTTACCATCTCCTCTTGGATACCTACGGTATTCCTGACTCTTTCAGCTTCCTCCCGAATCATATTTTGCATTATTATTCGGCGTATTTGGGGTCAACAAAACGCGTTGGTGTTTCAAAACGAAGTCCTCTGCCCGAAGAGTCTTCAAAGCTCCGTAGAGAGCCATCTGACTGGCATGGCGACCGAACAAGGGGTGCAGCGACCAGGCCACAACACTGTAATTTTACCGGCAAGCTGCTGGAGGCTTCCGAACCCAGAAACTGTCAAACTGAACACCGACATATAATTGCAGCTGGACGACAACGTAGGGGAAGGAGGGGCGGTGCTACGTGGTCCCGAGGGTGGTTTTTTGGCAGAAGCATCAATACTTCTGCCAATAGACTCCTCAGCCTTCAATGCAGAAGCCCAGGCGATCCGTGAAGGTCTCTTCTTAGCTGTTGAATGTGAGAAGCGAAGAATTATTACGGAGCTGACGCCAAGAAAGTAATTGACGCAATCACGGGGGAGGAACCATTCGATCAGAAGTTGGAGATGTACTTCGTTAAATTCATTCACTTAGTAACCGATTCGAGTTTGTTTCTTCTTATCACTAGCCATCGTTCAATGAAAAAAGTTTCTCACGCGTTTGAAAAGTTTGGTATTTCGTTACCAAAAAAATACGAATGGCTAGGTAGTTACCCAAATTGGTCCCACCAACTTCTCCAGCATGATGTAATGAGGATTCTGAATCCTGATTTCATACATTCATAGAAGTTGATCCGTTCCTTTGAAAAAAATTACTCATTCCGGCGATTACATCAAATTCGAATGCACGCAGGAGCGGATCCAGGAATTTTGAGTCAGTGGAAATAAATTCTGGAAAAGATGAAATTTTGATGAATTAACATAAATTGTGGGAGTTATTATCGAATGGAGTGTGGGTCACATTTCAATTTAAAAAAAAATTGAGTAGGTCAAATTACCAAAACTATCTTTATTGGGACTTCAGAATAACAAGAACCCTAACACATGACATCTAACCATTACTATTAGGCCTGAACTTTAAACCATAATTGGAACGCCCCAAAATCCAGGGATTTATTTTAAGATAAATTAAGACCAATAGTAACATCGACTCGGATCGACGGCCGGTACAGAACCATCTGTAGATCACCAACGCTGATACACAATACATATACAATCTCGTTTGGTAGAATCAGCAATTTGATTAATAAAATACGTTCGGTCTGTACGCGGTTCACGATTTAAAATATTAATTTTATAAAAATGAGTTTACAGATAATCCGATACAATAATCCAAATAATACGTCTCTTTCAAATAAACTATCTCGCTGATGCTACCGTCCGATCTGTTCGTCGTAACCTGCAAACAGTGTTACGGGGTTAGCTCGCGCCTCGTAGAATGTCACCGCAACAGTAAGGTGAACAGCAATAAACAATCTAATCATAGCATGTTACACGTAATATCACATATCATGTAATAATCATTTAGCACCCAATAGCATGCGGATCGATAATACCAACAATAAACGGATCGACACACACACACACACACACACACACATATATATATATATATGTAACACGAAGCATGCTCATAAATCGTAAGCGATAATAATATTGTAAAGTGTATAATCCCCTGCCTTAATTTGGATAAGGTAGAAATAATTGAACAGAACCCAAGATAAATCCATCTCTCGAATATATATTGCCATCATCTCGCTACCAAGACTCTATTATTTAATAAAAACAATAGCACTTCGATACGACACTCAAATCTGAAGAGACACTCAAAGGGTGTAAATAACTAAGGGGCTAGACTTCTATTTATAGGGGCTGGTGGGGGTGCTAAGTGGAAATTTCGGTGAAGGAAGGGTTGCAACGTGTAAAATGACTTGAACAGTCACAAAAATAAAAGTAGGAGCTGGTGCAATCAAATCTTGAACTCTCACATGGCTCATTCGGGAACTCTACAACTAGACAACGAAGCAGAGATTTTTACGAGTTCCAACATTACAAACAAAGAAAAAGAACCTTGAACATATCTTTTAGATCCCATAGGTTGACAAGCTAGGAATTTATAAAGAACCATCATAGACTCCACACTGATGAAAAAAACGTTCAAAGGTTATCTTAGACGTTTGAAAACAAGCTTAACACATAGAAGAGAGTGTTTTGAAGGTTATGTTAGAATACGAATGCGGAAGCGAGATACCACTTGTTAGGAATCAAGAAGAGACGATGGACGAAGAACAAGATAAAGAACAACACAAAGAATTAACATGGTTCACTAGTTTTGAGACTATCTACATCCACTTCCAAAATAACCCGATTTATTGATGAGAGAGCCAATTACAATCAACGGTGCACCACACTTGTCAATATAAGAGTTCTACATCCATATATAGGCCTAAACTACTGACTTGTTCCCAAAGCAGCGCTCAAACGTTGCAAAAAACGAACAAGGAAACAATTCCAAAACGGACAAGGAAACAATTCTTAGCCGCCTTGGACCTAGTCAATTTTCAATGCTAGGTATTTGAATCACCAAAACCTAACAAATCTCCACCTTGATTCAAAGTCCATAGTAGTCAATCCGATGCTCCTCTTCATCAATCTAATTGTGGATGCGGCTCCCGATCTAAAACTCCTCCACCCAAAACCAGATGTTCCACAGCTAGATGAGAAAGTCAATTCACCAAATCGTTTCTCCAATAGTCATCCGTCCTTTCAACGAATACACCAATTTGGATATACACCTCCAACAATAAATTCAAAGTGCTCCACCAAAATTGAAACAATCAACCAATCAACCAATCAAATTTATTCCCGAAATTGCGGCATTGGATTACATTACCTATGCGCCACAATAAGCGTGTCTTTGCGTCTCAACAAACACATAGACTTGTATGTCCCAATCAACAAACCCTAATGCACCACGACACAATCCATCTCCGTAATATCATCACAATGACACTTGATGATGAAAGTGCCTATCAATCAATGTCATACCAATTGTGCGATCAAAGCACAACACCAATGCGCAAACCGAGACACGCTTCATAACGTGCCAACAATCAATGTGTGCACAATAACACGCATCCAAAAAATTCATGCCCAATAACACGTAACCAACCTATCTGTGCCCAAGAACGCGCTCCCAATCGCGTGCCAAAATGCATCAATATCTCCATGCCACGAGCCAAATCCTACAGTTGATTCGAGTCGTCTCCACCTTGACTTGAATTCTGCTAGCTACTAGAACAAAATCCATGTGCCCGATGCTCCACGTCAGAAGCCCGATTGCGCCGGAATGTCAACTGCACGTGAACTGCCAGATTCGTGGTAGAATGCGCGCGTGATGCTCCATGACAAAGAACTCGATAGCTCCCCAACAAGGAACCCAATAGTTACCCCAACAAGGAACCCGATAGCTCCCTTAAAGAGGATCCCAATAGAATCCCCATAAAGGCTTGGTGTGGGCGTGTATGAACAATACTCTTCTCATCAAAACGATATATTTTCATCCCAAACGAATTCGCCATCACTCCTCACCAAACCCTAACCCAAAAACCTGACTCTGATACCACTTTCTAGAATAATGATGCGGAGGCGAGATACCACTATTTGTAATCAAGAAGAGACGATGAACGAAGAATAAAATAAAGAACAACATAAAGAATTAACGTGGTTCACTAGTTTTGAGACTAGCTACATCCACGGCCAAGACAACCCGATTTATTGATGAGAGAGCCAATTACAATCAACGTACACCACACTTGTCAATATAAGAGTCCTACACTCATATGTAGGCCCAAACTACTGACTTTCGCCCAAAGCAACGCTCAAACGTTGCCAAAAAACGAACAAGGAAACAATTCCAAAACGGAAAAGGAAACAATCCTTAGCCGCCTTGGACCAAGTAAATTTTATATGCTAGGTATTTGAATTACCAAAACCTAACAGGTTCGAAGGTCGTTGTGTTTTCATCAGGCCATGCCCATCAGCCATCCTTCAGCGGAATCATGGTTGATTTCATTCACGAGCTCAAATAGTTCATTATATCCTTTGGGTAGAATGGTAGCAACAAAGGAGTTAAGGGGGGGGGGGGAGGGGGTGATGGGTCTATCTTTGCGATCCTTTATAAAGAAACATTATGGGATTCAGAGACCTTTGATTTTTTCAAAAAAGCACCACCAGGCGCAAAAAGGGAGATCAAAATTCGGAACAAAACCACACTCTAATTTGTGATGCTTTTGTAAACACAAGTTCTATAAAATAATACATAATTGCACTTAAAAATATCTAATTTAGCTTGTGCTTTGAATTCTTTGTTTCCCTCCATTAGCTCTCTGACTGGGAACACTTTGGCACCTTGTTCATGAAGATGCTACTACAGATGATCAAGAGTGTATATAAAAGAAAATTTGACAAGCGATTGATGCTACCCTCCTCAATTAAAATGTTAAAAGAAAAGGGGTTTCAATATATGGGCAATATGATGAAAGGCAACGAGAGCTTTGGTCCGTTGAAAGTGAAGACCATGTGCTCCAAGAAACTGGGTGGAAAAGGATGGGAAGCTACTTCAAGAGATGAAAAACTGAGCTAGTTGAAGGAAGGTTAAACCCCAGTCCCACGCAAAAGAATGTGGGGAGAGAGGATGGGACATCAATGATAATCACTTAGAGAGAACAAAGTGATATAGGGCTCGTTTGGGAAGCACGGTTGGGTTAACTCCAACCCAAACCGATTTTTTTGGATATTGTGAGGAGTCGGTGGCCGGCTAGCTGGCTGGGTGGGTAGGCAGTAGACGTGTGGGTAAGCGGGGGTGGCCGCGACTGATGGTAGTGATTTGGCCGGTGGATGGGTTAATTCCCACCAGTGCCCTGCTGGAAAAGAGAAGGTAGATATGGATGGTTAAAGGGAGTGTTTAAAAACCATTAGAAAAACCTTTTTTTACAACAGGTGATCAACTATGTCTGGCCATCGGCCCAGTGGTCCGACCAACCCGCCCAACCTAACCCAGTGTGGGTGCGTTTGGGTTCGGGAATTTTCAGCCCATTACGGGCTTGGGCCAACAAAGCCAGCCCCAACCATGAATGGGATGGGCTTGGGTTCGACCTCTTCAGTCTAGGCCTGACCCAGCTCAGTCCAGCGACGTAATAAATAATTTAATATTTGATAATTATACATAGATGTTTTACATGTTTTACATATTTTTACTTTGCAAAGGTGTAATTTTCTAGTTTTTAGTAACACGTAACGGGGTATTGAATTATCATAAAATGATATGTACTAACATGTCAATCTCATATACATGCCAGTTACAAATCACACAAACCTAATTCATCTTCTCTAGGGTACGATTTTCAGAATCAAAGTACAAATCAACGATGGTCGACCTTCCTCATCGCAATTATCAGGTAAGTCCCTCGACATCTCTTCTTCCTCGTCGCATTTTCAATCGCCGCAGTCACCAATTAAGCCCAATTACGTGATGCTAATGTTCACCGCATAATCTCTCAAAAATGTGAAAACATAATTTCACAAAAGCACTCATTGGCCGACTGAACGTGAAATAGAAAAAAAGTTGTTCAAAAATGATTAAATGCGTTCAATGCATGATTAATTTTAAAAATATTTTTTTTAACGTACTATTAAGTAACTTAATAATTTTTAATATTATTAGTTTAAATAAATATTAAAATTATTTTGGCATACGGGTTGGGTTTGGGTTTAGAGTTTTTTTGAAATGGATCGGGATTGGGTTCGATTTTTGGCCCGAACGATGGGTTGGGTTTGGCCTGGGTTCACATTTTCAAAAAAAGTGGCCTGGTCTAGCCCCGCGCAAGTCAAACCAGCCTGACCCATGGCCTGCCATAGCTATGACATTGCACCACCCATGTTTGGTTAACAAAATCATAAACGAATGTCATGGGCCGCATAATTTACTTGATGTTTTTCTTGGATTAATGCCTTTAGGCTAGCCCATGACACATTTTCCCACATGGAGTTAGGCTACATTGTGCCTAAGAGATGTCCTAGCCCACACCTTACTATTTAGTCTCTTTTCTAAAAGCTTCCCAAGTTGTAAGGATGTAACCGTGTGTAGGGAGCTCTAGGATACTCTCTTGTATATATCTTAGGCTAGATCATGGGGAACGTTCTAGACCTTCGATCCTAGCCGTTAGATTAGATGATCTCTAGATCCTTCTAAAGGAAAATGCTTTGTATAAATAGGGAGGGGCTCATTTGCTCCAACCCATCCACACAGCCAAAAGTTGTAAGCTCTCTCATAGCAATACAAGTTCCCTTTCCGTCTACTCTCTTTCGCACAGGAAGATCTAGAAAAACAGCCTGTGACTCGAAGCTATCCAAGAGACTACTCCAATAACTCCTCTGGAAGGTCCAAGATAATTATGCCGAGATGAGTCTCCCACTCCAATAACTCCTCCAGAAGATCTAAGATAATGTTGCCGAGCTAGTCAAGGAACAACATGAAACACAATCAATTATTACTTCAAGGTAATCAATTCTCCAAGGTCACAAAAGTTGGAAATAAATCATACATCGACACCATGACGACGGCTACTACTCCGCAAAATGGCTCGAGTGGGGGTTTTCCTTTTAGCAGCACAAGTATCTCTCCAATGCAGTCACAAGTATGTCCAGAGGAGTGTAGCCAGTATAGCCTATAAGCTCAGCGGTCTTTCTAAGACAAAATTTATTAGAAAGGATTATTATCCAAAAATGTTAAGTACATACAAAACACACAGTCCTTATTGTAAGAGTATAATAATGTGTTCATACCCAAAGGGCCACTGCTCTATCCGCAAAAAAGCGGGCGACGAACTTGGCAAAGGACGCCATCAAATATGGTGGAAATCTCATCAAAGTGCACATCTAGTAGTAGAAGGTCCGCCGAATACGCGCAATAGACCTTGCAATCGAGCTGTCAGAAAATCACGCTCTAAGATTTTTAAAAGAACGTGTGTTGTGAAAATAGGTAAAGGTTTATTTTATGGAAGAGTTTTTACCCCATGACCCGAGACTACTCTCAACTTCTCTAGAAGGCTCACAAGAGTTTCCCTGCCTACATCGAAGCGCAAGGACTCCAGGATCTCTTTTTTGCATAGCATTTGTCAATAAGCCACCAGACGTAACCCCCCGCCGATGGCGAGGGGCATAACCCGTTACATATATTTTATTTTTCAATTTGTAGACTTAAATTTTAAAATGTGTTCATTCATGTTCTCTTTAGAATTTTACTTTTCGTCGATGATTATTTTATTTTTCTATTAAATTTTGATAAGTGAGGGAATTTTTTTTTCAACAAACACTTAGGTATGTTTCTCCCCAAGATAGTTATTTTATGGGTCAATTACAGATAGGTGACATGTGGTTTGAGGTCAGTTCGCTTAACTGACTCGTAGTTTGAAAAGTTACACTTAACTGACTTGTGCTTTGCTCCGTGTTTCAGATAACTTTTTCATACATTTTTCTGTTAGTAGGTATATGATTAATTACATTTTGACCCCCTTAATTAAGGGGTATTGCAAAAAAACGTACATAAATATTATCAAAAGTTAATTTAATTACTTAAAAAAAGTGTGATCTCTCCAAAACACAGAAAAAAGAGAGAGAGAGAAAAGAAAAAAGACGACGAGGTTGGTCGAGCTCCTGAAGACGATGCTGGTGGCGGAGAAATTAAATGATACGAAAGTTATTAAATATAGACATTACATATCACTAGGCGATACCCCGCGCGATGTGCGTGTCTGCCATAAGATCATTTTTGTTCACTTTTAAGGCGATAATAGAATAATATAATTGTAATTGTTGAAATCTTGCGAACAAAAAAAAACAAATATGACCAGGATTCCTGGGAAGTAATGCTCTAAAAGTTGCATATTATTTTTCGTATACAAATAGTGCAGCTGAAATTAAATTCAAATTGATCTCAGAAGAAAGAAGTATATAAATCATTATATGATCGAGTGTACAAAAAAGAAAAATAAATAAATTTAAACTATTGTAAAACTTAATTAATTCTTACAAGATCCCTTGCATTTAATGAAAAATATGTTTTAAAACTATCAAAACATTTTATTTATCCCTTTTCTTTTTAAGGTATTCTAAAAGTTAAAATGCCATTGTTCAGATTTTTTTACGTGATATTGCATAATACGTCTTATAAAATACTTTTCATGTGTTGTGTCTCTGAACTACAAGAAGTTCCTCAAAAATTACGAAGAGAGACACTAAAGAGAAAACTAAACACACTGTAATCCATAATTTTCATATTAATAAAATAATATAAAAAAATTGTGTAACTGTCAACATAGTATGGTGTACTGAATTATAGAAAGAGAAATTAAACCAATGGCCTTTTCATAAAACGAAGGACATCAAATTCGTTAATTTTCGAATTTTGTTGCTCAAAACGTAGGTACTTATAAATAAATAAAATACTAACAATTTCTTTCTCGTGGAGTCTTAGTGATGATTACACTATTATTGATAGTGTATTTTAACTGAGAGACCACATACAACAGATTGTCAACTCGACTTATAAAAAATGAAATAGACTATAATAAATTGTAGTTTTAATCTCAATTATTCGTTAACATTCCTCTAATATAGTATAAGAATTCTTCTTTGAGCAGTAGTTCTCTATGTCGTGTCGTTGTATTGCAAGTTATAATTCTTTGAGACCCTTGGTTGATGCACTTGAGCAGCAATCCTATATTCATTTAATAGTAATTAAATTTTTTCGTTCAAATAAAATTTTGTTGATAAATGAATTTAAATTCAAGGTCATCATTTATTTTCTCACTTGTAATTCTACAAATATAACGAATTGTCTCTTTATTTAAAAAAAATACAAATTAGCTCATCCAATTTTGAAAAGGAATGAAGTATGTACCGATAAGAGTTTTTCTTGCTTACCTTAGCCAACAGTGCGAAACACAAAAAATAATAAGTTTCTAAGTGAGTCAGACAAATTACAATTTTACAATAAAATTTGAAAGCGTGGATTTAGATGAAAATTCAATTTCCTTGTTTGTTTTCATTTTAAGGTGATTTATATTAGAGCGCACATCCTTTAAACTTTTATAATGGTTCATATAAATCACTTATCATAGTTGTAACAGCCCTGGGACCTAGAGGTGGTGGTTTAATTTGCGAGAAATTTGATGACTTGGAGTTTTATCTTCTCTTTGTGAACCTAAGGCCCTGCTTTCTTTGCCTAATTTTTGGTGACTTTTAACATTTTTTGAGGTCATAAAAAATTCTATTTAGCTACTTTTTCGTAGAATTTTTTTAGAGAACTTGTTTACCTTTTTTAAGACTAAAAGAAGGAGGAAAAAGTAGGTTTTGTTTAACTTCAATTTTTGTTACTTTTTACTCCTAAAATCTCCAGAGCAAAGTAAGCAGTCTTTTTTTCTAAAGTTAAAACTAAAACTTTTTAGAAAAATTAGTATTAGCAAAGTAAACAGCTTTTTTACATTTTTTAGAAAAAAGTTAAAAAGTCATCTTAATTAGACAAAGAAAGCAGGGCCTTAGTTGATACAAAGATACATAATTGCACAGTTAGATGGAAGAAACATAAAAGCATCATATGGGTAACGTAATTAGACATAACAACTCGATTGGAAATTTAGATCAAACGAAAATAAACACTCTAGGTATAGTACTAAGCTAATGTAACAGAAGAAGGAATTGAAGAATGCGAAAAGAAACAACAATTTCATTTCTCCCAACAAAACATTATTATACAAACTCACAAATAATGATATTGTATAGTGTATATAATGTAAATTTGTAGTTTTTTAAGACTTGCATATTTTTCGTTCATCGAGTTTGAAAGATACCAAATTTCATTTTATGTCAATTTATTTTTTTCTAATCGAATATATATATATATAATCCAATATATATATATATATATATATTGTGTATATATTGGATTAGACAAAAATAAAAAAATGAAATGAAATTTGGTATACTTCAAAATATAAGCCAAGAAAATGAATTGTTCTCCTCTACTTGAGATTACAATAAGGTTCTACATTTGGGGATGTTCCTTTTAATAATAGTGGTTAAGAAAAAAATTACATGTTTTATTTTTTTTGGAACTAAATAACTGTTACACAGTGTCCTTGAACGTAATGAATATTTAGAACTATGACCATAATTACTGGGTTTCCTAATATGAATTTTGCATAGGGATGCACAAAACGATTGCTAATCTCACAATTTATACTGTATAAAAAATATATATTATGGTGTAACATTGTAATTATTCATAGTTTCATTGATAGCAGCATGTCATGAGTTCACCGACGAAACATAATTGTGTTGCAGCATAAAGGTACATGAACTCAATCTCCTAGAGGACATGTGTGAACGAATGATGTTGCATCGAATATAAATTTCTTCTCTAGCAAGAAAGAAATCCGTATTAAACCACTTCGCATTCCTTATATATAAGGCAACCCTTTCTTTTTTGCATCATTTCATATTTACATTCTTAGAGTTCTACATGTACAAATTAATAGTCTATCACGGTGCCAATATGAACCAAGAAAATAAAAATATAAAGATAAAGAGAAAAGACTTTGACATTTTAATTGATCGATACTAATACATTAAAAAATACCATTATTGTTTTTAGAAGAAAATAAATTTTATTCTTGCTTATATGTTACCTATTTTCTTAACTCTAAGAAGTATTTTAATTTTTATTAACAATATAATGACAATGAATTTAGAAAATACTTATATTAAAATTTCGTGGTTGAATGGCATGCAACTTCAATGATTTCTTGAAATTAGTTTTTATGCGTACTACCAAAAAATATATTTATATATAGTAAAATAAATTAGACATATTAGAAAAGTGATTAATGGAAGATGGATTAGAAAAAAATTATTTATTTTTATCGTCTCATTTAGTTTAAAATATGTTGTTATTATCAAATTGTTAAATAACATCGAAATTAAAGAAATTGAGAGTTGAAATATTTTTGAAGTTCAAAGAATTTTTATCTCTTTAATATTTGACATTTTTTATCTTTTTTATATATAACCACAAAAAAAAAAATAACAAATATAAGTTTTCTAAAAAGGAGATTAGAGAAAGAGAGAGAAAAATAGACTAATGAAACGCAGATAAGAAAAAAAAATGATTATTTTTATCGTCTCCTTTGATTTTAAATGTTTTTGTTATTACTAAATTGTTCAATAACATTGAAATTAAAGTAATGGAGAGTTTTGAAAATTCAAGTTCAAAGAATTGTTATCTTTCATTTCATGCATTTTTTTATATATACCCCCAAGCAAAATAAAAAATATTGGTTTCCCTAGAAGATATTAGAGAATAAAATTAAATTTTAGTTTTCGTATTGTCGCTTTTTAGTATATAAATATGTATATTTGTAGTTGTTATAAATAATTAATATCATGACAATGAATTTAAAAAATGATGAGTCACAGCTATCAAAAATACTTCATATTAAAAAGACTATTTATGATAATTTACTGATTCTCCATAATCCAAATTTATAGAGTAATATGACGTTAGTATTTTACAAAAAATAGATTTTTAGGAAGATTCTATTCGAAATTTGATTATTTGTATCGTCTCATTTAATTTTAAATATTTTCATTACTAAATAGTGCAATAAGTTGAAAAGAAATGGTAAGTTGATTTTTTTTCTTCAGTTCAATGATTTGTTATCTCTCGAATTTCTTACAATTTTTTTGTTTTGTATATACTTACAAACACATTAAAAAATATTGGATTTTTAAATATTACATTATAGAAAGAATTTAGTTTTCACTTTTACTATTTTCGTTCTAAAAAATATACATATATATTTATAGTTGTTATAAATTGTTAATATAATAAAAATGAAATTTAAAATTGAGGAGTTGCAGCTATTGTAAATACTTCATATTAAAAAACACATTTATGATGATTTTTCGATTCCTCTAAACTAAATTTAGCAGGACGTTAGTCTTGTAAAAAATAGATTAAATAGGAAGATGCTATTATAATTTTTTTTCATGTTCTGTTTATAAACAAATAGTTAATTTATAATCAGCATAATATGAATGTCATTAAAAACGAAGAGTTACAACTATTGCATTTACTTCAAATTAAATATCAATTTTATGAATCATCAAATGTTAAACTTATGGATGACATGGAGCATCTTAATTGGTTATTACGTGACATGTATGTCATGATGTGGATGACTAATGCCATATGATTAAATTTATGGATGTGACAATTGGCATATGAAGAGTGAAGTTTTACTCACCTTGTTATGACGCAGCGGATAAATCCGGGTATCAAGCAAGAACGATAACAAACTATAAAGAACGAGAGACAAAAATTTAACGTAGATCACTAGTTTTAATACTAGCTACTCCACAACCCGAACCCGATTTTATTGAGAGAAACAAACCCGAAACCCGATTACAACCGTAAACACACACACTTAGAAAAACCTCACTACTATGCTAATAATAGTGATAGTGCTCTCTTTAATGTGTGTGATCCCTGTGTTGTTTCCCTGACCCCTAAACAAACAAAAGAGCACATACCTTTATACTCCAAAACTCACCGCCCTAGAATAGGAACGGTGGTAAGTAATTCATTTTTTTTTCTTTCTTTTTCACCTAACAAAACATTGACTTTTTGTTTATTACTTATTCCTTATTTGTTTTGTCTTGTACCCAAATCATTACCAAAATTGATTAAAGTCAAAACTTGAACAAATCTCCACCTTGACTTGAATCAACTCAGCAACCATGAAGAAGAACTGATGCTTCTCTCAAACCTGAAACAGATGCGTCTCCCTGAATCCGAAACGAGGACGCCGCCACCTAGAACCAGACTCGAATACATTCACTGAGAAAGCAGGACCGAATGTATTCCCGATGCGCTCCAAACAGCGCCAGAACAAGTGCACCATGACAAGTGCCCATAAGTCGTCCAGACCAGATGCACCGACGACGAGTGCTACAAATTGTCATGCCAAATGCGCCCCGTATGCCTCAGATGCGCCCGAAACCCTAGTGCGCGCCAGAAATCTTTTCGTGCCTAGAACCAGAACCCGATTCGCGTGCCAGAAATCTCACGCGCCAGATGCTCCATGCCAGGAGCCCAGAATCGCCCCCAAGGGACTCAGAGAAGAATGTCGTCCTCGGAGGAGGTCCCTCCACCTATAACCAGATTCGTCTGGTTCTTCTTGGGACACTCCCTCTTCCAGTGACCTTTCTCCTTGCAGTAGGCACAGACGTCTTGTGGTAAGCTGGATCCTGCAAACCTCTTGTATCCCTTAACTTTTCCTGCTTTGACCATTAAACCAGCCGCATAATGGTCACCTGAATTGCCTGTAGCCTTGTGCCTCAGACTCCTAGTGTGAAGAGCAGATCTGACCTGTTCTAGGGTTATCGTATCTTTCCCACCAATGAAAGATTGCACGAAACCCTCATACGATGGAGGCAGCGTTACCAACAGAATTATATCCGCATCCTCATCACTTATTTTCTCCTCACTATTACGCAATTCAAGCAGAATAGTGTTTAGAACATCTAAGTGATCACTAATTTGCGTACCTTCAGACATTCGCAACCCGAATAGCCGCTGCTTGAGCATCAACTTGTTTGCCACGGATTTTTTCATGTAGAGCTCCTCCAACTTGACCCACAAAGCAGTCGCCTTCTCCTGATCTGCAACACCGGTGATCACGTCATCCGTCAGACACAACATGATCGTTGCGTGCGCTTTCTCCTCCATCTTCAGATACGCCGATGTGGACGTGTCCACGTTGCCCTTGTTGGACGCCAGAGGCAGCCAAAGATCGTCGCGTTTAAGCAACGCCTTCATCTTGATCTGCCACAGATTGAAACTGTTTCTACCACTGAACTTCTCGATCTTCATAGAACCTGACATCGTCTTTTCTTGAAACTTTAACCTGAACCAGGCTCTGATACCAGTTTGTTATGACGAGAGACAAAAAATTAACGTGGATCGCTAGTTTTAATACTAGCTACTCCACAACACGAACCCGATTTTATTGAGAGAAACAAACCTGAAACCCGATTACAACCGTAAACACACACACACACTTAGAAAAACCTCAATACTATGCTAATAATAGTGCTAGTGCTCTCTTTAATGTGTGTGATCCCTGTGTTTCCCTGACCCCTAAACAAACAAAAGAGCACATATCTTTATACTCCAAAACTCACCGCCCTAGAATAGGAACGGTGGTAAGTAATTCATTTTTTTTCTTTCTTTTTCACCTAACAAAACATTGACTTTTTGTTTATTACTTATTCCTTATTTGTTTTGTCTTGTACCCAAATCATTACCAAAATTGATTAAAGTCAAAACTTCAACACACCTCATGAATTTTTATAATATAGATATGAAAATGAGTGCTAGCTCAAGTGGTAGAGTGTTTAAAAACCCCTTTATGAGGACTTGGGTTTGAAGACGACAAATATGTAAGACTAAAAAAAAGGCACAATATATCATGATTTTTAAGAAAATGACGTAAACTTTTATTTCAAGCCGGCGCATTTATGTATTTATCTTAGTGGTCTTCGTGTAAAATACTTTTTTTTTGAAAGATCTTAGTGTAAAATACTTGTAATTAGTGGATTGCTAGTTGATTTTTCAAAAAGTCTGGGGTGGCCCTTGTCCTCAAGTCCCTCCGCCCCTGGTCGGCGATCCAGAAAATGACGTCAGTTACAGCCTTGGTGGCGGCTGGCGGCGAGTCCAGGTGGTGGCGACATTTTCAATTCTGCTTATCCATCATCATCATCTTCTTCTTCACCACATACTTATTGTCTTCTTCGTTTCCGGGTTTCGCGATATTGACCATTGGATTCTCTGGGGTCTTCAAAATAAAATTTTGTTCTTTGTTTGGCGCATGTTGAAGAATGCAATTCCCACAGACTAACAACTTAGCCAAAAGGGGCATCCAACCCCTGTTCATCAGACAAAAAAAATATAGTAAACATGCTCTCTTTAATTGCACAACGACATCAAATTTCTGGGATAAGTACAAATACAACTATTTAGAAAATAAGTTGAAAGAAGCGGAGTATTATAGAAGGTCAACCGGTAATTTTCGAGAGAGAAAATAAGGAAACCCAAGAGGACATCTCCGTTGGTCTTTGGATCGTCTGAAATTAGAGAAACAAAATATGTTTTGGTAGAATCAAAGGACACAGTGGACGATCTGGTCGAAAAAGATCGAAACACCAAGATTCAAGACCAACAACATGGCGTTGAAATGTCTCCATCCAGATTTCTCAGCTACATGCAACTAAGACCATCCACCGCCTCTAGGAGGGTTCATCATGCTAAATGGAGGTTGGTCTTATTGCAGATGAATCGCCGGTGCCAGCGCTTTGATACGGAATCATCATTGGAAGATTTTGGCATCTCAAAGCTGTTGTGTAAAAATTTCAAAATACTAATTTTTGTGTTTAAATTTAAATTGCGACTTTTCTATAAAAGTTGTGTTGTTTCAAATAATTGTAACTTTTACAACTATTTTGTTTTTTGTCTTTTCCTAAAAGGTGCTTCAAGCACCCCTTGGTTTCTATAAATATAAGTAAGTCTTTCCTTCATGTGTCTCCTATTCTTTCACTTTTCATAGTCCGGGTTGGGTTCTAATTTAGGAGAAGACATCTTGCTTCTTCTCCGTCGTGGTAGGCATTGTATCGGTGGGTAGCATTTCCGTGTATCCCATTTTATATCGTATAGTGGGGGAAATTACTATCCTAAAGATAGGTCCTGGACCGCCTTAGCCTACACAATCAATCTCATAATCTTTTACAAAATCGATAAGTTTTCGTATCTCTTCATCCTTCTTCTCTATTGTATTTATGAGTTTTTTCGATTCATATTTTTGTTACTAACAATAATTCTGAAATTGTTTGTTTTAGTGGATTTTCCACAACAATTTTAGGATAGTAATTTTCCTTGTTTCTACTGACTGCTATTATGAAAAGCAAATTTAGAATATGAAGTTGGAGCCTTGATTTCGAGAAGATGTCACTGTTGGAAGCATGGGTGTTGGTCTCGATAAACACGCAGATTTCAACGCAAACAATTGGTTAGAGATCGATGATCACATTCCAAACTGGTTGCTATTTGTTGTAATTGACGAGCCTACCGTTCTCTTCAAAACATAATAAAGACCAAGGGCGCTGTGACGAGAGATTGGAGATCTTGCACTTTCCGTGGAGGAGACGACAGAACAAGATAGGTCGCAGACGCTGGCGTATGAACAGTGCAATTGGACGAAGCATATTGGAAGGAATTGACAAACTTTACTTGTAGGCGATGACATGGACGATGAATTAATTGCGCAAGAGTGATTTAAACCACTTTCCGGACGAGAAATAATTCACTTCATAAAGTGCCATTGTACGTCAAATATTCGATTATTGAATCTTTTTTCAAAGTCCAGTGGAAACCACCTTTCGGTGCAGAATTGGACGAGAAGTTACTGGAGATGTTAAACATGACAAAGAACATCTCTCAAGCGAGAGGTTTAAATATCAAACTATCATGTTTGGTGACTAGAGAGGTAATCTCAATGATTATATTAGAGGTTCAATCAATTACGGTACCCATCTGCGAGATTGTACTTCTTCGGATTTTGAGAGTCCGACGCCAATAAAATCCAGGAAGATTATTAATGTTTGAAGCGGACGAAGATCAGTTGCTTTCGAATTGGAATCTCTGGGCAGCGAAGTACACGAGCATATCGAAGCGTGGAATATTCTGATACATACTACAAATACTCAGATAAGTTTTATTATTTTTCATTTCTTTCAAATCTTGCGATAGGTGTACGTGACAGTTCTAACTTCCATTTTATATGCATCAGTTCTCGGTGAAATGCTCTTGTTTATTGCTTATCTGGCTTTGTGATTTTGTTAGCCTGTTACCAGTATCTAATTCTTTGTTGAATTAATTTAATCTCTTACTTTGTGATCTGTCCATTGAAGTATTCGGTGACCATTTGCGTTGATAGGTAATGAATATCCTTTACATATATGCATCCATGATTTTGGCATACATGATTTATGATTATATGACTGTTAGTGATTAACCAGAAGTTTATGTTTGTCACTTCTTTTGTAACCAGTAAGTAAATGTGTTTGAGTTTTTAATATTTTCATGTTTAATGTTCGGTAATCAGTACACATTTTAATATGGCTATGGGAAAGAGTTTGTTAATTCCCTTTTATGATAAGGCGCGGTTATGTATCTATTATAGTCAATGGACTCCTTGATTATTGTTTCCAATCAGATAAATTCCAATAATAGATTATGCTGAATTATTCTTATGGGATACATATTTTTCTAATTCCCTTTATCTTATTAAGCGATTTTAATTCCCGTGAAAACACTGACAAAAGTTAGGGGCGCAAGAAAGAATTCTGCCAAGCAGGACATGGCGAGTAGAAAATTTGTGAGTATATCTATAGAAGAAGATATTTACCATACTTACATGGATAAATCATATGGTGATGCGATGACAACTTACAACAATGTGCGAAATAGTGTCACAGTTACTAGTTATTGGCTGAAAGCAAAAAAGAGAAAGAGAACTCCCATTTTACATGTGGCGTTGGTTATTATTGTATTGTTTATGATTGTTTTATTATTTTGTGTTGCTAACTTTGTTTCTGGAGTTAGACAGATGTAAGAATAATTGTTGAGTTAATGTCCACTACAAGAAATGTGATATTGGAAAGGGTGTCGAATGTGCAAATTAATGAGAAATCCTCATAAAATGGGATGGTCATTTACGACAAATTGTCATGACAATTGAGAAAATGAGTTTGTACCAACCTAATATTACTAGGTTGATGAATTTAAAGTCAAGGGAGATATGGGGCTATTACCGATCTATAGAGGTGTCTAAATTGAAACCTACCTCATCATGATGATGTCGGTCATTACCGAAAATCACATGCATGGAGGTTCAAGGCCAATTCAATTAAAAGACTACCTGCGGAATGCGAGTGTGAGACTACATTCCCAGTGCATTGCCTTATTTAAGGAAGAGTGGGGGTATAATCTGCTTACTAAGAAATGAATGCTATTCCTTCAAAGACCTGTATCTGACTAATGAACTGTTTGTCTACAACAATTTTACGAGGTTGGACGCAATGTCCTTAACAGAACTCATTGCCTTTATGGTGGAGCGATTTAGCGGTTGTGGACGCTCTCGATGAGTCTGCCTTTGCAAGTAAGGAAGTGAGAGGCCGCTTCCTAAGGGTTACCGGTAAGACCCTGAGAGTACTTGCTAAGACCCATTCAGCGCAAGGCCCATATTAAAGCGCTGCCTCTTGATGAATTAGAACCCGGTACCTACGTGAATAGTTTCTTACTATCCTCACAGATATAAGTCTCTATTCAAACCACGGTTCAAGGCCCAGTCCACCGTTGGCGATACGTGGTACTATACCCAACCTTATTTTCCTTCGCGTCGTTTACTTTTGAGTCAACTATTTTGAGAATTTTTAGTGGGGGATTGTTGTGTACAAATTTCAAAATACTATTTTTTGCGCTTAAATTTAAATTGTGACTTTTCTATAAAAGTTGTGTTGTTTCAAATAATTGTAACTTTTACAACTATTTTGTTTTTTCATAGTGTCTTTTCCTAAAAGGTGTTTCAAGCACCCCTTGGTTTCTATAAATACAAGTAAGTCTTTCCTTCATGTGTCTCCTATTCTTTCACTTTTCATAGTCCGGGTTGGGTTCTAATTTAGGAGAAGACAAGAAGTGCAATCTTGCTTCTTCTCCGCCGTGGTAGGCATTGTATCGGTGGGTAGCATTTCCGTGTATCCCATTTTGCACTGTATAGTGGGGGAAATTACTATCCTAAAGATAGGTCCTGGACCGCCTTAGCTTACACAATCAATCTCATCATCTTTTACAAAATAGATAAGTTTTCGTATCTCTTCATCCTTCTTCTCTATTGTATCTATGAGTTTTTTTGATTCATATTTTTGTTACTAACAATAATTCTGAAATTGTTTGTTTTAGTGGATTTTCCACAAAAAAAGCCTCCGCCTTGGGGAAACAGAGCCAAAGAGATAGAAATTTAGGCGATCGAGATCGGAGTCCAACTTGCAGTGGAGGTGGGAGTACATAAATTAATTGTGGAATCAGATGCCCAAATTCTCGTGGATGAGATCAAAGATGGGGAAAATGAAGATGTGACGACAAGTTTCACCAGGAAGATACGAGACGACCTTAAAAATCTCCAACGCAGTGTTCAAGAGCTCATATGGAAATACGTGTCACACGAGGATAATTTAGAGGCTCACATGCTAGCCAGGAAAAGCTCTAAGTCTCCCGGTTATAGAAATATGGAAGCCTCGCGAGTTTACTTATCCTTAGCACAAAGTGTAACAGTTAATTTCTTCACTTAGTGCTATCAATTTAATACTTCCTCGGTCCCACCATATAGGTGAAGAAAATAGATTGTTGCTTTATTGAAAAAATAGCAAGAAGTCATTTATACCCGTAGTTAGTTTGGGAATTTGCTGAGCGAAAGGTGATTCAGCAGAAATTAAAGAGACTAAAATGACAATTTTCCATGTCAAAAGTTGTTATTTTAGGAAAGATTGAACAACAGATAGGATATCCAAATAAATAAAGACTGAACAATCTAGTGTGACAGAGAGAATACCTTTTACCTCAAAAAAATCTAATAAATAAGCCGAAGTCCCATCAAGCCCAACAGAGATGGGCCTCACAAAGTTGTTATGACAACAGAGAACCCATTAAGCGGAAGTCCTAATTAACGAGTTTGGGCTGGTTGAGGTCCGATGTTTTTTCTCAAATTGTCAGTCGTTATGATTCCCTAGGCCCATGATGTGATGACAGGACTAAGAGGCAGGGTGCTGGCAACAGGTAGGCGGTGACACCTAGAGGCGATAGGGGAGCAACCGAGTCCGGAGAGCTTGCACGACGGTGAAAGGCGGACGGGAACACGTTGTTAGCTGACGGGCGACATCAGAACCTTTAGAGAGAATCTGTGAAGAACCAAAGGCATAACCTTTAAGAGAGAACAAGTGAAGTTGCAGGTAGTTCCTTTGTTCTGCCATGGGGGAGTCATATTATCCACTTTAATTTGCATATTTTTTAGTCTTTTACTCGTTCGACCTCGTCATCATGTATGCTTGAATAGTTTATTTTTGATATTTTTATGACTGTGGGTAAACGACTCTAGTGCAATAGCATGAAAACCATACTTTAGATATAAACTAATCTAAACCCAGACTGACGTACTCACAGTCGAGAAGCCTAATATATAGGCAGCGTTGGGTTACTCCAGGGTTTGAATTCAAGACAAGTCTGACCAACTCAACTACATTCCGAAAGTTTATTTATTATTATTATTTTTAATTTTTTATTTTTTTTTGACGTGGGAAACCACAGCCACTACCATTATGGTGGGCACTGGGTAAACCGACAAACCAGCCTGAGAAAATCCGGGCTGACATGCTCGCAATTGAGAAGGCCAATAGACAACCCTTGGGTTACCCCAAAGTTTGAGCTCAAGACCTCAAGGCAAATGCCCAACGTCTTAAGAATGTTAACCCGACCAACTCAACTACACCCCGAAATGTGTTTATTCTTGATTTTTTTATTATGCAGAGGGGAGCTAGAGTGCGGCACCGTGGGGCACGCCGGGTACCCTAACTTCAAAAATAACACTAATATCCCTATCTTTAATGAAAATTATTGATAGTGCCCTCGGTAACATTAAGCAAATGCCTACCTTTATTTATAACGTAGAATTGTGCCCCAGTGCATCTTAATGCCTACCTCCGCCCTTCTTTGTATGTATGTTTATTTCGCGGATTTTATGATTTGGATGAATCCAATTGAGATCAAAATTGAAGATATCCAGAAGCTGTCGAGTTTGTGAATTTGAGACTGATTCTGTGTTGCACCGGTTGATCTATAAGTATCTCTATTTCCTAAGCCCGTAATGATATTTCAGGGAGAAAGAAACTTTTCTGCGTCTAATGAAGAGTAAGTTTTTTCCAAATATATGTAATATACAGCTCTGTGTAAAGGTCAAGGGCAACGTTTTCAAAACTTTACAGAATTGGCGTGGACTAGCGAAGCTACTTATTAGTCCATTTTCAAATCCAGTAATGCACGAATGCCTAGTTTTCACTTCCTAACCACAGGGGGAGGGGGTAAAATGCAATTAAACCTAAATATAACACACAAATTTCTACATGAAATTTCAAGAGCAATTTAGTAGCTTTGTAAACTCTTCTGAGCATAACTCTTATTATAATGTGTTGCATTTGTCCTTACTATGAGGATAACTTCTGATTTTCTTAGAAATGATTTTCTCACATTTGAAGAGCAATTTCTACTGTTGTTTCACTGACCTACTGTTTAATGTTGATTTGCATGATCTATAGGATATGTTTTCTCATAGTCTGAATTATTTTTGTCCATTTTGTTGCCTTGTTGGTTATTGCCTTATGTATTTTCTCTTTATGGATCTGTGCCTTCTTATTTAACTGAAGCAATTGAAGTACATACAAAATAAGAGAGTTAGGAGTGTGCAACAACATTGCTTCTTCAACCAGAGAGAGCAGCATACATTCTCTTCCAGATGATGATATATTCAATATCCTCATCCTAGCTACTTCCGGCTAATATTCGTTATCATGACACAAGGCATGTCTGTCGAAAATGGTTTAACATCATTCACACTCCTATCTTCATTAAGGAACACCTCCTTCACTCGTGTTGTAGTGGCTTCTTATTCCAATCACACGGAGCTATAGTTTCCGAGCTTGCTGTTGGATTTTGACTTGGATCAATTTAGGCAACAAAGAAAACTCAGATTTTGGAAACAAAGTTGTTTCCAACTTTGTTGTGGCGGTGGTGTAATCTTGGAATGAAGTTGGTAGTTGCTTTGTCTTGGAGACAAAGTAACTTCCTAATTAGTGAATTCCACCGGCACAAAACATGTGTATAAAAGAACACATGGTTTTGCTTTGTAACAACATATAGACACGGGCATAATTGAGAGCTCTTCGAGAGTCTTTGTGGTGTGTGTTCGGTGCTTCGGGTCGCCGCCGTGGTCGTTACGGCCACGACGTCCATTGTAATTGGGTTCTCTTCTCAATAAAATATGTGGTTCTGGCCATGGAGGTAGCTAGCGGGTTCGTTACAAATTCGTTAGTGAACCACGTTATATTTGTCTCGTTCTTATTTTACTTTCGTCGTTCTTGCTCGAATACCCCCAGGTTATAACAAACTGGTAGCAGAGCTCTGAAACAGGAGTTCTGTTACAACAAACTGGTATCAGAGCCGGAGTTCCAAGATCCGGGTGGAGCCAAGAGCTAGGGTTTCACGTTTTGGTGAAACTCAAATCTAGGGTTTCACGATTCAGGTGGAGCAGGCTATCAGGAGTAGGGTTTCGAGATTCCGCCAAGAACGATGTCTGATTTGGCGATCAAGATCGATCTGTTCGTGAGAGAGAAGCAGGTACACCCACCATCTGAAGTCCCATGGAGGGGGCTATCCGGGCTCGTTTCGGAGCAATCTGGCGCGCATCTGATTAGGCGTGCAAGAGATCTAGCAAATCTAGCACGTATTCGGTACCGGCGCGAATCAGGCGGTTCACGCGCATCTGGCGTTCTGGCGATTGACGTTCAGGCGCAACCCGGCTCCCGACGTGGAGCATCTAGAGTGTGAATTGAATTTGGTTCTGGCTCATGCGTTGCAGGAACTCGTTGGAGTTGGAGCAACGACATGGAGCATCTGGCGCGTGAGATTTCTGGCACGCGCATCTGGTCTTGGTTCTGGCACGCATTATTCACGAATTTGTTCTGGCGTGCATCTATTCTGGTTTTGCAGCGTGTACCATGACACGCATTGAACTCGCATCTGGCGCATCTGAGGCATACAGGGCGCATCGGGCACGACAAATCTGTTTGGGCACTTGTGATTAGGTGCATCGGGTCTGGTAAGTAATCACATATGGCACTTGTTGTGGTGCATCTCTCTGGTGAAATTGGGCGAATCTAGAATACATTCGGTCCTGCTTTCTCAGTGAATGTATTCGAGTCTGGTTCTGGGTGGAGCACTTGTTTCTGTTTCGGGAGTGCAACCACATCGGGCGCATTCGTTGCATGAACGCATGGTAGTTGGAGAAACAATTTGGCGATTCGGGTTTCGCATACAGCTGCGGAACATCTGTTTGGGGGAGGCGTGCTAGTTTCAGGTTATGGGAGACACATCCGGTTCAGGTTTGAGAAAAAAATCATCAGGTTCTGGTTTCGGGTTGTTGAGATGATTCAAATCAAGGTAGAGATTTGTTAGATTTTGACTTGGATCAATTTAGGCAATAAAGAAAAGTCAGTTTTTGGAAACAAAGTTGCTTCTAACTTTGTTGTGGCGGTGGTGTAATCTTGGAATGAAGTTGGTAGTTGCTTTGTCTTGGAGACAAAGTAACTTCCTAATTAGTGAATTCCACCGGCGCAAAACATGTGTATAAAAGAACACATGGTTTTGGTTTGTAACAACATACACACACGGGCATAATTGAGAGCTCTTCGAGAGTCTCTGTGGTGTGTGTTCGGGTGGGTGCTTCGGGTCGCCGTCCTGGTCGTTATGACCACGGGGTGCATTGTGATCGGGTTCTCTTCTCAACAAAATATTTGGTTCTGACCGTGGAGGTAGCTAGCGGGTTCGTTACGAATTTGTAAGTGAACCACGTTATATCTGTCTCGTTCTTTTTTTCCTTTCGTCGTTCTTGCTCAAATACTCTCAGATTATAACAAACTGCTAGCAGAGCTCTGGAACAGGAGTTCTGTTACAACACTTGATAATTTGGCGGAATCATCTACTAGTGTGACCAACACATGTCTCCCCTTGAAAAGCAAAGTTTATGCTTGTTGTGACGGATTTAGCAGTCGTGAGATTTCAAGACAAGTTTTATGTCGCTAATCTTGTGACAAAGCAAACTACAACTCTTCCTTCAATAGATGACCCCTTGAAAGGAGTCCTAGACCATAGCATTTCACTTACTTGTGGAGCGAATGATTACAAAGTGGTATTATCTTACCTTGCAGAACGTACCAAAAATCTGCAATGTATGTTTGTCACAGTGGGCAAGGATGTTGCTTGGAAGCCAATTAGATGTAAAGAGTTGTCTGATTTGTACCTACTTAGGGCATGGTCACCCGTTGGGGCACCAGGGCAGAAGGCAAGGGACTCTGGGCTCTGGAGCAAGACATTGTTCACTGCTTTTTGAAGTCTGTTTCCACTCGTCTGGGACAGGGGAAGAGGCAAGACACTGTTCACTATTAAAAATATACTGTATTTTGTGTTGTAGTAATACTTTTACTTAGAGTTTTTATATTTTTGTATTAAAATTTGTGGTTATATTAATATAAGTTTAAATTTTATCCCTCAACACATACTTTCACATATGTGTTCTGTTTGCAATGCAAAATTTTATTTTAATTTCTCTTTGTTTGCAAAAACAGTTCCCGAACAATTATTTATAAACAGTTTCAAAAGTGTTTTTTTTTTTTTCATTTTGGCGAACATATTCTGAAATATTTTTTCCCAGTTTTGCGGTCTTGAAACTGTTTTTTCGTCTAGTTTTTAACTAACTGTTTTTTTTCCAGTGTTGTATAAACAGTTTTCAAACTGTTTATTACACAGTTTTGCACTGTTTGAAACTGTATTTCTTTTCCAGTTTTCGCTATATTTTCTGAAACTGTTTTTTTAACTGTTTTTTCCCAGTTTTTAAAAACAGTTTTTGAAAACAGTTTTTAAAAACAGTTTTTTAAAAACAGTTTTTTGCAAACTTTTATGAAGCAGTTTGTTTTCAAACTTTTTTTCAAAACAGTTTTTTCATGATTTTTCAAACAATTTTTTTTAAACAGTTTTTTTTCCAGTGTTTTTGCAAATTATTTTTCAATAGGCAAAATTAGTGTTTGTGAAAAAAATTAGTATTTGAGGGTGAAACTAATATTTGAGAGTGAAAAGTGGGTGGATTGTCTAAGTGGCATTGGGGCTACAAGGCAAGGCAAGAGGCTAGAATTGCCCAACCCATTGCCTTGGGGCAACTCCAGCCTTGGCAAGAAAGTGTTGGTGGAGAGGTGAATAGTGAGAAAATAGGGTTTGGTAGGGCCAAAGTGAGGTGATGCCTTGGCTAAAAGGGCTTGGTGGACATGCCCTTAAGGGGGTGGTTGAGGTTGCAACAATGGCTTAGTTTGGATAGCAAGTTTTTTGGTTTTTATTAAACTTTAATCCGAGTTGTTTGGATGAACATTTTTTTTTTGTGGTTTTTGTACAACCCGGTGCACCGGTGCCTTTGACCCGGACACCGGTTGATAAAAGAAGCAAATAAAGTACCAAATTTGATGTCAATCCGATGCCCTGGGTTACAAACCAGTGGACTGGTTTACAAAAAAGGTGAATTTCTTTTCTAAAAATCCAAATGTCATTTTTCTATTGGTCTAAACTAACAATCATGTGATGTTAAAAGAAAAAAACCCAGCAGTAGGTACAAAACCAGTGGACCGGTACATTTGTACCTGGGCACCGGATTTCACCACAACAAATTTTAAATTAATTTCTAACATTGGTTTTTTAACCCTAAAATTCAGATTTTTATACTATAAAAAACCAAAAAACCGACACCATCTAAACTACCTCAATAGGTGTTGGAGGGGTTGTTTACTAAGGGTGAGTTTGGGAATGCTTCTGCTGCCAGCACAGCTGCTTTCCGACAGCAGAAGCAGTTTTAGTGTGTTTGGTAAAAATAAAATTCCTGTTTTTCCGGACAGTTTCTGCTGTCCCACAGCAGTTTTCAGGAAGCAAGGGGGGAGATGCTTTTCCAGAAAGTGCTTTTGATTAATTTATCTATAACCGATTTTGACCTTACAATTTTTTAAAATATCAATAGTTATCTTTCCGGAAATGACACGTGTTATATATTTTTGTCATTTTACCCTCTCACAGCAACTTCACAGTTGATTTTACCAAACACAAAATTACTATATCAATATTTCACAGCAGCTTTTACGTAATATTTACCAAACAACATTTTATCAAGAACTCACAGCAGCTTTCTACTGTATTTCCACACAGCAGCTTTCTACCACCGCCACAGAATTCCCAAACTAGCCCTAAGTGGATGGAGTTGGCCTATATTTGCTTTAGGTAATGACATGGAAACGTTTCACCAGTTACCCAGCCCACCTTTGGAGACTCACGGTAGTCGATGGAATTATGTAAGAGGGAGAGATTCGCTATCTTTAATTGTAAGCTTTAGGGACGAGTTAGTATTTGATGTCCGGTTTCATTCTCATTCTGGCAATTGCTTCTTCGAGTGGAGGAAAGAGAAGAGAATCGACTTGCGGTTCGCGGTCACTTGAATTTTCCTGGCTAACTATCGCCAATCCTTTATTTGGTGCTGCTTTGGTGAATGATGGTGAAGTTTTGGTCTTGAAGGACCGCATCGCCGTCTATGTTAGCCACAATTTGAGGACTGGGAAAACCTTCAAATTTGGAAGCAAAGGCTCTTGGCTGGACAGGATTTTTTGCTGATTTCAGATACAGCCTCGTGCTGTTGACTTTTTTGTCTACATAATAATAATAATAATAATAATAATAATAATAATAATAATAATAATAATAATAATAATAATAATAATAATAATAATAGATCAAGTTCTTGAGCATGAATGTGTTTACAAATTCAGGGGGAGTTTGATCTTTGATGATGAAAGCGAAAATGATTAGAACTGTTAAAGTCTCAAAGTTTCAAAGCTTTGAGATACTGTTTGCTTGTGCTAACTGATTTATTATTTTTAACAGTTTCTGTGATTGCAGGCTTGAAAATTTCATTGAATGGTGATTTAATCATTCGCTATTGACCTTAACAAATATCACTGAGTTTATGTTTTTGATTGAATTAGTTTTGCAGATTGCATGATTCAATTTCAAAGTCATTCATATGAACTGGCAATCAAAGCTCCAAAGTTTTGAGATTGTTTTTATGCTCAGAACTGCTTAACTGAATTCTGTATGCAGGATGAGTTTGATGGATTCAAGATGGGATGGGGAGTTAATCTAACTTCTTATTATGTTAGCTATCTTGTCTTTCAGTTATATACACATGTGGCTATTTATATTGGATTTTATTTAAGTCAAATTAGCTAGGGTTTATGCAAGAACTGTCTGTCTAACAAATCAGATTTTGGGTGGCTAATTTGTCTAGATTTTGTTTGATCTTTGTGACTGAGATTGTGCAGAATTGTTGGTCGTCCAAACGTCCATAAACAAATTCAAAAAGCTATTCAAACATAGCTATTGAAAGAAGCATCTCAGGGGAGAGGATTTGTAGGAATTCAGTTCCTAAAATTTCTCAAGTTGTTGCAGGTTGATAAAAGATGGAGTTTGAATTTCAAACAGAGAGACACATAGAGAGAGGCTGATCAACATAGATTGGAGAGAGTTTCATACGTGGGAGATCAAATTACAGAACTCTTCAAACAATCAAGCCAATCAACAACTGCATGAATTGAGGATCATTCTCTCAACTTCACAAACATAGAAGTTTAGTTGTTCAAGTGAACAACAAGAGGTTCTTATTGTTTCAACATGTTGTAGCTGGCACTAGATAGGATGGGAACCACAAGTTGTATAAGTGTAAGGTAGCTCACTTAGACTTGAGATCTATGGCTAAATCTGGGTCCAGGAGGGATTAGATCCCTCAGGCAGAGACTAGGTCCAATTGTGACTGAACTCTGTAAAAATCCGTGTGTTCTTGTGCCTTACTTACTGCTTTTCATATATGTTAATTATCAGTTCAAAATAAGTAACTCCAAAACTTTGGAGAATTTCCAATCTCAAAACTGTGAAGCTACTGCTTTCTGCAGTTGTATCTCTAGCTTCTCAAATCTTTTCCAAAGCTTTGATATTTCAACTGCACATTTGCTTTCAAAATGCTAGTTATTGAGCAAAAAGTTTCCATACTCTATTCAACCCCCTTCTAGAGTATTAGATCATGTTTATTTACGTGCATTACAAACTTTCAATAATAATATTATTATTATTATTATTATTATTATTATTATTATTATTATTATTATTATTATTATTATTATTATTATTATTATCTGCAATGTTTTCGTATTGAGGTTAAATCAAGATACTGTTGTTATGAGTAATGTTTATGTACCGAGGTTTTAAGTTATATTCTAGTCTTGTTTACTGCGAAGTACTACATCTGAGCTCAGCTCATGTATGCCGGTCTTTGTTGCAATTCTGTTTTCACAGTGTTTTCATTCGAATGGACAAGAACCATGATGTTATTTGCTCCTTCCACAATATTTGTTGGGTTCACGAATGTCCATTGATTGGAAGATATGCATATTTCTTGCCTTCCAAATGCTGCTACAGTAAACAAAGATCAAATTCTCCAGATAACCTTCAGGGATTTGTTTTTCTATCTTTTCATCTTTTTTTCTTAAATTCTTCTTGAAACCAACGTTTAATAGATTGAATATTAAGAGTTTCAGGAGAGAGTAAGCCTGAGGCAAACCATACTGCAGTAGTCCCCTCAGAGAAAAGAGGGAGTGTTCAGTTGTTTCTTCCTTCTCCAAACAAATTGGGCACCAAGGCACAGTTCTAACCTTTCCTTTGGTTGGGGGTGGGGGGGGGGGGGTGGTAAAAGACATTTTCCACCCCTATCGTTTGGTGAAAATAACCTTTGCTCCCCTGGCGTTTGAAAATTCTCACTTTGGACCCCTGAAGCGGAAAAATGATAGGACACATTGCACCCTTCTGTCGTGTGCTATTTATGGTTTAAAAAAAAAGGTTTCGGTTGGCATATCAGTTACGTGTAACGGAATTGGCTTGTATCGGAAAGACTGAAACGAGAATCTTGAATCGAATGCCGCGAATCTTAAATGATCGGTGAAAGATGTAAACAACTGCTTTCAAATCATTGTTTCTGTATATCAAATTAATTTATGGTACTTTTCTATTTGTCCAATAGGTTATTTATATTGCGATTATCTTAAAAATATAAATAAGATAAAAAAATGTTGTCTCCAATAGATTCTGTACACCGCTCTTTATTTTAGCGGAATGTTATCCCACTCTCTACATTTAAAAATCAGGATAGCGATATTTATTATGTCTTGAATTTTGCAAACTTGCAAGAAAAATTGAGAAAGGGTCATGTGTTATTAACTAATCATTCAACTAATTTGAGAACTTACTAGATTTTACAATATTGAAAATAAAGATGTGCGATTTTCATCAAATTATAATTTTTTTTAGCTAGTACTTCTACAGATGCTTTTACAATTTTTTACAGATAATTCATAATACACAACTATAGAAAGAGAGTTTCTCGGTGGTTTTATCGTCCAATTATCACTGATAAAGGAGCACATCAACCGATTAGCACTAACAACGGAGCATATCGTCTGAGTTTCATCGATAAGGGTGTGTATCGGCCACTACGACTCTGAATTCCATTCACGTGCAATGTATAGGGTGAATCAGACTAGGCTAATACCGATTCAGCTACGTGTCGGCCATAATGTAACGACAACCGCCGTTTTTTAACCAGTGGTTCCATTAGGAAAGCGGTGAAACTTTTTTTTGGGACCATATTGCTCTTGTGTATTTGTTTGGACTTTATTACTCTTGTTTAATGTTACTCTTAAATCTTCTAAAACATTGGAGAAGTTTACCCTAGTCCGAATCTTTCGGAGCTACAAAATTGCGGCGAAAGTTGGTCTAGGGCTTGCGACGATGGCTACTCAGAATCAAGCGTCCAATACTCCGTCAAGTGATCATCCGGCGCTGAACCCACTGGGTGGAATTGAGCGCAACTTCGGTCTGTTAGCCATTGAAGAAGAAGAAGACGTTCTGGTCCTCGATCGGAACCGGTGCATCCAAGAGCTAAACGCACACAAGTTTTGTTTACTGGGATCCTTCTTACTACCGGACCGTATGAATGTTTGGACAATGAAACTTACATTTGATAAGATCTGGTTAGAGGGGGAATCAGTGATTATCAATGAAACACGGCCCAATGTGTTCCTCTTCAACTTCCCAAGTAAGGCGGCGATGGGCAGGGTTGTTGCCGGAGGGCCATGGGTGTTCGACGGAAATATACTACTTCTCAAGCGATGGACGATTTCATCCTCAGTGGGCGAGATAAGCTTTGACTACATTGATGTTTCGATTCAGATTTGCAATCTCCCGTTATTCATGCAAAACGAAGAAGACGCAAAATCAGTAGTAGATCTGTTGCGTCAGATTCTTGATTCCGCCAAGCGGATTATGTCTGGGGAAGGAGGTGATTATATGAGAGCCCGGGTTCGAATTGATGTACGTAAACCCTTACGTCGTGTCAGATATCTCCAAGTTGTTGACGACAAAGTATGGCTAGATTACAAATTCGAACGGATCCCACAAGTATGTATGTGGTGTGGTCGTATCAACCATTATGGTGAAAGTTGTACGTTTGTTTCGCAAGAAGAGAAGCTAGAGAACTCCCCTGGATATGGTAGCTGGCTCACATTCAGACCACCTCCACGTAAAAAACTTGTTTTCGATGATTTGAAGGCTGGAGGACCGAAGGTGAAGGATGGGGTAAGCGAAAACGATGATGTCTCATCCTTCTTGGAAGATTCATCGAATTCTCAATCATCCCATAGCTCAGAGATGAACATGGTTGTTGACGGCGAACCTGATGGTAAATCCCCCGCGAATGTGGGTATATCCATTCATGATAACCCCCTCGGTGAGGTGGGCACTAAACTGCCGGTTAATTAGACTCAATCAAGGGGCAAAGGCAAGCTGGGGATGGACAGTACTAACAGTGGAGTGTCGGAGAAGCAACAAGAGGCCTCAAAACGAAATAGTAAGAAGCTGGCAACTCCGTCTGCAGCCACTGTCACGCCTCGTCGCCCAAGAGACAAACGTAAACACAGGGATCATGCATCTAGTCCGTAAGATTGCAAATACTAAAAGTGCTGAAAAAGTAGTGGGGGAGGGCGGCATATCGTTGAATACCACCAAGGTTTCTGATATTCAGATTTCAAACAAGGAATTGGGTGCCATTAAATAGCCCAATGCAACATTGGCGGCAACTGCACGACAGTCCCGCCAGGCACAATGAATCTCTTAAGTTGGAATGTGCGGGGGATTGGGAACCCCCCAACGTTAATTCTCTTCACGATCTAGTGAGGATACAGAAGCCCAATATGATTTTCTTGATGGAAACCAAACTGTTCAAGTATGAGATGGAGTTAGTCAAGAATCGATGCGGTTTTTCACACAATATCTTTGTTGATTGTGTTGATAGCCGTGGAGGTCTAGCTTTATTGTGGAATAGGGAGATTGATTTTACGTTGATTCATTTTTCTAAGTTTTTCATTAAGGGTTCAATCCAGTTTGAGGGTAGTGGAGATTATGGAATTTTACCGGATTATATGGTGATCCAAAACGTAAAAATAGACGAAACTCATGGAAGTTACTTTCCAGAATTAGATCAACCAACCAGCCATGGCTTGTTGTGGGGGACTTTAATGCAATCACTTCGAATGCTGAAAAGGAGGGTAGAAGAGTAGTCACCCTTAGGCACGTCGAGGATTCAACAGGGTTCTTCAAAAGCTAGAGCTGCGTGCCCTGGGTTACACGGGTAATCGTTTTACGTGGATTAATAATCAGCCTGACGAGCGGGCAATTCGAGAGAGGATTGATCGCTGCTTAGTTACAGACTGTTGGACGGAGAAGTACAGTAGAGCTCGTGTTAATCACCTTGCAGCAGACACTTCTGATCACGTTCTGTTAGAGGTTTTGATTAATGGGGGCGGCAGAGTTCAATCAGGTTTACAGAGAAGATTTCGGATGGAGGCGACGTGGCTCGATCATGAGGGATGTGAGAAGCTCATCACAGATTCATGGCAAGGCAGTTCGGGTTCGGTAGGAGAGAAACTTTCTTCGGTTGCTTCCTCCCTACTCGAGTTGGACAGCGAAGTGTTTGGAAACATGGAAACAACTCAAGTCCCTCCGGAAGAGGCTTGAGTTGCTCGGTTTCCATCCACAAACTAAAGAAAATTTGCAAATATATTGAAGGTGGTACTCAATGATCTTATCTCCGAAAACCAAAGTGCTTTTGTCCCGGGTCGACTGATTTCAGACAACATTTTGATAACCTATGAATCGTTGCATTCTGTGAAGACGAAGAAAGATAAGGATGGGTTAGTCGCCGTAAAACTCGATATGAGCAAAGCTTATGATCGCGTAGAGTGAGACTTCCTACGTGCTGTTATGGAATTAATCGGTTTTGGTATTAGATGGATCTCTACTATGATGGGATGCATCTCTACTGCTACTTACAATGTTCTTATTAATGGGGAAGCAAAGGGTATGCTCCAACCGGAGAGAGGACTGAGACAGGGGTGTCCTTTATCCCCCTATCTCTTCCTTCTGGTGAGTGAATCCTTGTCACGTAGGCTGACGAAGGCTGTAGAAGAAAAGCACTTAGCAGGGGCTCGAGCTTCGAGGGGGGGGGGGCAGTTGTGTCCCATTTGCTTTTTGCGGATGACAGTTTGATTTTTTAAAAAAGCCTCTATCGCAGAAATGACGTATTTATGGAATTTGTTACAGGTCTATGAAAGTGCTTCAGGTCAAAGTCTCAATACCGAGAAGTCATCTACTGTTTAGAAGACATTATCAGTGACACAGGCAGTTCCCAATTATGCTATGGGTTGTTTCTTACTTCCTCTGGGTATTTGCAAAGACCTAGAGAAACTAATTCGTCAATTTTGGTGGGGTGATACTTCGGACACAAGAAAGTTACATTGGGTTAAATGGCAGACTCTGAAGAAGCTAGCACAAGGATGAAGGCGGATTGGGTTTTAAGGATTTTCATAATTTCAATATCGCTCTCCTAACAAAACAAGCTTGGAAGATCCTTAAGCACCCGTATAGTCTCTTGAGTATAGTGTTCATGGGTAAGTATTTCCATCAAGGCGATTTCCTTCACAGTGCCCCAAAATCTCAGATCTCGTATGCCTGCTGCAGCATTCTAGCTGGCCGTGAGCTTCTGAAAAAAGGATTGGTGTGGAAACTTGGAACAGGCGACAAGATCAACATCTTCAAGGATAGGTGGATTAATAGAGGCTTTAGCTCGAAGGTTATTACTCCAAGTCCCGAATTTGCTAGTATGAAGGTCTCCCACTGTATCAAGGATGGAGAATGGGATATTAGAAGGCTTCAGACATATTCCTGGGATGTAGACGTTGATGATATTCTTCCCATGCCCATTGTCGCCAACTCTACCGACACATTTGAATGGTCTTACTCGCATGATGGTTACTACTCGACGACATCAGGATATAAGTGCATACAGGAGCTTGAAGGGACAGTTTGAACCCTCGTCGGGTCCAGATAAGGGTTGGATCAAAAACTTATGGTGCATGTCAATTCCGAAGAAAATAGCGCATCATGTATGGCGGGTCTGGTATAATTCGTTGCCCCCATCCACAAAAATTAAGGACAAAGGCATGAAGGTTTCAGTTCAATGTTATGGCTGTAAGCAGGGCTTGAGACGGTGGACCACTTCTTTGGTTCTTGCAAGTCTGCCAATAGGATCTGGGTCGAAATTTTTGATCTATCATTTTATAATTCCAGGGGGAACAACATAAAGAATTGGATTGAAGCCATCTTTGCTAGAGATGTAAGGTTGATCGGGAAAAATGGGCAGTAATGGTATGGTGTATGTGGCATAGTCGCAATCAAGCCCTCTTCAGTAGCGTTGGCTTCACGTTGAAGAGGTGATCCGAAAAATCAGATACCACATCTCGGATATGAAGGTAACCACTTCTGGAAATCCATCGATGGAGGCAGCGAAACCTTCTTATGCTTGGGAAGCTCCTCCGGAAGAATGGCACAAAGTCAACGTCAATAGGGTCGACAATGTTGCGGTTGCTGGGTCAGTGCTTCGGGATGCCACCGACAGCTTCGTCGCCAGTCGGTTTGAGCGGATAATGCCCCAGATGTCAACTCAGCAAATGGAAATGGAGGGGATAGCAAAGGGGATTCGGTTGACAATGGATGCAGGGTGTAGGAGAGTGATTATCGAATCTGATTCAAAGCTTTGTATTGATCTTTTGTCGAAGCTTCTGTTGAACAGGGACACCCCCAAATGTGCGACGAACTGTTTTCTCTTTCCAAGGAATGCATTGAACAAGTGTTGGAGTTTGAAGATTATCGATTCCAGTATATGACACGAACTGGTAATCATCAAGGTGATTTGTTCGCCCGTCCATCTTTTGATGTTCTTGCAGTGTAGTCTTTACACGCGACCCCCTGATTGGGCCCGTGATGTATTGGAGAACGATAAGGTTGGGCTCTTTAGCAGTTGCTAAATGAAATTTGTTTCCTAAAAAAAAACTTCTAGAACAATGAGATTGCAACAACAACGCCGAGATTGCGAAAACAATAAACAAGAAGGAGACACAAATTTGTAATTCGAAATATGGAGATTGCACGTACCATAGCTGCGAAACCATTTGCCTCGCCAAAAAGTAACAATATCCTAGCTAGAGGATTCAATAACCAAAATCATCATCACGAGATAGTGATGAAGAACAGACAGTTACCATGGCTGCACAATTATTTGCCTCGAAAATAACAGAAACAAACGTGCAAACAAATCTGTATCAACAATTGGAAACAAAATTTCAGAAACAAAACTGGGTAGAAAATCCAAGAAATCAACAACACATGCCAAGTAAAGATCCAACATGACCTCCAAGCTTCACTTCCCAAAACATCATGAACACCCTCCTATAATGACGAGTGGCTGCCCAACAACAAAGAAATCCCAAAACATAGCTCGATTTCAACCCACGTTGCCAATTTCGAAACCCATATTTTGAGAACCCAAAATCGACTTCAATTTCAACTTCTGAGTGCAAAGAATATCTATCTATCTATCTATCTATCTATCTATCTATCTATCTATCTATCTATCTATCTCGGCACTGAATTTGGACTTCCCCTACAAAACTTGTAGAATCCGCAGCAAGAGAAGTGTTGGGTTGGCCCGGGACCTCGATTAAGAAGATTAGCGCGCCCAAAAGAAGGTCTAGGCGCGGGGTCGAGGCTTCGCGAAGCTAATCGTGCTTTCGGTCAGGCTTTCGCGAGCATGGGGCCAAGCCCTTTATTTTCCGCTATCGTATACATTTCTCTGCTGAGCTTTCAGTTATTGATGCATACGCCCAGTATACTGAAACTAACACATTACAATCTCTACTTTTAGTATGAGCTTATTGCATTCCCCATTTGCAATAAAACCTACTAATTTTCCCAAAAAAAAACTGCTAATTGAAACTGGTAAAAAAATTCCATCCATTACTTAACGGAATGCTCCGTTAGGTGACAAACAAGTACATTTTTTAAGGGCAGAATTGTCAACCCCTTTAAAATATGAACACCATTGCATACTCCACCATTGCCGCCATAACCAGCCCATATTCCGGCTACTGCGCCGCCACCTGCCTCCATGATACCGACAAAACCAATCAATTCACTACTCCTGGAAACATCCTTTGAAAGCTGAAGAGTGGGCATGAATGTAGCATTTAAAAACACATTTTCATATTCTTAAATGAGAAATGCTAAGGAAACTCCCCTATGCACTCTCTTTAGAAACTCTCTATTAGAATGTGCCACGTTGCCCTAATTTTGCTCAATTAAAGAACTATCCTAATTGATAAGAGAGAGGTGGTGAGATGATTCCCACATTCAAATTTTTGTTAATCCCATGTTTATTGTTTGTTATGTTTTGTTTGACTACATTTTTAAATTCGTTAACCAACAAAAAAATCGTATCATTCTACCCAATAAATCGATTGTCATTTTTACTCTTCATAATCTCTATCATTTTTACAGAATAAAACAAAACATTTATTTTAATTTGTTTATAGAAAAAATTATAAACTTTGAATGAAAAAACCATGCCCCGTCAAGATTTCTAACTAAAATCTTGTTACATAGTTGTCTATAGTTCACCAAATTTAAAAATAAACTTGTTGCGCCAAATTATTGAAGGAGTGTTTTATGGCTCTGACTCATTGAGTCAAAAATTTCAGAAATATGTCATGGATTAAAATGGATCAAATATTTTTGATTCAGTGAGTCCAATCTAAAAATTTAGGCAACTTTGTAACAAGAGTTTAGTCCCACATCTTGACAAAGTATTATTTATTCATTCAAAGTTTAGACTTTTTTTTTTATAAATAGATATAAACAAGGCAAAAGTTTGGTTTACTCCCTCAAACTTTAACTTGAGAGCAATATCAACCCTGAACAATTAATTTGGTCAAATACAACCTTAAACTATCATTATGTTTCTTAATCATAAAATCCGTCAATCTTTGCCGTTTGGGAGTTGACAATTTACAATTTTACCCTTTTCTATCAATGTGTGATAATGAAATAATGACTGAAAATATCCAGTATACAGCAACGAAATCAAATAATTACCAACATGAAGATCACCCACCCATTGCAGGCGCCGAAGGAGAGAGTAGCAGTGCAGAGAGCTTCAATCACAATCAGCAGTAGAAATGGTGAAGTTCATGAAGCCGAACAAGGCCGTCACCGTCCTACAAGGCCGTTAAAAAAAGCCCACTAATCAAATCGAGAAACATAATCCCCCATCAATTTTTTATCGGTTTCGTGGTTGGAAAGAAACAATGGAAATTCTTCTAAATTTTTACCAACCAAACCTGTTAAACTTCGAATTCTCAATTTCAACAACTAAACCCGTTCAACCGCGAATTCACAATATCTCTAGAAACTCCAGTTGCGAAATCCAACAAACTGCGGCCCTCATATGTTGCGTCCACAGTGGAGGTAGAAGAAACAGAGCCATCCAACCAGAACGACGACTTCGAAGAAAGAAAGGATCTTGGAGAGGAATACGTCGACGAACCATGCCTAGGAAACTGGGTCTGTTCCGCCGTGAGCCGCAGGGCTTCAGCCTCCACCACCACGAACGCAACTGTGACCGCGATGGGGGCAATCTACTTGTTTGGCTTTCAGCCTCCACTACCACGAATCTGACTCTCTTCCGCCGTGTTCTTAGGTATACCGTATACGTTGGTGGTGATGGTTGGTAGGGAGTAAGAAGTGACGGAGAAAGATTTTCAGAAGTGGAAGAAAAAGTCAATACAAGTGAGGGTAAAGCCGTAAAATGGCAACTCAATAAGGGAAAAAAAATCACGGAAATCATTATTAGCAAACAGATTGATAGTCCAGGGTTGTATTTGACCAATTTTGATGTTTAGGGTTGATTTTGATTTTCAAGTGAAAGTTTAAGGGAGTAAATTAAACTTTTGCCTATAAACAAATGTTTTGTTTTGTGTTGAAATTTTTTTCACTTGTTGGAGCAGTAATGATTTGGTCAAGCAGATTTTCCATGGAATTGTCTTTATTGTTTAGTGATTTTCCGCAAAAGTGATAAGGATAAAATTTATTTTTTTAGGAAGATAAAGATAAAATTTCTGATCGGTAGAAAAAAAGTGACAGATTAGTGAAGAACTAGCCTTTAACCCGTGCGATGCACGGTGAAATTTCAAATCCGAACAAAATATTGTTGCTATAATGATTACATGCTTCATACCAAAATTATTCAAAATTATGTTGTAATATTGATTTTGATACTGGTGGTTGTGTACAATGACGGAATGGGTACATGCCGAAATGCATGTTTCTAATCAGCGAAAGTCAGCGATTTCATCTATTATTTTTAGCTCATTCGCTATCCCTTGTTGACCATTTCATCTGCTAAAATTGAGAATTAAAATTAATTTCAACATTTGCCTCTTTTGAGAAATAATTTTAACACTTGTTATTTAATCTTTTATAACTGAAAATAAATTGCGATTCATATACACATTGCATACACCCTCCACTACCACAGCTTCATAATGATCCAATCAATATTGAAAATTACCCAAAAAGAACCCCCGCGAACACATTCAGGAATTCGTGGCAGTAGGGACTAAATCAAAAAATTTAGAAAAAAAAATTGAAAAACTAAACTAATCTGGCCTTGTGTTTGTAATCCTCTAGATGGAATTACGACTTGCTCCGCGGCAACGACCCTGCGTTCTGTATCGAAACTCTCGTGTATATAAATCAAGGTAATACATTATGGAACATTTAAAACTATATAAATGAATTTCCAATTGTACCTATACGGGACGGTGCGTCAAGGATTCAACAGTGACTCCTGCGCGTATGTGAATTCCTTCGCCCACTGTCCTTAGTACTACACAAACATATAAATGAAGTTGAAAAAGATTTGACACGGAAAGTTGCAGAAAATATTAGGAGAATAGTTGGAAAAAGTTTGATCAAATCAAGAAACATTCACCAACTTCAGCGATGAGGCTGCACATTTTTGTAGCGTAGAATCAACTCATCATGACGAAAACTCACCGGATTCGCGAGCTAGCTTAGAACGGTCTTTCCGTTTTTGCATTTTGTCCATCGCTAATGGAGAGGAGTAGAAAATGAGATTTAATGGAGAAAAACGAATTGATGATATGGAGGAACCCACACTGGCCGAGAGACTCTTTGAAAATGTTGGACGAATTTATTAATGAAAGGTTTAGTACAAATGACGCAAATCAAAATATAGTATGAATGGATTGCTAAAAAAATATAGTATGAATGAGAACTAAAAATGGTAAGAATTGGACGCAAATCAATCATTTTTGATTGATAGATCCAAAACCATTGATATGGATATTTCCAATTCAGAAACATTCAATTTACCTCAACCTTATTTTTTTTAAATTTAACTGGGCTCTATTTTAAAATTTCAACTTCGTCAGTTTTAAATTTTTTAACTTCGGGGCCATTTTTAAATTTCAACTATAATTTTTAAATTTCAATGTCATATTAAATTCAGTAATATTTAAAAGCAGTGACACGTGGCAATCTCTCAAAGAAACTCGTTCTCAAATAGTATATATAGATAAAAATGAATGCAGCGAAAAAAAAATTGTAGTGAAAAAGAGACGGGTAAAAATGGCAGCCTGTGTATTGAATAGGATTACATAATTTTCAAAATGTGGTCAAACAGAAAATAACAAACGGTAAAATATGGGATTGACAAAAATTTGAACGTGGGAATCATCACACTACCTCTCTCCTATCAATTATGATAGTTAGTTTGTTGAGAAAAATTAGGGCCAAGTGGCACATTATAGTAGAGAGTTTTTAAAGAGAGTGCATAAGGAGAGTTTACTTAGGGTGAGTTTGGGAATGCTTCTGCTGCCAGCACAGCTGCTTTCCGACAGCAGAAGCAGTTTTAGTGTGTTTGGTAAAAATAAAATTTCTGCTTTTCCGGACAGTTTCTGTTGTCCCACAGCAATTTTCAGGAAGCAAGGGGGGAGATGCTTTTCCAGAAAGTGCTTTTGATTAATTTATCTACAACCGATTTTGACCTTACAATTTTTTAAAATATTAATAGTTATCTTTCCAAAATGACACGTGTCATATAGTTTTGTCATTTTACCCTCTCACAGCAACTTCACAGTTGATTTTACCAAACACAAAATTATTATATCAATATTTCACAACAGCTTTTACGTAATATTTACCAAACAACATTTTATCAAGAACTCACAGCAGCTTTCTAATGTATTTTCACACAGCAGCTTTCTACCACCGTCACAGCATTCCCAAACTAGCCCTTAGCATTTCTCTTCTTAAATACGTGCTCATCAATTCCTAAACAAACACACAAACAAATAGCTTCAAAGATGTCCCCAGATTGAAACAGTTCATAAAATCCAAAACTGTGAAACTTTAGATTAAAAGCTAACTCAAACTGTTCTCATACTTCGCATTTGGGATACAAAGGTAAGAAAAGAGTTCAATTTTTGATTCCTTGCCCTCAAACCAAAAGTGTTCGCAATTGCCTCGTTGAGAGACTCAATCGTCGCTAAGTTCCCTGTCTCCTGCCACGATATTCTCTTCACGAATTCCTGACGCTCCAGTTCATGACTATCACGATCTCTGTTGCTTCTTCTATTCTTGCAACACCCTCTCAATCTTTCATTATGGTGAAACAGAATAAAGACACAAAAAGTTTATAACTTTAGCAAACCAAAAACAAACAAGAACAACTCAAAAATTGAAAATCAGTTGACAAAGACTAGGATTTGTACATGTAACTGTCTGTTCTGCCTCACCATCTGAAGGGCTAGATTGGTGGGATGAATCAATCCTGCATAAGACCCGTCACCAAGGTTCTTCTCGAATTAGGGGTTCCCCAATTGCTGTTGTTTCCGAGGAAGATTGAAGCAGGACTCCCTTAACCCATAACCATTGTCCACCGATTTCATCGACCCATCAGAGAGAGAGAGAGAGAGAGAGAGATTCGACAGAGAGAGATACAGTACCAATTACCCATGTCTTCTCATCTTCTTTAACCTTATCTTCATACCGTATGATTTATTATTCATTTTTTTTTTCTAATATTTTTGTGTCTTGACCAATATACCCTTCGTATATGGATGGTGTTTGGATGGAACATTTTACCAATTTCAATTAGATAGGTTTTATTGAAAACTAGAGTATTGCCCGTGCCCGAGGGCACTATCCCTAAATTGGATAGTTTTTAAATTTAGAGGTATTTCTTTTTAAATGAATTCAAAAGTGTTATTCAAAAATTATATTTACAAATGTGGTGAAAAAAAAAAAGAACTTTCAAATATGGGATGAGCATTATAATGGACGAGGGAATCACTCACAACCTATCTCCTATAGTTAGGGATGTAGTTGAGAAAAATATCTCTCCTATTAGTTAGGGATGTCCAAGGAGAGTGGGTAATTAGGAATGTCCAATGAGAGTGGGTATTAGAGATGTAATAAGTACGTGAGATCTAATGGTGGGGATAAGGTTGATTTAATCTAACGGTTGAAAAATCATAAGTTAGTTAAACCATGCTATTTTATAATATAAATTGTGATTGAATTAGCATATTCTAAAAGTGGAGGTTGCAATGTTTTAATTACTGCATTAAGTAACTAAGCCTTATTTTTTTTCTTTGTTTACTCCATTGAGTTTTCCTTTTGTCTTTGCTTTTTCTTTTCTCTTTGTTTTCTTTTCCTTTATCTTTTTTCCAGTAAGTTATATTTTTTTCATTTCATTTATGATTGCATTTTTCAAGTTATATGCTTATTAAGATAATTTCATTTAACATATTTTCAAATGTATTTACATTTAATATAAATAACAGATTGATAAACAACTCATATTTAATGAGTATATGAAATGTTTTGTAATACTAATGGGAGTTGGTCTAAGTGGTAAGCAACTTGGTTCCGCTTAAGCAGGTCGAGTCCTTGTGTATGTAGAAAATTCCCACTGAGAGACTTACCTGGCATACCCAGACATGCGACCCGGGTCGGACCGGATTACGGGGCAAAGGCCCGAAACCGGTTGAAAAACCAAAAAAAAAAAAAAATATTTTGTAATAAAATAGTAGTAGAGGATTTCTAGAAGATTTTTACTTATTGGGTGAAATAGGACAGTTCTGTAATATTGAAAATGTTAGGTGGGGATCATAGTGCTATGTGAAGCCCTCTTGTTGCGGACGACTTTCCAACTATCTATTTATCAAAGGCTATTTAGTTAAAAGTCTTTAGGTACCGAAGTAATTCGGAGGAAGATCCAAACGAACAGAGCCGGACTTAACTAATGGCCCAATTCGTGTTCCAAGAAGCCTTTGTATAATGATCATCATAAGAAAGAGCTTCTACTCGGGTGATATGATATCTTACTTTACCTCATTCCATAATAGATCGACCAAGAAATGGAATCTTAGAGCACCCTGAACCTAACCACGTCTCTCAGATCCCCAAATCGGGTTGTGCTTATGTTTTGAGTTGGCAGTGGGTTAAAGTTTTGGGTCGATGTAGGGTGTGTCTTTGGGCAGAAGGTGCTGCTTGAGTATTTGTGATTTTATTATTGGAGTTCGTGGTTTTGGGTATTCTGTCGATTATGTGTCGAAGGTATTTTGGTGGTTGCGGTGGGATTCAAGATGGGTGGGTATGCCCCTGGCTTCCATGGCCGACAGCGACGGGTGGGTTGCTGATGACGAAGGCGGATGATTGAGAGAGTTGGAGATGGTGGAGGCGAGGAAGGCATGAGTTATCTCTGCTTTGTTGAAGAAGAATGAGAGAGAGATAGATAGAGAGATAGAGTGATGAACGAAAAATATGTGGGGAAGGAGAGGGGGTAGGCTGCAGTTAGGGTTAGAGGAAGAAGATGAAGTTGGGACAATGAAGAAAATGAAGTTGGATTTTAATGAATTAGATAGGGTATTACTATCTTTAGCGGTGAGACTCCATCAGTTACGAGGGGGTAAAGTTGAATTTTTCAAACGTCACGGGAGCAATTGGTATTTTTACTGAAAGATCTGGGTAGAAAATGGTCAAATTGGCTTTGGTGGGTAGAGGTTTACACACCAGTTGCCACCTTCCACCAAAAGTGCTTTAATTTTGGAGGGAGTAGCAACTCCCAAATTCCTTTGAGATCTTCGTAAGTATTTCCTCCGTTTCTTCTTGTTCTTCATGAAACAATTTCTCTGTTTTATTAGAAGCTTAAATTTTGACACTTTTGCCCTTAAAAGTGGGCTTGTGACTCCCCACTTTGCAAGCGAATGCCACATGTCCTAAGGGATATTCTTTTCATTAAGGGCAATATGGCATTTTCACTTTAAAAAATTGCCAAGAAAGAAAGGGATCGATGAAGAATATGATAAATGGCCCAATATAAAAAGAATGAAGAATAAGAAGAAACGAAGGGAGTATCTTTGTTTGAGAGGGCCTCACAACATAGGCGTTTTTTTTTTCTTCTTTTGGACAACTTCTTTTTTTCTTGCTTTTTATTCATGTGGTCGGGCCTGATAAATGGATAATTTCTTATTGGGTTATCTTATCTTACTCAAGTTGTTTAAATGTGTTTGAGCATTCACAATATTATAATGTACAACTTAGCCATATATTGGACTACGTATGGACTATCTAGTTATCGAAGGCTATTTAGTTAAAATTCTTTAGGTACCGGGGTAATTCGTAGGAATATCCAAACGAACATAGTGGGACTTAACTAAAGCCCCTGCTTTCACTCTTTTTGTGGCTTATCCTTATGAATTAAGGTTCTCTATTTACGACATGAGCAAGCCTTTTAGTCCGGTCTACTTATATGTATGAATTTTTAGTTCTATGAATGAATAAATCAATAAAACCTTTTAAAACTAACTCTCGTATCCCCATGTATCTTTTTCTCCTCGCTCGTTATAGTCTTCGCCATGCTTTACTCCTCCGTAGGAGTTTACGAATGGCCCAATCCGTGTTCCAAGAGGCCTTTGTATAATGATCATCATAAGAAAGAGTTTCTACTAGGGTGATATGATATCTTGCCTTACCACATTCCTCAATAGATCGACCACGAAATGGAAACTTGGAGCACCCCGAACTTAACCACGTCTCTCAGATCCCCAAATCGGGTTGTGGTTATGTTTTGAATTGGCAGTGAGTTAAAGTTTAGGGTCGATGTAGGGTATCTTTGGGCGGAAGGTGATGCTTGAGTATTTGAGATTTTGTTATTGGAGTTCGTGGATTTGGTTATTAAGTCGATACTGTGTCGAATGTATTTTGGTGGTTGCGGTGGGATTCAAGATGGGTGGGTATGTCCCTGGTTTCCATGGACAACAGCGACTGGGTTGCTGATGACGAAGGTGGATGATTGAGAGAGTTGGAGACGGTGGAGGCGAGGAAGGCATGAGTGATCTCTGCTTTGTTGAAGAAAAATGAGAGAGAGAGAGAGAGAGAGAGGGAGAGTGATGAACGAAAAATATGTGGGGAAGGAGAGGGGGTAGGCTGCTGTTAGGGTTAGAGGAAGAAGATGAAGTTGGGATAGTAAAGGAAATGAAGTTGGATTTTAATGAATTACAGAGGGTATTACTGTCTTTGGCGGACTCTGTGAGACTCCATCAGTTACGAGGGGCAAAGTTGAATTTTTCAAACGTCACGTGAGCAACTGGTATATTTGCTGAAAGATATGTGTGGAAAATGTCCTTTACTAATCTTTTGGTCAAATTGGCTTTGGTGGGTAAAGGTTTACACTCCACCCTCCATCAAAAGTGCTTTAATTTTGGAGGCAGTAGCAACTCCGTAATTCCTTTGAGATCTTCGTAAGTATTCCCTCCCTCCGTTTCTTCTGATTCTTCATGAAACAATTTCTCTGCTTTATCAGCAGTTCAAATTTTGACACTTTTGCACTTAAAAGTGGACTTGTGACTCCTAACTTTGCAAGTGGATGCCGCATATCCCAAGTGATGTTATTTTCATTAAGGGCAATATGGCATTTTCACTTTAAAAGTTGCCAAAAAAGAAGGGCATGAAGAATATGATAAATGGCCCAATATAAAAAGAATGAAGAATCAAAAGAAGCAGAGAGAGTATCTTTGTTGGAGGGGGTCCCACAACATCGGCGCTTCTTTTCTTTTCGTTTGGACAACTTCTTTTTTTCTTGATTTTTATTTATGTGGTTGGGCATGATAAAATGGATAATTTTTTATTGGTTTATCTTATTTTACTCAAGTCGTTTAAATGTGTTTGAGCATCCACAATAGTATAATGTACAACTTAGCCATATATTTGACTAGTTCTATTTTTATTTTTTAATTTTTTGAGGAGAGACTACTTCTATTTTTCAATTGTGCTCGTCAAATAATTTTGAAGTGGAGTTTTCTTCAAAAAATAATTCTCGAGAGAAAAGAGGTAAAAGAATAAATTAAAGTATCCCTATATAGTCTTCTAAGCTAAAAAAATGTTGATTATTATTTTATTTTTATGTCAATGAAAATCACAAATATTAATTACCTCTATAAATGAAAGGAAATTGTTTTAGAATCCTACTAGTTAGGAAATCTATTAATGATGAGGATATACTGATTAAAATTAATTGGAATGAACATAAATCATTTGCCAGATTTGGCGAGCGAAAATCAAGCCCAACATATTAGTATGTGAATAAGCAAGTTTACTGCAACTTCACTAATTTTAAAACTCAGTATCTTTATGATATTAAATTCCATCTCAATATTGTACAATGGATGCTCTAATATATACTAGATCTATTTAAAAAAAAATCAAAAGAGAGAGACGTGGCAAATGGGTGCTAGCTCAGTTGTAGAGCATTTGAAGTCTTTGCATGAGGTTTCAGGTTCAACCCCGCTATGTGATGTAAAACTTAAAGAGAGAGAGAGAGAGATGCGGACAATTAAGTAAAAAATGATATCGTCTCATTTTCTTGAATGAAACGAAAAGGTAAATAACATGACAACACACACAACTTCACGACACAAGAGAGAGACGTGAGACACAGTGATAGAGGGGCTAGGGTTTTGGTGAATGAGGAAGGAATTTCTTTTAGGATTTCTTTTATATTCTCCTATGTATGAACAATTGCTCTCTAGTCCCTAGAAATTTGAATAGAGTTCAAAAAAGTTTAATAATGGACTAAAGTGTAATAAATTGAATATGAGCAATTAAATAAAATAGTGTTAATAAATAATATCATATTCTAATTCTTATTTCACTATTAGTGAAATGAGAATTCGAATATGATGGGAATGAAGTTATTGATGATCTAGCTTCAACTATGAGAATATGATACGATTAGCTATGAAATAAGAGATGATTTATTAGAATGTCTTTATAGAACTTTGGGGTATTTTACCAATATCCATATACCATGGTTTGTTTAGTGCAGGTAGAGTTGTTGGGTGATTGGAAGCAACCTACTTTGAAACTTGGTAGGATCCATTATGCACCAGCAGCCCCTTGTAGTAGTGTGCATTGTTCTTTCACAGATTTGACAGACCACTGTTGATGATGGAGTAGGTAAGATGCCATAATTGAACTCATTTTTTAAAAAAAAAATCAATAAATTTTACTTCGGCAATATGGGCTAACTCATTGAACCATGTTTAATACATGTATGGTAGACAAACATTAGCCCATGAAATAACATTAGACAAGCCCAAGCCCACCCGAGCTAAGCTTCGGGCGAAGGCATTCTTGAACGGTATGTGAAACAAACCCTAACTATATATAAATCTTTCACACAACAACTACACTCCTTCAACATCCTTTATCTTTCCGAATCACAATTTATTTCTTTAGAGAGAGAACATAGCACCAATCTCCACAATCTGTTTCTACCAACAACCCCCGGAAACTAGATCTATGTGCCCAGTATTACTGCAAAATGAACGACCTCCACCTCTGAAGAGAGGAAACTAAATGAACTAGAATCGGGAAGGCGTGTCCCAAAATGAAATTGCCTCTTGAGATTTTGATAATCACCCCACCATCAGCAAGCTTCTTACTCCTCACCACTAGTATCTATGTTCATCTTCAACATACCAGTAGGCAGCGGCCATCTCCGACGATCAAATCCGTCTTCGGTCTTTGCATGTGCAAATCTGCAAAAGAAAAGGTTAGATATTTCTGTATATTATGTTTTGCAGCTATAAATAAATTTTTTGTTAGATCTATTGAAATTAACTAAAAATCATTTCAATTTAAACTTTCCAAATTTTCCAAAAGAGTATGGATGAAAAGTTGAACCTGATCAGTGCTAAAATCTTCCACAAAAATTTAGAGCTGAGCATGTTAAAGGCAAGTTCGAACTTGACACATTCAAGTCCCAAAATTGGAAAATTCCATACTTGTCTCATGGACTGACAGTTGAAGAATATGTAAGTGAATCTTGGAAAGATGGTTACAAGAACAACAAATATCAGTAAGCTTTCTTTAATCCTCTCTTATGCAAATTTTGTTTTGATGGGATGCAGCTATGATATAGCTTCCACACACACACTTCCGATTTTATTGGTACCTTAAAATTCCATTAATCTTACAGAAAATATTACCCCAGGACTAGCCTTTCCACTGCAAGTATGAAAAAAACTTTCGATTAACAATAGAGGCAGCCCCATAATAACCTGATTTGAGAGTACGATTTTCAGTAACATTTTGTCAAAACTAGGCTAGCTTTCACTTTGAGTTTATTGGCAATAGGGATGGCAATTTGCTCTGGTCCGATCACAGAACCAACATATCAGATCCGAATGTATCAAGGCCGCATCCTCATCACTTATTTTCTCCTCACTATTACGCAATTCAAGCAGAATAGTGTTTAGAACATCTAAGTGATCACTAATTTGCGTACCTTCAGACATTCGCAACCCGAATAGCCGCTGCTTGAGCATCAACTTGTTTGCCACATATTTCTTCATGTAGAGCTCCTCCAACTTGACCCACAAAGCAGTCGCCTTCTCCCGATCTGCGACACCGGTGATCACGTCATCCGTCAGACACAACATGATCGTTGCGTGCGCCTTCTCCTCCATCTTCAGATACGCCGATGTGGACGTGTCCATGTTGCCCTTGTTGGACGCCAGAGGCAGCCAAAGATCGTCGCGTTTAAGCAACGCCTTCATCTTGATCTGCCACAGACTGAAACTGTTTCTCCCACTGAACTTCTCGATCTTCATAGAACCTGACATCGTCTCTTCTTGAAACCCTAACCTGAACCAGGCTCTGATACCAGTTTGTTATGACGCAGTGGATAAATCCGGGTATCAAGCAAGAACGATAACAGACTATAAAGAACGAGAGACAAAAATTTAACGTGGATCGCTAGTTTTAATACTAGGTACTCCACAACCCGAACCCGATTTTATTGAGAGAAACAAACCCGAAACCCGATTACAACCGTAAACACACACACACTTAGAAAAACCTCAGTACTATGCTAATAATAGTGCTAGTGCTCTCTTTAATGTGTGTGATCCCTGTGTTTCCCTGACCCCTAAACAAACAAAAGAGCACATATCTTTATACTCCAAAACTCACCGCCCCAGAATAGGAACGGTGGTAAGTAATTCATTTTTTTTCTTTCTTTTTCACCTAACAAAACATTGACTTTTTGTTTATTACTTATTCCTTATTTGTTTTGTCTTGTACCCAAATCATTACCAAAATTGATTAAAGTCAAAACTTCAACACACCTCATGAATTTTTATAATATAGATATGAAAATGGGTGCTACCTCAAGTGGTAGAGCGTTTAAAATCCCCTTTATGAGGACTTGGGTTTGAAGACGACAAATAGGTAAGACTAAAAAAAAGACACAATATATCATGATTTTTTAAGAAAATGACGTAAACTTTTATTTCAAGCCGGCGCATTTATGTATTTATCTTAGTGGTCTTAGTGTAAAATACTTTTTTTTGAAAGATCTTAGTGTAAAATACTTGTAATTAGTGGATTGCTAGTTGATTTTTCAAAAAGTCTGGGGTGGCCCTTGTCCTCAAGTCCCTCCGCCCCTGGTCGGCGATCCAGAAAATGACGTCAGTTACAGCCTTGGTGGCGGCTGGCGGCGAGTCCAGGTGGTGGCGACATTTTCAATTCTGCTTATCCATCACCATCATCTTCTTCTTCACCACATACTTATTGTCTTCTTCGTTTCCGGGTTTCGCGATATTGACCATTGGATTCTCTGGGGTCTTCAAAATAAAATTTTGTTCTTTGTTTGGCGCATGTTGAAGAATGCAATTCCCACAGACTAACAACTTAGCCAAAAGGGGCATCCAACCCCAAATTACAGTTTATGTTCATCAGACAAAAAAAAAATAGTAAACATGCTCTCTTTAATTGCACAACGACATCAAATTTCTGGGATAAGTACAAATACAACTATTTAGCAAATAAGTTGAAGGAAGGGGAGTATTATAGAAGGTCAACCGGTAATTTTCGAGAGAGAAAATAAGGAAACCCAAGAGGACATCTCCGTTGGTCTTTGGATCGTCTGAAATTAGAGAAACAAAACATGTTTTGGTAGAATCAAAGGACACAGTGGACGATCTGGTCGAAAAAGATCGAAACACCAAGATTCAAGACCAACAACATGGCGTTGAAATGTCTCCATCCAGATTTCTCAGCTACATGCAACTAAGACCATCCACCACCTCTAGGAGGGTTCATCATGGTAAATGGAGGTTGTTCTTATTGCAGATGAATCGACGGTGCCAGCGCTTTGATACGGAATCATCATTGGAAGTTTTTGGCATCTCAAAGCTGTTGTGTAAAAATTTGAAAATACTATTTTTGTGTTTAAATTTAAATTGTGACTTTTCTATAAAAGTTGTGTTGTTTCAAATAATTGTAACTTTTACAACTATTTTGTTTTTTGTCTTTTCCTAAAAGGTGCTTCAAGCACCCCTTGGTTTCTATAAATATAAGTAAGTCTTTCCTTCATGTGTCTCCTATTCTTTCACTTTTCATAGTCCGGGTTGGTTTCTAATTTAGGAGAAAACATCTTGCTTCTTCTCCGTCGTGGTAGGCATTGTATCGGTGGGTAGCATTTCCGTGTATCCCATTTTGCATCGTATAGTGGGGGAAATTACTATCCTAAAGATAGGTCCTGGACCGCCTTAGCCTACACAATCAATCTCATCATCTTTTACAAAATCGATAAGTTTTCGTATCTCTTCATCCTTCTTCTCTATTGTATTTATGAGTTTTTTCGATTCATATTTTTGTTACTAACAATGATCTGAAATTGTTTGTTTTAGTGGATTTTCCACAACAATTTTAGGATAGTAATTTTCCTTGTTTCTACTGACTGCTATTATGAAAAGCAAATTCAGAATATGAAGTTGGAGCCTTGATTTCGAGAAGATGTCACAGTTGGAAGCATGGGGGTTGGTCTCGGATTTCAACGCAAACAATTGGTTAGAGATCGATGATCACATTCCAAACTGGTTGCTATTTGTTGTAATTGATGAGCCTACCGTTCTCTTCAAAACATAATAAAGACCAAGGGCGCTGTGACGAGAGATTGGAGATCTTGCACTTTCCGTGGAGGAGACGACAGAACAAGATAGGTCGCAGACGCTGGCGTATGAACAGTGCAATTGGACGAAGCATATTGGAAGGAATTGACAAACTTTACTTGTAGGCGATGACATGGACGATGAATTAATTGCCAAGAGTGATTTAAACCACTTTCCGGACGAGAAATAATTCACTTCATAAAGTTCCATTGTACGTCAAATATTCGATTATTGAATTTTTTTTCAAAGTCCAGTGGAAACCACCTTTCGGTGCAGAATTGGACGAGAAGTTATTGGAGATGTTAAACATGACAAAGAATATCTCTCAAGCGAGAGGTTTAAATATCAAACTATCATGTTTGGTGACTAGAGAGGTAATCTCAATGATTATATTAGAGGTTCAATCAATTACGGTACTCATCTGCGAGATGGTACTTCTTCGGATTTTGAGAGTCCGACGCCAATAAAATCCAGGAAGATTATTAATGTTCGAAGCGGACGAAGATCAGTTGCTTTCGAATTGGAATCTCTGGGCAGCGAAGTACACGAGCATATCGAAGCGTGGAATATTCTGATACATACTGCAAATACTCAGATAAGTTTTATTATTTTTCATTTCTTTCAAATCTTGCGATAGGTGTACGTGACAGTTCTAACTTCCATTTTATATGCATCAGTTCTCGGTGAAATGCTCTTGTTTATTGCTTATCTGGCTTTGTGATTTTGTTAGCCTGTTACCAGTATCTAATTCTTTGTTGAATTAATTTAATCTCTTACTTTGTGATCTGTCCATTGAAGCATTCGGTGACCATTTGCGTTGATAGGTAATGAATATCCTTTACATATATGCATCCATGATTTTGGCATACATGATTTATGATTATATGACTGTTAGTGATTAACCGGAAGTTTATGTTTGTCACTTCTTTTGTAACCAGTAAGTAAATGTGTTTGAGTTTTTAATATTTTCATGTCTAATGTTCGGTAATCAGTACACATTTTAATATGGTTATGGATAGAGTTTGTTAATTCCCTTTTATGATAAGGCGCGGTTATGTATCTATTATAGTCAATGGACTCCTTGATTATTGTTTCCAATCAGATAAATTTCAATAATAGATTATGCTGAATTATTCTTATGGGATACATATTTTTCTAATTCCCGTTATTTTATTAAGCGATTTTAATTCTCGTGAAAACACTGACAAAAGTTAGGGGCGCAAGAAAGAATTCTGCCAAGCAGGACATGGCGAGTAGAAAATTTGTGAGTATAACTATAGGAGAAGATATTTACCATACTTACATGGATAAATCATATGGTGATGCGATGACAACTTACAACAATGTGCGAAATAGTGTCACAGTTACTAGTTATTGGCGGAAAGCAAGAAAGAGAAAGAGAACTCCCATTTTACATGTCGCGTTGGTTATTATTGTATCGTTTATGATTGTTTTATTATTTTGTGTTGCTAACTTTGTTTCTGGAGTTAGACAGATGTAAGAATAATTTTTGAGTTAATGTCCACTACAAGAAATGTGATATTGGAAAGGGTGTCGAATGTGCAAATTAATGAGAAATCCTCATAAAATGGGATGGTTATTTACGACAAATTGTCATGACAATTGAGAAAATGAGTTTGTACCAACCTAATATTACTAGGTTGATGAATTTAAAGTCAAGGGAGATATGGGGCTATTACCGATCTATAGAGGTGTCTAAATTGAAACCTCATCATGATGATGTCGGTCATTACCGAAAATCACATGCATAGAGGTTCAAGGGCAATTCAATAAAAAGACTACCCGCGGAATGCGAGTGTGAGACTACATTCTCAGTGCATTGCCTTATTTAAGGAATAGTGGGGGTATAACCTTCTTACTAAGAAATGAATGCTATTCCTTCAAAGTCCTGTATCTGACTAATGCACTGTTTGTCTACAACAATTTTACTAGGTTGGACGCAATGTCCTTAACAGAACTCATTGCCTTTATGGTGAAGCGATTTAGCGGTTGTGGACGCTCTCGATGAGTCTGCCTTTGCAAGTAAGAAAGTGAGAGGCCGCTTCCTAGGGGTTACCGGTAAGACCCTGAGAGTACTTGCTAAGACCCATTCAGCGCAAGGCCCATATTAAAGCGCTGCCTCTTGAAGAATTAGAACCCGGTACCTACGTGAATAGTTTCTTACTATCCTCACGGATATAAGTTTCTATTCAAACCACGGTTCAAGGCCCAGTCCACCGTTGGCGATACGTGGTACTATACCCAACCTTATTTTCCTTCGCGTCGTTTACTTTTGAGTCAACTATTTTGAGAATTTTTAGTGGGGGATTGTTGTGTAAAAATTTCAAAATACTAATTTTTGCGTTTAAATTTAATTTGTGACTTTTCCATAAAAGTTGTGTTGTTTCAAATAATTGTAACTTTTACAACTATTTTGTTTTTTCATAGTGTCTTTTCCTAAAAGGTGCTTCAAGCACCCCTTGGTTTCTATAAATACAAGTAAGTCTTTCCTTCATGTGTCTCCTATTCTTTCACTTTTCATAGTCCGGGTTGGGTTCTAATTTAGGAGAAGACAAGAAGTGCAATCTTGCTTCTTCACCGCCGTGGTAGGCATTGTATCGGTGGGTAGCATTTCCGTGTATCCCATTTTGCACTGTATAGTGGGGGAAATTACTATCCTAAAGATAGGTCCTGGACCGCCTTAGCTTACACAATCGATCTCATCATCTTTTACAAAATCGATAAGTTTTCGTATCTCTTCATCCTTCTTCTCTATTGTATTTATGAGTTTTTTCGATTCATATTTTTGTTACTGACAATAATTCTGAAATTGTTTGTTTTAGTGGATTTTCCACAACAAAAGCCTCCGCCTTGGGGTAACAGAGCCAGAGAGATAGAAATTTAGGCGATCGAGATCGGAGTCCAACTTGCAGTGGAGGTGGGAGTACATAAATTAATTGTGGAATCAGATGCCCAAATTCTCGTGGATGAGATCAAAGATGGGGAAATGAAGATGTGACGACAAGTTTCACCAGGAAGATACGAGACGACCTTAAAAATCTCCAACGCAGTGTTCAAGAGCTCATATGGAAAAACGTGTCACACGAGGATAATTTAGAGGCTCACATGCTAGCCAGGAAAAGCTCTAAGTCTCCCGGTTATAGATATTGGAAGCCTCGCGAGTTTACTTATCCTTAGCACAAAGTGTAACAATTAATTTCTTCACTTAGTGCTATCAATTTAATACTTCCTCCGTCCCACCATATAGGTGAAGAAAATAGATTGTTGCTTTATTGAAAAAATAGCAAGAAGTCATTTATACCCCTAGTTAGTTTGGGAATTTGCTGAGCGAAAGGTGATTCAGCAGAAACTGAAGAGACTAAAATGACAATTTTCCATGTCAAAAGTTGTTATTTTAGGAAAGATTGAAAAACAGATAGGATATCCAAATAAATAAAGATTGAACAGTCTAGTGTGACAGAGAGAATACCTTTTACCTAAAAAAATCTAATAAACTAAGCCGAAGTCCCATCAAGCCCAACAGAGATGGGCCTCACAAAGTTGTTATGACAACAGAGAACCCATTAAGCGGAAGTCCTAATTAACGAGTTTGGGCTGGTTGAGGTCCGATGTTTTTTCTCAAGTCAGTCGTTATGATTCCCTAGGCCCATGATGTGATGACAGGACTAAGAAGCAGGGTGCTGGCAACAGGTAGGCGGTGACACCTAGAGGCGATAGGGGAGCAACCGAGTCCGGAGAGCTTGCACGACGGTGAAAGGCGGACGGGAACACGTTGTTAGCTGACGGGCGACATCAGAACCTTTAGAGAGAATCTGTGAAGAACCAAAGGCATAACCTTAAAGAGAGAACAAGTGAAGTTGCAGGTAGTTCCCTTGTTCTGCCATGGGGGAGTCATATTATCCACTTTAATTTGCATATTTTTTAGTCTTTTACTCGTTCGACCTCGTCATCATGTATGCTTGAATAGTTTATTTTTGATTTTTTTATGACTGTTAGTAAACATGGGTAAACGACTCTAGTGCAATAGCATGCAAACTATACTTTAAATCTAACTAGTCTAAACCTAGACTAACGTACTCACATTCGAGTAGCCGAATAGGCATCATGGGTTACTTTAAGGTTCGAATTCAAGACAAGCCCGACCAACTCAACTACATTCCGAAAGGTGTTTATTCTTGACTTTGTTATTATGCAGAGGGAAGCTAGAGTGTGGCACCATGGGGCAAGCCCGGTACCCTAACTTCAAAAATAACACTAATATCCCCATCTTTAATGAAAATTCGATAGTGCCCTCGGTAACATTAAGAAAATGCCTACCTTTATTTATAACGTAGAATTGTGCCCAGTGCATCTTAATTCCTACCTCTGCCCTTGTTTGTATGTATGTTTATTTTGCCGATTTTATGATTTGGATGAATCCAATTGAGATCAAAATTGAAGATATCCAGAAGCTGTCGAGTTCTGTGAATTTGAGCCCTTAATGATATTTCAGGGAGAAAGCAACTTTTCTGCGTCTAATGAAGAGTAAGTTTTTTCCAACTATATGTAATATACAGCTCTGTGTAAAGGTCAAGGGCAACGTTTTCAAAACTTTACAGAATTGGCGTGGACTAGCGAAGCTACTTATTAGTCCATTTTCAAATCCAGTAATGCACGAATCCCTAGTTTTCACTTCCTAACCACAGGGGGAGGGGGTAAAATGCAATTAAACCTAAATATAACACACAAATTTCTACATGAAATTTCAAGAGCAATTTAGTAGCTTTGTAAACTCTTCTGAGCATAACTCTGATTATAATGTGTTGCATTTGTCCTTACTATGAGGATAACTTCTGATTTTCTTAGAAATGATTTTCTCAAATTTGAAGAGCAATTTCTACTGTTGTTTCACTGACCTACTGTTTAATGTTGATTTGCATGATCTATAGGATACGTTTTCTCATAGTCTGAATTATTTTTGTCCATTTTGTTGCCTTGTTGGTTATTGCCTTGTGTATTTTCTCTTTATGGATCTGTGCCTTCTTATTTAACTGAAGCAATTGAAGTACATACAAAATAAGAGAGTTAGGAGTGTGCAACAACATTGCTTCTTCAACCAGAGAGAGCAGCATACATTCTCTTCCAGATGATGATATATTCAATATCCTCATCCTAGCTACTTCCGGCCAATATTCGTTATCATGACACAAGGCATGTCTGTCGAAAATGGTTTAACATCATTCACACTCCTATCTTCATTAAGGAACACCTCCTTCACTCGTGTTGTAGTGGCTTCTTATTCCAATCACACGGGGCTATAGTTTCCGAGCTTGCTGTTGGATTTTGACTTGGATCAATTTAGGCAACAAAGAAAACTCAGATTTTGGAAACAAAGTCATTTCCAACTTTGTTGTGGCGGTGGTGTAATCTTGGAATGAAGTTGGTAGTTGCTTTGTCTTGGAGACAAAGTAACTTCCTAATTAGTGAATTCCACCGGCACAAAACATGTGTATATAAGAACACATGGTTTTGCTTTGTAACAACATATAGACACGGGCATAATTGAGAGCTCTTCGAGAGTCTTTGTGGTGTGTGTTCGGGTGGGTGCTTCGGGTCGCCGCCGTGGTCGTTATGGCCACGACGTCCATTGTAATCGGGTTCTCTTCTCAATAAAATATGTGGTTCTGGCCGTGGAGGTAGCTAGCGGGTTCGTTACAAATACGTTAGTGAATCACGTTATATCTGTCTCGTTCTCATTTTACTTTCGTCGTTCTTGCTCGAATACCCCCAGGTTATAACAAACTGGTAGCAGAGCTCTGAAACAGGAGTTCTGTTACAACAAACTGGTATCAGAGTCGGGGTTCCAAGATCCGGGTGGAGCCAAGAGCTAGGGTTTCACGTTTTGGTGAAACTCAAATCTAGGGTTTCACGATTCAGGCGGAGCAGGCTATCAGGAGTAGGGTTTCGAGATTCCGCCAAGAACGATGTCTGATTTGGCGATCAAGATCGATCTGTTCGTGAGAGAGAAGCAGGTACACCCACCATCTGAAGTTCCATGGAGGGGGCTATCCGGGCTCCTGTCGGAGCAATCTGGCGCGCATCTGATTAGGCGTGCAAGGGATCTAGCAAATCTTGCACGTGTTCGGTACCGACACGAATCTGGCGGTTCACGCGCATCTGGCGTTCTGGCGATTGACGTTCAGGCGCAACCCGGCTCCCGACGTGGAGCATCTAGCGTGTGAATTGAATCTGGTTCTGGCTCATGCGTTGCAGGAACTCGTTGGAGTTGGAGCAACGACATGGAGCATCTGGCGCGTGAGATTTCTGGCACGCGCATCTGGTCTTGGTTTTGGCACGCATTATTCACGAATTTGTTATGGCGTGCATCTATTCTGGTTTTGCAGCGTGTACCATGACACGCATTGAGCTCGCATTTGGCGCATCTGAGGCATACAGGGCGCATCGGGCACGACAAATCTGTTTGGGGTTTGTGATTAGGTGCATCGGGTCTGGTAAGTAATCACATATAGGCACTTGTTGTGGTGCATCTGTCTGGCGCAATTGGGCGAATCTAGAATACATTCGGTCCTGCTTTCTCAGTGAATGTATTCGAGTCTGGTTCTGGGTGGAGCACTTGTTTCTGTTTCGGGAGTGCAACCACATCGGGCGCATTCGTTGCATGAACGCATGGTAGTTGGAGCAACAATTTGGCGATTCGGGTTTCGCATACAGCTGCGGAACATCTGTTTGGGGGAGGCGTGCTCGTTTCAGGTTATGGGAGACACATCCGGTTCAGGTTTGAGAAGAAAAGCATCGGGTTCTGATTTCGGGTTGATGAGATGATTCAAATCAAGGTAGAGATTTGTTAGATTTTGACTTGGATCCATTTAGGCAATAAAGAAAAGTCAGTTTTTGGAAACAAAGTTGTTTCTAACTTTGTTGTGGCGGTGATGTAATCTTGGAATGAAGTTGGTAGTTGCTTTGTCTTGGAGACAAAGTAACTTCCTAATTAGTGAATTCCACCGGCACAAAACATGTGTATAAAAGAATACATGGTTTTGGTTTGTAACAACATACACACACGGGCATAATTGAGAGCTCTTCGAGAGTCTCTGTGGTGTGTGTTCGGGTGGGTGCTTCGGGTCGCCGCCCTGGTCGTTATGGCCACGGGGTGCATTGTGATCGGGTTCTATTCTCAACAAAATATTTGGTTCTGATCGTGGAGGTAGCTAGCGGGTTCGTTACGAATTTGTAAGTGAACCACGTTATATCTGTCTCGTTCTATTTTTCCTTTCGTCGTTCTTGCTCAAATACTCTCTGATTATAACAAACTGCTAGCAGAGCTCTGGAACAGGAGTTCTGTTACAACACTTGCTAATTTGGCGGAATCATCTGCTAGTGTGACCAACACATGTCTCCCCTTGAAAAGCAAAGTTTATGCTTGTTGTGACGGATTAGCAGTCGTGAGATTTCAAGACAAGTTTTATGTCGCTAATCTTGTGACAAAGCAAACTACAACTCTTCCTTCAATAGATGACCCCTTGAAAGGAGTCCTAGACCATAGCATTTCACTTACTTGTGGAGCGAATGATTACAAAGTGGTATTATCTTACCTTGCAGAACGTACCAAAAATCTGCAATGTATGTTTGTCACAGTGGGCAAGGATGTTGCTTGGAAGCCAATTAGATGTAAAGAGTTGTCTGATTTGTACCTACTTAGGGCATGGTCACCCGTTGGGGCACCAGGTTAGAATGCAAGGGGCTCTGGGGCTCTGGAGCAAGACATTGTTCACTGCTTTTTGAAGTCTGTTTCCACTCGTCTGGGACAGGGGGAGAGGCAAGACACTGTTTACTATTAAAAATATACTGTATTTTGTGTTTTAGTAATACTTTTACTTAGAGTTTTTATATTTTTGTATTACAATTTGTGGTTATATTAATATAAATTTAAATTTTATCTCTCAACACATACTTTCACATATGTGTTCTGTTTGAAATGCAAAAATTTATTTTAATTTCTCTTTGTTTGCAAAAACAATTCCCGAAAAATTATTTACAAACAGTTTCAAAATTGTTTTTTTTTTTTTTTTCATTTTGGCGAACATATTCTGAAATATTTTTCCCCAGTTTGTGAGTACTTTTTTTGCGGTCTTGAAACTGTTTTTTCGTCTAGTTTTTATTTAACTATTTTTTTTCCAGTTTTGTATAAACAGTTTTCATACTGTTTATTTCACAGTTTTGCACTGTTTGAAACTGTATTTCTTTTCCAGTTTTCGCTATATTTTCTGAAACTGTTTTTCCCCAGTTTTTGAAAACAGTTTTTAAAAATGTTTTTTGAAAACAGTTTTTTGAAAACTGTTATGAAGCAGTTTGTTTTCAAACTTTTTTTCAAACAAATTTTTCCTGATTTTTCAAACAATTTTTTTAAACATTTTTATTTTTCAGTGTTTTTGCAAATTATTTTTCAATAGGCAAAATTAGTGTTTGTGAAAAAAATTAGTATTTGAGGGTGAAACTAATATTTGAGAGTGAAAAGTGGGTGGATTGTCTAGGTGGCATTGGGGCTACAAGGCAAGGCAAGAGGCTAGAATTGCCCAACCCGTTGCCTTACGACAACTCTAGCCTTGGCAAGAAAGTGTTGGTGGAGAAGTGAATAGTGAGAAAATAGGGTTTGGGAGGGCCAAAGTGAGGTGATGCCTTGGCTAAAAGGGCTTGGTGGACATGCCCTTAAGGGGGTGGTTGAGGTTGCAACAATAGGTGTTGGAGGGGTTGTTTACTAAGTGGATGGAGTTGGCCTATATTTGCTTTAGGTAATGACATGGAAACGTTTCACCAGTTACCCAGCCCACCTTTGGAGACTCACGGTAGCAGGGGCGGACCTATGTAGGGGCAGGGGGGGGGGCAGTTGCCCCCCCTGAAATTTGAAAATCTCTACTAGTACCCCCCAGTTTTATAGATTTTTTATGAGTAACCTAAAAGGAATATATAATTTTGCCCCCCATGAAATTTCAAATTGCCCAGTTGTCCAAGTGGTTAGTTGTTGTAGTTGGCAAATCCCACTACACAGGTTCGATTCTCCTCCCGGTCAACTATTTTTTTTCATTCTTTTTTTGCCAATTTACCATTTACAATTAGAAACTCATTGTCTACTCGAAAAAAAAAGTACAAATTGTGACTTGTGAGTATTGTGTTCATTATTAATTTGATGTTTGTGTGTATAATTGCTTATGAAATATAACAACATTTGACTGTTGACTTTGACTTTTAACTTTGACTTTTGACTTCTCGAATCTTGCCCCGGCTGGGTTGATTTTCTCGCTCCGCCACTGCACGGTAGACGATGGAATTATGTAAGAGGGAGAGATTCGCTATCTTTAATTGTTAGCTTTAGGGACGAGTTAGTATTTGATGTCTGGTTTCATTCTCATTCTGGCAATTGCTTCTTCGAGTGGAGGAAAGAGAAGAGATCGACTTGCGGTTCACGGTCACTTGAATTTTCCTGGTTAACTACCACCAATCCTTTATTTGGTGCTGCTTTGGTGAATGACGGTGAAGTTTTGGTCTTGAAGGACCGCATCGCCATCTATGTTAGCCACAATTTGAGGACTGGGAAAACCTTCAAATTTGGAAGCAAAGCTCTTGGCTGGACAGGATTTTTTGCTGATTTCAGATACAGCCTCGTGCTGTTGAATTTTTTGTCTACATAATAATAATAATAATAATAATAATAATAATAATAATAATAATAATAATAATAATAATAATAATAATAATAATAGATCAAGTTCTTGAGCATGAATGTGTTTACAAATTCAGGGGGAGTTTGATCTTTGATGATGAAAGCGAAAATGATTAGAACTGTTAAAGTCTCAAAGTTTCAAAGCTTTGAGATACTGTTTGCTTGTGCTAACTGATTTATTATTCTTAACAGTTTCTGTGATTGCAGGCTTGAAAATTTGATTGAGTGGTGATTTAATCATTCGCTATTGACCTTAACAAATATCACTGAGTTTATGTTTTTGATTGAATTAGTTTTGCAGATCGCATGATTCAATTTCAAAGTCATTCATATGAACTGGCAATCAAAGCTCCAAAGTTTTGAGATTGCTTTTATGCTCAGAACTGCTTATTTGAATTCTGTATGCAGGATGAGTTTGATGGATTCAAGATGGGATTGGGAGTTAATCTAACTTCTTATTATGTTAGCTATCTTGTCTTTCAGTTATATACACATGTGGCTATTTATATTGGATTTTATTTAAGTAAAATTAGCTAGGGTTTATGCAAGAACTGTCTGTCTAACAAATCAGATTTTGTGTGGCTAATTTGTAGAGATTTTGTTTGATCTTTGTGACTGAGCTTGTACAGAATTGTTGGTCGTCCAAACGTCCATAAACAAAGTCAAAAAGCTATTCAAACATAGCTGTTGCAAGAAGCATCTCAGGGGAGAGGATTTGTAGGAATTCAGTTCCTAAAATTTCTCAAGTTGTTGCAGGTTGATAAAAGCTGGAGTTTGAATTTCAAACAGAGAGACACATAGAGAGAGGCTGATCAACATAGATTGGAGAGAGTTTCATACGTGGGAGATCAAATTACAGAACTCTTCAAACAATCAAGCCAATCAACAACTGCATGAATTGAAGATCATTCATCAAAAAAATTATTCATTCTTATTCTCTCAACTTCACAAACATAGAAGTTTAGTTGTTCAAGTGAACAACAAGAGGTTCTTATTGTTTCAACATGTTGTAGCTGGCACTAGATAGGATGGGAACCACAAGTTGTATAAGTGTAAGGTAGCTCACTTAGACTTGAGATCTATGGCTAAACCTGGGTCCAGGAGGGATTAGATCCCTCAGGCAGAGACTAGGTTCAATTGTGACTGAACTCTGTAAAAATCCTTGTGTTCTTGTGCCTTACTTACTGCTTTTCATATCTGTTAATTATCAGTTCAAAATAAGTAACTCCAAAATTTTGGAGAATTTCCAATCTCAAAACTGTGAAGCTACCGCTTTCTGCAGTTGTATCTCTAGCTTCTCAAATCTTTTCCAAAGCTTTGAGATTTCAACTGCACATTTGCTTTCAAAATGCTAGTTATTGAGCAAAAAGTTTCCATACTCTATTCAACCCCCTTCTAGAGTATTAGATCATGTTTATTTACGAGCATTACAAACTTTCAATAATAATAATAATAATAATAATAATATTATTATTATTATTATTATTATTATTATTATTATTATCTGTAATGTTTTCGTATTGAGGTTAAATCAAGATACTGTTGTTATGAGTAATGTTTATGTACCGAGGTTTTAAGTTATATTCTAGTCTTGTTTACTGCGAAGTACTACATCTGAGCTCAGCTCATGTATGCCGGTCTTTGTTGCAATTCTGTTTTCACAGTGTTTTCATTCGAATGGACAAGAACCATGATGTTATTTGCTCCTTCCACAACATTTGTTGGGTTCACGAATGTCCATTGATTGGAAGATATGCATATTTCTTGCCTTCCAAATGCTGCTACAGTAAACAAAGATCAAATTCTCCACATAACCTTCAGGGATTTGTTTTTCTATCTTTTTATCTTTTTTTCTTAAATTCTTCTTGAAACCAACGTCTAATAGATTGAATATTACTGAGTTTCAGGAGAGAGTAAGCCTGAGGCAAACCATACTGCAGTAGTCCCCTCAGAGAAAAGAGGGAGTGTTCAGTTGTTTCTTCCTTCTCCAAACAAATTGGGCACCAAGGCACAGTTCTAACCTTTCCTTTGGTTGGGTTGGGGGGGGGGGGTTAAAGATATTTTCCACCCCTATCGTTTGGTGAAAATAACCTTTGCTCCCCTGGCGTTTGAAAATTTTCACTTTGAACCCCTGAAGCGGAAAAATGATAGGACACATTGCACCCTTCTGCCGTGTTCTATTTATGGTTTAAAAAAAAGGGTTTCGGTTGGCATATCAGTTACGTGTAACGGAATTGGCTTGTATCGGAAAGACTGAAACGAGAATCTTGAATCGAATGCCGCGAATCTTAAAAGATCGGTGAAAGATGTAAACAAATGCTTTCAAATCATTGTTTCTGTATATCAAATTAATTTATGGTACTTTTACTATTTGTCCAATAGCTTATTTATATTGCGACGATCTTAAAAATATAAATAAGATAAAAAAATATTGTCTCCAATAGATTCTGTACACCGCTCTTTATTTTAGTGGAATGTTATCCCACTCTCTACATTTAAAAATCAGGATAGCGATATTTATTATGTCTTGAATTTTTCAAACTTGCAAGAAAAATTGAGAAAGGGTCATGTGTTATTTAATTAATCATTTAACTAATTTGAGAACTTACTAGATTTTACAATATTGAAAATAAAGATGTGCGATTTTCATCAAATTATAATTTCTTTTAGCTAGTACTACTACAGATGCGTTTACAATTTTTTACATATAATTCATAATACACAACTATAGAAAGAGAGTTTCTCGGTGGTTTTATCGTCCAATTATCACTGATAAAGGAGCACATCACCCGATTAGCACTAACAACGGAGCGCATCGTCTGAGTTTCATCGATAAGGGTGTGTATCGGCCACTACGACTCTGAATTCCATTCACGTGCAATGTATAGGGTGAATCAGACTAAACTAATACCGATTCAGCTACGTGTCGGCCATAATGTAACGACAACAACCGTTTTTTAACCAGTGGTTCCATTAGGAAAGCGGTGACACTATTTTTTGGGACCATATTGCTCTTGTGTATTTGTTTGGACTTTATTACTCTTGTTTAATGTTACTCTTAAATCTTCTAAAACATTGGAGAAGTTTACCCTAGTCCGAATCTTTCGGAGCTACAAAATTGCGGCGAAAGTTGGTCTAGGGCTTGCGACGATGGCTACTCAGAATCAAGCGTCCAATACTCCGTCAAGTGATCATCCGGCGCTGAACCCACTGGGTGGAATTGAGCGCAACTTCGGTCTGTTAGCCATTGAAGAAGAAGAAGACGTTCTGGTCCTCGATCGGAACGGGTGCATCCAAGAGCTAAACGCACACAACTTTTGTTTACTGGGATCATTCTTACTACCGGACTGTATGAATGTTTGGACAATGAAACTTACATTTGATAAGATCTGGTTAGAGGGGGAATCAGTGATTATCAATGAAACATGGCCCAACGTGTTCCTCTTCAACTTCCCAAGTAAGGCGGCGATGGGCAGGGTTGTTGCCGGAGGGCCATGGGTGTTCGACGGAAATATACTACTTCTCAAGCAATGGACGATTTCATCCTCAGTGGGCGAGATAAGCTTTGACTACATTGATGTTTCGATTCAGATTTGCAATCTCCCGTTATTCATGCAAAACGAAGAAGACGCAAAATCAGTAGTAGCTCTGTTGCGTCAGATTCTTGATTCCGACAAGCGGATTATGTCTGGGGAAGGAGGTGATTATATGAGAGTCCGGGTTCGAATTGATGTACGTAAACCCTTACGTCGTGTCAGATCTCTCCAAGTTGTTGACGAAAAAGTATGGCTAGATTACAAATTCGAACGGATCCCACAAGTATGTATGTGGTGTGGTCGTATCAACCATTATGGTGAAAGTTGTACGTTTGTTTCGCAAGAAGAGAAGCTAGAGAACTCCCCTGGATATGGTAGCTGGCTCACATTCAGACCACCTCCACGTAAAAAACTTGTTTTCGATGATTTGAAGGCTGGAGGACCGAAGGTGAAGGATGGGGTTAGCGAAAACGATGATGTCTCATCCTTCTTGGAAGATTCATCGAATTCTCAATCATCCCATAGCTCAGAGATGAACATGGTTGTTGACGGCGAACCTGATGGTAAATCCCCCGCGAATGTGGGTATATCCATTCATGATAACCCCCTCGGTGAGGTGGGCACTAAACCGCCGGTTAATCAGACTCAATCAAGGGGCAAAGGCAAGCTGGGGATGGACAGTACTAACAGTGGAGTGTCGGAGAAGCAACAAGAGGCCTCAAAACGAAATAGTAAGAAGCTGGCAACTCCGTCTGCAGCCACTGTCACGCCTCGTCGCCCAAAAGACATACGTAAACATAGGGATCATGCATCTAGTCCGTAAGATTGCAAATACTAAAAGTGCTGAAAAAGTAGTGGGTGAGGGCGGAATATCGTTGAATACCACCAAGGTTTCTGATATTCAGATTTCAAACAAGGAATTGGGTGCCATTAAATAGCCCAATGCAACATTGGCGGCGACTGCATGACAGTCCCGCCAGGCACAATGAATCTCTTAAGTTGGAATGTGCGGGGGATTGGGAACCCCCCAACGTTACTTCTCTTCACGATCTAGTGAGGAGACAGAAGCCCAATATGATTTTCTTGATGGAAACCAAACTGTTCAAGTATGAGATGGAGTTAGTCAAGAATCGATGCAGTTTTGCACACAATATCTTTGTTGATTGTGTTGATAGCCGTAGAGGTCTAGCTTTATTGTGGAATAGGGAGATTGATTTTACGTTGATTCATCTTTCTAAGTTTTTCATTAAGGGTTCAATCCAGTTTGAGGGTAGTGGAGATTATGGTATTTTACCGGATTATATGGTGATCTGAAACGTAAAAATAGACGAAACTCATGGAAGTTACTTTCCAGAATTAGATCAACCAACCAGCCATGGCTTGTTGTGGGGGAATTTAATGCAATCACTTCGAATGCTGAAAAGGAGGGTAGAAGAGTAGTCACCCTTAGGCACGTCGAGGATTCAACAGGGTTCTTCAAAAGCTAGAGCTGCGTGCCCTGGGATACACGGGTAATCGTTTTACGTGGAGTAATAATCAGCCTGACGAGCGGGCAATTCGAGAGAGGATTGATCGCTGCTTAGTTACAGACTGTTGGACGGAGAAGTACGGTAGAGCTCGTGTTAATCACCTTGTATCAGACACTTCTGATCACGTTTGTTAGAGGTTTTGATTAATGGGGGCGACAGAGTTCAATCAGGTTTACAAAGAAGATTTCGGATGGAGGCGACGTGGCTCGATCATGAGGGATGTGAGAAGCTCATCACGGATTCATGGCAAGGCAGTTCGGGTTCGGTAGGAGAGAAACTTTCTTCGGTTGCTTCCTCCCTACTCGAGTTGGACAGCGAAGTGTTTGGAAACATGGAAACAACTCAAGTCCCTCCGGAAGAGGCTTGAGTTGCTCGGTTTCCAGCCACAAACTAAAGAAAATTTGCAAATATATTGAAGGTGGTACTCAATGATCTTATCTCCGAAAATCAAAGTGCTTTTGTCCCGGGTCGACTGATTCAGACAACATTTTGATAACCCATGAATCGTTGCATTCTGTGAAGACGAAGAAAGATAAGGATGGGTTAGTCGCAGTAAAACTCGATATGAGCAAAGCTTATGATCGCGTAGAGTGAGACTTCCTACGTGCTGTTATGGAATTAATCGGTTTTGGTATTAGATGGATCTCTACTGTGACGGGATGCATCTCTACTGCTACTTACAATGTTCTTATTAATGGGGAAGCAAAGGGTATGCTCCAACCGGAGAGAGGAATGAGACAAGGGTGTCCTTTATCCCCCTATCTCTTCCTTCTGGTGAGTGAAGCCTTGTCACGTAGGCTGACGAAGGCTGTAGAAGAAAAGCACTTAGCAGGGGCTCGAGCTTCGAGGGAGGGGGGGGGGCAGTTGTGTCCCATTTGCTTTTTGCGGATGACAGTTTGATTTTTTATAAAGCCTCTATCGCAGAAATGACGTATTTATGGAATTTGTTACAGGTCTATGAAAGTGCTTCAGGTCAAACTCTCAATGCCGAGAAGTCATCTACTGTTTTCTTGGACAAAGTGAGCGAAGATAGAAGAAAGTAGATCAGTGACTTTGTAGGCATCCCATATGTCGAATGTTTTTAAAATTATCTGGGATTGCCCACAATGTTCGGAAAAAAGAATAAAATCATATTTCAGAAAGTCCCCGAAAGTGTCAGTAAAAAGCTTAAAGGTTGGAAAGGGAAGACATTATCAGTGGGTGGCAAGGAGGTCCTTATTAAAGCAGTGGCTCAGGCAGTTCCCAATTATGCTATGGGTTGTTTCTTACTTCCTCTGGGTATTTGCAAAGACCTAGAGAAACTAATTCGTCAATTTTGGTGGGGTGATACTTCGTACACAAGAAAGTTACATTGGGTTAAATGGCAGACTATGAAGAAGCACAAGGATGAAGGCAGATTGGGTTTTAAGGATTTTCAAAATTTCAATATCGCTCTCCTAGCAAAACAAGCTTGGAAGATCCTTAAGCACCCGTATAGTCTCTTGAGTATAGTGTTCATGGGTAAGTATTTCCATCAAGGCGATTTCCTTCACAGTGTCCCAAAATCCCAGATCTCGTATGCCTGCTGCAGCATTCTAGCTGGCCGTGAGCTTCTGAAAAAAGGATTGGTGTGGAAACTTGGAACAGGCGACAAGATCAACATCTTCAAGGATAGGTGGATTAATAGAGGCTTTAGCTCGAAGGTTATTACTCCAAGTCCGAATTTGCTAGTATGAAGGTCTCCCACTGTATCAAGGATGGAGAATGGGATATTAGAAGGCTTCAGACATATTCCTGGGATGTAGACGTTGATGATATTCTTCCCATGCCCATTGTCGCCAACTCTACCGACATATTTGAATGGTCTTACTCGCATGATGGTTACTACTCGACGACATCAGGATATAAGTGCATACAGGAGCTTGAAGGGACAGTTTGAACCCTCGTCGGGTCCAGATAAGGGTTGGATCAAAAACTTATGGTGCATGTCAATTTCGAAGAAAATAGCGCATCATGTATGGCGGGTCTGGTATAATTCGTTGCCCTTATCCACAAAAATTAAGGACAAAGGTGGACCACTTCTTTGGTTCTTGCAAGTCTGCCAATAGGATCTGGGTCGAAATTTTTGATCTATCATTTTATAATTCCAGGGGGAACAACATAAAGGATTGGATTGAAGCCATCTTTGCTAGAGAGAGTAAGGTTGATCGGGAAAAATGGGCAGTAATGGTATGGTGTATGTGGCATAGTCTCAATCAAGCCCTCTTCAGTAGCGTTGGCTTCGACGTTGAAGAGGTGATCCGAAAAATCAGATACCACATCTCGGATATGAAGGTAACCACTTCTGGAAATCCATCGATGGAGGCAGCGAAACCTTCTTATGCTTGGGAAGCTCCTCCGGAAGAATGACACAAAGTCTACGTCAGTAGGGTTGACAATGTTGCGGTTGCTGGGTCAGTGCTTCGGGATGCCACCGACAGCTTCGTCGCCGGTCGGTTTGAACGGATAATGCCCCAGGTGTCAACTCAGCAAATGGAAATGGAGGGGATAGCAAAGGGGATTCGGTTGGCAATGGATGCAGGGTGTAGGAGAGTGATTATCGATTCTGATTCAAAGCTTTGTATTGATCTTTTGTCGAAGCTTCTGTTGAACAGGGACACCCCAAAATGTGCGACGAACTGTTTTCTCTTTCCAAGGAATGCATTGAACAAGTGTTGGAGTTTGAAGATTATCGATTCCAGTTTGTGCCACGAACTGGTAATCATCAAGATGATTTGTTCGCCCGTCGATCTTTGATGTTCTTGCAGTATAGTCTTTACACGCGACCCCCGGATTGGGCCCGTGCTGTATTGGAGAACGATAAGGTTGGGCTCTTTAGCAGTTTCTAACTTCTAGAACAATGAGATTGCAACAACAACGCCGAGATTGCGAAAACAATAAACAAGAAGGAGACACAAATTTGTAATTCGAAATATGGAGATTGCACGTACCATAGCTGATACACCCAGTATCGTACCGGTAGATTGAGAGAGGCTACGAATCTCTACCAGTAGTTCGTGACACTACGAAAAACTACGAATACGAAATAAAACTGAAATAAATTCAATAAAACATTTCTTATTCCATGATTATAACTGAACACTACAATCATTTAAATAGAAAACTAAACTAAACCCTAGACCTAACGGGCCTAGCCCGAATCAAATAAATAATTAAATAAACATCTAATTAAACAAATAACTAATTAACGAAATAAAATAAATAATTAACACTAATCTTAAATAATAAATAAAGATGATAATACGGTTGACCCTTACGATATGGTTGACCGTATCAACTCCCCCGCGCTCGAAAAACACCTTGACCTCAAGGTGGATGAGTTGAAAATAGGCGCGGCGTCGTGTATCTCTTTCACCCGTATGCCCGGATCAAACGGCCGATTGATTACCTTCGGAACAGTATGTTGGAAGCCAAGTCGTGAAAAATTAAGGCCGGAAACGAACTTGGAAGGTCGAAAATCCTTAGGGTAGACCCCCTGGCTCAAAAAAATGGCTTCGCGGCTAAAAACTTAGCCAAAACTAGATTTGGGGCTCGATTGGAGCCATGGTGGAGCCGGTGGCTCGGGCGTAGCCGACCTCAAGCCGGGAAGGAAGCCGAGGCTGGTCCAAGCCGGTCCAACTGTGACGGCTAAAGCGAGAAGAGCCTTTTTGTAGCCCGTGGGCTAATCTGAGCCGCCCTTCTGCATCTGGACGCGATGACGGGAAGGAGGCAAGATCGCCGGTGGATTGGAGGCGGCCAAGGCCGGATGTGGCGGGATGGAGGTCGCTGGTGGCGGGGAGGGGGCCATCGGACGTCGGGGAGGCCGATGGGACAAACTGAGACGGCCGTTGAGACAGTGGCGGCGACGATTGCACTGCGTGGACTCCGTGGAGGGCGGAGGTTTGATCCGCCGGAATCAATGGCACCGGAGGGAGAGACTGAGCTGCTGGTTCCGCTTTCGGGCCAGCGATCTGCGAGGTCTGGTCTTCGGGAGATAGCTGCTGTTCTGGTGGTCGGTCGCGCTCTGTAACGGTGGCTGGTGGTAGAATCGGATCTGGCGTTGGTCGCGACGTCTGCAACGACGGTTGCTGGTGGTGGTCGTCGATGGGTTGGAGGGTTGCGTCGCCGGTCACGTCTGGTCGCAGATCCAACAGGAGTGATGCCTCTGGGTGCTGATGCTCCGGATCTCGCGGCAGCGGCGGCGGCAGCTTGATTGGCGGCTGTTCTTGCTTTGTGTGCTGCAACGTTGGCGCCGGCAAGCGGTCTTCGTATATCAGCTCCTGGATGCGATCAAACTCCTCAGTGGTCACTACTCGTAGACGTCCCTCACTGGATTTAACGTCTTCCAGATCTGTCATGGTTAGATACCCCCTCGCTTGGAGGTGTTCCAACTCTGCCAAGGTGAGATAAGTAATTTTTGCATTAACTTGCTGACAGAGTTCTTCAATGTCTTCGGGATCTTCGAGAAAGAGAACGACGCAAGGGAGACCACCCAAGTCCGCCATTCGTCAATGAAAGCACCAATGATACACCCAGTATCGTACCAGTAGCTTGAGAGAGGCTACGAATCTCTACCAGTAGTTCGTGACACTACGAAAAACTACGAATACGAAATAAAACTGAAATAAACTCAATAAAACATTTCTTATTCCATGATTATAACTGAACACTACAATCATTTAAATAGAAAACTAAACTAAACCCTAGATGAATCAAATAAATAATTAAATAAACATCTAATTAAACAAATAACTAATTAACGAAATAAAATAAATAATTAACACTAATCTTAAATAATAAATAAAGATGATAATACGGTTGACCCTTACGATACGGTTGACCGTATCAATAGCTGCGAAACCATTTGCCTCGCCAAAAAGTAACAATATCCTAGCTAGAGGATTCAATAACCAAAATCATCATCACGAGATAGTGATGAAGAACAGACAGTTACCATGGCTGCAAAATTATTTGCCTCGAAAATAACAGAAACAAACGTGCAAACAAATCTGTATCAACAATTGGAAACAAAATTTCAGAAACAAAACTGGGTAGAAAATCCAAGAACGTCAACAACACATGCCAAGTAAAGATCCAACATGACCTCCAAGCTTCACTTCCCAAAACATCATGAACACCCTCCTATAATGACGAGTGGCTGCCCAACAACAAAGAAATCCCAAAACATAGCTCGATTTCAACCCACGTTGCCAATTTCGAAACCCATATTTTGAGAACCCAAAATCGACTTCAATTTCAACTTCTGAGTGCAAAGAATATCTATCTATCTATCTATCTATCTATCTATCTATCTATCTATCTATCTATCTATCTATCTATCTATCTATCTATCTATCTCGGCACTGAATTTGGACTTCCCCTACAAAACTTGTAGAATCCGCAGCAAGAAGTGTTGTGTTGGCCCGGGACCTCGATTAAGAAGATTAGCGCGCCCAAAAGAAGGTCTAGGCGCGGGGTCGAGGCTTCGCGAAGCTAATCATGCTTTCGGTCAGGCTTTCGCGAGCATGGGGCCAAGCCCTTCATTTTCCGCTATCGTATACGTTTCTCTGCTGAGCTTTCAGTTATTGATGCATACGTCCAGTATACTGAAACTAACACATTACAATCTCTACTTTTAGTATGAGCTTATTGCATTCCCCATTTGCAATAAAACCTACTAATTTTCCCTAAAAAAAATTGCTAATTGAAACTGGTAAAAAAACTCCATCCATTACTTAACGGAATGCTCCGTCAGATGACAAACAAGTACATTTTTTAAGGGCAGAATTGTCAACCCCTTTAAAATATGAACACCATTGCATACTCCACCATTGCCGCCATAACCAGCCCATATTCCGGCTACTGCGCCGCCACCTGCCTCCATGATACCGACAAAACCAATCAATTCACTACTCCTGGAAACATCCTTTGAAAGCTGAAGAGTGGGCATGAATGTAGCATTTAAATACACATTTTCATATTCTTAAATGAGAAATGCTAAGGAAACTCCCCTATGCACTCTCTTTAGAGATTCTCTATTAGAATGTGCCACGTTGCCCTAATTTTGCTCAATTAAATAACTATCCTAATTGATAGGAGAGAGGTAGTGAGATGATTCCCACATTCAAATTTTTGTTAATCCCATTTTTATTGTTTGTTATGTTTTGTTTGACTACATTTTAAATTCGTTAACCTACAAAAAAAATCGTATCATTCTACCCAATAAATCGATTGTCATTTTTACTCTTCATAATCTCTATCATTTTTACAGAATAAAACAAAACATTTATTTTAATCTGTTTATAGAAAAAATTATAAACTTTGAATAAAAAACAATGCCCCGTCAAGATTTCTAACTAAAATCTTGTTACATAGTTGTCTATAGTTCACCAAATTTAAAAATAAACTTGTTGCGCCAAATTATTGAAGGATTGTTTTATGGCTCTGACAAAATTTCAGAAATATGTCATGGATTAGAATGGTTCAAATATTTTCGATTCAGTGAGTCCAATCTAAAAATCTAGGCAACTTTGTAACAAGAGTTTAGTCCGACATCTTGACAAAGTATTATTTATTCATTCAAAGTTTAGATTTTTTTTTTATAAATAGATATAAACAAATGTTTTGTTTTTTTTTGAAATTTTTTTCACTTGTTGGAGCAGTAATGATTTGGTCAAGCAGATTTTCCATGGAATTGTCCTTATTGTTTAGTGATTTTCCGCAAAAGTGATAAGGATAAAATTTCTTGTTTTAGGAAGATAAGGATAAAATTTATGATCGGTAGAAAAAAAGTGACAGATTAGTGAAGAATAAAAATGAATAATGCGAAAAAAAAAATGTAGTGAAAAAGAGAAGGGTAAAAATGGCCGCCTGTGTATTGAATAGGATTACATAATTTTCAAAATGTGGTCAAACAGAAAATAACAAACGGTAAAATATGGGATTGACAAAAATTTGAACGTGGGAATCATCATACTACCTCTCTCCTATCAATTATGATAGTTAGTTTGTTGAGAAAAATTAGGATCAAGTGGCACATTATAGTAGAGAGTTTTTAAAGAGAGTGCATAAAGAGAGTTTATTTAGCATTTCTCTTCTTAAATACGTGCTCAACAATTCCTAAACAAACACACAAACAAATAGCTTCAAAGATGCCCCCAGATTGAAACTGTTCATAAAATCCAAAACTGTGAAACTTTAGATTAAAAGCTAACTCAAACTGTTCTCATACTTCGCATTTGGGATACAAAGGTAAGAAAAGAGTTCAATTTTTGATTCCTTGCCCTCAAACCAAAAGTGTTCGCAATTGCCTCGTTGAGAGACTCAATCGTCGCTAAGTTCCCTGTCTCCTGCCACGATATTCTCTTCACGAATTCCTGAAGCTCCAGTTCATGACTATCACGATCTCTGTTGCTTCTTCTATTCTTGAAACACCCTCTCCATCTTTCATTATGGTGAAACAGAATAAAGACACAGAAAGTTTAGAACTTTAGCAAACAAAAAAAAAACAAGAACAACTCAAAAACTGAAAATCAGTTGAAAAAGACTAGGATTTGTACATGTAACTGTCTGTTCTGTATCACCATCTGAAGGGCTAGATTGGTGGGATGAATCAATCCTGCATAAGACACGTCACCAAGGTTCTTCTCGAAAATTGGGGTTCCCCAATTGCTGTTGTTTCCGAGGAAGATTGAAGCAGGACTCCCTTAACCCATAGCCATTGTCCACCGATTTCATCGACCCATCAGAGAGAGAGAGAGAGATTCGACAGAGAGAGATACAGTACCAATTACCCATGCCTTCTCATCTTCTTTAACCTTATCTTCATACCGTATGATTTATTATTCATTTTTTTTTCTAATATTTTTGTGTCTTGACCAATATACCTTTCGTATATGGATGGTGTTTGGATGGAACATTTTACCAATTTCAATTAGATAGGTTTTATTGAAAACTAGAGTATTGCCCGTGCCTAAGGGCACTATCCCTAAATTGGATAGTTTTTAAATTTAGAGGTGTTTCTTTTTAAATGAATTCAAAATTGTTATTCAAAAATTATATTTACAAATGTGGTGAAAAAAAAGAACTTTCAAATATGGGATGAGCATTATAATGGACGTGGAAATCACTCACAACCTATCTCCTATAGTTAGGGATGTAGTTGAGAAAAATATCTCTCCTATTAGTTAGGGATGTCCAAGGAGAGTGGGTAATTAGGAATGTCCAATGAGAGTGGGTATTAGAGATGTAATAAGTATGTGAGATCTAATGGTGGGGATAAGGTTGATTTAATCTAACGGTTGAAAAACCATAAGTTAGTTAAACCATGCTATTTTATAATATAAATTGTGATTGAATAAGCATATTCTAAAAATGGAGGTTGCAATGTTTTAGTTACTGCATTAAGTAACTAAGCCTTATTTTTTTTCTTTGTTTTCTCCATTGAGTTTTCCTTTTGTCTTTGCTTTTTCTTTTCTTCTCTTTGTTTTCTTTTCCTTTATCTTTTTTCCATTAAGTTATATTTTTTTCATTTCATTTATGATTGCATTTTTCAAGTTATATGCTTATTAAGATAATTTCATTTAACATATTTTCAAATGTATTTACATTTAATATAAATAACAGATTGATAAACAACTCGTATTTAATGAGTATATGAAATGTTTTGTAATACTAATGGGAGTTGGTCCAAGTGGTAAGCAACTTGGTTCCGCTTAAGCAGGTTGAGTCCTTGTGTATGTAGAAAATTCCCACTGGGAGACTCACCTGGCATACCCAGACATGCGATCCGGGTCGGACCGGATTACGGGGCAAAGACCCGAAACCGGTTGAAAAACAAATATATATATATATATATTTTGTAATAAAATAGTAGTAGAGGATTTCTAGAAGATTTTTACTTATTGGGTGAAATAGGACAGTTCTGTAATATTGAAGATGTTAGGTGAGGATCATAGTGCTATGTGAAGCCCTCTTGTTGCAGACGACTTTCCAACTATCTATTTATCAAAGGCTATTTAGTTAAAAGTCTTTAGGTACCGAGGTAATTCGGAGGAAGATCCAAACGAACAGAGCCGGACTTAACTAATGGCCCAATTCGTGTTCCAAGAAGCCTTTGTATAATGATCATCATAAGAAAGAGCTTCTACTCGGGTGATATGATATCTTACTTTACCTCATTCCATAATAGATCGACCAAGAAATGGAATCTTAGAGCACCCTGAACCTAACCACGTCTCTCAGATCCCCAAATCCGGTTGTGCTTATGTTTTGAATTGGCAGTGGGTTAAAGTTTTGGGTCGATGTAGGGTGTGTCTTTGGGCAGAAGGTGCTGCTTGAGCATTTGTAATTTTATTATTGGATTTCGTGGTTTTGGGTATTCTGTCGATTATGTGTCGAAGGTATTTTGGTGGTTGCGGTGGGATTCAAGATGGGTGGGTATGTCCCTGGCTTCCATGGCCGACAGCGACGGGTGGGTTGCTGATGACGAAGGCGAATGATTGAGAGAGTTGGAGACGGTAGAGGCGAGGAAGGCATGAGTGATCTCTGCTTTGTTGAAGAAGAATGAGAGAGAGATAGAGAGAGAGAGAGAGTGATGAACGAAAAATATGTGGGGAAGGAGAGGGGGTAGGCTGCAGTTAGGGTTAGAGGAAGAAGATGAAGTTGGGACAATGAAGGAAATGAAGTTGGATTTTAATGAATTAGAGAGGTTATTACTATCTTTAGCGGACTCTGTGAGACTCCATCAGTTACGAGGGGTAAAGTTGAATTTTTCGAATGTCACGAAAGCAATTGGTATTTTTACTGAAAGATATGGGTAGAAAATGGTCAAATTGGCTTTGGTGGGTAGAGGTTTACACACCAGTCACCACCCTCCACCAAAAGTGCTTTAATTTTGGAAGGAGTAGTGACTCCCAAATTCCTTTGAGATCTTCGTAAGTATTTTCTCCGTTTTTTCTGATTCTTCATGAAACAATTTCTCTGTTTTATTAGAAGCTTAAATTTTGACACTTTTGCCCTTAAAAGTGGGCTTGTGACTCCCCACTTTGCAAGTGGAGGCCACATGTCCTAAGTGATACTACTCTGTCCCAGCTCTTCCCCATCATTTTGACTTTTACCACTATTCACTGGGTCACTTTGACTCGGTGATTTGGATAGCAAAGTAATTTAATTTTTTGATAATTTTTTCATGGTGTTGTAGAGTATAAGTTGCTCTATAACACCGTGAAAAAATTATCGAAAAATCGCATTATTTTGCTATCGAAATCACCCGGTCAAAGTGACCCATATACGAGTCAAATATTCTCAATGATGGGCAAGAGCTGGGACAGAGGTAATATTCTTTTCATTAAGGGCAATATGGCATTTTCCCTATAAAAAATTGCCAAGAAAGAAAGGGATGAAGAATATGATAAATGGCCCAATATAAAAAGAATGAAGAATAAGAAGAAACGGGGGGATCTTTGTTTGAGAGGGTCTCACAACATCGGTGTTTTTTTTTCTTTTCTTTTGGACAACTTCTTTTTTCTTGCTTTTTATTCACGTGGTTGGGCCTGATAAAATGGATAATTTCTTTTTGGTTATCTTATCTTACTCAAGTTGTTTAAATGTGTTTGAGCATCCACAATAATATAATGTACAACTTAGCCATATATTGGACTAGTTCTATTTTTATTTTTTTATTTTTTGAGGAGAGACTACTTCTATTTTTCAATTGTGCTCGTCAAATAATTTTGAAGTGGAGTTTTCTTCAAAAACTAATTCTCGAGAGAAAAGAGGTAAAATAATAAATTAAAGTATCCCTATATAGTCTTCTAAGCTAAAAATGTTGATTATTATTTTATTTTATGTCCACGAAAATCATAAATATTAATTACCTCTATAAATGAAAGGAAATTGTTTTAGAATCCTACTAGTTAGGAACTCTATTGATGATGAGGATATACTGATTAAAATTAATTGGAATGAACATAAATATTATGGATGAAAATCATTTGCCAGATTTGGCGAGCGAAAATCAAGCCCAACATATTAGTATGTGAATAAGCAAGTTTACTGCAACTTCACTAATTTTAGAACTCAGTATCTTTATGATCTTAACTTCCATCTCAATATTCTACTATGGATGCTCTAATATATACTATATCTATTTAAAAAAAAAAAAAAAAAAAAAAACTAAAAGAGAGAGACGTGGCAAATGGGTGCTAGCTCAGTTGTAGAGCATTTGAAGTCTTTGCATGAGGTTTCGGGTTCAACCCCGCTATGTGATGTAAAACTTAAAGAGAGAGAGAGAGAGATGCGGACAATTAAGTAAAAAATGAGTGATAACGTCTCATTTTCTTGAATGAAAAGAAACGGTAAATAACATGACAACACACACAACTTCACGACACAAGAGAGAGACGTGGGACACGTGATAGAGGGGCTAGAGTTTTGTTGAATGAGGAAGGAAAATTGTTTTAGGATTTCTTTTATATTCTCCTATGTATGAACAATTGCTCATTAGTCCCTAGGAATTTGAATAGAGTTCAAAAGAGTTTAATAATGGACTAAAGTGAAATAAAATGAATATGAGCAATTAAATAAAATAGTGTTAATAAATAATATCATATTCTAATTCTAATTTCACTATTAGTGAAATGAGAATTCGAATATGATGGGAATGAAGTTATTGATGATCTTCAACTATGAGAATATGATACGATTAGCTATGAAATAAGAGATGATTTATTAGAATGTCCTTATAGAACTTTGGGGTATTTTACCAATATCCATATACCATAGTTTGTTTAGTACAGGTAGAGTTGTTGGGTGATTGGAAGCAACCATGAATGCAGAAGGAGGCCAGAGCGTTAAGTACTTTGAAACTTGGTAGGATCCATTATGCACCAGCAGCCCCTTGTAGTGTGCATTGTTCTTTCACAGATTTGACAGACCACTGTTGATGATGGAGTAGGTAAGATGCCATAATTGATCTCATTTTTTTTAAATAAATAAATTTTACTTCGGCAATATGGGCTAACTCATTGAACTGTGTTTAATACATGTATGGTAGACAAACATTAGCCCATGAAATAACATTAGACAAGCCCAAGCCCACCCGAGCTAAGCTTTGGGCGAAGGCATTCTTCAACGGTATGTGAAAGAAACCCTAAATATATATAAATCTTTCACACAACAGCTACACTCCTTCAACATCCTTCATCTTTCCGAATCACAATTTATTTATTTAGAGAGAGAACATAGCACTAATCTCCACAATCTGTTTCTACCAACAACCCCCGGTAACTAGATCTATGTGCCTATTATTACTGCAAAATGAACGACCTCCACCTCTGAAGAGAGGAATCTAAATGAACTAGAATCGGGAAGGCGTGTCCCCAAATGAAATTTCCTCTTGAGATTTTGATAATCACCCCACCATCAGCAAGCTTCTTACTCCTCACCACTAGTATCTATGTTCATCTTCAACATACCAGTAGGCGGCGACCATCTCCGACGATCAAATCCGTCTCTGGTCTTTGCATGTGCAAATCTGCAAAAGAAAAGGTTAGATATTTCTGTATATTATGTTTTGCAGCTATAAGTAAATTTTTTGTTAGATCTATTGAAATTAACTAGAAATCGTTTCAAATTAAACTTTCCAAATTTTCCAAAAGAATATGGATGAAAAGTTGAACCTGATCAGTGCTAAAATCTTCCACAAAAATTTAGAGCTGAGCATGTTAAAGGCAAGTTCGAACTTGACACATTCAAGTCCCAAAATTAGCAAATTCCATACTTGTCTCATGGACTGACAGTTGAAGAATATGTAAGTGAATCTTGGAAAGATGGTTACAGGAACAACAAATATCAGTAAGCTTTCTTTAATCCTCTCTTATGCAAATTTGTTTTGATGGGATGCAGCCATGATATAGCTTCCACACACACACTTCTGATTTTATCGGTACCTTAACATTCTAAGAAAATATTACCCAAGGACTAGCCTTTCCACTGCAAGTATGAAAAATACTTTTGATTAACAATAGAGGCAACCACATAATAACCTGATTTCAGAGTACAATTTTCAGTATATTTTTGTCAAAACTAGGCTAGCTTTCACTTTGAGTTTATTGGCAATACGGATGGCAATTTGCTCTGGTCTGATCACAGAACCAACAGATCAGATCCGAATGTATCAAGACTGAATCCGGTCTAATAAATGGATCGGATATGGATCATGAAAGAAAAATACGAACGGATATGAATCCAGTTTATATCATAGTGATGACCATTGGATACCCAATCTCATCTAATCCGAGTAATTTCCATTACAAAAATACCCTCAAGATTTATATTTAATAATGGATATACATATTCGTGTATAAAATTATTAACTCACTTTCCTCCACAATGTTACTAACCCTGGCCTCACAAAAAATACCAACCTAATATTGAGCAATGAGTTATTGACAGTTTTCTTGTATGTTAGTTTTTTATATTTGTGAATGAAGTGGTGTATTGACATTTTGTCTGATTTTATTTTTTTTATACGTGGATTGGAAGTTATGAAGGTCATGTTGATATTAACATCAGTCATGTTTTGATGTTATCATGATATATATATATATATTTTGGGTTCTTGGAAAGACTGATTAGATAGTAGAATCCGATGTAATTTGTGTATGATGGATCTTCGGATCGGATATGAATACCGTCGTTTAGATACGATAGGAATTCAACCTGAACTCAATTAATATCTGACTGGATATGAATCAAATTTGAATATGTCCTTATTCAAATATGGATATAGGATAACTAAATCCATATAGCTTTTTACCAAAATAATAGAAATTCATTGATTATCCTCACCGTTCATGATGTCTTACACCTTGATATACAATGTCCATTATCTTTAAAACCCATTTCCAAACATTAGACTTCATAAGAACCATTAACAGATAAAGTGTCCACTATCTTTAAATCCATTTCCAAACATATAAGTGGAAGCATAAAAAGCATTAACAGAAAAAGTAGCTGAATCTCTAAAATATTCTCCTTTTGAAGGTTTTTGCTAATAATGAACTACGATGAACTAATATACACGGTTTTTTGCTAATAATGCTAAAAAAAGCGTACAAAAACTCTAAATCCTAACCCCAACAAGCTTGGAAATATGTAACATGTCCCACTCTTCCCCAAAACACCATTCATTATCACTATAGTTGGTGCCAATTTAGGAATGCTTCCGATGCCATCACTTTGGCTTTCTAAGAGCAGAACTAGTTTTATTGTGTTTGATAAAAAAATATATTTTTTTTTTTTTTTTTTTTTTTTTTTTTTTTTTTTTTTTTACTTTTTGAACCGTTTCTACTGTCTCACAACAGTATCAGAAAGTAAGGGCAGATATGCTTTTCCGGAATCTGTTTTTGATATATTTATCTACACATGATTAGGTGTGTAAGCGGGTTGATTTGGTGCAGACCGTACACTAAACCGATTATTTTATTAATTTTGTAAACAAACCAAACTATTTGAAAAGATGAACCAAAACAAATGATTTTGTGTATTCGGTTCGGTCGATTTGCTTAACATTCTTGTATGGATACTATAATACTAATATGTCAACGGGTTTTAAGTAAGAAAAAAACTAAATAGACGTAACAAAAAAAACTTGCATAGTAATTGTTTTAGAGAAAATATGATAGAACGTGAGAGAAATGGAGAAGATAAGATCAATAAGATCACTTTAATGGAATATAGCTACTTGGATTACTCTTTTAATAGATTATTTCATACTCTTTACACAATATATTTTTAATAAAAGTACACTATGCACATATCGGTTATGTTTGGTTTTGTGCGTTGTGATTTTTTTACGATCCGAAACCGTACCGATTAGACCAGTTTGTGAAAAAAATTGAACCTTTCATAGACCGAACATCCATAAAAACCGTCCAAAATCACGACATTCAGTTTGGTTCGATCGGACCAGTATATTCAACTTTCCTTACATCCCTAATTTTAACCTTATTTTTTTTTAAATGTCAGTATTTATCTTTACGGAACCGATGTATGTCATATAATTTGTCATTTAACTTTCACACCAGGTTCTATGTTGGTTTTACCAAATCCAAAACTAATGTATCAATATTCACAGTCAGTTTTACGTAATATTTATAAAAAAAACATCAACTATAAAATTCACACTTGTTTTCTCACAATGATTCTCACACAACAGCTTCTACCACTGCCACAGCATTCCCAAACTAGCCATTACTCCACTACGATTCCAAATATGTTGAATCACTACAAAGAGTCAGGGAGGAAAAAAGCATGACACTGTGTAAGTGAGATAGCACTGAACAACAATCTTTATTAACATCTCCTTACTAACTAAAGATATTTATTGTTCTTTCCACCCATTTAATTTACTCCCAATGGGTTGCCCTAGTGGGTGCACCCCTAGGTCTTTGAATCTCACGAACGCCAACCCCAAGACTCCGCGGGTTCGTCGGGGTGCCCGCAAGCTAGCTCGGACACCACGAAGAATTTGAGTGAGACTGTTGGGTATTTTGATTCAAACAGTGTCACTGAAGATTGGAAAAGCATGGACAACCGTCACACTTGAAGAACTAACCAACGTTAGTCGGCATATGCACAGGTGTGCACGTGTGCAATGTGTCCCTGTGTGAATTGTTTGTTGGGTGTAGTGACGAGTGTGTTAGGGCGGCTAGTGGCTTGTTAGCAATAGGAGTTTGTTTGGTCTTTTGGTCAAAGGAAGTTTCCACTTGGTCGTGGGACTTTCTTGTTGGCTGGGGCGGCTTAATTATATCCAAGTCCGTCTTAGATTATTTTTAGACGTTTCTTTGGCTCCGAGTCTTCTAACTATAATATATAGATGTTAGGGTCGTGAATTTAAGTAGTCTGCTTGTAATTGGTTTTGCTTCTCATCAATAACTCGGGGTTGGGTTGGCCGAATGGTCGTGGACGTAGATAGTCTCAAAGCTAGTGAAACACGTAATTCTTTTGTTATTGATCTTATTGTTGTTAATTTTTTCTCTTGATTTCTCGCATGTATTTGAAACCTAACAAACGGTATTAGAGCTAGGTTTTTTGAGTTTCAAGAGAAGCAATGGTGAGTTCGATGATCAAGATTGATCGGCTCGATGGAAAAAGAAAGGTTTAGTCTTTGGCAAATCAAGATGTGTGCTTTGTTGAAGGAGCAAGATCTATGGTTGCCATTGGCTAACAAGGCGGCCACGGATACGAGCACCCTGACGTTTATGAAGATGGAGGAGAAGGCGCACGCGACGATCATATTGTGCCTCGCGGACCATGTGATCACTGAGGTCGCAGATTAGGATACCGCAGCTGGATTGTGGAAAAAGTTGGAGGATCTCTACGCGAAGAAATGTGTGGCCAGCAAACTGATGTTGAAGCAGCGACTATTCAGTCTTCAGATAGTTAAAAGTACGCGTATTGGTGATCACCTAGACAATCTTAACACAATATTGCTCGAGCTGCACAATAGTGATGAGATTGTGAGTGATGTTGACGCGACATTGATTTTAATAGTTTCCTTTCCTCCATCTTTTAAGGTTTTTGTTTAATCGTTCGTTATTGGAAAAGAAACGATAACCCTAGAGGAAGTTATGTCCGCCCAACATATGAGGGAATTGAGGCACAATGCGGTTGGAAAGGAAGATCATGCTGCTGGAGCATTGATTATTAGGAGAGGAAAAGGTAAGGGATATAGACGAGGTGGGTCTGAATTACCTCTGAACGTATGTACTTTTTTCAAGGAGAAAGGTCACTAGAAGAGGGAGTGTCCGAAGAATCAGGCGTCTGTAGCTATCGCTTCAGGGGGAGGATGAGGAGGCACAACACCCGAGGACGATTATGCTCTCTAGGCCCCTTAGGGGAGGTTCGGGCTCCAGGCATGGAGCATGCACACGCGTTGTTGGCGGCGTTTTATCGTGCAGGCATCGGTCGGTGGCGCGATTGGATCTTGGATTGACGCGCATCGTTTATTTTTTTGTGTGCATCAGTGCAGATGGCGGTGCAACTTGGCATGACATCGTTTGATAGACACTTTCTCGCGAAGTGTCATTGGCGCAATCTTGGGGTATGCATTAGTCACGGTGCATTGAGAGGCGGTTGTTGGGACGCACTGGGAGTGTTTTCAATTTCGCAAATTGAGAATACACTCGGATTGAGTTTCTTGGATTTATGAGAAGAATTGATTCGATAGCTATGGAGTATGAATCAATGGAGAGGTTTTGTTGGGTATTTTGATTCAAGCAGTGAAATTGAAGATTGGCAAAGCAATGGTCATGTTACACACTTTAAGCCCTAACCAAAGTTAGTGGGGGAAAATGCACATGTGTGCATGTGTGCTTGTGTGAATTGTTTGTTTGGTATGGTGACTAGTGTGTTAGCGGGGCTAGTGGATTGTTAGCAGTAGAGTTTTGTTTGGTCTTTTGGTCAAAGGAAGCTTCCACTTGGATGTGGGACTTCCTTGTTGGTTGGGGCGGCTTGGTTATATCCAAGTCCGTCTTAAATTATTTTTGGACATTTCTTTGGCTCCAAGTCATCGTAATAGTATATATAGATGCTAGGTTCGCGAGTTTGAGTAGTGTGCTTGTAATTGGTTAGGCTTCTCATCAATAAATCGAGTTTGGGTTGGCCGTTGACGTAGCTAGTCTCAAGTGTTCTTGATCTTATTATTGTTCTTGTTTTTTCTTGCTTTCTCACGTATTGGAATCCCAACAGAAACACTATTATATTCAAATTGAAGAAATTAGCAAACCAACATTGGAGTACCCCTTTTTGGTTTGTTTCCTAATATTTGTGTGATTGAGATTACTTGGAGAATACACTCGGTGTAGCCCATATCCGACATGCCTAATACTTCTGTGGATGTAGAGTGGTGTACCTTTGGGATTGATCAATAAATAAAGTGCTCATTTTCGCCGTGGAGGTAGCTAACGTGATCGTTAGTGAACCACGTTAAGACCGTGTTGTTGATCTCGTTGCGTTTGTTTAATTGTTCATGTTTCGTTCTCGTTATAACACAGTCTTACAAAAATATCTTACATCCTCGTGAGTCTAGAGGTTTCTGAATAAAGTAATGTTCTAGAATTCTCCCCCAATGCTGCTAACAACGGCGAGTCCCGAATCAGGAGACAAGGAGGCCGATGCAAGATAGATAAACTCTATATCTAGTTTCTCTCTCTATAGCTTCTCTTTTTGTTTCCGTCTTGTGACTTAATCATCACTGTATTTTTCTATCATCGGTCCTAAAACAGTGTTTTATTTAATTGATCCTACAAGACATGAAACTATGTTATCAAATAAATTAGTTCCATGTTAGGTTATCAAATAAATTAGCAAACTAGCAAGTAAGCAGCTCTCATAGCACTATCATTTTTGTTTGCAAATGGTGTACGAGAGCTTATTAAGGATCAAGACAATTTAAACCAGGAGGCGCCATTTAACAAACAAGACATGAGAAAGACCATAACACTAAGATTTAAGAATAATTCTTCCAGTATAGCGAAATCTTGACAATTTAAAGAAAAAAACATTGTTTTCATGAGATAAAAAAAGCAAATATTTAGAACAGCCAAGTAGGCAAAATTCGTTCTCTCTTGATCTTGAGCTAGCCTAGCCTAGCATTTGTTGTGATTTCGGGTCATTGTACAAATCGGAGATGGATCTGTACTTTCTTGCCTTCTTGCACTGGCAATTCATCAAAACCCACCACAACCGTAGGAGTTCTCTTTCTTTTATTATTGCTGCTGCTTTCTCCTACAACTCTGCAGCTGTTGTTGTTGAGTCGCAGGAGGGAAATGACTGCATCTTTCTCTTTTTGTTCCATGGCGTCGAAATTTCTTGCTTTGCATGGACCCACCATTTCGAAACTCTTATCAACAACAGAGAGGGAGATCGTGAGTTGGTCCTATATATATACTTGATTTTAAGGTAATTATAGCTATAATATACTAACTAATTTATTGGTATTGACATTGATTATATATTATTAATATTAAATTACTCTTGAGACTTAGACAACTCTTACTTAACAAAGATCTACCATTGACATAATCTCTTACTATCCTAAATTTAAATCTGGCGATGAAAAATAATAATATGGCGAACTCTACATAATTTATTTGAGAATTAATGTCATAAAACGTTTTCCCACCAAACCCAAGTTATTTAGAATTTACATCAAGGTGGTCATGAATTCAAGATTATTAGAATATTTAAATTAAAAAATCTATTCAATAAAGAAATCATTAAGTAACTATGTCCTGAATTCACCAACTAATACAAGAATCAAAGAAATGAATTATATTCAAAAGAAGTAGGTGCTATATACCGTATAGGTTGGCTATAATTTGCACAATATGAAAAATTCGAATGAGTCAAGTTTTTGATACATCTTTTGGATATAATTTCTTTCTTTAATTGTAGTATTAGTTGGTGAATTCAGGATATAATTACTTAATTATTTCTTTCTTGAATAGATTTTATTATTTAGAAATTCTAAAAAGCTTGATCAATTCATGAAAACACCTTGATATAAATTCTAAATAACTTGGCAGGAAAACGTTTTGGGACATTAATTCTCAAATAAATTCTTAAGAGCGTCATTCTGGCACAAGTAGAGTTAACCATTTTATTATTTTTCATCGCCAGGTTTAAATTTACGATAGTAAGATCTTATGTCCACGGTAGATATTAGCAGCTGTCAAGTCTGAAGAGTAATTTAATAATAATAATAATATGTAACTAATATCAATAAAAATAATTTAATTAGTAGAAAATAAGTATATATAGGTCCAACTCTCAATTTCCCTCTCTCTCTCTCGTTGTTAAGAGTTTAAAAACGGTGGGTCCATGGGAAGCAAGAAATTTTGACGCCATGGAACAGAAAGAGAAAGATGCGGTCATTTCCCTCATGCGAGTCAGCAACAACAGCTCCAGAGTTGCGGGAGAAAGCAACAACAACATCAAAAGAAAGAGAACTCGTGGAATTGTGATGGGTTCTGTGATGAATTTCCAGTGCAAGAAGGCAAAAAAGTACAGATCCATTAGCGATTTGACAATGATCGGAAGTCATAAAAAATGCTAGGCTAGGCTAGCGCATGATCAAGAGAGAGCAATTTTTTCCTTCTTGGTTATTTCAAATATTGGTCATATTTTATTTCATGAAAACAATGTTTTCTTTGAATAATTATCAGGATTTCGCTGTATTGGAATAATTGTTCTTAAATCTTAGTGCTATGGTCTTTCTCATGACTTGTTTGTTAAATTGTGTCTCCTTGTTTAAATTGTTTTTGTCCTTAATAATGTCTCGTACACCATTTGCAAACAAAATTCATTGTGCTATGAGCATCTCCAACCCATGGCTTTTTCCCCCTCCCCTCACCTCCCCTTCCCCCTCCCCTCACGGGCCCACAATTTCCCCCCTCCCCCTCCCCTTCCGCCAAACTACTAATCGTCTCCAACCCATTTCTTTCAACCCACCCAAAAAATTAATTTGTAATATATATTTAATGATTTAAAAATGAATTATTAATACCAAAAAAAGTAAATGCAAATTTTTTTACCAATATATATATATACACACACACACATACACACAAAAAAGTTGTTAATAATAATAACAATGATATATTTTGTGTCCTTATCATTGAATAAATTTGACGTTTTAACCGTGTTTTTTTAATTATTGAAATTATAATTGTTAACAGTATAAAAAATAAGTTTTATTGAATTTCAAAAAAATAAGATAACGATGACTTTTGATGAATATACTTTCCAATAATCGTGAATACATTATTAATTTTAAAAAATAATACGAAATAAAATTTATTAATCATAATAATAAAATATATAATATAATCACAAAATATTAGTATGTGTAATTAAAATTCTCAAATATTCAATTAATTAATCATTCCATGTAGGGGGAGGGGGAGGGATTGTCCATGGGCAAATCCCCCCTAACCATCCCTCACCCAAGACAAAATTTATCCCCATAGCACCCCCTCCCCCCATGGGGTTGGACATGAACCGTATTTTTATACGATTTTCCCCTCCCCCCTCCCCCTCCCCCCATGGGGTTGGAGATGCCCTGAGAGGTTGCTTACTTTATTTGTTAAAATAACATTGAATTAATTTATTTGATAACATAACATTATTTCATGTCTTGTTGGATCAGTTCAATTAAGACACTTATTTGGGATTGATGATATAAAAGTACAGTGATGATTAAGTCACAGGACAGAAACAAAGAGAAAAGGCTCTAGAAAGAGATACTAGATATAGGTCATCTTCTTTGCATCGGCCTCCTTGCCTCCTGATTCGGAACACGCCGTCGTTAGCGGCATTAGGGAGAATTTTCGTACATTATATCATTTAGTAATCTCTAAACATAGAAGGTCGTAAGATATTTTTTAAGACTATCTGTTATAACGAGATCAAAACAAGAACGAATAAACAAACACAGCGAGATCAAGAACACAGTTTTAACGTGCTTCACTAACGATCACGTTAGCTACCTCCACAGAAAAATGAACACTTTATTTATTGAAGAAAACACAAAGGTACACCACTCTACATCCACATAAGTATTAGGCAAGTCCTACATCCTTACTAAGGGTGAGCACGGACCGGTTTGGGCGGGTATTGCCGAAAATTTTGCCCCGACCCAATAGGTACGGGTTGGAGAACGTTCAACCCAAACCCAATCAACTGTTCCTGATATCCAAACCAAACGTAACTTATCGACTCGGCCCGATTCGGACCGGGTTGAACGGGTTGTTAAATCTAGATAAGTTATTTGAAAAACATATAAATTTATTTAAAAAAATAAAAGATGCATAAGGTTCGTGTTTGGAATTGAAAATTTTAATAGTTTGTTAGAAAAGATGGAGTTATTTGAGGAAAATCAACTAAAACTATTATTCGGGCATATAAATTTAGTTAAAATACGGTGTTATCTAACTACAATATGTAATTTTTTCATGTAAAAATTTAATCGGACCGGATCGGCCGTAAGCGGTTTTGCTAAATCTAAAACCATGATCAATTAAAGTTAGTTCGGGTTTGCGATTTTATAATCGTACACAATCAAATAGCATGAACGGGTGTTAAATTCGGACCGGTTTGATGCCGGCCGGGTTGGGATGGCCGGTTTGGGTGAGTTTTGCTCACCCTAATCCTTACATATGCTACACCAACTTATTTTCCAAGTTATCTTAATCAAACAAATATTAGGAAACAAACCACCAAGGAATATTAGTAGATTTATGTGAACCTGTGACTATTTACACTCTGAGTAATAAAATGGTGAACCTCCAACTATTTACACTCTAACTCTTACTCTCTCAAAAAGATCAAAACCTAGACAATATGTTGAGGTGTACAACTAATTTAATAACGAATTTCCATATTTTTGGATTAAATTAGTTGCAGACCTCACAATGTTGTTTAGTTTAATATTTTAGATAGAGTCAGAGTGTAAATAGTCGAAGGTACACATAAATTTAAAATAAATATGTCCCCACATTCGTATAAAAACTAAAATTTAAATTTATTCTTGGGTACAGATGTTTGCACGAAGCTTTATTACTCTCACACGAATACTTTCTCGTAAAGCTTATTTTACCCTTACTTTTCTCTGTCTTTTTTAACGCTTCTTTTTCGAGAGTGTACAGTGTTAGATCAAATTCAAATTTCATGTAGATTATCTAAAGGCGGAATCATAATCAACAAGACATAAACTATCATCTAGAATAGCCAAGAACATAAGAACATTAAATAAGACTAACCTCGATCCATAGCTAGTGTATTCGTCTTCAACGTCATGATGATCTTGAGTGACCGCAATCTTTCAACCACAACTTAGACCAGATTCGATGATCTCTCTCTCAATTGGAAGAGTGAGACTACTGTATTCGAATGTGTTGGGGATCGCAGCTCTGGTAGTCTTTATATACTAATTTGATGAGGCTCTCATAACCCTAATCATTTAGTAATGGGATACTACACATTACTAAGTTCATATCTCTTTATGTTCCTACGAGCTCAATTATTAATTAGATCACTTTAGTAACTCGTTTATTTGATAGCCCAATAAAATAACTATTAATATTTTTATATCGGCCCACAAGGAAATAAAATTTCCTAACAATCTCCCACTTGGTTCAAACATGAAAAACTAGATATAGTATATATTTCATAATCCGCGGTGCTAGCAGAAATGCTATCAACCTTAGAACATTCCTTATAACAATCTGGTCCATTGTCCATACCGGTGTGAGACCAAAGCGACATTTGCTACTTTTAGATAGTTGTAACAAAGACCCTTCAATGATCACCAAACCAATATATTCAATTTACCTGAATATTGTAATTTTCTGGTGCATAATTTGGATTATACTCTTTCGTCTAGCACAGATATAGACTTGTTGGGTGAACCAATATATTCTTCATAAGGTTTCTAAAGAAAATATCTCGGGGACACATTTCCTGTGTCAAAAATAAATACTCTTGGGGTGTATCATTGAGCATTCGAAAAGAGATCTATATCGATAAGGTGTTTGCTAGAACTAGTACTTAAGGTGGTGCCCTAAGGAATACTCCTACTACTTGAGGAGAAAACTTCTAGTCTCATTCAGTATTTCAAGAAAATTGAGATAAATCGTAAAGGATGCAAATATTTGTTATACATTGAATCAATGAGTCCAGTGTATACCAGAATATGTATACATGTGGTTTGGTATAAATTTTGTTAACCATTGTATCTATTAGGGTTAACGTACCATCGATTAGTAAGGTATTGAAGAGAACAAAAGGATCAATATTCACTTATCGGAATTCAGATAATTTTGAGATCACTGAATCTGATTCCGAGGATTATGTCAAGTATATTGACATAAAGTCTTATTTCTTCTTAATATAATATTCAGAGTGTTTGTGTCAATGTGACATTATAGTGATAAACTTCATTCTTGAGGATCCTCTAACTAAGGAATTACCACAGATATAGACTTGTTGGGTGAACCAATATATTCTTCATAAGGTTTCTAAAGAAAATATCTCGGGGACACATTTCCTGTGTCAAAAATAAATACTCTTGGGGTGTATCATTGAGCATTCGAAAAGAGATCTATATCGATAAGGTGTTTGCTATAACTAGTACTTAAGGTGGTGCCCTAAGGAATACTCCTACTACTTGAGGAGAAAACTTCTAGTCTCATTCAGTATTTCAAGAAAATTGAGATAAATCGTAAAGGATGCAAATATTTGTTATACATTGAATCAATGAGTCCAGTGTATACCAGAATATGTATACATGTGGTTTGGTATAAATTTTGTTAACCATTGTATCTATTAGGGTTAACGTACCATCGATTAGTAAGGTATTGAAGAGAACAAAAGGATCAATATTCACTTATCGGAATTCAGATAATTTTGAGATCACTGAATCTGATTCCGAGGATTATGTAAAGTATATTGACATAAAGTCTTATTTCTTCTTAATATAATATTCAGAGTGTTTGTGTCAATGTGACATTATAGTGATAAACTTCATTCTTGAGGATCCTCTAACTAAGGAATTACCACATAAAGTGTTGAAGAGCGGATTGCTCATTTGGAGTGGTAATACCTAAAGTACTTTCGTTTAGTGGGAGTTTGTATCCAATGAATATCATTTCTCAAGACACTTACTTCAACTTCTGCAGAATAAAGTTTTATGTTTTATTCAAGTTACTCTAAATTGTTGTTATTGTGAATTTCTAATTGCGGTTTAGCATAAAGATGGAAATTATAGTGTCTGATCTCACTTCAGTAAGGATTAGTGTAAATAGGCATGTCTAAAGATCACATTGCATGTAATTTCCCGCTACACACCCACACTTGATCTATGTCATTGAATATATTGGTTTGGTGATCATTGATGGGTCTTTGTTACGACTATATCTAAATGTAGTAAATGTCGCTTTGGTCTCACACTGGTATGGACAATAGACCAGATTGTAATAAGGAATGTTCTAAGGTTGATAGCACTTTTGCTAGCACTACGAATTATGGTATATAACTACATCTGGTTTATCAAGTTTGTCCCAAGTTGGAGATTGTGAGGAAATTTAATTTCCTTGTGGGCCAATATGAAAATTATTAGTAGTTATATTATTGGGCTATCAAATAAACGGGCGACTAAAGTGATCTAAATAAGAATTGGGCCTGTAGGAACATAAATTGCTGTGGAATTTGTAATGTGTAGTAGCCCATTACTAGATGATTAGGGTTATGGGAGCCTCATCAATTTAGTATATAAAGACTACTAGGGATGTGATCCCCAACACATTCGAATACAGTAGTCTCACTCTTCCCATTGAGAGAGATCATTGAAGCTGGTATGAGTTGTGGTTGGAAGATCGCGATCCACTCAAGATCATCATGAGTTGAATACGAATACACTAGCTATGGACCGAGGTTAGTCTCATTTAAAGTTCTTGTGTTCTTGACTATTCTATATGATAGATTATGTCTTGTAGATTATGATTCCGCCTTTAGATGAAGTTTGAAGTTGATCTAACACAATGAACATGCCTGAACCATACCCAGCAACTTCCATCGGCGTTGAGCAAATCGAACCCAAAGCCCTTGTTCTGTAATCGAGTTCCCTCTACAAAGATCTTGGCGGTTTGAAGACCCAACAGAAATCAACGCCGATAAATGTGTATAGGTGTTCACGGCAACCTCTGGCCAGAATTTGGTGCCACTCGTAGCATTTTACACTGTCCGATTGTTCGTGTGTAACGGCGTTCATCAGGAGATGAGTTGTGCAAAGAAAGTTTTGAGAGAGAGTGAGTCGTCAATCAACTTAATGCTTATCCTTTCCTATCTATGAAGATTTGGTTCTTGAATATTTTTAATCCATCTCTGATTATTTTTCTTGAATGATCCTGTGTGAGAGAGAAGGGGGACACGGGGGTCGATGAGGTGGGTCGCGTGGATATGGATGTTGCGGACCAATAACATATCTAGGGGTAAAATAGACCTTACAATAAAAATGATCGTGTGAAAGTAATAAAGTTTCTTGGGAACATCACTACCCTTGTGTTTATAAGGCCCTATTTTCATTTTGCGTTGTCCCAAAATGTAGGTCATCTTTCTAAATTGGGTTAATTGCACTTTACCCCCTGTGGTTAAGGGTTTGTGCGAAATACCTCCATGAGATTCCATATGTTGCAATATACCTCCACGTGATTTCATTTTGTGCATTAAGGGGGTCATTTTCTGTTAAGTAGGATAAAAAGACATAAGTACCCTTCGGGCCTACAGCAATCATTTTTTCCAGAAATCTCTTTCTCCAATTCTGCTATCTCTCTTCACTTAACTCTTCATCTTTCTCCATCTCCTTTTTTCTTCCAACAGATCGATTCTCCCTCTCTCTCTCTCTCTCTCTCTCTCTATTTGTTTGACTTGTCAAAGCCTTAGGTTTTCTCACATATCTAAGATCTTGGTGGTAGTGAGGTGAGGATTTGATGAATTTTTCTACCCCCGATTGGGTTGTTAGCGGACCAATTTATTGATCTTCCTCAATTTTTTCAATCGGCAAAGCTTTGGATGTCGTTTGGTTCATCTCTTCTCTCCAAACATCAACGCATGAAAAGGATGGGAGGATGAGGGTGCCTTCCGACTCAGGTCAGTGGAGGTCGCGACGGGTCAGTTCTATTGAAACGTCGTCTTTGTTGTAGATCAGCTTTGTTGAAGATGCCAGCTCAGGTCAATGGAGGCCGCAACGTCGTCCTCCACCTGCTTTGTCGTCGTCGTCGGTGTTCTCCTCCTTCGGCGGCGGCCACGGCAGGGTCGTCCACCTCCTACTCCTCCATGTCATCTTCCTCCTCCCTCATCTTCGTCTCCTTCCTCTTCCTCTCGGATTTGGATTCTATATCTTTTATTTTTTTTCTTTTTTTGAATTTCTTTGAATTATGAATGTTGTGGGTATTATGGGGATTGTACATTAGATTTTGACGAATTCTGTTAAAACTAATAGAACCGCACAAAAACTAGACCACATGACAGTTAATCGCAACATTACGAACCACATGGGGGTCTTTCACACATACCCCTAACCACGGGGGGTAAAATGCAATTAACCCTTTTAAATTGAACCAACTGTAAAGTAATAAATTTCTCATTTACTCCTCTTTGTCTTTTTTAAGATTTAAACTTACGAATAAAAGTAAAAAACATGTCAAACCAAGTTACTTAGAAGACCTTTTATATTATTCATGTTAAGAACATTGTAGACCATTTACAAAAATTCTACACATTTTATTCTTTGTGCAAAGTGGGACTCACATGGAGTATAAATGAAGCTTTACCAGCGATTGGTGTTTCCATCTACTATTAAGAGACTTTTTCGTTGTAAGAAAAGGGACTTTGAAAAAGGCAATAGAGATATTAAAGTGTTACATGAAAAAGGGTTCCAAATATGTTACAGTCAATTGATCGGTGTCATCAACAACGGAGATTAGTGAATACGCTTCTTGGTTGTCTCGAGCACCACCGACATGCCTAATCAGTAGATCATCCGTTTCAGTTTGGAACTTAGAGTGGAGGGAAATGAATTGAGGGCTCGTGATAAGAGAGTACCATGATTTCCGTACACCGGTACATCGCAGAACATCTTTGACGGAAAGCCTCTCAAGGATTTTGCCAACTACATCGGTTGGAATGTTCGTCGTCGCCTATATCTCTGTTTAGGGTTTCAAATGTTCTCTTGATACAGAGACACTACAACTGAATTAACACGGCCAGACTTCTCAAAAATTTAACATAGCCAGCCCGCAGAAATAGAGAACGGTTAGACCTTCATCTAACGGCTGTAATTCGACGGCCCGAAACGATAAAAGGGTCCCCATTATGATATAGACTGGGCCGAGAAATCGTGGAGAGCTGGATTAGCTTCTTCGAGTTTGTCCATTTATTTTTTATTTTGTCAATCATATCTCCTACTAGAGCATCTTCCATCTATTGGAACTTCCAATAGATGGGCGACAATAGTGTTTCTCAAACGTGCAACATCTTAAAACTGCATTATAATCTTTAGTCAAGAATAATTGAGTATACATCTCCCATCTTGAAGAACTCCTTCAGGATATTCAAGCTAGTCATGCCCAACTAGTCAAGAAGTAGCATGAAAATAAATTAGTACTAGGAAATCAATTCAACAAGCTCACAAAGTAAAAAATAGAGTATAAATTGACACCACCCCGATTATGGGGATTTCGTATCTCAGGGGCTTTTTTCGAAGGAAAAAAGTTCAGTAGAACGGTTCTAGGTAGGTCCTCAATTCAAAATGTAAATGAATATGAATCACCTTCATTTGTTAGTGAATCAAGTTGGGATATCTTTTTTCTAATCTTTTTAATCATCGCCACATGTCAAATTTTGAGGATTGCCACATTTTGAGTATTGTTTGCATATAGAAGTGTTTGGATTGTAGTGTGATAGGATTTCGCATATCTATATGCCAGTGCGGTGGAAGATGAGTTCTAAAACTTAGGTTGACGAACCCATAGAGACAATCTCTAGATTATACAATTAAACAATTAATTCAGAGTTAAGTAACCGGAGGAATATTTTGTTGATTAAGAAAGTGGTCGCCCTCAAACAAGCGACTGAAATGAAATAAACAAACTAGACTGATATTTTTGTTATTTTTTGATTAATACGAAGATGGAGAACACTAGATAGATTTAGGGTCCTAGGGCACTCAGACATTTCCGGACTATGATTCGAAACACTCTACATACGTCTAGTTATTCGGGTCATACTCAATACGACCGTCTGTCGATCTCACGCGATTCTACTTTTGAGTCATGTCAGTCCACCGCCTACTAGTTCGCTCACCGGGTCCTATCGGTCCACCGTTTTCACTCAACCCTAACTACGTATAACCGAAACAATCCATACACGGTCATTCAAGTCTCTATCACCTGTCTGTCTCAAGAAACTACGAGAATGTCAACAAAGTTCTTCACGAATCTGTGTTTTGTTTCACTGTTGTGCAACAACCTAGATAACTAGCAAGTATTGGATGATCAAACCAAACAAACGAAAAATTGAGAGCAAGAACTTGTCGAATAACTCGAACGATACGTAGAAACCGAGAGAGAGGAAACTCTAAACAAATCCCTTTTTCTTCATAAACTATTTAGCTATGAAATCTTAGCTAAACATAAGCTCGTTTATTTATAAAATTCTCCTTAAAATTGATAAAACGAGAGAGAGGAAACCAAACGTGAAACCGGAGCTTCCCGTCTTTCATCTTCTTCGTCTTCTTCTTTTTTCTTCTTCCTTGAGTTGAATGGTGTGAATGAATCCCCTCAATCAATCAACCCCCTTTTCCTAATATTCAGATCCGTAGGTTCCTTCCAAGTAGAAATATTCTAATTGCACTTTCACCCCTCCAATATTGTTGAAGTAACTCTTCCTCAACCCTAGGCTGTAAAATAAAAACCCGTGGATTTTTATTTCTTGTCTTCTCATTCATTACGCTAAGCCCCAAATCAATAGCCGCCTGGAAACAACCAATCGTACAATCGTACGATTGCTCTGTTCACTCGTACGATTGGCTGCGAGGGTGCTCAAGATTGGACCTGCTAAAAACTTGAATTTTTCAAACTGTTTTCACTTGCTAAAAACTTGAAATCCAATCGTACGATTGCCTCTGCTTCTCTCTGATTTCTTTACTTGTTCCGCTGCTGCATGATATGCGTTGCTGCGCTTTCTTAGCTCTGTTTTGCTTCGGCTTCTCTGTTGGTTTTGTTGCGTTGTAGCTACTGGGTGCTGGGTCGCTATATTAGTAGTGGTGAATCAAAGGCTGGGTTGTGGTGGTTTGGATCAGTGGTTCTGGGTTTGATTAACAATCTGCTGCAGGTTTGGTGGTCTGTGGAACTGAGGGTATTGAAAGCTGATACTAAATGAAAGCTGTGATTTGACTATTATGCGAAAAATTGTAATTTGCAAGATCTTGAAATCAATTCGTCTCAAGAGCATAAAATATTGTAAATCAGGAAACGTACCTTTCGCATCGAATCTTGACAACGAACTTCTAAAACTGTGATAGCTCGTGCTTTGATCGAAAACACAGTACCTCTTCTTGATTGAAACTTTGATCGACAGTCTCACCTTCTTCTCCCGGTCTCCTTCAATAATCAATGAACAATTTCTTTTCGTAATGGAATTGATGTTGTTCTTAGACAACTTATAAAGGATGAGTGATGGGTCTTTATAGAGGAGAGAACAGCGCCACATATTAATGTGGGGTAACGACTATAATTAATGCGAACCATAATGACATGCTGGGTTACTCCAAAATCACATTTGCTTAATTTGGTTTTAATTATCAACAGTTACAAATGTAGTGAAATCTAATTAAAAACTAGGTTAATGGACCATAAAAAAATCCGTATGTTGAACAATCCCTCTTTTCTCTGAGTGGACCACTGCAGTATGGTTTGCATCAGGCTTACTAAGGATTAGTTTGGTAATGCTGTGATGTTTTAAAAAGTTGTTGCTGTGTAAGAACTACTGTGAAAAAACTGTTGTGGAAATCTACGCAAAAAGTATTTGGTAAATTCATATTTAAGCTGCTGTTGGAAATCACTTATGATATTTTGTGTTTGCTAATTAGTGTTATAAAGCTGCTATTACTGTCGAAATGACAATCTAATAAATATTTTTTGATATAATAAATAGTGCTATTATAATAAATATTTTTTGATATTTACTAACGGGTAAGAATGTCAAATAATACATTTATTAAAAACCAGGTTCTGGAAAGCAGAAAAATGAATGTACCAAACACATTAATATTGTGTTTAGATTCGAAAAACAGCGTTCTAGAAAGCAAAAACATTGCCAAACGGGCTCTAACTCCCTCCTTCCGAAACTCTTAACATGAAATCTATTAGAGGTCGGTTTTGGGAAGTATAGAGATGAAAAAAAGAAAGATAAAACAAGTCCCTGGAGGTTATGTCGAGAATTTGATCTTTGTTTGATGTAGCAGCAGTTGGAACTTGGAAGGCAAGAAATATGCATCTCTTCCAATGGACACTTGTGACTTGTGAACCCAACAAATGTTGTGGAAGGAACAAATCACATCATGGTTCTTGTCCCTTCGAATGAAATCACTGTGAAAACAGCATTGCCGCTAAGCTGGCATACAAGAGCCGAGCACAGATGTACTTAGTAAACAACATTACAAATAAAATTAACCTTAGAATGTAAACATTACTCATAACAGTAATTTAATTTAACTTCAGTACGTATACATTACAGATTATAATTATAATTATTATTTTTAGACAAAAAAAGTCAACGACATGTCAACGGCACGAGGCTGTATGTGAAATCAGTAAAAAATCCTGTACAGCCAATAGCCTTACTTCCAAATTTGAAGGTTTTCCCGGTCCTCAAATTGTGGCTAACATAGACGCCGATGCGGTCCTTCAAAACCAAAACTTCGCCGTCATTCACCAAAGCAGCGCCATATAAAGGATTGGCGATAGTTCGCCAGGAAAATTCAAGTGACCGGGAACGCAAGTCGATTCTCTTTTCTTTCCTCCAATCGAAGCAGGTGGAGACAGCCCAGACATCCACTACTAACTCCTTCATAAAGCTTACAATTAAAGAGAGTGATTCTTTCCCTCGTACATAATCCCATCGACTCCCGTAAATCTCCAAAGGTGGGCTGGGTAACTGGTGAAACGTTTCCATGTCATTAGCTAAAGCAAATATAGGCAATACTCTATTAATAACCCAGTAAACAACCCCTCCGACACCTATTGTTGCAACCTGCACAACCCCCTCAGGTAGGTACAAAACAGACAACTCTTCACATCTAATTGGCTTCCAAGCAACATCCTTGCCCACTGTAGTGAACATACATTGCAGATTTTTGGTACGTTCAGCAAGGTAAGATAATACAACTTTGTAATCATTGGTTCCTCCGGGTCCACGAATAAGTGAAATGCTATGGCGTAGGGTCCCTTTCAAGGGGTCATCTACTGAAGGAAGAGTTGCAGTCTGCTTTGTGGCAAGATTAGCGACATAAAACTTATCATGAAATCTCACGACTGCTAATCCGTCACAACAAGCATAAAGTTTGCTTTCCAAGGGGAGGCATGTGTTGGTCACGCTAGCAGATGATTCCGCCAGATCAGCAAGCTCGGAAATTATAGCCCCACATGATTGGGATAAGAGGCCACTACGACCCGAGTGAAGGAGGAGGTGTTCCTTAATGAAGATAGGAGTGTGAATGATGTTGAACCATTTTCGACAGACATGCCTTGTGTCATGATGAAGAACATCAGCCGGAAGTAGGATGAGGATATAGAATATAACATCATCCGGAAGAGAGTGTATGCTGCTCTCTAACTCTCTCATTCTGTATGTACTTCAATTGCTTCAGTAATCTGACAAGGAACAGATCCATAAAGAGAAATTGATAAGGCAATAAACCAACAAGGCAACAAAATGGACAAGAATAATTCAAACTGTTAGGATGACTTCATGCTTCCGAGAAAAGAAAAGGAAAAGTGCATGCTTGAGCTCTATGCTCACATCCAGCTTCAATTTTTACCAAAAGCCAAAGGGGTTGTTGAAAATTGTACACATTAAAATGTAACAAATTATAATCAGAGTAGAAATTGCTCTTCAAACTTAAGAAAATTGTACACATTAAAATGTAGGTCAGTGAAACAACAGTAGAAATTGCTCTTCATACTTTAAGAAAATCATGTTTAAGAAAATCAGAAGTTATCCTCATAGTAAGGCCATATGTAACACATTATAATCAGAGTTATGCTCAGAAGAGTTTACAAAGCTACTAAATTGCTCTTGAAATTTCATGTAGAAATTTGTGTCTATTTACGGTTTATTGCATTTACCCCCTCCCCCTTGTGGTTAGGAGGTGACGTAAAGACTCTCTAAATCAATGGCAGCCAACTGAATTTTTATATTCTGCAACACTAAATCAAAGCCAAGCTAATTGAACATGGCAGAGAATTAGCAAAATGAATCATTGAGATAGCTGGTCAGTATGAAGGTCTATAAATGACTCCCCATAATGTGAAATTTCAAGATCTCTCTCAGTGTCATGACTTTTATGATGCAAAATAATCAATTGGCTTTGAAAGTGCAGCAAGACAACAGACAGCTTGGAGGCACATGATACCTCTCGACGTTGGTATACTTCCACGCAGCCAACGAATACGAAGCATACATGTGAAAACCTAGACGTCTTGCACATGAAATCTCATATTGGTATTTTATCTTCTTCTCACTTTGCATCACTACTGCAGCAATTCAGAAAATCCTGTGCCTTAGGGTTAATTTTAGGAAACAGTGGTCGAACAAGGACGAGAATATCAATATGAATCAGCAAAAAAATTATATACTTCGCTCACTATAATAAAATTTTGAAGGAATGGTGCACATTCCAAGTCAAATGAAAATGAAAACTAGGCATTAGTTTATGATGCATGATTGGATTTGAAAATGGACTAAGTAGCTTCGCATTAGTCCATGCCAATTCTGTAAAGTTTTTGAAACGTTTCCCTCGACCTTTACACAGAGCTGTATATTATTACATAAATTTGGGAAAACTTACTCTTCATTAGGCACAGAAAAGTTGCTTTCTTCCAGAAATATCATTATGGGCTTAGGAAATAGAGATACTTATAGATCAACCCGTCCAATATAGAATCAGTCTCAAATTCACAGAATTCCACAGCTTCTGGATATCTTCAATTTTGATCTCAATTGGAGTCATCTAAATAATAAAATCAGCAAAAATAAAGGGAAATGATTCTTACAAAGCAAAAAATTATTCTTACAAAGCCACTAACATCATTTGTGCAATTTCATTGGTCATTAGATGCATAAATAATGTTAGTGGCTTTGTAAGAATCATTTTCTGCTTTGTAAGAATCAATTCCCATAATAAACTTGCATACAAACAAGGGCGGAGGTAGGAATTAAGATGCACTGGGACAGAAGTTATAAATAAAGGTAGGCTTTTTCTTAATGTTACTTAGGGAACTATTGAAAATTTTCATTAAAGATAGGGATATTATTGTTTTTGAAGTTAGGATATCGGGCGTGCCCCACTGTGCAGCTCTCTAGCTCCCCTCTGCATAATAACAAAATCAAGAATAAACAACCTTCGGGGGTGTAGTTGAGTTGGTCGGGCTTGCATTCTTAAGGCTTTGGTCTTTGCCTAGAGGTCTTGGGTTCGAACTTTTGGGATAACCAAGGGTTGTCTATTCGCCTTCTCATCTGCGAGAATGTCATCCCGAGTATTCTTAAGCTCGTTTACACTAAAGTGTGATTTGCGGACTATTACATTAGGGCGGGAGTGCGCCCGAAGCATAGTGTCTGTAGGTTCCCCCGTCATAAAAAATCAAGAATAAACATTTCAAGCATACACGACGAACGAGTAAAAGACTGCTACCTCTAATTATCACAAAAAAAAAAACAAAAACAAAAACAAAAAAAACTACCACCTCTGTTTCTACTCTTCTGTCCTGATTTGACATTTTAACCCATAATTTGGTCACTTTGACTCGGTGATTTGAATAGCAAATAATGTAATTTTTTTGTAATTTTTAATGGTTTTGTATTGTAAAGTTTACTTTATAAAACAATGTAAAGATTACCCAATTATTGTATCACTTTACCCATCAAATTATCGGGTCAAAGTGACCAAGTGACAAGTGACGAAAAGTGAAGTAAGCTCAAAGAGGAGAAACAGACCCAGTACAAAAGATGCAAATTAAAGTGGATATGTATAACTCCTCCATGGCAGAAAAAAAGGAATTACCTGCAACTTCAGTTGTTCTCTCTAAAGGTTCTGGCTTTGGTTCTTCACCGATTCTCTCTAAAGGTTCTGTTGTAGCCCGTCCGGTAACAACGTGTTCCCGTCCGCCTTTCACCGTCGTGCAAGTTCTCCTGACTCGGTGGGTGCTCCCCTACCGCCCTCTAGTGTCGCCGCCTGCCTGTTGCCTCTTAGTGCTGTCGATTGCCGCACAGGACTACGACCTAGTCCTAATCGGTAAAGAAATTCCGGATTTATATAAAAATAACATCAACACCTAATAATGTCCAAAAATCTCAAAATGACCCCAAACAAGAACAGTAAACTGAAAACGAGACTGTAAGAAAAAAAGGCTAACGCTTCGACGTTGGCTGAACGTAGTCTTTTAAATACGAAGACGGTACCACCGTACGTCTAGGTCGCTCGGACGTCTGGGCTGCCGAATAACCTACCTCGTCCTCAGCTAGGCTTGTCTCCGACGTAGACTCTCTTGGTGTCGTATCACACGTGACAGAGGGGCTAGAGTTTTGGTGAACGAGGAAGAAAAATAGTTGTAGGATTTCTTTTATACCTTCCAAAGTATTAACAATTGCTCTTTACCCAAGATATTTCAGTAGAATTTAAAAAGTTTAATAATGAACTAAAGTGGAAAAAAAGAATATGAGTAATTAAATAAAATACAGTTGATAAATAATAGAGAGAATACATTATTATTGAAATAAGAATTAAAATATGATGAGAATAAAGTTATTGATGATCCTCAACTATAAGAATATGATACGATTAGCTAAGAAATAAGAGATGATTTACTAAAATGTTCTTATAGAATTTTGGAGTATTTTACTATTATCCATATATCATGGTTTGTTTGGTGCATGTAGTAAACTTGATAAAACCCATTATGTACCAGCAGCCTCTTGTAGTGTGCATTGTTTAATTACAGATCTGATATGACAGACCACTGTTATGTAAGAGGTCATCATGAACTCCTTTTTTAAAACAACTTTTTTTTTACTTCGATAATATGGGCCAACTCATTGAACCATGATACATGTATGGTAGACAAACATTAGTCAATGAAATAACTTAGACAAGCCCACCCTTGCTAAGCTTTGGGCGAGGGCATTCATGAACGGTATATGAAAGAAACTCTAACTATATATATAAATCTTTCACACGGTAGCTACACTCCTTCAACATCCTTTATCTTTCTGAATCACAATTTATTTCTTTCGAGAGGGACATAAAAGTAAATCTCTACAATATGTTTCTATCAACAACATCCGGAGACTAAATCTTGTGTCCAGTGTTACTACAAAATGAATGGCCTCCACCTCTGGAAGAAAGGGACGTGAATGAAATAGAATCGGGAAGGCGGGTCCCCAAATGAAATTGCCTATTGAGATTTTGATGATCTCCCCACCACCAGCGAACTTATGACTCCTCACCACTGAAGCATCTATGTTCATCTTCAATATACCGGCAGGCGGCAGCCATCTCCGACGATCTAATCCGTCTTCAGTCTTTGCATGTGTAGATCTGCAAAACAAAAAGGTTAGATATTTATGTATATTTGTAAATATGGGTGGAAATTTTCATTCAATCTATTAAAACTAACTAATAATCATTTAAATTTGAACTTTCTAAATGTGTCAAAGAATATGGATGAAAAGTTGAACCCGATCAATGTTAAAAGTTTCCACAAAGATTAAGATTTAATCATTTTTTATGCAAATTTTGTTATGATGGGATGCAACCCTGATACAGCTTCCACACACACACCATCAATGTAACACCCCTAATTTCCGAGAGAATTCTTAGTGCAAATTCAAGACTTTGGGGGCGAATTTGTAAATAGTTTGTCACATCTTTAAAGTTAGAATTTTGGAGTGTTAGTAATATTTGGAAGTTGTTTGAATTATTTTGAGGCACTAGAAATATTTGGGGTGGTTGTGCAGTTCTCTGAAATTAAGTAGAAGCTCTAATTCTAGTTTATACCTCAAAGTTTGGAAAACTACACTTTCACCCTCCCCTATGTGTTACCCATGCAAGATTGAGATATAACAAGTGTCAAACCTCACTACAACTTGTTGTTGCTGCATCTAGCTCAGCCATGCAAAGAGAAATCAAGAGAGAGAGAGAGAGAGAGAGAGAGAGAGAGAGAGAGAGAGAGAGAGAGAGAGAGAGATGAGGCTATATTCTTCATCTTCTTCAAGAACAACCAACACCATCTTCAAACAACTCCCCCACAACTCCCCCATTCTCAGAGCTGCTATAGCCAAAGATTGCCCTTTCTACAAGAAGAAAAACGCCCCAAACAAATCCATATTCGGGTAAGTTTCTTGAGAGAATTTTTATTTTGAACTCAAGAACCCTAGTTTCGTTTTTTTTCGATTTCTCCCTCCTCGTTGCAACCCAAAACAATTGACCCACATATTCGTGTTTCTAATGTCAAGGCGAACCTGGTAAGCACAAGCATGCCCTGCAACTCAACGGATTTTGCTCCAGCCATAGCGCTGCCGCTGCCAAACCTCCATGACCGACCGAAAGTGGTAACTACCTAATTTTCTACCAAATTCGATGTTACTTACATCAATGTGATCCCCATGACCTTAGGAATGCATTAGAAGCCTCTAAACCTGCTTAGATTTTGGTTATGATCGAGTTTGATCCCATGTTTCATTCACTTGGTTGTTTTTCCGTCATGCACAACTTCCCTTGTTCAGAGGCTTGTATCTCTCTCGTTATTTACTCAAATCACACCAACTTTAGCTTTCTGGAATCCTGAGATGATTGGATACAACTTTCATGTTTTAACTTTTGTCAAATTCGATCTCTAGCCCACCTAAAAATTGAGTTGAAGTCGCTGCATTCTTGTTCTTCAGTCTGCCCATAACGATTTTTTTTCTAAGTGTTGAATGTTGGGTTGAAACAGTCATTTACAACCGATCATTACTCTCTCAATTCTTAATCAAATCTTATTTTATTTCCCCAATGTGAAGTTGGTTTATAATACTTCATTTCATCCTCTCTGGGGCATCTTCAATTCTGTAACGGATTGCTCACAAATCGAGCCTAAACTTGCTACTTTGAACCTATAAGAAACACTTAAATATTTTCTAAGTGTTTAACCATTATTTGACTCAACTTTGAACAAGCATAGCTTCTTGTGTATTTGGAATTTTTGGGAGTTCAAATATGTTCCAGAAACCTTGAACTACTATCTTCAAGACCCAACTTCCAGTTTTCCTAAATTCTCCCTTATTTGATCACAAATCCGGTTTAAAGTTGACTAGTTGAGTTGATTTTCCTCTGTATTTGACATTTGAATTCGACATTCTAAATGACATTTCTAGCCTTAGCGTTCTTCATGAAACTTGTTCCTATTCATATTCTGCGTCTAAATATTGATTTTGACCAATTTTGACTTTTCAAAAATTTTAGATTGACGGTTCTAGCTAGGAGGGGTAAAATAGTAATTTCACTTAAGATTTGAATTGAGATTCGTCTAGTAACTTGGCGTCTGTCAGCATGTATTGTATGCGTATTTGGAGTACTTTATGTAATTCTGGGCTAGGGTTGACCAAGTCAACTGTTGGGATCGTTTTACATTTTTACTAAACTTTAGGGGCCTAGGTGTAATTTACTAAAAGTAGTAGATTTCGATGCTAGGTTCAAAGGGGAGAGCTAGGAGTAATGTTGTTGGGCCAATATGAGTATAATTTGGGGTCCGGCACAGTCAGGGACTGTACTAGATAGTTTTGGAGTATCAGGGGCGTTTTGGTCATTTATCTTGCACGACCCGCATTCCATTGCATTCTTGCATACAAACCTCATATAGAGGGTAAATGCTGATAGACTGTATACTTGACTTGTTTATATCCAGCCGTTGTGCTCATACCAAGTAGACGTATGTATTCGTGATGCTGCATTGACTGTGAGACCCGAATCCAATATGAGACGAGGTTATAGGAGTGCTAGCTTTGCTTTGCGCCTTTCATGGCTCAGAGGTAAGTACATATGTGCGAATCTTACTTATCAAAATGTAAGTGTTTTTGTGATGACTCGAATGAATATTATGTTAATTGAAAAAGTATGCAAAGCATGATTTATACTCGAAATTGTTTGGGATATAACTTGAAATCCTCTTTATAAGTCTTGGAACTTTACTTGTGATATTTTGATAATCTGATTTTTTTCTATGGTAAAGAGAAGAAATAAAATACCTCTAGTAGACTTATGACGATGTACAGAGCTATGTTCATTCATGGCTCCGATCGGAGGCGCCAAGCGATCCTCCCGTTACTTATGGCTACTGCCATCGAAGCAATGCTTCATAATATTAGATAGAACTTTAATGTTCACAAATTCGCCCCGGATGAGCCAAAATGTACCAAAGTATTGAGGCCAAGGGGTTTATAGAGCTATAGACTGCTACTTATACTTGTAAGGGTCGCTACGGTATAGGGGTGTCAACAATTAAGGCCTTTTAGCTAATGTTGTGAGCGGGGTTGATAAATGGGCTAATGTTGTGAGCGGGGTTGATAAATGGGCTCCCTTAATGCTCGGGTAAAATAGAGTTTTATAGACCCTAGAAGGAACCCTTTATGATTATTTCGTGATCCCTCTGTCTACATCGATCGTGCTGGTGGCTATGGACATGCCTCAACTAAACTTAACGGTTAATTGAACTTGGAAGAAAATTGACTACTCTATTGATGTTGTTTGTGGCTCTTCATTTTCCCTAATCTATTGAAATGATTTGAAAAGTTTTTACTACTCCTGAACTAATATCGTTAGCAACTTAAATGAACTTGTTTACTCTGGATATATTACCGAATACTCGTAGTTTCTTAATATTCTGAAATTAAGAGATTTTTGTTACTCGGTTACTTTCAGTTGTTCCAAACTCCCAAATCTGCTAGTTTTATTGTTTTAAATCTTCTGATTTGTTTCAACTCATGCTTAGTGCCACTCGTTGCTTTACATGTCGTAGTGTGTATTTACTCAATTTTTTTACTGATCATTTTCTTCAAAACTGCGTTCTCTTTTGCCATTTTAAAACCAGAGGTCATCAATCAAGGTGGGGGATGTGAACGCGTATCTAGACGAAGTCGTCACTTAGTAGATCACAACATTTTTTTTCTTTATCAAAATTGTAATCATTTTTGAAACATTTGTTGTATTACATTAAATGAGATGTAATCTTAATAATTAATTTTCTACTTTCGGTTATCGATTGTCTCTTTAACCCTGAACCGAGATCCCGGTATGTTTCATTCAATTTTATCGGCACCTTTAAATTCCATGAAACTTCTGAACAATATTAACCCAAAGACTAGCCTTGCCAATGCAGAAATGAAAATACTTTTTATTAACAAAAGAGGCAGCCACATAATAACAACAATACAATTTTAAGTCTCTTTTTGTCGAAACTAGGCTAGCTTTCACATTGAGTTTATTGACAATAGGGATGGCAATTTGCTTTGGTCCGATCCCAAGTCCAAGTAATCCGATTCGAATAGATCAATGTTTAATCCGATCTAATTTAAAATGGATCGGATATGGATCATGAAAGAAAAATCCAAACGAATATGAATTCAAATTTGAATCATAGTGGTGATCGTTGGATACCCGATCACATCTGATCCGAGTAATTTCCATTACAAAAAGACCCCCTCAAGAATTATATTTAATAACGAATATGCATATTAATGTATAAATTATAAACTCCTTTTCCTCCACAGAGCTACTAACCCTGGCCTCAAAAAACCAACTAATTATGAGCATTGAGTTATGGACAATTCTCTTGTACATTAATTTTTTTTATATTTGTGAATGGAGTGGTGTACTGACATTTTGTCTAATTTTACTTTTTCTTTATGTGGAAGTTACGAAGGTCATGTTGATATTAAAATAAGTCATGCTTTGATGTTATCAAGATCTCTTGTTATATTTTTGGGGTTCTTGAAGAGCCCGACTCGAATCCAATATAATTTGTGTTTGATGGATCTTTGGATCGGATATGAATATTGTAATTTAAATCCGATTCGAATTCAATCTGAGCTCAATTAACCGAGTGGATATGAATCAGATATGGATATAGGTAAATTAGATCTGAATATGACAAAGTAGGATAACTATATATATATATTTCTACCAAAACCAATTTAAATTCATTGACTATCCTCATCGTTCCCTGTACGATGTCTTACACCTTGGAATACAATGTCCCTTATCTTTAAAAGCCATTTCCAAACATAAGATAAATCATAAGAAGCATTAACAGATAAAGTGTCCCTCGTCTTTAAATCAATTTCCACACATGTAAGAGGAAGCATAAGAAGCATTAACAGACAAAGTAGTTGAAGCCCTAAAATATTTTCCTTTAAATAATTTTCACTAATAAGGAATTACGATGAACTAAGATACGCTGTTTCTGCTAATAATGCAAAATAAAAAGCATACAAAAACTCTAAATCCTAACCCCCCCTCCCCCCCCCCCCCCAAGCTTGAAAATATGTAACATGTCCCACTCTTCCCCACATGTTTAGGGATAGTTTATGAATGCTTCTGCTGCCAGCAGTTTTGCTTCCTGAGAGTAGAAACAGTTTTATTGCATTTGGTAAATAAGATTTTTTTTTTTTTACTTCTTGGACCGTTCCCGCTGTCCCACGACATTTATCATGAAGTAGGGGAGTGATGCTTTTTGGAACCTGCTTTTAATTAATTTATCTACAGTCCATCTTAACTAGAGGTGTAAGCAGTTCGGTTTGGTATTTTTGCCAAAACCGTAAACTAGTTTACTAATTTTGTAACTAAACCAAACCATTTAAAAGGATGAACCAAACCTAACGTAACCGAAAAAACTTCGATTTTGTTTGATTCGGTTTGTTCAGTTTGCCTAAACATTCTTGTATGGATATTATAATACTAATATGTCAACGTAAGAAAGAAGTTAAATAGACGTAAAAAAAAACTTGCATAATCATCGTTTTAGAGAAACATGATTGAAGTGAGAGAAATGGAGAAGATTAAGATCTATACGATCATTTTAATGGAAAATATCTACTCGTGTTACTCTTTTAATAGATTATTTCATACACTTTATACAATATATTCTTAATAAAAGTACATTATGCACATATCGGTTTCGTTTGGTTTGGTGTAGTGTGATATTTTTATAAACCGGAACTGTGCCGATTAGACCGGTTTGTGAAAAAATCTAACCGTTCATGGAGTGAACATCCATATAAACCGTCAAAAATCACGACATTCGGTTTTGTTCGATCGGTTTTGATCAGTATATTCAACTTTCCTTACAGCTCTAATTTTATTTTATTTTAAATTTTAGTATTTATCTTTACGGAACCGATGTGTGTCATATAATTTGTCATTTTACTTTCACACCAGGTTCTATGTTGGTTTTACCAAATTAATGTATCAATTTTCACCGCAGTTTTTACGTAATATTTATAAAAATACATTAACTATAAAATTCACAACTGCTTTCCCAGAATGATTCTCACACAACTTCTACCACTGCGATAACATTCCCAAACAAGCCCTTACTACTCCACAACGATTCGGGAGATTTCGAGTAAGTACACACAGTTAGGGAAGAAAAATAACTGACATTGTGTAAGTGAGTTAGCACTAAAATCAATCTTTATTAACACCTCTTTACTAACTAAAGATAATTTTTCACCGGTATAATTAAAATTTACTAAGGAAAATAGTGAACTCTACTTATGCCAGATTTGTACTATTTTGAATTTATTTTAGGTTTTACGTCTCAAACCGAAAAATTCACGCTTTTAAAGCTGAAAATGTCCTTGTGTAGTTGAAACTCCCTTGTCGGTAGTTAATTGCGTAAAGAAAGATAGTCATAGACTTTGAAGCAGGCGTGTATAAATTTGAAGTGGTTTTTTCTTCAAAAATAACTCTTTAGTGCATGTTTGGTATCGAATTGGATTAAAATCGACATCTTTTCAACAATCATGTTTGTTATGTATGCATATTTTAATTTGATAATATGCAGATTAAAATAATCGCTTTGTAATTGTAGAATCTCCGAAATTGGGGATTATGCAGCTTAAAATCTCTAAAAGAAATAATTTTGATTTTTTTTTTTACATTAGCATAATCACAGTTCATTTATAAACATGTGTATTCAATTTCTTGACTTTAGAGCTCTTTAAATTTTTTCAAATGAATCAAGTTAGGGTGAGTTTGGGAATGCTTCTGCTGCCAGCACAACTGCTTTCTGACAGCAGAAGCAGTTTTAGTGTGTTTGGTAAAAATAAAATTTCTGCTTTTTGGGACAGTTTCTGCTGTCTCACAGCAGTTTTCAGGAAGCAAGGGGGGAGATGCTTTTCCAGAAAGTGCTTTTGATTTATTTATCTACAACCGATTTTGACCTTACAATTTTTTAAAATAACAATAGTTATCTTTCCGGAAATGACACGTGTCATATATTTTTGTCATTTTACCCTCTCACAGCAACTTCACAGTTGATTTTACCAAACACAAAATTACTATATCAATATTTCACAGCAGCTTCTATGTAATATTTACCAAACAACATTTTATCAAGAATTCACAGCAGCTTTCTATCGTGTTTTCACACAGCAGCTTTCTACCACCGCCACAGCATTCCCAAACTAGCCCTTAGTGATCTATAATTTCAGCTCATACCAAACAGATTGTGATTATCAGTTAAGTCGGATTTTCTTCTCGGATTATTTTCAGCTGATTATTGAGATTTTCAGTCGGTACCAAACATGCTCTAAGAGGAAAGACTTAAAAGAAGAAACTAAAGTCACTATAGAGTCTTCTACGCTCAAAAATGTCGATTTTTATTTTATTTGAAACTCTACTGATGTGGAGGATACATTTCTTAAAGTTCATTGGAATGAACAGAAAATCGTGCAAAATTTTATGGAACAACCAGTTGTGGAGAAAATATTGGAGAAATATTTTGGATTAAAATTATTTGCTCGCCGCATGTGGCGAGCGAAAATCAAGCCCAACATATTAGTACGTGAATCAGCAAGTTTGCTGCAACTTCACTTTTCTAAAACTTACTATCTATTTTGATATCAACTTTCATTTGAATTATCTACTATGGATGCTCTAACTTATTAGATACTATATCTGTTTTAAAATAAATCAGCCAAAATAAAGAGACGTGGCAAATAGGTGCTAGTTCAGTGGTAGAGTATTTAAAACTCCAGCATGAGATTTCGTTTTCGAACTCGATATACGATGCAATTAGAGAAAGAGAGACATGAGACATATGCCGACAAATTGAATGATATCATATCATTTTCTTTTTTAGATGGCCTATCATCTCTTTTTCTTGAGTGAAAAAATAAGGTAAATAACATCACAACACACACAGCAACTTCACGGCAAAAGAGAGAGATTTGAGACACGTGACAGAGGGGCCATGTTTTTTTGGTGAATGAGGAAGTAGGGCTGTAAACGAGCCGAACCGAACCGAATATCTCTTGTTTGAGTTGGCTCGTTTAACTTGGTTTCTAAACGAGTCGAACACGAACTCGAGTCGAACAAAAAAATCATGTTTGAGTTCGGCTCGTTTAGGGCTCGAGTTGTTCGTTGTTCGGCTCGTGGCTCGTTTAACTAGCTCGTTTACGGCTCTAATTCGGTTCGACGAACTTATATATCTTTTGAATAAATATGATAATCAATAATTCTTGGATTCAAATATCATGTTGCTATTAGGAAATTATAACATCAAATGTATATAGAGATATGCATAATTTGTATTAATGGTAGACTTAAAGTATCTAGTTTGATTTTTATATAGTAAAATAATAAAATACAAAGTAAATATTTATGGTATGATAAATTATAGGTTCCTATTCTCAATACTATTTAAAAGGTCAAACTACTATAAAAAGAGATTCTATACTAATTTTGCATAATTGTAGGAAAATAGTTACAAAGAAGACAAAAATAATTTTATCTTTCTTCTAACTACATACAAATATATACTAATAAAATTTGTTCGCGAACAATAACGAGCGAGCCTCTTGTTCGGCTCGTGTTCGGCTCGTTTAGCAAACCAACACATTTTAATGTTTGAGTTTTTTTGATTAAGAAGTCGAATCAAACACGAACGAGTTTTTACCGAGTCGAACGCGAGTTGTTCGCGAACGGCTGGGTTCGTTTACAGCCCTATGAGGAAGAAAAATAATTCTAAGTGCTCTTTTATACTTTCTAAATATAACCAACGGTTCTTTGGTTCCTAGGATTTTGTTTAGAATTTTAAAGATTTTAATAATGGAAAGAAGTGACAAAGAAAGAATATGAGCAATTAAATAAAATAGAGTTAATAAATAATAGAGAGAATAAATTATTGCTATTGATATAAGAATTAAAATATGATGGGAATAAAGTTATTGATCATCCTCAACTATGGGAATATGATACGATTAGCTATGAAATAAAAGATGACTTACTAAATGTTCTTATAGAATTTTGAGGTATTTCACCAATATTCATATACCATGGTTTGTTTGCTGCATGTAGTGTTGTTGGATGACTGGAAATAGCCATGAATGCAGAAGGAGGCCCGGAGCGTTAAGTACTTTGAAACTTGGTATGATCCATTATGTACCAACAGCCCCTTGTAGTGTGCATTGTTCTATTACAAATCTCACATACCACTGGCAATGATGGAGTAGGTAAATGGACCATAATTGAACACCCTTCTTAAACAAACTTTTAAGTTTACTTCGATAATATGGGCCAACTCATTGAACCCTGTTTAATACATGTAAGGTAGACAAACATCAGTCCATGAAACAACATTAGACAAGCCCAAGCCCACCCTAGCTAAGTTTTGGGCGAGGGCATTCTTGAACGATATGCGAAAGAAACCCTAACTATATATAAATATTTCACACAACAGCTATACTCATTCACATCCTCCATCAATCTGAATCACAATTTATTTCTTTAAAGAAATACATAGCACTAAATCTCTACAATCTGTTTCTATCAACAACCTTCGGAGACAAATCTGTGTGCAGTGTTATTGCAAAATGAACGGGCTCCACCTCTCGAAGAGAGACACCTGAATGATCTAGAATCGGGAAGGCGCGTCCCAAATGAAATTGCCTCTTGATATTTTGATAATCGCCCCACCACCAGCAAGCTTATGACTCCTCACCACCGAAGCATCTATGTTCATCTTCAACATACCGGCAGGCGGAGGCCATCTCCGACGATCTAATCCGTCTTCGGTCTTTGCATGTGTAGATCTGCAAAAAAAAAAAAAGGGTAGATATTTCTGTATAATCTATTTTGCAGCTATGAGTGGAAAATTTTATTAGATCAATTATAAATTGTTTAAATTTTAACTTTCCAAATGTGCCAAAGTGTTTGGATGAAAAGTTGAGCCTAGTGTTAAAAGCTTCCACAAAGATTTAGAGCTGAGCATGTCACAGGCAAATTCGAACTTGACACATTCTAAGTCCCAAAATTCACAAATTCCACACTTGTCTAATTGACTGACAGTTAAAGAACATATGTAAGTCAATATTCAAAAAATGGTTACCGAAAGAGCAAATATCAGTTAGCTTTAATCATCGCTTATGCAAAATTTTTTTTTGATGTGATGCAGCAATGACATAGCTTCCACACACATTTTCAATTTTATTTGTACCTTAAAATTCCATTAAACTTCTAAAAAAAGAGCCCCCAAAGACTAGCCTTGCCACGCAGGTAAGAAAATAATTTTGTTTAACAAAAGAGACAACTACATAATAACCTGATTTGACAGTATGATTTACAATATCTTTTTTTTTCGAAACTAGGCTAGCTTTCACTGTGAGTTTATTGGATATAGGGATGGCAATTAGCTCCAGTCCAATCCCAGGTCCAAGCGATCCAATCTGAATGGATCATGGCCGAATCCGGTTAATTTAAAATGTATCGGATATGGATCATGAGAAAAAATCCGAACAAATATGGATCCATATTTGTTTTAGAACGTTGTCTTGAATTCAGGCTCTTTGGAATGTTCAAATAAGAAAATCCACTAAATTAGGATTATAAATATCTATAAACATTAATTATTAAATTTATTTTGCAAAGAAAAGAAATTATTAAATTTATCAAAAATGCTATGTGTCCCAACATTGATGTCCAAATAGTGTCCCAACTCGTCACATATGCAAATATTGACCAATATCTTGTAAAGTATTTTAGATAACAGTGGGTCATGTAGGTGATGTGAGTGAGTTGTGGTGTTATTGGGATGTTTTTGTTAGTACGTGTAGCATTACTCTAAATTTATATGTCTAAGATTAATCAACTAATATAACTACTCCATCCGTCCCAAAAAAATGTCTATTTTTTGATCTTCAACTTTTTAAGGTGTCATGCTTCTCAAAAGCTTTTTAAGGGACATACATTAATTACAATCATGATTACATTTTGTGATGATATTGACAAAATTGTCATTCATTTCTCCAGTTCAACACAACTGCTATAATTATTTTCTATTCGGCATTGTTGTCAATTCATTAATTTCAAACATAAAAAAGAAAGTGGACAATTAATTTTGAACACCTCGAAATAGAAAATTGATAATTTTACGGGAGGGGTCATTATTAAAGAAAGAGATTATAAAGTCATAAGCCTATAACCCTATTTCAACTCTTTAGATTTTTTTCCCTAAAAAAACTCTTTAGATTTTTTTTGTAAACTACAGTTAGCCTTTATTGTAGATAAAAAGGTAGTGTAATATTCTTCTAAAAAATGTAGTGTAATATATTTTCCTTTTGAGAAACAAATGTTAAGTTTCTCATGAATATTGGCTATTAACGAGTCATCAAATAATTCAATAGAGGCTAGAAGTGGTTCAAGTGGTAGAGAGTTGGAAGCCCCTGCATGAGGTCTCGAGTTCAAACCCGGTTGACGATAAAAAATATTAAAAGAAAAACTTCCCTGTATTACTCCACCTTCGAAGTTCCCGGGTGGCATTATGAAGTGAAATCGCTTATAACTTCCTGTAAAAGTTTCATTAATAAATAAGAAGCTCATTTTCGCGGTGGAGGTAACTAACGTGATCGTTAATGACCACGTTAAAACTGTGTTCTAGATCTTGTTATTTTTTTTATTCGTTCTTGTTTCGTTCCCGTTATAACATATAACATATAGTCTTACAAAAATATCTGACATCCTTCTAATTTTAGAGATTTCTAAATGATGTAATGTACTAGAGTTCTCCCCGATGCCTCTAAAGGATGGCAAGACCCGAATCAGGAGGCAAGGAGGCGGTTCAAGAAAGATAAACTCTATAACTAGTTTCTCTCTCTAAACCTCTTCTCTTTGTTTCCGTCCTGTGACTAAGTAATCATTACTGTATTTTTCGAACATCGGTCCTAAAACAGTGGCTTAAATGAACGGATCCAACAAGACATGAAACGATGTTATGTTATCAGACAAATTAGCAAACTAACAAGTACGCAACCTCTCATACCCAGATCAATTTTGTTTGCAAATGGTGTATGAGAGCTTATTAAAGATAAAAACAATTTAAACAAGGAGGCACCATTTAACAAACAAGACATGAGAAAACCATAACACTAAGATTTAAGAACAATTATTCCAATACAGCGAAATTTTAATAACTTAAAGAAAAAATCATTTTTCATTAAATGAAACATAGCCAATATTTTAGCAAGCCTAGCCTAGCATTTGTAGTGACTTTGGATCATTGTACAAATCGGTGATGAATCTATACTTTCTCGCCTTCTTGCACTGGTAATTCCTCACACAACCCACCACAAGCTTAGGAGTTCTTTTTCTTTTGACGCTGCTGCTTTCTTTTTCAACTCTGCAACTATTGTTGTTGAGTTGCATGAGGGAAATGACTGCATCTTTCTCTTTCTGTTCCATGGCGTCAAAAAATATTCTTGCTTCGATTGGACCAGCCATTGCTTAACTCTTAACCACGAGAGAGAGGAGATTGAGAGTTGGTCCTATATATATTTGAGATGAGATTAAGGTAACTATACATATTTACTACTAATTAATTCACTGTTATTGATATCAATTACCGATTATTAATATTAAATTATTATCAGGTTGCCGTCGCTGGGCCTCTCGGGTCTGGTGCTGGTGGCTCTGGTGGTTCTTGTTGCTGCCTCTGCTGTTCGCTGGAAAGAGGGAAGAGAATAGGGGGGAGAGAGAGAGATCGAATGAGAGAATTAAGGCAGTGAGAGTGAGATCAGATGGTGGTGGCGGTGGTGGTGTTATTGTCGTTTCCGCCGCTGCTTCTTCTTTTTGCCGGACAGAATAAAGGAGGGGAGTGAGAGAGAGAGGTCGACAGAGAGATGGGGGTGGTAGAGGGTGAGAGGGACGGAGGTGGTGATGGTGGTGGTGGTGCTTGCCGTTGATGGTGATGGCGATGGTGAGGGGAGTTGTTTTCTTCTCCTTTGGTTGTTTAGTACTGAGGGAGAAAGGATGAAGAAGAAGGTACTCTCTCCGTCCTATAATAAGCGTCAACTTTTCTATTTTGGGATGTACTAAAATAAGTTTCGATTTTCATTTTTTATAGATTGACAAGAATGCCTACTAATTAAACAAGTGTTGGAAATTGAGAAATGAGGGATAATTGTGTTAGTGTCATCACAAAAGTCAATCGAGTTTGTAATTAATGCATGTCCCCTTAAAAATTTGGAGTTTCAAAAAGAGACGCTTATTATGAGACGGATGGAGTATTAAATTTTTGTAAAATCATAATGGTCCAACTAGACTTAGGGTCAACTGGTCAAGTCAAATGGCTAATAGATGAAGAGTCTTGGTCAATTGGCCAATAAAGTGTTTAGGGAAACTTATATAGTGTTTGGGTGTACACTTAGGTAGGTAAAAATTATTGCATACTTTGGTAGCACTAGAAGTAGATGAAAATTGTAAGGTAGTTGGGCACCACCAAAAGTAGTGTTATAACATATTGTTTAAGCGTATTAGATAAGCTATTTTTTCCCGTTTAAGTATTTATAAATAAATTTAACTTAGGATATAAGAATAACAATTATATAATAGTCGTCCCAATTAAATATTAAATTCGGAAATTAACCCAACAATTTCTAAAGTTTCATAACGGAGCATGTGTCAATTTACTATTTTACCCTGAGTATGTATTCGGGGTATTACATTGTGCGCCTAATTCGAATATTTTACGTTCCCCAACGCAGAATAATTGTTCCTACGCGTAGCGATCTATCTCAAGTGCTAGAAACCTTATGCACAATGTCTCTAGGTGGAAGGTGGATGATGGCCTCTAGATTTCTATGTTCTCTGATCCGTTTTTCCAGAGGGAGCCAAACTTTTGTATGGTTTCTAGACCCTTGCATTCCGCAAATATTTCAGTGGCGGAGTTTATTTCTCCGGACCGCGTTAGGACCAAGACAAGCTCATTTCTCTCGGAATCACTTAATGACGTTATTAAAATTCCATTTCCTTGGATCCCAATGCAAGATGTGCGGCTTTGGAAGATGGCGAATACAGTGTGGCGTTGGTTTTACTCTTCTCGAAAGGCAGGAAAATCAAAAAAAGGCGAGCGACATCAGCTTCAGTCAGTTCCAATCCGTAGTTAAAGGCCTTGTGGAAAATAAAATTTCAACCAAAGATGATTTACACTGTCTAGAGAGCGGCCCAAGAATCACTTAACACTAGATCAAAGGTTTTGGTTTGAAAAATTACTAGTATGTGGGTAGATTGATTAATGGGACGATCAAATATAGACTAGTATGTGGGTAGATTGATATGGAGATATCAAGTCTAACACATGGGTATGCATTAGGAGTAATAGCATACTGGATTGACCCACAACGAGAAGGATACATTAGATTATGTTAAAGTCACAATCGCTTCTCGTAGTGCCAATATAATTGCAATCCTAAGACTTGAAGTCACTAGATACTCTAGTTGTGGAATATTGTGCTTTGATGCTATCAAACGTTACACCGTAACTAGGTAATTATAAAGATAGCCATCGGGCATGATAGGAAGCAAGCTTAGAGATCGTAGTGATGTAGATAGGATATGTCCCTCCCACATAATGAGTGTAAATATCCACGACCACTCGAGGGATGAGTCTTATTGAATGTCTGGCTAGAATCACATAAATCAATATGGTATATTGATGTTATCTGCTCGCATAAGCATATTCCCAGGATCGAGGAACTATGGATTGGATATACGAGTTTGACTATTTATGTCTCGTGTCCAATCCGGATATAGAGACAAAGGGAAAGTGCAATATAAGATATGTTGGAATAGATGCCCTAGAGGCAATCGTAGATTTAGTATGAACAATGTTTTGGCTAGAATATTCATTTATTATTTATGGCGATATTTAATATAATGAAGTCCTTAGATAAATTGTGTTATTTATCTTAAATGTCCCTAGTCCATTATATTGATTAATAGGGCAATCAAATATAGACTAGTATGTGGGTAGATTGATATGGAGATATCAAGTCTAACACATGGGTATGCATTAGGAGTAATGGCATACTGGATTGACCCACGACGAAAAGGATACATTAGATTATGTGAAGTCACAATCGCTTTTCGTAGTGCTAATATTATTGCAATCCTTGGACTTGAAGTCACTAGATACTCTAGTTGTGAAATATTCTGCTTTGATGTTATCAAACGTTACACCGTAACTGGGTAATCATAAAGGTGGCTATCGGGCGTGGTAGGAAGCAAGCTTAGAGATCGTAGTGATGTAGATAGGATTTGTCCCTCCCACATAATGGGGGTAAATATCCACGGCCACTCGAGGGATGAGGCTTATTGAATGTCTGGCCAGACTCAGATAAATTAATATGGAGATATTAATGTTATCTGCAAGCGTAAGCATATTCCCAGGATCGAGGAACTATGGATTGGATATACGAGTGTGACTATTTATGTCTCGTGTCCAATCCGGATATGGAGCCAAATGGATAATGCAATATGACATATTGGGCACAAAGGTTTGTCGGGATCACTGACTATTTCTATTGGTTGGGTTGCATGGATGTGTTGCTAGACACCGCTCCATGTTAGTAATAGTTACTACCATCTTTATAGAAACCTATGGGGTCACACGTCAAATAGAGTAGAGCTAGATTTGGGATTAATTAATATGGATTAATTAATAGAAGGATCATTGTGCAACACCTTGCAAACTTAGTAGGACTAATTTACAAGGAAGGGAATAGTTCTAGTCCTACTAGAACAAGAAAGCTCTTTTATGGAAACAACAAGGAGTTGTTGGAGTATATAAAGGAGGCTCTAGCTTCCTTCCCACTACATGAGTTATTATTAGTCATAACACAAAGAGTGGGAGAGAGCAAAAGAGAGAGCAAGACAAGGGGCTAGGGCCGAAACCCTAGCCACCCGTCCGCCCCCCTACCCGACGGCAAAGAGAGGGCCGCCCCCTCCTTTGTGCTTTGGTGATTTGTTGCTTTGATCTTCATCCCTCTTCCTCCGGGTTCAAGCTAGCACTTGTTGTGAAGGAAGAATCTAGATCTCACCTCTAGACGTGGATCAACCGTAGAGACGAGGACATCATTCTTCGTGTGATCTCACAAATCAAAAGGTACACATCTTCTATGTCCTTAATCATGTTATGATGTCTCTTCCTGTGATCCTTGGTGGGTTTTGAGTAGGATTAATTTTTGTTATTCCGCTGCGTTACCTACGTCAAAACCCAACAGTGGTATCAGAGCCACAGGTCGTAGAGCATAACATGATATTATGTGTTTACGATTTCAGTTCATACACCGTATTATTGTTTATTATGCGAAAACTGAAAAATTGGCATAGTGGATGCAATATTGAATTTGACTCAATCAAACAAGACCCAATTTAACATTGGATGTTAGAATTGGTGAGTTTAATCACATAGGATGTGAATAATTGGGTTCTTGAAATATTAGAGTTCATGGGCACATGATTGAAAAGGGGTTTTCAATTATGGAAACAAAATTATGGAAATAAATCCATAAGGAAACAACCTTGCTTGGGCAACAAGGAAGGAGGAAGGGGACTAGGGCCGAAACCCTAGCCGCCCGCCCCTCCCTTGCGCGCCAAGCAAGGCCGCGGCCCCCCTAAGCGTGCGGCGGTCCTAGGGTTCGGGCCACTTGTTGGCTTGGACCCTTTGGACCGTTGTGAAACCCTAGTTACCCAATTTCATTAAAATTAAACAAGCGCGTTAAAAATTGGTTTTGATAGTCTTATGTGCTTTATTGCATGGTGGATGGATATGGCCTAGGATTGTGGATGTTTATTGTTTTGTGGTTTGGTTTACGGCCTGCGAGCTGATCAAATTAATGTAATAATTAATTAAGTTTTACGGCCTGCGAGTCGTTCTTTTTCTCCTCGACATGTGAGGCTTTTGTTATTTATTTATTCTAGATGTTAGGCTAGAATTAGAAATATTTAGATGATAGCCAAGAACATGGAGAAGAAGACCGGAGAACCAAAGGAGCCAAAAGACATCCCTAGGCGCGCAGCTATGGTGGAGCACATGGAGATGAGCTCGGCACTTTAGGGCAATAAGATATTATCATTGGCTTGATAATATCATTAGTCTAGAGGCCATATCCATGCCACATTTTTTTTATTTTGTGGATGTTTATTATTCATGCCTTGTTATTTATTTTGTGTGTATGGCGCTACAAGCAAAACAATAACAAGATAATAATAAACAAAGTTGGTCTTTTATTGTGGATGGCCCAATCCAAATAAGTAGACCATGTTGATAAGATCAACCAAACATATTAAAAGAAATCCCTCAATTAAATATCGCGTTTTGCCTTCTCTTGCCAAAACACCCTTCATGATCATGGCCTATTAAAATTCGGGCTTGCCAAAGCAAGGCGATTTTAATTTTCATGATGTGTCGCGGACGACGTAAGCTAGTAATGCGTGTATGTTGAAAGCAAGAGGTTGGACGCAACTAGGCAAGAGTCAATTGGATTGATGAGCTTAGAGGCATGACAATTAGGAGTTATCCAATTGGATAAAGAATAAAAGGAATTTATTCACCTAATTGGACCAAGAGTTGCATGGGATGCAATTGGAATGGTTCCTACCTAAATAACCAATTCTTGGGTGACTTGCCAAAGCAAGCTCAAGAAGAAGTGAAAAAGGGATCTTGGACCCACTAGAAAGTATAAAGATATTTTCCGCTTTAATAGTGAGGGCTATTAATCCGAGAAAAAATAGTGGGAGCTACATTTAATGATCTAGCCATTGTTAAATATAGTTAAATTGTTCAAAATACTAAATTGCATATTTCTCGTTTTTTAGAATTCCAAATGGCAAACAACAACGCATCGAGTTCATCCCTACGATCTGTCCTTGAGAAGGATAAATTGTCTGGAACAAATTTCCTTGACTGGTACAGAAACTTGAGGATTGTCCTCAAACAAGAAAAGAAGCTGTACGTCTTGGACACTCCAATTCCAGACCCACCACAAGATGAGTCTCTATTAGCGGAAGTAAGGGCACGTCAGAAACATATTGATGATTCTAATGACGTGACTTGCCTCATGCTTTGTACCATGACTGGTGAGCTTCAGAAGCAACACGAGAACATGGAAGCCTATGATATGATCAGACACTTAAAACAATTGTTTCAGGAACAGGCAAGGCATGAGCGCTATGAAGTGTCTAAAGCGTTGTTCAAAAGCATTCTTGCAGAGGGGAATCCAGTAGGCCCTCATGTACTCCGAATGATCGGGTACATAGAGAACCTTGAGAGACTGGGGTTCCCACTCGGCCAGGACTTGGCGACTGATCTCGTCTTGCAATCGTTGCCTGACAGTTATAATCAGTTCGTTATGAACTATAATATGAATGAGATCAACAAGTCTTTGCCAGACCTATTGAACATGCTAAAGACAGCTGAGCAAAGCATCAATAAAGGCAAGGGCAAAACCATAATGATGGTGCACAAGAAGAAGAGCAAGTCAGTTGCATCTACTTCAAAGCGAAAACGCAAGAAAGTTGCGAAATCCAAAGAAGCCCTAAAGCCTAGTGGAGGCGTGGCTAAAGGTGAGTGTCACTACTGCAGCCAGCCGGGTCACTGGAGGAGGAATTGCCCTAAATATCTGGAGGATAAGAAGCTTGGAATAGTGATTCCACCACCACCAGGTATTTATGTTATAGACATCAATCTCTCTATTTCGTCATCCTGGGTATTGGATACCGGATGTGGTTCTCACATTTGTCGTAATGTGCAGGATTTGAAAAGAAGTAGGAGATTGCGAAAAGGGGAGATAGACTTGCGCGTCGGGAATGGAGCAAAGGGTACTGCATTGGCTGTAGGCGTTTATGAGCTATCTTTGCCTTCTGGACTTATTTTAGAATTAGACAATTGCTTTTATGTGCCTGCTATGAGCAGAAACATTATTTCCGCTTCTTGTTTGGACGAGAAAGGTTTTTCTATTTCAATAAAGGACAAGTGTTGCTCCATTTATTTTGATAGTATGCACTATTGTAGTGCGCATTTGTCTAATGGATTGTATATCCTTGATCTAAATAATCCAATCTATAACATAAATACTAAAAGGATTAAAACTAATGATTTAAATCCTACATATCTATGGCACTGTCGTTTAGGCCATATAAATGAAAAACGCATATCTAGACTCTATAAGGATGGACTTCTAGACTCATTTGATTTGGAATCATATGAGACATGTGAATCTTGTTTATTAGGAAAAATGACAAAGTCCCCTTTCAATAAGAAAGGCGAGCGGACTAGTGAGTTATTGGCACTCATACATACTGATGTATGCGGGCCATTCCCCACGCCTGCCAGAGGTGGTTATACCTACTTCATCACATTTACTGATGATTTCAGTAGATATGGATTTGTATACCTTATGAAGGCCAAATCCGAATCCTTTGAATTGTTCAAAGAATTCAAGAGTGAAGTAGAGAAGCAACTTGGCAAAAGTATTAAAGCTCTACGATCGGATCGTGGAGGAGAATACTTAAGTCAAGAGTTTGATGAGTATCTTAGAGAGTGTGGGATAGTATCCCAGCTCACTCCACCTGGGACACCACAATGGAATGGTGTATCTGAGAGGAGGAATCGCAATCTATTAGATATGGTGCGATCTATGATGTCTCAAACAGATCTTCCGATATCCTTTTGGGGACATGCTCTAATGACGGCAGCTTTTACCATTAACCGTGTTCCATCCAAATCAGTCATGAAGACGCCATATGAGATATGGACTGGGAAGCGTCCCATAGTGTCGTTTATGAAGATTTGGGGCTGCGACGTTTATGTAAAGCGTTTACAAACAGACAAGCTCGGGCCTAAAGCGGATAAGTGTAAGTTTGTGGGATATCCTAAGGAAACTAAAGGATATTACTTCTATAACCCTACCGAAAACAAAGTGTTTGTTGCTCGGACCGGCGTGTTTCTAGAAAGAGAACTAGTCTCTAAAGAAGCAAGTGGGAGGGTTGTAGAACTTGAAGAAATTCATGAACCACAAACCACTGAACCGATAATGGAACATGAACAGGAACCACAAGAAGTTGTGGAAGAACCTGTTCAAGTAACACAGGAACTCCGTAGATCAGGAAGAGTGCGTCATGAGCCAAAGAGGTATGGACTTCTCGTGACTGAGCCCGATGACGTACCACTCATGGATGATGAGCCTGCAAACTATGAAGAAGCCATGAGTGGCCCAGACTCTAAGAAGTGGCTAGAAGCCATGAGATCCGAAATGGATTCAATGTACACCAACAGAGTATGGACTTTGGTGGAACCACCCGAAGGGGCTCGACCCATAGGGTGCAAGTGGGTCTTCAAGAAGAAGACCGACATGGATGGCAAGGTAGTTGCCTATAAGGGACGATTGGTGGCCAAAGGTTATAGACAGATTCATGGTATTGACTATGATGAGACCTTTTCACCAGTCGCCATGACTAAATCCATTCGAATCTTGCTTGCTATTGCAGCATACTATGACTATGAGATTTGACAAATGGATGTCAAAACAGCGTTCCTTTATGGGAACCTCCTTGAGGATGTGTACATGACACAACCAGAGGGTTTTGAGGATCCAGAGAATGCCAATAAAGTCTGTAAACTGCAAAGGTCCATTTATGGATTAAAGCAAGCTTCTAGGAGCTGGAATCGACGTTTTGATGACGCGGTCTAAGAGTTTGGCTTCATCAAGAACGAAGATGAGCCTTGTGTTTACAAGAAGGTTAGTGGGAGCTCTATAGTATTTCTGGTCTTGTATGTGGATGACATACTAATCATTGGCAATGATATTCCTACTCTGCAATCTGTTAAAGATTGGCTAGGAAAGTGCTTTGCAATGAAAGACTTAGGAGACGCAGCCTATATACTGGGTATAAAGATCTATAGAGATAGATCTAAAAGGTTGCTTGGCCTAAGTCAAAGTACATATATTGACAAGGTGTTGAAGAGGTTCAACATGCAAGATTCCAAGAAGGGATTCTTGCCCATGTCACATGGAGTCACTCTTTCCAAGAATGACTGTCCCTCCAGTGAGATGGAGAAGGACCGCATGAATAGGATACCCTATGCTTCGGCCATAGGTTCCATCATGTACGCCATGCTATGTACTAGACTAGACGTATCATACGCATTGAGTATGGTGAGCAGATATCAGTCCAATCCGGGTGAGAGTCACTGGATTGTTGTCAAGAACATCCTAATGTACTTGAGAAGAACTAAGGATGTATTCTTGATATTTGGAGGAATGGAAGAGCTAAGTGTAAAGGGTTACACTGACGCAAGCTTCCAAACCGACAAGGATGATTACAGATCGCAGTGTGGATACGTGTTTTGCCTGAATGGAGGAGCTGTGAGCTGGAAGAGTTCCAAGCAAGGCACACTTGCTGATTCTACAACAGAAGCTGAGTACATTGCTGCTGCGGAAGCGGCGAAAGAGGCAGTATGGATAAAGAAGTTTATCACTTAGCTCGGTGTGGTCCCTAGCATAGTGGATCCCGTAGAGTTGTACTGTGACAACTCTGGGGCAATCGCACAGGCAAAGGAACCAAGATCGCACCAAAAGTCAAAGCATGTACTTAGGAGATTCCATCTTATTCGTGATATGATCGATCGAGGAGATGTGAAGATATGCAAGATTCCGACAGATGACAACGTGTCAGATCCGCTTACGAAACCTCTTGCGCAGCGAAAGCATGAAGGGCACGCCAGATCTATAGGCATACGAGATGCGCCAGATTGGCTCTAGTGCAAGTGGGAGACTGTTGGAATAGATGCCCTAGAGGCAATCGTAGATTTAGTATGAACAATGTTTTGGCTAGAATATTCATTTATTATTTATGGCGATATTTAATATAATGAAGTCCTTAGATAAATTGTGTTATTTATCTTAAATGTCCCTAGTCCATTATATTGATTAATAGGGCAATCAAATATAGACTAGTATGTGGGTAGATTGATATGGAGATATCAAGTCTAACACATGGGTATGCATTAGGAGTAATGGCATACTGGATTGACCCACGACGAAAAGGATACATTAGATTATGTGAAGTCACAATCGCTTTTCGTAGTGCTAATATTATTGCAATCCTTGGACTTGAAGTCACTAGATACTCTAGTTGTGAAATATTGCGCTTTGATGTTATCAAACGTTACACCGTAACTGGGTAATCATAAAGGTGGCTATCGGGCGTGGTAGGAAGCAAGCTTAGAGATCGTAGTGATGTAGATAGGATTTGTCCCTCCCACATAATGGGGGTAAATATCCACGGCCACTCGAGGGATGAGGCTTATTGAATGTCTGGCCAGACTCAGATAAATTAATATGGAGATATTAATGTTATCTGCAAGCGTAAGCATATTCCCAGGATCGAGGAACTATGGATTGGATATACGAGTGTGACTATTTATGTCTCGTGTCCAATCCGGATATGGAGACAAAGGGATAATGCAATATGACATATTGGGCACAAAGGTTTGTCGGGATCACTGACTATTTCTATTGGTTGGGTTGCATGGATGTGTTGCTAGACACCGCTCCATGTTAGTAATAGTTACTACCAACTATATAGAAACCTATGGGGTCACACGTCAAATAGAGTAGAGCTAGATTTGGGATTAATTAATATGGATTAATTAATAGAAGGATCATTGTGCAACACCTTGCAAACTTAGTAGGACTAATTTACAAGGAAGGGAATAGTTATAGTCCTACTAGAACAAGAAAGCTCTTTTATGGAAACAACAAGGAGTTGTTGGAGTATATAAAGGAGGCTCTAGCTTCCTTCCCACTACATGAGTTATTATTAGTCATAACACAAAGAGTGGGAGAGAGCAAAAGAGAGAGCAAGACAAGGTGCTAGGGCCGAAACCCTAGCCACCCGTCCGCCCCCCTACCCGACGGCAAAGAGAGGGCCGCCCCCTCCTTTGTGCTTTGGTGATTTGTTGCTTTGATCTTCATCCCTCTTCCTCCGGGTTCAAGCTAGCACTTGTTGTGAAGGAAGAATCTAGATCTCACCTCTAGACGTGGATCAACCGTAGAGACGAGGACATCATTCTTCGTGTGATCTCACAAATCAAAAGGTACACATCTTCTATGTCCTTAATCATGTTATGATGTCTCTTTCTGTGATCCTTGGTGGGTTTTGAGTAGGATTAATTTTTGTTATTCCGCTGCGTTACCTACGTCAAAACCCAACAGTGGTATCAGAGCCACAGGTCGTAGAGCATAACATGATATTATGTGTTTACGATTTCAGTTCATACACCGTATTATTGTTTATTACGCGAAAACTAAAAAATTGGCATAGTGGATGCAATATTGAATTTGACTCAATCAAACAAGACCCAATTTAACATTGGATGTTAGAATTGGTGAGTTTAATCACATAGGATGTGAATAATTGGGTTCTTGAAATATTAGGGTTCATGGGCACATGATTGAAAAGGGGTTTTCAATTATGGAAACAAAATTATGGAAATAAATCCATAAGGAAACAACCTTGCTTGGGCAACAAGGAAGGAGGAAGGGGACTAGGGCCGAAACCCTAGCCGCCCGCCCCTCCCTTGCGCGCCAAGCAAGGCCGCGGCCCCCCTAGGTGTGCGGCGGTCCTAGGGTTCGGGCCACTTGTTGGCTTGGACCCTTTGGACCGTTGTGAAACCCTAGTTACCCAATTTCATTAAAATTAAACAAGCGCGTTAAAAATTGGTTTTAATAGTATTATGTGCTTTATTGCATGGTGGATGGATATGGCCTAGGATTGTGGATGTTTATTGTTTTGTGGTTTGGTTTACGACCTGCGAGCTGATCAAATTAATGTAATAATTAATTAAGTTTTACGGCCTGCGAGTCGTTCTTTTACTCCTCGACATGTGAGGCTTTTGTTATTTATTTATTCTAGATGTTAGGCTAGAATTAGAAATATTTAGATGATAGCCAAGAACATGGAGAAGAAGACCGGAGAACCAAAGGAGCCAAAAGACATCCCTAGGCGCGCAGCTATGGTGGAGCACATGGAGATGAGCTCGGCACTTTAGGGCAATAAGATATTATCATTGGCTTGATAATATCATTAGTCTAGAGGCCATATCCATACCACGTTTTTTTTATTTTGTGGATGTTTATTATTCATGCCTTGTTATTTATTTTGTGTGTATGGCGCTACAAGCAAAACAATAACAAGATAATAATAAACAAAGTTGGTCTTTTATTGTGGATGGCCCAATCCAAATAAGTAGACCATGTTGATAAGATCAACCAAACATATTAAAAGAAATCCCTCAATTAAATATTGCGTTTTGCTTTCTCTTGCCAAAACACCCTTCATGATCATGGCCTATTAAAATTCGGGCTTGCCAAAGCAAGGCGATTTTAATTTTCATGATGTGTCGCGGACGACGCAAGCTAGTAATGCGTGTATGTTGAAAGCAAGAGGTTGGACGCAACTAGGCAAGAGTCAATTGGATTGATGAGCTTAGAGGCATGACAATTAGGAGTTATCCAATTGGATAAAGAATAAAAGGAATTTATTCACCTAATTGGACCAAGAGTTGCATGGGATGCAATTGGAATGGTTCCTACCTAAATAACCAATTCTTGGGTGACTTGCCAAAGCAAGCTCAAGAAGAAGTGAAAAAGGGATCTTGGACCCACTAGAAAGTATAAAGATATTTTCCGCTTTAATAGTGAGGGCTATTAATCCGAGAAAAAATAGTGGGAGCTATATTTAATGATCTAGCCATTGTTAAATATAGTTAAATTGTTCAAAATACTAAATTGCATATTTCTCGTTTTGTAGAATTCCAAATGGCAAACAACAACGCATCGAGTTCATCCCTACGATCTGTCCTTGAGAAGGATAAATTGTCTGGAACAAATTTCCTTGACTGGTACAGAAACTTGAGGATTGTCCTCAAACAAGAAAAGAAGCTGTACGTCTTGGACACTCCAATTCCAGACCCACCACAAGATGAGTCTCTATTAGCGGAAGTAAGGGCACGTCAGAAACATATTGATGATTCTAATGACGTGACTTGCCTCATGCTTTGTACCATGACTGGTGAGCTTCAGAAGCAACACGAGAACATGGAAGCCTATGATATGATCAGACACTTGAAACAATTGTTTCAGGAACAGGCAAGGCATGAGCGCTATGAAGTGTCTAAAGCGTTGTTCAAAAGCAGTCTTGCAGAGGGGAATCCAGTAGGCCCTCATGTACTCCGAATGATCGGGTACATAGAGAACCTTGAGAGACTGGGGTTCCCACTCGGCCAGGACTTGGCGACTGATCTCGTCTTGCAATCGTTGCCTGACAGTTATAATCAGTTCGTTATGAACTATAATATGAATGAGATCAACAAGTCTTTGCCAGACCTATTGAACATGCTAAAGACAGCTGAGCAAAGCATCAATAAAGGCAAGGGCAAAACCATAATGATGGTGCACAAGAAGAAGAGCAAGTCAGTTGCATCTACTTCAAAGCGAAAACGCAAGAAAGTTGCGAAATCCAAAGAAGCCCTAAAGCCTAGTGGAGGCGTGGCTAAAGGTGAGTGTCACTACTGCAGCCAGCCGGGTCACTGGAGGAGGAACTGCCCTAAATATCTGGAGGATAAGAAGCTTGGAATAGTGATTCCACCACCACCAGGTATTTATGTTATAGACATCAATCTCTCTATTTCGTCATCCTGGGTATTGGATACCGGATGTGGTTCTCACATTTGTCGTAATGTGCAGGATTTGAAAAGAAGTAGGAGATTGCGAAAAGGGGAGATAGACTTGCGCGTCGGGAATGGAGAAAAGGTTGCTGCATTGGCTGTAGGCGTTTATGAGCTATCTTTGCCTTTGGACTTATTTTAGAATTAGACAATTGCTTTTATGTGCCTGCTATGAGCAGAAACATTATTTCCGCTTCTTGTTTGGACGAGAAAGGTTTTTCTATTTCAATAAAGGACAAGTGTTGCTCCATTTATTTTGATAGTATGCACTATTGTAGTGCGCATTTGTCTAATGGATTGTATATCCTTGATCTAAATAATCCAATCTATAACATAAATACTAAAAGGATTAAAACTAATGATTTAAATCCTACATATCTATGGCACTGTCGTTTAGGCCATATAAATGAGAAACGCATATCTAGACTCTATAAGGATGGACTTCTAGACTCATTTGATTTGGAATCATATGAGACATGTGAATCTTGTTTATTAGGAAAAATGACAAAGTCCCCTTTCAATAAGAAAGGCGAGCGGACTAGTGAGTTATTGGCACTCATACATACTGATGTATGCGGGCCATTCCCCACGCCTGCCAGAGGTGGTTATACCTACTTCATCACATTTACTGATGATTTCAGTACATATGGATTTGTATACCTTATGAAGGCCAAATCCGAATCCTTTGAATTGTTCAAAGAATTCAAGAGTGAAGTAGAGAAGCAACTTGGCAAAAGTATTAAAGCTCTACGATCGGATCGTGGAGGAGAATACTTAAGCCAAGAGTTTGATGAGTATCTTAGAGAGTGTGGGATAGTATCCCAGCTCACTCCACCTGGGACACCACAATGGAATGGTGTATCTGAGAGGAGGAATCGCACTCTATTAGATATGGTGCGATCTATGATGTCTCAAACAGATCTTCCGATATCCTTTTGGGGACATGCTCTAATGACGGCAGCTTTTACCATTAACCGTGTTCCATCCAAATCAGTCATGAAGACGCCATATGAGATATGGACTGGGAAGCGTCCCATAGTGTCGTTTATGAAGATTTGGGGCTGCGACGTTTATGTAAAGCGTTTACAAACAGACAAGCTCGGGCCTAAAGCGGATAAGTGTAAGTTTGTGGGATATCCTAAGGAAACTAAAGGATATTACTTCTATAACCCTACCGAAAAAAAAGTGTTTGTTGCTCGGACCGGCGTGTTTCTAGAAAGAGAACTAGTCTCTAAAGAAGCAAGTGGGAGGGTTGTAGAACTTGAAGAAATTCATGAACCACAAACCACTGAACCGATAATGGAACATGAACAGGAACCACAAGAAGTTGTGGAAGAACCTGTTCAAGTAACACAGGAACTCCGTAGATCAAGAAGAGTGCGTCATGAGCCAGAGAGGTATGGACTTCTCGTGACTGAGCCCGATGACGTACCACTCATGGATGATGAGCCTGCAAACTATGGAGAAGCCATGAGTGGCCCAGACTCTAAGAAGTGGCTAGAAGCCATGAGATCCGAAATGGATTCCATGTACACCAACAGAGTATGGACTTTGGTGGAACCACCCGAAGGGGCTCGACCCATAGGGTGCAAGTGGATCTTCAAGAAGAAGACCGACATGGATGGCAAGGTAGTTGCCTATAAGGGACGATTGGTGGCCAAAGGTTATAGACAGATTCATGGTATTGACTATGATGAGACCTTTTCACCAGTCGCCATGACTAAATCCATTCGAATCTTGCTTGCTATTGCAGCATACTATGACTATGAGATTTGACAAATGGATGTCAAAACAGCGTTCCTTTATGGGAACCTCCTTGAGGATGTGTACATGACACAACCAGAGGGTTTTGAGGATCCAGAGAATGCCAATAAAGTCTGTAAACTGCAAAGGTCCATTTATGGATTAAAGCAAGCTTCTAGGAGCTGGAATCGACATTTTGATGACGCGGTCAAAGAGTTTGGCTTCATCAAGAACGAAGATGAGCCTTGTGTTTACAAGAAGGTTAGTGGGAGCTCTATAGTATTTCTGGTCTTGTATGTGGATGACATACTAATCATTGGCAATGATATTCCTACTCTGCAATCTGTTAAAGATTGGCTAGGAAAGTGCTTTGCAATGAAAGACTTAGGAGACGCAGCCTATATACTGGGTATAAAGATCTATAGAGATAGATCTAAAAGGTTGCTTGGCCTAAGTCAGAGTACATATATTGACAAGGTGTTGAAGAGGTTCAACATGCAAGATTCCAAGAAGGGATTCTTGCCCATGTCACATGGAGTCACTATTTCCAAGAATGACTGTCCCTCCAGTGAGATGGAGAAGGACCGCATGAATAGGATACCCTATGCTTCGGCCATAGGTTCCATCATGTACGCCATGCTATGTACTAGACCAGACGTATCATACGCATTGAGTATGGTGAGCAGATATCAGTCCAATCCGGGTGAGAGTCACTGGATTGCTGTCAAGAACATCCTAAAGTACTTGAGAAGAACTAAGGATGTATTCTTGATATTTGGAGGAATGGAAGAGCTAATTGTAAAGGGTTACACTGACGCAAGCTTCCAAACCGACAAGGATGATTACAGATCGCAGTGTGGATACGTGTTTTGCCTGAATGGAGGAGCTGTGAGCTGGAAGAGTTCCAAGCAAGGCACAGTTGCTGATTCTACAACAGAAGCTGAGTACATTGCTGCTGCGGAAGCGGCGAAAGAGGCAGTATGGATAAAGAAGTTTATCACTGAGCTCGGTGTGGTCCCTAGCATAGTGGATCCCGTAGAGTGTTACTGTGACAACTCTGGGGCAATCGCACAGGCAAAGGAACCAAGATCGCACCAAAAGTCAAAGCATGTACTTAGGAGATTCCATCTTATTCGTGATATGATCGATCGAGGAGATGTGAAGATATGCAAGATTCCGACAGATGACAACGTGTCAGATCCGCTTACGAAACCTCTTGCGCAGTGAAAGCATGAAGGGCACGCCAGATCGATAGGCATACGAGATGCGCCAGATTGGCTCTAGTGCAAGTGGGAGACTGTTGGAATAGATGCCCTAGAGGCAATCGTAGATTTAGTATGAACAATGTTTTGGCTAGAATATTCATTTATTATTTATGGCGATATTTAATATAATGAAGTCCTTAGATAAATTGTGTTATTTATCTTAAATGTCCCTAGTCCATTATATTGATTAATAGGGCAATCAAATATAGACCAGTATGTGGGTAGATTGATATGGAGATTTCAAGTCTAACACATGGGTATGCATTAGGAGTAATGGCATACTGGATTGACCCACGACGAAAAGGATACATTAGATTATGTGAAGTCACAATCGCTTTTCGTAGTGCTAATATTATTGCAATCCTTGGACTTGAAGTCACTAGATACTCTAGTTGTGAAATATTGCGCTTTGATGTTATCAAACGTTACACCGTAACTGGGTAATCATAAAGGTGGCTATCGGGCGTGGTAGGAAGCAAGCTTAGAGATCGTAGTGATGTAGATAGGATTTGTCCCTCCCACATAATGGGGTTAAATATCCACGGCCACTCGAGGGATGAGGCTTATTGAATGTCTGGCCAGACTCAGATAAATTAATATGGAGATATTAATGTTATCTGCAAGCGTAAGCATATTCCCAGGATCGAGGAACTATGGATTGGATATACGAGTGTGACTATTTATGTCTCGTGTCCAATCCGGATATGGAGACAAAGGGATAATGCAATATGACATATTGGGCACAAAGGTTTGTCGGGATCACTGACTATTTCTATTGGTTGGGTTGCATGGATGTGTTGCTAGACACCGCTCCATGTTAGTAATAGTTACTACCAACTATATAGAAACCTATGGGGTCACACGTCAAATAGAGTTGAGCTAGATTTGGGATTAATTAATATGGATTAATTAATAGAAGGATCATTGTGCAACACCTTGCAAACTTAGTAGGACTAATTTACAAGGAAGGGAATAGTTCTAGTCCTACTAGAACAAGAAAGCTCTTTTATGGAAACAACAAGGAGTTGTTGGAGTATATAAAGATGGCTCTAGATTCCTTCCCACTACATGAGTTATTATTAGTCATAACACAAAGAGTGGGAGAGAGCAAAAGAGAGAGCAAGACAAGGTGCTAGGGCCGAAACCCTAGCCACCCGTCCGCCCCCCTACCCGACGGCAAAGAGAGGGCCGCCCCCTCCTTTGTGCTTTGGTGATTTGTTGCTTTGATCTTCATCCCTCTTCCTCCGGGTTCAAGCTAGCACTTGTTGTGAAGGAAGAATCTAGATCTCACCTCTAGACGTGGATCAACCGTAGAGACGAGGACATCATTCTTCGTGTGATCTCACAAATCAAAAGGTACACATCTTCTATGTCCTTAATCATGTTATGATGTCTCTTCCTGTGATCCTTGGTGGGTTTAGAGTAGGATTAATTTTTGTTATTCCGCTGCGTTACCTACGTCAAAACCCAACAAGATATTGGGCACAAGAAGTTTTTCGGGATCACCGACTATTTCTAATAGTTGAGTGGCATGGATGTGTTGCTAGACACCGCTCCATGTTAGTAATAAGTTACTACCAACTAGGTAGAAATCTATGGGGTCACACGTCAAATAGAGTAGAGCTAGATTTGGGATTAATTAATATGATTAATTAATATGAAGGATCATTATGCAACGCCTTGCAAACTTAGTAGGACTAATTTGCAAGGAAGGGACTAATCCAAGTTCATGGAGAACTAGGAAGGACCTTTATGGAAACAACAAGGAGTTGTTGGAAACTACAAGAATTGTGTCTTCGTCTATATGCATATCCACACCTAGGATTGCAGCTGGAATCCTTCTCCACGTCAAGTGCTAGCAACGGAAGAAGGAGGCAAAAGATCATGTAACACGGAGCACCAAAGGGAGCCGCGTGCCTCCAGGAGTGGACGACGGTACGAAGGGGGCGGACGGGTTGGGGCTCGACCTCAACTCTCTCTCTCTCTCTCTCTCCTTGCTTTGTTATCTCACACAATAATGACTCATGTGTTGGAAATAATAATCTAGCCCCCCCTTATATAGTTAATAACTCCTTATTAACTACATATTTGCCCCAATACTAATCCTGTCCATACACGGATTAGTCTACCTTGCAAATTAGTCTCACTAACTTTGCTTGTGGTTGCGTTTTGATCATTTAGATTAATTATTCATAAATTAATATCCAAATCCAGTTTAATCCATAAGGTGTGTGGCCCCATAGGTTTCTACTTAGGTGGTAGTAACTATTACAAACATAGAGCGGTGTCTGGCAACACATCTATGCCACCCAGCTAATAGAAAAGTCAGTGATCCGACAAACCATGTGCCTAATGTTACCGCATTGTATCTATCCCTTTGTCTCCATATCTGGATTAGACATGAGACATAATTTTCACACTCGTATATCCAATCCATAGTTTCTTGATCATCAGAATAGACTTATCTATACAGATAGCATCAATATCTCCTAATTGATTAATATGAGTCTGGCCAGACATTCCATAAGCACTACCCCTCGAGTGGCCCTGGATATCTGCTCCCATTATATGGGAGGGACAAATTCTCTCTACCTCACTATCATCTCTAAGCTTGCTTCCTATCATGCCCGATTACTACCTTTATAGTTACCCAGTTACGGTGTAGTTTTTGATAATATCAAAACACGATATTTCACAACTTAAGTATCTTGTGACTTCAAGTATAAGGATTACAACACCTTTAGCACTACGAGAAGCACTTGTGACATTGACACAATCTAATGTAGCCTTCTCGTTGTAGGTCAATCTAGTATGCCATTACTGGTAATGCATACCCATGTGTTAGACTTGATATCTCCATATCAATCTACCCACATACTAGTCTATAGTGATCGTCATGTTAATCAATATAATGGACTAGGGATATTTAAGATAAACAACATATTGCAATCTAAGGACTTCATTATATTAAATAATTCCATAAATAATAAATGAATATTCTAGCCAAAAATAATGTTCATACTAAAAATAGATTGCCTCTAGGGCATCTACTCCACACATTATTTAATAGCCGTTTCACAATAGTGACATCTGGTTTCAAACCGTCATTTCTCAACAAAAATCATTTGATTTCAACGTGTCAATACATAATAGTATCACTGGTTCGATTCATAAATTCAAACCGGAATATTAAAAAAAAAATGAGATTCTCAAAACGTATGTCACAAACATTTGATCAATTCCAAATACCGCAAGTTATGACAAGATCATATATTTACGCACACAAAATCACATTTGATAGTTAAAGTATTGCACATATGAACCTACCGATGATAAGTAGATCGATGCATCTACGACAAAGGGAGTCCTACCACTCGTACTCAACAAACTCGTCGTCTACGAAATCGTTGCCTAACTAAAATCTCATTCATAAATAATTGAACATATTTTACTTGTAAGTAAAAAAGAATAGGATTATATAATAATGACATAACTAATTTTCATAAATATTCTCTTTTCAAATCATTTTTAAAGAGTATTTACTTGTATATGTTATACAAGAAATTAAAAATACTAGTTGTATTTGATTAATAAAATATTAGGTTTATTAAAAATTTCAGATTGTTAGACTTCAATTAGATCCACAAGACTTTATGAATAATACCATCAATCACCCCTACTAGCTAACTAGTTTAAGATTTGTCACCAAGTACTCCCAAACTTTCTGTCTTGAACAAAGTCACCCCCTTAAACACCGTCTACTTCATCTCTCAATTTCAATCCACGAATCTTCATACCCACTAATACCCATACTAATTTAGTGGCATAAAAATCATATTTATTTTGAAACTCCATGATTTATGCCAAAAATTTCCATAATTGGTTATCGATTGATAGAGAATCGGATCCGGGTTCTGGGTTGAGTTCCTCGCCGAAAAGTATGGAGCACCGATTCTTGGGTGGCCGGAGACCCCTATGGGTTCGGTCGGACCTCTAGGGTTGTGGGGAGATCACCAGATGAGGCGGAGGGGAGGCGGAGTAGCGGCGTCGCGTTGCCGTCGCTGGGCCTCTGGGGTCTGGTGATGGTGGCTCCGGTGGTTCTTGTTTGCTGCCTATGCTGTTCGCCGGACAGAGGGAAGAGAATAGAAGGGAGAGAGAGATCAAATAATACAATGAAGGCAGAGAGAGTGAGAGCAGATGGTGGTGGCAGTGGCGGTGTTACTGCAATTGTCTCCGCTGTTTCTTTTCGCCGGAGTGAGAGAGAGAGGTCGACAGAGAGATGGGGGAGGCATAGGGTGAGACAGATGAAGGTGGTGATGGTGGTGGTGGTGATGGCGATGGTGAGGGGAGTTGTTTTCTTCTCATTTGGTTGTTCAGTACTGAGGGAGAAAGGCAGAAGAAGAAGGTATTAAATTGTTGTAAAATCATAGTGGTCTGACTAGACTTAGGGTCAACTGGTCAAGTCAAATGTGCCAATAGATGAAGAGTCCTGGTCAATTGGACAATAAGGTGTTTAGGGAAAACCTATATAGTGTTTGGGTGTACACTTAGGTAGGTGAAACTTATTGCATACTTTGGTAGCACTATAAGTAGATGAAAATTGTAAGGTAGTTGGGCACCACCAAAAGTAGTGTTATAACGTATTGTTTATGCGTATTAAATAAGCTATTTTTTCCCTTTTATTATTTATAAATAAATTTAAGTTAGGATATAAGAATAACAATTATATACTAGCCTTCCCAATTAAATCCTATGTTCAGAAATTAACCCTATACTTTCTAAAGTTTCATAACCGATAATGTGTCAATATACTATTTTACCCCTAGTATGTATTCGGGGTATTACAATATGCGCCTAATTCGAATATTTTACATGCCCCGACGCAGCATAATTTTTCCTACGCTTAGCGATCTATCTCAAGTGCTAGAAACCTTATGCTCAATGTCTCTAGGTGGAAGGTGGATGATGGCTCCGTTGCTCAAGAGGGAGCCGAAGTTTCATATGATTTCTAGACCCTTGGATTCCGCAAATATTTCAATGGCGGAGTTTATTTCTCCGGACTGCGTTAGGACCAAGACATGCTCATTGCTCTCGGAATCACTTATTGAAATTATTAGAATTCCAATTCCTCGGATCCCAATGCAGGATGTGCGACTTTGGCACTATTCTGAAGATGACAAATACAGTGTGGCGTCAGTTTTACTCTTCTTCAAAGACAGGAAAATCAAGAAAGGCGAGCAGCTTCAGGTTCAGTCAGTTCCAATCCATAGTTAAAGGCCTTGTGGAAAATAAAAGTTCAACCAAAGATGATTTACACTATCTAGAGAGCGCTGCAAGACTCACTTGCGACTAGATCAAAGGTTTTGGTTTCAAAAAGATATCCAGACTACATGCGTGCTTTGCAAAAGGTACCCGAAATAGCTACTCACCTGTTTATGGAGCGCCCTGTTTCGTTAGCCATTTAGGATCATATTTTGGGCAAGGAGTTTCGCAAGAGCTTTGTCGTTAACATCTCCTCTTGGATACCTACGGTAATCCCGACTCTTTCAGCTTCCTCCCGAATCATATTTTGCATTATTATTCGGCGTATTTGGGGTCAACGAAACGCGTTGGTGTTTCAAAACGAAGTCCTCTGCGCGAAGAGTTTTCAAAGCTCCATAGAGAGCCATCTAACTGGCATGGCGACTGAACAAGGGGTGCAGCGACCAGGCCACAACATCGTAATTTCACCGGCAAGCTGTCGGAGGCTGCCGAACCCAGGAACTGTCAAAGTGAACAAAAACATATAATTGCAGCTGGACGACAACGTAGGGGAAGGAGGGACGGTGCTACGTGGTCCAGATGATGGTTTTGTGGCAGCAGCGTCAATACTGCCGCCAATAGACTCCTCAGCCTTCGATGCAGAAGCCCAGACGATCCGTGAAGGTCTCCTCTTAGCTCTTGAATGTGATAAGCGAAGAATTATTACGGAGCTGACGCCAATAAAGTAATTGACGCAATCACGTGGGAGGAACCATTCGATCAGAAGTTGGAGATGTACTTCGTCAAATTCATTCACTTAGTCAACGATTTGAGTTTGTTTCTTTTTATCATTAGCCATCGTTCAATGAATGAAGTTTCTCACGCGTTTCCAAAGTTTGGTATTTCGTTACCAAACAAATACGTATGGCTAGGTAGTTATCCAGATTGGGCCCACCAACTTCTCCAGGATGATGTAATGAGGATTATGAATCCTGATTTCCTACATTTATAGAAGTTGATCTGTTTCTCAGAAAAAAATTACTCATTCTAGCGATTACATCAAATTCGAATGCACGCAGGAGCGAATTCAGGAATTTGAGTAAGTGGAAATATATTATGAAAAAGATGAAATTTTGATGAACTAACATAAATTGTGGGAGTTATTATTGAATGGAGTGTGGGTCACATTGCAATTTAAAAAAAAAAAATTGAGTAGGTCAAATTACCCAAACCAACTTTATTGGGACTTCAGAATAACAAGAACCCTAACACATGACATCTAACCATAACTATTAGGCCTAAACTTTAAACCATAATTGGAACACCCCAAAATCCAGGGATTTATTTTAAAATAAATTAAGACCAATAGTCACATCGACTCGGATCAACGGCCGATACAGTACCATCTATAGATCACCAATGCTGGTACGCAATAAATATACAATCTCGTTGGTAGAATCAGCAATTTGATTAATAAAATACGTTTGATCAGTACGCGATTCACGATTTAAAATATTAATTTTATAAAAATAAGTTTACAGATAATACGATACAATAATCCAAATAATACGTCTCTTTCAAATAAACTATCTCGCTGATGCTACCGTCCGATCTGTTCGTCGTAACCTCCAAACACTGTAACGGGGTTAGCTCGCGCCTCGTAGGATATCACCGAAACAGTAAAGTGAACTGCAATAAACAATCTAATCATAACATGTTACACGTAATATCACATATCATGTAATAACCATTTAGCACCCAATAGCATGCGGATCGATAATATCAACAATAAACGGATCGATATATATATATATATAAACGGATCGATATATATATATATATATATATATATATATATATATATATATATATATATATATATATATATATATAACACAAGGCATGCTCATAAATCGTAAGCTATAATAATATTGTAAATTGTATAATCCCCTACCTCAATTTGGACAACGTAGAAATAATTGAACATAACCCAAGATAAATCCATCTCTCGAATATATATTGCCAGAATCACGCTACCAATACTCTATTATTTAATAAAACAATATCACTTCGATCGGCACTCAAATCTGAAGAGAAACACTCAAAGGGTGTAAATAACTAAGGGGCTGGACTTCTATTTATAGGGGGCTGGTGGGGTGCTAAGTGGAAATTTCGGAGAAGGAAGGGTTGCAACATGTAAAATGACTTGAACAGTCACAAAAATAAAAATAGGAGCTGGTGCAATCAAATCTTGAACTCTCAAATGGCTCACTCGGGCACTCTACAACTAGACAACGAAGCATAGATTTTTACGAGCTCCAACATTACAAACAAAGAAAAAGAACCTTGCACATATCTTTTAGATCCCATAGGTTGACAAGCTAGGAATTTATAAAGAACCATCACAGACTTCACACTGATGAAAAAAACGTTCAAAGGTGATCTTAGACGTTTGAAAACAAGCTTAACACATAGAAGAGAGTGTTTCGAAGGTTATGTTAGAATACGAACGCGGAAGCGAGATACCACTTGTTAGGAATCAAGAAGAGACGATGGACGAAGAACAAGATAAATAACAACACAAAGAATTAACTTGGTTCACTAGTTTTGAGACTATCTACATCCACGGCCAAAATAACACGATTTATTGATGAGAGAGCCAATTACAATCAACGGTGCACCACACTTGTCAATAGAAGAGTTCTACACCCATATATAGGCCTAAACTATTGACTTGTGCCCAAAGCAGCGCTCAGACGTTGCCAAAAAATGAACAAGGAAACAATTCCGAAACGGACAAGGAAAAGATCCTTAGCCGCCTTGGACCTAGTCAATTTTATATGCTAGGTATTTGAATCACCAAAACCTAACAAATCTCCACCTTGATTAAAACACCGTTGTAGTCAATACGATGCTCCTCTTCATCAATCTAATTGTGGATGCGTCTCCCGATCTAAAACGCCTCCACCCAAAACCAGATATTTCGCAGCTAGATGCGAAAGTCAATTCACCAAATCTTTTCTCCAATAGCCATCCGTCCTTTCAATGAATACACCAATTTGGATATACACCTCCAACAATCAATTCAAAGTGCTCCGCCCAAATTGAAACGATCAACCAATCAACAAATTAAATTTATTCCCAAAATTGCGGTGTGCGCCACAACAAGCGTGTCTTTACGTCTCAACAACACATAGACTTGTATGTCCCAATCAACACACCCTAATGCACCACGACACAATCTATCTTCGCAATATCATCACAATGACACTTGATGATGAAAGGGCCTATCAATCAATCAATGCCATACCAATTGCGCAATCAAAGCACCGCACCAATGCGCAAACCGAGACACGCTTCATAACGTGCCAACAATCAATGTGTGCACAATAACACGCATCCAAAAAATTCATGCCCAACAACATGTAACCAACCTATCCGCGCCCAATAACGCGCTCCCAATCGCGTGCCAAAACGCATCAATATCTCCATGCCACGAGCCAAATCCGTCAGTTGATTCGAGTCGTCTCCACCTTGACTTGAATTCTTCTAGCATCTAGAACAAGATCCATGTGCCCGATGCTCCACGCCAGAAGCCCGATTGCGCCGGAATGCCAATTGCACGTGAACCGCCATATTCGCGATAGAATGCGCGCCTGATGCTCCTTGACAAAGAACTCGATAGCTCCCCCAACAAGGAAACCAATAGCTCCCATAACAAGGAGCCCAATATCCTCCCCATAAAGGCTTTGTGTGGGCGTGTATCAACAATACTCTTCTCATCAAAACGACATATCTTCATCCCAAATGAATTTGCCATCACTCCTCACCAAACCCTAACCCAAAAACCTGGCTCTGATACCACTTGATAGATTTAGAATGCGGAGGAGAGATACCACTACTAGTAATCAAGAAGAGACGATGAACGAAGAATAAGATGAAGAACCACACAAAGAATTAACGTGGTTCACTAGTTTTGAGACTAGCTACATCCACGGCCAAAATAACCCGATTTATTGATGAGAGAGTCAATTACAATCAACGATACACCGCACTTGTGAATATAAGAGTCCTACACTCATATATAGGCCCAAACTACTGACTTTTTCCCAGAGCAACGCTCAAACGTTGCCAAAAAACGAACAAGGAAACTATTCCAAAACGGAAAGGGAAACAATCCTTAGCCGCCTTGGAACAAGTCAATTTTCTATGCTAGGTATTTGAATCACTAAAACCTAACATGTTCGATGGTCGTTGTGTTTTCATTAGGTCATGCCCATGAGCCATCCTTCAGCGGAATCATGGTAGACTTCATTCACGAGCTCAAATAGTTCATTATGTCCTTTGGGTAGAATGGTAGCAACAAAGGAGTTAAGGGGGGGGGGAGGGGGTTATGGGTCTATCTTTGCAATCCTTTGTAAAGAAACATTATGGGCTTCAGAGACCTTGATTTTTTCAAAAAAACCCCACCAGGATCAGAAAGGGAGATTAAAATTCGGAACAAACCCCACACTCTAATTTTTGATGCTTTTGTAAACACAAGTTCTATAAATTAATACATAATTGCACTTAAAAATATCTAATTTAGCTTGTGCTTTGAATTATTTGTTTCCCTCCATTAGCTCTCTGACTGGGAACACTTTGGCACCTTGTTCATGAAAATGCTACTACAGATGATCAAAGAGTGTTTATAAAAGAAAATTTGACCAGCGATTGATGCTACCCTCCTCGATTAAAATGTTAAAATAAAATGGGTTTCAATAGATGGGCAATAGGATGAAAGGCGATGAGAGCTTTGGTACGTTGAAAGAGAAGACCATGTGCTCCAAGAAACTGGGTGGAAAAGGAGAAGAATGGGAAGCTACTTCAAGAGAAGAAAAACTAAGCTAGTTGAAGGAAGGTTAAACCCCAGTCCCACGCAAAAGAATGTGGGGAGAGAGGATGGGACATCAATGACAATCACTTAGAGAGAACAAAGTGATATAGGGCTCGTTTGGGAAGCACGGTTGGGTTAAATCCAACCCCAAACCGGATTTTTGGATATTGTGAGGAGTCGGTGACCGGCTAGTTGGCTGGGTAGGTAGGCAGGGGACGTGTGGGTTAGCGGGGGTGGCCGCTACTGATGGTAGTGATTTGGTCGGTGGATGGGTTAATTCCCACCAGTGCCTTGCTGGAAAAGAGAAGGTAGGTATGGATGGTCAAAGGGAGTGTTTAAAAACCATTAGAAAAACAATTTTTTTACAACAAGTGATCAGCTATGCCTGGCCATCGGCTCAGTGGTCCGACCAACCCGCCCAACCTAACCCAGTGTGGGTGCTTTTGGGTTCGGGAATTTTCAGCCCATTACGGGCTTGGGCCAACAAAACGAGCCCGGACCATGAATGGACTGGGCTTGGGTTCAACCTCTTCAGCCTAGGCCCGACCCAGCTCAGTCCAGCGAATTAATAAATAATTTAATATTTGATAATTATACATAGATGTTATACATGTTTTACATATTTTTACTTTGAAAAGGTGTAATTTTGTAGTTTTTAGTAACACATAACGGGGTATTGAATTATCATAAAATGATATGTATTTACATGTCAATCTCATATACATGCAAGTTACAAATCACGCAAACCTAATTCATCTTCTCTAGGGTACGATTTTCAGAATCGAAGTACAAATCAACGATGGTCGACCTTCCTCATCGCAATTATCAGGTAAGACCCTCGACATCTCTTCTTCCTCGCAGCATTTTCAATCGCCGCAGTCACCAATTAAGCCCAATGGTTTATGTTCACCGCATAATCTCTCAAAAATGTGAAAACATAATTTCACAAAAGTACTCATTGGCCGACTGAACGTGAAATAGAAAAAGTTGTTCAAAAATTATTAAATGCGTTAAATGCATGATTAATTTCAAACATATTTTTATTTGACGTACTATTAAGTAACTTTTTAAGTTTTAATATTATTATTTTAAATAAATATAAAAATTATTTTGGCCTACCGGTTGGGTTTGAGTTTAGAGTTTTTTGGAATGGATCGGGCTTTGGTTCGAGTTTTGGCCCGAACGATGGGTTGGGTTGGGCCTGGGTCCACGTTTTAAAAAAAGTGGCCTGGTCTAGCCCCGAACAACTCAACCCAACCCAACCCATGGCCTGCCATAGCTATGACACTACACCACCCATGTTTGGTTCACAAAATCATAAACGAATGTCAGGGGCCGCATAATTTACTTGATGTTTTTCTTGGATTAATGACTTTAGGCTAGCCCATGACACATTTTCCCACATGGAGTTAGGCTACATTGTGCCTAGGAGATGTCCTAGCCCACATAGCTTACTAGTTAGTCTCTTTTCTAGAAGCTTCCAAAGTTGTAAGGATGTAACCGTGTGTAGGGAGCTCTAGGATACTCTCTTGTATATATCTTAGGCTAGATCATGGGGAAGGTTCTAGGCCTTCGATCCTAGCCGTTAGATTAGATGATTGCTAGATATTTCCAAAAGAAAATGCCTTTTATAAGTAAGGAGGGGCTCATTTGCTCCAACCCATCGACACATCCAAACGTTGTAAGATCTCTCATAGCAATACAAGTTCCCTTTCCGTCTACTCTCTTTCGCACAGGAAGATCTAGAAAAACAGCCTGTGACACGAAGCAATCCAAGAGACACCATAATAGTGTCAAATGTGATACAAAAATTGAGCACACATTCAAGATATTTACATTTACCACATCAAAATCTATCGTATGATTAGCTTGGACCTTCCAGAGGAGTTATTGGAGTAGGGAGACTCATCTCGTACCGTTCTATTCTTGACTAGGATTGTAGTTCTCATACGTGTTGCAAATGCCGAGATGAGTCTCCCACTCCAATAACTCCTCCAGAAGGTCTAAGATAATGTTGCCGAGTTAATCAAGGAACAACATGAAACACAATTAATTATTACTTCAAGGTAATCAATTATCCAAGGTCACAAAAGTTGGAAATAAATCATACATCGACACCATGACGACGGCTACTGCTCCGCAAAATGCCCTGAGTGGGGGTTTGCCTTTCAGCAGCACAAGTATCTCTCCAATGCAGCCACGCATGTCCAGAGGAGTGTAGCCAGTATAACCTGTAAGCTCAACGCTCTTTCTATGACAAAATTTATTAGAAAGGATTATTATCCAACAATGTTAAATACATACAAAACACACATTCCTTATTGTCAGAGTATAATAATGTGTTCATACCTAAAGGGGCACTGCTCTATCCGCAAAAAAGCGGGCCACGAACATGGCAGAGGACGCCATCAAATATTGTGGAAATCTCATCAACAAGTGCACATCTAGCGGTAGAAGATCCGCCGAATACGCGCAATAGATCTTGCAATCGAGCTGTCAGAAAATCACGCTCTAAGATTTTTAAAAGAACATGTGTTGTGGAAATAGGTAAATGTTTATTTTATGGAAGAGTTTTTATTACATGTATGGTAGACAAACATTATCCCATGAAATAACATTAGACAAGCCCAAGCCCACCCTAGCTAAGCTTTGGGCGAATGCATTCTTGAACAGTATGTGAAAGAAACCCTAACAATATATAAATCTTTCACACAACAGCTATACTCCTTCAACATCCTTCATCTTTCCGAATCACAATTTATTTTTTAAAGAGAGAACACAGCACTAATATCCACAATCTGTTTCTACCAACAACCCCCGGAAACTAGATCTTTGTGCCCAGTGTTACTGCAAAATGAACTACCTCCACCTCTGAAGAGAGGAATCTGAATGAGCTAGAATCGGGAAGGCGTGTCCCCAAATGAAATTGCCTCTTGAGATTTTAATAATCGCCCCACCATCAGCAAGCTTATTACTCCTCACCACTAGTATATATGTTCATCTTCGACATATTAGTAGGCGGCGGCCATCTCCGACGATCAAATCCGTCTTCGGTCTTTGCATGTGCAAATCTACAAAAGAAAAGGTTAGATATTTCTGTATATTATGTTTTGTAGCTATGAGTAAAGTTTTTTGTTAGATCTATTGAAACTAACTAAAAATCATTTCAACTTAAACTTTTCAAATTTGCCAAAATAGTATGAATGAAAAGTTGAACCTGATCAGTGCTAAAAGCTTCCACAAAGATTTAGACCTGAGCATGTTAAAGGCAAGTTCGAACTTGACACATTCAAGTCCCAAAATTGGCAAATTCCATACTTGTCTAATAGACTGACAGTTGAAGAATATGTAAGTGAATCTTCGAAAGATGGTTACACGAACAACAAGTATCTTTAATCCTCTATTATGCAAATTCTGTTTTGATGGGATGCAGCCATGATATAGCTTCCACACACACACTTCCAATATTATCGGTAACTTAAAATTCCATTAATCTTCCAGAAAACATTACCCAAGGACTAGCCTTGCCACTGCAAGTATGAAAAATACTTTTGATTAACAGTAGAGGCAGCCACATAATAACCTGATTTGAGAGTACGATTTTCAGTATCTTTTTGTCAAAACTAGGCTAGCTTTCACTTTGAGTTTATTGGCAATAGGGATGGAAATTTGCACTGGTCCGATCCCAGAACTAAGCGATCAGATCCGAATGTATCAAGACTGAATCCGGTCTAAAAAATGGATCGGATATGGATCATGAAAGAAACATCCGAACAGATATGGATCTAGTTTATATCATAGTGGTGACCATTGGATACCTGATCTCATCTAATCCGAGTAATTTTCATTAGAAAAATACCCTCAATATTTGTATTTAATAATGAATATACATATTAGTGTATAAAATTATTAACTCACTTTCCTCCACAATGCTACTAACCATAGCCTCACAAAAAACACCAACATAATAATGAGCAATGAGTTATGGACAGTTTTCTTGTATGTTATTTTTTTTTATATTTGTGAATGAAGAGGTGTATTGACATTTTGTCTGATTTTATTTTTTCTATACGTGGATTAGAAGTTATGAAGGTCATGTTGATATTTACATCAGTCATGTTTTGATGTTATCATGATCTATTTTTATATATTTGAGGTTCTTGGAGAGACCGACTAGATAGTAGAATCCGATGTAATTTGTGTATGATGGATCTTCGGATCGGATATGAATACCGTAGTTTAGATACGATAGGTATTCAACCTGAACTCAATTAATATCTAACATGGATATGAATTCAATATGGATATGTCCTTATTTAAATATGGATATAGGATAACTATATCCATATAGCTTTTTACCAGAATAATAAACAATCATTGATTATCCTCACCGTTAATGATGTCTTACACCTTGGAATACAATGTCCATTATCTTTAAAACCCATTTCCAAACATAAGACTTCCTAAGAACCATTAACAGATAAAGTGTCCACTGTCTTTAAATCCATTTCCAAAGATATAAGTGGAAGCATAAAAAGCATTAACAGAAAAAGCAGCTGAATCCCTAAAATATTCTCCTTTTGAAGGGTTTTTGCTAATAATGAATTAAGACGAACTAATACACACGGTTTTCTACTAATAATGCTAAAAAAGTGTACAAAAACTCTAAATCCTACCCCAACAAGTTTCGAAATATGTAACATGCCCCACTCTTCCCCAAAACTCCATTCATTATCACTATAGTTGGTGCCAGTTTAGAAATGCTTCTGATGCCATCACTTTGGCTTCCTAAGAGCAGAACCAGTTTTATTGTGTTTGATAAAAAATATTTTTTTGACTTTGAACCGTTTCTACTGTCTCACAATAGTTATCAGGAAGTAAGAGCAGATATGCTTTTCCGGAAACTGTTTTTGATATATTTATCTACACCTGATCTTAATTTGGTGTTTAAGCGGTTTGATTTGGTGCAGTTTGTACTGAAACCGTAAACTAAACTGATTATTTTATTAATTTTGTAACCAAACCAAACCATTTGAAAGGATGAACCAAACCAAATGATTTTGAGTATACGGTTCGGTCGATTTGCTTAACATTCTCGTGTGGATACTATAATACTAATATGTCAACGATTAAGTAAGAAAGAAATTAAATAGACGTAAAAAAAATTGCATAGTAATCGTTTTAGAGAAAAATATGATAGAACGTGAGAGAAATTGAGAAGATTAAGATCAATAAGATCATTTTAATGGAATATATTTACTTGGATTATTCTTTTAAGAGATTATTTCATACACTTTACACAATATATTTTTAATAAAAGTTACATAATGCACATATCGGTTATGTTTGGTTTGATGCGTTGTGATTTTTTTACTAACCGAAACCGTACCAATTACACCAATTTGTGAAAAAATTGAACCGTTCATAGACTAAACATCCGTAAAAACTGTCCAAAATCACGACATTCAGTTTGGTTTGATCGGACCGATATATTCGACTTTCCATACATCCCTAATATTAGCCTTATTTTTTTTTAAATTTCAGTATTTAGCTTTACGAAACCGATGTATGTCATATATTATGTCATTTGACTTTCACACCAGGTTCTATGTTGGTTTTACCAAATCCAAAACTAATGTATCAATTTTCACAGTAAATTTTACATAATATTTATAAAAAAACATTAACTATAAAATTCACAATTGTTTCCCACAATGATTCACACACAACAACTTCTACCACTGCCACAGCATTCCCAAACTAGCCATTACTCCACTACGATTCCAGAGATTTTGAATCACTACAAAGAGTTAGGGAGGAAAAGAGCATGACACTATGTAAGTGAGATAGCACCGAAAAATAATCTTTATTAACATCTCCTTACTAACTAAAGATATTTTTTGTTCTTTCCACCCATTTAATTTACTCCCAATGGGTTTCCCTAGTGGGTGCACCCGTAGGTCTTTGAATCTCACGAACGCCATCACCAGGACTCTGCGGGTTTGTCGGGGTGCCCGCAAGCTAGCTCGGACACCAGGAAAAATTTGAGTGAAACTGTTGGGTATTTTGATTCAAACAGTGTCAATGAAGATTGGCAAAGCATGGGAAATCGACACACTTGAAGCACTAACCAAAGTTAGTCGGCATATGCACATGTGTGCACGTGTGCAATGTGTGCCTCTGTGAATTGTTTGTTCGGTGTAGTGACGAGTGTGTTAGGGCGGCTAGTGGCTTGTTAGCAATAGGATTTTGTTTGGTCTTTTGATCAAAGAAAGTTTCTACTTCGTAGTGGGACTTTCTTGTTGGCTGGGGCGGCTTAATTATATCCAAGTCCGTCTAGATTATTTTTGGACGTTTCTTTGGCTCCAAGTAATTTAACCTGAATATATAGATGCTAGGGTCGTGACTTTAAGTAGTGTGCTTGTATTTGGTTTTGCTTCTCATCAATAACTCGATTTTGGGTTGGCCAAATGGGCATGGACGTAGATAGTTTCAAAGCTAGTGAAACACGTAATTCTTGTGTTCTTGATCTTATTGTTGTTAATTTTTTCTCTTGCTTTATCACACGTATTGGAATCCCAACAAGAGGTATCAGAGCCAGATTTGTTGAGTTTCAAGAGAAGCAATGGTGAGTTCGATGATCAAGATTGATCGGTTCGATGGAAAAAATAGGTTTAGTCTTTGGCAAATCAAGATGTGTGCTTTGTTGAAGGAGTAAGATCTATGGTTTCCATTGGCTAACAAGGCGGGCACGAATACGAGCACCCCGACGTTTGTGAAGATGGAGGAAAAGGCGCACGCGACGATCAAATTGTGCCTCGCGGACAGTGTGATCACTGAGGTCGCAGATTAGGATACCGCAGCTGGATTGTGGAAAAATTTGGAGGATCTCTACGCGATGAAATATGTGGCCAGCAAACTGATGTTGAAGCAGTGAAGATTTAGTCTTCGGATAGTTGAAGGTACGCGTATTGGTGATCACCTAGACAATCTTAACACTATATTGCTCGAGCTGCGGAATAGTGATGAGATTGTGAGTGATGTTGATGCGGCAATTATTTTACTGGTTTCCTTGCCTCCATCTTTTAAGGTTTTTTGTTTAATCATTCGTTATTGGAAAAGAACGATAATCCTAGAGGAAGTTATGTCCCCCAACATACGAGGGAATTGGGGCACAATGCGGTTGGAAAGGACGATCATGTTGCTGGAGCATTGATGATTAGGAGAGGAAAATGTAAGGGATGTAGACGAGGTGGGTCTGAATTACCTCTGAACGTATGTGCTTTTTATAGGGAGAATGGTCATTGGAAGAGGGAGTGTCTGAAGAATCAGAAGTCTGTAGCTATCGCATCAGGGGAGGAGGAGGGACAACACCCGAGGACGATTATGCTCTCTAGGCCCCTTAGGGTCAATTCGGGCTCCAGGCATGGAGCATGGGCACGCGTTGTTGGTGGCGTTTTATCGTGCATGCATCGGTCGGTGGCGCGATTGGATCTTGGATTGGCGCGTATCGGTTATTTGTTTTGTGTGCATCAGTGCGGATGGCAATGCAACTTGGCATGGCATCGTTTGATAGGCACTTTGTCGTGAAGTGTCATTGGCGCGATCTTTGGGTATGCATTAGTCACGGTGCATTGGGAGGCGGTTGTTGGGGCGCATTGTGAGTGTTTTCAATTTCGCAAGTTGGGAATACACTTGAATTGGGTTTCTTGGATTTATTAGAAGAATTGGTTTGACAACTATGGAGTTTGAATCAATGGGGAGGTTTGTTGGGTACTTTGATTCAAACAGTGGAATTGAAGATTGGCAAAGCAATGGGCAGCCGACACACTTGAAGCCCTAACCAAAGTTAGTGGGGCATATGCACATGTGTGCATGTGTGCTTGTCTGAATTGTTTGTTTGGTGTGGTGACTAGTGTGTTAGCAGGGCTAGTGACTTGTTAGCAGTAGGGTTTTGTTTGGTCTTTTGGTCAAATGATGCTTCTACTTGGATGTGGGAATTTCTTGTTGGCTGGGGCGGCTTGGTTAAATCCAAGTTTGTCTTAGATTATTTTTGGACGCTTCTTTGGCTCCAAGTCATTGTAATAGTATATATAGATGCTAGGTTCGCGAATTTGAGTAGTGTGCTTGTAATTGGTTAGGTTTCTCATCAATAAATCGAGTTTGGGTTGGTCGTGGACGTAGCTAGTCTCAAGTGTTCTTGATCTTATTGTTGTTCTTGTTTTTTCTTGCTCTCTCACGTATTGGAATCCCAACAGAAACACTATTATATTCAAATTGAAGAAATTAGCAAACCAACATAGAAGTACCCCTTTTTGGTTTGTTTCCTAATATTTGTGTGATTGAGATTACTTAGTGAATACACTCGGTGAAGCCTATATTTGACATGCCTAATACTTTTGTGGATGTAGAGTGGTGTACCTTTGTGGTTTATCAATAAATAAAGTGCTCATTTTCGTCGTGGAGGTAGCTAACGCGATCGTTAGTGAACTACGTTAAGACCGTGTTGTTGATCTCGTTGCGTTTGTTTAATCGTTTTTGTTTCGTCACCAGGTCATCCCATCGTTCTATTCAAATTGAGGGACCGGGCCTACCTATAGTCTTACAAAAATATCTTACATCCTCTGAGTCTATAGAGTTCTAAATTAAAGTAATGTTCTAGAATTCTCCCCCAATGCTGCTAAGAACGGCGAGCCCCGAAACAGGAGGCAAGGAGGCCGATGCAAGGAAGATAAACTCTATATCTAGTTTCTCTCTCTAGAGCCTTCTCTCTTTATTTCTGTCTTGTGACTTAATCATCACCGTATTTTTCTATCATCAGTCTTAAAACAATGTTTAATTTAATTGACCCAACAAGACATGAATCTATATTATCAAATAAATTAGTTCCATGTTAGGTTATCAAATAAATTAGCAAACTAGCAAGTAAGTAACCTCTCATAGCACGATCATTTTTGTTTGCAAATGGTGTACGAGAGCTTAGTAAGGTTCGAGACAATTTAAACCAGGAGGCACCATCTAACAAACAAGACAAGAGAAAAACCATACCACTAAGATTTATGAATTATTTTTCCAGTATAGCAAAACCTGATAATTTAAAGAAAAAAACATTGTTTTCATGAGATAAAACATAGCCAATATTTGGAATAACCAAGAAGGCAAAATTCGCTCTCTTGATCTTGAGCTAGCCTAGCCTAGCATTCGTTGTGATTTCGGTTCATTGTACAAATCGGTGATGGATCTGTACTTTCTTGCACTGACAATTCATCACATAACCCACCACAATTGTAGGAGTTCTCTTTCTTTTGATGTTGCTGCTGCTTTCTCCTACAACTCTGCAGCTGTTGTTGTTGAGTCGCATGAGGGAAATGACTGCATCTTTCTCATTTTGTTCCATGGCGTCAAAATTTCTTACTTCACATGGACCCACCATTTTGAAACTCTTATCAACAACAGAGAGGGAGAGAGTTGGTCCTATATATATACTTGAGTTTAAGGTAATTATAGCTATATTATACTCATTAATTTATTGTTATTGACATTAATTATATATTATTAATATTAAACTACTCTTGAGACTTAAGACAACTCTTACTTAACAAAGATCTACCATTGACATAATTTCTTACTATCCTAAATTTAAATCTGGTGATGAAAAATAATAAAATGGTTAACTCTACATAATTTATTTGAGAATTAATGTCATAAAACTTTGTCCCGCCAAACCCAAGTTATTTAGAATTTACATTAAGGCGGTCATAAATTCAAGCTTTTTAGAATATTTAAATTAAAAAGTCTATTCAGTAAAGAAATCATTAAGGAATTATGTCCTGAATTCACCAACTAATACAAGAATTAAAGAAATAAATTATATTCAAAATTAGGGGCTATATACTGTATAGGTTGGCTATAATTTGCAAAATATGAAAATTTCTAATGAGTCGAGTTTTTGATACATCTTTTGGATATAATTTCTTTCTTTAATTGTAGTATTAGTTGGTGAATTCATGACATAATTACTTGATGATTTCTTTCTTGAATATATTTTATTATTTAAAAACTCTAAAAAGCTTGAATTCATGACAACCCCTTGATATAAATTCTAAATAACTTGGCAGGAAAACGTTTTGGGACATTAATTTTCAAATAAATTGTTAAGAGCGTCATTTTGGCACAAGTATAGCTAACCATTTTATTATTTTTCATCGCTAGGTTTAAATTTACGATAGTAAGATATTATGTCCACGGTAGATATTTGTTAAGTAGCAGCTGTCAAGTCTCACGAGTAATTTAATATTAATAATATGTAACTAATATCAACAATAATTTAATTAGTAGAAAATAAGTATATATAGGTCCAAATCTCAATCTTCCCCTCTCTCTTTGTTAAGAGTTTAGAAATGGTGGGTCCATGGGAAGCAAGAAATTTTGACGCCATGGAACAGAAAGAGAAAGATGCAGTCATTTCCCTCATGCGAGTCAGCAACAACAGCTGCAGACTTGCGGGAGAAACCAACAACAGCATCAAAAGAAAGAGAACTCGTAGGATTGTGATGGCTTATGTGATGAATTGCCAGTGCAAGAAGGCAAGAAAGTACAAATCCATTAGCGATTTGTACAATGATCCGAAGTCACAACAAATGCTAAGCTAGGCTAGCGCGTGATCAAGAGAGAGCAAATTTTGCCTTCTTGGTTATTTCAAATATTGGCCGTGTTTATTTTCATGAAACAATGTTTTCTTTCAATAAAATATCGGGATTTATGGAATAATTATTCTTAAATCTTAGTGTTATGGTCTTTCTCATGACTTGTTTGTTAAATTGTATCCCCTTGTTTAAATTGTTTTTATTCCTTAATAATGTCTCGTACACCATTTGCAAACAAAATTCATTGTCCTTTGCTTACTTTATTTGTTAAATTAACATCGAACTAATTTATTTGATAACATTACATCGTGTGATGTCTTGTTGGATCAGTTCAATGAAGACACTTATTTGGGATTTATGATAGAAAAATACAGTGATGATTAAGTCACGGGACGGAAACAAAGAGAAAAGACTCTAGAGAGAGATACCAGATATAGGTCATCTTCCTTGCATCGGCCTCCTTGCCTCCTGATTCGGGACACGCCGTCATTAGCGGCATTAGGGATAATTTTCGTACATTATATCATTTAGAAACCTCTAAACTTAGAAGGTTGTAAGATATTTTTTAAAACTATCTGTTATAACGAGATTAAAACAAGAAAGAATAAACAAACACAACGAGATCAAGAACACAGTTTAAACGTGCTTCACTAACTAACGATCATGTTAGCTACCTCCACATGAAAATGAGCACTTTATTTATTGAAGAAAACACAAAGTTACACCACTCTACATCCACACAAGTATTAGGCAAGTCCTACATCCTTACATAGGCTACACCGACTGGTTTTCCAAATTATCTTAATCAAACAAATATTAGGAAACAAACCACTAAGGAATATTAGTAGATTTATGTGAACCTGTGACTAGTTACACTCTAAATAATAAAATGGTGAACCTCCAACTATTTACACTCTAACTCTAACTCTAACTCTCTCAGAAAGATCAAAACCTAGACAATATGTTGAGGTGTACAACTAATTTAATAACGAGATTCCATATTTTGGGATTAAATTAGTTGTTGACCTCACAATGTTGTTTAGTTTAATATTTGAGATAGAGTCAGAGTGTAATTAGTCGAAGGTACGCATAAATTTAAAATAAATATGTCCACATTCGTATAAAAACTAAAATTTTAATTTATTCTTGGGTACTGATGTTTGCACGAAGCTTTATTACTCTCACACAAATATTTCTCGTAAAGCCTATTTTACCTTTACTTTTCTCTTTTTTTTTACGCTTGTTTTTCCGGGAGTGTATAGTGTTAGATCAAATTCAAAGTTCATGTAGATTATCTAAAGACGGAATCATAATCTACAAGACATAAACTATCATTTAAAATAGTCAAGAACATAAGAACATTAAATAAGACTAACCTCGATCCATAGCTAGTGTATTCGTCTTCAACGTCATGATGATCTTGAGTGAACACCGATCTTTCAACCACAACTAAGACCAGATTCGATGATCTCTCTCAATGGGAAGAGTGAGACTACTGTATTCGAATGTGTTGGGGATCACAGCTCAGGTAGTCTTAATATACCAATTTGATGAGGCTCCCATAACCCTAATCATTTAGTAATTGGCTACTACACATTACAAAGTCCACACCTCTGTATGTTCCTACGAGCCCAATTATTAATTGGGTAAAAGACACTGACCATCCCTGAGTTTAGGGAAAATTCCACCCCGCTACTTTTGGTTTTGGATAAAGACACTCTGCACCCATTTGAGGGAATATTCCGTGCACACTTAGCACCCATCTGTCCTATTCCGTAAGAAAAGTGTGAGATACACTTTTTTGGACCATATTGCCCCTGTGTGTTTTTTGGACTTTATTACCTTGTTTATCAAGATCACCAAGAAAAAGAAAACAAGAACAAACCAATGAAATTTCCAAAAAAAAACAACTATAACAAGTTGTCAATTACGAATAACAAGAACAAACATTTCTGGACAAGGTCAAGAACAAGAATAGAATTTCCGAAAACTTCGTTTCACACAAATTCTTGTACAAAAATTCTAACAAAAAATTGTTAGACGAAATCAACTGCAACAAGAACAAACCTTTTGGGTTGAAATTCGCTCTCAACTTAAACCCAGAATAACCACCAAGACCTCCTACACCATTTTTCATCACCACAACAAACTTCTCCAGCCCTAATTACCATCACCACACACCCTGCCAATCAACATTTTCTTTATTTAGTCAATTGCCACTTTCTATAGTGAAAAAAAACACTACTCAAATCTTGTAAACCCATTTTCAGAACTGCTCTATTAACATAGACATAAGAAGAACGAAGGGGTCTTCTTCTGACAAGACAAATTCCAAATCCTCTAACACATTTTCTCGAGTCTGGTGCCCATTTCATTACTGGTATTCATTTGAAGAACCCACCAAGCAGAATGCAAAATCACAACAACATCAGAATCAATCAAACAAATCAACCATTCAGAACTCACTCGGACCCAGGAGCGACGAAGATCGGTCTCATCGAAACCGGTGATGACCTCCTCCATGAAATAACGAGCGGGACTGAAGCGTCCCCTCTCCCTCAACAGCAACGACAATCTAGCGTCGTCTAGCCTTTCTCACGGCCATAGGTGCGAACTCCGTGGTAGTCACGGGGGTGGACAATGACCACCGCTTCCTTATGCCGTAAATAAAGCCACATTGTTCACAGCCCCGATCCACCACCGTTGGAGAGAGAGAAGAGGAGATCGAGGGAGAGAAAAGAGGAGCTTGTTTGCTGGGTTTGAGGGTTCTATTCGAGTGGAATCAGAGAGATTGGGCTAGATTTCGATTGGGGAAAGAAGGAGGAGATGGGTGTGATGATGGTCGGTGCTTGGGGAGGTTAAGGCGGAGAATGGAGATGGAGTCGGATGTGCTTGGGGGTAAGAGAGAAAGAGAGATATGAGATAGAGAAGGTAGATTAGGGTTTGAAAACATGAGGTGGGAGAAGATAGGTCATTTTTAAAATTTGTGAGGGTAAAATAGTCTTTTTTCCGGGTATGTTAGTTCACCATCAGCTCCATCCAAAAAACAGGTGTGGAGTGTCTTTATCCAAAACCCAGGATAGCGGGGTGGTCAGTGTCTTTTACCCTTATTAATTAGATGACTTTAGTAACCTGTTTATTTGATAGCCCAATAATATAACTATTTATATTTTCATATTGGCCCATAAGGAAATAAAATTTCCTAACACTCTCCCACTTGGGCCAAACATAAACTTGATATAGTTATATTTCATAATCCGCGGTGCTAGCAAAAGGGCTATCAACCTTAAAACATTCCTTATAATAATCTGGTTCATTGTCCATTCCATTGTGAGACCAAAGCGACCTTTGCTACATTTAGATATAGTCGTAACAAAGACCCTTCAATGATCACCAAACCAATATATTCAATGACATAAATCAAGTGTGGATGTGTAGCGGTAAATTTTAGACATGCCTATTTCCACTGATCCTTACTGAACTGAGATCAAACCTTATAAATTCCATCTTTATGCTAAATCGAAGTTGGAAATTCTTAATACTAATAATTCATAGTAACTTGAATAAAAAAAAGACATAAAACTTTATTCTGCAGAAACTGAAGTAAGTGTCTCGAGAAATGACATTCATTGGATACAGACTCCCACTAAACCAAAGTACCGTAGATATTACCACTCCAAATGAGCAATCCGTTCTTCAACACTTTATATGGTAATTCCTTACTTAGAGGATCCTCAAGAATGGAGTTTATCACAAGTAATGTCACATTGACACAAACACTCTGAATATTTTCTTAAGAAGAAATAAGACTTTATGTCAATGAAGTTGACATAATCCTCGGAATCAGATTCAGTGATCTCATGATTATCTGAATTCCGATAAGTGAGCATGTAGTGTTTTGTTCTCTTCAATACCTTACTAATCGATTGCGTGTTAACCTTCATACATATAATGATTAACCAAATTTATACCAAATATACCAATATGTATACAATAACCGCATGTGTGCATATACTGGTATACACTAGACTCATTGATCCAGTGTGTAACGAATCTTTGCATCATTTATTATTTATCTCAATATTCTTGAAATACTGAATGAGACTAGAAATTGTCTCCTTAAGTATTTGGAGTATGCTTCACTGCACAACCGTAAGTACTAGATCTAACAAATACCTTATCGATATAGATTTCTTGTCGAAAACTAAATGATACACCCAAGAGTATATATTTTTGACACAGGAGATATGTCTCCAAGATCTTTTCTTTAGAAACCTTATAAAGAATATCTTGGTTCACCCAACAAGTTTATATCGCTGCTAGCCAAAGGAGTATAATCCGAATGATGCTCCAGAAAATTTCTCCCACTGAACTGTGGTATACACAATTATTTACCATAGTTATCTCGCAACATAATGAGATAATACCTTTATGAATATTGTGAAATCATATCTAGAAGCAAGCTTTAAACCATAAATGCAATCGTGTAATTGAACATATGTTTACTTTGAATTACAAAATTCAAAGGTATATGATTGTAATCCACTTATCCATTTATATGTACCTCTACTTTAAGTAATTGTACATGATATAACAACTCAAAAGAGGATTTTGTAAAACTGTATGAATTCTCTTTGTAGTCAGTGCCTTCTTTAGATGCAAAGTAATTGACAACTATGACTTTCATATGTTTCATAATTACCAATATCACACATTATTTATTGTAACTAACAACAAATTATGCTATTATGAAAGATTCCAAATGTCACTAGTTTTTTCAGATATTTCATCTTATCATTACAACACCGATTCACGTGTCTATTGTTTATGCAAGCAATGATCGGTCCAATGGAAGGTCATTGTGTGACCAAATAATATGGCATACTTGTTTATGCAAACAGTAATCGACCCAAAGGAAGATTATTTGTTTGGCCAAACAAGATGGTGCATAATAAGTTATTCACACCATTCAAAGAAACATTCCATAAAGATGTATGACTCCTTTACTCAAATTCGGACCGCTGCTCATAATGGGCAAACTCAACAACCTCAAATATGAAGTGCCGCTAAGGTAATTCACTAAAGACATGAGAAAAATAATTTCGGTACTACATTTTTCTCAAGTGCTTGGGTTTGACATAAAGTTTGTGGAAGATGATTTAATCAACTTCTCACAAGTCAACTTAATATTAAAGTGAATTAGTTTTGTAATATAAGATGAAATCTATGACAAAATTAGTGACATTTGTAATCTTTCATAATAGCATAATTTATTGTTAGTTACAATAAATAAGGTGTGCTATTGGTAATTATGAAAGATATGAAGGTCATAGTTATCATTATTTTTCATCTAAAGGAGGCACTAACTACCAAGATAATTCATATAGTTTTAGAAAATTCTCTTGTGAATTGTTATGTCATGTACACTTGCCTAAAGTAGAGGTACATATAGATGGATATTTGGATTACAATCATATAACTTTGACTTTGGTAATTCAAGGTACATGTTTTTTAAATTACACAATTCCATTTATATTCTAAAATCTTGCTTCTAGATATGGTATTACAATATTCATAATTTTTTTTATCTAATGATATTGAGAGATAACTACGGTAGATATTTGTGAGTACCACATTCAGTGGGAGTAATTTTCTGGTGCATCATTTAGATTATACTATCTTTTATAGCACATATATAGACTAGTTGGGTGAACCAATATATTATTTATAAGGTTTCTAAAGAGAAGATCTTTGGAACACATTTTCTGTGTCGAAAATAAATACTCTTGGGGTGTATCATTGAGTATTCGAAAATAGATCTATATCGATAAGGTGTTTGGTAGAACTAGTACTTAAGGTTGTGCACTAAAGAGTACTCCTACTACTTGAGGAGACAACTTCTAGTGTCATTCAGTATTTCAAAAATATTGAGATAAATAATAAAGGATGCAAATATTCGTTATACATTGAATCAGCGAGCCTAGTGTATACCAGAGTATGTACACATGCGGTTATTGTATACATATTATTATATTTGGTTTAACTTTTGTTAACCATTGTATGTATTAGGGTTCACGTACAATCGGTTAGTAAGGTATTGAAGAGAAAATGATCAATATTCACTTATCAGAATTCAGATAATTTTGAGATCATTGAATCTGATTCTGAGGATTATGTAAAGTTTATTGACATAAAGTCTTATTTCTTCTTAAGATAATATTCAGAGTGTTTGTGTCAATGTGACAGTATTGTGATAAACTCCATTCTTGAGGATCCTCTAACTAAGGAATGACCACATAAAGTGGTGAAGAGCGGATTGCTCATTTGGAGTGGTAATACCTAAAGTACTTTGTTTTAGTGGGAGTTTGCATCCAATGAATGTCATTTCTCAAGAACTGCATAATAAAGTTCTATGTTTTAATGAAGTTACTCTGAATTGTTGTTATTGTGAATTTTGATTGCAGTTTAGCATAAAGATGGAAATTATAATGTCTGATCTCACTTCAGTAATGATTAGTGGAAATTGTCATGTCTAAAGATCACATTGCATGTAATTTCCCGCTACACATCCCCACTTGATCTATTTCATAGAATATATTGGTTTGGTGATCATTGATGGGTCTTTGTCACGAGTATATCTTAATGTAGCAAATTCTTTGGTCTCACACTGGTATGGACAATGGACCAGATTGTAATAAGGAATGTTCTAAGGTTGATATCACTTTTGCTAGCACTACGGATTATGGTATATAACTACATCCGATTTATCAGTTTTGGCTCAAGTGGGAGATTAAGAGGAAATTTTATTTCCTTGTGGGTTAATATGAAAATATTAATAGTTACATTATTGGGCTATCAAATAAAGGGGCGACTAAATTGATCTAAATAAGAATTGGGTCCGTAGGAACATAAAATGGTATGGAATTTGTAATGTGTAGTAGCCCATTACTAAATGATTAGGGTTATGGTAGCCTCATCAATTTAGTATATAAAGACTACCAGGGCTGTGATCCCAAAACATTCGAATACAGTAGTCTCACTCTTCCCATTGAGAGTGATCACTGAAGATGATCTCAATTATGGTTGGAAGATCGCGATCCACTCAAGATCATCATGAGTTGAAGACGAATACACTAGCTATGGACCGAGGTTAGTCTCATTTAAAGTTTTTCTGTTCTTGACTATTCTATATGATAGATTATGTTTTGTAGATTATGATTTCGCCTTTAGATAATCTACATGAAGTTTGAATTTGATCTAATAAAATGAACATTGCTGAACCATACCCAGCAACTTCCATCGGCGTTGAGCAAATCGAACCTAAGGCCCTTGTTCAGTAGCTCTATTATACATAATCGGGTTCTCTCTACAATGATCTTGGCGGTTTGAAGACCCAACAGAAATTAACGCCGATAAATGTGTATACGTGTTCACGGAAACCTCTGGCCGAAATTTGGTGCCAATCGGAGCATTTTACACTATCCGATTGCTCGTGTGTAAGGACATTCATCCGAGTTGTGCAAAGAAAGTTTTGAGAGAGAGTGAGTCATCAATTAGCTTAATGCTCATCCTTTCCTATCTATGAAGATGTTCTTGAAGATTTTAAGCCATCACTGATTATTATTGTTGAATGTTCCCGTGTGAGAGAGAGAGGGCGGACACGAGGGTCGATGAGGTGGGGTGGCGTGGATATGGATGCTGCGGACAATTAACATATTTAGGGGTAAAATAGATCTTACAATAAAAATGATCGTGTGAAAGTAATAAAGTTTAGTGGGAACATCACTACCCTTGTGTTTATGAGGCCCTATTTTTATTTTGCGTTGTTCCAAAATGTAGGTCATCTTTCTAAATTAGGTTAATTGCATTTTACCCCATGTGATTAAGGGTTTGTGAGAAATACCTCCCTGAGATTCCAAATGTTGCAATATACCTACTTGTGGATTCATTTTTGTACAGTAAGGGAGACATTTCCTGTTAAGTAGGATAAAAAGACATAAGTACCCTTCGAGCCTACTGCAATCATTTTTTTCAGAAATCTCTCTCTCTAATTCTGCTATCTCTCTCTTCACTTAACTCTTCATCTTTCTCCATCTCATTTTTCTTCCAACAGATCCGTTCACCCTCTCTCTCTATTTGTTTGACTTGTCAAAGCCTTAGGTGTGCTCACAGATCTGAGCTCTTTGTGGAAGTGAGGTGAGGATTTGATGAGTTTATCTACCCCCAATGGGTTGTTAGTGGACCAATTAATTGATCTTCCTCAATTTTTTCAATTAGCGAAGCTTTGGATATCATTGGGTTCATCTCTTCTCTCCAAACATCAACGCAAAAGGAGGATGGGAGGATGAGGGTGCCTTCTCCGACTCACGTCAGTGGAGGTCGCGGCGGGCCAGTTCTATTGAAACGCCGTCTTTGTTGTAGATCGGCTTTGTTGAAGATGCCAGCTCAGGTCAATGGAGGTCGCAACGTCGTCCTCCACCTGCTTTGTCGTCGTCGCTGTTCTCCTCCTTCGGCGGCAGCCACGGCAGGGTCGTCCACCTCCACCTCCTACTCCTCTACGTCATCTTCCTCCTCCCTCATCTTCGTCTCCTTCCTCTTCCTCTCGGATTTTTTTAGAAGAGGATTTCTTTTTGAACAATCTTCTTCTCAATTTGGATTCTCTCTCTCTTATTTTTTTTTGAATTTCTTTGAATTATGAATGTTGTGGGTATTATGGGGATTGTAAATTAGATTTTGACGAATTCTGTTAAAACTAATAGAACCACACAAAAAGTAGACCACAAAGCAGTTAATTGCAACATTATGAACTACATGAGGGTCTTTCGCACATACCCCTAACCACAGAGGGGTAAAATGCAATTAACCTTTTTAAATTTAACCAACTGTAAAGTAATAAATTTCTCATTTACTCCTCTTTATCTTTTTTAGGATTTAAACCTACGAAGAAAAGTAAAAAACATGTCAAACCAAGTTACTTAAAATACCTTTTATATTAGGGTAAAAGACACAGACCACCCCTGAGTTTAGGGATAATTCCACTCCACTATCCTGTGTTTTGGATAAAGACACTCCGCACCCTTGTAAATGACAGACGCTAACGGTTGTATAGAAAATACAATCCTACCCTTAACTTTGTAACATAATTACATCTATATATAGTCTTAATTCTTCACCCACTCATTCTAACCCTAATACCTCTCTCTCTCTCTCTCTTCTCCTCTTTCTCTCACATTAGATATATCCAACTTTCTCTGGAACAAAATCACCGCCGCCCCCTTCACATCTCTTCTTCATCTCCCAATAATCTCTCTCTCCCTCTCCACATTCTTCAACAGCCACATATCCGCAACACTTCTCATCTTCATCTCCCCATCAATCGATCAAATCCCATCTCTCTCTCTCACTCTCTCCAACAAACACAGATCCATCATCGATGGGGGTTGAAGAAATCACCAACACCACCACCAGATCTCTCATCTTCACATACGACACTCTCAAGCAAGGCTTCATGATAACTCCCTCTTAGGAGTTATTAATATACTTTCTTATTACTTGTATTAGGCTTATTTCACATGATTTATATGATATATGTGCATTAATATGTGAAATTAATGATTTATAAGCCTAAGAGTGAAAAGTTGTGTTTCTAGCTTATTTGTGCATGTTTTCTCTCATATTTGCTATGATAATTGCACGGGTTGTTTAGTGTTGTGTATCTCAGGTAAAGTAGGTGCAATGGAGCTTATGAGATGCTTGGATATGCTTGGAATGGAGCTAGATGAAGAGGAGAAAAGGAGATGCACAAACGAAGAAAAGTTGGAAAAGTCACACAGGACCAGCCTGCACTCTTTCCGATGCCCAGGAAAATCTACAAAGAATTTTGAAGCAAGGCTTGCGGCATTGGAAAGTAGACATCCGTAGCTTTCCAACGGTATATGGTAGGCCCGAAGAAGAGTCCGTATGAGGAAGATACAGCCCGCGCAAAATCAGCAAATAATTCTGTCCGGGAATTACAAAGTAGAGGGGCTGAAGTGCAATTTCGGCAAAATAACATTAAGAAGCGTGCCCAGCTGGTAAAATACGGGCAGAGAAGACCTAATTGAAGGAGATTCACGTACGGGAGCCATTGGAGAGCACCTAGGAGCTTGGGGATTGCACGGATTCGCCAAAGCTTTGGCGATTTCATCGTTTGATTCTTCTCTTACCCTCTCTTTATCATTCTATGGAGAATACTTGTGATTTTAGCATAACAATGAGTAGCTAATTTCTTTGTTAGACTCTATGGAGAGCCTAGGGTTATGACTTAGACTTATTTTCCGGATTTTGTTGATTGATTCATGCGTTTGATCCAATTAGTGTTTATTATTCTTCATCTTGTATTGTGAATCCGTAAGCTAAGGCTATTGACACGTGTTAGTGATGAATGGAATGACCATGTTAGATGAAGATGATAAACTAGTTGAATTCATAGCTTAATGTTACAAACTAATTGATTAGAAATCATGATCTAGGCTTAATTCTTAGCAACAAGGGAGTCGCGAACCGGAGTTGTTAGTGAACTAGGTGGGTGCTCGACAGAGACTTAACCCGGTTACGAATAAGATCATGTTTTTATTCCCGAATCATTGAGACCGATAGGTGAGATGAATAGGAGTAGTCATGTGTGGTCAGATTCGGTTGAACTAGTTAGGTGAGTGAATCGGTGGACCGACAGGACCCGAAAAACGAAGTTGACTAGCCAGCTAGAACGTAACGGTAGATGGAGGTGGACCGACAGGACCCAAAGTAAACTGTTACGTAAAATAACATGAGATCGACAGAAGATTGTAAGTGCTATTACCCGGCATAATCAGTTAGTGCGTAACGTGTTTCAATACAAATTCCGGAACTGTCTAAAGACCCTAGGTGATTCATAGATCGCCTAGTTTTCTCCATACATTGATTAAATTCTTTTAATTGAAAAGTACAAAAATATTGTCTCTACATTCATTTTATTTAGTCGCTTGTTTGTGGGCGACGAACATTCAATCTCAAACCACTTCTTACCGGTTACTTAAGTATCTTCTAATTAATTCTTAATTAGCTAGTAGTCGTCTATTTCCCTGTGGGTTCGACAACCTGAGTTTTAATACTCAATCTTTATTACTTCGACCGTGCACTTGCGTATACACGTAAGAAATCGTGTCAAGTTTTTGGCGCCGTTGCCGGGGACTTAAACGTTTTATTAGTTTAGTTAAAAATTAATTTAGGATACTTCTTTTATTTTCTTTTTGTTACTATCTGTTTACCTCACGGGTGTGCTAGTGTTGTTTTCTCAGGTAGCTATGGCGGAAGGACAAGGGCAGATTAGCCTCACCACAGAGCAGCTACAAGCTTTGGTGGCTGAAGCTGTAGAGAAAGCACTGGCAGCAACATCAAGACCGCACCCGACCTCAATGCCATATAATCGTTCAGGGAAAGCAATAATCCAGGCATTTGAGGCGGATCTTAGAGGAAGGGAGCCAGCAATATTGGTTCCACCAATTCAGGCAGAAAGCTTCTGTCTAAAGCTGAGCACAATTCAATTCACTCAGGAACAATGCACGTTTGCTGGTACATATGAGGAAGACCCACATGATTTCATTGGGAGATTTCAGAGCCATTGTGGGCTAATCCGATATAGTGGGGTCACATCTGAAGCGCTCAAACTGATGCTCTTCCCCCATTGCCTCAAGGGAGCTGCTATGGATTGGCTGGATTCATTGCCATCCAACTCAATCAAGACATGGGGAGACTGTGCCTCCCAGTTCATGAGTAAATTCTTTCCCATCTCACGCATGATTCAGCTGCAGAATGAGATCTGGACGTTCAGGCAAAAGCAGGATGAATCACTTGTCAAAGCATGGCATCGCTTCAATCATTTGCTACGTAGATGTCCCAACCATGGTATTGACAAGCGACAGTTAATCCAGGTCTTCTATGATTCACTTGGACAGCCCAATAGAGACAAGATGGATATAGAAGCTGGGGGAAACTTCTTATTTAACTGTGATCATGAAGGGGCATATGCATTGATGAAATGCTTGGTTCAGCAAGAAGAGAGCATGGATTACCAGTACAGGCACATGGAACTGGTAAGAGATGAAAAGATGGCTTATAACACTGTTCAGGTGAATGCGGTAGAGGTAGTGCATGAAGCAAATGGTCCTGAGATGCATCCGCACCAGCCAGTACCACCATTAGAGTTGACCGATATGACAGGGATAATAAAGACGATGGCTCAGCACATGACAGACATGTCCACACAGGTCAGTTCTGTAGCAATTGCACTTCAAGTTGCTCAAGCAGAAATAAAAGATCTAAAGGAACAACTTGAACAAAGGGCACTGGGTAGCATTGTTGACACATCAGAGGGACAGGCTCAAGCCATCACCACTCGAAGTGGTATTGCACTTACAGATCCTCCATATCCGAGTCATGCCAGAGCGGTAGCCTCAAAGGCGAAAGAACATGAAGTCTTCGATTCTGAGAAGACACCTGTCATGATCCCCCAATCAAAGGGCATGATTCACCAGGATGCAGAGAAATCTACCGAGGTACCACTTCCATCTTCTCCTTCTTCTTCAGAACTACCATTTCCATTACGTACTAGGAAGAAGAAGGATGACTCTGAGGAATACAAGCGCTTTTTGAATGTCTTCTCTAAACTGCATATCAATATCCCATTGATTGAGGCACTTCAAAAGATGCCTAAGTATGCTCGATTTATTAAAGATGCAGTTCTTGGAAAGAAAGGGGTGGATGAATTTCAGAGAGTAAACTTAAATGAACAGGTTAGTTCATGTGTTTTGCATGGGTTACCTAAGAAAAAGAAGGATCCAGGTAGCTTTGTCATTGAGGCTACATTGGGTGATTCCTACACTGGAAGAGCTCTCTGTGATCTGGGAGCGAGCGTGAATTTGATGCCGTTGTCGGTATTTAAAAAGTTAGGTGTGGGGGAGCCCCCGAAAACCTGGATAACACTCCAATTTGCAGACAAGTCATCCAAGAAAGCATGTGGGATGGTTAAAGATGTGCTAGTGAGGGTCGGAAGTCTGATCATTCCGGCTGATTTTGTTATATTGGATATGCCAGTAGGTGATGTTCCGCTGATTCTGGGTAGGCCATTCTTGGCAACTGGTCGTACTCTCATTGACGTAGAGAATGGAGAACTAATTATGAGGGTACATGATGACATGGAGACTTTTCGGGTCTTCAAACCGTCACCCCAGTGTTCATGGGAATATCAACCAGGTTTGCCATTTGCTGTACAAGTGAAGCGCCAAATCCCAGAGTTGTCGCAAGGGGATCCACCTGACTACTGGGAAAGAAATAAGCCATCAGCAGTGCACGCACATGGAGCAGTGCTTCAAATCCAACACAGGAAAGCTAAGTTGGAAGCGGCACAATGTGCCAGACCACCCTCGTGAGGTGGCAGAGGTAACTGGGTCGGGCCGTCGACCGTAAATTACAAGCGCTTGTTGGGAGGCAACCCAACGTAATTTTCTGCTTTAGTTTAGAGAGTGTGTTTTAAATACTGTTGTGTGCGTTTTTAATTCCGTTTTGTTATTTGAGGGGTGAGAGAGCGAGAATTTGACATTTGAATTGAGTCTCCGCAGGATTACAGGTTATTACGCGATTCGGACTCCCCTTCTTGATGCGCGCCGACGAGAATGCGCGCATCGGGGTCCGAACGCAAGAGATGAATTTATACAACGAAAAAGTTGGTGGATTTCGAGTCAAGAGTCGCGTAATAGCACGAATGGATAATGTCCGTGAGTTTCGGGAATTCGCGAATGAGTTCTACGCAAATTAAGGGAATTAACGGTGAAAACGGCATACGCATTGGAGTTCGGGAGGTCAAGATGCAAAAAAAAAAAAAAAAAAAAAAAAAAAAAAAAAAAAAAAAAAAAAAATATCTGAAGTTGGAGTCAGGGGTGTTCGCACGAACACCCCCTGTGTTCGCAGGAACAAAAGGAAGGCAAAAAACCCACTGCCCAATATTAAGAACAAGAAAAGATGTTCTTGTGAACACTGTTCGTGAGAACAACCCTTTTGTTCGCACGAACAGGGGTAAAAAGGGGCATTCACCAATTTTTGAGGGTAAATCCGAAATTTAGGGAGAATTTATACAAAATCGGGCGTCTGGTTCATGTTTCTTCATCCATCCACACCAACATTGCAACTCGACGCCCTCGAATCCTCCAGCTCTCTGCCAAACCCTCAAATCTCCGGCGGGTTGAAGGGGTTTTCCGGCGTGTTCTTCACCTTCTCACTCCGGCGACCTCCTTCTCTTCACTCCGGAGACCATAGCGACCGCAGCAGCAGCCCACCTTCTTCCTCTCGACGGGTTTCAAGCCGCCACCACCACAAGTCCCCCCCGTCCCAAATTCCGGCGACTCTTGGTGGTGTCCCATCGCGTCTACGGCCGTTTTGTCCCTCCGGCGTCTCTCTCTTTTCTCCGTATGCCAGAACCCACCTCCAATCTCAAACCTCCTCTGATTCCATCACGGCCTCCTCTCTTCTCTCCCCCACCGAACCTCAATCCCTCTCTCAGCCTCGAAACAGAAAATCAGCAACCCAGAAACCCACCCTCTTCTACGATCTAACCAATCTCGCCACAATCTGACTAACCCCTGAACCACCGCCAGAAAGCCATGAAAGCCGGTCTCCAATTGCAACCATCAACCCCGAACCCAATCCCTGCAACCCAGAAGCAACCGGACTCCGAATCGAAGCCAGAGCCTCGACCACCAACTGCAGCATCCTCTTTGATTGATTATACGCGAATACCTTCAGTTCGTAACACCTTAAGTGAAAACCAGCAATCCCGAAGGTCCAACTATGGTTCAATTCGATAGTGCAATGTTGTTACCGTTCAACAGATTGGACGACTTAGTTGATCTGCGAAGCTATTTATCAATTGCAATCCAGAGATGACCAATTCAATTCTAAAAATTTCAACACGTTGGCAGTCCACTCCACGGAGCTGCCTCTTAACTCTTTGACACAGAACTGAAATGGAGGAGTTCAAATCTCAACTGGAGACTCGTAAAACACTTGCAGCCTATACTATATTGTTAAGGACTGTGCCTTCACTTCAATTGTTGAGTACGTGTGGGGAATTGAGAATTACTTAGCAATGGGACTTTGTGCTATTGGGATTGATTTGAGAATTGTCATCTGTTTTCAACTAAAGACAGCCCAAGAGGAAAATAACATAGAGCAGCTGGTACAGATTTTTCAGAAGTTGGAAAAGAATGTGAAATTTGACGAAGAATCGACCCCGGTGTGCTACTTGCGCACTCGACCGCAAGGGAACTCACATAACGAGTTCGGGGATTCTTCGTTCTCTTTGCGTCAGCAGCAACAAGATCAATCGACCCCGGTGTGTTCCACACACTCGACCGCAAGGGAGCTTGCATTGTTCCGCACAATGTTAGCTTGGGGATTGTTCTCGCTATCTCAGTCAGCACCTATCGGATTTCGTCCCCGACCTTGTGTCGGTTGTGAGTATTCTTCTATCTCTTTACTTACCGTTTAGGCACATCGTACTTGCTCTAGGATTTTATTTTTAGAATTCTAGGGAATTACTTGAGTACTTGCTTAGTTTCGGTACACACAACTCGTTCACGTGCACGTAGCTTGAATGATCTCTGAATTTATTGTAGCTACCTTCTTGTGCCGTGGCTTTGACTCCGAGTAGAATCACCGCTCCTCGCATTTGAATGCTGAGTCTTCTTGGTTAATCTCTAAATTCGTTGAGGACAACGAAGCGCTCAAGTGTGGGGGGAGTTTTAGTCTTGACTAGCCAGTCAGTGTTTGCATCGCCATGTCTGCATATAGTTGTTCGTGTCGTATTGTGTCTATTTATGTGGTCCGTGTCATGATATTGTGATAGTATGTCGTATTGTGGTTTTGTTAGTCGTGTATATCCTTGTTTGTGTTTGTGTTTAATATTTCACGTTCTCTTATTTGAGTCTACCTACCCTATCGACTGTTTTGTGTAGTTTCGTTCGTGTCGGCTTGCATGTAGTGTAAGAATTATATGAAAAAAAAACAAAAAAAAAATCAAAAATTGAAAAAAAACAAAAATTAAAAAAAAAATGAGAAAATTTTGAGAAAAGGGCAATCGAAAGAGGCTAAAATTTGATAAACCGCAAAGTGTGAGGATTTTAGGCATAGGGCATGATTTGCGACCAAGAGTGACGACATGAGTCCCCCCTAGTAGGTATAGAGCGACTTTCTTTACGGGAGTGCCTACCTATTTTTAACACTTACGTGATTTTCAAAGCCAAAGTGTGTCCCTATTTTCTTACAGGAGCTGAGCTAGGTGTGAGCTAAACAAGCCGAACATCCATGTGTACGTCTTAGGTAGTCGCCAACCCGCCTCGTAGTGGCACACGAAACAGTTGTGCGAGGTGTGTATTAGAGCACTCACTGCTTTTAGAACTCACCTTGTAGGACCATTAGACGCCCCGATTTGAACCTTGGATTCTTGCTAGCCTTCGGACCTAGGGTGACGATTCTTGGCCTTCATCACAAATTGATTAGAATCACCACTTTAGTGCGTCACGAGGGGGTTGTGTAGTTGAGGGGGTTCGATGAGGGAGTGATTATACAATTCGTTGAGTTCTACATCTCGCTTGCACGTCATTGATTATCTACGAGGGGATGCGAGGGTGAGTGAGTAGGCTTGCGCACTTCGGTGTGGCGGTGTTCCATGCCATTACATCATGGGCACAGTTGTGGAGAGCCGTGAGTGCGTGAATCTAATACGCACGGAATTGGGTTGGGTGAACTTAATTGGTGGATCGTGCTAGGTACCGGTTTCGATTACTTTGGTGTAGGAGGATCGGTTGGATTAGGCACGAGATACATTCATCTTCGGGACTACTTGAGAGGGGATATTGTGACATTCGAGTGTGGGGGTGTCGACTTTTGACTCCAGACATTGAGAGTGAGCTTGCGACGACTCCACTCCCACACATGTATTTCATTGATTTTGCGGCTTGGACTTGACATGAACTTTGATTGAGTTAGGAGGAGATGATATTTTTATGTGATATTCATTCATCGATTTACGTGTTTCCTTCTCCTAGCATATTTGATTCGTATTTGAAGACCACTCGGATATTATTGTTGCATTTTGATGGTATTTTGAGAGAATTGTGAAAATGAAAAAAAAAAGAAAGAAACAAAAAAAAAATGAGAGAAAAAGAAAAAAGAGAGATGAAATAAAGTTTGAATTGGAGTTGAATTGGAACGAGTGGTGGAGCTACTTTGACGACGATGGTTCACATTTCATGCACGACGAACGACGATGGCCACGGGGATCACTAGTGTACCGGGGTTTGAGGGAATTGAGGGCCGGAGGTGGTGAGCTTTGGGTTTTGGTTCCTATCATCGTGGTGAGGGTGTGTGAGATGTGGGTTTTGATGTGAGAATGTGACGCTTAGGACTTGATTTCGACGAGATTATCTTTATGTCCCTAAGCCTCATCATGTGAAAACCATTAGCGGATTAGGAGCTCGGACCTTGGATGTGGCTTTGCTTAGCGTAGTCTCTTATTTCGTGGCACACACGAAGAGGTAGCGTACTCTTGTACTTAGTAAAGTTAGGCTTTCTATACTAACTAGGGGAGAGTCTCGTTGTCGAGTTTAGTTTCAACTCATGCTTTGTTCCTAGGATTCTCATCACTTCATGATACCCGATTTAAGCCAATGGAGATTGCCCGATCTCAACCAAAAAGATAAAAAGTGTGTTTTGTGTATATATGTGTTTGTGTAGGATCGAGTCATAGTTTGCATGTGCATCATATTGTTGCATTGTCGAGTCTTGTGTCGTTTGCGTCTTGAGTCGGCTAGTAAATAGTGGTTTTACTCGGGACGAGCAAAAGGTAAGTGTGGGGGTATTTGATAACTCCCTCTTAGGAGTTATTAATATACTTTCTTATTACTTGTATTAGGCTTATTTCACATGATTTATATGATATATGTGCATTAATATGTGAAATTAATGATTTATAAGCCTAAGAGTGAAAAGTTGTGTTTCTAGCTTATTTGTGCATGTTTTCTCTCATATTTGCTATGATAATTGCACGGGTTGTTTAGTGTTGTGTATCTCAGGTAAAGTAGGTGCAATGGAGCTTATGAGATGCTTGGATATGCTTGGAATGGAGCTAGATGAAGAGGAGAAAAGGAGATGCACAAACGAAGAAAAGTTGGAAAAGTCACACAGGACCAGCCTGCACTCTTTCCGATGCCCAGGAAAATCTACAAAGAATTTTGAAGCAAGGCTTGCGGCATTGGAAAGTAGACATCCGTAGCTTTCCAACGGTATATGGTAGGCCCGAAGAAGAGTCCGTATGAGGAAGATACAGCCCGCGCAAAATCAGCAAATAATTCTGTCCGGGAATTACAAAGTAGAGGGGCTGAAGTGCAATTTCGGCAAAATAACATTAAGAAGCGTGCCCAGCTGGTAAAATACGGGCAGAGAAGACCTAATAGAAGGAGATTCACGTACGGGAGCCATTGGAGAGCACCTAGGAGCTTGGGGATTGCACGGATTCGCCAAAGCTTTGGCGATTTCATCGTTTGATTCTTCTCTTACCCTCTCTTTATCATTCTATGGAGAATACTTGTGATTTTAGCATAACAATGAGTAGCTAATTTCTTTGTTAGGCTCTATGGAGAGCCTAGGGTTATGACTTAGACTTATTTTCCGGATTTTGTTGATTGATTCATGCGTTTGATCCAATTAGTGTTTATTATTCTTCATCTTGTATTGTGAATCCGTAAGCTAAGGCTATTGACACGTGTTAGTGATGAATGGAATGACCATGTTAGATGAAGATGATAAACTAGTTGAATTCATAGCTTAATGTTACAAACTAATTGATTAGAAATCATGATCTAGGCTTAATTCTTAGCAACAAGGGAGTCGCGAACCGGAGTTGTTAGTGAACTAGGTGGGTGCTCGACAGAGACTTAACCCGGTTACGAATAAGATCATGTTTTTATTCCCGAATCATTGAGACCGATAGGTGAGATGAATAGGAGTAGTCATGTGTGGTCAGATTCGGTTGAACTAGTTAGGTGAGTGAATCGGTGGACCGACAGGACCCGAAAAACGAAGTTGACTAGCCAGCTAGAACGTAACGGTAGATGGAGGTGGACCGACAGGACCCAAAGTAAACTGTTACGTAAAATAACATGAGATCGACAGAAGATTGTAAGTGCTATTACCCGGCATAATCAGTTAGTGCGTAACGTGTTTCAATACAAATTCCGGAACTGTCTAAAGACCCTAGGTGATTCATAGATCGCCTAGTTTTCTCCATACATTGATTAAATTCTTTTAATTGAAAAGTACAAAAATATTGTCTCTACATTCATTTTATTTAGTCGCTTGTTTGTGGGCGACGAACATTCAATCTCAAACCACTTCTTACCGGTTACTTAAGTATCTTCTAATTAATTCTTAATTAGCTAGTAGTCGTCTATTTCCCTGTGGGTTCGACAACCTGAGTTTTAATACTCAATCTTTATTACTTCGACCGTGCACTTGCGTATACACGTAAGAAATCGTGTCACTTCACCAACCATGGACTCCTCCAGGACTTCATTTCCACCGGCAACGCCTCCTTTCTCGGTACCTACTCAACCCCATATCGCCTCCCTCTCGTCTCTGGCCCTTACAACGTCCCCTTCCTCCTCGATCTCCTCGGATTCGGCCACTGCGTCTTCGGCCAACTCGTGGGTCTTCAACAACGACACTGTCGCCTTCATCTGTAAGTTTGGATCAATTGACTCTCTCGATCTCGAATCTGTAATTATTCACTCCCCCCCCCCTCTCTATCAATTTCGATAGGTATATATGACCAACCTCAGAACCTCCCACGGCGACGCCGACGACGATGAAGAGGCCCAGGATCGACCTCTCTTCCAAAGTTGATTTGGGTACACGATGAAAAGGCCCTTCGATTTGTATATTTTGGAAGCTGATCTGGGCTGTTGAATCAAAGTTAATCCATCCCATTTTTTAATGAAGTGTGTATTTTTCTGGTACCAGGTTTAATTTGATCGATCTCTTTGCATCTAAGACGTTCAATTTCTGGTTTTGGGGTTTTTTCTGGGTATTCAATTATGTGAATAGAGTAATGCGGAAGTTTCTGGAAGAAACAATTTTGTGGGTCTCTATTTTTGTTCGGCAAAACACGGGAGATAGTAGGGAGTAACAGGGATTTTGTTGTTGTTGTTGTTGCTGTGCTACTGGTGGGAAGAAGAGAGGAAGAAGATTGATTGAATCAACCCCTAATGGGTTTTAGTTGCAACAACTTTTGTAATCTCAAATTGTGTGCTACTGTCACCAAAATAATTGTAACAACTTTTGGTATTTCTCTAAAAATTTGCTTTCTCAAATTACATTCTCAAACATTGATACTTTGAGTTCGTTGTATTTTTTTTGTTTGGATTTGATGAATCTCGATGTGTTCTTGGTGTTCTTGAACCATGAACACCAAGAACACTAATAACAACAGAAGAAAATGATACAAGGGCAATATTGTCCGAAAAAATTCAAATAACCACTTTTTAACGGAACATAACAGAAGGGTGGTCATTGTCCATGGAATATTTCGTTAACTTGGTGCAGAGTGTCTTTATCCAAAACACAGGGTAGCGGGGTGGAATTTTTCCTAACTCAAGAGTGGTCAGTGTCTTTTACCCTTTATATTATTCATGTTAAGAACATTGTAGACCACTTACAAAAAATCTACACATTTTATTCTTTGTGCAAAGTGGGACTCACATGGAGTATAAATGAAGCTTTAACAACGATTGGTGTTTCCATCTTCTATTAAGAGGTTTTTTCGTCGTAAGAATAGGGACTGTGAAAAAGGTACTAGAGATATTAAAGTGTTGCATGAAAAAGGGTTCAAAATATGTTCCAGTCAATTGATCGGTGTCATCAACAACGGAGATTAGTGAATACTCTTCTTGGTTGTCTCGAGCACCACCGACATGCCTAATCAGTAGATCATCCGTTGCAGTTTGGAACTTAGAGTGGAGAGAAATGAATTGAGGGCTCGTAATAATAGAGTATCATGATTTCCGTACACTGGTACATCGCAGAACATCTTTGACGGAAAGCCTCTCCAGAATTTTGCCAACTACATCAGTTGGGATGTTATCGGACATCTCTTTGTCGTCGTCGCCTAAATCTCTGTATAGGGTTTCAAATGCTCTCTTGATACAAAGACCTACAACTGAATTAACACAGTCAGACTTCTCAAAGAATTAACACAGCCAGTAGAAGTAGAGAACGGTTAGACCTTGATCTAACGACTGTAATTCGACGGCCCGAAACGATAAAAGGGTTTGCGATAAACACCAAAAGTCCCCATTATGATATAGACTGGGCCGAGAAATCGTGGAGAGCTGGAATAGCTTCTTTGAGCTTGCCCATTTATTTTCGATTTTGTCAATCATATCTCCTATTATAGCATCTTCCATCTATAGGAACTTCCCATACATGGGCGACAATAGTGTTTCTCAAACGTGCAACATTTTAAAATTGCATTATCATCTTTAGTCAAGAATAATTGAGTATACATCTCCCATCTTGAAAAACTCCTCGAGGATATCCAAGCTAGTCATGCCCAACTGGTCAAGAAGTAGCATGAAAATAAATCAGTACAAGGAAATCAATTCAACAAGCTCACAAAGTAAAAAACATAGTATAAATTGACACCACCCCGATTATGGGGATTTCTTATCTCAGGGGCTTTTTCGAAGGAAAAAAGTTTAGTAGAACGGTTCTAGATAGGTCTTCAATTCAAAATGAAAATGAATATGCATCACCTTCCTTTATTAGTGAATCAAGTTCGGATATATTTTTTCTAATATTTTTAATCATCGCCACATGTTAAATTTTGAATGGAGGACCTACCTAGAAAGGTTCTACATGACTTTTTTCCTTCTTCGAAAACTGTCATCCCATTGATTTCAACCAAATCGTTGCGCTCAAGATTTAGAACTAAGGAAACTCAAATATTCATGATGGTACAACAATTATTTATAGGTTGTGGATTCTAATAGATTCATAACATCATTTTTCTCAATGTTTGCGAATGTTCAGCTTGTTATGCATTCACCATCGACATTGCCTCTTTTCGTAGAGTCATGAAGAGAATTTCTCCAACCAAATGATTAACTGATGATCTATTTTTCCTAAAGAAAAATTTAACGTCATGGTTGTTCTACTTTAGATTTAAAGAGGCTGGGGTCCACCAATAAATTGGTAAAATTATTAATTTGAGGATTGCCACATATTCAGTATTGTTTGTATATAGAAGTGTGTGGATTGTAGTGTGATAGGATTTCGCACATGTGTGCGCCAGTGCGGTCGAAGATGAGTTTTAAAACTTAGGTTGACGAACCCATAGAGACAATCTCTAGATTATACAGTTAAACAATTAATTCAGAGTTAAGTAACCGGAGGAATATTTTGTTGATTAAGAAAGTGGTCGCCCTCAAACAAGCGACTGAAATGAAATAAACAAACTAGACTGATATTTTTGTTATTTTCTGATTAATTCGAAGATGGAGAACACTAGATAGATTTAGGGTCCTAGGGCAATCAGACATTTCCGGACTATGATTTTGTTGGACTTGTGCCCTAGAGGCAACCAATTTATTGTGACTTTTAATGGACTTACTATTCATTATGTTATCGATATGGAGATATGCTAACATGAATGAAGTCCTTAGAATATAAATGTTATATTCTTAAATATCCCTAGTCGATACTAGAGTTAATAGGACGACTGTATTACATCGAGACTAGTTTGTGGGTAGATTGATATGGGGATATCAAGTCTAACACATTGGTACACATTAGGAGTAATGGCGTACTGGATTGACCCACCATGAGAAGGCTACATGGGAATTATGTGAATGTCACAAGCGCTTCTCATAGTGACAATGATGTTGTGATCCTTAGACTTGAAGTCACTAGATATTCTAGTTGTGAATTATCATGTTCTGATATCGTCAAACATTACACCGTAACTGGGTAACTATAAAGGCTTTAATCGGACATGATATGAAGCAAGCTGAGAGATCGTAGTGATGTAAAGAGGATTTGTCCCTCTCACATAATGGGAGTAAATATCCATGGGCACTTGATGAGTGAGACTTAGAAAAATGCATGGCCATGCTCAAATAAATCAATATGGGATATTGATGTTATTTGTTTATCTAAGTCTACTCACAGATCGAGAAACTATGGATTGGATATACAAGTGTGACACTCCATGTCTTGTGTCCAATCCGGATAGATGAGACAAATGGATTATACAACACGGTAACATTAGTCACAGAGGTTAGTCAGATCATTGACATTCCTATTACTTGGGAGCTGTAGATAGTGCTTTCTGAGCTGACAGATCTTGGCCACGTGGCAACCATCCAGCACACCATATTGTGCTCCACACACACTGGATCACCAGCCGAGCTGATCCATGTGGGGGCTGCGAGACAGAGCCCTCGCATACCACTGCACGGGACCTGTAGGGACTTAGTGGTTTGGAGGCTAGAGTAAGCCCTGTCGCGTGCGAGCCAAGCCCGCGCGCGACCTTTAGTAACTGTTTTGAGAGATTTATGGCACGAGCTCCATAAACCCGGTCAATCCGGTCAAACCCGGTCAACCTCGTAACGGTTCCGGTATTCGCGCACCACGTGCCGTAACGGTCCCTATATACTCGGACGAACGTGCCGTTATGGTTAAGCTAATTAAGCCGCCATTAATGGGCGCATTAACCACACTACAACGGTCATGTTCTCCAGTATATATAGATCGTTAACCTTTCCATACAAAGGGGAACACACTCGCCATACGCGGAAGCTCTGCCAAACCTCTGTCTCTCTCTCAGACATTACTACTGACTTACTCTCTCCCTACACACAATCCCTCTCTTCTTGTGCGATCCCTGATCCACTACATACGGTGTACACGGAGGTCTCCCCGCCGGAATCTCTTGTGCACATTTTGGTGAACCCGACGTGAACTTACCAACAAAAGCAACCATGTCTCAGGAGGATGATATCAGCAACAGATCGCCCTCCACCGAAGCTCCCTCGGGAGACGAGGCCCGTCGTACTCCCACGACTCCCGGCGAGACACCGACGCTAGAGTCTTTGGACGCCACTGTCCAGAGTCAGGCGAAAGCTCTCAAAGCCCAGTCTGCGCAATTGGAACGGATCTTGGCCGTTCTGGGCACCCTTGCGCCAAATCCTTCATCATCCACCACTGTCCCTCAAGGAGGAGGAGCCCCTACCGCTCCGGGACTGGGAGTGTCAACCACACCTCCCAACCCCAATCTGCAGACTCCGCCGGCGACTACGCAGCTGCCTTCGATTCAGGGGTCAACGGCTCAGATGTTGCCTCTCGCTGCTCACACTCCTCAGCCCTCGGCTTTGGCGTCTAACCCAACTCTGCAGTACCCTTTGCCTCCTCCAACGGCAATCTGGGGGAATGCGAGTAGTCAGTATGCTCCCAACCCTCCGACGGCGTATGTGTCGCCCCCGCCTGCGGCAACCCCTCCGTCAACTACCGAGGGAAGCATTCCAGAGTGCATGACGTCCCTGCGGAAGCGCATGGGCACTATTCTGGCTCATCAGTCATTCGCGGATACCATTATCCCGAAGTTAGACAACGATCCACCTATTCCACGAGAGATCTATCTCATGCCTAACCCGGCAGGGTACAAGGCTCCTAAATGGGACAAGTTCGAGGATGTCAACGGGAACGCTCATGAGCATGTCATGCGTTTCATTGATGTCATGGGCCCGTACGGAGCTGATCCCAAATTGCTGATGCGAGAGTTCCCGAAATCTCTAGGGAACGTAGCATACAAATGGTACCGAACATTGGAAGCCGGATCCGTGAAGACTTGGGACGACATGGTCCAGAAGTTCTATACCAAGTTCTTCCAGATGGAAGAAAAGGTGACGATGATCCATCTCTCGCGGATGTATCAGAAGCGCGAGGAGGACGGAATCACTTTCATCAAGAAATTCAGGGCGAAATCCTTGGAGTGCAAAGATCCAATGCCCGAAAGCCGGCTCGTAGAGATATGCCTGCAGTGCATGCGATATGAATACAAAGGTATGCTCATCAATTTGCAAACACCTACGTTTTCAAAGCTAATCGAATGCACGAAGAACATCGAGCCTATAGTCGAGAGACAGAAAAAGAAGAACGCTCCGGAGCGACCTTCGAGCGGCACTACCTACAAGATCGGGAGATTTAGTTACAAGAGGGGACGCGAAGCTGAGGTCAATACAGTTTCGCCCCATAAGCAAGCGAAGGTTGCGAACTTCGATGTACCACCTCTGCCATGCTCAGTAGAGGAAGCAAGCGACCTCTGCAGACAGTGGCGCAAGGACGGCGTCCTTCCACCGCTCGAGAAGACACCCTCCAAGGAGATGGTGAGGGACCCTAAGTGGTGCGAGTACCATGGCAAGGTCATGCACCCCACAGCGGAATGTAAAAATCTCAGATTTACATTCGACCAGAAGATGAAGAACGGCGAGCTAATCGTCAGTGATCACAGAAAGGATGTGCGCAACAACCCACTTCCTGCTCATGCGGAGCAGGGCCAGAAAGGCAAAGAGGTCGCCATGATCTCGATTGTTCACTTGGAAGAATTCGCAGAGGATGGTCTACCCATCGTTTCCGAGGTCCATGAAGACGAAGACTACAGCATGGACACGGAGGATGAACGTGCCGACCGGATGAAAGGGTCGCACGGCTTCAGCAGATTCTTCGACGAGATGAACTTCTCCGAGAAGTGCCGGAGAGATATGACGAAAGCGATCTTGAGAATAGCGGAGGACTACGAGGAGGATCTTGTAGTTTCCAACGGGAAAGTCATTAGGGCTTCTCGCTCTACAGAAAAGATTATGACCTTTTCTGCCAGCGACAAGAAGACAGATGCGAGCCACCAGAGGCCTCTGTACGTGACGGCCATCGTCAACGGCGTCGAGTTCAAACGAGCATTCGTTGATGGCGGGGCAGCGGTCAACGTCGTTTCGCTCCACACACTGAAGCTAGCAGGGATCCCCGAGCACAAGATCGTCAGGCGTCCATCTCCGCTGATGGGATTCGGAAGCGACTCTAGAATGACGATCGGATGGATCCGCCTGGGCGTTCAGATTGGCAAAATCAAGTGCTCAGCAAAGTTCTATGTCATAGACGCGAACACCACGTACCACATGATTATAGGTCGAGCCTGGATTCATCGATTCGACGCAGTTCCTTCAACGGCTCACCAGGTTATGAAAGCTATCTGGAACGACAGAATAATCGAGATACCGGCTTCGACGAACCCGTTCAACCTGGACGAAGCACATCTCAGCGAGGCGGTGTGGTTCACAGAGATGGCGGACGAGCAAACACCTGGACCATTCAACCCTACTCCTTTGCCTCTCTGGGAGGACATCAAGGACCAGTCACCTGCGGGAGTAATGGTGACAAGGGAAGATGCCAAAGAAAAGCCGCCTACACGCGAAGAGGCGCCGCGTATCGCATACCATCGAAAGAATGTGTATACTCTGAAGAGAATCGCAAAGCATGACCCGGAAGGCAAGGAGATAGAGAGCTTCTACGCCAATGGGAAGAAATGCTATCGCGTATGAAGGTGCGCGGGGATGTCCTCACACGGGCATGGGGATATCCCTGAGCAAATCAATCAAATCGAGCAAATTGCGCTGACGGAAGAGCCAACACAGGGCGCTCCAGACGAGAAACTCAAGGAAGCACCTGAATACATGGAGGATAGGCCCAGACCGCAAAAGCAAGAACTAAAGGAAGTGTTCCTCAGCCCGAACGAGGAAAAGAAAAGGCCAGTCTTTCTAAGTGCGGATCTCACAAGCGAGGAGGAACAAGGACTGCTGCAGCTCCTAACTGAATACAAGGACGTGTTCGCATGGGAGTATGATGAGATGCCGGGTCTGGATACAAGCATCACCATGCACCGTTTAGACATCATCCCAGGATCTAAACCGGTAAAGCAGAGTACAAGGAGCTTCAGGCCGGAGCTCAACGTGAAAATAAAGCAGGAGATTGTCAAACTCCTGGATGCCAAATTCATAGAGCCGAATCATCATCCCACATGGCTGGCCAACATCGTGCCAGTGGTGAAAAAGAACGGACAGCTCCGCATCTGTGTGGACTTCCGAGATCTCAATCGCTTTTGCCCCAAGGACGATTTCCCATTGCCCAACATCGATTTGCTTATCGATTCAACAGCGGGCCATCGCATGTTCAGTTTCATGGACGGCTTCAGCGGGTACAATCAGATCAAGATGGATCCCGAAGATGCGCGGAAAACTGCATTCATCACTCCGGTGGGGGTGTTCAATTACACAGTGATGCCGTTTGGTCTCAAAAACGCGGGTGCAACCTATCAGCGGGCCATGATGGCTCTGTTCCATGACATGATGCATAAAGAAGTGGAATTCTATGTGGACGACCTGGTTGTTAAATCCAAGCACGAAGCAGATCACCTCGCGGATCTACGAAAGGTGTTCAATAGATGTAGAAGCTTTCAGCTGAAGATGAATCCCATGAAATGCGCATTCGGGGTAACCTCGGGAAAGTTCTTGGGATGCGTAGTTCATCGCCAAGGAATCGAGCCTGACCCTGCGAAAGTGTCAGCTATCACCGGCATGACGCCACCTCATAACCAGAGTACCTTGAAAACATTCTTGGGAAAGCTATCATATCTGCGAAGATTCATCCCGGCAATCGCAGAAATCACCTGCTGTTTTAGTGCTCTCCTCAAGAAGGACGCCGCGTACAACTGGGCTTCGGAGCACGAAACCGTATTCGAAAAACTGAAGGATTTACTGACGTCCTCAAAAACAATGATCGCACCTCAACTGGGATCACCGCTTCTGCTATATCTGACATCAACATGGAGATCTATAGGAGCGCTCCTAGCTCAGGAGTATGAAGGCCAAGAGAGGCCTATTTACTACATCTCTCGCATCGTGCAGCCTGCTGAATCAAGGTACACAGACATCGAACGTCATTGCCTTGCCTTATTCTTTGTGATAGAAAAGTTGAAACACTATTTTGCATCACACAAAGTGGTTGTGGTTACCAAGAGCGATCCCATACGATATCTGCTAACTCACACTACTCCTGGAGGGAGACTGGCGAAATGGTACATGACCATTTCTCAATATGATATCACGTGCGTGAGACCGCGAGCGATCAAATCGCAGGCGGTAGCGGATCTGTTGGCACAGTTCCCCGACAACAGCCACGAACCCGTGATCGAAGAAGAGCTCGGAGGTCCTGAAATCTACGCAATCGACGTGCCCTACTGGACGCTCCACTTCGACGGTTCGTCAACTAGGAAAGGCGGAGGCATTGGGATAGTCTTGACAAGGCCAGATGGGGAAGTCATACAGATGTCCGCAAAGCTCAACTTCGCAGTCACAAACAACGAAGCGGAATATGAGGCTCTCATCGCAGGGCTCCGTGCGGCGAAAGCCTTGGAAGTAAGCAACCTAACGGTCATGGGAGATTCCAAGGTGATCGTTAAGCAAGCCTCGGGCGAGTATGGTTTGAAGGAGATCAACCTCCTGTCTTATCGCACCCTAGTACAAAAGCTGATGCAGCAATTCTGCGATGTGAAGTACGAGCACAAGCCCCGAGCAGACAACAGGCATGCGGACGCTTTAGCAACCTTGGGATCTAAGGTCAGCACTGACAAATGTCCCGCAAAGATATCTATTGAAGTGCGAACATCGTCGGCATCGACAGAAGATGCGTGCGACGACGGACACATGGATGACACAGACTGGAGGAAAGCAATCCTACAAGCTATTGCGGAAGGCACAAGCAGTGAAACCTGGGCACTCACAAAAGGGTACTGCATACATGACAACACCCTTTACTACAAGGGTCCTGGCGGAATACTCATGCGATGCGTCTCCGAACGAGAGGGACAACGGTTGTTAGAAAAGATTCACCAACATGCTTGCGGAGAAAGCGAGGTGTCAATCTACCGGAAGGCTCAGAGATATGGCATTCATTGGCCAGATATGTCAATAGCAGCGGCCCTGATACAAGGGAAGTGCGAGAGTTGCGCACTAATCAAATATTCTCTACTCATCGCTCTAACTGACGATGACACAGATTGGAGGAAGCCGCTCTTTGATTATCTCACTCAGGGCACCCTGCCCGAATCAAGAAAAGAGGCCGAAAAATTGAAAAGGAAAGCAGCTCGATACGTGGTACAAGAAAACCTGCTTTGGCGAAGAGGTCACGAAGGCAACTTGCTGCGGTGTCTAGACGGCAGAGAAGCACAAGAAGTCATGGACCTTTCTCATCAGGTAGAGCATCAAGGAGGTGCGAAATTATGCAGACAGCTCCTCTCAATCGGGTATTTCTGGCCCACGATGGAGGTCGATTGCCGCACCAAAGTGCGACGCTGCCAAGAGTCCCAATTCAAAGGGAACCTAGTGCACGCTCCCGCCGTGGATCTACATGCATTGGGGACGCCATGGCCATTTCACACAAGGGCTCTGGACTTCATCGGTCCCATCCGGCCAACGTCACACGGGAACCATTTTTCACCAAGTGGGTGGAGGCAATACCACTGAAAACAGCAAATGCGCTGGCTGTGGTCAACTTCATTCAGGAAAACATCGTATGCAGGTTCGGAATTCCAAATACCATTCTTTCAAATAATGGTACTCCCTTCGTTAATCGCCAGGTAGCTGCGAAGTTAGCGGAGTACAATATCAGGCAGATATGTTCTACCCCTTATTACCCGAAGGGGAACGGACAAGCTGAAGCGACCAACAAAACGCTGTTGAGGATTTTGAGCAAGATGGTCGCGGATGACCACAAGAAGTGGGCCGACTCTCTAAGCATAGCTCTGTGGGCTTACCGAACTTCTCCAAGGACACCCACGGGGGCCTCACCGTTCCTACTATGTTATGAAGCCGAGGCCGTGGTACCTGCGGAGGTTAGAGTCAATTCGGCAAGGCTGGCCTTCCATGCACTCTATGAAAATCAACGCGATCATGACTTAGTCTTGATAGAGGAAAAGCGAGAACAAGCTAAGAAGACCAACAAGCGGTATCAAGAAAGAATCGCTCGCGCTTATAATAAGACGGTCCAGCGAAGAGATTTCGCAGTCGGAGACTTGGTCTTGCGCGCATCTGACCACTGTATGCGAGAAGCGACTCACCCGAAGTTCGCAGCCAATTGGGAAGGCCCCTTCGAAGTCACGGAAGTCTTTGACAGTGGCTACTGCAGCATACGAAGGTTGCACGGCACAACCTCAACCCCGAGTTCAGTCAACATGCGCTGGATTAAGAAGTACTATCCCTGACTTCTCTCATTTCATGCATTTTACAGTGTTGCTAATGTCTTGTATGACTGCAATTTACACAAGCTCCTCTCCCATATGAGAGGATTGTAACCTCATCTCTCCCATACGAGAGCACTATAATAAAAGAATTCTCCCAAATGAGAAACTTCATATCTCTGGATGTCAATTTTACCTTATTTCAGTTTATTATAATTGATCATCTAAGCCTATCTCTTACGATAGCAAATGCGATCTTAATTGATCACCCAAGCCTATCTCTTACGATAGCAGCCTATGCAAATGCGATCTTAATTGATCACCCAAGCCTATCTCTTACGATAGCAGCCTATGCAAATGCGATCTTAATTGATCATCCAAGCCTATCTCTTACGATAGCAGCCTATGCAAATGCGATCTTAATTGATCATCCAAGCCTATCTCTTACGATAGCAGCCTATGCAAATGCGATCTTAATTGATCATCCAAGCCTATCTCTTACGATAGCAGCCTATGCAAATGCGATCTTAATTGATCATCCAAGCATACCTGTCACGATGGCAGCCTATGCAAATGCGATCTTAATTGATCATCTAAGTCTATCTGTCACGATAGCAGCCTACACAAATGCGATCTTAATTGATCATCTAAGCCTATCTGTTACGATGGCAACACATACAAATGCGATCTTAATTGATCTAGTAAAGCCTATCTGCTACGATAGCAACTTATGCAAAAACGATCTTAATTGATCTTCCAAAGCCTATCTGTTACGATAGCAACTCATGCGGAAAACGATCTGAATCGACCTACTAATGCCTATCTGCTACGATAGCAAAATTGTGCAAAATGATCCTAAGTGATCTACAAAAATCTATCTGATATGATAGTGCTGGAATCTGAAAGCTAATTACAAGCCCATCCGCCAAGATGGCACAACTGCGAAAATACGATCTCGAACGATCTAGTGGATCATCTGCGAATTCATATAAGCAGATAGCAAATGCGAAACATGTATGTAGCATTATGCCAGGCGAAGTATGCTGAAACACATGCGATGTTGTATTTTGTTGTAACAAAACAGCAGATAATACAAAAGGCTATTTATCATTATGAGTCAAAAAGACTTACAATTTATCTGTCTAGATAGCAGCTTACAAGCGAAAAGCTCAAATCTAACTACACAGCCAACATGGCTTACAATACATTCAAAAAGTAGCTGACAAGCCAGCAGAGACACACTACGGGAATCCTGACAGAAAGGGATGAACCCACCGGTTCTAACACCGGCTATGTGATACACAGATCTGCGGCCAAAGATCTATAGCAAAAAGGATGCTGCTGCAAAGAGATCAACTCGTCATTTATTACGTCCCTAGTGGCAAGATCTGCGTGACGATACGTCCAAGACCCCAAGGGGTGACAAAGGCCTCTGTCTGATCAAGATAGGCACCGGAGGAACTTCCTGTTCCGACATATGCTACCCTGCAAAACAGGCGAAGCAGTCATTCCTCTGGTGATGGACTCCTTGTCATGATAGACAAGGGCATTGACAAGCCCCCTGAGTTCAAGAACGAAGAGGCAAGAAATCCTCCTCCAGGGATGCTGGAGGAGAATTCCGCCGTTCATTACGAGACGGTAGCACGGTCACTTCGGCGCTGCACCTCGCCGGGAGGCGGCCGGAAACATGACCTGCAAACATAATACACGAAGAAAATTCTTCGAACACACGTGAGATATCATTCCCATCTTCTTTATGATGGTTATAAAGAGCAATGAGCCTCATAAAGCGGATCTTGGAAACTATTTCTATAGCACAAAGCGCAAACTCAGGATTCACAACTTGAAGTTGCCATGAATCAACGAAAAACAAGCGTTGAAGCCAGCAGTCGTAAGGACTCACGGCAACACACATGTTGGGATGAAGAACCCAAATAGAAAACACGGGGTTTATATAGACCCTATGGGAGACTCTTCAGTTGCCAAAGATGAGTCAGCAGAATTCGACAAGAGGGTAAGTTCAATCACTTACGCCTTGAAAAGCGGTAACAATCAATTACCCTACTAAAGGCTACGACGATTCAGTTGCGTATCCTAATAAATGACGGATGGTCATGATTCGGATGGACTTCCCAACAAACGCGTGCTTATCTTCCGAGAAATTAGCGCGAAAATCAAGCAGAATATCAATTGCTGATGTCATAATTGGATATGCACAGAGATATCCTATAAAATCCCGGAAAGGGCAAAACGGGCAAACTCATTCTGGTTGTTAAAAAAAAGGGGGGAGAAACCCTAGCAACATTACATTAATGTTTCAAACATTACATTAATGTTTCAGCTATTTTCTTGCTATTTTTCAAAATTCGAAAAGTCAAAGCAAATTCTTGATCAAGGAGTCTTGGGGCTCGAACTGATGGCTCAGCTTCTCTACCTGTTCCACTTCTTGCTTCAGTTGCTCGCGCCTGGCATTCATCTCATGATAGAGCTTCAGAGCTTCATCAACCTTTTGCTTTTGCTGCTCCACCTTCTGCTTCTCAGCTGCGAGATTCTGGTGGCCGAGTTTCAAAGTTACGGCTGCGCGAATCAGCGTGACTCTGTTCATAAGAAATTTGAAACCCAGTCTGCCCTGGACTTTGGTCAGAAGGTTTTGGCACATGCCACATAGCAATTTCGCACTCTGCACAGAAATGGTCGCAGGCGTAGCCGCAGACAGCTGCTCCAATATCCAAATGGCTTCAGTAAGAAACAACCTCCTGTCGAAGGGCCCTATCTCCAGAGATCTCACAAACGATTGGGGGTAGGTGAGGCGCATTCGAACCACCCAGTCTACATCGGTTTGCTTCAAACATGAAGAGATGTCAAAACTAAGTTATGATGTCAAACTCGCAAGTAAATAATGCGAGATGAGAACAGTAAAGCTCTACTTACCAGTTCCTTCCAGAATCTCATGAAGAGAAGGAATGTGCGCTGCCGGGGTGGTCGAAGACTGTCCTCGCTCCATAGCTCTCCTATCAACTGCGAGCTCCAACCTCTCGTAGTCAGGAGGAAGAGTGTAGGCCGCACCAGCTGCGACTGCATTCCCAACCTGCGAGCCCCAAAAGCTCCACGCAGGAATAGGTGCCACTGGCTCAGTCATCGCTGGAGGCGAAGGGACAGCCGAAGTCGCTTGGCAAAGGACGCTCTCAGATGCGAAAGCATTAGCAGAACTTGTCCTTACTTCCTCAGCACCAGTATGGACATCTTCACCCATTAGCACAGCATCTGCTTCAGCATCATCGGAAAGTTCGATGATGTCCTCGAGAGGCTCACTTGCGTGTCCAGCAGCTGCGATAGGCTTCTCGGTATGGGAGCTCGGAATCGGAACATAGGACGCAGAAGGCTGACTTCTCCGCTCCAGCACAGGTTCCTCAGCATAGTCTGCGACATTAAATGCGATAATATGAGGTAACTTGTGCTATAAGTTATTTCGCTATCTTTACTAAAGCTAAGAGTAAGCACCTCCACGCGAAGGTGGGATTGAGGTATCTTCATCATACACTAAGGAAGTGGAACCATGTCCTATTAGTGTCTCCTCACTAAGCAAGTCTTTAAAAGGAGCGTGACCTGGATGCGAAGAAACCAGTCATGATCCTGTTTCAAGTTGCTCAGGTCTAGCACATGCATATCGCTCAAATATTTACTTGAAGGTTCTCCGCACTTGTCTACTAGCCAACGGAGAATGTCAGCATTTGACACACCATGCTTTAACGCACCCACAATAACATCTCTATAAGTTACTGCGAGATTGAAGATCTCACCTTTATCGCCGCCTGCGATCTCTTCGAAGTCTGCTTGGACTTGCTCCAGGGCTGCTGCATCCTCTTCTGGAACCGCATCCTCCTCCTCAGCCTGGGGAGTTACTTCTTCGGGAAGCTCATCTTCCTCGCTAGCTGGACGCACTAAGTCGTCAACATGTTGCTCTTCGAGGATCCGCTGTCTCACACGCTTGAGCTCCTCCTCTTCTCGCTGTCTCCTTCTTTCAGCAGCCTCCACAGCTGTCTTCCTGGACTCAGCAAGAACGTCCTCGCTTATGGGATCGTCTGGAATGCCAGAATGGGTATCTCTCTTTTGTCTCTTGGCCAAAAGGCCACCGATGATCTCATCATCATCATCATCTGCGAGGATATGATTGGAAAGAGTTATAAAAAGTTTACGATGATAGGAAGATAAATACTATGGAAGTACCTCCTGTTTCCTCCTCATGCATCACAACTGTTGTTTCTTCTTCTTCGTCACTTTCTCGGGGCTCCTGCCTCTCTTCCTCTTCCTCTTGGTTGAACGGAACGAAAGTCTCAACTGCGAGCTCTTTCCGCACTTTGCTGGGCATGCGACCTTTGCCTTTGTCCTTGACAGAAAGGGACCTCACCGGAGGAGAAGCTGGAGCACTTCTGGGGAAAGAAATTGTAATTCCCTTTTGCCTGGGTCTCTTCACTCTCGGCGCTGCAGTCGCTGGAGGGGACGGGTCATCTCCAGGAGGAGACGGAGCCGGAGCATTGTCTATCAGCGAGTCAGCAAAAGCATTCATGACTGCGCGAATCTTGGTTTCGACCTCAGGGTCCATCCTCCATGCTAGCTGAAACGACTGCTTTTGTCTTCTGGTGGAAACAATGGTGTTAACCAATGACTTGGAGCGATCACCAGATGCGAATCTCCGCACATGAAACTACAGCAAACAGTACGGAATGAAGGCATCAGCATAAGAAAATCAAGAAGCTTAATGCAAGCGAAGAAATTGCTTACCTCAGCAAATGCCTTGCTGTATCTGACGACATGCGTGTCGCCCTTCTTAACTGCGGCGACCTTCTCCTTCAGAATGATGTCAGGACACAAATGGTTCTCACGATCTAACAGTGAGTAACAACCATATTCAGACTCGCTCAGGCTGCAATTGGGGCGAAACGGAAAAGAATTTCTCTTGATCAAAGGAGCTCTACTTGCCTGCGCGGCCGACTGCGTCTCAATCCTCGTTTGCTGGGCAATCCAGTATGCGAGCCAGTTCTGGGAATAGCCACCCTCGCGGGTCCCTGCAGGCTGCTCAAAAGGAAGATTATTCATGAAGACTGTCTTGCACTCCTTTGTTAGCAAGCGCTTATAGCACCCTCTGATAATGGACTGGGGCCAGATTGATGGAGCCACCGCATCAAAACCAAACTGAGGAGAGACTCGAGTGGGGTCAACGTCCACGGTAATCTTTTCATACCTCGGCGCAAGCTCACGAATATGCTCTGCGAGGGCAGGAAGGGAACCTCGCAGACACCAGCAAAAGAACTCGCGATAGCGCTCATGAAAATGCGATCCCTCTTCGAAGAGCAGCTCTTCTGAGAAGACAACACCCTTAGAGGGGTACATCCTTGGAAACCATCGCACGTTCTCAATGCGTGTGGCGTAGGGCCTGGAAGTAAACTCTTTCCGTTTGTCGCATATCAAACTCCAAACGCACTTGGTGTTGCTCGCTCCAAACCACCTCGCAGCCCTGCCGCTGTTACGCTCTTCGGTCTCGCCTGGGGGACACCACTTGTCAAGTTTGAGAGCAGTTGGAGCATAGGATGGCCATCGCTCGAAAACCCACATTGTCAAAAAGGAAATATTGACGAAAGTCAGTACATCGAGGCGGCCACGCGACTCTTTCATGGCCAGGACCAGTTGATCAAGCCTATAGTACAGCGTGCCCAAGACCAAGGGTCCAAGTGCGACTCTCTGGCCGAGGGCGAGCCTCACAGCAAGTGGAAAAACATGGTAGAAGACCCCGTCATGTGGGTGACCATCAATCAGGTACCTCGATAACCAAGCACAGAGAAAAGCACAAAGGGTCAAGTGATAGCCTTTACCCTCTACATAATTCTCGGCCTCCGGGTTCTCACTCAGAAGCTTCTTCGTGATGCTGCTACTCGCATAGTCTCGAAAGAAGTACTGCAACCATTTGTTCCAGGTGTTCTTCGCAGACGTATCAACCAACTGCCAGTTTGGAAGGGCCTTTGTAGTGGTCCACCGGGTGGAGATTTTCTTTACCTCTGCTAAGCATTCCTCCATCTGCGTGTATAAAGCAATCTCCGCAGATGTCCTCATAGGACTCAAAGGGTCCACTTCACCCATGGGGGAAAGTTCGTACAGCATTTGCACGTCCTCGAGTGTGGGGGCAGCCTCGAACTCAGCAAAATGGAACGTGTGAGTCGCAGGCGAGTAACGGGACAGAAGGTCTAGAAGCATGGACTGATCCAGCTTCACGGCAGCACCCTTCATAGCACGAACGGCGAAGTATATGCCGGCATCATCAAGAGTCGCAGCATGATTGGTCAACACGTGGTCAATCCACTCATCCATATAGTCCAATTTCTGAACGAACGCCTGGGTAGAAATTGTAGTGTAAGGGAAGTGCCCGTTCTCGATTCCCAATCGAACCACATCCTCGGAACCAATCAACTCGAGCAAGGCTAAGTTAACTGGGCGAGTCAGTGTCAGCAATCGCTCAACCGGGACAGGATCAGGCATCCTCTTCGCCTTAACCCTCGCATGGTAGAAATCTTTGCTGCCTAAATAGAGGGCTTTTCGCCACAAGGCCTGCGGAAGATCGGGTATCTCTTCATCTTCCTTGGCAGGTCTGGTTCCTTTTGTCTTGGCCATTCCTGCGGAATAGCAAGAAAAAAGGGGGGAGAAATACCACACTTCAGTTTGAATTTTGAAATTCAAGATCTATGCAAAGAAAGACGAACAATTTCTGGTATCAATTTCAGAAATCAGGGAGTCGCAAGATCTCACATCTGAAGTTCTTATTGTTGAAGGATTAAAGCAAAAGTGGGTTCAAAGATCAAAGCCTCTTCACAAATTTCATGGGTTTACAGATTCAACGCAGACACTGGTATCTTACATCAAAATTAAACGAGGCCAACCTTGTTTTCTTGAAGCCTGCTTGGATATGCACAATTGAAGAACACGATTCGCAGTTCTGAACTGGTGATTGATTATCTGAATCTGCTCTCGAAGATCTCCGGGTACCATTCACTTTAAGAGAAAGAAGTGATGTTTTGCAATAATGGGGGATACAAAGTATTTATCCAAAACAATGAAGGGTTGCGTCCTTTCAGTAGTCGAATCGCAACCGTCACCGTCGAATCGCGCAATCACAGGACAAGCTGACGTCACGCCTAAAACCCTAAAGGCCAGACGGCACGACTCTAGGGGTTTTAGGTCATAATGGCACGCACGGGGGCTGAACTTACCCGTATTTGAATTGGTGCGTGGCGGCGACGCGTATGTTGGTTTCCGCGCATGGAAGTCTATACAGCTATGAGTCTTCACGCGCAGAAAGGGGGCTAATGTAGATAGTGCTTTCTGAGCTGACAGATCTTGGCCACGTGGCAACCATCCAGCACACCATATTGTGCTCCACACACACTGGATCACCAGCCGAGTTGATCCATGTGGGGGCTGCGAGACAGAGCCCTCGCATACCACTGCACGGGACCTGTAGGGACTTAGTGGTTTGGAGGCTAGAGTAAGCCCTGTCGCGTGCGAGCCAAGCCTGCGCGCGACCTTTAGTAACTGTTTTGAGAGATTTATGGCACGAGCTCCATAAACCCGGTCAATCCGGTCAAACCCGGTCAACCTCGTAACGGTTCCGGTATTCGCGCACCACGTGCTGTAACGGTCCCTATATACTCGGACGAACATGCCGTTATGGTTAAGCTAATTAAGCCGCCATTAATGGGCGCATTAACCACATTACAACGGTCATGTTCTCCAGTATATATAGATCGTTAAACTTTCCATACAAAGGGGAACACACTCGCCATACGCGGAAGCTCTGCCAAACCTCTGTCTCTCTCTCAGACATTACTACTGACTTACTCTCTCCCTACACACAATCCCTCTCTTCCTGTGCGATCCCTGATCCACTACATACGGTGTACACGGAGGTCTCCCCGCCGGAATCTCTTGTGCACAGGAGCATTGATGTATTGCTAGATACCGCTCAATGTTTGTAATAATTATTATTACTGCCACCGTAATTAGGAACCTACAGGGTCACACACAATAATAGATCAAGCTGGGATTATTGCTAATTAGTTGGACTAAATAGCAATAATGAATTAATTGGAAAGTGTAAATTGTGCTCATTAGTTGGACTAAAGAGCAATTGTGGGCTAGAATGTAACTAGTCCCACATTGTTGGATTTATGGGCAAAGAGGAATTTCTCTAGCTATAAATAAGATTTATAGGCTAAGAAAATTGATGCTTGACAAAATCCTACACAACACAGTTTACTAAAGAGCTAGAGAGAAAGGAGAAAAGGAGATTTTCCTCCTAGGGCTCGGCCTAGGGCTTGGTGCCGCCCCTCTAGGAGCCGTCGGCCACCATGGATGCCACCCACCTTCTTGCCCACGGCATGGTGATGCTGTGGCTCTCTCCCTGCCGCTGCTTGGATGTGATACAGTCTGCACAAGTCCAAGTTAATCCTTCTTCTCAGATTGCTAGCACCATTGGAGAAGAAGCCCGATTGAGGTCTATTCGTGTGGATACCGTAGAGACAAAGATACTACTCTTTGTATGTGATCGTCACCAGCCTGGTATGGATGAGGTAACCTTTCTTCCTTCATCATGTTATGATGCTTCACCTATGATCCTTGGTGGGATTTTAGCAGGATTAATTTTGTTATTCTGCTGAGTAATCTGCGTCAAAACCCAACAGATTTGAAACACACTACATACGTCTAGTTATTCGGATCATAATCAGTACGATCGTCTGTCGATCTCACGCAATTATACTTTTGAGTCATGTCAGTCCACCGCCGTCTATTGTTCCGTTCTAGTCAGCTATCCAAGTTCGCTCACCGGGTCCTATAGATCCACCGTTTTCACTCAACCCTAACTACGTATAACCGAAGTAACCCATACACGGTCATTCAAGTCTTTATCACCTGTCGGTCTAAGAAAACCACGAGAATGTCAACAAAGTTCTTCACGAATCTGTGTTTTGTTTCACTGTCGTGCAACAACTTAGATAACTAGCAAGTATTGGACGATCAAACCAAACAAACTAAAAATGGAGAACAAGAACTTGTCGAATAACTAGAACGATACATAGAATTAAGTTCAATCAAACGTGAATCAAACTTCACATCTGGAAATAAACAAAACCCTCGTTCTCCATAAATTATCTAGCTATGAAAGCTTAGCTAGACGTAACCTCGTTTAGCTTTATAAAGTTCTCCATAAAATTAATAAAATGAGAGAGAGAGAGGGAAATCAAACGTGAAACTGGAGCTTCCCGTCTTCCGTCTTCTTCGTCTTCTTCATTTTCTTCTTCCTTGCGTTGAATGGTGTGAATGAATCCCCTCAATCAATCAGTCCTCTTTTCCCAATATTCAAATCCGTAGGTTCCTTCCAAGTAGAAACTAATTGCACTTTCACCCCTCCAATATTATTGGAGTAACTCTTCCTCAACCCTAGGCTGCAAAATAAAGACATGTGGCTTTTTATTTCTTGTCTTCTCATTAATTACGCTAAGCCCCAAATCAATAGCTGCCTGGGAACAACCAATCGTACGATTTCTCTGTTCACTCATACGATCGGCTGAGAGGGTGCTCAAGATTGGACGTACTTAAAACTTGAATTCTAATCGTTTCCTCCGCTTCTCTCTAATTTCTTATTTGTTTCGCTGCTGCATGATATGCGTTGCTGCGCTTTCTTGACTCTGCTTTGCTCCCTCTTCACGGTTAATTTTGTTGCGTTGTAGCTACTGGGTGTTGGGTTGCTGTATTAGTAGTGGTGAATCAAAGGCTGGGTTGTGGTGGTTTAAGTCAGTGGTTCTGGGTTTGATTAACAATCTGCTGCAGGTTTGGTGGTCTGTGGAACTGAGGGTATTGAAGTCAGTTGGGTCAAGGTTGTGGTCTGAATTGGTGTAATTTGAAAGATGATACCAAATGAAAGCTGTGATTTGACTATTATGCGGAAAAATGTAATTTGCAAGATCTTATAATCAATTCGTCTCAAGAACATAAAATATTTTAAATCAGGAAACGTACCGTTCGCAAGGAATCTTGACAATGAACTTCTGAAACTGTGATAGCTTGTGCTTTGATCGCAAACGCAGTACCTCTTCTTGATTGGAACTTTGATCGACGGTCTCTCCTTCTTCTCTCGGTCTCCTTCAATAATCAATGACCTATTTCTTTTCGCAATGGAATTGGTGTCGTTCTTAGACAACTTATGGAGGATGAGTGATGGGTCTTTATAGAGAAGAGAAGAGCGCCACATTCAATGTGGGGTAACGACTATAATTAATGTCAACCATCATGACCTTTAAAACTGATGGTGGGTTACTCCATAATCACAATTGCTTAATTTGGTTTTAAATATCAGCAGTTACAAATGTAGTGGAATCTAATTAAAAACTAGGTTAGTGGACCATAAAAAAACCCGTAGGCTGAACACTCCCTCTTTTCTTTGAGTGGACCACTGCAGTATGGTTTGCATCACGCTTACTAAGGGTTAGTTTGGTAATGTTGTGACGTTTTAGAAAGCTGTTGTTGTGTAGGAAGTACTGTGAAAAAGGCTGCAGTGGAAGTCTACGCAAAACGTGTTTGGCAAATTCGTATTTAAGCTGCTGCTGGAAAGCACTTATGATATTTTGTGTTTGGTAATTAGTGTTATAGAGCTGCTGTTACTGTCGAAATGACAATATCAGACATGATATAATAAATAGTGCTATTATAATAAATATTTTTTGATATTTACTAACGGGTAAGAATGTTAAATAATACATTTATTAATAAACAGTTCTGGAAAGCAACCCCTCCTATGCTTTTCAAAAGCTGATGTGGGAAAGCATTTGCTTTCCAGAAAGCAGAAAAAATGAATATACCAAACATATTAATACTGTGTTTAGATTCGAAAAGCAGCGTTCTAGAAAGCAGAAGCATTACCAAACAGGCTCTAACTCCCTCCTTCAAAAAAAAAAAATATGCATATCTCTTCCAATGGACACTTGTGAACCCAACAAATGTTGTGGAAGGAACAAATCACATCATGGTTCTTGTCCATTCGAGTGAAATCACTGTGAAAACAGCATTGCCACTAAACTGGCATACTGCATACAAGAGCTGAGCACAGATGTACTTAGTAAACAAGATTACAAAAAGAAATTAACCTTAGTATGTAAACATTACTCATAACAGTATCTTAATTTAACCTCAGTACGTATACATTACTGATTATAATTATAATTATTATTTTTAGACAAAAAAATCAACGACATGTCAACGGCACGAGGCTGTATGTGAAATCAGTAAAAAATCCTGTCCAGCCAAGAGCCTTGCTTCCAAATTTGAAGGTTTTCCCGGTCCTCAAATTGTGGCTAACATAGACGCCGATGTGGTCCTTCAAAACCAAAACTTCGCCGTCATTCACCAAAGCAGCGCCATATAAAGGATTGGGGATAGTTCGCCAGGAAAATTCAAGTGACCGTGAACGCAAGTCGATTCTCTTTTCTTTCCTCCAATGGAAGCAGGTGGAGACAACCCAAATATCCACTACTAACTCCTTCATAAAGCTCTCAATTAAAGAGAGTGATTCTTTCCCTCGTACATAATCCCATCGACTCCCGTAAATGTCCAAAGGTGGGCTGGGTAACTGGTGAAACGTTTCCATGTCATTAGCTAAAGCAAAGATAGGCAATACTCTATTAATAACCCAGTAAACAACCCCTCCGACACCTATTGTTGCAACCTGCACAACCCCCTTAGGTAGGTACAAAACAGACAACTCTTCACATCTAATTTGCTTCCAAGCAAGATCATCCTTGCCCACTGTAATGAACATACTATAGGGCAAAATATTAATTAGTAGAAACCTGGGGGTATTTGTTGTATAGTTCCTTAAGTGGGTATATATATCAACAGTGTATTAGTTGAAAACTTAACACAATCAATTCAGCCTTTTATGGTATCAGAGCGGGTTATCACGAACCCTAGCTTCTGATTTGTTTCTGAGGATCGAACGTCGTTCCCTCACAGTGCTTATCACTGGCGATCTTCGCGTCGTCCAGAAACAGGGCAAGAAACGCCGTCAAAGGCCGCCAGGGTCATCGTCGCTCCTGCACTCTTCATCGTCGTCATTCACTGCGCCATCAACTGATCCAGTTTTTCCGATCGTTTCAAGCTCGCCCATATATTTTCTCTCTGCGCCGATCATCTGCGCCTCCAAACGGAGTATCCACGTACCTTCTGCTCCATCCAAAAGTTCAGTTTGCTGCAACACTGTCCACTCCATGGCTCCCCCCAACACTGTTCCTGATTCCAGTAACCCCAGCAAACTATTGATTGTGGTTGTCGCCCTGCCAACGTTGATTAAACTTGACGGGAATAATTTTCTGACTTAGAAGGTTCAAGTCCAAGCCCTCCTTACAGGACATGGTCTGTTTAGCCATGTCGACGGTAGCAAACCGCCACCTCTGCCACTCATTCCGCCGCCAACCACTACTCTTTCCGCTATCGCAGCAGATCCGCAGACTGAATCAATAACTGGGACAGATTCGTCTATCTCATATGGACTTGCTGACAGTACCAGTCTTCAACCCAATCCCGCATACACGTCCTGGTTTCAACAGGACCAACTTGTATTTGCGTTTCTTGCTAGTACCCTAGCGCAATCCGCGCTCTCTCATATCACAACAGCTCACACTGCTCTTGACATTTGGCGCACCCTCCACAACATCTATGCGCGCCCGTCTCGTGGTTACATCAACCAGGTGAAGGAGCATTTGAAAAATCCACAACAGGGTACGCGGACAATCTCCGCATTTATGCACTTTGTTAAACACAAAGCTGATGAATTGGCCCTCCTCGGCAAACCGATGGATGAATCCGATGTTGTAGACCGGATCCTAGATGGCCTGAATGAAATCTATCTTCCCATTGTTGCGGCAATCAAGGCACGCGACACCGATATTGGCTTTGAATAGCTATTCGAGAAGCTCACACTGTTGGAATAGATGCCCTAGAGGCAATCTAGTTTAGTATGAATTTATTTATGGCTAGAAATTCATTTATTATTTATTGGATATTTAATATATGAAGTCCTTAGATTTACAATTGTGTTGTTTATCTTAAATATCCCTAGTCCAGTATAATGATTAATGGGACAATCATCTATAGACTAGTATGGGGTTGGATTGATATGGAGATATCATGATCCAACACATAGGTGTGTATTAGGGAATGTTGCACTGGATTGACCCATCTCCGAGAAGGCTACATACATGTTATGTTGAGTCACAAGCGCTTCTCGCGGTGCAATGGTATTGTCATCCTTAGACTTGAAGTCACTAGATATTGTAGTTGTGGATTATTGTGATTTTGGTAGCGTTAAACGCTACACCGTAACTGGGTAGTTATAAAGGCGTGTACTGGATACAATAAGAAGCAAGCTTAGAGATCGTAGTGGACGTAGATAGAATTTGTCCCTCCCACATAACGGGAGCAAATATCCTAGGCCACTCGAGGGATAGTGCTTATAGAATATCTTGCCAGACTCAAATAAATCAATATGAGATATTGATGTTATTTGCACGAATAAGTCTATTCCCATGGATCGAGAAACTGTTGATTGGATATACGAGTGTGACTTGTATGTCTCGTTTCCAATCCGGATATAGAGACAAAGGGATGAGACAATTACTTGTACAAAGGTTGTCAAGATGACTATTCTATTAGTTGGCTAGAATGGATGTTTTGCTAGAAACCGCTCCATATTAGCAAATAGTTGCTACCAACTAGATAGAACCTATGGGGTCACACGCTATATAGAGTTGAACTAGATTTGGGAATTAATTAATTGGATTAATTAATTAGAAGGATCACTTTGCAAAACCTTGCAAACTTAGTAGGGACTAATTTGCAAGGAAGGTACTAAATTTCCCACATAACTTATGCTCATTATTGAACATAACAAAGAGTGGGAGAGAACAAAAAGGAGAGAGAGCAAGCTACAAGAGGAGCCGACCGCCCCTCTGGCCGCCGCCCATCCCGTCGGCCACCAAGGAGGCCGAGACCCTCCTTTTGGGTCTCGTTTTGCGTGATTCTTCTTCCTCTTCCTCTTCCGGGCTAGCACCAAGGACTTGGGAGATCTAGGACCAACTCTAGGCGTGGATCAACCATAGAGAACGTGACACAATTCGCGTTTGAAGTCATCAAAGGAGAACCCTAAGGTTTGTTGTTGATTTCTTCCTTTACCATCGTTATGATTCTTGACTTGTGATCCTTTGAGGGTTTTGCATGGTTATTTTGTTTCCGTTGCGCATCCATGAATCAAAACCCAACAGTGGTATCAGAGCCACAGGTCGTAGAGCATAAACGTGGTTTATGTGTTACGTTTTAGTTGTTTACACCTTAATTTGATTGTTTATTGCGTAAAACAAGACGAATCAAGCATGGGATGCAATTTGTCAATAATTAATCAACAAAAGATCTAATTTTTGCATTGGATGCATGCATTGGTGAGTTTGAGAAATTTTAGGATCTTAGATCTAGGGTTTGGGCATCCTTGGGGAAGAAGGAGTTCTTCCAAAACAAGGAAACAACCAAACTTGGGCACCAAGCAAGGGAGTTGTTTTTGGAAACAACTCCCTCAAGGAGGTTCGGCCCCCCTAGGGACTGCCCCTCTTGCTTGCCGCCCAAGATTAGCCCCCCTAGGGGTCGGGCGGCCCTTACCCGCGGCCTAGGCGTGTGGGTTTTGGGCCGGGCCGGCCCTAGGGCCTTGTGGTTCACCTTATTGGGCCCGGGCAATTTGATTGTTGGGCCCATGGACCTTTTTAACCCTAGAAATCCTAAAATCAATTAAAATTGACCAAGCGCGTTAAAATTGGATTTTAATTGTTTATGTGCAATTCGCATGGTGATTGGATATGGCCTTAGGATGTGGTTTGATGTGGATGTTTACTTTTGTGGTTTGGTTTTACGGCCTGCGAGCTGATCAATTAATTGTAATAATTAATTAGGGTTTTATGGCCTGCGTGCCATTTTTTTTTTCTCAACTTGTGAGATTTATTTTATTTAGTGTAGAAGTTAGCCAGTGCTACATAAAGTAGATTGTTAGCCAAGATTGAAGAAAAAGAAGCCCAAAGCCAAGGAAGCCACAAAAGATGGAGCATGGAGCATGGAGCATGGAGCATTCCACATGACTATGAAGAATGGACCAAAAGATCAAGACGCATGGAGATGTGTTTGTTTTAGGGTTCATAGATGATTCCATTGGCTTGGAATTATCTTAGTCTAGAAAAGGCCATATCTACATCACGTTTAATTTCTGTTTTTGTGGTTGTTTATTTTATTGTCTTATTATTGTGTGGTTGGTGTATGGATGATGCATGCAATTAGGATAATAAGCTAATTAGACAACCCGGATCTATTATTTGGAGTTGTGCCCAAACTCAAATAGATAGATTAGTTGATTTTGATCAACAAAAACAATTAAAATTGAATTTAAAAATCCCTCAAAATTCAAATATTGTGCTCTTGCCTTCTCGTTATTTAAACACTCATTATCATCATTATTTATCAAGTTCGTGCATGCCAAATCATGGCGACTTGGTTCATAATGATGGAATGCGATGGCACGTAACAATGTGCAATTGTTTAGATAAGAGGTTGAGCACAACTAGGCTATTAATATGATTAAGAAATCTAGAGGCAACCAATTGGGATTATCCATATAGATTGATAAATAAGGAGTTATTTGCCCAATTGAACCAAGATTTGCATAAGGGATGCAATTGGAATTGTTCCTACCTAAAGTAGCCAAGATTATGGGTGACTTGCCAAAGCAAGCTCATAAGGAGGTGAAACATGGATCTTGGCCCACTAGAAAATATAAGGATATTTTCCGCATTAATATCTTGAGGGTTATTAATCCGTAGTAAAATAGTGGGAGCTATATTTGATAAACTAGCCATTATTGAATATAGTCAAAAATTCACAAATACTAAAACTTGCGTATTTTCCTTTTGTAGAATTCCAAATGGCGAACAACTCATCGAGTTCACAACATTCCCTACGATCTGTCCTTAAAAAGGACAAACTCTCTGGAACCAACTTTCTTGATTGGTACAGAAACTTGAGAATTGTTCTCAAGCAAGAGAAGAAACTGTACGCAATAGAGGAGCATGTTCCAGAAGGTCCAGAGAACCAAACACCTGTTGCCCTAAAGGCGTATCAAAAGCCTGTTGATGACGCTAATGATGCGGCCTGCCTTGTGCTATGCACCATGACTTCTGAGCTTCAGAAGCAACACGAAAACATGAATGCTGTCGATATGATCGAGCATCTGAAGCAGCTCTTCCAAGAGCAGGCAAGGGTAGAGAGGTATGAGGTCTCTAAGGCACTGTTCAAGTGTCATCTGGCAGAAGGGAAACCGGTGGGACCCCATGTACTCAGTATGATCGGGTACTTGGAGAATCTCGCCTCGCTAGGGTTCCCGGTCGGCCAAGAGTTGGCAACCGATCTCGTGTTGCAATCGTTTCCCGAGAGTTATGGACAGTTCATCATGAACGATAACATGAACGAGATCGTGAAACCACTGCCGGATTTACTCAATATGTTGAGGACAGCTGAACAGAGCATCAACAAGGGTAAGGGCAAGGCCATTATGATGGTACAGAAAGGAAAGGGCAAAAGGTTTGCCTCATCCTCCAAGGGCAAAGGCAAGTCAGTTGCCAAGTCCAAGGAACCTGCCCTTAAGCCTGTTGGTGGCATTGCCAAATGTGTGACTAAAGGTGAGTGTCACTACTGCAGTCAGCCTGGACACTGGAGGAGGAACTGCCCAAAATATCTTGAGGACAAGAGGCTTGGAATAGTGATTCCACCACCACCACCAGGTATTTTTGTTGTAGATGTCAATTTAACTGTCTCTACATCATGGGTATTAGATACTGGATGTGGATCTCATATTTTTCGAAATATGCAGGATCTAAAGAGAAGTATAAGATTGGCTAAAGGAGAGATAGATCTGCGCGGTTGGAATGGAGCAAAGGTTGCTGCGTTGGCCATAGGCGTGTGCGAGCTATCTCTGCCTTCAGGATTAGTTTTAGAATTAAATAATTGCTATTTTGTGCATGCTATGAGCAGAAACATTATTTCTATTTCTTGTTTGGACAAGGATGGTTTTATTATTTCAATAAAGAACAATTGTTGTTCCTTTTATTTGAATAATATTCACTATTTTAGTGCGCAATTATTTAATGGACTTTATGTCCTTGATCTAAGCAATCCTGTCTACAACATTAATACCAAGCGGATTAAAATAAATGATTTAAATCCTGCTTATTTATGGCACTGTCGTTTAGGCCACATAAATGAGAAACGTGTATCTAGACTCCATAAGGATGGATTGCTAGACTCATTTGATTTTGAATCATATGAGACATGTGAGGCTTGTTTATTGGGAAAAATGACTAAGTCCCCTTTCAATAAGAAAGGTGAGAGGACTAGTGAGCAATTGGCGCTCATACATACCGATGTGTGTGGGCCATTTGCCACGCCTGCCAGGGGTGGTTATGTCTACTTCATCACATTTACTGAAAAATTCCAGTAGATATGGATTTGTGTACCTTATGAGGGCAAAATCAGAATCCTTTGAAGTGTTCAAGGAATTCAAGAATGAAGTAGAGAAGCAACTTGGCAAAAGTATCAAGGCTCTACGATCGGATCGTGGAGGAGAATACTTAAGCCAAGAGTTTGACGACTATCTTAGAGAGTGTGGGATCGTGTCCCAACTCACTCCACCTGGAACGCCACAATAGAATGGCGTGTCCGGGAGGAGTAATCGAACCCTATTGGATATGGTTAGATCTATGATGTGTCAAACTGACCTTCCATTATCATTTTGGGGCTACGCTCTATTAAGTGCAGCTTTCACCATTAACCGTGTTCCATCTAAATCAGTCATGAAGACACCATATGAGATGTGGAGTGGGAGGCGTCCCACACTGTCGTTCATGAGGATTTGGGGCTGCGATGTCTATGTAAAACGTTTACAATCAGACAAGCTAGGGCCGAAATCGGATAAGTGCAAATTTGTGGGGTACCCTAAGGAAACTAAGGGATACTACTTCTACAATCCAACCGAGAACAAAGTGTTTGTTGCTCGGACCGGCGTGTTTCTAGAAAGAGATTTTGTCTCTAAAGAAGCAAGTGGGAGGAATGTAGAACTTGAAGAAGTTCAAGAACCACAAATCACTGAACCGATTATGGAACATGAACAGGAACCACAAACAGTTGTGGAGCAGCCTGTTCAGGTAACACAAGAGCTTCGTAGATCTAGTAGAGTGCGCCAGGAACCCGAGAGGTATGGACTTCTCGTGACCGATTCTGGTGACACGATTCTCATAGATGATGAGCCTACTACCTATGAGGAGGCCATGAATTGCCCAGACTCTCAGAAGTGGCTAGAAGCCATGAGATCCGAGATGGAATCCATGTATACCAACAAAGTATGGACTTTGGTGGAACCACCCGATGGGGCGCGGCCCATAGGGTGCAGGTGGGTATTCAAGAAGAAGATCGACAGATGGTAATGTGATTACCTATAAAGGCCGATTGGTGGCTAAATGATTCAGACAGATTCATGGTATTGACTATGATGAAACCTTTTCACCAGTCGCTATGACCAAATCCATCCGAATCGCCATTGCAGCATACCACGACTATGAGATTTGGCAGATGGATGTCAAAACAGCATTCCTTTATGGGAATCTCCTCGAGGATGTATATATGATACAGCCGGAGGGTTTGAGGATCCAAAGCAAGCCAACAAAGTCTGCAAACTGCAACGATCCATTTATGGATTGAAGCAAGCTTATAGGAGTTGGAATCGACGTTTTGATGAAGTGGTCAAAGAGTTTTGCTTCATCAGAAACGAAGATGAGTCTTGTGTCTACAAGAAGGTTAGTGGGAGCTCTGTGGCTTTTCTAGTCTTGTATGTGGATGACATACTACTCATTGGAAACGACGTTCCCATGCTACAATCTGTTAAATATTGGCTAGGGAAGTGTTTCTCAATGAAGGACTTAGGGGAAGCAGCCTATATACTCGGTATAAAGATCTATACAGATAGATCTAAGAGGTTGCTAGGCCTAAGTCAAAGTACATATATTGACAAGGTGTTGAAACGGTTCAACATGCAAGATTTCAAGAAGGGATTCTTGCCCATGTCACATGGAATCACTCTTTCGAAGAGTGGTTGTCCTTCCAATGAGATTGAGAAGGAACGCATGAATAGGATTCCCTATGCCTCGTCCATAGGATCTATCATGTACGCCATGTTATGTACTGGACCAGATGTGTCATATGCCTTGAGTATGAAAAGCAGATACCAATCCAATCCAGGTGAGAGTCACTGGATTGCTGTCAAGAATATCCTAAAGTACTTGAGAAGAACTAAGGATGCTTTCTTGATATTTGGCGGTGAGGAAGAGTTGCGTGTAAGGGGTTACACTGATGCAAGCTTCCAAACCGACAGATATGACTTTAGATCACAAGCGGGATATGTGTTTTGCCTGAATGGAGCAGCGGTGAGCTGGAAGAGTTCCAAGCAAGAGACGGTGGCTGATTCTACAACAGAGGCTGAGTACATTGCTGCAAACGGCGCAGCAAAGGAAGCTGTTTGGATCAGAAAGTTTGTTTCTGAACTGGGTGTGGTCCCTAGCATTGCGGATCCAGTCGAGTTGTACTGTGACAACACTGGGGCGATCGCGCAATCAAAGGAACCAAGATCGCACCAAAAATCCAAGCACGTGCTCAGGAAGTTTCATCTGATTCGAGATATTATCGATAGAGGAGACGTTCGGATATGCAAGATTCCTACAGATGATAATCTGTCAGACCCGCTTACAAAGCCGCTCACGCAGTGGAAGCATGAAGGGCACACTAGGAGTATGGGCATACGAGATGCGCCAGATTGGCTCTAGTGCAAGTGGGAGACTATTGGAATAGATACCCTAGAGGCAATCTAGTTTAGTATGAATTTATTTATGGCTAGAAATTCATTTATTGTTTATCGGATATTTAATATAATGAAGTCCTTAGATTTACAATTGTGTTGCTTATCTTAAATATCCCTAGTCGAGTATAATGATTAATGGGACAATCATCTATAGACTAGTATGGGGTTGGATTGATATGGAGATATCATGATCCAACACATAGGTGTGCATTAGGGAATGTTGCACTGGATTGACCCATCTCCGAGAAGGCTACATACACGTTATGTTGAGTCACAAGCGCTTCTCGCGGTGCAATGGTATTGTCATCCTTAGACTTTAAGTCACTAGATATTCTAGTTGTGGATTATTGTGATTTTGGTAGCGTTAAATGCTACACCGTAACTGGGTAGTTAGAAATGCGTGTACTGGATACAATAAGAAGCAAGCTTAGAGATCGTAGTGGACGTAGATAGAATTTGTCCCTCCCACATAACGGGAGCAAATATCCTAGGCCACTCGAGGGATAGTGCTTATAGAATATCTGGCTAGACTCAAATAAATCAATATGGGATATTGATGTTATTTGCACGAATTAGGCTATTCCCATTGATCGAGAAACTGTGGATTGGATATACGAGTGTGACTTGTATGTCTCGTGTCCAATCCGGATATAGAGACAAAGAGATGAGACAATTACTTGTACAAAGGTTGTCAAGATGACTATTCTATTAGTTGGCTAGAATGGATGTTTTGCTAGAAATCGCTCCATATTAGAATATAGTTGCTACCAACTAGATAGAACCTATGGGGTCACACGCTATATAGAGTTGAACTAGATTTGGGAATTAATTAATTGGATTAATTAATTAGAAGGATCACTTTGCAAAACCTTGCAAACTTAGTAGGGACTAATTTGCAAGGAAGGAACTAAATTGAATTCTAGTAGGACTAGAATAAGTCCTTTAGGTAGCAAGGAGCTGTTGGACTATATAAAGGACCCTCCTTCCTTCCTTCCCACATAACTTATGCTCATTATTGAACATAACAAAGAGTGGGAGAGAACAAAAAGGAGAGAGAGCAAGCAACAAGAGGAGTCGACCGCCCCTCTTGCCGCCACCCATCCCGTCGGCCACCAAGGAGGCCGAGACCCTCCTTTTGGGTCTCGTTTTGCGTGATTATTCTTCCTCTCCCTCTTCCGGGCTAGCACCAAGGACTTGGGAGATCTAGGATCAACTCTAGGCGTGGATCAATTATAGAGAACGTGACACAATTCGCGTTTGAAGTCATCAAAGGAGAACCCTAAGGTGTGTTGTTGATTTCTTCCTTTACCATCGTTATGATTCTTGACTTGTGATCCTTGGAGGGTTTTGCATGGTTATTTTGTTTCCGTTGCGCATCCATGAATCAAAACCCAACAGTGGTATCAGAGCCACAGGTCGTAGAGCATAAACGTGGTTTATTACGTTTAGTTGTTTACACCTTAATTTGATTGTTTATCGCGTAAAACAAGACAAATCAAGCATGGGATGCAATTTTTCAATAATTAATCATAACAAGATCTAATTTTAGCATTGGATGCATGAATTGGTGAGTTTGAGAAATTTTAGGATCTTAGATCTAGGGTTTGGGCATCCTTGGGGAAGAAGGAGTTCTCCCAAAACAAGGAAACAACCAAACTTGGGCACCAAGCAAGGGAGTTGTTTTTGGAAACAACTCCCTCAAGGAGGTTCGGCCCCCCTAGGGACCGCCCCTCTTGCTTGCCGCCCAAGATTGGCCGCCCTAGGGGCCGGGCGGCCCTTACCCGCGGTCTAGGCGTGTGGGTTTTGGGCCGGGCCGGCCCTAGGGCCTTGTGGTTCACCTTATTGGGACCGGGCAATTTGATTGTTGGGCCCATGGACCTTTTTAACCCTAGAAATCCTAAAATCAATTAAAATTGACCAAGCGCGTTAAAATTGGATCTTAACTGTTTATGTGCAATTCGCATGGTGATTGGATATGGCCTTAGGATGTGGTTTGATGTGGATGTTTAATTTGTGGTTTGGTTTTACGGCCTGCGAGCTGATCAATTAATTGTAATAATTAATTAGGGTTTTATGGCCTGCGTGCCATTTTTTTTCTCAACTTGTGAGATTTATTTTATTTAGTATAGAAGTTAGCTATTGCTACATAAAGTAGATTGTTAGCCAAGATTGAAGAAAAAGAAGCCCAAAGCCAAGGAAGCCCCAAAAGATGGAGCATGGAGCATGGAGCATGGAGCATTCCACATGACTATGAAGAATGGACTAAAAGATCAAGACGCATGGAGATGTGTTTGTTTTAGGGTTCATAGATGATTCCATTGGCTTGGAATTATCTTAGTCTAGAAAAGGCCATATCCACGTCACGTTTAATTTCTGTTTTGTGGTTGTTTATTTTATTGTCTTATTATTGTGTGGTTGGTGTATGGATGATGCATGCAATTAGGATAATAAGATAATTAGACAACCCGGATCTATTATTTGGAGTTGTGCCCAAACTCAAATAGATAGATTAGTTGATTTTGATCAACAAAAACAATTAAAATTGAATTTAAAAATCCCTCAAAATTCAAATATTGTGCTCTTGCCTTCTCGGTATTTAAACACTCATTATCATCATTATTTATCAAGTTCGTGTGTGCCAAATCATGGCGACTTGGTTCATAATGATGGAATGCGATGGCACGTAACAATGTGCAATTGTTTAGATAAGAGGTTGAGCACAACTAGGCTATTAATATGATTAAGAAACCTAGAGGCAACCAATTGGGATTATCCATATGGATGGATAAATAAGGACTTATTTGCCCAATTGAACCAAGATTTGCATAAGGGATGCAATTGGAATTGTTCCTACCTAAAGTAGCCAAGATCATGCGTGACTTGCCAAAGCAAGCTCATAAGGAGGTGAAACATGGATCTTGGTACACTAGAAAATATAAGGATATTTTCCGCATTAATATCTTGAGGGTTATTAATCCGTAGTAAAATAGTGGGAGCTATATTTGATAAACTAGCCATTATTGAATATAGTCAAAAATTCACAAATACTAAAACTTGCGTATTTTCCTTTTGTAGAATTCCAAATGGCAAACAACTCATCGAGTTCACAAAATTCCCTACGATCTGTCCTTAAGAAGGACAAGCTCTCTGGAACCAACTTTCTTGATTGGTAGAGAAACTTGAGAATTGTTCTCAAGCAAGAGAAGAAACTGTACACAATAGAGGAGCATGTTCCGGAAGGTCCAGAGAACCAAACACCTGCTGCCCTAAAGGCGTATCAAAAGCGTGTTGATGACGCTAATGATGCGGCCTGCCTTATGCTATGCACCATGACTTCTGAGCTTTAGAAGCAACACGAAAACATGAATGCTGTCGATATGATCGAGCATCTGAAGCAGCTCTTCCAAGAGCAGGCAAGGGTAGAGAGGTATGAGGTCTCTAAGGCACTGTTCAAGTGTCATCTGGCATAAGGGAACCCGGTGGGACCCCATGTACTCCGTATGATCGGGTACTTGGAGAATCTCGCTCGGCTAGGGTTCCCGGTCGGCCAAGAGTTGGCAACCGATCTCGTGTTGCAATCGTTACCCGAGAGTGATGGACAGTTCATCATGAACTATAACATGAACGAGATCGTGAAACCACTGCCAGATTTACTCAATATGTTGAGAACAGCTGAACAGAGCATCAACAAGGGTAAGGTCAAGGCCATTATGATGGTACAGAAAGGAAAGGGCCAAAGGTTTGCCTCATCCTCCAAGGGCAAAGGCAAGTCACTTGCCAAGTCCAAGGAACCTGCCCTTAAGCATGTTGGTGGCATTGCCAAAGGTGTGACTAAAGAAGAGTGTCACTACTGCAGTCAGCCTGGACATTGGAGGAGGAACTGCCCAAAATATCTGGAGGACAAGAGGCTTGGAATAGTGATTCCACCACCACCACCAGGTATTTTTGTTGTAGATGTCAATTTAACTGTCTCTACATCATGGGTATTAGATATTGGATGTGGATCTCATATTTTTCGAAATATGCAGGATCTAAAGAGAAGAAGAAAATTGGCTAAAGGAGAGATAGATCTGCGCGTTGGGAATGGAGCAAAGGTTGCTGCGTTGGCCATAGGCGTGTGCGAGCTATCTCTGCCTTCAGGATTAGTTTTAGAATTAAATAATTGCTATTTTGTGCCTGCTATGAGAAGAAACATTATTTCTATTTCTTGTTTGTACAAGGATGGTTTTATTATTTCAATAAAGAACAATTGTTGTTCCTTTTATTTGAATAATATTCACTATTTTAGTGCGCAATTATTTAATGGACTTTATGTCCTTGATCTAAGCAATCCTGTCTACAACATTAATACCAAGCGGATTAAAATAAATGATTTAAATCCTGCTTATTTATGGCACTGTCGTTTAGGCCACATAAATGAGAAACGTGTATCTAGACTCCATAAGGATGGATTGCTAGACTCATTTGATTTTGAATCATATGAGACATGTGAGGCTTGTTTATTGAGAAAAATGACTAAGTCCCCTTTCAATAAGAAAGGTGAGAGGACTAGTGAGCAATTGGCGCTCATACATACCGATGTGTGTGGGCCATTTGCCACGCCTGCCAGGGGTGGTTATGTCTACTTCATCACATTTACTGATGATTACAGTAGATATGGATTTGTGTACCTTATGAGGGAAAAATCAGAATCCTTTGAAGTGTTCAAGGAATTCAAGAATGAAGTAGAGAAGCAACTTGGCAAAAGTATCAAGGCTCTACGATCGGATCGTGGAGGAGAATACTTAAGCCAAGAGTTTGACGACTATCTTAGAGAGTGTGGGATCGTGTCCCAACTCACTCCACCCGGAACGCCACAATGGAATGGCGTGTCCGGGAGGAGGAATCGAACCCTATTGGATATGGTTAGATCTATGATGTGTCAAACTGACCTTCCATTATCATTTTGGGGCTACACTCTATTAAGTGCAGCTTTCACCATTAACCGTGTTCCATCTAAATCAGTCATGAAGACACCATATGAGATGTGGAGTGGGAGGCGTCCCACACTGTCGTTCATGAGGATTTGGGGCTGCGATGTCTATGTAAAACGTTTACAATCAGACCAGCTAGGGCCGAAATCGAATAAGTGCAAATTTGTGGGGTACCCTAAGGAAACTAAGGGATACTACTTCTACAATCCAACCGAGAACAAAGTGTTTGTTGCTCGGACCGGGGTGTTTCTAGAAAGAGAGTTTGTCTCTAAAGAAGCAAGTGGGAGGAATGTAGAACTTGAAGAAGTTCAAGAACCACAAATCACTGAACCGATTATGGAACATGAACAGGAACCACAAACAGTTCTGGAGCATCCTGTTCAGGTAACACAAGAGCTTCGTAGATCTAGTAGAGTGCGCCAGGAACCCGAGAGGTATGGACTTCTCGTGACCGATTCCGGTGACACGATGCTCATAGATGATGAGCCTACTACCAATGAGGAGGCCATGAATGGCCCAGACTCTCAGAAGTGGCTAGAAGCCATGAGATCCGAGATGGAATCCATGTATACCAACAAAGTATGGACTTTGGTGGAACCACCCGATGGGGCGCGGCCCATAGGGTGCAAGTGGGTCTTCAAGAATAAGATCGACAGATGGTAATGTGATTACCTATAAGGGCCGATTGGTGGCTAAAGGATTCAGACAGATTCATGGTATTGACTATGATGAAACCTTTTCACCAGTCGCTATGACCAAATCCATCCGAATCCTATTTGCCGTTGCAGCATACCACGACTATGAGATTTGGCAGATGGATGTCAAAACAGCATTCCTTTATGGTAATTCCTCGAGGATGTATATATGATACAGCCGGAGGGTTTTGAGGATCCAAAGCAAGCCAACAAAGTCTGCAAACTGGAACGATCCATTTATGGATTGAAGCAAGCTTCTAGGAGTTGGAATCGACGTTTTGATGAAGTGGTCAAAGAGTTTGGCTTCATCAGAAACGAAGATGAGTCTTGTGTCTACAAGAAGGTTAGTGGGAGCTTTGTGGCTTTTCTGGTCTTGTATGTGGATGACATACTACTCATTGGAAACGACGTTCCCATGCTACAATATGTTAAAGATTGGCTAGGGAAGTGTTTCTCAATGAAGGACTTAGAGGAAGCAGCCTATATACTCGGTATAAAGATCTATAGAGATAGATCTTAGAGGTTGCTAGGCCTAAGTCAAAGTACATATATTGACAAGGTGTTGAAACGGTTCAACATGCAAGATTCCAAGAAGGGATTCTTGCCCATGTCACATGGAATCACTCTTTCGAAGAGTGGTTGTCCTTCCAATGAGATTGAGAAGGAACGCATGAATAAGATTCCCTATGCCTCGTCCATAGGATCTATCATGTACGCCATGTTATGTACTAGACCAGATGTGTCATATGCCTTGAGTATGACAAGCAGATACCAATCCAATCCAGGTGAGAGTCACTGGATTGCTGTCAAGAATATCCTAAAGTACTTGAGAAGAACTAAGGATGCTTTCTTGATATTTGGCGGTGAGGAAGAGTTGCATGTAAGGGGTTACACTGATGCAAGCTTCCAAACCGACAGAGATGACTTTAGATCACAATCGGGATATGTGTTTTGCCTGAATGGAGCAGCGGTGAGCTGGAAGAGTTCCAAGCAAGAGACGGTGGCTGATTCTACAACAGAGGCTGAGTACATTGCTGCAAACGGCGCAGCAAAGGAAGCTGTTTGGATCAGAAAGTTTGTTTCTGAACTGGGTGTGGTCCCTAGCATTGCGGATCCAGTCGAGTTGTACTGTGACAACACTGGGGCGATCGCGCAATCAAAGAAACCAAGATCACACCAGAAATCCAAGCACGTGCTCAGGAAGTTTCATCTGATTCGAGATATTATCGATAGAGGAGACGTTCGGATATGCAAGATTCCTACAGATGATAATCTGTCAGACCCGCTTACAAAGTCGCTCACGCAGTGGAAGCATGAAGGGCACACTAGGAGTATGGGCATACGAGATGCGCCAGATTCGCTCTAGTGCAAGTGGGAGACTGTTGGAATAGATACCCTAGAGGCAATCTAGTTTAGTATGAATTTATTTATGGCTAGAAATTCATTTATTATTTATTGGATATTTAATATAATTAAGTCCTTAGATTTACAATTGTGTTGTTCATCTTAAATATCCCTAGTCCAGTATAATGATTAATGGGACAATCATCTATAGACTAGTATGGGGTTTGATTGATATGGAGATATCATGATCCAAGACATAGGTGTGCATTAGGGAATGTTGCACTGGATTGACCCATCTCCGAGAAGGCTACATACACGTTATGTTGAGTCACAAGCGCTTATCGCGGTGCAATGGTATTGTCATCCTTAGACTTGAAGTCACTAGATATTCTAGTTGTGGATTATTGTGATTTTGGTAGCGTTAAACGCTACACCGTAACTGGGTAGTTATAAAGGCGTGTACTGGATACAATAAGAAGCAAGCTTAGAGATCGTAGTGGACGTAAATAGAATTTGTCCCTCCCACATAACGGGAGCAAATATCCTAGGCCACTCGAGGGATATTGCTTATAGAATGTCTGGCCAGACTCAAATAAATCAATATGGGATATTGATGTTATTTGCACGAATAAGTCTATTCCCATGGATCGAGAAACTGTTGATTGGATATACGAGTGTGACTTGTATGTCTCGTTTCCAATCCGGATATAGAGACAAAGGGATGAGACAATTACTTGTACAAAGGTTGTCAAGATGACTATTCTATTAGTTGGCTAGAATGGATGTTTTGCTAGAAACCGCTCCATATTAGCAAATAGTTGCTACCAACTAGATAGAACCTATGGGGTCACACGCTATATAGAGTTGAACTAGATTTGGGAATTAATTAATTGGATTAATTAATTAGAAGGATCACTTTGCAAAACCTTGCAAACTTAGTAGGGACTAATTTGCAAGGAAGGTACTAAATTGAATTCTAGTAGGACTAGAATAAGTCCTTTAGGTAGTTGGCAAGGAGTTTTTGGACTATATAAAGGACCCTCCTTCCTTCCTTCCCACATAACTTATGTTCATTATTGAACATAACAAAGAGTGGGAGAGAACAAAAAGGAGAGAGAGCAAGCAACAAGAGGAGCCGACCGCCCCTCTTGCCGCCTCCCATCCCGTCGGCCACCAAGGAGGCCGAGACCCTCCTTTTGGGTCTCGTTTTGCGTGATTCTTCTTCCTCTTCCTCTTTCGGAGATCTAGGATCAACTCTAGGCGTAGATCAACCATAGAGAACGTGACACAATTCGCGTTTGAAGTCATCAAATGAGAACCCTAAGGTGTGTTGTTGATTTCTTCCTTTACCATCGTTATGATTCTTGACTTGTGATCCTTGTAGGGTTTTGCATGGTTATTTTTTTTCCGTTGCGCATCCATGAATTAAAACCCTACACACACAACACGAGCAGTACTTCGCCAAACTTCAGCCGATTCCTTCTTCAGCCCCGTCTTCGGCAAACATGTCGTTTGGTCCTCCTACCAAAGGTCGTGGTCGTGGTCGTGGTCAACCAAACCGCAACCACCAACAGTCTCCGCATCACCCGCCGCACTTCCAGCAGTCGTACCCCTCCCCGTGGGCACCACCAGCACAATCCTCTCCTACTGGTCCTCGGCAGTCACGCCCATTTCTTAGATTCTGTCAGGGTTGTGGAGAACAGGGTCACCGTATCCGCCAATGCTCCCAGTTCGGTTGGATGCTTCAGCAGCATCACGATCCTGGCTCCACCAGATCCTCCGATTCTCCTTCCAGCTCTATGTCATCAGGGTACCCTGCATCGTCCTCTCCTTGGACTCCACGTGCTCATGTCGCTACAGCACAGTCCGGACTCTTGCCTACGCCTTCCTGGATTCTCGACAGTGGAGCCACTCATCACATCACTGCTGATCTGGACAACCTGTCACTCCACCAGCCCTACAGTTATGGAGACGATGTCATGATTGGTGATGGTACGAGCTTGCCAATCACCCACACTGGTTCGCTATCTCTCTCTTTCTCTTCTCATACCTTTCATTTACACAATGTCCTATGTGTTCCTGCCATTCAGAAAAATCTCATATCAGTGTCCCAACATTGTAACTCTAACAATCTTCTTGCTGAATTTTCCTCTGATGGTTTTGTTTTGAAGGATCGAACCACGGGGGCGTCCGTCCTAACCGGTCCTCTTAAAGATGGTGCCTATGAGTGGCCAGCTTCCACTCCCTCGCTGGCACTTACCACCCAGTCCCGTCCGTCGTTTCAGTCTTGGCATCATCGTCTTGGTCATCCCGCTGGACCCGTCTGCCGTCATGTCGTTTCCAAGTTTTCTCTTCCATTTAGTAGTTGCAAAGAGTCATTGTCCTGTAATGCATGTCAATGCACCAAGAGTCATAAACTCCCTTTTCACAATTCTAGTATAAAATCTTCTCGCCCACTTGAGGTTGTCTTTTTTGATGTATGGACTTCTCCCATTACTTCTCATGATGGATAAAAGTACTATGTTATCTTTGTTGATCACTTTTCAAAATACATTTGGCTTTACTCGATGCAACGAAAATATCAGATACATGACATCTTTATTCGTTGGGGTGCTCTTGTTGAAAAATACTTCAGTGTATCTCTCCATACTCTATACTCTGACAATGGTGGAGAATACATCGGTCTCCGTTCTTATCTTTCCACCCATGGTATCTCTCATCTTACCTCTCCACCTCACACCCCACAACACAATGGGTACTATGAACGTCGCCATCGTCATATAGTTGAGACAGTTCTTGCCTTGCTCCATCACGCCTCTATGCCTACTCACTACTGGCCATATGCGTTCACTACGGCGGTCTATCTCATAAACCGTCTACCCTCACGCACTCTCACATACCGGTCTCCTTTTGAAATCATCATTCGTCAATAACCAAACTATGCCAAACTCCGTGTCTTTGGCTGTCTCTGTTATCCCTACCTTCGTCCTTATACCACACATAAACTGGATGACCGGTCCACTCCTTGTATCTTTGTAGGGTATTCCTTAACTCATAGTGCCTATTTGTGTCTCGATGTCACCTCCCATCGTTTCTATGTCTCCTGACATGTTCAGTTTGATGAGTCGTCCTTTCCCTTTGCGTCTCATTCCACACCACCCCCATCTGATGATCCTCCCTCTATGTGGTTTCATCCTACCACTAGAATTCCCACTTTACCTCTCCTTACACCCTTACCCCATGTTGGTTCCTCACCCTCTTTACCACCTCCACCTCCACCTCCATCTCCACCTCCACCGCCTGCTTTAGATGCACCTCACCGATACTGCGGCAAACACTTTGTTCGCCGCACCGGCCCCTCGGCTCATCCACCACATCCTCCTGCATCCTCACTTGCAGCTCCTCAACCCTCAGCTGCGTCCTCCCATCCTATGGTCACTCGATCCCGGGATGGTACCCTTCGCAGCAATCCCCGCTATACCTTCACAGCCACCGCATTCCCTAGTGATCCAGATAGCGAACCCAATACTGTCACTGAGGCCTTCAAACATCCTCAGTGGCGCACAGCTATGGGCGTCGAACTTGATGCCCTGGTTCAGAAAAATACTTGGACTCTCATTTTACCGTCCAGGTCTACTAATGTGGTTGGTTGCGGATGGGTATTCCGCGTTAAGCGCAAACCGGATGGTACAGTTGACAGGTACAAGGCTCGTATTGTTGCTAAAGGATTTCATCAAAGACCCGGGATTGATTATCATGATACATTCAGTCCGGTGGTCAAACCATCCACCATTCGGCTTGTTCTCTCTATTGCTGTCTCTCAGCATTGGCATATTCGACAGCTGGGCGTCAGCAACGCCTTTCTCTAGGGTTCTCTTTCTGAGACTGTCTACATGCAGCAGCCTCCTGGTTTTGTTGATCAGGATCGTCCCCATCATGTATGTCGCCTCAACAAGGCGACTTATGGCCTTAAACAGGCCCCCAGTGCATGGTATGCTGAACTTCGCCACTTCTTACTTCACCAGGGCTTCGTCAATTCTCGGGCTGATACGTCTCTGTTTATCTATCGTCACTCGGGATTTACGCTCTATCTGCTTGTCTATGTTGATGATATCATTGTTACTGGCTCTAATGTGGATGCTGTCCAGCGATGTATTCTGATCTCTCTCGCAGGTTCTCATTGAAAGATCTTGGCGAGCTATCCTACTTTCTTGGTGTTGAGGTTCTACCTCATCCTCAGGGACTTATTCTCTCACAGCAGAAGTACATTCATGATCTCCTTCACCGTCTTGGCATGTCCTCTTCTAATCCGGTTCAAACGCCCATGGATACCTCTGCTGATATTACTGCCACAAGTGGTACCGCGCTCTCTGATCCAAAGGAATATCGAATGGCAGTCGCCAGCCTTCAGTATCTGTCCCTTACTCGACCTGACATCTCCTTTGTTGTGAATCGCCTCTATCAATACATGCATCGCCCCACCACTACTCACTGGCGTGCTGTCAAATGCTTGCTCCGCTACTTACATGGGACGTCTGATTTTGGCCTAATTCTTCGTCGTGGCCCCCACAGTCTCTACGCGTTTTCTGATGCTGACTGGGGCGGTAACAAAGATGACTACACGTCCACTACCGGGTATATTGTTTATCTTGGGGGATCTCCCATTTCTTGGGGCTCCAAGAAGCAGCGACGTGGCCTGATCCTCCACCGAAGCCGAGTACCCCGCTGTCGCTGCTGCCTCCGCTGAGTTACGGTGGCTATGTTCTTTACTATCTGAACTTGGTTGTCCCTTGCCGTCTGCTCCAGCCATTTACTGTGACAACATGGGTGCCAACTATGTCTGCTCTAACCCGATTTTTCTCTCTCGCATGAAGCATGTTGCCCTTGACTTTCATTTCGTTCGTGAACAAATTCGTGATGGGCTTCTTCGAGTTTCCCATTTCTCCTCCGCTGACCACCTCGCAGATTGTCTGACTAAGCCTCTTTCACGAGGTCCTTTCCTTCTTCTGAGATCCAAGATTGGAGTCTCGTCCCGGTCCTCCATCTTGCGGGGGCGTATAGGGTAAAATGTTAATTAGTAGAAACCTGGGGGTATTTATTGTATAGTTCCTTAAGTAGGTATATATATCAACAGTGTATCAGTTGAAAACTTAACACAATCAATTCAGCCTTTTACATACATTGCAGATTTTTGGAACGTTCAGCAAGGTAAGATAATACCACTTTGTAATCATCCGTACCACGAATAAGTGAAATGTTGTGGCGTAGGGTCCCTTTCAAGGGGTCGTCTACTGAAGGAAGAGTTGCAGTCTGCTTTGTGGCAAGATTAGCGACATAAAACTTATCATGAAATTTCACGACTGCTAATCCGTCACAACAAGCATAAAGTTTGCTTTTCAAGGGGAGGCATGTGTTGGTCACGCTAGCAGATGATTACGCCAGATCAGCAAGCTCGGAAATTATAGCCCCACATGATTGGGATAAGAGGCCACTACGACCCGAGTGAAGGAGGAGGTGTTCCTTAATGAAGATAGGAGTGTGAATGATGTTGAACCATTTTCGACAGACATGCCTTGTGTCATGATGAAGAACATCAGCCGGAAGTAGGATGAGGATATAGAATATAACATCATCCGGAAGAGAGTGTATGCTGCTCTCTAACTCTCTCATTCTATATGTACTTCAATTGCTTCAGTTATCTGACAAGGCACAGATCCATAAAGAGAAATTGATAAGGCAATAAACCAAAAAGGCAACAAAATGGACAAGAATAATTCAAACTGTTAGGATGACTTCATGCTTCCGATAAAAGAAAAGGAAAAGTGCATGCTTGAGCTCTATGCTCACATCCAGCTTCAAATTTTACCAAAAGCCAAAGGGGTTGTTGAAAATTGTACACATTAAAATGTAACAAATTATAATCAGAGTAGAAATTGCTCTTCAAACTTAAGAAAATTGTACACATTAAAATGTAGGTCAGTGAAACAACAGTAGAAATTGCTCTTCATACTTTAAGAAAATCATGTTTAAGAAAATCAGAAGTTATCCTCATAGTAAGGCCATATGTAACACATTATAATCAGAGTTATGCTCAGAAGAGTTTACAAAGTTACTAAATTGCTCTTGAAATTTCATGTAGAAATTTGTGTCTATTTACGGTTTATTGCATTTACCCCCTCCCCCTTGTGGTTAGGAGGTGACGTAAAGAAACTCTCTAAATCAATGGCAGCCAACTGAATTTTTATATTCTGCAACACTAAATCAAAGCCAAGCTAATTGAACATGGCAGAGAATTAGCAAAACGAATCTTTGAGATAGCTGGTCAGGATGAAGGTCTATAAATGACTCCCCATAATGTGAAATTTCAAGATCTCTCTCAGTGTCATGACTTTTATGATGCAAAATAATCACTTGGCTTTGAAAGTGCAGCAAGACAACAGACAGCTTGGAGGCACATGATACCTCTCGACGTTGGTATACTTCCACGTAGCCAACGAATACGAAGCATACATGTGAAAACCTAGAGGTCTTGCACATGAAATCTCATATTGGTATTTATCTTCTTCTTACTTTGCATCACTACTGCAGCAATTCAGAAAGTCCTGTGCCTTAGGGTTAATTTTAGGAAACAATGGTCGAATAAGGACGAGAAGAACAATTTGAATCAGCAAAAGAAAATGATATTTCGTTCACTATAATAAAATTTTGAAGGAATGGTGCACATTCCGAGTCAAACGAAAATGAAAACTAGGCATTAGTTTACGATGCATGATTGGATTTGAAAATGGACTACGTAGCTTCGCATTAGTCCATGCCAATTCTGTAATGTTTCTAAAACGTTTCCCTTGACCTTTACACAGAGCTGTATATTACATAATTTTTGAAAAATTTACTCTTCATTAGGCGTAGAAAAGTTGCTTCCTTACTGAAATATCATCATGGGCTTAGGAAATAGAGATACTTATAGATCAACCTGTGCAAAACAGAATCAGTCTCAAATTGACAGAATTTCATAGCTTCTGGATATCTTCAATTTTGATCTCAATTGGAGTCATCTAATCTAAATCATACAATCGGAAAAATAAACTTACATAAAAAACAAGGGCAGAGATAGGATTTAAGATGCACTGGGGGCACAATCCTACCTTATAAATAAAGGTAGGAATTTTCTTAATGTTACCGAGGGCACTGTTGATAATTTTCATTAAATATAGGGATATTAGTGTTATTTTTGAAGTTAGGGTATCGGGCGTGCCGCACTCCAGCTCTGTTTTTTCATAATAACAAAATCAATAATAAACACCCTTCGAGGGGTAGTTTAGTTAGTCGGACTTGCATTCTTAAAGCTTTAGACATTTGTGTAGAGGTCTTGAGTTCGAACATTGGGATAACCAAGGGCGGTCTATTGATCGTCTCAACCGCGAGCATGTCAGTCCGAATTTTCTTAAGCTGGTTTACATCTAAAGTGTGATTTGCACGATTCAAGCATACATGATGACGAGGTCGAACGAGTACAAGACTACTACCTCCATCTTCTCTTTCGACATGATTTTACTTTCTAACCCATAATTTGCCTGACTCTGTGATTTGGATAGCAAACTAATATTTTTATGGTAATTTTTAATGGTTGTGTAGAGTAAAGTTTACCCTATAAAACAATGGAAAGATTACCAAATTCTTGTATCATTTGGCTAATCAAATTATCAGGTTAGATTTATTCAATGAATAGCCACAGAAATTGAAGGAGTCTGAACGAGAAGAGACAAAGGTAGTACAAAAGATGCCAGTTAAAGTGGATATGACTCCCCCATGGCAGAACAAAGGAATTACCTGAAACTTCACTTGTTCTCTCTAAAGGTTCTGCCTTAGGTTCTTCAGCGATTCTCTCAGTATGTTCTGATGTCAGCCGACGGTATTTGTCAGGTAACAACGTGTTCCCGTCCGCCTTTCACCGTGGAGCAAGTTCTCTGTAATAGTTGTAGGACTCTTTTGTAATTGACAAGAGGACTAAGTTGTGTAATTAGGTGTTGTAATTACCAATTTAAGGGTGTAAATAATCGAGGAAAGGACACGGAAGATTTATCCTACAGTCATGGTATCAGAGCACTAACCTAGTACTCTGTTTTTTACCCTCCGTCGCCGGCCTCACGCCACTGCAAGCTGCCTTCGTCCTCCCTCTCGGACGACCGCCGCCACTGCTCCTCCGGCCACGTTCTGCAACGTGGCCTCCTTCTCCGGTCACCTCCTTCTCTGGTCACCTCCTTCTCCGAGGCAACGGCGACGGGACGACAACCTCTTGTGCACTGCCGCCGCTGCCGAGCACTCCAATCTCTCTCTCACGCTTCCACCAACACCGTCGCACTCAAGCGAACCCAGAAGAGCCGAGCCCAAATTCCGATTCAATTGCCGTTGACCTCCTGTTCTCCTTGCGTCGCCGTCGGCTCCTGTTCTTCTTGTGACGCCACCGGCTCAGTTCCGGTTCTCCTCCGGCGTCCCCTTCCGAAACCCTAGAAATCGGAACTCTGCCAGAGTTGGATTGTGGCACAGCCCCCCTCACTCATGTGATCTGCTCGCTGCCCCTCCCACCGGCGATTCTGTCGGCGTTGTTCTCCTCACTGACCTCCCTCACAATTCTTCTCCACGAAGGTTAGGGCAAGCAGTTTGGATTCATCCACCTGGACCTCACAGAAACCCTCAAACTCACAAGCAAGCAGCTTGTTTGATTCATCACAAGTTTGGTGGGGAGAATCTGCTGATCGGAACCATTGAGTGGGGTCTTGTTTTTTTTTTGTTTTTTTTTTTGTTTTATTTGCCAACAAATCTTGGGAACTTTTTGCTTTGTTAACCACGAACAGGCAGGCAAGTCTTCGGCCTCAGCAAAGGTTAACTATACTACAAAGTCTCTTTCGTTATGGCTGATAATAGTGCGGAACAACTACATCCCGTGTCACAGGGTCGCCACAATCACGGTGGCCGACGCCATAATTCCAGGAAAGGGCGGGGTCGCGCCCCGCAATACGCTGCACTACCGGCATCGCCTCACGGCAATTGGGTGTGGTGTCCTGCGCCATCGTCCCTGACTGCTCAGCAGCACCCACAGCAACACCCTGCCTCCCCTCACGGCAACTGGGTATGGTGTCATGCCCCATCGTCCCCGACTGCTCAGTCGGGCCCCTATGCCCCGACATCGGGTTGGACACAGTCAGGACCCTCTCAGCCTACAGTTACGTCAGGTTTTCTTAGTCCGGGACCTTCTCAGCCGGGCCTCACAGCCGCATCTGCCTACCAGACTGCTACTGATTTGGGATCTCAGTTCTCTGGCATGACACTCAACGTTCCAGATCAGACTTGGTATCTTGATTCCGGCGCATCTGCTCATCTCACTCCGCAGTCAGGTATACTCTCCTCTCTCTCGTCATCTTGTCCTTTTCCTAACATACTTGTGGGAAACGGCTCTAGCATTCCAGTGAAAGGATCCGGCAATCACACCCTTACCACCAACTCCCGTTTCCTCCACCTTAGAAATGTCTTACTCACCCCAAACGTTATCAAAAACCTAGTTTATGTTCGTCAATTCACTACTGACAAAAATGTTTCCGTTGAGTTTGACCCTTTTGGTTTTTCTGTAAAGGACCTACGATCGGGAGCTCTTTTACAGAGGAGCAACAGTTCAGGTGATCTCTATCCATTCCAGTCTGTCCCACCACCCTCGTCTGCTGTCTCTTTTGCTGCTTTTCCTGCTTCCGTTTGGCACAACCGCCTTGGTCATCCCGGGCGTCTAGTTTTAGATTCGCTTCGTAGTAGTCATTTCATTTCTTGTATATGACTATACCCACTTTCTCTGGGTTTTCCCACTTAAACAGAAAAGCGAAGCGATATCAAAATTTAAACAATTCACTACCTTCGTACAAACTCAATTTGAGCGACCCATCAAAACTTTTCAATGTGACCTTGGTGGAGAATTCGATAATGGCTCTTTTCACTCTCACGCCATTAATCATGGACTTTTCTTCCGGTTTGCGTGTCCTCAGACGTCATCTCAAAATGGCAAAGCTGAACGCATGATTCGTCGAATCAATGACATCAGTCGTGCCCTCCTAGCTCAGGCTTCCCTTCCAGCCTCTTTCTGGGTTGAGTCTCTTCTGACTGCTGTCTACCCTCATAAAATTCTTCCCACCAAAGTCCTTGTCAACAATATTCCTACTGTTGCCCTCTACCATCGCTCACCATCCTATGAGCATCTCCGCACGTTCGGATGCTTGTGTTACCCGAACCTCTCTGCCACCTCACCTCACAAACTTGCACCACGCTCTGTTCGATGTGTCTTTCTTGGGTACCCTCTTAATCATCGTGGGTACAGGTGTCTAGACTTGAGTACTGGTCGGGTTCACACTTCCCGTCATGTCACATTTGATGAGACGGTGTTTCCTTTCTCCACTCCTGGGTCTGTGTCTCCCTCTGTCCACAGGACGTTTGATCCCGATGACAGTCTTCCATTTCCCCTTTTCACTCATCGTGCTCATAACCCTGTGGAAAACATACCCTCACCCACCTCTCCTAGGGAATCCACATCACCACCCGCACCTACTAGGCCACCCACACAGCTTTCCCCGTCCAGGAACCTTGTGGAACCTTTTCCTCAGCACTACGTCCGTCGGTCTGTGTCCACTCGCCCTCCTCCTGTACCCTCTGTTCCTGTGTTGCCTGACCCTCCTGAGTCACCCACACAGAGCCCAGTGGCTACTTCTCCTCTTCCTACCTCTCCTCAGATGACCACCCGATCCATGCATGGCATAGTCAAACCAGTCACCTGTCTCACTTTAGCGGCCCAGCCACCAGATCCCATCTCGCCCCTTCCCAAATCCCCCATCCTTGCCTTGTCCGATCCTCACTGGAAAGCGGCCATGGATGATGAGTTTGGAGCTATGGTTACGAACCACACTTGGGATCTGGTTCCTCGCCCGGCAGGGGCTAATGTTCTGCGATCTATGTGGCTCTTCCGTCACAAGTTTCGCGCTGATGGCAGTCTGCAGCGCTATAAGGCGCGATTGGTAGCTAATGGGAAGTCCCAGATGGTTGGGATCGATTGTGAAGAGACTTTCAGCTCGGTTTTCAAACCGACCACCATTCGTACAGTTCTCAGCATTGCCGTCACGCGCTCTTGGCCTATCCGTCAGCTGGATGTCAAGAACGCTTTTCTTCATGGTGATCTCTCTGAGACGGTATACATGCATCAGCCCCCAGGCTACCGCGACACACGCCATCCTGACTTTGTTTGCCGGTTACGCAATTCCTTATATGGTCTGAAGCAGGCTCCTCGTGCTTAGTTTCAGCGATTTGCCACCGTCCTCACGCAGACTATCGGTTTCTCTGGTTGCTCATGTGATGAGTCTCTCTTCGTCTACAGTCGTGGCTCGGACATCGTCTACCTTCTGTTATATGTGGATGATATTGTCATCACTGGGTCGTCTCCGGTTGTCTTGGATCAGATTGTCTCCCAGCTCTCTGGAGAGTTTGCTATGACTAACCTGGGCCATCTGCATCATTTTTTGGGCATCGCTGTCACTCGTGATTCGTCTGGCCTGTTCCTGTCTCAGCATTAGTATGCGACCGACATTCTTCGTCGTGCCTCTATGTCGACCTGTAAGTCTACTGCCACCCCTGTTGAGGTAGGGAGTAAACTCACAGCTACATCTGGCCCACCGGTTGCTGATCCTACCCTATAACGCAGCCTTGCTGGGGCCTACCAGTACCTCACGTTCACTCGACCAGACATTCAGTTTGCCGTTCAGCAGGTCTGTCTCTTCATGCATGATCCCCGTGAGCCGCACTTTCATGCCCTGAAGCGTATCTTGCGCTACATCAGTGGGACACTCGAGTAGGGTCTTCGGCTCTCTGCCTCCGCTACTGATTCCCTTACCGCATACACTCACGCAGATTGGGCTGGTTGTCCGGACACGCGCCGCTCCACTTCTGGTTACTATGTCTTCTATGGAGACAATCTTCTGAGTTGGTCGTCCAAGCGACAGGCCACAGTATCTCGTTCTAGTGCTGAGGCTGAGTATCGCAGTGTTGCTAACGCCGTCTCCGAGCTCTGCTGGGTTCGGAATTTGCTTCTTCAGCTTCGTGTCACCCCGCCTCGGGCCACCGTCGTCTATTGCGACAATGTGAGTGCTGTCTATCTCACTGGTAATCCTTTTCAGCATCAGCACACTAAGCATGTTAAGATTGATCTACACTTTGTTCGTGAGAAGGTTCGCTTGGGTCAGCTCCGCGTGTTACACATTCCAGCAGATTATCAGTACGCCGACATCTTCACCAAGGGTCTTCCTCGGCCCTTGTTCCAGCGCTTCTGTTCCAGTCTCAGTGTTGGCACGCCCACAGTTTCGACTGCGGGGGAGTAATAGTTTTAGGACTCTTTTGTAATTGACAAGAGGACTAAGTTGTGTAATTAGGTGTTGTAATTACCTATTTAAGGGTGTAAATAATCGAGGAAAGGACACGGAAGATTTATCCTACTGTCACTCTGGACTCAGTGCTCCCCTATTGCCGCCTACCCGTTGCCTCTTAGTCCTGTCAAGACATGGGCCTAAGGAATCGTAGGGAGTGATATCATTTGATACCAAACATGCCCTGGTGCTATCAATTTAATACCTTATCTCAAAAAAAAATGTTATGAAATAAGCCGAAGTCCCTTCAAGCCCAACAGAGATGGGCCTCACAAACTTGCTCTGACCACAGTTAAACCCATTAAGGGAGCGAGTTTGGGCTGGTTGAGATCCGATGTTTTCTCTCAAATTGTCAGTTCCGACGATTCCTTGAGCCCATAATGTCATGACAGGAGTAAGAGGCAACAGGTAGGCGGCGACACTAGAGGCGATAGGGGGGAGCAGTCGAGTCCGGAGAACTTGTGAAAGGCGGTCGGGAACACCAAAGGCAGAACCTTTAGAGAGAACAAGTGAAGTTGCGGGTAATACCTTCAATTTTCGCCATAGCGGAGTCATATTATCCACTTCAATATGAATCTTGTGTAGTCTTTTTACTCGTTCGACCTCGTCATCATGTATGCTTGAATAATTTATTCTTCATTTTTTTTATGACGTGGTAAACCAAACCATACTTTATATGTACGCAAGGTTAAGAAAATCTAGGCTGTGAGACTCATTGTTAAGAAGCCTGAAGGACGAACATGATCTATCACATACAGATCTACAACATGAATTATAGCAGAAAATTCATGTGTTTACCTTGTCTTCCTTAGCTCCTATGCACAACGGATGATCGTAGGATTCTTGCTTTCACGTGCCCTTCTTGCTCCCACAGTCTGGCTCGAATCACTAGGACGAAAGCTCTAATCCACACCAAGTTCCACCAATGGAGGCTAGTTAGAGAGAGAGTCTAGGGTTTACTGTATTATGATCAGCACATGATCTCTACAGTAGTGTGTATTATTATTGTGACTCTCATATAATAATGTAGGAGGCTGTCTCCTTATATAGACAAACTTATACCCAATTGCAACATCACCCCCTAGGGTTTATGTCCTTGCTCCTAACCCCATAAGGTTTGAGCTTGTCTCTCCTAAACCCATAAGTTTAGGATAATTGCATTGTGCACCCCACATGGGCGCACCTAATGCTAACATCTCCCACTCGCACAGTGGGGTTGCACAAATACAGTAGGTCTAGTCTCCCTCAATCTCCAACTATTATCATCTGCCAAAGTGTTATGTGGCCTTGGTGTGTGACTGTGAGAGAACCTGCATTTCGGGAGTTCCATACTCTAAACTCATACGAGACAATCTAGCAGCAGGCTCACTCAACCTCAAGTAATAATGCAATATGTATATATATATATATATATATCTCGTATCCCCCAGATTCTGTCAATTGTCAACTCGTAGACCATGAGCACCTACCTTGTCCCGAAGGTCGTGCATCAATGAGTCTATATCTCCTTTATTACATTCATATCCTGCATGATCCCATAAGATCTTGTAGGTGGGCCAATGAATATGATAAAGAGCGATGCAATTAGAATCTTCCTTTCCATCCATTGTCGATTTGATTCGGAGTCAGCTGCTTTCCTAGCAATGTCCTGGTAGGCCGAATCATTCATAGCCGTGAGGTGTCACGCTAAAGTAGCATCACCTAACCGTCTCTCCATGACATGGATAAAAGTACTAAGGGTATACAGTGTCAATCATTCTTGTATGATCGACGAGGCTCACACGGCGAGGAATCTCAGGGACTAGTTCTACTTGCCACCCCATGTCACTCATCAGCAAGAGTCATCTCATAAGATGTGCGCCATAGTGTTTTGGACTCTATCAGAGCACATGTCCTATCCCATAGGGACCACTATACAGATGTAAGTCCAATAGCCCATATGACTATTAACCCGAGTACTGAGTGTTGCACATATGCAATTGAAATCAGTTCTCTCATCTGGCTTTCTCTACGCAGACTATACATGGTTCGGGGTAGTAACCATGCTCGAATGGCCATAAACCAATCTCATGTTGGAACTTATTCCAATGCGACAAATGAATCCGTCTGACAGGGTCTTGCACTATTGATAGATGTCCAGCTCTTGTCATAGGCCATGCGCCTCGTATGATAGGAGTTATCATATCATAGGCTTCTAGCACTTATCGGGATTCTGTCTCATCTTCTACTCACCTGGACTATCCAAGATATCGTAAAGGCGGTTGCTCGTGGGAGGGAGACAACCTAGTGTCCACGCGACATGTTCTATGCTAGTACAGGATATGTAAACGTATCATACACGTATCGAAACAACATGTAGCATAACAAATCCAATTAAAATCCAATTATCAATGTCTCATATACTCATCAATCATATTTCCAGTGATCGACTACCGAGTCCCAATATTCTAAAGCAATCCACAAAGACGACTCTTATGTGGTTTAGGAACGGGAGGAGCCTACACTCTGGCCCGTAGTCAATCTACTCCAAGATTACTCTCCAGGTAGTCATTTCACCTTTTGTGAAATGGTACCCTCTTCTATATGTTTGGCCTTATCAAAGTACTGTAGCTGTACGCTAGCACTACAGGTTGGTTGATAGCTCATAAGCTTATCAGAAACCTTCTTATCCAAACATATTTCTACCCGGTGGCAGAACAGGCAATCGTGCTCCGCTTCCATGATCGATGGAGCGGTCTAATACGATTGTGCAACACTTATGCTGCAGTTCCATGCGATGTTATCTAGCATGGACTATAGCCTGAGGTGGATCCACGTGTATCTAGGTCCCCACCCTAGTCAGCATGAATAGCTGGCTAGTCGAAGCATCATCTCCGATAGTCATAGCACGTGATCCTTTGTACAGAGTATCCTTTTGGTTGCAATCTAGTGTCTTAAGTTAGATTTTATGAAATCCACTCTTCCGATTACATGAGGTTTTGGGGTCTCAGTATATACCATAGTATATAGCAGACTCACATTGCATCGGGCACTTTGGTCATTTGGTCAACCTAGTATGGTGTCTTCTAGGACACATATTCAGGCTCATAAAGTTTTGCAGCAAGCTATAGGAGTATCACATGGCCTCGGGTCCATAACATGGAATCTTTCAAAGTGTCTTCTTGTTGTCCGCCTTATGCGTCAATATAAGAAGTCCTTTTGAATGAACGACAATGCGCTCGCCCTAATAATATCCCTCGTCACAAATCGAAAGGATAACCACCCTATAGTGGATGTGAAATAGTCCTTAGACTCTCCTGGAAAATAGTGTGTCATCGATAATAAGTGACGTAATCATCGAATCTCTACTACTGAGAGTTATATGCAGCGGTTTTTCATCCATTGATAAAATACTACAGACTTAGAGGACTAGTTAAGACCACTATAGGCTTAATTATCTTGCACTTATTTGTGCATTTGATCATATATCTCGAAACCCTGTGGTCGAGTCATACAGATCACCTCTCTGATTTCTCTATTGAGAAGTTCAGTCGTCACGTTTATCGAGAATGGAGCCTTATTTCCATCATCACAACTATTACCGATATCTCTGCATGTCGTATGCCTTACTATGCTTCCGTCTGTGTCACTCTGACTGACCTTGGAAATCCATTCATTTCCAATAGTCTGATATCCAGTCGGAAAAGTCAACCTAGCCTTAAACTTGGTTGGTCCCTTATAGACTCTAGCTTTTCTTGTAAAGGCTACTTTTCATTCTTCATAATTAGGGAACGATAAGGCATAGTATTCTATCCTATCGTTTATGCACGGTGATCCTTAAGACCATCCCTTCGATCTCAAATAGTCAATGGGATATGCTCCTATGAGCAATTCCTTTGCATAGGAGGATCATAATTTGCTCTCACCCCTATGGATGGGCACCTCGCTTAGAAAGTCACTCCCACTGTCCGAAGGATCCTTGAGGGACTAATTCCTCATAATGGACTAAGGAACAGGGTATTTTCTAGCGGTTCCTCCATGATCGCGGAGATCATCATCTCTACGAACATTCCCTTTAACTATGGGCATCTCCAAAGAGAAAACATGTATCTTTTGAATCCATTTGTGTTTACACTACTAATTGGATGTTGCGTCTCGAATACGCAACCCCCTAGAGTACTCCGAATAGTATGGGAAGATATGTTACTCCATGAAGATACATTTCTTCCATCTAGGGTCTAAATTCCTTCTTGTCAGGTGATGAAATATCCTGGGGAAATATCTCAGGTTCATCATTTTCTTGCGTGGTGACCACCATGGCCTCCCCTTCGATGTCAAATCGTCGACGGGGTACGCTCCAACGAGCGCTCCTACGCAAAGAGAGTTCTTCTTCAGCATTATCGTCATATACAATAGGCTGCTCACTAGTTAAGGCACTCCCACTGTTCTCAATATCCATAGGAACAAATTCCTCTTGAGTAGTGGTGAACACAGTGTCATCTAGTGGTTCCTCTTCCTCGTAGAGAACGCCATCTCCACGAGCTTCTCCCTAACTAGGAAAAATTTAGTTAGCTCATAAGCTGCCGATCCCTATGGCCTAAGGTGACCTCATATAGGTTGCCTTGTGGTCCACATCTCGTAGGGCGTAGTGGCTACAGACTTGGTGGGTATTTGGTTGAGCACATCGACATCTGTTTTAGAAAAGCGTCTCCTCAAGATAGGGAACATGTACTTTGAACGTGCTATCATACATCGAACCATCTTCAGGCTGTATCCTATTCCTCCGATCCGCCACAGCATTCTTCAGCGGGGCATGGGAATAGCCAACTGCCTTACTACTCCTCTTCATCACATAGCTCTTGATAAGATAGATACTCGCAGTCTCATTCTGGCTACGGAGATATCCTTTTGTCCAGACGGTTTTCTACCTTTTGTAGATACCTGTCTGAAGCACCCTTGTGCCTCAGACTTATGTGGCCCAAGCACACATAGTTGAGATGCGTACGATAATCTACGAATGTGATGGAACAGTAAGCACCATGTCTTAGTTTAACTTTTAATGGATCACAAATACAACAGAATGAATAATATGTAAAGACTCAATAATCCTTACTGCTTTACTGGATAGTTTGCCTTTCGCCTTTCACGTAAGGCAATAATTACACACAGGTAAGGGTACCTTGGGCATATTCCAAGCAGGCCTACCTTAGCTAGCCGGAACATCCTTCCCTGATGTAGTGTGTCTCAATCTAGTGCGCCACATATCAGAATCTTAAGGCACAACCCTAGAGGTGATATCCAAAGACCCTGAGGCGTTATTCATGCTAGAAATCAAGAGTGCATAACCATAACATGACATGACCAATTCCAAAGTAAAACTGTGACCAAAACAAATTTTGGTGGCTACTACCTCAAAGGTAATCTCATGGATCCTTTAGGCGAGAAGTTAGTGCCATGTATGGCCTTCTAGTCTTAGGAAAACATCCTTTTCCTCCTTTGCATTTGTCAGTCTTGGGCTATTGGTCATGTACCAGTATTGTGCCCTCATTCCCTTATCCTTTCCCCCACCTGTTCCTCACGGTCCTAATACCGGGATAGGGACTAAATCTGTCGATCATACTTCATTCACAGCCTTTAGCAATCATATATTGCTTAGACTTCAAAAGTATGTTGAAATAGTATTCTTAGCAAACACTTGGTTGCTTAGATCCTAGAACTGAGTCATGTTTGGTCTTATCCAAACATCTTGACACTCTCAAAGTGTGTCATATAACGTTTTCATGTCATTTTCATGAAACGTGGCAGAGATAGCAACAAATTGCTAATCGGATAACTTAAACATGATAGTTTAAGGTGAGATTTATGAGTCATTACTCACAATTTTTAATGAGGCAAATGGCTAAGGTGGATCCAAGATTCTCCTTTGGCTCATTCCTGCAATCTTTGAATCTCAAAGTGGTCTTGAACTTGCTGATGAGGTCATTTCCCCACCTTGGCATAGCACGCTCTATGACATTATCTTGACTGCCTTCCACTATTGGTTAGCCTAAAGATAATGTTCATGTGCTGCTGTGACAACTATTCATCACAGGTTCGACCATACTTGTAGGTATTTCGACAACCTATGTCCAACGATTGGTTACATAGTACGACGACTTGTCATATCGTTTGTTGTCATCATTTTAGCCTTTACAGTTTCGATTTAGACACGATTGATCTTGAGACATTGCATAGGAAATTAATAGTAGCATTTTCTTAGCTCCGAAATAACATGATACATAGATTAAAATTCATAGTTCCTCATAAGGACTCCACCAAAACCTAGTAGCAATTCTAGGAATCAAATATCGTCACTTATGATTCCCTATTAGTTTCAATCATGTATAATAATGTGAGCTCTTTTGTTTTAGTTCCTTAGCATGCGAGGTTACACAGTTATATCCAATCACACGCAGTTATAACATAAAACAAGCACAAGCATAAATAAATATGCAATGGATGTGGCCCCTAAGGTGCACTCCCACTATTGAGAGTATGTCTTGAGCAATTCTTGAACTTCTCGCCTCATGGATCTCGCCTATCTTGAGTGCTCCTTGAAGCTTCCTTGTTCGTCTTTTTGCTCCATGCACCTCGCGCCATAGCTTTTGGTTTGGCCACCTCTCTTGAAGCTTCTAGTCTTCAATCTTCACTAACTATCTTATTTCTAATAAGAAGTATCCTCTAATAGGCGACTTATATGAGAAGAGAAGACAATAGAGTATGTAGAGAGGCACGACACGCAGGTCGTATTTTAATTGATTACATATTCAAAACCAAAACCAAATATAAAACCATCTAAGCCACATCCATGCATCAAACACATCCATTCAACCCACAACAGCATGTATAATAATAAAATAAACATACTGAAATTTTCTGGAAATTTCCAGAATTAAAGAATAATTACTGGAAATTATTAAGAAATAAAACAATCAACTAATAAGATCGAAAATTTCTCCCAAATACCTAGGATCTCACCTCCTATCTTATAAGGTAAGGAAAAATGTCCTAAGTCTCCAGAAAAAATTTAGGCTCAAAACAGTGTGTTTAAGGTCGTCTAACTGCCTCGGGAAGTGTGCTAAACACTAATTAATTAATCTGGAAAATAATAAAATTTTCTGTTTTTTTCAAAAATTATGAAAAATTCCCAGAAAATAGGAAATTTAATTCTGAGCATATAGAAAAAAAATTGGCAAAAAATGGTGGCCGGAGGAGGGCTCACGCGCCCACACGCACCGCCGCGCGTGGGCGAGTCCGCCTCCGTCACGCGCCGACGTCGGCCGTGTGCCACGTCAGCATGCCACGTGGCATGCCACGTCATCCCTATGCTGACGTCAGCTGCCACGTCACCCTCCATGCCATCTTCCACGTTGCCCTCCATGTCATCTGCCACGTTAACAGCCACGTGGCTGCCACGTCATCGGCCACGTCAGCCATATGATGACGTGGCCCCGCCACATCATGCCACTTCATCAAGTCCGCCGTCGCCCTTTGGCGCGTGGCGGAGCGTGTCTGCGCGTGGATGCGGCGTCGGTGTCACGTGAGGCCCACGCGCCGCCTTCCCGGCCTCCGTTTCCGGCGATCCTTATATAGTTGGAATCGTCTTTTCACCCTGATTCCGATTATGTGTTCAAAACTCAATTTTAACATGTTTTGAAAAAATCATTTTACTGCTCAGATCTAACAGTCCAGATTTACACAGTTCCGAATCTTAAAATATTCATAACTAATTCTCTTTTAGTCCAAAAATTATAAAAATTTATATTTCTGGAATCCTCGTGAAAAAACCTATCTAACCATATAGGTTTCACTAACAGATTATGAATTTTCGAAAACTCGATTTTCTAAACTGATTCCGGAACGCATAACGAGGCACGAAAAACAAGCCTAAGGCTCTGATACCAATGAAGGACGAACATGATCTATCACATACAGATCTACAACATGAGTTATAGCGGAAGATTCATGTGTTTACCTTGTCTTCCTTAGCTCCTATGCACAGCGGATGATCGTAGGATGCTTGCTTTCACGTGCCCTTCTTGCTCCCACAGTCTGGCTCGAATCACTAGGACGAAAGCTCTAATCCACACCAAGTTCCACCAATGGAGGCTAGTTAGAGAGAGAGTCTAGGGTTTACTGTATTATGATCAGCACATGATCTCTATAGTAGTGTGTATTATTATTGTGACTCTCATATAATAATGTAGGAGGCTGTCTCCTTATATAGACAGACTTATACCCAATTGCAACATCACCCCCTAGGGTTTATGTCCTTGCTCCTAACCCCATAAGGTTTGAGATTGTCTTTCCTAAACCCATAAGTTTAGGATAATTGCATTGTGCACCCCACATGGGCGCACCTAATGCTAACAAAGCCTAATAGGCAGCATTGGGTTACCCAAGGTTCGAATTCAAGACAAGCCCGACCAACTCGACTACACCTCGAAGGGTGTTTATTTTTTATTTTGTTATTATGAAGAGGGGAGCTAGAGTGTGACATCTGACGCACCCTAACTTCAAAAATAACTTTAATATCATTATTTTTAATGAAACTTTTAATAGTTCCTTTGGTAAAATTAAGAATATGCATACCTTTATTTACAAGGTAAGATTGTGCCACAGTACATTATAATTCCTACCTCCGCCTCTGTTTGTATGCAAGTTTATTTTGCTGATTTTATGATTTAGATGACTCCAACTGAGATCAAAATTGAAGATATCCAGAAGCTGTGGAGTTCTGTGAATTTGAGACTGATTCTGTGTTGGACCGGTTGGTTTATAAGTATCTATTTCCTACGCCCATAATGATATTTCAGGAAGAAAGCAACTTTTCTGCACCTAATGAAGAGCAAGTTTTTTCCAAATATATGTAATATACAGCTCTGTGTAAAAGTAAGGGCAACATTTTCAAAATTGTACAGAATTGGCATGGATAACAAGAAGCACGAAGATTTTCAAAACCATAAAAAAATAATTTTTTAGAGATTTTCAGCTGCATAATTTCCAATTTTGGATATTCTACAACTGCACTGAGATTATTTTAATCTGCAGATTATCAAATTAAAATTTGCAGGCATAAGATTGTTGAAAAATTAGATTAAAATCAGCGATACGAAACATGCACTTAGTCCACTTTCAAATCCAACAATGCGTTGTAAACCAATGTCTACTTTTCATTTTCGTGTGATTTGGAATGTGCACCATTTCATGTGAATGACGTCTAGGTTTTCATATCTATGGTTCGTATTCGTTGGCTAGAGATTGCTCGAGTTAATTAGTAAAATTGGTGCACAAAGTGTAACGAGCTGAAAAGGTCGCTCGTGCGCATAGACCTCAAGCATACACTTTTCCTTCTTTCGGGGAGATCCCTTTGCTTGGAAGCATGAAGTCACCCTAACAGTGGTGCTTAGGGCATCTCCAATAGTGATATGCAATTGCAATGCAAATATAATACATAAATGCAGTGTTTTGCATTTTGCACAAAGAGTCCTGCTCCAACAGTGTCATGTAAAAGTTATGTAATTTTTTATATGTAAGCTTCACTCGGAATACGTTCAACTATTGAATTGTGCAAGAGAAAGAGAAATTATAAGAAGATTTATCATCATGAAGTATATAGTAGGAAGATGGAGATAAAAATGGAAACGTGCCTTAATTTGTAGAACCAATTGTCCTCACAAGGTTTGGCGAGGCTTTTGTATGTATCTTCTGTTCGAATCCATTTTTTACGAACTATTTTATATTTTTCATAAAATGTTGATTTGCATAACCTATTGGATACGTTTTCTCATAGTTTGAATTATTCTTGTCTATTTTGTTGCCTTGTTGGTATTTGCCTTACGTATTTATCTTATGGATCTGTGCCTTGTCAGATAACTTAAGCAATTGAAGTACAGAGAATGAGAGAGTTAGGAGTTCGCAACAGCATTGCTTCTTTCACCAGAGAGAGCAGCATACATCTTTTCCAGATAATTTTATATTCAATATCCTCATCCTACTTCCGGCTAATATTCTTTATCATGACACAAGGTATGTTTGTCGAAAATGGTTTAACATCATTCACACTCATATGTTCATTGAGGAACACCTCCTCCTTCACTCGCGTCGTAGTGGCTTCTTATTCCAATCACATGGAGCTATAGTTTCCGAGCTTGCTGACTTGTCAGAATCGTCTGCTAGCGTGACCAACACATGTCTCCCCTTGAAAAGCAAAGTTTATGCTTGTTGTGACGGATTAGCAGTCGTGAGATTGCAAGATAAGTTTTTTGTCGCTAATCTTGTCACAAAGCAGACTGCAACTCTTCCTTTAGTAGATGACCCCTTGAAAGGAGTCCTAGACCATAGCATTTCACTTATTCATGGAGAAGCGAATGATTACAAAGTGGTATTATTGACGCAGACTAGAAGCAAAAGAAAGTCAAACGACGTTCTTAGATAGGTAAAAAGAGATCTCAAAAGCAGAGAAACTCGAAATTATAATTCAGAAAGGAAAAATTGTCTTTACCCCGCGTTGAGTCCTCGGAAGTCCCAACACAAAGTACATAGAAAGATCCTCCCAAACTCCCTTGGGAACGGGCAGTGGAGTATAGAGACCGGTGTTCTGAGATTGACCCTTAGAAACCTGACAGACATAACACTTACGCACATACTTACCCGCATCCTTCTTCAACTGCGGCCAGTAGAATCTCTCTTGAAGAGATGCAATTGTCTTGTCACGTCCCAAATGGCCACTTAACCCGCTGTCATGCAATTCTCGAATTAGCTTTTCCCTTAAGAATGTTCGCGGCACGCACAAGCAGTTTCCTCGAAACAGATACCCACCATGAATGTGGAAATCTAGCACCGTGTTATCCAGGCTACACTTGTGCCACAGCTCTGAAAAGTCTTCATCCTCTGCATACAAGTCTTTCAGGAACTCAAATCCCACAACCTCGTGTGCCAGAGTGGTAAGCAACACAGCCCGACGACTAAGCGCATCGGCAACACGGTTCTGGGCTCCTGACTTGTGTTTAATCACGAAGGGGAACTTTTGTAAAAAGGTAGACCACCGGATGTGCATGTTATCAAGCTGCTTCTGACTGTTCAGGTACTTCAACGCCTGATGATCACTGTACATAACAAACTCCCGCTGAATCAAATAATGCTCCCAATGCTTTAGCGCGCGGACTACGGTATAAAAATCCTGATCATAAGTGCTCCACGGTTGTCTTGCTTCATTAAGCTTCTCGCTGAAGAAAGCCACTGGTCGGCCTTCTTGGGACAGGACCGCTCCAACGCCCACTCCACCAGTTCTAGCATTGCCTAGTTTTGAGAAGCTGTTCGTCAATCTCCGAAAAGATAAAGAATTCTCAACATGAGAAATTCAGAATTTTATTGATAATAAGTGAAAAGATTATTTGCCCGAAGGTTACAATGTTTAAATAGCCTAAATATAATAAAATCACAAAATTTTCCAAAAATAGAAATAATTCTAAAACTATCAAATCCAGAAAATGTGAGAGATTATGAGAAAATGTTTATGTACGGAGGTTAAGTTATTTTTTAATCTTGTTTACTGCGAAGTACCACTCTGTTTCTTCTCTTTAGCCCTATTCTGACTTTTACCACTATTTACTGGGTCACGTTGATCCGGTGATTTGGTTATTGAAATGATGAAATTTTTTGATAATTTTTTCATGGTGTTGTAGAGTAAAAGTTGCATTATAACACAGTGAAAAAATTATTAAAAAATCGAATCGTTTTGCTGTCCAAATCACCCGGTCAAAATGACCAAGATACGAGTTAAAAAGTCAAAATAGGGCTAAAGAGAAGAAACGGAGTGGTACATCTGAGCTCAGCTCCTGTATGTCAGTCTTTGTTGCAATGCTGTTTTCACAGTGTTTTCATTCGAATGGACAAGAACCATGATGTGATTTGTTCCTTCCAAAACATTTGTTTGGGTTCACAAAATGGGCATTGATATGCATATTTCTTGCCTTCCAAATGCTATACAAAGATCAAATTCTCCAGATAACAACCTTCAAGGATTTGTTTTAGCTTTTTTTCTTCTAAATACTTCCCAGAACCAACCTCTAGTTGAATGTTAAGGGTTTCAGGAGGAGGGAGTGTTCAGTTGTTTCTTGCTTCTGCAAACAAATTGGGCAACAAGGCACAGTTCTAACATTTCCTTTAAGGGTAAAAGACAATTTACACCCCTATTGTTTGGTGAAAATAACCTTTGCTCCCCTGGCATTTTATTTATTTTTTTACTTTGCACCCCTGGCGGAAAAAAGATAGGACACATTGCACCCTTCCGTCATGTTCTATTCATGGTTTAAGAAAAGGGTTTTGGTCGACATATCAATTGCGTGTAACGGAATTGGTTTGTATCGGAAAGACTAAAACGGGAATCATGAATCGAATGCATGAATCTTAAAAGATCGGTGAAAGATGTAAAAAATGCTTTTATTATTGTATATCAAATAATTTTATGGCACTTTTACTACTTGTCCAATAAGTGATTTATGTTGCGATTATCTTCAAAATATAAACAAGATCAAAAAAAATGTTGTCTCCAATGAATTCTGTACTCCGCTCTTTATTTTAACGGATAGTTATCCCGCTCTCTATATTTAAAGAGCCGGATAGTGATCTTTATATTTTCTTCAATCATGTTCATGACGGTTATATCCTGAATTTGTAAAATTCTCTTGTAGGAAAATTGAGAATGTGCCACGTGTTATTTAACTAATCATTTAACCAACATTATTGGATAACTTACTATAATTTTACAATATTTGAAATAAAAATATGTGATTTTCATCAAATTAGAAATAAATTTTAGCTAGTAGTACTGTAGATGCTTTTACAAATTTTTACAGATAATTCATAATAGGAGTACATCGCACGATTAACACAAATAACGGAGCGTTGCTCGGAGCATTTAGAAGATAACTCATAATAGGAGCACAACGCCCGATTAGCACAAATAACGGAGTGTATCGTCTGATTTTCACCAATAACAGTGTGTATCGGCCACCACGGCCCTGAAATCCCTTTCACGTGCAGTGTATAGGGTGAATCGGACTCGGCTACTACCGATTCAGCTACGTATCGGCCGTAACGAACGCCAACGAACGTTTTTAAAACCAGTGGTTCCATTAGGAAAGCATATGACACTATTTTTTCGGACCATAATGCCCTTGTTTACTTTTGTAGACTTTATTACTCTTGTCTAATGTTAGTCTTGAATCTCCAGGAACACTGAGTTGTAATAACAATGCTCAGATTGCAAAAAAATAAAAAATTAAGGAGACTCAGATTTGTAATTGAAAATAAGGAGATTGCACCTACTATGGCTGCAAAATTATTTGCCTCTCCTCAAAAAAAAATGTAACAATTTCGTAGCAAGTGGATTCAGTAACCAAAATCATCACACCAGTTAGTGATGAAGAACAGACGGTTACCAACAATCAAAGATGCATCAACAGACCTGCAAACAAATATGCATAAACAATCAGAAAACAAAATTTCGGAAACAAAACTGGGTAGAGGATCCAAGAACATCATTAACACGTGCCAAGTGAAGATCCAACATGACCTCCAAGCATCACTTCACACTGCTGAGAGAGAGCAACAACAACAGGAACAAAATCAACGACAACAACTGCCCATGTCAACAACAACAACCCAGGTTTTGCTATCACCTCTCAAAAACCCTGATTCGCAGACCCATTACGAACACCTTCCTTCATGATGAGTGGCTGCCCAACATGATGAGTGGCACTGAATTCGGATATCCCCAAACCAAACTTAGAGAATCTGCATGATGGGGTGCTGGGCTGGCCAGGGACCTCGATTAAGAAGATTAGCGCGCCCTGAAGAAGGTCCAGGCGTGGTGTCAAGGCTTCGCAAAGCTAATCATGTTTCCGGCCAGGCTTCGGCGAGCACGGTGCCAAGCCCATCGTTATTTTCTGCTGCCGTATACCTTTTGGTGGTGGTTTTCATTCTCTTTCTTCTTTGTTTTCTCGTTGAGTTTTCCTTTCATATTTCCGTTGCTTTCTTTTCTTTCCTTTTTTAACAAAATATATTTTTTCATTTCATTTATGGTTGTATTTTTCAATTTATATGCTTATTAAATAATTTCGTTTAACATATTTTCAAATGTATTTACATTTATAAATAATAAATTGGTAAAAAGAAATGAGTATATGAAATGTTTTGTAATAAAATAGTAGTAGAGCACTTCGGAAAGATTTTTCTTTATTGGGTGCAATATGACAATTCCGTAATCTATATATATATATATATATATATATATATATATATATAATTATATATATATATAAGCAGGAAAGTGCTCAGATTGAACCAGGAACTGCCATTTGTCAATTCCGAATTATTAAGGTGTTGCCATTTGTTCCGCCATGTCATCAATTTCATTAGCAAGCCAATAAAAAAACTACATGTCATGCATGAATCATTAGTTAATACTTAATGTTAAGACATTCATTTTGCATTAATGGCACAGGAGTTACAAAAATTAATGGAAACTCTAATGGTGATTAACTAAATGACATAAAACATTCTCCCATAGTACCATTTTTGCATATCACCAAACACTACAGACAACAACATAAAAACGTATGGGAGAAGATGTATGCTTTGGGGACTCTCTTCTCTATGTTCCTCCGGCTGTTATCCAGTTCCACTCACGTAGAATTACCTCATGTATGTTCTCCACTCTCTCTCTCTCTTACACTATGGAGTTAGTCATATACCGTAGGAGTGATGTGCTCATTTATTTTCTGGGGTTTTATTTTACATTGTGATTATATCCATTTGTTCAATTGGAATTGGATGAGGTGGGAAACGATGTTGCTAATTGAGGAAAGGAAAGGAAAGCGATGATGATGATGGTGAATGAGAGGAGTAGACATTTTCTCTGTTTAATCATGAACAAAAGTAATGTACTATGGAATCTTCCATTTATTTTTTATTTTCAGTTTCTTTTGACCTCACTTTAACATTTTGCGTTGTTACTTTTCCTATTAAAATTCTAAATAAATCTTTTTTGTTTTCTCCGTGTCAGTATAAATCATGCCTTCTCTTTTTTTACGTGCCTGTTGTTTGTAGTCTAATGAAAGATAGGTATGTTATTGAAGTGGTAAGAATTTCGCTAAGATTGGGTGTGAGTATACATGTACAAATAGTTTGAAACAAAATTATAAAGAGACTTTCTTCCGCTAACAGAAACTTTCATTTGCATGTTCTTCTACATCACATGAATAAGTACATTTCCTATTCTAAATAAATCAAATTTTATCAATTTGTTTATTTTTTTAACCTACAGCAGAGGAAAACCAAAATATACGGATAAAGAAGGGCACTCACTTTTTAGTGCGTCATTGTTTTCTTTGTCATACAATAAATAAATAAATAATTTGATATTTATTTATTTAGTTAATATATCGGGCCGAGCCCATTAGGTCAACCTATCTAGCTAGGGTTAGTATTTTTCAATATAAGCATTGTACTGGATCATTATTATTCATTGAATGAAATATCAATTATCTCGACCCTGAATCTCTCCCTACTGTTTTATCTCTTGTCCTCTTTTCGTCTATCTCTCTCAATTTCTCCCAAATCTCTTCAATTTCTTCCTCTCATCGATACTTTTACGTATCAATATCGGGCCGAGACCATTAGGTCAACCTATCTAGCTAGGGTTAGTATTTTTCTATATAAGCATCGTACTGGTTCATTATTATTCAGTGAATGAAATATCAATTCTCTCGACCCTGAATCTCTCCCTAATGTTTTATCTATTGTCCTCTTTTCGTCTATCTCTCTCAATTTCTCCCAAATCTCTTCAATTACTTCCTCTCATCGATACTTCAATTTCCTCCTCTCATCATAACTAAATAATATTAATATCATATCCCGTATCACTTGCATCGAAGAATTCTTCTTCCATTGTCTCCTTGTTGGTGGCAAGCTATCAACAAATCAAGGCTGAAAAAGAATGTGTGTGCCTCTTTGTTCTACTTATATGTATGAATTCTTTAGTTCTATGAATGAATAAATCAATAAAACCTTTTAAAATAGACCCTCCTATCCCTAGCTACCTTCATCTCCTCGCTCGCCGTAGTCTTCCCGATCGCTTAACTCTTCTGTAGGAGTTTATGGAAGGCCCAATTTGTGAGGCCTTTGTATAATGATCATCATAAGGGCATCTCCAACTCATGGCTTTTCCCTCCTTCCCTCACCTCCCCTTCCCCCTCCCCTCATGGACCCACCTTTTTCCCCCTCCCCCTCCCCCAAAACTACTAATCGTCTCCAACCCATTTCTTTTCCCCACCGAAAAAATTAATTTGTAATATGTATTTAATGATTTAAAAATAAATTATTAATACCCAAGAAAAGTAAATACAATTTTTTTTTACCAATATATATGTATACACACAAAAAACGATGTTACTAATAAGGGTAAAGACACTGACCGCCCCTGGCTTTAGGATTAAATACACTCCGCTACCCTGTGTTTCGGAAAAAGACACTCCGCACCCAATTAACGGAATATTCCGTGGACACTTAGCACCCTTCTGTCATGTTCTGTTAGAAAAGTGGGTGACTGAACTTTTTCGGATCATATTATCCCTTTGTATTTTTCTAAATTTTTTTTGTCAATGTTATCATCAAGAACACCACCAAGATCATCAAGAACATCACCACCAAAAAAGTATCAACAACACAAAAAACTTCTTTCACTTTGTATTTAAATCAAGAACATCAAGAACACCAATATATTAACCAAACCATAGTTTTTTTGAAACTAAACTGGTCCATAGACTCATTAAGGCATTGAAACTACATCTAATCAAAGTGATAAAAGTTAGCAGAAAATGCTCCATCCAATACTTTCCTCATTTCCCCACTGTTATCAAGCCAGTTAGATAGGCACACCACAAAGGAGACCCGACCACCCAATCGCCGCTGACAACATCATTGCCTTCGATCTCTCTATACAATCTCTGCCCAAGCCCACAACTAAAAGATAACCCACATTTCAGGACATTCATCAAATCAATACAATAAACTTCACACCCATTAACAGACCAAACAATTGAAGATGTTGGGGTAATCAAATGGGACTATGCCGATTGATTTGAGGTCAGCAATAATAAACAATTAAAAGTGTCTTCTTCATAGGCACTTAGAGTGCTCTAATCACCCAATCAAAAAACCCACAAAAAATTGGGGTTGTAGCAGATCTGTCGTCCTCCTGAGCTGAATCTGGAAGCTGCTGGCAGCGGCGCCATCGCCATCATCCCTACCGCCATTGTCGTCGTCCCCATCGCCGTCGTCCCCTCCTTGTTTTCTCCACCCACCCAAACAGCCGCCAAGGACATAACCTAGTCAAAGACCATCGTCTTTCGGAAAAAAACCGCAGAGGTGGTTGGTAGCGACGATAGAGGCACGGAAGCATAGAGACGGCAGCGATGGTGATTTGTCGGATACGGGAGAAGGAGAAGACGGAGATGGAGATTGGAGAAGAAGAAGGTTGTGGTTTTCATCGCAAGTGCTGGGCGGGTGGGTTAGAAAGAGGGGAAGAGAGAGAGAGAGGGGGGGGAGAGGGATTAGGTTAGAAATGAATGAGAGAGAGAGGTAAGGATAATATATAGGGTGATTTTAGAACATTTTAGGGGAAAAATGGTCTGTTTTCACTTGCAGCAAGTCAACCGGTACCTCCATCCCCAAATTAGGTGTGGAGTGTCTTTTTCCAAAACACAGGGTTGCGGGGTGGATTTAATCCTAAAGTAGGGCTGTAAACGAACCAAGCCGTTCGTGAACAACTCGCGTTCGATTCGGTAAAAGTTCGTTCGTGTTTGATTCGACTAATTAATCAAACAAACCCAAACATGAAAATGTGTTCGTTTGCTAAACGAGCCGAATACGAGCCGAACAAGGAGTTCGTTCATTAGTGTTCGCGAACAAATTATAGTAGTATATATATAATTAGAAATAAATAAATTATTTTGTCTTCTTTATGATTAATTTCTTAAAACTAGTCGTAATTAGTGTAGAATCTCCATTAATAGGAGTTTGACATCTTAATTAGGATTCTAAAAGATAATTCTATAATTTATAATACCATATTTATTATATAAGCATAAAGCTCGATGCTTTTAACATGTCATTAGCACAAATAATGCATATCTCTATACTAATATATTTTATGTTATTTGTTTCCTTTAACCATTTTATCTTAATTAATAATAAATGATATCTTAATTCAAGAATTATATATTATCATATCTACTTCAGAGAAATACAAGTTCGTTGAACCGAATTCAAGCCCGTAAACGAGCTAGTTAAACGAGCCACGAGCCGAACAACGAACAACTCGAGCATAAACGAGCCGAACTCAAACAAGTTTTTTTTGTTCGACTCGAGTTCGTGTTCGAATCGTTTAGTAGCCATGTTAAACGAGCCAAACTCAAACATTTGATATTCGGTTCGGTTCGGCTCGTTTACAGGCCTATCCTAAAGTCAGGGATGGTCAGTGTCTTTTACCCTAATAATAATAATAAAAATGATAATAATACTAATAATAATTAAAATAATATTAACAAACAAAACATTTATTCGGCAAAATAACGATTACAAGTACGAAAAAAGTCGTTATTACAAGAAATAAAATTAAACACTAATGCAAAAGGCAACAAGTAGAGCGGTAAAACAAACAAATTGAAATAAACCAACCTAACAACGATTACATAAGATACTTTTCGTTAGTTGAAAGGATTGAAATGGAACTTAGAGCACTGCAAACCCAACCAACTCTTTCAGATCCTCAAATCGGGTTGTGGTTCTGTTTAGAATTGGCAGTGGGTTAAAGTTTAGGGTCGATGTGGGGTGTCTTTGGTCCGGTGGTGATGCTTGAGTATTTGAGATTTTACTGTTGGAGTTCATGGGTTTTGGGTACTCTGTCAATTATGTGCTGAGGGTATTTTTGTGGTTGCATTGGGATTCAAGATGGGTGGGTATGTTCCTGGCTTCCATGGCTGACGGCGACGGGTGGGTTGTTGATGACGAAGGTGGATAATTGAGTGAGTTGGAGACGGTGGAGAGTGGAGGTGAGGGAACTATGAGTGATCTCTGGCTTGTTGAAGAAGAATGAGAGAGACAGAGATAGAGTGATGAGCGAAAAATATATAGGGAAGGAGATGGAAGAGGAGAGGGTTTAGGCTGGTATTAGCGTTAGAGGAAGAAGATGAAGTTGGGACAGTGAAGGAAATTAAGTTGGATTTTAGTGAATTACAGAGGGTATTACTGTCTTTATCGGACTCTGTGAGACTCCATCAGTTACGAAGGTGCAAAGTTGAATTTTTCAAACGTCAAAGGAGCAATTGGTATTTTCACTGAAAGATAAGGGTGGAAAATGTCCTTTACCCTTCTTTTGGTCAAATTAGCTTTGGTGGTAGAGCTTTACACACCACTCTCAGGCCTCAACCAAAAAGTTCTTTAATTTTGGAGGCACCAGCAACCCCCCAATTCCTTTGAGATCTTCGCAAGTACTCCCCCCCCCCCCCCCTCCCTTTCTTCTGGTTCTTCATGAATCAATTTCTCTGCTTTATTAACAGCTCTAGTGGGTTGACACGTTTGCCCTTAAAAATGGGCTTGTGACTCACCACTTTGCAAGTTGATGTCACATTTCCTAAGTAACGTTCTTTTTCATTAAGGGTAAGATGGTATTTTTACTTCAAAATATTACCAAAGAAGAAATTGATGAAGAATATGAGAAACGACCCAATATGAAAAGAATGAAGAATCACAAGCAATGGAGGGAGTACCTTGTTTGAGAGGGTCCCACAATATTGGTGCTTCTTTCCTTTTTCTTTTCCTTTTTCTTTTGGACAACTTTTTTTTTCTTTTGCTTTTTATGTATGTGGTTGGGCCTGACAAGATGGATAATGTTTTATTGGGTTGTCTTATCTTACCAACGCTTATAAGTTATATGGACTCGACGCAAGCTGTTTAAATGTATTTGAGCATCCGCAATAGTCTGATGTACAACTTAATTATATTTGGACTACATCTATTTTTGTAATAGTGCTCATCAAATATTTGTTATATATATTTGCAAATGTTCATAATTTCTTTAAATAAAAAAAGTTGCTAAAATTAAAATCAAATAAAATGTACTAGGATGTATGTGTATAAATTTGAAGTGGTTTTTTCTTCAGAAATAACTCTTAAGAGGAAAGACTTAAAAGAAGAAACTAAAGTCACTATAGAGTCTTCTAAGCTCAAAAATGTTGATTCTTATTTTATTTGAAACTCTATCGATGAGGAGGATACATTTCTTAAAGTTCATTGGAATGAACCAAAAGTCGTGGGAAATTTTAGGGAACAACCAGTTGTGGAGAGAATCTTGGAGAAATATTTTGGATTAAAATCATTTGCTCGCCACATGTGGCGAGCGAAAATCAAGCTCAACATATTAGTACGTGAATCAACAAGTTTACTGCAACTTCACTTTTCTAAAACTTACTATCTAGTTTGATATCAACTTCCATTTGAATTTTCTACTATGGATGCTCTAACTTATTAGATACTGGATCTGTTTAAAACAATGAAGTCAAAATAAAGAGACGTGGCAAATAGGTGCTAGCTCAATGGTAGAGTAGTTAGGCTCCAGCATGAGATTTGGATTTCAGACTCGATATATGATACAATTCTAGAGAGAGAGAGACGTGAGACATGTGCCGAAAATTACGTAAAAAATGAATGATATCATCTCAATTTCTTTTTTAGATGACATATCATCTCATTTTATTGAGTGAAAAATAAGGTAAATAAAATCACAGCTCACGAGCAACATGGCAAAAGAGAGAGACATGAGACACGTGACAGAGGGGCCATGTTTTGGGTGAATGAGGAAGAAAAATAAATTTAGGTGTTCTTTTATACTTTCTAAATATAAACAATTGGTCCTTAGTTTCTGGGAATTTGTATAGAATTTAAAATATTTTAATAATGGAATGAAGTGAAAAAAGAAAGAATTTCAGTAATTAAATAAAATAGAGTTAATAAAAATGAGGAAAATAAATGATTACTATTGATATATGAATTAGAATATGGTGGGAATAAAGTTATTGATCATCCTCAACTATGGGAATACGATACGATTTGTTATGAAATAAAAGATGATTTACTAAAATGTTCTTATAGAATTTTGAGGTACCAATATCCATATACCATGGTTTGTTTCCTGCAAGTAGTATTGTTTGATGACTGGAAATAGCCATGAATGCAGGAGGCCCGGAGCATTCACTACTTTAAAACTTGGTATGATTCGTTACGTACTAGCAGTCCCTTGTAGTGTGCATTGTTCTATGGAGTAGGTAAAGGGGCCATAATTGAACCCCCTTTTTAAACAAACTTTTAAGTTTACTTCGATAATATGGACCAACTCATTGAACCATGTTTAATACATGTAAGATAGACAAACATCAGTCCATGAAACAATATTAGACAAGCCCAAGCCCACCCTAGCTAAGCTTTTGGCGAGGGCATTCTTGAACGGTATGCAAATGAAACCCTAACTATATATAAATCTTTCACACAACAGCTATACTTCTTCAACATTTGCCATCTTTTCGAATCACAATTTATTTCTTTAGAGAGATACATAGCACTAAATTTGTAAAATTTGTTTCTATCAACAACCTCCGGAGACAAATTTCTGTGTCCAGTGTTACTGCAAAATGAACGGCCTCGTCCTCTCAAACTCTCGAAGAGATACACCTCAATAATCTAGAACCAGGAAGGCGCGTCCCAAAATGAAATTGCCTCTTGAGATTTTGATAATCGCCCCACCACCAGCAAGCTTATGACTCCTCACCACCGGAGCATCTATGTTCATCTTCAACATACCGGCAGGCGGCGGCCATCTCCGACGTGCAGAAAAAAAAGGTTAGATATTTCTATATGTTCTGTTTTGCAGCTATGAATGAAATTTTTTATTAGATCAATTTAAATTACTAGAAATCGTTTAAATTTTAGCTTTCCAAATGTGCCAGAGAGTTTGGATGAAGAGTTGAACCTGATCAGTGTTAAAAGCTTCAACAAAGATTTAGAGTTGCGCATGTCGAAGGCACATTCGAACTTGACACATTTAAGTCCCAAAATTCACAAATTCCATACTTGCCTAATGGACTGACAGTTGAAGAACATGTGTAAGTTAATATTCGAAAGATGGTTACAGAAAGAGCAAATATCTGTAAGCTTTATTCATCTCTTATGCAAATTTGATGGGATGCAGCAATGACTTAGCTTCCACACACATTTTCAATTTTATTGGTACCTTAAAATTGCATTTAACTTCTAAAAAAAACCCCCAAAGACTAGCCTTGCCACGCAGGTAAGAGAATACTTTTGATTAACAAAAGAGGCAACTACATAATAACCTGTTATGACAGTATGATTTTCAGTATCTTTTTTTCGAAACTAGACTAGCTTTCCCCGCGAGGTTATTGGAAATTGGGATGACAATTTGCTCTAGTCCGATCTCAGGACCAAGCGATCTGATCCGAATGGATCATGGCCGAATCCGGTCTAATTTAAAATGTATCGGATATAGATCATGAAAAAAATACGAACGAATATTGATCCAGATTCGTTTTACAACGTTGTCATGAATTCAGGCTCTTTGGATTCAAATAAGAAAATCCACAAAATTTAGGATTATAAATTTCCAAAGACAGAAATTATTAAAATTATTTTGCAAAACGAAGAAATTATTAAATTTATCGAAAATTCTATGTATCCCAACATTGATGTCCTAATAGAGTCCCAACTCGTCACATGCAATATTGAAAACTCTTTTAGATAACGGTGGGTCATATAGGTGATGTGAGTGAGTTGTGGTGTTATTGAGATGTTTATGTTAGTACGTGTAGCATTACTCTAAATTCATATGTCTACGATAAATCTGTAAAGAGATAAAGTCCAATCCACAACATTGGCTGGGCCTCAAGACAAACTGTTACAAAGCCCAAAGCTCATAGGGACTTAAGTGAAAGCCCAATGCAAAGCTGAGGGACTCTAGAGACAATTAGCAACGTCCCTTACATCTCCACCGTTAATTTGTGTTGACTATTTGGACGGACATGATCAAACCCATTGTTGTATATATCCTATGTATCTCTCTGTACATGAATCAATTGAAGATAGCAATCAAATTTCCTTCATTTTCTGTGTGGTCTCTCTTGCTCCTCTCTGCACTTGATTCTCAAATGAAAACTTAATCGGTTTTTTCACATGGTATCAGAGCAAGTATAGTGCGGACAATATAGTGTTTAACGACTGGGCTAAATGTTTCATCGTAGTCAATACCATCACTTTGATGGAATTTTTTTGCTCTTGCCGCTACTTTCAATTGGCCTTTACAACAACTTGACGTCAAAAATACCTATTTACATGGAACACTTAAAGAAACTGTGTTTATGACACAACCTCAAGGATTCACAAATCCTCAATTTCTTCATTATGTTTGCCGATTACACAAGTCCATATATGGACTCAAACAAGCTCCAAGAGCTTGGTTTGAGAGTTTCTCTAGTTATTTATTTTCTCGCTGATATTTTTACAAAAAGCTTGTCCACCGCTGTTGTGTACAAGGGAATCCTCGAGAGATGCCCAAGTGTACACCTCAAGTAGGGAATAAGAACACAGAGAGTTGTAAGGTGTGTGTAGGGAGAGAGTAAGCATTGGTAACTGTGTGAGAGAGAGAGACAGTAGGCTATGGTGCTAGACCAGTGTGTCTTGTTGTCTTATCGTGTCGCAACGGGGAGCATAACGATCCTATACATAGTGGGGAAGTGACCGTTGGGGGGTTTAGTGCACCATAAATGGCGGCTTAATGATAGAACCCACAACGGCACGTTCGACCGTGTATATAGGAACCGTCGCGTATCTGCCCGCAAGTATCGGAGACCGTTATGAGATCAGCCGCATTAATGGGACACATAAGCCTAGGATCTCTCAGTCAGTTACCAGAGGTCGCGCGCAAGCTTGGTTGTCGCATGCGCGGGACGGACCTTACCCTAGCCTCCAAACCACTAAGTCCTACAAGTCCCGTGTTATGGTGCGCGGGGGCTCTGTCTCGTAGCCCCCAAGGGAATCAGCACAGGTGGTGATCCGGTGTGGATGGAGCACTGCTAGGTGTGTTGGATGGCTGCCACGTGGCGATGATCCTTCTGTCTGGAATGCAGTATCTACAGCTGTTTTCAATAATCTCAAAGACAAACTAATAATGGTCATTCCACCATAGTTTGAGGGGGAGTATAAAGAGATATAGTCCAATCCACAACATTGGCTGGACCTCAAGATCAACTGTTACAAAGCCCAAAGCTCAAAGGGACTTAAGTGAAAGCCCAATGCAAAGCTGAGGGACTCAAGAGACAATTAGCAACGTCCCTCACATCTCCACCATTAATTTGTGCTGACTATATGGACAGACATGATCAAACCCATTGTTGTATGTATCCTCTGTATCTCTCTGTACATGAATCAATTGAAGATAGTAATCAAATTTACTTCGTTTTCTCTGTCATCTCTCTTGTTCCTCTCTGTACTTGAGTCTCAAATTCTCCATTCATCCAACAAAAAATGATTATTTTTTGAACTCCAACTGTTTATGGTGTAAAAAAAAAAAAAAACCTTTTTAAGGGGACATACATAAATTACCGTCATAATTACATTTTGTGATGATATTGACAAAAGTGTCATTCATTTCTCCAATTCAACACAACAGATATAATTATTTTTTATTCGGTATTGTTGTCAATTGATCAATTTCAAACCTAAAGAAAAGAAAAAACTGGACAATTAATTTGGAACATCTCAAACTAGAAAATTTGATAATTTACGGGAGGGGAGATTATTAAAGAAAGAAATTATAAAGTCATAAGCCTATAAACCAATTTCAACTCTTTAGATTCTTTTTGAAAACTGCAGTTAGCCTTTATTGTAGATAAAAATTTATTGTAATATTCTTTCTAAAAAAATGTAGTGTAATATATTCTACTTTTGAGAAACAAATGTTAAGTTTCTCATAAATTGGTTATTAACTACAATTAATGCCGGAATCATCAAAAAATTCCCCAGAGGCATGAAGTGGTAGCTCAAGTTTCTCATAAATATTGGTCTCGGTTTCAAACCCGATTAATAATTTCTAAAAGAAATAAAAATAAACTTCCCTAGAAGATTTGCTCCACCTTCGAAGTTCCTTTGTGGCTTTATGAAGTGAAACCGCTCTTTTATAATTTCCTGGAAAAGTTTCATCAATAAATAAAATGCTCATTTTTGCCGTGGAGGTAACTAACGTGATCTTTAATGACCACGTTAAAACTGTGTTCCTTATCTTGTTGTGTTTTTTTATTCGTTCTTGTTTCGTTCCAGTTATAACATATAGTCTTACAAAAATATCTTACATCCTTCTAATTTTAGAGATTTTTAAATGATGTAATGTACTAGAATTCTCCCCGATGCCCCTAAAGGACGGCGAGCCCCGAATCAGGAGGCAAGGAAGCCAGTTCAAGGAAGATAAACTCTATAACTAGTTTCTCTCTCTAAACCTCTTCTCTTTGTTTTCGTCATGTGACTAAGTAATCATCACTGTATTTTTCTAACATCGGTCATAAAACAGTGTCTTAAATGAACAGATCCAACAAGGCATGAAACGATGTTATGTATTTGACAAATACATTAGTTCGATGTTAGGTTATCAAAGAAATTAGCAAACTAGCAAGTAAGCAACCTCTCATACCACGATCAATTTTGTTTGCAAATGGTGTATGAGAGCTTATTAAGGATAAAAGCAATTTAAACAATGAGGCACCATTTAACAAACAAGACACGAGAAAGACCATAACACAAAGATTTAAGAACAATTATTCCAATACAGCGAAATTTCAGTAACTTAGAGAAAAAAATCATTTTTTCATGAAATTAAACATAGCCAATATTTTAGAATAACTAAAAATGCAAAATTGGCTCTCTCTTGATCTTGAGCTAGCCTAGCCTAGCATTTGTAGTGACTTCAGATCATTGTAAAAATCGGTGATGGATCTGTACTTTCTCGCCTTCTTGCACTGGTAATTCCTAACACAACCCACCATAAGCTTAGGAGTTCTATATCTTTTGACACTGCTGCTGCTTTCTCCTTCAACTCTGCAGCTATTGTTCCTGAGTTGCATGAGGGAAATGAGTGCGTCTTTCTCTTTCTGCTCCATGGCGTCAAAAATTATTCTTGCTTCGCTTGGACCAGTCATTTCCTAACTCTTAACCACGAGGGAGAGGGAGATTGAGAGTTGGTCCTATATATATTTGAGATGAGATTAAGGTAGCTATACCTATTTTCTACTAATTAATTCACTGTTATTATTCTAATTACCGATTCTTAATATTAAATTAATATTCAGACTTGACATCTCCTACTTAATATATATATATATATATGTATATATATACCGCCGACATAATCTCTTTCTATTATAAATTTAAACACGGCGATGAAAAGTAATAAAAAATGAACTCTATCTACTTGTGCCAAATTGGTACTCTTAAGAATTTATTTGAGAATTAATGTCCCAAAATGTTGTCCCTCCAATTCCAAGTTAGTTAGAATTTACATAAAGGCGTTGTTATGAATTAAAGCCTTTTAGAATTTTTAAATAATAAAATATTCAAGGAAGAAATTGCGTAATGATTACTTAATGATTCATTAATGGTGAATTCATAATATAGTTGCATAATGATTCTTTCTTGAATATATTTTTATATTTAAAAATTCTAAAAAGCTTTAGTTCATGACAACTCCTTCATGTAAATTCTAAATAATTAGGATTCGGCTGGACAACGTTTTGGGACATTAATTCTCAATTAAATTCTTAAGAGCGCCATTTTGGCATTAGTAACTAGAGTTCACCATTTTATTATTTTTCATCGCCATGTTTAAATTTACAATAGTAAGAGATTATGTCCATCATCGATATATATTAAGTAGGAGCTTTCAAGTGCAAGAGTAATTTAATATTAATAATCTGTAATTAATATCAATAACAGTGAATTAATTAGTAAAAAATAGCTATAATTACCTTAGTCTCATCTCAAATATATTTAGTACCAACTCTCGATCTCCTTCTCTCTCGTTGTTAACACTTAAGAAATTGCTGGCCCAATCGAAGCAAGAATAATTTTTGACGCCATGAAGCAGAAATAGAAATATGCAGTCATTTCCCTCATGCAACTCAGCAACAATAGCTGCAGAGTTGAAGGAGAAAGCAGCAACGTCAAAAGAAATAGAACTCCTAAGCTTGTGGTGGTTTGGGTGAGGAATTACCAGTGCAAGTCGGCGAGACAGTACAGATCCATCACCGATTTGTACAATGATCCGAAGTCACTAAAAATGCTAGCTAGCCTTGCCTAGGCTAGCTCAAGATCAAGAGAGAGCCAATTTTGCATTCATAGTTATTCTAAATGTTGAATATGGCTACTTTTTTTCTTTAAGTTATTGAAATTTCGCTGTATTGGAGTAATTGTTCTTAAATCTTAGTGTTATGGTATTCTCATGTCTTGTTTATTAAAGGGTGTCTCCTTGTTTAAATTGTTTTTATAATTAATAAGCTCTCGTACACCATTTAAGAACAAAATTGTTCGTGCAATGAGAGGCTTGCTTACTTGCTAATTTATTTGAAAACATAACATCGTTTCAAGTCTTGTTGGATCAGTTTGATTAAGACACTATTCTTGGACCGATGTAGAAAAATGCAGTGATGATTAATTCACACGACGAAAACAAAGAGAGAAGGCTCTAGAGAGAGAAACTAGGTATAGAGTTTATCTTCCTTGCATCGGCATCCGTGCCTCTTGATTTGGGTTTTGCTGTCCTTAGCGGCATTGGGGAGAATTCTAGTATGTTACATCATCTAGGAATCTCTAAACTTAGAAGAATGTAAGATATTTGTGTAAGACTATATAACAGGAACGAGAGATAAGAGCGAACAAACACTTTTCTGATCCTTGCTACTAGAGGATCTAGATTTTTCCTTTCTTTAGTCCTTGTTTCCAAATTTCTTTTTCTTCTTCAAGATTCTGGCCAAAGCTTTGGAGATCAAGACTAAAACCTCTTCATCATCATCATCATCATCATCATCATCATCATCATCGTCATCATTATCATCATCATCATCGTCGTCATCATCATCATCATAATCCTGTTCAAGACTTAGGGATTTTTTATTGTCTTTTTCCTTGAGTGCCAGGTTATTGATGTTGCGACTCATGTCACCATCTACTTCCTTCATTGAAATCTCAGTGTGAGTAGCTTCCCTTTCAGATCATCCATCTCTAAGATACTTAAGTCCCGTGCTTCCTCAATAACAGTTGTCTTAGGTTCCCACTTGGCTTTAGACAAACTTCTTAGGATCTTTCTGACTTTTTTTTCATTCGAGAAAGATCTTTCCAAGGATTCCAAGTTGTTCACAATGTCAGTAAACCTCTTGAACATGTCCTTGATGGATTCATCAGAATTCATCTTGAACAGTTCATAGTGCCTCAGAAAGATATTGATTTTAGTCTGCCTGAATTGGCTTGTTCCTTCATAGGTCACAATCAGTTTATCCCATATCTACTTTTCACTTTGCAGTTTGATATTCTGTTAAACTCGTGTGCACTAAATATAGTAAGTTCAAAACTTTGTAATTCTTTGATACCTTTTTCATGTGTAGATGTGATCTGCTACTGGAAATTAGATTACTATTGATAAAAAGAAAAAGAAAGAACATAAGTAATTAAATAATATAGAGAATAAATGATTATTGATATATGAATTTGAATATGATGGGAATAAAGTTATTGATCATCCACAACTATGGGAAAATGATACAATTAGCTATGAAATAAAAGATGATTTACTAAAATGTTCTTATAGAATTTTGAGTATTTTACCGGTATCCATATACCATGGTTTGTTTGCTGTATGTAGTGTTGTTGGATGTCTGAAAATAGCCATGAATGCAGAAGGAGGCCCGGAGCGTTAAGTACTTTGAAACTTGGTATGATTTATTATGTACCGGCAACCCCTTGTAGTGTGCATTGTTCTATTACGAATCTCACATACCACTGTCAATGATGGAGTAGGTAAAGGGGCCATAATTTAATCCCCTTTTTAAACAAACTTTTAAGTTTACTTCGATAATATGGTCCAACTCATTGAACCATGTTTAATACATGTAAGATCGACAAACATCATTCCATGAAACAGCATTAGACAAGCCCAATCCCACCCTAGCTAAGCATTTGGCGATAGCATTCTAGAATGGTATGCGAATGAAACCCTAACTATATATAAATCTTTCACACAACAGCTTTACTTCTTTAACATCTGCCATCTTTTCGAATCCCAATTTATTTCTTTAGAGAGATACATATCACAAAATATGTACAATCAGTTTCTATCAACAACCTCCGGAGACAAATTTATGTGTCCAGTGTTACTGCAAAATGAACGGCCTCCTCCTCTCGAACTCTCGAAGAGAGACACCTGAATGATCTAGAATCGGGAAGGCGCGTCCCTAAGTGAAATTGCCTCTTGAGATTTTGATAATCGCCCCACCACCAGCAAGCTTATGACTCTTCAACACCGGAGCATCTATGTTCATCTTCAACATACCGGCAGGCGGCGGCCATCTCCGACGTGCAGAAAAAAAGGTTAGATATTTCTATATGTTCTGTTTTGCAGCTATGAATGGAAATTTTAAAAAGCCTTTAAGAATTTTTAAATAATAAAATATTCAAGGAAGAAATTACTTAATAATTACTTAATGATTCATTAGTGGCGAATTCATAATATAGTTGCTTAATGATTTCTTTCTTGAATAGGTTTTTATATTTAAAAATTCTAAAAAACTTTAATTCATGACAACGCCTTGATGTAAAGTCTAAATAACTAGGATTCGGCGGTACAACGTTTTGGGAGATTAATTCTTAATTAAATTCTTAAGAGCGCCATTTTGGCATTAGTAGCTAGAGTTCACCATTTTATTGTTTTTCATCGCCATGTTTAAATTTACAATAGTAAGAGATTATGTCCATAGAAGATATATACTAAGTAGGAGCTTTCAAGTCTCAAGAGTAATTTAATACTAATAATTTGTAATTAATATCAATAACAGTGAATGAATTAGTAGAAAATAGCTATAGTTCCCTTAATCTCATCTTAAATATATTTAGTACCAACTCTCGATCTCCTTTTCTCTTGCTATTAAGAGTTAAGAAATTGTTGGTCCACTCAAAGCTAGAATAATTTTTGACGCCATGAAGCAGAAATAGAAAGATGCAGTCATTTCCCTCATGAAACTCGGCAACAATAGCTGCAGAGTTGAAGGAGAAAGCAGCAACGTCAAAAGAAATAGAACTCCTAAGCTTGTGGTGGGTTGGGTGAGGAATTACCAGTGCAAGACGGCGAGACAGTACCGATCCATCACCGATTTGTACAATGATCCAAAGTAACTACAAATGCTAGCTAGCCTAGGCTAGCTCAAGATAAAGAGAGAGCCAATTTTGCATTCTTAGTTATTCTGAATATTGGATATGTTTATTTCATGAAAATTTGTTTTTTTTTTCTTTAAGTTATTGAAATTTCGCTGTATTGGAGTAATTGTTCTTAAATCTTAGTGTTATGGTATTTCTCATGTCTTGTTTGTTAAAGGGTGTCTCCTTGTTTAAATCGTTTTTATAATTAATAAGCTCTCATACACCATTTAAGAACAAAATTGTTCGTGTAATAAGAGGTTTGCTTACTTGCTAATTTATTTGATAACATAACATCGTTTCAAGTCATGTTGGATCAGTTCGATTAAGACACTTCTCTTGGACCGATGTTGAAAAATGCAGTCATGATTAAGTCACAGGACGAAAACAAAGAGAGAAGGCTCTAGAGAGAGAAACTAGATATAGAGTTTATCTCTCTTGCATCGGCATCCTTGCCTCTTGATTTGGGGTTCGCCGTCCTTAGCAGCACTGGGGAGCATTCTAGTACGTTAAATCATCTAGGAAACTAAAACTTAGAAGAATTTAAGATATTTGTGTAAGACTATATAACAGGAACGAGAGATAAGAGCGAATAAATACATGCTACAAGATCAAGAACACAGTTTTAACATGGTTCACTAACGATCACGTTAGCTACCTCCACGACGAAAACGAGCAATTTATTTGTTGAGAGAAACCACAATGCTACACCACCCTACATCCACACAATTATTAGCCACGTCATACATAGGCTTCACTTACTTCCTCTCTAATCACACAAATATTAGTAAACAAACCAATAAGCAGAGCAGGCCCTATAGAGAGAAAGTTGGTGTCGCCGCTTTAGGCCCCTGGGCCGGGATGGCCCTTTCATTTTACGAATATAGTTAAGTTAATTACATATTTTAGTGTGTTTTTATTATTATATTTATATTAATTTGGTGATAACTTAAATTGTTGCCACAAAATTGATCCAAGTTCGATTCTCGTCGATTACATATGTGGAGATTTTAATTTTTTACTTGCTAAAACTAATAAAGTTATTCAATATTTATCAAAATCAACCTTACTTGTTATATAAAGAATTAGACCAATATACCAAAACAAGTATTGCAAGTCAAATTATTTTAAGCTACAAATAAATCGTGTAACTTTTTGAAGAAGGGGCCTCAAACATCTTACATGCTTTAAGAAATGGAATCAATCTCATCTATATAACTTTCCTCATTAAAAGCATACTTTTGAGGATTTCACGCAAAATAGTAGAAGGACTAGACAGAAGATTCTCATCGATATATTCACTAAGTTTTTCTGAGCTCTTTTCATCACCATGCTCAGCCATAAGACAAAGATTTGCCTGCTGTTCATCAGAACCTGAGTCTGTTGAAGTTTCTAAATCACTCCAAGAAGCAACAATTGTTTTCTTTCTTCTTTCTCTTGTTTTCATTTTTCTTTTTAGGAAATTGCCTGCTCTTCTTCTTTTGTGAAAAATCTCTTACCAAATGATTTACATCTCGACATTCAAAGCAATTCAATACTTTAGATTTATAGGAATGTGAAGAAGACTTACCTTTCTGATCCTTGCTACTAGAGGATCTGGATTTGTCCTTGCTATAGTCCTTGTTTTCAAAGTTCTTTTTCTTCTTCAAGATTCTAGCCAAAGCTTTAGAGATCAAGGCTAAAACCTCTTCATCATCATCATCATCATCATCATCATCATCATCATCATGACTTTGGGATTTTCACTGTCTTTTGTCTTGAGTGCCAGGCTCTTGATGTTGTCACTCATGTCACATCTACTTCCTTCATTGAAATCTCATGAGTGAGTAGTTTCCCTTGCAGATCATCCAGCTCTGAGATACTTAAGTCATGTGCTTCCTCAATAGCAGTAGTCTTAGGTTCCCACTTGGCTTTAGGCAAACTTCTTATGATCTTTCTGACTTTTTCTTCATTTGAGAAAGATTTTCCCAAGGATTCCAAGTTGTTCACGATGTCAGTAAACCTCTTGAACTTGTCCTTGATGGATTCAACAGAATTCATCTTGAACAATTCATACTACCTGAGAAGGATCTTGATTTTAGTATGCTTGACATGGCTTGTTCCTTCATAGGTCACAATCTGTTTATCCCATATCTCCTTTGCACTTTTGCAGTTTGATATTCTGTTAAACTCATATGCACTAAGAGCACAATATAGAAAGTTCAAACCTTTGTAATTCTTTGATACCTTTTCATGTGTAAATCTGTTATGCTATGGAAATTAGATTACTATTGATAAAATGAAAAAGAAAGAATATGAGTAATTAAATAATAGAGAGAATAAACGATTACTATTGATATATGAATTAGAGTATGATAGGAATAAAATTATTGATCATCCTCAACTATGGGAATAAGATACGATTAGCCATGAAATAAAAGATGATTCACTAAAATGCTCTTATAGAATTTTGAGGTATTTCACCAGTATCCATATACCATGGTTTCTTTATTGCTTGTAGTGTTGTTGGATGTTTGGAAATAGCCATGAATGCAGAAGAGGCCCGGAGCGATAAGTACTTTGAAACTTGGTATGATTCATTATGTACCAGCAGCCCCTTGTAGTGTGCATTGTTCTATTACAAATGTCACATACCACAGTCAATGATGGAGTAGGTAAAGGGGCCATAATTGACCCCCCTTTTTAAAAAAACTTTTAAGTTTACTTCGATAATATGGTCCAACTCATTGAACAATGTTTAATACATGTAAGATCGACAAACATCAGTCCATGAAACAACATTAGACAAGCCCAAGCCCACCCTAGCTAAGCTTTTGGCGAGGGCATTCTTGAATGGTATGCGAATGAAACCCTAACTATATATAAATCTTTCACACAACAACTATACTCCTTCAACATCTTCCATCTTTTCGAATCACACTTTATTTCTTTAGAGAGATACATAGTACTTAATTTGTACAATCTTTTTCTATGAACAAACTCCGGAGATAAATTTTTGTGTCCAGTGTTACTGCAAAATGAACGGCCACCTCCTCTCGAACTCTCAAAGAGAGACACCTGAATGATCTAGAATCGGGAAGGCGCGTCCCAAAATGGAATTGCCTCTTGAGATTATGATAATCGCCCCACACCAGCAAGCTTATGACTCCTCACCATCGGAGCATCTATGTTCATGTTCAACATACCGGCAGGCAGTGGCAATCTCCGACGTGCAGAAAAAAGGTTAGATATTTCTATATATTATGTTTTGCAGCTATGAGTCGAAATTTTTATTAGATCAATTTAAATTACTAGAAATCCTTTAAATTTTAACTTTCCAAATGTGCCAAAGAGGTTGGATGAAAAGTTGAACCTGATCAGTGTTAAAAGCTTCCACAAAGATTTAGAGCTGAGCATGTCAAAGGCACATTCGAACTTGACACATCAAGTCCCAAAATTCACAAATTCCTTACTTGTCTAATGAACTGACTGTTGAAAACCATGTGTAAGTCAATATTCGAAAGATGGTTACAGAAAGAGCAAATATCAGTAAGCTTTAATCATCTCTTATGCAAATTTTGTTTTGATGGGATGCGGCAATAACTTAGCTTCCACACACATTTTCAATTTTATTGGTACTTTAAAATTGCTTTAAACTTCTAAAAAAACCCCAAAGACTAGCCTTGCCATGCAGGTAATAAAACACTTTTGATTAACAACAGAGGCAACTACATAATAACCTGATTTGACATTATGATTTTCAGTCTCTTTTTGTCGAAACTAGGCTAGCTTTTACCATGAGTTTATTGGAAATAGGAATGACAATTTGCTCCAGTACGATCGAAGGCCCAAGCGATCTGATCCGAATGGATCATGGCCGAATCCGATTTATTTTAAAATGTATCGGATATATATCATTAAAAAAATCCGAACGAATATTGATCCAGTTTCGTTTTACAACGTTGTCCTGAATTCAGACACTTTGGAAGTTCAAATAAGAAAATCCACACAATTTAGGATTATAAATCTCTAAAGATAGAAATTATTAAATTTATTTTGAAAAACGAAGAAATTATTAATTTTTTTAAAAATGCTATGTGTCCCAACATTGATGTCGTAATACTGTCCCAGCTCGTCACATATGCAACATTGAAAATTATTTTAGATAACGGTGGGTCATGTAGGTGATGTGAGTGAGTTGTGGTGCTACTGGTGTGTTTATGTTAGAACGTGTAGCATAAATCTAAATTCATATGTCTAGGATAAATCTGTAAAGAGATAAAAGTCCAATCCACAACATTGGCTGGACCTCAAGACCAACTGTTACAAAGCCCAAAGTTCAAAGTGACTTAAGTGAAAGCCCAATGCAAAGTTGAGGGACTCAAGACACAATTAGCAATGTCCCTTACATCTCCACCATTAATTCGTGTTGACTATTTGGACGGACAGGATCAAACCCATTGTTATATATATCTCTGTATCTCTCTTTACATGAATCAATTGAAGATTGCAATCAATTTGCCTTCGTTTTCTCTGTCGTCTCTCTTGTTCCTCTCTGTACGAGATTCTCAAATGAAACTCTAATCGGTTTCTTCACAAATCAACTAATATAACTACTTCAGCCATCCAACAAAAACTGTTTATTTTTTGAACTCCAACTTTTTAAGGTGTCATGTTTATAAAAAAAAAATTAAGGGGACATACATTAATTACAGTCATCACTACATTTTGTGATCATATTGACAAAAGTGTCATTTATTTCTCCAATTCAACACAACAACTATAATTATTTTTTATTCGGCATTGTTGTCATTTCATCAATTTCAAACATAAAAAAAAAAAAGAAAAACAAAAAAGTGGCCAATTAATTTGGACCATCTCAAAATATATATGTTGATAATCTTACGGGGGATTGTTAATGAAAGAAATTATAAATTCATAAGCCTATATAACCCAATTTCAACTTTTAGTTTTTTTTTTTTTTTGAAAACTACAGTTAGCCTTTATTGTAGATAAAAATTTAGTGTATTATTCTTTTAAAAAAATGTAGTGTAATATATTTTTCTTTTGAGAAACAAATGTTAAGTCTCTCATAAATATTGGCTATTAACTACAATTAATGCCTGAGTGGTAGAGCGGTGTAAGCTCCTGCATAAGGTCTCGGTTTCAAACCCGATTGACGACAAAATAATAATTTCTAAAAAAAAACTAAAATAACTTCCCTAGAAGGTATTGCTCCACCTTCGAAGTTCCTCTGTGGCATTATGAAGTGACACCGCTCTTTTATAACTTCCTGTAAAAATTTCAATAAGTAAAAAGCTCATTTTCGCCGTGGAGGTAACTAACGTGATCTTTTATGACCACAATAAAACTGTGTTCTTGATCTTGTTGTGTTTTTTTAATCGTTCTTGTTTCGTTCCCGTTATAACATATAGTCTTACAAAAATATCTTACATTCTTCTAATTTTAGAGATTTCTAAATGATGTAATGCACTAGAATTCTCCCAGATGCCGCTAAAGGACGGCGTGCCCCGAATTAGGAGGCAAGGAGGCCAGTTCAAGGAAGATAAACACTATAACTAGTTTCTCTCTCTAAATCTCTTCTATTTGTTTTCGTCATGTGACTAAGTAATCATCACTGTAATTTTTCTAACATCGGTCATAAAACATTGTCTTAAATGAACGGATCCAACAAGGCATGAAACGATATTATGTTGTCAAATAAATTATCGATGTTAAGTTATCAAATATATTAGCAAACTAGCAAGTAAGCAACCTCTCATACCACGATCAATTTTGTTTGCAAATGGTGTACGAGAGCTTATTAAGGATAAAAACAATTTAAACAGTGAGGCACCATTTAACAAACAAGACACGAGAAAGACCATAGCACTAAGATTTAAGAACAATTATTCTAACACATCGAAATTTCAATAACTTAAAGAAAAAAAATGTTTTTTTCATGAAATAAAACATAGCCAATATTTTAGAATAACTAAAAATGCAAAATTGGCTCTCTCTTGATCTTGAGCTAGCCTAGCCTAGCATTTGTAGTGACTTCGGATCATTGTACAAATCAGTGATGGATCTGTACTTTCTCGCCTTCTTGCACTGGTAATTCCTCACACAACCCACCACAAGCTTAGGAGTTCTATTTCTTTTGACGCTGCTGCTGCTTTCTCCTTCAACTCTGCAACTATTGTTCCTGAGTTGCATGAGGGAAATGACTGCATCTTTCTCTTTCTGCTCCATGGCGTCAAAAATTATTCTTGCTTCGATTGGACCAGCCATTTCTTAACTCTTAACCACGAGGGAGAGGGAGATTGAGAGTTGGTCCTATATATTTGAGATGAGATTAAGGTAACTAGACCTATTTTCTACTAATTAATTCACTGTTATTATATTAATTATTGATTATTAATATTAAATTACTATTGAGACTTGACATCCCTACTTAATATATATATGTATATATATACACCGCCGACATAATCTCTTACTATTGTAAATTTAAACACGGCGATGAAAAATAATAAAATAATGAACTCTAGCTACTTGTGCAGAAATAGTACTCTTAAGAATTTATTTGAGAATTTATGTCCCAAAACGTTGTCCCTCCAATTCCAAGTTAGTTAGAATTTACATCAAGGCGTTGTCATGAATTCAAGCCTTTTAGAATTTTTAAGTATTAAAATATTCAAGGAAGAAATTACTTAATGATTCATTAATGGGGAATTCAGAATATAGTTGCTTAATGATTTCTTTCTTGAATAGATTTTTTATATTAAAAAATTCTAAAAAGCTTTAATTCATGACAACACTTTGATGTAAAGTCTAAATAACTAGAATTTGGCGGGACAACATTTTGGGACATTAATTCTCAATAAAATTCTTAAGAGCGCCATTTTGGCAGTAATAGCTAGAGTTCACCATTTTATTATTTTTCATCGCCATGTTTAAATTTACAATAGTAAAGATTATGTCCATTGTAGATATATATTAAGTAGAGCTTTCAAGTCTCAAGAGTAATTTAATATTAATAATATGTAATTAATATCAATAAAAGTGAATTAATTAGTAAAAAATAGCTATAATTACCTTAGTCTCATCTCAAATATATTTAGTACCAACTATCGATCAAATTCTCTCTCGTTGTTAACTAGTTAAGAAATTGCTGGCCCAATCGAAGCAAGAATAATTTTTGACGCCATGAAGCAGAAATAGAAATATGCAGTCATTTCCTTAATGCAACTCAGCAACAATAGCTGCAGAGTTGAAGGAGAAAGCAGCATCGTAAAAAGAAATAGAACTCCTAAGCTTGTGGTGGTTTGGGTGAGGAATTACCAGTGCAAGCCGGCGAGACAGTACAGATCCATCACCGATTTGTAAAATGATCCAAAGTCACTACAAATGCTAACTAGCCAAGGCGAGCTCAAGTTCAAGAGAGAGCCAATTTTGCATTCTTAGTTATTCTAAATGTTGAATATGTTTATTTCATTAAAAGCTATTTTTTTCTTTAAGTTATTGAAATTTCGCTGTATTGGAGTAATTGTTCTTAAATCTTAGTGTTATGGTATTCTCATGTCTTGTTAGTTTAAGGGTGTCTCCTTGCTGAAATGTTTTTATAATTAATAAGCTATCGTACACTATTTAAGAACAAAATTGTTCGTGCAATGTGAGGTTTGCTTACTTGCTAATTTATTTGAAAACATAACATCGTTTCAAGTCTTGTTGGATCAGTTCGATTAAGACACTATTCTTGGACCGATGTAGAGAAATGCAGTGATGATTAATTCACACGACGAAAACAAAGAGAGAAGGCTCTCGAGAGAGAAGCTAGATATAGAGTTTGTCTTCCTTGCATCGGCATCGGTGCCTCTGGATTTGGGGTTTGCTGTCCTTAGCGGCATTGGGGATAGTTCTAGTATGTTACATCATCTAGGAATCTCTAAACTTAGAATAATGTAAAATATTTGTGTAAGACTATATAACAGGAACGAGAGATAAGAGCGAACAAACATTTTTCTGATCCTTGCTACTAGAGGATCTAGATTTTTCTTTTCTGTAGTCCTTGTTTCCAAAGTTCTTTTTCTTCTTCAAGATTCTGGCCAAAGCTTTGGAGATCAAGACTAAAACCCCATCATCATCATTATCATCATCATCATCATCATCATCATCATCATCATCATCGTCGTCGTCGTCGTCTTCGTCGTCGTCATCATCATCATCAACATCATCATCATCATCATCGTCATCATAATCCTGTTCAAGACTAAAGAATTTTTTATTGTCTTTTGCCTTGAGTGCCAGGTTCTTGATGTTGTCACTCATGTAACCATCTACTTCCTTCATTGAAAACTCATGTGTGAGTAGTTTCCCTTGCAGATCATTCAGCTCAAATATACTTAAGTCCTGTGCTTCCTCAATAACAGTTGTCTTAGGTTCCCACTTGGCTTTAGACAAACTTCTTAGGATCTTTCTGACTTTTTCTTCATTCGAGAAATATTTTTCCAAGGATTCCAAGTTGTTCACAATGTCAGTAAACCTCTTGAACATGTCCTTGATGGATTCATCAGAATTCATCTTGAACAGTTCATAGTGCCTCAGAAGGATATTGATTTTAGTCTGCCTGACTTGGCTTGTTCCTTCATAGGTCACAGTCAGTTTATCTCATATCTCCTTTTCACTTTTGCAGTTTGATTTTCTGTTAAACTCGTGTGCACTAAATATAGTAAGTTCAAAACTTTGTAATTCTTTTATACCTTTCCATGTGTAGATGTGATCTGCTACTGGAAATTAGATTACTGTTGATAAAAAGAAAAAGAAAGAACACGAGTAATTAAATAATACAGAGAATAAGTGAGTATTGATTTATGAATTAGAATATGGTGGGAATAAATTATTGATCATCCACAACTATGGGAATATGATACGATTAGCTATGAAATAAAAGATGATTTACTAAAATGTTCTTATAGAATTTTGAGGTATTTCACCGGTATCCATATACCATGGTTTGTTTGCTGTATGTAGTGTTGTTTGATGTCTAAAAATAGCCATGAATGCAGAAGGAGGTCCGGAGCGTTCAGTACTTTGAAACTTGGTATGACTTATTATGTACCAGCAGCCCCTTTTAGTGTGCATTGTTCTATTACAAATCTCACATACCACTGTCAATGATGGAGTAGGTAAAGGGGCCATAATTTAATCCCCCTTTTAAACAAACTTTTAATTTACTTCTGTAATATGGTCCAACTTATTGAGCCATGTTTAATACATGTAAGATCGACAAACATCATTCCATGAAACAACATTAGACAAGCCCAAGCCCATCCTAGCTAAGCTTTTGGCGATAGCATTCTTGAATGGTATGCGAATGAAACCCTAACTATATATAAATCTTTCACACAACAGCTATACTTCTTCAACATCTGCCATCTTTTCGAATCACAATTTATTTCTTTAGAGAGATACATAGCACAAAATATGTACAATCTGTTTCTATCAACAACCTCCGGAGACAAATTTCTGTGTCCAGTGTTAATGTAAAATGAACGGCCTCCTCCTCTCGAACTCTCGAAGAGAGACACCTGAATGATCTAGAATCGGGAAGGCGCGTCCCTAAATGAAATTGCCTCTTGAGATTTTGATAATCGCCCCACCACCAGCAAGCTTATAACTCCTCACCACTGAAGCATCTATGTTCATCTTCAACATACCGGCAGGCGGCGGCCATCTCCGACGTGCAGAAAAAAAAAGGTTAGATATTTCTATATGTTCTGTTTTGTAGCTATGAATGGAATTTTTTATTAGATCAATTTAAATTACTAGAAATCGTTTAAATTTGAACTTTCCAAATGTGCCAAAGAATTTGGATGAAAAGTTGAACCTGATCAGTGTTAAAAGCATCCGCAAAGATTTAGAGCTGAGCATGTCACAGGCACATTCGAACTTGACACATAATTCACAAATTCCATACTTGCCTAATGGACTGACAGTTTAAGAGCAAATATCAGTAAGCTTTATTCATCTCTTATGCAAATTTTGTTTTGTTGGGATGCAACAATGACTTAGCTTCCACACACATTTTCAATTTTATTGGTACCTTAAAATTAATTTAAACTTATAAAAGAACCCCAAAGACTAGCCTTGCCACACAGGTAAGAAAATACTTTTGATTAACAAAAGAGGCAACTACATAATAACATGATTTGACAGTATGATTTTCAGTCTCTTTTTGTCGACACTAGGCTAGCTTTCAACGTGAGTTTATTGGAAATAGGGATGAAAATTTGCTCCAGTCCGATCCCAGGTCCAAGCGATCTGATCCGAATGGATCATGGCCGAATCCGGTCTAATTTAAAATGTATCGGATATAGATCAAGAAACAAATCCGAACGAATATTGATCCAGATTTGTTTTACAATGTTGTGCTGAATTCAGGCTCTTTGGAATGTTCAAATAAAAAAATTCACAAAATTTAGGATAATAAATCTCTAAAGACAGAAATTATTAATTTTTTTTGCAAAACGAAAAAATTATTAAATTTATAAAAGATGCTATGTGTCCCAACATGGATGTCCTAATAGTGTCCCAACTCAGTCACATATGCAAATATTGAAAACTATTTTAGCTAACGGTGGGTCATGTAGGTGATGTGAGTGAGTTGTGGTGCTATTGATGTTTTTATGTTAGTACATGTATTAGGGGTGAGCACGGACCGGGTTGGACCGGTTTTGCCGAGTATTCTTACCCGACCCAATATGTACGGGTTGGAGAAAGTTCAACCCAAACCTACCCAATGATTTGTGATACCCAAACCAATCGTAACGTATCGACTCGGTAGAGCATTGGAAGCCCGTGCATAAGGTCTCGGTTTCAAACCCGATTGACGGAAAAAAATAATTTAAAAAAAATAAAAAATAAACTTCCCCATAAGGTATTGCTCCACCTTCGAAGTTCCTCTGTGACATTATGAAGTGAAACCACTCTTTTATAACTTCCTGGAAAAGTTTCATCAATAAATAAAATGCTCATTTTCGTCGTGGAGGTAACTAACATGATCTTTAATGACCACGTTAAAATTGTGCTCTTGATCTTGTTGTGTTTTTTTATTCGTTCTTGTTTCGTTCCCTTTATAACATATAGTCTTACAAAAATATATTACATCCTTCTAATTTTAGAGATTTCTAAATGATGTAATGTACTAAAATTCTCCCGGATGCCGCTAAAGGACGGCGAGCCCCGAATCAGGAGGCAAGGAGGCTAGTTCAAGGAAGATAAACTCTATATCTAGTTTCTCCCTCTAAACTTCTTCTCTTTGTTTTCGTCATGTGACTAAGTAATCATCACTGTATTTTTCTAACATCGGTCATAATACAGTGTCTTAAATGAACGGATCCAACAAGGCATGAAAGGATGTTATGTTACCAAATAAATTAGTTCGATGTTAGGTTATCAAATAAACTAGCGAACTAGCAAGTAAGCAACCTCTCATACCACGATTAATTTTTTTTGCAAATGGTGTAGGAGAGCTTATTAAGGATAAAAACAATTTAAACAATGAGGCACCATTTAACAAACAAGACAGAAGAAAGACCATAACACTAACAATTAAGAACAATTAAGAACAATTATTCCAATACAGCGAAATTTCAATAACTTAAAGAAAAAAAATCATTTTTTCATTAAATGAAACATAGCCAATATTTTAGAATAACTAAAAATGCAAAATTAGCTCTCTCTTGATCTTGAGCTAGCCTAGCCTAGCATTTGTAGTGACTTCGAATCATTGTACAAATCGGTCATGGATCTGTACTTTCTCGCCTTCTTGCACTGGTAATTCCTAACACAACCCACCACAAGCTTAGGAGTTCTATTTCTTTTGACACTGCTACTGCTTCTCCTTCAACTTTGCAGCTATTGTTCCTGAGTTGCATGAGGGAAATGACTGCATCTTTCCCTTCTTGCTCCATGGCGTCAAAAATTATTCCTACTTCGCTTGGACCAGCCATTTCTTAACTCTTAACCACGAGGGGGAGGGAGATTAAGAGTTGGTCCTATATATATTTGAGATGTGTTTAAGGTAACTATACCTATTTTCTACTAATTAATTCACTGTTATTATATTAATTACCGATATTAATATTAAATTACTATTGAGACTTGACATCTCCTACTTAATATATATATATATATATATGTGTGTTTGTGTGTGTGTGTATGTGTGTGTATATATATATACCGCCGGCATAATCTCTTACTATTGTAAATTTAAACACGGCGATGAAAAATAATAAAATAATGAACTCTAGTTACTTGTGCCAAAATGGTACTCTTAAGAATTTATTTGAGAATTAATGCCCCAAAACGTTGTCCCTCCAATTCCAAGTTAGTTAGACTTTACATCAAGGCGTTGTCATGAATTCAAGCCTTTTAGAATTTTAAGTTATTAAATATTCAAGGAAGAAATTACTTAATAATTACTTAATGATTCATTAGTGGCGAATTCATAATATAGTTGCTTAATGATTTCTTTCTTGAATAGGTTTTTATATTTAAAAATTCTAAAAAGCTCTAATTCATGACAACGCCTTGATGTAAAGTCTAAATAACTAGGATTCGGCGGTACAACGTTTTAGGAGATTAATTCTTAATTAAATTCTTAAGAGCGCCATTTTGGCATTAGTAGCTAGAGTTCACCATTTTATTATTTTTCATCTGTCATGTTTAAATTTACAATAGTAAGAGATTATGTCCATAGAAGATATATACTAAGTAGGAGCTTTCAAGTCTAAAGAGTAATTTAATATTGATAATTTGTAATTAATATCCACAACAATGAATTAATTAGTAGAAAATAGCTATAGTTCTCTTAATCTCATCTTAAATATATTTAGTACCACCTCTCGATCTCCTTTTGTCTTGCTGTTAAGAGTTAAGAAATTGCAGGTCCAATCGAAGCTAGAATAATTTTTGACGCCATGAAGCATAAATAGAAAGATGCAGTCATTTCCCTCATGAAACTCGGCAACAATAGCTGCAGAAATGAAGGAGAAAGCAGCAATGTCAAAAGAAATAGAACTCCTAAGCTTTTGGTGGGTTGGGTGAGGAATTGCCAGTGCAAGACGGCGAGACAGCACAGATCCATCACCGATTTGTACAATGATCCGAAGTCACTACAAATGCTAGCTAGCCTAGGCTAGCTCAAGATAAAGAGGGAGCCAATTTTGCATTCTTAGTTATTCTAAATATTGGATATGTTTATTTCATGAAAATTTGTTTTTTTTTCTTCAAGTTATTGAAATTTCACTGTATTGGAGTAATTGTTCTTAAATCTTAGTGTTATGGTATTTCTCATGTCTTGTTTGTTAAAGGGTGTCTCCTTGTTTAAATCGTTTTTATAATTAATAAGCTCTCATACACCATTTCAGAACAAAATTGTTCGTGCAATGAGAGGTTTGCTTACTTGCTAATTTATTTGATAACATAACATCGTTTCAAGTCTTGTTGGATTAGTTCGATTAAGACACTTTTCTAGGACCGATGTAGAAAAATGCAGTCATGATTAAGTCACAGGACGAAAACAAAGAGAGAAGGCTCTAGAGAGAGAAACTAGATATAGAGTTTATCTTCCTTTCATCGGAATCCTTGCCTCTTGATTTGGGGTTCGCCGTCCTTAGCGGCACTTGGGAGAATTCTAGTACGTTACATCATCTACGAATCTCTAAACTTAGAAGAACGTAAGATATTTGTGTCAGACTATATAAGAGGAATGAGGGATAAGAGCGAATAAATACATGCTACAAGATCAAGAACACAGTTTTAACATGGTTCACTAACGATCACGTTAGCTACCTCCACAACGAAAACGAGCACTTTATTTGTTGAGAGAAACCACAATGCTACACCACCCTACATCCACACAAGTATTAGCCACGTCATACATTCTTATATAGGCTTCACTTACTTCCTCTCTAATCACACAAATATAAGGAAACAAACCAATAAGCAGAGCTGGCCCTATAGAGAGAAAGTTGGTGTCGCCGCTTTAGGCCCCTGGGCCGGGAAGGCCCTTTCATTTTACGAATATAGTTAAGTTAATTACATATTTTAGTATGTTTTTATTATTATATTTATATTAATTTGGCGATAACTTAAATTTTTGCCACAAAATTGATCCAAGTTCGATTCTCGTCGATTACATATGTGAAGATTTTAATTTTTACTTGCTAAAACTAATAAATTTATTCAATATTGATCAAAATCAACCTTACTTGTTCTATAAAGAATTAGACCAATATACAAAAACAAGTATTGCAAGTCAAATCATTTTAAGCTACAAATAAATCGTGTAACTTTTTGAAGAAGGGGCCTCAAACATCTTACGTGCTTTAAGAAATGGAATCAATCTCATCTATATAACTTTCCTCAATAAAAAGCATACTTTTGAGGATTTCACGCAAAATAGTAGAAGGACTAGACAGAAGATTCTCTACGATATCTTCAATAGGTTTTTCTGAGCTCTTTTCATCACCATGCTCAGCCATAAGACAAAGATTTGCCTGTTCTTCATCAGAACCTGAGTCTGTTGAAGTTTCTGAATCACTCCAAGAAGCAACAATTGTTTTCTTTCTTCTTTCTCCTGTTTTCATTTTTCTTATTAGAAAATTGCCTGCTCTTCTTCTTTTGTGAAAAATCTCTTACCAGATGATCTACATCTCGACATTCAAAGCAATTCATTACTTTAGATTTATAGGAATGTGAAGAAGACTTACCTTTCTGATCCATGCTATTAGAGGATCTGGATTTGTCCTTGCTATAGTCCTTGTTTTCAAAACTCTTTTTCTTCTACAAGATTCTGGCCAAAGCTTTAGAGATCAAGGCTAAAACCTCTTCATCATCATCATCATCATCATCATCATAATCCTGTTCATGTCTTTGGGATTTTCATTGTATTTTGTCTTGAGTGCCAGGCTCTTGATGTTGTCACTCACGTCACCATCTACTTCCTTCATTGAAATCTCATGAGTGAGTAGTTTCCCTTGCAGATCATCCAGCTCTGAGATACTTAAGTCATGTGCTTCCTCAATAGCAGTTGTCTTAGGTTCCCACTTGGCTTTAGGCAAACTTCTGAGGATCTTTCTTGCTTTTTCTTCATTTGAGAAAGATTTTCCCAATGATTCCAAGTTGTTCACGATGTCAGTAAACCTCTTGACTTGGCTTGTTCCTTCATAGGCCACAATCAGTTTATCCCATATCTCCTTTGCACTTTTGCAGTTTGATATTCTGTTAAACTCATCTGCACTAAGAGCACAATTTAGTAAGTTCAAACCTTTGTAATTCTTTGATACCTTTTCATGTGTAGATTTGCTATGCTACTGGAAATTAGATTACTATTGATAAAAAGAAAAAGAAAGAATATGTGTAATTAAATAATAGAGAGAATAAACGATTACTATTGATATATTAATTAGAATATGATAGGAATAAAGTTATTGATCATCCTCAACTATGGGAATAAGATACGATTAGCCATGAAATAAAAGATGATTTACTAAAATTCTCTTATAGAATTTTGAGGTATTTCACCAGTATCCATATACCATGGTTTCTTTACTGCATGTAGTGTTGTTGGATGTCTGGAAATAGCCATGACTGCAGAAGGAGGCCCGGAGCGATAAGTACTTTAAAACTTGGTATGATTAGTTATGTACCAGCAGCCCCTTGTAGTGTGCATTGTTCTATTACAAATCTCACATACCACATTCAATGATGGATTAGGTAAAGGGGCCATAATTGACCCCCCTTTTTAAACAAACTTTTAAGTTTACTTCGATAATATGGTCGAACTCATTGAACAATGTTTAATACATGTAAGATCGACAAACATCAGTCCATGAAACAACATTAGACAAGCCCAAGCCCACCCTAGCTAAGCTTTTGGCGAGGGCATTCTTGAATGGTATGCAAATGAAACCCTAACTATATATAAATCTTTCACACAACAGCTATACTTCTTCAACATCTTCCATCTTTTCTAATCACAATTTATTTCTTTAGAGAGATAAATAGCACTTAATTTGTACAATCTTCTTCTATCAACAACCTCCGAAGACAAATTGTTGTGTCCAGTGTTACTGCAAAATGAACGGCCTCCTCCTCTCGAACTCTCAAAGAGAGACACCTGAATGATCTAGAATCGGAAAGGCGCGTCCCAAAATGGAATTGCCTCTTGATATTATGATAATCGCCCCACCACCAACAAGCTTATGACTCCTCACTATCGGAGCATCTATGTTCATCTTCAACATACCGGCAGGCGGCGGCCATCTCCGACGTGCAGGAAAAAGGTTAGATATTTCTATATATTATGTTTTGCAGCTATGAGTGGAAATTTTTATTAGATCAATTTGAATTACTAGAAATCATTTAAATTTTAACTTTCCAAATGTGCCAAAGAGGTTGGATGAAAAGTTGAACCTGATCAGTGTTAAAAGCTTCCACAAAGATTTAGAGCTGAGCATGTCAAAGGCACATTCGAACTTGACACATTCAAGTCCCAAAATTCACAAATTTCATACTTGTCTAATGGACTGACAGTTGAAAAACATGTGTAAGTCAATATTCGAAAGATGGTTACAGAAAGAGCAAATATCAGTAAGCTTTAATCATCTCTTATGCAAATTTTGTTTTGATGGGATGCGGCAATAACTTAGCTTCCACACACATTTTCAATTTTATTGGTACTTTAAAATTGCTTTAAACTTCGAAAAAACCCCAAAGACTAGCCTTGCCAGGCAGGTAAGAAAATACTTTTGATTAACAACAGAGGCAACTACATAATAACCTGATTTGACCGTATGATTTTCAATCTCTTTTTGTCGAAACTAGGCTAGCTTTTACCATGAGTTTATTGGAAATAGGGATGGCAATTTGCTCCAGTACGATCCAAGGCCCAAGCGATTTGATCCGAATAGATCATGGCCGAATCCGGTTTAATTTAAAATGTCTCAGATATAGATCATTAAAAAAATCCGAACGAATATTGATCCAGATTCGTTTTACAACGTTGTCCTGAATTCAGACTCTTTGGAAGTTCAAATAAGAAAATCCACACAATTTAGGATTATAAATCTCTAAAGATAGAAATTATTAAATTTATTTTGTAAAACGTAGAAATTACTAAATTTAAAAAAAAAAAGTTTTTTTATTTTGTTTGTTTTTAAAAATTGTTAAATTTTTAAAAATTCAAATAAGAAAATCCACACAATTTAGGATTATTTTGTTTATTTTTTGAACTCCAACTTTTTAAGGTGTCATGTTTATAAAATAAAATTTAAGGGGACATACATTGATTACAGTCATCATTACATTTTGTGATCATATTGACAAAAGGGTCATTTATTTCTCCGATTCAACACAACAACTATAATTATTTTTTATTCGGCATTGTTGTCAATTCATCAATTTCAAACATAAAAAAAGAAAAAAGTGGCCAATTAATTCGGACCATCTCAAAATAGAAAAGTTGATAATCTTACGGGAGGGGGGGGGATTATTAATGAAAGAAATTATAAAGTCATAAGCCTATAACCCAATTCAACTCTTTAGTTTTTTTTTTTTTTTTTTTTTTTTTTTGAAAACTACAGTTAGCCTTTATTGTAGATAAAAAATTAGTTTAATATTATTCTAAAAAAATGTAGTGTAATATAATTTTCTTTTGGGAAACAAATGTTAAGTTCTCATGAATATTGGCTATTAATTACAATTAATGCCAGAGTGGTAGAGCGGTGGAAGCTCCTGCATGAGGTCTCGGTTTCAAACCCGATTGACGGCAAAAAATACTTTCTATAAAAAATAAAATAAACTTTCCTAGAAGGTATTGCTCCACCTTCGAAGTTCCTCTGTGGCATTATGAAGTGATACCGCTCTTTTATAACCTCCTGTAAAAATTTCATCAATAAATAAAAAGCTCTTTTTCGCAGTGGAGGTAACTAACGTGATCTTTCCTGACCACAATAAAAACTGTGTTCTTGATCTTGTTGTGTTATTTTATTCGTTCTTGTTTCGTTCCCATTATAACATATAGTCTTGCAAAAATATCTTACATCCTTCTAATTTTAGAAATTTCTAAATGATGTAATGTACTATAATTCTCCCCGATGCCGCTAAAGGACGGCGTGCCCCGAATTAGGAAGCAAGGAGGCCAGTTCAAGGAAGATAAACTCTATAACTAGTTTCTCTCTCTAAATCTCTTCTATTTGATTTCGTCATGTGACTAAGTAATCATCACTATAGTTTTTCTAACATCGGTCATAAAACAGTGTCTTAAATGAACGGATCCAACAAGGCATGAAACGATGTTATGTTGTCAAATAAATTATCGATTTTAAGTTATCAAATAAATTAGCAAACTAGCAAGTAAGCAACCTCTCATACCACGATCAATTTTGTTTGCAGATGGTGTACGAGAGCTTATTAAGGATAAAAAAAATTTAAACAATGAGGCACCATTTAACAAACAAGACACGAGAAAGACAATAACACTAAGACTTAAGAACAATTATTCTAATACAGCGAAATTTCACTAACTTAAAGAAAAAAAAAATCATTTTTTTCATGAATTAAAACATAGCCAATATTTTAGAATAACTAAAAATGCAAAATTGGCTCTCTCTTGATCTTGAGCTAGCCTAGCCTAGCATTTGTAGTGACTTCGGATCATTGTACAAATCGGTCATGGATCTGTACTTTCTCGCCTTCTTGCACTGGTAATTCCTCACACAACCCACCAAAAGCTTATGAGTTCTATTTCTTTTGACGTTGCTGCTGCTTTCTTCTTCAACTCTGCAGCTATTGTTCCTGAGTTGCATGAGGGAAATGACTGCATCTTTCTCTTTCTGCTCCATGGCGTCAAAAATTATTCTTGCTTCGCTTGGACCAGCCATTTCTTAACTCTTAACCACAAGAGAGAGGGAGACTGAGAGTTGGTCCTATATATTTGAGATAAGATTAAGGTAACTAGACCTATTTTCTACTAATTAATTCACTATTATTATATTAATTACTGATTATTAATATTAAACTACTATTGATACTCGATATCTCCTACTTAATATATATATGTATATATATACACCGCCGACATAATCTCTTACTATTGTAAATTTAAACACGACGATGAAAAATAATAAAATAATGAACTCTAGCTACTTGTGCGAAAATGGTACACTTAAGAATTTTTTTGAGAATTAATGTCCCAAAACGTTGTCCCTCCAATTCCAAGTTAGTTAGAATTTACATCAAGGCGTTGTCATGAATTCAAGCCTTTTGGAATTTTTAAATAATAAAATATTCAAGGAAGAAATTACTTAATGATTACTTAATGATTCATTAATGGCGAATTCATACTATAGTTGCTTAATGATTTCTTTCTTGAATAGATTTTTTATATTTAAAAATTCTAAAAACCTTTAATTCATGACAACGCTTTGATGTAAAGTCTAAATAACTAGGATTTGGCGGGACAACATTTTGGGACATTAATTCTCAATAAAATTCTTAAGAACGCCATTTTGGCATTAGTAGCTATAGTTCACCATTTTATTATTTTTCATCGACATGTTTAAATTTACAATAGTAAGAGATTATGTCCATCTTAGATATATATTAAGTAGGAGTTTTCAAGTCTCAAGAGTAATTTAATATTAATAATTTGTAATTAATATCGATAACAGTGAATTAATTAGTAGAAAATAGTTATTGTTACCTTAATCTCATCTCAATATTTAGTACCAACTTTCGATCTCCTTCTCTCTCGTTGTTAAGAGTTAAGAAATTGCTGGTTCAATCGAAGCAAGAATAATTTTTGACGCCATGAAGCAGAAATATAAAGATGCAATCATTTCCCTCATGCAACTCGGCAACAATAGCTGCAGAGTTGAAGGAGAAAGCAGCAACGTCAAAAGAAATAGAACTCCTAAGCTTGTGGTGGGTTGGGTGAGGAATTGCCAGTGCAAGACGGCGAGACAGTACAGATCCATCACCGATTTGTACAATGATCCGAAGTCACTACAAATGCTAGCTAGCCTAGGCTAGCTCAAGATCAAGAGAGAGCCAATTTTGCATTCTTAGTTATTCTAAATATTGGATATGTTTATTTCATGAAAAGTTGTTTTCTTTTTTTCTTTAAGTTATTGAAATTTCACTGTATTGGAGTAATTGTTCTTAAATCTTAGTGTTATGGTATTTCTAATGTCTTGTTTGTTAAAGGGTGTCTCCTTGTTTAAATTGTTTTTATAATTAATAAGCTCTCGTACACCATTTCAGAACAAAATTGTTCGTGCAATGAGAGGTTTGCTTACTTGCTAATTTATTTGAAAACATAACATCGTTTCAAGTCTTGTTGGATCAGTTCGATTAAGACACTATTCCAGGACCAATGTAGAAAAATGCATTGATGATTAACAGGACGAAAACAAAGAGAAAAGGCTCTAGAGAGAGAAACTAGATATATGTTTTATCTTCCTTGCATCGGCATCCTTGCCTCTTGATTTGGGGTTTGCCGTCCTTAGCGGCACTGGGGAGAATTCTAGTACGTTACATCATCTTGGAATCTCTAAACTTAGAAAAATGTAAGATATTTGTGTAAGAGTATATAACACGAACGAGGGAGATAAGAGCGAATAAACACATGCAACAAGATCAAGAATACAGTTTTAACATGGTTCACTAACGATCACGTTAGCTACCTCCATGACGAAAACGAGCACTTATTTATTGAGAGAAACCACAATGCTACACCACTCTACATCGGCACAAGTATTAGCCACGTCATACATTCTTATATAGGCTACACTTACTTACTCTCTAAGTAATCATAATCACACAAATATTAGGAAACAAACCAATAAGCGGAGCTGGCCCTATAGAGAGACAGTTGATGTCGCCGCTTTAGGCCCCTAGGCCAGGAAGGCTATGTCGTTTTACGAATATAGTTAAGTTAATTACATATTTTAGTGTGTTTTTATTATAATATTTATATTAATTTGGAGATAACTTAATTTTCTTCCACAAAATTGATCCAAGTTCGATTCTCGTCGATTACATATGTGAAGATTTTAGTTTTTACTTGCTAAAACTAGTAAATTTATTCTATATTTATCAAAATCTACCTTACTTGTTCTATGGAAGATCCCGGTGAAGCCTGATTGGTCTTCGTCTGACGGTGGGTGACTTCGATTTGAGGTGGTCGAAGAGGGTGTTGAGCGTTTGGGAGTAAACCCACAATGGGTCATCGAATTCCTGTGCAGTTCGCGGAATAGGTAGCAGAGGGAGAGGGAGAGAGAGTGGAGAGAGAAAGAATATCGTGAGAGAGGCGGAAGAGAGAGAGAGAGAGGAAGAGATAAGGTTGTTAGGGTTAGGAATTGAGGTGTAAATGACCTTTTATAGTGGCTTAATTTAGTCAAAATTTAGGGGTAATTTTGTCTTTCTGCCCCTCCGTTATCGTGGTGTTAATTTGTAACTTTGACAGGGGTGCAAAAAGTATTTATCGATTAATCAGGGGGAAAATGTATTTAATCAATAGTCGCAGGGTGGAAAATATCTTTTACCCTATTTTTTAACAGTGCTCGTCAAATATTTGGCATATATATTTGCAAATGTTCACAATTTTTTTAAATAAAAAAGTGTGCTAAAAAGTAAAATAAAATAAAATGTATATGGATGTATGTGTATAAATTTGAAGTGGTTTTTTCTTCAAAAAATAATGCACAAGAACGACATAAAATAAGAAATTAAATGTCACAATATAGTCCATGAATGCATAAGGAGGCTTGGAGCATTAAGTACTTTGAAACTTGTAGGATCCATGATGTACCAGCAGCCCTTGTAGTGTGCATTGTTCTAATTACAGATCTCACAGACCAATGTTAATGATGGAGGAGGTAATGGGCCATATTTGAACCCCTTTGTTAAACAAACTTTTAATTTTACTTCGATAATATGGGCTAGCTCACTGAACCATGTTCAATACATCTAAGGTAGACAAACATCAGCCCATGAAACAATATTAGACACGCCCAGGCCCACCCTAGCGAAGCTTTGGGCGAGGGCATTCTTGAACTATATGCGAAAGAAACCCTAACTATATATAAATCTCTTACACAACAGCTACACTCCTTCAACATCCTCCAGCTTTCCGGATCACAATTTATTTATTTAGAGAGATACATGGCACAAATCTCTACAATTTGTTTCTATCAACAACCTCCGAAGATAAATCTTTATGTCCAGCGTTACTGCAAAATGAACGGCCTCCACCTATGGAAGAGAGGGACCTGGAAGATCTAGAATCGGGAAGGCGCGTCCCAAAATGAAATTTTCCTCTTGAGATTTTGATAATCGCCCCACCACCAGCAAGCTTATGACTCCTCACCACCGGAGCAACTATGTTCGTCTTCAACATACTGGCAGGCGGCGGCCATCTCCGACAATCTAATCCGTCTTCGGTCTTTGCATGTGTATATTTAAAAAAAGGTTCAATATTTATGTATTGTTATGAAACTTGTATTTGGGCTTAGGGTGAATATCCACCATAGTGGGTAGCCCATGTTTTATGTTCTAGAGCTAGCCCTATTAGCCCACCCTAATATCTATATAAAGGGTGTATGGTTAGAGACTATTTTACACACATCAATAAGATCCTCTTATTGTCTCTCACAATAACTTCTCTCATTCTCAACACGTGATCCGCACTTTGCTCTGAAGAAATTTCAAGATTCAAAACAGAAGAAGGTATGCATATTTTTTTCTCTCTACTATTCCGTTCACACAAAACAAGCAGAAGAATGATCTTACTGTACATTATCACTACATATAAGGTCATCTACATGCTTGAAATTTTTCCGTCAAAACCTAGTTTACAAGAAAAAAAAAAGTATGTGTACTGTTTGTTTTGGTATACATTCTGCCACAAGTCCTGAAATAAAAAATGAAGAAAAAAAATGACTCTAAGCCTTATGCACGAACTATGTCATATCGCCTATAGTATTATTTTATTATATTTATTTTTCTTTTTCTTTATGGTCCTTAAACTTTTTGTTGAGGTTACTGTTTGGTGCGTGTTCAATTTTTTTTAATTGTATATATCAATTCAATTTTATCATATTAGAACCTCCAGAAGAGGTCTCTAAGTTAAAAATCGAACCAACGTTTTCCATACCTGAAGATACGGAACAATAAGATTTCATCATAACATGAAGTTACGGTACTATTTTTTTATGACCTGAAGTCATAAAGGTAGTTACATCTCCTGAAGAGATGTCATATAATTCTTTTAACCTCCGGAAAAGGTCTCTAATATACTTGCAAAAGTCACGATCCATACCCGAAGTTATGGATTACACGAAATTTTAATCGTAACCTGAAGTTGCGACAATTCTTTTATGACCTGAAGTCATAATTTTAGTTACATCTCATGAAGAGATGTCCAACAATTTTCCTGTAAACCTCCGGAAGAGGTCATATTTTGTTACTGCAATTTATTTAATTTTTATGCATTTTTTTGCTACTTTATTCTTATGTTCTCTCATTCTGGATCAAAAACAAACCTCCTGAAGAGGATTCGCAATCGCCATCGATGTTAATCTGGCCATGTCATATGTACCCGAAGTTACATATCACATGATATCGTAACCTGCAGTTATGAACATTAGAACCTGAAGTTCTAAAACATTTTAATTATAAATCTCCTGAAGAGATAGCTAAAAATATTGCATAATGATCCACCCTCCTGAAGAGGATGAACTGCGTTTATTATTATTATCGTTAATGCTTAATTAAGATTTAATATTTCATTTTTTTATACCATTTGTTTATAATTTCATTACTTGTTAAAAACTTGTTAGTAACTTGGACACTTTAATCATTGTTTTAGATGTAGAATATCACAAAGGTTGAGTTTGCTCCACTTGACATCTCCGGGATACCTGTCATGGATCCTCGACACAAAGTTGCACCTTTCAGCCAGAAGTCTGAGAAAAACTATTGTCGAGAAAAATACAGAATCCGAGCAGGACCGTTCCAAGGCTCTTATTTTCTTACGCCACCATATCCATGATGGATTAAAAGTGGAATACCTCAATATTGAGGATCCCCTTATTTTGTGGAACAGCGTAAAAGAGCGTTATGAGCATTTGAAGAATGTTATTCTCCCTCAAGTCCGTTATGAGTGGACCCACTTGCGATTCCTGGATTACAAATCAGTCAGTGCTTACAATTCTGCACTTTTTAGAATCACTCTATGATGAAGTTGTGTGATGAGAAAATTACTGATGAAGAGATGCTAGAGAAAACTCTATCCACCTTTCATGCCTCGAATGTGCTCCTGCAGTAGCAATATCGAGACCGGGTTTCACTAAATATTCAAAACTAATTTTATGCTTGTTGCTTGCTGATTAGCATAGAGAAATTTTGATGAAAAACCATGCACAACGACCAACTGGTTCGGCCCCACTCCCTGAAGAGGGTGGAAATGCATTCCCTGAAGTGAATGTTGTAGTTTCGCATGGACAGAATCATCCACGCAGTGGTCATGGACGTGGACGCGATCGCAATCGTGGTTGTGGACCGAATAACGACTTGGGTCATGTGCACTCTAATATCTCCAAAATAGGTGCACATTGCCATAACAGAGGGAGAAATAATGAGAGAAATAATGATAATGCTCCATCATTGCGAACAGAGATCATGCTCCTAATGGAAATGTCTTCCATCGATGTGGCGCCACTAGACATTGGGTTCGTACTTGTCGTACGCCAAGGCACTTGGTTGATCTCTACAAGGCATCTCTAAAGGGTAAACCTGAATCAAACCGTGTTGAATGTGAGGCACCACTCATAGATTTTAACGTTGACGATCTCTTTTCCACTGGAACGAATTTTGATGCAGTGATGGAAGACACTCAGAACATTTGAGCAAGCCCGTTTAGTTTATTCGAATTTCAATCTAGGATTACAATTTCATTTACTTCAAATTTAGGAACTTGAGTTAGGACTTTGATTATGATATTAGGACTTTGATTTATGTTTTTTCTTTGGATTATGTCATTTTCTCAGGATTTTGGACTATGAAATTTGAATTGTTATTTCTAGATTTACATCCCAATTTTTATTTACTTGTTCCATGTATTTCAATTTTAGATACTATGGTGATTTGCAATGACATGTGTTTGGTGGATAGTGGAACCACACACACAATATTGCGCCATAAGTAGTATTTCTTGAATTTATCATTAGTTCAAGCAAATGTACATACAATTTCTGGTATGTCTGGATTAATATTGAGGGCTCCGGAAGAGCATCAATCATTTTGCCGGGTGGAACAATACTCCATATAAAAGGGGCTTTATATTCTAGCAAATCCAACAGAAATTTGCTAAGTTTTAAAGACATTCGTCTCAACGGATATCATATTGAAACTCTCGATGAGTATAAGATGGAGTATATGTGAATTATTTCTAATAGTTCATGCAAGAAGCATGTATTAGAAAAATTTCCTACTTTATCCTCTAGATTATATCACACTTATATCCAAGCAGTTGAAATAAATGCCGTTATAAAACCAAGTGATCCAGAAAAAGTTATGCTTTGGCATAATCGACTTGGTCACCCAGGCGCCGCCATTATAAGGCGTATAATTGAGAATTCAATTGGATATCCCTTAATGAACCAGAACATTCTTTTACCAAATGAACACCCATGTAATGCGTGTTCTCAAGGGAAACTCATAATACGACTTTCGCCAATGAAAGTTGGTCTTGAATCTCCTAAGTTTTTAGAGAGAATTCAAGGAGATATATGTGGATCAATACATACATCTAGTGGTCCATTTTATTATTTTATGGTGCTAGTAGATGCATCTACTAGATGGTCACATGTGTGCCTATTGTCCACCCGAAATGTTGCTTTTGCCCGTCTTTTGGGCATGATAATTAAATTGAGAGCACATTTTCCTGATCATCCTATAAAGTCTATACGACTAGATGATGCTGGTGAATTCACATCACAATATTTTGATGATTATTTCATGTCAGTTGGTATACATGTTGAGCACCCCTTTGCCCATGTACACACCCAAAATAGTTTAGCTGAATCTTTTATAAAAGAATTCAATTGATAGCTAACATTTATTGATGAAAACAAATTTGCCCATCTATGTTTGGGGACATGTTGTTTTACATGCTGCCACTTTAATTCGCTTACGTCCTACTTCTTATCTTAAAAACTCCCCTTTACAACTTGTACTTGGTCAACCACCAGATAATTCCCACCTACGTATTTTCGGGTGCGCCGTGCAAGTTCATATTGCGCCACCACATCGTAGTAAGGTGGGTCCCCAGCGGCGACTGGGTATTTATGTGGGGTTTGAGTCCCCTTCTATTATTAGATATCTGGAACCCCTAAAAGGGGATTTATTCCAAGCACACTTTGCAGACTGTCATTTTGATGAGACAGTATTCCCGAAATTAGGGGGAGACAAGTCAGAGTCTGAAGCTCAACATGTAATTTCTTGGAATACTTCAACGATATCACACATGGATCCACGAACTAAACAATGTGAATTTGAAGTTCAAAGAATTCTCAAGCTGCAAAGCATAGCAAATGAAATGCATGATGCATTTGTGGATACAAGTAAAGTTGTAAAATCCGATATACCCGCTGTGAATGCTCCAGCACGGATAACAGTCCCAGTAGGACAAGATTCGAGCATAAAAGCGAAGGAATCTAGAGCACGCCATAAGCGTGGAAGACCTGTATGATCAAAAGATTTAGTTCCTAGAAAAAGGAAGATAAATCAAGCAACTGTAGTAAATCTAAATGATTCTACAAAGACAAGAAATGATAACACCAGTGTTGGTGATGCATTCCCAAAGATAATTGATCTAAATGTAGCCCCTGAAGAGGCAATGGTACCTGAAAATCAAGAGATCTCGATCAATTACATTTGTTCCGGACATATATGGGAACGAAGCAATGTTGTCACTGATGACACATTTGTCTTTAATGTTGTACTTGAGATAAGTGGTGACGACCACGAACCATGATCGGTTGATGAGTCTCAACGACATGAGGATTGACCAAAATGGCAAGACGCAATACAGGCAGAATTAAAATCTCTAGCAAAGCGCAAGGTTTTTGGACCATTAGTTCAAACACCAAGTGATGTGAAACCCGTCGGATCAAAATGAGTATTTTTGCAGAAGCGAAATGAGAAAAATGAGAATACAAGATACAAAGCTCGACTTGTAGCTCAAGGTTTCTTGCAGAGACCATGCATTGATTATGAAGAAACATACTAGCCAGTTATGGATGCGACAGGTTTCCGATTTTTAATAAGTTTAGCTGCATCCAAAAATTTGGACATGCAATTGATGGATGTTGTGACATCATACCTATATGGGTCACTTGATAGAGATATCTACATGAAAATCCCTGAAGGATTTAAGTTTCCTGAAGCAAAACAACCACGTAGTACATATTCAATTAAACTCCAGAGATCATTATACGGATTGAAACAATCTGGAAGGATGTGGTATAATCGCTTAAGTGAATATTTATTGAAAGAAGGGTATGTCAATAATAAATTATGTCCTTGCATATTCATAAAGAAATCTCTTAAGGGATTTGTGATAGTTGCAGTGTATGTAGACAATTTGAATATCGTTGGAACTCCTGCAGAGATTATTGAAACCGCCTCATATCTGAAAAAGGAATTTGAAATGAAGGATTTGGGAAAGACTAAATTTTGTCTTGGTTTACAAATCGAGCATTTGAAAGAAGGTATTTTACTTCATCAATCAAATAATACTAAGAAAATACTTGAGAGATTTAGCATGGACAAAGCACATCCATTAACTACCCCGATGGTAGTTAGGTCACTTAATGTAAACAATGACCCATTTCGTCCACAAGAGGATGGCGAAGAATTACTTGGTCTTGAAGAACCATACCTTAGTGAAATTGGTGCTTTGATGTATTTAGCAAATTGTACTAGGCCAGATATTGCATTTTCTGTTAATGGCCAGGTTTAGCTCAAATCCTACTCGCAGGCATTGGAATGGAGTTAAGCACATATTGCGGTACTTGCGTGGATCCATTGATTTAGGATTATTATATCCTAGAGTTTCAGATGCTTCTCTAGTTGGATATGCAGATGCTGGATACTTGCCGGATCCACACAATGTAAGATCACATACAGGATATGTATTCAGCTATGGAGACACATTAATTTCTTGGCGATCAATGATGAAGACAATGACAACAACTTCTTTTAATCAATCTGAGATCCTTGCAATGCATGAAGCTAGCAGAGAATGTGTATGGCTGAGATCAATGGTGCATCATGTTTAAGAAGCTTGTGGATTATCATTCAACAAATAAAAGCCTGACGCCATTACATTAAGACAATGCCGCTTGCATCACACAACTTAAGGAAGGGTTCATTAAAGGTGATCGTACTAAACACATCTCTCCTAAGTTCTTCTACACGCATGAGCTCCAAAAGGAAGGTATAGTCACTATTCAGCAAGTACGATCAAGTGAGAATCCTGCAGACTTGTTTACGAAAGCACTGCCAGCCTCAACATTGAAGCTACATATTCGAAAGTGTGGAATGCGCCATCTCAAGGAGCTTTTATGATTGATGATATCATGAGGGGGAGTCGGTATTTTTTAGTGTTTGTACTCTTTTTCCTTCATCACGGTTTTTCTCACTAGGTTTTTCGTGATAAGGCTTTAACGAGGCAAACCATACATTTCTCTATCACCAATGTACTCTTTTCCTTAGTCATATATTTTTCTCATCGAGTTTTTCTTGAGAAAGTTTTTAACGAGGCATGGTCATGGTGATATTCAAGGGAGAGTGTTATGAAACTTGAATTTGGGCTTAGGGTGAATATCCACCATAGTGGGTAGCCCATGTTCTATATCTAGATCTAGGCCTATTAGCCCACCCTAATATATATAAAGGGTGTAGGGTTGTAGACTTTTACACGCATCAATAAGATCTCTCTTATTGTCTCTTTTACCCACCCTAATATCTATGTATGTCCTGTTTTGCAAATATGGGCGGAGATTTTTATTTGATCTATTGAAACTAATTAAAAATTAATTAAATTTGAAATTTCCAAATGTGTCAAAGAATATGGAGGAAAATTTGAACGCAATCAATGTTAAAAGCTTCCACAAATATTTAGAGATGAGCATGTTAAAGGGAAGTTCGAACATGACACTTTCAAATCCCAAAATTGGCAAATCACATACTTGTCTATTGGACTGACAGTTGAAGAGCATATGTAAGCCAATCTTCGAAAGATGGTTACGATACAACAAATATCAATAAGCTTTAATCATATCTTATGAAAATTTTGTTATGATGGGATGCAGCCGTGATATAGCTTCTACACACACACTTTCAGTTTTATCGGTACCTTAAAATTCCATGAAACTTCTAAAAAATATTACCCCAAAGACTACCCTTGCCACTGCAGGTATGAAAGTACTTTTGAAAGTTATGAAGGTCATGTTGATATTAACATAAGTCATGTTTTGATGTTATCATGATAATATTTTTGGGGTTCTTGGAGAGCCCGACTCGAATCCAATATAATTAGTGTTTGATGGATCTTCGGATCGGATATGAATATCGTAGTTTAGATCCGATCCGAATTCAGTCTGAACTCAATTAATATCCAACTGGATATGAATCAGATATGGATACAGGTAAAATCAGATCCGAATAGGACAAAGTAGGATAACCATATATATTTCTACCAAAACCAAAATAAATTCATTTATTATCCTCATCGTTCCCTATACGATGTCTTACACCTTGGAATACAATGTCTCTTATCTTTAAAAAACCATTTCAAAACATAAGAGAAATCATAAGGAGCAGTAACAGATAGGGTGTCCCTTGTCTTTAAATCTATTTCCAAATATATAAGAGGAAACATAAGAAGCATTAACATACAAAGCAGTTGAAACCGTAAAATATTTTCCTTTAAAAAAATTTCGCTAATAAGGAATTACGATGAACTAAGATACACTGTTTTTGCTAATAATGCAAAATAAAAAGCATACAAAACTCTAAATCCAACAAGCTTGAAAATATGTAACATATCCCACTCTTCCCCAAACCTTCTGATACGGAGGTGGCAACCCCTCCTGTGGATGATAGCAGTGATGATGGGTCAATTGATAGGGACGTGCAGATTGCGGAGCGTCCTAGGCGTCGTGTTGCTCCACTTTTGTATTTTAAAGATTATGGTCGTTAGTTTATAGTTTTACTTTCAGTATATTAATTCAGTACGGTATTTAAATATTTGGGGTCTAGTCGTATTTTCAATTTTATCCGGGGTTTCTTGCGGTTCTTTACTCGGATTAGGAATAGGTCAAACCGCTAGTATGAAAAGGGTGGATTTTTTCAGAAATCAATAAGAAAAACTTTTCCCTAAATTGCTTTTTTTTCAGTTCTTCGGTCTTGGCCAAACGCCTGAGTTACCAGACGGTAACATCTGGTGCCTTCATTGACATGTGTCGGACGTACCCACGCGACGCTGCCTGTTTCTCCCGCCACCATGGTTGAAGAGACAACCACACCCTCCGGCGAGAACCCCGTCTTCTCCCAAGACGACATGGTTGCCGCCCTTAATAACATTCAAGCAGTCGCGTACAATCGCGACAAAAAGTATGAATCGGAGTTTGGAGATATCCGTGATGCTCTCCATCAGCTTCTGACCCGCGAGTATGGAGCTCCGTCGCCGACCCAGTCAGCGCGCCCCACCCACACCCCGCCGGCAGCGGCTTCGCCGCCTGTTTGGCACCCTCCCTCTTCGCGCACAACAACGACGGGTTCGGCTGATCCAAACCCCCGCATGCATATTGATTCGCCCCGCTTCAGTGGCGAAGATCCGGTAGGTTGGATCTTTCGTATTCAAAATTACTTTGATTATTACTGCACCTCGGATGTTGATCGTCTCCAACTTGTCGCCATATTGATTGATTATCTGGCCTCCGATTGGTTCCGATACTACTTGTCGCCATATTGATTAATTATCCGGCCTCCGATTGGTTCCGATACTACTTGTCTAACAATCCCAATGCGACTTGGATGGAGTTTTTAACCGCCGTCAAGCTTCGGTTTGACCCGGGGCATGATGAGGATTACATGGGAACGTTATCAAAAATTCAGCAAACCACTACAGTCATGGCCTACCAAGCAGCATTTGAAAGTGTTCTAACTAAGATTTCGGGAATTGAAGAATGGGTTATAGTTTAGGTTTTTCCCGCGGGTTTGAAGCAGCCTCTCAAGAGGGATTTGACTCTGCAGAATCCACATACGTTATCGGAAGCTTTTGCATTGGCGCGCGAACTGTCAGCCGGTCAAGAGGAGCTGTTGCAATCGTATGTTCCCAAACGATCTTGGACACCACAAATTGCGAAGACCTCTACAGTGACAACTGTAGGGTTTTGATCATGGATACGCAGTGGAAAACATAATTTATCCATTCAATACCCTTCCAAGGATCACAGGACAAGAGACATAACGATGGTAAGGGAAGAAATCAAGTTACAAACCTTAGGATTTCTCCTGTGATGACTTGTAACGTGAATTGTTTCACGTCTCTATAGTTGATCCACGCCTAGAGTTGAGATCTAGATCTTCCTTCTCCTTTGCGCTAGCTAGGAACGGAGGAAGAGGAAGAAGAAATCACTCAACACGAGGCAACAAGGAGGTGGCGCCTCCTTTGTTGGCCGGCGGGGTAGGGGCGGCGGGGTAGGGGCGGCGGCAAGGGGGCGGTCGGCCCTCTTGTTTGCTTGCTCTGTCTCCTTTTGTTATCTCCCAATCAAGTTATGATCAAAGGCTCATAAGTGTGGGAAGGAAGGAAGGAGCATCCTTTATATAGTCCAACAAATCCTTGTCAACTACCTAAAGGACCTATTCTAGTCCTACTAGAATTCGATTTAGTCCCTTTCTTGAAAATTAGTCCTACTAAGTTTGCAAGGTGTTGCCAAGTGATCCTTCTAATGAATTAATCATATTAATTAATTCCCAAATCTAGTTCAACTCTATATAGCGTGTGACCCCATAGGTTCTATCTAGTTGGTAGCAAAAATTTGCTAATATGGAGCGGTTTCTAGCAAAACATCCATTCTAGCCAACTAATATAATAGTCATCCGACAAACCTTGTACAAGTTATTGTCTCATCCCTTTGTCTCTAAATCTGGATTGGACACGAGACATACAAGTCACACTCGTATATGCAATCCATAGTTTCTCGATCCTGGGAATAGCCTTATTCGTGCAAATAACATCAATATCCCATATTGATTTATTTGAGTCTGGCCAGACATTCTATAAGCACTATCCCTCGAGTGGCCTAGGATATTTGCTTCCGTTATGTGGGAGGGAAAAATTCTATCTACGTCCACTACGATCTCTAAGCTTGCTTCTTATTGTATCCGGTACACACCTTTATAACTACCCAGTTACGGTGTAGCGTTTGACGCTACCAAAATCACAATAATCCACAACTAGAATATCTAGTGACTTCAAGTCTAAGGTTGACAATACCATTGCACCGCGAGAAGCGCTTGTGACTTAACATAACGTGTATGTAGCCTTCTCGGAGATGGGTCAATCCAGTGCGCCATTACCCTTAATGCACACCCATGTGTTGGATCATGATATCTCCATATCAATCCAACCCCATACTAGTCTATAGATGATTGTACCATTAATAATTATACTCGACTAGGGATATTTAAGAAAAACAACGCAATTTTAAATCTAAGGACGTAATTATATTAAATATCCAATAAATAATACAATGAATGTTCTAGCCAAAATAAGTTCATACTAAACTAGATTGCCTCTAGGGCATCTATTCAAACAACAACCCCTAGCACCCGTTCAGCTTCGGCCACCACCCCATCACTCACGACCACGACCGCTTCTTCTACCCGTCCGACTCCGCCGGTGAAGTTGATTAGCCCTGCTGAGCAAGCTGAAAGGTGTCGTCAAGGACTATGTTTTAACTGCAATGAAAAATGAAAGGCTCAATTTCTCTTGTTATGCATCGAGGACGATGACACGACAAACACGCTATCCCTAGTGACGAGGATGATCCGGGTATCATTGCGGACAATCTCTCAAATCTACACACGTTGGCAGGTAAACCGCATCCCAGAGCTCTAAAATTAGCAGGAACTATTGGTGATGTTTGTGTACAGGTTCTCATCGATGGGGGAAGTACTCACAACTTCATCCATCCTACGATGGTGGAACATTCGCAATTGTTGCTTCATCCGATTTCTCCTTTCCGGGTCTATGTCGGTAATGGGGAATCTTTACGTTGCACATATTATTGTCCTAAGACGCCACTGTCGATTCAGGGTACGAATTTTGAGGTTGATTTGTCTGTCTTGGATATTCATGGCATTGACGCCGTCTTAGGCGTTCAATGGTTGGATACTTTGGGAGAAGTTTGGCAGGACTTTGGTAAGCTCACATTGAATTTCATATGGCAGGGTAAACAGTTAGTGTTGAATGGGGTTGATCACGTCCCTCGTGCCATTTCTTACAATGCTTTGACCACACGTTACTCGCCATCTTCTGAGGTGGATTTTTATGAGATAGTACCGTTGCCATTGGCACCCGACCCCCCGTTGGACCGAACGAGTTCTCGTCTTATCTACCAGATTCGGTGCTACAGGTTCTCACTCAGCATCAGAGCGTGTTTGCTCTACCGACAGGCCTTCCACGGTCTCGCCAGTGGGATCATCGTATTCACCTTCAGCCTGGTACCAGTCCAGTCAACGTTCGACCATATCGTTATCCGTATTTCCAGAAATCCAAGATTGAGCGTCAGGTGCAGGATATGCTGCGACAGGGGGTTATCCAACCAAGCAACAGTGATTTCTCCTCTCCAGTTTTGTTGGTCCGAAAGAAGGATGGCACTTATCGTTTCTGTGTTGATTATCGTGCCCTTAATGTCGCGACGGTTCCAGATCACTTTCCCATTCCGATGACGAATGAGTTATTTGATGAGCTTGGCGCGACTCGGTTCTTTTCAAAGCTTGATCTGCGTTCCGGCTATCATCAGATTCGGATGCAAGACTGCCTTCCGTACTCACGATGGTCATTACGAGTTCCTTTTAATGCCGTTTGGCTTGACCAATGCTCCTTTTACATTTCAGGCAGCTATGAACCACATCTTCAGGCCTTTCCTACGCTCCTTTGTAATTGTATTCTTCGACCATATTCTCATTACAACACCACTTCGGATTTGCACGTCAAGCACCTTCATCAGGTTCTCTCTCTCTGTTTTTATGTTAAGATTGACGCAATTTACTAACGCGTTTAAACGCAAGCGCACGGTCAAGTAATATATGTTGGAATAGATGCCCTAGAGGCAATCTAGTTTAGTATGAATTATTTGTGGCTAGAAATTCATTTATTATTTTTTGGATATTTAATATAATGAAGTCCTTATATTTACAATTGTGTTGTTTATCTTAAATATCCCTAGTCAAGTATAATGATTAATGGGACAATCATCTATAGACTAGTATGGGGTTGGATTGATATGGAGATATCACGATCCAACACATAGGTGTGCATTAGGGAATGTTGCACTGGATTGACCCATCTCCGAGAAGGCTACATACACGTTATGTTGAGTCACAAGCGCTTCTCGCGGTGCAATGGTATTGTCATCCTTAGACTTGAAGTCGCTAGATATTCTAGTTGTGGATTATTGTGATCTTGGTAGCGTTAAACGCTACACCGTAACTGGGTAGTTATAAAGGCGTGTACTGGATGCAATAAGAAGCAAGCTTAGAGATCGTAGTGGACGTAGATAGAATTTGTCCCTCCCACATAACGGGAGCAAATATCCTAGGCCACTCGAGGGATAGTGCTTATAGAATGTCTGGCCAGACTCAAATGAATCAATATGGGATATTGATGTTATTTGCACGAATAAGGCTATTCCCATGGATCGAGAAACTATGGATTGGATATACGAGTGTGACTTGTATGTCTCGTGTCCAATCCGGATATAGAGACAAAGGGATGAGACAATTACTTGTACAAAGGTTGTCAAGATGACTATTCTATTAGTTGGCTAGAATGGATGTTTTGCTAGAGACCGCTCCATATTAGCAAATAGTTGCTACCAACTAGATAGAACCTATGGGGTCACACGCTATATAGAGTTGAACTAGATTTGGGAATTAATTAATTGGATTAATTAATTAGAAGGATCACTTTGCAAAACCTTGCAAACTTAGTAGGGACTAATTTGCAAGGAAGGGACTAAATTGAATTCTAGTAGGACTAGAATAAGTCCTTTAGGTAGTTGGCAAGGAGTTGTTGGACTATATAAAGGACCTTCCTTCCTTCCTTTCCACATAACTTATGCTCATAATTGAACATAACAAGAGTGGGAGAGAACAAAAGGAGAGAGAGTAAGCAACAAAGGGAGCCGACCGCCCCCTTTGCCGCCGCCCGTCCCCGTCGGCCACAAGGAGGCTGAGACCCTCCTTTTGGGTCTCGTTTTGTGTGATTCTTCTTCCTCTTCCTCTTCCGGGCTAGCACCAAGGACTTGGGAGATCTAGGATCAACTCTAGGCGTGGATCAACCATAGAGAACGTGACACAATTCGCGTTTGAAGTCATCAAAGGAGAACCCTAAGGTGTGTTATTGATTTCTTACCCTTACCATCGTTATGTCTCTTGACTTGTGATCCTTGGAGGGTTTTGCATGGTTTTATGATTGTTTGTGTTTCCGTTGCGCATCCATGAATCAAAACCCTACAGTGGTACTAGAGCCACAGGTCGTAGAGCATAAACGTGGTTTATGTGTTACGTTTTAGTTGTTTTACACCTTAATTTGATTGTTTATCGCGTAAAACAAGACAAATCAAGCATGGGATGCAATTTGTCAATAATTAATCATAACAAGATCCAATTTTTGCATTGGATGCATGAATTCGTGAGTTTGAGAAATTTTAGGATCTTAGATCTAGGGTTTGGGCATCCGGAGTTCTTCCAAAACAAGGAAACAACCAAACTTGGGCACCAAGCAAGGGAGTTGTTTTGGAAACAACTCCCATAAGGAGGTTCGGCCCCCCTAGGGACCGCCCCCCCTTGCTTGCCGCCCAAGCTTGGCCGCCCTAGGGTCCGAGCGGCCCTAACCCGCGGCCTAGGCTTGTGGGTTTTGGGTCGGGCCGGCCCTAGGGCCTTGTGGTTCACCTTATTGGGCCCGGACAATTTGATTGTTGGGCCCATGGACCGTTTTAACCCTAGAAATCCTACAATCAATTAAAATTGACCAAGCGCGTTAAAATTGGATTTTAACTGTTTATGTGCATATCGCATGGTGATTGGATATGGCCTTAGGATGTGGTTTGATGTGGATGTTTAATTTTGTGGTTTGGTTTTACGGCCTGCGAGCTGATCAATTAATTGTAATAATTAATTAGGGTTTTATTGCCTGCGTGCCATTTTTTTCTCAACTTGTGAGATTTATTTTATTTAGTATGGAAGTTAGGTAGTGCTAGATAAAGTAGATTGTTAGCCAAGATTGAAGAAAAGGAGCCCAAAGCCAAAGAAGCCACAAAAGATGGAGCATGGAGCATGGAGTATTCCACATGACTATGAAGGATGGACCAAAAGACCAAGACGCATGGAGATGTGTTTGTTTTAGGGTTCATAGATAATTCCATTGGCTTGGAATTATCTTAGTCTAGAAAAGGCCATATCCACATCACGTTTAATTTCTGTTTTGTGGTTGTTTATTTTATTGTCTTATTATTGTGTGGTTGGTGTATGGATGATGCATGCAATTAGGATAATAAGATAATTAGACAACCCGGATCTATTATTTGGAGTTGTGCCCAAACTCAAATAGATAGATTAGTTGATATTGATCAACAAAACAATTAAAATTGAATTTAAAATCCCTCAAAATTCAAATATTGTGTTCTTGCCTTCTCATTATTTAAACACTCATTATCATCACTATTTATCAAGTTCGTGCGTGCCAAAGCATGGCGACTTGGTTCATCATGGTGGAATGCGATGGCACGTAACAATGTGCAATTATTTAGATAAGAGGTTGAACACAACTAGGCTATTAATTTGATTAAGAAACCTAGAGGCAATCAATTGGGATTATCCATATGGATGGATAAATAAGGAGTTATTTGCCCAATTGAACCAAGAGTTGCATATGGGATGCAATTGGAATTGTTCCTACCTAAAGTAGTCAAATTATGGGTGACTTGCCAAAGCAAGCTCATAAGGAGATGAAAGATGGATCTTGGCCCACTAGAAAATATAAGGATATTTTCCGCATTAATATCTTGAGGGTTATTAATCCGTAGAAAAATAGTGGGAGCTATATTTGATAAACTAGCCATTATTGAATATAGTCAAAAATTCACAAATACTAAAACTTGCGCATTTTCCTTTTTGTAGAATTCCAAATGGCAAACAACTCATCGAGTTCACAACATTCCCTACAATCTGTCCTTGAGAAGGACAAGCTCTCTGGAACCAACTTTCTTGATTAGTACAGAAACTTGAGAATTGTTCTCAAGCAAGAGAAGAAACTGTACGCAATAGAGGAGCATGTTCCAGAAGGTCCAGAGAATCAAACACCTGCTGCCCTAAAGGCGTATCAAAAGCGTGTTGATGACGCTAATGATGCGGCCTGCCTTATGCTTTGCACCATGACTTCTGACCTTTAGAAGCAACACGAAAACATGAATGATGTCGATATGATCGAACATCTAAAGCAGCTCTTCCAAGAGCAGGCGAGGGTAAAGAGGTATGAGGTCTCTAAGGCACTGTTCAAGTGTCATCTGGCAGAAGGGAACCCGGTGGGACCCCATGTACTCCGAATGATCGGGTACTTGGAGAATCTCGCCCGACTAGGGTTCCCGGTCGGCCAAGAGTTGGCAACCGATCTCGTGTTGCAATCGTTGCCCGAGAGTTATGGACAGTTCATTATGAACTATAACATGAACGAGATCGTTCAACCACTGCCAGATTTACTCAATATGTTGAGGACGGCTGAACAGAGAATCAACAAGGGTAAGGGCAAGGCCATAATGATGGTACAGAAAAGAAAGGGCAAAAAGTTTCCCTCTTCCTCCAAGGGCAAAGGCAAGTCAGTTGCCAAGTCCAAGGAACCTGCCCTTAAGCCTGTTGGTGGCATTGCCAAAGGTGTGACTAAAGGTGAGTGTCACTACTGCAGTCAGCCTGGACACTGGAGGAGGAACTGCCCAAAATATATGGAGGACAAGAGGCTTGGAATTGTGATTCCACCACCACCAGGTATTTTTGTTGTAGATGTCAATTTAACTTTCTCTACATCATGGGTATTAGATACTGGATGTGGATCTCATATTTGTCGAAATATGCAGGATCTAAAGAGAAGTAGAAGATTGGCTAAAGGGGAGGTAGATCTGCGCGTTGGGAATGGAGCAAAGGTTGCTGCGTTGGCCATAGGCGTGTGCGAGCTATCTCTGCCTTCAGGATTAGTTTTAGAATTAAATAATTGCTATTTTGTGCCTGCTATGAGCAGAAACATTATTTCTATTTCTTGTTTGGACAAGGATGGTTTTATTATTTCAATAAAGAACAATTGTTGTTCCTTTTATTTAAATAATATTCACTATTTTAGTGCGCAATTATTTAATGGAATTTATGTCCTTGATCTAAGCAATCCTGTCTACAACATTAATACCAAGCGGATTAAAATAAATGATTTAAATCCTGCTTATTTATGGCACTGTCGTTTAGGCCACATAAATGAGAAACGTGTATCTAGACTCCATAAGGATGGATTACTAGAATTATTTGATTTTGAATCATATGAGACATGTGAGGCTTGTTTATTGGGAAAAATGACAGAGTCCCCTTTCAATAAGAAAGGTGAGAGGACTAGTGAGCAATTGGCGCTCATACATACCGATGTGTGTGGGCCATTTGCCACGCCTGCCAGGGTTGGTTATGTCTACTTCATTACATTTACTGATGATTACAGTAGATATGGATTTGTGTACCTCATGAGGGCAAAATCCGAGTCCTTTGAAGTGTTCAAAGAATTCAAGAATGAAGTAGAAAAGCAACTTGGCAAAAGTATTAAGGCTCTACGATCGGATCGTGGAGGAGAATACTTGAGCCAAGAGTTTGACGACTACCTTAGAGAGTGTGGGATCGTGTCCCAACTCACTCCACCCGGAACGCCACAATGGAATGGCGTGTCCGAGAGGAGGAATCGAACCCTATTGGATATGGTTCGATCTATGATGTGTCAAACCGATCTTCCATTATCATTTTGGGGCTACGCTCTATTAAGTGCAGCTTTCACCATTAACCGTGTTCCATCTAAATCAGTCATGAAAACACCATATGAGATGTGGAGTGGGAGGCGTCCCACACTGTCGTTCATGAGGATTTGGGGCTGCGATGTCTATGTAAAACGTTTACAATCAGAAAATTTGGGGCCGAAATCGGATAAGTGTAAATTTGTGGGGTACCCTAAGGAAACTAAGGGTTACTACTTCTACAATCCAACCGAGAACAAAGTGTTTGTTGCTCGGACCGGCGTGTTTCTAGAAAGAGAGTTTGTCTCTAAAGAAGCAAGTGGGAGGAATGTAGAACTTGAAGAGGTTCAAGAACCACAAATCACTGAACCGATTATGGAACATGAACAGGAACCACAAGCAGTTGTGGAACAACCTGTTCAGGTAACACAAGAGCTTCGTAGATCTAGTAGAGTGCGCCAGGAACCCGAGAGGTATGGACTTCTCGTGACCGATTCCGGTGACACGATGCTCATAGATGATGAGCCTACTACCTATGAGGAGGCCATGAATGGCCCAGACTCTCAGAAGTGGCTGTAAGCCATGAGATCCGAGATGGAATCCATGTATACCAACAAAGTATGGACTTTGGTGGAACCACCCGATGGGGCGCGACCCATAGGGTGCAAGTGGGTCTTCAAGAAGAAGATCGACATGGATGTTAATGTGATTACCTATAAGGGCCGATTGTGGGTAAAGGATTCAGACGTATTCATGTTGTTGACTATGATGAAACCTTTTCACCAGTCGCTATGACCAAATCCATCCGAATCCTACTTGCGATTGCAGCATACCACGACTATGATATTTGGCAGATGGATGTCAAAACAGCATTCCTTTATGGGAATCTCCTCGAGGACGTGTATATGATACAGCCGGAGGGTTTTGAGGATCCAAAGCAAGCCAACAAAGTCTGTAAGCTACAACGATCCATTTATGGATTGGAGCAAGCTTCTAGGAGTTGGAATCGACGTTTTGATGAAGTGGTCAAAGAGTTTGGCTTCATCAGAAACGAAGATGAGTATTGTTTCTACAAGAAGGTTAGTGGGAGCTCTGTAGCTTTTCTGGTATTGTATGTGGATGACATACTACTCATTGGAAACGACATTCCCATGCTGCAATCTGTTAAAGATTGGCTAGGAAAGTGTTTCTCAATGAAGAACTTAGGGGAAGCAGCCTATATACTCGGTATAAAGATCTATAGAGATAGATCTAAGAGGTTGCTAGGCCTAAGTCAAAGTACATATATTGACAAGGTGTTGAAACGGTTCAACATGCAAGATTCCAAGAAGGGATTCTTGCCCATGTCACATGGAATCACTCTTTCGAAGAGTGGTTTTCCCTCCAATGAGATTGAGAAGGAACGCATGAATAGAATTCCCTATGCCTCGGCCATAGGATCTATCATGTACGCCATGTTATGTACTAGACCAGATGTGTCATATGCCTTGAGTATGACAAGCAGATACCAATCCAATCCGGGTGAGAGTCACTGGATTGCAGTCAAGAACATCCTAAAGTACTTGAGAAGAACTGAGGATGCTTTCTTAATATTTGGCGGTGAGGAAGAGTTGCGTGTAAGGGGTTACACTGATGCAAGCTTCCAAACCGACAGAGATGACTTTAGATCACAATCGGGATATGTGTTTTGCCTGAATGGAGCAGCGGTGAGCTGGAAGAGTTCCAAGCAAGAGACGGTAGCTGATTCTACAACAGAGGCTGAGTACATTGCTGCAAATGGCGCAGCAAAGGAAGCTGTTTGGATCAGAAAGTTTGTTTCTGAACTTGGTGTGGTCCCTATCATTGCGGATCCAGTTGAGTTGTTCTGTGACAACACTGGGGCGATCGCGCAATCGAAGGAACCAAGATCGCACCAGAAGTCCAAGCACGTGCTCAGGAAGTTTCATCTGATTCGAGATATTATCGATAGAGGAGACGTTCGGATATGCAAGATTCCTACAGATGATAATCTGTCAGACCCGCTTACAAAGCCTCTCACGCAGTGGAAGCATGAAGAGCACACTAGGAGTATGGGCATACGAGATGCGCCAGATTGGCTCTAGTGCAAGTGGGAGACTGTTGGAATAGATGCCCTAGAGGCAATCTAGTTTAGTATGAATTATTTGTGGCTAGAAATTCATTTATTATTTATTGGATATTTAATATAATGAAGTCCTTAGATTTACAATTGTGTTGTTTATCTTAAATATCCCTAGTCAAGTATAATGATTAATGGGACAATCATCTATAGACTAGTATGGGGTTGGATTGATATGGAGATATCACGATCCAACACATAGGTGTGCATTAAGGAATGTTGCACTGGATTGACCCATCTCCGAGAAGGCTACATACACGTTATGTTGAGTCACAAGCGCTTCTCGCGGTGCAATGGTATTGTCATCCTTAGACTTGAAGTCGCTAGATATTCTAGTTGTGGATTATTGTGATCTTGGTAGCGTTAAACGCTACACCATAACTGAGTAGTTATAAAGGCGTGTACTGGATGCAATAAGAATCAAGCTTAGAGATCGTAGTGGACGTAGATAGAATTTGTCCCTCCCACATAACGGGAGCAAATATCCTAGGCCACTCGAGGGATAGTGCTTATAGAATGTCTGGCCAGACTCAAATGAATCAATATGGGATATTGATGTTATTTGCACGAATAAGGCTATTCCCATGGATCGAGAAACTATGGATTGGATATACGAGTGTGACTTGTATGTCTCGTGTCCAATCCGGATATAGAGACAAAGGGATGAGACAATTACTTGTACAAAGGTTGTCAAGATGACTATTCTATTAGTTGGCTAGAATGGATGTTTTGCTAGAGACCGCTCCATATTAGCAAATAGTTGCTACCAACTAGATAGAACCTATGAGGTCACACGCTATATAGAGTTGAACTAGATTTGGGAATTAATTAATTGGATTAATTAATTAGAAGGATCACTTTGCAAAACCTTGCAAACTTAGTAGGGACTAATTTGCAAGGAAGGGACTAAATTGAATTCTAGTAGGACTAGAATAAGTCCTTTAGGTAGTTGGCAAGGAGTTGTTGGACTATATAAAGGACCTTCCTTCCTTCCTTCCCACATAACTTATGCTCATAATTGAACATAACAAGAGTGGGAGAGAACAAAAGGAGAGAGAGCAAGCAACAAAGGGAGCCGACCGCCCCCTTTGCCGCCGCCCGTCCCCGTCGGCCACAAGGAGGCCGAGACCCTCCTTTTGGGTCTCGTTTTGCGTGATTATTCTTCCTCTTCCTCTTCCGGGCTAGCACCAAGGACTTGGGAGATCTAGGATCAACTCTAGGCGTGGATCAACCATAGAGAACGTGACACAATTCGCGTTTGAAGTCATCAAAGGAGAACCCTAAGGTGTGTTATTGATTTCTTACCCATACCATCGTTATGTCTCTTGACTTGTGATCCTTGGAGGGTTTTGCATGGTTTTATGATTGTTTGTGTTTCCGTTGCGCATCCATGAATCAAAACTCTACAATATAGGGGTGGTATTTCAACCCCGAGTTATCGATCCCACGAGGACAGACTTGAGACTATTTAGTTAGTTGATTAATTTAAAGTATGGTAACTTGAGGAAATTGGAGTGATAAAATAGTTCGTCACCCAGAAACAAGTGACTGAAAAATGAAATAACAACTAAACTAATATTTTTGTATTTTTCTTTAAGAAATAGATATGGAGAAACTAGGCAATCTCTAGATCACCTAGGGCTGTAGACGAATTCCAGTTCATCTATGTAACACGTTAATCCTATTCTAGTTCAGCCGTGTAATAGGGTATGAAAATATCCTCTCGGTCTCATGTCATTTTACGTCTCGCTTGACTACAATCTCCTCTCGGTCTCATGTTGTCTACCGGTCCGTTCTAGCAGGTCATCTACTGGTACGATAACGGGTCCTGTCGGTCCACCGTTTCATGAAACAGCTGAATAATCCTACCGAATCTACCCACACTAAGGCGAATCCTAACACTTCTCCTTTTCGGTCTCGGTGATTCGGGATTGTGTTCAAGTTCTCATCACAATTAGGTTAATTCACTGTCGTGCACTCATCTAATTAGCTAGCGTGTCCGGTTGATCAATCCTTTCACACTAAGGATAAAGCATAGAACAAGAACATGAAACTAAAATATATATTAACATTAAGCAATACGATGAACTATGAACAAACCCTAGTTTTCATTAATATTAAATCATGATCACGCCGTGTCAATAGGCGAGACTCACTAACAAGTTAAAGAAACTAAATATTTATTCAATAGATCAAAGCATAAGAGCATGAGACAAAGTCTAAACTTGGAAAATCATTCGTTTACATAACCCTAGGATTTCTAGAGAAGCCTAGCAATGGAGTTTAGCTAATTAAAATCAACCAAACACGGTGCAATAGTTTCTCCATACAAAGATTGAGAAAAGAAGAATAAGAAATCAAAAACCTAGCTCTCCAATGGTGGCTTTTGTGTTCTCTTCGTCCCCGTCTTCCTCCTTGTCGTCCTCCCTTTGTTTTCTGCTCCAAATATGCATGAATACTCCCCCAAAGTCGTCCTTCTATGTTAGATTAGGTCTGGAGTCTTCAAACTTTCAAAAAATAGCAAAACAGCCCCAAAAATCCGCGATGGCCCTCTCTGTTCGTGCGAACAACTTTCTGTTCGTGCGAACAAACTTTTACTCTCTGTTCACACGAACAACTTTCTTCGTCGTATAGTTTAACAACCTCTTTTTCTCATATTTTCATCCTCTTTGACGGACCATTTCTTTCTCGTCCGATCTCCGTTTTAGCTCCGTGACCTATTATTGGAAAGCTCTTTGAGTCTACTTTCATTTGCCACTGGTCTCACTCCAAAATTAATTGTAGAACTCAATATACAATCAAAATAGTGAAGATTGGTCACTTTTGCTCCTCCGAATTTGATTCTCTTGCTTCCTCTTGAGTTTGCTTTGCTTCCGAAGTTCGTTTCATGCCTCCTAGCCATAGTTTAGCATTCGTTCCTGTCAAGACACCATGAACAACCATAGCAAGCGATTATATTTGAGAAATAACATCGAAATATGCATCGAAACGTCCATATTAACAATAAAGTGCTAAAAACTCAACTTCCTACGTTTTCTCAACATTCATAGTGTTAAACTCATATTTCAACCCGAGAATCACGCAAAACGATATAAAATATGCTAGAAATATAACTCTAATAGAGAGTTATAAAAGATCTCTAAGTGTTCATTCAGCAGGACGAGTGTCAATTACCTTGGACACCTGATTACCGCGGGCCAAGTCGAAGCCGATTCGCAGAAACTTGAGGCTATGGTTGCCTGGCCGACCCCTGTTTTGGTCAAACAGCTTCGGGGATTCTTGGGCTTGACGGGGTACTACAGACATTTTGTCAGATATTACGCCACGATGGCTTCACCTTTGACTGATCTCTTGAAGAAAGACGCTTTTGTTTGGTCTCCTGCTGCTGTGCAGAGTTTCGTGGCAATAAAACAGGCGATGACTTCTGCTCCAGTTTTACGATTACCCAATTTTGTAGAGCAATTTTTCCTTGAGACGGATGCTTCGGACAGCGGGATTGGGGCGGTTCTTACCCATTCCGGTCATCTATTGGCTATTTTCAGCAAAAAGTTGGGTCATCGGTTGCGTGCCGCTTCTACCTACCACAAGGAGCTTTATGCGGTTTTCGAAGAAGTACAGAAGTGGCGCCAGTACCTGTTGGGCCGCGAACTTGTCATTCGCAGCGATCAACGTAGTTTGCGGGAGTTATTGTCTCAGGTGATTCAGACTCCTGATCAGCAGTTCTATATCCGGAAGCTCATGGGTTTTCAGTTTCGGATCGAGTACAAGCCGGGTACGGCCAATTGCGTGGCGGATGCATTATCACGTCGCGACTCTGAGAAAGGTCCGGGTTCTTTGTTGGTACCCTCCAGTCAGCCGTTGCCAGCCATCATGCATGTCATTCGCAGCAAAACTCAAACCATGCCTGACTTACAGGCTCTTGTTGCAGCTGTTCAGTCCAACTCCAAACCACTACATTTTACTTTCGTTGATGGGGTGGTCTATTACCACACTCGGATTTGTATCAGTCGTACTTCCTCCATTTGCGATACCTTGTTACATGAGCTCCACAGTTCACCAGCAGCTGGTCATCCAGGTATTGATCGCACCTATCGTCGTTTAGAAGCAGTTTTTTCTTGGCCAGATATGCGTACAGATGTGCGCCGGTTTGTGTCTTCTTGTCTCACTTGTCAAACCACCAAGTACTCGACGCAGAAACCGGGAGGATTACTGCAACCGTTACCCATACCCGACCGCGTCTGGGCCGCGGCCTCTCTGGACTTCATCACGGGTCTACCACCCTCTCAGGGTTCAACAGCAGTGATGGTCGTGGTTGATCGTTTGACCAAGTATGTGCATTTTGGGCCCCTACCGACTGATTTTGATGCGCCCCGAGTGGCACGCTTGTTTGTTGATGTGGTGGTTAAGCATCATGATTTCCCTAGACGTTAGTTTCTGATCGTGGTTGAAGCTCAGTGGGACCACGCTTAAGTTTAGTACCGCTTATCATCCTCAGACGGACGGTCAGACGGAGGTATTAAATCGTGGTTTGGAGTAGTATCTGCGAGCTTTCACATCAGAGCAGCCCTGCCGCTGGGTTTCTTTTCTTCCTTGGGATGATCTTTCACTGAATTGTAGTCACAACGAGAGTATTAATACGTCTCCATACCGTGCTCTCTATGGACGTGACCCTCCGTCCCTGTTCCCTACGCTGCCCGTGGATAGTAAGTCACCTACGATTGATACTTTGGTCCACGAACGATATGAAATTGTGACTGATTTGAAGGGACACTTGGGGAAGATGTAGCAGCATATGCGGAATCAAGCTAACAAACATCGCCGTGATGTTTCTTCTCAGGTTGGTTATTTAGTTCTGTTGCGTCTGCAGCCTTATAGGCAACGGTCTCTGGCGAAACCCTTATCGGCCAAATTGGCTCGCCGATACTACGGTCTCTTTGAGGTCCTGGAATGTGTAGGACCGGTGGCCTACCGGTTATAGCTACCGGACTCGTGTCGATTGCATAACGTTTTTCACGTCTCGTTGCTCGGATCTTTTATCCCGAATCAGACGTCGGTTTATCCTGTGGCTCTTCCCGATGAGTTATTCAAAGCTCAACCAGTGGCAGTTCCTCTTTCGGCTTCTAATGAGCGGACAGTTCTTGTCGCTGGCACACCTCAACGACAATGGTTGGTCTCCTGGTCCGATGGTGCACCACCTACGTGATGATGGGTCAGTTGATGGGGACGTGCAGATTGAGGACAAGCTACTTTTCGAGACCGGGGGGAGTTGATACGGAGTTGGCAACCCCTCCTGTGGATGATAGCAGTGACGATGGGTCAGTTGATGGGGACATGCAAATTGCGGAGCGTCCTAGGCGTCGTGTTGCTCCACATTCGTATTTAAAAGATTATGTTCGTTAGTTTATAGTTTTACTTTCAGTAGATTACTTCAGTACGTTATTTAAATATTGGGTCTAGTCGTATTTTCAATTTTATCCGTGGTTTCTTGTGGTTCTTTACTCGGATTAGGAACAGGTCGAACCGCTAGTATATAAAGGGTGTAATTTTTCAGAAATCAATAAGAAAAACTTTGTCCTAAATTGTTTTTTTTTTTCTTTTCAGTTCTTCGGTCTTGGCCAAACGCCTGAGTTACCAGACGGTAACACCTTCATTCATCATCACTATGTTTGGGGCTAGTTTAGGAATGCTTCTGCTGCCAGCACTTTTGCTTCCTGAGAGCAGAAGTAGTTTTATTGCGTTTGGTAAATTACATTTTTTGCTAACTTTTTGCTGACTATTTAGAAATGGTGGATCCATGCGAAGCAAGAAATTTTGTCGCCATGGAATAGAAAGAGAAAGATGCAGTCATTTCCCTCATGCGACTGAGCAACAACAACTGCAGAGTTGCTGGAGAAAGCAACATCATCAAAAGAAAGAGAACTCATAGGGTTGTGGTGGGTTATGCGATGAATTTCCAGTGCAAGAAAGCAAGAAAATACAGATCCAACACCGATATGTACAATGATCTGAAGTCACAACAAATGCTAGGCTAGGCTAGCTCAAGATACGGAGAGCGAATTTTGCCTTCTTGGTTATTCCAAATGTTGGCCATCTTTTATTTCATGAAAACAATGTTTTTTTCAATAAATAATCGGGATTTCGCTATATAAGAGTAACTATTCTTAAATCTTAGTGTTATGGTCTTTCTCGTGTCTTGTTTGTTAAACGGTGTCTCCTTGTTTAAATGGGTTTAATCCTACATAAGCTCTCGTACACCATTTGCAAACAATATTGATCGTCCTATGAGAGCTTAAATTGATCGTGCTATGAGAGCTTACTTATTTGATAACATAACATCGAACTAATTTATTTGATAACATAACATTGAACTAATTTATTTGATAACATAACATCATTTCTGTTTTGTTGGATCAGTTCAATTAAGACACTGTTTTAGTACCGATGATAGAAAATTATAGTGATGATTAAGTCACAGGACAGAAACAAATAGATCGAGAAGGCTTTAGAGAGAGAAACTAGATAAATAGTTTATCTTCCTTGCATCGGCCTCCTTACCTCCTGATTCGGGGCTAGCCGTCCTTAGCGACATTGGGGAGAATTCTAGTACATTACATCATTTAGAAATATCTAAATTTAGAAGGATGAAACATATTTTTGTGAGACTATTTGTTACAACTGGAACGAGAGAAGAACGAATAAACAAACGCAACGAGATCAAGAATACAGTTTTAACATGGTTCACTAACGAACATGTTAGCTACATCCACAAAAATGAGAACTTTACTTATCCTTTAACAGTTAATTTCTTTCACTTAGTGCTGTCAATTTCTTACCTTTTACTTCAAAAAAAAGGTCATTAATTTAGCCGAAGTCCCATCAAGCCCAAAAGAGATGGACCTCACAAACTTGTTCCGACCACAGAGAACCCACTAAGGGAAGGAGTTTGGGCTGGTTGAGATCCGATTTTTTTTTTTCAAATTGTCAGCCCCTACGATTCCTTAGGCCCATGATGTCATGACAGGACTAAGAAGAAGCATGGTGCTGGCAACAGGTGGGCGGCGATAGGGGAGCACCCACCGTGTCCGGAGGACTAGGTCGAACTGTCAGGATTACCGATTGAGCAATTGCCGCACTGGACTAGGTTGACCTAGTCCTAATCCGAGTAAAAAACCGTAAAGAAATCCCTGATTTATATAAAAATGATATCAACACCTAAAAATGGCCAAAAATCTCAAAACGACCCCAAACAAGAATACTAAACTAAAAACGAGACTAAAAGAAAAAAAGGCTAACGCAGTCTTTTAAATACGAAGGCAGTACCACCGTACTTCTAGGTCCCTCAGACGTCTGGGCCGCCGAATCACCTACCTCGTCCTCAGCTAGGCTTGTCTCCGAAGTAGACTCCCGTGGTGCCGTATCAACGTGTCTCGCGTCTCTCAACAAATGGAAGTTTAAGAAGTTAGAGCATCCATAGTAGAATATTCAAATGAATTTTTTTTTTTTCCAAAATTCAAATGGAAGTTAATATCAAAATAGAATATCAATTGACATACATTTTGTTTTAATAAAATTGTTAAATAAGCCGAAGTCCCATCAAGCCCAAAAGAGATGGGCCTCACAAACTTGTTCTGACCACAGAGAACCCATTAAGGGAAGGAGTTTGCGCTGGTTGAGATACGATGTTTAATTTCTCTCAAATTGTCATTCTCTCCCTATGATTCCTTAGGCCCATGATGTCATGACAGCACTAAGAGGCAACAGGCAGGCGGCGACACTAGAGGGCAGGGGAGCACCCACCGAGTCCGGAGAACTTGCACGACGGTGAAGGCGGACCGGAACACGTTGTTACCTGACGGGCGACATCAGAATCTTTAGAGAGAACAACTGATGTTGCAGGTGATTCCTTTGTTCTGCCATGGGGGAGTCATACATATCCACTTTAATTTGCATCTTTTGTAGTATTTTACTCGTTCGACCTCGTCATCATGTATGCTTGAATAGTTTATTCTTTATTTTTTTATGATGTGGGAACCGTTATGTTTCGGGTGCGCTCTGGGTAAGCCACTGCTCCCGTGCAATAGCCTGTAAACCATAGTTTAGATGTAAACTAGTCTAAGAAAGCTAGGCACAGTCGAGAAGCCTAATAGGAAGCATTGGGTTATCCTAAGGTTCGAATTCAAGACAAAGCCGACCAACTCAACTACATCCCGCATGTGTTTATTCTTGATTTTGTTAAGCAGAGGGGAGCTAGAGTGCGACACCGTGGGGCACCTGCCGCACCCTAACTTCAAAAATAACATTAATATCCTTGTGATCAATGAAACTTTTAATAGTGCCTTTGGTTAAATTAAGAATATGCCTACCTTTATTTACAACGTAGGTTGTGCCCCAGTACGATGTTATTCCTACCTCCGTCCCTTTTTAAATGTAAGTTTATTTTGCCGATTTTATGATTTAGATGACTCTAATTGAGATCGAAATTGAAGATATCCAGAAGCTGTGGAGCTCTTTGAATTTGTGACTGTTGCACCTATTGATCTATAAGTATCTCTATTTCCTAAGCCCATAATGATCAATGAGGATAATTTTAAAAATGATTCTCTTAAGTTTGAAGAGCAATTTCTGCTGTTGTTTCACTGACCTACTGTTTAATGAGTAAAATTGTCAACCCTTGTGCCTTTTTGTAAATTTGAAGCTCGATGAGTAATGAGGTGAGAAGGTTGCATGTAAGCATAGACCTGAAGCATGCCTAAGAGTGGTGTTGAGTTTTCTCATAGTTTTAATTATTCTTGTCCATTTTGTTGCCTTGTTTGGTTTTGCCTTTATGTATTTCTCTTTATGGATCTGTGCCTCGTCAGATAACTGAAGCAATTGAAGTACATACAGAATGAGAGAGTTAGGAGTGTGCAACAGCATTGCTTCTCCGACCAGAGAGAGCAGCATACATTCTCTTCCGGATGATGTTATCTACTTAATTATCTTCAATATCCTCATCCTACTTCCGGCTGATGTTCTTTATCATGCCATAAGGTATGTTTGTTGAAAATGGTTTAACATCATTCACGCTCCTATCTTCATTAAGGAACACCTCCTCCTTCACTCGCGTCGTAGTGGCCTCTTATTCCAATCACATGGTGTCAGAGTTTCCGAGCTTGCTAATGTGGTGGAATCATCCGCTAGCGTACCAACACATGTCTCCCCTTGAAAAACAACGTTTATGCTTGTTGTGACGGATTAGCAGTCGTGAGATTTCAAGATAAGTTTTTTGTCGCTAATCTTGTCACAAAGCAGACTGCAACTCTTCCTTCAGTAGATGACCCCTTGAAAGGAGTCCTAGACCATAGCATTTCACTTATTCGTGGAGAAGCGAATGATTACAAAGTGGTATTATCTTACCTTGCTGCACGTACCAAAAATCTGCAATCTATGTTTATTACAGTGGGTAAGGATGTTGCTTGGAAGCCAATTAGATGTAAAGAGTTGTCTTGATTTGTACCTACCTAAGGGGGTTGTGGACGTTACAACAATAGGTGTTGGAGGGGTTGTTTACTGGGTTATTAATGAAGTGTTGCCTATATTTGCTTTAGGTAATGACATGGAAACGTTTCAAAAGTTACAAAGCCCACTTTTGAAGACTCATGGGAGTCGATGGGATTATGTACGAGGGAGAGATTCGCTATCTTTAATTGTAAGCTTCAGGGACGAGTTAGTATTTGATGTCTGGTTTCTTTATCATTCTGGTAATTGCTGCTTCGAGTGGAGGAAAGAGAAGAGAATCGACTTACGTTCGCGGTCACTTGAATTTCCTTCGCGAACTATCTTCGGCAATCCTTTATTTGGAGTTGCTTTGGTGAATGACGGCGAAGTTTTGGTCTTGAAGGACTGCATCGGCGTCTATGTTAGCCACAATTTGAGGACTGGGAAAACCTTCAAATTTGGAAGCAAGTCTCTTGGCTGGATAGGATTTTTTGCTGATTCCACATACAGCCTCGTGCCGTTGACTTTTTTGTCTAAATAATAATTATTATTATTATTATTATCATCTGTAATGTTTTCGAACTGAGGTTAAATTAAGATACTGTTGTTATGAGTAATGTTTATGTACCGAGGTTAATAAGTTATTTTGTAATCTTGTTTACTGCGAAGTACATCTGAGCTCAGCTCCTGTATACCAGTCTTTGTTGTAATGTTGTTTTCACAGTGTTTTCATTGGAGTTGAAGGGCAGGAAGGATCTATCACATACAGATCTACAACATGAATTATAGCGGAAGATTCATGTGTTTTCCTTGTCTTCCTAAACTCCTTAATGCAGCGGATGATCGTTTGTTGTTTGCTTTCACGCGCCTCCTTCTTGATCTTGCTCCCACCAATCAAGTGTGAATCTCGAGGACGAACACTTTGTTCCACACCACGTTCCACCTCCTTGGATGAAGTTGGAGAGAGACTAGGGTTCTCTACAACTAGTATGAATCTAGACAGAGTAACTTTATTCTCTGGAATAGCCATTAGCCTTTTTTTATAATATGTAGGAGGCTACCTCTTTATATAGGCAAAACTTCTCCTAGGTTTGCACATAAACCCCTAGGGTTTGAGCCTTAGCTACTAACCCCTCTAGTTTGTGCATTGGTGCAACTAACCCCATAAGGTTACGATAATTACATTGGGCACCCCACATGGGCGCACCAATTGCTAACATCTCCCACTCGCACAATGGGGTTGCACAATCCATCTAGTCTCCATCAATCTCCAACTATCTATCATCTACAAAAGAGTATTGTGTGGCCGTGGCGTGTGACCGGTGAGAGTACCTGCATTTCGGGAGATCCGTACACCAAACTCGTATAGCCAGCATGGGAAGGCACCCTCTAGGGAGATCTACATACCAAACTCGTATAGCCAGTGCAGGAAGGCACCCTTAAAACATATAACAGTAATAATGCTCTCCGTAACTCTCGTATTCCCCAGATTCCTCCGATTGTCATCTCGTGGATCATGAGCACCTGCCTTGTCCCGAAGGCCATGCTCCAATGAGTCCACATCTCCTTTATATTTTCATATCCTACATGATCCCATAAGATCTTGCAGGTGGGCCCAATGAAGATAATGAAGAGCGATGCAACGAGAATCTTTCCTTACATACATGTGTCACTCATATTCGGCTCAGCTGCTTTCCCAGCAGTGTCCGGAAGGCCGAATCATCCATAGCCGTAAGGTGTCACGCCAAAGTAGCACCACCGACCCGTCTCCTCATGACACAGACGTAAGTACAAAGGGTATACAGTGTCAATCATATTTACATGATCGACGAGGCTCACACGATGAGGAATCCCAGGGACTAATTCTACTCATCACCTCATGGTCACTCATAAGCGCGCGTTATTCAAGGGGAATATGCGCCATAATGTTTAGACTCTAATCAGAGCGCATGTCTTATCCTCGCAAAGGACCACTATGCAGATGTCTATCCGGTAGCCCTTATGGCCACCAGCCCGAGTGCTGCGATGTCACACTATCGTGAACAATTATCAGCTCTCGCATCTGGCTTCTTCTACACAGACTATACATGGTTCGGGGTAATAACCATGTTCGATAGGCCATAACCAACCTCACCTTGGAACTTGTTTCCAATGCGACAGTTGAATCCGTCTGACAGGCTCCTAGCTCTACTGATAGACATCTAACTCTTATCATAGGCCATATGCTCGTATGATAGGCTTCTCATATCATATCGCAGGCTTTCAGCGCTTATCGGGATTCTGTCTCATCTTCCGCCACACCCAGACATATCCAGGATATTGCGAAGGCGGTCGCTCGTGTGAGTGAGCCGACCTAGTGTCTGCGTGACATGCTCTATGCTAGTACCGGAAATGTAACATATCATACATGTATCAAATAACATGCTGCTTAAAACAAATCCAATTAAAATCCAGTCAATCAATGTATCGTGTTCTCATCAATCATATTGCTAGTTATCGACTACCAAGTCCCAATTCTCTAAAGAGATCCACAAAGACAATTCTTAAGTGGTTTAGGGAATGGGATGAGCCAACATCCTGGCCCATAGTCGATCCACTCCAGGATTTCTCTCTTGGTAGTTGTTTCACCTTTCGGGAAATAGTACCGGCGACTATGTGTTTGTCTTTACCGCAGTGTTATAGCCGTATGCTAGCACTACTCATGGTAATCGGTTTGTCGATAGCTCATAAGCTTACAAGAAATCCTTTTCAGTCAAACACATTTCTGCCCTATGGCAGAACAGGCAATCGTGCTTCGCTTCCATGGCCAATGGAGCGGTCCAATACAATCATGCAACACTTATATTGCATTTGTTCCATGCGAGTCTATCATCGAGCATGGACGATAGCCTGAGTTGGATCCATGTGCATCTAGGTCCCCACCCTAGTTAGCATATGTGGCTAACTAGTCGAAGCATCTTCTTCGATAGTCATAGCACGTGATCCATCATATAGAGTATCCTGGTTACAATCTTGTGTCTTAAATTGGAATATCCTGAAATCCAATTCTTCCGATTGCATAGCGTTCGCTAGGTCTGAGTATACACCATAGTGCATATAAGACTCATACTGCATCAGGCACTCTGGTTATCTGGTCATTCTTATATGGTGTCTCTCAGGGCACATGCCTAGGCTCGTAAAGTCTTGCGCTGAGCTACAGGAGTACAATTACTCCTTAGGGGACTCGAACAATCCCTAAGCTCCACTAGCCAATAGTGTGTCATCGATATTAAGTGACGTGATCATCAACTCTCTACTAGTGAGAGTGATACACAGCAGTTTTCATTTGTTATCGTAAACATATAGTAAACGATCCCTGATGAAATACCACTGTCCAGAGGACTAGCTAAGATCCCATATGGACTTAGTTAGCTTGCACACATTTTGTGCATTTGACCTTATGTCACCTACGGGATTTCTCCATTGAGAAATTCAGTCGTCACGTCTATCGAGAATGGATCCACAACTATTGATGCTACCAAGCGAATCAACGTAATCCTTACCACCCAAAGCCTTGGGAAGGATACCTCATTGAACAAACGCAAATTCGTCGGATCGACCCAAATTCGTCGATGTCTGCTCTCAGAATGAGTGTAGCCTTTTTCGCTTCTACGCAAGTCATATGCCTTACCACGCTTCCGTCTGGGTCTCTGATTGACCTTGGAAATCCATTAATCTCCAATAGTCTTCCATCCAGTTGGAAAGTCAACCTAGTTCTTAAACTCGGTTGGCCCTTTATAGACTCTAATTCATCATGTAAAGCTTACTATTCATTCTTCATAATTAGGGAACGATAAGGCCTAGGATTCTATCCTATCGTTTATGCAAGGTGATCCTTAAGATCATCCCTTCGATCCCAAATAGTCGATAGGGTATGCTCCTTATGAGTAATTCCTTTGAATAGGAGGATCATCATTTTCTTTCATCCCTTATGGATGGAGCACCCTGCTTGGAAAGTCACTCCCACTGTCCGAAGGATCTTTGAGGAACTAATTCCTCATAATCAAGTAAGGAACAGGGTATCTTCCAGCGGTTACTCCATGCTCGTGGAGATCATCATCTCTACGAACATATCCCTTAATTATGGACATCTCCCATGAGAGATCACATATCTCGTGAATCCATTTTGTTACACTACTTGTCGGCTGTTGCGTTTCAAATACGCACCCCCTAGAGCGCTCCGAATAGCATAAGAAGATGCGTTACTCCATGAAGATACGTTTCTTCCATCTAGGGTCTAACTTCAAATTCCTTCTTGTCAGGTGATGAAATATCCTGGGATAATATCCTAGGTTCATCATTCTCTTGCGTGGTGACCCTTATGGTCTTCCTTTCGATGTCAATTCATCGACGGGGTATGCTCCAAAGAGCGCTCCTACGCAAAGAGGGTTCCTCCACACAGTCATAATCTATGATGGGCTGTTCACTAGGCATGTTACTCCCACTGTCCTGAAGATCCGTAGGAACTATTTCCTGTTGATCATTCAGGGATGGGGTGTCTTCCAGTGAAGCCTTTATTTCGTAGAGACTTAATTCTCAACGAACCTCTTCCTGACTTGAAATTTAGTTAGTACATAATCTACCGATCCCCATGGCCTAAGGTGACCTCATTCAGGTTGCCTTTTGGTCCACATCTCGTAGGGTGTAGTGGCTACAGACTTGGTGGACTTATGGTTGCGTATGTTGATAGTCGTTTAGCAAAGTGTCTCCTCCGAATATGGAACTTGTAATTTGCACGCTCTATCATACTTTAGACCATCTCTTACAGTAACCTATTCCTCTTATTCTCTACAGCACCCTGCTGAGGCGTGGGAATAGCCAACTGCCTTACTATTTCTCTCCATCACATAGCTCTTGCTAAGATAAATACTTCCAGTCTCTTTCTGGCCAAGAACATATCCTTTTATCCAGACGGTTTTCTACCTTTTGTAGAGACCTGTCTGAAGCACCCTAGTGCCTCAGATTTATGTGGCCCTAGCACACACAGTTGAGACGCGGACAATCATCTACGAATGTGATGGAACAGTAAGCACCATGTCTTAGCTCTAACAAATAATGGAGCACAATAACAGAATAAATAATATACAAAGACTCAGTAGTCCTTAATGCTATACTGGATAATTTTGCGTTTTTGCCTTTCATGTCCGGTAAGAATCACACACAGGTAAGGGTACCTTGGGAAAAATCCAAGTAGGCCTGCCCTAGCTAGCCTGAACATCCTTTCCTGTCATCGTGTGTCTTAATCTAGCGCGCCACATATCAGAATCTTAAGTCATACTCTTAAGTTGACATCCAAGAATTCTGAGGCGTCATTCATGCTAGAATCTTAAGAACGCAAACACCATGATATAACCATATCCAAAGTTAAAACTGTGACCAAAACAAATTTTGGTGGCTACTCCCTCAAAGATAATCATATGGATCCTTAGACGAGAAGTCGGTTCCAGGTCTGGCCTTTTCTCTTAGTCTTAGGGAAAAAACTCCTTTGCTCTTTTTGCGTTTGCCAGTCTTGGGTAATATTGGTCTTATACCAACATTGCCCCTAAGTTCATTTATCCTTGCCCCACCTGTTGCCTTGGTCCTAATACCGGGCTAGGGACTATATCTGCCTATCATACTTCACTAAGTATGATCATACTTCTCCAACAGCCTTTAGCAATCATATATTGCTTAGACATCCGAAGTATGCTGGACTAGTATTCTTAGCAAACCCTTTTTGCTTAGATCCTAGAACAGTGTGATGTTTGGTCTAATCCAAACATCCTGACATGTTTTTGTCTTATCCAAACATCCTGACACGTGCAAGGTGTGTCATGTGACGTTCCATGAAACGTGGCAGAGATTGCAGCAATTTGCAAATCGGATAGCTTACCTGACAACCCTTAACTCTCTTATCATACATGGCATCAATCTTTGACTTTAAAGTCGAGTGCTCAATATTATGACATGAGCCATAACTCAGTTAAGGCAGGATTATTATGAGCCAATGCTCACAATTTATGTACGCAAGTGGCTAAGATGGATCCAAGATTCTTCTTTGGCTTCCTACAATTTTAAAAGTGGTCTCGAACATGCTGATGAGGTCATTTCCCCACCTTTTCATAGCATGCTCTATGACATTATCTTGACTGTTGCCTCCCACTATTGGTGAGCCTAAAGATAATGTTTATGTGCTGCTGTGACAACTTATGCATCACAGGTTCGACCATGTTGTAGGTGGTTCGACAACCTATGTCCAACTGATGGTTACATAGTACAACGACTCATCACATCGTTGGTTGTCACCATTTAGCCTTTACAGTTTAGATTTAGACACGATTGATAGAGACATTGTGGAAGTTAATCACTAGCATTTACTTAGCTCCAAAATAACATGTGACATCGATTAAAACTTAATAGTTCCTCACAAGGACTCCACCAAAACCTAGCGTATATCCTAGGAATCAAATCTCATCACTTGTGATTTCCTATCAATTTTAATCATGTAATCATGTGAGCTCTTTTGTTTTAGTTCTTTAGCATGCGAGGTTAAACATATATATCCAATCACACGCAGTTATAACATAAAACAAGCATAAGCATAAATAAATATGCAATGGATGTGGCCCCTAAGGTGCACTCCCACTATTGAGAGTACTTCTTGAGCAAGTCTTGAACTCCATCTCATGCCATCTCGCCTACTTGAGGACTCCAAGCTTGAGGCTCCTTTAGACCGTCTATTTGCTCCATGCACCTTGCGCCATAGCTTTTTGGTTTGGGCACCTCTCTTGAAGCTTCAATCTTCAATCTATACTAACTATCTTATTTCTAATAAGAGTAACCTCATAGAGGCGAGTGGATGAGAAGAGAAGACACTAGAGTATAGAGAGGCACGACACGCAGGCCGTATTTTGATTACATATTCAAAAACCAAAACCAAAATCAAAATATAAAACATCTATGCCACATCCATGCATCAAACACATCCATTCAACCCACAACAGCATGTATAACAATATAATAAACATACTGGAATTTTCTGGAAATTTCCGGAATTAATCTCTAATTACTGGAAATTAATAAGCAATAATCTAATCAACTAAAAAGATCGAAAATTGCCCCCTACCACTTAGGGTCTCACCACCTATGGCAAAACGTAGGGAAAAATGACCTAAGTCTCCAGAAAAAATTTGGGCTCACAACAGTGTGTTTAAGGTCGTCAAACTGCCTCGGGAAGTGTGCTAAACACTAATTAATTAATCTGGAAATTACTAAAATTTTCCGTCGCTCCAAAAATTATGAAAAAATATCCACAAAATAGGAAATTTAATTTGGAGTCCCTAGAAAAAAAAACTGGACGAAAAATGACGGCGGGAGGAGGCCGCACGCGCCTGCACGCGCCACCGCGCGTGGGAGCGTCCGCCACCGTCACGCGCCGACGTCGGCCCATGTGCCACGTCAGCTGCCACGTGGCATGCCACGTCAGCACCTATGCTGACGTTAGATGCCACGTTACCCTGCCACGTCATCGCCACATCAGCTGCCACGTCAGTTGACACGTGACCGCCACATCAGCCACTTGCTGACGTGGCACCGCCACGTCATCTGCCACGTCAGCCCTAGGTCACGTCAGCAGCCGCCGCCAGCCCTTTAGCGCGTGCGGCGCGTGGCGGCGCGTGGAGGCGGCGTCGGTGGCGCGTGAAGCCCACGCGCCGCCTTCCCGTGCTCCGTTCCCGACGAAATTAATTTTTCCGGGATCGTCTTTTCGTCCTGATCCCGATTATGTGGTCAAAATCCAATTTTAACAAGTTTTAAAAAAACGTGTTCTACTGATTGGATCTAGCAGTCCTGATTAATACAATTCCGAATCTTTGAAAATCATAACTAATTCATCGTAAATCCAGAAATATAAAATTTATATTTCTGGAATCCTCGTGAAAACCCCTACCTAACCATATAGGTTTCGTCTACTGGTTATGAAATTTCAGAAACTCGATTTTTAATACAGATTCGGGAACGCATATCGAGGCACGAAAAACAAACCTATGGCTCTGATACCAATGAAGGGCAGGAAGGATCTATCACATACTGATCTACAACATGAATTATAGCGGAAGATTCATGTGTTTACCTTGTCTTCCTACGCTCCTTAATGCAGCGGATGATCGTTTGTTGTTTGCTTTCACGCGACTCCTTCTTGATCTTGCTCCCACCAATCAAGTGTGAATCTCGAGGACGAACACTTTGTTCCACACCGCGTTCCACCTCCTTGGATGAAGTTGGACAGAGACTAGGGTTCTCTACAACTAGTATGAATCTAGACAGAGTAACTTTATTCTCTGGAATAGCCATTAGCCTTTTTTTTATAATATGTAGGAGGCTACCTCTTTATATAGGCAAAATTTCTCCTAGGTTTGCACATAAACTCCTAGAGTTTGAGCCTTAGCTACTAACCCCTCTAGTTTGTGCATTAGTGCAACTAACCCCATAAGGTTACGATAATTACATTGGGCACCACACATGGGCGCACCAATTGCTAACAGGAGTGGACAAGAACCATGATGTGATTTGTTCCTTCCACAACATTTGTTTGGGTTCACAAAATGGCCATTGATATGCAAATTTCTTGTCGTCCAAATGCTTCAAAGATCAAATTCTTCATAAACAACTTTCAGGGATTTTTTTTTACTTCCCAGAACCAACCTCTAATTGCATGTTCCCTTAAACAACTTTCAGGGATTTGTTCCTTCCACAACATTTTTTTAAGGGTTTCAGGAGGAGAGAGTATGCCTAAGGCAAACCAGCAGTCCACTCAGAGAAAAGAGGGAGTGTTCAGTTGTTTCTTCCTTGTGCAAACAAATTGGGTACCAAGGCACAAGTCTAACCTTTCGTTTGGGGGTAAGACATTTTCCTCCCCTATCGTTTTGAGGAAAATAACCTTTGCTCCCCTGGTGTTTGAAAATTTTCACTTTGCACCCTGAAGCAGGAAAAAGATAGGAGACATTTCACCCTTCTGTCATGTTCTATTCATGGTTTTAAAAAAAGGTTTCGGTCGACATATCAGTTGCGTGTAACGGAATTGGTTTGTATCGGAAAGGCTGAAACGGGAATCATGAATCGAATGCGTGAATCTTAAAAGAATCGGTGAATGATGTAAAAATGCTTTCAAACCATTATTACTGTATATCAAATAAATTTATGGTACTTTTACTACTTGTCCAATAGGTTATTTATATTGCGATTATCTTCAAAATATAAATCAGATCAAAAAAATGTTGTCTCCAATATGTTCTGTACTCCGATCTTTATTTTAGCGGATAGTTATCCCGCTCTCTGTATTTAAAGAGCCAGATAGTGATCTTTTATATTTTCTTCAATCATGTTCATGACGGTTATGTCCCTAGTTTGTAAAATTCTCTTGAGAGAATGTGCCACGTGTTATTTAACTAATCATTTAACCAACATTATTGGATAACTTACTGTAATTTTACAAAATTTGATATAAAGATGTGCGATTTTCATCAAATTATAAATAAATTTTTAGCTAGTAGTACTGGAGATGTTTTTACAATTTTTTACAGATAATTCATAATAGGAGCACATCGCCCGATTAACACAAGTAACGGAGCGTTGCTCGGTGTATTTGGAAGATAACTCATAATAGGAGCACAACACTCGATTAGCACAAAATAACGGAGCGTATCGTCTGATTTTCACCGACAACGGTGTGTATCGGCCACTACGGCTCTGAATCCCATTCATGTGCAATGTATAGGGTGAGTCGGACTTGGCTACTACCGACTCAGTTACGTATGGGCCGTAACGTAATGCCAACGGGCGTTTTTAAAACCAGTGGTTCCACTCGGAAAGCAGATGACACTATTTTTTTGGACCATATTGACCTTGTTGGAGACTAAACTTGGTTTAGTCCAATAATTAGAATTTCCAAGGGCTATATTGTTTGGTAGTCCAAATGCAATTAGCCCAATTGTATCAGTTAGCCCAATTGGCGTAATATTTTCTCAACAATATATTTGTCACTTAAGCTTTCATCCCCATATTTTTTCATTTTATTAGAAATTTCCAAAACCCGGGAAAAATAATCCGAAATTGTTTCCGAATTATTCTTGTGAAGAGATTCAAATTTACCTCTAAAGATTTGGAGTTTTATCTTCTTGAATCTCTCACCACCCATTTGAGAGTTTTGTAGAATATCCCAAGCTCTCTTGGAGGTGGTTGCAAAAAATATCTTCTCAAGCATGTTGTCATCTAAGGAAGAATGGATGAGGGCAAGAGCTTTTTTATCTTTCTTACGTACCTCTTCTAATTCCTCTTTTTGAGTTGGACTCAAATCTCCTTCAAGCTCTTCGTAGCCATTCTCCACAACATCCCAAGCACCATGTGCGCCTAGAATAGCCTTCATGCGCAATGCCCATGTGAAATAATTCTCCTTGCTGAGACGAGGACATTGGACATGAACATTTGCCATCTTGATATCGACTTGGCTCTGATACCACTTTGTTGGATGGAGGAAGAGAGTAGGTAGGCTATTTGGTGGAAGACAAAGGTATGACAAATCTCACGTGTTATGTTACAAATGTTATGATTTTGGTCATTACGCTTCCGAGTGTAGAAGTAACACTAACCATGTGCACGAGAAAGTGAATTTTGTTGAAGGAAGTCAAGGGGAAGATCATATGTTGTTGATGCTCACCAAGAGCAAGTTGTTGAAGTTAAGGAGATTACAAAATCTCCAAATGAAACATGGATGAAACTTGACCCCATGGTGTCAAGTAAGGAAAAGATCTTTCCCACCAACAAGGACGAGCTTGATGAGCATGAATACCAAGGAGACATTGACATAGAAGAGATTCAAGATTTCATTGAGAAGGAAGAGGAGGTCGCACATGAAGATCAAGAAAAACGGGTCCACGAAGACATAAAAGAAGAGGCAACATTCAAGAATCAAGATGAAGAAGGCTATCGAGACGTCGGACACATATTGAAGGATATCCAAGAAGATAGCCAACAAGAGGTAATGCCTACCATATTTAAATATCTTTTCAATGAAGAAATACTTGAAAATCATTTTGCGGTAGACAAGATGGAAAAAGAAATAAAGTCATTGCATAAGGCACAAGATGGTGAAGTCACAAGACATGCTTTGCAATTTGGAATGAAAATTTCTACATTCGACACTGGATGGGTTAATATGGAGAAGTTCTTTGATGCAAGTGGAGAAGTTCGGATGAAGGAGATCAAGTCTCAAATGATGGAGACAAGGGGCCATGACGAATTCAAGAGATTGCTCAATAATACAAAGAACAAGAGCAAGACTTTGAAGAAGAAACAATTCAAGATTCTGACGTCCACGGAGATGGCTTTGATGACCACCGCTATTGAAGGACATGGAGCTCAAAACAAGACTTAGTTACACCCATTCAAGCTAAAATGCTAAACCAAGTTTAAGAGGGGGTTTTGGAGATTAAACTTGGGTTTAGCCCAATAAATAAAATGTCCAAGTTGTATTCATTAGTTAGTAATCTAAATGGTGTAGCCCAATTGTATTAGAAAGCCCAAACAAATAGTTTGTCTAGATTCATTGTATGTATTAGGAGATTTATAGAGAACAAATTGTGTGGAATGATGTAGAAAGTGTCCTAGATATTTTTGGTGGAAGAAGTTTGTGGAACGAATGATGCTAGGAATATTCCTTCCACATCCACCTATAAATAGCTTGTACCACCACCATTTTGTATCACCAGTATCAAAATACGCGAAAACTACAAGTATCACAGTACGATAAAACTACCCAGTATCAAACAAGAATAAATCTCCTCAAGTCATGATTTCTCTCTGCAGTCAGACGCCGAGAAGATCTACCACGGGAATGCTCACAAGCACTTCTTCCTCAAGGGAGTGACTTCCCTTGACATGGGCCTCGAAGGCATCGGTCGTATGGAACTTATGGGCCTGAGCAACCTTGCCTTGGATGGTTTTGGCCTTCACGGCGGCCACGCATCGAGAACATACCCATGGTCCCCCAATCTTCTTCTCCATCATACATCTAAATCGGCTAGCCATCCCGAGAACCAACTGGAAATGATCAACGCGAGACTGGAAATGAAGATTTGATCTGTTTGATCGAGCCAGACTACCCCGCATCTCCACCATCATCTCCTCAAGTCATGATTTCTCTCTGCAGTCAGACGCCGAGAATATCTACCACGGGAATGCTCACAGGAACTTCTTCCTCAAGGGAGTGACTTCCCTTGACATGGGCCTCGAAGGCATCGGTCGTATGGAACTTATGGGCCTGAGAAACCTTGCCTTGGATGGTTTTGGCCTTCACGGAGGCCACGCATTGAGAACATACCCATGGTCCCCCAATCTTCTTCTCCATCATACGTCTAAATCGGCCAGCCATCCTGAGAACCAACTGGAAATGATCAACGCGAGACTGGAAATGCAGATTTGATCTATTTGATCGAGCCAGACAACCACAGCCCTCCACCATCAGAGCTTTCTACTTCCAACAGACCTTGTGTATTTTTTGGGACTTTATTACTTTTGTTTAATGTTACTCTTGAATTTTCAGGAACGCTGAGATTGCAAAAACAATAAAAAGTAAAGGAGACCCAGATTTGTAATTGAAAATAAGAAGATTGCACCTACTATGGTTGCAAAACCATTTGCCTCTCGCCAAAAAAAATGTAACAATTTCATAGCAAGTGGATTCAGTAACCAAAATAAACATCATCAGTTAGTGATGAAGAACAGACACTTACCATGGCTGCAAAATTATTTTCACTCGCCATGAAAGTAACAGAAACATACCTGCTAACAAATACTACACTATGCATCAACAATCAGAAAACAAAATTTCAGAAACAAAACTATGTAGAGGATCCAAGAACATCAATAACACATGCCAAGTAAAAATCCAACATGACCTCCAAGCATCACTTCACACAGTGCTGGGAGAGACCAACCACAACAGGAACACAATCAACAACAACAACTGCCCATATCAACAACAACAACAACCCATATTTTGCTATCACCTCTCAAAAACCCTGATTCACAGACCCATTAAGAACACCCTCCTTCATGATAAGTGGCTGCCCAACATGATGAGTGGCACTGAATTCGAATATCCCCAAAACTAAGAGAATTTGCATGATGGGGTGCTGGGCTGGCCAGGGACCTCGATTAAGAAGATTAAGAAGGTCCAGGCGTGATGATACGGGTCGGCCTTATAATCAGCCGTATCTTCGTTATTATTTATTTATTTAAGTAATTGTTAGTTATTTAGTTTATTTTTTAATTTGTTTATTTAGTCGTTTGTTTAATTAGTAGACCGGGTCGGGCCCGTTAGGTCAAATCGATTAGTTAAGGTTAAGTTTATTTTCCTATTTAAATCGATGTAATGGTTCAGTTAATCAATCAAACAAGAAGAAACAATTAAATTTGTGTGTGGTTTAAAAACCCTAGTGTGTGGAGACTTGATAGTGTCTACAATTACTATCACGTTAGGTAAGCCCTAATAACCCGATACATTTTTGTATCAACTGGCGCTTTCATTAATGGCGGACATGGGTGATTACCCTTGCGCCCTTCTTGACATCAATGACATCCTAGTCTTTGCAGGCCTCAAAGCAAGTGGGAGACAAATATCTCTCGGTAGAAGACAATATCGATTGACTTTCATTGAGGAATTTTGTCGTCTACATGACATAATCATATCAAAAGAACAACCGCCAACATCAACGCAAGAGCAGCAACTTCAACAAGAGGAACCATTACGCGATCCAAAGGAAGAATTAGAGCAAGAAAAACCCTCTCCACTGCCGCAGGAACAACAAGACCCAGAGCCAGAACCCCAATTCCCGGCACCGGAACCGGAGAAGATAACCCAGCAAACACGCTGCAATCGCAGCTCTCTCCGTCAGTCGTCCTTGGCGCCATCGTCCTCCATGCCCCTGTTCCCGACGACGAACCCATCGCCGATTCAGGATTTTCTTCATCCCCACTTTGCCACGCCACACTTCCCGACCATCCACCCCAGTCCAATGCCGGTACCTCCGAGACCTCCAGATCTGCGCACCACCCGGAAAAAACTGGTCGTCGCCTTCTCCCGCGCTCCTTCCCTCTTTCCAGTTTGTTTCACCGGAATCACTGCCCTCCAAGGATTTCTGACGGATCAACCACCACCGACCCCATACACGTCCTCTATGCGCTCGATTCCACCACCAGCCACCGTCGTTACATACGGCCTCCACCTCCATTGCTACTTGTTGCCAAGAGGGACGGGAGTTCCTACCCCAGTTAGGGTTCAAAGGTTGCAATCACATTTTGGGCCTCACTCCATTTTTGGGCTACTTTCTTCACACATTGAGCCTCCTAAAATTTTTGAACCAGCTGTTTTTGGACATCTTTTGGGTCAAATTTTCATTTTGGGACACTGCACCAATCTGGGCATACTTCAATTACTGGTTATCCAAAATTCTCTCTGGCTCCAGAGAGTGAAGTTATGCTTTTTGGCATCTACTAGTCTCTTGTTCTTCAAGAGTTTTTTAGTCTCTGTGTGTCCGAGTCTTTTTTTGTTTCTTTCTTCATTTGCTTTCTCTCTATCTTCTTCATCTGCAAATCCAGTGTCTACGTTCTCATCTTCTTCTTACGGAGTAACTCCAATAGTCCATATAACCACAAAAACTATAATCGAAGCTTTGGAGTGCTTTGTCATTCTTCGGATCGCAAATAGTTAATCTTGCCGCAAGAGTTTGCCAAGCTAATGTTTCTTGGAATCCATAGACATGCGGCCACAAAGCTTTTGCTTTTATGGGCATCAAGCTACGGGATGGACTCCGACTCTCTGCGTGCGGTGTTGTCTTCTGATGACTTCTCAGTCAAGTCGGTGTTGCCGCAAGAGTTTGCCAAGCTACTGTATCTTGGAATCCATAGATCAGCTTTTCAGAAGCATACCAACCACAAGCCAAGGAGTGGGAAGTGGGAGCAACTCCAGAGAGTGAAGAATACGAAGCGAACAATGGGACTATGGGAGCAATTTTCGAAGTAAAACTGATGCACCATGCTTGTATTGGGAAACGTTGAGTTTGAAACTATTGTATGGGAACTCAAAGTCAGCATCGAAAACGTTGGATCTTTTAGTAGTTGGTTGATGGAGTTGTTTATTTATTTTTTAGGTTTTTTTCTTCTCAAACTTGTAATGCTCTTGTTTGAGTATTTTCAGGTTTTTCTTTGTCAGAATGAGTGATTTGTACTCGTTCTGCTTGCTTGTAATATTGGACTGCGATGGTCCTTCTTTTATGAATGGAACTACAATTTCTCTGAAAAAAAAAAAATTCTGGTTATCCAGATCCACCTTGAGGACAAGATGATTTTCAACCGCGGGGGAGTTAATGCGGGTCAGCCGTATCATCAACCGTATCTTTGTTATTATTTATTTATTTAAGTAATTGTTAGTTATTTAGTTTAGTTATTTAATTAGTTTATTTAGTCATTTGTTTAATTAGTATACCGGGCCGGGCCTGTTAGGTCAAATCGTCTAGTTAGAGTTAAGTTTATTTTTCTATTTAAATCGATGTAATTGTTCTGTTAATTAATCAATCAAAAAGAAACACTTCAATTTGTGTGTGGATTAAAAACCCTAGTGTGTGTGGAGACTTGATAGTGTCTAGAATTACTATCACATTAGGTAAACCCTAACAACACAATACATTCGTGTATCATGTGGTGTCAAGGCTTCGCGAAGCTAGTCATGCTTCCGGCCAGACTTCGGCGAGCACGGTGCCAAGCCCATCGCTATTTTTGCTGCCGTATACCTTTATCGGGGGAGTTCTCATTCTATTTAGCTGCCGTATACCTTTACTGGGGAGTTCTGATTCTATTTCTTCTTCTTTTTTCTCGTTGAGTCCTTTCTTTGTTCCTTTGCTTTCTTTTCTTTTCTTTCCATTTTTTAACAAAATATATTTTTTTTTCATTTCATTTATGGTTGTATTTTCAATTGACATGCTTATTAAGATGATTTCGTTTAACATATTTTCAAATGTATTTACATTTATAAATAACAAAGTGATAAAAAAATGAGTATATGAAATGTTTTGTTATAAAATAGTAGTAGAGCACTTCGGGAAGATTTTTTCTTGTTAGGTGCAATATGACAATTCCGTAAGTTTTAAGATGTTAGGTGGGGGAAAATGAGAGGATAATAGTGCTATAGTCCTCTTATTGCGGATGGACTTCCGACTATCAATTTATCGAGGGCTATTTAACTAAAATTCTTCAGGTATAGTGAGGTAATTCGAAGGAAGATCCAAACGAACAGAGCGGGACTTAACTAAAGCCCATGCTTTCACTCTTTTTGTGACTTATCCTTATTGTATAGGACTTAGCCTTCTCTATCTACGACATGAATACGTCTTTCTGGCCAGGAGGCTTGCACTCCGAAGAATTCTTTTTTCCATTGTCTCCTTGAGACACTTCAAGTTTTCACCTGCAAGTTTGTTAGTATGAAGAGTATAAACATTGTTTGATCTAGAAGCTGTGAGGATGCAATTGTCAGATTTCTCATTCTGCACCACACACTTATCTTTATCAAAGATAACTTTGTTTCCATTGTCACAAAGTTGAGATACACTAAGCAGATTATATTTCAAGCCTTCAACTAGATATACATCAGAAATGGAATTTTCAGAATTTGTACCAACTTTACCAATACCAAGAATGTTTCATTTGCCTTTGTCACCAAGTGTAATATATCCTTCTGATTGCTCTTTCAGTTCTGAGAATAGAGATCTCTTTCCACTCATGTGTCTTGAGCAACCACTGTCCATAAACCACTTTTGCTCTTTGACCTTGGTGACACCCTGCAAACACCATTCACTGCCTTACCTAGCTGTTAGACCAAGTGCTGAATTTAGATTCATATTCAGGATCAACCATGTTAGTTGGTCTAACCCCTTTAGGAACCCAAATTTGTCTAACTTGTCCTTTGAGTTGGAAGGTAAAAGTGTTCCTCATAATGTGAGGGTCTCTTCTTCTAAAAGGACAAGTCATTTGAACATGACCAATTTTATTGCAGTAATGGTATTTAGGTGATGTTTTGATTCCAGCTTTCACAAATCTGGTATTGTTTTCTTTGGAAAGTTTGAATTGTATCCAATACCAGTTTTGTGAACAGACTTCAAGCTACCTCCAAGAATCAAGTTCAAGTTATGTTATGAGTACATTTGCATTTCGGTTTCGTTAAACCGGCGGTTCTGGTTAGAACCGAACCAGTTTAACCGAACGTGGCTTAACCGAGGACCAAACCGATGCTTCAATAACCGAACCGTACCCGGACCCGATATATATCGGGTACGGTTCTGTTGGGCCTAAAAATTAACCGGAACCGGGACCGGTACGAAATCGAAGTGGAACAGAACCGGAACCGATCGGTTCAACGACTATTTTTAAAAATCTAACTGTTCCTGTGCTGTCACCATCAACGGTCAGTGACCGTTTGGGCCCGACAGTGGGGTGTTTTTTCTGATTTTTCAACTTTCTTTTATTACAATCACCCCCTACTCTCCCATTCAACATCTATAAATACCCAACCCACTTCCGACATTTTTCTCACACTTCCTCATCAAACACTCTCCATTCCCTCAAACTTCTTCACTCAAATTCATCAAACACTCTCCAACTTCTTCATCTTTCCACACTAAAAATCATCAAACACTCTCGAATTTCCTCAATTCCTCCTACTTTCTCGGTTCTCAACGGCGAATTTCTCACATTCCTCCTCAATTGTGAAGCAAGCACTGAATTATGAAGAATTCATCCTCAATTCCTCATCCTATTCGTTCCTCTTCCAAGAATTTTTCTTGGAGTTTGTAAGTTTTAATTTTTGTTGACCATTTTGATTGTTCTTATTTGTTTTTTTTTCACACACTTTATTATAATTTTTACGAAAAAAATTACTTCTTCTTCTCACAATATAGAAATGGATATTACAAATGTCGAATATGTAATGGGTGTATGCGCCGATGTAGATTTAGAGGGATTTGAACACGACCCGACTCAAGGAACAAATAAAAGAACTCGTAAAGGGAAACAAAAAAGTGAAGTTTGGAATTACATGGATAAAGTAGAAGATGGCGTAGACAACGAGGGTAAACCCAAATTTAAAGCCGTTTGTCATCTTTGTAAAAAATCTTTTGCACTTCAGCAAACCATGGGATTAGGATCAATTAAGAAACATTTACAAAACGCCCACGATCTTTTGAAAGATAACCAAAACGTTGGTACCGAGGGTGTCCAAACCCAACTATGATATAACGCCCAAGGTCATTACAACCTTTTATGTATAATACGGAAATAGCACAAAGATCAATAGCCACTCACTTTATCGATACAGAGAAATCTATTAATATGGTCGACGACCCCGATTTTGTCAAAATGAGTAATACCACGCTTTGTCCCGCTCATAAGCGAATTGGTAGAAATGCTACTAGGAATGATATTATTGCTTTATACAATGAGAGGAAAGTGTAAATTATGCAAAAAAATTAAATTCTAATTTTACAATTGCTTGCACATCTGATTTGTGGACCGGTAGAGACGGCAAAGGATATATTTGTGTCACCGAACACTACATTGACCAAGATTGGATTTACAAAAACGTGTAATTGGTTTTCGACAAGTTCCATATCTTCACAATGGATTAAACATGGGAGACATAATTTTGGACGTTTTAAACGAGTGGGGTATTGGAGACCGAATTACCGCAATGACTTTAGACAATGCAACGGCGAATGATAGCATAATGTATCATCTTCAAACATTGATTTCTACACCCTTTGGCGAGACTCTAGGACACATCCGATGTGTATGTCAAATTCTTAATTTAATTGTACAAGATGGATTAAAGGCACTTAATGAAAACATTCACCCTATTCGCTAGGCTATTCGGTTCATTTCGTCTTCAACCCAACAAACAAAACTATTTTTTGATATGTGTGCCGAAAACAATATGAGGAGAAGGATGTTTGCAAATGATTGTAAAACGAGGTGGAATTCCACTTACTTGATGTTACATAGTGTTGTTTGGTATGAGCAACTTATTTCACGGTTTGTGAGTGACTATAACTTGCCTAACATTTCCGTAAGTAGTTTTGATTGGAAGGTTGGTGATGCCATGAGAAATTTTCTTGAACCATTTTACGTTGCTATTTAATTTGCATCGGGTGTTTATTATCCTACTACTAACCATGTTCTTCCTCAACTTCAATTTATTACCAAAGCTTTTAACACTTATAATGATAACGTTGTTTTAGACAAAGCAATTTGGCCAATCGAAGAATAATTTCTCAAATATTTTCAAGAGATACCTATGGAATTTTGTTTTGGTAGTATTTTTTATCCAAGGGGTAAGGTTGAGACCTTGGGCTTTATGCTAAGTCAAATTAGGAACAACGTGAAAGGTAAGGGTGTTGATATTACACCATCTATTGAGAGTGTCGTAACAAGTCTTAACTTTATGTTTGAAAAATATGTCGCAAAGTATGGTAAGGGTCACGAAGTCCCTAGTTCAAGTTCTTAACGTGATCCATGGGTAAGGGTAAGTCAAAACTTGGTTCCCTATATAAGAGTAGACAATGCGAAACCACCGGATCCGGCATTTCGGAATTAATGTTGTACCTTAACACTAGTTTTACAAGACAACTATCCGAGGAACAACTTGATAACCTAGACGTACTCGCTTGGTGGAAGCAACAACAATCTACATATCATGTTGTTTCGATTATGGCACGTGATGTACTAACCCCGCCTGTTTCAACAACGCCTTCCGAAACTACTTTTAGTTCAGGTAAAAGAGTGTTGACGGAGAAAAGGACGCGGCTCACTTCGGAGATGTTGGAGGTCCTCATAAGCGCAAAGGATTGGAGCGATGCCGGAAAACTCATACAAGATGTGCGCCCTAAGAACATCGCGGTGGAAGAACTATTCGAACAATTAGCATTAGGAGAGGACGAACCACAAGATGATAGAGCCTAGACGAATTATTTCAAAAATTAGCATTGTTGTTCTTTTTCAATAAGTTAGAATTCAATGTAAGTTGGGAAAAATGCAAATGATAGATAGTTGAGTGGGTGCCAACCTAGTTGGGATATACTTGAACTATAGTGATGCATTTTTTCATAACATTTTATAATTTGATTAATAATACAAGTTTGTTTATCTTTGTTATCAATATGTCGTTATTTTATTTTTTAGTTTATTTTTACAAAAAAAAAAAAAAAAAAATCGGTATAGGACCGAAACCGGTAAACCGAACCGAACCGAACCGGCAGTTCCGGTTACCCGGTCCCGGTCCGGTTACAGGATATTGAACTTCTGCGGTTCGGTTTAACCGAATCAGTAAGGAACCGGTGGAACCGATGGACCTAGGTCCGGTCCCGGGTTGGTTAAACCGAACATGCAAATCTAGTTATGAGCCTGCAAGTTTGGATTTGACCAATTCAGATTTTTGAAGTTTCTCAGTCAGAGTAGTCTTTTGTTAATCCAATTCATCAACTTGATGTCTTACATTAACAAGGCTATCACTCAAGAGAGATTTCTTAGTGCCTACTTCCTTGACTTATGTTTTCAAGGCTCGAAAACTGGTTTTCAAGGCCTTAAAATCACAATCAGCTTTCTTCTGAGAGATTTCAAGATTCTGATTCAGACAAACAAGATGTAAAATTTATTTTGCTTGCTCATGAACTTTTTCTTTCAAAACTCTAATTTCTTTCAGATAGTCCTCTTCATTAAAAGCATTTTTCTAAGATAATCAGAGAAGGCTTCTGTTGGTTTTGAAATCAAATAATTCACCATTACCTCAATGTTCTTTTCAGAACTTTCATCATCCTTGGCCATAAAGCATAGGTTGGCATGTTCTTCTTCAGATTTAGAGTCACTTGAGGTATCTGAATCACTCCATGAAGCTATCATAGCTTTCTTTCTTCTATCATGATCTTTCTACTGAATGTTCTTGCTTTTCTTGTGTGGACAGTCTCTGATCAAATGTTCTGCATCAACACACTCAAAGCAATTCATGACTTTAGGCTTATTATTAGGCTTCTTTCTTTTTTCTTTGGGTAAAAGACAAAAACCACCCTCGCTAGATGGGGTATATACAAAAACATCCCTATTGTTCGGGGATATACATTTTGGTCCCTTGCTAACGAAAAATCAGAGGAGAGATACCACCCTTCTGTTACGTTCCATCCATAAAGTCAATTTTTAGTAACTTTTTGACTATTTTGTCCCTAATTTGAAAAAATTCTACTATACCTTTACCCAACTAACAAAATTACACCACTCATCATCAATCCTACGAAATTTGACATGAAAACACCATATTCATGTCTACAGCAACAACAACCCTAAAATGCTTGCCCAACATTTCTCTATTTTTTGTTTTTCTTCTTCTAATTTTATACAAAAAATCTATGAATCAAATGAACCATTTGGATTCATTTCTATCAGCTCACCTCTCCCCAATATCTCTTCCTTTGTTTGGTTTTTCTACTATATCAACTCACCTAACCATAACAGAATACATATATTTTTTGGCAAAAGTTATTAAGATGCATATATAAATTCCTGAATTTTCTGGTACAAGTACCATGGAAACTTCAAATCTCCGAAACATATAGGAAATTGATAAAGTATGAACAAGCTAAATGAACCTTGAAATGCTTTAGTCTACCAATAAAATCGAGAAGACGAACAAGAGGTGGCATAAATTTTCATATCAACCATTTCTTCAACTAGATGGTTGGAAAACTGAATACAGATCTAAATCAAACATAAATCAAAACTAAACAAAACCTAATCTCTAAACTAGTACATATCTAAACCAAAGAAAGAGTTGAGAAGAGAAGAAGGGGAAGAACAAGAACAGAGGATGAAAAGATCGACGACAAACCTATGTCCCCTTCGAAACCAGAAGAACAGAGGACGAACACCTCCACGACAAACCCAACCTCCATGACCACCAGTTCTGCCACAATCTCCTCAATTCCCAACCGAAACTGAACCACTTTCCACAACACCAGCTCAACAACCGCCTCTTCCACCTCTCTGCTTCGATTAACCACCATCACCGCCTCCCCCTATGACACCGAAACCTTCTCGGACCTTAACCACGACCCAAAAATCGCCGTCTTGGTCGATTCTTCGGGTTCTCGAGTGCTCCATTTGGTTGGAGCGGCTTCAGAGCCGCCGGAGTCTTGAAACCACAAACCCACGGTGCTGGGTTTCCGTCGAGAAGAACAGAGAAAGGACAGAGAATAGGAATCGGGTCAGGAGGACGAAGGACGGGATCAGAAGCGTGATGGTGGTGGTCTCGGCTGGGTCGCTATCGGCTGCGTCTGGTGGTCCGACGGTTGTGGTGGCTAGGGTTTTCAAATCTGGAGAGATGAGTAGAAGAGAGAGAGAGAGTGGTTGATCGAAGAAATGAGGAGATGCAGAGGAGAAATGATATTTATAGGCATAATTTTGCATCAACATTTAGGGTAGTTTCGTCATTTGACCGCATCTGTTAGCTCCGTCAGTTAGGAGGGGACCGAAATGTATATCCCCAAACAATAGAGATGTTTTTGTATATACCCCATCTAGCGAGGGTGGTTTTTTTCTTTTACCCTTTTTCTTTTTGACAACTTTTTTTCTTTTGCTTTTTTATGTATGTGGTTGGGCCTGATAAGATGGATAATGTTTTATTGGGTTGTCTTATCTTACCAACACTTATAAATTGTATGGACTCGACGGAAGCTTTTTAAATATATTTGAGCATCCACAATAGTGTGATGTACTACCTCTGTTCTCTTTGAATCTTCACTTTTTGACTTTTCTTCAGTAATCGGGTCACTTTGACTCGGTGATTTGGATAGTCAAACGATGCAATTTTGTAATAATTGTTTGATGGTGTTGTAGAGTGAAGTTTACTCTACAACATCGTACAAAAATTATCAAATTCTTGCATCGTTTACTAATCAAATCACCAAATTAAAATGATTTAATGAATAGTACTAAAATGAAAAGGGTGAAGATTCAGAGAGAATAGAGGAAGTCAACTTAACAATATTTTGGACTACTTCTATTTTTTAATATTGCTCGTCAAATATTTGTCATATATATTTGCAAATGTTCATAATTTTTTTAAATCAAAAAAGTTGCTAAAAATTAAAGTCAAATAAAATGTATTTGGATGTATGTGTATAAATTTGAAGTGGTTTTTTCTTCAAAAATAACTCTTAAGAGGAAATACTTAAAAGAAGAAACTAAAGTCACTATATAGTCTTCTAAGCTAAAAAACGTTGATTCTTATTTTATTTGAAACTCTATCGATAAGGAGGTTAAATTTCTTAAAGTTCATTGGAATGAACAGAAAATTGTGCGAAATTTTAGGGAACAACCAGTTGTTGAGAAAATCTTAAGAAATATTTTGGATTAAAATAATTTGCTCGCCACATGTGGTGAGCAAAAATCAAGCCCTACATATTAGTACGTGAATCAACAAGTTTACTGCAACTTCACTTTTCTAAAACTTACTATCTATTTTGATATTAATTTCCATTTGAATTTTATACTATGGATGCTCAAACATGTTAGATACTAGATCTATTTTGATATTAACTTCCAGCATGAGATTTCGGTTTCGAACTCTATATATGATGCAATTCTAGAGAGAGAGAGATGTGTGTCACTTGCCGACAATTAAGTACAAAATGAATGATATCATCTCATTTTATTTTTTATATGACATATCATCTCATTTTCTTGAGTGGAAAAATAAGGTAAATAACATCACAGCACGCGCAGCAACTTCACATCAAAAGAGAGAGAGACGTGAGACACGTGACAGAGGGGCTAGGATTTTGGTGAATAAGGAAGAAAAATAATTTTAGGTGTTCTTTTATACTTTCTAAAGATAAATAATTGTTATTTAGTTCCTAGGAATTTGTATAGAATTTAAAAGATTTTAATAATGGAATGAAGTGAAAAAGAAAGAATTAAAAAATATATTTTTTTTTAAATAAATTTAAAAAAATAGAGTTAATAAATAATGGAGAGAATAAATGATTACTATTGTATAAGAACTAGAATATGATGGGAATAAAGTTCTGGGTAAAAGACACCTTCCACCTGTATCTTTTGATGAAATTCCACTTTGATCCCCTTGACGTTTGAAAAATTCCACTTTACGCCTTCGTAACTACGGATGGGGTGAAAAGATAATTTTACCCCTAGGATTGAAGCAAAATTGCACCACTATTAAGGCCATCTCTTCTCCTTAATTGCAACACTGTGTTGGTGGTGGATTCTAGTAGTAGTAATTGGAGAAGGGTCACAGTTTAGTGAAGTAGTTTGAAATTTTAGGTTGTGAAATTCGATTGAGGGGTGGTTTTCTGATATGGGGAAGAAGACGAAGAATTCTGGCAATTTTGTGTGGTCTTTGTGTTTGGGTTTGCCATATCTCCTGGGTTTTGATATCATGGGTTTCGATATGCTTTGTTTTCATTCTATATTAATCTTGAGTTTATCAAGAATGTTGTGCGGTTGAAACCCCGAATCGTTGTTCTTGTTGTTGTTTGTTTGTTTATTTGTTTTAGGGGTAAAAGACATTTTCCACCCTCCATTTATGGGTTAAATACATTTTGCCCCCTGATTTATGGGGAAAATACATTTTTCACCCTTGTCAGAGTTAAAAACTAACACCACACTAACGGATGGACGAAAAAACATAATTACCCTCAATGTTTAAGAAAATTACACCACTATAAAACTCAATTTTTCTCTTCTCCCCTCATTCGTAACCCTAAGTCTAATACCTTTCTTTCTCTCTCTCTCTCTCTCTCTCTCTCTCTCTCTCTCTCTCTCTCTCTCCTGCCTAGTCCTCTCCACCGACTGTTCTTCTCCTCTTGTCCCTCTCTCTATTACGGATCTAAAGAAGAAAGAGGAGTGTAGGTGGAGGTGGAGGGCGTCACCGGCGCAAGAGAACGCTGACGCCGGAGGAGGACGACACCGCCAAACCTGTATTGCTGCCAGCGGATCTCTCTCTCCCCCCCTCTCTGTGTCATTCCTTCCCTAGATCCTGTCCCCCTCTATGTCTCTCCTTCTACAGATGCACGGATCTGGTTCGGACCAGTCGAGTTTCTCCGGTGATGTTCTTCTTACCTTTTCTCAATTCCTACACTCTGAGTTTGTGGGTTGAAGATGCGGTGATGGTTTCAGGTGGGTAGGTGTCGCTTCGCGTTAACAGAGATAAGGGAGAGTGGGTGGGTGTGGCTTCGGGTTAACAAAGACGAGGGAGAGAGGATGGTGTTTGGTTAGAGGTTTGTGGCTGGTGATGTTGGGTTTGTGGTTGAAGGCAGGGGTTCATTGCTGGCTCTGGGGATTGATGGCTGCCACCGGTGGTTGCGTATGTGGACGATTCCGCCGGAAGTTATGGTGAGTTGCTGGCTTTTCAATTCTTGGCACAAAAATAGAGATAGTGATGTCGGTACCACAGAGAGTGATTAATTAAATTTATGGGTTTGTTTCATCATCTGAGATCGGCCATGAGAGTGGTGGTTGATGGTGCAAGCTTCTAGATTTGGGGATGGTGAGGAAAGGCAGTGGGATATAGTTCAAATTGGGTAGATTTGGTGGTCACCTTGGCTGGAGAAGTCGGTGGAGGCAGCGGTGGTGTAACTTATGGCGTTCGGGTGCTCTTGATCTCGTGGCTACAATGTTGATTCGTTTGGGTTTTTGTTCAAGTGGATTCAAACAGAGAAGACATTGGGTCTGATAAATATGGAGAGCGTGTTTGCAATGGTGATGTTTATTTGGTTTCAGGGTTTGAGTTGTGTTCTTAATTGGGGAAGAACACAGTGGGAGGTGGTGGTGGTGGTGGTTGTGTAGAAATGAGTATGTTCTGGATCTTGTTATTTTTGTTGTTGTTGTTGTTGTTGTTGTTGTTGTTGTTGTTGTTGTTGTTGTTGTTGTTGTTGTTGTTGTTGTTGTTGTTGTTGTTGTTGTTGTTGTTGTTGTTGTTGTTGCTGTGGTGGTGGTGGTGGTGGTGGTGGAGATTTGGTGGGAGTGGAGGTGGTGCTCAAGAACATCAAGAACATGATGAACTCTATATTAAACAAAAAAAGGGTGGTACTTGTCCACAATCAATAGGGTAAAATGGTCACAAAAAGTCTGTTTGCACCCCTCCACTAACGGATTGTAACAGAAGGGTGGTATCTGTCCACCCTCCATCCGTTAACAAGGGTGCAAAATGTATTTTTCCCATAAATCATGGGGCAAAATGTATTTAACCCATAAATGGAGGGTGGAAAATGTCTTTTACCCTTGTTTTAGTTGTTGTGGTGGTGGTGTAGAGTTGAGTATTGGTGGTGGTGCTGGTGGAGATTTGGTCGTGGTGTTGGCGGTGGTCAAGAACACCAAGAATGTCAAGAACATGAAACATGAACACAATAAGCACAAAAGACAAATAGGGGCAAAATAGTTAAAAAAAATAAAAATTGACTTTATGGACTGAATATGACATAAGGGTGCTGAGTGTCCACAAAATATTCCGTTTACGGGTGCAAAGTGGAATTATTCAAACGTCAGGGGACCAAAGTGGAATTTCATCAAAAGATAATAGTGGAAGGTGTCTTTTACCCTAAAGTTATTGATCACCCTCAACTATGGGAATATGATATGATTAGCTATGAAATAAAAGATGATTTACTAAACTGTTCTTATAGAATTTTAGAGGTATTTCATTAGTATCCATATACCATGGTTTATTTGTTGCATGTAGTGTTGTTCGATGACTGGAAATAGCCATGAATGTAGAAGGAGGCCCGGAGCGTTAAGTACTTAGAAACTTGGTATGATCCATTATGTACCAGCAACCTCTTGTAGTGTGCATTGTTCTATTACAGATCTCACATACCACAGTCAATGATGGAGTAGGTAAAGGGGTCATAATTGAACCCCATTTTTAAACAAACTTTAAAGTTTACTTCGATAGGCCAACTCATTCAACCGTGTTTAATACATGTAAGGTAGACAAACATCAGTCCATGAGACAACATTAGACAAGCCCAAGCCCACCCTAGCTAAGCTTTGGGCGAGGGCATTCTTGAACGGTATGCGACTAAATATATATAAATCTTTCACACAACAGCTATACTCCTTCAACATCCTCCATGTTTCCGAATCACAATTCATTTCTATAGAAAAATACATAGAACTAAATCTCTGCAATCTGCTTCTATCAACAACCTCCGGAGACAAATGTCTGTGTCCAGTGTTACTGCAAAATGAACGACCTCCACTTCTCGAAGAGAGACACCTGAATGATCTAGAATGGGGAAGGCGTGTCCAAAATGAAATTGCCTCATGAGATTTTGATAATAACCCCCACCCCCAGCAAGCTTATGACTCCTCACCACCGGAGCATCTATGTTCATCTTCAACCTACCGGCAGGCGGCGGCTATCTCTAACGATCTAATCCATCTTCGGTCTTTGCATGTGTAGATATGCAGAAAAAAGGTCAGATATTTCTGTATATTCTGTTTTGCAGCTTTGAGTGGAAACTTTTATTAGATCAATTGAAATTACTAGAAATCGTTAAAATTTTAACTTTCCAAATGTGTCAACGAGTTTGGATGAAAAGATGAACCTGATCAGTGTTAAAAGTTTCAACAAAGACTTAGAGCTGAGCATGTCAAATGCAAATTCGAACTTGACACATTCAAGTCCCAAAATTCAAAAATTTCATACTTGTCTAATGAACTGACAGTTGAAGAACATATGTAAGTCAATATTCGAAAGATGGTTACAGACAGAGAAAATATCAGTAAGCTTTAATCATCTCTTATGCAAATTTTGTTTTGATGGGATGCAGCAATGACATAGCTTCCACACACATTTTCAATTTTATTGGTACCTTAAAATTCCATTAAACTTCTTTTAAAAAAACCCTCAAAGACTAGCCTTGCCACGCAGGTAAGAAAATACTTTTGATTAACAAAAGAGGCAACTACATAATAACCTAATTTGACAGTATGATTTTTAGTCTCTTTTTGTCGAAACTAGGCTAGCTATCACTATGAGTTTATTGGAAATAGGGATGACAATTTGCTCCAGTCCGATCCCAGGTTCAAGCGATCTGATCCAAATGGATCATGTTCGAATCCAGACTAATTTAAAATGTATCGATATGGATCATGAAAAAATCACCGAACGAATATGGATTCAGATTTGTTTTAAGCCGTTGTCCTGAATTAGGCTCCTTGGAATGTTCAAATAAGAAAATTCACTAAATTTAGGATTATAAATCTCTAAAGACAGAAATCATTAACTATATTAAAAAAAGAAATGATTAAATTTATCAAAAATGCTATGTGTCCCAACATTGATGTCCCAATAGTGTACCAACTCGTCACATATGCAATATTGACCAATATCTTGAAAAGTATTTCAGATAACGGTGGGTCATGTAGGTGATGTGAGTGAGTTGTGGTGTTATTGAGATGTTATGTTTGTACGTGTGGCATTACTCTAAATTTATGTCTATGATTAATCAACTAATATAAGTATATAACTACTCCAACCGTCCCAAAAAAAAAAGTCTATTTTTTGAACCCCAACTCTTTAAGGTGTCGTGCTTCTAAAAAAACTTTTTAAGGGGATTTACATTAATTAGAGTTATGATTACATTTTGTGATGATATTGACAAAATTGTTGTTCATTTTTCCAGTTCAACACAACTGCTATAATTATTTTTTATTCGGTATTGTTGTCAATTCATCAATTTCAAACATAAAAAAGAAAATGGACAATTAATTTGGAACATCTCAAAATAGAAAAGTTGATAATCTTACGAGAGGGGGATTATTAAAGAAAAAAATTATAAAGTCATAAGCCTATAACCCGATTTCAACTCTTTAGATTTTTTTGTAAACTAAAGTTAGTCTTTATTGTTGATAAAAATGTAGTGTAATATATTTTCCTTTTGAGAAAAAAATGTTAAAGTTTCTCATATACATTAGCTATTAACTACAATTAACGCCAGAGTCATCAAAAACTTCCCTAGAGGGTAGAAGTGGTAGCTCAAGTGGTAGAGCGTTGAAAATCTCTGCATGAGGTCTCAGGTTGAAACCCGGTTGACCAAAACCAATATTCTCAAAAAAAACAAAAACTTCCCTAGATGGTATTGCTCCACCTTCGAAGTCCCTCTGTGGCATTATGATCGTTAATGACCACGTTAAAATTGTATTCTTGATCTTATTGTGTGTTTTATTCGTTCGTGTTTCGTTCGCGTTATAACATATAGTCTTACAAAAATATCTTACATCCTTCTATTTTTAGAGATTTCTAAATGATGTAATGTACTAGAATTCTCCACGATGCCGCTAAAGGATGGCGAGCCCTAAATCAGGACGCAAGAAGACCAGTTCAAGGAAGATAAACTCTATAACTAGTTTCTCTCTCTAAACCTCTTCTCTTTGTTTCCGTTTCGTGACTAAGTAGTCATCACTGTATTTTCCTAACATTGGTCCTAAAGCAGTGTCTTAAATGAACAGATCCAACAAGACATGAAACGATGTTATGTTATCAAATATGTTAGTTCTATGTCAAGTTACCAAATAAGTTAGCAAACCAGCAAGTAAGCAACCTCTAATACCACGATCAATTTTGTTTGCAAATGGTGTACAAGGTGTACGAAGAGCTTATTAAGGATAAAAACAATTTAAACAAGGAGGCACAATTTAACAAATAAGACATGAGAAAGACCATGACACTAAGATTTAAGAACAATTATTCCAAGGCAGCGGAATTTCAATAACATAAAGAAAAGATCAATTTTTCATGAAATAAAACATATCCAATATTTTAGAATAACTAAAATTGCAAAATTGGCTCTCTCTTGATCTTGAGCTAGCCTAGCCTAGCATTTGTAGTGACTTCGGATCATTGTACAAATCGGCGATGGATCTGTACTTTCTCGCCTTCTTGCACTGGTAATTCCTCACACAACACACTATAAGCTTAGGAGTTTTATTTCTTTTGACACTGCACTGCTTTCTCCTTCAACTATGCATCTATTGTTGCTGAGTTGCATGAGGGAAATGACTGCATCTTTCTCATTCTGCTCCATGGCATCAAAAATTATTCTTGCATCGATTGGACCATCCATTTCTTAACTCTTAACCACGAGAGAGAGGGAGATTGAGAGTTGGTCTTATGTATATTTGAGCTGATATTAAGGTAACTATACCCATTTTTTACTAATTAATTCACTGTTATTGATATTAATTACCGATGATTAATATTAAATTACTAAAGACTTGACATCTCCTACTTAATATATCTCCTACTTATTATATATATATATATATATATATATATATATATATATACCGCGAACATAATCTCTTACTATTGTAAATTTAAACATGGCGATGAAAAATAATAAAATAGAGAACTCTAGCTACTTGTGCCAAAATGCCACTCTTAAGAATTTATTTGAGAATAATGCCCCGAAACGTTGTCCCGCCAATTCCAAGTTATTTAGAATTTACATCAAGGTGTTGTCATGAATTCAAGCCTTTTTCAAATTTTTAAATAATAAAATATTCAGGAAAGAAATTACTTAATGATTCATTAATGGCGAATTCAGGATATAGTTGCTTAATGATTCTTTTCTTGAATAGATTTTTATATATTAAAATTCTAAAAAGCTTGAATTCATGACAACGCCTTGATGTAAATTCTAAATAACTAGGACTTGGCGGGACAACGTTTTGGGACATTAATTATCAATTAAATTGTTAAGAGCGCCATTTTGGCATTAGTAGCTAGAGTTCAGCATTTTATTACTTTTCATCGCCATGTTTAAATTTACAATAGTAAGAGATTATGTCCACCGTATATATTTATTAAGTAGGATCTTTCAAGTCTCAAGAGTAATTTAATATTAATAATCAGCAATTAATAATAATAATAATAATAGTGAATTAATTAGTAGAAAATAGCTATAGTTACCTTAATCTCATCTCAATATATATAGTACCAACTCTTGATCACCCTCTCTCTCGTTGTTAAGGGTTAAGAAATTGCTGGTCCAGTCGAAGCAAGAATAATTTTTGACGCCATGAAAGAGAAAGATGCAGTCATTTCCCTCATGCAACTCAACAACAATAGCTGCAGAGTTGAAGGAGAAAGCAACAACATCGTCAAAAGAAATAGAACTCCTAAGCTTGTGGTGGGTTGGGTGAGGAATTACCAGTGCAAGAAGGTGACAAAGTACAGATCCATCACGATTTGTACAATGATCGGAAGTCACTACAAATGCAAGGCTAGGCTAGCTCAAGATCAAGAGAGAGCCAATTTTACATTCTTAGTTATTCTGAATATTGGATATGTTTTATTTCATGAAAATATGTTTTCTTTATTTAATTTATTGAAATTTCTTTGTATTGGAATAATTGTTCTTAAATCTTAGTGTTATGGTATTCCTCATGTCTTGTTTATTAAATGGTGTCTCCTTGTTTAAATTGTTTTTATAATTAATAAGCTCTTATACACCATTTAAGAACAATATTGTTCGTGAAATGAGTGGTTGGCTTACTTGCTAATTTATTTGATAGCATAACATCGTTTCATGTCTTGTTGGATCAGTTCGATTCAGACACTAGGACCGATGTACAAAAATGCAGTGATGATTAAGTCACATGACAAAAAAACAAAGAGAGAAAGCTCTATAGAGAAAAACTATATAAATGGTTTATCTTCCTTGCATCGGCATCCTTGCCTTTTGATTTATGGTTCGACGTCCTTAGCAGCACTGGGGAGAATTCTAGTATGTTACATCATCTAGGAATCTCTAAACTTAGAAGAATGTAAGATATTTTCGTAATACTATATAACAGGAACGAGAGATAAGAGCGAATAAACACACGCAACGAGATTAAGAACATTGTTTTAACATGGTTCGCTAACGATCGCGTTAGCTATCTCCACGACGAAACGAACACTTTATTTATTGAAAGAAACCACAATCCTACACCACTTTACATCCACACAAGTATTAGCCACGTCATACATCCTTATATAGGCTACACCCACTTCCTCTCTAAGTAATCATAATCACACAAATATTAGGAAACAAACCAATAAGCAGAGTCGGTCCTATAGGGAGGCAATTGGTGTCGCCACTTTAGGCCCCTGGGCTGGGAAGGCCCCGTCATTTTACGAATATAGTTAAGTTAATTACATATTTTAGTGTGTTTTTGTTATAATATTTATACTAAATTTGGCAATAACTTAAATTTTTGCCACAAAATTGATCCAAGTTCGATTCTCGTCGATAACTTAAATTTATCAAAATCCCTTACTTTTTCTATAAGGAATTAAACCAATCTACCATAACGAGTATTGCAAGTTAAATCTTTTTAGCTATAAATAAATCGTGTAACTCTTTGAAGAAGGGGCCTCAAACATCTTAAGTGCTTTAGGCCCCCAATTTTATAGTGTCGGCCATGCCGATAATGAATACTAGTAGATTCCTATTTTTACTAGTTTCCAAAACCAAGAATTCCTAGTATTTTCATAACGCATAATCGAGCAGAAAATCTTACTTAAATTCGCCAAATCTTGTCGATTCAATTCAAGCAACCTAACAAATCTTCACCTTGCCTTAGAGTCCTCTCAACAACCCGAACCAAAATCAGATACTTCTCTCCTTCAAATAAAGCCAAATCTTTTTTGCACCAGATGGATAATCTTCCCACACGGATGATATTCCTAGAACCAGACGTTCGGCAACAGTGTGCGAAACCAGATGCGCCAGACATTTCTCCAACTCACATGTGTCCCAGAAACGAATTCACCAGATGTCGACACCTGCTCGGTGTTGGAGAGGTAGCCTCTGCACTGGAAGATCCCGACGAAGCCTGATTGGTCGTCGCCTGACGGTGGGTGACTTCGATATGAGGTGGTCGAAGAGGGAGTTAAGCATTTGGGAGTAAACCCCCAATGGGTCATCGAATTTCTAGGGAGGTTGCGAAATAGGTAGCAGAGGGGGAGGGAGAGAGAGAGAAAGCGGATCGTGAGATAAGAGAAGCGGAAGAGAGGGAGAGGAAGAGATAAGGTTGTTAGGGTTAGGAATTGAGGTGGAAACGACCTTTATAGTGGTGTTATTTAGTCAAGATATGAGGATAATTTTGTCTTTCTGCCCCTCCGTTATCGTGGTGTTAATTTTTAACTCTGATAGGGGTGCAAAAAGTATTTATCGATAAATTAGGGGGGCAAAATGTGTTTGATCGGAGGGTGTAATTGTCTTTAACCCTATTTTTTTTTAATAGTGCTCGTCAAATATTTGTCATACATAAATGTTCATAGTTTTTTTTTAAAATAAAAAAGTATGCTAAAATTGTAATAAAATAAAATGTATATGGATGTATGTGTATAAATTTGAAGTGGTTTTTCTTCAAAAAATAAGAACGACATTAAGAAGAAATTAAAGTGTCACAATTTAGTCTTCTAAGCTCAAAAATGTTGATTCTTATTTTATTTTGAACTCTGTCGATTGGGAGGACATATTTCAAAAATGTTGATTGGAATGATACAGAAAATCGTGCAAATTGTAGTTAGCAACAAATTGTGGAGAAAATATTGGATGAAAATCATTTGCTCGCCACATGATCAAGCCCAACATATAGTACGTGAATTGCATCATATATCGAGTTTGATCATGTACTATATGTTGCAACATATAGTACGCGAGCTCAATGGTAGAGCATTTAAAGCTCCAGCATGAGATTTTGGGTTCAAACTCGATATATGATGCAATTCTAAAAAAAGAAGAGAGAGAGATACGTGACACATGCGACAATTAAGTACAAAATAAATGATGTCATCCCATTTTCTTGAATGAAAAGATAAGGTAAATAACACCACAGCACACGCAGCAACTTCACGGCACAAAAGAGACGTGAGACACGTGATAGAGGGGCTAGGGTTTTGGTGAATGAGGAATAAAAATAATTTTAGAATTTCTTTTATACTTTCTATGTATAAACAATTGTTCTTTAGTTCCTAAGAATGTGTATTGAATTCAAAAGATTTAATAATGGAATTAAGTGATAAGAAAGAATGTGAGTAATTAAATAAAATAGAGTTAGTAAATAATAGAGAGAATAAATGATTTTTATTCAAATAAGAATTAGAATATGATGGGAATAAATTTATTGATCATCATCAACTAAGGAAATATGATACGAGCTATGAAATAAGAGATGATTTACTAAAAGTTCGTTATAGAATTTTGGGGTACTTCACCAGTATCCATATACCATGGTTTGTTTGATACATGTAGTGTTGTTCGATGACTGGAAGTAGTTACGGATGCAAAAAGACCCAGAGCGTTAAGTACATTGAAACTTGGTAGGATCCATAATGTACCAGCAGTCCCTTGTAGTGTGCGTTGTTCAACTACAGATCTGACAGACCACTGTCAATGACGGAGTAGGTAAGAGGCCATAATTAAACTTCTTTTTTAAACAAACTTTTATTTTTTACTTCCACAAAATGGGCGAACTCATTGAACCATGTTTAATGTATGCAAGGTAGACAAACATCAGCCCATGAAATAACATTAAACAAGCCCAAGCCCACCCTAGCTAAGCTTTGGGCGACGGCGTTCTTGAACAGTATGCGAAAGAAACCCTAACTATATATAAATCTTTCACACAGCAGCAACACTCCTTCAACATCCTCCATCTTTCTGAATCACAATTTATTTCTTTAGAGAGATACATAGCACTAAATCTCTACAATCTGTTTCTATCAACAGCTTCCGGAGGCAAGTGTTTGTGTCTAGTGTTACTGCAAAATGAATGGCCGCTACCTCTGGAAGAGAGGGACCTGAATGATCTAGAATCGAGAAGGCGCGTCCTAAAATGAGATTGCATCTTGAGATTTTGATAATCGCCCCACCACCAGTAGGCTTATGAATCCTCACCACTGAAGCATCTATGTTCATCTTCAACATACCAGCAAGCGGCGGCCACCTCCGACGATCTAATCTGTCTTCGGTCTTTGCATGTGTAGATCTGCAAAAAAAAAGGTTAGATATTTCTGTAAATTCCGTTTTGTAGCTGAGTGGAAATTTTTATCATTTCTATTGAAACTAACTTAAAATGATTTAAATTTGATATTTCCTAATGTGCCAAAGAGTATGGATGAAAAGTTAGACGAGATCAATGTTAAAAGCTTTCTCAAAGATTTAGAGATGAGCATGTTAAAGGCAAGTTTGAGCTTGATACATTCAAATCCCAAAATTGACGATTTTCATACTTGTCTAATGGACTGACATTTGAAGAACATATGTAAGTCAATCATCGAAAGATGGTTATAGAAACAAAAAGTAAGCTTTAACCCCTGCTAATTCACATTTTTGTTTTGATGGGATGTAGCCATGATATAGCTTCCACACACACATTTATGCGTACTTTCAAGTTCCATTAAACTTTCAAAAAAGTATCACCCCGGAGAATAGGCTTGCCAATGTAGGTATGAAAATACTTTTGATTAACAAAAGAGGCAACCACATAATAACCGATTTGACAGTATAATTTCCTGTCTCTTTTTTTGTCGAAACTAGGTTATCTTTCACTTTGAGTTTATTGGTAATAGGGATGGCAATTTGCTCATGTCCGATCCCAGGTCCAAGCGATCCGGTCCGAATGGATCAAGTCTGAACCCGATCTAATTTAAAATAAATCGGATATGGAACATGAAAGAAAAATCATAAAAATATGGATCCAGATTTGGATCATAGTGTTGATTGTTGGATACCTGATCATCCGAGTACTTTCCATTTTACAAAATACTCCCAAGGGTTATATTTAATAATGAATATACATATTAGTGTATAGAATTATAAACTCATTTTTCACCACAGTGCTACTAACCCTGGTCTCACAAAAATCACAAATCTAATTATGACAATGACTTATGGACAATTTTCTTCTACGTTAATTTTTTTATATTTGTGATTGAAATGGTGTATTGACATTTTATCTTATTTTATTTTTTCTATATGTGGTTTGGAAGTTATGAAGGCCAAGTTGATATTAGCATAAGTCGTGTTTTGATGTTATCATGATATATTTTTATACTTTTTGGGTTCTTTGGGAGCCCAACTCAGATCTGATCTTATTTGTGCCTGTCGGATTTTCAGGATCGGATATGAATATTATAGTTTAAATCCGACCCGAATTCAATATGAACTCAATTAAGATTCAAGTGGATATGAATCAGATATGAATCCGCTCTTTTTATTCGAATTTAGATATGAATTTAGGTGGATCAGATCCGAATAAGTCTTTCCTGGCTAGTTTACAAAGTAGGATAACTATATAGTTCTTCCAAAATCAATAGAAATTTTTTGATTTTCCTCGCCGTTAGCTATAAGATGTCTTACGCCTTGGAACACAGTGTCCCTTATCTTTAAAATCCATTTCAAACATAAGAGGAATCATAAGAAGCATTAACAGATTAAAGTTTCCATTGTCTTTAAAAGCCATTTCCAAACCTATAGGAGGAAGCATAAGAAGCATTAATAGATAAAGCAGCTGAATCCTAAAAATATTTCCCTTTAAAGAATTTTGGTAAAAATGAATTATGATGAACTAAGATACGCCAAACTTGTTTTACTAATAATGCAAGCATACAAAAAATATAAGGATTAATTGCATTTTATCCCCCTATGGTTATGGGTTTGTACTAAAAACCCCCTTGTGTTTCAAAATGTTGCAAATAACCTCCTCGTGGTTTGGTTTTTTGAGGTTTCGTTAAACTACGAAAATCGTCTAAAGTTTCACAAAATGACTATTATACCCTTATTTGTTAGAATATTAACATATATATAATATAAATACTTACAAATAAATGAAAAAAAAAGAAAAAAAGAAGAAAATTGAAAGAATGAGAAGACCGGAAGCAGAGAAGGGAGAAGAAGGAGAAGCATAAACCAAACCATTATCAAAATTTGTGACCATCAAATTTATCCGATCAAACTAAAATCTTGACAATGATGTGCAATTTCTTCCAAGCATCGACATGTATGAACACAAATCCGATAAAAAGTCAATCTTCAAACACAACCAAGAACTAACCCTAAACTGAAACTCGTATGTCATGGAGGAGGAGAACGAGGAACGACCCCGCCGTCGAGTTTCCTCATCAACGCCTGTGAGTTCTGAGCCCCGTTCTTCTCATTCGACCGGTTCTTAGATACACTTTTGGTTCACCAGATCGACCAAAAAAATGAGAGAAGAAGAAGAAGAAGAAGAAGAAGAAGAAGAAGAAGAAGAAGAAGAAGAAGAAGAAGAAGAAGAAGAAGAAGAAGAAGAAGAAGAAGAAGAAGAAGAAGAAGAAGAAGAAGAAGAAGAAGAAGAAGAAGAAGAAGAAGAAGAAGAAGAAGAAGAAGAAGAAGAAGAAGAAGAAGAAGAAGCTAATGCTGCCAATGTTCGCCAACAAATCCGGTTATCTCCCTGTAGACGGTCTTCTTCTTCTTCTTATTCTTCCTCCTTTTGTTTTCTGGTCTCCGGCTTTGGTTTGGAGAGACTAGAGAGAGAAATCGTAGGTAGAGTTGTGGAAAACGATGGGGATGGTATTATATAAGCAAAGGTACTATAGTCTTTTGGGGTATACTTAACAGAAAATAACCCCCCTGCGCACATAAATGAAACCACATGGAGGTTTTTTGCTACATTTTGAACCACGAGGGTGTTTTTCGCACAAACCCGTAACTACATGAGGGTAAAGTGCAATTAACCCAAAATATAAATCCTAACCCCCACCCCCCCCCCCCCCCACCCCCAAACGAGCTTGGAAATACGTAATATGTCCCACTCTTCCCCGAAAGTTCATCACTATATTTGGGGTCAGTTTAGGAATACTTCTGCTGCCAGCACTTTTGTTAACCGACAGCAGAAATAATTTTATTGCGTTGGGTAAAAATATTTTTTTAATTTTCGGACAGTTTCTACTGTCCAACGACATTTATTAGGAAGCAAGGGGAGAGATGTTTTTCTCAGATGTTCTTTTGATTTATCTACAGCCGATTTCAACTAGTGTTTGTTCTGAAACCGTAAACTAAACCGAATATATTGGTTTACTAATTTGTAATCAAACCAAACAATTTGGAAGGATGAACCGAACCAAACCAAAATGTAAAACTTTAGTTTGGTTTTATTCGATTCAGTCAGTTTGCCTAAACTTTCTTGTATGGATATTATAATACTAATTATGTCAACGAATTTTATATTTGAAGTAAGAAAGAAATCAATTAAGCGTAAAAAAAACTTGCACACTTATGATTTTAGAGGAAATTATGATGGAAAGTGAGAGAAATGGAGAAGATTATGATCAATAAGATCATTTTAATTGAATATATCTACTTGTATTTCTCTTTTAATAGATTATTTCATATACTTTACACAATATTTATTTTAATAAAGGTACATTACGAACATATCGGTTCCGTTTAATTTTGTGCGATGTGATTTTTTATAGACGGAAACCGATCCAATTAGACAGGTATGTGAAAAGTTTGAACTGTTCATAAACCTAACATCTGTAAAAATGGTCCAAAATCATGATATTGGTTTTGGTCCGATCAGTTTGACCGATGTATTTGATTTTCTTTACAGAACTAGTTTTAACCTTAATTTTTTATAAAAGAAATCGGTATTTATATTTACAAAACCGATGTAGTATGTCATATAATTTGTCATTTTACTCTCACACCAGGTTCTATATTGGTTTTACCAAATCCCAAATTACTGTATTAATATTTTACCGTAGTTTTTACATAATGTTTACTAAAAAACATCAAATGTAAAGTTCACAACTGCTTTCCCACAGTGATTCTCACATAGAAGGTTATACCCAAACTAGCCCTTACTCCACTACGATTCGATAATGATATTCCGAATCAGTACAACGAGTTAAGGAGGCGAAAAAAAATCTAAATTTTACACTGTGTAAGTGAGATAGCATTGAACAACAATCCTTATTTGCCGCCCCGATACCAAAAGGAAACATTATCATCCTTATTTGTTGAATCCCGAAATGTCTTCGTGCGAAGGTCTTATTGAGCTGCTTCACGAACACTTTTGGTCTTTTGGCCTTTTGAGTATGTCTTAGTACGAAGACCTCCTTGTCTTCATGCGAAGACATCCTGGACTTCACTGTTTCGCGCTCCTTTGAGTTTCTTCTAACTTCAAGGCATATTCCCAACAATTTGAAACAATATTATGTTATCAAATAAATTAGCAAGTAAGCAAACCTCTCATTGCATGAACAATTTTGTTTGCAAATGGTGTACGAGAGCTTATTAAGGAGAAAAAACAATTAAACAAGGGAGCACCATTTCACAAGAAGACATGAGAAATACCATAACACTAAGATTTTAGAACAATTATTCTAATACAGCAAAATTTCAATAAATTAAATAAAGAAACATTTTTCATGAAATAAAACATAGTCAATATTTGGAATAACAAAGAATGAAAAATTGGCTCCCTCTTGATCTTGAGCTAGCCTAGCCTAGCATTTGTAGTGCCTTCAGATCATTTTACAAATCAGTGATGGATCTGTAGTTTCTTGCTTTCTTGCAGTGGTAATTCGCCACACAACCCACCACAATCCTACGAGTTCTCTTTCTTTTGACGTTACTACTTTCTCCTTCAATTCTGCAGTTGTTGTTGCTGAGTTGCATGAGGGAAATGACTGCATCTTTCTCTTTCTGCTCCATGGCATCAAAGTTTCTTGCTTCGCATGGACCCTCAATTTCTAAACTCTTAATAACGGGAGAGAGAGAGATTGAGTAGTTAGAAAATACGGGACGAAAATAAAACGTTATACGGTACATACGTGTATTATACGATTTTAGGTTAAAAATACGTTAGTAAAAAATTGGCTTAAAAATACACAATTTAATTAATTCGAGTTTTTCATACGTATAGTTCGTATACTAGTTATTCATTTGAAATTAAAAATACCGGGTGCATTTCTTAGTATTTTGGCATATATAATGAGTCTTTTGTGTCACACATTGTCATATTTTTCATATTTTTATCAAATATTTATAAATAATTTGTAAAGCAGTACTCAATTGTTTATCATTTCTGATATTTACACTATTTACTCATAACTAATTACTCATGTAAAATAATATCATACTATTCAAACTACTTCTGTAAAAAAAAAAAAAAAAAAAAAAAAAAAAAAAAAAAAAAAAAAAAAAAGTTACTACACAAGACTCAAGATGCATGTATACACACACACACACACATAATTATAGTTATTTTAACTTAATATTTTCAAAATTTTATAACAATACTTGTAAATGTTTATAACAGTAAATATTTAAAATAGATAAGTAGTAAGAAAATACTTAATAATATTTAATTACTAAAAGTTACACTATTTTAGATGATACTTTATTCGGGAATATTGTTTACAAGAAGTTTTATTCGGAGGTATTGTACGTTAAAACGTGAAATACGAATATTAAACACTCAAAAATTCGAGTATTTTTCACTAGGTCCAGCAATAGTACGAAATACAGAAGTATTTTTCATTTATACGTACGTACGAGTATTAAACGAAAAAATTCAGAGTATTTACAGAAAAAATAGTTATAATTACCTTAAACTTATCTCGTGTATATATATAGGACCAACACTTGTTGGTCCTATATATATATATATATACATGAAGGTTAAGGTAATTATAACTTTTTTTTTACTAATCAATTCATTGTTATTAGTATTAATTACCAACTATTAATATTAAATAACTCTTCAGACTTAACAGCTCGTACTTAACATATTGTCATAAATTTAAACATGGCGGTGAAAAATAATAAAATGGTGAACTCTACTTGTGCCAAAATGGTTCTCTTAAGAATTTAATTGAAAATTAATGTCCCACAATGCGTCCCGCCAAATCCAAGTTATTTAGAATTTACATCAAGGTGTTGTCATGAATTCAAGATTTTTAAAATTCTTAAATATAAAAATCTTTCCAAAAAAGAAATCATTAAGCAATTATGTCCTGAATTCGCCATTAATTAATCATTAAGTAATTTCTTTCTTGAATATGTTTTATTATTTAAAAATTCTAAAAGGCTTGAATTCATGAGAAGGCCTTGATGTAAATTCTTTATAACTTGGAATTGGGGACAACGTTTTGGGACATTAATTCTCAAATAAATTCTTACGAGTGCCATTTTGGCACAAGTAGCTGGAGTTCATTATTTTATTATTTTTCATCGCCATGTTTAAATTTAAAATATATATATATATATATATATATATTAGGAGCTGTCAAGTCTCAATAGTAATTTAATATTAATAATCGGTAATAAATATCAATAACAGTGAATTAGTTAGTAGAAGATAGCTATAGTTACCTTAATCTCATCTCAAATATATATACGACCAACTCTCGATCTCCCTCTCTCTCGTTGTTAAGAGTTAAGAAATGGTCGATCTAAACGAGGCAAGAATACTTTTTGACGCCATGGAGAATAAAGAGAAAGAAGCAGTTATTTTCCTCATGCAACTCAGTAACAATAGCTGCAGAGTTGAATCAGAAAGAAGCAGAGTCAAAAGAAATTGAACTCCTAAACTTGCGGTGGGGTGTGTGAGGAATTACCAGTGCAAGAAGGCAAGATAGTACAGATCTATCACGGGTTTGTACAATGATCCGAAGTCACTACAAATGCTAGGCTAGGCTAGCTCAAGATCAAGAGAGAGTCAATTTTGCATTCTTAGTTATTCTAAGTATTGGCTATGTTTTATTTCATAAAAAATGTTTTTTTTTCTTTCAGTTGTTGAAATTTCACTGTATTGGAATAATTGTTCTTAAATCTTAGTGTTATGGTATTTCTCATGTTTTGTTTGTTAAATAGTGTCTCCTTGTTTAAATTGTTTTTATCCTTAATAAGCTCTCGTACACCATTTCCAAACAAAATTGTTCTTGCAATGAGAGGTTCGCTTACTTGCTAATTTATTTGATAACATAACATCGTTTCAAGTCTTGTTGGATCAGTTCGATTAAGATACTACTTTAGGGCCGATGTAGAAAAATACAGTGATGATTAAGTTACAGGACGGAAACAAAGAGAAAAAGCTCTGGAGAGAGAAACAAGATATAGAGTTTATCTTGCTTGCATCGGCCTCATTACCTCTTGATTTGGGGTTCGCCGTCCTTAGCGGCACTGGGGAGAATTCTACTACGTTACATCATCTAGGAATCTCTAAACTTAGAAGAATGTAAGATATTTTTGTAAGACTATATAACAGGAACGAGAGATAAGAACTAATGAACAAACGCATTGAAATCAAGAACACAGTTTTAACATGGTTCACTAACGATCACGTTAGCTACCTCCACGACAAAAACGAGCACTTTATTTATTGAGAGAAACCACAAAGCTAAACCACTATGCATCCACACAAGTATTAGCCACGTCATACATCCTTATATAGGCTACACCCACTTTCTCTCTAAGAAATCATAATCACACAAATATTAGGAAACAAACCAATAACGCAGAGCCAGCCCCATAGGGAGGCAGATGGTGCCGCCTCTTTAGGCCCTTGGGCAAGGAAGGCCCCGTCGTTTTACAAATATAGTTAAGTTAATTACATATTTTAGTGTGTAGTCATTATAATATTTATATTAATTTGTCGGTAACTCAAATTTTTGCCACAAAATTGATCCAACTTCAATTCTCGTTGATTACATATGTGAAGATTTTAGTTTTTACTTTCTAAAACTTGTAAAGTTATTCAATATTTATCAAAATCAACCTTACTTATTCTATAAAGAATTAAATCAGTGTATCAAAACAAGTATTACAATTCAAATATTTTTAAGCTACAAATAGATAGTGTAACTTTTTGAAGAGGGGGCCTCGAACATTTACGTGCTTTAGCCCCCGACTTTCTAGGGTCGGCCATGCCGATAATGAATATAGTAGATTCCTATTTCTACTAGTTTCCAAAACCAAGAATTCCTAATATTTTCATAACACATAATCACCCAACAAATCTTGTTTAAATTCGCCAAATCTTGTCGATTCAATTCAAGAAACCCAACAAATCTCCACCTTGCCTTGAATCCTCTCAACAACCCGAACCAAAACAGACACTTCTCTCCTTAAAATAAAGCCAATTCTTCTTTTGCACCAGATGGATGATCTTCCCAAACGGATGATCTTCCCAGAACTAGACATTCGACAACAATATGCAAAACCATATGCGCCAGACAATGCTCCAACTCACATGTGTCCCTGCAATGAATGCACTGGATGTTATACGTTGCTCCAACACTTACATGTGGACCCTACAATGAATGCATGGATGCTGGTCCAACTCCCACAGAGTACCTGAAACAACGCCATATGTTTCTCCAATTTCCAATGAAGTCCTGCAACGATGCGACGGGTGTTACTCCAACTTCCGCGAGTTCCTATAATAATGCGCCACAGCCAGATGCTCGTCATATATGCAGTATATGAGATCCCAATGTGTGCCTCATACGTGCTAGATGCCCTCGTCAGAGACCCACAAAATTGCTTCCAACTTCTGCGAGTTCCTACAATAATGCGGCACAACTAGATGCTCGCCAAATCTGCAATATATGCGAGCCCAATGTGTGCCTCTTACGTGCCAGATGCCCTCTTCAGAGATCCACCTTGCTCCACGCCTGGAGCCCAAAATCCTACTACTCGTTAGAGCCTGGATTAGCCCCCTTGTGAGGCTTAGATGGTGGGGAACGTATCTGCCGTACCCCCTTTTTCAGAGGCTAGTTGCAACCACGGATCATGTTGCTTCAACAAACCATGCATCTTAATTCGTCACATATGGAAGCTGTTTCTCTCTGTAAACTTGTCGATCTTGATCACGCTTCCAGACATCCTTCTTTGCCTAGGCCCCGAGGACGGGAAGGGTCCCCTCCTTTTGGTACGTAACGAGTAGATATATGAACATGTCTATTAATACACACTTTAGATAGTGTAAAACAAAAACAATTGTATTGAAAAGTTTAGATAGTTGGGTAGAATGTTTTACATACTTTGTTTTCTTGTGACCTTATCACTTGGTTTAGATAGTTGAGTAAAATGTGTTTACATATTCTGTTTTCTTATTAATGGCCATACTTTTGAACGGTCCATTTAGATTAGCATATGTTGTCCGAATTACACATTAGTACAATAGAGTCCTAGTTCAGAATTTTGCCTAGGGCCCCAAAAAGTGTTGGGCCGGCCTTGGTTACGCCCTTATCTGAGTGCTTCACCTTGATCGCAAAACCCTAGCCCTTAGTTTCACCGGATTATGAAATCGTAGATGTTAGCTCCACCTTGATCTTGAAACACCGGGTTTGATACCGGTTTGTTATAACTGGAATGAGACAAGAACAAATAAACAAGTGCAACGAGATCAAGAACATAGTTTTAACATGATTCACTAGATCATGTTAGCTACCTCCACGGCGAAAACGAACACTTTATTTATTGAGAGAAACCACAAAGCTTCAACACTCTACATCCACACAAGTATTAGGCACGACCTACATCTTTATATAGGCTACACTGAATCTTAATTACCCAAATTTTAGGAAACAATCCAATAAGGGATACTAAGTTCCTAATTCTACTAGTTTCCAAAACCAAAATTCTTAATAGCTTAAATTCCCCGAATCTTGTTGATTCAATTCAAGGCATCCTAACACTATCATAATAGTATTCATTATTTAGGCTCTTTCGTTATATTAATAGCTTATGGACTTCGAGCCCGAATAAGTATTGAACTTCTAGACTTAACTTGAATAATAATTATGGATAATTTGGCTAAATCAAATGTAGCCTCCAACATAAATTGGAGAATTTGCAAAGAAATAAATCAAATTTTCACATATGAGCAAAGAAGAATCAATACAAAGGCTTGTTTTTTTCTGTTTTTTTATGAACCTACCATGGGTGGCATAACCCCGCGTGTTAACTGAATAGTCAGGCTCCCAACCTGTAAGCAATAAAATGTGGGGGGAGGGGGGCATCAAGCCTGGCCCACTACAGCTGGTAAGCTCAAAAAATGGAGCACAAAAGGCTATACATCTCATGGTGGATGATAATACATAAGATCTCGAGCATCGTGCCTGCAAAGATTACTAATCTCTAAGGGTAATTCTAGTTGGTACTGGAAACAGCCTCGAATGACGTGGACTGGTCAAAGCTACAAGAGAATGTGGCAATAAACAAACCATCATGGTCCCGAAAGATCCCTCCCCTAGCTCCCTGACCTAACCGAACAGACAAATCGAAATTACATGAAAAGGACTTCTAAATGATCATTTAAGCGCAATTCTAAAACACTGTCCTTCTTTTATCAGAACGACCCCTATCCCATACCCAGGTCAGGCGTCTTCATCTTGAACGGTCCGAGCCACATGTAAATCCTTGATTTCATCATAGTTGAACTCTCCCCCCCCCCCCTCCCTACTTGAAATGCACCTTATAACCCACTTGAACCATTTTCTCTCTTTCTTTTCCTGATGATGCTGTTGCTAATGGTGCTTTCAACAACTTCTTCCTCTTCCTTGTCCATGTAATCAACCTTTCTTGCTTTGCACGAACCTGTTATAAAATATTTAATTCTGGCGACGAAGTTTCGGCAAAAATAATCAAGACAAATTTAGAAGAAGAAGATACTGTTGTTAGAAACTTTATTGACCCGAACAAATTGTGTATAATCTAAACAGTACCCGAAAATAATAAAACACGGAACGAACTTACTGATAGTGAGATTCCCGAACGCTTGTACAATTTTTGGAAGACAGTTTCGTATAGAATACGAGGCTCCTTAAAGCAGATTCGTCCCCCACACTTCGTGCTTGCCGTGGAGAAATTGGACGTCTACTTCCCAGGATAAAAGCTTCCCTGTGCAGTGTTGAAAGCACGATACGACACTCGCACACGACGAACTAAGACCACGAAAAGGAGAATTTCTGATGGAAGGTAGTGAGAGAGATATTTGTGTGTTTATGAGATGTGTCACAATGAGGAGGATGGTAGTCCCTTTTATAGGAGAAGAAGTGACTGTTGGGAACGGTTGTGTCTGTTCAATTCGAACTGATCAGTTGCAACTGTTGACAATCCGTTTAAATACATAACGTATTAATATTTAGTTAGTATTTGGCCCAAAAAGTTAAAGCCCACTAACTAGCCCAACCCAACACTACAACACGTCACAACATGTATCCAATCCGACTGTGGTGGTTCGAACTTTGCCCAAGTTTCTTCCTCATCAACGATGTGATATACTCTCTCTCAACCCAATGATCAACGACTCATTTTGAGCGCTTAATTTGATCATTCATTACTTCATAGTTTTTGACGAGCGAGTTACCGAAACGATCATCAATGTACCTAGTTTACAACTGTGTGTTCGGTATCATCACCTCTTAAGCAAGTTGGGTAAAAACCAGACTCAAATTAATATCGTCAAAAACTTATTTTTCCAACAATCCCCCACATGAATGACAAATTAGCTTTTAATCTTAAAAGTTGTCCAAATGTGGATGAAATATCCTAGGCGGTTGTTAATTGCATAAAGAAAGGTGGCCATAAGCTTTGAACCTTCCCCTTAGTGGAATACTACAGGATATACTGGCTTGACAGTGAACGAAACGCCTTGAACTGCTTGCCGCGTTGTATACCTAGTCGGTAGTAATCACACAATTAACAACCTGAACGTAGTCCGTTCTCATAGTTGTGTTCATTTCGGCCTTGAAACACTTTCCTGGTTTCATGAGTAGACTTAGAGGAGTATAGCCACGTCATCCTCCTAGAACCGGCCCGTTCCTACTCACATAGGTGAGACACACAACGAGTATCCTACATACTCTTCTCAAGGAACCTTAAGATGTGGTCTCATTAAAAGCCTTTAGCTTACCCTGTCCCATCACTCGGTGTTCGCCCTAGGAATGAGTTTGGAAACTTTATTTCCGGGTGAGTGATTTGTTTATTTGCACTGGTAGTTGGGTTGTCCCTTTTGAACCTAGTTCTTGGGATCTCCAGTCACCTAGGTTGGGTTTGCCGCTACGTGCAACTCTTACGAGATTGGCTTTAATCCCATTCCCCTTGACGAACTTGCAACTAATTCTCTCGATAAACCTTTAGTCAACGGATCCGCTATATTTTCTTTTAACTTTGCATAATCGATCGATATTATTCCTCTTGAGAGAAGTTGCCTAATGGTATTATGTCTCCGACGTATATGTCTAGACTTACCATTATACATGCTACTTTGTGCTCTGCCTATTGCCGATTGGCTGTCGCAATGAATGCAAATAGGAGGCACTGGTTTTGGCCATGTTGGAATATCTTCGAGGAAATGACGAAGCCATTCTGCTTCTTCCCCTGCCTTGTCTAACGCTATGAATTCCGCTTCCATAGTAGACCTTGCAATGCACGTCTGCTTTGAAGATTTCCAACATATTGCCGCTCCATCGAGAGTGAATACATATCCACTTGTGGACTTGGAGTCTCTTGAGTTCGAGATCCAATTGGCATCACAATATCCTTCCAAGACAGCTGGATAGTTCGAGTATTGTAGACCCATGTCCTTGGTATAACGAAGATACCTCAGCACTCGAATCAAGGCTGTCCAATGATCCTTTCCAGGGTTACTGGTAAAGCGACTCAATTTCCCGACAGCTTCTGCGATGTCCGGCCTTGTATAATTCATGATGTACATGAGGCTTCCAATTATTTGTGCATGTTCTAATTGCCTAACACATTCGCCCCGATTCTTGGCGAGATGTAAACTCACGTCTACTGGTGTGGTAATCGGTTTATTATTCCCTTCGTCGAACTTTTCGATCACCTTTTCTATGTAGTGAGTTTGAGAAAGTGCGTAACCATCTGAAGTTTTCGTAATTTTAATCCCTAAAATCACATCAGCCACTCCTAGCTCTTTCATGTCAAAATTTGTAGACAATAATTTCTTGGTGTCAAGAATTATTACCTTGCTGCTCCCCATAATTAGCATGTCATCGACATACAAGCATATTATGACACATTCCTTTCCTATTTTCTTATAATATACGCACTTGTCACATTCATTTGTTCGAAAACCATGACTGCTCATGACTTTGTCGAACTTCTCGTGCCATTGCTTGGGGGCTTGTTTTAGTCCATAAAGGGACTTCTTTAGCCGATAGTATTTTTTGTCGCTTCCAGGAACTTTAAACCCTTCCCATATAGATTTCTTCCTCTAATTCTCCGTTCAAGAAAACCGTTTTAACGTCCATTTGGTGAATTTCAAAATTGAATATTGCAGCAATTGCGATAAGCATTCGAATAGACGTTGTTCTGGTTACAGGAGAATATGTTTCAAAGAAATCTAGTCCTTCTTTCTGCCTATACCCTTTCGCGACAAGTCTTGCCTTGTACTTGTAGATCTTACCATCGGGTTTAAGCTTTTTTCTTAAAAATCCACTTACAACCTAGGGGCTTGGAGCCTTCTGGAATAACTACTAATTCCCAAGTATTATTTTGTAAGATGGATTCGATCTCGCTATTAATAGCTTCTTTCCAATATGGAGCATCAACACTGGACATGGCCTCTTTATAACTTGTTGGATCATTTTCCGTTAAATATGTTAGGAAATCAGGTCCGAAATTTGTTGCCGTTTTGGCTCGTTTACTTCGCCTTACCTCTTTTTCCTGGTCATCGCCAATGGCGGTATAATGCAACCGTTTTCGGGACGCTTCTACTTCCTTTATCTTGCAATGAAATATATCTTCGAAGAAGGAGGCATTGGCTAATTCAATAATAGTGTTCTCGTGAATATCCGGTATTTTTGATTTGTGGACCAGAAACCGGTGAGCACTACTATTAGCCGCGTATCCAATGAAGATGCAATCTATCGATTTAGGTCCTAACTTGACCCTTTTCGGTGGTGGGGTTGCTACTTTAGCAAGACAACCCCATACCCTCAAATGTTTGTATGAGGGTTTTCGGCCTTTCCACATTTCATATGGGGTCTTATCCAATTTCCTATTAGGAATTCTGTTTAGAATATAGTTGGCGCTTAATAAAGCTTCCCCCCACATGTTTTGTGGTAGCCCTGAACTTAAAAGTAATGTGTTTAGCATTTCTTTTAAAGTTCTATTATTTTTTTCTTTCCGCCACCCCATTTTGTTGGGGTGTGTAGGGTGCTGAGGTCTGATGGAGATTCCATTTTGCGAACATATTTCAGAAAATGGAGAATCATATTCTCCTCCTCGATCGCTACGAAGAATCTTAATCCTTTTATTCAATTAATTTTCCACCTCGGCCTTATATTTCTTGAATGCGTCTAACGCTTCATCTCGACTATGCAATAAATAAACATAGCAATATTTAGTGCAGTCGTCGATAAACGTTATAAAATATTTCTTTCCACTTCTTGTCTGCACAAATTTCAGATCACATATGTCGGCGTGAATTAATTCGAGAGGGCTCGTTGATTTCGAACCGATAGGTTGAAATGGCTTACTTGTCAACTTTGCCTCTACGCATATTTCACACTTGTGATCGAAATTAATCGCGCTTTTGGGAAGATGGTCCATTTTCAATAATTTACGAATCGACTCGTAATTAACATGACCTAATCGTGCATGCCATAAACAAGAAGTAGAAGAATCCGACAAATAATTAACTTGCGCTCTCTTATTCATAGTCGAAAACACAGTCATTACATTGAGCTTAAATAGCCCATCTTTGAGATACCCCCTACCTAGATATTCTCCACCTTTAGTCAGAATTAATTTGTCCGACTCAAATACAAGCTTAAACTTTCTTGCTAAGCACTGATCCTGAAACTAGGTTCTTCCTAATATCGGGAACATAGAGAACATCATTGGTAAGGGTTTTTACGAAAGTCACTTTCAGCATTATTTTCCATTTCCCTTTTATGGCGGAAGTTTCTGAATTTCCCATAAACAACGGTTCTTCATTTTCAGTCGGCTCGAACGATGAGAACATAGCCTTGTCGGAACATATGTGCCTTGTGGCACCGGTGTCGATCCACCACTCCTTGGGATGGCCTCCGGCGAGGTTCACTTCCGAGACTACGGCTGCAAAGTCGTTTCCGTCTTCTCCATCCTCGGCCATGTTGGCTTCGGGTTTCTTCCTTTTGGAGGTATTCTTCTTTTTCCGACAATCTTTTATCTTGTGCCCGGTCTTGCCACAGTTGTGACATTTACCCGTGAACTTTTTCTTCTGATTCTTAGCATTCCTTTTCAGATTTTTCTTCGGCTTTTCCTCTACGACGCTTGCCTTAGACTGATAGCTTGTTGACGGCTTGTCTTCGGCTAGTCGATTGCCTTCTTCAATCTGAAGTCGAACGATGACCTCCTCCATCGTTATTTCTTTACGCTTGTGCTTCAGGTAGCTCTTGTAGATCTTCCATGCGCGGGGCAACTTGTGAATCATCACGGCTACAAGGAATTCCTCAGGGAGATCCATTTTCTCCGCTATTACATCATGTATTACACATTGAAATTCCTGAACCTGTTGCATGATACCCTTGGAGTCTACCATTCTAAATTCCATGAAATTCTCGACTACAAACTTTTTAGCACCGGCATCCTCTACTTTGTACTTATTTTCGAGGGATTGCCAAAGTTCTTTAGCCGTTTTTACAGCACAATAGACGTTATACAACTGGTTGTCTAAACTATTTAAAATATAGTTTCTCGCAAGGAAGTCCGAATGATTCCAAGCCTCAACCGTTGCAATTGTCTGTCTATCGGCTTCTTCAGGACATGGAGGAGCATATTCGTTGAGAAATTTGGCTAGACTCGGCGTTGTTAGGTAAAACAGCATCTTTTGCTGCCAACGCTTGAAGTCCTTACCCGTAAATTTCTCCGATTTTGTCAACAAGATGAGAACCCACCGGTACAACGGGATTGGCGGTAGCAGATGTCAGACTTGACATTTCAGCCGCCTCTTTTCCGGAATTGTCTCCCATTTCTACAAATAGAAATGTTTCTGTTACTATCGACAGAATTAACAATAAACCGAAAAACTGAATTGAAATTACAGTACTATAAGCGGTTGATGTTAGATAGTACTGGACAAAAGAAAATAAAACTGAAAACTTGCTGAAATTAATCGAAGCAAGTGTAGATAGAATCGAAATAGCGGACTTGCTGGAATTAAAACGCAAGTCTAAAAGTAAACTGTTAACAAATTAACACAAATGAAAGAGCAAATTGACAGAAACTGTATTGCGGCTAGATTAATATTAAGCCTATATGCCACCAACAACAGGACAATTGGTTTTAAAATGAACAACATGTTGTTAAGAGACAAATTAAATTCTAAACAAACTGTAATGAAACTAACCAACCAACAAAGAAATGGTGACGGCCAGATAAAGAAATGGTGACGGCCAGATATGGAAATTACGAACATGCCATAATTTCAATAGTAACAAATGAAGCAAATCTTTTACGAACACCGCCTTGTTAACAGAGACAGACCAAGAAAATTCAATAGTATGTTTAAGAGGAATCTATTGAACTTAGTGACTTTAATAACTAGACAAACTGAAACAAGAAATCCTCACAACTAATGGATTGACAAATACAAGCAGTTGACTTTTCTATATGCCAACTAAATGAATGAAATCACAAAGGTTGTCTAATTTATTGAAATGAACGAAACAGTGAGTAAGAACCAAACAACGACCAGTTTCAGGAAATTGGTTTACCGTCACAGAAATGATAGGTACAGGTAGATTAAACACAAACGAATCTGCTTTAAGATTGTTAGAAACTTTATTGACCCGAACAAATTGTGTATAATCTAAACAGTACCCGAAAATAATAAAACACGGAACGAACTTACTGATAGTGAGATTCCCGAACGCTTGTACAATTTTTGGAAGACAGTTTCGTATAGAATACGAGGCTCCTTAAAGCAGATTCGTCCCCCACACTTCGTGCTTGCCGTGGAGAAATTGGACGTCTACTTCCCAGGATAAAAGCTTCACTGTGCAGTGTTGAAAGCACGATACGACACTCGCACACGACGAACTAAGACCACGAAAAGGAGAATTTCTGATGGAAGGTAGTGAGAGAGATATTTGTGTGTTTATGAGATGTGTCACAATGAGGAGGATGGTAGTCCCTTTTATAGGAGAAGAAGTGACTGTTGGGAACGGTTGTGTCTGTTCAATTCGAACTGATCAGTTGCAACTGTTGACAATCCGTTTAAATACATAACGTATTAATATTTAGTTAGTATTTGGCCCAAAAAGTTAAAGCCCACTAACTAGCCCAACCCAACACTACAACACGTCACAACATGTATCCAAGCCGACTGTGGTGGTTCGAACTTTGCCCAAGTTTCTTCCTCATCAACGATGTGATATACTCTCTCTCAACCCAATGATCAACGACTCATTTTGAGCGCTTAATTTGATCATTCATTACTTCATAGTTTTTGACGAGCGAGTTACCGAAACGATCATCAATGTACCTAGTTTACAACTGTGTGTTCGGTATCATCACCTCTTAAGCAAGTCGGGTAAAAACCAGACTCAAATTAATATCGTCAAAAACTTACTTTTTCCAACAACTGTAAATAATAACTCACTGATCTATGGAATGGTGCTCTTTAGAAGAAGAAAATACTGTAAATAATAACACACTGATCTATAGGTTTTGAAATGCTGCTCTGAAGTTGAAGAGTCTCGTACATATAGGGTACGGGTTCCTTAAAACAGATTAGCCGTCTGCTATTACAAATGACTTCTGTTTACCAGGATAAAAGTCTTCCGGCGAGGTGATTGAAAGCACGTAACCACCAAGCCCGACGAACCTAAACTTGGCAGAGAAAGTTTGTTGTTGGCAGAGAGAATGAGTACTGTATTTCGGTTGTGTTGAAATTGGGAGAAGTGACTGGGTTTTATAGGAAGAGAAAGTGGCGGTTGGGGCCGTTGGCCCACCTACCATACCACGTCACGGCCCGTGCCCGAGACCGAGTCGGCGGCGCGCGCGTGGTGGGTTAACCTTTGTCTATGTCCTCTCTCCTGCAATAAATTGCTTCACCAAAAGGGCGTGCCCTATAGTGCAAACATAAAGTAGATAAACACTCAAGTTTCTTCCTTGAACCAAGATGTGGTTCTCATTTCTTCTCAACACAATTATTTTTATCATGAACTCATTTTGACGAGTAATTTTTTAGTGCTCCAAAAGAGCACCACGTGGTGCTCTATAACCAATGAGTGTCTGCCACTCACAGACAGTTCGTTTAAGTGCTGCACCTCTCATTGGTTGTAGAGCACCACGTGGTGGTCTTTTGAAGTACTAAAAAATTGCTCCATTTTGAGAGCTCGATTTGATCGTTTATTTCTAAATGGTTTTTGACGAATGGGTTACCGAAACGACCATCAAGTTGCACACTATACGATGATGCAACGGGTGTTGTTGACTCTTAAATTAATGAGCCGGTATAAAACCGAGCTCAAAGTCAGAATACAAAATGTTGTTCCAAAGATCAATGTTTCCAACAAACCATCCATAACGCGAGAGAAAGAGAGAATTGGTTAGAAGAAAATTTGAAGGAACATAAAGGAAGACGTTGGAGGTTCATTGACATGAGTCTCTATATCTAACTCTACTACATGAGATGAGATGAAGGCTAGGTAAGTATTGTCTGTTTTCTTTTAATTATTTATCCATTGTTACTAATATTATTAGTGGGTGTAATTTTCGATTTAGTAAAACTGATAACTGCAAAGAAAATCTTTTAACTGTAAGAGAGATTTGTGCCAAATTCGAGTCTTTAAAATCTCTGTCCCAAAACGTTGTCCCGAATTCGGGATCCTTGGATTTTAAACTAATACATCTTTAAGGTATCTAGTTATTAAATATTTAAAGAAAGAAATTATGTTTGAGATGGAAAGAAAGAAAGAATTCCGGTCTCTTTAAAGTTATCATCCTACATAATATACGTGGATATGTAATTAGGGGCATACTCCACATTATCATTTGTCACATTTACATTTCATCATGTATGTGTCAAGGAATAATTGTTTCATATTATTTCCTCTCATATCATTCCAAATGCCTACCACCAACCGAAGAAATCCACATGCATTGAAATTAAAGAGTAAGAAAAAACGAGTGAAGGAAATCATTTCCTATGTACATGTTAACTATTTATTGTAATTAATACCCTAAGAAGAATTGATCCCGCTCCAAATTCGTCTCTGGCGTTTTGGAAGCGAGAATTTGAGCTTTTATCGCCTCCAAAAATAGAGAGTGCAGTTTAACAGAAAAAATCATTGCCGAAGACAAGTACTTAAAATTGTTGTCTGTACAAAATGTTGGAAAAAATTTATTCTCGAATTTATTTGAACCTTCGACTTTTAACACTCTACTCTCTCTAAAAGATGAAATCCGAAAAATATGTTGAGGTCTACGAACTAATTTAATAACAAGATTCGAAACGTTTGTAGGTTTCCATAGTGTGTGTCACGTGTAATGTTTAGAGAATTATGTTTACTTCTCAAGTATCACAGGCTTCATATGAAACATTCTAGTATTTGCAATCAGACATTTCGAAGTTTCAACTTAAGAATGTGCAAACTTTCGGAAGCGCCAGAGCAGAACTTTTGAGCGGGACCAATTCCTCTTAGAGAAGTTTTAGGAAATTAATGTAATAATTTTAGAAAGATATCAGAAAAATAATTTTAATCGTTGTATCTTATCACGTAAGTGTTAAATAGCAATAATTGAAAAAATGAGATAAAATTTTAAAGAGACCAAATTCGGGACAAATTTGTAAAACATAATTTCTTTCTTTAATAGTTTCAATTAGTTGATGAATCCGGGACACAACTATTGAATAATTTCTTTCTTAAATAAGGTTTGATAATTTAAAATTCTAGAGCGCCCGAATTCAGGACTACGCTTCGGGACATAAAAATTCTAAAGACTTTGATTTAGCGCGACAACTATGTCTTACAGTTTTTTTTTTTTTTTTTTTTTTTTTTTTTGAGGAAACTATGTCTTACAGTTAAAAGATTTCTTTAGTAGTTCTAAATTTTACTATATTAAGAAATTCTTATAAAACTAATTCCACGCACTTGTAATATTAGTAGCGATAAATTAATAACTACTAGAAGAAAGCAACGATAATTACCTAGCCTTCATCTATCTCATATCATCTGGTAGTATATATATAGGGACTCATGTCAATGGATCTCCAACGGCTTCCTTTCTTTTCCCTCATATTTTCTTCAAGAAAGATCGAGCAAATGAAGAAGGAAGAGGAAGAAGTTGTCGCGGCCCTCATGGAGCTCTGCAATAGCAGCATAGTTGAGGGAGAAAGGAGCATTAGCGACAACAACAAAGTTGATGGAGAAAGAAACGTTAGCAACAGCAGCATGAGAAAAAGAAAAAGAAAGAGAACGGAAAAGGTTCTGGTGGGTCATAAGGTGCACTTCAAGTACAAGGAAGGGGGTTCGACTGTCATGAAATCAAGAATTTATCCAATTGAAGATGAAATAGAAGTGACCAGTGGCTCCGACTGTTGAAGATGAAGACACCTGACCCGGGGTTTTTTTGTTCTTTTTTCTAGATGTAATGCTTTCATTGATTAATGGGCTACTTTGGCCCAGAAAGGAGTGATACATGACATTAACCCAGTCCGATCGTGAGGGGAAAATAAAAAATCTTGCAATTGCGAGGCCTTTCCGTACAAAAAGATTGTTTTTTTTTTTTTTTGAGAATCAATTTGTATTAAACCGAAGCCAAACGCGGCATTGGGAGCTGGGATACAATTAAATAATGTTTCTCGGGAAGCTACTAGACCAGGTCTTCAGCTCCTGTTCTCCAAGCTCCATTCCTATCTTCGAGAGTCGGTGTGCAGACTCATTACCTTCTCGAGAAGTCCAGATCCATGTGATGTGGTTGAAGTCCGCGGTCTTAGCATTTACTCGGTCACAAATTACTCTAGCAAACGTTCTATCTTCCACTTGAGCACTGTTCTTGCCTGAGATTTGGTCGATGAGGACTTGAGCATCTCCGGTAACAATGATGTTTCGGAGGTCCTGTTCTCTTGCCAGATCTACGGCGAGTTCCATAGCTAGTGCCTCCGCTTCCTTTGCTCGATTGCTCCATGCAAGCCTCTTTGCGGCTGCAAAAATCAAAGCACCGTGATGATTATAGATTGCTACTCCGGCGCCGGCAACTCTCCGAGTGTAAGACCAGGAGCCGTCGAAGCATATTCTTGATGCATCTGCTTCCTGTGGTTGCACATGAGGAATTGTGGTACTATAATCTGAGTGCATGTTGAGATCGATGCTTGGGCTAGTTGTTTCCGACAAGTGGAAGAGCGCTCGTGATTTCAGGTGATGTACATCTGCATCGTTTCCCCTGAAAATCTTTGAATTTCGATTATTCCATAAAGTCCAAACCCCGATAGCAAATGCTTTTCTATCCTCTCTTCCCAATCTGGTGAAAATATCTGCGATCCAATTTGGGGAGTTTAAGAATTTTTGAAAAACTTTCTTCGCCTCTGGTTGAAGAAATAATTCCCAAAATTGTCTCGCAATTTTACACCGTACCAGAGAGTGATGAATTGTTTCTGTTTCCTCACAAAAAGGGCATTTCAATTCCACAACTATTCCTCTCCTGGCTAACTTGTCTTTGGTGGGGATTATATTTTGGAAAGCCCTCCATAGAAAGAAGCAGATCTTCTTTTGAATGGGCAATTTCCAGAGTTGTTTGAGCCAGTTGAAATTGTCACCCTCTGATACCCCAGAATTACCAACAGGGGGTGGTGGTTGGATTACCGCCTGCATATACCCAGTTCTTACCGAGTAGACTCCACTATCTTCAAAAAACCAGGACCAACAATCTTCTCCATGAGTGGGGATCGGGATACGGAGGATCTCTTCAACATCTACATCAGATAAGTTGGCTCTCAATTTGTCCACATTCCAGCTGTTCGTTTCCCCATTTATATAGTCTCTGACATAGCTATCTGCACCTGCAGGTTTTGAGGAATACACTTTATATGAAGGGAAGCGGTGTAACCATGGGTCGTCAAAGAGCTTAATAGTACGGCCATCTCCCAGGTTTTTCCTCAATCCTAGCTTTAGTACTTTAATACCTTCGTGAATGCTTCTCCACGCGAATGAAGGCTGATTTCCCAATTCAGAATTGAGCAAATCAGTGTTGTGAAAGTACTTTCCTTTGAATATTCTTGAAAACAAACTGCTGGGGTTTATGAGCATTCTCCACCCTTGCTTTGCCAGGAGAGCTTTATTAAACTGTAGCATATCTTTGAAGCCTAATCCTCCCCGTCTCTTTTCCTGTTTCATTCGTTCCCAGGCCATCCAATTGATCCCATCTTTCTGTCCGTTACCCCACCAGAACTGACGCATCAGTTGTTCAATATGGTCACAGGTCCCTATCGGTAAAAGGAAGCAAGACATCGCATAGTTGGGTATGGCTTGCACCACGGCCTTTAGCAAGATCTCTTTCCCCGCCGCTGAAAGGTACTTCTCCTTCCACCCTTTTACTTTCTTCCGGATTCTATCTGTGATGTATCCGAATGTAATCTTTTTGTCACGTCCGATTGTTGTAGGAAGCCCAAGATATTTTTCGTGCTGTTCAACAAGGGGGACACCACAAAGGGAGCTGATGAGATGTTTCTGTTCATCTGGCACATTAGCAGAGAAAAGAGCCGCTGATTTTGATAAATTTATTTTTTGGCCTGATGCCAATTCATATGTATTAATAATTTGTAATAAGCATGTAATATCCTCCTCCTTAGCTCTTGTAAAGAATAGGCTATCGTCGGCGAAAAAAAGATGAGAGACTAGAGGCCCTCCTCTTGAAGCACGAACTGCTGAAAGTCTTCGCTCGGACACAGCCAAAGATATCAGCCTCGAGAGGCCTTCACTACACATAAGGAATAAATACGGAGACAACGGGCACCCTTGTCGAAGACCCCTCTCAGGTACAATTCTTCCCATAGTAGCTCCATTAATATTGAATGAATAACTCACCGAGTTAACACAACGGTTAACTACATCTACAATTTTGCTGCCAAATCCCAACTTAAGCATCATGTTTCGAAGAAAACACCACTCGACTCTATCGTATGCTTTCGTCATATCAACTTTTAAGGCCACATACCCTCGCTTTCCTTTGACCCTCGTCCTCATTGTGTGCATAATCTCAAAAGCCGCAAGTATATTATCTGAAATTTGCCGTCCCGGAACAAAGGCACTTTGCGTTTCCCCAATTATGTCATTAAGGTGCGGCTTAATGCGATTGGCCACTGCTTTGGCTATAATCTTGTAAACAACCGAACACAAACTTATTGGTCTGAAGTCAGATGGGAGTTGAGGTTGCGGGACTTTAGGAATAAGCGTAATAAGCGTGTCATTTAAACTGTCAAGAGGCTTGCCCTCATTCAAAACAGCTAAACAAAGCTTTGTTATATCAGGTCCTACAACATCCCAATATTTTTGATAAAATAACGCAGGAAAGCCATCCGTACCTGGCGCTTTAAGGGGGTGCATCCCTTTTAAAGCCAAAGTAATATCATCCGCAGAAAATTGTTGGTCCATCAGCTCTCTGGCCTCGGTTGAGAACAATCTGGGGACATGATCTGTGACTGCAGCAATCTGATCTGGGGTTGGATTTTGTGTGCGGTAGACTTCGCTGAAATGGTCCACTAAAGTATCGCAGATCCCCTCGGCTGAATCCACCCACTGATTATTCCTCATTAATCCACTGATCTTATTACGTTGCTTGCGACTTGATGCCTTATGGTGGAAAAAACTAGTGTTTTTATCACCATGCTTGAGCCACATAACCCGACTTCTCTGGTGCCAGAGTTGTTCTTCTAACTTGTAGAGCTTGTTTAACTCTTCTTCAACTTCTAATTGCTGCTTGTGGATTTCGGCATGCTGGACTGAATTCCAAAGCTGTTGGAGATGTGCTTTCAGATCCTTTATGCGTTGCCTAATATTCCCGTATTCTTGCCTTTGCCATTGTGTCAACTGTCCTGCCAAAGCTTTTAGTTTGCTGTCCACGGGATGATGATTAGCCCAAGCTTGTTCCACATTTGATTTGCAATTTGGACTGTTTGTCCAAAATGCTTCAAATTGGAACCTTCGCCTAGCTTGAGTTACATTGTTCCCCACATTTATTTTCAATACAAGAGCCACATGATCTGAATTAGGCAAGGCATGATGATATACTGACGATCTAAAGAACATGTCCTTCCACAGGTGGTTTGCTACTACACGATCCAAGCGTTCTCTTATTTGCGTCCCGTCCCTATGACGATTGGACCATGTATAAGGGATACCAACGTATCCTAAGTCACGCAGCTCACATCTATCAAGAGCCCGAATAAACGGTTCAACTTGGTTAAAACGCACTGGTCGACCACCCTCCTTCTCACTACTCGACAAAATTGCGTTAAAGTCACCGAGCACGCACCAAGGGAAATCTGGTCTCGGTTTGAGACGACCCAGAAGTTCCCATGAGTTGTGTCGCTGATTGGCATCTGGGTCCCCATAAAAGCAAGTTAGGGACCATTCTTTATCACCATTACTATTGCATATCCAACCTGAGATATGGTGCTTTGACATACGATATAACTTAAAAACAACTTGAGAGGACCACATTAGAGACAAACCTCCGCTTTGCCCCACACTGCTGACGTGGAGTCCACCGGAGTAATTGAGTCGTTCTTGTAGTCTGCTCATCTGGCTGCTATTGAGTCTTGTTTCCATCAAAAACACCATGTCGGGGAGCTGACTCTTTACTTCATCGTAAAGAGTTTGGAATGTACAGGGATTCCCCAACCCCCGTACATTCCAGCTGAAGAGAATCATTGCGATAGGCGGTGATGCTTCGCATCAACCGCCTCTGGTTTATTTGGAGCATTTGAGGAACTCCCGTCCTGATCCATAGAATCTCCATCAGAATGTGCCAAGGGAGGGAATACAATCTGCCGCCCTTTTTTATTAGAAAAGACCTCTATCGCTGTTTTATTTATAGGGGGAGAGAACACTGTGGTTGATCCCTTACGTTTGGTATGGTCTGCGTCCGCCACTTCGGCAGCTTGCTTCACCCGCTGTCTTGCAAGGTCCTTTAGATTACCTTGTTTATTGTTCAAGGTATGATTGAGGTTGTTCACCCTATCCTTCACTGACTTGTTTGGCTCTTTACTGGACGAGCTCGTTATTGCTTTTGCTGTGGGACCTTTCGGGGTCTTCGACACTGGTATGTTCTGGCTCTCCTTAGAGTTTAACCTCTGCACTTCTGTTGTAGCTGGAGCTTCTACCTCATTACCGCCGGCTAACGGGTTACCATATACTGTCATGTCCGCTCCCGTACTGTCTGTCACGATGGTGGCTTCATCTACTTTCTCCGTTATCTCCATACTCGCCTCGTTCTGGCCCGGATCAGTTTCCTTGTCTCCATTGTTTGGAGTCGGATGGGTTTCCTGGTCTCAAACTTCTTACTGGCCGTATTTTTCTTCGAACCTGGGTGATACAGCAAATAGTTGCCATAACCTTCTTCAAGCTTTTCTTTGTCTCCCGATGATAGCTCCTCACAATGAGGTCCATCATGGGTGATTGAACCACACCAACAACATATACCTGGTATTCTTTCGTACCGAAAGTCAATCCAGGTTTTATTCTTCCTGATCAATGTATGTATTCCCCTGGGGAGTGGATCTGAGATTGGGAGTCGAACGCGAACCCTAACATAGTTGCCATCATCTCCTTCACTATAGATTCTGTTTTCAGAGTCAATGACCTCCCCTATACTTGCTCCAAGCTTCCTCGCAGCTTTCTCATTGATGTACTGTATTGGTAACCCTAGTACTTGGACCCATACATCAAACTTGGTGAATGGGACATCTTTTGTAGGGTTTCCCAATTCCCAATCTTGTAGCAATAGTACTTTACGATTGAAAATCCACGGTCCCCCCGAGGCCACCCTTTCTTTGGCTGTCAGATCCGGAAAACAGAAAAGAAAAGTATTGAAATCAACCTCAAGGATGTTGATGTCTTCTCCCCCCGTCCACAGTCTTCGAAACATACCTCTCATAGCCCCAGCGTTTACACGATCGTCCGATGCAAACAACCCTATGAGACAGTAGGAGAAGTTGCTTTCCGCCTCTGCACAAAACTCATCATCAAACAGGATCGTCTGGCTCTCGATTGCCGTATGATCGGTTGGATTCCTCGCTGCCATGCCGTCCGCTTTGCTGCCGCCGCTCCTCCTCAAGAACTTTTCCCTTAGGGTTTCGCTCCGAACTTCTCGGAGCAACTCTCAACTTTCACTGTAATATATTATTATTATTATAGATTATTGGTTTACAAAAAGATTGTTATGATAGACAATTAGACATATTATGTTGAGCATAATTTTATTGTGTATAGTTCTAAGGCCCTAGTCGTACTTATAATCATGTGTATAGATTATATAGGGCTTATGTACATATATTGAAGTCAAGTCGAAGTAGAATACCAGTTATTCTGCTTCTCTTACTTTCGTTTCATGGTACCTGAGCTAAAACAATCTTAGGATTTTGTTTCAATTCTTGTTTTGTTTTCTTTCCGGGTTTTTTAGTTGCTTGTTCGTAAATTTTTTATCCGAGAAGTTGCTACGGACGGACTGACTTCTGATAGTCAATCGATCTCACTACCTCCTCCAACAGACTCAGAATATCTTTCCGAGTCAGTCCTCAAAATTTCACCGCAAACGCAGTGGTGACGCACCCTCACGCGCCTCCGGAAAGTGACGCTTCGCCGCCCATCAAAATTCATGTGAGCACGCCCTCTAAGCCAGCTCTAAGCGTCTGCTTGACCCAGTCAGCTCGTCACAGCTTCCTTTCGGCTCCATTTAGTCGATAGCTCTGTGTGGCTCGTCTTGAGCCATTAGCTCTGTGCGGCTCGTTTTTAAGCAGTCGGCTTCCTTGTGAGCCACAGCTAGCCATTGCCTTGTTCCAACCTCGTGTTTCATTCCCGTTGGTGCACCAGTACTGGTCAGCGGCCTTTGATCGGTCATTTAGGCTCAATTTTGTTCCGCATTTGACCGGATCTCAGCGATTCCTACGATTCTTCTACTCTCTAAATTCATCCGCGGACTCTGCTTCGTAAGATTTTGACTATTTACTGCATGTTTCATGGTAATTTTTTTATTAGTCACATATTTGACCAACCTATTTTATTTGCTTCTCTCGCGTTTTGGACATTTGCTTCATGCTTCTTAAGGTTTTTGGACTTCTTGAGTCTTTTTTGGAGTCTGTTTGGTCAAATTTGGTCTATTTCTTGTTGGTGTCTTGCTCATATCTTCCTCATGTCCTGAATGTTTGTTTTTTTGTTTTTTTTGTTTTTTTTTTTTTTTTTTGGGGGGGGGGGAGGGGGGAAGTTGCTCTCACTAGTGTTTATACATAAACTGTGTTCGAACTCCCACTATACAGAATTTGACACCATATAAGAAGCTTTATGGTGTGCCTCTTAATTGCACATCACCATATATTTGAATGTGTGTGTCTTGTTCTTCTACAGCCTCAGCTGGAACCTCATTCTTGCATATGTTGTTTTCTTAGTTATGGCATTAAGAACACTAGTGTATGAGCCCGTGGCTTTGCCACTAAGTGGTCCCAAGGCTAGGGTAGTAAATGAGGGTTAAAGAAAATATGGAATCCTATGCCCATTGATCTTATCTATATCCAAGGGCTAATATTATAACACCTATACTTCCTTTAACAGTAAAACACCGTTCTGATTTAGTATATAGAAAAGGTATCGCTGCTGAGACCCAGTGTCCAAACGGCTTCGCATCTCTTGATATGTGGTCTTCCGAGAAGACAAGATGTTCTCAAGCATCTCATTGTTTCATTCACCGACCGTGGTGGATAATCTTGTCTTCACCGATCCGATTTACGATCTCTTTTTCGATAATTCATCTAAGGACTTTCATAGTATACCTGCAATACCAGAATAAGTTCCAGATGGATCAACTACCACCCTCGTTGAGCATACCATTAACCCAAAGCCTCCAGATGAACAGTATGAGCATATTATTGATGATTTTGAGGAAGAAGATGTTCCCCCGGTTGAACCTCCGAATGTGCCTCCGGATGAACCTCCAGTCAATGATCCTATTGATCATGGCGACAAGGCTACTTAACTCCGTTGCTCTACCAGAGAGAAGAATAGACCTGTTCGATTTCACGACTTTGTAATGAGTACATTCACCAAAAATCCAGAACCACCGTCGTTTTGGAGGCAAGGGCCGACCCCCATTGGATAAAAGCAATGGAATAAGAGTTAGTTGTTTCGGAAAGAACTAAGACTTGGAATCTCGTTCAATTACCCCCTAGTAAAACTTGGTGGGTTACAGATGGATATATAAAGTTAAGACTCGGCCGATGGCTCTATTGAAAGACATAAGACCCGATTGGTAGCAAGAGGTTCACACAAGATATGACATGGACTATGAGGAGACATTTGCGCCAGTTGCTCGACTCACCACTATCCGCACTCTAATAGCCGTGGCTGCACGGGAGCGTTGGTTTGAAAAATTGTATCCATTAAAAATTAAAGCAGGGTTTTGGAAAAGTCAGGGAACAAGTGCTACCCTTGGTCGAGTATCAATTGTTTGAGCTTAATTAGTCTTATGCAACATAATTACACAAATAAAAACTTGAGCCGAATCATTGGATGCTATAAATACCGAGCAAGTTCAAGAAACTCTAAGTTCTCCACTACTGTATATGCGTTATTTTCTCGAAGACTCTTCAACTAATTCCCAAAACTAAACCGCACTGAACTACTAATTTCGTTATTAATTTCACTAATCTTTGAGCTTCCAACTTAAGGATTTTATACAAACGTACGTACTAATAATAGTATATAAACCCAAGCCTATCTAGCCTATCCCACTCATCATCTTCATCTACTTCTTATCACTGTACGTAAAAACCAAAAAATGGCATTCAACAAGAAACCCTACTTATCACTAGTCCTCCTCACATGGTTCTTAACCACCACTGCCGCCGTGCGGCCGCTAGCTCCGAAACCAACCTCCACCACTCTCGCCGCCAGGCTAAAGCTAGAAGGCGACGACGAAGGAGGGTGGTCGTCCACATCATGCTGGGACTCGTTGTTCGAGCTCCAATCTTGTACCGGTGAAGTGCTCATGTTCTTCCTCAACGGCGAGACTTACCTCGGACCTAGCTGTTGCGGCGCCATCCGTGTCATCCAACATCACTGCTGGCCTAACATGATGGGTTCTCTAGGTTTCACCGCCGAGGAAGGCGACGTCCTTCTTGGTTACTGCGATGCTAAGGAGGACACCCGCCCTATCCCCGCCACACCACCACCACCACCATCTCCCACCTCCGCCACACCGCCGCCGCCGCCCCATAAGGTTGTTATCAACAACACAGAGGGTTCGAGCCCGTAGCCATATGTTATTAGAAATATCAGACTACTTAATGAAATCAGAATTAAAATAGCATCCTGGATTTTGAGTACCTGCCATTGCATATATATGAACTTGTTTCTGCTATTTTCTTTCTTGCAAACTACTGATCTTTGAGATGTACTTGCTCTGTTTCTTCTCTTTCTTCTTTGTATGACTTTAACACTATTTACCATATCACTTTATTCGGTGATTTGATTAATAATATGATGCAAGAAATTTGGTAATCTTTTCATGGTGTTGTAGAGTAAAGTTTCCTCTACAACGCCATAAAAAAATTATAAAAAAAAAAAAGAAAAGTTATCATTTTGCTATCTAAATCACCGGGTCAAAACGGCATAGTTATGGATGAAAATATCAAACCAAGAAGAAAGAAGAAAAACATAGCTGGATTGCTATTAGATAAAACCTGAACATTGCAATGAAAAGGGTTCATAGCCACTGTTTTAGCCCCAAATCGGGCTGACCATTAACGGGAAACATAAGCATTCTGGTACTAATTTTATTACAATCGTCCAGTAATAAGCAAACTTGGTTCTAATTCTGCGGCGGCGACAGAGAGTTGCCAATATCAAGGACAAAGCGGTACCTGACATCGGACTTGGCAAGCCTTTCCATGGCAGTGTTGATCTGGTCCATCTGGATCAGCTCAATATCACATGCTATGTTCTTCTCTGCACAGAAGTCCAGCATCTCCTGCGTCTCTTTCATTCCACCTATGTCGCTCCCGCCCACAAGCTTCCTACCTGCAATTGTTCCAAGAACAAAGAAGTTGTTATGGAAGCTTCAAGAATGCTCTACTGAAAACGGCAAGTTTCTCTGTTCATGCCCAAGTTAGTGTCCTAATTTTAGGGCTCAATCCACAGCTAAGAGCAGCTTGCTCTCTAGGGATGGCAATTGGATCTGATCCGAGAGGATATCCGGCATGATCCGACCCTAATGGAGCATATCCGATCCATTTGACATTTTCAAATGGATTGGATATGGATCACAGATTTTGATGTCCGCAAAACCCAATCCAATTATGATATTATAAAAAAAAATGTAACTTAATTTATTTACTTTAAATAACATCATAAGTGCAGGGGGTTATGTCACAAATGTAATACTGCGGGTAGGTTTTATGTCAATTACCCTACTAACGGGTGAATTTATACTTTCAAAGTGTCATTTAATCTAAATTTCATCGTAGTTCATGATTATCATAGACCAAGTGAACTAAAAACCGGCTCGCTTTGATCCAATGGATAACCCCATTCCTGCAAAATCCGAATTTGAATCTGATCCAATGCGGACGTGTGGATTGGATTTGGATATAGACTGATCCGATCCAAACCCAATCTTTTGCCAAAAGCACCACTACGAAAACTGATATTATGAAATAGTGCTCAATCTAGGTCAAGCAACTTACCGAGAACTAGTGGGAAGATAGGCAGCTCTAGTGGCTTATTAGGGAGGCCAACAGTCACTAATTTCCCATTCATCTTGAGCAGAGCGAGTAGTGGAGCCAGCGCATGAACCGCCGCAACTGTGTCAATGATGTAATCCATGGTGCTCATTGCTCCCTGCACCAGCCAAAAAAAAACAAAGACAAATTATAGGTGCTTGAGCTTGCTTCTCTATGTAAACATTCAACATGATCTATACATTAGTTGGTAGACTTACTTTGATTTTGGAGGGATCAGTGCTCAAAAGGAAAGAATCAGCACCAAGCTTGTTAATCGCCTCTTCTTCTTTCTTCGGTGAAGTACTAATCACAGTGACTTTCAACCCAAAGGCCTTCCCAAACTTAACAGCCATGTGACCAAGACCGCCAAGCCCAACAACACCCAGATGCTTCCCAGGTTCAGTCATCCCATAGTATTTCATTGGACTGTAAACTGTGATCCCAGCACAGAGTAAGGGCGCCCCAGAATCTGAGGGTATGTTATCAGGAATACGGAGCACAAAGCGCTGGTCGACGACCACTGTGTCGGAATAACCGCCGTAGGTTTTTGTTCGGTCGGAATCGACAGAGTTGTATGTAAATATCACTTTTGGGCAGTAGTTTTCCAGGTCTTGGTTGCAGATGTCGCATGATTTGCAGGATCCGACGATGACGCCGACTCCGACTCTTTGTCCGACTTTGAATTTCTTGACATCTTTCCCAGTTTTGGTCACAAGACCAACAATTTCATGCCTGCGGTGAAATAAACATGAAGATTAAATGTATGCTGACGCTTAAACTACCTATTTCTTTACCTATTTACGAAAGTGTCAAATAATAACAATCCGAAATTCGAAACCACTAACAAGGAACCATAGGTCATTCCATAATCTCATCAGACAGGGTAAAAGTCTTTAAGGAGATTCAGACAGAACAACCAAATGCTGATGACTAGATGTGCCTTCTTAATAACCAAACGCTGCCTTGTTGTCACTGATGACTAGATGCAAATGCTGCCTTGTTGACGTTGTTACGCAGTGTATCCAATAAGAAAATAACCACAAAATGTATACCTTAAATATCCCCCACAATATTTCTTATCCAGAAAGGAAGTAACTCATGCAATTCACAAAGAATAAAAGAAACAAATCTCGCTGATGGAAACAAGTAAATTTTGCGAGCATCGCGAGGTGAAATTAGGTCAAGAGGACAAAATAGATGAAGTGGGGCGGCAAGGACCTGTCAAGGATCGACTATGAAGCTAATGTCTCTAGATGTGCCTCTGTTCCCACTTCAGCTTGTATTCCTATGATATGGGGTTACTAATCAGATACATTATACATTTGGAAAAGCAGAACAGTGGCTTGGTTTGGGGACACCAGTTCTTTTGGTGTTTTACGGTAAGTTTTTTCTCTATAGCCTCCGAAAACAACTAGCTCCAACTAGCTCCAAATATTGGAGCCATTGGCAAACATGGCAAATAAATTGGTCCCGGTGAAGTTCTGTTTCAGCGGTGAGAAGAAGCGGTTGAACCGGTGCTTCTACATACCAAACTATCTCAATGTACTAAAATATGGTCCCCAAACGCCTCTGGCAAACTTACTGATTTGTGTTGATAAAGGTTTAAAGTTACAGCAAATAAAGCATGGATTAACCTAAACGTAATAAAGTCCACAAACTTCTGACAACCCAAGCGTACGCCTTCTGTCATTATATGGTGACAAGAAACTTATAGCAGAATAGAAAGATATCCGCATGATTTCAAGGTCGTACACACTTTGAAATAACTATATACTATGGCAATTACGGAGCAAGATCTTCAAAGAAAATATGCATGTCCCTATTGGGCCATTACGAGTGGTGGAATAACCAGAGAAATATTTTGATTGATAAAGAGTAGTGATTACCCCGGAACAACAGGATATGAGGTGAAACCCCATTCATTCTTCATAGTATGCAAGTCAGAGTGACAAACACCACAGTAAAGCACTTTAACTGTAACATCTTCGTTACCATTATCCCTGCACCGTGAAAATTATTCTCAAATCAAAACCAGACAAAAAGACATACATACTAGGAACAATATGATGTTCACCATGTGATTGCAATATTTATTTAGGGATTAGGTTATTGAATAGAGTCATTGATCAATAAAAGTGTACCATTCGAGCATTGGTATCTTAATATTGTTAAAATACCGAAAATCATAGTACATGACCTACAGGTGCCTAGCGTCTATTCCTTTTATTTTTTGGATCAAGGTCAACACATCAATATTATAATCCTATCAGTCTAGGTACTTCGTTGCAAGGCTGGTTTCTAGCGATTTCAAGATGCGTGAAATACCGACAAGGGGATTAGTATACAACTGATTTTTCTTATTCCTACAAATCAGTAACACGTGTCAAACAGCCAACTAGATAATAAAATTGGAGCTTAATGCTGCAAAGTGGAGTAGACTAGACTAAGATATTACATTTATCGTTCCATTGGTATGGACTATGGACATCATACCGCCTTTTTGTTAGATTTCTCTTTACCTCTAAAGAGCGAAGGAATCCAAACCAAACCAACTAGTCAATAGAAAGCACACATCCGGAATTGAACTAAAACTTGTTATTGACAAATACTGCATTAGCCTCCTCTTCTAATTCATACGATCTTCATAATAAGTATAATAAGACCAGTCAAAAAATGACATGTTAAACATACGTCACCTGTGATTTTCACCGGTTAAATGTTATCAATCAACTATGTATACCAAGATGTACAGGATCACTCTACTATCGGGAAAATTGATCCCCAATAAACAGATACTAACAATCACCAGATGGGGATAAAGAAGTTGGGTCAAATGGTTAAACTTCTGCAAGTTCAACATGCATGTATCATAGTACTTCCTCTGTACTTTTGCTTCTTCCTGTTTTGGCTTTTCCGCCCGTAACTATATCAGTTTGACCAGGTGATTTGCATAGCAGAACAATGCAATTTTTACTCTCCAACACTATGAAAATAATACCAAATTATTGTATTATTTTGCTAATAAAATCACTAGGTCAAAGTGACATGGTGAATGGTGGTAAAAGTCAAATCATGAATAGTAAGCAAAAGAAACACAGGAATTACTAGACTACCATTTCATAGTACTATATGTGCTATTTATTTTTTACTTTCTTTTTATAATTCGGGTATCTGAGTCAGCTTGCACGCACTTCGACTTAATCCATGAGTCCACACAGAGCATTTGAAAGCTCCCATGGCCTCTTGAGGGGTAATAATGGCAAACTTGAGACCTACCAGTAAGAGGGAGCAAACCCTTGACCACTATATAGTTTAATATACAAATTGGGAATTGCAAGAGAAGGGTCACTTTGACTCGGTGATTTAGATAGCAAAACGACATGACTTTTTGAACTTTTTTTCATTGTATTATAGAGTAAAGTTTGCTCTAAAAGACCTTGCAAAGAATATCAAATCCATGTATCGTTTTGCTAATAAAATTATCGGGTTAAAGTGACCCAGTGAATAGTGACAAAAAGTGAATTAGGCTGAAACGGAAGAAACATGTTGGAGATTCAGCAACAACTCCTTCCATATCTTAATCTAGCCCCAAATAGGGACAAATTTAGTGGGTCTTAAGCTGAACTGCAAAACCCATAAACAAACAAAGGTAAAAAAACACCCAAAATGAAACAACGAACCGTGTCAGTGTAGAACAGAAGCAGTGTAATATACAAGGAAAGATTAGGGTTTTACGATAATCGATCTGATTTGGGTGGAATAGAGGAAAAATGTTGGGGTTTATGTACCTCCGGGAGAAGTTGAAAGGGGAAAGAAGCCCAGAAGTTTCTCTCGCTGCCCAACCAAAAGCCTTGTTTGGGTGTTCTTCTTCTGGTGATTTCGCCATTACTGTTCTCTATCTTTCCTCTGTTTGGTGTCTTCTTGATGTAACAAATTGAAGCGAATGGGGAGGTGACAGTGAGGAGGAAGAAGAAGAAGAAAGAGGTTATTTATGGAGTGGCAGAACAAGTACACACCATAACTTTTTGGTAGATGACAACTAAATTCAACATGTCCCACACCATAATTCATTTTATTTTATTTATTTATTTATTTTTTGAGAAAATGGTCATAATTCATTTTAGGGTACCAACTACCAAGAAACTGCAACTACTAAATTAGAAAGGGTAAAAGACAAATTTCACTCCTTGAGAATGGGTTAAATACCGATCCCCCACGTTGTTTGGATAAAGACCATTTGGTCCCCTCTTAACAGACGGACCTAACGGATGTGGTGAAAAGGCAAACCTCTAATGTTGATGCAAAATTACACAATATAAATACCACTTCTTCACCACAACTCCTCATTTCTCCTCCACCAACACATGTCTCTCCCTCTCTCTCTTCCTCATCTTCTCCCGCTCTAGAAACCCCTAGCCTCCATCACCCACGGGAAAACACCACCACCACCATTCAAAATCTCATCGACCACAACCTCCAACGCCATCGATTCTCTCTCCGTGTATCTCCTTCCTCGTATTTGGTCGTTCGATACAGTGGAGGTCGATTGGAGAGGATTATGGGTTCGGTGCGGCTCTCTCTTCTCCCTCTTTGTGTCTATCCTTCCCCACATGTGATCGTTCGATACAGTAGAGGTCGATTGGAGAGGATTCTGGGTTTGTTGTTTTGATTGTATTAGAGGGCTTGGGTTGATTTGGGTCTGGGTGCACTTAGCCCGCCCCAATCGGTCAATGGGAGTTGGGTATTGAAGATATGGGTTTGAGTGGTGATACTGTAGGTTGGGTGTCCGTGGTTGTGGCTGCAGAGTTCTTAGTGATGACAGATGTGGTTTCTGGTCGAAGAGGTTGTGGTTTCTGAGGGCGGTAAAGAATGGAGAGGTGTTGTGGTAGGGGTTGGATGTGATTATTGTTCTCCCTTTCTTCGTCTTTATGTTCTCCATGCCATGTATTGCTAAAAAATTGGGTGCCAAATTCCTCATGTATTGCTAGTGGGGATTCTGATTTTGAATCTAGATTTTGATGGTGAAATGGATGAATCTGGATATTAATTTTACATGCCAAGTTTCGAGTCTCGGTTCGAAATCGATGGGTGCTCAAATTTTGCAATTTGACTATGTTTGAAGTATGTTCTTGCTTCAATTTTATGTACTACATTTCAGTTTTGGGTCTTGGATTTTGTAGTAAAACGATGTGACTGATCGTTTAGACTGGATTCTGTTTGCCCATCTATTAGGTGATGATGAATTAAACTATTGAATTTAGCTGTTAAGAAATTTTTACTTACTTGCAAGGCAATTAGTTTTGCAGCCATGATAGGTGCATTATTCTTTGCCTATTTTTAATTATAGATATGAGCCTTTTGTTGTATTTTGTTCTTTGTTGTTGTTTGTTTGTTTTGATTTTGTTGTGTTGGGGTGGGGGTTCAGTGGTTTTGATAGTGTTGTTGCTAGTGGGGATTCAGTGGTGGTGGTGGGGTGGGGTGGTGCTGGTGGGGATTCGATGGTGGAGGAGGAGACAAGAGAACCCTAAGAACACCAAGAACATAAAACATGAACACCAAGAGCAAGGGGCAAATTAGTAGTATGGGCATTTATGTAAATTCACCCATTCAAGAATAGAACCGTCCCAAAAATATTGATTTCACAGAGGGTGATATTCGTCAAACGTCCATCCACTGACAAGAAAATTTTCTCTGACAGGTGGCTATTAGTATATACCCAAATAGCAAATAGCAGGAGGTATTTGTATATAACTCGTATTCAAAAGTGAGTTTCTATCTTTTACCCAATCAGAAAAGAGTAGGCACCAACAATCTCTTCCTGACACAGTCACATAACTGACCGTTCACCACTCTAAGTGCGTGTTTGATACCCCTGCTTTTAAATAAGGATTGTTTAAAAACACTGTTTTTTTGATAAACTAATTACCAGTGCTTGTTTTTTATTTGTTTAAGGTTGTTTATAGAAACAGCAATTTTGATATTTTGTTTCGTGTTTTTCTCATTCTATTAATGGTTAAAGACATTTCAATTCTGATTCGATGCATAATGTAACAAAAATATGTCAGTATTATACATAAAAATGATATTCGAGTAAATTAACATTGAAATTTAGTTATGTTGGCATATGTGTTCTTTATTTTAAACACTATTTTTAAGCACGTACCAAACCATTTTTTATCATAATTTTAAACATGTTTTTTCAACATGTTTTACCTACTATTTTTCTTTTTCTTTTTTAAATGAAGATACTCAAACTAGAACGGAAAGAGTACATTAATTAAAATCTCGATTGATATCTATATTTATTTGGTGTGTGTGCCTGTGCGATCTATGAGCAGCAAATTTTAAAAGTTGTCTACGAATTAAGAGAAATGCTAGGTATCACACACTCATCTCTCACATTTCAATTATGGCAATTGAATATTCACAATATTGTCAAATATATACATAATAGAATAATATATTTTTCTCGTGTTTGAACTCAGGGCCTCAAGCAGGGCTTTAAAGGCTCTACCAATGAGCTAGCACCCATTTACATTGCCAATTTTATATTTGAGTGGGAGAAGAGCGGGAAATATAGGTGGGTGCCGGAGCATTTTTCGTGAATGAATTTGTGAGCATTTTTCGTGAATGTATTTGTGAACATGATATTCATCTTTTTGGAGCATTTTATGCGTCTTTTAGACAAATCCATATAACAAATTAGGACGGTGTGGATTCTCATATTTCTAGAATGTATTTTGGTCCATTAAATTAATTTGAACCATTAAATGCAACTTACATAAAGAAACTTTTTTGAAAAAGAATGAGAGGTATGAAAAATTTATGTCATAAAATCATCATTCCAATCGTTTGAATAACTTTTTCACTCTCACTTGAAAGTTGAAGTTTGGAAAAATAAAAATGTAATTATTACATCTTCACTAACTCTTGGAGGGAGTACTACCCAGTGACGGGAACTGGAGTTGTCATTCGAGACCTGGCTGGGCAATTCACTGCTTCTTGACAAACATGGAACATCCGTCAAAGATCCCCATTGATGGCGGAGGTAGTAGCGTTAAGGGATGGGCTCTCCTTTGCTGCTAAACTAGGCCATGACAAGGTTATAATGGAATCAGACAACATAACTGCTATCATGCTCCTTCGAGATGGTGCAGTTGGTAAGCTCAAGGAGGTGTCTTTAATCTCACATATGAAGGAAGTTATTTCGGAATGCAGAGCTTTGGCGGCTAATTTTCTGAGTGGTGGATTTTCTTCATGTTTGAAGAAAAGGAAATGTTTTCGCTCACCTCGTCGCGTTAAAAGCAATTGAGGAAGGTGATATTAATTTTATTCTCAAAACGCCAGATTGGGCGCACGATGTACAAAACTATGATGGGTGAAATACACTGACCACCCCTGACTTTAGGATTAATTTCACCCCGCTATCCTGACTTTTAAAAAAAGACACTTTGCACCCAATTAACGAAATATTTCGTGGACACTTAGGACCATTCTGTTAGTTTCCGTTAAAAAATTGGTGATTGAATATTTTTTCGAACCATATTACTCCTGTGTTTTTTCCTAGATTGTTTTGTCCATTTTATTATCAAGAAGATCAAGACAAGAATATCCAGAACATCAAGTCAAGAACAAAATGTCTCAATAAATCAGAAATATAAACTGAAGTTTGTTTTGTAGCTAGCCATAGCAATGATTTATTTGTATTGTTTAGTGATATTATACATCTAATGGGAGTTAATTATGCAATTACTGTTGGAGAAAGTATTTTTTGGGGCTAGCCCCACCACTGTGGCATGCCTGCGTGGTGGGGCGCGCTATTCAACTTCTGACAAATATACGTTAATCAGATGGAACCTACCAAATTTTGCTTGTTTGTCAAAAATTGAATGGTGCGCCCCACCACGCTGGCATGCCACAGTGGTGGGGCTAGCCCCAATGAATACCTTCTCTTACTGTTGTCAACTGGTTTTGTCAGTGCGAAGTTTACAATCTGATGAGCAAATTATTCAAACTCAAACCAAGCTAAGAACACAAACCCATGTTTGATAACCAAAAAACTTTACTATTACAGAAGAGGGAGAGAACAGATTGAGCATCATACATATTTGAGCATCCAACCAGAGATCATCAAAATCCCGTTCAGACCCATTTCAGAATCAAGAAGCAACAAAAAAAAGACCAAAATGGAAATCAGCCAGCTGCATAATCAATGTTCAGAATCCTAATGGACAGGAACAGAAGGCTCATAGACTCACATCGTGCTTAGAAGGTTACAGAATCAACAACTCCTGAGAAGTTTGAACTCCATAGATCCGAGCTTCAATTTTTGGATCCAGTGATATTTTACCTCAACATCCATTGTCTGACGACGGCCCTCTTCGCCTTCTTCTTCGTTATCTGCTTCTTCTTCGTTCAACAAATCTCATTGAGTTCATCTCTCTTGATGGCGAGACTGAGAGTGATGATAGAGGGAGGTCTTCGCGGGGGTTCTCAGAGATTAGTCCGACCCGTGGTCGTCAAGTAGTGTCGCGGCAGAGAGTCGGCGCCGTTACTGGGGACGACGACTCCTTTTTTCTTCACCTCCTACTACAGCTTCTGTGACTCATCCCTCTTCTTTTGTGCTCTGTTCAAATCTGGAACATCGATCGGGAGAAGGAGAAGATGGAAGAGACTGAGAAGTCGCGGTTGTGTCTTCACAGCAATAGGGGAAGAGAGAAAGAGGTGGAAGAGAGAGAGTTACACTTGTGTTTGGATTACATGATTTGGTGAGAAAGGAAAATAATTGGTGAGAGAAGGTTTTCTCATCGAGTTTGGATTACTTTTTAGGTGAGAATCCATTAAAATTCGTGAGAAAGCACGAGAAAAGAAATCTCACATAATACAATTTTTTTTTCTCACCAAAAATGATGAGATTTGGTGAGAAAAGAAACTAGACGAGTGTTAATATTTTTGTTGTGACAAAATTAACCATAAACAAAATAAGACATTGCCTTATTATAATTTTAATGAAGGTTATTTTGGTAATATCATTAAAATAGTTTATTTCCTTTCCATTAATATGCTAAACAAACAAGGAAGGTGAGAAAGTATAAACCCTATTTTCTTATCATTTCTCAACTAATCCAAACAAGTATGTGTGAAATCTAAATCATTTCTTATCATTTCTTGTCTCACATAAATTAAAATTTCTCATCATTTCTTTTCTCACTCGATTCCCAAACATAGTGTTAGGGTCAGAAATGGAAGAGAGAGGGGTTAGGGTAATGTATAGGGGTAATTTTATAACATTTCAGGGATAAAATGGTCTTTGTACCCATGTTGTTACTCAACTGTCAGCCTCCATCCATAAAAAGGTGTAGAGTGTCTTTTTCAAAAATCAGGGTACCTGATTGATTTTAATCCTAAAATTGAGGGTGGTTAGTGTATTTTATTCAACTATAATTTATTGGGTTTGACTTCCCTGCAATAGAAGAATTTTTTCCCGAAAAAAAAATATATTTTTTATTTGAGTACCTACTACTTTATTACATTTTGATGATGGGATTCTCACATTTTTTATTACTCTATTACTTCTCGAGTCACCAAAAAAGAAAAGTGGACATATATTTTCGGAGACCATCTATAGACTGAAAATCATTTTTTTTTCTTTTGGTTCAATTTGTTTTGAGCCTTAAGTGATATCCTATAAGGTAATTTTTTTAATAATTATAATTTTTGCAAACATGTTTACACCAAAAAGGTAATTATCTCCCTAATTTTATTTTGCACGAAGAACATGTCATTCTTAAAATGACTTGAAAGGTGGAGTCTATGGATGTACAAGGATGAGACATGAGTTTTAGAGAAAAGTTACTACTTGCGAATTATAATTAGAGATTGTAATTGGTAATGATTTGTTTTTTTAATATTTTTTGAATGTGTAGTGCGCTTGCTCATGGATTGTCATATATATTTTTATTCAAATTGGTAAATAGTATTTTCTGAAAATTGATTTTTAATAAATTTAACATTGTTGCTATATACTGAAATGTCTTTTAAGCCTTAAGATCCATTCAACCACTGGATTGTAATTATTTGAATGACTTTTGTACAACAAAATTTGGTTGGAGGGATCTAAGAAATTTTTTCAATAATTGCGATCATTGTTACAATCTTCCACTCGGCCATTCTTTCTGGTTTGATTTTTTCTTCCGTAATCGGGTCACTTTAACCCAATGATTTGGATAGAAAAATAACGCAAATCTTTTATAATTTTTTTCTGGTGTTTAGAGTAAAGTTTACTTTACAAGACCATACAAAGATGGACACGAATTTCCTACCGACTTGGTTGTAGGAGCTCTTATTGCCTTGTCACGTGGCTTAAAGTTATTGGTCCACGTGACATGCAAAACTAGAAGCTGTCTATATAAATTGATGCTAATTAAAGTTAGGAAAATGCTAAACGTCACACTTTTTTCTTCACCCTTCAATTTCACTCCCTATGTGGATGTTTCTGATTGGTGCTATGATTATAGAAAGATCTTAAAATAATAGGTATTAGCAATCATATCTTGACACATTAGAGCTGAAATTAAATGGTGAAGTATAGCGGCCCTCTTAAAATTAATTACTTAGTACCAATTCAAATTGGCAACTTCTTAACTACTTTTTAAATTAGTATCAATTTAAATAGACAACTTCTTGTTGTGCATGCCATATGGACCAATAAATTTTCGTCGCGTACAAGGCAATATGAGCTCCTACAATCAAGTCCGTAGGAAATCCTTGTCCTACAAAGATTACCGAATTCTTCATCGTTTTGCTAACAAAATCAAGGGGACAAAGTGACCCGACAAATAGTAGTAAAGAAACAATTTGGAGACACGGAAGTAGCAATATAGAATTAACACGTAGACTTGTACCGCAGAAAAAAATTGTGTTTTAAGCTAGTGCCCTGAAGGCACGGGCAATTTCCTAGTTAATTATATATAATGTCTATATTGGGTGCCAATGTGTTTTATTGATCAGAACAAATCACATAATATCTTAACTGTGTACTCCCTCCGTCCCACCTATTTCTTCAAAATTGAATTTTTCAAGTCATTTTGACCCGGTGATTTGTTAATCAAAACGATGCTAGAATTTGGTAATCTTTCATAGTGATGTAGAGTTAAGTATACTCTACAACACCATGAATGAATTACAAAATTCTTGTATCGTTTTATTAACTAAAATCATCATACCAAAGTGACCAGTGAATAGTGTTTTTGAAGAAACAGGTGGAACGGAGGGAGTATTTTGTATCGTTGGTTATAACGAGCCATTTGTCAGAGGACGAACGCAATTCCTCCAGATGGCAAGTGAACTTATCTTCGGTAAACACTTGTAAACAAGTTGAAATAGATTTCCCCCTCTAAACCTACATTTTTTCCTTACATGGTCTGTCAACCTACTTTTTTTCTTAACTTGAGAAGGAACATTTAAATGCTATGAAGGCGCGTAGATGAGTACGTTGTACTCATTTGGTAGGAGTTACTTCTCACATGGGAAAACCTAATGCTTCGAATCTGTATTCAACAACTATTATATGAATCCATTTATGAGACCGCAACAACCATCATTTCTGGTGGTTTTCGTGAAGAAGGAGAAAGCAGTTCAAACATCACATCCATGCATCATAATGAATAAAAACACAGCTAGGGGTTGGTATTGAGACCATCTTGTTCCCCAAAAGCAACCTTTGGATTTACGAAGGGGTTGGACTCCTTAATTTCTCCTTAGAAATACATAATTTTCTCATTAGAATTTCATATAATCATTTGACATTTGTTGACTCAAGTTTCGTGTTCATGTATGTTTCACCCTTTTCTTGCTTTTTTTACATGGCATGTATAAAAGTTGGGTAGCTGGATAGTCAAATTAACAAGCTTGAAATCACTTCTAAGAACGCGATCAGCTGAGCACAATTAGAGTGGGAGACGATAAAATCAAGACATCGGCATTTGAAGAATCTTTGGAGTTTGCCGTTGTTTGGAGGTTCCTCTTATATACAAAGCTGCAATATATACATACCGGTAATCAACATAATTTCTTCCTTTTTTTCTCTCCATCTTCGCCACAATAATCTATAAGTTGCTAATCACTCGTGATTTATAGTTGTTGGTAAACATATTCCATTTGATCAGTGTTGTGAAAATTACATTTGAGTGCATGATAATAGTAGAGGTAAAAACTAGTTTTGTAAATAATTTTTTACAAAAAAGATTATAAATTAAATTGGGAACAAACATTACGACAATGAAAAGGACGGTTAGTATTCATTAAATATAAAAATGATATTTCATCTCAACCACAAGTGAGAGGTTGAGTTTAAAACCTCATTTAATCTGTAGGATTGAATGCGGTAGATTATTGTAGATATTAGTAAAATAATTTTGAATTTCACATAATGTTTACAATCTAGAACTTTTCCAAAAAAAATCTAAAAATCGCCCAAAAAAGATCGGATTTTCGCCAAAAGTTCGGAATTCAGACTGCGAAAATTCGGATTTATTTGGGTTTGGAGAGATTTGACCAAAAAAAACTGATTATCCGTCTTCCTCTACCTCTCGATTTAATACCATCCAAACATGCCCAATATACAAATGTTCATTCATCTCAAACTGAAAACACGTTTGTGATTTGTGCACAGAAACATCAACCCTGTTGCTCATTCTGTGGCTTCTAGATGTAAAAGGGCTAAAGAGGGATTCCAGTGACTAGATGGTCTACCAACTTTTATTATTCTCTTGTTGGCCCAAGACTTAATCTCAATTGGTTAATGCTATTAATAATGTTTTATTTCAAAAAACATCTACAATGGTTGCTGTTATTTGGGTGGTTATCCCCCATTTGCTTTTATGGGCTTTGATTGGGTTTTAACCTGTTCGATTTTCCAATTTGAGCCCAAACTCTAAATTTCAGGGAGCTTTAGTTTTATGTGAGACTTTAATTAGAGTCAGTTTGAGAATGCTTTTGTTGCCAGCACAGCAACATTCAGATAGCAGAATCAATTTTTAGTGCGTATGATAAAATTAAAATTTCTCTTTTTTCGGACAGTTTCTGCTGTTCGACAACAGTTTTCAGGAAGAAAGGGGAGATATTTTTCAAAAAAAGTGTTTTTGATTAATTTATCTATAATTAACCCTATGATTTTTCAAAATATCAATAATTATCTTTACAAAAATGACGCGTGTCTTATGTTTTTGTCATTTTAACCTCTCACAGCAAGTTCACCCTTTATTTTACCAAACACAAAATAACTATATCAATATTTCACATAATCTTCTACGCAATATTTATCAAACAACATTTTATCTTGAATTCACAACAGTTTTCCCACAGTATTTTCCTCACAGCAGCTTCTAGCACCGCCACAACATTCTCAAACTAGCCCTTAGTATATACTAGTGTAGTACTTCATGGTCGTGGGCCACTACAATTGCAATAAATTTTAGTGAGATCAAATGATCTGAGCCCTCTACTAAGGGCTGAAATTAAGTCACCATTTTTTTAGTGAACTAATAAAACTTAAAGTTGTTTAGTAATATAGATATGAGTATTCTCAAAAAAAAATAATATAGATATGAGCTCTGTATGTCATTTAGTTGTGAGATATGAACTCGATATTAGCGATAGTGTTGTAACTAGAAGCACTTCATTGTAATTTAGTTATGTAAATAGGCTATATATTGACGAATACATCTCGAGTCTTAATGGGGGGACTCTTTTAGCATCTCACATTAGTTAATTTTGAAAAGACATCTTTTTAGTTGAACAACCAATAAACCGTAAAGGTTACATGCGCTACAACACATTCTGATGTCCCAACATAATTTCATTTTCTACGACACTGTGCAAAATTTGATAATGGATACACCTTCCCAAAGAAATGTGATAGATAATTTCTCATTCTCAATTCATGCATTTCAACTTGGACTGGTCATATTAACTTTATACCATCAATTCGGAAGGCGATATGCATAGGTTGCATTACTTTGTTAGCAAGAAACTTTAATCAATAATACATTAACATGTAACATGAAGGTAATGTGAACATTGTCAAACGAAAGTACATTTTCCCTTTCCTTCTAGTGCATGAATCCATGATTGATTGAAAGTTCACATGTTTACAAACCTTTTATTCATTGCTCTTTCTTTTCTCTTCTTCCTTAAAATTCAGATGAATGTTTTGGTGCTTGTGAAAGCAACCACAATGAACATTTCATTGGGAGGGTAGTAGTGAACAATTGAACATGCTTCACTCATCAACATCCTTCTCCATCACAGAGAGTTAAAGAGGATCAATGTTTTGGGAATGAAGAGCCTATCTCTTTCTTTCTTTCTTTCTCTCTTTTTTTGCCTTTTATGATTTTTGATTGGATCCATCATTTTCATTGAAGCAAAATATTGCATGAACTATAATTGCTAAATTGATCATTTTTTTGCGTGGGCTAGCTGATCAATGGTCCTCATTTTATTTTATTTCATTCATCTTTGTGAAAAGGACTGTTTTTGTTGTGAGCCTTGTGAATTTCTTTACCTTTAGGGCATGGTAAAGCATGTTAAGTGGATTAAAAGTTGTGCGAAGTTTTTGATGTTTTGATGCATTTAGAGAGACAAGTTTCCACGCCAATTCTACTTCACTTTTATAATTTCTTTTCTAAGAAGAGAAAGTATAACAGTTTACTTGTGTTTGCTAGGACAACACATGATTATAGTTTTAAATCTCTCTAACTCTGTACAATTTTCTCTAACTGTAGATGGTGATATATTGCTCATCTTTTCATTTCGAAACAAATTTGTAAATGTACATCATTAACTTTCCTAGATTTAGTTTATGTAGGATCATAGGATTCTTTAGAGGAAATCATAGGATAGTTTTTAGATAGGTGCTTTGTGATAAACTAATGATAAAATTACTTTATAAAGATTATCATTTATGTTCTTTGTGAAATTGCATCACTTGCGTACTAGTGGTACGCAAAATGAAAAGATCATTTTACACCAATTAAAAGGAATGATGGCATTAGGTTTTGATTGAAAGAGCATTTTTTTCCTTCTTTACTTCTTTTTTTCATATAGAATACTGGATTTTCATAACCTTTTCTACAATTATCAAAATCTCCCTTGCTTTTCGAGCCTCTACATGCAAACATGAAAGCACCTGGCTTTAAATAAATTATTGTTCCTAATTGTATGATTGACCTCTCTATTTATAATAATTTAAAAATGTATAATATGATATAATATAAATTTCAATAGTAAAATGCCAACATTATTTGTCAAGAAAAGAAGAAAAGGGTGGCAAGAAAGCAAAAAAAAGGAGGGAAGCATCTCGAAAAGGCGGTCTTATAGTAAATAAAATATATATTATTTTTCTTGTTTTGTATCTTGGAAATAAGTAAAATATCATATAATCCCTGTTTAACTATGGAATAAATTAACTTCTACTCCTACCTAAAATTGTTGTTGTGGTCTTGTCAAAATTATAACTAGTTTACTACATTTTATATATATATATATATATATATAATATATATATAATATATATATATATATATATATATATGCCTAAAGTGATCAATTAAGTGGTTTCATTACTTGTAAAGAAGGGGAAATAGCGATGACAAAGAGATATACCAAAGTTTTAATCTTTACTTTAACAAGGCTTAGTACCCATTAGAAGTAGTTAAATAATGGAAAAAGGTAATTTTTGCCCCCTATCAAGGGGGAAAATGGAATGATAATCTGGCTTTTGTAATTGATAACTCTATCGTATCTTGAAATGCCTCGTCGAGTTGTGATATCATGATCAGTTCAGTCATTTATACTTCGAGCGTTACATAGACATGCCAAGAATCTTACTTTAAATTTTAATCTCACTATGTTACTGATTCACTCTTACTTGATAAGGTTGTTTGTGTTGAGAATTTTCATAACAGTTAATAAGATCTTAAATTACTCTGTTCATTGTTAGTTGGTTTTAAGGTGAGCCCCACAAATTCTTACACTGTCATTTATACTTCGCGTGTTCCGAATTCTGACTAAAATTGCTTATTAGCAATCATTTTTAAGAAATTGAGTCAATTGAGTTGTATGTCATCTCCAACAGATTGTTGGTATTAAAGGCATCTACATAAGCATGGGAATGGATTCTGTAGTTTCCAGAAAAATAGGAAACAGTTAGTGCTGTCCATTTAGTGACAATATGGAAGCACCAATAAGCTATACGTTCTATAACAACAACAGTAATACTATCTCATTTGTGACATTTGTGTAGCGATTTATCGCATCCTTTCTTGGGTATCTTTTTTTTGTCTGCGCTTACCGTGCTACTGAAGCAGCTGATTGTTGTTCCTCCTCCAATCACACAACTTGTTTCCATTGCTGATCACTTGAAGGGATTATAAATAGAAACTCTTCTCAATGAGACTCAAAGATTGATGACCTTCCATTTTTGACAGGCAAGAGTGGAGAAAAAAATGGGTTTGGACAAAGCCTACCTTGCAGTTACTTTCATACAGTGCATATACACTGGCATGTTCTTGATCTCCAAAGCTGCATTTGATCACGGTCTGAACTCTTTTGTGTTCGTCTTCTATAGACAGGCTGCTGCCTCCGTCCTCTTAGTCCCTCTAGGCTTCTTCTTGGAGTGGTAGGTTTTCCTTACTACAATTTTCTCGTGATGAGTTTGAAAAATGAAGCTTTTTTTTCTCTTACTCAACTTGTGCTTCATTCTAAAGGAAAACTGCACCGCCAATCTCATTCGCTACCTTCTGCAAGATGTTCCTGCTTTCTCTTTTCGGGTATGTATCGTTTTCACTGCAATAGCTTCTTTCTTATTGGTGATGGTTTTGATGGATTTTTAGTGAATTGGTGGTATGATTTCTTGTAGAATCACATTAAGCTTGAACATATATGGTGTTGCTCTGATAGACACATCTGCAAGTTTGGCTGCTGCAACTACCAACAGCCTCCCGGTGATCACCTTCTTCCTCGCTATCATATTCAGGTACTCTTCCCTCTATTCCTTCATTTTCTCCTGATTTCGCTTGGAAACTACTACTACATGATCATAAGAAACAAGTACTCAACGTGTGTTTTTTTCACTTGCAACTAATTTTTATTACAATCCCGTATTAAATACATCCCACCCTTGAATGGTGTGCCATCCAGTTCTTGTGACCACCATCTTTAATTCCAGTTTCTATGAAACTTAGGGCCAGTTTAGGAATTCTGTGGCGGTGCTAGAAGCTGATGGGGGACAGCTGAAAATATTTGAAAAGTCGAAAATATAATTATTACCAAACGCACTAAAAACTGCTTCGGCTGTCAGAAGCAGCTGCGCTGGGAGCAGAAGCATTCCCAAAGTGGCGCTTATCAAACTTGTAGCTAGTCTTTTCATTGGGATATGGTTAGTGATTTACATAATAAGAAGTTTGGGATTACACACAGGATGGAAGTGGTGAAGTTGAGGACAAGAGCCGGTATAACAAAGGTTGCAGGGATAGCGATATGCATTTCAGGCGTACTAGTCATCGCCCTCTACCACGGACCTACCCTGAAATTATTGCTTCATCACCACCTCTTTGGACATTATCATGTTCAAGATAAACCAGCTACGGATTCCAGCAGCCTAACTTGGATAAAAGGATGCTTCCTCATGATCACATCAAACTTGTTTTGGGGCATGTGGATTGTATTACAGGTACATTCTTCAAATGGGTGATTTTTCTTTAGAGGCGCATTACAAGTTTCATGGTGTTTTTTGTGTCTATTTTGGTTGTTGAAACAGACTCGAGTGATCATAGGCTATCCTTCAAAGCTACTTTTCACTACTCTCCAATGCTTGATGAGCGCGATCCAGTCATTCATTATAGCGATTGCTTTGGAGAGAGACTTCCATCAATGGAGGCTACAATTTGATATCAAACTCCTTGCAGTGCTATATTGTGTAAGAAATCTTTCCACGCAGTGTGCAACTTTCAACCCACATTTTGTGCCTAGCTAAATGCAGTTTTTTTTGTAGGGTATTGTGGTGACTGGGATGACATTCTACTTGCAAACGTGGGTAATTCAGAAGAAAGGGCCAGTGTTCCTGGCCATGTTTACTCCTATGGCTCTTGTCTTCACAATCTGCAGTTCCGCGTTTCTCCTAGGTGAAATAATCAGTTTAGGAAGGTAACTGGAACAATCTCTTCATCTAACTAATGTTCCAAGTCATTAGTACATGTTTCATAAGACGTCTGAATAGTTTTTTTGCTTTTTTCCCTTTTGTAGTGTTTTAGGAGGGATCTTGCTGGTTGGAGGACTTTACTGTGTTTTGTGGGGAAAGGCTAGAGACCTGAAAGTGGCTGTTGCGAGTTGTACATCAGGGGAAGCTGAGAACGAACATCCAGAACCGAAAGAAGCAACAGAAACCAAGCATTTCCCAGAAATCGTGTAGCGCGCCAATGACTGCTGTCTGGAAGTTGGTTTTACTAGTGTATCTAACTAGCATTTTGCTATTTTGGGGAAGAAAAAGGTAGAGAAATGCTAATTTCCTTTAGGGTTCGTAGTTATTGGCCATGAATTGAGTATCTTCCTTTTCATCTGGAGTAATGCCCATTTTCTAGTGGAGTATATAAAGTTTATTCTTGGACGGTTTACTTTCTTAATCTATTCCAACCTGAAAGTAAATTAGATGATATACATGATCTGAATGATTCTGCAACAAGTATGAGAATTAATAACCTAAAAGCCCAAAGAACCCAGAAAAAGATGATGCTAACATATACTATTTGAATCCATCAAAAACTGATGCCACAGCATCTACTACAAGAACAGCACTTAAACTGTTTCTTGAGTGCAAGCTATACAATATCTAATTGTAACACTAAAGTAACATATTCACTGGCCAGGATCATAAATAAATACAGCAGTGGCAGAGTTACCTGGTGGAAAATCTCTAAAGCCTCCTCTTATATCATCACACTACCGCATAATCCAAAAAGCTTCATTTTGCTGCCTTCATTTTCTCCTCAAATGATTGAACCATTGATGCTAACCGTTTTGCTTTCTTCTCTTCACGAGTTCCAGAGCTCCGCGTCTCTAGAGGTGGTTGTTTGTCATTCACTACAGCTTCCTGATGTGTTATCTTTTCCTCTGGCATTTCAATGGTTTGGGTCTCTATTGCTGCTTTCTTTCCATGTAATTCATCTTCTACTACCTCATTCGGCAATGCCATATCCTTATCAAGCGCTTCGATGATCTTTGTCACTGTCGCTGTTTTCTCTTCTTCTGTTACATGTAAAGGTGACTTGGCTTTCACTACCTCTTCCTTCACTGCCATCTTCTCTTTAGGTCTTTCGATTTCCTGGGTCACCATTGTTGCTTCCTCTTCTGCTGATTGCTGTACTGGGGCTTTTTCATTCACTACCTCCTTCTCCAGTGCCTTCGACTCCTTTTTGGGGTAATTCAGTCGTGTTTTCCTCTCCTTAGGTGTATCAATGTCTGGAGTCACTGATTCAGACTTCTCTTCTGCCGCTTGCTGCACAGGGGACTTGTCTTTAGGTCTTTCAATGTTTTGGGTCGCCATTGTTGCTTCCTCTTCTGGTGCTTGCTGTACTGGGGCATTGTCATTCATTACCTCCTTTTTTGGGGGGTAATTCAATTGTACCTTCCTCTCCTTAGGTGTATCAATGTTTGGAGACACTGTTTCAGACTTCTCTTCTGCCACTTGTGGCACAGGTGACTTCTCTTTAGGTCTTTCGATGTTTTGGGTCGCCATTGTTGCTTCTTCTTCTGGTGCTTTCTGTACTGGTGCATTGTCTTTCACTACCTCCTTCTTCAGTGCCTTCCCTTCCTTCTTTTTGGTGTCATTCAATCGGTCTTTCCTCTCCTTAGGTGTTTCAATGCTTGGAGTCGCCGTTTCTGATTTCTCTCCCACCACTTCTAGAACAGGTGTTTCAATGCTTGGAGTCACCGTTTCTGATTTCTCTCCCACCACTTCCAGAACAGGTGTTTCAATGCTTGGCGTCGCCGTTTCAGATTTCTCTCCCACCACTTCCACAACAGGTGTTTCAATGCTTGGAGTCGCCGTTTCTGATTTCTCTTCCACCACTTCTGGTACAGGTGTTTCAATGCTTTGAGTCGCCGTTTCTGATTTCTCTTCCACCACTTCTGGTACAGGTGACTTGTCTTTCACTGCCTCTTTCTCCAAAGCATTCTTCTCTTTAGGTATTTTGTCTTGGGCCACTGTATCCGCTTTCTCTTCCGCCACTTGCTGAATGTGCGACTTGTCATTCAATGCCTCGTTCTCTGATGGCAAGTTCTCTGTAAGTGCTTCAGCGATGGCCACTATTGCTGCTTCCCCTAGTGCAACATGATCTACAGGTGATGGATCTTTCGCTACTGCTTTCTCCACTGCCACCTCTGGAGACATTTCCAGGTCTTCAATCACAGTTCCTTCTTTCTGTATATGAGGTTTGTCTTGCACAACCTCTGTCTCCAATGTCCTATTCTCTTCAGCTCTTTCGAGGTTTTGGGTCACTATAACTGATTTCTCTGTAGGCGGATTGTCTTTGGCATAATCTTTTTCCAAAATTGTCTTCTCTTCAGGTGTCTCAAGGTTTAGGCTTGTTGTCACTGCATTCTCTTCTGCAGCTTGCTTTAGAGGTTGTTTGTCTTCCAATACCTCTCTCTCCATTGTCATCTTCTCTTCAGGGGTTTCGAGGTTTTGGGTCACTATCACTCCTTTATCATCAACTGGGGATTTGTCTTTCGCCGTTTCTTTCTTCAATGGCATCTTCTCTTTGCGCTTCCCAATGTTTCTTGTCATTATTACTGCTTTCTCTACAGGTGGGTTGTTGTCCTCTTGCATCACCTCTTTCCCCAATGCTGCATTCTCTTGAGGCCTTTTGAGTTTTTGGGTTGTTCTTCCAGCTTTCTCTTCTGCTACTACTTCTCTCTTATCCTCCAGGACATCGGGCTTTTGTTGCTCTACGCCTGGCCTGTTTTTTGGCACATTTTTCTCCTTGAACTTTCTCGTCACTTGTGCCGGTAGAGACTTGATCTCTTTCCCCGTCGTCTTCTCCTCAGGTGTTTTCTGCTTTCTGGTGGATCTTTCTGGTTTCTCTTCAACTAATATTTCCTGGGGTGTTTCAGTTGTTTCCTGCTTTCTGGTGAATATAGCTGGCTTCTTTTCTACTACTACTTCCTGGGGTGTTTCAGGTTTTTGTGTGCGTAGAGGCTTGATTTCTCTCTCCTTCGTCGCCGCCTCAGGAGCTTCCTGCTTTCTGGTGAATATTTCTGGCTTCTCTTCTTCTACTACTACTACTTCCTGGGGTTTTTGTGTGCGTAGAGACTTGATTTCTATCTCCGTCACCGCCTCCTCAGGAGTTTCCAGCTTTCTGGTCAATATTTCTGGCTTCTCTTCTACAACTATTTCATGTGGTGTTTCAGGTTTTGCCGAGCGTAGAGACTTGATTTCTCTCTCCGTCATCTCCTCCTCAGGTGTTTCCTGGTTTTTGGTGAATATTTCTGGTTTCTCTTCTACTACTTCAATTTCTAGTGGTGTTTCCTGCTTTCTGGTGAATATTTCTGGCTTCTCTTCTACTACTATTTCCTGTGGTGTTTCCGGTTTTTCCGTGCGTCGAGACTTGATTTCTCTCTCTGTCGTCTCCTTCTCAGGTGTTTCCTGGTTTCTGGTGAATTTTTCTGGTTTCTCTTCTACTACTATTTCCTGTGGTGTTTCAGGTGTTTCCTGCCTTCTGGTGTATATTTCTGGTTTCTCTTCTACTACTTCTATTTCCGGTGGTGTTTCAGGTTTTTGAGTGCTTAGAGACTTGCTTTCTATCTCTGTCGTCTTCTCCTCAGGTGTTTCCTGCTTTCTGGCAACTATTTTTGGCTTCTCTTCTACTACTTCTATTTCGTGGGGTGTTTCAAGTTGCTTCTGTGGGCCTGCAGTTGATTCGCCATCGACCATCTTCTTCTCATGATTCTCTTTCTCGGCTGCTGTCTCAGGAATTGGTGCGACTTGGACTCCTTTTTCTGCTTTGTCATCCGGAGGAGCTTCAACTTCTCGACGAGTCTCCTGCGCAATTGAAGTCCCTACCAGTGCAGGTCCCTTGGGCTGTGTTTCAAGAATGTCTGTAGTTTTTGGACCCAGTGATGACTTTTTATGTTCAACTGAGTCTGACGGAATCTCTTGGTGCCATCTGTCATCCTGCACAATGATGAATTCAAATTCAGAACTTGTTGACGGCATCCAGAAAGAAATTTGAAAAAAAAAAACATACATAGGGACTTATGTCATCTGACATTCTGACTAACAACCTTAGGAAACCAGGCATTATAATGAAATTGAAGGCATTATGATGAAACATGAGTACTAGAACGTATTCCGATACTTCAATGGCACATACACCGAATCAAACCACCATTACCAGTTTCCCCACAACAAAATTACCCAAAGAGACGGCTATAAAAGGCCTATGTCAAATCTATAGGATTCCATCACATATATGAAGTCATCCGTCGTGATCTGAGTTACTTTAGAAATTACTTCCTGAATATGCTGTGCATTAGGTGATCTTGGACAGAATCTGCTTCTTTTTCCAAGAAATTATACTTTTTTGAGACGATCAGTCAGTTTATGTTCTCAACAGACTACAGATTGCATGTCTAAAATTTTAGGTAGTCTTACAATGGACCTGATTCGATAATCAGATTCTCGGGTTGTATAGTTTATACCTCATATCATCAAGTTCATGCAGACCAGAAAGTAACATTACGGAGATGTATTCTAGCAAACTACATCAGCCACTCATGACAGAAACAGCAACAACCCGGTATCAGATAGTAGATATTAAGCAGCAAACTTTTTCACCAACTCTGAATGGTCATTCCCCACTCCAGGAAATGAATGCAGAGTAGACATAAACAAGATGATAAATCATATGAACTGAAAACAAGAAGAAAAAGGGTAGACAAAACTGAGTTGTTTCAGGTACACTTTTCGCGCTGGCAAAAATGTACGGTTAGAATGATCAATTATTGCAAATTACTATACTTGATACAACTAAGAGGGATGGTTTTCAGCATGATTACAAACATTACAAGAAGGTTAAGAGGCATAGACTACTATGATATGTTACCTTGTGGTAGCAATAGTTAGTCGGCTAACTCGTGTCATGTGTAACATGATGAGGAGACTACATCACACTCTAATTTCAAAAATTACTGAATTAATATTTTGTCTAAATGAATTATAGTACTTCTCTTATCTCATAAGTATACAATAGATTTCCTCCGCGTGCACCCTACTAGTCTTTATCAAATGTAGTAAAAGATATGTCAAGAATCGGTGTTAGCAAATTTTACTCTTAACCAGATCAGAAGGGCATTGTCCAGAAAAATTGAGTGACACATTTTGTGGTGCATGTTGCATTCGTCTTTTCTCCTATTTCTTTAGAAACAATTCACATACATGCCCCAAAGAACAAAGAACAAATCATACAAATACTGATTTGTGGGGATTGGGGAATCACCCATGTTGAAAGATGGAAAGAAATTTCAATTGGATGCATACCAAGAATAATTCAAGACAAAATACATGAGAACAAGAAAATCAAAATCAAAACCTAATTTTATGAAAACAGACCAAAATCAAACTCTGTAAAACGATAACATGAGAAGAAATCAAGAAATGGGTGTGGCATACCTCCTCGAAGAAGCTACTGAGGGAGGGTCGTTTGTTGGGGCTGGGCTTGTGAATAGAATCATCTTGAACAACCTCTTTCCCTTTCCCAATCGATTTTCCTTTGTCGGTGCCGGTGGTTTCTCTCTTGGATTCCGACGCCGGCGGGGGTGGCGCCTTCTTGTTGACACCACCGTCTTCCTTGACCTTGGGCTTGGACGCACATCCTCCCATTATTGCTCTCTGTTCTTCTCTCTCACCAAAGATTTCCAAACTTTTTTTCGCAGAGAGAAGAGATTGGTGGAGGAAGGAGGGTTTGTTGTTAGTTTTACACGGCGCGCCACATTGTTCGTTGCTCCGACAATCGTTCTGCGGCCACAATCGTCGTTGTGTAACTTCTCTATTTTTTTGAATTTTAATTCATGGTGACATGTGTGCCCATTTACAATAATGCCCTCCCAGTTTCAAGCAATTTTAGTACCTCATTATACGGAGGAAGAACTACATTTTGGGAGGGTCCAAATGAGGACTTAAAAATTATTAGTTTTTTTTTTTTTTTTTTTGCAAACCTTAAAAATTATTAGTTGAAAGAACTTATAATAATTTCTATTTTTTTTTTCATTTCAAAAAAAATATATATAATTTCTCTTTTTCATGACCATATCATAGATAAACAAAAATAAATAAGGGTATTTGATTTTTTTACTTTTGACGAAGGTAAGTATTACATCAATGATAGCAATTTCTCAAAAAAAATATAGCAACTTCGACTGCGTCCTCTTAAAATTAAAACAAAGGCTTAAAAGATGAATTTTGACTTCTAAAAAAAAGCGAACCATGTGGTTTTCTCTCCCATTTGATTGAGGGAGCAGAATCTTATGCTCACAGTCACAAGTGACTGTGAGTTTTTTGTGATAAAAAGCCTTTTAGATTTGACTGAGTCCTCTGCTCTGCAAGTACTGGTGGAGCACATGTGTGCAGAAAGTAGTAAAGTTATTCTTCTCTCTAAAAAAAACTCTCAAATTTAAACAAACACTCAAAATGCATGTGATACTTCTTTCATCTCACACTTCTTTGGAGATGCTTTTAATGTCATTCACCAAACCCTGGCTCGTTTTTCTGATCTATCGTTCTCTCTTTCTAGTATTTCATTGAACTCCATCGTTCTGTCTTAGAAAAAATAAAGAAGAACATGGCGAACCATTTTCTTTTTCTCCCCAATGCCCCTTTGAGATCAAAGAATTCCTACCAATTTCGGGTCCGCATGTTCCTCTTCTCCGATGGACGCCACTCGCCACAGATCGGCAAAAAATCCACCCACGAACAATCTCAGGAGCTCATTTTATTTCTTGCTCAAGGTCGAACTGATTATACAAAAAACTTGACGGAATCTCTCGTACAACAACCGGAATCCTGATTATCGTGATTACGGAGTTAGCAAAACCGTTAAAATCTGTCCGTTCCGGTCCGATTTAAATTTCACATAAAATATACATATTTTACTTAGATATACCGTCCACAAATCAAGATTTATTAGCCCGTATAAGTTTTATATTCCAAAATTTATACTTATATATCTTTAATTTTTGTTAACATAAACCATACTTTTACCAAATGATTTTTTTATATTTGACAACTAGTTCAACCCGGCCGAAATCGGGCCGAGTTGATAAGTTAAGTATGATTTTGGTATAAAAATAATAATATGGTGAGTTTTGGTTGAACATTCGCCAACTGTAGATACAGCTTTCGAGACAAGCAGATCACAGCCACGTGGCAACAATCCAGCACACCTAGATGTGCTCCATACACACCGGATCACTACCTATGTTGATCCACGTGAGGGCTGCGAGACAGAGCCCTCGCGTATCAACACGGGAGTTGTAGGGACTTAGTGGTTTGGAGGCTAGGGTAAGGCTCGTCGCGCGTGGGTGATAACCAAGCTCGCGCGCGACCTCTGGTAACTGACTAAGAGGTTCTAGGCTTACGTGTCCCATAAATGCCGCTGATCTCATAACGGTCTCCGATACTTGCGGGCAGATATGTAACGGTTCCTATATACACGGTCGAACGTGCCGTTGGGGGGGCTATCATTAAGCCGCCATTTATGGTGCATTAACCCTTTCCACGGTCACTTCCCCACTATATATAGGATCGTTAGCTTTCCATTACGGGGCTGAGTACACACAGAGCATAATGAGTACCAACCGATACATCTCAGCTCTTGGAACGCTAAGCAACCTACTCTCTATCAGCCTATTGTCTCTCTCTCGAGCAGTTACCAGTGCTTACCCTCTCCCTACACACACCCTACATCTCTCTGTGTTCATATTCTCTACTTGAGGTGCACACTTGGATCTCTCCGAGGGATTCCCGTGTTCACAATTTGGTGAACCCGACGTGAAACCGCACAAAGACCACTCACATCCCTCTCCATCAGTAAAAATCGGCTCGCCCGGCCTTTCCTTGTTTATCCTAGCTAGGGACTATAGCGGGTTTGGCATAGTCCTTGAAAAACAACATCACCCACTTAGACCATATATTCTTCGCACTAGAAGGGACAGTCATGAAGGTATCACAAGTTTTGATCTCATCAGGTTCCCACATTGTGGCAGCCTTCTTTAAGGATGCGATGCACCCGTGCATTTGGGTAGAGAGTGAATTCCTCGTCGGAAGTTAATCCCCCCAAGGGATCTAGGGCTCCCATGCTTGGTAGCTGACACGATCCAACCGCAAGTGTACGGGTGTCGCGTGTAGTAATATCCGGTAATCCGGGTTTGTCGAACCCAAGAGACTTCTTGTAAATTAATTAGAATTTCTTAACCTTTTGTGGGCACAGCGCGTTGTGTTTTGATCTAATTCTACTTAAATAAAAGTGCAATATTCTTAATTAACCAAGTGAAATAGTTCACGATTAATAAAGAATGAGTTTTTGGGTTTTTGAAATATAAAGGAGAAACACCGGGAATTCTCTAGGTTCACTAGGTTGAGCTAAATTTATGTTTTGACTTGTAAAACAACCACGTATCTTTCACTATCAATCAAGCGATATTAAACTTACCGAGTTACCAAGTAAGTTTACTATACTTTAAACCAAAACAAACCGAGTTACCAAGTCTATTCTAGCTTAAAGCATGCATTAAAACGACAATTCTACTTTAACGATCCTAGTTAACGATCTCGAGTTACCAAACATTGATTCGACTAGGTGGATTATTCAATTTACCGACTAATCTTCACGGAGTTACCGCGTGAAAACTAATTAAGTTTATCTCTACGTTAGCTACTCGCAAAGATAATATGATTACAAACGTAAATAATCCATAACAATGAAAGATTACATGAGATTAAGCTAAAACATGAATCACAATCATCAAAACATGATATTTAGATCAAACCCTAGCTACACCAAACGAGAATTCCCAGCAAATAACGTTTAGCTACTCATATTCATACTCAAAACGACAAGTCTCATGAGTTTAAGCATAAAAATCAAGAAAAGAGAAGAGTTGAGAATCCAAACGGATGATCCAAAGCGCCTAAGCTCTCCCAATAGCTCCTTGATCTCCAAAAGATGTGTCTACCGTCAAAAACTACTCAAAAAGTCGACCTAACACACTTAAATACGTTCCTATAATGATATGACAAAGTTTCTAATAATTGCAAAAAGACCCCAGACGTTTCTGGCTTTCTGGGCAATCTCTTCGTGCGAAGACACTTTCTCTTTGTGGGAAGAGATTGTCTGAAGTCTTCCTGCAAAAGTCCTCCTATTTTGAGACAGCATCATGTCACAGGAAGACAACTGGAATTTTGGCTAAGTCTTTTCTTCGTGGGAAGAGCTTTTCTCTTCGTGGGAAGAGTTCCTGCCTTAGCTTTTTTTCTGGCTCCTTCTCTTGAGTTTTCCTTGCTTTCTTTATTTCCGAAGCTCGTTTCTTCACCACCTTTGATCCTCGCGTCCTATTTCCTGCCAACCACAACACGAAACACGAGCCCGCGATCATATCACAATAAAAGCAACAAAATATACGAGAAACGCCCGGATTTAACGATGAACACTCAAAAAGCTCACACTCAATAATATTTCACAAACACGGCCAAAATCTCCTCTCATTGTCGGAAATCACGCAAAATAGTAGTGTATTAACTAAGAAATATAGCTCCAACTAAGGAGTTATCAAATACCCCCACACTTACTATTTGCGCGTCCCGAGCAAAGTCTCATCTACTGCATTCATCTGTCTACTAGCCGACAAGACTCACACGACTCAAACACGACTCACGACACAACAATGCAGCAATATGATGCAAATGCAAATTCTAGACTCTATCTTAACACAACACACAAAACGTTTTAAATCTGTCTTTTTGGTAAGATCAGGCAATCTCCCTCTCATTAACTGAAAATCATCAAGCTCTCACTAATTCTTTTTGAAATTCATATACACGTAGCAAGAATTTGAAATAAAAATTTGATTTAGTGCAAAAGCTCACTAGGGCGTCCCCTTTCCTCCACCAATTCAAACCAAGACACAAGCACGTCCTAAGCTTCATTGGGTCTAATTAAGCTCAAACTTCACTGTAGCCTTTCTTCGCCGAATCATCTGAGGTTTTCAGACCCTCTTAGCCTTTATTGCGTTTGAATGCAAATTGTCCCGGTGAAGGGAGTCACAACTCCTGTGAATAAGGCTTGACTCTAGTTTTCCTCTCTAAGCTCTATTTGGATGGAATCCAAATTTTCCATGTGACTGGAAGCACATTAGGTTGTTTCTCCTTGAAGCACATTTTTTTCTTCTTTTTTTTTCCAGATTTTATCATTTTCTTTTCTTTCCTCCTTTGTTTTTACAACCGTGCAGTAGAGCATAAAGAGCGTGGGCTTTTTCGGTTAACTCATGTGACCACCGTAAGGGATGGTGGTGTACGCCCCTCAAATTCACTTAGGCTGAGGCAACCGTACCACATGAAACCAACTCTACACGAAGGTCCACCCCAGATCAACAAGAGACCACAAGTTTCCACTTGAAAACAGAATATTCAGCTACAAGCAAACTCAATCTAATTATCACACTATAGGAAACTTAGGTATACTTTACATGTCATTCTTTCACAACTTCCAAAAATTCCCAGGACAGCCTTAGTGAAACCTCTACACAAAGTATTTAAAGAATAAAAAATTTCCTACTACGGCACTTCCTACTCAAAAGGATTCATTCACTAAGCTCTCTTCAGTTTCAAGATACTCGATTGCCTTTTTCTCAAATTTTTAAATTTTTCAATTTTTATGGATTTTCTCTTTTCTCATTTTTTTTCATTTTTCATAAGGTCCTAACTCTATATGCAAGGCTAGACACGGAAAAAATATTCCACAAAACGCAATTCAATTTTTTTTTTTTGGTAGGTAGACTCAATTATTTAAAAGTGCAAACAGAATATAAACTATTCTACACAATACGACACTATAAGTAAAAACTCAACATAAACCACAATACCGACTCACAATACAATCTAAACACATCCTACATGTAACTGGCTATGCAAGACACTATGGCTAGCAAACAGATAAATCACCCCCACACTGAATACTTCGTTGTCCTCAACAAATTTAGAGAGTATGCAAGAAGACTCAGCAATCAATGTGTAGGCCAGTAGATGAGATGGAGCCTGACATATATTAAATAAAATAAACACAAAATTTAGTAAGAGAAAAAGATACTCACAACCACCTCAAGGGTGGGGAAGAAATCACGCCAAGCAGTCCCCAAGCATAGTAGTGGTGCCACCATGCTCCTTTTACAGTCAATGTGTACTCGCACACCGGGGTCGACTGCCCTCCTCTACTAGAATTCATGTCTGAAGAATCCCCAACTCGTCAATGCAAGCCCCTTTGAAGGTCATGTGTGCCATCGCACACCGGGGTAGATTCTCCCATAATCTGCTCAAATATGTCACTAGGAAAACATCATTAGTCCCTCTCTCTCATTTTTCCAAATAAATAACTAAAAACACGAAACTGTATTAAACACTCACTCCCTAACTTAAGCAGAAAATACGTTGGGTTGCCTCCCAACAAGCGTCGTGTAATTTAAGGTCGACGACCCGACCCAGTTACCTCAAAAGATGTTAAGGAGATTTTTCTCTCCACTTTTTCTTCTTCCACCATCGTCTCTCTTTTTGTCTCTTCTCAAGTGAGGATGCATAAGACACATATGGCAAGAAGAAGTTGTAGAAGACGGCATTTGAAAGTTTCTTCTTCTTGTGCTTCCACTCCTTGATCACCGGTCTTCTCGAAAACTCATTCACCACATCATGACCCATTGTACCTTTCCTCTTCTTCTTCTTCTTCTTCCAATTCTTCAAAATCAATATCGTTGAGGATCGGTTATGTGAAAATAGAATCCCAGTTGGAACAGTAATGGCAAGGAGTGCCGTCTTGATTGCTTCCTTCCCTAGCTCATGTCTTGGAATCACAGGTGATAAATCATGGACTGCATAAAATTGGGGCCTTTGGTCTTCCTCATGCGATTTTTCCAATTTTATAATCTCCAAGAGATATGGATTAGACTTAGGAATTTCTTGATATATGTCCATGTGAACATCTCCGCGCAATAATTTAGCTTCATGGATTTCTTCCTCACAACAAATATCTTCAGTGGGCCATAAGCTCGCGATGTCCACACTCTCCCATTCATGCCATGGCTCCGAAATTATGCGAGGCACAAGTTGTATAGGCGTCACTACATCATTCCAATCTGAATCCGAATCGGAGTTTGAATCTGAGTCTGAAGCAGCCCGACAATCTATTAATTCATGATGAATAGTATTATAGACATAGACCTCTGGGATTCCTTCGTCTTCCTCTTCGCACTCCTCAACTAATTCAGGAATAATGCTACTTGGCCCATCGTCATTATCTGCATATGTCAATGCACTCGAAAGTTTTGCCAAGTGTTGTCCCTTCAGCTGGAGAGTTTCATCCATCCTACTAATCCCTTCCTCCACTCTGTCCATACTAGCTATCAACTGCTTCAATACTTCTTTAATATTCTCATCTTCTTGATTGCAAGGAGGAGGGATGTCTATATCTCCATAGGAGTAGTACGGTTGGTAGACTGGAGAATGCCCATAGTAATTCTGCCCCCACATGATCACCAAGATACATGCACAATTATTCACTAGGAAGCAGGTGAAATAAACAAATAAATAAACAAAAGAAAAAATAAAATTCCCTAAATTTAATAATTCTAACTAATTCAACCGAAGTCCCCGGCAACGGCGCCAAAAACTTGACACGATCCAACCGCAAGTGTACGGGTGTCGCGTGTAGTAATATCCGGTAATCCGGGTTTGTCGAACCCAAGAGACTTCTTGTAAATTAATTAGAATTTCTTAACCTTTTGTGGGAACAGCGCGTTGTGTTTTGATCTAATTCTACTTAAATAAAAGTGCAATATTCTTAATTAACCAAGTGAAATAGTTCACGATTAATAAAGAATGAGTTTTTGGGTTTTTGAAATATAAAGGAGAAACACCGGGAATTCTCTAGGTTCACTAGGTTGAGCTAAATTTATGTTTTGACTTGTAAAACAACCACGTATCTTTCACTATCAATCAAGTGATATTAAACTTACCGAGTTACCAAGTAAGTTTATATACTTTAAACCAAAACAAACCGAGTTACCAAGTCTATTCTAGCTTAAAGCATGCATTAAAACGACAATTCTACTTTAACGATCCTAGTTAACGATGTCGAGTTACCAAACATTGATTCGACTAGGTGGATTATTCAATTTACCGACTAATCCTCACGGAGTTACCGCGTGAAAACTAATTAAGTTTATCTCTACGTTAGCTACTCGCAAAGATAATATGATTACAAACGTAAATAATCCATAACAATGAAAGATTACATGAGATTAAGCTAAAACATGAATCACAATCATCAAAACATGATATTTAGATCAAACCCTAGCTACACCAAACGAGAAATCCCAGCAAATAACGTTTAGCTACTCATATTCATACTCAAAACGACAAGTCTCATGAGTTTAAGCATAAAAATCAAGAAAAGAGAAGAGTTGAGAATCCAAACGGATGATCCAAAGCGCCTAAGCTCTCCCAATAGCTCCTTGATCTCCAAAAGATGTGTCTACCGTCAAAAACTACTCAAAAAGTCGACCTAACACACTTAAATACGTTCCTATAATGATATGACAAAGTTTCTAATAATTGCAAAAAGACCCCAGACGTTTCTGGCTTTCTGGGCAATCTCTTCATGCGAAGACACTTTCTCTTCGTGGGAAGAGATTGTCTGAAGTCTTCCTGCAAAAGTCCTCCTATTTTGAGACAGCATCATGTCACAGGAAGACAACTGGAATTTTGGCTAAGTCTTTTCTTCGTGGGAAGAGCTTTTCTCTTCGTGGGAAGAGTTCCTGCCTTAGCTTTTTTCTGGCTCCTTCTCTTGAGTTTTCCTTGCTTTCTTTATTTCCGAAGCTCGTTTCTTCACCACCTTTGATCCTCGCGTCCTATTTCCTGCCAACCACAACACGAAACACGAGCCCGCGATCATATCACAATAAAAGCAACAAAATATACGAGAAACGCCCGGATTTAACGATGAACACTCAAAAAGCTCACACTCAATAATATTTCACAAACACGGCAAAAATCTCCTCTCATTGTCGGAAATCACGCAAAATAGTAGTGTATTAACTAAGAAATATAGCTCCAACTAAGGAGTTATCAGTAGCATTAGCAGATTCTCCACGTCTTCCAGAGTTGGTGCAGCCTCAAAAGATGAAAAGTTAAATGTATGGGTTTTCCACGAATACCGCGAGAAAAGGACCCTTAACATGTCCTGGTCAGCTTTGAGATTAAAGCCCATTGTCGCGCGAATGGCATGATATACATCAGCCTCCATCAACACTGCCTCATATTTATCAAGAATGAAGTCGGTCCATTCGTCCATCCCATCAAGTGTTTCTAGAAAGTCCTGAAAATAAATATCGTTATATGGGTACAAACCAGCTTCAATGCCCAGTCTATGCACATCATGGGCATCTGCTAGATCCCAATCTTCCCTGTCTGGTTCGGGCTTCAATTGAAAAGCGGTAGCTGGAAAAGATTCTTGGGGAGTGCTTCCTTGGATGGAGGCCAAATAAAAATCGTCGCCTCCAAAGTAGGGAGCTTTGTACCATAAATCTTTTGGGAGCTCCGGCACTTCAGAAACTTCTTTAGCGCCTTCGTGGGGGCCATTGCTACAGAAGGAAAAGCAACACTAGATTTCAATAATCGATCCACATGCAGAAGGAAAGCAAAAGAGGGGTGAGAAGAGTATCGCAGAAATTGACCACAATTACAAAAAACCACAAGTTCAAATTAAGATACCTTGTTCACGAGTGAGCGCTTGGATCGCCTTAAAAAAGTTCTCCAGAAGTTGATCGCAAACTTGATTGAAGGATTCTGCTTCTTGCTGTGGATGCTCTCTCCGATGCATACGAACTCGAAGTAACAACAATGGAAAAATTTCTAATTGAAGAGAGCAACGGTTATAAATAAACCTTCAGGATGAAGAGTCACGACTGATGACGTCTGCTGAGTCAGCGACGCTTCGAAATCCAGTGAAATTGACGACCTATCAATTATCCTCGCCTCGAAAGTAGGAGAAAGTGGGTGACGTTTGATTAACTCGACAGTGGCCACGCTTCATCAGAGGCTAAACGACGCTCCCCAAACCCTAGGCAATCATGGATATGATTGGGGGCTATGAGGATTCTAGTTCAAAATACAAAGGATCTGTGTGGGGCTCGCGCACGGCTGATTTTGCGCGACTGCACAATGGACGCGCGCGTGACATCCGCGCAAAAGGAGGCTAATGTAGATACAGCTTTCCAGACAAGCACATCACAGCCACGTGTCAACAATCCAGCACACCTAGCTGTTCTCCATAAACACCGGATCACTACCTATGCTGATCCACGTGGGAGCTGTGAGACAGGGCCCTCCCGTATCGACTCGGGACTTGTAGGGACTTAGTGGTTTGGAGGCTAGGGTAAGGCCCGTCGCGCGTGGGCTATAACCAAGCTCGCGCGCGACCTCTGTTAACTGACTGAGAGGTTCTAGGCTTACGTGTCCCATAAATGCGGCTGATCTCATGACGGTCTCCGATACTTGCGGCAGATACGTAACGGTTCCTATATACACGGTCGAACGTGCTGTTGGGGGTCTATCATTAAGCCGCCATTTATGGTGTATTAACCCTTTCAACGGTCATTTCCCCAATATATATAGGATCGTTAGCTTTCCATTACGGGGATGAGTACACACAGAGCACACTGAGTACCAACCGATACATCTCAGCTCTTGGAACGCTAAGCAACCTACTCTCTATCAGCCTACTGTCTCTCTCTCGAGCAGCTACCAGTGCTTACCCTCTCCCTACACACACCCTACATCTCTCTGGTTCATATTCTCTACTTGAGGTGCACACTTGGATCTCTCCGAGGGATTCTTGTGTTCACAATTTGGTGACCCCACGTGAAACCGCACAAAGACCACTCACATCCCTCTCCATCAGTAAAAACCGGCTCGCCCGGCCTTTCCTTGTTTATCCTAGGGACTATAGCGGGTTCGGCGTAGTCCTTGAAAAAGAACATCACCCACTTAGACCATATATTCTTCGCACTAGAAGGGACAGTCATGAAGGTATCACAAGTTTTGATCTCATCAGGTTCCCACCTTGTGGCAGCCTTCTTTAAGGATGCGATGCACCCGTGCATTTGGGTAGAGAGAGTGAATTCCTCGTCGGAAGTGAATCCCCCAAGGGATATAGGGCTCCCATGCTTGGTAGCATTAGCAGATTCTCCACGTCTTCCAGAGTTGGTGCAGCCTCAAAAGAGGAAAAGTTAAATGTATGGGTTTTCCACGAATACCGCGAGAAAAGGATCCTTAACATGTCCTGGTCAGCTTTGAGATTAAAGCCCCTTGTCGCGCGAATGGCATGATATACATCAGCCTCCATCAACAGTGCCTCATATTTATAAAGAATGAAGTCGGTCCATTCGTCCATCCCATCCAGTGTTTCTAGAAAGGCCTGAAAGAAATATCGTTATAAGGGTACAAACCAGCTTCAATGCCCAGTCTCTGCACATCATGGGCATCTGCTAGATCCCAATCTTCCCTGTCTGGTTCGGGCTTCAATTGAAAAGCGGTAGCTGGAGGAGATTATAGGGGAGTGCTTCCTTGGATGGAGGCCAAATAAAAACCGTCGCCTCCAAAGTAGGGAGCTTTGTACCATAAATCGTTTGGGAGATCCGGCACTTCAGAAACTTCTTTAGCGCCTTCTTGGGGGCCATCGCTACAGAAGGAAAAGCAACACTAGATTTCAATAATCGATCCACATGCAGAAGGAAAAGCAAAAGAGGGGGGAGAAGAGTATCGCAGAAATTGACCACAATTCCAAAAAACCACAAGTTCAAATTAAGATACCTTGTTCACGAGTGTCGCTTGGATCGCCTTAGAAAAGTTCTCCAGAAGTTGATCGCAAACTTGATCGAAGGATTCTGCTTCTTGCTGTGGATGCTCTCTCCGATGCATACGAACTCGGAAGTAACAACAATGGAAAAATTTCTAATTGAAGAGAGCAACGGTTATAAATAAACCTTTAGGATGAAGAGTCACGACTACTGACGTCTGTTGAGTCAGCGACGCTTCGAAATCCAGTGAAAATGACGACCTATCAATTATCCTCGCCTCGAAAGTAGGCGAATGTGGGTGACGTTTGATTAACTCGACAGTGGCCACGCTTCATCAGAGGCTAAACGGCGCTCCCCAAACCCTAGGCAATCATTGATATGATTGGGGGCTATGAGGATTCTAGTTCAAAATACAAAGGATCTGTGTGGGGCTCGCGCACGGCTGATTTTGCGCGACTGCACAATGGACGCGCACGTGACATCCGCGCAAAAGGAGGCTAATGTAGATACAACTTTCCAGACAAGCACATCACAGCCACGTGGCAATAATCCAGCACACCTAGCTGTGCTCCATACACACCGGATTACTACCTATGCTGATCCACGTGGGGGTTGCGAGACAGGGCCCTCGCGTATCAACACGGGACTTGTAGGGACTTAGTGGTTTGGAGGCTAGGGTAAGGCCCGTCGCGCGTGGGCGATAACCAAGCTCGCGCGCGACCTCTTGTAACTGACTGAGAGGTTCTAGGCTTACGTGTCCCATAAATGCGGCTGATCTCATAACGGTCTCGGATACTTGCGGGCAGATACGTAACGGTTCCTATATACACGGTCGAACGTGTTGTTGGGGGTCTATCATTAAGCCGCCATTTATGGTGTATTAACCCTTTCAACGGTCATTTCCCCACTATATATAGGATCGTTAGCTTTCCATTACTGGGCTGAGTACACACAGAGCACACTGAGTACCAACCGATACATCTCAGCTATTGGAACGCTAAGCAACCTACTCTCTATCAGCCTACTGTCTCTCTCTCGAGAAGTTACCAGTGCTTACCCTCTCCCTACACACACCCTACATCTCTGTGTGTTCATATTCTCTACTTGAGGTGCACACTTGGATCTCTCCGAGGGATTCCTGAGTTCACACCAACATAAGCCTATTGGTTCGGAGATTTTTTTTCAAAGAAATTCGGCCAAACCAGTATGCGCTCACCCCAAGCGCTGAATATGTCATGTTTATAGACTTAAGTTTGCAAACGATTTCAACCTTTTGAAACTGTCTAAACCCGTCCGGACCGTTCCGAGTCGAAAATCTTGATTCGGTTTGAATTTTTCGACTACTTGATTAGGTTTGGGTATCGATGTGACCAACCAGAGATCACTGAGTTGGGTAGAAAATACACCCCTCACCCTCCCAACCCGGTTTGTGCTCTACCCTACCTCATTTAATTACATCTATTTACATGGAATACGGGTGCAACTCAAGGTGTCAAGGGGTCGTCCCAGGCTTGAATCGGTCCGACTCGCACTAAAATGAGCTAGGTCCGCCCCCCTCCAACACCTCAACCGACCCAGCCCCCTAATTCCAAGCTCGGCCCCCAACCCGATGCGATTTGACTTGGCCTCCCACACCGGGCTGGTTCACTATTTTTTATTGACTTATATCAATATTAACATTATAAATATTTTATTTAATATATTAATAATATATTGGTCAGGCCCATCCGGGCCCCTAAACCCAGCCCCCTCTTTCCCTCAAGCCGGACCCAGCCCGACCCCCTCTCTCACACCCCCCCCCCCCCCAACCTGCCCTGGCCCACACTATTAACATCTTGAGGTGGAACTTGGATGGGCGAAATCTGAACAACCTGAATCCAGTCCAAACTAATTTAGGGTTTGGGAAAATGTTATCTTTATTTTGTATGGGCATGATAAAAAAAAATTAACCCCAATTGTAGTTAGGCTGAGCTCAGGGTATAAATGTTTGATGACGGGCTAGTCCGAAATTTGAGTTATTAGATTGTATAAATGAAGTTATCTCGACCGGCTAACCTCGAGTTTAGCCCGAGTCTGGAATGTCCACGTGAATATGGACTGATTACGTTCTTAACTCTAAGTCAGGCTAAAATAAATATGTCGACTCGCTGAGATTGTTTGAATTATAAGATTTTCAGTCATAGAAAGACCATCACGTATCTGTAGTTATTAGATTAGATCACATAACATAGAACAAAAATGCACATAAGGGAGAAAATGATTGAAGAATAAAGACAAAATCTTCATTCATGATTCAACAAGTGAGCTAGGCTCGGTGATTTATCCAATAGAGTGACACAGCTGGCCAATGAACGGGTACCAGTTGAACCAATCACAAACAAAAGAAAGAAAAGGTTACTACATTCAAATTGTCATCCCTAAATTAAACGACGTAGTTCAGTTAAGGATTAAAGTGCAAATATTAATCGAAAATCATATTTTGTAATCGAAAATTATATTTTGTTTCAATGCTCCCTCTTATTAATACTTCCCATCAAGTTGGAGAGTAGCAACACAACACTCCCAACTTGCTGGTTAAAAACTTAAATTGAGGGGCCTGAAGAGGGCTTAGTGGTCACATTAGCTAGCTATAGCTCACTGGAGACGTATTGCAGAGTGGTACGATGGTTTTGGACAAGGTCTCTCACAATGTGGCAATCCAACTTTATGTATGTTATCTTCTCATAAAAATTGGGTTGTTCCCAATGTGAATAGGTGAGCTGCCATCAAAGTAGATGATATGAGAATGTTAAAGTGAATTTCGAGCTCTTGGAGAAGAGACGTCAACTATTTTACATCATAGATAGTCATGGCAAGACCTCTGTATTATGCTTTTGCTTAACTTCTTGTCACTACTTTCTGTTTATTGGACTTCTATGAGATGATTGAATTGTCAAGATAAACTAAGTAACCAGGGTGTCTATGAAACTACTCCAATCAGCATTCTGAATAGGCCCAAATCTTCAAAGCAGAATTACAAGAGAAAAAAAAAATACCAAAACTTGAAGTTCCTTTGAGGTACCTCAGAATATGGTGTAATGCAGTCATGTGAGCTTGTGTTGGTTTGGACATGAATTGGCTGCATATGAAATGTCTGGCTTGGAGTTGCTTAAGTATAGCAATTTACCAATTGTAGATCGTTATCCCACAACATGGAGTACGAGGGAGAGGGAAATCGAGCGATACAAGAATGTAACTCCTCAAAAACTCAATCCTTAAAATCATTTATTTTCCCTACCAAATCATCACACTCATAGTTATTAAACCCCGACCAAATGTTGACCCAGAAAAGATGTCGGGTTGATCACAAACCCGTCGGGTTTGGTCGGGTCACTGGCATATGCGAACCGGGTAGTGACCCAGACCGGTTCTGAGTGTCCGGTTCACCGGATCATTGGTCGGACCGGCCAGGCCGGTTCGGGTTTAATAACTATTCACACATGAAGTTGTGGTCATTCTCCCGTATAATTTCTTGTAATCCGAGAGAGTTTGATTCTAATTAGAACACACATATTTTTATTCTTTTCTTTCCACCCACTCTCTTGAGAAATTTCACTATTTTCAACTCGACTTCTTTTGCTGAAAATGAAAGTGAAACGTCTTTAAAATTAGTGAATTCTTGTTTTTTCTATTAGTGAAACGGTTCATCTAAAATATGTGCAATGAATAATTTTTTTTTTTAATTATTGCATCACATACGAGTTCGAATTCGAAATCCCATGCAGTGACTTCAAACGCTTATCCACTAATCTCAGCTCTCAATCACGCGTGCTAGATAAATAATGACGTTGCTCGTTTTGTAGTTGGGTAGGAAATATGATTTGAAAAACAATAAGTTCCCTTGCATTTCTGTTACTGGACAGGCTGAGTAGAGAAAAGAATGGAAACCAAGATACAAATACTCTTTGTGAAACAATAAAACCAATTTATATTAGTCCTAAACTACTACAACTATCATCATCATCATCACATTCATCATCACTAAAATTACAAGTTACACAGAGCAGCAGAACAAGAAAAAATACCCAAAACCTCATCAGTTACCACTAACTTTTCTAGATTAGAAACATAGAAGAACAACAGAGGAAGACACCATAAACCCATAAATCAAGATCAAGAACCCAAAATGCATGGCCCACTTCCTCCTAAACTTATCAAAATAACTCTCCGGCGGCTCCTGATAATGAATCTCAAACTCCTCCCCCGCCACCCCACCCTCCTCTCCTCCACCCCTCATCTGGATCTGCCTTAGCCTCTCAGTAGCCAACCCAAGAGTCAACTTATGACACCTCCTCTGGTACTTGAACCCATTGATGCACCTCAGGGTCTGAGCCACAGAGACATAGAAGATGAGGTGGGCCAGGGAGAGAAGCCCGATGGGTACCCAGCAGTGACGGCACTGGAGCTTGGAGGACTGGACTTGGGCGAAGAAGATTAGGGAGAGGAAGATGAAGAAGAGCTGGAAGAGCTTCCAGAGCTCCTTCTTTTGTAGATCTACGGATTTTTTCTTCTCGAGGGTTTTCTCGAAGTGGAGTTGGATGATGGTGTTTAGGGCTTGGAGGGCTGTTTCTTTGGGGATGAGGTTTGGGTGGTGGTTGTGGTGGTTGTGGTGGGTGGGTTCTGTGTAATCACCCATTGGAGGTGTTTTTGGAGGTCTGATGGAAATGAAATTGGTTAAATTGGTGGTGGTTTCTGTAGAGATAGGATGTGGGTGAGGGTCAAATGTTGAGAGAGTGATGAACGGTGGAAAGGGGTGTTGTTTATTGATTTAACGGTCGGGAACGGTGGGTCAACTTCATCTTCTTCTTCCTTGGATGTTGTGCTCCCAACTCAAGGATCCTATGTCCTTTCATCACGCCTGTGCCATCCGTTTCCTTATTTTTAGTGGGCGAGTCAATAAAGGGTGGGTTTGGTATGACTTATTTTCAGCTTTTAATCCACTTTGGACTTTTAATCTGTTTTGAGCTTTTCTGCAAGGTTTGGTATGACTTTTTATGTGTCAGCTTTTGGATTTTGGCTTTTGTCTTGTAGTGTAAAACTGAATTGAAAAAAAAGTTGGGTTTCATGAACTTTTTTTGGACTTTTTTCTTCCTAAACAATTAAAATGACCAATTTACCTCTACTTTTTTTTGTACCAACATACTATGACATCTAATTAGACCTACTATAATTTTATTAGTAAATATAAAAATATAAAATGATAATTTTCACTAACAAATAAAAGTGTTGTATCCTAACTTTTTTACCGCACAACCTTTTTCACCAAACCCATACACCTTTTTCATCAACTTCCTTGTCACGAACTTTTTTCACAGCAACTTAAAAGTCGACTTAAAAGTCCAAAAAGTCATACCAAACCCACCCAAAATCAAAACTTAACAATTTATCGTAAGAAATGCAAACGGTTGGGTTCGGTCCAGTTTGAGGGAAAAAAATCCGAACTACGACGGTTCGGTTTAGTCTCGGTTCGGTTTTGTCTCGGTCTCGGTTTTAGGCGGTTCGGTCCGGTTAAGACCGGCGGTTTGCATATTAGTACCAAGTGAAACTTAAAATTAAATATGTAAACTAAAAACTGTAAAAAGTTATAATTTTTTTTTTCAAATATTTAGGAGTAAAGAATACTCAATCGAATCTACAACCGTTTTATTGATATTATGAGAATGTTTTACAAAAAAAACTCAAGCAAACACTACATAATATGGACGCAACTTGAAAATTTTACTTGAAAAAATAATAATACTATGTTTTGGGTATATGAATTCTATGCAATACGGTTTAAACGATTTAAGAGGTTCGGTTTGCCTTTTGAACGGTTTGTCTTTTGAACGGTTTGTTCTCAGTTCGGTTTATTTCGGTCCGGTTCAGCTCGCTTCGATCCGATTTGCAGTTTTCCGGTTTGAACTTGCACCCCTAATTTATCGTATCCCAAATTCTCAATATTTGCTTTCCTCAAAAAAAAAAATCTCATTTTTTTGCTAAGATGAGAATTCAACTCCCATCTTTGGCCCAAAAGGTTAACACTTGTTGAGGCCTACTAACTAGCCAGCCCAACCCACACAAAGTCCCGTCCCAAGCAGGACAAATGCCAGATAGGTCCTCCCTCCTTAATAAAATGGCTTCGGGGCGTGCCCTGCGAGTTAAAACTTGGAGTAGATAAACTCTTCAATTTGCTTCCTCAACCAAGATGAGGTACTCTTTTCTCTCAACGCAGAGATCAAATCATTTTTAGAGTATAATTTGATCATTCATTTCTCAACGGTTTTCGACGAGTGTGTTACAAAAACGGTCACCAAGGTACCTACTTTACAACGATGCATTTGGTATCGTGAACTCTTAAGTGAGCTGGGTTAAAGTCGAACTCAAAATCGGGTTAAAGTTGATGTAAAAACCTTTTCTTCCAACAAATGAAGGGAAATGTTGTCAAAAAAGATATTCAAATGTGACTTCATGGACGGATTCTGACAGAAGGGTGCTAACTGTCATGTCGTTTTTCCGTTATTGAGGTGGTCAAGTCAATTATTCAAAACTCATGAGTTCTATGTTTGCCTAATCCATTGAAAATGTTCTAAGTGAAAATACGTGAAAATACGTATATGATTTATATATTCTTAATATAAACTCTTCAGAATTTAGACTACTACCTTATACGCATATTTGCACATCAGATGTAAAATGATTAATCATACAAAAAATAAAATAAAATATACTACTATCTAAATAAATAAGAATTCATTTACCGATAAATGAATAATATATTTAGTTATCAATAAGTAAATGATGTTACTAAACAAATTCTATTTACTACGTTAGTTATCAATGTTTTATTGTACTTGTAGTGTGTGTCATTACTCTTATCTTTATATCTAGGGGAAGAGACAATTTCACCCCCTCTAGTTTGACTAAAGGACATATTCATCCCTTCTTGTTGAAAATGATACTTTCACTCCTTTGGAGTGCCGAGTTTTAGAAAACTTACACTCATATTGTGACATCGTTAGTCTGGAGTTAAGATTTGTGACTAAAAATAGTATTTGAGACATTTTCCCCATATTATAAAATGTAGCAGTTGTCCAAGAGTATAATATACGTTTTGCATAATACATGTGAATTTGTCTCAAAAAAATTATTTTCAAATGCGTACACCGCCCCAAGACTAACGACTTCACAATCACGGATGGACAAAGATACTTCAGGTTTACCACATGAAATGGGTGAAAGTGTCATTTGCGAGCAGGAAGGGGTGAACGCGTCCTTCAATCAAACTAGGTGGGAGTGTCTTTTACCTGTATATTCATAGTTTTAAAAACTGGACTGAACCGGCCGGTTCCACCGGTCGAATAGGTGAACCGGACCCTGACCGGTCTGGTTTACTAGTTGGACCGCCTCATGCAGGAACCAGTCGAAACATGCCGATTCTTAATTGAACCAACTAACCAATTTTACTAGTTCGATCGACCGTTCTTTTTTATTATGATGAAAACGAATAATTGTTGTTGAGAGAAATCGAGCATTTATCAATAAGATCTTAACCACTTCATCAACACATTTTTTATTATAAATAATACAGATTAAAAGATATATACGAACTTGAGTCTTCATTAAATTAAGTCGACACATTTTTTCTTATAAATACAAATGTAAGTTCTATATTTAATTTTTATTATAAGTATAAATTACTTCTCAGATTTTATGTCTAATATTGAATGCATCATATGTTTTAATTATTTATTTTAATTTTTTATAAACATAATTATTATAGCGACAATGTAATTTTAACACTTATATTTATTGAATCAAGTTTATAGCGACAATGTAAAACTTGCGGCTAAACCGGTTGTACCACCGATCTGACCGATTTTTATCAAATGAATAAAAATTCATTTTGTGGGTAAAAGACTTTTCTACCCTTCCACTTTGGAAAAATAACTTCCATCCTTTTACTTTGCCAAACTTCCAGATACTTGCACCCTTATTAGTGTCATTCCATATTCTAAGAGGGTAAAATTGTCTAGAAAACTATTATTATTGACGTATCCAAGACTAACATTGTCAGAGCGTAGATGTCGTGGAATTTGGCACATAAAAGGGATGGAAGTATCATTTCCCAAACGAGAAGGGGTGAAAGCGTAGTTGCATCAAACTTGAGTGGGTCAAAGTATCTTTTACCTTCTTTTTGTTGCCATTTTATATACTACCTCCGTTTCTTCTCTATCACACCGGTTTGACTTTTTGACTCGTATCTGGGTCACTTTGACCGGGTGATTTGGATAGCAAAACGATGCGATTTTTTGATAATTTTTTCACCTTGTTATAGAGCAACTTTTACTCTATCACGCTATGAAAAAATTATCAAAAAATCGCATCCTTTTGCTACACAAATCACCGGGTCAAAGCGACCCAGTGAATAGTGACAAAAGTCAAAATGGTGTGATAGAGAAGAAACGGAGGTAGTACTACTGATGAGAACCCAAACGGGGCCAAGATTCTTTCAGAGGGCTTGAACGAAGCTATAAATTGGAGTTCGTCGTCTTCACAACACTGCTTCATTGACACGCAGAGACCACTCAGAGAGAGAGAGAGAGAGAGAGAGAGAGAGATGGGCGTGACGAAGGAAACCGTTGAATCATCACTGACTTCGAAGCTTAACGCTTCTCATGTTGTAAGTAAATTTTCCTTCAATTCAATTCATGAATTTTATTAGTTTAAATCGTGGTTTGCTTGTTCTGGAATAGTATTTTTGTTTGAGAACTCAAATCTGTACTTGAATGCTGAGATTTTATAGCCTTCTAGGGCAATACACTAAGTCTTAGTTGATCAATATATGTATATGGTTGTAATCGGAAGGTAAAAGTTAGATGTTTAGGGTTTAGGGTTTAGGCCTTAGGGTTTATGTAGTTCAATTAGTCCAGTTCACAAGACTACACGAGAACCGGAGTCACCAATCTCTGAAATTTCCGGTGCTAAATCCCAGAATCATGCTTTTGGATTCTAAGTAAAGCTTGTCGATATGCAAAATTGTGTCAAGAGGGGAAAGGTACAGGAACTCGAATACTAGTAGATACAACAAACCACTGAGATAACTTATAATTAGCAACTTTAAACTTACCAGTTGTAGTAAGGCGTCCATCGTCACTCGTCATCTTCAAAGTTTCTCGAGTACCTGTATGGTAAAGAATGGCTAATGAATTCAACAGTAGTTCTTCTACCAAGTTGTCCGCATCTCTTATCCCAGAACACATTTCTCGCCCATCAAGACCCCCTACCTTCATTTAGGAAAGATGCTGGGATAGAGTCCTTTGAAAGAGAAATCATATTTCAACTACCTAGAGTTGGCTAATATTTGTCCCCGAATATGAATCTGAACTGGTTTGCTCTCATACCATTCCGTAGGCTGCAACCATAGGTCTCAGTGACAGGTTTGGAGACAGATCATATCTTTTCTACCTTTCAGTATTTGATTCTGATTTTCTAATGCGTGGACCTTTCCCTGGTTTGTTGGGGTGAGTGAAATGAAAAAGAAAGAGTTCCAGTTACATCTTCAGGACAGGCGTACCTTTTAAGCATGTACAACTTAACCCGAATTTCTCGCGTCAAGTATCATTTGTTCTTTTTAAACATAGGTCGCCATCTATTCTCATTTTTCATGTTCAATGAATTTTTTTGTGTCAACACTAACACTACCGATAACCAGTAAGGTAGAATTAGCGGAAATTGCAAATTTGCAATACATACATATTCGGTGAATCATTCTTCTGTCTGGAACCGAATTACTTAAAATCAACGTTTCAAATGTTGACATAAATTGCCATTAAGGTTAGAGGACTCGGTGTCTCTGCGGTACAAAGATGCCACCATTGTCGTCTCTTCCAATTTTAAGAGTGTCATCAACACATCTGTTTAGCTGTCAAGTAACCAATGAACTAATTCTATCTTTAACCAAACGAGTTAATACAACGATTAATGAAGAAGGATATGTGATTTCATGCCAACCCTTATGGTTGTATATACGAAGCAATGAGTCATATATCTTCCAAGGATATTCAACATCTGTGTACATGTTTTCCACCGAGAAACAAGAAAAACAACCCATTAAACTAAAGCTCTCCATTTTAAGTGAAGTCTTATTAGTTTATTGAATAATTATCATGTAAACTCCCTTCCTAATCTGGATAATTATTGACTTCTCCTGCTTAAGATAAACTGTGTATAAGGGAAAAAAAGACGAAAAATCAATCTGGATTTTGTTGGATATATAAGAAGATATCCTGGTACTTATCTGATTCGGATGCAATCTTGAAGAAGGATGCTTCAATTTTTAGCTGCCTATTGAGAAAATTCATCCCTCACAAATCGAACATGGCACATGTACTAATTTCTCCTCCATTTTTTCACAAATACATAAAAATGCATTCAAATACTATCTGCTCAATTTTTATCGTGACTGATTGCTGTGAGAAAAAACAGTGATGAATTGGAAACATCAGAACCTTTTTACCTTAGGAACTTTGATGATTGATGGTCTGTAAAAAAAATCCCAAAGTGATAAAACCTCTCAATCCAATGCAGACCCATAATTGTTACACAACTTTCCAACATCCAGCCACCTAAAAGAAGCATTAGCCATAAACAAATACAAGGAGAAAAACAATTACATTTTTCACCTTGTCCATTGAGTCATAGACAGTTAGGATCTGAGAGTGGATTCGTAGATTTCAACAGATTGACCAGTCTTTAGTCGTAGATCTCCTTTTCGAAGTTAGTCCAATATGCCTCTGCTTACCCTTCTCAAAATGTTCATAACAGTTCAAACTATTGTATCGGAATTAAAAAAAGACAACAAAACCAATTGCAATCTATTTATGCATGAAATTGAATTGTGGATGTACCTCGTACTGCATCCTTACACTGTTCGGACCATTCACATATTACACACCAACTAGGTAGCATGAACCCTCGTCGTTGTAGTCGTGTAGATTCTCCAGCGTTAGAATAGTGTTTTCCACAGCCATCCACCCAAAGAAACTCACTTTCAAGGGAGTGCCTGATTTCCCGATCCCTGTAAATGGAAAATTATTCTCAGAAGAAACAGAAATGGGATAGAAACCACTCACGGAGAACTTGTCTTGACCCCGAGCCCAATAAACCGTGTCACCGTTGGCCACATCCACTGGAACATCATGCTGAAATTGTAATAACTGTTGCTAAGTATCAGTTTCCCAGTCCTGAAAGTTACAAATGAAGAGAGGATTCCAAACAACAATTCCATCTGTAATTTTTAAAAAAAATCTCCAAATCCAAGACGTCGTGAGTATGCTCCATCAGCTTTCATCTGCATCACCGACTTCCCGACATTGAGCATGTAGCAACCCTTTTGCGATTAGCGCTCAATTTTTCCAAGCAGAAAGATCATAAAAGCCTGATCTTCTTCAAATAAGTTCAGGCAGTTCCTTATCCTGTTGCAAAGTCCAAGCTTTTCAGCATCAATTTCTTCATATTCCAAAACCAAAAGAGTGCAAGTACAATATGTTTCTAATGAAATCACCACTATAATGCAACAAGTTATAAGCAGTTGTTTATTCACATGGTATCAGATTCAATACCACCAACCCAAGTTCTAATTACCAGATAAACAAAATATTGTGCATTTGTGCTTTTTTCCGATATTCATTTTAGGGTAAAAGACAATAACCATTCTCAAATTTAGGTAAAATTCCACTTTGGTCCCCTGTGTTTTGGATTATTCCACCTTGCTCCCTTCATAACGGAAAATTTGAGGACACTAAGCACCCTGCTGTCATGTTCTGTCCGTGAAGCCAATATTTGATTTTTTTTACTACATTTCCCCTAATTCAAATAAAAGTCTATTATGTCCTTAGCTAATTAACAAAATTATATACTCACCAAATCGTTCTCTTCCTCCTAGAATCTATGAACACCAAGAACAACTCAAGAACGGTTATTAGTTTTGATTCTAGCCGTCTTTAGCTTCAGACAACAATCAGATGGATTGCACAGATCTTCAAAACCAATTGAAATCAGGTATTTGAGAAGGGGAAAAACCGTACTTAAAATAATTTTGGGATGCTCAGAATACAAGTTCATCACAGTGACTTTGAAGCTATATTTGGACCTGAATTTGATTGATTCAATTGAATCTCAAGAGTATTATCCTCGGTGAGTAATCTGGTCCAGTTTCAGGTAATTTCATAAAGAATTGCTCAAGTTACATGAGCTGGAAGTTGAGAGAAAAACCATAGAATGTTGGCAGCCCAGTTCATCCAAGAATCATCACCATCCCCACCCTGCCATCATCCCAATCAAGCACCTCAATTTCCAACCCATAACCAACAACAAATTCAATGAGCCAAAACCACCCACACATACTCCACTGGCGCCATTAACACCGACACAAACCCCCAATCCAATCCGAACATTGTCACCACAGGGAGAAGGGAAGGAGGAGCCAGTACCACCATGGTGTATCTGGAAATTGAGAGACCCAAATCGATAGCTTATGAAAATCGATCAATACACCCAACTCCTCCAGGGACATCAGGGATGCCAAAAAAACAATTCCTGGCGTGGTTCAACCACCAATTATTTTCGTCTCAGCAGGCACAACCACCACGCCGCCGGACCAACGATCTGTGCAGATTGAAGGTTAGGGAGAGGGTCAGATCTGTTCAGAGTGATCAGCCGAGAACGAATCTGCCGTGGCTGCAACTAGAGTGGCCAAAACCCCTCCGAGTTGCCTCGCCAACACAAGGATTCGATCTATATGCCCGAATCATCTGCTCGAGAAAATTCATCGTCATACGCTTCATACCAACCAAAATTAAAAGGGTGAAAGTGCATTTTACCCAAACGGATATGTCTGTCTAACGACCACGCAGCCACCCACACGGCATTATAACAATCACAACCACAGCAAACGATGTCCAAGACCAGTTGGGGGTCACGAAGTGAGAGTTGAAGTCGACGAAGGAGGTGGAGAATATGGTCCGACGGTAGCTCTGGGTCGGCAGAGAGAGAGGGAGAGAGCAGAGATGAGCCACGAACACACTCCTGATCTCTGCTTGGATCCGATGGAGAGAGAGAGAGAGGGAGGGAGGGAGCAGTGGGCTTTTTATAGTGCGCTTTTCTGTCAGTTACAAGGGAAGGAAAGTGGAATTATCCGAAACACGGGACCAAAGTGTATTCTTACCTAAACTTGAGGGTGGTTATTGTCTGTTACCCTTTATTTTAAGGGTAAAAGACACTTTCACCCCTCAAGTTTATGCAAAGACACTTTTAACCCTGTCAGTTTGGTAAAAGACACTTTTACCCTATGTAGCACCGGAACGGGAACAACGACGAGAAGAAACGGGGACGGGGATTTCAGATATTGGGGAGACGAAACGCCGGGGGAACGGTAGAGATATTTATATATATGTATATATACACACATACCAGTAGATACACACACAAATGTACTCTAATGTAAATGATACACAAATACACACTAGACAAAATTGAAAGACAATAATTAAGATCAATACAAGGAGGACACATTTACTCTATAAATATGTGGAGGTACTTGAGAAATCAGAGTTCCATGAATTCTTTGAGGTTGTTTGGAAGTCTTGAAAGTATCCAAATTTATTCTCTCCGTTTAAGTATAAGTGGCTAGGGTTTAGATTGGGGTTGGGTATCTTGATAGGATTAGTACTATATATCATATTTTATTTACAAGTAGCGTCCCTTATCTTTTTAAATTTATTAAAAGACACACGAGTGTTATTTCATACCCAGGGACGTCTCCAATATGTTCCGCAACGCGTCTCCGGGAAGTTCCTCATAAGTTCCGGACTCATTACTTTTACCGGAACGCCAGGGAACGTTTCGTGGAGTTCCGGCGGAGTACCAGAGTTCGGGACGTTCCTGGAACTGGGACGTCACCCTACATGGAGTTCCAGTGCATCATAGCTTTTACCCCTTCTATGTGCAAATTTCAGGACACATACACTCCCTGCCGGTAGCCTGGGGATGGGAGTCCGTCAGTGGTCGTAGTTTCTGGGACAAAGTTGTCCTCTTAGAGTGTGGAATGACAATCAGGTGTGCTAGTGTCCTGAAGTTTGGCACACTGAAGGGGTGAACGTGTCTTTGTGTCAAACCTGAGGGGGTGAAGTGTCTTTTACCCTTATTTTAATTCATGTATAGTGGCTTTTCACCAAAAATATCATATATCAGGCTGAGAAATAAGTCCAAATCACATATTATTTCTCAACAGAACTTTATACAACTGCTTACTATTTCTTCCTAATTTTGAGGAAAACACTGCGATTAAAAACAAATCACCTGTAATTAATCATCAAAACTTCCGGCTCAAGCGGAACGATGGCAACAATTGTTTCAAGTGGTTGTGGTGGCGGAGTTGTTGAGTTGCTCTTGTTGCAACCGGCGATTGTCTGACAAGTCTCGATGAGGCAGTGCCTGCAGGTTGGACAAGTGGAGTGTAGATTCAACCACTTGTCAATGCAGCGGACGTGAAATCCATGGTTGCACTTTGGCAGGACTTTTAGAAGCTCCCCGTTAGTGAACTCTGAGAGACATATGACGCACTCGGAGTCCAATCCGGGGAGGTTTAGTCCTGCCGAGTAGCTGACAACTGGGAAGGTCTTCAAAGCCTTTTTCTTGATTCCCGTGTTGACTAATCTGGCAGACTGATTCTGAGCTGGTATAGGTACACCCGAGTTCGAGCACCTTAATACACACCTAATTATAGAGTTTAGCCCAAGGGAGCATATTAAGGCACACAAGAGGACGGATAAGACCATAACGACATGACTATCGAAAGTGTTCCTTCCAGTATAAGGTCCTGATGTTGGAGGAGTCGCCGCCTCCATCGACGTTGTCACAGGATATAGAGGGCCATGGAGAAGGAATCTCCTATAGTTAAAATTTTGAAAAGCGTCTTGAATGGGAGTCCCAATTGAGGAAGAAATGGTAGTAGCCATTTGTATGTGTATTGGAGGATGAACTGATGAAGTTATTTGGTTATTGGGAGTGGTTTGATTCAAGAATTGTAGCACCAAGGGTTTATATAGAGGGACATGTCACTCAAAAGGTCCCAAAAGGTCTTCTTTAGTTTAATCACTCTTTTCAAAAAAATAAATAATGGATCTTCCATTATATACATAACCTCTCCCTATCTAGTTTAATGGCCTTTCCAATCAAAAGAAATGGGGCCTTCAACTTTGTGAAGAGAAGAACCTATAATGAGACATTGACATGTGGAGTTTACCTTTCCTGAATCATAATTTCTTTGAAAGATCACCTGAGGGTCCCATACTCCCATTTGCACTAAAAAGAAAGTACCATGAAACTTTTTGGCATAGGATCATAAGGAGAATCTACTACCAGTACTCCATCTGTCCAGAAATTAGAGTCATGCTTTGGTATTCAAACTTTTTAAGGAGACATGTAATGACTGCACTGCAACTCACATTTCGAGGTGTCATTTACTGTTTTGTCCCGACCTTTTTCACCTTATATTTTGAGCGCAACATTGAGACTGCTATCACTAAAAAGGAAAGTGGACAATTTTTTTGGATATCCGAAATAGGAAAGGTGGACTCTAATTTGTGGACGGAGAGAGCATATTTTAAATATTATATTGCGGACTACGAGCAAGGGCTGTAAACAACTCGAGTTAAATTAATTACGAGTTAGAGGTTTTTAAAATACAGCTCAATCAGATGTTATTTGAGTTGAGATTGTTTGTCACTTTAGTCGTGGGAGGAAGTGGAGGTCAGTTCGCAAGTGCGAGGGGTAGGACATGACTAGCTTGATTTGCTTAGAGTTCAACCCTAAGAAAACACGACAAAGAATGAAAATCATGTAGGATGTTTGCTCATTTACGTTACTCTATGTTAGCTGCTCTATTTGAAAATCATGTGGCTATTTGTGCACATATGCGGGGGTTCTTTTATGGTGTCAAATTCATGAGTGTTTATGCAAGTGATAAGGTCCTTTCTAGCCTGCCTAACAAGGCATTTTTAACACTGTATTTGAATTGAAACACATGTAGTTGGCATGCGAAATAATATTTGTAACTTGATTTATATATCAGAGACTTCAACGGTGTGCACTCTTAAACTCCGAACGCATGTTTAAGAGTTAACACTCTCTTACTCAAACTGCCATGAGCCCATGACACATGAGATGTGTATTCATTATTTAAACATAATTGAGTAATTGTTAATAAGCTAATGTGTCTCACAGTCTCACACATCTAACAAAGGCATGTGATGTACTCTAAAACCTTAACACAACGCACAACTGGGATTTGTTTTACATTATTTAAATGATCAAAAAGGGTACATTGCTTAACCACTTCTACAAGGATCCCAATGGTCCCACCAGATCAAGTAACTGTATGTTTTTACAAAGTAAAAATTAGGCCTTGAAAGTGGATGGATTGCAATCTTGTACACTCCAATCGTCCAATGAATATAATTATATTGACATTTAAAAATACAGGATTTGCACCTATTCCTCAAAAATTATGTAAAATAGTTATAAAACGAATGATAAGTACTCTTAGTGTGTGTAGTAAAGTGATTAGGCTCCAAAAATTATCTGTAAAGTTCAATCTCTTACTTGAAGAGATATTGTAGAATTGTCTACAAAGAGCAACTTGCAGGGTGTCTTTTTTGCCCCTTTTGTCATTATATAATGCACTTTATGAGATACAGTTTGGAGAATCTGAGACATGATAGGTGAGATTAAAGTTGTGGTTAGGATTTTTTTTTTTTTTTTTTTTTTTTTTTTCCATTTGTTATAACCTAAGTACCACTATTAATGTTTCCTCTAAGCAAAGTACCACTATTAATATGGAGGTGAAGTATATCTTCTTAATTATTGTTGTTGTTGCTGGACTACACTAACTATGGATATTTATTTTTATTCTGAAGAATACCAGGTGCTTCTTGTTGGCCTCACCTTAGAAAAATGTTAGAAGTAACTTTTAAATAAATACTGTATGTATTATCAAATGAGAATTGGCTGCAGGTTCCATGTCATGAATAAACCATAACCAGTAAATATAGAATTTGCCAACAATTGCAACACAGTACATATTGGGTGAAGCATTCTTCTGTCTGGAATCGAATAACTCAAATCAACATTTCAAATCTTGACAAAAATTGGCTTGAAGAATAGATGACTGGGAGTCTCTCCTTTTTAACTGAAGTCATAACTAGTTTGCGAATAATGATCAAGTAAACTCCAATTCCTAAACTGGATAATCGTTGACTTTTCCTACTTAAGATCAACTCTTCGAGGAGGCTTCATTTTTGAGCTGCCGATTGAGAAAGTTCATCCCCCTGAAATTGTACACGGCAACATTTACTGATTTCTCCTACGTTTGCTCATTACATTCAGAAAAATACATTCAAATATGAACTACTACTCAATTGTTATCACGATTAATTGCGGTGAGAGGAAACAGTGATGAATGGGAAATATCACAACATTTTTACCTCGAGAACATTGATGATTGGTCTGTAAAAATTATCCCAAAGTGATAACATCTCAATCCAAGTTTTGTTGATTTCAGACCCAAAATGTGATCGTACGAAAATTTTTACACAAGTTTCCAGCATCCAGCCACCGAAAAGAAGCATTCTCCATAAAAAGAGACGTGGGAAAAAGCACTTTTATTTTCACCGTGTACATAGACAGTGTAGGCTCTGAGAGTGGATTCATTGCTTTCAACAGATTGACTGGTCTTTAGTCTTGGATTTATTTTTCAATGTTACTCCAAAATGCCTCTGCTGAATCATTCTCCAAATATTCAGTACGGTTCAAACTATTGAATCAGAAGTCAAAAAACAAAAGAAAGCAAAGTGCATGATATTTGTGCTTGAAATCGAATAGTGGAGCATACAGGTCTTCTTTTATCTGTGTTGGTGCTCTAGGATCTGAACGTCTGCTTTGCTTCATTATCATCTAAATCTCCAAAAATGTTTGGAGTGTTTTTTTGAGACTCTGATGGGTCTAATCTAGGATGAGTGATCTTCAATTTTTTTCTCTATCCGTGAAGAAATTTTTGTTCAACAAAATAAGGGTCATTACAACCATAGATCAACGTAGGTGTTGATCAAATCCAAAAAAAACCTAACATTGTAAAGCCAGAGCTTGAGTAGCTTCCGTCGAACTATAACCGTAAAGTCTGTTCAATTTGGGCCCTTAATTGCTGAACACACATCTCCTGACCATCGAAATACAGCAATTCTGCTCCCTCCAAACTTGCCAAATTAAGCACAACGGAGCAACTCGCCAAGTCTGCCCTCTGCTTGAACCTTAGCACCTGATGAACAACATAGAAACTGGGTCATTATGTCTGCTTATTGGACCCACTGAATTTGGAACAAACCCCAACCAGACTCCCAAATTGCCCTAGCAACTGAATAGTGCAGCAATAAGTGCGTCACTGTTCGGAGCATTTGCACATCACACACCAACTAGGTAGCATGAACCCTCTTCGTTGTAGATTGTCCAGCATTAGAATAGTGTTTTCCACGGCCATCCAGGCAAAGAAACTCATTTCAATGGAGTGCATGATTTCCAAATTGCTGTAAATGGAAAATTATTCTCAGATGAAACAGAATTAGGATAGAAACCTCTCAAGGAGAACTTGTGTTGACCCCCGCCCAATAAACATAGTTGCCGTTGTCCACATCCAATGGAAAATCATACAATTTTTGTAGAAATTGATGCTAAGTATCGACCCCCAGTCTTGAAAGTTACAAATGAACAGAGGTTTCCAAACAACCATCCCATCTGTGATCTTTCAAAAAGTCTCCAAATCCTATGCTATTCTTCTTCCTCAGGTGAAGACTGCATTGTAATGCTCCATCAGCTTTCATCGACTTCCTGACATTGGGCATGTGACGACCCTTTTGTTTTACTGAGATTGGTGGCTGGACGAGCTTTGCAGCCAGTAGCACTCAGTCCTACAATCAGAAAGATTATAGAAGTCTGTTCTTCTTCAAACAAGTTCAGGCAGTTCCCCATGCTGTTTGCAAAGTCCAAGCTTTTCGACATCAATTTCGTCATATTCCCCAAACCAAAAGAGGGTAAGTACAATAATATTTCTTACAATACTACCAACCCAAGTTTTAGGCAGTCATTTATTCACATGAAATCAGATCCAATACCAACCCAAGTTCTAAACATCAGACGAAACTTTGGTAACCATGTTATGCAGATGCATATACGCAGTCGATTGACCAGATAACAACCAGAACCGAAACGAATCCTGAGCCACAGGCATTCTTTTTCTGTAAGTTGTTTGTTCTTTTTGGGTTAAGACAGAGCCTTGTATACGTGCATTAACACTCAACTTCCTAGTTGTGACACCGTTAGCCTGGGGATGGGAGTCTATCATTGATAGTAGTTTTTGGGACAAATCCTCTTAGGCTCTGTTTGGTTTGCAGTAAAATGTTTTACAAGGGAAAATATTTTACCCGTAAAATATTTTGTGTGATAAAGCTTTCCCTGCAATTATTTTCTCGTGTTTGGTTGACTCTTGCAAAAACAGTGGGCCGTGACGGAAATGGCAGTGATGGGTGGCGGTGAACAGTGGCGGAGCCAGGAATTGATGAGTGGGGTGGCACAATTCACAATTTCAGGGGTGCACTTGAAGTGGGGCACGAATTAAATTTCGTTGGGGTGCACTTTTGTCATTTAAAGAAGGGCAGAGCTGAAAAAACCCAGAATATAAGGGGTATACTAGTAGTAAACGAAAAAGTTCAGGGGTGCACTTGCACCCCCGTGCCTCCATGTCCCTCCGCCCCTGGCGGTGAAGGTAGTTGGCGGTGATGGTTCGTGGTGGAGGTAGGTGGTAGTGGTGGTGGAGGTGTTAGTATGAGTTGTCGTGCTATTCCACTCTCCGGAAAATGGCTTACGGATTTGAGATGTGTAAATCATTTTACATCATTTGAGGGAAAACATTTTACAGGAGAACATTTTACTTTCAACCAAACAACACCAAAACACCAAAACAAGGGAAAACATTTTACAGGAAAATGTTTTACCACCAACCAAACGGAGCCTTAGAGTGTGGAATGATACAATCAGCCATCAGGTGTGTAAGTGTCCTGAAGTTTGGCACACTGAAGGGGTGAAAATGTTCCCAAACTGAAAGGGGTGAAAGTGTCTTTGTGTCGAACCTAACCGGGTGAAAGTGGCTTTTACCATTATTTTAATTCAAGGGTAGTGACTTGTCACCAAAAATATCATAGAAAGGGTAGAGAAATAAGTCCAAATTACATTTCATTTCTCGATAGAACTATATACAATTGCGTTACTGTTACTTCCTACTTTTGAGGGAAAACCTGCAATTAAAAACAAGTCACCTGTAATTAATCATCAAACCTTCCGGCTCAAGCGGAACGATGGCAACAATTGTTTCGAGTGGTTGTGGTGGCGAAGTTGTTGAGGTGCTCTTGTTGCAACCAGCAATTGTCTGACAAGTCTCGATGAGGCAGTGCCTGCAGGTTGGACAAGTGGAGTGTAGATTCAACCACTTGTCAATGCAGCGAACGTGAAACCCGTGATTGCACTTTGGCAGGACTTTTAGAAGCTCCCCGTCAGTGAACTCTGAGAGACATATGACACACTCGGAGTCCAATCCGGGGAGGTTTAGTCCTGCCGAGTAGCTGACAACTGGGAAAGTCTTCAAAGCCTTTTTCTTGATTCCCGTGTTGACTAATCTGGCAGACTGATTCTGAGCTGGCGTGGGTACACCCGAGCTCGAGCACCTGAATACACACCTAATGATAGAGTTTAGTCCGAGGGAGCATATTAAGGCGCACAAAAGGACGGATAAGACCATAACAACATGAGTATCGAAAGTGTTCCTTCCAGTATAAGGTCCTGACGTTGGAGGAGTCGCCGCCTCCGTCGACGTCGTCACAGGATATATAGGGCCATGGAGAAGGAATCTCCTATAGTTTAAATTTTGAAAAACATCTTGAAAGGGAGTAGCAATTGAGGAAGCAATGGAAGTGGTAGCCATTTGTATGTGTGTTGGAGGATCAAGTTATTTGGTTACTTGGAGTGCTTTGATTCAAGAATTGTAGCACTAAGGGTTTATATACAGGGACATGTCACTCAAAAGGTCTTCTTTTTGGCATTTGAGTATAGAACTATTTCAATGTGTCATCCATCATTTGTCTGAGATATTTGTGTGGAGATTGAAGCAATCTTTGTGGGCTTTAGTTTAATCAATCTTTTTCAAAAACAATACGGGGCCTTCACCATATACATAACCTCCCCTATCTATTTTAATGGCCCTTCAATTCAAAAGAATGGGGCCTTCAACCTTGTGGAGAGAAGAAACTATAATGAGACATTGACATGTGGAGATTACCTTTCCTGAATCATATTTTCTCTGAAAGATCACCTGAGGGTCCCATACTCCAACTTGCACTAAAAAAGAAGTACCATGTTACTTTTTGGCATAGTATCATAAGGAGAATCTACTACTCCATTTGCCCAGAAATTAGAGTCATGCTTTGGTATTTGAACTTCTTAAGGAGACATGCAACTCACTTTTTGAGGTGTCATTTACTGGTTTGTCCCTACCTTTTTTCACTTTCTTATGAAATAGTAACTTTTTGAGCGCAACATTGAAAATGTTCCACTTAAAAGGAAGGTGGGCAATTTTTGGGAGATGGACTTTAATTTGTGGACTGGGAGAGCAGATTTGAAATATCATATCCTATGTTGGCCGCCTAGAGCAAGGGCTGTAAACAAGTCAAGTTGAATTAGTTGTGAGTTAAAGTTTTTAAAATAAAGCTCAATCAGATGTTATTTGAGTTCAGATTGTTTTTCACATCCGTCGTTGGAGGATGTGGATGTCAGTTCGCGTAGGACAAGACTAGCTTGATTTGCTTAGAGTTCAACCCTAAGAAAACACGACCAAGAATGAAAATCATCTAGGATGTTTGCTTATTTGCGTTGTTCTATATTATCTGCTCTATTTGAAAATCATGTGGCTATTTGTTGTGTAATGTGGCACTGTATTTTAATTGAAACACATGTAGATGGCATGCAAGATACTATTTGTAACTTGATGTTATACATCAGAGACCTCAAGTGGGTTGTACACTCTTGAACTCCTTAACTCATGTTCAAGACTTATGGGTGGCCCTCCCTTTTTCCTATTGCTATTTCATTATATTTTATTCATATCCCAATTCCATGTAAACACTCCCGTACTCAAATTGCCATGACACATGAGATGTGTATTCATTGTTTAAACATAATTGAGTAATTGTTAATAAGCTAATGTGTCTCACACATCTAACAAAGGCATGTGATGTTCTCTAAAACTTAACACCAAGCACAACTTGGATTTGTTTTAATTTATTTAAATGATCAAAAAGGGTACACTTTCAATATTATTTTATTCATTGTTTAACCACTTCTACTAGGATTCCAATAGTCCCACCAGATCAAGTAACTGTTTGTTTTTGCAAAGTAAAAATTAGGCCTTGAAAGTGGCTGGATTGCAATCTTGTACACTCCAATCGGCCAATGAATATAATTATCTTGACATTTAAGATACAGGATTTGCACTTATCTATTAGTCCTTATAGTACGAGTGATAAGTACTCTTAATGTGTTTTAGTAAAGTGATTAGGCTCCAAAAGTTATCTGTAAAGTACAATCTCTTACTTGAAGAGATGTTGTGGAATTATCTGCAAAGAGCAACTTGCAGGGTGTCCTTTTTGTCCTCTTTTCTCATTATATAATGCACTTTATGAGATACAATTTGGAGAATCTGAGACATGATAGGTGAGATTAAAGTTGTGGTTAGGATTTTTTTCCATTTGTTATAACCCAAGTACCACTATTAATGTTTCCTCTAAGAAAAGTACCACTATTAATATGGAGGTGAAGTTTGTCTTCTTAATTTGTTGTTGCTGGAATACACTAGCTATGTATTTTATTTTTGTTTCTGAAGAATACTAGGTGCTTCTTGTTGGCCTCACCTTAGAACAATGTTAAAAGTAACTTTTAAATAAATTTGTATTATCAAATGAGAATTGGCTACGGGTTCCACGTCAGAAATCAACCATAACCAGTAAATATATAATTTGCCAAGAATTGAAACACATTACATATTGGGTGAATCAATCTTCTGTCTAGAATTGAATAACTCAAAATCAACATTTCAAATCTTGACAAAAATTGGCTTGAAGGATAGATGAGTTGGAGTCTCTCCAGTACAAAGATGTCACCCTTGTCATCTCTTCCAATTCAAGTGTGTCATCACCAGATCTGTGTAACTGTTTAAGGAACAAATGAACTGATTCAATCTTTTTTAACCAAACGCGTCAATAGAACAATTCAAGGAGAAGGATGTGTTTTCGTGCCAACCCATAGGATTGAATGTACGAAGCAATGCGTATTTCTTCCAAATGAGATTCAATCTGTGTACTTTTTTTCCACAGAGAAACATGAAGAACAACCCATTAAACAAAAGTCCTCTTTTTAAGTGAAGTCATAACTAGTTTGTCGAATAATGATCAAGTAAACTCTCATTCATAATCTGGTTAATTGTTGACTTTGTATTGCTTAAGATCAACTCTTCTAGGATGCTTCAATTTTGAGCTGCCCATTGAGAAAGTTCATCCCCCTCAAATTGAACATATCAGCATTTATTGATTACTCCTTCGTTTTCTCATCACATTCAGAAAAATATATTCAAATATTAACTACTACTCAATTGTTATCATGATTAATTGCGGTGAGAGGAAACAGTGATGAATTGGTAATATCACCAACATTTTTACCTCGATACTTGATGATTGATGGCCTGTAAAATTATCCCAAGTGATAAAATAAAACATCTCGATCCATGTTTTGTTCGTTTCGGACCCAGAATGTGATCGTACTAAAAATTATAGACAAGTTTCCAGCATCCAGCCACCTAAAAGAAGCATTCTCCATAAACAAAGACATGGGTAAACATCTTAATTTTGACCTTGTTCATAGACAATGTAGGCTATAAGGTGGATTCCTAAAATTCCAACGGATTCACCAGTCTTTCTCGGATTTTTTCCGGATGGTACTTCAAATCCCGGATGAGTAATCTCCATTCGTTTCTCTGAAACTCTGACGGGTCTAATCCCTGATGAGTAGTCCCCATTTTTTTTCTCTATCCGTGAACAAGTTTTGGTTCAACAAAACAAGGGTCATTACAACCATATATCAACTGAGTTGATCAAATCCAAAAGGCCTAACATTGCAAAGGCAGAGTTGTAATAGCTTCCGTCGAACCATAACCGTGAAGTCTGTACAATTTAGGCCCTTAATTGGTGAACATACATCTCATGGCCATCGAAGATACAGCAATTCCGCTCCCTCCAAAATTGCCAAATTATGCACAACGGAGCAACTCGCCAAATCTGCCTTCTGCTTGAACCTTAGCAACCTGTCAACCAACGTTGAAACTGGGTAATATGTCAGCTTATTGGACCCACTGAATTCCTTTCAAACCTCAAACAGTCTCCCAAATTGCCCTAGCAACTGAACAGCGCAGCAATAAGTGTGACATTGTTCGGAGCATTTGCACTTTGCACTTTAACTAAGTAGCATGAAACCTTTTCATTGCAGAATGGTCCAGCATTAGAGTAGGGTTTTTCGCGGCCATCTAGGCAAATAAACTCATTTCAATGGAGTGCCTGATTTTCCAATTGCTGTAAATGGAAAATTATTCTCAGATGAAACAGAAATAGGATAGAAACCACTCACGTAGAACTTGTGTTGACCCCCAGCCCAATAAACATAGTCGCCGTTGCCCACATCCAATGGAAAATTATACAAAGTTGGTAAAAAATGATACTAAGTATCGACCTCCCAGTCTTGCAAGTTACAAAGAAGCAGAGGATTCTAAACAACAATTGATGCCTGTGTATGCTCCATCAGCTTTTATCGACTTCCCGACATTGAGCATCCGACAACCTTCTTGTGTTACTGAGAGTAGTGGCTGGACGAGCTTTGCAGCTAGTAGCACTCAGTCCTCCAATCAGGAAGATTATAGAAGTGTGTTTTTCTTCAAAAAAGTTCAGGCTTCCCTATGCTGTTTGCAAAGTCCAAGCTTTTGTGACATCAGTTTCGTCATGTTCCCCAAACCAAAAGAGCGCAAGTACGATAATGTTTCTTACAAAAATCACCACCATAATGCAATAAGTTTTATTCACATGAAATCAGACCCAATACAACCAACCCAAGTTCTAAACATCAAGCAAATTTTTTGTAACCATGTTATGCAGATGCATACACACAGTCGATCGACCAGATAACAACCAGAACCAAAACGAATCCTGAACCACAGGCGTTCTTTTTATATATAAGTTGGTTATCTTAGGATTAATTACCAGATAAATAAACATTGACCCTCCTGAACAGTGGGTATGATTCAACTGCATAAAGGTTTATGTCATTTGGAGTATATCTTGACGGAAACAATGTTACTAAATAAGTTGGAATTATGGGAAATATCCGTGGTTGGAGCTGGATTGGTTCTGTGGCTTAAGATAATATCTATAACTATGTGATTCCCTAACTCATTGGATCTTGTGTTTATTCGTACCTCAATTTCTGTTATTATCGACCTCAGCAAAAAACACTTATCCTTATGTGATGGTTCCGACTTCTGAGTATGCAAAACAGATCATCGTATGTTGTCCTTCTTTACAGTTTGCCCCGCCTTTCTGTAATTTTTTTGTTCTTTTTGGGTTAAGAAAGAGCCTTATATACTTGCATAAACACTCAACAGACTGACCAGACTTTAGTCTCAGATTTCTTTTTCAATGGTACTCCAAAAATGTCTCTGCTGTACCCTTCTCATATGTTGATATCAGTTCAAACTATTGCATCAAAAGTAAAAAAAGACAAAAAACCCAATTGCAATCTATTTATGCATGAAATTAAATACTGGGTGTACCTCGTACTGCATCCTTACACTGTTCGGAGCATTCACACATCACACACCGACTAGGTAGCATGAACCCTCTTCATTGTAGTCTTGTAGATTCTCCAGCGTTAAAATAGTGTTTTCCACAGCCATCCACCCAAAGAAACTCTCTTTCAAGGGAGTGCCTGATTTCCCAATCCCTGTAGATGGAAAATTAATCTCGGAAGAAACAGAATTAGGATAAAAACCACTCATGGACAACTTGTCTTGACCCTCAGCCCACAGCCCAATAAACCTTGTCACCGTTGGTCACATCCACTGGAACATCGTGCAAATTTTGTAAAAACTGTTGCCAAGCATCAACCTCCCAGTCTTGAAGTTACAAATGACGAGAGGGTTCTAAACAACAATTCCATCTGCGACCTTCAAAATATCTCCAAATCCTATGCTATTCTTCTTTCTCAGGTAAAGACGGCCTGAGTCTGCTCCATCAGCTTTCATCTGCATCATCGACTTCCCGACTCGGAGCTTCGCAGACATTAGCGCTCTGTCCTCCAATCGGAAAGGTTATAAATGTCTGTTCTTCTACAAACAAGTTCCCTGTGATGTTGCAAAGCCGAAGCTTTTCGGCATCATTTTCATCATATTCCCAAAACCAAAAGAGTGAAAGTACAATAATATATTTATATGAAAATCACCACCATAATGCTATAAGTTGTAGGCAGTTATTTATTCACGCATTCAATACCACCAACCCAAGTTCAAATCACCAGAGAAACAAAACCTTGGGCATTTGTGCCTTTCTGATAATAATTTCAATGGTAAAAGACACTTTTAGCCCTTCAAGTTTGATGCAAACACACTTTCACCCCTTCAGTATGCAAATTTCAGGACACAAAGTCCCTAATTGTGACACTGTTAGCATGGGGATAGGAGTCTGTCACTAACAATAGTTTATAGGACGATGTTGTCTCCTTAGAGTGTGGAATGACACAATCAGGTGTGTTGAAGCTTGCATACTGAAGGGGTGACAGTGTCATTTCCCTAACTGGAAGGGGTGAAAGTGTCTTTGTGTCAAACTTGAGGGGGTTACCCTTATTTTAATTCAAGTGTAGTGGCTTTTCACCAGAAATATCATAGAAAGGGTAGAGAAATAAGTCCAAATTTCATTTCATTTCATTTCTCAGTAGAACTATATACAATTGCCTTACTATTCCTACTTTTGAGGAAAAACTCTCGATGAAAAACAGATCATCTGTAATTCATCATCAAACCTTCTGGCTCAAGCGGAACGATGGCAACAATTATTTCGAGTGGTTGGAGTGACGGAGTTGTTGAGGTGCTCTTGTTGCAACCGGCGATTGTCTGACAAGTCTCGATGAGGCAGTGCCTGCATGTTGGACAAGTGGAGTGTAGATTCAACCACTTGTCAATGCAGCGGACATGAAATCCATGGTTGCACTTTGGAAGAACTTTTAGAAGCTCCCCGTTAGTGAACTCTGAGAGACATATGACGCACTCGGAGCCCAATCGGGGAAGGTTTAGTCCTGCCGAGTAGCTGAGAACTGGAAAGGTCTTCAAAGCCTTTTTCTTGATTCCCATGTTGACTGATCTGGCAGACTGATTCTGAGCTGGCGTGGGTACACCCGAGTTCGAGCACCTGAATACACACCTTATGATTGAGTTTAGCCCGAGCGAGCATATTAAGGCACACAAGAGGACGGATAAGACCATAACCACATGAGTATCGAAACTATTCCCTCCAGTATAAGGTCCTGACGTTGGAGGAGTCGCCGCCTCCGCCGTCAACGTCGTCACAGGATATAGAGGGCCATGGAGAAGGGATCTCCTATAGTTAAAATTTTGAATAACATCTTGAAAGGGAGTTGCAATTGAGGGAGAAATGGAAGTAATAGCCATTTGTATGTGTATTGGAGGATAAAGTTATTTGGTTAGTTTGAGTGCTTGATTCAAGAATTGTAGCACAAAGGGTTTATATAGAGGGACATGTCATTCAAAAGGTCTTCTTCTTAGCATTTGAGTATAGAACTGTTTCAATGTGTCACTCATCACATGCCTGAGAAATTGAGAATTGTGTGGAGATTGAAGCAATCTTTGTGGGCTTTAGTTTAATCATTCTTTTCAAAAACAATGTGGATATTCCACTATGTACATCCCTCCCCCTATCTATTTTAATGTCCTTTCCAATAGAAAGAAATGGGGCCTTCAACTTAAGAAACTATAATGAGACATTGACATGTGGAGATTACCTTTCCTGAATCATATTTTCTTTAAAAGATCACCTGTGAGTCCCATAAACCCACTTGTACTAAAAAGAAAGTACCATGAAACTTTTTGGCATAGGATCATAAGGAGAATCTACTACTCCATCTGCCCAGATTTAGAGTCATGCTTTGGCATTCAAACTTTTTAAGGAGACATGTCATGATCGCGTTGCAACTCACTTTTTGTTGTGTCATTTACTGCTTTGTCCCTACCTTTTTCACTCTATTATAAAATAATATCTACTTTTTCAGCGCAATATTGAGAATGCTACCACTAAAAAGGTAAGTGGACAATTTTTTTGGACATCCCAAATAGAAAGATGGACTTTAATTTGTGGACGGAGTGAGCAGATTTTAAGTATCATATCATATGATTGCCAACTATGAGCAAAGGCTGTACAGTCGAGTTGAATTAATTATGAGTTAGAGTTTTTAATACAGCTCAATCAGATATAATTTGAGTTGATATTGTTTTTGCACACCAGTCGTGTGAGGAAGTGGAGGTCAGTGCTCAAGTGTGAGGTAGTAGGACAAGACTAGCTTGATTTGCTTAGAGTTCAACCCTAGAAAACACGACAAAGAATGAAAATCATGTAGGATGTTTGCTTATTTACGTTACTCTATGTTAGCTGCTCTATTTGAAAATCATGTGGCTATTTGTGCAAATATGCGGGGGTTCTTTTATGGTGTGAAATTCATGAGTGTTTGTGCAAGTATGTAAGGCTCTTTCTAGCCTGCCTAACACATCATTCCTAACACTGTTTTTTGATTGAAACACATGGAGTTGGCAACTTGGCATGCGAGATAATATTTGTAACTTGATTTATACATCAGAATCCCAACGGTGTCCACTCTTAAACTCCTAACTCATGTTTAAGAGTTAAACACTCTCTAACTCAAATTGCCATGAGACGTGAGATGTGTATTCATTGTTTCAACATAATTGAGTAATTGTTAATAAGCTAATGTGTCTCACAGTCTCACACATAGAACAAAGGCATGTGATGTACTCTAAAACCTTAACACAAAGTACAACTCGGACTTGTTTTAATTTATTTAAATGATAAAAAAGTGTACATTTTCATTGTTATCTTCTACATTGTTTAACCACTTCTACTAGGATTCCAATCGTCCCACCAGATCAAGCAACTGTGTGTTGTTACAAAGTAAAATTGAGGCCTTGAAAGTGGCTGGATTGCAATCTCTTACACTCTAATCGTCCAATGAATATAATTATATTGACATTTAAAATACTGTATTTGCACCTATCCATTCCTCAACTAATTCTGTAAAACAGTTAAAGTACAAGTAATATGTACTCTTAATGTGTTTTAGTAAAGTAATTAGGCTCCAAATACTATCAGTAAAGTACAATCTCTTACTTGAAGAGATATTGTAGAATTTATATGCAAAGAGCAACTTGCAGGGTGTCCTTTTTGTCCTCTTTTCTCTTGTATAATACACTTTATGAGATACAGTTAGGAGAATCTGAGACATGATAGGTGAGATTAAAGTTGTGGTTAGGATTTTTTTTTCCTGTTTGTTATTACCTAAGGACCACTATTAATATTTCCTTTAAGAAAAGTACCACTATTAATATGGAGGTGAAGTTTATCTTTCTTAATTGTTGTTGCTGGACTACACTAGATATCTATCTTTATTTTTATTCTGAAGAATACTAGGTGCCTCTTGTTGGCCTCACTTTAGAAAAATGTTAAAAGTAACTTTATATATATGTGTATAAATTATATTGATGACGTGAAACCCGCAGCCAATTCTCATTTGATAATTTCATGTTCATTAACCAAGTTCATGTCAACAATAAACCATAACCAGTAAATATAGAATTAGCCAACAGTTGCATGCAATACAGTATATATATTGGGCAAATCATTCTTCTGTCTGAAATCGAATAACTCAATGTCAGCATTTCAAATCTTGAAAATAATTGGGTTGAAGGATAGAGGACTTGGAGTCTCTCCAGTACAAAGATGACAACCCGTAGGATTGAATATACGAACTACGAAGGATTGTTATCTCTTCCAATTCATGGAGAAGGATATGTGATTTCGTGCCAACCCTTAGGATTGAATATACGAAGAACTAGGAAGTATGGGCTCCAAACCGGGGCTGTATCCGTGTCAAACACTTGAGACACTCAAACACTCGTACGTCACTGTAAAATACGTGTCAGACACTCCGGCTGGCGTGTCCTGGTATTTTTCAGAATTTTATTAGACTGGACACTTGGGGGGACACTTCAGGGACACATGATGAAACACGACAGTTGCCCCTTTTGTAAAAGTTAATTCTAAGTATCGACCTCCCAGTGCGAGGTTACAAATGAACAGAGGATTCCAAACAACAATTCCATCTGTGATCTTCAAAAAATCTCCATATCCTATGCTATTCTTCTTCCTCAGGTGAACTGCCTGAGTATGCTCCATCCGCTTTCATCACCATCAACTTCAGGACATTGGGCATGTTACAGACCCTTTTGTGCTACTGGGATTGGTGGCTGGACGAGCTTTGCTGCCATTAGCGCTCAGGCAGTTCCCTCTGTTGTGGCAAAGTCCAAGCTTTTCGGCATTAATTTCATATTCCCAAAACCAATAGTGTTAGTACAATAATATTTCTTACCAAAATCACCACCATAATGTAATAAGTTGTAGGCAATCAACCCAAGTTCTAATCACCAGACAAAACCTTTTGTAACCATGTTAAGCAGATGCATACATACAGAGGCCTGACCAGATAACAACCAGAACCAAAACGAATCATGGGCCACAGGCATTCTTCTTATATATAGGTTGGTTATTGTAGGACTAACCACCAGAGAAACAAACAATGTCCCACCTGAACAGTGGTTATGATTGAATTACACAAGTTTCATGTCATTTGTAGGATATCTTATCGGAATCGATTTCACTAAATAAGTTGGAATTATTGATAATTCTCGTGGTTGGAGCCGGATTGTTTCTGTGGCTTAAGATTATATTAATAATTATGTGACACCCTAACTTATTGTATCTTGCATGTCTTCTCAAGGGGTCTTGTGTTTATTTGTTTCTCCATTTCTGTGTTACCACAGTTCACTCGTACCCCACGGATTGCGAATTGAATCAGGCGTTCGGAAACATGGAACACTAGCGATTCAGATCGTTGAATTTGGCGATCCGAAATCTTTTAACTACTTTCATCTCAAGTATTTACATAGAAGGGAAAATTGTATTTAGATTTGCTGGGTTGCATCCATTTTTAGAAATATTGCATCCATCGAGGAGTTTATACTTTCTAATTTGCAAAAAATGGTAAAACTCCTATCAAGGTATCCAAACAAGCCTACCTTTATAGTACGGAATTCCATAGGGTATGGCGTTCCGCATTCCCGTTCCACGAACCGGAACGATCCACTTTCCAGGTAACTTAGCTCTTGACCTCTACAAGAACACTTATCTCGATGTGATGGTTCTGAGTATGGAAAATAGATTGTTTTATGCTTTCCTTCTATGCACTTATTTTTCTTGTGTTTATTTGTACCTCCATTTCTGTATTCTCGACCTTGGCTAAAACACTTATGATGGTTCTGAGTATTGAAATTAGATCATTTCATTACCAAGAAAATTTTATGTTTTCTAATCTCTCCATATTCGACCACCCATGCACATTTGCATTTGCCTATGCCTTTTCCTTGAGCGCCTTGACTCATGAATTGTGCCAACAGCTGAAACCTCTTTATCTACTTTAAGGGTCCCTCTCTATGTCTTTTCTTGTTCATGATTGGCTAGTTTTCGCCAACCATGAGGAGTTAATACTTTAAACTGAAATGTTATGCGAGGCGGAGTGGGAAAACTATTAATTGGTACTATTTGTGGCAACGAGGATATGTTACTTAGGGTTGCTAGTTGCTACTCTGAGTATTTGTTGTGATTTTCATTATTGTTGTGTACTATAATGTTTCATTTTTCATCTTTTAGCTTCTCTTTTCTTGACACGTCTAATATCTGTTATTATGTTGCATTTCAGGAAGTGGTTGATACATCTGGAGGGTAAGTTGATTTGAGAGAATAATTCCAACTTATACTGTCAAGTCCTATCTTTCCTCTTTTCTTACCTAAAAACGGATTTTCATGTTGTTATCAGGTGCGGTGCAAGCTTTGTGGTAGAGGTCGTCTCGCCGCAGTTTGAAGGAAAAAGGTTGCTGGAGAGGCATAGAATAGTGAATGCTGCTTTGGCTGAAGAGATGAAAGAAATACACGCTCTTTCAATAAAGAAGGCTCTTACCCCTGAGCAGTGGAAACAGCAGCAGGAGTCTGAAAAACCTCAGTCTGCAGCTTAAGATTTGCGCATCTAGTTGCACTAAATTATCGTATTACTGAATCTATTACATAACATCTTATGTAGTTGGATCGCAGCCACTGTTTAGGTGGGACAATGTTTGATACTTCCGAGATTAGTCCTAAGACACTAATTTCTGTAATAATAATCCTTGCCGGTGGCTTAGGTTTTGTTTTGTTTTGTTTTTGGTTCCAGTTTGTTATCTGGTTGGTTGCCTGAATATATGCACCTGCATAATAACATGGCTATGGGAGTTTTCAACCGCCTTAAAATTTTGCATTATTATGGTTAGTGATCTTTGTATGAAATATTATTCTACTCGATTGTGTATTATTTTCTGCAAATTGGGGATCATGCTCTTTGTGTTTTCGGAATATAAAACTGAAGCCGAGAAAGACTTTGTAAGATGAGTGGGAGCTGCATGAACTTGTTTGAAGAACAGACTTTTATAAGATTTCTGATTTGGAGCGAGTGATGATGGCTGCAAAGCTCATGCAGCCGCCACCTGTCACAGGTGTGGTTTGTGACACGCCCAATGTCGGAAAGTTGATAATGGTGATGAGTGCTGATGGAGCGTACTCAGGCAGGGTTCACCTGAGGAAGAAAAGTAGCATTATCAGATTTGGATATTACTCATCTGGGTTTAAACCCATCAGAGTTTCAGAACAGCGCTCTGAACTCTTAGGAGTTGCTGATGAAGCGAAAACGGAGGTTTCACATCCCAGAACACCAACCCAGATCAAAGAAGACCTGCATAATGCATTACAAGGTACAAGGGGATTGACTTCATACAGTAATTGATTGCATGCAAATTTTTTTCTTCTTGTTGTCTGGCGTTTGATATTGAACTTTTTGTATACAAATGTTTCTGGGTAGGCATCGACAGAGGTATATTTGGAGTAACATCTGAGAAGAAATCGGAGATCGATGGACTGGTCAATCTATTGGAATCTATGAATCCATTTCCAGAGCCTACATTGTCTATGGACAAGGTATTGTTTTTCTTCTTTTCTTTGGAAACTTGTCACCTTTTTTTTTTAAATGTAGATTTTGGTGCTTTTAGGTGGCTGGTGGTTGGAAAGTTGTTTATAGTACGATTAAGATTCTGGGTCGAAAAAGAACAAAACTTGGGATGAGAGGTTTTGTTAGTTTGGGGGATATCATACAGACTGTCAATGTTCCTGAGGTACCAAAATCTTTATGATGTTTGAGTTCATCTTCGTTGCTTTTCTTTTACCGAAATTGATCATTTTTGACAGTTAGTAGTAGTTAATATCTGAATGTATTCTTTTCTGTGCGCGGTGGGAAAAACTAAGGAGAAATCAGTGGACATGTTCATGTTCAATATGAAGGGAATGGATTTCCTCAACGGGCATCTCAAAATCGAATCCTCCTTCAAGATCGCATCCGAATCAGTTAAGCTTCTTCAGGATTTTATCATGCTTCTCTCGCATACTTATCCGGTAATTCCATATACTGATTTTTCGTATTTTGTTCTCGTTTTACACAGAGAGTTGACCTGAAGTATGAGAAGTCAACAGTTACACCAGACCAGGTATGCTCTCAGCTCAAACTTATTTATGAATTTCCTTCTGATGATGAGCCTATTCGCTTAATTGGCTGCTCTTCTTGTGTGTGCCTGTGGAAAACCTTCAGCTGTTGACAGTCTTTCGGAAGAAATTAGACACGCTGCTCAGTATATTCAATCCTGAGGGGTGGCACGAAATCACGTATCCTTTTTCCATGAATCACTTTCTTCTCTATTGACTCTGTTTGGGGGGGTTTTAACGATTGAATCGGTTCATTTGGTGGTTCCTTGAACTTGTGGAACAGATATCTTGATGAGACGTTGAGGATAGGGAGAGATGACAAGGGTAACATCTTCATACTGGAGAGGTACCATGTCCCCGAATCGTGATGGGCAATTTGCGTCAGAGAGTTGCAGGGTTTAAGGTTCTGAAACAACCAAGTGTCGTTTTGTAGTAGTTTGATATTGCTATCAATTTGATCCTTACCGAAGCCTGCTCGAAATTAAGAATGGTTGTAAGGTTTCTGTTATTATTTGATATATACAGAATTTATCATAATTGATGTATTGTTGTTTGTCATGGGTATATAATAAGCAGGAGATGTTTTCGTAGGTTATCCAATCGGAACAAGTGATGGTACCTTGGAAAACATTTGTTAAACCTGGATACAGGGAGTAACAAATATCGATCACTGTTCAAAAGAGGTTATTGGGAAAATTGGTAAGAGAAATGCTAGTTACCTGGGTTATCTCCATTTTTCTCCCACGCAAATGCAAAATTGACGATCATTATTCATTTTACATGATCGCACTTGTGTGGAATGAAGTGGGAGATCAGTGGAAGATAACTGTTAAATTTTTGGCATTTCTCAATTGGTAAAGGTTACCCGAGTAAGTGCACGTGTTTGAGAGCTGATTTTGAATGAATATGAAAAAGAGTGAGATATGGCAAACAAAAAAGTGATATTGTTTTTTTTTGAGCAAAAAAAAAGTGATGTTTGGTTTGAAAGTTTTGAAATCAGATTAAAAAGTTTTCTTCTAGGTTAAAATCTGGAGATTATTTAATTTTTAAATTTACAGATACTACATAGTATACATATTTTATAGCATATGTAGGTTAAAATTTACAAATTCTCGAATTGTTAATACAAAGTTGTGTTGCAAAGTCAAATCAGGCTAATAATAAAAGGAGTAAGGAGTACCAAATTGTTCTGAATTATAGTCACTTTAATTAATCGTATTTTTTTATTACTTACTCTAAATATATAATTGATTTTTTCTTTCAGAATATTTTTGACAATTTTAGAATTCTAGCGGGTACCTAACACAGACTCTCATATTTTCTCAAAAAAAAAAAAAAAAAAACACAGACTCTCATATACAACAATTTCAGCTGAATGTTGAATATTATATTCTTTCCTTTCTACCCCCAGAAAAAAAGCATAATTTCCTCAGCCTCCAAAAGCTAAACTAGAAGGATTCCCCAACCTTAGCATGTAAAGCAGTGAGCCTCCTTCCTAAATTTGCAGCAAGCAGTTTATCTTTTCTTTTCTTTCTTGAGCTATTTGATTGGTGACAATGGCTACAAAGCTTGTCCAGCCACCAATCCCAGTCACACAAGTGGGTCCCCCAACACCACCCCATATCCCCAAGAAGATGATGATGAGAGCTCATGGAACAACCTCAGCCACTCCCCACATATCAAGGAACCAGAACAACAATGGCTCAAGATTTGGAGATTCCTCATCTGGGTTCAGACCCATCAGAGTTTCAGACCAGAGCTCTAGCTTCAATGGAGAAGAAGATGAAGAAGAAGAAGAGACAGAGGCCTCAGACTCAAGGACAGTTGCCCAAATCAAAGCACACCTCTATGAGTCATTACAAGGCAAAACCCAGAACTCAAATTTTATTCAGAACTGGATTGGGATTGGTTTTTGTTGAGAAATTTGAAGTGTGTTCCTTGTCTTGTAGGCATCAACAGAGGCATTTTTGGAGCACCATCTGAGAAGAAATCCGAGATTGAAGTTCTAGTCAATGTCTTGGAGTCTAGGAATCCACTCCCAGAGCCTACACTCTCTCTGGACAAGGTAATGCTTTCTTTTTTTGGTTATATTTTCATGATGCATTATCTCAAGATTGGTCAATTCTAAGTGTCTGTTTGGGAATACTTTGGCTGCTGCTACAGCTAAACATCTCTCTCTCTCTCTCTCTCTCTATCTATATATATATATACATATATATATATATATATATGCAGTTTTTAGGAAGATAAGGGGAGATACTATTCAGGAATATTTTTGATTAATTTATCTACAATCGATTTTAGTCTTACAATTTTTAGAATTTTTAATATTTATCTTTACAAAAATGATACATGTCATATATTTTTGTCATTTTACTCTCTCACAGCAAGTTCATAATTGATTTTATCAAATACAAAATTATTGTATCAATATTTTACCATATCTTTCTTATTTTTAGAGCATCATATATTTCACGTAATATTTACCAAACAACATTTTATCTAAAAATCACAGTAATCACAGTGACTCACAAAGCAGTTTCTAGCATCGTCACAACATTCCCAATCTAACCCTAATTCGGGCCGTAAGCGATCCGGCTTTAAAGATTAAAAGGTGAGTTTCACCCTTTCGGGTTGGCTCATATAAGCCTAAGTCTAGCCTCTAACTCAAATATTTTGGCACAAACTTTGACCGAATCCGTTCTCGGGTGTTTGTGGTCATTACAGCCTCAGGCCCTTAAGGGCCCATTTGGTAAATGCTTGAAACAGAAAAATAGCTCATAAAATACCAAGATTGGTGTTCTTATAAAAGGTTGTTTTTAAAAGAAGTTGTTAAAAATAGACAGAAAAACAGTATATCAAACATTTTTTTTATTGAGAACTCTTTTCGTTTTTACACGTGCTTAAAAACAGGGTTGCTGAAACAAGTGATAAAAATTGCTCAATCTTAGGTAGCTGGATGTTGGAGACTTGTTTATAGCACAATCACAATTCTGGGTCCAAAAAGAACCAAGCTTGGATTGAGAGATTTCATCAGTTTAGGGGATTTCTTGCAGGTCATCAATCTTCCTGAGGTACAAATCTTTTAATAAAATCAATTGTTTGCCTGTAACATAAAAATTGAAAAAATGTTTTTTTCTTATGGTGTGGGCAAATGGAGGAAAAAGCAGTGAATGTTGTTAAGTTCAATGCGAGGGGGCTGAATTTATTCAATGGGCAGCTCAGAATCGAAGCATCCTTCAAGATTGCATCCAAATCAGTTAAGTTGCGCAAATTTAGGTACTAAATGTTCATCTTCAGTTCCTGTGTACGGGGGTAAATGTTTGTTTTCCTAGGTTGGCTGTTCCATTTTCTTGTTCTGGCTTCGTCTTTGTAATATTTTCACCTCTGTTAATTTTTGTTCAAGGAATTCTATTGACTGAGTTTCCTCTTTTGTTTCCGAATTTGTGCAGAGAGTCGACATTCAGTATGAGAAGTCCATGATAACCCCGGAGCAGGTAATCGAGAATTTAAGTTTTTGCGATCTCGCCTTATAAACGGCGATACTCTATTTATAGTCTGTTTGGTTCCAGCTTAAAATCTCGATAATCTGATGAAAATAGTTTCGGGTAGAAAACCTGACTTTAACTATTATATGAAAACTGTTAGACATGCACTGAATTTCAGAATGAAAATTTAATTGCATTTGACAACACTTGTAAGTTTTATCATCTGATTTACGATAAATGTCTTTATTTGAGCTTACATCACATCTAAAATGATAAGAAAGAAAGGGAATTAAATTATCAGGCCATATTTTAGTTTAAGCTAGCTTATTATTTCATTCCAAACACGCACTCAATCACTTTTTGTTTCACTTCGTCTGTGGAAAATTTACAGTTGATGAATGTCTTCCGGAAGAACTACAATTTGCTGCTTGACGTATTCAACCCAGAGGGTTGGCTCGAAATCACGTATCCTCTCTTGTGTCTCTTTTTCATGTTTTGTGAAAGTTAAATTTTAATGGATCTTCCTTTAACCAAAATAATTAAAGATATGTCGACGACACACTGAGGATAGGGAGAGACGACAAGGGTAACATCTTTGTACTGGAGAGACACCAAGTCCCCTAATCTCGATGAGCATTCTTTGTCGAGAATATTAGAAAGTTCATGGCACTACCACATCGCTTGCGACACATTTGATAAACTTGCAACAACATAATAAGCGCAACTTTGTGGAATGTTTAATCAACCACATATCTTATTCATGTTCTCTAACCCAACTTTAGTTTTGTTTGGTACTGTAAGACTACCGTTTGGTAGAGTTTGTATACATTTGGGATAACATATTCTTTCACATGATATGTTATATAAATGATATTTTTTCGCTTATTGTAATGTTACCTTTCATGATTGACTCATAAAGTGTAGTTACATTTCACTACATCCTGATCACCGAAGGCTCTGAGTTATGTTAGTTGAACTCACGTATAAATAAAAATTAACTTTAAGAAGTCGACATATTAAAAGTAACTTTGGATAAAATAAAATAAAAAGGAGTTGCAAAACAACTTCACTGATATGAACCATAATGATTTTTGACTAGGATTAAATTACAAAATGGCAATTTTTATGGTTTGGATTTGACGTTCATGAGGCTGAGACTTAAGGGGAGCAGACTTTAATTCTCAACTCTTAATTTTCAGCCTCGCCCACTAGGCTAACTCCTTGAATTATTTAATTGATTGAACATTTGAACCATGTATATGGTGGTGTCCCTCTCAGCATCCATTTCTTCATAAGGTCAATGAACAGCTCTCTTCAATCTTTAATTTCTCTTTTTGAATTCCTATTCCAAGGGTGTTTTCCTATCTTCTTGTCAATTTGGCAAAGTGAAATGAAATAGTATCTAAAACGAAAAGTATGTGTGTGAAGGCAAGTTTCAATTTGTAGCCACTATGCATCTGATTGGTGGTGTTGACTCATAGTAGTGAGTAAGTGACTAGTGAGTGGTTTTTCTGAAGTAGTTATCCTTCTTTTGAGTATAATCATTATACTTATTGGATAATTGTGCTTTTTCATATTTATTTTAATTCAAATTATAGAGGTTTTCCACCAAAATGTCATAGAAAAAGAAGAGGAATAAATTCAAAATTACATTTCATTTCTCAATATAACTATATACAATTGGATAACTATACTATAACTTCCCGCTTTTGAGGAAAAACTTGCAATTAAAACAAATCACCTGTAATTAATCATTAAACCTTCCGGCTCAAGCGGAACAATGGCAACAATTGTTTCAACTGGCGGCGGCGGCGGCGAGGTTGTTATTGTTGAGGTGCCTTGATTGCAACCGACGATTTTCTGACAAGTCTCGATGAGGCAGTGCCTGCATGTTGGACAAGTGGAGTGGAGATTCAACCACTTGTCAATGCAACGCACGTGAAACCCGTGGTTGCACTTTGGCAGAACTTTCAAACGCTCCCCGTTTGTGAATTCAGAGAGACATATCACGCACTCTGCGTCCAACCCGGGGAGGTTTAGTTCTGCTGAGTAGGTGACAACTGGAAAGGTCTTCAAAGCCTTTTTCTTGATTCCTGTGTTGGCTAATCTGTCAGACGACGTCTGACTGGGGCTAGATACGCCCAAGTCTGAGCACCTGAAGATACATCTAACAACGGAGTTTAGCGCGAGTGAGAATATTAACGCACACAAGAGGACAGATAAGACCATCACGACATGCGTATCGAAACGGTTCCCTCCGGTATAAGGCGCTGCGGTTGGAGGAGTCGCCGCTGGCGTCGTCACCGAATATAGGTGACCATTGAGAAGCAATCTCCTATAGCTTAAGTTTTGAATAACACCTTGAAAGGGAATCGCAATGGGGGAAGAAATTGAAATGGAAGGAGTAGCCATTTTGTGTGTTTTGGAGGATGGAGTTACTTTGGTGTATTTGAGTACTTTGGATCTTATCACTAAGGGTTTATATAGAGGTTTCACATGTACCTCTAAAGGTCTTCTTTTTTAGCATTTGGAATATAGAACTATTTCAATGTATCATTCATCACATGTGTGAGAATTTTGTGTGGAGATTGAAAGCAATCTTTGTGGGCTTTTGTTTAATCAATCTTGTCAAAAACTCTGTGGATCTTCCACTATGTGCATAACCTCCCCCCTATCTAGTTTAATGGCATTTCCAATCAAAATAAATGGGGCTTTCAACTTTTTTGAAGAGAAGGAACTAGAATAATAAGACATCGACATGTGGAAATTACCTTTCTTCAATCATATCTTCTCTGAAAGGCCGCCAGAGAGTCTCATACTCCTCCCACTTGCACTGAAAAGAGAGTACCATGAATCTACTAGGTTTCTAAATATTATATACTTACCGACTAATGAGCAAGGATTGTAAACGAGTCGAGCTGAATTTGTTCGTGACAGTCGTGGGAACAAGTGAAAGTCAGTTCACAAGTGTTACGGAGTACGAGTGCAGGACAAGAGCGACTTGTTTTGCTTAGAGTTCAACCCTAAGTAAACGCGGCGAGGGCTTTCTTATATAGGATGTTTATTTATGTTACTCAATACGAGGGCTTTCCGCCTTCCTATCGCATGTGATGTTGTGCACAAGCACGCATCAATCTAATGTGATTGGGGCAATTGTATCAGAGAGTATTCACTGGATGAGAAGAAACATATGATAGTACAATATTAATTTGTAATCCTCTTATAGCATCACCTACAATATTTTGAATTTTGCCCCTGGACATGCCCCCAAATAAAATACCGCCAAACCCCAAAGCAAAATTATGGTATTCTCCTTCTTCAGTGCATTGATATGATGTGTTCATGGGCAGAGACTTAACGAGGCGATAATAGAATTGTTTTGTATTATGTCAAATTTCTAGTTCTGCCACTGCTCGGCAATGTTGAAACCTTGATGGTTCACATACCCCTCCGGCCCTCCCAGACTCTCTTAATTGCCGTGACTCATAAGATGTGTATTTATTTTGACAAATGACACTAAACATATATGTAGTTTAATACTTATGAAACTAAACCTCAATCATTTTTAATTTCACAGAAAAATTCTTTGCACTTTTCATTTTGTTCAAAATATTCCCAAACCGTTAATATAGTTAGATTGAATTAACGATGCTGTAATACCTCCACGAGATGGGTATTGCAGCCTATCAAGTGACCTCACGTGACGAGTATTGCAGTAAATTTCTTTAATTAATCTAACCCGTGTAATTATCTCTTCCTGCCATTAGTTGATTACCAATTTTGACTCTGTCAACTTCTCGTTCGTGTGTCGTTAGGGCAATAAGCTTGCTCATAGTTGCTACGAAGGGGATTGAAGAAAAAGACATGTTTTATTATTCTCGAATTGCAAAGTGTACTTTTCCAATGTTATCTTCTACATTATTTAACCACTTCTACTAGGATTCCAATGGTCCCACCAGATCTAGAACTGTATGTTTTTTACAGAGTAAAAATTAGGCCTTGAGTAAAGTGGCCAGATTGCAATCTTGTACACTCCAGTAGTCCAACGAATGTAATTATCTTCACATTTAAAATAATGGATTTGCACCCATCTAATACTCAACTAGTAATTAAGTTAATAAAATAAAGTACAGGTGATTAGTACTCTCAGTGTGTTTTAGTGAAGTGATTAGGCTCCAAAACTATCTGTAAAGTACACATTTTTTACTTAAGAGATATTGTAGAATTATCTGCAAAGAGCAACTGGGGGTGTCCCTTTTGTCCTCCTTTATCATTCTTTAATGCACTTTATGAGATGCAGTTTACAGAATCTGAGGCATAATAGGCGAGATTAAAGTTGTGGTTAGGATTTTTCTTTATTTTGTTATATACTAAGCACCACTATTAATATGGTGGTGAAGTTTATCTTCTTATAATTGTTGTTGTTGGACTACACTAAGCTGCCTTTTTTTTAATTATACTTTTGAAGTATAATACATACCTCTTGTTGCTGTAACGACTCAAGCAAATTACTATCCCTTCCGACCTTCCAACAAGTTCTTGATTGTGCATGCGGGATCAAAATGCTTAATAAGTCTCGAAAGTGCTAGTAATTTTTCCACAAACTCTAATCTATATCATTTACCTATTCTAAAATATTATGATGTGGGTTGTGATGTGACCACGGCTGTAGTACAATGATTTACAAACAACATCATAATTGTAAATTAAGTTAGCAAGAGCTGATTGACAGACTTGCGGTTGAACAAGTCAATAGACGGCTCTTAAATTTTCCCAAGTTCTCATTCTCAAAACCTCTAAATAAATAAAAATAAGATACATGCTAGACCAACTCAAACATACCTAGAGATGTACGTAGTATAATTTTTCATATTCATTACACTTTAATGTGAGGGCTTAGTGTGTTTGAGTGGCAAAAATATTATACATTTTATTTCAAATATATATATATATATATATATATATATTATACATTTAACAATTCTCAAAATTGTGCCCAATATTCATGGCCCTCGCCGACATGTCCCCTTTCCCCTCTTTATGGTTGCAAAGTACTTCTCTTGTCCTAAAATGTTTGTCTTCTTTGCTCTTTTGACTTGTTCCAAAATTATGTCTTCTTTATAAACATAACTACTTTTTAGTACAACTTTTTCACTCGTAGCCCCCACTAACTAATTATATTATTATTTTTGTATGGATCCACATGCATTACCATCATTAATATGCAAAGATAATTTGATAGTGCATGTTTTTTAACATCTTTTTTATTACCTAAATACGTGTGAAAAATCAAACAAGACAATATCATATGATGGATGGAGTATTTATTATTCTCCCTCCCCACCTTCTACGCCTTCCCTGCACTGGTGGCTCAAGCTTGTCCTACTTTTAAGGGTCATAACGCATGGAGGTGCCCACGTGAAACCTCATGATTGTCATGAACTAGAATAAAGTGGAGAAAGAAAAAGTAGCAAAATAAAGAAGAAGAAGAAGAAGAAGAAGAAGAAGAAGAAGAAGAAGAAAGGAGTAATAGTTTTACTACATGTCCTAGCCACTAGGGGTGAGCAGAAGCCCGAACAACCCGGGCAACCGGGCCGGTCTGAGCCGAACCGATCGGAAAAGGGTAAAAAAAATTATTTTAATGATTGGGTATGGGTCTATTTAACCCAGACCCGCCAAGAACCGGGCGGGGCGGTGGTACCAACTACCTGAACCCGTATGAACCCGGACCGACTCGAGGCAGGTGGGTACTAAGTAAACCCAAATCCTAGACGCTCTGTTTTGTTGTACACAGAGGTCAGAGGGTATGATACAGAGAACAGAGATAGAGAGAGAGAGAGAGAGAAGAGAAGAAGAAGAAAAAGTACCAATCGGGTTCTCGATTCATCATCTCTCAGATCTTCAAATCTCTTTGGTAATTTCCTCGATTCTCTCTCTCTCTCTCTCTCCCTCCATTCTCACACCGATCGGAGTAATGAACTGGTTTACTTCTTCTCCACCTCCGATCATTCGGTTTTGGCCACCTCTGATCACCCCCGATCCACCTCCGACCACCTTAGCAGAAAAACGCCGGGTATACCCGAAAATCACCCGAACTTATCCGGCCTCGATCAACCCGAAATACTCAGTTATGGTGGCTGTTCGATTGCGGATGGGTTGGGATGAAGCAAAACCCGACATGTCGGGTCGATCATCCAAACGGGAATATACCCGGCCGAACCGACCCGTGCTCTGCCCTACTAGTCATAATTGTAAGTTTAGGAATTTGTGTGAATGTCTTAAATCGGGACTGTTGTATTACGTCTGTATATATCGATCTATACAAGAAGAAAGTTACATAATAGTCCCTATACATTTCTAAATTAAAAGCACTGCTATTACTCAACACCAACATCACAGATTTGGGCCGACAAAAAGACTCGATTCAAGACCCGCCATCCCCTGGTACTTTAGATGAGTTACTCAGTGTCGTAAATCACCATCGGCTACCTCTTTAGTCAGCGATCGCGAAACACCAGTCCTAAAGAACTTTAGTGGTGTTGAAATGCCGCTCCTGAAGTAACAATGTTCGAGGTTCAACATATCATATCCTATGGCATCGATCTGATACAAGTATGTATCCCGATACGACCACGGGCCCGAGACGTGAAACGCGTGGACAGGTCGAACCCGATTATCTCAAGGACCACGTAAGGAAGTGGTTAGTTCATTTAAAAACTTTGTATTATTGCGTTAATAGTTAACGGGCCATGTTTTCTTTGCGGTTCTTTCCTGGCCCATGGGAGTGAACCACCTAGGTCTAGGTTGTTCTACTATTTAAACAAGTTGTAATTTTTGGTTATTTTCATCGAAATGAATTAAAGAATATCTTAATTCGGTCAAACCCTAGTTTGTTAGAAAGAGGGTCATAGCCTCTAAGCAACGTGGGAGTTTTGTCGATTTCTCACAAAATCGTTGCATTCGATTTCATCCTTGTATCAAGTGGTGCTTTCATTGCTCTCATCATTTATCGCTGATGAAGTTCTCGAGTTCATACATGGCAGCCACCAAGGAAGATCCCATCGCCAAAATGACGGATCAATTTCAAACCTTGGTCACGACGATTATCGGGTTAGGCACACGAATTGATGGATTGGGTACGTGAATCACTCACCTCGAAACTAATTTGGGATAACTCATATCGCAGTTGGAGGATCGTGCCTCGTAACATCTGAGCCCGACGGCCAGCCCTAGAGCAAAACGATGGGCGAATTTCTCTTCCCTACTCAGCGGCGTCGTCGACGAGGAAGATGGGACGGAGCTCGTTCGGCAGCCTGTCGCCTCAGCCGGCGTCAACCAGGTCGCCGCCCCCCAAATCAGCCACCAGATCGCTTTGCCTGGCGCCATTGCCGACATAGAGCACCCCATCTCAACGCCGACCAGATTTCAGGAACGTTTTTCCCCCTACCCGCGGTCGTTACCCCAGCCGAACCATAGTAGACAACCTTGGCTACTAGGGCTGAGCAAAACCCGTCCCAACCAGGCTCCCCGAACCACCCCGCATCAAACCGATCCGAATATAGCATAAATCGATACCACATGATTGATTATGGTTATAGATATCTCAAACCCGAACGATGTTCGATCGATCATGGTTCGAGACTTGGAAAACCCGGTTAAAACCAAACCGGTCCGATTAATGTTTCTTATGTAAAAATTCTAATTTTTATTTTTTATTTTTTTTATAATGGTTTCCAAATTAAGCTTGTTAAGAGTTAACACCATCAATGTAATTGATTTTCCTCAAACTTTTCCTCTTGAATGGGAAATTACATTAATTTTCCAACTTTAAACATTATACAAACGTATATTACAAGAAAATTAACCAAACTAAGTATATTTTTTCAAGTGAAGTCTCAAGATTTTCCAACCCTTTTAACCGGTCCGAATCGGGCCGAGTCGATAAGTTACGATTGGTTTAGGTATTACAAAATACTGGGTGGGTTTGGTTAGAACATTCTCCAACCTGAACCTATTGGTTCGGGTAGAAACTTTCTGCAAAACCGGTCCAAACCGGTCCGTGCTCACCCCGAATGGCTACAACACGGTTGAATCCCTTCGCCGCACCTTTCAACGAAATCCGCCTGCTGACTATGGGTTTCCCCCAAACCCTCGCGCTGAATTTGGGACCAATTATCATCATGCTAATTTTTCCGACACAGACCCGTGGGATACCGAGGATGTAGGGTTTTAATGCATGATGCACAATTGAAATACAGTAAAAAAATCCTAATCAAATCCCTCCATGAATCGCAGTTTAGCCATCATAACTTGATAAAAGGAGACAATGTGTACCTTGTGGGACGAATAGCGTCCTTGTCTCTACCAGTATCCACACCTTAGGATTGCCAACTGGAATCTCCTTAACGCCTTGTGCTAGCAACATTACGAGGAAATCAAAACATCACGCAAAACGGGACATGAGGCTGAATCCTCTTTGTGGTCGACGTGCTGAGGCCGACGGGTAGGGCGCGGACGCCTCTTGGTGCTCTCTCCTTGCTCTGTTATTTCACTCAATGAAAACTCTTATAAAATAATATAGCTAGGACTCCCCTTTTATAGTCAATAACTCCTTATTGACTACAAACTTGCCCCAATACATACAAGGATTATTCCACTTTGCAACTTAGTTTAACTTACTTTGCATGTGGTTGCGTTTTGATCCTTGATCAATACAATTGTTAATTAGTCCTACTAATTAACATTCATATCCAGCTTAATCCTTTTGGTGTGTGACCATGTAGGTTTTCATTAAGTTGGTAGTAACAATTAGAAACATTAAGCGGTGTCTAGCAGCTCATCAATGCCACCCAATTAATAGAAATAGTCAGTGATCTGACCTTGGGCCCAATGTCACCGTGTAGTATGTGTCGCTTTGTCTCCATATCCGGATTGGACACGAGACATAAATGTCACACTCGTATATCTAACCCATAGTTTCTCGATCATGGGAATAGGTTAATTTGTATTGATAACAACAGTATTATATATTGTTTTATCTGAGTCTGGCCAAACATTCCACAAGCACTCGATTGGCTCGTGGATATTTGCTCCCATTATGTGGGAGGGACAAATCCTATCTACATCACTACCATCTCTTAGCTTGTTTCACATCATGTTCGATTACTGCTTTTATAACTGCCCAGTTGTGGTGTAACGTTTGACGGGATCAAAACATGGTAATTCGCACTAGAGTATCTAGTGACTTCAAGTCTAAGAACTACAACACCATTGTCACTACGAAGCACTTGTGACTTTCACATAATTTATATGTAGCCTTCTCGTGGTGAGTCAATCCAGTATGTCATTACACCTGATGCATACCCATGTGTTAGACTTGATATCTCCATATCACTCTACCCACATACTAGTCTCCATGCATAGTGATTGTCATATTAATCAATACTCTTGACTAGGGATATTTAAGATAAACAAAAATTGTAATATAAGAACTTCATTATACTGAATATCTCCATAATAATAAATGAATATTATAGCCAAAAACAATGTTCATACTAAAATAAGATTGGCTCTAGGGCATGTACTCCAACAGTCTACCACTTACTCTAGAGTCAATCTGGTGCATCTCGTATGCGTATACATCTAGTGTGCCCTTCATGCTTTCGTTGAACAAGCAGTTTTTATGGGTTTGAAATATTATTATCTGTTGGAATCTATCAAATCTTCACATCTCCTATATCGATGATATCTCGAATGAATTGTAATATCCTAAGTACGTGCTCGGATTTCAGGTGTGACCTAGGTTCCTTGGTTTGTGTGATCGCCCCAATATGGTCACAATAAAACGCAATAGGATCTAAAATGCTAGGAACCACACCTAGCTCATTGATGAACTTCTTAATCCAAACAGCTTCCTTTGCTGCACCCGACGCAACAATGTACACAACTTCAGTTGTATAATCAGCAACTGTCTCTTGCTTGGAACTCTTCCAGCTCACAACTCCTCCATTTAGGCAAAACACATATCCCAACTGTGATCTGTAATAATCCTTGTCAGTTTGGAAGCTCACGTCTTTGTAACCTATTACACTGAGTTCTTCCTCCCCTTCATATATCAAGAATGCATCGTTAGTTCTTCTCAAGTACGTAAGGATATTCTTGACAGAAATCTAGTGACTCTCACCCAGATTGGACTTTTATATGCTTGCCATACTCAAAGCTTATGACACATATGGTCTAGTACATAACATGGCGTATATGATGGATCCAATAAACGAAGCGTATGGGATCTTACTCATGCGGTCCTTCTCAATCTGATTGGAAGGACAGTCAGCCTTCGTAATGGTGGCTCCATGCGACATGGGCAATAATCCTTTCTTCGATTCTTGCATGTTGAACCGTTTCAACACCTTGTTTTTATCTGTACTTTGACTTAGGCCGAGCAGCTTCCTAGATTTATCCCTATAGATCTTGATACCAAGTATATAAGCTGCATCCCCTAAGTATTTTATTGAGAAACAGTTCACCAGACAATCTTTAACAGATTGCAAGATAGGGACATCGTTTCCAATGAGTAGAATGTCATCCACATACAAGACCAGAATACAACAGAGCTCCCACTAACTTTGTAGACACAAGGTTCATATTCGTTTTTGATAAATCCAAATTCTTTGACTGCATCATCATAACGTAGATTCCAACTCCTAGAAGCTTGCTTCAATCCATAAATGAATCCCTGCAACTTACACAGTTTAGTGGCATGCTCTGGATCTTCAAAATTCTCTGGTTGTGTCATGTACACATCCTCAAGGAGGTTTTCATACAGAATGTTGTTTTGACATCCATATGCCAAATCTCATAGTCGACATAAGCTGCAATAGCAAGTAAGATACGAATGGATTTGATCATCGCGACTGGGGAAACGGTATCATCATAGTCAATACCATCAATTTTTATGAATCTTTTTCCACCAATCGGCCCTTATAAGCAATCACATTGTCATTCATGTCAGTTTTCTTCTTGAAAACCCACTTGCACCCTATGGGCCGAGGCCTTTCGGGTGGTTCCACCAAAGTCCATACTTTGTTGGTATACATGGATTCCATTTCGGATTTCATTGCCTCAAACCACTTATGACATTCATGCCCATTTAGGCCGCTCCATAGGTTGTAGGCTCATTATCGATGATCAATACGCCACAGGGCTCAGTCACAAGAATTCCATACTATCTGGCTCCTGAAGTATCCTACTCAACCTACGAAGCTCATGTTACTTGAGCAGGTTGCTCCACAACATCTTGCGGTTCCTGCTCATGTTCAATTTTTGGTTCCCACTCTTCAAGTTCTATAGTCCTCCTACTGGCTTCTTTAGACACAAATTCTCTTTCTAGAAACACACCGGTCCGAGCAACAAACACTTTGTTCTCGATTGGATTGTAGAAATAATATCCTTTCGTTTTCTTTGGATATCTTACAAACTTATCCGGCCTGGGCCCGAGCTTGACTGATTGTAAACGCTTTACATAGACCCCGCAACCCCAAATATTCGTAAACGACACTATGGGACGCCTCCCAGTCCATATTTCATATGGTGTCTTCATGACTGATTGGGATGGAAAACGATTTAGGGTAAAAGCTACGACTAATATAGCATGAAACAACCCGAAATTCAAATATATATTTTAGGAACAAATATGTAGGTTTATAGTAATATTGAGTATAAATTGACATCTATATTTAATATTTTGTGGTACTATTGCTAGGTGACTATTTCCTAAAATATAAATTAAAATAGAGTGTGTACCATATTGCACTATCCCTTTGTCTCCATATCCAGATTGGACAAGAGACATAAATAGTCACACTCGTATATCCAATCCATAGTTCCTCGATCCTGGGAATATGCTTATGCAACCAGATATCATCAATATCTCCATATTGATTTATCTGAGTCTGGCCAGAAATTCAATAAGCCTCATCCCTCGAGTGGCCGTGGATATTTACTCCCATTATGTGGGAGAGACAAATCCTCTCTACATCACTTGGATCTCTAAGCTTGCTTCCTATCATGCCCGATAGTATCTTTATAGTTACCCAGTTACGGTGTAACGTTTGATAACATCAAAGCACGATATTTCACAACTAGAGTATCTAGTGACTTCAAGTCTAAGGATTGCAATTATATTAGCACTACGAGAAGCGATTGTGACTTTAACATAATCTAATGTATCCTTCTCGTTGTGGGTCAATCCAGTATGCCATTACTCCTAATGCATACCCATGTGTTAGACTTGATATCTCAATATCAATCTACACACATACTAGTCTATATTTGATCGTCCTATTAATTAATATAATGGACTAGGGATATTTAAGATAAACAACACATTGTATCTAAGGACTTCATTACATTAAATATCACAATATATAATAAATGAATATTCTAGCCAATAATATTGTTCATACTAAATATAGATTGCCTCTAGGGCACCTAATCCAACAGTCTCCCAGTTGCACTAGAGCCAATCTGGTGCATCTCGTATGCCTATAAATCTGGTGTGCCCTTCATGCTTTCACTGCGCAAGAGGTTTTGTAATCGGTTCTGAAAGATTGTCATCCGTTGGAATCTTGCACATCTTCACATCTCCTCGATCGATCATATCACGAATAAGATGGAATCTCCTAAGTACATGCTTTGATTTCTGGTGTGATCTCGGTTCCTTGGCTTGTGCGATCGCCCCGGAGTTGTCGCAGTACAACTCTATGGGATCCACGATGCTAGGGACCACACCGAGATCAGTGATAAACTTCTTTATCCAAACTGACTCTTTTGTTGTAGAATCAGCAACTGTCCCTTTCTTGGAACTCTTCCAGCTCACAGCTCCTCCATTCAGGCAAAACACGTATCCAGACTGCGATCTGTAGTCATCTTTGTTGGTTTGGAAGCTTGCATCAGTGTAACCACTTACACTAGCTCTTCCTTACCTCCAAATATCAAGAAGGCATCCTTAGTTCTTCTTAAGTACTTCAGGATGTTCTTGACAGCAATCCAGTGACTCTCACTCGGATTGGACTAATATCTGCTCACCATACTCAACGCGTATGATACGTTTGGTCTATTACACAACATGGCGTACATGATGGATCCTATGGCCGAAGCATAGGGTATCCTACTCATGCGGTCCTTCTCAATCTCATCGGAGGGATAGTCATTCTTTGAGAGAGTGACTCCATGCGACATGGGCAAGAATCCCTTCTTGGAATCTTGCATGTTGAATGCAACAACCCCCTTATCCGGCTCAGGACAAGACCGGGAGGGAGATGCTTAATAGAATTGACGGAGATCAAAAGCAATATAATCCACAGACAAAACTTATTATATTAAACATTAAACAAAGTGTCTTATACAAAAGGTGTTTATTATTATACAATAACTTAACAACACTAGAAACTAATCATGACGTTATCAGTCTAGGTGAGTCTCGCGCCCCTTCTATTCCTTAAGTTCCAGCTCCTAGACCTGCGGTGGGAAGAAAACAACAGGAACCGCAGTTTTCAGAGTCAACAATAAATACTGAGTGAGATACACCTTAGCAAGTAAAACAGAAAATAGAATATAAAGTGATTGAACACATGTTAAATACAGTAAAAGTGATAGAGTATGACTGAAAACAGTTTCAGAGTTCGCAAAGGTATAAACAGAAGTGCCAATTAAGATTCGTCTTAATATAGAAATCAATAATCCAATCGTGATGCAGAGTAACCGGATACACTATTGCCAACAAAGGGCATCTCAATAATAATAAAGCCAGTCAGGCAGTCAAATCATCACTTATTCATTTCACAGTACCCGGGTAGACCAGTGACCACAATCAGACATACTAGACCTTAAGTGTTGCAACACCCTCCTAGGAGCGTCAATCAAAGGAGTGTTATCTAGATGTTGGACCCTAGCCAATAAGACATAGAGTCGGGGCACGCGAAGTCCCGCATTTCTGGGATGATACCCAAGGGATCTAAACCTTAGGGGCACACGGAGTCCCGCACTTTAGGGACCTGAGCCCAAGGGATCAAAACCTGATATAAGTAACAGAACTGGTTCCGGTACATGCGAATCTTTCCACTTTATATTATTAACCGATTATTAATTATCGCGTGAGAGTTATCAAGAACAGTAGCCAACAGTTCGAATATTCGACAAGTATAAACAAACAATAACAAGTATATTTTGAGACAGGAAATAGAAATCACAATCTGACACGAAAAGAGCTAGGCAAGCTAGGCTAAGCATGTAATCTCACATTTATTGGATAAAAATTGTCACATACAGCTTATATGGATGTTCGGAGTCCCTGTCTGCTAACCTGTCGCCCATAATTACACATTTTATAATCACAACGATAATATTTCTAAATGAAGGAAGGCTCGTCTAGATCTAAACTAAGTCCAACTCCCACGATTCCCCAATAAAAACCTGACCCTAAGTCTTATTCTTATTTATAAAAAGAATTACTATTGAAAATGCTTGTAAATACCTACTAAAGTAAACCGATAATATTACAATAGTATTAGTAAAAATAGCATTTGTCATATTTACAAGGAGTTATTTCGGCTAGAAAACACTACTTAAACAAATATACTTTTTCATAAAATGTTAATATTGAAAACTCGATAAAAGTGACATTAGTATTATTATTATTTATATATTATTAGTTTATTTTCCAAGAAAAGGATTTACTTGCATAAATCATTTTTTTTATTAAAACATTCATATAATTTAGTAAAACACATATTATATGTATATATTGATAGTAGGTTAAGAAATCATTAGTTAGGCCCCCAATAATTTCAGAAAAATACAATTTGCACCCCCCAATATGGACACACGATGAACCCGCCTCTTCTCCCGATCAAAGATGAAATTCAGACTCTAAAAATAATATTTGACAACTAAAAACAACTAAGAAGACGATTTAGAGCATACCTAGCTGAAGAACAGCGAGAAATGGTCGAGGAACACAACGGGTCGAGTCGTCGAAAGTTGCCGCCGGTGGTGGAGCTCGTCGCCGGAATTAATGGCTTCTCCAGCTCCGTTTGGTGCTTCTAGGAGTCTAATCGGACATCCTAGAGTCTACAGGGACAGAGAGGAAGTCCTGGGTATCACAACTTTGCTTGGGTCGAATTTTCGCCGGAAAATATGGCGGTTTGGCGTTAGTGGCGGCGTCCTCTGCAACTCCGGCCACTGCTGCTATGTTCTCCGATTGTTGCTGGGTTCGAAATCACAAGAGAGAGAGAGAGTTCGATACAGTGGGAAGGGAGGTGAAAGACAACCCAGTGGGTTTCCTCGGTGGTGACCTCCGATGGTGGCAGCGGCGGTGGCTGGGTTGCTTCGCCGCTGCTGCTGTTGCTTCTGATTTCCAGCGACGCAGAGAGGGTAATGGGTTGAGAGACGGGAAAGAGACAGTTGGGTGAAGGTATTGGTGGTTGTGATGGTGGTTGACGGTGGTTGTTGTGGTGTTCGTCGGAGAAGACAGAGGAGAGAGAGAGAGAGAGAGAGAGAGTGGTGGTGGCTGCTGATGGGTGCAGGGGGTGGAGTGAGCTGGGTTTTATAGAGGGAGTGAGGGCGGTAATGGTGAGGGCGATGATGGAGTTGAGGGCGGTGGAATGGGAGGCGGCCAAGATGCCGTTGTCGTGAAGAAAAAGAAAGAAGAAGATTGAGAAAAAAGCTGGGTTTCATCAATTTTTTTATTAAACAAATAATAAGAGAGAATGGATAGGGTGTGGCAAAGGTATAAGTTAACGCGGTGGTTTTCATCGCGAGAAAATGTCTAGAAAAATAAGAATGATCGCGCAAAAATTAAAAATCTCACCCTAGTTCTCATCTACTAAAATCCCCGAAAAATAACCGAATCACCACTCGCAACCCAAAATTTAATTATCATGTCTAAAATTACTAAATTTCCCTTTTGTTAAATACGGAGTATTACATCCTTCCCCCCTTAGAATGAGCTTCGTCCTCGAAGATCGAGTCAGCACTAGGGTTTCAGGTTCCAGAGTCACCACTGATGCTAACAGGTCGTCATTACAATTGAAGTACAAGGACACACTACAAGTCCCACTGGTACAGTACGTAGGATTATTACCCTAGTACAATTTCAAATTAGCAGGAAAGATTTGAGCAAGTAACACACTTTAACAAACATCAACATGAACTTCCACATACTCAAGTCCTTAATACAAGAAGCACTTCACAACTAGTGATTTGATAACATCAACCAATCACATAACATCTCATGTCCAGATATACAGAGAGACATCAAAAGACAGCCATATGTCTGAAACAGCAATAGGGCCCCAACAAGAAACAAGATACATCAGATAACAAGTAAAACATGATCATGCAAGAGGAAGTAATCAATAACTCCCCAGATACCCGGCCTTTCCGTATTTTAACTTGCCCTAAATTCATTTTAAGTTACCCTACAAGTTTTAATCCCTATAGTGGAAAGAACTGCTCTGATACCACCTGCAACATTCCCCTTATCCGGCTCGAGACAAGACCGGGAGGGCGTTGCTTAATAGAAGTGGCGGAGATCAAAAGCAATATAATCCACAGACAAAACTTATTATATTAAACATTAAACAAAGTGTCTTGTACAAAATGTGCTTATTAGTACACAATAACTTAACAACACTAGAAACTAAGTATGACGATATCAGTCTAGGTGAGTCTCGCGCCCCTTCTATTCCTTAAGTTCCAGCTCCTAGAACTGCGGTGGGAAGAAAACAACAGGAACCGCAGTTTTCAAAGTCAACAATAAATACTGAGTGAGATACACCTTAGCATGTAAAACAGGAAAGAGAATATAAAGTGCTTGAACACAGGTTATGTACAGTAAAAGTGACAGAGTATGACTGAAAACAGTTTCAGAGTTCGCAACTGTATAAACAGAAGTGCCAATTAAGATTTGTCTCAATATAGAAATCAATAATCCAATCGTGATGCAGAGTAACCGGATATACTATTGCCGACAAAGGGCATCCCAATAATAATAAAGCCAGTCAGGCAGTCAAATCATCACTTATTCATTTCACAGTACCCAAGGGATCAAAACCTGATATAAGTAACAGAACTGGTTTCGGTACATGCGAATCTTTCCACTATATATTATTAACCGATTATTAATTATCGCGTGAGAGTTATCAAGAACAGTAGCCAACAGTTCGAATATTCGACAAGTATAAACAAACAATAACAAGTATATTTTGAGACAGGAAATAGAAATCACAATCTGACACGAAAAGAGCTAGGCACGCTAGGCTAAGCACGTAATCTCACCGTTACTGGATAACAATTGTCACATACAGCTTATATGGATGTTCGGAGTCCCTGTCTGCTAACCTGTCGCCCATAATTACACATTTTATAATCACAAAGATAATATTTCTAAATGAAGGAAGGCTCGTCTAGATCTAAACTAAGTCCAACTCTCACGATTCCCCAATAAAAACCTGACCCTAAGTCTTATTCTCATTTATAAAAAGAATTACTATTGAAAATGCTTGTAAATACCTACTAAAGTAAACCGATAATATTACAATAGTATTAGTAAAAATAGCATTTGTCATATTTACAAGGAGTTATTTCGGCTAGAAAACACTACTTAAACAAATATACTTTTTCATAAAATGTTAATACTGAAAACTCGATAAAAGTGACATTAGTATTATTATATATATATATATATTATTAGTTTATTTTCCAAGAAAAGGATTTACTTGCATAAATCATTTTTTTATTAAAACATTCATATAATTTAGTAAAACACATATTATATGTATATAATGATAGTAGGTTAAGAAAACATTAGTTGGGCCCCCAATAATTTCAGAAAAATACAATTTGCACCCCCCAATATGGACACACGATGAACCCGCCTCTTCTCCCGATCAAAGCTGAAATTCAGACTCTAAAAATAAGATTTGACAACTAAAAACAACTAAGAAGACGATTTAGAGCATACCTAGCTGAAGAACAGCGAGAAATGGTCGAGGAACGCGACGGGTCGAGTCGTCGAAAGTTGCCGCCGGTGGTGGAGCTCGTCGCCGGCATTAATGGCTTCTCCAGCTCCGTTTGGTGCTGCTAGAAGTCTAATCGGACATGCCAGAGTCTACAGGGGCAGAGAGGAAGGCATGGGTATCACAACTTTGCTTGGGTCGAATTTTCGCCGGAAAATATGGCGGGTTGGCGTTGGTGGCTGCGTCCTCTGCAACTCCGGCTACTGCTGCTATGTTCTCTGATTGTTGCTGGGTTCGAAATCACAAGAGAGAGAGAGAGAGAGTTCGATACAGTGGGAAGGGAGGTGAAAGACAACCCAGTGGGTTTCCTCGGTGGTGACCTCGGATGGTGGCAGCGGCGGTCGCTTGGTTGCTTCGCCGCTGCTGCTGTTGCTTCTGATTTCCAGCGACGCAGAGAGGGTAATGGGTGGAGAGACGGGGCAGAGACAGTTGGGTGAAGGTGTTGGTGGTTGTGATGGTGGTTGACGGTGGTTGTTGTGGTGTTCGTCGGAGAAGACAGAGGAGAGAGAGAGAGAGTGGTGGTGGCTGCTGAATGGTGCATGGGGTGGAGTGATCTTGGTTTTATAGAGGGAGTGAGGGCGGTAATGGTGAGGGCGGTGATGGAGTTGAGGGCGGTGGAATGGGAGGCGGTTAAGATGCCGTTGTCGTGAAGAAAAAGAAAGAAGAAGATGGAGAAAAACAAAGCTGGGTTTCATCAATTTATTTTTATTAAACAAATAATAAGAAAGAATGGACAGGGTGTGGCAAAGGTATAAGTTAACGCGGTGGTTGTCATCGCGCGAAAATGTCTAGAAAAATAAGAATGATCGCGCAAAAATTAAAATTCTCACCCTAGTTCTCATCTACTAAAATCCCCAAAAAATAACCGAATCACCACTCGCAACCCAAAATTTAATTATCATGTCTAAAATTACTAAATTGCCCTTTTGTTAAATACAGAGTATTACATTGAACCTCTTCAACACCTTGTCTATATATGTAATTTGACTTAGGCCGAACAGCCTTTTAGATCCATCCCCATAGATATTTATACCAAGTATATAGGCTGCATCTCCTAAGTCCTTCATTGCAAAACACTTTCCTAGCCAATATTTAACAGATTGCAAAGTAGGAATGTCGTTTTCAATGATTAGTGTGTCATCCACATACAAGACCAGAAACACTACGGAGCTCCCACTAACCTTCTTGTAAACACAAGACTCATCTTCGTTCTTGATGAAGCCAAACTCTTTGACTGCGTCATCAAAACGTGGATTCCAGCTTCTAGAAGCTTGCTTTAATCCATAAATGGATCTTTGCAGCTTACATACTTTATTGACATTCTCTGGATCCTCAAAACCTTCCGGTTATGTCATGTACACATCCTCGAGGAGGTCCCATAAAGGAACGTTGTTTTGACATCCATTTGCCAAATCTCATAGTCCTAGTATGCTGCAATAGCAAGTAGGATTCGAATGGATTTAGTCATGGCGACTGGCGAAAAGGTCTCATCATAGTCAATACCATGAATCTGTCTATACCCTTTGGCTACCAATCGCCCCTTATAGGCAACTACCTTGTCATCCATGTCGGTCTTCTTCTTGAAGACCCACTTCCACCCTATGGGTCGAACCCCTTTGGGTGGTTCCACTAAAGTCCACACTTTGTTGGTGTACATGGAATCCATTTCGAATCTCATGGCTTCTAGCCACTCTTTAGAATCTGGACCTTTCATGGCTTCCCCGTAGGTTGCAAGCTCATCATCCATGAGTGGTACGTCATCGGGCTCAGTCACGAGAAGTTCGTACCTCTCTGGCTCATGACGCACCCTTCCTGACCTGCGGAGTTCCTGTGTTACCTGAACAGGTTCTTCCACAACAGCTTGCGGTTCCTGTTCATGTTCCATCATCGGTTCAGTGATTTGTTGTTCCTGAATCTCTTCAAGTTCTACAGCTCTCCCACTTGCTTCTTTAGAGACAAACTCTCTTTCTAGAAACACGTTGGTCCGAGCAACAAACACTTTGTTCTCGGTGGGATTGTAGAAATAATATCCTTTAGTTTCCCTAGGATATCCCACAAATTTACACTTATCCGCTTTGGGCCCGAGCTTGCATGTTTGTAAACGCTTTACATAGACATCGCATCCCCATATCCTCATAAACGACACTATGAGACGCTTCCCAGTCCATATCTCATATGCTTTGGCAAGTCACTCAAAAGTTAGTTATTTAGGTAGGAACAACTTCCAATTGCATCATATGCAACTCTTGGTTCAATTGGATAGTTAACTCCTTTTTCCATATCAATCTCATGGATAATCCCAATTGTCTTGCATCTAAGCTTACAATCATATTGCAGTAGCTTAGTTGCATTTAACCTCTTACTTCAACAATCGCACATTACTAGCTTGTGTTGGCAAGCCGGAACTTAACACGCGAAAGGATGAATGTTGCCAGAAAGCATCTTCATCTGTTTCTATCCTCTTCCTCTTCTTCTCCCTCTCTTCGTTCTCTCTCCCAACATTCTATGCTCTCACTCGGCTCAAAATAACTAACATCTTCGATTTATAGCCGACGATTCCCTCGTCGCTTCAATCGGCAGAGACTCACAGAGAGATGACGGAGGACGCGATGGTGAGGCTGAGAAATTTGGTGAAGGAAGGAGTTAGGGTTGCATTTGTCATAGAAACTACTAATTAAACCTCATTTATGTGCCAAAACAGGGGATAAGTTTTGATTTTCATTTTTTTTGCAAAAAACGGTAAAGCCGGTCAGAACCGGCCGATTCGCCGGTTTCATGAAAACCGCCAGTTTTTGGCCGGTTTTGGCCGGTTTTCTGCTTACACGGTCCATTAGCTAAACTGGACCGGTTACCCACTGGTTCACCGGTCGAACCGGCCGGTTCGTTCCGGTTTTTAAAACTATGGGTATGGATGTGGCCCCTAAATCTAAGATAGTCCCAAGCCAATGAGAATATCTATAAGTCCTAAAGTAGCAAACTCATCTCCTTTTGCCTCCACCTTTAGTCCATGCGTCCTACCTTGTGGGTCTTTATTGTCTTGTGGTTTCTTTAGTCTTGAATTTTCTTCTCCATGCCTTGGCTATATTCTATCTATCTAATTCTAGCTAGCATCTACAAACTAAATAAACAGAACTCACAGACGAGGGAAAAGACGACATGCAGGCCGTAAAATTAATTACATTAATTACATCAAAACCAAACCAAAACAAACCACAAAAGTAAACATCCACAACCTAGGCCACATCCAACCACCATACGATAAAACACACAAACAGTTAAAATCTAATTTTATCGTGTTAGTGAAATTGGGATCTCTAGGTTTAAAACAGTCAAAACGTCGAGCCAATCACTATTGGCAGAACCCGTTTGGACTTACCGAACCGGGCCAAACCGGTCGTACCAGCCCGCATTGTCAAATCAGCTGCTGGCCGAGCCGTTAGGTCGATCGGCCTCGATCCGCGCGAAGAGGAGGGGACGGGATAAGCTGGCCGAACCCCATAGGGCTAGTTTTCAAAACTTTTTCCCTTCCTTGAGGGCAGATTTCCAATAGGACATAAACATATTTTTCTCCAATTGTGCCCAAACCCTACCTTTTCAAATCACCAAAACATACATCATATGTATACGAAATCAGTCAAACTTTACACGATATGTACAATTGGCTTATTTCCTAAAGAATCATATTCAAATCGTATCATTATACGAACATCATTTTTTCGCAAAATTTAACATTACAATGTAAGACTGATAAAGTAGGTAACACATAAATCACGTTATCCGCTATGACCTGTGGCTCTGATACCACTGTAGGGTTTTGATGCAGGATTCACAACGGAAATACAGTTAAAATTTTCTGATCAAATTCCTCCACAAATCGCAGGTTAAGCCATCATAACGTGATAAAGGAGACAATGTTTACCTTGTGGGAAGAATAGCGTCCTCATCTCTACTGGTATCAACACCTTAGGGTTGCCAACTTGAATCTCCTTAACGCCTTGTGCTAGAAACATTTATGAGGAAATCAAACGATAACGCAAAACGGGACAAGAGGCCGAAGTCTCCTTGTGGCCGACGTGTTGAGGTCGGCGGGTAGGGGGCAGGCCCCTCTTGGTGCTCTCTCCTTGATATGTTATTTCACTCAATGATAACTCTTATGAAATAATAGAGTTAGTACCCCCCTTTTATAGTCAATAACTCCTTATTGACTACAAACTTTCCCCAATACTAATCATGTCCGTACACGGATTAGTCCTCTTTACAACTTAGTCCAACTAACTTTGCATGTGGTTGTGTTTTGATCCTTCATCCATATAATCGTTACTTAGTCATACTAATTAACATTCATATCCAGTTTAATCCTTTTAGTTGTAAACCTGTAGGTTTCTGTTATGTTGGTAGTAACAATTACAAACATTGAGAGGGGTCTAGCAACACATCAGTGCCACCCAACTAATAAAAATAGTCAGTGATGTGACAAACCTTGTGCCCAATATTACCGTGTTGTATGTGTCCATTAGTCTCCATATCCGGATTGTACAAGAGACATTAATATCACACTCATATATCTAATCCATAGTTTTTCGATCATGGGAATAGGCTTATATGTACAGTTAACAACAATATCACATATTGTTTAATCTGAGTCTAGCGAGACATTCCATAAGCACTGCCCCTCGAATGGCCTAGGGATATTTGCTCCCATCATGTGGGAAGGACAAATCCTATCTACATCACTACCGTCTCTCAGCTTGCTTCATATCATGTCCGATTACCACTTTTATAATTACCTAGTTACGGTGTAACGTTTGACGGGATCAAAACATTATAATTCATAACTACAGTATCTAGTGACTTCAAGTCTAAGGACTACAACACCATTGTCACTACGAGAAGCACTTGTGACTTTCGCATAATTTATATGTAGCCTTCTCGTGGTGAGTCAATTCAGTATGCAATTACTCCTAATGCATGCCCATGTGTTAGACTTGATATCTCCATATCAATATACCCACGTACTAGTCTTTATGCATAGCGACTGTCCTATTGATCAATGCACTTGACTAGGGATATTTAAGATAAAAAACAATTGTAATCTAAGAACTTCATTATATTAGATATCTCCATAAATAATAAATGAATATTCTAGCCAAAAATAATGTTCATACTAAAATAAGATTGCCTCTAGGGTATCTAATCTAACAGAGGAGTTGTATGTTGATGAGGAAGCTGATTTTTTCAACCGTATCCGGGAATCTCCACAACCATTGCACTGCACCGGTTTTGGACAGACACGGTCCGAAGCTACGTATGGATGCTCCAAAATTTTCAGGTATTGACCCGCATACCTGGATATTTAATGTTCAATAATACAATACTTATTATTGGACTATGTGGGCTGAACGATTTCGATTAGTCGGTGTACTATTAGAGGGTGAAGTAGCTGACGATTTTTGTTATCGGTGTAACAATTATGGTTTTGTCAGTTGGGATGCATTTTTACAGTATGTACATGCTCTGTTTGATTCCAAATATTATCATAATTCTTTTGGGAAATTAGCCAAGTTGCGACAATAGACAACCGTACTTTCATATCAGGCAGATTTTGAGAAGCTGCTAAACAAAATTGGGCCAACATCTGAAGAGCAGTTGGTCTCATTGTTTGCTTCAGGTTTGGCAGATCTGTTGGGCCGTGAATTGGGATTACGACATCCCAGTTCGCTTACGAAGGCCTTTTCACTTGCACGTGAGCTCGAAGCCACTTGATCTCTCGCGCCAGCACATGCCACCGTCGTGGTTCCACCGCTTACTACCACAGTACCCCCAAACAAAAAATACATCAGCAGGGCCTCGTCTCACCCCAACTGAACGCCATGACAGAAAGAACAAGGGACTTTGTTTTTGATGCGGTGAAAAATTTGTCAGCGGACATAAGTGCGTGAGGCAATTGCGTCTCTTGGAGGCCGATAATCAGGGCCCACCACCAGGCAATAACGTGTTTATTGAGGATCACTACTAGAAATCTGCCAAAAACGGCGGTTTGAAATATGGTCCGCCATTTCTAAAATCTAAGAAAGGCGCTTTCTTAAAAGGCGCCGTAATTTACGGCGCTTTCCGAAAAACCGTTGATAAATCTCTTTTAGCAGTTATTTTTATACTTCCATAATACTTGTAATAGGCTTATTTCACATGATTTATATGTTATATGTGCGTTAATATGTGGAATTGATGATTTATAAGTCTAAGAGTGAAAAGTTGTGTTTCTAGCTTACTTGTGCATGCTTTCTCTCATATTTGCTATGATAATTGCACGGGGTGTTTAGTGTTGTGTATCTCATGTAAAAGAGGTGCATTGGAGCTTATGAGATGCTTGGATATGCTTGGAATGGAGCTAGATGAAGAGGAGAAAAGGAGACGCAAAACGGAGAAAAGTTGGAAAGTCACACAGGACTAGCCTGCACTCTTTTCGATGCTCAGGAAAATCTACAAAGAATTTTGGAGCAAGGCCTGCGGCATTGGAAAGTATACATCCGTAGCTTTCCAACGACATATGGTAGACCCGAAGACGAGTCCGTATGAGGGAGATACAGCCCGCGCAAGATCAGCAAATAATTATGTCCGGGAATTACAAACTGGAGGGGCTGAAGTGCAATTTCAACCAAATAACATTAAAAATCGTGCCCAGCTAGTAAAAAACGGGCAGAGAAGACCTAATATGAGATTATTCACGTACGGGAGCCATTGGAGAGCACCTAGGAGCTTGGGGATTGCACGGATTCGCCAAAGCTTTGGCGATTTCATCGTTTGATTCTTCTCTTACCCTCTCTTTATCATTCTATGGAGAATACTTGTGATTTTGGCATAACAATGAGTAGCTAATTTCTTTGCTAGGCTCTATGGAGAGCCTAGGGTTATGACTTAGACTTATTTTCCGGATTTTGTTGATTGATTCATGCGTTTGATCCAATTAATGTTTATTATTCTTCATCTTCTATTGTGAATCCGTAAGCTAAGGCTATTGACACGTGTTAGTGATGAATGGAATGACCATGTTAGATGAAGATGATGAACAAGTTGAATTCATAGCTTAATGTTACAAACTAATTGATTAGAAATCATGATCTAGGCTTAATTCTTAGCAACAAGGGAGTCGCGAACCGGAGTTATTAGTGAACTAGGTGGGTGCTCGACAGAGACTTAACCCGGTTACGAATAAGATCATGTTTTTATTCCCGAATCATTGAGACCGATAGGTGAGATGAATAGGAGTAGTCATGTGTGGGTAGATTCGGTTGAACTAGTTAGGTGAGTGAATCGGTGGACCGACAGGACCCGGTGAACGAAGTTGACTAGCCAGCTAGAACGTAACGGTAGATGGACGTGGACCGACAGGACCCAAAGTAAACTGTTACGTAAAATTACATGAGATCGACAGAAGATTGTAAGTGCTATTACCCGGCATAATCAGTTAGTACGTAATGTGTTTCAATACAAATTCCGGAATTGTCTAAAGACCCTAGGTGATTCACAGATCGCCTAGTTTTCTCCATACTTTGATTAAATTATTTTAATTGAAAAATACATAAATATTTTCTCTACATTCATTTTATTTAGTCGCTTGTTTGTGGGCGACGAACATTCAAACTCAAACCAATTCTTACCGGTTACTTAGGTATCTTCTAATTGATTCTTAATTAGCTAGTAGTCGTCTATTTCCCTTGGGTTCGATACTCGGAGTCGTAAAATACTCCACTTTTACTACTTGACCGTGCACTTGCGTATACACGTAAGAAATCGTGTCAAGTTTTTTTGGCGCCGTTGCCGGGGAATTAAACGGTTTATTAGTTTAGTTAAAAATTAATTTAGGATACTTCTTTTGAATTTATTTTTGTTACTTTCTGTTTACCTCACGGGTGTGCTAGTGTTGTTTTCTCAGGTAGCGATGGCGGAAGGCCAAGGACAGATTAGCCTCACCACAGAGCAGCTACAAGCTTTGGTGGCTGAAGCTGTAGAGAAAGCATTGGCAGCAACATCTATACCGCGCCCGACCTCAATGCCATATAATCGATCAGGGAAAGCAATAATCCAGGCATTTGAGGCGGATCTTAAAGGAAGGGAGCCAGCAATTGTGGTGCCACCAATTCAGGCAGAAACCTTCTGTCTCAAGCTGCGCACAATTCAATTTGCTCAGGATCAGTGCACTTTTGCTGGGACAGACGAGGAAGACCCACATGCATTCATTGGGAGATTTCAGAGCCACTGTGGGCTAATTCGATATAGTGGGGTCACATCTGAAGCGCTCAAACTGATGCTCTTTCCTCATTGTCTCAAGGGAGCTGCTATGGATTGGCTGGACTCTATGCCATCCTGTTCAATCAAAACGTGGGAAGAGTGTGTCGCACAGTTCATGAGTAAGTTCTATCCTATCTCACGTGTGATTCAGCTTCAGAATGAGATCTGGATGTTCAGGCAAAAGCAAGATGAATCACTTGTCAAAGTATGGGAACGCTTCAATAATTTGCTACGTAAATGTCCCAACCATGGTATTGATAAGCGACAGTTAATCCAGGTCTTCTATGATTCACTTGGACAGCTCAATAGAGACAAGATGGATATAGAAGCTGGGGGAAACTTCTTATTTAACTGTGATCATGAAGGGGCATATGCATTGATGAGATGCTTGGTTGAGCAAGAAGAGAGCATGGATTACCAGTACAGGCACATGGAACTGGTAAGAGATGAAAATATGGCTTATAACACTGTTCAAGTGAATGCGGTAGAGGTAGTGCATGAAGCAAATGTTTCAGAGATGCATCAGCAGCAGCCAGTACCACCATTAGAGTTGACCGATATGACAGGGATAATAAAGACGATGGCTCAGCACATGGCAGACATGTCCACACAGGTCAGCTCTGTAGCAATTGCACTTCAAGTTGCTCAAGCAGAAATAAAAGATCTAAAGGAACAACTTGAGCAAAGGGCACTGGATAGCATTGTTGACACATCAGAGGGACAGGCTCAAGCCATCACCACTCGAAGTGGTATTGCACTTACAGATCCTCCATATCCGAGTCATGCCAGAGCGGAAGCCTCAAAGGAGAAGGAACATGAAGTCTTCGATTCTGAGAAGACACCTGTCATGATCCCCCAATCAAAGGGCATGATTCACTAGGATGCAGAGAAATCTACCGAGGTACCACTTCCATCTTCTCCTTCTTCTTCAGAACTACCATTTCCATTACGTACTAGGAAGAAGAAGGATGATTCTGAGGAATATAAGCGCTTTTTGAATGTCTTCTCTAAACTGCACATCAATATCCCATTGATTGAGGCACTTCAAAAGATGCCTAAGTATGCTCGATTTATTAAAGATGCAGTTCTTGGAAAGAAAGGGGTGGATGAATTTCAGAGAGTAAACTTAAATGAACAGGTTAGTTCATGTGTTTTGCATGGGTTACCTAAGAAAAAGAAGGATCCAGGTAGCTTTGTCATTGAGGCTACATTGGGTGATTACTACCCTGGAAGAGCTCTCTGTGATCTGGGAGCGAGCGTGAATTTGATGCCGTTGTCGGTATTCAAAAAGTTAGGTGTGGGGGAGCCCCCGAAAACCTGAATAACACTCCAATTTGCAGACAAGTCATCCAAGAAAGCATGTGGGATGGTTAAAGATGTGCTAGTGAGGGTCGGAAGTCTGATCATTCCGGCTGATTTTGTTATATTGGATATGCCAGTAGGTGATGTTCCGCTAATTCTGGGCAGGCCATTCTTGGCGACCGGTCGTACTCTCATTGACGTAGAGAAGGGAGAACTGATTATGAGGGTACACGATGACATGGAGACTTTTCGGGTCTTTAAACCGTCACCCCAGTGTTCATGGGAGTATCAGCCAGGTGTGCCATTTGCTGTACAAGTGAAGCGCCAAATCCCAGAGTTGTCGCAAGGGGATCCACCTGACTACTGGGAAAGAAATAAGCCATCAGCAGTGCACGCACACGAAGCAGTGCTTCAAATTCAGCACAGGAAAGCAAAGCTGAAAGCGGCACAAATTGCCAGACTACCCTCGTGAGGTGGCATAGGTAACTGGGTCGGGCCGTCGACCGTAAATTACAAGCGCTTGTTGGGAGGCAACCCAACGTATTTTCATGCTTTAGTGTAGGGAGTGTGTTTTTAAATACTTTCGTGTGCGTTTTTTATACTGTTTTGTTATCTGAGGGGTGAGAGAGTGAGAATCTTATATTTGAATTGAGTCATGCAGGCACACAGGTTGGAGACGCGGTCCGGACTCCCCTTCTTGATGCGTGAAAAGAGGAAACGTAGAAAAACCGAGAAAGCGACATAATAATCACGAAATTTGAGGTCAGGAATTCTGAAGTTTACTCCGCAAAATTTGAAGTCACTATTGCGAAATCAGAACGTGCGCGAAACGAGCTTTCCGACGGTATGTAATATGCGTGCATTGGAGTCCAGAGACGTAATCTAGAAGACAAACGAAGCGAAAAAAAATGAATTTGGAGTCAGGGGTGTTCGCAGAACACCCCCTGTGTTCGCAGGAACAAGAGAAAGGCAAAAGCCCACTGTTGAATATTAAGAACAAAAAAAATTGCTCCTGCGAACAGGGGCAAAAAGGGCAGTTCCAGAGGCTTTTGAGGGTAAACTTGGAAAATGGGGAAAGTTTGTACACGGGGCACGTTCATCTTCTTCCTCCTCTTTGTAAACCCCATCCGTCGCCACCACCATCCTCTCTTCTGATTACCCAGCCACCAACCCTCCACCACGCCCAGACCATTAGACCTGCAAATCTCCACAACACCCCAGCAGAACCCACCTTTTCCCTCTTCGCCACAACCACATCACCGCCCTCCTCGGCAACAACCCAGACAGCCACCCCAACCGCTGTCAACAGCGGACCCTTCTCCGCAGTCCAATTCGAAACCCAGACCTCGACCAAAACCACCTACCCTATCCTCCACCGCCCTCTCCCTAATTCCCGATTACACCGGCGAAACCTCTGCTCCGCCTCCGTTCACCGCGAATCGAAACCCAGCACCGCCACGCCCTCCTCTCCAATAGAACTTGACACCTAAATCACCGCCTGGAACTCTATTTCGCACGAAAGCAGAAGGGTTGCTTCTATTTCGCAATCCCCTGGCAATTGCTTCGACTTTCTCTGCTGTTTTGTTCTCTGCGATTTGCTCTGTTCGCTGGGTTCTTGCAGACCGTTGCTTCTCAATTCTTGCTGCGCTCCTTCGTCGTGCTTCGCTGGGTTTTCTTCACTGCATCTGTTTCTTCTTCATCTCTCTTCTTGGCTCTGTTTTGCCCTTAGCTTGGCTGGGTTCAGTTGCCTCCTTGTCGCTGCTTGATTGTCCTTGTTTTGTGGAGGTTTTGGCCGGAGAATTAGGTGGGTTAATCGGTGGTTGAATGGAAGATGGTAGCAGGTTGTGGTAGGTTCTGGTGGCTATGAATTGGGGAGGCTTTGTGAAGGTTTGTTTCAGTGGTTTAATGGAGAATGGTGAAGGTTGTTGGGTTTTGGCCGAGGCTGTGGTGGTATTGTTAGGTGAGTTTGAGGTTCAGGTGAATTTGGCGGCCATGGCTGCTGGGTTTGGTCGCGGCCGTGGCTTGTGGTAGTGGCCGTGGGTGTTTGTTGGATGATTTAGGTTGTGAAGGGGGAGAATTGGGAGCAGGTTATGGTCTGTAATGGTAGCAATGGTGGCAATGTCGGCTTTATGGTTATGAAGGATGGTGTAATGGAGATGGTGAAAGGGTGAAATGGCAGTAAAGAGGTACTGTAGTAGTTTATTTGGTTATGATGGGTGTAGTGATACTGGGAGAGGGTGTTTCAGGACATATGGGAACCCTTACTTTGGGTATTGTCATTAGTTCAACTACAGCTCGGTACAAAAGAAAACAACATGGATCAGTTGCTACGGATTAGTCTGAGGTTAAAGATTGGAGGAATTTGACGAAGCAATGACCGCAAGGGAACTCACATAACGAGTTCGGGGATTCTTCATTCTCTTTTCGTCAGCAGCAACAGGATCAATCGACCCCGGTGTGTTCCACACACTCGACCGCAAGGGAGCGTGCATTGTTCCGCACAATGTTAGTTTGGGGATTGTTCTCGCTATCTCAGTGAGCACCTATCGGATTTCGTCCCCGACCTTGTGTCGGTTGTGAGTATTCTTTTCTCTCTCTGTTACTTACCGTTTAGGCACATCGTACTTGCTCTAGGATTTTATTTTTAGAATTCTAGGGAATTACTTTAGTACTTGCTTAATTTCGGTACACACAACTCGTTCACGTGCACGTAGCTTGAATTATCTCTAAATTTATTGTAGCTACCTTCTTGTGCCGTGACTTTGACTCCGAGTAGAACCACCGCCCCTCGCATTTGAATGCCAAGTCCTCTGTTTTATCTCTAAATTCGTTGAGGACAACGAAGCGCTCAAGTGTGGGGGGATTTTTATCTATTGACTATCCAGTCAGTGTTTGCATCGCCATGTCTGCATATAGTTGTTCGTGTCATATTGTGTCTAATTATGTGGTCCGTGTCGTGATATTGTGATAGTATGTCATATTGTGTTGTGTAAGTCGTGTTTATACTTGTTGTGTTTGTGTTTACTATTGCACGTTTTCTTATTTGAGTCTACCTACCCTATCGGTTGTTTTGTGTAGTTTTGTTCGTGTCGGCTTGCATGTAGTGTAGGAACTATATGGAAAAAATAAAAAAAAAAATCAGAAAAATTTATAAATAAAACACATAAAAAAATTAAAAAAAAAATTAAAAAGAGAAAATTTTGAGAAAAGGGCAATCGAAAGAGGCTAAAATTTGATAAATCGCGAAGTGTGAGGATTTTAGGCATAAAGCATGATTTGCGACCGAGAGTGACGACGTGAGTCCCCCTAGTAGGTATAGAGAGACTTTCTTTACGGGAGTGCCTACCTATTTCTAACACGTACGTGATTTTCAAACTCAAAGTGTGTGTCTATTTTTCTTACAAGAGCTGAGATAGGTGTGAGCTAAACAAGCCGAACATCCATGTGTACGTCTTAGGTAGTCGCCAACCCGCCTCGTAGTGGCACACGAAACAGCTGTGCGAGGACGTGTATTAGAGCACTCACTGCTTTTAGAACTCACCTTGTAGGACCATTAGACGCCCCGATTTGAACCTTGGATTCTTGCTAGCCTTCGGACCTAGGGTGACGATTCTTGGCCTTCATCACAAATTGATTAGAATCACCACTTTAGTGCGTCACGAGGGGGTTGTGTAGTTGATAGGGTTCGATGAGGGAGTGATTATACAATTCCTTGAGATCTACATCTCGCTTGCACTTCATTGATTATCTACGAGGGGATGCGAGGGTGAGTGAGTAGGCTTGCACATTTCGGTGTGGCGGTGTTCTATGCCACTACATCATGGGCACAGTTGTGGAGAGCCGTGAGTGCGTGAATTTAATACGCACAGAATTAGGTTGGGTGAACTTAATTGGTGGATCGTGCTAGGTACCGGTTTTGATTACTTTAGTGTAGGAGGATCGGTTGGATTAGGCACGAGATACATTCATCTTCAGGACTACTTGAGAGGGGATATGGTTACATTCGAGTGTGGGGGTGTCGACTTTTGACTCCGGACATTGAGAGTGAGCTTGCGACGACTCCACTCCCACACATGTACTTCATTGATTTTGCGGCTTGGATTTGACATGGACTTTGATTGAGTTAGGAGGAGATGATATTTTTATGTGATATTCATTCATCGATTTACGTGTTTCCTTCTCCTAGCATATGTGATTGTTATTTGAAGACCACTCGGATATTATTGTTGGATTGTGATGGTATTTTGAGAGAATTGTAAAAAAAAAAAAAAAAACATAAAATAAAGAAAATGAAAAAAAAATTGAGAGAAAAAGAAAAAGGAGAGATGAAATGAAGTTTGAGTTGGAATTGAATTGAAACGAGTGGTGGAGCTACTTTGACGACGACGGCTCACGTTTCATGCACGACGAACGACGATGGCCACGGAGATCACTAGTGTACCGGGGTTTGAGGGAATTGAGGGCCGGAGGTGGTGAGCTTTGGGTTTTGGTTTCTATCATCGTGGTGAGGGTGTGTGAGATGTGGGATTTGATGTGAGAATGTGACGCTTAGGACTTGATTCCGACGAGATTATCTATATGTCCCTAAGCCTCATCATGTGAAAACCGTTAGCGGATTAGGAGCTCGGACCTTGGATGTGGCTTTGCCTAGCGTAGTCTCTTATTTCGTGGCACACGCGAAGAGGTAGCGTACTCTTGTGCTTAGTAAAGTTAGGCTTTCTATACTAACTAAGGGAGAGTCTCGTTGTCAAATTTAGTTTCAACTCATGCTTTGTTCCTAGGATTCTCATCACTTCACGATACCCGATTTAAGCCAATGGAGATTGCCCGATCTCAACCAAAAAGATAAAAAGTGTGTTTTGTGTATATATGTGTTTTTGTAGGATCGAGTCGTAGTTTGCATTTGCATCATATTGTTGCATTGTCGAGTCTTGTGTCGTTTGCGTCTTGAGTCGGCTAGTAAATAGTGGTTTTACTCGGGACGAGCAAAAGGTAAGTGTGGGGGTATTTGATAAATCTATTTTAGGAGTTATTTTTATACTTCCATAATACTTTTAATAGGCTTATTTCACATGATTTATATGTTATATGTGCGTTAATATGTGGAATTGATGATTTATAAGTCTAAGAGTGAAAAGTTGTGTTTCTAGCTTACTTGTGCATGCTTTCTCTCATATTTGCTATGATAATTGCACGGGGTGTTTAGTGTTGTGTATCTCAGGTAAAAGAGGTGCATTGGAGCTTATGAGATGCTTGGATATGCTTGGAATGGAGCTAGATGAAGAGGAGAAAAGGAGACGCAAAAACGGAGAAAAGTTGGAAAGTCACACAGGACCAGCCTGCACTCTTTTCGATGCTCAGGAAAATCTACAAAGCATTTTGGAGCAAGGCCTGCGGCATTGGAAAGTAGACATCCGTAGCTTTCCAACGATATATGGTAGGCCCAAAGACGAGTCCGTATGAGGGAGATACAGCCCGCGCAAGGTCAGAAAATAATTCTGTCCGGGAATTACAAACTGGAGGGGCTGAAGTGCAATTTCAACCAAATAACATTAAAAATCGTGCCCAGCTAGTAAAAAACGGGCAGAGAAGACCTAATAGGAGATTATTCACGTACGGGAGCCATTGGAGAGCACCTAGGAGCTTGGGGATTGCACGGATTCGCCAAAGCTTTGGCGATTTCATCGTTTGATTCTTCTCTTACCCTCTCTTTATCATTCTATGGAGAATACTTGTGATTTTGGCATAACAATGAGTAGCTAATTTCTTTGCTAGGCTCTATGGAGAGCCTAGGGTTATGACTAGACTTTTTTTCCGGATTTTGTTGATTGATTCATGCGTTTGATTCAATTAATGTTTATTATTCTTCATCTTCTATTGTGAATCCGTAAGCTAAGGCTATTGACACGTGTTAGTGATGAATGGAATGACCATGTTAGATGAAGATGATGAACTAGTTGAATTCATAGCTTAATGTTACAAACTAATTGATTAGAAATCAGGATCTAGGCTTAATTCTTAGCAACAAGGGAGTCGCGAACCGGAGTTGTTAGTGAACTAGGTGGGTGCTCGACAGAGACTTAACCCAGTTACGAATAAGATCATGTTTTTATTCCCGAATCATTGAGACCGATAGGTGAGATGAATAGGAGTAGTCATGTGTGGGTAGATTCGGTTGAACTAGTTAGGTGAGTGAATCGGTGGACCGACAGGACCCGGTGAACGAAGTTGACTAGCCAGCTAGAACGTAACGGTAGATGGAGGTGGACCGACAGGACCCAAATTAAACTGTTACGTAAAATTACATGAGATCGACAGAAGATTGTAAGTGCTATTACCCGGCATAATCAGTTAGTACGTAATGTGTTTCAATACAAATTCCGGAATTGTCTAAAGACCCTAGGTGATTCACAGATCGCCTAGTTTTCTCCATACTTTGATTAAATTATTTTAATTGAAAAATACATAAATATTTTCTCTACATTCATTTTATTTAGTCGCTTGTTTGTGGGCGACGAACATTCAAACTCAAACCAATTCTTACCGGTTACTTAGGTATCTTCTAATTGATTCTTAATTAGCTAGTAGTCGTCTATTTCCCTTGGGTTCGATACTCGGAGTCGTAAAATACTCCACTTTTACTACTAGACCGTGCACTTGCGTATACACGTAAGAAATCGTGTCAACCGTCGTAAAAATGGTCTCAATTAAGGCGGATATTGTAAAACCGCCGTTAGCATTATTCGATGAGGCGGTTTTGGGTACGACGTCGTTATTATTAATGGCACCCTTTGAAAAAGCGTCATTATAGTTAACGACGCATACATATTAACCGCCGTTATCTTATGTTTTTACGACATTAAATCTGAGCAGTCCGATTTAAACCCTACTTTATAAAAAAACCTATCCCCTTCTTTTCCCCACAAGAGCCTCCCACTTTTGTTTCAAAGCTGAACTCTCTCTCTCTCTCTCTCTCCGTCCCCTCTCTCTCTGTCCTCTCTCTCTCTTTCGTCCGACAGTGGTGGTGGTTTGTGGTTCATCCGACGGTGGGTGGTTTGTGGTTCGTCCTACGGTGGTTGATCTTCGTTCAGGTGTGTATCTCCATTCCTCTTCCCTCCCTCTATTTTTCCATCGACTCGCTCTCTCTCTCTCTCTGTTTCTCCATCGCCCCACCCTCTATGTCTCCTCTCTTTCTCAACTACACGATCCCCCTCCCTCTCTCCTCTCCTTCTCATTTTCTTCTCGCACCCTCTTCGATCTACTTCTTCTCGATCTACTTCTCCTTCTCGTTATCTGTTGTACTCTGGGAGTTGCAAGATGAATCGGGTTTTTTTGTGTGGTCAAGATGAATATGTTTCTACCACTAGAGACCAGACTTGATTTTCGCGAGCAAAATGATTGACTTGACATCAAACCATGCATTGATGCTTTCTGGGTTGAAGATGAACACTAGATGAGATGAAACAAAAGAAATAAAAAATTAATGCAAAAGAAAGCAAAGAAACCAATTTCTTGTAATATATTATTTTTCGCAGGTAACAAATAACAAAAAATAAAAATATTCAGTAAAAACGAGTTATTTAATTTAAATAAAATATTGTATTTAACTAATGTACAAGGCACTTTTACTCAACAGCCGTTAGGTTGTTTTCATTTACAGGCGTTAAGGTAAACGACGGTTTAAACTTGTTGGAATAGATGCCCTAGAGGCAATCTAGTTTAGTATGAATTTGTATATGGCTAGAAAATTCATTTATTATTTATTGAATATTTAATATAATGAAGTCCTTATATTTACAATTGTGTTGTTTATCTTAAATATCCCTAGTCAAGTATAATGATTAAATGGGACAATCATCTATAGACTAGTATGGGGTTGGATTGATATGGAGATATCACGATCCAACACATAGGTGTGCATTAGGGAATGTTGCACTGGATTGACCCATCTCCGAGAAGGCTACATACATGTTATGTTGAGTCACAAGTGCTTCTCGCGGTGCAATGGTATTGTCATCCTTAGACTTGAAGTCACTAGATATTCTAGTTGTGGATCATTGTGATCTTGGTAGCGTTAAACGCTACACCGTGACAGGGTAGTTATAAAGGCGTGTACTGGATACAATGAGAAGCAAGCTTAGAGATCGTAGTGGACGTAGATAGGATTTGCCCCTCCCACATAACGGGAGCAAATATCCTAGGCCACTCGAGGGATAGTGCTTATAGAATATCTGGCCATACTCAAATAAATCAATATATAGGATATTGATGTTATTTGCACGAATAAGGCTATTCCCATGGATCGAGAAACTATGGATTGGATATACGAGTGTGACTTGTATGTCTCGTGTCCAATCCGGATATGGAGGCAAAGGGATGAGACAATTACTTGTACAAAGGTTGTCAAGATGACTATTCTATTAGTTGGCTAGAATGGATGTTTTGCTAGAAACCGCTCCATATTAGCAAATAGTTGCTACCAACTAGATAGAACCTATGGGGTCACACGCTATATAGAGTTGAACTAGATTTGGGAATTAATTAATTGGATTAATTAATTAGAAGGATCACTTTGCAAACCCTTGCAAACTTAGTAGGGACTAATTTGCAAGGAAGGGACTAAATTGAATTCTAGTTGGACTAGAATAAGTCTTTTAGGTAGTTAACAAGGAGTTGTTGGACTATATAAAGGACCCTCCTTCCTTCCTTCCTCATAACTTATGCTCATTAGTGAACATAACAAGAGTGGGAGAGAACAAAAGGAGAGAGAGCAAGCAACAAGGAGGCCGAACCGACCCCCTTGCCGCCGCCCTCACCCCGTCGGCCAGAAAGGGGCCGAAACCCCCTTTTTGTCTCGTTTTGCGTGATTCGTTCTTCCTCTTCCTATTCCGGGCTAGAACCAAGGATTTTGGGAGATCTAGGATCAACTCTAGGCGTGGATCAACTATAGAGAACGTGACATTATTCGCGTTTGAAGTCATCAAGGAGAACCCAAAGGTGTGTTTATGATTTCTTACCTTTACTATCGTTATGTCTCTAGACTTGTGATCCTTGGAGGGTTTTGCATGGTTTATGTTTGATTATGCTTCCGTTGCGCGATCCATGAATCAAAACCCTACAGTGGTATCAGAGCCACAGGTCATAGAGCATAAACGTAGTTTATGTGTTACGTTTTGTTGTTTTACACCTTAATTTGATTGTTCATCGCGTAAAACAAGACAAATCAAGCATGGGATGCAATTTGTCAATAATTAATCATAACAAGACCCAATTTTTGTATTGGATGCATGAATAGTGAGTTTGAGAAATTTTAGGATCATAGATCTAGGGTTTGGGCATCCTTGGGGAAGAAGGAGTTCTCCCAAAACAAGGAAACAACCAAACTTGGGCACCAAGCAAGGGAGTTGTTTTGGAAACAACTCCCAAGAGGAGGTTCGGCCCCCCTAGGGACCGCCCCCTTGCTTGACGCCCAAGCTTGGCCGCCCTAAGGGGCCGGGCGGCCCTAACCCGCGGGCCTAGCTTGCGGGTTTTGGGCCGGGCCGGCCCTAGGGCCTTGTGGTTCACTTTAATGGGCCCGGACAATTGGATTGTTGGGCCCATGGACCGTTTTAACCCTAAAAATCCTAAAATCAATTAAAATTGACCAAGCGCGTTAAAATTGGATTTTAATTGTTTATGTGCAAATCGCATGGTGATTGGATATGGCCTTAGGATGTGGTTTGATGTGGATGTTTGATTTTGTGATTTGGTTTTACGGCCTGCGAGCTGATCAATTAATTGTAATAATTAATTAGGGTTTTATGGCCTGCGTGCCAATTTTTTCTCAACTTGTGAGATTTATTTTATTTAGTATAGATGTTAGTTAGTGCTAGATAAAGTAGATTGTTAGCCAAGATTGGAGAAAAGAAGCCCAAAGCCAAAGAAGCCACAAAAGATGGAGCATGGAGCATGGAGCATTCCACATGACTATGAAGGATGGACCAAGAGATCAAGACGCATGGAGATGTGTTTGCTTAGGGTTCATAGATAATTCCATTGGCTTGGAATTATCTTAGTCTAGAAAAGGCCATATCCACATCACGTTTAATTTCTGTTTTGTGGTTGTTTATTTATTGTCTTATTATTTGTGTGGTTGGTGTATGGATGATGCATGCAATTAGGATAATAAGATAATTAGACAACCCGGATCTATTATTTGGAGTTGTGCCCAAACTCAGATAGATAGATTAGTTGATATTGATCAACAAAACAATTAAAATTGAATTTAAAATCCCTCAAATTTTAAATATTGTGTTCTTGCCTTCTCGTTATTTAAACACTCATTATCATCATTATTTATCAAGCTCGTGCGTGCCAAAGCATGGCGACTTGGTTCATAATGATGGAATGCGATGGCACGTAACAATGTGCAATTGTTTAGATAAGAGGTTGAACACAACTAGGCTATTAATTTGATTAAGAAACCTAGAGGCAATCAATTGGGATTATCCATAAGGATGGATAAATAAGGAGTTATTTGCCCGATTGAACCAAGAGTTGCATATGGGATGCAATTGGAATTGTTCCTACCTAAAGTAGTCAAATTATGGGTGACTTGCCAAAGCAAGCTCATAAGGAGATGAAAGATGGATCTTGGCCCACTAGAAAATATAAGGATATTTTCCGCATTAATATCTTGAGGGTTATTAATCCGTAGAAAAATAGTGGGAGCTATATTTAATAAACTAGCCATTATTAAATATAGTCAAAAATTCACAAATACTAAAACTTGCGTATTTTCCTTTTTGTAGAATTCCAAATGGCAAACAACTCATCGAGTTCACAACATTCCCTACGATCTGTCCTTGAGAAGGACAAGCTCTCTGGAACCAACTTTCTTGATTGGTACAGAAACTTGAGAATTGTTCTCAAGCAAGAGAAGAAACTGTACGCAATAGAGGAGCATGTTCCAGAAGGTCCAGAGAACCAGACACCTGCTGCCTTAAAGGCGTATCAAAAGCGTGTTGATGACGCTAATGATGCGGCCTGCCTTATGCTTTTCACCATGACTTCTGAGCTTCAGAAGCAACACGAAAACATGAGTGCTGTCGATATGATCGAACATCTAAAGCAGCTCTTCCAAGAGCAGGCGAGGGTAGAGAGGTATGAGGTCTCAAAGGCACTGTTCAAATGTCATCTGGCAGAAGGGAACCCGGTGGGACCCCATGTACTCCGAATGATCGGGTACTTGGAGAATCTCGCCCGACTGGGGTTCCCGGTCGGCCAAGAGTTGGCAACCGATCTCGTGTTGCAATCGTTGCCCGAGAGTTATGGACAGTTCATTATGAACTATAACATGAACGAGATCGTTAAACCACTGCCAGATTTGCTCAACATGTTGAGGACGGCTGAACAGAGCATCAACAAGGGTAAGGGCAAGGCCATTATGATGGTGCAGAAAGGAAAGGGCAAAAGGTTTGCCTCTTCCTCCAAGGGCAAAGGCAAGTCAGTTGCCAAGTCCAAGGAACCAGCCCTTAAGCCTGTTGGTGGCATTGCCAAGGCCGTGACTAAGGGTGAGTGTCATTACTGCAGTCAGCCTGGACACTGGAGGAGGAACTGCCCAAAATATCTGGAGGACAAGAGGCTTGGAATAGTGATTCCACCACCACCAGGTATTTTTGTTGTAGATGTCAATTTAACTGTCTCTACATCATGGGTATTAGATACTGGATGTGGATCTCATATTTGTCGAAATATGCAGGATCTAAAGAGAAGTAAAAGATTGGCTAAAGGGGAGGTAGATCTGCGCGTTGGGAATGGAGCAAAGGTTGCTGCGTTGGCCATAGGCGTGTGCGAGCTATCTCTGCCTTCAGGATTAGTTTTAGAATTAAATAATTGATATTTTGTGCCTGCTATGAGCAGAAACATTATTTCTATTTCTTGTTTGGACAAGGATGGTTTTATTATTTCAATAAAGAACAATTGTTGTTCCTTTTATTTGAATAATATTCACTATTTTAGTGCGCAATTATTTAATGGACTTTATGTCCTTGATCTAAGCAATCCTGTCTACAACATTAATACCAAGCGGATTAAAATAAATGATTTAAATCCTGCTTATTTATGGCATTGTCGTTTAGGCCACATAAATGAGAAACGTGTATCTAGATTCCATAAGGATGGATTACTAGACTCATTTGATTTTGAATCATATGAGACATGTGAGGCTTGTTTATTTGGAAAAATGACAAAGTCCCCTTTCAATAAGAAAGGTGAGAGGACTAGTGAGCAATTGGCGCTCATACATACCGATGTGTGTGGGCCATTTGCCACGCCTGCCAGGGGTGGTTATGTCTACTTCATTACATTTACTGATGATTACAGTAGATATGGATTTGTGTACCTTATGAGGGCAAAATCCGAATCCTTTGAAGTGTTCAAAGAATTCAAGAATGAAGTAGAGAAGCAACTTGGCAAAAGTATCAAGGCTCTACGATCGGATCGTGGAGGAGAATACTTGAGCCAAGAGTTTGACGACTATCTTAGAGAATGTGGGATCGTGTCCCAACTCACTCCACCCGGAACGCCACAATGGAATGGCGTGTCCGAGAGGAGGAATCGAACCCTATTGGATATGGTTCGATCTATGATATGTCAAACCGATCTTCCATTATCATTTTGGGGCTACGCTCTATTAAGTGCAGCTTTCACCATTAACCGTGTTCCATCTAAATCAGTCATGAAGACACCACATGAGATGTGGAGTGGGAGGCGTCCCACACTGTCGTTCATGAGGATTTGGGGCTGCGATGTCTATGTAAAACGTTTACAATCAGACAAGCTAGGGCCTAAATCGGATAAGTGTAAGTGTGTGGGGTACCCTAAGGAAACTAAGGGATACTACTTCTACAATCCAACCGAGAACAAAGTGTTTGTTGCTCGGACCGGCGTGTTTCTAGAAAGAGAATTTGTCTCTAAAGAAGCAAGTGGGAGGAACGTAGAACTTGAAGAAGTTCAAGAACCACAAATCGCTGAACCGATTATGGAACATAAACAGGAATCACAAGCAATTGTGGAGCCACCTGTTCAGGTAACACAAGAGCTTCGTAGATCTAGTAGAGTGCGCCAGGGACCCGAGAGGTATGGACTTCTCGTAACCGATTCCGGTGACACGATGCTCATAGATGATGAGCCTACTACCTTTGAGGAGGCCATGAGTGGCCCAGACTCTCAGAAGTGGCTGGAAGCCATGAGATCCGAGATGGAATCCATGTATACCAACAAAGTATGGACTTTGGTGGAACCACCCGATGGGGCGCGGCCCATAGGGTGCAAGTGGGTCTTCAAGAAGAAGATCGACATGGATGGTAATGTGATTACCTATAAGGGCCGATTAGTGGCTAAAGGATTCAGACAGATTCATGGTATTGACTATGATGAAACCTTTTCACCAGTCGCTATGACCAAATCCATCCGAATCCTACTTGCAATTGCAGCATACTACGACTATGAGATTTGGCAGATGGATGTCAAAACAACATTCCTTTATGGGAATCTCCTCGACGATGTGTATATGATACAGCCGGAGGGTTTTGAGGATCCAAAGCAAGCCAACAAAGTCTGTAAGCTGCAACGGTCCATTTATGGATTGAAGCAAGCTTCTAGGAGTTGGAATCGACGTTTTGATGAAGTGGTCAAAGAGTTTGGCTTCATCAGAAACGAAGATGAGTCTTGTGTCTACAAGAAGGTTAGTGGGAGCTCTGTAGCTTTTCTGGTCTTGTATGTGGATGACATACTACTCATTGGAAACGACATTCCCATGCTGCAATCTGTGAAAGATTGGCTAGGAAAGTGTTTCTCAATGAAGGACTTAGGGGAAGCAGCCTATATCGGTATAAAGATCTATAGAGATAGATCTAAGAGGTTGCTAGGCCTAAGTCAAAGTACATATATAGAAAAGGTGTTGAAACGGTTCAACATGCAAAATTCCAAGAGGGGATTCTTTCCCATTTCACATGGAATCACTCTTTCGAAGAGTGGTTGTCCTTCCAATGAGATTGAGAAGGAACGCATGAGTAGAATTCCCTATGCCTCGGCCATAGGATCTATCATGTACGCCATGTTATGTACTAGACCAGATGTGTCATATGCCTTGAGTATGACAAGCAGATACCAATCCAATCCGGGTGAGATTCACTGGATTGCAGTCAAGAACATCCTAAAGTACTTGAGAAGAACTAAGGATGCTTTCTTGATATTTGGCGGTGAGGAAGAGTTGCGTGTAAGGGGTTACACTGATGCAAGCTTCCAAACTGACAGAGATGACTTCAGATCACAGTCGGGATATGTGTTTTGCCTGAATGGAGCAGCGGTGAGCTGGAAGAGTTCCAAGCAAGAGACGGTAGCTGATTCTACAACAGAGGCTGAGTACATTGCTGCAAATGGCGCAGCAAAGGAGGCTGTTTGGATCAGAAAGTTTGTTTCTGAACTTGGTGTGGTCCCTAGTATTGCGGATCCAGTGGAGTTGTTCTGTGACAACACTGGGGCGATCGCGCAATCAAAGGAACCCAGATCGCACCAAAATTCCAAGCACGTGCTCAGGAAGTTTCATCTGATTCGAGATATTATCGATAGAGGAGACGTTCGGATATGCAAGATTCCTACAGATGATAATCTGTCAGACCCGCTTACGAAGCCTCTCACGCAGTGGAAGCATGAAGGGCACACTAGGAGTATGGGCATACGAGATGCGCCAGATTGGCTCTAGTGCAAGTGGGAGACTGTTGGAATAGATGCCCTAGAGGCAATCTAGTTTAGTATGAATTTGTATATGGCTAGAAAATTCATTTATTATTTATTGGATATTTAATATAATGAAGTCCTTAGATTTACAATTGTGTTGTTTATCTTAAATATCCCTAGTCAAGTATAATGATTAAATGGGACAATCATCTATAGACTAGTATGGGGTTGGATTGATATGGAGATATCACGATCCAACACATAGGTGTGCATTAGGGAATGTTGCACTGGATTGACCCATCTCCGAGAAGGCTACATACATGTTATGTTGAGTCACAAGTGCTTCTCGCGGTGCAATGGTATTGTCATCCTTAGACTTGAAGTCACTAGATATTCTAGTTGTGGATCATTTTGATCTTAATAGCGTTAAACGCTACACCGTGACTGGGTAGTTATAAAGGCGTGTACTGGATACAATGAGAAGCAAGCTTAGAGATCGTAGTGGACGTAGAGAGGATTTGCCCCTCCCACATAACGGGAGAAAATATCCTAGGCCACTCGAGGGATAGTGCTTATAGAATATCTGGCCAGACTCAAATAAATCAATATATAGGACATTGATGTTATTTGCACGAATAAGGCTATTCCCATGGATCGAGAAACTATGGATTGGATATACGAGTGTGACTTGTATGTCTCGTGTCCAATCCGGATATGGAGGCAAAGGGATGAGACAATTACTTGTACAAAGGTTGTCAAGATGACTATTCTATTAGTTGGCTAGAATGGATGTTTTGATAGAAACCGCTCCATATTAGCAAATAGTTGCTACCAACTAGATAGAACCTATGGGGTCACACGCTATATAGAGTTGAACTAGATTTGGGAATTAATTAATTGGATTAATTAATTAGAAGGATCACTTTGCAAACCTTTGCAAACTTAGTAGGGACTAATTTGCAAGGAAGGGACTAAATTGAATTCTAGTTGGACTAGAATAAGTCTTTTAGGTAGTTAACAAGGAGTTGTTGGACTATATAAAGGACCCTCCTTCCTTCCTTCCTCATAACTTATGCTCATTAGTGAACATAACAAGAGTGGGAGAGAACAAAAGGAGAGAGAGCAAGCAACAAGGAGGCCGAACCGACCCCCTTGCCGCCGCCCTCACCCCGTCGGCCAGAAAGGGGCCGAAACCCCCTTTTTGTCTCGTTTTGCATGATTCGTTCTTCCTCTTCCTATTCCGGGCTAGAACCAAGGAGTTTGGGAGATCTAGGATCAACTCTAGGCGTGGATCAACTATAGAGAACGTGACATTATTCGCGTTTGAAGTCATCAAGGAGAACCCAAAGGTGTGTTTATGATTTCTTACCTTTACTATCGTTATGTCTCTAGACTTGTGATCCTTGGAGGGCTTTGCATGGTTTATGTTTGATTATGCTTCCGTTGCGCGATCCATGAATCAAAACCCTACAAAACTGCCCTAATTCTGTAAACGACACTTAGTTTAAAGGCGCTGGGTAAACCGCCATAAAAACCGCCATTAGTAGTGCATAGGGCGGTTTTTGGGCTTTTAACGACGCTTTTCACCCGTCGTTTTAGCCAGAAATTCCTTTAGTGGATGATGTTTCCGCTCTCTACAACGTGATTAGCTCCAATCAGATCGGTTTACGCCTCGTTGGGACCAAGACTTACATACATCTCACATTGGTCAAGCAGCTGCAGTTACTGGTGAAGGCGACCACGCCCTTCATGATTCGCGTGGGAAATGGGGAGTTCCTTCATTGCGACACTACTTGTGGACATGTCGACCTGGTTATGCAGGGATCATCGTTTTCGGTTGAATTGTACATCTTGGAGTTCCATGATTCACAAGTTGTTCTCGGAATGCATTGGCTCCATCAATTGGGCGAGGTGGACACATGTTACAACAAGAAGACCATGAAATTCCAACACGAGGGCCAACGTGTGGTTTTACAGGGATGTCAGAAACAGCTTTGGGTTGCCATCATACTTTCTTTCGCCTTGAAGACAAGGTGGTAGTCAACCAGGGGGATTTGATACGGGTACGTATCCCGATACGACCACGGGCCTGATTCGTGGAGCGCGTGAACGATTCGAACGCGGTTATCTCAAGGACTACGTCAGGAAGTAGTTACCGGGCCATGCTTTCTCTGCGGTTCTTTCTTGGCCCATGAGAATGAACCACCTAGATCTAGGTTGTTCTTTTGTTTAAACAAGTTGTAATCTCTTGTTATTTTCATCGAATGAACTGAAGAATATCTTTATTTAGTCAAACCCTATTTTGTTAGATAGAGGGCCATATACTCTAAACTATGTGGGAATTTGGTCGATTTCTCACAAAATCGTTGCATTCGATACCATCCCGGTATCAGGCTCACAAAAGATAATGGGTAATTTCAGCTTCATTTGATGAATGACGAACATAAAATCATGAACTTTTGACAGAAAACCCCCCTACAGTATAGTCTCGCTGACACTTAGCTACCAGTAGTATTGATTTTGTCAGGAAACCCCCCTGCAGTATCACTTTTACTGACATCGCGCACAAGATTGAAATTGTAAGGAGGTTTTTGTTTGAAAAATGGTGCGAGATGTCGGTAAAAGTGAAACTGCATGAGAGTTTTCTGACAAAATCAATACTGCTGGTAGCTAAGTGTCAGCGAGACCATACTGAAGGGGGGTTTTCTGTCAAAAGTTCTAAAATCGTTATCACTTCACCTAGTTTTCGTAGCTAATTACTGGGTTCATGCTGATCCGGACAGGGTCCATTAGCGACGTGAATTGGGAACTGTGCACAAGAGATTCCGGCAGGGAGACCTCCGTGTGCACCGTGTGTAGTGGATCAAGGATCGCACAGGAAGAATAGGGGTGTGTGTAGGGAGAGAGTAAGTCAGTAGCAATGTCTGAGAGAGCGACAGAGGTTTGGCCGAGCTTCCGCGTATGGCAGTGTGTTCTCCTTTGTATGGAAAGGTTGACGATCTATATATACTGGAGAACCTGACCGTTGTAGTGTGGTTAATGCGCCCATTAATGGCGGCTTAATTAGCTTAACCATAACGGCACGTTCGTCCGAGTATATAGGAACCGTTAGAGCACGTGGTGCGCGAATACCGGAACCGTTACGAGGTTGACCGGGTTTGACCGGATTGACCGGGTCTAGGGAGCTCGTGCCATAAATCTCTCAAAACAGTTACTAAAGGTCGCGTGCGGGCTTGGCTCGCACGCGACAGGGCTTACTCTAGCCTCCAAACCACTAAGTCCCTACAAGTCCCGTGCGGTGGTATGCGAGGGCTCTGTCTCGCAGCCCCCACATGGATCAGCTCGGCTGGTGATCCAGTGTGTATGGAGCACAATATGGTGTGCTGGATGGCCGCCACGTGGCCAAGATCTGTCATGTCAGAAAGCAGTATCTACATTAGCCCCCTTTCTGCGCGTGAAGACTCATAGCCGTATAGACTTCCATGCGCGGAAACCAACATACGCGTCGCCGCCACGCACCAATTCAAATACGGGTAAGTTCAGCCCCCGTGCGTGTCATTATGACCTAAAACCCCTAGAGTCGTGCCGTCTGACCTTTAGGGTTTTAGGCGTGACGTCAGCTTGTCCTGTGATTGCGCGATTCGACGGTGGCGGTTGCGATTCGACTATCGAAAGGACGCAACCCTTCATTGTTTTGGATAAATACCTTGTATCCCCCATTATTGCAAAGCATTACTTTTTCCTCTTAAAGTGAATGGTACCCGGAGATCTTCGAGAGCAGATCCAGATAATCAATCACCAGTTCAGAACTGCAATCCGTGTTCTTCAATTGTGCATATCCAAGCAAGCTTCAAGAAAACAAGGTTGGCCTCGTTTACTTACTTTTGATTTAAGATACCAGTGTTTGCCTTGAACTGCGTTGAATCTGTAAACCCATGGGATTTGTGAAGAGGTTTTGATCTTTGAACCCGCTTCGTTGTAATCTTTCAACAATATTGGATCTTGCAATTCCCCAATTTCTGAAATCGATACCGGAACTGTTCGTTTTCCTTCGCATAGATCTTGAATTCCCAAAATTCAAACTGAAGTGTGGTATTTCTCCCCCCCCTTTTTCTTGCTCTTTCGTAGGAATGGCCAAGACAAGAGTAACCAGACCCGTCAAGGAAGACGAAGAGATACCCGACCTTCCGCAGGCCTTGTGGCGAAAAGCCCCCTTTTTAGGCGGCAAAGATTTCTACCATGCGAGGATCAAGGCGAAGAGGATGCCTGATCCTGTTCCCGTTGAGCGATTGCTGACGTTGACTCGCCCAGTTAACTCAGCCCTGCTCGAGTGGGTTGGTTCCGAGGATATAGTTCGATTGGGGATCGAGACGGGCACTTCCCGTATACTGCGATTTCTACTCAGGCGTTCGTCCAGAAATTGGACTATATGGATGAGTGGATTGACCACGTGTTGGATCATCACGCCGAGACTCTTAACGAAGCCGGCGTGTATTTTGCTATCCGTGCTATGAAGGGTGCTTCCGTGAAGCTGGATCAATCCATGCTTCTAGACCTTCTGTCCCGTTACTCGCCTGCGACTCACACGTTCCATTTTGCTGAGTTCGAGGCTGCCCCCACGCTCGAGGACGTGCAAATGCTGTACGAGCTTTCCCCCATGGGTGAAGTGGACCCTCTGAGTCCCTTGAGGACATCTGCGGAGATTGCCTTGTATACGCATATGGAGGAATGCCTAGAAGAGGTGAAGAAAATCTCCACTCGGTGGACCACTACAAAGCCCCTTCCGAACTGGCAGCTGGTTGATACGTCTGCGAAGAATACCTGGAACAAATGGTTGCAGTACTTCTTCCGAGACTATGCGAACAGCAGCATCACTAAGAAACTTCTGAGTGAGGACCCGGAGGCCGAGAATTACGTAGAGGGCAAGGGCTATCATTTGACCCTTTGTGCTTTTCTCTGTGCTTGGCTATCGAGGTACCTGATTGATGGTCACCCCCATGACGGAGTCTTCTACCATGTGCTGCCACTTGCTGTGAGGCTCGCTCTTGGCCAGAGAGTCGCACTTGGACCCTTGGTTTTGGGCACGCTGTATTATAGGCTCGATCAGCTGGTTTTGGCTATGAGGGAGTCACGTGGCCGCCTTGATGTCCTGACCTTTGTCAATATTTCCTTCTTGACAATGTGGGTTTTCGAGCGCTGGCCGTCTTATGCCCCAACTGCTCTCCAACTTGATAAGTGGTGTTCCCCAGGCGAGACAGAAGCGCGCAACAGCGGAAGAGCTGCGAGATGGTTCGGAACAGGCAACACCAAGTGCGTTTGGAGTTTGATATGCGACAAACGGAAGGAGTTTACTGCCAGGCCCTATGCCACGCGTATTGAGAATGTGAGATGGTTTCCAAGGCTATACCCCTCCAAAGGTATGGTCTTCTCAGAAGAACTTCTCTTTGAGAAGGGACCGCATTTCCACGAGCGCGCGAGTTCTTTTGCTGGTGTCTGCGAGGTTCCCTTCCTGCCCTCGCGGAGCATATTCGTGAGCTCGCGCCAAGGTATGAAAAGCTTACAGTGGATTTTGACCCTACTCGAGTCTCTCCTCAGTTCGGTTTTGACGCTGTGGCCCCATCAATCTGGCCCCAGTCCATTGTTAGAGGATGCTACAAGCGCTTGCTCACAAAGGAGTGCAAGACGGTTATCATGAACAACCTTCCTTTCGAGCAGCCTGCGGGTACCCGCGAGGGTGGTTGTTCCCAGAACTGGCTCGCATACTGGGCTGCCCAGCAAACGAGGATTGAGACGGAGTCGGCGGCGCAGCCAGGTAGGGCCCCCTTGCTCAAAAGAAACTCTTTTCCGTTTCGCCCCAATTGCAGCTTGAGCGAGTCTGAGTATGGTTGCTACTCACTGTGGGACCGTGAGAACCATTTGTGCCCTGATTTCATTCTGAAGGAGCAGGTCGCCGCAATCAAGAAGGGCGACACGCAAGTCGTCAGATACAGCAAGGCTTTTGCTGACGTAAGCACTTTTCTTCGCATGTGTTAAGTTTTCTCGATTTCCTTGTGCTGACACTTTTATTCTGTACTGTTGTAGTGTCATGTGCGGAGATTCGCAGCTGGCGATCGCTCCAAGTCGCTGGTCAACACCATTGTTGCCACCAGAAGACAACAGCAGCCGTTCCGGCTTTCATGGAGGATGGACGCTGAGGTTGAAACAAAGGTTCGCGCAGTCATGAATGTTTTTGCTGACTCGCTGATAGACAATCCTCCGGCTCCGTCTCCTCCCGGAGATGACCCGTCTCCTCCAGCGACTGCGGCGCCAAGAGCGAAGAGACCTAGGCAAAAGGGAATTACCATTTCTTCCCCTAGAAGCGCTCCAGCTTCTCCTCCAGTGAGGTCCCTCTCTATCAAGGACAAAGGCAAAGGTCGCATGCCCAGCAAAGTGCGGAAAGAGCTCGCAGTTGAGTCTTTCGTTCCCTTCGATCAAGAGGGAGAGGAAGAGAGGCAGGAGCCCCAAGCAAGTGATGAAGAAGAAGAAGCAACAGTTGTGATGCATGAGGAAGAGTCAGGAGGTACCTCCGTCGCATTTCATTTCCCGTCATCGTAACTTCTTTGCACTTCTTTTCTTTAAACCATTCGTGTATTCGCAGGTGATGATGATGAGACCGCTGGCGGCCTCACGGCCAAGAGGCAAAAGAGGGATGTCCATTCTGGCATCCCAGATGATCCCATAAGCGAGGACATTCTGGCTGAGTCCCGGAAGACAGCCGCGGAGGCTGCTGAGAGAAGAAGGCGTCGGGAAGAAGAGGAGCTTGAGCGTGTGAAGCAGCGGAGCCTCGAAGAGCGGCATGTTGACGACTTAGCGCGTCCAACTGTCGAGGAAGACGAGCTTCCCGAAGAAGTGGCTCCTCATGCGGAGGAGGAAGATGAGGTTCTCGGAGAGGATGCAGCAGCCTTGGAGCAAGTCCAGGCGGATTTCGAGGAAATCGCAGGCGGCGATAAAGGTGAGATCTTCAATCTCGCAGTAACTTATAGAGATGTTATTGTGGGTGCGTTAAAGCATGGCGTGTCAAAGGCTGACATTCGCCGTTGGTTAGCAGACAAATGCGGAGAACCTTCAGGTAATCATTTGAGTGATACGCATGTACTAGGCTTTAGCAACTTGAGGCAAAGTCATGACTGGTTTATTCGCACCCCAGGTCACGCTCCTCTTACAGACTTGCTTAGTGAGGATACGCTGATAGGGCATGGTTCCACGTCCTTAGTGTATGACGAAGATACCTCAATCCCACCTTCGCGTGGAGGTGCTTATTCTTAGCTTTAGTAAAGATAGCAGAATAACTTATAGCGCAAGTTACCTCATATCATCGCATCTAATGTCGCAGGTCATGCTGAGGAACCTGAGCTGGAGCAGAGAAGTCAGCCTTCTGCGCCCTATGTTCCAATTCCGAGCTCCCATACCGAGAAGCCCGTCGCAGCTGCTGACCACACGGGTGTGCCTCGTGAGGACATCATCGAGCTTTCCGACGATGCTGGAGCTGACACTGTGTTGATGGATGAAGATGTCCATGCTAGTGCTGACGAGGTAAGGACAACTGCTGCTAATGCTTCCGCATCCGAGAGTGTCCTTCGACAAGCGACTACGGCTGTCTCTTCACCTCCGGCAATGACTGAGTCAGAGGCACCCATTCCTGCGTGGAGCTTTTGGGGCTCGCAGGTTGGGAATGTAGTCGCAGCTGGCGCGGCCTACATTCTTCCTCCCGACTACAAGAGATTAGAGCTCGCAGATGATAGGAGAGCTATGGAGCGAGGACAGTCTTCAACCGCCCTTGCAGCGCGCATTCCTTCTCTTCATGAGATTCTGGAAGGAACTGGTAAGTAGAGCTTTACTGTTCGCGCGTCACATTATTCGCTTGCGAATTTTTTTGACATCATAACTTATTTTTGACATCTCCTCAGGTTTGAAGCAAACCGATGTAGACTGGGTGGTTCGAATGCGTCTCAGGTACCCTCGCTCGTTTGTGAGATCTCTGGAGATCGGGCCCTTTGACAGGAGGCTGTTCCTTACTGAAGCCATTTGGATACTGGAGCAGCTGTCTGCGGCTACGCCTGCGACCATTTCGGTCCAGAGTGCTGAACTGCTCTGTGGCATGTGCCAAAACCTCGTGACCAAAGTCCAAGGCAGAATGGGCTTTAAGTTTCTTAAGGACAGAGTCACGCTGATCCGCGCGGCCGTAACTTTGAAACTCGGTCACCAGAATCTCGCAGTCGAGATGCAGAAGGTGGAGCAGCAGAAGCAAAAGGTTGATGAAGCTCTGAAGCTGTATCATGATATGAATGCTAGATGCGAGCTACTAAAGCAAGAAGTGGAACAGGTGGAGAAGCTGAGCGAGCAGTTCGCGCCCCAAGACTCCTTAATCAAGAATTTGCTTTGATTTTTCGAATCTTGCAAAAATAGTTCGAAAAATAGCTGAAACATTAATGTAATATCTTGAACATTAATGTAATGTTGCTAGGGTTTCTCCCCCCCCCCCTTTTTTTAACAAGAACAATGAATTTTCCCGTTTTGCCCTTTTCTGGGATTTGATTGGACATATCTGTGCATATCCAATTATGACATCAGCAATTGATTCTCTGCTTGATTTTCGCGCTAATTTCTCGGCAGATAAGCACGCTTCCGTTGGGAAGTCCATCCGAATCATGACTATCCGTCATTTATTAGGATACGCAACTGAATCGTCATAGCCTTTAGTAGGGTAATTGATTGTTACCGCTTTTCAAGGCGTAAGTGATTGAACTTACCCTCTTTTTGAATTTTGCTGACTCATCTTAGGCAACCGAAGAGTCTGTACAAGGTCTATATAAACCCTGTCTTTGCTATTTGGGTTCTTCATCCCAAACATGTGCTTTGCCGTGAGTCCTTACGACTGCTGGCTTCAACGCTTGTTTTTCGTTGATTCATGGCAACTTCAAGCTTTGAATCCTGAGTTTGCGCTCTGTGCTATAGAAATAGTTTCCAAGATCCACTTTATGAGGCTTATTGCTCTTTATAACCATCATAAAGAAGATGCAGATAATATCTCATGCGTGTTCGAAGAAATTTCTTCGTGTATTATATGTGCAGGTCATGTTTCCGGCCGCCTCGTGGCGAGGTGCAGCGCCGAAGTGACCGTGCTACCGTCTCGTAATGAACGGCGGAATTCTTCTTCAGCATCTCCGAAGAAGAATCCGTCACTTTCACGTTTGTGAGCTCGGGATGACGAACCGTCGCGTTCATCCCCGTCTACAAGGAGCCCTTGCCCTTTGGAGCTTCTGCTTGCCTGTGGATCGCCGGAACCGGTGGCTCCTTGGGCAAATGTTATGGGGTGCATATCTGACAACGGTCTTGTCAGATAGCGGGATCTCGAGCGTATGGCTTCATGTGGCTCTTTTAGAGCAAGATCCCCTCTGCTACAGATGTTCACCCGCAGATCTGGGCGTTGCGTAGCCGGTTTTTGAAACCGGTGAGTTCATCCTTTGCAGTCCGGGTTTCCGTACTGCGTCTCTGCTGGCTTACCAGCCACTTTTCGAATGTATTGTAAGCCATGTTGGCTGCGTGGTTAGATTCGAGCTTTTCGTTTGTAAGCTGCTATCTAGACAGATAAATTGTAAGTCATTTGACTCGTAATGATAAATATTTTTCTGTATTATCTGCTGTCTCTTTACAACAAATACAATTTCGCATGCGTTTCGGCACATTTCGCCTTGCATAATGCTATGTAATTGTTTCGTATCTGCGATATATTGATTCGCGGGTGTTTCGCTAGATCGTTCGAGATCGTATCTTCGCAGCTGTGCCATCTCGGCGGATGGGCTTGCAGTTGGCCGTTGCAAACCATTTAAGATCATGTTCACAACATTGCTATCGTAACAGATAGTCTTTAGCAGATCAATTAAGGTCATTAAGTGATGCGAACTGCTATCACAAAAGATAGGCTTTATTAGCGAACTGCTTGAGATCGTTTCTCGCATAAATTGCTATCGCAACAGAAGTCACTATTGTAACAGATAGGCCTGAGATCGCACTTGTGTAGACCGCTATCTTGAGAGATAGGCTTAGATGATCAATTGAGATCGCATTTGCGTTTGGCTGCTATCGTAAGAGATAGGCTTTACAAGATCAATTAAGATCGCATTTGCGCTTGGCTGCTATCGTAAGAGATAGGCTTTACATGATCAATTAAGATCGCATTTGAATTGGCTGCTACCGTGAGAGATAGGCTTTAGATGATCAGTTAAGATCGCATTTGAGTTTGGCTGCTATCGTAAGAGATAGGCTTTACATGATCAATTAAGATCGCATTTGCGCTTGGCTGCTATCGTAAGAGATAGGCTTTACATGATCAATTAAGATCGCATTTGAGTTGGCTGCTATCGTGAGAGATAGGCTTTAGATGATCAATTAAGATCGCATTTGTGTTGGCTGCTATCGTAAGAGATAGGCTTAGATGATCACTTAAGATCGCATTTGCATTGGCTGCTATCGTGAGAGATAGGCTTGGATGATCACTTAAGATCGCATTTGCATTAGCTGCTACCGTTAGAGATAGGCTTAGATGATCACTTAAGATCGTATTGCATTGGTTGCTATCGTGAGAGATAGGCTTTAGACGATCACTTAAGATCGCATTGCAGTGGCTGCTATCGTAAAGAGATAGGCTTATATGATCAATTAAGATCGCAGTTTGTATGAATTGCTATTGCAGCGAATAAACCATTGTTAACAGTAATAACAAATTAAATGGAGCAACATAAACAGCTAGAAATATGAACTTCTCATTTGGGAGAATTCTTTTATTATAACGCTCTCATATGGGAGAGATGGGATTACAATCCTCTCATATGGGAGAGGAGATTGCGTAAATCATAGCCACATGAGACATTAAGCACGTTATCATAAAACGTATGAAATGAGAGAAGTCAGGGATAGTACTTCTTGATCCAGCGCATATTGATTGAACTGGGAGTTGAGGTTGTACCGTGCAACCTTCGTATGCTGCAGTAGCCACTATCGAAGACTTCTGTGACTTCGAAGGGTCCTTCCCAATTAGCTGCGAACTTTGGGTGAGTTGCTTCTCGCATGCAGTGGTCAGATGCGCGCAAGACCAGGTCTCCGACTGCGAAATCCCTCCGCTGGACTGTCTTGTTGTAGGCGCGAGCGATTCTTTCCTGGTACCGCTTGTTAGTCCTTTTGGCTTGTTCTCGCTTTTCTTCCAGCAAGATTAAGTCATGATCGCGTTGATTTTCATAGAGTGCATGGAAGGCCAGCCTTGCCGAGTTGACTCTAACCTCCGCAGGTACCACAGCTTCGGCCCCATAACACAGTAGAAATGGCGAGGCCCCTGTGGGTGTCCTTGGAGAAGTTCTGTAGGCCCACAGAGCTATGCTTAGAGAGTCGGCCCACTTCTTGTGGTCGTCTGCGACCATTTTGCTCAATATTTTCAACAGCGTCTTGTTAGTCACTTCGGCTTGTCCGTTTCCCTTTGGGTAGTAAGGGGTAGAACATATCTGCCTGATGTTGTACTCCGTTAATTTCGCAGCTACCTGGCGATTAACAAAAGGAGTACCATTATCTGAAAGAATGGTGTTTGGGATTCCGAACCTGCATACGATGCTTTCCTGGATGAAATTGACCACAGCCAGCGCATTTGCCGTCTTTAGTGGTATTGCTTCCACCCACTTAGTGAACAGCTCGGTTGCGGTGAGAATGAAATGGTTCCCATGCGACGTCGGTCGGATGGGACCGATGAAGTCCAGAGCCCATGTGTGAAATGGCCATGGCGTCCCTAATGCATGTAAGTCCACGGCGGGAGCGTGCACTAGGTTCCCTTTGAATTGGCATTCTTGGCAGCGTCGCACTTTGGTGCGGCAATCGACTTCCATGGTGGGCCAGAAGTATCCGATTGAGAGGAGCTGTCTGCATAATTTCGCACCTCCTTGATGCTCCACCTGATGAGAAAGGTCCATGACTTCTTGTGCTTCTCTGCCGTCTAGACATCGCAGCAAGTTGCCCTCGTGACCTCTTCGCCAAAGCAGGTTTTCCTGTACCACGTATCGAGACGCTTTCCTTTTCAATTTTTCGGCCTCTTTTCTCGATTCGGGCATGGTGCCGTGGGTGAGGAAATCGAACAGTGGCTTCCTCCAGTCCGTGTCGTCATCGGTTAGGGCGACGAGTAGAGAGTCTTTGATTAGCGCACAACTTTCGCACTTCCCTTGTATCAGGGCTGCGGCTGTTGACATGCCTGGCCAATGAATGCCATATCTCTGAGCTTTTCTGTAGATTGACACCTCGCTTTCTCCGCAAGCGTGTTGGTGAATCTTTTCTAACAGCCGTTGTCCCTCTTGCTCGAAGACACACCGCATGAGTATTCCTCCAGGACCCTTGTAGTAAAGGGTGTTGTCGTGGATGCAGTATCCTTTTGTGAGTGCCCAGCTTTCGCTGCTGGTGCCTTTCGTAATGGCTTGCAGGATTGCTTTCCGCCAGTCTGCATCATCCATGTGTTCGTCGTCGCACGCATCTTCTGTTAATGCTGACGATGTTCGCACCTCGATGGAAATCCTTGCAGGGCATTTGTCTATGCTGACCTTAGATCCCAGAGTTGCTAAGGCGTCTGCGTGCCTGTTGTCTGCTCGAGGCTTGTGTTCGTACTTCACATCGCAGAATTGTTGCATCAGTTTCTGTACTAGGGTACGATAAGACAGGAGGTTGATCTCCTTCAAACCATATTCGCCCGAGGCTTGCTTAACAATCAGCTTGGAATCTCCCATGACTGTTAAGTTGCTCACTTCCAAGGCTTTTGCCGCACGGAGCCCCACGATGAGAGCCTCGTATTCCGCTTCATTGTTTGTGACTGCGAAGTTGAGCTTTGCGGACATCTGTATGACTTCCCCATCTGGTTTTGTCAAGACTATCCCAATGCCTCCGCCCTTCCTGGTTGACGAACCGTCGAAGTGGAGGGTCCAATAGGGCACGTCGATTGCGTAGATTTCAGGGCCTTCGAGCTCTTCTTCGATCACAGGTTCGTGGCTGTTGTCGGGAAACTGTGCCAACAGATCCGCTACCGCCTGCGACTTGATCGCTCTTGATTCAGCAGGCTGCACAATGCGAGAGATATAGTAGATGGGTCTCTCTTGGCCTTCATACTCCTGGGCCAAGAGTGCTCCTATAGATCTCCTTGTTGATGTGAGATATAGCAGAAGCGGTGATCCCAGCTGGGGCGCGACCATTATCTTTGAGGACGTGAGCAGCTCTTTCAGCTTTTCGAATGCAGCTTCGTGGTCCGGAGCCCAGTTGTACACGGCGTCCTTCTTGAGAAGAGTGCTGAAACAGCATGTGATTTCTGCAATTGCTGGGATGAATCTCCGCAGGTACGACAGTTTTCCCAAGAATGTTTTCAAGGTACTTTGGTTATGGGGTGGCGTCATGCTGGTGATGGCTGACACTTTCGCAGGGTCAGGCTCGATCCCTTGGCGATGGACCACGCATCCCAAGAACTTCCCCGAGGTCACGCCGAACGCGCATTTCATGGGGTTCATTTTCAGTTGAAAGCTCCTGCATCTGTTGAACACCCTTCGCATGTCTGCAAGGTGATCCACTTCGTGCTTGGATTTAACCACCAGGTCGTCAACGTAGAATTCCACCTCTTTGTGCATCATGTCGTGGAACAGAGCCATCATGGCCCGCTGATAGGTTGCGCCCGCGTTCTTAAGACCGAACGGCATTACCGTGTAGTTGAATACCCCCACAGGAGTGATGAATGCAGTCTTCCGCGCATCTTCGGGATCCATCTTGATTTGATTGTATCCGCTGAAACCGTCCATGAAACTGAACATGCGATGACCTGCTGTTGAATCGATAAGCAAATCGATGTTGGGCAGTGGGAAATCGTCCTTAGGGCAGAAGCGATTGAGATCTCGGAAGTCCACGCAGATGCGAAGCTGTCCGTTCTTCTTCACCACCGGCACGATGTTGGCCAGCCATGTGGGATGATGATTTGGCTCTATGAACTTGGCATCTAGGAGTTTGACAATCTCCTGCTTGATCTTCACGTTGAGTTCTGTCCTGAAGCTTCTGGTGCTTTGCTTGACCGGTTTAGACCCTGGGATGATGTCTAAACGGTGCATGGCGATGCTTGTACCCAGACCTGGCATCTCATCATATTCCCATGCGAACACGTCCTTGTACTCAGTTAGGAGCTGCAGCAGTCCTTGTTCCTCTTCGCTTGTGAGGTCCGCGCTCAGGAAGACCGGCCTTTTCTTTTCCTCGTTCGGGCTGAGGAGCACTTCCTTTAGCTCTTGCTTTTGCGGTCTTGGCCTGTCTTCCATGCATTCAGGCGCTTCTTTGAGTTTCTCGTCTGGAGTGCCTTGTGTTGGCTCTTCCGTTAGCGCGACTTGCTCGATTTGATTGATTTGCTCAGGGACATCCCCATGCCCGTGTGAGGACATCCCCGCGCTCCTTCATATGCGATAGCATTTCTTCCCATTGGCGTAGAAGCTCTCTATCTCCTTGCCCTCGGGGTCATGCTTCGCGATCCTCTTCAAGGTGTACACATTCTTTCTATGATATGCGATACGTGGCGCCTCTTCGCGTGCAGGCGGCTTTTCCTTGGCATCTTCCCTTGTCACCATCACGCCCGCAGGTGACTGGTCCTTGATGTCCTCCCAAAGAGGTAAAGGAGTAGGGTTAAAAGGCCCGGGTGTTTGCTCGTCCGCCATCTCAGTGAACCACACCGCCTCGCTGAGATGTGCTTCGTCCAAGTTGAACGGGTTAGTCGAAGCCGGTATCTCGATAATTCTGTCGTTCCAGATAGCTTTCATAACCTGGTGAGCCGTCGAAGGGACTGCGTCGAAGCGATGAATCCAGGCTCGACCTATGATCATGTGGTATGTGGTGTTCGCGTCTATGACATAGAACTTCGCCGAGCACTTGATCTTGCCAATCTGGACGCCCAGGCGGATCCATCCGATCGTCATTCTAGAGTCGCTCCCGAATCCCACCAGTGGAGATGGACGTTTGACTACCTTGTGCTCGGGGATCCCTGCTAGCTTCAGTGTGTGGAGTGGAACAACGTTGACCGCTGCTCCACCATCGACGAATGCTCGCTTGAATTCGACGCCATTGATGATGGCGGTCACGTACAGAGGCCTCTGATGACTCGCATCCGTCTTCTTGTCGCTGGCAGAAAAGGTCATGCTCTTTTCTGTGGAACGAGACGCCCTGATGACTTTCCCGTTGGAGACCACGAGGTCCTCTTCATAGTCCTCCGCTATCCTTAAAATTGCTTTTGTCATATCAGTCCGGCACCTCTCGGAGAAATTCATTTCGTCGAAGAATTTGTTGAAGCCGTGCGACCCTTTCATGCGGTCGGCACGTTCATCCTCCGTGTCCATGCTATAATCTTCGTCTTGATGGACCTCAGCAATGATGGGTAGACCATCCTCTGCGACTTCCTCCAGGTCTACGATTGAGATCATGGCGACCTCTTTGCCTTTCGAGCCTGACTCTGTATGGGCAGGAAGTGGGTTGTTGCGCACGTCCTTCCTGTTGTCGCTGACGATTAGCTCGCCGTTCTTCATCTTCTGATCGAACGCGAACCTGAGTTTCTTGCACTCGGCGGTGGGATGCATGATCTTGCCGTGGTACTCGCACCACTTAGGACCCCTCACCATCTCCTTGGAGGGTGTTTTCTCGAGTGGTGGCAGGACGCCGTCCTTGCGCCACTGTTTGCAGAGGTCACTCGCTTCCTCTACCGAGCATGGCAGAGGCGGTACATCGAAGTTCACAACCTTTGCTTGTTTCTGGGGCGAAACTGTGTTGACCTCAGCTTCGCGTCCCCGCTTGTAGCTGAACCTTCCGATCTTGTAAGTGGTGCCGCCCGCAGGTCGCTCTGGAGCGTTCTTCTTTTTCTGTCTCTCGACTATGGGCTCGATGTTCTTCGTGCATTCGATTAGTTTTGAAAACGTAGGTGTTTGCAAATTGATGAGCATACCTTTGTATTCATCTCGCATGCACTGTAGGCATATCTCCACGAGCCGGCTTTCGGGCATTGAATCTTTGCACTCCAAGGATTTCGCCCGGAATTTCTTGATGAAGGTGATCCCGTCCTCCTCGCGCTTCTGGTACATCCGCGAGAGATGGATCATCGTCACCTTTTCCTCCATTTGAAAGAACTTGGTATAGAACTTTTGGACCATGTCGTCCCAAGTCTTCACGGATCCGGCCTCCAATGTCCGGTACCATTTGTATGCTACGTTCCCAAGAGATTTTGGGAACTCCCGCATCAGTAGTTTGGGATCAGCTCCGAACGGACCCATGACATCGATGAAACGCATGACATGCTCATGAGCGTTTCCATTGACGTCTTCGAACTTATCCCATTTGGGAGCCTTGTACCCCGCCGGGTTAGGCATGAGATAGATCTCTCGTGGAATAGGTGGATCATTGTCTAACTTCGGGATAATGGTATCCGCGAATGACCGATGAGCCAGGATGGTGTCCACGCGCTTTTGCAAAGACGTCATGCATTCTGGAATGCTTCCCTCGGTAGTCGCTGGAGGGGTTGCCGTAGGCGGTGGCGACACATATGCCGCCGGAGGATTGGGAGCATACTGAGTACCCGCGTTTCCCCAGATCATCGTTGGGGGAGGCAAAGGGTACTGCAGAGTTGGGTTGGACGCCAAAGCCGAGGGCTGAGGAGCGTGAGCAGCAGGAGGCAGCATCTGTGCCGTTGATCCTTGAACCGAAGGCAGTTGCGCAGCCGACGGTGGAGTCTGCAGATGAGGGTTGGGAGGTGTGGCTGGCACTCCCAATCCTGGAGCAGTAGGGGTTCCTCCTCCTTGAGGGATAGCGGCAGCTGGTGGAGGATTCGGCGCGAGGGTGCCTAGAACAGCCAAGATTTGTTCTAGTTGCGCAGATTGGGATTTGAGAGCTTTCGCCTGACTCTGGACGGTGGCGTCCAAAGACTCTAATGTCGGTGCTTCGCCGGGAGTCGTCGGAGTACGGCGGGTCTCGTCTCCCGAGGGAGTTTCGGTGGAAAGCGATCGGTTGCTGACATCATCCTCCCGAGACATGGTTGCTTTTGCTGGTAAGTTCACGTCGGGTTCACCAAAATGTGCACAAGAGATTCCGGCAGGGAGACCTCCGTGTGCACCGTGTGTAGTGGATCAAGGATCGCACAGGAAGAATAGGGGTGTGTGTAGGGAGAGAGTAAGTCAGTAGCAATGTCTGAGAGAGAGACAGAGGTTTGGCCGAGCTTCCGCGTATGGCAGTGTGTTCTCCTTTGTATGGAAAGGTTGACGATCTATATATACTGGAGAACGTGACCGTTGTAGTGTGGTTAATGCGCCCATTAATGGCGGCTTAATTAGCTTAACCATAACGGCACGTTCGTCCGAGTATATAGGAACCGTTAGAGCACGTGGTGCGCGAATACCGGAACCGTTACGAGGTTGACCGGGTTTGACCGGATTGACCGGGTCTAGGGAGCTCGTGCCATAAATCTCTCAAAACAGTTACTAAAGGTCGCGTGCGGGCTTGGCTCGCACGCGACAGGGCTTACTCTAGCCTCCAAACCACTAAGTCCCTACAAGTCCCGTGCGGTGGTATGCGAGGGCTCTGTCTCGCAGCCCCCACATGGATCAGCTCGGCTGGTGATCCAGTGTGTATGGAGCACAATATGGTGTGCTGGATGGCCGCCACGTGGCGAAGATCTGTCATGTCAGAAAGCAGTATCTACAGGAACAATCTGGCAAAATATGCAAAAGGAACTTTCAGAGCATGGGCATAAGAACTTAATGGGGAATTTATATCATTTACAGCAAACCGGTTTGTGGCTAATTATCAGGCCAAATTTGATGCATTCAGACCCGGATAAGTCTCTGCTCTAAGCATCCCAATGAGAAATATTTAAGCAAATTTTTTATGAGTGTCTTAAATGAAGATATAAAAGGAATAGTAGAGTTGTTAAACCCCAAAACACTTGGTGCAGTGAAGTCCCTGGATAAGGATAACTTGCAAGACACCAATGTGCTGAAGCTTCAACATTTTGTGAAGAAATGGCTAAACTTGGCAGTCACTCCCGGCTGCAAGGGGATTTGATAACCAGAAAAATTATAACTACCAAATTCAACTTTATTAAACTCATGAAAACAATTGTTTTCACCATACTAACAATTTCTACAACAATTATTATAAGTGTGTTATTGTCCGAAAGCCCATGTGTAACTACTAGTTATTGTTGCAGTTTCCTCAGCATAAGCGTGTGTTTTACATAGTGGCCTCTCCAATGACCTTTATTTACATAGTGGCCCCTTTGAAAAATCAAGAATTTTCAAAGAAATCCTACTTATTGCCCCCATCAAAATTTGATAATTTCAAATCGGTACATTAGTTTCTAAAAAAATTACATTAGTATTTACTACATACTATGTCACATATTACTTTTGTAAATTCAAATATATAGTGTAGATGTAAAATTTCATTCACTTGCATTTACGCCATAATTTTTACTAACGTCTTCTTTACATACCCCAAACTATTAGTACACTTTGATTGAAACATTACTTGGACCATTGTACATATATTGTAACTTGGCCTCCACTCACTCACAATCATGTGTCCGCCACTGACCTCAGTCCCCTAGTTCTTAAGTTTCGACACCGCCTTAAAGATCATAAGTAGCACTAGAAGTGTGGACTTATTTTTTCAGGTCTTAGAAGAATGAGGAGGAGAGGAGGAGAGATGGATAAATGGTGTGGGTAAGGGGTGGAGAAGTAGTTATCTATTTATGGGAGTATGCTGGCCAGGTTGATCGGCTTTGTGACATGTCATGAAGCTTACTTTCTCTTATAAGTAGATAGATAAACAAATTCAACCAGCACTCTAAACAGTGACCAAACATTTCCTTAAAAAAAAAACATTCGCTTCAGCTCTAACATATGAAGGATACTCCTTCTGTCCTACTTAATTCTTTAATTTTTTCTTTTTAGGACGTCTCAACTAGTTCTTTAAATTTTCTTAAAATGAAAAGTTTCTCTATCCTAAAATACCATATTACCATCACTTAAAATTCAACCACTTTTTTTAATTGGACCTAATTAAAATGGATTAAGGGACTAACCCAACTAATTAGGCCCAAACTCTTCATTAGCCCAAATCCTAATATGCAGAGATTAATTAGGCATAACAAAAGTCTCTCTCTCACTCTCTCGTTCATTTCCTCTCAGCCGACTGACTCTCTATTCTTCCCCAATTCTCGTCGCTCTCTCTCCCTCTGCTGCTCTAGGGTTAGACAAAACCATTCCTAAAGAGCGTGAACGGACGATTGAGGAGAACAGTTAGACAAACTCCTAAAGAACACATTAACCAGCTTGGTGAAACAAGTACTGCCATGCATTTCCGATAGGCTCACTAGATGTATTTATGTTTTAGTTAACCGTTATATCACTTGTAGAGTATAGGCTCACTAGATGTATTTATGTTTTAGTTAACCGTTATATCACTTGTAGAGTACTCTCATCTGGTAGCCGAGCACATGATTTTATTTACCTATCTATTCATTTATTTATTTTGTTTGGTGATCGATCCTTTTATCTAACCTAGCTAGATGACATGTAACTATTTTGCATAATGCTCTCACAATTTAAGTTAGAGGTATTTAAGTTAGTAGGTAGAGCGTTACATCTATCTTCCAATCTTCTCTAGTGATATAGAACATGTAGCAAGAAACAGGCCTATAATATATTACTTTTTTTGAGAAATTGTTTTTTTCATCAACCGGGTTTGAATTCGGAACCTCATGCAGGGACTTCCAACACTCTACCACTTGAGCTACCACCCTAGCTGCAAATTACTACCTAAATGAAGGCTATAAAATACCTACGTAATTTTCTTAAAAAAAATACCTACGTCTTAGGAGGACAGTCACTAACTAAGTGCATGTTTGGTAACCCGAATTTTAATCCGTTTTGATTAAAATCTATCAATTTAATTTAGTTTCGTTTGTTAGATTCAAAATTTTAAGTTAAAAATTTGCAGATTAAAATAATCTCAGTGAAATTGTAAATTTCCAAAATTGAGGATTATGCGACTGAAATCTCAGAAAAATAATTTTTAACGTGTTTTTATATTGATTGCAATTCATTTATAAGTGAGTGTATTCAAATAATTGCCTATATATCTCTTTAAATGTTGTCAAATTGATCAAATTAATTATTTGTAATTTCAGCTCATACCAAACAAATTTGGGTTTTCGGTTCAGCTGGATCTTTCACCCAGATCTTTTTCAGCCGATTTTTCTGATTTTTAGCGGATACCAATTGATTTAAGGCATCAAAAAAGGATTGAGCAACTCTCACTTATTACAATTTTTTTGCACATAAAGAATTTTGGCAAAATTGCATCTGCGGTACTCAAAGTTTGACTTTTGTGCGGATTTGGTACCATTTTCTTCAATTATAGCATTCTTGAGGCTCATAGTTACAATTTCTTCAATTATAACAATTTGTTGCAATCAAGTACTTAAATTTTAAAATTTAAGGTTGGCTAATATTTTTACACTATAATCATCTCCCAACTTCATAAAACTTGAATTCCAGAGAGGGATTGCATGTGCAGTTGAAGTAATTTGAGATTATAAAGGACAATTGTTTTGGCTATGGCGACTACGATGGCACCAATGGCCGAGAACTTCTGTAGGTGAAGTGGTTGCTCTCTTGGAGATTAGTTAGAGCGAGATATGAATCTGCAATTTCCTGAGATGTATTTTGAGATAGACTCTCTTATGGTGCGCTCTTAGTCCTTGGATATAAACTTCGTTACATTAGCAGAGAGCAACGAAGAGTGATATTTCATTTACACGATGAGAAGGATACGAACCCACAAGCTTCTACAGAATGATGTGTATCCGCAAAATTCGAATATGTAGATGTGTATTATGTACATTTCCCCTACACACACACGCCCCCTATATTCTACAAGCTTCGACAAAATGATGTATACCGTGTTTAATCAATAAAATTTTATATTTTCTCATTTATTATCAAAACTTAAATTATAACTATTTTATTTAAGAAAATTTCAATTTAAACTCCACGAATTCTTGAATCCGTCTAGTCCAACACCATGGAAAAACAACCCCAACTCTAACGTGCTTTCGTTCCAAACTATCTCTTCAGAATTCTCTCATTCGAATGGGCATTTTCCCTGCTAATTTTGACTTCATCAATTTAAGATCGATGATAATGAACTTCTGACTAAATTAACACTAATATCCGTCGATAGACTTTGTAACCGTTCATCATCTTGTGGTCCACAATAAACGTCTTGGTCTCTCCCACACAGCAAAATAATCCTACCTCAAGTTTCAATGGATAAAGGTTCTAAAACCCCACTAAGATGTCGACACGTCATACCATGGCCCACAATCTTGCGGCTGAACTCAATCTGACGCCAGGTACACCCAACACAGAAGATCGGGGCCCATCATCATGATTCTAATGTTCTCCTGGGCAACACTGTAACAAACAGAGAAGGCTCAGGCTCTATACCCTCACTGCGCACTACACAAATCTCTCTCTCTCTCTCTCTCTCTCTCTCGCCATCACTCGCAAAACACATCTCTCATCGGAGTTCTTCCTATGTAAAGTCGGGTACTTTATTCAAAACCCTATCAATATATTGCGTGAGTTCATATCTTGCTCTTGCCTTTTGTTTTGTACAATTCAAATATTGTTTTGATCATCGAATAGACAAAACCCAGTTCAGGTTTGATTCGAATCAAGGGTTTTGTACCTTTGCTCCTCACTTCCGAATTCTATTTGTATTCGGAGTGGTTGATTCTGAATATACAACGCTGATTCTGCTTAATTGGTTCAAAGTGAGAGTTTAGGAATTAGGGTTCTACTTATACAAAAAAAAAAAAAAAAGAAAAAAAAAAGAATTAGGGTTTTGATTATTATTATCTCAAAGCCTGTGGGTTCCTGAAATTGGAATTTATTTGGTTTATTATGGCATCATACCCTGGTCATGGACAAGGGCAAGTAGAGCCAGCAAAAATGGAACAAATAATCACAGAGTTCTTTGCAAAGACTCTACACATAATCCTAGAATCAAGGTGTCCCTTTGTGTCTTCTCGCAATTATAGCGGCGAACAAATCGTGTCATCACCCGCTTCGTCTTCCTCGTCCTCTTCGAGCATACGGCTTAGGGATAAGTGGTTTAATTTAGCCCTAAGGGAATGCCCGGCGGCATTGGAGAATATTGATTTTTGGCGTCAAGGTAACCTTGAACCGATGGTCATCGATGTAGTTCTAGTGCAAAGGTCTAATGATTGGGACCCTGTGAGCTGTTCTCCCCAAAGGAGGGGGCTGGTTAAGAACTTGTCGATGAAAGAGAGGTTTCCGGAGTTTCTGAATTCGGATAGTGATGAATTCGGTTGCGAAGCGAAGACGGAGAAGATTATAGAGAGATGGATAGTGCAGTACGAGAGTCGGAAGAGTGGAAGGGATAGTGTTTCTGGAAGTAAGAGGTTAAGTAGCCCTAGTTCGCATACGTTGTATAAGAAATCAATATTGCTTTTGAGGTCTCTATACACAATGGTTAGGCTTTTGCCTGCTTACAAGCTGTTTCGTGATCTCAACTCATCTGGCCAAATTCTCACTTACAACCTTGCTCATCGAGTTTCATCTTTTGCCGAGCCGTTCACAAGGCAAGAGGATTCGGAGATGCAGCATTTTACATTTACTCCAGTGGATACTTTGTGTGGAAGGCTTTGCCTATCTGTGTTATATAGGTCTTCACTCTTGGATGTGAGTTCGGAGCCATCAACGCCTATGACTCCACAGTTGATATCTGATTATGTGGGGAGTCCACTTGCAGAACCATTGAAAAGGTTCCCTTCAATGCCTTCCGGTTTCCCTTCTAACAATCCATTTAGCAGGCGTCACAGCTGGAGTCATGATCTCTATGGAGCCTCGCCTCCTTCAGCCTTGCCCTCACCTTCACCAACACACTCAGATTCACGGGCTTCAATTTCTAAGACAAGTTTTCATCGTCCCCCTCCTTCGAGCTTGCCTAATCAATTTCCTGAGATGCCTCAACTTCAAAGAAGGAACACTAACTTTGATGATTACTGGCCTTCTTCTCCTTCTCCATCACCATCACCACCAGCCTACGGTCCTGGTGGTCATATATCTAAGGCTCTTTTACGTTGTGAAAGTGCTCCAGTTAATATACCGACATCAAAGATTGTGGCTACTCCTGCATCTGATAATAGACAGAATTTACCTCCTTCCTCTCCCCGCAAGGGTACAAGACCTGTTGCTTTGAAGACAGAGAGGAGCTCAGGTTTGGTTCAGACCAGCTCAACAGTTGAAAAGGTACTAACTTTTTCAAGATTAGGTTGATTTGATTGATTTAGTTTTGTTTCACTTACAATATCTTTTTTGGGGTTTTTTTTTTAGTTGTTGTCCTCTGGGAAAGATGACATTGCAAGGCTTTCTGGGGCCAAACCATACTCTTTCAGCTCGGGACAGAAATCGTTCTCAAGAAACTCTAGTAGGCGGTCTTTTGATGATTTTGATGATTATGAGTATTCTGGCCACTTTGTTGTGGATGAAGATGATATAATTGATGCAACTAGCAGGTATGATGGGTTTTTATTTAACTGGCATCTAATTTCAGTTGTTTCCATCACTATATGGTTAAGAAGTTTATTATGATAGAGATGGACCCGTAACAGAAGTTGAGACATACTCTTTTATTCATCTGATACTTGGAATATTGGAAGGCTTTCGTTAATCTTCTTCAGCTTGTCAAACTTCTCAGAATTTGTGGTAGTTTCAGTTTACTTTATAATGAGTTAAACTCTGCCTACTTAAAACATTTTTTGATTCTGGATTTTACTCAAATCTCTGGTTTTGTCTGGGGATGGGTTGCCTTTGAAGTTCAATCTGGCTGTACCCTCATTTAGGGGTTCGGAGGCTTGGTCATAACTTTTCCTCCTTTATTATGTTTCATCCATTATCTTAGGGATCTGGTCTTTAGATTTCCCTTCAGTTTTAAAGAACTTTATGACCATGTATGATGTATACTGTGTCGTAACTTCTCTTATATATTTTCTACTTCATTAATCAATGAACTGGATGAAGTCTCACTATTACTAGAAAAGTGAAACCAGATAATCCACACACAGGCAATACGCTAGAATTAGGGGTGTAGACGGTTCTGTTTGGTCCGGTTCGCACCGAAATCCGAACTGAACCTAGATTTACGGTTCGACAGAAATCCAAACCTAAACCGAACCATTTAGAAACGGTTCAGTTCGGTTCGGTTCGTCTTTTTAACGGTTCGATTTCGGTTCAGTTCCGGTTTAACCGGATAATATTTAACATATTGGCAGTTTAGTCCTGAAAATTATAAAAACTTCAAAATTTACCCTAAAATAACAAAAACATGTTCAAAAATTAAATCCAATCCAGCTAAATAGCTAATTCTGCAAAACAACACAGAAATCATGTATACAGTATATGCAGATGACAGATACACACAACTACACAAGTAGTAAATGAAGCAACTTCACAATTAGAGTCTTGAAGGTCATATAAGCAGATCCAAAAACTCCAGTCACAAACAATTTGGACTTGAGACGAAGCTAACAGACCGGCTAAAGTATAAAGTATAACATACGGTAAATATACATAAAATATTAATATTTAATAATACATACGGTTAATCGGTTCGGTTTAAACGTTTTTGGCGAAACCCGAACCGTAACCGAACCTAATATAAACGGTTCGGGATATTCTGAACCTTAACCGAACCTAATTTCCACCCGAACCGAACCTAATAGCGCGGTTCGGTCTGGTTTGACGGTTTGGTCGGTTTAATTCGCAGCCCTAGCTAGAATGGGGTGATCTGAGTCTGACAGATGGTCTTGCTCCAAGCTTGGTTTACAGGGTAAAAAGAGGTAGCTGAACTTGGCAATTAGTTCAGTAGGGTGAACTGGAAAAATGGTCCTCCAATTGCTCTTGGCGCATGTAATCAATTGACTCAATATGTCTCTTGAGAAAGAAGGTACAAAGAGTAAATGGATCTATAGCTGTTAGTCCGTTGCCCTGTTTATGTGGCTATGTTCCTTTAGTAATGTTTCTTCCCACTATTGCCCCTATGCATTGTATTATATTGCTACGAAAAAAAATACTAATCATTTTAATAGTGAAACCACTCTCCTTAATGAGCGTGAAAGTCAAACGAGACATAAACCGAGATGGAAGGATTTCCACGACTTAGATACCTTGTGCAATAAGCTATGTTATGTATATCATAAATGTTCCGTTTCGCGGCTCATCACACAATACAGATGGCGAAATAGATATCACTCTAGAAAAGGTTGCTTTACTTGTGTATGACATAGGCATGTGCCACATGGCTACATTGCATTTCACTTCACCACTCTAACTTGACTGTACGTCTTACCAAGATGTCCAACATTTACCAACCAAAGTACTAAACCCTGATTGTAGGTACTTAGTAAGCTCGCACATTTTCCTTTAGCTCTCACATTTTCATCTGCTTTAGTTTATTACCAAATTGGCCATCACAAGTGTGACTAATCATGACTTGGACCGAAATATCCACAATATGACATTCCTGGATACTTCCTCCTGCTGTTAATTGGAGGAAACAATTTTCTATGAAATATAATAGGTTTGTGGTCAGGGTTTGCTTGAGCATGCCATCTTGCATAAGATGAAACCTTGTGTTTTGGTCCAATACTCGAAGGGACAAAGCCAAATCCCGGATGAATATAAATTATGTGAAAACTAGTCAGCGAACTAGGACGGTATCACTGGAAAACTTAAAGGCATGGAGCTAGATTTACTTTTAGAGGAAGAGACAGTGGTGAAGTGAGGGACTTCAATGTGTGATGAATGTATCAGCAGGAGCTGATGATTTACGGGCTAAAGCCGTCCACACAATACAGTTCATTGTACAGCTGATTCGGGGTCATTTTGCTTTGCCAACTGGAAATCAAATATTTCTCCCTTAGAATCAATGGTCCTTTGTTATGGGAGCGCCACGATATGTAAAATGACGTGACTAAAGATGACGAGTAAGACAAAAACCCAAAATTGTAGACCCCGCCACCAGGGTCCCTTGGTGGATCCTCCACTGCCCATTGGCTCTCTGTGACTGGAAAGTAAGCTTACATGTGAATATCGATGGTGATATATGCGATATCATGGTTCCACCTTTTGAAGGTTATCAGTTAAACACATTTGAGGAAGAAGATCTAATAGGTCTAAAATCCTCTCTCCCGCATTCATTCTTCATTACCTTTAGGTTTCCTGCAAGCAAGCTTCAATGTGGAATGTCTTAAGCTCATCTGGAGTCACAAAACCTATTTTAGTCATCTGGAGATTCCCTTACTTCGTAGAGCAGGTGTAAGGATGATTCACCAGTGGTTACTCGTCAGAATTATCAAGAGGGATCAGTTGAAGGTTTCATAGTGGCAATAACTGGAGGTGGTTTTGTCCTACGAGTTTGTCAAGCCTTTCTTTTGTAATGTGGATGATCTAGTTTGTTATGTTTCTGTATGACCTGCTGTGTTAAGATGTAGTTTCTTTTTTCCTCTTGCCACATATACTGCCCATAGGTTTCAGAAGTTTTGCTAACATTTTATGTCAGTCTGTAGCATCTGTGTGTATATTCAGAACAGGGACATTCTAAAACCAGGAAAGTTAGGAAGCGTGGACCATGTAGAACTATATTGCCACCTCTAAGATCACTACTTCAATTGGTCACTGGACCCATGAACTTCATATATATCTCCGGCCAATCCCCAAAATAATGATGGCTCTGGAAAGTGGAAACGTAATAGAACTCTAGAAATTATGGTTGTGGTGTGTTACAAGCCGAGTGGCAAAACTTGATCCTTCATCTTAAGAAGTCAACTTCTCAAGTGTTGAACTAGACAACTGAGGTTCATAAGGGTCAAGCATCGACTTTGACAACATCTCTGTCTCTCCAAACTTGCATCATACTTGCAGAATTGTGCTGTGAATATGTGCAATGAGCTGCCACCTTTGCCTATCACTTTAACAACTGGAGACCTCATCCACCCAAACTGACACAGAGACAAAATTGGATACTAACATTTGTAGAGACGAGCATCTCCAATACTAGTAGGCAAATATTAGGCAAAATTATTGATAAAATCGCTTATTTGCATATTAGTTAACAATTTTTTTTAGTATCTTCTCCAGTAGTAATTAGGCAAAAATAGGATGTAGTTGATTTATTTATTTATTTTATGTTGAAACGTGGATATGTTGAGAGAAAATAGTGGCAACCCTGGAGAAATTTCGGTGAACATGTTATAAGCCCACATAAATAGGAGAGGAAATTGGTTTTGCCTAACAAAAAGTCCTTGCCTTTGGCGAACATGATGCCTATTTTGTGTTTTGCCTATCAAACTGCCTATCCTATCGGAGCCCAACTTTTACCAACTTCTTTATATTTTGCCTAAAAAAACTGATTTGTGTACTCTAATATCATATTTTTAGAAAGAAACACCCTTGGATTTTCTTCAATACTATCTCCTAAGAAAAAGGAAACTTAGGCCAGCAGCCAAGCATTCGAAGATTTTCTTGATGTATATGCTGCACTTGCACTACTTCTCTTCTGTCGTTTGTTTTTGGCATTTTTAGATATTATTAATAATTGATGTAACATGTAATGTGTCGCAGACCGGAGTCATTTGATCAGAGAGCGCATCCATGTGACCCTCTTGATCCTGGAGGACAGCTACAATCCAGGAAATCTCAAGATGCTGCTGTTGGTGCTCTGGTTCGTATGTTAAGGAAAGCCCCACCTCTCCGCCAGGACACTGCCAATTCCACAACCTCGTCCAAAGATTCCAACACCGTATCGTTTGACGACCGCGTCCCAGAAAAGAATGAGATGTCTTCTCAGCCAGGTGTTCAAATTGCTGCTTCCTCAAGCGTATCATCGTCTGCTCATATCGTGCCCAAGACAACAGCTGATGCGTTAGAGGAGCTTCGCAGTTTTAAAGACATAAAAGAGCTTTTGATAAGTAAAGGTACTGCACCACCCCACACGTAGTGGCATGGTTTGGGTTCCGGGTTCTGAGACGAAGTTGGTATTGTTATGGCCTAATATTGTACAGTGTTATGGTTTGGAATACTGGTATCATGGTTGAAATCAAACCCTCAAACCCGTGCTTTTTAAAGTACTTTTATATGAATATAAACGAGGGCGTACGTGTATATATTTTGAATTAGTGTTCCTGAATCGCTGACTGGGGCGTAAACCAGAGCTTCTTTATGTAAATATAAGTATATCCTTGTGAGAGCACCGATTGTTTAGATTGCTTGTGCGGCGTATATACTGTAAATGGATTTTTCTTCGTAATTCTAGACTATATCGATAGCTGGGAGTGGAGCTGCATATGGATTATGAAATGTTGTCATGATCATTTAGTAGCCTGTTTGAGACCAGTAGGATTTGTTGTATGTTTATATAGGTTCAGATTTCGCAACTTTGCTTCTTGTTACAGAATGATAAAATTGGTCATGAAGCTGAAACATAGGACATTTTGCTTCTTGGTGTGAATCAAGCAGTATCCTCCAGCCGGTAGACGGAGATAGGTTTCACCTCTTCCAATGGGTTTTAATGGTTCGATTTCTGAATCATACTACTCTGTTTCTCTCTTTCAGCTTGCTTCAATTTTTGACACTATTCACTGGGTCACTTTGACCCGGTGATTTGGTTAGCAAAACGATTCACGAATTTAGAAATTTTTGCATGATGTTGTAGAGTAAACATTACTCTACAATATTATGAAAAGAAATGCCAAAAATTTATATAGTTATGCTATCGAATCACCGAATCAAAGGGACCAGGTTTGGTTAAAAAATGAAAGAGAAGAAACGGAGGTTGTACTAACAATCTACTAGTTGTATCAAATGTAGGTGGTGACTGCCACTCTGTAGTATTTGATACCAAATAAGAACCTTTTTTTCTTATCAAAAAGCAAATAATGGAAGTTTAGAAGATGCACATATTAGTAGCTTAAGCCCTAACTAATTTGGGACGGAGGGAGTACAGCAAAAGCCACGTATTATCTTCTTTTTTTTTCAATCAAAAGTTGAAGTCATTTCATTACCAGATCAGAGTAAAACAGAGGAGCCAAGGCTTAGAGAATTCTTTGCAAGCACATGAGCATGAGAATTCTCAGACCTATGTAGAAAATAAAAATTACATACAGTGAAGGAAGAAGCAAGAAACAAACAGTCCTTCACCACAGCTCTAAATTTCCTCAAACGAGCAGCACTTTTCTTGTTGAGACAATTGATAACAAGCTCATTGTCCGAGAAAAAATCAACGCAAATCTTTTCTGTCTTCAAACACCATAACAAAGCCTCCCTGATAGCCAAACTTTCCAAAACAGCTGCATCCACCACACCACAAAAAGGAACTTGCAAGCTATTGATAATGCTTCCATTTTTGTTAAACATCACTGCAGCAACACTACCTTTGTTTTTGCTAAGATCAACTGATGCATCAATAATGATTTTAAAATCTGCAATTGAAGAACGGGAGTGAGATAAAACTGGCTTAGAAACCTCAATATTTCCCTTAAAAACAGGAACAGAGGAGAATTCATTGAAAGCAGCCAAAGCTTTTTGAGCCACTTGCAAAGGTTCCCATCTGATTTTCTGAAAAATTCAGTCGTTTCTTTCTTTCCATAAAAACCAGCAGATATTCAAACACAAACCCATAAATTCATCGCCACTGCCATAGGAATCTGCTAAACTAGACAACAATTCCCACCACTCCATTATGCTTTTACCTTCATTGCCAATTAACTGCAATCTAATAGGTGAATGAAGCCATGTAAAAATTGCATAATTGCAATGAAAAAACAGATGACTAGCACTCTCCAGCTCATTTCCACATAGGTTGCAAATGCTGTCATGCATAAGATATTCAGATCTCAAAGAAACCCCAGTAGGAATTGCATCATTAAGAACCTTTCAAAAGAAAGATTTGATCTTTGGTTGCACCTTCAATCTCCAGAGTCTTCTCCATAGGTGAAACTTAATTATTCAGCGTCGGGTTAACTCCAACCCTCATGACAGAGAACTATGGTTCAATTTTGTGGGCTTTCCGCTGGGGTTCTCCCTGCAAGAGTTTGTTCTGTACAGTGGACTGAACGTGTTGAAGTCATATACCGATGAGCAGCTCGACGAGCGGATGACAAATGATGCCCTAATTGAGACTGTCTTCGGCGATGGTTCCAGGAACGTGTACACGAAAGTGAAGGCCACGGAAATAGAGAAGCGTCTCGACGACATCGATAAGGCTCACCCGTACTCCGACGATCGTGATAAGCAGATGGACCCGGCTATGTTAGAAAGATCTGTGAAGGTGTTAGTTGCTGCAATAATTGGTACGTTATGGCACAACACTGCCGACCATGATATGATGCCCGCCGCAGTGATACAGAAGTGAAACAACTTTGAGTTTTGTAACGCCTACATTTGGGGTGCAGAATGCTTTGAAGGTTTACTCACTGGTATGAAATGGAGCGAATACGAGAAGAAGGAAACTTACTCGATCACCGCCTTCCCATTCATTGCTACGGTAATTGTGTTAGTTATGCATTTTTTTTATTGCGCACTTTTATTTTTATTTAGCGTTCCCGTATCGTATTATTTGTGTGAGTAAACTTTATTTGTGTTTCTAGTAGGGTATTGGTTAACATCCCTGGTGGCGAGAAGATATCTCTGTCACACGCGTACGAGTATTCATGTGACGAGTAAATGACAGACGCGGTAAGTTCGTAGATAAATTTTTAACTTGCATTTGAATTGAATACGTAGAAAATTTTCTAAGTTGTAAATGCTTGCAGACAATCATGTGCATGACGACCATTCAGATGAACAAAGAGGAGGAACATGATCGAAAAGTTTGTTATCCGCCAATAAATGTTTTCGGGGTTGTAAACCAAGATTTTGGATTTTTCCTAACCAGTGATCATCTTCCAGCGTCAATATCCGAGCTCTCCATGGTATCGTAACCCGTGATCATCTCATCATATTCTAGTGCTTATTGTGGTCATATACTAATAATTGCATATTTTATATTTTTTTCAGATAGCACTCCCAATAAACATCCCGAATCATCACTTCTATCTGCTCGTAGTAAGCATATAACACAAGGGTGTTTACGTATTCGACTCAGCCGAAAAATTTGTGAAGAGGCCGGTGGGGAAAAAAGTGAAGTAAATTCACGATAGTCTGAGACAACATTATAAAGGCGATTACAAGGAGAACATAAAGCAGTGGAAACCAGTTTATATGTGGTCCGAAATTCCGCACCAGAAAAACGGGTTTGTACGTGTGTTTCTACCTGATTGTGGATTAATTTTCTTATCTATTTGTGAATTAATTTTGTTATTATCGTAGGCATGATTGTGGATTCTATGTGTGTTTCTACATGAAACACCTCAGAACACTCGTTCCCAACGTCTCCGTGAAATACACAGTGAACGGGTGGTACTCAGAATCAGGCTTGCACACTTCATTGGGCTCAAAAGTTAAACGTGTGCTTGGATCGCGTTTCCAATGAAGTAGACGAGTACAAAAAAGTGTTGAATCGAAGAATAAGTTGTAAAGTACTTATCACGATGTTCCCTGCATCAGGGAAATTGTGCACTCCAATTCACAGGTACTATTGACAGTGAACCATTGCTTTCTCTAATTTCGTAATGTCATATTTCCAACTGTACAGTTTGCTTAATTCTTCAGGATTGATCAGGAAACAAGGAGATATGGTTTCACGACGACGTGCTTGGCGACTTCGGAGGGGACGCAGTATGTGAGAGCTCGGATGAAGAGTTGAACCCAAATGAAGTAGAAGAGCAGTCTCGATGGGAAAGACTAGAGTGCTTGACCTCTCTCTATGCAGACGGCCAGTCTCCATTTTTTGAAGTAAGTGTGCACAAGGAAAGAGAAGAATGCTGGACCCCTCTGTCTACGAACAACAGCGACACGCCCGTGTATGACTACAACTACATGCAATTGCTCGAAGGACCGGATGGTCAACATCTGATGAAAAACCGAGCAAAGATCCCTTGGGAAAAGACGCCTTACGCCAGAAAAATATAACCCGTCTATCGTTATCTTTGCGAACCATATGAAGCCCGCCTTCTCCGTGGCTCACATGCGTAAGCAAGACCCTGAGCTTCATTCGTGTTTTGACATCTTGCTTCTTGAAAAAGATGAACATTATCCATATTTGAGATGCGGGATAAGGTCAATATATCGCAATTTATTCCGTTTTCTAGTTGCCAAGGCAAATTTTTCGAGATGGGAACATGTCGACGAATGCACATATACTCAGAGGCGTAATTACTCTAAAAATATGGGCGCTCCAAGGACCGAGACGTTTATTACGGACGAGGAGTGGTACAAAGCTTTCAAGAAAATTCTGATTTTGAAACCCTAAAGCGTACGACTGTTGAATACTCTAGAGATAACAAGCCTATGAGGGGTTCCGATGGATCGCGTGCGAAGATGTGGTTCATGCCTTGGAGGACTAAGCGGCCAAATAGGGAGTTGCACATTGGATTCTCGTGTATGTACACGTGCTTGATCCGATAAGTGTGTGCCTGAAGGTGTACGACCCATTGAAGGGATCGTGTAGGAGGAATTGGGACTTGACTCGGATGCCATCAGATTTAACGTTCTTGTATCGTATCATTTGTGTGATTAAAATTTAATTGTGTTTCCAGTCGGGTATTGGTTAACATCCCAGGTGGCGAGAAGATATCTCTGTCACACGCGTACGAGTATTCACGTGTTGAGTGGATGACAGACGCGGTAAGTTCGTAGATAAATTTTCAACTTGCATTTTAATTGAATTCGTAGACAATTTTCTAAATTGTAAATGCTTGTAGACAATCATGTTCATGACGACCATTCTGACGAACGAAGAGGAGGAACATGATCGAAAAATTTGTTATCCGCCAATAAATGTTTTCGGGGTTGTAAACCAAGATTTTGGATTTTACGTAACCATTGATCATCTTCCTGCGTCCATATCCGAGCTCTCCATGGTATCGTAACCCATGATCATCTCGTCATATTTTAGTGCTTATTGTGGTCATATACTAATAATTGCATATTTTATGTTGTTTTTCAGATAGCACTCCCAATAAACATCCCGAATCATCACTTCTATCTGCTTGTAGTACGCATAGAACACAAGGGTGTTTACGTATTCGATTCAGCCGAAAAGTTTGTGAAGAGGCCGGTGGGGGAAAAAGTGAAGTTAATTCACGATAGTCTGAGGAAACATTATAAAGGCGATTACAATGAGAACATAAGGCAGTGGAAACCAGTTTATATGTGGTCCGAAATTCCGCACCAGGAAAACAGGTTTGTGAACTACACTTAATTGTAATTGCAATTAACTTTTACATTATTTTCTTATCTATTTGTGAATTAATTTTTTTATTATTGTAGGCATGATTATGGATTCTACTTGTGTTTCTGCTTGAAACACCTCAAACACTCGTTCCCAACGTCTCCGTGAATTACACAGTGAAGGGGTGGTACCTTAGAATCTGGCTTGCACACTTCATTGGGACTAACAAGTTAAACGTGTGCTTGGATCGCATTTCCAATTAAGTAGACGAGTTCAAAAATAGTGCTGAATCGCAGAATAAGTTGATAAGTACTTATCACGATGTTCCTTGCATCAGGGAAATAGTGCACTCCAATTCACAGGTACTATTGACAGTGAACCATTGTCTTCTCTAGTTTCGTAATGTCATATTTCAAACTGTACAATTTGCTTAATTATTCAGGATTGATCAGGAACAAGGAGATAGAGTTTCATGACGACGTTCTTGGCGACTTCGGAGGGGACGCAGCATGTGAGAGTTCGGATGAAGAGTTGAACCCAAATAAAGTAGAAGAGCAGTCTCGATGGGATAGACTAGAGTGCTTGACCTCTCTCTCTCTGCAGACGGACAGTCTCCATTTTTTGAAGTAGGTGACCACAAGGAAAGAGAAGAATGGTGGAACCCTCTGTCTACGTACAACTGCGACATGCCCGTGTATGACTACGACTAAATGCAATTGCTCGAAGGACCGGATGGTCAATATCTGTGCGAACCATGCCAGCTTTGCTACAGGTCCGTCCCTGGATCTAAGCGTAATTCAAAGATGACCATTACGTTGATCAAAAATACAAAGACGGATATAGTAAAACCTCCATAAATTAATACTCGATAAATTAATAACCTCAATAAAGTTAATAATTTTTCCCGTCCCAACTTGGGATCAGTACAAAATTGGACCACATTTAAGAAAATAATAAGATAATAACTTTCTTAAAATCTCAGTGTATATATATTAGTTCCAACGAAACTATAAACTTATAAATACTTAAATATTACAAATTATTGTCTAGAAAATAAAAGATTCTATTTTTTTTTGTTGCACTTAAAATCTATATTGAATTTCATAGTGGTCAATTTCTAACCATATTTAATGTACACGTTGGTATTGTGGACCAACTTTTGGTACTCTGAACAAACATTTTTAATTATTCAAAAACAATCACCTTGACAAATTCAATTAATTTGTGAATGTAAGTACATTCATAGAATATGTCTTGAAACTTGTTTTTGTACTTTATTTTTCATCTCTAACCAATATACATTGTAACTAGTGCTACATTGACTTGAAAATTTAATTGTCATACGTAAAACCTTTTTAAATTAATAAAAAATTAATTTGTCGATATAATAATATCTCGCTAAATTAGCAGAGTATCCCGGTTCCAAAACTACTAATTTATAGAGGTTTTACCGTAGTACAAATTCATACCTCCTTGGTATACCGAGAGACTACATGCAAATTTCATACTTAGCCGATGTGGAAAATGGCCACACCATCGGAATCATGAAGAGATGCATTGCTACGGTATGGATTACATCGTCTTATGCTCCACTATCTCTCCTAATTGACGGGGGGAATTTTTATTTGCTCCAAGAGTGCCACGTCAGTATGGCACGTGGTGCTCTACACCGTTCAATAACGAACACATAGGGTTCATCACTACCCTTAGGCCTCGCTTGGGTAGCGGATAAGATATAGCAGATAAACTTATGATGGGATATGAGGTAGGATATGTATTCTGGCAGATAAGGCCTGATATGATATGTTGACGTACTGTGAAAGTGTGAGTGTGCATGTGTTGATGCAACTAAGATACTCTAGAAGGGGGGGGGGGTTGAATAGAGTATGCCAACTTTTTGCAAAACTTGCTAGGAAGATGAAACTTTGTGAAAACAGTGAAGTTCAAGGCCTTGAAAACAAGTTCAAGCCCTTGGAAGAAATGCAGTTTGTATAAAGCAAGTAAGCATTTTTCAAGGCCTTGAAAACAAGTTCAAACCCTTGAAAAACCGACAGTTGTGTGTGCTGCAAATACTATGAAAAAGAATGAACTATAAATGCAAGAGACAAGTGATTTATAGAGTTCAGTCCACTTGGACCTACGTCTCTACCTCAGGGATTAGATCCCTGTAGGATTTTCAACACAATTCTTATTAATCAAAAGCTAAGCCCTAGAACTCAAGCACAGAGAGTTCCCTTACTATGTTACAGCTTGTGGTTTTCCCTAACCTGTCTAGTACCTGCTCTAGCTAGCTGATTAACTAAGAATTCTCTATTGTTCACTTTGAACAATCCTTGAGAATGAATATAGAGATAATACAAAAATGATCTACCAATGGAGTACAATACAGAAGAACACTTAGAGTGTTGAAAATACAATGAAGTATGCAGTGATCTTCTGTGAAATGGTTTGGAAGAATAATGAACTTCTTTGATGCTTGTCAATCTAGAACTCTTTCTCTCTTTTTCCCGTTGAGTGTTGTTTCTTGTTGCTTCAGAATTGAGATCTATTTAAACTTCAAACAGCTCTGCAAATCTTTCCAGATTTTCAGCAACAAACTTCCTATTTTGTAGACAACAGAGTTTGACTTCTTTGACATCTTCTCCAACTGTTGGATGATCACAATCTTCAGAGATTTTGTTGTGATCTTTCGTTTAAATACCTTGAGAAGCTGTCATCCAAGTCTGATTGATCACAAGATCAAAGTGTCCAACTATTTCCAAATCTGCACAAGTTCAGTTTAGAAAATAATCCTGCAAAACATGGAATATAAAATGTCCTACAATATCATAGTCAAACAGATGATATTCTATGTTCAAATGTGTTATAATAATTTGTCTTTCATCATCTAATAACAGTGAATCAAATATATGAAAGATAGAGAGGGAATCAACTCAGAGAGCTTGCAGAAAACTCCTCCTGAGAATGTTCACACAGGTTAAGCAGTTTCAAGGCTTTGAATCCAGTTTTAAGACCTTGAAAATAGCTTCAAGCCTCTGATAACTGATTCAAGGCTTTGAAAGCTTGTTCAAGACCTTGAAATAGCTGAACTATTCCAAGCCTTGCACAACCTGATCTCACAATCTCCCCCTTGATGAAAAACAAAACCAAATGTTGTTTGATCCTTTGTCTCTGCAAAAAATACTGGTTAGTTCACAATTTATGATAACACAGTAATTCCAAAAAGATCCAACTTATTCATATTACCAACAGAAAGTGAAGAGTTCAGCAAATAGCAAATAACACCTAAGAATAAAAACTAACTCCTAAAATTTTCTCCCCCTTTTTGAATTTTATCAAAAAGATAGAAGATGTTGGATCAAGTGTCTGGAAAATTTTGAAAACTTAAAGAAAAACTTTTAAGAAGAGAGACTGGGGAAGAAAGAGTGGGCAAGATTAAGGGGTTGGATCTTCATCTCCATCTTGATCTCCTTCTTCTTCCTCACTTTCTTCATTGTTGGCTTGAACTTCTTGTGAAACCACATCTAGTTCCTCAATCAAGGAGCTGATGTTATCAATAACACTATTGAATAAGAAGGTAAGTCCTTCCACGGCTTTCTTCCCATGCTTCAGCTTCTTCTTTACAGCTAATCTTTTTTGTTGAGGAGAAACAGTTTTGAGATTCTTCTTTCCTGTTTTAGAAGCTTCTAAAGACTGCGATGGATCCTTCTCATGTTTCCCTTTGTTGGATATGGAGTACACTCCATAGGATCCTGAAGTAGTGTCTGAGTCTGATTCTTGAATTAGAATTTCTTTTCCTTTTCCTTTGACCTTAGAGACTGTCTTTTTCTTGTCTCTCTTAGGGCTTCCAATATGGATTTCCTTCTGCTTTTCTTGTGTAGATGTCCTAGTTTGTTTCTTCTTTGCTGGAGCCTGATATTTTCTCACCATCTTCTTGGGTGGTGAAGATTCTTGTTCTTCATCATTAGATCTCTTTGGAGCAGAGTCTTCACTAATCTCTTGAACTTCATCCAGTGCTGCCTTTCTTTTCTTCTCTGAAGTCGGTTTCGATCCTCCAGCGATCTTGATTCTGTCTGAGGCTCTCCTTGTTCTCATTAGGGTTTGATAGAATAATAGAGAGAGATGGAATGATACGGAGAGAGGAGAAGAGAAGAAGATAAATACTGAGAGAGTTTGAGTTTGAAATGGAAACTAGAATATCTCTCCGATCTCAAAAGATTTGCAATAATCAGAGAGAATTCAAATCTTTTATGCCGTTTGAAAATAAAATATTCTAATACTATTTTTGGCTAAAACAAATTTTTGAAAAGGGGTACGGGCTATATTAAGCAAATATCTACAGAGATATCACTCAACATAGAAAGATCCATGTTTATTGACTACTAGTAAAGCAGACTTATTTTCAAGGCTTTGAAAAGGTTTTCAATGTCTTGAAAAGCTATAATATTGCCACAGATAAAAATCAAAGCTTTGAACTGATTTTCAAGGCTTTGAAATTCAGTTCAAACCTTTGAAAACAAAAAAATCTTACCTTTCTTACCTGATGCTCCCCCTAAACCAATGCATCTTTATTTAGCATTCCCAATTCCAATCGTAGAGCTGAGAATCTTTTATTTGCTAATGGTTTAGTGAAGATATCTGCAATTTGCATGTTAGTGACAACAAATTCAAGAACAATGTCACCTTTCTCAGCATGATCTCTGATGAAATGGTGTCTGACATCAATGTGTTTGGTTCTTGAATGTTGAACTGGATTCATTGTAATTGAAATTGCACTTGTTTTATCACACTTGATAGGTATGCTCCTGAAATCAAATCTAAGGTCTCTTAGCTGTTTAGAAATCCATAGTACTTGTGAGCAACATGCTCCTGCAGCTATATATTCAGCTTCAGCTGTCGATAGAGCAACTGAATTCTGTTTCTTGGGGTGCCAACTGATCAAGGATGATCCAATAAATTGGCAAGTTCCTGAAGTACTTTTCCTATCAACTTTGTAACCTGCAAAATCAGCATCTGAAAATTCATGCACTAAGAAGTTAGAATGTCTTGGATACCAAATCCCTAAGTCTTTGGTACCATTGAGATATCTAAATATTTTCTTCACAGCAGTCAAGTGTGATTCTTTTGGATCAGCTTGAAATCTAGCACACATACACAAACTAAACATAATATCTGGTCTGCTTGCTGTGAGATAGAGTAATGATCCAATCATACTTCTATACTCTTTCACATTGACACTCTTACCAGATTCATCCTTGTCTAAGGACAGTGTAGAACTCATAGGAGTCTTGGCTTCCTTACTTTGAGCAATGCTAGTAAGTCTCTTGTGTACTTGCTTTGTTGCAGAAAGATGCCCTTCTTCAATTGATGTATTTGAAGTCCTAGGAAGAAGTTCAGCTCTCCCATCATGCTCATTTCAAATTACCTGCTCATAAGAGTTGAGAATTCTCTGCATAGTTGATCATTAGTAGCTCCAAACAAGATATCATCAACATATATCTGAACTACAAGAAATTCTTTCTGATGAGTCTTTATGAAAAGAGTCTTGTTTACTAAACCTCTTTTGAAATTATTTTCAAGCAAAAACTTTGACAATCTTTCATACCAAGCTCTTAGAGCTTGTTTTAAACCATAGAGAGATTTGGCAAGTTTGTAGACATGATCTGGAAACTTGTCATTTTCAAAACCATGTGGTTGTGCAACATAAACTCCTTTTTGTAAGTAGCCATTCAAGAAAGCACACTTTACATCCATTTGAAAAAAATTCATGTTCTTGTGAGATGCAAATGCAAGCAAAATTCTAATTGCTTCTAACCTGACAACTGGAGAAAAAGTTACCTCATAATCAATACCTTCTTCTTGGTTGTAACCTTGAGCAACTAACCTTGCTTTGTTTCTGATCACTTTGCCACTTTCATCCAACTTATTTCTGAACACCCATCTGGTACCAATGACAGACTGGTTTGTAGGTGGAGGAAACAGGTTCCAAACCTTATTCCTTTCAAACTCATTGAGTTCACTTTGCATAGCAATGATCCAGTCTGCTTCTTGTAATGCTTCTTTCACATTTTTTGGTTCTACAAGAGAGATAAAAGCATTAAAAGCACATAAGTTCTTCAACTGTGATCTAGTTTGTGTACTAGTGGTTGGATCTGAGATGATATTGTCAACTGGATGAGATGAAAGATATTTGAATATCTTTCTTGGAGACCATGGTTCAGGCTCTCCATAGATCTTCTCTGGTCTTGAAGTAGTGGCTCTGTCACTTGTATCCTTCAGATCATCTTCTTCAAGGCTTTGAGGCTTATTTTCAAGGCCTTGAGCACCATTTTCAAGATCTTGAAAATTTCTTCTGTTTTCTTCTGAGCCTTTCTTGAATCCCAGTGGATTCTCAGTCTCTTCCTCCGATTCATGCTTGTTCAAATTCAAGTCTGCAAGAGTTTCACTCAAAGAACCATCATAGCTTTCATCAAAAATAACATGAATGCTCTCTTCAACCTGTTTGGTTCTTTTATTGTAAACTCTATAAGCTTTGCTATTCAGAGAGTAACCAAGAAATATACCTTCATCACTTCTTGCATGATGCTTACCAAAATTGTCTTTTCCATTGTTGTGGATAAAACAAGTGCATCCAAAGGGTCTGAAGTATGAAATATTTGGCTTCCTCCCTTTGAATAGTTCATAGGGGGTCTTATTCAGAATAGGTCTGATCAAGCACATGTTCAGTATATAGTTTGCTGTATTCACAGCTTCCGCCCAATAATGTTTTGGCAGCTTGTTCTCAAGAAGCATTGTCCTTGACATATCTTCAAGAGTCATGTTCTTTCTTTCAACAACACCATTCTGTTGAGGAGTTCTTGGAGCAGAAAAGTTGTGAGTAATAACATGCTTATCACAGAACAAATCAAATTCTAATTGATCAAATTCTCTACCATGATCACTTCTAATTGAAGCTACAGGTAGGTTTTTCATATTTTGAATTTCTTTACAAAGTTTTGAAAATTCAGAGAGTGCTTCAGATTTTTCTTTGAGAAACATAACCCAAGTATATCTAAGAAAAATCATCTACAACAACTAGCATATACCTTTTACCTTTTGGAGTAGGAGTTCTCATAGGACCACAGAGATCCATATAAAGCAGCTCAATAGGTCTAGTTGTACTTACAAATTTCTTTGGCTTTAAGGAGCTTCTGGTCTGTTTGCCTTGAGCACAAGCTTTGAACATTTCATCTTCTTTGAACTTAATGGATGGGAATCCTCTTACTAAGTCTTTGGAAATCAACTTGTTCAAAGTCTGCAAGCTGATATGACCAAGCTTCCTGTGCCAAAAGCTTTGAATCATCTTTCAAGGCCTTGAGACACTTCAAACTTTCACCTGCAACTATGTTAGTCTGAAAAGTATAAACATTGTTTGATCTAGAGGCTGTGAGAATGCAATCTCCTGGTTTCTCATTTTGCACCACACACTTCTCTTTATCAAAGATAACTTTGTTGCCATTTTCACAAAGATGAGATACACTAAGCAAGTTAAATTTCAAACCTTCAACTAGACACACATCAAAAATAGAGTTTTCAGAATTTGTACCAACTTTACCAATACCAAGAAGATTTCATTTTCCTTTGTCACAAAGTGTAAACGAACCTTCAGATTGCTCTTTCAATTCTGAGAATAGAGATCTCTTTCCACTCATGTGACTTGATCAACCACTGTCCCTAAACAACTTATGTTCTTTGATGTTGGTGACAACCTGCAAACACCAATCACGGCCTTACCCAGTTGTTAGACCAAGTGTGGAATTTGGATTCATATTCAGGGTAAACCATGTTAGGTGGTCTAACCCCTTTAGGAACCCAAATCTGCTTAACTTGTCATTTGAGTTGAAAAGGGAAAGTGTTCCTCATTATGTGAGGGTCTCTTCTTCTGAAAGGACAAGTCATCTTAACATGACCAGTTTTACAGCAGTAATGACATTTAGGAGAAGTTTTGTTTCCGGCCTTCACAAATCAAGTATTGTTCTTCCTTGGGAAATTTAGATTGAATCAGACACCAGCTTTGTGAACAGATTGTGAACTTCCTCCAAGAATCAGGTTCAACTTGTGTTCTGATCAAGCAAGCTTGACTTTGACCAATTCAAATTCTTGAATTTTCTCAGTAAGAGTAGTCTTTTGTTTGTCTAATTCAACAATTTGATGTCTTAGATTGACAAGGCTGTTACTCATTAAAGAGTTTTCAGTGACTACATCCTTGACTTGTTTTTTCAAGGCTTTGAAACAGGTTTTCAAGGCCTAGAAATCACTGTCAGTTTTCTTCTAAGAGATTTCAAGATTCTGGTTTAGGCAAACAAGTTGTAAGTTCTCTTTTTCTTGCTCATGAACTTTTTTCTTCAAAAGTCGGATCTCTTTCAGATAATCTTCCTCATTTAAAAGCATTGTTCTGATATATTCTGAAAGAGCTTCTTTTGGTTTTGAAATCAGACAGTTTACCATTACCTCAATGTTCTTCTCTGAACTTTCATCATGCTTGGCCATGAAGCATAGGTTGGCATGTTCTTCTTCAGATTAGGATTCACTAGAGCTATCTGAATCACTCCATTAAGCTATCATAACTTTCTTTCTTCTGTCATGGTCTTTCTGTTGAAAGCTCTTGCTTTTCTTGTGTGGACAATCTCTTATCAAATGTCCAGCATCACCACATTTAAAGCAATTCATAACTTTTAATTTATTTTGATTAGAGGTCTTACCTTTGTAGTGTTGGGTTTTGACGTAGGTAACGCAGCGGAATAACCAAATTTAATCCTACTCAAAGCCCACCAAGGATCACAGGAAGAGACATCATAACATGATTAAGGTCATAGAAGATGTGTACCTTTTGATTTGTGAGATCACACGAAGAATGATGTCCTCGTCTCTACGGTTGATCCACGTCTAGAGGTGAGATCTAGATTCTTCCTTCAAACAAGTGCTAGCTTGAACCCGGAGGAAGAGGGAAGAAGATCAAAGCAACAAAGCACAAAAGGGAGGGGCGGCCTCCTCTTTGCCGTCGGGTAGAGGGGGCGGACGGGGCTAGGGTTTCGGCCCTAGCTCTTTGTCTTGCTCTCTCTTTTGCTCTCTCCCACTCTTTGTGTTATGTCTAATAATAACTTGTTGGGAAGGAAGCTAGAGCCTCTTATATATATACTCCAACAACTCCTTGTTGTTTCCATATTAGAGTTTTTCTTGTTCTAGTAGGACTAGAACTATTCCCTTCCTTGCAAATTAGTCCTACTAAGTTTGCAAGGTGTTGCAAAATGATCCTTCTATTAATTAATCTATATTAATTAATCCAAAATCTAGCTCTACTCTATTTGACGTGTGACCCCATAGGTTTCTATATAGTTGGTAGTAACTATTACTAACATGGAGCGGTGTCTAGCAACACATCCATGCCACCCAACCCATAGAAATAGTCAGTGATCCCGACAAACCTTTGTGCCCAATATATCATATTGCATTATCCCTTTGTCTCCATATCCGGATTGGACACGAGACAGAAATAGTCACACTCGTATATCCAATCCATAGTTCCTCGATCCTGGGAATATGCATATGCTTGCAGATAACATTAATATCTCTATATTAATTTATCTGAGTCTGGCCAGACATTCAATAAGCCTCATCCCTCGAGTGGCCGTGGATATTTACCCCCATTATGTGGGAGGTACAAATCCTATCTACATCACTACGATCTCTAAGCTTGCTTCCTATCACGCCCGATAGCCACCTTTATGATTACCCAGTTACAGTGTAACGTTTGATAACATCAAAGCGCAATATTTCACAACTAGAGTATCTAGTGACTTCAAGTCTAAGGATTACAATAATATTAGCACTACGAAAAGCGATTGTGACTTCACATAATCTAATGTATCCTTTTCGTCGTGGGTCAATCCAGTATGCCATTACTCCTAATGCATACCCATGTGTTAGACTTGATATCTCCATATCAATCTACCCACATACTAGTCTATATTTGATTGTCCTATTAATCAATATAATGGACTAGGGATATTTAAGATAAATAACACATTTTATCTAAGGACTTCATTATATTATATATCGCCATAAATAATAAATGAATATTCTAGCCAAAACATTGTTCATACTAAATCTACGATTGCCTCTAGGGCATCTATTCCAACAGTCTCCCACTTGCACTAGAGCCAATCTGGCGCATCTCGTATGCCTATAGATCTGGCGTGCCCTTCATGCTTTCGCTGCGCAAGAGGTTTCGTGAGCTGATCTGACAGGTTGTCAACCGTCGGAATCTTGCACATCTTCACATCTCCTCGATCGATCATATCACGAATAAGATGGAATCTCCTAAGTACATGCTTTGACTTTTGGTGCGATCTCGGTTCCTTTGCCTGTGCGATTGCCCCAGAGTTGTCACAGTACAACTCTATGGGATCCACTATGCTAGGGACCACACCGAGTTCAGCGATAAACTTCTTTATCCATACTGCCTCTTTCGCCGCTTCCGCAGCAGCAATGTACTCAGCTTCTGTTGTAGAATCAGCAACTGTGCCTTGCTTGGAACTCTTCCAGCTTACAGCTCCTCCATTCAGGCAAAACACGTATCCAAACTGCGATCTGTAATCATCCTTGTCGGTTTGGAAGCTTGCGTCAGTGTAACCCTTTACACTCAGCTCTTCCATGCCTCCAAATATCATGAATACATCCTTAGTTCTTCTCAAGTACTTTAGGATGTTCTTGACAGCAATCCAGTGACTCTCAACCGGATTGGACTGATATCTGCTCACCATACTCAACGCGTATGATACGTCTGGTCTAGTACATAGCATGGCGTACATGATGGATCCTATGGCCGAAGCATAGGGTATCCTGCTCATGCGGTCCTTCTTCATCTCATTGGAGGGACAGTCATTCTTGGAAAGAGTGACTCCATGTGACATGGTCAAGAATCCCTTCTTGGAATCTTGCATGTTGAACCTCTTCAACACCTTGTCAATATATGTACTCTGACTTAGGCCAAGCAACCTTTTAGATCTATCTCTATAGATCTTTATACCAAGTATATAGGCTGCATCTCCTAAGTCTTTCATCGCAAAGCACTTTCCTAGCCAATCTTTAACAGATTGCAGAGTAGGAATATCATTGCCAATGATTAGTATGTCATCCACATACAAGACCAGAAATACTATAGAGCTCCCACTAACCTTCTCGTAAACACAAGGCTCATCTTCGTTCTTGATGAAGCCAAATTCTTTGACCGCGTCATCAAAACGTCGATTCCAGCTTCTAGAAGCTTTCTTTAATCCATAAATGGACCTTTGAAGCTTACAGACTTTATTGGCATTCTCTGGATCCTCAAAACCCTCTGGTTGTGTCATGTACACATCCTCAAGGAGGTTCCCATAAAGAAACGCTGTTTTGACATCCATTTGCCAAATTTCATAGTCGTAGTATGCTGCAACAGTAAGTAAGATTCGAATGGATTTAGTCATGGCGACTGGTGAAAAGGTCTCATCATAGTCAATACCATGAATTTGTTTATAACCTTTGGCCACCAATCGGCCCTTATAGGCAACTACTTTGCCATCCATGTCGGTCTTCTTCTTGAAGACCCACTTGCACCCTATGGGTCGAGCCCCTTCGGGTGGTTCCATCAAAGTCCATACTTTGTTGGTGTACATGGAATCCATTTCGGATCTCATGGCTTCTAGCCACTTCTTAGAGTCTGGGCCACTCATGGCTTCTCCATAGGTTGCAGGCTCATCTTCCATGAGTGGTACGTCATCGGGCTCAGTCACGAGAAGTCCATACCTCTCTGGCTCATGACGCACTCTTCCTGATCTACGGAGTTCTTGTGTTACTTGAACAGGTTCTTCCACAACTTCTTGTGGTTCCTGTTCATGTTCCATTATCGGTTCAGTGGTTTGTGGTTCATGAACTTCTTCAAGTTCCACAACCCTCCCACTTGCTTCTTTAGAGACTAATTCTCTTTCTAGAAACACGCCGGTCCGAGCAACGAACACTTTGTTCTCGGTAGGGTTATAGAAGTAATATACTTTAGTCTCTTTAGGATATCCCACAAACTTACACTTATCCGCTTTAGGCCCGAGCTTGTCTGTTTGTAAACGCTTTACACAGACGTCGCAGCCCCAAATCTTCATAAACGACACTATGGGACGCCTCCCAGTCCATATCTCATATGGCGTCTTCATGACTGATTTGGATGGAACACGGTTAATGGTAAAAGCTGTCGTCATTAGAGCATGTCCCCAAAAGGATATCGGAAGATCTGTTTGAGACATCATAGATCGCACCATATCTAATAGAGTGCGATTCCTCCTCTCAGATACACCATTCCATTGTGGTGTTCCGGGTGGAGTGAGCTGGGATACTATCCCACACTCTCTAAGATACTCATCAAACTCTTGGCTTAAGTATTCTCCTCCACGATCCGATCGTAGAGCTTTAATACTCTTGCCAAGTTGCTTCTCTACTCCATTCTTGAATTCCTTGAACAATTCAAAGGATTCGGATTTGGCCTTCATAAGGTATACAAATCCATATCTACTGAAATCATCAGTGAATGTGATGAAGTAGGTATAACCATCTCTGGCAGGCGTGGGGAATGGCCCGCATACATCAGTATGTATGAGTGCCAATAACTCACTAGTCCTCTCGCCTTTCTTATTGAAAGGGTACTTTGTCATTTTTCCTAATAAACAAGATTCACATGTCTCATATGATTCCAAATCAAATGAGTCTAGAAGTCCATCCTTATGGAGTCTAGATATGCGTTTCTCATTTATATGGCCTAAACGACAGTGCCATAGATATGTAGGATTTATATCATTAGTTTTAATCCTTTTAGTATTTATGTTATAGATTGGATTATTTAGATCAAGGATATAAAATCCATTAGACAAATGCGCACTACAATAGTGCATACTATCAAAATAAATGGAGCAACACTTGTCCTTTATTGAAATAGAAAAACCTTTCTCGTCCAAACAAGAAACGAAAATAATGTTTCTGCTCATAGCAGGCACATAAAAGCAATTGTCTAATTCTAAAATGAGTCCAGAAGGCAAAGATAGCTCATAAACGCCTACAGCTAATGCAGCAACCTTTGCTCCATTCCCGACGCGCAAGTCTATCTCCCCTTTTCGCAATCTTCTACTTCTTTTCAAATCCTGTACATTACGACAAATGTGAGAACCACATCCGGTATCCAATACCCATGATGATGAAATAGAGAGATTGACGTCTATAACATAAATACCTGGTGGTGGTGGAATCACTATTCCAAGCTTCTTATCCTCCAGATATTTAGGGCAATTCCTCCTCCAGTGACCCGGCTGGCTGCAGTAGTGACACTCACCTTTAGCCACGCCTCCACTAGGCTTTAGGGCATCCTTGGATTTCGCAACTTTCTTGCGTTTTCCTTTGAAGTAGATGCAACTGACTTGCCCTTCTTCTTGTGTACCATCATTATGGCCTTGCCCTTGCCTTTATTGATGCTTTGCTCAGCTGTCTTTAGCATGTTCAATAGGTCTGGCAAAGACTTGTTGATCTCATTCATATTATAGTTCATAATGAACTGATTATAACTGTCAGGAAACGATTGCAAGACGAGATCAGTCGCCAAGTCCTGGCCGAGTGGGAACCCCAGTCTCTCAAGGTTCTCTATGTACCCGATCATTCGGAGTACATGAGGGCCTACTGGATTCCCTTCTGCAAGACTGCTTTTGAACAACGCTTTAGACACCTCATAGCGCTCATGCCTTGCCTGTTCCTGAAACAATTGTTTCAAGTGTCTGATCATATCATAGGCTTCCATGTTCTCGTGTTGCTTCTGAAGCTCACCAGTCATGCCGCAAAGCATGAGGCAAGTCACGTCATTACAATCATCAATATGTTTCTGACGTGCCCTTACTTCCGCTAGTAGAGACTCATCTTGTGGTGGGTCTGGAATCTGAGTGTCCAAGACGTACAGCTTCTTTTCTTGCTTGAGGACAATCCTCAAGTTTCTGTATCAGTCAAGAAAATTTGTTCTAGACAATTTATCCTTCTCAAGGACAGATCGTAGGTATGAACTCGATGCGTTGTTGTTTGCCATTTGGAATTCTACAAAACGAGAAATATGCAATTTAGTATTTTGAACAATTTGACTATATTTAACAATGGCTAGATCATTAAATATAGCTCCCACTATTTTCTTCGGATTAATAGCCCTCACTATTAAAGCGAAAATATCTTTATATTTTCTAGTGGGTCCAAGATCCCTTTTCACTTCTTCTTGAGCTTGCTTTGGCAAGTCACCCAAGAATTGGTTATTTAGGTAGGAACCATTCCAATTGCATCCCATGCAACTCTTGGTCCAATTAGGTGAATAAATTCCTTTTATTCTTTATCCTATGGATAACTCCTAATTGTCATGCCTCTTAGCTCATCAATCTAATTGACTCTTGCCTAGTTGCGTCCAAGCTCTTGCTTTCAACATACACGCATTACTAGCTTGCGTTGTCCGCAACACATCATGAAAAATTAAAATCGCCTTGCTTTGGCAAGCCCGAATTTTAATAGGCCATGATCATGAAGGGTGTTTTGGCGAGAGAAGGCAAAACGCAATATTTATTTGAGGGATTTCTTTTAAGTTGTTTTGTTGATCTTATCAACATGGTCTACTTATTTGGATTAGGCCATCCACAATAAAAGACCAACCTTGTTTATTATTATCTTGTTATCGTTTTGCTTGTAGCATCATACACACAAAATAAATAACAAGGCATGAATAATAAACATCCACAAAACAAAATAAAACGTGGCATGGATATGGCCCCTAGACTAATGATATTATCAAGCCAATGATAATATCTTATTGCCCTAAAGTGCCGAGCTCATCTCCATGTGCTCCACCATAGCTGCGCCTAGGGATGTCTTTTGGCTCCTTTGGTTCTCCGGTCTTCTTCTCCACGTTCTTGGCTATCATCTAAATATTTCTAATTCTAGCCTAACATCTAGAATAAATAAATAACAAAAGCCTCACATGTCGAGGAGAAAAAGAACGACTCGCAGGCCGTAAAACTTAATTAATTATTACATTAATTTGATCAGCTCGCAGGCCGTAAACCAAACCACAAAACAATAAACATCCACAACCCTAGGCCATATCCATCCACCATGCAATAGAGCACATAATACAGTTAAAACCAATTTTAACGCGCTTGTTTAATTTTAATGAAATTGGGTAACTAGGGTTTTACAACGGTCCAAAGGCCCAAGCCAACAAGTGACCCGAACCCTAGGACCGCCGCACGCCTAGAGGCCCGCGGCCTTGCTTGGCGCGCAAGGGAGGGGCGGGCGGCTAGGGTTTCGGCCCTAGTCCCCTTCCTCCTTCCTTGTTGCCCAAGCAAGGTTGTTTCCTTATGGAATTATTTCCATAACTTTGTTTCCATAATTGAAAACCCCTTTTCAATCATGTGCCCATGAACCCTAATTTTTCAAGAACCCAATTATTCACATCCTATGTGATTAAACTCACCAATTCTAACATCCAATGTTAAATTGGGTCTTATTTGATTGAATCAAATTCAATATTGCATCTACTATGCCAATTTTTTTCAGTTTTCGCGTAATAAACAATAATACGGTGTATGAACTGAAATCGTAAACACATAATATCATGTTATGCTCTACAACCTGGCTCTGATACCACTGTTGGGTTTTGACGTAGGTAACGCAGCGGAATAACCAAATTTAATCCTACTCAAAGCCCACCAAGGATCACAGGAAGAGACATCATAACATGATTAAGGTCATAGAAGATGTGTACTTTTTGATTTGTGAGATCACACGAAGAATGATGTCCTCGTCTCTACGGTTGATCCACGTCTAGAGGTGAGATCTAGATTCTTCTTTCAAACAAGTGCTAGCTTGAACCCGGAGGAAGAGGGAAGAAGATCAAAGCAACAAAGCACAAAAGGGAGGGGCGGCCTCCTCTTTGCCGTCGGGTGGAGGGGGCAGACGGGGCTAGGGTTTCGGCCCTAGCTCTTTGTCTTGCTCTCTCTTTTGCTCTCTCCCACTCTTTGTGTTATGTCTAATAATAACTTATTGGGAAGGAAGCTAGAGCCTCTTGTATATATACTCCAACAACTCCTTGTTGTTTCCATATTAGAGTTTTTCTTGTTCTAGTAGGACTAGAACTATTCCCTTCCTTGCAAATTAGTCCTACTAAGTTTGCAAGGTGTTGCACAATGATCTTTCTATTAATTAATCTATATTAATTAATCCCAAATCTAGCTCTACTCTATTTGACGTGTGACCCCATAGGTTTCTATATAGTTGGTAGTAACTATTACTAACATGGAGCGGTGTCTAGCAACACATCCATGCCACCTAACCCATAGAAATAGTCAGTGATCCCGACAAACCTTTGTGCCCAATATATCATATTTCATTATCCCTTTGTCTCCATATCCGGGTTGGACACGAGACATAAATAGTCACACTCGTATATCCAATCTATAGTTCCTCGATCCTGGGAATATGCATATGCTTGCAGATAACATTAATATCTCTATATTAATTTATCTGAGTCTGGCCAGACATTCAATAAGCCTCATCCCTCGAGTGGCCGTGGATATTTACCCCCATTATGTGGGAGGGACAAATCCTATCTACATCACTACGATCTCTAAGCTTGCTTCCTATCACGCCCGATAGCCACCTTTATGATTACCCAGTTACGGTGTAACGTTTGATAACATCAAAGCGCAATATTTCACAACTAGAGTATCTAGTGACTTCAATTCTAAGGATTACAATAATATTAGCACTACGAAAAGCGATTGTGACTTTACATAATCTAATGTATCCTTTTCGTCGTGGGTCAATCCAGTATGCCATTACTCCTAATGCATACCCATGTGTTAGACTTGATATCTCCATATCAATCTACCCATATACTAGTCTATATTTGATTGTCTTATTAATCAATATAATGGACTAGGGATATTTAAGATAAATAACACATTTTATCTAAGGACTTCATTATATTAAATATCGCCATAAATAATAAATGAATATTCTAGCCAAAACATTGTTCATACTAAATCTACGATTGCCTCTAGGGCATCTATTCCAACATGTAGTCCTTGCTACTGGATGGTCTATGCCTTTCTTTGCTGAAGTCTCTGTCAAAGTTTTTTCTTCATTTTGAGAATTTTTGTCAATGCTTTGGAAATCAGGGCAATTGGATCTTCATCATCACCATCCTCAGTTTCAAGACTTTGGTTTCTCTCATTTTCCTTGGCTTTGAGAGCTAAATTCTTGACACTTTCTGGTAGCTCTCCATCAACTTGATTCATAGATATTTCATTTGTCAGAAGCTTCCCTTGTAGGTCATCAAGTTGTAGAGTTGAGAGATTCCGAGCTTCTTCAATTGATGTGGTCTTTGGTTCCCACTTTGCCTTTGGAAGACTTCTTAGAATTTTCCTCACCTTTCTTCATTGAAAAAATGTTTTCCCAGTGAATCAAGGTTGTTAACAATATTTATGAACCTCTTGAACATGCCTCTAATAGACTCATCTGCATTCATCTTAAACAACTCATATTGCCTGAGATAGATGTTGATCTTGGTTTGCTTCACTTGACTGGTTACTTCAAAAGTAACCACAAGTTTATCCCATATTTCTTTGGCAGTAGTGCAGCCTGAAATCCTGTTGAATTCATCTGTACTCAAAGAACAATATAAGATGTTAATAGCTTTGTAATTCTTAGAGTATTGCTCTAATTCAGAAGTGGAGAGTAAGTCTTCAGATTTGGAAGTTCTAATCCCATCTTTCTCTGTGTAGAAAGTGTGAGGTCCATTTTGTATAATGGTCCAAATCTCCATGTCTTGATCAATGATGAAAATTTTCATCAAAGCTTTCTAGTGAGCATAATTTTCTCCACAAAATAGAGGAGGTCTGTTAGCAGATCTTCCCTGAGAGAATCCACCATCACCTGCAGTACTCATGATCACCAGATGGTTAAATCTATACAGTGTTACAAGCTCTGATACCAATTGAAAGTGTGAGTGTGCATGTGTTAATGCAACTAAGATACTCTATAAGGGGGGGGGGGGTTGAATAGAGTATGCCAACTTTTTGCAAAACTTGCTAGGAAGATGAAACTTTGTGAAAACAGTGAAGTTCAAGGCCTTGAAAACAAGTTCAAGGCCTTGGAAGAAACGCAGTTTGTATAAAGCAAGTAAGCATTTTTCAAGGCCTTGAAAACAAGTTCAAACCCTTGAAAAACCGACAGTTGTGTGTGCTGCAAATACTATGAAAAAGAATGAACTGTAAATGCAAGAGACAAGTGATTTATAGAGTTCAGTCCACTTGGACCTACATCTCTACCTCAGGGATTAGATCCCTGAAGGATTTTCAACACAATTCTTATTAATCAAAAGCTAAGCCCTAGAACTCAAGCACAGAGAGTTCCCTTACTATGTTACAGCTTGTGGTTTTCCCTAACCTGTCTAGTACCTGCTCTAGCTAGCTGATTAACTAAGAATTCTCTATTGTTCACTTTGAACAATCCTTGAGAATGAATATAGAGATAATACAAAAATGATCTACCAATGGAGTACAATACAGAAGAACACTTAGAGTGTTGAAAATACAATGAAGTATGCAGTGATCTTCTGTGAAATGGATTGGAAGAATAATGAACTTCTTTGATGCTTGTCAATCTAGAACTCTTTCTCTCTTTTTCCCGTTGAGTGTTGTGTCTTGTTGCTTCAGAATTGAGATCTATTTAAACTTCAAACAGCTCTGCAAATCTTTCCAGATTTTCAGCAACAAACTTCCTATTTTGTAGACAATAGAGATTGACTTCTTTGACATCTTCTCCAACGGTTGGATGATCACAATCTTCAGAGATTTTGTTGTGATCTTTCGTTTAAATACCTTGAGAAGCTGTCATCCAAGTCTGATTGATCACAGGATCAAAGTGTCCAACTATTTCCAAATCTGCACAAGTTCAGTTTAGAAAATAATCCTGCAAAACATGGAATATAAAATTTCCTACAATATCAAAGTCAAACAGATGATATTCTATGTTCAAATGTGTTATAATAATTTGTCTTTCATCATCTAATAACAGTGAATCAAATATATGAAAGATAGAGAGGGAATCAACTCAGAGAGCTTGCAGAAAACTCCCCCTGAGAATGTTCACACAGGTTAAGCAGTTGCAAGGCTTTGAATCCAGTTTCAAGGCCTATTTTCAAACCTCTGAGAACTTATTCAAGGCTTTGAAAGCTGGTTCAAGGCCTTGAAATAGCTGAACTATTCCAAGCCTTGCACAACCTGATCTTACATACTGTGTTTGGGTGTTGCATGATATGAGGCCGGATAAGAAGCATTATATGCGTCCAAATGACTATAATACCCTCAGTGCAGTAATTGTGTATAAAACTACTTTTATTGTAAATTGAGCTTGAATTGTATGAATTGTTTGTAAGTAACGATGTCTTGCTAGATAATGCTCATTTTGTTTCAAAAAAATTACGTAAATGATTGTCGTCATATATTGGAATAATGTGATGTAATATTGATATTTTAGTTAAATAACAAACAGCGATAACATTACAACGTGTTTGAAATTAGAGAGTCTCTTCTCAAAAAATAAAAATAAAAAATAGGGAGTTGAAATTGTCATTACAAAATACTTTAGATTACAAAATACTTAGATTTAATACAAACCTCTGAGAACTTATTCAAGGCTTTGAAAGCTGGTTCAAGGCCTTGAAATAGCTGAACTATTCCAAGCCTTGCACAACCTGATCTTACATACTGTGTTTGGGTGTTGCATGATATGAGGCCGGATAAGAAGCATTATATGCGTCCAAATGACTATAATACCCTCAGTGCAGTAATTGTGTATAAAACTACTTTTATTGTAAATTGAGCTTGAATTGTATGAATTGTTTGTAAGTAACGATGTCTTGCTAGATAATGCTCATTTTGTTTCAAAAAAATTACGTAAATGATTGTCGTCATATATTGGAATAATGTGATGTAATATTGATATTTTAGTTAAATAACAAACAGCGATAACATTACAACGTGTTTGAAATTAGAGAGTCTCTTCTCAAAAAATAAAAATAAAAAATAGGGAGTTGAAATTGTCATTACAAAATATTTAGATTTAATACGAATTGATTAACGAATTATGTATTTTAATAAATAGGTTAATTATAATTTAGCTTTATATTTAGAAGTTAATGTTATTTTAGCATATAAATTTTTTAATAAATTAACAAAACAAATAAAAGGAAACATGAAAGGCTGGGGTTGGCGGCCTTGATGGTGGTTGTTGTTGCCTACAGTGGCGATGGTGGTGGTTCTTGTTGTCTCAGTATTTGTGATGGTGGTGGTGGTGGTTGTTGCCTACGGTGGAGAAATGGTGAAGGAGATGGTGGATTTTTTTTTTGTATTTATAGCATGCAATTTTTGCTATTTGATGAGGGCATTTTTGTCTTAAAAAATAGTGTGTATCTTATCCGGCTCAAGAATTACTCATAAAAATGACCATCAACATAAGAGGAGGGGATAACACGTCTTATATGGCTTTTGTATCCGGCACCCAAACACAGCATATGAAGAGAAGGGGATAACACGTCTTATCCGACCTTTGTATATGGCACCCAAACGAAGCCTTATAGGTTATAGTGAACAAATTAGAATCTTACTTGACTATTTTCTATAAATTTCGAACCTACATGATATTCGTTCTCTGCATCTCCTAGAGAGAGAAGCTAGAGAGAGAGTACTCCCAAGAGGAGTTTTCATAGTCTTGCTTGCCTGCAAGTTTTGTCTTCCTCTACTCCGTTCTCCAGCAGCTACACGTCGCCGTCAGATTGCTTCTGGTCGCCTCTGATTCTCACCGCCTCTTCTTGCGGCGGCCAGCCCCTGAATCTTTTCTCTTCTTGCCTTTTTCAGCAGATCTGGAGCCCAGATGCTCGCAAACGAAGGTTGCCGCTGTTTTCCGGCTTAAGGTGTCGGGAGCAAACATGTATTGCTTGGCTCCTCTTCATGGGGTCACCGTGACTCTTCTCCTCCTTCCCGGCATATTCGTCCGCCCCTTCTTGCTAGGTTGATGGTTTCCAGATCTGGTTATTTTAGTGTCTTTCTTAGGGTTTATTTTGTTTTTGGTTTGTTTCTTGGTTTCTCCTTCGTCTTTCCCCTCTAATGTCATGAAATCTCTATGTTATCATCTTGATGGGGTCATAGCTCACTGTTTAAGGAGTGTTACGATAGTCGAATCAATGTGCTTTGGAGCCAAGCCCTCTTCGAGTTTCTCCAGATGATTTTTCAAAGGTGGGGGTCGCTGCCGGTGTTCTTATTTTCCTGTGGTCGGAACTGCCTGCTCTCTCCGGCGGTCCTCCTTTCTCAAGATCTGGAAGCTCGTGCCAGCGCGTAGAAGCTTTAATGATGACCTATTTTCGACTTGCATTGGGAATCTACCGTTGTTTCTTTTATGTTTTTTATTTTTGCTATCTTTGGAGTTCTCTTTTCAGAGTTGGTGGGTTGTGCCACTCTGTTTTCCAGATATTTCTGGTCTTGTACTGGCTGTGATAGCCTTTTTATTTAATAAAAACTATCATTTCTGAAGAAAAAAAAAAAAAAAAAAGAGCATCACGTATCTCAAAGAATTTGGAATATTTTCGGTATGATTTAACATTCGTCTTTTCGGTAGCATCACAAGGCACAATTGTGTCCCGGCTTTTGTCGACTCGGAGTCGAAGGGCCGGCAGGCAAAATGGCTCCGAAGAAGAAAGGCAAAGCGAAAGGCGAGTCGACTCACTCTGGGCCCTCTGTGGACTCCACCAAATTCCCCGGCTGTCTCCGCTTCGTACCGCCGTCTTCCGTGGCCATCACCATCCACGCCAAGCCCGGATCCAAACTCGCCACCATCACCGGTTCTTTCTCCCTCTACCCAGATATATATATATATATATATATATATATATATATATATATATATATTATTTTCGTTATATTAGGGCTTTGCAGTTTTTTTTTTTTTTTTTTTTTTTAAACATGTGTGTGTGGGTGATAATCAGATTTCGGGGATGAGGCAGTGGGAGTTCAAATCGACGCTCCGGCCAAGGACGGTGAAGCTAACGCCGCCCTCCTCGACTACATCACCTCCGTAAGTCCCCTCCTCCTCTATACCTTACTCAATTTATTTATTTTTAATTTGTAAATTGTGAAAAAACCTCAGTTGCCAATATATATATATATATATATATATATATATATATATATATATATATATATATATATATATATATATATATAATGACGTGGGAATCTGCTGCCTTTCGGCTTCGCACTGGGTAAATCCCGCTCTAGTGCAATAGCCTGCAAACCACACTAGAGGGCGGCAAACCAATAGGCTGCCTTGAGTTGTCTCAAGGTTTGAACTCAAGACCTCAAGGCAAATGCCCCCAAATTCTTAAGAATGCTCACCCACCCCGAAGGGTTCCAAATACTATCGTATCTATGCTATGTTGAGCTGGACGAATTTTGCAGAATAGTAGTGCTTCATTTGCCATGGAATGAAGTTATTAAAAGTTGTTGAAAGCCTGAATTGTTGTTGTTATGTTTAAGGTCTATCCATTAACAAATTGTTGAGATTTGTCCCACATCAGGGTGGTGTTGTTTAGAGCCTTGTGAGTGAGTAGATAACTGGTTCCAGTACTACTACTCTCCTTATTGCCCAATGCCCGCACATGAGCTACTTGTGGTGCTCACTGCCACCTATTTATTTTGACCAAGTGTTTGGCTTCTATGAGCTACTCCGTCATTGGTGATTGGTTTTAAGGTGGAATTCTTGGTTTTTAACACAAATCTATCGGATTTACAATAGAAAGGGACTGAAGTGATCATCAATTACATAATGGGTACATGGGAAATTCACTTTCTCACGATTAGATAATTAACATTATATTGGCACAATCTACGCCGAATTTGAGGACAGAATAGTTGATAATCGGTTTTGGAGGGTTTTGTTGTTCCGTTTCATGTTGCACAGTCCACTAATGGAGCTGACACAGAAGGCGAAATGAATTGGCTAGGTCACCAAAGGTGTTTGCTCCGTATTTCTTTTCACTAGAGAGGATGTGGTGACCAAACCTAGTCTCCTTGTGGCTTTTACGTCAATGATACCTATTTCTTGATCACTTCATAAATCAAGAGGTTTTGGCCTTGTCCTAATGACCTTGATTTGAAGATTTTCTCCCTTAAAGCCCCTTAAGTTAAGTACCTGATCTTAGGGCCACTGCAAGGTTTACCTTGTCATTTCAGGGCCTAATGAGATTATTCACCATCCAAGCAATCTCCCGTAGTCTTTCACTTATATGATGACACACACACAGTCTTGGGTAAGGCTAATAAAATTGAGGAATACGATGAAAATGGGCCTTTTGCTATTGTCTTAGGTTGTTCTGTTTGTTTAATGGTGAATGCATAGCGCTGTTTTTCACCCCATTTCTGAAATAAAATTATTCACGAAAAAAAGATTCATAGTCACTCAATGGAGGATTATCTGCGTGCATGATTATGTACCCGAGTTTCAATGAATTTATTTATTTTAATGTTTCTTTGGGGGCCAGGTTGTTGGTGTCAAAAGAAGGCAGGCTTCAATATGTTCAGGCTCGAAATCAAGAGACAAAGTTGTTCTTGTGGAGGAGGTAACATTGCAGAACATTTTTGATGCATTAGAGAAAGTTTGCAAGTACCACTAAGAAAGAAAAGAAACTTGAACTTGATGCTGATGCAACATGATCATTTTCAACCGAAAACATCTGGTACTTTGTCTCCTGGCTTTGAATACAATTTGTTTACTAGTTTGTAACTTAAATGTGATTTAACTGTTGCTTTCGGGACTAGTTAGATGGATGTACATTTCAGCACGAAAGTCATTTTCTTTGCGTCGTAGTGTGAAGTTGTGAACGTTTGATAAGTTTAACTCAATTTAACTCTAAATTTGAAGCTTTTGTATACAATTTCGCTTGCAATTGCTTAAAATACCACACTTTGCATCTGACTAGCTCCATTGATCTGTTTCTCTTTTCTTATCCTTATTCCAACTGTATTAACCATAAAAATTACCCAGAAGCTAGGTCCGAGTGGAAAACCCCAAAGCTATGTTTTATTTGGAAACTTGTACAAAAACGTGGTAAAAATTATTTTGGATTGGTAAGTGATAAATTGAACCTGACAAGAACCAGTTCAGGAACAATAATAAGACCTAAGAGAAATATCTGCAGGCTCTGTTCTGGAAGGGACTAGTAAAGGGGTATTCAAGACTGATTTCGCTAATCTGTCTATGAGTCTCCAAGTAGAGTTCTGTTTAGCCTAAAAATGGTTTCTGTAAAGTATCGTATCTTATCACCTCATCTGCTTCTCCGACTGCCTAAAAACTAAACTACTAATCTCATGAGTGTGTTTCTGTACTGTTGCCATTTTCATCAGATCATCGGAATCACCTGGACCTCCCCATGTTCAACTCAAGCCACCACCATTGTCGACCGACATACACAGAATTGCCATGGGCCCTCTTTTCTCCAAACCTAAGTTACCAAACATTTTAAAACATGTTAGCCCTGTTTGGATGAGTGGTTGAGTTCAGTACACTATTTCTTCTTACCTCAACCACTTATTCCAATAATCTACAATGTACAATCTCATAATCTTACTTAAGCTCATCCAAACTGGGCCAGTATCTCTAAAAGATCTGATATGACAACATGAACACCACCATTGCCATGAATCTTGAAATGCCACCACCGCTCTACCTCCACGACCACCACCACCTAGGGCTGGACATGGGCGGGGCTTGATCGGGCCAACTATTTTTTAAACATAGTCCAAGCCCCGCCCAGCTCGAGTTTCTGGCCTTCATCTGAGGCTCGGCCCTAACTTTTCGAGCTAATCCAAGCCCACGCACATCCCGAATTTATCCATAAATTTCGAGCTAGTAACCCTAAACATACATATAAAATGTAATTCAACATGTAAAAATTCAAAGGGATAAAAATCTACAATAGTGTTGTTAAATTAGTCCCAAGGGACTCTTTCAATTCAGCACACCACAATAAATATATGCGAATATATCAATCGATATTACGACATGTATCTTTAGGCCGGCTTGGGTCGGGGCTGGGCCTGTGACATCGGGCTCAAGCTCAGCCCAAAATTCAATCGCGCTAACATTTAAGGCCCAGTCCTATTTTTTGGGGAATAATTAAGCACATACCCTAATATTTTTGGGGTGGGCCGGGTGGGCTTTGCGGGTCACAGGGCCGATGGCCAGCAGGCACCACCACCACAACAATGGTATATAACCCAGAGATAGAGAAAACATCATCATGAGACGGACGGCTCGGTCAAATAGAGTGGGGGTCCATTCCATGATTTCTTTTCCACAGGTCTGGGCCTCTTTTCTGATGGAGTTCATCCGTGGTCAAGCTTATTCTGTATTATGTTTCTTGCAGAAAAAATGGATTGATACTGGACCTACTGGTCTGGTCAATAATGTTGAATAAGATAGAGTAATTCACAGAGCGTAAAATATACTAGTGTCATTGTAATGTAGTCGTCTAAATTTAGAGGAGATGCAATCTGCTACGTTTACGGATTGTGAAAAAAGAAATCGATGAGGTATTAAAGGGTCTCATTCTAGTGCCAATGGGGTCTTCGGCCTCCAAAAGCAAGTCACATGTCCAACAGTTCGGGGTACCAGCCTCTTTCAGAGGGTACGCGGCCTACACAAGAGTACCTTGTTTTTGGGGACATAGCCCAGAGCCTCCAGGATAGCAGACCTTGTTCTTGCCCAGGGCAACCGAGGTGCTATAAACTTCCCAAAAGTGGTTATTCGCGGTTGACCGGTTGAACCAGCCCATCCTAACCGGTTTGACAATAATTGTAACCGTACGGGCCCCAAAACGAATTAGTAGTGGTCCTGCCCGGTTATAGATATTAAGGACCGCGTAACCAACCCGTAATCGGCCCGTCAAATGACCGTAACCTAAACCGGCGCATAACCTTTAACCGCGGTTAACCATACCGATTAGCTACGTCTTCAAATACTAACTGGGATTTTTGTAAGAATACTGTTATTAAAAAAATAAAAAATACAAGGTTTCTAACTAGGCCCGGGTTATGCGGTACAGTTCCATGGGGCGGGCCGGTTAAGGGTTTATGGAATAGTTAACCGTAGCCGTAGTCGTAACCAAACGATAACCGTAGCCGGCGGTTCACGGTTTAGCGGGCCGGTTGCAGTTACGTTTACGGTTAACCTCTTTAACAACTCTAGGTGGTAGGAATGCTTGTTTACTAGTATGACAGAAATTAGGATTCTTACAACGTTCTAGATATTCCAAATTTTTTCTTGAGTCAATTTATCGGGTCAAAATTTTGGGGGGAAACTAACTATTCGTAATTCTGGCAACCGGTAAGCTGTTTGTGACTCTTAGGGCTAGTTTGAGAATGCTCAATACAACTACTTTCTGACAACATAAGCAGTTTTAGTGCGTTTGATAAAAATAAAATTTCAACTTTTCGGACAGTCGATGTTGTCGCACAACAATTTTCTGGAAACAAGAGGGAGATGCTTTTTCAAAAAGCGTTTTTGATTAATTTATCTACAACGATTTTAACCTTATTTTTATAAAAGAAATAGCAATGGTTATCTTTACGGAAATGACACATGTCATATATTTTTGTCATTTTATCCTCTCACAACAAGTTCGCATTTGATTTTATAAAAGGCAAAATTACTATATTAATTTTTCACAGCAACTTTTACGTGATATATCTAGAATTCACAGCGGCAATCCCATAGCGTTTTTCACACAACAACTTCTAGCACCGCCACAACATTTACAAACAAGCTCTTAGAGAAAGTTATCTGTTTAATTTCTACAGGAGTCATAATCCTGAGGAGGGATTTTTATTGCGCGTGTGATCCAAAATGATGTACTCCCTTTGTTTCGCCAGGTTCTTCAAAAAGCTATTCGGGTATTATTTGGGCTTAGCAATTTGGTTAGCAAAACAAAGTAAGAATTGATAATCTTTTCATAATGTCGTAGAGTAAACTTTGCTCTTCAATGCCGTAAAAAAATTATCAAATTCTTACTTTGTTTTGCTAATCAAATTGCTAAGCTCAAATAATACCCGAATAACTTTTTGAAAAACCTGGCGAAACGGAGGGAGTACCCTTTAATACTAAGAATCTCTTGAACCAAAAAGAGTATAGAGCATAGTATACCTATTACAACTATTCTTTTATACGGAACCATTACAACTACTAACACAAAGATTAATGAAATGATTGCATACCTATGGTTGAATCTCTTCAGGACAGAGTCAGATATCAGAAGTAACCTTAAGCATGATATCCCAATGTAGACCATGTAAATAGAAAAATGGAATTGGAAGAAACGGTCCATTATGGTGATCTGTGCAATTAAAGTTGTCAAATCCGCGGGTTGATCCGCGAGTTTAACGAGTTTACGAGTCTACATAGACAATTGGGTCGACTCCTTATAAAACCCGACAGTTGACAAACTCAAAGTAAACCCGTGCGAACCCGTAGACCCGTAAGTTGACCCGCGGGTTTAACGAGTTTACTCGTTGTGAAAATAGTTTAGCTTTGTTAGGTTTTTGATCTTTTAGAGCACGAAAAATGGTGTATATTAGTCATACACCTTCAAACACTAGTGAACCATTGAAATTATCACAAGATTATAACGATCAATATCCAATTAACCACACCGATGAATGCGTAAATATCAAACAAATCACACTAATTAAGATTATATGCAAGTTTCTTTTTCATTTTTTGAGTGACTTAATTAAGAGATCGTATATAGAATTTAACTTAGTAAATGTAAATTTTAGTTACACCCTTACTTCAAATAAGTGGCTCCATGCAAGGAATAAATATAAATGAATAAATAAATAAATAAATAAATAAATAAATAAATAAATAAGTTTGTTGAATTCTTAAACTTTTACATTTAAAGCTTGTAGTAAGACGTGTAGCATTTAATCATCAAATATTAAAAAATAAAAAATCAACTTTTCATAGGTGTGTCGACTGTTCTCTGCCTTCCCTCTAGAGAGAGAAGAAGCTAGAGAGTTTTGTTCTCCAGTCGGAGATTCCAAAGTCTTGCTTCTGCAAGTTTCATCTTCGCTCCCCTTCACCTTCTCTTCTCTTCTCTTCGTCTGTCCCCCTCTTGATCCGTTTTACTTGGTCATTGTTTTGGTCTCTGCTGGGCTCGCCGTCGCCGTCCCCCTTTGCGGCGGCGATCCCCCCCTCCCCCACTTTTTCTTGTTTTAGATCATTTTAGTCTTGTTTTGCAGGTCGGAGCGTCGAGGTCAAGGGCGGCGTCCCTGCCTCTCTCAGGTAGCTTTGGCGTTGTTTTGTGGGCGATGGTGAGGCCGGATCTATAAGGGTTTGGACGGGTTTCTCCAGAGGCGGCCATTCCCCCTTTTCTTCTTCGCCTGCTCATCTTTGGAGGCAGATGGTGACTGTCCAGGCTCGGATCTATTGATGTCTTGTGTCGTTTTCTATTTTTACTGGTTGCTGCCGAGCCTCAAATTGACCACCTGATCTCTCTGTTCTGATGAAGAAGTCTTAATCTTGCAATGGTGGCTTTGAAGTTGGCTGTTTTTTTGGATGTTTTATGGCTTTATCATGTCTTTGATGGCCTTTCGGTGCTTTTCCGGTGGCTGTTTTGGTCTGTGATCGGATTTCCCTGCTTTTCCGGTGGTCTACCGTTCGTCCTTGGAACTCTAAGTCAGAATGTGGTGCCGCGCGTGGAGAGTTTATTTATTGATGTTTTGAAAAAGGACCACTTTTACTTTTTTCAATGTTTTTATTTTTACTCTTTTCAAGAGCTTTGTCTCTCAGATGTGGTGGTATGTACCGCTATGTGCCTGTCTATTGGCTGTGATAGCCTTCCTTTAATGAAAGCTACAATTTCTATTAAAAACTTTTCATAGGTAAAAAGTCATGTGTCACTGGGAGAATCACATATCTTTCCAAGCATGCCACAGAGTTCGGGCCGGACTAAGGGGTCGGAACCGGATGCGAATAAAAATAAATAAATAAATAAAAATAAAAATCATGTGTACGTAAAAAATTGAAGATTTGAAGTAAAACATAACTCGGGCGAGTCTCGGGTCACGATTACCCTCCCTCTACGGGTTTATGCTGACCCACGGGTTGAGAAACCTTGTGTGGAATGTAGAAGGATGAGTTTCCAGCTGTCTACTAAGGAACGGAAAACTGTCCACCAGGGCACAGTCAGTGTGGTATATTTGCTCCAAGGTGCAGAACTCGAGTCATGACGAACACAGTGTAAGAGTTCAACTCTTAACAGGTGAGTTCCTTGTGGACATCATACACTGGTCGTCCCCCACTAGAAGACCGTTGTGTACCTAATTATCTTCCTCTGGTGGCTTAAGGCGGTGCCAGAAGGGCAGCTAGTGTGCCTCTCTCTACTTTTTCGCTCTCAGGAAAGGAAAACGCAAAGAATGCTGCTTGATTAGAAAGAAATGTACCGCAATGATTATATTCATGGTACATTCAATTGTCTGAATAATATTTTGTTTGTTTTTCTTTAATCTTAATTCCTTTCCTCTTTTTGCATGAAACAAGGAGGCAAAAGAGTGCTCCTACTACAGTTGTGTCCTACAAGTCTTTTATACATAGTCAATGAAGATCAAAATGAAAGATATTTTTCCAAAGACCAGAAGTGGGACCAAAACTTAGAGAATTTTAAGGAGCTTCACATGGTTTAGGTTTACTATTTCAGCCATTTTTCGTTCTTGTGGAGACCGAGTTTGAACAGCTCTAGTCTGCCACGTGTCGTCTCTCTATGCTTGTCAGATTACTGATGTGTCACTTTTAAGGTGTAAAATAATGTTGGGAAATTGATTTATTAGGGACTTTGCCGGACCATTGGAGTTAAATAGCTTAATGGTTCTTCTCGTGAAGAATTGAACTTGACTGACTGACTATTCACAGAAATTATTTGAAATCTACAGCTATGTACAGTCAGTGTATGATTCACAAAGGAAAAGCATTTATGGTCAACAGTACATGCTCATGATATGCAGGAAACGTACAAGTTGTTTATGACTTGCGGTATCTCTATATTTATAGAGTTTGGCGTTTTATTGTTTAAATGACTGATATTTGGCTGCACAGTAAACTTCTGACAGCTAGAAATCAAAGCCTGAGAGTTTGTGAGAGTTTTGGATTCATTTATTGTTTGGATAACTTAATTTGACAAAGAGTGGTTTCAGCCACGGGTTACTCTCCTTGCAGAATTAAGGATTGCAACCAACGTTATTCTCCAGCCAAAAGACAATTCGTGATACATTTAAGGGTTAATTGTATTTTTTTACCCATGTGGTTAAAGCTTTGTGCGAAAGACGCTTTTGAAGTTTCAAATGGTGAAAGAAACCTCACCGTGGTTTAATTTTTGTAGTGCGAACAACTCAGGTATGTGAATGCAAATAACCGATAACAATTATGTAACACGAGTACTGATTTTAGACGATTGCTGTCGATCGTATGAAACGTGTATGCAGTCAAGCCAAATCGGTAATAATCAAAAGAGCCGATGTATCGAAACTTAATTTTATCACTCATGTGACCCTTGTTGAGCATATGCGTCAAAACAGAAACACAACAGTTTTTTTCTTGGAGGGGAAAAAACAGGACAGTTGATTTAATGTTGAAACATCATCCAGAACATGACCTAGCTGGCCAAATGACAACACCTCTGAATATTTGTATCGTGTCATTGTTATAGCAATTTCATGAAAAATCAGATCAAGTAACTTTGTGTAATCCGTGCCTAATCATCTTCAATTAACTCATCAGCATGAGAGATTTGCATGCACATGGGCGGAGCCATGTAGGCGCACGAGGAGGCAAGAGCATCCCTTAAGTTTTGAGTGATTACTACCACCTCGGTTTCCTCTCTTCCTATCCATTGTGACTTTTTGATTCGTATCTGGGTCACTTTGACCAGGTAATTTAGATAGCAAAACGATATAATTTTTTGATAATTTTTTCACCATATTATAGAACAACTTTTACTCTACAACACCATGAAAAAATTATCAAAAAATTGTATCATATTGCTATCCAAATCACCAGGTCAAAGTGACCTGGTGAATAGTGACAAAAGTCATAATGGGTAGGAAGAGAGGGAAGTGATTATTACTATACTCTCAAAATAAAGTTATCAAGTAATTACTATTATTGTGACACTGTGCCACTCCTCCAGCAGAATCGTGGCTCCGCCACTGTGCATGTAGTATCATTTCTAGTTTTTATACACAAAGCGCTTTACAATTAAACAAACACATTGGAAACGTGAAATCAAAACAGAAGACTGTCTCCAGATATCGGTCTTAAGAGCAAGCTCCTCTTAGCACCTTGGAGAGATGGCGTGAGCTATATGACAGTTCTGTAATAGTTATGGTAAATCAAGTAAGATGAAGGCTAGGGGTGGTCAGGGCTTCGGAAACCCACACGGTTTTGGTGCATATTCAAAAAACTATTTTTTGTTTCTAACCCAAGAAAGACATTCCAAAATTTACAATATTACCCAACAAACTATAGTGAAATGAACTAGTACACACCACAGCTTTGAGAAGTACTATGTAGCTAGTGATGACCTTGAGGTGGTGATGGTGATGATGATGATGTCCAGCTTTCTAAGCCAATGTCATTGTGTTTCCTCGACGGACCGGAAGCCGGAAACGGAACCCTTCTCGGCAAGAACCCTAAGAAATGGCCGACGGAGTTGTTGTTGTTGTTGTTGTTGTTGTTGTTGTTGTTGTTGTTGTTGTTGTTGTTGTTGTTGTTGTTGTTATGATGAGACAGCTTGGGGTTGAAGCTGCTTCTACTTGTGCCTTGGCAGTGCCCTACCATGAAGAGCAGAAACATCACCATTGCAAACCACACTTCTTGTTGGAGACTTCTTCTTCTTCTTCTACAATCACCCATGTTGAGAGAGATGGTGAAGTGGTTGAGAGGGAGAGAGATGGGAGAGAGTAGATGGAGTGGTTGAAGGTTCTGCAAATGGTGAACTAGTAGTACTAGTAAGGTGTTAGAAGCAGAAAGTAGGAAAGCTTCTTTTCGAGTGGGTCTTATGAGGCTCTCTAAAATAAAAAAGAGGGACAGCTGATATGATAGACAGGAAGCCAAAGTGTGATGGAAGAAGCAGATGAATGAACCATGGTCAAAACTCTTTTCAAACCCTCCTCCTCCCTCTACAACTTCTCAACACTGCTATTTGTAACCCGTCTTATTTAGTACCATTCCGTCCCACCAGCTTTGCACCATTTGACTTTTTTACCCGTAATTGAGTCACTTGACCCGATGATTTAGATCGCAAAACGACGTAATTTTTCAATAAATTTTTTATTGTGTAGAATAAGAGTTACTCTACAACACTGCGAAAAAGTTATCTAAAAATTGTAACGTTTTACTATCCAAATTATCGGGTCAAAGTGACACAGTAAATAATGATAAAAGTCCAAATGGTGCAAAAGAGGTGGGACGAAATGGTACTAATACCTTTAATACAGTAGCACGTGTATTTAATAAAGGATCCATACAAAAACGAAACTACAGCAAGCATGTTTTCTGGCAACATTAACCAGGGGTGTTTTTGCGCAAACCCCTAACCACATGAGGGTAAATGCAATTAACCATTTGTAGATTGATTTTTGTGACATGAAACCTCCAACAATTCCAATTTTGTAGAAAAGGCCTATGCACTTTTTGTTTTGAGAAATAGCCTCCGGTCGTTAACAAATTATAATAAATTACTACAGTGCCCATCACGTGACCTTACAAGATGGGTATTACAGCCCATGACGCGACCTCACGCGCGTGATGGGTATTACAATAATATTTCGTTAATTTAATCTAACCATGCTCATTGTTGGAGGCTATTTGTTTCACAATGAAAAAAATGTATAGAATTTTTCAATGAAATCAAAAGTGCTCGAGATTTAATGTCACAAGTGTCCAAGTGCATGCATGTTTAGTGTCATTTGTCCTTTTAATAACCTACATGGTTTACGCGGCTACTAGGCGAATGTTTGTCTAATAAAGGTGTCCCTTATTTGCATTGGATAATAACTCTTGGTGTTCAGCAATCTGTGTTTGGCTCCCCTTATTTATGGGGTCTCATACATCTCTTGTGAAGAAAGAAGAATAGCGTAGACATGTGATGATGATGGGTCCGTAGGAGTACTATATAGAAAGATTTGGTCACCAGCTAGCTGTTCTTTTCCTGCAGATTTTTTGGACCCCTGCTCTTTTATTGAAGAGGCCTTCCATTTTGTTCACGATTGCGTCCTTTATCCTATTACTACTCCACTCTTTGCTATGGACAGTTTGGACACCCGTTTTTTTTGAGTAGATCGCACTTATTTCATAGTTTTAGTTTAGAAAACAAAATAGACCACACTGTGGGCGTTTGGATGTAAACATTGAAGAAGCCTGATACTACATAAGAGATTTTGTGTAAAGCTCTTGACATTTATGAAAGGGTGAAAGTACGCTTTCGCCATCTCGGGTTTGACTCAAAGACACTTTCATCCCACAAAAGTAGGACTGCAACTCGGGCGGACTGGTCGGGTTGGCACCCCTGACCGAGCCCGAGCCCGAGTTCGGTCGAGGCTGTCCAAGCCCAGCCCAGCCCGAGTTAAGAGCATCGCCAACCCACCCGAGCCCGAATTCGTACAAATCTATTTGGGTTCGGGCTGAATTCGGGCTAGTACATTAAACTTAATACCTTTATTAATACATAAGAGAATAATAAAATGTTGGTAAAAAAATAAAATTAACTTGTTCAAAACTAAAAGTATGTTTAAAAGCGCAAATAATCAAAAGAAAACAAACATATTCATCTTAGATATGCTACTTAATTATCTCAAAATGTAATATTTATAGGTAGTTTTCATGTCAATCAGGCAATTCGGGTTAGCCCGTCTTTTAATAATTGTGCCCAAGCCCGACCCTAATTGAAATTCGGGCGGAGAATTTATGCCCAAGCCTGTCCAAATTACTAAAACTATGTGTCCGGGCCCTATTTTACTTCGGGTTGGGTTCGGGTTGGTCGGGTTCAACCCGCCCAAGTTGCACCCCTACACAAAAGGAAGCTAGCTCAGTGGTAGAGTGTTTGAAACCCATGCATTATGTCTCGGAGTCCGAACCCGTCTATATGATGTAATTCTAAACAAAGGGACACTTTCATCCCTTTCAATTTGAAAAATAACTCTTACACCCATCTATGTGCCAAACTTCAGAACACTAATCTCTCCTGATTGTATTAGTTTATACTCCCATAAGGAAAGTTTGTCCCCAAATCTACTATCAATATTAGCAACGGGCCCGCGTTCCTAGACTAACGACACCACGATTAAGGAGTGCAAAGTGCAAGTATCTTGAAATTTTGCACATTACAGCGGTGAAGTTTCATTTCTCAAACTAACAGGGCCAAAATGTTTTTGAATCAAACTTGAGGTTGTGAAAATGTATTTTACCTTTTATCAAACCATAATAAAATAGACTAAATTTCACTCAAACGGTCAAACTCCTCTAGTATAGGAAGATTTTCACTTACCACCCTTATGTTTACATGTTTTCACTTGCAAAGGGTAAAAGTCAAATTGAAGTTTCTCGTATAAGTGAAGATCTCCCTAAATTTGCTCTTTAGAATGTGATTGCCCTCATGTCCTCGTTCACGTTTTCACAACAGCCTCCTCCGCCGGAGATTTCTGTTGAATCTCCGGCAGCCTTTGTACGAAATTAAACGAATTTCAAGCGACGGTTCGTCTATGGATCTGCTATGAATGAAGATGATGAATCGGTTACTGGTAATCGAACGTTTCGTGAAACTCTGGTGCAGTCTCACCCGAAGGGGATCTACGTTGAGGAAGACCCGTTTCCAATTGATGATGCGAACGAACCAACTGGTGTCGTCTCTGAAACCACAGTGGATGGCCGAATCTGTGTACGGATTTCTGGTTCAGCTCTTCGAAAACTCCATCACCCATGGAGTAGAGCCCTTATTGTCAGAGTTATGGGGAAGGAGCCTCTGTTTTGGATCCTTCATGACCGATTAACTACTCAGTGGAAACTGAGATCTGGTTTTGAGTTCACTGACCTTGATAATGGCTGCTACTGTGTTCGTTTCTTCTGTAAAGAAGATTACGAGCATGTACTGTTGAATGGGCCGTGGATGGTGCAGGGGAAGTATCTCACCGGTCAGCGTTGGATCCCTCACTTTGATCCTTTTGCGCCGGGGGTCACTTCTACGCCAGTATGGATTCAATTAGGGCTTTCCCATCGAGTATTTTGACGAGGATACGTTGATGGATGTTGGGAGGAATATTGGGGATTCAATCAAAGTCGATTGGAACACTATTGCTGCCTCTCGCGGGAAGTATGCGAGGATCTGTGTTGAGGTTGATTTGCAGAGAAGTTTGAAGTCGGAGATCTGGGTGAATGAGAAACGGATTCCGTTCGAATATGAGGGGTTCGGGATGATTTGTTTCGAGTGTGGGGTTTATGGTCACAGGAAGGAGGAGTGCCCTACCCTCAAGCCTCCGGTGGATGTTCCTCCATCGGAGTTCACGGTGGATGAAGAGATCAATCCTTCGGTGGTTATGGTAGATCGGAATCCATTTCTGGCGCCGGAAATGGAGAAGGAGAAGAGATTTGGGCCCTGGATGATAGCAGCTCGCAGGAAGAAGAAGAAGAAGAAACTGAGCCGTCCACGTGGCAAGGAGGATGATAAGAGTGTTGAGCATGTCGCACCGCATCCTAGTGATGATGGAGGTAATGAATTTAATTTCGGTGTATTGAATTCATTGGGTGAGGAGGTTGGGGTGTTTACTCCGGGCCGCACTGAATCTTTTCTCAACGGTCGTAACAAGTTGGACAGTGTGGCTACTACGAGCGGTCACTCTCCCAATCAACGCTTGCCGCGTGGAGGGGCTCGTCAGCAGAATTCAAATCTGAAAGCCGGGTATTCCAACGGAAAGGGAAAGAACTCTGCAAACCCTAATTTTCGTGCGCCTCTTGGCAAACTGGATTCTAATCAATTCGCAGGTATGAACCCTTTCCAGTTCAATTCTTCGATGGGTAAGGGTTCCGGGTTTGGTCCGGTTATGGGTCCACGGTCTATTTTGACCAAGCAGGGGTTAATCCCAACTAGTAGTTCTCCGGCGAGTGGTCGGATTCATTAAAAAACTTCCTCATGAAAATCCTTTCTTAGAATTGTCGGGGTATTGAGAATCCAGCGACGGTAAGATCTGTTCTTGATCTCTGTAATTATTATAGTAATTGTGTTTCGGTTCTTTTAGAGCCTAGAGTGAATGGCACTCATGTTGTCAAGTTATGTAAGAGGTCCATGTTCGATAAATGTCACATTGAGGAAGCTAGAGGTTTCTCAGGGGGTATTTGGATTTTCTGGACTAGTGCTGAGGTGGAGTTAGAAGTTCTTGCTTCTACTTATCAATCTGTTACTAGTGTGGTGCATGATAGTAACCAGTTTGATTGGCTAGTTTGATTGGCTATTTACAGCCATTTATGCAAGTCCTAATGTTGCTAGCAGAGTGGGGATGTCGACTCATTTAAAGTATATGAATAAGATTCATAATCTCCCCTGGTTACTTTTGGGGGATTTCAATCAAGTAGTAGCTAGTAATGAGAAGAAGGGTGGCAGAAGGGTAAATGTGAGTAATAGTACCCCTTTTATTGATTGTCTGTATGAGTACCAACTCCAGGATTCGGGGTTTTCTGGTCCATTGTTCACTTGGACTAATTCTCAAGATGGTAGAATTATTAAACAGAGGATTGATAGGGCTTTGTGCAATAGTTCTTGGAGGATCAAGTTTCATGAAGCTCTAGTCAATCACATTGCTAGAGTTAATTCTGATCATAACCCTATCCTTGTTGATCTTGGGGGTATCCCTTTCCCAGCTAGCTATTTGAAGCCATTTATAATGGAAGTGGCTTGGTTCTTGGAGCCATCTTTTAAAGATTTGGTCTGTGATCTTTGGAAGAATGGTGTCCCTTTTGCTGATTTGGTGCAGAAGTTCACTTCAGAAGTCAAGCTTTGGAACAACATTGTGTTTGGTAATATTTTTCAGAAGAAGAAAATTCTAAGAGCTAGACTTCTGGGCATTCAGAGAGCTCTGAAAGTTAGGGAGAACCCTTTTCTTAGACACCTGGATGGTTTGCTGCAGGATCAATTGAATAATGTGTTACTACATGAAGAGTTGTTCTGGTTTCAGAAAGCTAGGCTTAATAAGCTTCTTTTGGGGGATAAGAATACTCACTTCTTCCATCTTTCTACTGTTTCTAGAAGAAGAAGGAATAAGATTACCATGATAAAGTTGCAATCTGGAGTTTGGTGTGAGGATATTAACCAACTTAAGAAGATGTCACTTCCCATTTTAAGGAGTTATTTACTGACTCTGATCATAACCTTCCTCAAGGGTTTGTTTGGAGATGTAATACCCCGTATTTAAGTTAATGGGTTATTTGGTCATTTTGAGAAAATATTTGAAAATTTCAAGAAATTTAATTTCAAACTTATTTATGACCCTTTGTTAGTTTTAATGTATAAGTGTGTCATTTGACATCTATGATGATATATACATTTATTTTGGGGTTATTTTGTAGTTTTTAAAACTTGAAAAAAATCTTATATGAAAATTATTATTTTTTTTTACTTGGGAGGTACTGTAGTTTTCTAAAAGTGAATTATACAAAGTGTTTTATTTGAAATTATTTGGAGATTTTATAATTTATGAAAGTTATCTTTTAAGTGTTAGCTATTAATTGGTATTTTATTTTCACCCCTTAAATTTTGACTTTCATCATCACCCATCAACTCTTTTATTTTATATTTACATCCCAATTTCTTGATACACTACTTTGGATCAATACCATTAAAATAAGATATCCTAGTTATTCAATCTATGTATGTATTCATCCCCTTGTTGCATCAACACCTCATCACCATCACTCTTTGCCTACATCTATCATTTTTTTTACATCTTTTCATTCTCCTCATGAACAATCAATGAAACTCTCACCAACCTCCACCATCAAGGCATCAACCCCATTTCTTTCTTTCACAATTCCTCATTTGTTTTTCTCTTCAAGAGCACTCATACTAGCTCTATTCTCTCTCTCAAAACTCCATTCCCGTTTTTGGGTGTTCACTACACAAAAACTTCATCAAAACTCATTTTTATGGTCTCCAAACCATGGAAAACTTGAGTCCAAGGGTTGTATCATCATGGAGGGGAGCTCTTTCACTATTCTACTCATGGATTGAAGCCCAATATAACAATTTTCCTCACAATTTCTTGAATCTTGGGGTAACATTTCCTCTAGTCTTCAACTCATTCTTGCATGTCCATCTTTATCTTTGATTGATGAAATTTCATCTTACATTTCTTCCTTTCCATGCTTGATTCTTCATTTCCTTTGTTAGATCATGTGATTGACTCCAAAATTTTGACTATTTCATGAAACCCACACTAGAACCAACATGCATGTTGTGAATGTCATCTTCTATGCATTGCTACCCAAGAGGGTTTTGATCATTTGTGTCAAGAGCATGTAAAAGTCTTACTTAATGCCTAAAATGATGTAATTTGGGTGAAAATCAAGTCTCCATAAGTTGCATGTGTCATATAATTGATTTGATCATGTTTTAAGTGCTCTAGGTGAAATTTTCACATTTTTACAATCTGACCAGTTTGTGAAAAACGTATATTATCTCTAAATTTTGTCTCTGTAGAATTTTTAAATCTTTTATATTCTGAAACTAGACTCATAGAGGGTCATTTTGAAAGAAAATTCAACTCCATAGCCTTTTTGGTTAGGGAGATATGCTCATTCTAAGTTGCATGTTTTCTGAAACACTGTTTTTGGACAAGTTTTACCATTTTTGTTAAAAATCTCATTTCCAGAAACTTATGGCACCAAATATTTCTTGTGATTAAAGTAGACACATAGGGGATTAATTCTGGAGAAGATGAGCTTTATTTATATTCTCCAAGTGCTAGTAATACCCTTGCAAACTTGAAAGTTTTTCCCAAACTCTTCTCTGCATAGCAGTATTTGTTATTTTTGTAACTTGAGTTTTACAATGTCTATGCATGATTTTCTTGATGTTTCTGAAAGTAGACACATATAGGTTCATCATACATTAATTTCAAGATTTTAGGAGATGATTGGATATGGTAAATATGGATCCAAAGTCAGAGCTACAATTCTGTCCAGAATTGTAGTTTCACATTTTTTAGAAAACTTGAATTTTCGAAGTTCTAAGTGTTTTGTTGGATTTATTTTGATAATTAAACATAATTATATGTTCATTAGTGACATTTAGGACTATGTGACATGTAGGTTTTCATTTTTATTATGCCTGTGTAAATTGGTTATAACGAGTACGTCATACGTGTGATTGTAGACATCGACCTCGTAGGAGAGAGCGGTTGTCGTCGGAGTGCTAAACTTAGTTTCTTGATTTTAATTGTGCTTCATCTCAGTGTAAGTACATATGTACGGGCTTTTCATATCAAAATGTGCGTATGAGTTCGATGTTTCAAATGAATGCTTTTTATATGAAAAAGTATGAGAATGCATGTTTTCCACTCGAATGTTGTTAAACTATTCTATTCATCTCCTTTGAGAACTCTCGGAAATTACTTGTGAAATGTTGATATTCTGATTCTCGTGATGTGAAAGATAAGAAATAAAATACCTCTAATAGACTTAGGACGATGTACAGAGTACTGTTATTAATGAGAGGCGTCAAGCGATCCTCCATTTTCTTATGGCTAAGACCATTGAAGCAATGCTTCTTATTATTGGATAGAACGTTAATGTTCAAAAATCCGCCCCCGATGAGCCAAAAGGTATCAAGATATTGAAGCCAAGGGTTTTATAGAGCTATAGAGTGCTACTTATACTTGTAAGGACAACTACGGTATAGGGGTGTCGACACTTAAGGCCTTTTAGCTAATGTTATGAGCGGGGTTGACGAATGGGCACCCTTAACGCTCGGGTGAAATAGGGTTTGATAGACCCTAGAAGGAACCCTTTAGTGATTATTTCGTGATCCCTCTGTCTACATCGATCCGCTGTTGGCTCTAGACATGCCTCAGCTAAACTTAACAATTAAATTGGAATTGAAAGAAAGTTTGATTACTCTATTGATGTTGTTTGTGGCTCTTGATTGCCTAATCTAATCAAATGATTTGAAAAGCTTTGGCTACTTGTGATTTAATATCATTATCAGGTCAAATGGACTTGTTTACTGTTGATTCTACTTGTTTAAGAATATGTTGACTACTTGTGGTTTATAAATGTTTTAAAGATGATGGTTCTCGCTACGCGGTTACTCATAAATGTTCCGAATTGTTCCAGCTCTTTTGCTCATTGATTTTTAAATCTCTTTATTTGCTTCAACTCATGCTTCCGTGCCACTCGTTGCTTTACATGTCGTAGTGTGTATTTACTCAGTTTTTACTGATCATTTCTTCAAAACTGCGTCGGCTTTTGCCATTTTAAAACCGCAGGTCATCACTCAAGGTGGGTGATGGGAACGCGGAACGAGACAAAGACGTTTAGATTAAGTTAGAGTAGACCACATAGATTATTTCAAACACATTATATTTGTAAACTTATCTTCTCAAGATTGTTGTATTTCTTAAATAAAATGTAATATTCGTAACTATATTTCTACTTTTGGTTATCAGTTGTCTCTTTAACCCTGAACCGAGATCCCGGGTCGTTTCAGGAGAGGTGGTCAAATCACAAATGAGGAGCTTGGTGGGTTGCTTCTTCCAGTTTTTTGCAGTGAGGTAAGACAGGTTGTGTTCCAGATGGGGGCTTATAAGAGTCTAGGCCCTGATGGCTTACCTCCAATCTTCTTTCAGCATCATTTGGAGTTGGTTAAAGACATTGTTTGTTCTATGGTGGTGGAGGTTGTTACTTCTCGTAAGCTCCTTGAGAATATCGATTGTACTTTATTGAATTTCATTAAAGTGGACTGCCCTACGAATTTGGTCAATTAAGACCTATCAGTCTTTGTAATGTGGCTTTGAAAGTCATCACAAAGTTTCTTACTCATAGGTTGAGACCGCTTCTTCAGAGGCTTGTTCACCCCTTCCAGTTCATTTTTATGCAAGGGAGATTGGCTAGTGATAATATTATGCTAGCTTAAGAAGCCTTGCATTACATGCATCAGAGAAAAAGCAGGAAATGTTATATGGCTATCAAGATTGACCTTTCTAAAGCCTATGATAGAGTGAAATGGTCTATTTTGGATCATATACTGTCTCAGATAGGGTTGCCTAGTAATTGGTCCTCTCTTAATATGGATTATGTGATGACCTCCACTTATAGAGTCATTTGGAATGGTGAGCAAATGGCTCCCTTCACTCCCCAAATAGGTCTTAGGCAAGGGGACCCCATCTCCCCTTACCTATTTCTTTTGGTTATGGAGTGTCTTGCCCAAAAAATTCAGATAGGTGGCACTTGGAAAGGCATCAAGTTGGGCAGAAGTGGTGTGGCTCTTACTCACCTACTCTTTGCTGATGATCTCTTGCTTTTTGTGGAAGCTTCTGTTAGGCAGGTTGATTCTATAAAGGAAGTGTTAGATGAGTTCTTTTTTGAAGCTGGCCAATACATCAGTTTGGAGAAGTCAAAGTTGTTTGTGGCCCCCTCATTTGATAGATCAGTGGCTAGACATCTCAGCTCTTTGTTGGGTATTGAACTTTCTTCTAATCTGGGTATTCATCTTGGTGTTCCTTTGATTTATAGGAAATGGAACAAATACAAGTTTCAGTTTTTTGTTGAGAAGGTGGAGAAGAAGCTTGCTGGGTGGCTTTCTTCTAACTTGTCTTTTGCAGGAAGAACAACCATGGTTCAGACTGCTTTGCAGAGTATTCCTACTTATGTTATGCAGTCCTCTCTGCTCCCTAAATCTACAATCACTGATATAGATAAAGTCTGCAATAGGTTTTTATGGGGTGGTAATTCTTCTCATAATAAAATGCCTTTAATTAACTGGGATTGTGTTACTTCTCCCAAGGAGAATGGTGGATTGGGGCTCAAGAAGCTTGATCTATTCAATCAAGCTTTGGTGGCTAAGATTTGTTGGAGGATTGCTACTGAAGACAGTTCTAGTCTAGCTATTGCTATGAGAGGTAGGTATGGTTCTCCTCTTTCTAGACCCGAGGTGAAGTCTAATCACTCAAGAAATTGGAAAAAAATTGTGAGATGTTTGGCTGCTGTCAAGAAAGGGTTTGGCAAAATGGTTATTTCTGAGTCTCACACTCTGTTTTGGGTTGACCAATGGCTTGGTCAATTCAAGCTTATGGATGTGGCTAATGGGCCTCTCTCTGATGATGATTTGTTGCTTCCGGTGAGACATTTTTGGGATAATGATGGTGGTTTGAATATCACTTCTTTACTGAGCTTGCTTCCTTCTGTGTTTATAGAGCTTCTGAATACAGTGATCCTGGTGGATCAGCCTGATACTGCAGATAAACATGTGTGGTTGGGTACTTCTTCTAGTAAGTTCACTGTGGCTAGTGCTTACAATGTTCTTACTGATCACAATGCCAAAAATACTTTTGACAGAAATGTTCTGTGTATTAACCTAGCAAAATGATATGAGAGTATATATAGCACAGATCCAACGGTAGGATCTGTACGAACATAATCTAACGGTAGCAAACATTTAGGGTTTACATAATGACATAAATACCCTTGAAAAGTAATACAAATAACAAGACTAATCAGTGGACTTAAGCTTGGGCTTTAGAGCTTCTGTTTGGGTTGGCTGGCTCTTGTCTTGTTTCATTTAGATTCTTGATGGATTGGGTTTTGAATGGCAGGCCCATTTCATTTAGCTCCGCTATTACTCCCCCTTAAACTGATGATACATGGGAGGACATCAGTTTACTTCGGAAGCCTTCAAATTGTGTTGTTGGCAGCGACTTTGTGAAGAGATCCGCAAGTTGTTCTGCATTTGGAAGAAAATAAATAGTGAGATGTTTTAGCAAAGCTTGTTCACGCACGTAGTGGTAGTCAATTTCAATATGTTCTGTACGTGCGTGAAAAATGGGATTGTAAGTAAGTGCTAAAGAAGAGATATTGTCCGTATGTAAAAGAGGTGGGTTTGGTAAACGAAAACGAAGATCATGAAGTAACTATCTAAACCATGATAAATCAGCAGCAGCAGCTGCTAAGGCCCGATATTCGGCCTCTGTTGAGGAACGAGAGATAGTGGGCTGTTTCTTAGCAGTCCAATGGACTGGATTTGGTCCGAGAAAAACAATTAGGCCCGTAGTACTGCGGCGATCCGTTGGATCACCGGCCCAATCAGAGTCCGAATAGATTAGTAACGGTAAAAGGCCAGTAGTATAATAAAGGCCCAAATTTTTGGTACCTTGGAGATACCGTAAAACACGTTTTGCACCGCTTAAGTGAACATCAATGTAAATGCGATGTCGGGACGAGTAAACGTCAAATATTGTAAGACACCTAAAAGTTGTCGGTAAGGAGTGGCATCAGGGAGTAAAATGCCTTGATGAAGGTGATATTTAATCCCACCAGTTAGAGGAGTAGTGCTGGGTTTGAAATTTGACATATTGAAACGAGTAAGTAAATCACTGATGTATTTTTCCTGATGAATGTGAATCCCCTTTGAGGATTGTGTGATTTGAAGACCCAAAAAATAAGTAAGTGGTCCAAGGTTGGACATTTGAAATTCTTGACCTAATTGAAGAATTAAAGAGTTAATAAATAGTCATTGCCAGTTATAATTATATCATCAACATGCAAAAGTGAAACATTTATTTTTTGTTGATGATGTCGAATAAATAGTGAACAATCGGCATAAGAGGCAACAAAACCAAGGGAACAAATAAAAGATGTAAAACGCTCGAACCAAGCCCTAGGGGCTTGTTTTAAGCCATATATAGACTTGTTTAGTAGGAAAACATGATTGGGGTATTGAGAGTTTTGAAAACCAGTGGGTTGTTTCATGTATACTGTTTCTCGTAAGAAGCCGTGAAGAATTGCATTTTTAACGTCTAGTTGCTGTAAAGGCCAAGAAAAATTTGCAGCAAGAGCCAATATAGTGCGAACAGTGGCATGTTTTACAACTGGACTGGAGGTTTCTTCATAATCCAACCCAGGTGTTTGATGAAAGCCTTTTGCAACTAAACGTGCCTTATAACGAGAAACAGACCCATCTTAATTAAACTTAGTACGAAAAACCCATTTGTTGCCTATAATGTTTGCCTTTGGTGGAGGGGGCACCAAATTCCAAGTCCTTTGTTGTAAGAGGCTGTCAAACTCAGAGGCCATAGCTTGACGCCAATGAGTGTGTTTGACAGATTCTGTATATGAAGTAGGATCAGTGTGTGCAGATGGTAAAGAAACAGAAGAAAAACCAACAGTAGAAGATGGAGAGACATAATAAACTAGTTTCTTTTTACTGATCCCAGATTTACTTTGGGTCTGCATGGGATGAGTGCTATGTGATGTGTGTGGGGGGTTATTCATCACTGGGTTCAAATTTGCCGTGCCAAAGTTTGGTGAGAGAGACTGTACCCCTTCTGTGGCATAAGATCCTGTAGTAGTATCAGTAGCATCTGTAATGAGAGATGAAGAAGGCATCTGTGGAGCTGGAGATACAATTACTCTCTCACCACTTGGCTGGAAATTCTCATTACCCTCATATTGTGAGGTTTATGGTATAAAAACAGAAGAACCAGAATCAAACTGGTTTGGTGGAGCTGATACAGAACTGTGAGGATGCCCTGAAACAGAAAAGTCAGAGAATGAGTGTGGAGTAACAGCAGTTTGTGCATAAGGAAAGGAGAACTCATCAAAAAGCACATCTCTACTAATGTAGAACTTTTTAGAGATAGGCTCATAACACAAATATCCTTTATAGCCAGATGCATATCCTAAAAAGACACTTTTTTTTTTTTATTTGGGATCTAATTTGGATGTGTTATAATCAGTTAATCGTGGAAAACAAGTGCAACCAAAAACTTTGAGAGAGTTATAATCAGGTTTTGAATTGAAAAGAAGTTCATATGGTGATTTGTGTGAAGTGTTTTTACTTGACATGCGATTAATCAAGTAAACAGAGGTAGCAACAGCATGATACCAAAACAACTTAGGCAAAGATGCATTGTGAAGAAGGGTAACAGCAGTTTCAACTATATGTCTATGCTTTCTTTCTGAGATTCCATTTTGTTGAGGTGTGTAGGGGCAAGACTTGTGGTGTAAAATGCCATTTTCTTTAAGAAATTTTTGAAATGTAAAAGCAGCATATTCACCCCCTCCACCAGAATGCAAAATTTTGATGGAATATCCTAAAAGTTTCTCAATAAAACAATTTAAATGTAGCAAATACAGTAGGAACATCAGATTTAAGTCTCGAAGGAAATAGCCAAGTAAATCGAGGATAGTCGTCAATAAACAGCACATAATACTTGAATTCATCATAAGACAGAGTGGAGGCAGGTCCCCACACATCACTGCGTAACATGTGCAATGGTGCAGTAGCAGAAGAAGAAGATAAATCATAAGGAAGACGACATAGTTTACCAGCCATACATGATTCACATAGGTTGCCTAAATTGTTCACAGATAATTTAACGGAAGGAGATAAACAGTTAACACATTTTGACAAAACAGAAGCAGAAGGGTGTCCAAGTCTTGAGTGCCACAAATGAGATTTGACTCTTTGACCCAAATAAGATTGAGGATTTGAGGAGGCATATAGTGAAGATAAGGGGTAAAGCCCATTTTTACTGGGTCCCTGAAAAATAATTTGACCCGTAGACTTGTCCTGAACACAAAAAGAGTTTTTATCAAAGATGAATCTAGTGTTGTGATCAGTGCAAAATTTGTGTACATATAGCAAGTTCACAGACAAAGTTGGAACATGTAAGGTGTTATTTAAAGCATAAGAGCTAGTAGAAGTTGAGAGATAGGTAGTACCAGAATGTTGGATAGGGAGAGAAGAACCGTTACCGACGGTCACTGTATCAGTTCCATTGTAAGGCTCAGCAAGAGACAGATTGCGAAAGTCTGCAGTGATATGATTTGACGCTCCAGTATCTGTCAACCAAAGATCCGAGGAAGGAGATGGAGCTGTCTGCGAGGTGGTTGAGGCCGCCATGGCTGAGAGTTGTTCAGGGGGAAGGCGTCCTTGATACGCAAAGTCCATACGGTGATAACAGTCAAGTGCGGAGTGATAATCGTATCCGCATATTTGACAGTTTATGGGCGGACCCGAACCACCACGACCCGAACCACCTCGCCCTCTGGATCTGGAGCGACCCGAACCGCGACCGGATCCGGACCCGTAACCGGAATTGGATCCGAATGAGTAACCCGAAACGGACCCGGATCCAGTCCCATAACCCGAACTGTAGTTGGAATTGTAACCGTTTGGGGGTCCAGATCCAAACCCGGAAGCAGATCGGCCACCACGAGAATCTGAGCGGCCACCACCGCCCGTTCGGTGACCAGATCGACCACCACGGTTGCTTTGGCCACTCCGAACACCGCTCTGATGGTAGAAGGCGGTGGTTGTTGACAGATATGGGGATGGAGACTGTAAGGCATGCATCTGCTCCTCGGCTTTGAGAAGAACATGAAGTTCCTCAAAAGGGATAGGCGTGGAGTGGATACGCAGAGAAGACCGGAAAGAGTTGTACTCCGGTGGAAGGCCGTTAAGAGCATATAGAAGCAGATCTTCATCGGCGGTGACAACGCCGGAGGCAGAGAGTTTGTCTCGGATCATTTTGAGCTTCTGCATGTACAGATCTATGGAATCTGAACCCTTCCTGATGGTGTGAAACTCAGCTTTGAGAGATAGAATGTTGGATCTGGTAAGGGAAGCATAACGGCGCTCAAGAATAGCCCAAGCTTCAGCACATGTGGTGGATCCAATGACTAAAGTAAGAGATTCTTGAGATAAAGTAGCATTTAGTATAGTAAGTATGGCTTGATCTTGAAGATGCTAGGACGTATATGTCGGATTTACAACCGGAGAGCCATCGGAGGAAGGAAGAACTGGATGTGGACATGGAATCGTCCCATCAAGGTAACCGTATAGAGTATGTGTGCGAAAAATGGAAGTAATTTGATGTTTCCATAGAACAAAATTGCTTTAATCAAGCTTGAAAGGAAGTAAGTTATGTATATTGGAGAGAAGATAGAGAGGCGTCGAAGTCTGTGGTGTAGTGGCGAGGGCCATGGAAGGCTTCTGATACCATGAAAGAACCCTTAGGGTTCAATAGAAGTGAGACGAAGAAACACAGAGAAGAGAAGAGAAAAATGTTATGTGTATTAACCTAGCAAAATGATATGAGAGTATATATAGCACATATCCAACTGTAGGATCTGTAAGAACATAATCTAACGGTAGCAAACATTTAGATTTTACATAATGACAGAAATACCCTTGACAAGTAATACAAATAACAAGACTAATCAGTGGACTTAAGCTTGGGCTTTAGAGCTTCTGTTTGGGCTGGCTGGCTCTTGTCTTGTTTCATTTAGCTTCTTGATGGATTGGGCTTTGTATGGCAGGCCCATTTCATTTAGCTCCGCTATTAGTTTTTACTGCTACTCTTAGCCAGGGGTGGCTTTGGCATAATCTCAGAATTCATGAGGCTGATTTCTCTCCCCCTGTCGATATGGTGGGGTTTGTTCTTAGTCAGGTTGCTAGAATCAGCAAGGAGCTTTCAATTTATCCTTCTAGTATTCTTCCTCACCCTGTTCTGGTTAAGTGGGAAGCTCCTCCTCTTCATCATTTGAAAATCAATGTGGATTGTGCCTTTACTCCTCAGAAAACTTCGGTGGGTATTGTCTGTAGGGATTCTACTTGTGCTTGGCAATGGGGGTTGCAGAGAAGAGTTGGTGCTGGTTCAGTTTTGGAGGGTGAAATTTGGGCGATTTTGGAGGCTTTACAGATGTGTCAGAATTTGGTCTCACAGGAGTGATTTTGGAAAGTGACAGTCTGGAAGCTACTCTGCTTATTGCTTCTGCTGATGCTATGCATCCTTTATGGCACATGATCCACAAAATTAAGCTTCTTTAGTCTTCTTCTGGTTCTCAAGTTTGCCATATTTGACGGGAAAAGAACCGTGTGGCTGATTTTTAGCTAGATCTAGTAGTTGGTTAGATTTTAAAAAGCATTTCTTGTGTAATCCTCCTTTAGGATGCCAGAATCTCTTGCTATTTGATGATGAAGGGTCTGGTGCTGTGAGGATGGTGTTTTAGTTTTTAGTTCAACTTCTTTGTTTTACCCAAAAAAAAGATCTCCTAAATTTTGAAGGGGGTGTAAGTGAAATTTCCCCATAGACACTACTAAATTGAAGGAGTCCTAACCGGTCCAGGCTGGCAAGGGGGGTCGGGCTAGTGGGCGGCCGGGCTTGGAAGAGGGCTAGGAGAAGAGGGGGTCGGGCCTCTGGGGTTAAATGTGACCCGCACCGATTTTGAGGTCAGGCTACTTCATAGGGGGTCGGGCTGGGTTGGTGGTCTGGGCCAGGCTGGACCGATTTTGCCCACGGGCCGACTCTCTTGACACCATGACTCCCAAGTCCCAACAAATGGTGGGTGGTAAAAAGGTAATATCAGCTCTAAATGTACATCCTCCCCACAAAGAGAAGATACAATCTCCACTAGGCGGAGAAAGGGAAAAGTAGAAGGACCATAATAGTAAATTAATCATCCCAAGAAAACAAAAATCCGGGAAAATACAAAGTGGACAACATCAAAGAGCAGCAGCCAATTGCAGTTTGCTTTCCTCAAAAGAGGCTTGTTTTTGAATTCGGAGATCACATATTTCTCATAGATCAGCTGTTTCTGATGGCCATCTCTCACTCCCTTTTCTCCCTCACTCTCTCTTCCGCCTCTCAGCCGCGTTCACCTTCTATTTCCAATCCCCACCGCCGTAATTGGTCGCCGCCGGTGGGTACGCAGAGTTTCAACCGAGCAAGGGTTATCAATTGTTCCTCACTCGAGATGGGTCCGCCCTCGGATTCCGTCAACGGGAGGTACAATATTTGTAGTTATTTCGTGTGTTATGGGAATGTTTGAATGTGCATTTTGAGTGAGATTTGTTGAGGATTGGCCTCCTATATGGTTGTTGGAAACTAGGGTTTTTATGACAAAGGTACTGAAGTGAGAATGAAAAAAAAAAATCCAATAATCGTTCATTTCGATTGGAGTGAGCAAAATTGTTCATTTTGAAGGAAACCCCAGAATCAGAATCCATTTATGCTTCCAGAAATGAATTTTGCTGTAAATTTATTTAAGTGTGTTTTGTTTTGGGTGAAAAATAATTGTGCTGTGATTTTGTTTCTGTTTCCCATCAAATTCCATTGTTCCAACAATCTTGAAATCGTCCTGTTATAACATGGGTATCACGAGCTAAGACGATGTAAACACGAAGGAACAAGAACACCAGATATAACGTGGTTCACTAGCGATTAACTAGCTACCTCCATGACCCATAAACCGATTTTATTGAGAGAACACACACGAATACAAGCCACGAATGTAAGAGCACAACCTAGGTCCTTTATATAGGCATATAGGGCCGACTTACTGGCCCAAGACATCCCAAAACGACCCTAAAACGGATTAGGAAACAAATCGACCGAATCTACCCAGTGCCATTCGCACAAATGACACGTCCTTTCGCACGAATCATTCAAGCGAAAGCCCTCGTCCTTTCGTGCGGAAGGGCAGTGTGTCTTGCGGCTTCCTTCGTCGTCAGTTGGTCCGTCGCTTCGCCTTGCTTCGTCTCTAACTCCTCGCCAAGCTTCCGTGGTCCATTCAAGGCACATTTCAACACTTCCATGTTCCCCTATGTGTGTGGTGGGGTAGTGATCTTCGATAGCAAATAAGAAACATAACCTTTTTGCAAATGATTATCTCTTGAAGCAGGAACCTTCTGGATCATACGTTTAGAGATTTGATATTTGAGACAGTGCGCTGGTACCTGCCACCTTGGATTATGTTAAGGGCGGATAAACATCACACCTAGGTTACGCTTGAAAGCATGGATTTTCCTAGGAAAAATAAAATGTATGGAAAATTCTCGAATCCAAGAATCATATGTTTCAATAACATTAGAAAACACATTGCTAACAATATATTTTTTGTTGCTATTTTGAACTAGCTTTATGTACAATCAATTAAATAAATTATTTTTCAATCTTTTCCTTTATCATTCATTTTCTTTTCCTAACGAATTCCATGGTCCCAACTTCCAATCGTAGCCATAGAGTAGTGAATGAGTAATTGTTGCAATTGTCTTATATAACCAAGCGTAGCAAATGAATTGGCGAAAATGTTCGACGAGAGGGACAAGAGAGGGAAATGGGTTAACCCGACTGATAATAATAGACATAAAACATGCACTAAACAAGATGTAGAAAGATATTTACCCACAAGTTCTATCACCCTCTATGTGGGTGCATGCAATTTCAAGCATACTTGATTGCTGTACCAAGGAGGTATTGTATGTCAAGCATGACTAACGTGGGAAGGTAATTAATTGTATGTCAAGCATGACTAACGTGGGAAGGTAACTAACTGATTAGATACGAAAAGTTAGAAACATGAAGAAGCTTTAGTTCAGTGATTTGAAGAACATCTCATTTCAAATGGTAAACTGCTGAATCTAAATCTGCAAACTGTGATCAGCCTGCTGGTTGGTCAAAAATGGAAGAGCCGCTAGCCGACTTAGCTTGTGGTACAGCAAAGGGAAGATCACATGAAAGTTTCTGTGGATGAAGTCACAGCTATACTAGCCTTTGGCGTAAGATGAACTAAGGGATTGCTACAGAGCTGGAAGGGTATTTGCTAACTAGCAAGTAAGATGACCTCGGTCTTTCAGAATGTCCAAAGGAAAAGTTGTGCCAGCATAAGGAGGGCGCCGTGAAAATTGCATAAATCCTTCAAATAAAACTTCTTATGAAGTACTGCAAGTGAATTCAAAATAGACATGTAGTAAGCAAAGGATCAAGACACTATTATCGAGTTATACATGTAGAAGCTAATAAAGTGGATAAATAATTCTGAGTTAAGCAAAGGCATTTTTGACATCTAAATGGAAGAGATGCCAACCCTTAGATAGCTGAAGCTCAGAGGCATTTTGTAGTAGGCAATTAGGCAGCTAAGAGAAAGTATCAACATAATCAATTGTCTCAGTTTTCATATACATAACTCTTAGCAATCGATGTAACCTTGCACTTCTCTGCACTCATATCAGAGTGATATTTAACTGTGTAAACCTGCTCACTTGCAACGGTTCTATGAGATGGGTGCAAAGAAGGGAGTTCTCAAGATGGTTATGAACTAATGCAGCAATAACTGCAGGCCCGACCTCTTGCCAGTTCCCATACTGGCATTTGATTGGCTTCTTCTGAAGTACTAGGTTTGGTGATAGCTCTACATTGAGTTACGTAAGAGTGGTACAAGTAAGAAGAAGTGAAAAAGGTAATTGGAAATATTAAAAGCAAAAGAGACTTGAGCAGCCTTGCGAGAGGTTCCTTGACAATGTGGTTCTGCAGGTAACTAAGAAGTTTAGATAATCTGAGCTACCTTTAGGCTTAAGTGTAGTATAAGGGGAAAAGCAGTGAAGCTGAGATACAATTGAATTAGGATGGGGGAGGAGAAAAAAGTCTTCCGCTAGAGAGGGTTGATTCAAGGTAAATAAGCTACAGAAGCGAAATAGTCGATGAGAATGAGATTTCCTCTTTCTCATGAAAAAGTTATCTCTGGACACAAAAAAATCATAACCATTTATCCCAAGCACTTGCAAAAAACACTATTTGAAGCTTCAAGCTATAGGATCAATTGCAGTAAACACACATATTAAAAATATATGTTATAATTAACTAGTAACTCCTCTTTCATGTATTAAACTTCCCTAATCTACTTTTCTCGATGTGTAAAATTATGTTTCAGCGATTTTATTTTGGGTGTGCACCCATTTCACTTCACATACCATGTATCTTTCAGGTTGAGTTTCAGAAAAAATTTGAAAAATTAGAGCCCCATGAACTTCTGTCTTCTGGAGAAACAAGAAATGGGCATTTTTTTAATTTGTATCCAAAAACTCCTTTCTCAAACTTGCACCCAATCCCAATTCCTAGTAATGATATGGAAGAAGGAAGTAGGTAGTAATCTCATCTGGTCATTGTTTTGTACTCCCAGTCTCCCGTTGTGCATTGACTGCTAAGAGCATTTTGTGTTTGCGGAGTTAGATCACATAAGATTCCCATATTTCATAAGTACCTCTGAAGTGTGTGGCAGAGCCGAGGAAAGTGTTTGTGAATCCAAATCAATGAAAAAGATTGTGTTGCGGTTAAGTCGTCAGATCAAAGAAGCATATTAGTTAATAAAATACGGTACGAAAAAAAAAATGTGGTAAAGTAGTATAATTAGTAAACGACTTAATGTCAAAATACAATAGTGAAAATCCGGTTTAAAAGGAGATCGGGGCTGATCGAGTTTTCAATACGCATGGATGTTGAAAATACATAGGAGTATATTCATTCGAGATAAAAAATACAGGCGTCTTTCTTGATCATATAACATAGGTTAGTTTTTTATGTCCCATATAAATATATTTTCACCGTCCTTTCAGATACTTTAAGTTTGGTTTGCAAAACATTACTCATTTGGATTCTTAACTCAGTCAATTGTTCGTATTAGGTATTCACTCTTTATTAACTCGTATTTAACGTATATACTTATTCAAAAATTATGAACTCGAATAGAATGTTGAATATCTTCCGTATATAAATGTTTGTGCTTCTACTAATCATGAGTATGAATTATTCTAAAAGCAAAGAATACCCTAGTATGTATAGAGAACTACTGACACCTAAATATGGATATACATGCACACACACACACACACACACACACACACACAAATATTTATATATATATTTATATATTCCATGTATTATTCATAATAATTGAAATTAACATTGCACATTTATTCAGTTGTAACTATTTATATTAGAAAATTCTACTAAACTTATTTAATCATAAATAATTACTATAAGTTATATAACATTTTGAATGATTATTATTTTTTCCTTTCTATTATTGTGTTGCGAGAAGTTTTACTCAGAGTTATTACATGTTAAAAGGTTAAATCTTGTGCTAAACGTATTTGCTCAAATGTTTGATTATTTTTAGTTAGGTCCGATGTTAGTACGGAATAAAGAAGTATTTTTCATTTATCCGTGGGTACTAAACGGAAAAAAATCGAAGTATTTACTAACTGCAAAGAAGTGCATCATGGCTTTACTACAAATAAGTGACCTGATCTGATCAATTGAAATAGTTGAGAGCTTAGCAACACCAGAGAACCAAATGATTCGATATCATCTGTTTTTTCTCATCATGTTTGAAGTATGTTGTTTACCGTACTAAAGATTCTGGTATTATGCCATACTAAATATCTCATATTGATCTATTTATTACTTAGATTAAGTATAAATGTTCTGTTTGAGTATTCATTACAATAAGAGAAAGAATTGCCAATAGCGAACCTGGAAATATATGCTGGTTGTTAGAACAGTTTTCAATCGGACACACCAAATTGGATTGAACAATACCAGTACTGCTTCTGGCATGTATTGTCTTGGATGAACTTCTGCATCTATCTGGACCTAATATGTTTATCTGATTCAACAATGTATTGGTGAAATTCTCTGCAAAAATGTTTTATTCTCTGTGATTTTGGCAAAAAATTATATTTTCACGCACCTATTTTAATCTGTTGCTTCTACTAATGTTACCTAGGTTGTAAATTTCAGTTGGTAAGTCCAAGTTCTCGAAAGCAGTATCTATGTCAACTTATAAAATATTCCAATTTTGCAGTTTGAACTTTCCTCTTATTTCATCATCCTGGTAGCATGGTATAACCAACTTAATTTTCACCTTTCTGTAACAGACAACCCCAGATTCCTTCTGTGTCTCCTATGAATATGACAATGAGCGAAACATCTAAACCATCATATAGATGGCGCAGGGTGTTGCTTAAAGTAAGTGGAGAAGCTTTGGCAGGAGATCAAACACAAAATATTGATCCTAAGGTTGCCTACGAAAGCCAAAGTGCTTGTAAATTTTTTCACCATCATTCTTTTTTGGAGTGGCCCTAACACATTGCGCTTTGCAATTTAGGTTACTGTGGCAATTGCCAAGGAGGTTGCAGCTGTAACTCGGCTGGGCATTGAGGTAAATTTGGACCTCCTTTCAAATGTGTGTCATACAGAATAGTGAAGCAAATATCGGTTAGAATGATAACCTATTCTTGATGCCTACAGAATCTTTTAAGCATTACTTTGAGCTCAAAAGTTAAGGTTTGTGTTAAATTTGAAGATCAAGACCATAGCTCAAGTTCCCGTCAACTGTAACCATTAATTTACACACAAGAGTAACTTCTAGGGCCAGTTTGGGAATACTGTAGTGGTGCTAGAAGCTGCTGTGGGAGAGCGTGAATTTTGGATAAAATGTTGGTTGGTTAATGTTACGTGAAAGCTATGGTGAAATATTGATATAGTAATTTCATGTTTGGTAAAATCAACTGAACGTGCTGTGAGAGAGTGAAATGACAAAAATTTATAACATATCAGTTCTGTAAAGGTAAAAGTTAATTTTTGAAAAATATACGGTTGAAATGGGTTGTAGATAAATTAATCAAAAGCAGGTTCCGGAAAGTGCTGTGAGATAGCAGAAATTGTCCGAAAAGTCGAAAAAGTTATTTTTTACCAAACATGCTAAAAATTGTTTCTGCTGTCAGAAAGCAGCTATGCTGGCAACAGAAGCATTCCCAAATTGGCCCTATGCTGGCTTCTAAATCACGATTGGCTAATGCTTTCAGGTCGCGATTGTTGTTGGTGGTGGAAACATCTTCCGTGGGTCCTCTTGGGCAGGAAGCAGTGGCCTTGACCGGTCATCAGCTGATTACATCGGGTATTCATGTCGCCTCATCTATTAGTACTTCCTTTTTCCTTCAGAAACTTCTGTATTCACTCCTGCTCTAAATTTAGGAAAAATCTCATAAAATTGGTAAAAGGCGCTTTCACCCCCTCAGGTTTGATCAAAAGACACTTTCACTCCTTCCTGTTTCGAGAAATGACACTCTCACCCTTCAGTGTTCCAATCTTCAGGACACTTACACCACCTGAATGTGTCATATCATACTTGAAGAGCGAATTATCCGGACAACTGCCTCCAGACTAACAACATCACTATCGGGGAGTGTAAATATTTTGGAATTTGACAGAAAAAGGGGCGAAAGTGTCATTTCCCAAACTGGAAGGGGTGAAAGTGCTTTGCATCAAACTTGAGGGGTGGAATTGGTTCAAGAGGATTTTCTTGTTTTTCTTATTTTCTGCGAAACTCTTCTTGCTGAATTCCTGCATTTAGGATGTTGGCAACTGTGATGAACGCGATATTTCTGCAAGCGACGATGGAGAGCATCGGCATTCCAACCAGAGTCCAAACTGCCTTTCGTATGTCTGAAGTAGCCGAACCATACATACGTAGAAGAGCTGTGAGGCATTTAGAGAAAGGAAGAGTTGTGATATTCGCCGCTGGGATCGGAAATCCATTTTTCACTACAGATACTGCTGCAGCCCTCCGTTGTGCAGAGAGTAGGTCTTCTTAACTAGATTTTGGTTATACGATTCAAAAGGGAGCGAGGAGTTAACTAGTTAACATTAAAAATTGCAGTTAATGCAGAGGTTATGCTCAAAGCAACAAATGTTGATGGGGTGTACGATGATAATCCGAGGAATAACCCAAAAGCTTCACTACTCGAGACGTTGACTTATCAAGATGTGATGTCAAAGGATCTTTCAGTTATGGACATGACTGCCATCACTTTGTGCCAAGAGAACAACATTCCTGGTACAGTTTCCCCCAATCATCTTGATATATTTTACAGAGAAGTCTAGTGTTGGATATATCTTTCATATTAAGACCAAGGTAATATCATAATTTTATGAGTTTTCGACAGAATACCCCCTTGCAGTTTCAGTTTCTTAACATCCCGCACCAGCAGTTTCAATTTTGACACATAACCCTATTGCAGTTTCTTTTTTGAGACATCCCGCAGCAGTTTCAATTTTGACACTTAACCTCACTGCAGTTTCTTTTTTGCTGACATCCCGCACCAAAATTTGGACGGTCGTTAGTAGTAGTTTTGGTGCGGGATGTCAGCAAAAGAGAAACTGCAATGGGGTTATGTGTCAAAATTGAAACTGCTGGTGCGGGCTGTCAGCAGAAAAGAAACTGCAGTGGGGTTGTGTCAAAATTGAAACTGCTGGTGCGGGGTGTCAGGAAACTGAAACTGCAATGGGGTTTTCTGTCGAAAATTCTAATTTTATCGTTCATTTTCTCTCATTTTTTTTTTTTTTTTTTGGTGTCAATTACATAGAACATCATATAAATCATAATATAGCAGGATTCGAATGATGGACCTGATGCAAGGGCTTTGAACGCTCTACCACTGAGCTAGCAGCCAAATGCAATTTAATCGTTCGTTGTTTTGTAGATCAATTAAGGGTAAAATGCACTTTCAACCCCTCTAGTTTGACTAAAGACACTTTCACCCCTGTGCGGAACTTTAGAAAACTTACCCCCCAATATTGTGACAGCGGTAGTCTGGAGTTGAGGTCCGTCACTTAAAATAGTTTATAGGACAAATTTGCCCCCGTATTATGTAAAACATGGGGTTACTCAGCGGTATGATAGACATTTTGCATGGTAAGGGGCCCAAATTTGTATCTAAAACTGATTTCAGTGACAACGACCCCACCCCTAGACTAACAGCGTCACAATGAGGGTTGAAAGTTACTTGAAGTTCAGCACACTGAAGGGGTGAAAGTGTCCTTTTCCAAACTGGAAGGAGTGAAAGTGTCCTTCAATCCAACTAGAGGGGGTCTTGTAACCGTCATTAATCCTGGGTGGATTAGCTTGATCTTTGATCATTCAAATATCACATGCCAATGTTTCCGTAGATTGACACTATTGTGTGCTTGATGAAACAGTTGTTGTCTTCAATCTCAACAAACCGGGGAACATTGCTAAAGCCATTCAAGGAGAGAGGGTTGGCACGTTGATTGAAGGGAATGGAAACTGACTGAGGACAAGGTTATGAGCACCAGTGCCTTCTGCATCTGTTTCAAATAAGATGCCATCAAATTTGATTCTTCAAAGAATTAAACTTCTCTTCCCTCGGAGGAATGAGTGTTGCATCGGATGCCAAGGTGAAGTTTTTATATCTAGATTCGACAAAGCAAAAGGTGAAGTAGAAAGGCGCATAGATGAAATGAAGCACAAGAAGTTTGTCTTTCTCGAATATTCAGATAGTTAGAGAGCCTTCTCAATTTTCTCTGTAAACCCTTGGGTTCAAGGAGCTATTTTTCTTCTTTTGACATTGTAAATTATCCCATTCTTAGTTTGGAGTTAGCTGAGGTTTTGTAATGTTTTTTGACTAGTTGTATAGTGGAAATGCCAAAATCTAATCCGTATTCCATGTCCCCCTATGAACCTGCTGAACCTCTGATATTATCTTCTTCAACACTTCATGCAGAGCCTATGGATTTCTCCGGGATAATTCTTTATTAACCAGAATCTTATTAACCAGCACAAGGGCATTCGCTGTTATATATCGACTCTGATACAAGCTTTGTTTCCTTCTTTCCTTTCCAAGCTCATTTTAGTTATTCAGCTTCCGCAGCAAGACATGGAAGATTGAATAATTTTGTTCTTGTTGACATTGTTTATGATTAGACCAATATTGTTTCTTCAGATGTTTTGGATATGATCATATGTTATGAAAGAAAGCGGCAGATCCCTTGATTGAATGATAGGTTGTTTTGCAGGTTCTTCGCAGGTTCCCTGAGTTGGCCTTGGGCGAAATTAGTTATTCTGCCCAGTGGAACCTTATACGGTTTGGCGACTAGACCCTATAGGCGAGACCGGACCACTATAGGCGGCTCGGTTTAGAACGTGCCCGGCCTGATCTGTGGGTTTCATTATTTTATTATTATCAATTTTTAATATATTTATATTTACATACTTTTTTATATCCGTCCGTGGGTCTAACTTTGGGCTGGTATAGGTCGGGCTGAATTTGGCCAAAAATTTTAAAAACTAAACCCAGGCTTTCCACCGATCGGGCCAAGACTTGAGTCCAAGCTGGTAACATTATGACTTTTCAAAACCCGACAAGCGGCCGAACATATTTATATCATTTTATAAAATTAATAAAAGTAACTATTGAAAGATTTTTAATATTATAATATTACTTTACCAAACAAATATCAATCACAACACTGAAGAGCTCTAACATTTTTCAACAATATCTTCTACATTCTTTACTTAACATAATATCAATCACTTTATTAAACCTGTAATTTATAGAATACACTTATATAGATAAGTTTGTGTATATATAATCTATATCTAAGAATATTTATACACAAATAGTGAACATAATAGAGTTTGGGCAACGCCTAGTTCTATTTACATTAAGCTTGCTAATAAAGCTCCAAAATTTTCGGAGAGTATTCCGAAACCCTAGCTTTCTTCGCAATGGCACAGACGATGGCTCCGGCGGCTCCAAACGACGGGAAAGCTTACACGGATTACACAGAGACTGAGAAAAAGAAGATTGTTTTCAGCGAGGAGTACTGCAAGGCAGCCGAGGGGGAGCTACAACACTGCCTACTGGGGTGCTTTGCGATAGAGAGTAGGATAAACAGTCGGATTATGAGGAAAGTTATGGGAGGAATCTGGAATCACGATGAGGAGGTCAACATGGTTGAGGTAGACTTTAACACCTATCTCTTTATTTTCCCAGATCAAAACTCAAAGAATAGGGTGGGGGGGGGGGGGGGCTTGGGCTGTCAACAGCAAAATACTCCTGCTACAACCATGGGAGATGGGGAAACCGATCAAAGAAGTACTATTTGAAAGCTTGGACATCTGGGTTCAGTTGTTGAATATTCCCTTTCACCTCATGTTGAAGGTTGATACTGGGAGGATGATTATGGGCGAGGTCGCGGAGGTTTTAGAGGTAGACAACAAGATTGACAGTGACGAGGATGGAAACTTCATCAGGGTCAGAGGAAGATTCTCTGTTTCAAACCCCCTCCCGAGGGGCATCCACATTCAAGTCATGGAAGATGAAGTTTGGGTCGATTTCAAATACGAAAGGGTTCCTAGCTTGTGTTGCTGGTGTGGAAGAGTCACACACGAGGGATATGAATGAGAAGTTATTCCGAAAGACACACAAGAATTTTTCAACCCGGGATATGGCTCTTTTCTTCTTTGTCACGCAAGAACCAACAATCAGCCGAAGAGAAGATCACCCAGAGCCAACAGTCCAATGTCAGTGGGCAACGACGGGGACATCTATGGAAAAGAGAAGGGGATGAACAAAGCCATGTCTACCGATGGGGATGAAGCTTTCAGCAATGCGGAACATGCCGATGCATAAGGGGAAACAGAGCCTAACCCGCCGTCTGCACTTACTATAGAAACTAGACACCCAAATTCGATAGCGGGACACAGTGCACAAGTTAATCCCACTGATGTGGGGAAGGCTACTAACTTGGCAGGAATGAAGCAACAAGTTGAGGACTCTGAAGATAATGCCTCTGTGGCGTCTAGAGTTAACATGTTCAATTCCAACTCAGATAGGAGTAAGAGAATAGAGGGCATAAAACGTAAGGGGGGATGATGAATTTTAACCCCCCACCGCAGGCCACCAAAACCGCGGTAGTTGAAGATACTGGCAAAGGTGATCTACCACTTCCCGAGGGGGCTGTTGGAGGTGACAAAGCAACATCAGTTCAAACTTCGATCGAAAACAGCGGGGGTCAGAACAATGTGAGGAAAGATAGGGGTGCGGCTAAGTCTATGAATAGCAAATTGGCGGAGGTTGCAGAGCAACCCCGCCAGTCGTCATGAGTCTTCTCAGCTGGAACGTACGTGGGTTGCGCTTTGCGACATCGTAAAGAAAAAATCCTCAAATTTGGTTTTTCTCCTGGAAACCAAATTATCTAGATAGGAGATGCAGCAAAAGATAGCAACCATGGGCTACTACAAAGGTTTCGCGGTGGATTCAAGAGGTAGAAGCGGTGGTTTGGCACTTTTGTGGAAAGCTAGTATGCAAGTTAGCGTTTTGAACCATTCGTGTGATTTTATTGATGCAATAGTACAAATATTTGATGACGAAATTTGTTGGAAATTTACTGGGTTTTATGGAAATCCTATTCATGAAGAGCGCTCTCTCTCTGGGGAATTATTGCGTAGGCTTGTGCCTCAACCAGACATTCTGTGGTGCGTCGCAGATGATTTCAATGCTATCACTTCATACGCTGAAAAGGATGGAGGATTGGGTAGTACCTTTACGCTACTTGATCAATTTAGAGAAGCTCTCAGTGATGCGGGTCTTCTTGACCTAGGCTTCTATGGCAACCCCTACACTTGGACGAACAACCAAGAGGACGGGAATAATATTCGCGAAAGACTTGACAGGGCGGTGGCGAACATCATGTGGATGGACACTTTTCAGGGAGCCAAGGTCACTCATCTGTGGTGGCCTAATTCTGATCATGTTCCAATCCTCGTGGAATGGAAGCAGCAGGGTTCAGCCTGGAGGAGGAAGCGCAGGTTTCAGTATGAGAAGATGTGGGAACGACATAACAACTTCAGCAATCTGATAGCATAAAGCTGGAGTGAAGAGGGTGTGAACATCTCAGAGAAGCTCGGATTGCTTAGGAAGAGGTGCAGAAACTGGAGCAGAAAATGCTTCGGACAGGTCACGAAGCGGTGCAATCTCATCAGGGATAGGGGTAAGGTACTTGACGACATGGTTCAGACAGCAGAGGTGATTGCGGAGAAGAGAACTCTGTCAAAGGAGTTCAACGAGTTACAAAAGCGAGAGGAAGTTATGTGGAAACAGAGATCTAGAATCGACTGGGTCAGGTATGGGGACAAAAACACTAGATTTTTCCATTTAAAATCAACTATCCGTCGTGCGAGAAATAATTTTCAGGGGATTGAGGACAGTAATGGTAGCTGGGTTATAGATGAAGGCATGGTCGGGTCAATACTTGAGCAGTACTTCTCGGAGATCTTCAAATCTACTAGGCCTGATATGGATGATATAGGGGCAATGCTGGTCCCTTCGGCAGAGATTCTTGGGGAAGATGAGGCAATAAAGTTAGACAGAGATTACTCGGAGGATGAAGTCAGAGATGCCCTGTTTCAGATGGCCCCTGATAAGGCACCAGTTGAAGACGGCTTCAATGCGGGATTTTATCAAAAGCAATGGGGGGTTGTAGGGAGAGACGTTACAAAGGCGGTTCTGAAAGTTCTCAATCAAGGTCAATCAGTTAAAGAGCACAGCCACACGTTGATTGCTTTAATCCCCAAAGTAAAACAGTCGCGGAAACCAAGTGAGTACAGACCTATCAGTTTGTGTAATGTTATTTACAAGATCATTGCGAAGTGTGTGGCAAACCGGTTGAAAACTGTCCTCCCTGGACTGATTTCGGACCATCAGAGTGCTTTTGTGCCAGGAAGACTTATTTCTGACAATATCATCACCGCCTTTGAGGTAATGCACTCACTCAAAACTAGGAAGAAAGGCAAGAAGGGTTTCCTAACTCTCAAAGTGGATATGAGCAAAGTATATGATAGAATAGAATGAAAGTTTCTCCAAGAAGTTCTATTCCATATGGGCTTTGGTGTCCGCTTCAGACAGATAGTGCTGAACTGTGTCAGTTCGGTCTCGTACTCGGTCTTGAGGAACGGCTCTCCCGTGGGTCGTATAGAGCCTGAGCGTGGTCTCAGACAGGGATGCCCCCTATCCCCTTACTTGTTTTTGCTTTGTAGTGAAATTCTCTCTCGAGCAGTCTCAACAGCGATAGAGGATGGTCAGTTGGTTGGTGTGACAGCATCCCGGGGACGACCAGTGGTCTCCCACTTATTTTTTGCTGACGATTCATTGTTTTTTACACAGGCTGACACAAGGAATTTCAAAACTCTCCAAGATATCCTTGTTGCTTATGAGAAGGCGTCGGGCCAACAAATCAACCTTGATAAATCAGCTATAGTTTTCTCTCCAAATGTCCCTGAACCGAGTAGGAATGGAATCATACAGCTTGCAGGAATTCAAGAGGAGGAACAGATTGATCAATACCTCGGGTTCCCTACCACGATGGGAAAAACAGAAAAGTTACTTGGAACAGGCTAACGGAGAGACTAGACAACAAACTCAGAGGATGGAAGGAGAAGAATCTCTCTATAGCAGGAAAGGAGATAATGATTAAAACAGTCGCTCAAGCCCTCTCAACATATGCTATGTCATGCTTCAAGCTTCCCGACTGAGTGTGCGACAAAATGGAGATGATTGTACGAAGATTCTGGTGGAGTAAATCAAGTAGTGAGAGGGGGATTCCTTGGATTGCTTGGGATCGGATACAGCGGTCAAAAGACCAAGGTGGTCTTCAATTCAGATATCTTAAGAGCTTTAATCTGACGCTACTGGCCAAACAAGTTTGGAGATTGATTCACCATAGCAACTCCCTGAGTAGTCACGTATTAAAAGCCAAATACTTTCCGAGTTCAGACTTCATGAGTGCAAATTTAGGAAGTGCCCCCTCGGCAGTTTGGCATGCTATCCATGGGAGTCGAAGAATCCTTAAACAGGGGCTGAGGTGGAAGATTGGGAATGGCGAAAACATTAGCTTGACAGATGCGTGGGTTCCTTCTAACTCAGCGGCAAAGTTGATCACAAGGCTACCAGCAAATACCAATCTTAAAGTGAATCAGTTAATGCATAATGGAGAAAATAGATGGGATGTTCAAGCTCTAAACAACACTCTTTGGAGTGTAGATGTAGAAGCAGTTCTGAGAATCAAACTTCCTGCTGTCAGAGTTCCAGACAAGCTAATATGGGCCTTTGAAGATACTGGAATGTACTATGTTCGATCGGGTTATAGAGTTGCGGTGGCACTGAATGGGACAGCTGATTCATTGAGGTGCTCTTCTACAACAACATCAGGTGTATATCAGGCACTTTGGAAGGTAAAAGGCCCAACAAAAATTAATCACTTCATTTTGGCGTGTCCTGCATAAATCGATTCCCACTAAGCTGAATCGTGTTAGAAGAGGCATTAGGATTGATCCTAAATGCCAGTACTGTAACCTGGAGAACGAGAACACAAGCCATGCGCTTCTCAGATGCCATCGAGCCAGTGAGGTATGGGAAATTCTTCTAGGTCCTGATTTTAACAGTCTGAGAATGAATGTAGTGGATTGGATTCAAGCTCAGCTAGCAATGGCGAGGAAAGGGGATTTACAAGTTATCTTTACTGCCTTGTACACAATCTGGTTGGAGAGGAACAACTGTGTTTTCAACAATAAGCGGACCTCGGCTGGGGACATGGTTACAAAGGTATTTGATCAAATTGAAGACTTCAATGGAGCGCAAGAAGAGATCGACTTTACCACGACAATCAGTACAGAGAGCAAATGGGAGAAGCCTGCTGATTCATGGGTCAAGTTGAACTTTGATGGTTCCTGGCACCACCTACCAGTCAAATGCAGGTGTGGTTGCAAGGGATCACATCGGTAACATAATAGCGGCCGGAGCTTATGCAACCGGAGTGGCACCGTCGACGAAGGTCTCAGAGGCTAGGGCACTCAATCTAGCAATTGACTTAGCTAGGAAAATGGGTTTCTCTCGCTGCTGCTTCGAAGGGGATTCAAAAACCCTGACACAAGAATTCAACAGAAGGCTCAAAGGAGGAACCCCCACGGATCTAACAGAGGTAGAAGATGAGCTGAACAGGGCAATTTCAGAAACCAGAACGCTGGACCAAGCTTCGGTCAGTTTTGCCTCGAGGAAGAAGAACAAAGTAGCTCATGGTCTAGCTCAGTATAGGGGGGGGGGGAAGGGGTACTGATATGAACATGGAATGGGTAGATAGTTTTCCCAACTGGCCTGCTGAGTTAGCCACAACAGACTCTGACGTAGTTCCTCCAATTCCCCCTTAGGGGACTTTCCTTAATAAGGATCACTTCTAAAAAAAAAAAAAAAAAAAAGAGTTTGGGCTGGGTTTGGGTTTGAGCTGAAGTTCAATAACTCAAGCCCAATCTATATATTAGTTGGGCTTAAACTTCAAGCTGAAGCCTGTTGGCCATAATTTTTATTCCTGGCTGGCCAGAATTTGCTGAAGCCAAGCATTTGAGAAATTGAACGAAGCGGCGCATTTGAGAAATTTATATATATATATTATATATATATATATTATATGAAGAACTGATTTATTCAAAGAGCTAATTTCATTTTTGAATTTGAAAAAAACTTTTTTTAATTGAGAAATTGAACGGATATATTTTGGTGAAAGGAGCTGCTGACCCGAGCAAAACGCTTGAACAAAGACCCAACCCCAAAGAAGCGCATTGCATTCCGTGTACAGGTGGGTCATCCTCACTGGCCCACCACCCAATTCTCGCCACCTCACCCTCCCCCCTCTCTGTAACACTCTCCCCCCCCCCCCCCCCCCCCCTTCTCTTTAGGACACAATTCACTCCCCCAACAGCCCCCATCTCTCCACCTCCATCGATTCCTCTCCGCCACCACATTCCGCCGCTCAAACCCCCCGATGGCACCCTCCATCTCCCCGATTCGCGCGGCGGCGCTGCAGATTGTGAAAGCCAACACCACCAACACCACCACCACTCACCTCCTGGACCGCTACGGCGCCGAGGAGGTCCTCCTTCCGAGGAAGGTGAAAACGATGAAGCAGATCATGAAGAGAGCTCGCAGCGCCGTGATCGAGCTCCTCCCCGACTACAGCCGCCTCCTCTGCGACCAATGCGGCTCCGGCGACCGCGACCACGAGCTCCTCTTATGTGACCGCTGCGATAAGGGCTACCACATGAGCTGTGCTCGTCCCATCGTCGTCCGCGTCCCGATCGGACCATGGTTCTGCCATCACTGCACCGACCCTCCGCTCATCAAACGTATGCCCATTAATTTTTCTTCCAATTTTGTAATTTATTTGTTGCGCCAGTTGTGTGTTTTGCTGGACTTCTGTGTGGGAGGTGTGCTGAGGACAAATGTGGGGTGTTGTTTGTGTTTTTTTAGGGTTTTCGCAGACGAAGATTATCGATTTCTTCCGGATTAAAAAATGTACGGCTATCGTTGTGGCTACCCCGCCTCCCCAAGGTGATTTTCCCCTCTTATCATATCATCCATTGTTGCTGAATTCTGATTCTCTGTTGCTGTTTTTGTAGTAGTACTAGATTTACTGGAATGGTTTCTCAGTTTTTTTTATTTAAGATCGAAATAGTTATTTCATAAAAATAGTTTGCAATTAATCGTTACAAGATACCAAATAAGATGTTTGTACAAAATCTACTAAAGCCATCACTTCTATTTTACTGTCTGATCCGTCCACCGTAACCTGCAAACAATATTAGGGAGCGACCTCACGCCTCAAAAATAACAGCAGCTCCAAGTATAATACCTCAAAATCACTGCAATAACTCCTTCTCACTTGTCAGTAATTGATTTGAATTTGGAATTGGTTTCTCAGTTTCGTGTAGTGGTGATATCTGAAATTTTTGAATTTTGGAATAGTTTGTTTCCTTTGATTTGTTATTCTTAATGAGTGTTTGGATAGGGCAGATGAGCAAAATAATTGTTAGTACAACTAGTTTAAAGGTCTCTTTTTTTAAGTGGCTGTTTTTCTTTTGATCTCTTCACCCTGGTTTTCTATAGACTAGAGAAGAATCAGGCCACTTCACATTCAAGAGAGCAGTATATTTTCCTTTTGAGAAGTCAGTTAGTAGATTAGTTCATTTACTGCGTAACTCTATGAGAAGGTCATATTTCCCAAGCAAGCTCATTCTCTCGATTTACTGTGATTTTTTTCTCTCTATCTGGCCGATCAGATGGATTCGACTTTTTCTTAGTTTGGAAACATGGTTTTAAATTGCGGTATCAGCCGTTATAACTGTAATGAAAACGAGTACAGCGCATAGCCACACGCTCTTTCACGTGAACCCGCAACTTAACGCCTGGATTCTCAAAATTATCTAGAGGGACAAAATATCAAACAGAAATTTGAACAAAAAATGATGTGGCATATGCAACATCAGAAGATGTCCAAAAATCACCCTGATTTATTGTTTCTAGTTTCTAATTTCTTCATATCTATAACGTGTCTGTTGGAGGCCCCATGAGCTGCATTTGTTTAGTATTGTGGATATGTGTCACTTAAGTACAGAGAGACAGAGGAAGCTTGGCCAATGCCACATGCATAATCCTTTTGGCATGTGTCGTAGCTTGTGAACGTATCGCTTCTAAGTCTTAGTCTCTTACCTATTGAAATATGAACCTTTTCATTTAGAGGAAGGAAAAGCAAGGGGTGAATAAGAGAAGGTATGATGGAGTGTCACGAGACCTATGTGATTGTAATATCTATAGAAGCTATAACAGCAGTTATAGGTTATCATTATAACAAGTATAATATAATGTAGCACACTGTCACATTTATTAGAAAAACTCACAGTAAATCTAAATGTAATAGATGTCAAAATTGGAATAGCAACACCTGGGAGAACCTAGGAATTGCCTCAATTATAGATGAATGAAGGAATACTTTTTAAGGTAATTATGCATCTTCGTGGTTGGCCTGATTGATGAGAAGAGAATTTTTTTCAATACATCATAATGTTACTAAAATAATTTGACAACTACTAAGGACAACCTTTGTGAAAGTAATGAGATGAGATAGATAGCTGAGTTATGTGCAATGTGCCCATACAGAAGAACCTTCGAATTGCTTACAAACAGATTAAATGAAGGAGAATATTTTGTGGAGGTTGTGATCTTCCTGGTTGACATGACTCGTGGGAAGAGAAAAAAGGATTTCATACACGCTGATATTAATAATATAGTTTGACAAAGCCTAAGGAAAGCATTTGTAAATATAATTAAATTATGGGTCCATATATTAAAAGTATGTCCTCATTTGCGTGTCAGTCACCTTTCTGTCACAATTTTGGGTACTTTTTTTTTTTTTGAGGAATTACTTTATTATTTTTATGTAGATGGGACACTTCCACATATATACTATTGTAATGGCCTTTTAAGTGTTATTTAATATATTTATTAATTTACTTCTTTTGATTTTTCATGAACTAAGATCTAAAATTTTCACTAAACATTTTAAAGTTGACTCGTGAATAAAAGAGAATGCGACTTAAATGCAAGTATCGCATGTCTTTTGAGAGAAACAAACGAAGGAACCTGATTCATACAGCTGATCCAGTTAACAGCGTAATATTTTTTTTTGAGTTGTTTAAAAGCTTTAGAAACCACCTAATACTGATATCTTAAATTGAAGTATGTCTGTTGTTCAGTAAATTTCGTTGTTTCCCCTTTGGGCAGCGTCATGTCAAATTTGAATGATAATGAGAAGATCAGCAAGGTCCTTTGAAAACATGACCAGGACAATCAAGAAATGATTAATTTATATATAAATTTTCTGGTAGCAAAGTTGCTTCTGGGTTCTATTGTGTATCGTCCTATATAGTTTTGTCATTTATTACATTGACCTGCTTGCACCTGTGCTTAGAAAGGTAGTATTTAATTTGTTTGTGTTTTTCTCTCAATTCATCTTTCTAAATGATAATGTGATTAACTCAAAGAAGGTCATTTTGAAGTCATGACACTATTCTGTCATCATTGCTTGTTATTTGCTCAATATTACTTTTTCTTTCTCGTTCTGGCTACAGAGTCTCCTAACTAGAATTAGTTAAGATATTCTATGAGGTCAAGTTGAAAGATCTTCTAAATTATGAACCAGATGCTTTACTTACCATTAAAAGATTGTGGGCTTGTTGGACATGTATCTTTTTCTATATCAATGTCAAATGTCTTCGTTTAGATGTCTTTTGAGATATATGCTTACTGACCTTTAGTCGTTTCTACACACAATGAAGATGATTCATTTGATCATTGCTAACAAAGTTGAGTTGATGTGCAACCGTGTTTTCTAAATTGTGGATCATTCTAGATCGTGTAATGTGAAGGGGCATCCTTCCACAAGAAACTTAAAATGGCGAGACGGAGTATATTGATATAGGCTGAATTTAGATAGAATCAGGAGAAAGTATATTTACATCGATAATATGTAACTTCCAATATTCTATAGCTGTTCTACATTATGCAGGTATAGTTGCCCCTATATCATAGATTGCTCTCCCTACTCTATATTCGGGAAGTTGAATTCCTATTTGAGCCATATATAACTTCATAAGTTTCCTCTTACACATTGTTTCAATCTAGTGTTGATGGGCTGAAATCTTCTAGGGCTGTCTAAGAATATTTCTCTCTAAATCCCTCTGCTTAGTTCTTTGATATTCAAGGCGATCCTCAGTTGATTCCTTGAAATTTTCTGGGTTGACAAACAGATATAAGAAAGCGGCGAAGGCGTTCCAGAGTGTTGGTTTCGCAGAAGAGAAGAAGAAGACTAATACCATACACCCCGTCGGAAGATCCTGCTATAAGGCTAGAACAAATGGAATCACTTGCCTCTGCACTAACAGCACTGAATATGAAGTTCAGTTACAAGCTCACTTACTTGCCTGGAATGGCTCCTAAGTCTGCCAATCAATCAAAATTTGAGAATGGCGGCATGCAGGTATGTCTATGTGATTCCATTTGCTATATCAAAAGATTGTATTCTTTGTTTTTAGAGGTGAATTTTTCTCTAACGTTGTGATGTATTCATTCTTCTGTCTATTAGGTTCTCTCTAAAGAAAATACGGAAACCTTGGAGCTCTGTAGAGCGATGTACAGAAGTGGGCAATGCCCTCCCCTTCGTGTTGTTTTTGATTCATGTGAAGGGTATATAAAACTTTTTATGTTGCGCATCTTCTTTAGATGAGTGCTAGTGATTGTATTAGGCGACACATACAGGATCTATATGTATTGTTATTTATTTTTCTCAATGCAGTTTTACTGTAGAGGCTGATGGTCCCATAAAGGACATGACATTTATCACCGAATACATTGGAGATGTGGACTACATCAGGAATCGGGAAAATGACGACTGTGATAGTATGATGACTCTCCTGCTTGCCAAGAACCCATATGATAGCCTGGTCATCTGTCCTGATAAACATGGGAATATCGCACGCTTTATTAATGGCATTAACAACCATACTTCGTAAGCTTACCAATCCCATCTCATGCTATATATTTATGCTTTAAGTAGGTCATTTTTGTAACTCCTTAACTTTTTTGCAGAGAGGGTAGGAAGAAGCAGAACCTCAAATGTGTGAGGTACAGCGTAAATGGTGAGTGCCGAGTCCTATTGGTTGCCACTCGTGACATTGCCAAGGGAGAGAGGCTGTACTATGATTACAATGGATATGAGCACGAATACCCGACGCATCATTTCGTGTGACAATTTTACCCTGTTGAGCTCGCAGAAGGCTTTTGCGAATGGGAGTTGAGAAAGTATTTAACTACCAGCACTATTACCGTGCTTAATTATCTTTAGAGTTTAAACCATGTTGTAGAGACCATATTTTATCATTAACCAATCAAAATTAAGTTATCATGTACTGTAGATCATGTTTTTGGCCGCGAGAATATGGGCCAAGCGAGAGGAATTTTCTTTCTTGGATTTTGCATATCAGGGGCTGGAAAGTAATTAGAGATACTCTGCCTGTTTCATTGAACTAGATTCTGCTCAATGTTGTTTTTATAGTTCCAAGTTTCTAATTTATGGCTGATTCCTGGAGTTTTTTTCTTCTTCTCTGTTTTACCTATATTTGCTTCACTTGTGCTTCATTTATTACTGGACTGGTTAACTAGTAATATATGATTTTCTTATTACCTATGTTGTTTTTTACTAATATATGATTTTCTTATTTATGTTCTGTTAAATCTGATTAAGTATCGTTGGATTTTTTTCTTCTTTTAAACCTGTGTTTGAGTTCCTCCTCTCCAACCCGTTCGAGCAACAATCGCCACCACCATTGGTTCATGTAAAAAATCACGGCTTGGAGATCCATATTGTGACTTGCAATACACGGTAATTATTTTGGTTTATACTCAATTTTGAATAGTTTCGATTCATTCACTAACATTTCCTATAAAACAATAATATGTCTGCAGGTTTCAAATTGTTGTATGGTCTCAGTCCAGTTCTTAGCTATCTATCTGCAAATATGGGATTCACTCAGGTCAGTTCTATTTCTATATTTCTGCTGGTTTTGATGGTTATTCCCCTTGTTAAAAGAGTCTGAATATGTAGTTTGCTGCTGTGTGCTTTCTATCTAATGCAAAAGGCTTGGATTACTAAAATTTAGTAGCAACCAGAGCTTTTATCCGCAGATATATTATGAGAAGCTGAGGTAGGGTAACGTAAATTGCATTACTAATATTGGTAATGAGGCTCTATTGCAAGTTAACAGCCATACTGTTTATTAACTTGCTTGAATGATCACGGTTGTTGATTAGGGTCAGCTTTCCAGTGTACTTGCTTAGAGATGTGGATTTTTTCCTTGCTTGTAGTTTATGAACTGCACTCGTTCTCCTCGGTACGGGGATTGCATTATAGAGCCAACCTAAACATGACCAAGGGCTGATTGATGTATAAGTTTAAATCATGCCAAAACAAGTAAACAGCCAACCCGTGGAGCATCTGCTGAAAGCATTAGCCACATTGGCACGCACAGTGTACTAGGACCGCACACAACCACAACGATGCATGACCAGAGCCTCTAGTTTAGGAAATCAAGGGCTCTGTTAACCTTATGATGGAGAAGGCTCTGATACTGTTGTAGCCATCAAGTGCATAGAAGCCGAGATAGGAAAATTGTAGTAGTGGCGCAATAGAAATGTGTCTCTTAACTCTCTAGACAAGAACTTGAGTTATTGGGGGCTACACACCTGAGCTTGTGCGAGACACAGTCGCTCCTAGATTCAAGCGCTTTCCACTCTCCCTACTCGTAATGTTGGTAGCTTGATTTTATCTACTTGTACATTCAGGGAGGCACATGCTCTTTTGGTAGACAATGCTAAAACAATTATGGGTCGGATAGGACTCATGGTGGCAATAGGGCCGGCCTGTGGCCAAAACCGGCCCCCAGACCACCTGGCCCGGGCCCGGAACAGCCCCCTCCCATCCTAAGCCCGGACCTCCCCTTAGGAAGCAGCCCGGCCCCAAAACGGGTCGGGGTCGCATTCCTCCCTCCCCTCAACAGCCCCCCCCCCCCCCCCCCCCCCCCCCCAAATACCCTCCAATACCCCTCCCAGCCCCGAACCCAAGGGATTTTAGCCCCTACCCGGTCTGGATCACCTTCCTCCCCCCAAAAGCCCCGGCCCGCCCCCTCACTCCCAGCCCTCCTCCAAGCCCGGCCCCCACAAGCCCAGCCGCCATGCTGGGGTTATTATGTAGGAGTTTCATTCTTGGAATATGTACACCCGTGCAACATCTCAACTTCCGTCTTTCTGGCCTATATCCCTGTAAGCATTTGATAGAAGCTGCTCAGATTCTGTTGTGCTATTTGACAAAAAATATACTGATCTTGATGCGGATGTCTATCACTTTCCTTTCCAGTTTTTAGCAAATTCACCATTTTCTTGACACGTGACCGTTTTTCTGGTAAGAATTCATCACCCTTAGATAGTTAATTGCATTGGATAATATTAGAATGTGCACCTCATCCGTAACTACACACATTAGGGCATCATCTGCTTGGACTGTAACAATTTTGCTACGGTTCCTGGTTTATCGAGTGCACAGAGCGAATAATCTGGGAATCTAAGAAGCACGGTTATAAACACATCCCTTAGCAGCGATTTCCCAAAAGCTTTGTGATACAGCACTGAAAACTCAGACTCAACTCAGCTATCACTTTCTCTTGTTTTCCTTGATTGGCTACATGGATCATTCTCTACTAGTGCTTTGTTTCTAAAATGTTTTCCTGACAACTGTTTTCTAGGAAGTACGGAGACTCTAAAATGGAACCGTACGTATCCCTGTCGACACTTGGGGTCGGACAGTCCGGTTGGAGTGCAAGAGTCTTTTACATAATTTTATTAGACAGAACACTTGGGGGACACTTCGAGACATGTTAGGGACACGTAATGAGAAACAACTGTCGCCCCTTTTGCGTGTTATTAGACTTTCACACATGTTTTATGAAAAAGTTTTTTTAGGGGTATGAAAAGTTTAAGTGAATTAAATATAATCAAGCTAAAGTAGATAGTAGTACCATGATTAAGGGATAACAGACACTTTGCACCCCTAAGTTTAGGTATAAAGACACCCGACACCCATGTGTTTTGAAAAATTTACCTTTGCACCCTTGCAAGGGAGAAAAAGTTAGGACACGTCACTCCACTGTCATGTTCCGAGAATAGTAGGTGACACTATTTTTCGGACCATACTGCTGCCCTGTGTATTTAGTTGGACTTTATTGTCCCTGTTTAATATTGCTCTACAATTGTCAGAAACAACCAAGAACATCAAGAACACCAAGAACATTACATTGAGAATGCTAACAATCAGTGTTTCACCAATTCAAATGCATCAGCACCAGCAAAGGACTTCAAAGATTGATCTATCGCCACCTTCTACATCACAATTTGATATAGCAGTGGCCATTGCAAGACAAGATTTCATGTACCTAGGACTTCAAAGATTGATCTATTGCCACCTTCTACATCACAATTTGATATAGCAGTGGTCATTGCAAGACAAGACTTCATATATATTGTGTACCTCTAAAACTCTGAAACTTGGAAGATTGGGGAACATTGGATAGTGTCTCCATGATCTGGTTTCTCTGTGACAATCTAACATCAAAATGGTTTTACATTGTTTCTAACTCTCCATCCTTCAGTGTTTGCATTATATCAGTTGAAACATCAAAAATCCATAATCAAATTAAAAATTCAATCCCATTTCAGTAGCAAACCCAATAGCAGCAGTAGCTATCGTCAAGCTCTCGGACATGAACCTGTTCAAATTGAACCCCGAAACCCCAGAGCCTCTCCCATTGCTCTTTGAGCCACAACCCTCAACTCCACCCAACCCCACTCAAAAATCATAAAATTAAAACCCCAATTCAAGCCGAGATCAACCGTTCGTCTTCTACAATTTCACTCTGATCTTGTATGAACTGATTGGTTGTTGCTTCCAATCAAATCTCTTGCTTTTCCTCTAACCCTCTTCCCCTATTTCTCCCATCTGAAAAACCCCCCATGCCCTAAGACCTACACTGTAATCATTTCATGCATTGTAACTCTCGGCTAGCCTAATTTTGCATCCTCCCGAGATTTAGCAAATTTTTTCTTGTGCATGCATTGGTTCCTTTTGATGCTAGTGTGTTTATCTCCCTTACCTTGCTAATCAAATCTTTTCATATCTTGGGTGCAGGTTCCTTCTTGGTGTTTATATTATGATGTTTTGATTGTTGCTTGATCCACTTTCATTTTATAATCTTTAGCTTATTCCAGTTCCTCTACCTCTCTTTGATTTTCTTATGTCTAATCCCTTCCAATTTGATGTTAGTAGTCCCTCTTCCAATGACTCCATGGAGGAAAGACTTGATGAGAGGGGGTCAGTGATTTCATTGAATCCTAACAGAGCCTTCACCTTCAGGGAAATCATGAAGCATACACTGGTAGGCAAATTTGTAGGTAAAAATTCTCTTTCCCCTCTTGTTATTCAGCAAGCAATCTGCAAAGCATGGAAAACTTTGGGGTCAGTTTGGATTGAGAAGAAGGTTGAAGTTTATCTCTTTCATTTTCAAAATCCTAAAGACAAAGAGTTCTTTCTCAATGAATCTCTTATCTCCATTCATGGCTTATCCCTGATTTTCAAAGAGAGACAATTTAATCAAGCTCTTTCTGAAGTTGATTTTTCTAAGGCTGATTTATGGTTTCAAGTTCCAAACATTCCTCTAGAAGGTTTTGATCGTGATACGGCTGAAAAACTGGGTAATGTAGCAGGAGACTTGATTGTGGTTGATTGGTCATTCGATAGGGTTAGAGCATTACATGGCTTGCGTATTAAAGTCAGAGTTTCTCTGGATCAAGCCCTAACCCCAGGAGCTTATGTTAATGTCCCAGGAGAAGAAGAAAAGAAATGAGTTTTTTTCAGGTATGAAAGAATTTTTAAGATCTGTTACACGTGTGGATGCGTTGGACATGATAACAAGAGATGCAGTACTAACCTGGTAGAAGTCTTGGACAAGTTGGAGGCCAGATACCTGCAATCGCACCACCTATCCTCCTACCCTTTCTATGTGAATCCTCAGAGGAAAATGTTTACACACCTTCTCAAACTCCACTCTAAGCATGGCCCTTTCCGTACTATGAAATTGATACCAGTAAAACCCCCATCTATGAGTTTCATGACGTCCCAACACTCCAAGACCCTAACCAAGGTCCCCCTATCCCACCAAATCAACAACTCTCTGATCATTCTACCTCATCCACAGACTCTGCGAACTACTTTACCCCCCCTCTGAACCGTACCACAATGAGATCTCCAAAAAGCCAAGAGTTGAGAGTGACCCTCCTTTTATAGGAAACACATCCATGGTGGAAGACCATCAGTCAAAGGCCCCTTAGTTGCATCAGTTACACCCCAAGACGGTTCCACTGGCCTCACAAATGCATGCATGCTTCCCAAGAGGCACCATGAATGTATCTGCTTCCCAACAGACGCAACCGGTCAATTTTCATCCCGATTGGTTCATTGACTTTGCATTAAATCAACGCATGCATTTGGGATTTCAAAGAGGCGACTCCTTGTTGCAAGAGCTCTGTAACCTACCCCCTATATGCACTATAAATGCCACATCTCTCTCACAGAGCCAAGTTTCGCAGAATCCTACTACCTACTCCATCCCCTCTTCCATTCCCTCACATTCTCTGTCACAACCCACAATGGTGAGACAACTCCCAACAACCTTCAAAAAACTTGACCACACCAGCTTTGCCATAAGAGCCCCTGATTTCTCTCCCACAGTAACCACTGAACCCGACTCAGAGAAAGCACAGAGGAGGCAAGATCTAGCAGAGATTGATAGGATGTTGAAAGAGAGTGGTCCATATGTGCCAAAGAAATCAAGAGGAAAGAGGAGTGTAGGGAAGAAGGTGCCGGGGGTAGAGAAGAAACTGATTGCCAAGAAGGTCACAGAGAAAGTCACAGAGAAAGCCAAAGGGAAGATGCCAGTCAAGACGAAACCACTCCAAATTCAGGCTCTCAAGAAGGCGGCAAAACCAAAAGAGGCAGTAGGGCAACAGACTGCTGATCCTAAGGGAAAGGGTAAGAGGCAGAGGACATCTTCCAAGCCAGAAACTATCAAAGGTATTCTGAATTTTTATGATTCAATTATGCAAATCAACTTCAACCCTTTCTCTGATCACTTTTTCAAATTTAAATTCAAGAAAAGATGCCGACCTTTGAATGAACATTCCCTAACTCACTCCTTTTCTGTTAAAAAACCTAAAATGGGCTTTGGGGTGGTTGTGCCAGAAGAACCCCCAAGAGAGCCATGAGTCTTCTTAGTTGGAATTGCAGGGGTCTGGGTCAGGACTCTGCAATTCGTGAGATCTTCTCCCTGACCCGTCGTTTCAAACCTGAGATCATTTTCCTTTCAGAAACTAAGCAATCTTCCTCTTTTATTAATCGAAAGTTTAGGAAATTAGGTTTTCAAAATCAGCTCTCTGTTGATCCAGTTGGATCTAGTGGGGAATATGGTGTGCATGGCACTCTCATGCCTTCACCATTTCCCCCAAATGGTCTTTTAGCAATCTCATTCTTCTGGAACTTATTCTCAACTCCTCTTCCTCGCAATCCTGCTTTATCGGTTTAGTGTATGGTCACCCTAACTTTGACAAAAGAGATGGAGTTTGGAAACAATTCAATGAAATTTTACCCTTCAATAGCCCACTTCTCATTATTGGTGATTTTAATCAAGTCTTGTTTCCTCATGATAACGCTGGGCCTTGTGCTTCTGTTATTAGGGGGGCTAATCAACTTTTAGACTATCTAAACCAATGGGGTCTGTTTGAGGTAAAAAATATAGGCCCCTGGTTTACTTGGTCGAATTGTAGGTTTAACTCTAATCCTACTTTTGAGAGACTGGACAGAGCATGGTGCAATTTTGAATTCCTTTCTCTCTTCCCCTGTATTACCTTGCATAACTTGGGTATTGGAGTCTCTGATCATTCCCCTATTGTTCTCAGACTTCAAAACTCCACCTCTATTCGTGTTAACCCGCCAAGAAGATTTGAATTATGGTGGCTTAAACCCCAGAAACTAAAGATCTCTTGCATTATATCTGGAGGCTGCCTATTAGAGGTTCTCCATGCGACAGAGTAGTTAAGCTTCTTTCCATTACTTTAAAAGCTTTTAGATCATGGGCTATGGCCAAGCCCTCATTAGCCAACCAAATATCTGTGACCAAAGCCAATATTGCCCATCACCAGGCCTTACTCCCTGACCCTACTGCTGCCTCTAACTTTGTAGCTTGCCACAAGCATCTTCATGATCTTCTTAACTCAGAGGAGATTTACTGGGCTCACAGATCTCGGTGCAAATGGCTCCAAGAAGGCAGTAAGAACACAAAATTCTTTCATGCATATACTAAAATCAGAATTTTTTTTAACTCAATATGCAATATTAAACTTTCTGATGGCACTTCTATCTCAGACCAGCCTTCCATCATACAAGCTTTCTTGGATCATTATTCCCATATTTATTCTCAACCTACCCCCTCAGCATCTGAACTTGCACAACAAAATGATGGCCTTTTCTCCTTTTCCCTCCTTTTTAATATCACAAAAACTCTCAGTCTTGATCAGCAAAATTTTCTCTCTAACCCCTTTTCTGCTTCTGAGGTGTCTAATGCAATCTTTAGTATGTCACCCCTCAAATCACCTGGGCCAGATGGCTTTCAACCAGCTTTCTTCCAACAAAATTGGTCTCTTCTTTCCACGTCAATCACTTCAGCTGTTCTTTCTTTTCTAAATTCGGGACATTTGCTTAAAGAGCTAAATAGAACTCACATAATCCTAATCCCTAAAATTAACAACCCCCAATCAGTAACAGACTTTAGACCAATAAACTTATGCAATGTTTTGTATCGTATTATTGCAAAGGTCTTAGCTAATAGGCTTAAGCAAGTACTTCCATCTCTAATTTCTGTCAACCAAAATGAATTCATTCCAAACAGACTCATCCAAGATAACATTCTTATTGGCCAAGACCTAGTTCACACCATTCACAAAGCTAGAACTGCTCATCAACCAAAGTTAGGGGCTCTTAAATTGGACATCTCCAAAGCTTTTGATAGGGTAAGATGGGACTTCCTTGAGCAAGTGTTGTTTCAAATGCACTTCCCCTCTCATTTCTCTAGGCTTATTATGCAATGTGTCACTACTGTAACATACTCACTAATTATCAATGGATCTCAGTCCAACTCTTTCACCCCCCATAGGGGGTTAAGGCAAGGAGACCCTCTATCCCCTTTTCTCTTTGCTCTTTGTGCTGAGGTTCTCTCTAGTTCCCTTCAAATGGCTGAAACCGACAATTTAATTCAAGGAATTCCTTTTGCTAGGGGCAAAACTATTTCTCATCTTCAGTTTGCTGATGACACCTTGTTGTTTTTCAAAATTCAAACCAACACTAGTGAAAATATTAAGACTCTTCTTGACACTTATGCTTCTGAATCAGGTCAAGCCATAAACCTTGACAAATCCTCCCTAGTTTTTAGTCCTAACTGTTCTGAGCCTGACAAACTGCTGTTTTCCACCAACTTAGGTTTAGAGCCACAAGAATCTATAGGCAAATACTTAGGGGTTCTGCTAGATAAACAAGGGTCCAACAAAGACCTGATCAAATCTACTATCCTCAAAATCAATGAGAAATGTGCTGGCTGGCAAAGCCTGCTCCTAAATCCCTTTGGAAGAGCCACATTGATCAAATCTGTTCTCAACAGCTACCTAGTTTACCCTATGTCTGTCTGTGTCTTCCCTAAGAAGGATTGTGATAACATACAAACCATTTTTTCTAGATTCTTCTGGGCTGGCTCAATCTACAAAAGATGTATTCATTGGCTCTCTTGGGATTTTCTGTGCAATAAAACTCAGAAAGGGGGATTGGGTTTTAAAAACTTACAATGTTTTAATAATGCTCTAATTGCCAAAAACTGTTGGAATATAGTTAAGGATTCAAAGAGTTTTTTCAGTTCTTATTTTATTTCTAAATACTGTAGAAGGCAACATTTTCTTGCTATTAAAACTACCACTATAGCTTCCTGTGCTTGGAAAAACATCTGCAAGGGAAGAAATACCCTATCCCTGGGTTTGCAGTGGAAAGTTGCCAAGGGATATTCTCTGATGGTAAGAGGTGATGGTTGGATTCCAGATGTTCCAGGGGCCTCCATAGAAGATTGTTTAAGACAAACTGACCCAAATAACAGCTATAAGATGGTGGATCAGTTAGTTTCACAGAATGGCCAGAGCTGGAACAAGGACCTTGTGGAGAATCTCTTTCCACCCTGGCTTAGTGATAGAATTCAGAGTATTCCACTAGGACTTAATGTAAATCAAGACACCCCTTATTGGAAGTCTACCTCCACTGGAGTCTACTCTGTCAAAACAGCCTACCTGCTCCAAAACTTCAACAACTCTTCGCCTAACCTTTCTGCCAATCGTATCCAATTCCGCTCCATTTCCTTTGAATTTCATTGGAAAAAACTCTGGAAATCTGGCCTCCCTGCTAACCTTCTCCATCTTTTTTGGCGTATTTGCTCTAATTATTTACCTTGTTTAGATAACATCCACATTAGAATTTCTTCTATTAATCCCTCCTGTACACGATGCAATAATAACCTTGCTGAAACCCCTCAACACATTTTCTTTCATTGTATTGTGGCTCAACAGCTTTGGGAGAGAGCTCCCATTTCTGCCATCTACAAGCCTAAAGCTAACACTATTAATATTCAACGGTGGATACTAAGTTGGTTAAAGAAAAAGAGAGCTCGGGGCTCCATCCAAAACTGGCATTGGATCCCAGCAATTATTTGGATGATTTGGATTAGTAGAAATAAGAGATTATTTGATCAACATAATCCCTCTGTATATCAAATGTATTATCAAGCTGAAGCTTTTGCTGCATTCCTTTTCAGTTGCTAATCTCTTAGTTTTATTCAGCTGCTAACAAATGGGTGGAAGTTGAAGTTCAGAAAGGCAACTTCTCTTGGAAAGTTGGGCAAGTGCATATTGATCCACAGTTCACTCCAGTGGCGCCTCAAGCTTTGGTTGAAGTCTCTGATGCGTTTCCTCTTGCTGTGCTGCCTCCAGCGTTTGTGGCCCATGCAAAAGTTCCTGCTTTCAAGGAAGAAAGCTCAGCTCTTGTCTCTTCCTCTGCTCATGGCTCCTCTGGTGATCAAGCTGCTTCTGCTGGGGATGTTGCTGTTGCTGGTGCAAAAGTCTTTCAAGAAGGTGCTGGTGTTGATCTTCCTCCTCTCCCAGATGATGAACTGATGTCAGCTGTGATTCCTTTTATTGATGCTTAGAAGGTTGTTTTGAGTTGTTTCTTTCTGTTGGTATCCTCTACTAGTCTTTGGTCTCTTTGAAATCTTTTGTAATCTCTTTGAACGATGGTTTGAACTTGGTGGTTGTATGGTTTTGCTTTGAGGGTTGGACTCTTGTCTACCTCTCCCCTCTCTTGTTGGGACTATGGTCTAGTGTTAGTATTGGCGTCTTGGAGTCGTGTTGTTGAGTTAATCTTCTATTTAGAGTACTTTGATTTGTATTTTCGTTGCTATATTAATGAAGTTCTTCTAGTTCCGCAAAAAAAAAAAAAAAAAAAAAAAGATGAATTGTAATCCCCCTCCAATCTCCCTTCGACTCAGACCACCTCACATGCACAAAACCTAGTCAAGAAAGAGAGAAGTTGACTCAGACATCGACCCATCCTTAAATCTCAAACCGAACCCAAAAATCACTACCGCAAGGGGTGAGTACGGGCCGCTTTGGACGGGTTTTGAAAAAAAAATGCCCCGACCCAATAAGTACAGGTTAGAGAATGTTCAACCCAAAACAACCAATTATTTTTTATACCCAAACAAAATATAATTTATTGACTCGGGCCGCTTTGGGCGGGTTTTGTTAAATATATAACATTTTATTTGGGAAAAGCAAGATTTTTTTTTTATAATTGTTTTTTTGAAAATGTGCAAGCATAAATTTTGGAATCGAAGCTTGAACATATTTTGCTAAAAAATATGAGCAACTTAGGCAAAATTAATTAACTAAAAACGATTATGCGGGCTTATAAAATTTAATCCCTCGAAGCTGTATCTAATTAAAATATATAACTTTTAGGTATAAAATTTGAATCGGACTGTTTCAGTTCTGTACGATTTTTCCAACTCCGAGATCATGATCAATCAAAGTTAGTCCGGGTTTCCAAATCTATAATCATGACCAATCAAGTAGCATTTAAGACTGCTAAATTCGGACCAGTTCTATGCAGCCGGTTTGGCCGAGTTTTGCTCACCCATGATCACTTCCACCGAGACCTCCTGCTCCATCATCCTCTTCTCCGACCACAACTCGAACACCACTGCCACTGAGAACAACCACCACTACATACTTCTCCCCGTCCTGCCTCACCTTCTCTGATCAATGCCTCGATCCACCAACCGATTCACACTCCATGACCTGTCACACCAACCATTGATGCTCCTTCCTACCCAACCACCACAAAACAACCATAAACTATTGAGCTACAGCTTCCCAAAATACCAATGTGGTAACAGCTGATCCATCAAATTAGAAGATCTTGTATTTCTGCTTGGACTAAATTGCAATCATGTCCAAAGTGATGACATGAAATTTCAGAGCTACAGATACCGTTGGATCATGGCAGAGGATCTAATCCTGGCCGTTGCTTCATCATTAGTGCTACGGCAGCGTTTTGTATTTCATTTTGTATTTCTAATTAGTTACTAATCTTGCTTCTGATTGGTTGTTATTTGCCAGCTATTGCTGAGTTGGCAAAACACTATAAGAGGATTTACTCCTCTCATTTTCCGTTGTAACAAACAATTAAACATTTCCCTCTTCTCTCAATTTTGCTCTGAGTTTTCCTCTCCTTCTTCATGGTGTTCCATTTCTAGGGTTTGTTGATTTGCAGGTTTGCAAATCTAATATGGTATCAGAGCCAGGTTCCGAAGGCTGCTGATTATCAGAGCCAGGTTTGCAAATGCCACAGTCGCCTTTCTATCTGCATCACGGAGATAGTCCTGGTAATGTTTTAGTTTCTGTTCCTCTTTCTGGAGACAATTTCTATTCATGGCATATGTCGATGATAGTAGCTTTGGAAGCTAAGAACAAGCTTGAATTTGTTGATGGAACAATAGTTGCTCCTGAAATTGGTACTGATTTGTATGCTGTGTGGAGGAGGTGTGATAGAATGATTATGTATTGGCTGTTTAATTCCATTTCTAAGGAGATAGCCTGCAGTGTTGTAGGCAGATCTAGTGCTAGAGAGGTGTGGCTTGACCTCATAGAGAAGTTTTCTCAAGGAAATTTACCTAGGTTGTTTCAGATCTCTATGGCTATTTCTAGTTTGAAGCAATCTGACATGACAGTGACTGCATACTTTACAAAGCTGAAAACATTGTGGAATGAGTTAAGTAATTACAAACCTTTGCCTAGTTGTGTGTGCAATGGTTGTGTATGTAACACAAATGTTAAGTTGTAACAATCTCAAGAAGAAGAGAGAGTGATGCAGTTTCTTATGGGACTCAATGAGCAGTACATGAATGTTAGAGATCAAATTTTGCTTACAGAACCACTGCCTTCTCTCAATGTTGTTTTTGCTAAAATAATACAACAAGAGAGACAGATGCAGTTGAAGAATACTTCTTCTCACACTCCTAGTATGGCAATGTATGTTCAAGGTTCACATACTCATCATAAGTCAAGTGATAGTGTCAATTCAGGAGGATCAGGTCATAGTTTTGGAGGAAGAGGTCCTAATGGGAAACTGATATGTCATCACTGTGGAAACGAAGGTCATGTCAAGGCAAAATGTTACAGATTACATGGATTTCCACCTAATTTCAAAAGTAACAAGCCAAGAGTTCACAATGTTATTATGAGTGGATCATCAGCTCCAGTGATCACAGGTTCTGCTTCAAATCCTGCTTCTACTCATGATAACATAGGAAAAAAAGTTACACTCACAGAGAATCAATGTCAGCAGTTGGTGACACTCTTGAATACTCACTTGGGATCAAAGAGTGGTCCAGTTCAGAGTACTTTTAGTGATGCAGGATCAGTCTCCCCATACTCTTCAGTTTCAGTGGATTCACCACTTCATCACTCTGGTACACATTTTGATTCAACTCATTTTATGGGAGGAGTTATTATCTCTTGTTCTCTGCAAACTTCTTCAATTGAAAAGGAAGGTTTTATGTTGAATTCATGGATTTTGGACAGTGGAGCTACTGATCATATGTGCAACAATGTTGATATGTTTAGTGATCTCACAGCTGTTGGTGATACAGTTGTTCATTTGCCAGATGGGAAAACAGTTCAGGTTACACATGTTGGATCAGTAAAATTGTCTGATAATTTGATTTTGACAGGGGTGCTTTGCATTCCCAGCTTCCAGTTTAACCTAATTTCTGTCACTCAGCTCACAAGAGTCTCAGGGTGTACATGCATATGCCAGGCAGATGAATGTGTTCGAAAAAAGGAGGAGGTGATTTTGGGAATTGGCAAGAGAATTGGAGGTCTATATGTACTGCAAATGCCAAAGCTGAATTCGAAAATGAGTTTTGCAGTTTCTGCAAATAACAAGGCTTTTCTCTGGCACCAGAGATTGGGGCATCCATCTTTTGAGAAGGGTTCTTTAATGTCCAAACATCTTGAAGGTATGCTTCTTCACATCAAGGTTTACAATGTGATATTTGTCCTTTGGCAAAACAGAAGAAACTCTCTTATATTTCTCATGGACACATGTCTCAAAATGCTTTTGATTTAATTCATTGTGACACATGGGGTCCCTACAAGGTGCCCACATATTCAGGACATAAGTTTTTCTTAACAATTGTTGATGATGCCACAAGAATGACATGGGTCTATCTCATGAAACATAAATCAGAAGTGGATACTATTATTCCTGGTTTTTACAAGATGATAGAAACTCAATTTCATGCCAAAATTAAGAAGTTTAGAACAGATAATGCACCAGAATTGCATCTATCTGCTTTCTATTTGGAACATGGTATTATTCATGAATTGAGCTGTGTAGAGACACCTGAGCAGAATTCAGTTGTGGAAAGAAAGCATCAGCATCTACTCAATGTGGCAAGAGCACTTAAATTTCAGTCAAATGTCCCTGTAAGATTCTGGGGAGATTGTGTGTTGACTGCAGCCTATTTGATTAATAGACTGCCTTCTCCTAAAACTTAGAATAAATCACCATATGAGTTGTTGTTTGGGACATCTCCAGATTATTCTCAGTGTAATGTCTTTGGATGTTTGTGTTTTGCCTCCACATTGTTACAGTCAAGAACAAAGTTTGATAAAGGAGTTTTTGTGGGATATGTCTTTGGAATCAAAGGTTTTAAGGTGTATGATCTGGCTACTCACAGTTTTGTGGTCTCTAGAAATGTGGTGTTTCATGAAAATGTGTTTCCATTTGCTGATAAGAGTTCACCTAATACTGGTCTTTTTGATACAATGAGCTTGCCAAAGAGTGTGTCTGACACTGGTGATTGCAAGGAGCAATCACCTTCTTCAGTTTTACATGAGTCACTCAACTCTACTGTTCCTGCATTATCTCCAGTTAGGAGTTTTAGAGAAGTCTTGTTGCATCCAGTGCCTGTGAGACAAAGTACCAGAGTCTCAAAGCCTCCTTCTCATTTGCAAGACTATGTTCTCTCCAAGAAAAACTCCAGGGCCCTAACAGTTAGTGGTTCAAATCTCACTAGTGCTGTCTGTGCACTCACTGAACCAACCACTTATAGACAGGCTTCACAGGATCCAGATTGGGTTCAAGCTATGCAGCTAGAGATACAAGCTTTAGAATCTAACAACACTTGGTTTATTACTCATTTGCCTCCAAATCATTCTGCAGTAGGGTGCAAATGGGTATGTAAAATTAAGTACAAAGCATATGGTTCTATAGAGATGTATAAAGCTAGATTGGTGGCAAAAGGTTACACACAAACTGAAGGGTTAGATTACTTTGAAACTTTCTCACCTGTTGCCAAATTGGTCACTTTTAGAGTTCTTCTTGCTCTTGCTATTCAACAAGGATGGACTATTCTTCAAATGGATGTTAATAATGCTTTTCTGCATGGTGATCTTCATGAGGAGGTGTATATGAAGCTTCCAGATGGATATGAGCCAAAACTATCAGCTTCTTTCACTTCAAATTCTTCTCAGCCTTTGGTTTGCAAATTAAAGAAGTCATTGTATGGTTTGAAGCAGGCTTCTAGGCAATGGTTTGTCAAATTTTCTTCAACTCTTCTGCAATTTGGTTTCACTCAATGCAAGTCAGATTACACATTATTTGTGAAAAGCTCAGGCTCAGTCCTCATGATGCTTTTAGTGTATGTAGATGATATACTTCTGGCAGGAAATGATGCTGCTACACTTACCAGCTTTAAACAGTGCTTGAATGCACAGTTTAAGCTCAAAGATCTGGGAGAGATTGTGTTGATGAATTAAAATTGCATATTTTAGTATGTTAACGAACTCTTCTTAACTTGCTAATATGTGTAATTTATCTATTTTATCTCTCTTTCTAGTCTTATGCTTGTTTTCGTAGTTTTGGTTGTTTTCTCTCATTTTGTAGGCAAAGAAGTGAGTTAAAACGCAAGGGGCTAGTTGTGAAAGCTTGAATGAAGAATTTGAAGGCTTAATTTGAAGAAGTCAAGTGATAACGAGGCTAAAGTTGAAGACAAAGCAAGAATTAGCAAGTTAAAGAGAGGTTTCAAGGGTTTAAATGAAGAGAACAAGGGAAGATAGAGGCCAAAAATGAAGATTTAGAAGCCAAGAGGCCACATTACAAGGCCAAAGTTGCATCTATGGGGTTGTTTGAGAAGAAACTAACGGAAGTGGGGCTTAAGTGCAAGTTTTGAAACATTTTAATGGCTTATGTGAAGAATACTTAACGGATTGGGGGTCAGATTGCTATTTTCAGAAGTTTTTAAGTAAGGAACGGGCCTTTTAAAGCATTCCAGCAAGCTAGGGGGAGCCGGGTGCAATTTCCCGAAACCAGCTCACCCCCCAGCCCTCTCTCACGCGTCACTCTCTCTCTCCCCGATCGTTCAACAGCAAGCGACCCAGCAGCCATGAAAGCTTCGTCGAAGCTTCTTCCAAGACCCACCCAAGCCTCGTTTCTTCACCAAATCAAGCAAGACCGGTCTCAAATTGCTCCCCAGCCCAAGAGCTCTCTCCTAAACCCATCAATTCGGCCCAAGAACAAAGCAATCAAAAAGCCCCAATTTCTAGGGTTCATGAAGACACGACGGAAATCAACGATTGAGGATGAAAGGGTTCAATTGGAGGGCTGTGATGATTCCTTGGAGGCTACTCAACTCATCCCCAATGCCTATATAAATCAGAGTTGAAGAAATGGAAGCTCTCTCTTGGACCCCTGTTTTGGGACGACCTAAACTCTGTCTCTCTCTCTCTTCTCTCTCGGTTCTGCAACATTGATGGGTGTGTGCTGGTGATTCCGAGCTCGTCCTGAGCTAACACGGAGCCAGCAACAACCCAAGGGAGAGAAGGGTAGGTCTGGTTGAATCTTGTTTCGAGTTGAGCACTGTTTTGAGCACTGTTTTGGACAGCAGCAGTTAGTTTGTGTTTTAGCTGCTGTTAGCTTTGAATTGTTGGGTTGTTAGCTGGTTTAGATTGATTAGAGTGTGTTGGAATCAAGTTGCTAGTAGTTTGTTCATCATTTGGTAGCAAGTTGGTGTTATTTGGTGGAATTGAAGAGTATTTGAGCTTGAATATAATGACTATTTTCATGAATACTCTTGATTCTTGTGTCTTGCTCTTGAATATGAACAACTAAGCTACTTGTTGGGTTTGATTGATGAAGATAGATGACTTGTGTGTGAGAAGTTCAATTGTTCTTCTAGTCTTATAAGTTGGATGTCGAATTCGTAGTGTTCAAGTGTTAAATATCAAATCCGAATTGTGGCTTGATCTTTCATATGTAAACGAGAGCGTTTCCATATGAAAGATGCTTGACATAACTCGATTTTGCATTTCACTCTTGAATACAAGAGCTAGACAAAATCCTCTTGCTATATAATCCATGCTTTTCTTTGACATAAACTTTGGGTGTTGATGCTCACACACAAGGCATCTATTGGAATCGATTGACCCAACTTACTCTCTTCTTGACAAACTTGTTTGAATCGTATTAGTAATAGTGTTAGTAGTTGTTTTCTTTCTTAGTTATTTGCATTAGCAATATCAACAACTCTTGCTCCATCACTTGAGTGGTGGATTCAAAGCTTGGCTAGCTCTAAAGCCTTTGGGAAACTTGTTTTGTTGATTTAGTTAGTTGCTTAATAAGTTTACTAGTTAGCTTAGAGTGTTTAATCTCTTTCCCAATCCTTGTGGAAATCGACCCCGTTCTTACTCGGGTACTACTTAGAACGATATTCCTATACTTGGGAATTATCGTCGAACAGATTGCTTATTTTATTGGTTTTGAGGTTACTAGAATGGATCAGGGGTATTTTCTGAGCCAGCACAAATTTCTTTTGGAGATACTTACTCAGACTTGTTATGATCAATATAAGATAGCACACTCTCCTATGGTTCCAGCTTGTAAGCTTAGTCAGTCTATTGGAGATTTATTGAAGGAAGAATATGCCAGTGCATATAGAAAGCTGATTGGTAAGCTTTTGTATCTCTGCAACTCCAGGCCTGACATTTCTTATTCAGTGAACAAGCTCTCTCAGTTTGTGGCTCATCCTACAAGAGATCATCTTACTGCAGCTCATCATGTTCTTAGATATCTGAGAGGTTCTTCTGAATATGGCCTTGTTTTCTCTTCTGCATCTTGTTCTCCAGCTTCTCTTGTAGCTTATGCAGATGCAGACTGGGGTGGATGTCTTGATACTAGAAGATCCACCTCTGGATATTTGGTATTTCTGGGATCTTCTTTAGTTTCTTGGAGATCCAAGAAGCAGAGTGTGGTTGCCAGAAGTTCAACTGAAGCTGAATACAGAAGTCTGGCTTATTTGGTCTGTGAAGTCAAATGGATTATGTCTCTCTTGCAAGAACTGCACTCACCTCTTCTTGGCACTCCTCTTCTGCTTTCTGACAGTTCTTCTGCCATTCAGATGGCTCATAACCCTATTTGTCATGATAAGACTAAACACATAGAGCTGGATTGTCACACCATCAGAGATTTGGTTCAAGCAGGCACCATCACTTTGCAGCATTTGCCCAGTTCTGAGCAACTTGCAGATGTGCTCACGAAACCTTTAGCTCACCCTCTCTTTCAGAAACTTCTATGCAAGTTGAAGGTGTTATGTGCATCCCCCCTTCAACTTGAGGGGGCGTATTGAGCTACAGCTTCCCAAAATACCAATGTGGTAACAGCTGATCCATCAAATTAGAAGATCTTGTATTTCTGCTTGGACTAAATTGCAATCATGTCCAAAGTGATGACATGAAATTTCGGAGCTACAGATACCGTTGGATCATGGCAGAGGATCTAATCCTGGCCGTTGCTTCATCATTAGTGCTACGGCAGCGTTTTGTATTTCATTTTGTATTTCTAATTAGTTACTAATCTTGCTTCTGATGGTTGTTATTTGCCAGCTATTGCTGAGTTGGCAAAACACTATAAGAGGATTTACTCCTCTCATTTTCCGTTGTAACAAACAATTAAACATTTCCCTCTTCTCTCAATTTTGCTCTGAGTTTTCCTCTCCTTCTTCATGGTGTTCCATTTCTAGGGTTTGTTGATTTGCAGGTTTGCAAATCTAATATAAACATCTCTGCCTTAAGCCCGACAGAATCTCACCACCACCCAGACTGAGAGGGGTTTGAGAGAGAGAGAGACGAGAGATGGAGGAGATGAAGATGGCGGAGGTGAAGATCGGGGGTTGGAGAGCCACAAATGTACATAGAGATCGATTGAATTCGGTGGCTAGGGTTAAACTATTGGAGAAGAAGAATGACGAGAGGAGAAGGAGAAGAAACATGATATATAGTGGGTAATTTTAAAAAGTTGAGGGTAAAATCGCAATTTCAAAGAGTTGTTTGGGTTCGGTCTGTTACAAGGGTGCAAAGGTGAATATTTCAAAACACAAGGGTGTCGAGTGTTTTTTATCCACAATTAATTGATGGCTCATTAGAGCATCTCCAACCATGTCGCATTTCCCCCTCCCCCCACCTCCCCCTCCCCTTCCCCCTCCCCCAAACTACTACTCATCTTCAACAATTCCCATCCCCCCACCTAATTATGTTTATTTTAAAATATATATATTTAATGATTTAAAATAATTTTTTTGATAAAAGTAAATATGAAATAATATTAATATAAATATATACTCACAAAAATGATAAAATAATAATAATAATAATAATATCAATAATAAAACTAATAATAACATTAATAAATTTGGCATATTTTTAACCACGTTTTCAAAATAATAATAAATATAATTGCTAATTATAAAAAAAATAAGATATATCAAATTGACAACAAAATAAAATAACGATAATTTTTCATAAATATTTTGTTCAATTATCGGAAAAATATATTTATTTTTTATAATAAAAATAATAATAATTAAAATATATTAATCATAATTAAAAATGCATATTATAATAATAAAATAGGAGTAAGTGTAATTAACATATCCCTACATTGGATTAATTAGCTTTAATGGTGGGGGGGAGGGGGAGGGGGATGTTAGGGGGGAAATGCACCCTAACCATCCCCCACCCATGCCTAAATTCTCCCCCCCCCCCCCACCTTCCCCCTCCCCCTCCCCCCCCTCATGGTTGGACATGGTCAGTATTTTTATATGGTTCCCCCCCCCCCCCCCCCCCATGGTTGGAGATGCTCTTATATAAGAATCTTTTCCCTTTAAACAAAAAGTCCAAGCGAGATTTAAAGTTCTCACATGCGAAAACTTCAAGGGTTTTTCAAGGCATAGCTCAAACCCACGAAAGTTAATATTCTTTCTTCTCTCATTCTAGTACTACTTCCGTTTCTTCTCCATCATGCTGGTTTGACTTTTTGACTTGTATATGGGTCACTTTGACCGGATGGTTTGGATCACAAAACGATGTGTTTTTTAATAATTTTTCACCGTGTGATAGAGCAACTTTTACTCTACAACACTATGAAATTATCAAAAAGTTGCATCATTTTGCTATTTAAATAAACGGGTCAAAGTGACCCGTGAATAGTAGTAAACGTTAAATTGGAATAAAAAAGAGGGAAAAGAGTGGTAACAAACAATTCACAGCATGTAATCTGAAAACTTTGACACTTCGAAGTGATGGGATTGGCTATTTGACACTGTAGTTAGAGCTGCTTATTCGGTTAGAACCGAACCGGTGGAAGCCAAACTGGTCGGTTTCGGTTCGGTTAGACAGTTATTTTACATTATTCGGTTCGGTTGAACCGGAACCGAATTTTGGGTATATCCGGAACCGGACTGGAACCCTGGACCGAAACCGATTGAGTTAACCGGTTCGGTTCCGGTTTCGAACCGGGTCTGGACAGTTTTTTTTTTCTCTTTACTTTTAGGGTTGTTTTTGGCCGTTGGTGGTCGATTCTCGGTTCCGGTTTTGGTTCCAAACGGTTCCGGTTCCGGTTCCGGAAAACTACCAAACCGAACCGAGACCGAATATTACCGGTTCCGGCTCCAGTTTCGGTCCACCGGTTCTCGGTTCAGTTCTCGGTTGCACATTACCGGTTAATTCGGTTCGGTTTTAACCGGAACTGCCGGTTAAACCGAACCGAAATGCAGCTCTAACCGTAGTATAAAAGGTAATTATGTTTTGTGGGAAGCAAGGACAAAAAGACTTCATTTTCACAAGGTTGTCTAGAACAGTAAGCATACCGTATTGTACAAGGTCAATTTATGATTTGTAGAAATTCATGAACAAGCAATGTGTGTCTCCACTTTGATGGAGTTTGGATATGATGGATGGAAAATTATTCATTCCCCTTGGAGTTGTTCACACGACGCTTCCAATCCCATCAGATCCACAAATGCCTATAAAACACATACCACTCCGTCCCACCTCTTTTGCACCATTCAGATTTTTACCACTATTCACCGGGTCACTTTGACCCGGTAATTTAGATGGCAAAACATCACAATTTTTAGATAATTTTTTCGAAGTGTTGTAGAGTAACTCTTATTCTACAAGACAATAAAAAATTATCAAAAAATTGTATCATTTTGTGATCCAAATTACCGGGTCAAAGTGACTCAGTTACGGGTGGAAAAAGTCCAAATGGTGCGTTTGAGCTGGGACGGAGTGGTACTGTGGTCGCGGTGCTCTGACAACACTAGAAAATATCTCACGATGGATATCGAAGCTAGGCTAGACTAGTATATAGTCGTACGTGCGTACTACAACAACTCCATCTTCAACGACAAGAACAACAACACACAAAAGCGAAGAGGAGTAACTTTCTCAATGCATCTTCCCGAAGACAATAGTAATGAAAAGGAAACAACATTCATGACTTGTTTTCCAAGTTCCATATTTGAGCCCAGCAACTCACACATTCACTTTTCACCCCCCTTATCTCAACATGGAAACTCTCTTTCTCTCTCTCAGCTAGTCGCTGTAGTTCAAACTCTGAGGAGAGCTATGGAATTGAATCTCTCTCTCTCACACACACAGTGGAAATAGGGGGAGTTTCGATCTGATCCAATCTTTCTCAATCCTAATTTATTTATTTTTCAGTGTGATTCTGCTGACAGCAGAGTTGATTTTCGATAACATAAGCAATTTCTCTTGCATTTGTTAAAATTAAAAGTTATTTTTACTCTTCATGCGATTTCTGTTATTTCACAACAGATTTCAGGAAACAAATAGGGAGATGTTTTTCTAGAACTTGCTTTTGATTAACTCTTTTGAAATCTACTTCAACTTTCAATTTTTTTAAAAAATCAAAATATTTATCTTTACGGAGTCGATAAGTGTCATTTTTCGACATTTAACTATGTTGCCGCATAACCATATATCTTTTGACGTTTAACTCTGCTCATAGTTGAATGTTCGGAATATAAAATCACTATGTTGATATATCACCATAACTTTTACTTAATACTAGTAAGGTGCACGTGCTTTGCACGTGGGTTATTCACTTTTGCAGTTAAAAGAAATTATTTAAAGATTTAGTTGAAAATAGAATATTTCAGATTTACTTGATTAGTAGTCTATATGAATGAAAACAAACAAGCTAGACCCCAACGTAATTCCTATTAGTATCATCATAGTTGGCTACTTGGCTCTCATAGTCATTTATGTGATGTATTTAGAAATAACCTCTGCACGATACTTAAACAACCTCAAATGTCTCTGGCCTTGCTGCTTATTGGGTTACTAATCAGCCTTTCCACTCATCTAGACATGTATACATTTTCTAAATTCAAAGAAAAGGTCTTCACTTCATTGATAAGCTCTGCACTTCATTGATAATTTCACGAGTGTCATGTTGGTCCTATTTTTATTTGAAACAGTCAAGCACTTAATTGATTATTATAAAATAAAATATACTGGTTAGAGTACCACACCCTGCAAACCTTGCATGAAATTACATGATACAGGCAGAAAGGTTAGAGGAATCGAAATTCTTGTGAGGGCTTGAAAGCCTTGAACATAAGGACTAATTTAGGGCGCCCCCAAGTAGATCAATAAGTTCCATAAGGAGGCAGAGTGGGCACTTTTTGTGCTCAGTTTCGAATTTCTAGGTGAGGATACAAACCCGGAAGGGAGGTAAAGGGTTCATGTCGTCCCGCTAGAACCACCGGAGTCTCTTTCCCTGCAAAGATGGCAGTAGTCAAGACTCTGCTATTAGGGACTATGTTGATATATCACAATAACTTTTACTTAATATTTGCGAAACAATTTTTTATTTAAAATTCACATCAACTTTCCCTACAGTAGTTCTTGAACTGCCGCAACATTTCCCAGCTGATCGTTCTCCTACTTATAACTAACTTTTCATAAAGTTCTCTCTCTTAACTAGTGTAGCATTTTAATATTTAGTGAGGAGCAGTATCAAATTAGGTTGTTTGTTTTTCTATTTTATATGCTTTACATGAGTATGCGCGCATATCTTAATAAACTTGTTTTCGCTACTTTAGTCATATCATCCAAAAATCAAACGCACTAAGTTAATCATGCTTGACATCGATGTCGCTCATTAACTACGTACTCATAAAAACTAGACAAAAAAGAGAGTGAATTCTCAATCTATTTCTAGTATTTCTTCTTCCACGTCCGTTCCTATTATGTTAAAAGTATTTTGTCTTGTATTTTCTCAAGAGAAAAGGAAGAAAAAACAAAACTATGGTTAATTTGCATACCCCTATACTAGTGCTTTCCTTTTTGTTTTAGGTAGGTAGCCAAAATACTTGTACTCCCTCCTCCGTGCGTAGAAGAAGTAACGTCGTACGCACAATAACAATTTTTGTACATCAAGCAAATCCATATACGATTCTCAAAAATAATAATAAATAAATAAAAGCAAATGCATATACTATAATGATCGATTACTATTAAGAAATGAAGATCTGTGTATTGAAGATGAAAATCACTCATTGGTTTGCACAATACAGAAGATGAATATATCAAACGGAAAGTGGAAAACTAATAGAAAATATGTGATTGGTTCTAAGCCAACCAACCAGTAGCTGCCACGACTACCAGATGGCGACTCAGCCAAAGAACATCACTTAAAACTAAAACGACATCGTTCTATTAATAATGGTAAGTAAAAAATAAAGAAAACGGCACCGTCCTTCTCATCATAACAGCTTCTAATCACAACCGTCCATCAGCTCCGAAACAGATCCAACGGCTACTGCTACTTGAAAGGAGTTACTGTTCATTTGGTAAACTAATACCAAATGAACAGTAACTTTGTGAACTTTGAAACATCATTGAACCACCAATATCTTCAATATCCCCCCTCAAGTTGGAGAGTGGATAAGTTTCAATCCCAACTTGGAAAGTAGAAAGTCAAAAACAGCAGGATGAAGAGATTTAGTCAGGATATCAGCTAATTGATGTGTAGTGGAAATGTACCTCAAAGTGAGAATTCTTTTCTGCACTAAATCCCTCACCAATTGACAATCAATGTCAATGTGCTTGGTTTTGTCATGAAAAACAGGATTAGCAGCCAGCTGAAGAGCTGAATTACTATCACAATAGATCATGGGGGTTGAGGAAGACAAACTCCAAAATCAGCAAGCAAATAGAGAAACCACTGGATTTCACAAAAAAAACAGCTAGAGCTCTGTATTCTGGCTCAGTGGAGCTTCTGGAGATAACACTCTGCTTCTTTGATCTCCAGGAAACAAGTGAGTCACCAATATAAATCAAGTAACCAGATGTAGACTTCCTGGTGTCTAAACATCCACCCCAATCTGCATCTGAATAACCAATAAGTGCCATAGGGGAATAAACTGAGAAGAAAAGACCTTGAGCTGGAGCATTACAGAGATATCTGAGAATGTGATGAGCTGCTTTGTGATGTGTAGCAGTAGGCTTAGAAAGATATTGTGAAAGCTTATGAACAGCAAAGCAAATATCTGGCCTAGAATCGCAGAGATACAACAGTTTGCCAATAAGCTTTCTATACTTAACAATGTCTGCATAAGAGAGAAGATCCCCAGAAACAGCAGTGAGCTTCACATTAGGATCCATAGGCACTGAAGCTGGCTTACAAGAAGCATAAATATTCTCTTGCAGAATATCTAAAGCAAACTTTCTCTGACAGAGAGTAATGCCAAGATCATTTCTAGCTATCTCAAAACCCAGAAAATACCTCAGAAAACCCAGATCTTTGAGATGAAACTTGGCATTGAGAAGATGCTTGAGATCAGTCAAACATTGCAAATGTGTGCCTCCCAAGATTATGTCATCAACATATACCAGGATAAACAGAAAAGCTCCATCATAATTCTTAACAAAAAGAGTGTAATTAGTCTTGCACTGACTGAACCCAAGTTCAAGCAAAGTTGTTGAAAACTTGCTATACCACTGCCTAGATGCTTGTTTCAGGCCATAAAGAGACTTCTTTAAATGACAAACAACTTTACCATGATTAAGATTGCAAGAAATAGACTGAGGAAGGACATACCCTGGTGGAAGATCCATGTAAACCTCTTCTTCTAAATATCCATGTAAGAAGGCATTGTTAACATCCAGTTGAAGTAGATGCCATCCTTTAATTGCAGAAAGAGCCAAAAGACATTTGAGAGTGGGAAGCTTTGCCACAGGAGAAAAAGTCTCTGTATAGTCAATCCCTCCAGTTTGTGTATAACCCTTTGCCACTAGTCTAGCTTCGTACCTTTCCACCTCTCCATTAGACTTCAATTTAACTTTTTAAACCCACCTACATCCAACTGAGTCATGTCCTGAAGGCAAAAATGTGACCACCCATGTATTGTTCACTTCAAGAGCCTGAAGTTCTTGCATATTGTTCACTTCAAGAGCCTGAAGTTCTTCTTGCATAGCCTTCATCCATTGAGCACTTTTGCAAGCTTCTTGATAATTTTGAGGCTCAGAAACTGCATTTATTGAAGTCAAACATTGAGAATACAGAGGAGAAGCACCAACAGGAGGATCAAAGAACACTGGACTCAAATAAGTTGACATAATTTTATGTTGATTAACAACATAATCTCTTAGATATGTGGGATTTTTAACTCGCCTGGCACTTCTTCTTGGTGCAGGGAGAACTGGAGTAACAGCTGTCTCAACAAGGTTTTTTATATCCATAGATGAAACATCCACATATCCAGCAGGAACAGAAGGAGAAGTACCATAATTGAGTGAAGTGTATGGAGTTATAGAAAGAGGAAAAACCATGTCATCAGTGAAATGTGGTAAAGAGGTGGTGGAGGCTGCAAAAGGAAAGACACTCTCATGAAACACAACATTCCTAGATACCAGAAATGTGCATTCCTTCATATTGTAGAGTTTATATCCGTTCATCCCAAAAACATACCCCAAAAACACACATGGAGTAGCCCTGGGGTCAAACTTGGTTCTTCCTTGAAGCAATGTAGAAGAATAGCACAAACAGCCAAAAACTCTCAAATAAGTGTAATATGGCATCTCCTTATACAAGCATTCATAAGGAGACTTATTGTGAAGAACAGGAGTAGGAGTTCTATTAATGATGTAAGCAGCAGTCAACACACTATCTCCCCAGAACTTAGAAGGCACATAAGACTGAAACTGAAGTGCCCTTGCCACATTTAAAAGATGTTGATGCTTTCTTTCCACAACATAATTCTGTTCATGTGCTTCAACACAGCTTAACTGATGAATGATACCCTTCTCCAACATAAAGTCTGTTAATGCTAACTCTTTTGCATTGTCACTCCTGATCTTCTTTATTCTGACATTAAACTGAGTTTCAACCAAGGTGTAGAATTGAGGTATAATAGACTGAACCTCTGAATTATGTACCAGCAAATAGACCCATATCATTCTAGTAACATCATCAACCAAGGTTAGAAAATACCTATGTCCTGCATAAGTTGGCACTTTGTATGGACCCCAAATGTCACAATGAATCAAAACAAAAGGAATAGACTCCATTTTTCCAATACTTGGGTAAGGCAATTTCTTTTGCTTAGCTAGTGGACACACTTCACATCGAGAATTTTCAACTGGGCCTTCACTCTGAAGAACATCATGCAACCACTTGAGTTTGACATCTGACACATGCCCTAACCTTTGATGCCAAATTTGGTTAGAGAACACTGCATTGAGTTTAGTTGAAGAGTGACAGCTGGAAGCAGAAATAGAATCTAAGATGTACAAACCACTTGATTTGTAACCTGATCCCAAAACTGTCCCTGTATCTGCACTCAGTATCTGACAAGAGTCCTTTTTGCAAATAAACACACAACTCTGTGCTTTAGTGAGCTGTGTCATAGAAATGAGGTTAAACTGAAACTCAGGAATGTACAGCACTCCCTGAAGCTGAAGAGTGGGAGACAGAAAAATCGTGCCTGTATGAGAGACCTTAACCCTTTTACCATTGGGTAAATAGACAAAAGCATCAGTAACACAAACAGCTTCACTTAGAGGACTTAGATCATGACACATGTGGTCTGTAGCACCACTGTCAATGATCCAATGATCCTTGCTAGCACATATAGCATTTAGAGAAACCCCTCCTATAAAATGTTAATTATGAACAGAATCATTGCCTCTAGAATACTGATGAATAGGACTATCCATAAAACTGGAATGAGAGGGAGAGGTAGAACTAGAATCACTTACAGCTCCATGTCCCGTGTTTTGCATCTGATTGTTAAAATAATGCATCATTTGATGACACTGACTCTGAGTGAATGGAAAAGAGGAACTCTTGTTAGCAGGTGACCCACCTTGTTCTTGCTATCCCACCACATTGTCTGCCCGTGACTTGTTCTTATTTTTGAAGTTTGTAGGATAACCATGAAGCTTCCGGCATTTAGCCTTAATGTGTCATGTCCCTCCACAATGATGACATGTCAACTTGGCTTTAGTGCTGCACACATTAAGAATCAAATATGCTTGAGCTACACCATGACCACCAACAGAAGTCTGATGTCCAGTTCCATGAGAAGGTCCTCCATAAGTATGACCATGATGAAATGGAGAAGAATACAAAGCTGTTGGAGAAGCATCTGAATGCTGTGAATACATAGCCATTGTTGGCATAGAACTCCCTGAACCACTAATTGTGCCCTGCATTTCTGATTGAACAATCTTAGCAAAGACTTTATTCAAACTTGGCAAAGGATCCATGAGCAAAACTTGATCTCTAACTGAGGAATAAGTTGAATTCAACCCCATCAAAAACTGCATTATATGCTCTTGCTGTACCTTGTTTTGTATCATAGCCAAAACATTACAAGTGCAGGTATGCAAAACTCCACATGTGCACATACGCATTTCTGTGTAGTTAGCTAATTCATCCCAAAGAGACTTAAGCTTAGTGAAATAGCTAGTAACACTCATGCTTCCTTGCTTGAGATTAACAATGGCACTACTAAGCTGAAAGATTTTAGGTAAATTTTTCTGAGAAAATCTCTCAACTAGGCAAACCATATCTCTCTAGTTGTGGCATAATAGACCACATTAGAAGCAATTTCCTTGCTTACTGAATTAATCAGCCAAGAGATGACCATCCTATCACATCTTTTCCATAAGGAATATAGATCGGAGGTCTTAGATGGTTCCAAAATGACTCCAGTCACAAAATCCAATTTGTTCTTAGCTTCCAAGGCAACAATCATGGATCGATACCAAAAATTGAAATTGTCACCAGTAAGAACTTGAGAAACCAGTATCATACCTGGAGAATCGGAATTATGCAGAAAATAAGGTGAAGAACCGTCCAATTGAGAACTAGATCCACAATCATCACGCATAGAAGAAACTTCTGCATCATCATGGAGCGCCATTGCAGGCCATCGACAAGATCGGCGCAGAGAGCAACCCTAGCCACCCCAAACCAGAAGAAAAATGCAAAATCGGAACCGACCTAAGGCTCAGATACCATGTTAAGATATGAAGATCTGTGTATTGAAGATGAAAATCACTCACTGGTTTGCACAATACAGAAGATGAATTTATTAAACGGAAAATGGAAAACTAATAGAAAAGATGTGATTGGTTCTAAGCCAACCAACCAGCAGCTGCCACGACTACCAGATGGTGACTCAGCCAAAGAACATCACTTAAAACTGAAACGACATCGTTCTATTAATAACGGTAAGTAACAAATAAAGAAAACGGCACCGTCCTTCTCATCATAAAAGCTTCTAATCACAGCCGTCCATCAGCTCCGAAACAGATCCAACGACTACTGCTACTTTAAAGGAGTTACTGTTCATTTGGTAAACTAATACCAAATGAACAGTAACTCTGTGAACTTTGAAACATCATTGAACCACCAACATCTTCAATAATTACCTTTGAGCATGTGTGAATGTAAGAAATGTAACATATCAAAAAATAATCGACACACATGGGCAGAACTATACATTTGGAAAAATGGGGGCTATTGTCTCAGCTTAACTTTGTAATTTTGTATTTTTTCCTCAGTTTATTTAGAATTTGTATGTAGTCCCACAAAACTACACTATAGATCATGAACTTTCGAAATTCCATAGTATAATCTTGTTTCATTTAATTTTTTATTTTAATTCCCACACAAACGAAGTCATGGATGATGGATCCGCGCTCAGTAGTAACAGTATGAGCCTTTGCGCCCTTACAATACTTTTGCATGGCCTATCATTTTAGTACAATGACCTAAGCGACGAGGCTCGCGTCCTCTCTCCATTTCCGCATGATTTAGCCTCTGAAATTGGTAATTTGTGTTACTTCTCTACTTTTTGCAACCGTTCAATGATACGAGCATAAACCTTATTCACCACGTGAGGATCAGAAGAGGACTCGGCCCATATATTATAAAAATTATGTACTGAAATAATCGGTTAGTTTTGTTGGGAATGATGCCTAGAAGTTAGAAGATTCTCAAAGGAGCGCAAAGAAGTGAAGACCAAGATGTCTTTGCACGAAGACAAGCTGTCTTCGCACAGAGACATCACCCAGAAGGCCAGAAAGTCTAAAGTGTTCGTGGGAAAGCATGTTGTCTCAAAGTGGGAAGGACTTTGCACAAAGAGCCTGGATTCCCTTCGTACGAATGTCTTCACACGAAGACATCGACCCTTCACACGAAGACAATTCGGGAGACGGCAAATAATGGCTGGTTGTTTCCTTTTTGGTTTCGAGGCGGTTTTGAGGGCTATAAAAGAATCATTTGGGGTCCTATGAACATACGTAAAGCATTGTGATCGTTCCTCTTCGTTGAGTAAATGTCCCCGTGGACGTAGATAGCTTGATTTGAGCTAACGAACCACATTAAACTTATGTTTTGCATCTTTATTTCACAGTTCGCGAGGAGAGTGATCGCGTGAGTGCCATAACAAGTTTATTAGTAGTTTTAGTCTTATTTAAGTATCAAGGGTTTAGGGAGTGTCTTCATTGTTTGTGGGTATAATTCATATTAGTTAATTGTTTGGGGGCTTTAGGGAAATTAGCTATAGTTTGATTAGTATTTATATGTTGCTTCGGTCCAGCATTCTTTATAGATTGAATGAATGAGAATAAGTTTATTTAGTAGAATCCTAGTTTTTGAGATCCACGACTTTTCAAATTGTTGTATTTGGAGATTATAGCTTCTCGAATTGCTATTGACAGTTGTTGCTAACTACTGGTGCTTTCATCATGAAAAAGTGTGGAAGAATTGATCAAAAAAATGACAGAAACAATGACAGAAAAGTTCGATCAAATTGATAGTCGCCTCACTACCATCGAAGGTTGACTTACCAGCTTGGAAACTCATCCGCCGACACCCCAGCCGGTCCTTGCCACGACAACAGCCCCGACGACCACCCGGACAACGTCTCCTTCTCTACCAGAAATGACGCCCCAACAAGTGACCCACCACACAAAGTCTCTGGTTCCAACTTCGCCTCTGCAGCTGCAACGGCAGCAGATCACTTATGCGCTTCAGTTGTGCGTCGTCGTCCTCCAAACGCTGGACGTGCATCTGCCAGCAATTTTTGACCGCTTACCGCCCAGCAATCACCCAGCTCCAGGCGACGACCACGAGGCAGGGGTCGTACAACAATTGCGATGGCCACCAACCCTACCCAACGACAAATCAACAAGGGGTATGACCCTATAAATTGGGCTACCATTTTCCAACCCAACAGTCATCTAGATTTGATCCACCATGGATCCAACCAATAAACCAAGCCAACCCGAATAGGGGCCCCACCCTGACCCATATTTAACCTGAACCCGAATTTGATCAACCACCCAACTACTGGTGGGCTGCTGTGGACCGCTACGACCACCAATGCACACCACCATTAGGGTCAGCCGCCAGGAGTATCAACAACTGTCTTCCCATCAGCCACTGTATTAGCTATCTAGCTTAGGTCACCAACTCAATTCCTTGTGAATGGATACCCGCAACCCTAACTTACCGATTTACGCGCCCAAATTTTGAGATAACGATCCCCACACTTACATTCTTAAAGTGGAACAATATTTTTAGTACTTTCATATTTCGTTAGATGATCGAATTCAGTTAGTGGAAGTATTGTTAGACGGTGAGGCAGCCGATTGGTTTTGGTATCGACGAAACAACTACAGTTCACCACCTGGACTGCTTTTCTAGATGAGATAAAAATTTGTTTTGACCATAATTATTACCATGATTGTAATACCCCGACTAATTAGCAAGGGTAAAATAATAATTTTAGAAGTTAAATAAGAATTTTAGTTGCAAAATAAAATTCGGATAATTATTTGAGTTTTGATCGTGTAGAGAAAAACATTTGATTAGTATTCAAGAAATAAAACGTAATTGTTTCTCAAATTTTAGTTAGTTTTAGTTTTTAACTCGCGTTCGACCACCGCGAAGTAATGTGAGTATGCTACACCAAATCACCTAAAGTGACTAGTGCTCCACCTACACTATACAATTTCTCCCAACTCCATCTTCTCCAAGCTTTCATGCTTCTGGAGATTTCTTCAATCGCCTCCAAAGCCATCACCGCCCCAATCACCATCATCTCTACTTGGGCTCCAAGCAACCTCTGGTATAAAAGCCACTCCGCAGCCACCCCCTCATCAACACAGCCGCCATCACCACCACCACCTTCACCATCGTCATCACCACCATCAACACCACCATTAGCACTCTCGGCAAAAGAAGAAAACCCACTTACACAACTCTCCGCCCAGCTCTCTATATCCCTCCCTGTTACACTTTGTTCTCAGAAACCATGAGCAGCAGCAAAAGCAGAGTGGCAACAGCCACCAACCCCGCCACGGCCACCACCACTCCCGACGGGAGTTGCCGGAAATCACCACATGGGAGCTCTTTTATCTCCCTCCTCCATCTCGGTTCCTTTCTTTTCCTCTCGGATTTGGACCAATAGGAGACCAGTAGCAGTAGAAAAAATCAGAGGTAGCAGGTCGCCATCTCAGACCATCGTTGCCGACGTGAAACACCATGGAAACTGACCAAAGCTCCAGCGAAGTGTTCCAGCGCCACCCACCCTCTCTCTCTGCTTCCAGTAGGCTCCTAGGAGGCCGACCAACTCATTAGAAGGCTCAGACCAGGTTGAGGAATCCATTAAAGCCAGCCATGAAGCTCAAACTCTGGCGACTCCGACCCGACTCATTTCTTGAAGTTTTCTGGCCATTTTTGGCCTAGGTATGTGCTAAATCCTTTCATTAGTCGATTTAGATAGTTAAACTCTCATCTTGATAGCTTTAATCCAAGTTTAGATCGATTAGTTGAAGATCTTGTTGTAAGGGGGTTAAAATGTCTTTTTTCAAAAAGTTTATAACTTAATAAAGGGGGTGTTCATGTATTTTTAGAAACTAGTAGGTAGGTAGTATGCTTTAACTATCCTGTTTTGTCATTAGTTGGAATGTTTGCTATCTTTTAACATAACTCGGGGGTTCTACATGTCTTTTACCTAAACTTCACACTTTTCGCTATAACTAAAAATAATAACTTTCGGTAGAAAATAATTTCTAAAAATACTAGATTTCGTCCTCATTTCAGAAAAATATTTCGGGTGTCGAGATAATATCTCAATTGTTCGTTAAAAATTAAATAAGAAATGTTTTTATTGAAAAACTTTAATATAATTGCCTAATCACTTAGTTCATAATTTGAATATCTAACACTTGTAAAATTTGACATTTTACTAGCTTGTTAATACTATAATATTATAGACATTTTCTTGAATATATTCATCGTTTAAAATAGACGAGTTGTTTTAGAAAGTTATAATTAAATAATAAAATGTTAAGGCAATAACAAGTGGGTATTTGGGTTGATTTAAAAAGAGTCTTGTTAGGACTTATAGTATTCTATTTTGGATTTGTGTTGATTTGCGAGCTACAATTTGTGGGTGACAATTTTATAGGCAGGAGGTACTTCTAGAACGTGTCGTCGCTGTTGATAAGGTAAGTGGACATGCCAAGCCTTGCGTGCCTAGCTCCTTTCGTGTCGCAAGTTGAATTTAATACTTATCTCGAAAAGTGTTTGTTATTTATTTACATGTTTATTTCAGATTTTCTTACATTTTAAAGAAGCTGTTTTGCTTGATATTGTCACAAAAAAATAATAATAATGCGTAATTAACATAAAGTGGAAAGAGTTTTACGGGAGAAGCGTATAATTGTCGTGTTGACTTCGTTCACTCGACCTGTGATTAGATTGGTCGTGTTGGCTTCAGTCACCCGACCCGTATTATTTTTACCCGGTCGCAACCTACCGGGTCGCTCCATTTACTCACCTCTCTGGCCGCAAGAAGTCTTAGGGGGCTGCCGCAGTTAAGGTCATGGTTTCTAGTGACAGAATAGTAGATTCTTCCCCGTATCAACAAAGCTAATAATACAGTTTCTCTGAGATTTGGATATTTTTATAAAAGTGAAGAAGATAGAGATTGGGAATCATTCTCCCCGTTTGAAGAACAAGAAGGAAAATTGAGAAGATAAGAATTTTATTCGATTTCATACTTTATTCATCACGTTTAGTCTTTTCTGACTTATTTCCTCTTTATACTTATTGTGAAAAGAAAGTTATGCCTCATCTTCTGATTTACGAGCTTGGGTGTCACTTACTCAGTATTTCCATGCTGACTTTAAAACTGCGATTCCTGTTTCCTTCCCACCGCAGGTCTAGGAGCTGAAGACTAAGGTGTAGCTGGGTACGAGACTCACTTAGATGGATTTCATCACGAGTAGAATCTAGTATAGTTAGCTAGAATAATGTAGTAGTTTTGAAAGAACTTGTGTAATATTTAGAGACGTTTGTGATGTTTAATATTATGTAATAAATAAATATTTTGGGATGTTATGCTTTTGATTTCCGTCGTTACTTTTAGCATCGCCCTCCCGGTCTTGTCTGAGCCGGATAAGGGGGTTGTTGCAATGATTATTTTGGTCAATTGTCCAAATTGAAGTAGCATATGAAAATTATTGCTTCTCACGCTGAATTTTTGAAGTGGTTGAATAAAATTAGGCCGACAACCGATCAGCAGCTTATCTCTCTGTGCTCTTCCGGTCTCAAGCCACCGATAGGACGCAAGTTGGGGTTACACCATTCAATTTCCACAACCTTTTCCTAACACGTGATCTAGAAGCTATCACATCCCTGTCGCCAGTTTTGAGTACACCTGCAGTGGTGCAGCCTAGTACCACCATAGTGGCCCTAATGAGGATCTTCTACCAGCATCAACATCGCGGATACCTCGACTAACGCATGCATAGCGGCAATAACGCATGTTGAAGGATATATGTTACCGTTGTTATCAGAAGTTTGTGCCCGGTCATGAGTGTGGCGATTAGCTCATACTCATGAATACTGACGACCAGGAACCATCCCCAATTGAAAAAATCCTCATCACAGCTGATGCTTCCACACTTTATAGCATCATCGCTGAGGCCTCTACTCTTTGTATGACTGAGAAAATCAAGGACCATGATGTCTCCGTGCTTATTGACACGAATTCTTACGTGTATGCGTAAGTGAACGGTCAAGTAATATAGGGTAATATTTCAACCCCGAGTTATCGATCCCACGAGGACAAGCTTGAGATTATTTAATTAGTTATTAGCCTAGAATACGGTACAAGGAGGAAAGAATGGTGATTAAGATGTTGTCACCCTCAAACAAGTGACGAATGTGAAATTACAACTAAACTAATATTTTTGAATTTTTATTTTATTAAAACAATTATGGAGAAACTACGCATTCTCTAGATCACCTAGGGTAGTAGACGATTTCCGGATTATCTATGTAACACGTTAACTCTATTCTAGCTAAGCCGGGTAATAGCACTGACAATCTCCTCTCGGTCTTATGTCGTTCTACGTTACGGTTTACTTGGTGTCCTGTCGGTCCACCTACATCTGCTGGTCCTTTCTAGTAGGCTAACGAAAATGTACGGAATGATGTCCTCTCAGACCACCACCACACGAACACCTCACTATCTCCTACCGAAACTACCCACTAAGGCCAATCCTACACACTTCTCTTCTCAGTCTCAGTGATTAAGGATTGTTATTCATATCTCATCACAACTAGGTCTAAGTCGCTCTCACGCACTCGCTAGCTAATTAACAAGTCCGGTTAATTATTCCATTCTTGCTAAGGATTAAGCATAGTATATGAACAATTAGCTAAAGCATATATTGACTTTAAGCAAGATTACAATCTATGAAGAACACGAAGATTCATGAGTTATCAGTTCCTACCCTAGCCGTATCAATAGACTAAGATCTTCAACAAGTTCATGAAATCAAATGTCATCCAATAGATCAAATCAGAAAACATGAAACAAAGTTTGAAACCCGGATAACATATCGTCTACATAAACCCTAGGCTCTCTAGAGAAGCCTAGCAAAATGTCTAGTTACTAGAAATCGTAGCAACACAACAAAGTTTCTCCATAAAATTGATGAAAAGAGAAGAGAAAGAAATCAAACGGTGAAATCTCCGTTTTGGGGATGATCCCAATCGATCTCCTCAGCTCCCTTGCCTCTCTTCCTTCCTCCGTAGGCGTGAATGTTGTGTTTTTCCGTCCCTAGGTCGTTCTTCAGTCATAACCCGCAGAAGTCTTCAGAAATTGCACAATAGCCCCCTGAAATCTGCTCCTGACTTCGCCGGGCCATAACTTCTTTGTCCGAACTCGGATTCAGACCCGTGACCTATCGTTGGAAATCTCTTTGAGTCTAATTTCATTTGGAACCGGTTTCACTCCCAAATTATTTGTATAACTCCATATAGGATAAAAATAGTGCAAACTGGTCATCCAAGCTCTTCCAATTTGGCTTCTCTTGACTCCACTTGAGCTCCCGTTGTTTCCGAAGTTCGTTCCATGCATTCTATCAACCGATTAGCATCCGTTCCTGGCAAGATAACATTAAAAAACATACCAAGCGATTATATTTGACAAATAACAATGAAATATGCATAGAAAACGCCCGGACTAACAATATAGTGCATATGAAGCAACAAGTGATAAAACGACCTTTATTCTCTAAGTTTGGGCTCAAATCACTCTCCAAATATATATTAACATGTGGTAAATGCTAAAGAAATATATATCCTAAAATGTGCTATCACTTATCGGCGGAGGGCTATACACAAAGTTTCATCCATCCTAAAGTGGTGGAGCAGCTTCAGTTGTCGGTTCAAATTACAGCGCCTGTTAAGGTTTACATGGACAATAGAGAATATCTGACTTGCGATGCTAAATGTGAAGCGGCCAATTTAATGATTCAGGGTCACCACTTTTCAGTAGATTTTTTCATCTTAGAGATCCATGGGACCCAGGTTGTTCTTAGCGTTCAATGACTCGAACATTTCGGGCAAGTTTCGATGAATTATGCATCTTTGAAGATGAAAATTCTATCATGGAGACATTCCTCTAGTGTTACACAGGAAAACAGGCGAGCCAGTCCCAACACATTATTCCATATTTCTCCTTGAGGACAAGGTGATTGTCAACGGGGCGAAGGTTGATACGAGCATACAACCTTATCTACGACTCAAGGATCGGAAGAGGACTCAGCCCAAATATCTTAAAGATTATGTTCTAAAATAGTTGGTTAGTTTATTAGTGAAGCTTATTTAAGTATTAAGGATTTATGGAGTGCATTATTTGTTTAGGGATTTTATTTATATTAGTAATTGTTAGGGAGGCTTTGGGGTAATTAGCTCTATTCGATTAGTATTTATATGTTGCTTCAGTTCAGTATTTTTTATTGATTGAGTGAGAATTAAGTTTATTTAGTAGAACCCTAGTTTTGGAGATCTATCGTATTCAATGTTGATGCCCTGAGCAACTCTCGGCGATCATCATTTTAGCTAAAGTTGCCTCTTGGTGAACACACCATCACCATGCCACACTATAAAACGGCTCCATTGCTAACTCGAAGTTCATTGACCTGCACATTGATGCATTATCGTGTCAATTAACTTATTAGTGTGTGTTGAATGGATCAAACTCAAAGGGATTCAGGTACTATACATGACACAATTGATGATGTTGGCAGTATACGAAGAGCTAGTAGTTGTGATTAGTCGATTTTAGATGAATTACAAGCAATCAATGGATCTGCATGAAAGCTGTAATCGTCTATGATGCGGAAAACTTTAATTGGCAGATCTTGAAATCAAAATGTCTCAAGAACACGAAAACTCTAAAAATCAGTAATTGTGTACCGTTCACTATGGTATCTTCACAAAAAATGTTCTATCCTCCTTTAATTCCAAATGCGGTACCTCCTCTTGATTGGAACTTTGATCGACGGGCTCACCTTCTTCTGTCTGTCTCCTTCAATAATCCATGACTAGTTTCTTTTAGGTGATGGACTGATGTTGTTTTTGGACAAACTTTGAGGAGTAGCCATGGGTCTTTTTAGATTATAGAGAGGGCCACATTCAATGGTGTAACGGCTATCAGTTAATGCCAACTATCGTGGCCTTTAAAGTTGATAGTGGGGGTTACACTATTTAAAAGATTGAAACTTACATAATGGGATAAATTATCAGCTGTCACATAAGTTAGTGGAATCCAATTAAAAGACTAGGTTAGTGGGCCACTTAATATAACATAGGTTTACATTCTCCCACTTGATCCACTAAGCCAATTGAGTAAAAGAAACAAAATAAAATTTTGAACAGTCTCGGTTAGATTCCACAAAAAAAGAACTTGACACGTGATCAGGATTTTAGAAAACAAACCGATAGATCCAAATATATAAAACACTATAATACTATAATTAGATTTAGCCATCAAGCGGTCATATGACTATCTTGTCATATTTCCTTCCATGTATCACGCCATTAATGACCTCCACTAATCTAGTCTGTAATACCTTAAATTCCCATTTAACTGTGTCTTGTTTGGACACTTCCTGTTAAGCAATATCCAAACTTAATATGTGCAAATATAATTGACTACAGGAAAAAAATAAGAAATTCAAACATGTAGAATAGTGTCGATCACCATAACGAGTCAATACAGATTATGCATTGCCCAAAAGACCCATCCTAACAACATGTTCCTTATACGTCTTTGGCGACAATGCCTTCGTTAACGGATCAGCAACCATGAGAGTGGTACTAAAATTCTCAATCAGCACTTGTTGCTTCTGGACTCGTTCCGTAACAACCAAGTATTTAAGGTCCATAAGCTTGGCCCCATTGGAATACTTTCCATTATTCGAAACGAAGACAAATGCGGTATTATCCCAATATATCTTCAGTGGCTTGGCAATTGTGTCAACAGTCTCAAGCCCTAAGATAAAATTTCGCATCCAGATAGCATGACTCGAGGCCTCATGTCATACAACAAACTCAGCCTCTATTGTGGAATAAGCAATGATTGTTTGCTTTACACTCTTCCACGAGATTGCTCCACCAGCAAGTAGGAACACAAAGACCGAGGTGGACTTCCAACTATCTAAGCAACCAGCAAAATCTGAGTCTGAATAGCCAATAAATTCTATCGATCCGATCTTATGTAAGTGAGCATGTAATTTTTCGTTCCTTGAAGATATCTCAATTTTTTTTTGCTGCTTTCCAGTGTTCCGTACCGGGTTACTTCGATATCTTTCCAGTACACCCACAAAAAAACTGATATCCTGTCTAGTACAAGTCTGTGCATACATCAGACTACCAAAAATCGATGCATAGGGTAGGTCTTTCATTTTCTCTCGTTCCAAGTCATTCCTTGGGCATTGACTTTCACTTTTGTCACCTTTTGTTATAGGTGCATCTGTGGCTGAACAAGACTGCATATTGTATCCCAATGACGTACCACGAGATCGATCTCTAATGATCTCGACCGCAATGACGTAGGATGTCTCTCCCATTTCAACCATATTAAAGTTCTTGGTAAGATACTCCTTAGTCTCATGAAGTAAACCAAGATCACTACCAGCTAACAAAATATCGTCCACATACAAAACCATAAATATAAACTTGGTCCCACTGATCTTCAGATATATACACTGATTAACGATGTTTTTCTGAAAATTCGAAGGAGGTAATGATTTCATTGAACTTAATATACCATTGCCTTGAAGCTTGTTTAAGTCCGTATATGGATTTCTTTAATTGTCAAGCGAAGTGTTCTTGACCTTATTTTGCAAATCCCTCTGGTTGTTCCACATATATATATATATATATATATATATATATATATATATATATATATATATATATATATATATATATATATATATATATATATATATATATATATATATATATATATATTCTCATCTAAATCCCCATTCAGAAAAGTTGTCTTTACAACCATTTGACACAACTCCAAATCATAATGAGCTACAAGATCCATAATTCTAAATGAGTCTTTCTTAGAAACTGAAGAGAAAGTCTCAACATAATCAATGCATTCTATCTGAGTAAAAACCTTTAGCCACTAGTCTAGCCTTATATCTTTCGACATTGCCCTTAGAGTCGCATTTGGTCTTGAAGAACCACTTACAACCGACTTTCTTACTTTTCTTATGCGATTCGACAAGATCCAAAACATCATTATGGTCCATTGAATTCAACTCTTCTTTCATTGCATCAATTCATTTATTAGAATCAATATTTTATAGGGTAAAAGACAAAAACCACCCCTCGAGTATGGGTTATATACAAAAACAACCCCTGTGTTCGGGGATATACAAAAACCACCCTTGTGAGAGTTAGGAGATAAAGGTGCATTAACGGAAGGCTAAAAGGACAAAATACCCCTGAAATTTGACGAAATTACCCCACTATAAAAGCCATTTCATTCCCATCTCCTCCACATTCGTAACCCTAGCCAACCTTATCCCCTCCTTTCTCTCTCTTCATCCCATATTCTTTCCCAACACAACCCCACCTCCACCAGCCACCCCTCTGGTTCGAATTCCTCCCAACATATCTTTCTTCTCCAATTTTCGATCTCCTGAATCCATCGTTTCTCTCCCTCTCTCTCTCGAGTTCATCTTCGTCAACTCTCTCTCTCTCTCTCACACTATTTTCACAGCACATAAGCCATTGAAGAACGACTGAAAGAGCGCGAAGACGACACTTTCATCAACTCATACGTCCATCAATTCACACTAGTACGAAGGATTCGAATTTTACGCCACCTAACTGGAAATCAATTTGAAGATTTGAAGATGGATCTATTCAAAATCGCCGGCTCTGTTAAGATCAGTTCCCTACTTCAAGTTTGGTTTGCGAACTGTTCCATGTTTACTTTATAAATTGACCTAGGTTTTGTACAATTTTATTCTTTTTTTTAAGGAAACATATCAATTCATCTTTGCTTCAAGTTGGGTGCGACTGATTATACATTTGTGGGTTCTAGTTTTGTTACATCTGTGGGTTCTGGGTTATGGTCAGATCTGGAGGAAAGTAGGATAGGCTTCCGATTGACCTGTGGTTGGCGTCGGTTGAAAAACACCATGGCTGGGAAAGCGCGGAAAAACCCACTTCACATTGAGTACGAATTCGTCTACCTTCCGGTGGATTTCATGTTCCGGTGAGTACCCAATTGGGAGGGTCTAATTGATTTAATTGATTGATTCGTTTGTTTTGTTAACTGCAATTTGATGGGTGATTTTGAATTTTATTTTTGTGGGTTGCAGATCTTGGCGCCGTTGCCGATTGGGTTTGCGAACCCAGGTCTCTATCTATTTCCAAACTCTTTGGTGATGTATGTGGAGATTAGAATTGGGTCTTGAACCGGTTGGCGAATCGAACTTTGCAATCTATCGTCGGTTGACTTTGTGAGAATTTTGCAAGTCTCTGTTTCTTCTCTTATAGCAAAATGATGCAAGAATGAGGGTTGTACATCTTTTCAATTATTTTTGCAGCCATGTAGTTTTGTACCTCTTTTCAATTCAACGATTTGAGCCTCTTGATAAAAATGTGTTGTTTGTTTGTTTTGTTACTGTTGTGGTGGTCAAGAACATCAAGATAGGTGGTCAAGAACATAAACAAAAAGAAAATACAAATAGGGGTAAAATAGTCCTAAAAAGACATATTGCACCCGAAACTAATTGATTGTAACAGAAGGGTGTTTTTCGTCTAACGTCCATCCACTGACAGGGGTGGTTTTTGTCTCGACAGGGGTGGTTTTTGTATATCCCCGAACACGGGGGTTGTTTTTGTATATAACCCATACTCGAGGGGTGGTTTTTGTCTTTTACCCTATTTTATATGGCCCGAGATTATGAAACATGATCCTTTAGAATACCAATATCAAATTTATGTTCTTGTAGATACACCAAGGCATAATCATCAGGAATAGTTGACCTTCTTTCCATTTGTGATCTTCTTAATGCCGGTGATTCAACATCATATTCAATAGCGATATCCTCACGGGGTGGTGAATCATTACCATCATGTTGTTCATTCACCTCAGGAACAACATTCTCTTGAGAAGGATCGGATGGTATAACATCCACTCTAATTTCATCAAGCTCAACTTTCCTTGATTCACTACTCCCATTAACCTCGCCATTCTCTAAGAAAATGGCATTTCCAGTTTCAACAATTCTCAAACTATGATTAGGGCAGTAAAATCTATACCATTTTTCCTTTAACGGATAACTAATAAAGTATCCATAAATCATTCTTGAATCTAAATTTTTCATGTGGATGTAGATTCGAGCCTCGGTTGGACAACCCCAAACATGCATATGCCTTAAACTAGATTTCCTTCCAGTCCACAACTCGTAAGGAGTAGTTTGAACAACTTTACTAGGAACCCGATCAAGATATACATAGCGGTTTTCAAAGCTTCACTGCACAGTGAAATGGGTACAGATTAATTACTTAACATGCTCCTAACCATAGCCATAAGAGTTCGGTTACCCCTTTCAGCAACACCATTTTGTTGAGGCGTATCTAGCATTGTGTATTGAGCACATATGCCCCGACTCATCATACCTTCCATAATATTCACAGTCTCTATCTAATCTAACAACTTTAACTTTCCTATCAAATTGTCTCTCAACTTCCGTAATGTACACCTCAAGGATGTCAGCAGCCTGAGACTTTTTATGGAGTAGATAAAGATAACCAAAACGTGATAGATCATCGATGAAGGTAATGAAATACTTTTCACCAGTAAAATATGGAATAAGGAATTCACAAATATCCGTGGGAATGACCTCAAGAAGTTATTTACTTCTTCTGACCCCTTTCTTGTTGTGTTTAGTTTGCTTGCCCTTAATGCAGTCCACACACATGTCAAATTCAGTGAAGTCAAAAATTTCAAAATTCCAGATTTCAATAACCTTTAAATCCTTTCTTTTGAAATATGTCCCAAACGTCTATGCCACAAGGTAGAAGAACATTCATTTAAAAAACTACGTTTCACACCGCGATTCGAATCTATAATCAATAATGATTGTTCAAACTCATGATTTAAGGAAATTATATATAAACCATCACATAAAATTCCATAACCAACAATATTAGATTTAAACATTAAAGTGAGTTTTCGACACTCAAATAAAACAGAATATCCAAACAAATCTAATTTAGACAAAGATACTAGATTCTTAGAGATCGAAGGTACAAAAAAAGTGTTATAAAATTCTAACGTATGACCCGTCTCTTAGATCAAACGATGACTCATTAGCCTTGAGACGGTTCCCCATATAAACAAGTTTTACAGTTTCCTCCGGTTGTCGGGTTGTATGGAATCACTGCATGGAATTCGTGATGTGAGTTGTGGCACCTGAATCTATCCACCAAGAATTTGAAGGAACTTCAGCAAGATTTGATTCGTAACATACAAAAGAAAGTTGGGTACCTTTATTTTTGAACCACGAATTACATTTTTCACAGTCCTTCTTCACATGTCCCTTCTTGTTATAAAAGTAACACTTGACATTGTGAACATTCCCGTTATCCTGCCAACTTCCTCCAAGTCCTTTTCGTTTCTTCGGTGCTGGTCCATTTCCTGTCTTCACATTGTTTCATTTCCTCTTCATACTCTCATGAGTGACAACCAAGGTAACATGATGTCCTTCCTGCCTTAATCTCAACTCCTCTTGAATGCACATACTAGTAAGCTCATTCAAATTTCGCTTATCCTTATGTGCATTAAGTGATTTGAATGGGCCATACTTTGCAGGGAGTGAGTTAGCACAAAAGTCATGAGGAATGGCTCATCAGTTTTCATGCCTAGTGCTGCCAGTTTTGCAGTCTTATCAGCCATGTTCAGGATGTGATCCTGAATCCCTTTATCGCCAACATATTTCATAATGGTCAATTCACACATGAGTGTTCTTTCTAGAGACTTATCAGTCGATCTAAAGCGCTGCTTAATAGCCTCCAGCAATTCTTTGGCGTTGTCAACCTGGGGAAGGGAAGTCTTGATGTTATTCGCCACAGTCATGCGAATAAACATCATACTCAGCCTGTTTGACATTTTCCAGACTTTTATAAGGCTAACCTCATCATCAGTGCTAGCATCTGTAATTTCTGCAGGTTTTCCATAAGCAGTGCCACGTCAAGATCCATGACACCCAAGGTAAATTGAACTTGTTCATACCATTCAAAAAAATTAGACCCGTGAAATTATGGAATACCAGTAGCTTGTGAGTACAGTGAAACTGGAACATTAATTGTAATGAAATACAATATTTCTAATAAGATATCATAATATACAATGCTCATAATAAGACCAAGACTTATAATATGATGAACTAGCGACGTCACTATAAGTTCTCATTTGGGCGAAAATATAGCATGTCTAGTGTTCAATATTATATAGGTGTAGCATTTATACCTATGCATGTCTAATATAATTCATAAAAAAATTAAACAATTCACCTCTCGGAACCCATTTCTAATTTCTTAAGTGACACAAATTATATTACCCTATCCAAATGATGATTATTTGACGATGACTATCCTTCGGACTAGCCATAATCTTCTAATCAAGACTGCCATCGAGAATACTATTTTCCTTTCTGTCATCTTAAAATGACAAATTTAAAACATCATTTCGTATTCATAAAACTAACTAGCCTCGGTCACTTTGGCGACTACGAAGCTAGTTAACCCCATGAATAGAAAACTAACAAACAATATTCTCTAAACTTTTATTTTGAGTTTCAACTTTTATTTGCAAATTAAAGTGTCTACTGTTATTAGTTACGACTCTTACGTAACTAAAATCCGAACTCAGTGACACTAGTTCTAAATTGTTACAAAATGCTCAAATAATAATTAAAATAGTTATGTACATGTACGTGCGCCATGGAATCTTCACAACAAACTTCTGAAGTCGTGTTCGCTCCTCCCTTAATCCTTAACGCGGTACCTCCTCTTTATTGGAACTTTGATCGACGGGTTCACCTTCTTCTCTCTGTCTCCTTCAATAATCCATGAATAGTTTTTTTTTTTTAGGTGATAGACTGATGTTGTTCTTGGACAAACTTTGAGGAGGAGCATGGATCTTTTATAGAGGAGAGAAGCGGGTCACATTCAATTGTGCAACGGCTATCAGTTAGCGTCAACCATCATGGCATTTAAAACTGATAGTGAGGGTTACGCCATTTAAAAGATTGAAACTTACATAATGAGTTTTAATTATCAACCGTTACATAAATGAGTGGAATCCAATTAAAAGACTAAGTTAGTGGGTCACTTAATATAACTTAGGTTTACACTTCAAAACCCGGTAGTTCATTTAAGAGAAGAACTTAAGTGTAAGACTTAGAAATTGGCTATAAATGTAAGTTGCAAAATTATTTAGCTCTTTCCTTACGTGGAAGAGCTTTAGTATACGAGCTTTATATATATCTCTTCGGGAGATTTAATATGACTTCAGGTCAAATAAGATGGATCACAACTTCAGGTTGCAATTGAATCATCGTGAAGTTCATAACTTCTGGTATGAACATAGCTCAACTATGACTTCATGTCATAAAAGGATACTACCGCAACTTCTGATTACGGTAAACGTTTCATGTATTCACAACTCCAGGTGTAAAAAAAACAGTAATTTTGTAAGCATATAAAACTTAGCCCAACATATGATCATTGGTTAAAACCCTCCTCTGGAGGTTCCACTGATCTCAAAGTAGCCAAATAGTAAGTAAAAAAATTGAGTGAACACTTCATAAACAAAAAAAACTAATATTTCTTTGTGTTCACAACTAAAGAGGAAAAACAAACAAACTTATATACAAGATAATATGAACTACAAAGATACTGGATGGTATTTGTTTTCCTTTACAAAAAGATCTCATATTTTCAATTAGTCAAAACAGATCGAGACAGATTTTATTATCCTAATATTTTTTTTTTTCTCAAAAAGTCAACAAGTAATAACTGTAATTAAAGCAGCCTTGTTCCTCCAAACACATAATTAAAGGAGCATTTTACTTCAACTTTTTGGTTCGTCGTCGACATACCATGTGTAAACATAGTAGCCTTGCACTAGCTCTAGTTAGTATAACAAATTAGAACAAGACTAGCCTATGAAGTATGAACAATTACTTGTAAGGTAGTACTACACATCACAAAGAAGAACTGAATCCATTATAAAAAGGTTTCAGAAGACCAACCGTTTCTTACTTTTTTTTTCTTTCATCTTGTCTAGCTTTTCTCCACCGATCGTTCTTGTCTGATAGAGCACTATCGTGCTGATAACGTGTTGTGAAACGAGAATTGAGAGATGCAAGAAATAAAGAGAGAGACAAGATGTGTAGGGAGAAAGTATTGAGATGTATATTATTCTCCAACCCTAAGCCTCCTTATATAGGCATTAGGTGGGTTTGTGGACCAGAATATAATAATACAAAATACACCCAACTATGTGGTGGATATTCACATTAGCCCAATTACATATTCCATAACACTCCCCCTTGAATATTCACCACTACGATGCCTCGTTAAAACCTTGTCATGAAAAACCCAGTGGGAAAAATCAATGACTAAGGAAAAAGAGTACATCGGTGAATCCTATTTGCTCAGCATTGGTGATGACATTCTTCTGGAACGCATCTGGATAATCTTCGCAAGCCTCGTTAAAACCTTGCTAGGAAAAACCCTGTGGGACAAAAACCGTAGCGAAGGAAAAAGAGTGCCGCGCTTTTAGCATTTCATTTGATCCCCCCCTCATTGGAATATCCTTTTACCTGACAAACAAAATCCATTGCAAAAACAACAATCTAAAAGAAATAATTAACAATCATGATTGATAAAATGCATATGCACCTAATACTACTCGCGAGTGTACACTTTTGATTTGCTTCAGGCAAATATTATATCTCATGGTAACCAACCTCCATGAAATTACACATATATTTATTTATACGATCGTATTGTAACTAGTTACATCATATTATGTTGTACCTTAGTCCCCAAGACTAAAACAACAATATCATCATTCTCACCACGAGAAGATTAGATTTATGAGAATTTATCATGAATACCATATCATGTTCTCATTTTGTAAGTCCCACGCTTAAAGGCGGACATAAACATTAACATAAATCCCACGCATGCCAGCGGATTTTGAACCTCAACATGACTCTCACGCTTTATAGCGGACATATAATAACTACATAGATCCCACGCTTACCCGGCGGATATGTAGTCTCTGCATAGTATGTAATTTCTGCTTCGGGTTGTTTATATGCTCTACATATTTGAAATGATTGTACCCGAGCAATTTTCTACGCACTTGTTGACTTTGTTTTGGCCAATAACTATTTAGTCAACATTCTTCCCATATGATAAATCACGTGATTTTACAAGCGCTTTCTCAAGATAAACATCATCATTCATAGTAGGATCATACTATTTGTATTAAGGTACCTTCAGCTACTTCCAGAGCTATGAGCCTCTCCCAGGGCTATTCAATTACCAACGTTGGTTTTGATCCATTATGATGATGTATATATGAACCCCCAAGATTTCTCCAGAATTTTGTGTTCTTAATTTGTAGAGCATTTTAACCATATCCCAACATTCCTTTGGATGCTTTTAATTTCATATTCCTCTTCTAGAGGATCAAAAATATTTACACAAGCAAACCCATTTATGCTTAATTGTGTATACCCATATAATATACCCATTAGTTGAGAAGCTATCCATTTTGTTGGGATTTTGCATTAGTACACACCCGTAGAGACAATGATATTTTGGCTCACGTCATGTAATAGGACCCATTCTCCCCCTCATGGCGTGAGCAATATGATCATAACCATAATGATACTTTGTTGATGCTTCAGGCATCAATTTGTCTCATATGTACTTTGTATAAACCAATCCTCGAATTAAAATAAAAATATTGACAATAAGCAATCTCTTGGACGCCGTAGTTCTCTAATCAAAGTTTTTTTCCAAAAACCCAAAAAGAGACGTAAATGTCAATATTTTTTATTTAAAAGTGAGTGGTTGTAGATTCTCTCTTCAGGGAGATCTTTTGATGTTATTTATAACTCCACGTTATAATATTATTTTTCATAACTTCTGGTATGAAAATCACTTTTTACGCATATAAAATGCGTGTGTCCAATAAACCCTCATGGACTAAGAACATCTTCTGGATGATTTACGTGAATCAATTACAGGCGTATAAACGGTAATAAATAGGCAAGATTAAAAAAAATGCGTATATGATACAAGAAATAAACATAGTATAACCTCTTCACGAGGGTTGATATTTATTGGAACTGTAGCAATCTCTTCCGGAGATCAGTATTTATAATATTTCATAACTTCAGGTTATGAACGTCATAACTACAGGTTACGAGTGATGGAATGTAATTTGTTACTTCAAGAACAAATTACATGGCTATACATGAATGCCAATAGCCACTACGAAACCTCTTCAGGAGATTCGTTTTTATCCATACTACGTTTAAAAAAAACTGGAGTACAGAAATTTAAGTGCATAACAGTAAATAAATTAAAGAACAAGGGACGATACCTCTTCGGGAGGTTTGATAATAAAAAGCTTTTTAGGATATTTAGACATCTCTTCTGGAGATCTTATGATAATACGATATCACTTCGGGTGATACAAAGATTGCACCGCAACTTCAGATTACGATCAGATAATCATGGAATTCACAACTTCGGGTGTGAAAGAATAATTGTATATATCACTCGCTTCGACCAATATGTGGTCAATAGTCAAAACCTCTTCAGGAGGCTTGACATTAACAAGCGTATTAGCCTTTTTTTTTTATATATATCTCTTCGGGAGATTTAATATGACTTCAGGTCAAATAAGATGGATCACAACTTCAGGTTGCAATTGAATCATCGTGAAGTTCATAACTTCTGGTATGAACATAGCTCAACTATGACTTCATGTCATAAAAGGATACTACCGCAACTTCTGATTACGGTAAACGTTTCATGTATTCACAACTCCAGGTGTAAAAAAAACAGTAATTTTGTAAGCATATAAAACTTAGCCCAACATATGATCATTGGTTAAAACCCTCCTCTGGAGGTTCCACTGATCTCAAAGTAGCCAAATAGTAAGTAAAAAAATTGAGTGAACACTTCATAAACAAAAAAAACTAATATTTCTTTGTGTTCACAACTAAAGAGGAAAAACAAACAAACTTATATACAAGATAATATGAACTACAAAGATACTGGATGGTATTTGTTTTCCTTTACAAAAAGATCTCATATTTTCAATTAGTCAAAACAGATCGAGACAGATTTTATTATCCTAATATATTTTTTTTTCTCAAAAAGTCAACAAGTAATAACTGTAATTAAAGCAGCCTTGTTCCTCCAAACACATAATTAAAGGAGCATTTTACTTCAACTTTTTGGTTCGTCGTCGACATACCATGTGTAAACATAGTAGCCTTGCACTAGCTCTAGTTAGTATAACAAATTAGAACAAGACTAGCCTATGAAGTATGAACAATTACTTGTAAGGTAGTACTACACATCACAAAGAAGAACTGAATCCATTATAAAAAGGTTTCAGAAGACCAACCGTTTCTTACTTTTTTTTTCTTTCATCTTGTCTAGCTTTTCTCCACCGATCGTTCTTGTCTGATAGAGCACTATCGTGCTGATAACGTGTTGTGAAACGAGAATTGAGAGATGCAAGAAATAAAGAGAGAGACAAGATGTGTAGGGAGAAAGTATTGAGATGTATATTATTCTCCAACCCTAAGCCTCCTTATATAGGCATTAGGTGGGTTTGTGGACCAGAATATAATAATACAAAATACACCCAACTATGTGGTGGATATTCACATTAGCCCAATTACATATTCCATAACAACATTGCGATTTTTTTCAAACAATTCCACGAATTAGTTTAACCTACCTTAATATTGTTTCCACCACTAGCAAATGTAGTCTAGTTAGTATTGCTAGTTTTGGCCATTTTAGTGTCGTAGGGTGTAGAAGGTATTTTAGTCTTTGTAACCTACGAGCAGAGCACCTTTTGCATCTCAATTACTACTATGATTTTGCGCCTCACTTTGAGAACGTTAAGTTATCTAGGGAATTATGTTTGTCATCTCCGTTTGTGTTTTCTTGCCAGGTCAAACTTGATCAAGTGGCGACGCTGTATGTAAAGCTTATAATTATATGTTTGGACTTTTCGCATCAGCATTTCGGCATTTCTCCTTTTCAATAATATTATGTGATGATATATATCGCAATGACTTGTTTATTGTGTCACACAGTAACCTCTCGCTCCTCTTTTTCTGCTTCAGTTTCAATATGAAATGTATATATTTGCACTGCCGAGAATTGATATTTGACCCGCATCGATTACAGCGAATGAGCTGGTGTGGATGACACTTCGACCATTGGTATACTCATGTCGTAACAATATATAGCATAAAGCTACAAACTTCACGCGTTTTTACAAATCTGATATGATGCATAAAGTACGATACTTAAAGCCGTATTTAGTCGGGATCGATTGGGAAAAAAGGGAAGTCGCATTCTTTTTTAGACACATCATACTAGGTCACTTATTGCATTGTACAATTATCATTTATTTGTGTGCAAAAGTTTTTAATGCGTTTCGATCTGGCATATCTAGTGCCTTTTGATGAAATGAGGTCATCATAGCTCTTCTTTTTCAAAGAATTCATTGGCTTCAATCACACGGTACTGCATGCCTTGATATCATAGCCCAAGGCTATTTCCCTCTTATGGAATTTTATCCGATGCCTACGATGTTGATGTTTCAAACGTCTACCACGTTTATCTTTCTCAAATTAAACAACATTAATAGTAAGTTAAAACCCTACACACTTTTTTCTAACATTAGAGAAAGAAATCAGTGTGTTCGGACGGGCTGATAACTGAGTTCATCCGATTCTTCGTTATCATAATGTTTCTTGTTATCTTCCTAATTGAATTTGAGAAATGATTTACATCATCGTTTTAATATCTGTTGTGTGCTTTCGCTCTCGTGTGTGTCTGCATCATAAGAAACTTGTTGTGTGAAATAATAGTAAAGTACTCCCTCCCTCCCAAACGAGTGTTCTGTTATTTTTTCCAAACCAATTTGAGGAGAATTTTTTTGAACAAATTGAGGAGAGAAGTTGACTATCAAAACAATACATAAACTTGTAAGTCTTTTCATATGTAGAGTAAATATTATTCTAAAAAATTATGACAAAATAACACATTTTATATCATACTGATGTTTAATGCATCTCCTCAAACTGCTTGCAATAAACAGCACAAAACTCATTTTGGACTGGAAAGAGTAGTTATGACAAGACTAAAACCATGGGTCACTTTGTAATATTAGAGAAGATCAAGACATAGATTCCTTTTAAAAGAAGATCAAGACATAGATTCCTTTTAAAAGAAGATCAAGACATAGATTGTGTCAGTTAATACACAATCTAACTGTTTAATTAGTAGTCAGTTAACATAGTAATCAATACAGTACATGTTAGTTTCTCTCTCTTACTTTCCTAAATCAGTTAACACAATTGACACATAGTTTCTCTCTCTTACTTTCCTAAATCAATTAGGGTTTCGGATTTCTACACTCGGATAATCTAACCTTAAATCGATCTTTATCATGACCAATATGTATGGGAAACCCCAGAATAACTGCTCCTTTCACATTGGATATTATACCTTCAATCGACCTTTCTGGAGCGGATGAAAAAATAAGCTTGTTTCACCGAATATTTGAATCAGTGAACATGAGTCAGTCTTTTGTGAAATGGATCGGAGTGAATATATTATTTAAAATAATGACTCGATATCAGTATTAGGCAATCTTAGGCTATCATAATATGAAAAATCAGCTGAAAATATGTGAAAAAGGGAGGTGACATGTTCTGTAACCGTTACGAACTGACCGCTGGCTCGTACCACAATTGATGTGGGAAGAACTAAGATATGTAGATATAGCTCTCTAGCTTTTTGAGGAGGGTAGGGGAACAGACTGGATAGTCAGAAGAGACTGATATGATTCAACTTGTTGGACATCCACAAGTACACCAAAAGGTAGCTTGGAGTGAAGAAAATTGAATTCTTCTAACATGAAAAGAGACTTGTAAAAGTAAGCCCTAGAATTCCAAAGCTTGTAATTCTCAGCTATTGGAAGAGGAAATTTTGGAAGGGAGAGGGATGTGGAAAAAGCCTGCAAACCCCTCAGTGAATTTAACATTTACTCTCTTCAAAGAGTACCAACTGCTGTAGAAGAAAGTAAACTAATCATACTCTTCGATTTGCAATTATGCTGAACGGGTATGCAGGCTGAAGTCTTTTGGAGAGTTTTCATAGAATCTAGTTAGGAATCCTGGAAGCTGAATGTACAGTCTATTAGGAGTGCAACTCGGGCAAGTTAACGCTCCTGTCCTAGATCAAGCCGAGGCTGCACAAGCCAGCCCAGCCCGAGTTAGCTGCATCACCAGCCCGTCCAAGCCCGAGTTAGGTGCATCACCATCACCATTGGACTTAATAAATTAAAATAGATATCATTTTTAACTCAACTGAAATTGTCCTTAAGTATAAAATAAGATAATGAATGTATGCATTCTAAAATTTGTTATTGAGGGCTAAAAAATAATTACTATACACTACTGATCTAATTTAAAAAATAGTCCACTTAGGAGTATCAAAATGACTTTTTTTTAGCGTTGGAAGCCCCTGCATGAGGTTCCGGGTTCAAACCCGGTAGACGACAAAATGACTTTTTGACATAAAACAGAATAATAAGTATATTGTATGAAAAGAATAAAAAAATGTCATTAAAAATATCGCTAATAATCAAAAGAAAATAACAGAATTATCTTTTCTCTCCAAATATTATTTTTATAAGTAGTAACTATACAAATCGGGCTACCAGTTGTTTAATATTTGTACCCAAACACGTTCCTAATTGTAACCCGAGCCGATAATTTATGTTCAAGCCCGCCCAAATTGTTAAAAACATGTACCCAATCTCTATTTTAGTCTGTCCTGGTTTCTGGTTGGTCGGGTCTAACCCATCTAAGCTACACCCCTAGAGTCTACTGACATTCTCAGTTGCAAAATATAATGTGTTGCTATTCTCACTTGTGAACCTGTCAGCCAGAGCTTCCTCAAGATGATTCACATCTCGGGTGCCTCGCAACAAATGCTCATTTATATTCATTGCGTGCTTTACAGGCTGTTGCATTATAGCGAAGTTTTTTCACTGTGCTTCCGAAGTGTAGCGACAGCAAATTCTCAAATTGTATATGTAAAAAAAAATCACATCCCTTTATCTCTCTTCGTGGGCCCCACTCAATCATATTTCTCTTTTTCCCTTTCCCCACATTACTTCACTACTTATCCCAATTTGCTCCTTACCTTATCTCTCATCAAGCTCTGTTGGAGAAATCAAAAGACTTAAATTTGATGTTTGTTTTCATCACTCTCATCAAGCAATTCTATCTTATGGTAACTCCACCCATGTATATATATGAGTGCATTAATTTTTTGAAGTACCAAAAATCTTGAAAGAATCCATTGAATAGCTAAGCTAGCTAGCTAGGGTTTTCCTTTCCTCTAGTTATTAATACATCATGGACATGAACCACCAAAAGCTCACAAACACAATTTGGGAACTTGGAGTGGTCATGGAAGATCAAAACCTCCATGATCATCATCAAGTCCCCTTTGATCACAGCCTTTGGCAAAACTTCCCTCTCCAAACTAGCACTCATCAACATCACCATCACCATCATGATCAAATTGCTTCTTCCTCATCAACCCAACTGCCCATCTCCGGCGGCGGCCTCGAAAACCCTATCGAGATCGGAGGGCGTGGAGAAGAAGAAGAGGAAGAGGAGGAGGAACAAGAGGAGCTAGGAGCCATGAAGGAGATGATGTACAAGATCGCGGCGATGCAACCGGTGGATATCGATCCGGCCACCATCCGGAAGCCCAAGAGGCGTAACGTGAGGATTAGCGACGACCCTCAGAGCGTCGCCGCTAGGCACCGGAGGGAGAGAATAAGCGAAAAGATAAGGATCTTGCAGAGACTAGTCCCCGGAGGAACTAAAATGGACACTGCATCGATGCTAGACGAAGCCGTTCGCTACGTGAAGTTCTTGAAGAGACAAATCCGTCTACTCCAACAGCAACCCACCACCCCCACCACCACCGCGAACCACCACCACCATGTCACAGCTGCCACCACCGGAGACTGGCCTTACACTCATGCCAATAAGGCTGTCCCTGTCCTCCCCACCACGTCGCCGCCACCGCCACTGGATAAGACGGGGTATAGCTACATGTACGGCGGCAGCTCCGGTGATCCTAGTACAAACATGAGGTAATTAATTAATTAATTAGCTAGGGTTCATGAGAAGTATTATTATTTGTGTGATTAGTGACTGCGGTCATCGTGTACAAGTTGTAGTAAGAGGGTTTTATTTATTTTATTTTTATTTGTTTGTTTGTTTGAAGAAAATGTTGTTGAAGAAGACGGAGAAGAAAATGTTTGTTAGGATATTGTTGACTAAAAGGCAAGAGAATAATCATAACGGTTGGCTTAAATTACGTACATCCTTTCATATAAAATACTTTATTTATTTATTTATGAGATTTTGATATTTATAAAACATGGTGTTGGTGTTCTCGGTGGTGTCTGGGGCTGGCCGGAAAGTCTGTTCGGCCGACACCATTCCGGGAATAAAACAGTGACGTCGGACATGATTATCTCTCTCTCCATGTGTGTGTATATGTAAGGCATGTGCGTATTTTTTGTCTGGATTTTGTTCTATATATCCAGTGAAGTCATGTTGTATGATTAGTATTTAGTACTACTACTCATGACTGATGAACCCTAATGTAATGAACACCTTTTGTAAGAATTTCTTCATTCCTCCTTCAAATTTTCTTCTTATTGACTATATGTGATCATCTTGCTGCAAATGAATCATGACTCTTTTTTAAAGGAATATCATCTGAAAATCTGAATAATCGACTGAGTGCATGTTTGGGAATTCAAATTTTAATCTCTGTTTATTAAAATCGGTCCTTTAATTTAATTCCTTTGTTGAACTGTTTTATAATTAAAGAAATATATTTTAGACTAATACTCTACATATTATTTAATCTCCAATTTTACATATTCTCTCACACTTTGCAGATTTTAAGCCCATACTGTACAAAACATCTTTAGAATTTTCAGCTACTTTATATTTTCACCCAACTTATTTTCTCCAAAAAGTTTCAGTTATTATTTAGATTTTCAGCTAGTGCCAATCGGGCCCTGAGAATAATTTAGGTGAAAGATCTCGCTGAATTGAATATTGAAAATGTGCGCATAAGTTGTAGATTATTAATTTGATGTATTTGGTAATACATGGAGGACTTTATAAACAACTACTTGAATACACTCATTTGCAGAATGAACTTTGTTATGCCAATGTAAAAAACGCATTCATCATGGGATTGTCACTTACAAATTTGTAGTTTAAGAGATTATACAATTGTCTTGAAAATATTATAATGTGTAGATTTTCAGTTTAAAATTTTCATGTGCTGTTAAATGAAATTGCATGTGCTTCTTACGAACTTGTATTCTTCAATACAATTAAACATTCAGCACAATACATGTATAAACACAAATTAACTAGACAGAAATTGGTTCGAGCATCGATCTACTCCTTTGATCGTCCGCTTGATGAGAAACTATTGCCATCCATAATACCAGTCCTACATACTTTACACATTCATTTCATATGTCACAGTGAACTTTTACACGGATATCTAGAAATTCGTTAACTTGTAACACCATAGACGAACTTACTAATCTTTAAGAATATAGATGCATTGGCAAGATAATAATACGACATCTTTAAGAAAAAATTGTCAAATTGCTTTGTTGATTTGCCATTCAAACCGAAATGGGCTTTACTGTGGAATAATCAGAAGAAAATTATTTGACTCGGGAAAAATACACATATCATTTGTTGCATGCGAATCTGTGTAAGAGAAAATTAATGTTACACGGAGCATTTATCCCATATTAAAATATCGGTTTGTGTTGAAAATTAATTGATAATAAGTGGAGTTGACTCAAATCATATGCATCTGCTCGTCTATCTCTTGTATTCATTTTGTATATGTTGTACCACATCACAGTATCATGGTGATACCGAAACTCCACTCGCATAATCGCATAATGGGTCTCAACAGTAATAAGGCTGTAGCTGCTGGTGAAGAAGACCATGAAATCTGGAACCAAGTTACATGGTTCAACAAATGCTCCCAGGTGGAAAAATTGTAAAAACTGATCCTCAGCACTTTAATATGTTTCACACACGATAAAGGTATGATTATCTGTGTGTGCAGTTAAGTAAATGATGGTGAGAAATATCCTAACCTATCTCTTATGGGAAAAGTAGTCTGGCAAAGAGGTTGATCTGGTCACGAACCAACTTATCATAAGTGGCAAATTAATTTCTAGCAATAGCGGCACATATTTTCCTACCTAGGGATTAGGGTTTCCCGGACTCGTTGATTTTGATCCCTCTTGTACTTCCATGATCTGTAGTATTGTTCTATTCTAGTTTGTTGCGCCAACATTGTTATTCTGTCTTCAGAGGACATAAACAATTCATCACGATGGCAGTTACGGAAAATAAGGGTTTCAATTAGGTTCATGACATCCATTGTTGTTAACTAAAAGGTTGGAGATGGATTCAGAACATCGTGGACTTATTTCAGAAATCCCGCTGTGATTTGTGCGGATTTACAACTATCATGTGCTACGTAGCTTAATATTGAACATATATAAGTTTGTAATCTAAGATTCCTACTTTCTGTGAGATATGAATGTTTAGCTTTGGTATCTGTTTCAATCCCAAATCCAGTTTTTGTTTCAATTGCGATTCGCAATGGCTAATTCAACAAATCATACAAGCTAGAAAGTAAGGAAAAGGCTCTAACACTGTTGTGTCATTTCTAACCTTTTTTTGAACTATAAAGCGTAGTTTAAAAACCGGACCAGCCGGTTCGACCTCGATCCGGTTTCTTAGCTTGACCAGCCATGCAAAGACCAGTTAAAACCTGTCGTTTCTTGCTTAAACTGGGGAACCAGATTGACCGTTTTGTTAATTTTACTTCGAAAATGAAATAATTTGGTGTTGCGACGCATTGAACCTGCAATTGCATCCATCCATACATAGGAATGGGTGTCTGCTTAACCTTTTGGCTAACCCAAGTTCTTCTTTTCAAAATGCAAATTAAAAGATACTGGCTCCGTTTCGCTGAATCTTTTTGGCTAAATTGCACCGGAGGTATTCATATTTTGCAAAAACGGGCAAGTGGGTACCCAAACTTCAAAATCTAGCCCCACAGGTCCCAAATTTTGAATTTTCAAGCAAGTGGGTACCCTTCCGTTATCTTTTCGTTAATATTGGATGGAAACATATAAAATGACTATTGTACCTCTTAAGTTTACCTCCAACTTTTTTTAAAATACAAGTTTGACTACCAAATCTAAAAAAAAACTAAAAATAATGAAATTTTAATTTAATAACTTCATATATGTAAGATAATGCAATATATTTCATCACAATTACATATTTCAACATCATTTCAAGATATGAAATATGTTTTTATTAACATATATCCGTCAATCTTAAAGTCTTTAACTTTTTTTTAAAGTGTTTACAAAAATCTCAAAATTCGTGATTTCACGTGTATTGTTTTAAGAAAACAATAACATACAAGTATCCTTGTACATTTTATACAATAGTTTTTTTATAGATTTGCATGAAAAATACAAATCATTACAATAAAAAATCTACTCAAGAATATTAGGTGTCAACTGTTGTGACTGTTGTTAAAATGCACAAAGATACTTGTATGTTATCGCTTTATTAGAAATTATGACATTTTTTTAGATGTTTTTTAGAAATTGCTAAAAAAAAGTGAAAGACTTCGATGTTGACGGATATATGTTAATAAAAACATATTTCATATCTTGTAATGATGTACAGATATGTATTTTTGATGAAATATATTACATTATCTTACATATATGAAATTTTTAAATTAAAATTTCATTAATTTTAATATTTTAACTTTTTTTAGATTTGTTAGTAAAAATTTTATTTTAAAAAAAGTTGGAGGTGAAAAAAGGGGTACAATAGTCTTTTTGTATTTTTTCGTACAATATTAACGGAAAGTTAACGGAAGAGTACTCACTTGCTCAAAAATTTCCAAAATTTGGGACCTGTGGTGCTCGATTTTGAAATTTGGATACCCACTTGCCTATTTTTGCAAATTGTGGATACCTCCGGTGCAATTTAGCCATTCCTTTTATGCACTATTTATTAGTTCACATTGACCGGCTAAGGATGAGTTTGGGAATGCTTCTGCTGCCAGCACATCTACTTTCTGACAGCAGAATTAGTTTTCGTGTGTTTGGTAAAAATAAAATTTCTGTTTTTTCGGACAGTTTTTTGCTGTCCCACAGCATTTTTCAGGAAGCAAGGGGGAGATGTTTTTCCTGAAAGTATTTTTGATTAATTTATCTACAACCGATTTTAACCTTATAAGTTTTTTAAATATCAATAGTTATCTTTACAGAAATGACAGGTGTCATATATTTTTGTCATTATACCCTCTCACAGCAACTTCACAATTAATTTTACCAAACACAAAATTACTACATCGATATTTCACATCAGCTTTTACGTAAAATTTAACAAATAAAATTTTATCAAGAACTCATAGCAGTTTTTCAGCAATGTTTTCACACAGCAGCTTTCGAGCACCGCCACAACATTCCCAAACTAGCCCTAAATTAGTTAATGATATGGATAAGATAATTTGTTAATTTTTTTCTAATGTTGTAGATCTTTATTATCACTACAATATTACGACAAAATTAGAAATTGTTCATATCATATCGGGAGCTAAATTAATCGGTCAAAGTGATCGCTTTAAAGTCAACTAGGAACTTTTTTACCGAAAGAGACCAAACTTTAAGTACTATTTACAATAAGTCGTCATATTTTGTCTTAAATTTAGGGGATGTCATATTATTGAAAACATAAAAAAATTCAATCATCATTTCTTAGAATAAGCCTACATTTAACTTTGGGAAAAGGCTTCATTGCGGAAACTCACCTAAAGTTTATTTTCCCTACATTTTGTTGAATAAAACGTCATCAAAACTCCTCACTCATCAGTTGCGCACGAAGAACACCACTCACAGACATCCAACTATCTCCAAATCCTTTCCATATTGAAAGTGACCGAGTTTTAAAGCTGTTTGGAGGTTATCTGCGCATCAGATGCACCTCCAAGTAACTTGGTGTTTTGGTTGATTCGGATTGGGGAAGGAAGGAGAGAAGCGGGAAGACAAGCTAAAGTTCATCAAGAAAAGTTCAAATTCAGTAACTTTGGCTCAAAATCAGCTTTCGGAGAAGTAGAAGGTACTTACAGGCACTATACTTAAGAGAAGGGGGAAGAGAAGCTAAGAACCGTCACGCGCATTTTTTTCGGATTATTGGTCGACCGATTTGACCGGAAAATCTGAAACAACACCCGTAATAACGAATTCTAACTTTCACTTTAATTTCTTTCAAATTAAGCAGTTTTCTCTTTGTTGAGAAAATCGTACTTTCATTTTCCATGGCAAAGACCCCAAAAAATTAACTTGTGTGTGGGGGATTGCGCTTTTCTTAGATGTTGATTTGTTGGGAATATGTGCTTAACTATTTCACTTCGTTGCTCATTACTTGTCACATGCACGTCGTTTATTTACGCGCTATACTTGTTCATTGCTTGTACAAATGAATCTGCCATCTTGGGATCGGAAAGTTGTGCCCAGGAACATTCCTCCGCCTAGAAAGCGTCGTAGGGGTGACAATGATCCCTACTTCATCGATGGGATCAAGGGGAGAGGTTGAGTTGGAGATGGAAGGATGTGGTGGTGATTCAATTATGAAGTCATGTTGTTTCCAAATAGCGGCGGGGGGAGTTGGGGAGAGCGTTGTCGCATTACCCGCGATTGAAAAAAGAGGCAGAAGAAAAATTAGAGTTAAAGGTTCAGGTTGATAGCCCAACTTTGTTTTGTAATTACTGTTTCATCTCGTCTCGGGCTCACCACTCTTTTGTGTATAATACTCGTCTTAATCAAAAGGATAATGTTGAGAGGTTCTTTCCTATGGATGGCGGTACGAGAGAATTTTGAGGGATGGATGAATTTCATTGACGGTCAGGCGTTTTCTGCCCTCACAAGGGAGATTTTCGCAAATTCATGGTATTACGACACGACGGAGGCTCACTGACTCTGAGACCCGAGGGTAATCTACGTGAGGAGGAAGTGGATAATGGTCTCACCTGAGACGCTTACAGAGGCTCTGCAGTGGCCGTCACTAACTCAGTCGTGCCAATTTAAGGTCTAACTGCAAAATACCCTTAACAGTTGTTTGAGGAAGTGAAAATATCTTGCTGCCAAGGTTTGAATGATGTAGAATGGGTTGGGACACCAAACCTTATGCATTATAAAACTAAAAGGACATTTTTTCTTCTTAGGGCGTGGTGGTTGATTGAGATTTTAGAGTCTTGGGTTGAGGGTATGTCTCCATAGACCTATGTGGATTTTTATACATGTCTTATGGCTCGGTGTCTTCACCGAGGGCATATAATTGATATTACTAAAAGACTATACATGTATTTAAAATATAGGAGAGATGAGGAAAGCAGAAAATCCGCTGGCTACGGTTACCTGTTGAAGCACCTGGCCTTAGCCGCAGAGTGACGGTGGCTTCTCCAGAGTGGGATTTGTCAGGAAGATAGGAGAGGAAGTATACCATGATCCCAGACCCACTGAAGGAGACAGTAGTGGTTAATGAGGGCCGCAGTTCGAGTGCCCCTGGGTCTAGCTCAAGGAGAGCTAGTGCGACAACCATAAAGTATGGGATACCTCCGCCCGAGGTGATGAACCTCATTGGGAACGGATTAGGATATCCGGTTCACAGTTAGTACTACCCACGATAATCCAAAACAACTTTTATTATAATTTTAAGAGGATAACCAGTACAAGTGTTGCAAAAGAAAATACATTTATTCGTACAATGAGAAGTACTAGGTGATATTCTATGCAGAAAACATCCCTAATCAGCAGTGTCGTGAGCGTCCCCCACATTTATTGGCAACCTGCGGGTTTTCAAATGGCAAAAACCGACGCCGTAAAATAATTTATCAGTAAAAACTGGGTAAGCATATACCACAACATGTAAAAATGAGTTTTGACTGAAAGTAATAAAGATAGACAACAACAGTAACCAAATTTTAATTATTTCTTTAGTTGAGGTGTAGCCTACGAGCCCCAACAGGCATGGTGTGGACCGAGAGGTCACGATAGGGGTGCTTCTTGGGATACCACAAATCTCAATTCTTCCCGGACGTTAGTAGATAGCCCTTCGCTATCTCGCCCAAACCAAACTAATGATACATTAAGTGTTGACACCCCTATACAGTAGTGACCTACACATGCATAGGTAGTAGTCATAGTTTCCACGATAATATAAATGGGTATAAACTCTAAGGGGAATTAACACACGTGTGTCCCCGGTCGTAGCCTTCACGCACATCATCTATACATCGTCCTAATTTCATTATCATACATTTGTTCTTTGATATTTCACGAGAATAATAAACTAGAAGTTTGAATAATAACCACATGTTTATATAATAAATCGCTATAAAACTCCAAGTATTGTAAAGCGGATGAAATTTACAGTTTGAGATAACTCACACAAAAACAACACATTTTGATAGTTAAATGTGTTTTGCATATAACTTACTTGAATAAAAGGATCAGTGTTCACGAGCAAGAGGAACTAGTAGTATGGATCTTCTAAGAACTCCCCACCTATGAACTCGAAATCGAAAATGACGAAGTTGATGATGAAGGAGGTGGCGTAACCGGCGGTGCCGATGGTGGTGGAGAAAATGGGAAGATAGATAGACGACGCCGGGTGGTAGACGGCGTCGGGTTAGGCCGGCTTCTGCCGGCTCGGCTTCGTCGGCCTCCTTGGCGGTGGCGGTGGCTTGTTTTTTGTGAGAGGAAGAGTTGGGAGAGTGAGAGAGAGAGAGAGAGTTGTTGAGAATGAGTGAAAATGAGGAAGAGGAGGTGGGTATTTATAAGTGATGGGTGAGGAGGAGGTTATGGATGGGTTAAAGAAGAAAAAGGAAATGTGTTAAAAGAAAAATAATATATTTTCCATATTGAGTGCTTGATTGGAGGAGATTGATTGGGATTTACTCCAACTGATTTGAAGAAATGAAATTAAGAGAAGGAAGGTTATGGGTGTGTAGGAGGACAAGGAAACTACATAAAACTTGTTTTCATTTTGTATGAATTTGAACATGGTGATGGATGATGGATTTATGAAATTAATCTCAATTGATGGTAACGATGATTGTTTTGGTTAGGTAGTTTAGGAGCACCCATGGTGTGGGATTTAACGAATACAAATGAATAGAAGACGGTATTTTAATAGAAACAACTAACGAGCAAGTTTAGAAAAATAATATTTAATTAAATAAAATAGGAGTACTATCTAAATAAAATAGAGGGTGAGTAATATCTAGAATAAATGCAATAGTAATAGGAATATTTAAATGAATTAGAAAAAAGAGTTTGAGTTGTATTGAAATAAAAATGGAGGGTAATTAATTAAAAGTTATAAAATGAAATAGAATAACTAGAAGTTTTGATGTATACCTAGAATAAAATAGAAATTGAACATCGCTTCAATAAATTATAATTACTGAATTAACCCATACAATTCATGAAATTAACCAAATAACCCAGTCAAATTTAGGGGTATTACAGCTGGTTCTTCTGCGGGAGCTCCCCCACATGTGAGTCAGCCGAGCTCCGCTGAGTCTGAGCTAGTTCAGGAGATGAGGCTTATCCGATAGATGATATTCGCTGCCTCTGCCCAAATATATCGGCGGTTTGCGACTTGCGCCACGGTATGCGCCAGCTGGACGAGGGGTTGCGCTAGTTGGCGTTGGGGCATGCGCGACATAGTAGGAGGATTGATGGTATCGCTGAGGTGGCAAGGGTTGAGCCTGAATTAGAGCAGGGGATGATGTTCTCGTTTCATTATGCAGCACTGCATATTCAGGAGATCAGGAAAGGGGATGAGGAGGATGAAGCCTCCAATTTCGAGTAGATTCGTCGCCCCTTGCATTTTAGTTCCGATTCCTCTTGTTTGATCTCCATATTTGTTGAGGATAATGAAGCATTCAAGTGTGCGGGGATTTTTAGCCTAGACTAGCCAGTCCGTGTCATGCATAGCCAGTCACATGTAAAATGTGTTAGGATTCATTGTGCGTCAGTGTTGTAGTCCCTGTCGTATTTGTATTATATTGTCGTATTGCATATTTAGTTAGTCGTGTTTGTTTTTTATTTGCACGTTTACTTAAGTGATTCCACCCACCACCCCATTGAGTTGAGTTAGTTCATGTTGTTTTATTTGTCAGGCCTTGCATATAGAGTTAGGAATTATAGACAAAATAAAAAACAAAAAATGAAAATACAAAAACATTAAAAAAGTTGAAAATTTGAGAAAGGGCAAAGGAAATGACTTAAAACGTGGCGAGAGACTAGTGATGAAGTGAGATGAGTGTTACGTAGAGAAACGCGTAAGTGTATGGAAACCGAGGAAGCCGACACACAAGTTTAAGACCCCATAGAATGCATAAAGAGAGAGTTGGTAACTCGGATGCCGGAGTTACCAACTCGAGAACCGAGGAAGCCGACACACAAGTTTAGTTAGTTGTGTTTGTTTTTTATTTGCACGTTTACTTAAGTGATTCCACCCACCACCCCATTGAGTTGAGTTAGTTCATGTTGTTTTACGTGTCAGGCCTTGCATATAGAGTTAGGAATTATAGACAAATAAAAACACAAAAAATAAAAATACAAAAACATTAAAAAAAGTTGAAAATTTGAGAAAGGGCAAAGGAAATGACTTAAAACGTGGCGAGAGCCTAGTGATGAAGTGAGATGAGTGTTACGTAGAGCAACGCGTAAGTGTATGGAAACCGAGGAAGCCGACACACAAGTTTAATACCCCATAGAATGCATAGAGAGAGTTGGTAACTCGGATGCCGGAGTCATTTTTAAAAACCTGCAAAACTTTAAGCTTGAAAGTGTGTGCTTGTTTTTTAGACGTTCGAGTAGTGAATCGATAGTGCAGAACCACCTTCTTAGGTAGTCGACGACCCGACTTCACGTGATCGAGCACGTAACAGTGGCGTAACTAATTGGGGGCCCACTGTCCTGTCTCACACCCTAGGTCCACTTAGAAAGCTCCGTTGATCCATATTACCCCTTTTATTAACAGTCTCTTCGCTTATGAAGCCTTTCATTGTGACTTTCATCGCTTGTAAGATAAGGCATTTTTTACGAGTCGTGAAATATGGAGTGAGTGGGGGAGGTTCGACAAGGGAGTTGAGTTCATTTCATATTTATTGTGGATGTATTTATATTGTCTATGAGGGGATGTGCGGATGAGATAGAGGCAACCACGTACTTTGGTATGGGAGGTGACCGACAATGTTACACTGTGATCACTTGTGGAGAGTCGTGTGCGAGGCACTATTCCGCACAAACTGGGGTCGAGGTTGAGTTTATTGGAGGACGTGCCACAAAATTACATGCTATATTCGGTGTTGCGGAGGATAGGATAGGTAGTGGCACGTTCTTTCATCATTATTCTACTATTTGAGAGATTGCACTTCATTAATTGTGGGGGGATTTTCGCTATGTATTTATTAGATTTTATTGTTTTTACCTCCACTTGATTTATTTTACATTTTGGCAACTCAGACGTAAAATTGTTTTATTTATTTATTTTGATATGCCCCTCATTGAAAAAAAAAGAAATAAAACGAAATGAAGGAATAAAAATGGTGCTTTGTTTTATTTTGATTTTTATTTTATAAATTCCGAGTGGATACTTTTGATTCACGGTTATACTTTTTCACATTGGTGGCCACAAGAACGACCTAACACCGTGGTTGAGAAAATTGAGGGTCGGAGATATGAGATTCGGGTTCGGGATGTGTTACAGGTTGTGAGAGGGTGTGTGAGTACGAGTTTGGTGAGATTTGTCACGACAAGTAAGACCGCGCTTCTAAAAATCCTATCCTACCGTCCTTAAGCCATCATCATATTAAAACCCGTTGGATTAAAAGATCGGATGGTGTACTAGCTAGACTCGCACGTTTCAGCCGTTTTGCGGATCACACGAAAGGTTAGGCATTTTTAGGGAGAGACTAAAAACTCTTTATGCTCTCTAGGGGGATATTTGAAGAGTAAGTCTTCGTTGGTTTGCACATATTTACATGGCGCGCTTTGGGATTTGAGAGACTGAGAGCTTGATGACATGCCCATTTGAAATAAATGGGATAGCCGGTTCTCGCAAAAAGACAAGGAAAAATAAATATGTGTGTGTAAATACTTGTTGAGTTAAGATTGAGTCGTAGTTTGAATTTTCATCATCTTATTGTATTGTCAAGTCGTTTATTGGTGTTTGGTCTTGAGTCGACTATTCTTGGGTTGTATGCAACAGGGGATTGAAGAGTGTGCAAGTTTCTCGGTTGGTGCAATGGCTCAGGTGCGGAGTGTGTTAACAGAAAATTGGTTGAGTTTGTATTGTTGCTCGGGACACACAAATTGTAAGTGTGTGGGAATTTAATAAATCCGTTTTCAGAGTTATATTCTTATGTGTTACGCTACTGTTTTATGTGATTCTCATTGCATTTCGATGACTTTTTAACCAGTTTGATGAAGAGATAGCATGTTTGAGCTTTATGAGTGTAGTTGTTAGTATGGACGTTCTTCGCATTGATTTTGAGCTATTATTACATTTAATCTTCCGGTCTATTTTCATGATGTGGATTTCAGGTACTGGGAGCTGGGGGAGGTTAATTGGAACGAAAAAAATTTTTGGAAACGTGTGGAGCTCAAAGACATGGTCACGAGTTGAAGACGAGTAAAGAATAGACTAAGAGAATCAAGAAAAAGAGCTAAAATTCCCAGACTAGTCGTACGACAAGAAATACATTCGTACGGCTGGAATGCCTTAGCAACTCAAGTCGTGTACAACCCTTCTGTTGGTCGTACGACCACTCGAGCTAGTCGTACGAGCAATCGTATGCTGGAATACAGTCAGCGCGAATTTTGTGGGTTCTATCATATTATTGTAATAATTTTAGGACTAGGATTGTGTCTAAACTCTATATAATGGCTAGGGACGTCTGTTATGAGATAGACTATGTTGGAGACTCGTTTTGGAGCTAGGAGAGCATGTGGAACCTTTGAATCATTTCTTTGATCTCTCTACCTCTTGTTTTTCTTTATTTTGCTCATGATCTCATTGAAATTTGTTATGTTGATCATGAATTTTATCAGGACCCGCATTGGTAGCTAAGGTTTTTGCTGGGTTTTGTGCAAAATAATGTTGTGATTCATATTTATGACTTCATTGATGCATGTTTTCTTTATGTTCGTTCGATGTGCTTTAGTCTATCTTTTTAACGTGTGACGTCTCGCTAGATATATTATAATTAGATATTACTTGGTAACTCAGTTGCATTTAGACGGAAAATAAGGACGGACACTTAACCCGGTCGTAGTTTGTTAAATCGACTTCGTTAGTTATGAACTTTGAGTTGAATTTACATGGTAATGTGTGACTAGGGTTTGATTATACTTGGTAATCCGGAGTTAATTAATCCTAGACGTAGACAATTCACTTGGTAACTCAGTGAATTAATGTTTGAAAAGAAAATTTATATCGGTGTTTCATGAGTCATAGTGCGTCCTGGTAATGACCTTAGTGATCCAATAAGGTGTCCTAATAGTTCTCCATAACGTACTCTCGCATCTTAATCGTGTGAATAAATCTTGCAATCATTACTTTAACAGTTTTTAATGATTAGTTTGGTAAAAAAACTCAATTTTCACCCACTATAAGGTTACCAATTTAAATTAGTTTAACGAACTCTCTTACGTTGACAACCCTAATTTACCGATTATTACTACACCGACAACCGTGCACTTACGGTTAGAACGTCTCAGGGGGACCTACAAATCTCTACTCCTGAACACCGCGCCTATGCATTTACCTTAAAGATGCTAAACCAAATTCAGTATCCAAATCCAACGGTACCATCCAATATCTAGTATTTACCATCTAATAACCAATATCTAATTTTCATAAAAAAAAAATTAATTTAACGTTTCATATCCAAAGGGTTCCAGTAATCAACGAGTTTGTTGTTTATGGGTTTGAAACAATTCAATGTCTAGTTATCATACACCAAAAATTATCAATCATTTTCAACATAACTAAAAGCAGTTTTCAAATACAGGAGGAGTCAAGCATGACTACTCACCTGGTGAGCCCAATAATCTAGATATCTAATCAGAGATGATGTTCCCACCATACTCAAGTAATTTATATAAAATTGACATGGAGATAATCAATACACACATTTGTACAAGAAAGAATGCACACATAGTGAATGCAATGCAAACAAGGAATGTAAAATGATAAAATTTCCCCTAAGACATAAGTAATGAGCAGAGCAGTCCTTAGTTGAATCTGAACTCCGATAAAATCATAAAAAATGCTTAGTCACCTTCAAATACACTTCATACAAACCTAACCAAATCAAAATACAGTTATCACATATATTTTGAAGTAATTGTATTTGAGCTCCTAAAGTACTCAAAAATTACACAGTTACCCCACATTGGGTCAAACAGCTAAGAATCCACAAGTAGTATAAAAACCTTTAGAAATTTCATTTATGCATGAAAAGCCCTCAAAATTAGCATGATTCACGCATCCTATGCTTTTGATATAAATTGCATTTTGCGACGGACATTGTGATTTTTGCAAGCGCAATTATCGATCATCTCAAAAGAACGAATCTCATTTATTTAATTTGCGATGGTATTACTTTTTGGTCAAAATTAATTTCTTTTTAAACGAATTTTTTTAGCCGTTGAAAAACTTTAGCGCAAATTAATTTCTTTTGCGACGGTACTATTTCATGTAGTGCTTGCGACAGTACTATTTTTAGTCAAAATTAATTTCTTTTGCGACGGGTAATATTTCGTGTAGTGCTTGTTCTATTTTTTATGGGTTTTGTAGGTAGAAGAAGTTGCAAATTTTGACGATGTTGCTATTACAATTGCTGATACTGATGATGTTGATGTGGATATTTATGGTTAAGGGTATGTTGCTTTGCTGCTTCCTCAATATATTTTTCGATACTTTTTGTTTTTGATTACTTTACATTTTTTATGTTTCTTCATGACCAATATGAATTATATATTGATTTTTTTGTGTGATGGGTTTATATATCCAGTTGTTGGTGTTAATTGCACATCAAATCTTGCTCCTTATTTTGAAAGTTATGTTAGTTTACAATTTTAATTTTTGGAGGGAACTTTTGACTTCTTAACGAAGTGATTACACAATATCTTCATCATCATCAATTTGTTGTTGGTTGGGAGGTTGCTCCACATCAGCAACCCCTTCAGCCTCGTATACCACCACCTCCACCGGCGTAGTTACCACCACCACAGCAGCAAGCTCCAGAATTTCTCCAACCACTACCGCAGGTTCTTCCTAAACTACCTGCTCTACCACCACCACCTATTCAACTGGAACAGCTACAGCCTCATTATCCTTTTGATCCATCGATGGTGGATAAATTTCAGGATGCAAATTTCATCCCCACTGAAGCGGATTGGAACTACATCAAAACCACCTGGTCTCATTTCATTAATATTGTCATTCGGTCTCCGATTTCAGTCCAATTTGCAGACTCTGATCCGTCGCCTATTTCTTCTCTGATTCATATGGAAATTGGTACAGAAGCGGTGACGGTCGTGTTTCTTCTGCTACAACTACAACACAAAATTTCTTTTCTCGGATGCCTCAACCCACGTCTCAAAGGCCTTTAGTCATAAGAGAAGGAGGTATCCCTCCAAAATCAACACCCCAATCTGATAATCAAGTCAAGGAAAATGAAAAGGTATTGAATGAACATGACAATGATTATGCTGATGATGACGATTCTCCACCCAGAACTCTTCATCATCGTTCATGGTTGAACTCTCACGAGGTTGGTCCGTCTAAGAGAGTTCCTTCTCCTCGAGCTCCTATTTTTTATGATACAGTCCAATCTCCTTTACAAGCAGCTGATATTACAGGGCATAGGCACACTTCTCCAACTGCTGACGAATCTTTAAAAAATAATAAAATTCTAAAGATGGGTTCTGACATATCTGATTACTGGTCTCTTTTAGCATAATTTCAGAAATATTATGAAACGAAGCTCCTTCTTACTTCGTCGTTCATTGAGGATCAGATTCATCAGGTAATGGCGACTTTAGACTATCACAATGTTGTTGTTAGGTATTATATGAGCGATGATTTTCAGAATGACTTAACTGCGTGGAGGTTGCGCGTCAACCTTCGCCAAAATTATGAAAATTCTTAGCTGGAATTGTAGGGGGTTAGGGCAAGAACTTACGATTCAAACGCTTAAAAACATTTACGCCATCAACAAGCCATGTATTTTGTACTGAATGGAGACTAAGAAGAAAATGGATGATCTTTTATTTTTGGGTCATTCTCTTAATTATGATAGTTTTTATGGTTATGATGCGAATGGTACTAAAGGTGGATTATGAGTTGCATGGCATTCTTCTAATCATATTTCATTGTTATTTAGAAATAATTAGTTTTAATTATGCAGATTATAGATGTTAAACTTGCTCCTTGGAATCTAATTTAATTTTATGGCCATTCTGTGGCACATCGAATGAAAGAAGTTTTTTCTCTTTTCAGGAACAAATTGATTTTTAGGCACAACCTTACGTTATAATTGGTGATTACAACCAAATCTCGGGAACTCGTGAGAAAAAATCAAATTGCAAGCGTAAACCCAAAGGCATGGGCATTTTGACGAATTTCGTTCGTGACTACGACCTAATTTAATTACAATCGCACGGTGTGTATTTCACATGTACCAATGGCCGTCTCGGCTCAAGCGCAACCTTTGAAAAGTTGGATAAAGTGTATATGCATCAAACCCGGGCACAACGTTTCCCAAATGACCTACTCACCAATTTGCCCATTCAGCGGTCGGATCATAGCCCTATAATTCTTGATATCGTTAGGATTTCGTAACGGCCTAAGAGAACAAAAACATTTGAGAAATGTTGGATTATTCATGATGCTACAAAAAAAAATTACAAAAAAGTGTGGGCTATAAATATTGGAGGTTCTCCATCATTTGTTTTACAACGAAAACAACAACTACTGCTTACGCATCTACGCAACTGGGAAAAACACACTTTGCGTGCTCTTCCACATCGGATGGCTGAAGCTCATGACAATTAACAACAAGCTCAACAACATATTTTCAATTCTACTCCATCTTAAAAGGAATATCTGGCTGTTGTTAGGCTTGAATTTGATCCTAGGGTGCACCTAGACAATTTATTGATGGATCAGGAAATATACTGAAAACAAAGATCTAAAAAACATTGGCTTCTTCATGGCGCTGGAAACAACAAGTTATTTCACCGTTCAGCGACAATTCGCCAAAATAAGTCTCTCATTATTGGAATTTTATAACGCACAAGGTCAATTCATTCAATCACCAGTGAAAATTTCGGACGGCCTTCGTCATCACTTTCAGACTTTGCTCAAGCCGCATTCAACAACATCAGGGCCGTTCCACAATACAACTTCCTCTTATGATTGCACCTCTTTATTACAGCATAACTCAGTCTCCAACAACAACAGCTCTTGGAAACTTCATATTATCCAGATGAGGTTAAACATGCTCTTTTTCAACTATGAACGAATAAGGCCCCAGGTCCATATGGTTTTATTTCAGAAATTTATCAACAACATTGGGATTTGGTTGGTGAGTCTCTCACTAAAGTTATTCTTACCTCTGTTCAACGGGGATTTCTACTGCGAGAGATAAATAATACTCTCATTACCTTAATTCCAAAGGTACGATATCCCTTGAATCCCTCCAACTACCGTGCAATCAGTATTTCCATACGATTTACAAGGTTATAGCCAAAATGATAGCCAATCGACTGCAATATGTACTTCCATATATTATCTCTAATCACCAAGCAGCTTTTCAACAAGAAAGGCTTATCACAGATCATGTTTTGCTGGCACATGAGATCTTGCACTTCATTTGTCGCCGCAAGCAAGGAAAAAATAAATTATTGGGTCTCAGATTAGATATGTATAAAGCGTTTGATCGAGTTCTTGGGACTTTGTACATTAGTGTCTACCGGTTATGGGATTTGGTATAACTTTCATTGCAAATATCATGATGTGTATCTCTACTGTCACCACAGCAGTCATTGTCAACGGCCAGCCTTCTACAAGCTTCTCTCCATCACAAGGACTTGGAAAAGGTAATCCACTATCGCCTTTTCTATTTTTGATCATTTCAGAGGCTCTCTCAGCAATGCTCTCTCATTTCAACAACTCTGGTGAAATTCGTGGAATTAAAGTTACAAAGAAATCTCCGACAGTTTCTCATCTTCTATTTGCAGACGACATTTTTTATTTCAAGAGATTACCCAGCCACGAGATTTTAATTTATTGAAAATCCTCACAACTTACTGCAATCAATCAGGACAACGGATCAACTTTGAGAAATCAGAAATGTTTCTGAGCCCTAAGATGCTATCTCAAGAAATGCAATCTCTCTTCGGATACATTGAGATTCAAAACAGTCAATGCGCCAGGGAAATATTTAGGCTCTGCTTCACAAAGGCAAAGACATAAATTTTCAGTGGCATTCTGGAGAATATTATACGGAAATTATCATCTTGGAAAAAACATAGCCTCTCCTTTGCGGGACGGATTGCCCTCATTAAATCGACCTTGCTTTCCATACCAGTCTACATCCTCTTAGTATTCAAAGCTCCAAAATCTTTTCTGGATAAATTTCGGAGGATTGTTGTTAATTTCTTATGGTCTCACGAGTCAAGGAAATGAATTCACTAGAAGAGTTGGTCTTCGCTATGTCAAAACATTAACACTGGAGGTTTGGGCTTTCGTAATCTAGAGGTCCAAAACCAAGCTCTGCTTTGCAAAATAGGTTATTGTCTTCTAACAGACACTACCTCACTCACTACAGAGTCTTTCATGGACGTCATTTTCCCAGCGATAATCTGCTCACAACCAAAAGTTCCGCCTACTTCTTCTTGGGGATGGCAAAATATTTGTTGGGGTCGTCAGCTATTATTAAAAGGAACTCGTTTGATTGTTGAAAATGGTCAAACTATTCACCCTCTCACCCACAACTGGATTCCAGATGATCCTCACACTTCTTCTCCAGCTTCAATTATGCTTCAAATGTACCCAACTCTCAAATTACATGAATTCATTGACAAGGCGACATCAACGTGGAAACGAAAACTTCTTCTCTCTTTCTTCACACCACATTAGGTGGTAAAGATAACACAAATACAAATTCCATATACCACTCAACCGGATGTCTTATTAAGGGGGGCCAGCGACTCTGGGAATTCACGATTAAGTCAGCTTACACGATTGCCACTTCTACACAAATGGAAACCCATCAGCTGTCTTCGAATATTCAAGGTCAGATTTTACGTCTTCTGCAGCCTCTCAAGTTACAACCTAAGCTAATATACTTCGTTTAGAGTGTGTCAACAACATTTTACCGGTTAAAGTGATCCTCAGAAGATGAGGAATGCAACATCTTAATCCAACTTGTGACTTATGCCACTGCGAAGATGAGTCATGGAACACTGCTTTTTCCTCTGTTCGCATGCGCGTGCTATTTGGTTTGGCTCTTCTCTTGGTTACAGATCTCCGCAGAGCTTGCCAATCAACTTTACGGCTACCATTAGGGATATGCTCCAACATATATCGTCTACAAACGACATAATTACTTTAATTTTGGTCTTACGGCAAATTTGGCTTTCTAAGAACTTCGTCTCGATGAATAATCATTTCACTGAAATACTGAGCTCTCTAATAGCCATCAGATGCCAACCTTTACAGCGTCAGCGCGTAGTTCAACAGACGTCTCCATCAACAAATCCTTCTATCTCTATCACAAACTCTCAATGTAATACCCCGTTCTTATACTAGGGGTAAGTTAGTAAATTTACACAAACTATTCGATTAACCGTTACAAAAAAATAATAATAGTAATAAAAAAATGTGGTAAATGCTTTTTTGATTCGTGATTGGCGGGCACGTGAATGATTTTTATTATCAATATGATAAGTCAAATTTATTTATAACTAGTTTACCTAAAATAAACTTAAATAATACACGTAAATCATACATTACAACCCTATGTATAGTACTACCGAACTATTCTATAATTTTCACCTACTTAAGGTACTCCCCAACACACCTAATCATTTTCACCTGCCTAAGTGTGTACCCAAACCACCATATGATTTTTCCTCAACTCCCTATTGGCCAATTGACCAAGACTATTCACTAATTGGCCATTTGACTAAGACCAAAGACCAATTGACCCTAACCTAGGAGGACCTATCCTACAATTTCACCATTATTTAACTCTTACCCTTCTTCTTCTTCCTCTGTACTGAAAAACAAAACCAAGAGAAACAAAACCCCCATCAAACGCCATCACCAACGGACAACACCACCACAACAATCTCCACCACCCTTCTTCTCTTCTCCCTTCTCCCACCCGATCTCTCTTCGTCCCCGGTCTCCCTCTCTCTATTTTTCTGGCGAAAAGAAGCAGCAACAGCAGCAGCAGTGAAGCCGCTGCCCTCCGCGACGAAAAACACCACCACCACCGCCACTGTCACCTCTCTCTCTCTCTCTCTCTCTCTCTCTCTCTCTCTTCCTCTCTCTCTCTCTGTAACACCCCCAAATGGCCCAAGCTGGAGACTCGGGGATGTCACTCCATACCCGAGAGGAACCCGGATACAAGGAGATTTTATAACATGGTTCGCAAGCACAAACATCCACAATAATAATTAAAACCAATTAAAATTATTCATTATTAAAGTCCAACATCCTAGCCAAAAACCGGCATAACAACTAAAGTATTTAAACTACTAAAGAATTCAAATTCAAATGAAATACTACTACTATTATTCCATGTGATGTGCGTCCCCTTCTACGCCAGATAACCATCTTCTAAACATGTGGTGCGGAATCAAAAAGAAACACCACAGTACAAAATAAAGTTGACTCTTGTATTAAAACATAAGAGTTCCCAATTCCATAATATTTCCAACCAATTTCCATAATCATTAGGAAAAATGTTAAGGGAATAATTAAAATTTATTTAGCAAGTATGATAGTGTGTTTTAATTGTACAAGTACTACGTAGTAAATTTGCCACACGCGTAACCATATGTTTATGCGTGTCGAGTTTAGAACCTCATAATCCAAAATCCATCGTTAACTCCTTTCGGTTAACAAAAACCAAAATCCATTATTATTTCGTTGTGACGGGGGAAACCAAACCATCTCGCAAGCATCCAAGACCTTAAGTGTCGACACCCCCAAAGAATTTAGCGTCCAGAGGAGTGAGTACAGGGAGCTATCCGGGGACTTGCAACCGGATTAAATAAAAATAAATTGAAACGGAAGACCGAGATCAAACCGTCAATGCCAATGGTAACCATACCACAATAATCATAAATGTCCCCGCACAACTATTCCACTTTAAGTATTAATGCATTATCATTATCATGGTGATATTTCCAAGAAAAGTATTTATCAAGTAGAAATCACATATTGCAAGTCACATCACATAAACACATTTTGAGACGTAAAGAAATACAAAATTCGTTTTGACACGAAAGAGATAAGCACACTAGGCTTGGCATATATACTTACCTCAAAGCAAAAAATCCAACTATAGCAACTCAATCAACGTACTCTACGTACTCGTCGTCGACGAACTCGTTACCTACACGTAACAATATTCTAATCAAACAATTATTCTAGCAATATACTTGCTATACTAATTACATGCATATGATAGTCAATGGTTTAGGGTTTTAACACCATCCTAACATCTCACTCAAATCATACTTCAAAACATAACCCAAAACTTTGCTTCAAAATCCCCTAACCTAAAGCATACATAATCTATCATAACTCCGTCAATCTATTACTCCAGTTTCCCAAACAGATCATAGTCTAAAAACAGTTCTGTTGGATTCAAAACGTTCAAAATAATAAGTTTAGCCTCCAACGGGTCTTAATTTCGATTCCTGAATCAAAAGTTACACTAGTTTCAAGTTTCTAACTTCATTCAAAATATCCATACGGGAATTGTCAATCTTCATGAAACTTTTCCCCCAAGCATCTAGTGCATCATATATTCATACTAAACCTAATATAACATGATTCCCACACTCAAATCAGATTTTTATCCACATACTATGATCATTCAAACACCCAACTCACTTAATCAAACTTCTCCCCCAAACTAGGGTTTCTTCCCAACACCCAAGAACATGATAAACCCTAAAAATTGATTATCAATCCTATGAATTCATGAACAATGATCCTAACAATAACAAACTGAAATTTAAAGATTACATGCAACATACATGAATCATGAACAAGTGATCACAAGAATAAGAGATCAACAAGAGAAAAGAAAAGAAGAAACAAAACAAGCTCTATCCCGCCGCCATGGAGGCCGGACGGGAAGAGAGGCGGACGGAGAGAGAGAGAGAAAGAAAGAGAGAAAGAAAAAGAGAAAGAAAGAAAAGAGAAAAAGAGAGAGAGAGAGAGAGAGAGAGAGAGAGACAGAGAGAGAGAGAGAGAGATTACCTCAACGAAAAAGAGAGAGACGGCGGCGGCGGTGGGGTGGCTGCCGTCGGGTAGAGAGACGAGAGAGAGAGTGAGAGAGGGACGGGTAAAGAGTGAGGGAGACGTGAGAGAGAGATAGAGAAAATAGGGAGAGTGAGGGTTTTATGAGAGTTGGAAATAAAATCAACTTCATAAGTAGGAAACCCTCTTGAATTAGGAAACTTTTACGTAGAAAAAAAGTTAGGTCAAAAGACACTTATTCCCCCTTAGTTTTGCTAAAAGACAAAAACCTCCCCCAAACTCAAGTAAAAGACACTAAAACCTTGGATTAAAGTCACAAAGATTCCCCAAACTCTCGTAACCATTATAATTAACTCTCTAAAATTAAATTAACTTCCCAACACTTATAATAATATCACAAAATACCCGAAGTCACAAAACGGGGTATTTGATTTGGTCCCTAAAATGCGGGACTTCGTGTGCCCCCGACTCCTTTTGCCGTAAGATGGAGTACTGATTCTAGATACACTCCTTTGGTTGACGCTCTTAGGAGGGTGTTAACACTTAAGGTCTAGAATGTCTGACTTAGTCACTGGTCTACCCGGGTACTGTGAAAGTAATGAATGATAATCCGAATTAATTGGTTGGAAACAGTTATTCGTAAACGGTTATGCCATATATGAAATACATAATTGAAAAGTTTGACGGACCGGAAATTTTATTGGAGCATCTTGGTAAACGAATTAATCACATGAAAAATAATAAATATTTGAAACATTGTTACTTGTTCTCGAAACATGATGCTTTATTTATACTTTGTCACTCTTATTTTAATCAATACGTGATCCTGCAGCCTTTCTTAATATTTCTTGTATTTACATGCCAAGGTGTAGCTCACTCAGCATTTCTTGCTGACTTTCGAAAAATTGCGGTCTTTGTTTCTTTCCCCCGCAGGTATGAGTGAAGGGAACTCGATGTAGAAGGGAGCGAAATACTACTAGTTATGTTAACGTGTCTTTTGTTTAGTCGAACGCTAGTTTAACTTCAACTTCAGTAATGTAGTATGTTGAACTTGGTTTGAGACAATTATGACATTTGTAATATATAATTATGTTGGGGTTTGTTTTTGATTACCATTGTTCCTTGCACCCGAGAGCGATCTCGTGTGCGGAGTGGCATCTCAGCGTTTCTCCTCCGAGAAATATGGGGGGTGTCACAGGCGGTATCAGAGCATGCAATACAGTAAAGGGATTAAAAACTTGTAGGGTAATTTAAAATGGAAATAGGACAAATAATAAAATTGGACAAACCGTTTGGGTTATGGGTAGTCTAAGACATACTGAGTCCCACCCACCCTCGACCTTTCTTTTCCTTGCTAGAAATATTTTGTGATATGATAATACATACAGTGACTAGTATCATTATGGGATACTCGATTTAAGTATTTTTTCATTTGATTGTCCTTTGGACTAATATTACTCCCACGATGAGACAAGGTTTTAAGAATTTGATAACTGAGATGAGTCAAGAACTTGAGTTGAATTATGAAGGTGAATTATGTGTATTAGCAGCTAAATCATGCATGTTTTTTACCTCTATTTGTTAGAAAACATCTTACGGGTAATAGTTGTGCTATATGAAGATACATGTGTGCATTTCATGATACTAATCGTTCTAGTTAGTCATCCCGTGTTAGAATAAGAAATGATTCAATAGGTGATAGTGTAGGAATATGACTGATAGACCCCTGCGGTACTACACTAGGAGGGTTCAACAGGAACAAATGGCTCAAAATGACAACAACAACAACAACAACATGGAGCAGTTCTTCGCCAAAATGGCCTAAATGGCTGAATTCATGAACAACAATGCTGCCAATGAAAGGGAACCCGATTGGGCTAAGAGGATAGCTCAGCGAAAACCAAACAACTACTATGGAAAAGAGGATCCAGTATTGCTCGAGAACTGGATCAGGGACTTCCATAAGGTTTTTCAAGCCATGGAATGCCCAGAAGCACACAAGATAAAGGTGACGACTTTCTACTTGAAGGAAAAGGCTGATAATTGGTGGACGGCCAATCGGACAAGACTCATGGCTCAAGAAGGCTTCGACTGGGAGGCAATAAAGGCTGCTATGAGAGCCAACTTCTATCCAGAGCATGTAAAAGAAAAGAAGTATGAGGACTTCATCACACTATATCAGGGCAATGACTCCGCGACTGACTATTACGACAAATTTGTTGAGCTAGCCCGGTTTGCGGAGGACACAGTGCCTACTGAAGGGCGCATGGTCACTCATATGTGGACTGAAGCATGAAATGAAGAGGATCATGCTCACCAGAAGCTATAGTACATTGTCAGAAGCCTATGGGGTAGCAGCAAATATCTGGAGAGTCGATCAGGCACCAACTCTACAACTGGGAAAAAGAAAGTTGGAAAGCCAAGAAAGTGGCAACTCTAGCCAAGAAGGAAACAACAATCTGGGATCCGACAAGCGGTTCAGGACTGGAAATGGTGGAGGGAATCAGAACTGGGGAAATGTGAGAACCGAAACCATCAGATAATGGGAGATGCTCGTAATCTTAACTGCAATAGGTGTGGCCGCTAAAATCATCGCGGATACACTTGTGACGGTGCTGCCTTGACTTGTAGGTTTTGCGGCATTAAGGGCCACATAGCTCCTAACTGTAGAAGGAGGATGACAGCTGAAAATGATCAAAGGTTCAATGGGCAAGGGCATAGCCATAATCAAAATCAAAACGGAGGAAATCAGCCTCGTAAGAACTATGGAAATGGCACAGTGGGCTAGCAAGGCAACTATCGTGGAAATGGAAATGGAGGGCTGAATAGGAATGCGAATGCTAACAACAGAGCAGGAACCAATGAGGACAGAAATGGAGGAAATGCAGTTCAGGGCAACAACCAGAGGCCGCCTGGCAAAATCTTTGTGATGAGTGAACAAGAGGCACGAGCGATAAACAACAAGGAAGGTAAGCATGCTGACCATAATATATATGCATCTCATTTAGAAAACTCATTGAGACTTTAGTAAACCGTCCAAGCTTCGAGGATGAAGCTTAATCCAAGGGGGGAAGGATGTAATACCCCGTTCTTATACTAGAGGTAAGTTAGTAAATTTACACAAAATATTCGGTTAAGCATTACAAAAAAATAATAATAGTAATACAAAAAATGTGGTCAATGTTTTTTTGATTCGTGATTGGCGGGCACGTAAATGATTTTTATTATCAATATGATAAGTCAAGTTCATTTATAACTAGTTTACCTAAAATAAACTTAAATAGTACACCTAAATCATACATTACAATCCTATGTATAGTACTAACGAACTATTCTATAATTTTCACCTACTTAAGGTATTCCCAACACATCTAATCATTTTTACCTACCTAAGTGTGTACCCAAACCACCATATGATTTTTCCTCAACTCCCTATTGGCCAATTGACCAAGACTATTCACCAATTGGCCATTTGACTAAGACCAAAGACCAATTGACCCTAACCTAGGAGGACCTATCCTACAATTTCACCATTATTTAACACTTACCCTTCTTCTTCCTCTGTACAGGAAAACAAAACCAAGAGAAACAAACCCCCCACCAACGCCATCACCAGCGGACAGCACCACCACCACCATCTCCACCACCCTTCTTCTCTTCTCCCTTATCCCTCTCGACCTCTCTCTGTCCCAGGTCTCCCTCTCTCTATTTTTCCGGCGAAAAGAAGCAGCAACAGCAGCGGCAATGAAGCTGCTGCCCTCTCTGAAAAAAACACCACCACCGCCGCCACTGTCACCTCGCTCGCTATCTATCTCTCTCTCAGATTTCATTCTCTATCTCTCTCTCCCCTCTGTTCTCTGCGACCATGGAGCAGCAACAGCAGCCTCCGAAGCCACCACCGGCAAACCCGAAGGTCGGCGACGGCAACTACGACGGGAAACCGACGCCGCCCCTCCGCACGCTCTTCCTCCTTTCCGGCGACTGACCCACACCCCTAGGGATCAGACCAAGGTCAGGAGATTCCAATTCCAGCGACCCATCCACCGGAGCGCCATAATCTCCGGCAGAGCTTCAACCCAATGCCACCGATTGAGTTCTCATTGATTCGGTATCCGATTTTGATAATTTTTTATATGAACCACCTTATTTTTACTTGAATTTCAATTATATATCATCTAAATCTTATGGGTATCAAAGAACAATCGGATTGTAATTGGATTGTTGATGGAGGTTGAAAAAAGATGAAGGGAGGGGGTGATTTTGTATTTAACAGAAGCTATAGGGGATTATGTGATGAGTCAGAAACCATTAATGAATAGTGGGGGGTAACTAATTGAAGTATCAGCAAAGTTTAGGGGAGCCAATGCTATATATATATAAGCTGAAATTATTTATATTGGCTAAATAGTCTAAATTAAATATCTAGAATTTCTAATTTATAATACCCATGTTAAATAATAAGAGGGTATTTATGAAAATTTAGTTATGTAACGACATTATAATTATAGCATTTTATTTACAAGATTATGAACTAAAACTAAAGGAGTATCTTTGTAAATTTTCCAAATAATTATCTTATACAAATGAGTGAAGAAATTTTCCAAATGAGAATACGATGGATATCAGTTTAAAACTAAGTATCCTCTTTATTTGTTTTAGTAAATTAAAAGTAGAAATATTATGGGATGTTAAAGGTAAATATGCTATTGTTTACTAGAATCCTAAAATACCGTTTTCATAATAAAAGAGAATGTGACAAAATATGTATTAATTTTAAACGAGTCTCGTACTAAATAAATAATTATCAATCCCTTAGATAATCATATCATTGTAAATGCGATAATGATCTTTTAATAATAAGCGAGTTAAATTCTTATTGAATCATATGTCTTCTTAAAATAATTATTTTGGGAATAGTCGCGCGACCAAGCCGAGCATCTATCTAGTATAAGTGCATTCTTCTAGAAGTAACTTGATTGTAATTAGAGTATTGGTAACTGTAGGCGACGGATTCGTGGAAATAGGCTTCGTCGACGTCCCTTCGTACTAACTGTTATATCGACTTGAGGTGAGTTACATGTCTGGTCTTGCTTACCTAGCTCTCTTCGTGTCAAATTGTGAATTAATTTTCAGTCTCAAAATATACACGTAATTTCCAGCTTATTTCGTGTCCACTACATGTTTACTTGAAAATGTTTGTCGTACTTCATTCCATACTCGATAGATGTGTTTTACTTGCTTTAAGATCTTCAAAATGTTATTCGGACTTGAGAAACTTGTGACACTTGATCAGAAATAATTAACAACGTAAAGTGGAAAGAATTCGCATGTACCGGAACCAGTTATGTTACTTACATCGGGGTTCAATCCCCTGGGCTCAGGTCCCTAGAATGCGGGACTTCGCGTGCCCCTCAGGTTTTGATCCCTGGGATTTTTGGTCCCCAAAATGTAGGACTTCGTGTGCCCTCGACTCCTTTCGTCGTAGGCTGGAGTACTGCTTCTAGATACACAATTTTGATTGACGCTCTTAGGAGGGTGTTGCAAAAATTAAGGTCTAGAATCTCTGACTTAGTCACTGGTCTACCCGGGTACTGTGAAAGTAATGAATAATAATCCGAATTGATCGGTTGGAAACAGTTATTCGTAAACGGTTATGCCATATATGAAAGATATATATTGAAAAGTTTGACGGACCAGAAATTTTATTGGAGCATCTTGGTAAACGAATTAATCACATGGAAAATAATAGATATTTGAAACACTGTTACTTGTTCTCGAAACATGATGCTTTATTTATACTCTGACACTCTTATTTAATCAATACGTGACCCTGCAGCCTTTCTTTACATTTCTTGTATTTACATGCCAATGTGTACCTTACTCAGCATTTCTTGCTGACTTTCGAAAAACTGCAGTCTTTGTTTCTTTCCCCCGCAGGTATGAGTGAAGGGAACTCGATGTAGACGGGAGCAGAATACTACTAGTTATGTTAACGTGTATTTTGTTTAGTCGAACGCTAGTTTAATTTCGTCTTCAGTAATGTAGTATGTTGAACTTGGTTTGAGAACAATTATGACCTTTGTAATATATAATTATGCTGGAGTTTCTTTTTGATTACCATTGTTCCTTGCACCCGAGAGCGATCTCCTGTGCGGACTCGCATTTCCGCGTTTCTCCTCCGAGAAATATGGGGGTGTCACAATCAACATCTCCACGAACATCAGATCAAACAGTTTATGTGGTAGATGCAACTTGGAAAAGTTCATGTCCTTCAGTGGCAACTTGGGTAAATGTTCAAGGCACTACTATATCTTCTTACTCTATTTTCAATGCCACTTCGCCTCTGCATGCAGAATCACGGGATGTTAGTGATGCGCTCAAGTGGCTGCTCTACCATGGTTACAAGAATATCGACTTGCGTATTGACAACAACACTTTTGTTACCTGCCTTGTTAAAAAAGAATATTCTCTTGCGATACTCTATTTTAAAAGAGGTAGAAGTACTGGTGCTACAATTTCACTCATGTTGTATTAGTTATGTGCCCAGGCAGGATGTTACACTGGCACATGATATGTCAACTCTCACTAGCAAGTCATGTAGTTCACTTCTTTGATCTTAATAATACTTCTCTTTAAAAAAAATGAAGTGATTACCTCTCATATTTTATGTGCCCCACATTCCTAAATACCACATCTCACCAAGGGCAGCATGGTAAATGACTCAACTTTCTCCTTGTGAGGACTTAGAAGAGAAACAGGAGGAAGTAGATATTACTTCATCAATTCCCTCTTTTTTTTTCAATTCGACTTTTTTTATCCGTAATCAGATCACTTTGACTCGGTGATTTATATAGTAAAATGATGTAATTTTTTAATAATTTTAAATAATATTTGTAGAGGAAATATTGTGAAAAGATTACCAAATTTCTGCATCAAAACAACAGAGGTAGTATAACTAGAGACGCCAGAAAAAATTAGGCCACCACACGACTTAAAGCGAAAAAAAAAAAAAAAAAAAAAAAACTCCGAAAAAACAATAAATGTCATGCTAATTGATGCCTAATAAAATTTAGAAAAGATTGCAATTAATAGAAAATAATTTGTCACATTCTAAATAAAAAATTGTCACCAAATCTATAATCCATCTTTCTAAATTCAGAGTTTCCTTAAAAAAAAAAAAAAAAAAAAAAAAAAAAAAAAAAAAAAAAAAACTTCCTCAAAAAAAATCTTTCTAAATTCAGAGATAATATTATTATTAGTGGTAACGATCCAAGATCCAGATCGGTTTCATTCCTTCAAACATAGTGTCATTATCATTATTATTTCAAGTTTAAGCAATCAGTTGCAAGGTGTAACCACCACTGTTCTCTACACCACTGTTGTGGGTACAAGAAATAGGAGTTTCAGAAAAATCCCACTATTTTATTCTGCCATCTCCGATCTCCTCATCGACGGAGGTTTAGCTCTTGATCCTCTGTAACCGTCGCTGGTCAAGACCCACCAGCCATTGAAATTCTTCATATTCTGGTAACTGTTTCTTGAAGAAGATTATTCTGTCGGTTTATTGATCTGGGTTGGTCTCTATACAGATTTAACCGATACCCTTTTCAGTATCTTATTGCCTCTGTATTGGGTCTTAATCAAATTTTGAGATTGAGCTTCAAATTTCTTGTTTGGGTATCTGATATTGCTGAAGCTTGAAAAGTGATGTGTTTGATGTTAATCTACTTATTTGAGCTCTATGTGGGTGTTAATGTTCAAATGATCTTGGCACAATAATGATTGATTGGTAGTTTCTGGACTGATCTCTCTGGAGGGTTTGTTTAGATTTAGTCTAGTTCTTGAGACATTTACTGTAAACTCGGCATGCTATGGCGTGGTGGTGGTGGTTCTGTAGTCCTATGTTGTAAATGACTTGACACTATGAACATTTCCACTACTAGGAGTTTATCTTTCAACCGCAGGGCGGCGGCGACTAGTTTCAGCAGCCCTAGAGGTCACAAGAAGACCGTCATTCCGCAGGCGCAGATCCTCCGTAGAGTTTTGGTCTTTGGTGGGGTATCTGTGGCTTCCTTCTTTTTGTTCGTTCTTGGTGGGTATTTACATCTCCTTCCTAGCCTCGGTCAGGCTTTTCATGGGTATGGTATCTCAACATCTAATGGATCGTGGGACGAATGCAATGTGTTTGATGGAAGTTGGGTGAAGGATGATAGTTACCCGTTGTATAATGCTTCAGAATGTCCTTTTGTGGAACAAGGGTTCAACTGTTTGGCGAATGGACGAAAAGACCAAGATTACCTGAGATGGAGATGGAAGCCTTATAATTGCAGAATTCCAAGTCTTGATGTGCCAATTATTCTTGAAATGCTCCGAAACAAAAGGATTGTTTTCGTTGGGGATTCGATGAGTAGAACTCAGTGGGAGTCTTTGATATGTTTTCTCATGACTGGGGTGGACGACAAAAGCAGCGTTTACGAAGTCAATGGGAATAAGATCACAAAGCAAATTAGGTTTTTAGGTGTGAGATTCAGTACCTATAATTTTACAGTTGAGTTCTTCAGATCGGTTTTTCTTGTACAGCATAATTGGGCCAGCAAATATGGTTTTAAAAGGATTAGATCAACACTTAAACTGGACAAGCTGGATGATATTAGCAACCAGTGGGTGAACTCCGATGTTCTTATATTCAATTCTGGACAATGGTGGGTACCAGGAAAGCTTTTCGGAACGTAAGTTTTACTGCTCCTCTGTTTATATTACCTTCAATGTCTTTAAATGCATATCTTTCCTTGAATATCATCTGCAGATTGCGTATCCTCGCCATTTATCGGATGGATAACATATCTGCTTTCCAATTGTAAATGCATGCATTTCATGAATTGAATTCACTACCAAATTTCAGCAGTGCATCTGAGTTCGATTGAATAAAGTATCACACAAAAGTGCAAATCAGGCAATCGTTGTTCAAATGCTAGACATGCTCTTTGTCAAACAGGGATAGGACTTCAAACACATTTCCCTTCCAGTACACCCTGCAATGTAAAAAATATTTGCCTTTAACATAAATGGAACTTTGCTTTGACACACTAGGCCTACATTCTCCTCTCTTGTACTATCTATAAATTGCACCTAAATATCCTTAGATGAACAGCTGCATTATTAGATCAGTATGTTATGAACCTGTCAGTCATACTAGAAGTGATTTTCCATTTGCTCTTCTGTGCTGTGTAGTGCATTCTTCCTAATGTTTTCCTTACTAGTTGAGATAGCCTTTCATTAAATCACTCACATTCGAGTACACCCATCTACTGAATATTTGTTTTTTTATTAATCAACACGTGGTGACCTACATTATATGATGCCTTGGACTGTTCTATGAAACGTGTCTATAGCTTCCTGAGGATCATACTATCACACAATATTCACGATCTGTTCCCCATTGCACTCAACCAGCTACTAATCTGAGATACCTCTTCCAGAATATCTCAATTTCATGTATACTCTAGAAAGTGCTGATATTCCATATGAAGTATCAGCTCTGTTTTCAGACACTAGACACTGACATGCGTGGGATACTCTAAATTACGGCTGGTGTGTAATTTAGATTGTCCTATAGCTTGGGGTCTGAGACAAATTATGGGCACACATGTTATTGTTTAGGTGAACACAAAGGTTTCATATCTGGTCTCAGAAATTCTTAGAGGGATCCGAAAAACAGTAGAAACTAGAATAGAGGAAAACCTATTGTACATGTAATTTGATAAATTCTATTTTTTTTTTTTATTTTTTTTTGTTATCTTCATGAGTAATACGTCTGATTTATTATTGTCAGATGAAGTTTAATCTTAGATTATACAGTTACATATTTTATCACTACCTTGATATATACAAAGATGGGAAATTATTAACTTGTTGAGAGAAAAGATACCATACATTTGGACAATCCCAAAATTTGAAGCATTTGAGTCTTGCTCAAGTCACAATCTTCTTTACTTTTTCTGATGTCATATCATACCCCATGATTCCGACCATGTGTGCGACTCTTTCCGTACTCTCTTTAGTAAAACTTTAGTACCAGGAGTGGCGACTTTAACATGTAGTGGAAGTACCATGCCATCCTGCGGTGTTCAACATGCACCAGCAATGAGTTTTGAGACCATTTTATGAGTGATTGACTCCTTGATGAGGACATAATAGTGGGACACACCCACTCATACTAAGGTTAACCCAGGGATGGCATCATGGATGAAACTCCTTCAGTTTTGCCTGTCCAATCACCAATGTCATTCAATCACAAAAGTGTAATTGATTAAAGCTGTCTTATTGTCTGTACCAAGGTTACCAGGATCGCGGAACGGTGTAGTTCACGGAACGGGAACGGGATTCGCGGTCTGCTAAGAATGCGGTTCGCTAGGGGTAGGCTTCGTGGGAGCGATTAGTTGGAACAAGATTAGCTTGTCTTGTTTGAAGAATGCTTTTTGGGAACATTTTGCTAAATATATACTCATATTAGCATTGCCTAGTACTATTGATTTATTATCGGATAAAATTTTGTAGGGAATTCCATCATACATAAGAAAAGGTAGGGGTACGATTGTGAATTAGTTGATGAAATAATAGGTCAGAGAGTAAATGATATTAAAATACTTAGGTCTATGTGTGAAAACTTGGGATCGCCGGAAACAGCGATCTGGATCGCGAATGATCCCGAATACATCGCACCCTATTGAGCGATTTCAGGTAACTCTGGTCTGTACCCAGTTTTGCGTGGTCTTCCTCTCCCTTGTATACCACAATCGGTTCGGACTATATCACTTCCTAGTTGGTGCATCCAAGATCCTACAATACACATGAGCAAATCAGCAAACCAACTCAAATGATTCTCCATCATTTTTGTTGCATCATAGGAAGCAAGAATACTCCAAAACGGGGGCGCACCCGTGTCGGACACTTGTAGGATACGCCAAAACACATGTCAGACACTCCTGGGGTAGCTAGGTAAAAAGAGAGAATGGCAGCCTCCGCTCAAACGTGCATGATTAGCAGTGATTTTAGCGGGCTTCGCCTTGGATCTGTGCTTCTATTCGAACTCAGGGATACTTAATGAGAGACAGCAGTCCAGAAAATTCGGAACTTTCATACAAGGTCTGTCATGAAATATTTTACTTCAAGTGGGTTCATATATAATAAGGCTAAAGTAGATATAATATACTTGGTCTGTTTCGCCAGAAACTTCCCAGTTGACTTTAGAGAGGTCGCTTTGACCGACTAGTTTAGCTAACGATATGATACGAATTTTACTAATTATTCTATGATCTTGTAGTGGTAAGAAAGATCTACAGTATTATGAAAATATTAACACATTTCCGTGCATCACACGACACTCGAGATGGACTCCTCCACTTCCAATGAGTAACATTTTTATTCTATCTGTCCATCGCTACATACACACACACCCCATCCCCACCCCCACACACGCGCGCGCTCTCGCATGAAGGTGTACACCATACAGCCATATTTGGTCCTCTTTAACTGCAGCACTCTATTGTGTGCTATATCCCGTCTTTTAAAATTGCTAGTTTCAGTGTCAATATAACATCATCTTTTATGTGTGGTTCTAACTGCACTACCGTCAAAGCTGATCCCTCATAGGTATTTCTTCTCCATCAAAAGTTACCTACACACTGTACTTACGCTGAAGTCAATATTGCCTTGGCCCGAAATAGGGGTGCAAACAAACCAAGTCGAGGCGAATACTACATGGTTCGGGCTTGGCTCTCTGGAGAAAATGTTAATCTCGGGCTCGTTTCGAGCACGACATGTCAGGCTCAAATGTGGCTCCAAAAAAAATTGCAGGTTCGAGCTCGACTCGTCAACTAAAGAAATCGAGCTTCAAGCTCATTATGCTCGAGAGATCGTCCAATGGGTCTGTAAGTATTGAGTAATAATTTGTACAACCCTTAACCCAAATAAAAAAGCTCAAGATAACACATTCTATCTTTATTAATAAACAAAAATAAGTCAAATATGCAAACTTATCCTAAAAGCCTTCAGTTATCAAAAATTCATAATGTAATGTTCATTCCAAAGAAAAAAGAATCCAAGCATGCCTAACACGTATTGAAATGTTGCTTGACAATCCAACACTATGAATACGCAATTCTAAAAGTATGCAAAAAGCGACAAGAAACCGCGTGTTCATTTCCATTGGCATATTCTTTGTTGCAGTTCAACTCAACAATGTATCATCGACTTCAATTTGAACATCAACAAGATTCAAGTCTCTAAATATACAAACTATTACTTACGACAATATTTAGTATTTTACAATTAATTATCGCTCCAGAGCTTACGAACCGACCCCCCCCCCCCCCCCCCCCTCCGGATTCAAGCTTCACTTGTTTAACTCAACGGGCTTAAATCTAAGCTCAGGCTTGGCTCATTTAGTGCACAAACAGGAACCGAGTCGGCTATCGAGCGGCTCGGCTCGTTTGCAACCCTAGCCCCAAATTTACATGTCCAACCTTACTTTCTTAGATGTCCAAGAATGATAATATCTTTCCAAAATTTCTTTTGCTTTTGCATTCATTCACTAAGATATTGTAGAAATCAAGATCCAATCAGAAGCCCAAAACTAGAGTTTGGGTAGCAGGTAGATGACGTTTTGGGTTCAAATCTAAGTTAGTATTTGTCTCATGTTAAAGCCTAAACAACTAAATCTTATTTGGAATTTTAAGGGCTTAACAAAATGTAAATACTTTCTCTAGCGCTCCTATTTAATTGGAGGATTGATGCTCTTAACTAATTGTCTACATGGTTCATAGTAGCTAGCAATGTTCTGGTAAATTTGGGTAACCAAATCAAACAATTCGGCTAACTCTATGAATTGTCACCACTATAAGTATAGAGTTGAGGTAAATATTAATTTAATAGAGAGGCGAGTTCAATGGTTTGTTGAGCGAGTGTACCTGTGACAGTTTTCTCATTTGCATTCCCTGGGAATTGAGTATATGCACACATGATAATATTTGCTGAAATCTTCTTATCCATCATTCATTTGCGGGATGAATAACTCTTTTATGATCGAAAATATTATTGTACTTAAGTGTTATACTTTGTCTGATAGTATTCCTTACCTGTCAACGCACAGAAACCAAGAAACCACAGATTAGCTCGTGTGTCTTATTTTATGGAGAGAACAGTTGTGCATCTTATCTGTTCATATGCTAATTAGTCTTCACAATATGCTGTGGCCAGTGGATGCTATTTTCAAGTTGGCAACTCGTTGAAGATTGGTATGTCAATTGCAACTGCCTATAGAACTGCACTTCACACTTGGGCATCATGGGTTGATTCTACAATTAACACGAGCAGAACACATGTCTTTTTCCGAACTTTTGAGCCATCTCATTGGAGGTAACTCGACTTTTTGTATTGGATGCATTACTTTATGCTATTTGCTTATTTGGATGTATTATTTGGTGAACATTTCTCAGACTTCACTGGTCACATGATGTTCCATCTAGTCTAGTCAAATGGTTGCACTGAAAACTGCTGCAGTGTTAAGTTTGTGGGACTGAATCTGGGAGTTGATGACAAATTGTCAATAGGGGACATTAGGAATTGCAGCTTTCTGGACCATTTTTGGGTGTCTAGTGAAAAGCGTGATTCTGGTAGATTCCGTAGGTTTGGTTGGTTTCTTTTGGTGTTGTCAAATAAAAACAACTTGATACATTGAGTGCACCTCCCTCCTGTATGGCCTATGTATCCAGGACCCAACCTTCTATACTGTGGAAAACCAATAGGCAATAGCAGAAGTCAGAATGACATTTTCTTGTAGATAAATAGATAAAAATTGATTGGCATATGAATGGTGTTGGTCTATGTTGCACGGGTGCTTCTGATTGGTCGCGCACCCGCACCGGGTGCTTCTGGGTGCTTCGTGGGTGCTTGGGTGCTTCGTGGGTGCTTTGCGGGTGCTTTGTGGACAAGGCAGGGTTTTTTTTGAAAGTTTTAGTCGAGAGGTTTTCCAAATACAACTAGAATTTAACAAAGAAACGTGCATCAATGTGAACTTTTTTAACCCTTAGATTACTCATCTCTCCACAGCTAAGAACAACGACATGAAGAGATTATACTATTGATATAGTAACCTTGTATCTTCAAATGTGTGTATGAATTTCTGTTCGATTATAATATGATCCCTATTATTGTTGTTATTATATAGTATAATGGTATCACTAATAATATCAGATTAAATTATAAATAATGTGGCCGCACCCCCGCCGCACCCGCACCCTTGATTTTTGAGAATTTGCCGCACCCGCACCCAGTTCCCGAACCAGCACCCGCACCGCACCCGCACTCGTGCTACATAGGTGTTGGTATGCTCGTAGACAAAAATATAACGATGAAGTGGTAAAGGTTAAAAGAGTCGGTGATAAGTTAATCATTTTGAAGCTAATTGTTGGAGAAGTGACACTGAACGTTGTTAGTGCCTAAGCGCCACACTGAACTTTGGGGAAGGTCAACATCTGAAGAAACATGGTGGTAGAATGACGATGTCAAAAAAGCTGTTAAACTCGAAACAGAGTGTCACAAAGTCTAATTTATTTGTAAAAATAGTGAGACGCTATAGAGATATTAAGTCGCTAAAGCTGAAATTAAGAAATCAGTCACAGAGGCGAAGCTGAGAAGCATATGATGGTTTTGAATGAAGACTAAATTCTAAGGACTGTGAGATGGATGTTTATAAAATTAGAAGAATTGGAGAGGAAAGGGAAGGACTTGAGTTAAGTGTATTGAGGGTGTCGATGACAAAGTTTTAGTTAAAGATGATGAGACTAAGGAAAGATAGGGAAGTTATTTTGAGAAACTCTTTATTGAAAACAGTTCTGGTGACTCGAGGGGATCTTGGTGGCTCTAGTTTGTGCTCAAACAATAAATCATTCATAAGATTATTGAAATTGAGGTCAAAGATGCTTTAAAGAAGATGAAAGAGGGAAAGCTGTAGGACCTGAAGGGATATTCCTATTTAAGTGTGGAAATCGCTAGGTGACAATTGGTTTGTATAGTTGACTAGTCTGTTTAATATTAAAGTGCAAGAAAAAGTCAGAAGAATGTAGAAAGAGTACATTTAAGGAAAATGAGAAATTCAAAGGTGCTCTAGTTATCGATGCAGTACATTATGAGTCACTTGTGAACTTTTTGGGAGCGTGTTATTGAGACGAGATTATGATGTGAGATAATATTCACCAGTAATCAATTTGGTTTTATGCAAGCGAGATCGACTATGGAGGCTATATTCCTACTTCGGCGCTTAATGGATAAGTAAAGAGGAAAAAATACTCCATTTAGTGTTCATAGACTCAGAAAAGGCATGTGATAGAGGGCCTAGAGAGAGCTAATGTGAAAAATCTTGGAGAAAAAAGGGGTACTTTTTCAATATATCGAGGTGATTAAGGACATGTACGAGGGAGCGATTACTAGGTTTAGGACAGTGGGAGGAGAGACCAGAGAATTCCCTATAATAATAATCTTACACCAAGGGTCGACGTTAGGCTCGTACATGTTCGCTTCGGTAATGGATGAGGTTACAAGGAGCATCAGGGATGATATCCCGTGGTACATGTTGTTTGTGGATGATATACTTTTGATTGATGAAAAAGGAGTGGATTAAACGGTAACTTAGATATGGAGAGATAACTTTGAACCGAAAGGATTTAGGATTAGTCAGACCAAGACAGAGTCTATGAGGTGTAACTTTCGTGGCCATGGACAGTGGGAGGGGGTAATAAATTGGTGGTCAAGAGGTGCCAAAGAAGGATCAGTTTAGATGTTTTGGCTCGATTCTGCGTAGTGACGATAAAAGCAGGGTGGATGAAGTGGAGGAGTGCATCTGAGCTGTTTCTGTCACCTTGGGATCCCAATGAGGTTGAAGGGCAAATTTCATAGAACCGTTGTAAGACCTGCTTAGACCATGTGCTTGATGCACCAATGCGATTCCTAGTGTTCTCAGTTGAATCTCTTTGAAAGATCAAGAAGTTATGCTTTTTTATAATTTGCACAAAGAAAGAGGGGGTATTCGTTGAATTATTTGACTTGCACCAATAAGCTTTCTGTGCATAAATAATCTAAGCGGACTTTTTCAATGTCATAAATCTCTCACTTCCTGTCGAGTGTAGGATTTCAGATTTGATAGTCTCCAGTTATGCAAAGACACAATAGGGTGACGGAATTTTCTATCCTGAGTTTATAAAATTTATGAAGGCATTGAGTATGTTATGATATCCATATGTCAAAAGATAAGAGTGAAACTGAGATTTGATGGTAAACGACGGCAAAATGCCATAAGATACTTAATAAGAAAGAATGTTCAATCCCAATTTGTTCGTGTTGACTCTAGTCTACTCACACACAAACACTATGAGAGGGGTGTCTGTAGTAGTATGCGTGCATGAAAGAAGTCTTTCATTCTTTTCAGCTTGCATTCATATCACTGTTGACAACCTTGTTTCATTTCTGCATCAGTAACCAAACTTTGAGGCTATGCAATGTGACCAATATACCCTCATCAGATACCAAAGGTACGGAGAAGAGCTTGTTTTCAGATACCGTGGAGGAGGTTGTGAAGAATATGACCGTTCCTGTTACTGTTTTGCAAATAACTTCTATGTCAGCTTTCCGTAGTGATGCACATGTTGGTACCTGGAGTGAAAACCCTTCGCTGCACGACTGCAGCCACTGGTGTCTGCCAGGAGTGCCTGATGTGTGGAATGAAATTGTCATCTCATACCTGCTTGCCAATCACAGAGAAAATCACTTGTATTACCCACATAAAGTAAGTTGGGTATCTTAATTAAATGATTTTGAAATATCATTGCAAATTGGTTGGTGTTCTCTGTTCTTTTTATGCATGTTTGATAAAATTGTTTTATTTTGGCGCAGATTGTACCAACCAGGTGACGTGTGGATGTTCTGCTTGTTTCCAGCACACGACGATTCTTTTTTAACTCCGGCTGTTCAGCATCAGCCAAACGATTCTTTCAATTTTCAAGCTCGCAATTTCTCCTAAGGAGATGATTACTTTACCTTGAGATGCAATTTCGTAAGGGATTTTGCTTCCGGCTTCACCGTATTTTTCCTGATTTTGTTCCATTCATTTTGTATACAGAATGGTTTAATACCTAGTCAGTGAGATGTGATTTGTTGTTGTTCATTGTAGTCCCAGAAAAAAACAGCTTAAAAGCATTTGAAAGCTTCACAATTTTAATACACATATAATCTACTTGTATGTTGCAACTCACCCAAATCACCTTCATCATATTAGTATTAAATGTGTAGATAATTTCTTAAATAGTAAAATTATTTTATTTGTGTGCGCAGCGCGTGCCGATTGAACTGTGTTGATGAAGCAACAACAGTAACCTTCTTAAAAAAGAAGATATCAACGTGCCATACTGTGTTGATTGAAGTGCAGTCACGTCATTTACCTTTAGAGCACGCATCAACTACTTGAAAGCAAACGGTACAGACTAGAAATAGCATGTCAAAAGTTGGTTATCGTTAATTGATGTTCTTATCTTTTACTTTAAATGGAAAGAGAATGTTTGATTGTTTACATACTTCTGAAAAAAGACAAGATATCATTATTGTGCGTTTTGCAGCATCTCCTATTACCAATCTTCGCTTTATATTTTGTGCACAAAATAGTCATTGTCAAAGGAAATGCAATTGCGGAGACGTGTTTTGAAATTCTTAATCTTGTCAATTTACCGATCACAATACTTACGTGATTCATTTTAAAATTACCATATTTATTCAGTACAATAAACAATCTGTTTTCAACATAGGGAACTTGTGTTGACCATGTTGGGCTATATAGTTATAAACGAAAACTCAAATTAGAGAGCTGTTTCTGATTGATACTTATCTATCAATTTTCATATGTACAACTTTGTATGTCCTAATATGTTAACTTAAGAAGTTGTGAAAAAATAGAAAGAAAATGCAAACAATTTGAAGGAGTGTTTTTGAATGCAACCAATGACAACCCTTCAAAGTCTTAGCATGATGGCCAAGTCATTACAAGCTTAGAAGTATGCACAAAAAATGGCCCCAAAACCCCTTACTTATAAAACACTAGTACAGAACTGCAAATAGACACTGAAATCTTCCATCTCCACACAAACACAGCTGAAATCAACTCTTAAACCACTCTTCTTATTATACACATGGCTTCCACCCAAAACTTTGCCTTCCCTTATTATTCTCCACCACCACCTCACTACATTCCATCACCCCCTAAAGTTTCTCCACCACCACCCCACCACACACCTACTCTACCACCACCGCCACCACAATTCCCGGCAACACCACCACCGCCACCACACCATACTCCCACTCCACCACCAAGCCACTCAGCTCCTCCACCACCAAGCCACTCAGCTCCACCACCACCAGGACGCTCAGCTCCACCACCTCCAGGACGCTCTGCTCCTCCACCACCGCCGCCTCACCATCGCATTCCACCACCACCGCCTCACCATCGCATTCCACCACCGCCCCCTCACCATCTCGTCCCACCACCGCCCCCTCATGTCATTCCCACTCCGCCCTCACCAGGACACCACTCGACTGTCATTGTCGTGGTGTTTGTCTCCCTTGGTGGTCTCTTCTTCCTTGCATTCCTCTCAGTCGCACTGTGCTGCTTCATCAAGCGCAGAAAGAAGAGAACCATTCACGAAACCGATGTGGTGAGAGTCGACGAACATGTTCGAGTGCAGGAGTCTATCGTACCTGGTCCTCATGGAACAGAAGTTGTCATTCTATCCATTGATGAAGATGTTCATGTTGAGGAAGAAATCAAGAAGAGTGAAACTTTAGGTGCTTTCTCTCATCTGAAGAAATCTGCAAAAGATCATCCTCACTCTCACCCTCAAGCTCTGGACATTGCATCAGCAACTTCTGCGTCTATTCTTCACGACATCAACACGAAAGCTGACCATAAATCGACCTGAAAGAAAGAAGAAGACGCAACAATTCGCGCAGTGTGCTCATTTCTGTTATTTTCTTTCAAATTCATCACAATAAAACCTGTAAGACATTGAAGTAATCTATTTTCTGAACGGAAAATTCATTTCATTTTACATAACGACACGTCTACCTCTGCAAAAATCCAACGACAACTCAACAATGAAACAAAAAAGGCAGTCAAACAACTCGGAAGCTTTTATAACAAAGAACTAAATAAACTTTTCCGAATTTCCAATATCTGGAAGGTGAAAGAAACTAGGGAAAAAAACCCAGAAAAGAGAAAAACAAAAACCAAGAATAGAATACACAAGAGCGAGATAGAGGATGTTTATAAAATATTCGGAAGTTGTGAATCTAGTCTCTCCTGCAACTCCCTGACCTTGAGCGAGAGCTCAGTTTTCTGCTCCTTATAGCTATGCAGCAGGAACTCTTTTCCTTCTATTATTTCTCTTAACTCACTAACCTCCCTCCTAAGCATGTCGATCTTCTCCACTTCTCTTCCTTTTTCTGGAGACTCCAAACTAGTCTCAACTTCATGAAAACCATTGGTGTGGCCATTTCTTCCTTCAGATGGCCAAACTGGGAACTTTGAGGGTTTGTTCTTAGGACTGTTTTGTCCAACGCAGTGATCAGCAATTGCTTTCCTCAGCCTCTGGATTTCTCTCTGAGAGTCAACCAAATCCCTATTTGCAGCGTCCAGGAGTGATTGCAGCTGAGAAGAATGAGACATTTGAGAGCCAAGCGCACTCTGCAGTTCCACAATACGGTCCTGCATTTCAAGTATCATATCATCTCTTCTCTTCAGCTGTTGCCTCAGCTTCTGTATGACTTCTCGTTTGCTGTAGATGTCGGATCCGGATTCCGAGACGGAAGGAGAGTCGGAGCTGTTTGAGTGGTGGAAAGGCTTCTGAGTGAGCTCAAGACGGTCAGGAGAAGATGACCAGAGGACGCCGCCGTTCTCTTTGTTGAAATCTCTAGTTGGAACTGTTACCAGTGGGAGGGCAGTGTCTGGTTCTGTCAATAACTGACAGTCGGGTTGCTGCTGCTTCATTTCCACAATACCTTGCGATCCTGTTCCAGATCACCGTAAAGTTAATATCCTCTGATAGCAGAATTAAATCGTACTTGACATCTAATTCACTGGGAATAAAAGATGAACAAAAAGTGGCATATTTCGTTTAAACATGAAACAGAAAAGTTATGGAATCTTTAAAGTATGATTCCCTTGTCATGTTTGTTGTTGCTCTGCCATAGAAACACTCTTGCAAGAAGATCTATAGAATAGATGAACCGAGAACTGAACCGGGGAAGGGGGACCGAAGCCGAGCCGGACCCGTATAACAAACGGGTATGGTTCGGTTGCTTGTTTTAAGACCGGAACCGGTATGGAACCGAACCGAAACCGGACCCGGAACCAAACGGTTCCAACCGTTTATTCAAAAATATAGCCGTTTTTTACTTGTCCCATCACCGGGTCAGCGGCCGTTTTTTTCCGATTTCTGTAGCTTTTCACTAATTACACTCACCTCCCCCCCCCCCCTCCCTTACTCTTCTATAAATACCCCACACATTCATACTTTTTTGTCACTCAAACACTTCCAATACTCGCCATTTTTCTACTCTCAAATTCTCTCAATCTTCCAACATTGTGAATTGCGGATTTCTCTCATTCATCATCAATTGTGAAACAAAAACATCCAACTCCTCCATCCTAATTCCTACACATTCCTCCAACCTAGTTGGGATGTACTCAAACTATAGTGATGCAATTTTTCTTAACATTTTATATTTTAATTAATAATACAAGTTTGTTTCCCTTTTTTGATTATTTCTCTAAGTTTATGTTTTTACATGTATTAAATCACACAAACTACTTAAAAACCAAGGAAAAGAAAAAAAAATAGTGCCCAGAACTGGTCCGGAACCGGAACCGAACCGAATAACCCACCGGTTTCGGTCCACAGTTCCGGTCCTAAATATTCCCATTTATCGGTTCGGTTGAACCGGAACCGAAACAACTCCGTCGACCGATTAACCGAACAGTGAACCGACCGGTTTTGGCTTAACCGGTTCGGTTCCGGTTTGGTTGAACCGAATATGAAGCTCTAAGTGCAAGTATACAGTATTAACTTAAGTCCATGCCAATATGTCACTGTTAGTGACCTGGGAACAAAGTATTGGGTGAGACCGGCTGCTATATATATATATATACACATATATATATACATATATATATATAGAAGCACCGGCTGCTATATTAAGATAGTATTATGAACACGTTCTTTAAGCAGAGGGATAAACACATTATAACTTTTAAAAAGTGTAATACATGTTAGCTAAATAGATCTTTTGGTTTTGGACATTTATATCAGGACATGGAAGACTAGGAGTCGGGGAACGAGGCACCCACGTACTAGGTGGTGGAATTGAGAGGTGAAAAATTGAAAGTTCTCAAAAATCGTGTTGGAGGCGAGAATATGGCGTACAAGCGACGAAGAAGGCTAGCAACGAGCACTCTGGGAGAGTCTAAGGAAAGTGGACCACCATCTACAGAAACATGGTGGTGGAATGAAGAGGTCCAAGAGGCCGTTAAAAGGAAAAGAGATTGCCACAATGCATTCTTTACTTGTAGGAATAATGAAAACTTAGAGAGATAAAATCGCTACAGTAGAAACTAAGAAATCAGTTAGAGAGGCTAAGGCAAGAGCTTAGGATGATGGCTTTTATGAGAGATTGAACTCTAAGGACGGAGAGAAGGATATTTATAAAACTCTAAAAATTAGAGAGAGAAAAGAGAAGGACTAGAGTTATGTCAAGTGTATTAAGGATGTGGATGATAGAGTTTTAGTGAAAGACAATGAGATTAAGGAAAGGTGGAGAAGTTAATTTGAGAAACTCTTTAATGAAAACCATTTTGGCGACTTAAGGTTGGGGGATGTTGATACACTAGTGAATGTTCAAAGTATAAAATTCACTCGTAAGATTACAGAAACTGAAGTCAAAGAGGCTTTGAAGAAAATGAAAGTGGGGAAAGCTGTAGGACCTGATGGAATACCTATTGAAGTTTGAAAGTCGCTAGGCAATAAAGGGACAATGTGATTGACTAGTTTGTTTAATAAAATCTTGAAGGGTAAGAAAATGTCGGAAGCGTGGAGGAAGAGTAGTACATTGGTGCCTATATTCAAGAACAAGGGAGATATTCAAAGTTGCTCCAATTATCGAGGTATCAAACTCATGAGTCATACCATGAAACTTAGGGAGCGTGTTATTGAGTGGAGATTAAGATATGAGACAAATGTCACCCATAATCAATTTGGTTTTATGCCAGGGAGATCGACAATGGAAGCCATATTCATTCTTAGGCACTTAATAGAGAAATGTAGAGAAAAGAAGAAGCACCTCCATCTTGTTTTCATCGACTTAGGAAAAAGCATATGATAGAGTGCCTGGGGAGCTAATGTGGAAAATCTTGGAGAAAAAAGGGGTGCCTATTCAATATATTGAGGTGCATAGGGACATGTATGAAGGAGCAGTTACTAGTGTGAGAACAGTGGGAGGAGAAACAAGATAATTGTCGATAACAATAGGTCTACACCAAGGGTCGGTATTTAGTCCTTACTTGTTCACTTTGATAATGGACGAGGTTGCAAGGAGTATCCAAGATGTTGTCCCGTGGTGCATATTATTCGCTGACGGTATATTGAGGAGGGATACCTTAGAATCTAAAGGGTTTAGGATTAGTCGCACCAAGACAGTATATGTAGTGTAACTTTAGTGGGCAAGAGGTTCCAAAGAAGGATCATTTTAGATATCTTGAATCGTTTTTCCGTAGTGATGGAGAGGTAGAGGATGATGTTGCCCATAGGATACAAGCAGGTTGGGCGAAGTGGAGGAGTGCATCCGGAGTGTTGTTTGACCGTAGGATCCCGAGGGTAAGGTTTACAAAACTGCGGTAAGACCCGCTTTGTTGTATGGGACAGAGTGTTGGGCGATGATGAAAAAATATAACCAAAAAAATGAGTATAGCAGAGATGAGAATGCTGAGCATAGTTTTAAAAAACCGGATCCGGACCGGCCGGGTTTGACAAGTCGGACCGGTCATAGACCGGTTCAGTTCAGCGTTTGGATCTGCCATGCACGGAACCGGTCAAAAACCGGCCGGTTTTCAATAATTCCGAAAAAATGCAGCATCTGAGGATCTACCTCGAGAGCGAGCCCCCATTAGGTAAGCGCCTTTACCACTGGACAAGAGCAGATTTGTTTTTCTTGTTCACACTTTCACATTAAAGGCAGAATTGAATGCTATTGAATGTAATTTTTTTGTTTACTTATACTACACATCTCTAAAATAAACAAAATTTATATTATTGAATTGCGTGCTCAAATGTTAGATGTTACATTAAATGTACAAACAGTCAACCATTATATATTAAAGAAAATTGAAATGTGTATATTTTGAAAGCCTAAGTCAATATTAAATAACGAGCAGACATATTATTTTTTTACCAAATTCTAGTTTAAAATTATTGATGGAGATAATCATATTTTCTTACCAAATTTAGCTTGAAAGATTATTTAAATTATGCGTCTTCACTTATGTAATGTTCTTATGGGTACTTTGATCTATATGTTTGTCATATTAGGTATTTATGTTATATTTTTATTTGTACATATTACATATTTATATAAAAGCAAAATATTATATATTATAAAAGACGTGCGGTTCAACCGGTTGAACCACTGCTCCAACCGGCTGAACCTGCCTCATCGGTTCAATCATCGGTCCGGTTTTAAAACTTTGATGCTAAGGTGGATGAGTGGTGTAATTAGGAACGATAGGATACGCAATGACACCGTTACAAAGAATCTAGATGTTGCACCTATGGAAGACAAAATGAGAGAATCTTTTGAGGTGGTTCAGTCATGTGTATCGTAGACCATTGGATGCACCGGTTACGAGAATTTATACAATTCAAGACGTTGGTGGTAGGCGAGGGAGAGGGAGACCAAACCAAACCTTGGTAGAGACAATAAGACATGACTTAGTTAACATTAACCTAAGAGAAGAAATGAGTTTGAATAGCCACAACTAGAGAAGTTTGATCCATGTAGCCGACCCCGGTTAAACTGGGAAAAAGGCTTCTTGTTGTGTAACCAACTCTTATGCTGATCCAATTTCGAGAAATGCAGTGCGAGTAATGTTGGGGTTTATCCCACATTGGTCGTGGAAGGGGCTGGTGGTCTATTAACAAGTGCGAGGGAAAGCCTTGGCTTTTGGGGTTAAGAAGGCCCAATACCACCTAACAGTGGCATCAGAGCCCGGTTTACCAACACACCTGACCTGGGAAAAGACCGGTCAATTTGAGAGCCCAAAGTGTGAGGAAGATTGTTGGGGTTTATCCGACATCGATTGTGAAAAGGTCTGGTGGTCTATTATTAAGTGCGAGAGCAAACTTCCTCCCTTGAGCTGGCTTTTGGGGTTGACAAGGCCCAAGACCACATAAGGCTGTGCCAATAGCTTTTGGGGCTGCATTCTGGGATTGCTTGCTGAAGCTACATAATATTATGTACATTTTTTGTTTACCAGGACTTAAATGGATGTAAAAGGCAGTTTTGTAGATCACCACCCCTTACATGTTCTGCTACAGAAGGAATGGTTGTAATAAATCAAGCATGCACAAGCAATGTTCAGAACTAAAAGATAATGAATCTAGGGCTTCTTAAATGATGGATAGAAGGCGGCTCACACCTGATACATAGTTAAAGCAATCATCATCATCTTGCGGAAAGCAATACCCATTTGAGTGCAGTTGGCAACACCGTGACTTCTTTCGATCAACAGATTCTCCATTCCCTGAGTTGTCAGAAGCAGTTAAAGGCGATCAGAGACAGTACAGACTAAAAAAGACAGCTTACTAACTCTACAACAGAATTTGTCGAACCATTGCAAACGTCCTTTGGTTGCTTTGCATCAAGTGCCTGTTTCAACTTGTAACCCAAACGAATTGATAATGTACTCAACAAAGCACCGCCAGCGACAGCAATCCAATTTGTTCCCTCCCTCTGAAAGCTTTTCGACCCCTGAGCTCCAGGCCTCCCATTGGTTCTTGGTTTCATTTTCGGCAGCAGACTTTTGGAAATCTGCATATGGACACATTGATAATGCACCATGTTATCTTTTAGTTGAAATAATATAAAACAAGTATAAGCAATCAAAACACCATGATCTGAAAATTAAGAATAAAATGACGGTTTTCGAGGCATATTGGTTTAGCAGTTATGTGAAGATTGACAGGGCTCGTAGATAAGAAAAGGAATATTTCTCCACCGGGGTATATCCAGTGGAGACAGAAATTAAGAAGCAGTGTTGCATGACTTTATTATCTAAAATTAAGCTAACGAAATGCTGAATATGACAACATTCATCAAATCTAGAAAGGACGCTTGTCTTAATTCAACCATCAACAACTAAGCTAGCATACTTAATTACACTTACCAACGGCAACTCCCCTCGTTCCTGAATATTATCTGGATATAATTTAAGGAATTGAAAACTAAACTATGAATATTGTTGATAAAAGCCCGATAGCCTTGATGATAGTGTCGTTCTTTAGGTATCCAATCTAGCAATATAAACTTTCAACATACAGGATAATCACCAATTTCCAATGCCTAAAAACAGTAAACTCAACTTCTGGTCTTACAACTCAAAGTTAAATTGCATTCAGTAATACCTAGACAAGTTCTGTAAGACAGTTAAAAAACGTTAAATTTCTGTAATCTTCATGGGTATGAAGAACTTACAAGAGTAAGAGACACTCACCTATAGCGGAGTGAGGAGGCAAGAGCTGGTGAGTTGCCAATACTGCAGTCCTGGAGCAAAGATGTCAATATGAGATGTCTGGGTTAAGGCGAGATAAAGATCATAATAGACTAATGTACATTGGATCCTTTTGAGATTGTACGAAAGTAAGGGCGTTAAGAAGATACTCTATTGAGAAACGATGTAAAACTCTGGAACACGTGGACCCTTATAGAATCTCTTCAGGGGAAAATCAAAATGAAGGTTGGGTCTTGTTTTTTAAGTTCTAGGGTGGAGAGCACGACTTAATTTTAAATTGAACTCCACAACTGCAGAGTTCATGCAACGTCGTGAGCAATTACAATAGCATGTATCCTGATTTGAGCTGTTTCACAACTTGCTCGATGATAATGTTATATCAGTGCAATACCACGTGCCACAACAATGGAATAACACTTATTGGGTTTGTTACTAATGGTTTGCTCGGAGTTGAATGTTCCCTGTGCGATATAAGTTGTTAGAGTAACCTCCCCTGTGAGAAGGTATGGCTTCTTTATTTATGGAGTAAAAGAAGCAGAAAAAAGCGCACGGTATCGACTGTGACAGGATTTCCAAAACGAAGCCCAGAATGCTCTTGAAGAAGTCCACTTATGATTTACAATCAGTCCTATTTCCAAAGAAGAAGCTAAGTTCAACTCCAGAACGGATGTATGTGCTTTTTTAACCAGTCTGCATACTTGTGGTTAGAGTGCATCCTTGTTTGTCAAAACACGAATGTTTTCCAACTTTTTACTTTTCTGGCACAAACAATAACAAACTAAGCAGAGCCACAGGCATGCATATTGATAAATATGAAACCACGTGTATGCAAGTTGGACATGGACCAAAACAACAGTAGCACGTGTTGAATTAAAACAAAATCAATTACCAGTGGGCCAGTCATCTTACTTAAAGAATAAATTAAGCAAACAACAGTAGTTCAGTAGCCCAAACCTCCTATGGATATCTCTCATTCGCTCAGTCCTCCATTCAAATGTCCGGATCTCTGATCATATATCAACCCTAATCTATCTCTCTTCCTCCAGAATATATCTGCGCAGTACACCTTGCATGTGCATACTTGAGGCTCAAAAGTTTGAAGAGCCATATAGGTCTTTCCTCCAGGAATTTAGATTTTCAATATTAGATCGGAAGCTCAAGCAATTGTATCTTTCTAGATACTTTTGTTTGAGATTTGGGGTTTCTACAGCTCTAAGAATGTGTTTTTGACAAAAACTCAAGTTTATCATCCAGTCACATGTTTCACATTTGAAGAGAACTGCTATTCTTGGACATAGTACTCATTACAAGTGCATAAAAGAGTGAAGTTCCCTAACTAAGCTGTGCTTGTGAAGAGCCACAAACATAACCTAATGCTAGTCAAGATTTTTGGGGCATTCATAAGTGAAATTTAGTTCAAAACATTAACGCATTGGATTGTGGATTTCCTTACTCAAAGGAGGTTGTGAAGTTTGAATTAAAATCTTGAACACATAAGTTATTAACATATGATTGTATTACAAGGACATTGTCAGGGTTCGGTGATGTGTAATTTAGTAATTTACCATACTTCACATAGTTTTCATGAAACATCCAAGTGTTCATTTCGAGTTTCGTAGTCTACTCTTAGAACAGGGACGTGCGGCTATTTTCCAAATATGTGCTTCTAATTTTGCTTTGATTATTCACTATAAGATATTGAAGTCTAAGCAACTATTAAAAGAATGACAAAGAGGGAGTTGGCTCCATTATTAGAACAACAGAAACGTCAAACTTGCATTTATTCCGGTTAAGTTTTATCATAGTTACAGAGACGATAACTGGTTTGTTTTATGGTATGGAGATTTAGTAAAAGTAGCTATTTATACTCCGACAACTGGTAAGAGATGCTATTAGACTAGATAAGAACTCCTTGTTGCGCACTTAAGGATGTGTATGATAAGTTTCAGAGGGAAAAAAGTGTGTTAAATAAACCCAGATATATAAAGAAATCTGAATCACCCTAAGATCAGATGTTACTTAATTGCATTGTTTGTAGCAAACTTACTAAACAATTCAATACGATGGAGTATCTTATTCGCGTATAGTGGGTGCAAACGAGCCAAGCTGCTCGACAGTAACTTGAGAGCATGCTAGGCTCATGTGCTCAACGAGCCGTACTCAAGCCTTTGTTTTCGTCAGTGAGCTTAACGAGTCCAGTCTAAACAAGGGGAGGTTCAGCTCGTAAGTTGTAGAGCCGGTTCCTTCAATTCAATAGAATGTATAATATAGTTACCTATGTGTATCATAGATTTTGATAATGTGATAAATTCACTGAATCATTACATCTTTATAGTATCATGTGATACTTATATGATATGATATAATCATTCATATCGTTTATATTTTACAATTTTCTCCCGCTTTATATATAATCGTTCGATGATTTATCAAATTGAGTTGTATTATTAGTAACCATTATGATGTCTTTCATAGATGAATTGTACAGTAATATCAATAATTTCACATGTTTGATTCTTCGGTTCGAATAATTTGTATATTCTTTTTGTCGCAAAGAAGCTCGAGAGCAGCTCGGCTCGTCAAAGGCTCAGCATGTTTGCTTGTATAGTAAACCGACCGAGCGTGAACCTACTTCTAGGCTCGCTTTGCTTACAGATCCGAGCCCCATCACCTATAAGTTCAGCTCAGCTCAGCTCGTCTCTGCTCATTTCACCCCTATCCGCAGATAAACCTCTTTTGGAATCAATAAACTAATAAAGGTTTTTTGTTGTTGTTCACCATGACAAGGACAAAATTGATTCTTAACATGACTCTTTGAGCAATAATGCTCAAGTTGTTAGCTAACGGAAACCATACATTTCCAGGATTCTAATTCAGCATTAGCATTAAAGGATGGATCACTGAACTATCTAAAGGCGCATGTAAAACATTTTATCCAAACATCAACATTGGCGGATGATGGATGTACTCGTACTATTCTCTCAATCATAAATAAATACATGGCATTAATGTCGAGGTCACATTCAAGACATGAATACTGAATAAGCTTCTCATTAAAGCGCTACCACTGTCTCCTGAACGGCAAGCGTAGTGGTAAACCACAAGAATATCTGCTGGCCAATCGAAGACAGTAGTAAATTTGAAAACGGACATAAGTTTTTTTTTCTTTTTCCTTCTTTTGTGACTTTGCATTTGGAGGAATTGAAATGTTGTGATGAGCCGTACGTATACAGCCTACTTCACCAAACACAGTGATAACCATACATACACAAAATAACACACGTGGCCAACAGAATGTGTGACGGACAAAAAGAGCTAAACCAAGATAATGGAAAGTCACTTAAAACTGTAGCTGCAGAAGCCAAAAAAGAGGCGTTCCAAACCAAATAGAGAATGAAAAAGAGTTTCATGAGATTTCCTCAGTGAAACTTCACAGTCTATATCATTGATGAAACAGTTGAACCGTTCTCTTTAGACTAGATTGATTTAAATTCAAGCAACGTTACACGATTCCATAAACACAATCAGCAGTCAAAACTGGAACCTACTATGAATGAGCGAGAATTGAAACGGAACAGCAAATCTGAAATCAGGTCAAACAAAAAAGCAACTCGGTTGTTCGTATATAATCAGTAAAGCTGGAAAACAAGAGAAATCGAGCTGAAATAGAGAAGGAAAACAACATTTACCGGATTAGAGCGAATTCAGGCGGCGATGGAAGAGCCGCCACCGAGGCGACATATCTGAGGGAACAGTGACGGCGGCGGCGGCGGCGCTTACGAAGTGCGGCAACACCGATTGATTACAGTCTGAAAAATTAGGGCTAGGATTGGGATTAGGGTTCGAAGACCGATTCAACTCAGAACCAGAGAGAGAGAGAGGAACACACCTGAGACGACAGAGGGGTTGGAGTGGTTACGACGGGGGATGCAAGGTAGTCCCGCCCTACTCGCAGGCGAATTTTCAAATAAACAAAGAAATAATAATAAGGCGATATTTTCTCAGAAATCGTTACTGCTCCGGTGCTGCTCCATTTGCTTTCTAATTTTGTTTCACTAGACAGTAGAGAGAGAAGAAACAAGCCAAATACTCCTGTGTGGAGAAACAATTAGGGCATCTCCAATAGTGATACGTGATTGTTATGCAAATAATACATAAAAGTAGTGTTTTGCATTTTGCATTACGAGTCCTACTCCAACAATACAATGTAAAAATTATGCAAAATATATTTTTTATTTTAATCTTTACTCAAAACACGTGCAACAAGTGAATTGTGGAGGAGAGAGAAAGAAAAATTGTAGAAAAATTGTTATCATCATGTAGAAAATGTAGGAGGAAAGTTTGAGGAAAAATAGGAAACATGTCTACAAGAATTTGCCGAAGCAATTTCTCTCGCCAGACTTGGCGAGGAGTTTGCATGTTTCGTATTTTGCATCTCACTATGCATGCTCTATTGGAGTCCAATTTTTTACAAACTTCTTTATATTTTACATAAACTGATGATTTGCATGATCTATTGGAGATGCCCTTACATCGAGGGTACTACTACCTCTGTCCCAGCTCTTGCCCATCATTGAGAATATTTGACTCGTATATGGGTCACTTTGACCGGGTGATTTCGATAGCAAAATAATGCCAATTTTCGATAATTTTTTCACGGTGTTATAGAGCACCTTATACTCTACAACACCATGAAAAATTATCAAAAAATTAAATTACTTTGCTATTCAAATCACCGAGTCAAAGTGACCCAGTGAATAGTGGTTAAAGTCAAAATGATGGGGAAGAGCTGGGACAGAGTAGTAGTTCATATTGGTATTGCAGAATTAGCTTTTTTATTTGGGATTTGACTAAATATAGTCCAAGTACTAGTTCATATTGTACTTAATTGTTATAAACTAATTTTAATATTGGGATTAATTAAGTGAAAAGATGATGTTTAATATTCCAAATTAGTCCCCTGAGGATATTAGTCAGATTGGATTATTTGTACCTTAATATTGAATTCAACACTACATGAAACCAAACAGATTATTAATTATAGTTCAGCTAATCAAATCCAATCGAATTCGATCCTAAAATTTTAATCCAATCCAATTCAATTCGGCTAATCCGGAAAATCAAATGTGCCACAACTGTACTCCTGTGGTAGAGAAACCATTTCCCCCATATGGCAGCTCTTCTATTTTCAATTGGTCCAACTCCACTTTGAATTTTGGTTTCCCCATTGGACATTGGTAGCTCTACGCATTACTCATTTCACATTTAATATATATATAAAGAGATACAAAATTAGAGAGGGAAGACACAAGAAGGAGGTTGAATGACTGCTCAGACGATGACAACTGTAGAATTGACTACTCTGCAAGCCGTAACTTTGTTTGAACTCTTTTCTCTCTTTACATCTATCATTTTTGCCGCAGATTCAAGGTTCATCATGAAAATGTTCAATTTCAAATCTCTCCAGCGACCAAAAATCTCACCAAACTTCTTAAAATGGTAAGTTTTTCGTTCTTACACCAAATAGAGTTATGTTTCTTTCCTAGGTCATCTCTGCATGCTCTAGAACTAAAGCCCTAACCTAATTTGTACCCAGGAACATGTGTTTATGAACTTAGTGCGTGTTGTGAATATTAGTAAAATTATAAAGATATTTATGAATTTACTTCTTTTCTTCTTTTTACTTGTCCTGGTATTTTTTGCAGGGATGGGAGGATAAATATGGTGCAAGTTAAGGAACTTATTGAACAAAACGCTGAAATAGGAGTTTTGCGTACCCACTGCAGCAATCGTGGACATGACCAAATCATGGGGAAGAAGTGGGAGACAAACCACTGCAGGTCGCGCCCGCAACCCACGAGAGTTGCTACCCCACTTCCCCATTTTTCTCCAAAACTCCGTATTACTTCCCCACTACTCCCACTACCCAATTTGAATTTGATGCGTGGATATTTGGTTGCCTGAAAAATGGAGGCATCTCCCATTCTAAACGGTCCACATTTCCATCATTTTTTCTACCGGAAAGGCTGACCAATTACAAAGAGAATGTTTGGGAGAATCTAGACATTACTCATTTCACATTTAAGAAAAAAATTAAAGAGAGGGACAACACCAGGATGAGGCTGAAGGGCTACTCGAAGACGAGAACGACGGAATCGATGACTCTACATGCGGGAACTATTAGAGTATATACAGTGAAGCCCACACAAGCAGCCCAAATATTCAAGTGTTAACCAGCCCAAAGACTCACTAGGAGGACTGTAACGCAAAATCACAACAACCAGAAGAACCATAGTGAAGTAAGCAACGGCTACATTCTCCACCGTTAGATGAAAGTTGACGAAACCAATGGCTTGGATAAACTTTCACAATTGTTTGTAAACAGGATGTGCCTCTTTGTTTTCATCATTGATTGAATTGAGATTAGTCATTGTTGCTATGTCTCTGCACTTCGATGATCTCTCTGATCTCTCTGCCTTCACAGGCCTAAACATTCAAACCCCAAACTGGATTTTTACATGGTATCAGAGCCATGTCTCTGACTCCGTCAAACTCTTTTGTCGGTACATTGGCTAACGCCGCTGACGCTACAAACATCACCACTTCCAATTCCTTATCACTTCTGTCAAATATCCACAATCTTGTCCCGATAAAAGTCGATGGGTCCGATTATGTTATTTGGAAATACCAGATTTCCTCCTTGCTTTGCACCCAGTCTCTGATTGGGTTTGTCGATGGATCAAAACCATGTCCGGCTGAATATATGAATGGAGAAGATGGATCTCCGACCACCACTGTGAATCCGCCATATGGAACCTGGATTTCTCAAGTTCAGGCACTGGTCACGCTGATAAATGCTACTTTGAGTCAAGAGGCTCTGTCATTGGTAATCGGTCAAATCTCCTCTTGATCTATTTGGCTTGTTCTCGAACGAAGGTACGCCTCTCTCACCCGAGCTAATGTTCTTCAATTGAAACACGAACTCCAAATAATAAAGAAAAAGTACAATTCAATTGATACTTATATGCAAAAGTTGAAGAACACTCGGGATAAACTTAACGTGGCAAAAGTAATTTTCGATGACGAAGATGTGCTTTTGTATGCTTTAAATGGACTGCTCGTTGAATACAACTCTTTTCGTACTACCATTCGTATTCAGTCCACACCTTTGACGCTTGAAGATCTGCACGTCGTCTTAAAATCGGAAGAACAAATGGTTGAATCTCAAAATTCTGATAATGCAGTTATTGCCTTTAATTCTGTGATTGTCAGTAAGTCCAAAAATCCCTCCTCACATCGATGAAGAGAACGTGGTGGTGGTCGAAATGGCAATTTTCATGGTAATCGCGGTGGTTATAACAAGCGTGGTGGAAATCATAACAACTTTGGTAGAACTAGTACACATAAAAATGGGTACAACACCCGTGGCCGTTTTGGTAATACCCGCGGAGGGAATTTGGATTTTAACAAAGGAAGAAACATGGGGTATCAGGGTTCGTCTGAATCTGTCATCTGTCAAATTTGCGGTCAAGCTTTTCACACAACACTTGATTGTATCCACCGTATGGATCATGCGTATCAAGGTCGTATGCCACCTGGCCGCCTTGCTATGACCGCATCTACTCAAAATAGCGAACTTTCTTACTGGCTTTCGGACACAGGATCCACAAATCATATGACGAATGACTTCGGTAATCTTACTCTCTCGGATACTTACATGGGGAGTGACCAAGTTGCTGTTGGGAATGGGCAAACCCTTCCCATACAACATTCTGGTATAGCTCTACTATTCTTTTACTTTTCATTCGTCATCATCACAATAAATGCACTATTATTTGGCTTTATGTCAATGATATCATTCTAACGGTATTGATATTGATTTTATTTCTCGTCTTATCACTCAAGCTCATATAGAGTTTAGCATGACCAATCTTGGACCTCTCACATACTGTCTAGGCTTAGAAATCAAACGCAACAAATCAGGAATCTTTCTTCATCAAACAAAATAGATCACTGACTTGTTACATCGCTTTAACATGTCCACTTGCAAATCTGCTCCTACTCCTATTCCTGCGGGTACAAATTCCACACCTTGGACGGCAAGAAGCTGTTGGAATAGATGCCCTAGAGGCAATCTAGTTTAGTATGAATTTATTTGTGGCTAGAAATTCATTTATTATTTATTGGATATTTAATATAATGAAGTCCTTAGATTTACAATTGTGTTGTTTATCTTAAATATCCCTAGTCCAGTATAATGATTAATGGGACGATCATCTATAGACTAGTATGGGGTTGGATTGATATGGAGATATCACGATCCAACACATAGGTGTGCATTAGGGAATGTTGCACTGTATTGACCCATCTCCGAGAAGGCTACATACACGTTATGTTAAGTCACAAGCGCTTCTCGCGGTGCAATGGTATTGTCATCCTTAGACTTGAAGTCACTAGATATTCTAGTTGTGGATTATTGTGATCTTGGTAGCGTTAAACGCTACACCGTAACTGGGTAGTTATAAAGGCGTGTACTGGATACAATAAGAAGCAAGCTTAGAGATCGTAGTGGAAGTAGATAGAATTTGTCCCTCCCACATAACGGGAGCAAATATCCTAGGCCACTCGAGAGATAGTGCTTATAAAATGTCTGGCCAGACTCAAATAAATCAATATGGGATATTGATGTTATTTGCACGAATAAGGCTATTCCCATGGATCGAGAAACTATGGATTGGATATACGAGTGTGACTTGTATGTCTCGTGTCCAATCCGGATATAGAGACAAAGGGATGAGACAATTACTTGTACAAAGGTTGTCAAGATGACTATTCTATTAGTTGGCTAGAATGGATGTTTTGCTAGAAACCGCTCCATATTAGCAAATAGTTGCTACCAACTAGATAGAACCTATGGGGTCACACGCTATATAGAGTTGGACTAGATTTGGGAATTAGTTAATTGGATTAATTAATTAGAAGGATCACTTTGCAAAACCTTGCAAACTTAGTAGGGACTAATTTGCAAGGAAGGGACTAAATTGAATTCTAGTAGGACTAGAATAAGCCCTTTAGGTAGTTGGCAAGGAGTTGTTGGACTATATAAAGGACCTTCCTTCCTTCCTTCCCATATAACTTATGCTCATAATTGAACATAAAAAGAGTGGGAGAGAACAAAAGAAGGAGAGAGAGCAACAAGCAAGGAGTCGACCGCCCCTTGCTCGCCGCCCCGTCCCCGTCGGCCACAAGGAGGCCGAGAGCCCTCCTTTGGGTCTCGTTTTGCGTGATTTTTCTTCCTCTTCCTCTTCCGGGCTAGCACCAAGGACTTGGGAGATTCTAGGATCAACTCTAGGCGTGGATCAACCATAGAGAACGTGACACAATTCGCGTTTGAAGTCATCAAAGGAGAACCCTAAGGTGTGTTATTGATTTCTTACCCTTACCATCGTTATGTCTCTTGACTTGTGATCCTTGGAGGGTTTTGCATGGTTTTATGATTGTTTGTGTTTCCGTTGCGCATCCATGAATCAAAACCCTACAGAAGCTACCGGATCCAACACCATATCGGCAACCTATCGGCGCATTACTGTACTTAAATTTTAGTCGTCCATACATTTCATTCGCCGCCAATCACCTGTGCCAGTTTATGCATACACCTACGTAAACACACTTAGTTGGAGCTAAAGGCATTTTACGTTACCTATGGGGGACCAAAACTCATGGTATTCTCTATCAAAAAGGCTGCATGCCTATACATGCCTTTTCCGACGCCGATTGGGCCGGTGGCCCAACCAGCCTTCGCAGCACTATTGGTTTTATTGTATTTCTTGGGCCTAACCCAATTCACTGGGGGTGCCAAAAAGCAACCCACCGATTCTCGGTCTTCCACGGAAGCAGAGTATCGAGCTTTAGCATCAACAGACTTGAACTAGCATGGCTTAAAATCCTCTTTTGCGATCTCCGCCTTTTTATATACAAAAACCTACACTTTGGTGCGGCAACTTAACGAAAATAGCTATGACCGCTAATCCCATTATGCATGCTCGCACTAAGCATACTGAAATTGACTACCACTATATTCATGAAAAATTACTATGTCGTGACTTATTTGTCTCTTATGTGCATAGCTCAGACAACTTGCTGACATCTTTACAAAGGGGCTCTCCATATCGCAATTTCACAACTTGAAAAAAAATTATGGTGCTTCTACCCCCATCCGTTTGAGGGGGGTATTAGAGTATATACAATGAAGCCCGCACAAGCAGGCCAAAGATTTAAGTGTTAACCAGCCCAAAGACTCACTAGAAGGATTGTAATGCAAAATCACAACAACTAGAAGGACCAGAGTGAAATAAGCAACGTGTCTACATTCTCCACCGTTAGATGAAGGTTGACCAAACCAATTGCTTAGGTAAACTTCAACATTGTATATACAGAGGTTGTGCCTCTTTGTTTTCATCATTGATTGAATTGAGATTAGTCAATGTTGTTTTGTATCTGCACTTCGATGATCTCTCTGATCTCTCTTCCTTCACAGGCCTAAACATTCAAACCCCATATTGGGTTATTATAATTCGTTTGATTATTCTCCCCTTTCTTTATGAAGTTCTTTTTCTCTACTATTTCTGGATTCATTATGAAAAATGCGTATTTTCCTTGAGAAAGCATGACGTTATTGTTTCTATGAATACTTAGATTTGAAAATTATATTTATGAGATATGAATTTTGTTAATCACATGTTGAATAGTAAATGATGTCTTCATAAATGATTATGTTTGTACATCTTATGAATATGACTACCCTGTGATAGATGGGCGGCCAACCCTCTTTCATCGTAGCTGGATGTTTTCAGTTAACGCATCGAAAGCAATAGAAAATCTTAAAGCCTCGTAAGCACGTAAACTTGGCTTAATCGACCGTTATAGTTTTGATAAGATTAAAGAGAGATTGTTGGTTGATGCCATAATTGTGCCCCTGAGGAGTCTTGTATCACCAACCAATTCAATCGTTCGAACTTCGCCGAATTCTTGGTTGAAAACCCGTGGGAACGACCATGGGTCGACAGGAAGCTCGACAATCCATTCAACATTGGTGTTTTCAGTTTCCATTCCCCCCCCTTCACTGAGGTCTCTATCTGACAAAGAGCTCGCTACTAGGCCTAGGAATCATTTGAAACTCGAAGGGACGGAAGAGGATGTCGCCTTATTCTCCTTGCCACGCCGACGAACCTAATGGCCAGCGATGAACTGGTAACGACTCATTTATTCGTAAAGTCACATGTTCCATGCATCATTCTTCTCCGTGTGATGTTGTGAAACCTTTAGGAACATCCAATCACACCTAGAATCACGTTTTACATGATCTTGATGCGTTGATCATGAGTTTTCCGACAGGATTTTATCGCCTGTTCACAGGCTCAGAACTCCTTTACTAATCATCGGTTTTACTTGATTCATGTCCCTGCTTATTACATGTACTTCATACTACAATATACATGTTTATTGTTTCATCTGAATTACAATCTAAGGGGCCTGAAACTGGAGACAAAGTCACTGCATTTGCGTGTATCAAACTATCTTGTCCATGCTGAGTTTCTTACCTGCACTTTTTGTGTCAACTTTAAACTCATGTAACTCTCTCTTTAGTTTACATAATGGCTTGATTATTGGGCGTGTTGATTGATGGCATGTAGCTCTACAACTCTCATGTTATTTTAAACTCATGATTTTGACTGTAACCTACTTGAATTCTGCTTTAAAGTTGCTGCAAACCATTTATTCTTGAGCTTCATGTTCTTGTTTGCATTTTTTCTCATCTTTGAGCTCCTGTAACTCTTTGAATTCTTGGCCAATTTATATACTTCTTGAAACTTCTTGTTCATCTAGCTTAGCTCTACAAATGCATGTGAATATTTTCTTATGTAATACCTTGTATGTGTCTAATATCTATGTCAAAGTTGTCGCACAACGGAAATTATAACTGTCAAGACTTGGGAAATTAGCTAAGTATAGACTCGACTTGAATCTACCTAACTTTAACATGCATTGTCTATTTGATTACTTTGAACCTCCAAAAGATTGAATATGCTCTAGAATCCTTGATCAACCATCTTTAAGACTCTATTTCCAGTTTTCCCAATCTCTCTCTTTCTCTCAACTGTTCATAATTGAGCTCTGAAACTAGATGTTTGTGTTGATTTCACCATATATCTGACTTTCAAAATGTCAATTTGAATGATATTTCTGGACTTCAAATTCTTGAGCAAAGTTTCTCTTAATATAATTCTGAGTCTGCAAGTCTAGAATACTCTGAGTCTGCAAAGTTTCTCTCAATAGTAATTTCACATAAAAGTTGTGTTGAGACTAAATTGATGTCTTGGAGCTATCAACATGTATTATATGGATAATTGAAGTCATAATAAGCTATTTTGAGTAAACGCTGACCAAGTCAACTGTTGGGGGGCCTTTCTACAATATTGCTTAACTCCAGGGACTTACGTGCAAATAATTAAAAGTTGTAGATTTAAACCCTTTGATTATTTGAGGGTGTTAGGAAAGGGTCTGCATATTGTTGAGCATAACTTGTTTGGGGAAAATATGGCACAACCAGAGACTAAAGTGTAATTTAATTAAAATACATAGACTTGAGTGTAGATAACCAGAACTTGAGATTCGATCTTAACTAGGAAACTTTGTGACTTGAAGTTCTTGAGACTTGTCATTTGGAGCATAGTTAAGGGTTCAGGAACAGTCAGAGGCTGTACTGATAATACTGAGTTGTTCGAAGAAAATTGGCAATTTGGGGCTAATTAGTCTAGATGACATTTGCATATGCATTTTACCTCACTGTTGAGGACTCACACACACACATACACATACACGCACACCTCTTGAGCCTGCTTTGGCAGGTCACACAAGATTTGGTTATTTAACAGCTTCCAATTGTATCCAATGCAACTCTTGGTTCAGTTGCTTAGTTGAGTTTAACCTCTTACTTCAACAGTCACACATTACTAGCTTGTGCCGCCGCGTCACACCATGATGAATTAAGTTTCCTTGCTTTGGCAAGCCCAAACCTAATAGACCCTGATCATGGCGGGTGGTAAGCAAGAGAAGGTAAGACGCAATATTTAGTTGAGGGATTTTCTTGTCACATTATTTGTTGATCATATCAACTGTTGATCATATCAATTGATCTACTTATTCGGATTGGGCAAGTCCAAATAAAAGATCCAAACTGTTTAATAATTATCATGTTATCGTCTTACTTGCATCAACCATACGTCAAAATAAAGCAAGATAAATAAACAATAATAAACAGGTATGGATGTGGCCCCTAAGACTAAGATATTCCCAAGCCAGCGAGAATATCTATAAGCCCTAAAACAACAAGCTCATCTCCATGTGCCTCCGTCTTTAGTCCATGCTTCCTACCTTGTGGGTCTGCATTGTCTTGTGGTATTTTGTTCTTTGATCTTCTTCTCTATGTCTAGACTATATTCTATCTATTTAATTCTAGCTAGCATCTATAAGCTAAATATAGGAACCTCACAAGCGAGGAAAAATACGACACACATGCCGTAAAAAAAAATACATTAGTTACATCAAAACAAAATCAAACCACAAAATTTAAACAACCACACAACTAGAATCACATCCAACCACCATGCGATAAATCGCATAATAAAGTTAAAATCCAATTTGAACCCGGTTTGTCAACTTTTAATTAAATTGGGACGATAGGGTCAAAATAGTCAAAACATTCGTGCATGTCAAACTAGCCAAACTGTTCTGACCCACCGAACCAGGTCAAACCAATCGGACCAGCCAACCCGGTCGAACCGGTCAGCTGGCCGATCCGGTCAAACCGGTCAGCTGGCCGATCCGGTCTGACCGGTCGGTCAGGTCCGGCGCATGGAGAGGGGGACGGACGGGCTGCTGGCCGAAACCCTGGGGGTGCTCGGTCACCTTGGGCGAACCCCTTGGGGGTAGAATTGTTTTTTTCTCCTTTCCCCTTGTACCCAAAACCCAATGTGGGACATGAAACCCTTTTTCTTTCACCATTGTGCCCAAAACCCTAGTTTTTCATCACCAATCTTAAACATCATATGTATACGAAAATCACTAATTTTCACATCATATGTAAAATTATCTAATTCTCTATTGAATCATATTCAAATCGTATCATAATACGATTATCATTTTTTAACATTGACAGAGACTGATAAAACAAATAACCACATAAATAACGTTATGCGCTATCGACCAGTGGCTCTGATACCACTGTAGGGTTTTTGATGCAGTTTACGCTACGGAAGTACAAAAACTATTCTGCTCAAAACCTCCATGATTCGCAGGTGAAGCATCATAACATGATGAAGGAGAAAGGTTACCTCATTCATCCTGACTGGGACGATCACTACGTAGAAAGCATATCCACGTCTCTACGATATCCACACGAATAGACCTCAGCTGAACTTCTTCTCCAATGGTGCTAACAATCATGAGAAGAAGGAGGATCTTGTCATACAAGATGTTGACTTGGACGCGTGTAGGATGGATCACATCCATCCATGGTAGCAGAAAGAGAGAGGCGACCAACACTTGGCCGTGAGCAGCAGTGGGGCGGGACGATAGGAGGCCGACGGCTCCTAGAGAGGGCGGCTAGGGTTTGGCCGAACACTTCATGGAGAAAAAAAACTATATTTTCTCTTTCTCTCTAGCTCTCTAGTGTATTGTGTGGAGTAGGAATAAATCTAGACTGAATTTCTTAGCCTACAAATCCTATTATAGTTAGAGAAATTCATCATTGCCCATAAATCCAACATTTTGGATTAGTTTACATTCTAGTCCATATTGCTCTCCAGTTCAACTAATGAGCACATTTTACACTTTAGTCAAATCAATTCATTATTGTTATTTAGTCCAACTAATTAGCAGTAATTCCAACTTGATTTATTATTGTGTGTGACCCTATAAGTTCCTAATTACGTTGGCAGTAATAACAATTATTACAAATATTGAGCGACATCTAGCAATACATCAATGCTCCTAAGTAATAGCAATGTCAGTGATCTGACTAACCTCTGTGACCAATGTTATCGTGTTGTATAATCCATTTGTCTCATCTATCCAGATTGTACACAAGACTTGGAGTGTCACACTTGTGTATTCAATCCATAGTTTCTCGATCTGTGAGAAGACTTAGATAAACAAATAAAATCAATATTTTATATTTATTTATTCGAGCATGGTCATGCATTTCCCTAAGTCTCACTCATAGAGTGGCAATGAATATTTACTCCCGTTATGTGGGAGAGACAAATCATATCTACATCACTATCATCTCTCAGCTTGCTTCATACCATGTCTGATTATCGTCTTTATAGTTACCAGTTACGGTGTAATGTTTGATGATATCAAAATAAGATAATTGACAACTAGAGTATCTAGTGACTTCAAGTCAAAGGATCACAACACCATTGTCACTATGAGAAACGCTTGTGACATTCACATAACTCCCATGTAGCCTTCTATGGCGGGTCAATCCAGCACGCCATTACTTCCTAATGCGTACCCATGTACGTGTTAGACTTGATATCCCCATATCAATCTACTCACATACAAGTCTTGACGCAATACAGTCGTCCTAATTAACAGTAGTACTTGACTAGGGATATTTAAGAATATAACATTTATATTCTAAGGACTTCATTCATGTTAACATATCTCCATATCGATAACATAATGAATAGCAAGTCCACATAAATGTCACGATAAATTGATTGTCTCTAGGGCACAATTCCACACGAGCTATGAGAACGTTCGTGAAAATGCTAGAGTTGAGGCTCGACCGATTAGCAGGGTGCTGGGTTCTAGGTTGAATTGGGCTTACAGAGGCTTGAAATTTTCTTTTACAGAGGCTTCAATTGGGTTTTTGGTATCAATTGCTGGTTTTTTGGTATGAAATGGATTGTTCAGATTTACAAAAAACCACCTGGGTTGAATTGGGTTTGTAGCTGCTAAAGGTGATAATAGTAGGTGATGGAGTCAGGAGGTTGTGAGGTCACGTTGGTTCATGGTGTGTGTTGGCAGTGGTGATTTAGGTAGTTGTTAGTGTAGTGCAGGTAGTACTAGTGATGTGGTTGGAAATGGTGGCAAGGTTGGTTAATGAATATTGAGTAGTTATGGTAGTGAAGAAGGTGGGTTGTAGATGGTGAAAGGGTTGTTGTGTTGGAGTTTTGGTGAAAATATACAGTGGAGTTGGAGTTTGGAGTCATTGGTTTGTAGGTTGTATGTTGGGTGGCAGTGGCAGTGGCGTTGGTGGTGGGGATGTGGCAGTGTTGGTGGGGATGTGGTGGTGGTTGAGGTGGTGGCCAAGAACACCAAGAACACCTAGAACAAGAACAAAATAAATACAAAAACACAAATAAGGGCAAATTGTCATAAAAAGGCTAGATTGCACCCCCATCTCAACTGACATTAACAGAAGGGTGGTAATTGTCCAATGTCCGTCACTGACAAGAGGCTTTTTTGCCTCTGACATGAGTGATTTTTGTATATCCCTGAACAGCAGAGTCATTTTTGTATATAACCCAAATCACGAGAGTGCAAATTGTCTTTTACTCAATTATAAATGTTATCTAGTAGAAATGGAGATGCTCCATATTACGCAACACTTTGGCTGAAAAAATGGAGCACTCACTTTTTTGGAAAAGGTAAGTAAAAAACATTGAACTAAAACAAACAAAATTGTTCAAACACCTACTAACTAGTGGGAATGTCGTGGGTTTTAGAAAGCTACCGTACAGAAAATACTGTGAGAAAGTCGCTGTGAATATCTACACAAAAAATATTTAGTGAACTCTGTATGTAATTTGCTGTGGAAAAAATACTTTTACGCTTTGTATTTGATAATTAGTGTTCTAGGCTTGCTGTTAGTGTTGAAACTATAATATCGAATATACAATAAAAATAATTATCGATATTTATTTATGGATAGCTATGTCTGTTAATAAATTTATCGCAGTCGGGGTGGTAGCTCAAGTGGTAGAGTATTGAAAACTCTTGCATTAGGTCTCTGATTCAAACCTGTGAAAAAATAACCACTTTCTAAAAAAAGAAAAATAAAATTTATGCAACACATAAAAATAACTTTTAAATTCGAAAAACAATCTTCTAGAAAATAAAAACAAACAAACAACAAACAAACGGACTCTTAATACTTCTTCCCACTAAAAAACTCAGTACTTAGAAACTAGTACAACATTATAGTCCTCAAGAAATTCAATTACTGTCGGCAACAACTACTAATGAATTTGCAAGATTATACGTGTTCTTATCCGAGTTTTTAGATCTCTCCAACTACGTTTCCGATGGAGGGACAAGCACATTAGCTTTGTTATTAAAGCTGCCAAATATCTTTAACTTTAAATTAATTCAACTTTATCAAAGTACGTACTTGTACTTTAACAAAAGCACCACATGTCCATATCTCATCCACTCCCCTCTCCTTTCCTCACTAATTCCGGAAAATGATGCAGTTTAATCAAATCAAACCGAACTTCAATCAAATCTACAAATACAAAATTATCTTCGATCTACAGACTCAATTATTTATCATAATAAACATAGGCCATCTTCAGAAACACTAAATTACTGACTTTTTGGAATACTAGTTTATCACCTTGAATCCAGTGTCTCCAAACAAGGCCATAAGCTCGATCTTAAAATCATCACCAACCAAGAAGATTGATAATATTCATAACCACATCGCAAATATGCTTCAGCCCAACCTCCCTCTTCGCGAGCTCCGGCGGGTACGCGAGCCCCGGGTACCGCCTGAACGCGTTGTGGCAGGCGTTAGGGTAGTCCGCGGCCGCCATGACATGCAACGAGGCGTAGTCATACGCCTCGTCTGTCAGATCCTGCAGCGACGCCTGCAGGGCGTCGCTGGCGTTGGAGTACTTGTCAGCGCACTCCAACAAAACCTTCTTCATCATGAGGGTGTCGTTGCCCGTGCCACTGTTAAGTATTTGCGACGACAAGTACGAGGCGGTCGCGCTAGAGTTAGCTATCCCGACGCCTACCATTATCGTCGCTAGCCCTTTCGTGTCGGATTTGGCACTTGTTGGGTCGGATTTGAGCGACGAGACGCATAAGTTGTAGTGTTTGGTGTTCTTGCAAGTCTTTTGGATCAAACTAGAGTCTCCATTGGTGAGAAGAGTGAGGGATGAGATTGATAGAAGGAGAGAAATGAGGAAGAACATGTTGGAAGAAGAAGAAGCCATTGTAGATGTTGAAGTGTGGGTGTGTGTGTGTGTTATTTTCTTGGTTTAGGGTAGGTATTTGACTTAAGTCGTGGTTTGGAGGTATCAAAAGTGACAAAAATGTGCAAGTCACGGGGGTCACATAGAGCTAACACTGTAGAACAGAGTGGGGATTGATGTGTCTCTGTTCTGTACTTTCCAATTGTTGTGTGTCTTGTACTAACGCGGTTTGTTTTCAAGGAAAAGAGACATAAATTCTAGGCTAGTGTTCCTTGAACTCAAGATAGGGTCTGAATATTCAAATGAGGTCTTTGAAAATATTCACACAACAAAAGATAGGGTCTGGTCTGGTCCCAACAATTATTGTGGTCTAAAAGATTTTCATGGTTTCATGAGATTTCTTTTTGTGCTAATTTGTGTACGTCTCGACTAAATTCAATAATGTGGAATTGTTATGGCCCTAGTGATTTTAAAGGTAATTAGCATTTGTGGGAAATGAACTTTGCCTACTAGTTTCCTTAACATGATAGTTTGCTTTGGGGTAGATTTTATTTAAATTTTAATAGAAGTGTAACATTGTTATAAAGTAACGAAGCGAAATTGGACCGAGTTTTATTAGAAGGTGGCGGCAGTGACGGTGATGGTTGCAACAGGTGGTGATGGTGGAAGAAATTTGCGGTAGTGGTTGTTGAAGGTGGCGACATGAGGTTGTTCAGGTGGTGGAGGCCGGAGAGTGGCGACAACAATGGTGGTGGCAAAATGTGGCAACAGTGGAGAAGGTGGTTGTTGTGCTAGGAGGCCGCTGATTGTGGTGTTGGGTGATGGCATGGTGGAAGGGCAGAGCTACATAGTGAGTAATGGGCGTATATCTCTACTCAACTTTTGAAGATCAAAAATTTATATTTGTTTTTATTAATTTCTTTATTTGATCATATAAAAAATATACTGGTTCCCACTTAACTATACAAAATTTAAATTTGAAGCATATTTTGTTTAAGATTTTCACTTCGGTCACTATGCAAAAAAATCCCTGAATGGTGGTGGTGTTGGATGGCGGTGATAGGGGTGGCATTGTGGTGACCATGCTAGTGGAAGGAGAGGACACATTTTGGAAAACAAGCGTCAAAAATTAATAAAATGTTTCGCAAAGATACTTCTAACTTATTGCCAAGCAAACTGAGCCAAAATAATGCAAGAGAAATGAACAAGCTAGCCGGATGCGTATGTATGATTCAATTGAAGGATTGGGCCAGTCCAAGTGTTTTGGTGGGACAACTTTGGTTATCTTGTGCCTTCTCATGGCCTAACTTGGTGAATTTACTTCATTATTTTAATTAGCTTTAAAAGAGCTTTTCTTCTCTTGATTTGATATAAAAATTTCTTTTTTGTAGGGTAATTTTAGGGATGGAGAGACCCCATGATCTTGGGTGTTTCCTTTAGAGGTTTATCCAGCAGTAATGTCTAAGGATGGAGGAACTCCATCTTGTAGGGTATTTTGGCACCTCCAATGAAATGTTGTGTTTAGTACTAAATGCTAACGCCAAATTTTCCATATCTTCCGTATGATTGGCAGTAATATGTTTTACAAAAAATTATCACTAATCATTTTCTTGTGTCTTGTTGACACTTAGGAAAATATTTTACTCGTGAATTCGGTTTTATTACGACAATGCATATATGGTTAACAAGTACTCCCTCCGTATATTTTGTTTCTTCAAAAAATTTGAAGGCACAAGGATTAAGAAAAGGTGGTAAAAGCCACATTTACCCCTGTGACTCACCCAAATGAGTGAGTGGAAAACATGTGACAGTGGGGTTACCCACCTTTTCATTAAGGGTATTGTAGTATTTTTGTTATAAAAAGTTTCCATTTTTAGAAATTTTGAAGAATCAGAAAATACGTCCAAAATGGAATTTTTGAAAAACCAGGTGATACAGAGGGAGTAAATTAGTAGGTTCAATAAAATGTGTAAATGAATTTGGTGGTTGTGGAGAAGCATGAGAGGTAGTAGTTGAGCAATGGTTGGTGGCAGGAGAGGTGGTGGTGGATAAGTGAGGGTGGTGTTGTGGTGGCAGTGGGCACCGCCGCGGCAGTGAGGGTTGTGTTGATGGTGGTGAAATTTGTTGGCGGCAATAGTTGTGGGCAGCGGGAGCAGTGGCGGCAGGTGGTGCTGGGTGGCTGAGGTGTTAGTACTTGTCACGCTCCTCACTCTACGAAAGTCATTTTTACATCATTTGAGCGAAAACATTTTAATTGGTAAAATATTTACAAGACAAATAATTAGTTTAACTTGTTACCAGCATAAAAGGAGTATAGTTTTGCACGTCTATTTTCACCCCGTGAGGAGCTATCGAGTTCTCAATAAATAATTTATGTTTAATGGTCTCATCTTTCAAATTCAAACAAAGTCTAAAACAGAGTCTTCACTGCCCTACTCTCTGCACACAAGTAGGCACTCTTTGTTAAGGGTGGCCTTGTACTCCCTCAGCAAGCAACTCCATCTATAAGTCTGTACTCTGTAACGACCACTTGTGCTGAATTTTAATGCGACTTTTGTGCTCGACTAATTATGTGCGTACTTTCTTTACTCCAGCTTAAATAGAAACGACGACAATGGGCCTCTTGGTATGTCCAAGAATGCTGGATGCAGATTGACAAAGTGGACAAATTAAGAATGGTTTTGAAGCTATCGTGAAGATGTAGTGCTCTTTTAGCAGATTGGTCAGATTGATAGTCAGTACTTTTAGCTCTATTAAGATTTAACAACTTTTGCTTTTTATTTGAGCTCGTGCTTTCAGTGAATAGAAAATGAGTTTACATTTTGGGAATGTGCAAACTTGTAGTGCTTTTATCAGAAAGTACATCAATACAGTTGTAGAGTAGAATAAGCTACTAATTTTTCAAGAGTGAAACAAAGTTTTTTTTTAGAATGCAGTGAAACAAAGTTGGACCTTCTTGGCATGGACCTTCACCTTCTTAGGTTGTTGAGTTTGTATAAACACTCTTGTTATTCCATTGGAGTATACTGCATTTGTACTTTCTTTAATTTGTTATTTGTCTTTGAAAACTTGATCAAAGGAGTAATCCTAAACATACTACTATGCTAACTGCTATGCAATAACATCTTTTGTACCTCAGTGTTTGATGAAATAAAAAAACATGTGCAAAACACAAGAAAAACTATACAAATTACAACATCTAATTTTTAACCCACGTGCCTTGCGCGTGCTCAAACTAGCTCAGGTAAAACTACAAGCACAACAACCCTGGATTTACTTCTCAACTACTGGTATAACTGTCAAAACTGAAGATGCCAAGAGTGATCGCGAGACAACTTTTCAGGAGAGCGTGTTTCGAAGATACACTGAAATAGTTTTTCTGTCAGCTGGACAGCTCCATAACTCAGAAACCCGTCCACTGTGATGTGATGCAGATATTGTTGGAACAATTAGTATGAAGTAACTGTTTGTCAAAAACTATTAGAACTCTGTTTCACAGGAGATGAACATTTTCCGTTGCACCCAGCGATAGCCTGCTTGGAATGAAGTGCTCAAGGGGTAAGCAAAAGAATGAACAATAAATAGATTTGAAATGAACATACTTCTGCTCTACTACAGTAAAACCTCTATAAATTAATAATGTTGGGACCAGCATATTTTATTAATTTAGCGAGTTATTATTATATCGATAAATTGATAATTTATTAATTTAAAGATGTTTAATGGATGACTTCTAAAATTTCATGTCCAATGAAGAGATTTAAAGATGAACTCAACATATTTTCAACTTTGAAATATTGTGGTGCATCAAGTCTTTCATTTTTGTTTCCCAATTATAACACAAAATAGATTGAGGTATACTTTCCATTAGTCATACTTGCTAGTGCTTTTGTAGAGAACAATTTAATCCCTTGTAGCAAACAAAATGCCCCGTGCAACACATACGCTTCAAACTAGTAGTTATAATTGACCCGTTATCATCAAGGGTGGAAGACAGCATCCTCAACACATATTCATCTTTAAATTAAATTCGAAGGTTAAAAAATGATTTATTTTTCTTCACATGTACGTGAAATGATGAAATTTAAAGATGAATTCAATACAGACTTGAAGTTCAAGAAAAAAGAGGTGATACAGATTCATTTCTAACAAGACAATCTTAGAATATTTGGACTACTTTAGTGATTATTAATTTATAGTTTCGTTGGGACCAATATATGTACAATGGGATTTCAAAAAAGTTATTATCTTATTATTTTATCGATTGGGGTCCAAATTTGTACTGGTCCCAAGTTGGGACTGGACAAATTATTAATTTTATCGAAGTAATTAATTTATCGAGTATTAACTTATAGAGGTTTTACTGTACTTTGCAAACAATGCATTTCATATTATTGTTCATAAATATGAAAAATAAATATTTAAGGGGTTTAATTACAAGAAAAATAACAAAATATTTTTTCATCGTGTACGATTTTATAATATTATATTACTATGTTGTGCACAATTTCATAATTTCAATTTGTGTAATGTGTAGTACGCTTTAATAGTATTACATTTTCTAGCTACAGTAATAACAAATTGCAATTTTTTCACCAAAAAAATTGGCATTTTTTTTTGACCAGGGGAGAGGGAATCCTTCTGGTAAAAAAAGGATAGGATGCAGAGAGAGGGAAACCGTTCAGGTGGAGATTTCCCAACACATTGCCAAATTCAGTACGATGCAACCAAGTGGATAAGTAAATAACGGCTCAAGTTAGGACGAGCAGCAATGCAAAGAGTCTACTGCTAAGGGAAGACATGGCTTCTGCTAAGAGAAATGTGTCTACTGCTGTTGTTAGGGGTGCTAGTTGATTTTCTGTTGTTTTGTTTGTAACCTAACTATGTTTCTTTTCCGTTGTATAAAAAAAAAAAAAAAAAAAAATGCAAAGAGGATAATGACCCTGCACTAGGTTCCAAGGCTACATATCATTGTTTGTGAAAGAGTTGTTTTACTTTTACCTAGCAGTGAGGATAATAGTTACAGTGAAAAAGTTACAAAGGTTGTGTTCACGTAAAAAAGAAGTGACGGGATAAAATTACTGTTCTAGGGTTTCAAAATAGTGCGCAGTCACAAAAGTATCCGAGCGATTCTGCTCTAAAATTTTTGAATAAGGACGTGCATACTTACCAACTAGAAGTCTAGCACAAGTGTCCTAGATGTTATAGGAAATGGCTGGCCAACAAAACCTGTGGCTTTTCCTTCTCTTCTGCGGCCTCAATAGAGGCCTCAGTTCTAATTTCTTCAACCCTTTTATCCCAAATACCATCAATTAGCTTCCAAGTCTCGTCGCTGATGATTTTTGTCTGCGGAAGATGAAGAGAGTGCCGGCACATTTATTATGATACTTTAGCAGCCAAAAGAAGAGGAAAAAAGACATAGTAAGCATGAGTAAGTTCTCCTTTCTACTTACCTCCATTGGACGAGGTGAGCCAAAAGTTGCAAACCCCACATTTCCAGGTGCGAACGTAACCCTTCCGGGAAGTGAGACACCATGGTTTCCCCATCGCCCAGCATATATGAGGGCTCCATATTCGTCAACAGGATTTACAGCAGGCTATACACAACCAAATGTGAGAAAACAAAAATATTTACTTGGGAATTCTAGTTTATCTAGTAATGATTATTACTACTACTTTATTGTGTAGGGCAATTCAGGAGTCATGTATCAGTTACCAAGTATTTATTTCCGTATTCTAGTAATCTGGGTTATTTAATACTATGAGAATGTGACTCCAACGAAACATGATATGAAGCGAGTTTTCCAAACATTAATTCCCAAATCAGTGTTACCAAAATCACTTTCTGATTTTCATTCTTATATACTCCAATGATGCCAACAAAAGACGCTATCTTGACTTGGTGAATCCATGCACATTATTTCATGTTTAGGAGACATTCTCCACTTTTGTCGAGTCCCAAAAATTCCTTACAAGATAATAATCGTGCACATTGGTATCTTCTTATCTACTTGGACAAGTAAACTACCCAGAGTACTCCATCCCACTTTTTACTTGCATGCTTGAAGTTAAAAGAACCAATCCAAATTACTCCATTTTAACCTAGTTGAGACGATGGTCAGTGGAAATTTTATACAAGTTCATTCACGACTCGCGTTTGACCACTGGTTGGGAACAAATGATTAAATGCATAACAAATTTACCTGAGGTATTCGAGGAGACTCGTTGTATATATCCCATATCTCTTCAGCGTTGATCTCTCCTTTCTCGAGTAAAACATCTGGGTAACATGAGAATATGCTGTTAACACTACTGATTTCGAATATGTCTAAATCATAATGCTTTTTTTTATCCAAAGGTCTAGGTGTCCGAACAGTTAAGTTCAGCACCATCAAGCTATTATATTCCAGAGCTCAAATTGAAATTCAAATGCAGCTCAAGCAAAGATGGTTGAATGAGGTAATCAAATTAAACCAAACCAACCAGTGATAGTTTCCACCGCATCGTGATATTCCCTCAGTACTGCCGAGCACTTTTCTACAGCAAAGCGCATATACTCATCTCTGAGTGCTTCAAGTTTGGGAGCAAGCTGCAGAAGATGTCAGCGATTGGTTATAAACTCAGTTGAAAGATCACTTAATATACATTGATACATATCACACACTTACATTAAACACAAGGTCCCCATTAGTCCTATAATAAGCCTTTCCAAAAGCTGTCATCCCAGTCTGCAAAATCAGGATTTCTGCGTGTCGTGCCGCTTCTAGGGTAGCTTTTGAAGAGATCCAACACAGGTTGTCAATCCCAAACATCTCCTCCTCAATTACTCTGGCTACAAATCAAATTATCAGTGATTAAAGACAAACAAATATCTGTGTAATAGGAGAGTAACTGGTGGAATTTGATGTCACTTAATAATAACACGTAAGGAGGCCTTTCTTGCACCATAAGAAGGCACAGAAAAAACAAGATATTTGTAGCATTGAAAAGTATGAGAACTGTAACTGTGAGTTCTCTTCACTAAACAACAAAACTAATCATTATAACTTTAAAATATCATTTTTTACCAGTGACAAAAAATCTTAATTTCAGATTAAAATCCTGTAAATAGACCCCTCCTATCTTCCTTCACCAATTCTATTCACATTCTTCAGTCTTTCCCTTGTAATTCACACCTGAAACTCGTTTCAATGCAACAAATAACATTCTTCATTTGGCAAAACCATCGATTCTCACACATATTTTGATAATTGGAGCGGACTATTGGCCCAACATATTGTTGATCAGAACAACTAGCTCTCAAACATTTATGCTGAATTGTTAGTAGCAAGTAGCAACTAGCAACCCACACGGTTCGTTATATACCAGAATTTTAATTCACAGTGTGGGACAGGATATCACAATCACCCCCACCCCACCCCAAACTCAAAGCCCTTGTAGAGTGTACCCCGTCATATATCCCCTTCCTCGGCGGGTTCCCCCATGGAAACCATAACAACCCATGCGGACTAGTGGCCGACTACTTGATCCAGAACCACTGGATCGGAATGCTTAAGCCCAGTCAGTTGGCAGCAAACCACACAAGATCCTTATGGGACAGGGATGATTCATCAGTACTCAATCAACAACAGGTTACATGAACTAAATCTTGTTTTTTCCTTCTTTCCTGTTCCCCTTGCATGTTTACTGGCTGAATTACAGAACCAGTACCTCCCTTTTCCTTGAGCCAAAGGGTCTTTGTTCATCAAACCAACCTGTCCAGCAGCTCAAGGAAAAGAATTGTAATCTTGTCCACTAGGGTTCTGGTTAAACCGGAGATTCGTTATGGAGTGACAAATGACAAGTGCACTGAAAGGACTATGCAGGGAAGGACGAGTTCCGTCTTCTATATGTTTAGCAGGGGAATCATATGGTGCAGTGACATGATACGAAAAGGCTCATCCACAACTATTCGAGTTATACTCAACATCAAACGGATTGCACATATTTCACACGCATATCAGAGAGCAATATAATTCATATACCAAAACCACCTCCGACTATTTTACCTTGCTTTTTTACACTGGAGTTGCTTCATTATGTTTCCAATGCACACATTTCTCAATATTCCCAGTAGTTGATATCCCCATTTCATCTAATTCTTATTTCTTAGCCAGCACGATGTAACATGGGCAATGACACATCTTACAACCATTCTGTAAGACTCCAATTCAACCCTACCTGGATCTTGAGATTTCGCCTTCAAATTCTGCACTTGGTAGATAATTAACAAAAAGGGTATCTAAAATTGTTGTTATTTCATCTCTCATGTCAAACTTTCCGTGTACACCAACGGTAACCTTTTTTTTACTATTAAATCTTTTTATGCTCAAGTTAATCTATCTATAAGTCACCTTGTCACCCACATTTTTCTTTTTCGTTTTACAACAAAGCTTATATCAACCCACAAATAAATTACACCACATATATCATCAGGGATTACTATTTGCAAGCTCGTAAACTTTGATTTTTGGTATAAACCTGTTAATTCTGGAAGGTTTTAGCCAAGCTCTCTTTTTATCGAACCGCAACCCTCACAGTAGACATGTCTGCATAATTCATAACTTCAAATAGTGCAGTATATGTAAGAGACACTCTCTTCTTATCCAAAAATCTCAACATTCTTTGCGAGAACTTTGCAGTGTGCTTTTCAGTAAGTCTCATTTCTGTTTTCCGCTTAGTGTTAAAGGAAAAGATTAGCTTCTTCCATGGTGACAACGGCAAAATGGCTATATCAGGAATTTATAAGAATATGTGTCTTCCAAACCACCACTGCAAGTCTTAATAACGCTCAATATCTTGTTCCAATTATTATTTATTGTATAGCTCGTGAATATGTAGCAAGACAGAGAATAAGTGCAGAAGTTCTAGCATATTATGGCAGTATGTCTATAACCTATGCCTCAATGCATGATCTTTGTATTGAGCTGCACTTATATGGTAAGTTTCCATCCCTAAGCACATACGATCTTGCATAGACATGTGGAGAGGGTGCCAACTGCCAACCCTTTTCGCTCCATGTTTTACCAATAGATATTGCAAAGCTGAGTACAAGTGACCTCTATAGAAATATCTTTACAACAGCAATCAAGAAAACAAGAATAAATTCACGGGTCATTAACATTCACAGAATAACGCATACTGTACGTATGGAGGGGATATCAGCTACTACTAAGTCAAAGAGAGCCTTAATTGCATTCCAAGAAAGGGAAGAAGAAAATGAACTCAATACATCCCAAGAACATATAATAATGCTTAAAACTGAGATTTCGCAGGACTTACGAGCACATGCACGAACTATGGAGTTCACATAATCAGCTTTCCTTTTGAATAGCCTGCTTGAGGTTTCCATGTAACGCATATTCGGTTGGCTACGGATATTATTAATATCTGTCTGAAAAACGCAAAAGAAAAGTTTAAGTAACATTATAGGAAAAGATGGGAACGGTGGAATGAAGTAATGAAAGTCCATAAACCTCAATGAAAGGACGGTAGGGATCTGGAAAGTAGCATGCTAGAACAGCAACAGCCGCTTCTCTGTATGCCAATCTCAATTTTAATTCCTCTGGGATCTCCTTGCTGTCTTCTTGGCCAGTTTCGAAAGTACCCTTTTGCTGCAATGCACATAAAAGATATGAGAATATGACTACTATATACATGCATATTGTTTACAATAACGGAAGGCTTTCCACTTTACCCTCTTTAAAGCCTCAAGAAGTTCTTCTCGTCCTATGTAGTCTAAATCTTTTCTAGCCGTTAAAATACCAGCTTCATTTCTGCAGCCCAGATAAACTAAGTGAGCTAAATAAAGCTGGAGAAAGTGTAATCATGACTTAAGCAGTGCATACAGTATATTTTGCAATTCTGCTCCAGTAAAATCTTCTGTAAGCTCTGCAATTTCCTGTAATAGGGTCTCCTTCTCCTCCTCTGAATGGAAAAATTTATTTCTAGCATGCACCTGTACCGATCAAGCAGCAGAATCTCTTAATATAATAAAAACTTCATGGACTATAACATCATTGAGAAAACATGGGAATATACCTTCAGTATGGCCAATCTACCATCCTTGGATGGCAAACCAACCCTCACAATCTTGTCGAAACGGCCTTTTCTCAACAAAGCAGGATCAAGAATATCCAATCTATTTGTTGCGCCAATCACTAGCACCTGTACCACCAAGGAATGATCAAATACAAAATATTTTTCTTGCATTCAAATACTTCCGGTGTAACATTGCTTCTGTACTACTAATATACAAAACATGAACGCATTTATTTGCTGCTATAGGTTGACCTGTGATCAGGGTAAATCCAATGGGGATGAATTAGAAAAAATACCTGTGCAGTTGATACTTTAAATCCATCCATTTCAGTCAGAATCTGAAGCAGGCCTTGTTCCCTTTCTGCACCACCCTACAGAAAACAAACAACATGCATCCAAGACCCACAGCACCAGTCAGAAGTAGCGAAAGCACATTGATCGATCTAAAATTTAGTAATTATCTTCTTCTACTGGCAAGAAAATGAATAATGAGAAGTCAAGAATGACAGGCTCAACAGTAAAAAGAAAAGAAAAAAAAAATAAGCAAGCCCTTATACTAAGTGCAAAATTCAAACAAAGTGCAACTAGCCAAAAGTCTATCAAATGGCCAACCTCGCCCATTGAAACACCAGAACTCTTTAACATATGTATTACAACACCCTTGAGATAAGTATGTATGAACTTTCTTCCCTCGACAGTTATCTTGTTCATTCACCTCCAGGTAGCCAATCTCAGAATCTTTAGACCAACTTATCCAGACAAACAGTGAGGGAGGATAGTGATTGGCACATTGAGAATTTTGTTAAAGGCTTCTATGTAAATGATTGTCCGTGTAAACTTTTTGCAAAGGAAAGATTAAAGAGAGGGTCCTTGACAGTAGTCATACTGGAATTGGTCAGGGTGAGTGGCACTCCAGCAGGTAGGAAGGATGAGCGTTTGTTTTTACTTTGTGGGCAGAGATTTAGATGGGATAAAACGTGTTTTCGTAATTTGGTTTGACCACCCAAGAGACTGGCCTAAAAACTTGACCTACTCAACTAATTTGATATATATGCGTACACCTTGAGCTATTAAACGCAATACAAGGTTTCTTAATTCGTACGCATGAGACTTCAAATTCACATAATTTTAATGTGAGGATATCAAAATTTCCCTCATCCAGAAGCTGATGATCTCACTAAATTTACCCGATCACTTCTTAGCTTTTTCCCCTTGACGGGTAAGGATGAGGATGACATCCTATTAGAAAAATCATGCATACCTTCACTTCGCACAGCGATGCCCCAGCTGAACCACGTGAGCGCTGACACCATCTATAATTACTCGAGTGAGCTTCTAATATACGGACTTGTTCTTGAGCATTTTGACCCAATCGACCTAGTCAACATTCTGAGACAGAAATTCTCTCAAATGCATTTAGTGAGATTTCAGGTTAAGGATGAGCCGAGGATCTTTTGAAAGGAACGTGTTGTATGAAGTGAGATATTCCTTTCTCTTCTCATATAGGTTGGACTTGGAGGGTAGAGCGGGCTGCGCCGCTGCGGGAATAATATGTTCCTAGGAACAGTGTCACTCACTTATTCACTTTCCATCAAATTACAAGTCACCATTCCGTTGGCTTCATTGGGGGGCGAGTGCATCACCTGTGGTGCTACTCTTTGGTGTTTGGTCCTTTGGAAGATTATTACTACCATCAATAGGTTTATGTTCTGGGAAGATTTCTGGATCAATCTTTGTGCGATGCACATCTGCAATGTTGAAAATGATGCTCATTTGAAAACAGTGTGATGTTGCTTATGATTTGGAGAGTGAGTGAATCACCTGTGGTGCTACTCTGTGGTATTTTGTCCTTTTGGAAGATTATTACTACTAGTAAGAGTTTTATGTTCTGGAAAGAAATCTGGATCAAACTTTGTGAGATGCACATGTGCAATGTTGAGAATGTTGCTTATTTGAAAAAAAAAAAAAAAAGTGATGTAGCTTATGGTTTGTTGTGTAGAGTTTTCAGATAAATTGCTTTAATGGCTCTCAGGACAATTCTCTCTGCAAACGTTCTTCATAAAAGAGAATGGTACAAGTAGGCAGAACACTTAATGATTTGTTCCTCGTTCTGACTTTTATAGAGGGAATGAGGGATGCCTCTGGAGAGTCGCTAATCGTCCTTCCTGCAGCTTTATGATTTTCATTAAACAGCAGGAGCGAACAGTGCATACGGGACAAGGTATATGTTCCAGGCTTTTCGCCATTGTTCTAGTAGCTTTTTCATTCGGTACATCTTTCAACTTTTACCTCCTTATATGCATGGGACAGCACTTGCTTCTCTTTCCTAATAAATACATAGTATTCTAATAATGCATCAACTAAAAGCAACTACCATTCACAATGAGCATTTAAATCGTTGCCAGATGCATAATGATTTCAGTTAAACGCTGTAGTGAAATGATATATAATCAATTATAGCCATCTAGACAGCAATCTCAATACATTGTTTCCATTCTTAACAGTCAAGAATATATTCTACAGTTTTAAGTAAAAGTAAGGAAATCCTAATAAGCATAAGCATTTTAAATCTTCCATAATTAAGAAAAGCAATGAAGTGCAGTACGATATTGTCATACCCCACCAATATCAGGTCCGCCGCGCTTGCTACCAATAGCATCTATCTCATCAATAAAAATTATAGAAGGTGCGAATGATCTGGCACTAGAAAAGAGGTCTTTCACGCGAGATGCAGCCACACCAACAAACATCTGTGGCAAGAAAAAGATAATAAGCCAGGTCTCATAGTGTTGAAAGGTCTAATAAACACCATCCTGATTACAGAACAAAGCAGTACACAAACCACCTGGTTCTAAACCCTAAGAATCAACACAAACAATGAAGAAGAAAATTTGATGTTCGGCAAAACAAGCAATTTAAGCTGAAATAGTAGCAAAGAGCTATAGGTGTTTATGTCCTCCCCCATAAGTAAAATAACTTATGCACCAATGTATGTTAAATTCTTCACAATGTCTATTAGCAACCTAACTGCAAAGAGAGCAGAATATCCAAACAATGGACCATGCCAAATCGTGTGCCACCATAAACTCAACTATCTGCCCTTAAAGTGCAAGAACATAACCTTAGCATCATCCCAAGACTATCAATAAACTATTAAAATATGGCAGGACTGCATTCTTTTGACCCCCAACCCAACCATAGAAGTAATAGTAGATAAAATAGAACTAGGCCGAAATAAGATGACAGGACAAAAAGTGAAAACTGAAACAGGTTGTTAAAATGAACAAGACACTTACACAAACCTGTTATATGTCATACAGATTGCAAAAAACATATGAGATCACAGGACAAAAAACACGACGTAAAAGACACGTCGATAGAGTATAATTGTTTCAGCTAAGCATGTGATGATCCCCCAGTTCATTCAGTACATCTTCTCTATACATTAAGATAGCCTAAACCAACACCTTTCTATGTGTTGAGGGTTGAAAATATAATTTCTCAAAGTAAAGAGTAAACACGATAAGGAACCCATTAGGCAGCTTGGGGACTTAATAAAACACTGCGGAAGTTAACCAATGAACAAGATCCAGAGCCCGAAGAAGCCTGTTATGGAGTCCAGCCCACTCTAGAAAAGGCCCCTAAAAATAGCCAAGAACCAGGAAATTTACGAAAAACTTACTGCTGAGTGCTAACAGATAGAGTTTTGAGAAACAAAATTTGAAACTCAATGTGACCCTAACCTTTGAGTCCCCCAAGAATCCTATTATTCAGGGAAATATCCAATAATTACATTGAAATATAATAAAACTACATTTTCTTTTGAGTACTGTTCCATTTATATAAATACCACATTATCGACATTTAATTCCTTTTTCTTTTGTAACAGGGTCAAAAGAATATAGGTATTCACCTCTACAAAATCAGTTCCATTTGCTGCAAAGAAAGGAAGCCCGGCTTCACCAGCGATTGCTTTGGCCAGTAGTGTTTTACCAGTACCAGGAGGCCCATGAAGAAGCACACCCTTTGGGCAATAGATTCCTTTATTCTGGAATTCATCCTCATTCTTTAGTATTCGGACAATCTCTTGAAGTTCCCTCTTAATATATTCCTGTCCAGCAAAGTCGTCGAAGGTAACACCGGTAGTTTCTTCCGCAGATATGAATTTTGCCCTTATATGGATGACAATGATGGAGAAATTATTCAAGTGCTTTGCTATGAGGAGAAAATTCATGGGCAAAATTCAATGCACTACCACTAACATTCTAGATCCAGCTGCAATAATTGGCATGTCTTGGAAGAAAAAGTTCAGGAAATTAATATCCTCTTCATATTAGTACTTTACACTGTCTACAAATGAATATACCAATGAGCAAGATGAAACAAAATCGAGTAAACATCAGGTATTAAGCCGAAGGACACATGTAAATGAAGCCAAACAAAGATCATTAACCATTCCGCACAATGTGTGTTTTGGGATAAGTGGAACTACATAGCAGTGGTTAGGCTGAGTCCAAAAAAGCACTAACTGTGATTTCAATTTTAATGAAAGTACAAACATGTCATCAATCTTGTACAATTACAATCACACACACACATCCCTTTGTGTGTGGACCATTACAACAACGAAGTACTTGAAACTGCATGTGGCATCACTCACTGGCCTGTTACTGAAATGAGAGATGCATTTTTTTTTCAAGTCATTAATCAAATCAAACTCAAGTGAGTGAATGGCTTTAAGCAGGCAGAACTGGAGGAGGTCGATCCATGTAGCCGACCTTGGTAAAACTGGGGAAAGGCTTGTTGAGTTGAGTTGTATTAGTTATTAGTGTGTACAAGTATCTTGTGCCGCTGACAAGGCCACTTATTTAGAAGCTTTGGGTATTCTAACATGTATAAACTATTTCTAGAAATCAAAAGGAGATTAACTGTTGACATTCTACAGATAAAAAGTCATTTATAAGAGAATATAATACTAATAAAGGTTAAGTAATTATACGTGATAGGCCTCATATGGAGCTTTCCAACACATTGCAATCATTATTGTGACCCTAGGTCCCCAATCCAGAAAATGGAAGCAAGAGCTCGGCTATCTGATTCTTCCATTCATTTCTCTGGTTCTGATAAGAAACCGATATGTTTTCATAATGAGACTTTACCAGTCCACAGGTAAAAAAGGCCTTTTTCGTGAAAACCGCTCAGTTTTGGAGGAGTGTGAACTATAAGCTTTCTTCTTTTCTTAGATTTTCTAGATGAAGTCAGCAGCTGAATTATGTCAAACTTAAATGACAATTATGCATTTTCCTTTTTCAGTTTGCCAATATATTTGTACTTAGTCTTAGGCAGCATGAGAAGACAAGTATACCCAAACAAATTTGGGTGTCATAGCATTTGACTTCAAGCATTAGTATAACCCTTGCCTGAAATAAACTGTTCCTTTAACTCAGTAAGAATCATAATGCATGCAACCCAGATAACAGATAACTAGCTGTGTGGCTTCATGCTAACCAGTATTATAAATCTCATTGACTTAATCCAAAATCCACGCGAAAATACTCAGCAAGGGTGCAGCATAAAACCAACTACTAAATTTGAATTTGAACCAAGTGTGACTTAATGGAGAGTTCGTCCCGTGCCGTTGAGTGAGGAAAATATATGAACTTCGTACTCAGACCACATTAGAGCTATCAATACAATGGTAAGGGCTTACCTGCTCTTGCCTAATGATCCGAGAGCACGACGTTTCATAGGTTGCTGTGACGTCTCGGGAGGGGTCCCTAAATCACAAGGTATTAACTTTGCATAAATTGGTCTCATCTTGCTGTCAATCCAAATGTAGAATACGATAGAAAGAGCAAGCCGCATAGCCCAAATAACTGCAGTTGCAACAGTAGAGTACACTTCCGCAGGTACCGTGTTTACGTTAAGAACATCAACGTTAACAAGTTGTTGATGCAACTTTCCCCAAACATTGTTCCAGCCATCAATTGGCATACGGTCAACCACATGGCGCCGGAAAACAATTTGTTGGTTGGAATCTTTAGGTGCATCTGAATTTTCATTTTTGTAATATGGAAGAATCACTGCCAATATAGAAAAATAATAAAGAATTGTTATGTAAACAATAAATAAACCGTGTAAAGGAAAACATCACAATTCAAATAATTTACTATGATTTCAAATCAGAATTGTATTTAGCATATGACTTCAACTCTCTTCTGTGGCAAGGTGTTTCGTCACTGAAAGTAGTTGAACATGAAAGATTTGTGATTGAATCACGTGATTTGTAAACGACCTTCAGAAATTGATTTCCCAATACAAAGATGGCTCAAAAGCACAAGAAACTAAAAGGAATCTGGAAAAGTTGGAAAAGAAAAACCAAAAACAAATAATCAAACAGGAAGGGACAGTGGTCTGAGACTGAACAAACCAAAAAGAAGCATATCCTGAAAATATTTTAAAAGCTATACTACAACCTCATAATTGATAATATAGATTACAAGTATGAAGGGCACCTCTTATGACAATAAGTTTCCCCATAAGGAACGGTGAATTGCCTGAAGTAAATAATTGCTGATAATCACCAAAGCAGTCAGACAATGTGGCCCATCATAGGGAAAAATTGAACTGGCTAGATTAATGTAAATTCAAATGATACATCGTGAAATGATATTGAAGTAATTTCAGTTTTCTGCCTGTGAGTGTGTCTTCTTCTCTTCCGGCATAGAAAGCATGGAAGGATGAGCAAGAAAATAAAAATGATTAAGTGGGCCAACCCATCAGAAAATGTGGCCCAAGAGTGCACCAGCCTGTTGTGCTTCCACAGCTGAGAGAGGGAACTTGAGAGATTCAAGGACAAAAGTATTCAGGCCTATCTCTCAGGGAAAGTTTACAATAGCAAGTCAAAGTCAACAGTGTCTCTATCAGCCCAAATCGATGAACAGTTGTGTATTGAGGATTGGGAATCCAAGAACAAAAATGAAACAGAGTGCATTATAATTATCCGTGTAATTAGTTTAGATTGATTAATATCATAGCATTGTTTGTTCTAATCTCAGAAAACATGGTGAATTGACATTTCACAACTCTAAAGGACTTTAATGGCGGAAAAACCACCAGGCTCTGATATTATGACAACGGACTCCACCGCTTTTAGTAGGGATTCATTCAAATGTAATATCCTAGATGTGTAAACTATTCTTTTTCACACAAAACACTTCAAATGAGTTTAAATGCGTAACAGGAAACAAGAGCACCCAATTTAAATATTCCAGAAGAGTGAAGTGCATTTTGTTCATTAAGAATTGGCTTGCTAACTAAAGACGAATTCAGTTGCTTTTCTGGTGGAAATACATATTTAAGACTTCTAATAGCTAACGAAGTAGGTGATGGCGGCTCCTGGACGAAACAAACCAAGCTAAGGAGTTCGAGAAAGTTAAATATGGCCATAGAATCCTCCGCCTTCTTTGTGAGACCGAGTGCACATTTTTCGGGGATAGCAGAGTGTTTCTGAAAGATGGGAAGAAATACAAAGAAATTCCCTGAACTCTGTTACATTGTTTCATCCATTGTGGAAGGAAAGAAATAATCAAATATTCCAAGACGAATCCTTACCCTGAGAAAAAAAAGATTTCTTACTCAAATGATATAATCTTTTGGTACAACTGAGGTGCAGAACATAGCTTTTACAGCTTTTAGTCTCATCCCCTTGATGAACTCAACATGTCAGTATCATTCTGCTGTTATATCTGCAGGGCACTTTGGGTCTGTTGAATTACGACACAACACACAAGCTAGAATTTTATTATTTTAAATAAGAATGTCATACGTTTCACTCTTATTGTCAACTTGAGTTCAGTCTGGTGTGCTTGATGCGTACCATTTGACTGCATTGTTCACCTCATCTGATGGGATGAGAGATACTAAATTTGTGACTTACTGACAAAACCTTCATAAGGGTAGACGTAAACTTTCACAAAAGTTAGCTTTTTGGTTATAAGGTAGTAGTAGCATACGGTAAGAGTTCATCATCTTTTGTGATCCACAACACATCTGTACTTTAACTCCATTCACAATCTGCCCATGTTATTTCCATTCACTATAAATTTATTCAACAGAAAAGAAACCATAGAAAGATATGGCACACATACACCATGTAAAATCGTATGTTCTAGTCTCCAAACCTACCTATCATGTACTTAGGCAAAACAACCTACTCTTTCACCAGATACCAAAGCCTCTTACCATCACAAGAAGATAGCATCCCACTGTTAGAAACTATAAAGCTTTCTTATTTTGCAGTACAGACTGTTAGAGTGAATTGCCAGTTGTGATCAAATCAAAGCACTTCCAGGGTTGCATACAGTTTGAAAAGAGAGAAAGAGGGAAAACGAACAGCAGAAAAAAAAAATGTGACAACTAACAATGGTAGAAAAGAGTTCTAACCTGATATGGTCTGCCCATAGTTTGAGTACTCCATAAAATTGACATTATTAGAGTTCAGAAGTCGTAAGAAATCACTATAGTCAATTTTATGTGAGTTCTCTGGGTCCCACTCTGTTCCCTTCAATTTTCCCCTCAAGGTCAGTAGTTTCCTGCTCCAATCAGAAGCCATCACAAGCTGCCTCTCCAACTGCACATTTGCTTTCCTTTCAAGCTCTTCCAATTTATTCATCCGTTCTCTCTCTGCATCCTTCAATTTCTGGAAAATCATAAGAGGACTTAGGAGTCGCAGAACAAAATTTCCAAGAGCTACCTATCAAGGCAACTTAACCTTTGAAAAAATATAAAAAGATATCTTCCTAAAGTCCATTGAATTCCTGCCTGACATGAGATAAAGGTTCTCACTAACTATAAAAAACTGCACATGAGTATGTATTACCACCCCCCCCCCTCCTTTATTGCTTAAATCTCTAAAATCAATTATCGTGTATAAAAATCTTCATTTTCATGATACTCTAGTATTTCTTAAAGAAAAAACTGTTAAATCACCCGAGGAAACTCATTACTTGGGGTAATATTATGGCCTCGTTTGGTAGAATAACATTGGAGGAGTGGATCAGAAACCTACAGCATTCTCAAGTTACTTGACAAGGAAAAATAAGTGGAGCATCTCCAATAGGAGAGGCAAGTGACCTTTTTATGCACAATATAGAGAAGTTGGGGAAAAAATCAATCCAACAGACCATGTATCCTATTGTGCAAAATGCAGAATCTGTAAACACCTCGCCAAACTTGGCGAGAATTTTCCTCTCGCCATATTGTTCAACGGCCATTTCCCCCTTTTTGGGACCACTATTCCTATTTATTTAATTATTTGAGTAAAGCATTTTCCACATTTCTATGCCAAAATATCTGCTGGCAACAATTATTACCAAGAGAAAAATGAGTTTTGTAACCGACACTAAGTTTAGCCTCATCTTTTGCCTAACACTACTGGAGTTCATGCCTTAAATTTTGATTTACTAAAATGCAAAAACATGTTTTGATCTATAATTTGCCTAAATTTTACAAAACACTATTGGAGATGCTTCCCATTCCACTGCATGACACGATTGTCATTCCTAATTCTAGCCTTCCAAGGAATTAACCACACCAAAATACACATTTGAATCTATAACTACAAATCATTAGAAACCCTTCATTTAACTAATTTTACTTAATACTCATTCAATTCCCATACAAAAAAGGCCTAGATTTTCTAATACTCCTCAAGAATTTCAGTAAATTTCCTAAAATCTCCTTCTTGACAAAAAATTAGAATACGAAAACAAAGCTGCTATTCCCAATCATCCTTCTGTTCTCAATTTCAAATTTCTAAATGCAGACATTGTTATCAAAGAATTTAGCTGAATTGAAGAGCTTATCACCCACCTCAAATAGCTGAGTTGACTCGGGGTCTTCTTCTTCAATTGCTGAAGACTTGGAAATCGGAGCTGGAGCAGCAAAAACCCTAACTCTGAGCTTCTTGATGGGTTTATTGAACAGAGAGGTGTTGGGTAGGAAGCGTAAATTTGCTCTGCGAAGGCGTCTGTGGGAGAAGAAGATTGATGGGTTTAGAAGGGTTTTAGGAGGGTTTAATGGGTTCGTGAATTGACAGGAACAGAGGGTTTTAGGAACATTTGCAAGCATCATCTTCAACCATCAAGCTGCTCACTCTCTTTTCCGTACTTGAGCCCCCTCTCTCTTGTAATCTCTTGATTTTCTATGAAGAAGGTTTTGTTAAATTGTAAATTTGGACCTTCTACTTTATATCGTACTCACTTTTCATCCCTCTCTATTTTTTCTTTGGGTAGGTGCATAAGTTGGCAGCATAGCATAACGTATGTTTCCCTTTTTATTCAGTGTTTGGGTGTCGGTATAAGGGGGAGTATAAGTTACACCCACGCATAACTTTTTTAATTTTGTGAAGAAAAAGTTATATTACCTCCCCCGAAGTATAAGGCCGAATAAGAGGAAGCATCATAACTACTGTTTGTTTTTTTTTTTTTTGACGAAAGTACTTCGTACTTTCACCCTAATTCCTACCCTTTATCCCTAAACCCAACAACATCAACCTAGTTCTATCACTGCCATCACTATCCTCCTACCACCAATGCACCATCTTCTTTGTCTCCTTCAACCTCTCACAGCCACCATGAGCAACCGCCCTCTCCACCATTAATTCCAACCAAAATCATCATTTGCCACCAACAAAACCACCAACCCAAAACATCAATTAAACCACCATTACGGGCCCCAATTGTTCAATTCACCGCATAACTATCTGACCACCACTACAGCAACTCCTATTACCGCCAACAACCCAACCACCGATCTCCCTTTAATAAGACAATCGACCAAACCGCCACACCACAGTACCACCGTAACCCAAATACCAAATTCACCATCTTCTGCGACAAAAGCCCGAAACCCACACCCAGCACCAATCGATTCCTACATGGAATCCGACCCAAACCATTGAAACCCACCGTCAATTCCGGTGAGCAAGACTCTGCCCTCACCTTCGTTCTTCCTTTTCCGAGCTCTGAAGCACAACATCAACCATCGCAAGCCACCAATAAACATGCCAAGACGACCATCATCACAGAATCGCCATCAATCTCCGATCCAATCCAAAATACCAAAAGAGGAGAAGGCAAAATCGGAGCTCTCACAACCTGGATATGGAGCTCGTATGAGTTCACCATCTTCCAATAATTTGGTTATAACTAACCAAATTAGTTAACAATATAGTTCGTCAATTAAGTATATCAAAGTATGTTTAGTTAATTTGTGTGTTTTAATAGCAAATCATAATACGAACATCTAGGGATTCAAAATCACAATAGTGTAGGGAAATGCGGTCATTTCACATTAACCACTCATCATATCATGTGTCTTATCCGACAGCACCCAAACACATACAACCACCATATCTTATCAGGACTTATCAGACAGTATAACTATCTTGCTTCTTATCCTAGCATAAGCACTATCACTACATAACTTATCCGCTACCTAAACGAGGGTGCATTACACGTGTCCAAAAGACACTACCAAATAAAATAAGTTGCCCTCCAGGCAGACAAATATGGAGTAGAGGAGGTGTAAATTGGGTTTAGTTGTGCATGAGCAACGATAGAGGTGAGTTGACATGTTTAGGAAAAAGAGAAAAGACAGAGAGTGAGAGAGAGAGAGAGAGAGTTAGAGTTGAGGTGTTATTGTCGCACATACATCACCTGAGTTGATCTTTCTGAAGAGATGAAAGTATCGGGTGAAAAAGAGATGCATTTGAGCATTTGAAAAGATTAGGATCACAAATATTGGAGTTTGGCTCTCAAGACTGTCAAATAACTTCACTAACAACGAAACACCCACTATTGGTGTATGGCATTAACAAAACTTTTTCCCAAAATTTGCTTGCAAACAACCGGTGAATATTTGGGAGAAGTTAAGAGAAAATACTTACTAGTTACTCCGTTTGTTTTAAAAAAAAAAGTGATAAAGGCGATTGACAAGAATAAACCAAGAATTGTTGTACCATTACGTTAGCAATTAAGATATCTATCAAAAGATTACTCATTTTTTTGTCGAAAGTAAAATAAATAATCGTGAAATACACATTGTTCTAAAGTAAATAATTATTTTATTTTCATGTGACTGTATCGCCACCAAACATGAAAATATTGAGCATGTGGAGGACTTGCGTGTGTCTGGGTTCGCACCCCTAATCAGCATCAGTGTATGCGACAAGTCGAACTTTCATACTTCGATAGAATAACATGTTATACGTGGTCCCTTTTGAGATATCTGAGTACCTTTGTAAATGCCATTTTAGTGTCCTAAACCAGGATGTGCCTAAAATCCGTTAACTAAAGATGAACAAGCTGCAAGCTTTCTGGGTGCACAAGAATCCGCACGAACATGAACATGTCAGCAACTCGCACGAACTGGAACATGTTCGCACGAACAGGCGCGGGATTGGAGTGGTTTCGTTTGTCTCTTTGGTTTTTTGGGGGCGATTTCGGGTTGCTTTGGCAACAAGTCTAGGTTCCCTTATGTCTATAAAATGGTTCGAGGTCGTGCCTAAGCATGTGTGATGTATTCTTGGTTTCTACATGATAAAATTCCAGTTTTGTGTCTGTGGAGGTAGCTAACATGATCGTTAGTGAACCACGTTAAATCTCTATGTCTCGATCTTGTGTTCTTTTATTTTATTCGTTCTTGTCTAGATACGCCTTTGTTATAACTAACCGGTATTAGAGCCAGGTTTCAAGAAGAGTGATGTCAGGTTTGATGCTCAAGATCGAGCAGTCCATCGGGAGAAATAGCTTCAGGCTATGGCAGATCAAGATGTGTGGTCTGTTAAACTCGAACCCAAAAATTCTCAAAAAAAGATTGTCTCAAACTAGAGATCGAACTCAAGCTCGCTAAACTCACAAACTCATCTAAGCTCGAGAAGAGTCACGAGCTTGACGAACTATCATATGAGTCAAGATTGAGCATAATTTCTTGGCTCGTGGAAAGCTCGAACTCGAGTTCATGTAAAATACGATGAGCCGAGTTGAGCACCGTGAAACTCTACTTGGCTCGATTACACCCCTAATCACTGAAAAGAATTATGTTAGGTGGTATTGTCAAGGCTTATAAATACGTGTATAATCATTTGATGGCAATTATATTATCAAACTTACTCTTAACTTATATTTAGGGTAACGATCAATGTTACCTTATATATTTTAGAGTCGAATACTACTTTCTAATGCTTTGATATTGAGTTTATGTAGAATCTTCTTATGTAATTTTGACAAGTATCTAAAATATATCGAGGTGAGAACTTTTTAGACGAATAACATACATTACAAATATTTACACAAGTTTAACCACTAGGTCCTTGAATCAATATAAATAGGTGGAAGCTCTTTTTGCATTTTATGAAACAAACAAGATCTCTGATTAACTAATTATACCAATGAACTAGCTTCTCCTTGTCTCTAAGAATGTTCAACTTCATTCTAATGAGATGATAATGAGCGTATTTCATGATATCAACCGAGTTACGCACACTTGTTTCTTGCTTTTCGTGCAGATTTTTTCGGAAGACTCTCAACCATGGTCAAAGTCATCCCAACTATTCCATCCATGTAATCGATGATAATGAGTGTAATCCACTGTACAAATAAATGAACTCTTAATTAAAAACAAAGATAATGCGTTGGATAAAACAACATATACAATTTTATCAGAAATATTATGACTCACTCCTCAATTTTAAGTTGTCAATGTGTAATGATCTAACCCAACATAGTAATCAACAGTGATCCCGATGCTCCCAATGATGTCGAAATTAAACTTCATAAAGAGGCATACTATCCGAAGTTTGATGTGAAGCTCCAAAAAATCCCTACATCTTTACTCTTATAAAAGGAGGAATAATAAAAAAAAAAGTGATCCTAAGATGGGTTATATTAAAACACCCCAAATAAGTTGTATATTTAGAAAAATAACCCCACAATTATATGAGGATGCAATTTCGTATACTCATGACCCAAACAGCGACGCCGTTCTTTTATTTCTTCAGGGGATTTTTTCGTTGTTCTTTCCTGCGATGTCTTCTCCAACCAAACGACACCTCGTTCAATCAAACTACGTAATCACAGACCAATGTCTTTTCCTCACGATTCACACGCTTCTGATCAACGTATATGACCCATCGAACCCGATTTTTTTTTCCAGTCAACGACACAATCAGAGCCCTCAATCAAGTTCATTTTTAAATTTTGTGAAGTTGAGTCAGCTATGTAACAAGATTTTAGTTAGAAATTTTAACGAAGCATTGTTTTTTCATTGAAAGTTTATGATTTCTTTTTTATAAACATATAAAAATAAATGCTTTGTTTTTTGTTGATATTTTTTCACTCGTTGAATCAGTAATGAAATAGTTGCCTTCAAGAAGATTTCACGTGGTATTTTTTTTATTGTTTTAATTTTCTTCCGCCAAAGTAATAGAAATTAATGAAGGGTAAAAATGGCAATCGATTTATTGAATAGAAACATACGAATTTTCAAAATGTGGTCAAATATAAGATTAACAAACTTTAAATTAAGATAATTATTTTGCAACATTATTCTGGACGTGGGAATCATCTCGCACTACCTCTCTCCTATCAATTAGAATAATTATTTTGTTGAAAAAATTAAGGTCACGTGGCACATTGTAGTAGAGAGTTTCCAAAAAGAGCGCATAAGGAGAGTTTCCTTAGCATTTCTCTTCACCAGGTCACCGGTCATTTTGTCATCCGGTGATTTGATTAGCAAAACGATGCAAGAATTTGATACTCTTTTCATGGAGTTGTAGAGTAATGTTTTGCTATCGTTTGCTATGCAAAAAATGTTTCGTTTTGCTATCCAAATCACCAAGTCAAAGTGACATGATTACATGTGAAAAAATTCAAACTCAACTGGAATGTTTCAGGCAAAACAGAGGTAGTAGAAGTAATATGGAGAAATAAAAGTAAGAGTTTCGAGTGCTCCAGCTTCTTCGGAGAGAAAAACCCTAGGGCGAAATCCTCAAGGAGGCGACATCAACAATGACAGCGAGAATTCCCTTTGAGTATACGGCGAAAGAGAACCAGACAGTGATCTTTGATGATGACTATTGCGACAAGGCAGAGAGCAACTTTGCCTTCTGCCAAATCAGCATGTTTGTTTTGGAAGAGAGAGTTAACGCCGAAGCCATGAGAACCATGTTCAGACGGATCTGGAATGACGGTGAGAGAATAACGATTTTGGAGGTTGATTTCAATACCTTCTTGTTTCGATTCCCGGATATGGGGATAATGGAACGAGTTACATCTGGAGGGCCATGGATTTTCAACAAGAAGGTCCTGCTGTTAAAGCCCTGGCTGCTTGGGGACCCGATCAAACATGTATCCTTTTCAACTTTTGAAGTTTGGGTTCAGATGATAGGGTTACCAATCCAATTGATAGATGAAGATTCTGCCAAGAAGATTGGTTCCTGTTTTGGTGAAGTTCTCTACGTGGACAATAAGATTCAAGGAAACTTTATCAGAGCTAGGGTTCGTCTCCCTATCTCAGAACCGCTACCCAGGGGAATCCATGCCATGATTCGGAAGGAGAAGGTATGGATAGATTTCAAGTTCGAACGAATCCCTTATGTATGTTGCTGGTGTGGATGATAACACACGAAGGGCGAGATTGTGAAGAATTTACGCCGGAGGAAAAGAATAAGGAGGAGGAAGGCTATGGAGTGTATCTTCTGCAGCACCCGATCATTAAGAATAGGAAAAAACCCCAAAAAATAGAGTCAGAGCCCAAGCGATGGAGGTACAAGTCCAAGCCGAGATGATCATGAAACTGGAGATTCACAAGATCCTGCCCATAAAGATCCAACACTGGAAGCAACGAAGGAGATTGAACCGTCTTTCCCTGACACAAGGGATGCCACTAGTCCAAAAGACATGGAAATCATAGTGTACCAAAACCCTTTGGCGACCCAGGTTGAGGCGGAGTTGAACAGAACACATACCGGACACAAACCAGCCAACAGTCGCAAGGGGAGCACTGAGGACACTGTTGGAAGCATGGCAGTACAAGAAGCAAATACAGTTAAAGATCGTATTAACAACTTCAACCAGGAATTTTCGAAGAGGAAGGGTTCAACCACAACATTCAGTCCTCCACCAAACAAGTCAGCCATTGAAGTATTTACAAACAAGAAAGGAAGACGACTGAATTATCCAGGCGGCCAGGGAATTGAAGAGGGTGAGAAGAATGGTAAAAGTCCGAAATCTGAACGAGGCGGAGACCGGTAACCGGTCCACCTCAAAGTAATGAGTATCGTGAGCTGGAACATTCGAGGGCTGGGCAACCCTCGAAATTTTCTTGCTCTTCACCATGTGGTGAAGAGTTTGTGCCCTAATCTAGTTTTCTTGCTGGAAACTAGATTGTCTGAGTTGGAGATGAATAAGGTTGCGAGTAAATTTTCAAGTTTCAGAGTAAATCAGTTAGTAGTAGAGGTAGAAGTGGAGGAATCGCACTTCTTTGGAAGGAAAACCTCCAAGTACATGTTAATTCGAGTTCCTTTTGGTATATCGATTGCACTTTGGTTGATGAAAATCTGAGCACCCCGTGGCAATTGACATGTTTCTACGGAAATTCAGATTCTCGAGAAAGACATCACTCATGGGAGCTATTACGACGAATCCGAGGAAGCAATACCGGCCCTTGGTGCGTTATTGGTGATTTTAATGCAATGACAATTGCAGCGGAGAAGCTAGGCGGAAGGAGTTTTGACGAACAAAGTTCTAGTTTGTTTCGGCAAGTTCTCCAAGATCTAGAACTTCTTGACTTGGGCTATGTCGGCAAAGACTTCACTTGGCAAAGTAACCCAAGGGGTGGTGAAATTATCTATGAACGTTTGGATAGAGCAGTAGCAAATATTGAGTGGATGACGCTTTCTCAGTCAAGGCGTGTAAACCACTTGACAGCAACAGTTTCGGATCACTGTCCAATTCAGCTAATTCGGGAAGCTCCGAAGGAGAGGAAAAGAGGATGCAAACGCTTTCAATTTGAAGCAGTATGGAAACAATACCCACGGTGTAGTGACATAGTCTCCGATTCATGGAGAGAGATGCCACCACACCTTCCCCTTCGAGAAAAGCTGGCAAACTTGGCAGCCAATCTCAAAGATTGGGAAAGGCGTGAGGTGGAAATATTACGAAACAGGTTGCCGAGTTGCGATCTCAGCTAGCTTTCATGGAAAGAACGCAGAGAAATAATACCAGTGAGATAGGCCGACTAAAGACGGAAATAAACAATCTCCTCCTCAAAGAAGAAGATATCTGGCTACAGAGGAGCCGTATTCAATGGCTAGAAAAAGGGGACAGGAATACAGCCTTCTTTCATCGAAAGGCTACCATTCGTAAAGCTCGAAATGCCTTAAAAGGACTCGAGGACGTAGACGGAAATTGGATTACCACAGAGGAAGGTATTATCTCCATCCTCACTAACTATTTCAAGGAAGTTTTTACGTCCACGAATCCCACGAGGGACGATATGGAGAAGTTTCTGCCAGAGATTTTCCCCTCAGTGGATGAAACGCTCCGTGGTTCACTCGACAAGGAGTATACCAGTCCGGAACTAAAGGAAGCACTCTCGCAGATGGAGCCAATTAAGGCGCCTGGCTTTGACAGATTCCCAGCAACATTTTTTCAAAGTTATTGGAATGTAGTTGGGAAAGATGTGGAACAAGTTTGCTTGAATGTTTTGAATGGGCGGACAAGCATGGCAGATTTTAATAAGACAGTGATAGCCCTTATACCGAAAGTCAAACAAGCAAGAAGACCAACGGATATTAGGCCGATAAGCATTTGCTCGGTGGTGTACAAACTTGTTACAAAGACAATGGCGAATCGGCTAAAAAATGTACTCCCGTCTTTAATTTCCGATAATCAAAGTGCATTTTTGCCTGGGCGTTTGATTACGGACAATATCCTTGTCGCTTTTGAATTATTGCATTCGATGAAATATCGCAAAAAAGATAGATGGGGCAGCTTTGCACTAAAAATCGATATGTCTAAAGCCTACGATCGGGTTGAATGGGGCTTTTTAAAAGCTTGTATGGAACGTATAGGCTTTCGACAAAAGTGGATAAACCTAGTTATGGATTGTATCACTACGGTTTCATTTAGCTTTGCTTATGAAGGGAGAATCTTTGGAGAAGTCATACCTGAGTGGGGACTGCGACAAGGATGTCCGTTATCCCCATACTTGTTCTTACTTTGTGGTGAAGCTCTCTCGAGAGGGCTTACGGCAGCAATCAACAACGGAAGAATCTCGGGCTTTGCTGCGTCAAGGAATGGGCCAAAAATCTCCCATCTGTTTTTTGCGGATGATAGTATACTATTTTCTAAAGCTACGGAGGAGGAATTAGATTACATTCTTCAATTATTACAAAGCTTTGAAAAAGCCACGGGACAAAAAATAAACTTAGAGAAGAGTGCAATTGTCTTTTTTTTCAAATGTTGCGCAAAATCGTGAGGAGGAGTTGAGCAGCCGCATAGGAGTCCAACTGGTGGAGTCACATGATCGATACTTGGGTCTCCCTACATCCATCGGGAAGAACAAATCTTTAGATTTCAATTTTGTAATAGAAAAAGTTGAATCAAAATGTAAATCGTGGAAAAAGAAGTCACTCTCTTTTGCAGGTAAGAAATCCTTATCAAAGCAGTGGCACAATCAGTCCCAACCGACACAATGAGCTGTTTTAAGCTCCCTGTCTCAATTTGCAAAAAGATTGAAGCTATATGGAGGAATTTTTTCTGGGCTCATGAAGAGGACAACAAGGGCATAAGCTGGGTTTCGTGGGAAAATCTAAAAGACAGCAAGGAGCGAGGCGGAGTAGGTTTTGCTGATCTACAAAGTTTCAATCTGGCCATGCTTGGTAAGCAATTCTGGAGAATTCTCACCAATCCAGATTCCCTTTTAAGTCAAGTTTTGCTTAAAAGGTACTGCTCAAGAACCAGCATCTTTGATTTTGAGGCAACCTCTCGGTGCTCTTACACTTGGAGAAGTATCATCTCAAGTAAAAGCATCATCATCGAGGGTTTGAGGTGGACCATTGGCAACGGTAGCAGGGTCAGAGTGTTCAAAGACCCCTGGATTCCCAGAGACCATCCGTACAAGCCCATCACAGTGTCAGAGGACCAAGAATTGCTAGTTCAAAACCTCATCATCCAAGGACATGGGAAGTGGAACTCTCAGAAACTAGAGGAAATCTTTTGGCCAGTGGACGTAGTGGATATTTTGAGGATTCCACTACCCAAGCACCCGGTCCAAGATTCTGTAGCCTGGAGTTTCACGGAAACAGGCATGTACATCGTGAGCACTGGGTACCAAGTGGCAAGAAAACACATCCAACAGGCTACCACAAATGGAGAACATAGAGCAACAGGAGCAGAGATGGAGTGGCTGAATAAGTTTTGGAAGCTTAAAGTTCCAAAAAGATGCCTGTATCCAGCATGGAGAGGATGGAAAAGAGCTCTCCCAACAAAATTAAAATTAAACCGGCGTAACTTACAAGTTCCCATTCACTGCGAATTATGTGGTCAAGGGAGGGAGGATGAAACCCATATCTTCCTAAACTGCCAAACAGCAAAAGAAGTGTGGACATCAGCTTTCCCTCATCTGGATCTGCGCAGAAGAAACATTAACTTTAGTGGCTGGTTTGAAGATTGGATGAAATCTGATTTGAAAGAAAAAGAGAAAGCACTCATCTGCATGTGTATATCAGAGATCTGGAGCAATCGGAATAGATGGATCTTCAGCAACAAGAAGTTGAATGGATCTGTGATTGTCCGTTTTGCAACGGAAAAGCTCGAAGCTTTTGAGTCGGTTCGGAGAAACCCCCAAAAGCCACAAGCACCGTTGAATCAAAATTGGAGACCACCGGAGGATGGATTTCTGAAGTTAAATGTAGATGGAGCATGGGATCCTCGCCGCTCAGCTGCCGGCGCCGGCGGAGTAATCAGGGACTGGAATGGGAAGTACATAGCAGGATTTGCTAAAAGAATCCAATTTGGTACCAGATCGAAGTCGGCAGAAGCACAAGCAATTAGGGATGACATCAATTTTGCGAAGGAGATAGGATGCCAGAACCTGGTCTTGGAAACCGACGCGTCCACCTTGGTGGCTGAGCTCGAGAAGATGAAATGGGGAACTGGTAAAGTCTTCTCGGAAGCAGCTGTGATATTAAAGGACGCCTCATTATTTCCAGAGAATTCCAGAGGGTTTCCTTCCAATACTCCGGTCGCACTACTAATCAAGTGGCCCACCTCCATGCCAAATACGGGTCAACTATAGAAGATCAGGAATTTTGGACCCAAAATGAGCCCCATTGCGCATCTAGAGTTATTCACAATGATGTAATGGGCCTCTCAAGCCCACCAGTTCCTTAGTTTTCAATAAAAGTCTATTTCTCAAAAAAGAAGTAATATGGAGAAGTTAAAAGAAAATACTTAACCCGTTTGATTTAAAATAGCGATGGACCGGAATAAACTGAGTTGTATTGTTTTGTTAGGACTTAAGATATCTAGCAAAAGTGAAAATATACTCCAAAATATAGGATAGTCATTGTTTGACAATAATATGATTTCATTTGTTCAGATAATCTACTCGCACATAGAATGTGTTCAAGATATATGCGAGAGAATTACAAATGTACAACACTTGATCAGTGTGTAATTCTCAAGTTTTGTAATGATAAAAATGAAACATATTTTTATCCAATAAACTTGAACGTTTAGATACCCGTAATTCCGGCAGAAAAACATAATGATCATCAACTCAATTCCGAAGGACACCCATTGGAGGGCGCGATAAATAGTTACTGATTTACAAAATTTAAAAAATTACACCTACAGACTATTGTCAAGAGCTTCTACATAATGTATCACCAACGATCGTACAAATGAAAAATACGAACAAAATGCTTTAACATTTACAACGTGATGTATCTTGCCCAGTTTTGGCTTGTCATGTGTGCGCAGCAAAATGTTTGGCATCTGAAAATGCAGAATTGAGCATTCTGGTTCCCTATTGTAATCCGCTTTTGGAGCCACATATGCATTCTGGGTATGGATTTTGGTAGAACGATTCCTCGGTCCTAAGGCGTGCTCTGCCCTTAATTCCTGGAACTGGACCTCCCCTATTCCTAGGAGCACCTTGCCTAAACAGTATGAAAAGAAGCAGTTGTTACTACTCAAAAGTTATATCAGCATAGAGAACCATTGAACATGGTCCTTTGCAGTTGTGTATGGGAAAAGAGAAGGTTTGCTGAATCAAATATTTCTCTGATCTAAATACAGAATCAAAAAGCTTTCGTGGTTAGTTTTTGAGGATTGCATGTTGCTTGAAAAATCAAAGCCAGAAGGGAAGAATGCAAGTTCAGCAGGATACCTGTTCTTGTGCAGTTTCATCACAAGATGAGACAACGATGGCCCTTCTGTGATCTGCCCACTTTCCAGCTTATCAAAAATTTCAACAAGCCCCTTCCTGCAGATATATTTTTCACCATGAGAAAATATAATGTTGGGCAGAATTTAAGAGATCAAAGAAGATATCTGTATTGTTCATAAGGGACAAACTTAGCTTTCCTGGCAGGACGGAAAATATAAAAATTAAATTTTGTCAAGTGTGTCGCATTCCGACTATTTCTCAGACAAGAAATTGCATATTTTAGTTGCACTTCGCATCAAACATGGAGATATAAAGCAAGGATAATGGAATATTGTAGTTAGGGGTAATTCCTATAGCTATCTCGTATTTTACGTATACCCTGTTAGTATATAAAAGCTTCAAAACTGCCATGTTTTGTCCAGTTGATATAATACAAAGTCCCAGGCAACTAAACATAAAACAATTAACTTCCCCAAGGTACTATCACAATACTGCTTCATAGTGGGTTCTCACTTCTAAGTGTCATGTCTAGTGGTTGGAAATCCAGTAGGTATATGCCTTGATAGGAAAACCAACTTCTAATAGATAATGCAAATTGATATTTTATGCAACATTTAAAGGAGTTGGTGAAATTGGACTCCCATAGAAGAGGCATCCTAAGATGCAAATTAAAAAATGTGTAAATCCTGGCGAGGTTTGTTTCTTCGTCAAAATTCTCTAATTATATTTCTTATTTTTTCTCAACTTCTTATCCTATTTTTCCTACATGATGTAACATGTTTCCTTAATTTTCTTTTTCTCTCTCATCCACAGTAATCAAATAAACAACAAATAAAAATAAAATTTCTTACTTTTGCATGCTACTATCGCGGAATGTACCAAATTATCGATATGCAACATGCAAAAGAAAAGTTTTATTTATAATTTGCATTAAAATTGCGTATCACTATTGGTACGCATCTCCAGCAGTAGGAGGTGAAAAAATGTAAAATTTACATGTATTAACTTTGCATGACATTTGTATAATTTATCTTGTGAGTTAACTAGTTAAATTATGCATTTGTGACTTGCATGGGAGGAGAGAGATAGACACATTATTTTGCATTCCTACGTTCAAGTTCTCTAAATATGAAGAGGAAGATGCATGATATGTAAAATGCATACTCATTTGCATAACCTATTGGACCTCAATGTTTCTCTAACTAATTCATTTTTTTTGCTAACAATACATTTTGCATGATCTATTGGCGATGCTCAAAGACCATGGCATAAAAGACTGAGTTATACAACTGAGAGACATCAAGATCTTTATTTTAGAGAAGTAATACTGGAATTCTTTCAACTGGTTAACTAAGATACCTGTCGGGAGTGATTGTTTTTCGGTGGCCCAGAAATCTGCGGTGCCCCTCAACTGCTCGAGCCATGTTACCTGAATATGATGGAATGAATACATCACTCTCCACTGAGATTATATAATCAATTGCTGCAGTTTGAGATGCATGATTTGCAAATTCTCTCAGTTCTCCTTGGGTCGCAATGGTTTCCTGATGCCAAGGGAACAACAAATTATGAGTTATATGACGAACCAATCACAAAGCATTATCTAATGACATTGTGAAGGTAAACCTTCGCTAAAGCAAACCAACCTTAAAAACGAGGTTTGGGAAGCGAGATTGGAGCTCTGACAAATGAGTGTTACCCCCATAAATTTCACCCGCAGCGATATAAATCAATGTCGATGGAGGATAACCAAGAGCTTGAAGAAAAACTCCAACTTCCTTGGGTGTAAGAGGACAAAGGCCTCCTATTCTTTGTTCCGTCGAATTTATCTTTTTCATCTTCCAATGATTCGTGTTCTCTCTGCAAAATTAATAAAGTTTGATTAAAGCCCAAACAGCACAATATCCAAATTACTTCACAAGACTGGGAAAAGACACACTGAGTTAGAATGCTGTTACATAAGTTAGAGCATGCAGGGCTGATATTTTATTGCGCATATCAAATATCAGAAGTCTTCACATTGCATTTTGTTAAGATAAGGAATCATCAAATTTAAACTTTCAACCCATTGGTCTCTCATTTTATCTGGGAAAACAACTGCCCCCATAAACCAGGCAGCAGGACATCAGCAATTAAGAAACTCCTGAACATATCTACAAGAACTTCACTCTACTTGCACCTCACAGATCATGAGCAAGGAAATTATATTGAGGACAGAGGTAGTGTGTTTTTCCATCATTCTTTATTTCAGTTATGTACAGATTTGAGAAAGGACAAAGAAAAAAGAAAAAAGAAAAAAACATGATCGAGTATTGTCCTAAAATTTCACCTCATTATGGTCAGCTCTTCAGATTCAGCATCAGTGAGACCGTAAACACACCCAGTGAATGATAGCATGTCTTTCTCATATCTTAAGTGAAGAGCAATATACTTCTCTGCCCGTGATCGCAGCCGCTCCACCAGCTTCTGTGGTGTCACCGTCATGCATTCTCAGAACCTAATTTAACAATAATCCCAATCCGACCCCTCTTAAATGCATTTGAAGAAATGCGGTAAATTGGTGAACTACATCATGATGAGTAAACATTCCTATATATTCCCAGCAAGGCTGTCATGATTATGTAATTGCAAAGTGAAGACATTATGTTTGGGACAATTGCATTAGGATCGTTGTAAGATCATTTCAGCTATACATAGAACTAGTTGGAGAAATGAGATCTAACCTTCCCTAGATTCTCAATAGAAGGAGTGAAGCGAAGAGCCTGATACAGAGCACGGCATCTCAATCTCTGGATATCAAGAGGCAGATCATTATTTGCAAGTCTAGAATCTGATTTTGCAACATGAACCACCTGCAAATTGATTTACCAAACGTCTCATAAACAACAAAATAGAAACCCGTGAATTACATGGCCCTGCTCTAGAGTGAAATATTGTTCAATTTCATAGCTCATATACTGCTTGCACACTAAGAATACCAAAAAAAAAAAAAAAAAAAAAAAAAAAAAAACAGATGGCCAATTATACAAGAAATATCCAATCGGGGAAAAAAGAAGGTTGCAATAAGTATAGGCTCAAACATTGACTGTTGAAAGAGGCATACAGCATCACATGTAGAGAGATGCCGCTTTGACATACTTAGAGAAAAACTAGACTGCAGAACCCTAACTGAGAGCAGGTGAATCATGAAATCGAGAGAAGTTTACCTGATATTCATTCCATAGATGTGTCATCTCCTCATAGTAGCCCACACCTGACCAAGAAGTGAAGTGCTTCCGAGCACGAGGTACAGATGCAAACTCCTTGGGAAGTTCTTTCACGATCCGCACATCTTCTTTCAAGCTGGCAATGAAATGTGCCTCGTCAAAAACATCTGAGAAGGTACTGCATATAAAGAGGATCGTAATTCCTGTAAGTTATGTGTGTAGCGAAATAGAATATCAGAAACGACTGAGAGAGGCACTACTAGTCACTGACCTTGAGTCCTGCCAGAAAGAGCGCTTATCCAATTGAGGAATTACTAAAGTTGCATTCATTATGCGAGCAACAGCCACCATATCAGATATCTGTGATAAGACAACATAATGGACCAAGTTAGTACGAGGTCATTCACGTAACCTCAGAGAGATCTGGCCTTTGAAAGTGTGTTACTATGCTTTCAGACAAATTAACTGAAATAGTATCACAACATTCGAGTGGAGAAGAAAATGAATTCTAGTTTCTTGTCTTATGATCACTGTTCTTTCTCGCGGATTACAGATAATAACACTTTCCTAAATATATATCAACAAGAGGTTCCATTAAAAAAATTAACACTTTAAATGTTCCCTTCAGTTGGTTCCACAAATACAAGTAGAATTTTGTTTTTGAAGTGAAAGACTACTTTAGAAGAATGGAAAACCCATGTAAACACATTACTGTTCCTTCCTTTTGGATTTATAATATTCTCTAATGTTAGGTGCCAAGCCATATCCTATATGAAAACCCTATAACTGAATCCTACTTTCTTGGCCTGGCAGAAGCCAAAATTTGCAACTATAATGTTACCACTCCAAAGGTACATACATATAACTTTGAACTATTAGACCTTTACACGTGAATACAAGTACCATGAATCCATGTAACAAAAAATTAGTGTAACAACTTCACACCCAAGGGTTAGGACATATACCATGTTGTTCTAAAAGGATTGCAAACGAAAATGCAAAACGCTTAGGATATGGTTCATTTTGCTATCCGGTGTAGGGCTGCAAGTTAAACCGCCCAAACCGCAAACCAGACCGAACAGTGCTAATTGTTCGGTTTAGGTTTGGTTCGGATTTTGGTGCAAACCGAAACGAACCGAACCGTTTACACCCCTAATCCGGTGTGCTTAACATGATAAGAATGTTTCAACGAATGCTACTCTTAAGGTCAGGTGATCCCCTCATTTCTATGCTACAGTGAAGTATGGAAAATTAATAGATGAAAAATCCGTAACTTACGCCAGTGCGCATCTGGTTCAATCCGCCATTACTCCTTACTGTCATATAGCGATCCCATCCTTCAGTAACTGAGAATTGGAAATTTCTTAGCAAGAGAGCATAATCTCGGGTAAAGTTTACCAGAAGTCAAAATGAAAACAGGAAAGACAAAGTCATGAGGACTGAACCTGTATATTTAGAAGTGGGTTTAACACACTGGTGTAAACCATAATTGTTAGGAGCTCTCCAAATGCTTTCATCCCACTGCTGCAAAAATAAGCATAGTTTCATACTTGGTTCTTTGTTTTTTTCTATCTCAGTTAGATAACTTTGATAAGATTCCTGTTAAACGCTACATACATTACTTGGAGTAAAGAGCTTCTAATGTAGCTAAAATCTTAAAACTTATTCAAGAACTGATCTATGAAGAGAGCATTCTATACCAGCCAAGCAAAATTTAGCTTGTCATAAAGTCAAGACGGATAGCATAATTCGAAGTGAGTGAGATATTTGAACCGGGGCACGATACCCAGACTAATAAAGCAGTAGTTTAAGTATTAAGAGAATTAAAGAATACTGGGACAGGTTATCCCCTGAACAAAATAACCCAGTACTGTAATTAGTTTATCTTCTTTTTGTTTGTGAAACAAACACTGCAGCAAGTGGGTCGGCAAAAACTGACATACAGCGTTCAGAATTAGTCAATTAGAATCCTTGCAGATTGTGAAGCACAAACATTCGTAACAACTCATGGGGTTTTGTTTGAGAAGTAAACCATGTACCTATAACACAAGCATCCAAGACAAGAAACGTGTATGTTCCTCAAAAATACTCCACCACCCATGCAAGACCTGCCCCTAAGCATACCATGTTACAATTTATCCACATGCATTCTAGGCGCCTGAAGTACATATCAGCCAATTAGACACTATATACTCTGTTTCTTCTTTTATCTTGAAGCTGGCTAATCAACCCATTCCTAAAGGCACTACTTGAAAGAATTGTGAACATTTTCATTTATTTATTGAAAAAAAGTATTTCAGAATATATTAGACACTAGAAAATTACCCGTGCCTGAGGGCACTACCCAAACAAAATAAGAAACTCCAAATGAGTTATTATATGCAATATGTGTTGCAATGCAATACATAAATTTCACGTAGAACACTCTCCATGTTTGCAGTAGTATGTGTAATGTAGCAAATGTGTAAGACAACATTTTTTTAGAGTTTTAATCATTATTAACTTTTTTTAATAGGGCACTAACAAACAAACATTAAAGAAGTTTTGGACAAAATTTGCAAGAGATTTAATCATTTTTTATTTTTTTATGAATGACTTAAGTAGCCAAAAAATGTCACGCGCATTAGTAGGGTCCCGTCCAAAGTTTGTGGGAAACTCTAATATCACGGTGTCATGTCCTAAATCCCAAAACTCTCACCACTATCAACTGTGTAGTCCGTAGAGAATAATCATTGAAGATACATATCCATGTTGTAACTCCCAAAACATGCATCAATACCAAGTATGTGGTCCCTAGAAAATAATCATTGGAAGATACATTTTTGGTATTAAAAAGTATTTTCTCACTTAGTATTTTTCAAAAAACATTTCTATAAGTAGGTATCATCTAATGGTTCAAATTCATTTGGTCCAAAGGCTACAAAGTCATTTCAGCTTATTTGAAACTGAACCTTCCTAATTTGTTATGTAGATGGCTGTAATACACACACGAGATTGTGAAAACAATGGATGTAGGGTTTGACACTTTGAATATAAGACAGCTAATGAAGGAGTAGAGTCCTACCAATTTGAATGGGCATGTGGTTAAGAATAGAAGTGATCCAACCGCTAGTAAACACCAAATCTAACCGTTGAAAACATAAATTCATTCAGTTATAAATTTAATCATAAAGTCCATATGGCTACTTAATGTTACTTTTCGTTTTCTTTACCCCATTCCTTAGTAAAGATATAATATAATCCAAATTCCAAACATATACTACAATGAGGTCTTCCTTAGCCTTTTATACCATGTGCATGGATTGAAGAGGAACATTGTTGTTTTACATCAGGACCTTCCAAATGTCAATAGCAATGGTAAAAATATATAGTACAGTAGAACAACTAATTTCCCAATATTCTTCTTTCAGATTCTTTCAGAAGTTCAAAGTCTTCTGCATTCACTTCATACAGCTTCTACCACTATTATGAATCAAATGGCCAGATAAACTAGTTGGCCCATAAATCAAATTACCAGATTGCTAACATGTGAAAGCAACACAACTTCTGAAGCTATCAATTTCTTAAATGGAATGCTCTTGAAAACTGCAAAACCGAAATGCAATGCATTGTGCAGGACTGCAGGTAACATCCAGAAAATTTCAGGTCAGAAAGTATTCATATCTCAAACTACTTTTAGTACACACTTCAAAGTTCTATCATTTTGTGTTAATTACACAAAAAAAAAAAAAAAAAAAAAAAAAAAAAAAAAAAGTTCAGCAACTAGCATTAGTTACTACTTCCAACATAGTAGAACTTCCAACAACTCCTAGCAGATTGAACATCTAAAGCAAAACCCAATTCACAAGATCATAATCATCACTGGATCCAAGAAAAAAATTATGAAATTGACAACAAACCTTCTGTCTTTCAGATTGTTCCTGGACAAGAGGCTTCCTTTCATCATCCAAAATGTCTCTGCTATGGAAGATGAAGAAAAAGAAGATGGACAGAGCAAAGAGGACGACTGAGTAAATCACAACCGAATTGGGAGATAGGTTTCTAGGGTTCAGCTTCGCAACCGACGAGCCGCGGAGGCGTGAATGGCCTCTGTTCGGTGGCATGTCCTCGTTGCTTATAGATTCACCATCTCTCAGTCTCTGTGTGTGTGGGTGTGTCTCTATCTCCTCTCTATTGATCGATTGGGTTCGGAGGTGTCGGCATTTTCACTGTGGGAGAGACGATTTGGAGACGAAAGTGAAATGAAAGAATTGGCGTCCTACCCGTCTGGTGAATTGGTCTTTGAAAAATACCCGTCTCTCACTTATGTTTATTTGTTGACCTGACTTAGGGTTAACCATTGTAACTAATTCAATTTTCTTTTGATTAACTTTCTTTTTAAACTAAACTCTCTCTTCTCTCTTCTTAACAACTGGGACGTGAGACTTGTGTGCTCGTCCCAGTTGTTTCTCGTCCCTGTTTGTATTGCTCGTCTCACTGTGGCAATATACTGAGACGAGAGTCCTGCTCGTCTAAGTATATTGACATACTGATACTGAGACGAGCAGGTCAACACTGGGACGAGCAACTGCTCTGTCTTACACAGAAACTGTGTTTTTTCCATAAAAAACTACGAAAAACTTCGGAAAGATGAACAGTCATAATCAGAAACATGAAAAAGTTGAGAAACAGAAGAGTTCATTACATTAAAAACATAAAAACATGAAGAAAAGATTACATTTTTTTGGGTTTCTTGGGTTCGCGAGGTCAGAGCTTCGGATCTTCTTCTTCACTGATGTCGTCTCTGTTTCTTTTCTTCAGCGGCGGAGATGGCGGCCAATCCACGGAGTCATCATCATCTTCTTCGTCTTCATCTTCAGTGTACTGAGTCGTTTCAGAGCCCCTTTTTGCCCTGAAAGAGGCTGTGATTTCTGCATCACAGTCAGTTTCTTCACTGTCCTCTTCACTGTCTTCTTCACTGTCTTCATCTTCTTCCTCTTCCTCGTCCTCGTCCTCGGACCTTTCACTATCCTCCTCCTTGTCGCTTTCCCACTCCTTTGGTATCTTCTTCTTTGCCATTTCAGAATGTGGTGAGTTTTGGAGAGAACAGTGGCTTTTGTAGTGCTTCCTGGGTAGATGAAGAGACGGAGAGAGATTTAGGTTCATGTGCCGGGTATTATTACATTTTTTAGAAAACATGCATGTATGTTTTCTAGAAATTGTAATAATTTTCAAACATTCTTGAAAAATGTAACAGTTTTTGTAAGAAATGTATCAAAATTTAAAACATGTAACAGTTTTACAATGTATCAAAGTTTTCCTCTTTGCCAATAAATTTTAAAAATAAATTGTTTATTTACGTAATAAACAATTTATTCATATTAAAAAACACAAGAATTGATCGAAATAAAAGACATATTGTTTATTTATGTATTAAAATGCATATTCATATTAAAAAAACACAATAATTGATCCAAACAAAAGATATATTGTTTATTTATGTAATAAAATGCATATTCATATTAAAAAACACAATAATTGATCGAAACAAAAGATATATTGTTTGCGCAATCATCATAAAAGGTTGCGAACTTGGAATTACATTACAAAGAACGAAGAACAACGACTTTTATCACAACATTAATTTTTCAATTGAGGGCAAATCTTTCTGGTATGCCCTTTTACATGGCAATGGCTACATCCGTACGTTCCCGTTCCTCGCTTCTTTTCACGAACGGTTTCGACCATTGGCTTGTGTCTTTTCTCCTTGTCCCTCCCAACTGTTACCACTTTCTTCGGTGGAATTGGGCGAATGTTTCTTATGTGTGCAGGTACTTCGCTTGTGACTTCGCTGCTCCACGTTGCTGGGTTGGGAGGAGTCTTAATTGTACCTGCATAAGCCAGATTGTAGAATTCCAATGAATAGAACCTGCTGGTGTGGTCGTACATGACCTTCATATCATGGTCGGCATTGTAACGGCCAAGTTTTCTGAGTTCTTTTGCACAAGCACACGCATGTACACACGGGAACCACATCTGTTGGTATTTGCTGCACGTGCAGGTTCCGAGGCAATGTCCAGGTTTGAATTCCACGATATGAGTTTTCAGATGATTACCGCGGACTTCATACAGAGACTCTGAAATTGGTCGCACGCGAAAATCTATACACTTTATAGAACGACTCAACATTCTTTTCTCCATTTTCGCAGTCAGGTAGGTGTTGCCCATGTCAATGCCGAAGTTTTGTTTTTTAAGGTGCCACTCGCTCTGATGGTCGCATATTTGGGAGAACATTGTAAGAGCTTTGTCAGACCTGGTCGGCAGCAAGCACGAGTTAATAGACTCAGCATAGTTGGATGTAAGCATCTCAAACCGTGCTGTTTTACAATGGGACCTTGCCCATTTCTCTAGACCGGCATCCCGGAAGTAACGTTCGACGGTCTTGTCGTTAACGTTGTTTACTTTGTCGCACTCAATACCCATGTCTATCAGATGTGACTCACACGCATCCTTATCAAATGTGTAGGCCGCATCGTGGTAATGAGGCACCCACTTTTGTGTATTGTAATGCTTCAGAGCGTTCATTTTCAAATGGTAATAGCAGTGGACGTGGTTGGATAAGGGGTACACGGCCTTGACTGAATTGATGATAGCCTGGTGCCGATCTGAAACGAACGTCAACTCGTCATGATCCTGGACAATTAACCTCTGTCTGTGTAAGAACCAAGTCCATGCAGCGGTGTTTTCCTTGTCCACTAGTCCCCATGCAATGGGATAGCACTGTTTCTGGCTATCAACCATTGTGCATACGACCAATTGCAGGGGTTCTTTCTTCATGTGCGACATGTCGATGACAATTACGGGTCGCATATACGGTATCCCCTGAATTTGTGCCCCGAACGCAAGGAAACAGTACAAGAAAACACCACCTTCGTCCACTCCCATATCTCATTTAGTACCGGGGTTCAGGATTTCACATAATGACATGAACACGGGAAGATCATCGTAATTTTGAGCACGAGTACCCTGGATCATCTGTTTGGCCCTTTAACGTGCATATCATGCCGGCCAGTACGATATTCTACTTCCCATTCTTAAGGCGATGTTCTGTACTTCATTGATTGTGGGTGCCTTTTTGTTTGGCCCATCATTCCCAGCAATTCCTGCGCGATCACTTCGTTATTAATGTTACGGTGCTTCCCATCTACGCTGCATGCCGTACATGTATGAATGGGGTTATGTTTCTTCACCTGGTAGTGCACGGAATCTTTTTGCTTGTAAGCCTCAAGCATCAATTTGCATTCCCGATTCAAGCACCGCAGTATAATACGAGTCTGGTCTCGCTTATAAACGTAAAAAGTCCATCTCTTCAAACCTGCAACCGTTCTGATATGGTGGGACAACGCCCTCCCAGTATACAAACCTTTCATCTCTATTTCCAGACCGTCTAGCCTTCCCACACCAGTCTGTCCACGACTCTCTGTACAATCTACCGCAACAGTTGCCAATGCAAGATTAGTTTGCCCCATTGACTCATTAGTGGCAACCATAACTTTGTCAGCTAATTGCACAATGTCGTTACAGTGAACCGGAGACGGAGTGAGATCTATTGCGTTATATGCTACCCTGTCTTCGTCATGATCCTCGGCGAGTATCTCTATACCCTGAAAGTAATCCTCGCGGTATGTAAGGGGGGGGGGGGCTCAAAGGAACCAACTGATTGTTAAGGGTTTCAGTTTGATCAATCAAATCCTGGTCAGCAACGTCAGCATTAATGTATGGTTGATCCACCAAATCCTTTAACGTGACGTATGACACAATCTAACCACAAGTGTATGGCCGTCGTGTGTAGTAATATCCGGAAATCCGGGTTTATCGAACCCAAAGGACTTGTCGTGAACTAATTAGTATGATTAACTTTATGTGGGCTAAGCGCGTTGTTTATTTTCCTAAATTCTACTAAAATTAAAAACAAATGTCTCAATTAATCAATTGAACTGCTTCACGATTAATAAAGATGAATGATTATAAAATTTCTCAAAGTTTGGAAAAGTCAGGATATCTCTACGGGTCACTAGGTATTTCACACGATATTGGATTTATGTTTTGTTAACACGATTAACATTTATCTAGCTAAACAAGCACAATTACGTCGAAGATGTCTCAACCAACTCCTATGATTAAACTATTAAAAACTGATTTCTCTAGCCTAATTGAGTATAAACACGCATTACGAGAATTCGTCTACTCTTTGTTCTAGCTAACTAGCAAGATTTCTCAACCCTAGATACGGCTAGTGTGTATTTTAATTTTCCGGGCAATGAATATCGATGTCTCTAACATTCATAACCTAGCTCTATCCTATCAATACGTCTATTGATAAAAAAGATGAATCAAACACATAAAATACACATAGCTAGATAAAAAGTTCATCAATTAAGCATAATAGCATGAAATCAAATCCATAAATCACAAATACCGTGATCAAACCCTAGCTCCCTACGAGATACCCTGAGAAAAGTGTTTAGCTACTCAAAAACATGATTCACGTAAAAAGTTTCGTGATCAAATAACAAAACTAGAGAAGAAACGGAGTTTTAGAGGTCAAACGAATGATTCCAAGCTTCCTTGATCGTCTCCTAAGCTCCAAGCTCTCTTCAACGTGATAGAGTACGTGATAATGCCCAAAAAAATGCCCTAACCAAGTCTAATACGTTCTCCCAATGTTTAGAACAAGTTAGGAGTAATTACAAAGCAACCCCAAAAAGTTACAAAACAATTATGCCCGAACTAGGTCGGTGACCTAGTTAAGTAGGTCGTGCGACCTACTGTGCTGCCCAGAACAGGTCGTGCGACCTGTATAGTAGGTCGTGTGACCTACTGAAACTCGCTGAAATCTCCAACTAGGTCCTGCGACCTATTATTAGGTCGTGCGACCTAGTTACTTCATCAAATTTTTCCATCTTCTTCCCACTTGTTCCTCTTGCTTCCGAATCACTTCCCGGGCATCGCTTCTTCATTCAATCCTCCATTTTGAGCTCTCATCATGCCTCAACACTCGTATAATCTTCTCTTTAGCCTCTCTAGCACTTGATCCATCAAATCTCGCTTTCCTTCCCAAATCTCGAGCTCGCCTTACTTCTGAAGTTCGTTTCCTCTATCCACTTGCTCCCCGCGTGCTCCGGCCCTGAAAATCACAACACGAACACCCCGCGAAGATCAAATGTGACAATATAAGATAAATAGCGCGTAAAACAATGCAAGAAACGCCCGGACTTTACATTTTAGCATACGAACTCATTTTCTCAAATAAACACATGATTTACTCGAAAAGACGCAACATTCTCCATTACGAGCACACAAAATGTAGCGAAATAAGCAATAAAATAACTCCGAAAACGGAGTTATCAACGTACATGGTTACAATACATCCCTTTTTCGTAGTATCAAAGCTATCTTTGATTTCTAAATCTTTAGTGAGGATATTAGGCTCGATCAGGTTAGCATCTGGAAATTGGAAATGATAACATAAGACAACCTTTTTGGTAGGCGGACAATCTGTATCCATTCTGACCAAAACTTCGTGCTCCAAAGATTCCACGGTAATGCCTTGAATTATCTTGAAAACTGCATTCTTCACTGCCTGACCTATGTATATGTGTCTACCTTCAGCACGCGTCCATTCACCATTCCAAACAGCACGGAACATCAATTTTCTCACCATTTCTACATGTCAAGAGAGACAATGATTTTAGGGTTTAGGGTTCGGATAGTAGAAAGAGAGAGAATGATTTTAGGGTTTGGATGAAATTAGGGTTTGGTTTGACAAAGAAAAAAGGTTTTCTCTCACCATATGAAGGGGAACATAATGTTCTTTACCTTTTTCAGGGAGGAGAGGGACCACCACCATCTCAGACAACATATTTATTTTAATAATGGGACGAGGAAATGCTCGTCCCAGTAATTCAAAAAAATGAGACGAGGAAATGCTCGTCCTAGTATTTCCAACTGGGACGAGAGAATACTCGTCCCTGTATTTACAACTGGGACGAGAGTATACTCGTCCCAGTTTTAGGTGTACAATCTTAGGGTTTACTTAAAATGCTTGGATGTTCTAAGATTTAGGGATTCATGTTTAGTATTATTTAATAACACTTTAAGTAGCCAAAAGAATGATAATTAGTTGGTTCTAGTGTTTAGATGATATTTAGTTGGTTTAAGGGTATGTATAAGGTTTAGGCATTACATGATTAAGATATGATGAGTGTATGATTTTGAGTTTATAGTTTAGATTACATGATTATATGGTTTAGGACTTACAATTAACATCTTTAGTGGCTATAGGAATGATACTTAGTTGGTTCTAGTGTTTAGTGTCCACAAATGTAGGATTTTGTTTGGATGATATATGCTTTAATGGTATGTATAAGGTTTAGGCTTTACATAATTAAGAGATGATGATTGTATGATTTTGAGTTTATAGTTTAGATTACATTATTATATGGTTAGGACTTACAATTTACATTTTTAATATTGAATACCATTTTTTCATGATAAGAGAGGATTTCAGGGTTTAGGGTTTAGGGTATGCTCGTCTCTGTCGTCCCTGTCTTGTCATCTTTGGGTATCGTACTCGTACGAGTCTATCACACCCCAGACTGGGACGAGTGATCTTTCGTCTGCGATTTGAAGGCCAGACGAGAGATTACTCGTCCCACGAGTCTATCAAATGCCAGACCGGGACGAGTCCTCGTCTGTGATTTGAATGCCAGACGAGAGATTTCTCGTCCCAGTCTGGCAGGCCTTGCTCTTCCCAGTTGTGCATGGGGAAGACTGGTACGAGCATAGTTCACGTCTCAGTCTCAGTCTTATGAGAAGACAGAGACGATGAATATACTCGTCCCAGTCTCTCCACATACACAACACACATCAAACCAATAATAATGAAGAACAGAGCAGAAATATAACGAACATAACCTACATTTTAGAATAACGTGATGAACATATTGGAAGGATGAAAGTTAAAAAAATGAGAATACCATACATTTCAGAGTACTGTGATCAACAAATAATAAGGACAAAAGCAGAGAGATGAGAGTTTAAGTCTTTACGGTAGCTGAAGAACAAAAGTGAGGAAAGAGAGAGACTTGTACAGACAAATGGGATACTTCTATGGGAGAACTGGAGCCAATGAGAGTGACAAATGAGCCATATTCTTGAGGAGTTTAAGGTATACATTCATAAAGTTTACAGTTGGAGTAAATTCAACTGTACTTGGTAGGTTGAGGTAGATAGAAACAATTCAATGTTGGAGAGAGAGAGTACGCGTTTTTAGGGTTTGTTTTTAAAGTCATTTAACTATTCTGTTTGGAGACGAGACATACCGTCTTTGGAGACGATAGAGAGAGAGATGGAGACGAGAGAGAGAGTTGGTGACGAGAGACAGTTGGAGACGAGAGAGAGAGCTGGAGACGAGAGACAGTTGGAGACGAGAGAGTTGGAGACGAGAGACAGTTGGAGACGAGAGAGAGAGATGGAGACGAGAGACAGTTGGAGAGGAGAGAGAGAGATGGAGACGAGAGAGACATATGGCCCCACTACCCTGCTAACAACCACTTGTTACCTAGTGTTTAAAAATGAGGGTATTTTTCAAAGACCAATTCACCCGAATGCATTTTTCTAAGATCAATTCACTGACTGGCATATTTCCAATTGCCCCAGGATTTGGAGACGAAAGTGAAATGGCTTGATTTTGAATAATTTCACTAAACGTCTTTCTAGTTTAGGTTTTTAGGTTTATACCCATTGAGGTCTCAATATTCACACTTAATGAACCTATTGTTCGAGGAGGTGTCAAAAATAGCCCAGCACATTTGTCAGCCTGTGCGACTGTGCCAGCCGTTAAATGGGTTGAAACCCGCCCATTAAAATAAATGTGTGAGTATTGCCCAACCCATTTCAACTTGTACTTTAAGGGCATGGGACTTTAAGGGCATGGGCGAATAAATGGACTACGTTATTGCCTGTTTTCAACTCGCAAGTAGTATGGGTCACAAGTAATAAAATTGGTAAGTTAATACTAAGAATTCGTCGAACACAAAGGCCCACTGTGGGGTTGACTACTAGTTTTTTTTTTTTTTTTTTTTGAAAAAATGACTACTAGTTACTAATTGCTTAAATACAATTTAAGCTAACTAAATAAGAGTTGATTTTACTAACTAACTGACTAATTGGCATAAATTAAACGATAATAATTGAGATAACAAGTTAGGGTTCGGGTAATTTGATGCAAGTTTTCACATTTTAACTTTATATTACTTGAAACACACATGATGTTGCAGTTCTAGGACTTGACCAATTTGACCGGTTCAACTGATTGGACCCCGGTCCGGTCCGGTCCTGTCCTTTTTTAGAACTATGTCTTCAAGAGACTTCAAAGAGAATGTTACAATACAACAATCGTACCACAAACACAGTGGCACACACTCTAGCCCATTGAGCTATGTTACATCAGTCCAGCACTATTTGGGTTGGTAGTGAGCCCATCGGGAAAGCTAATTCAGTTTCAGATGCTTCTTTGGGTCTTGGGAGCCCATAACTTAATAACAAGTTGTAGGGTAGGTTTAGTAAATAATGTTTCTGCTTGCAGCATAGTTGATTCTCGACATCATAATCATTTTTAGTGCAATTTGTTAAAAAAAAAACATGTATTTTACTTCCCAGACAAGTTTTGCTTTCTCACAGCCGTTGCTTTTGATTAGTTTATCAACAACTGAATTTTACCTTACAGTTTTTTTACGTTTCAATATTTATCTTTATGGGACATATATGTCACATATTTGTCATTTTATTCTCACAGCAAATTTTCACAGTTGATTTACCAAATACAAAATCACAGTAATAATATTTCAGTGTAACATTCACGTAATTTTTACCAAACAACATTTTATTTAAAATTCATAATAACTTTCCCACAATGATTCTCAAACAGCAGTTTCTAACACCGCCACAACATGCTCAGATAAAAAAAAGGAAGCACCTTTTCAAAAATTTGAAAAAGAAAAGAAATCACGGTCGAATAGGAGAGGCAAAATACTGAGAACAAGAATGTATCAAACGAGAAAGGGACAACCACTGGTGGTGTAAAATATCTCCTGTAATATTTTCTTCTGATATTTAAGAAGACAAGTCAGAACTTGACATACTTTACAATCCTTAAACTATAAGTTTACAAGAGAAAAACATATTAAAATTAGTAATTGACCTAAAGATCCAAGACAGACTTGTTTGAATGAATATGCAGGCAGCATATGTCTAGGACACACCAGTCCAAAACAAGCGACGGGACATGTTCATTTCGGACAGCCAAAATCCTTCTAGTAGTCTTCGCAGCCATGGCCTACAAAATCCCAACAAAGCGGCTTCTGCCGTCTGCAAATTCCATTGGGTTCATCACAACATCATCAGGTGGTCTCAGCCGGCTATATATCCTCTATCCCATTAGTTCCATCTTCAAAATCAACTGTTACAACCCACGAAACCCAGCAAAATACTAGTATAAGAACAAGTATGATGACCATAACCTGCAGGCACAAGTAGAAGACGATGGCTGTTGAGCTTCTCCGCATCCTTTTTCTCCAAGTTGTCGCCTTGGCACTTATTTTTGGACCATTCTGCTGTAAGTATTAGATTCTGCAAAATTCGGTAGAAGTTGGTATAGTTAAGTACAACTTCATAGTATTAAGAACACTCTGCATGTCTCTAGTGTTGGTGTTTTGAAGAGAGAAAACCCAGAAGTTTTTGCACGGTGTATTCCCACGAATCTGTGTGCTTCTTTGTGCGATCTTCTGGCCGTCCAAATGACTTGTATATTTGTACATAGATTTCTCTTGGGACCTTCCACTCGACGAGCTAGAGCAGCTTTCATCCATGCCTCTAAATCCAGTTCAATTCTCCCGCAACTACTTGGAATTAGTTTGCTTTCTGTTAGCAAGAGCATAAATGATGCTAAATTAGTCAGGACCCGATATAGAACAGAAACAAAGTGCGCTATTTACCAAAAAAAAAAAAAAACACACGCGAGATGTTGCAATTTACCCATCAAATATTGCTATACTAACTCCCTATCCAAGTCCATAGTTCATAAAAGCTTCACGACCTATGAAATTTAATCATTTCCTTCATTCAAAGGTGTCAATCATGGTAGAGGGCCTTGTTAAGGATACCTATCTGCAATGAACACGACTGTAAAAAAGTAAGGTTGAACCCCAACCCTGAGGGTCCTCCACTCCTGACTCCCCTGCCATGAGAATAGTGGAGGAGGTAAATCGCGAGATGTGCTAGGGTTCTGGAGCTGCCAACTGATGAGCCTGAAAAAGGAGCCCGCTCCCAAATTCTCAATTTTTTCCACCATGTACATAGAACATCATTACATTACAAGAAATTCCTAGTCTACCCTACAACTACCAGGTTCAAACTCCAGACCTCATGCAGGGCTTTGAATGTTCGACCACTGAGGTAGCACCCATTTGCCCAAATTCACAGTTAAATTCTCAGCTTTGCTGAGAAGATGATTCAACTCGGGCCAAATGTCATGATGAAGTCAGTGATTCGTATTGAGAAAACAAGGGATGCGAGTTAGAAGCGTGTACATACTGCAGCAAGATCATTCTAATAGCACCATCCTTCAGTTTTGTGAAATTTCACTTTTCAACGAATTCTGATCTTTTCATGGTGGTGTGTAGATGGGAAGGTGATGATGGAATACATCGGAGCAACCGGCGTACCAGTAAAGTTCAACAGCGTCCCCATCAACAAATCCATCAATTTCCACTTCATCCTCAGCTTCGCCATCGATGCGGATCCCAAAGGAAACCCCCAAAACGGAAACTTCTCCCCTTACTGGGCCGAAACCCTAACCCCCGAATCCGTATCATCGATAAAATCACAACACCCCAATGTCAAAGCCCTAGCTAGCCTCTCCGGCTGGAGCCTCGGAGACACAGTCCTCCACTGGTACACCCCTTCCAACCCCCAAAAATGGATATCCAACGCCTTCAAATCCCTAAAATCCATCATCACAACCTACCATCTCGACGGGATCGACGTCGACTACGAGAGCTTCCCAAAGCACAACAACGAGAGCTTTGCGTATTGCATGGGCGAGCTCATAACTCTCCTGAAGAACCAGTCTGTGATCTCCGTCGCCACTATTGCGCCGTTCTACAGCACGGCTTTGCCCTACATTGAGCTGTTTAAAGGGTATGGTGATCGAATTGATTATGTGAATTATCAGTTTTATACGGATAAGGTGAAGACGGCGAAGGGGTTTGTGGAGGCGTATAAGATTAGAGTGGGGCAATTTGATAGGGAGAAGGTGTTGCCGAGCTATGAAGTTGATGGGAGAGGGATTCAAGGGGAGGCGTTCTTTGATGCATTGAGGTTGTTGGAGGGGGATGGGTTTGATATCAATGGGATAATGATCTTCTCTGCTGATGCTTCTGGTTCTAATGACTATTACTATGAGAGGAAATCTCAGGAGTTTCTGCTCAACTCTACAACCCCTCATGCATAATTCCCTATTTGTTTGTTCATTTATATGATGTTCTGATAATAATACTGTAATTTCTTCCTTTTTGTTATAGCAGCAACAACTGTAGTAAAGAACTATCTGTAATAAATACAAGACTAGTGATGCATTTACAGGATTTAGGGTCAGTTAGGGAATGCTTTTTTGCTGCCAACACAGATGCTTTTCCGACAACAGAAGAATTTTTTAGTGCGTTTAGTTAAAGTACATTTTCTGACTTCTCAGACAGTTTCTGACAGGAAGGGGAGATGCTTTTCCGGAATCTGCTTTTGATTAAATTGTCTACAACAGATTTTAACCTTACAGTTTTTTTAAATTTCAACATTTATCTTTACAGAAGTGATACATATCATATTTTTGTTTTACTCTCTCACATCAGGTTCACTGTGGATTTGCCAAACATGAAATTACTATATCGATATTTTACTGTAGCTTAACGTAATATTTACCGAACAACATTTTATCTAAAGTTCAAAGGAGCTTTCGTATAGTGATTCCCAAACAACAGCTTTTAGCACGTGCATTCCCAAAATGGCCCTCAATCAAATGACAACTTCTTTTTGGTAGCTACTATTTTTTTTCTAACTAATTGGTTCCCGCTCTAGTCCCTTCAGCAGTAACAATAGAGCTTCTAAAGAAACAAGGAAACACTATGATATGTTTTGGTCATTTACTATTAGAAGCTCTACTTGAATAAGATTCTTCAGGGACAGTAACTGTAATAGACAACAGCAGTCGTAACATCACATTACCTGATCAACAAGAACTATAACATTTGAACCGACATTGAAAGCAACAAGTCAAACTTTAAGCTCTCTGAGGCACCAGACTAAAAACAAATGTTTGTTTAGAGTAAAACGTGTAATTATGTCCAGGTTTTTCTTTCATACTAAGGTTGCAAGTACTTATTTACTGTAACATCATTCAGCAGGATGCAGCTCCGGTAAGACTTCAAGTCATGAACTGTGCTGACTACTGAAGTAGGTTTTGAGAATGCTTATTAGCCTATTATGCTTCAGTGGGAACGGAAACTGATTAAATCATTATTCAGTTTGAAAGATATGCCAACTGAGTTCTCAAAAAGTTACAATTGTTCCATCATTGCTTAAGAGTATGCAACTTCTAAAATGCTAGTAAAACTCTTCAGATACTGCAGGAAATTTCCAGCTGACATCACTATTATTGCAACTAAAAGCCACCACAAGAGTGGCATTACCAAAAAAATTCTCACGAAGAACGGCCTAGAATTTTTTCGCGAGACATGGGTGTGCTTTCTCAAAATGCATCTCTAAAGGGACACTGAAATTCAACCATAATTTCACAAAACTGAATATAGTCACAAAAAATGAATATTCAAAGACAATATGAAAGAACTGCAAGTAGGCAAAATAATGACAAAATTGAATATTCAAAGACAAAAGACCAAGCTTCCCATAGCTGCTATGCATAGATGTGCCGGAGCATTTGAAAGTGCCAACGTTGGGGCAGGACGACAAAATGAAAAATGTCAACATTAACAAAGTTTTCTCAAGCAAGAAAACAAAGTGGAAAACTAACGCCAGGTATATTACGAGAAAATAGTAAATACGTCTAAACGGTGCATAACGGTGAGAAGGAAAAAAGTTATAACTCATACATGTCTGTATCTGCAAAACTCATCACGTGAAAAATAAATCATCAAAACACAAATCCAAAATCAAAAGGCGCACTTGTGCCAAAAAAAAAATGAAGTAGAAACTAAAGAAAAAGGAAAAAGAGCATTGAAATGTAAAAAACCATAAACACCCAAAGCAAAGTATTGCGGTAAATTGAAATGTTTGCTTTAGTATGAAACAAAGGGGACTTATAGAAACTCCCCTCGCTACAGGACTCTGCTCGATACAAGAAAATGCAAACTACAGCTGATTTATACTCCAGTGTCTTAAAGCAAATTACAAAACATTTCTACTGGCAAACCTTATAAAGAGATGATGCAATTTTTATGATATCGGATAATTATTTACGAGAATCGCCACACTGATTTGAAACAGAATTAAACCAACAGAGTACTCATCCAGTTGGCATAAAACAGAGAATTTCATACAAATACTCGGTGAACATCCACATTTGACATTTTTTTTTTCAAATACTAGTAATAATTACTCAGAGTGACCCCTCAATTGAATAATATGTACTTGCAGAGAAGAGAACATCAATTTCCCAAATTGAAACTCACCCAAGTTTTACTAAACCCATGATTTTTTTCCAGATACTATCTACCAAAACACGATTCAAAACCCAAATCTTTGGACATGTGTAAGTCAGCTACTAGGGCTTCTTGATCAGAAAGAGATGAAAAGAGAGGGGTTTTTTTTTCTCACCTGGAGGCCAGTTGGGTGTTCGCCTATCAATCTAGAGAGCGGAATTTGCGACGGTCGAACGCTTTCCGGCTTCTCGCCCACCGTGGGAAGTAGAACGAGCACCACCGTGTAGAGCTCAGGTGAAGTGAACGAACGAAATTACAGAATTGACAGATACCTCCCCAATTATTTCGAATTATAACAATTTGGTCCAACTTTTCTCACATCCCCACAATCCGGATAACTTTTTTTGGGAAACGATTCTATATTAATGGGTATTCAACCCCAAAATATCAATGTTTTGAACATCATGCGTCCAAATTGGCGTTTGAGAATAATGCAAAATGTCCTCTTTTATAGCTTCTAAAGCAAATTAATTTGCGAACCTATTTCCTTCACTGTGAACGTGGAGGAATTCTGCTTCTTCAAACTTTGAAATCTTTTATCTGCAGTCTTCCAGCACTTCCTTGAGATCCGAGATGACATTAAGCTCCTTAATCTTCCATGAAAAACTGTCCTTTAACAGTAGCATCACCATAAGATTATCAAGTTCCAATTGCACGTTGGGTAAACCCAGCTCAACTGCGGAGTTCCAGGCCTTCACTGACAGCAACTAGTTCGGCCATCAATGGCGATCGTTGTCGTGAAACCCTTCTTTAACGAGCTCCCCTGAACGAACCATCGTCACCTCTGATTACGCACCCAACACCCGAGGCCGGATAGTGTTCTGTCCACGATGCATCACAAAGTCTACCGGCCTGTTAGGATGCCTCAGCTGCATACATCACAGACAAAAGTATTCGGTTATTGGGGAAAAATTCATCGAGTTGTTCCAAAGGATCAAAACGGCCGGTTTCTTAGTTCAAGGTCCCTCTTACTAACTGGAATCAAAGAATTAGTGGATCTGTTCCGTCCAAAATGGGAATGGGCTAGGGTTATGAACTTATAATCTATAATCTGATGATCGAGTCGATTCCATGATTATAAGTTCATTCAATACCGGACCAGACCGGAATATTTATTTTTAAAAATCCTTCTTTTGGTCGACTCCATGAGCTGCTACTGAAGATGCTCGCCGGTGGTTGATCTTCCAGAAAACCATCCACCCTCAATTCCTTATACTAGTTCAATAATGCTCCACCATTCTGAGTTACTGTCTCCGGATCGCTGCCTTTTTTTCTAAAGCATGCCTCATTACGATTGGTCTACATTGACCAAATAGCCACAACAAACTGTTCACATCTGGAGTTATCCTCCTTCGTGAAATACTTGGTGATAAGCTCTCCGATATCAACTGAACCATTGTAGTTAGGGATTCCTCTCAACAAGATTAGACAAACTTCTTGTGCGTGCTAGCATTCAAAGAATAAGTGTTTCATTGTTTCGACTTTGTTTCTACAGACGTTGCAAAATTAGGAGACTCCTACACCTCTATTGCGCAGTTTAATAGCTACTGGCAATGAGAAGTGCCACATTCTCCAGATTGGCATCAACATCTTCTTCGACATTTTAAGACTCCAAAATTTCTTCATCCATGAATAGGTAGCGGTCTGGGAAGAAGACGAAGGACTTGAGTTTGTAAAATCCCTTTGCGCTTTATAACATGACTTGACTGAGTAGATCCCATCCTCTGAGTGAACCCAATAAAGCTGATCCGACACTCCTTGTTAAGCTATAGGAACTGAGAGAGCTGCCTCTAAGTCAACCAGCCACAAAGCTTGTTGCACCTTTTCAACGTCCCAGACACCCAAGCTTTCGTCAATTAAATCGCTATCTTTTACTTCCTCCCTACCGGATGGACAGGTGGTAATCATCTTAAAAGTTCTCGGTCTTAGCAACCAATTGTCTTTGTAGATTTTCACCCTTTGGTCGTCTTTTATTTTCTACACAAGCCCACGTTTCAACAAATCTTTTCCCTATGATAAGCTTCTAAACACATATGACACTTTGGGACATCTTCTTCAAATCATAATCAAGAATAGTTGAGTTTCGAAAATACTTATCTTTAAAGACTCATCTCACCAATGAATTTGGCTGTTGCAGGATTCTCTACACTTGCTTGGCCAGCATTGCCTTGTAAAAATCTTGGAAATCACGAACATCCAGGCCACCATTCTCGCGATATTCCTTCATCTTCTCCCATGCCACCCATTGTATCTTCCTCTTGTGCTCGTCTCCTCCCCACCAAAATCGTCTAACCGCTTTCTCTAGATCTTGACATACTCTAGTTGGGAGCATAAAACAACTCACAGTGTATATTGGAATAGCTTGTATAACTGCTTTGATCAAAACTTTTCCTGAAAACTGTTGATAATGATTTTCCTTTCCATCCTTTCATCTTGACAGACACCCGTTCCACCAAAGGACTAAATGTAGCCGTCCTACATCTGCCTATTCGGGTTGGGAGTCCCGGATAAGTGTCATGATGGGCTTCTAACTGGACTCCACAACGCACATTGAGGGAAACACGATCCTCTGCTTCAATATTATATGAGAATATGACTGAAGATTTATGAAAATTCAACATCTGACCAAAAGCTTTTTCGTAGTCATGGAGCACTCCTTTAAGGACTGCAATCTTCTCAGGCATCGCTGTAGTAAAGAAGAGGCTATCATATGCAAAAAAGAGGTGAGAGATCTTGGGACCTCCCCAAGACGCAGCCATTCCTGACATCCGACCTTCTTGCATAGCAGCTGTTAGACTTCGAGATAAAGTTTCACTAACAAGGATGAAAAGGTAGGGTGATAAAGGGCAACCCTGACGCAAAACCCTTTATGGTATAATTTTCCCTTTGTACTTCGCCATTGATAATAAGACTATATGAGACAGTAGAGATACTGTTCATAACCAGATTAATCCAACTTAAACCGAATCCCATTCTTTCCATCATTGCTCACAAAAAATTCCAATCAACTCTGTCGTAAGCTTTGCTCATATCCGCTTTAAGGGCCAAATATCCCGTTTTGCCATTTTTTCCGATTTGTCATGGAATGCAAAATTTCATAAGCCGTAAGACTACTAGAAAATGACCCGTGTCCGTAGGGCACTACAAAAATAAACAACCCGTGCGCGTATGAATTTATAAAATAAATGTAAATGTAAATTGGAGATATAATTTTTGCTACATTTACGTGTTTATTTATGTAACAAACAGATAATGAATGAAAAAGATTCTGAAGATATAATGAGATAAGAAAGAAATTTTTGAAGATACAAATATTATCTTGCCCTTAATATTTACTTTATCTTTAATAATAATAAGAAAAAATAGCAATCAACGGATCAAAATGTCTCAAGACATTTTTAGCTATTGGACGATCCAGATCTTTCCATCAACACGTTTTGGAGGGAAACACCTAGCTGATTTATTATATAGATTATCTGAAATCAATCTACCAGGGACAACACAAGATGATGGCGGTAATGGTGGTAATCCCACTCAACTCTGTCAAACCTGGTTGTTATTGTTGTTTTCTAGTGGTTGAGGTAATGGTGGTAGGGACAACAGAAGATGATGATGAAGAAGAAGGAGGGATGGGTTGGAGAAGGACGGTGCAGTGATGGAAGATTCAGAACCGAAACCCAGAACAGTTCCTGCCACTATCGTCGGGAGGGATTCAGGATCTGATTTGCGAGTGCAGGCGGGGAAAGGAGACGCCGATGACCTAGGCACCGACGGTTGGGAGGACGAAAACCTCCAAACAGTCCTTCATTCGTTGGGGGGGGGGGGTTGTGGTGATGGTGGGTAGGGTAGGGTTAGAGAGAGAACAAAGAAGAAAAATGGGGGACACGGAGAAGAAGGAGCATTTATAGGGGGTATTTTTGTCCTTTCACCCCCTCCGTTAGCTTCATTCACTGTCTTAACTCTGACAAGGAGTAATGGGCTTCATCAAAACAACAAGGGGATCGCTATTTAATCCAAACTCAAGGGGGGGGGGGTGAAAATTATCTTTTACACATTAATTTAAGATATTTGTAGGATCTACTACATCTGTTTCGCCTGTTTCAGCCTACTCACTTTTTGTCATTATTCACTGAGTTACTTTAATCCAGTGATTTGATTAGCAAAACGATACAAGAATTTGGTAATCTTTGCATGGTGTTATAGAGGAAAGTTTATTCTAAAATACCATGAAAAATTGTTAAAAAATTACATCGTTTTGGTACCCAAATCACCAAGTCAAAGTGACTCAGTTCAGGTTAAAAAGTCAAACGCAGACGAAACGGAAGTAGTATAAAATTGAGAATTTAACAAAAAATTTCAAAAAGATACCTGTTCTCCACTTTATCACTACGTATCCAAAAAGTTACCAATCCGCAGTACTCGTATCCTATTTTTAACCAGTGTACCAAACATACTCTCACTTTATCACTACGTTGACTAACTCCAAACAGTTTTCTAAAATTCCAAAAACACCCCCAACCCGGTTGTATATATCCACAACCCCACCTCACTCTTGCCCTCTTCACTTTGCTTGGTTCTAGGGCTCGCACTCATCTCTCTCCCTAAATCTTCCTCTGCACAACTCCGGTAAGATTTCTAGGGTTCCTTCCCCATCTCCCTTCAAATCTTCGTAAATACTCTATTTTTTGCACTCATGTTATCGAAAATTTCAGATTCGTCTTGCTCGGCCAATGTCTCTTGACTCAAGCAAGAACTGGTTTTTCACATTCATCCGGCGCGGCAGATTGCGGTGTTCAATCAACATCTTGTTCCGTCACTGGACCTAAACCGATCCGCAAATTAAACCTGGTTTGTGGGTCGGTCCAAAGTCTCGATTTTTATTTCTCTTTTTTAGGGTTTCTTGTGTTTCTTGATTTGTGGGGGCGTTCTGTTGTTGGTGGTGGTGATTTGGGTGATGGCAAGGACGTCCCTCCCTCCTGGGTTTCGGTTTCATCCGACTGATGTTGAGCTGGTGAAGTATTACTTGAAGAGGAAGGTTTTGGGTAAGAAGCTGTGTTTTGATGCCATTGCTGAGGTCAACATCTACAACTTCTCACCTTGGGATCTCCCAGGTATGATAGATATCTAAACCCTCTAATTTTTAGATCAAATTTGAACAAAGACCTAATTTAATCAAATTTGAGCAAAACCCTAAATTAGGGTTTCACAGATAATACCATTCACAGATTGCTTGATTGAACCTGTGTGTCTTTGTCTTCTGGAAGCATTCAATAGATGTAGTTGTTGAATCTTACTTTTTCGTCAATGGGATTATGGTGTTTCCTATTTTCTTTGAAATGAGACAGTTATTGCACTCTCTGTGTCACAATGATTAGACTGCTAGCTGACTTGCAGACGAAGATGGACAGTTATAGATGCATATAGTTATGGACAGTTATAGATGCAAATTTCAACAAAAAACCCTAAATTAGGGTTTCACAGATTCTTTGGTTGGATTGCAGATTGCTTCATTGAGCCTGTGTGTCTTGTCTTCTGGAAGCATTCATTAGATGTAGTTGTTGAATCTTACCTTTTCATCAATGTGATTTGTGGGGTTTCCTAAATTTCTATAAATGAGACAGTTCTGTGTCATTATGATTAGACTGCTAGCTGACTTGCAGATAAAGATGGACTGTTACAGATTCATATAGTAACTCTTTAGTTAGTGGGTTTGGAGAAGTTTGTTCCTGATTGGTCGGTGTTTGTAGTAGATTTATAATGGCATTCAGTTTATGTCTGTTTAAATAGTTTCTGTGGATTTGTCTTCTATCTCAACAACAACACTGCAAGTATCTACGTCTAGCCTAATTATTGTTAACCAAGTGTTGATCTATTTGGTAAGTGTCCAACTACTGGACTGTGTGAGTTCTTACCTCTTTAATTGGAGGATAATGAGGGTAATTAAACTTTCTCCATGATTCAATGTTTTTCAGCCGATAAAACTGGATGCAAATAGATGGTTAATTCATGTCATTGGATTGTATTATTGGACTTTTCTTCCATTTTCAAAACCAAACATAAGTTTGTTAATTGGCTAAATATCGTAAACTAAGTGTTAATCATTTTGACAGTGTCCTGCTAGTGGGGCAGAGGGTATGTTCTGTTGAATCAATACTTTGTAGATGGTTACAGTGAGTCGATTGGTTTTGCATTTTAGCATTCAGTCGCGTATGTGACTGGGAAAAAAGTATGATATTCACCTTCCACTCATTTCCTCTCGTAGGTAGCATTTAAGTTCACCATGGTTTTTGGGTCTGCTTGTTGTTGAGCTACAACTACAAAACCCTAAATTAGGGTTTCACAGATAATATCATTTACATATGCAATTTCTTTGGTTGGATTGCAGATTGCTTAATTGAACCTGTGTGTCTTGTCTTCTAGTAGCATTCATTAGATGTACATCAATGTGATTATGGGGTTTCCTAAATTTGTAGAAATGAGACAGTGCTGTGTCATTGTGATTAGACTGCTAGCTGACTTGCAGATAAAGATGGACTGTTATATATGCATATAGTAACTCTTATGTTAGTGGGTTTGGAGAAGTTTGTTCCTGATTGGTCGGTGTTTGTAGTAGATTTATAACGGCATTCATATTATGTCTGGGTAGATAGTTTTGGTGGATTTCTTCTACATCAACAACAACACTGCAAGTTTCTACATCTAGCCTAATGATTGTTAACCAGGTGTTGATCTATTTGGTAGTGTCCAGCTAGTGGACTGTTAAATTCTTACCTCTTTAATTGTGGGATTTGGGATACTTCAACTTTTCCATGATTCAATGATTGTGCAGCCGATAAAACTGGATGCAAATAGATGGTTAGTTTATGTCGTTGGATTGTATTATTGGACCTTTCTTCCATTTTCAAAACCAAACATAAGCTTTTTAATTGGCTACATATAGTTAACTAAGTGTTAATCATTTTGGTAGTGTCCTGCTAGTGGGGCAGAGGGTATGTTCTGTTGGATCAATACTTTGTAGATGGTTACAGTGAGTCGATTGGTTTTGCATTTTAGGATTCAGTCGTGTATGTGACTGGAAAAAAAGTATGATATTCACCTTCCACTCATTTCCTCTCGTAGGTAGCATGTTTAAGTTCACCATGTTTTTTGGATCTGCTTGTTGTTGAGCTATTCTATATCTGAGGGAGGAAATGAGTCTGGGCATTACTGAGGAAAGAAGGCTTCTTGCGCCTGTCACTGTCTTGTTGTTGGGCTATATTGTAATCCAATGTAGATGCTTCAAACTTGTTTTTAGTATCTTGTACTTTGCTTATTCCCATGTACACAGTACACCAATTGTAAAGTGCATTTCATTGATCCTTGAGCTGATGTTTCTTATTCTCTGTTTGCAGATATGTCTTTCTTGAGAAGTGGAGATCTGGAGTGGTATTTCTTTTCACCAAAACAAAAGAAGTATGCAAAAGGAGCTAGAACAAACCGTGCCACTGAATCTGGCTATTGGAAAGCCACTGGGAAGGACAGGGTTGTTCCCTACAATGAGAAAACTGCTGGGATGGTGAAAACACTGATTTTTCACCTGGGCCATCCACCAAAAGGGGAAAGAACTGACTGGGTCATGCACGAGTATAGGTTGGAAGATAAGGAGCTGTCAGATGCAGGGGTTGATCAGGTACTTTTCTACACCCTTCATTTACAACAACAGTGAACAGGTGTTTGTATTATCCACAATTCTGAGGTAATTGGATACATATCTTTGTGATAATATGTACTTGCTTGCATTAATACCTTTACTATCATTTTTCTCTTCAAAACTTGGCTACTTTTCTGGTGATGATCTTGACTGCATAAACCTTGAATTTTTCTGTGCAATTTATATGTAAGTCAAATGTATTTGCAATCAAGGTTTATTTGCAGCTGCCATAAGTCCTTAATTTCAGAATTTGGTAATGGATCCTGGCTTTGCTGCAGTCTCGAACCCTGATTTTGTTACATGCTTCCAAAGTAAAACGGAAATGTAACAATGGCAGAGTATGCAATCCTCAATCTCTGAGCTTTCTCCTTTCTCCCTCTCTCACTGGAAAACTTAGGCCCTCTAATTCTTCATTTTGTTTGCGTACATGCATATTTCGCAACACCCACCTGTTTATTGTAACATGTTTGTCTCTTTCTGGTTGATATGTTATTTGAAACAAAACAAACGGCACAAACTTCTGATTAGTCTGAGATAGAAGTGATCTTTAATTGGAAAATCCTGAAAGTAAAATTTTCATCTAAATTATCTTCGCTTAAAACTCTTTGCCAGAAAAAAAATGTGTTCCATTGGTTCAATGAAACCGTAGCGTAAGAAGCAGGGATACGAAATGGGAAAGGACACTCTACACGTCATTCTCAAAAAAACAGACGCATACACGGCAAGATACAATTTGGTACATTGGGCTAGTTTGGCCAAGGCTAGTTTTTTGGTTTTTTTAGTTTAAAAACCGAGGAAGAAAAAGTAACATGATTTCTCCAAAAGACCAAGAAAAAGCCAAATTCAACCAAACATCTCAGATTGTAGTTTTAGAAAAACCAACCCATCCAAACACCCATTGTTGTTACAAACGACTGGTTCCCACTGCTTTCGTCTTTATCCAAGTGTTAGCCACAAAAGTAGTTCAATATCATACAAAGGCCTATATTAGGTATTAGAATATGGAGATAAAAGGGAGTAGCTTACCTGGGCCAGAGTTAGACAAGTTGTGTCCGCAAAAACCCTTGAAGTTATCACCTGTGAGAATGAACTCAAATGCTCGCTTCAACTTTGTTCGAAGTTGCAGCATTTTCATATGATTAATCATTTATATTATGTATACTGTAGCCTTATTATTTATTAAACCCTCTTGAAGTTGCATTATATGAGTGTCTCCGAAGTGTCCAGTCTCATAATATGAAAATACTCTTACGCACCAACTGGAATGTGTTGCATATGTTTTGGCGTGTCTGGTGCATGGCTGAGTGTCCTGAGGTCTGACAAGCGTATAGAGCTGTCAAGCGCTCCGGCCCTGGACTGGCCCAGTTGAAGGACAGCCGGGCGAGTCTGGCCCTAGAATGAGGCAGGCCAGTCCCGGTCCGGGAATAGAAGCCAAAACCCTAGGACCAGCCCGGCCCACAGGACAGGACCCCTATGGCGCGCCGTTTCTAGCCCGTCGTTTTAATATATATGTATGTGTATATATATATATATGCATGTATACAATTATAGATAATACATTAAATAAATATATATATCTGTGTGTTATGTGTGTATAATTATTTATATACCTGTTATGTATATAAATATTTATTCATTCTTATAAGGACATTCACCGTAAACCTATAGCAGCTGGCAGTTTCAATGTAACTTAAAAACCTACATGCAATTTGCCATTTGTTACTGATAATCTAACTGCAGTTATAATTTAACTTTAAAACCTTGTTGCACTATTTAAACTGACACCAATAACCACATCTCCTGCGACGTTAAAAAAGCCTTGGCACCACTTACCTGATTTCTTCACTGTGATAATTACCATTTACATTAAAATTACTATTTACCCCATATCACAACAATTACCATTTGTCCCATTAGTCACGCGATGGCATCCCATGAACACTAAAGTTTCTTTAACGCCATAGGGGATTTGTGGTTATTGGTAACACTTTATAAACTGCAGGTTGGTTTTGAACTTTTGATGTTAAAGTTGAGACTACTGTAGATTTTCGGTAGCAAATGTTAAACTGTAGGTAGGTTTTGAAATTAAATTTGAAACTGCAGTAGAGTAACAAAGACAGACTACAAGTAGGTTTAGGGTAATTATGTAGCGGGTCGGTCCTGGCCCGGTCCTGGGCTTGCGATGGGCCAGTCCAGGCCGGTCCTGCATTTCCCAAAGTCCTGTACCAACCCGGTATGGCGCCCCCACTCCACGCGTACAGCCCCTCTATTCTGAAGTGTCTGCATTGTAGGCTAGAAATATGTCTCTGTTTTGTAGGCAGAAATCTGAAATCTAAGAGGATATGTTTTGAGAAAATTCATTGATTTCCTCTCTGGAAGCAGTCCTGTAATTTTGCATTCATTTTGAGAAATTTAAATTTGCATTTTGAGAAGCAACATGTTGTACACTAATTGGCACAAAATCGACCACCTATTAATTCTCCATATTTAGTTGCAGGGAAGTTTAACCCCCCTCTACTAACACTATCAAGATATGCTAGTGTTAGTAGAAATCTAATTTGCATTTTGAGAAGTTTAATTGTAATGTGGTTCTTTCATTTCCATGCTTCTTGTTGTACTTAGGTGCATTTAAGTAGTGTGCTTTATGTTGTGTCGCTATGTGCAAGTCTACTTGAAGGATAACATTTGTCATCTTCATCCTAAACTAACTCTGTTCTGATTTAATAATCCAGGATTCGTATGTAATATGCAAAATATTCCAGAAGAGCGGTCCAGGTCCAAAAAATGGTGCTCAGTATGGAGCACCATTTTGTGAGAACGATTGGGATGCAGAAGACGCTGAAGATGCTGTTAATCTACCGCCAGCTGCTCCACCTCCTTCAACCAATGATTCTGTCATCACTACATGTACTCCTGGTGGAAGCACCTCTACTGGACCTTTAGGTACACCAGCTGCAGCAGAAGTTCCTTGCTCTTTGAATGATGCATTTCCTCTTCTAGAGAATACAGTTAATGGTAATCACAATCAAAATCAGTTTCTGGACATGGTGATGGAAGATAACTCTGTTCTTCCAACCGATGGTTCTGCTGTAGCTACAAATTTCTCCGGAAGCACATATGCTGGAGGAGGGGCTTTAGAGGATCAGGGCCCACTAGGAGCCCCGTCGCTGATGACTGATGAACGGCTTCTTACTGAAGATGATCTGGACCGTTGGCTGGGTATGTTCACAGATGACATTGTCCTCCCTGGCCAGGATTCGTTCAGTATGCCTGGTTTTCACTCCGGTTTCTCAGATGGTGCTGGTCCGTCTAGGGTTATGCCTTCAGTTGATGAAGTGCCTCCGCACAACAAACCTGATGATGACGATGACGAAATAAACTACTTGCTGGGTATGTTCAAAGAAGACGACTGTTCTCTTGATCATATGTTTGGCAATCCATTTCTCTAGTACAGATTAGTTTGAGATGTTTTTTGTCTGACAATTTGTTTTCTGGAACTGTTTAATCGTAGTATTGTGTCCTCAGATGATGGTCAGGAGCTAGTTGAACACTGTTCTTTTTGCTGAAGTAAATTATGCAATTCCCTGTTCTTATAATCTATCAAATGTTTTCTGTCAACAGAACGAAGATATAGACATAATGGCGCTGATTGGATGAGCTTGATTAATGTAGATATGGGATCATAATCTACTAATGGAGTCATTAATGTAGATAGACTAGTGGCCATTGTTGGGAGGCTGGATTATGAGCCACTGACCTGACTTTACTTTTAACTATTGTTTGTCTTTTTTTTTTCGAGGAAATCATTTAGTGGTTTTAAAAAAGCAAAACACATTGTAGCCTGGCTACCCATAGTCAGTTCTTAATCCTAAAGAGTCTCAGAACTGCGTCTGGGACGGTCAAAAAAGCTATGCACGACATTAGTGCCGGAGAGGCGGAGACCCGGCCTTATATAAGCTGGATCCGGAGATTTCCGTGAAACAAGAATCGGAACTGGGTCGGGAATAGTCAAAATTGCTGTCCGACATTAGAGCCGGAGACTAGGGCTGCAACTCGAGCGAGTAAGATGGATTGGCACCCTGTCTTAGCCCAAGCCGGAGTTATGTCGAGGTTGCCTAAGCCCTGCCCAGCCCGAGTTTGGAGCATTATCACTCCGTTCAAGCCATAAAAATTCTTTCAGGCCGAACTCGGGCTAGTACATCAAACTTAATATAGTTATCACTTTTTGTTCAATTGAAACTGTCCTATAAAAGTTATTTATTTACTTAAAAGTAATAGAATATACAAAAATATGCATATCAAAGTTTGTTATTAAGGCTAAAACATAATGAAAGTCTCAAATGATTTTTTTTTTTATTTATCTGGGGGAAATATTTCTTTCATTGACGTCGAAAATTCGTATTACAATCGTCCAATCTGGGAACTGGGATCGAACCAATCCAAACTCTAGCTGATTCTAATGAGAGACCATACTAAGCTAAGTGATGAGCGTAAATATTTAGCAATCTCGGACACCAACTAAACTTTGCTTCCCCGGAAACAACTTATCATTCTCTTGCAATCCAAAATAATTGAGCCAAATTTTGAGCGGTCCTCCGGAACCCCACTGAGATCATCTTCCGAGAGATAGCGCGTAACACATTGCAAATCAGATTGGTAAAATACAAGAGAATGGTAAATATGGGGTTCAAAGATCATATAAACTAGTTTGAGAACCAAAAGAAAAAAAAAAAATTGTCGAAAACATTGTTAGTAAATCAAAATATAATTAGTAGATTAATGTCAGATATGCTAGATAATTCTCTCTAAATATATTATTTACAAAAGTGATTTTGCAAATTGGACAATTCGGGCTAGCACGTCCTTTAATATTTATGCTCAAGTCCGACCTTAATTGCAATTTGGGATAAGAATTTGTGTCCAAGCTCGTCCAAATTACTAAAAATATGTTACCAAGCTCTATTTTAGTTCGGGCTGGGCTCGGTTGGTCGGGTTTTACCTTTTCAAGTTGCAGGCCTACCGGAAACTCGGCCTTACATAAGCTGGATCAGGAGATTTTTAACCGATTCCGTTTACACATACTTGGTTGCGTTTCTTTAGCGCGAAGTCTCTGATTACGAATTTTAAAATTGAACCTAATTTGATTTTATAATCCAACAATCTATCTCATCGAACATGTTACCGTAATTTTAATATATTTTTTGACTTTCAGAAAGAAAGAAAAAAGTTTCAAAATGGAGATTGAAAAGTCCAAATGAGCTGAAATGGATCCTCCGCCATGTACGACAGGCAACGAACAACAAGCAGTCAAGCACCGACCTAATCAGCTAAACCCTCTACCAATGTATTAGTAATAATCCACAAAGTTTATTATTACTTTAGAATATAATTTTTAATCTTGTGATGTCGGAAAAATGTTTACAGACGGACATAAAACAGCTCATCAGTGAAAACCACAATGACTCCAACCTCTCTGGAGCCTATACTCCTCTCCTCTAAACCGCACCTCCGCAAGCCCCCGTGAAATTAAGCTTGTCTCACAAGAAGCCCAATACTATCATCAGCCCTCAGCACGCAGTCACCTGATCACCTCCATTTCTTTACCAAATTAAACTACACAAGGCAACGTGAATTAGAGTCACTGTTTCAAGAGAAAACACATTGAGTCACATTCTCCTTAAACCTTGTCCTAACTTTTTAACTCCTTAAAAAACAAATGTAATAAATACGTCGAATTTGTATATACCTTTAAATATAAATGCGTCGCAAATGTCAATCTGTTCACGACAATACCATCAACTATGTCAATTACATGTATAATATTCGTTATAGTTCACCTAATAAATTATTTATATGATAAGATAGAACAATGTAGGACTTATAAACTTTTAAGAGATATTTTTAGAGATAATGTATTTGCTTCCCTTGCAGCAGATTTGATCCACTCCATTAGGATCACACATATAAATGCATTGTATGTTCTGTAAAATACTACTGTACAAGGTGGGAAATTCTAGGATGAAGCTATCAACCATACGATACAAACTATCTTCACGGTTGTTAGAAACTTTGCAGACTATATATAGTTGTTTGTATTATTGGATTAAACCACTCAGACCAACTAATCAGATTGCTAATTTACAATAAAAGTCAATCAATCAAGATTTGAGAAGTTCAGAACAATTTGGATAAAATTACACTGACATCCAAAATAAACTGTGAACAATAAGTAGAACTATCAGCTAGAGTATATGTTTCGTCTTCACCGACCTTCATTTTTCTTTGTTTGATCCCATCTTCGTCAACATCTACAATTTTCTTGGTAGCATATTTTGCTAACAATGTTCAAATGTCTTTTAAATTTTATGGTGGATTACTGAGACCGTCATTTTAGTCTACGCAAGGGAAGCAAATACATTATTATGTGAGGTGCTACATGTAGATGATTGCTCAGTGTCTCAATTGTGATTGACGATATATTTTAATAAAAAAAGAAAAATAAAACATATCATTAAACAGCAAACCATGCAATACATCATGGTTACAAGAAAGGAGGGTACGGATTTCTTCCGGTTTTAATCGGTGCGGTGATTGTGCAGTATGTATCCAAAGGCATATAATCTGCCACGTAGCACAAGTGAAAAAACAATTAGTGATGGATTGGAAGGAATGCCCACGCGCACAAACGCGACCCTCTTTCATCGTCCCCTATTCGAAACACATCTACGGTGAATCTTCAATCGCTCGTCACTGCTCCCATTGCAGTTGCAGACTTAACCAATTTGAGTTAAATTCAATGATCGTTTTTACAGTAGGGTCATAAATTTTGATACCAAAGTGTAGCTTTCAACACCTCCATCTGCAGAATTTTGCGACTGATTCATTAGAACAGAGCAAACTTACTTGGAAGAATATGGCTGGAGATTGTGGCTTGTTTAGTCTTAGAAGATGAAATTATTCCGTAGATATGTGGTTTTGTCGATCAAGAGGCAAAGAAGCTCGGAGATTTACCGGTGGGAGGTCGGAGATTGGGGCTTGCTTCGATCTTGTCTTCTACAAAGAACACAGTGAGAGAAAGGGAGAGAACAAATGGTCGCGTGGGAATGTTTTCTTCCTTGTAGTGTTTGTGTTTTGCTTGTGCGATGTGGCACATTATGACCCCTTCGATCTGAACTGCACGATCATTGCACTTATTAAAACCGGAGCAAATCCGTACCCAAGAAAGGAACCGAACATTTATTGCTCCTATCAAAAGCCTACCGAAATTGGAAAGAGTATTCCAAAAAAGACATTAAGCGTACTAGTAGCCAGAAGAATTACAAAAAAGCATGTTTCTCAACCTTGAAATGGCACTCCCCCTCAAGCGAGTTCTGGATGAAGAAATTCCTCGACTTGACAAGAAACTTAGAAGCTGGGTGTCGAGATCACCCAGACAAGGCATCGTCTGGAGGCGAAGCAAGCTGATCTTGTTAACACGGTCGATTCTCTTCAGCAGAATGCAGCGGATTGTCTGGACTACCTCCATCGTTTGATGGTCCAGCATGAACTGAGGGTTGATAATGAAGCATAGCTCCACATCGCTCGCCGTGTCAGGGTTGTGGTCCACGAAGAAGTGCAAGAAGCGGCTGGTGATGGGGGTGGTGATGTGGTGACAGTGGTGATAGTTAATGTCAGGAGGGCTAAGAGGGATGCGAAGGCTAAACTCAGGTCTTCTGGCTAAGGGTGCAAACTATTGTTGTAATTGACGATTAGTGGGGGTAGTATAGTATTTTTCAGGGTTCTGGAATTGGTTTATTTGTGATGTTTTTGTTTTGTTATGTGTTGAGAGTGGAAGAAGGATTGTTTTAAGTGTAATCCTGGATGGTTTAGTTTATCAATTAAAATGTGCTAGAGTTTTAACTGTAAAAAAAAATTAGAAGCTATTGAAGAAACTTAATCCGGTCAAGTCACGTTACATTATGCGCAACTGGTTCAAGTTGCACTATGGAGTGTTAGGTGGTGCAATCATACAAGTTATATTTGTCAATGTCGTGGGGATCATGGCGAGTAATGCATTGCCCGGCATTCCACCCCCTCCTTCCGGTTTTTACTGGAAAACTGTACGACACCAGGGTATCCACCCATGTTGACATGCCATGCGGTTTGCCAGTAGCTTTTCAAGGATCACGTGGTTGTGGCTGGGGTTTGTGTTGAAATCCGGTCCGTGATAGTTATTTGATATTAGAGATATCCTTCCTTTATCCCTAAAAAGAGTACGACATCGTTTTGCTTTAATTAAATTTACTTATTCAAGTCTTATTATTTTATTATTGCTAGTTCATTAGTTAGAAGTCTATTTTTTTTGGTGAAGTAGTCATCATCACATAGAACAAAGGAGCAACCACGTACAAACAAGTCCTCTAGAAGGAACAAATAAACCGCTAAGACAAAAAGAGGCGAAGGCCTCGAGAGCAACACGGAACAACAAGACGAATACAAGACCTACTGCAAGTCTGGAAAAGGTAGAAATACAAAATAGACCCTAAAACAAAACACTACTACAAACAACAAGGGCCATTGAAATTACACGGGATGATTATCAAGAAGGGAACACTTCGCAGCCTTATGAGCAGCCGCAACCATTTGCCTTTGAACTTTAGAAATTCTACAGAATGACAAAAGCTCATAGTGTTCCTAATCCTACCCAGGACTGGCTCATCCTGAACGGGAGGCTTGGAGGCGTCCTGGAGAAGAGACAAGATAGCAACGCAATCAATATTAATATTAATAGACAAAATATTGTGGTGAATCGCAAAATTAATGGCATGCTAGACTGCAAGGAGCTCCGCTTGCTGGCACTAGCTGTGACACATTTCTTTTCAATAATCCAATGAGATCCATCTGCACCAACAGTATGGAGACCAATGCTTGAGTAAAAAGAATTTAGTTTCCATGCTCCATCAACGAAGATGCCTTTTGGGGGGATTCCTTGAGTTCCATTTGGAATGTCCGTGACCACAAGCGAGCTAGGACTTGAGGGTTGATAATAGGGGGGTTAAGAGAAGAGGAAACACTTTGAAAGCATCCATTCGTTCTCCATATTAGCTCGAATAGCATCTATGGAGAAGTCCTTATTGCTGAAGACTAAACAACATCTGCCTCTCCATATGATCCAGAGTATTTGAACAACCCTAAGGTTATTTGAAAGGATGGTGGTATAAAGATTATCCTCAAACCGATTTCCATTGATCAGCGAGAATACCCCATTGTTCCAGAGGGGTATGACCACACGACACTCAAAGAAGAGATGCTCCAGCGTTTCTTGCTGATTGTTGCAAAGGGGGAATGTAGTAGTAATCATTTCAAGTCTGTGGACAAAGAGATGTATTGTAGGAAGCTTCTGGTGGGAACATTTCCAAAGAAAGAATTTCCATTTTCCGGGAACTTCAGACTCCAGATTTTACCCCAGTTTCCAGAAGGCAAAAAGGACCATTGATTTGAAAGGAGGAAGCCCGCTGTAAGAAGAGGATGGGAGGTGTCATTTTTAAGGAAATTATAACCTGATTTCGTGGTATAGTTCACTGATCTTGTAAAAGGCCAGATCATCTTGTCGCATTCTGAGACATCCGGGAGCTGAATAACAAGTATTCTGAAAGCAATGAAGTCTGGAAGTTGAGCCCTGGTAATTTGATCCTTCCAACATTGTTTGTTGTCGCTGATGTCAATCCATTCATTGACCCTGGTCTCTGGACTGAGAGAGGAGTGGCCGAACATCACCGAGAGGGGATCCTTGAGCCCTGGGATGCATCTATCGTTCAAAATTCTGACGCTGTTGCCATTTCGGATTTGCCACATGTAGCCTTTTTAATAAGTTCTCGGCCATGAATGACACTTTTCCAGGCCCAGGACGCATTGCTGGGGATACAACAATCCAAGAATAGCTTTTCCCTGCAGTAATTGTGAAGAAGAATCTTGGAGGCAAGCAGGTTAGGAAATCTCAAGATTCTCCAAGCTTTATTAGCCAACAAGGCCTGATTCATCCAGTTAATGTCTTTGAGGCCAAGCTCGCCCCCAGACTTCAAGAGGGCCAAAGTCTCGTCCGGGATGAGTCTAGTAGGGGTCTTTTCTATCCGGATTCCACCAAAATTTAAGGATTGGATTAGAAATTTCATTATTCAGGGTGGAAGGGAGATTAAGAGGAACAAAAGGTGGGGAGAGCAGATAAGACATATTTAACTAAGGTGAGCTTGCCCGTATCATTAAGATACTTGCCTTGCCAGCCTTCCAATCTAGAAGAGATGGCATCCCTAGTGAAGCGGAAAATGTCCTTTCTTTTTCCCCCAGACATAATCGGGAGGCCGAGGTAAAAAGAACTAGATTCTTCAATATTCACCTCAAGTAAAGAGCTAAAGATATCACCCAGGCCCTTACGAGTGTTAGAGCTCAGGGTAAGAGAAGATTTTTTTTTTTTTTGTTAATGTCTTGCCCTAAGATCCTAAAGAAGGAATCCAAGGATGTACTCAGGTTAGCACAGCTAGAAAGAGAAGGCTGAAAGAAAAACAAACAGTCATCTACAAAGAATAAATGCGAAAGCTTTAGACCACCTCTGCTGAGATTTATGCTAGGGCATGCACCAGAGTTGTTAAGATTTGAAAGGTAAACCGAGAGGGCTTCGAGGAATATGACGTAGAGATAAGAGGGCAGGTGATATCCCTGTCTGAGGCCTGCCTTTGGGTAAATCCTCTTACTAGGGCTCCCATTAACAAGGGCAGAGAAGGAGACAGTGGCAACGCATTGCAGAATGAGCGCTACCCATTTGTTAGGGAAGCCCATTCTTTTCTTCACTTTCTCCAGAAATCTATCTCTCCCCTTCTCTCTCTCTCTTTGGGAATGAGAGCAAGAAAGGAGTAATTAAATTCCTTCTGGAGATAACCCCTATGGAGGAAATAATGAACCACTTCCTCGATATATGGTCCTACAATGTCCCAGTTCTTATGGAAGAACACGCCCGGTAGACCATCAGGTCTTGGGGATTTGTATGGGCCAATGGAGAAACCGCATCTTTGATCTCATCCGAGGAGAATGGCTTATTCAGAATATTGATACAGCGATCATCAAGGGAGGGAAAGTGGAGATTCCACCCATCCCAGTTATCAATATCTGAATTATTGATTCTAGAGGCGTTGAGATAGATAGACTCGAAAGGATCAGAAATAAGATCAGAAAGGCGATCTGGATCCTTGATCCATGATCCCGACAAGTCCTGAAGGCCCTTGATCCTATTTCTAGGGATCAACCTTTTACAAGTTTTGTGAAAGAAACGTGTATTTATATCACCTTCTTTCAACCATTTGATCTTAGCACGCTGAGCCCAAATGGTTTCCTCTTGAGAGAGAAGATCATTCAGCTCCAGCCTTAGATTCCTTTTAACGGAAATAATGTTAGGAGAGTCGAGGGAGGATTGGATGGCTTCAAGGTTTTTTTGAGCCGAACCTATAGGAGAAGGTTGATTTGACGTGCCATATAAATTTTTCTTTGTTTTTTTAATACTGCAGGTGAGTTTGTACTTATTATGTTGAGTAGAGTAAACAACATGCTTTGAATAATGATTTAAAAGTAGACATCAACTGCACCACTTGAACAAAGCAAGAAGAAAAAGATAACAACCAAATTTAAAGATAAAATAATTAAAAAGAGCACCTACTATCTTAGCTTCAGACCTAATGGTAGAGTGTGTGGGCGGTGGCGTGGGAGGAATCAAAAAACCAGTGGAGTTCCTTTCAGGGGGAGTCACGCCTACACAATTCTCGGGGCTATGAGGTGCAGAACCCGAGGAAACTCTAGGATCAATATCGCCCTCAGAAACGGCGGCAACCCTCAAAAAACAGCTGTCCAATACTGTAGACATAACGCCACCCCAACCGATGACCGTGAAAGTGAAGGAAGCAAGAGAAACGAGGGTGGAATCAGACTTTTTGAATCAATAACGTGATGAGATGAAACATCTGAGAAACCATTGGTAGATTTAATGAGCGGAAGGGACGAGTTCCGAACACAATCAAATTTATCCCCTTTCAAGAATCCGGACTCCTCTAATTTCTGTCAGAGATCCGGCGGATTCTTCGCCGGATAACGAAAAGTGTTGATCGGAGATCGTCAATTCCTACTGAATCATAAAAATGAAATGGATCGGAGAAGAGAGAGAGAGAAGGGGAGAGATAGATTTGGGAAGAAGTTGTATATTCAATAAAGATACCAATTACATCTTCCAGTTTACATAATATGCCTAATACATAATTAATGAACTCTTTGGGTTCCTATCGTAAATAACATAAATGGATAACGGCCAGAGGCCACGTCACAATCCTTGTCAACCGCTTATGAACTCGATTGGACAATGTGGACCAATAGCCAAGCGCCCCGCTGTAATACTAGCTTAGACGAAACGACATCGCTCCACTAATTCTAAAAGGCAACGGTCTGAAGATCTGACGGTAGCTGCTAATCCCCCTGTGATGATCGTACGGTAGCTGCTTTACTAAATTTCATGTCATTACTTTTGCTGTTTTTTCACTTTAGTCCCAAACATAGGTCAGTAGTTTTGCTCACCTTTCAATTCAGTCCCTGTCCATTTCCAGATCCTTTCCATTTCATGACATTTCACCCCCCATTTTGAAATGATTCGTATCCTCACGAATCAATTTGGGGAAATTGAGCCTTCAAGGAGTGATATTCTTCCCAGATAGCCTCCTCTGGTGAAGTGTTGCCCCACTGAGCTAAAACAAGAGTTTCATGTGAATCAACCTTTCTAACTAGCTTTCTTTGTAGTATAGCAATGGGTTCTAAGAGCAGTTGCCCCTCTGGGCCAACTTTCGGCAATGTGGAGGAATGGGAAAGGGCCCTGCCTCTGGACAATTTAAGTTGAGGCACATGAAAGACTGAGTGTACCTTGGCATCTGGGGGAATCTGGAGCTTGTAAGCAACTTGACCCACTTTCTGGAGAATAGGGAATGGACCATAGTACTTGGCTCCTAACTTCATGTTCTGCCTGTGAGCTACTGATGACTGCCTGTAAGGTTGAAAGCTTTAGAAAAACCCAGTCACCCACCAGTAGTACTCTTTCACTTCTTTTCTTATTTGCATAGTGTGTCATCCTCTCTTGAGCTAATTGTAAGTTGGTTTTAATGAGAGCCCAGACCTTCTTTCTGTCTTGCATGAAGATATCCAAGTCAACATTGCCACTAGTATTCAGCTGATGAAAGTTGAGCAGTTTGGGTGTATAACCATATAAAACTACGAAGGGTGACATCTGTAGGCTAGAATGAAAAGAGGTGTTGTACTATAGTTCAGCCAATGACAGCCATTTGGACCATTGGTGTGGCCTAGCAGAAGTGAGACACCTCAAGTAATTCTCAAGACACTGATTGAGCCTTTCTGTCTGGCCATCAGATTTGGGATGGTATGCTGAAGATAATGAAGTTTGGTAGTGCTAGAAGTGACTTAAGAAGACACTATCTCAGTCACTCACAATAGATTCTGGCACTCCATGTAATTTCACCACACGATCAAAGAATAACTGGGCTATTTGTTGAGCTGAAAATGGGTGAGTGAGGCTAATGAAGTGCCCATATTTGGAGTATCTATCCACAACTACTAGAATAGCAGATTTACCAGCAGATTTAGGAAGCCCTTCAATGAAGTCCATGCTAATGTGGATCCATGGAGTGTGGGGTACTGCTAGGGGTTGCAGCAAACCTGGGTAAGGCACATTCTCATACAGTCCTGCACTCATGCTTTCACCTCTAAACTGAGCCTAGGCCTGAAGAAGAGAGTATTCACCCTCTTGTAGGTACCCTGAACACCTGAATGACCACCAATGCCCGAATCATGCATTACTTTTATGAGGCTTTGTCGGAGAGAACCAACACTGCCGACATATAACTGGTTAGCTTTCTTGTGAACTCCATCACTGAGGGTCCAACCAGGCAATGAGTGTTGGAATAGATGCCCTAGAGGCAATCTAGTTTAGTATGAATTTGTATATGGCTAGAAAATTCATTTATTATTTATTGGATATTTAATATAATGAAGTCCTTAGATTTACAATCGTGTTGTTTATCTTAAATATCCCTAGTCAAGTATAATGATTGAATGGGACAATCATCTATAGACTAGTATGGGGTTGGATTGATATGGAGATATCACGATCCAACACATAGGTGTGCATTACGGAATGTTGCACTGGATTGACCCATCTCCGAGAAGGCTACATACATGTTATGTTGAGTCACAAGCGCTTCTCGCGGTGCAATGGTATTGTCATCCTTAGACTTGAAGTCACTAGATATTCTAGTTGTAGATCATTGTGATCTTGGTAGCGTTAAACGCTACACCGTGACTGGGTAGTTATAAAGGCGTGTACTGGATACAATGAGAAGCAAGCTTAGAGATCGTAGTGGACGTAGAGAGGATTTGTCCCTCCCACATAACGGGAGCAAATATCCTAGGCCACTCGAGGGATAGTGCATATAGAATGTCTGGCCAGACTCAAATAAATCAATATAGGATATTGATGTTATTTGCACGAATAAGGCTATTCCCATGGATCGAGAAACTATGGATTGGATATACGAGTGTGACTTGTATGTCTCGTGTCCAATCCGGATATGGAGGCAAAGGGATGAGACAATTACTTGTACAAAGGTTGTCAAGATGACTATTCTATTAGTTGGCTAGAATGGATGTTTTGCTAGAAACCGCTCCATATTAGCAAATAGTTGCTACCAACTAGATAGAACCTATGGGGTCACACGCTATATAGAGTTGAACTAGATTTGGGAACTAATTAATTGGATTAATTAATTAGAAGGATCACTTTGAAAACCCTTGCAAACTTAGTAGGGACTAATTTGCAAGGAAGGGACTAAATTGAATTCTAGTTGGACTAGAATAAGTCCTTTAGGTAGTTAACAAGGAGTTGTTGGACTATATAAAGGACCCTCCTTCCTTCCTTCCTCATAAATTATGCTCATTAGTGAACATAACAAGAGTGGGAGAGAACAAAAGGATAGAGAGCAAGCAACAAGGAGGCCGAACCGACCCCCTTGCCGCCGCCCTCACCCCGTCGGCCAAAAAGGGGCCGAAACCCCCTTTTTGTCTCGTTTTGCGTGATTCGTTCTTCCTCTTCCTATTCCGGGCTAGCACCAAGGAGTTTGGGAGATCTAGGATCACCTCTAGGCGTGGATCAACTATAGAGAACGTGACATTATTCGCGTTTGAAGTCATCAAGGAGAACCCAAAGGTGTGTTTATGATTTCTTACCTTTACTATCATTATGCATCTAGACTTGTGATCCTTGGAGGGTTTTGCATGGTTTATGTTTGATTATGCTTCCGTTGCGCGATCCATGATTCAAAACCCTACAGTGGTATCAGAGCCACATGTCATAGAGCATAAACGTAGTTTATGTGTTACGTTTTGTTGTTTTACACCTTAATTTGATTGTTTATCGCGTAAAACAAGACAAATCAAGCATGAGATGCAATTTTTCAACAATTAATCATAACAAGATCCAATTTTTGCATTGGATGCATGAATTGGTGAGTTTGAGAAATTTTAGGATCTTAGATCTAGGGTTTGGGCATCCTTGGGGAAGAAGGAGTTCTCCCAAAACAAGGAAACAACCAAACTTGGGCACCAAGCAAGGGAGTTGTTTTGGAAACAACTCCCATAGAAGGGTTCGGCCCCCCCTAGGGACCGCCCCCTTGCTTGCCGCCCAAGCTTGGGAGCCCTAAGGGGCCGGGCGGCCCTAACCCGCGGGCCTAGCTTGCGGGTTTTGGGCCGGGCCGGCACTAGGGCCTTGTGGTTCACTTTAATGGGCCCGGGCAATTGGATTGTTGGGCCCATGGACCGTTTTAACCCTAGAAATCCTAAAATCAATTAAAATTGACCAAGCGCGTTAAAATTGGATTTTAACTGTTTATGTGCAAATCGCATGGTGATTGGATATGGCCTTAGGATGTGGTTTGATGTGGATGTTTAATTTTGTGGTTTGGTTTTACGGCCTGCGAGCTGATCAATTAATTGTAATAATTAATTAGGGTTTTATGGCCTGCGTGCCATTTTTTTTCTCAACTTGTGAGATTTATTTTATTTAGTATAGATATTAGTTAGTGCTAGATAAAGTAGATTGTTAGCCAAGATTGGAGAAAAGAAGCCCAAAGCCAAAGAAGCCACAAAAGATGGAGCATGGAGCATGGAGCATTCCACATGACTATGAAGGATGGACCAAGAGATCAAGACGCATGGAGATGTGTTTGCTTAGGGTTCATAGATAATTCCATTGGCTTGGAATTATCTTAGTCTAGAAAAGGCCATATCCACATCACGTTTAATTTCTGTTTTGTGGTTGTTTATTTATTGTCTTATTATTTGTGTGGTTGGTGTATGGATGATGCATGCAATTAGGATAATAAGATAATTAGACAACCCGGATCTATTATTTGGAGTTGTGCCCAAACTCAAATAGATAGATTAGTTGATATTGATCAACAAAACAATTAAAAATTGAATTTAAAATCCCTCAAATTTTAAAATATTGTGTTCTTGCCTTCTCGTTATTTAAACACTCATTATCATAATTATTTATCAAGTTCGTGCGTGCCAAAGCATGGCGACTTGGTTCATAATGATGGAATGCGATGGCACGTAACAATGTGCAATTGTTTAGATAAGAGGTTGAACACAACTAGGCTATTAATTTGATTAAGAAACCTAGAGGCAATCAATTGGGATTATCCATAAGGATGGATAAATAAGGAGTTATTTTCCCGATTGAACCAAGAGTTGCATATGGGATGCAATTGGAATTGTTCCTACCTAAAGTAGTCAAATTATGGGTGACTTGCCAAAGCAAGCTCATAATGAGATGAAAAGATGGATCTTGGCCCACTAGAAAATATAAGGATATTTTCCGCATTAATATCTTGAGGGTTATTAATCCGTAGAAAAATAGTGGGAGCTATATTTAATAAACTAGCCATTATTAAATATAGTCAAAAATTCACAAATACTAAAACTTGCGTATTTTCCTTTTTGTAGAATTCCAAATGGCAAACAACTCATCGAGTTCACAACATTCCCTACGATCTGTCCTTGAGAAGGACAAGCTCTCTGGAACCAACTTTCTTGATTGGTACAGAAACTTGAGAATTGTTCTCAAGCAAGAGAAGAAACTGTACGCAATAGAGGAGCATGTTCCAGAAGGTCCAGAGAACCAGACACCTGCTGCCTTAAAGGCGCATCAAAAGCGTGTTGATGACGCTAATGATGCGGCCTGCCTTATGCTTTGCACCATGACTTCTGAGCTTCAGAAGCAACACGAAAACATGAATGCTGTCGATATGATCGAACATCTAAAGCAGCTCTTCCAAGAGGAGGCGAGGGTAGAGAGGTATGAGGTCTCAAAGGCACTGTTCAAATGTCATCTGGCAGAAGGGAACCCGGTGGGACCCCATGTACTCAGAATGATCGGGTACTTGGAGAATCTCGCCCGGCTTGGGTTCCCGGTCGGCTAAGAGTTGGCAACCGATCTCGTGTTGAAATCGTTGCCCGAGAGTTATGGACAGTTCATTATGAACTATAACATGAACGAGATCGTTAAACCACTGCCAGATTTACTCAACATGTTGAGGACGGCTGAACAGAGCATCAACAAGGGTAAGGGCAAGGCCATCATGATGGTACAGAAAGGAAAGGGCAAAAGGTTTGCCTCTTCCTCCAAGGGCAAAGGCAAGTCAGTTGCCAAGTCCAAGGAACCAGCCCTTAAGCCTGTTGGTGGCATTGCCAAGGTCGTGACTAAGGGTGAGTGTCACTACTGCAGTCTGCCCGGACACTGGAGGAGGAACTGCCCAAAATATCTAGAGGACAAGAGGCTTGGAATAGTGATTCCACCACCACCAGGTATTTTTGTTGTAGATGTCAATTTAACTGTCTCTACATCATGGGTATTAGATACTGGATGTGGATCTCATATTTTTCGAAATATGCAGGATCTAAAGAGAAGTAAAAGATTGGCTAAAGGGGAGGTAGATCTGCGCGTTGGGAATGGAGCAAAGGTTGCTGCGTTGGCCATAGGCGTGTGCGAGCTATCTCTGCCTTCAGGATTAGTTTTAGAATTAAATAATTGCTATTTTGTGCCTGCTATGAGCAGAAAAATTATTTCTATTTCTTGTTTGGACAAGGATGGTTTTATTATTTCAATAAAGAACAATTGTTGTTCCTTTTATTTGAATAATATTCACTATTTTAGTGCGCAATTATTTAATGGACTTTATGTCCTTGATCTAAGCAATCCTGTCTACAACATTAATACCAAGCGGATTAAAATAAATGATATAAATCCTGCTTATTTATGGCATTGTCGTTTAGGCCACATAAATGAGAAACGTGTATCTAGACTCCATAAGGATGGATTGCTAGACTCATTTGATTTTGAATCATATGAGACATGTGAGGCTTGTTTATTGGGAAAAATGACAAAGTCCCCTTTCAATAAGAAAGGTGAGAGGACTAGTGAGCAATTGGCGCTCATACATACCGATGTGTGTGGGCCATTTGCCACGCCAGCCAGGGGTGGTTATGTCTACTTCATTACATTTACTGATGATTACAGTAGATATGGATTTGTGTACCTTATGAGGGCAAAATCCGAATCCTTTGAAGTGTTCAAAGAATTCAAGAATGAAGTAGAGAAGCAACTTGGCAAAAGTATCAAGGCTCTACGATCGGATCGCGGAGGAGAATACTTGAGCCAAGAGTTTGACGACTATCTTAGAGAGTATGGGATCGTGTCCCAACTCACTCCACCCGGAACGCCACAATGGAATGGCGTGTCCGAAAGGAGGAATCGAACCCTATTGGATATGGTTCGGTCTATGATGTGTCAAACCGATCTTCCATTATCATTTTGGGGCTACGCTCTATTAAGTGCAGCTTTCACCATTAACCGTGTTCCATCTAAATCAGTCATAAAGACACCATATGAGATGTGGAGTGGGAGGCGTCCCACACTGTCGTTCATGAGGATTTGGGGCTGCGATGTCTATGTAAAACGTTTACAATCAGACAAGCTAGGGCCTAAATCGGATAAGTGTAAGTTTGTGGGGTACCCTAAGGAAACTAAGGGATACTACTTCTACAATCCAACCGAGAACAAAGTGTTTGTTGCTCGGACCGGCGTGTTTCTAGAAAGAGAATTTGTCTCTAAAGAAGCAAGTGGGAGGAATGTAGAACTTGAAGAGGTTCAAGAACCACAAATCACTGAACCGATTATGGAACATGAACAGGAATCACAAACAGTTGTGGAGCCACCTGTTCAGGTAACACAAGAGCTTCGTAGATCTAGTAGAGTGCGCCAGGAACCCGAGAGGTATGGACTTCTCGTAACCGATTCCGGTGACACGATGCTCATAGATGATGAGCCTACTACCTATGAGGAGGCCATGAGTGGCCCAGACTCTCAGAAGTGGCTGGAAGCCATGAGATCCGAGATGGAATCCATGTATACCAACAAAGTATGGGCTTTGGTGGAACCACCCGATGGAGCGCGGCCCATAGGGTGCAAGTGGGTCTTCAAGAAGAAGATCGACATGGATGGTAATGTGATTACCTATAAGGGCCGATTGGTGGCTAAAGGATTCAGACAGATTCATGGTATTGACTATGACGAAACCTTTTCACCAGTCGCTATGACCAAATCCATCCGAATCCTACTTGCAATTGCAGCATACTACGACTATGAGATTTGGCAGGTGGATGTCAAAACAGCATTCCTTTATGGGAATCTCCTCGAGGACGTGTATATGATACAGCCGGAGGGTTTTGAGGATCCAAAGCAAGCCAACAAAGTCTGTAAGCTGAAACGATCCATTTATGGATTGAAGCAAGCTTCTAGGAGTTGGAATCGACGTTTTGATGAAGTGGTCAAAGAGTTTGGCTTCATCAGAAACGAAGATGAGTCTTGTGTCTACAAGAAGGTTAGTGGGAGCTCTGTAGCTTTTCTGGTCTTGTATGTGGATGACATACTACTCATTGGAAACGACATTCCCATGCTGCAATCCGTGAAAGATTGGCTAGGAAAGTGTTTCTCAATGAAGGACTTAGGGGAAGCAGCCTATATACTCGGTATAAAGATCTATAGAGATAGATCTAAGAGGTTGCTAGGCCTAAGTCAAAGTACATATATTGACAAGGTGTTGAAGCGGTTCAACATGCAAGATTCCAATAAGGTATACTTTCCCATGTCACATGGAATCACTCTTTCAAAGAGTGGTTGTCCTTCCAATGAGATTGAGAAGGAACGCATGAGTAGGATTCCCTATGCCTCGGCCATAGGATCTATCATGTACGCCATGTTATGTACTAGACCATATGTGTCATATGCCTTGAGTATGACAAGCAGATACCAATCCAATCCAGGTGAGAGTCACTGGATTGCTGTCAAGAACATCCTAAAGTACTTGAGAAGAACTAAGGATGCTTTCTTGATATTTGGCGGTGAGGAAGAGTTGCGTGTAAGGGGTTACACTGATGTAAGCTTCCAAACCGACAGAGATGACTTTAGATCACAGTCGGGATATGTGTTTTGCCTGAATGGAGCAGCGGTGAGCTGGAATAGTTCCAAGCAAGAGACGGTAGCTGATTCTACAACAGAGGTTGAGTACATTGCTGCAAATGGCGCAGCAAAGGAGGCTGTTTGGATCAGAAAGTTTGTTTCTGAACTTGGTGTGGTCCCTAGCATTGCGGATCCAGTGGAGTTGTTCTGTGACAACACTGGGGCGATCGCGCAATCAAAGGAACCCAGATCGCACCAGAAGTCCAAGCATGTGCTCAGGAAGTTTCATCTGATTCGAGATATTATCGATAGAGGAGACGTTCGGATATGCAAGATTCCTACAGATGATAATCTGTCAGACCCGCTTACGAAGCCTCTCACGCAGTGGAAGCATGAAGGGCACACTAGGAGTATGGGCATACGAGATGCGCCAGATTGGCTCTAGTGCAAGTGGGAGACTGTTGGAATAGATGCCCTAGAGGCAATCTAGTTTAGTATGAATTTGTATATGGCTAGAAAATTCATTTATTATTTATTGGATATTTAATATAATGAAGTCCTTAGATTTACAATCGTGTTGTTTATCTTAAATATCCCTAGTCAAGTATAATGATTAAATGGGACAATCATCTATAGACTAGTATGGGGTTGGATTGATATGGAGATATCACGATCCAACACATAGGTGTGCATTACGGAATGTTGCACTGGATTGACCCATCTCCGAGAAGGCTACATACATGTTATGTTGAGTCACAAGCGCTTCTCGCGGTGCAATGGTATTGTCATCCTTAGACTTGAAGTCACTAGATATTCTAGTTGTAGATCATTGTGATCTTGGTAGCGTTAAACGCTACACCGTGACTGGGTAGTTATAAAGGCGTGTACTGGATACAATGAGAAGCAAGCTTAGAGATCGTAGTGGACGTAGAGAGGATTTGTCCCTCCCACATAACGGGAGCAAATATCCTAGGCCACTCGAGGGATAGTGCTTATAGAATGTCTGGCCAGACTCAAATAAATCAATATAGGATATTGATGTTATTTGCACGAATAAGGCTATTCCCATGGATCGAGAAACTATGGATTGGATATACGAGTGTGACTTGTATGTCTCGTGTCCAATCCGGATATGGAGGCAAAGGGATGAGACAATTACTTGTACAAAGGTTGTCAAGATGACTATTCTATTAGTTGGCTAGAATGGATGTTTTGCTAGAAACCGCTCCATATTAGCAAATAGTTGCTACCAACTAGATAGAACCTATGGGGTCACACGCTATATAGATTTGAACTAGATTTGGGAATTAATTAATTGGATTAATTAATTAGAAGGATCACTTTGCAAACCCTTGCAAACTTAGTAGGGACTAATTTGCAAGGAAGGGACTAAATTGAATTCTAGTTGGACTAGAATAAGTCCTTTAGGTAGTTAACAAGGAGTTGTTGGACTATATAAAGGACCCTCCTTCCTTCCTTCCTCATAACTTATGCTCATTAGTGAACATAACAAGAGTGGGAGAGAACAAAAGGAGAGAGAGCAAGCAACAAGGAGGCCGAACCGACCCCCTTGCCGCCGCCCTCACCCCGTCGGCCAAAAAGGGGCCGAAACCCCCTTTTTGTCTCGTTTTGCGTGATTCGTTCTTCCTCTTCCTATTCCGGGCTAGCACCAAGGAGTTTGGGAGATCTAGGATCAACTCTAGGCGTGGATCAACTATAGAGAACGTGACATTATTCGCGTTTGAAGTCATCAAGGAGAACCCAAAGGTGTGTTTATGATTTCTTACCTTTACTATCGTTATGCATCTAGACTTGTGATCCTTGGAGGGTTTTGCATGGTTTATGTTTGATTATGCTTCCGTTGCGCGATCCATGATTCAAAACCCTACAATGAGCTGGGATACAGGTCTAGCTGAGCCATGGTTTTTGAAGCAAATTCATCACATGTATAAGAGTCTATGAGTTTTTGAACCCAGTGTGGAGTGATATTGGACACAGCAGTACAAGTGGCCGATTGTGGAAGGTCCTCTGCTTCATTAATGGATGTGGGGGTGTGAGTAAACCTTGAGAGGGAATCTGCAGCTACATTTTCTTTTCCCTTCTTGTAGATGATGTCATAATATAATCCCATAAGTTTGTACACCCACTTTTGTTGAACCAATGTACTCATTTTTTGTTCTAAGAAGTACCTGAGGCTGTAGTGATCAGTTCTAATGAGGAACTTGGCAGGTTCAAGGTATGACCTCCATTTGTTGACTGCTTATACAATAGCTAAGAGTTCCTTTTCATAGGTGGACATACCTAAGTTTTTTCCAGAGAGGACTTTGCTGAAAAAGGCCAGATGTATTCCTTCTTGCATTAAGAATGCTCCCTATCCATTGTAGCAAGCATCAGTCTCTAGGAAGAAGGTTTTTCTAAAGTCTGGCAATGCCAGTACAGGTGTTGAGCACATAGCTTCCTTGAGTTTGTCAAAAGCCTTGGAAGCTTCTTCACTCCAGGTGTAAGCCCCTTTCTTGAGAAGATCAGTTAGGGGTTTAGCAATAACCCCATATCCCCTTACAAACCTTCTATAATTACCTGTGAGACCTAGAAAACCCCTTAGCTGCTTGATGGAAGTGGGTATGGGCCAATCAGCCATGGCTTGAACCTTAGCTGGGTCTGCTTGCACACCTTGCTCACTGATGATGTGGCCTAGGTAATCAATACTGTCTTGGAGGAATGAAAATTTGATGAGTTTGGCAAAGAGTTGATGGTGGTGCAGCAACTTTAGGGTGGCTTCTAAATGTTGTAAATGCTCCTCCAAGTTCTGGCTATAGATGAGAATGTCATCAAAGAACACCAACAAGAATTTTCCGATGCAGGGTTTGAAAACCTGGTTCATGAGGTGTTGGAAAGTAGAAAGTGCATTAGTGATCCCAAATGGCATCACCTTGAACTCATACAATCCTTCATGAGTTCTGAAAGCTGTCTTGTACACATCCTGTTCTGCCATTCTTATTTGATGGTAGCCAGCTCTCATATCCAACTTAGTGAAGACTTTAGCTCCTTTCAACTCATCTAACAAGTCATCAATGATTGGTACTGGATACTTGTTCTTTATGGTAATGTCATTCGAGCCCCTGTAGTTTACACAAAACCTCCAGCTTCCATCTTTTTTCTGAACCAACAACACTGGGGAGGAGAAGGGACTGTTGCTGTGCTGAATTACTCAATTTTGCAACATTTCAGCCACCAATCTTCTATCTCAGTCTTTTGAACATGAGGGTACCTATATGGTCTGAGGCACACTGGATTGCTGCCCTCCTTGAGAGGTATGTGGTGGTCTTGCACCCTTGGAGGAGGTAGGGTTGTGGGTTCTTGGAACACTGGTTTGTACTTCTCTAGGAGAGGGGTGAGGATAGCAGGGAATTGGTCATTCTTGGGTGTCTCCTAAATGCTGAATAAGTGTCCCACAGTTGCTCCCTCATTCTTGATGCAGGCTTCTTGGAGAGAGTGAAGGTTGGCAGCCTTAAATGTACACTCTTCCTTTTTTGCATACAAGGTGATTGGTAATTTGTTCAACAATATAGTAATGGTGAGTTTATTGAAATCCATACTCACTGAGCTTACTTGTTTAAGCCATTGTACTCCCAATATAACATCACAACCACCTAGGGCTAGGTGTTTGAGATCAGTAGTGATGTTACGTTCTTATAGTTTCATGGTGACTTAATTACTTTCTTGTGTACTTTCTGTCATACTTCCATTTTCCACCACTACTCTCAGGGCCGACACCTCCTGAGCTGTGCAGCCAACCCTTACAGCAGTGTTAACATCAACAAAGTTATGGGTGCTCCCTGAGTCAATGAGAACACTTACCTTGTGGTGGTTGATTGATCCTTCCAATCTTATGGTTTGGGTGCCACTATTTCCAGTTATGGCATGCAGGGATGTCTCTGCTTCTGTGGTGGTTGAACTTGATGGAGATGGGGTGTTGTTGCTCTCTGAGTGCATTAACTGGTCCATTTGATTAATCAGAGAATCCTCTTCACTATCTTCATCTTTCTCCTCCTTGCCTTCAACCACGAAGAGATGGGGTCTCTTGCATTTATGACCAGGAGCCCACTTCTCTTCACAAAAATAACACAAGCCTTTGGCCCTTCTTTATGCCATTTCAAATGAGTTCAGCTTCTTGTAGGTGGGAGAGTATCCATTGTGTGCATTTTCACATTTCCTGAATCCAGTCCCTTCACTAGTTATGTGCCAAGGTGTGGAGTACTCCTTTTTTGGGTACTTCTTTGTGGTGGTGTTATTCTTACTCTTCAGCATTTGTACAGTTTCCACCACTTCTTGGTGTGTATCAGCACTCAAGGCCTCCTGTAACTTAGCTATTGCCTTGGCTTGGGAGAGTGTTTTGGGGTATTAGGCTTGTACTGCACCTTGTATATCCTTTCTTAGACCACTTAAGGAGTTATCAACAAAATAACTCTCATTAGACCCCGGGTGAATGGCTTTTATTCTGGGTCTTAGCTCATCAAACCTCCTCTGATAGTCACTAACAGTGGTTGTCTGCACCAATTTATTGAATTATCCTAGCAAATTCCTGTGAGCTGTCTCAGCAAACTCATCACAAACCATTGTAGTAAAATTGTAATACCCCGGTATTTTATGGGGCATTTTTGGGAGTTTGGCAAAATTTTTTGGGGTCATTATGTGAACTTATAAAAGTATTTCTCTTCCTTTTATCTAGTAGTTTACTATTATTATTATTATTACTATTATTATTATTAATATTATTACTACTACTACTACTACTATTATTATTATTATTATTATTATTACTATTATTATTATTATTATTATACTTTTTGTCAAAAAGTATTTGTTGGTAGGATGACAACTTTTTATATAGTTAGTGTGTGTAAATTAGTGGGTGAAGTGTAATGTGTCACGTAACGTTTTTAGCGTGTCCTAAAGTGAAATTTTTAATTAGTACGTAGCGAACCACCGCGTGGCATCGCGCACCCGCCACACCTTACACTTCCTCATACCATCTTCTTCCCTTCCATTCTCACGCAGAGATTTCTCTGCTAATTTTCCGGCAACACCCAAAACTGCAATGAAGGAGTTTGACCTCCCCTCTTTGTCCGAATCCCGTCCCGATTCAAACCCCAATCGCGCCATGAATCGAAACCCCGATCCCGGTCATCAATTTTTCCCCGTTGACATTCCAAAATCAACCCGAAATCTTCTCCCGTCAATCTTCGATCGGGTTAAACAAAACCCTGTTCTCTCTCTCTCTCTCTCTCTCTCTCTCTCTCTCTCTCTCTCTCTCTCTCTTTCAGTTCTCTCCCTCTCACACTCCCTCTCGCGCTCTCAATCTCCCTGCCTCTCTGCTCTGCGTTGCCGACGAACCGACGCCGACGGAACCAGGCCCGAAGCCCAGAACCGCCGGCGAACCCAGTGTCGCCGAAACCCCTGCGCCGTCCGTTCGTCGCCCCTCTGCTCGTCCCATCCGTCGTCGCCGCCACCGCCACAATCTCCCTCCGTCTCTCCCTCTTTCCGGCGAACCCAGCAGCAACATCGAAACTTCCCGTCGCCACTGGTACATTCCTAATCCATTCTACCCCACTTTTGTGTTATTTGATTCTGGAGCCACATTTTCTTTCATATCATCTACTTTTGCTAAGAAGTTAGACTTACCAAATCCTACCCCAATATCAATCTCAATCTCTACCCCTACTGGAGAAGTCACACCCTGCAATACCATGTACCGCGGAGTCAACCTAGAAATCTTAGGAGCCAAATTACCTTCTGATCTAATTATTTTCGATCTCGGCAACCTAGATATCATCTTAGGTATGGATTGGCTTAGCAAATACAAAGCAACCATAGAGTGTGCCACCCAAAAGGTTAGGTTTCGTGGGCCGAAAGGTGAACGTCTATCCTATAGGGGTATAACCACTGGACCCAAGATCCAAATCGTGTCAGCCTGAACCATCCTCTCCGATGTGAAGAAAGGGCATAGGGCATACCTCTGTACGATCCATGATCAGGAGAAAGAAGGGGAGAAATTAGAGGATATCCCAGTTGTGAACGAATTTCCAGATGTCTTTCCAGAAGATCTTCCAGGAATGCCACCTAAGAGAGCCGTGGACTTTGCGATAGACTTAGTACCAGGAACTGGACCAATCTCGAAGTCACCATATAGGATGGCACCAGCCGAGTTAAAGGAACTTCAGGAGCAACTCAAGGAGTTATTGGAAAAGGGTTTCATTAGACCTAGTGTCTCACCATGGGGAGCACCGGTTTTGTTTGTAAAGAAGAAGGATGGTAGCCTAAGACTTTGCATTGACTACCGTGAGTTGAATGGGGTAACCGTTAAGAATAAGTACCCAATTCCTAGGATCGACGACTTGTTCGACCAACTACAAGGAGCCGATACCTTTTCGAAGATCGATTTAAGGTCTGGATATCATCAGCTTAGGATAGTTGAACAGGATATTCCTAAAACGGCATTTCGAACTCGCTATGGCCACTACGAGTTTACGGTAATGCCATTTGGACTCACTAATGCTCCAGCAACATTCATGGAGTTAATGAACCGCGTTCTTCAGAAGTACCTTGATAAGTTTGTCGTCGTTTTCATTGATGACATTCTAATCTACTCAAAGGGGAAGGAAGAACATGAACAGCATTTGAAGGAGGTGTTGGAAACACTAAGGGAAGAGAAGTTGTATGAAAAATTGTCCAAGTGCGAGTTTTGGTTGGATAGAGTGCCTTTTCTAGGGCACATTATATCGAAGGAAGGTGTGTCAGTGGACCCAGGGAAGATATCTGCAGTAAGAGACTGGCCCACACTAAAGAGCGTAACGGAGATAAGAAGCTTCCTAGGATTGGCGGGTTACTATCGACGATTCGTGAAGGATTTCTCCAAGATCGCGAAACCCATGACAACGTTAATGAAGAAGACAAGCAAATACGTATGGGACAAGAATTGTGAGGAAGCATTCCAAACCCTAAAGGATAGGTTGACGTCGGCACCTGTATTAACGTTACCTACTGAAGGTGGAGAATTTGAGGTTTATAGTGATGCTTCAAAACATGGGTTAGGATGTGTTTTAATGCAAGACGGCAAAGTGATTGCTTATGCTTCTAGGCAACTAAAGTCTTATGAGGAGAATTACCCTACTCACGATTTGGAGTTGGCGGCCATCGTGTTTGCACTAAAGATATGGAGGCATTACCTTTACGGTACGACGTGCAAGATCTTTACCGATCACAAGAGCCTAAAGTACATATTCACTCAAAAGGAGCTGAATATGCGACAAAGGAGGTGGCTAGAATTGGTGAAAGACTATGATATCAAGATTCAATAACATGAAGGGAAAGGCAACGTAGTAGCGGATGCATTGAGCCGAAAGACGGAGCATACGGTAAATGCAATGTGGGTTTTACCACCTAAACTTTGCGAAGAGTTTCGAAGACTGGAGATTGAAGTCTGCACGAAGGGAACAACGAACAACATGTTGTGTAATATGAAGATAGTACCGGACATCTTCGAAGAAATAAAGAAGCACAGAAAGAAGACGCTTTCTTACAAAAGATCAAGGAGAAGATCAACAAAGGCGAAGCACTCGATTTCAAAGTGGAAGAAGATGGAAGCGTGAAGTTCAAGGGAAGATGGTGTGTACCAATGATATGTGCGGAAGTAAAAGAAAAGCTTATGAAAGAAGCTCATAACACGCCTTATTCGGTACATCCAGGAGGAGACAAGTTGTACAAGGACTTGAAGAAGAATTTCTGGTGGAAAGGTATGAAGAAGGAAGTAGCTGATTTCGTATCTAGATGTTTGACGTGCCAGAAGGTCAAGTTCGAGCACAAAAGACCAGGTGGAATGTTGCAACCATTGGAGATACCGGTTTGGAAATGGGATTCCATCTCAATGGACTTTGTCACGGCTTTACCTGTTTCGACGAATGGGTTGAATCAAATTTGGGTAGTAGTCGATCGACTCACCAAGACGGCAAGATTCATCCCCATGAAGGACACATGGGACATGGAAAAGAGGGCGGACGTTTACATCAAGAACGTGGTAAGACTACATGGAGTCCCTAGCTCCATTGTTTCGGATAGAGATCCAAACTTCTTATCTCATTTCTGGAAGGAGCTACAAAAGGCCATGGGCACTGAGCTAAGGTTCAGCACAGCATTTCACCCAGCTACGGATGGCCAGACTGAGAGAACGATTCAAACACTGGAGGACATGCTAAGGGCTTGCATTCTAGACTTTGGAGGTTCATAGGTGGACAAGTTACCACTTATCGAGTTCTCGTATAACAACAGCTACCATGCTAGCATAGGGATGGCACCCTACGAAGCACTGTATGAGAGAAAGTGCAGGACACCACTGTGTTGGAGTGACATCAGCGAGACGATCATTCTTGGACCACAAATGATCGAGGACTCGACAAACCAGATTTGAATGATCCAGCAAAGGATGAAGGCAGCCCAAGATCGACAAAAGTCTTACGCAGATTTGAAGAGAAGGCCATTGGAATTCAAGGTTGGCGACAAAGTGTTCCTAAGGGTTTCACCTACAAAGGGAGTTATGCGTTTCAATCAAAAAGGAAAGCTAAGTCCCAAGTTCATTGGACCCTACGAAGTACTGGATCGTATAGGAGAGGTTGCCTATCGCCTGAATCTTCCTAACAGCCTAGGTAGAGTCCATAACGTTTTCCATGTGTCCCAACTCAAAGCCTATATACCCGATCCTAGTCATATCATTGACCCCGAGCCTGTCGAGCTTGATCCCTATCTTACCTATGAGCAAAAACCGATAAAAATCCTTGATACAAAGACCAGGAACACCCGTACCAAGTCCACCACGCTGGTCAAAGTTCTATGGTCGAATCACCAAACCGAAGAAGAAACTTGGGAAGCCGAGGAGGACATGAGGAAACGTTACCCACACCTCTTCGACCAGGTATGAGTCGAGTGACGGGGACGTCACTCCTTTTAAGGGAGATGTGATTTAACAACCATGCATTTAATTACCGTCTTGTCTTGTTATTATGTGAACATTAGAACTGCATACCGCATACTTGCACTGGGAGATTCGATTTACTTTAAGCTTCGGGACGAAGCTTTGTTTTAAGGGAGATGTGATGTAATACCCCGGTATTTTATGTGGCATTTTTGGAAGTTTGGCAAATTTTTTTGGGGTCATTATGTGAACTTATAAAAGTATTTCTCTTCCTTTTATCTAGTAGTTTACTATTATTATTATTATTACTATTATTATTATTAATATTATTACTACTACTACTACTATTATTATTATTATTATTACTATTATTATTATTATTATTATACTTTTTGTCAAAAAGTATTTGTTGGTAGGATGACAACTTTTTATATAGTTAGTGTGTGTAAATTAGTGGGTGAAGTGTAATGTGTCACGTAACGTTTTTAGCGTGTCCTAAAGTGAAATTTTTAATTAGTACGTAGCGAACCACCGCGTGGCATCGCGCACCCGCCACACCTTACACTTCCTCATACCATCTTCTTCCCTTCCATTCTCACGCAGAGATTTCTCTGCTAATTTTCTGGCAACACCCAAAACTGCAATGAAGGAGTTTGACCTCCCCTCTTTGTCCGAATCCCATCCCGATTCAAACCCCAATTGCGCCATGAATCGAAACCCCGATCCCGGTCATCAATTTTTCCCCGTTTACATTCCAAAATCAACCCGAAATCTTCTCCCGTCAATCTTCGATCGGGTTAAACAAAACCCAGTTCTCTCTCTCTCTCTCTCTCTCTCTCTCTCTCTCTCTCTCTCTCTCTCTTTCAGTTCTCTCCCTCTCACACTCCCTCTCGCGCTCTCAATCTCCCTGCCTCTCTGCTCTGCGTTGCCGACGAACCGACGCCGACGGAACCAGGCCCGAAGCCCAGAATCGCCGGCGAACCCAGTGTCGCCGAAACCCCTGCGCCGTCCGTTCGTCGCCCCTCTGCTCGTCCCATCCGTCGTCGCCGCCACCGCCACAATCTCCCTCCGTCTCTCCCTCTTTCCGGCGAACCCAGCAGCAACATCGAAACTTCCCGTCGCCGTCGTCTCCTCTTTGTGTTTGTTCATTTGGTAAGCACGAAACCTCTTAATTGGAAATTCAAGTTTGCTTTTCGTTGCCTACATTTCCACCCATTGTTGCCTTGGTAGTACTGACTTTCGTGGTAGTGGTTGTACCTTGGGAGGTTACAGTGAATTGTGGGTTTGTTGTGTATATGTGAGGGGCTGTGTTGGGATAAGTAACAGAAGTTGTTTTTGACTTTTTGTGGTATGAAAGTGAGTAGTAGGAGTGGTAGTAATAGTAGTAGTAGATTTGGGTGGTTATTGTATTTGTAACTATATATACTTGCATAAATACATACATATGTCTCTATTATACATATTATTTGTTAAAAATACTCAACTTATAATCTATTAAGTTGTGTTTTATGAAGGCCATTAGATATAAATTTTGTTTTATACAATTGTAAACAAGCAATAAAACTATTTTGTTGCATTGAGGGTACTAGTAATACTTTTTTTTGTTGTTATTATAAACTATATACTTTGTTAGATAAAATTAATTATCTATTTTCTGGAACAAAAAAAAAATTACATCCTTATAAGTGTTTAATTGGGTTTTTCGTGGATAATGTTAGTGTAGTATTATTGTATTGTTCTCCTCACAACTAAATATCATTGTTTTGTGTCTATCAGAAATTAGTATTCTTTTCACATTATACCTTTGTTTTCACTAATATAACATTTATGGTAACTGTAGTCAACGTTAAGCTTATTTTAAATAACTACCTTTATTTATAAATATTAGCCGCTAAATGTTATAGTAAATCAATTAAAGTTTTCTTTACCTCAACTATTACTTTTAGATTTATAAGCAACTATTTTCTTATTTAATGTATACTATAAACATAAAATTATAGCAAGAATAATATATATTGCTTGGGGGTTAACTGGGGAATTCACTTGCATTTCATATAGGACATTTAATTGCGAATTGTTGTATGGATAAATATGTGTTAATATAGGATTATGTGATATTGTAGATTCCGAGTTTGTAGGAGGAGAGTTCGTCGAGGACCCCTACTACTAAGTTTCCGTGCTGCTTGTGTTTGAAGTTCTCTCTCTCCATTTCCAAGTAAGTTATATGCACAATACCTTTAAATTATCAAAATGTCTCTTGGCGTGTGTTATCTTTCTAAATCGCTCATGAACTACTAGAATCGTGATACTGGAAAATTTGACAAGTTTTGAATTCCTATTTGCAAATGCAACTTTGAAAATGTGTGGTTACTTGAGAAAAACTCGAAAGTCATGTGAAACGATAATTGGACGATAATAGATTTGGGAACGATGTGCAGAGGATGCGCGTGAAGGCCAATGGCCGGGAACACCTATGTGTGATTTCACTAGGGATATTACCCTCTTATTTATCGTGGAATCTATGAGTACTACCTATGCATGTTTAGGTCACGACTGTGTAGGGGTGCCGGCACTTAAGGTCTCATTAGAATGGTTAGGGCGGGATAGCGAAGGGCTATCTACTAACGTCCGGGGAAAAACCCCATTATTATTATTTATTCCATCGTGACCTCTCTGTCCACATCGTACTCGTTGGGGCTCGTGGGCTACGCCTCAACCAAACGAATGATTAAAATTGTGGTGGTTGTTCTCTTTATCTCCTTTTTAGCCAAAAACTCTGTTTTACATATTGTGGTATATCTTACTTAGTTTTTACTAATTAAACTTTTTCTGCGGTCGGCTTTCGCTATTTCAAAACCCGCAGGTCAAGAATAAGCTAGCTGGGATGGAAACGCACACGAGCTAAGGAGTAGTGCCACGCTAGTAAACAAGTAGTAGTTGTTTCATTTGGTTTAAGACATGTTTGAATTTCTGTTTAATAATGTAAGGAGGGTTTCTCCTTTACTTTTATTTCAATAAAGCACTTTTGGATTTCGTTAAGTTGTACTAGCGAGGAACCGTAGGTTCCCGGGTTGTTTCAAAAATCACCCCAAGTTAAAATTTATAGGGTTTCAAATTCTGCTCTAAACCATATATCAGCCTCATCAGTCAAATTGAGTGAAACCAAAATTAGTTTCTGCAGATCAAACAATTGATGCAATTGAAAGTATCTGTTGGCTTTGAGCAGCCAACCTAAAGGATCTGAACCACTAAATTTTGGAAACTCAACCTTGGGAAGAGGTATACCATGGCTTTGAAAATACCTAATTCCCAATTCTGGTACGTTGGGTTGAGGAATCTCTGTGGTTGAATTATGAGTTTTAGACGTAGATCCGAACACTGCTTTACCCCTTCCAAGTAGCCCGTCTTGATTCGGAGTGCGTGAATCGCTCGATGGTTGCTGATTCTCCCTGTTGTTCATGGCGATCTTCACCAAGGTACTGATCTGCTTTACATTTCAGCAATTTCTCCCAATTGGTCCAGGCGTGTCAGCTGGCCGTGAACCAATTCGATTCCAGCTCGTAGCTCATCGAATGGCGTCGTCGACTGCTTGGAGGTGTGCATCAACCCCTCCAAGTGCCTGGGCATCTGCCATGTTGGAATTGTTCTTCCGGGGTGGCATATCAATATGCCCGAGTGCTCAGGGGAAGAGAGCTCTGATACCAATTGTCAGAGATCGGGCGGATTCTTCGCCGGATAACGACAAGTGTTGATCAGAGATCGTCAATTCCTAGTGAATCACATAAATGAAATGGATCGGACAAGAGAGAGAGGAGGGGGAGAGATAGATTGGGGAAGAAGTTGTATATTCATAAAGATACCAATTACATCTTCGAGTTTATATAATATGCCTAATACATAATTAATGAACTCTTTGAGGTCCTATCATAAATAACATAAATGGATAACGGCCAGAGGCCACGTCACAGTCCTTGTCAACCGCTTATGACCTCGATTGGACAACGTGGACCAACAGCCAAGCGCCCCGCTGTAATACTAGCTTAAACGAAACGACATCGCTCCACTAATTCTAAAAGGCAACGGTCTGAAGATCTGACGATAGCTGCTAATCCCTCTGTGATGATCGTACGGTAGCTGCTTCACTAGATTTCATGTCATTACTTTTGCTGCTCTTTCACTTTAGTCCCAAACACAGGTCATTACTTTTGCTCACCTTTCACTTCAGTCCCTGTCCATTTCCAGATCCTTTCCATTTCATGACAATTTTTTAGAATATTAAAGCTTATCAACAAAGATTACCTGATTTGTTCTTCTATTAATGAAACGAAACTTTAAATGGTTACCTCTAGTGTCCAATTTGTCCATGGAAGATTTAATTTGTGTGCAAACTTGAAGAAGGTGTTGATCAGGAGGTCGATTAAACATGAGGCAGAATAGTTCATCACGGCTATACTTGAGCCTTGCCTGATTTTCCTCTTGGTTGAGAACACCCTCGATCCGGCTGCGTTCTCGCTGTGCCAAATCGCCAAACATCTGCTGCCTTTTTCGCAAATTTTGTTCTCTTTAAAGGCGGCGCTGCTAGCCCGCCACTACCATGAACCTCCATAACTTGCCGGAGAAAATGGAGGCGACAACCCTCGTCAATATCTATCAGTTTCAAACAACCTAGTTCGGATTCATAAGCTCTGAATCGCTTCACACCCTTTCCTTCTCTTAGCCTGGACCATAAAATACTTCCGGCATATGACAAAGTACCTCGATGTCATCCTGTTGCTGAGAAATGAGGGCTGTTGGATATGAGAACGTCGTCCTATTTGACATGCACGACACACTGACCGAGGTCCTTGACAATCATCACCATGTGTGGGCGAACTTCCTCCCGCCTTTGTAAAAATGAGAGAAAATATAACCATTAGTGTGTTAGAATCCATGGGGTTCCACCTCAAAACCAATTGGCTATTAGGGGAGTAGCCCAGAATACTTAACTTCTTAACACGCCCTCTCACGTGTATGGACGTGGAAATCGGGACAGGCAGGTGGATCGAGTAGAATCATTTCTACTGCTCTGAGGGGGGGGGGGGTAGCCCATTAAACTTATTAATTATGTTTCTTCTACTTGAATGTCCGATGTGGGACTTCTCAACACGCCCCCTCACGTGTGACATTCTTTGACCTACACGTGGATCTTTTGTCTGCGGGTGGCGGTGAGCACGTGGGTTGTTAGACCATTCACGTGTGTGTGTGAGCCGAGGCTCTGATACCATGTTAGAATCCATAAGGTTCCACCTCAAAACCAATTGGCTATTAGGGGAGTAGGATAAATAATAATTGAAAGCTTTTCAAAATTAAAATGGACATAGGATAACTAAAACTGGAAAAAAAAAAAAAAACTGGACAAGCCGGGGATGTGGGATTGCGTAGCCGTATTTTCTTTCTAAATTCGTAAGTGTGTTGTGTGGTTAATTGTAATCTTTATTATTTGTGAAGAGAATTTGCTATGTGACCGTAACTTGTTAATTGTTAGTTTATTCACGTTACATACCTGCCTTAATTTCCTTGAATTATTTCGTTAAGTAATGAGCGTATACGTGGCTTAGAACAATTCTGAGACTTTTCTTTCTCCTTTCAGATGGCTGCCCTACCTGCTGCTAGACCACCCATCCCAGCCCCTGCTGACCTCACACCTGCTCACGCACCGAGCCATGTCACATTCCTTGAGGGACAAGAGATGGCAGAAGAGTACTGCAGGTACGTTCGAAGCCTATGCATTGCTTGGAGCCAAAGCCCACATGGCAACGAGACCCACGCTCACCCGCTGAAGACAAGCTATTACATCCTCAACGGCCTCCCAGACGAGCCTCTATGGAATAACCTCAAAGGAAACTATGATGATTTGTTCGTCACGAACATATGGGGCCAAAATGTACCTAACATCACCAAGTACAAACACCGCGATTATGATTACTACTATTTGAACTCTCTCACGCTTTGGTTCAAAATGGATGAGTTGCTAGACCCAGCAATACAACAAGTAGCAGCACAGGACGCCGAGCACCAAGAAGAAGAGGAGGAAGAGGTCGAAGAAGAATTGGAGGAGGAGCAAGAAAATATGGAATTGGATGAGAACCAAGAAAATGAACAAGACCAAGGTGCGAACCAAGACGAGGAGGCACAGGAGGAGTTTATAGATTGGAATGATGACGTAGTCGAGATTGAAGAAATTGAGCATGAAGAGATCGACAAAGCGGAAGTGATTGCGATTGATCCTACCGATATCGAGCTCATGATTCTAACTGACGATGAAGAGTAGAACCGCACCCATCCCACCCTTAGGATTTCCATTTATTGCTTTTCTTTTATCACGAGAGTGAACGTTTACCTTGTTTTAGGATTTGCTATTTCTTTTGGGATTGAGTTGTTTCCATTTATCATTTAAGTGTTTATGTGGATTATTTGATGGGTGGATTAATAAATGCTGAATTATTTGAAATTTATGTATTGCATGTGTGACCTACAAGTAGGATTATTTTCAATATATATTAAGTATAGTTATATTCAAAGGTAGGATGCAATATTATACCAGGAGACGTGCAAGAGAAGTAGGAACCATGAACCAGGGAACCCAAGGAAACCAGCAAATTCCGGTCCCTCAGCAGTATGACCCTATTCGGTTCCAAAATCTGGAACAAGCGACCCTAGCCTTAACCCAACTCTTGCACAATCAACAGGCTGGGGGAAATGACATAATGAGTAAGATTGCAGAACTCCGACCCGACTTCTTCTATGGGACGGAAGACCCGACTATCTTAGAGGATTGGATCCGCGACTTTCACGAGGCACTGATCTCGGTGCGTTGCCCTGAGGATCGACGCATAGAAGTGGCGACCTATTACTTCAAGAAAGAAGCTGATAAATGGTGGAGCTCCGTATCAGCTGAATTGCTCGCCCAGGAAGGCTTTGGATGGGAACAACTAAAGGAAGCTATGCGCGAACGGTTTTACCCCGACCATGTGAAGTCGGCGAAATTTGATGAATTCTTGCACCTGAAGCAAGATGGAGCTACCTTAACTAACTACTATGACAAATTCATGGAACTCATGAGGTTCGGGCGGGAAATCGCACCCACAGAAATAAGAAGGATCCGCAAATTTGTCGAAGGACTGGACTTTGAAGTCCGAAAGGCAATGGGGCCTACTCGTTTTAACTCATTGTTCGAAGCCTATGGAGCAGCTCAGGATATGCAGCGCATGCTAGATAGTAATGCAGAAACCAACAGAAAAAGGAAGACCGAGACACCAGCTGCAACAGGTTTCCAAAATCGCGGTACAGGAAATGATAACGGGGATAAACGGTTTCGTCCCAACCCAACTTCCACCAACCATTTGGGAAACCGAAACCAAGGTGGACAAGGACAAGTAAGAGTTTACTACTGCTCCAGATGCGGCAGAAACCACCCAGGGGTGGATTGCCAAGGAAGGAAAATTACTTGCATCAATTGTGGAAAGTTGGTCCATCGAAGGTTTGAATGTCGTTCACGACCCTTAGGAAACAATAGCGGTGGAAGCTCCAACAATTTCAACTCCAACAAATCCGGGAACAACAATGGGGGAAGATATGGAGGAATCAATGTGAATCGCCAGGGAGGAAACAACTATGACGGGAATAACAACGGTTACAACCAGGGTGGCAATAACAACCGTGGTAACCAGTATGGTGGGAACCAGCGCAACTACCAGCAAGGTGGAGGGTATGGAAACAACAACAATGCTGTCAACAGGAACAATAATGGAGATGGCTATAACCGGGGTAACAACTGGCAAGGAGGAAATGGTTACAACAACCGACCCCAGGGAAACAACAATGCTACTTCAGCAACCACTGTAGCAGGCGCACCTGCACCCGCAGCCACAGCACGTAGCGCAGCTGGAACTATTAATGTGATGAACCAGACTCAGGCAGCACAGGCCAACGTGGTGACTGGTACATTCCTAATCCATTCTACCCCACTTTTGTGTTATTTGATTCTGGAGCCACATTTTCTTTCATATCATCTACTTTTGCTAAGAAGTTAGACTTACCAAATCCTACCCCAATATCAATCTCAATCTCTACCCCTACTGGAGAAGTCACACCCTGCAATACCATGTACCGCGGAGTCAACCTAGAAATCTTAGGAGCCAAATTACCTTCTGATCTAATTATTTTCGATCTCGGCAACCTAGATATCATCTTAGGTATGGATTGGCTTAGCAAATACAAAGCAACCATAGAGTGTGCCACCCAAAAGGTTAGGTTTCGTGGGCCGAAAGGTGAACGTCTATCCTATAGGGGTATAACCACTGGACCCAAGATCCAAATCGTGTCAGCCTGAACCATCCTCTCCGATGTGAAGAAAGGGCATAGGGCATACCTCTGTACGATCCATGATCAGGAGAAAGAAGGGGAGAAATTAGAGGATATCCCAGTTGTGAACGAATTTCCAGATGTCTTTCCAGAAGATCTTCCAGGAATGCCACCTAAGAGAGCCGTGGACTTTGCGATAGACTTAGTACCAGGAACTGGACCAATCTCGAAGTCACCATATAGGATGGCACCAGCCGAGTTAAAGGAACTTCAGGAGCAACTCAAGGAGTTATTGGAAAAGGGTTTCATTAGACCTAGTGTCTCACCATGGGGAGCACCGGTTTTGTTTGTAAAGAAGAAGGATGGTAGCCTAAGACTTTGCATTGACTACCGTGAGTTGAATGGGGTAACCGTTAAGAATAAGTACCCAATTCCTAGGATCGACGACTTGTTCGACCAACTACAAGGAGCCGATACCTTTTCGAAGATCGATTTAAGGTCTGGATATCATCAGCTTAGGATAGTTGAACAGGATATTCCTAAAACGGCATTTCGAACTCGCTATGGCCACTACGAGTTTACGGTAATGCCATTTGGACTCACTAATGCTCCAGCAACATTCATGGAGTTAATGAACCGCGTTCTTCAGAAGTACCTTGATAAGTTTGTCGTCGTTTTCATTGATGACATTCTAATCTACTCAAAGGGGAAGGAAGAACATGAACAGCATTTGAAGGAGGTGTTGGAAACACTAAGGGAAGAGAAGTTGTATGAAAAATTGTCCAAGTGCGAGTTTTGGTTGGATAGAGTGCCTTTTCTAGGGCACATTATATCGAAGGAAGGTGTGTCAGTGGACCCAGGGAAGATATCTGCAGTAAGAGACTGGCCCACACTAAAGAGCGTAACGGAGATAAGAAGCTTCCTAGGATTGGCGGGTTACTATCGACGATTCGTGAAGGATTTCTCCAAGATCGCGAAACCCATGACAACGTTAATGAAGAAGACAAGCAAATACGTATGGGACAAGAATTGTGAGGAAGCATTCCAAACCCTAAAGGATAGGTTGACGTCGGCACCTGTATTAACGTTACCTACTGAAGGTGGAGAATTTGAGGTTTATAGTGATGCTTCAAAACATGGGTTAGGATGTGTTTTAATGCAAGACGGCAAAGTGATTGCTTATGCTTCTAGGCAACTAAAGTCTTATGAGGAGAATTACCCTACTCACGATTTGGAGTTGGCGGCCATCGTGTTTGCACTAAAGATATGGAGGCATTACCTTTACGGTACGACGTGCAAGATCTTTACCGATCACAAGAGCCTAAATTACATATTCACTCAAAAGGAGCTGAATATGCGACAAAGGAGGTGGCTAGAATTGGTGAAAGACTATGATATCAAGATTCAATAACATGAAGGGAAAGGCAACGTAGTAGCGGATGCATTGAGCCGAAAGACGGAGCATACGGTAAATGCAATGTGGGTTTTACCACCTAAACTTTGCGAAGAGTTTCGAAGACTGGAGATTGAAGTCTGCACGAAGGGAACAACGAACAACATGTTGTGTAATATGACGATAGTACCGGACATCTTCGAAGAAATAAAGAAGCACAGAAAGAAGACGCTTTCTTACAAAAGATCAAGGAGAAGATCAACAAAGGCGAAGCACTCGATTTCAAAGTGGAAGAAGATGGAAGCGTGAAGTTCAAGGGAAGATGGTGTGTACCAATGATATGTGCGGAAGTAAAAGAAAAGCTTATGAAAGAAGCTCATAACACGCCTTATTCGGTACATCCAGGAGGAGACAAGTTGTACAAGGACTTGAAGAAGAATTTCTGGTGGAAAGGTATGAAGAAGGAAGTAGCTGATTTCGTATCTAGATGTTTGACGTGCCAGAAGGTCAAGTTCGAGCACAAAAGACCAGGTGGAATGTTGCAACCATTGGAGATACCGGTTTGGAAATGGGATTCCATCTCAATGGACTTTGTCACGGCTTTACCTGTTTCGACGAATGGGTTGAATCAAATTTGGGTAGTAGTCGATCGACTCACCAAGACGGCAAGATTCATCCCCATGAAGGACACATGGGACATGGAAAAGAGGGCGGACGTTTACATCAAGAACGTGGTAAGACTACATGGAGTCCCTAGCTCCATTGTTTCGGATAGAGATCCAAACTTCTTATCTCATTTCTGGAAGGAGCTACAAAAGGCCATGGGCACTGAGCTAAGGTTCAGCACAGCATTTCACCCAGCTACGGATGGCCAGACTGAGAGAACGATTCAAACACTGGAGGACATGCTAAGGGCTTGCATTCTAGACTTTGGAGGTTCATAGGTGGACAAGTTACCACTTATCGAGTTCTCGTATAACAACAGCTACCATGCTAGCATAGGGATGGCACCCTACGAAGCACTGTATGAGAGAAAGTGCAGGACACCACTGTGTTGGAGTGACATCAGCGAGACGATCATTCTTGGACCACAAATGATCGAGGACTCGACAAACCAGATTTGAATGATCCAGCAAAGGATGAAGGCAGCCCAAGATCGACAAAAGTCTTACGCAGATTTGAAGAGAAGGCCATTGGAATTCAAGGTTGGCGACAAAGTGTTCCTAAGGGTTTCACCTACAAAGGGAGTTATGCGTTTCAATCAAAAAGGAAAGCTAAGTCCCAAGTTCATTGGACCCTACGAAGTACTGGATCGTATAGGAGAGGTTGCCTATCGCCTGAATCTTCCTAACAGCCTAGGTAGAGTCCATAACGTTTTCCATGTGTCCCAACTCAAAGCCTATATACCCGATCCTAGTCATATCATTGACCCCGAGCCTGTCGAGCTTGATCCCTATCTTACCTATGAGCAAAAACCGATAAAAATCCTTGATACAAAGACCAGGAACACCCGTACCAAGTCCACCACGCTGGTCAAAGTTCTATGGTCGAATCACCAAACCGAAGAAGAAACTTGGGAAGCCGAGGAGGACATGAGGAAACGTTACCCACACCTCTTCGACCAGGTATGAGTCGAGTGACGGGGACGTCACTCCTTTTAAGGGAGATGTGATTTAACAACCATGCATTTAATTACCGTCTTGTCTTGTTATTATGTGAACATTAGAACTGCATACCGCATACTTGCACTGGGAGATTCGATTTACTTTAAGCTTCGGGACGAAGCTTTGTTTTAAGGGAGATGTGATGTAATACCCCGGTATTTTATGTGGCATTTTTGGAAGTTTGGCAAATTTTTTTGGGGTCATTATGTGAACTTATAAAAGTATTTCTCTTCCTTTTATCTAGTAGTTTACTATTATTATTATTATTACTATTATTATTATTAATATTATTACTACTACTACTACTATTATTATTATTATTATTAGTATTATTACTATTATTATTATTATTATACTTTTTGTCAAAAAGTATTTGTTGGTAGGATGACAACTTTTTATATAGTTAGTGTGTGTAAATTAGTGGGTGAAGTGTAATGTGTCACGTAACGTTTTTAGCGTGTCCTAAAGTGAAATTTTTAATTAGTACGTAGCGAACCACCGCGTGGCATCGCGCACCCGCCACACCTTACACTTCCTCATACCATCTTCTTCCCTTCCATTCTCACGCAGAGATTTCTCTGCTAATTTTCTGGCAACACCCAAAACTGCAATGAAGGAGTTTGACCTCCCCTCTTTGTCCGAATCCCGTCCCGATTCAAACCCCAATTGCGCCATGAATCGAAACCCCGATCCCGGTCATCAATTTTTCCCCGTTTACATTCCAAAATCAACCCGAAATCTTCTCCCGTCAATCTTCGATCGGGTTAAACAAAACCCAGTTCTCTCTCTCTCTCTCTCTCTCTCTCTCTCTCTCTCTCTCTCTCTCTCTCTCTCTCTCTCTCTTCAGTTCTCTCCCTCTCACACTCCCTCTCGCGCTCTCAATCTCCCTGCCTCTCTGCTCTGCGTTGCCGACGAACCGACGCCGACGGAACCAGGCCCGAAGCCCAGAATCGCCGGCGAACCCAGTGTCGCCGAAACCCCTGCGCCGTCCGTTCGTCGCCCCTCTGCTCGTCCCATCCGTCGTCGCCGCCACCGCCACAATCTCCCTCCGTCTCTCCCTCTTTCCGGCGAACCCAGCAGCAACATCGAAACTTCCCGTCGCCGTCGTCTCCTCTTTGTGTTTGTTCATTTGGTAAGCACGAAACCTCTTAATTGGAAATTCAAGTTTGCTTTTCGTTGCCTACATTTCCACCCATTGTTGCCTTGGTAGTACTGACTTTCGTGGTAGTGGTTGTACCTTGGGAGGTTACAGTGAATTGTGGGTTTGTTGTGTATATGTGAGGGGCTGTGTTGGGATAAGTAACAGAAGTTGTTTTTGACTTTTTGTGGTATGAAAGTGAGTAGTAGGAGTGGTAGTAATAGTAGTAGTAGATTTGGGTGGTTATTGTATTTGTAACTATATATACTTGCATAAATACATACATATGTCTCTATTATACATATTATTTGTTAAAAATACTCAACTTATAATATATTAAGTTGTGTTTTATGAAGGCCATTAGATATAAATTTTGTTTTATACAATTGTAAACAAGCAATAAAACTATTTTGTTGCATTGAGGGTACTAGTAATACTTTTTTTTTGTTGTTATTATAAACTATATACTTTGTTAGATAAAATTAATTATCTATTTTCTGGAACAAAAAAAAAATTACATCCTTATAAGTGTTTAATTGGGTTTTTCGTGGATAATGTTAGTGTAGTATTATTGTATTGTTCTCCTCACAACTAAATATCATTGTTTTGTGTCTATCAGAAATTAGTATTCTTTTCACATTATACCTTTGTTTTCACTAATATAACATTTATGGTAACTGTAGTCAACGTTAAGCTTATTTTAAATAACTACCTTTATTTATAAATATTAGCCGCTAAATGTTATAGTAAATCAATTAAAGTTTTCTTTACCTCAACTATTACTTTTAGATTTATAAGCAACTATTTTCTTATTTAATGTATACTATAAACGTAAAATTATAGCTAGAATAATATATATTGCTTGGGGGTTAACTGGGGAATTCACTTGCATTTCATATAGGACATTTAATTGCGAATTGTTGTATGGATAAATATGTGTTAATATAGGATTATGTGATATTGTAGATTCCGAGTTTGTAGGAGGAGAGTTCGTCGAGGACCCCTACTACTAAGTTTCCGTGCTGCTTGTGTTTGAAGTTCTCTCTCTCCATTTCCAAGTAAGTTATATGCACAATACCTTTAAATTATCAAAATGTCTCTTGGCGTGTGTTATCTTTCTAAATCGCTCATGAACTACTAGAATCGTGATACTGGAAAATTTGACAAGTTTTGAATTCCTATTTGCAAATGCAACTTTGAAAATGTGTGGTTACTTGAGAAAAACTCGAAAGTCATGTGAAACGATAATTGGACGATAATAGATTTGGGAACGATGTGCAGAGGATGCGCGTGAAGGCCAATGGCCGGGAACACCTATGTGTGATTTCACTAGGGATATTACCCTCTTATTTATCGTGGAATCTATGAGTACTACCTATGCATGTTTAGGTCACGACTGTGTAGGGGTGCCGGCACTTAAGGTCTCATTAGAATGGTTAGGGCGGGATAGCGAAGGGCTATCTACTAACGTCCGGGGAAAAACCCCATTATTATTATTTATTCCATCGTGACCTCTCTGTCCACATCGTACTCGTTGGGGCTCGTGGGCTACGCCTCAACCAAACGAATGATTAAAATTGTGGTGGTTGTTCTCTTTATCTCCTTTTTAGCCAAAAACTCTGTTTTACATATTGTGGTATATCTTACTTAGTTTTTACTAATTAAACTTTTTCTGCGGTCGGCTTTCGCTATTTCAAAACCCGCAGGTCAAGAATAAGCTAGCTGGGATGGAAACGCACACGAGCTAAAGAGTAGTGCCACGCTAGTAAACAAGTAGTAGTTGTTTCATTTGGTTTAAGACATGTTTGAATTTCTGTTTAATAATGTAAGGAGGGTTTCTCCTTTACTTTTATTTCAATAAAGCACTTTTGGATTTCGTTAAGTTGTACTAGCGAGGAACCGTAGGTTACCGGGTTGTTTCAAAAATCACCCCAAGTTAAAATTTATAGGGTTTCAAATTCTGCTCTAAACCATATATCAGCCTCATCAGTCAAATTGAGTGAAACCAAAATTAGTTTCTGCAGATCAGACAATTGATGCAATTGAAAGTATCTGTTGGCTTTGAGCAGCCAACCTAAAGGATCTGAACCACTAAATTTTGGAAACTCAACCTTGGGAAGAGGTATACCATGGCTTTGAAAAGACCTAATTCCCAATTCTGGTACGTTGGGTTGAGGAATCTCTGTGGTTGAATTATGAGTTTTAGACGTAGATCCGAACACTGCTTTACCCCTTCCAAGTAGCCCGTCTTGAGTCGGAGTGCGTGAATCGCTCGATGGTTGCTGATTCTCCCTGTTGTTCATGGCGATCTTCACCAAGGTACTGATCTGCTTTACATTTCAGCAATTTCTCCCAATTGGTCCAGGCGTGTCAGCTGGCCGTGAACCAATTCGATTCCAGCTCGTAGCTCATCGAATGGCGTCGTCGACTGCTTGGAGGTGTGCATCAACCCCTCCAAGTGCCTGGGCATCTGCCATGTTGGAATTGTTCTTCCGGGGTGGCATATCAATATGCCCGAGTGCTCAGGGGAAGAGAGCTCTGATACCAATTGTCAGAGATCGGGCGGATTCTTCGCCGGATAACGACAAGTGTTGATCAGAGATCGTCAATTCCTAGTGAATCACATAAATGAAATGGATCGGACAAGAGAGAGAGGAGGGGGAGAGATAGATTGGGGAAGAAGTTGTATATTCATAAAGATACCAATTACATCTTCGAGTTTATATAATATGCCTAATACATAATTAATGAACTCTTTGAGGTCCTATCATAAATAACATAAATGGATAACGGCCAGAGGCCACGTCACAGTCCTTGTCAACCGCTTATGACCTCGATTGGACAACGTGGACCAACAGCCAAGCGCCCCGCTGTAATACTAGCTTAGACGAAACGACATCGCTCCACTAATTCTAAAAGGCAACGGTCTGAAGATCTGACGATAGCTGCTAATCCCTCTGTGATGATCGTACGGTAGCTGCTTCACTAGATTTCATGTCATTACTTTTGCTGCTCTTTCACTTTAGTCCCAAACACAGGTCATTACTTTTGCTCACCTTTCACTTCAGTCCCTGTCCATTTCCAGATCCTTTCCATTTCATGACAATTTTTTATAATACCAAAGCTTATCAACAAAGATTACCTGATTTGTTCTTCTATTAATGAAACGAAACTTTAAATGGTTTACCTCTAGTGTCCAATTTGTCCATGGAAGATTTAATTTGTGTGCAAACTTGAAGAAGGTGTTGATCAGGAGGTCGATTAAACATGAGGCAGAATAGTTCATCACGGCTATACTTGAGCCTTGCCTGATTTTCCTCTTGGTTGAGAACACCCTCGATCCGGCTGCGTTTTCGCTGTGCCAAATCGCCAAACATCTGCTGCCTTTTTCGCAAATTTTGTTCTCTTTAAAGGCGGCGCTGCTAGCCCGCCACTACCATGAACCTCCATAACTTGCCGGAGAAAATGGAGGCGACAACCCTCGTCAATATCTATCAGTTTCAAACAACCTAGTTCGGATTCATAAGCTCTGAATCGCTTCACACCCTTTCCTTCTCTTAGCCTGGACCATAAAATACTTCCGGCATATGACAAAGTACCTCGATGTCATCCTGTTGCTGAGAAATGAGGGCTGTTGGATATGAGAACGTCGTCCTATTTGACATGCACGACACACTGACCGAGGTCCTTGACAATCATCACCATGTGTGGGCGAACTTCCTCCCGCCTTTGTAAAAATGAGAGAAAATATAACCATTAGTGTGTTAGAATCCATGGGGTTCCACCTCAAAACCAATTGGCTATTAGGGGAGTAGCCCAGAATACTTAACTTCTTAACACGCCCTCTCACGTGTATGGACGTGGAAATCGGGACAGGCAGGTGGATCGAGTAGAATCATTTCTACTGCTCTGAGGGGGGGGGGGGGTAGCCCATTAAACTTATTAATTATGTTTCTTCTACTTGAACGTCCGATGTGGGACTTCTCAACACGCCCCCTCACGTGTGACATTCTTTGACCTACACGTGGATCTTTTGTCTGCGGGTGGCGGTGAGCACGTGGGTTGTTAGACCATTCACGTGTGTGTGTGAGCCGAGGCTCTGATACCATGTTAGAATCCATAAGGTTCCACCTCAAAATCAATTGGCTATTAGGGGAGTAGCCCAGAATACTTAACTCCTTAACATAGTGATCTTGATGATACAATACTTAAGTTTATGCATTTTCATCCAAGTCATTACACATGACTGTGAGCATAGCAAATCACTTCTCCAGTGTGCTGTCTGCCTAGAGTCGAGATTTTCTTTAAAGTTATCTCAGTCCAAACCATAACTTTCATTTTATTTGCTTTGGAAAAAGATGGAACAATTGTAATACTTTGTGGATTACAGCAGTCACTTGTAGGATGAATATGCTACTTCATGCTTTCTTGTGTGACATTGTTTTGTACTCCAAGCTTCATAAAAAAGTGGTAGCCGTGAATTTGCAGGACAACTTTCCAAGTATCCTACATGAAAGCTCCTAACCAAGAAAAGACATTAGGGTCACTAGGAGAATGGAAATGAAACAGATCAAAGAATGAATGGAGCTGAAGGAGGAAAGATTACATCCGAAGGGGATTTATCTGTAGAAATTTATGAATCTCATGACAAAAATAATTAAAGCGGGTTTTCAAGGAAGAGCAAAGAATGCAGTTATTCGTTGTGGAAAGATTAGCATATGTAGAACCTTCATTGTTGGGAGTCTATCCAATGTAGCCTGTTATTGGAAAAAATGATTTTTGGCGGAAGCTTGAATCTCCAAGAATCTTTCCAAGGCAGAGAAGGGACTGGTTTTCGAAAATGGATATAAAGCTCCGCAGACAACAATAAGCACACGAATACATTGTATCTACAAATTTATACCCACAAATCACACATCGGAATTGTACTTAACACGTACCAGTCCGTGGGTCAATTTGACGGGTGTTTTGGATAGCAAAATAATACGATTTTTTGATAATTTTTTCACCGTATTATAGAGCAACTTTTACTCTACAACACTATGAAAAAATTATCAAAAAGTTACATCAGTTTGCTATTCAAATCACCGGGTCAAAGTGACCAAGTGAATAGTGACAAAAGTCAAATTGGGAACAAAGAGGAGAGACAGACTGGTAGAGCCTAAAGAACAGTCATGCGATCTTAACACGTAATATGATCTAATCTATTTCAACAAGAGCTACCGTAAATAAAACGATTATATGCTAACTATATAACAGTAAAGTAGACAGAAGAAAACTAAACAACTATAAAAGAGACAAGACACGACACAAGATTTCTACCGCAGGGAAATCTATTCTGGCAAATTTCTACGAGAAGCCCAGTAGTGATGAAAACCCAGCTGCTAGCACCAACTAGTGCTAGACAAATATATTACCCGGAACCGTATGACACGAGATACAATGACTATCACACAGATCAAACACTTATAACCTTTACCTGCCTAGTTCATGCAATGACTGTTTAGCACCCCGCGCGACAATCCAAGCACCTCTTGAATTAAGTTGATAACTAACACACCATCTCATTACGTCAAACTAGTGACCCGAGTACAAGGAACCTCGTTCAACTCTCAATACTCATGACATTTTCCACCATTAGCTAGTCAAGTGAACATCTCTATCACCTTATTCTTCAAGTGAACAAATCTATACGTAGCAGCAGAACTCGTAGGAATAGAAAACTCTAGGTAACATTAAAGAGCCTAGAACTACAGTCTACAGGTACAATTGTAATAACTCTAGACAAGGCTAAGAGGCTACAAAATACTTCCCATAAGGGCACACGAATCAGATCTAAAGCAATAAATCAATAACAATTCAATAGAACTTCACCTTCACAGATCTAATAAACTGACTCTAGGATTAAGTTAGAAGAGTACGCCTAGCGACACAAACGGTAATGCTTTGAAGACCCAGGATGTTCAACTGTTTTGACAGACCATGAAAAAATTACCAAATTCTGAAGCTCTACATAACCACGAAGTAATTACCAAAGTCTTGCATCGTTAGACTAACCAAATCACCGGGTCAGAGTGTTGTTGGATAAATAGTGCACTGTGAAGAGAGAGGGAAAACAGAGGAAGTAGTATTCAAAATCTGAAACCGCCAGTTTTTCAAGAGCTCTTGCTGAAAATTTGAAACTGACAGAAGGAGTTGCAATACCGAGACCTCCCCTTTATTCCATCATTCATCTAAACCCTAACAAAGCTCAACGAAACAAATATCTAATTGAAAACTTTACATTTGAACCGAAGTTGTGAAGTATGCTCCAAGTGGAAAAACATACTCCAAGAAACACTTAGTTCATTTCATAAAATAGAAAATGCTCAAGCACAAGCATTAGAGTATCTCATGTCTAGTATGGCAAACATATGATTCCCCAGATCTTCAAGAGGACACAGTGGATTGATTCTGGACTTACAGATCTTGTCTTCTGGAGCAAACATGCAGTTGCATGAAATCCAAAACTGAAGGCAGTCTAAATAATCTGTAAACATGCGCAAGATGAAGGCACAATCAATCAGTCCACCCTTCTCGTATGTCCACTGAAGTTCACGGGTCGCAGCTTGATGTAATTCTGGGAGCACATAAAATGAAAATGTCACTAGCAAGAAAGCAAGATGCTCAGCTATACATGCTCTGAACAAAAACATACTTTAAAACCAACGACATTTGATTCCTCTCAATCATCCTCCACAAATTTTTTCTTCACTTAAGAAGTACGCACCCTAATGAACCATGATTGTATGAATCCGAATATTCACTTTCCAATAAATGAGAAGATGTACTGTAAGTGGAAAGTTCAATGAATTATTCCACAAAAGTTACATAGTTATGATAGGCATTGCAGCTTCTCATCTCTAGACCCTCAAACTTCAGGAAAGAATAAAAATGTATACATCAAAGTAGAGAAAAGGGGTGGCATAGTATACTTACCAGGAAGAAGGGGGTATCACTTGATCTTTCCCATATATACGCTGCAGTTCACGGGAGGCAGCTTGAAATGATTCTGCGAAACCAGTACCACAAAATGTTACGAGCAAGAACGACAAAGAAAAAGATGCTCAGTTTAAGCTACATTAACGAAGTGCACACCACCAAACTCAACTTTCTTTTTCTTTCATTGATCTGTTTCATGGGAAAGTGATGGTAGGACTGCAAAAGGAAAGACATAAAAAAAGCCACAAGAATCAGCCACCTTTCCAAATACGGAATTTCTCCTCATTTATAGGGGACCCAGTTGCATTTTCAATCGCTTCAAACAACATATCTGGCGGTGTCATCTTCAACTCTTGGACTACCGCATAGATAGTTTTCCCGTTCTCAAAGTAAATGTGACTGTTTGGATGCTTTGTCTTACAACCAGCATGTCGCTCAAACTCATATGCATTGACAGCCTAGTTGAAACAAACATCAAACTCAGAGGATTAAGATTGCGTGCTGTTTTAACCTTAGAAGTCGGAACAATAATATCATGTAATGATGTGAAAGTACTTTAATCTCTTACCTTATCGAAGTTGCAAGCTTGACAGCCGCAAAGATAAGCGGTCCCTTTAATAATACCTGAATTGTTTTTCTGGAATATAAAAAGTTCGTCCACACATCAGCATAACCAAAATAATCCACAAGAATCGGTAAAACATAAGAATTGAAACTCACCTCCCTTGACCAGGCAACATATTTCACAGGGACTCCATCAAGTATACCAGTTGATAACAGGCTTTTGACGTGCGTAGGGAAGTTGTTCACAGGTAGCTTCTTGGCTGCTTTTGGCTCCTTATTTTTGGTTTTTGGAGTTCTTGCCGGAGCAGAACTCGTAACCGGAAGCATAGCATGCTCAGTTTCTGGATTTTCGTGTGTAGAGGGTTGACTTTCCGGCAAAGAAGAGCCATTGACCATGTCACCAGAGTGATTAGTCTCACTTTCATCCTGAACTCCTCCAAAGGAAATCGAACTGCCATCACCACAGTTCTGTCTTATGGACGGTACGCTAGAACTTCCTTTCTCACAATCAGTAACTGTTGAAATGACGCTTTTGCCCGCCCTTTCAGACGAATCCGATGATATGATATTATCACTTCCAATCTCATATGAGGGACCGATTGAAATGAAGTTGCCATTGATGTTCCCCTTTTCATACTGCTGCTGCATTCCCATTGACATAAAACTACCATCATTGCTCTTGTCGAAAGATGGACCAATTGATAAAATGTTGTTGTCATTTCCCTTGCTATAGTTATGACCCATCAACATGAGATTACCGTCTCCTTTGTTGTAGGAATGGCCCATTGAAATGAAATTTCCATCCATCTTATTAAAGGCAGGCCCCATTGTAAGGCCATTGCTGTCTCCACCATTGAAAACTTGACCTAATGATATACTGTTACCACTGTTTCCATAACCAGTTCCAATATTTGCAACTCCATTATAGGAATGCCCACTTGATACATGCATAGAGTTTTCGGATTCCCTGACTTGATTCACTTTAACTTTTCTAGCTCCGCCATAATTCAAACACAACGAGGGGTCTTCAATACGAGACATGGATAAGCCGGCGGATGAATTGCTTCCATATGGATCCTCAAAACCCTTGTTTCCCATATTGAACCCCCCATTGCCAACCATAGAGATGTTCCTATCAACAAGATTGGAAGTCCTGAAATTCTCGGAATTAAACAAACCGTTGGCATACTGTGCCGGTACTGCATGAAAATTTGATTGGGTACCCAACATAGGATGATGGGTCATATTTGGGTATCCAGAAACCAGCCTGCTGTTTACAGAATCTATAGCCTGCTTTTTGTTGCGGGATATTTCTGGTTCAGAAGGATCCATAAACCATTGGTGGGGCCGTTTAGGGTCCGCTCTTGCCGATGTGTTATATTGCATGTCTCCATCAGTTATACAGCCGGCATCCGTTGGAATCCAAAAGTTCTTATTCTGGAAAGCCACAAGATATGATTAAAGCATATCTCAACTAGCAGCAATGTTAAATCACGAGTAAATGGATAAACATAATCTAAGAAAATGACACGAGAATAAAAGGGTCGGGTTAGTGTTAAACCGACACGAAGTTAGTGGGTTTGGTTCGACACGAACCCGCAACGGGTCAGAAATGGGTCGACCTCTAAAAGTGACACGGGAATAAACGGGTTGGGATAGTGTCAGCCAGGATAACCCGAAAATGACCCGTTCCAACCCGCCTAACACAATAATAACCCTCTTTTTAACTGCGAGCCATTTTTTCAAAAAAAAAAAACATAATGCTAACAATATCCGGGTTGACACGGCAACATGACACTAGGGCTGGCAAAATGGGTACTGACACGACGACCCGACACGAACATGAACGAAGTTATAAGTCATATGGGTTTGGGTCGTAAACAGGTCATCACGATCAAACACGACGCTTAACAGGTCGCATGTGGGTTGACTCGCAAAACCCGCATAACCCGCACTTTTTAAACAAGTCACCCGTTTACATTTGAACCCAACACGACACGTTTTAACCCGTATTTAGAACTGGACATTTGAGCTTGAACCCACTAAAAAGTTACCCTAGTTTATTGTTATAAACAGTCTACGGCAGGTCTGTTGCTAGTGTCAGTTCCATTTTCATTAGTGGTGCGTTGTTGAGTCGGAGCTCCTATACGGAATGTGGTGAAGGCGTGAAGCTATCGTCTGAAATTCTACTATGTTCTTAGTCAATTTTATTTCAGAAATTTCTCGATGACCAATGCAATTAATACTTCATTATTTTTATTTTGAAATTTAAATTTTTAGTTTTATAAACATGATGTATGATTTTGCACATTTTACAAAAATCAAAGTATGTTTGATATTCATTGTTAAATTGGGTCCTAAAGTTCATTTTCGAGTGTTTATATTAGTTTTCACATATTTTTAATTGTGTACTCGTATTATATGTACATGTAGCTTACATTACGTAGTAATCTTTTTGTGATTGTATGAAATAAATGGGTTACACCACGGGTAACCCGTTTATTATATAGGTTGGGTTAGGGTTCATAATAGTAGACACGTTTAATACATGGGCCGGGTTTACCCTATGTGGGTCTCGACAAGAATATGACCCGACACGAACACGACCCGTGACACGAATCGCCACCCCGACGCGACAGGAACCTAACATGACGTTAGCGGATTCGGGTCGACACAAACTCGCAGCGGGTCAAGAACGGGTCGACTCAAGAGTGACAAGGAAATAAATGGGTCACTTTCGGGTCGACAGGGTTCGACCCAACTCGCAACTCGACGGGTTGACACGCATTGCCTGGTCCTTGATATGAGGGAGCAGAAACTCTTCTCTTCCCACGTAACTCATAACCTCGTACAAGGCACAGGAAGATAAACCACAAGTAATAAAGACATAACAAGAACACAAAGTCATGCTTTAGTTTATGTAACCCTACACTTCTCCGACCAAAAAAGGATTTTAACCATCACAAAACATGCGTTTCATACACCAAAGCACCTCCCGCATTCACACAATCGCAAATTCAAATGTATATGTTTACTTACATTATGGGTAATGTGCTTGGAAATGATAAAATCGTCTTTCATTGAAACAAAAATGGTCACTTCATTGATGTCTTCATCTAAAACTTCATAAATCATTCACAAAATCATAGCCACCCAAATTAGTAAAGCAAAAACATCAACTTCTGCAGTGGAAATTAATGCAAAAAACAGCTAAAACATGGCTTTCATTCACACTCTAGGTTCTGAGAAACATATAGCATATCCAACAACACGAAGAAGGAAATGATTGAATAGAGTAACTCTAGAACACTTGACGATCTCATATGTGCCAATGGTGACTCATTTTTCCGATTCTTGTAGAATGAGGGGCATGGTATCATGAAACATAGTTGGCAAATTGAGATTCCGGATTGTAAATTGAAATGAAACATTACCGAATCGCAAACTGAATCACGAATCTTTAATATTGGCTTAGAATCTGTTTCTGTATATAGAATAACGTGCCCCGCAAACCAATAGCACACGTGATCATATATGCATATTTCGACAATAAGAAAACTCAAGTTTTCAAAAAAAAAAATTAAAGCTACACCGAGTGATTAATAGTTCGAACATGTTAAAGATAAAAATACGGCGAAGATGTAGAAAAGCACGTAGATTACGGAATCATGAGAAGCAAAGAAAATGGAAAGAAGTAATAAGAAACAATTAATGTTGGCCTTACGAAACACGTAAACTCCTTTTCATCCTTTGAATTTCACACTCGCATAAACCATTTAATAATTACGACGTGACAAGAACCAAACTCTCTTTATCGAGAAATCTAAGAAGCCATAAGAGGATATTTGGATCCCAACCTCAACTTCCACAAGCAACAAACACATGTCTTGATACATTACCAACACAAAACCATGCTAATTCCAAGAGCTTACAATTCTCCGAGAAAAGCATTTTCTTGTGTGCATCAGACACATGCGATTCCCAACACCAAATCAACTCCCACATTCACATAATACTACTACTCAAATAAGGAAAAAAACAAGAGTAACATGTACCCAAAGGAGATAACTTTCAAGAGCTAAAATCAAGATTTTGTTTGAGGTGTACCATTTTCTGCAGAATCAAGGTGAAAAACTCCTCACAAGTAGACTGTAACTGAGCTAGCAGTCCACCAACTCAACTCAACTAACAAAAGCTGCTCCTTTGCAACCCAGTTGATATATCCTTAAAAGATTCTCTTTTCCCTGCGCAAGAAAATAAAAAAAACAGACTTTTAACCTCGTACAAATCAAAAATCAAGAAAGAAACCTAGTACAAGAAACCCAGAAAAATAAAATCAAATTACGAAATGGGTATCGAACAAGAATCAGATTAAACAAGTACATGTACTGAAGTCATCAATCGCAGAACTGGTAAAGAAACCCACAAAGCAGTTTTAACAAAAAAAACCAACTTGGGTAGATTAAAGCTAAAAACATAACAGAAAATGAGAGAAATCAAAGGCGGCGGCGGAGAGCTTACGGAGAGTGATCGCCGGAGATATTTGCCGGCGGCCCCACAGAGACGGTACGAGGAAGGAGGCGCTTTGTTGTTGAATAGAATAAAGAGAGAGCAAAAGGCGAAAAGAGTGAAACTCTCTCTTGATGTGCGGGAGACCAGAACATGAGGTGGGTTCAGAATCAAGAATCAACATTACTTGAACAAGGGATGAATCTCCACCCTACACGTGGCATAAAGCGGTTAATCGGACGGTGCAGGAGTTGTGGGCTTTACTGAAGGTGACACACAGGATTTAAGTTATAGTAGGTGGGCTTTGTGGTTGGTGCTATCAACAGTTATAAGCCCAATTTGATAAATTCTATATTTCCACATCTGTACATGATTTTGTTTCCTCCTACATGATAAAAGTCTAGGTGAACAATTCCTAAAAAAATTTGAACACTAACATGTCATTAATAAAAAATCGTGATAAAGATTATGAAAGAAATAGAAAGAATAAGTCTGAGTGATATTTAGGGTGAGTTTGGGAATGTTTCTGCTATCAGTACAGCTGCTTTCCAACAGCAGAAGCAGTTTTAGTGTGTTTGGTAAAAATAAAATTTCTGCTTTTCCAGACAGTTTTAGTGTCATGTCATTTTCTGTTCAAGTTTCTTTTCATTTTTTGTCCCTCTAGCACGACTCGTAGTACTAGTCTAAACAAATTGTAATGTTTGACTTTTACACGTAATTCTTTTATGAAGGCTTTTTAGGGGAAAAATCTTTAAAAGCTCAAAAATAACAATTACAAAGAATTAACTATTAAAGCCAGTCTAGCTCTGGAAGATTCAAAATATGCGCAGTTGCGTTGTCTCTCGAGCGTGCAACCAGCTCATGTGCACATAAGTTGGTTTCCAAAAGAGAGGCATATCTCTTTGAAAGGAGTAATTATTGCTTGCTCCAAGAGTAAATATGATATGGTGCTCCAATCAATACATCACAAGACACGTCAGAAATATGTAGGAAATCCACTTTCTTTTGTCTGCATATTTCTTCCTCCTGTGCCCGGTGTTGTATGGTTAGAGCAAATGTAGGGCAAACAAAAACTTCTCCTTTGAAAGGACACATCTCTCGAGCAACCTCTTCCATTATCTCATCACTGTCCATCAAGTCCACTGAAGGGTCTTGATGAAAATTTTCTAGATCTGGGATATGAGTTCTTTCGCATCTCTCTCAATCCCCATCTTCTTTGTGCAATTTCTACCTTCCAACGATTATTTTGTAGTTGTTGCATATCCCATTGATTTGATTATGCATTTATAAGATCTTTCACCATTGTTGTTGTATTTTTAGGCAGTTGGGCTATGACCTTGAAGGTGTTCTCCAGGGGGATCCAGTGATCTGTGATCCAGCTCTTTCTCGATCGATAGAATTTCAAAGGAGGCCAATTTTAGCAAGTTTTGGTCATGAATAATGCTTCACCATGCGAAGGAAGGTTTACACCCAATTTCAACCTCCATAAAATGTCTTTATGATAGTACTTGGCTCTCTGCTGCATAGAGACTCTGGGTTAGATACTCGTTGTACTAAATGTGGGGAGAAAAAAAAGTCTTTTCTCTCTCCTCTCTCGAGCTCTGACTTGATTTCCGTGCATCTCTCCATCCCCAACCTCTCTCTCTTCCCCTGGCATGGCGGAAGAGATGGAGGAAACCCTTCTCCAATCGGAAATTGAAGATGACGAAATGAAAGAGAACCATCTCTGTACTCCACTTAACCCAGATGAAGGTGATGATCATCTAGGAAAGAAACAGAGATGTCTCAATGAAAAGTCATTGGTTAATCAAAATCCACAAAACACAACTGTGTTTGATCTTGGTAATGAGCTTACTAATCTGGTTGCAAACCAGAAAAAAAAGAAAGATGCAGAAAAATTTCAAGTCTGAACACACTCTTTCAAACAGGCCTTGAACAAGGCTTTAAAATCTAAAGGCTTCTTTGAGAGTGAAACGGATCTGGAAGACTGATGAATCGGAGAACATGGAAAATGATGAGGATTCCGATTCGGAATCCATCGAAGAAGAAGGGGAGATCCCCAAGGAGATCAAAAACATTCCGGAAGTGATCTTCCCACAAAATCTCAAACGACAATTGAGGAAAAAACTGAAAAACTGTCTTATTGTTAAACTCCTGGGAAAGGAAATTGGGTATAAAACCCTTACGAACAGAGTGAAAGCTCTGTGGAGTTTAAAAGGAAACTTTGATGCCGTGGAAATCGAGGCTAACCATTTCATTTTCAAATTCGATTCAGATGAGGATCGTCTAAGAGTCTATACTGGTGGACCATGGGTGATTCTGGATCACTATCTTACTGTAAGAAAATGGATCCCAAATTTCGCCCCTTCGTAAGTATCCCCAATATCAATTGCGGTATGGGTAAGGCTACCGAGACTTCCATATGAACACTGCAATAAAATTTCCTTGAATTCGGTTGCGAACGTGCTGGGTAAACCCTTGAGGGGGGATATCAATTCTATAGCGGGATTAAGAGGAAAATTTGCTCGTCTCTACATTGAAATTAATCTCGACAAACCGCTGGTCTCTAGATACAGAATTGGGAGGAAAGTGTTTCCTGTTGAGTTTGAATCGATTCACACAGTTTGTTTTGGTTGTGGCAGGGTTAATTACAGGAAAATCAACTGCCCTTTCGAAGCAAAAGGAAAACCACCGGAGCCGAAGAAGACTGAGAAAGAGAAAGAGAACCGGAAGGACGGCGAAAGTGACATGACAGGAAACGGTCATGTTAACGGTAACAAGGACGACGTCACAGAGAAACCTAGCACCAACATTAACAAAGCACACATTGGGGGTCAAAATGGAAATAATGATATTTTACAGGAAGAATTTGGGAAATGGATATTCCCTAAAAAGAAAATCTGGGCAAAAGGAAAAAAGGAAACGATCCACTCAAAGCAGGCCCATCCGAGAAAAAACAGATGGAGGAAAAAAGACAGGCCCACCCCACAACCATCGGCCCAGCAACAACAGGTATGAGTCACATATTGATGAAGGTAGGAACATTTCTTCAAATGCCAATAATGTTTCGACAGAAACTAGAAATCACCAGCATAATAGAGATAAACGTTCAAGGTATGTGGAGGACAGTATGGTCAACTTGGAAGTGGGGATACGGAATTTCAAATTCGGGGAACATCTCGGGCAAAGTGGAAATTCGGGAAGCAAAAGAGGTGAGAACACAAATATAGAGAAGAATAAGGGAAAGGGAAAAATCAATGAAACCCTAACCCAGGCGGCGACATTTGGAAGTTTCAACTTGGAGAGGAAAGAGCGATAACCAATCCCCCAAAACCTCTGTGGATCTATCCAATCACAGATGGAGCTTCTTTGGGAGGAGAGGATATGGGAACTTCAGTTTACAGAAATCAAAAGATTGAGCATCTCCGGTCTGGAATTGAACCTAGAGAATTAACGTCGACAAACGACGCTTGTGGAGGTGCCTTGGTACGTCAACGAAGCATGGATAAAGTTGGAGGCTCTCAAGAAGGAAGGAGTGACGATGCTACCAGAAATGGTCAATTCAAGGAGAGGATGGGGGGAGAACTTCCGCCGTCTCCACGAGGTATCCGAACTAGTTCCGTCAAAGGAACGCAGTCACTGGACTAGTTGTTTTTCCATGAAGATCGTCTTGTGGAATTGTCCTGGTATAGGAAACGACGACTTCAAGAGGATTTTTAATGAGCTGATCCTTGAGCATAAGCCGGAAATTTTTGCGCTGTTTGAGACAAAAGTGGAGATTTAAAGTATGGGAAGTTTCTTTGAAAACTTAAACATGGATGCCAAAGATTTCGTCAACCCTGTGGGAAGATCTGGCGGCATGTGGGTTCTCTGGAACTCAAATTCAGTCACTGTGGATGTGTACCACAAATCCAATCAAGGCATTCATGCATTCATCAAAAGAAATAAGTACCCTGAGTGGGCTCTCTCGGCCATCTATGCGAGCCCTAACGCCGAGAAAAGGGGGAGATCTGGGAAGACCTCGAGACCATAGCTGAGAGTAGCAACACCCCTTGGCTAGTGGCAGGAGATTTCAACGATATTGCTAATTCAAGTGAAAGGAAAAGCCTTGTCAAGGAAAGGAAAGATGGAAGAATTCAGAAATTCTGCAACCATGTTAACAAATGCAAGCAAATGTATCTTGGTAGCTCAGGTCCTAAGTATACCTGGTCAAATCACAGAAGTGGGGCGGCTAACACCTTGAAAATACTGGATCGTGCTATGAGCAGCTGTGAATGGATTAGAATCTTCCCTGACTTCAACATCGCAACTTTCCAAAGAACTTACTCGGATCACTCTCCGATCATGGTGAACACTGAAGGTACTCCGAAACTCCCATCTCTACCTAAGTTTTTCAAATTTGAAGCAATGTGGACTGCCAGGTCTAGTTATGAGAATGTGGTGAAAAATTCTTGAAACATTGATCAAAATGTGATTACTAAACTGGATAATGTGGCTTTTAACTCCATTATCTGGAATAACGAACAATTTGGTAATGCTTTTAGAAAAAAGAGGTGGATTTTGGGAAGAATTAGAGGCATCCAAATAGCTCAATCTTCCAAATTCTCCCATAGCCTCTTCCACCTTGAGGTTGATCTGATTAAGCAATATATTGACATCCTCAAGGAGGAAGAGTGGCTATGGATGCAAAAATCCAAGAGAGAGTGGATCATTAATGGTGAAAGAAATACCAAAATGTTCCATATATGCCACAATTAGAAAAAGCAGAAATTGGGTCAATTGTCTTAAGAACTCTGATGGCAATTGGGAACATGACCCAAATATTCTTGCCATGAATGCCAAGGAGTAATTTCAGAAACTGTACAGCAGTCCTTACGATACTTGTTTCAATCAGGATAACTCCTGTGATGGCAGAGTCTATGGAAGTATCACTGAGGACATCAACAACACCCTCACTGCCCCTGTCACTTTGAATGAAATTAGTGATGTGGTGAAATCTATGAAATCCTTCAAAGCACCAGGAAGTGATGGCTTCCATGCCTATTTTTTCCAAAAAATATTGGCACATTATTGGAAAGATATTACGCTTTTTGTCCAAACATGTTTTGAAACAGGATCAATCCCACCTAGTATTAATAAAACTTTGATTTGCCTCATTCCTAAAGTTGAAAGACCTGTTTGGATGAACCAATTTAGACCAATTGGTCTTTGCAATGTTCCTTACAAAATCATCACTAAGACTCTGGTTGACAGGCTTGGGCCTTTCATTGATAAGCTTGTGAGTAACATGCAAAGTAGTTTCATCCCTGGTTGGACAACTACTGACAATGTTATTATTGCTCAATAAGTCCTCCACTCAGCTTTGAGCAGAAAAGGAAAAAAAGGGGGATATGATTTTCATGGTTGACCTCGAAAAGACATGTGACAAACTCTCTTGGTCCTTCCTTCATGATACTCTTATATGTTATGGGTTTGACAATAAACTTATTACTCTCATCATGAGTTGTGTGACCACAACTTCTCTTTCTGTCCTGTGGAATGGTAAAAGACTTGACTACTTCCAACCTGAGAGGGGGCTCAGACAAGGAGACCCCCTTCTCACCCTACCTGTTTGTTTTATGCATTGACAGATTGTCTTCTATGATACAGAGTAGGGTGGAGGATGGCACCTGGAAAGGTATTAAAATATCTCAAAAAGGGCCTTGCATTTCCCACATTATGTTTGCAGATGACCTGATATTCTTTGCTAAAGCTGATTCTAAAACTTGAAAAGTGGTTATGGATACACTTATAGATTTTTGTGAGATCTCTGGCCAAACAGTCAATTTAAGTAAATCCAAACTCTTTGTGGCCCCTAATATTAGTAGAAGTGGTGCAAGGGAGCTTAGTTTTCAAAGTGGTATCCCCCATACAAATAATCTGGGCAAATACCTTTGAACTCCCTTGTTGGAATAGATGCCCTAGATGCAATCTAGTTTAGTATGAATTATTTGTGGCTAGAAATTCATTTATTATTTATTGGATATTTAATATAATGAAGTCCTTAGATTTACAATTGTGTTGTTTATCTTAAATATCCCTAGTCAAGTATAATGATTAATGGGACAATCATCTATAGACTAGTATGGGGTTGGATTGATATGGAGATATCACGATCCAACACATAGGTGTGCATTAGGGAATGTTGCACTGGATTGACCCATCTCCGAGAAGGCTACATACACGTTATGTTGAGTCACAAGCGCTTCTCGCGGTACAAAGGTATTGTCATCCTTACACTTGAAGTCACTAGATATTCTAGTTGTGGATTATTGTGATCTTGGTAGCGTTAAACGCTACACCGTAACTGGGTAGTTATAAAGGCGTGTACTGGATACAATAAGAAGCAAGCTTAGAGATCGTAGTGGACGTAGATAGAATTTGTCCCTCCCACATAACGGGAGCAAATATCCTAGGCCACTCGAGAGATAGTGCTTATAGAATGTCTGGCCAGACTCAAATAAATCAATATGGGATATTGATGTTATTTGCACGAATAAGGCTATTCCCATGGATCGAGAAACTGTGGATTGGATATACGAGTGTGACTTGTATGTCTCGTGTCCAATCCGGATATGGAGACAAAGGGATGAGACAATTACTTGTACAAAGGTTGTCAAGATGACTATTCTATTAGTTGGCTAGAATGGATGTTTTGCTAGAGACCGCTCCATATTAGCAAATAGTTGCTACCAACTAGATAGAACCTATGTGGTCACACGCTATATAGAGTTGAACTAGATTTGGGAATTAATTAATTGGATTAATTAATTAGAAGGATCACTTTGCAAACCCTTGCAAACTTAGTAGGGACTAATTTGCAAGGAAGGGACTAAATTGAATTCTAGTAGGACTAGAATAAGTCCTTTAGGTAGTTAACAAGGAGTTGTTGGACTATATAAAGGACCTTTCTTCCTTCCTTCCTTCCTCCCTACATAACTTATGCTCATTAGTGAACATAACAAAGAGTGGGAGAGAACAAAAGGAGAGAGCAAGCAACAAGGGAGCCGACTGCCCCCTTGCCGCCGCCCCGTCCCCGTCGGCCAAAGGAGGCCGAGACCCTCCTTTTGGGTCTCGTTTTGCATGTTTCCTCTTCCTCTTCCGGGCTAGCACCAAGGACTTGGGAGATTCTAGGATCAACTCTAGGCGTGGATCAACCATAGAGAACGTGACACAATTCGCGTTTGAAGTCATCAAAGGAGAACCCTAAGGTGTGTTTATGATTTCTAACCCTTACCATCGTTATGTCTCTTGACTTGTGATCCTTGGAGGGTTTTGCATGGTTTTATGTTTGTTTATGCTTCCGTTGCGCATCCATGAATCAAAACCCTACATACCTTGCTTCATGGTTGGGTGAAAGGCAGTGATTGTCAAGATATTATTGATAATTTGAATTATAAGCTGGCTGGCTGGAAAACAAGCCACCTTTCCATTCTTGGAAGAGCTACCTTGATCAATGCTTCTTTAACTGCTTCCCTATGTATAGGATGCAAACTTCTCTTATTCCTAGCCATGTATGTAAAAAGATTGATAAAATAAACAGAAGCTTCCTTTGGGGAGATACTGATGACAAAAAGAAACTTCATCTTGTTAGTTGGGATAAGGTTTGTAGTAGCAAAGCTAAGGGAGGCTTGGGTATTAAAAAAACCAAACTCCTTAACCATGCTTTTCTTGCCAAACTTGGCTGGAAAATTATCATAAGAGATAAATCTTTATGGAATGAGGTGCTTACTAAGAAGTACCTATCTAGATCCAATTTCTGGAATTGGAAAAAGAAAGGGAAAGCTTCTCATACTTGGAGAAGCATTATTGCAGTCATAAACTTTATTAAAAGCCAGGTGAAATGGGAGATTGGGAATGGAGAACTTATTTCCTTTTGGCATGACAAATGGTGTGGTGATGAGCCTCTACACCTTAAATCCAAGCCAACTCCCGATCCCGAAACTGCAAATACATGGTCAACAGCCTAATCACTGATTAGCAGTTCCGAACAGGTACTCTCTGACATCAAACTGTGTAGTTTGATGAATGGGGATGGCACTTGGAACCTGGAGGAAGTGAATTCGAATCTCAATGAGGACACTCTTTGTACTAATATGAGAACCATTTTTCCTATGTACAATTCTCAGAGGGATACTCTGAAATTGATTAGCGATGCCAGTGGCAATTTCAGCATTAAAACTTCCTTTAAAGCTCTTGATAACACCCACATTACTGGTGTTAACTGGAATTGGAAGTTTCCGTGGAAATTTAAAACTTCCCAAAAGCTCAAAAGTTTCATCTGGAAATTTTTTCTTCAAAAACTTCCTACTAATGAGCTAAGAGCTGTGAGGGTCATGGACACTGATGGGTCTTGCCCTAGATGTGGATCACTTTTAGAGAATCACAATCACCTGTTTAGAGGCTGTATGCACTCTAAAAGAATCTGGCAGAAGCTCAGATCCGAGAGTTGGCTTAATAAGAATTCGAATATTGGCCTTAATGAGTGGATTCATCTCAACTTGAAGGATCAGTCTGAATGCTTTCAAAACATCCCTTGGAAAGATGTTTTCCCTGTAGTGCTCTGGTTTATATGGAAAACCAGGAATAAGAAAGTGTTTGAAGGAATCCAGACTGAGCCAACGACTAGTGGCTTTGAAATTTTAAATTCATCCAATGACATCCACAATGCTTTTAACCAAAGCAAGGAGATGCAAGGGAAATTGTGAACAAGTCTAATTGGATTTTACCTTGTGCAGGCAAGGTCAAACTAAATGTTGATGCAAGCTTATACCCAGGTGTTGGAGGGGCTGGATATGGAGGGATTCTCAGGGATGACAAAGGTGCCCATCTATGGAGTTTTTCTGGAAGCCACAGGTCGTAGAGCATAAACGTGGTTTATGTGTTACGTTTTAGTTGTTTTACACCTTAATTTGATTGTTTATCGCGTAAAACAAGACAAATCAAGCATGGGATGCAATTTGTCAATAATTAATCATAACAAGATCCAATTTCTTGCATTGGATGCATGAATTGGTGAGTTTGAGAAATTTTAGGATCTTAGATCTAGGGTTTGGGCATCCTTTGGGAAGAAGGAGTTCTCCCAAAACAAGGAAACAACCAAACTTGGGCACCAAGCAAGGGAGTTGTTTTGGAAACAACTCCCTCAAGGAGGTTCGGCCCCCCTAGGGACCGCCCCCCTTGCTTGCCGCCCAAGCTTGGCCGCCCTAGGGGCCGGGCGACCCTAACCCGCGGGCCTAGGCTTGTGGGTTTTGGGCCGGGCCGGCCCTAGGGCCTTGTGGTTCACTTTGTTGGGCCCGGGCAATTTGATTGTTGGGCCCATGGACCGTTTTAATCCTAGAAATCCTAAAATCAATTAAAATTGACCAAGCGCGTTAAAATTGGATTTTAACTGTTTATGTGCAAATCGCATGGTGATTGGATATGGCCTTAGGTTGTGGTTTGATGTGGATGTTTAATTTTGTGGTTTGGTTTTACGGCCTGCGAGCTGATCAATTAATTGTAATAATTAATTAGGGTTTTATGGCCTGCGTGCCATTTTTTTTCTCAACTTGTGAGATTTATTTTATTTAGTGTAGATATTAGCTAGTGCTAGATAAAGTAGATTGTTTGCCAAGATTGAAGAAAAAGAAGCCCAAAGCCAAAGAAGCCGCAAAAGATGGAGCATGGAGCATGGAGCCTTTCCACATGACTATGAAGGATGGACCAAAAGATCAAGACGCATGGAGATGTGTTTGTTTAGGGTTCATAGATAATTCCATTGGCTTGGAATTATCTTAGTCTAGAAAAGGCCATATCCACATCACGTTTAATTTCTGTTTTGTGGTTGTTTATTTTATTGTCTTATTATTGTGTGGTTGGCGTATGGATGATGCATGCAGTTAGGATAATAAGATAATTAGACAACCCGGATCTATTATTTAGAGTTGTGCCCAAACTCAAATAGATAGATTTGTTGATATTGATCAACAAAACAATTAAAATTGAATTTAAAATCCCTCAAAATTCAAATATTGTGTTCTTGCCTTCTCGTTATTTAAACACTCATTATCATCATTATTTACCAAGCTCGTGCGTGCCAAAGTATGGCGACTTGGTTCATCATGATGGAATGCGATGGCACGTAACAATGTGCAATTGTTTAGATAAGAGGTTGAACACAACTAGGCTATTAATTTGGTTAAGAAATCTAGAGGCAATCAATTGGGATTATCCATATGGATGGATAAATAAGGAGTTATTTGCCCAATTGAACCAAGAGTTGCATATGGGATGCAATTGGAATTGTTCCTACCTAAAGTAGTCAAATTATGGGTGACTTGCCAAAGCAAGCTCATAAGGAGATGAAAGATGGATCTTGGCCCACTAGAAAATATAAGGATATTTTCCGCATTAATATCTTGAGGGTTATTAATCCGTAGAAAAATAGTGGGAGCTATATTTAATAAACTAGCCATTATTGAATATAGTCAAAAATTCACAAATACTAAAACTTGCGTATTTTCCTTTTTGTAGAATTCCAAATGGCAAACAACTCATCGAGTTCACAACATTCCCTACGATCTGTCCTTGAGAAGGACAAGCTCTCTGGAACCAACTTTCTTGATTGGTACAGAAACTTGAGAATTGTTCTCAAGCAAGAGAAGAAACTGTACGCAATAGAGGAGCATGTTCCAGAATGTCCAGAGAACCAAACACCTGCTGCCCTAAAGGCGTATCAAAAGCGTGTTGATGACGCTAATGATGCAGCCTGCCTTATGCTTTGCACCATGACTTCTTAGCTTCAGAAGCAACACGAAAAAACGAATGCTGTCGATATGATCGAACATCTAAAGTAGCTCTTCCAAGAGCAGGCGAGGGTAGAGAGGTATGAGGTCTCAAAGGCACTGTTCAAATGTCATCTGGCAGAAGGGAACCTGGTGGGACCCCATGTACTCCGAATGATCGGGTACTTGGAGAATCTCGCCCGACTTGGGTTCCCGGTCGGCCAAGAGTTGGCAACCGATCTCGTGTTGCAATCGTTGCCTGAGAGTTATGGACAGTTCATTATGAACTATAACATGAACGAGATCGTTAAACCACTGCCAGATTTACTCAATATGTTGAGGACGGCTGAACAGAGCATCAACAAGGGTAAGGGAAAGGCCATAATGATGGTACAGAAAGGAAAGGGCAAAAGGTTTGCCTCTTCCTCCAAGGGCAAAGGCAAGTCAGTTGCCAAGTCCAAGGAACCTGCCCTTAAGCCTGTTGGTGGCATTGCCAAGGGCGTGACTAAAGGTGAGTGTCACTACTGCAGTCAGCCTGGACACTGGAGGAGGAACTGCCCAAAATATCTGGAGGACAAGAGGCTTGGAATAGTGATTCCACCACCACCAGGTATTTTTGTTGTAGATGTCAATTTAACTTTCTCTACATCATGGGTATTAGATACTGGATGTGGATCTCATATTTGTCGAAATATGCAGGATCTAAAGAGAAGTAGGAGATTGGCTAAAGGGGAGGTAGATCTGCGCGTTGGGAATGGAGCAAAGGTTGCTGCGTTGGCCATACGCGTGTGCGAGCTATCTCTGCCTTCAGGATTAGTTTTAGAATTAAATAATTGCTATTTTGTGCCTGCTATGAGCAGAAACATTATTTCTATTTCTTATTTGGACAAGGATGGTTTTATTATTTCAATAAAGAACAATTGTTGTTCCTTTTATTTAAATAATATTCACTATTTTAGTGCGCAATTATTTAATGGACTTTATGTCCTTGATCTAAGCAATCCTGTCTACAACATTAATACCAAGCGGATTAAAATAAATGATTTAAATCCTGCTTATTTATGGCACTGTCGTTTAGGCCACATAAATGAGAAACGTGTATCTATACTCCATAAGGATGGATTACTAGACTCATTTGATTTTGAATCATATGAGACATGTGAGGCTTGTTTATTGGGAAAAATGACAAAGTCCCCTTTCAATAAGAAAGGTGAGAGGACTAGTGAGCAATTGGCACTCATACATACCGATGTGTGTGGGCCATTTGCCACGCCTGCCAGGGGTGGTTATGTCAACTTCATTACATTTACTGATGATTACAGTAGATATGGATTTGTGTACCTCATGAGGGAAAAATCCGAATCCTTTGAAGTGTTCAAAGAATTCAAAGATGAAGTAGAGAAGCAACTTGGCAAAAGTATCAAGGCTCTACGATCGGATCGTGGAGGAGAATACTTGAGCCAAGAGTTTGACGACTATCTTAGAGAGTGTGGGATCGTGTCCCAACTCACTCCACCCGGAACGCCACAATGGAATGGCGTGTCCGAGAGGAGGAATCGAACCCTATTGGATATGGTTCGATCTATGATGTGTCAAACCGATCTTCCATTATCATTTTGGGGCTACGCTCTATTAAGTGCAGCTTTCACCATTAACCGTGTTCCATCTAAGTCAGTCATGAAGACACCATATGAGATGTGGAGTGGGAAGCGTCCCACACTGTCGTTCATGAGGATTTGGGGCTGCGATGTCTATGTAAAACGTTTACAATCAGACAAGCTAGGGCCGAAATCGGATAAGTGCAAATTTGTGGGGTACCTAAGGAAACTAAGGGTTACTACTTCTACAATCCAACCGAGAACAAAGTGTTTGTTGCTCGGACCGGCGTGTTTCTAGAAAGAGAATTTGTCTCTAAAGAAGCAAGTGGGAGGAATGTAGAACTTGAAGAGGTTCAAGAACCACAAATCACTGAACCAATTATGGAACATGAACAGGAACCACAAGCAGTTGTGGAGCAACCTGTTCAGGTAACACAAGAGCTTCGTAGATCTAGTAGAGTGCGCCAGGAACCCGATAGGTATGGACTTCTCGTGATCGATTCCGGTGACACGATGCTCACAGATGATGAGCCTACTACCTATGAGGAGGCCATGAGTGGCCCAGACTCTCAGAAGTGGCTGGAAGCCATGAGATCCGAGATGGAATCCATGTATACCAACAAAGTATGGACTTTGGCGGAACCACCTGATGGGGCGCGGCCCATAGGGTGCAAGTGGGTCTTCAAGAAGAAGTTCGACATGGATGGTAATGTGATTACCTATAAGGGCCGATTGGTGGCTAAAGAATTCAGACATATTCATGGTATTGACTATGATGAAACCTTTTCACCAGTCGCTATGACCAAATCCATCCGAATCCTACTTGCAATTGCAGCATACCACGACTATGAGATTTGGCAGATGGATGTCAAAACAGCATTCCTTTATGGGAATCTCCTCGAGGACGTGTATATGATACACCCGGAGGGTTTTGAAGATCCAAAGCAAGCCAAGAAAGTCTGTAAGCTGCAATGATCCATTTATGGATTAAATCAAGCTTCTAGGAGTTGGAATCGACGTTTTGATGAAGTGGTCAAAGAGTTTGGCTTCATTAGAAACGAAGATGAGTCTTGTGTCTACAAGAAGGTTAGTGGGAGCTCTGTAGCTTTTCTGGTCTTGTATGTGGATGACATACTACTCATTGGAAACGACATTCCCATGTTGCAATCTGTTAAAGATTTGTTAGGAAAGTGTTTCTCAATGAAGGACTTAGGGGAAGCAGCCTATATACTCGGTATAAAGATCTATAGGGATAGATCTAAAAGGTTGCTAGGCCTAAGTCAAAGTACATATATTGACAAGGTGTTGAAGCGGTTCAACATGCAAGATTCCAAGAAGGGATTCTTGCCCATGTCACATGGAATCACTCTTTCGAAGAGTGGTTGTCCTTCCAATGAGATTGAGAAGGAACGCATGAGTAGAATCCCCTATGCCTCGGCCATAGGATCTATCATGTACGCCATGTTATGTACTAGACCAGATGTGTCATATGCCTTGAGTATGACAAGCAGATACCAATCCAATCCGGGTGAGAGTCACTGGATTGCAGTCAAGAACATCCTAAAGTACTTGAGAAGAACTAAGGATGCCTTCTTGATATTTGGCGGTGAGGAAGAGTTGCGTGTAAAAGGTTACACTGATGCAAGCTTCCAAACCGACAGAGATGACTTTAGATCACAATCGGGATATGTGTTTTGCCTGAATGGAGCAGCGGTGAGCTGGAAGAGTTCCAAGCAAGAGACGGTAGCTGATTCTACAACAGAGGCTGAGTACATTGCTGCAAATGGCGCAGCAAAGGAGGCTGTTTGGATCAGAAAATTTGTTTCTGAACTTGGTGTGGTCCCTAGCATTGCAGATCCAGTCCAGTTGTTCTGTGACAACACTGGGGCGATCGCGCAATCAAAGGAACCCAGGTCGCACCAGAAGTCCAAGCACGTGCTCAGGAAGTTTCATCTGATTCGAGATATTATCGATAGAGAAGACGTTCGGATATGCAAGATTCCTACAGATGATAATCTGTCAGACCCGCTTACAAAGCCTCTCACGCAGTGGAAGCATGAAGGGCACACTAGGAGTATGGGCATACGAGATGCGCCAGATTGGCTCTAGTGCAAGTGGGAGACTGTTGGAATAGATGCCCTAGAGGCAATCTAGTTTAGTATGAATTATTTGTGGCTAGAGATTCATTTATTATTTATTGGATATTTAATATAATGAAGTCCTTAGATTTACAATTGTGTTGTTTATCTTAAATATCCCTAGTCAAGTAAAATGATTAATGGGACAATCATCTATAGACTAGTATGGGGTTGGATTGATATGGAGATATCACGATCCAACACATAGGTGTGCATTAGGGAATGTTGCACTGGATTGACCCATCTCCGAGAAGGCTACATACACGTTATGTTGAGTCACAAGCGCTTCTCGCGGTACAATGGTATTGTCATCCTTACACTTGAAGTCACTAGATATTCTAGTTGTGGATTATTGTGATCTTGGTAGCGTTAAACGCTACACCGTAACTGGGTAGTTATAAAGGCGTGTACTGGATACAATAAGAAGCAAGCTTAGAGATCGTAGTGGACGTAGATAGAATTTGTCCCTCCCACATAACGGGAGCAAATATCCTAGGCCACTCGAGGGATAGTGCTTATAGAATGTCTGGCCAGACTCAAATAAATCAATATGGGATATTGATGTTATTTGCACGAATAAGGCTATTCCCATGGATCGAGAAACTGTGGATTGGATATACGAGTGTGACTTGTATGTCTCGTGTCCAATCCGGATATGGAGACAAAGGGATGAGACAATTACTTGTACAAAGGTTGTCAAGATGACTATTCTATTAGTTGGCTAGAATGGATGTTTTGCTAGAGACCGCTCCATATTAGCAAATAGTTGCTACCAACTAGATAGAACCTATGTGGTCACACGCTATATAGAGTTGAACTAGATTTGGGAATTAATTAATTGGATTAATTAATTAGAAGGATCACTTTGCAAACCCTTGCAAACTTAGTAGGGACTAATTTGCAAGGAAGGGACTAAATTGAATTCTAGTAGGACTAGAATAAGTCCTTTAGGTAGTTAACAAGGAGTTGTTGGACTATATAAAGGACCTTTCTTCCTTCCTTCCTTCCTCCCTACATAACTTATGCTCATTAGTGAACATAACAAAGAGTGGGAGAGAACAAAAGGAGAGAGCAAGCAACAAGGGAGCCGACTGCCCCCTTGCCGCCGCCCCGTCCCCGTCGGCCAAAGGAGGCCGAGACCCTCCTTTTGGGTCTCGTTTTGCGTGATTCCTCTTCCTCTTCCGGGCTAGCACCAAGGACTTGGGAGATTCTAGGATCAACTCTAGGCGTGGATCAACCATAGAGAACGTGACACAATTCGCGTTTGAAGTCATCAAAGGAGAACCCTAAGGTGTGTTTATGATTTCTAACCCTTACCATCGTTATGTCTCTTGACTTGTGATCCTTGGAGGGTTTTGCATGGTTTTATGTTTGTTTATGCTTCCGTTGCGCATCCATGAATCAAAACCCTACATACCTTGCTTCATGGTTGGGTGAAAGGCAGTGATTGTCAAGATATTATTGATAATTTGAATTATAAGCTGGCTGGCTGGAAAACAAGCCACCTTTCCGTTCTTGGAAGAGCTACCTTGATCAATGCTTCTTTAACTGCTTCCCTATGTATAGGATGCAAACTTCTCTTATTCCTAGCCATGTATGTAAAAAGATTGATAAAATAAACAGAAGCTTCCTTTGGGGAGATACTGATGAAAAAAAGAAACTTCATCTTGTTAGTTGGGATAAGGTTTGTAGTAGCAAAGCTAAGGGAGGCTTGGGTATTAAAAAAGCCAAACTCCTTAACCATGCTTTTTTTGCCAAACTTGGCTGGAAAATTATCATAAGAGATAAATCTTTATGGAATGAGGTGCTTACTAAGAAGTACCTATCTAGATCCAATTTCTGGAATTGGAAAAAGAAAGGGAAAGCTTCTCATACTTGGAGAAGCATTATTGCAGTCATAAACTTTATTAAAAGCCAGGTGAAATGGGAGATTGGGAATGGAGAACTTATTTCCTTTTGGCATGACAAATGGTGTGGTGATGAGCCTCTACACCTTAAATCCATCCACCCAAATTTCATCTCTGACATCAAACTGTGTAGTTTGATGAATGGGGATGGCACTTGGAACCTGGAGGAAGTGAATTCGAATCTCAATGAGGACACTCTTTGTACTAATATGAGAACCATTTTTCCTATGTACAATTCTCAGAGGGATACTCTGAAATTGATTAGTGATGCCAGTGGCAATTTCAGCATTAAAACTTCCTTTAAAGCTCTTGATAACACCCACATTACTGGTGTTAACTGGAATTGGAAGTTTCCGTGGAAATTTAAAACTTCCCAAAAGCTCAAAAGTTTCATCTGGAAATTTTTTCTTCAAAAACTTCCTACTAATGAGCTAAGAGCTGTGAGGGTCATGGACACTGATGGGTCTTGCCCTAGATGTGGATCACTTTTAGAGAATCACAATCACCTGTTTAGAGGCTGTATGCACTCTAAAAGAATCTGGCAGAAGCTCAGATCTGAGAGTTGGCTTAATAAGAATTCGAATATTGGCCTTAATGAGTGGATTCATCTCAACTTGAAGGATCAGTCTGAATGCTTTCAAAACATCCCTTGGAAAGATGTTTTCCCTGTAGTGCTCTGGTTTATATGGAAAACCAGGAATAAGAAAGTGTTTGAAGGAATCCAGACTGAGCCAACGACTAGTGGCTTTGAAATTTTAAATTCATCCAATGACATCCACAATGCTTTTAACCAAAGCAAGGAGATGCAAGGGAAATTGTGAACAAGTCTAATTGGATTTTACCTTGTGCAGGCAAGGTCAAACTAAATGTTGATGCAAGCTTATACCCAGGTGTTGGAGGGGCTGGATATGGAGGGATTCTCAGGGATGACAAAGGTGCCCATCTATGGAGTTTTTCTGGAAGCTCACCTGAAACTTTTGTAATACAAGCTGAAATCTTGGCCATCTACAAGGGCCTTACCATTGCCTATTCGAGCAAATATGCCAAGATTGAAGTTGAAACTGATTCGTTGGATGCTGTGCTGATCTTCAATAACCAAAATTACATCAATGCATGCAGATTCAACCTCATACAGGAAGTCAGAAATCTTTTGATCCTCTCCAAGAGCTCTATCAGACATATCCCTAGAGAGAAGAATAGGTGTGCTGATAAACTCGCTAGAATTGGGTCTTTCCAGGCACAAGACCTTCTTGTTTACAGCCAAACTCACGAAGCCATTACTGACAACATCATTGATGATATGGGGGGAGAGGTTGAGATGCAACAGAACAACTCAAGCCAGGACTCCTCTTAGAGGCTGTTGTCTGTTTTGGATGGTCCTTTGTGTTGGTCAGCATGGTTGTCTTTGTTTTTTCTAGTCTGTTGTCTTCTTTTCGCTTTAGGACTCTTTGAACTTTGTGTTTGTAATGTTTCAACGCTGTAAGTTCTTTTTCCATCGAATCAAAAAGAAATAGAGACCCTGGGTTCATTATCAACCTTGTTTAGCTAGTATGGACTTGTTGAACATTATGATAACTTTAGAGGGTAAGCCACCTCAACTTTTTTAGAATTCATAATTTTTCCATGCTAGATAACCGATACCTTTCTCTTTCTTGTTTGCTCCACAAGAATTTCCTTATGGCTTCCTCCATTTTTTATCGCCTCAGAGAGTTTGAAGCACAACATCACCATATGTAGGTAGGACTTGAGCAAACGCATGTATCATAATTTCTTTGCCAGCAACATATAGCATTTTTCTTTCGAACTCTTCATTTTTTTTATTCAACTTGTCTAATAGATTGTGGAAATTCGCAACCTTATTCTTCCTCATTGTTGATGGCATGTCCGTGTACTGCTCGTGTTGTGCTACTTCAGCCACACCAACTTTTAGGAGGATCTCGACCTTTTTCTTGTTTGGCACATTTGAGAAAACACACAACGAAGGACTTCGCCAAATTGATCTCTTGACCAAAAGCTATTTCGAGATAACCTTGTTTCGAGAGGGTCCATTCATTCAGAATCGTACACATGTTTTAATACGTGTCAGTTTTACTAAGAAATCGATACTCGTGACAAGATATTATAATTTGAAGATAATCTAATAACGTTACGAAAATATTAGTGAGTTTTTATATCATTTAAGAACCTTTGACAATCAACTATCTCATAAAGTATGCGGAAGATCCTACTATACATGCAGTATGAAAGTTGGCATTTAACTCCATGCACTATTGATAGTTTGACATCGCGCCCCAAATGATATCGCAAATTTGGAGTGCGATGCCAAATAATGTCCGAATTCGGGAGTGTGCTATCAATATTTTCGACAGTGTTTGGAGTTAAATTCACTGATTTAACAAAGTGTGAGGGGCTTGTAGTCGTAAATAAGTAATGTGAGGGGTTAAGTGTAACGAACTGCAAACTATATTTATTTTGCTGTCGTTGTACTTTGAAAGTTATTGGTTTGGGCATCTAAGAATCAAACAAGTTAATGTATTGACTCTCATGTTCCCCCTCTCCATCTTGATCCTCTTCTAAGCACTTGAGAAGGATGACATTATCTGCACTCATAAAAGAAGACAAATATATTATTTATGAAGGTGGATGAAGATATGATTCAAATAGTTTCAATCCCAAACTTCGATTGCCCTAATTCTCTTCTTTGGAGCTACTCAAAAGATTGAATATACACCGCTAGGTTCGGTTACCACGTTCAAAGATGGAATATACACAACCAAGCAAGAAGATTTATTTTCAAGGCAAAGTGGGCAAGCCATAAAGATTGTGAAAAATATTCAAAGAGTTGTGGACTCAGAGACGAGGAGGAGTAAAAATAAATATGGTCAAATTAGCAGCGAGTTTAAAAAACTTGGACTGCGCTGTCTTTTGTAATGTGAAAGAAAAATATGAGGAAGATATTGGGGAATTAGGAAGGGAATCTCAAACACTCTCAAGAAGACCTAGGAGATAGTACGAGAAAAAAAGAATAAACTGTTAAAGAATGAAGAAGTTATGTGGCGCCAAAGGTTAAGAATTATATGGTTACAAAAATGCGATGCCAAACAGGCTATTTTCACCGGAAAGCTTCTATTCGGAAATCAAGAAGGTCGAGAAGAAGAAAGTAGTAATTGAGTGACCAAAATGGAAGAAATCATGATACTATTAAAAATTTATTGGGAATTTTTGCTCGAACCCATCCCGTAAGGGCGCAGAGGGAGACATTACTCCTAGGTGGTGAAGAGCTATTTACTAGAAATAACAATTCCAAGAGGAATTTTGAAGCAACGCAATAAAAATACATGTCCCCTTACAAAGCAACCGGCGTGGATGGCTTCCTTGTTGGATTTTATCATTAAAATAGGCCGATTGTTGGCCAAAACGTGTAGTAGCTATTCTTACATATCCTAAATGGAGATGCAGAGAGATAATTTCAACAAACACTGATAGCACATATACCTAAGGCTACAGAGCAGTTGATTTTTAGACTAATTATCACATGCTCTACAATGTATAAAATGGTCCGAATGTATTAGATAATCGAAACAAAGTAAAGTAACCATGTTTCATGTTGAAAAATCAAAGCATTTTGTCCGAGGGTGTCTTATTACTGATAATATATGAACTTTTTGAGTTCATATATTCGATGAAGACAAAAAAGGCAAAGTGGATATTGTGGCACTAAAAGGGATGTGCCCAAAGCATATGATCGTGTAGAGCATGATTCTCTTTGTTCAATGATGGAAAGAATGTGGTTTGAATACAGATGTATCGAAGTAGTAATGAAATGCACAAAAAAGATTATTTATTATCTAATTATAAATGGGAGGATTCGAGGGAAAATCATACTTGAAAGAGGACTAAGGTAGAGTGATACAGGTCAACCTTATGATCCGGGTCAACAATATAATAATTATTATTGTTATTATCATTAATTAACATTATTTGTATTTACTTAATTATTGTGAGTTAGTTTATTTAATTAGTTAGTAGACCGGGCCGAGCCCATTAGGTCAAGATGTCTAGTTAGGGTTAATGTTTCTCTATTTAAGCACTGTAATAGTTCGTATTATTCATTATGGAATAAAATTGTTTTTCTGAGTTATTTTAGTTTATTTTTCGTAGTCAAATTAGAGAATTTCTGCTTCTCAAATTGCAGATTGGAGATTAGTAGCCTCTCAAGCTACTGGTACATATCAACTGGTGCTTTCATTGATTTCCCCATTCAACAGGTGAATCATGATTGAATCGGGTACAAGAAATTTGCGCTTGATTCAGCAACGATTTGGCTGAAGTCAGGACATAATTCATGACAGACGTCGCTGACTTCAAGAATGAATTGAAGTGCATCGCGATGCCATCATCGCCCTTGGAGATCAACCTTATGATTGATCTCCAAAGATTTTCGTCCCCGTTCCACCTTAGTCGACGCCATCATCGCCCTTGGAGATCAACATGGATCGAAATCCAAAAAACCCGAACAGGCCTTCTAGATGTGCGCCCAGCGAAGCCATCAAGACCGTCACAGATCGCGACCGACCGCCTGAACAACAAAACCAATCGTTGGAAATTCCGCCTTGGTATCGGCCGACCGACCCGCTCCAGCAGCTCCGAGAACCACCAGATACGTTAATCGGCCACTGTCCGACCACCCACCGCCTCCACCGACCTCAAACGATCCCCATTCATATGCTCTCCAGCTCGATTTCATCGTCGCTGCATCAAGGTGGCCTTCAATTCGTCGTAGGTTTGGAGAACCACTACTCTCGGCTTGATTTAGCCGAGACTTGGAAAACGGCTCGCAAGCAGATCGATCTAGCCGATTCTCGGCACTCCGCTCGGCTTGCGCTGACAGCTCCAAGGCGGCCCGTCTTCCTTTCGGCTCCAACCAAGCCGTCGACTCCACCTTGGCTCCCATTGAGCCACAAGTCTATTTTTGGCTCAAATTTGAGCCGCGATGATATTTTTTCGATCCAAGGGGTCTACCCTAGGGTTTTTCGACCTTCCGAGTCCGTTTCTAGCCTCGATTTTTTATGATTTGGCTTCCAAAGTACTGTTTCGAAGGTCATCCTCCGTCCATTTGATCCGGGCAAACGTGTGCAAGAGATACAAGACGTCGCACATTTTTCAACTCATCCACCTTGAGGACAAGGTGTTTTTAGAGCGCGGGGGAGTTGATACGATCAACCTTATGATCTGAGTCAACAATAATTATTATTATCGTTAATTAATATTATTTCTATTTACTTAATTAATTGTGAGTTAATTTATTTAATTAGTTAGTAGACCGGGCCAAGCCCATTAGGTCAAGGTGTCTAGCCGGGGTTAGTGTTTCTCTATTTAAGCACTGTAATTGTACGTACTATTCATCATAAAATAAAAATTATTTTTCTGAGTTATTTTAGTTTATGTTTCGAGGTATAGTTAGAGAATTTATGCTTCTCAAATTGCAGATTGGACATTCGTAGCCTCTCAAGCTACCGGTACGATAATGGTACGTATCATAGAGATGCCCCTTGCCCCTACCTTTCCCTTCCAGTCATTGAAACCCAGTCTAAGTAAGATTAATAGCGGTGTGAAAGCGCCCACAAAAGGTACTACAACTCCCCTATCACGGGCATGCCTAATATGAAGAATCTGTAATGGGGAATCAGTTAGTGTTTTTGAAGATAATTGGTGCCTAGACCTAATCATTTTTAGACAATTAAAAAGGCGCCAAATTAGATATTTTTGAATGTAGATGATTTAATAGACAAAGAGATGATGCGTTGGAAATTACAGATGATCAAAAAAAAAAATTGTTTGATTTAGATTTGAAAGCCATCAGAGGAATAAACATGTCAACATACCCCACCATAGATAAGCACCTTTGGTATCACTCAGAAAAAAAGATCACATTATCTTAAGGTTATCAACTAATACTACATTTTAAAATCTATATTGAGCAATAAGAAACATCACATAGCCAAAAAAGAAAGAAGTGGGGCAAGAAAATTCTGGAGCAAAAGGTACCAAAACAAATAATTTTTATGGTCTCCCTGGAGGTTGCTGCAAATCTGGTTCGCTGGGGAGTGGGTATCTCGTCAAAATGTACATGGCGTAAGGAAAAAACAAAAACAGAAGAACCTCTCTAAACTTTCCTCCCCATTGAAGGAACCCTACCCAACCCATTATCCTCCGGCGGCGGCTCCTCCGTGGAGTTGTCAACGGGCCTTTCACAGCCTATCTGGTCACGACCCCGCGCTGATCTCTGGTCACGACCACATGCTGATGATGTTTCCGTCCTATCCGCCGCCGCACTTGCAGTCCTTCTGCTCGGTTACACACCGCTCCCCGCCAGATTCTCACCGGTTCTGTTCAGATCTGGTGGTCAGCCGGCTATAACGCCGGACCGAAGTCGGTTTTCCCCTCTCCGGGAATCTGGTATGGTATCTTTATCCCATCCTCCCCTCCCCCATTTCTCCGACCCGATGCCGTCGCCACCCCGATGCCGGAGCCATGGATCTGAGATCCCGTGCCCTTTTCCACCCCTCTGTCGCTGCTGCATCCCCCTCCACTCTTGCGCCGTTGCTGCCTCCGTTCCCATCTGGGCCAGTGAGGCTCCGCACCCCATGTGGATTATCCCTAGTACTCGCCCCTCCCCCTCCCCACGGGTATTAATTTTGCTCCTGGTAGCTGTCCTCCCACCCCCGGTAGTGGGGCTGCTCTGTCCCCCCTTCCCCGTGACTAGGCTGGACCCTCGGCTTAGAAGATCCCCCCCAGAGCAGTCCCCTCACCGCACACCGACACTATCAGGAGCCCCCTCTATTACCTGGTCCTTCAGCGACGAAAATTTCCCTCCACGTGGTTTAGGCGGGATGTTGCCGCTTTGCCGCCTCTCGTGGTCACGACCTTTTCTTCTTGCGTCCAGGTTAGCGACCACCGTGCAGCCGCCGTCCCTCCGCCACCATTGTAGGGTTTGGATGGGGTTCTGGGTTAGGTCATGCATCTTGGGTTGTTTCCTTGTGCTTTTGGGCTTTGGACCATTTGATTTTGGGCCATGAAGGAGTTGGAGGATCTGAAACCTAGCTTGACTAGTTTCTTTACTTCAGGGCTATATTGGGGCCTTTGAGATTTTTATCCATTAAGGTCCAGTGATGTTTTTGGAAGTGATTTTGTTAGCCTTATCATGGGAGATATGTCCCCGCTGATCATCTGTTTGTATGAACCCTATTGCATTTCAATATAATGTTTTCTTTGCTGGTGAAAAAAAACTAGAGGAACTTCTCCTTTTGAACATTAACAAGTCAAACATATATGGGGGAAATTTTTGTGGAAGAATTCATTGAAACTTACCAGTTATGATATCTTCACCACAATCAAAATGGAAGGGTACAACATGTTAGATGAAATGAAAATGATAGGAGCCCGGAGTTTGCATGAGAAGCCCTAAAAAATAAAGTGTTTTCTACAAGCCCGATTAGATCAGTGATGTACTGGGTCGATATTGTTTGGGCCACGAAGCCCTTTAATAAAAGACCCGGTAATTTCTCAAAAATAAAAGTTAAAAAGAAACCCTAATAATCTAATCTAGCGGTCAGGATTGTCTAATCGTTGCGTAGACTAGCACATCAGCTCTCATTCATTTTATCGATCTACCTATAAAACTCTCGCCTTATTTATCTTTCTGTGACTCCCCTCTCTCAAAATATATGCGCTTTCATTCTTGTATTGATCAAGCTCCAATAATTTTTTTTAACGCCGATTTAGTGCAGTAGCGATATATCGCGTATTATGCCAATGGACATTCATTTTCTCCTCTGGTGGACTTGGTACAAGAAATTCATTCAAGAAACGGCGATGTTATTGCAATTAATTTCTGATTTGTAAGTGTTCTTGCCTTAAAATATATTCTAACACGATTCACTTGATGGATCTGATGATTTTCTGGCATATTCATGCTTTGAGTCGATACTCATAAAAATACTCAAATAATGCCAGTTGATTATTTTTTGCATTATCAGAATGTTTCGGTATGTGGATATATCAAAACAAATTTAGATAAATATCATTTTATTTCAATCTTCTTGAAGATCATTTAAATTCGGGTCCCTTGTTCAACACACTAGTATGAAAGATAATATGGTTGCAAATGATTTTGAAGCTCAAAACATCTTTGTCATTCATTTAAGAGTCTATAGGGATGACGATATGGTCCCATTCAATCAGAGATCCGAGCGATGCGATCCCAATGGATCATATCCGAATCTGATATAATTGAAAATGGATCAGATTTGGATCTCGAAAGTCAGACCCAATCGGATTTGGATATGTGGGCAGATCTATTGGGTTCGGAATCGATCCGACCCGACGTATATGTGTGCTTTACAAATATACCCATATTACCCCCCACTTACACTTCCAAAAAGAATACAATAGTAACTCCAAACTACAAAGCTCTTCTTTTGTGTTTTAGGTTTCGTAACTTAGGAACATATATGCCTTAGAGTATGAAATAGCATTTTTTTTTTTATGATGTGTTTTGTATTTTATTGCAAGCTCGAGTCGGATCCGATCCGACCACGTACTATATGGATCTACCGATCGGATTTGGATCAGCTGAATGAAACCCGATCCGATCTGAATCCGGTGACGATCCGAACTGATCTGGACCGGATCTAAATCACATTTCTCCTGGTAAGATCTGAATCAAGAAGGGTCTGATCTGATTCGGATCTGACACGTTGCCATCCCCAATCCTCTACAAAGTAGAATTAAGTCCATTAATTTTTCTCTCATAGAAAGGTATTTTTAATCTTATGTCAGTTGCCCCGAGCGATTCTTTATCTCACCTCAATGTTAAGGCAAGTTGTAATATTCTTTCGAGCTCAATGTGCCCCCACACGTGTTCTGTTACATATTTGAGAGCCCAATTTTTATTTAATAATAAGTCAAGTTATGCCGCCTTTCTATCATTACGCACTGTTAGAAAATATTTTTGATCTTTCCTAAACAAGTGATTATGATTTAAAGTATGGAAAATCACATAAAATTTGAGGAAATTAACTATTTTACTCTATTTTGTTGTTCTAATCATCTTCAATTATTTTTCTCTCTCTCTCTCTCTCTCCTTTATACTGCAGTTTCGTAGACATATCATATCAAATCTTTAACGAAAAATCAAGATCGTTATTCAGGACATTTCAATTTAGCCAACTTTCTATGACGACAGCAGGTATGCTTTTATATTTCAAAGAGTCTTTACAAAGCTGTTGTAGAGACCATTATTTGGCACAAATCATTAACTGATTCATTATCTTCCCATGTATTGAAAAGAAAACATATAATGATTCATATTTTTCTTCAGTGAGGCATTTACTTGGCACTCTGGAGAGATCACTCCAAACTGGTAAGATTCTAACTATTTATATGTTATACCCGTCATCCTTGTATAATCATAGTCCCGTTATAACGTGTATCTTTTTCATTTCAAGTTTCTACCGGATAAGATATTATTGTCGTATGTGTTTTCTTTGCACTCGGATGTCCTGAAAAATATAATTAAATGCTAACAATAGTTGAAGGAGTGATTCTTTTGATGTTTGTTGTTTCGGCATGGATGCAAACCCTAACTAATGAAGGGGCTTTGTAACTCACTAACATATATTTTGTTAGAAATAACTCACTAACAAAATATATGTTTTTTTTCCCAATCACATTTAAGTCTTAACCTTCCTACACTACACTACACTACACTACACTACACTACACTACACTTCTTGTGTGGCTCGAACTCGGATGAACAGAAAAAGCCCATTTTCTAGAAGTTAGATCCTGTGTGTCACGGCCCACAACACCCCAACCGTACGATTGGTCGCATTTTGAAAGATATAGGGTGAAAATGCAGCCACGTTGGGTATGTAGATTCAGAACACACCTTAAATTCTGTTCTCTTTTCGCTTTTTGCTCTTTTATTCCATCGAACAAAGTGCCGCCTCGTCCTCTGCAGCCACGATGACTCTCATTTCTCTTCAATTTTAGATACCCATTTCGTAATCTTCTCTTCTATTTCTGGGTTTCGCTTTCTTGATTTTCGGATTGTACGAGGTTAAGAGTCTGATTTTTGTGTCTTTCGCAGGTAACGTCACATTCTACTCGGGAGGAGTTTTTTTTAGCTTTATTAGGCAGAAAATGGTATACCTCGAACTCAATCTTGATTTTACCACTGCAAAGCTATCTCCTCTCCGTAGAATAATGTGAATGTGGAACTTGATCGGGTGTTTGGAATCTCCTGTGTCTGATGCACACATTTTTTTTTTTTTTTTTGAGGAGGCTTGTAGGCTTATGGAATTAGTATGATTTGATTGTTAATGTATGAATGTGTTTGTTGGTTGTGGAAGTTGAGGTCGAGATCTAAAAATTGGATCCTCTATGGCTTCTTACATTTCTTGATTGGGTGTTTAGAATTTATTCGATTCTTGTCGCGACATAACTATTATAGTTTGTATGAGTATATGAATCTCATAGGGATCAAGTTTGGTGAGATTCCCTTGTATGAAATTGTGCGAACTACATTTGAACTAGCGACACGCAATTCGAGGTTTTCTCATTTATTGAAGTTCGTAAAGTTCGGTAAATCATCTAAATTAGAAATAATTCATATTCAAAATCTGAGTAATGTATACAACTGAGTGCTAGCTCAGTGGTCGAGCATTCAAAGCCCGTGCATAAGGGCCATAATTCGAACATGCTAGACGTTTCAAATTCAGATTTTCTCATTTTCTCATTCCACAGTTATAGAAATCGTGATTCGCTGACTCGTGTCTTACAACTCCCTTTAGTAGATCTTAATTGGGAAAAAAATTTAATTAGATGAATTCCCATTCATGAGAGCCGAATCCTGGATTCGGTAGGAATTCAGATATTTCATCTAGATGGCGCCTAATTGAGCTAGAACACAAAATAAGTCCAAGAAATTATACTCCCTTATTTTCGTCAATTATTTGCTACAGATCTTTGTTTACAAAGGAGTATACATTTTCCATAAGGTTAGTATTAGCTGCTACCTTATATCAGTTTGCCATTTTCTTCGCATCTCATGATTCCTCGCTCTGCATACCTTCCTATATCTTTTCCATGTCTTTATCTTTTAGATGTTCAAAAGCTCATAATCACTCATTGCTGCAATTTTCTGAAAACTTGAGATTTTCTTGTAGTTGAAATATGCATACATGATCACACAAGGAATTTATCAGATTGTGTTTGTGATTTAGTAATTTCTTGTTTGTAATTTATATGTTTAGGCTTTCCAGACTAAGAACGTTGGGGTTCCAACTGACTATAATAAAAGGCCAAGAGTGGAACCTAAACGCCGTCACCAAGAGTGCAGCTCCTCTGAACCAGAATCATCATCCCGCAACAAAAAACAAGCTATTGGCAGCCAACCCTCTGCTCAAAATTCAGAAGCAGGGGCACAGGAAAACTCAACTGAGAACTCCACTGTTCCAGTTACAAGTTCTGCTCCAGCAAAAAGAACGCGTAGAACCACAAAAGACAAGGAGCCAAAAGCAGCCAAGAAGCGAGCTGTGGGCAATTTCCCCACTGACGTCAAAAGCTTGTTATCGACCGGAATACTAAATGGAGTTCCTGTGAAATATGTTGCCCGGTCAGAGGGGGTGAGTTTTAAAAAAATCTAAAAGTACTTATGTTTTACGTTTTTATTAATTGTTTTTGATGTTATATGCTGATAACGTGTGGACGGACTCGATGTTTTTATCCAGAAAAGCAATGTGGGATTGATTCAAGGGGCTGCGTATCTGTGTGGCTGTCAAGATTGCAACTTCGAAAAGGTAAGAGATTTGTACTACTTTTAACGCAATTTAATTTCATTGTTACGACTGGCTGTCGAGATTGCAACTTCGATAAGGTAAGAGATTTGAACTACTTTTAACTCGATTAATTTCATTGTTACGACTTCTAAAGCTCAAAACAACGCACAAACTTGGAATAATATCCTTTTGATGTTTGGTGATGATTGATCTTCATTAGGCTGTTACTGCACACCAGTTTGAACGACACGCTGGTTGTGCGACGAAGCATCCAAGTTTGCGAATGTACTTTGATAATTGGAAAACCATCTATGCCGTAGTCCAGGAGTTGAAGGAGACACCACGGGATTTGCTGTGTCAAGCTATTGAAAATGCAACTGGATCCGACATACACAAGCAGAACTTTCGAATCTGGAAAGGTGGTAATTGATTTTTGTTTTTTTCTTCGGTCGTTCTATCCCTTTCCCATGAAAAGATCAAACAGAGAGAAATAAATAATTTTACAAAATCGGCTGAGAATCTTTCGTAATTGGTTCCCAGAATCATTCCAAGCTGCATCCGGAGAGCTGCAACAGATCAATGGAGAGGATCAAGTGGCTCCCTCTTCTTCTTGGTATGTGTTACATGTCACCTCTTTTCTCTATTTTGATGAATTTTTGAGTATGAAAACTATTTTCCTCTTTTATAGTTCTATGGAGGTTTATAAATCTCTCATGTAACTTTTGTTTTCAAGAAGCACAACGGTTTTCAAAGTATGTAATTTCATGAAAACAGAAGTAACTATTGTATACATTCTGCAGAAAAATGGGTTTATGTGCTGGTAACTGCAGAAAAATCAAGGCTTCATTAGACCGCGTGAAGAACCAATCTGTTATTCACTCTAGACACAGATGATGTATTCTCTAAAGGTTTAACTCTGTAGTCACTGAACTTTTATGGTTGAGCTTCTTGGAAGCCCAGAGTGTTCTTGGTTGCTGCCTGCCTCAACTCTCTCTAATTGCTTTCAAGAGGGCAATTTCAAGCAGAAACGGGGGTTTACAAGCCTAAATGGGGCTCTAAAATGGCGTCTCTTACATTTACAGATACACAGCTTCCAATTAAGAAATCTTCAGAAGGGCAGTCAACAACACTACCACATTCATATGATATGCGGCGACATAATTCACTTAGACAGGAACATTTTTATCATTGGATTTGTAAAGCAAGATGTTCAATCAACTGTGACTGTAACTTCTTTTTTTAGAATATACTGTAACTTTTTGAGAATTACATCATTTAGCCGGGTTCCAACCGGGACCTCGTGCATGGGCTCCAAACGCTCTACAACTGAGCTTGCACCAATTTGCTGTAACTTTCCTAATTACAGTAATTAGTTTGACGAGTAATTTTATTCATCCTTCTCCAAGAAAAGATGTTTTAGCATTCTAAAGTTTTGGATTTTATAAATGCTGTAGCTTCTGTGCTATCTCTTTCATTAGTTTGTGGTTTGGTAGCAGACCACTGAAGAATGATCGTCACAAATTCATATGTCCTCTGTTCTCTCTCTCAAAGAGCGTAATTTGTCGCGAAGTGAGAACGTTTAGAGCATCTCCAACCATGAGGGGGGGGGGGGGGGGGGGGGGGGGGAAGGTGGGGGGAGAATTTAGGCATGGGTGGGGATGGTTAGGGTGCATTTCCCCCCTAACATCCCCCTCCCCCTCCATTATAGATAATTAATCCAATTTTGGGATAGTTAATTACACTTAATACTATTTTATTATTATACGTGTTTTTAATTATGATTTATATATTTTAATTATTATTTTAATTATAAAAATTAATAATATAGTTTTCGATAATTGAACAAAATATTTACGAAAAATCGTTATTTTATTTTGTTGTCAATTTGGTATATCTTATTTTTATTATTATCAGTAATTATATTTATTAAATATTTTGAGAAACAAAAGTGTTGTTTGTTATTATTGTTATTATTATTTTTTATTTTTTGTGTGAATATATTTATATTAATATTATTTCAGATTTATTTTTAACGCTATTAATAATATATTTTAAATCATTAATTTTTTTTAAATAGACTTAATCAGGTGGGGGGGGGGGGGGGGAATGGTTGTAGATGAGTAGTAGTTTGGGGGAGGGGGAGGTGGGGGGAGGAGGAAATACGACATGGTTGGAGATGCTCTTAGTTGTCTCTGAGATGAAGGGGAGAAAAAAGACTGGAGAGGTGAGGCAAGAGAACGAAAAGGGTATGGTGAAAAATAACATTACCCCACAATGCAGTATAGTGAAATATCAAGCTAAATATAAATAGATCGATGAACCATTTTGGATACAAATAATCACAACACATGCCATATCTACCCCCAGGAAGCTTCCATAGTTTTAAATTTTACAATACCACAGAAATCCAGACTAACTTAATGATGCTGAAACCTGCAAGACTTGCCCAACTTCTCCATACGCAATCGCAACTCGATCAAGATGAAGTGGGCCGTGCAACTTGATCCTCTCCATCGATCCGTTGCAGTTCCCGGGATGCAGCTTGGAATAATACTGCAGACATCAAAAGAAAGATTGCTAAGCTGTAAACATATTGATAACAACTGTCTACCATTTAGTACGCGATGTCAGTAAAATCAATACTACTATGTTATCTGTCAATTCTCATAGTGCATGTACCGCACTACCGACGAACATATACTGCGTGGGTAACATGAGAGAGAATCAACCACCTTTCCAAGTACGGAAGTTATCCTCATGGATATCGGATCCAGTTGCATTTTCAATCGCTTCAAACAGCCTTTCCGGTGGCGTGTCCTTCAACTCTTGGGCAACCCCATAGACGGTTTTCCAGTTGTCAAAGTGAATACGTTTGTTCGGATGCTTGGTCGCCTTGCAACCAGCATGTCGTTCAAAGTCAAGTTCATTAAGAGCCTGGATGAAACATGAGAAATTGTTTCGCGTTCAGAAAAAATGAAATTAATCGCGTACTAAAAAAGGAACTAGTTCCGTCTCTTACCTGATCAAAGTTGCAATCCTGACAGCCGCACAAATAAGTTGCCCCTTTAATCAATCCTATATTGCTTTTCTGGATATAAAAGATTGAGTTCATTCACACATTGCCAGCAATCCGAGAAATCTTATAGAACCCACCGTTATCTCCCACCCATATGCGGAATTGGCAACATCGTTGCAATCAAGAGATTCTTATATAGGAAAAACATAACTTTTGACAGATAACCACCTTGCAGTATCGCATTGGTGACATTTTGATACATCATACATGCAGTATAAGTTTTACCACTTATCATCTCTGCAGTTTATAAAATTATGTCAATTTAGCAAGCCATACTGCGATGTGGTTATCTTACGTCAATTTGGCATCTGGATGGAAGATAAGTGCGAGATAACAGTGGATAACAATCCACAAGAATTGGTAAAAGAAAAGTACTTAAGAATTCGAAACTCACCTCCCCTGAGACGGAAATATATTTAACAGGAACTGCATCTAATATTCCAGTTGATAACAGGCTTTTGACATCTGAGGGGAAATAGGCCTCAGGTTTCTTCTTGGATGCTTTTGGCACTTGATTTGTCCGGGCTTTACGAGTTCTTGTTGATGGAGCGGAACTTGTAGCTGCAACAGTGGCGTGCTCGGTCGAGTTTTCATGTGCCTCTACTTGTGAATTCTTGGCAGGGGGTTGATTTACCGGCAAAGAAGGGTCATTAACCATGTCACCAGCACCAGAGTGATTATTAGTCTGAGAACTTTCAATAATTTGTTCTTTATTCCGCGATGATCCTGCTTCAGAAGGAACCCGAACGTTCTTATCCTGCAGATAAAGCCACAACATTTACACGTGCTATATTTCTCAAAAAACCATTTACACTTGCAATATAAAAAGACAGCCTCCATTGTGGTGAAATAAACAGTGAAGCATGTCACGTTTTAATATTTATGGGAATACCTTCTCTCCCCTTCCTCTTCAGTATATCTCATGTCCAAAATTATTTGACAACAAGATTATTTCTCCAAAATTATTTGATAACAAAATTGTTACGCGATTTTTTAGTTTCTTTAAGGACAGTGGAAGAAGTTTGAGAATTCCATCTATTTCTTCTTCTTATTCATCAGACACATGCGATTTCCAAACACCAAATTAACTTCCACATCCACATAATTCTACATAAGTGACGCTCATGTAATCAAGATTGAGTTCGAAGGATACCATTTTCTGCGCACCCTCCTCACTGGATATATCCTTGAGAAAAAGTCTGCGCAAGACACAAAAACAGGGGACAGACCCTTAACCTTGTACAATCAGAAAATCAAGAAGGAAACCTAGTACGCGAAAACCCAGAAATAGAAGACCATATTACGACATGAAAGGAATCAAACGATTCCAGAAAAGATGAAATCAAACAAAACAAGGAAGGAACAATTTCATTGAATTTCAGGAAACAATTTGACAGAGCTTCGCTACATTTTCCGGAGAACGAAGATGATGAAACCCTAAAGCCACCGAGAGGATTTTATACCCCAGTACACCAACGGTCTTATTTCAGACCGTTGGATCTTATCACTTCATCGCAGCCGTTCATGGCTTATGAGAAATTATACTAAGGCCCAAAGAATTTGGCCTGAGTTACAAATAAGTTTGACAAATATCAAGAGAGCAACAAAAATTTTGTAAAAAGACAAAAAAAGGACACAAGAGAGAAATCTGGGAGTTTAAACAATTTATGGAAAAAGACATAAAAACCCCTTTTGTCTGGATTTGTTTTGCTTGAGCAAGAACTTGATCTTGTCTTGATTTTCTTGCAACATTTTGGCTTCAATACTCCATTTGAGCTGTATCTTCTTCTTGACTTGATCAATTCTGCTAATACCCTCCCTCAAGTTAATGGTGCTGGAGACCATGAACTTGGACTTCAAATACCTAAATGCAGCAGCAGCTAGCCCTTTGGTGAATAAATCTCCTAGCTGATCTGCAGAATAAACAAATTCAACCAGTAATTGTTTTCTTAACACTTTTTCTCTAATGAAATGGTAATCTAATTCTATATGTTTTGTTTTTGAATGCATAATGGGATTTGCAGTCATGTGAATTGCAGATTCATTGTCACAAAATAGAAGTGGAGGTGGTTTTAAGAAAATATGCAAGTCTTGAAACAGATATTGAAACCAAGTGATTTCTGCACCAGTTGTTGCCAAAGCTCTATACTCTACATCAGATGAAGATCTGGAGACAGTTGGCTATTTCTTTGCAGCCCAGTGAGTTGGGTTATTGCCCAGAAATAAGACAAAATCAGTAGTGCTTCTTCTGTCAGATGGGTTACCGGCCCAATTTGCATCAGAAAAAGCACAGAAATTTAATTCACTGTGCTTGTACATAATTCCATCAGTTGTGGTGCCTCTTAGATATCTAAGAATTCTTTTGGCACCTAACATGTGTTGCGTAGTAGGACAATGCATAAATTGACACAACTAGTTAACAACAAAACATATATCAGGTCTAGTGAAAACTAAGTATTGAAGTGCACCTAGCAGCTGTCTAAATGGAGTAGGATCAGGTAACAGGTCACCATCATTGAAAGTGTATTTAATTCCAGAAATGGTAGGTGTATGACAAGGAGTACAATGATGCATATTGAATCTAGTGAGCAAATCATTGACATATTTAGATTGATGCACAAATATTCCTTTTTCATTTCTATCAATTTGCAATAAGAGAAAATAAGTCAAAGGACCCAGATCATTCATATTGAACTCACATTTTAACTTAGAGATAAGATGAGTAGTGTAAACAGGGTCATTTCCAGTCAAAATGATGTCATCAACATATAAGAGCAAAACAGTGATGGTGGAGGGGTTTGAATTGTGTCTTACAAACATGGAGGTGTCAGCTTTAGATTGAGTGAATTCAAGAGAAAAAATAAATTCTGTAAATATATCAAACCAAGTTCTAGGAGCTTGTTTGAGACCATATATGGCTTTGTTAAGTCTGCAAACATGATCAGGAAATTGAGAATTTTTAAATCCAGGAGATTGTTGTATATAAACAGTTTCTTTGAGATATCCATGAAGAAAAGCATTTTTGACATCCTATTGATGGAGAGGCCAATTAAAAGTGGCAGCTAAGGACAAAATTGTTCTAACAGTAGCATGTCTGACCACATGACTAAATGTTTCTTCAAAGTCAATGCCAGAGGTTTGACTAAACCCCTTAGCCACTAGTCTGGCTTTATGTCTGGAAATTGAACCACCAGGATTATATTTGGTTCTAAAAACCCATTTGTTCCCTACAATATTTGAATTGTAGGGTCTTGGAACTAGAGTCCAAGTATTTTTTTGTGTGAGGCTAGAGAACTCTTCAGTCATAGCTTGTAGCCACTTAGAGTGTTTTCTAGCCTCTGTGAAACAAGTTGGATCATTTAAGAAAGGAGAGATATCAGAGTTACCAGATATAGCATTGAACCCAAAGGTCTTTTTCTTAAAGATTCCAGACTTGCTTCTTGTCTGCATGGGGTGACTCCCGGCTGGATGAGACCTTTCTACATCAGTGTCTGCCATGCCAGTACTGTTCATGGGTTGATCATCAGTATGGTGATCATCATGTGAAGTAGGTTGCTGAGACTGTGTGAGAGGGACATCCTGAGTCTGAGAGTCTCCAGCAGATGTGTATTGTCTGTTCTCATCAGTGTGTTGTGATCTGTTCTCATCAGTGGTATTGAGAAAGATCATGGTAGTATCATGTTCAGATTGTGGCCTTTGATCTTGTGTAGCATTGTTCTCATCAGAAATATCTAAAACATGACCATCATTAACAATGTGAGGAGATGGTACATTTGCAGAAGGCAAGTAATCAAATGGAAAAGAGATGGGAATGTCACCAATGTGAAATGTATCAGAAGAACTTGAATTATCAGATACAGAATTTGAACAACTTTTACCAAAGGAAAAGTATGCTCATCAAATATAACATCTCTACTGATAAAGAACTTGTGAGAGTCTTTGTCAAAGCAAACATACCCTTTATAATTATGAGCATAACCAAAAAACACACATTGTTTAGTTTTTGGATCTAATTTGGAGTTGTTGTAATGTCTCAAGTAGGGATAACAAGCACATCCAAAAACTTTAAGTTTATTGTAATCAGGTTTGGTATTATAAAGAAACTCTCAAGAAGATTTGTTTTGAGTGTTTTTACTTGGCATGTAGTTAATCAAGTAAACAGCAGCACTAAAAGCATGATACCAAAAATGTTTAGGTAGTTTGGCATGAACAAGAAGTGTTACAGCAGTTTCTACTATGTGCCTATGTTTTCTTTCAGCTACACCATTTTGTTGTGGTGTGTAAGGACATGAAAGGACATGATTTTTGATGAACAATTCCTTGTGAATGTAAAAAGGTTTGAAAAGTATAAGACATGTACTCACCACCTCCATCAGATCTCAAAATTTTAATTGGAGTGTTTAATTGTTTTTCGATTTCAAGTTTGAATTTTGGAAAGACCGTAGCAACTTCAGATTTATGATGCAAAGGGAAAATCCAGGTAAACTTAGAATAATCATCCACAAATAACACATAGAATCTATATCCATGATAAGATTTCACAGTTGCAGGTCCCGAAACATCACTATGAAGAAGATCAAGATGTGCTTTAGTGTGTGTGGTGGAAGACTTATAAGTCAGTTTAGTCATTTTACCAGCAAGCAATGTTCACAAAAATAATGAGAAGAAATATCAGAAACTTTAAGGTCTTTATACATATGTGAAGAGGAAATAAATATAAGTCTTAAAATGTCTTCAGAAGGGTGTCCCAGTCTAGCATGCTAGAGTGGAGACTTCACTGTTTTTCCTAATTAAGCTTGTTTTGTATCTTTGTCTTGATGAGCTGTAGAGAAAGGTTGTGTGTGTATAGGGTATATACCATGTTCACTCAATCCTTGGTAGAGGATTGTGCCCTGAAGTTTTGTTTCTTATGTACTAGTATGTGATTTTATAGTTTGTGTGACTGTGACCGAATGATAACCATGTATTGACTTTCTTCCATGATCTCCATCTATTGGTGACCGACTAAATCGATTTATTTTCTAGTTGGCAGTATGATAGGTAAGTGCTCCTATTTCACTTTTCAGTACATACATGTGTTAGGGTTTGTGTTTACACTTCTTTTCAATTATCTTTTTTGGTATTACTGTTGGTATCTTTTGTACTGTGTGGTCTGGATAGACTGTGGGAGTACACTGTTTGATTTAAAAAAGAAGAAGAAGCAAACAAACAAACAAAATCTAGCATTGTGACAATACATTGAGTATTACTTATTTTTTCATAACTGAATATATTGGATTTGTGTATATAGTACTACCAAATTAGTCTATATATAAAATCATTATATTTTAATAAAGATCCTGTGAAACTCCTCTGAAATTTATATATTTAATTACCTACCCAAAGGGGGTCGATTAAATGTACCAGTTTTGGAGGCAGTGTGAGTCACTAGTAAGGGATGTAAACTTTTGATTCCAAAGAAAGCTATTTGTCCAAAGGAATTTCGCTATTCCGAGGAGTTATTCTTACTAATTGACTTGATTATCATGAGAGAACACTGTTTGTTTTCGATTTATCATATTCTTGTGGATACCCATGTAGTGTTGTTGATGTTAAAACTAAATTGACTTCTTATGCAGTTGTTAGCAATATTGCTGTGAATAATCAGATTTGCGCTATTGAGACTCTCTCTGCTAATAACTTTAAGATGTGCCCCCGGGTATTAATCGTGCTCCTGGTAGCTGTCCCCCCTCCCCCGGTTTTGGGGATGCTTTGTCCCCCCTCCCCCTCGACTAGGCTGGACCCCCGGCTTAGAAGATCCCCCCGGAGAAGTCCCCTCGCCGCAAACCGACACTATCAGGAGGCCCCTCTATTACCTGGTCGTTCGGCGAAGAAAAGGTCCCTCAACTTGGTTTAGGTGGGATGGTGTCGCTTTGCTGCCTCTCGTGGTCACAATTTTTTCTTCTTGCGTCATGGTTGGCGACCACCATGCAGCCGCCGTTGTAGGGTTTGGATGGGGTTCTGGGCCAGGTCATGACTTTTGGGTAGTTTCCTATTGTACTTTTGGGCTTTGGGCCGTTTGATTTGGGGCCGTGAAGGAGTTGGAGGCTCTAGAACCTAGTTGGACCAGTACTTTCTTCACTTCGGGGTTATATTGGGGCCTTTGAGCTTTTTATCCATTAAGGTCTACTGATGTTTTTGGAAGTGGTTTTGCTAGGCTTGTTAGTTCGGTTATGGTTTTTTTGTTTCTTATTGCGGGGGATATGTCCCCCCTGATCATGTGTTTGTATGAACCCTATTGTATTTCAATATAATATTTTCGTTGCTGGTGAAAAAAAACAGAAGAACTTCTCCTTTTGAACAATTAACAAGTCAAACATATATGGGGGAGATTTTTGGGGAAGAATTCATAGAAACTTACCAGTTATCCTTTGAAGAATGGATTGATGATATCTTCACCACCAAATCAAAATGCAAGGGTACAACATGTTAGAAGAAATGAAAATGATGGAGCCCCCAGTTTGCATGAGAAGCCCTAAAAAATAAAGTGTTTTTTTACAAAAGCCCGATTAGATCAGTGATGTACTGGGTCGAGATTGTATGGGCCACGAAGCCCTTTAGTAAAAGACCTGGTAATTTCTCAAAAATAAAGGTAAAAAGAAACCCTAACAATCTAATCTAGCGGTCAGGATTGTCTAATCGTTGCGTAGATTAGTATATCACCTCTCACTCATTTTATCGATCTACCTATAAAACTCTCGCCTTATTTATCTATCTGTGACTCCCCTTTCTCAAAATATATATGCGTTCATTCTTGTATTGATCAAGCTGATTAAGAGCAGTAGCGATATATTGCGCATTATGCCAATCAACATTCATTTTCTCCTCTGGTGGACTTGGTACAAGAAATTCATTCAAGAAATGGCGATGAAATTGCAATTAGTTTCTGATTTGTAAGTGTTCTTGTCTTAAAGTATATTCTAACACGATTCACTTGATGGATCTGATGATTTTCCGGCATATTCATGCTTTGGGTAGATACTCATAAAAATACTAAAATAATGTCGATTGATTGCTTTATGCATTATCAGAATGTTTTTGTACGTGAAAATATCAAAACAAATTTAGATAAATATCGTTTTATTTCAATCTTCTTGAAGATCATTTAAATTGGGTCCCTTGTTCAACACACTAGTATGAAAGGTAATATGGTTGCAAATGATTTTGAAGCTCAAATCATCTTTGTCGTTCATTTATGAGCGTCCTCTACAGGGATGGCAATATGGTCGCATCCGATCTGAGATCCGAACGATGCTATCCGAATGGATCATATCTGAATCCGATATAGTTGAAAATGGATCAGATTTGGATCTCGAAAGTCAGACCAGATCGGATTTGGATCTGAGGGCTGATATATTGGGTTCCGATTCGATCCGATCCGACGTATATGAACGCTTTACAAATATACCCATATTACCCCCACTTACACTTCCAAAAAGAATACAATAGTAACTTCAAGCTACAAAAAGCTCTTCTTTTGTGTTTTAAGTTTCATAACTTACGAACATGCCTTGTAGTATGAAATAGTGTTTATTTTTTATGATGTGTTTTGTATTTTATTGCAAGCTCGAGTCGGATCCGATCCGACCACGTACTATATGGATCTATGGATCAGATTTGGATCAGCTAAATGAAACCGATCCGATCTGATCTGAATCTGGTGACGATCCGAACGGATCTAACTTGATCTAGATCACATTTCTCATGGTCTGATCTGGATCGAGAAGGGCCTGATCTGATTCGGATCCGACACGTTGCCATCCTAAGTCCTCTACATAGTAGAATTAAGTCCATTAATTTTTCTCTCATAGAAAGGTATTATTATTCTAATGTACTATCAGTTGCCCTCACCTATCCTTTATCTCACCTCAATGTTAAGGCAACTTGTAGTATTCTTTCGAGCTCAATGTGCCCCCACATGTGGTATGTTACATATTTGAGAGCCCAATTTTTATTTAATAATAAGCGAAGTTATGTCACCTTTTTATCATTACGCACTATTAGAAAATATTTTTGATCTTTCCTAAAAAAGTGATTTTGATTTGAAGTATGGAAAAATTACATATAATTTGATGAAATTAACTATTTTACTCTATTTTGTTGTTCTAACCATCGTCAATTATTTTTCTCTCTTTTATACTGCAGTTTCGTAGACATATCATATCAAGTCTTTAACATAAAATCAAGATCGTTGTTCAGGACATTTCAATTTAGCCAACGTTCTATGGCAACAGTAGGTATGCTTTTATATTGCAAAGAGTCCACGTTCGGTATGTAGATTTAGAACACACCTTAAATTCTAGTTTTCCCGCACACCAGGAGTATCTTTCTTTTCTCTTATTCCATCGAACAAAGCGCCGCCTCGTCCTCTGTCTCCACTGTGGGGCCCACCGGCAAATATCTCCGGCGATCACCCTCGGTCGCCTCTGATTACTCTCATTTCTCTTCAATCTGAGATATTTCCCAAGTTGGGTTTTTGTGGGTACTCGTTTGATTTGATACCCATTTCGTAATCTGATCTTCTATTTCTGGGTTTCACTTACTAGGTTCCGTTCTTGATTTTCTGATCGTACGAGGTTAAGCGTCTGTTCTTCTGTGTCTTTCGCAGGTAACGTCACATTCTACTCGGGAGGAGTTTGGAGCTTTATTAGGCAGAAAATGGTATACCTAGAACTCAGTCTTGATTTTAGCACTGCAAATTTATTTCCTTTTCATAGAATTATGTGAATGTGGAACTTGATTGGGTGTTTGGAATATCATGTAACTGATGCACACAAATTTTTTTTTCGGAGGATTTTAGGCTTATGGAATTAGTATGATTTGATTGTTAATGTATGAATGTGTTTGTTGGTTGTGGAAGTTGATGTTGAGATCTAAATAGGATCCGCTTCTTACATTTCTCGGTAAAGAGAATTTATTCGGTTCTTATCGCGACATAATTACTATAGGGTTGTATGAGAATATGAAATTCATAGGGATGAAATTTGACGAGATCCCCTTGTATGAAATTGTGCGAAACACATTTGAACTGGTGACACGTAATTCGATGTTTTATCATTTATTGAAGTCCTAAGGTTTGGTAAATCTGAGTAAGGTATACGAAATGGGTGCTATCTCAGTGGTCGAGCATTCGAAGCCCTTGCATGAGGTCCATAATTCGAACCTGGTAGACGTTTCAAATTTGGATTTTCTCATTGCAGATTTTGTGATTCGCTGACTTGTATTTTACAACTCCCTTTAGTAGATCTCAATTGGAAAAAAAAAATTAATTAGATGAATTCCCATTTATGAGAGCCGAATCTTGGACGTGGTAGGAATTCAGACATTTCATCTAGATGGCGCCTAATTGAGCTAGAACACAAAATAAGTCCAAGAAATTATACTCCCTTATTTTCGTCAATTATTTGCTACAGATCTTTGTTTACAAAGGAGTATACATTTTCCATAAGGTTAGTATTAGCTGCTACCTTATATCAGTTTGCCATTTTCTTCACATCTCATGATTCCTCGCTCTGCATACCTTCCTATATCTTTTCCATGTCTTTATCTTTTAGATGTTCAAAAGCTCATAATCACTCATTGCTGCAATGTTCTCAAAACTTGAGATTGGCTTGTAGTTGAAATATGCATATATGATCACACAAGGAATTCATCAGATTGCGTTTATCCATTTGTTCGTGGTTTAGTAATTTCTGCTAGTTAGATACGCTTGTAATTTATATGTTCAGGCATTCCAGAATAAGAACATTGGGGTTCCAACTGACTATAATACAACACCAAGAGTGGACCCTAAACGCCGTCACCAAGAGAGCAGCCCCTCTGAACTAGAATCATCATCCCGCAACAAAAAACAAGCTATTGGCAGCCAACCCTCTGCGCAAAATTCAGAAGTAGGGGCACAGGAAAACTCAACTGAGAACTCCACTGTTCCAGTTACAAGTTCTGCTCCAGCAAAAACAACGCGTAGAACCACAAAAGACAAGGAGCCAATAGCAGCCAAGAAGCGAGGTGTGGACAATTTCCCCGCTGACGTCAAAAGCTTGTTATCAACCGGAATACTAAATGGAGTTCCTGTGAAATATGTTGCCCGGTCAGAGGGGGTGAGTTCTAAAAAATCTTTTAGTACTCATATTTTACGTATTTTTTTATTGTTTTTTTATGTTACATGCTGACAACGTGCGGACGGATTCGACGTTTTTTATCCAGAAAAGCAATGTAGGATTGATTCAAGGGGCTGCTTATCTGTGTGGCTGTCAAGATTGCAACTTCGAAAAGGTAAGAGATTGGAAGTATTTTTACACTAATTAATTTCATTTTTCACGAGTTCTGAGCTCAAAAAAATGCACAAACTTGGAGTAATACTTTTTGAGTGTCTGATGATGATTGGTGTTTGATTTAGGCTATTACTGCACACCAGTTTGAACGACACGCTGGTTGTGCGACGAAGCATCCAAGTTTGCGAATGTACTTTGATAACTGGAAAACCATCTACGCCGTAGTCCAGGAGTTGAAGGAGACACCGCGGGATATGCTATTTCAAGCTATTGAAAATGCAACTGGATCCGATATACACCAGCAGAACTTTCGAATTTGGAAAGGTGGTAATTGATTATTCTTTTTTTTTTTCTTCAGCCGTTCTATCCCTTTCCCCTGAAAAGATCAAACAGAGAGAAATAAATAATTTTACAAAATCGGCTGAGAATCTTTCGTTATTGGTTCCCAGAATCATTCCAAGCTGCATCCGAAAAACTGCAACAGATCAATGGAGAGGATCAAGTGGCTCCCTCTTCTTCTTGGTATGTGTTACATGTCACCTCTTTTCTCTATTTTGATGAAATTTTGAGTTTGAAAACTATTGTCCTCTTTTATAGTTCTGTTAGCGGTCACTATGGAGGTTTATAAATCTCTCATGTAACTTTTGTTTTCAAGAAGCACAACGGTTTCCAAAGCATGTAATTCCTGAAAACAAAAGTACGTAACCAATGTACATATTCTGCAGAAAAATGGGTTTATGTGCTAGTGACTGCCTCAATGGGACAAAGTTTGCTCCCGCGAAGCTCAGTCACATGAATCAAGGCTTCATCAATCTGTTATTCACTTTGGACACAGATGATGTTTTCTGTAAAGGTTTAACTCTGCAGTCGCCGAACTTTTATGGTTGATGCTTCTTGGAAGCCCAGAGTGTTCTTGGTTGCTGCCTGGATCAACTCTCTCTCTAATTGCATTCTAGAGGGCAATTTCAAGCAGAAACGGGGTTTACAAGCCTAAATGGGGCTCTAAAATGGCGTCTCTTCCATTTACAGATACACAACTTCCAATTAAGAAACCTTTGAAGGGCAGTCAACAACACTACCACATTCATATGATATGCGGCGACATAATTCACTTAGACAGGAACATTTTTATCATCGGATTTATAAAGCAAAATGTTCAATCAACTATCACTGTAACTTTCCTTTTTTTAGAATATACTGTAACTTTCCTTTTCTTGAGAATTACTTCATTTACCCAGGTTCGAACCCGGGACCTCATGCATGGGCTTCAAACGCTCTACAACTGAGCTAGCACCAATTTGCTGTAACTTTCCTGATTACAGTAATTAGTTTGACGAGAATCTTTATTCATCCTTTCTCCAACAAAAGATGTTTTAGCATTCTAAATTTTTGGAATTTTATAAATGCTGTAGCTTCTGTGCGATCTCTTTCATTAGTTTGTGGTTTGATAGCAGATTACTGCAGAATCATCGTCACAATTACTCACTTCCTCTGTTCTCTCTCTCAAAGAGCGTAATTTGTCGCGAAGTGAGAAAGTTTTGTTGTCTCTGAGATGAAGGGGAGAAGAAGGACTGGAGAGGTGAGGCAAGAGAACGAAAAGGTTATGGTGAAAAATAACATTACCCCGCGATGCAGTATAATGAAATATCGATAAATTAGAAAGCTAAATATAAATAGATTGATGAACAATTTTGGATACAAATAATCACAACACATGCCAAATCTACTACTCCAGGAAGCTTCCATAGTTTTTAATTTTACAACACAACAGAAAGCCAGACTAACTTAACGATGCTGCAACCTGCAAGACTTGCCCAACTTCTCCATACGCAATCACAATTCAATCAAGATGAAGGGGGCGGTGCAACTTGATCCTCTCCATCGATCCGTTGCAGTTCCCGGGATGCAGCTTGGAATAATACTGCAGACATCAAAAGAAAGATTGCTCAGCTGTAAACAATATTGATAACAACTGTCTACTGTTTAGGACGCGAGGTCAGTAAAATCAATACTACTACGTTATCTGTCAATTCTCATAGTGCATGTACCGCACTGCCACGAACATATACTGCGTGGTAACATGAGAGAGAATCAACCACCTTTCCAAGTACGGAAGTTATCCTCATGGATGTCTGATCCAGTCGCACTTTCAATCGCTTCAAACAGCTTTTCCGGTGGCGTGTCCTTCAACTCTTGGACAACCCCATAGACGGTTTTCCAGTTGTCAAAGTGAATGCGTTGGTTCGGATGCTTGGTCGCCTTGCAACCAGCATGTCGTTCAAAGTCAAGTGCATTAAGAGCCTGGATGAAATGTGAGAAATTGTTTCGAGCTCAGAAGTACGGGAAAATGAAATTAATCGTGTGTACTAAAAATGAATTATTTCCATCTCTTACCTGATCGAAGTTGCAATCCTGGCAGCCGCACAAATAAGTTGCCCCTTTAATCAACCCTATATTGGTTTTCTGGATATAAAAGATCAAGTTCATCCACACACCGTCAGCAATCCAAGAAATCCCAGAGAACCCACCGTTATCTCCCACCCAGATGCAGAATTGGCAACATCATCGCAGTCAAGGGATTTTTATATAGGAAAAACTTTAACTTTTAACATATAAACACCTCGCAGTATCGTCTCGTAGCAATTTAATACATGCGGTATATGTTTTACCACTTATCATCTCTGCAGTTTATAAAATCATGTCAATTTAGCAAGCGATACTGCGAGGTGGTTATCTCATGTCGATTTAGCATCTGGATGGGATAAGTGGGAGATAACAATGGATTCTCTAGGAGTTCTGAGATAATCCACAAGAATTGGTAAAACCAAAAGTACTTTAAGAATTTTGAAACTCACCTCCCCTGACACGGAAATATATTTAACAGGAACTGCATCTAATATTCCAGTTGATAACAGGCTTTTGACATCTGAGGGGAAATAGGCCTCAGGTTTCTTCTTGGATGCTTTTGGCACTTGATTTGTCTGGGCTTTACGAGTTCTTGTTGATGGAGCGGAACTTGTAGCTGCAACAGTGGCGTGCTCGGTCGAGTTTTCATGTGCCTCTACTTGTGAATTCTTGGCAGGGGGTGATTTACCGGCAAAGAAGGGTCATTAACCATGTCACCAGCACCGGAGTGATTATTAGTCTGAGAACTTTCAATAAGGACTTGTTCTTTATTCCGCGATGATCCTGCTTCAGAAGGAACCCGAACGTTCTTATCCTGCAGATAAAGCCACAACATTTACACGTGCTATATTTCTCAAAAAACCATTTACAGTTGCTGTATAAAAAGCCAGCCTCCATTGTGGTGAAATAAACAGTGAAGCATGTCACGTTTTAATATTTCTGGGAATACCTTCTCTCCCCTTCCTCTTCAGTATATCTCATGTCCAAAATTATTTGACAACAAGATTATTTCTCTATTTGATAACAAAATTGCTAAGCGATTTTTTTGTTTCTTTAAGGACAGTTGAAGAGGTTTGAGAATTCCATCTATTTCTTCTTCATCAGAAACATGCGATTTCCAAACACCAAATTAACTTCCACATCCACATAATTCTACATAAGTGATGCTCATGTAATCAAGATTGAGTTCGAAGGATACCATTTTCTGCGCACCCTCCTCACTGGATATATCCTTGAGAAAAAGTCTGTGCAAGACACAAAAACAGGGGACAGACCCTTAACCTTGTACAATCAGAAAATCAAGAAGGAAACCTAGTACGCGAAAACCCAGAAATAGAATACCATATTACGACATGAAAGGAATCAAACGATTCCAGAAAAGATAAAATCAAACAAAACAAGGAAAGAACAATTTCATTGAATTTCTCGAAACAATTTGACAGAGCTTCGCTACATTTTCTGGAGAACGAAGATGATGAAACCCTAAAGCCACCGAGAGGGTTTTATACCCCAGTACACCAACGGTCTTATTTCAGACCGTTGGATCTTATCACTTCATCGCAGCCGTTCATGGCTTATGAGAAATTATACTAAGCCCCAAAGAATTTGGCCTGAGTTACAAATAAGTTTGAAAAATATCAAGAGGGCAACAAAACTTTTGTAAAAAGACAAAAAAGGGACACAAGAGAGAAATCTGGTAGTTTAAACAATTTCTGGAAAAAGACATAAAAACCCCTTTTTGTCTGGATTTGTTTTGCTTGAGCAAGAACTTGATCTTGTCTTGATTTTCTTGCAACATTTTGGCTTCAATACTCCATTTGAGCTGGATCTTCTTCTTGACTTGATCAATTCTGCTAATACCCTCCCTCAAGTTAATGGTGCTGGAGAGACCATTAACTTGAACTTCAAATATCCAAATGCAGCAGCAGCTAGCCCTTTGGTGAATAAATCTCCTAGCTGATCTGCAGAATAAACAAATTCAACCAGTAACTGTTTTCTTAACACTTTTTCTCTAATGAAATGGTAATCTAATTCTATATGTTTTGTTTTTGAATGCATAATGGGATTTGCAGTCATGTGAATTGCAGATTCATTGTCACAAAATAGAAGTGGAGGTTGTTTTAAGAAAATATGCAAGTCTTGAAACAGATATTGAAACCAAGTGATTTCTGCAGCAGTTGCTGCCAAAGCTCTATATTCTGCCTCAGATGAAGATCTGGAGACAGTTGGCTGTTTCTTTGCAGCCCAGTGAATTGGGTTATTGCCCAGAAATAAGACAAAACCAGTAGTGCTTCTTCTGTCAGATGGGTTACCAGCCCAATCTGCATCAGAAAAAGCACAGAAATTTAATTCACTGTGCTTGTACAGAATACCATCAGTTGTGGTGCCTCTTAGATATCAAAGAATTCTTTTGGCACCTAACATGTGTTGTGTAGTAGGACAATGTATAAATTGACACAAATAGTTAACAGCAAAACATATATCAGGTCTAGTGAAAACTAAGTATTGAAGTGCACCAAGCAGCTGTCTAAATGTAGTAGGATCAGGTAACAGGTCACCATTATTGAAAGTGTATTTAATTCCAGAAATGGTAGGTGTATGACAAGGAGTAAAATGATGCATATTGAATCTAGTGAGCAAATCATTGACATATTTAGATTGATGCACAAATAATCCTTTTTCATTTCTGTCAATTTGAAATCCTAAAAAATAAGTTAAAGGACCCAGATCATTCATATTGAACTCACATTTTAACTTAGAGATAAGATGAGTAGTGTAAACAGGGTCATTTCCAGTAAAAATGATGTCATCAACATATAAGAGCAAAACAGTGATGGTGGAGGGGTTTGAAATGTGTCTTACAAACACGGAGGTGTCAGCTTTAGATTGAGTGAATCCAAGAGACAAAATAAATTCTGTAAATCTCTCAAACCAAGCTCTAGGAGCTTGTTGGAGACCGTATATGGCTTTGTTAAGTCTGCAAACATGATCAGAAAATTGAGGATTTTTAAATCCAGGAGATTGTTGCATATTACCAGTTTCTTTGAGATATCCATGAAGAAAAGTATTTTTGGCATCCAATTGATGGAGAGGCCAATTAAAAGTGGCAGCTAAGGACAAAATTGTTCTAACAGTAGCATGTTTGACCACATGACTAAATGTTTCTTCAAAGTCAATGCCAGAGGTTTGACTAAACCCCTTAGCCACTAGTCTGGCTATATGTCTGGAAATTGAACCATCAGGGTTATATTTGGTTCTAAAAACCCATTTATTCCCTACAATATTTGAATTGTAGGGTCTTGGAACTAGAGTCCAAGTATTTTGTTGTGTGAGGCTAGATAACTCTTCAGTCATAGCTTGTAGCCACTGAGAGTGTTTTCTAGCCTCTGTGAAACAAGTTGGATCATTTAAGAAAGGAGAGATATCAGAGTTACCAGATATAGCATTGAACCCAAAGGTCTTTTTCTTAAAGATTCCAGACTTGCTTCTTGTATGCATGGGGTGACTCCCAGCTGGATGAGACCTTTCTACATCAGTGTCTGCCATGCCAGTACTGTTTGTGGGTTGATCATCAGTATTGTGATCATCATGTGAAGTAGGCTGCTGAGACTGTGTGAGAGGGACATCCTGAGTCTGAGAGTCTCCAGCAGATGTGTATTGTCTGTTCTCATCAGTGTGTTGTGATCTGTTCTCATCAGTGGTATTGGGAAAGATCATGGTAGTATCATGTTCAGATTGTGGCCTTTGATCTTGTGTAGCATTGTTCTCATCAGAAATATCTTAAACATGACCATCATTAACAATGTGAGGATATGGTACATTTGCAGAAGGCAAGTAATCAAATGGAAAAGAGATGGGAATGTCACCAATGTGAAATGTATCAGAAGAACTTGAATTATCAGATACAAAATTTGAACAACTTTTATCAAAAGGAAAAGTATGCTCATCAAATATAACATCTCTACTGATAAAGAACTTGTGAGAGTCTTTGTCAAAGCAAACATACCCTTTATAATTATGAGCATAACCGAGAAACACACTTTGTTTAGTTTTTGAATCTAATTTGGAGTTGTTGTAATGTCTCAAGTAGGGATAACAAGCACATTCAAAAACTTTAAGTTTATTGTAATCAGGTTTGGTATTATAAAGCAACTCCCAAGGAGATTTGTTTTGAGTGTTTTTACTTGGCATGTAGTTAATCAAGTAAACAACATCACTAAAAGCATGATACCAAAAATGTTTAGGTAGTTTGGCATGAACAAGAAGTGTTACAGCAGTTCTATGTGCCTATGTTTTCTTTCAGCTACACCATTTTGTTGTGGTGTGTAAGGACATGATTTTTGATGAACAATTCCTTGTGAATGTAAAAAGGTTTGAAAAGTATAAGACATGTACTCACCACCACCATCAGATCTCAAAATTTTAATTGGAGTGTTTAATTGTTTTTCAATTTCAAGTTTGAATTTTGGAAAGACCGTAGCAACTTCAGATTTATGATGCAAAGGGAAAATCCAGGTAAACTTAGAATAATCATCCACAAATAACACATAGAATCTATATCCATGATAAGATTTCACAGTTGCAGGTCCCCCAACATCACTGTGAAGAAGATCAAGAGGTGCTTTAGTGTGTGTGGTGGAAGACTTATAAGGCAGTTTAGTCATTTTACCCAGCAAGCAATGTTCACAAATAGAATGAGAAGAATTATCAGAAACTTTAAGGTCTTTACACATATGTGAAGAGGAAATAAATATAAGTCTTAAAATGTCTTCAGAAGGGTGTCCCAGTCTAGCATGCCAGAGTGGAGACTTCACTGTTTTTCCTAAATAAGCTTGTTTTGTATCTTTATCTTGATGAGCCGTAGAGAAAGGTTGTGTGTGTATAGGGTATAGACCATGTTCACTCAATCCTTGGTAGAGTATTGTGCCCTGAAGTTTGTCCTGAATATAAAATTTATCAGCATCAAAGTAAAAGAAGCAATTATGTTGCTTACAAAGTTGATAAACAGAAATGAGGTTTGTTGAAAGATTTGGGACATGTAAAGTGTTATGTAAAGTAAAAGAATGAGAAGGAGTGTTGAGAATGGCTGTACCATAATGAGATATGGGAAGAGTGTTTCCATTTCCAACAGCAACCTTGTCATTACCATAATAAGGAGAGGCCAGAGAGAGGTTACTGAATTCAGCAGTCATATGATTGTTTGCACCAGATTCAGTTAACCAATAATTAGGATTGATTCTAGGTGTTGGGCCAAGAAGACTAGCATTGAAGGCATGATTTGAGGTTGATAACCAGCTATAGGTGCAGACACATTGTTCTGAGATTGTTGGTCTTGATTGACATTCATAGTAGGAGCAGCAACATTGGTCATAGCAGACAACTGAGGTGGAGGTTTCTTACCTTGGTAAGAAAAGTCTAATTTATGCCAACAGTCAACAGCAGAATGATATTCCATACCATAAATTTGGCAATTGATAGGGTTCCCATTGCTATCAAAGCTAGGACCCTTGTTCTTAGATTGACCACTCCCTCTATTGTAACCTCTACCACCTCTAGAGGAGTCATGAGTTCTTCCTCCATTAGTGTTACCTCTTCCAGACGGGTAATTTGAGGTATAAGTTTGACCTTGATAGTTAGGGTTTTGACTTGGATTTTGACTTTGATAACCAGAGACTTGATTGAACTTTGAGTTTTGATCATTATAGGTAGTTCCTTGACCTCTACCATAACCATTTCCTTGATTTTTGTTGTTATCATACCCATTTCCTTTTCCTCTTCCACCATTAAACATGCTAGAGACATAAGCAGCAGACCAAGTCAACTCATTTCCCATAATAGATTGAGACTCAATCATTTGTTCTTCAGCCTTTAACAGAACATGTAGCTCATCAAAATTAATCTTATCAGGAGAAACAGACATAGTGACTCTCACACCAGATCTAAAACAGTTATACTCAGGCGGAAGACCATGTAGAGCATACAGAATCATGTCTTGATCATCAGTATTCACCATAGCAGAAGACAGTTTATCTCTTAGGGTTTTAAACTTTTGCATATAAACATCAATAGAATCATATTTCTTCCTAATTGTTCGCAACTCAGATCTCAGTTTAATAAAATTATATCTGGTGAGAGAAGAATACCTGTTCTCCAAAGAAACCCAAACGTCTCGAGAGAAAGGCTTACCAACTACCTGAACCAAAGCTTCTTGGGAGAGAGTTGATGTGAGCAGAGAGAGAACAATCTGATCCTGAGTGATCCATGCATCATGTTCTGGGTTTCGCTTGACCGTCACGGTTCAATCACCATCAACCAAGAATTCGGAGGGACAAACCCTAGACCAATCAACATACCAAAATAGAGACTGTGTTTTGAGAAGAGTGGAGATTTGATATCGCCAGATAACATAGTTTGTGTTATCTAACTCGAAGGTAACGAGATTATGAACTTGTGAGAGAAGATAGAAGGGATTTGAGTTCCCTTGAGACTGATTTGTAGAGAGAGCCATAGCTCTGATACCATGAAAGGAATCAAACGATTCCAGAAAAGATGAAATCAAACAAAACAAGGAAAGAACAATTTCATTGAATTTCTGGAAACAATTTGACAGAGCTTCGCTACATTTTCTAGAGAACGAAGATGATTAAACCTTAAAACCACCGAGAGGGTTTTATACCCCAGTACACCAACGGTCTTATTTCAGACTGTTGGATCTTATCACTTCATCACAGTCGTTCATGTCTTATGAGAAATTATACTAAAGCCCAAAGAACTTGGCGTGAGTTACAAATAAGTTTGACAAATATCAAGAGGGCAACAAAACTTTTGTAAAAAGACAAAAAAGGGACACAAGAGAGAAATCTGGGAGTTTAAACAATATATGGAAAAATACATAAAACCCCCTTTTTGTCTGGATTTGTTTTGCTTGAGCAGGAACTTGATCTTGTCTTGATTTTCTTGCAACATTTTGGCTTCAATACTCCATTTGAGCTGGATCTTCTTCTTGACTTGATAAATTCGGCTAATACGAGATTGGTATCAAAGCAATATCAGATTAAAGAGTACATGTTCTGAATTCATCAATCGCAGAATTCATCAAGAAATAGAGAGAGATGGAATGGTGCGGGATACCCACATCCACAAAGTACTTCCAACAAGAACCCAACTTTGTAGATTAAACTTATAAGCCAAATCCAAGATAAAAAGGCAAAAAATGAAGAGAAATGACAGTATTCAGAGGCGGCGGCAAGAAACTTACGAGGGTGATCGCCGGAGAGAATTTCCGACGGCCTCGCAGTGGAGAAGAACAGAGTCGGGACGAGGCGCTTTCGTTCGATAGATCTTTACTAAATAGTAAGGGCATCTCCAACCCATGTCATTTTCCCCCTCCCCACACCTCCCCATCCCCATCCCCTCCCTCCACGGGCCCACTATTTCCCCCCTCCCCCCACCTCAAACTACTAATCACATCCAACCCATTCCTTCACCCCCCTCCCCCCACCTAACAAAATTAATTTTTAATATATATCTAATAATTTCAAAAAAAATTGATGCTTTTTAACTGTGTTTTTCAATTATTTAATAATTCTAAATGTATATAATATAATATTTATTAAATTTCAACAAAATAAGATAATGATGACTAAATTTTATTGGTAATATTTTATGATTATTATCGTGAATACATTATTAATTTTTATAAATAATAAAATAAAACAAAACATACTAATCACCATAGAAATAGAAATAGATAATATAATCATAAAATATTACTAAGTGTAATTAATAATGTCAAATATTAAATGAATTAACCATTCCATGTAGGGGGAGGGGGAGGGTGAAAGGAGCTTTAGGGTTTTGAGAGAGAAGAAGACGATGAATTGTAAAACGGTAGAGAGAGAAATGAAATCTGTATATACATTCATATCAAACCCTAATGAACCGAGAGAGAATATATACAGTCAAGACCTAATACTACCGTTGGATGATGATCTAACTGTAGGAATATAAAACCTAATAAAGATGGGCTCACATCAGTGGGCTTTTACATAAGTTCTGAAATGGTAAATAAGTGGGCCAAAACATGAGCCCAAAACAATAGTGACAATGCAACTGTTAAGCCCAATCTTTGAGTCTTCTATTTTTGATCATCTTCTATTACCCCCTCGTAAATTAATGGTGGTGGAGCGACCATTACTTTAGACTTCAATGTATGAAAAAGAGGCGCCGGGAGAGCTTTGGTGAAGAAATCAGCAAGCTGTCCTGCTCTGGTCACGCAAGAAACAACAAGTTTTTTGTTAAGGGCTTTTTCACGCACGTAGTGATAATCAAGTTCAATATGTTTCGTACGTACGTGAAAAAAGGGATTAGCCGTTAGAGCAAGAGCGGGTTCGCTATCACTCCAAAGGGTTGGAATAGTAGAAATAGAGAAACATAAATAAAAAAATAAATGTTTAAACCATGATAGTACTGCTGCGGCAGTGGCGAGGGCCCAATATTTGGCCTCGGTTGAGGAGCGAGCAACAGTGGCCTGTTTCTTGGAGGCCCAATGTACATGATTAGGCCCAATGTAAACTAAAAGCCCAGGAGTGCTTCTCTGATCCGTTGGGTTACCAGCCCAATCGGCATCAGAGTAAATGTTAATAGGTAGAGAACCAGAACTGTAGAACAAACCATGAGATTTTGTGCCGTTAAGGTAGCGTAGGATGCTTTTAGCACCAATAAGATGAATGTCAGTTGGTTGATGCATAAACTGACAGAGGTGATTGACGACGAACGAAATATCAGGTCGCGTAAACGTTAAATACTGTAAGGCACCTAATAGTTGACGGTAGATAGTTGGTTCGGCTAAAGGAATTCCTTGTGTAAGACGATATTTAACACGTGATGCTAGAGGTGTTGAGCAAGGCTTAGATGTTGTCATATTAAACTTAGCTAAAAGATTAGCTGTATATTTCTCTTGAGTAATTTTGATACTAGTTTCGCTACGAAAAATTTGGATACCCAGAAAACAGGGTCAATGGACCTAAGTTTGTCATCTGAAATTCTTGGTTTAAAAGAGTAATAAGCTGAGAAATATAAGTTGTGTCGTTACAGGTAACGATAATGTCATCCACATATAGTAATAAAAGCGTCACACAATTGTTATTGTGGCGAATAAAAAGAGAAGGATCAGAATAGGCAGATTTAAAACCAAGAGAAAGTAAATAAGTCGTGAAGTGTTCAAACCAGGCTCGAGGGGCCTGTTTTAAACCATATATAAACTTGTGTAGTAGGCAAACGTGTTTCGGAAAATTAGAGTCAACAAAGCCAGTAGGTTGGCGCATATAAACTGTTTCGCGAAGAAAGCCTTGTAAAAACGCATTTTTAACATCTAATTGTAACAATGGCCAAGAGTAAGTAGCTGCTAAGGCTAAAATAGTGCGAACAGTTGCATGTTTTACTACAGGATTAAAAGTTTCGTCGTAGTCAAGCCCTTCCGTTTGGTGAAAGCCTTTTGCAACAAGGTGGGCTTTATAACGAGAAACAGTCCCATTAGGATGAAATTAGGTTTTGAAGACCCATTTATTTCCAATGACGTTTGCATGTGGTGGAAAAGGCACCAGTGACCAAGTCTTTTGCTGTTTGAGACTCAAAAATTCATCAGTCATTGCTTTACGCCACTGTGAATGTTTAGAGGCCTCAGAAAAAGAAGTTGGATCAGAGTGAATAGTGGGTGCAATGACAGTAAAACCAGCGTGAAATGGATCAGAAGAAGAAGAGGAAACAATAATATTGTATAGCAGTTTCTTCTTACTAATGCCGGATTTGCTACGTGTCTGCATAGGATGTGAAGGGGATGGGGAGGGGGGGGGGTGTATCATCATTGGACTCAGATTTTCCATCTAATCCTTCGGTTTTTAAATACATAATTTAGTACTTTTTATAGAATATTGCTCATCGTGCATGACAATTAGGTTGCATTTAAGTAGTTATACCCTAGAATTGAGACTTACACCTTAGTGGGGGTTGAGAATTTGGTTTAAACTTCGAGGACGAAGTTTTCTCTAAGGGGGGAAGGATGAAATACCCCGTATTTAGAAACGGGTATTTTTAGATAATATTAAGTGTTAATATGTTAAAACGGGTATTTTTAAATAGTATTGGGTGTTAATGTGACATTTGTACAAGTTAGGGTACTAGTTGTTATTATTTAAAAGTTAATTTTAAAGTTATAAACTACGTAGGTGCTTTTATGTATTTTCTTATAACTATTATAATGTCTTGTATTTAACTAAGGGGGTGCTAGTTGTACTAAGGCTAAAGTTAGTGGGGTGAAAGTGTCTTTACCCTAAGACATTGTCATCTTCTCCATCAACGATGGAGGTTTTGTTTCTCATTCTCCATGTCCGACACCAACTCCTACACCCACCAAAACGCCACCAAATCGTCCCAATTCAATCCCAATTCGACCTAATCTCATCAAAGCTCAATACTTTAGCAAAAAGAAAACCAATTTTACCAATTTTTGGTCCCGATTCGGAATCGAAGTTTTCGAAGTGGGTCTCCTTCCTTCGCCGGATTTCTTCACCATCTAGCCTATTTAAACCCCTCAATAACAGAGAAATTATCACACCAACACCAATCTCTCTCTCTCTCTCTCTCTCTCCCGTTCAATCACTCTCTCTCTCTCTCTCTTTCTCCCCGGCGCCGCCGTCGCCGCCAAAGGCCGCTGCCGCCGTCGTCCGCCCTGGCCGCAGTGCCCAGCCGCCGCCGCCCGCCGTCGGCTCCTTCCCGGCGTCGTCGTTGGTCTTCGCCGGCGTCGTCTCTGCCACCGTGAGCCGCCCTCATCCCGTCTTCTTCTCTCTCGGGTAAAACAGAGGGGTCGTCTCTGCCATCGTGAGCCGCCCTCATCCTCGTCTTCTTCTCTCTCGGGTAAAACAGACCCGTCTCTCTCTCTCTCTCCCTTCTTTTCTTTTGTTTTGTTTTTTTTTTCATTAATTAATCTAGTTAGTTGGTTAATATTAATAGTTGGGAAATTAGAGAGAACAATTGTGGGCTTGGCTTAGTGGTTAGACGTTAACCTTTTAAGAGTTTGGGGTTGGGTGAGTGGGGTGTAGGTTCCTAGTTCGAATCTCACAAGAGGCAATTTTTTATACACGTTTAAAATATGATTTTTTTACTCATCTTTATCCAAAAATAACAGTGTATAAATAAGGGTGATAAAGTATATTTCCTTATTTATTTTTATATGCTAGAATATGTTATTTTCTTCAAATAAATTTGTTATTTATTTTAAATAAAGTTAGTTAGTTTATAATTTATATTCTCTACTAAGTCTTGTTTGGATTGGGAGAAATTACTAATAGAAATATAGTTGTTTTTGGGGAAAATGATATGCTTCTCTACCCTAAATAATAAAAGAAATAGTTTAGTTAATCTTATAAGTTATATTTATATAACTATAGCGATGCTTTACGATAATAAACGATAGTCCGTGTAAATCATGTTTTATTGATAGAAATACTATCGTTAGATTTTGGGGAAATAGTAGGGGGTTACACTTGCGTGTACAAGTAGGATTTTATTTGTCTTTGCGCTAGCATTGTATTAATTAGGGAATTATAAATTTGTAGGCAACGAGTTCTCCGACGAAGGATACGTCGAGTACTACGACTAGTTTGTTGTGATTGCGATTTGTTGAGGTAAGTAAACATGCCAGGCCTAGCGCCCTTTCCTTCTTTCGTGTCTACACGATATTTTATTAATACGTCTCAAACTGTGTTTCATGAATACATGTTTTAATTGGAAGTTGGTTTTTACTTGATGTACTCTTTTTGAAAAATTACATGGAACATGAGATATTAATAAGTCGTAATGACGTAAAGTGGAATAGTTGTACAGGGGAACATTTATTTTGGGAATGGTCGATGTGGAATAGGAGATATTAATAAGTTGTAACCACTTTATTTATCTTGCTCGGCCGCAACAGCCCCGAGTTTGCTCATTGTACTTACCTCTCTAGCCGCAAGAAGTCTTAGGGGGGTGTCAAAACTTATGGTCTTGGTAGTGTGTGATGTTTGGTTCTTCCCCGTGTCAACAGGATAAAATATGGTTTCCAAATACTTGGACTTTTATTGTTTAAATTTGAATGTCCCGATTGGACAAATGGAGAAGAGTTTGGGAATTTTTCCCCAAGTGAAGTGATTCAAGGAAATTTAGTGAATTCTTATGTCATACTCTTACTCAAATACTTTACTTTTCAAACTTATGTGTCTTTTATAAACTGCTTCATAATCTGTTTATCTGCTTGGGTGTTGCTTACACAGTATTTTCCGCTGACTTTGGAAACTGTGGTGTTTCTTTTTATTTCTGCACCACAGGTTTAGGTGGAAGCTTGAAGTAACGGGAGCGCGACTCGACGTACATAGGAAAAGTTTAGTAGATCACATTTATTTACTTTAGAACTTCAGTTAGACTTAGAGAATATCTAGATTGGAATAATGCTCATGTTTGTGGCGAGACAAGTTTCAAAATTTTAATTATTTATTTTAAGGATTTCGTTTGGATTTTCTGTTATAAACCTCCTTGTATTCGGGTTTAATCTCGGGTATGAAATGACATCCCCGGGCTTCTGGCTTGGTCGTTTTGAGGGTGTTACATGCCAAGCCAGTACTGGAACTAGGAGAATGGTGGGTAGGAACTGCTGGGGGCACAACAACACTAGAACCAACAAGGTCCTGAGTTCCAGTTGGCTGCAAATCCATATCATTGTCCTCAGATATACCTGAGGTTTTCACATATATGGGAGGTGCAATACTGGTGGGATCAAATGCAGTATCTGTTCTTGAGGGACCAGCAGATTGCACATGCATGGGAGGTGCATCACATAGAGGATCAAGTGTAGTATCAGTGCTGGAATGTGAGCCTGTGAACACATAAGTAGGATTAAAATCAGTAGGATCTGAAGAGGCAGGGAGTGCATAAAGAAAGGAAAATTCATCAAAAACTACATTGCGACTAATAAAAAACTTGTTTGTATTTTTATCGAAGCATAAGTAGCCCTTATACCCATCTTCATAACCTAAGAACACACATTTTTACGTTTTATGATCTAATTTAGAAGACATATATGGTTTCAAATAAGGATAACAAGAGTAGCCAAAGACTTTTAAATGATAATAATCAGATTTAGCATGAAACAACAACTCATATGGAGACATGTTCAAATTTTTAGAACTAGGTAAACGATTAATTAAGTATGTGGCAGTAGCAATATCGTGGTACCAAAATTTATTAGGCAAAGAAGCATTGTGGAGTAAGGAAACAGCAGTTTCGACAATTAGACGATGTTTTCTTTCGGCAACCCCATTTTGTTGGAGTGTATAAGGGCATAATTTTTTATCTAAAATACCATCATCACTAAGAATTTTTTGGAAAAATATATGAGGTATATTCACCTCCACCATCAGTGCGTAAAATTTTGATGCAAGAGTTCAATATTTTTTTCAATAAACAGCTTGAATTTGTCAAACACAGCAGGAACTTCAGATTTATGTTTAAGAGGAAAAAGCCAGGTAAAACGAGAGAAATCGTCAATAAATAAAATGTAGTACTTATAACCATTAACAAATAATGTATAAGCTGGACCCCAAACATCACTATGCAACATATGAAGAGGATCAGAAACAGTATAGGTAGGGAGTCTATGCATTTTGCCAGGCCATACATGATTCACACAAAGAGTTGGAACCAGAAGTTGCACATAAATCAAAACAGTGAATACATTTAGAGAGAACAGTATTAGTAGGATGGCCTAAACGAGAATGCCACAAAGGTGATTTAACACGTTGACCCACATTTTCTTGAGGACCAGTCTTGAGGGACATGGAGGACAAGGGGTAGACACCATTTTTACTTTGACCCTGATAAAGAATTTTGCCCGTATCCATAGCCTGAATACAAAAGGAGTTTTTATCAAATATGAAGCGTACGTTATTATCAAAACATATTTGATTAACAGAAATCAAGCTAACAGATAATTTTGGAACATGAAGTGTTTTAGGTAAAAGAAACGTATGAGAAGCAGTAGTTAACAGAGCAGTACCAGAATGATGTATTGGCAACGAATAGCCATTGACAACAGTGACATGATCGTGACCAGAATAGGGTTCGGAGAGAGACAGATTTGCTATGTCCGCAGTCATATGATTAGAAGTGCCAGTGTCCGTAAGCCATACCTCAGAAGATGGTTGATTTGGAGAAGAGGTTGCAGCAAAAGCAGCAAGTTGTTCAGGAGGATGGCGCCCTTGATAGGCGTAGTCCATACGGTGCCAGCAATCAAGCGCCGAGTGGTAATCAAGGCTACATATCTGGCATGTCACCGGAGCTGCGCGACCCGACCCGACAAAGCTCCCCCTCTGAGAGCCGGATCGGCCATTTCCGTTGCTTCGACCCGATCCATAACCGTTACCGGGTCCGGACCCGTAACCATTACCATACCCGAACTCGGATCCAGATCCGGAGTTTGATCCATAGCCGGAAAGAGCCCCAACGGCCTGACCCGCCAGATCGACCTCCTCGGTTGTAGCCAAAACGAGCACCACCACGTTGACCGGACCGTCCACCACGGCGGTTACTAGAAGGATAACGACCACCACGGCCGCCACCACCTATGTTTGAGAAGAAGGCGGTGGGAGAAGGAAGATCTGGGGGCGGGGAGTGAGACTGTAGCATCTGTTCTTCAGCGCGTAGAAGCACGTGAAGCTCTTCAAAGGACATTGGCGTGTGATTTGATCCTGACGGAGGATCTGAAGGAGTTATACTCCACGGGGAGGCCATTGAGTGTATACAGGAGCATATTCTCGTCGTCGATAACAACGGAAGAGACGGCGAGCCTGTTCTGAAGGGTGAAAAGCTTTTGCATGTATAGATCGATCGAATCGGAGCCCTTCTTTAGAGTCTGAAGCTCCGATTTGAGTCAACGACGCATAGCGTCGTTCAAGTGCTTCCCAAGCGAATCTGGCCATGGTTGTTCCAAGAAAAAGAGTAAGAGCCTCTGTAGATAAAGTGGCGTTCAAGATCGTGATAATAGCCTGATCTTGAAGGATCCTGTCCGTGAAAGCCGGATTCGGAAGAGGCGACAGAGAACCATCGTAAACAGTAAAAAACTCCGACGGACAAGAAAAAGATCCGTCAAGATGACCAGAAAACCATGGGTTTTGAAGATTGAGGCGATCTGATGTCGCCAAAGTATGAAATTAGTGCCGTCAAGTTTGAAAGGCAAGAGATTAAGTATATTGGATAAGAGATAAAGGGGGCAGGGCCGGTGAGGAACCGCCGCCGGTGGTGGTAGATTGCATCCTTCAGGCGTCTGATACCATGAAAGGAGCTTTAGGGTTTTGAGAGAGAAGAAGACGATGAATTGTAAAACGGTAGAGGGAGAAATGAAATCTGTATATACATTCATATCAAACCCTAATGAACCGAGAGAGAATATATACAGTCAAGACCTAATACTACCATTGTATGATGATCTAACGGTAGGAAGATAAAACCTAATAAAGATGGGCTCACATCAGTGGGATTTTACATAAGTTCTGAAATGGTAAATAAGTGGGCCAAAACATGAGCCCAAAATAATAGTGACAGTGCAACTGTTAAGCCCAATCTTTGAGTCCTTTATTTTGGATCATCTTCTATTAGATGGGATGTCCATGGGGAAATTCCTCCTAACCATCCCACACCCAAGACAAAATTTATCCCCATAGCACCCCATCCCCATCCCTCCCCCTCATGAGGTTGGACATGAACCGTATTCTTATACGATTTTCCCCATCTCCTCCCCCTCCCCTCATAGGGTTGGAGATGCCCTAAGGTTTTTTGGTGAAACTTTCCGATAATACCCACGTGCAGTCGAAAGCATGGGATGTTATCTGAAGGTTAGTATAGTAAAATTCAGACTTGGAAGTTACATGGTGGTTACTTTCTACTTCCCTTAAATATCGAAAGCAGGGGATGTTATATTAAAGGGTAAAGTGCATTTTGGCCCCCTATGTTCAGGCACGTGGACACCTGCCTCCCGTATTTTGATAAAAACAAACGTTATGACACTTTAACCGCTCCCATCCTGATCCGTTAATCTTCTAAGTGGGTCTGCCTATGACACCTATTTGTGACTATTCTACCCTTACACCTTTAACAACTTGTATAGTACTATCTCCGTTTCTTCTCTTTCAACTTATGTTGATTTTTTACTCGTATATGGGTCACTTTGACACGATGATTTAGATTGTAAAACGATGTAAATTTTTGACAAATTTTTCATAATATTGTAGAGTAAGATTTGATCTACAAGATAATGCAAAGATTACAAAATTCGTGTATCGTTTTACTAACCAAATCATCGGGTTAAAGTGACCCAGTGAATAGTGTCAAAAAGTGAAGTAAGCTGAAAGAGAAGAAACAGAGGTAGTACTACACTACCATAATTACCAACACCTCATACACCAACCTCCATAATCATAACCACGATTGGATCTTCACACCACCACCGTTCCCGACAACCCAACCTCCACCACGACCCATTTTCATTACCTTCATCGCCACCAACTGTTGTGGAAATCAGGTGATATCCGCTTCACGCCAGAATTACCCGTGCACTGGTGAAACCAAGCTTACACACAACTCACAGAAAGAAAAGATTTAACACATAAATTTACGTGGTTCGGCTGAAAGCCTACGTCCATGGAGCAACCAGAAACCAGTATACTTCAATCAAAGAGAAGATTACAAAAGCCCGATTAGATCAGTGATGTACTGGGTCGATATTGTTTGGGCCACGAAGCCCTTCAATAAAAGGCCCGGTAATTTCTCAAAAAATAAAGGTAAAAAGAAACCCTAACAATTTAATCTAGCGGTCAGGATTGTCTAATCGTTGCGTAGACCATTATATCAGCTCTCATTCATTTTATCGATCTACATTTAAAACTCTCGCCTTATTTATCTGTCTGTGACTCCCCTCTCTCTCAAAATATATGAGCTTTCATTCTTGTATTGAGCAAGCTCCAATAATATTTTTAACGCCGATTGAGAGCAGTAGCGATATGTCGCTTTTTATGCCAGTCGACATTCATTTTCTCCTCTGGTGGACTTGGTACAAGAAATTCATTCAAGAAGTGGCGATGTTATCGTAATTAATTTCTGATTTGTAAGTGTTCTACCCTTAAAATATATATTAACACGATTCACTTAATTGATCTAATGATTTTCTGGCACATTCATGCTTTGGGTAGATACTCACAAAAATACTCAAGTAATGCCAATTGATTATTTTTTGCATTATCAGAATGTTTCGGTACGTGGATATATCAAAAAAAATTTAGATAAATATCATTTTATTTCAATCTTCTCAAAGATCATTTAAATTCGGGTCCCTTGTTCAACACACTAGTATGAACGATAATATGGTTGCAAATGATTTTGAAGCTCAAATCATCTTTGTCGTTCATTTAAGAGTGTCCTCTACAGGGATGGCAATATGATCCCATCCGAGCGATGCGATCTCAATGGATCATATCCGAATCCGATATAATTGAAAATGTATCAGATTTGGATCTTGAAAGTCAGACCCAATCGGATTTGGATATGAGGGTAGATCTATTGGGTTCCGAATCGATCCCTCCGACGTATTTGTTTGCTTTACAAATATACCCATATTACCCCCCACCCCCACTTACACTTCCAAAACTAATACAATAATAACTCTAAGCTACAAAGCTTTTCTTTTTTGTTTTAGGTTTCATAATTTACGAACATATATGCCTTGGAGTATGAAATAATGTTTTTTTTATGATGTGTTTTTATTGCAAGCTTGAGTCGGATCCGATCCGACCACGTACTATATGGATCTACGGATCGGATTTGGATCAACTGAATGAAACTTGATCCGATCTGAATCCGGTGACGATCCGAACGGATCTGGACCGGATCTAGATCCCATTTCTGCTGGTTAGATCTGGATCGAGAAGGGCCTGATCTAATTCGGATCTGACACATTGCCATCCCCAGTCCTCTACAAAGTTAAATTAAGTCCATTAATTTTTCTCTCATAGAAAGGTATTTTTATTCTTATGTACTATCAGTTGCTCTGAGCTATTCTTTATCTCACCTCAATGTTAAGGCAACTTGTAGTATTCTTTCGAGCTCAATATGCCCCCACATGTGGTCTGTTACATATTCGAGAATCGAGAGCCCAATTTTTATTTAATAATAAGCGAAGTTATGCCACCTTTCTATCATTACACACTGTTAGAAAATATTTTTAATCTTTCCTAAAGAAGTGATTTTGATTTAAAGTATGGAAATCACATATAATTTGAGAAAATTAACTATTTTACTCTATTTTGTTGTTCTAATCATCTTCAGTTATTTTTCTCTCTCTTCTATACTGCAGTTTCGTAGACATATCATATCAAGTCTTTAACATAAAATCAAGATCGTTGTTCAGGGCATTTCAATTTAGTCAACGTTCTATGACGACAGCAGGTATGCTTTTATATTGCAAAGAGTCTTTGAAAAGCTGTTGTAGAGACCATTATTTGGCACAAATCATTAACTAATTCATTATCTTCCCATGTATTGAAAAAAACATATAATGATTCATATTTTTCTTCAGTGAGGCATTTACTTGGCACTCCGGACAAATCACTCCAAACTGGTAAGATTCTAACTACTTGTATGGTATACCTGTCATCCTTGTATATAATTATAGTCCCACTATAACGTGCATGTCATAGAGAGATTTTCTGCAAATATGTGATGTTGTGGGCATTTAACTGATTTGAAGACAGTGTAATTGAGAGACAATTAGTGCACGAATGAATCCTAAATTATCAGGACATATATGGAATTCTTTGAATTTGGGCTCTGTTTTAGAAAATGCATCTTTTTCATTTCAAATTTCTATCGGATAAGATGGTATTGTCGTATGTGTTTTCTTTGCACTCGGATGTCCTAAAAATATAATTAAATGTGAACAATAGTTGAAGGAGTGATTCTTTTGATGTGTGTTGTTAACGCCTGGATGCAAACACTATCTTTATCTCATGGTAAGTTGAGAAGTAACTAACTAACAAAATATATGTTTTTTCCCAATCATATTTAATTCTTAACATTCCTAAACAAATATAAATCTTAACCACTTCTTGTGTGGCTCGAACTCCAGACCTCGGATGACCAGAAAAGCCCATTTTTCTAGAAGTTAGATCCTGTGTGTCACGTCCAGTCACGCCCACAACTCTCCAACCGTAGGATTAATCGCTTTTGGAAAGATGGAGGGTGGAGACCAGTCCACGTTCGTTATGTAGATTCAGAACACACCTTAAATTCTGGTTTCCCGCACACTAGGAGTATCTCTCTTTTCTCTGTCTCCACTGTGGGCCCCACCGGCAAATATCTCCGGCGATCACCCTCTGCCGCCGCCTCTGATTTCTCTTCAATTTTGAGATATTTTCCAAGTTGGGTTTTTGTGGGTACTCGTTTGATTTGATACACATTTCGTAATCTGATCTTCTATTTCTGGGTTTCACTTACCAGGTTCCATTCTTGATTTTCGGATCGTACGAGGTTGAGAGTCTGATTTTTGTGTCTTTCGCAGGTAACGTCGCATTCTACTCGGGAGGAGTCTTTTTGAGATTTATTAGGCAGAAAATGGTATATCTCGAACTCAATCTTGATTTTAGCACTGCAAAGCTATCTCCTTTCTGTGTGAATGTGGAAGTTGATTGGGTGGTTAAAATCAGGATCTCATGTGTCTGATGCACACAAAAATTGCTTTTTCAGAGGATTTTAGGCTTATGGAATTAGCATTATTTTATTCTTAATGTACGAGTGTGTTTGTTGGTTGTGGAAGTTGAGGTTGAGATCTAAAAATAGGATCCTCTATGGCTTTTTACATTTCTCGATGAAGATAATTTATTCGTTTCTTGTCGCGACATAATTATTATAGGTTGTATGAGAATATGAAATTCATCGGGATCAAATTTGACGAGATTCCATTGTAGTATGAAATTGTGCAAAGACATTCGAACTGGTGACACGTAGTACAAGGTTTTCTCATTTATTGAAGTTTGTAAAGTTTGGTAATCATATAAACGAGAAATAACTCATATTCTAAATCTGACTAAGATATACAAATGGGTGCTAGCTCAGTGATCGAGCATTCAAACTCTCATTCATGGATCCATAACACATTTACAGATCTTGTGATTCGCTGACTCGTATTGTACAACTCCCTTTAGTGGATCTCATTGGAAAAAAAATTAGATTAATTTCCATTCACGAGCCGAATCTTGGATTCGGTAGCAATTCATATATTTCATCTAGAGGGCGCCTAATTTAGCTAGAACATAAAATAAGTCCAAGAAATTATACTCCTTATTTGCTCTCTATCTTTGTTTCAAAAGGAGTTTACATTTTCCATAAGGCCAAATATCAACTGTTTCCTATTAGTAGTATTATTTTGCCATTTTCTCCGCCTCTCATGATTCCTCGCTCGACATGCCTTCCTATATCTTTTCCATGTTTTTATGTTTTAGATGTTCAAAAGCTCATAATCACTCATTGCTGCAATATTCTCAAAACTTGAGATTGGCTTGCAGTTGAAATATTCATATATGATCAAACAAGGAATTCCTCAGATTGCGTTTATCCATTTGTTCGTGGTTCAGTAATTTCTGCTAGTTAGATACACTTGTAATTTATATGTTCAGGCATTTCGCAATAAGAACATTGGGGTTCCAACTGACTATAATACAAGGCCAAGAGTGGAACCTAAACGCCGTCACCAAGAGTGCAGCTCCCCTGAACCAGAATCATCCCGCAACAAAAAACAAGCTATTGGCAGCCAACCCTCTGCTCAAAATTCAGAAGTAGGGGCACAGGAAAACTCAACTGTTCCAGTTACAAGTTCTGCTCCAGCAAAAAGAACGCGTAGAACCACAAAAGACAAGGAGCCAAAAGCAGCCAAGAAGCTAGATGTGAACAACTTCCCCACTGACGTCAAAAGCTTGTTATCAACGGGTATACTAAATGGAGTTCCTGTAAAATATGTTGCCCGGTCAGAGGGGGTGAGTTCTAAAAAATCTTTAAGTACTTATGTTTTTTTTTTTTTTTTTTTTTTTTTTTTTTTTTACATGCTGACAACGTGTGGACGGATTCGATGTTTTTTTATCCAGAAAAGCAATGTGGGATTGATTCAAGGGGCTGCTTATTTGTGTGGCTGTCAAGATTGCAACTTTGAAAAGGTAAGAAATTGATGATTGTTCAAAAGAATGCACAAAGTTAATACTAATACTTTTTGAGTGTTTGATGATAATTGGTGTTTCATATAGGCTGTTACTGCACACCAGTTTGAACAACACGCTGGTTGTGCGACGAAGCATCCAAGTTTGCGAATGTACTTTGATAACTGGAAAACCATCTATGCCGTAGTCCAGGAGTTGAAGGAGACACCGCGGGATATGCTGTTTCAAGCTATTGAAAATGCAACTGGATCCGACATTCACAAGCAGAACTTTCAAATCTGGAAAGGTGGTAATTGATTATTGATTTGTTTTTCAGTCGTTCAATCCCTTTCCCATGAAAAGATCAAACCGAGAGAAATAAATAATTTACAAGATCAACTGAGCAACTTTCGTTATTGGTTCCCAGAATCATTCCAAGCTGCATCGGGAGAACTCAACAGATCAATGGAGAGGATCAAGTGGCTCCCTCTTCTTCTTGGTATGTGTTACATGTCACCTCTTTTCTCTATTTTGATGAAGTTTGAGTATGAAAACTATTGTCCTCTTTTATAGTTCTGTCAGCGGTCACTATGGAGGTTTATAAATCTCATGTAACTTTTGTTTTCAAGCAGCACAACGGTTGCCAAAGCATGTAATTTCCTGAAAACAGAAGTAACCAATGTATACATTCTGCAGAAAAATGGGTTTATGTGCTGGTAACTGCCTCAATGGGATGTGCCTACAGCAATCAAGGAGCACAATGAATCAAGGCCTCATTAGACCGCGTGAAGAACCATTCTGTTATTCACTCTAGACACAGATGATGTATTCTCTAAAGGTTTAACTCTGTAGTCGCTGACTTTTATGGTTGATGCTTCTTGGAAGCCCAGAGTGTTCTTGGTTGCTGCCTGGATCAACTCTCTCTAATTGCATTCTAGAGGGCAATTTCAAGCAGAAACGGGGGTTTACAAGCCTAAATGGGGCTCTAAAATGGCGTCTCTTACATTTACAGATACACAGCTTCCAATTAAGAAATCTTCAGAAGGGCAGTCAACAACACTACCACATTCATATGATATGCGGCGACATAATTCACTTAGACAGGAACATTTTTATCATCGGATTTGTAAAGCAAAATGTTCGATCAACTATGACTGTAACTTTCTTTTTTTGGAATATACTGTAAGTTTCCTTTTTTGAGAATTACATCATATAGCCACGTTCGAACCCGAGACCTCATGCATGGGCTTCAAACGCTCTACAACTTAGATAGCACCAATTTGCTGTAACATTCCTGATTACAGTAATTAGTTTGACGAGAATCTTTATTTCATCCCTCTCCAACAAAAGATGTTTTAGCATTTTATAAATGTTTTAGCTTCTGTGCGATCTCTTTCATTAGTTTGTGGTTTGGTAGCAGACAACTGAAGAATCATCGTCACAATTTCTCACGTCCTCTGTTCTCTCTCTCAAAGAGCGTAATTTGTCGCGAAGTGAGAACGTTTTGTTGTCTCTGAGATGAAGGGGAGAAAACGGACTGAGAGGTGAAGCAAGGGAACGAAAAGGGTATGGTGAAAAATAACATTACCCCGCAATGCAGTATAATGAAATATCGATCGATAAATTAGAAAGCTAAATATAAATAGATCGATGAACCATTTTGGATACAAATGATCAAAACATATGCCAAATCTACCCCCAGAAAGTTTCCAAAGTTTTTAATTTTACAATACAACAGAAAGCCAGACTAAGTTAAACGATGCTGCAACCTGCTAGACTTGCCCAACTTCTCCATATGCAATCGCAATTCGATCAAGATGAAGGGGGCGGTGCAACTTGATCCTCTCCATCGATCCGTTGCAGTTCCCGGGATGCAGCTTGGAATAATACTGCAGACATCAAAAGAAAGATTGCTTAGCTGTAAACAATATTGATAACAACTGTCTACTTTTTAGGACGCGATGTCAGTAAAATCAATACTACTACGTTATCTGTCAATTCTCATAGTGCATGTATTGCACTGCCGGCGAACATATACTGCGTGGTAACATGAGAGAGAATCAACCACCTTTCCAAGTACGGAAATTATCCTCATGGATGTCTGATCCAGTCGCATTTTCAATCGCTTCAAACAGCCTTTCCGGTGGCGTGTCCTTCAACTCTTGGACAACCCCATAGACGGTTTTCCAGTTGTCAAAGTGAATGCGTTGGTTCGGATGCTTGGTCGCCTTGCAACCAGCATGTCGTTCAAAGTGTGCATTAAGAGCCTGGATGAAATGTGAGAAATTGTTTCGAGCTCAGAAGTACCGGAAAATGAAATTAATCGTGTGTACTGAAAATGAATTATTTCCATCTCTTACCTGATCGAAGTTGCAATCCTGGCAGCCGCACAAATAAGTTGCCCCTTTAATCAACCCTATATTGGTTTTCTGGATATAAAAGATCAAGTTCATCCACACACCGTCAGCAATCCAAGAAATCCCAGAGAACCCACCGTTATCTCCCACCCAGATGCAGAATTGGCAGCATCATCGCAATCAAGGGATTTTTATATAGGAAAAACTATAACTTTTGACATATAAACACCTCGCAGTATCGTCTCGCTAGCAATTTAATACATGCAATATATGTTTTACCACTTATCATCTCTGCAGTTTATAAAATCATGTCAATTTAGCAAGCGATACTGCGAGGTGGTTATCTCATGTCGATTTAGCATCTGGATGGGATAAGTGGGAGATAACAATGGATTCTCTAGGAGTTCTGAGATAATCCACAAGAATTGGTAAAACCAAAAGTACTTTAAGAATTTTGAAACTCACCTCCCCTGAAACGGAAATATATTTAACAGGAACTGCATCTAATATTCCAGTTGATAAAAGGCTTTTGACATCAGAGGGGAAATAGGCCTCAGGTTTTTTCTTGGATGCTTTTGGCACTTGATTTTTCCGGGCTTTACGAGTTCTTGTTGATGGAGCAGAACTTGTAGCTGCAAAGGTGGCGTGCTCGGTCGCGTTTTCATGTGCCTCTACTTGTGACTTTTGGGCAGGGGATTGATTTACCGGCAAAGATTGGTGGTCATTAACCATGTCACCAGAGTGACTATTAGTCTGAGAACTTTGAATAAGGACTTGTTCTTTATTCCGCGATGATCCTGCTTCAGAAGGAACCCGAACGTTCTTATCCTGCAGATAAAGCCACAACATTTACATGTGGTATATTTCTCAAAAAACCATTTACACTTGCTATATAAAAAGTCAGCCTCCATTGTGGTGAAATAAACAGTGAATCATGTCACGTTTTAATATTTCTGGGAATACCCTCTCTCCCTCTTCTTCTTCAGTATATCTCATGTCCAAAATTATTGATAACAAAATTGTTACGCGGATTTTTTGTTTTCTTGATGAAGTTTGAGAATTCCATCTATTTTCTTCTTCTTCTTCTTCTTCTTCTTCTTCTTCTTCTTCTTCTTCTTCTTCTTCTTCTTCTTCTTCTTCTTCTTCTTCTTCTTCTTCTTCTTCTTCTTCTTCTTCTTCAAACACATGCGATTTCCGAACACCAAATTAACTTCCACATCCACATAATTCTACACAAGTGACGCTCATGTAATCAAGATTGCGTTTGAAGAATACCATTTTCTGCGCACCCTCCGCACTGGATATATCCTTGAATGATTAAAAGTCTGCGCAAGACACAAAAACAGGGGACATACCCTTAACCTGGAACGATCAGAAAATCAAAGAAGGAAATCTAGTACGCAAAAACCCAGAACTAGAATACCATATTACGAAATAGGTATCAAATCACTATCAGATTAAAGAATACATGTTCTGAAGTCATCAATCGCAGAATTCATCCACAAAGTACTTCCAACAAAAACCCAACTGTGTAGATTAAGCCAAATCCAAGACAAAGGCAAAAAAATGAAGAGAAATGACAGTATTCGGAGGCGGCCGGAAGAAACTTACCGAGGGTGATCGCCGGAGAATTCCCGGCGGCCTCGCAGTGAAGAAGAGCAGAGTCGGGACGAGGCGCTTCCTTCGATAGATCTTTACTAATAGCAAGGTTTCGTGGTGAAACTTTCCGATAATACCCACGTGCAGTCGAATGCATGGGGTGTTATATGAAGGTTAGTATCGTAAAATTCAGACTTGGAAGTTACATGGTGGTTACTGGCTACTTCCCTTAAATATCGAAAGCAGGGGATGTTATATGAAGGGTAAAAGGCATTTTGGCCCCATGTTTAGGCATCCGTTAATCTTCTTAAGTGGGTCTGCATATGACCATAGTTAGTAAAATAGGGACGGAAACAAAATGTTATACGGTACGTACGTGCATTATATAATTTTAAGTTAAAGAATACGTTAGTAAAAATTCGGCTTAAAAATACGCGATTTGATTAATTCAAGTTTTCTCTATGTACGTGTATAGCTCGTATACTAGTTATTCATTTGGGATAAAAAAATATGGGAACATTTCTTAGTATTTTATCATATATAATGAGTCATTTGTGTCCCACATTGTCATATTTTCATATTTATTTTTTATCAAATATTTAAAAATACTTTGTAAACCATGTACTCAATTTCTTACCATCATTTATATGATATTTACACTATTTACTCATAACTAATTACTTATGTAAAATAATATTATACTATTCAAACTACTTATGTAGAAAAAAGTTACTACGCATTCCCTAATCAATCTTAAACATTTATTATTTTAGAACTTAATAATATAACAAATAACTCTCAAGATGCATGTATACACACATATACAATTATAGTTATTTTAACTTAATATTTTTAAAGTTTAATAATAATACTTAGAAATATTTATTACAATAAATATTTAAAATAGATAAATAGTAAGAAAATATTTAATAATAACTAATTACTATAAGTTACACTATTTTGGATGATAATTTATTCACTGCAATATTGTTTTCAAGAATTTTTATTCGGAAGTATTGTACGTTAAAACGTGAAATACGAGTACTAAACTTTTTTGCTCAAAAATTTGAATATTTTTCATTAGGTCCAGCAATAGTACGAAATACGGAAGTATTTTTCATTTATACATACGTACGGGTATTAAACGGGAAAAATCGGAGTATTTACTAACTAGGCCTATGACACAATTTTTGTGACTATTCTACCCTTACACCTTTAACAACTTGTATAGTACTACCTTCGTTTCTTTTGGATTGTCCTACTTTGACTTTTCAACTCGTAACTGGGTCACTTTGACTCGGTGATTTTAATAGCAAAACGATATAAGTTTTTGGTAATTTTTCCATGATGTTGTAAAGTTTATCCTACAAGACCATGCAAAGATTTTCAAATTCTTATATCGATTTGCTAATCAAAGCACCGAATCAAAGTGACCCAGTGAATAGTGACAAAAAGTGAAGTAGGCTGAAAGAGAAGAAACAGAGGTAGTACTACACTACCATAATTACCGACACCTCATACACCAACCTCCATAATCATAACCACCCCTGGATCTTCACACCACCACCATTCCCGACAACCCAACCTCCACGACCACCCATTTTCATTACCATCATCGCCACCAACTGTTGTGGAAATCAGGTGATATCCGCTTCATGTCTGAATCACCCGTGCACTGGTGAAACCAAGCTTACACACAACTCACAGAAAGAATCTCCATCATCTTTTTCAATGTCAAGAAAATAGGGAGTACCTCATTCTTGTGCCTCAATGTGTATACCCAGACTCTTTTGGAGAAGTCATCAATGAAAGTAACAAACCAAAGCATACCTCCTAAAGAAGCATTTATTTTGGGACCCCATACGTCTGAATGCACGTAATCAAGGATTCTTCTCGTCTGATGAACTTCAGATCCAAACTTCACTCACATTTGCTTTCCCAATACACAATATTTGAAAAATTCAATCTTTCAAGTCTCGACACCTTTAAGGAGACATTTATTTGCTAGTCCATGCATTGCTTTCACGCTGGCATGACCGAGTCTCATGTGCCAAATTCTCACTTTGTTTGGCGCTCCATCAGCTGCAATTACTACTCCACAAACCACAGTATTCCCTTGTAAGTAATAAGGTTTCTCTGCCGAATGCCCTTGAGAACAATCAGGGCACCCTTTGAGATTTTTATGACACCGTCTTCAATTGTAATTTTGAATCCCTTGGATTCCAAAGCACCAACATTAATCAAATTCTTCTTCAGTTCAGGTACATGCCACACATTTGACAGTAGTCAGATGGTACCGTCGTGTAGCTACAACTGGAGTGAACCAACTCCTTTCTTCTCGAAGGCCTGATCATTACCCATCAGCACCGTGCCATCGTTGACCAACTCCAAGTAGGGATGGTCGGGTTGGGTTGGGTTGGATTGGGTCGGGCTGGACTGGGCCAATTTTTTGAAAAAGTGAACCCAGACCCAACCCAACCCATCGTCCGAGCCAACACTCGACCCCAAGCCCGACCCATTTGAAAAAAATCTAAACCCAAACCCAACCTGTGGGCCAAAATAATTACAAAATTTATTTAAAACAATAATATGAAAAATTAAAAAGTTACTTAGTAGTAGGGCTGAGCGAAAACCCGCCGACCCGGCGGACCCGATCGACCCAACCCGAACCAACCCGAAAATATACAAAACGGAACGTATTTTGATTGGATATGGGTAAAAATTCTCCAACCCAGCCAACCATCAGGTGATTTGCGGGTCAAGATTTTTTTAACCCGGAAAAACCCGACCCAACTGTTATCCATCACTAGCTATAAAACTACAATTAATACCTATCTATTATCCACCACTACTAGTTCTCCATGACCCCACTCCCTATTTTAATGGGTTCTGTTGTGATAAAGATAGGAAGTATAGAGAAAAGAGGAGAGAGAGACAGAGAGAGAGAGAGAGAAACAATTTGTTTCAACTTTATAGATACACTAGAGAAGAGAGAGAAGGGGCCGAGAGAGAAAAAGATGAGAGTATCGGTAGAAACACGGATGGGTTGAAGGAAGAGGGAAATCGAAGATGGGGGGAGGGACGGACGGATCGAAGAAAGGGGAGGACGAAGAGCCAGATCGAAGCTTCCGATCCCTGTCCGTCGCCATCGTCGTCGTCCTCTACCGTCGTCGTCCTCTCAGACTCCTTCTCCGTCCTCTAAGACTCCGTCGCCATCGTCATACCCTACTTCATCCCCTCACCGACGGCAAACCCGGACGAACCCGACCGAACACGGTGAACCCGAAAGCAACGGGTTTCACAGGTGTTTCGATCGGGGTCGGACTGAGATTTTCTGGACCCGAGAGGTCGGGTCGGATGCCCTGTTGCGCAAAAACCCGCCCAACCCGACCCGTGCTCAGCCCTACTTAGTAGTATGTTAAATACTAATATGATTTAAATTAATCATGCATTTAATGCATTTAATCGTTTTTGAACAACTTTTTTCTAGTTCACATTCAGTCGATGAATAGGTGCTCTGGTGAAATTATGTTTTCACGTTTTTGAGAGATTCTGCGGTGAACATAAACATCAATTAATTAGGGATTAATTTGTGACTGTGAAGATTGAAAGTGCGACGACGAAGAAGAGATGTCGAGGGTGTTACCTGATAACTGTGACGAGGAAGGTCAGACATCGTTGATTTGTTGTGATTTTGAGAATCGTACCCAAGAGAATATGAGTTAGGTTTGCATGATTTGTAACTTGTATGTATATGAGATTGACATGTTAGTACATATCATTTTATGAAAATTTAATACCCCATATGTGTTAGTAGAAACTACAAAATTACATCTTTGCAAAGTAAAACTATTCAAAACATGTATGTATAATTATTTAATATTTTATTATTGCGTCACCTGGGTCGGGCATGGGCTGAGGCTCGTTTTGTTAGCCCAATCCATTCATGGTTCGAGCTCGTTTTGTTATCCCAATCCCGTGTTGGGCTTAAATTTCCCAAACCCAAACCCACCCGCACTGTGCTGGGTTAGGTGAATTGGTCGGGGCAAAAGCCAGGCCTAGCTCCAAGCTGGTAAACATGTTCTTGTCGGGGCACACATGGTATGACCATGCTGAGCCAAGTATCCATTCATCTGAACTGTATTCGCTGGTTGAAGCAAGGAAAAAATTGGTGTTTACATCATCGACGTGAGCCACAGTTGCCTGCATTTTTTTTTCAGCTTCGGACAATCCTTCTTCCAATGTCCCTCTGGAAACAGGATCTCCATTCATCGATTGCTGGTATTCTTCTCTGATTTCCTGACCTCTTGATTTAGATTGAAAGTGGTTCTTCTTCGACTGATTTATGTTTCTCGGTCTCCCCCTGGCGACCATGACTTTAGATTTTTCATTCTGGACGGCCCTGTCCTTCCTTCAAACTTCGTTGTCATCAAAGCGTCTGACACAACTTTGTAACTAATTAAATCGTTTTCATAGAGCAGGGTGGTGGCAAAGTGATCATATGCACAGTCAAGTAGCATAAGAAGACCATCACCTTGTCTTTTTCATTGATATCTTCACCCACATTCAATAAATATACTATCAAATTATTGAAATTATTCAATTGATCAACCACGGGTGTACCTTATCTGTACTGGAATCAAAACAACTTTTACTTCATGTATAGTCTATTCCAGATGCTTTTCATCATGTACATGTCTTCTAGCTTCTTCCAGATCACCTTGGTCGTGCACTCCTTCAAGAAAAAATATTTGAAATCCTTTGCAAGACATAGCCGAATCGAGCCACAAGCTACTCGATTCAGGTTTGTCCATTCTACTTTGTGCATATCACTCGGTTTGACCTCCAGTGTTATGTACAATCCTTGTTGAACGAGAATATCCATAATTTTGCATTGCCACATGCAAAAGTTAGTGTTCCCGTTAAATTTATCAACCTCAAATTTTGCATTCAAAACCGCCATTCTTCATGTGCTCGTATGGATCCAGATGGAGCACTGCTGGTGGTGGTTTCCAAGGAGACTACAGTAGGCTATGGGATTGATTTTGTATCAGACATTTAGGTTTGTGAAAAATGTAAAAATTCTGCACCCACCAGTGATTTCATGATGTCTGAAATAATTAGTACCACTTTTTTTTGAAACAGTGTACTACGTGATCCACGAACTACTGAGTTTTGGACTGAGAGTTTGTGTAGCAACACCAAAAAACTTAATTCTGACTTGAATTAATCCAAGGCAACACAATCACGTGGTGTGTGATATCCATATTTCAAAACAAGTTTTTTTAGGAAGGGCATTTGTTATCATTAATTCATGGAACGGTTATAGTTGTGAAAAAGAGCCTTAGCAAAATCGTGAGCGATTGCCACATTACAACGCCTAATAAAATTAAAAGAGCAATTAACGAACATACTCGCTCTTCTCTTGATATCGATGGTTTCATCTGCGATCTCAAAGATTTCTTTATCTCCCCAAGGAACCCGAAGAAGTTCTCTAGAATCGGTAAGATTTTTTTTTTTTTAATTCTGAAAGTCGGCCGATCCGAGCCATATAAGGGCTTGCAAGATGCCTACTGTTTTTGCCTGAAGCACATTGGAAGCTGAGAATTCAGCATGTCCCATTCTTGAGGGGGTATTGTTTGTGACCCATGCTGCAGTACTGGATGAATAGCCTTGTTTCCAAGTTGCATCCACTTGAATTGTGACATATTCACCAATAAGGCGGGAAGTAGGGCCAAGACAGTTTGTGATCCAACTGATGAGCCTTGGCTCGCGAGGAGCGCGTGGTAGTAGCAGAGGTGGTTTGCGGTGAAGTTGTGATCATTCAATGGAAATAGCAAGATCTTTAATAGCTAAGAGAGACGTTTCTGTTTGGATAGCCTTGTTATCCATTGCAGTCCCATTTCGGTTAATCCAGATATGCCAAGGGACGAGGGAGTACTTGACCCAGAACTCTTCGGAGGGGTTGGAACCAGATAATGATGAAGATATATTTTCAAGTGAAGGATTAGCACACGAGGAGAAAGCGTGATTCAGATCGGAACCTTGCCAAATGTCAATATCAGTTGGGCAAAGGAGGAAAACATGATCAAGAGTTTCTTGATCTCTTCGCATATTGGGCAACTCTAGAGATTAAATATTACGTTGAGCCAAATTTTGTCTTGTCGGCAAGACATTCCAGAAGACCTTCCACATGAAAGCAATGATCTTCTAAGGAATACGTAGTTTACAGAAGACATTTCAGTTGAGAAGAAATGCTGGGGAAAAATTGGTGGGGTAGGACGTTGCTCCAAGAGACTGAGCCAAAGCAAAAGCAAACTTTACCAAGAAATGCTCTGACTGGTCGACCACCAGATCCTCTTGTCTCTCTGGATTGTATCCGGGATATAGATGTTCAAGATCGAATTGACTTCAGCATCTGAGTAGATGGATTGAAGAAGTGGGACATTTCATTCTTTGACATCTGAGTTGATGAGTTCAATCACTGAGATGGGGTGTTGTCGAGGGTAGGCGTCCTCAATCAGGTGAGAGCTTTGGTTGGGAAACAAGTGGTCAGAGATAGGTCGATGTCCACTCCATTGGCGAGGTTCTATACATTTTACAAGCAATTCTTTCCCCCATATCAAACTTTTCCATCCCCATGAGGAGCAGGAGTCACCATTAGAGTCTAGAAAATAGACTTTGTTGCAGTATTTACCCGAAAGGACTTTGCTTCAGATGGAATGGGGCTGAGTCCAAAGATGATTGGCCGTTTTAGCCAGGAAGGTTTGGTTGTGCAACTTGGGATCTATGAAATTCAGACCTCCTTCCTTTGTTGTTCTGCACATTGACTCCCACGCTTTCCAGCGTATACCTTTTCTCTCCGAGTTCTTCCATAGGAAATATGTGATAATGCGTTGGACCTTTTTTAAGTAGGAAGCCGGCAAACGAAAAAGGGTATATATATACAATTGAATTGCTAGGAGTCTTGTACGCTTTTAACTTGTCACCAAGCATTAATTGCTTGGGTAGATAGTGTTTGAATTTTCAAGCAAAACACATCTACACTCCACCACTTCAATAATGAACAGAGAGTGGCTCCACCATTTCATTACTAAAATATTAACACCAAGAACACCAAGAATAAGGGGAAAATGTTGGTATGGGAATTTATGCAAATTCACCCTACCAATGGTAGAATGGTCCCCGAAAGTCCAATTTACTAGAAGGGTAGTATTCGTCCAACCTCCATTCATTGATAAGGGCTAATTCTCTGGGGGTAATGTTATTTACCCAAACAACATGGGGGATTGGTATTTATTCCAAACTCAAGGAGTGGAAACTGTCTTTTACCCAAAATAAATTTGGTAAAAGCATAGATTTATAAACTGGACCGGACCAGCCACTCAATCGGTCCAAGGAGTCTTGTACGCTTTTAGCTTGTCACCAATCATCAATTGCTTGTGCACATTATGTTTCAATTTTTCAAGCAAAACACATCTACACTCCACCACTTGAATAAACAGAGAATGGCTCCACCATTTCATTACTAAAATATGAACACCAAGCACACCAAGAATAAGGGGCAAATTTGTGGTATGGGCATTTATGCAAATTCACCCTTTTAAGGGTATAATGGTCTCAAAAAAGTCCAATTTACTAAAAGGTTGGTATTCATCCAACCTCCATTCATGATAGGGGCTAATTATCTGCGAGCGGCGGGGTAATGGTATTTACCCAAACAACATGGGGGATCGGTATTTAATCTAAACTCAATGAGTGGAAATTGTCTTTCACCTTAGAAAAAAATTGGTAAAAGAAGAGTTTTAAAAATCGGACCAGACCGGACCAGCTGCTGAATCGGTCCGAGGAGTCTTGTACGCTTTTAACTTTTCACCAAGCATTAATTGCTTGTGCAAAATGTTTTTTGATTTTTCAAGCAAAACACATCTACACTCCACCATTTCAAATGAACAGAGAGTGACTCCAGCATTTCATTACTAAAATATGAATACCAAGCACACCAAGGATAAGGGGCGAATTTGTGGTATGGACATGCATGAAAATTTACCTTTTCAAGGGTAGAATGGTCCCAAAAGGTCCAATTATAAGGGTGGTATTTTTCCAACCCCCATTCACTGATACGGCCTAATTCTCTGGGGGGTGGTATTTGCCCAAACAACATGGGGGATCGGTGAAAACTCTCTATTAGAGTTATATTTGACGCACGGTTTATAACGTTTTGCGTGATTTCCGAGTTGATAATCTTAGTTTTACTCTATGAATGTAGATAAAACGTAGAAGTTTAGCTTTGTGCATGAATTTGTTAATCCTAGCGTTTCTCATATGATTTTATGTATTTTTTTTGTCACGTTTGATCGCACGGGTTGTGTTTCGTGCTATTTTGACAGGAAACGGAGCTTGAGAGATGAAGCGGAGAGGAGAAATAAGCTTTGGAGATTTTTTGAGAGCTTAAACGAAGAAGAAATCGTGAAGAAATAGTGAAAATTCATGAAGAGGGGAGGCAAATGCAATTTAATGAAGTTTCTCTAATGGAACTTTGACCCCCTATATGAAAAATGGCCAAACACTTAGTGAAAATCCGGTGGCCAACGTGAGAGCAACTCACTGGAAGTGTAGGATCACAAATGTGATCACAAGATCACGCGCAAGACCACAATGTGATCCTATGATCACAAAAGGTGATCACAAGATCACAATACTTAAAAAAAAAAAAAAAAAAAAAAAAAAAAAAAGAACCGAGTCTTTTAGTAGATTGACGCACGGAAGAGAGAGAAGAAAAAAATAACAACAGAAAAAAAAAAGAGGAACGTGAGAAAGAAAGAAGGAGGAGGAGACTCACAAAAGAGAACGAAGACGGAGACTGCGAAGAACTCAAGCTCCACCATTGGAGATCTCTGGGTTTTGATTTCTTCTTCTTCTCTCTCAATCTTTGTATGGAGAAACTTGTAAGTTTTGTTTGGTTAACCTTTATTAGCTAAACGTTTTGCTAGGCATCTCTATGAGAGCCTAGGGTTTATGTAGACGAATGATTTTCCGGATTCAAGTCTTTGTTTCATGTGTTTATCTTTGATCCAATGAATAATTGTAAGTTTCATGATTAAATTGATGATTCTAGTCTATTGACACGGCTAGTGTAGGATTTGATAGTCATTGAAGCTAGGTTTTGTTCTTGAATCACTGTATTGCTTAATGTTTTTCTCGTTACATGTTCTTACGTTGTGCTTAATCCTAAGCAAGAATGGATTCGCGACCCGGACTTGTTAATTAACTAGAAAGTGCACGACGGTGACTTAACCTAGTTTTGAAGAGTGTATGAACACAATACCGAATCACCGAGACCCAAAAGGAGAAGTTTTAGGATTGGCCTTAGTGTGGGTAGATTCGGTAAGATTATTCAGATGTTCCGTGAAACGGTGGACCGACAGGACCCAGTATCGTACCAGTAGATGACCTACTAGAACGAACAGGTAGACAACAAGAGACCGAAAGGAGATTGTCATAGTCTATTACCCGGCTGAACTAGAATAGGATTGACGTGTTACATAGCTGAACCGGAATTCGTCTACAGCCCTAGGTGATCTAGAGATCGCCTAGTTTCTCCATTCTTCTTTCTTAAATAAAAAATATATAAATATTAGCTTAGTTTTTATTTTAATTCTTAAATCAATCTAATCTTTCTTCCTGTACCGTACTCTAATTTAAAAACTAATTAAGTTATATCAACCTTGTCCTCGTGGGGTCGATAACTCGGGGTTGAAATACCACCCCTATATTACTTGACCGTGCACTTGCGTATACACGTTAAGAAATCGTGTCAAGTTTTTGGCGCCGTTGCCGGGGACAACGGTAGATTGTTTGGTTAAGAGTTAGTTTAGAGTAATTTTCTTTCAGTTTAGTTTTATTTTGTTCAATTCTCTATCTTTGTGCTTCACAGGTGTCTTTTGAGTTTGTTTTCTCAGGACCATAGGAAGCAGGAGATTCTACTAAGCATGTGGAGCGAGAACTATTATTCAGGTCCCCCCTACTGTTTCTACTGCAAGGGTAACCATGAAGAAGAAGATGCATGCATAGTTTGGTGCTATCGATGCGACATTTATCATGACAATCGGGACCCATGTCGAGTTCATCCACCTCAGCTTCATCAGCATCAAGAGGATTCATCAGCGAGTATGGAAGAACGGCGCAGTATTATGGAGGACATCCAAGTGTGCACAAAGTTTTTGTCCATAGCTGCACAACTACCAAAAGAGGATTCAGCCACATGCATGGAATACGTGAGGGAAATGATGAAGAGGATAATGAACCGAGTAGAGAAACTATCATCGGCATGGGAATCAAGTATTCAAGAGACACAAGAGGTTCCCTTTCCACATGACAGTGAGCCTCAAATAAAACCTTCATCATCACCATGACACGCTCCAACTGCAAGTGCACAGTTGTCGATGTAGTGATAATATTCCGAAAATCCGGGTTGTCGAACCCAAGAGACTTCGTGTAAATTAACTACTAAATTTGTTCTTTGTGTGGGCAAAGCGCAGTTGAGTTGTTGTTTCTAATTCTACTAATAATTAAAATAACGAGTATCTCAAATAATTCAATGAATTATTTCAAGCTTAATAAGCACGATTTTGATTTGGTTGTTTCTCAAAATTGGTCAAAATCAGGATATCTCTACGGATCACTAGGTATTTCACACTACGTTGGATTTATGTTCTACTAACACGATGAATTTTTGTTCTAGTTAAACGAGCAATTTTATATTGAAGATGTCTCAACCAATAACTATGCTTAAACTCTCATAACTGATTCCTCTAGCCTATTCAAGTTTAAACACGCATTACGATATTGATTCTACTCTTTGTTCTTAGCTAACTAGCAAGATTCCTCAACCCTAGATACGGCTAGTGTGTATTTCAAGTTTCCGGGAAACGAACGTAGATTCCTCTATCATTCACAACCTAACACAATCCTATTAATACGTCTACTAATAGAAAAGATAGATGAAAGATGTAAAATACACATAACTAGATAAAACTTCATCAATTAAGCTTGAAAGCATGCAAGCAAATCCATAAATCACAATGTGTAGTGATCAAACCCTAGTTTCCTACGAGATATCCTAAAATAAGCATTTAGCTACGCATAAACATGTTCAATATACAAATTTTCATGATCCAATATCAAAAACTAGAGAAGAAACGAAGATTAGAAGCCAAACGGATGATCCAAGCTCTCCAACCTAGCTCCAAGCTCTCCAAGCACGTCTCTCCAAGTGATTTCTGATGCCAATCGCGTTCCCCAATGTTTCCTAAGTGTTCCGTGGCTCAAACATCTCAAAACTATGCCAAAATAGCAAAATTGCCCCAAAAGTCCGATCCTGGCAGCAGAGGTAATCGTACGATTACCTTGATGTAATCGTACGATTACTTGCTGCGTTTACTTCCTGAATGAGATTTTGGCTAAGGGGTAATCGTACGATTACCTCCATGTAATCGTACGATTACTTCTGGGCAGCCACTATCAAAACTCCATCTTCTTGCTCTTTTTCCCGTCGTCTTCACTTCCCGAGCATTCCTTTGAGCCTCCAACTTTCCCGAAGTTCACTTTTGCTCCAATGTCACGTCCCGAGCTCCCGGTTCCTGAAAACCACAACACGAGAAACATACCGGAAGATCAAACGTGATAAAATATAGTCAAAATTAACGCAAAAAGTGCCCGGACTCATCATTTACATGCAAAGACTCAACATGCTCCAATTTTAGCAAGAAATGATCCAAAATCCATCAAAACGCATCGGAATACACGTAAAACGGTAAGGAAACATATACGAATATAACTCCAAATATGGAGTCATCACACCACCACGGGTGGAAGCAGAGATACCTGAGCTGAGCGAAGACTGCAGTATCCAGGAACCATTGGTGGACTCGGGTATTTATGAGGACTCACACTCTGATTTCGACTGGGGTGGACCTGTGTGCCCAAGATGGGAGGACCTGCCGTATTGCAAGCCAAAACCGCAGGCGACCTCACTTGCTTGGCATGAATGGGAAGAAACCGACATTGGAAGCATGTAGTGTGCTGATGATGAAGCTGATGAAGCACTTGTTCCCATACCTATTGAGGTAAAAGTCCTTACTTATACTTTTGAAGAATTATCCATATCTCATATTAATCAAGTCTGTGATGAGTTGGAAAGACTTGTGTATGGAGATTATTATGGGGAAGAGCATCATAAGAAACTTTCAATTTCTTGTTCTATTGGTTATTCTATTGATGATCAACACGCCATAGTCAAGGAATTTGAAATCAACAAGTGTGGGGTTGTGGATACATTGCATGGGTTGTTTGATGAGCATCGAGCACCTAAGGAGTATTACTGGGATGATTTTATGGCCAGAGATGCATTTGAGCCCAGTGGTACTTGGTGGAAATTGATAAAAAAAGATAAAATGCAATATGAAAAGAGACAGCTTCTACACTTCTCCACCATCGTTACAGCACGGGGGTGCACTTGAGAAGAAAGTTCTATAGAAGAGATGGTGGAAGAAGAAGAAATGGAGGGATAAAGCTGCCTCCACCATCCTATTCGGTTGAGGTAACCGGGTCGGGCTGTCGACCTTAAATTACAAGCGCTTCTTGAGAGGCAACCTAATGTAGAGTAGGATGTTATTTGTTTTCTGTTTTTAGTTCTCCATACCTGATTTTGAGAGGTGAGAGAAAGAGGGACTGATGAGTTATCTAGTGTTTGCAGATGATGTTTAGCGAAAAGTTTACCCCAGTGTGCCATGGCACATTTGACCCACATGGGGACTCGTGATGGAGTTGGAGATTTTTCGTGCGCATGGTACGCAACATGGAGCAATCTACCCCGGTGTGCGAGGCACACGTGACCTTAGGGGAGCTCATTATCACATGAAGTAGCTTGGGGATTGCTCAAGTAATCTTCATCAGTGGGAAACTGTCAATGGTCCACAAGACCCCTTCTTGATGTAGTTTTGTGGACACGTTGACCATGAAGTCTCGGGCACCTCAGGTATCTCTTACTCTCTCGTTTCTACATTTTTGAGTGCTGATTGTTGAAATCTACCGCCTACACATATAAGCGAGGAAACCTCTTAGTTGATCTCTAAATTCGTTGAGGACAACGAAACGCTTAAGTGTGGGAGGGGGGTTTGTGTACATGTTTTCTAGCCATGTCAGTTATGCATCGCCCTGTTACATGTAGTTTATGTTAGTATTGTGTAGTATTTGCTGTCAATGTAGAGTGTTTCAATATATTGTCGTACAGTGTTAGATTTATTTATTTATTTATTTATTTATTTTTGCATTGTTAGCACTTTTACTTTATTGAGTCCCCTATTCAAAACTTGTGGTTAATCGAGTTGGCCAGTTACATATAGAGTCTAGGAAAATATGAAAAAAGAAAAAAATAGAAAACCAAAAAATCAGAAAAAAATTAAAAATTATGAGTTGGGCAATTGATGAAGCTTGAAATCAGAGAGATTTCAGTGAAAGAGTCTCTGAGAATAGGAAGCGTCGTAGTAGGATAACTTTAATTCTTAGCATCTTGCGCACCAGTTTTATGAAAGGAATTCACGTGTATTCAGGGAAAAGTGGAAAGTAGACGAGGGCATACCTTTAGTTCCTATAGTGTACTAGGAGGATTTGGTCTTTGGGGTATTCGAATAGTTTGTTTTCAGTGGAAACTTGTGGCCTCTTGAAATCTGAGGTGGACCTTCGTGTAGAGTCAGTTTTATGTGGTACACTGCTTTGGTCTAAGTAAAGTTAGGGAGTGCACACCACCATCCTTTCCGGAGGTTTCAAGAGCTAACCGAAAAAGCCCACACTTATATGCTCTAAATGCTCAGCTGAAATAAAAAGAAGGGAATGAAAAATAAAATAAATCAAAATCTTCTCTTGGACTAGATACGGTGAACAGCCTAATGTGCCCCCGTTCGCGCGGGGAATTGAGATTCAAACCAATTAGAGTGTCTAAGGAAAATTAAAGTCGATCCGTATTACATGGAGTTGTGTCTACCTTCACTGGGAAAATTTTCACTCAATGCAATAACGGCTAAGAGGGTCTGAAAGCCACATATGACTCGGCGACAAAAGACTACTATAGGACAAAGGGTGCCTAGACCCTCTGAGCTAAAGGACGTGCCCGGATCTTGGATTGATTTTGGTGGATGTTTGGGGACCCCTTAGAAAGCTTGTGCGTAGGGTCATTATATTTTTTTAATTTCTTGTTGCGGTTGTGTGAATTGCAAAAGAGACTTGTGAGAGCATGATGACTTTAGTTCATGATAGCGAGATTGCCCATCTCTTAAGATTAAAAAAAATGTGTTGTTTTAATTATTGAATTGTTCTATAATCGAGTTGCGTTGTATAGTCATATAGATTGCATTGTGTGTGTGTTGTTTGTGTCACATGGCTAGTGTATGCAATTCGGTGGGTTAAATGTAGTGTAAGCTTTGATTTTGCTCGGGACGCGCAAAAAGATAGTGTGGGGGATTCGATAACTCTCTAGTAGAGTTATATTTGACGCACGACTTATAACGTTTTGCGTGATTTCCGAGTTGATAATATTAGTTTTACACTATGAATGTAGATAAAACGTAGAAGTTTAGCATCCACCAAAATCGTAGATAAAACGTAGAAGTTTTAAACTATGAAATAAAAAAATAAAAGAACGAAGTCTTTTATTATGAATGAGAACGAGAGGATATTGTCATAGTCTATTACCCGGCTGAACTGGAATAGGATTGACGTGTTACATAGCTGAACCGGAATTCGTCTACAGCCCTAGGTAATCTAGAGATCGCCTAATTTCTCCATTCTTCTTTCTTAAATAAAAAAAAATATATATAAATATTAGCTTAGTTTTTATTTAAATTCTTAAATCAATCTAATCTTTCCTCCAGTACCGTATTCAAATTTAAAAACTAATTAAAATAGTTTCTCCATTCTTCTTTCTTAAATAAAAAATATAAATATTAGCTTAGTTTTTATTTTAATTCTTAAATCAATCTAATCTCCTCCAGTACCGTACTCTAATTTAAAAATTAATTAAGTTATCTCAAGCTTGTCCTCGTGGGATCGATAACTCGGGGTTGAAATACCACCCCTATATTACTTGACCTTGCACTTGCGCATACGCGTTAAGAAATCGCGTCAATCGGTATTTAATCCAAACTCAATGAGTGTAAATTTTCTTTTACCCTAAACAAAATAGGTAAAATCATAGTTTAAAAATCGGACCGGGCCGGACCAGCCGCTGAATCGGTCCAAGGAGTCTTGTACGCTTTCAACTTGTCACCAAACATTAATAGATTGTGTTTGAATTTTTCAAGAAAAACACATCTACACTCCACCACTTCAATAATGAACAGAGAGTGACTCCACCATTTCATTAGTAAAATATGAACACCAAGCACACCAAAAATAAGGGGCAAATTTGTGGTATGAGAATTTATGCAAATTCATCCTTCCAATGGTATAATGATCCCAAAAGTCCAATTTACTAGAGAGGTGGTATTCGTCCAACCTCCATTCACTAATAGGGGCTAATTCTATGAGGAGGAGGGAAGGTAATGGTATTTACCCAAACAACATGGGGGATCGGAATTTAATCCAAACTCAAGGAGTGGAAATTTTCTTTTACCCTAAACGAATTTGGTAAAAGCATAGTTTTAAAAATCGGACTGGACCAGACCAGCCGTTGAATCAAACAAAGGAGTCTTGTACGCTTTTAACTTGTCACCAAGCTTTAATTGCTTGTGCAGATTGTGTTTGAATTTTTCAAGCAAAACACATTTATACTCCACCACTCCAATAATGAACAGAGTGACTCAACCATTTCATTACTAAAATATGAACACCAAGCACACCAAGAATAAGGGGCAAATTTGTGGTATGAGAAATTATGTAAATTCACCCTTCTGAGAGTAGAATTGTCCCAAAAAGTCTAATATACTAGGAGGGTGGTATTCGTCCAATCTACATTCACTGATAGAGGCTAATTCTCAGAGGGGGATGTAATGGTATTTGCCCAAATAACATGGGGGATCGGTATTTAATCCAAACTCAAGGAGTGGAAATTTTCTTTTACCCTGAACGAATTTGGTAAAGCATAGTATTAAAAAACGGACTGGACCAAACCAGCCGTTGAATCAAGCCAAGGAGTCTTGTACGCTTTTAACTTGTCACCAAGCTTTAATTGCTTGTGCAGATTGTGTTTGAATTTTTCAACAGAGTGACTCAACCATTTCATTACTAAAATATGAACACCAAACACACCAAGAATAAGGGGCAAATTTGTGGTATGGGAAAATATGTAAATTCACCCTTCTAAGAGTAGAATTGTCAAAAAGTCCAATATACTAACAGGGTGGTATTCGTCCAATCTTCATTCACTGATAGGGGCTAATTCTCTGAGGGATGGGGGGTGTAATGGTATTTGCCCAAATAACATGGGGGGTCGGTATTTAATCCGAACTCAAGGAGTGAAAATTGCATTTTACCCTAAACAAAGTTGGTAAAAGCATAGTTTTGAAAATCCGACCCGACCGGACCAGTCGCTGATTCGGTCCAAGGAGTCTTGTCCGCTTTTCACTTGTCACCAAGCATTAATTGCTTGTGCAGATTGTGTTTGAATTTTTAAAGCTAAACACATCTACACTCCACTACTTCAATAATGAACAGAGAGTGAAGTGATGTGGTACCACGGGTGTATTTTATTTGTTGATTGAATATAATTATTTTTTAAAAAAAAAACATTAATTATATTCAATCAACTATAATTAATGTTTTTTTTAAAACATTATTGAATATAATTAATTGAATATAAAATGCTTTTCTGTCAAAAAATATATAATTAATGTTTAGTGATTATTGATATTATCATATTTTATACACCACTACATTGATGTATATAGAGAATTCTTAAAGTAAAGCATCTGTGGTACTACCACCGTGGCATTGAATATTTTCTCCATATTTGGAATCTAGAATAATCTTTTTCTCGTGGTATGGTAATAGACTGAATTACCTCTGCCTAAAATGCTTCACTAATTGATCAATCCTATTCCCCAAGCTGTACTGACCTAAGATAAAATAAAAATCAATATTTCAAACGGTGATGAAAGTGAAACAGAAGCACCACTTAAAGTCTACACTTGATTATTTACAGACCTTGAAACTAAATAGCAACATTTCTTGAAGAAGAACTAGGGTTCTTCAGAAATGTAAAAGAGAGAAAAATATTATGACATTCTCATTATCAAAATGAAACACAATTACACTTTATATAGTTCAGAATTAAGCTACTAACAATATAGAATTACACATAAACCCCTATCCTTATAACAAATACTAAAACTGACTCTCAACAGCCTCCCTCAAACTCAGAACACTTCTTCAAAGAGAAGTGAGCTGCAGTTTGGATCTGAGAACATAAAACTGGGAAGAAGGAAAAGCTTTTGTCATGATATCTGCAACTTGATTTGAGGAAGAAACATGAGAGACAAGGACTTGTTTGGCTACAGCCATTTCTCTAACAAAATGATAATCAATTTCTATATGCTTGGTTCTAGCATGAAACACATGATTGGACACCAAAGCAATAGCAGAAATGTTGTCACAATACAGCTGAGGTGGATTAGGAGAAGCAATACCCAGATCATGCAGTAAGTAAGTAAGCCATTTTACCTCACAAGCCAGCACTGCCAAAGATCTATACTCTGCTTCAGTGCTTGACCTCGAAACAGTTGGTTGTTTCTTTGAACTCCAAGCAACAATATTGTCTCCTAAAAACACTGCATATCCAGAAGTTGATCTTCTATCTTCTCTACACCCTGCCCAATCTGCATCACAAAAAGCAGTGATGTGAAGAGGAGAAACACACTTTGCAAAATGCAACCCAGTACTAACTGTGCCTTTTATATATCTCGTAGTTCTTTTGAGAGCTTGAAAATCCAGAGCTGTAGGATTATGCATATGTTGACATAAGACATTGACTGCAAATTGCAAGTCAGGTCTAGTAATGGTGAGATACTGAAGACCACCAACCATACTCCTAAAGAAAGACTTGTCTTCCTCAGTGATCAAAGGAGCTGAACAATTTGAAGAAGAAGAAGAAGAAGTAGGAAGAGCAAGAGGTGTAGACATAGCTTTACTATCAAGAAGACCTGCTTTATGTAGCAACTCAGTAGCATACTTAGTCTGATGCAGAACACAATTTGGAGCAGAATCAAACACTTCTATTCCCAAGAAGTAATGCAGATTGCCAAGATCCTTAAGAGCAAACTGAGACTTCATTTTCTGAAGAAGAACAGATATGAGATGCTGATCACTCCCAGTGATTAAAATATCATCAACATAGATCAAAATCAGAATCAAATGCTGAGATGTCTTGAATATAAACAAAGAGGAGTCAGCAATGCTAGAATTAAACCCCTGAGTGAGCAGAAAAGTGGATAGTCTGTCATACCAAGCTCTAGGAGCTTGCTTGAGGCCATACAAGGACTTTTGAAGCTTACACACATAAGAGGGGTACTGAGGATGAACAAATCCAGCTGGCTGTTTCATGTACACTTCTTCTTCTAGATAGCCATGTAAAAAGGCATTTGACACATCTAACTGTTTAATGTGCCAACCTTGAGATAAAGCCAAAGTCAAAACCACTCTGATAGTGACATGTTTAACCACTGGACTGAAGGTTTCTGTATAGTCAATACCAAACTCTTGAGAATAACCCTGAGCTACCAATCTAGCCTTGTATCTGGCTATAGATCCATCTGCTGCTCTTTTAATCTTATAAACCCACTTTGAACCAATGGCATGCCTATTTGAAGGTTTTGGAACTAAAACCCAGGTTTGTTGTTGAAGAAGAGCAGTGTACTCTTCTGTCATGGCTTGTTTCCAATGATCATAAGTTACTGCCTCATTAAAAGATGGAGGTTCAGTCTCCACATAGCCACTTTTAGCTAGATGAATTTGATATCTGGGATTTGGTTTTAAAATTCCAACTCTTGATCCTGTAATCATGGGATGAGAACAGGAACAGGTGAAGGAGGTATGGAAGTAGGAGATGGTATAGAAAGAGGTGTTACAGAAGGAGGAGAAGATGATAACTCAGATGGAGACTCCACAATATTAGAAACAGAAGAAGAAGGAGAATGACACACATTATGTGAAAAGAAAGGATTCTGAAAGAAAGCAGACACAGAAGACACTGGTTGAGAACTGGAAGAAGACTCAGAAACAGGAGAAGTATAAGGAAAAACAGTTTCATAGAAGACAACATGTCTTGAAACATACACCTTATGATTTGAAAGATCTAGGCATCTATACCCTTTTGTAGTAGGACAATAGCCAAGAAAAACACATTTTGTAGACCTAGGCATGAGTTTGTGAGACATGTATGGTCTAATCCAAGGGAAACAGAGACAGCCAAAGGAGACAGCCAAAGGATTTAAGGAAGTTATAATCAGGTAATTTTTTATATAAAACCTGATAAGAAGACTTAAACTTCAACTTTGACTTAGGTTGTCTGTTGATAAGAAAATTTGCAGTAGCAAATGCATCAAGCCAGAAAGAAAGAGGAAGATGAGACTGTTGAAGAAGAGCTAAAGCTACTTCAACAATATGTCTATGTCTTCTTTCTACTCTCCCTGCTTGTTCAGGAGTATGAGGACAGGTAAGTTGCTGAATAGTACCTTCACTGGAAAAATATTTACCAAAATCATGACTCAGAAATTCTCCCCCATTATCAGTTCTGAATATTTTGATTTTAGAACTGAACTGAGTAGAAACCAAATTTGTAAAATGAACATAAGAAGAAAAGGCTTCTGACTTGTGTCTTAATGGATAGAGCCAACAGAATCTACTATGATCATCAATAAAAATGAGATAAAATCTAAATTTATTGAATGAGTGAAGTGGGGCAGGTCCCCATACATCAGCATGCACCAAATCAAAAGGAGACACAGAAACAGAGGTAGACAAAGAAAACTTGAGTTTGTGACTCTTGGCCACATTACAATGTTAACAAATGTGACTAGAGGACTGTGCTGGAAAATGTAACAATTTTGCTAAGTGATTATACACTTTTGTGGAGGGATGACCCAACCTAACATGCCACAGAGAAGGTGGAGGAATATTTGACACAGTGAGAGCTTGAGGAGCAGCAAGAGGTGGTGGCTGAGCTGGAATGGTGTACAGACCATGTCTACAAGGGCCCTGAGACAGAATAGCCTTGGTAGCATTGTCCTGTACCACAAAACCAGAGGATGTAAACAGCACAGAACAGTTATTATCATGTGTGAGTTTAGAAATAGACACCAAATTGGAAGCAAATTGTGGTGAATGAAGAACATGATGCAATTTAAAAGAATGATGAGGAGTAGGAAGAATACCATCTCCATAATGAGTGATAGGAACAGAAGCTCCATTCCCCACAGACACTGTCTCAGCTCCATGATACTGAGTAGGTGATGCTAGAGCATTGAAATCATTAGTAACATGATTATTTGCTCCACTATCTAGAAGCCATGGCTGCATTGGTGGATTAGCAATAGTATTGAAGGCCAAAGAAGGAGTGTGGCTTGATACTGGAGCAGGTGATAGCATATAAGAGGATGAAGCACCATGAGTCACAGCTGCACCACTAGAAGCCATATATCCATATCCAGAAGTGTAAGAAGAATGAGGTATGTATGTGGTAGACATCATACCCTGAGGTCTAGGCTTTGTTGCAGCAAATTGAGTAGTATTTAACCTTTTCCAACAGTTAAGAGCTAAATGCCTCCCTTTGCCACATATCTGACACACCAATTTAGATCCAGAACTACCTCTTCCAAAAGGTCTAACAGAAGACTGAGGTTGTGTGTGAGAGTAGGGAGGCACAGACTGATTTGACAGATGACCAGAAATGTGCTTAACTGAGCCAGGAAAACTAGGTTTGATAGCAGTAGGATTCACAACATAATGTCCTTGAGCCACATTAGCCACAGGCATGGAAGAAACATGTAATTGAGACATGGATTTGTGTAGCTCTTCAGTGAGCAGAAGAGCACTAAGCTCATGTACTGTAATTGGAGTGGAACGAATCCGAATACCAAATCTAAAATGTTCATATTCCATAGGTAGACCTTTTAAGATGTACAGAACTAGATCTTCTTCAGAAACAACTTCATTAACTTGTAAAAGGCTATCAGCCAGAGACTTAACCTTGTTCAGATATTCATCCATGGTCATCTGACCTTTCTCAAGTGTGCATAACAGGAGTTTAATTTGATGAATATGTGAGCGTGAAAGAGAAGCAAACCTTGATTCAAGACTCAGCCAAATTGCAGAAGCACCAGAGAGATGAAGAATTAGCGGAAGTACAGACTGCGAAATTGAAGCAAACAAACAGCTCTTCAGATGTTGATCGATTGATTTCCACTGCGCAAACGCTGGATTAGGTTGAAGATCACCAGATTCCGACGAAATCAACGACGGAGGAGCAGAAATTCGACCAGAAACAAACTCCAGAAGGCCATTAGCAAGGAACACATTCTCCATTTGTGCTCGCCAGACGATATAATTGCTCGAATCGAGCTTTATTTGAACCAGCGATTTGAGATTGGAGATGAGAAAAGTCAGGCCTGGAGGAAGAGAATCCGACGAAGAAAACGACGCCATACCAAACGGCGAAGAAGAAGTTGCCGTAGAACTCATAGACGGCAAAGAAACCGATGATTTGCAGAGAAAGAGGCGAGAAATCACCAGAAATAGAAGAGCTCAAGGCTCTGATACCATGAAGAAGAACTAGGGTTCTTTAGAAATGTAAAAGAGGGAAAAATATTATGACATTCTCATTATCAATATGAAACACAATTACACTTTATATAGTTCAGAATTAAGCTACTAACAATATAGAAATTACACATAAACCCCTATCCTTATAAAAAAATACTAAAACTTACTCTCAGCAAGTCTGATGCTCCTTGGAAAAACTTCTGATGCATATACCTAATCTTCAAAGAACTTTGGTACGAAAACAATGGACATTATGACATAAACATGAACTGGGTGAGAATCTAAAAATAATGAAATCAATATTTCTGATTTTCGCAAAAGAGAGATGATAAATCAATCTAATGAATTCTTTAATTTATATGCAAACTCATCCCATCTATCAACAATTTCATTGAATTATAACTCGTCCAACTTCAGTTTACACACTGTTCGACGCATGGACTATAATTGAATGATCAGTAAATAGGTGTATATCGGGTCTAAAACATAATGCATTGAACAATGTTTCGAAATATCACTGAATCGGTGTATACTGGGTCCTCGACCAAATAAAGGTGTATATGGGGTCTAAAAAATGAGAACATTTGCCAATATAGGAGGACTGACTTCATAGCATACCACAGAGTACTTTCATTGAATAAGCCCATAAGGTCCCAAAAAAGTTTGAGATAATTAACAACTCCAATATTTTTATCAATGTACCACTTAATATAACGGGAAAAAAAATGATTGGCCATCTTTTTATTAGCTACACACACAAACACACACACACATATATATGAATATGCATATTTACTGTCTTTTTTGTAACTTTAGTTGTCAAACATTTGTCATAGAACTTTTTTTTTTTGTGACATTGTATGGAATCAAGCATTTTTATTTGATTGGCCAAATAGATAAAATTGATAAAGATTAAATATTAAATTATGTTGGAAGTTGTGAGGTATATGAATTTACTCTTACAACATTACTTAGATAAATTAACCGTACAATGAACTAAGCTCTTCACTGAAAGTGACACAAAGAAATTAATGTAATCTGATTTTTATTACCAATGCAATAATTAAGTGCTGCATGATTAGGACAAATTTCAGCTACTATGAGTTTTGAAAAAGACACTTTGCACTCATTTAACAGAATATTTCATAGACAATTAGCATCCTTATGTTATATTCTGTTATAAAAGTGAGTTATTAAACTTTTTCGGACTATACTGTCCTTTGCACTTCTCTAGACTTTTTTGTCCATGTTCATAATAAAAAACTCCAAGAAGACCCAGTACATCAAGAACACAAAGAATTCAGTGGCATATTGATCTTAAATTTTGAACCAAACTCAAATACTTGAGATATTTCATTCCTCAAATAATTAACTAGATAAAACAGAAAAAAGAAAAAAGAAGAAGAAGAGTCCATCTCTCTAAACAATTCAACACCACAAACACCATCTCTGCCATTCACCCCGAAGCTCCCAAACCTTCACTGCCGCCTCCTACAACAAACAGCCATTATCCTCCTTCTTCAACACCAAGCACAGTCACCACAACAACCTTCTCCATTATCACACAAAACACCATCCCTGCTTCTTCAATTAAAGTCCAGAACAGATCAAGATTCTACCTTTTTTTTATAGAAGCATCTTGCAAATTATCAGATACGCATACGGGAATGGGTTCGTATTTGGACCCGTTGTAGGATCCGGGTTCTTCCGAAAGGGCATGGATCTTCTCGTAGCTTTTCGTCGATTGGCCGTCGTAGGCGGGGAGGAAGAGGCTTCCACCGGAGTTGTCGGCGGTGGTGGTTCGGATCGAAGGTGCAATTGACGACGACGATGGTGTAGACGCGTCCGTAGCCCCAATCTGGGAGGATTTCGTCGGAGTTGAATTGCCGTTCGAGATCCACTCGCATTTGTACCAGGGGCTGTCGTAGACGTGAATCGGCTTCGAGGCGAGCCCGACGACGGCGAAACTCCAGGGAACGGCGAATTGGGTCGTCAAATCGGCTTCCTCTTCTCTTCTTCTTACCGAGGTCCGGCGGCGCAGAAAGGTGGGTTCATCGCCGTTGAAGATCAGAGCCTTCCTAAACTGGAAATGAGAGAAAGAGAGGCGGAGAGAAAGAGAGCCTTCATAAACTGGAAATGTTGGTGTCGGTTATAGATAGAAGAGAGAAAGAGAGGAGGCGATTGTGCAATAGGGAAAGAGAGAAAGTGGGTAAGAGAGAGAAGGGTGTGGGTTAGAACTGAAGAGAATGAGGGATGGGAGGAATATATATGGGGTAATTTTATCATATTTCAGGGGTAAAATGGTAGTTTATTCAGTACTGTTAGTGAATTGTTAGCTTCCATTCAAAAAAGGTGTTGGGTGTCTTGGTCCAAAACACAGGATTGCAGGATAGATTTTTCCCTAAACTCAGGGGTGGTCAGTGTCTTTTACCTTATATATATATATCAAGTAAATAATGTTGTTTTAACTTGGATGAAGCTCTCAAATTCAAATTATGTTGTTTGTTTATTTGTTTTTTTTTTTTTTGATCAAAGGTAAAAAATTTCATTAAGAAAAGATACAGCTAGGTCTGGAGTACAGTGAAAACGTCTGGAGGCCTTCGTCGCCACAGCGGAGTAGCTGCGGTGTGTAGGAAAGAACCTAACCGTACTACACAACGACACTAAGAAGCTAAAGGGAGACTATTGCACATTACACGAAACAAAGGGGTTAACCCAAACTAAATAAAAGACTAAGACCCCAAAGTGTACAAAAAATAGGATAAGACCAAAAGAGATAACACTAAGACTACAGTGAAGCATTTGAAGTCTTCCACGATAGTATCTCTGAAAACAGAGAGTTCAACTCTTCCACGATACTGTCTCTGAAAGCCGACAAAGATTGAAGCGGTTGCGGCGAATCGGTTGCTGGTGCGCCACGTGGAGGATGGTCGGCTTAGCGAGCGGTGCCCGGCGGTCTGGCCGAGGATGGGTGGGAGGATGCCGGTTTTCCGTTGACCGAAACAGGAGTACGAGAGATCCGATCGAACCGTGGTGGTACGGCTAAAAAATCGGCGAAGCTGGTGCCAGGAGGGTGTCTCAATGACGACGAAATTCGACTTGTTGAAGTCCTGGGTCTGGGAGGTCGTTTTCCATGTGAGCGCTTCTCTTGGGAGGGTCGGTTGTTGCGAGGTTGGTTGGGGATGTCAAGTTCACTGGTGGTGTATCTAGAGAAGATTTGCCAGGATGGTGATAGCCACCTCGGTTCCACCATTTAGAGCGGTTGATGGGATCAAGCACACGACGGGCATGAGAGAAGGAGGCGAAACGAAGTGGTTTCCCATTCGCAGCTTCACACAGCTTGAGGAGCCGGTTGCGATCCACAACTAGTAGACGAGAACTACGACTATGGGTGAAAATGACTACCGGGTCTGGCGGCGGAGATTGCAAGCGGCTTCGCTTGGCTGGTCGGGAGGCAAAAGATGGAGACCCACCATGAGAGGCCTCTGTTAGCTCTTCCCTTAAACGCCGCAGTGACTTGGGGTCAAGATCCATGTCCATACTTGTTGCTATTTGACTGTGAAGATGGACGTTGAAGATGCCGAAGATTAAACGGTGACGCCGGAGAAGATTATCTCTCTAAGCTAGAGAGAGGTGAGAGCAGCCGACTAGTGTATACTTGGAATAGTAGTTTATTTGTTTTTTTAAAACACAAATTATAAGGATGATTTGTGTTATTGATGTGTAATGTGATCAAAATGTTTGCCATTTTGATATTTTTTGAACTTTTAAATTAGTTGTTTCTTTATTTATGTAAAAGAATTAATATAAGTTGGTGGCTATTAGTCATGTATATATTTTCAAGCTATTCTTGAATAATTTCACATTTTATATTATACTTTTACTACACATATAAATTAAAATGATATTTATATATTATTACAAAAATGTGCGGTTCAACCAATCCGACCGTGAACTAGTGTCTCCCCTGTTCGATGGCCGGTCCGGTTCTGAAAACATGGGTAAAAGGCACTGTCACTACCCTCAGGTTTACTGCAAAGACTCTTTCATTCCCCCTGCCTGTTTGGGTAAGTACACTTTCAAGCCTTGTGTGCGCCAAATTTTAAGACACCTGCCCCCTTATTGTAACACAACTAAGAAGTGTAAGTTTCATGAAGTTTGACACATTAAATGGGTGAAACTCGTGAACGTAACGGCGTGAAAGTGTCTTCAGTAACCGTTCTGTTACATAATTTGCTAAAACGTACAAATTCCCTGCAGACAGTCTAATTTAAGTACAGTGTTAACTCAATATCGCATACACAGGTCTAAACCAGCTAATACATAGGTCCACACCAGCTAATCCCTGTTGAGGGGGACTAAATTAGGATATTAAACGATGCAACAGGGTTATCGTGTTCAGGGTCCATTCTGTCGATATGGTGAAACACCACAATACCAATTCCTCGCAAACAGTCTCATGTAAGTCAAAGCAAAGCTGATAAATTAGAAAGCCAAGTAGATCGATTAACCATTTTATATACAAAGATCACAACATTATACCTAATTTATCTCCAGAAAGCTTCTATAGTTTTTACAATACAATAGAAATGTACATCAGCAAAATTGGTAACCATAAACCCTAAGGAGAGAAACACTAGAGAGAGATAGAGAGAGAGAAACACATCCACCACCACCACACCAGACTTCAGCTACCAGAAGCTAAATTAACTGCCATCCTATTCTCTATAATCAACAAATCACCAATATCAGCGGAGCGAAAGCACGCAACTAACCCTAACGATGCTTGCCTCCGAAAGAATATGCATCCAAGCTGCTGCAAGACTTGACCAATTTCAGAAGCCCAACCACTCCATCCGCAATATTTTCACAACTCAGATCAGGACTCAATAAGTTATTCAACCAATGCCACCAAAACCCACTCCATATGAACGTGTAAGAGGGAGTCATCTTCGATCTTAGGCCATGGATCCCAAATTACAACCAACAATCCCTTAAATTAGTCTGTGCTGACGTAAACCCTTTCCAAAGTGAGGTTGCATCAATTGGACGTACAAACCGTTTTTGGCAACCAATGCATCGCGGGTACCTTCCTCGACTATTTTCCCTCCATTGAGTACAACAATGTTGTCTACATGCCTCATCATCGCCGCTCTATGTGCTATGAGAATGGTTGTTTTGTTCCCCATAATGAGTGTATCAAGAGCCTCCTGCACCACACGATTAGACTCTGATTCGACGGAAGAACTCGCTTCATCCACTAACAAGATGGGTGCATTCTTCAGAATGACGCGAGCGATGGCTATTCGTTGCTTCTGTCCTGGAGTTAGGTCAACACCCCTCATACCAACGTGTGTGTCGTAACCATGAGGCAAGCTGCTGATGAAATGGTGAGCATTTGCTATTCTCGCGGCCTCTTTCATCTCCGCTTCACTTGCATTATGCCTTGCATAGATGATGTTCTCCCTTATTGTCGTTGCAAATATGATTGGTTCTTGCTGAACAAGACCTATGTGACTCCTCAACCACCTCAAGTTGAACACTTTCAAATCTCTACCATCTAACAGAACCTGACCGGCGACTGGGTCGTAAAATCTCTCCACCAAAGATATGATGGTGCTCTTCCCAGATCCTGAAACTCCCACCACAGCGACGGTCTGTCCACCATTTACTTTGAGAGTAAAGTTGCTTAATACAACCACTTCAGGACGAGATGGATAAGAGAAATCCACATTTTTTAACTCTATACTTCCATACACATTAGGAGGCTTTAACGCGGAGCTATCATCTGGATCTATCTTGGGCTGCCGATCTATGATCTCAAACACTGATGTAAGAGATGAGCGGCGCTTGAGGATGTAAGGAGCCAGACCAAAAGGCTCCACGAGGGCAAATGTTGCGAAAGAGAACACAATGTACTCCTTTAGTGCTGTAGGCAGATCCACGTGCCCATTTTTAACTGAGACTGACGTATACCAAAGAAGGAGAGCATTGCAGGCAAATAGAAGAAATTGTGAAAAGCCAAATCCAAAACCAATAACCATCCCATGGAGGCAACTCTTCTTGAATATTTTCTCCAGCTGCATTCTGTAGAGCTCCATAACCTTGTTACCAGCACAAAATGATACAACAGTGTAGATATTCCTAACAGCGTCCTCAAGTACCAACGAAGCCTTTCTGTGCATCTCTTGTATGCCCTTTGAAAACCCAGCAAGCCACAATTTCTGCAGAATTTTAACAGTTGTTACTTATGTTTTCAGGAATTTACATACTTTGAAAACCATTGAGTTACTTCAAACAAAAGGTACATGAAATTTATAAACCTCTATCAATCAAGTATTGATAATAAACTAGTACATAAATAAAAATATGCTTTACCCAGATTATGGCTCACGAGAAAATATTTTGCATTCTAGGAAGGACCAAAACAGAACGAGATGTACAACTCCTAGTTATACCAAGAAGACAACTATATACTGACCAGTGAACAGTTACAGAACAACAGAAGAGAATAGTATTATTGCTTTTTGTGAAGCCAGTAAGGCAGCCTTTTCTTTCATTTGGTAGAACTACAGATGAGGTGATAGTGGTAACATTTTTTGGGTAAGTGATAGTGGTAACTTGTAAGATAAGGTGATAGTGGTAACTTGTGAGGGGCCAGCTACCCCTCCTAGGTTCTAGAAGAAAATCACTGTTTCTGTTATTTCACTGCTGTCAACATGCTTGGCTAACGCAGGGGTGGTTCGGTGTATTCTCCAAACCACAAGGTCGTGTTGTGGTAAAGTGCCTAAACACATGGGTGTTTTCTGTGGTTTAAAAAAACTCCCATAACCGTTACGGCGGATATGCAGCTGAATCGGCAGTGTCCGAGTTTGGTTTACCCGATACGTTGTACGTGGATGGGAATCACAGTCATAACGGCCGATATGCACCGTTATCTGTAAAAAATGGAGGATACGCTTCGCTTCATCAACGTACATGTCGAGACAAGGATTGTCGGAGAGAACATTCAATTGAGAGGGAGGGAGGGAGAGAGAGAGAGAGTAACCTCCTTATCTCCAATTTCTTCTCTCGAATTTGCAAAATTCAGAATTATGATTCCACTTTGTACTTCACCTGACCGACGAGTACGAGCAGCTCTATCCCTCCTCCTCCTCCTCTTCGTATGTTTATTTGATATTCTTGTAAAGAGTAAAGCAATATGCATCTATAGGTATGTATTATAAATTATATTTTATCCTTAAGAATCTGTAACAACAAATAAGAAGTCTATATCTTTGGAGTTAAGACATATGTTTGGTTCACTGAGATTATCATGGGTAAATTTTGTTTAACTATAATACATTAAGTGTTGGATAATAAAGTGTACATGATCTAAATATTACTTAATATGGTCTAAACAAGTAGTTAAAATACTGTAAGCATGCTCGATATACAAAAATAAGGTTCTGGAAGCATTTTGTACATCCTTTAATGAATTTTAAGATTCACGGATTCGTTTCCCGGTTCCCGTCACAATCTCCCCAATACAGGTCTGTTCCGTTACACGCATCCGCAACCCATACATCGACCGAAACCGTTTTTGGGAACCTACTCAAATCCTAAAACCATGAAGTAGGGAGTCAAGGACATGTTTTCCTAGTATGACTTTGAGGAAATGGAAGTCGTATTTTTCAATCATTTTGTGCCAACTCGTGAAAGTTTTGTCTGCACTATTTTCTGAACATTTTATATTTCTACAAAGGATTCCACTTTCAGCATTGAAACAGCTTTAGAGATTGAGGAGAATACTTGAGCTTAAGATTTACTGTCGCTCAGAATTATAAGTGTGATTAACATGTTACGCCCAATAGTATAATGTTTTTCTAAGAGTTAAATTTCATGGAAAATCCATCAACTAGTTTTGGATTTTGACCAAAGTTTCTCTGAAACACAATGGACTCTTAATCCGTAACGGTTTCTTTCATTCAGATTAGTTGAAAACTTCGACCTAGGCATAAACCAATTTTCTGGCAAAACTTCCAAAGGGCTTTGAAGCAAGGGACTTGAATTTCAAATTTACAAATACACCCAACAACCTGGTGTAAACTCTTACAAAAGATCTAGAGCAAAAGTTTGTTTAATAAAAATTGCTCTATTTGCTGATTTGGACAAGCCTAATCAGTGACGGGTCTCATCTCTCAATCCAATTCGCGAATTGAACCTGAGCGAACGGGTCATGTCCTATGCCATGAAACCTCAATGGAGGCTTCATGAGCCCCTTCCTGCGTTATCAGTACAGCGCTAGGTAGCAGCCCCTTTCTCGTTATATTAGATAATGTGGGTTATAAACTATGTAAAGCCATTGTATTGAAGTGCCAGAAATCGTGGTATTATCCTACAAGCCGCATTGTTGAATGACTGAAGTTCGCATCATGAGCTATCAGATGTGTGTTGCTAAATTCCACACTGAAGTAAAAGAGATTAAAGGTCCAAACATTTAGGTCGGTACTTTATTGATGATGTAGTTAAAGATCTATTGAAATTGATGACTTAATGTTATCTAACTCAATAAACCCCCACATTGATTGTCCCGGGACAACTGTGATGTCACCAAGATAGGTGATATGAGCTAGGGGTGAGCAAAAACCCGGGTGACCCGCGTAACCCGTCCGAACCGAATCGGATCAACCCGACAAGGACGGGTAATAACTATGGTCGATTGATTATGGGTATTGAAGCCTCCAACCCGACCAACATCGGGTGACTCGCGGGTAGTTAAAATTATTCCCCGAGAGTACCCGACCCGCCCGATTATACAGACTCCCAAGTCCCAACACTAGCTGTACTACACTAGTACTCCATATTAAACTAGTACTACATCTAATATATTGGCATTACATTATAATATAATATTATTATGTACCTATACTTGGTAGTAGTCTCTAGGTTAATTTCGATGAAGAGAGAGAGAGAGAAGCAAGAGGGGAGAGAGAAAATAGGAGAGGAAGAAGAACATGGGTGAGAAATGGTGAAACAGAGGACGTCGAGAAAAACATGGAGTTCAATTCTCCAACTTGATTGTCAATCGTACGAGATTTGACTCCGATCCAGGCGAGATTGGCATATGGCGGTGATTTTTAGCTTTATTTTACCTTTAATTCTTCTCTACCTTATTCTTGTTCTCATCCTAGCGGCGGTGCTCTGTTTCGTTCTACTTGACGACACTGGTTGGTACTCACTCTCTCTCTTTCTCCCTTCTTGTCTCTTTCTTCTTCTTCTCCACCTCCGATCTACATCTACTTCCGCCACGTTCGATCTATCGTTTCACCATTTTCCGGCGATTTTACATGGGGAGAAGTTGACCGGGCCTACCCGAAATTACCCGACCGAGACCCGGAATCGATGAACCCGAACATTTCCGGTTTTTGTTGGTGTTTGATTGGGGACGGGTTAGTATCACGCCCAACCCGACATCTCGGGTCGGTCGACCGAATGGGATTATACCCGGCCGAACCGACCCGTGCTCTCCCCTAATATGAACTATGTTAACCCCCAGACTGAAAACATATAACTACAACAAACTCTCGCAATGTAGGACCAGAATATTGGCCAAAGCATTCGATAAATTCCAATATTGATCTATTCTAACAAATTCTTAGGTAGGAACAGGCTTCTTCAAATTCCATCAGCTAAATGGGAAACCTCCCACTTAACAGTTCAAAATGGTAGATTATATGATATGCTTGAAAATCAAGTAAAAAAACACAGATATAATGAGAACCTGTGCAATAGCTGATAACGTGAGAATAGGTAAAGTGCCCAAAGCCACCATTGCTAATCGCCAATTTAGAAACATTCCAATAAGAAATGCAACTACAACAGCTGCACTATCTTGTATTAATATGGAAAGCCGGTTGCTAAAAGCTGCTCTCACAAATGTAGCATCGTTTGCTAAACGCATGGACAAAGTATCGGCACTGTTTTCCTCTTCGTCAAACCAACCAACTTCATTGCGGAGCATAGCTGAAACAAAAAAGTCAAATGATAAATTCGCGCTCGAGGACATTGTTTTCCACAAGCAAAAGCAACCATGAACATCTAAACATTGTGTTCAAATGCAGCATTATGCATTCATGAACTAAATCTAACTACTAAAACCCAATTACTCCCATCTTCATTTCACATCACTACTCACAACTCTCTGTTACTCTCATCAATCACTCTATTTCTTTGCAGCCCCACACACATTTTTGTATCACACTAGTATCTACTTATTTTATTTATTAATTATTTGTCTTAAAAAATAAATCTAACTACGAAAACCCAAACACTCACCGCCTTCATTTCACATCACTACTCACAACTCTCTGTTACTCTCATCAATCACTATATTTCTTTGCAACCTCTCACATCTTCATGTCGTATCTACTTATTTTATTTATTAATTATTTGACTTAAAAAAATACATTTTTTCTAAGTTTGAAACTATAGTTCATTGGCTCAAGAAACGAATTTAAAAATGTTTAACACAATTCATTGTAGGAGTGCCTTCAGGCAGAGGTAACTTCACTAATGCAAAATCAGATTACTTGACAAAATATCTACCTCGAGAAGAAATTGCATACCTGAGAACATCATTCTCCTTATCCGTTCCGTCATTTTCTCCCCCATTATACCGAAATAGAAATGTTGCAGAAAATTAGCAACCACCGTAACAATACCCATGGCAGCAATAATTAAGCACCATTTGTCTACTTCATGCCTTATGTGACGACCTCGTTGATAATACTCTGTAAGGATGAGTGCAATCACATAAGCAAGTATTGGGTTGAAAGAACCAAATATTGCGGCACCAGTACTTCCTAAAACAGCATAAAGCCACTCGGCTAAGCTAAGTTCTATTAGCCTCCACAACGATGGCACCTCCAGTTCTTTAACACCATCTGCTTCCTTCTGAAGAGTTGTGCCATCAGACTGACTGTGTTGTCTACTAAAAGTTTGTGAATGAGAACGTTCATTTTCTGGATCAGAGGTCAAAAGGGGTGATACAGGAGACTCAGGATCAGAAGCATTGGACACGTGTTTGTTCCCGGATAGAACATCAATCTTGGGCAACTCCGGGAGCATCAGTTCAAAACTGTCCTGTCTTTTCATAGATGGCTCCTTATCATTACCATCTAGTGCAAACCCATTTTCTACCATTTTCTCTGGAGGCGGACTACGAACTATTGGAGACTCGTGTGAACTTAATACGACATCGGGAAGTCCAAGTGCATGAGCAGAATTTCTCTGGAGAGATGGTGACTTGATCATTTTAGGAGATGAAGGTTCCTGAAAGCCGTCACTTGCTGACGAATCTTTTTCTATTTGAAAAGTGGTCATTTCCTTGTAGTTAGCCACAGGCATCCTGGATGAAGGTAAAGAACACAGTAACCACAACTGAAAGAGAATCTCTAAAGACAATACAGAAGAGTACAAGAAAAAACATTTTAGAAAAAGAAGAACACTACTGATTGATGCACAATTCACCATGTACCGCTAGAGTATAAATTTCTTCAGAAATAATACCTCCGTGGAAGTTTTGCTGCTTCTTCACATTTCAGAAGTTCAGCGTACAGGCCACCTAAGGTTACCAATTCTTCATGTGTGCCCATCTCCACCAGCTGGCCCTCTTCCATCACTGCTATGTAATCAGCATGCCTTATAAGACTAAGTCGACGAGCAATGATAATTGTTGATCGCCCTAACATGAGGAGATCTAGAGCCTCTTGAACAGATCTTTCAGCTTCAAAATCAAGCCCACCAGTAACTTCATCAAGAAGAAGGATTGATGGATTTGAGAGCACTGCCCTAGCTACAGAGAGCTTTATTTTCTGTTCTTCTGTTAATGTGAGGCCAGCCCTTCCAACCTGACATGCATCAAGAAGCAAATTCTTAATAGCTAGGTTTACATCACAAAAGATGTCTGAGAAGTCAAATTTGATCAATCGATACTTGGATCACTAAAAGCTTATAGTTGTATACCTGTGTCTCATACCCTCTCTCAAGAGAGCTTATGAATGTATGTGCATGAGCTATTTTAGCAGCTTCTTCAATCTGATCTAACGTAGCATCAGACCGCCCATAAGCAATATTGTCTCTGATACTCAAACTTAGTAATGCAGGCTCCTGGGTAACTAAACCAATTTGGCTCCTTAGCCATTCCAGTTTGAGGTTCTTAATATTTTCTCCATCCAGAAGGACTTCCCCTGTAGTTCCAAAAATAAGGAGAAAACAAAGAATTATAGGTGGTTGTGACAAGGTTCATCAAGACTTCAACACAATTCATGTCCGAAAATACAAACAGTCGTTGTAAAGGAAGAAGATGTTTACCTAGTGTAGGATCATAAAACCGTTCCATCAAGGGTATGATACTGCTTTTCCCAGAGCCGTTTCTTCCGACTAGGGCAACTGCTTTTTTAGCTGGTACTGTGAGGTAGAACCCACTCAATATAGGAATTTCAGGGCGTGATAAATAACTGAAATACACATTTCTGAATTCAATATTTCCTTGTACAGAAGGTAGAGTAATTCCATCATTATTAACGTCAGAGGTCGAACGGCTTATCATTTCGTAGAGCCGGTAAGCAGCTATTCTCCCTTGCTCAAAAGAGTAGAAGTTTGTTGCTGCTTGATTCAGTCCACTGTGACCAATAACAACAAAAATTCATGTATAAGACCTCCCGAAACAGGAAATGAACTCCATCAGAAGATTAATTGTACTGCCTTTCCAGAAACTAATATGACCAGGAAATAATTAATATAAAATTAGAAAATTATATTCAAAGAGCAGTATCTTGTTTACAACATATGGAAATCCGCCTAAAACATGAACCAGATGAGAAGGGATCCCTAATGACAGCTAATTTCATGGTCCACTTTCTGTAGGCATCTAAGGACGAAAAGGAAATTCATAAGCAAAAGTTCAGCAAGAAAAAAAATTGATGCTAAGCATTTTTTTTCACTGTGGATGCCCTTTTGTTCACAATAAGATTTCCCTAGAATTCTAGAACACACCCTATAATAAAATTGATAAAACAAGATTTGTGCATCAGAATAGGACACACATACAAGTCGATCGATAAAGCTTTTTGACCTAATCATTCAAGAGCACCTCTAGAATATTTTACAGCCCCTTCTTTGTTGAAATTCAGACAGAAATGATCCTTGTATCTCAGAAATCAGTTTGTGTTTGGCAAACATGCAATTCTTACTCTTTGGGGCCTGCTCAAATCTCAATCAAAAAATTCTAGTTATGTTCATTCTTCACATTTAAGATCACAGAAATTATCCTTGAATCTCAAGGATAAGTTTTTATTTAGCAAAACCCGCCTCTAATTTTCAAAACATGTAATCATTTCTCTTTGGGACCTGTCTCAATCAACTTCTAATTATGTTCATATTTAAGATCACAGTAGCATCTCAAAGAAGGCATGTGACTTCAATGCGATAGATGGGATAAAAGGAAGATGGACAAAATCTTCACTAGAGGGAAGGATAAGTTTTTTAGTGCTTGAAAGAGGGCCACACAGTGCTCCACTGCCAATGGAGCCTACAACCTATTGGTAGTGAAATACCAAGTGGTGCTCTCTTGGAGCACGAAAAAGTTTTCCATAGAGTAAGACACGCAAGACGAGAATGCTAAGTGTTACTCCTGAAGGATGGGGGCAGACCCTGAAATTGACCACGAAACAGGGAGCAAATAGGAATTGTAACAACTAACTATTGAACGGAATTTCAAATGTTTCATTTATTATTGACGACTGAAGCACTTTAAGGTTACATTTCAGTAATCAAGAAAGTGGATTCAGAAGGTTTATTCATAGCTGCTTTGCATCTTCAAGACACGTGTGCTTGCTGCTTAGATGTCTTTCTCACTAGAAGTGATTTACTCGGATTCAAGGAACTCGGTTAACTTAGAAATTATATGGTTCTGTTTATGCTTCTATCTCTTACTGATTTTACTGTTAGCTAGAATATAAGTTGAGTCTTGTTTTTCACTTATCATAGTTAGTTTTCTTCAGTAATATGCTTTTAAATCTTGATTATCATGCCCTGCCAGTATAAATCATAGAATTCGTGTTCATAGATCGCCTACCACTCCATGCTAATATATACGACTGGGGTAAATGAAATCGCCCTTCATTGTGAAGGCTAGATGTCGATTATTTTATGAGTTAATCTTCACATTAGAGAACCTGGCTTCTGTCGGATATCGTCTGCTTACAGAAAAATATTTTGTGGTTACATGATATCATTTCATAGAAAAGATAGGCGTTATTGGTTCTCATTACAAGAAATATACAAAACTGAGAGTAAGAAGAAGAAACAAGAGTCAGATACTTACAGGCCACTTAAAATTATAGCGAACAAGGAAGTTACGACTTCACCACCATGGACTTTCCCGCGTGTAACCAAGAACCTCCCAACCCACAGTTGTAAAGCACACGAACAAATGGCAAGACCGTATGTAAAGCCCAACCCAAGTCCTTGCACAAGACTAATCAATATACCATATCTGAGAGTAGCTTGCAGAGCAGTGGCATAAGAATACTTAGCTAATGTTTCATTTGTAAATGCATACAACGTTCTGATATGGGAAACCGCCTGGAAAAATAAAAATGACATTAGGATCCATGGAATTAAAAGAATTTTCTACTCATACAAGCAATTCCCGCACCAATATATAAATATAACAAATACTAAAAGAAATCACACACTCCTTGTTAGAATTTGCACAGATTTAATAATCCTACATAATGATAATACAAACTTGCACGCGGTCTTTTTCCTTTGAGACAGGAAGGTTGTTTCAATATAGCATCTATGTTAGAAGTGAAAACATGGCATCACTTCCTTGTGCATATGAATAAGCACCACAAGCTGAATTAGAATAAATTACTGAATGTATTAGCCAATATGCAGACTCTTCACTCTTTCTAAACCTTACACCCTCCATGAATGCGCTAATATGCAGAATGCAGACCAAAGATATGCAGATTCTTCAACGTCTCTAAACCTTACACCCTCCATATATTGGCTAATATGCAGAATGCAGACGGGACATATAATTGAAACATTTCAACCTCTTCAAAACCGAATATGTCCCAATTGATATATCAAAAACCGCAACCATCATTTCTGATGAGAAAGTTTTTGAAACAGAAAAGCATAGTTGTCAAATCGAGATTCCGACCATGAATGAAATTCCCCATACTAAATCGTGAAATCGAATTGTGAATCGTAAAATTCTGTTCAAATCTTCTTAAGTATATAGAATAACATACCTTTAAATCTGTAAGCATGTGTGAACAATATATTCATATGTCAACAATAAGTAAACACAAGTTTCCAGAAAATTGCTGCCCTAACAAGTGATAAGGTGCTTTAGGGGTCTATCCAAAAGATAAAATGAGCGAACATATAAGAAGGTTTGTATGTAAAGCAAAGAAACATAAGATACCAATATAATGGGAAGTAAATGGAAATCTAGTAGTCTTGGCCTTAAAGAAGTTGTACTAGTTATTTCAAACAAACATGTGTAGCAAAATGGACAAAAATAGGAAAAGAAAGCTTCGTGGACTAACTCTAATTTAATTAGGGCCCAGCTACATTGATGATGAATCGCATGAACCGGACTGAATCTCTACGAATCGTAAATTCAGGCTCTTGATCGAGAATCGGAGTAGTTAAATATTCAGAGAGGGATTCGGATCTTTTCATGGTTGAATCAAATGATAAGAATCGAATCATGAATCGTAAGATTCTGAGAACTAGGCAAAAAAGAAGGGTTACAAAGAAACTGCCAAACTGGTTAGGTTGTACCAACACAACCTACACAGCGAGAGAGAAACTAACTATAAAGCCAAACTAAGCCAAAGAGTCAAGAAATCCAACAAGTGATCTATTGGCCCACGCTTGAGTCCGCCACTCCAGGGGCAACTGAAAGATGAGACTCTGACAAAAGCATCAGACGTACTAACACCATCAAAAGTCTGTCTGTCCCTAGCCAGCCTAACCAAAGGTGCTAAATGCCATGCTCTCTGCCTCTCCCTAGCCAGCCTAACCACATCCCACACAGTTAGGAATTCTGAAACGGTCGCAGCGGCAGCCCAACAAATGCCGAAAGTAGCCAGAACCAGAAAATCGCACAGCAGGGCGATGAAGCAGAAAATGGTCAACCGATTCTGCACTTGACCTACACAAACAGCACCAATTGACTAGCATGTGACGGCATCAAACCAAGTTGTCAGATAGTCAAGATACTAATCAAGAGCTGCACACCAGACAAAAGAGACACGAGCAGGAGCGTCTGCCTTCCAGATCGAAGGAGCTGGAATCAAGGAATCATTTGCCCCACACAAAGAAGAGTGAGAAGATCAAACAGACAAATGCCACTATAGAGAATCACAACCAAAGGATCTCGAAAAAATTAAGTAAAACATGCATCTCCAGTGATTTAAGTCTTGTCTAAATAGAACATCCCATTCCACGCCATCACTTCCAGTACTTCCCTCTTCACCTCCAACACACTGACCCACTAGAACTGGCGGATCCTGGGCTAGACGATTAAGCGACGAAAACTGATGCAAGGACTCCTCTCGCACCCACCGATCCTTCAAAAGCAGACACGGTCCCCTGTACCAATCTTGAACTGCAAATTCTGCACAAACCGATCCCACTCTGCCGTAATACCCTTCCATAAGCCGCACCCAAAAGGGCCAGTAACTGCCTTCGAGCACCACCCTACCTCTCTGACCCGAACTTAACATCAATAACCCTCTTCCAAAGTCACTGTCGCTCTAAACCATACCTCCGAAACCACTTCCCTATTAGAGAACGATTAAAAACGGTCAAACGGTGTATGCCCAGACCACCACTCTCCATTGGGCAACAAACAGTATCCAAATCTACCAAATGAGACTTACATTTGTTCCCCATCCCGGCCCCACAAAAAATCACGCCGAATTTTCTTCAAACGCTTAGCCACAGAAACTGGCACAATAAAACGAAACATGAAATAAGTGGGGAGACCAGACAACCTACTCTGTATAAGAGTAAGTCTACCACCTTTTGAAAGATACTGTCTTTTCCAGCCACGCAAAATACGTTGATAGCGCTCTATGACCTGACCCACACCTTAGTATCCTCGTACTTCGCCCCCAAAGGAAACCTCGCGTATCTAAACGGAAGTTGAGCAACCTGACACCCCAAGATGCTAGCAAACTTCTCGACCGTGGGTACTTCCTCAATAGGAATCACATCGGACTTCCTAAGATTGATCTTCAACCCAGACACCACCTGAAAACAATCTAGAACCCTTAAGAGATAACCTAGACTGGTAGCTTTTGCCTCACAGAAAATCAGGGTGTCAACCACGAACAACAAATGGTAAATATGAACCCTGTTGCCTCCTCCTAGTTGAAAAGCTTTTAAGGAACCTCCTTGCACCGCACTCTCTAACATCTTACTCAGGCCTCCATGACAATGATGAAAAATACGGGAGAAAGAGGGCAAACTGCCTCAACCGTGGGTACTTCTCGACCGTGGGTACTTCCCCAATAGGAATCACATCGGACTTTCCTCCTAAGATTGATCTTCAACCCAGACACCACCTGAAAACAATCTAGAACCCCTAGGCCTCGTTTGGGTAGAGGATATAGTATGTAGGGATAAGGCTTATGCTGGGATATGAACAATGATATGAATGTTGTCTGATAAGCCCTGATAAGATATGCTGGCTGTCTGTGTTTGGGTGCTGTCGGATATGATGCAGGATATGAAGCAGGATATGTGCCAAAATGACTGTAATACCTTCAGTGCTGTTATTTTTTACAAAATATTGTATATTTTAAATTGATGAGGGAAAATGTATACAAAATGTATCAGTATTTATGTTTATATTTTAATACTATTTTTTTCTATACAGTGGTGACATTGTCAAAATGTATACAAAATGTGTATTAATACGCGAAATAAACTTCTAGTAACATGCAAACATAACAAATATTTGTAGATACAACATGGCCATAGCAAAAGATGAAGTATAAATTACTACTACTTATTGGCATGTTGGTATGGTGTTACAAAACCTACAATAAACAAGTTAAATCAAACTAACGAAATTTCAGCAAGCACGGAAAAATATCTTCATATTTATCTCAACCATACATACTCACAACCACAATTGGTGTATAGTGTGGCAAAACCATACATACACAAATGAAGTTATGGAATCTCAAAATAATAGTTATCAAACCCATGGGGACCTCATCCAAAATAAAGGTACCAAAACTTGAGAGGGAAGGAGGGAGGTGAAACGATGAAATAGCTAATAAGGTTTGGGGACAAGGGTGGGAAATTTGATAGTTTGTGGGGTAGTTTTGTAAACCTACTAGCATCCTAATATGCTATATTTTCTTATCCGAGCTTATACCTCCATGTTGGTGGTATAAAATTTGTTCATTAAAAGCTCCATCAACATAAGGCAACATAACTTATCCCCTCTCTTATCCGGCACCCAAACACTTGATAAAAACAGAGAGGGTCTAAGAGATAACCTAGACTGGTAGCTTTCGCCTCACAGAAAATCAGGGTGTCAACCACGAACAACAAATGGTAAATATGAACCCTGTTGCCTCCTCCTAGTTGAAAAGCTTTTAAGGAACCTCCTTGCACCGCACTCTCTAACATCTTACTCAAGGCCTCCATGACAATGATGAAAAATACGGGAGAAAGAGGGCAAACTGCCTCAACCCACGTGACGGCTGGAAAAAACCTTATGATTCCCATTGACCAGAATATAAAGCCTAACAGTAGAGATGGAAGACTGAATCCACCCTAACCAACGTTGACTGAATCCACCCTACCGAACAAATAAATATGCCAGTTCACGTGATCATACGCCTTCTCAATGTCTATCTTCCAAAGCACTTCCGGCTCACCCCCTCTTAACCTATTATCCACACATTGATCAGCCTCGAAAGCTGCAATTAGAATCTGTCTACATGCCACAAAAGCATCCTGAGACTCAGAAATGAGGGAGGGTAAGACGCGCTTTAATCTCATCGCAAGCACCTTAGCTAACATCTTATAAGAGCTCAATCGGCCTAAACTCGCATATGTGCGCTGCGCCATGTTTTTTTGGTAAGTAAAGCCACAAACGTGGCATTGAGGCTCCTCTCAAACTTCCCTGTCAAATGAAACTCATGCATATCGACATTACAACAGTCCTAACAACATCCCATTTATGTAGGAAGAAGGAAATAGTCAAACTATGTGGCCCCGGAGCCTTGTCACCACCCAAAGAAAACAAAAATTGTCTCCCTCTTCGTCCTCGAACGCCACCCCCCCCCTCCCAAAAAAAAAAAAAAAAACCACCTCCGGCTCCCTCATGTAGCCCCTCAAAATATAACCATCCAATTTAGGTCGATCCACAGCAACCTCATGGAAGAGACCCTGATAAAAAATTCACAATAGCCTGACCTACCTCATCCTCCTCAACAAGAGCTGAATCCACTACCTCAACTCCAGCAATATAATTAGACCTCCTATAAGAACTAGCTAAACCATGAAAAAACTTGGAACATTTATTCACCACAAAGCCCTAGACTTTTGACACCAACTAATGGACTCCAACTCCAATCTAGCTATACGAGCTAACTCACCCATCAACAAGGCATGTCTATCAGATTAACCCTCCATCACTACCACCTGGCTCTCGCCTGACTCCTCTCTATCACCCCTATCAAACACAGCCAACTCAGCAAGACTTTGGCCTTCTGAACCTCCAACAAACGAAATACTTCTTTATTCCACTGCTTAATATCATCTAGAAAGATACTTCTAATCTAACATGATTCATTTGAATCAGATTCAAATAATTCCAGAATCATACGAATAGTTAAGGTTCTTGATAATCTCAGTACTTAAGAAAGCAAGGATCCATGTACTCTTCTCTAGTAGATAATATGAATGCAAGATGAGTACATGTATCTGAACAAATTAAGACTGATAAGTCAACAAATAATGAAAAGCAGAAACCTGTTCAGCAATGCTTGCTGCCTCTGCATAGGCATCCTGAATATTCTCAGCAAGCCTATGAAGAAATATATTTGAAATTCCTCCTGCGGCGACAATAAAAGGACCAGTGGCTAAAGTTATGAGAGCAATCTGCCAGCAGTTAACAAATCCAATCACAAGACCACTGATGAAAGTAGCCATGTTATGAATATAATTTCCAACCTGTAACATCAAGAAGATTAAAGATTAAGCATTAAGTGCTAATGGAGAAACCAAGTATGAAGCTGTAAAAGTCTACTTGTTTCATACTTTTTCACTAAGAGCAGACTGGATGAGTAGCACATCGCTTAATACTTGGCTTACAATATCTCCATTGTTACCATAAGTGTCGAAAAAACTCATGTCCTGATTTAGTAACACTTGGACATATTTTGATCTGATTACTGCAGTCTGGCGTTCTCCAGTAAGAATCCAGCAAGAGACCTCTATAACATAAAATTGTTATAAATGAAATCGCATTGTCATAGTAATGAATCAACAAAATCAACTGAAACTGGTAAATGAATGAACACTTAACTCACCTATCCAACCAAAAGCAAAAACACCCGCAGCAATGTACACTACAGTCAATGTTAGCTGCAGAAATAGAAAAGTATAATGTCAATTAACAATACACTTTACTTGCAAGTAATTTCTGTATCAGGCTGCTCTAAGTCAACAGTCATTCAAATACCTGAACTGTTAGTAACTCATTACTAAAAAGATAACAAAGAGAAAAAAGGCAAAAGCGAAGAGACTGCTTAAGATTCCTCTTCTTGAATTGAGTGAGGTACTCTTTCTTCAATGGGTCTAAACAACTGGTCAAAATCCCATCCTTCAAGATGTAACTCACAAGATCCAATCTGAATCATTTTTGGAAAATACAAGTAGACAGAGACAGAATTTCATAATTCCTTTAGATTCTGAATCCCTGTCCAATGTGCTGCAGCTGTATTAGTAGTTTAGATTCATTTACTCATGCCCCAAGTTCATCACGTCAGACCTCGATTACAAGGTACTTTCATGATATTCAAGAAATCATTTTCTCATTACATCTTAGCTTCATTTAATTAGCTTCTTGTTCTATATTTGTCATTTCCTTGCCCCCTAAGTGAGGTATAGGTTGTTTTCCAAAAGTAGAATAATGATCTTCTCATCCTTGCCTCAAATTACCTTTCAAAAGCTGAGACATTTGATCATTCATACTTCCGCAATACATCAAGTCAAATTGTAGCAAGGACTGTCTTGCAATAGCCTTTAACACGGGAGACTAGCGGCCAACTGAAACTGCGCGTGGGTTGGACACAAAGAGGCTAAGATTGAAAATTTAGACCAAGTTTCATGGTGCCTACTTAAGCTATCTCAGATTTGTTCATATTAGGTAGCTGGTCAAAGATGTTACAATACATTTGGCTTCTTTAGTTGTTTTGAATTCAACCACTAACAGAAGTTTTGTTTAGATTGACAGCATTGTGATTTAATTTAGTTCTTTGACCCTGAGCCAAGGCTTTGGTAGGTTTCTGATATGTAGGGTTGAAACTAGGAAGACTCAACAACATCAATCATTTGAACTTTTAGTGATAATACTCCCCAATTTTCGTGTTTTGGTAAAATTCTATCCCAAAATTAAGATGCTTCCCAGTCCTTACACTCTTCCGTACTGCATGACGCACCAACTGAAGACTAGATGTCGTCTTGCATTCCATCAAATAATCCTCTTACTCAACGTCGAAATAGCACCCATTAGCGTACAAAAGAAGCAACCCCGAGGCTTCAATTCCACAGCTTGACCGCACACCCATTCGCATACCAGATTTGCTCTAAAGCAACTATAACAACCTAGTTGAGTTACTGGCACTACAACTTGGTGATCTGAACTCAATGAACACAGTAAAGAAGCCAAAATGCTTGGCTCAAGTTGCTAGAAGTCATAACGTTCTATATGGATAAACCATTTGACTGATTTCAAATGACAAATAGTATCATGAATTCAAAGCGCTTAACCTAGAATACAACACAATCCACATGGCAACGGGAATCACAAATAACAGTTGCTCTAGTATAATCATATAACGCCCTAGCTAAGTTACCAGCTCCGAATTTGCTGACCACAACCCTACAACTGTGAGCAACCAACCAACAAGTTAAGATGAAAAGTGCTCAACTCAAGTGCTAAAAGCCCAAACGCAACTCATAAAGTAGCATATTGATGAACAATGTGACTGAATCCAAAGGAAAACCAACTGAAACTGAGTCCAAAAAAAATGCAGACAACAGAAGGAAATTAGAATTTAGAGATTTCAATGAAAGTAGAACTTGAAGATAGTATTCTACTGTTTCACAATTTAACTTGGTTTCCTTGGCGCGTTCCCAAATCAAACTGTGACATCCTTCTCCCCTACGTGCAGCAACGAGAGCAAATATACAATCTAATGATAGCCCCGGATCAAGCAGTCATTAATTTCAAATGAACACGATCGAAAGTTATGTTCCTAGTTCCTACTATTAGCTTCTAACGGCTTCAACCCTCGAAGTGTGGCGTTCATACACTTTTATCACCCTCAAAAGGGATTAAACTATTCGATTGCGCAATAGTGTCCTCTGGTGAGCAAGAACACACAATTACAATTTCCCACTGTCCTAGACTGAATTAATGACAATCTTTTCCGGACGTATCACCACTTCAAACTCCATTGACAGTACCAACCATTTTCACTCATACTAATCCTACTTTTGCTACATTGTCTTCACTTCTCGACACTCCGTGCCATTAATTACACACTTAGGGACTTCAGAAGCATAAAATAAAAAAATAACTGACTGCACTAAGCTTAATCAAGCAGATCATTGTTACTGCAGAAATGTAACTATACCAGTTCATTCATAGATCAGAGAACAACAAAATTCAGAAGCGCTAGGTCGAAATCATACCTCTCTGAACTCGTGAAACAGAACATCTCTATCTTCCGGACTATTATACTTGAACAAGTGAACTATTTTCGCAAAGTAATGCAAGTAAACCACCAGCGCCGTCCCGTGAGCCGCCGCCGCCACCGATCCAACCACCATCAGCACCCAATCGAGCCGATCCGCACACGCGAAGAGCCGCGAGAACGGCACGGCGGCCGGCGGCGGCTCCATCTCTTCGGCGTCCTCCATCTCCTCCTCCACCTCGACATGGACCACATCTGGTCCCGTGTCCAGGTACGGCGACGGCGACTCCGGCGGCTCCGAGACCTCCGACACCGGCGTCAACGGCTGTATGTGCGGCGGCGACCACCCGAACAACCCCCTCGACACCATCACTCACCACTCACGAGATCTCCAGCTCAAACGCCCAAATCTCAAAACCCTAACTCACTGAAACGGTACTGAGGACTCGATTGAGTTGAACCGAGTTGAGATCGATCTTCGGTGTATTTACATAAACCTTTGAGAATAGAGGAAGTGAAGAGGAACAATCAATCTCTCTCTTGTGTTGTTGTTCTTCAGCTTTTGCGATTGTTTCCGTGTGGAGAGAGTTGGAATCGTTGAGGTGACTCGGCGGCGGAGGAGTGATTTGACTGAGTCAAATGGGGCGGAGAGAGGTGTGGGGTGGGGAGAGAAGGTTCGGCTGCTTGTTGGGGACTGGAAATGTTAGGTTGGCGTTCGACGGCGACGTTTCTCAGGTGAGACCGTGAGAGAGTTTTTTTTGCTTTGTGCGGTGCGTACACGTCGGCGTTTACAATAAACTATGGGAGTGGGGTTGATGTAACGGTTGGCTTCACGGGGAAGTTTCGGGTGGTGCAGAAGTAGCCACACCTCAATGAGGGTGATCATTCGAATTGAAATGTTATTTTGTGGTCAAAGCAGGACGAGATTGTTGAATATAGCAAAATGTAGTTCCTCCATTTCTTCTCTTTCTCTACGTTTTAATTTTTTGACTCGTATCTGGGTCACTTTGATCGGGGGATTTGGATTGTAAAACGATATAATTTTTTGATAATTTTTTCACTATGTTATAAACAACTTTTACTCTACAACACCAAGAAAAATTGTCAAAATATTTGACCATTTTGCTATCCAAATCACCGGGTCAAAGTGACACCGTGAATAGTGACAAAAGTCATAACGTAGAGAAAGAAAAAAAATGGAGGAAGTATAATTTTGAAAATTAGGACATCAATATGTTACTAATACTATTTAGGGGGCCAAGGTAAATAATCTCAAAGCTAAAAGTGTCTGCAGTACAAAAGTATGATGTAGGGGATTATTTCTCATTACATGACTACTACAAAACCAAAGACTAGGGGGGTCATGGATCATGCTAAGTTGCATATGGTTCACTCCATGGATATGTTAATAGTTGTGGACATTGATATGTTAATAGCGGTGTGATGTTTTGAAATTTGTTGTTGGGAAAACTAGTTTTGGGATACAAGATTGTACTTCATATGCTCCTCGTCTCTATTTTTACTTTCCGTTTTAGGTCGTTTCTTGTCTTTTTTTACTTATTATTTTAAGTAACATTTTGGTAGTGACCTGAGTGTTCTGCCCTTAATCCCATTCACTACCCTAACCCACCCATTAGCCCACTTTACTCCCTCTCTTCACATATTTCTCTCACACTTCAGTACTTACTATAGATTGAAAAGACAAAAAACATATAGAGACGGTGAAAGGATGACGATGGAAGGACGATGAGGAGGCGGTGGATGAGGCGCTAGAATAGGACGGTGGCGGTGTTGGCGGTGTAAGAGGACGCGGATTTCTACCTCTACGTCGTCGATCCATTCTCCTCCGGTGTTACTTTGTCCTTTCCTCCATCATATCTAAATCGATTCGCCTCTGCTTCTCGTTCTTACATTCTTCTCCTCTAGATCTGGGTAGAACATCTCATTCTCTTTTTTTTTCTCGCTCTCCCTCAATGCATCATCATCAGCAGCTCTGGGTAGAGGTGGTGGTGGGACAACGACAACGTTCAGTGGTGGCGGTGGAGGTCATATTGTGGCAAATGTGTTGTTATATCCAATATTGATGTTTAAATATGTTTGTGTGAAAAATTACAGGTATATTGGGCTGGTTTGGCAAAGTTTAATTTTTAGATAGATTAATTGTCAATAATCTGGCGGGGAGGAGTGATTATTCCGCGTAGTTAAGTAGACCCGGGTAATATAACTGGTACCGGTTAAAGCCAAATCGGGACCGGGTAACTAACATCAGGTACCGGTTGAAAGTTGACAGGGACCGGTCACCATGTAGAAGATTCCATCGTAGGCCACATGTCACGGGGTTATAGGCCGGCTGACCAGACCTCCTCGTAATCTGTAGATTCTCCCTTTTTTCCGGGCGTGACTTCCCCCATTTCTCATGTTTTTGTAAGCATGTACTTCTTTTTTATGCTTTTACCATCGGGTCTATTAATTCCCCTCTTCATCAACTCTCATCCTCATCTTCATAAACTTACACCCCTGTTTGCAATTCTCTTCCTCACAACCATCTCCTACCTTCCTCTTCTTCTCAACTTACTCGTCCAAATCCTACAAATATACCAATTTCGATTCGAAATGGCGTCTCACCGAAATTTTGACAACGTACATTTGAACGATCCAACTCGGCGACACAACAATCTTCCTCTAACTCTCATCTCTAATGATGTTCCTTTTCTTTCAGATTCTCAAATTTGAGGTACGATGAGTTAACGTTGAGAAATGTTTCCTCTGATCAGGGTATCGACTTGGAAGAGCGGTATGACCATTTCCTCACATCTTACTTGGTCGACATGGGTTGGCAATCAATGGCTGATCTCGACACAAAAGTGTACCTCATGCTCGTTCGAATAATATTCGCAAACATGGAGGTTGTGCAAGTTCCGGGTAATATCAGTTATCCCGCCACGTACTTGAAGGGCACATACATGCATTTAACCGAAGATGGATTGGCTGCGACGCTAACCATATCGAATTCGGGAGAGAAGGTTTTTTTCACCAAAAATGAAAGACCTTGAAAAACATATTGCAGTGCCCTTTGAGGATTACTATGGCTCCTTGTGTGTCGACCGGTACCCCATGCCGGTAGCGCTGAAAATGGCGAACATCCAGCCCAAGTACCGTCTGCTCAAACAGTTTTTGGCGAAAACTATATTACCGCACATTTTTGGGCTTCGTCATTCATTGTTGTGTTGTTGAACGTCCTTTGTCTCTACCGTACATTATGCAGCGTGTAATGTTTAGGTGTTTGGGTAGTGGTAATAAGAACCAATGCATCCCATATGGTGCGAGTTGGACGACAATAATGTCGTACTACCGTATTGAACCGTCTTTGACGATGTCGTTCAAACCACTGAGAAACCCATTGATCGCACTGCTGTAATTCAGCTACGGAGATTCTTGACACGAGATGAGGGAGATGCTAGCGCTGGACCATCTACCAGGCAACGTCGTATTACCTCAGATGCCCCCCCCCCCCGTCCTACCCCACTTGCGAGTCAGACCACGCAACGATCAGTCAGTACGAGGGACCATCAGTTGACATTACACGAGGTCAACAAAAACGTGGTGAAAGTGGGCCGTAAAGTTTCAAAATTGAAGAAGTACGTAAAGAGCGGCTTCAAGAAAATTGTGTAAAGATAGCAATGATTGGTAAAAATATCATCACCCATTCCTACATTATAAAAATGATATCGAAATGAAAGGAACTAAAGTCAGAATATAATGTAATTAACTAATTATAAACATATCTAATATAAATGATTAGAAATTTATTAAAATTAGAGAAAACACAACTAATTAACAAACAAGGGCAGTAATATCTCAACAATTAAATTCCGGTGTAAGCATCACTGCTAACCGGAATAAGAATCAATTCCCTTAAAGAATTGTAATATTAAAATGGATTGTAGAAGATTTAATCAAAGCAAATTCCGAAATCGCATCTTTGAAAATCTACAATGAAATAGTAATAACTCTTCAAAAACTGATAAGTTACTTTTTACCAAAAGCGCTTAAAGTTGTCGATGAAGTCAGCAGAAACATTCTATAATTGACCTTAGTATATGAATATAGATAGAAAAATAAATTCTCCTAAATAAATAGATAAATGCTACGTATGTTTCGCCTGAAACTTTTCAATTGACTTTTTTCACTATTCCCAAGTCACTTTGACTTGGTGATTCGATTAGCAAAAAACAATGCAAGAATTTGGTAATCATTTAATTGTTATTGAAGACACTATGAAAAAATTATCAAAATATTGTATCGTTTTGCTATCCAAATTATTGGGTCAAAATCACATGATTACGAGTGAAAAAATCAACTGGAATGTTTCTGGTGAAACCTAGGTACTTATTAATTTAACAACATCTAATGCATATTCGATCAGATAATGAGGGGTTAGCGAACCAAAGTCACCACTTACACGTGTATGCAGACAAGAAAAGTCTAATAAACGCATACTCGCTCCGTTCTAGCAGGTTCATAAAAACATATTATTCACTTTGATCTGACGATTTAGTTAGTAAAATGATGCACAAATTTTGTAATTTCGTCATGGTGTTGTAGAGTAACTTTAACTCTACATCACCATGAAAAGATACCAAATTCTAGCATCGTTCTGATAACTAAATTATCGGGCCAAAACGACTTGGATAAATTAATTTTGAAGAACCTGAGTATTTAACCAAGGATTTGTTGTATGACATTTAAGATGGACAACATCAGGGATTGTTGACTGCTATTCAATTCCCAAACTTATTTCCTTCAATGAAAAAGAAGCGTTTACACTAATACAATAATCTGACAAATGAGTTAAATTACTCCAAGAATCAGAAATTTCTGTGAGAGAGTTTATTCTCAGATGCAGTTAAAATTTCTAACAATGCATTAAAGTATGCTTCTTTAATAAGTACGATATATCTTTTTCATAAGCGTATAGAATTTCATTAACAGTACGGGTACGAGTACATGATGTACTAGCCTACAACATAAGACACATCCCAACATCAAACTAGTACTAGCATAAATAAAATAAAATAAAATAAAACATAGATATGTTTTTTGGGAAAAAATAAAGATATTTTTCAGTGCTTTTTAAGTGAAGTCTAATTATACAATTAGATATACTTGTGTTAGCTTAATATTCATATTTGTATTCTCAAAAACAAATCATCTTTTTTTAACAAATCATCTCTATGCTAGCAGAAAGTGAAAAAAGATTTCTGCAATCGAGTTGGAGTTGGCAAGTGGTAACTCCAATGATCACATGCTATATCCGTGCGAGGGTAGTACACGATCATATGCTTTTTTTGTTTTGTTATTAATATCTTTTTATAATATTTAATTTAATTTAATAAAAATATGGATACAAATCTAACCATGGCAGTGGACAACAGGCAGTATCATTGTGGTGTGCTTTTGTTCTTTTGCCAGTCCATTTTTGCTGTTCCCCTTTCCCTTTGCTCTATCTAATCCATTTATTTGCCTTTTGTGCTTGTTGAGATACATCGACTTTGATTAAAGTTTCTCAATTTAATTCAATAGTAGTTGGGGCGATATTCTGGAATTGGGATTGAACTCAATTTTTAGCTGAAAAATATGTATACTTGATCAATACATGCTCGAGTTTCTTTCATTTTTGCTTCAAAAACCTTATTATCATTGTTATGAAGAAAAAAAAAAAAAAAAAAGATACATTGACAAAGAAAACCAAAACACGTAATTACGTAGTTCGACAAAACAACGTATTGCTTAAAGTTAAGAGATTTACTAAAACAGACGAAAATGTTTCCAAAAGAATTGGGAATTCTCACCATTAGGGCATACCACCTGGGTATTCTTATAGGAGCTCGGCAACATTAGGGTAACAATACAACATTCTCACCATTGTTGCAGCGTTTGCCTAGTTGCAGCATAAGTAGTAATTTGTGGGAATTCTCACCATTGTTGTAGCGCAAATGTCTTCATTACAGCAGAAGTCGGTTTAAACATACAAAAAGGATCATCCGGGAATTCCTCCATCGAAAATTCCTAGACTTATATTTTTAATTGTGGATGGGCCTTCAACAGCAGATACAGACACACAAACATAAATCCTGAGTCAGCCCATCGACAACATGAAGGCTTCGCGAATGACAGTTATTTTCATTCGGACCCCACCTAACATCTTAATATTACAGAAACTGTCACATTGCACCAACAATGAAAAGTGTTCTCGAAGTCCTCTACTATCATTTTACTATAAAATATTCCATATACACATTTTAATAAGATTTGTTTACTAATTTTTCATTTACATTTCATGTAAATACATTTAAATTTAACGATTTTATCATAATAAATGAATAAATCAAAAAATAAAACCATACAACATACTGAAACAATAAAATTCGTAAACGAAAGTCCCCAACAACGGAAGTTTTGAGGTCGATAAATTAACAAGGACCTAAGTCAGGACCAGGTGGCGGAAATGACAAATTTTGCCAGTCCCAAATTGATTGTGCTTTGCAAATCGATAAACCACTTCACATTTTTCTCTACCCCAATACTCTTTTGAAAGGGGTGAAACTTTCATTTAACAAAAAACGCAAAAAACAAAGACAACTGTGTATCAGAATTTCAATACAGCAGGTGTAGGAAGAAGGAAGCCCTGGGCTTCGGGGAGGGCTCGACAAAGCTCGGGAAGCACGATTAGCTTAGCGAAGCTCCGACCCCATGCCCGGACCTCCTTTTGGGCTAGCTAATCCTCGTAATCGTGTTCCTCGCCAAGCCCAGCCCGCCTTGCTGCGGTTGGCCACACTAATTTCACAAAGAGGCGCTTGTAAGACAGAGTGGATTGGCTAGCATCTACCTACTCATAAAAAGCCTTATTGGTAATGGTAGTTGTCAGCTTGCAAAGGACTACTAGACGCAAATAAAGACTGAACAAGAAACCAAATTCATACTACTACCTGAAATTGCTACATGGTCAGCCTCTTACAGCAAGATCCAATTGAAGTAGTAGTCCTGGATCATACCAACAAAAGACACCTAGCTAGTGGTTCTGCTAATTACAAAAACAAAACAACTGATCCACCCATCGATGGCCAAAAACATTACAACATGAAGTGATCATGAAACTAACTTTATTAGCTACAACTAGTACTACTACTAAAGTAACCAGAAAAACAAGCACACCCTTGACTAGCTCTTTTCCTTCCACATGCAGTTATCATCCCCAAAAGCAGGCAAAAGCCATAAAAGAAAGGATAGTGTCAACTGGTCATCAGCTAGTTGCACCAAAAAAACATGTACTAATCCAGCACTAGTTCTTGAGAAAGACACTTGTTAAGACTGTCTCAGACTGCAAAGACTCCTTCAACAGCATCAAACCCTGAAAAAAGAATCAAAGATACACCCAAATATTAATAATAACATCAGTACATATCTTCAGTTATTTACTCAGAAATTTCATACTACACAAAAGCATAATGATTAATGTACATATTGTACCTCATCCATGCCTAGCTCCACAACCGTTTCTTCGAGTGTGTCGATTCCTTTGACGCCGAACTTGTTGAGAAGGGTGATGCTGGAGATAGTAGACATAGGTGAAACCACCAAATTATCCATCACCATGTATGTTACCACCCCTTTAACAAAACCGCCGCCGCCAGAAACTGGTGTCACGGGCTGATCATCCTCGGGTGGTGGAACAATGTAGTTCATTGCCCTTGACATAAGTTGGTTACAACTAGGACACACTGCCCGGGGGTCATCGGAGACATTACGCCTACAACCAGGGTAGGTATAGGGGTCATTAACGGCATTAAGGCAGCAATACATCTTTTTTGCTACTGCCGGACTACTACTAGTGTTGTTTCTGCAGTAGTTTGGCAGCAGAACCGGAACATTTAGAGCAGAAGATGGTATCTGGGGTTTCAAGAGAGACTCTCTTGTTTCAGTAGTTTGGAGATAGGTCTCGCCTAGTGTTTGGATGCTGTCATAGAGGTTACCGAGACTACCCACCATGGAGTTCTTGGTGAGTAGCCTGGAAACCGTACCCAAAGGCATGGACATGAGGTTGAAGAGGAAATCTATAAAGTCCTTACCAGCTTCTGCAAACAGAACTTTCTTTCCACTCTTGTCAACCAGAAGTTTCATGCTCACTTTGGAAGCTGCCATTGGTGTCTTGTGGAGGGTTTGCAGAGAGAACTGTACTACTACAAGTGACTTTCAGTTGTACTCTCTACTCAGCCACTATAAAGGCGAAAAAATTGGTCTTTAACCCGCCTACGAACTTGGTCTTTCCAATCTACCCGGTGGAGTATAAGTGATGGTGTGGTCCTTTATGATTAGGGTTTAACCAAAAAAATAAACACAATTTTGAACTTTAAACAGATTTTATTATTAAAAAAAAAAACCTACGGTTACTTTTATCTTTTCCAACTCCCAACCCATCACAATCACTCTGCACACTCTCTCTCTCTCTGCAATTGCGAAAAACCGACCCTTGCTCTCTCTTCCTCCCTCCATGGCGTCGTCCTCCACAACTGCTCCCTCCTCTTCATCATCGCCGTCCATGGCTGCCACCGTCTCCGGCTCACTCCCTGTCGGTGTTGATCAAACTCAGGCCATTGTTATCCACCCCACCGCCGGGACTATCGGCATCCTCAACCGCCCAATTCCCACAATTCTTGTCGGGGTTGATAAGGTTAGAATTTTAGTTTGAATTTTAGTTTGTGTTTGATTTGTTGTTTCATATAAATCCAGTATGATTCATGTTTCTGTTTGTTAAAACTTGGACGATCTGGGTTGAATGTGTTGTGACGATCTTAGATCTAGTTTTTGTGGATAGGAGACGAAACACCTGCCTATGGCATTTTTACGAGACGATCTAGTCTGGACCGGATCGTCCGCGTTTAAACCGGATCGTCTGTGTTTAAACCGGATCGTCTGGTGTTAGACCGGATCGTCTGGCATGGTCTTCTCGGTTGAAATTATATTTACCGAGACGACCTTGTCCAGACGATCCGGTGTAGCACCAGACGATCCTATATAAACTCCGACGATCCTATATAAACGCGGACGACCTTGCCAGAGTTCGTCTCTGTGAATGGCCTCTCGGTCGTCCGTGCCTTTCCCGTATCGTCTGTGTATTTTTTCTTATATCGTCCGTGTTATACAGAACTACTGAACACTTTGACACAAAAATTTTGACTTGTTCAACACTGCATGCTAGATTGAACACACCCTGAACACTTTTTTTTTAACAAGAACTGCTGAACTCTTAGGATTGACACCAAAACATTAACAAGACAGTTTATAACTTAGATTAGCTATAAATTGAAATCATTAGCTTAAAATGATTAATAAGTTAGATACAAAGTTTATAACTTACATTAACATTGATAACTTACCTACACAGTTTATAACTTATATTAAAACTCAATAACTTATGGATTTGTGTTTTATAATGTAGGTTCAGTTACTTAAGGTTTCGGACTTGGCTCAATATTTGGGAGGAGACGTACCGCTACCCTTGTGTAAGAAGTTGATTGAAAGAGGGAACATCACTACGAGGTGCCATATGAAATACTATGAGCAGACTATGAAATTCCTTAGTGCGGAGGTACGGGCAGTGATACAGACTAGGCTCCCGCAGTTGAAGTTCTTGTTGCAACTTAATGGTGGCCCGTTCAACTATCCGGGGCAGATAGTAAATCTTGTTCAGCATGCGAAGATCAACTCGGACAAAGAAGACACTGAGTTGTGGTTCAACGTAAACAACATGCCGGTTCGTTTTGGATTGCAGGAGTTTTGCTTGGTGTCGGGGTTGAGAATTGGGAAAATCGAGGGGTTAGGTGAGAAAATCATTGAATATGGTTGGGCTAAGAAGTACCTCAAAAACCACAAGATGGGAACTAACATCAAAATCAGTAAGGTTGAAGATGCACTGAAGAAGCTGCAAGAAGAAAAGGACTTGAGCCCTGATAAACTCACTGATTATGCTAAGTTGGCGATGGCTTGCATAATGGGTAGGCTGGTGTACACGAAAAGCTCTAAGTATGAGATGTCCATGGATGCATTTGGGTTGTTCTCGGATCTCGATTGGGCTAACAGTTTCGCATGGGGGAGCTATTTGTGGAAAGATTCCCTTGAACAAGTGAGGACAGAGGTTTGGAACTGCAATTTCGATCCCGAACGTCGCAGGAAGTATAACATGCATTGCTTCCCACACACTTTCTGGCATGGATTTGCGAGGCCATACCGGAGCTCGGTGACAATGTGGCCAAGAAGAAGGAAGGTGCACCGATACGACCGAGGTTGAATAACTGGGAGTGGAGAAATTGCAATGCAACCTTGGAAGAAGCCTCCGCTTATTGGAAATCTGTAAAGAAAGTATATCCAACTCTTTTGCCAACGGAGGAAGAGAAGACGGAGCCCTACTGGCAAAGCTTCATTGAGCACCAGCGTAGTAACCTTGGCAGGCCTCTTTTCCCACGGTGGAGCACGGTCTTTCAAGAAAAGACTATAATATTGGATGATCAACATGAGAATCGTGCTTTCGAACCTTCCTACAACTTTGGTAAGGTACAGACGGAAGATGATGTTGAAGCGGAAGAAGATGACGTTGAAGCGGAAGAAGGTGGTGTTGATGTGGAGGCTAGTAAGAAGCGGAAGAAGAAGGGCAAGAATGTCGCTGCGGTTGGCCCACAAAGGAAGAAGAAGAATGTACCCCAAACCAGTGATGCTAGTCCGACGAGGAAGAAGCAGAAGACTCTTCTCATCGATGAATCAGAAGAAGAACAAGGGGGAACAGAACAAATTAGAGAAGCCTCTATCCCCCCTGCGGAAGTGCCTGACCAGCAAAATGATGCAACTCCTGCACCTGAGGTCCCTAGAGCTTCTGTTCAGATTGGGGACTTGGAATCGTTCAAGCAAGATTTGTTTTCCCTGGTCCGGGGGGAGTTCAAGACAGTGAACGACAAAGTCGACAAGTTTGGCGAACGATTAGACAGTGTGGAGCAGGAAATCAGAGAATTGCGATCGTTGTCTAACCAGCAAGCGACCGCATTATTGAAGACAGCCGCGTTCAATCAAAGTCGACAAGTTTGGCGAACGATTTGATGGTAGTTTCTTAAGTTGTGGCCTCCCAAAGATGAACGTATAGTTTCTTAAGTTGTGGCCTCCCAAAGATGAACGTAGTTTGTATAGAGATTAGAGAGAGAACTATAAATGGTAATGTGTACCTTGTCCATCCATTTAATTCACTTGGATGTTTAAAGTTTAAACAATTTGAGACTAGAATATATTTGTGAATAGTAAAACACTTGGTTTTTTCTCCCTATATAGGGAGAAGGCTGTGATTTTTCTAATTCTTAGTGTCCTTTCAAGCACCATAACTTACGAGTTAAAATACGAATAATTCTCGTAAGAGTAATTTGACTCTGATCTTTTAAATACATTGTGATGTTCTTTAAAACGCAGATAAATTCTTTTCATATTGGTATTTTTTGGAATTATGAGTTTGCAGATTGTCACTAGATCCTTCTAACAAAATCACAAGATTATGGAGCGGTCTCTCATATAAGAAATAGCGGGATTATGTAGTTTCCTAGATTGCAGGATCCCTAACTAGCTTTGTGTTCCCGACGTGCATTACATGTGGAGTGAGGCAAAGGGAGCCCATACCCTTAGCATATGGGGTAGTTAGAGCGAATTCATCACATTTGTTGTTTATTGCAATAGGGGTTCCTAATTATATCCCCCAAGTTGAACCCCTTTCAATGAGAATCACATCTTTAGTATAGTATATTTCTTTACAATCATCTGAGTACATTACATGTTTCATGACGTATAATGAATATTTGTGTTCATTGAACCCATCTCAATAATCTCCTTCAACAAAGACACAACTGGTATATGGTTGGATCCTTGAGTATGTAGTACCAAATCACACTGTGACATTTACACGTGAAAAACTGTTGTGTTTGAATAGATGTCACACACTCCAAGTGATCTACTTGCTTCAGCAAGTTAGTCTCTGAAAATCGAGAATTATACAAAATATATATATATAGAAAAATGATTTTATAAAATACTGATCTTTCCATTCTCTAACACGTTAATCAGAGTACAATCATAATCAGAGATCCGATTTTAAACAAATCTGAGTGCAACACGTAGCAGAAGCACGCCTAAATATACCACATTTATCAATCTAGAGTTGTATATAGAGGACAGGACTTCAAATAATGAGATTATTGACTTCGAATGTACAAATTGTTGATCATTCCACTCTCTAACATGCCAATCAAATCAAATTGCAACGTACACATCATATATACCTAGATAGCACAGGATGATAAACGAACATGTTAAACTGCATATTTACAGTTATTTATGATACAAACCACCACGTCAGTTAAATCTTGGTACAGTTGCCGACACCCCTTAGTAGACATAATTGCAGTAATTAGTACATTTGAAAATGCATCATCATAACAAGAAGATTGTGATATTATTAACCACAACCCAAGAAAGAAAGCCATGAATCCATAATTGTCTTTTCCCTTCCATCATCCACCACCAACTTCATCACTTCCACTATATAAAACACAGCTCTTGTTAATCTCTCTCCCTCAGAGAGACAAACCAGAGAGAGAGAATGGAGGGAGACAACACCAACGACTGTTACCGAGAGTGCTTGAGAAACCATGCTGCCAGCCTCGGGAGCTACGCCACCGACGGCTGCGGCGAGTTCACTCCCTCCGGGACCTCCCCGGCTGCCTTGAACTGTGCCGCCTGCGGCTGCCACCGCAACTTCCACCGCAGAGTCACCTATGCCGCCGCGGGGAATAGGGACTCAGACATGATCCCTGAAATGATAGACTACGTCGGCAGTGGTGAAGGCGGAGGAGGGCGGCATCATCATCATCAGTCGGAGAGGATTGGGAGTCGGAAGAGGTTCAGGACGAAGTTCACGGCGGATCAGAAGGAGAAGATGATGGAGTTTGCGGAGAGGATTGGGTGGAAGATGCAGCGGAGGGATCAAGATAGCGGCGGCGACGACGAGATCGAGCGGTTCTGCAGAGGTGTTGGAGTGAGCAGACAGGTATTTAAGGTGTGGATGCACAACCACAAGAACAACAACAACAATAATTCTACCACATCATCACCTTCTTCTTCTTCCATGAACAATTCTTCTTCTTCTAATGTCAATGTCTCCTCTCTCACGCATTGATTCTTTGAAAACAATCAATGAGATAACAATTCTAACATAACTCATTGGTGAATGGTATCATATTGTTTCTTGTTTCACCTATGTATTTTGTGTAATAATGTTAAGATTGGTGTTGTTGTAAGGCTTGTAGAAGATGTGGTAACAAAACAAGGCAGCCCCGTTGAAGGTTGAACCCCGACTCAAAGGGTCCCACCTTTTTCTGTTCCGGAAATAATGATGAAATTAAATAGCGGACTATGTTTATGAGCTTGTCAACTGATCGCAGATACGAGCATGTAGCTAAATTTTTGTTTATCCGAAAGTCGTAAGTAGAACTTCCACAATTCAAGTCGCCAGTGCGACCGAGACTAGTCTACCATAGCAAAAACTCAATGATGCGTATCTTAAAAGGATTGAAATAAAATCAGGAATTGAAACAAGTACATGAAAAGTTGAACAATCGATGTTTAGATCTATGTCAAATCTCGAACTTACTAATGCGTCTTCCGCAACTTCAAGATCGGATGCATCTACCACGGACTTCAAGGAGAAAGGAGAGGCGTAGAGAGAATGGCGTAGGAGACGGCTCAAAATGATTTTGACCGTTGAGATGGGTTTGGATCCAGAAATTGGGTCTAGAGGTCGTGCCGGGTCTGGGTCAAGAGTTCAAGGGTCTCAGCAATGTTGGGCCTAATGGGTCATCAGTAGGGTCCGCGTTCGATTGCGTCTGATTGGTGTCGTGTCTAGGTGATACCAGGCCCAATCACTGGACTAGAGATCACAATACTCAGGCGCTTTACTAGCTGAGCTCTGCCCCGCAGCTGAGGACAAGACAGCCCTTGTTAGAGCCTACTAAAACGGGCATCCAGTGCACGAAGCTCGCGCTATGCACGGAGTTCAGAGAAGGGTCGGACCCATTTTGGGGGTCTATTGTACACAATCTTACCTTTGTTAGAGCCTACACTTCGTCCGAAATCATTGCACAAAATGTGCATTTTCAGTTTTCCATGTCGAATTTTACTGAACTACTAATTGCTTCAAATGAGAGAAAGGTTGCAACTTGCAAGGCCCATCAACATTCCAAGGTTACCTCATAGTTCTAATTAACCTTTCAGACTACAGAGCAGTAAATGAAGTCCCATCTCCAGATAAAATTCTGAATGGATGTTAAAAATGATCATTCAGCATCATGAAATGTACCATTACATGTTCTTTTTTTCTTCTTCTATCCATAAGTAAGACTTGTAAAGGTCAAATTCACGACCTTACGAGTGCACATATCTTCTCCAAAAGCCAACTCCAAACAGCAGTAATGTAAAAAGAAAACAGCTTTCCCCATTATGCTATCAGTACTACTACAAGATTTTCAGGCGATGAAGATGGAGAATTTGGATAGAGTTGTGGACAGTGAAGACGAAACCATTTACATATATGCTTAGCACTCCAGTCAAATTATCATCATCAATGCCACTGTTGCTTGATGACGAATCTTGCTTGTTTATGACGTGACGTTCTTTCTTATTCGTGCTAGCTAGCAGCTTTTATCTCCATCTTCTTCTTCCTCAACATCTCCACTCGTTTTTACCATACTTAATGACGTTAAGCGACATAAGCAAACTATTATTAGAATAGGTACTCTCAAGGTCAGCAGGGGATATGGGAATTGGGAAGGACAGAAATTTAGGACTTAAATGTAGATTACCAGTGTTTTGCTTCTTCTTCTCTGCATTATCAAAAATCCTGGTGGCAGTACAGACGACGAGCGCACTTTGGGCGCCTCTGAGAGGCTTCAGGTCTCGGCAACTCCTTGGGGGACTCGGATTTTACATTGTAAGCCTTTGTCTTTCCTGCGGCACTGGCTTTGACATTATTAATGGCCTGCAACCAAGTTTGCATCATTACATGGAAATGTTCAGTTAGAGCAAAACAAAATTATGAAATCCGAGAATGATGGACATCCATATGTATGCCCTATTTTACATGAGAGAACTAAAATATTATTTAGAGTGTTCAAAAGGTTATTAGCACCAAGTATAAGCTCGGGTTTAGGCAGAGCCGCTGAGCAGTAAGATCAAAAACCAGGTCTATAATAATAACCAAAGTTTCAACCCAAAATTTTTTACCACAATAATATGAGATCCTGAACATAGACAGTACACAAGCTGAGGCTGTAAATCGCAATCTCTGTAAATGCCGTTCTTAACATTCTCAGTCCCACAAAAGCGTCAATCCACCTCTTCTATCATCACAATTTCTGTAAATGCCGTTCTGAAAACCAAGCCTTCCTCTAACTCGATTCATCTCACTTGCATACAGTATGGTTTCCATTAAGGAAACCAGGTTGGGTCTCCGCCTCCTAACAAGGTCCCAGAGAGAAATGATGCGGGAATTCCCAAGCCCCCGCATGTTCCAGCTTAGGAGACTCATTGCGACTGGCTAGACTGATTCGCAGCATTAGCCAATAAAAGTGTAGAGTCACTGTCTCGGACCTTCTTTTCAGAACCTGAGTCAGCTTCCCGGCCCTTAGTTCGGTTTGCTTGGATGTCCGATCTTTTGCGGGGTGGTGGTCGGAAGAGCAACCACTCCCCGTAACCGGGTGTTTCAACCGTTCTTTCCTCGATCGTTTTAACTGTGCAATCCGAGCTATGATGAGTCAGTCTACCACACCACTCACAAATACACGGAATTCTTTCGTATTTATAATCAAGCCAAACCTTGTCATCACCGATGTAAACTCCCCGTTGCAGAGAATGTTTAAGGCTAATCCGAATTCGAGCACGCATATAATCACCGTCTGGGCTCGACCGAACACGCTGATCAACTTCAATAATCTCTCCCACAGACCGAATAGCCTCACGGAGATCATCCTCCGTACGGAGAGAGACTGGCATGTTGTACACCTGGACCCACGTTTCGAGAGATTCGAACAACACGTCGTCAACCTTAGCCGAGACAACCCAGGGTTTCAATAGAAGGATGTTGCCATCGAATATCCATGGTCCTCCATGTAAAACCTTCTCCATAGAACTAAGCGATGGGAATTCAATAACGAACCTGTTTGGACACTGATGGTAGATGAAGATGTCTTCGCCTCGGAACCAAATCTTCTTGAATAATTTTTTCATAGCCCAGACGTTAAACTTGATGGGAAGGATGAAGGAACCAACCAAGCATGGTCCAAGTTTGGCGATTGCTTGTTGACAGTACTCATCTTTAAACTCAACCACTTCCTCTTCCTCCGCAGTCAGTTTCAAAGCACGTTTACTGACAGTATCCGTCAGCTCCATCGCTGCAAACTCCAACGAGAAAATCACCCCGTTGTCAGACGGCGATTATGTGTTGCCCTAGTTCGCCTCCGAAAGTTCCGGAGAAAATAAGACCTTTTGATAAAATGTAGTACTAGGTGATAAGATTTCCTACATTAACTGTACCTTCTGAGCTGTACAAAAATCTCTAATGTATCTCTTTTGTCTAGAGTATAGTGATACTTCTAGAGTAAATGACATATCCGTACTCCAATTCATACTGCACACGACACGTAATTTACGGTGTTGGAACTGCACACGACACGTAATTTACGGTGTTGGAGTGAGGAACAACTCTTAACATAACTCATTGGTGAATGGTGTCGTTGTTTCACCTAATAAGCATTTTTGTGTAATTCTCTGTTTAAGATTAGTGTTGTTGTAAGGCTTGCAGAAGATGTGGGAACAAAACAAGGCATCCCCTTGAAGGTTGAACCCCAATCTCAAGAGGAAAAAATTGGTCTTTAAACCGCCTACGAACTTGGTCTTTCCAATCTACCCGGTGGAGTATAAGTGATGGTGGGGTCCTTTATGATTAGGGTTTAACCAAAAAAATAAACACAATTTTGAACTTTAAACAGATTTTATTATTAAAAAAAAAAACCTACGGTTACTTTTATCTTTTCCAACTCCCAACCCATCACAATCACTCTGCACACTCTCTCTCTCTCTGCAATTGCGAAAAACCGACCCTTGCTCTCTCTTCCTCCCTCCATGGCGTCGTCCTCCACAACTGCTCCCTCCTCTTCATCATCGCCGTCCATGACTGCCACCGTCTCCGGCTCACTCCCTGCCGGTGTTGATCAAACTCAGGCCATTGTTATCCACCCCACCGCCGGGACTATCGGCATCCTCAACCGCCCAATTCCCACAATTCTTGTCGGGGTTGATAAGGTTAGAATTTTAGTTTGAATTTTAGTTTGTGTTTGATTTGTTGTTTCATATAAATCCAGTATGATTCATGTTTCTGTTTGTTAAAACTTGGACGATCTGGGTTGAATGTGTTGTGACGATCTTAGATCTAGTTTTTGTGGATAGGAGACGAAACACCTGCCTATGGCATTTTTACGAGACGATCTAGTCTGGACCGGATCGTCCGCGTTTAAACCGGATCGTCTGTGTTTAAACCGGATCGTCTGGTGTTAGACCGGATCGTCTGGCATGGTCTTCTCGGTTGAAATTATATTTACCGAGACGACCTTGTCCAGACGATCCGGTGTAGCACCAGACGATCCTATATAAACTCCGACGATCCTATATAAACGCGGACGACCTTGCCAGAGTTCGTCTCTGTGAATGGCCTCTCGGTCGTCCGTGCCTTTCCCGTATCGTCTGTGTATTTTTTCTTATATCGTCCGTGTTATACAGAACTACTGAACACTTTGACACAAAAATTTTGACTTGTTCAACACTGCATGCTAGATTGAACACACCCTGAACACTTTTTTTTAACAAGAACTGCTGAACTCTTAGGATTGACACCAAAACATTAACAAGACAGTTTATAACTTAGATTAGCTATAAATTGAAATCATTAGCTTAAAATGATTAATAAGTTAGATACAAAGTTTATAACTTACATTAACATTGATAACTTACCTACACAGTTTATAACTTATATTAAAACTCAATAACTTATGGATTTGTGTTTTATAATGTAGGTTCAGTTACTTAAGGTTTCGGACTTGGCTCAATATTTGGGAGGAGACGTACCGCTACCCTTGTGTAAGAAGTTGATTGAAAGAGGGAACATCACTACGAGGTGCCATATGAAATACTATGAGCAGACTATGAAATTCCTTAGTGCGGAGGTACGGGCAGTGATACAGACTAGGCTCCCGCAGTTGAAGTTCTTGTTGCAACTTAATGGTGGCCCGTTCAACTATCCGGGGCAGATAGTAAATCTTGTTCAGCATGCGAAGATCAACTCGGACAAAGAAGACACTGAGTTGTGGTTCAACGTAAACAACATGCCGGTTCGTTTTGGATTGCAGGAGTTTTGCTTGGTGTCGGGGTTGAGAATCGGGAAAATCGAGGGGTTAGGTGAGAAAATCATTGAATATGGTTGGGCTAAGAAGTACCTCAAAAACCACAAGATGGGAACTAACATCAAAATCAGTAAGGTTGAAGATGCACTGAAGAAGCTGCAAGAAGAAAAGGACTTGAGCCCTGATAAACTCACTGATTATGCTAAGTTGGCGATGGCTTGCATAATGGGTAGGCTGGTGTACACGAAAAGCTCTAAGTATGAGATGTCCATGGATGCATTTGGGTTGTTCTCGGATCTCGATTGGGCTAACAGTTTCGCATGGGGGAGCTATTTGTGGAAAGATTCCCTTGAACAAGTGAGGACAGAGGTTTGGAACTGCAATTTCGATCCCGAACGTCGCAGGAAGTATAACATGCATTGCTTCCCACACATATTTCTGGCATGGATTTGCGAGGCCATACCGGAGCTCGGTGACAATGTGGCCAAGAAGAAGGAAGGTGCACCGATACGACCGAGGTTGAATAACTGGGAGTGGAGAAATTGCAATGCAACCTTGGAAGAAGCCTCCGCTTATTGGAAATCTGTAAAGAAAGTATATCCAACTCTTTTGCCAACGGAGGAAGAGAAGACGGAGCCCTACTGGCAAAGCTTCATTGAGCACCAGCGTAGTAACCTTGGCAGGCCTCTTTTCCCACGGTGGAGCACGGTCTTTCAAGAAAAGACTATAATATTGGATGATCAACATGAGAATCGTGCTTTCGAACCTTCCTACAACTTTGGTAAGGTACAGACGGAAGATGATGTTGAAGCGGAAGAAGATGACGTTGAAGCGGAAGAAGGTGGTGTTGATGTGGAGGCTAGTAAGAAGCGGAAGAAGAAGGGCAAGAATGTCGCTGCGGTTGGCCCACAAAGGAAGAAGAAGAATGTACCCCAAACCAGTGATGCTAGTCCGACGAGGAAGAAGCAGAAGACTCTTCTCATCGATGAATCAGAAGAAGAACAAGGGGGAACAGAACAAATTAGAGAAGCCTCTATCCCCCCTGCGGAAGTGCCTGACCAGCAAAATGATGCAACTCCTGCACCTGAGGTCCCTAGAGCTTCTGTTCAGATTGGGGACTTGGAATCGTTCAAGCAAGATTTGTTTTCCCTGGTCCGGGGGGAGTTCAAGACAGTGAACGACAAAGTCGACAAGTTTGGCGAACGATTAGACAGTGTGGAGCAGGAAATCAGAGAATTGCGATCGTTGTCTAACCAGCAAGCGACCGCATTATTGAAGACAGCCGCGTTCAATCATTCCATCAGTACGGAGAAGTTGGACAAAATTGGGAAAATGGCAAACGTTTCGGAAACTATGCTGACGGAAGTGTGGAAGGTGGCAACAAAAAGAATGCCGGGTGAGACACGAACTCAGAATGTTGGAACTCCCGGACAGGTATACTTACAAGTATGATTGGTAGTCAATTTAGTACGTTTTTAATTTTTACATGTTCCTAATTTTAATGTAATATTCTTGTTAGTATGCAGAGCTCATAGCTACCCGTAGATCCAGCCAACCCGAGTCAATCGAGCATGCAGCAACAGAGCAGACAGGATCAGGGGGATTCGAGCCACAAGAAGATGAATCCAATCAAATTGTGCCTGCACCGGGAGCTGAAAGAGCTAGGGGTTCAGCCCCGTCAAGGGTCGAAGAAGCAGGGGGATTCGAGCAAGCAGGGGGATCCGAGCCAGCCGGGAGATCCGAGCAAGCAGGGGGATCCGAGCAAACAGGGCCATCCCAGAAAGCAGGGGGATCCGAGCAAACAGGGCCATCCCAGCAAGCAGGGGGATCCGAGCAAGCAGGGGGATCCGAGCAAGCAGGGCCATCCCAGCAAGCAGGGCCATCCGAGCAAGCAGGGGGATCCGAGCCAGCAGGGCCATCCCAGCAAGCAGTGGAAGATCTGAGTGATCCTGAACTAGAAAGTTGGTTTGATGAAGATTACTCAACCCTTGCAGGAGAAGGAGGAGAAGAAGAAGGAGGCAAAGAAGGAGGTGTAGAAGAAGATGTAGAAGTAGTGTTGCCAAAATTGAAGTTACATGTACCGGAAGATTGGATACCGTACTTCGAGGCTCCAGAGCATACAGACCAAGAAGAGTGTTGGACTCCTCAGTCAACGTACAGTTATGATAAGCTAGGTTTGTATGACAAGATACATGCTCGTGATAAGTTGTTTATTGTTCGAGAAGGTGGTGTGGCAGTGAAGTGGCGGCGTGATCGCGCAAGAATTGAGTGGGGGAGAACCAAGTATGCGGCTGCACTTGCTAAAGAAGGAATTCACCCTGTGAAGTTTTTATACAGTGCGTCTACCGAAATGCCAACGTTCAACCTCATGATGCAACCAAAACCACCTCTAGTAAAAGCCTTCGAAGCGTGGTTATATGATCCTGAAGAGGAGTGGGCAGGTATATATTGTGGAATTAATATACTTGGGAGAGAATTCTTCAAGTACCTTAAAGCAGAATATTCTACTATCCTTTGGTCTCATATGGACGAGCTGACGTATGTGATTAGGCGCATGTATTCCAAGAAAGTGCGTGAAGCTAGAACAGACACGGTCATTACTGACTACGGTTGGTATCATGCGTTCATGAATCCGGCACTCACTTATGCCGAGCTGAAGGACAAAGTGGCCCCATATTTTGCAGGAAATCAGCCCTATCGGGGAACTGAGCTCGCCAAGGCTAGTAGGTGGTTCATGCCATGGTTTACAAAGAGAACGGCTAAAGGTCCAGGGCATTGGATTGTCATTTACATTGAAGTGAAAGACATGGTGTTGCAAGTGTACGATCCGCATCAGTACTCAGGGTTCAAGCAATGGGAATTTGAGCGTCTTCTCACGGATTTCCCCAAGCTTCTGAAGGACTTCGGTGGCTGTAGAGCGAGGCCTGAATTGTTGGAAGTGGATAAATTGGAGAAAAGACATCTGTTGAAGACAAGAGAGAAGAGGTTTGTGACCCAAAAAAGGTATATGACAGCCTGGTATGTACTTCAAATGATCGAGTGCTTAATTCAGTCAAATCCGATTAGGGGTTGGATATGTGTGGAAGACATAGTACTGAGAAAGAAGTTAGATTACTGTACTTTGATATGGATGGTCGCTTTTCACTTCCCTATTGTCACTGGAAAGGGTGTGAGAGTGGACAAAACAAGCTTCCAATGATATGTATTTTAGTAATTTAATGAAACTATTGTTCTTTTCCAATGACATGTATTTTAGTAATTTAAAGTTAGATTACTGTACTTTAATTTTACAAACAACGACTATCGATTACAAACAACGACTATCGATTACAAACAACGACTATCGATTACAAACAACGACTATCGATTACAAACAACGACTATCGATTACAAACAACGACTATCGATTACAAACAACGACTATCGATTACAAACAAGGACTGTCGATTACAAACAACGACTGTCGATTATTGAGGTTCATAAGTGCAAGTTCTTACTGAGTGTCCCAGTCGACCGCACTTGCTGCATCTGTATGAACCCTTACCTCCACGATTTTTAAATATTTTTTCAGTCGTGGACTTGAATCTGGTCTCCTGGTCCCTCCCTGGTGTCACCAATTTCTTCGGAGGCAATGGCCGGAGTGCTCTTATACTCTCGGGTAAATTGTCTATGTCCCACTGTGTGTGGTTGGGAGCAGTATAAACCGTTCCGCTATAGACCGGTCGAAGGTATATGCAGCTTTAAAAAAATATTTCTCCCACTTCTTTGTGGGGTAGTGCGACAGCCCGTTCATCTTCAGGTGATGATAGCAATGGACATGGTTGGAAAGGGGGTACACCGCCTTAACTGAATTAATTATAGCTTGGTGCCGATCGGAAACAAAAGTCAGGTCATGATTGTCAGGCCTAATTTGTCGTAGTTTAAGCAAGAACCATGTCCATGCATCTGTATTCTCGCGATCCACCAATCCCCACGCAATGGGATAGCAGTGTTGCTCGCTATCAACCATTGTGCACACAACCAACTGAACCGGTTCTTTCTTCATGTGCGACATATCAATCACAATTACAGGTCTCATATACTGTATACCTGCAATGCATGCACCGAGGGCCATGTAGCAGTACTGGAATACATTATCTTCGCTCACATGAATATCCCACTTCGAACCGGGGTTCAACTCAGCGGTTAAATGCATGAACGCAGGTAGATCTGCATAATTTTGGGCCCTAGTGCCGCTAATAAGACCTTTACGCTTTTGAATTGCAATCCACGACGTATGGTACGAGAATTCGGTGCCCATATCTTTCGCCATAGCCTGAACCTCAGCGATTGAGGGTGACTTTGAGAGATCTTTAAACCGTCCCAGCAGTTGCTTGGCTACAACCATGCTAGTGATGTTACGGTGCTTACCGTCAATCGTAATTGCGGTACATGTGTGAATTGGATTGTGTTTCTTAAGGACATAGTTCACAGCCTCTTTGATCTTGTACGCCCCCACCATCCACTTACAGTTCTCATCACTACAACGCAACACTATCCGCACAGCCTCTCGCTTGTAGACGTGAAAAGACCATCCGCTGTCAGCAGCAGCTAACCTAATAGGCATTAATAGCGCGTCGGGTCCGTTGAACAAATCGCCAATCTTAAGAACCAGCCCGTCCGACCTACCAATGCCATCACTACTACAACCACTACCACAGGCCTCATCAACAAAACGATTGCGGTCTATCTGCACAGTTTCCAATGCAAGATTGTTATGCACATTTGGTTCCTCTCTGTCGTACACATCACAGTCATTGACCGCATTGGTGGTTGTGTCTGTGAGGACCAATTGAGGGTCCATGTCGTCAGCATAGCCCTCGGGGATGATCTGCACGCCGGGGAAGTATTCTTCTTCAATCAATGCATGTGGGCTATTGTGTTCAACCACTGGGATCAGCTGCATATTGTTGTCATCTATCGGAGTCGGCTGCAAATTGTGGTCATCCATTGGAGTCGGGTCGTTATGTACTCCATCAAGAACAATATCTGAAACTATGTTTCCTTGAACCTCATCCTCCAAAGTAACGTACATTCTAACAGTATACCCCGCTGAACACCAATCAAACAAATCATCGATTTGTAGGTCAACAGAAAGTACGTTAGGGGGGAATAAGTCTGCATCGTCTATCAAGTGATGATAGTGTAAGACAATCTTCTTAGTGGACTCATGATCACCGCCCATTCTAACGGAGACATCTTCCTTCAATGACTCTACAGTAATGCCTTTGCACATCTTGAAATGCGCGGTCTTCAATCTTTCACCCAAATATTTGTATCTACCTTCGACACGATCCCATGCACCGTTCCAGATGACAAGTACTCCTAATTTCTTCACCATCTCTGTCATATATAAACAAACTTCACATGTCAGAAGATAATGTTTGTTTTTCTTAATTAGAGTTTAGGGTTTAATAATAACCATATTGTGATAATAGTTATTTTTTAATAATAAGGGTTTAGGGTTTAGGGTTTAGGGTTTACGGTTTAGGGTTTAGGGTTTAGGTTTTTTTTTTTTTAATAACAACCAGTTGGTAGGGAAGACAGAGACGACCCATGACCATGGTGAATTACACGGACGAACCAACGACCATGGTCGTCCATGTCTTCACCAGTGAACGAACCTGACGACCTTGATCGTCAGGGTCTTCACCAGTGAACAGAGACGACCAATGACCATGGTGAATTACACAGACGAACCAACGACCATGGTCGTCTCTGTCTTCACCAGTGAACGAACCTGACGACCTTGATCGTCAGGGTCTTCACCAGTGAACGAACCGGACGACCTTGGTCGTCAGGTCTTCACCAGTGAACGAACCAGCCGACCTTGGTCGTCAGGGTGTCCACTGGTGAATGACACGGACGACCGAGCCTTGGTCGTCTCGGTAGTTGAGGAACCTCAAGGGTCGCCTTGGAAATTGATGAGCCGGCATCAATGTGGATACATTTTCAAGATGGAATCATCTAGAAAATGTATCCACATTATTACAAGCATGCACGGCACAAGAAACAAAAGAACTGCCGAGTCTCTTCGTCTACCCTCCACCACTATAAATGTAGGTAAATGTTTTCTCCTAAACCACTACCTATTCACACAAAAAATCACTCAATCAAAATGTCCAAGCCAAGCTCCCCAACTAAGGAGTATGAAACTGACCACGGTGAAGAAGAAGAGGAGGTGGGAAGTGATGAAGAAGAAACAGGTAAGGAGAAGGAAACTGATGAAGAAGAAAATAGTGAAGAGGAGGGAAGTGAAGAAGAAAAGAGTGAAGAACCTGATTATTCCCATGACGAACCTGCTTATTCCTATAAAAGGGGTTCACAAACAACCATTCACTCATCCGATGAAGACGAAGAAGACACGGCTCACTGGACTCCTCCACGTAAAAGAGACAGTGCTAGTGAAGATTCCGGTGAAGAATGGGACCCAGAAGAATCTCCTCCTAGGGATAAGAAGAAGCAAAAAAAAATGTAGTTTGTGTTTTTAAGTTTTTAAATTTCCATGTACTTTGCAATGTTTAATTTCAATGAAAATTTTAATGTTTAATGTTCACATTTTTGTGTTAGGGTCTTGATTAATGTTGGTTTATTATTTACCTTTTTTTTTGAAATATGTTGATATTATTTACCTTGATCTTGATTGAACCATGTTCCAGTTTTTGTAATCTATTTCTTGATGTAATTTCTCAATTATTTGTTGATTATGTTCTATTTGATTGAACCATGTTCCAGTTTTATGTTTTGATTGTGGGAGTTTTATTTTAACTCTTATTCAAAGAATTTAAAAAATTTGTGTCAAAGTGTTCTGGACCAGGTCGTCTGCATTTATAGCCCGTCGTCAGCGTTTACAGAGGATCGTCGGGGACGATCTGGAATCACAAAGACGACCTAGCAGGGTCGTCGGGTGTAACCTAAGTGTTTTTCCAGTTCACTCACACAGCGACGACCTAGACTCACCGAGACGGCCATGATGGGTCGTCAGGGTCGTCAGGGCCGGCCCTCCGTGGTTTGCCCCGACGATCCATAAAAATACATAGGTCGTCTCTGTGTTTTCGTGAATGAAGACTTTGACGACCAAGCCCACTGCGTGGTCGTCGTGGTCTTACTCAAATCGTCCCCGACGAGTGTTACATTGGCATAAGAAAACACAGGAAGAACAGATGATTATGAACACATAAAATTTAACAAATCAAGATAAAAACCAGAAATTTTAAGTGATAAGCTGACATTAGGATGAGAAGACACAACAAATACAACAATCTCAACAAAATTAGAGTTTACCTGCACTCTGAGCAGGTTCAAGAACAAATGGAGATGAGAGACTCAGATGAGAGAAAATGTGAGTTCCCTGGATAAAACAAGAGCAACTGAGAGTGACAAATGAGAAATGTTTCACAGCATTAAGGTTGGAGTACTGTGAAATCATAAATGATACGGTTGGTTGGAGTAATTTCTTCTTGTACTTTGTTAGGTAGAGGTAGATGAAAAATATTGAATGTTCGTGAGGGAGAAAAAAAAGAAGCAGTGAAGGTTGTAGTGAGAGAAAAAAATGGAAGGGTATTCAATATTAGGGTTGCAAGGGCATAGAAGTAATTGAACAAAAAACTTGGCTGACAAACATGTACTTTTGGCTGACAAGAAGGGACCACATAGTAGTTAATAATATCTTTACATATTTGATTACCCAGCCGGGTAGATTGGAAAAGCAAGTTTGGCCAAGGGTATAAACTCAAGTCAAGTTGCCAGAAAGGCATTTGAACAAAAACCCCCTATAAAGGCTCTCTCTTTGGATCAGTTCATGGGTTTGACGGTTTACTATGATTACAACCTACACTGTGTTCTGACCTACGGGTACAGCCGACTGCTAAACAAGACAAAGTAGGATATGACCAGTTGATGGCTATTGCGCTCTCTCTCTCTCTGATTTGTTGCAGACTTGGCACTTGGCAGGCCTATATTGGCTCTTCAATGTATCATACAGAGTCAATACGTCACCACTCATCACTCCAGTGGGGTAGCAAAATTCGGCCAAACTAGTCCGAATTAACACACCGCTCATGTTATTTGATTGATTACGATTATAGGATTACAGATTCGAATAAATTTTGATTGATCGTGATTACGGAGCTAGCAAAATCATTCAAAACCGGTCCGGTCCAATTTAAATTTCACATGAAAAAATTTCATATTTTAGTTAGGATTAAATGTATTTTACCCTCCTGTGGTTGGGGGTTTGTGCGAAAGACCCCCTTGAGGTTCGAAGTTATGCAAAACACCCCCTGTGTTTTGTTTTTTGTGCGGTAAGGTAATGGGATGATTTTCCCTTATTGAGATTCAAAAGACTTAAATACCCTTTTATATATAGGATAATACATTCATTCTGACATCTCACTTTCTCTCTCTAACTCTAATCTATCTCTTTTCTCTCTACATCTTCTTCAGCTTCATCATTTTTCCTTCTTTGTCCAACTTCTGATTCAAGAAGTGCTTAACTTTTAACAAACCAAAATCAAGAAACACAACCGAATTGAGGAGCTGAGTCCCAAACGCACCAAAAATGACACATAACACAATCTTCTGTACAAAAGTTTCGATTTCTAGATTTGAATTGAAAGAAAAAAAGAGTTTATGTTCAAAATTTCTGATTCCCAGATCTGAAAGTGAACGAAAAAGGGAGAAAATCGGGGAAGTGGGTGTGGCAGAGGAGAAGTGACAGATAGAAGGGGAAAAGTACAGAAGCAGCAATAGATGCGGAGGGGTGTCGGAGTAGCAGGAGAAGCGGCGGGGGTCGTGGCCGTGGTGGGAGGCGGCGCGGAGAAGCAGCGGAGGCCGGTTGCTGAGCCGTCCTTGTCATTGTCCTTGTCGTCCTGTATCTTCTCCCGCAGCATCGTCGTCCTTGACCCTTTGTCGTCGGCGTTCTCCTCCGGCGGCGGCATTGTCGTGCTTCTCCAGCTCCAGCTCCACCACCACCTCCTCCTCCTCCGCCGTTTTCTTCTTATCCTTCTTCCTCCTCCAAATCGGTTTTCTCTCTCTCTCTTCTTCTTCTCTTCTCTATTTTTTTTTGCAGTTTTATCTGAGGGTATGATGGACATTAAAATCCGATTTTTAACGGATTCCGTTACTTTTAACGGAATTGCACAAAAACCAACCCACAGGGGGTTCTTTGCATAATTTCGAACCCCAAGAGGGTTTTTCGCACAAACCCCAACCACTGGGGGTAAAACCCCCAACCACTGATATGGGTCACCTGATCCGTTATTTAACAACTACCCAGTTAATTAGTTATTTCATTATTTGTTTATTTAATTACTTCATATTAGTTAATTACATATTTAGTTAATAGTGGCTGGGCTTTCTTGGCAACTGGCCAGTAAGAGTCTAGAGTTAAGTTTAGTTAACTATTTAAGCAATTGTGATTTCAGTGTTTTGATTATGAATGAAAAATATCAATTTAAGAGTGTTTTGTGTTCGTGTTCCCGTGTGTGGAGACTTGATAGCGTTTAGAATTGCTATCGTGTTAGGTAAACCCTAACATACACCGTCCACAAATCAAATTTCATAAGCCGTGTACGTTTTTTATTACAATTTTTTTGCGTACATATCTTTAAATTTTTTAAACCCACCAAACTGCACTTTTACCAAATGTTTTTTTAGATTTAACAACTAATCAAATCCGGTACGAATCGGGCCGAGTTGATAAGTTAGGTTTGGTTTGAGTATCAAAAAGATTGAATTCTCCAACACATACCTATTGGGTCGGAAAAAAATTTCGGCAAAATCCGCCCAAACCGGTCTGCGCTCACCCCAAGCACTGAATATGTCAAGTTTATAGACTTAAGTTTACAAACGATTTGCAACCTTTGAACCCGTCAAAACCCGGCCAAACCGGTCCCAGTCGAAAGGCTTGATTGGGCTTTGATTGGTCGGCTACTAGATTGCGTTTAGGTATCGATTTGACCAACTCGAGATCATTGGGTCGGGTAGGAAAGATACCCTTCACCTGCCCAACCCGATCCGTGCTCTGCCCTGTCTCCCACCCATATACTTAGAGCTTGGTACCCGTTTAAAAACAGAAAAATAAGTGAAAAGAAAAACATCCTAAAAGAACGAGTTTAAAAACAAAACCAGAAAATTGTTTGGTATCCTGTCTACAACCCCTATTTAAAATGGAAACACATTTATCAACACTAATAAATATCAGTGTTAATTTACTTAAAAATCATTTTGTACATACAATAGCAAATAATTTATATTTTATGCATTCATCAAAATTCGGAGCGTGTTAAACCATAAAAGATATAAAAAAACATCAAAAAAGAACATCAACTTTTCCTGCTTGATAAACACTGCTTTTTTCACTGTTGATCTATATACTAAGGCAACATGGTGTTTTACTGTTCATCCCATCTTTGTTGTTTCTTTCTATGCCATTGGATTGAATCAAAACCAATAGTTGTAGATTGATCCCAATCATTGCCTACCCCTAAAGCCTACCTACATCTACTCACCAACTCCATGTGGCACCTTGAATTAGCAACCTAAAATGAAATGAACTGCAGTTGGGACGACTTAGTGGCAAAGCCACGGGTCATTAGCTAATGTGTATCTTCCAAATGAGGTTAACAAATTTATCAAAAACACATATGCCAAAATGGGGTAATATAGAGGGAACAGAGTTGTATATAATAAGGAATGTAAGCATTTTTCTATTCATCTATGTCTAAGTGTACAACTTTAAGACCGCTGTATTATTTTACAATGGATGGTTCAAAATTTTGATAACATCAAGAGCCATTTTCCTCTCACCCCAACAGTTCTAACACCTGCCCACCGAGACCTATATTTTCTCTTTGGCCTCTAAACTTATAACGGAAGTATCGAGCAAGAATGATAGAACGGAGAAAAAATGCATCGAGAACACGTAAATTAATGTGGTTCACTAACAATTTTGTTAGCTACCTCCACGAACCCAAAAAAATGATTTTATTGAGAGAGAACACACGACCACGACATAGGACCCTTATATAGACCTAGGAATCGAAACTTGCTGCCCAAGACACCAGGAACATTCCAAAACGCTATAAGAAAACAACCAAAAACTTGCCAGCTCTGGCCCTGTTCGTGCGAACTGGCTTTCTATTCGTGCGAACAAACCATTTTTGTGCCAATATGGCTTGTATTCGTACGAATACATGAACTCCAACGACTGCTGGAATTTGACTTCCTATTGCTCCTTGAACACTTTGCTAATCGATTCGAGACATAATTCTAATAAATCTCCTCCTTGCCTTGAATTTTCTTAGCAACCTGAACCGAAACCAAAGTTTCCTCTACTAAAAAAAGCTGATATAAATGCGTCTCCAAGAACCAAAAAGAGCACGACTCCCAGATGCACTAGATGTTGCTCCAAATCCAAAGAGTTTCTACAACGAATGTGCCATACATGCGGATAAACTTCCAGAAACAGAAACAAGTGCTCCACCTTGAACAAGAATCGAATGCATTCACTAAGACATGACATAATGCATTCATGATGCACTCCATATAGCGCTAGAATCAGATGCACAATGACAAGTGCCATATGTCACTACCAGACCTGATGCACAAATGACGACTGCCTGAAACGTGTCATGTCAGATGCGCCCCCAATTGCGCTAGTTGCGCCATAACCCGATTTGCCAAAAATAGCCCTGATCAGGCTCACACGCCATATGCTCCATGCCAGGAGCCCAGATACCCCCCAATGGGGCTAAGATAACTGGGCCATCCTTGGAGCCCCCTCCACCTTCAGCCAAAGCTGCAGATCCAGGGTTCTTCTTGGTACACTCCCTCTTCCAATGGTCTTTCTCCTTGCAGTAGGCATATACATCCCTCGATAATTTGGAGCCTGCAAATCGCATGTACTCTTTACCCTTGCTTCCTTTGACCATTAAACCGGAAGCATGATCATCTGAACTTGTATATGAAATTTCATGGCACATATCCCTGGTGTGAAGAGATTACTCAACTTCTTCTAGTGTTACAGTATCTTTCCCAACAATGAAATATTGTTTTGTACGAAAACCTCATACGATGGAGGGAGAGACATCAATAGAATTAAGGCAGCATCTTCATCACTCATATCTCATCACTATTGCGCAATTCAAGCAAAATAGTGTTCAGTTTGTCTGATTTATCCCTAATATGTGTACCTCCATACATGTGCAAACTGAACAATCGTTGCTTCAACATTAACTTGTTGGTGAGCGACTTCGTCATGTAGAGGATATCCAACTTGATCCACAAAGAATCCCCCGTCTCCTGATCTGCAACTTCGGTGATCAAATCGTCCACGAGGCACTACATGATCGTTGCGTGCGATTTTTGCTCCATCATCAGATACACAACCGTGGTTGCATGACGGGCTTGTGTACATTTCCACAGAGGCCATGCCCCCTAGAAGTTAGGTTGTTTGGCTTTAGTAATTATATAATACTTTAGCTATACATGTTGGAAACAAAGATTTCTACATATACCCCCTTGGTTTTCAAGGATATTTACCTTGGCCCCTGCCAAGAAAAATTACTGGGTCCGTCCCTGGTTGGTTGTATCCGTGCCCTTCTTCTTTGCCTCCAACGACAACCAAAGACCTTGCTGCTTCAAAAAAGAACGCATATTGACCTGCCACGGATTGAAGCAATTTCTGGTGAATTGCTCGATCTTGAGCACGGAACATGACATCATTCTACTAAGAACCCTGACTCTCATACCAGTTTGTTATAATGGAAGTATCGAACAAGAGTGAATTTATGAAGAAAAACAATATCGAGAACATAGAAATTAACGTGGTTCACTAACAATGGTTTTAGCTACCTCCAGGAACCCAAAAGTTGGTTTTATTGAGAGAGAGCACTCGATTACAAGCCACACACAAGTCAAGACCACGACATAGGACTCTTATATAATCTAGGAACCAAAACTTACTGCCCAAGACACCCGGAACCTTCCAAAATGCTACAAGGAGATGACCATGAACTTGCCAACTCCTCCATGTTTGTGCGAACCGGCTTTATGTTCTTGCGAATAGAATATCTTAACATGGCTTGTATTCGAACAAATACCTGAACTCCAACGTCTACTAAGACTTGATCTTGCTCCTTGGCCGCTTTACTATTCGATTCGAGGCACAATTAATTCACAAGTTTGATAGGCACACGAACAAACAATTCAAAATCGATAAGAACATGAATAATTTTCGATAGTCCCAATAGGACGGGCCATTTACTAGTTTTGTATACCAAAGAAGCTTGGTGTTTTACTATTCAAACGCGTGATGTTCTCCAATTTTTTCACCATTGGCTCATTTCAAATGAAGAGTTCAAATTCAAGTATAGCACCGCTCAGTTTTTCCTCATCCCCATCATTACCTAATAATTGGTGGTCCCATTTCTAAAAATCCAGGATACTCTTATTGATATTCTACTACTTTCCATACATGCAGATTAACTTTTTGATATTGATATTTTGGCACTAATATTAATTTACTTTGTAAATACTATTGCTACTATTAATATATATTATTATCATTATTTGTTTTAGATAAGAGTTTTTACTATTTCATGCTTAATGTTGGGTTAATATAGTTCTTTAAATAAAAATACTATCCGAGAATACCACATAAGATTTTTGTAAATTTAGCCTTTGACCCGAAGCCACCTCATAGTCCGGTAAAATAGAGCGAATCACATTTATTTCTGCAGTTGTTGTTTTAGTGAATGAAAGACTATCGTCTGCAAAAAATAGGTGAGAGACAACATGTTCCCCTCGGGAAGCTGTCAAACTCGATAATCTCTTAGCTTCCACGGAAGCGATAAGCTTATAGAGAGGGTCTCACTGACAAGTAAGAATAAATAAGGGACAAAGGGCATCCATGTCAAAGCCCTATTCCATGAGTGATAAACCATTTACCTCGCCATTAACAATGAGACTGTAAGTAGCAGTCGTAATACACTTTATGACGTTTTCGATCCACCTTATGCCGAAGCCCATTCTTTCCATTACAGCACGCACACAATCCCATCAAACTCTGTCATAATCTTTGCTCATATCAGCTTGAAGGGCCAGGAAACCCTCTTTGCCTTTTTTTCATGTTCCTCATAGAATGCATGAGTTAAAAGTCACGAGTGCTTCTCGTAGTGACAACGGTATTGTCATCTTTAGACTTGAAGTCACTAGATCCTCTAGTTGTGGAAAGTTGTGTTTTGACATCGTCAAACGCTAAACCGTAACTGGGTAGTAACAAAGGCATTAGTCGGATACAATAAGGAAGCAAGCTTAGATATGGTAGTGACGCAGATAGAATTTGTTCCTCCCACATAACGGGAGCAAATATCCACGACCACTCGAGTGATGGTGCTTGTAGAATGTCTGGCCAGACTAAGATAAATCAATATAGGATATTGATATAATCTGCATGGATAAGACTATTCCCAGGATCGAGAAACTAAGGATTGGACATACGAGTGTGACTTGTATGTACCGTGTCCAATCCGGATATAGATACAAAGGGATGAGACAATACTTCCACAAGGTTTGTCGGATGACTATTTCTATTAGTTGGGTAGTGTGGATGTCTTGCTAGAGTCCGGTCCATGTTAGTAATAGTTACTACCAACTAAGTAGAAACCTACGGGGTCACAATCCCTATGGATTAAACCCGGACTTGGGAATTAATTAATATGATTAATTAAATATAAGGATCAATACTCAACTACTTGTAAACTTAGCAGGACTAATTTGCATGTTGGACTAATCCGTGTATGGGCATGATTAGGATAGGGACTTTTATAAAGTCAACAAGGAGTTGTTAGACTATATAAATGACACTACTAGGTTTTTCTCAAGACTAATGCTCATAACATACATTGAGTAGGAGAGAAAAACAAGGAGAGAGAGAGCAACAAAGAGGTCGAAGCCCCTTTTGCGGCCCCCTCACCCTGTCGACCACAAGGAGGACCCGCCCCCTCCTCGCCCCAGTTTGCATGATCATGATCTTCTTCTTCTTCTTCTTACTTCAATCCTATCTAGAACAAAGTCTTGAAGGATCGAGATTCAATCCTAGGAGTGGACTTGTCATAGAGACGTGAATACTTTTTCACGAGTGAAGTCATCACAGGAAAACCACAAGGTATTATGATACTCAATCCCTTACTATCGTTATGATGTCTAGACTTGTGACCCTTGGAGAGTATTATATGGATGATTTTGTTTATTTCCACTGCGTAATCCATTACAAAACCCTACAGTGGTATCAGAGCCACAGGTCGTAGAGCATAACGTAGTTTATGTGTTACGATTTTTGTTGTTTTACACTTTAATTGTTGTTTATCGCGTAAAACGAACAAAGTAATCATATTGATGCAACTTTGAATATGATTCAACCAAACAAGATCTATTTTACATAGGATGTGAATTATTAGTGAGTTTGGATCACATATGATGTGAATTCTTGGATCTTGTTAGCTAGGGTTAGGGCACATGCTTGAAAAGGGTTTTTTTCAAGTATGAAAACAACTAAACTGTGGCAACAAGGGGTAGGAGTTGTTTTGGAAACAACCCCCACAAGGAGGATCGACCCCCATAGGGACCGCCCCCTTCCTTGCTGCCCAAGACACAACACGGTCTAGGGCTGAACCGGCCTAGGTGCTTGCGGGTTGACTGTGCGGCCTAGGGACGACCGACCACTAGCCCTTATGGCGGTCCTTTAGGGTTTTGGCCAAGCCAGGAGGGCCCTGCTGGACTGTTTTGACACTAGCACATCCATATAAAATTAAAATTGAACAAGGGCTTTAAAATTGGATTTTAACTATTTATGTGCTTTTTGCATGGTGATTGGATATGGCCTTAGGTTGTGGTTTGTTGTGGATGTTTATTTTGTGGTTTTTTTTACGGCCTACGAGCTGATCCTTTAATGTAAGAGTTACTTAGGTTTTACGGCCTGCGAGCCGCTCTTCTTCTCAACTTGTGAGATCTTTCGATTTAGTTTAGATGCTAGCTAGAATTATATAGAGTAGACGACAGCCAAGATTTGAAGAAGGTGCATGGAGAAACCACAAGATGGAAACAATCCACCAAAGCCATGGAGCATGGAAAAAAAGATGGAGGCACATGGAGATAAGCTTGCTATTTGTAGGTCCATAGATATTCTCATTGGCTTGAGAATATCTTAGTTTAGAGGCCATATTCATATCACGTTTAATTTTTTCTTTGGTGATTGTTTATTTTATTGTCTTATTATTTATTTTTTGGTGTATGGTTGATGCATGTGTAGATGGTGCTTTCCAGACAAACAGATCACAGCCACAAGGCAGCAATCCAGCACACCCAGTTGTGCTCCATATACACCGGATAATTACATATGCTTATCCACGTGAGGGCTGCGAGACAGGGCCCTCGCGTACCAACACGGGATTTGTAGGGACTTAGTGGTTTGGAGGATAGGGTAAGGCCCGTCGCGCGCATGCGACAAACAAGCTCGCGCGCGACCCTTTGTAACTGCTTTGAAAGACTTAATGACCAAGTCCTATAAACCCGACTTGACCTCATAACGGTCTCCAATATGTACGGTCAGGTGCCCAACAGTTCCTATATACACGGTTGAACGTGCCGTTACGGGGGCTACCATTAAGCCGCCATTTATGGTCCATTAACCCCCTCACAACGGTCACTTTCCCACTATATATAGGATCGTTAGCCCTCCATTGCGACACGCTAGTTCAACCCAACTACACGATATCTTCTGGACTTACTGAAGCTCTGCCATTAAGTTGTCTCTCTCTTTCACACAGTTACCTTTGCTTACCCTCTCCCTACACACATCCTACATCTCTTTGTGTTCTCATTCCCTACTAGAGGTGCACACTTGGATCTCTCTGAAGGATTTCCCTGCGCACAGCATGCGAAAATGATAATAAGATAATTAAAACCCGAATCTTTTATCTGTGAGTTTTCCCAACTCAAAATTAGTAGATCAGTTGACATGGATCAACATTTGATGATATACTGATTTTTAGCAAGTCAAGAGAAGACCACAGGAGCATCTTCGCTTAGTTCTCACAACGCTCCGCGAAGGAAAATTATACATGAACTTAAAGAAATGTTCTTTCTTACAGGACAAGGTGCTTTTCCTCGGGTTTATGTCTTGTGAAGATATTTCAGCTGACCCTGACAAGGTTAAAGCTATAAGATAATGGCCCGAGCCAAAGACCTTGACGGAAGATCGTAGTTTTCACGTACTAGCCACTTTCTATCGGAGATTCATAAAGGGATTTAGTTCGATTACTACCCCGCTCACGGATTTCACGAAGCAAGGAGAGTTCAAGTGGACCCCAGCCGCCACAAAATCTTTCAAGGAGATTAAACTCAGAATGACTTAGGCCCCTGTGCTAAGGCATCCTGATTTTTGGAAGTCTTTGAGATCTCATGTGATGCTTCAGGCGTAGGAGTAGGAGGAGTCCTAAGCCAAGAAGATCACCCTATTGCTTACTCTAGCGAGAAACTCAATGGAGCGAAGTTGAAGTACTCCACTTATGATAAAGAGTTTTATACTATTGTGCGAGCTCTTCGCTATTGGAGGTACTATTTGCTGTCATAGGAGTTTGTACTTTATTCTGACCATCAGGCTCTCGTGTACCTACACTCTCATCGGAATTTGAACTCCATACATGCAAAGTGGGTTGAATTTCTCCAAGAGTATACATCCGTTCTCAAGCACCATGCCTGAGTTGAGAATGAGGCTGCTGATGCTCTCAGTCGTGTTGTTTATGTCCTTCAGACCATTAATGTCCAAGTTGTTTGGTTCGAACGGATGAAGGCTGAATATGACGCTTTTCCTGACTTTGGTATTATATACCATGAGGTGAAAGATGGTAATCGAATGAGTACGTTGATTTTATCATTCGAGATGGATACTTGTTTCTGGGTTCCAAGTTGTTTGTTCCTTGCACGTCAATGAGAGACTTCCTCATGTGGGAGTTACACGCCTATGGCCTTGCGGGACATTTTGGTAGAGATAAGACAGTAGATCTTGTTGAGATAGATTCTATTGGCCTTCTCTTAAAAGGGATGTTGCTCGAGTTTTCTCACAGTGTTGGACGTCTTAAGTTTCTAAAGCAAAGAAGAAGAACACAGTGTTATACACACCGTTGCCTGTCCCGCGTGAACCCTGGAAGGATCTTAGCATGGATTTTGTTCTTGGTCTGCCCAAGACTGCACGAGCTTATGATTACATTCTTGTTGTCGTTGACAGGTTATCCAAAACGGAACATTTCATTCCTTGCAACAAGACGGCGGATGCTTCACATGTTGCCAAGTTATTCTTTAAGGAAGTTGTTCGTCTCCATGGGTTACCTACCTCCATTGTGTCGGATCGAGATGTAAAGTTTGTTAGCTACTTTTGGAAGACACTTTGGAAGATCTTTGTCACAAATATCAAATTCTCGTCTGCTTTTCATCCGCAGACTGATGGTCAAACTGAGGTTGTAAACGTAGTCTTGGAGATTTGTTACGCTGCCTACTCATAAGGGGTCTTCTTCATAATAGGTCTGATCAAGCACCTGTTAAGAGTATAGTTTGCTGTATTCACAATTTCTTCCCAACAATACTTTGTCAATTTGTTTTCCAGAAGCATTGTTCTTGACATGTCTTCAAGAGTCCTGTTCTTTCTTTCAACAACTCCATTCTGTTGTGGAGTTCTAGGAGCAAAAAAGTTGTGAGAGATACCATTCTTAGAAAAGAATACATCACATTCAAGTTGATAAACTCTCTACCATGATCACTTCTAATTGAAGCAATAGGTAGGTTCTTCAAGGTTTGAAGTTCTCTACAAAGCTTTGAAAATTTATTGAGAGCTTCAGATTTTTCTCTAAGAAACATAACCTAAGTATATCTAGAAAAATCATCTACAATAACAAGCATGTATGTATTACCCTTTGGATTTGGAGTTCTCACAGGAAAACAGAGATCCATATGCAGTAATTCAATGGGTCGAGTAGTACTTACAAAGTTCTTTGGTTTGAATGAGCTTCTAGTTTGATTTCTCTGTGCACATGCCTTGCAAACTTCTTCATATTTGAACTTGATAGATGGTAGACCTCTTACTAAGTTTTTTCAAACTATCTTGTTCAAAGTATGCAAGCTAATGTGTCGCAACTTTCTGTGCGAAAGCTTTGAATCTTCTTTCAAGGCCTTGAGACACTTCAAGTTTTCCCCTGCAACTTTGTTAGTTTGAAAAGTGTTGATTCAAGACTTCTGAGTGTGTTTTTCGAAGTAATCATTTAGAGTGATGAAAGACAAATTTTCTCTAATTCATCAAGGCTCCAAGGCCTTGATATATTGATCAAAGCCTCAAAGCCTTGACAACTGCTTTCTTGTGAAATGTGATCAGACAATCTTGCGTTGCAGGTGTTCAATCTGATGTTTAAGATAAGATATTTGTTGAAAATATTCTAGTTATCTATTCTTTATATGTCTAACATATTGTAGATATCATTATTAGATTGAATCAAAGAACTTTGGTGATACAGTTGTAAAAGCTGTGAAGAATGTTCAGAGCTCCAAGGCCTTGAGATATGCCTTGAGCTGCCAACAGTTTTCACAAACCTAACTTGATTCTTTCTTACAGGATTTGATCATTATTATTATGATTATTTAATGAATTTTAATGAATTTTACAAGTCTTAAACTGGTTTGTGTTGGTTTATATGATTGATTGGTAATCAGATTAATAGCTTATTTATTTGATTCAGTTTTATTCATAAACTGAATGTCCAAACAGGCCTAGTGCTGTTATATATATTTGGATTTTGTTTGTTGCTATGCTTAATGTTGTTGCAGGTTTTTCAAACGTGCAATCTTATCACAACAAACTCCAACGGATATCTACTCAGAGCTGTTGAGAAATGCAGTTAAATAGAATGAGGATCTGAAGGAACAGAGATCCTAAAATCTCTCATTCAGTTGCTTGAAGTAGATAGAAGACTGGTTTGAATCTGTAAGAAAAGAGAAGCTAACAGAGAACAGAAATCAAGTGAAAAGAAGGAGAGATACATTTTTGGAAGATCAGACCATCAATCCTCACAACTTCAAGCTTCAATCAGTGCTTTCAGAAGATCATTCATTCCAGTTTTCCTGAAGAACACATCCGGGCTTTCTCAGCTGATTCATCTACTAGTTCTTCTATATTGTACCTTAATCTGCTTATCTTCTTTATATATTATACCTCACAAAACCTAGTGGTTAGTTGTTCAAGTGAACAACAAGAGATTCTTGTTAGCTCAACAGTTAGTAGCTGATACTAGATAGGTTTGGAACCACAAGCTGTATAGGTGTAAGGGAGTTCACTTAGGCTTGAAGATCTAAGGCTGTTTCTGTTTGAGTAATAAAAAGTGTTTTCCCAATCTAGGTGGGATTAGATCCCTCATGCAGAGATTAGGTCCATTGGGACTGAACTCTGTAAATTGTCATGTGTTCTTTACTTTACAATTTATCTATTTATTCTTGCAAGTGATCTAAATCAAACTAAGGTTTACAAACTATTTTGAACTTGTGCTAGTTCAAGGCCTTGAGGCTTTCTTTTATACGTAGGAAGTTTCTGACTAATCTTAAAATATCTCAAGGCCTTGAGATTTCTGTCTTTTACTTGCATCACTTAGTTAAATTCTGTGTTTTAGCAAAAAGTTCCCATACTCTATTCAACCCCCCCTTCTAGAGTATTTTGATCCTGTAATTAGACTACATTACAAACTTTCAAAAAGTATAAACATTGTTTGACCTAGAGGCAGTGAGGATGCAATTTCCAGATTTCTCATCTTGCACCACACATTTCTCTTTGTCAAAGTTAACCTTATTACCATTATCACAAAGCTAAGATACACTAAGCAAGTTAAATTTCAAACTATCAACTAGATATACATCAAAAACGGAACTTTCAGAATCTGTACCAACTTTACCAATACCAAGAATGCTGCATTTGTCTTTGTCACCAAGTATAATTGAACCTTCAGATTGCTCTTTCAATTCTGAGAACAAGGATCTGTTTCCACTCATGTGTCTTGAGCAACCACTGTCCATAAACCATTTTTGCTCTTTTGTATTGGTGACAACCTGCAAACACCATTCACTACCTTACCCAGTTGTTAGACCTAGTGTGGAATTTAGATTCATATTCAGGGTCAACCATGTTGGGTGGTCTAACCCCTTTAGGAGCCCAAATCTGTCTAACTTGTCCTTTGAGTTGTAAGGGAAAAGTATTCCTCATTATGTGAGGGTCTCTTCTTCTAAAAGGACAAGACATCTTAACATGACCAATCTTATTACAGTAATGGAACTTAGGAGATGTTTTGATTCCAACCTTCACAAATCTGGTATTTTTCTTTCGGGGAAAATTTGGATTGTATCCATTACCAGTTTCCTGAACAGACTTTAAGCTACCTCCAAGAATCAAGTTCAAGTTGTGTTCTGAGCCTGCAAGTTTTGTTTTGACTGATTCAGATTCTTGAAGTTACTCAGTTAGAGTAGTCTTTTGTTTATCCAATTCATCAACTTGATGTCTTAGATGAACAATATTGTCACTCATATGAGAGTTCTCAGTGACTACTTCCTTGACTTGTGTTTTCAATTCTTTGAAACTGGTTTTCAAGACCTTGAAATCACTGTCATTTTTGTTTTGAGAGATTTCAAGATTTTCATTCAGGCAAACAAGATGAAAGGTTTATTTTGCTTGCTCATGAACTTTTTCTTTCAAAACTCTTATCTCTTTCAGATAGTCCTCTTCATTTAAAAGCATTGTTCTAAGATAATTAGAGAGGGCTTCTGTTGGTTTTGAAATCAAGCAGTTTACCGTTACCTCAATGTTCTTTTCAGAATTTTCATCATGTTTGGCCATAAAGCATAGGTTGGCATGTTCTTCTTCAGATCCAGGATCACTTGAGGTTTCTGAATCACTCCAGGAAGATATCATAGCTTTCTTTCTTCCATAATGATCTTTCTTCTGAAAGTTTTTTCTCTTTTTGTGTGGATAGTCTCTGATCAAGTGTCATGCATCACCACACTAAAAGAAACTCATGGCTTTAGGCTTATTACCATGTGAAGAAGATTTACCTCTGTTGTCTTTGCTACTGGAGAATCTGTGTCTATCTCTGTTGAAGTCCTTGTTTCCAAAGTTCTTCTTCATTTTAAGAATTCTGGTCAAGGCTTTGGAAATCAAAGCAATAGGATCTTAATCATCATATTCAGTTTCAAGGGTTTGAGATGGTTCACTCTCCTTTTCCTTGAGAGCCAGGTTCTTGACACTTTCAAGTAATTCTCCATCAACTTCATTCATGGATATTTCATGTGTAAGGAGCTTTCCTTGCAGGTCATCAAGTTGAAGCAATGAGAGATCTTGCGCTTCCTCTATAGCAGTATTCTTTGGTTCCCATTTTGCATTTGGAAGACTTCTCAGAATCTTTCTAACCTTTTATTCATTGGAAATGTGTTTTCCCAATGAATCAAGATTGTTTACAATGTCAGTGAATCTTTTGAACATGTCTCTGATTAACTCATCTCCATTAATCTTGAATAGCTCATATTGCTTGAGATATATGTTGAACTTGGTTTGTTTGACTTGGCTGGTTCCTTCAAAGGTCACCACAAGCTTATCCCAGAAACGGAACTTTCAGAATCTGTACCAACTTTACCAATACCAAGAATGCTGCATTTGTCTTTGTCACCAAGTATAATTGAACCTTCAGATTGCTCTTTCAATTCTGAGAACAAGGATCTGTTTCCACTCATGTGTCTTGAGCAACCACTGTCCATAAACCATTTTTGCTCTTTTGTATTGGTGACAACCTGCAAACACCATTCACTACCTTACCCAGTTGTTAGACCTAGTGTGGAATTTAGATTCATATTCAGGGTCAACCATGTTGGGTGGTCTAACCCCTTTAAGAGCCCAAATCTGTCTAACTTGTCCTTTGAGTTGTAAGGGAAAAGTATTCCTCATTATGTGAGGGTCTCTTCTTCTAAAAGGACAAGACATCTTAACATGACCAATCTTATTACAGTAATGGAACTTAGGAGATGTTTTGATTCCAACCTTCACAAATCTGGTATTTTTCTTTCGGGGAAAATTTGGATTGTATCCAATACCAGTTTCCTGAACAGACTTTAAGCTACCTCCAAGAATCAAGTTCAAGTTGTGTTCTGAGCCTGCAAGTTTTGTTTTGACTGATTCAGATTCTTGAAGTTACTCAGTTAGAGTAGTCTTTTGTTTATCCAATTCATCAACTTGATGTCTTAGATGAACAATATTGTCACTCATATGAGAGTTCTCAGTGACTACTTCCTTGACTTGTGTTTTCAATTCTTTGAAACTGGTTTTCAAGACCTTGAAATCACTGTCATTTTTGTTTTGAGAGATTTCAAGATTTTCATTCAGGCAAACAAGATGAAAGGTTTCTTTTGCTTGCTCATGAACTTTTTCTTTCAAAACTCTTATCTCTTTCAGATAGTCCTCTTCATTTAAAAGCATTGTTCTAAGATAATTAGAGAGGGCTTCTGTTGGTTTTGAAATCAAGCAGTTTACCGTTACCTCAATGTTCTTTTCAGAATTTTCATCATGTTTGGCCATAAAGCATAGGTTGGCATGTTCTTCTTCAGATCCAGAATCACTTGAGGTTTCTGAATCACTCCAGGAAGATATCATAGCTTTCTTTCTTCCATAATGATCTTTCTTCTGAAAGTTTTTTCTCTTTTTGTGTGGATAGTCTCTGATCAAGTGTCATGCATCACCACACTAAAAGAAACTCATGGCTTTAGGCTTATTACCATGTGAAGAAGATTTACCTCTGTTGTCTTTGCTACTGGAGAATCTGTGTCTATCTCTGTTGAAGTCCTTGTTTCCAAAGTTCTTCTTCATTTTAAGAATTCTGGTCAAGGCTTTGGAAATCAAAGCAATAGGATCTTAATCATCATATTCAGTTTCAAGGGTTTGAGATGGTTCACTCTCCTTTTCCTTGAGAGCCAGGTTCTTGACACTTTCAAGTAATTCTCCATCAACTTCATTCATGGATATTTCATGTGTAAGGAGCTTTCCTTGCAGGTCATCAAGTTGAAGCAATGAGAGATCTTGTGCTTCCTCTATAGCAGTATTCTTTGGTTCCCATTTTGCATTTGGAAGACTTCTCAGAATCTTTCTAACCTTTTATTCATTGGAAATGTGTTTTCCCAATGAATCAAGATTGTTTACAATGTCAGTGAATCTTTTGAACATGTCTCTGATTAACTCATCTCCATTAATCTTGAATAGCTCATATTGCTTGAGATATATGTTGAACTTGGTTTGTTTGACTTGGCTGGTTCCTTCAAAGGTCACCACAAGCTTATCCCAGAAACGGAACTTTCAGAATCTGTACCAACTTTACCAATACCAAGAATGCTGCATTTGTCTTTGTCACCAAGTATAATTGAACCTTCAGATTGCTCTTTCAATTCTGAGAACAAGGATCTGTTTCCACTCATGTGTCTTGAGCAACCACTGTCCATAAACCATTTTTGCTCTTTTGTATTGGTGACAACCTGCAAACACCATTCACTACCTTACCCAGTTGTTAGACCTAGTGTGGAATTTAGATTCATATTCAGGGTCAATCATGTTGGGTGGTCTAACCCCTTTAGGAGCCCAAATCTGTCTAACTTGTCCTTTGAGTTGTAAGGGAAAAGTATTCCTCATTATGTGAGGGTCTCTTCTTCTAAAAGGACAAGACATCTTAACATGACCAATCTTATTACAGTAATGGAACATAGGAGATGTTTTGATTCCAACCTTCACAAATCTGGTATTTTTCTTTCGGGGAAAATTTGGATTGTATCCAATACCAGTTTCCTGAACAGACTTTAAGCTACCTCCAAGAATCAAGTTCAAGTTGTGTTCTGAGCCTGCAAGTTTTGTTTTGACTGATTCAGATTCTTGAAGTTACTCAGTTAGAGTAGTCTTTTGTTTATCCAATTCATCAACTTGATGTCTTAGATGAACAATATTGTCACTCATATGAGAGTTCTCAGTGACTACTTCCTTGACTTGTGTTTTCAATTCTTTGAAACTGGTTTTCAAGACCTTGAAATCACTGTCATTTTTGTTTTGAGAGATTTCAAGATTTTCATTCAGGCAAACAAGATGAAAGGTTTCTTTTGCTTGCTCATGAACTTTTTCTTTCAAAACTCTTATCTCTTTCAGATAGTCCTCTTCATTTAAAAGCATTGTTCTAAGATAATTAGAGAGGGCTTCTGTTGGTTTTGAAATCAAGCAGTTTACCGTTACCTCAATGTTCTTTTCAGAATTTTCATCATGTTTGGCCATAAAGCATAGGTTGGCATGTTCTTCTTCAGATCCAGAATCACTTGAGGTTTCTGAATCACTCTAGGAAGATATCATAGCTTTCTTTCTTCCATAATGATCTTTCTTCTGAAAGTTTTTTCTCTTTTTGTGTGGATTGTCTCTGATCAAGTGTCATGCATCACCACACTAAAAGAAACTCATGGCTTTAGGCTTATTACCATGTGAAGAAGATTTACCTCTGTTGTCTTTGCTACTGGAGAATCTGTGTCTATCTCTGTTGAAGTCCTTGTTTCCAAAGTTCTTCTTCATTTTAAGAATTCTGGTCAAGGCTTTGGAAATCAAAGCAATAGGATCTTAATCATCATATTCAGTTTCAAGGGTTTGAGATGGTTCACTCTCCTTTTCCTTGAGAGCCAGGTTCTTGACACTTTCAAGTAATTCTCCATCAACTTCATTCATGGATATTTCATGTGTAAGGAGCTTTCCTTGCAGGTCATCAAGTTGAAGCAATGGGAGATCTTGTGCTTCCTCTATAGCAGTATTCTTTGGTTCCCATTTTGCATTTGGAAGACTTCTCAGAATCTTTCTAACCTTTTATTCATTGGAAATGTGTTTTCCCAATGAATCAAGATTGTTTACAATGTCAGTGAATCTTTTGAACATGTCTCTGATTAACTCATCTCCATTAATCTTGAATAGCTCATATTGCTTGAGATATATGTTGAACTTGGTTTGTTTGACTTGGCTGGTTCCTTCAAAGGTCACCACAAGCTTATCCCATAAACGGAACTTTCAGAATCTGTACCAACTTTACCAATACCAAGAATGCTGCATTTGTCTTTGTCACCAAGTATAATTGAACCTTCAGATTTCTCTTTCAATTCTGAGAACAAGGATCTGTTTCCACTCATGTGTCTTGAGCAACCACTGTCCATAAACCATTTTTGCTCTTTTGTATTGGTGACAACCTGCAAACACCATTCACTACCTTACCCAGTTGTTAGACCTAGTGTGGAATTTAGATTCATATTCAGGGTCAACCATGTTGGGTGGTCTAACCCCTTTAGGAGCCCAAATCTGTCTAACTTGTCCTTTGAGTTGTAAGGGAAAAGTATTCCTCATTATGTGAGGGTCTCTTCTTCTAAAAGGACAAGACATCTTAACATGACCAATCTTATTACAGTAATGGAACTTAGGAGATGTTTTGATTCCAACCTTCACAAATCTGGTATTTTTCTTTCGGGGAAAATTTGGATTGTATCCAATACCAGTTTCCTGAACAGACTTTAAGCTACCTCCAAGAATCAAGTTCAAGTTGTGTTCTGAGCCTGCAAGTTTTGTTTTGACTGATTCAGATTCTTGAAGTTACTCAGTTAGAGTAGTCTTTTGTTTATCCAATTCATCAACTTGATGTCTTAGATGAACAATATTGTCACTCATATGAGAGTTCTCAGTGACTACTTCCTTGACTTGTGTTTTCAATTCTTTGAAACTGGTTTTCAAGACCTTGAAATCACTGTCATTTTTGTTTTGAGAGATTTCAAGATTTTCATTCAGGCAAACAAGATGAAAGGTTTCTTTTGCTTGCTCATGAACTTTTTCTTTCAAAACTCTTATCTCTTTCAGATAGTCCTCTTCATTTAAAAGCATTGTTCTAAGATAATTAGAGAGGGCTTCTGTTGGTTTTGAAATCAAGCAGTTTACCGTTACCTCAATGTTCTTTTCAGAACTTTCATCATGTTTGGCCATAAAGCATAGGTTGGCATGTTCTTCTTCAGATCCAGAATCACTTGAGGTTTCTGAATCACTCCAGGAAGATATCATAGCTTTCTTTCTTCCATAATGATCTTTCTTCTGAAAGTTTTTTCTCTTTTTGTGTGGATAGTCTCTGATCAAGTGTCATGCATCACCACACTAAAAGAAACTCATGGCTTTAGGCTTATTACCATGTGAAGAAGATTTACCTCTGTTGTCTTTGCTACTGGAGAATCTGTGTCTATCTCTGTTGAAGTCCTTGTTTCCAAAGTTCTTCTTCATTTTAAGAATTCTGGTCAAGGCTTTGGAAATCAAAGCAATAGGATCTTAATCATCATATTCAGTTTCAAGGGTTTGAGATGGTTCACTCTCCTTTTCCTTGAGAGCCAGGTTCTTGACACTTTCAAGTAATTCTCCATCAACTTCATTCATGGATATTTCATGTGTAAGGAGCTTTCCTTGCAGGTCATCAAGTTGAAGCAATGAGAGATCTTGTGCTTCCTCTATAGCAGTATTCTTTGGTTCCCATTTTGCATTTGGAAGACTTCTCAGAATCTTTCTAACCTTTTATTCATTGGAAATGTGTTTTCCCAATGAATCAAGATTGTTTACAATGTCAGTGAATCTTTTGAACATGTCTCTGATTAACTCATCTCCATTAATCTTGAATAGCTCATATTGCTTGAGATATATGTTGAACTTGGTTTGTTTGACTTGGCTGGTTCCTTCAAAGGTCACCACAAGCTTATCCCATAAACGGAACTTTCAGAATCTGTACCAACTTTACCAATACCAAGAATGCTGCATTTGTCTTTGTCACCAAGTATAATTGAACCTTCAGATTTCTCTTTCAATTCTGAGAACAAGGATCTGTTTCCACTCATGTGTCTTGAGCAACCACTGTCCATAAACCATTTTTGCTCTTTTGTATTGGTGACAACCTGCAAACACCATTCACTACCTTACCCAGTTGTTAGACCTAGTGTGGAATTTAGATTCATATTCAGGGTCAACCATGTTGGGTGGTCTAACCCCTTTAGGAGCCCAAATCTGTCTAACTTGTCCTTTGAGTTGTAAGGGAAAAGTATTCCTCATTATGTGAGGGTCTCTTCTTCTAAAAGGACAAGACATCTTAACATGACCAATCTTATTACAGTAATGGAACTTAGGAGATGTTTTGATTCCAACCTTCACAAATCTGGTATTTTTCTTTCGGGGAAAATTTGGATTGTATCCAATACCAGTTTCCTGAACAGACTTTAAGCTACCTCCAAGAATCAAGTTCAAGTTGTGTTCTGAGCCTGCAAGTTTTGTTTTGACTGATTCAGATTCTTGAAGTTACTCAGTTAGAGTAGTCTTTTGTTTATCCAATTCATCAACTTGATGTCTTAGATGAACAATATTGTCACTCATATGAGAGTTCTCAGTGACTACTTCCTTGACTTGTGTTTTCAATTCTTTGAAACTGGTTTTCAAGACCTTGAAATCACTGTCATTTTTGTTTTGAGAGATTTCAAGATTTTCATTCAGGCAAACAAGATGAAAGGTTTCTTTTGCTTGCTCATGAACTTTTTCTTTCAAAACTCTTATCTCTTTCAGATATTCCTCTTCATTTAAAAGCATTGTTCTAAGATAATTAGAGAGGGCTTCTGTTGGTTTTGAAATCAAGCAGTTTACCGTTACCTCAATGTTCTTTTCAGAATTTTCATCATGTTTGGCCATAAAGCATAGGTTGGCATGTTCTTCTTCAGATCCAGAATCACTTGAGGTTTCTGAATCACTCCAGGAAGATATCATAGCTTTCTTTCTTCCATAATGATCTTTCTTCTGAAAGTTTTTTCTCTTTTTGTGTGGATAGTCTCTGATCAAGTGTCATGCATCACCACACTAAAAGAAACTCATGGCTTTAGGCTTATTACCATGTGAAGAAGATTTACCTCTGTTGTCTTTGCTACTGGAGAATCTGTGTCTATCTCTGTTGAAGTCCTTGTTTCCAAAGTTCTTCTTCATTTTAAGAATTCTGGTCAAGGCTTTGGAAATCAAAGCAATAGGATCTTAATCATCATATTCAGTTTCAAGGGTTTGAGATGGTTCACTCTCCTTTTCCTTGAGAGCCAGGTTCTTGACACTTTCAAGTAATTCTCCATCAACTTCATTCATGGATATTTCATGTGTAAGGAGCTTTCCTTGCAGGTCATCAAGTTGAAGCAATGAGAGATCTTGTGCTTCCTCTATAGCAGTATTCTTTGGTTCCCATTTTGCATTTGGAAGACTTCTCAGAATCTTTCTAACCTTTTATTCATTGGAAATGTGTTTTCCCAATGAATCAAGATTGTTTACAATGTCAGTGAATCTTTTGAACATGTCTCTGATTAACTCATCTCCATTAATCTTGAATAGCTCATATTGCTTGAGATATATGTTGAACTTGGTTTGTTTGACTTGGCTGGTTCCTTCAAAGGTCACCACAAGCTTATCCCAGAAACGGAACTTTCAGAATCTGTACCAACTTTACCAATACCAAGAATGCTGCATTTGTCTTTGTCACCAAGTATAATTGAACCTTCAGATTGCTCTTTCAATTCTGAGAACAAGGATCTGTTTCCACTCATGTGTCTTGAGCAACCACTGTCCATAAACCATTTTTGCTCTTTTGTATTGGTGACAACCTGCAAACACCATTCACTACCTTACCCAGTTGTTAGACCTAGTGTGGAATTTAGATTCATATTCAGGGTCAACCATGTTGGGTGGTCTAACCCCTTTAGGAGCCCAAATCTGTCTAACTTGTCCTTTGAGTTGTAAGGGAAAAGTATTCCTCATTATGTGAGGGTCTCTTCTTCTAAAAGGACAAGACATCTTAACATGACCAATCTTATTACAGTAATGGAACTTAGGAGATGTTTTGATTCCAACCTTCACAAATCTGGTATTTTTCTTTCGGGGAAAATTTGGATTGTATCCAATACCAGTTTCCTGAACAGACTTTAAGCTACCTCCAAGAATCAAGTTCAAGTTGTGTTCTGAGCCTGCAAGTTTTGTTTTGACTGATTCAGATTCTTGAAGTTACTCAGTTAGAGTAGTCTTTTGTTTATCCAATTCATCAACTTGATGTCTTAGATGAACAATATTGTCACTCATATGAGAGTTCTCAGTGACTACTTCCTTGACTTGTGTTTTCAATTCTTTGAAACTGGTTTTCAAGACCTTGAAATCACTGTCATTTTTGTTTTGAGAGATTTCAAGATTTTCATTCAGGCAAACAAGATGAAAGGTTTCTTTTGCTTGCTCATGAACTTTTTCTTTCAAAACTCTTATCTCTTTCAGATAGTCCTCTTCATTTAAAAGCATTGTTCTAAGATAATTAGAGAGGGCTTCTGTTGGTTTTGAAATCAAGCAGTTTACCGTTACCTCAATGTTCTTTTCAGAATTTTCATCATGTTTGGCCATAAAGCATAGGTTGGCATGTTCTTCTTCAGATCCAGAATCACTTGAGGTTTCTGAATCACTCCAGGAAGATATCATAGCTTTCTTTCTTCCATAATGATCTTTCTTCTGAAAGTTTTTTCTCTTTTTGTGTGGATAGTCTCTGATCAAGTGTCATGCATCACCACACTAAAAGAAACTCATGGCTTTAGGCTTATTACCATGTGAAGAAGATTTACCTCTGTTGTCTTTGCTACTGGAGAATCTGTGTCTATCTCTGTTGAAGTCCTTGTTTCCAAAGTTCTTCTTCATTTTAAGAATTCTGGTCAAGGCTTTGGAAATCAAAGCAATAGGATCTTAATCATCATATTCAGTTTCAAGGGTTTGAGATGGTTCACTCTCCTTTTCCTTGAGAGCCAGGTTCTTGACACTTTCAAGTAATTCTCCATCAACTTCATTCATGGATATTTCATGTGTAAGGAGCTTTCCTTGCAGGTCATCAAGTTGAAGCAATGAGAGATCTTGCGCTTCCTCTATAGCAGTATTCTTTGGTTCCCATTTTGCATTTGGAAGACTTCTCAGAATCTTTCTAACCTTTTATTCATTGGAAATGTGTTTTCCCAATGAATCAAGATTGTTTACAATGTCAGTGAATCTTTTGAACATGTCTCTGATTAACTCATCTCCATTAATCTTGAATAGCTCATATTGCTTGAGATATATGTTGAACTTGGTTTGTTTGACTTGGCTGGTTCCTTCAAAGGTCACCACAAGCTTATCCCAGAAACGGAACTTTCAGAATCTGTGCCAACTTTACCAATACCAAGAATGCTGCATTTGTCTTTGTCACCAAGTATAATTGAACCTTCAGATTGCTCTTTCAATTCTGAGAACAAGGATCTGTTTCCACTCATGTGTCTTGAGCAACCACTGTCCATAAACCATTTTTGCTCTTTTGTATTGGTGACAACCTGCAAACACCATTCACTACCTTACCCAGTTGTTAGACCTAGTGTGGAATTTAGATTCATATTCAGGGTCAACCATGTTGGGTGGTCTAACCCCTTTAGGAGCCCAAATCTGTCTAACTTGTCCTTTGAGTTGTAAGGGAAAAGTATTCCTCATTATGTGAGGGTCTCTTCTTCTAAAAGGACAAGACATCTTAACATGACCAATCTTATTACAGTAATGGAACTTAGGAGATGTTTTGATTCCAACCTTCACAAATCTGGTATTTTTCTTTCGGGGAAAATTTGGATTGTATCCAATACCAGTTTCCTGAACAGACTTTAAGCTACCTCCAAGAATCAAGTTCAAGTTGTGTTCTGAGCCTGCAAGTTTTGTTTTGACTGATTCAGATTCTTGAAGTTACTCAGTTAGAGTAGTCTTTTGTTTATCCAATTCATCAACTTGATGTCTTAGATGAACAATATTGTCACTCATATGAGAGTTCTCAGTGACTACTTCCTTGACTTGTGTTTTCAATTCTTTGAAACTGGTTTTCAAGACCTTGAAATCACTGTCATTTTTGTTTTGAGAGATTTCAAGATTTTCATTCAGGCAAACAAGATGAAAGGTTTCTTTTGCTTGCTCATGAACTTTTTCTTTCAAAACTCTTATCTCTTTCAGATAGTCCTCTTCATTTAAAAGCATTGTTCTAAGATAATTAGAGAGGGCTTCTGTTGGTTTTGAAATCAAGCAGTTTACCGTTACCTCAATGTTCTTTTCAGAACTTTCATCATGTTTGGCCATAAAGCATAGGTTGGCATGTTCTTCTTCAGATCCAGAATCACTTGAGGTTTCTGAATCACTCCAGGAAGATATCATAGCTTTCTTTCTTCCATAATGATCTTTCTTCTGAAAGTTTTTTCTCTTTTTGTGTGGATAGTCTCTGATCAAGTGTCATGCATCACCACACTAAAAGAAACTCATGGCTTTAGGCTTATTACCATGTGAAGAAGATTTACCTCTGTTGTCTTTGCTACTGGAGAATCTGTGTCTATCTCTGTTGAAGTCCTTGTTTCCAAAGTTCTTCTTCATTTTAAGAATTCTGGTCAAGGCTTTGGAAATCAAAGCAATAGGATCTTAATCATCATATTCAGTTTCAAGGGTTTGAGATGGTTCACTCTCCTTTTCCTTGAGAGCCAGGTTCTTGACACTTTCAAGTAATTCTCCATCAACTTCATTCATGGTTATTTCATGTGTAAGGAGCTTTCCTTGCAGGTCATCAAGTTGAAGCAATGAGAGATCTTGTGCTTCCTCTATAGCAGTATTCTTTGGTTCCCATTTTGCATTTGGAAGACTTCTCAGAATCTTTCTAACCTTTTATTCATTGGAAATGTGTTTTCCCAATGAATCAAGATTGTTTACAATGTCAGTGAATCTTTTGAACATGTCTCTGATTAACTCATCTCCATTAATCTTGAATAGCTCATATTGCTTGAGATATATGTTGAACTTGGTTTGTTTGACTTGGCTGGTTCCTTCAAAGGTCACCACAAGCTTATCCCATAAACGGAACTTTCAGAATCTGTACCAACTTTACCAATACCAAGAATGCTGCATTTGTCTTTGTCACCAAGTATAATTGAACCTTCAGATTGCTCTTTCAATTCTGAGAACAAGGATCTCTTTCCACTCATGTGTCTTGAGCAACCACTGTCCATAAACCATTTTTGCTCTTTTGTATTGGTGACAACCTGCAAACACCATTCACTACCTTACCCAGTTGTTAGACCTAGTGTGGAATTTAGATTCATATTCAGGGTCAACCATGTTGGGTGGTCTAACCCCTTTAGGAGCCCAAATCTGTCTAACTTGTCCTTTGAGTTGTAAGGGAAAAGTATTCCTCATTATGTGAGGGTCTCTTCTTCTAAAAGGACAAGACATCTTAACATGACCAATCTTATTACAGTAATGGAACTTAGGAGATGTTTTGATTCCAACCTTCACAAATCTGGTATTTTTCTTTCGGGGAAAATTTGGATTGTATCCAATACCAGTTTCCTGAACAGACTTTAAGCTACCTCCAAGAATCAAGTTCAAGTTGTGTTCTGAGCCTGCAAGTTTTGTTTTGACTGATTCAGATTCTTGAAGTTACTCAGTTAGAGTAGTCTTTTGTTTATCCAATTCATCAACTTGATGTCTTAGATGAACAATATTGTCACTCATATGAGAGTTCTCAGTGACTACTTCCTTGACTTGTGTTTTCAATTCTTTGAAACTGGTTTTCAAGACCTTGAAATCACTGTCATTTTTGTTTTGAGAGATTTCAAGATTTTCATTCAGGCAAACAAGATGAAAGGTTTCTTTTGCTTGCTCATGAACTTTTTCTTTCAAAACTCTTATCTCTTTCAGATAGTCCTCTTCATTTAAAAGCATTGTTCTAAGATAATTAGAGAGGGCTTCTGTTGGTTTCGAAATCAAGCAGTTTACCGTTACCTCAATGTTCTTTTCAGAATTTTCATCATGTTTGGCCATAAAGCATAGGTTGGCATGTTCTTCTTCAGATCCAGAATCACTTGAGGTTTCTGAATCACTCCAGGAAGATATCATAGCTTTCTTTCTTCCATAATGATCTTTCTTCTGAAAGTTTTTTCTCTTTTTGTGTGGATAGTCTCTGATCAAGTGTCATGCATCACCACACTAAAAGAAACTCATGGCTTTAGGCTTATTACCATGTGAAGAAGATTTACCTCTGTTGTCTTTGCTACTGGAGAATCTGTGTCTATCTCTGTTGAAGTCCTTGTTTCCAAAGTTCTTCTTCATTTTAAGAATTCTGGTCAAGGCTTTGGAAATCAAAGCAATAGGATCTTAATCATCATATTCAGTTTCAAGGGTTTGAGATGGTTCACTCTCCTTTTCCTTGAGAGCCAGGTTCTTGACACTTTCAAGTAATTCTCCATCAACTTCATTCATGGATATTTCATGTGTAAGGAGCTTTCCTTGCAGGTCATCAAGTTGAAGCAATGAGAGATCTTGTGCTTCCTCTATAGCAGTATTCTTTGGTTCCCATTTTGCATTTGGAAGACTTCTCAGAATCTTTCTAACCTTTTATTCATTGGAAATGTGTTTTCCCAATGAATCAAGATTGTTTACAATGTCAGTGAATCTTTTGAACATGTCTCTGATTAACTCATCTCCATTAATCTTGAATAGCTCATATTGCTTGAGATATATGTTGAACTTGGTTTGTTTGACTTGGCTGGTTCCTTCAAAGGTCACCACAAGCTTATCCCAGAAACGGAACTTTCAGAATCTGTACCAACTTTACCAATACCAAGAATGCTGCATTTGTCTTTGTCACCAAGTATAATTGAACCTTCAGATTGCTCTTTCAATTCTGAGAACAAGGATCTGTTTCCACTCATGTGTCTTGAGCAACCACTGTCCATAAACCATTTTTGCTCTTTTGTATTGGTGACAACCTGCAAACACCATTCACTACCTTACCCAGTTGTTAGACCTAGTGTGGAATTTAGATTCATATTCAGGGTCAACCATGTTGGGTGGTCTAACCCCTTTAGGAGCCCAAATCTGTCTAACTTGTCATTTGAGTTGTAAGGGAAAAGTATTCCTCATTATGTGAGGGTCTCTTCTTCTAAAAGGACAAGACATCTTAACATGACCAATCTTATTACAGTAATGGAACTTAGGAGATGTTTTGATTCCAACCTTCACAAATCTGGTATTTTTCTTTCGGGGAAAATTTGGATTGTATCCAATACCAGTTTCCTGAACAGACTTTAAGCTACCTCCAAGAATCAAGTTCAAGTTGTGTTCTGAGCCTGCAAGTTTTGTTTTGACTGATTCAGATTCTTGAAGTTACTCAGTTAGAGTAGTCTTTTGTTTATCCAATTCATCAACTTGATGTCTTAGATGAACAATATTGTCACTCATATGAGAGTTCTCAGTGACTACTTCCTTGACTTGTGTTTTCAATTCTTTGAAACTGGTTTTCAAGACCTTGAAATCACTGTCATTTTTTTTTGAGAGATTTCAAGATTTTCATTCAGGCAAACAAGATGAAAGGTTTCTTTTGCTTGCTCATGAACTTTTTCTTTCAAAACTCTTATCTCTTTCAGATAGTCCTCTTCATTTAAAAGCATTGTTCTAAGATAATTAGAGAGGGCTTCTGTTGGTTTTGAAATCAAGCAGTTTACCGTTACCTCAATGTTCTTTTCAGAATTTTCATCATGTTTGGCCATAAAGCATAGGTTGGCATGTTCTTCTTCAGATCCAGAATCACTTGAGGTTTCTGAATCACTCCAGGAAGATATCATAGCTTTCTTTCTTCCATAATGATCTTTCTTCTGAAAGTTTTTTCTCTTTTTGTGTGGATAGTCTCTGATCAAGTGTCATGCATCACCACACTAAAAGAAACTCATGGCTTTAGGCTTATTACCATGTGAAGAAGATTTACCTCTGTTGTCTTTGCTACTGGAGAATCTGTGTCTATCTCTGTTGAAGTCCTTGTTTCCAAAGTTCTTCTTCATTTTAAGAATTCTGGTCAAGGCTTTGGAAATCAAAGCAATAGGATCTTAATCATCATATTCAGTTTCAAGGGTTTGAGATGGTTCACTCTCCTTTTCCTTGAGAGCCAGGTTCTTGACACTTTCAAGTAATTCTCCATCAACTTCATTCATGGATATTTCATGTGTAAGGAGCTTTCCTTGCAGGTCATCAAGTTGAAGCAATGAGAGATCTTGCGCTTCCTCTATAGCAGTATTCTTTGGTTCCCATTTTGCATTTGGAAGACTTCTCAGAATCTTTCTAACCTTTTATTCATTGGAAATGTGTTTTCCCAATGAATCAAGATTGTTTACAATGTCAGTGAATCTTTTGAACATGTCTCTGATTAACTCATCTCCATTAATCTTGAATAGCTCATATTGCTTGAGATATATGTTGAACTTGGTTTGTTTGACTTGGCTGGTTCCTTCAAAGGTCACCACAAGCTTATCCCAGAAACGGAACTTTCAGAATCTGTGCCAACTTTACCAATACCAAGAATGCTGCATTTGTCTTTGTCACCAAGTATAATTGAACCTTCATATTGCTCTTTCAATTCTGAGAACAAGGATCTGTTTCCACTCATGTGTCTTGAGCAACCACTGTCCATAAACCATTTTTGCTCTTTTGTATTGGTGACAACCTGCAAACACCATTCACTACCTTACCCAGTTGTTAGACCTAGTGTGGAATTTAGATTCATATTCAGGGTCAACCATGTTGGGTGGTCTAACCCCTTTAGGAGCCCAAATCTGTCTAACTTGTCCTTTGAGTTGTAAGGGAAAAGTATTCCTCATTATGTGAGGGTCTCTTCTTCTAAAAGGACAAGACATCTTAACATGACCAATCTTATTACAGTAATGGAACTTAGGAGATGTTTTGATTCCAACCTTCACAAATCTGGTATTTTTCTTTCGGGGAAAATTTGGATTGTATCCAATACCAGTTTCCTGAACAGACTTTAAGCTACCTCCAAGAATCAAGTTCAAGTTGTGTTCTGAGCCTGCAAGTTTTGTTTTGACTGATTCAGATTCTTGAAGTTACTCAGTTAGAGTAGTCTTTTGTTTATCCAATTCATCAACTTGATGTCTTAGATGAACAATATTGTCACTCATATGAGAGTTCTCAGTGACTACTTCCTTGACTTGTGTTTTCAATTCTTTGAAACTGGTTTTCAAGACCTTGAAATCACTGTCATTTTTTTTTGAGAGATTTCAAGATTTTCATTCAGGCAAACAAGATGAAAGGTTTCTTTTGCTTGCTCATGAACTTTTTCTTTCAAAACTCTTATCTCTTTCAGATAGTCCTCTTCATTTAAAAGCATTGTTCTAAGATAATTAGAGAGGGCTTCTGTTGGTTTTGAAATCAAGCAGTTTACCGTTACCTCAATGTTCTTTTCAGAATTTTCATCATGTTTGGCCATAAAGCATAGGTTGGCATGTTCTTCTTCAGATCCAGAATCACTTGAGGTTTCTGAATCACTCTAGGAAGATATCATAGCTTTCTTTCTTCCATAATGATCTTTCTTCTGAAAGTTTTTTCTCTTTTTGTGTGGATAGTCTCTGATCAAGTGTCATGCATCACCACACTAAAAGAAACTCATGGCTTTAGGCTTATTACCATGTGAAGAAGATTTACCTCTGTTGTCTTTGCTACTGGAGAATCTGTGTCTATCTCTGTTGAAGTCCTTGTTTCCAAAGTTCTTCTTCATTTTAAGAATTCTGGTCAAGGCTTTGGAAATCAAAGCAATAGGATCTTAATCATCATATTCAGTTTCAAGGGTTTGAGATGGTTCACTCTCCTTTTCCTTGAGAGCCAGGTTCTTGACACTTTCAAGTAATTCTCCATCAACTTCATTCATGGATATTTCATGTGTAAGGAGCTTTCCTTGCAGGTCATCAAGTTGAAGCAATGGGAGATCTTGTGCTTCCTCTATAGCAGTATTCTTTGGTTCCCATTTTGCATTTGGAAGACTTCTCAGAATCTTTCTAACCTTTTATTCATTGGAAATGTGTTTTCCCAATGAATCAAGATTGTTTACAATGTCAGTGAATCTTTTGAACATGTCTCTGATTAACTCATCTCCATTAATCTTGAATAGCTCATATTGCTTGAGATATATGTTGAACTTGGTTTGTTTGACTTGGCTGGTTCCTTCAAAGGTCACCACAAGCTTATCCCATAAACGGAACTTTCAGAATCTGTACCAACTTTACCAATACCAAGAATGCTGCATTTGTCTTTGTCACCAAGTATAATTGAACCTTCAGATTGCTCTTTCAATTCTGAGAACAAGGATCTGTTTCCACTCATGTGTCTTGAGCAACCACTGTCCATAAACCATTTTTGCTCTTTTGTATTGGTGACAACCTGCAAACACCATTCACTACCTTACCCAGTTGTTAGACCTAGTGTGGAATTTAGATTCATATTCAGGGTCAACCATGTTGGGTGGTCTAACCCCTTTAGGAGCCCAAATCTGTCTAACTTGTCCTTTGAGTTGTAAGGGAAAAGTATTCCTCATTATGTGAGGGTCTCTTCTTCTAAAAGGACAAGACATCTTAACATGACCAATCTTATTACAGTAATGGAACTTAGGAGATGTTTTGATTCCAACCTTCACAAATCTGGTATTTTTCTTTCGGGGAAAATTTGGATTGTATCCAATACCAGTTTCCTGAACAGACTTTAAGCTACCTCCAAGAATCAAGTTCAAGTTGTGTTCTGAGCCTGCAAGTTTTGTTTTGACTGATTCAGATTCTTGAAGTTACTCAGTTAGAGTAGTCTTTTGTTTATCCAATTCATCAACTTGATGTCTTATATGAACAATATTGTCACTCATATGAGAGTTCTCAGTGACTACTTCCTTGACTTGTGTTTTCAATTCTTTGAAACTGGTTTTCAAGACCTTGAAATCACTGTCATTTTTGTTTTGAGAGATTTCAAGATTTTCATTCAGGCAAACAAGATGAAAGGTTTCTTTTGCTTGCTCATGAACTTTTTCTTTCAAAACTCTTATCTCTTTCAGATAGTCCTCTTCATTTAAAAGCATTGTTCTAAGATAATTAGAGAGGGCTTCTGTTGGTTTCGAAATCAAGCAGTTTACCGTTACCTCAATGTTCTTTTCAGAATTTTCATCATGTTTGGCCATAAAGCATAGGTTGGCATGTTCTTCTTCAGATCCAGAATCACTTGAGGTTTCTGAATCACTCCAGGAAGATATCATAGCTTTCTTTCTTCCATAATGATCTTTCTTCTGAAAGTTTTTTCTCTTTTTGTGTGGATAGTCTCTGATCAAGTGTCATGCATCACCACACTAAAAGAAACTCATGGCTTTAGGCTTATTACCATGTGAAGAAGATTTACCTCTGTTGTCTTTGCTACTGGAGAATCTGTGTCTATCTCTGTTGAAGTCCTTGTTTCCAAAGTTCTTCTTCATTTTAAGAATTCTGGTCAAGGCTTTGGAAATCAAAGCAATAGGATCTTAATCATCATATTCAGTTTCAAGGGTTTGAGATGGTTCACTCTCCTTTTCCTTGAGAGCCAGGTTCTTGACACTTTCAAGTAATTCTCCATCAACTTCATTCATGGATATTTCATGTGTAAGGAGCTTTCCTTGCAGGTCATCAAGTTGAAGCAATGAGAGATCTTGTGCTTCCTCTATAGCAGTATTCTTTGGTTCCCATTTTGCATTTGGAAGACTTCTCAGAATCTTTCTAACCTTTTATTCATTGGAAATGTGTTTTCCCAATGAATCAAGATTGTTTACAATGTCAGTGAATCTTTTGAACATGTCTCTGATTAACTCATCTCCATTAATCTTGAATAGCTCATATTGCTTGAGATATATGTTGAACTTGGTTTGTTTGACTTGGCTGGTTCCTTCAAAGGTCACCACAAGCTTATCCCAGAAACGGAACTTTCAGAATCTGTACCAACTTTACCAATACCAAGAATGCTGCATTTGTCTTTGTCACCAAGTATAATTGAACCTTCAGATTGCTCTTTCAATTCTGAGAACAAGGATCTGTTTCCACTCATGTGTCTTGAGCAACCACTGTCCATAAACCATTTTTGTTCTTTTGTATTGGTGACAACCTGCAAACACCATTCACTACCTTACCCAGTTGTTAGACCTAGTGTGGAATTTAGATTCATATTCAGGGTCAACCATGTTGGGTGGTCTAACCCCTTTAGGAGCCCAAATCTGTCTAACTTGTCCTTTGAGTTGTAAGGGAAAAGTATTCCTCATTATGTGAGGGTCTCTTCTTCTAAAAGGACAAGACATCTTAACATGACCAATCTTATTACAGTAATGGAACATAGGAGATGTTTTGATTCCAACCTTCACAAATCTGGTATTTTTCTTTCGGGGAAAATTTGGATTGTATCCAATACCAGTTTCCTGAACAGACTTTAAGCTACCTCCAAGAATCAAGTTCAAGTTGTGTTCTGAGCCTGCAAGTTTTGTTTTGACTGATTTAGATTCTTGAAGTTTCTCAGTTAGAGTAGTCTTTTGTTTATCCAATTCATCAACTTGATGTCTTAGATGAACAATATTGTCACTCATATGAGAGTTCTCAGTGACTACTTCCTTGACTTGTGTTTTCAATTCTTTGAAACTGGTTTTTCAAGACCTTGAAATCACTGTCATTTTTGTTTTGAGAGATTTCAAGATTTTCATTCAGGCAAACAAGATGAAAGGTTTCTTTTGCTTGCTCATGAACTTTTTCTTTCAAAACTCTTATCTCTTTCAGATAGTCCTCTTCATTTAAAAGCATTGTTCTAAGATAATTAGAGAGGGCTTCTGTTGGTATTGAAATCAAGCAGTTTACCGTTACCTCAATGTTCTTTTCAGAACTTTCATCATGTTTGGCCATAAAGCATAGGTTGGCATGTTCTTCTTCAGATCCAGAATCACTTGAGGTTTCTGAATCACTCCAGGAAGATATCATAGCTTTCTTTCTTCCATAATGATCTTTCTTCTGAAAGTTTTTTCTCTTTTTGTGTGGATAGTCTCTGATCAAGTGTCATGCATCACCACACTAAAAGAAACTCATGGCTTTAGGCTTATTACCATGTGAAGAAGATTTACCTCTGTTGTCTTTGCTACTGGAGAATCTGTGTCTATCTCTGTTGAAGTCCTTGTTTCCAAAGTTCTTTTTCATTTTAAGAATTCTGGTCGAGGCTTTGGAAATCAAAGCAATAGGATCTTAATCATCATATTCAGTTTCAAGGGTTTGAGATGGTTCACTCTCCTTTTCCTTGAGAGCCAGGTTCTTGACACTTTCAAGTAATTCTCCATCAACTTCATTCATGGATATTTCATGTGTAAGGAGCTTTCCTTGCAGGTCATCAAGTTGAAGCAATGAGAGATCTTGTGCTTCCTCTATAGCAGTATTCTTTGGTTCCCATTTTGCATTTGGAAGACTTCTCAGAATCTTTCTAACCTTTTATTCATTGGAAATGTGTTTTCCCAATGAATCAAGATTGTTTACAATGTCAGTGAATCTTTTGAACATGTCTCTGATTGACTCATCTCCATTAATCTTGAATAGCTCATATTGCTTGAGATATATGTTGAACTTGGTTTGTTTGACTTGGCTGGTTCCTTCAAAGGTCACCACAAGCTTATCCCAGATCTCCTTGGCAGTCTTGAAACCTGAGATCACGTTGAATTCATATGCACTCAAAGCACAATATAAGTGATTCGTATCTTTATAATTCTTGGAAGATTGTTCTAACTCAGAAGCAGAGAGCGAGTCTTCAGATTTGGAGTTTTGATCCCATCCTTTTTTGTGTAGAAAGTGTGTGGACCATTCTGAATTATATTCCAAAGCTCTATATCTTGATCAATGATAAATATTTTCATCAAAGATTTCGAGTGAACAAAATTGTCTCCACAGAAGAGAGGAGGTCTGTTAGCAGCTCTTCCCTGAGAAAAACCACCATCACCTACAGAATCACAAGATGGTTAAAATCTATGCAGTGATACAAGATCTGATACCAATTGAAGGGGTGTACAGTAGGTAAAAATACAGGATCAATACTCTAGAAAGGGGGGAGGGGTTGAATAGAGTATGCCAACTTTTACTAAACTTGCAAGAAGAATGGTTTAAAAAAGAATTGTAATGAGTGAAGAGTGATTCAAGGCCTTGAAATGAGTTTCAAGCCCTCGGAATGAAAACAGTTGAAGTATAAAAAGATAAGTCTATTTCAAGGCCTTGAAATGAGTTTCAAACCCTTGAAATGAAACTATTTTCAATGCTGTAATACTACTAAGAGACACAAGATATATAGAGTTCAGTCCACTTGGACCTACGTCTCTAACTCAGGGATCTTCTCCCTGCAAGATTTTCAACTCAATTCTTATTAATCAACAGCTAAGCCCTAGATCACAAGCACAAAGAGATGCCTTACTCTGTTACAGCTTGCGGTTCTCACTTGTAGGGTTTTGAGTCATGGATCGCGCAAACGGAAGCATAATCAAACAAATAACCATGCAAAACCCTCCAAGGATCACAAGTCTAGATGCATAACGATAGTGAAGGTAAGAAATCATAAACACACCTTTGGGTTCTCCTTGATGACTTCAAACGCGAATAGTGTCACGTTCTCTATAGTTGATCCACGCCTAGAGTTGATCCTAGAACTCCCAAACTCCTTGGTGCTAGCCCGGAATAAGAGGAGGGTGAAGGAATCACGCAAAACGAGACAAAAAGAGGGGTTTCGGCCCTCTTTTGGCCGACGGGGACGAGGGCGGCGGCAATGGGGGGCGTCGGCCTCCTTTGTTGCTTGCTCTCTCTCCTTTGTTCTCTCCCACTCTCTTTATGTTCACTAATGAGCATAAGTTATGAGGAAGGAAGGAAGGAGGGTCCTTTATATAGTCCAACAACTCCTTGTTAACTACCTAAAGGACTTATTCTAGTCCTACTAGAATTCAATTTAGTCCCTTCCTTGCAAATTAGTCCCTACTAAGTTTGCAAGGTTTTGCAAAGTGATCCTTCTAATTAATTAATCCAATTAATTAATTCCCAAATCTAGTACAACTCTATATAGCGTGTGACCCCATAGGTTCTATCTAGTTGGTAGCAACTATTTGCTAATATGGAGCGGTTTCTAGCAAAACATCCATTCTAGCCAACTAATAGGATAGCCATCTAGACAACCTTGTACAAGTAATTGTCTCATCCCTTTGCCTCAATATCCGGATTGGACACGAGACATACAAGTCACACTCGTATATCCAATCCATAGTTTCTCGATCTATGGGAATAGCCTTATTCGTGCAAATAACATCAATATCCCATATATTGATTTATTTGAGTCTGGCCAGACATTCTATAAGCACTATCCCTCGAGTGGCCTATGATATTTGCTCCCGTTATGTGGGAGGGGCAAATCCTCTCTACATCCACTACGATCTCTAAGCTTGCTTCTCATTGTATCCAGTACACGCCTTTATAACTACCCAGTTACGGTGTAGCGTTTAACGCTACCAAGATCACAATGATCCACAACTAGAATATCTAGTGACTTCAAGTCTAAGGATGACAATACCATTGCACCGCGAGAAGCACTTGTGACTCAACATAACATGTATGTAGCCTTCTCGGTGATGGGTCAATCCAGTGCAACATTCCGTAATGCACACCTATGTGTTGGATCGTGATATCTCTATATCAATCCAACCCCATACTAGTCTATAGATGATTGTCCCATTAATCATTATACTTGACTAGGGATATTTAAGATAAACAACACGATTGTAAATCTAAGGACTTCATTATATTAAATATCCAATAAATAATAAATGAATTTTCTAGCCATATACAAATTCATACTAAACTAGATTGCCTCTAGGGCATCTATTCCAACAGTCTCCCACTTGCACTAGAGCCAATCTGGCGCATCTCCTATGCCCATACTCCTAGTGTGACCTTCATGCTTCCACTGCGTGAGAGGCTTCGTAAGCGGGTCTGACAGATTATCATCTGCAGGAATCTTGCCTATCGGAACGTCTCCTCTATCGATAATATCTCGAATCAGATGAAACTTCCTGAGTACGTGCTTGGACTTCTGGTGCGATCTTGGTTCCTTTGATTGCGCGATCGCCCCAGTGTTGTCACAGAACAACTCCACTGGATCCGCAATGCTAGGGACCACACCAAGTTCAGAAACAAACTTTCTGATCCAAACAGCCTCCTTTGCTGCGCCATTTGCAGCAATGTACTCAGCCTCTGTTGTAGAATCAGCTACCGTCTCTTGCTTGGAACTCTTCCAGCTCACCGCTGCTCCATTCAGGCAAAAAACATATCCCGACTGTGATCTAAAGTCATCTCTGTCGGTTTGGAAGCTTGCATCAGTGTAACCCCTTACACGCAACTCTTCCTCACCGCCAAATATCAAGAAAGCATCCTTAGTTCTTCTCAAGTACTTTAGGATGTTCTTGACAGCAATCCAGTGACTCTCACCCGGATTGGATTGGTATCTGCTTGTCATACTCAAGGCATATGACACATCTGGTCTAGTACATAACATGGCGTACATGATAGATCCTATGGCCGAGGCATAGGGAATCCTACTCATGCGTTCCTTCTCAATCCCATTGGAAGGACAACCACTCTTCGAAAGAGTGATTCCATGTGACATGGGCAAGAATCCCTTCTTGGAATCTTGCATGTTGAACCGTTTCAACACCTTGTCAATATATGTACTTTGACTTAGGCCTAGCAACCGCTTAGATCTATCTCTATAGATCTTTATACCGAGTATATAGGCTGCTTCCCCTAAGTCCTTCATTGAGAAACACTTTCCTAGCCAATCTTTCACAGATTGCAGCATGGGAATGTCGTTTCCAATGAGTAGTATGTCATCCACATACAAGACCAGAAAAGCTACAGAGCTCCCACTAACCTTCTTGTAGACACAAGACTCATCTTCGTTTCTGATGAAGCCAAACTCTTTGACTACTTCATCAAAACGTCGATTCCAACTCCTAGAAGCTTGCTTCAATCCATAAATGGATCGTTGCAGCTTACAGACTTTGTTGGCTTGCTTTGGATCCTCAAAACCCTCCGGCTGTATCATATACACGTCCTCGAGGAGATTCCCATAAAGGAATGCTGTTTTGACATCCATCTGCCAAATCTCATAGTCGTAGTATGCTGCAATTGCAAGTAGGATTCGGATGGATTTGGTCATAGCGACTGGTGAAAAGGTTTCATCATAGTCAATACCATGAATCTGTCTGAATCCTTTAGCCACCAATCGGCCCTTATAGGTAATCACATTACCATCCATGTCGATCTTCTTCTTGAAGACCCACTTGCACCCTATGGGTCGCGCCCCATCGGGTGGTTCCACCAAAGTCCATACTTTGTTGGTATACATGGATTCCATCTCGGATCTCATGGCCTCAAGCCACTTCTGTGAGTCTGGGCCATTCATGGCCTCCTCATAGGTAGTAGGCTCATCATCTATGAGCATCGTGTCACCGGAATCAGTTACGAGAAGTCCATACCTCTCGGGTTCCTGGTGCACTCTACTAGATCTACGAAGCTCTTGTGTTACCTGAACAGGTGGCTCCACAACTCCTTGTGATTCCTGTTCATGTTCCATAATCGGTTCAGTGATTTGTGGTTCTTGAACTTCTTCAAGCTCTACATTCCTCCCACTTGCTTCTTTAGAGACAAACTCTCTTTCTAGAAACACGCCGGTCCAAGCAACAAACACTTTGTTCTCGGCTGGATTGTAGAAATAGTAACCCTTAGGTTCCTTAGGGTACCCCACAAATTTGCACTTATCCGATTTAGGCCCTAGCTTGTCTGATTGTAAACGTTTTACATAGACATCGCAGCCCCAAATCCTCATGAACGACAGTGTGGGACGCCTCCCACTCCACATCTCATATGGTGTCTTCATGACTGATTTAGATGGAACACGGTTAATGGTGAAAGCTGCACTTAATAGAGCGTAGCCCCAAAACGATAATGGAAGATTGGTTTGACACATCATAGATCGAACCATATCCAATAGGGTTCGATTCCTCCTCTCGGACACGCCATTCCATTGTGGCGTTCCGGGTGGAGTGAGTTGGGACACGATCCCACACTCTCTAAGATAGTCGTCAAACTCTTGGCTCAAGTATTCTCCTCCTCGATCCGATCGTAGAGCCTTGATACTTTTGCCAAGTTGCTTCTCTACCTCATTCTTGAATTCTTTGAACACTTCAAAGGATTCGGATTTTGCCCTCATAAGGTACACAAATCCATATCTACTGTAATCATCAGTAAATGTAATGAAGTAGACATAACCACCCCTGGCAGGCGTGGCAAATGGTCCACACACATCTGTATGTATGAGTGCCAATTGCTCACTAGTCCTCTCACCTTTCTTATTGAAAGGGGACTTTGTCATTTTTCCCAATAAACAAGCCTCACATGTCTCACATGATTCAAAATCAAATGAGTCTAGTAATCCATCCTTATGGAGTCTAGATACACGTTTCTCGTTTATGTGGCCTAAACGACAATGCCATAAATAAGCAGGATTTAAATCATTTATTTTAATCCGCTTGGTATTAATGTTGTAGACAGGATTGCTTAGATCAAGGACATAAAGTCCATTAAATAATTGTGCACTAAAATAGTGAATATTATTCAAATAAAAGGAACAACAATTGTTCTTTATTGAAATAATAAAACCTTCCTTGTCCAAACAAGAAATAGAAATAATGTTTCTGCTCATAGCAGGCACAAAATAGCAATTATTTAATTCTAAAACTAATCCTGAAGGCAGAGATAGCTCGCACACGCCTATGGCCAACGCAGCAACCTTTGCTCCATTCCCAACGCGCAGATCTACCCCCCTTTAGCCAATCTTTTACTTCTCTTTAGATCCTGCATATTTCGACAAATATGAGATCCACATCCAGTATCTAATACCCATGATGTAGAGACAGTTAAATTGACATCTACAACAAAAATACCTGGTGGTGGTGGAATCACTATTCCAAGCCTCTTGTCCTCCAGATATTTTGGGCAGTTCCTCCTCCAGTGTCCAGGTTGACTGCAGTAGTGACACTCACCCTTAGTCACGACCTTGGCAACGCCACCAACAGGCTTAAGGGCTTGTTCCTTGGACTTGGCAACTGACTTGCCTTTGCCCTTGGAGGAAGAGGCAAACCTTTTGCCCTTTCCTTTCTGCACCATCATAATGGCCTTGCCCTTACCCTTGTTGATGCTCTGTTCAGCCGTCCTCAACATGTTGAGCAAATCTGGCAGTGGTTTAACGATCTCGTTCATGTTATAGTTCATAATGAACTGTCCATAACTCTCGGGCAACGATTGCAACACGAAATCGGTTGCCAACTCTTGGCCGACCGGGAACCCAAGCCGGGCGAGATTCTCCAAGTACCCGATCATTCGGAGTACATGGGGTCCCACCAGGTTCCCCTCTGCCAGATGACATTTGAACAGTGCCTTTGAGACCTCATACCTCTCTACCCTCGCCTACTCTTGGAAGAGCTGCTTTAGATGTTCGATCATATCGACAGCATTCATGTTCTCATGTTGCTTCTGAAGCTCAGAAGTCATGGTGCAAAGCATTAGGCAGGCCGCATCATTAGCGTCATCAACACGCTTTTGATACGCCTTTAAGGCAACAGGTGTCTGGTTCTCTGGACCTTCTGGAACATGCTCCTCTATTGCGTACAGTTTCTTCTCTTGCTTGAGAACAATTCTCAAGTTTCTGTACCAATCAAGAAAGTTGGTTCCAGAGAGCTTGTCCTTCTCAAGGACAGATCGTAGGGAATGTTGTGAACTCGATGAGTTGTTTGCCATTTGGTATTCTACAAAAAGGAAAATACGCAAGTTTTAGTATTTGTGAATTTTTGACTATATTTAATAATGGCTAGTTTATTAAATATAGCTCCCACTATTTTTCTACGGATTAATAACCCTCAAGATATTAATGCGGAAAATATCCTTATATTTTCTAGTGGGCCAAGATCCATCTTTTCATCTCCTTATGAGCTTGCTTTGGCAAGTCACCCATAATTTGACTACTTTTAGGTAGGAACAATTCCAATTGCATCCCATATGCAACTCTTGGTTCAACCGGGCAAATAACTCCTTATTTATCCATCCATATGGATAATCCCAATTGATTGCCTCTAGGTTTCTTAATCAAATTAATAGCCTAGTTGCGTTCAACCTCTTATCTAAACAATTGCACATTGTTACGTGCCATCGCATTCCATCATTATGAACCAAGTCGCCATGCTTTGGCACGCACGAACTTGATAAATAATGATGATAATGAGTGTTTAAATAACGAGAAGGCAAGAACACAATATTTAAAATTTGAGGGATTTTGAACTCAATTTTTAATTGTTTTGTTGATCAATATCAACTAATCTATCTATTTGAGTTTGGGCACAACTCCAAATAATAGATCCGGGTTGTCTAATTATCTTATTATCCTAATTGCATGCATCATCCATACACCAACCACACAAATAATAAGACAATAAATAAACAACCACAAAACAGAAATTAAACGTGATGTGGATATGGCCTTTTCTAGACTAAGATAATTCCAAGCCAATGGAATTATCTATGAACCCTAAGCAAACACATCTCCATGCGTCTTGATATTTTGGTTCATCCTTCATAGTCATGTGGAATGCTCCATGCTCCATGCTCCATCTTTTGTGGCTCCTTTGGCTTTGGGCTTCTATTCTCCATTCTTGGCTAACAATCTACTTTATCTAGCACTAGCTAATATCTATACTAAATAAAATAAATCTCACAAGTTGAGAAAAAAAATGGCACGCAGGCCATAAAACCCTAATTAATTATTACAATTAATTGATCAGCTCGCAGGCCGTAAAACCAAACCACAAAATTAAACATCCACATCAAACCACATCCTAAGGCCATATCCAATCACCATGCGATTTGCACATAAACAGTTAAAATCCAATTTTAACGCGCTTGGTCAATTTTAATTGATTTTAGGATTTCTAGGGTTAAAACGGTCCATGGGCCCAACAATCCAATTGCCCGAGCCCATTAAAGTGAACCACAAGGCCCTAGGGCCGGGCCGGCCCAAAACCCGCAAGCTAGGCCCGCGGGTTAGGGCTGCCCGGCCCCTTAGGGCGGCCAAGCTTGGGCGGCAAGCAAGGGGGCGGTCCCCTAGGGGGCCGAACCTCCTCTTGGGAGTTGTTTCCAAAACAACTCCCTTGCTTGGAGCCCAAGTTTGGTTGTTTCCTTGTTTTGGGAGAACTCCTTCTTCCCCAAGGATGCCCAAACCCTAGATCTAAGATCCTAAAATTTCTCAAACTCACCAATTGATGCATCCAATGCAAAAATTGGATCTTGTTATGGGTAATTCTTGACAAATTGCATCCCATGCTTGATTTGTCTTGTTTTACGCGATAAACTATCAAATTAAGGTGTAAAACAACAAGAATGTAACACATAAACTACGTTTATGCTCTATGACCTGTGGCTCTGATACCACTGTAGGGTTTTGATTCATGGATCACACAAACGGAAGCATAATCAAACAAATAACCATGCAAAACCCTCCAAGGATCACAAGTCTAGATGCATAACGATAGTGAAGGTAAGAAATCATAAACACACCTTTGGGTTCTCCTTGATGACTTCAAACGCGAATAGTGTCACGTTCTCTATAGTTGATCCACGCCTAGAGTTGATCCTAGAACTCCCAAACTCCTTGGTGCTAGCCCGGAATAAGAGGAGGGTGAATGAATCACGCAAAACGAGACAAAAAGAGGGGTTTCGGCCCTCTTTTGGCCGACGGGGACGAGGGCGGCGGCAATGGGGGGCGTCGGCCTCCTTTGTTGCTTGCTCTCTCTCCTTTGTTCTCTCCCACTCTCTTTATGTTCACTAATGAGCATAAGTTATGAGGAAGGAAGGAAGGAGGGTCCTTTATATAGTCCAACAACTCCTTGTTAACTACCTAAAGGACTTATTCTAGTCCTACTAGAATTCAATTTAGTCCCTTCCTTGCAAATTAGTCCCTACTAAGTTTGCAAGGTTTTGCAAAGTGATCCTTCTAATTAATTAATCCAATTAATTAATTCCCAAATCTAGTACAACTCTATATAGCGTGTGACCCCATAGGTTCTATCTAGTTGGTAGCAACTATTTGCTAATATGGAGCGGTTTCTAGCAAAACATCCATTCTAGCCAACTAATAGAATAGTCATCTAGACAACCTTGTACAAGTAATTGTCTCATCCCTTTGCCTCAATATCCGGATTGGACACGAGACATACAAGTCACACTCGTATATCCAATCCATAGTTTCTCGATCTATGGGAATAGCCTTATTCGTGCAAATAACATCAATATCCCATATATTGATTTATTTGAGTCTGGCCAGACATTCTATAAGCACTATCCCTCGAGTGGCCTAGGATATTTGCTCCCGTTATGTGGGAGGGGAAAATCCTCTCTACATCCACTACGATCTCTAAGCTTGCTTCTCACTGTATCCAGTACACGCCTTTATAACTACCCAGTTACGGTGTAGCGTTTAACGCTACCAAGATCACAATGATCCACAACTAGAATATCTAGTGACTTCAAGTCTAAGGATGACAATACCATTGCACCGCGAGAAGCACTTGTGACTCAACATAACATGTATGTAGCCTTCTCGGTGATGGGTCAATCCAGTGCAACATTCCGTAATGCACACCTATGTGTTGGATCGTGATATCTCTATATCAATCCAACCCCATACTAGTCTATAGATGATTGTCCCATTAATCATTATACTTGACTAGGGATATTTAAGATAAACAACACGATTGTAAATCTAAGGACTTCATTATATTAAATATCCAATAAATAATAAATGAATTTTCTAGCCATATACAAATTCATACTAAACTAGATTGCCTCTAGGGCATCTATTCCAACATCACTAACCTATCTAGTACCTGCTCTAGCTATCTGATTAACTAACAATTCTCTATTATTCACCTTGAAAAATCCTTGAGAATAAGAACTATTATTATTAAAATGATATGAAAATGAAGTTCAGAAGATAAGAACACTAGAACTGAATCTGCAGTGAGTATGCAGTGTTCTTCTGATGCTTGAATTGAGAAAATGAATATGCTTCTTTGTTGCTTATCAATCCTTTAATGTTTTTGAGTGTCTCTGTCAATTGTCCCGTTGAAATGCTTTAACTTTCCCTCTTTTATAAAGTAGTTTGAGTTGCAGATCTTCAGGATCTCCTCTTAACAAACTTCCTTATTTTGTAGCTTCAGCTTTGACTTCTCTAACAGCTTCTCCAACGGATAGTTGCTCAGTATCTTCAATGATACTGATTTGATATTGTATAAGCATCTGTTGGAAAACTTCGAAACAAAGCAGGATTGATCACTAATCAAATCATCGCATAATTTTCTTTCCTGCAAAACTTAGGTTAGGAAATAGATCCTGTAAAATAGGAAACAAAATTTCCCTGCAAAACTAAGTCAAACAGATGGATTAGATACTATTAAATGTGTCAAAATACTTTGTCTTTCATCATCAAGTATCAACTAATCAAGCAAAGGGGTTTAGGAGTTGAATCAAGATCAGAAACTCTCCCTAAGTTCATGCATATAGAGCTTCAAGACTTTGAAAGCCGTTTCAAGGCCTTGAAATAGACTAGCTATTTCAAGCCTTTGAAACTGAGTTCAACTTACACATGTCATTTTGTACGACATATAGATACCAGTCAAATCCGGGTGAGCGTCACTGGATAATTGTCAAGAATATCCTTAAGTACTTGAGAATAACTAAATGGTGAATTTTGAAATATGGAGGATAGGAAGAGTTCACAATAAGGGGTTACAGTGATGCGAACTTCCAATCTGATAAAGATGATTTCAGATTATAGTCAAGTTTTGTGTTTTGCCTTAATGGAAGGGACTGTTAGCTGGAAAGGTTCCATGCAAGATTCAGTTGCCGATTCTATCATAGAGGACTGAGTATATTGATGCATCAAATTCACATACTCAATACAATCTATCTCATTCGATTTTCATTAGAGGAGATGTGAGCAAATGCAAAGTACCGACAGATGTCTCTCTTACCTTGCGCAGCGTAAGCGTGGGGGCCGTGCTAGATCAATAGGCATATGACACACCAGATTGACTCTAATTCAAGTGGGAGAATGTTGCAATATGCTCCCCCTAGAGGCAATCTATTTCATGTTACATTTATATGGACTTACTATTCATTGTATTATCGATATGGAGATATGTTAATATGAATGAAGGCCTTAGAATATAAATTTTATATTCTTAAATATCCCTAGTCGAGTACTACAGTTAATAGTACGACTGTATTGCATTGAGACTAGTATGCGGGTAGATTGATATGGAGATATCAAGTCTAGCACATGGGTATGCGTTAGGGGTAATGGCATACTGTATTGACCCACAACGAGAAGGCTACTTACAAGTAATGTAAAGTCACAAGTCCTTCTCGTAGTGACAATGGTATTGTGGTCCTTAGACTTGAAGTCACTAGATACTCTAATTGTGAAATATCATGCTTTGATATTGTCAAATTATGCGCGTTAATCGGGTAACTATAAAGGTAGTTATCGGGAAACTATAAACATTGTGCCTTATCCATGGAGATAAAATCAATATCCTATATTGATTTATCTGAGTCTGGCCAGACATTCTATAAGCACTACCCCTTGAGTGGCCGCGAATATTGCTCCTGTTATGTGCGAGGGAAAAATCCTATCTACATCACTAGCATATTTAATCTTGCTTCCTATTATGTCCGATTAGCACCTTTATTGCTACCCAGTCACGGTATAGCGTTTGTTGCTACCAAAACACAATATCATTGTCACTACGAGAAGCACTTGTGACTTTACATAACTTGTATGTAGCCTTCTCGTCATGGGTCAATCCAGTATGCTATTACCCCTAATGCATACCCATGTGTTGGATCGTGATATCTCCATATCGATCCAACCCCATACTAGTCTATAGTTGATCGTCCTGTGAATCAATATGATAGACTATGGATATTTAAGATAAACAAAAAATTGCAATCTAAAGACTTCATTATATTAAATATCTCCATAAATAATATAATGAATACTCTAGCCAAAATGGTGTTCATACTAAATACGATTGCCTCTAGGGCATCTATTCCAACAGTCTCCCACTTGCACTAGAGCCAATATGGTGCATGTCGTTGCATTTTCCTTTGTCACCATGTGTGATTGATTCTTCAGATTGCTCTTTCAATTCTGAGAATGAAGATCTCTTTCCACTCATGTGTCTAGAGTAACCACTTTCCATAAACCATTTTTGTTCTTTGTTCTTGGTGACACCGTGCAAAAACCATTAACTATCTTACTGATGGGGATCAACTTCCTAAAAAAATACCAGAGACGTAGGAAAATTGGACTTTTGGAGGAAGTCTATTTCGAATGAAGGATAAGATTTTAGTTATTTATAGTTATCTCTTAGTAGTTGAGTTGAAGTAGGAGTTTTCATGTTTCATCTATAAATTGGTAGGATATCAGTCGTTGTTTTCAGTTCTATGATGATTATTGAATACAATAATCATTTCTCCCCGGCTGAAAATAATTCTCCTCCGGAGAGAGCGACTGAAAGAACTCTGGATCAACAAGGTGAAACTCTTCTGAAGTAATCCATGTTGCATCAACGTCCGGATGGTTACACCATTTTACCAAGAACCGACAAACAGTGCCTTGAGTTGTGAGAACATCTTCTATAGCCAATACTTCTGAAATCTGCTCATTCTTTGACGTGGGAAGTGGTGGAAGACGAGATGCAGAATCTTATGGTGCGGTAGTATTACCAGCAGGATTAGTTGGAGGCTCGGATGTACTATGGTAATTAAAGAGATCCTCCACATTGTAGACTGGACTGATTTCCATATCTGAAGGAAAGTTGAGTAAATAAGCATTTGGTCCAAGCCTTTGTAGGATGTGATATGGCCCAATTGCCCTATCATGAATTTTCTTGAATGAATTCTTTGGGTACCGCTCCAGACGCACACGGACCATCACATAATCCCCTTCATTAAAATCTATCTTCCATCTATGTGTGTTGGCAGCAAGGCGGTAACTCTCATTGCTTAGCGCAATTTTCCTTCTATCTCAGCATGTAAGTTACGAATATGCTTCGCAAAAGACTCAGCAGGTCACGATGAACAGGCATCAACATGTAGTTGAACAAGATCGATTGGTTGGCGAGGATAAACCCCATGAACTATCTCAAAATGACTCTTTCCTGTTGACCGATTAACTGAACTGTTGTAACAAACTCGACAGTAGGAAGAATCGAATCCTAGAGTCCAGGCTTGTCTCAAACTAACTCTTGCTCCATTCCCGACACGCAAATCTATCTCCCACTTAGCCAATCTTCTACTTCTTTTCAAATCCTGCACATTTCGACAAATGTGAGATCCACATCCAGTATCCAATACCCAAGCTGAAGAATAGATAGATTGACGTCTATAAAAAAAATACCTGCTAGTAGTGGTGGAATCACTATTCCAAGCCTCTTATCCAGATACTTGGGGAAATTCCTCCAGTGACCCGGCTGGCTACAGTAGTGACAGTTACCTTTAGCCACGCCCCCACTAGGCTTCATGGCTTCCTTTGACTTTACGAATTTCTTGTGCTTTCCTTTAGAAGTAGAAGAAACTGCCTCGCCCTTCTTCTTATTGACCATCATTATGGCCTTGACCTTTGCCTTTGTTGATGCTCTGTTTAGCTATCCTCAGTATGTTCAGCAAATCTGGTAGAGTTTTGCTGATCTCATTCATGTTATAGTTCATGATGAACTGGTTATAACTGTCGGGCAACGATTGCAAGACGAGATCAGTTTCCAACTCTTGGACGAGTGGGAACCGCAGCCTTGTGAGGTTCTCTATGTATCCGATCATTCGTAGTACATGAGGTCCGACTGGGTTCCCTTCTGCGAGATTGCTCTTGAACAATGCTTTGGACACTTCATACCGCTCATGCCTTGTCTTTTCCTGAAACAGTTGTTTCAAGTGTTAGATCATATCGTAGTCTTCCATGTTCTCGTGTTGCTTTTGAAGCTCAGAGGTCATGGTGCAAAGCATGAGACAAGTCACATCATTAGAATCATCCACATGTTTCTGATGTGCTCTCACGGCATCTGGAACGGACTCATCCTGGGGTGGTGCTGGAACAGGATTGTCTAAGACGTACATTTTCTTTTCTTTCTTAAGAACGATTCTTAAGTTTCTGTACCAGTCAAGGAAGTTTATTCCAGACAACTTATAATTCTCAAGGACAGATCGCAGGCCGTAAAATTGAATAACTATTACATTAATTTAGTCAGCTCGCAGGCCGTAAACAAAACCACAAAAAGTAAACATCCACAACCTAGGCCATGTCCATCCATATCTTGAGGGTTATAAATACGTAGAAAAATAGTGGGAGATTTTTTTAATAATCTAGCAATTATTAAATATAGCTAATTGTTCACAAATACTAAAACTTGTATATTTACCATTTTGTAGAATTCCAATGGCAAACAACTCATCGAGTTCAACACACTCCCTACGCTCTGTCCTTGAGAATCTAGATTGGTACAGAAACTTGGGAATCGTTCTCAAGCAGGAAAATAAACTGTACATTCTGGAAGTGGTAGTTCCTCAGGCTCCAGCAAACAATACCCCTTCAGCCCTAAATGCGCATCAAAAGTTCGTTGATGATACTAATGATGCGGCATGCCTAATGCTTTGCACCATGTCCTCTGAGCTCCAGAAGGATCATGAGAACATGGGTGCGTTCAATATGATCGCACACTTGAAGCAACCCTTCCAAGAGCATGCCAAAGTTGAGAGGTATGAAGTCTCCAAGGCATTGTTCAAATGTCATCTGTCAGAAGGAAACCCAGTGGGACCTCATGTACTCCGAATGATCGGGTACTTGGAGAATCTCGCACGTCTAGGGTTTTCGGTGGGTCAAGAGTTGGCCACAGATCTCGTGTTGCAATCGTTGCCTGATAGTTATGGACAGTTCATCATGAACTATAACATGAACGAGATCGTAAAACCTCTGCCGAATTTACTCAATATGTCGAGACAGCTGAACAAAGCATCAACAAGGGAAATGGCAAGGCAATAATGATGGTGCAGAAAGGGAAAGGCAAAAGGTTTGCCTCTACCTCCAAGGGATAAGGCAAAGAATTTTCCAAACCCAAGGAACCTGCCCTTAAGCCTGTTGGTGGCGTAGCCAAAAAGGCGTGACTAAAGGTGAGTGTCACTACAGCAGTCAGCCTGGACACTGGAGGAGGAATTGCCCAAAATATGTGGAGGATAAGAGGCTTGGAATAGTACTTCCACCACCACCAGGTATTTTTGTTATAGATGCCAATTTAACTATCTCTTTATCATGAATATTGGATACTGGATGTGGATCTCACATTTTTCGAAATGTGCAGGATCTAAAGCGAAGTAAAAGATTGGTGATAACTCTCTTTTAGGAGTTATTAATATACTTTCTTATTACTTGTATTAGTCTTATTTCACATGATTTATATGTTATATTTGCACAAACTTGTGAATTTGATGATATATAAGCCTAAGAATGAAAAGTTGTGTTTCTAGCTTATTTGTGCATGTTTTCTCTCATATTTGCTATGATAATTGCACGGGTTGTTTAGTGTTGTGTATCTCAGGTAAAAGAGGTGCAATGGAGCTTATGAGATGCTTGGATATGCTTGGAATGGAGCTAGATGAAGAGTAGAAAAGGAGACGCACAAACGAAGAAAAGTTAGAAAAGTCACATAGGACCAGCCTGCACTCTTTTCGATGCCCAGGAAAATCTACAAAGAATTTTGAAGCAAGGCTTTCGGCATTGGAAAGTAGACATCCGTAGCTTTCCAACGGTATATGGTAGGCCCGAAGACGAGTCTGTATGAGGGAGATACAGCCCGCGCAAAATCAGAAAATAATTCTGTCCGGGAATTACAAAGTAGAGGGGCTGAAGTGCAATTTCGGAAAAATAACATTAAGAAGCGTGCCCAGCTGGTAAAAAACGAAAAAGGACGACCTAAGAGCAGGGTCACGTACGGGAGCCATTGGAGAGCAGCTAGGAGCTTGGGGATTGCACGGATTCGCCAAAGCTTTGGCGATTTCATCGTTTGATTCTTCTCTTACCCTCTCTTTATCATTCTATGGAGAATACTTGTGATTTTTGCATAACAATAGTAGCTAATTTCTTTGTTAGGCTCTATGGAGAGCCTAGGGTTATGACTTAGACTTATTTTCCGGATTTTGTTGATTGATTCATGCGTTTGATCCAATTAATGTTTATTTTTCTTCATCTTCTATTGTGAATCCGTAAGCTAAGGCTATTGACACGTGTTAGTGATGAATGGAATGACCATGTTAGATGAAGATGATGAACTAGTTGAATTCATAGCTTAATGTTACAAACTAATTGATTAGAAATCATGATCTAGGCTTAATTCTTAGCAACAAGGGAGTCGCGAACCGGAGTTGTTAGTGAACTAGGTGGGTGCTCGACAGAGACTTAACCCGGTTACGAATAAGATCATGTTTTTATTCCCGAATCATTGAGACCGATAGGTGAGATGAATAGGAGTAGTCATGTGTGGGTAGATTCGGTTGAACTAGTTAGGTGAGTGAATCGGTGGACCGACAGGACCCGGTGAACGAAGTTGACTAGCCAGCTAGAACGTAACGGTAGATGGAGGTGGACCGACAGGACCCAAAGTAAACTGTTACGTAAAATTACATGAGATCGACAGAAGATTGTAAGTGCTATTACCCGGCATAATCAGTTAGTGCGTAACGTGTTTCAATACAAATTCCGGAACTGTCTAAAGACCCTAGGTGATTCATAGATCGCCTAGTTTTCTCCATACTTTGATTAAATTATTTTAATTGAAAAATACAAAAATATTGTCTCTACATTCATTTTATTAAGTCGCTTGTTTGTGGGCGACAACGTTATAAAATCAAACACTTTTTACCGGTTACTTAGGTATCATAAATTTAATTCTTAATTAGCTAATAATCGTCTATTTCCCTTGGGTTGGATACTCGGAGTCGTAAAATACTCCACTTACTACTTGACCGTGCACTTGCGTATACACGTAAGAAATCGTGTCAAGTTTTTGGCGCCGTTGCCGGGGAATTAAACGGTTTATTAGTTTAGTTAAAAATTAATTTAGGATACTTCTTTTAATTTATTTTTGTTACTATCTGTTTACCTCACGGGTGTGCTAGTGTTGTTTTCTCAGGTAGCGATGGCGGAAGGCCAAGGGCAGATTAGCCTCACCACAGAGCAGCTACAAGCTTTGGTGGCTGAAGCTGTAGAGAAAGCATTGGTAGCAACATCTATACCACGCCCGACCTCAATGCCATATAATCGATCAGGGAAAGCAATAATCCAGGCATTTGAGGCGGATCTTAAAGGAAGGGAGCCAGCAATTGTGGTGCCACCAATTCAGGCAGAAACCTTCTGTCTCAAGCTGGGCACAATTCAATTTGCTTAGGACCAATGCACTTTTGCTGGGACAGACGAGGAAGACCCACATGCATTCATTGGGAGATTTCAGAGCCACTGTGGGCTAATCCGATATAGTGGGGTCACATCTGAAGCGCTCAAACTAATGCTCTTTCCTCATTGTCTTAAGGGAGTTGCTATGGATTGGCTGGACTCTATGCCATCCTGTTCAATCAAAACATGGGAAGAGTGTGTCACACAGTTCATGAGTAAGTTCTATCCTATCTCACGTGTGATTCAGCTTCAGAATGAGATCTGGATGTTCAGACAAAAGCAAGATGAATCACTTGTCAAAGCATGGCACCGCTTCAATCATTTGCTACGTAGATGTCCCAACCATGGTATTGACAAGCGACAGTTAATCCAAGTCTTCTATGATTCACTTGGACAGCGCAATAGAGACAAGATGGATATAGAAGCTGGAGGCAACTTCTTATTTAACCGTGATCATGAAGGGGCATATGCATTGATGAGATGCTTGGTTCAACAAGAAGAGAACATGGATTACCAGTACAGGCACATGGAACTGGTAAGAGATGAAAAGATGGCATATAGCACGGTTCAGGTGAATGCGGTAGAGGTAGTGCATGAAGCAAATGTTTCAGAGATGCATCAGCAGCAGCCAGTACCACCATTAGAGTTGACCGATATGACTGGGATAATAAAGACGATGGCTCAGCACATGACAGACATGTCCACACAGGTCAGCTCTGTAGCAATCGCACTTCAAGTTGCTCAAGCAGAAATAAAAGATCTAAAGGAACAACTTGAACAAAGGGCACTGGGTAGCATTGTTGACACATCAGAGGGACAGGCTCAAGCCATCACCACTCGAAGTGGTATTGCACTTACAGATCCTCCATATCCGAGTCATGCCAGAGCGGAAGCCTCAAAGGCGAAGGAACATGAAGTCTTCGATTCTGAGAAGACACCGGTCATGATCCCCCAATCAAAGGGCATGATTCACCAGGATGCAGAGAAATCTACTGATGTACCACTTCCATCTTCTCCTTCTTCTTCAGAACTACCATTTCCATTACGTACTAGGAAGAAGAAGGATGATTCATAAGAATACAGACGCTTTTTAAATGTCTTCTCCAAACTGCATATCAATATCCCATTGATTGAGGCACTTCAAAAGATGCCTAAGTATGCTCGATTTATTAAAGATGCAGTTCTTGGAAAGAAAGGGGTGGATGAATTTCAGAGAGTAAACTTAAATGAACAGGTTAGTTCATGTGTTTTGCATGGGTTACCTAAGAAAAAGAAGGATCCGGGTAGCTTTGTCATTGAGGCTACATTGGGTGATTCCTACACTGGAAGAGCTCTCTGTGATCTGGGAGCGAGCGTGAATTTGATGCCGTTGTCGGTATTCAAAAAGTTAGGTGTGGGGGAGCCCCCGAAAACCTGGATAACACTCCAATTTGCAGACAAGTCATCCAAGAAAGCATGTGGGATGGTTAAAGATGTGTTAGTGAGGGTCGGAAGTCTGATCATTCCGGCTGATTTTGTTATATTGGATATGCCAGTAGGTGATGTTCCGCTAATTCTGGGTAGGCCATTCCTGGCAACTGGTCGTACTCTCATTGACGTAGAGAATGGAGAACTGATTATGAGGGTACACGATGACATGGAGACTTTTCGGGTCTTTAAACCGTCACCCCAGTGTTCATGGGAGTATCAGCCAGGTGTGCCATTTGCTGTACAAGTGAAGCGCCAAATCCTAGAGTTGTCGCAAGGGGATCCACCTGACTACTGGGTAAGAAATAAGCCATCAGCGGTGCAAGCACATGAAACAGTGCTTCAAATCCAACACAGGAAAGCTAAGATGGAAGCGGCACAATGTGCCAGACCACCCTCGTGAGGTGGCAGAGGTAACTGGGTCGGGTTGTTGACCTTAAATTACAAGCGCTTGTTGGGAGGCAACCCAACGTATTTTTATGCTTTACTGTAGAGAGTGTGTTTTTAAATACTGTCGTGTGCGTTTTTAATACCGTTTTGTTATATGAGGGGTGAGAGAGTGAGGATCTTATATTTGAATTGAGTCGTGCAGGCATACAGGTTGGAGACGCGGTCCGGACTCCCCTTCTTGATGCGTGAAAAGAGGAAACGCAGAAAAACCGAGAAAGCGACATAATGATCACGAAATTTGAGGTCAGGAATTCTGAAGTTTACTCCGAAAAATTTGAAGTCACTATTGCGAAATCAGAACGTGCCCGAAACGAGCTTTTCGACGGTATGTAATATGCGTGCATCGGAGTCCGGAGACGTAATCTAGAAGACAAACGAAGCGAAAAAAAAAAAAATCTGGAGTCAGGGGTGTTCGCACGAACACCCCCTGTGTTCGCACGAACAAGAGCCCCCCAAAAACCCACTGCCAGATATTAAGAACAACAAATGTTGTTCATGTGAACAGGGGTAAATAGGGAATTTCGGTGGTTATTGAGGGTGAAAAAAGGAAATTCGGTCAATTGTTTTTGTTTCATCTGGCATCTTCTTTCTCGTGCATCGTTCATCCAGCTCTCTCAAGCCCTCGACCCTTCCTCCATCATTCTCAAATCCGAGCGTCCTCCGGCGATTACCTCGATCTCCGTCGCGTCTCCAGCCTTCTATAACGCCGACAACCCCTCTGTCACTCCGGCGACTTAAGCATCAGCGGCAGCCTCCACCTCCCGACGGCTTTCTCACCATAGACCACCACCATTGATTCCGACACAGGAGACCAACCCAACTGCAACCCAGCCGCCGGCAGCCATTAAAGCCGGCGGCGTGACCTCCATCTCCGCCCACTGAGCCTTCACCCGACACCACCACTTCCACCTTCTCCGACAGAAATCAACGCAGCCGACTCCACCACCAATTTCGACCACGCAACCACCATTCACTCTCGTCGAATTAGAACCCCAATTAAACCCAGCCCCGCCTCTCTCTCTGCATCAACCGAACCTACTTTCTCCCAGAACAGAGCATCACTGGGTTTGTGGTTGATTGAATTGGGGATTGGGTTTTGTGTCTATGGCGATTTCAGGTGGGTCTGTGATTGGTCTCAGGTGTAGGCAGTGGCTGGTGGTCACAGTTAACGGTGAGGATAAGTGGTTGAAACTGGTTTGCTTCGTGGGTGTTTGTAGCTTCTGTGGTTAGGATTGCAATTAGTTGGATCTGTTTATGGTGATTTGCAGGTGAAGGTGATGCTGAGGTTTGCAGGGTGTTGTTAGGAAGGTTTTGTGGTGGTTCGGTGGTCAATTGGGTTTGGTGTTGGTTGCTGATTGTTTGTGGGTAATTGTGTTTAGCTATGGAGTTTTGTAGTCTGGTTTTTGATCGGGGTTGTGGTGGTGTTTGATCGCGGTGATGGAGGCTACAGGTGGGGAATTGTGTACTGGGTTATTTGTAGCAGAGGGGTTATGGTGTAGCTGTAGTTGGTTGAAAGGGTTGGTCTTGGTTTGTATGTGGTCTAGGTGGTAGCAGTGGTAATTTTGGTGAGGGTGTTGGAGTGATGGTAATGGCAGTGTTAATTTCAGGTGAGGACAATAGTGGGTTTAATTGGTTAAGTAGTTTGGTAGTTGTGATGATTGAAGTTGGATGAATTTCAGGTTATGATTTGTGGCTTGGTTAGGTAGGTACTGTAAAAGGTGGTGATGGCCATGGGTGTTAGTTGTTGGAGGTGGCAGTGGCAATGGTTGGATGAGGTAGATGTAAAGTCTATGTGGTGCTACTGACAGAAAAACATGATTCGTCCTAAGCTCTAAGTTCAACCATATGATTAAACAATGAAAACTTTTGAAGCGGCATGATGGATTAAAGATTGGAGGAATTTGACGAAGCAATCGACCCCGGTGTGCTACTTGCGCACTCGACCGCAAGGGAAATCACATAACGAGTTTGGGGATTCTTCGTTCTCTTTTCGTCAGCAGCAACAGGATCAATCGACCCCGGTGTGTTCCGCACACTCGACCGCAAGGGAGTTAGCATTGATGTGCACAATGTTTGCTTGGGGATTGTTCTTGCTATCTCAGTCAGCACTTCTCGGATTTCGTCCCCGACCTTGTGTCGGTTGTGAGTATACTTTTCTCTCTCTTTACTTACTGTTTAGGCACATCGTACTTGCTCTAGGATTTTATTTTGACGACTTTGTCACGGTGCTTAGTCACCGCTGGGATTTGCTGTTAGAATTCTAGGGAATTACTTGATTACTTGCTTAATTTCGGTACACACAACTCGTTCATGTGCACGTAGCTTGAATTATCTCTAAATTTATTGCAGCTACCTTCTTGTGCCGTGGCTTTGACTCCAAGTAGAATCACCTCCCTCGCATATTGAATGCCGAGTCCTCTGTTTTATCTCTAAATTCGTTGAGGACAACGAAGCGCTCAAGTGTGGGGGGATTTTTAGCTATTTGCTAGCCGTGTCCGTGTCTGCATCGCCAGTTACATGTAGATTAGATTGTCGTATTGTGAGTCAATGTCGTACATGTAGTCCGAGTCGTATTTAAATATATTGTTGTATTGTGCTTAGTTTTAGTATAGTTTATGTTTAAAATTGCACGTTTTCTTATTTGAGTCTACCTACCCTATCGAATGTTTTGTGTAGTTTCGTTCGTGTCGGCTTGCATGTAGTGTAGGAATTATATGGAAAAAATAAAAAAAAAATTGAAAAAAAATTAAAACGAGAAAATTTTGAGAAAAAGGCAATCAAAAGAGGCTAAAATTTGATAAATCGCGAAGTGTGAGGATTTTAGGCGTAGAGCATGATTTGCAACCAAGAGTGACGACGTGAGTCCCCCCTAGTAGGTATAGAGAGACTTTCTTTACGGGAGTGCCTACCTATTTCTAACACGTACGTGATTTTCAAACTCAAAGTGTGTGCCTATTTTCTTACAAGAGCTGAGCTAGGTGTGAGCTAAACAAGCCGAACATCCATGTGTACGTCTTAGGTAGTCGCCAACCCGCCTCGTAGTGGCACACGAAACAGCTGTGCGAGGTGTGTATTAGAGCACTCACTGCTTTTAGAACTCACCTTGTAGGACCATTAGACGCCCCGATTTGAACCTTGGATTCTTGCTAGCCTTCGGACCTAGGGTGACGATTCTTGGCCTTCATCACAAATTGATTAGAATCACCACTTTAGAGTGTCACGAGGGGGTTGTGTAGTTGAGGGGGTTAGATGAGGGAGTGATTATACATTTCGTTGAGTTCTACATCTCGCTTGCACTTCATTGATTATCTACGAGGGGATGCGAGGGTGAGTGAGTGGGATTGCGCACTTCGGTGTGGCGGTGTTCCATGCCATTACATCATGGACACAGTTGTGGAGAGTCGTGAGTGCGTGAATCTAATACGCACGAAATTGGGTTGGGTGAACTTAATTGGTGGATCGTGCTAGGTATCGGTTTTGATTACTTTGGTGTAGGAGGATCGGTTGGATTAGGCACGAGATACATTCATCTTCGGGATTACTTGAGAGGGGATATGGTTACATTCGAGTGTGGGGGTGTCGACTTTTGACTCCGGACGTTGAGTGTGAGCTTGCGACGACTCCACTCCCACACATGTACTTCATTGATTTTGCGGCTTGGACTTGGCATGGACTTTGATTGAGTTAGGAGGAGATGATATTTTTATGTGATATTCATTCATCGATTTACGTGTTTCCTTCTCCGAGCATATTTGATTGTTATTTGAAGACCACTCGGATATTATTGTTGGATTGTGATGGTAATTTGAGAGAATTGTAAAAAAAAAAAAAAAAAAAACAAACAAAAAAAAAACAAAAAAAAATGAGAGAAAAAGAAAAAGTAGAGATGAAATAAAGTGGTGGAGCTACTTTGACGACGACGGTTCACGTTTCATGCACGACAAACGACGATGGCCACGGAGATCACTAGTGTACCGGGGTTTGAGGGAATTGAGGGCCGGACGTGGTGAGCTTTGGGTTTTGGTTCCTATCATCGTGTTGAGGGTGTGTGAGATGTGGGATTTGATGTGAGAATGTGACGCTTAGGACTTGATTTCGACGAGATTATCTTTATGTCCATAAGCCTCATCATGTGAAAACCGTTAGCGGATTAGGAGCCCGGACCTTGGATGTGGCTTTGCCTAGCGTAGTCTCTTACTTCGTGTCACACGCGAAGAGGTAGCGTACTCTTGTACTTAGTAAAGTTAGGCTTTCTATACTAACTAGGGGAGAGTCTCGTTGTCGAGTTTAGTTTCAACTCATGCTTTGTTCCTAGGATTCTCATCACTTCATGATAATCGATTTAAGCCAATGGAGATTGCCCAATCTCAACCAAAAAGATAAAAAGTGTGTTTTGTGTATATATGTGTTTGTGTAGGATCGAGTCGTAGTTTGCATTTGCATCATATAAATGCATTGTCGAGTCTTGTGTCGTTTGCGTCTTGAGTCGGCTAGTAAATAGTGGTTTTACTCGGGACGAGCAAAAGGTAAGTGTGGGGGTATTTGATAACTCTCTTTTAGGAGTTATTAATATACTTTCTTATTACTTGTATTAGTCTTATTTCACATGATTTATATGTTATATTCGCACAAACTTGTGAATTTGATGATATATAAGCCTAAGAATGAAAAGTTGTGTTTCTAGCTTATTTGTGCATGTTTTCTCTCATATTTGCTATGATAATTGCACGGGTTGTTTAGTGTTGTGTATCTCAGGTAAAAGAGGTGCAATGGAGCTTATGAGATGCTTGGATATGCTTGGAATGGAGCTAGATGAAGAGTAGAAAAGGAGACGCACAAACGAAGAAAAGTTAGAAAAGTCACACAGGACCAGCCTGCACTCTTTTCGATTCCCAGGAAAATCTACAAAGAATTTTGAAGCAAGGCTTTCGGCATTGGAAAGTAGACATCCGTAGCTTTCCAACGGTATATGGTAGGCCCGAAGACGAGTCCGTATGAGGGAGATACAGCCCGCGCAAAATCAGCAAATAATTCTGTCCGGGAATTACAAAGTAGAGGGGCTGAAGTGCAATTTCGGCAAAATAACATTAAGAAGCGTGCCCAGCTGGTAAAAAACGAAAAAGGACGACCTAAGAGCAGGGTATTCACGTACGGGAGCCATTGGAGAGCAGCTAGGAGCTTGGGGATTGCACGGATTCGCCAAAGCTTTGGCGATTTCATCGTTTGATTCTTCTCTTACCCTCTCTTTATCATTCTATGGAGAATACTTGTGATTTTTGCATAACAATGAGTAGCTAATTTCTTTGTTAGGCTCTATGGAGAGCCTAGGGTTATGACTTAGACTTATTTTCCGGATTTTGTTGATTGATTCATGCGTTTGATCCAATTAATGTTTATTTTTCTTCATCTTCTATTGTGAATCCGTAAGCTAAGGCTATTGACACGTGTTAGTGATGAATGGAATGACCATGTTAGATGAAGATGATGAACTAGTTGAATTCATAGCTTAATGTTACAAACTAATTGATTAGAAATCATGATCTAGGCTTAATTCTTAGCAACAAGGGAGTCGCGAACCGGAGTTGTTAGTGAACTAGGTGGGTGCTCGACAGAGACTTAACCCGGTTACGAATAAGATCATGTTTTTATTCCCGAATCGTTGAGACCGATAGGTGAGATGAATAGGAGTAGTCATGTGTGGGTAGATTCGGTTGAACTATTTAGGTGAGTGAATCGGTGGACCGACAGGACCCGGTGAACGAAGTTGACTAGCCAGCTAGAACGTAACGGTAGATGGAGGTGGACCGACAGGACCCAAAGTAAACTGTTACGTAAAATTACATGACATCGACAGAAGATTGTAAGTGCTATTACTCGGCATAATCAGTTAGTGCGTAACGTGTTTCAATACAAATTCCGGAACTGTCTAAAGACCCTAGGTGATTCATAGATCGCCTAGTTTTCTCCATACTTTGATTAAATTATTTTAATTGAAAAACAAAAATATTGTCTCTACATTCATTTTATTAAGTCGCTTGTTTGTGGGCGACAACGTTATAAAATCAAACACTTTTTACCGGTTACTTAGGTATCATAAATTTAATTCTTAATTAGCTAATAATCGTCTATTTCCCTTGGGTTCGATACTCGGAGTCGTAAAATACTCCACTTACTACTTGACCGTGCACTTGCGTATACACGTAAGAAATCGTGTCAATTGGCTAAAGAGGAGATAGAACTTCACGTTGAGAATGGAGAAAGGGTTGCTTCATTGGCCGTTGGCGTGTACGAGATGTCTGTGCCTTCAGGATTAGTTTTAGAATTAAATAATTGCTATTTTGTGTCTGTTATGAGCAGAAATATTATTTCTATTTCTTGTTTGGAAAAGGATGGTTTCAGTATTTCAATAAAGAGCAATTGTTGTTCCATTTATTTAGATAGTATTCACTATTGTAGTGAAAAGTTATTTAATGGATTATATATCCTTGATCTAAGCAATCCTGTCTATAACATTAATACCAATATGATTAAAATGAATGATTTAAATCCTGCTTATCTATGGCACTGTCGCTTAGGCCATATAAACGAGAAACGTATATCTAGACTCCATAAGGATGGATTCCTAGACTCATATGATTTTGAATCATATGAGACATGTGAGGCTTGTTTATTAGGAAAAATGAAAAAGTCCCCTTTTAATAAGAAAGGTGAGAGGATTAGTGAGCAATTGGCACTCGTAAAAACTGATGTAAGTGGGCCATTTGCCACGCCTGCCAGGGGTGGTTACGTCTAGTTCATCACATTTACTGATGATTTCAGTAGATATGGATTTGTGTACCTTATGAAGGCCAAATCCGAATCATTTGAAAAGTTCAAAGAATTCAAGAATGAAGTAGAGAAGCAGCTTGGTAAAAGTATCAAGTCTTTATCATCGGATCGTAGAGGAGAATACTTAAGCTAAGATTTTGACGACTATCTTAGAGAGTGTGGGATCTTATCCCAACTCACTCCACCCGAAACGCCACAATTGAATGGCGTGTCCGAGAGGAGGAATCGAACACTGTTAGACATGGTTCGATCTATGATGTGTCAAACTGATCTTCCTTTATCATTTTGGGGTTACACTCTATTGTGTGCATCTTTCACCATTAACCGTATTCCATCCAAATCAATCATGAAGACTCCATATGAGATATGGAGTGGGAGGCGTCCCACAGTGTCGTTCATGAAGATTTGGGGCTGCGATGTCTATGTAAAGTGTTTACAATCAGACAAGCTAGGGACCAAGTCGGATAAGTGTAAGTTTGTGGGATACCCTAAGGAAACTAAGGGATATCATTTCTACAATCTAACTGAGAACAAAGTGTTTGTTGCTCGGTCCGGCGTGTTTCTCGAAAGAGAGTTTGTCTCTAAAGAAGAAAGTGGGAGGACTGTAGAACTGGAAGAAGTTCAAGAACCAAAAACACTAATCCTACTATGGAACATGAGCAGGAACCACAAGTTGTTGTGGAGCAACCTGTTCCAGTAGCACAAGAGATTCGTAGGTCGAGTAGAGTTCTCCAGGAGCCAGAGAGGTATGGAATTCTCATGACTGAGTCTGGTGACACGTTGCTCATAGATGATGAGCCTACTACCTATGGAAACTCCATAAAATGGCCGGACTCTCAGAAGTGGCTTGAGGCCATGTGATCCGAGATGGAATCCATGTATACCAACAAAGTATGGATTTTGGTGGAACCACCCGAAAGGGCTCGGCCCATAGGGTGCAAGTGGGTCTTCAAGAAGAAGATCGACATGGATGGTAATGTGATTACCTATAAGGGCCGATTGGTGGCTAACGGATTCAGACAAATTCATGGTATAGACTACGATGAAACCTTTTCACCAGTCCCAATGACCAAATCCATCAGAATCCTACTTTCTATTGCAGCTTACTATGACTATGAGATTTGGCAGATGGATGTCAAAACAACGTTCCTGTATGGGAATATCCTCGAGGATGTGTACATGACACAACCTGAGGGTTTTGAAGATCCAAAGCAAGCCAACAAAGTCTGTAAATTGCAACGATCCATTTATGGATTGAATCAAGCTTCTTGGAGTTGGAATCGACGTTTTGATGATCTAGTCAAACTTCATCAGGAACAAAGATGAGTCTTGTGTCTACAAGAAGCTTAGTGGGAGCTCTGTTTCTTTTCTGGTCTTGTATGTAGATGACATACTACTCATTGGGAACGACATTCCTATGTTGCAATCTGTTAAAGATTGACTAGGAAAGTGTTTCTCAATGAAAGACTTGGGGATGCAACTTATATACTTGGTATCAATATCTAAATATATAGATCTAGAAAGCTGCTCGGCCTAAGTCAAAGTACATATATAGAGAAGGTGTTGAAACAGTTCAACTTGCAAGATTTCAAGAAGGGATTCTCGCCCATGTCGCATGGAATCACCCTTTTTGAAGGCTGATTATCCTTCCAATGAGATTGAGAATGAACGCATGAGTATGGTTCCCTATGCCTCGTCCATAGGATCCATCATGTATGCCATGTTATGTACTAGACCAGATGTGTCTTACGCGTTGAGTATGACAAGCAGATACCAATCTAATCCAGGTGAGAGTCACTGGATTGCAGTCAAGAACATCCTAAAGTACTTGAGAAGAGCTAAGGATGCGTTCTTGATATTTGGAGGTGGGGAAGAGTTACGTGTAAGGGGTTACACGAATGCAAGTTTCCAAACTGATAGAGACGATTTCAGATCGCAGTCGAGATTTGTTTTTTGCCTAAATGGAAGAGGTGTGAGCTGGAAGAGTTCCAAGCAGGAGACGGTTGCTGATTCTACAAATGAGGCTGAGTACATTGCTGCAAATGGCGTAGCAAAGGAGGCTGTTTGGATTAGGAATTTCATCACAGATCTTGGTGTGGTTCCTAGCATTGTGGATCCAATAGAGTTGTATTTTGACAACGCTGGAGTGATTTCACAATCAAAGGAACCCAGATCACACCAGAAATTCAAGCACGCACTCAAGATTCCTACAAATGAGAATCTGTTAGATCCACTCACGAAGACACTTGTTTAGCGCAAGCATGAAAGGCACACTAAATCTATTGGCATACGAGATGCACCAGATTGGCTCTAGTGAAAGTGAGAGACTGTTGGAATAGATGCCCTGGAGGCAATCTAGTTTAGTATGAACAATAATTGGATATAATATTTATTGTATTATTTATGGAGATATTTAATATAACGAAGTCCTTAGATTAATCGTGTTGCTTATCTTAAATATCCCTAGTCCACTATACTGATTAACAGGACAATCATCTATAGACTAGTATGTGGTTGGATTGAGATGGAGATATCACGATCCAACACATGGGTATGCATTAGGGGTAATGGATACAGGATTGACCCATCTATGAGAAGGGTACATAGAAGTTATGTAAAGTCACATGCGCTTCTCGTAGTGACAACAGTATTGTCATCCTTAGACTTGAAGTCTCTAGATCATCTAGTTGTGTAATACTGTGTCTTGGTAGCGACAAACGCTACACGGTGACTGGGTAGCTATAAAGGCGCGTATCGGATACAATATGATGCAAGCTTAGAGATTGTAGTGATGTAGAAAGAATTTGTCCCTCCCACATAACGGGAGCAAATATCCACAGCCACTCGAGGGATAGTTCTTATAGAATGTTTGGCCAGACTCAGATAAATCAATATGGAATATTGATGTTATCTGCACTGATAAGTCTATTCTCAGGATCGAGAAACTATGAGTTGGATATACGAGTGTGACTTCTATGTCTCGTGTCCAATCCGGATATAGAGACAAAGGGATGAGACAATACTTGCACAAGGTTTGTCGGATGACTATTTCTATTAGTTGGATGGAATGGATGTGTTGCTAGTCACCGCTGCATGTTAGTAAATAGTTACTACCAACTAAGTAGAAACTTATTGGGTCACACACCATATGGATTGAACTAGACTTAGAAATTAATTAATATGATTAATTAATTATAATGATCAATGTGCAACTACTTGCAAACTTAGTATGACTAATTTGCAAGAGGGACTAATCCGAACTTGATTAGGATTAGGAGAGGGACTTTTATGTAGTTAACAAGGAGTTGTTGGAATATATAAAGGATGCTTCTAGCTTATTTCCTACACTAATGCTCATAAAATACATTGAGTAGGAGAGAGCAAGCAAGGAGAGAGAGAGAACAACACAAGGGTCGAACCCCTTGTGCCGTCCTCCCCCCTTACCCATCGGCCAAAAATAGGTCGAGCCTCTCCTTTTGGTCTCCGTTGTGTGATTCTTCTTCTTCCTTCTTCCACCGGTTGCTAGCACAAGACGTTGAGGAATCTAGATCTCAATCCTAAGCGTGGATCAACCGTAGAAACGTAACACTATTTGCATTTGAAGTCATCACAGGAGACCCACAAGGTAATTTTTATGAATCCTTTACTATCGTTATGAATTCTCTTCCTGTGATCCTTGAAGGGTCTTGTGCGGATATTTTTCTTGTTTAATTTCGCTGAGTAATCCGTTATAAAACGCTACATGGTGCTCTAGATCAATTGACATACGAGATGCACCAGATTCACATAATGCAAGTGGGAGTTTGTTGGAATTGTGTCCCAGAGGCAATCTAATTATGGTGACATTCGTATGAACTTGCTATTCATTATGTTATCGATATGGAGATATGTTACCATGAATGAAGTCCTTAGAATATAAATGTTATATTCTTAAATATCCCTAGTCGAGTACTATATTTAATTAGGACGAGTGTATTGCATCAAGACTCGTATGTGGGTAGATTAATATGGAAATATCAAGTCTAATAGGTAGGTATGGGTTGAAACGGTAGGTTAAAGGGCTGACCGGTATGGGACAGAGCTCAAACGGAGCATAACAGCACAAAACGGCACACGACGACGCTAAACAAAGCGAAACAGTGAGGGGCGACGCAGAGCTGACATGGTGGCTCGTTCGAAAGTCGCGGCTTGGACGGAAGTCGACGGCGTTCGAAGAAGCTGACGACTTACATGGAAGCTGCGTGTGTGGAGAGAGCCGGAGACAAGCCGGACACGCGTAGCTGCAGCTCGAAGAGTGGGGCGCGTGGCTCTCGGCGGGCGGCGGAGCAGCATACTCCTGGGGCGCGTGACGGCGCGTAGAATCTATGATCGGGATGACTTTTCTCGAATTTGCTCGTTATTCGATTCTGCGTTATTTGGCGAGGCCTATGTTTCTTTCCGACGATCGGGCGCTGGTCAAAATACGAACAATCCGTGAATCAGAACTCTTGGACTAAAAAAGAAGAAAAGGCACGAAGACTAAAACGAAGCCCTAGAACCGTAATGGCTATGATATCGTGTTATGACAGTGGAAGAATCAGAATAATTGTATTCAACTTAATTTGTGCATATGTACATATGCTCTATATAGTCGGTCTATACACATGTTGCTAATTACGACTAGACCCTTAAGTCAATACATAATCAAACTGTGACCAATATAACATGTTTATCATAGCGCTTGTATTGAGGATAAAAGTTGGGACGGTTCCCGTAAAATATGTGCGCATTCGTTCGTTCCCTTGTACAGAATTTCCTAACCACGTTAGTGTTAAGGCTAGTTTGGGAATGTTGTGGCGGTGATAGAAGCAACTGTGTAAAAACAGTGTGGGAAAGTTGTTGTACATTCTGGAAAAAAAAATTGTTTGGCAAATATCACGTAAAAGCTGCTGTGAAATATTGATATAGTAATATTGTGTTTGGTAAAATCAACTGTGAAGTTGCTGTGAGAGGGTAAAATGACAAAAATATATAACGTGTATCATTTCTGTAAAGATAAATATTGATATTTTAAAAAATTGTAAGATTAAAATTGATTGTAGATAAATTAATCAAAATCACTTACTGGAAAAACATATCTCCCCTTACTTCCTGAAAACTGTTGTGGGTCAGTACAAAAAAGCAAACATTTTATTTTTTTCTAACACACTGAAACTGCTTCTGCTGCTGGCAGCAGAAGCATTCCCCCATCTGGCCCTTAGTGATATTGAGTGGTTGAACCAAGTAGAGAACTTAGATTGCCATGAACTTGATTGCTAAACCGTGTCGATTTTAGTAAATGAAATCTGACCCGGTCGCAACAAAGCTTATTCCTACTAGTTTGAAAGAGTGCAGATCATTTTTCTAGAGAAATATATTGTGAAAACGTGTATGTCATGAATTTTATGAGAGCTACTAGAAAACAAAATCCTATAATTTTCTGCGGTCCTATTCTATTTTGATACTACCTCTATTTCTTCTCTTTCACCAACCTTCACTTTTTGACACTATTCATTGTGTCACTTTGATCCGGTGATTTGATTAGCAAAAGATACACAAATTTGGTAATCTTTGCATGACCTAGTAGAGTAACTTTCCTCTACAATATATCAAAAAATTGACAAAAAATCACATCGTTTTGATATCCAAATTATCGAGTTAAAGTGACCCAACTACGGATAAAAAAGTCAATCGAAGGGGAAAGAGAAGAAACAGAGGTATAGTATTCGGTGGGAAGACCTAGGGATCACATAAATAAAGGAACTTGTCCTTTTGTGTCAGCCTCTGCTTATCTGCTCTTGTTTCCAAAGGAAAGTTCATAGCTTGAACCGATCACTGCTACAAGCCTAATCAATGCTCAATACAACGATGGTTGTTCTCCCGGAAGATGAATCCTCTTTATTGTTAGAAGGCAGGAGCGGCAGTTCAGTGACTTCCTTCAATAGTGCAGTTGACTTCAAAGGCCGTCCGGCCATCCGATCCAACTCCGGCGGATGGGTATCTGCCTATTTCATCATAGGTAAATTTTTATTCTGTACCGGTCCGTCACAGCTCTTTCTTTCTTATCTGACTTTTTTATTTGTATCTGTATCACTTTGACCGGGTGATTTGGATAGTAAAATAATACGATTTTTTGATAATTTTTTCATCATATTATAGAGCACGTTTTACTCTACAACATCATGAAAAAATTATCGAAAAATTACGTCGGTTTGCTATTCAAATCACCGGGTCAAAGTGACCCAATAAATAGTGACAAAAGTCAAATTGGGAAGAAATAGCTGAGACAGACTAAAGTATATACTGAACTGTATTATATGTACTGTGTCCTTCTCTTTTTCCCTTGTACCGGTAATGGGCTGTAACACTGTGTATGAAGGAATGAATCTAATAATAGGAGGGAATGGCATTTAATTGAGGAATATTTGCAGGGGTAGAAATGACTGAAAGATTTGCTTATTATGGGGTAGGCTCCAACCTCATAAGCTACCTGACTGGGCCATTGGGACAGTCCAAGGCTGTGGCGGCTGAAAATGTCAATACATGGTCTGGTGTTTCAATGCTGTTGCCATTGTTAGGAGCTTTTGTTGCCGATTCATTTCTGGGACGATACTGCACCGTTCTTGTTGCTTCTATCATCTATATTCTGGTCAGTTAAATAAACCATATCCATGTTATCCCTACTAGTCCGAATGTATATCATATGGGTGAGGCCGTCGAATCTGAAAAAGAATTATATAAACTTACTGCACTCAAAGGTTCAAATGGATACATGTATGACTGACCATAGAAGCAACTGTATAAAAGGGATAGAAAAGATGGGATCAAAACATCATCCATTACCTCGTGACAATAATACAAGCCTTTAGCTCAAAGCTATGCCTTAAAATCTCTTACTTTGAGCAAGTATATCCCTTTAACACAAACTGATATTTCAAATAGAACGTCCCTCATTGATATAAAAATGTTTTAACACCATCGGAGCCATTTTGTAAACGAGGATCCCTGCAATAGTTCAAATGGAAAGAGTAAAGAAGTTGACAAAACCATGCTAGATATGTTACACCGTTGGCGTTGGGATAAATAGACTACTTTGCAATGATGTTTTTTGCAGCTTCACAAGGCAGAAATAGACTACTTTTTATTGATTTTCATTTGTAGCTTGACAAGAGAGCCACGTCAATGAAATGTAAACAGAAGCAGGAAATATATAAGGAATGAGTTAAATTCCCGCAGCAAAACAACCCGGATGAAACTGCTTGCAGTACCAAAAAACTGAGTTATTACACCTTCATTAGCCAGAAATCTAAACTGACGCCTACTTCATTTGTTGCTTAAAATCATACAGCATGACAGTTATTAGTCAGTCCAAGTGAACAAATGGATTTAAAAAGTAACTGTATCAACTTAACAAGAACCCTTATTTTCATTTTCCCAAACAACCCATACATCCATACGTCTGCAGAAATTGTTAAAATGATTGTCAGGTTCTACTTGAGATCAGAGCTTTGTGGTTCATGAATTTAGAAAAGGTTGATGGTCTGTGTTCAATTTTCTTACAGCTTTCCTTGCGATTTTTGAACAGTAGTCTACTTATCTCTTGATCACTCACCCACAGGGACTAGGCTTGTTGGCTTTCTCTACGATGCTACCTTCTGCAAGCTCTCCAGGCGGTGAAATCAGCACGAATAGCATGTCATGTTCTGGGTCTCAATATCAGGTCATGTTCTTCTTCTCACTGTACTTAATAGCACTTGGCCAAGGAGGCCACAAGCCATGTCTTCAGGCTTTTGGAGCTGACCAGTTTGATGAACAAGATTCAGAAGAATGTATAGCCAAAAGTTCGTACTTCAATTGGTTGTATCTGGGGTTATGCTCGGGTACTGCATCAGCATACTTGTTCTTGAACTACATCCAGGACAACTTGACATGGGCTCTAGGATTTGGAATTCCATGCATTTCCATGGTGGTCGGACTGATAGTGTTCTTAATTGGGTCTAAAACTTATAGGTTCGTTGTTGGAGACCATGAGAAGAATCCATTTCTGAGGATCGGTAAGGTGTTTGTGAATGCAGGAAGGAATTGCCTAACAAGTACTTCTTCGTTAGCTAACGAAGAAGTTGCTCAAGGAGTTGGGCTCCACTGGAGTTCTCAAGAATTTATGTAAGATCAGATTCTTCTTAGCAACTAAGTCATCTATTTATTTCCTATCAAATTTGCTTACATCTAGTAACAGCAATGAATCCACTGATAATTAGAAATTGGATTCCATCTCTGTTCGTCAAGTCCACGCGGAGAAGTTATCAGGCTCAGCTTTAGATAAATATGTTGCAATAAGCTGGAAATTATCTTATTTAGCTTTTTAAAATGTGCCTGCTTTCTAAACAAAGTCTCCTGTGTAATTGTGACAGGTTTCTGAACAAGGCATTACTGCAACCAGCTGGTTCCGGGGAAGACGCGAGAATATCTCAGAGAGATGTTGAAGATGCAAAAGCAGTTCTAAGGCTAGTCCCAATTGGGGTCACATGCTTACCTTTTGCTATTGTATTTGCACAGTCCTCAACTTTCTTTACCGAGCAGGGCCTCACTATGGACAGATCTATTTGGTTAGGTTTTGTTGTGCCTCCTGCATCGCTTCAGCTCTTTAAAGTACTTGCTGCTATGCTATTCATTCCCGTATACGATCTTATATTTGTTCCTCTTGTTAGAGGTATAACCGGAAAGCCCTCAGGCATCACAATGCTTCAGAGAATTGGAGCAGGACTACTCACATCCACTCTCTGCATGGTAGTTTCTGCTATAGTTGAGATGAGGAGACTCGATATTGCTCAAGAATACGGACTAGTTGATCGTCCAGGGGTGACTCTTCCAATGAGTTTCTGGTGGTTGGTTCCTCAGTATCTATTACTTGGGATTGCTGATGTTTTTACCATAGTTGGGATGCAAGAGTTTTTCTACGATCAAGTACCAAAAGATTTAAAGAGTCTTGGTCTCTCTATCTACCTTTGTGTTTTAGCAATTGGGAGCTTTCTTAGCAGCTTTCTCGTTTTCGTTATTGAGAATGCAACAGGTGGGGAGGGACATGATAGCTGGTTTTCAGATAACTTGAACCGTGCTCATCTTGATTTCTTCTATTGGTTACTTTCTGGAATATGTACTGTAGGATTGCTCGGATTTTTGTATTTTGCAAGACATTATTCGCCTAGTAGAGCAAGTTAAGCGTTATGAATGCATGAATTGTGAGATTATGAAGAGAAGTCAAACCATAATGATTGTATGGCAGCCCTAATTGTTGATTTTTGTCTTGAATAGATTAACCATCGCGCGTGGTATTACAGGTTTATTTCCAGAATTTGAAGAACAGGTCCGACATACTGAAACAGATGTAATGGTCCGAGCAAGCATCACTGTCTTGTTTGGTACATATTGGCAAACCCTTCATTCCTAGTCCAAAACTCCTATTATTTGTAGTAGGCCTGTCAATGGTTGGGTATGGGTAGACCCGACCTCAACCCGACCTGTTAGACCCAACTTTAGAAACCCGGACCCAGACCTGAACCTGCGGGTCTGACCTGATTACCGGTCGGGCCCGTATTATAATATTCAGCAGAGAACCTACCGACAAAAAACATATAGATAAAATATTGAGAGGGATGGATAGATGAGGGATAAGGGCACTGTTGGAGGGAGAGAGAGAGAGAGAGAGTTATGGGGATTTGGAGAGAGAGATGGGCAAGTTATGGGTTCGGGTTTGATCCGGTTACAATGTATACAAGTCTAATCGAATGGACCATATTATGCCACATCACACCATATTGAAATAGGTAGATCTCTACTGGTCTCTCCCCTTTTACTACCATGCGCATCGCATTCTTCCCCTTAAATTAAGTCCAACAGAGGGGTGAGGGCCAGGGCCGTCTTAAGACCTTCGGTGGCCTTAGGCGGTTTCCTTGGCTGAGGCCTACACACTGTTTTTCGTTCTGAAAATGCAGGCCTAAACAGTAAACACAGTTATATAACCATTGTTAAAGTTCCTTTCTTTATTTCTTTAATACACGTTACTATGGATCAAATTTTGTTTTATTTTTAGCCAAAATTTGAAACGTGCAATTGGTGAAGGCATCATTACACAAAAAAGTCACTTTTTGTTATGAGATATGTAATTACTAGCTTTGAACCCCATGCGATGCACGGAGACATGACCTTTATACATGCCAACAAATACAATGTCTACAACTACATTGTTATACAAATAATAAAATAAAATATAGAATGCTCAAAAATAAATACAAATAAAGCATAAAAAGGGATTGGGGAATTTGAACCAAGAATTGAGAGAACAAATTGACTACTGTAAATCAAACAATGCAAGCGCGCTATGTTTATCGAGCTTCTGGGAAACAACACAAACCACGCGGTGGTGTGGACTCCAAGAGAGGGTAATTATTGCGCCCACTGGTTTGCAAAAAATGGTTTTCTGCCTTCTCATTGTAACGTTTGGACTCTTCTAGAGCCACCTTGGGCAGAAGAAGTGTTAGCCTTTGATGCTTTAAGCATTAATGCTTGATAATAAATTGTTTTATTTCAAAAAAAAAAAAAAAGAAATAGACGAAGAAAAAGTAATTGAAAAGAAGTGCCAAACTTGCTCATAAAAATTACTCAAAAAATTAATTTTCCTATATTGGGCACGTGATCTTGAACAAATGTGCTAAGATACAGAGAGCGTATATCCAATCAATACAATAACATAACTATCCATTGCATATTTTTTTCCTATAAATCTAGAGGGAAATTTCCATCCTTAAGTACATGAGTCATACATCCTTCTGCACAATTTTTTTTTCTTAATTCATCTAACAACATATACTTCTTAAACTTTCAAACAAAAGAACATTCTCAATAACGTCAATGTGTTTTGAGAGAACATGTGTGGACTTCAAGTTTTTCTAATTTCAAAACAAAGGTCAGTTAAAGAAAGAATAAAATAAAGAACCGGTAAGAGAGAACGGAAGATAAACTAACCTCTAACTACAAACCAATATTTTCCAATTTGATTTACTGGATAGTAGAAATATTAGACCTTGTTCATCGTGTAAAATTAATATATATATATATATATATATATATATATATATATATTCTAGAATAACACATATTGCAAACTAACACCTATAAATCCAAATAATAACGGATCAAGCGAGGATAAATAAAAAAAGCACAAAAAGCCTAACAAACAAAGAAACTAACCCCAATGAGAGATCAATATTGTATATAATGAAAAAAAAAAAAAAAGAATTGTCCTGTGCTATGATTAGATGAATGTATTGAAGATATGTATGATTTACTTGATCTATAGGCTAACTGGTTAGTGAAAATCAAGCATAATGAAAAGAGGAAAATTAGTTTCAGGGAAGTAAATTCATATCGAATGATTTATTACCATTTAAATTACATAAAAATCATACCTTATCCATCGAATGTTTCTTATTTTTTCCCCATAAATTTTAAGCTCGTTGTTCAACAGAAATCATTCGGAAACGTTGGATTTTAAATTTTTAATCCAATCCTATGATGGACCAAATCAGTTATTAATGCACCATGCCTTCAATTTAAAATTTTCACCAATTGTTTTTTCCACCTACCTTAACCAAGAAAATTCAAATCTTAAAAATGAAAAATATCCAAAACTAACACGTGGGCAACTTACTTATCGTGACACCGTTCTATTTTTTAGATCATTTGACATACTATTTTTTTAGAAGAGGCGTACTATTTATTAGGTATATAAATATAAATAACTGTGAAAAATAAACTAATTAGAATTTGTCATTTTTAATAAACTAATTAAAATTTTTCATTTTTAATATTCTTATTTAACTTTTACCTATAAGGCTTTTATCTAACTTTTACCAAAAACTGCCTTTAAAACGAAAAGAAAAGAAGTAGATCATTTAGGTATTCTATTTACCGCCGGAAATTGTGGATTTTTTAATGAATAATTCTAAACGGACGTAATTTTGGACAAATTTTAGACATAATTTCTACTTTTAGTGATTTTGATTACGTGTCAATGTTTCCAAAATATTTGGTATTTCCATTGTAGGGATTAACTTTAGGCTTAATTACTTAATGCATACCCCCAATATACTGAAACTAACACATTGCATCCCCCACTTCTAGAATAGGCTTATTGCATCCCCTAATTTCGAAACACTATACACATTGCAACTGGAAAAAAAATATGTTATTAATTGACTATCGTGTCCTGTTGTTTAAGGGTATATTTGTCTAATTTCATTTACGTATGAACACTAATAACATCATCATATCACCGCCGCTGCCGCCACCATCGCCGCCACAGCACCCAGATTCCGGCAAATGAAACCCAACTCTACTAACAAAATGGGACAAACACATACAGATGAGTAAGTGTGGATAACACATAGGGAGGAGTAAGTGAAAATCCGTCCAGTGGATTTTAAATAGACCTCACTGGAAGCGATTAGCTCAAAATTGAACCCAAACTGGACCTGATTACACTGACCAGCTTTCCCAGAAAATTGTTGCATTCTTATGCTGCACTCGCCATCCATTCCAAAAGACATCGCCCACGACTTGGTCTTCGTGGCTTGTGTTTCAGGCCCTCAAACACAAGCTATGAAACCCAAACAAACCGAATCAGAGACAATCCCAATCAAACCCACACAATCCCAGCCCAAACCTAACCCAGACACCCAAAACCCGAATCGGAGACCACCCCCAAAACCTATTCCTCTCCCCCTCTCTCACTATCTGATGTAAACCCGGAACTAGCCAAGTTGTCCACCCTCATTTATTCACAATCAAAACCCAGTCCCCTCTGTCCCAATCAATCCCACCTACACCATCTCTCTTCATTGGTTTCATTTTGACTTCGATTTTGATTTATTGTGCTCTGGCTAGGACTAATTCACAGGGCTCTGACCACTGCGACTCCATTTCGAAATAGAAGAGTTTGATTTGAGATTCATGAGGACCAGAGAGAGACGGAGAATCCGATTCATTGAGAGGCAAGCACACACAGAGAGACAGAGAGACGGGAGAAAGAACGAGATATTTGCGTGTATATGAACTACCCAAAAAAATTGCGTATATAGATGAGTTTGTCATCCTCTCATCTTTCTTCAAGCTTTTTTGGACAACATCTTCTTCAAGCTTATCTTCATACGATTTCTTTTTTCATTACTAGCATATTGGGCACACGCGATGCGTGTGCTATAATTATAAAATGTTAACTAAATTAAGCAATATTCAACTACGGGAAGAAGAATCTGCTTTCGTAAGACAAAAACAAAAAAATTGGCATCGGATCATCTTGAAATTTCATTCGCGGGGGACAAACATCATCGGAAAACAAATTTCCAGCCAACCTAGAAATTCCAGGTCTAGAACATTATGAAATGTATTATAAAAACTACAGAATAAATTGTTCACATATGACATAAAAAAAAAAAAAAAGATCAAGAACTTATAACAACCTTAAAGGCGAGATTCGACCAAACGCATCAAGCTTAGGCAATTGATACTAAAGACACATCCACTGGAAGTAAAGCCAACCAACCATTCTCGCCAGTGGTTGATTTGCAGCTGATGATTTTTCCGTTGTTTTGTGGAAATGAGGAAGACAATTGAGTACTTTATTTCGTTAGCTTGTTGAAAGAGCAGTGCTAGGTAGCACGAAGAAATTTCCCGGACGGAAGCCGAAATTGCCAACTCGGATTCCATTAATAATTAAATTAATATTTATTTTTCTCTCTCTATCTCAACTCTCTCTCTCTCTCTCTCTTCCCATCATCTCTTTCTTTCTCTACTGTTTCTCTTCCTCTCCCTTCCCCTTTCTTCGTTGGACTCTGCACTCCTTCCATCTCTATCTACAAATTCTGTAAATTTATTATAGAAGAATCCAAAACATTAGAAACTGCACTTGTGTTCATCTGTCTATATTAGTATGGTCACTACTATTTCTTGCTTCTTGAAACTCAAATTCTTCTGAATTCATACCATGAGAAAGAGAAGTTGATTTGGCCAAAACAACTTAAAGTTCAGATTTCATTATATGAGTTTTCATTCGGTTTTATCTCACCAATTTTCAGATCTATCAATGGTAGGCTATGAAAATTTTCTTTCAACAAATACTATTGTTCATGGAGATTGAGCACTCACGATGTCAAATTAGAAGAAATAGTGAAAGAGGTTGTGTAGATGAAAACATCTGCAGAGAATAAAGAAGGAGAAACAGAGGAATATGGGTGCTGGTCGGCGGCGATGGAGAAAGTGGAGAGAAAGAGAAGCAGCAGAGAGAGAAAAAGAGAGTGGGAGAGACTGGAGAGAGAGAAGTAAATTAATAACATCTCATGCCACATAAGCATGATATGGCTTATTCGGCACATGGTAGGGAGATGTAGTCGGGTTGCCCAGCATTTCTGTTGTTGAAATGGCAAGAGTTTTCAAAACATGGGCAAGTAGTGGGCTTAGAGGGAGATAATGCGTAGAGGGAGTGGGTTACTGTCTTTTACATTCCAGCCCTCAACAAAAGTTTACTCTTTCTTTATTATAAGGGACATATTAGGGGAAAAAAAACGTGACGGGCTTCAAAAATTGATTTCACCAAACTCGGCGTTGGCTTTTTATATTAGTATAGATTTTTATATAAATCTAATTTTTCAGAACTTGACAAATATACCCTCTGATGTTTGGATATGTTTTTCTACCAGTTGCAATGTGTATAGTTTATTGAAATTGGGGGATGCAATAAGCATATTCAAAAAATGGGGGATGCAATGTGTTAGTTTCGGTATATTAGGGGTATGCATTAAGTAATTAAGCCTTAACTTTACTACATTTGGAAATTAGGTCTATGTTTATGTCTAAAATTTATCCATATAGCATTACTCTTTTTTAATTAGAGAAAATTTATCCTGTTTCTCTCTAGCTCTAACCCCCTAATATTCATACTGGTACATTTTTTTCCAAGAGTAACTACATAATCTATTATTTTTGTATCTCATTCCATATACAATGGTCTATGACCATTTTTCACTCCTCAATCTTCACTTTCCGTTTCCATATTCCACGATCTTTTGCATCTATATTCCACGAAATTGACGGGCCTTTACTCCATGTTTGACTCAAATAATAACAGAACAATATAGAAATACACTAATAACTTACCTAAAAAGGATCATATATGTAACAGAATATCCCACTAATTGGGGGCCTTGCCGATTTGTGGGCTTTAGGCAGCCGCCTAAGTTGCCTAAAGGCAAGGCCGGCCCTGGTGAGGGCGCACTTTGCCAGCTTCAATAGCAGGGGAGGGGAGCATCGCCTACTAATACGGCATGGGATATGGTTAGGGTTTGTCTTGTATTATTTGTTTCTTCTTAATTGTTATGATATTAGATAGTTTGACTTTTCTTGTATAGAGATATGATTTATCATTTCCACAAGATGTGTAGTCTATATACGTAGCGGTCATGTATTGATTCTAATCTAATTTCAATGTATTCCTCAAAAAAAAAAATCTAATTTCAATGTACGATTATTCACTCTCAATCGCTTCCGCTCGAGTATCTAACATGGTATCAGAGCTGTCGTGGTTTTAGGTTTTCTCTCTCAATCGTGTTCCTCTCGTTTTCTTATCTTCAAACAACCGGGGGGGGGGGGGGGGGGTGGCCATGGCCCCTGCAAACTTTTTATTTCTTCCTATTATGCAAGTAGAAACTTTTAGAAAATTTTGAACCATTTAAGCTCGGCCCCCTCATCGTTGGACAAAGTACATAAATTATGAGTGATGGGAGCTGAAAAATGCAAATTCCATCTTGTTATTTGGAAACCTTACCATCTTTGAGAATAATTTAAATTTACTAATAGGTAGTCAACTATTTAGTCCGAGATTTTAGAGTAAATGGAGTAAAAAAGGAGTCATGATGCAATTGCAGTTACTTGAAATTGTAACTAATCCCTATAATTGTGGATGATAATTCTATGTGAACTGCAATAGAAAAGGAAAAAAGAAAAAAGAGAAATAAACAAATTACTTTATCGAAACTCTACTGCAATACAGAGGGTATTTGGGGTTTGTGTTATCAGAAAAACCATGTAAGCCACTCCTCTTACTCTTCTCAACTTGTAAATTACCGCACATCTTCAATCTAAAAATCTTCATAGCAATTAACTTTTTTACTTTCTTAAGTTTTTTTTCTTTTTAATTTTTTCAACAATGTTTATGTTATGCTTCTTTTAATGTATAGTTATTTTTAACTGAAATTGGGTTCCAATAACTCCATGAGTACTTTGTTATGCTTTTTTGTTGGACGAGCATTATTTGATTTTATTTCATGTTCTGTTTAGTGAATAGTACTATTTTGGTTAATGATCAAAGTTAAACTTTTAGTGACTTTGAATACTGCGTTTTGTTACTATGCATCTTGGCCCCCCGATAGTAGTAATCCTGCGTCCGCCACTAGAAACAACCCACAGACTAATCCTCGTCCGACTAACTTCCAATCGTCGAACTACCTCACCACCTTGTCCAACCGAGTCGCAACAGAAAATCGACCAAGATTCTGAAATTGAAAGCAAACGGACTACTTGCGCTCTCCCACGCGCCGACGAAGTCCGCTACCTCTCTGCTACACGCGCCACACATGCCTTAATGCGCCGCGGCTCGTTTCCGGCTCGCATCTCAGTAATTGGGTCGCGGCTTCCGTGTTTCTGAGCAGCTCAGCCTCTCCTAACCGGCTTCCGTGTCCGGATACAGAAGGCATTCTCCATGACGCCAGCTTGAGCACCTTTCCCATGGCTTCCGAAACTGTCATTCAGTCAGCAGCTCCTACGTGGGTTCCGAAGCTGGATTTCAGATGTTTAAGCTCTGATCTAGCCATGTTCCGTTCCAAAATCACTGCTCTCTTCCTGTCACTGGCTTGGACTTGCAGTTTTAGCACGATTTGCTCCGGATTTGAGCTGGCCCACACCGGGGCCCAAGGAGAAGAAGAAAAATAAAATAAAAGAAATGAACAGAGAAGAAAAAAGAAAAGAATAAGAGTAGGAAAATGATTCTAGGATTTTATGAAAATAATTCCAACTCACTAATTCAATTTAGTCCAAATCAACTTTATGATACTTCTCCAAGTAGCCCCCAACTTCTCATAGTTCACAATAACTTCCCCAAAAGATACTTTACTCATATTATGTCCCCTCAAAGACCCTAAAATACTATTTAACCCTATAATGAAAAACATGTTGTTTCAATTACGTGCAAAGAGATAACCTAAGTTAGGTTACGTTACCAAAAATATTGGGAGTTACTTCCCGATTGAAATTTGATGCAAGTAGTAAGTATGTTCATTCTCAAATTATGTAACATGTTGGTTGTGCTTGGCTGGACAGTACTGCTGCATCTGAGATGGGATATTTGTTTGAAATAAGTTTAAACAATGCAAATATTTTAAATCACGAGGGAAGCACTTGGAGTTTTTGCTAAAGAACTTGTGTGTGAGTATGACATGAGAAATTGTTCCTCGTGCTTTATCACTTGGATTGAAAATGATCAAATTTATGAAATTAAAAGTTTTAAATGAAAATGTGATGTACATCTAGAGGTCTTTCAGTTTAGCGACGTACGCCCAATAATTATATGCGAGTAGAGTTGTCGTGCTTAGCAAGATGGCAAGAATTAGATGGAAGCGGATGTTATATAGACATATTTACTTGGGGTTGATTGTAGTTAATTATTCACCGGAACATATGTAGACGCGAGACAAGATTGATTCTCTATTGGTCTTGATTGACTTGAGTTGTTTCTTGTATTTGGATTGTTGCACACATGATAAAATAGAAGGTATTCGACAAACAGACCTACGTAGTAATCACGGATACGAGTGGCTTTTGTGTAATGATGCTAGCCTATTATTATACTCATTTGATGATAACTGCTTATTAAGTCTTTTGTGAAATAAGCTGATTGGATGTTTAAGTGATAAAGATGAAAAAATGACGTGGACTTTTGCATTATTGAAAATGACCGTTAAAATCACATTTTAGCAGATGTTTTTTTAATAGTAACAAGTGTTATCCGGGGTCATTTCTTATTTAGTTGGTGTTGGAATGATGCCTTGAAGCTTGAGGGTACTCAAAGGAGCGCAAAGAGGATGTTTTCCAGATGTCTTCGTACGAAGACACATTATCTTCGTACGAAGACAACCTATGATGCTAGGAGCCAAAACTCTTCGTGGAAAACTATGCTGTCTCAAAGTGCAAAGGCCTTCGCATGAAGAGGCACATAGTATTCGCACAAAGATTTGTGCTCTTCGCACGAAGACAATGCGGGACGCAGCAAATAAGGGTTGGGTTGTTTTCCTATTGTATAGGGTCTGTTTTGGGGGTATAAATAGGACCTTTGGGGTCTGAGAAATTTATGTAAGCATTGTGATACGTTCCTACTCAGTGAATAAATGTCTTTCTTCCCCGTGGACGTAGTTAGCTCGATTTGGTCTAGCGAACCAAGTAAATCTTGTGTGATTGCACCCTTCTGTTATCGTTTGTGAGGCGTGAGTGATCGTGAGTTGCATAACAAACTAGTATTAGGGATTAGGTCAATATAACTTAACCATGAACGATGTCCGATCGATGTTGAAGATTGACATGTTCACAGGAGGGAACAACTTCAGTATGTGGAATATAAAGATGGAGGCTTTGTTTAAATCGCAGGGCTTGTGGGCACCTTTGATCCCGGAAAAGGGAGGCATGGATGCTAGTACATCGGAGTTCAAGTTATTAGGAGAAGGCACATTAAACTATCATGTTGTGCTTATCGGATGACGTGTTCACCGAGATCGCAGATCAGAAGGAAGCAACAATGATTTGGCCCAAGTCTCTACATGACAAATAGTCTCACTAGTAAGTTGATGCTAAAACAAAGGCTCTTCACCTGCGAATGCTCAAAGGTACGGAACTTAAAGACCATCTTGATCAGTTGAATATAATTATGTTATATTTGCGTAATATTGGCGAGAATGGGGGGGGGGGGTGAGGATGCCGTACTTTTTTTATTGATCTCGTTACCTCCATCATATGAGAACTTCGTTCAGTCGTCTTGTTATTACATTATCAGTGACCAATCTACCCGGAACAAAGGCATGTTGATTCTCCGAGATTAGATAGTGTAGAATGAACTTCAACCTGTTTGCTTGAGTTTTTGTAATGATCTTACGATCGGTAGAACACAAGCTAATCGGGTGCATATTAGTGGCTTTACGGACTTGCTTTAATTTTGGAATAAGAGAAATAAGGGTGTGATTAAACCTGGGTACATCTTCGTTGCCGTTGAGAACATCAAGACAGATTTCTTTCGTCACTGCTCCCATAAAGCTCCAAAACCTCTTAAATAAATCTGCAGGATAGCCATCCGGTCCCGGAGCCTTAATAGATGCCAATTGTTTTAGAGCAGTATGAGTTTCTTCCCCTATAAACGGCTGCGCAATCCTGGCTCTGAATTTTGGTGAAAGTAATTTTTCAACTCCTCCAAGCACCGACTCCATTTGGAGCCGAGTAGGATCAGTTGTAGAGCAATTACCTTTGAAGTATTATTCTAGTATGGACACAGCCTTAGTTAGGTCATCTACCCAGGTACCTGAATTATCTTTAGTGCCACCAATCCCGTTCTTTGTGCTACGAATATAGGCTTTCCTGTGAAAAAAGACTTGGATTTTGGTCCCCTTTCCCTAGAGAAGTCTCAGTAGATCCCTGCCTCCACATGTCCTCCTCTCTGAATAATAGTTGAAGCATTGTTACATGAATATACTTGATTTCGTCCACCTTAGCTGCCGATTGAATGCCTTCCACGTGCTCCGAGAGCCTGTTCTGCAACTTCTACGGATTGGATTTATTGAAAACTTTGCGATTCCACCCTTTCAGGGTTGTCTCAGTGTCAAAAAGTTTTTCATCCAAAGCCTTGGATGAATACTTCCAGTTTTCCTTTAACATTTCTTCACAATTTCGATGCTGGAACCACATCGCCTCAAACTGAAAACTCATGTTAACCTTTATATTTATGCGAATCCTTAGGTTCCAAGAAGTTTCAAGCGGGGCATGATCAGAAACTTCAGCTACAAGGTGGTGAACTAGACCCTTACCAAAAATTTGGAGCCACCTATCAATAGTTAGACATCTATCCAACCGTTCTTTAATTGCTGCTCCACCCCCTGATTATTTTTCCAAGTGAACTGAGCCCCTGCAAAGACAAGATCCCTCAATTGGAGTTGGTGAATAATTTTGAAAAAAACCTTCTATCTAACTGAAGGGGTCTGGTCTTCCCCCCTCATTTTTAGTGGTAGACGAGAATGCATTGAAATCGTCAACTATACACCAAGGTTGGCCTCTGGGACACAGCCGTTCAAGCAAAGTCCACGAATTGTACCTTTGGGTTGAATCCGGATCCCCATAAAATCTATCAAAAACCATGTTTATTATCACCAGCGATGGTCAAAAAACCACTTCATCGTACCATAGCAGAGCTAAACCACCCCGTTTATCCTCATAGTCTCTGTAAATGCCGTTACTAAATTCGAAATGAAACTTTATTCGCTCCATCTCACTTATATACAATTTAGTTTCCATTAAGAAACCTATGTTGTCCTTATATATCCTCACTAAACCACGAAGAGAAATAACGCTACGAGGGTTCCCAAGCCCGCGCACGTTCCAGTTGAGTAGACTCATTGCAATAGGCGCGACTGTATATAACAGTCAGCCTCTTTGAGGAATTCTGATTGTTTGAGGATACCCCATCCTGTGTCGGAATTCTTAAACCGCAAACTTGTGAATTTTTCTCGGGCACAATAACACTAGTCTTTGAAGCTTGTTTCAAGGCCGGTCTGTCCATCATATGATCACTAATTTTGGAGCCCAAAAGATTGCCTCTGCCGTGTTGCTATCCGCGACCCTCCATCGTATGATTTCCATTACCCCGTCCTTTACCTGATCCTCGACCTTTACCTCAATTCCCTTGTCCCTAGACCGTTCTGTTAACTCTGCCAGCTTCAACTTTTATTTGGGCTTCGGACTGAGGTTAGCGTTGCTAACCTTTCTCTTCAAACCAAGGCTAACCGGTAAAGGAACTTTGACGCTAACCTTGCTTTTGTCTGCTGCGGTAAGTTGCATGGCTTCACTAGTCGGGTCTAATCCAATCGGGTTCTCGTAGACAGTCATGGCAGTTGGTGAAATAACCATATCCTCCCCTTAGGGCGCTTCATGGGTATCAGTGACATGATCCAAATGCAAGTGTACAGTTTTCGGTGCAGTAATAATTCGGGAAATCCAGGTTGTTGAACACAATGGACTTTGATGTAAACTAGCTATTGATTCTTAACCTTGTGTGGGCTAGCAATTGGATTTTTTTTACTAATTCTACTTAAAATTAAACAACTGCTAATGAGTTAACCGATTTTAGGTTCGCACGATTAACAAGAATGATTTAAAAGGTTACTGATTGGAGACACGTATTGGAATTCTCTCGTGGATCACTAGGAATGATATGAAATACGCTTTGACTTATGAAACACTAACGCATCTTCTATTATTAATCAAGCAAAGCATAACTTGCCGAGTTACCAAACAAGCTATCTATACTTAGAACAAATACATACCGAGTTACCAAGCTTGATTTAACCCTAAGCATGCATTAAGATTACTTATTCTACTTTGATGATCCTAGTTAACTCTACCGAGTTACCAAGTAGTGATACAACTAGGTGAAACGTTCAATTTATCGACTAATTCTCATGGAGTTACCACGTGAGTACTAATCAAGATCAATCCTACGTGAGCTCAAACGCAAGAAAGATAGAAATCACTGCATAAACACTTCATAATAGTAGAAGAGTGCATTAAATTAAGCAAATCATGAATCGCAACATCAAAACGAGTTGTTCATCTCAGACCCTAGGTACCAAACGAGAATCCCCAGCAATAAAACTTAGTTATTCATATTTTCTAACATGATAGCGATGTTTCTCATGAACAAAAACAAGAATAACGTAGAAGAAGAGAGGAAAAATATCCAAACGATGCAATCCTAAGCTCCAAGCTATGCTCTCCAAGCTCCAAGTGATCCTTCGTACGGTCTCCTGCTCACAATATGATCTAACTAAGTCTAAAATACGTTTTTAAGTGTTTAGGACAAATTAGAGCTAATTACAAAAAGTTCCCGAAAAGTTTCACAATTTTCTGCTGCGCACCAGATCGTACTACCTCCCTGTCCAGGTCGTACGACCTCTGGAGAATGGACAGGAGGTCGTGCAACCTCATATTCATGTGTTGCAGGTCCTCAACCACTCGGACAGTTCACTATCACCATGTCGTGCGACCTCCCTGGGGTCTTCCAACATTCTGTCTTGCTTCTCCATGTCCTATGACCTCTCTATGATGTCCTGCGACCTCTGCAAGAAGTTGCACCTCTTTGCCTTGCTTCCAAGTATTTCTCTTCCTCTTCCAAGTATGCCTCTTGCTTTCGAAACATCTCCCGAGCATCGAGTCCTCACTTGTTCCTCCATTTTGAACCTATTTCATGTCCAAAGGCTCGTACCTATTTCATGTCCAAAGGCTCGTACTGTCTTCGTATCTATGAATATCCACGGATTCTTGATTGGATTCCTTCCCACCGGGTAGTGCTAGCAACAGAAGAAGGAGGAACGGATCACGCAAAACAAGGCAAATGAGGGGCGGTCCTTCTTTGGTGGCCGACGGGTGAGGGGGCGGCAATGGGGGGCTCGAGCTCCTATTGTCTCTCTCTCTCTCTCTCTCTTGATTTCTTATATTCTCTCAATAATTACTTGTGTTGAGAATATATAGTAATAAATCTTTATTAACTACATAAATGCCCCAACACTAATCATGTCATTACATCGACTAGTCCACTTGAAAATTAGTCCTACTAAGTTTGCTTGTGGTTGCGTTATGATCCTTTTATTAATTAGTCCAACTAATTAATACCTATGTCCAATCAAATCCATCCGGTGTGTGACCCCATAGGTTTCTACTTAGTTGGTAGTAACCCTTTACTAACATGGAGCGGTCTCTAGCAACACATCCATGCCATCCAACTAATAGAAATAAGTCAGTGATCCCAACAAACCTTGTGCCCAATGTTCATGTATTGTGTTATCCCTTTTTCTTCATATCCGGATTGGACACGAGACATATTAGTCACACTCGTATATCCAACCCATAGTTTCTCGATCTTGGGAATCTGCTTATGCGAGCAGATAACATCAATATCTCCATATTGATTTATCTGATATTGATGTTATCTGAGTCTGGCTTGAAATTCTATAAGCACCATCCCTCGAGTGGCCCATGGATATTTTCTCCCATTATGTGGGAGGGACAAATCCTGTCTACGTCACTACGATCTCTAAGCTTGCTTCCTACCGTGCCCGATAACTATCTTTATAGTTACCCGGTTAAGGCACAACGTTTGATAATATCAAAGCACAATATTCAACAACTAGAGTATCTAGCGACTTCAAGTCTAACGATTACAATACCATTAGCACTACGAGAAGCGATTGTGACTTTGACATAACCTAATGTATCTTTCTCGTCATGGGTCAATCCAGTATGACATTACTCCTAATGCATACCCATGTGTTTAGACTTTGATATCTCCATATCAATCTACCCACATACTAGTCTATAGTTGATCGTCCTGTTAATCAATATAATGGACTAGGGATGTTTAAGATAAACAACACATTGCATCTAAGGACTTCATTATATTAAATATCACAATAAATAATAAATGATTATCCTAGCCAAACATTGTTCATACTAAATATAGATTGCCTCTAGAGAACCTATTCCAACAGTCTCCCACTTGCACTAGAGCCAATATGGTGCATCTCGTATTGTTGGAATAGATGCCCTAGAGGCAATCTAGTTTAGTATGAATTTATTTTGGCTAGAACATTCATTGTTATTTATTGGATATTTAATATAATGAAGTCCTTAGATTTACAATTGTGTTGTTTATCTTAAATATCCCTAGTCCAGTATAATGATTAATAGGACAATCATCTATAGACTAGTATGGGGTTGGATTCATATGTAGATATCATGATCCAACACATGGGTGTGCATTAGGGGTAATGGCGCACTGGATTGACCCATCTTCGAGAAGGCTACATACATGTTATGTTGAGTCACAAGTGCTTCTCGTGGTGCAATGGTATTGACATCCTTAGGCTTGAAGTCACTAGATTGTTTAGTTGTGGATTATTGTGATTTTGCTAGAGTCAAACGCTACACCATAACTGTGTTGGGTTTTGACGTAGGTAACGCAGCGGAATAACAAAATTAATCCTACTCAAAGCCCACCAAGGATCACAGGAAGAGACATCATAACATGATTAAGGACATAGAAGATGTGTACCTTTTGATTTGTGAGATCACACGAAGAATGATGTCCTCGTCTCTACGGTTGATCCACGTCTAGAGGTGAGATCTAGATTCTTCCTTCAATAAAGTGCTAGCTTGAACCTTGGAGGAAGAGGGATGAAGATCAAAGCAACAAATCACCAAAGCACAAGAGAGGGGCGGTCCTCTCTTGCCGTCGGGTAAGGGGGCGGACGGGTGGCTAGGGTTTCGGCCCTAGCACCTTGTCTTGCTCTCTCTTTTGCTCTCTCCCACTCTTTGTGTGTTATGACTAATAACTCTTGTGTAGTGGGAAGGAAGCTAGAGCCTCCTTTATATACTCCAACAACTCCTTGTTGTTTCCATAAAATAGTTTTCTTGTTCTAGTAGGACTAGAACTATTCCCTTCCTTGCAAATTAGTCCTACTAAGTTTGCAAGGTGTTGCACAATGATCCTTCTATTAATTAATCCATATTAATTAATCCCAAATCTAGCTCTACTCTATTTGACGTGTGACCCCATAGGTTTCTATATAGTTGGTAGTAACTATTACTAACATGGAGCGGTGTCTAGCAACACATCCATGCAACCCAACCAATAGAAATAGTCAGTGATCCCGACAAACCTTTGTGCCCAATATGTCATATTGCATTATCCCTTTGTCTCCATATCCGGATTGGACACGAGACATAAATAGTCACACTCGTATATCCAATCCATAGTTCCTCGATCCTGGGAATATGCTTATGCTTGCAGATAACATTAATATCTCTATATTAATTTATCTGAGTCTGGCCAGACATTCAATAAGCCTCATCCCTCGAGTGGCCGTGGATATTTACCCCCATTATGTGGGAGGGACAAATCCTATCTACATCACTACGATCTCTAAGCTTGCTTCCTATCACGCCCGATAGCCACCTTTATGATTACCCAGTTACGGTGTAACGTTTGATAACATCAAAGCGCAATATTTCACAACTAGAGTATCTAGTGACTTCAAGTCCAAGGATTGCAATAATATTAGCACTACGAAAAGCGATTGTGACTTCACATAATCTAATGTATCCTTTTCGTCGTGGGTCAGTCCAGTATGCCATTACTCCTAATGCATACCCATATGTTAGACTTGATATCTCCATATCAATCTACCCATATACTAGTCTATATTTGATTGTCCTATTAATCAATATAATTGACTAGGGATATTTAAGATAAATAACACAATTTATCTAAGGACTTCATTATATTAAATATCGCCATAAATAATAAATGAATATTCTAGCCAAAACATTGTTCATACTAAATCTAAGATTGCCTCTAGGGCATCTATTCCAACAGTCTCCCACTTGCACTAGAGCCAATCCGGCGCATCTCGTATGCCTATAGATCTGGCGTGCCCTTCATGCTTTTGCTGCGCAAGAGGTTTCGTAAGCGGATCTGACACGTTGTCATCTGTCGGAATCTTGCATATCTTCACATCTCCTCGATCGATCATATCACGAATAAGATGGAATATCCTAAGTACATGCTTTGACTTTTGGTGCGATCTTGGTTCCTTTGCCTGTGCGATTGCCCCAGAGTTGTCACCGTACAACTCTACGGGATCCACTATGCTAGGGACCACACCGAGCTCAGTGATAAACTTCTTTATCCATACTGCCTCTTTCGCCGCTTCCGCAGCAGCAATGTACTCAGCTTCTGTTGTAGAATCAGCAACTGTGCCTTGCTTGGAACTCTTCCAGCTCACAGCTCCTCCATTCAGGCAAAACACGTATCCAGACTGCGATCTGTAATCATCCTTGTCGGTTTGGAAGCTTGCGTCAGTGTAACCCTTTACACTTAGCTCTTCCATTCCTCCAAATATCATGAACACATCCTTAATTCTTCTCAAGTACTTTAGGATGTTCTTGACAGCAATCCAGTGACTCTCACCCGGATTGGACTGATATCTGCTCACCATACTCAACGCGTATGATACGTCCGGTCTAGTACATAGCATGGCGTACATGATGGATCCTATGGCCGAAGCATAGGGTATCCTGCTCATGCGGTCCTTCTCCATCTCGTTGGAGGGACAGTCATTCTTGGAAAGAGTGACTCCATGTGACATGGGCAAGAATCCCTTCTTGGAATCTTGCATGTTGAACCTCTTCAACACCTTGTCAATATATGTACTCTGACTTAGGCCAAGCAACCTTTTAGATCTATCTCTATAGATCTTTATACCTAGTATGTAGGCTGCGTCTCCTAAGTCTTTCATTGCAAAGCACTTTCCTAGCCAATATTTAACAGATTGCAGAGTAGGAATATCATTGCCAATGATTAGTATGTCATCCACATACAATACCAGAAATACTGTAGAGCTCCCTGACACGATCTCCGCAAGTGTACGGTTGTCGTGCGTAGTAATATCCGGTAAATCCGGGTTTGTCGAACCCAAAGGAATTCTCGTGAACGAATTAGGATGATTAACTTTAATGTGGGCAAGTAATTGAGTTTGTTTGAATAATCTAAGAAAGTAAGTAACAAGTTAATTATTAAAATTGAGATTAATATGTGGGATAAGTATCAGGATATCTCTTCGGTTCACTAGGGATCTCACACCATTAATGATTTACGTTCTAGTAACACGAATGCACTCTACTTAGCCAAACGAGCACATTTACCTTGAAGATTCCTCAACCAAAGCCTATAGTTAAACTCACGTACCTGATTCCTCTAGCCTACTCAAGTTTAACTACGCATTATGTTCTCTTGATCTACTCTTAGTTCTTAGCCAACTAGCAAGATTCCTCAACCCTAGATACAGCTAGTGCATGATTCAAGTTCCAGCAACGAATATTGATTCCTCTAACATTCATCACCTAGATCAATCCTATTGCTACGTCTAACAATATGAAAGATAGATTAAACTCATGAATCAAGCATAACTAAACAAAACACATTTAATTAAGCATAGAAGCATGAAACAAGATCCATAAATCACCAAACGTGGTGTTCAAACCCTAGCTACCTATGAGATATCCCGAATAGAAGATTTAGCTACTAAAACACATGATCAAAGTACAAAGTTTATTGATCATCAACAAAAAGTAGAGAAGAGAAGAGAATAGAAAATCAAACGATGGTCTCCAAGCTCCCAAGAAAGCTCCTCTTCTCTCCAATGGCGGCCCCTTGATGAATATTCCAAGCCCTAGGTCGTTCCCTACTAGTTGAACACGTTCCTTCCTTGTAAGTCTTTAAAAATAACACTTTCACCCCTCTTCTAATCACGTCAGATCTAATATGTGATCTTCTGATCACAATTTGTGATCCTAGGATCACCTTTTTAGTTGTAGAGTCACGGTGATCTTCTATGTGGTCTTGGACTTGATCTTGTGATCATAGGATCACCTTTTTTTAATTGTAGGATCACGTTGATCTTCCATGTGGTCTTGCACTTGATCTTGTGATCACAATTTGTGATCCTCTACTTCCAGTGAGTTGCTTCTTTTCACTCCTCTTGAATTTTTGGCCAAGTCTTTTTCTCCTCTTAGCTTCTACTCTCCTTCGTCCATTCTCTCATGCATTCCTTGAGTTTCTTTATTTCCGAAGTTCGCTTCCGCTCCAAAATCCGCACTCCAAGCTTCCGGTTCCTGAAATCCACAACACGAACAAATACCGGAAGATCAAATGCGACAAATAAAGTCTAAAACATGCATAAAACGCCCGGATTACACAATGAAGTCTAAATACTCAAGTATGCTCAAAACACATAAGAATTGGTCAATTTATCATACAAATCTCTCTAAACGCACGCAAATTGATGGTGAATCCTATAAGAATATAACTCCTAAAGTGGAGTTATCAAATACCCCCACACTTACCATTTGCGCGTCCCGAGCAAAGTCTCATCTAATGCATTTAATTGTCTACTAGCCGACACGACTCAAACGACTCTAACACGACAAACGACACAACAATGCAGCAATATGATGCAAATGCAAATCGTAGACTCTATCTTAACACAACACACAAAATGCTTTAAATCTTTCTTTTTGGTAAGATCAGGCAATCTCCCTCTCATCAACTAAAAATCATCAAGCTCTCACTAATCCTGTTTGAAATTCATATACACGTAGCAAGAATTTGAAATAAAAATTTGATTCAGTGCAAAAGCTCACTAAGGCGTCCCCTTTCCTCCACCAATTCAAACCAAGACACAAGCACGTCCTAAGCTTCATTGGGTCTAATTAAGCTCAAACTTCACCGTAGCCTTTCTTCGCCGAATCATCTGAGGTTTTCAGACCCTCTTAGCCTTTATTGCGTTTGAATGCAAATTGTCCCGGTGAAGGGAGTCACAACTCCTGTGAAATAAGGCTTGACTCTAGTTTTCCTCTCCAAGATCTATTTGGATGGAATCCAAATTTTCCGTGTGACCGGAAGCACATTAGGTTGTTTCTCCTTGAAGCACAAGTTTTTTTTTTTTTATCTTTCTTTTTTTCAGATTTTCTCATTTTCTTTTCTTTCCTCCTCTGTTTTTACAACAGTGCAATAGAGCATAAAGAGCGTGGGCTTTTTCGGTTAACTCTTGTGACCACCGTAAGGGATGGTGATGTACGCCCCTCAACTTCACTTAGGCTGAGGCAACCGTACCACATGAAACCAACTCTACACGAAGGTCCACCCCAGATCACAAGAGACCACAAGTTTCCACTTGAAAACAGAATATTCAGCTACAAGCAAAACTCAATCTAATTAGCACACTATATGAAACTTAGGTATACTTTACATGTCATTCTTTCACAACTTCCAAAAATTCCCGGGACATCCTTAGTGAAACCTCTACACAAAATATTAAAGAATAAAAATTTCCTTACTACGACACTTCCTACTCAAAAGGATTCATTCACTAAGCTCTCTTCAGTTTCAAGATCCTCAATTGCCTTTTCTCAAATTTTTAAATCTTTAATTTTTTTATGGATTTTCTCTTTTTTTTTTTTTTTTTTTTTCATTTTTTGTATTTTTTTAATATCCTACCTCTATATGCAAGGCTTTGACATGAAAAAAATTGACACAACACAACTCAACTTTTTGGTGGGTATACTCAATTATGTAAAAGTGAAAACAATATGTAAACTACACTACACAATACGACAATATAAGTAAAAACATAACAAAAACCACAACTGACACACAATACAATCTAAACACATCCTACATGTAACTGGCTATGCAAGACACAATTGGCTAGTAGACAGTTAAATCACCCCCACACTGAATACTTCGTTGTCCTCAACGAATTTAGAGATCATGTAGAGAACTCAGCAATCAAATGTGTAGGCCAGTAGATGAGATGGATCATGACATATATTAAATAAAATAAACACATAATTCAGCAAAAGAAAAGATACTCACAACCACCTCAAGGGTGGGGACGAAATCGCGCCAAGCAGTCCCCAAGCACAGTAATGGCGCCACCATGCTCCCAACGGTCAGTGTGTTCTCGCACACCGGGGTAGACTGCCCTCCTCTGCTAAAATCTGTGTCTTGGAGAATCCCCAACTCGCATACACGAGCCCCTATGACGGTCATGTGTGCCATGGCACACCGCGGTAGATTCTCCCATATCCTGCTCAAATATGTCACTAGAAAACATCATTAGTCCCTCTCTCTCATCTCTCCAAAATAAATAAACAAAACACACGCAACTGTATTAAAAACTAACTCCCTAATCTAATGCAAATAAATAGGTTGGGTTGCCTCCCAACAAGCGCCTTGTCGACGACCCGAATCTAATGCAAAAACTTGACACGCTCCAACTGCAAGTGTACAGCTGTCGTGTGTAGTAATAAATTCCGGAAATCCGGGTTGTCGAACCCAAGAGACTTCGTCGTAAATTAGCTATTAAGTTTGTTCTTTGTGTGGGCAAAGCGCAGTTGTTTTGTTCTATTGATCCTACTAAAATTAAAAACAAGTGTCTCAATTAATCGATTGAATTGCTTCACGATTAATAAAGATGAACGATTATAAAATTTCTCAAAGTTTGGAAAAGTCAGGATATCTCTACGGGTCACTAGGTATTTCACACGATATTGGATTTATGTTCTGTTAACACGATGATTTATTATTCTAGCTAAACGAGCATGAATGTGTTGAAGATGTCTCAACCAACACCAATACTTAAACTAGCAAAGCCGATGTCTCTAGCCTAAACAAGTTCAAGTATGCATTAAGATCATTAATCTACTCTTCGTTCTTAGCTAACTAGCAAGATTTCTCAACCCTAGATACGGCTAGTGTGTATTTCAATTTTCCGGGCAATGAATATTGATGTCTCTAACATTCATAACCTAGCTCTATCCTAACAATACGTCTATTGATAGCAAAGATGAATTAAACACATAAAATACACATAGCTAGATAAAAAGTTCATCAATTAAGCCAAAAGCATGAAATCAAATCCATAAATCACAAATATCGTGATCAAACCCTAGCTCCCTACGAGATACCCTGAGAAAAGTGTTTAGCTACTCAAAAACATGATTCACGTACAAAGTTTCGTGATCAAATAACAAGAGTAGAGAAGAAACGGGGTTTTAGAGATCAAACGAATGATTCCAAGCCTCCTTGATCGTCTCCTAAGCTCCAAGCTCTCTCCAATGTGATAGAGTACGTGATAATACCCAAAAACATGCCCTAACCAAGTCTAATACGTTCTCCCAATGTTTAGAATAAATTAGGAGTAATTACAAAGCAACCCCAAAAAGTTACAAACTAAACTATGCCCGAACTAGGTCGTGTGACCTAGTTAAGTAGGTCGTGCGACCTACTGTGCTGCCCAGAACAGGTCGTGTGACCTGTGTAGTAGGTCGCATGACCTACTGAAACAAGATGGAATCGCGAACTAGGTCGTGTGACCTAGTAACTAGGTCATGCGACCTAGTTGCTTCATCAAATCTTTCCATCTTCTTCCCACTTGTTCCCCTTGCTTCCGAATCACTTCCCGGGCATCGTTTCTTCATTCAATCCTCCATTTTGAGCTCTCCTCATGCCTCAACACTCGTATCATCTTCTCTTGAGCCTCTCTAGCACTTGATCCATCAACTCTCGCTTTCCTTCCCAAATCTTGAGCTCGCATCACTTCCGAAGTTCGTTTCCTCTATCCACTTGCTCCTCGCGTGCTCCGGCCCTGAAAATCACAACACGAACACGCCGCGAAGATCAAATGTGACAAATAAGATAAATAGCACGTAAAACAATGCAAGAAACGCCCGGACTTCACATTTTAGCATACGAACTCACTTTCTCAAATAAACACATGATCTACTCGGAAAGACGCAACATTCTCCATTATGAGCACACAAAACGTAGCAAAATAAGCAATAAAATAACTCCGAAAACGGAGTTATCAACTACCCCCACATTACATTTTGCTCGTCCCGAGCAAATCCCAACTTTCACATCATGTCCAAGCCACAAACTCAACTAGCTTTCAACCCACCATATTGCATACATAACCAAATATTAGCCGACTTGACGCAAACAAGACTCAATTCACAACTCGATTCATGCAACAATATGATGCAATGCAAATTAGACTCGATCCTAATCACATATATTTACACACACACACAACACTAAATTTTTTTCTTTTTTCTTTTTGGCGAGATCGGGCAATCTCAAGTCCTTAAATCGGTTCTCATGGAGTGATGATCAATTTAGATACAAGGCGTGAATTGAAACTAAACTTGACAACAAGAATTTCCCTTAGATCGTATAGAGAACCTAACCTTACTAAGTACAAGAGTATCCTACCTCTTCGCGTGTGCCGATAAGGAAGAGGCTAGGCTAGGCTAAGCCACATCCAAGGTACGAGCTCCTAATCCGCTAACGGTTTTCGAATGTTGAGGCTTAGGGACATAAGGATAATCATGATGAAACACGTCCTAAAGCGTCACATTCTCACATTGTAACCCACATCTCACACACCCTCACCACGATGATAGAAACCGCAACCCAAAACTCACCGTCTCCGGCCCTCGATTCCCTCAAAACCCCGGTACAGTTACGATCCCGTGGCCACCGTCTTGAGTCGTGCACAAAATTCAAACCGTCGTTACCGAAATAGTTGCTTCCTCCCCTCGATTTCCGTTAAGCTCAATCTCTTTCCTTTATTCCATCTCTCCTTTTTTTCTCTCTCTCTTTTTTTTTCTCTTTTTTTTCATTTTTTTTTCTCTCTCATTTTTTTTTTCATTTTTTTTTTAAATTCCAAAATCAACACAATCCTTTCAAATGTACGAGTGGTCTTCCAAGAGTAGTCAAACGAGTATGTTAGGGGAAGAAAACAAACAATCCAATGAATGAGTATCACATATAAAATTCCTCCTCCCCTAACTCTATGAAGTACATGGTGCCACTAAACAAAGCCGCAAACAAATCAAATCACATGTGTGGGGATGGAGTCGTCGCAAGCTCGATCTCGATGTCCGTGGTCAAAAGTCGACACCCCCACACTCGAATGTAGTCACGTCCCCTCTCAAGTAATCAAAACAATGTAAGTCTCGTGCCTAATCCAACCAAACCTCTTACACCACGATGAATGAGATCCAGTACCTAGCACGATCCACCAATTAAATCACCCAACCCAATTTGTGCGTATTAGATGTCACGCACTCACGGCTCTCCACAACTGTGTCCATGATGTAATGACATGGAACACCGCCACACCGAAGTGCGCAAGCCTACTCTCACTCACCCTCGCATTCCCCTCGATAATCATACATGAAGTACATGCGATACGTAAGACTCACACAAATATATCATGAAGTACTCCCTCATCGAACCCCCTCAACTACAAACACCCTCGTGACGCACCAAAGCGGTGATTCTAACCAATCAATGATGAATGCCAAGAATCGTCACCCTAAGTTCAGAGGTTATCAAAGAATCCAAGGTTCGAAACAGGGTTCACTAGTGGTCCTACAAGGTAAGTTCTATAAGCAGTGAGTGCTCTAATACACACCTCGCACAGCTGTTCTGTGTGCCACTACGAGGCGGGTTGGCGACTACCTAAGACGTACACATGAATGTTCGGCTTGTTTAGCTCACACCTAGCTCAACTCTTGTAAGAAAACTAGGCACACACTTTTAGATTTGAAAATCAAGTAAGTGTATAAAAATAGGTAGGCACTCCCGTAAAGAAAGTTTCTCTATACGTACTAAGGGGAACTCACATTGTCTATCTCGGTCGCAAGTCACGCCCTATGCCTAAATTTCTCACACTCCTCGATTTTACCAATTCTAGGATCTTTTTGATTGCCCTTTCTCAATTTTTTTTTTTTTTTTTTTTTGTTTTTTGTTTTTTTTTAGATAATATTTCCTACTCTATATGCATGGGCCGACTCGAAAGAAGACTCGAAACTGACTCAATTTGGGTAGGTGGACTCAAAGTAAGAAAACGTGCAATCAAATAATACGAACACACATATATATATATATATATATTTATATTTATATATATATATATATATATATATGTATATATATATATATCACACAACACTATGACACAAACACACTCTACGACAGAGACTACGAAACACACTACGACACAAACATCCTATATGCAATTGGTTTATGCAGACACGGACTTGGCTAATATTCAGAAAATCTCACCCCCACACTAGAATGCTTCGTTGTCCCCAACGAATTCAGAGATAAAACAAAGGGACTCAGCATTCCAATGCGAGGGCGGGCTGGTCTACTCGCTCTCCTCCGAGCCATCCGAGTGGTCACTCGACAAATACATCAAAATCTGAGGTTCCGGAGTCAGTGTCACCCCGCCTGCCCTGCCAAGCTCGTGTAACCACTGATTCTGCCTATGCAGAATGTCACCGAGCTGGCGCTGGTTCCGTCGCGCATGCATAGCCCTTGACTTGGCTTTCCTCTCTGCTTCTTGCCCTCGAGCCACGACCTTTTTCTCATTTGCAATCATCATCCTTTGCATGGCCTGCAAAGTCGCCTCGAGGTAGCATTAGGTGCGACAGACGGACTCGACTCCTCACTCACAGCCGGGGTCTTACCCTTACCGCCCCTCTGAGCCCCCTTTTTTGGTGGGGGCCGGCTGCTCTCGACGACTACCTCATCTTTCTTCGGGTCGGGTACCTGAGTCCAGCATCTCGGGGGTTCGGCTGCACGGTCTCCACCATAAAACGCGGCACCAGCCTTAGTGGCCAAGTGCTTTAGCAAATATCCAAACCCGGCTGCCCGACGGTTAGAGTCCCGAAGTCTCGATCGAAAACTCAAATAAATGCGCTTCGGGACGTTGAATCGATGGCCCTCATACCAACACATAGCCATAACACACCACTCAAACCGTATGTCGGTCTGGGTCGAAACGCCCTCAACCCATGCCTCCACTATGTTAACTAAATAACGCGCTCGACGAAGTAAGTGTTTGGCCGAAACCGTCCACTTTCTAACGTCCTGACTCGCATGAGTATCCCACGGCGCTCCCGTCACCCCACCAAAGGCAAAGATTGACACTGCGGTCACTAACTCCTCTACGTTCATTTTCATGGTGGTCTCAAAGTGACAGTCGCCCTCGAGTGGTGGCCATTGTAGGGCCGCGGCTATGCTAGCCGGAGAGAAAACAAAAAAATTCCTACGGGCGTATATGATCCTACGATCATCTAACTCTCCATCCTCCCCATACCCAGACCACTCGGCGTTTGAGTAAATCTCCCACATGAGCTCCGAACTCGCGTTCCCCTTAACGAGCTCACACCACCCTGCAAGATTCTCTCTTTTCATGAACTCTTGGATTTGTTGGGGCATCTCAGTTTGGAACGGAAAATGCTTTTCTACATTTGCCCCCCTGAACACACTCCCCTCCCGCTTGGCGTACTTGGAATGCGCTAGAAGGGTGATAAACCTATAGTCACAAAACACTCCTTTCGCCGGGTCAAGGTCCCTAGGACTAGACTCTCTCGTGGCCCTCGCTATTGGCACTCTATCAGGTTCCGCACTTGCTAACTCATCAGGGTCCGGGGGGGCTGGTGAAACCATGCTTCCCACAACCCAAAAGGTCGCATTCTTAGCTAGGTTACCACCCGCGTCCCCTGTCTCTCTCACTTCTCCCTCGGGGATATACTCGTCATCACTATCGACGACTACTTTTTGTTTCTTCCGTTTCCCCCCGGTTATATTCTGACTCGTAGCTACCCCCTTTCCTTTAGCTACGGCCTTTCCCTTATCTTTTCGACTCGACATGGCACAAGAAGGTAGCACAAATTGACAATCAAAGTGACAAAAAGAATTAAGCTACGTGCTCAGTGTCAGGATGTGTGTACGGAATGGAAACAGTTACGCAATTAACAAATAAGTCCTAGGACTCTAGTCAATCGCCCCCAAGCGCGCTACTAAGCGCAACAATAAATTTGGGCTTTTACTCAATTGTGCCTAAGACTCGATAAAAAGTAATTGCGAGGGAGAGAAGAGTGTACCTACGTGCCCGGAGCAAGTCTTACGGGCACAATTTTCAGATTCGTCCGACAAGAAGGACCGATTTGGTCGTCGGAAAATTTTTTTCTTCAAATTATGCAATCAAGTTGTGCCTTTTGCTCCTTGCGGTGTCCTCTTCGAAAGCCCCACGTCAATTTTGCCGATTTCAGCCTCAATTTGCCCAATTTCAGATGTTTGACTTCGAAACCCTAGCTTTTTCTTCTTCTTCAATTGGCCACCAAACAACCCCGAATTGAAGCTTCACTCTGCCCTTGTTTGCGGTGGTTTACAGTGGTGGTGGCTGCGTGAATGGGGTGGTGAGATTGTGCGTGGAGGACGACGATGGTGTTCTGCGATGGTGTTCTGCGATGGTGTTCTTGGCGCGCTGGAGGGGGGGTCGGATTTGTGGGTGGGGGTCGGCTGGTGGTAGGGTTGCGGTTTGAGTGGCGCTGTGGTGGTCGCGTGGTAGAGAGAAGACAGCGAGAGAAGGCGGCGGTGAACCTGTGATCTGCGATGGTGTTTTGACCTGGGGGGTGAGGCGCCGGGGTCGAAGTCGGGGTCTGGGCGGCAGAGGAGGGAGGGTGGCGGCGGAGTTGGTGTTGTTGCAGCGGACGGCGATGGTGAACCGGTGAGGGCGGCGGAGATGGTGGTGCTGTTGGCGATGGTCGGGGTCTGCGTGGAGGAAGGGAAGGCTTCTGTGTTTTCCCCGATGGGGAGGGGAGAAGATAATGCCTTTTTTTTTTTTTTTTATATATATATTACATTCAGCTCCCCATAAAGTTTCATGATATTGCACATAGACCCCTCTTTTGGATCAAACTGAACTCCACTTTCACTAGGTCGTGCGACCTAGTCACTAGGTCGTGCGACCTAGTAAAACTAACTGTTTTCACAAACTAGGTCGTGCGACCTAGTTTTGCCCCTGCAAAAAATTTAACTTTTCCCGACTTGCTTTTTCTTGAATTTTTAGCTTGAAACAGCCTACGATGAGCTAAAACATGGTATTTCACCCCCACACTTGGTCTCCAATATGCCCATTCACCATCTCGACCCGTAGCTCATGATTTTAACCTCTTTCGCCCTTTCCGGATGTTTTTTATCGCTTTTTCTTCACGAAAACATCCTTTCTCGCCTTTTTGACCGTTCCTTTATTTTTTTCATGGATCTCCTCGACCTCGAGACTCCAATTTGAATATAAACAATTCCCAATGTCCGGGGAATTCTTTATTCCTAAAATTTGCTCTTCTAAAGGCCCGTTTGGCGATTCCGGATGCTTTTCGTCACTTTTTCTTCGCGAAAACATCCAAATTGCCATAACTCTCGCGTCCGGACTCCGATGCATGCGATCCACCTATCAACAGAAAGCTCTCGACAACCCCCACCTAATGGCACTCTTCAATTTAGCTCACGGTCTTGTTTGCAAAAATTTGCCTCGTAATCCGTGCCAATGTGTCTGCTTTCTCGGTTTCGCTATACATTCTTCGCTTGCATCAAGAGGGGGAGTCCGGATACGCGCCTCCCCTCAGGTGCGTGTGTTGAGTGCGTGTTGGTACATCATTTTTTTCCTCAATTCTTCATTCCGGATCCCGATACGCCTTTTTAGCTGCTTTTTCTCGATTTTTGTGAACTTTTCTCCGTACGCATCAAGAAGGGGGATCCGGAATAGGCCTTTCACCTAGGAATCCTGCACATACTCATTATAAACATTAAATCCACTCTCCCGCACCTCTCATATAAATCAAACAGAATACAATAACAAAACAGAATTAAAAAAAAAAACTATACTAAAGCAGTAAATAGGTTGGGTTGCCTCCCAACAAGCGCTTTGTAATTTAAGGTCGACGGCCCGACCCAGTTACCTCAAAAGAGCTCAAATATCGGGAATTGCTTTGAGGCGCTCAATCACCCCAATGAAATTCCCGTCCACGTATGGCTTTGCTCGCTGTCCGTTCACCTTGAATCGGTCCCCATTCTCAGCTTCTACCTCAAGTGATCCCCATGGGTGAACCTCAGTAATTGTGAATGGACCACTCCATCTTGACTTCAGCTTGCCCGGAAATAATTTCAGACGTGCATTGAAGATCAGTACCCTTTGGCCCACTCTGAAGTCTCGTGGAATGATGTGCTTGTCATGCCATTGCTTGGTCCTCTCTTTGTAGATCTTGGCACTTTGATATGCCATCAGTCTGAATTCTTCTAACTCCAACAATGTCTGCTTCCTTTTCTCACCAGAGAGTTTGGCGTCCATGTTCAACTTCTTTAGCGCCCAAAACGCTTTGTGCTCAAGTTCAACCGGGAGATGACACGATTTCCCAAACACGAGTTGGTAGGGAGACATGCCCAAGGGAGTCTTGTACGCAGTTCGATACGCCCATAAACTATCATCCAAGTGTAGGGACCAATCTTTGCGTCCCGGATTGACAGTCTTTTCTAAAATTCCCTTGATCTCTCGATTGGACACTTCCGCTTGCCCATTAGACTGCGGATGGTAAGCCAATGATATCTTGTGCGTATTCACTCCATACTTGCTCAACACATTGGCAAAGAGCTTTTTAACAAAATGAGATCCCTCATCGCTGATAATCGCTCTAGGTATCCCGAATCGTGTGAAGATATTCTTGCGCAAAAATCTCTCAACTGTAGCGCCATCATTTTTCGGGCATGCCACTGCCTCTACCCACTTGGTCACATAATCCACAGCAAGAAGTATATAAAGATTGCCAAGTGAGGGAGGAAATGGCCCCATGAAGTCAATTCCCCACACATCGAACGGTTCTACCTCTAACACGAAATTCTGAGGCATTTCATTTCGGTTAGAAATATTACCTGTTCTCTGACACCGGTCACACTGCTGCACAAATAGATGGGCGTCTTTATGTAAAGTTGGCCAAAAGAAACCACTCTGAAGTACCTTAGCAACTGTGCGTGATTTGCCGAAATGTCCCCCACAGTTCAACTCGTGGCAATGTCTGAGGATCTCTAACGTGTCTGGCTCCGCAACACACCTCCGCAATACATTATCCGCTCCCAGCTTGAACAGATAGGGATCATCCCAGAAGTATTGTCGCGCATCTGCAAAGAATTTCTTCCTCTGGTGGTAAGTCATGTCCTTGGGTACAATGTTGAGTGCCTTGAAATTTGCCAAGTCAGCAAACCAAGGCACAGCTGCAACCACAACCATAAGCTTCTCATCTGGAAAATCCTCTCGAATAGGCAAATCTTCCTGCTTATCGTTCTCCAGTCTTGACAAGTGGTCCGCAACCACATTCTCTACCCCCTTTTTATCTTTGATCACCACATCGAACTCTTGCATCAATAAAACCCACCGGATCAATCTTGGCTTGGCGTCCTTTTTGGTGAGAAGGTACTTGAGGGCTGAATGGTCCGTGAAAATCGTCACCTGGGAACCCACAAGATATGGACGAAACTTGTCCAACGCAAATATGATGGCCAACATCTCTTTCTCCGTGGTCGCATAATTAACCTGTGCATCATTAAGAGTACGACTGGCATAATAAATAACGTGAGCTACCTTATCCTTCCGCTGGCCCAGAACTGCTCCCACCGCATAGTCACTAGCATCACACATGAGCTCAAATGGTAGGGTCCAGTCTGGTGTGGTGATGATAGGCGCGCTAATCAGCTTTTCCTTGAGCAAATCAAAAGCTGACTTGCACTCCGCATTAAAATCAAAGACTGCATCCTTCTCAAGCAATCCACACAAAGGCTTCGTGATCTTCGAGAAGTCCTTAATGAAGCGCCGATAGAACCCTGCATGTCCCAAGAAACTCCTTACGCCTTTGACAGAGGTAGGGTAAGGAAGCTTCTCAATCACCTCGATCTTGGCTCTATCCACCTCTAGACCTTTGTTGGATATCTTGTGCCCCAAAACTATGCCCTCAGTCACCATGAAGTGACACTTCTCCCAGTTGAGCACTAGGTTAGTGTCAATACATCTATCAAGAACCCGGGCCAGCTGCTGCAAACAGTCATCAAAACCATCACCATAAAGCGAAAAGTCATCCATGAATACCTCAAAGTTCTGCTCCATCATGTCTGAAAAGATCGACATCATGCACCTCTGAAAAGTAGCAGGCGCATTACATAACCCGAAGGGCATGCGTCGAAAAGCAAAAGTCCCATAGGGACATGTGAATGTCTTCTTCTCCTGATCCGCTGGCTCAATGGCGATCTGGTTGTACCCGGAGTACCCATCCAGAAAGCAATAATGAGAATGATGCGCCAGCCTATCAAGCATCTGATCAACAAATGGGAGGGGGAAGTGATCCTTCAATGTGGCATCATTGAGTTTGCGGTAATCCATGCAAACTCTCCACCCAGTAACAGTACGGGTAGCAATTTGATCACCTTTCTCCCCTTCCACCACAGTAATACCACCCTTCTTAGGGACACACTGCACCGGGCTAGTCCATGTGCTGTCGGAAATCGGGTAGATGATGCCCGCCTCCAACCATTTAATCACCTCTTTCTTCACCACCTCCTGCATGTGAGGATTGAGGCGGCGCTGAAACTGCACTACCGGCTTCTTATCTTCCATGAGCCGAATTTTGTGCTGGCAAACTGTGGGGCTGATCCCCTTGATATCTGCTATGGTCCATCCCATAGCTGCTTTCCTTTCCTGCAACACTTTCAATAATTGCTCCTCCTGTTCCCTGTCCAAACAAGAAGACACAATCACAGGTAAAGTATCATTAGATCCAAGATATAAATATTTTAAATGTGCAGGTAAAGGTTTTAACTCTAAAAGAGGAGCAATATCAAGAGAAGGAATAAGAGTCTTCCTGCTTCCCTCATTAAAGAGGGGTAAGGGCTGGCGCCAATGGGTCTCCATAGCCTGCTCTTTTTCGCTAGAGTCAAGTAGAGAAAGCTCCTCATATAGTCGCTCCAATAAAATGTCTTCCTCCTCATCTGGTGTGTATGCCTCCACCCCAAAACATTGCTCACTCACCGCATACGCGGGAAACTTCATAGCTTCAAAGACGTTGAAAGCCACCTTCTCATCATTGATCCTCATAGTTAGCTCTCCGTTAGCCACATCAATGATTGTCCTCCCTGTAGCCAAGAACGGGCGGCCCAAGATAAGGGGGACATCATCGTCGGCCTCCATGTCTAGGATCACAAAATCAGCGGGGAAGATAAGTCCCTCGACTCTCACAAGCACGTCCTCCAACACACCCCTTGGGCGTTTGATGGTGCGGTCAGCCATCTGCAAGCACATCCGAGTGGGTTTTGGATCTCCCACACCAAGCTGCTCAAAAACTGATGTAGGCATTAAGTTGATGCAGCGCCAAGATCACACAATGCCCTACCATGAAAGACATCTCCCAAAGTCACAGGAATGATGAAACCACCTGGATCTTTCATCTTCTTTGGTAGCGCTTTTTGAACAACGGCGCTACACTCTTCATTCAGAGTCACTGTCTCAAAATCATCCATGCGCCTCCTATTGGAAAGGAGGTCCTTGAGAAATTTAGCATACTTTGGCATTTGTGATATGGCCTCTGCAAAGGGAATATTGATATGCAGCTTCTTGAAGATATCCACAAACTTCTTGAAGTGCTTTGCATCCTCTTGGCTCTTCAACCTCTGCGGGTATGGAACACGCATGCTATACTCCTTAGGCTTTTGTTTCTCTTCCGACTTCCTACTCGTGTCCTTTGATTGGGGAATCACGGTAGGCACGAGAATTGCTCCATCCAACGCCTTTTCGGTTGCCTTAGTTGCTTCTGCTCGCGCGTGGCTAGGATATGGGGGATCCTCAGTAGTGATGCCACTGCGAGTTGTGATGGCATTCAGCTGCTCATTAGGAGTGATCGTATTTGCTGGAAGCATACCTGGTGGAAGCTTGACATTTTGATTGGCAATTTGCCCAATCTGAGTCTCGTGGCTCTTCATTGTGGCTTGTATTGAGACAATCGTGCTCTCCATCCTGTCTTGATTAGCTAGGAGCTTTCTCAATAAAGCATTCGTCTCTTGCTCTTCTTTTTGTGGAGCCTGCTGTTGTGGAACTTGCCTTTGCGCTTGATATGGAACATTTGGTCTCTGACCGGGTGCATATAATCCACTGTTCGGATTGGCGTAGCTGAAGTTGGGGTGATTGCGATTGTTGGGATGATAGGTGTTAGGCCATTGCTGCTGTCGCATAAAATTCACATCTTCAACACTATTATCATATCCCTGGCTTTCATCTGCTAGTAATTCACCCATGGGCTTCTGTGATGGAGGGTGCATGCCGTGAAATGCTGAGGTCATGGATTCCAGCTTTTGTTCCATAGATTCAATCTTGTTGACTAAGGCTGCATCCCCCGATTTGGAGTACCTACGAGTTTCAGTTCGTGTAGACTCTCTCTTTGACACGTTGTTCAGCAGATCTTGAGCTCGTTGTGCTCCAAGCCCCATAAAATTACCTCCAGCTAGCATATCTAACTGGTCAGCTGTCTCCTTGTCTAATGCAGTGTAGAAATAATGGAAGAGCTTGTGCCATGGCTCCCCATGATTCGGACATCTACGGAGAATTTGGCTGAACTTCCTCCAAGCATCTCCCAATGAGCTGTCTTCTTCCTGAGTGAATTTTGCAATCTCAGCCATCTGCTGAGCGACTCTGGATGGTGGCAAATACTTCCTCAGAAACTCATGACAACAATCCGCCCATGTCACTATGCTACCAGCTGGCAGCTCCATAAGCCACTTCTTGGCTTTTCCAGATAAGGAGAAGGGAAATAGTAATAGTTTAACAGTTTCATCTGGAACACGTTGGTCGTGCAGGGTTGATGTGATTTGCTCAAATACCAGCAGATGGTGATTGGGATCATCTCCTGGAGCTCCGTTGAATGCGCACTCATCACGAACCATATTGATCATATGTTGGCGCAACTCGAAGTGTTGGGCATTGATCTGTGGCCTGACAATGGTAGGCTGATAACACGCTGGAGTAGTCCTGAAATAATCCACCATAGGGCGTTCTTCAATCTCGGCATTGTTCTGCCTGTTGTTTCCCCCATTATTCCCATTATTGTTTCCACCGATGTTAGCCACTTGTGCCCCCACACCAGGACGTGGTTGTGGATTTGGGGGAGCCAATCGATCCATCATTGCCTGCATCTCAGCCATTTGAGCCCTCAGCTTCTCAGTTTCTCGTGCTTTATTGGCTGCATCCTCTACAGCTGCTGCTCTAGCTGCCTCCGCATCCTGCATACCTTTGCGGATCCTCTCAACCTCAGCTCTAGTTTCGTCATCCATAGCAACTGAGCTTGTCTCCCTCTTGTCTCTACGTTGTGCGCGTAACAAAGTTTCCGGGTCCTCAAGTGTTGGGTGCAAAGGCTCGTCTCGAGAACGGGACATGCACCGTGAAGTTCAACCTGAAAACACAGATTACACACAGAAAGTAGGTGAGTAATAGATATAAACAATAAAATAAATCCCTAAAGAGAAAAATAATAACTAATTTATTTGAAGTCCCCGGCAACGGCGCCAAAAACTTGACACGATCTCCGCAAGTGTACGGTTGTCGTGCGTAGTAATATCCGATAAATCCGGGTTTGTCGAACCCAAAAGAATTCTCGTGAACAAATTAGGATGATTAACTTTAATGTGGGCAAGTAATTGAGTTTGTTTGAATAACCTAAGAAAGTAAGTAACAAGCTAATTATTAAAATTGAGATTAATATGTGGGATAAGTATCAGGATATCTCTTCGGTTCACTAGGGATCTCACACCATTAATGATTTACGTTCTAGTAACACGAATGCACTCTACTTAGCCAAACGAGCACATTTACCTTGAAGATTCCTCAACCAAAGCCTATAGTTAAACTCACGTACCTGATTCCTCTAGCCTACTCAAGTTTAACTACGCATTATGTTCTCTTGATCTACTCTTAGTTCTTAGCCAACTAGCAAGATTCCTCAACCCTAGATACAGCTAGTGCATGATTCAAGTTCCAGCAACGAATATTGATTCCTCTAACATTCATCACCTAGATCAATCCTATTGCTACGTCTAACAATATGAAAGATAGATTAAACTCATGAATCAAGCATAACTAAACAAAACACATTCAATTAAGCATAGAAGAATGAAACAAGATCCATAAATCACCAAACGTGGTGTTCAAACCCTAGCTACCTATGAGATATCCCGAATAGAAGATTTAGCTACTAAAACACATGATCAAAGTACAAAGTTTATTGATCATCAACAAAAAGTAGAGAAGAGAAGAGAATAGAAAATCAAACGATGGTCTCCAAGCTCCCAAGAAAGCTCCTCTTATCTCCAATGGCGGCCCCTTGATGAATATTCCAAGCCCTAGGTCGTTCCCTACTAGTTGAACACGTTCCTTCCTTGTAAGTCTTTAAAAATAACACTTTCACCCCTCTTCTAATCACGTCAGATCTAATATGTGATCTTGTGATCACAATTTGTGATCCTAGGATCACCTTTTTAGTTGTAGAGTCACGGTGATCTTCTATGTGGTCTTGGACTTGATCTTGTGATCATAGGATCACCTTTTTTTAATTGTAGGATCACGTTGATCTTCCATGTGGTCTTGCACTTGATCTTGTGATCACAATTTGTGATCCTCTACTTCCAGTGAGTTCCTTCTTTTCACTCCTCTTGAATTTTTGGCCAAGTCTTTTTCTCCTCTTAGCTTCTACTCTCCTTCGTCCATTCTCTCATGCATTCCTTGAGTTTCTTTATTTCCGAAGTTCGCTTCCGCTCCAAAATCCGCACTCCAAGCTTCCGGTTCCTGAAATCCACAACACGAACAAATACCGGAAGATCAAATGCGACAAATAAAGTCTAAAACATGCATAAAACGCCCGGATTACACAATGAAGTCTAAATACTCAAGTATGCTCAAAACACATAAGAATTGGTCAATTTATCATACAAATCTCTCTAGACGCACGCAAATTTATGGTGAATCCTATAAGAATATAACTCCTAAAGTGGAGTTATCACTCCCACTAACCTTCTTGTAAACACAAGGCTCATCTTCGTTCTTGATGAAGCCAAACTCTTTGACCGCGTCATCAAAACGTCGATTCCAGCTCCTAGAAGCTTGCTTTAATCCATAAATGGATCTTTGCAGTTTACAGACTTTATTGGCATTCTCTGGATCCTCAAAACCCTCTGGTTGTGTCATGTACACATCCTCAAGGAGGTTCCCATAAAGGAACGCTGTTTTGACATCCATTTGCCAAATCTCATAGTCGTAGTATGCTGCAATAGCAAGTAAGATTCGAATGGATTTAGTCATGGCGACTGGGGAAAAGGTCTCATCATAGTCAATACCATGAATTTTTCTATAACCTTTGGCCACCAATCGGCCCTTATAGGCAACTACCTTGCCATCCATGTCGGTCTTCTTCTTGAAGACCCACTTGCACCCTATGGGTCGAGCCCCTTCGGGTGGTTCCACCAAAGTCCATACTTTGTTGGTATACATGGAATCCATTTCGGATCTCATGGCTTCTAGCCACCTCTTAGAGTTTGGGCCACACATGGCTTCTCCATAGTTTGCAGGCTCATCATCCATGAGTGGTACGTCATCGGGCTCAGTCACGAGAAGTCCATACCTCTCTGGCTCATGACGCACTCTTCCTGATCTACGGAGTTCCTGTGTTACCTGAACAGGTTCTTCCACAACTTCTTGTGGTTCCTATTCATGTTCCATTATCGGTTCAGTGGTTTGTGGTTCATGAATTTCTTCAAGTTCTACAACCCTCCCACTTGCTTCTTTAGAGACTAGTTCTCTTTCTAGAAACACGCCGGTCCGAGCAACAAACACTTTGTTCTCGGTAGGGTTATAGAAGTAATATCCTTTAGTCTCCTTAGGATATCCCACAAACTTGCACTTATCCGCTTTAGGCCCGAGCTTGTCTGTCTGTAAACGCTTTACATAGACGTCGCAGCCCCAAATCTTCATAAACGACACTATGGGACGCCTCCCAGTCCATATCTCATATGGCGTCTTCATGACTGATTTGGATGGAACACGGTTAATGGTAAAAGCTGCCATCATTAGAGCATGTCCCCAAAAGGATATCGGGAGATCTGTTTGAGACATCATAGATCGCACCATATCTAATAGAGTGCGATTCCTCCTCTCAGATACACCATTCCATTGTGGCGTTCCGGGTGGAGTGAGCTGGGATACTATCCCACACTCTCTAAGATACTCATCAAACTCTTGGCTTAAGTATTCTCCTCCACGATCCGATCTTAGAGCTTTAATACTCTTGCCAAGTTGCTTCTCTACTTCACTCTTGAATTCTTTGAACAATTCAAAGGATTCGGATTTGGCCTTCATAAGGTATACAAATCCATATCTACTGAAATCATCAGTAAATGTGATGAAGTAGGTATAACCACCTCTGGCAGGCGTGGGGAATGGCCCACATACATCAGTATGTATGAGTGCCAATAACTCACTAGTCCGCTCGCCTTTCTTATTGAAAGGGGACTTTGTCATTTTTCCTAATAAACAAGATTCACATGTCTCATATGATTCCAAATCAAATGAGTCTAGAAGTCCATCCTTATGGAGTCTAGATATGCGTTTCTCATTTATATGGCCTAAACGACAGTGCCATAGATATGTAGGATTTAAATCATTAGTTTTAATCCTTTTAGTATTTATGTTATAGATTGGATTATTTAGATCAAGGATATACAATCCATTAGACAAATGCGCACTACAATAGTGCATACTATCAAAATAAATGGAGCAACACTTGTCCTTTATTGAAATAGAAAAACCTTTCTCGTCCAAACAAGAAGCGGAAATAATGTTTCTGCTCATAGCAGGCACATAAAAGCAATTGTCTAATTCTAAAATAAGTCCAGAAGGCAAAGATAGCTCATAAATGCCCACAGCCAATGCAGCAACCTTTGCTCCATTCCCGACGCGCAAGTCTATCTCCCCTTTTCGCAATCTTCTACTTTTTTTTTCAAATCCTGCACATTACGACAAATGTGAGAACCACATCCGGTATCTAATACCCAGGATGATGAAATAGAAAGATTGACGTCTATAACATAAATACCTGGTGGTGGTGGAATCACTATTCCAAGCTTCTTATCCTCCAGATATTTAGGGCAATTCCTCCTCCAGTGACCCGGCTGGCTGCAGTAGTGACATTCACCTTTAGCCACGCCTCCACTAGGCTTTAGGGCATCCTTGGATTTCGCAACTTTCTTGCGTTTTCCTTTTGAAGTAGATGCAACTGACTTGCCCTTCTTCTTGTGTACCATCATTATGGCCTTGCCCTTGCCTTTATTGATGCTTTGCTCAGCTGTCTTTAGCATGTTCAATAGGTCTGGCAAAGACTTGTTGATCTCATTCATATTATAGTTCATAATGAACTGATTATAACTGTCAGGCAACGATTGCAAGACGAGATCAGTCGCCAAGTCCTGGCCGAGTGGGAACCCCAGTCTCTCAAGGTTCTCTATGTACCCGATCATTCGGAGTACATGAGGGCCTACTGGATTCCCCTCTGCAAGACTACTTTTGAACAATGCTTTAGACACTTCATAGCGCTCATTCCTTGCCTGTTCCTGAAACAGTTGTTTCAAGTGTCTGATCATATCATAGGCTTCCATGTTCTCGTGTTGCTTCTGAAGCTCACCAGTCATGGTACAAAGCATGAGGCAAGTCACGTCATTAGAATCATCAATATGTTTCTGACGTGCCCTTACTTGCGCTAATAGAGACTCATCTTGTGGTGGGTCTGGAATTGGAGTGTCCAAGACGTACAACTTCTTTTCTTGCTTGAGGACAATCCTCAAGTTTCTGTACCAGTCAAGGAAATTTGTTCCAGACAATTTATCCTTCTCAAGGACAGATCGTAGGGATGAACTCGATGCGTTGTTGTTTGCCATTTGGAATTCTACAAAACGAGAAATATGCAATTTAGTATTTTAAACAATTTAACTATATTTAACAATGGCTAGATAATTAAATATAGCTCCCACTATTTTTCTCGGATTAATAGCCCTCACTATTAAAGCGGAAAATATCTTTATATTTTCTAGTGGGTCCAAGATCCTTATTTCACTTCTTCTTGAGCTTGCTTTGGCAAGTCACCCAAGAATTGGTTATTTAGGTAGGAACCATTCCAATTGCATCCCATGCAACTCTTGGTCCAATTAGGTGAATAAATTCCTTTTATTCTTTTTCCAATTGGATAACTCCTAATTGTCATGCCTCTAAGCTCATCAATCCAATTGACTCTTGCCTAGTTGCGTCCAACCTCTTGCTTTCAACATACACGCATTACTAGCTTGCGTCGTCCGCGACACATCATGAAAATTAGAATCGCCTTGCTTTGGCAAGCCCGAATTTTAATAGGCCATGATCATGAAGGGTGTTTTGGCAAGAGAAGGCAAAACACAATATTTAATTGAGGGATTTCTTTTAATATGTTTGGTTGATCTTATCAACATGGTCTACTTATTTGGATTGGGCCATCCACAATAAAAGACCAACCTTGTTTATTATTATCTTGTTATCGTTTTTGCTTGTAGCGCCATACACACAAAATAAATAACAAGGCATGAATAATAAACATCCACAAAATAAAAAAAACGTGGCATGGATATGGCCTATAGACTAATGATATTATCAAGCCAATGATAATATCTAATTGCCCTAAAGTGCCGAGCTCATCTCCATGTGCTCCACCATAGCTGCGCGCCTAGGGATGTCTTTTGGCTCCTTTGGTTCTCCAGTCTTCTTCTCCATGCTCTTGGCTATCATCTAAATATTTCTAATTCTAGCCTAACATCTAGAATAAATAAATAAAAAAAGCCTCACATATCGAGGAGAAAAAGAACGACTCGCAGGCCGTAAAACTTAATTAATTATTACATTAATTTGATCAGCTCGCAGGCCGTAAACCAAACCACAAAACAATAAACATCCAAATCCTAGGCCATATCCATCCACCATGCAATAAAGCACATAATACAGTTAAAACCAATTTTTTAACGCGCTTGTTTAATTTTAATGAAATTGGGTAACCAGGGTTTCACAACGGTCCAAAGGGTCCAAGCCAACAAGTGGCCCGAACCCTAGGACCGCCGCACGCCTAAGGGGGCCGCGGCCTTACTTGGCGCGCAAGGGAGGGGCGGGCGGCTAGGGTTTCGGCCCTAGTCCCCTTCCTCCTTCCTTGTTGCCCAAGCAAGGTTGTTTCCTTATGGATTTAATTCCATAATTTTGTTTCCATAATTGAAAACCCCTTTTCAATCATGTGCCCATGAACCCTAATTTTAAAGAACCCAATTATTCACATCCTATGTGATTAAACTCACCAATTCTAACATCCAATGTTAAATTGGGTCTTGTTTGATTGAATCAAATTCAATATTGCATCTACTATGCCAATTTTTCAGTTTTCGCGTAATAAACAATACTACGGTGTATGAACTGAAATCGTAAACACATAATATCATGTTATGCTTTACGACCTGTGGCTCTGATACCATTGTTGGGTTTTGACGTAGGTAACGCAGCGGAATAACAAAATTAATCCTACTCAAAGCCCACCAAGGATCACAGGAAGAGACATCATAACATGATTAAGGACATAGAAGATGTTTACCTTTTGATTTGTGAGATCACACGAAGAATGATGTCCTCGTCTCTACGGTTGATCCACGTCTAGAGGTGAGATCTAGATTCTTCCTTCAATCAAGTGCTAGCTTGAACCTTGGAGGAAGAGGGATGAAGATCAAAGCAACAAATCACCAAAGCACAAGAGAGGGGCGGTCCTCTCTTGCCGTCGGGTAAGGGGGCGGACGGGTGGCTAGGGTTTCGGCCCTAGCACCTTGTCTTGCTCTCTACTTTGCTCTCTCCCACTCTTTGTGTGTTATGACTAATAACTCTTGTGTAGTGGGAAGGAAGCTAGAGCCTCCTTTATATACTCCAACAACTCCTTGTTGTTTCCATAAAAGAGTTTTCTTGTTCTAGTAGGACTAGAACTATTCCCTTCCTTGCAAATTAGTCCTACTAAGTTTGCAAGGTGTTGCACAATGATCCTTCTATTAATTAATCCATATTAATTAATCCCAAATCTAGCTCTACTCTATTTGACGTGTACCCCATAGGTTTCTATATAGTTGGTAGTAACTATTACTAACATGGAGCGGTGTCTAGCAACACATCCATGCAACCCAACCAATAGAAATAGTCAGTGATCCCGACAAACCTTTGTGCCCAATATGTCATATTGCATTATCCCTTTGTCTCCATATCCGGATTGGACACGAGAAATAAATAGTCACACTCGTATATCCAATCCATAGTTCCTCGATCCTGGGAATATGCTTATGCTTGCAGATAACATTAATATCTCTATATTAATTTATCTGAGTCTGGCCAGACATTCAATAAGCCTCATCCCTCGAGTGGCCGTGGATATTTACCCCCATTATGTGGGAGGGACAAATCCTATCTACATCACTACGATCTCTAAGCTTGCTTCCTATCACGCCCGATAGCCACCTTTATGATTACCCAGTTACGGTGTAACGTTTGATAACATCAAAGCGCAATATTTCACAACTAGAGTATCTAGTGACTTCAAGTCCAAGGATTGCAATAATATTAGCACTACGAAAAGCGATTGTGACTTCACATAATCTAATGTATCCTTTTCGTCGTGGGTCAGTCCAGTATGCCATTACTCCTAATGCATACCCATATGTTAGACTTGATATCTCCATATCAATCTACCCATATACTAGTCTATATTTGATTGTCCTATTAATCAATATAATTGACTAGGGATATTTAAGATAAATAACACAATTTATCTAAGGACTTCATTATATTAAATATCGCCATAAATAATAAATGAATATTCTAGCCAAAACATTGTTCATACTAAATCTACGATTGCCTCTAGGGCATCTATTCCAACAAACTGGGTAGCTATAAAGGCGTGTACCGGATACAATAAGAAGCAAGCTTAGAGATCGTAGTGGACATAGATAGAATTTTTCCCTCCTACATAAAGGGAGAAAATATCCTAGGCCACTCGGGGGATAATGCTTATAGAATGTCTGGCCAGACTCAAATAAATCAATATAGGATATTGATGTTATTTGCATGAATAAGGCTATTCCCAGGATCGAGAAACTATGGATTGAACCTATGGGGTCACACGCTAGATAGAGTTGAACTAGATTTGGGAATTAATTAATATGATTAATTAATTAGAAGGATCACTTTGCAACACCTTGCAAACTTAGTAGGACTAATTTGCAAGGAAGGGATTAAACCGAATTCTAGTAGGACTAGAATGGGTCCATTAGGTAGTTGACAAGGATTTTTGGACTATATAAAGGATACTCCTTCCTTCCTTCCCACACTTATGAACCTATTGTTCATAACCTGAGTGGAAGAGAAAAAAAAGAAGAGAGAGCAAGCAAGCAAGAGGGCTGACCGACCCCTTGCCGCCGCCCCTACCCCTCGGCCAACAAAGGAGGCCGCCCCCTCCTTGTTGCCTCGTGTTGCGTGATTTCTTCTTCCTCTTACTCCGTTCCTAGCTAGCACAAAGGAGAAGGATGATCTAGATCTCAACTCTAGGCGTGGATCAACCGTACAGACGTGACACAATTCACGTTACAAGTCATCCCAGGAGAAACCCTAAGGTGTGTAACATGATTCTTCCTTTACCATCGTTATGCTTCTTGTCCCGTGATCCTTGGAGGGTATTGAATGGATAAATTATATTTTCCGTTACGTATCCATGATCAAAACCCTACAGTGGTATCAGAGCCACAAGTCATAGAGCATAAACGTGGTTTATGTGTTACGTTTAGATAGTTTTACACTTTAAATTTAATGTTTATCGCGTAAAATAAGACAAATCAAGCATATGATGCAATTTGTCAATAATCAAACAAAACAAGACCTAATTTTTGCATTGGATGCATGAATTAGTGAGTTTGAGAAAATTTAGGATCTTAGATCTAGGGTTTGGACATCCTATTGAAAGAAGGAGTTCTCTTCAAACAAGGAAACTACCAAACTTGGGCAACAAGCAAAGGAGTTGTTTTGGAAACAACTCCCATAGAGTTTCGCCCCCCCTAAGGGGACCGCCCCTCCTTGCTTGCCGCCCAAGTAAGGCGCGGGCCTAGGGGCCGGGGGCTGCCCTAGAACACGGCCTAGCCGTGTGGGCTAGGGGCCGGACGGCCCAAGTTCTAGGCGGTCCTTTTAAGGTTCGGACAGTTAGTTAGTTGGGCCCCTTGGACCGTTTTAACCCTAGAAAAATCTTAAAATCATTTAAAATTGACCAAGCGCGTTAAAATTAGATTTTAACTGTTTATGTGCAAATCGCATGGTGGTTGGATATGGCCTTAGGATGTGGTTTGGTGTGATTGTTTAATTTTGTGGTTTGCTTTACGGCCTGCGAGCTGATCAATTTGTTGTAATAATTAATTAGGGTTTTATGGCCTGTGAGCCATTTTTTTCCTCAACTTGTGAGATTTATTTTATTTATTATAGTTTATTAGCTAGTGCTAGATAGAATAGATTGTTAGCCAAGATTGAAGAAAAGAAGCCTTAAGCCAAAGGAAACCACAAAAGATGGAGCATAGAGCATCCCACATGACTATGAAGGATGGACCAAAAGATGAAGACGCATGGAGATGTGTTTGCTTTTAGGGTTCATAGATAATTACATTGGCTTGGAATTATCTTAGTCTAGAAAAATGTCATATCCACATCACGTTTTATTTTATTTTGTGGTTGTTTATTTTATTGTCTTATTATTTTGTGGTTGGTGTATGGATGATGCATGCAATTAGGATAATAAGATAATTAGACAACCCAGATCTATTATTTAGAGTTGTGCCCAAACTCAAATAGATAGATCAATTGATATGGATCAACAAAACAATTAAAATTGAATTTGAAAAATCCATCAAAATTCAAATATTGTCTTCTTGCCTTCTCTTTATTTAAACACTCATTATCATCATGATTTATCAAGTTCGTGCATGCCAAAGCATGGCGACTTGATTCATAATGATGGAATGCGATGGCACAAACAAGTAATGTGCAATTGTTTAAATAAGAGGTTGGACACAACTAGGCTATTAATATGATTAAAACCTAGAGGCAATCAATTGTGATTATACATATGGATGGATAAATAAAAAGTTATTTGCCCAATTGAACCAAGAGTTGCATATGATGCAATTGGAATTGTTCCTACCTAAAGTAGTCAAATTATGGGTGACTTGCCAAAGCAAGCTCATAAGGAGAAGAAACATGGATCTTGGCCCACTAGAAAATATAAGGATATTTTCCGCATTAATATTTTGAGGGTTATTAATCCGTAGAAAGATAGTGGGAGCTATATTTGATAAAATAGCCATTATTGAATATAGTCAAAAAATCACAAATACTAAAACTTGCGTATTTTCCTTTTGTAGAATTCCAAATGGCAAACAAATCATCGAGTTCACAACATTCCCTAGGATCTGTCCTTGAGAAGGACAAGCTCTTTGGAACCAACTTCCTTGATTGGTACAGAAACTTGAGAATTGTTCTCAAGCAAGAAAAGAAACTGTACGCAATAGAGGGGCAAGTTCCAGCAGGTCCAGAGAACAATACCCCTGCATCCATAAGGGCGTATCAAAAGCTTGTTGATGATGCTAATGATGCGGCCTGCCTTATGCTATGCACCATGACTTCTGAGCTTCAGAAGCAACACGAAAACATGAATGCTGTCGATATGATCGAGCATCTGAAGTAGCTAATCCAAGAGCAGGCAAGGGTTGAGAGGTATGAGGTCTCTAAGGCATTGTTGAAGTGTCATCTGGCTGAAGGAAACCCGATGGGACCTCATGTACTCCGTATGATCGGATACTTGGAGAATCTCGCGCCACTAGGGTTTCCGGTCGACCAAGAGTTGGCAACCGATATCGTGTTGCAATCGTTGCCTGGGAGTTATGGACAGTTCATCATGAACTATAACATGAACGAGATCGTGAAACCACTGCCAGATTTACTCAATACGTTGAGGACAGCTGAACAAATTATCAACAAGGGTAAGGGCAAGGCCATTATGATGGTACAAAAAGGAAAGGGCAAAATGTTTGCCTCATCCTCCAAGTGTAAGGGTAAGTCAGTCTCCAAGTCCAAGGAACCTGCCCTTAAGCATGTTCGTAGCATTGCCAAAGGTGTGACTAAAGGCGAGTGTCACTACTGCAGTCAGCCTGGACACTGGAGGACGAACTGCCCAAAATATCTGGAGGACAAGAGGCTTGGAATAGTGATTCCTTCACCACCAGGTATTTTTGTTGTAGATGTAAATTTAACTGTCTCTACATCACGGGTATTAGATACTGGATGTAGATCTCACATTTGTCGAAATGTGAAGGATCTAAAGAGAAGTAGAAGATTGGCTAAAGGGGAGATAGACCTACGCGTTGGGAATGGAGCAAAAGTTGTTGCGTTGGCCGTGGGCGTGTGCGAGCTATCTCTACCTTCAGGATTAGTTTTAGAAGTAAATAATTGCTATTTTGTGCGTGCTAGGAGCAGAAACATTATTTCTATTTCTTGTTTGGACATGGAAGGTTTTATTATTTCAATAAAGAAATTTTTTTGTTCCTTTTATTTTAATAATATTCACTATTGTAGTGCGCAATTATTTAATGGACAATATGTCCTTGATATAAGAAATCCTGTCTACAACATCAATACCAAGAGGATTAAAATACATAATTTAAATCCTGCTTACTTATGGCACTGTCGTTTAGGCCACATAAACGAGAAGCGTGTATCTAGACTCCATAAGGATGGATTCCTAGACTCATTTGATTTTGAATCATGTGAGACATGTGAGGCTTGTTTATTGGGAAAAATGACAGTCTCCTTTCAATAAGAAAGGTGAGAGGACTAGTGAGCAATTGGCGCTCATACATACTGATGTTTGTGGGCCAGTTTCCTCACCTGTCATGGGTGGTCACGTCTACTTCATTACATTTATTGATGATTTAAGTTGATATGGATTTGTCTACCTCATGAGGGCAAAATCCGAATCCTTTGAAAGGTTCAAAGAATTCAAAAGTGAAGTAGAGAAGCAACTTGGAAAAAGTATCAAGGCTCTACGATCGGATCGTGGAGGAGAATACTTGAGCCAAGAGTTTGACGACTATCTTAGAGAGTGTGGGATCGTGTCCCAACTCACTCCACCCGGAACGCCACAATGGAATGGCGTGTCCGAGAGGAGGAATCGAACTCCATTGGATATGGTTCGATCTATGATGTGTCAAACCGATCTTCCATTATAATTTTGGGGCTATGCTCTATTATATGCAGCTTTCACCATTAACCGTGTTCCATCTAAATCAGTCATGAAGACAACACATGAGATGTGGAGTGGGAGGCGTCCCACACTGTCGTTCATGAAGATTTGGGGCTGCGATGTCTATGTAAAGCGTTTACAATCAGACAAGCTAGGACCAAAGTCGGATAAGTGTAAATTTGTGGGGTACCCTAAGAAAACTAAGGGTTACTACTTCTACAATCCAACTGAGAAGAAAGTGTTTGTTGCTCGGTTCGACGTGTTTCTAGAAAGAGAGTTTGTCTCTAAAGAAGCAAGTGAGAGGACTGTAGAACTTGAAGAAATTCAAGAAACACAAATCACTGAACAAACTATGGAACATGAACAGGACCCACAAGAAGTTGTGGAACAGCCTGTTCAGGTAACACAAGAGCTTCGTAGATCTAGTAGAGTACGCCAGGAACCCGAGAGGTATGGACTTCTCGTGACAGATTCCGGTGACACGATGCTCATAGATGATGAGCCTACTACCTATGAAGAGGCCATGAAAGGGTCAGACTCTCAGAATTGGCTAGAATCCATGAGATCCGAGATGGAATACATGTATACCAACAAAGTATGGACTTTGGTGGAACCACCCGAAGGGGCGCGACCCGTAGGTTGCAAGTGGGTCTTCAAGAAGAAGATCGACATGGATGGTAATGTGATTACCTATAAGGATTGATTTGTGGCTAAAGGATTCAGACAAATTCATGGTATTGACTATGATGAAACCTTTTCACCAGTCGCTATGACCAAATCCATCCGAATCCTACTTGCAATTGCAGCATACTACGACTATGAGATTTGGCAGATGGATGTCAAAACAGCATTCCTTTATGAAAATCTCCTCGAGGACGTGTATATGATACAACCAAAGGGTTTTGAAGATCCAAAGCAAGCCAATAAAGTCTGTAAGCTGCAACGATCCATTTATGGATTGAAGCAAGCTTCTAGAAGTTGGAATCGACGTTTTGATGAAGTAGTCAAAGAGTTTGGCTTCATCAGTAACGAAGATGAGTCTTGTGTCTACAAGAAGGTTAGTGGGAGCTCTGTAACTTTTCTGGTCTTGTATGTAGATGACATACTACTCATTGGAAACGACATTCCCATGCTGCAATCTGTTAAAGATTGGCTAGGAAAGTTTTTCTCAATGAAAGACTTAGGGGAAGCAGCCTATATATTTGGTATAAAGATCTATAGAGATAGATCTAAGAGACTGCTAGGCCTAAGTCAAAGTACATATATTGACAAGGTGTTGAAGCGGTTCAGCATGCAAGATTCCAAGAAGGGATTCTTGCCCATGTCACATGGAATTACTCTTTCGAAGAGTGGTTGTCCTTCCAATGAGATTAAGAAGGAACGCATGAGTAGAATTCCCTATGCCTTGGCCATAGGATCTATCATGTATGCCATGTTATGTACTAGACCAGATGTGTCATATGCCTTGAGTATGGCAAGCTGAGAGTCACTGGATTGCAGTCAAGAACATCCTAATGTACTTGAGAAGAACTAAGGATGCTTTCTTGATCTTTGACGTTGAGGAAGAGTTACGTGTAAGGGGTTACACGGATGCAAGCTTCTAAACCGACAGAGATGACTTTAGATCAAAATCGGGATATGTGTTTTTCCTAAATGGAGCAGCGGTGAGATGGAAGAGTATAAGCAAGAGACGGTAGCTGATTCTACAACAGAGGCTGAGTACATTGCTGCAAACGGCGCAACAAAGGAAGCTGTTTGGATCAGAAAGTTTGTTTATGAACTTGGTGTGGTTCCTAGCAATGTGGATCCAGTAGATTTGTACTGTGAAAACACTGGGGCGATTGCGCAATCAAAGGAGCCTAGGTCACACTAGAAATCCAAGCACGTGCTCTTGAAGTTTCATCTTAGTCGAGATATTATCGACAGAGGAGACGTTCGGATATGCAAGATTCCTACAGATGAGAATCTTTCAGACCCACTTACAAAGCCGCTTGTGCAGTGGAAGCATGAAGGGCACACTAGGAGCATTGGCATACGATATGCATCATATTGGCTCTAGTTCAAGTGGGAGAGTGTTGGAATAGATGCCCTAGAGGCAATCTAGTTTAGTATGAGTTTATTTTGGCTAGAACATTCATTGTATTATTTATTTGATATTTAATATAATGAAGTCCTTAGATTTACAATTGTGTTGTTTATCTTAAATATCCCTAGTCCAGTATAATGATTAATAGGACAATCATCTATAGACTAGTATGGGGTTAGATTGATATGGAGATATCATGATCCAACACATGGGTGTGCATTAGGGGTAATGGCGCACTAGATTAACCCATCTCGGAGAAGGCTACATACATCTTATGTTGAGTCACAAATGCTTCTCGTGGTGAATGATATTGTCATCCTTAGACTTGAAGTCAGTAGATTGTCTAGTTATGGATTATTGTGATTTTGGTAACGTCAAACGCTACACTGTAACTGGGTAGCTATTAAGGCGTGTATCGGATACAATAAGAAGCAAGCTTAGAGATCGTAGTGGACGTAGATAGAATTTGTCCCTCCCACATAAAGGGAGAATATATCATAGGCCACTCGAGGGACAGTGCTTATAGAATGTCTGGCCAGACTCAAATAAATCAATATAGGATATTGATGTTATTTGCACGAATAAGGCTATCCCCAGGATCGAGAAACTATGGATTGGATATACGAGTGTGACTTGTATGTCTCGTGTCCAATCCTGATATAGAGACAAAGGGATGCGACAATTACTTGTACAAGGTTTTTCGGATGACTATTCTATTAGTTGGCTAGAATTGATGTTTTGCTAGAGACCGCTCCATATTAGCAAATTGTTTCTACCAACTAGATAGAACCTATGGGGTCACACGCTAGATAGAGTTGATCTATATTTGGGAATTAATTAATATGATTAATTAATTAGAAAGATCACTTTGCAACATCTTGCAAACTTAGTAGGACTAATTTGCAAGGAAGGGACTAAACCGAATTCTAGTAGGACTAGAATGGGTCCATTATGTAGTTGGCAAGGATTTGTTGGACTATATAAAGAATGATCCTTCCTTCCTTCCGACACTTATGAACCTATTGTTCATAACTTGAGTGGAAGAGAACAAAAAGAAGAGAGAGCAATCAAGCAAGAGGGCCGCCAGACCCCTTGCCGCCGCCCCTACCCCGTCGGCCAACAAAGGAGGCCGCCCCCTCCTTGTTGCCTCGTGTTGCGTGATTTCTTCTTCCTCTTCCTCCGTTACTAGCTAGCACAAAGGAGAAGGATGATCCAAATCTCAACTCTAGGCGTGGATCAATCGTACAGACGTGACACAATTCACGTTACAAGTCATCCCAGAAGAAACCCTAAGGTGTGTAACATGATTCTTCCTTTACCATCGTTATGCTTCTTGTCCCGTGATCCTTGGAGGGTATTGAATGGATAAATTATATTTTCCGCTGCGTATCCATGATCAAAACCCTACACGTATGCCTATAGATCTAGTGTGCCCTTCATGCTTTCGCTGCGCAAGTGGCTTTGTGAGTAGATCTGAAAGATTGTCATCCTTTGAAATTTTGCACATCTTCACATCTCCTCTATCGATCATATCGCGAATAAGATGGAATCTCCTAAGTACATACTTCGATTTCTGGTGTGATCTTGGTCCCTTGGCTTGTGAGATCGCTCCAGAGTTGTCACAGTACAACGTCATGGGATCCACGATGCTAGGGACCACACTGAGCTCAGTGATAAACTTATTTATCCAAACTGCCTCCTTTGCTGCTTCCGCTGCAGCAATGTACTCAGCTTCAGTTGTAGAATCAGCAACTGTCTCTTGCTTGGAACTCTTCAGCTCACTGCCCCTCCATTCAGTCATAACACATACCGCGACTGCGATCTATAGGCATCCTTGTCGGTTTGGAAGCTCGCATCAGTGTAACCTATTACATTGAGCTCTTACTCACCTCCAAATATCAAGAACGCATCCTTAGTTCTTCTCAAGTACTTGAGGATGTTCTTGACAGTAATCCAGTGACTCTCACCTGGATTAGACTGATATCTGCTTACCATACTCAACGTGTATGATACGTCTGGTCTAGTACACAACATGGCATACATGATGGAATCCTATGGCCGAAGCATAGGGTATCTTAATCATGCGGTCCTTCTCAATCTCATTGGAGGGACAATCATTCTTAGAAAGAGTGACTCCATGCGACATGGGCAAGAATACCTTCTTGGAGTCTTGCATATTGAATTCACCGCTTCAACACCTTGTCTATATATGTACTTTGGCTTAAGCCAAGAAGCTTTCTAGATCTATCCCTATAGATCTTGATACCAAGTATATAAGCTGCATCCTGTAAGTCCTTCATTGCGAAACACTTTCCTAGCCAATTTTTAACAGATTGCAAAGTAGGGATGTCATTTCTAATGAATAGTATGTCATCCACATACAAGACCAGAAACACAATAGAGCTCCCACTAACCTTTTTGTAAACACAAGGCTCATCTTCATTCTTGATGAAGTCGAATTCTTTGACCGCGTCATCAAAACATCGATTCCAACTCCTAGAAGCTTACTTTAATCCATAAATGGATCGTTGCAGTTTACAGGCTTTATTGGCATTCTCTGGATCCTCAAATCCCTCCGACTATGTCATGTACACATCCTCGAGGAGGTTCCCATAAAGAAGCGCCGTTTTCACATCCATCTGCCAAATCTCATAGTCATGGTAAGCTGCAATAGCAAGTAGGATCCGAATGGATTTAGTCATGGCGACTGGTGAAAAGGTATCATCATAGTCAATACAATGAATCTGTCTGTAACCTTTAGCCACCAATCGCCCTTTGTAGGCAAGTACCTTGCCATCCATGTAAGTCTTCTTCTTGAAGGCCTACTTTCACCCTATGGGCCGAGCCCCTTCAGGTGGTTCCACTGAAGTCCATACTTTGTTGGTATACATGGATTCCATTTAGGATCTCATGGCTTCTAGCCACTTCTTGGAGTCTGGCCCTTTCATGGCCTCCCCGTAGGTAGTCGGCTCATCATTGATGAGTGGTATGTCATCGGGCTCAGTCACGAGAAGTCCGTACATCTCTGGCTCATGACGTACCCTACCCGACCTACGAAGTTCCTGTGTTACTTGAACAGGCTCTTCCAAACTGTTTGCGGTTCCTGTTCATGTTCCATCATCGGTTCCGTGATTTGTGGTTCTTGAATCTCTTCAAGTTCTACAGTCCTACCACTGTCTTCTTTAGAGACAAACTCTCTTTCTAGAAACACGCCGGTCCGAGCTACAAACACTTTGTTCTTGGTTGGATTGTAGAAATAATATCCTTTTGTTTCCTTAGGATATCCTACAAATTTACATATATCCGCTTTGGTTCCGAACTTATCTGTCTGTAAACGCTTTACATAGACATCACAACCCCAAATCCTCATAAACGACACTATGGGACGCTTCCCAGTCCATATCTCATATGGTGTCTTCATGACTGATTTGGATGGCACACGGTTCATGGTGAAAGCTGCAGTCAACAGAGCATGTACCCAAAAGGATAACGGAAGATCTGTTTGACACATCACCATATCCAATAGAGTGCGATTCCTCCTCTCGGATACACCATTCCACTGTTGCGTTTCGGGTGGAGTGAGTTGGGGCACTATCCCACACTCTCTAAGATAGTCGTCAAAAATTTAGCTCAAGTATTCTCCTCCACGATCCGATCGCAAAGCCTTAATACTCTTACCAAGTTGCTTCTCTACTTCATTCTTGAATTTCTTGAACAATTCAAAGGATTCAGATTTGGCCTTCATAAGGTATAAAAATCCATCTCTACTGAAGTCATTAGTTGAAACGACCCGGGATCTCGGTTCAGGGTTAAAGAGACAATCGACAACCAAAAGTAGAAATATACTATTAAGCTTACATTTCGCTTAATGTACATAACAAAATTTCGATATTAAGTACAATCTAAAACAAATCGTGTGTGATCTACTAAGTGATCTGACTTAAGCTAAACTTCTTCATCTCGATCCGCGTTCCCATTCCCCAAACTTGATTGACGACTTGCGGTTTTAAAATGGCAAATGCCGACGCAGTTTTGAAGAAATAATCAGTAAAAACTGAGTAAATACGTACTACGACATGTAATGCAACGAGTGGCACGGAAGCATGAGTTGAAACAAATTAGAAGATTTAAATAGTAAAGCTATCATGTTGGATAATTTGGAACAACTGGAAGTAAACGAGTAACAAAAACCTCTCAATTTAATAACATTGAGAAACCACGAGTAGTTCGTAACATAACCAGCGTAAACAAGACCATTTAAGAGGATAACTTAGTTCATGAGTAGACAAAGCATATCAAATCATTTCAATTGATTAGGGCAATCCAGAGCCACAAACAACATCAATAGAGTAATCAATTTTTATTTTCGACTTCAGTCAACAGTTTAATTTAGCTGAGGCGTGTTCAGAGCCACCAGCAGGATCGATGTAAACAGAGGGATCACGAAATAATCACTAAGGCTTCCTTCTAGGGTCTATCAAACCCTATTTCACCCGAGCGTTAAGGGAGCCCATTCGTCAACCCCGCTCACAACATTAGCTAAAAGGCCTTAAGTGTCGACACCCCTATACCGTAGTGACCCTTATAGCACTCTATAGCTCTATAAAACCCTTGGCCTCAATATCTTGATACATTTTGGCTCATCGGGGGCGGATTTGTGAACATTAACGTTCTATCCAATAATAAGAAGCATTGCTTCAATGGTCTTAGCCATAAGAAAATGGAGGATCGCTTGACGCCTCCCATTAACAACAGTACTCTGTACATCGTCCTAATTCTATTAGAGGTTCTTCTCTTTCACATAACTAGAATCAGGATATCAAAATTTCACAAGTAATTTCTGAGAGTTTTCAAAGGAGATGAATAAAATAGTTTACAGCTTTCGAGTGGAAAACATGCATTCTCATACTATTTCATATAACAAACATTCATTTGCAACATCAAGCACATACGCAGATTTTGATATAAAAAGGCCGTACATATGTACTTACCTCTAGGCCATGAAAGGCGCAAAGCAAAGCTAGCACTCCTACAACGCTCGTCTCATATGAATTCGGGACGTATAGTTAAAGCGGCAGTACGAGCACATACGTCTATCGTGGAACGGTCCTCAACACCGGCTGGTTATAAACAAGTTAAGTATACAGTCTATTAGCATTTACCCTCTATATGAGGTTGTATGCAATAATGCAATGGAATGCGGGTCATGCAAGCTAACTTGACCAAAATGCCCCTGATACTCCAAAACCGTTTAGTACAGTGTTTGAAACTTCCTAGATCCCAAATTATACTCATATTGGCCCGAAAACATGCGAGAATTAACTCCAAACTCTTCCATATGAACTTAGCAACGAAATCTACAACTTTCAATAAATTACACTTAGGTCCCTGAAGTTTGCTAAAATTACATAAAGACCCCCACCATTGATTGATAACTCCCGAGTCAAATACTTCCTTCTTGAGACTTAAAATATCCTTCTAAGTAAGGTTGTTGGTCTCTAAACATTAACCTAGTCTCAAGTAGTTCAAGAGTGAAGTTTTAATTAAATGCACATATGCCCCAAAGTTTAGTAAAACTGCAAAAAAGACCCCAACTATTAACTTGGTCAACCCTAGCCGAGAAATGACATACGAGTTCTCCAAACGCATATAATAGATGCCGACAAACTCCAAGTTACTAAACGAAACTCAATTCAAATTTTAAGTGAAATTACTATTTTGCCCCTCCTATACAGTTCAGTCAAGCTAGGGTTTCCGAAAAGTCAAACTTGGTCAAACTTGATATTTAGACTCAGAATATGAATACGAACAAGTTTCGTGAAGAACGCTAAGGCCATAAATGTCATTTAGAGTGAGAAAATTGAAAGTCAAAGATAGAGTGAAATCATCTCAACTAGTCAACTTTGGAGCTGATTTGTGGTAAAAACGATGGAGAGTTTAGGAAATATGAAGGTGGGGTTTTGAAGAGGGTATTCCAAGCTTTCCAGAACATATTTGAACTCCTAAGAACTCCAAGTATTCAAAGAGATATCGCTAGTCAAAGTTGGACAAAAATTCCGATTCAACACTTTAGAAAAATTCACGAAAGTTTCATGAGTTGAAACTAGCAACTTTAGGCTCGTTTTGTGAGCAATCCGTTATAAATTTGAACATGACCCAGAGACGGTGATTTGAAGTATTATATACCAGCTACACATAGGAGAAAACAGATCTAAATTTCATTAAGTTTTGAAGAAGATACAATGGTTAGAAAACAAGTGTTTCACCACGGCATTCTACACTTAGAAAATTTTGAAGCATTTGGCAGCCAAGAACATAGCAAGCAGCTTACTTTGAAGGCAAATTCAAGACACCAAGAGATTAATTCAGACTTGAAAATCAATATGAAACTTGTAGTATTATGATCAAGGAACACACATGAGGAAGAATCAACTCAAAAAAATAACTGATGGGGAAGATATATGCTTCCAAAGTTAGCAGAAAAAGTTTGCAGAATACACAACCAAGAACACGAGTTTCTAAACATTGTTTCACAGTGATTTCAACTTGATTTTCAGGCCACCAAACGATCGAATTAGCCAAGGAAAACTACATGAAAGTCTGAGAGGAAAACACAGGGAGTGTGCTGGTACAAACCCTACCCAAAACCGAGGCCTAGAGGCTGAGTTATCGAAGCAAGAACAGGGCTTGATAACCCGCCGGAAAACGTGATTGACAGAGATCAAACCCATTTCAAATCAAGTTCTGGGCAGATTTTAATCCTTCTAGAGTACTTACGATGACATGGGGAGCACAAAAATGCAAAGAACGCGACATTTGGGAAAGAATTGGAGGTTTACCTGACTCCCGTCGGCCATGGAGGAAAACCGGTGACTTGCCGGCTGGTTTTGGGTGCTCCGGCGAAACCCAGCACGTTCTGAGAATGTATAAGAGTTCCCCGACATCCAGAGGGCACGGGGAAGTCGCAGGGAGGATAAGAACGGCCAGGAACGAAGAGAACAGCAAGTCCCGACGTCCGGCGGCGGTTCGCGACTGGTTCTGCAACCCAGAATCCGGCGAGCTTTATTCCGACGAATTGGACCGAAAATTTGGTACTCCTACGTTCGTCCAAGAGCAAGGATCACGAAAACACAAGCTAGAATGATCAATTCGGAACAGAGACAGAGAATTTGACAAGAAGACGAGCTAGGGTTCTTGGGTTTACCTTCGTTTTTCGAAGTCATTAATCAATGGAATCCCAAATTGAATTGTGCCTTTTGATCAGCGTCCCGAGGGGGTGTTGTGGCAGCAACAGATTTTGATTTGGAAGGGGAAAGAGGTGGCTGCCTTGGTGGTGGTGGTGGTTTCATGGTGGAGAAGAAGAAGAAGATTATGAAGATGATGTGGGTGATGGTGAAGTCTCTCTCTCTCTTCTCTTTCTCAGCAGGTGGTGAAGAGGGGAGTGGAGCTGCCACCTAGCTCTTGGGGTGTCAAAAGAAGGTTAACAAGTGTCTCACATGCATAAGGGGGTGAAAGTGTAGTTTTACATACTTTGGGGTACAACTAGAATTAGAGCTTCTATTTAATTTCAGATAATTGCACAACTACCCCGAACACCTCTAGTGCTTCAAAATCATTCTAAAAACTTACAAATATTGCAAACACTCCAAAACGCCAATTATAAAGCCGAGACAGAATATTTACAAATTCGCCCCCAAAGTCTTGATGTTGCACTTAGATTCGGCCTGAAAAATAGGGGTGTTACATTAGTAAATGTAATAAAGTAGGAATAACCACCTCTGGCAGGCATGGGAAACGGCCCACATACATCGGTATGTATGAGTGCTAGTAACTCACTAGTCCTCTCACCTTTCTTATTGAAAGGGGACTTTTTCATTTTTTTCCAACAAACAAGACTCGCATGTCTCATATGATTCCAAATCAAATGAGTCTAGAAATTCATCCTTATGGAGTCTAGATATGCGTTTCTCGTGTATATGGCCTAAACGACAGTGCCATAGATATGTAGAATTTAAATCATTAGTTTTAATCCTTTTAGTATCTATGTTATAGATGAAATTATTTAGATCAAGGATATACAATCCATTAGACAAATGCGCACTACAATAATGCATACTATCAAAATAAATGGAGCAACACTTGTCCTTTATTGAAATAGAAAAACCCTTCTCGTCCAAACAAGAAACGGAAATAATGTTTCTGCTCATAGCAGGCACATAATGGAAATTGTCTAAGTCTAAAATAAGTCCAGAAGGAAAAGATTGCTCATACACGCCTATAACTAATGCATCAAGTCTAAGGATTACAATACCATTAGCACTACGAGAAGCGATTGTGACTTTGACATAATCTAATGTATCCTTCTCGTTGTGGGTCAATCCAATATGACATTACTCCTAATGCATACCCATGTGTTTAGACTTTGATATCTCCATATCAATCAACCCACATACTAGTCTATAGTTGATCGTCCCGTTAGTCAATATAATGAACTAGGGATATTTAAGATAAACAACACATTGCATCTAAGGACTTCATTATATTAAATATCACAAATAAATAATAAATGATTATTCCAGCCAAACATTGTTCATACTAAATATAGATTTCCTCTAGGGCACCTATTCCAACATATCATACGAATATATAACTCCATTACGGAGTTATCAAATACCCCCACGCCATCGTTTGCTCGTCCCGAGCAAAGTCACATCTACTGCATCTAACTGTTTACTAGCCGACAAGACTCAAACGACAACTCAATACTCGACGCAACGATGCAACAAGATGATGCAATGCAACGTTACACTTGATCTTAAGCAAACACAAATATATGTAAAAACAAACTTTTTGTCTTTTTGGACAAGATCAGGCAACCTCCCTCAGCTCAAACCGGTTCTCATGGAGTGATAAAGAATCTAGGGACAAGGCATGAATTGCAACTAAACTCGATGACGAGAATTTCCCCTAGTGAGTATAGAAAGCCTAGCTTTACTAAGTGCAAGAATAACATACCTCTTCGCGTATGCCGAAAAATAAGAGGCTACGCTAGGCTAAGCCACGTTCAAGTTCTAAGCTCCTATTCCACTAACGGTTTAAAATGTTGAGGCTTAAGGACATAAAGGATAATCATGAAGTAACATGTTCTAAAGCATCACATTCTCACAAAAAAAAACTCACATCTCACACACCCTCGCCACGATGATAGAAACCGCAACCCGAAACTCACCGGTTCCGGCCTTCGATCCCCTCAAACCCCAGTACAATAATGATCTCCGTGGCCACCGTTATGAATCGTGCATGAACTGTTTCCAGTTAACTAGAAGCTTCCACCACTCGTTTCTTCGTTAAGCTCAAATTATTCCTTTATCCATCCTCTCATTTTTTTTCCTTTTTTTTTATATCTTTGTGTTTTTTTTTTCTTTTTTTTTATATATCTCTCAAAATCGACACAACACTTCAAACTGCACGAGTGGTCTTCCAAAAGTTGATCCAAGCAAATATGTTAACTGTAACACCCATAATTCCTGAGAGAGTTCTTAGTGCAATATCAACACTTTGGGGGCAAATTTGTAAATAATTTATCACGACTTTAAACAGGGCATTTTGAGAGTGTTGGCAATATCTGGAATTTGTTAGAATGATTTTGAAGCACTAGAGATGTTCGGGGTGATTGTGCAATTCTCTGAAATTAAGTAGAAGCTCTAATTGTAGTTGTACTCACAAGTTTAGAAAACTACACTTTGACCCCTATGCATGTGAGACACTTGTCAAGAGAGTTTTCACACCTCATTAGTGATATGACATCATCTCCTCTCTCTCCTCTATCAGTTGCTGAGAACAATGGACATCTTCATCAATTTGCTTGATTTTCATCTTCTTCCTCATCATCTCCTTCATCACTTACACCCATGAACCACCATCACCACCTGAACCACCACCACCGTGCCACGTCCTTCAAAACTGATTCTACCCAAGAGTCCCCTCTGTTTGGTGATCAAAACGCACAAACCAATTCAGAATTTCGTTAAGTAAGAAGGAAGAAATCAAAGATAGAACTGCTGTAATTAGCAAAATTCTTCGTCCAAGTCGCGAATTGGTGTAAATAACCAACGTATGTTGATCCTCACCTCCGGGCGAGCTCGGGAGTACCAAATACGGACTGTAACTCGCCGGAGGTTACCTAGTACTACTTTTCTAGTAAAATGTGTGCTTTCCCTTTAGTGAACTCCTGCCTCCGCCACTGACTACAACGCTATCTAGCTTTCTTACTTCATTGTTGGGTCTGTTGGGAATTGTCGAATTTCCATATTAGTACAAGTCTCTGATAATTGTCTTTCTTTCTATCTGCAATCTTCTGGTCACGAAGAAGAGAAATAGGTGTTATTGCCCCATTTATTTCAGAAAGGTCTGCTTAACTCCAATAGCCGTTGTGGATAACCTAATTTCATACTTGAAAATTGTATTTTGAAATTTTCTTTTGTTTTCGTTGAAACAGGAAGACATAGAAAATGAACTCTAAAGAGTCTCAAGAGCATCAAGGGGCCCAGCTTAGGGCTGACCATGTGCCGGGTTGGGTTGGGCTGGGCTGGACCGGACCGGGCAAATGTTTTGAAAACGTGAACCCAGGCCCAACCCTACCCTACCCATCTTCTTAGCCAACACTCGAACCCAAGACCGACCCATTTGAAAAAACTCTAAACTCAAACCCAATCCGTGGGCCAAAATAATTTTAATATTTTTTTAAAAATAATAATATTAAAAATTAAGAAGTTATTTAGAAGTACGTTAAATAAAAATATGATTGAAATTAATCATGCATTTAACGCACTTAACTATTTTTGAACATATTTTTCTATTTCACGTTCAGTCGGTGAATAGGTACTCTGGTGAATTATATTAGGACTTCATAGGTGACTGCGACGAGGAAGAAGAGATGTCGAGGGTCTTACCTTATAACTGCGACGAGGAAGGTCAGACCATCGTTGATTTGTACTTTGATTATGAGAATCGTTAGCTAGAGAAGATGAATTAAGTGTGAATGATTTGTAACTTGTAAGTATATGAGATTGACATGTTAGTACATATGATTTTATGACAATTCAATAGTACTCCTCCTATGTGTTCGTAAAACTACGAAATTAGTTCCTAAAAAAAACTACGAAATTACACATTTGCAAAAGAAAACTATTCAAAACATGTATAACATGTATGTATAATTATTAAATATTTAATTATTTATAATATCATTGGGCCGGGCTGTGTTGGCCTGGACTGAGGAGATCGAACTCAAGCCCAGCCCATTGATAGATTGGACTTGTTTTGTTGTCCCAAGTCTCTACTGGGCTGAAATTTTCCCGAAGCCAAAACCCACGCACACAGGGCTGGGTTGGACGGACCAGGGGTTTCCCAGCACATCATGGTAACAATTCATAAATATTATTATATTATGACATAACTCAGCAAGAAGTTAGGGTAACCAAATGGTCATGAAAACATAAATCCTGAATAACTAATTTCAGAAAGAGGTGCTTGTAAGTAGGGCAGAGCACGGACCGGGTTGGGCGGGTGAGGGTTTTGTTTCCTACCCAACCCAATGATCACGGGTTGGACATATTGATACCCAAACCCAATCAAAGATTTGACAAACCCAAACCCGATCACGTCTTTCGACTCGGACCGGTTCGGCCGGGTTTAGCGGGTTCAAAATGTTACAAACCGTTAGCAAACTTATGTCTATTAACAAGATATATTTAGTGAAAATCGGAAGAAAGAAACAAATTATATTCTTACTAATACATAACAAAGCCGAATCTGACATCTAGTCGATGGAGAAAATCATATTAATGCATAAGTTGAGGGAAAATCAACTAAAACTATTGTTCGGTCCTTTAAAATTTAACTTGGACGGTATTATCTAACTAAAAAATATGTAAACTTTTCATGTAAAATTTTAATCGGACCGGACCGGCCCTAATCGGGTTTTCCATTTTCAAACCCATGATCAATCAAAGTTAGTTCGGGTTTGCAATATTTATACCCGTACCCAATCAAGTAGCATGAACGGGTATTGAATTCGGACCGGTTTGATGCGGACCGGTTTGGGGCGGCCGGTTTGGGCGAGTTTTGCTCACCCTACTTGTAAGACAGTGAATTTGGCTGGCATCTACCAGCTCATAAAAAGCCTTGTTGGTAATGGTTGCTGTTAACTTGAAAAGGACAACTGGAGGCAAATAAAGACGGAAGAAGAAACACATTCAACAGTTGCTTGTTGGCCTTTGCTTGTTGGCTTTTGCAATTGCGAGTATGTTAGTTTGAATATTCTGAGATTAATTTACGCCTGTAGTGTGATTTACAGGCTATTACACTAGAGCGATAGTTTAAGATAGCGGCCGAGGGTTCTCACATAATCAAAGAAAAAACACAAATTCATACTACATGTGATTGATACTAGGGTCAGTCTATTACAGCAACATCCAATTAAGTAATCATGGATCATACCAACAAAAGACACTTAGATAGTGATTCTGCTAATTACAACAAAACAACTGATCCACCCATGGATGGCCAAAACATAACAACATGAAGTGATCATGAAACTAACTTCATTAGCTACAATTGGTACTAGTACTAAAAGTAAACCAGAACCAAGCACACCCTTTACTAGCTAGCTCTTTTCATTCCACATGCAGTTATCATCACAAAAATAGGCAAAAGCCATAAAAGAAAGGATAGTGTAGCTGACATCACAAAACCAGGTAATAAACTGATGGATAGGTCCTTGCTTCTGCTGGTGGGTACTCCATCACTAGTTCTTGAGAAATACCCTGGTTAAGACTGCCTTAGACTGCAAAGACTCCTTTAACAGCATCAGACCCTGCAAATAGTTATCAACAGAAAAAATCTTTAGTTATTTACTAAGAATTTTCATGCACAAATTCACAATAATGTACAGTACCTCATCCATCCCCAGTTCGACAACCCTTTCTTCCAGAGTGTCGATCCCTTTGACACCAAACTTGTTGAGAAGAGTGATGCTGGATATGGTAGACATTGGGGACACAACCAAGTCATCCATCACCATATATGTCACCACCCCTTTCACAAAACCGGCACCGCCAGAAACCGGTGTCACGGGCTGTTTTTTGGATGGGGGGACAATGTAGGTCATTGCCTTGGTCATTTGTTGGCTACAATTGGGACACATTGCAGAGGGATCATCAGAGACATTAGCCCTGCAATAAGTGGGGTTGTAGCTGTTGTAACCGCTGAAACACTGGTACAACTTTTTAGCTGCTGCGGTACTACTGTTGGCGGTGTTGCCGCAGTAGTTAGGCAACAGAACCGGAGCATTTAGAGCAGAAGACGGCATCTTGGGCTTCAGGAGAGTCTCTCTGGTTTCAGCTGTTTGGAGATAGGTGTCGCCCAATGTTTCAATGCTGTCGTAGAGGTTGCCAAGACTGCCCACCATGGAGCTCTTGGTGAGAAGCCGTGTGACCGTACCCAAAGGCATGGACATGAGGTTGAAGAGGAAATCTATAAAGTCCTTGCCAGCTTCTGCAAACAGAACTTTCTTTCCACTCTTGTCAACAAGGAGCTTCAAACTCACTTTGGAAGATGCCATTGATGTTGTTGGCAGTATCAAGGCTGTCTCTCGGATCTTGCTTCTTCACAACTCAAGAAATATATAGGAGGAAGGCATGTAAGGACTACATATACTTACAAGTTACAACCTCACCTAACCTATAGTAGTAGGGTTGTGGAGAGAACAGGATTGCACTAGCACTAGTAGTAATGTTATTGCAGAGATTGCATGCCTGTTTTGGCATCTCAATGCTTATGCCATACTGATGACAAATCATATGCTAATCTCTTGAAACTTGTAAATATGCATAACTATGTCAGCACCAGCAATTGGGGCTCTGATATTATATATACATGCAATATAACTTCACCAAAAACGGAAGAATGATATTACAAATCCATAAGAACAACTTCTATTGGTTCTCTTACTCTTTTCTTATCCCTGTGAATCAATAGATCATCATGATAGGAGGGTGGCCTTAATAATTACATGCAGTACTATTTATTTTCTTGCAAACAAACGGATGCAGGCATCCTAGTCCAAAGCCAAGACCTTTATTAGTAGTGTGTTAGGACTAAAATGAGGATATGAGTAACCATTTTTTATACCACCTTGGGTGCGTTTGTTAACTTGGTTTGTTTTGGTTTATGGTTTTTCCACCAAATGGTTTGTTCAAATTGTTTTTTTTTTTGCATGTGGAAAAAAACCAACTTTTGATGGGTTTTTTTTTCAGTTGTTGTATGTACTATTTTGTCCACACGCTTTTTCTATATTTTCAAGTCACCTGAGGTCAAACTTATCAGCATTAGGATGTGGGTATAACCAGTGCACTTTTTCGTCAAATAATTCGCAATCATAACAATAGTTGTTATATTAGATAGGAGTCTCTTGTTGTGGTGCTATTATTTTTGGTTAATTGTCATACTTTTTAACCACTGCCCATGCTTTAAATTTCATGAAATTCATCTCGAATTTTGCTGTGATCGAAAATTGTGAAGTCGTTCACTTTATTAAATCCAAGTATGAATTTCTTTTTTTACGTTAAAATTTTATAACAGTTGTCCATTAAATCGTCTGGTATTTATTCTTGTTTTTTTTAAATAACAACTAATAATTTTGCTGTGATCGAAATACCGTGAATGTTTTCTTCAATTTGTTTCAAGAAATACTCTGACTCTCTGAAAAATGTTAACTTTTTGCCTTGATTTTTTTTTGGTGCATTTGTTAAAATATTAAGTACAAATGAAGGGTACATTAGTTATTTAATCTACTACATGTAGTTTAAAACCATTACCAAACACATTTCTTCAGCTTTTAATCTGGATTAAAAACTATCACCAAACACACTGGTTTAAACAGAATCTCCAGAAAAAACCAAAAAAATCCACCATAATTTGAACACCAGTATTTCCACCAGAAACCATTCTACCAAACTCACCCCTTATTCCCTTTTATTCTCCTCAAATTGACTTTTACTACTATTAACTTGGTCACTTTGATCCGGTAATTTAGATAGCAATATGATGTAAATTTTTTTGATAATATTTTCATGATATTGTATAGTAAAAGTTGCGCTATAACACGGTGAAAAAAATATCAAAAAATTATATCATTTGGGATCCAAATCACCCATCCAAAATAACCAAAGTACGAGTCTAAAAGTCAGAATGGAAAGAAAAAGAGGGAACAAAGTGGGGATTACTATTCAGTTTTGTTTATAATCCCCCCATACAAACTCATGATACTTGAAAGAGAAAAAATTAAGAGATAGAGTAACCTTTTGAAAATAAAGGCACAAAACAGAACATGCCCTCAAGGCTCCTTTTCGTTGGCGTTAAAATGTTTTCCTGTAAAAGTTTTTTTTCTTCAAATTCCAGTGGTTGGTTCACTATTGTTCCGTAAAATAATTTCGCTTAAACAATGTAAAACGATTTACAAGTTTCAAATTCGTAAGTCATTTTTTAAATTTTTTAGACCAACTCTCCCACCGTCACCGCCAACACCTCAAACATTTCTTCCGCCGCCACCACCGCCACCTCTTGCAGCTACCTCCACCATCACCGCCACCATTGCTGCCGCCACCACCACCTCCTGTGCTGTCATCACCTCCCGCTGCAGTTTCCACCATCAACGCCACCGCTACCCTATGTAGCACATGTGCGGGAGCGTTGCAGGTACGAGTGCGGGAACTAATAATCAAGGGGTGCGGCAGGATGCGTCGAATTTATTTACATTTATATTTTTATATGATTATGATACCATTAATATAAAAACAACAATAATAATAATCCAAATTGTTCCAAAAGATAGTAATCCATATTATAATCAAATTGAAATTTATACATAGATTCAAAGATTCATTGCTACTATATCAAAAATATATCTTCCTGTTATTGTTCGTAGCTATGGAGAGACGAGTATGTTGGATTTGACTTTAATTATACTTGGTAATTACTTGGAGTCTAAGTAATGACAAGTAAAATGTTGGTTTTGGAAATAAAAATAGTCAAAGTCAGCAACTATTTCCATTACTTGGGGCGGTGGTCACAACATGAAAAGTTTCCATGTGTTTCTTTTTGGCGGTGGATTTGTTCTTTGCTTGGGTACTAATTTGTTTCCTAAAGCTTGAAGTTTCCACCTACAGCACTTGTATATATAAAGGCTTCATGCCTTTATATGTTAGTAGGGGTCAGTAGCAATAGGAGCATTACACGGCAGAGAGCTTTCAAAGCTTTTGTTTGTGAGCTTTTTTTCTTTCGTGTGTTGGTTCGTATTTGTAATCGGGTTCGGGTTTGTTTCGGGTTTCTTTCTCTCAATAAAATCGGGTTCGGGTTGTGGAGTAGCTAGTATTCAAACTAGCGATCCACGTTAAATTCTTGTCTCTCGTTCTTTATATTTTGTTATCGTTCTTGTTTGATACCCGGATTCATCCGCTGCGTCATAACAAACTGGTATCAGAGCCAGGTGAGGTCAGGGTTTCAACAAGAAACGATGCCGGGTACTATGGAGATCGAGAAGTTCAGTGGGAGAAACAGTTTCAGTCTGTGGCAGATCAAGATGAAGGCGTTGTTGAAACGCGACGATCTTTGGCTGCCTCTGGCGTCCAACAAGGGCAACGTGGACACAACCACATCGGCGTATCTGAAGATGGAGGAGAAGGCACACGCAACGATCATGTTGTGTCTGACGGACGACGTGATCACCGGTGTCGCAGATTAGGAGAAGGCGGCTGCTTTGTGGGTCAAGTTGGAGGAGCTCTACATGAAGAAATCCGTGGCAAACAAGTTGATGCTCAAGCAGCGGCTATTCAGGTTGCGAATGTCTGAAGGTACGCAAATTAGTGATCATTTAGATGTTCTGAAGACTATTCTGCTTGAGTTGCGTAATAGTGAGGAGAAAATAAGTGATGAGGATGCGGCCTTAATTCTGTTGGTATCGCTGCCTCCATCGTATGAGGGTTTCGTGCAATCTTTCATTGGTGGGAAAGATACGATAACCCTAGAACATGACAGATATGCTCTTCACACTAGGAGTCTGAAGCACAAGGGTGCAGGCAATTCAAGTGACCATTATGCGGCTGGTTTAATGGTCAAAGATGGAAAAGGTAAGGGATACAAGAGGTTTGCAGGATCCAGCTTACCACAGGACGTTTGTGCCTACTGCAAGGAGAGAGGTCACTGGAAGAGGGAGTGTCCCAAGAAGAACCAGACGAATCTGGTTCTAGGTGGAGGGACCTCCTCCGAGGACGACGTTCTTCTCTGAGCCCCTCGGGGGCGATTCTGGGCTCCCGGCTTGGAGCATCTGGCGCGTGAGATTTCTGGCACGCGAATCGGGTTCTGGTTCTAGGCGCGAAAAGATTTTTGGCGCACACTAGGGTTTCGGGCGCATCAGAGGCATACGGGGCGCATCTGGCATGACAATTTGTGGCACTCGTCGTCGGTGCATCTGGTCTGGACGACATATGGGCACTTGTCATGGTGCACTGGTTCTGGCGCTGTTTGGAGCGCATCGGGAATACATTCGGTCCTGCTTTGCCAGTGAATGTATTCGAGTCTGGTTCTAGGTGGAGGCGTGCTCGTTTCAGTTTCAGGGAGACGTATCTGTTTCAGGTTCGAGAGAAGCATCAGTTCTGGTTCACGATTGCTGAGATGATTAAAGTCAAGGTGGAGATTTGTTGGGTTTGACTTTAATTATACTTGGTAATTACTTGGGGTCTAATTAATGACAAGTAAAATGTTAGTTTTGGAAAAAAAAATAGTCAAAGTCAGCAACTATTTCCATTACTTGGGGCGGTGGTCACAACATTGAAAGTTTCCATGTGTTTCTTTTTGGCGGTGGATTTGTTCTTTGCTTGGGTACTAATTTGTTTCCTAAAGCTTGAAGTTTCTACCTACAGCACTTGTATATATAAAGGCTTCATGCCTTTATATGTTAGTAGGGGTCAGTAGCAATAGGAGCATTACACGCCAGAGAGCTTTCAAAGCTTTTGTTTGTGAGCTTTTTTCTTTCGTGTGTTGGTTCGTATTGTAATCGGGTTCGGGTTTGTTTCGGGTTTCTTTCTCTCAATAAAATCGGGTTCGGGTTGTGGAGTTGCTAGTATTCAAACTAGCGATCCACGTTAAATTCTTGTCTCTCTCGTTCTTTATATTTTGTTATCGTTCTTGTTTGATACCCGGATTCATCCGTTGCGTCATAACAGAGTAACCTAAGGATTAGAAATGTTCAAATTGATGGACGTTTTTTTAGGTATTTTGTGGTTGTACTTCAGAAGACTTCTCAACTAAGGCTTTTAAAATGACCATGTCATATCCTCAAAGCACTCGCAGCACCCATGGCCATGAAACACCCATGAAGCACCCGGAAGCACACGGTGCGGGTGCGCGAGCTCCGAGAAGCACCCGTGCAACGTAACCGCTAGGGGAGTTCGCGGGACGGTTCGGGCAGGTAAAACCTCTATTTCTCCGCCAACCCAAAAACCTGGGTTTGGAAAAATCTCTACCCAACTCCAATCAAGAAATTGGCAAACCCAAACATAACCGAACATTTTGGTTCGGCTCGATTTGGCACGGTTTCAGCATGTTTTATTTAAAGGAAATATATAATAATTAGCAAACGATAAATGAATTTTGATCAAAAAATTTGACTCACAATTTAATATTCAAATTCATTTCTATTAGGAAAATATGTTTGTTGCAATCACAAAATACTATGTTATATCAAATTATGATGTTATTAGTTATTACAATAAATATGTTGAAACTGACACTCTTTACTTACAAGTATATAAAAAGATCATACTCTCTTTTGTGATGTTCGGTTTGGGACTAAACGGTCGAATTATTTGATGCAGGAGCAGATGAACCAGACGAGGCCGAGCTCTCAGACGCAACTAATTTGACATTTCTCTACCACGAAATGGAAGACAAGCGCAAAACATGAGCAAAATTGTCACTTTTGGTCACGCCACACCGTTTTGGGAGTAACTTTGGCTACAGGGATCAGAATGACAATTATAACATGTTTTCAGAAAGCTCTCGGCGAGATGGTTAAGTTTGAGAGATTTCAGCCCTGAAAATGACGTTTGACCAGTCAACGGAAGCTTCGATGATTTTTTTGCTATTTTTGGCACTTTTTCTTTTACGTATTTAGACCTCATTTTAAGCCTGTTTTTGATCAAACTTTCACATGCGTGTTTCTTTCAATAAGGCCTAGTTTTGGGTCAATTTTAGAATTTTACTATTTTTTGCAAAATTTGACTTTTTAGCTATTTATACTCGGCTTGTGGGTAAATTTTGGGGCAGACTTTGTTACTGATTATTTCTGAATTCTAGAGAGCTTCGTGCCCTAATTTCTTTGCCCATTTCATTGTTGTTGATTCAAGACTTCTAAGTGTGTTTTTGGAAGTAATCATTTAGAGTGATGAAAGACAAAGTTTCTCTAAGTCTTCAAGGCTCCAAGGCCTTGAGATATTGATCAAAGACTCAAAGCCTTGATAACTGTTTTATTATGAAATGTGATCTGACAATCTTGTGTTGCAGGTGTTCAATCTGATGTTTAAGATCGGATATTTATTTCAAATATTCTTGTTATCTATTCTTCACATGTCTAACATATTGCAAATATCATAATTAGATTGAATCAAATAACTTTGCTGATACAGCTGTAAGAACTGTGAAGAATGTTCAGAGCTCCAAGGCCTTGAGATGTGCCTTGAGTTGTCAACAGTTTTCACAGATCTAATTTGATTCTTTATTGCAGGATTTGATCTTTGTTATTATGATTGTTTAATGACTTTTACAAGTCTTAAACTGGTTTGTGTTGGTTTATTTGATTGATTGGTAATCAGGTTAATGGCTTATTTATTTGATTTAGTTTTATTCATAAACTGAATATCCAAACAGACTTAGTGCTGTTATATATTTGGATTTTGTTTGTTGTTGTGCTTAATGTTGTTGCAGGTTCTTAAAACGTGCAATCCTATCACAACAAACTCCAACGGATATCTACTCAGAACTGTTTTGAAATGCAGTTAAAAAGGATGAAGATTTGCAGGACTAGAGATCCTAAAATCTCCAATTCAGTTGCTGGAAGTAGATAAAAGAGTGGTTTGAATTTGAAAGATTAGTGAAGCTTACAGAGAACAGAAATCAAGTGGAAAAGAAGGAGAGATACATTTGTGGAAGATCAGACCATCAATCCTCACAACTTCAAGCTTCAATCAGTGCTTTCATAAGATCATTCATTCCAGTTTTCATGAAGAACACATCCAGGCTTTCTCAGCTGATTCTTCTACTGTGTTCTTCTATTGTACCTTAATCTGCTTATCTTTTGTATATCTTATACCTCACAAAACCTAGTGGTTAGTTGTTCAAGTGAACAACAAGAGGTTCTTGTTAGCTCAACAGTTAGTAGCTGATACTAGATAGGTTTGGAACCAGAAGCTGTATAGGTGTAAGGGAGTTCACTTAGGCTTGAAGATCTAGGGCTGTTTTTGTGTGAGTAATAAGAAGTGTTTGCCCAATCCTGGTGAGATTAGATCCCTCAGGCAGAGATTAGGTCCATTGGGACTGAACTCTGTAAATTGCCCTGTGTTCTTTACTTTACTGTTTAGCTATTTATTCTTGCAAGTGACCTAAATCAAACTAGGGTTACAAACAATTTTGAACTTGTGCTAATTCAAGGCCTTGAAGCTTTCTTTTATACTTAAGAAGTTTCTGACTAATCTTGCAAAATCTCAAGGCCTTGAGATTTCTGTCTTATACTTGCACCACTTAGTTAAATTCTGTGTTTTAGCAAAAAGTTCACATACTCTATTCAACCCCCCCCCCATTCTATAGTATTTTGGTCCTGTATTTAGTCTACATTACAAACTTTCAATTGGTATCATAGCTTGGGTCACTACTATAGATCTAACAATCTTGTGGCTATGAGTAATTTAGGAGATGGTGGCTTCTCTCAAGGAAGGGCAGCAAACAGACCTCCATTGTTCTGTGGTGACAACTTCATGCACTGGAAGGCATTGATGAAGATGTTCATCATAGAACAAGACATGGAATTGTGGTCAATAATTCAAAATGGTCCTCATGAGTATTTCACTACCATTGATGGAGTTAGATGCATCAAGTCTGAGGAAAATCACTCAGTCACTGAACTGGAAACGGTATCCAAAAATTACAAGGCTATGAATCTGTTATACTGTGCTCTTAATGCAGATGAGTTCAACAGAGTGACAAATTGCAAAAGTGCCAAAGAAGTATGGGACAAACTTGTTGTGACTTATGAAAGAACAAGTCAGGTCAAACAAACTAAGATCAATATACTTCTGAGGCAATATGATCTGTTCAAGATGAACTCAGATGAAACTATCAAGGAGATGTTCAAAAGATTCACTTATGTGGTGAACAATCTGGAGTCTTTAGGAAAAAGTTTCTCAAATGAAGAAAAGGTCAGGAAAATTCCGAGAAGTTTGCCAAAAGCCAAGTGGGAGCCAAAGACAACAACTATTGAGGAAGCTCAGGATTTAAGTCTTCTTCAGCTAGATGATCTACAAGGAAAGCTGCTCACTCATGAGATGTCTATGAAAGATGTAGAAGGTGATATGAGTGAATACATCAAGAATCTAGCACTCAAGGCTAAAGACAATGAAAAATCTCAAAGCCTTGAGACTGGTGATGAGCATGATGATGAAGAGGCTTTAGCATTGATCTCCAAGTCCTTGGTCAGGATTCTCAAGAAGAAAAAAAGCTTTGGAAACAAAGACTACAAAAGAGAGAGATCAAGACCTTCAAGCAGCAAGGATTACAAAGGTAAGTCCTCATCACATTGACATAAAACTAAAGTAATGAATTGCTTTGAATGTGGTGATGCAGTTCATTTAGTAAGGGATTGTCCACAAAAGAAGAAGAACAGGAACTTTCAAAAGAAATACCTATGACAACAGAAGGAAGAAAGTAATGATGGCCTCATGGAGTGACTCTGATTCATCAAGTGATCCAGACAAAGAAGAAGAACAACCAAATTTACGCTTCATGGCCAAACATGATGAAGAAAAGTTTTCAGACGAAAAAAATTGAGGAAATGGTAAAAAACCTTCTTGCTAGTCTTTCTGATGTACTTCCTAAAATTCTCAAAATCATGTTTTTAAATGAGGAAAGTTATAGAAATGAGATTGCTTCTTTAAAGGTTAAAGTTCATGAGCAGGTAAAAGAAAACTTGGACTTGGTTTTTACCAACAAGACTATTGAAGTTTCTAAGACAAAAATTGAAAAGGACTCCAAGGCCTTGGACAATAGATTCAAAGACTTGAAGGCACAGATAAAAGAGATTGTTGATCAAAACACTCTCTTAACAGAAAGGTATGTTGATCTAAAGACTCATTCAGAGGATTTTGAACAACAAATCTGTTCTTTGACTGAGAAATTTCAAGAGTCTAAAAAGGTCCTAACCAGTTTTACAGACTCAATGATGCCCTCGATACTGACGGAGACCAATGTATTCCCCCCCCCCCATATTGTCAGAGTATAGAGTCGTTAGAGGAAGAGAGAAGAACTTCTCCACTAGAGCGTGAAATCGAACAAAGATATCATGCAACTAAGACTTCCGCTACATTGTATAAAGCCACATATATTTGGAAAAATGATAAATGAAAATGACATAATATTTGAAATCATCATGAGATGGAACATGAGAAGTCCAAACATCAGAGAAAAAGACCTCGAGGGGCCGAGAAGATTTTATACTAGAATTGTGAAATGGAAGTTTGTGAGTCTTTGTGCATTGACATGCACTACAACACCCAGACTCTTGAGAGATGCTAAATGGAAGAGAAAATCTGGAAACTACTTGCCGGCAGACAGACCCTTCCGGATGGACAAGTCGACGATGCCAATAGTGGAAGGACGAACGAGACTCAGTGACGAGTGCCAGTGAGGGAGTGGAAGCTGGCCACTCATAGACACCATCTTTAAGTGGACCGGTCAGAATAGGCGTCTCCGCGGTTCGATCCTTCAAAACAAAACCAATAGATGAAAATTCAGCAATGATTATTGTTAGAGGAACAAAGTTGGGATACAGAGATAATGTTTTTCCCAATGCCTGGAACAAACAGAACATTATCAAGTTTAAAATTATGGGAAGGAGAGGATAAAGATAGCGAACCAGTGTGAGTTATGGGTAAGCTAGTGCCATCGCCAATCATAACATCATCTCCGTGGGTATAAGGCTGATGCATCGAGGGATTAGCCAAGTCGGCCGTAATGTGGTGTGTGGCACCACTGTCAAGCAGCCAATATGGCGTGGGTTGGACCCCTGAATGTGCTGTAGGCACATGAGCACGCAGTGTCCATGGTGAGCCTGGTGTAGAGTAAGCAGGAGTACTGAATCCCGATCGAGAACCTGTAGGGCAAGGGGTCCCATAGTCATGATATTGCTGAAGCATCAAACCATACTGTGAGCACTGAAGAATCCCGTGACCCAGTTCACCACAACCCTGACAAAACCCCTTTAACGGATGAGGTTTTCTAGGACCAAGGGGCGAAGACTAAGACTGTCATCCTGGAATGGGTGCAGGAGGGGGGCATCGCGGCTGATACTGGGTCTGTTGTGCTTGCGGCTGCTGGAACTGCTGATGAGTCGGCCGTGTGGTGTGTCCGCGACCACGACCGCGACCCTTGTGAGAAGGACCGAAGGAAGGGTTAGGCGATTCTGGAGTAGACATAAGGGCACGCGACTGGGTGTTGGCGACAAGCTGTTCATTCTGCGTGAGCTTCTCGAAAAGCTCTTCAAAGCCAATATCAGTGTCCCTGGCCTCGATCGCTGCAACAATAGGAAAGTAGACCTCACCGAGGCCATCCAGGATCCGATCAACCACATCGTATTCATCCATGGGTTTTCCGAGGACATCAAGTTCGTCGGCTTTCTGTTTGACAAAGTACATGAACTCAGGAACAGATCGTGTGCCTCGTTGTGGGTTTTTGAGGTGCTCTTTAATTTGGTTAATATAACCGCTTGACAAACGCGCCTAGATATTGTGAATTGCAGACCAAATTCATGCTGCAGTGTGGGTCATAGCAATGTGAGATAGGGCAAATTATGCCAGTGTACTAGCCATGAAAGAAAATACCAACTGGTCTTGTTGATAACAGGAGGTAAAGAGCGGATTAGGTACCAGCTTGGGGTAGGCAGCGACAGGCGAAGTTGCAGTGGATCAACTATAGACGGAGCTGTTGTAGTTTAAGTAGTCTGTTGGGAGGAAACCACCGTAGGTGCAACAATCAATGGCGTTGGCGGTGGTTGAGAGCCATCTACGTGGCTGATTAAGCCATGACCCCTGAGGAGGGCTTGAACCTGTGTTTTCTCGGTTAAAAAATGTTGCCATCCAATTTCAGAAGAGTTGGCGACGGGTTAATCACAATCAGAGGGCGTTCACGATTGTTTGGGTTAGGAAGAGTGTTGTTTGGTGCCATAGAGTTGACTGCGCAAAGAAAGCAGAGGCTCTGATGGGTGCTTGTGCGACGTTTGAAGACTTGCATACCAACGCTAGATGCGCTGGACCTGGAGAGATAAAGGGGAAGGACCGACGATTGTTGAACGGCGAAGAAGAACCGACGTCTATTGGACTACATCTATTGTCGAAAAAGAACGGACGTCTATTGATCGGCAATGAGCGGCACTGATGGTGCTGGTAACGGTGCAGGAGAGTGGCGCTGCTTTCCCGTTGCAGTTTCAATTGGGCGACGAGGACATGAAAATCCAACCACTTGGACGAAGTCGCCTGGTAGTAGGTTTGGCCGATGTATTAACAACAGCGGCTTCTAGGTTAGGAGCAAAACCTGCTCTGATACCATATGAAATCTGAAATGATGTATTATCAAATACTACATATGTTTCTTCTCTTTCAGCTTACTTCACTTTTTGATACTATTCACTGGGTCACTTTGACCCGGTAATTTAGTTAGCAAAACGATACACGAATTTGGTAATCTTTGAATGATCTTATAGAGTAAACTTTACTCTACAATACTATGAAAAAATTGTCAAAAAATTACATCGTTTCACTATCCAAATCATTGAGTCAAAGTGACCCAGTTACGAATAAAAAAAGTCAACCCCATTGAAAGAGAAGAAACAGAGGCAACACTTACCTAATATAGCTATTTATATGTGAAGACAAGCTAGGGACTAATAGCATAAATATTAGTTGGGTAAATTTCACTTACACACACTCAATTTAGAGTAATCTTCACTTACACGCCCTCTAGTTTGGAAATCTTCATTTACACCCCTTATGACCCCAAACTATCTATCACTTTTACCCTCTGTTTATTTTTTTTTGTTAGTTGGTAGGGTCAATTGCCAAGTATAATATTTTTGGACAACATTGCCCTTGGGATGGCTGTAATTACACTATGGCCTATTAGAATGCCATCTAGAGACACCTATATGAATTTACTGATTCCAACTCAGAATTTCACTACGTAGCTAATCTGGATGTTGATGTTAAAAATACTGTGTTAGCTTTGATTTCCTTCTCAGAACAGATTATAAACATCAGTTTGCAATTTCATGCGAGCAACTCAACATTAACGATTTTTGTTTTATCATCTATAACAGTGTTTCATATTTGGCATTTATTACCAAGCCTACCAAAAGTCATCAATGCAGATTTTACCAAAAAAATCCAAGGCTTTGATTAGTTAATGGTGAACGAACTTCTCTAAGCAGATACAGACACTAAAACACGAAACCCGAATCACTAATGTCACATAGAGGCGCTTGGAAAACAGTCAATTGGCCCATAAATAGCCTCGATCTTGGTAGTGGTTGGCTTGCAAAATTCTTAGCAATCCAGAAATAAAATACCGAACAATTAGAGCAAATTGATACATAAGATTGCTAAATAGTCTGGTCTATATTACAGTAGGATCCAGTTAAGTAGTCATACATCATCCCAACAAAGACGCAGAGATGCTACTATCTCTGTTATCAGTATCGAGCGATACTCGATACGTATCGTACGATACGATACGATACAGGCCACCAGCGTTACGTATCGTTCACTGTATCGCTAATGAAAGTGTATCAAACTGTATCGAGCGATACACATTCGATACGATACGTATCGTGCGATACACGATACATTTGAGAACTGATAACAGAGGTCCTACATTTGAGAACTGATAACAGAGGTCCTACGATACGTATTGATATAGAACTTCGTATTACATGGATTATATGAATATATTGTTAGATTGTCCTACTTCTCTAGGTTTCCCTCAATCTTGCTAGTCAAAGAACTAAATTATCTTGAATTCTTGATAATTGATCTAGCCTTTAGAAGAGAAAAACTGAAGAATAAAATGCCAGATAGAAGACAAATTGTTCTATTTACATGACTCTAGTGGAATACGGTTGAGTTAGAACTGAGTACTGATTAGAGATCTCAAACTTAAGTATTCCAGTTTTATGTTCCATTTAATTGGGTGCTTTTGCCACACATAAGCAAGAATATTTAACTACTAAAACGATGCCACATAGATATACCCCACATATAACTGATAGTGCACTCAATTCTTCTAATTCATTATTATTCTCACTTATGTAATGTGAATATGCGATTCATTGTTGGACCTGAGTCTAAAATATATTAACGTTCCCTTATAATGGGACTCTATAAACCTAGGTGCAGACCAAAAATGTTAATACGTGCTGGTTAGACTAAGTAAATGCCAGATACAACCAATAAACTCTTCACAATAAGGTTCAGTATATACTTTTAAGTTGGTTTAAGAAGGGTGTGCGTATCGTTCCGATACGCGATACGATGCGATACACGATACAAAAATCCTACTATCGATACACGATACGTATCAAACTTTGATAACTATGGCTACTATTCACAAAACAACTGATCCATAGATATCCATGGACAAATACATAGTATCATGAAGTGATGAAACTTCATTAGCTATTGCTAGCACTAGAATAACAAGCTTTTGTCCACATATAGGAAGGATATTGTCAACTGATCATCAGCTAGTTGCATCACAAAAAATCAGATAATACTAATACTGTTAGCAATTGGTGCGCCCATGTGGGGTGCCCAATGCAATTATCATAACCTTATGGGGTTAGTTGCACCAATGCACAAACTAGAGGGGTTAGTAGCTAAGGCTCAAACCCTAGGGGTTTATGTGCAAACTTAGGAGAAGTTTTGCCTATATAAGGAGGCAGCCTCCTACATATTATAATGCTATTCTACACAGTAAAGTAATTCTGTCTAGATACATACTAAGTTGTAGAGAACCCTAGTCTCTCTCCAACTTCATCCAAGGAGGTGGAACGTGGTGTGGAAATCAGTGTTCGTCCTCGAGATTCACACTAGATTGGTGGGAGCAAGATCAAAGAGGAGGCGCGTGAAAACAAGCAACACAAAGATCATCCGCTGCATTAAGGAGCTTAGGAAGACAAGGTAAACACATGAATATTACGCTTTAATTCATGTTGTAGATCTGAACATGTTAGATCCTTCCTGCCCTTCATTGGTATCAGAGCCATAGGCTTGTTTTTCGTTCCTCGATAAGCGTTCCCGAACCTGTTTTAAAAAATCGCGTTTCTAAAATTTCATAACCAGTAGACGAAACCTATATAGTTTGGTAGGATTTTTCACGAGGATTCCAGATATATAAATTTTATATTTTTTGGATTTACGGTGAATTAGTTGTGAATTTTCAAAGTTTCAGAACTGTATTAATCTGGACTGCTAGATCCAATAATTAGAACACGTTTTTCAAAAACTTGTTAAAATTGGATTTTGACCACATAATCGGGATCAGGACGAAGAGACGATCACGGAAAAATTTTTTTCGTCGCGATCAGAGCACGGGAAGGCGGCGCGTGGGCTTCACGCGCCACCGACGCCGCCCCCACGCGCGGCCACGCGCCGCCACGCGCCGCACGCGCCCAAGGGCTGGCGGCGGCTGCTGACGTGGCCCTAGGGCTGACGTGGCAGATGACGTGGCGGTGCCACGCCAGCAAGTGGCTGACGTGGCGATGACGTGGCAGCCACGTGTCAGCTGACGTGGCAGCTGACGTGGTGATGACGTGGCGGGCTGACGTGGCAGCTGACGTCAGCATAGGTGCTGATGTGGCATGCCACGTGGCATGCCACGTGGCATGCTGACGTGGCACATGGCCGACGTCGGCGCGTGGCGGAGGCGGACGCGCCCACGCGCGGCGGCGCGTGAGGGCGCGTGCGGCCTCCTCCCGCCGTCATTTTTCGTCCGGTTTTTTCCTAGGGACTCCAAATTAAATTTCCTATTTTGTGGGTACTTTTTCATAATTTTTGGAGTGACGGAAAATTTTAGTAATTTTCAGATTAATTAATTAGTGTTTAGCACACTTCCCGAGGCAGTTTGACGACCTTAAACACACTGTTTTGAGCCCAAATTTTTTCTGGAGACTTAGGTCAATTTTCCTACGTTTTGCTATAGGTGGTGAGACCCTAAGAGGTAGGGAGCAATTTTCGATCTTTTTAGTTGATTAGATTATTGCTTATTAATTTCCAGTAATTATTGCTTAATTCCGAAAATTTCCAGAAAATTCCAGTATGTTTATTATATTGTTATACATGCTGTTGTGGGTTGAATGGATGTGTTTTGGTGCATGGATGTGGCATAGATGTTTTATATTTTGGTTTTGGTTTTGTTTTTTGAATATGTAATCAAAATACGGCCTGCGTGTCGTGCCTCTCTATACTCTAGTGTCTTCTCTCCTCATCCACTCGCCTCTATGAGGTTACTTCTTATTAGAAATAAGATAGTTAGTAGAGATTGAAGATTGAAGCTTCAAGAGAGGTGGCCAAACCAAAAGCTATGGCGCAAGGTGCATGGAGCAATTAGACGGTCTAATGGAGCCTCAAGCTTGGAGTCCTCAAGTAGGCGAGATGGCATGAGATGGAGTCCACGATTTGCTCAATAAGTGCTCTCAATAGTGGGAGTGCACCTTAGGGGCCACATCCATTGCATATTTATTTATGCTTATGCTTGTTTTATGTTATAATTGCGTGTGATTGGCTATGTATGTTTAACCTCGCATGCTAAAGAACTAAAACAAAGAGCTCACATGATGACATGATTAAAATTGATAGGAAATCACAAGTGATGAGATTTGATTCCTAGGATATACGCTAGGTTTTGGTGGAGTCCTTGTGAGGAACTATTGAGATTAATCGATGTCACATGTTATTTAGGAGCTAAAACAAAGCTAGTAACTAATATCCATTTTGTCTCATTTTTCAGTCATGATGAACACGAATCTATTTCCTAAATCTGCTATAATTCTAAAGGGAGACAACTTCCGTGCATGGTACAGAAGTGCGATATGTCGCATGATTGAGCTAGGACTGTCTGATCATTTGCATATGGCAAAGATGGAGCCGTGGGTACCACCGGGCGGCCCAACTGATGCATATAGACGTGATCTTGAGGCTTACCAGAAATGGGAAGTTGATGACAAGAAAGCATGTCTAGAATTGATGGATCTAGTGAGGACTGACCTCCTAGAGTCAATTGTGATTGATTATGCAAAGAAGCTCTGGGAAGACATTCTAGGACTGTACGGAAGTGCAGACGACTTCCAAAAGACATGTCTATGGATAATGCTCACTTCTACGGTGAAGGATGATAATGTCTCTATGGATACGCACCTAAAGACCTTATCATTCTATATTACTGAACTTATAACTTCTGGGCATGATGTATCCGATGAGAGACAGCTAAAGGCTGTGAGAATGTCTCTACCAGATTCATGGGATTCCGTGAGAAAGGTGTTGCAGGGATCAGATGACATAAGGATATTTGATGATGCAAAGCGATATTTATTGTTTGAGGAAAAGAGACTGGAATTTGCCAGAACTTCTAGTCCAGCATCGCAGGTAGAGAGCCCTCCCATGGCAAATGTGCCAAAGGGTCAGGAAGTCATCGTGGAGCACGAGAGTGGAGGCCACATGGGCCCATGCCGCAAGATCAGTAAGCGCCAAATGTGGAAGAGGTCCAAGAGGGATATGAGACAAGTTATGTGCTATAACTGCCAGGCATATGGCCACTTTGCTCGTGACTGCGCCGAGCCAAAGGTACACTATAATCCAAACTCTGACTGTTATGTTGTAAGTCAAGTTTATATTGCTGATTCCCCTAATGTGTGGGTATTGGATTCAGGTGCGAGTGACCACCTAGCATGTGATCGAGACGCGTGCACGGATTATAGGCGAGTACCAGTGGGCAGTAGAAGAGTGTACATGGGGAACAACTCTTTCGTTGATGTGGTGGGCATTGGCACATATCAGCTGAAGATGAAGTCTGGAAAGACGCTTGTTCTTCATGACGTTTTATACGCTCCTGATGCACGCAAGAACTTAGTTTCAGTTTCTAGACTTTTGGATTTGGATTTTAGACTTGTTTTTGAGGGTGGTTTTGCCAAACTGTTTGTTGGCAACTCATGTTTTGGTACTGGTTATATTTCTCGTGGTTTATTTTATTTAGACATTGTTGGTTCTAGCATTTATGATGTTTGTGATTCTCGTTCATATATTACATCTTCTAGTGATGATGATGCCACTAAATGGCATGCTAGATTGGGACATATAGGACAGGACAGGATGAACAGGCTGGCCAAGGCAGGCCTACTTGGAGATATGCCCAAGATTTCATTACCTGTATGTGAGTCTTGTCTTGCAGGAAAAGCTAAACGCAAACCGTTCGGTAAAGCAGTAAGGGCTACTGAGCCTTTACCACTTATTCATTCTGATGTTTGCGGTCCATTAAATGTTAAAGCTAGACATGGTGCTCGATATTTCATCACATTCATAGATGATCACACTCGTTTTGGTTATGTGTATTTGATGGCACATAAATCTGAAGCGCTAGGGTGCTTCAGAAAATTTCTACAAGAGGTAGAGAACCAACTGGACAAAAGAGTTAAGGCTCTTAGAACAGATCGAGGGCGTGAGTATCTATCTGAGCAATTCAAAGAGCTCTGTGAGACTAAAGGAATAGTGAGGCAGTTGACTATTCCCTTCACACCGCAGCAAAATGGTGTAGCGGAAAGAAGGAATAGAACACTGTTAGAGATGGTTCGTAGTATGATGGCAAATGCGAATCTGCCTATCTCCTATTGGGGAGATGCATTGATGACTGCCACATACATACTAAACCGTGTGCCCACCAAGTCTGTAGCCACAACCCCTTACGAGATGTGGACCAAAAGGCAACCCGAATTGGGTCACCTTAGGCCATGGGGGTCGGCCGCCTATGTACGTAACGTCTCCCATGTCCATGGGAAATTGGGTGCTAGAGGAAAGAAGTGCATCTTCATACGGTACTCTGAGCACTCCAAGGGTTATGTATTCATAGCGCAACAGCCGGATGGTAGTCTAACAGAGATGGAATCGCGAGATGTAGAATTTCTCGAGAGAGATTTTCCCAGTCAGGGAGAAGCACGTGGAGATGGTATTCTCTACGAAGAGGAGGAACCACTGGATGACTCTCAGTTCTCTACAGACCTACAGGGAACAGTCCCTATGGATCTTCAGAACAGTGGGAGTGACTTGCCTAGTGAGCAGCCCATCATATATGATGATGAAGCTGAAGAAGAACCCTCTTTGCGTAGGAGCGCTCGTGGGAGCGTACCCCGTCGACGATTTAACATCGAAGGGGAGGCCATGATGGTCACCACGCAAGAAGATGATGAACCTAGGACATTGTCTGAGGCTCTCTCATCCCCTGACAAGAAAGAATGGAACACTGCTCTACAAGAAGAACTGGAGTCAATGAAAACCAATCATGTTTGGGATTTAGTTGACTTGCCTCCTGAGCGTAGGGCCATTGGAAACAAATGGGTTTTCAAGGTCAAGAGGAAGGCAGACGGAAGCGTTGAGAGGCACAAGGCCCGGCTAGTGGCAAAAGGCTACACCCAACAACAGGGTGTGGATTACGAGGAGACGTTCTCACCGGTTGTGAGAATTGCCTCCATTCGCCTCATACTTGCAATAGTGGCTAGCATGGACTTGGAACTACATCAAATGGATGTTAAGACTGCATTTCTCAATGGAGAACTAGATGAGGAGATCTATATGGCTCAACCGGAAGGTTTTGAGAAGAAAGGTCAAGAGCACAAAGTGTGCAAACTGATTAAGTCCATATATGGACTTAAGCAGTCCTCTAGACAGTGGTATTTGAAATTCCATCAAGACATTGTAGCATATGGCTTCACAATGGTTGATGAGGACCACTGTGTGTATGTTAGACGTTCCGGTAAGAAGTTCATGATACTGTCATTATATGTAGATGACATATTACTAGCCAGCAATGATAAAGGAATGCTCGGAACTACCAAAGGGTGGTTATCCTCTCGTTTTTCAATGAAGGATATTGGAGAAGCGAGTTACATTCTTGGGATAAAGATCCTAAGGAACCGCTCTAAGAGGCTTCTTGGCTTGTCTCAAGAGACATACATCAAGAAGATACTTGAACGGTTCCAGATGATGGACTCCAAGCCATTCGAGACTCCCATTGCACATGGCGAGAAACTCAGCCTAGAAATGTGTCCCAAGACCCAACACGAGAAAGACCAGATGGCCAAAGTACCCTATGCAAGTGCTGTCGGAAGTTTAATGTACGCAATGATGTGTACAAGGCCCGACATATGTCATGCTGTCGGTTTAGTTAGCAGATATCAGTCTGATCCCGGTGTTGGACACTGGAAGGCTGTTAAGAGGATTCTCCGATATCTCAAAGGTACTAAGGATTACGTGTTAAGCTACCGAGGCTCTGAGCTAAGGCTCATTGGCTACAGTGATGCTGACTGGGGTGGGGACCTAGACGCACGTAAATCGACCTCAGGCTACGTCTTCATGCTGGGTGGAGGAGCCATTACATGGCACAGTAGCAAGCAGACTTGCACTGCCTTATCAACCATGGAAGCTGAATACGTTGCCTGCTCCGCGGCAGCAAGGAGAGTGTTTGGCTGAAGAGATTTCTGGTCAGCTTAGGAGCGGTTGACGAACCAAGACCAGTAACGCTTCGTTGTGATAGTATGTCGGCCATAGCTTGTGCTAAAGATTCGAAATACCACAGCAAGGCCAAACATATTGAGATAAAGTACCACTTCATTAGGGAAGTAGTAGCTAAGGGAGATATCACTCTAGAGCATATTCCTACGAATCAGATGTTAGCTGATCCAATGACCAAGCCTCTTCTTAAGGCTACTTTTGTTGGTCATACTAGGAATATAGGGTTAGGCAAATGGAGCTAGGTGTCAGACTGATTAGACGTTTTGAGACATTGATTGATTGGATATTAGGAATGGATTTGTTATTTATGCTGCATGTTGTTTGATACGTGTATGATATGTTACATTTCCTGTACTAGCTTAGAGCATGTCACGCAGACACCAGGTTGGCTCACTCACACGAGCAACCGCCTTCGCAATATCCTGGATATGTCTGGGTGTGGCGGAAGATGAGACAGAATCCCGATAAGCGCTGAAAGCCTGCGATAGGATAAGAAATGTCTTCTTCATATGAGCATATGGCCTATGATAAGAGCAAGATGTCTATCAGTAGAGCTAGGAGCCTGTCAGACGGATTTAATTGTCGCATTGGAAATAAGTTCCAAGGTGAGGTTGGTTATGGCCAATCGAACATGGTTATTACCCCGAACCATGTATGGTAGAAAGCCAGATGCGAGAGCTGATAATTGTTCACAATAGTGTGACGTCGCAGCACTCGGGCTGGTGGCCATAAGGGCTACCGGATAGACATCTGCATAGTGGTCCTTCGCAAGGATAAGACATGCGCTCTGATCAGAGTCTAAACACTATGGCGCATATTCCCCCTGAATAACGCGCGCTTATGAGTGACCATGAGGTGATGAGTAGAATTAGTCCCTGGGATTCCTCATCGTGTGAGCCTCGTCGATCATAGAAAGATGATTGACACTGTATACCCTTTGTACTTACGTCTGTGTCATGAGGAGACGGGTCGGTGGTGCTACTTTGGCGTGACACCTTACGGCTATGGATGATTCGGCCTTCCGGACACTGCTGGGAAAGCAGCTGAGCCGAATCTGAGTGACACATGTATGTAAGGAAAGATTCTCGTTGCATCGCTCTTTATTATCTTCATTGGGCCCACCTGCAAGATCTTATGGGATCGTGTAGGATATGAAAATATAAAGGAGATGTGGACTCATTGGAGCATGGCCTTCGGGACATGGCAGGTGCTCATGATCCACGAGATGACAATCGGAGGAATCTGGGGAATACGAGAGTTACGGAGAGCATTATCACTGTTTTATGTTTTAAGGGTGCCTTCCTGCGCTGGCTATACGAGTTTGGTATGTGGATCTCCCGAGAGGGTGCCTTCCCATGCTGGCTATACGAGTTTGGTGTACGGATCTCCCGAAATGCAGGTACTCTCACCGGTCACACGCCACGGCCACACAATACTCTTTTGTAGATGATAGAAAGTTGGAGATTGATGGAGACTAGATGAATTGTGCAACCCCACTGTGCGAGTGGGAGATGTTAGCAATTGGTGCGCCCATGTGGGGTGCCCAATGCAATTATCATAACCTTATGGGGTTAGTTGCACTAATGCACAAACTAGAGGGGTTAGTAGCTAAGGCTCAAACCCTAGGGGTTTATGTGCAAACTTAGGAGAAGTTTTGCCTATATAAGGAGGCAGCCTCCTACATATTATAATGCTATTCTACACAGTAAAGTAATTCTGTCTAGATACATACTAAGTTGTAGAGAACCCTAGTCTCTCTCCAAAGGAGGTGGAACGTGGTGTGGAAATCAGTGTTCGTCCTCGAGATTCACACTAGATTGGTGGGAGCAAGATCAAAGAGGAGGCGCGTGAAAACAAGCAACACAAAGATCATCCGCTGCATTAAGGAGCTTAGGAAGACAAGGTAAACACATGAATATTCCGCTTAAATTCATGTTGTAGATCTGAACATGTTAGATCCTTCCTTCCATTCAAATACGATGGATCACTCCTAGCTTCTGGTACTAGTTCTTGAGAAAGACCCTGGTTAAGACTGCCTTAGACTGCAAAGACTCCTTCAACAGCTTCAGACCGTGGAAATTATTGTCAAAGAAACACCCAAAACAATATTAACAGAAAATATCTTCGGTTATTTACTAAGAATTTTCATACACAAATTCTTACTAATGTACAGTACCTCATCCATCCCCAGTTCCACAACCCTTTCTTGCAGTGTGTCGATCCCTTTGACACCAAACTTGTTGAGAAGAGTGATGCTGGATATGGTAGACATTGGGGACACAACCAAGTCATCCATCACCATATATGTCACCACCCCTTTCACAAAACCGGCACCGCCAGAAACCGTCGTCACGGGCTGAACCTTGGGTGGTGGAACAATGTAGTTCATTGCCCTTGACATATGTTGGCTACAATTGGGACACACTGCGAATGGATCATCAGAGACATTGGCCCTGCAACTGGTACTATTGTAATTGTTGTAACCGCCATGACACTGATACAACTTCTTGGCTGCAGTATTACTATTGTTGGTGGTGTTGCCGCAGTAGTTAGGCAACAGAACCGGAGCATTTAGAGCAGATGATGGCATCTGAGGCTTCAAGAGAGTCTCTCTTGTATGAGTTGTTTGTAAATAGGTGTCACCCAGTGTTTCGATGCTGTCGTAGAGGTTACCAAGACTACCCACCATGGAGCTCTTGGTGAGAAGCCTTGTGACCGTACCCAAAGGCATGGACATGAGGTTGAATTGGAAATCAATGAAGTCCTTGCCAGCTTCTGTTGTATAAAAATGTCAAAATATTATTTTTATATTTAAATTTAAATTCTTTTCTTTTCTAAAAGGTTGTGTTGTTTCATATAGTTGTAACTTTTAACAAAGAGTTATAACTTTTGGCGGTGTCTTTTCTAAATAGGTGCTTCATGCACCCGTTGGTTCCTATAAATACTAGTGTGTCTTTTATGTCACAATAAGTTTCAGATTTGTGTCTCTCTTCTTCAATGACTTCTCCCGTGTCCGGGTTGGGTTCTAATTAAAGAGAAGACAAGAAGTGCAATCTTGCTTCTTCTCCACCGCGGTAGGCATTGTATCGGTGGGTAGCATTTCCGTTCAACCCATTTTGCACCGTATAGTGGGGGAAATTACTATCCTAAAGATAGGTCCTGGACCGCCTTAGCCTACACCGTCAATCTCCTCAATCTTCCATTATTAGATAAGTTTTTCTATCTCCTTATTCATGTTCTTCTCTATTTATTTTCTGAATTTCTATTCAAGTTTGGTTACTAACACATTTTCTGAAATTGTTCTTATCTAGTGGATTTTCCACAACAATTTTAGGATAGTAATGGTTTCTCTTTACGTTTGAGTGCAATTTCAGAATTTGGATTTGTTAGATGACGAGATACTGTTGACCTTGCCAAGTGAACAATCAGAATATTTTGCCCATGAACTTTCTCTGCCGGAGTGGCTACAGATTGTAGCAAACACAGCACTGTGTTGAGGCCAAAACAAAATATGGACTTTAGTTCAACATAATTCCACCTGCAATGATTGAACGGAAAATTCTTCATGCGATTATGATGGCTAGTGCTTTTGGGAAACGTACTATGGTTCTTTTACCACATGACCAAAGAGAAAGCATTGTGGCTCATGATTCACAATCATTTTGGATCCGCAATTACTGGTGCTCCATGCCTCCATCCGAGAGAGCAATCCGCACAAGAGTACATATGAAAGAGGAGAAATTCTAAAACTCGTAGCAACTGTCAGATAAGTATATTTCATTGTCAAATATTTTCTCTATCAAGTTTCTTTAATTAATCCCTTTAAAATCATGTTTCATGAGATATGATAGAAATCTGGTCCTTGTTCGTTACATATATGTGTTATCTGCAGTGTCTTATGCAAAGAAACTTATTTACAAAAAAAAAGGGGGAAGTTATGGCGGTTAGTAGACACTTCTGATGTCTTTTCAGAGAGTGAATTGTCTCCAACATTTGTGTCCACGAATCAAACCAACTTGTCATGATTATAAATATTGATTTGTTCTTCCATGAATTTGTATCTTCTGCGTTAGATTCATTTTATATATTATTATTTTTGTTTCCTATGTGGAGGCTTGGTTCGATATCCCATACATTATTATTGACATATAGCTATTTCTTTATTGGATGATAACAGGTGAAATGGTTAGAGAAGATTTTGTGCAGTTCTTGTAAACTTGTTAGTCGAGTATAATTTTTGTTTCAACTCCAGAAATAGCAATATTCAAATTGTCAAGGGATGTGATATAAACTTCAATGAGTAAACAAATTGATGAAGGATTCATCTTTATGATGAAGCAAAGCAATTGTGAAAAAACGTTTCCCTTAAGGTGGTGCATTTTCGTTGTTGTTTGATTATCTTGTCTAACCAAATACTGTTGTGGCAGGGTAGGTACACGACATTATTGAGAGTGCTTTTTGACGTACCATGGAAGATTTATGCGAGACAACGTCAAATTAACAAAGTGGTGTGAAATGATGGGTGACTCTAGTCTAACCAGTGTTTGTTGTAAAACTAGAGCAAATTTATTAGTGATTGCATGGGGTTATCAAATTTATTTTTCTATCATAGAAAAATATGATGATATAGAGATTGCATTGTGTTATTGAATTGTGTTGCTAACTTTTGTTTTGTGAAGTTGACAGATGTAAGAAGAGTTTATTGTCGAGAAACGTCAGCTAGAAAAAGCAGACGACATAAGTCATTGTCGATGAATGTCTACTTTTCATCCATGATGAATAATTTACAATTCATGTGATTCCATAAGATGGAATATGTCTTTATAGAAATGTCTAAGTAAAAGGTAAGTGGCGCAATTAATATTGTGAATTGGTGAGACATCTCCATAAATTGGAAAGTGTCGTTCGCGACAAATTGTCATGACAATTGAGATAATGATTGAACTCCCAACCTAATATTACTAGGTTGATGAATTTAAAGTCATGGGAGATATGGGGCTATTACCGATCTATAGCGGTGTCTAAATTGAAACCTACCTCATCATGATGATGTCGGGCATTACCGAAAATCACATGCATGGAGGTTCAAGGGCAATTCAATTAAAAGACCACCCACGGAATGCTAGTGTGAGACTACATTCCCAGTGCATTGCATTATTTAAGGAATAGTGGGGGTACAAACTTCTTACTAAGAAATGAATGCTATTCCTTCAAAGTCCCGTATCTGACGAATGCACTGTTCATCCACAACAATATTAGTAGGTTGGACGCAATGTCCTTAACAGAACTCATAGCCTTTATGGTGGAGCGATAAAGCGGTTGTGGACGCTCTAGATGAGTCTGCCTTTGCAAGTAAGGAAGTGAGAGGCCGCTTTCTAGGGGTTACTCAGTAAGACCCTGAGAGTACTTGCTAAGACCGATTCAGCGCAAGGCCCATTAATAAAGCGCTGCCTCTTGAAGAATTAGAACCCGGTACCTACGTGAATAGTTTCTTACTATCCTCGCGGATATAAGTCTCTATTCAAACCACGATTCAAGGCCCAGTCCATCGTTGGCGATACATGGTATCATACCCGATCCTTGTTTCCTGTGTCTTCATATTTTTTCGTATTCGCGTCTAATATTTTGAGAATTTTTAGTGGGGGATTGTTGTATAAAAATGTCAAAATATTATTTTTATATTTAAATTTAAATTCTTTTCTTTTCTAAAAGGTTGTGTTGTTTCATATAGTTGTAACTTTTAACAAAGAGTTATAACTTTTGGCGGTGTCTTTTCTAAATAGGTGCTTCATGCACCCGTTGGTTCCTATAAATACTAGTGTGTCTTTTATGTCATAATAAGTTTCAGATTTGTGTCTCTCTTCTTCAATCACTTCTCCCGTGTCCGGGTTGGGTTCTAATTAAGGAGAAGACAAGAAGTGCAATCTTGCTTCTTCTCCACCGCGGTAGGCATTGTATCGGTGGGTAGCATTTCCGTTCAACCCATTTTGCACCGTATAGTGGGGGAAATTACTATCCTAAAGATAGGTCCTGGACCGCCTTAGCCTACACCGTCAATCTCCTCAATCTTCCATTATTAGATAAGTTTTGCTATCTCCTTCTTCATATTCTTCTCTATTTATTTTCTGAATTTCTATTCAAGTTTGGTTACTAACACATTTTCTGAAATTGTTCTTATCTAGTGGATTTTCCACAACAGCTTCTGCAAACAGAACTTTCTTTCCATTCTTGTCAACAAGGAGCTTCAAGCTCACTTTGGAAGTTGCCATTGATGTCTTGTGAATGATTTGTTTAAAGAATTGTACTAGTACGAGCGACTCTCTCCCTCTCTAGTCTGAAGTTAAAGGATAGTACTAGTAGTAGTGCTGATATTAAAAGGCTCTCTTAGATCAGTTCTTGGGTTTGACGGTTGTCTGTAGTTGCAAACTCCCTTCTGATAGACAAGACAAGACAAAGTAGGATATGACCAGTTGATCGATGGCTCTCTCTTTGTTGCAGACTTGCCAGGTTTTTTATTGACATCCCTTTAATTTGTGGCAGACTTTACACGCCTCTACTGACTGGCAGGGGCCGAGTTAGATATTTGAAACGTCCAAGACAATTTTATAAGGTCTTCAAAATATTTAGGGCATTATTGTAATTGAGAATGATACCATTTAAATTTTTTGTAGATTATAGGATAAAATTGTCATTTTATTAAAATTTTGAGTAAAGAACCCAGACAATTACCTCATCACTCTTTAGTAGAGTATGGTACACTTGCACACCAAACATTTTCTTCACCCATTCTTGTTTGGGAACTGATATTTCACACTTTTAACATGCCAAAGTATAGTGGTAATATTTTTGCTTTCTGTACTATCTTTTGATATTAAAAGTAGATGTTCTTTTGGTTTTTAGTTTTTACCTACTTTCTAGACAGTAATAGTTTTTCCACTCGACGTTTGAGAAGCAGTGATGGAGTTACGTTTCCTAACATGTTTTTTTACAATTTTATTAATAGACTTTTCTTATACATGTCATAACAATCAATCCAAAAAAGACAAATCTAATTGTAATAGAACTCCACAAAGTATGATATTGTTATCCGAAATTACATCAATCCTACTTACCAAACACAAAAGGTACAAGATGATTTTTCGCAATAAGTTATATATGAAATTTACCAAACACTTTTTAAGTTGATTTCTATAGCACTTTCTGACATCACTTCCGTCACAACTTCTTTCTAAAACGCTACAACATTCCCGAATTGGCATTTCGTGCATGTTTTGGCTGCTAAAAAATTTAATCTCCTTTGTTTCTTAAATATTTTGAGACATATTTTAATAAAATTTGACAAATAATCTGCAAATTATACAATTTCAATTTTTTTTGAACTTTTTTAGCTATAACTTCTGAAATACCACACTCTACCCTATATTTTATGCATGAAATATTAGTTTTTTATTAACGCATAATATCTTAAGCGTATCAAAAGTCCTTCATTATATTTGGGTCTTAGTAGTATTTTCAGATCTTGTGGTTTGATCCAACGGCTCATAATGAGACCGTTGGATTACCATGTATCTAGTTGTTGTTGTTAATGGAAAACCCTAAGGACGCCATTTCATTATTCTGCGCCGTCACTTCTCTTTCCTCTTCCTCCTTCTCTCTACAACTCTAATGTCGAAACCCTAGCTTGATTCATTCAAGCTTTCATGGTATCAGAGCCTCATGTTGGCTACCATGTTTCAATCGTCCTCAAATCCCCTTTATCTCTTATCCAAAATCCACAATCTCATGTCCTTTAAACTTGATAATACCAACTATGTTCTTTGGCGATAACTGTCATCTATTTTTCATACCCATAATCTCTACGAGTACATCGATGGTTCTATCCCACCACCGCCAGCTACTATTCCCGATTACGATGCTCCTGGCGGTTTAGTTCCTAATTCGGCTTATCGTGACTGGCTTACTCAAGATCAAGCGCTTCAAACTCTAATCAACGCCACTCTAACCCCTGAAGCTCTGACGCATGTGATTGGTAAGACCTCTTCTAACGCCGCTTGGCTTGCTCTTGAAGGGAGGTATGCATCTCTGTCTCGATCTCATATTCTACAATTTAAATCAGGGTTGCAAACATTGAAGAAATGTTCTGATTCTGTGGATCTATACATGCAAAAGCTTAAAGATATTCGTGATGAACTTGTTGTGTCTATGGTCAATATTGATGATGAAGATATGCTCTTATATGCTCTAAATGGTCTTTCTCCTGGATATAACTCTTTTCGCACAACTATTCGAAACAATCGTTCTGGATCTATTAGTTTTGAAGAGTTATATGTCTTGCTTAAATCTGAAGAACATATGCATGAGTCTCAAGTCTCTGATCTATTTGCTCCGACTGTCTTTTCTTCTTCTACTTGTTTCTCTGGTTCTACCTATAGTGGCCGTGGTCAATCCACTAGTAGACATAACCCTAAATCAAGGTCTGCACATGTTAACTATCAATTTTTTGGTCTTGACTATCATTCTCTTGTGGATTGGTGGCATAGAATGGATTATTCTTATCAGGGGAAGCCTCCACCTGATCAACTCACTTCCTGTAATGCTTCTACCTCTGGCTCTTCTACACCTGATTACTGGCTTTCTGAATCTGGTGCTACAAACCACATGACTTCTGATATGAGAAATCTATCTATGGCTGACACCTATTCTGGATCTGATTGTGTTACTATGGGTAATGGTCAGACCTCTTCTATCTCTCACACTGGTACAGCTCAACTGAACAATAAGACTCATTTTTTTTCTTTTACCTAATACCTACATGTGCATAATCTTGCTACCAATTTGTTACTGTTTATCAATTATGTCAACAACACAATTGTTGCTTTACTTTTAATGCAAACTCTTTATCTATCCAGGGCAACTGGCAAAATTATCTATCAAGGCTTGGGTGAATATGGACTTTATCCTATTTATGCTTCACCTTTTCATACTTCTACTCAATCTCCAAGGCTTGTTTGTGTAGCAAAATAAATGTGCCTTTGCTGCATTTCAGACTGGGTCATCCAGCAAACAATGTCTTACTTAAGTTATTTGGTGCTTCTTATAAGCTTTCATCTATTTATGCAGTATGTGAATCATGTATTAAAGGAAAAAATCATTAGATTGCCTTATAGTAAATCCCTTATTATCACACACACACACACACACACACACACACACACCTTTGCAGTTGCTTCATTATGATGTGTGGGGTTTCTGCTTCAGTTAAATCTCTTCATGGCTATAGGTTCTGTGTTTTGTTCATTGATGATCATACTAGATATACATGGTTTTTCCCTCTTTTTCATAAATCAGAAGTTGCTTCAGTTTTTCCCAAATTTAAACTTCATGTTGAGAATTTAATTGGATAAGGAATCAAAATTTTAAGGTCAGATGGAGGTGGTGAATACATGTCTTTTGTTTTTCAAAATTTCGTACAAGATAGTGGGATCACTCATTAAAATTCATGTCCACACACACCTCAACAAAATGGGATTTCAGAAAAAAATAAAAAATAAAAAATAAAAGTTGATGCTCAAATTAGCCTGCTAGTCGCAAGTTTACGAATCAAGTAATATAAAGAGTATTTTCAACTCGGATTATCGATCCCACAAGGACTTTGAAGCTTTTAAGAAAAAGAGTGGAAAAAGGATGAATTTGAGATTATGGTTGTAAACTAAGTACGAAAAGTAAAGCCTAAAACTGTAAATCTTTTTGTGAAATTTTTCTGAATAATCGTAAGTATTGTAAAATCTAGGGATTGAGATACTAGATTCCAGGATCCCCTAGGGTTCTTCAGATTTTCGTTCTTTGTTTGATATGAAAACACACAACAGTTGAGGTGTGTGTGGACTGGGTTTCTAACCTGTCCTAAAGGACTGGGTCAGATTCTCTAACAGTTGGTCAAACGGTTTCAGGCTAGTCCTAACTCCTCTTCGTTGTTCGGCCCATCGGGGTAAGGTGCTAAATTCTGTCTTCTCTCCTAACCCTAACCGGATGTTTTCACCTACCGGGTCAGGTCTGTAGCAATTCTGGGTGATCAAGCCGAGCATGCATGAACAGTAAAATTCAAAGACAGAATAACGAATAAAGCTGCTGAAATTAAGAAACAGCAATCATGAATTCATAGTCAAAATATTGAACTAATCTCTGAGTACGAAACCATGGGGTCATCGATAACCTAGGTAAAAGGGTTAGCTACTGGAATTCATAACGTAAATAACGAAGTTTCTTTAATAAGAGTGAGAGAAAATCAAACTAGTGTCTTGGAAACTGGATTCGTGCTTCCGTGATCTACGGGGATGCTCAGACTTCTCCATGGGAGTTGTTGTCTGTTAAAACGGGTTCTGGACATGTCTTTATATAGTGCTGGGATGTTTCCAAAGAGATTGCTTGAAATTACAAAATTGCCACTCACTGACGACCGCCTCAAAAACAGCTCACTCTCTGCATAGCTTGTGCGTAGCTACGCAGACAGTACCTCAAAATTCCCCAGCTTTTCACTCATGTGCGTAGTTGACCTTCTATGTGCGTAGCTACGCACCAATTACGCAGGTCGGGACTTTTGGTCTCCAATTTCTTCAAACCTTCATCATGTGTGCGTAGCTACGCACCAACTACGCAGGCAGTACCCTGCTTTGGCCAGAACTTCCTTCTCTGCTTGCTGTGTTCGTAGCTTGTGCGTAGCTACGCAGCAGCTACGCACACAACAGCTTCTCAGCTTCAGTTTTTTGCCTCCTTAGTCTCTTCCTGCCTTCCTGCTTGATCGCCATTGTCTCACGAGCCCTGTTCCTGCATAGACAACACGAACACACCCATGATCATATCCAATAAATTCGTAAAATAAGCAGATATTTTAGAAGAGTTATAAAATAGCTTGCTCTAATTCCCGAGGCTTTCTAAGATCGAATTTTGGCCCATTTTCAGGCACAAAACACACTTCTTTTAAGCTCATCTATAACTCCTAGTGAGGAGTTATCAAATACCCCCGCTCTAAGCTTTGGCTCGTCGCGGGCAAACCCCTTGTATACTCTCCTGGATTGCATACATCTCTGCTTTGCAAACGACCATTCTGTGCATACAACTACCTTTGCATACCACTTGTGAATGCATACTTTTCTGACCTGGACCTAAAAAACAGACAACTCAATAGAAGACCGAATCAGAAAGAATATACAATGACTCAAACGTATACTCAGTTACACGTAATAAATATTTTCTGCATGAGATCGGGCAATCTCCTTAACGCAAAGCGGAGCATCAACAAAATCTCATCTTCTTAGCAGGAAGTACCTACCCACACACGATCGGTGAGGCTAACAGATTATACGAGTGGATATATAGATCTGACACCTAGTACTGTTACTTCCATATGCAACCTGGGCAAATCCCTAGCATACCTACCATCCGAGCTATTTCCGAAGATAGGATCCTAAGTCTAACATGCAGGATTTATAAGTGTATATCAAGGTATGGCATAGGGATGGCAATCGGGTAGGGTTGGGCCATAATACAACGGACCCGACCTGACAATGTACGTGGGCTGACCCGCGCTGACACAAAAACCCATTCTAGTGACTACCAAACCCGCACCGCACCCATTAATCTGAAGCCCAATTCAGCCCTATACCAAACCCGCACTATCACAGACCCGCTTCTCCTCATTCTCTTCTATGTTCCTGGATCACAGCTCGAAGTATAGATACCAATCAATGGTTATTGAGCTCACGCCGCCGACGTCAGTCGAGCATCTAGTGTTCGGTATCGACTCGAATCATAAGTTGAACAATTGTATTCTTAGAAATTCAATTGTCACCGTGTATTTCACAAACGAAGTATCAAATAGTATCCTGAATCTTGAATAGATTCAAGCAAAAATTCAACATAAACCTCAACAAGAAGAAGACGAGGAAGACGCAGAAACAACAACATAGGTAACCCATTTTCCGACTATCGCATGAGCTTCGTTCAAAGCCATGAATTTCTGATGGTGTCTCGAACCCCAAATCTTTCGATGACGTCATATTGTACATGTTCCAGAGTTGGTAGTTGTGGTCTGCTTGAGTTGCCTTGGCGATTGACGACGACATTGAGGAAGAACCGGAAGTGGATCGTCTCCGGCGGCGGAGGCAGAGTGAGGGCGACGACGAAGAGGAGTGGGGAAGGGATCGATGGAATAAAGAGGGCGGCGGCGGAGAGGAGTGGGTTCAATAGCCATGGAAGTGACCAGAGCATCTGTGAAGCAGACGTGCGAAAGACAACGAGTAGAATGAATTTAGGGGTAAAGTGACGCCCTATCCAAGCAGTAAAACCCTCACTCAACCCGCACCTAACCCGCACAAGGCCCAAGCCCACTCTTACTGATTAGGCCCGATGTTTATTCTCCTCCCAGCCCGACCCTCACCCATTATTTGCAGTACTTGATGAGTGTTTTGCACCGGGCAGGTCAGCGGGTTGACCCGCTTTTCAGAATCGTATTGCCATCCCTAGTATGGCATGTTCCCACTTGTTACGACATTCTCACTGTTCCCAACTCACACCCCTCACCAAGTTCCCAAAACTGACCGAAACACCTAAGTCTCTGTAACTCAATTCCTAGTCTCTGGTGTGTCTTCGCCGTTCTCGTGGCCGCAAATGTGAAGCGGTGTCGAATTCAGAACAGAACACCTACTCAACTTTAAACAACGAAACACTACATAAACTGAAAAAATTGTAAAACTAGAGTTTTCTCTTTTTTTTCTTTCTTTTTTTTTCCTTTTTTTCATAATAAATAAATATACTGAATAAAAAAAATACCAAAAACATAATTAAAAATGATAAAAGCTAAGTGGTTCCCAAAAAAGAATAGTCTGATGTCGCGGGGTGCGCAAAATATCCTCGAGTATAGTACCCCCGCACTAAGCATGACATGTTGATCCTGTAGTCGTAGACAAAATACATGCAGTGCCACCAAACCTCCTCATCACCAAAGATGTAGAAACTCAGCACGATCACCAATTGAAATTCCACAACCCTCGGTACCCTATTTTGTGTGAAAGGATGCCTCGCACGCGAATCTCCACCTGTGATCACTATGTAGTGCAGTGAATCACCTCGGCAAATCAATGTAGTCGCCTCTAACTCACTCTGTCCAACCCTCGATAAGCGTAAAAACTGTCAAACTGTCCACAATAATCTGTCATGAAGCTCTCCCTGTCAGAAACCCTCCCTAACTCACTCCTCTGTCATAACGCATAGGAACAACCAACTATACGAGTGATGATCACAAAGCAGGCCTCCTAGGATACATTATAAAAGGTGTAAACGACTTCAAACGGGGTTACTATGTGGACCTAGGGTAAAGAAACAGGGCAGTGGGCCCGTTATGAGCCAATCACTCCACCGAAAAATGCGATGACCGTGACGGAGCCCCTAGGCGGGTTGTCGACTACCTAAGTGACGGCGGTGTGGCAACTAGTCGGATTCTTAGCCCAAGAGATAACTACTCGCGGGTTCCTAAGCACATTGGCTCTCACTCAATCCACTACACGTCGGTGTGTGTTTTCCTTCCTGTTCGAAGATTATCATTGGTTTCTCCCCAAAATTTTGTTAATTCAATTACCCTTTCTCAAAATTTCTTAATTTTTCATTTTTTTGGATTTTCAGAATTTTTGTTTTTTTTCTTTTTCTTTTAATTATATACAATGCAAGGCCAGAAATTTTGTGGTGGGTTGACTCAAACAAAGAAAACGTGTAGACTCAAGAAATAAAATAAAAACTGCGAATAAATGCGAAAAAACGTGCAAACCTCGTTAGTGCAGACACGACTCCCACCCCCACACTACGAGGTGGCATGCCCTCATGGCACAAACTGATCTGGTCCAAAAATCGGGTCTGACCCGGTTTCTACCGGGGATGCTGCTAGTGGGTAATTCTGGTTTTTTTGGGTGATTTCCAAACTTTTCAATGCAAATGTGTGCTAGCTCACTGGTAGACCATTTGAAGTCCCTGCATGAGATGACGAGTTCGAACCTAACTATCTCAAAATAATTAATAATCTACAATAACTTACAACATCCAAACACTACAGATTAAATGAGGTTTTAAACTCATACCCCATTTTCTGTACCAAGTATATGTGACTTTTTAGTTCTTTTTAGAAAAAGATAAACAAGTTACTTATTTTGGTATTATTAAAATTCTACAAACTTTTTTATGTACCTTTTGTTAACAAAAAAATGTTGTAGCTCCTAAAAATTAAGAGAAGTTAAAGTTAGAAAAAAATTATTTTTTAGTCTTATAATAGTTAAAAAAAAGTTACCAAAAATAAATTGTAACGAAAATTAATAAATTAAAACTTTTTATGACTTAAAAAATTGTAAAAAATCACATAAAATTAGGCAAAGAAGCTCATCCAAATAGTCCCATTGTAATTAAATTTTTCGGACATTTGATGATCGAAATGATGACACACCAGGGTAATCCTCTAGGTCTCCTTTTGTTTTTTCTGGCTTAAATGAGTGGGATTAGTAGTGCTTGCACTATTAGTGATGAGATTGATAGTACTGAGAGTCTGAAATTGATAATACTGGATAATTTCAAAGAAAGTGTTCGGTTGACAATCGGATTGTATAAGTATTAACTTTGATATGACAACTTTACCGCTCTTGAATTTTCCTCTATGACTCTGTTCCACAATCAAAAGGGGTAAAGTGGAGACCTCCTCTTTTAGTTTTCTACTGATGTACAATTATCAATGGTAAAAATAATCGATCTGCAACTAAACAAAAAATGCGTAATGCTACTTTTTTTTAGAGAAAGCGAGAATAACATTAACAAACCAACATTTTACACAAACCCAAGCATGCACGAAGGAAAGCAGCTAACGTCCAAGGCCAAACCAAAAACACACAAAGCAACTTCAAGATCCGAACCGACTCAAAACGTCTTTGTAGCCGTTAACATTTTGCATCAACCTAATGGAAACACAGTGTTATGACTGACTAATCTTTGCCAAATCCAGCAGCTTCCTCTTCCCCTTCAGCGGCCAGCTTTGTGTCCTCATCGAGCTCTTCCAATCCATCTGCTTGAGTAAATGGAAAACAGAAACATCAGCAGTAAGAATAGCAATGTGTGCAAAATTCCTGGCAAGCATGGAGATCAAAGTTTCAATGAGCATATCAATGCTGTCAAAGGGCGTAGACACCCTGACTTCCTGTCTTTGTGAGTGGAGAACCAAACCCCCTTGCATAGCAGCACTGTAAACCATTTTCCTCTTCCCTCTACCTTTCTTAGACCATATCAAGATTTCAGCCTCCTGAAGCTGGCAATCACGAGTATTGAGATGAACAATACTAGAATGTGTCCTCTGTTTGGCTGAAGAATGATCCAAGACATGATTCCACGCTTCCAAAAAATGATTTACATAGACCTTGCCTTTGAAGATTGGGGAATGTATAGGAATGTCTTGGCTATCCTCCTTCCGCCCAAAAACAACAGCATTTCTGGCCAACCAAATAGTCCAAGTGACTACACCTATCGAGCTAAGGTTCCCAGGAATAGCATGCAAAGGGGAATGATCTAAGGTAATGCTAATGAGGCTAGAGAGAGAAGATGGAATGGTGTACTTAATCGGGGACAAGGACCAAAGAATTTTAGCAAACTTGCATTCAAAGAAAAGGTGGTCAGTGGTTTCAGCATGAGTTTTGAATAAACTACAGAGGTTGCTAGGTTGAAAATTTTATGGATTTTAACACGGGTGGGAAGTTTACCAATGATAGCTTTCCAAAAAAAAGAAAAGAATTTTAAAGGGAAGCTTAAGTTCCAGAATTGTTGCCAACGAAAATCAAGCTTGATGCCCTACCACCCTCTGCTATTTTGCTGCATGAGATTGGTGCATAACTCATCTTTGATCAGCCATTTATAAGCTGCATTAGTGGTGAGCTGCCCAGATGAGGAACCCTCCCAGATAAGCTCATCCTCTTTCTCAAAGAAAGATAGAGGGATAGAGATAATCTGCTTCCTAGTCCATGTAGGTAGGTCTCTAATTTTATCCATATTCCAAGTCCTTCTACCATCCTTCCCACCTTAATCCACTCACTCACCTTAGTTTCCGAATTCCCACCTTCCACAAAATTAGAAAGAGCAGGTGTGTCAGGGATCCATCTATCCTTGAAGGCATAGATTTTAATTTCCCACATGCCAGCAAATTCCCCTAGAGACAATGTTTTGACAGAATAGAAACTTTTCCAAACTAAGGAGGGGTTCTTGTCCGTTTTCCTGGTTAAGAAATCCTTCCTCTTACAGTACCTAAATGATAAGTAGGAGGACAGCAAGTTGAACTTAGCAGTAGCAATTTTCCAAGATTTCTTAGCCATCAAAGCTTGGTTAAGAAGGGAAGGCGATTTAAGGTTAAGACCTCCTATAACTCTAGGTCTGCACATTTGTCTTCAAAAGACCCAATGCATAGGCTTTTTATCCTTGCCCTTTCTCCAAATGAAAGAGGATAAGACATGCTCTAACCTCCTTATGCTAGATTGAGGAAATCTAAATCTGAAGAAAGGGTAGACAAGTAGGCTAGTCATGGTAGACTAGACCAGAGTAGTTCTAGCAGCTCTATTGAGACAACATCCCTTCCAACCTGCACACCTACTCTCAACTTTATCTAAGATTTTATTAGAAATTTCCTCAGCAGAGAACCCCACGCTAAAAGGAAGCCCCAAGAGTTTCCCAAATTATCTCTAGGACTGATATGAAGGTGACTGGAAAGTGTCATATTCATATGGAAAGAGCAATTAGGGCTCACTGTCAAACTAGATTTGGAGGTGTTAATTTCCCGCCCAGACTGCCTACAGTACTCCTCAAAGAGGTGCTTCAGATGCTGACCACATTGGTTATCAATCTTAAAGAAGAAAATGGAGTCATATGCAAATTGCAGGTGGGTAATAGATGGACCATTCCTGGAGTGCTGGATGCCACTAATGAACTTACCTTCCTCAGCTCTAACCAAAGCCCATGATAGAGCTTCAGTAGTGAGCACAAAAAGGAAGGGGGAAAGAGGGTCCCCTTTCCTTAAACCACAAGAGGGGGTGAAGTAATCAGAAACGCATCCATTGACACTAATAGCAAGAGAGGATGTGGTGATACACCCCATAATAAGCCTAATGAAGGAGGCAGGGAAGTTGAATTTTACACGGGTCGCATGGAGAAAATCCCATATAACACTATCAAAAGCCTTGGCCATATAAACCTTAAGGCATCCAAAAGCTTCCTCATTAGAATTGGTTTTACTATTTATGAAATGGATAAGGTCATAGGCAATAGCTGTATTGTCTTGAATCAGTCTCCCTGAGATGAATCCAGATTGGTTCCATCTAATAATATGGGGTAAGACTAACTTAAGTATGTTAGCTAAACATTGGCTATAATTCTATACATCATGTTTGTAAGGCTAATGGGTTTGTAGTCCTTCATTGTGGTGGGATTCTCTCCTTTAGGCAGCAAGACAATGATTGTTCTATTGATCTCTCTTAACATGAAGCCCGAATTAAGGTAAGATAAGACAACATTGATGACTGAATTAGCAATGGTAGGCTTTCGAAATAAGATAGGGGGGATACCATCAGGTCCTGAGGCCTTCAAAGGACCCATGCTAAAGACAACTCTATGAACTTCTTCAACATTGAAGGGTTTTTGAAGGGCTTCAGTATGCTGAGGGAGTAAGGTGCTTCCAATGTGATTGAGGATAGGAAAGCTGGTTCTGAACTCAGTCATGTCCTCTTGGTGAAAAAGATCTTTGAAAAACATGGTGAAAGCCCCCTTAATTTCATCGCCATGCCTCAAAGTATTGCCATTTTCAGTTGTAATCGCCCAAATGTGGTACATGCCTCTCATAATCTTGGTGGAAGTGTGAAAAAATTTAGTATTCCTATCCCCATAGGTTAGCCAATGGCAATGCGCTCTCTGAGCCCAGAACATCACATTGTAGAGGAGCAGCTGCTCAAGGTTTTTCCTAGACCTAAAGAAATGATTCATGGCCTCATTGTTTCGCAGGAAGCTTTGGTAGTAGAACACCTCCTGCCTAGCCTTCTCAATCTGATTTGTTAGGGAACCATTATGTTTGGCCCAGTAGCTAACAATTTTGACTGCTATCTTGAGGAGCTGCTGGAGCCTGAACAAAGGCGATCCCAAAATATTGAGAGACCAAATGAAGGAGATCAAGTCATGTACATGGTGATGCTTAGTCCACCGCGCCTCAAATATGTAGATTCTTCTTGGCTTAAGGTTGGTAGGTTGCATGTTGATCAGGATCGGACAATGATCCGAAGAAAAGAACCCCATATTTTTTTTATAAATAAATGGAAACAAACTTAACCAGGCACGGTCAAGAAATTCAAAGGTCGGGGAAGTATTAACCCTATTATTTGTCCAAGTGAACCACGACTACATGTTTCATTTCCAGTAAACCCCATTTGTTCAAGAAGTCACGCAAAATATTCTCTCCCGGATCAGAAACGATACAAGGCCCACATTTATCATTACCAGAAAGAATTTGATTAGAGTCCCCAACCAAAATAAATGGGTGACCTAAGCCATCTAAAAGAGAATCAATATCTTCCCAAACCTTAACTCTATTAGGGGAACTTGGGTGCCCATAGAGAAGCCCCACATCAAATCCCCCTGTCCCCGGCACGGAGATTGAAAGCAGGACAAAATTTGGAGACAAGTGCGTACCTGAGCAGAGAAGGGGAACTTCCATCCAACCCATAACCCCCACTTTTCCCCACTGAATCAAAACCAATGGAATTGAAATCTATCTTTCTTAATTTTTTGTTCACAAAATTAACCAAATGCATCGTTTCAGAAAGAAATAAGAGAGAAGGGTTAAATTTTTTGGTCAAAGAAAACAGATCTAGATCTGCAGGTTTTTGACCAATTCCCCTGCAGTTCCAAGCCATAATATTCATGGCGATTTGGGAGGTTGTTGAGGGACAACCTGTCTAAACCCCAGATTAACAGGAGAGAGAAAAGGAAGACCAATCTTATCCCAGTCAAAACCAAAACCTAATTCATCAGGGTTGTGATTCTTTAAATTAGTAAGGTGGGAGGAGGAGGAAGGAAGTTAAGGTGTTTGAATCATGCAAAATAAACATGTACATGGAGGATTCACAAGATGTGGGACACGGTAAAGACACGGATTCTTACCCTGACTGCCATCGCTCTCTCTTCGCCATTGCTTCCTCTTTCTGGGCGGCAAAGAAGACATCTTCATATTCTTCTTGCTTCCAGTCTTGCCACCTTCCTCCATCGCCTGAAAATCTTTGTCACTGTCCTCACTTTCATCGTCACTGATAACGATCACTTCAGGAGACCCATACATGCGGACCTCCGGATCTGCAATAAGGGGAATCATTGACTCCAAAGCGTCCACCTTCCTATCCATGATTTCCTCCATAGCTTCCGCTCCTAACTCCCACTCTGATTCCTCGTCTTCGAATAAGTCTTCAAAACTTGGAATCTCCATTTTAAACGCCGGAACCGTCAAAAGTGGGTCAATATCCACAACTGGACTGATCGCAAAACTGCTCCCCCTGCACATCTTTCTCTTTGTCAGTGACTTCAGTCATGCCAGATCTCCGGTCGATTTCACTTCCTCCTTCTGGTCCCCAGCCTTTTCCACAAAAAATTTCCCATCACTTGCACCATTTTCCATCTCCAACCCTTTCACTGCTTTCTCTCCCTTGGTTGAACACTCTACCTTTTCCATTTTGGCAAAAACTTCCTCCTCACAAACTTTCTTGACTTTTATACTTTTTTCCATTGGGAGACGCAACGGTTGGAGGAAGGACGGTTGGTTGGCTGTCCGAATTAATTCATCCCCCTTCTTGTCTTGAAACCTCTAAAGAGTCACCTACATGCACGCTTGGAAAGCGTGTGAAATGAAAGTCTTCCTCTGTGCCCCCCCTTCACATGCACCTCTCCTTCTGGAAACCCTAAAGCCACCTCTTCCTCTTCCATCTCTTGAACCCTTTCCGCCGTAATTTCTCCAGTCCCAATTAATGATCTGAGATGGATGGCTTGCTGCAGAATCCCAAGGGTAGATTCAGGCTCCATTAACCGTACATTGTGGTTGGGTGGTGGGGAGTGAACCGAGATGGGGGAGAGAACCGAAGTGGGAGAATTAAACGCTGAAACTGAAGACGAAGAGTCTTCAGAATCCATTGGATCCACTGAACCCACATCGGTACCAGCAAAAGATGAAGAGGAACTCACATTAAAGACCAGGTCCTGGTTTGCATGTATAAAAGCAGGTGAAACAGGATCAATTGGATCGTTTTCGTCATGCACCAAAAGCTTCATAGTTCTGTTCGGACCGTAAACCCTAAAAGCCCTCAATCTTGGAGTGAAAAACGGGAAATCATTTTGAATCATAACTGGCAAGACATCGCCAAAATCAGCCTCCTGATATCTTTGGTTAAGATTGTCTAAAACCATCCACTCTTCCCAATCACAGTGGTTCAGTTTCTGGCCCACCCTGCCACATCTCATGCAAATCTTTAAAATACATTCATACCCGAAGAACAACCATCTAGGGACTCCATCCAACAAATGAAGAAACGCCCCTGGCATTAATGGCTGTTGTGGGTCAATTCTGACGGGGATCCGGAAATAATCCATGTTGACCACCCTGTGATCACTCCAATCAATCTCCAAAACCTCCCCTGCCAACTTTCCCAAGTCCTCCGCCAACTGGAAGACAAAGTACTCAATAATTACTCCATAAACCTGAATCCAAACCTCCGTTGTGGGAAAATTAAGTTCTGCTAAAACTAGGTTGGGTTCTCTTTCTTTGAGCAAAAGTACCTTACCTCTAATTGACACCAACTTTTCCTTTGCTAACGCCTCTTTATCTTGGTGATCCAAACAATGGAAAAGGAAGACGTCCTGTGTTCTCTCCACTACAACCATGTTAAGCAATCCCTAGTTAGCATGCACCTCTTCCTGAACAACAGCAGAGGGTGGCGGGCTCTCATCCAAGAATTTTCCTACAAGAGTGTTATGCCAAAGGTTTCTAAGTGAAGAGACAAGAACCGGACTGACAAACACCGTTGGTCCTTCTCTCGGAAGAGGGACGAAGTTAGGATGAAAGATCTGGTAGTTTGGGCTAGAACCAGGCGAGTGAATGTCCATTGAAGGAAACAGAAGAAACAAAGACAAATAAGAGAGCAAAAGAGAGAAAAGCAAACCCTTAAAGCTACAAGAACACGGAAGCCTACACTATGTAGCCACACTCCTAAAGAAACCCTAGAGACTAACTATTGGGCAAAGAGGGTGGCATGCAAGACCTGATGAAAGACCCTAGCTAATGGACGGTGCAGTCAATACCAAACCTTAGCGTAACCTTGGTTAAGCCCACACCCTGGTTAAGCCATGCAACAACAACCAAAAAACCACTTTATCACTCTTTCTCTGCCCCAATCCGACACCGTGGATGTGATGATCTCTTAGACTTCCACTCCCACTCACCTTCCTTACTCCTGCAGGTGATGATTACCAAAGTCCATCATTATTGGCGACAGAAATCCAGAGGAAGATCTCACCTTTTGATTTCCAATTGACCACACCTCCGAGCTTGAAATCCAGAGATAATCAGATGATGAAGATTAGAAAAGAGAAGATGAGAGATAATAAAATGAAGTGAACAAGATACAAGAAGAAGAAGAAGAAAGAAAGAGAAAAATGGTGGAAGAGAGAACTGGTGAGGAGCAACCGAGAAACAAAGAGAGAAATATAGTGAGAGAAACTAGTGAGAGAAAGCTCTAGAAGAGCAGAACATTGGTCAAAACTTTTTTTTTGCTTAATGCTACTTGAGCATGGAGAGGGAGAGAATGAGTGTGTTTATCTGAACTTAAATAAGAGGATTTTTTTTTAGATTATTAGAATGAGTGACTCAGGCATGGAGAGAGACAATCTCTTGTTAAATTTTAAGACTTAGATTTTTTAATTGTGAACGGACCTTAGCAGATACATACACATAAATATAAAAGGGTAATTTATAATTTTTACCCATGGGCTTATGTAAATATTCAACCCCTACCTCTACTGTCCATTCATTGACAGGGGGCACCCCTATTTTTTGTCAAATTAATTACAGATTTTACCCCTCCGTTAACATTTGTTAGTAAACTATGACATGGTTGTGAGTCTCACATGTGGGGGTTGTTTTCATTCCCCTTTTGCCCTCTCATACACTCCACAAGACTATTTTAACCTGATCAATTTACACTTATTACCCCCATGTTTAGGTAAATATGCAATGTACAGCCTCATTGTTTGCAAATTGACAAGAGACACCCCTATTTTGTGTCAAAATATTTGCATATTACACCCTTCCGTCAACCGCCGTTAAGTGGCTATTAGTTGGCAGTGGGGTGCACCTTTGGGTGTTTGGTTCATGCCTATTATACCCTCTAATGATATATAATGTTCTTTTTAACCTTTAGAAGCTTAAATATTATTATTTACATGATTAAATTATAAGATCTTTCAATTCTCCAATGGATGGTTATAAAATTGCAATAGAATATATACTTCTTTGTAGTCAAAAGGTAAATTTATCGAGAATGAAAATCAACACTGGGTGAGTTTGAAGTTTTATTTAACAAATTAATTATGATAGAGTTCTTGTCAAATATCAACATGAATTTGTGGTATGTTATAGAATGATACTGAACTTTTTAAAGTGAAAGTAAAAAACATCATTGAAAATTAACCGAAACGAAAATACAGAGGATTATAGTAGTTAATACAAGCAAATTTTATTAAAATTCAAGCGTTATATTAAAAAAGTCAAGCATTCAGCTTGTTGTGATATGCTAAAAAAATGTCTGTAAACAGAAGAAAATCACATAAGATACAAAAAGATACATAGCAAATAGACACAATCCTATTATGATCTATCAACATCTTAAGTAAATTACAAAAACAAATCACTTATTTGAAATGCCATTCTGTATTTTTATACAATATTTTTGATTACACGAGTTTTATTTGCGATAGTTTATTTTTTTTCATTCGAGTTGAGTGCTTTCTATAAGTTGCGGTACATTGACTAACCCTCCATCTTTTTCATCCATCAAAGTTGGAGAGGCACAGAGGGAATTTTTCGGTAGCAATAGCATTATTGAAGGACTTATATAAACCAACAAATATGGGGTAGATTGGTCTTTTCAGACATTATGTAACTTGCTGATTAAACATTGAGGGTGAAATAGTACTTGCCCATTTTTCATTAGAGTTTTTTCTAAATTAAGGATTTCGCCTTTCCCTAACTTGAGGGTGATTTGTGTAAATTATCCTATAAATATTGCGTAAAGGCATATGGGCATATTAGTACTTTCACATTTTCCATCCACAACCGTTATACACCGTGCAAAATAGGTGCTTTCTGTCAATTAATGAACAGTGAGGGTGTGATTTGCCTATTTACATAAAAATAGGGGCACACAACTGTAAATTACCCAAATATAAATCCTAAATATAGGGTTGTAAACGAACCGAGCCGAATCGAATATCGACTGTTTGGGTTTGGCTCGTTTAAAAATAATATTAATCGAACAAACACGAACTCAAGCCGAACTGTTTTTTGGCTGTTTTGAGTTTGTTTGATTACATTTTATTCGAACTCGAGCCGAACACGAGCCTAAAATTGAGCCCACATTTTAGGAGAAACTACTACAACTATTTGAATGAACTGTAGTTTTTATGTTTGGAGATCATATTTTCTCATCGGTATATTTGATATATACCATGAGAATATTATAAATAAGAAAACTTCCTTTATTTTTAAACTATATTCTTCTAACAATTCAGAATGTTCGTATGTTTTTTTTTTTTACATAAAACTACATATAAAATATGCAAACGAGAGTTGTTCGCGAACATAACGAACAAACGAGCCGAACCTTGTGTTTGTTTGTTTATTAATCGAACAAAATTTCGTGTTTGAGTTTGTTTGTTTATTTCATCGAACCGAACATGAACGAGTTTTTTCAAGCCGAACACGAGTTGCTCGCGAACGACTTGGTTCATTTACTGCCCTACCTAAATCACTGATTTCACAAAGAGGTGCATGTAACACTGAGTGAATTGGCTAGCATCTACCAGCTCATAAAAAGCCTTGTTCGTAATGGTTGCGGTTAGCTTGAAAAGGAATACTAGAGGCAAACAAAGACTGAACGAGAAACCGAATTCATACTACATGAGATAGCTACATGGCCACTCTATTACAGCAAGATCCAATTAAGTAGTCATGGATCATACAAACAAAAGACACCCAGTGATTCTGCTACTTACAACAAAATAACAACTGATCCACCCATCCATGACCAAAACATAACAACATTAAGTGATGAATCACGAAACTTCATTAGCTACTACTACACTAGTACTACTACTAACATAACCCTAAACAAGCACACCATTGGCTAACTTTTTTTCCACATGTAATCACCAAGAAGACTAGAGCAGAGCCATAAACCCGTGCGTTTAAGATCACTCCTTGCTTTCTGTGGTGGGGGTAGTCCAGTACTAGTTCTTGAGAAACACACTGGTTAAGACTGTGTTAGACTGCATAGACTCCTTCAACAGCTTCAGCATCTGCAGAATATCAGATCCCCAAACAATATCAACAGTTATTTACTCAAAAAATAATTTCATACACAAAAGCATAATAATTAATGTACACGTACCTCATCCTTCCCCAGTTCCACAACCATTTCCTCAAGAGTGTCGATTCCTTTGATACCTAATTTGTTGAGAAGGGCAATGGTGGCGATAGTAGACATAGGTGACACCACCAAGTTATCCGTCACCATATATGTCACCGAATCACCACCGCCGTCAGTAGCTCTAATCAGAGCAGGTGGTGGTGGAACCACATAAGTCAGTTCTTCAGGCGTTAGACGCTGACAAAAGGTACACGCTGCTCGGGGACTTGTATAGTTGAACGAGTTACTACATTGATATAATTTTTTAGCTACTGCAGTACTACTACTAGTGCCAATTATTCGGAGATATGTCTCGCCCAGTGTGTGGATGCTGTCATAGAGGTTATTGAGACTACCCACCATGGGAGAGTTCTGGGTGAGTAGACTGGAATATATACCCAAAGGCATCGACATGATGTTGTAGAGGAGATCAATGAAGTCTTTACCAGCTTCAGCAAACAGAACATTCATCCCGCTCTTGTCAACAAGGAGCTTCACGCTCACCTTTGAAGCTGGGAGATTCAAGCTCACCTTTGAAGCTGCCATTGATGTCTAGTGCAAGGTATAGATAGACTGTGCTAGTGCTAATGGTGTTTGGAGAAGAGGGAGCTTGGACTTTAAAGAGAGAAAGAAACAATGGTGAGCCACATTATTATAGTAGGGTAAAAGAAAAGTAGCCTTTTGGCTTGGGTTACCCAAACCGCCCTTCTGAAGTTCACTCAATATAAAAATGCTCTCTTTGGATCAATTCATGGGTTTGATGGTTCACTATAACTACGAACCTACCCTGTGTTCTGAGCTAGGGGTTTGGCAGGGGGTGATAGACGGAAGACAGTGTAGGATATGACCAGTTGATTGATTACTTCCTTTAATTTGTGACAGACTTGCAGGCCTATACTACTGGCTGGCTCTCCAATGCCCATACACATGACAATTACGTCACCACTCCCACTCCTACCCTTTTAATCATTTTTTTTTGGGTAAAAAGACACTTTCACGCACTCAAGTTTCATTCACGGACACTTTCACGCACTCTAGTTTGGAAAATGACACTTTCACTCTTTTAAGTTCAGTGCATGTTTGACATTTCTGTTTTTAATCAAGTTTGATTAAAAACAAATTGTATTTTTTAAACACATTTGACATGTTTTTTTTGTTTGTCTAAAAACAAAAACATGCTGAAAAATAGCTGTTTAAAAAAACAACAAATGTGGTGTTTTTTTAGTTTTTTTTCATACTATTGGTGTTTGAAGACATTTATTTTTTCATACTATTTGACATGTTTTTTCATACTATTGGTGTTTTTTTAGTTTTTTTTCATACTATTGGTCTTTTTGCAAATTAACATTGAAATTTATTTTTTTGGGTCGACGCACAAATGCTCTGCTCTCTCTCCTCTCCTACTTCTTCGGCTAATTTAGGGAATCCAATTTAGTCAGTTTCCGTGTTCCATTGTGACGGTTTCCTTCATCCTTAATTTTTGAATTTGTCTCATATTTCAGTTACCAGTAGTTATCTCCTTCCCAAGGAGATAACTGTATTTTGTAACCGCCGTTTTTCTTAATTATTTTAGCAGTCTCTGCCTTTTTTGACAGTTATCTGCTGTGAAAGTGTGTAATGTAGACTAAATACATGACATAAATACTCTAGAAGGGGGAGGGGGGGGGGGGGGTCGAATAGAGTATGGAAATTTTTTTGCAAAACTCAAAGTTTAACAGAAAGACTTTGTGTGAAACTCAAATCTCAAGGCCATGAGATTTTAGGAAACTGTCTGAAACTTACAAAGGCAAAATAGTAAGCTTCAAGGCCTTGAACTGTAAACAATTCTAAAACAACTTTTAAACCCTAGTTTGATTTGAGTTGTGTGCAGCAGATAAAAATCAAACTGTAAAGTAAAGAACACAAAGCAATTTACAGAGTTCAGTCCCAATGGACCTAATCTCTGCCTGAGGGATCTAATCCCACCAGGATTGGGCAAACACTTCTTATTACTCACACAGAAACAGCCCTAGATCTTCAAGCCTAAGTGATTTCCCTTACACCTATACAGCTTGTGGTTCCAAACCTATCTAGTTCCAGATACTAACTGTTGAGCTAACAAGAACCTCTTGTTGTTCACTTGAACAACCAACCACTAGGTTCAGTGAGGTTTAAGATAATATAGAGATACACAGATAGAAGTACAAGTGAAGAACACAAAATGAAGATAAGCAGTTTTAAGCCTGGAAGTGTTCTTCTGGAAAACTGGATTGATTTGATCTTCAGGAATCTGGAATGAAGCTTGAATGATTGTGTGTTTGAATGACTGATCTCCCACGATTTTGTCACACCTCTCAGAGTATTCTGCAAGCCTCTATCTCCTTCAAAATTCAAACCAGTCTCTTTTATCCACAGCTGGAACTGATTGAGAGATTTTAGGATCTCAGTTCCTACAAATCCTCCTTCTGTTTTCAACTGAAATTCAAACAGCTTCAAGTGGATATCCGTTGGAGTTTGTTGAGATTGCTCCTGCACGTTTAACAACCCTGCAACAGCATTGAAACACAGCAACAACAAAATCCAGAAAGCTAACAGTACTATGACTGTTTGGTTATACAGTTTCTGATAAAACTGTTTAACAAACTTAGAAAAATAACCTGTATATCTTCTAAAACATATGAATCATGAAAAACAAGTTTAAGACACTTAGAAGTGAGTAAATAATCACAATACTAAGAATCACAACCTGCAAGAAAGAATCAACTTAGGTTCTGTAAAAACTGTCAGGAGCTCAAGGCACATTTCAAGGCCTTGGAGCTCTGAACCTGCTTTACAGAATTTCAAAGTTAAACCCAGATAACTTTGATTCTTCCTGTTCTGATCATCTGCAATAGTGTTAGATATATAAATAGTATAATCCAAAAGTATATACAGTAAACCACTGATTTGCATAATCAGATATCCCATCTGCAACACAGAATTGTCAGAACATATAACGAAATAGAATAACTCAAGGCTTTGAAGTTCAGTTAATATCTCAAGGCCTTGAGATAACAAAGATGCTTTGCTGCTTATGTCTTAGTCTTCTGTCTTTTGACTGTGTCTTTTGTCTTTCATCACTCAAAACAAACACATTCAGGGATCTTGACTCAACAATCTCCCCCTTGATGAAAGACAAAACCTACAGTCTTGTATAGATCTTCCTGCCACTCATATTCAAAAATTAAATAACCACAATTTGCAGATACAATATATACTGAACCCAGTGAGAATAAATATTACAAATTACCACATAAATAAAAGTTCACCAAAACAACTAGGCATTCTTATTATTACTAATTCAAATACTGCAAACAAACACAAAAGAACCACATTAATTCTCCCCCTTTTTGACTTTCATCAAATAAGGTTGAAGAAATGTAGGACCATTACTCAGAGTCTGAAAATAAACTTAAAACAAAAAATTTAGCTAAAAAGTCAAGGCCTTGAGACAGAAAAGATAGAAGAGAATGAGATAGAGGGTCAAGGCTTTGGCAGTCTCTGATCTTCACTTCTTCTTTGATGTCTGGCCTTTCTATGAGCCTTCTTCAATTTCTTCTTCACTTGCAGCATCTTCTGCAGACTGATTACCTTCTTTTTCAGCTTCCACTTCAGCAACCACTTCTTGAATTATCTCATCCACTTTCTTCTTAGCCTGTACTGAATCTACCTCTGTAGCTGCATCAACACCTGTGTCTTCACCAGCATCTTCTTCATCAGTTTTTTCAAACAAATCTTTTGAAGTTAGCACTACTGGAATTGGCTTCTTCTTCTTCAGAAAATCTCCCAGATTCTCTTCTGAATCCACACTGGTGTCATGACTAGTAGCAGAAGGTATCTTTTCCAAATTCAAGCCCTTGATGACAACATCCAGCTTCCCATTCATAACATTCATCAAGCCCTTGAACTGGTTAAATTCAGTTGACAGGTCAAATAACCTTTGTCTGAGATCTCAATCTCAACATGCTGATCTTCTAACTTCTCAACCAGCAGTGAGTAATCCTCATTGGCTTGTCCTTTCCCAGATGCAGTCCCCTTAGGCTTCACAAACTCCTTCTCAGCCAGTTCTTCCTTTGACAAATCAGAATAAACTTTCCAATGCCCTTTCCCAGTCTGAACTACCCCAATCATCTGAAGTGCAGTCTCATCTATCAACCCAAAACCTCCAGTAATCTTTTCTTCTCCTTTCACAGGCACATCAAAATATTCAAAGAAAAGAGGTAACAGGTTGGCATATGGAAGAGGATGGTTTCTAGTCCTGGTTGCACAATAAATCATATGCTCCATAACAACTGTTGGCAAATCTATCTCAAACCCTTGAGATATCGGATACATCAAAATCAGAACCTTATCAGTTACCAAATCCCTTGAGTTCTCCCTAGGAACTACACTCCTCATCTGAATAGTAAATAAGATTTTGGCTTCACAGTTGAGCACAGAATGCGTCAACTGCTTTGGACCAGAGGGAACACCTTCAATAAAGAACATCTCATTTGCCTTATCCAGACACTCCTTCCAATCAGGATAATCTCCAACATTGTATTTTCTAGGAATGCCCAAGACTTTGGCAAAAGTCCTATGATCTAACCTCAAATCCACACCAGCCACTTTTGAAGTTAATACCATTCTATCATCACCTTCAGAAACCAAGTTCAGATAAAATAACATAGTTAACCTAGGATAAGCCTTTGAACTAGGATTTAGAACCTTCCAAACAGCAGTTTCTCTCAACTTTCTCATGCATTCTATGTCTAGTTTATCCAATAACTCATCAGAAATCATGCTACAGAAAGCTACCTTAGATGAAGCATATCCTTGCATCCAAACAGTTCTAACCTCAGAACTACCAAACCACTCTGTAGGAAGTACATTCTTACCTTGATATCCTTTCTTAGTTGCAGCAGCAACTTGCTTAACCATAGTCTTCTTCTCAGAGGGTTTGGTATTTTCTTGTCCTCCTTCAGTTGGTTTCTTCTGGCTTTCCTGAGTTGATTTCCCTTTATCCTCTTCACCAGTCTTTTTCTTTTCTCCCCCTTTCTTCTTCTCTGACCTAGGTTGATCACCACCCTGAGTCTCTTTTGTGGATCAACACTTGAGCCTTCATCTCCCTTCTCTGTCCTGGACTTCTTTGCAGGAGGGGTATCCTCATGCAAGCTTTGAGTATTTTCTGAATCTGAATCTAAAATCAATATCTTCTCCTTCTTGTTTGCTCTCTTCTTGGATCTGCCAGAGGGCTTTCCCTGTTGCTGAATTCTGGCTGATTTGTGCTCCATTTTAGGGTTTAGGGTTTTGAGAAGAGAATGTGATTGAGAGGAATTGAGATAGAGAGAGAGAGTAGTCGCAGAAAATTTGAAGAGAATGAGAAGAAAAAGCCCTGACTTTCAGCTTAAGTAGGTTGAAAAGGATGAGTCATAAAAGGACTCTGCAATATCAACATGCAAAAATAGGATCTTGACAAATCTTTTTTGAATATTTTAGAAAATCTCTAAGTAATTCAAATATTATACAATTATCTAAAAAGATAAGATATAATATTTGATGATCCATTTAAAAAAAATACAGATATTATCAAGACCTGGAGAACAATCTCAAGGCCTTGAGATTTTCTGCAGTTTGAGAAACTTCAAATCTTTGAGCTATACTTTCAAGGCTTCAGAAAGTATAATCTCAAGGCTTTGAGATTCTAGCACATACACATATAATTACTAATACTCCCCCTAAACTAATGCATCCTTGTTTAACAACCCCAATTCAAGCCTTAGAGATGAAAACCTATCATCTGGCAAAGGTTTAGTGAAAATATCAGCAATCTGCATTGAAGTAGAGATAAAATTTAAAAAAACATCACCTTGTTCTGCATGATCTCTATGGAAGTGATGTCTCACATCTATGTGCTTTGTCCTTGAGTGCTGAACTGGATTCTTAGAGATTGAAATAGCACTTGTAATGTCACAATGAATTGGCACATTTCTGAAGTTGTAGCCAAGATCTCTAAGTTGCTGAGCATCCATAACACTTGTGAACAGCAAGCACCAGCTGCAATATATTCAGCTTCTGCAGTTGATAATGCTACAGAATTTTACTTTTTGGAATGCCAACTGATCAATGAAGATCCAAGAAATTGACAGCATCCAGAAGTACTTTTCCTGTTTACTTTATAACCTGCAAAATCTGCATCTGAATAGCCACTCAACATAAAATCAGATCGTCTTGGATACCAAAGCCCTAAGTCTCTGGTTCCATTCAAATATCTAAAAATTCTTTTAACTGCAGTTAAATGACTTTCCTTAGGATCTGCTTGAAATCTAGAACACATACAGACACTGAACATAATATCAGGTCTGCTAGCAGTTAAATATAATAATGATCCAATCATACCTCTGTATTCCTTCTGATTCACACCCTTACCAGTTGAATCTTTGTCTAAAGAGAGTGATGAACTCATAGGGGTCTTAAGCACCTTGGACTGTGACATATTGTACTTATTCAATAAATTCTTGGTATATTTTCCTTGATGCACAAAAATTCCTTTCTTAATTTGTAATATATGAAGTCCAAGAAAGAAATTCAGTTCACCCATTAGGCTCATCTCAAACTCCCTGCACATCAGACTAGAAAACTCTTTTGAAAGAGCATCATTAGTAGCACCAAATAATATATCATCTACATAAATCTGAACAACTAACAGATCAATTTGTTGGTGTTTAATGAAAAGAGTTTTGTCAACTAAGCCTCTTCTGAAATTGTTTTCAAGTAGAAATTTTGAAAGTCTGTCATACCAAGCCTTTGGAGCTTGTTTTAAACCATAAAGAGCTTTATCCAGTTTATAAACATGATCAGGAAAATTTTCATCTTCAAAACCAGGAGGTTGTGCTACAAAAACATCTTCTTGTAAATATCCATTTAGAAAAGCACATTTAACATCCATTTGATAAAGCTTTATGTGATTGTGAGATGCAAATGCAAGAAGTATTCTAATAACTTTTAACCTGGCAACAGGAGCAAAATTCTCCTCATAATCTATACCTTCTTCCTGATTATATCCTTGAGCTGCCAGTCTGGCTTTATTTCTTACCACTTTGTCATTCTCATCAAGCTTGTTTCTGAATACCCATCTGGTTCCAATAACTGATTTCTCTTTAGGTCTAGGGACCAGATTCTAAACCTTGTTCCTTTCAAACTCATTCAGCTCACTCTGCATTGCAATAATCCATTCTGCATCTTCCAGAGCTTCTTTGGTGTTCTTAGACTCAATCAAAGATACATATGCACTAAAAGCACACAAGTTCTTTAACTGTCCTCTTGTCTGTGTTCCTGTTGATGGATCTGATATAATATTGTCAGCTGGATGGTCTGCAAGGTACTTAAACTTATTTCTTGGTATCCAGGAGTATTCTCCTTCAAGGCTTTGAGTCCTTGAAACAGTAGAAGGAGCATCATAGAAAGTTTCAGCTTCTGTCTCAAGCCTTTGAGATTTTGGTTCAGCAGGAGGTTCAAGGCCTTGAGATTCTGCTGGTTGATTCTGTACATTAGTTTTGTCTTTGTCTTCTTTCACAGCATCATCATCTGATTCATGCTTGTTCAAATCTAGATCTGCAAAACTTTCACTCAGAGAGTCCTTAGTACTTTCATCAAAAATTACATGAATGCTCTCTTCCACAATCTTGGTTTTTCTATTATAAACTCTATAAGCTTTGCTAGTTTGAGAATATCCAAGAAATACACCTTCATCACTTCTAGCATAAAACTTACCAATATTATCTCTACCATTATTATGCACAAAACAGATACAACCAAAGGGCTTAAAATAAGAAACAGTAGGCTTTCTCCCTTTAAACAGTTCATAGGGAGTCTTTTTCAAAATAGGTCTGATCAAGCATCTATTCAGCACATAATTGGCAGTGTTAACAGCTTCTGCCCATCAATACTTTGGCAAATTACTTTCAAGAAGCATGGTTCTGGACATATCCTCAAGTGTCCTATTTTTCCTTTCAACTACTCCATTTTGCTGTGGAGTTCTAGGTGCAGAAAAGTTGTGTGAAATGCCATGCTTTGCACAAAACAAATAAAAGTCAAGTTGATCAAACTCCCTACCATGATCACTTCTAATGGATGCAATAGGTAAATTTTTCAATGTTTGAAGCTCTTTGCACAATCTAGAAAACTCAGATAAAGCTTCAGTTTTGTCTCTAATAAACATCACCCAAGTAAATCTAGAATAATCATCAATTATAACAAGCATATACCTCTTACCTTTTGGGGTCTGAACTCTCATAGGACCACACAAGTCCATATGCAACAATTCTAAGGGTCTGGAAGTACTTACAAAGTTCTTTGGCTTAAATAAGCTTCTGGTCTGTTTACCTTGTACACATGCCTTGCAAACCTCATCATCTGAAAGTTTCTGTGATGGTAAACCTCTTACCAAGTCGTTTGAGATGAGTTTATTCAAAGTATGTATACTAATATGCCCAAGCTTTCTGTGCCAAAGCTTTGAATCTTCCTTCAAGGACTTGAGGCATTTTAACTTGTCACGTGCAACACTGTTAGTATTCATAGCATATAGATTATATGATCTAGGAGCAGTGAGTATGCAATCACTAGATTTCTCATCTTGCACCACACATTTCTCCTTGTCAAATACAGCTTTATAACCTTTATCACATAACTGAGAGATACTAAGCAAATTATACTTAAGTCCATCTACCAGTTAAAAATCAGATATAGAGTTTGTAGATCCATTACCAATACTACCTATACCAATGATATTGCATTTTGATTTGTCACCAAGTGTGATTGTTCCTCCAGATTTTTATGTAAGTTCAGTAAAGAGAGACCTCTTTCCACTCATATGTCTGGAACATCCACTGTCTAAAATCTATTTCTGATCTTTCAAGGCCTTGGTGACATCCTGCAAAAAACAGATCATTGCCTTAACAGGCTGTTAGACCAAGAGCAGAACTTTGAGTCATACTCACAATCCGCCATATTTGGTGGCCTAATTCCTTTTGGAACCCAAATCTACCTAACCTGTCCATTAAGCTGATAAGGATAAGTATTCCTCATAATGTGAGGTTCTGATCTTCTGAAGGGACAAGTTAATCTGATATGACCAATTTTTCCACAGTAATGACATTTTAGAGAATGTCTGCTACAAGATTTGACAAAGTAGTTTGGCCTTTCTTTGGAAAAATTGGATTATAGCCAATCCCACTTTTATGCATTGATTTCAGACTTCCTCTAAGAATGAGATTTAGATTATGTTCTGAGCCAGTAAACCTAGCTAGGACCTTCTTGGACTCTTGAATTTTCTCAGTCAAAGTATAGATCTGTTGTTCTAAATTCTCAGAATGAGTCTTTAGATCAGCATATATTTCAGTTAAAAGAGTATTTTGATCAACAACCTCTTTTATCTGTGCCTTCAAGACTTTGAACCTGCTGTCCAAGGCCTTGAAGTCTTTTTCCAGCTTTGTCTTAGAAACTTCAACAGTTTTGTTTGAAAACACAAGGTCCATGTTTTCTTTTACCTGCTCATGAATCTTAATCTTTAAAGCAGAAATCTCATTTCTATAACTTTCCACATTTAAAAACATACTTTTGAGAATTTCATGAAGTACATCAGAAGGACTAGCAAGTAAATTTTTTTACCATGTCTTCAATGTGTCTTTCTGATGAACTTTCCTCATTATGCTTTGCGATGAAGCATAAGTTTGCTTGCTCTTCTTCTGTGTCTGAGTCACTTGATGAATCAGAATCACTCCAAGAAGCCATCATGACTTTCTTCCTTCTATTGTCACCATCCTTCTTCTGAAAGTTCCTGTTCTTCTTCTTTTGTGGACAGTCCCTTACTAAATTATCTGCATCACCACACTCAAAACAATTCATTACTTTAGTTTTATGTGACTGTGATGAAGATTTACCTTTTTAATCCTTGTTTCCTGAGGGCCTTTATCTCTCTCTGTTGTAATCCCTATTACCAGAGTTTCTTTTCTTTTTGAGAATCCTGGCCAAGGCCTTGGAGATCAATGCTAAAGCCTCTTCTTCATCAGGTTCCTCCTCAGTCTCAAGGCTTTGAGACTTTTCACTGTCTTTTGCCTTAAGTGCTAGGTTCCTGATATTTTCACTCAAATCACCTTCCACATCCTTCATAGACATTTCATGAGTGAGCAGCTTTCCTTTTAGATCATCTAGCTGAAGAAGACTCAAGTTCTGAGCTTCCTCAATAGCTGTTGTCTTTGGCTCCCACTTGGCTTTTGGCAAACTTCTCAGAATCTTTCTGACCTTCTCTTCATTTGAGAACTTCTTTCTCAATGACTCTAGGTTGTTCACCACATCAGTGAATCTTTTGAACATTTCCTTGATGGTCTCATCTGAATTCATCTTAAATAACTCATATTGCCTCAGAAGTATGTTGATTTTTGTCTGCTTAACCTGGCTGGTTCCTTCATATGTCACCACCAGTTTATCCCACACTTCTTTGGCACTCTTGCACTTTGACACTCTGTTGAACTCATCTGCGTTTAAAGCAGAGTATAGCAAATTCATAGCCTTGTAATTTTTTGATACCTTTTCCAGTTCAGTGACTGAAAGATCTTCCTCAGACTTGATACTTCTGACTCCATCAATTGTAGTGTAGTACTCATGAGGACCATTCTGAACTATTGACCACAGTTCCATGTCTTGATCTATGATGAACATCTTCATCAATGCCTTCCAGTGCATGAAGTTGTCACCACAGAACAATGGAGGTCTGTTGGCTGCCCTTCCTTGTGAGAATCCACCATCTCCTACATTACTCATAGTCACCAGATTGTTAGATCTAAAAACAGTGACACAAGCTCTGGTACCAATTGAAAGTGTGTAATGTAGACTAAATACAGGACCTAAATACTCTAGAAGGGGGGGGGGGTTGAATAGAGTATGGAAACTTTTTGCAAATTAACATTGAAATTTATTTTTTTGGGTCGACGCACAAATGCTCTGCCCTCTCTCCTCTCATACTTCTTCGGCTAATTTTTAGGGAATCCAATTTAGTCAGTTTCCTTGTTCCATTGTGACGGTTTCCTGTTGGAATAGATGCCCTAGAGGCAATCTAGTTTAGTATGAATTTATTTGTGGCTAGAAATTCATTTATTATTTATTGGATATTTAATATAATGAAGTCCTTAGATTTATAATTGTGTTGTTTATCTTAAATATCCCTAGTCAAGTATAATGATTAAATGGGACAATCATCAATAGACTAGTATGGGGTTGGATTGATATGGAGATATCACGATCCAACACATAGGTGTGCATTAGGGAATGTTGCAGTGGATTGACCCATCTCCGAGAAGGCTACATACACGTTATGTTGAGTCACAAGCGCTTCTCGCGGTACAATGGTATTGTCATCCTTAGACTTGAATTCACTAGGTATTCTAGTTGTGGATTATTGTGATCTTGGTAGCGTTAAACGCTACACCGTAACTGGGTAGTTATAAAGGCGTGTACTGGATACAATAAGAAGCAAGCTTAGAGATCGTAGTGGACGTAGATAGAATTTGTCCCTCCCACATAACGGGAGCAAATATCCTAGGCCACTCGAGGGATAGTGCTTATAGAATGTCTGGCCAGACTCAAATAAATCAATATGAGATATTGATGTTATTTTCACGAATAAGGCTATTCCCATGGATCGAGAAACTATGGATTGGATATACGAGTGTGACTTGTATGTCTCGTGTCCAATCCGGATATAGAGACAAAGGGATGAGACAATTACTTGTACAAAGGTTGTCAAGATGACTATTCTATTAGTTGGCTAGAATGGATGTTTTGCTAGAGAGCGCTCCATATTAGCAAATAGTTGCTACCAACTAGATAGAACCTATGGGGTCACACGCTATATAGAGTTGAACTAGATTTGAGAATTAATTAATTGGATTAATTAATTAGAAGGATCATTTTGCAAACCCTTGCAAACTTAGTAGGGACTAATTTGCAAGGAAGGGACTAAATTAAATTCTAGTAGGACTAGAATAAGTCCTTTAGGTAGTTGGCAAGGAGTTGTTGGACTATATAAAGGACCTTCCTTCCTTCCTTCCCATAATAACTTATGCTCATAATTGAACATAACAAGAGTGGGAGAGAACAAAAGGAGAGAGAAAAAGCAACAAGGGAGCCCGAACCGCCCCCTTGCCGCCGCCCCGTCCCCGTCGGCCAAAGGAGGCCGAGACCCTCCTTTTGGGTCTCGTTTTGCGTGATTCTTCTTCCTCTTCCTCTTCCGGGCTAGCACCAAGGACTTGGGAGATCTAGGATCAACTCTAGGCGTGGATCAACCATAGAGAACGTGACACAATTCGCGTTTGAAGTCATCAAAGGAGAACCCTAAGGTGTGTTTATGATTTCTAACCCTTACCATCGTTATGTCTCTTGACTTGTGATCCTTGGAGGGTTTTGCATGGTTTTATGTTTGTTTATGCTTCTGTTGCGCATCCATGAATCAAAACCCTACAGTGGTATCAAAGCCACAGGTCGTAGAGCATAAATGTGGTTTATGTGTTACGTTTTAGTTGTTTTACACCTTAATTTGATTGTTTATCGCGTAAAACAAGACAAATCAAGCATGGGATGCAATTTGTCAATAATTAATCATAACAAGATCCAATTTTTGCATTGGATGCATCAATTGGTGAGTTTGAGAAATTTTAGGATCTTAGATCTAGGGTTTGGGCATCCTTGGGGAAGAAGGAGTTCTTCCAAAATAAGGAAACAACCAAACTTGGGCACCAAGCAAGGGAGTTGTTTTGGAAACAACTCCCTCAAGGAGGTTCGGCCCCCCTAGGGACCGCCCCCCTTGCTTGCCGCCCAAGCTTGGCCGCCCTAGGGGCCGGGCGGCCCTAACCCGCGGGCCTAGGCTTGTGGGTTTTTGGCCGGGCCGGCCATAGGGCCTTGTGGTTCACCTTTTTGGGCCCGGGCAATTTGATTGTTGGGCCCATGGACCGTTTTAACCCTAGAAATCCTAAAATCAATTAAAATTGACTGAGCGCGTTAAAATTGGATTTTAACTGTTTATGTGCAAATCGCATGGTGATTGGATATGGCCTTAGGATGTGGTTTGATGTGGATGTTTAATTTTGTGGTTTGGTTTTACGGCCTGCGAGCTGATCAATTAATTGTAATAATTATTTAGGGTTTTATGGCCTGCGTGCCATTTTTTTTCTCAACTTGTGAGATTTATTTTATTTAGTATAGAAGTTAGCTAGTGCTAGATAAAGTAGATTGTTAGCCAAGATTGAAGAAAAGAAGCCCAAAGCCAAAGAAGCCACAAAAGATGGAGCATGGAGCATTCCACAAGACTATGAAGGATGTACTTCATCTTCTGTAATTTCATGGATCCCATTGATGAATCTGTTTCTCCTTCAAAAATCACGATGGATGTTTGTGATGAAGTGAACAAGTCGATTACAATGGATGTGGAAGAAAGTGGGCATGTCTCTGAAAATACAGAGGTTCCTCCGGCGACCACCGAAGCCCAAAATGAAGAGGAAATCGATGCAACTCCGGAGACCTCCATACCGGTGAGAAAAGAAGAAAACCCATATCTAATTGCAAACCCCGCAGTAAATACTTCAAGCGCAATAGAAACTGAAGAAACCCAAGAGACAATCGGAGTACCAGATAACAACAAAGAGCAGAAGACATCATCCAAGGCGGGGAAGAAACTGAAGAGACTCAAAAACCAGTCGATGAAATTGATGAAACTCAGGACACAACCGGTGCACTAGCCACAGGTATTCCAACTTCTGAACTTGCTTTGTGTGTTTTTGATGGATTGAAACCCACCGGTGACCATTTACCACCGAATTTAGGGTCTGGAGAAGGTGGGAATGTAGGGGATGGAGAAGGTGAGAATGTGGAGAAACCACAGGAAGTTCACAAGGAAAATCCAACCCCAACCCCAAAATCCCAAACTGAAACCAAAGAAGGTAGCCGGAAAAGCCCTAGACTGAATAGAAGGCTGGACTTCAACAAAGAACAAGTCAAACCAAAGAGGAAACAGAGAAAGCAAACAAAACCAACCAGGGCAACAATACAACAGAAAGAAACCAAGAAAACAGTGAAGAAGAGGAAGGAAAGAGACCCAAGCCCACATGAGGATATTGACCACACTGAAGAGGTTGCTCTGGAGCTGTACATGTGAGTTCTTTCAAATCCGTTCAAAGTTTCTGTCTGTATATTATGAAATCTTGTCTATAACTTTTTAAGTTTTATCTCCTTTATTTGTTTGGTCCAATTGTGCATACTTTAGAGCTAAAATGTTCTCACCGCATACTACATGTTTTACATTTCTATCCATCTTATATATCCTTCAAACAATTCATCGTCTGTTTTAATCTGTGTTCTATGAGTTTTACTAGGAAGTTGTTTGTGCAGCCAAAGTAGGAAACACAATTATAAACTGAGGAAGGATGGACAGCCGAACAAGAGTCAAAGAAATTCAATGATTTGGGAATGGAATGAAATGGATGAGTATGCAAAGCAAGAATGGGTGGAAGAGGCTCAAAGAAAGATGCAAGAGGATGCATAATCCTCTGAGACAGAAAGTGGTGATGACTACAGGGTGGAACCAAGATCCACTTCAAAACAAAGGGAACATGAGGATGCTGAGTATAATGAGGCAATAGCACCACCACAAGAAACAGCACCACAGAAAGAAACAACGCCACAAAAAGAAACAGCACCACAACAAGAAACATCTACTGGAGCTACTAGAGCATTCATCCGGTTTCGGTGAGTTCCACTTCTATCCACAACCTAGATTGTTTTAAGTTCTGTGCTTTAAGTTATTATCTGATCTGTATACAGTTCAATCTGCTATTTTATGGCTTTGTTTATTGTTGATATTATTGAGCCTTGACAGTGTGATTTAAATGTTTTAGATTTCTATCTGCATGCCAGATATATCTTTCTGTATTTGAACTTGTTTTAAACTGGATTGTAGGATGGAGATGATTGACTACTACAAGAATGTCGAGGGTATTGATTCAATTACCAAAGACATTACAGACAAGATAAGGGAAGACTGGTTTTCCATGACTGATGACCAGAGGGACATATACGTCAAAGAAGCAGCTCAGGAGAGGAGGAGAAGAGAAATTTTAAAGTAGCAAGGTGTCCTTCAAGAAAAGCCAAAGAGGGTTTCAAAAAAGGCAAGAGTTGTGGAAAGGTTGAAAGAAAGGGAAGTTGTGGCAAAATCAGGACAGGAAAAGGGTGGGAAAAAGGAGAGGTGGGAGAGTTACATGTCCCTTCCAAAGATTCGCGATCTGTACAACGGACTGACTACTGACCAGAAGGAATGGATTGAGAAGATATGACTGGGGGGATTAAGGCATTTGGACATTTTGTGGACACCTAAACCTTTCAATGCTTTCATATACGATGCCTATGACCCTGCCACACAATCTATCTCTGCCAATGGTCGGGAGTACAGAATCACATATGAGACAGTTGGCTGGTTGCTTGGGGTGAGTACCACAGGGGAAATTCTTGAACAAGAGGAATCCGATGTGATTTCGAAGAAATTGCCCGTGAGCTTGACCTCACTAAGGCATGAACAAATGTCACTGATTACTATCCCTGGTTCGAGAAAAACGAGAATAAGATACTAAGTGATGAGTGGAAGAGGAGGGCAGTGGTGTTCATTTTGGCATGTTTTGGGATGCCCAACACAAGACTAGGAGTTAGAAACACACTAGTTCAGTATGTCACAGATCTAGAGAGGCTAAACACTACAACAAATATGACATTTTTTGACAGTTTTTTTGTCGACAGACGGTTTTATGTAGCTAGTTGCGCGATTAATCGACAATATTTGTGTTTGTCGATGCATATGATATTTTTTGTCGAACTTTTGATTTTTATTTTATTCTATCCAAAAATTTGGTCAAGATATTGTGAGTATTTATTTAATTTTGACAACTACTGATATAGTGACATATCTAATTGTCAACTCCTGCAAAAAAAAAAAAAAAAAAAAAAAAAAAAAAAAAAAAAAAAAAAAAATTGGAAGGTAAATAATTGGTGTTTCTCGCACTCCCAAATTGTAAGGAGGGAATAAAAAATTAATCACATTTTCAAAGAGACATTTTGGTGAGACATTTTAATCACATTTGAACATTACCCCCACCAACCCATTTTTTTCTCTAAAAAAAAAACCTTACCCCTCTTCTCTTCTCCCCACCGCACATTTCAGAGAGTAGAGAGAGAGAAAAGAGGCAGACGGTAGCAAGAGAGAGAAAGAAAGAGAAGAAGGAGGGAGTGGGTATGCAGATCCATCGATGCTGGTGGGCGGCGATGGCCATGGCGATGGGCGCCGATAGACAAACCCGACTCCGATTTGGCGAGGGCTTCGACCAGGGTTTCTTGGCGACGACGAGAATGGCGGACGAGGTTTCCTAGCCGACGACGAAGGCAGCGGACGAGTGTTTCCGACGGGCGATGAGGGCGGCGGAGGTCCGTTAGTCTCCATCTTCTCCGTCGATTAAGGCGGTAGCTGGTCTTCTCCGTCGATGGATCTTGCACAGAGGTTGGACTCTATCTCTTTCTCAAATTTGAGATCTCTCTGCAGGAGGAAGAAGGTAGGCTGGTGGCGATGGTGGTGGTAGCTGGGTCTTCTCCTGCAATGGATTTTACAGATCTGTTGAATATGTTACTATTGTGTACTGATGTATTAATTGTTCATCTTATCATCTTCGCCAGTATCTGATTGATTTCATTCGTTTTGTGGATCTGTAATCTAATTGATGGTTCTCATGGTGGAATGGTGGTGGTGTGGTAGTGGACTAGCGGTGGTGTTTGTTGTTATCAACCAGAGACAGAGAGGAGAGATATAGAAGAGAGGACAGAGAATATTGTACTGGAGTTGCAGGGGTAAGATAGTCAAATACACGTTTTCCTTACTTCCCGAGCTTTCTCCAAGGGGGAGAAAGTAAGGGAACAGAGTGGTATGAACTTTCTCTGTAATCTTCCCTTCGCAATCTTTGCAGGTCAAGGATCTTTCATATTTGAAGAACCAGAACGCTCTCCGTGATCATCCAGATCGTCAGTCAGCTCTCCGGATTGAAGAAGTAGCGGTCTAAGAACTCTACCCATCATCTCAGTCAGGTAATTTTTTCTCTCCCTCAAACTCCCAACATGCGTATACATCTTTACCATTCTAAGGGTTTCATATGAGTGTTCCTCTCTTGATTCAATGTTTAATTTTTTACAGCCCAGTTATTGAGTGATGTTTCAATTGATTGGTAGTTCCATTTGATTGGTTTCATTATATTCTTGATAGTAAAGTAATACAACAACTATTTGAGATTCAACAATGCATAATTGTAGAGCAGACAAAAGAGAAAAGCCAAAACCTGGAAACAATCCAGAGCCTCAGACGAAACTTTGCTAATTTAAGTCAGATCTATTCTATCTTCTTCTTACCCAATGGGGTTCAACATTTCGGCATCTCTCTGAATTTTTTTCGGATCTTCCCAAACCAGCCAATTTTTTTGTTTCACATACTACTATATCTCTACACGCTCTTCCGAAACAAGTCATGATTAGTACTTTTTAGCTATTTTTTGATCTATTTTGTGTTCCTTCTTTTTTCTATTTAGGGTTCCGTTTGGATCGTCAAGAGGATCGAGGCAGCGAGGAGGGTTGAACTGTCTTCTTGGGTCTGGTACGATCTCTACTTTTACATCTTCTCCCCCCTTCTATGATATTCCCAAACGATGTATTTTACATCTCCTCTGGCTGCTTGGGTCTGTGTTATGTTTTGCAATGGACCTACGTACCTTCATCTCTACCTTCATGGGTTATGATATCCCCAACGCCCCTGTTATGCTACCTTCATAATCCCTCTGCCCTCTATCACAGATGTTAGTAATGGTAGAGAAAAAAAGTAAAATTCAATATATAAGTTCAGTATTTACCTTCTAAGAAAGCTATATTACATCTCTCTTATCTCACTTTGTCGCATAAACACACTCTTCAGTAGTAGTCTAAACTTTGTTGGCTACAATCTATATGGCATCGAGTTATATTGACCCAAGGGCAATTTTAGATTCTCTTAGTAAATTTCAGTAAGTTCAAAGTTGAGTAGTCCCTCCACTCTCGAATATGGTGATTTTGGTCTGATGGGGATTTGTAGGTTTGGTACATAGCACTTTTGTAAAGGTTACTTTCCCTGCTCATCTTAAGATTGTTCTTTCAAATCCTCGGATGCAACGATTGTATGATATAACTTCTTTTATCTTCAGATCAATAGGGGTGCACAACTGAATGCCCTCCTCATAACTGAAGATGGTTTGTATTGGAAGTTCTATCGTCAAAATAATACGATGCATTCTTGTTTCTTTTTGATGAAAAGCTGCATTGCTTTCAAGTATTATAATTTTAGTTTCAAGTATTATAATTTTAGTAGTTAACTTTGTTGTGGCTTACTACAAATTAAAAGAAATGGTTTGTCTGCTGGTTCATAAGCATGAACATCCACATAGCCTCGTGTTAGTAGCCGATATTCTAAAGTCAATGTAATGTAGAGCAGGAAACTACATTTATTTGGGAGCTATGATCATGCTATTTGAGAGCAATACCTAGTATACATATATATATATATATATATATATATATATATATATATATATATATATATATATATATATATCCCAACCTGAAGTTGAACCCAAGACTTAACGAAGTGTATGAGAACGCAAATCATATTGTTGAAAGAAGATTACATGGGTTCTTTCTTTAATTATATGTTTTAGTATAATGATTTCATCATAGGCTACCCCAAGTTCATCATACTATTTGTTTTGAGAGTATATGTGTAGATCTTCATTGATTGAAGGTTAAACATGTTTCTGGTGAAGGTAACTTAATGAGTAATTAATATTTTTTTTTCAACAAATCATTTCACCCTTGTTAAAACAAAATGAAATGCCTTTTTTCTTAGCTCTTTCATTGATTTGATTTGTTCCATGACCAATTTCACATGATTTACAGTTTATTTAAAATATAGTACTACCATTCACCCATGAAACTACATTACTAATCTCTCAAAAATTGTCACCCAGTAGATCAAAGAAAAGACAAATCAAAGACACTTGGAAACATAGTTTCAGAAGAACCTGCAGAAGTTGTGATTATTAACTTTGAAAAGTACATCGTGTTTTCATTTTGATGCTACATCCTGTTTTCATTGCCTTTGCAACAGCTTCAATGGTGAATACTTCACCGGTGTTGAAAGAACGAAACACCGGTGTTGTAATCCGGGATGTCCACGAAAATAGTTCAATCAGAAAAGGTCCTGAGGTAAGTGTATTCAGTTTGTAAATTTTCCAGAACTTTACAGCCATCTCAGATTGTTGGGTCACAAGGAATTGAAATATTAGTGGTATTGTCATACTCTTCAAGGGCTGCTCTATCTCAGCAAGCACGTCGAGAACGAGAGCGGACATCCAACAACAAACACTACACACCACAACGAGAACCTCTGAATGATTTGGTGATTTCCTCTCCCAGATCGAAAAACATTTGCATCTATGTTTATTTTTTATTCATAAATACTCAGTGCATATTTTTCTCTTAGCGATTCGGTGTTAAATTATCCTATCTCTTCTACTTTTGTCCATTAAAAACACATGTAATAACCGATAAACTTGAATTTGAGATTCAATAACGCATTTGTGCTTCTTAGATTCACATGCTTTTTTTATTCTTGAGCATAATTATAGAGCACATATGAAGGGATGATACCACTGCTGGTGATTAGGACGACCACCACAGTCCCTCTTCTGATTTGATCCGAGGTCATCGAGGTAAACTTAAATTTCTATCTTCTGAATTGAATCGTTTACTCCTTTGATTGATTTGTTTTGACTACGTCCAAAGATGCTCACTAATCTCGATGTGCGCATTTAAATATCAAGTGATCTTTGAATTGTTTGTCAGGCTCGCCGCTGCCATTTCTCCCTTATCACTCCCACAGCCTCCCATCAACGGAGGATTACAGGAAGACCTCGCTACTAATGGTGTTCACTGAACGGCGGAATTGAATATTGGTATGGGATGGATGTCAAGTGCTAGAAGCTTTTCTGCTCATCCATCGTACAGACAATATTCTTAAAGTATGTGTTGAGGATCCATAGATTCGATCGGCCGTACAGACAATATTCTTAGTTGATGCAAAACACCAATTATGTAATCCATTTTGATTTTTATGTAAAACACCAAGTTATGGCTTGTTGATTATGGTTTTAAGAACGATTGTGCATGTTTATGATTCATGTTTGGAATTTTGGTGCATGTTTTTTTTTTTATTTGGTCGTGATACTGGCGACAAACATGTGTGTCGCCATGAAGATGCAATAGTAAGAAACATATCAACTGGTGACAAATAATTTTGTCACTTATCTACATAAACTACTAAATTTACTTGTCGGTAGTTGTACTAGCGACATAAAAGGTTTGTTGTTAGATTTAAACTGTCGACAAAAACTGATGTCGCCATTTTTTTTTCTGCCGACGTAATTGAGGTTTGTCGACTTTAATACTAACGACCGACTTGTAGTGACCATTTTCCGTCAAAAAATTATTTGTCGATAGAATTTCTACCGACATATTTGGCCTTTCTAGCGACAATTTTTACTGTCAACGGAGGCAGAATTTGTTGTAGTGAAAAAAGGTTAACTGGGCAGGTACTTGGCTCAAGTTCCTTAAAGCTCAGCACACTCCGGTTAAATTGAAGGAGGCAATCCGAGGGGCTGGTTGCTTGTTGATACCAATGGTAACTGTCCATTTTACTTGTCTATCTTTATGTTCGTAATATCTATCCAAATGTATAACAAATCTGTTTTGTATGTACAGATGGTGTATTTGGATAAGTTCGTTCCAAAGCACCACAAACACCCTAAGGGATGTGAAGATGCAGAGGCAAGGCCTAGACTGATGCTATGGGACACTGACAACCTGAATTCCAGATGGAAATTTGTACAAAAGTACATGAATACAGTAAGACCTGTTACTATATCAATCCATTCTATGTGGTTTACATTTCTATCAGCCAATACATATCTGATATCCCTGTTTCTGAACAATGCAGCTGGAGTTGCTTCCACTCCCACACAGCAAAGATGAGTTCAAACCTGATTTCAGCAAAAGAGAGCAGTGGGATGAGGCCATGTTAATGGTCAATGAACAAATAGGAAGCGTCGTCGAATAGGCCGTGCAGACGGTACTAGAGAAGAGGTTGGGTAAACAAATGCAGTACCCTGCATAGGAGGAAGAAGAATATGAAGAGGAGGAACAACAAAATGAGGGAAATTCAAGAGAGGGCAGACAACAAGAATCCGAGGGCAACGCCGAAATTCAACCAAAAGATCCACATCAGCACAGTACTGTAGATACCACAGTTACAAGTCCATTCAAAGAAGTAGAAGTTTCAGAAGAGAATACTTCAATGGTTTGCAACAATTTGATAAGTTATATATCTATCACTTTGATGTGTCATACTGTCATGTTTTGATTTCTATTCATATGTTTCTTATTGCAGGCAAAATCCAACAAGCTTGCACAGAAGTCTCCAATACAAGTATCTTCAACTCCCACCATGCTTGGTCGATTTTCAGCAAGGGTTTTCCCACCCATCAGGCCTGCTCATGGATCACCTAAGGTGCCAGCTTCTCCCATCGAAAAGAATATTGTCAGTCCATCGAACAGAGGAGGGAGAGGTAGAGGAAGAGGAAGAGGGGGGGGAAGAGACAGTGAAGGGCCCAAAGAGAACCTCGGAGAGAGTAAGGATGCAGGGCACGTTTGATGTTGTGCTGCCAATCATGCCGGAAGTGAAAGATTGCTGGTTGCATTTCTACATGAGCCGTCAGGCTGTTGAGGGCATGAATGAGAAGCCGGAACTAAGGACTCCATTTCAATAGTGAGTACCCTTTCCCTACATTAAAATGTTTGTGATTGATCAATCTTATTGTATATTTATAAATGGAATGGCTCCTTATTGATTAAATGGTACGTACCCTTTCTCTACAATAACCTCCTTGTTGATATAAATGGAATGACTAATATAGCCAATGATTATTCATGGCAGCTGGAGGCTCCTACCTTCTTAGGAGATACGGTAAATGAATAAATAATCTTTACTTTATCTTCTATTTTCACAATTAATGTTATGTTGTAAAATTAGAACGTTAACAGAACTGTTTGAGTGTTTTAAACTTTTATCCAAACGTGTATCTATTCAATCTGCAGATGCTCGACTGCATGTCCCACATCCTCCACCTCCAAGAGAAATTTAGGAATAATGAGGAGAAGAAGATCTGGTGCTTTCCATGCATGTATGTTGTAAGTAATTAAAACATTGGAATCATTGCACTTAATTTCGTCATTGATTGATCAATACTACATTTCTTTAATGCGGTCATTTTCATGCACAACCATTGGGTCAGAAGAATGCAAATGGTGGGATAAATCCGTTGTACATGGGGGACATGGACTCGATGTCTATGGTAAGCGTTACGTCCTAGTCCTCCAAGCGTCAATAGCAAGGGCATTTTTGACTTGCTTTGTTCTTTGGCTTATGGACAGGTTTCTATTCCCCTCAACATCCACGACACACATTACTTTCTCGTGGTATTGCACTTTATTGAGAAAAAAGTGAATATCCTTGATCCGATGTCGAGGTACATTTACCTACCGGATGCGATTCGTGAGAAGCTTGGACAAATGCACTCAAATTCAGCATATCCCTGCCAGAATATAGAACTGTTCATGACATCAGAAAGTGGGAGATTATTTGGACAAAACCTGACATTCCAAGGCAACATAACAAGTAATGTCTTCATACTAATGTTCAGTCTAGCTTGTTTACATTTTTATCCAATTGTTCTGTAATACTTTTTACTTTGCTTTTTCCAACTTTGATTGTGGAGCATACATGTGCTTCTACATGGAAAATCTGAGGGAGCTGATCCCAGAACCTGTTCGGAGGATAAAGATTAATGAAAAATACATAAGAATCTGGCTCGCAATGAAATTGGCCGTTCCGAGTTCAACGACCTCCGACTGGACCTTCTTGATGCTGTTGACAGATTCAAAGATGAGGAAAACAATGAGGACTTATTTTCCAGAAAGTACATGGACATACCTACGGTCTATTCAGCCTTTAGGAATTGTTACTTTTGAGTAGTCCATCACTAGGAGAAATATGTGATTTTGTGTTGTTTTGAAAACAATTTTACGGTTTATGTCTGTCTGTTTGACAATATAATGTTGAAAATGAGGGTGGTGAATCTTTCTGTGGATGTAATAGTTTTGTGGTTGTGGTTTCAAAAACTATGAACTTAACTATTTTTTGTTCATGTGAACTACATTACATGCTACCTGTTTATAAATCAAGTCTGTATGTTTTGGATTTCTATCTGCATTTTTTGTTTATTTCTGTTTTTTTGACATAAATCGAGTCTGTATGTTTTGGATTTCTATCTACATTCTACCTGTTTATGTCTGTTTGTTTTACAATGTTGACAATGAGGGTGGTGAATCTTTCTGTGGCTGTAATAGTTGTGTATTTGCATTTTCAAAACTATGAACTTAAATATTTTTGTTCATGTGAACTACATTACATGCTACCTGTTTATAAATCAAGTCTGTTTGTTTTGGATTTTTATTTGCATTTTTTGTTTATTTCAGTTTGTTTGACATAAATCAAGTTTGTATGTTTTGGATTTCTTTCTACATTCTACCTGTTTATGTCTGTTTGTTTGACAACGTTGACAATGAGGGTGGTGAATCTTTCTGTGGCTGTAATAGTTGTGTGGTTGTGGTTTCAAAACTATGAACTTAACTATTTTGTTCATGTGAACTACATTGCATTCTACCTGTTCATAAATCAAGTCTGTATGTTTTGGATTTCTATCTACATTTTGGTCAAATCAGTTTCCCACTCGTGACCACATTTACTAATTTCTATCTACATTTTGGTATCAGTGTAGTCAAACCTGTCATTATGAACCCTTTACTCCACATTTATGTCCAACAACAAACCACCCCTTCACTTCTCCTACTTATACACCCAACCACTCTTGCACAAGCACGTCTGTCATTTAACTCCTGCTCTCCACCATCTTCTCCTCCTCCAAATATCCCCAAATTCTCATCACCACCATGTCACATACCTCACTCAACTCCTCCTCTAACCAATACCGTCGTAACCCCGATTATGAACCAAGGTATTGTAACTGTGGAAGGAAACGAGTGATGCGAAGAGCTGATCCTAACACAAAGAACTCAGGTCGAGATTTCTACCGGTGCCCACTGCCTCAGGGGTCTCAATGTAGTTACTTTGTATGGGCGGACGAAGAACCTCCATGCTTTTGCGAGGAGACAATGCAACGATGATCCACAATTATTGAAACAGCAAGACGAATGGAGTCTGAAAATCAAGAAATGCTAAAGAGACAAAGGATATCGCACACATGCATCATCGTTCTTGCATTTGCGTTACTTTTTCGCAATGATCGTCATTTTTTTTAAGTGAAACGACAGTCGCAAGGTGTGCTTCCGTCCACTTTTATGTTTTACAAGTCATGTATCTTCCTTTTAAACCTTCAGTGCTTTCAAATCTGCTGTAATAGCTTAGTTGTAGAGCGTTGTATGCGTTTCTATCTGATTAGTTTAAGTTTTATCCGATTCTATTCATTTATGTCCAGTTCTAATTATTTCTATCTGTAGTTTTATCTCCAAGTTTACAGTTTTATCCATTTCTTTACATTTCTATCCAAGTTTCTGATGGCGGCGCCCTGGGGTCCTTTTTTTGTCTTTTAGCGGGTAAAATCGTAATTACCGGTAAAAAACCGGCTAATTCTGGGTGGATCTCACACTATGAAAGAGGGTTAAGAGAAGAAGAACATAAAAGAAGAAGTGAAAAAGGATTAGATGAAGCAGCAGAAAAGAGGGAAGAACAGAGAAGGAGAGAAGGAGACGCCGCACCGGCTCGCAGGCCGACGCTGCAGCCTTCTCCACCATCAAAGCCGTCGAAACCCTCTTCCTCTCCTACTCCAAATCTGCATGTGTGAGAGGAGAGATCGAGATTCCTCATGCAATAGAGGAAGACCTGCAATAGAAGAAGAATGAGACCAGTCTGAGAGAGACAGGGAGAGAACGAAGGGGAAACACAGAGAGAGAGAGGGAGGAGACGACAAGGAAGGGGATCTGGTCTCTATGCTACAGAGAAGGCGACGACGGCGAATGACTATCAAATACGGACCTACATGCCTTGTGTGGAGGACTATAGCACCCACTTAACTTTTCAAAATTAAAATTTTACGACTATTTTTTTGTTGTTTTTCCCGTTTTTCCAATTTAGCAGAACAAACATTGCCCTACCATCCGCTCTCCACTTTACATAATATGTTGTTCAATTTTTTCTAATTTTGCAGGCATTGAACCAAATTCCTAGATCACTCGGTGATAAAGTATATATCTATCCAACAGTGGTCATGTTCGACTTTTGCAAACGAACATTTGCTCAACATGTTCATAATTTCCATTTGGCCCATTTGTAACACTATCTATTTGAGCTCAACGCAAACCATATATAACTCAGTATAATATCATCGGGGTTACCAATGGGGCCTTTACCATTTTGCAGTAAAATTGAACGTAGGCATTATAATTTGCAAAATAGTCTGCATAGGAAGTCGTTGGCAGTTAAGTAACACCAAAATGAGCTGAGGAGACAATGTTTTTCGCTTGCATGAATCGGCTTACAAACATCATTTTGCTTGTTATTGGCTCGCAAAGGGCTTAGTAAATGGAGACAGAAAGAGAGGAGAGGAACGCAAATCCTGAATCCATTCTAAGCTAGCGAGTAGCCGGCCAAGATCCGAGAGTAGTTCTTATGCCATCAAAGACTAACAATAGTTGCCAACAAAACAACAAGTCTCCATCCATTGCCAACAGATAACATTAAACTTCATTATCTACTTCCAGAGGCGAAAAGTAAAGAACCCTTCATTAGGTTTTCCCATAATCAGCAGAAAGGCAAAATCATTCATTATAAGAGTACATTGTCCACTGATCAGCTACTAGTTAATTGTCCTCGCTTTTGGCGGGTACTCCAGCACTACTTCTTGAGGAAGGCACTTGTTAAGACTGCCTTAGACTGAAAAGACTCTTTCAACAGCTTTAACACCTGGAAGAATCACCAAAAACCTAAACAAATAAGCTCAGGAAACAAACACAAGAAGCTCATTAATCATCAGTGTGCCTATATAGGTGCAATACAAATGCACTTGATATGATCAAAACTGAAGACAGACATATAATGATGAATTGTATGTACCTCATCCATCCCAAGTTCCACAACCCTTTCTTCAAGTTTGTCGATTCCTTTGACGCCGAACCTGTTGAAATGGGTGATGCTGGATATGGTGGACATGGGGGTAACAACCAAGTTATCAGTCACCATATACGTCACCACTCCCTTCACAAAACCACAACCACCAGAAGAAGAAGGCGGTGTCAAGGGCTGATCCTTAGGCGGTGGGACAATATAGTTCATTTCCTCGGACATTTGTTGTTTACAATTGGGACACACTGACTGGGGATCATCAGATGCATTGCCATTACAAGGGGAAGGACGACAGTATCTACCACTACCATCATGGAATTTAGCAGCCGTAGGGCAGTGATACAACTTCTTTTCAGCTACTGCCGTAGTTCTACTACTACTTGCGTTGTTGTGGCAGTAGTTAGGCAACAGAACTGGCACATTTAGAGCAGACAAAGGCATCTGGGGCTTCAGGAGTGACTCCCTTGTCTGCTTTGTATGCAGATATGTGTGGCCAAGTGTTTGGATGCTGTCATAAAGATTGCCCAGACTACCCACCATGGACATGGAGGAATTCTCAATGAGTAGCCTAGTCACTGTTCCCACAGGCATTGACATGAGGTTGAAGAGGAAATCAACAAACTCCTTACCAGCTTCTGCAAACAAAACCCTGTTTCCAGTTTTGTCAATAAGGAGCTTTAGACTCACCTTGGAAGCATCCATTGTTGTTTTAAGCTCACAGTGAATATGGCTTCTTCATCCAATGCATATATAGGAGTTGGTTGGAATATAGTCTGATGGACTACTGTAATAACTGATTGCAAGTTTAATTTGGCTTACCAATGACATGCACAGATACACTACTTGTACTCTGTTGGAACTTCCAATATTCAAAATTTTCAAGTGTCTTCCCAATAATGAACCTTTGATCTTCTCCAGTCTTGTACACTTCTAAAATTATTGATTTTCCGCACTAGTATTTATACATCTACTGTAACTACTACAAGTTACAAGAAAGAATCACAAATCAATGGTGCTGGGGTTAATACTTGGATGCTATTAGTAGTAAGACATAAATCCCAAATCAATTGAAATATCCAATCTTTAGTTGGCGATACCTTCATGTTTAACCAACAAAATAAGGTACACAAAACAACATCATCTACCAATACGGTGTAGTAGTAAGTAGAAATGCGTACATATAATAGATTGCTACCACTACTAGCTATAGATAATGTTTTGAGGAAAGCTCTTGTTTTAACGGTCTTTATAAATTGCAGATAGTCTTGACCAAAACCTTAAATAAAGATATACTAGAAACAGGAGTTGAATCACAGCCTGGATGATACATGTCAACTTTATCGTACGAGTCAACATTATTATTATGATTATTAATATTGTTTATTTAGTTATTTATTTACTTAGTTGAGTATTAATTAGTTTAAATACTTTATATTATTAGTTAACGGGCTTTCTTGTCAACTGGCCCGTAGGAGTCTAGGGTTTAGTTTCGTTTTATCTATTTAAACAGTTGTAGTCTCAATTTATTTTTATCGAATGAATGGAAAATATTATCTTTATTCGGTCAACCCATTAGATTGGTAAAAATAGCGCCGTAGGCTAAAAGCTACGTGAAAAGTTTTGTCGATTTTCTTAAAATCGTCAACCCCGATAACTTTACGGTGTCACTGGAAATCGTATTTAAGATGTATGAATGTGTATATTGACGCATTCCCCTACTTCGTCTCTTCGAAGGTTCGCAATACTTTAAAATTTAGGATACAGAGTAACACAGCAGCTCATAAACTATTAGTTTCAAAATTACATCTCCAGACTCTTCCTTTCATCTACAGAAATTACCCATGTTCAATAACTACAAGTCTAACCTTGTATTTAGACAATCTCCAAAAAGCACAACTATTTGTAGAAAATATACACAGAAAGCACCGTTGGACTAAAGTGGCAATTGAAAAGTACTCCTATTTGTTCTCTGGATCCTCTCTTATCCCCGTGAATGATGATGTTACATGGAGGTAGATAACTACATAAAGAATTGTTTTATTATCTACTACGAGCTCCGTTTCTTTGGAATCTTCCCATAAGACTTTTTTCCACTACTTACTGGGTCATTTTGGTCTGGTAATTTGATTAGAAAAATAATACAATTTTTTTTTTTAATTTTTCAATGATGTTGTAGAGTAAACTTTACGCTACAACACCATATAAAATTAACTAAAAGCTTGAATCTTTTTATTATCCAAATCACTTGGTCAAAGTGACATAAATACGGGTAAAAAAGTCAACTGAAAAGATTCCAGAGAAACGGAAGTAATACTGGTGCATCACCTATCCCATTGTGAATATTACTGCGTACTAAGAGTGTTATAACTTGGGGTTTTGATAACTATGGATTCTTTTATGATCTACTACTTGAAAAATCAATTACAGAGAGATTTAAACTTCCCTGCTTATAATCTTGTGGTCCCCTAGGCCTACATTCTTTTAACGTTGGACAGAATTTGAGGACTCCAATCCCAGCAGCCACATTCATGGAAAAAAAATAGTAGAAGATATGAAAAAAAAATGTTTTACCAAAACTCGTTCTCTGCACTCTCCTCCTACAGAGAGAAAGCTAGAGAGTTTTAGTACTCCTCCGAGGAGTTTTTCTTTGTCTTGCTCTCCGGCAAGTCCCTCTTCTCCGTTCTCATCACAGCCACATCTGTTTCCTAGTCATCGCTCCTTTCCGTCGCTGGGCTCGCCGTCGCCGCCTCTCTTTGTGGCGGCGAGCCCCCAAATCTTTATGTTCTTTGTTTTTGTTTTTTTTTTTTTTTTTTCAGCAGATCCGGAGTCAAGAAGTTCACAATCGGAGGTTTTGGCGATATTTTTCCGGCTTGGGTTTGTTCGGCTCCTCTTCTTGAGGCCGTCGGTTTTCTTCTCCCCCTTTCCGGCATACTCGTCGACCTCATTATGCTAGGCAGATTGGTACCAGATTCCTTTTTTTTAGTGTCTTCTTAGGGTTTAATTTAGCTTCTGTTCTGTTTCTTGGTTCCCCCTTCCATCTTTTTCCCTCTGGTGTCATAATATTTCTGGTACTATTATGTTGTCATCTTGATGGGGTCGCAGTTCAAGGCTTAAGGAAGGGATGAGATGTGTTGTTTCAATAGTCGAGTATCAGCGGCATGGAGCCCTATTTGAGTTCATCCATATGGATTTTCATTGGTGAGAGCTGCTGCCGGAGTCCGTGGTCGGAACTGCTCTAGATTGCTCTCTCTGGCGGTCCTCTTTTCTCAAGTTTTGGGAGCTCGTGCCAGCATGCAAAAGGCTTTAATGGAGTGCTATTTTCAAGTAGCATTGAGAATATCTACTGTTGTTTTTTTTAGTTTTTTATTTTTATTCTCTTTGGAGCACTCTTTTCAGAGCTGGTCTTCCAGATGTTATCTGGTCTTGTATTGACTGTGATAGCCTGTTTGTTTAATGAAAACTACCGTTTTTGACAAAAAAAATGTTTAATATATTTTCAATTTTATATAAAACATATGTTTTACAATAATATTTTAGCGGATGGTACATTAGACATTTAATCAGGTGTTGCAAACGACTCAACCACAATTCCCCGGGAGAAGGTACTGCAGAGAGAATATATGAAGATGATGAAACAACTATACACTTGTTAACATACGTCATACAGGACGACAACACTAGAAACAAGCGGTAAAGAGGCTGATGAAGCATCCACACTGACACGCTTCTACATGTTAAGAGGGTACAACTCACTAATCTCAATAGTGTCTGTTCTCGTCTTCTTTCCCCTCTGTCAATCCTTTCTAATTGCAATCAATCATCTTCAACTTCACTCTCTCGTCTACTCTGTTTTGCTTCATTATTTCTTCTTCCTTCATTGTCTTGGTTTTCGTTTCTTCTACGCTTCTCTGCTTTTACTCCTCTTGTGAGTTCCAAGAGGAAAGGCCGTTGATTGAGTCATTTAAGGAGATTGCTTCTTTGCTTTCTTTAATGTTCATGATGACCATGAGTAATCATCACTGCAGCAATAAAGAGGTTTTGTAGGTGAAGAAGACGAAGTGATCTGCACTATTCTCAAGCCGGATTGGATCAGCAGTGTTGTGGAAAGTGATCGTTTGGATGTTCTTGCATGGCTTAACCAGGGTTAGGGGTTAACTAGGGTTAGGCTAGGGTTCTGGTTGACTGCACCGTCCATCACTAGGTCTTTCTAGGTCTTGCATGCCATCTTTTTTCCCAATAGTTGTCTTCTAGGATTCCTTTAGGTGTGTGGCTATGTGTCTAGGGTTTCAGGTTCCAGCTTCTTGGTCTTATTCTTTGTTCGTTCTCTGTATTGTTTTCCATGGCTTTCCATTCTCCTAACTCCAGTCCCGATTACCAAATCTTCCATCCTAGCTTCGTTCCACTTCCGCGAAAGGGGCCAACTTTCTTTGTGAACCCGACAATGGTGTCTTCACTCCGAAACCTGTGGCATAAAACCCTTGTGGGGAAGTTCTTGAATGAGAGTCTGCCACCCTCCTCTGTGGTACAGGAAGAGGTGCGTGCAAATTGGGGAATGCTTAACATGGTAGTGGTTGAGAGAAAGCATGATGTCTACCTCTTTCATTGTCTGGATCAACAAGATAAACAAGCACTAGCAAAAGAGAAGTTAGTGTCCATAAGAGGAAAAGCGTTAATGATCAAGGAGAGAGAGCCAAACCTGGTGCTGGCGGATCTTGATTTTCCATCAACGGAGGTGTGGATGCAAGTGCATGGTGTGCCTATGGAGTACTTTGTCTTTCAGTTGGCTGAAGACTTAGGAAAGCTGGCAGGGGAGGTTCTAGAGATTGACTAGAGTGATCAAAGGGTTATGAACATGGACTACTTCCGAATCCGCATCAGAATTGACCCACAACAGCCATTAATGTCGGGGTCGTTTCTTCACTTGCTGGATGGGGTTCCTAGATGGTTGTTTTTCAGGTATGAACGTCTTTTTAAGATTTGTATGCCATGTGGCAGGGTGGGTCATAAAGTTCATCAGTGCGACTAGGAGGAGTGGATGGCGTTGGATAATCTTAACCATAGATGTTTGGAGGCAGGATTTAGTGAAGTTCTACCTGTCTTGGTGGAAAATGATTTTTAGCTGTTTACCCCGAGGCTGAGAGCTTTTAGGGTTTACGGGCCTAACAGAACGACGAAGATCTTTGTGCATGATGCAAACGAGCCAGTTGATCCTATTTCTCCCTCTTTTATACAGGCATACCAAAATCTGGTGTTTAATGTTGGGTCCTCTCAGTCTTCTTCTAGGACGGATGGATACTTAATGGTTTCTGAGGACTCCTGGACTTATGCATCTGAGTTTAACTCTCCAACTTCGGTGCTCTCTCCTATCACAGTTCATTCCCCTCCACCAAATCATAATGTGTGGTTAATGGAACCTGGTTCTACTTTGGGGTTTTTACAACAAGCGATTATTAAACTCAAGTCATTGATTGCAACGGGGGAGATTCCGGCGGAGAGAATTCAAGAGGCAGAGGAGGAAGAGGAAGGGGTGACTCTAGGGTTTCCTGGAAAGTGGGTGCATGGGATGGAGGGCCCCACGATGGAAGGTCTTGAGTTAGCACAAACTTCGGAGGAACATGCATGTGGCTCTTTGAGGTTTTCGACGGAAGGGGGGATGTCTTTAATCCAACAGGGGGCCAACCGTCCCTCTCCCAACCGTTGGGTTACCCAGAGGGGACTAGTATAAAAGGGAAACAAGTCTGTGAGGAAGGGGTTTTAGCGAAAATGAGAAGGGTGAAAGCTCTACCATGAGAGAGAAAGGAAATGAGGAGTCTGTCTCATAGTCAGTCTCAAAGTTGGAGGGGGGAAACGATCAGGATTCAGTTAATGTGGTGATGGTTACAGAGAAGGAAGGGGATCTTGTTGGAGGTTTTGATACGGAGATGGCCCCAACGCAGAAAATGAGGGATCAGCAGGAAGGGGAAGGCAGTTTAGCAATCATCCCTATAGTGGATGTTGACCCCCTTATGGTGATTCTGGCTTTTAAGATGGAAATCCCAAGTTTTGAGGAATTTTTCAAAGATGATGATGATTCCGAATGGGAATTGCGTGCAGAAGCCATGGAGAGTATTATGGACAAGAAACTGGATGTTCTGGAGGAAATGATCCCACTCATCGCAGATCCGAGTGTCGCAGGACCAAATGGGGTTGTGCAGGGAGATCCGGAGGTTATTATCATAAGTGATGACGAGTCTGAGGAGGAAAATGGAAGTGGGAAGGACAAGATCGTGGAAGGAAAAATGAGGGGCATGCAAGCTGTGGAGAGGGGTTCTTTGACGCCAAGGAAGAGGAAGCACTGGAGAAGGGAGGACGGTGGCACTCAGGGTAAGAAACCGCGTCTTTACCGTGTTCCCCATCTTTTGAATCCCCCAGGTATTTGTTTACTTTGCATGGCCCAAAATCATATTCCTTTTTCTCATTCATGTCATAGATCTGTCTTTAGTAATTCCTCATCTAGCTCAGTAGGCACGTTTTTAAGTGGTACACGCTAGGATCTTATGCTCCCTTCCAGATTAATCAAGTGTTTAGGCAGGTTGTCCCTCAACAACCTCCCAAATCGCCATGAATTTCATGGCTTGGAATTGCAGGGGTATCGGTCAAAGACCTGCAGTTATTGATTTGTTCTCTTTGACCAAGAAGTTCAGTCCTTCTCTGTTATTCCTTTCCGAAACCAAACATACAGTTGTCTTTGTTAATAAAAAACTGAGGAAATTAGGGTTAAATTCTTTGGGGGTTGACTCTGTGGGACAATGTGGGGGGCTTTGGGTAGGATGGAGATCTCCCCTGTCTGTCAAGGTTGTGGATTTGTCTCCAAATTTCTTCTTGCTTTCCATTACAGTTATAGGTATGGGAGTTTTCTTAGTTGGATGTCTGTATGGCCACCCATGTGTTTCTAGGCGTGAGGAGGTTTGGATTGAGATTGACTCTTGTATAGGTGGTACTAGCCAACCCTTTTTTTTACTGGGGGATTTCAATCAAGTCCTTTCAAGGCAGGATAAATGTAGTCCTTCTGGTTTTGTGGACCCAGGGGCGCTGGTGTTGCGGGATTATTTACACCAGTGGGGTTTAGTTGAGATGAACCACGTTGGTCCTTGGTTTACATGGACAAATAATTGGAATGGTTCATCTCCGACCTTTGAGCGTCTTTGACCGGGCATGGTCCAACGCTGCCTGGTTAAACTTGTTTCCCTTTAGTTATCAGCAGAATCTTGGATTTTTTTCTTCGGATCATTGCCCAATCTTGATTAACTTGCAGCCCAAGATTAACAGGCCTAGGAGAATATTTAGGTTTGAAGCTTGGTGGACCAAACACCACCAGGTTCCAGATTTGATCTCTTTCATTTGGTCTCTTCAAGTTAATGGCTCCCCTTTATTTAGACTTCAACAACTTCTCAAGATTGCTGTTAGATCGGTTAGTTATTGGGCCAAACATAATGGTTCAGTAATAAATCAGATTGAACAGGGTAGGCAAGAAGTTTTGTATTATCAAAGTCTCCTCCCTAACTCTGAGGCCATGTCCCACTTTTTTGAGTCCAGAAAGAAGCTTGAGCAACTGCTCCTTTTCAATGAGATGTATTGGGCTCAAAGAGCTCATTGCAACTGGCTTTCTTATGGGGATAGAACACTTGGTTTTTACACACTAGCACTAAAATCATGAGAGGTAGGAACCATATCTGGGCAATTGCCACAGATCATGGTCAGACCCTGGCTAATGAGGAAGACATTAGGGAGGCCTTCACAGAGTACTTTAAGAATGTCTTCCATCAGGGAGAGGAGACGACTCCTAGTTCAAATTTTCCCATTCTTCGGCACATTGGCAACACCCTGTTTCCTGAACATATTGAGATCCTCCAAAAGCCCTTCAAGGCTGAAGAGGTTCATAGGGAAGTTTTTAGTATGGGTCCTCTTAAAGCCCCTGGCCCGGATGGTATTCCCCCCATATTCTTCCAAAGATTTTGGCCTGTCATTGCCAACTCTACCATCCAGGCTGTCTTATCTTTCTTAAACTCGGGCTTCACGTTGAGGGAAACCGATCGTGCCATCATTGTTCTGCTTCCAAAAGGTGAGAACCCCACAACCATGAAAGACTATAGGCCTATTAGTCTTACGAATGTGTTATACAGAATCATTGCTAAGGTTTTTGCCAATAGACTCAAGCTTGTTCTTCATGACATTGTAAGATGGAACCAATCTGGTTTCATCCCTGGGAGGTCAATTCAAGACAACACAGCTATTGCCTATGATCTTCTTCAATACGTAAATACTCAAACAATGACTAATGGGGAGGCTTTTGGTTGCCTTAAGGTGGATAGGTCCAAAGCCTTTGATAGGTGTTGGGTTTTGACGTAGGTAACGCAGCGGAATAACAAAAAATAATCCTACTTCAAAGCCCACCACAGATCGTCAGGAGGAGACATCACAACATGATAAGAGACATAGTATTGTGTACCTTTTGATTTGTGAGATCACACGAAGAATGATGTCCTCGTCTCTACAGTTGATCCACGTCTAGAGGTGAGATCTAGATTCTTCCTTCAAACAAGTGCTAGCTTGAACCTGGTGGAAGAGGGAAGAAGAATCAACGCAACAAGGACAAGAGGAGGGTTCGACCTCCTCTTTGTGCCGACGGGAAGGGGCGGACGGGGCCTAGGGGAGTTCGGCCTCTAGGTCTTGTCTTGTTCTCTCTTTTTTTCTCTCCCACTCTCTTTGTTATGTCTAATAACATTAAGTGGGAAGGAAGCTAGAGCCTCCTTTATATACTCCAACAACTCCTTGTTGTTTCCATAAAGGTGTTTCCTAATTCTACATGAACTAGAATTATTCCCTTCCTTGCAAATTAGTCCTACTAAGTTTGCAAGGTGTTGCACAATGATCCTTTTATTAATTAATCAATATTAATTAATCCCAAATCTAGCTCTACTCTATTTGACGTGTGACCCCATAGGTTTCTATCTAGTTGCTAGTAACTTTTACAAACATGGAGCGGTGTCTAGCAACACATCCATGCCACCCAACTAATAGAAATAGTCAGTAATCCCGACAAACCTCTTGTGCCCAATATCTTATATTGCACTTTCCCTTTGTCTCCATATCCGGATTGGACACGAGACATAAATAGTCACACTCGTATATCTAATCCATAGTTCCTCGATCTTGGGAATATTCTTATGCTAGCAGATAACATCAATATCTCCATATTGATTTATCTGAGTCTGGCCAGACATTCAATAAGCCTCATTCCTCGAGTGGCCGTGGATATTTTCCCCCATTATGTGGGAGGGACAAATCCTATCTACATCACTACGATCTCTAAGCTTGCTTCCTATCATGCCCGATAGCCATCTTTATAATTACCCAGTTAGGGTGTAACGTTTGATAACATCAAAGCACAATATTCCACAACTAGAGTATCTAGTGACTTCAAGTCTAAGGATTGCAATTATATTAGCACTACGAGCAGCGATTGTGACTTGACTTAATCTAATGTATCCTTCTCGTTGTGGGTCAATCCAGTATGCCATTACTCCTAATGCATACCCATGTGTTAGACTTGATATCTCCATATCGGTCTACCCACATACTAGTGATCGTCCTATTAATCAATATTGTGGACTAGGGATATTTAAGATAAAAAACACATTGTATCTAAGGACTTCTATTAAATATCACAATATATAATAAATGAATATTCTAGCCAAAAAAATGTCCATAATAAATATACGATTGCCTCTAGGGCATCTATTCCAACAATAGGGTTAGGTGGGATTTTCTTGAGGAAACACTGGTTAGGTTTAATTTCCCCCACTCCTTCATCAGGCTGATTATGGGATGCATAACCACTTCCTCTCTTGATATTAGCATTAATGGTTCCATCTCTGAATTCTTTTCCCCTACTTGTGGTCTTAGACGGGGAGATCCACTTTCACCATTCCTCTTTGTTCTTACTGCTGAAGCTCTGTCATGGGCTCTGGTTAGGGCTGAAGAAGAGGGTGTCATTAGGGGAATCCAGCATTCTAGGAATGGGCCATCCATCGCTCATCTGCAATTTTCAGATGACTCTATCTTCTTCTTTAAAGTGGAGACGAATTGTGGGCAAAGTTTGAAACACATTTTGATGACTATTGCTCCCAATCGGGTCAGGAAGTTAATCTCTCCAAGTCTGCTCTAACAGTTAGTCCAAACTGTTCTTATCACATGAAAATGACCTTGGCTAATCACCTGCACATAAAACTCCATGATCACCATGGAAAGTACCTTCGTCTTCCACTCAAGATGGGGCTCTCAGCTGATGAGATCACCACTCAAACTATTGAGAAGGTTGAGAACCAGTGTGCTGGTTGGGTGGGGTGCTGCTTAAATAGAGCTGCTAGAACTACTTTAGTGCAGTCAACCCTTACAAGTTTTCTGATTTATCCTTTCTCTAGCTTTAAATTTCCCCAATCTTGCATCAAGAGATTAGATCACCTCCTTTCTTCTTTCATTTGGAGAAAATGCAAGGACAGAAAGCCTATGCATTGGATCTCCTGGAGACAAATGTGCAGACCTAAGCCTCTAGGGGGGCTTAACTTGAAGTCCCCTGCTCTGCTTAATCAGGCTTTGTTAGCCAAGCAGGCTTGGAAGCTTGCCACTGCTAAATCCAGTTTGTTGTCCACCTATTTCTCTTCTAGATATTGTAAGAGAAGAAGTTTCTTGGATAGGAAGACGAATAGGAACCCCTCTCTTGTTTGGAAAAGTTTCTCTTCAGTCAAGAAGATTGTGTCTAGGGGGATCACTTGGAATGTGGGCTCAGGTACTAGCATCTCTGCTTACAAAGACATGTGGATCCCTGATACCCCGGCTCTGGTTAATGTTGTGGCAGATGCACAAACAAATACTAGTGTCAAGGAGTGTATTAAAGTGGGGAGGAAGGGTATGAAGACTTGGGATAGAGATAAATTAGGCATTTTCCTGCTTGGGTTCAGAAGCAAATAACCTCTATTCCCTTGCCTTTCTTTGAGCAAGAAGATGAATGCATTTGGGAGGGCTCATCCACTGGTTAGCTCACTACAGCCTCTGCTTATAAGTGGTTGATTAATGAAGATTTGAGTACATGTTTCATGTAGTAGAGTGATAAGGGGTGGAGGGGAATCATCCAGGACTTCCCTTGGAAACAATTCTGGCCCCTTAGGCTCCCTCATAAAATTCTTTTCTTCCTTTGGCAGGCTATCATTGGAAAGCTCCCAACTAGTCACAAAACTCAAAAAAAATTCAAAACTTCTAACAATCTCTGTAATCTATGCAAAAGTTATGCTGAAATCATTGATCACCTTTTCCTTGAATGTAAATTTGCTAAGATCCTCTGGTCTGTTTCTCCAATTACGTACCCAGCCTCTTGCTCCTTTTCTAATCTCATTAGTTCTACCTTACAACACTCCCCTGTAAATGCCATTCCTAGAAATCTTAGTTGGATAGGTGCAGTCCCTTGGACCCTCTGGATTACCAGAAATTAAGTTGTGTTTGGAAAGAAGGATGATGAGCATGACAGTGAGATCCATTCTCCTATCTATAAATGTAAAATCTTTGTTAACCAATACCTGGAAGCCTGGAATCACAATTGTTTAAACTCAACTTCACAGCAGCTGAACCTTTTAAGTAGCATTCAGCTAATCACAAGTGATTGTCACCATCAAAATTCTCAAATTTTGGTTTGGACTAGGAAAAGACGGGGATAAACGATCATTTTCAGTGTGGCCATGCAGGGAAGTTTGATCATTCATTTTCACAAAAAGAAAGTCAGAATGTCTTTTCCAGCAGATATCTTTGATTTGCTCTTTGATTTGATGAGGATCATCCTTTCCAGGAATCTTACTCATAGTTCTTTGCTTATTGATAACAAATGCGTTTTTCACTTGTTTCAGCAGATGGAGCAAAGAAGAAGGATGGAGTTCCAGGGGTGGCCTCTAAAGTGGAAGAGAATCGTGCAGGATCCGGAGAAAATTAGTCAATCTTTTCACTGTATTGAAGTTCCAGGGGTGATGTTATCTATCAGGTTGTTATGAATCAATTTAGTAGCTAAAACGGTAATCTTTTGGTTGGTTTTCTGACTCTGTCTGCATTGCCTCTGCCTGCATTGGCTTTGCAAGTTCATGGATGTATTTTGGGTTTGTTAATGTTATTCTACTTTTGTTGCAAAAGACGTTTTAAGTTTTAAATGTATTTTTTCAGTTATTTAATCCGCACGGTAGCTACTAGTTATGTTAGAGTTTTGCAAAAAAAACACTAGGTCAACCCATTAATAAATATGTCATATACCAGTCGAAGTCAACATAAACCTTATAACTCAGTATAAAATTGTCGTGTCTACCACTGGGGGCATTAACATTTTTCAGCAAAATTTGAACTTTGGCATTATATTTCACAAAATAGCCTGTACAGAGTTTTTTTTCTTTTCTTTTCTTTTTTTTTTTTTGGGTGGAGTCCAACAGTTGAGATAACACTAAAATGAGCTGAGGAACAGTGTTTTTTGCTTGCATAAATTAGCTCAGAATCATCATTTTAATTGCGGTTGGCTCAGAAAGAGCTTAATAAGTAGAGACAAAAAGAGAGGAACACAAATCTTGAATCCATACTAGATAGCAAGTAGTCGGCCAAGATGCAAGTAGCTTTATACCAACAAAGACTTATATTACTGCTAAACAAAGAAACTGATCCCTCCATTGCCAAAAGAAAACAATAAACTTTATAATCTACTCAGAAATAACCAGAGGCACAAAGAAAAGAACCCTTCATTAGCTATTCCCATAATCAGCAGCAGAAAGAGGTATTCCAGTACTAATTCTTGAGGAAGACACTTGTTAAAACTGCCATGGACTGAAAAGACTCCTTTATGAGCTTCAAACCCTGGAAAAAATGATCAAAAACCTAAGCTCAATAAACAAAACACAAGAAGCACATCATCAGTGTGTCTACATAGTTACAAATGTAATGTACCTCTTCCATTCCAAGTTCCACAACCCTTTCCTCGAGTGTGTTGATTCCTTTGACGCAAAATTTGTTGAAAAGGGCAATGCTGGATATGGTAGACATGGGTGACACCACCAAGTTATCCATCACCATATACGTCACCACCCCTTTCACAAAACCATCACCACCAGAAGAAGGTGGTGTCACGGGCTGATCCTTGGGTGGTGGCGGGACAATGTAGTTCATTTCCTCGGACATTTCTTCGTCACAACTGGGACAAACTGACCGGGGATCATCTGAGGCATTGGTATTACAATCAGACACTGACCAGGGATCATCAGAGGTATTGGCATTAGCAGCCATAGGGCAGTAATACAACTTCTTTTCAGCTACTGCCGTAGTTTTACTACTACTTGCGTTGTTGTGGCAGTAGTTAGGCAACAGAGCCGGAGCATTTAGAGCAGACGAAGGCAGCTTGGGCTTGAGAAGAGACTCTTTTGTCTGGTTTGTTTGGAGATAGGTCTCACTCAGTGTTTCAATGCTGTCGTAGAGATTGCCCAGACTACCCACCATGGAGTTCCAGGTGAGCAGCCTAGTGAGTGTTCCCACAGGCATTGACATGATATTGAAGAGGAAATCTACAAACTCCTTGCCAGCTTCTGCAAACAAAACCTTGTTTCTCGTTTTGTCAATAAGGAGTTTCAGACTCACTTTGGAAGCAGCAGCCATTGTTTTGTTGTAATGGTAATGGTAATGGTAATGGTTGAGGGTCACTGTGAATATTGCTTTTTCATCCAAAGCATATATAGGAGTAGGTATATAGTCTGATGGACTACTGTAATAACTGAATTGCAAGATTAATTTAACTTCCCAATGACATATGCACATATACACTACTTATACTCTGTTGGAACTTCCAATATTCAAATTTTCCAAGTGTCTTCCCAATAACAGACCTTTGATCTTCTCCATTCTTTTACAATTTAAAAATTTGTTTATTTTCTGCACCAGTATTTGTATATCTACTGTAACTACTACAAAGAAAAATAATCACAAGTCAATGGTGCTGGGGCATGGATGCTAATAGTAGTAAGACATAAAGTGCAAAGCAATTGAAATATCCAATCTTTTGCTCTTACCACAATACAGAGTATAGCTCGCTATACCTTCATGTTTAACCAACAAAATAAGGACCACAAAACATAATTTTCTACCAATAAGGTGTAGTGTTAACTAGAAATGCGCACATATAATAGCGTGCTACTAGCTAGAGATTATGTTTTGAGGAAAGCTCTTGTTTCAACAGTCTTTATAACTTGCGGATACTCTTGACCAAAGCCTGAAATAAAGATATACTAGAAACATGAGCTGAATAACAGCCTTGGAATCGTACTTAAGGCGTATGCAAGAAAGTATTGCATGTATTTTCATCTACTAAAAAGACATGCAATATTTTAAATCTATATATATGCACCCAAAAGCAAATTTACGTCTAAGAGGAAATAAGGATGCAGAGCAACACAGCAGCTCATGAACTCTTCCAAAATTACATCTCCGGACTCTTCCTTTCATCTACACCAATCTTAGAGCTTCCCTCGTTTCTCTATGTGTGATTTGTAACCCTTATACACCAATCTTGAACTCTGGACTAATAGCAAATTAAAAACTATTTTTTCAAAAATAATTGAGCATACAAAAACTTCAGTCTGCACCGGGAGGAATTAAACATCTAATGTCGTAGCTTAACAAATTTACGGTAACCAATTCTTCGAGCAGGCATACTTATATCTGCTTAGGAACATATAAGTGAAATACCTCAGGGTGATGACGTATTCTCCAGAGATTTGAATTCTCAAAATGCCAATGCCGAGTATGTTACAAAGGAACCATGTGGCATGTCATATTCATGTTAATGTAGATGAAGCAAGACATGTTAATGTAGATGGAGCAAGACAAGTACTTTAGTCAACAGTTCCTAACTCAGGAAATGGACCTGCAATGTCATAGGTTACAGTAACCAACTCATTGAACTAGCTAGGCGCAGCTAAAACAACTATCTAGAGAAATGCAAGTGAAATACCTCTCATTATGCCGCGATATCGTTAGCAGACATGATGGGATACAATGTGCCAACTTTAGCAGAGTAAGGTAGCACGTAGTTCATCATGAAAGTCTTGTCTGTCATCTGGCACACTGTGCTTATTTTAGGCTTCTTCACAAGCAAATTCTTCTTCTCCAGAGCCTCCAGAACTCGTAGTCGTGGCTTAAGTCTCTTTTCAACACTGTATATGAGTAGTCCCGGATGGTTAACAATTAGCGAGATCTCTTCGTTTCTAGCATTTAGAAGAACCTCTGTAACCTCCTTAATTTTTCTCTCTGAGATAGCAAAAACCATAGGGATCCTCCTAAAGGTTGATCTGATATCATGGTCGGAAAACCCCAAACTTCTGAAGACCTCCAACTTGCGCTGCCAACTTCCCACAGACATTGAACAAATTGAAGACGTAGCGTAAAGGAAAGCCTTGGAGTCGGTTGGGACACCCATTTGATCAACCCTCTCTACACATTCCTTCAACCACTCATGCCTAAACAGGAGAAACAGCGGCCGTTGACAGAAGAATCTGGCAATCTCAGAATCATCAACCCCACATGTGTAGTTCAAGAAATCTTTATTCGGGATCAAAGTCATATCTAAATTGTATGTCAGAAACCTAGGACTCTTCTTCAGGACCCTAAAAGCCCCTTGATTGGAAGAAGCACGACGGAGGAGTTTCTTCAATTCACACAGAGAAGAGTCAATTAAATCGATTCTGCGCTTCAAAATTAACGGGTTGATTGATATGATTTCAGCAACCTCGACGGGAGATAGACCACCCACCTCCTCCAAAATCTTCAACCTGGGTTTCACGGCGAGGTCGAGATCGAGACCGGCAGATAAGATTTGGGGTGAGCGTTTGACTATTTGCTGGATTTGGGTGGTCGAGAAACCGAAATCTTTCAAGAATGAGAGCACGGAATCACAGGTTTCTGGGCCTTCTTTCACAAACCTGTTTTTGGGAGAAATGAGTGTGGAAGAGAGGTGGCGGCGGTGCTCCAAGAAATCGGCGACTCGTGTATTCTCGGCGGCGGTGGATGAAGAGGAGGAGATGAGGGTTTTGCAGAGGGATGAGGAGGAATTAGAGTGTTGGAGACGACAGAAGAAGAGTGAGATGAGGGTTTTGCGAATGTACCCACTCATTCTTTTCGCTTCGCTTCTCTTCTCTTATGAGAGGTAAAGATTCAATTCAAACTGTACCTAGATACTTCTACTACTAAAGACGAAGGTACTACTATAACAGAAGACAAAGGAGTAGGAGGAGAATTAATCGAAAAATCAATCACAGAGAGAGAGCAGTGGACTTGCCTGCGGTTGTGAAAGCCCTCGCAGCAGCTCTATTTCTCTCTCTACCCGTGAATCGACACGATGCCGGCAGCAGGGTCCCTCCCTTTGCATTTCATAGCTCAAAAACATCTTTAGGGCTTTTTCGGTTCTTGTTCAAAGGTTGTGTCCGGCAAACATGACGAATTTTAATTTTAGAATTAAAAATTTTAAATTTAAATTACCGAAGTTTTTTTTTTTTAGAGGAAGATTAACTTCTATTAATATAAAAGATTGGGGTTTTGCAACCCTATTACATCATTTTGAAGAAGTTGTTGGGCTCATATAGGCTAATTATGAAGCCAAACATATTTGTTTGGTTTCGTCTAGCCAAACTTGGAAAATTCATGAGCTACTGAGTTTGTCGAGCGAGGGCTAAAACAAAATGAAAGTACATCAAAACGGGGAACTAGACTACGAATAGACTTTATGACATCGCCTGTTTCTGAAAGGTCCTCCCTTTGGGCTTCATTGGCAACCAGAACATTGTAGACCCTCTTCGCATCCATCTCCGCAATCACCCTTCGGAAGTTACACTCTAACGCGAGTAGCAGGCCATCTCGTACGGCTAAGGCTTCTGCTTCGTAGGCTGACGTTGTTGTCGGATATGGAGAAGCTAAAGCAGCCAGTATTTGGCCCGATTGATCCCGAATAACTGCACCCCCTGATGCTCTGTTTTTATCACTTACAAAAGCTCCGTCTGAGTTAATTATTACCATGTTATTTTCTGGTGGTCTCCAACATGACGCCGACGTTGAGTCTGCCGAACCTCTGCTGTGCTTGGCATTGGTTATTTCCACCTGCTGAGAGATAGCTACGGCCGTAGCTTTAAACAGCTCCTCATCTGAGAGTACTTCTCCTTGAAAAATGTGATTGTTCCTTGAGCTCCAGATTTTCCAAATGATTGTACAAAACGTAGCTCTGTCCTTTGTTGATAATGCGAGCATCATGCTGGGAATCCAAAAACGTAATATCGCCAGCAAAAGAGTTACTGAAGACCTCGCCGAACCGTCCCCCGAGCCTCTTCGAAACACAACACTCCATGAATAGATGAGAAGCAGACTCTGGACTTTGGCGGCATAACGGACATTCCTAGCCGAGATACTTTGATTGAACTTTGCTATTTTCATTCTAGTTGCCAACGAGTCTTGCGATGCACGCCAAACGGTGTATATCACTTTCGGTTGGACTCTGGTGCTCCACAGTGATTTGAGCCATGTCTTCGAGTGAACTGATGGGCCACTCGACGTTTGTGCCGCCTTCTTTTGGTTACGAAGCAGTTGATACCCAGATGCTACTGTATATCCCCCATGTTCGGAATAATGCCACCGCAAGGTATCCTCGCACGGGGGTTGGGGAATGTGTATCCGTAGTATGTCATCAATATCTGCTGTTAGCCCGGACTCCTCAAGGGAAGCGACGTCCCATGAGAGCTCCGGCCTTATAAAGTCAGCTACCTTCATCTGTTCAGCCCTCTCCGGCTTAGTGATTGTGCGGAAGCTCGGTTCCCTTTTTAACCAAGGTTCTCGAGTGATTAATATACTCTTACCATCTCCTAACTTCCACCGTAAGCCATTATTAATAAGATCAGCAGCAGAAAAAATCGAACGCCATGCATAGGAGCAGTTTCTCTGCACTGGATTGGAGAGAGAATTAGCACTAAAAGCATATTTATGTTTAAACACTCTACTAACCAATGAGTCAGTCGAGAGAATCCTCCATAGCTGCTTTTCTAATAATGCTTTATTAAAATCTTCCAAGTCCTTGAAACCTATACCGCCTTCGTCTTTTGACCTCTTCAACTTCTCCCATGAAAGCCAGTGGCCTCCTTTTTGATCTGCTTGTTTTCCCCAAATGAATTGACATGAGAGCTTTTCTAACTTCTGGCACTGTGAAGAGGGTATCAAAAAACAGCTCATGGTGTAAACTGGCAAGGACTGGGTGACTGCTTTGATGAGCACCTCCCTTCTCGCGTATGAAAGGTTTTGTTTCCACCCTTTAAACTTACTATCAACTTTTTCCGGCAGCTTACTGAAGCTAGTGATCTTGCTTTTGCCGATGTAGGTGGGAGTCCCAAATATCTTTCATGACTATCCGATTCCGTCATACCGAGCAAATTAACTGATTTATCTTGAGTTGGAACATTAGAAGAAAAAACCACTGAAGACTATGATAAATTAACTTTCTGACCTGAGGCTTTTTCATATTGCTGAAGAAGATTGCTAAAGAACTCAATTTCTGCCGGGATGGCCCTAACGAAGTTCATGCTGTCGTCAGCAAAAAAACAAATGTGAAATATTCTGGCCCCCTCTAGATGCAGAGATTCCCGAAATCTGGCCCTCTATCACTGCGGAAGATAAGGCCCGAGATAAAGCTTCACAGACAAAGAGAAAAAGGTACGGCGACAATGAACAGCCTTGACGCAGCCCTCTTTGTGGTTTAAACCCCCCTGATTTCTCCATGAACTGAGAACGACGACGTTGAGATACATTCATGCACCAGCTGGATCCATATCTGACTGAACCCCATTTTAGCAAGGATTGCTTCGAAGAAGCACCACTCAACCCTATCGTAAGCTTTAGCCATATCGAGTTTCACTTCCATGTAACCAGTATTACCTTTTTTCCGAGTTCTCATTGAGTGGAGAAGCTCGAAGGCAATCAATATGTTGTCCGTTATTAAACGGCCCGGAACAAATGCTCTCTGAAAGTCCGAAATGCAGTAATCCAGAACTACCTTTAATCTATTAGCTAATGTTTTTGTTATTAACTTATAGATAACTGAGCACAAGCTAATTGGACGTAAGTCATTTGGAGTTCGTACCTGTTTGACCTTCGGGATGAGGGCCAACACCGTGTTATTAAAGCCAGAAATACTTGCATGATTGTTGAGGATCTCCAAGCATGTATTTGTGACCTCGGTACCCACGACATCACAATTTTCCTGAAAAAATAGTGTCGGAAAGCCGTCCGGGCCGGGGCTTTTGGTAGGCCCCATCTGCCCGAGGGCCATGTATACCTCTTCACCGGTGAACAGACGGTCCAAGGAGCCCCGCTGGTTGCCGCTAAGAACCGGGTGGATGAACCGGATCATGGGCTCCATCTCCGCTTCTGTAGGACACTAAGAAGTGAATATATCTCGAAAGTGGGTATCCAGGATAGCAACAACGTCGTCTGTTGCAGCCTTCCAGACGCCATTCGAGTCAAATAATCCTCATATTTAATTGCTAGCCTTCCGAGGGAGGCTTTCCTATGAAAGAAGCTCGTGTTGCGATCTCCTTCCTTAAGCCATAGGATACGGGAACGTTGAAGCCACATCATTTCCCCGTTTGAAAGCAATGTGTTGAGCTCCATCTTCAAATGGTTAATCTCCTCTGCCACAATATCTATATCGTCTCTTCCTTGTAATTCTTGTATCCTATCGCGAATAAACGCGATCTTTCTTTTAACATTACCGAAAGCGTTTCTTTCCCATGCTTTGACCTATTGCCAGTAACTTCTAGTTTGTGGTGGAGATCAAAGTCCTGTAAAGCAGTCCAATTATTTTGAATAAAAGGTTTACAGTCCTCATGGGAGAGCCACATTGCTTCGAAATGGAATCGGAGGGATTTCTTTCTGACCGGACCCCAACAGAGTTCGACGGGGACGTGGTCTGACACCGCAGCCACCAAGTGAGTAACTCTGGCGTTCCCGAAAAGATCCATCCATGTAGGATTCGCAACCACTCTATCAATGCGTTCGCGAATACGTATGCCGTTTCTTGGATTGCTAATCCAAGTGAATTTATTACCGCTGTAGCCCAGATCAAATAGCTCGTTAGACGCTAATGCAATTCTAAAATCCTCCATAAGCTTCCTGTCTGCTGGTCTACCGCCCTGTTTCTCGTCAGCCGAGATATAGGCGTTGAAGTCGCCCATCACACACCAAGGAATACTATTAGGGTTTCTGAGTCGCCCTAAAAGTTCCCAAGAATTAGTCCTCTGATTGCTATCCGGGTCACCATAGAAACCAGTGAATTGCCACTGAGTCTGCAGTCCATGATCATAAATAATGCAGTTAACAAAGAACTTAGAAATGTTAATTACGTTTACCTCCAAGCTATCATGCCAAAGTAGGGCCAATCCACCACTTCGTCCCTCCGCTTCGACACAACAACTACTTGTGAACCCTAGACGGGTTTTAACTCAATCAAATTCTTCACCATTAAGCCTTGTCTCCATCAAGAATACTAATTTGGGGGACTTTCCTCGGATGAGGTTGTGGAGCTCTAGAAAGTTACAGAGGTTCCCAAGCCCCCGTACGTTCCAGCTGATTGCATTCATAATAATTGGCGGGACTGCGCAGCAGTCTCTGCCATTGAATTATATAGAGCTTTATAGGCGCTCTGATCCCTTACTATTGCTTCCTCCTCAGCCATGGCAATGCTTAGTCCTCCCTTGTTTGCTTGGAATCTGTTCGAACTCAACCTTCGATCTGCTACTTTATCCTTGGGGTTTGGACTCAGTATTATTTTCCCTGTTTTCCTTTTCATATTAGTAGTCGCATTGTTTGAAGGCAGAGAGCCTTTGCTAGTGCGTAAAATGTCCGTTGAGCTCTGAGAACGGACTGGGGATGAGGTCACTGATGTCTGTTTCGGAGATGCTGCTAGAGGGTTAGAATACATCTTTGCATCGTTTCCTTGCTTCGGGCTTTGTCGGGGAGATTCCGAACCAGTCTCCGTGTCCATGCTTGATGACGAACGGGGAGTTGATGAACCCACTTTGCTTTTTCCTTTCCGGCTGCGGTTATTGGCGGTTTTGTTCGTGTCTTTCTTAGCACTATCCCCTTTACTATTAGCAGGCCCATTCTCTCTATCGCCATTAATACCAGGGGGGTTGTCTCCGGCGGACTTATCTGAATCTTGCGGCTTCGACAATTCAGGGATACCTTCCCCTGTTTCCTTTCGTGTTCTTGCCGGAGGGGGTCTGGGTTTTGGCTTAAACAACAGCCAATCGCCAAACCCTTCTTCTTCTTCTTCTTCTTCTTCTTCTTCTTCTGCTTTCTCCCTCTCGGTTTTAAACTCACAAGCCCCTGTGTAATGAGTTATGCAACCACACCACGCGCAAACACATGGTACTCGCTCATACACGTAATCGAGCCAAAAATTATCGTCTAGCACTTTGATAACTCCTCCTTGCCTAAGCGGTTTAGAGATATCCAAGCGCACACGTACCCTCATGTATTCTCCGTCGTTGTTGTTCAGAATCCTCTTGTCAGTAAGCAGCACTTCTCCTAAAGCCCCAACCACTCATGGTAAATCTTCTGCAGTTCGTAGCCACACTCGGGTGTTAAATACTTGTACCCACACATCGATATGGCTGAACACCGCCAACTCCGGGTTTGATCCAACCACTCAAGGTTTCAAAACCAGAATATTTCCGTCGAAAAACCACGGACCACCTTGCAATACGTTCTCCATGGCTACTTTGGAGTGAAAACTGAAGACATAACGATTTGGAGAGGCTTCGTAGATTCGGACTCTATCTCCCTCAAACCATATATTCTTGAATAGGCTTTTCATACCCCATACATTAACCTTCGATGGGAGTAGGAACATACCTATCAAGCTTGGGCCAAAATCTTCGATAGCTGTGCAGCACCTGTCTGGGTCGAGAACGGTTACTTCTTCCTCCTACGGGGCCTTGATCGGGGCTCTGCGTTTAGATGAACTCACCATTGTAGATCGGTTGTTAGCTCCGGCAGAAGCTGTGAACGGCGCAAACCCTAGGAACTCCGATATTCACGGACCTAATACCTTTTTCCTTTATGAATTTAATTTTCACTTTTTAAATTACCGAAGATTTGAATTATACCATTGTTTTTAAAGTAAATTTCACCATTTGAATACAATTATATTAGAGCATTAATTTACAATTATATTCGGTTATATCTACGTCGAATGCAAATATTGGAGTAGTTTACTCATTAAAATAAGTTAGCTGAAAATATGAATTAGAAGTTACACAAACAAAAAGTATAAGCTCCCAATGCCTACAAATCAGTTTTGAAGTTCATACTACTAAAAATTCAGAATTTCTACTAATTCTAATATGCAATAAGAATTTATAAGATACATTTCTCTTTCACCTATATGATTTATAGCAAGTACTTTTATATAAAAAAAATGAACATAACGGCAAGACCCAATATTTGGTTCCGGCCTCTGGTTCACTGTGGGCTAAGCTTGGGTGTGCACCGACTGGTGTGGATTTGCGTCTGTTGCATTTTGTGAATGTGGACAAGGCTCGATTGGGGTGATTTGGTTTACTCGTGGTTCTTTAGGTGGGTTGGGACCAGTCGGTGGTATTAGAGGTGGAGGATGGATGGTTCACCAAGGAGTAGTGGTGGGTGCGAGAGAGAGAGGGGTTGTGGTGAAGGAGAGAGGGGGGGGGATAGAAACAGAGAGATGAACTCACAAGAGTTGACGGATAACGTCGGACCAAAGCGTAATACAGCATACAATGAGAGAGAAAGTGGATGTGCGTGCTTTTTTAATTTGAAAACTGGGATTATTGGGATTGGCTATTCCCCGCAGCAGATTAAATTTTTCACCGCAAACGAAATATAGCATAGATGAGAAAATGTTCATACAAGAAGGATTCTGGGATACATTCCCCCTAAAAATTCATATTGAAAGAGAATAAAACATTAATAAGAAACAAAATGGGAGGGCTCCATTGCAGATTGTTATATAGATGTGTTTCCTTCTCTATCTACACACACACCGACTCAGACCTCACACTGGATCATATCGCGGGACCATGAGATATTGTCCCTCGTACCTTATTACCTCTCATGGGAATAAGGAGACTTAGTGGCTAGAATAAGGCTCGTCGCAGGTGCCGGTGATATCCCGCCTGCGACCCTTGTGCCATAAAGGAGACTTGGTCAATTCCTATATATGCGGATCTTGTAACGATTCGTGATATCCGTCATGATATCTCTAACGACATGAAAACAAAATGGCAATAAGGCATTCGCAAAAAATGTAGGTCAAGTGGACCACAAGATTAAAAGTGGGCTGTTCCGGGCCGAGTTATCTAATTTTTGGGCCTGCCTTTTACAGGGTACGACCTGCTTAACATCTCGATTTTTCGTCCTCCTCTCGCTGAAATCCAAACCCTCAGCCATGGTTTGATATAATTTTCAATTTTCCAGAGGGAGCTGCTGCTGCTGCTGCGAAGCTTTTGAAAATGGCAGGCAAGTTTAAATCTCTCTGCAATTGATTTTTTAGTAGTAGTTACATCTTTCAACTCTGTCAAGGTTAAATCTCTCCTGAAATGGCACTGTACAACATTCTTCGCAAAAGAATCATCATCACCAGCTCGTTCAATCTCAAACACTCTAATTCGTCGCCCCTCTTGTGCTTCTCTACGTCCACTGAGAAAAAACGAGCCACCGTCGCCGATTACTTACGGCATCGCCACCAATTATCTCCCCACACCGTCTCCAAACTCATTTCCTCCTCACCCAACCATGTCAGAAACCCACAAAACTGCGATTCAGTTCTTTCATTCCTCAAAGACATTGGTTTTTCCAATACCCAACTCGACACAATGCTCAGACGCTACCCCCTATTGATATCCACCGATCTCCACCAAACCATCAAACCCAAAATCAAGGTTTTGGAGCAAGTGGGTGGTCTCTCTCCCATCCAGATTGCTCAAATCTTCTCCAAAGACCCACAACTCTTTGTGCGCGGCACGGATACCATTCGATTCACAATCCATCAATTGAAGAGAGTGGTGGGTGATTCTAGTCCAGGCTTGTTTAGTCTCTTGAAGAAATGTCCCTGGTTCATGAGGTCCAGTTTGGAAAAGACCATGATCCCCAATATTGAATTCTTGAAGACCAGATGTGGTATTCAAGACTCTGTTGTAGCCAAGTTCATGTATCTTGCCCCAAGGTTTTTCTTGCTTCAACATGACTTCTTGAAGGGATGTGTTGAGAGGATTGATCAAATGGGTTTCGAGAGGGATTCCAAAATGTTCCTCTATGGTGTATGGTCCATTGGTTCAATGTCTGTTGAAAATTGGGAACGCAAACTCGAGCTTTTCAGAAGTTTGGGGTGTTCGGAAGATGATATCAGATCAGCTTTTAGGAGGGCTCCTAGGGTTTTTAGCCTCTCGGATAGGAAAATTAAGGAGGCTTCAGAGGTTCTCCTAAGTGCAAGAAATCACGATATCTCGTTGATTGTTAACTATCCCGAGTTACTCATTTACAGCGTTGAAAAGAGACTTAAGCCGCGGATACGGGTTCTGGAAGTTTTGGAGTCGAAGAATTTGCTTGTGAAGAAGCCGCCTAGTATGAAGAGCTGGTGCAGCATGCCCAATGACGATTTCTTGAAGAATTACGTGCTTCCTTACTCTGCTGAAGTTGGAACAGTATACCCCCATAAAGGTTCGACGGAAACATTCAAGCAAGAACGACGAAAGCAAAAAAAAAAAGAACGAGACAGATACTTAACGTGGTTCACTAACGAATTCCTAACGAACCCGCTAGCTACCTCCACGACCAGAACCAGATATTTTATTGAGAAGAGAACCTGATTACAATGCACGTCGTGACCACAACGGCCACGGCGGCGACCCGAAACACCCACCCAAAGACACACACCACAAAGACTCCAATTCTTCAACTAACCCGTGCATAATGCGCGCCAGACCCAGAACCAAATGTGCGTGCCAGAAATCTCACGCGCCAGATACTCCATGTCGTTTCTCCAACTCCAACGAGTTGCTGCAACGCATGAGCCAGAACCAGATTTAATTCACACGCCGGATGCTCCACGCCGGGAGCCGGATTGCGTTCGAACGTCAATCGTCAGAACGCCGGATGCGCGTGAATTGCCAGATTTGCGCCAATACCGAATGCGTGCTGGATTTGCCAGATCCCTTGCACGTCTAATCAGATGCGCGCTAGATTGCTCCGAACGGAGCCCGGCTAGCGCCCTCCATGGGGCTTCAGATGGTGGGTGCACCTGCTTCCCTCTCACGAACAGATCGATCTTGATCGCCAAACCAGACATCGTTCTTGGCGGAATCTCGAAACCCAACCTCCCGATAGCCTGCTCCACCTGAATCGCGAAACCCTAGCTTTGAGTTCCACCAAAACGTGAAACCCTAGCTCTTGGCTCCACCTTGATCTTGGAACCCTGGCTCTGATACCAGTTTGTTAAAACTGGTGATTACCTTGACCTGTCTCTGATACCAGTTTGTTGTAACAAAACTCCTGTTTCAGAGCTCTGTTACCCGTTTGTTATAACGTGGGGGGTATTCGAGCAAGAACGACAAAAGCGAAACAAGAACGAGACAGATATTTAACGTGGTTCACTAACAAATTCGTAACAAACCCGCCAGCTACCTCCACGACCAGAACCATATATTTTATTGAGAAGAGAACTCGATTACAATGCACGTCGTGGCCACAAAGGCCACGACAGCGACCCGAAGACACACACCACAAAGACTCCAATTCTTCAACTAACCCGTGTGTCTCTGTATGTGTTCCCGTTGTGCATTACAAACCAAAAGGTAGCCTCTTTAAATAGCCATGTGTGTGTGTGGCGGTGATTACCAAAACAAAAGAATGAAACACTTCCAACATGACTTGCTGCCAAAGCAAGTCACCACGTCCAACTTATTTCCAAATTTGTTCCGTTTGACTTTCTTTGCTGGCTTATATTCTAGACACACTAACGAATCTCCACCTTGTCTTGAATCATATCAGCAACCCGAAACCAGAACCTGATGCTTCTCTTCTTCAACTTGAACCCGATGTGTCTTCCTGAACCAGAGACAAGCAGGCCTCCCCAAACTGATATTTCGCAGCTGTATGCGAAAACCGAATCGCCAAATCGTTGCTCCAACTACCATGTGTTCCTGCAAACACTGCGCCCGATGTGAATGCACTCCCAGAAACAGAAATAAGTGCTCCACCCAGAACCAGACTCGAATACATTCACTGAGAAAGCAGGACTGAATGTATTCCCGATGCGCCCAATTGCGCCAGACAGATGCACCAATGACGATTGCCCAAATTTTCATGCCAGATACGCCCCGTATGCCTCAGATGCGCCAGATGCTCGCCAGAAACAGATCACGCCAGATGCGAGCTCAATTGCGTGTCATGGTACACGCCCAAAAACAGAACAGATGCACGCCAGAACAAACTCGTGCATAATGCGCGCCAGACCCAAAACCAAATGTGTGTGCCAGAAATCGCACGCGCCAGATACTCCATGTCGTTTCTCCAACTCCAACGAGTTGATGCAACGCATGAGCTAGAACCAGGTTTAATTCACACGCCAGATGCTCTCCGCCGGGAGCCGGATTGCGCCTGAACGTCAATCGTCAGAACGCCAGATGCGCGCGAATTGCCAGATTCGCGCCAGTACCGAATGCGTGCTGGATTTGCCAGATCCCTTGCACGCCTACTCATATGCGCGCTAGATTGCTCCGAACTGAGCCCGGCAAGCCCCCTCCACGGGGCTTCAGATTGTGGGTGTACCTGCTTCTCTCTCACGAACAGATCGATCTTGATCGCCAAACCAGACATCGTTCTTCGCGAAATCTCGCCCAACCTCCCGATAGCCTGCTCCACCTGAATCGCGAAACCCTAGCTTTGAGTTCCACCAAAACGTGAAACCCTAGCTCTTGACTCCACATTGATCTTGGAACCCTGGCTCTGGTACCAGTTTGTTAAAACTGGTGATTACCTTGACCTGGCTCTGATACCAGTTTGTTGTAACAAAACTCCTGTTTCTGAGCTCTGTTACCATTTTGTTATAACATGGGGGTATTCGAGCAAGAACGACGAAAGCGAAACAAGAACGAGACATATATTTAACGTGGTTCACTAACGAATTCATAACGAACCCGCTAGCTACCTCCACGATCAGAACCATATATTTTATTGAGAAGAGAACCCGATTACAATGTTGTGGCCACGGCGGCGACCCGAAACACCCACCCGAAGACACACACCACAAACACTCCAATTCTTCAACTAACCTGTGTGTCCCTGTATGTATTCCCGTTGTGCATTACAAAACAAAAGGTAGCCTCTTTAAATAGCCATGTGTGTGTGTGTGGCGGTGATTACCAAAACAAAATAATGAAACAATTCCAACATGACTTGCTGCCAAAGCAAGTCACCACGTACAACTTATTTCCAAATTTGTTCCGTTTGACTTTCTTTGCTGGCTTATATTCAAGACACACTAACACTAACAACAAAAAATATCCTAAAAAAACATTACAAAATTTTAAGTTTTAGATTTTTTGTGTTCTGTTATTTAATATAAAAAATCCATCGATCATCTCTGTGATACAATATAGGTCTACCCAACAGTAGCTACTAGCTATGTTAGATTTTGCAAACAAACACTAGCTCAACCCATTAATAAATATGTCGTATATATACCAGTCGACATCAACATAAACCATATAACTCAGTATAATATTGTGGGTCTATTGAGGGCACTAACATTTTGCGGCAAATTAGAACTTCAGCATAATATTTCACAAAATAGTCTGTACAGTGTTTTTTCCTTTTTTTTGGAGGAGTCCAACAGTTGAGATAACACTAAAATGAGCTGAGGAGACAGTTTTTCTGCTTGCATAAATTAGCTCATAATCATCATTTTGATTGCGGTTGGCTCAGAGGGAGCTTAATAAGTAGAGACAAAAAGAGAGGAACACAAATCTTGAATCCATACTAAGATAACACGTAGTCGGCCAAGATGCAAGTAGCTTTTATACCAACAAAGACTAACAATATAACTGCTAAACAAAGAAACTGATCCTTCCATTGCCAAAAGAAAACATGAAAGTTCACAATCTAACTCAAAAATAACCAGAGGCACCAAGAAAAGAACCCTTCATTAGCTTTTCTCATAATCAGCAGCAGGAGAAGTATTCCAGTACTAATTCTTGAGGAAGACACTTGTTAAGACTGCCTTCGACTGAAAAGACTCCTTCATGAGCTTCAAACCCTGGAAAAAATGATCAAAAACCTAAGCTCAATAAACAAAACACAAGAAGCTCATCATCAGTGTGTCTACATAGTTACAAATGTAATGTACCTCTTCCATTCCAAGTTCCACAACCCTTTCCTCGAGTGCGTCGATTCCTTTGACGCCAAATTTGTTGAAAAGGGCGATGCTGGATATGGTAGACATGGGTGACACCACCAAGTTATCCATCACCATATACGTCACCACCCCTTTGACAAAACCATCACCACCAGAAGAAGGCGGTGTCACGGGCTGATCCTTGGGTGGTGGTGGGACAATGTAGTTCATTTCCTCCGACATTTCTTCGTCACAACTGGGACAAACTGACCGGGGATCATCAGAGGCATTGGTATTACAATCAGACACTGACCAGGGATCATCAGAGGTATTGGCATTAGCAGCCATAGGGCAGTAATACAACTTCTTTTCAGCTACTGCCGTAGTTTTACTACTACTTGCGTTGTTGTGGCAGTAGTTAGGCAACAGAGCCGGAGCATTTAGAGCAGACGAAGGCAGCTTGGGCTTGAGAAGAGACTCTTTTGTCTGGTTTGTTTGGAGATAGGTCTCACTCAGTGTTTCAATGCTGTCGTAGAGATTTCCCAGACTACCCACCATGGAGTTCCGGGTGAGCAGCCTAGTGACTGTTCCCACAGGCATTGACATGATATTGAAGAGGAAATCTACAAACTCCTTGCCAGCTTCTGCAAACAAAACCTTGTTTCTCGTTTTGTCAATAAGGAGTTTCAGACTCACTTTGGAAGCAGCAGCCATTGTTTTGTTGTAATGGTAATGGTAATGGTTGAGGGTCACTGTGAATATTGCTTTTTCATCCAAAGCATATATAGGAATAGGTATATAGTCTGATGGACTACTGTAATAACTGAATTGCAAGATTAATTTGGCTTCCCAATGACATATGCACATATACACTACTTATACTCTGTTGGAACTTCCAATATTCAAATTTTCCAAGTGTCTTTCCAATAACAGACCTTTGATCTTCTCCATTCTTTTACACTTCAAAAATCATTGATTTTCTGCACTAGTATTTATATATCTACTGCCACTACTACAAAGAAAAATAATCACAAATCATGGTGCTGGGGCATGGATTCTAATAATAGCAACACAGAAAGTGCAAAGCAATTGAAATATCAAATCTTTTTCTCTTACCACAATACAGAGTATAGCTCGCTATACCTTCATGTTTAACCAACAAAATAAGGACCACAAAACATCATTTTCTACCAATAAGGTGTAGTGTTAACTAGAAATGTGCACATATAATAGCGTGATACTAGCTAAAGATTATGTTTTGAGGAAAGCTCTTGTTTCAACAGTCTTTATAAATTGCGGATACTCTTGACCAAAGCCTGAAATAAAGATATACTAGAAACATGAGCTGAATAACAGCCTTGGAATCGTACTTAAGGCGTATGCAATAAAGTATTGCATGTATTTTCATCTACTAAAAAGACATGCAATATTTTAAATCTATATATGCACCCAAAAGCAAATTTACGTCTAAGAGGAAATAAGGATGCAGAACAACACAGCAGCTCATGAACTCTTCCAAAATTACATCTCCGGACTCTTCCTTTCATCTTATACACCAATCTTAGAGCTTCCCTCGTTCTCTATGCGTGATTTGTAACCCTTATACACCAATCTTAAACTCTGGACTAATAGAAAATTCAAAACTATTTTTTCAAAAAAATTGAGCATACAAAAACTTCAGTCTGCACCGGGAGGAATTAAACATCTAATGTCGTAGCTTAACAAATTTACAGTAGCCAATTCTTCGAGCAGGCATACTTATATCTGCTTAGGAATATATCAGGGTGATGACGTATTCTCCAGAGATTTGAATTCTCAAAATGCCAATGCCGAGTATGTTACAAAGGAACCATGTGGCATGTCAATTTCATGTTAATGTAGATGGAGTAAGACAAGTACTGTAGTCAACAGTTTTCCTAACTCAGGAAATGGAACTGCAATGTCATAGGTTACAGTAACCAACTCATTGAACTAGCTAGGCGCAGCTAAAACAACTATCCAGAGAAATGCAAGTGAAATACCTCTCATTATGTCGCGATATCGTTATCAGACATGATGGAATACAATGTGCCAACTTCAGCAAAGTAAGGTAGCACGTAGTTCATCATGAAAGACTTGTCTGTCATCCGGCACGCGGTGCTTATTTTAGGCTTCTTCTTCACAAGCAAATTCTTCTTCTCCAGTACCTCCAGAACCCGTAGTCGCGGCTTAAGTCTCTTTTCAACACTGTATATGAGTAGTCCGGGATGGCTAACAATTAACGAGATATCGTCGTTTCTAGCATTTAGGAGAACCTCGGTAACCTCCTTAATTTTTCTCTCTGAGATAGAAAAAACCATAGGGATCCTCCTAAAGGTTGATCTGATATCATGGTCGGAAAACCCCAAACTTCTGAAAAGTTCCAGTTTGCGCTCCCAACTTCCCACAGACATTGAACCAATTGAAGATGCAGCGTAAAGGAACGCCTTGGAATCCTTAGGGACACCCATTTGATCAACCCTCTCTACACATTCCTTCAACCACTCATGCCTAAACAAGAGAAACAGCGGCCGTTGACAGAAGAATCTGGCTATCTCAGAATCTTCAACCCCACATGTGTTGTTCAGGAACTCTTTATTCGGGATCAATGTCATTTCTAAGTTGTATGTCAGAAACCTAGGACTCTTCTTTAGAACCCTAAAAGCCCCTTGATTGGAAGAAGCCTGACGGAGGAGTTTGTTCAATTCACGCAGAGAAGAGTCAATTAAATCGATTCTGCGCTTCAAAATTAACGGGTTGATTGATACGATTTCAGCAATCTCAACGGGAGAGAGACCACCCACCTCCTCCAAAATCTTCAACCTGGGTTTCACGGCGAGGTCGAGATCCAGACCGGCAGATAAGATTTGGGGTGAGCGTTTGACTATTTGCTGGATTTGGGTGGTCGAGAAACCGAAATCTTTCAAGAATGAGAGCACGGAATCACAGGTTTCTGGGTCTTCTTTCACATGCTTGAGTTCGGAGACGGTGTCGGAAGAGAAGTTGCGGCGGTGCTCCAAGAAGAAATCGGCGGCGGCGGCGGACAAGTGGGTTTTGAAGAGGGATGAGGAATTAGAGTGATGGAGACGACAGATGAAGAGTGAGATGAGGGTTCTGCGAATGTACCCACTCATTCTCTTGGCTTCTCTTCTCTTATGAGGTACAGATTCAATTCAAACTGTACCTAGATACTTCTACTACTAAAGACGAAGGTACTACTATAACAGAAGACAAAGGAGTAGGAGGAGAATTAATCGAAAAATCAATCACAGAGAGAGCAGTGGACTTGCCTGCGGTTGTGAAAGCCCTCGCAGCAGCTCCATTTCTCTCTCTACCCGTGAATCGACCATGGCACGATGCCGGCAGCAGGGTCCCTCCCTTTGCATTTCATAGCTCAAAAACATCTTTAGGGCTTTTTTCGGTTCTTGTTCAAAGGTTGTGTCCGGCAAACATGACGAATTTTAATTTTAGAATTAAAAATTTTAAATTTAAATTACGGAAGTTCTTTTTTTTGAGAGGAAGATTAACTTCTATTAATGTAAAAGATTGGGGTTTTGCAACTGTGCACAAGAGAATCCGGCGGGGAGCACTCTGTGTACACCAAGAGCAGAGCATCGGAAATGGCACAGGAAGAGTTGGGTTGTGTGTAGGGAGAGAGTAAGGCGGTAGTAATGTCTGAGAGAGAGACAGGGGTTTGGCAGAGCTTCCGCGTATGTCTGGTGTGTCCTCTTTTGTATGGAAAGGTTAACGTCCTATATATAACGGAGAATGTGACCGTTGCAGTGTGGTTAATGCGTCCATCAATGGCGGCTTAATTAGCTTAAGCACAACGGCACGTTCGTCCGCGTATATAGGGACTGTTACAGCACGTTATGCGCGAATACCGGAACCGTTATGGGGTTGACCGGGTTTGACCGGGTTTATGGAGCTCGTGCCATAAATCTCTCAAAAGCAGTTACTAAAGGTCGCGCGCGGGCTTGGCTCGCACGCGACAGGACTTACTCTAGCCTCCAAACCACTAAGTCCCTACAAGTCCCGTGCAGTGGTATGCGAGGGCCCTGTCTCGTAGCCCCCACATGGATCAGCGCGGCTGGTGATCCAGTGTGTGTGGAGCACAATATGGTGTGCTGGATGATTGTCACGTGGCCAAGATCTGTCTGTTCAGAAAGCACTATCTACATTAGCCCCCTTTCTGCGCGTGAAGACTCATAGCCGGATAGACTTCCATGCGCAGGAACCAACGCACGCGTCGCCGCCACGCACCAATTCAAATATGAGTAAGTTCAGCCCCCGTGCGTGCCATTATGACCTAAACCCCTAGAGTCGTGCCGTCTGGTCTTTAGGGTTTTAGGCGTGACGTCAGCTTGTCATGTGATTGCGCGATTCGACGGTGACGGTTGCGATTCGACTACTGAAAGGACGCAACCCTTCATTGTTTTTGGATAAATACTATGTACTCTCCATTGTTGCAAAGCATCACTTCTTTTCTCTTAAAGTGAATGATACCCGGAAGTCTTCAAGAGCAGATTCAGATAATCAATCACCAGTTCTCTCTTGTCAATCGTCTTCTTCAATTGTACGCATCCAAGCAAGCTTTACCAAAACAAGGTTGGCCTTGTTCAATTGTGTTTAATATACTGATATATGCTTTGAACTGCGTTGGATCTGCAAACCCGTAACATATTATCCACTGAAAACTTATGAAGAAGCTCTCGATCTTTGAATCCAATTTCGATTTAATCCCCAGATGATAAGGATCTTGAATGTAGGGAATCTGAAATCCCAGATAATGTAAACGATTCCAATCTCTAATTTTGAAGATTTCCACTGGACTGTTCATCTTTCTTCCAATAAGTCCTTGTATGCTTTGAACTGAATCTTGAAATTCAAACTGAAGTGTGCATATTTCTCCCCCCTTTTTTCTTGCTTTTCCGCAGGAATGGAAAAGACAAAAGGAACCAAACCCATTAAGGAGGTCGAAGAAATACCTGATCTTCCGCGGGCTTTATGGCGAAAAGCCCCCTATCTGGGTGGCAAAGACTTCTACCATGCTAGGGTTAAGGCAAAGAAACTGCCAATCCCTGTCCCTGGTGAAGGATTGCAAACATTAACCCCTCCAGTTAACTCGGCCCTGCTCGAATTGATCGATTCCGAAGATGAGGTTCGATTGGGAGTCGAAAATGGGTATTTCCCGTATACTGCGATGTCCACCCAAGCTTTTGTTCAGAAATTGGACTTCATGGATGAGTGGATTGACCATGTATTGACTCATCACGCCATGACTCCAAACGATGCTGGCGTATACTTCGCAGTTCGCGCTATGAAGGGTGCTGCCGTGAAGCTGGACCAGTCATGCTTCTAAACCTTCTTTCTCGCTACTCGCCTGCGACTCACACATTCCATTTTGCTGAGTTCGAGGCTGCTCCCACGCTCGAAGATGTGCACATGCTGTATGATCTGTCTCCCATGGGCGAGGTGGATCCTTTGAGTCCCTTGAGGACAGATGCGGAGATTGCTTTGTACAAGCAGATGGAAGAGTGCTTGTCAGAAGTGAAGAAAATTTCCACCCGGTGGACTACTACAGAAGTCCTTCCTGACTGGCAGTTAGTTGACACATCTGCTAAGAACACTTGGAGCAAGTGGGTGCAATACTTTTTCCGTGATTATGCGAACAGCCACTACAAAAAATGTGGGCAAATACGACGGCCAAAAAGCATCGTTTAAGGATAAAAAACCGTCGTATTTGATAAATACAACGGCCAGATGACCGTCGTATCGTAAGGGGTCGTATAAGATGGTACGACGGTCACCGGCCGTCGTTTCTGATCATATACGACGGCTGCTGGCAAGTGTCGTTATTGAGAGTCTAATGCGACGGCTGTTGGTTGACCGTTGTTTCAAAGGAAAAAATACGACGGTCATATGTTTCTCCGTCGTTTATATATTATACGACAGTTCATATACCGTCGTAAATAAATTTTCCTGATTTAAAAAAAATTATATACATAAACCAATATTGGAGACAAAAAATGCAATGTTAACTAGCTGAGCACAAATACAATATAATTTTTCATTAAACCATAATAATATTTGTTGATATTACATGTGTTCATCTCCAACAAAACATAAGTAGTAGTTTCCATAACATTTGTCTATTACATATGGGGAAATGAAAAACTCTTCCTCTTGCCCATTTTCTTTGAAGAATTCAAATCGGTCCCGGACAAAAAGATATGTAGTCAATATATACTTGTAAAACTAGGTTTCACCCCACGCGCGTCGCGTGGGGTAGCTGTGAGGTTAGCGATGCGGTGATCGCATAGTGTAGCTGACATCCGATGGTACCTAGGGAGTTCATGCTGTAGATGACTCCGAAACAATTTGCTGTGATATTTAATTGATGGTTTGTGCGAGCGCGCCTGCCATTGACATCGCCAACCTTGCTGCATCGGATGTTGTTTCCCATTTTTTTCTTATCATTTGGTGGACAAGGGCTAGATCATCCGACTTCATATGTGTGGAGGGAAAATGGTTTATACATATGTACCTGAGGAAACATAGCACTGTCACATGGCACACCAAATGATGTATATGTTTTAATATTTAATGAGTATCACTGTAAGTTTAGGTCAAAAGCTTTCCCAGGTGAAAAAACAATAGGGAAGTGACGATTCGAACCTGTTTACCCTGGAGTTCGACCGCAGAGATGGAAATCCCGTAGTTGGTCCTTCAGTTGTCAAATATGACAAGTTTGGAGAGAACGAAGGCAGTGACATATAGCTTCTCAATTTAACTTGGAATTGTGCGTATAGTTACTCCAACAAACAACCTGATAAGATGAAAGCACAGAAAACCAACCCGATAAGATGGAAACAAAGTATCCTAAACCGTAATAGTTGTGGAAGGAATATGTATTATTAACATAAGTGAAAGATAGACAACGCAAAATATCATTCATCATGCATCATGTTATAGAGATTAGAACAGTAATGAGTTAGGTATTTCTATCTACCTAGCTAGCAACCCAAGAACACTAGGCATACATTTTGAAAATACAGAATTGGATACGTACCCAGGAAAATCGTTTCTGAAATATATTTACAGCTAAAGGATATGCGAGTACTCTTTGGAATTGCTCGGTTAAATGAAGAGGAAGACACCCTCCAATAGCATTAATACCATGGAAGCCGCTGAACTCAAAAGTATACGTTCAAATAAATATGCAAGGTATCATATGATATCAGCAAAATGTTTTCATTGCTTATTGTAGCTACTATATCGTGAGCAGGGCCTCCAATGTTGCGCCCAGACTCAAATAAATATGCAAGGAATCATATGATATCAACAAAATGTTTTGATTGCTTATTGTAGCTACTATATCAAGAACGGGGCCTCTGATGTTGCGCCCAGACCTATGTCCCTATCTTTGTACCTAAACCCGAGTCAGCAATCTGGAAATCAAGGTACAATTTTGATTTGGACTCTGGGTGCTTTTTGTAATAGATATCCAGACTTAGCTTTACAAGAGAAGTATTGTAACCTCCTACATTCCTAATATGCCATTCAGTCTTGAGCTTTTATTGTCGATTTAATTAATTTGTTTTTCCTTCATCCTGATGCAAAAACAAGTACAACAATGGTTGTATCTTTGCACCAAATCTAACTCTTTTAAGAGTACATTGTGACCTCCAATCTGTGTAACCTTACAGTTTAAGTACAACCAAACCGGATCATTAATGTCCTAATAAGGCGATAGTGATCTTAATTGAGACTTACTTTCTTAAAGGGATCTTTTTTCTTTTGTGTCAGGGAGTTGCATAAGCAAACTAATGAGGCCTGTTAATCAGCAAGTAAGTGGAGGAAAAAAAATTCAAATCCAGATCAGTGGAGATCTTATCTTTTTAGTGTTTGACTTGCTACTGATAATTTACATATATGATATTGCTAGATAATAACATTATCCAACTTAATTTGTTTGTTTGATAAATGAATCAGAGGGTTAAGGTTTAATTTTTACAAGCCTGTGATCATGTTTAGTTGGCCAGTTTTTATGACTTTTCTTATTTTCTCGGTACTTGGAGCTCCTACGATTCAGTATAATAATTATGAAACTTCAGTGGAAATTCTTTAATTAAGTTAAAGGGACTTGGTTGCCTTAGATTTACAGTAGTGATCATATCATGTGCTTCAGTACCTTCTTCTACACATTGATGGTGTCATCTGCTTCAGTCAATTACCTCATTCATTAGAAATTAAACGAAACATATTTAAACGTAACTATATACATACACACACATACAAACTGGAGCATACCACTACATAGAGACAAAAGAACAACTCCAAGTTTAATGGATTATTTCAAGGTACATACCAAAGATCAAAGCCCTGTAACATGAGAACTCAATGCACTACTGCAACACTACAAAAGGAACTTCAACAATTGGAAGTGGTCGATAGGAGAACCTGTCTCTATGAATAGAAATACTAGGGAGAGAAAGAGAGTTTATACCTCAGAAGACACTTGATCTACGAGTAAGATCTAGAAGGTCAAGAGAACACTCAACACATATGTGAAACTCGCTGGAGATATCATTTCAAACTGAATTAGGTACTGTATTGTGACTACGACAAACTCAGATGAACATTTCAAGTAGAACTAGGTCACACTCAGACCGATTTCAAACTGGATAAGGTCAAATTCAGACCCCAATATCGAAATGAGAAAATAATTGAATGAAACCCTAAATTGAATCAGGAAGAATTTAGATCCAAGATCAAATTAAATCGAAATCAAACCTTAATAATGCAATTGCAAACAAGAGTAAAGAGACGATTGAGTACTTACTGGAACTCAAACAAGTAGAACACCAAGACCACGATGGTGCTTCAGGATGTGCATGAGAGAGGGGGACAACTTCAATAACTTACTGGAGCTAGATTTACTAGCGGTTGCATAGTGCCGGCCACCGGTGATTGATCGGCGACTCGAGATCCATGAGAGAGGAAGGCAGGAACGATCTTGGAGAATGGAGAGAGAAACGAAGAGGAGAAGACCAAAGGCTCGATGGTTCTGATTTTTTTTTTTGAAGGAACCTACACGGTGGTAGGGCGGTATAAACCCGCTTAGATTGAAAAAGGGCTTCCAACCCACAAATACAAATGGGGGGGCTAGGCCTGACCCATATTAAAACCAGATCAAAGAACCAAATAAAACCTGACAGGCTATTCTACATCTTGGGCTAACAGGCCCAATATAAAAGCAGGTGGATCAACTAAAAAAGTGGCCCGTTTCCTCTCCCTTAGCCCGTACTTTGCCAGCTGGTGAGCCACACGGTTGCCATCCCTGCGAACACCATTTAAGCCTTTGACCGCTTCACTTCCTAGATTCATCTTCAGACTGTTCATGAACCTCCCTCTCTCGGTCATATCGACGGATCTCCTCCTCATACACTGAATGAGCTCTTGGGAATCCGTTTCGATTTGGACCGTCGCCGAAGATAAATTTTTAAACCAGTTGAAGCTGATCTCCATTGCTTTTGCTTCGCACATAGTCGAATCCTTGTAGAAAGGGATCTGTGTACTCATGGCTGCCAGAAACTTCCCCTGATGGTCTCGTACAACACACCCAGACCACGCTATGCAATTGTGTAAATCCATTGCTGCATCGGTATTGATCTTGAGGGTATTTTCCGCCGGTGGAGACCATCTATTAGGGATCGGTGCTGTTGGAGTCTTATAGCAGAGATCCTGAATCAAAGCTAAGTCCACCTCCTCTAAATATCTATCTGCTTCTGAATCAATTGTTTGCATATCAGCTCTTTTGCCTTCCATAACTAACCCATTCCGTCTGCTCCAGATCAACCAGCAGATGACAATGAATTTTCTGAGTTCGCAAAGATTGAGATGTTGTGCCATTCGAATCGCCATGCGCTGGAGTTCAGGGCAATATAACTTCACACCCAAAGGAGAATTTGACCAGAACTCCTTAATGGAAGAGCAGCCAAGGAAACGATGATATCTATCTTCAGCAGCCTTATTGCAACACGGGCAGAGAGCAGATAAGTTTATACCTTTCTTAATCAGGTTTAACTTTAGTGGAAGAAAATTTCTGAAAAGTCTCCAAGCGAAAATTTTGATCTTCTCTGGAATTTTTAATTTCCAAATCTTGCAGTCCAGGGAGACGTTGTTTTGATCACTGGTTCCTTCCTGTTCAAAGACATGAGAATGATTTTCACAGAGCCCAGTAGCAATATGATAACCTGCGGCTACTGAATAAACTCCATCTCTAGTATGCCCCCAGATAAGACTGTCAGTTATCTTGTGATAGGGAAGTGAGATCTGTAAAATGCTTTGGGCTTCTTGACTTTGGAAACGTTGTAGTATCAGTTCAGAATTCCACTGACCTTGTTCATCTATGAGAGTAGAAACCTTTGCATCCATTCCAAGAGTAGGGTAACTGTATGCCCTCCTACCTCCCCCTATGGGAATCCACTTGTGTTTGTAAATGTCTGTGGTTTCTCCATCACCAATGATGTGTCTGAGCCCGTTATATAACACTTGCCTACCTAGGAGAATGCTTCTCCACAGAAAAGAGGGGCAAGACCCAAGATGGGCTCCTAGGAACTCTTTGTCATGAAAATACTTTCCTTTTAGGACTTTTGCTGCCAGGGATTCAGGATTACACATAATCCTCCAGCCTTGTTTGGCTAGCAGAGCCAAATTAAAGGCTTGTAGGCATCTAAATCCTAATCCCCCTTCCTCCTTCTTGGTGCACAACTTCTCCCATCTACACCAGTGAAGTTTCCTTTTATATTCAGTACCCCCCCCCCCACCAAAAACTTGTGGCTTTTGCTTGGATCTCAGATAAGATTGAATTAGGTAGCATAAAGCAAGTCATGATGTAACTTGGCATTGCCTGGATCACAGACTTGATCATTACCTCTCTCCCTGCAATGCTCAAACCCTTCTCAGACCATCCGAAAACTCTGCCAAAAATCTTCTGTTTAACACCCTGAAAAAGCTCTGTCTTATTTCTTGCAACACAAGTTGGGAGACCCAAATACTTTGAGTGACCTTCCACTGCAGAAACTCCTAGAATGGTAGCCACGTCTTGCTTCCTTTCCTGCTCAACCTTAGGACTGAAACAGAGAGCAGACTTGTCATAATTGATGCATTGTCCTGAAGCTTTTTCATAAATGTCTAGGTTCCTCTTCATTTCCTGTGCCTCCTCCACTGTTGCTTTACCAAAAAACACACTATCATCCGCAAAGAGTAAGTGTGTGATAGCAGGACAGGCTCTAGCTGCTTTCACTCCTTTAATCTTCCCTTCTGACTTGGATCTATTCATCAAATTAGTGATGCCTTCAGTACAAAGGAGAAAGAGGTATGGGGAGAGGGGATCCCCTTGCCTTATACCCCTGGTTGGGACAAAATTACCCACTGCCTGATCATTTACCACCACTGAAAAAGACACTGACTTCACACACTTCATAATCATATGCACAAAATCTTCATGGAAACCCAATTTAACCATCACAGCTTGTAGAAAGGGCCACTCAACCCTATCATAAGCCTTTGCCATATCCAACTTTAGAGAGAAATAACCTTTCTTGCTCTTGGACTTTTTTATGGTATGCATTGTCTCAAAAGAAACCATTACATTATCAGTGATAAGTCTTCCGGGTAAAAAAGCACTTTTTGTGGCATCAATAATTTGTTCCAGAACCAATTTCAATCTATTAGCAATCATTTTTGATATCACCTTGTAGCACACATTGATTAGACTTATAGGTCTGAACTCCTTCACATTACTAGGGTTGTTTGATAACGCCCAATTAGGGGTTATCTTTTAGCCTGATTTCATGAGTATTTGTGTCGGAATTAGCGGTTTTTGCCTGAAAATGCCTTAGAATGCCCCGGGAATCTAGAACGAGACGTTTATTTGTACTTGCTGGATTTCTGCTTATTTCTGCTTATTTCTTGCTATATTTGGATATGATCGCGGGTTTTCGTTCGTGTTGCCTTTCCAGGAACAAGTTCGGGAGGTGCCGGGACCAAGCCGGGACCGTCTCGGGAAACGTGCACAAGACCGGGACACGACGGAAACACGGAAAAGCAGAAGTACACCGAAGAGGCAAGCCGGGAGCATCAGGAAGAAGAGTGGGACCCAGGGGACCAGTCCTGGCCCACTAGAGGACAAAGTGGGCCCCACCTAGCCCACGGCCTGCGTATATACGCAGCACCTGCGTATATACGCAGGCAGTGGGGTGGTGGGGGGATCTTGGTTGGGCCCTGGTTGCGTATATACGCAGCCCCTGCGTATATACGCAGCCAGTTTTGACTTTTGGTCAAAGACGGTGGACCGATGGCATATTCCGTAATTTCGAGTACAAGCGTTTTCAGGAAACAGCACTATTTAAAGACTCGTCCAGACTCGTTTTGAGGGATCACGGAGACACAGCACAATTCACAGCACAACCGAAGGACAAGTCGGAGCATTCACGGAGAGCACGAAAGCGCGATTCGAGATTCGAAGACTTAGTTTGATTTCGTTCTCTCTCTTTATATTCAGAAACTGCGTTTTGTATTATGTCTAGTCGTAGCTAAACTTTTCACCTAGGTTCTCGGTGAACCTAGGGTTTAGTACTCAGATTTCATGATTACTACGTTTATGGATTCATGATGATTGTCTTAATTCAGCAAGTTGTATCTGTTATTCTGGTTTGATTATTATCGTATATGCATGGTAGGATTGATCACCCAGGATTGCTATAGACCCGAGCTTGTAGGTGAAAACGTCAAGTTAGGGTTAGGAAGAAAAACCGGGATTTAGTACCTTACCCTGATAGACCGACCAGAGAAAGGGAGATAGGGCTAGCATTGAAAAACGTGAGACCAACTGTTAGAGAATTTGACCCGGGCCATTCAGACAGGTTAGAAACCCTAACAGGATTAGACCGAGACTGCAGACTTAGGCAGCTTAACAAGAATCCGAAAGTCTGCAGGATCGGGATTACGTGTGGAAGCTGAAAAGTCACTGCACAACTGGTACGTTGCACAGATACCGAAACTGCTGAGTGTTTTCATAATCGAACGTAAAACTGAAATCTGTAGAAACCCTAGGGGATCCTGGAGCCTAGTCTTCATCCACTATCGTTACAACAAAATCAGCTTATTTCAGAAAACGTCACAAAAAATATTTACAGTTTTAAAATTCTGTTTTTAGTTTAGTCAATATAATCACAACCTACTCCTCCTGGTTACTACTCTTGGAAAACCGAAACTGACAACGTGAGTAAACCCGAAACAGTCCTCGTGGGAACGATAATCCGAGTCTAATTGCACCCGGTACTACAAGATTCGTACACTTGCGATAGCACGTTAGTTTGCGCATCAAGTTTTTGGCACCGTCGCCGGGGAATTTTAGGGTCTATTTAGTAGTCAGAATTAGTTTTCTGAGTTTTTATTTATTTTCAGTTTCGTTATTTTTCTTTTTATCTCACTGCGTTTTCGAATCTGCGTTTTCAGGACTGTTTAGTTGATGCCCAGATTGCCTCGCGATTTGGTGACACCACTCGACAACCCGGAAAAGCTGTATACCGAACAGAACCGCAGAAACTGAGAAAGCAGGATGGCAACCAACGAGAGAGATCCACCCACGAACACCGAAGCCGGTGTACAGGAACGAGAGACACGTACCCCAGCCCAGATGGCTCGGTACATTGAGGAGCTTGTCACAGCGGGACTTGCTGCTCGAAGCAACCAGAGAACATATAACCGATCTGGGAAGGCGTTGGTGGAAAATTTCGAGGTCCCCACCGGGGGGCATGAGCGAGCCATTGTGGTGCCCGAGATCACCGCAGAGCACTTTGACATCAAACCATCCACCATCCAGACGGTACAAACTCTCTGCCCGTTTCATGGCAGGGCCGACGAAGACCCGAACGATTTCATCGGGAAATTCGAAGATTACTGCAACAAGGTCAGATACAAGGGGGTAGAAGCAGAGGCGCTCATGTTGATCTTATTTCCGTACTGTCTTTATGGAGTAGCCAAGGACTGGCTTGAATCCCGACCACCCCGATCCATCACCACATGGGAGGAGTGTGTCACGGATTTTCTGGCAAAGTTCTATCCCGCCTCCCGAGTCATACAGCTACAGAGCGAGATCCTTTCATTCAGACAGAAGATGGGGGAGACGGTGGTGGACGCATGGGACAGGCTAATGAGATTGGTCAAACGGTGCCCGAACCACGGTTTTGGAGACGCAAAAATCCTGCAGGTTTTCTACCATGCCCTAGACAGGGAGAACGCCGACAGGATTGACAGAGAGGCCGGGGGAAACTTCTTGTATCACGTGGACAAAGAAGGTGCGTATGACCTGATGAAGCAGTTGGCCAAGCAGGACACCCGACTGTTTGACGACCGCAGCATGGCGGCCAGAGCCGAACCTGCAGAAGATGACCGGATAGACAATCTGGCCAAGATCGTTCACGACTTGGTCAAGAAAGTCTACTCGGATAAGAAGACTGTTGCAGCAGTCGAGGAACCGGATCTGGAAACAGCCATTGAGGAGCTAAGGACTGAAGATACCAACTACGTACAGCAACAGTGGGACCCGAGCCGGTACCGACCGGGCACGAGAGACCATCCCGGGTTTCGGTACGGAAACCCGAACGCAGCAGTTTATGCACCGAGATTCCAGCACAGGCCACCAGCCCAGCAGGCTGCCCCGGCCCAGCAGGCTCAGTCAGTCCCGTCAGCACAGCAGTACGACGCTCAGATGAAAGAGATCAAGTCCATGTTCCAGACCATGGATTCCCGGTTCAAGCACATGGATACTTTGACGGCAGATATGCAGACAACCAAAACGTCACTGCGCGCTTTGGAAGTGCAGGTGGGGCAGTTAGCACAGCAGCTAACAGAGAGACAGCCAGGAAACCTACCCTCGAACACAGTAAATAATCCACGGGCTCAGATCAATGCTATCTCCACTCGAAGTGGATTGGCACTGCAGGATCCACCGTATCCCAGTCACGCACGTGCAGAAAATTCGAAAGAAGTAGAACGCAACTTGTCGGGCCAGGATAACAGCACAGTCGATCGCCCCCAGCCAAAGGGCTCGGTTGAGCAGGATGCAGTGCAGAACGAGACAGGTGCAGAAACTGTACCCGTCTCCAAGGAGGTCCCGTACCCCTTGCGAACACGAAAGAGGGATGACAGCAAGGACTACGCCAGGTTTCTCGAGATGTTCAAGCAGCTGCAGATTAACATACCTTTTGCTGAGGCTTTGGCTAAGATGCCCACTTACGCCAAATTCCTCAAGGACATCTTGTATGGGAGGAGGCGAATGAGCGATTTCGAGACCATAAACCTGACGGCAGAAGTGAGCAATTGTGTGAAGAATGGGCTACCGAGGAAGAGAAAGGATCCTGGCAGTTTCGTGATACAGGTCACCCTAGGTAACGCTTACACAGGAAAGGCTCTGTGTGACCTAGGGGCCAATATCAACCTGATGCCATTAACGATTTTCAAGAGTTTGAAAGTCGGTGAACTCCGACCCACCAGAATCATGCTGCAGATGGCAGACAGGTCCGTAAAACAGGCCTACGGGGTTATCGAGGACATTCTGGTCAAGGTCGGCGAGCTTATTTTTCCGGCAGATTTCGTCATCCTGGACATGGAGGCAGGGGAGGTGCCGCTCATACTCGGCAGGCCGTTTTTGGCCACAGGCGAAGCAATGATAAACTGTAAGAGCGGGGAGCTGACCATGCAGATTAACGAGGAAAAAGTGAAATTCAACGTTTTCAAAAATCTGCAACTGCCAAATTACTACGACCACGAGGACATCTTTGCTATCGATGTGGTGGACGAAGGCTGGGAAAACGAGGAGATGGACCAATTGTGGGAAGAGATTGACAGCATGTACGGGGAAGAAAAAGAGAAGACTCGGTGCGAGCACGCCATGAGAGCCGAAGACTGGACCACTTTGCACCGGGACGAAGAAGGCGGGCAAAAGATGATTCTGGTCCCGTCACTCAAGGAACCACCCGCACTGGAGCTGAAACCGCTCCCGAGCCATCTCAGGTATGCGTATATTGGTGAAAATAGTACTCTGCCCGTAATTGTTTCGTCTCGTTTATCTCAGGAACAGGAGCAGAAACTGCTGGAAGTATTGCGAGAGCATAAGGAAGCAATCGCCTGGACGATTGCAGATATCAAGGGGATCAGCCCCTCCTACTGCATGCACAAGATCCGAATTGAAGAAGGCAAGAAACCGGTGATTCAGCCCCAGCGGAGACTGAACCCGAACATGAAGGACGTTGTGCGAAAAGAGGTCATGAAGTGGCTGGAAGCGGGAATCATCTACCCCATATCGGACAGCACGTGGATCAGCCCGGTCCAGTGCGTGCCCAAGAAGGGGGGTATTACGGTGGTGCAGAATAATGATCAGGAGCAGATTGCGCAGCGAACCGTTACGGGCTGGCGGATCTGCATGGACTATCGGAGGCTAAACGATGCAACATTAAAGGACCACTTCCCGCTGCCATTCATGGACCAGATGCTGGACCGGCTCGCCCATCATGCCTACTACTGTTTTCTGGACGGGTACTCCGGGTACAACCAGATTTGCATAGCCCCAGAGGATCAGGAAAAGACGACGTTTACCTGCCCGTACGGTACGTTCGCGTTTCGGCGCATGCCGTTCGGGCTGTGTAACGCCCCAGCCACGTTTCAGAGATGTATGATGGCGATTTTTTCCGACATGATCGAGAAAAATCTGGAGGTCTTCATGGACGACTTTTCACTCTTCGGGGACAGTTTCGATGACTGCCTGTTCCATTTGGGCCAGGTTCTGATCCGATGCAAGAAGGCGAATTTGGTGCTCAATTGGGAAAAGTGTCACTTTATGGTCACCGAGGGGATCGTGCTGGGTCACAGAATTTCCAGCAAGGGACTCGAGGTGGACAGGGCTAGGATCGAGGTGATAAAGCAGCTTCCATACCCAACGAACGTAAGGGCGATCAAAAGTTTTCTGGGGCATGCAGGATTTTACCGAAGATTCATCAAGGACTTTTCCAATATCACAAAGCCACTTTGCGCGTTACTCGGAAAAGACGTACCCTTTGATTTCGATGCAGCATGTCGGCAAGCTTTTGACCACTTGAAAGAGAAGCTGACCACAGCCCCGGTTATAACCACGCCAGATTGGTCACTCCCGTTTGAGCTGATGTGTGACGCCAGCGACTACGCAGTCGGGGCAGTTTTGGGACAGCGGAAAGATAAGGTATGCCATGTCATTTATTATGCGAGTCGGGTACTCAACGATGCCCAGCTCAACTATGGCACGACAGAAAAGGAACTGCTGGCCGTGGTGTATGCACTGGACAAATTCAGGCCCTATTTGGTCGGGTCAAAAGTTATCGTTTTTACCGACCATAGTGCTCTGAAATACCTGCTGGACAAGAAGGACGCAAAACCGAGACTGTTGAGATGGGTACTACTGATGCAGGAATTCGATGTGGAAATTCGGGACAAGAAGGGAGTTGAGAATGTGGTAGCGGATCACCTATCCAGACTTGAGAACGTGAAGGTGGACCCGGTGTCGATCAAGGAAAACTTCCCGGACGAGCACATCATGGCAGTCAAGATCGGGAGACCATGGTACTATGCCATAGCCAGCTATTTGGTAACTGGCACGCTTCCCGAGGATCTCACCCCGTCGCAGCGGAAAAAGTTCATTGCCGAAAGTCGACAGTATTTCTGGGACGACCCGTACTTGTTCAAACGGGGGCCGACAACATCCTTAGAAGGTGTATCCCGACCCACGAGGCCTGGAACGTGATCCGACACTGCCACTCATCACAGTGTGGGGGTCATTTTGGGGGAACGCGAACAGCGCATAAAATACTGCAATCCGGGTTTTTCTGGCCAACAATCTTCAAGGACTGTCACGACTATGTGCAGGGATGCGACAGGTGCCAGAGGACAGGAAACACGTCACACCGGGACGAGATGCCGATGACCGTGTGGAAGGAAGTAGAACCATTCGATGTCTGGGGGATTGACTTCATGGGTCCGTTCCCGTCTTCGATGGGGAATCTTTACATTCTGCTGGCAGTAGATTATGTGACAAAGTGGATCGAAGCAATCGCGTGTCAGAAAAACGATGCAGCTACCGTTGAGCGTTTTCTGAAACGCAACGTTTTCACTCGTTTAGGGACTCCCAGGGCAATGATCAGCGACGAGGGTTCTCACTTCATCAATCGAGTTTTTGCGAAAGTTCTGAAACAGTACGGCGTGTCAGTTCATAAAGTCTCGTTACCCTACCATCCGCAAACGAACGGGCAAGCCGAGGTGTCGAATCGAGAGATCAAGAGCATACTCGAGAAAACAGTGAATCTCGGCCGAAAGGATTGGTCAGTCAGACTAGACGATGCGCTTTGGGCCTACAGGACAGCTTTCAAAACACCGCTGGGAATGTCACCGTACCAGCTCGTTTTTGGGAAAGCGTGCCACTTACCGGTGGAACTGGAGCACAAGGCGTATTGGGCCATCAAACTGCTAAACTTGGACCAGAACCTAGCAGGGGATAAGAGGAAGATGGCACTGCTGGAATTAGAGGAATTCCGCAGAACGGCTTTCGAGAGCGCCAAAATTTACAAAGAGAAGACAAAGAAGTGGCATGATCACCGTATCACGCCAAAGCAGTTTAACGAAGGCGACAAAGTGCTTCTCTACAATACCCGGATGTGGTTCTTTCCGGGAAAACTGAGGTCTCGTTGGTCGGGACCGTTCATCATCAAACAGATTTTTGCCTGGGGGGCATTCCAGCTGGAAAATCCAAAAGACAACTCAAGTTTCAGGGTGAACGGGAACCGGATCAAGCCGTATCTCGAGACCGCCGAAGTCGTCAAAATAGACCCGGTCTATTTTGATGACCCGTAAGAGGTAACAAGGTCGGGCCGTCGACCGTAAATCACAAGGCGCTGTTTGGGAGGCAACCCAAAATTTATCGTTTATTTATTTAGTTTTATTAGTTATTACGTTAGTATGTCAGTTCTGAATTTTCGAGAGAGGCGAGATGAGCGGGTTTTTAACGTTGAATTTAAAAGTGTGCAGAAACAGAATCATCCAAAACAGCCAAGATCAGGAAAGCAGGGGGAGAGAGAAATTTTGAAAAAAAAAATAAAAAAAAAATAAAAAATCCACTTTTGCCCTCGGGCTCCGTATATACGCAGCCCCTGCGTATATACGCAACCCGTGGGGCAAAAGTGAATTTTTTTTTTACTTTTTTTTGGTTGTTTTCTGGTTGGGTATATACGCGGTACTGCGTATATACGTAAACAGGAAAGAAAAAAAAATCGAAATTTTTTCAAAACCCCAGGGGTATTTTGGTCATTTTGACCAAATTAGGTTATAGCACAAGGGGGGGGGGACGGGTTTGCCATTGTTGGCACCTCCCTTTCTCTCTCTACCTCCATTTCCTCTCACTTGAAGAACAAAAATTTTGACTCGGACCTCCAAATCAAAATCCGGGCACATTTCTGGAATCCCCTCGTCGCAAGGAGCAAGATTCATCCATCAAAATCCAGAAACAAGTGAAAATCGAGAGAGCAAGTTCCATCAAAAAGTGAGGTGTTCTTGAAGAAAAGTGCAGATTCGGAGGTGTTAGAGCAAGAACTAGCAAAATCCGTAGAAGGGAACGTGAACGAGGAGATCGAGGGCTTCGATTTGGTGGGCTCGGAATTCAATTCCGGGCAGTTGACTTTTCCGGCGACTTTTCCGGCAACCACCGGCGGTTTTCCGGCGACTTTCCGGGCAGAATCTCCGGTCTTCACCCCTGTTTAGGGAAGGTCGAAAATCTCATCCCTCGCTTTATTTTCCGTTTTGGCACGGCCCGTAGCCGGGCCCCTTTTTTTCGGTAATTTTGCATTTGGAGCGGCACTTGCCGTGTGGACCTCTGGTAGATCTTAGGTGGACTACCTATTGCGACACACTATTTTTGTGCACGTTTCACGTTTTTGCTCTATTTCCCGAGTCGGCACGTTTTTCGAGATTTTAGGCTGTTATGGAGTTTCATGTGCCCATCTTAGACCATAACCGAGATGACATCCCTACGGACTATGAGGCGGAAGAGCTTACCCCTTTGCTATTTGACAGTTTTAGGTTCGTCAGCCATCATGCCCAATATTACTTTATGACCGGGACCAAAATGAGTCATAGCATTCCCGTAGACTACAAGTTTGAGGTCGACCATACTTACATGCCGCCAGAGATGGCCGCTTATGCGAGTCGACCGGACATTTTTGGGACGTCTCTAGCGGGGTTTCCGGACTTGTCCGATACTGACTTGGTGCATGAGTTCTACGCGAACCTCATGCACAGGGGGGAGGGGGAAGCCAATGGGGATGTCCGTTGGGTCTATATGAGGCGTACGTTTATATTGCTCACGGCGGATACCATCCGCCAAGCGTATCAGATTCCGATGCGCCACATCTCGTGCGCATATGCCGAGTGTGCCGATTACCCGCCGAGCGATGCTGAGCTTTTGCGGGTTGTGACTGGGGGGCACCCGGGTGCCCATTTCGAGAGAGAGGGGCCAGGCGAGATAGGCAAGAAGTTGCATTCTCGTTTTGTTGCCGGCCCGCCACGGTGGTGGGCCGAGTGGGTAGTGAACAGGGTTGTAGGTATTAAACACTTCACCTACCTTGACTTCGAGTACGTACTCTTAGTCTATTGCCTTGTGCTGGGACGAGATGTGGACATTCCTCGTCGGATTTAGGTGTATATGATGGAGCGGAACTGCACCGGTAGCAAGAAGGGATTGGGGTACGCCAACCTCATTGCCAAACTTTCGCGGGAGTACGAGGTTCCGATGGATGATTTACGGGGTGACTTAGCACCTCCTTTGCTACGGCCTTATAGGAAGCTTATTACTCGTCACCCGGGCCCGCCTCCGCCAGTTGTTGACCTCGATGAGGATGACGACTTTATGGAGGAGGACCCGGCACCTGCCCCTGCCCCTTCCCCTAGGAGGCGTTCGACCCAGGAGCGACCAGTCAGTCGCCAAGCACCGGCCGGACTCCGGCGATGCCGTACTTCTCGAGAGAGCGAGCGCCCCGAGTCGAGTAGGCAGGGGACTGAGAGGAATGCCCAGCCTCAGCCTGCCCATCAGAGAGAGAGCCCGGACCCACGGGCCAACCCGGCCCCACGAGCTAGACCGGCCCCGCCCCGTAGACTGCCCAGAGTGGATGAGAGATTTGAGGGCTGTCGGGGTGGACGCAAGTCCATTGGAGAGAAGGTGTTAGAGGGAGTGGGCAAGATCTGGAGAGCGGTGACGCATGTCCGCCGGACTCAGCGGAAGGTCACCAAGGACACCCAGGCTGCCCTAGCGAGTATTCGAGAGGAGCAGCGGGATGCGGCTCGGCACGCCGGCCGAGACCCGCCACTCCCGCTGTATTTTCCGCCCACCTACTCCAGTAGCTTTACCGAGGGATGGTCGGATGACGGGGACTCTAGCGAGTACACGTCTGCTCCGCCACCCCCGACCCAGCCACCACCACCGACTCAGCCATCACCGCCACCTGCCAGACAGGAGAGACGGCAGCCTGGGACACGATCCCGGCAGCCTACGGGTCGTCAGGCTGGGACCCGTACCCGACAGACTGGGACCCGTACCCAGCAGACTGGGGCCCGTTCTCACCAGCAGTCCAGTGGCAGGACGACTTTGCGGTCCCAGCCACCTAGCAGTTGGACTGGGTCCGAGTCGCAGTCCTCGGATTACCGGCCCCGTACACGGGCACGCCAGCCGGTATTTAGGACTGATTCAGAGAGCAGCTCACCGGGTAGCATATCCGGTACGTCCGAGACCGGGTCAGACCCGACATTTTTTCCGGACGAGTGAGTGCCATGAGGGCATGCCACCTCTTAGTGGGGGGGTGGTAGTCGTGTCTGCATTAACCCGGTCTGCACGTTTTTTCGTATTTATTTTTATTTTTATTTTTATTTTTGAGTCAGCATATTTTCTTTATTTGAGTCAACCCACCATAATCATTCTGGCCATGCATTGTATATAATTAATTAATTAAAAAAAAATTGCAAAATTGAAAAAATTAAATTTTTTTTTATGCTGCTGGTTGGGTATATACGCAGGACCTGCGTATATACGCAAACAACAAGTATAAATTATTTTTCAAAAAAAAAAAAAAAAAGAAAAAAGTTTAAAATCAGAAAATTTTGAGAAAGGGCAATCGAGATAACGAAAACAGTGAAGAAATTGAGTTTGAATCCTTTGAAAGAAACGGAAACTTGCACCGAGGTATAGTAGATAGGTGAGAGCCAGTGACCTTTGGAATCCGCAAGTAGTTATCAACTGAGCGAAAAATCCGTCTAGTTGCTACACCGCCGTCACATAGGTAGTCGACAACCCGCCCACGGGCGCCGTCACGGTCATCGCATTTTTCGGTGGAGTGACTGGCTATCAAGGGACCTCACGTCCTGTTTCTTACCCCTAGGTCCAACTAGTCAACCCGTTTGAAGCCATTTACCCTCTTTCTTCGTAGCCACTTTAGCCTAGGCAGCCTTCTTTGAGACCTCATCAGTCGATAGTCGGCTATTCTACGTGTTATGACGGAGGGAGTGAGTTGGGGACAGGTTTTAGATAGGGGAGCTTCATGAGTTATCAGTTTTGGACAGTTTCGGTTTTGACACGTTTTTCCAGGGAAGGACAGGGTGAGTGAGAGGCGACAATGCATTAATTTTCGGAGGTGGATCACTTCACTACATGGTGACCACAGGAGGAGTTAGTCGCGTGCGAGCATCTTTTCGCACAAACCGGGGTTCCGGGGGGTTGTAGGGTAAATTGGTGGTTGTGCCGTTTTTCTACATCTTTGGTGATGAGGAGGTTCGGTGGGACTGCACAGTATTATCTCGACTACAGGATCAGCGCTTCAGGATTAGTGTGGGGGTACTTCACATGAGGACATTTTACGTACCCCACGACAGAGATTTATTTTCACTCACTCAGCTTTATTCAGTTTAGAATTGTTGATATTCGTGTGCGTATGTATATATAGTTGTGTTTAAAAAAAAAAAGGAAAAAAAAGGAAAAAAAAAAAGAGAAAAGAAAAGAAGAAGAAAATGAAAAAAAAAAGAAGAAAGAAAGAAAAAGAAAAAGAAAAATTATTATGATCTAGTTTTTAGTTTGTTTTGTGTTTTTGTTGTTTAAATAAAAAGCTGAGTGAGTGGCACAATTTTCGAGACGTTTTGCACCGCTTCACATTTGTGGCCGCGAGCACGGCGAAGACACACCGGGGGACAGGAGAATTGGGAAAGCAGGAACTTAGGTGTTTCGGGCAGTTTTTCGGGATCTCGGTGAGGGGTGTGAGTTTGGTAAATTGTGAGAATATCATAACATGTAGGATTATGCCGTACCTTGATACATATATTTATCCTACCTGATTAGACATAGATCCTTTCGGAAACAGCTCGGATGGTAAGTTAGCTAGGGATTTGCTCAGTTTGATAACCAAAGTAATAGTACTTCGGTCCAGTGCTTAAATCCACCATATAAATCTGTTCGTACTTACCGATCGCTTGCAGGGAAGTAAATTCTGAAAAGGATGAGATCACGAGGACACACTGTTTCTGTTTTTGAGGTTGCCCGATCTCGCCAAAAATATTCTTGTCACTAGTCTGCTTTGAGTCGTTTTGAGTCTGTGTATATTCTATCTGCGTCAGTTTTTCTATCGAGTCGTCCGGTTGAAAGGTTCGGGTCGAAAGTGTATGCAACGGTAGGGTATGTGCAGAGTCGGTCACCAGGACAGAACTGCAGGCTAGAGTTGGCAGGATTGCTCGGGACGAGCAATGTTTAGTGCGGGGGTATTTGATAACGCCCAATTAGGGGTTATCTTTTAGCCTGATTTCATGAGTATTTGTGTCGGAATTAGCGGTTTTTGCCTGAAAATGCCTTAGAATGCCCCGGGAATCTAGAACGAGACGTTTATTTGTACTTGCTGGATTTCTGCTTATTTCTGCTTATTTCTTGCTATATTTGGATATGATCGCGGGTTTTCGTTCGTGTTGCCTTTTCAGGAACAGGTTCGGGAGGTGCCGGGACCAAGCCGGGACCGTCTCGGGAAACGTGCACAAGACCAGGACACGACGGAAACACGGAAAAGCAGAAGTACACCGAAGAGGCAAGCCGGGAGCATCAGGAAGAAGAGTGGGACCCAGGGGACCAGTCCTGGCCCACTAGAGGACCAAGTGGGCCCCACCTAGCCCACGGCCTGCGTATATACGCAGGCCCTGCGTATATACGCAGGCAGTGGGGTGGTGGGGGGATCTTGGTTGGGCCCTGGTTGCGTATATACGCAGCCCCTGCGTATATACGCAGCCAGTTTTGACTTTTGGTCAAAGACGGTGGACCGATGGCATATTTCGTAATTTCGAGTACAAGCGTTTTCAGGAAACAGCACTATTTAAAGACTCGTCCAGACTCGTTTTGAGGGATCACGGAGACACAGCACAATTCACAGCACAACCGAAGGACAAGTCGGAGCATTCACGGAGAGCACGAAAGCGCGATTCGAGATTCGAAGACTTAGTTTGATTTCGTTCTCTCTCTTTATATTCAGAAACTGCGTTTTGTATTATGTCTAGTCGTAGCTAAACTTTTCACCTAGGTTCTCGGTGAACCTAGGGTTTCGTACTCAGATTTCATGATTACTACGTTTATGGATTCATGATGATTGTCTTAATTCAGCAAGTTGTATCTGTTATTCTGGTTTGATTATTATCGTATATGCATGATAGGATTGATCACCCAGGATTGCTATAGACCCGAGCTTGTAGGTGAAAACGTCAAGTTAGGGTTAGGAAGAAAAACCGGGATTTAGTACCTTACCCTGATAGACCGACCAGAGAAAGGGAGATAGGGCTAGCATTGAAAAACGTGAGACCAACTGTTAGAGAATTTGACCCGGGCCGTTCAGACAGGTTAGAAACCCTAACAGGATTAGACCGAGACTGCAGACTTAGGCAGCTTAACAAGAATCCGAAAGTCTGCAGGATCGGGATTACGTGTGGAAGCTGAAAAGTCACTGCACAACTGGTACGTTGCACAGATACCGAAACTGCTGAGTGTTTTCATAATCGAACGTAAAACTGAAATCTGTAGAAACCCTAGGGGATCCTGGAGCCTAGTCTTCATCCACTATCGTTACAACAAAATCAGCTTATTTCAGAAAACGTCACCAAAAATATTTACAGTTTTAAAATTCTGTTTTTAGTTTAGTCAATATAATCACAACCTACTCCTCCTGGTTACTACTCTTGGAAAACCGAAACTGACAACGTGAGTAAACCCGAAACAGTCCTCGTGGGAACGATAATCCGAGTCTAATTGCACCCGGTACTACAAGATTCGTACACTTGCGATAGCACGTTAGTTTGCGCATCACTGTTGTGTTTTGGAATTAACACAATGTTTGTAGAATTAAGACATGATAAGTCCATACCTTGATTGAGCACCATAAGTGCCAGTTTCACCAGGTCAGGGCCTACAGTGCTCCAATAGCGCTGGTAGAAAAGTGGAGGTGTGCCATCTGGCCCAGGGGCCTTTAGTGGATGCATCTGGAACAAGGCAGTCTTTACTTCTTCTTCTACAAAAGGCTGAGTTAATCCATGATTCATATCATCACTGACTTTCCTGGGAATTGCATCAATTACTTCATCCATCTGGACTACATCAGCTGTGAATAGTTGTTTAAAGTAATCAATGAACATGCCTTGAATTACACCTTCATTACTAACCCAGTTCCCTTGGGAATCTTTGATTCTTGTAATCTTGTTCTTTCTCTTCCTCTGCGAAGCTCTTCTCTGGAAATAAGCTGTGTTTTTGTCTCCTTCTTTAAGCCATAATTCTCTAGAAGTCTGCCTCCATTTTAGTTCTTCATCCGCTAACACAGAGTTAAACTGATTCTCAAGGTTTTTCAGTTTTTGCAGGTTTTGAGTTGATGGAGGGAGCTTTGCAGCACTTTCAATTTGCTTCAGCAGCTTTTCTTTCGCGACTTTGCTAAAGACCTTCTTCTTTTTGCTCCACTGTTGTAATTGTATTCCAGTTCTTTGCACTTTTTGTAAAAAAGACTGCGCATTGCAGATGGTTTGAGTGTTCTTCCAATTTTGTGATATGATGTCTGCACAATCACTGTATTTACTCCATTGAGCCGCAAAACGGAAAGGCCTTTTGCCAGGTCGTCTGGGAATATCATTTTGTGCTTGAATTAAAATTGGACAGTGATCAGAAACCGAGCTTACCAAATGTGAGACAACTGTTGTTGGGAAGTTTTGTATCCACATACTGGATGCCACCGCCCTATCGAGTCTTTTTTTGACATTTGCTGTACCTTCTCTACGATTTTGCCATGTGAACTTATACCCCTCATAACCAAGGTCAGTGAGATCACAGAAGTGCAAGGTTTGAGCAAACTCAGTCATCAAACGTTGATTAGGCATGCAAGAACCTTCATACTCATCAAACGTAAGAATTTCGTTAAAATCGCCACTGACAATCCAAGGTACATCATTATCCGGTTTTAGGCGACGAAGAACTTCCCAAGACATAAATCTTTGACTAGCATCAGGATTACCGTAAATACCCGTAAAATAAAAACTAGAATCCGGTGAATCTACAACCTTCACCCATGCATGAATGTAGAAATTGTGATAACATAAAATCGTAACATCAACAGCAGAAGTGCACAACAGAGCCAAACCCCCCGCTAGACCCCGACGAGGGACCCACAACCCACTTTGGAAGCCTAATTTACAGCGGATCTGATCTCCTTTATTCAAACCTAACTTAGTTTCTGAAAGAAAAACTAGAGATGGATGATGGCTCCTCACAATAAAGTGAAGAGCATTGAACGTGCACGGATTTGCCAATCCGCGCACGTTCCAACTAAGGAGATTCATGACTCCCGGCGGAGGTGATCCTTGTCACCCTCCGCCGTTTCAAAGTGGATGTCTTCATTCGCCACATCCGATTGCGCCCTTCCTCTCTTGGTCCCCACAATAGTAGTTTGATCCCCTACGGTCTTAACAATAGCTCCACCCTGCTGATCTTGAATTTTCACAGCTTTGCTTCTTGCTCCTTTTTCATAAGATTTGATTCTCGGGCTTTCCTCCATTGGCACAACAGCTTTACCCTTGTCAGAGGATGAAGGCTGATGTGGTGCCTCTCCATGGTCTCCGTTTATGTCGTCATCTGCTGGGGTTTGAACCCCAAACAAAGCAAAGCCCTTAAGATCCATGTCGTTTATCCTTCCTGTCTTTCGCAATGCCTCCATGGCTGATGAAGCCCGCATCCAATCCCCGTAGAACTTGGTCGCTTTTGTCACCGTATCTTGCCTCTGTGTACACTTCGTGAGATCGTGACCCACAATACCGCAACCTTCACACATAAATGGCAGTTTTTCGTATCGAAAATCAACCCAAGGGATTTGACCTCCTTGCAGTCGAATTTTGCCTCCCCTTCTCAAAGGTTTGGACAAATCCAACCATACCTTAATCTTTAAACACCTTCCTTTTATAATCCCTCTGTCTGGGATTGAAGCTTCCACAAAATCTCCTATTGCTTCCCCGATATCTCTGCCAGAGGCCACCGTACACCCTTCCGGAGGAATTCCCCACAGTTGGATGGAGAATAGACCCTTCGAGTAGTCAATCATCTTCATATCCACCCCTTCCCTCCAACGTTGGAGAACAACCAAACAATTATTAATCAGCCAAGGCTGACCAGTCATCACCCTCTCCAAATCCCTGTTGTCACCGAAACAGAATTGGAAGATACTATCTCCGACTGGATTGACAGTGAAATCTTTTGGCTCATTCCACACTACCATCATAGCTTTTTGGACCCCAACAGCATTTAGCATACCCGCCGAATAGATCTTTCCAAACAGACTCTTCCTGCAAACAGTGACGCCTTCCTCCATGGATGATGCTGGGATCGTGATTTCATCTTCCTCGAAGACGTTGAGTTTCATGGCCTTGATTTTGGCTTCCATGGCATCCATCTTAACACCCCTAACGATTAAAATGCAAGAGACTTGTGAAGAGAGAATGAAAACAAGAGTTGAGACTAACCTTGTGTGGTAGTTGAAACCATAGAATGGTAGTTCACGGTGGAAGAGGGGTGGCAGATAAATAAGCACACCATAGAACATGGCTGCTAACTGCCAAGAAACATGCAAGAGGGTGGTTAACTGCTAGAAACCGTCCACTTTTCCACTAGCATCATGGGAGGGTACGAGGAGAGAGGGGAGAGCATCCTTAAGTTCGAAAGGGTGGTTGCTAAATAACATAATCTACTTAATACTCGATGGTTCTGATTTCAGATCTTAAAGATAGTGTATTTCATATCTCAAAAAAAAGATAGTGTATTTCAAAAAAGGTCAAAAAAGTGCAAAAATTGAAATTTCACTTTCAAAAAACGACGTCGTTTATCCTAAATACTACGGCCACTATAGTAGGCCGTTGTAATTGCGTACACAAATACGACGGGCGTTTTAAAGACCGTCGTAATTGCCCATATTAATACGGCGTTCCTTACCTGGCCGTCGTATTTGATAATAAAAATGACGGTCACTTTCCGACTGATGTTTTTGGACCAAATACGACGTTAAATACGGCTGTCGTTTAAAAAGGCCGTCGTTTTTGCTATCTTTTTTTGTAGTGAGCAGCATCACCAAGAAGCTTCTGAGTCAAAACCCGAAGGCTAAGAACTATGTGAATGGCAAGGGTTATCACTTGACCCTATGCGCCTTCCTCTGTGCCTGGTTGTCGAGGTACTTAATCGATGGCCACCCACATGATGGGGTCTTCTATCATGTTCTGCCTCTTGCTGTGAAGTTGGCCCTTGGTCAGAAAGTCGCACTTGGACCCTTAGTCTTGGGCACGCTGTACTACAGGTTGGATCAGCTGGTCGTGGCAATGAAGGAATCGCGTGGCCGCCTCGACGTACTGACTTACATTAACATTGCTTTCTCGACAATGTGGGTCTTCGAGCGATGGCCCTCTTATGCCCCAGTCGCTTCTAAGCCCAGCAAATGGTGTCCCCCAGGTGCGGAGGAGGAGCGTAATAGCGGTAGGGCTGCGAGGTGGTTCGGAACTAACTTTCCCAAGTGCGTTTGGAGCCTGATATGCGACAATCGGGAAGAGTTTATAGCCAGGCCTTATGCCATGCGCGTTGAGAATGTGCGATGGTTCCCAAAACTGTATCCCTCTAAGGCTGTTGCCTTCTCAGAAGAGCTCCTTTTCGAAGGTGGGGAGCATTTCCACGAGCGCTATCGCGAATTCTTTTGCTGGTGCCTGAGAGACTCCCTTCCTGCTCTTGCAGAGCACGTTCGTGAGCTCGCGCCTAGGTACGAGAGGATTACCGTGGATGTTGATCCCACTCGTGTTTCTCCCCAGTTTGGCTTTGATGCAGTGGCACCATCAATCTGGCCGCAGTCTATCATCAGAGGCTGCTACAAACGGTTATTGTCTAGGGAGTGTAAAACAATCTTGATGAGCAATCTTCCCTTCAAGCAACCTCCAGGTAACCGCGAAGGTGGCTATTCCAGAAACTGGGTCGCTTATGGGAACGCCCAGCAGTCAAGGTTCGAGACGCAGTCGGTCCCTCAGCCAAGCAGAGCTCCTGTGATCAAAAGGAATTCTTCCCCTTTTCGTCCCAATTGTAGCCTGGACGAGTCTGAATATGGTTGCTATTCGTTGCTGGATCGCGAGAATCACCTGTGTCCCTCCATCATTCTTGATGAAAAGATCGCCGCAGTTAGGAGAGGTGATTCGCATGTCATCAGATATAGCGAAACTTTCGCTAAGGTAAGCAATTTTCCTCTTGCATGTGCGAAGTTCCTCTTTATTTCGATATGTCAAAAGCTTCATGCTTCACTTTCTGTTGCAGTGCCATGTGAGGAGGTTTGCATCTGGTGAGCGTTCCAAATCGCTGGTCACCACCATTGTTACTGCAAGACGGCAAGGACAACCAGTTCGGCTGGCGTCGAAGATGGATCCCGCGGTTGAGACCAAAATTCACGAGATCATGAATGCGTTCGCTGATTCGCTGATAGACAATAATCCAGCCTTATCTCCTCCCAGGAATGTCTCCTCCAGCGACTGCTGCTCCGAGAGCGAAAAGGCCCAGACAAAGAGGAATCACAATCTCTTCCCCTAGGAGCGCTCCAACTTCCCCTCTTGCAAGATCCCTTACTTCCAGGGATAAAGGTAAAGGTCGCATGACCAGTAAAGCGCGGAAGGAGCTCGCAGTGGAGACCTTTGTTCCGTTCGGCCAGGAGGAAGAAGAGGAGAGGAGGGAGACAAGAGAAGGAGATGAAGAAGAGTAAAGAATTTAAGACGTCAGAGACAGAGAGAGAGATGCGATACAAGAGGAAGAGTCAGGAGGTATCTCAATCGTACTTATCTTCTCATTATCTTAATATTTTGCAACCTGGTTTGAACAAATTGTTTCTTCGCAGATGATGACGATGAGACCATCAGTGGCCTTTTGGCCAAGAAGCAGAGGAGGGGTTCTCATTCTGGTGTTTCCGATGAAACCATAAGCGAGGACATTCTTGCCGAGTCCAGGAGAACAGCTGCGGAAGCTGCTGAAAGGAGAAGAAAGCGAGAAGAAGAGGAGATCGAACGCGTGAAGCAAAGGATCCTAGAAGAGCAACACGTCGACGACTTGGTGCGTCCAACTGATGAGGAAGATGTGCTTCCAGAAGAGATGGATCCTCAAGTTGAAGAGGAGGATGCGGCTCCAGAAGAAGATGCAGCAGCTCTAGAGCAAGCCCAAGCAGACTTTGAAGAAATCGCAGGCGGTAATGAAGGTGAGATTTTTAATCTCGCAGTAACTTACCGAGATGTTGTTGTCGGTGCGCTAAAGCACGGTGTGTCAAAAGCTGACATTCGTCGTTGGCTAGTAGGCAAGTGCGCTGAACCCTCAGGTAATCATTTGAGCAACATGTGTGAACTAGGCTTAGCAACCCAAACAAAATCATGACTGGTTTCTTCGCGCCCCAGGTCACGCTCACCTTAAAGACATGCTTAATGAAGACACATTAATAGGGCAAGGTTCCACGTCCTTAGCATATGACGAGGATGCTGCAATCCCACCTTCGCGTGAAGGTGCTCGCTCTTAGCTTACCAAAGATAATAAAATAATATACAATACAAGTTACCTCACACCATCGTATTTTGTATCGCAGGTAATGCTGATGAAACCGTGTTGGAGCAAAGGAGTCAACCTTCTGCATCCTATGTCCCGGTGCCGAGTTCTCATACTGAGAAGCCCGTCGCAGCTGCTGAATATGCAGGAGAGCCCCTCGAGGACATCATCGAACTTTCTGATGATGCCGAGGCTGACACTGTGTTGATGGAGGAAGATGCCCATGTTGGTGCTGAGGAAATAGGAACGAACGCTGCTGATGCTATCGCACATGAAGGTATCCCTCATCAAGCTGCAACTTCTGCTGCCGTCATGCCCCCGGCGATGACTGAGCCTGCGGCACCTCTTCCTGCGTGGAACTTTTGGGGTTCGCAGGTCGGGGCTGCAATCGCACCTGGTGCGGCTTATACTCTTCCCCCCAACTATGAGGAGTTAGAGCTCGCTGCTGATGGAAGGGCAATGGAGCGAGGACAGTCTTCAACTACCCCAGCAATGCGCATTCCTTCTCTGCGCGAGATCCTTGAAGGAACTGGTATGTCGTGATTTGCTGTTCGCATCTTGCATTCTTCATTTGTGAGTTCGATAGTCTAACTTGGCTTTGACATTGGTTCAGGGTTGAAGCAAGCTGACGTGGACTGGCTAGTTCGGATGCGCCTCTCCTACCCCCAATCATTTGCGAGGTCTCTGGAGATAGGGCCCTTCGACAGGAGGCTGTTTCTGACTGAAGCCATCTGGATTTTGGAGAACCTGTCCGCGGCCACACCTGCGACCATTTCTCCTCAGAGCGCGGAATCGCTTTTTGGCATGTGCCAAAACCTTCTCGCCAAAGTTCAAGGCAAGCTGGGCTTTGGGTTTCTTGTCAAAAGAGTCACCCTGATTCGCGCGGCCGTGACTTTGAAACGCGGCTACCAAAACCTCGCAGCTGAGAAGCAGAAGGTAGAGCAGCAAAGGTAAAAGGTTGAAGAGGCTGTGAAGCTCTTTCATGAGATGAACGCCAAATGCGAGCAATTGAAGCAAGAAGTGGAGCAAGTGGAAAATCTGAGCCGTCAGTTTACTCCTAATGACTCCTTGATCAAGGGCTTGTTTTGAAAAAAGTAGCAAATAAGTAGCTAAAACATTACTGTAATGTTGTTAGCGTTTCTCTCCCCCTTTTGTTTTCAAAAAGAAATTTGAATGCCTGTTTTGCCCTTCTCGGGATTTGCTTGAGCATGTCTGTGCATATCAATTATGACGTTAGTAATTGATATTCTGCCTTGATTTTCGCGCTAATTGCTCATTAGATAAGCACGCTTTCCTTGGGAAGTCCATCCGAATCATGACCATCCGTCATTAATTAGGATACGCAACCGAATCGTCGTAGCCTTTAGTAGGGTAATTGATTGTTACCTCTTTTCAAGGCGTAAGTGATTGATCCTTACCCTCTTTTCAAATTCTGCTGACTCATCTTGGTAACTGAAGAGTCTCCACAAGGTCTATATAAACTCTGCCTCTTGCTATTTGGGTTCTTCATCCCACAATGTGGCTTGCCGTGAGTCCTTACGACTGCTGGCTTCAACGTTTGCTTTTCGTTGATTCATGGCAGCTTCAAGTTGTGAAACCTGAGTTTGTGATTTGTGCTATAGAAATAGTTTCCAATATCTGCTTCGTAAGGCTTATTGATCTTTATAACTATCATAAAGAAGATGCAGATAATACCTCATGTTTGCTCGAAGAATTTTCTTCGTCTATTATGCTTGCAGGTCATGTTTCCGGCCACCTCCCGGCGAGGTGCAGCGCCGTACTGATCTTGCTACCGACTCGTAATGAACGGCGGAATTCTCCTCCAGCATGCCCGGAGGTTGATCATTCGCCACCACGTTCGTGAGCTCAGGGTGGCGAGCCATTGTGCTCGTCTCCGTGGACAAGGAGCCCATTGCCCGAGGAATGACTGCTTCCCTGTCTTGTACAGCCGCATACGCCGGAACAGGTGGTTCCTCAGGCACGTCTCTTGGGTGTAAGACCAAATAATGTCCTTGTCAGATCCTGGGATCTCAAACATAGCGTCGCATAGGTCTTGTAGACATGGCGGGCTGCGGGCTGTTCTTCTCGCAGGAACACCCTACTTGCTACAGATCTTTGGTCGCAGATCTTTGTATCGCATAGCTTCTGCTATGACCGTTAGGTCGATCCTTTTCCAGTTAGGATTCCCGCGATGTGTAACTTCCGCTTGTAAGTTACTATTTAGATGCATTGTAAGCCATGTTGGCTGCGTAGTTAGCTTGATTTGAGCTTTTTCGCTTGTAAGCTGGTATCTAGACAGATAAATTGTAAGTCATTTTGACTCATAATGATAAATTGCTTTGTATGATTTGCTGTCTTGTTACAACAAATTACGATTTCGCATGCGTATTGGCAAATTTCGCCTTCTGTAGTGCTGTATACACACTTTGCATTGTCGCTTATGATTTGCTCTCTGCCGAATAAATTCGCAGATATGTTTTTAGATCGTTCGAGATCGTGCTTGTGCAGTTTTGCTACCTTGGCGAATAGGCTTGAAATTTACTTAAGGTTAAACCCCAGTACGAGCGCTATCTCAGCGGATAGGCTTCTATAGATCACTTAAGATCATTTTGCATAATGCTGCTATCATGGCAGATAGACTTAAGAATCATTTTAAGATCGCATTGGTATAGTGCTACTATCGTGGCAGATAGGCTTGAAAGATCATTTAAGATCATACTCGCATAGGCTGCTATCGTTGCAGATAGGCTTAAAAGATCAATTAAGATCATATTCGCATGAGCTGCTATCGTGGCAGATAGGCTTAAAAGATCACTTAAGATCGTATTCGCATGGGCTGCTATCGTGGCAGATAAGCTTAAAAGATCAGTTAAGATCGTATTTGCATGAGCTGCTATCGTGGCATATAGGCTTAAAAGATCGCTTAAGATCGTATTCGCATGGGCTGCTATCGTGGCAGATAGGCTTAAAAGATCAGTTAAGATCGTATTCGCATGAGCTGCTATCGTGGCAGATAGGTTTAAAAGATCACTTAAGATCGTATTTGCGTAGGCTGCTATCACGGCGGATAGGCTTTTAGAAGATCACTTAAGATCGTATTCGCACGGGTTGCTATCACAGCGGATAGGCTTTCGCTAGCAGTGATAATGAAATAAACAGAGCAATAAAGACAGCTAGAAGCATAAAGCTCTTGTCATTTGGGAGAAGTCTTTTTATTATAAAACTCTCGTATGGGAGAGATGAGATTACAATTCTCTCATATGGGAGAGAAGATGTGCGAATCATAGCAATACAGAGCATAAAGCAAACGTTGTAATATAACGCATATAAGAAGAGAAGTTAAGGATAATACTTCTTAATCCAGCGCATGTTGACTGAGCTTGGGGTCGAGGTCGTTCCATGTAACCTCCGTATGCTGCAGTAGCCACTGTCAAAGACTTCCGTGACTTCAAAGGGTCCTTCCCAATTGGCTGCGAATTTTGGGTGAGCTGCCTCTCGCATGCAATGGTCAGACGCGCGCAAGACCAAATCTCCAACTGCGAAATCTCTACGTTGGACTGTTTTGTTGTACGCACGAGCTATCCTTTCTTGGTATCGTTTGTTAGTCCTTTTAGCTTGCTCCCGCTTTTCTTCTAGCATGACTAAGTCATGATCGCGTTGATTGTCATATAATGCATGAAAAGCCAATCTTGCAGAGTTAACCTTCACTTTCGCAGGTACCACAGCCTCAGCTCCATAGCATAAAAGGAATGGTGAGACCCCTGTGGGTGTCCTTGGAGAAGTCCGATAAGCCCACACGGCTATGCTCAAAGAATCAGCCCACTTCTTGTGGTCATCTGCGACCATCTTGCTCAAAATTCTCAATAGCGTCTTGTTGGTTGCTTCTGCTTGCGCGTTCCCCTTCGGGTAGTATGGAGTGGAGCATATCTGCCTGATGTTGTATTCTGCTAGCTTTGCAGCCACCTGGCGATTGACAAAAGGAGTGCCATTATCCGAAAGGATGGTGTTGGGAATTCCGAACCTGCATATGATGCTTTCTTGGATGAAATGGACCACAGCTAGCGCATTTGCTGTCTTCAGTGGTATCGCTTCTACCCACTTGGTGAACAACTCGGTCGCGGTGAAAATGAAGTGATTCCCGTGCGAGGTCGGTCGAATGGGACCGATGAAATCCAGAGCCCATGTGTGAAATGGCCATGGTGTTCCCAATGCATGTAGATCTGCGGCAGGGGCGTGCACTAGATTACCCTTGAATTGACACTCCTGGCAGCGTCTTACTTTGGTGCGGCAATCAGCCTCCATAGTGGGCCAGAAATATCCAATTGAGAGGAGTTGTCTGCATAATTTCGCACCTCCCTGATATTCCACCTGATGAGAAAGGTCCATCACTTCTTGTGCTTCCCTGCTGTCTAGACATCGTAGCAAGTTACCTTCGTGGCCCCTTCGCCAAAGCAGATTTTCTTGCACCACATATCGGGCTGCTTTCCTCTTTAGTTTCTCGGCTTCTTTTCTCGACTCGGGTACAGTACCCTGGGTGAGAAAATCAAAGAGTGGTTTCCTCCAATCCGCATCATCGTCGGTCAGAGCAATGAGTAAAGAGTCCTTGATCAGTGCGCAACTCTCGCACTTTCCTTGAATCAATGTTGCGGCCGGTGACATGTCCGGCCAATGAATGCCATACCTCTGGGCTTTCCGATAGATTGACACCTCAGTGTCCCCGCAAGCATGTTGGTGAATCTTTTCTAATAGCAGTTGTCCCTCTTGCTCGGAGACGCATCGCATAAGTATACCGCCAGGGCCCTTGTAGTAAAGGGTGTTGTCATGTATGCAATACCCCTTTGTGGATGCCCAGTTCTCGCTGCTCGTGCCTTCTGTGAAGGCCCATAAGGTTGACTTTCTCCAGTCCGCATCGTCCATGCATTCATCGTCGCATGCGTCTTCTGTCAACGCCGAGGATGTTCGCACTTCAATCAAGATCCTTGCGGGACATTTGTCCGCACTGACCTTGGATCCCAAGGTAGCTAAAGCGTCAGCATGCCTATTGTCTGCTCGAGGTTTGTGCTCGTATCTAACGTCGCAGAATTGTTGCACCAGTTTCTGTACCAAGGTCCGGTAGGACAATAGGTTTATCTCCTTCAAACCATACTCACCCGAGGCTTGTTTGACGTGGAGTCCCCCATAACCGTCAGATTGCTTACTTCCAAGGCCTTTGCCGCGCGGAGTCCTGCGATGAGAGCTTCATACTCTGCTTCGTTGTTGGTGACTGCGAAGTCAAGCTTTGCGGACATCTGTATGACTTCCCCATCTGGTTTGGTCAAGACTATCCCGATGCCTCCACCTTTCCTTGTTGATGAGCCGTCAAAATGGAGCGTCCAATAGGGAAACTCAACTGCGTAGATTTCAGGTCCCTCCAATTCTTCTTCAATCACAGGCTCATGACTATTATCGGGGAACTGCGCCAGCAAATCCGCCACCGCCTGCGACTTGATCGCCCGCGGCCGAACGCATGTGATGTCATATTTGGGAGATGGTCATATACCACTTTGCCAATCTTCCCCCAGGAGTGGTGAGAGTCAGAAGATATCGTATGGGATCGCTCTTTGTAATCACCACTACTTTGTGTGAAGCAAAATAGTGTCTCAACTTCTCTATTACGAAGAATAAAGCAAGGCAATGAAGTTCGATGTCCGTGTACCTTGATTCTGCAGGCTAGCTAAGGTAGGCCTGCTTGGAATATGCCCAAGGTACCCTTACCTGTGTGTGATTCTTGCCTTATACGAAAGGCGAAAGGCAAGCTATCCAGTAAAGCAGTAAGGATTATTGAGTCTTTACGTACTACTCATTCTGTTTTATTTGTGATCCATTAAAAGTTAAAGCTAAGACACGGTGCTTACCGTTCCCTCACATTCGTAGATTATTGTACGCATCTCAACTATGTGTGCTTGGGCCACACAAGTCTGAGGCACTAGGGTGCTTCAGACAGGTATCTGCAAAAGGTAGAAAACCGTCTGGATAAAAAGGTGTCTCCTTAGCCAGAATGAGACTGCGAGTATCTATCTTAGCAAGAGCTATGTGATGGAGAGTAGTTAGGCAGTTGGCTATTCCCATGCCCCGCAACAGATTGTTGTGGTGGATAGGAGGAATAGGATACAGCCTGAGATGGTTCGATGTATGATAGTGCGTGCAAAGTACATGTTCCCTATCTTGAGGCGACGCTTTGTTAAACGTCTGTCGAAGTACTCAACCAAATACCCACCAAGTTTGTAGCCACTATACCCTACGAGATGTGGACCAAAAGGCAACCTATATGAGGTCACCTTAGGCCATAGGGGTCGACAGCTTATGAGCTAACTAAATGTTCCTAGTCAGGGAGAAGCTCGTGGAGATGGTATTCTCTGCGAGGAAGAGGAACCACTGACACGTTTTCTTACGCGTTACCGCAAGTGCACGGTTCAAGTAATATAGGGTAATATTTCAACCCCGAGTTATCGATCCCACGAGGACAGATAGTAGGTTTATTGTTAATTAGAGATTAAATCTAAAGAGTGTAACTGAAATAACAGTAAGAAAGTTGTTGATTTGTGAATTCGTCACCCCCAATCAAGTGACTGTATTAAACTAACTAAAAAAACAATATTTTTGGATTTTTATAATTAAACAAGGTTTGATTAAATAGGGAGAAGGACTAGGCGATCTATGGATCACCTAGGGCAGCAGACAATTCCGAATATTGCTTTGAAACATGTAACAAAAAATATGCTCTTGATCACGTTTAACTACTCACAATCTTCTTTCGATCTCATGTAAGCCTATGTTAGATTCAATAGTCGTCATCTGTCGATCCATAAACTATATCACCTAACAAGCATTAAGAATAATCCTACGTTTTGATCCAAACCCTAACATTTCTCCTTTCGGTCCATCATGATACGGGGTTGCTAGCAATCCTAGATTCACAAGCTAATTAATCTTCACCTCTCAGTCCATCGATCTTTCACCAAGTAGTTATCATAGTTCATGACGCTAGTTTAACATAAGATAAAGCGCAAGATTACTAGAAGATGCAAATTCACTATTACTTTAAGCTAAGATAACACGGTATGTATTGAAACATCTAATATGATCATTCATATCCTACCAAGCACGTGTCAATAGTGCAAGTTCAACAATCCATCAAACGAGATAAAATCAATCCATCACATGAATCCATAAGCACGAATCAATCAACAAATCCGGAACGGTGTCTAACAAAGCCCTAGACTCTCCATAGAGCCTAGAAAATAAAACTACTCAAATAATCTGAAAATAATAGCTATCAAGTTCATTGTATTGAGAAACGATAGAAAAGATAGGAGGGATAGTCAAACTCGTGACGAAATTCGCGTTCCGGCGACTCCGGCGTTGTTCTCCATCTCCCTCGTCTCTCCTAGCCTCCCTCTATCGTTCCCCAGCAGCTTATTCTTTGTTTTAGGTCTAAGAATGCGTTCCCCAAGGCCTGGGCACGCTTTTTAATGAAATATGGCCGAAATTGCACTTCAGCCCCTCCAGTTTGTAATTCCCGGACAGAATTCTTTGCTGATTTTGCGCGGGCTGTATCTCCCTCATACGGACTCGTCTTCGGGCGTATCATATATCGTTGGAAAGCTACGGATGTCTACTTTCCAATGCCGCAAGCCTTGCTCCAAAATTCTTTGTAGATTTTCTTGGGCATCGAAAAGAGTGAAGGCTGGTCCTGTGTGACTTTTCCAACTTTTCTTCTTTTGTGCGTCTCCTTTTCTCCTCTTCATCTAGCTCCATTCCAAGCATATCCAAGCATCTCATAAGCTCCATTGCGCCTATTTTACCTGAGATACACAACACTAAACAACCCGTGCAATTATCATCGCAAATATGATAGAAAACATGCACAAATAAGCTAGAAACACAACTTTTCACTCTTAGGCTTATAAATCGTCAAATTCACATATTTGTGCAAATATAACATATAAATCATGTGAAATAAGCCTAATACAAGTATTATGGAAGTATAAAAATAAATCCTAAAAGAGAGTTATCAAATACCCCCACACTTACCTTTTGCGCGTCCCGAGCAAAACCACTATTTACTAGCCGACTCAAGACGCAAACGACACAAGACTCAACAATGCAACAATATGATGCAAATGCAAACTACGACTCGATCCTACACAAACACATATATACACAAAACACACTTTTTATCTTTTTTTGTTGAGATCGGGCAATCTCCATTGGCTTAAATCGGGTATCCTGAAGTGATGAGAATCCTAGGAACAAAGCATGAGTTGAAACTAAACTCGACACCGCGACTCTCCCCTAGTTAGTATAGAAACCCTAACTTTACTAAGTACAAGAGTACGCTACCTCTTCGCGTGTGCCACGAAATAAGAGACTACGCTAGGCAAAGCCACATCCAAGGTCCGAGCTCCTAATCCGCTAACGGTTTTCACATGATGAGGCTTAGGGACATATAGATAATCTCGTCGAAATCAAGTCCTAAGCGTCACATTCTCACATCAAATCCCACATCTCACACACCCTCACCACGATGATAGGAACCAAAACCCAAAGCTCACCACCTCCGACCCTCAATTCCCTCAAACCCCGGTACACTAGTGATCTCCGTGGCCATCGTCGTTCGTCGTGCATGAAACGTGAACCGTCGTCGTCAAAGTAGCTCCACCACTCGTTCCAATTCAATTCCAACTCAACTTTATTTCATCTCTCCTTTTTCTTTTTCTCTCTTTTTTTATTTTTTTTTATTTTCTGTTTTTTTTTTCTTTCTCTCAAAATACCATCAAAATCCAACAATAATATCCGAGTGGTCTTCAAATAACAATCAAATATGCTAGGAGAAGGAAACACGTAAATCGATGAATGAATATCACATAGAAATATCATCTCCTCCTAACTCAATCAAAGTCCATGTCAAGTCCAAGCCGCAAAATCAATGAAGTACATGTGTGGGAGTGGAGTCGTCGCAAGCTCACACTCAATGTCCGGAGTCAAAAGTCGACACCCCCACACTCGAATGTAACCATATCCCCTCTCAAGTAGTCCCGAAGATGAATGTATCTCGTGCCTAATCCAACCGATCCTCCTACACCAAAGTAATTAAATCCGGTACCTAGCACGATCCACCAATTAAGTTCTCCCAACCCAATTTCGTGCGTATTAGATTCACGCACTCACGGCTCTCCACAACTGTGTCCATGATGTAATGGCATGGAACACCGCCACACCGCGCAAGCCTACTCACTCACCCTCGCATCCCCTCGTAGATAATTAATGAAGTGCAAGCGAGATGTAGAACTCAACGAATTGTATAATCACTCCCTCATCGAACCCCCTCAACTACACAACCCCCTCGTGACGCACTAAAGTGGTGATTCTAATCAATTTGTGATGAAGGCCAAGAATCGTCACCCTAGGTCCGAAGGCTAACAAGAATCCAAGGCTCAAATTGGGGCGTCTAATGGTCCTACAAGGTGAGTTCTAAAAGCAGTGAGTGCTCTAATACACGTCCTCGCACAGCTATTTCGTGTGCCACTACGAGGCGGGTTGGCGACTACCTAAGACGTACACATGGATGTTCGGCTTGTTTAGCTCACACCTAGCTCAGCTCTTGTAAGAAAATAGGCACACACTTTGATTTTGAAAATCACGTAAGTGTTAAAAATAGGTACACACTTTGATTTTGAAAATCACGTAAGTGTTAAAAATAGGTAGGCACTCCCGTAAAGAAAGTCTCTCTATACTTACTAGGGGGGACTCACGTCGTCACTCTCGGTCGCAAATCTTGCTCTACGCCTAAAATCCTCACACTTTGCAATTTATCAAACTTTAGCCTCTTTTGATTGCCCTTTTCTCAAAATTTTCTCTTTTAATTTTTTTGGATTTTTCAATTTTTGATTTTTTTTTATATAATTCCTACACTACATGCAAGCCGACACGAACAAAACTAGACAAAACATTCGATAGGGTAGGTAGACTCAAATAAGAAAATGTACAATATTAAACACAAACACAAACAAGTATATACACGACTAGCACATCACAATACGATACACTATCACAAAAACACGACACGGACCACATAAACAGACAAAAAACGACACGAACAAACTATATGCAGACATGGCGATGCAGACACTGACTGGCTAGTCAAGACTAAAACTCCCCCCACACTAGAATACGTAGTTGTCAACGAATTTAGAGATCAACCAAGAAGACTCGGCATTCAAATGCAAGGGGCGGTGATTCTACTCGGAGTCAAAGTCACGGCACAAGAAGGTAGTTTAACAAATTTAGAGCTAAAATGAACTACGTGCACGTGACAAGTTGTGTGTACCGAAATTAAGCAAGTACTCAAGTATTCCCTAAGATTCTAACAGTTAATCATAGCGGTGACTAAGCCCCGTGACAAAGTAGTCAAAATAAAATCCTAGAGCAAGTACAATGTGCCTAAAACGGTAAGTAAAGAGAGAGAAAAGAGTACTCACAACCGACACAAGGTCGGGGACGAAATCCAATAGGTGCTGACTGAGTTAGCAAGAACAATCCCCAAGCAAACATTGCCAAGAACAATGCAGGCTCCCTTGCGGTCGAGTGTGCAAAACACACCGGGGTCGATTGATCCGTTGCTGCTGGCGAAAAGAGAACGAAGAATCCCCGAGCTCGTGATGTGAGCTCCCGTGACGGTCGAGTGCGCTGTAGCACACCGGGGTCGATGTCTTCATCCAATTTCTCTTTTTTGAATCTCTGAAAAATCATGTCAGCTACTCAAAGTTTTCAGTCATGTTGATCCAAGCAGGAACTCACATGTACTGTGCCCTTCATGGAATTTGAAAGTTTCACCCAGTAGGTAGCTACAACTTCATTCAAATTCTCTAGCAGTGGCAAGACCAACAATTCTTCGGAAAATAACAGCGGTGGACCCCACACTTAAACAACTATAGCAGATGTACACACCGCCACATAGAACTGTGAGTCATCTTCAAGCATCAATTCTTCCCTTAAAAAAAATCGAATTCAGCCTTGAAACTCTGATCTATAGCGTCACTGATTCTTCAAAATCTGAGTTCGGTTTCACGGTCGTAGACGCGCTCGAAATCAGTCAGAATTAATGGCTGATCGATAACAGCTTGGCGGGTTTCAATCACTGCTTATGCTGTCACGAACTGGGAGGTCTGTGATGTGCGGTCTTCTATGGTGGACGCGGTGATTGCAGGAGGAAGATGGTGGCGATGGGCTGGAGGTCGCAGAGAGCTCCCAATCGGATTTAGTGGAGGAGAATGGTGGTTGGGGTTGTTTGGTGAATTGGGAGTGGGTCTTGGTCGTGGGTTACGGCGGTGGAATCTGGAATTAGGGAGAGGCGTTGGAGTTGAGCGGTGATTGGAGGGTTTTGGGTCAGGGATTGCGGCTCTTTCCGGCGAGTTTGTCGGGGTTCCTGGTCGGATTTAATTGGTCGAATCGGAGAGGGCTTAAGATTGGCCGGTGAGTGGTATTCGGGCTTGAATAGCGGTGGGGGATCGGAGGCTTGGATTTGATGGCGGCGACTGCGTGGTGTTTGTCAGGTACTGGGCATGATGATTGCTGCTGATCGAATTTGAAGGTCAGCGATGGAGGTTTCTGGGTTTGTGTAGGAGGAATTGATGGTGGATGGGATCGGATTGAACAGCAGTGGTGATTGGGTTTCGGTTGGTTCAGAGTTGCAGGCGGTGTGTGCTACGATGGCTGTATCGGTGGTGGTTTCTTCGCTGAGGTTAGGAGACGAAGGAGACAGGGAAGAAGATGGGGTGGGGTTTGGAAATATCACAAAGTTCAGGGGGATTTTGGTGTTGCAACAGAGGGGAGCGAACTGACTGTTCCTGAACTTATGAAATTTGCAAATACCTCCCCAACGCAGATAAACATTGAACTAAGTATTTTTCTTCAATTCTGACTCCAGCAGCAACTCCCCTGATGCTCAAAACCAATAAGCAGAGCTCTTAAATGACGTTTCCAGCAACTGTTAAACCAGCCCTTGCACCCATAGTGCTTAGAAATTAGTTTTTCTCGCCACTTTTTCTTCTTCCACCATCTTCTCTCTTTCAATTTCTTCTCAGTTGAGCACAAATAAATTATCGCAAGGATAGCAAATCTCAACAATGAACACGAGTTGCAAAAGTGAAAACTCTCCGCAACCTTTTTCTTTTTCTTCTTCCAATTCATGCTAACCGCCATCATGATGATTCTACCAAACATAATCTCAAGTCTCTCGTGTGCCAGGAAGGAATTAATTTGCTCTTTGACCGTCTTCTCAAATGGTGATATCTTCATTGTAGTTGCAAGCGGCAACTCATAAAGTGTGAATGCTTGAATATGTTCATCTAATTCACATGAAGCACCCGAATCATCAACAAAGTCGATTACGGCGTCTTGTTCATCTTCATCAAACTCGCATATGAGATGACCCATCAAATTCACAACCGGAGAGTCGAGATCGTCAACATTAATTCCATCAAGAAGACTTTCAATCTCACCGAAAATAGCATCGTGCTTCTCCCCCATACTTGATTCAAGCCACGAATCAATGTTTGGGCATGTTGGGATACATATGGGCCCATCATCCATTTCTTTGATCGTTGGGAAGCTTGGAGCATCTTCAGCATTTAAATGGAGACTAGGTTGTGCGTCCACAAGTGTCGTTTCCATTCCCAATTGTGTTGCTCGTTGCTTCCATTCTTTAACATTTGGAATCATCTCCTCAAGCATCCAACCAAGGAAGAACATTAAGCTAGTAGGAGGAGTTGGGTCATTAGGCCGAAAGATATAGCGTTGTATCTCCATGGCAACCCTCTCTCTAGTGCCATCCACATGGCCCTCCTTCACGATTTTCCAACCCGCAAGGTTGCATACTTCAATTATACTCGCAAAACGATGATCTTTCTCATCCCCCATGCTTATAGATAACCTGCACACAAAAGATCTCAAGCAATACCGTGAGGTGATAAGAATAGATAATAAATAAATAAATAAATAAAAATAAACTCACTAAACTAATTTCTAATTAACTATAAACCACTGTCCCCGGCAACGGCGCCAAAAACTTGACACGTTTTCTTACGCATTACCGCAAGTGCACGGTTCAAGTAATATAGGGTAATATTTCAACCCCGAGTTATCGATCCCACGAGGACAGATAGTAGGTTTATTGTTAATTAGAGATTAAATCTAAAGAGTGTAACTGAAATAACAGTAAGAAAGTTGTTGATTTGAGAATTCGTCACCCCCAATCAAGTGACTGTATTAAACTAACTAAAAAAACAATATTTTTGGATTTTTATAATTAAACAAGGTTTGATTAAATAGGGAGAAGGACTAGGCGATCTATGGATCACCTAGGGCAGCAGACAATTCCGGATATTGCTTTGAAACATGTAACAAAAAATATGCTCTTGATCACGTTTAACTACTCACAATCTTCTTTCGATCTCATGTAAGCCTATGTTAGATTCAATAGTCGTCATCTGTCGATCCATAAACTATATCACCTAACAAGCATTAAGAATAATCCTACGTTTTGATCCAAACCCTAACATTTCTCCTTTCGGTCCATCATGATACGGGGTTGCTAGCAATCCTAGATTCACAAGCTAATTAATCTTCACCTCTCAGTCCATCGATCTTTCACCAAGTAGTTATCATAGTTCATGACGCTAGTTTAACATAAGATAAAGCGCAAGATTACTAGAAGATGCAAATTCACTATTACTTTAAGCTAAGATAACACGGTATGTATTGAAACATCTAATATGATCATTCATATCCTACCAAGCACGTGTCAATAGTGCAAGTTCAACAATCCATCAAACGAGATAAAATCAATCCATCACATGAATCCATAAGCACGAATCAATCAACAAATCCGGAACGGTGTCTAACAAAGCCCTAGACTCTCCATAGAGCCTAGAAAATAAAACTACTCAAATAATCTGAAAATAATAGCTATCAAGTTCATTGTATTGAGAAACGATAGAAAAGATAGGAGGGATAGTCAAACTCGTGACGAAATTCGCGTTCCGGCGACTCCGGCGTTGTTCTCCATCTCCCTCGTCTCTCCTAGCCTCCCTCTATCGTTCCCCAGCAGCTTATTCTTTGTTTTAGGTCTAAGAATGCGTTCCCCAAGGCCTGGGCACGCTTTTTAATGAAATATGGCCGAAATTGCACTTCAGCCCCTCCAGTTTGTAATTCCCGGACAGAATTCTTTGCTGATTTTGCGCGGGCTGTATCTCCCTCATACGGACTCGTCTTCGGGCGTATCATATATCGTTGGAAAGCTACGGATGTCTACTTTCCAATGCCGCAAGCCTTGCTCCAAAATTCTTTGTAGATTTTCTTGGGCATCGAAAAGAGTGAAGGCTGGTCCTGTGTGACTTTTCCAACTTTTCTTCTTTTGTGCGTCTCCTTTTCTCCTCTTCATCTAGCTCCATTCCAAGCATATCCAAGCATCTCATAAGCTCCATTGCACCTATTTTACCTGAGATACACAACACTAAACAACCCGTGCAATTATCATCGCAAATATGATAGAAAACATGCACAAATAAGCTAGAAACACAACTTTTCACTCTTAGGCTTATAAATCGTCAAATTCACATATTTGTGCAAATATAACATATAAATCATGTGAAATAAGCCTAATACAAGTATTATGGAAGTATAAAAATAAATCCTAAAAGAGAGTTATCAACCACTAGATGACACTCAATTCACCACTACTCAAGAGGAATTTGTTCCTATGGATCTTGAGAACAGTGGGAGTGCCTTACCTAGTGAGCAGCCTATCGTATATGACGATAATGCTGATGAAGAACCCTCTTTGCGTAGGAGCGCTCTTTGGAGCGTACCCCGTCGACGATTCGACATCGAAGGGGAGACATGATAGTCACCACGCAAGATAATGATGAACCTAGGATATTGCCCCAGGACATTTCATCACCTGACAAGAAGGAATTTAGACCCTAGATGGAAGAAATGTATCTTCATGGAGTAACATACCTTCCCATACTATTCGGAGTATTCTAGCGGATTGCGTATTCGAAACGCAACAGCTGATTAGTAGTGTAACGCAAATGGATTCACAAGATATATGTTTTCTCATGAAGAGATGTCCATAATTAAGGGAATGTTCGTAGAAATGATAATCTCCGCGAGCATGGAGGAACCGCTAGAATATACCCTGTTCCTTAGTCCATCATGAGGAATTAGTCCCTCAAGGATTCTTCGGACAGTGAGAGTGACTTTCTAAGCGAGGTGCCCATCCATAGGGGTGAGAGCAAATTATGATCCTCCAATGAAATGGAATTGCTCACAGGAGCATATCCCATCGACTGTTTGAGATCGAAGGGATGATCTTAAGGATCACCTTGCATAAACAGTAGGATAGAATACTATGCCTTATCGTTCCCTAATTATGAAGAATGAAAGGGTAACCTTTACAAGAAAAGTTAGAGTCTGCAAAGACCGACCAAGTTTAAGGCTAGGTTGACTTTTCCGACTGGATATTAGACTATTGGAAATGGATGTATTTCCAAGGTCATTCAGAATGACACAGACGGAAGCATACTAAGGCATACGACTTGCAGAGATATCGGTGATAGTTGTGATGATGGAAATAAGGCTCCATTCTCGATAAACGTGACGACTGAATTTCTCGATAGAGAAATCAGAGAGGTGATATGACTCGACCATAGGGTTTCGAGATGTATGATCAAATGCACATATAGGTGCAAGCTAATTAAGTCCATGTATGATCTTAATTAGTCCTCTAAGTCAGCAGTATTTTATCAATGGATGAAAAACCGCTGCATATCACTCTCAGTAGTAGAGAGTAGATGATTATGTCACTTATTATCGATGACACACTATTTTCCAGGAGAGTCTAAGGACTATTTCACATCCACTGTAGGGTGGTTATCCTTTCGATTTGTGACAAAGGATATTAAGTAGGGCGAGATGCATTCTCGTTCGTTCAAAAGGACTTCTTATATTGACGCATAAGGCGGACAACAAGAGATACTTTGAACGATTCCATGTTATGGACCCGAGGCCATGTGATACTCCTATAGCTTGCTGCAAGACTTTATGAGCCTGAATATGTGCCCTAGAAGACACCATACTAGGTTGACCAAATGACCAAAGTGTCCGATGCAGTGTGAGTGCTATATACTATGGTATATACTGAGACCCCACAAACCCTATGCAATCGGAAGAATGGATTTTGGGAAACCTAACTTAAGACACTAGATTGCAACCAAAAGGATACTTTGTATGAAGGATCACGTGCTATGACTATCGGAGATGATGCTTCGACTAGCCAGCTATGCATGCTGACTAGGGTGGGGACCTAGATGCACCTGGATCCACCTCAGGCTATAGTCCATGCTAGATGACATCGCATGGAACTGCAGCATAAGTGTTGCACAATCGTATTAGACCGCTCCATTGATCATGGAAGCGAAGCACGATTGCCTGTTCTATCACCGGACAGAAATATGTTTGGATAAGAAGGTTTCTGATAAGCTTATGAGCTGTCAACCAACCTGTAGTGCTAGCAAACGGCTACAGTACTTTTGATAAGACCAAACATATAGAAAAGGGTACCATTTCACAAAAGGTGAAATAACTACCTGAAGAGTAATCTTGGAGTAGATTGACTACAGGCCAGATTGTAGGCACCTCCCATTCCTAAACCACATAAGAGTCGTCTTTGTGGATTGCTTTAGAAAATTGGGAATTGGTAGTCAATCGCTGGAAATATGATTGATGAGTATATGATACATTGATAACTGGTTTTTAATTGGATTTGTTATGCTACATGTTGTTTCGATACGTGTATGATACGTTTACATATCCTGTACTAGCATAGAACATGTCGCGTGGACACTAGGTTGTCTCTGTCACACGAGCAACCGCCTTTACAATATCCTGGATTGTCTAGGTGAGTAGAAGATGAGACAGAATCCCGATAAGCGCTAGAAGCCTATGATATGATGACTCCTGTCATATGAGGCGCATGGCCTATGACAAGAGCTGGACATCTATCAATAGTGCAAGACCCTGTCAGACGGATTCATTTGTCGCATTGGAATAAGTTCCAAGGTGAGATTGGTTTATGGTCATTCGGGCATGGTTACTACCCCAAACCATGTATAGTCTGCGTAGAGAAAGCCAGATGAGAGAACTGATTTTGATTGCATATGTGCAACACTCAGTACTCGGGTTAATAGTCATATGGGCTGTTGGACTTACATCTGTATAGTGGTCCCTATGGGATAGGACATGTGCTCTGATAGAGTCCAAACACTATGGCGCACATCTTATGAGATAACGCGTGCTTATGAGTGACATGAGGTGGCGAGTAGAACTAGTCCCTGAGATTCCTCGCCGTGTGAGCCCCGTCGATCATATAAGAATGATTGACATTGTATACCCTTAGTACTTTTATCCATGTCGTGGAGAGACGGTTCGGTGGTGCTACTTTAGCGTGACACCTCACGGCTATGAATGATTCGGCCTACCAGGACATTGCTAGGAAAGCAGCTGACTCCGAATCAAATTGACAATGGATGGAAAGGAAGATTCTAATTGCATCGCTCTTTATCATGTTCATTGGGCCCACCTACAAGATCTTATGGGATCATGCAGGATATGAATGTAATAAAGGAGATATAGACTCATTGATGCACGACCTTCGGGACAAGGTAGGTGCTCATGGTTTATGAGATGACAATAGACAGAATCAGGGGGATACGAGATATATATATATATATATATACGTATTGCATTATTACTTGAGGTTGAGTGCGCCTGCTGCTAGCTCGTCTCGTATGAGTTTAGAGTATGGAATTCCCGAAATGCAGGTTCTCTCACAGTCACACACCAAGGTCACATAACACTTTGACAGATGATAATAGTTGGAGATTGAGGGAGACTAGAACTACTGTATTTGTGCAACCCCACTGTGCGAGTGGGAGATGTTAGCATTATGTGCGCCCATGTGGGGTGCACAATGCAATTATCCTAAACTTATGGGTTTAGGTGAGACAAGCTCAAACCTTATGGGGTTAGTAGCAAGGACAAACCCTAGGGGGAAACGTTGCAATTAGGTATAAGTCTGTCTATATAAGGAGACAGCCTCCTACACATTAATATGAGAGTCATAATAATAAGACACACTACTGTAGAGATCATGTGCTGATCATAATACAGTAAACCCTAGATTCTCTCTCTAACTAGCCTCCATTGGTGGAACTTGGTGTGGATTAGAGCTTTCGTCCTAGTGATTCGAGCCTGACTGTGGGAGCAAGAAGGGCACGTGAAAGCAAGCATCCTACGATCATCCGCTGTGCATAGGAGCTAAGGAAGACAAGGTAAACACATGAATCTTCCGCTATAATTCATGTTGTAGATCTGTATGTGATAGATCATGTTCGTCCTTCAGATACATTTCTCTTTCACCTATATGATTTATAGCAAGTACTTTTATAAAAAAAATGAACATAACGGCAAGACCCAATATTTGGTTCCGGCCCCTGGTTCACTGTGGGCTAAGCTTGGGTGTGCACCGACAGGTGTGGCTTTGCGTCTGTTGCATTTTGTGAATGTGGAGAAGGCTCGATTGGGGTGATTTGGTTTACTCGTGGTTCTTTAGGTGGGTTAGGACCAGTCGGTGGTATTAGAGGTGGAGGATGGATGGTTCACCAAGGAGTAGTGGTGGGTGCGAGAGAGAGAGGGGTTGTGGTGAAGGAGAGAGGGGGGGGGGATAGAAACATAGAGATGAACTCACAAGAGTTGACGGATAACGTCGGACCAAAGCGTAATACAGCATACAATGAGGGAGAAAGTGGATGTGCGTGATTTTTTAATTTGAAAACTGGGATTATTGGGATTGGCTATTCCCCGCAGCAGATTAAATTTTTCACCGCAAACGAAATATAGCATAGATGAGAAAATGTTCATACAAGAAGGATTCTGGGATACATATCCCCCTAAAAATTCATATTGAAAGAGAATAAAACATTAATAAGAAACAAAATGGGAGGGCTCCATTGCAGATTGTTATATAGATGTGTTTCCTTCTCTATCTACACACACACCGACTCAGACCTCACACTGGATCATATCGCGGGACCATGAGATATTGTCCCTCGTACCTTATTACCTCGCATGGGAATAAGGAGACTTAGTGGCTAGAATAAGGCTCGTCGCAGGTGCTGGTGATATCCCGCCTGCGACCCTTGTGCCATAAAGGAGACTTGGTCAATTCCTATATATGCGGATCTAGTAACGATTCGTGATATCCGTCATGATATCTCTAACGACATGAAAACAAAATGACAATAAGGCATTCGCAGCGATGGATGATCGACTGGCCGTGAGCAGTGATAAAGGTGTTTAGGTTGCTCATCAGGAGGGCATGATGTAGGGTCGAGGCTTGGCGAGGGCTAAATGAGCTTTCTTCCGTGTGCTCGTTTGTGGCTCTGCTAATATTAGTTCTTTCCACCTCTGTTGATTATGTATCTCCTATCTCTATCCATGTGAGAGTGATTCTGGAAGGCCTATTGTTACAGAATAGGAAATTGCTCGTGCCCTCAGGGCACTACCCTAAAACAATTTTTTTACGGTTCAGGTCTACATGTTAGTTCTATATTATACCTTTGTCCCGTCAGATTCTTCACACGTTATTTTTTTACTACTATTTGCAGGGTCACTATGTCCCGATAATTTTGTTAGCAAAACGATGAAAGAATTTTGTAATCTTTGTATGGTCTTGTAGAGGAAACTTTACTCTACACCATGAAAATAATTATAAAAAAAATTACATTATTTTTACATCTAAATCACTGGGTCAAAGTGGCCGATTACAAATTAAAAAGTCAGACGAGAAAGAACTTGGCAGAACGGAGGTAGTACCAATGATCGCAATTATTTAACACTTTCTAATAGTTGAGATCAAAAGAATCCTAGCATTAAAGACATTTTAAAAGCAACAATATTAATTTTATTAATGGTTAATTTAAAAAAATTATATGTACCAGTTCAAATAAAAATATAAAGGGCAATCCATGTGTAAGACACATTAAAATAAAATAGATCATTTAACTTAAAAATAATAAATAATTAACCAATTGCAATCTCTAATTATAATTTGTAAGTAGTATAACTTTTCTCTAAATTCCATGTCTCATACTTAAAACATCGATAGACTGTAACTGTCAAGTCACTTCTTAAAAAAGTGAGCGTCTTGGCCTTGTATAGGCTCTCTCACTTCGTCCATAGCGCATCAATCGTCTCTTGATCTGCGAATCACGTCGTCGGCAAGACTCAACAGCCTTCTCCTTATTACCGCATACTCCATGGTGGTTGTAACTGCTCCATTCTTGTTTGTCGCCAACGGCAACCAAAGCCCTTGTTGCTTCAACAATGGGTTCATCTTTATCTTCCACATATTGAAGTTGTTCCTCCCAGTAAACTTGTCTATCTTGACCATCCCTTCAGAAATTGTTCTTCGAAACTACAAAACCCTAGCTAAGATTTTCACCGGATTGTGAAAACCCTAGTCCCTAGCTCTATAGCTCCACCTAATCTTGAAACACCGACAACTTGGTTTTGATACCACTTTTAAAACATGAACCGAGCGCAAGAATAATGACAAGATAATCAAGAACACACACCAGTTTTAATGTGATTCACTAGCTCAATCGCTAGCTACATCCACGACCATAATGTACTTTGTTTATTGTGAAAAACCACACGAATACAACCCTCATAGTCTAGCTACAACCTAACTCCCTTATATATACTTAAACGACCTTTCCTGCAGCATAAGACATCCTAAAACCAACAAGGAAACCCTAATAGCCGCCTAAGCACCAGCTCCATGGTTGTCGTACGAACACCCGAAGCATTTGTACTCGTACAAATTGTTCTCCTGCGAATGGCTTCGATTTTTGCAGGCAGAGGCCCTGACTTATTGCCGCGTCTTCTTCGATGGCTTTGTATCCGTCTTCTAACTCCTCGCTCGAGTCTTTTTTTTGAACAATCCTCTCTTGAGTCTTTGTGAGTCTATTTAAGGCATATATTCATAATATGTAGGGATGGCAACGGGTCGGATCTGGATCGGATTAGGCCCTTCCCGATCCAGATCTGACTAGGAGAAACGGGATCTAGATCCGTTCGGATCATCACCGGATTCGAATCAGATCGGATCGGGTTTCATTCAGCTGATCCAAAATCCGATCCATAGATCCATATAGTATGTGGTCGGATCGGATTCGGATCGGATCCGAATTGAGTTTGCAATAAAATAGAAAAAATAACATAAAAATAAATACTATACATACGCTAAGGCATGTGTCGTAAGTTATGAAGCCGAAAAAATGAAAGAAATTGCTTTGTAGGTTGGAGTTACTATAGTATTCTTCTTGGAAGTGTAAGTGGGGATGTAATATGGATATATTTGTAAAACACATATATACGTCGGATCGGATCGGGTCGGAACCCGATGGATCTGCCGTCAGATCCAAATCCAGATCCAAATCCGTTCGGGTCTCGCTTTCCGGATCCAAATCCGATCCAATTGAGAATGGATCGGATTTTCGACTCGGATCGCTCGGATATCAGATCGGATCGGACCATATTGCCATCCCTAATAATATGTTAAATTGAAAAATATATTAAACATTTTTTTTTTCATATCTTTTGCCATTCGAGCCCTCAATTTCCATCCAACGCTCAAAAAATGTAGGTCAAGTGGACCACAAGATTAGAAGTGGGCTGTTCCGGGCCGAGTTATCTAATTTTTGGGCCTGCCTTTTACAGGGTACGACCTGCTTAACATCTCGATTTTTCGTCCTCCTCTCGCTGAAATCCAAACCCTCAACCATGGTTTAATATAATTTTCAATTTTCCAGAGGGAGCTGCTGCTGCTGCTGCGAAGCTTTTGAAAATGGCAGGCAAGTTTAAATCTCTCTGCAATTGATTTTTCAAGTACTAGTTACATCTTTAAACTCTGTCAAGGTTAAATCTCTCCTGAAATGGCACTGTACAACATTCTTCGCAAAAGAATCATCATCACCAGCTCGTTCAATCTCAAACACTCTAATTCGTCGCCCCTCTTGTCCTTCTCTACGTCCACTGAGAAAAAACGAGCCACCATCGCCGACTACTTACGGCAGCGCCACCAATTATCTCCCCACACCGTCTCCAAACTCATTTCCTCCTCACCCAACCATGTCAGAAACCCACAAAACTCCCATTCAGTCCTCTCATTCCTCAAACACATTGGTTTTTCCAATACCCAACTCGACACAATGCTCAGACGCTACCCCCTATTGATATCAACCGATCTCGACCAAACCATCAAACCCAAAATCAAGGTTTTTGAGCAACTGGGTGGTCTCTCTCCCATCCAGATTGCTCAAATCTTCTCCAATGACCCACAACTCTTTGTGCGCGGCACGGATACCATTCGATTCGCAATCCTTCAATTGAAGAGAGTGGTGGGTGATTCTAGTCCAGGCTTGTTTAGTCTCTTAAAGAAATGTCCCTGGTTCATGAGGTCCAGTTTGGACAAAACCATGATCCCCAATATTGAATTCTTGAAGACCACATGTGGTATTCAAGACTCTGTTGTAGCCAAATTCATGTATCTTGCCCCGAGGTTTTTCTTGCTTCAACATGAGTTCTTGAAGGGATGTGTTGAGAAGATTGATCAAATGGGTCTCCAAAGCGATTCCAAAATGTTCCTCTATGGTGTATGGTCTATTGGTTCAATGTCTGCTGAAAATTGGGAACGCAAACTCGAGCTTTTCAGAAGTTTGGGGTGTTCGGAAGATGAGATCAGATCAGCTTTTAGGAGGGCTCCCAGGGTTTTTAGCCTCTCGGATAGGAAAATTAAGGAGGCTACAGAGGTTCTCCTGAGTGCAAGAAATCACGATATCTCGTTGATTGTTAACTATCCCGAGTTACTCATTTACAGCGTTGAAAAGAGACTTAAGCCGCGGATACGGGTTCTGGAAGTTTTGGAGTCGAAGAATTTGCTTGTGAAGAAGCCGCCTAGTATGAAGTGGTGGTGCAGCATGCCCAATGACGATTTCTTGAAGAATTACGTGCTTCCTTACTCTGCCGAAGTTGGAACAGTATACCCCCATAAAGGTTCGACGGAAACATAGTGTTTTCTGAATTAGAATGGAGGATCCAGACTCTGAACCATTTGGTGGCATGCTGAGGTATTTCACTTACATTTTCGTAGTAGGGTATTTAGCATGTGTAGTCCAAGGAATTGATTATTGATAGCTCTCCAAGAACGACATTAGATTTTATAACTTTATTCCCTACATAACAGGAATGGTTGAACTATCATATGAACAATCATGGGGACTGTTCCTGTTAAACTGGACGGAAGTAGATGTTTGTTCTTTGTAGTTTGTACATTGGTTTCAGAACTTGTTTTCTAATGTTGTATTGTCATTGTTTCTTTGGACCTTATGTATTCGGTTAATTGCATTTTATGAAACACAATCGAGAAAGGAAAGATATCCTAATTAACTTGCTCAATTTTTGTGGTAAGCAAAAGCAACTCAAGCATTTTTCAGGGATGACGAGTGAAACTTGGAGCAGCCACCTTAAGGGTGCATCTAGGTAAACCAAGCAGGAGAGTTAAACCAGGTTAGGTAGGTCATAGCTGACATGCCAATAGGCAGCTCTTTGTGGGAGTTAAACATGTGACCTCGTGGTCACCCAACTCAACTCAGATAGGCCGAATGATTAAAATCAGGAAATCTGCAGCTTCATTTTATGTTATACTGTAATATACTTTTTGAAGCACAAACACAGTTGCCAACAGATGAACACCATTTAATTCCAGACAGTATCTTCTTTATATATGAGAAAGAAAATCATAAAATTAACCTGTAAACCTCAACAGATAGCTTGGGTTTATGAGGTGCAGTTTGGAAAAAACCATGATCCCTAATTTAGAATTCTTGAAGACTACATGTGGGATTGATGACTCTAAGATTGTCAAATTCATCTATCTCCAGCCACGATTTTTCTTGCGTGAGCATGACTTTATGAAGGAATGTGCTGAGAGGGTTGTCAACATGGGTCTCCAAGGCAGTTCCAATATGTTTTTTATGGTATATGGTCCATTGGTTCAATGTCTGTGGACAAATGGGAGTGCAAATTGGAGCTTTTCAAGAGCTTGGGGTTTTCTGAAGATGATATCAGTTCAGCTTTTAGGAGGTCTCCTCTGGCTTTCGCCATATCAGAAAGAAGAATAAAGATGTTACAAAGGTTCTCTAAGGTGCAGAAAATTATGATATCTCATTAATTGTTAACAGCCCCGTTGTACTCATGTACAGTGGTGAGAAGAGACTTAAGCCGCGACTACGAGTTCTGGATATTTTAGAGACGAAGAATTTGCTTGTGAAGAAGCCCAGTATAACATCCATCTGCGTGATGTCCAATGAGATATTCTTGAAGAAGTTTGTGCTTCCTTTCTCTGCTGAAGTTGGTACAAGGTACTCCCAAAAAGGTTGAACGGATACATGTAGACTCTTCTCATGCAGAGGTATCTGTATGGAGGATCTTTTTCGTTTTAAGCCCCTCTATTGAATTGGTATTTTGATTATTCAAGCAAAAACTACACTAGTACGATGATGTATTGCTGTAATATTTTCCTTGAAGAAATGGGTTTTTTGCAAGGGTTTTCATCTATGACATTAGACGTTTAGTTGAGTGAAGTGCAGTATGAACTTTTGTAGGTCCAATTTGAGAAACATGGGTTAAAAATTTGTTCTCATTTAGAGTTTAAGATTGTTGTACGAGGGTTAGAAAACATATCTGATAACCAAGGAGAAGCTCTAATTTGCTACAGACTGGGATCACAATTAGGTTGTTTGGATACTGTTTGCCTATAGTGAGTCATTGTAGTTGTATTGCCCTTACAGTCATGGATATGATAAAAACGGCAAATGACCTTGCAAAGAAACCGTCTTTTCAGTTGTTAGGAAGTGTGGCAGATAATGCATATATTTGTCAAGGCATCTACAAAGATGAGTTGAGCTCGAACACTATAGGTTCGCGAGTTTTAGGGTATAAATATCGGAGAAGTAATTGCAAGTTTTTCTAATACAAAAATATCTCAGGCATTATGAACTGTTTTCGATGGAATTGTTGTATTTTCTTCATTTTCTTAGGGACACTTATGGATGTTGTCAGCCTTTATGATTAGAAGCCCGATAGTTGAAGAAGATTGGCAATGAAAATGGAAGAAAGCCTCACATCAGGTATGCAGTTACTGAGATTCATCTGACCCTATCATACTTATTGAGTTATTGTCTGTCCAGATCAGAATTTTCATTAGACAATCCTGGGACAACTGGCTTTGCAGGCTAATGAGAGTGTGGTTTTTAATGAACCTTTAGTCTGCTTGTGGGCAAGAAGCCGTCTGAAAGTCTAAAGATTAGGAGGTGGATTCTGGCGACTTCTGAAGGGTCAGAAAGGCGAAGTGTTTATATTTCGTGTTGTCTTCTTTTATGTACAGAGAAAGACTGAGGCAGGCTGAGGCATTATTCAACTCTTCATTTTCTTTCTGAAGACCACCGTTTGAGGAACATTTCCCTGGTTTCTCCTCTGGTTATTACATCAAATCAGGTACGGCTTATACCAAAAGCAGCATTCTTTAGTTTTGAGGTCTTGGTACAGTACGATGTGTTAGAATGGAATGTAGTGGAAATACAACTTATTAAATTTTTTATTTTTAGGCTATTTGATAGTTGATACGATCAAAGAGCATGGGTATGTGGGTTTTATGAGAATGATGTATGAGAGCCTTTTGGTGAAATTGTCATTCCGCCATGAAACTAAGACTTGCTAAATTCATTCTCTGTAGCCATAATTATCACAGAGAATATCAAACGTGTAGGATATCTCCCATGCGACCATAATTACATTGATAGTGGTTAGCTACGATAACTACCCACTATTGGAATTTATCATAATCCCCACCCATTACCTCACGGGTTAGTGGGGTCCAATCCGATGTGTTCTAGGATTGGACCCCACTGAGGTTCCATCAGGTTTTTACTACTCCAAAGGCACAAAATTATGACATCTCGTTAATTATTGAAATAGCCGAGCTACTTGTTTACAGTGTTGAAAAGCCGCGTCTAGGGCCCTCGGGCTTGCACACAAAGGGTAAACGGAAGTATATTCTTTACCTCAAGAAGTCCCTGAATGGTGGATTCTTGCTTTATGCTCTTCTCTTCACTTAGCATTTTGAGGACCCAAATCTGTGAACTAATGTTATGATTATTTCAATGCTAGTATTTACGAAGCAGAAAAAGAACTTTTATCTTAATGGTCTGTCTTCACTTTTTGTACACTTGATTTGAAAACCCTGATTTGGAGTTTTGTTGGAATCCAGGGTTTACGATGACACCTCTCAAAGAATATTGTCATTGTATCAGTTAAGATATAATGGTATATAAAAACTGCCTCACCTAATAATTGTGACTGGTGGGTTTCTTCGTATGACTTGAACATCTAGTCTGTGGGCGTGCTTATACATGCAACTCATAATTTAATTTCAAGAGTTGGAGTGGTGTATGAATATGCTGATTTATTCTATCTTTTTGTAGAGAAATCTTATAACCAAGAGTAGTCCACACGAGGTTGCGCTCTACATAAAATCGAGAAGGTTTTTCCAGCTTCTGTTTGTATAACACAGCTTGCTGTCTCGTCAATGGTAAGCTTCAACCTAACTGTTTTATATTCCTACTGTTAAATTTCTGCATAGTTAAATAATTTTCTCTTGTAATAAAAAAATGTTACACTTGATCTTTATACAAGTAAAGGAACTAATAACTTATCAGATGCAAAAATAAACTGAACACTTGAAAAAGAACTCAGGATAGGTCTAAGCTTAAGTTATGAATTCATTTCAGGGAACATAGACCACCACCAATGCTTAAACAGCAAAGACTCCTAACTTGATACCAAAGACACACTGACACTAGACTTCATCCAAAAACATTAATAATCAAACAGAAAGAAACATCAAATACTCCCACATCAAACGACTAACGAAAAAAAGTTGGTACAGAAAACTCTAGAAACCAAAACACCGTCAATGTTACTTTCCGAGAAACACACTTGTCAGAACAGCCTTGGTCTGCAGTGACGCCTTCAGTAGATTCAAACCCTACCAAAACACATTTTGGAACAGAAACATTAAGTTGGTTAACCACGAAGATGAAACAAGCACTCAATTGATCATTATAAAAACTAGTGAAATTTACCTCAGTCATCCCCAAATGAACAACTTTCTCTTCAAGAGCACCAACTTCTTTGACATTAAACTTGTTCAGCATAGTTATACTAGAAATGGTCGACATAGGATTCACCACCAAGTCATCCATAATCATGTAGGTAACTACACCTTTGACATAACCTCCCCCACCTGAGGCTGACAAGTCGGTTACCACCGGAGGAGCAACAAAAGGAACCTCAGTGGACAAAGTGTACTTGCATTGGGGACAAATAGCGCGAGGATCATCCGCAACATACCTATGATAGCTCCCACACATGTAAACCTTCTTGGCTTGCCCTTGATCATTAGTCAGCATGAGTGGGATACCAGCAGTAGATGCTGATGTAGGTTTCAAAAGGGTGTCCTTGTTAAGGTTTGGCTGCATGTATGTCTCATTGAGGTTTTCCACGCTTTCGTACAGATTTCCTAGGCTTCCAACCATGGATTTCTTGTTGAGAAGGCGAATTACAGTCCCTACTGGAAGAGAGAGTAAATTGAAAAGGAAGTCGACAAAGTCCTTCCCAGCTTCTGCAAAAAGGACTTTCTTAGCTTTACTGTCTATTAGCAGTTTCAAACTCACTTTGGAGGTGGAGGAGGAAGCCATTCCTAATTGCTTTGATGTGAATGAAAAATTGAAGTGGTGTTTATAAATATTAGAAGAAACTGTGGAAGCAAATTATTGGGAATCTGGAAGAATTATTTATCTTAAATACTCCTATAGAATATTTTGATCAGTGTTTATTGAATTTTTAGTGTTCCCCATGGTGGCAGAGTCCCTAGAGGATTTATTCAGTTCCTCTTCATCTTCTGCAAAAATCTCAACACATCCCAACACCTAGATGACCACCCATTCACTATAGTATTAAATAGAACTATCTTTATGCCAAGTAAATTAACCTTGTGAACAAGTCATGGCAACCTCAAAAATCAGTTTGAAACTTGTCATAGATAGAAAAGGCAGTAGAGTTCTTTATGCAGAAGCAGGAAAAGATTTTGCAGACTTTCTGTTCTCAGTCCTCAATCTTCCAATGGGGACCATAATCAGGCTCCTCAAAAAGAAATCTATGGTGGGTAGCATCAGCAACCTCTACAGCAGCATCGAAAAGCTTAACCAAGACTACTTGCAACCTAATCTCAACAAGGACATACTCTTGAAGCCAAAATCACAAAATGTCCCCCTTTTGCTGACCAACAAGGCCTCTTCTGTTAATAATAAGCTTTACATGTGCAGTAGCTCCCATAGGTTTGTTGCGGATGACCCACGTGCCATTTGTCCCAAATGCAAGGACAAGTTGGACAAGGAGGTGCCGCTGGTTGCACCGCCAAAGAAGGCAGGTGTTGCAGATTGTGGGTATGTTCAAGGACTTTTGACTTACATGGTGACTGATGAATTAGTGGTGACACCAATGGTGTCTACCACTTCTGCCATTGCGATGCTCAAGAAGTTTAAGGTTGATGTGGGAGATATAGATGAGAAGGTTGTTATTTTTGGGTTGGATGAGGTACTTATATGATTGCTCTAGAATTGTTTATTTTTATTTTTAATTCTTCTTTTATACTGCTGATTAACTTGTTCATGTACGAGTAATGTCAATTCTTTTGCTCAGGGTTTGAAGCTGCTGAAGGTTTCTCTACACTCAAAGAGTGTTCTGACTAGTACCTTCCTTGCTCAACAGAGGGTGAAGCAAGAGACGAAAGCTTAGTAGTATTATTTGTTCGACATTTTTTAGGGTTAAATTATTTTCTCTCCAACTCCATGTTTAGCTATGACATTATGAGGTGATAATATTTCTCATTCTGGGTTTGGATTTATATTTCTGGAAATGTAACAAATTTTGTGAAAATGGTTTGATTGAAAAGCATTGACTACAACAGATATTGATAGCTGTGGGTATAAAAACTTCTTAGAAGTTATTGATATCTTCTGACAGGCCAGTAGTCATCGAAGGAGTGAAAAGGGACAAGTGTTATGACTTACGAATTGATTGTGGGGTGGTTTACAACCCACAATTGTGTGTTAAACTAAAATCTCAGATGGTGTTTGAGATGATCCAAGATCTATACGTGAGATAGGTCTTAAACTAACAAATGTTGTTGCTTCAGAAAACTACAGACACAATTCAAGAAAAAATATGTTAACATACACTTCCCCTTCATGATCGACAAAAGTAAACTCTCACCCCCTTCTAGTTTGCAAATGACAGTTCACCCCTACTGTGTCAAGTATCGGTACATGTACATTCCTTGCTTGTGAGCCGTTAGTTTGGGGCGGTCTCCGTCACTGATTATAATTTTTGTTATAAGTTTTCCCGCCATGCAAGTGTCTTGAAGTTTGAAATATTAAAAAAAGTGAAAGTGTATTTTTTTGGCAAAAGTGTATACATAAGCGGGCCAGATCATCTTTTGGGCCATCTTTCGCCCACTAAAATGGCTTCTCAGGCTTACTATCTTAGCTTATGTTTTTCTTTTATGTCTGTTCCGAGGGATGTGTTCGTATTGTCTTTGCTATTTAATAATGTTTAACTGCTCATTGATACAATGATATTCTTTTTGATGAATAAATGGGTTTATATTGGGGCATCTAACCCAATAAATCATGATTGAGTACATCAATGGTCCATTGGGCTTTTATGATAGGAAACAGCTATTTTCTAACTCTAGGGCCTTCCTTGCAAACAAATCAGCCACCTCCTTAATCTCTTCCAGGAACTAAAATACCACTTCGAAACTAGAGAATGAAAGTAAAATGTTACTGTATCTATCAGATCAGGGAAGCATCAGTCCACTGTCTTCCCCTTTCGAATCGGTGATCAGCTCTTGCACTCTCTGGATCCTCAAGTTCTCGATTGATTTCTGAATTGCTGCACTAGAATCACAGACTCCAATATAATTGCATTCAATTGAGGAATGATGTTCTTAACCACACCCCTATTGATCCTCTGTCCACAACCCAGAAGATATTTCGGCAGCTAAATTCTTATGCAGAAGTCTACGATCAAAAGAATATGCAGCATTCTCAATCTCCTTTCTGAAGAAGTTGTTTGTTCGGGTTAAACCCCCTCCCCCAGCCACTGGATGGCTAAAGAGCAATTTTGATGCTTGTTGGCTGAAGAAAAGTGACAAAATGAGTGCAGCTTGGATTTTAAGAAATGTGGATGGTTTTGTTGTGGACTCAAATTGTGGGCTGGATTTGGTTAACTCAGCTTTAAGTGCTGAAGCTAAAGCTTTGAGAATGGCTATGACAAATCTATCTACTCAAAAAGGTTATCTTTTAAGGGTACGACAAAAGTCTGTCTGCTATGGTTAACAAAGAGAGTATTGTTTCTTGGAATATTGAAGTCATTTTAAATGACATTTTGGGAGGAGAATGCTTTGCATATTGTGAAGTTAAATGGGAAAGCAGAGGAGCAAACAAAGCCGCAGATCTTTTAGCTAAGTTAGCTTTAAAAGATAGCGATCTTTTTCTTTGAGAAAAAAAGATAGTAATTTTGGTTGTAGATTAGATCAAAATGAGGTCCTGGTTCGGCTGTTAGATTCTGAAAGTAAGTTTTCTTAGTGGTTTAATATATTTCCATTTGTCAAGAAAAAGGTAAAAGACAAAAACCACCCTCCGTGTTTGGATTATGTACAAAAACAACTATCGTGTTTGGAGATATACAAAAACCACCCCTATTAGAGAAAAAAGCCCTTGTCAGTGAGAGACGTTGGACAAACGCCACCCTTCTGTTAATGTCAGTTAAGAGGGGGGGGGTGCAATCTGACTTTTTTATGACCATCTTGACCCTATTTATATTTTTTTGTTTATATTGTTAATGTTCTTAATGTTTTTGGTGTTATTCGCCACCATCACCACATTTCCACCACCACCACTGCCACCACTGATTCACCACCAACAACACCACCACCTTCCCCACCACCAACACAGACAACCAACAACACTAACCAAACCCACTCAAGAATTACGAAAACCTCCTAACACAAAAAATTATAAAGTTAACACATTTACATTCAAAAATCAAGAATTACCCCCATCCATGGGTTGTACCCCTTCAAGAATTGAGTAGGAAGATGGTTTAAGTATTAGGTGTGAGAAATTAAATTATGACCCATACTTCACTACTACCCAGGTTTCCAGATCCGATCGAATTTTCGAAAAACAGAATCAAATGAGAGAAAGAGGGACATAGAGATAGAAGAAGAAAGGGGACATAGCAATGGCCATGAACAAATTTGTAGCGGTCTCAAGTGGCTCTGTCGATTTGGAGAGATGACATAGAGAGAGATTAAGGAGATTGATGGTGGTCTGGGTTTCTCTTCGGACGGTGATGGAGGTTCGCCGGTGGTCGTTTGGATGGTTTTCGTAACCACCCGGAGCATCCATCAATGGCAACACCAATGACGACCCAGAACCCCTAGCACCCAAACGTCAAGGCCGGAAGAAGAACTCAGTTACATCGTCTCCCTAAAAAACGACGAGATCGCACTCCGTCTTCTCTCGGTGGCGACCAATTGAGAGAGAGTGGAAAGAGACGAGGAAGAGAGGAAAGGGGAAGGAGAAAAATTGGGCGGTGGCTCCGAATGGGTCTTGTGGTCCGACAGGGATAAAGAGAGAGAGAGGGACGGAGGTGGGTGAGAGGCGTTGGTGGTAGTGGTGGGTGTTGTGGTGCCTTGAGAAGTTAGAGAAGAGAGATAGTGGAAGAGATAATATTGATTTAGGGTTAGGAAATGAGGAGGAGAAGGGAAGAAAATTGTATTTATAGTGGGTAATTTCCTAAAATTTTAGGGGCATGAGGTGGTTTTTGTATATTCCCGAACATTAGGATTGTTTTTGCATATATTCAGAACACGGATGGTGGTTTTTGTCTTTTACCAAAAAAAAGGGTGAAATTCAAATTGTCCGTATTTTAATTTTAAATCCAAAATTAAAATTGAAGTCATGTTTGCCCAACACAACCTTCCGTAATAGTACTTCACAGAAGAAGCCCTAAGATTGTTCTTGAGCTATGAAATGCAAAGGGAGGGACCCTGCTGCCGGCATCGTGCCATGGTCGATTCACGGATAGAGAGAAAGAGAAATAGAGCTGCTGCGAGGGTTTTGACAACGGCAGGCAAGTCCACTGCTCTCTCTCTCTCTCTGATTGTCTTATCGATCGATTAATCCTCCTCCTCTTATGTCTTCTGTTACAGTACCTTCGTGTTTAGTAGTAGAACTATGTACAGTTTGAATTGAATCTTTTACCTCTCATAAGCGAAGAGAATGAGTGGGTACATTCGCAAAAACCTCATCAAACTCTTCTTCTGTCGTCGTCTCCAACACTCTAATTCCTCATCCCTCTGCAAAACCCACTTCTCCTCCTCCACTTCATCCGCCACCGATTTCTTGGAGCACCACCGCCACTTCTCTTCCCACACCGTCTCCGAACTCAAGCATGTGAAAGAAGACCCAGAAACCTGTGATTCCGTCCTCTCATTCTTCAAAGATTTCGGGTTTTCGACGACCCAAATCCAGAAAATAGTCAAACGTTCACCGCAAATCTTATCTGCTGGTCTCGATCTCGACCTCGCCGTAAAACCCAAGTTGAAGATTCTGGAGGAGGTGGGTGGTCTCTCTCCCGTTGAGATTGGTGAAATCATATCAATCAACCCGTTAATTTTGAAGCGCAGAATCGAATCAATTGACTCTTCTCTGCGTGAATTGAAGAAACTCCTCCGTCGTGCTTCTTCCAATCAAGGGGCTTTTAGGGTCCTAAAGAAGAGTCCTAGGTTTCTGACATACAATTTAGATATGACCTTGACCCCGAATAAAGATTTCTTGAACAGCACATGTGGGGTTGATGATTCTGAGATTGCCAGATTCTTCTGTCAACGGCCGCTGTTTCTCTTGTTTAGGCATGAATGGTTGAAGGAATGTGTAGAGAGGGTTGATCAAATGGGTGTCCCAAGGGACTCCAAGGCTTTCCTTTACGCTACGTCTTCACTTGGTTCAATGTCTGTGGGAAGTTGGGAGCGCAAACTGGACGTCTTCAGAAGTTTGGGGTTTTCAGAGCATGATATCAGATCAACTTTTAGGAGGATCCCTATGGTTTTTTCTATCTCAGAGAGAAAAATTAAGGAGGTTACAGAGGTTCTTCTAAATGCTAGAAACGAAGATATCTCGCTAATTGTTAGCCATCCGGGGCTACTCATATACAGTGTTGAAAAGAGACTTAAGCCGCGACTACGGGTTCTGGAGGCTCTGGAGAAGAAGAATTTGCTTGTGAAGAAGCCTAAAATAAGCACAGTGTGCCAGATGACAGACAAGGCTTTCGTGTTGAACTACGTGCTACCTTACTCTGCTGAAGTTGGCACATTGTATCCCGTCAAGTATGTTAATGATATCGCGGCATAATGAGGTATTTCACTTGCATTTCTCTACATAGTTGATGTAATTGTGCCTAGCTAGTTCAATGAGTCGGTTATTGTAAAGCTTGTCCACCTATGACATTCGTTTCTATTTCCCTAGTTAACAGATGGTCAGCAACAGTTGAACTATTGCATATTGTTTGCTGTAAAGTCTGGATAAATGTCAATTAAAATTTGCGAAATGGAGATGAACATGTAAGCTTGTCCAGGATGACATTAGCTTTCTATTTCACTAGTTAATAGATACTATACCATCATCTTTCATCTCGGGGTCTATCTCTTGCCACAGCAGCAAGTCTGCAACTTAGAAAAATAATGGCATTCCAGTTCTATATTGACCCACTGTTGCGTTAGCAGAAAGCAGCCTGAGAGTTTCTTTGTATTTTAGCAGGAATACAGTAGATTAGTTCAGTCACTACTTGTCTTGCTCCTCCTACATTAACATGAAATTGACATGCCACGTGCATGGGTAATTTGCAACATAGTACTTCGGTAAGGTTTATTGAACTGCCATTTTGAGGATTCAAATCTCTGAACAATGCGACATCACCCTGAGATATTGGTTACTGTAAGTTTGTTAGGCTATGACATTGGATGTTCCATTCCTCGCAGTGCAGTGAGAAATTTTGTATGCTCAATTTGAGAAAACATAGATTTGAATTTCCTATTAATTCGGAGTTTAAGATTGGGTGTAGAGTTACAGAGGACACATTAGAAACGAAGGAAGCTCTAATTTTCTCCAGAATGGAATCATAATTCAATGTTTGCTTCTTGTAAGTCCATGCAAGTTGTAGCACCCTCACGGTCACGGATATGCAAAGAAGGCAAATGACCTCTCATAGTGGTTGATGAATTATAATTCTTGTTAATGATGGATTTTCTATTTGTGTAGGGGAAGAACTTCATTTGAACATCAGGTTGTGAAACTGTAGGATATTACTTACTTTAGGCAGGCATGTAAGTAGGCGCCAACTTTTCAGAAGTTTGGTGTCTTCTGAAGATGATATAAGATCAGCTTTTTAGTAGGGTACCTCTGGCTTTTTGCCATCTCGGGGAAGATAATTGAGGAGGCTTCAAAGGTTCTCGTAAGTGCAGGAAATTGCAACATATCGTTATTTGTTAACAATCCCGAGTTACTCATTCCCAGTGTTGAAAAGTGGGTCTAGCCGTGAATAAAGGTTTTGGAGAGGAAGAATTTGCTTGTGAAGATGCCTAGTGTAAGATTGTGCTGGATGTCCAATGAGAATTTCTTGAAGAAACACATACAACTTCCTTAATCCGCTGACGTTGGCAAGATATTTACTCCCAAAAAGTTTAAACAGAAGCACAAGTGTTTTCCTTCTAGATGTCCCTGAATGGAGGATTCTTGTAGTATCCCCCTTTTTTGATTTAGTAGCAGTTTGAGGATTCACATTTGTGGGGACCACCTAGGAGGTATGGTGAAGTCTAGTCAAAGGAATTGGTTGTAGTCAGTTTGTTCAGTTATGTCATTAGAGGTTTATTTCAATGCTATTTCTCAAACAAAAAAGAAAATTTGGTTTGATCAAATATGGATTTGAACTTTATGAGGGTTACAAAACAAACCTTGAGAACCAAGGGGATGCTCTATTTTGCTCCAGAATGGAATAATAGTTCAGTGTTCACTTCTCTGGAGTCTATCCAAAGTTGTAAAGACTTATTAAATTACCTTTCCTGGCAATCATGGATTTCCTATACAATATAGTGCATAGGAGACATTCAGGTAACTTGTGTCAACATGTCGGGCTTATATGCTGTCTTCCCTTAGAAAACTGCAAGTGCACGGTATCAATTGTAGCAAGTTTTTAAACCCACAACTAGGGGAGACAAGACTAATTCTAACTATCAAATCGAAGTGATGACGGTTTTGTTTGTTGATTGTTAACACTAAGTCTAACAGAAAGTAATTAAACATAAAAATACTTAAACTAAAGATTGTTTTGTGAAAGTGATGGGAAAGCATTAGGACACCGAGAGGGATCCCTAGGGTATTCTTGCGTTTATATGCTACCATGGAAACACTAACCTAGTTTTGGGTATTCAATCTATGAATCAAGGTGCTCCTTCCACGAACATGAAATTCTAAGGCTTCCCTTGGTTTTGATTCATCATAACTGTTAACTCCTACCAATTACTAGAAATAATCTACAAGGTAATTATGTTTCAAGATTAAGACGTCTCCTAATCAAGAACATAAATGAGTTGGGGGGAAGTGAATTTTATGATTTATGCTGGAGATCATAGCAAGCATCGAGAGCTGGCAGTCAAAATGAGTTGTGGCAAACTTAACTTTAAGAAAATTCTTCAGTCCTCTCCTGTTAAAGGTCATCCCAGTTCTTTGTCAAGACTAAACAAATATGAGTCTCTGGAAGTTGGGCACAGTGCCCGTGTATCATCTGTGACATACAAGCTGTAGCAATTGTTAGGACGCGGTACAACTTTTTGGCTGCAATCGCATCATCATTTGATAGTAACAGTGTAGGAACACCTGATCCCATGAGCTGCTGAGGTTTCCAGGAACTAACTCCTTGGTCTTGTTAGGTTGGAGTAGTTATTGTCACTGAGGTTCTCGATGCTCATGCAGAGATTGCCTACGTTGCCCAGTGCCCACCATGGAGTTGTTTGTTAAAAGGCTTGTTAAAGGGCAAGGAGGGGAGCTTGAAGAGGAAGTCGACAAAGTCTTTTCCGGCTTCTGCAAGCAAAACTTTGTTTCTCTTCTTGTACATTGTTAGCTTCAAACTCAATTTGGTGGCCATTTCTAACTTACCCATTCTTGGTTATTGTACCTGTATTCTAGCTAGGCTTCGTTATATATAATGCTGACTCTGGAGTAGCGGTTAATGGAGTGCGAGTATTCGTGCAAACTTTGAACAAAGCGCTCACATTCAGAACACGAGGAGGCACTGTCATAAAAGTTCCAACAGTTTTCCCAATGACGCTTCAAAGAAGCACTTGGCATTCCCAAACAGCCATCAATCGTTTTTCCTTGATCAACTACATATCAACTGCATTTAAGAACGTATGGTCACATAAGCTAAGCCACGCTAACTCGTAATTGTGTTTGATCTCATTATTTAGTGGGGGTGGTATGTGGTATCTTTCATTCTTTCTTTTGAACTGCAACCTGAAGCTTTTCATATGGAGCTAGCTCAGCTCCAAGGCAAAACAAAAGTGGTGTTACAAGAATCAGAGATCACCACATCTGAAAAGAACAAAGATTTTACCAAGTTAAAGGGCTAAAGTATTCCAGCATTTAGGAATAAAAGAAAATTACAAGAATATAACTGCATACACTTGTTCAAAAAGTTCTCCAACCCATTTTTTATTTTTATTCTACAAGCTCACAGTCAAGACTGTAGAAAAATAGAAATCTCATTCCAGCTGCATTTTCTGCACCATAACAAAGTCACCCAAATCATTGCCTATGCTTCAAGAATTGTAGGCTAACTAGAAATACTCCACTAGAATCCACACACAATGCAACAATTCCACCCCTGTTACTGCTGTACAAACTTCATGTAGTCAATGAAAATGTTTTACCTGGTAATGGGTTTGGAGGAGAACCTTCCTTAAAACTCTCATGGCATCTGACAACAATAGTTTTTCTGTTAAAACTGCTGGAACTCATAGAAAAATGCCAGAGCTTTTGCCACATGATCTGCTAAAATCTTGTGGATTTGGGGTACAGTCTGCTATCAACATGAGCTCCTCCCACCACTCTGCTGGACTATTTGCTTCCAACAATTCGTTTGAGACCCTCAAAGGGGAAAGCTTCCAAACCAACTTTGCAAAACTGCAGTTTTCGATCATGTTCAATTCATCTTCAATCTCCTCTGCACACAATTTGCAGATGTCATATACTATAACAAATTAGGACGGCGTTTCGAGATTTTGAAGTGTATTTTGGACCGTAAAATTGCTTTAATCTCAACCATTAAATTTGTTGAAGGGGAAAACATAAGGCAAGTTTTAAAATCTATTTGGCATTGCATATGTTTCCACAAAGTTGTCGACCACTTAAGAATTGAATATAAAATATCTTTATGACTATTAAATTAAACGCTAAATTATTCATTGATCTCACACAAGATTTCAAACTTGAGAATATGCTTTTATGTTACAAACCTGACTGCATCTGACTTATCCTAACAGCTAGCAACACAGCATAATTAACTAGAAACATCTTCAATAGATAGATAGATAGATAGACCCTCTATCCGTTACATGTACTAATTCTTCAGAAAGACACTAGTTAAAACCCCCTTTGATTGCAAAGATCCCTTCAACAGCTTCAAACCCTGAAAATGATGAACAAATCACTAGACACGTGTTAAAATTTCACCTACAATGTTTTCCGGGATCTGTTGAACAAAAAAGTTACTCTAAACATGTTACCTCATCCATGCCAAGATGCACGACTCTTTCCTCAAGAGAGTCAATTCCTTCAATACCGTGTAAGTTGAGTAAGGTAATGCTAGAAATAGCGGACATAGGCGTCACCACCAAGTTATCTGTCACCATATATGTCACTGTATCCTTCACGTAACCACCAGAAGTCGTTGTCGACACAGGCTGATCAGATGATGGAGGAGCAATATAATTCAGTTCCCTGTACATTTGACTAGTACAACTGGGACACACTGCACGAGAATTATCCGAGGCATTGGATCGACAAGTATACTTGCTTCCAAAATAGATGTTGAAAGAGTTCGCACACTGATACAACTTCTTGCTTTCTAGTTTGTCTCTACAACTTTTGTTGTCACAGAAGTAGTTTGGCAATAGAAGAGAGACGTCTGGAGTAGGAGCCGGCGCCACAGGTTTCAAGAGGGACTCCCTGGATAGGTTTTCTAACAAGTATGCGTCGCTTAATGTTTCGATGCTTTGGTAGATGTTTCCTAGACTTCCAGCTTTTAAATTTTTGCTGTGGAGAAGCCTAGTCATGGTACCAACAGGAATCAACATGAGGTTGAACAAAAAGTCGACAAAATCCTTTCCAGCTTCCGCATAGAGGACAATGTCCGCCTTCTTGTAAATTAGGAGCTTCAAGCTCACTTTTGTTTCCGCATCAGCCATTTCGGCGCATCAGCCATTTTGGCGCATCAGCCATTTCGGAACTGTCTTGTCCAAATTGCTTAATCGTATTCACCTATTTATATTGGTCCAGATATCACATTGACAGTTCATCTTCTTCAAGCTATTAGATGCAGTCATCAGAAACCATGGAAATCTTGAACCAATGTGCTTGGATAACAGGAAAGGACACAAAATATATATTGGTTTCCACCCGAAATTGCTGGCTTCATTGATTCGAGGGGGGATTTGCTGTCAGAAACGATGTACATGCCAAAAACTCTCCCGCTGCAACGACATCAGATGACACGTATTGACTACTTAAATATATTTTTCTTCAATTTTCTCTCTCTCTCTCTCTCTCTCTCTCTCTCTCTCTCTACTCTCTCCCCTGTTTTCTCTCCCTCTCCCTCTCTCTAACTCTCTCCTGTTAATAATTGTGGCTTCAATTCTTCATACACTACTCTTTCTCCACGCAAACATAATTCTTCTTCCGCTTCCCCTTTGACATATTCATGTTGCGGGCAAAATTCAACAGAGCCTCGTCATTTCATCTCATGCTGATAATGAATTCGTAAATGTTTCTACGGAATAGATCCAAAAGAGTGTTAGATCCAAGCATTTGGAATTATTTGTATTCAACTTGGAGCTGATCTAGCGATCCTTATGATCATGAAACAAATAGGACTTGGATACAATATGAAAAAAAGTTTTTTTTTTTTTTTTTTTTTTTATGAACGAAATAGGTTCTCTCTCACAGAAGAATGGATTGATTAAATTAGGGGAACAAGGAATAAAAAGAAATCACGAATCCCTTTGTTCAATCGTTTGGGATAAACTCTCAAAAACACTTGGGAATGTTCTGGAATGAATATAGAGATTCTACTATGATCTACGAAGAACCCAGAATATGAAGATGTTTGAGAAAAAATGATTTGAAGATTTTTTTTTTTTTTTTTTTTTTTGGTGAAAGGTAAGAAATTTCATTACTAAGATGATAATACAGCTTAGATCCCAAAACAAAAAGCACCTGCAAGCCAGCGGAGAACCTAGATAAACAACTATAAGCCTGCAAACTACACACTACTACCTAACGAAAGCCCAAACCAAACAAAAAACAACACAACATGTAAAAAACCAAAATAAAAAACGCAAGGCCCATGAGTAGTGGACCACCCTAACAAGAAGAAAAGACCAAAATAACTAGAAGAAACCTAAACAGCCACGGAATGTCTACATCAACCAACAACGGCGACCGACAACATCATTGTGTGGATTTCTGAAGCAACACGTGGAGCGGTTGGGCGGTGGGCAGTGCGCGATGGCCGGAAGGGAAATCGAAAGAAGGTCCGATCAAAAATTCCGACCCCATGACACCGGTAATTAACTGTTGTCGTTCACATGATTACCGGACCAGATTTTCCGGTGAGTTCCATGGCGGTTTAGACGGTGTCTGGAAACGACCCTGTTTGGCACACAACGGAATGAAGATGGGCGGCGCAGGATGACGAATGACAGTTTCACGAGAGCTGGCGGCCCGACTCGAACGTGGGTGCATCGATGGATTTCCGACGAAATAGTCGTCGGGTGGGCGCCTCAATGACGACCCAGTTCGATTGGTCGATGTCCGAAGTCTGAGGTGCTGCTTACGAGGAAAACGCTTCCTGTGTACCCCACGCTTTGATTGTAAACGCGTGTTGGGTACGTGGGTTGAGGGTGGAGTGTAGAAGGGCTCTTTTGGAGTGGTCTCAAAAGTGAAACAATCAATTTCCCCGGATTGGTTTGGCCTACGAGAGGCTTGTGATCGAGGAGGGTTGATTGTGTCTGTTGGGATTGAAGGTGAAGATTTTGTAGGTTCTTTCGATAGAGACGGTTTGACAGGATAGTGATAGCCTCCTCGATTCCACCACCTAGTGCGGTTGATGGGATCGAGCACTCGACGAGCATGGGAAAAGGAATTGAAGTGAAGGGGTTTTCCATTTGCAAGTTGAGATAGCTCATGGAGTCTGTCGCGATCAACAACCAGTAATCGAGAACAACGACTATGGGTGAAGAAGACTACTGGGTCTGGCGGCGAAGATAGCAAGCAGCTCATTTTGGCCGGTCGGGTTGCAGAATATGAAGACCCATGATAGGTGTCTGTGAGCTCATCTCTCAAACGCCGCAGCGACCTTGTATCAATATCCATATCCATGGCTAGCTAACATACAAGAGGTGAAAGAAGCTATGGTGAAGTTGGAGAGGAAAAAAGAGACGCCGGTGAGGATTCTCTCTCTAGGCTAGAGAGATGTGAGAGCAAGCGTCGTTCTCAATTTTCACACTTCGACTTTTATGATTTGAAGATTGAAGGAGAGATGTGTTCATAAGAAAAAGAGAAGGATTTTATTTACCAGTGTGAATGAAGTGATAGAGGAAGAAAGTACCAAATGAGTCATTTATACATGGCTGACGTGTCACTTTCAGCATGTAGTCGGGAAATGTGTTCGGGGTGTGTAGCCATGGGCGAAAAAACCCTAGCCATGGCGGCTGGTTTGAATACTGATTGGAGACTGCAAGTTCTTTCCCCAGAGGAGAAAGAGGTGGTGGAACACGATGAGGAGCGGTGTCATGAAGCAATTTAGGGACTTGGCCCCTGTTTAATCATGTCCTTCTCCTCTGTACGAAGATCAACTTTTGGGTGAAGAAGCTCCGGTTCTAAAAAATTTGGACCGATATGGTGAAGAGGCTAGAAGATTCATCTTTGATTTCCGTCTAAAGATTCAATGGAAGAAGTTTTCTGGCGGGGCGCGGTGGACTTTTGACAGCAACATTCTTTTCCTTGTCCCGTGGACGCCGGGGGATAGGGTAGATAACGTAGTTTTCAACCATGTTGATATCTAAGTACAAATCAAAAACCTTCTGTTCTTCCTCCTCAATGTAGAAGATGCACGGAAAGCGGTTCATTACATTGGGCGAAATCATGGATGCTGACGATAAAGCTAGGTCCGCATATTAATGTCACGTCAACTATAATTCTATTCAAAAATTAATATTTATGGAACATCTCTCAAACACAATTATAGATAAGCTTCATAAATGTGAGACATGCGTTGAAGTAAAAGGTTTTTAAACAACCAACATGTTTGAATAGACAACCGAATAGGTGTTTTAAACAGCTTAAGGGTAAGACTAAGGGCTAGTTTGAGAATGCTGTGGCGGTGGTAGAAAGCTGCTGTGTGAAAACACAGTAGAAAACTGCTATGAATTCTTGATAAAATGTTGTTTGGTAAATATTACGTAGAAGCTGCTGTGAAATATTGATATAGTAATTTTGTGTTTGGTAAAATCAACTGTGAAGTTGCTATGAGAGGGTAAAATGACAAAAATATATGACACGTGTCATTTCCGAAAAGATAACTATTGATATTTTAAAAAATTGTAAGGTCAAAATCGGTTGTAGATAAATTAATCAAAAGCATTTTCTAGAAAAACATCTCCCCCCTTGCTTCCTAAGATTAGCAAGTGTTTATGTAGGGTTATTTTAGGTATTTTATCCACCGCTACCAGTTTTTATATAGTAGAGAAGAGAAGAGATTATGTTAGAGTTACATGGTCAAATTTAGTTACATAAACAGTAAGCTTGCAAGTGGCACAATTGCTAAATTATTTACCAGATGAGAATGTATTTTTTTTTTGAAAAAGATGAGAATGTAATTAGGTCATACTTTCTTTTGAAGGAATAATTGAATGTTTGAGTTATACAAAGTACTTAAACTCAAGCCTGCTCTTCCCTTAAAAAAAAATCTGGTCTGATAAAGTAAAGCTGAAAAAAAAACAAAAAAAACATGTCTGAGTAAAGCTCTAGCTTGGCTTGGGCAACAAGTTATGCTTGAGCAACGTCAAATTCGGCTGGTTTGATTGTGTTACGTATTCACTGCAGCCCTAATATTTCGGCAATCCTAATCCGAAACGTAAAAGTAAAATCTGCCTGAGAAATCAAATCCTAATCATGACTGTATCCAAAGGACAGTCCTATAAATACGATGTTACCCAAACACGAAGAGAAGCAGACTCATCCAGAAAGAAAGAAGAAACTCAAATCTCCTTACAGTTCTATTCCCTTCCGTTCTGAAGTTATGGACAAAATTCAAGAAGTTGTACCACCCTCTTTTGATGAACAAGGAAGCCTTACCTTAAGAATGATGTATGAACAATTTCAGAACATACTCAAGCCGGGTCCCATTGGCCAGGTGTTGATTCCACAGGTTCATGAGAAAGAAAGCCATGCCAAGATCGAAGGCTACATGATTATGATGGATTCAATGACAGACGAAGAATTAGACAGCTCAAATAATCCAAAGCTAATGAACGAATCAAGGATCATGGAGATAGCAACAGGATCTGGCCGGGATATTGAGGAAGTAATGGACATGTTTGACGTGTACGTGCGACTTGCCAAGATCTGGAGCAAGATGAAGGATCTAAAGATTCCGAAGAATGGAGACATGAACATGAACGAGGCGGACAAGTACCACATGATGAGCAAAGTTCTCCCTCCAAAGATGTTGAAGCAGATTGGTGGCATGACTGAATTACAAAACTTGATGAAGCAATTACGTTCTGCTCAAGACAAGATGGGGACGTCTGGAGGAGCAAACAATTAGAGTAGGAAAGCTGATACGGTATTCGTATCAATATTTATGTGTTTATTTATTTATCAATATTTAGGATATTTAATAATATGGGCTTGGCCCGTTAGGTCTAGGATTAGGGTTAGGGTCCAGTATTTTATCTATTTAAACAGTTGTACTCCCTCAGCATTATTCAGTCAATAAAGAATATTTCTCTCAACCCTAGCCTTCCTACTCTGTCTTTTATCTCTCTCTCCCTTTACTTTATCGTTTTATTTATCTATCGATACGCTTTGCGTATCATTGGTGCTTTCATTGAGAGTGTCGGTCGGACTTTTTGTTCGCGACGCTCGCCCCCGGACTCTATGGATCTCCCGTTCGCGATTGTCGATCTCAGTCGCAAAGGCGTCCAACTAGTGCTCTTCGATGAAATCGACGAGCTCTACCAACAAGGTGAAACAATCAACTGTCTCACCATTGCAGAACTTGAATACTTCCAAGCAAGAGGGTATCTTACCAGTGCAGATTTGGAATGCCTCAAATCAAGTCGGAAAGAATTCCGATTGATTTCGACGGATGAATTTTGTCGCCTCCAACACATAATTAGAGACGGCGAATTGTCGCCGCCATCGGAAGAGGAACAGCAGCTTCAGCAAGAGCAAGAAACCTATGAGGTCGCGGCGCCGCCGCCGCTGCCACACGAGCAGCAGACAAATCCGGCGCCACAGACCGGTCAGCAGCCGCCTGTGCCAAACCAGGCGCCGCCGCCGAACCAGCAGGAACCAATCTTACTGCCGGTCGAATCCCCGTCGCTTCAGCCACTGTGCAGCACCGCCGCACCCATCGCCGGCAATCATGGCAACGAGAAGCTCCGATCGAAGCCCCAACCAGCGGCGAACAACCAGCCGGAGGAATCGCCCCTTCCGTCGGTTCAACCACCGGCCAAGCCTCCAGACATCCCTCCGAACCCCTCTCCGTCCCAATCACCGGCGAAGGCCCCTGAACCGAAGCCACCGCCCGATCCTCCACCCATTCCGCCACTCAAGCCAACCCACAAACCAGAAAGCTCCGACGACCTCGCCATGGCCACCAACAACCTCAGGCGCCCACCATCGACGGCGAACCCAACCCTACCACCGTCGTCCTTCTCCCCGTTCGAGCCACCTGCCTTCGCCGACGATATCAAGTTCCAACCCCCTTTACCGCCGCCCAGCCACAATCCACTGAACTTCCCGCCGATTCAGCAACAAGCGGAGCAAACAGCCTCCTCTGGTCACGAATCGATCTCCTCCAGCCTCCACAACCCACAAAGGACGGCCTCCATCGAGTTTCAACCGTCGTCTGCTCTAAAGTCCGACGAACCCATCACTGTCCCCCTTCCCTTCGCCGGCCAAACCCAACCTCCCGACGACCCGAATCCAAGTACCCACGGCTTCCAACTCCTCCCATCGAAGGCGAAACCACCACCAGATCCGCCGCCATCACGAGCTTTTACCACCACCATCCGGCGATGCAACCTCCAGACCTCCTTCTCCGATGCAATCCAGGCTCTGCGCCAACCAACGCCAGACCCACCACCAGCGGAACCACCGCCGTTCGTCCTACCAGCTCCGCCGCCTCCAACCCGTACGGGTTTTCCTTCTCATCCGCTGCTGCTTAGGGCAACAACCCGTGAGACCATTCTCAACAGTTGGGCTCATTTCTTTGCTTGGCCCAATAAAGGTTATGAAACTGGGTTTATTATTGCAAGTTGGTCCAAAGAGTTATTTAGGCCTAATTCTTCTTTTGGGCATAAAATATGTGAGTTTGTTGTTGATGCTGGACTACAACCCACAATTTTTAAGACTATTCGACGTCAATTTGATCAGGGCAAGAATAGTGGCAAATTGAGACTACGAAGTGGCGTTTTGAAGACCGTTCGACGTCAATTTGATCCGGGAAAGAATAGAAGCAATTTTTCAACGTCCGCCTTGAGGGCAAGGCGATTTTCAAGCGTGGGGGAGTTGATACGGTATTCGTATCAATATTTATGTGTTTATTTATTTATCAATATTTAGGATATTTAATAATATGGGCTTGGCCCGTTAGGTCTAGGATTAGGGTTAGGGTCCAGTATTTTATCTATTTAAACAGTTGTACTCCCTCAGCATTATTCAGTCAATAAAGAATATTTCTCTCAACCCTAGCCTTCCTACTCTGTCTTTTATCTCTCTCTCCCTTTACTTTATCGTTTTATTTATCTATCGATACGCTTTGCGTATCAAAAGCAAAGCCACCATAACTAGTTTTCTAGTTATTTTTTAGATTTACTTTAGTAATAATGAAGTAATTAGGGTTATCACGTGATTCTTTTTTCAGTTTATGTTTATACCAGTTCCTAGTTTTGAGTTATCAGCTTCACCTATTTATAAGTCTCGCATCGTACATATTGATATTAGTATGAGAGCATCTACATTCTTTGCGACATAATCCCAGACCATGAGTTTTGTGTTGTTTCTATTGTGCATTGTTTCAAGGATTGTTCTCATCCTTCTGCTCCAGTTCATGTTCATGGATTCCTTCAGTAATTCAGTTCTTGAGGCGTAGTGTTTCATACTTTAGTTTTATCCTTCTGCTCTGCTCGCTCGGCGTTATCGCTGCTACAAATTGTATCTTTTACCACCAGCGACGAGCCTTGTCTCTTTCGAGATAGTCTTTGTTTCTGTTGCATCCAACCACTCATGGAGAAGATAGGTCATCAGTCGCCTTTTGTTCGTTGTTTCGTCTCTGTTTTCCGCCGAAATTTTTCCTGACGACAAAATGGCGTTTAATGAATATTTCCAAAAAAAAAAAGAAAAAAAAATCAAGTTGTGGAAGTTTTTTTTTTTTTTTTTTTCAACAACATAAATGGTGAAACTGCCATGACTGATTGGAGCACTGTGCCATAACTGATTGGATATATTGGATCATAACTAGCTCAATTTTAAGACTTTAGCTCTGACGTTTTTACACGAAGCAGTATATCGTTAAACTGTCCCAACATGTCGATAATTTTATATACAGATTCTGATCGGATGTGTTTAATAGGTGAAATTTCGGTTATTCAAAACATTGTGGCCTGGGTGCCACATAAATTTGTTTATGATGTAGATTATGTTACTGCAATTCAAAAAAAAATCCTCTGAAAAAATCAAAGTTATTTGCATGACATTTAGCTACACTAAGTGCTTTAAATTAGGGTTAGGCAAAGGGTAAAGGACACTTTCACCCCCTCTAGTTTCATTAATGATCCTTTTACCTCCAGTTTCGAAAAGGATACTTTCACTCCTCTAGTTCGAAACTTGTGTTGAAGCTGTTGATCGCAGCCTAGGTGGCGTCCGTGATTTGATGAACCTTTTGGAGGCATCATTGTGGTTCTCGGGTGATTTCAGACAAATATTGCATGTCGTGACAAAGGGAGTCCATCAACAGATTATAAGTGCCACCTTGAGACGCTTCAACATCTAAAATGACATAAGTGTTCTTACTCTAGATGTAATATGACGATGGATAGTGATGCACCTTCAACTGTCGATTTCATGAATTTTCTTAAACAGGTTATGCTCTCTAATTAGTTATTGTCCTTGGTCTCACATGTTTTTATAGATTTAATCCCTTTAGTAATGATAATTATCTAATTTCTTTCTTTTTTCTCCCTACTATAGATCGGAAGCAACCTAGACGAGGTGGTCACGTTTCCTTCAAGCATCCATGTTTGTTGTCGTGTGGGTGATTTGTTGAATAAGGTCTAGCCCGATTTGGGTGACATTACTTTGACGAATCCAAAATTTCTCACAGAACGATTCTTTCAACAAGAATGATGAGGTGAATGCTATCTACAGGTTGGTGTTAGAAGTCTTCCAAGAGGATCCATTGACCAATTTAGCCGCTGATTAATTGTCACGTAATGATGAGTCAGACTGTGCTATCACCAATCGCTATGCAGATGAATATAAGCATTTATTAGATTATGGTTTACTTTCATTTTAGCTACACTTGAAAGTTGTGTGCCCATTAGTGCTGTTGAGGAATCTTTCACCGAACTTCCATTGTAATGAAGCCAGATTAACAGTTGTTCAGTGTGCTTCTAGAATCATTGAAGTGAAAACATGACTGGGAACAAAGCTAAAAAACTTCGCCTTCATACACAGGATATCACTAACCCCTTAATCTGGAGAGCTACCATTTCACATGACGCAAAGTCAATTTCTGATTAGAGTTGGATTCTCTATGACCATTTATAAGGCGCAAGGACTATCGGTGAATTTTGTAAGAATTGATCTTCGAAATTTGGTGTTTAATCACGGTCAATTATATGTTGCTCTTTCTAGATGCACATCGGCTAGCCATATCAAGTGTCTATTATTAGAGGACAATGAATCAAAGAAAACACCCCAACATTGTGTATCTAGAGATATTACCTCATCAAGTGGAATGATCACTTCATTAGGTAGTATGATAAGGTAAATTTTATATCCATATTATAAGTTCTCATATCTGTTATGCATATTATGCATGTATTTATTACAATTGTTTAACCGTAACATAATTTATAGATTTAGGATGAGATGACAAACAAATCAAATCAGTTGAATGCCACCAGATTACGGGTATGGGGCAACCGTTACCGATAGACTGCAACCAAATTATAATGTTAAGTTTTACTACATTACAGGTTTGTTTATCATGAAAAACAGTTGTTACTCTGTCATGTTGTTTTCCATGTTAAATTTACAGGTTTATTTGTCTTTTTAAATTTTTTAGACGGGTTTGTTTTTCTTAAATTAGCCGTCAATCTATTAATTTTTTTCCAGCTTGGTCAAATGAAGCGCCGCCATTATATTAGCTGGGTAACATGTAAGATAATATTTTGAGGCGTTGTCTTGTTTTAACGTCATCTGTATTGGGAATGTGCATTACTCAATCACACTTCGACACTAACATCGTTGTAAGATTATGTATGATTTTTTTTTTTTTTTTTTTTTTTTTTTTTTTTTTTACGTGAACACGGTTCGCCACAATCTATAGGAGTTGCAATTGATAGTGATGGTTGCTACCGAAGAGGAGATGTGGTACATACAACAAAAAGGCAACATAAACAGGCAAGACGAGAAACCCTACTCCGTTAGATCGTTCTTCAAGCTGCAAAAAAATACATCACATCTATGCACATGTTTAGAAATTAATCGTAGGTGAGATGATAGTGTCCTGAGACATGAGTCATTCACTAGTACTCATGGACTGGAGTAAGGACACGTCATTCACTTCAGAATAAATGATGTGTCCGTACTCCAATTCATACAACACATGACACATGACAGGAATTTATGACGTGTGCTGTATGAACTGGAGTAGGACACGTCGTTTACTCTAGAGTATGTGCAACAATGTTCAGACATTCAAAGCTGAAACCCTAGGCCGCGCCTCCGATCATCTCTCCGTCCTCAAGCTCCACGACAACCACCTCTGGGTTTTGAAATGCAGCAATTCACTACAGGTCTCTTCAATATTGAACATCTTCACTTTGGAATTTCTACTACATGTACAACAATTCGCAGGCATAACTTAAGGAGAGAGCTGCGAAGCTGTTGGGAGCTCTGAAAATGTCAGGCAAGTCAAATTCTCCTCTGTAATTTGCATTACTAGTTGTTCGATTTTCACCTGAAATGGGTCCTTGTAATTTGCTATAGGATTCGTGAATTAAGGAAAATACTTGGTTCTGTCCTAGAACTGTTTATGGCCTCAAAGAAGTTTGGTTGGTTTTTGAGTTGCAATCTGAAGAAGAACATGATCCCTAATGCAGAATTCTTGAAGACTAAATGTGGGATCGATGACTCAAATTCATCCATAGCCAGCCTTGGTTTTTCTTGGCTGATCCTGAGTTTCTGAGGGAATGTGTTGAGAGGGTTGATAAAATGGGTTTCCCAAGGGATTCCAAGATGTACTTGAAAGGCATTTGATCAATTGGTTCGACGTCTATGGAAAACTGGAAACACAAACTCAATATTTTCAGGAGTTTGGGTTTTTCTGAAGATAATATCAGATCAGCTTTTCGAAGGTCTCCCAGGACTTTTGCCATCTCTGACAGAAAAATTAAAGAGACTACAGAAGTTCTCCTGAGTGCAGGAAATCATGATATCTCCTTAATTGTCCAGAGTTACTCACATACAGTGTTGATGAGAGAATTAAGCCAGGACTACGAGTTCTGGAGGTTCTGGAGATGAAGAATTTGCATTTGAAGAAGCCTAGTATAGCATCCCTTTGTATGATGTCCAATGAGAAATTCTTGAATAAGTACGTGCTTCCTTACTCTGCTGAAGTTGGGACAATATACTCCCAAAAGGGTTCAGCGGACACGTAGCATTTTCTGATTCAGAGGTCTTTGGTTGGAAGAGGTAAGTCTATGAACCATACTGAGGTATTGTGCTTGCATATTCATAGATAGGAGGTTTTGTATGTCTGGTCGAAGGAATTGGTTATTGATAGCTTGTCCAGCAATGACATTGGACTTTGTATTTTTATTTCCCTAGATAATGGAACAGCTGCATATGGTTTCTGGGAAATCAGGGAAAATTTCCTTTTTCATTTATATTTAAATTCAGATGAGTATGATTGCAGATGGACAGAAAAGTCTACTATTTTAGATAAACTGAGATGGAGGTTGTTAGCAATTGGTGCGCCCATGTGGGGTGCCCAATGCAATTATCATAACCTTATGGGGTTAGTTGCACTAATGCACAAACTAGAGGGGTTAGTAGCTAAGGCTCAAACCCTAGGGGTTTATGTGCAAACTTAGGAGAAGTTTTGCCTATATAAGGAGGCAGCCTCCTACATATTATATTGCTATTCCAGAGAACAAAGTTACTCTGTCTAGATTCATACTAGTTGTAGAGAACCCTAGTCTCTCTCCAACTTCATCCAAGGAGGTGGAACGTGGTGTGGAAATCAGTGTTCGTCCTCGAGATTCACACTAGGTTGGTGGGAGCAAGATCAAGGAGAAGGCGCGTGAAAGCAAGCAACACAACGATCATCCGCTGCATTAAGGAGCTTAGGAAGACAAGGTAAACACATGAATATTCCGCTTTAATTCATGTTGTAGATCTGAACATGTTAGATCCTTCCTGCCCTTCATTGGTATCAGAGCCATAGGCTTGTTTTTCGTGCCTCGATAAGCGTTCCCGAACCTGTATTAAAAAATCGCGTTTCTGAAATTTCATAACCAGTAGACGAAACCTATATGGTTAGGTAGGGTTTTTCACGAGGATTCCAGATATATAAATTTTATATTTTTTGGATTTACGGTGAATTAGTTATGAATTTTCAAAGTTTCGGAACTGTATTAATCTGGACTGCTAGATCCAATAATTAGAACACGTTTTTCAAAAACTTGTTAAAATTGGATTTTGACCACATAATCGGGATCAGGACGAAGAGACGATCACGGCAAAATTATTTTCGTCGCGAACGGAGCACGAGAAGGCGGCGCGTGAGCTTCACGCGCCACCGACGCCGCCCCCACGCGCGGCCACGCGCCGCACGCGCCCAAGGGCTGGCGGCGGCTGCTCACGTGGCCCTAGGGCTGACGTGGCAGATGACGTGGCGGTGCCACGTCAGCAAGAGGCTGACGTGGCGATGACGTGGCAGCCACGTGTCAGCTGACGTGGCAGCTGATGTGGTGATGACGTGGCGGGCTGACGTGGCAGCTGACGTCAGCATAGGTGCTGACGTGGCATGCCACATGGCATGCTGACGTGGCACATGGGCCGACGTCGGCGCGTGGCGGAGGCGGACGCGCCCACGCGCGGCGACGCGTGAGGGCGCGTGCGGCCTCCTCCCGCCGTCATTTTTCGTCCGGTTTTTTCCTAGGGACTCCAAATTAAATTTCCTATTTTGTGGGTATTTTTTCATAATTTTTGGAGCGACGGAAAATTTTAGTAATTTCCAGATTAATTAATTAGTGTTTAGCACACTTCCCGAGGCAGTTTGACAACCTTAAACACACTGTTTTGAGCCCAAATTTTTTCTGGAGACTTAGGTCATTTTTCCCTACGTTTTGCCATAGGTGGTGAGACCCTAAGTGGTAGGGAGCAATTTTCGATCTTTTTAGTTGATTAGATTATTGCTTATTAATTTCCAGTAATTATTGCTTAATTCCGGAAATTTCCAGAAAATTCCAGTATGTTTATTATATTGTTATACATGCTGTTGTGGGTTGAATGGATGTGTTTGGTGCATGGATGTGGCATAGATGTTTTATATTTTGGTTTTGGTTTTGGTTTTTGAATATGTAATCAAAATACGGCCTGCGTGTCGTGCCTCTCTATACTCTAGTGTCTTCTCTTCTCATCCACTCGCCTCTATGAGGTTACTTCTTATTAGAAATAAGATAGTTAGTAGAGATTGAAGATTGAAGCTTCAAGAGAGGTGGCCAAACCAAAAGCTATGGCGCAAGGTGCATGGAGCAATTAGACGGTCTAATGGAGCCTCAAGCTTGGAGTCCTCAAGTAGGCGAGATGGCGTGAGATGGAGTTCAGGACTTGCTCAAGAAGTGCTCTCAATAGTGGGAGTGCACCTTAGGGGCCACATCCATTGCATATTTATTTATGCTTATGCTTGTTTTATGTTATAACTGCGTGTGATTGGATATATATGTTTAACCTCGCATGCTAAAGAACTAAAACAAAAGAGCTCACATGATGACATGATTAAAATTGATAGGAAATCACAAGTGATGAGATTTGATTCCTAGGATATACGCTAGGTTTTGGTGGAGTCCTTGTGAGGAACTATTGAGATTAATCAATGTCACATGTTATTTAGGAGCTAAAACAAAGCTAGTAACTAATAACCACTATGTCTCACGTTTTTCAGTAATGTCGAAATCATCTAGTCTCATTGCCGATTCTACTAAAGCTGTTAAGCTTAATGGGGACAACTACGATATGTGGAGCCGTCGTGCTATGTACTACATGCTAGACATAGATTTGTCCGACCATCTCCAGACAGAAAGGGTCGAACCCGTGATGAATGAGGCCCGACCGCTTGTGGAACATGAGCGGGACCTAGCTGCTTTTCATAAGTGGGAAGCAGCGGATAGGAAGGCCTGTTACAATCTTCTATGTATGATGGAAGATGACCTCATCAGGGAGTTCGAAAATTCTGCCACAGCAAAGGAGATGTGGGAATCGATCAAGAGCAAGTATGGATCCACTTCCATCACCAAGCTGCGAGTCTTGAGAATGAGGTTCGACTCATATCGCATGAAGCCTGAGCACACTATGACTCAGCATTTGAGGGCTATGGCCTTCATGATCAGAGAGCTGATTGCAGCCGGTCGTAACTTATCTGATGAAGAGCAGGTACAAGCGGTACTACGCTCTCTGCCACGCTCATGGGATCACATGAAGCGAGACATGACCCATAATGCGGATGTCAAGACGCTTGAAGATGTCAAGCGTCACCTGCTGTTGGAATATGAGCGGATTGAGGCCGCCAAGTCCAATGGTGAGGTAATGGTGGCGGAGACTCCAAATTCTAAAGTGGACAAGCCACGCAAGAATTGGAAGAAAGCAGATAAGAAAGACAAGGGTAAAGGGAAATCCGTTGGGGGCCCTAAACCCAAGATCAACAAAGGCGCTGGTGGGAAGAAGAGCCGAAGGGTCAGAAACTTGGCAAGGGTCTTGTGCTTCAACTGCCAAAAGAAGGGTCACTTTGCTCGTGATTGCACCGAGCCAAAGGTATACCATAATCCAAACTCTGACTGATATGTTATAAGTCAAGTTTTTCATTTCTAATTCCGCTAATGAGTGGGTATTGGATTCAGGTGCAAAAGGACGCCTGAGCATGTGATTGAGGCGCGTGCACGGATTATTGGGAATGACAAACGGGCAGTAGAAGGATGCACATGAAGATGAAGCTGGAGCTCATCCTACATGACGTCTTATACGCTCATAGTGCATGCAAGAACTTTGATTTCCGTTTCTAGACTTTTTAGGATTTGGATTTTAGACTTGTTTTTGAGGGTGGTTTTGCCAAACTGTTTGTTGGCAACTCATGTTTTGGTACTTGTTATGTTTCTCGTAGTTTATTTTATTTAGACATTGTTGGTTCTAGCATTGATGATATTTATGATTCTCGTTCATATATTACATCTTCTAGTGATGATGATGCCACTAGATGGCATGCTAGATTGGGACATATAGGACAGGACAGGATGAACAGGCTGGCCAAGGCAGGCCTACTTGGAGATATGCCCAAGATATCATTACCTGTATGTGAGTCTTGTCTTGCAGGAAAAGCTAAACGCAAACCATTCGGTAAAGCAGTAAGGGCTACTGAGCCTTTACAACTTATTCATTCTGATGTTTGCGGTCCATTAAATGTTAGAGCTAGACATGGTGCTCGCTATTTCATCACATTCATAGATGATCACACTCGTTTTGGTTTTGTGTACTTGATGGCACATAAGTCTGAAGCGCTAGGGTGCTTCAGAAAATTTCTACAAGAGGTAGAGAACCAACTGGACAAAAGAGTTAAGGCTCTTAGGACAGATCGAGGGCGTGAGTATCTATCTGAGCAATTCAAAGAGCTATGTGAGACTAAAGGAATAGTGAGGCAGTTGACTATTCCCTTCACACCGCAGCAAAATGGTGTAGCGGAAAGAAGGAATAGAACACTGTTAGAGATGGTTCGTAGTATGATGGCAAATGCGAATCTGCCTATCTCCTATTGGGGAGATGCATTGATGACTGCCACATACATACTGAACCGTGTGCCCACCAAGTCTGTAGCCACAACCCCTTATGAGATGTGGACCAAAAGGCAACCCGAATTGGGTCACCTTAGGCCATGGGGGTCGGCCGCCTATGTACGTAACGCCTCCCATGTACATGGGAAATTGGGTGCTAGAGGAAAGAAGTGCATCTTCATACGGTACTCTGAGCACTCTAAGGGTTACGTGTTCATAGCGCAACAGCCGGATGGTAGTCTAACAGAGATGGAATCGCGAGATGTAGAATTTCTCGAGAGAGATTTTCCTAGTCAGGGAGAGGCACGTGGAGATGGTATTCTCTACGAAGAAGAGGAACCACTGGATGACACTCAGTTCTCTACAGACCTACAGGGAACAGTCCCTATGGATCTTCAGAACAGTGGGAGTGACTTGCCTAGTGAGCAGCCCATCATATATGATGATGAAGCTGAAGAAGAACCCTCTTTGCGTAGGAGCGCTCGTGGGAGCGTACCCCGTCGACGATTTGACATCGAAGGGGAGGCCATGATGGTCACCACGCAAGAAGATGATGAACCTAGGACATTGTCAGAAGCTCTCTCATCCCCTGACAAGAAAGAATGGAACATTTCTTTACAAGAAGAATTGGAGTCAATGAAAACCAATCATGTTTGGGATTTAGTTGACTTGCCTCCTGGACGTAGGGCCATTGGAAACAAATGGGTTTTCAAGGTCAAGAGGAAGGCAGACGGAAGCGTTGAGAGGCATAAGGCCCGGCTAGTGGCGAAAGGCTACACCCAACAACAGGGTGTGGATTACGAGGAGACGTTCTCACCAGTTGTGAGAATTGCCTCCATTCGTCTTATACTTGCAATAGTGGCTAGCATGGACTTGGAATTACATCAAATGGATGTTAAGACTGCATTTCTCAATGGAGAACTAGATGAGGAGATCTACATGGCTCAACCGGAAGGTTTTGAGAAGAAAGGTCAAGAGCACAAAGTGTGCAAACTGATTAAGTCCATATATGGACTGAAGCAGTCCTCAAGACAGTGGTATTTGAAGTTTCATCAAGACATTGTGGCATATGGCTTCACAATGGTTGATGAGGACCACTGTGTGTATGTCAGACGTTCCGGGAAGAAGTTCATGATACTTTCATTATATGTAGATGACATACTACTAGCCAGCAATGATAAAGGAATGCTCGGAACTACCAAAGGGTGGTTATCCTCTCGTTTTTCAATGAAGGATATTGGAGAAGCGAGTTACATCCTTGGGATAAAGATCCTAAGGAACCGTTCTAAGAGACTTCTTGGCTTGTCTCAAGAGACATACATCAAGAAGATACTTGAACGGTTCCAGATGATGGACTCTAAGCCATTCGAGACTCCCATTGCACATGGCGAGAAACTCAGCCTTGAAATGTGTCCCAAGACCCAACACGAGAGAGACCAGATGGCCAAAGTACCCTATGCAAGTGCTGTCGGAAGTTTAATGTACGCAATGATGTGTACAAGGCCCGACATATGTCATGCTGTCGGTTTGGTTAGCAGATATCAGTCTAACCCCGGTGTTGGACACTGGAAGGCTGTTAATGTTGGAATAGATGCCCTAGAGGCAATCGTAGATTTAGTATGAACAATGTTTTTTTTTTGGCTAGAATATTCATTTATTATTTATGGCGATATTTAATATAATGAAGTCCTTAGATAAATTGTGTTATTTATCTTAAATGTCCCTAGTCCATTATATTGATTAATAGGACAATCAAATATAGACTAGTATGTGGGTAGATTGATATGGAGATATCAAGTCTAACACATGGGTATGCATTAGGAGTAATGGCATACTGGATTGACCCACGACGAAAAGGATACATTAGATTATGTGAAGTCACAATCGCTTTTCGTAGTGCTAATATTATTGCAATCCTTGGACTTGAAGTCACTAGATACTCTAGTTGTGAAATATTGCGCTTTGATGTTATCAAACGTTACACCGTAACTGGGTAATCATAAAGGTGGCTATCGGGCGTGATAGGAAGCAAGCTTAGAGATCGTAGTGATGTAGATAGGATTTGTCCCTCCCACATAATGGGGGTAAATATCCACGGCCACTCGAGGGATGAGGCTTATTGAATGTCTGGCCAGACTCAGATAAATTAATATGGAGATATTAATGTTATCTGCAAGTATAAGCATATTCCCAGGATCGAGGAACTATGGATTGGATATACGAGTGTGACTATTTATGTCTCGTGTCCAATCCGGATATGGAGACAAAGGGATAATGCAATATGACATATTGGGCACAAAGGTTTGTCGGGATCACTGACTATTTCTATTGGTTGGGTTGCATGGATGTGTTGCTAGACACCGCTCCATGTTAGTAATAGTTACTACCAACTATATAGAAACCTATGGGGTCACACGTCAAATAGAGTAGAGCTAGATTTGGGATTAATTAATATGGATTAATTAATAGAAGGATCATTGTGCAACACCTTGCAAACTTAGTAGGACTAATTTGCAAGGAAGGGAATAGTTCTAGTCCTACTAGAACAAGAAAACTCTTTTATGGAAACAACAAGGAGTTGTTGGAGTATATAAAAGGGGGCTCTAGCTTCCTTCCCACATATGAGTTATTAGTCATAACACACAAAGAGTGGGAGAGAGCAAAAGAGAGAGCAAGACAAAAGCTAGGGCCGAAACCCTAGCCCCGTCCGCCCCTCTACCCGACGGCAAAAAGGGAGGCCGCCCCTCCTTTGTTGCTTTGTTGCTTTGTGCCTTTGATCTTCATCCCTCTTCCTCCAAGGTTCAAGCTAGCACTTGATTGAAGGAAGAATCTAGATCTCACCTCTAGACGTGGATCAACCGTAGAGACGAGGACATCATTCTTCGTGTGATCTCACAAACGAAAAGGTACACATCTTCTATGTCCTTAATCATGTTATGATGTCTCTTCCTGTGATCCTTGGTGGGCTTTGAGTAGGATTAATTTTTGTTATTCCGCTGCGTTACCTACGTCAAAACCCAACAGTGGTATCAGAGCCACAGGTCGTAGAGCATAACATGATATTATGTGTTTACGATTTCAGTTCATACACCGTATTATTGTTTATTACGCGAAAACTGAAAAATTGGCATAGTAGATGCAATATTGAATTTGATTCAATCAAACAAGACCCAATTTAACATTGGATGTTAGAATTGGTGAGTTTAATCACATAGGATGTGAATAATTGGGTTCTTGAAAAATTAGGGTTCATGGGCACATGATTGAAAAAGGATTTTCAATTATGGAAACAAAATTATGGAAATAATTCCATAAGGAAACAACCTTGCTTGGGCAACAAGGAAGGAGGAAGGGGACTAGGGCCGAAACCCTAGCCGCCCGCCCCTCCCTTGGGCGCCAAGCAAGGCCGCGGCCCCCTTAGGCGTGCGGCGGTCCTAGGGTTCGGGCCACTTGTTGGCTTGGACCCTTTGGACCGTTGTGAAACCCTAGTTACCCAATTTCATTAAAATTAAACAAGCGCGTTAAAAATTGGTTTTTAACTGTATTATGTGCTTTATTGCATGGTGGATGGATATGGCCTAGGATTGTGGATGTTTATTGTTTTGTGGTTTGGTTTACGGCCTGCGAGCTGATCAAATTAATGTAATAATTAATTAAGTTTTACGGCCTCCGAGTCGTTCTTTTTCTCCTCGACATGTGAGGCTTTTGTTATTTATTTATTCTAGATGTTAGGCTAGAATTAGAAATATTTAGATGATAGCCAAGAACATGGAGAAGAAGACCGGAGAACCAAAGGAGCCAAAAGACATCCCTAGGCGCGCAGCTATGGTGGAGCACATGGAGATGAGCTCGGCACTTTAGGGCAATTAGATATTATCATTGGCTTGATAATATCATTAGTCTAGAGGCCATATCCATGCCACGTTTTTTTTTATTTTTGTGGATGTTTATTATTCGTGCCTTGTTATTTATTTTGTGTGTATGGCGCTACAAGCAAAACGATAACAAGATAATAATAAACAAGGTTGGTCTGTTATTGTGGATAGCCCAATCCAAATAAGTAGACCATGTTGATAAAGATCAACCAAACGAATTAAAAGAAATCCCTCAATTAAATATTGCGTTTTGCCTTCTCTTGCCAAAACACCCTTCATGATCATGGACTATTAAAATTCGGGCTTGCCAAAGCAAGGCGATTTTAATTTTTCATGATGTGTTGCGGACGACGCAAGCTAGTAATGCGTGTATGTTGAAAACAAGAGGTTGGACGCAACTAGGCAAGAATCAATTGGATTGATGAGCTTAGAGGCATGACAATTAGGAGTTATCCAATTGGATAAAGAATAAAAGGAATTCATTCACCTAATTGGACCAAGAGTTGCATGTGATGCAATTGGAATGGTTCCTACCTAAATAACCAATTCTTGGGTGACTTGCCAAAGCAAGCTCAAGAAGAAGTGAAATAAGGATCTTGGACCCACTAGAAAGTATAAAGATATTTTCCGCTTTAATGGTGAGGGCTATTAAACCGAGAAAAATAGTGGGAGCTATATTTGATGATCTAGCCATTGTTAAATATAGTCAAAATTGTTCAAAATACTAAAATTGCATATTTCTCGTTCTTGTAGAATTCCAAATGGCAAACAACAACGCATCGAATTCATCCCTACGATCTGTCCTTGAGAAGGATAAGTTGTCTGGAACGAATTTCCTTGACTGGTACAGAAACTTGAGGATTGTCCTCAAGCAAGAAAAGAAGCTGTACGTCTTGGACACTCCAATTCCAGACCCACCACAAGATGAGTCTCTACTAGCGAAAGTAAGGGCACGTCAGAAACATATTGATGATTCTAATGACGTGACTTGCCTCATGCTTTGTACCATGACTGGTGAGCTTCAGAAGCAACACGAGAACATGGAAGCCTATGATATGATCAGACACTTGAAACAATTGTTTCAAGAACAGGCAAGGCATGAGCGCTATGAAGTGTCTAAAGCATTGTTCAAAAGTAGTCTTGCAGAGGGGAATCCAGTAGGCCCTCATGTACTCCGAATGATCGGGTACATAGAGAACCTTGAGAGACTGGGGTTCCCACTCGGCCAGGACTTGGCGACTGATCTCGTCTTGCAATCGTTGCCTGACTGTTATAATCAGTTCATTATGAACTATAATATGAATGAGATCAACAAGTCTTTACCAGACCTATTGAACATGCTAAAGACAGCTGAGCAAAGCATCAATAAAGGCAAGGGCAAAGCCATAATGATGGTGCACAAGAAGAAGGGCAAGTCAGTTGCATCTACTTCAAAAGGAAAACGCAAGAAAGTTGCGAAATCCAAGGATGCCCTAAAGCCTAGTGGAGGTGTGGCTAAAGGTGAATGTCACTACTGCAGCCAGCCGGGTCACTGGAGGAGGAATTGCCCTAAATATCTGGAGGATAAGAAGCTTGGAATAGTGATTCCACCACCACCAGGTATTTATGTTATAGACGTCAATCTTTCTATTTCATCATCCTGGGTATTGGATACCGGATGTGGTTCTCACATTTGTCGTAATGTGCAGGATTTGAAAAGAAGTAGAAGATTGCGAAAAGGGGAGATAGACTTGCGCGTCGGGAATGGAGCAAGGGTTGCTGCATTAGCTGTAGGAGTTTATGAGCTATCTTTGCCTTCTGGACTTATTTTAGAATTAGACAATTGCTTTTATGTGCCTGCTATGAGCAGAAACATTATTTCCGTTTCTTGTTTGGACGAGAAAGGTTTTTCTATTTCAATAAAGGACAAGTGTTGCTCCATTTATTTTGATAGTATGCACTATTGTAGTGCGCATTTGTCTAATGGATTGTATATCCTTGATCTAAATAATCCAATCTATAACATAAATACTAAAAGGATTAAAACTAATGATTTAAATCCTACATATCTATGGCACTGTCGTTTAGGCCATATAAATGAGAAACGCATATCTAGACTCCATAAGGATGGACTTCTAGACTCATTTGATTTGGAATCATATGAGACATGTGAATCTTGTTTATTGGGAAAAATGACAAAGTCCCCTTTCAATAAGAAAGGCGAACGGACTAGTGAGTTATTGGCACTCATACATACTGATGTATGCGGACCATTCCCCACGCCTGCCAGAGGTGGTTATACCTACTTCATCACGTTTACTGATGATTTCAGTAGATATGGATTTGTATACCTTATGAAGGCCAAATCCGAATCCTTTGAATTGTTCAAAGAATTCAAGAGTGAAGTAGAGAAGCAACTTGGCAAGAGTATTAAAGCCCTACGATCGGATCGTGGAGGAGAATACTTAAGCCAAGAGTTTGATGAGTATCTTAGAGAGTGTGGGATAGTATCCCAGCTCACTCCACCCGGAACACCACAGTGGAATGGTGTATCTGAGAGGAGGAATCGCACTCTATTAGATATGGTGCGATCTATGATGTCTCAAACAGATCTTCCGATATCCTTTTGGGGACATGCTCTAATGACTGCAGCTTTTACCATTAACCGTGTTCCATCCAAATCAGTCATGAAGACGCCATATGAGATATGGACTGGGAGGCGTCCCATAGTGTCGTTTATGAAGATTTGGGGCTGCGACGTCTATGTAAAGCGTTTACAAACAGACAAGCTCGGGCCTAAAGCGGATAAGTGTAAGTTTGTGGGATATCCTAAGGAAACTAAAGGATATTATTTCTATAACCCTACCGAGAACAAAGTGTTTGTTGCTCGGACCGGCGTGTTTCTAGAAAGAGAACTAGTCTCTAAAGAAGCAAGTGGGAGGGTTGTAGAACTTGAAGAAATTCATGAACCACAAACCACTGAACCAATAATGGAACATGAACAGGAACCACAAGAAGTTGTGGAAGAGCCTGTTCAGGTAACACAGGAACTCCGTAGATCAGGAAGAGTGCGTCATGAGCCAGAGAGGTATGGACTTCTCGTGACTGAGCCCGATGACGTACCACTCATGGATGATGAGCCTGCAAACTATGGAGAAGCCATGAATGGCCCAGATTCTAAGAAGTGGCTGGAAGCCATGAGATCCGAAATGGATTCCATGTACACCAACAAAGTATGGACTTTGGTGGAACCACCCGAAGGGGCTCGACCCATAGGGTGCAAGTGGGTCTTCAAGAAGAAGACCGACATGGATGGCAAGGTAGTTGCCTCTAAGGGGCGATTGGTGGCCAAAGGTTATAGACAGATTCATGGTATTGACTATGATGAGACCTTTTCACCAGTCGCCATGACTAAATCCATTCGAATCTTACTTGCTATTGCAGCATACTACGACTATGAGATTTGGCAAATGGATGTCAAAACAGCGTTCCTTTATGGGAACCTCCTTGAGGATGTGTACATGACACAACCAGAGGGTTTTGAGGATCCAGAGAATGCCAATAAAGTCTGTAAGCTGCAAAGATCCATTTATGGATTAAAGCAAGCTTCTAGGAGCTGGAATCGACGTTTTGATGACGCGGTCAAAGAGTTTGGCTTCATCAAGAACGAAGATGAGCCTTGTGTTTACAAGAAGGTTAGTGGGAGCTCTATAGTATTTCTGGTCTTGTATGTGGATGACATACTAATCATTGGCAATGATATTCCTACTCTGCAATCTGTTAAAGATTGGCTAGGAAAGTGCTTTGCAATGAAAGACTTAGGAGACGCAGCCTATATACTGGGTATAAAGATCTATAGAGATAGATCTAAAAGGTTGCTTGGCCTAAGTCAGAGTACATATATTGACAAGGTGTTGAAGAGGTTCAACATGCAAGATTCCAAGAAGGGATTCTTGCCCATGTCACATGGAGTCACTCTTTCCAAGAATGACTGTCCCTCCAACGAGATGGAGAAGGACCGCATGAGTAGGATACCCTATGCTTCGGCCATAGGATCCATCATGTACGCCATGCTATGTACTAGACCAGACGTATCATACGCATTGAGTATGGTGAGCAGATACCAGTCCAATCCGGGTGAGAGTCACTGGATTGCTGTCAACAACATCCTAAAGTACTTGAGAAGAACTAAGGATGTGTTCTTGATATTTGGAGGGATGGAAGAGCTAAGTGTAAAGGGTTACACTGACGCAAGCTTCCAAACCGACAAGGATGATTACAGATCGCAGTCTGGATACGTGTTTTGCCTGAATGGAGGAGCTGTGAGCTGGAAGAGTTCCAAGCAAGGCACAGTTGCTGATTCTACAACAGAAGCTGAGTACATTGCTGCTGCGGAAGCAGCAAAAGAGGCAGTATGGATAAAGAAGTTTATCACTGAGCTCGGTGTGGTCCCTAGCATAGTGGATCCCGTAGAGTTGTACTGTGACAACTCTGGGGCAATCGCACAAGCAAAGGAACCAAGATCGCACCAAAAGTCAAAGCATGTACTTAGGAGATTCCATCTTATTCGTGATATGATCGATCGAGGAGATGTGAAGATATGCAAGATTCCGACAGATGACAACGTGTCAGATCCGCTCACGAAACCTCTTGCGCAGCGAAAGCATGAAGGGCACGCCAGATCTATAGGCATACGAGATGCGCCAGATTGGCTCTAGTGCAAGTGGGAGACTGTTGGAATAGATGCCCTAGAGGCAATCGTAGATTTAGTATGAACAATGTTTTTATTTTGGCTAGAATATTCATTTATTATTTATGGCGATATTTAATATAATGAAGTCCTTAGATAAATTGTGTTATTTATCTTAAATGTCCCTAGTCCATTATATTGATTAATAGGACAATCAAATATAGACTAGTATGTGGGTAGATTGATATGGAGATATCAAGTCTAACACATGGGTATGCATTAGGAGTAATGGCATACTGGATTGACCCACGACGAAAAGGATACATTAGATTATGTGAAGTCACAATCGCTTTTCGTAGTGCTAATATTATTGCAATCCTTGGACTTGAAGTCACTAGATACTCTAGTTGTGAAATATTGCGCTTTGATGTTATCAAACGTTACACCGTAACTGGGTAATCATAAAGGTGGCTATCGGGCGTGATAGGAAGCAAGCTTAGAGATCGTAGTGATGTAGATAGGATTTGTCCCTCCCACATAATGGGGGTAAATATCCACGGCCACTCGAGGGATGAGGCTTATTGAATGTCTGGCCAGACTCAGATAAATTAATATGGAGATATTAATGTTATCTGCAAGTATAAGCATATTCCCAGGATCGAGGAACTATGGATTGGATATACGAGTGTGACTATTTATGTCTCGTGTCCAATCCGGATATGGAGACAAAGGGATAATGCAATATGACATATTGGGCACAAAGGTTTGTCGGGATCACTGACTATTTCTATTGGTTGGGTTGCATGGATGTGTTGCTAGACACCGCTCCATGTTAGTAATAGTTACTACCAACTATATAGAAACCTATGGGGTCACACGTCAAATAGAGTAGAGCTAGATTTGGGATTAATTAATATGGATTAATTAATAGAAGGATCATTGTGCAACACCTTGCAAACTTAGTAGGACTAATTTGCAAGGAAGGGAATAGTTCTAGTCCTACTAGAACAAGAAAACTCTTTTATGGAAACAACAAGGAGTTGTTGGAGTATATAAAAGGGGGCTCTAGCTTCCTTCCCACATATGAGTTATTAGTACACAAAGAGTGGGAGAGAGCAAATGAGAGAGCAAGACAAAAGCTAGGGCCGAAACCCTAGCCCCGTCCGCCCCTCTACCCGACGGCAAAAAGGGAGGCTGCCCCTCCTTTGTTGCTTTGTTGCTTTGTGCCTTTGATCTTCATCCCTCTTCCTCCAAGGTTCAAGCTAGCACTTGATTGAAGGAAGAATCTAGATCTCACCTCTAGACGTGGATCAACCGTAGAGACGAGGACATCATTCTTCGTGTGATCTCACAAACGAAAAGGTACACATCTTCTATGTCCTTAATCATGTTATGATGTCTCTTCCTGTGATCCTTGGTGGGCTTTGAGTAGGATTAATTTTTGTTATTCCGCTGCATTACCTACGTCAAAACCCAACAGTTAAGAGGATTCTCCGATATCTCAAAGGGAATAAGGATTACGTGTTAAGCTACCGAGGCTCTGAGCTAAGGCTCATTGGCTACAGTGATGCTGACTGGGGTGGGGACCTAGACGCACGTAAATCGACCTCAGGCTACGTCTTCATGCTGGGTGGAGGAGCCATCACATGGCACAGTAGCAAGCAGACTTGCACTGCCTTATCGACAATGGAAGCTGAATACGTTGCCTGCTCCGCGGCAGCGCAGGAGAGTGTTTGGCTGAAGAGATTTCTGGTCAGCTTAGGAGCGGTTGACGAACCAAGACCAGTAACGCTTCGTTGTGATAGTATGTCGGCCATAGCTTGTGCTAAAGATCCGAAATACCACAGCAAGGCCAAACATATTGAGATAAAGTACCACTTCATTAGGGAAGTAGTAGCTAAAGGAGATATCACTCTAGAACATATTCCTACGAATCAGATGTTAGCTGATCCAATGACCAAGCCTCTTCTTAAGGCTACTTTTGTTGGTCATACTAGGAATATAGGGTTAGGCAAATGGAACTAGATGTCAGACTGATTAAACATTTTTGAGACATTGATTGATTGGATATTAGGAATGGATTTGTTTATTTATGCTGCATGTTGTTTGATACGTGTATGATATGTTACATTTCCTGTACTAGCTTAGAGCATGTCACACAGACACTAAGTTGGCTCACTCACACGAGCAACTGCCTTCGCAATATCCTGGATATGTCTGGGTGTGGCGGAAGATGAGACGGAATCCAGATAAGCGCTGAAAGCCTGCGATATGATATGAGATGCCTTCTTCATATGAGCATATGGCCTATGATAAGAGCTTGAAGTCTATCAGTAGAGCTAGGAGCCTGTCAGACGAATTCAACTGTCGCATTGGAAATAAGTTCCAAAGTGAGATTGGTTATGGCCAATCGAACATGGTTGCTACCCCGAACCATGTATAGTCTGTGTAGAAGAAGCCAGATGCGAGAGCTGATAATTGATCACAATAGTGTGACATGGCAGCACTCGGGCTGGTGGCCATAAGGGCTACCGGATAGACATCTGCATAGTGGTCCTTTTGCAAGGACAAGACATGCGCTCTCATCAGAGTCTAAACACTATGGCGCATATTCCCCTTGAAATAACGCGCGCTTATGAGTGACCATGAGGTGATGAGTAGAATTAGTCTCTGGGATTCCTCATCGTGTGAGCCTCGTCGATCGTATAAGGATGATTGACACAGTATACCCTTTGTACTTACATCTGTGTCATGAGGAGACGGGTCGGTGGTGCTACTTTGGCGTGACACCTTACGGCTATGGATGATTCGGCCTTCCGGACACTGCTGGGAAAGCAGCTGAGCCGAATCTGAGTGACACATGTATGTAAGGAAAGATTCTCGTTGCATCGCTCTTTATTATCTTTCATTGGGCCCACCTGCAAGATCTTACGGGATCATGTAGGATATGAAAATATAAAGGAGATGTGGACTCATTGGAGCATGGCCTTCGGGACAAGGCAGGTGCTCATGATCCACGAGATGACAATCGGAGGAATCTGGGGGATACGAGAGATACGGAGAGCATTATCACTGTTTTATGTTTTTAAGGGTGCCTTCCTGCGCTGGCTATACGAGTTTGGTATGTGGATCTCCCGAGAGGGTGCCTTCCCATGCTGGCTATACGAGTTTGGTGTACGGATCTCCCGAAATGCAGGTACTCTCACCGGTCACACGCCACGGCCACACAATACTCTTTTGTAGATGATAGAAAGTTGGAGATTGATGGAGACTAGACGAATTGTGCAACCCCACTGTGCGAGTGGGAGATGTTAGCAATTGGTGCGCCCATGTGGGGTGCCCAATGCAATTATCATAACCTTATGGGGTTAGTTTCACTAATGCACAAACTAGAGGGGTTAGTAGCTAAGGCTCAAACCCTAGGGGTTTATGTGCAAACTTAGGAGAAGTTTTGCCTATATAAGGAGGCAGCCTCCTACATATTATATTGCTATTCCAGAGAACAAAGTTACTCTGTCTAGATTCATACTAGTTGTAGAGAACCCTAGTCTCTCTCCAACTTCATCCAAGGAGGTGGAACGTGGTGTGGAAATCAGTGTTCGTCCTCGAGATTCACACTAGATGGGTGGGAGCAAGATCAAGGAGAAGGCGCGTGAAAGCAAGCAACACAACGATCATCCGCTGCATTAAGGAGCTTAGGAAGACAAGGTAAACACATGAATATTCCGCTTTAATTCATGTTGTAGATCTGAACATGTTAGATCCTTCCTGCCCTTCAGAGGTAATGAGTGTAGTAGGTACATAGGTTTCTGAATTTCGAAGTTTATTTTCTTGATTTTTTATTTCAATTTATGTTTAAGTCCTTGGTTAATTACATACTATTTGAAACAGAATTGCCAAAAATAATAATAATAATAATAATAATAATAATAATAATAATAAAATAAAAAAATAAAAAATAAAACACAACAAAAAAAACTGTTAGGAGTGTGTTTGTGGATGACGTGGGAGACCCAGAATCCCAGACCTACTACCCTTGGTGTGCGCTCTAGTGAACCCTGTCAATGCCTGCAAACCATACAGGAGAGTTAAACCAGTCTAGGTTGGTCATGTGACTACTATTGACACCACTGGTTGGATGATCAAGTTCCACAGCAAAGACTAAAATTGAAGCACCCATCAATTCACTCAACCAAGCAAAGACTAATATTGGAACACATGGGGAAGAATATTCTAATATTCAAGGCCACACTCCATGCAAGGACTTGATCAGTTCACGGGTGGATGGACGTAAACTTGTGGAGGAACCGGTGGAAAACATGTGACGTGACCCTGATTATGTTTTTATTATTCTTATAAAATCGACCTTGTAATTCTCAGTGCTTATCTTTAATGGTGCCACCAGAGTCTTACTGACAATAGGTACTTGAGATAGGGAATGCATAAACTAGAAAGGAGACTATCATCCATTTAGATCCTTGGACGGGTACCCAATTTCCCTCCAGTCAAATCCTGGAAAACCAACATGACACAAGCAAGCAAAACTGATTTACGAAATCTGAGAACAAGCAAATTATTCATATGAAAAGTATGACTTTGTGACTTAAGCATGGAGATGAAACAAAACAGGATGCAGATTTCAAAAAAAAAAAAAAAAAAAAGCTTGGGAGAAAACAGTCAATGGTTCTGATTTGCAAATCTAAAGCAATAGAAGTACACAACAATAACAACAACCACCACAAGAAAAAACACAGATACGCTAGTTCATCATATATACAAGCATTATGTAGTACGCAACAAATCCATGACGGCCAGAATACAACACCCATGACTGCCAGAATATAACTTCCTCAAAATGACTTGTTTTTTTTTCTTATTCCTGAACACACAAAAGGAGTGGCTCGTCCTCGAGTAACAGCTCCACACAGTCCAGTAATTGCATGAAAGAAAGTTGTTGAGAGTCGGCATAAGCAATAACATCGTGTGCAAACTAAAAATATACAACAGAAAGTAAGCTATGTAGGATGGCGTTGAGTTTCCCACATTTTGCACAAACCAGACACCAAAAGCTCCTTCTAACAGTGTATCTAGTTCAACTGTAGTTAACTCGGAAAAATAAACATGGTGATGTCTGATCTCTTCAGCCTCCTTTTGATACGGTTCACCATCACAAACGCAAATATATGTAGACATGGTTCATCACGTCTTCAAGAAACCAAGAAAGAGCACGTCTCCAAGCTGCGTTAAAGTAGAGAGTAGAACAAACTCTGCAGAAGGGACAAACGAACCCAGGTCCAGCCCCAATATAAAACCACAACATGTTGTCATCTGTCCCTTGGGCATCCTCTTTGGCAGGTGGTTCAATCCTGGAAGAGTGTTGTCTCTGCAGTGCTTTGAAAGAGGAGCTCCACAAAGTCCAACATTTCCCAGGAAGCTACTCTCATTGAAGCTCTGAAGTTGAGTGCTCAATGGGATATTTCCAGACAAATTGTTGTATGACAAGTCCAAGTTGTTCATAAATGACAACTTGGACATGCTTTCAGGATTGCCCGGAGAGTTGGTTTCTTAAGAAATCAAGAGATTCCAAGTTTGTCATATTGTTGAGTTTCTCGTGTATCTCCCCAAACCAAGTGATTGCGAGACAAATTTAAAAAACCGCAGTCCTGAAAGTCTTGAAATGTCGGTAGGGAACTATGGATTGTACAGGACAACAAGTTGTTGGAAAAGTCAACCAACCTAACAAATTGTAATATATTCTTATAGATATGTTTTGTGCCCTTTGAAACCAATTCAAGAGCCAGCTGAAACAAAATATTGTCATCATCATCATAGGCTAAAGATTAGACCACATGTTTGAATTGTGCCCTAGAGGCAATTAATTTATCGTGACATTTATATGGACTTGCTATTCATTATGTTATCGATATGGGAATATGTTAACATGAATGAAATATTTATAATATAAATGTTATGTTCTGAAATATCCATAGTTGAGTGCTACAGTTAATTATGACGACTGTATTGTATCGAGACTAGTATGTCGGCAGATTGATATGGGGATATCAAGTCTAACACATGTGTACGCATTATGAGTAATGACATACTGAATTGACCCGCCATGTGAATGCTACATGGGAGTTATGTGAATGTCACAAGCGCTTCTCATAGTGACAATGGTGTTGTGATCCTTAGACTTGAGGCCACTTGATACTCTAGTTGTGAATAATAATGTTTTGATATCGTCAAACGTTGCGCCGTAACTGAGTAACTATAAAGACGATAATCGAACATGATATGAAGCAAGCTGAGAGATGGTAGTGATGTGCATAGGATTTTTCCCTCCCATATAAGACGGGGGTAAATATCCACGACCACTCGATGATTGAGACTTAGGAAAACGCATGGCCATGCTCAAATAAATCAATATGAGAAATGATGTTATTTGTTTATCTAAGTCTACTCACAGATCGAGAAACTATAGATTGGATATACAAGTGTGACACTCCATGTCTTGTGTCCAATCTGGATAGATGAGACAAAGGGATTATACTACACGGTAACATTGGTCACAGAGGTTAGTTAGATCACTGGAATTCCTATTACTTGGGAGCATTGATGTATTGCTAGATGTCGCTCAATGTTTGTAATAATTGTTATTACTGACAACTTAACTAGGAACCTACAGGGTCACGCACAATTATAGATCAAACTGAAATTATTGCTAATTAGTTGGACTAAGTAGTAATAACGAATTGATTGGACTAAAGTGTAAACTGTGCTCATCTGTTGGACCGAAGAACAATTATGGACTAGAATGTAAAGTAATCCAAACAGTTGGATTTATGGGCAAAGATGAATTTCTCTAGCTATAAATAGGATTTGTAGGCTACACAAAATTCAGTCTAGATCATTACTACTCTACACAGTACACTAGAGAGAAAATATGAAGAGAGAAAGAGAGTTTCTCTCCACCTAGGGTTCGGCCACAAGGGTGTCGCGCCCTCGAAGGTGGTCAGGGCATAAGGATGCCGCCCCACTGCTGCCCACAGCATGGTGATGCCGTCCTCCCTCTCTCCTTGCTGCGGGTTGGATGTGATCCAGTCGCCGTGCACGTCCAAGTTCAACATCTTGTATGACAAGATCCTTCTTCTCTCAAGATTTCTATCACCATTGGAGATGAAGTCCCGTTGAGGTCTATTCATGTGGATACCGTAGAGACGGCTTTTTCTTTTGACCTGCTTATGTGATCGTCCCAGACAGAATGACTGAGGCAACTTTCATCATGTTAATTATGATGCTTCACCCGCGGATCATGGAGGGTTTTGAGTAGAAGATTTTGTATTTCCGATGCGTAACCTGCATCAAAATCCTACAAAACTAACTACTTGTTAGGTGAAACTTAGTTGAAGTCCTTTTCTGAAGCGAAGGCAATGAGCATGCATGGAATAAGCAAGAGCATGCAAGGTGGCCTTATTAATAAGAAAGGTTGTAATAATAGCTATGCTCTATGAAAAAAATTATGTATTTGCAATTAGAACTTAAATAAATATGGAAACTTAGAGCTCAGTGAGACAGGAAGATAAGATCAATGGAAGCTTCCGAAGTGAGCCTGAAGCTTCGTATTGACAAGACTGGAAACACGGGTTTGTTTGCATAAGAAGGCTAAGGGTTCGTTTGCCTCTTTGAAACCTTGTATTAATGCATTTGGAACAATGACTAGGTTAATCACCAAGAACTTAATGGTGGTTGGTCTAGGCAACCTCTAAGACAACACTGAGGAAAACATATCTGCAAATGACCAAATCATGAAGCTTCTCTTGGAGCGCCATGTGCCATCCTCTGCTCTACATGTTCTGGGTTTTGTTACCCAACTACTACTACTACAACAACTCAAATAGGACATCAGTAGCAAAAGAGTTGTATCAACGTAATAACTGTTGCAACAATTACAAAGCCACCAATTCGGCATCAAAGGAACCGACACTCTTGGGGAAAGGGTTGTGGAAATAGGGATGGATGAGGTACTGTAAGCAAATTTATTGACCCGAACATCTTGTGTATAATCTAAACAGTACCCGAAAGTAACAAATTACAGAACGAACTTACTAGTAGTGAGATTCCGTACGCTTGTATAGTTTTGGAAGACAGTTTCGTATAGAATACGAGGCTCCTTAAAGCAGATTCGTCCCCCACACTTCGTGCTTGCCGTGGAGAAATTGGACGTCTACTTCCCAGGATAAAAGCTTCCCCTGTGCGTTGTTGAAAGCACGGTACGACACTCGCACACGACGAACTAAGACTACGAAAAGGAGAATTTCTGATGGAAGGTAGTGAGAGAGATATTTGTGTTTTTTTGAGATGTCTAAATGAGGAGGATGATAGTCCTTTTTATAGGAGAAGAAGTGACTGTTGGGAACGGTTGTGTCTGTTCAATTTGAATTGATCAGTTGCAACTGTTGACAATCCGTTTAAATACATAACATATTAATATTTAGTTAGTATTTTGGCCCAAAAAAGTTAAGGCCCACTAACTAGCCCAACCCAACACTACACCACGTCACAACATGTATCCAAGCTGACTGTGGTGGTTCGACCTTTGTCTTCCTCATCAACGATGTGATATCCTCTCTCTCAACCCAATGATCAACGACTCATTTTGAGCGCTTAATTTGATCATTCATTACTTCATAGTTTTTGACGAGTGAGTTACCGAAACGATCACCAATGGTATCATCAACTCTTAAGCGATTCGGGTCAAACCAGACTCAAATTAATATCGCCAAAAACTTGCTTTTTCCAACAATCCCCCACATGAATGACAAATTAGCTTTTAATCTTAAAAGTTGTCCAAATGTGGATGAAATCTCCTAGGAGATTGTTAATTTCATAAAGGAAGGTGGCCATAGGATTTGAACCTTCCCCTTAGTGGAATACTACAGGATATACTGGCTTGACAGTGAACGAAACGCCTTGAACTGCTTGCCGCGTTGTATACCTAGTCGGTAGTAATCACACAATTAGCAACCTGAACGTAGTCCGTTCTCATAGTTGTGTTCATTTCGGCCTTGAAACACTTTCCTGGTTTCATGAGTAGACTTAGAGGAGTATAGCCACGTCATCCTCCTAGAACTGCCCCGTTCCTACTCACATAGGTGAGACACACAACGAGTATCCTACATACTCTTCTTAAATAACCTTAAGATGTGGTCTCATTAAAAGCCTTTAGCTTACCATGTCCCATCACTCGGTGTTCGCCCTAGGAATGAGTTTGGAAACTTTATTTCCGGGTGGGTGATTTGTTTATTTGCACTAGTAGTTGGGTTGTCCCTTTTGAACCTAGTTCTTGGGGATCTCCAGTCACCTAGGTTGGGTTTGCCGCTACGTGCAACTCCTACGAGATTGGCTTTAATCTCATTCCCCTTGACAAACTTGCAACTAGTTCTCTCGATAAACCTTTAGTCAACGGATCCGCTATATTTTCTTTTGACTTTACATAATCGATCGATATTATTCCTCTTGAGAGAAGTTGCCTAATGGTATTATGTCTCCGACGTATATGTCTAGACTTACCATTATACATGCTATTTTGTGCTTTACCTATTGCTGATTGGCTGTCGCAATGAATGCAGATAGGAGGCACTGGTTTTGGCCATGTTGAAATATCTTCGAGGAAATGACGAAGCCATTCTGCTTCTTCCCCTGCCTTGTCTAACACTTAGAATTCCGCTTCCATAGTAGACCTTGCAATGCACGTCTGCTTTGAAGATTTCCAACATATTGCCGCTCCACCGAGAGTGAATACATAACCACTTGTGGACTTGGAGTCTCTTGAGTCAGAGATCCAGTTGGCATCGCAATATCCTTCCAGGACAGCTGGATAATTCGAGTATTGTATAACCTTAACACTCGAATCAAGGCTGTCCAATGGTCCTTTCCAGGGTTACTGGTAAAGCGACTCAATTTTCCGACAGCTTGTGCGATGTCCGGCCTTGTACAATTCATGATGTACACGAGGCTTCCAATTATCTGGGCATATTCCCATTGCCTAACATATTCGCCACGATTCTTGGCGAGATGTAAAATCACGTCTAATGGTGTGGTAATCGGTTTGTTGTTCGCTTTGTCAAACTTTTCCATCATCTTTTCAATGTAGTGTGTTTGAGAAAGTGCGTAACCATTTGGAGTCTTTGTAATTTTAATCCCTAAAATTACATCCGCCATTCCTAGGTCTTTCATGTCAAACTTCGTAGACAATAATTTCTTGGTGTCAAGAATTATTGTCTTGCTGCTCCCCATAATTAGCATGTCGTCGACATACAAACATATTATGACACATTCCTTTCCTATTTTCTTATAGTATACGCACTTATCACATTCATTAGTTCGAAATCCATGGCTGCTCATGACCTTGTCGAACTTCTCGTGCCATTGTTTGGGGGCCTGTTTTAGTCCATAAAGGGACTTATTTAGCCGACAATATTTTTTGTCGCTTCCAGGAACTTTAAACCCTTCCGGTTGTTCCATATAGATTTTTTCCTCTAATTCTCCGTTCAAGAAAGCCGTTTTAACGTCCATTTGGTGTATTTCAGAATTGAATATTGCAGCAATTGCGATAAGCATCCGAATAGACGTGGTTACAGGAGAATATGTGTCAAAGAAATCTAGTCCTTCTTTCTGCATATACCCTTTCGCGATAAGTCTTGCCTTGTACTTGTCGATTGTACCATCGGGTTTAAGCTTTTTCTTAAAAATCCACTTACAACCTAGGAGTTTTGAGCCTTGTGGAATATCTACTAATTCCCAAGTATTATTTTGTAAGATGGATTCGATCTCGCTATTTATAGCTTCTTTCCAATATGGAGCATCAACACTGGACATGGCCTCTTTATAACTTGTTGGATCATTTTCCGTTAAATATGTTAGGAAATCAGTTCCAAATGTTTTTGCCATTTTGGCTCGTTTACTTCGCCTTACCTCTTCTTCCTGGTCGTCGCCATTGGCGGTATCATGCGACCGTTTTCCGGACGCTTCTACTTCCTTTATCTTGCAAGGAAATATATCTTCAAAGAAGGAGGCATTGGCTGATTCTTTAATAGTGTTCTCGTGAATATTCGGTATTCTGATTTGTGGACCAGAAATCAGTGAGCACTACTATTAGCCGCATATCCAATGAAGATGCAATCTACTGTTTTCGGTCCTAACTTGACCTTTTTGGGTAGTGGGGTTGCTACTTTAGCAAGACACCCTCATACCCTCAAATGTTTGTATGAGGGTTTTCGGCCTTTCCACATTTCATGTGGGGTTTTGTCCAATTCTCTTTTAGGAATTCTGTTTAGAATATAGTTGGCGCATAATAAAGCTTCCCCCCACATGTTTTGTGGTAGCTCTGAACTTAAAAGTAATGCGTTGAGCATTTCTTTTAATGTTCTAATTGTCCTTTCCGCAACCCCATTTTGTTGGGGTGTGTAGGGTGCCGAGGTTTGATGGATGATTCCACTTTGCGAACAAATTTCCGCAAATGGAGAATCATATTCTCCTCCTCGATCGCTTCGAAGAATCTTAATCCTTTTATTCAATTGATTTTCCACCTCGGCCTTGTATTATTTGAATGCATCAAACGCTTCATCTCGACTATGCAATAAATAAACATGACAGTATTTAGTGAAGTCGTCGATAAACGTTATAGAATACTTCTATCCACTTCTTGTCTGCACAAATTTCAGATCACATATGTCGGTGTGAATTAATTCGAGAGGACTCGTTTATTTCGAACCGATAGGTTAAAATGGCTTACTTGTCAATTTTGCCTCTACGCATATTTCACACTTGTGATCGGAATTAATTGCGCTTTTGGGAAGATGGTCCAATTTCATTAATTTACGAATTGACTCGTAATTAACATGATCTAATCGTGCATGCCATAAACAAGAAGTAGAAGACTGCGTTTTCTTATTCATTAGTCGGAAACACGGTCATTACATTGAGCTTAAATAGCCCATCTTTGAGATACCCCCTACCTAGATATTCCCCATTTTTTGTCAGAACAAATTTGTCCGACTCAAATACAAGCTTAAACCTTTCTTGCTAAGCACTGATCCTGAAACTAGGTTCTTCCTAATATCGGGAACATAGAGAACATCATTGAGGGTAAGGGTTTTTCCGGAAGTCATTTTCAGCGTTATTTTCCCTTTCCCTTTTATGGCGGAAGTTGTTGAATTTCCAATGTACAACGGTTCTTCATTTTCTGTCGGCTCGAACGATGAGAACATAGCCTTGTCGGAACATATGTGCCTTGTGGTACCGGTGTCGATCCACCACTCCTTGGGATTGCCTCCGACGAGGTTCATTTCCGAGACTACGGCTGCAAAGTCGTTTCCGTCTTCTCCATCCTCGGCCATATTGGCTTCGGGTTTCTTCCCTTTGGAGGTATTCTTCTTTTTCCGACAATCTTTTATCTTGTGCCCGGTCTTGCCACAATTGTGACATTTATCCGTGAACTTTTTCTTCTCATTCGTAGCCTTACTCTTCGAATTTTTCTTCGTCTTTTTCTCTACGACGTTTGCCTTAGACTGATAGCTTGTTGACGGCTTGTCTTCAGCTAGTCGATTGCCTTCTTCAATCCGAAGTCGAACGATGAGCTCCTCCATCGTCATTTCTTTACCCTTGTGCTTCAAGTAGCTCTTATAGGTCTTCCATGCGGGGGGCAACTTGTGAATCATCACGGCTACAAGGAATTCCTCTGGGAGATTCATTTTCTCCGCTATTACATCATGTATTACACATTGAAATTCCTGAATTTGTTGCATGATACCCTTGGAGTTTACCACTCTAAATTCCATGAAATTTTCGACTACGAACTTTTGTAGCACCGACATCCTCTACTTTATATTTAATTTAGAGGGATTGCCAAAGTTCCTTAACCGTTTTTACAGCACAATAGACATTATACCATTGGTTATCTAAACTATTTAAAATATAGTTTCTCGCAAGGAAGTCCGAATGATTCCAAGCCTCAACCGCTGCAACTGTTTGTCTATCGGCATCTTCAGGACATAGAGGAGCATCTTTGTTAAGAAATTTTTGCAAGACTTAAAGTCGTTAGATAAAACATCTTTTGTTTCCAACGCTTGAAGTCCTTGCCCGTAAATTTCTCTGGTTTTTCAACCAGATGAGAACCCACCGGTACAACGGGGTTTGTGGTAGCGGATGTCAAACTTGACATTTTAGCCGCCTCTTTTCCGAAATTGTCTCCCATTTCTACAAATAGAAATGTTTCTGTTACTATCGACAGAACTGACAATAAACTGATAACATGAATTGAAATTATTGTACTATAAAATTTGATGACAAATAGTACTGGTCTAAAAATTAAAGAAACTTGATGAATTAATAGAAGCAAGTCCAAAGGCTAAACAATTTAAACTGTTAGTAACTGAAATAAATTAAAGACATAAACAATTATGAATTATAACAGTTGATAACTAATAACAGAATATTATATAAAATCAACAAGAGAACAAAGATGGTTTTGAAATGAATAAACTGGTCGTTGTTGAATGTTGAGATCAACAAATGGAAGATGTGAAAACCAACTTTAACAAAACTGGTGGTGTGAAATGAACCAACTACCAAACAACAAAATGGTGACGGTTACTTATGAAAGTAACGACCGACCAAGACGGAATCAACATATATTTACCAGAGAGAACAAAATGAATCTATTGAAGAAAACGAAAGCCACTGGACCAAACAGAGACAGTAATTAAACTGTGATTTAAAAGTGACAAGATCAACACAAACTGTAAATACTATAACAGTTATGAAGTTCTAAGTACTAGAATGAATAAGCAAAAGTAACGTACATAAAGTACTTAGACTCGACAATTAAAACGCAAAAAGACTCGAGACAGAACAAACTGGACAAAACGAAAAAAAAAATTCCGACAGAAAGATAGAGATACAGATAGATTATATCACAAAATCGAATCTGCTTTAAGATTGTAAGCAAATTTATTGACCCGAACATCTTGTGTATAATCTAAACAATAAGCAAATTTATTGACCCGAACATCTTGTGTATAATCTAAACAATACCCGAAAGTAACAAAATACAGAACGAACTTACTAGTAGTGAGATTCCGTACGCTTGTATAGTTTTGGAAGACAGTTTCGTATAGAACACGAGGCTCCTTAAAGCAGATTCGTCCCCCACACTTCGTGCTTGCCGTGGAGAAATTGGACGTCTGCTTCCCAGGATAAAAGCTTCCCCTGTGCGGTGTTGAAAGCACGGTACGACACTCGCACACGACGAACTAAGACTACGAAAAGGAGAATTTTGAGATGTCTAAATGAGGAGGATGATAGTCCTTTTTATAGGAGAAGAAGTGACTGTGGGGACGGTTGTGTCTGCTCAATTTGAATTGATCAGTTGCAACTGTTGACAATCCGTCTAAATACATAATTCATTAATATTTATTTAGTATTTTGGCCCAAAAAAGTTAAGGCCCACTAACTAGCCCAACCCAACACCACACCACGTCAATACATGTATCCAAGCTGACTGTGGTGGTTCGACCTTTGTCTTCCTCATCAACGATGTGATATACTCTCTCTAGCCCCAATGATCAACGACTCATTTTTAGCGCTTAATTTGATCATTCAATACTTCATAGTTTTTGACGAGTGAGTTACCGAAACGATCACCAATGGTATCATCAACTCTTAGGCGATTCGGGTCAAACCAGACTCAAATTAATATCGCCAAAAACTTGCTTTTTCCAACAGGTACAACATGAATTCTTACAGTATGAAAATGCTGATTAGATTACTATGTTTTATTTGTGTTTCATGAATACTGAAGTGGATAAATACTTTCAGGAAAATTTAACATACAAAATTCTTACATTACGAAAATGCTGATTAGATTACTATTTTTATTTGTGTTTCATGAATACTGAAAGAATTTTGTACGTTAAACCCTCAAGTTGTGTACTTGATATTACTCGAACTGGGAAAACAAAAATGAAAAATAGAATAAGGTAAAAGTAAAAGAAAAAAAAAAAAAAAAAAGAACAAGTTGTCACAAGTTGAGCAATGAGGTCTAGCAACATAGTGAAAAGGATAAATGTTCATATCGTGTGATTATGTATTGAAATGTAAGAAATGTTAGAACAAGTATGATTGAAAGCCTGACAATATTAAAACATATATTAGGGGGAATACATAATTAAGTTAAACAAACTGCAAGCCCAATTGAATATATAACACAGTACAAATGAAACATACAATACACAAAAGAAAATAAAAAATCCATTTATAGGGACTCGGATTCAAAGAAGAGGACTCGGATTCAAAGAAGCAAATTCAAGCAACTCCGGAAGTTGTTGAAGCATGAGCAGCTCTTCTTCAGTTAATAGAACCGATACTTCAATTCCCCCATTAGAAGTATCCGAAATTGTAGTGATTTCTGTTAAAATAGTAACCCATGCGGGTTTTCCCCAGCCAAAATTTGTTGCATAAGAGCCCATTCCACAAAAGTTGGAGTACGCATGCCATGAAAGTCCTTCAACATAGGCTCTGTCAAGTTGCTTTTTGTAGCTAGTTATCAAACTGGTGACAGTGGAAACTTTTTCATCTTCTCCTTGAAGTTTTTCCCTGACAAAAGCCCGGAATTGTTCTCTTATTTTACAAACTATGTCTGGAAGCTCTAGCTCTCTCAATATTTTCTCACTCTCTTCCTCTTGAAATAGAAGCATGACAACACTATTTCCAAAAGAAGAATTTGGCAGAGGAGGTGTAAGCTTTGATCTGATGTTTACCGACCAAGATAAAAACGACTTTGCTGATTTAGAGCTCAAGCTGGCGGCTGCCGCCTTAGTTGAGCATTTCCATAGAAATGCAGAGATTGCTTCCATCCGGGTCGGCTGAGGGACAGCCACACTAGCCGACTTGGCCGTGAGCTCCCTAATGTTTGAAGCATCAAATACAAACCTGTTCCTCGTACAAGAGAAAAATTATTTGGTGCAAAATAACCACATAGTCAGTCTCCAAACTGACATGAAAGACAGACTATTTTTCAAGCTATGATATGATTCCTTTCCACCTGTATTGTTAAAAAAGAAATTGCTTTTTACGCTACTTCCTTTCTGCCTTCTCCAGAATAAACTTTATCTCGCATCGGGAAAATATGAGTAATTCATTTTTCTTTTTATCCTTATAACACAAATGTCGGGTCCGATCAGCAAGAATCTTGATGTAGTATGGAATTAATAGAAAATAATTTTCTATTAATGATAATACCCCCTAGAAAAGCAACAATGATTGATGAACCCCATAAATACACCTTTCAGAGTAGGGATGGCAATTGGAGCCGATCCGATCCATTTACAAATGGATCTGATATTTATCACAGGTTTTGTGATTCGTGAAACACGATCCGATATGTTTAGATTATTTTGCCTAACAAATTCAATAATATACATTTATTTACATATATAAATTTTACTTTAAATAACGTCATAATTTTGATACATCAATACTTTTATTGTGATAAAATTATGGACTAGTTTGCTATGAACCGATGGATAATTCGATTCAAATCCGGCCAAATCCGACCCGAAACCTTGTGGATCGGACTTGGATGATCCAATCCGAACCCGATCCGTTGTCACCCCCAATTCGGAGCATCTAATGATAGTATTAATTAGCGAGATAATGGGATAAAAAGAAACAGTGGAAAAAGAAAAAAATGAATTAAATTATTAGAGCTTAACCTCTTCCTGAGTCAAAGCTTTGACATATAACTTGGGATCTAATGGTGGGATGATGAGTGATTCCGGCACAGGGAATCGAGCTTCCATGGCTGTGAAATCTGGGACAAAGGGGGGCACTTTGCCATCTGAGATCGCAGCCCAAGCTTCTGCAAACTTATTAATTGTTGCAGCATCAGCAATCTTATGTGACAGGGAGAAACATATTACCAGTCCACCACATTCAAAGAAGGTGATTTGGACAAGCTGTTGGAAAACTTTAAATTTTGGATGGTAAAATATGTAGAATTTAATTCTCATTTAGAGATATTAAATATACAATTGAGAGTTGTCCAATATAAGTTACGGGTGAATGAAAATTATTGTAAATTATGGGTGTACAAATAGGTCATTTGATGGACGCAATTTAGCTTTGGGTGCGTTATTAATTAAAGTCGAAAATTAATAATTGTTGGAATCGCTAATAAATTTTATTAGTTATCGACCAAAGTTAGTTATTGTTAGTTACTAACGTCCAGAGTTAGTTATTACCATGAATAGACACATCTATTCATTTGCACCCCTTTGAAGAGTCACCTACTCTATTATAAATAGAGGGCTTCTCCACCCATTTGAAGCATTCCAACATTTCCTTCTACTCTCCCAATTCCCTACAAAGTCCTCCTAGACTTTGTAGAACCTTCAACTTTCAAAATTTGAATTCCTATATTCTAATTCAATTTCTTCAAGAGAGGTACCATGCCATTGCGGTTCGTAGGGTGTAAGTGGTGTACTGACTTCTTGCACGGTATGAGACGATTATCCTGGGAGGCGGTTTGTTCCGGATCAAGCAGTACCAAAGGGAGCAAATAAAGCCTTAAGGACATCGAGCCAATGCTCGAGATCGTTTCTAATTGCGATTCATATTCGACGACTTTTGTAAGTATTTTAATTCGTCTTTATTTAGTTATTTTCTATCATACGATTCTGTTTCAGCTTCTTCTCCATCTTCTTCTTTTTCGTCCAGTTTCGATTGTTCTCCATCAATCTTAAGGCTTTATGTGTCAAAACTGGTTTTTGGCCTTCTTTGGTTTTCAAGTCGGGTTTAATTATTTTATTTTTTTTTGTAAATCTGAGAGTTTCATAGTACTCACAGATTGTTGTATTAAAGAGTTTTTATAGCACTCATTAATACAACGAGTTGCAAAGAGTTTTTATAGTACTCATTGCATAAAAAATATGGTTTACCGATTTGTATCATTGGAGAGTGAATTTTGCTACGCAAAAATTCAGCATGCATAAGTTGGGGGCAGAATTGTATTTTGTCGTTTAGACATTGATAACATTCTCGGATCAATTTTCGTAAAATATGAAAATTGTTGGTAACGAAAAAATGAAGCACTGGGTGATAACGGTGCATCAATCGGAGTTGTAAAACTCAAGATATCGTTGTTCAAAGATGCTGTTCGTAATAGAATTTTGTACGAATTCTGACTTCGGTTTTTGAAGGATATCTGGAGCTATAGAGCTCGGATCAAGGCGAGTCATATATGAAAATTGTGTATCTGGACGAGAAGAATCTAATGGATATGGTCTTGATGTCAGATTCACAAAAGCAAGTTTCCAGAATTATGGTCAAAGTTTCTGAAAAATGATATCGTTCCAAGCCGAATAGTCTATGCAATTAGATTTCGGAAAGTTGTCACGTCTAAAAGTGTAAGCCATATTTAGAAATGTGAGAATTTGGTTTCTTCATATTTGACATCTTAAAAAGGATCCAAACTTAGTCTTGAATCCGGAAAAAAAAGTTTTAGTAGTTGTTACGCACGACATGTGTGTGGGCAATGGAACATTCAAAATTAAGAAAATGAACGTGATACTCTATAATCGAGTAGGTCGCTTCATGTTAATTTTGATTTAATTCGCGAATTCATTGAATGTGATTATTCAATGTTTTGGGATATGTCGAAATAAAAATTTCGTAGGAGATGATTGTAAACTAACATAAGTACGGTGTTGTCGTCCGTTAGTTTAAACATGTTGATCTTGAATATTTACGTATTCAAATATTTTTGTTGTAAGACGAAAAAAAAAATGTAGTATGCCTTGTGGGGGTCTCTTTATTAGTAGATTAATTATTGGATGTACCAAGAGTTTCAAGCACTCATGGAAATCCAAGAGTTTCAAAGTACTCATGGGTTGTCGATTTAGTTTCTAGCAAATCAAGAGTTTTTATAGTACTTATGATTTGTTATTAAACTTAATAACGACGTCATTTGGTAGAGTACATATATCAAGAGTTTCAAAGTACTCATGGACATTGGTAAATAAATCAAGAGTTTCATAGCACTTATGATTTATTTAATCAATGTGTATATGTACTTGAATTAGGCATATGAATGGAATCACTTATATTTCAACATCCTTTCGACCAATTGAAAACAAAACTACTTCGCCTCTTGAATTAATCCATACAGATATTTGCAATTTGAAGTTTCTTCAAACAAGAGGTGGAAAGAAGTACTTCATTACGTTTATAGATGATTGCACACGATATTGCTACGTTTATCTTCTACGAAGTAAAGATGAAGCAATTGACATGTTCAAACACTATAAAAATGAAGTGAAAAATCAATTGGGAAAGAAAATTAAAATGGTGCGTAGCGATCGTGGTAGAGAATACGAAGCCCCATTTAAGGACATATGTCTAGAAAGTGGAATTATCCACCAAACTACGGCACCATATTCTCCTGAACAAAATGGCGTAGCCGAGAGGAAGAATTGGACTTAAAAGAGATGCCAAATGCATTACTCCTAAGTTCGTGATTACCACAGAACTTGTGGGGGGAAGCCCTATTAACGGCCAACCATATCCTTAATAGGATACCTCGGAAAAGTGTTGGCAAAACCCCATATGAATTATGGAAAGGAAAGCCGTCATCTTACAAATACCTCAAAGTGTGGGGGTGTCTCGCAAAGGTGGCAATACCATTACCTAAAAAGGTGAAACTTGGACCGAATGAAGTAGATTGGTTCTTTATCGGTTATGCTCATAATAGTAGTGCATATCGATTTTTGGTTATCAAATCAGAAATCGAAGACATACACGAAAATACTATTTTTGAGTCATGCAACGCATCATTCTTCGAAGATGTATTTCCATACAACGAGAAGAATAAACAAAGTTCTAATAAAAGAACACGGGAATCAACGTCCCAAGAGTCCGAAATGGAAAACAAACCTAGACGTAGCAAGCGGGCAAAAGTTGCTACAACATTTGGCCCGAATTTTATAACCTACTTGGTAGAAAATGAGCCTCAAACCTACAAGGAAGCGATGTCTAGTACCGAGGCATCATATTGGAAAGAAGCAGTGAATATGGAAATTGAATCCATACTTCAAAATCATACTTGGGAATTGGTGAGTCTTCCACCAGGAAGTAAAGTGTTAGGCTGTAAGTGGGTTTTTAAGCGAAAGCTTAAGCCTGACGGTTCAATTGACAAGTATAAGGCTAGACTTGTCGCAAAAGGTTATAAACAAAAGGAAAGTATTGATTATTTCAATACCTACTCACCAGTTACAAGGATAACGTCCATTCGCATGCTTATAGCTATTGCAGCTATAAATAATCTCGAAATTCACCAAATGGACGTTAAGACTGCATTCGTAAATGGTGAATTAGACGAAGAGATTTACATGGAACAACCTGAGGGTTTTATTGCTCCTGGGCAAGAAAAAAAAGGTATGTCGTTTGGTTAAATCTCTTTACGGTCTCAAACAAGCTCCGAAATGATGGCATATCAAATTTGATAAGACCATGTTATCAAATGGATTTCATATTAATGAATGTGACAAGTGTGTTTATACTAAAACCAGTCGTGATGGATATGTCATCGTGTGCTTGTACGTTGATGATATGTTAATTATGGGAAGTAATACAACTATCATTAAAACAACTAAGAAAATATTGACAACAAAGTTCGATATGAAGGATATGGGTATTGATGACATTATTTTAGGGATGAAAATCACTAGAACGACGAATGGATACTCATTATCTCAATTGCACTATGTTGGGAAGATTCTTGAGAAATTCGACAAGAACGATGGCAAGATAGTTAAGACTCCACATCTCGCCAAGAACCATGGTGCAAGTGTAAGACAAGTCGAATATGCTCAAGTAATCGGCTGTTTAATGTACCTCATGAATTGTACAAGGCCCGATATTTCTCAAGCTGTTGGAAAGTTAAGTCGATTCACTAGTAATCCAAGTGATAAACATTGGAAAGGAGTGACTCGAGTGCTAAAATATTTAAGATATACTTTAGCATATGGACTACACTATATTATGTATCATGCGGTACTGGAAGGGTATAGTGATGCCAACTAGATATCGGACACTTTGGACTCTAAGTCCACAAGCGGGAATGTCTTTACCCTTGGAGGTGCAGCTGTGTCTTGGAAGTCTTCTAAACAAACTTGCATTGCAAGATCCACAATGGAATCGGAATTCATTGCTTTGGATAAGAAATGATAGGAAGCCGAATGGCTTCATCAATTTTTAGAAGAACTTCCGATGTGGCCAAGACCGGTGCTAGCTATCTGCATTCATTGCGATAGTCAATCGGCAATCAGAAGGGCCCAAAGCACCATCGACAATGGCAAGTGTAGACATATACGTCATAGACATTAAACCATTGGACATTTGCTCTCGAACATAATTATATCGATCGATCGTGTGAAAAGTAAGTAAAAACTAGCGGATCCGCTACCCATAGGGTTAACAAGAGAGCAATTGTTTACGTCGTCAAGGGAAATGGAATAAAAGCCTATCTCTCTGAGTTGCACGTAACGGAAAACCCAACCTAGATGACTGGAGATCCCAAGAAGTAGGTTCAAAAGGGACAACCAAACTACTGTGCAAATATAGTCACTGTCGGAAATTATTATTTCCTAACCATTCCTAGGGCGACACCGAGTGACGCTTGCATTGGTAAGGATAAGCAATTAGCTTTTAATGAGCTCATACCTTGGGGATAAAAACAAGTGGAGTATGGCAAGATACTGTTTATGAGACTCACCTATATGAGTGGGAACTGGCGGCCGGTTCTAGGAGAATGACGAGGCTAAATTCTCTAAGACCACTCACGAAACCAGGATTAAGTGTTCCATGGCCAAAACGGACACGACAATGAGAACTTAATATGGAAGGATGATAACCGTGTGGGTACTATTGTCTAGGTATACACTACGGAAAGCAGTTCAAGGTGTTTCACCACTGACAATCCAGTATATCCGATAGTATTCCACTAGGGGAGGTTCAAGGTCCTTGGCCACCTTCTCGATGCGATTATCGTTCGTTTGGTATCTCTCTAAATCTCCTCTTTGATTATTCCGGCTCTTATGCCAATTTGTCATTCATGTGGGGGATTGTTGGAAAACTTTAAATTTTGGATGGTAAAATATGTAGAATTTAATTCTCATTTAGAGATATTAAATATACAATTGAGAGTTGTCCAATATAAGTTACAGGTGAATGAAAATTATTGTAAATTATGGGTGTACAAATAGGTCCTTTGATGGACGCAGTTTAACTTTGGGTGCGTTATTAATTAAAGTCGAAAATTAATAATTGTTGGAATCGCTAATAAATTTTATTAGTTATCGACCAAAGTTAGTTATTGTTAGTTACTAACGTCCAGAGTTAGTTATTACCATGAATAGACACATCTATTCATTTGCACCCCTTTGAAGAGTCACCTACTCTACTATAAATAGAGGACTTCTCCACCCATTTGAAGCATTCCAACATTTCCTTCTACTCTCCCAATTCCCTACAAAGTCCTCCTAGACTTTGTAGAACCTTCAACTTTCAAAATTTGAATTCCTATATTCTAATTCAATTTCTTCAAGAGAGGTACCATGCCATTGCGGTTCGTAGGGTGTAAGTGGTGTACTGACTTCTTGCACGGTATGAGACGATTATCCTGGGAGGCGGTTTGTTCCGGATCAAGCAGTACCAAAGGGAGCAAATAAAGCCTTAAGGACATCGAGCCAATGCTCGAGATCGTTTCTAATTGCGATTCATATTCGACGACTTTTGTAAGTATTTTAATTCGTCTTTATTTAGTTATTTTCTATCATACGATTCTGTTTCAGCTTCTTCTCCATCTTCTTCTTTTTCGTCCAGTTTCGATTGTTCTCCAACACAAGCAACAGAGGTGTCGAGCCAAATTCCAGGTCTGCAATGGCGGCAGTAGGAATGAAATGCTGCTTTAGCTCCTCGTACTTGATGTGCTGAAGCACATCTGATAATTGAAAATTTGCTCGGCCTTCGGAGTATTGAACACCTTTGTCATTACATTGCACTGCGGATAAATCTGGAGTTAATCTACCGGCACAAGGATAGAAGAGTGACAGGGTCTCCGAAAGAGATATCCGGAGACGCTGAGACACTTTGAGATTGTTTTTTTCAAGGTGTTGATCACCATGAGTACTATTGCTTCCATTGTCTGAGGCATAGAACAGAAGCATGGGTACGTACATGGTTGGTATAAATTGATCAAGAAGAGAAAGCTTGAAGATACCAAGGTGAGAAGGCGTGGGAGAAGATGGCTTGATGGTTTCCTCGTAGAAAACCACCACCTTCATATCTTCTTCCTTTGCTGCCATCTCCTCTTGTTGTTGTTCAACAATGCAATGCCTACTAAACATCTTATACTGGTTGAACCCAATCAATCCCAAGATGTAAATGACAGAAGAACCTTCACTGATTAGTTTATTATAGTCAACTCCTTGCCTAAAGCATTTGTTATTTTAATTTAACCTTCACGGTTTGGTTTATATAATCTAACTCCTTGCCTGAAGCATTTGTTATTTTATTAACCCTTCACTGATTATTTTATTATATTCAACTCCTTGCCTACAAGCATTTGTTATCTTGGAGCAAAATGTGGAGACAGCTTGGCACCACCCCAACGAGTACCAACTATGCTAGTCTGTCAATATATACTTTACGTTAGTGACATTTTCCCAACCCCAACAATTTACTCCACCTCTCTCCTTTTCAAATTTTTCTTCATCCATCCCTATAGGGTACACCACTGGGATACTGTTCGGACATATGTGCGCTGTTTGAAACTCACATTTTCTTCAATGCGCGTCGGTTTAATAAACTGTCAGTGTGCCCCTCCCTTTCGGTCTACAGTGCGTCCTCCATTAGGGCCACGTCAGCATTTTTATTTTTTTTGCGGGCCCCGCCGCTACAGGACAAAAAAGTTACCCGGTATAGCAGGTCACTAGGGTTTCTAGATAACATTGTTAGCCTTTTAGAAAGATACCGATAACAATTGTAATGGTTCTGCTGTAGAAATTGCCCAGAAAGATAACAACATGCGATTTAGAGATAACAGGTAGCATTAATGAAATAACAAAAGCCTACGAGATAGATTACATCCGTTTTTATCGTAAAAATTTCACGAGTAATTCCATCTTAAAACCAGCAAATATCAGTCTTAGTTGGCTTTTCATAGATATATTTGTTGATTGAGACCAATAGAATTCCCCTTTGTCATGAAATCCATCTGGTATGTCTTGTTAATCATCTTCCGCATGGATTTCATCTTCGAGGTAGTCAACGGAAGGATTAGGACATGTAGTCATGTTGTGTCCAAGCTCCTTGCAATTGTCGCACCGTCTGCGCTTGTCTTTCTTGGGCCCTTTTGTCATGTTCGTGTCCGGTGGGTTCGAATTTTTCACGTGGGTGTAAGGATTATCTTCTTTCTTCACAACTCCATGGGTACCCTCTTCAGATTGAGAAATCATTCTCTTCATAGTTCTGATTCCATCGGCCATATGCTGCTTCCAATACTTAAAAAAAATTTGATGTTTCTACAACCCAAATTGGTATACAATTCCACTTGGCTCTTCATGGAACCACGACGTAAGGCTTGGACACTTGGGTCGTCACACGACTTCTGAACAGGCTCCTTCATCGAAGGCTCGATTTCGTAGAATTTCTTATCAGTTGTTACCCACCTATCGGCAATTAAACTTTTAGGGATCCTATGAACACTCTTCTCTTTTAGAACAAAAATCATATGTTTGCAAATCATCTTTGATGTCTCAAACTTAAAAAAAGTGCAGCAAAGACCCTGATTAGATCGTGTGCACTGAAAATTTGCTGCAACAGTTAAGTAAACAATGTTACTATACTTGATAACAATTTTAGGTTATAGAAAACATGCAAATCGAAAATTATGGAGGAAACATCAAAATATTACCATAAATAGGGAGAACTCATTTTTAAATGTAGAGATAACAATGTCAATCATTAAGACATAAATTATATAATTTGGCAATCAAACGTACTATGTGTGTACAATGCAAACTAATATAAATATCTAAATGAAGGGAGAAAGATGATACCACAGTTTGCTTTATTTCACCTCTGATAACGTAGAATTGATCAACCTTTGAATCTTCAATGGGAATAACCTTCAGCACTGAATAATCCTCAGCCATCTCATCTTGAATCTTGAACTTCATGAAGATATTATTGGTGAATACTTCAGCTGCCTGAACCTCGTTGTAAGTATCGGGTCCGATTGGTTAGATTTAAAGTGCTCCTCCCTCTCATTTTTCGTAGCTTTTCTATCCCAGTCATTAAAGCCCTGCAAAGGTGACCCTCCTATGTTCTTTGTTTGATTATATTCTACTTTGCAGAAGAAATACCAGCCAAGTTATCTCAAGAGTGCATTATTTTGACTTTCAAACAAAGTAAGCAATATCAAAATCTCAGAAAACAATTGTAAGTTGTAGATAGTTCTCATACAGTCTTAGACATTATCTGTATAATTGAGCACGTTCACAACAAATGTTGCTATATTCGGTGTAATTTGACTCACACAACGTAGAGTTAGAAAGTTAGGATGTTTCTTTATGGCCAACTACTCTTTGTGGTGATATGTTGGGTAAATAAGAAACCCCTTACACCCAATGAAGAATGCACCCATAGCAAGATACCATGTTGTTGTTGAACACTCGTGGCGGAACCGACGCGAAACCCTCGAATACTTACATTTCATGGCTCGATGACACAATAAGACTCCACAACACAACCACCAAAAGCTCAATGCACCCCGTGATGTTCTACAACATTAAGTCTTACGTCATGGAACACTGTGTCAAGGCAATACCTCCATTGTTCGTGTCTCCATCAAGTGTGTGGCTTGGGAGCTTTCAAACTTAATTAAACTAAGAATATTGATTGTTATTATAAATAAACATGCAAGAGCCACAATTAACCAACCATCTCGTACAATAAGTGAGTGAAAATTTCTTTTCGGCATTTTTGGGTTTATTCGAGGGAGGTAACTACATTTAATTCAATCAGGAATAACACACACGAGTTAGGGATATTAAAAATGTGTGCTCCTCTTGACCCACGTGATAATTCAAATGAAGAAAAAAGCATAAAAACACGATTCAAATGAAAAGATAACTTTTGTAACAGAAACAGATAGCAATTGTAGTAGGGTTCAGATTTATTGAGCAAAATGACTAAAGTACGGATAACAATACCAACGAAAAGTTAGGTCACTTGCATGGGAGATGGCAGAGAGGCTGTTTTCTGGAATGAACATGATAAAGGGCCTGAATTTGACACTACATGGAACATAAAGTTCATAATATATGACATGATTACATTTATTTAAATAGTTAGAGAAAAAATGAAAAAAACATGGACATACATGTTACAAAACGTGTGTTTTAATGGATGATTGTGATCCTCCTATGTTCTGTGTTTGGTTATATTCTAATTTACAGAAGAAATGCCATCCAAGTAATCTCAAGAGTGCATTATTTTGACTTTCAAAGCAAGTAAACAATATCAAAATCTCAGAAAATAATTGTAAGTTTTAGATAGTTCTCATACAGTCTTAGACATTATCAGTATAATTGAGCACGTTCGCAACAAATGTTGCTATATTCGGTGTAATTTGACTCACACAACGTAGAGGTAGAAAGTTAGGATGTTTCTTCATGGCCCACTACTGTTTTTTGTGATATGTTGGGTAAATAAGAAACCCCTTACACCCAATGATGAATGCACCTGTTGCATGATACCATGTTGTTGTTGAACACTCGTGGCGGAACGAACGCAGAACCCTCAAATACTTACATTTCATGGCTCAATGACACAATAAGACTCCACAACACAACCACCAAAAGCTCAATGCACCCCGTGATGTTCTACAACATTAAGTCTTGCGTCATGGAACACTGTGTCAAGGCAATACCTCGATTGTTCGTGTCTCCATCAAGTGTGTGGCTTGGGAGCTTTCAAGCCTAATTAAACTAAGAATATTGATTGTTATTATAAATAAACATGCAAGAGCCACAGTTAACCAACCATCTCGTACAACTAGTGTGTGAAAATTGCTTTTCGGCTTTTTCGGGGTCAATTCGGGGGAGGTAACTACATTTAATTCAATCAGGAATAACACACACGAGTTAAGGATATTAAAAATGTGTGCTCCTCTTGACCCACGTGATAATTCAAATGAAGAAAAAGCAAAAAACACGATTCAAATGAAAAGATAACTTTTGTAACAGAAACAGATAGCAATTGTAGTAGGGTTCAGATTTATTGAGCAAAATGACTAAAGTACGGATAACAATATCAACAAAAAGTTAGGTCACATGCATGGGAGATGGCAGAGAGGCCGTTTTCTAGAATGAACATAATAAAGTTCCTGAATTTGACACTACATGTAACGTAAAGTTCATAATATATGACTTGGTTACATTTATTTAAATAGTTAGAGAAAAAATGAAAAACACATGGACATACATGTTACAAAACGTGTGTTTTAAGGGATGATTGTGATCCTCCTATGTTCTGTGTTTGGTTATATTCTAATTTACAGAAGAAATGCCATCCAAGTAATCTCAAGAGTGCATTTTTTGACTTTCAAAGCAAGTAAACAATATCAAAATCTCAGAAAACAATTGTAAGTTTTAGATAGTTCTCATACAGTCTTAGACATTATCAGTATAATTGAGCACGTTCGCAACAAATGTTGCTATATTCGGTGTAATTTGACTCACACAACGTAGAGGTAGAAAGTTAGGATGTTTCTTTATGGCCCACTACTGTTTTTGGTGATATGTTGGGTAAATAAGAAACCCTTTACACCCAATGATGAATGCACCTGTTGCATGATACCATGTTGTTGTTGAACACTCGTGGCAGAACGGACGCAGAACCCTCGAATACTTACATTTGATGGCTCAATGACACAATAAGAATCCACAACACAACCACCAAAAGCTCAATGCACCCCGTGATGTTCTACAACATTAAGTCTTGCGTCATGGAAAACTGTGTCAAGGCAATACCTCGATTGTTCGTGTCTCCATCAAGTGTGTGGCTTGGGAGCTTTCAAGCTTAATTAAACTACGACTATTGATTGTTATTATAAATAAACATGCAAGAGCCACAGTTAACCAACCATCTCGTACAATTAGTAAGTGAAAATTGCTTTTCGGCATTTTCGGGGTCAATTCGGGGGAGGTAACTACATTTAATTCAATTAGGAATAACACACACGAGTTAAGGATATTAAAAATGTGTGCTCCTCTTGACCCACATGATAATTCAAATGAAGAAAAAGCAAAAAACACGATTCAAATGAAAAGATAACTTTTGTAACAGAAACAGATAACAATTGTAGTAGGGTTCAGCTTTATTGAGCAAAATGACTAAAGTACGGATAACAATATCAACGAAAAGTTAGGTCACATGCATGGGAGATGGCAGAGAGGCCGTTTTCTAGAATGAACATGATAAAGTGCCTGAATTGACACTACAAGGAACGTAAAGTTCATAATATATGACTTGGTTACATTTATTTAAATAGTTAGAGAAAAAATGAAAAACACATGGACATACATGTTACAAAACGTGTGTTTTAAGGGATGATTGTGATCCTCCTATGTTCTGTGTTTGGTTATATTCTAATTTACAGAAGAAATGCCATCCAAGTAATCTCAAGAGTGCATTATTTTGACTTTCAAAGCAAGTAAACAATATCAAAATCTCAGAAAACAATTGTAAGTTTTAGATAGTTCTCATACAGTCTTAGACATTATCAGTATAATTGAGCATGTTCGCAACAAATGTTGCTATATTCGGTGTAATTTGACTCACACAACGTAGAGGTAGAAAGTTAGGATGTTTCTTTATGGCCCACTACTGTTTTTGGTGATATGTTGGGTAAATAAGAAACCCCTTACACCCAATGATGAATGCACCCGTAGCATGATACCATGTTGTTGTTAAACACTCGTGGCGGAACGGACGCAGAACCCTCGAAAAATTACATTTCATGGCTCAATGACACAATAAGACTCCACAACACAACCACCAAAAGCTCAATGCACCCCGTGATGTTCTACAACATTAAGTCTTGCGTCATGGAACACTGTGTCAAGGCAATACCTCCATTGTTCGTGTCTCCATTAAATGTGTGGCTTGGGAGATTTCAAGCTTAATTAAACTAAGAATATTGATTGTTATTATAAATCAACATTCAAGAGCCACAGTAACCAACCATCTCGTACAATTAGTGAGTGAAAATTTCTTTTCGGCATTTTTGGGTCAATTCGAGGGAGGTAACTACATTTAATTCAATCAGGAATAACACACACGAGTTAGGGATATTAAAAATTTGTGCTCCTCTTGACCCACATGATAATTCAAATGAAGAAAAAGCATAAAAACACGATTCAAATGAAAAGAGAACTTTTGTAACAGTAACAGATAGCAATTGTAGTAGGGTTCAGATTTATTGAGCAAAATGACTAAAGTACGGATAACAATATCAACGAAAAGTTAGGTCACATGCATGGGAGATGGCAGAGAGGCTGTTTTCTGGAATGAGCATGATAAAGTGCCTGAATTTGACACTACATGGAACGTAAAGTTCATAATATATGACTTGGTTACATTTATTTAAATAGTTAGAGAAAAAATGAAAATCACATGGACATACATGTTACAAAACGTGTGTTTTAAGGGATGATGTGATCCTCCTATGTTCTGTGTTTGGTTATATTCTACTTTACAGAAGAAATGCCATCCAAGTAATCTCAAGAGTGCATTATTTTGACATTCAAAGCAAGTAAACAATATCAAAATCTCATAAAACAATTGTAAGTTTTAGATAGTTCTCATACAGTCTTAGACATTATCAGTATAATTGAGCACGTTCGCAACAAATGTTGCTATATTCGGTGTAATTTGACTCACACAACGTAGAGGTAGAAAGTTAGGATGTTTCTTTATGGCCCACTACTGTTTTTGGTGATATGTTAGGTAAATAAGAAACCCCTTACACCCAATGATGAATGAACCCGTCGCATGATACCATGTTGTTGTTGAACACTCGTGGCGGAACGGACGCAGAACCCTCGAATACTTACATTTCATGGCTCAATGACACAATAAGACTCCACAACACAACCACCAAAAGCTCAATGCACCCCGTGATGTTCTACAACATTAAGTCTTACGTCATGGAACACTGTGTCAAGGCAATACCTCCATTGTTCGTGTCTCCATCAAGTGTGTGGCTTGAGAGCTTTCAAGCTTAATTAAACTAAGAATATTGATTGTTATTATAAATCAACATGCAAGAGCCACGCTTAACCAACCATCTCGTACAATTAGTGAGTGAAAATTTCTTTTCGGCATTTTTGGGTTTATTCGAGGGAGGTAACTACATTTAATTCAATCAGAAATAACACACACGAGTTAGGGATATTAAAAATGTGTGCTCCTCTTGACCCACGTGATAATTCAAATGAAGAAAAAGCATAAAAACACGATTCAAATGAAAAGATAACTTTTGTAACAGAAACAGATAGCAATTGTAGTAGGGTTCAGATTTATTGAGCAAAATGACTAAAGTACGGATAACAATATCAAAGAAAAGTTAGGTCACATGCATGGGAGATTGCAGAGACGTTGTTTTCGGGAATGAACATGATAAAGTGCCTGAATTTGACACTACATGGAACGTAAAGTTCATAATATATGACTTGGTTACATTTATTTAAATAGTTAGAGAAAAAATGAAAAGCACATGGACATACATGTTACAAAACGTGTGTTTTAAGGGATGATTGTGATCCTCCTATGTTCTGTTTTTGGTTATATTCTACTTTACAGAAGAAATGTCATCCAAGTAATCTCAAGAGTGCATTATTCTGACTTTCAAAGCAAGTAAACAATATCAAAATCTCAGAAAACAATTGTAAGTTTTAGATAGTTCTCATACAGTCTTAGACATTATCAGTATAATTGAGCACGTTCGCAACAAATGTTGCTATATTCGGTGTAATTTGACTCACACAACGTAGAGGTAGAAAGTTAGGATGTTTCTTTATGGCCCACTACTATTTTTGGTGATATGTTGGGTAAATAAGAAACCCCTTACATCCAATGATGAATGCACCCGTAGCATGATACCATGTTGTTGTTGAACACTCGTGGCGGAACGGACGCATAACCCTCGGCTACTTACATTTCGTGGCTCAATGACACAATAAGACTCCACAACACAACCACCAAAAGCTCAATGCACCCCGTGATGTTCTACAACATTAAGTCTTACGTCATGGAACACTGTGTCAAGGCAATACCTCCATTGTTCGTGTCTCCATCAAGTGTGTGGTTTGGGAGCTTTCAAGCTTAATTAAACTAAGAATATTGATTGTTATTGTCAATCAACATGCAAGAGCCACAGTTAACCAACCATCTCGTACAATTAGTGAGTGAAAATTGCTTTTCGGCATTTTTGGGTCAATTCGAGGGAGGTAACTACATTTAATTCAATCAGGAATAACACACACGAGTTAGAATATTAAAATTTTGTGCTCCTCTTGACCCATGTGATAATTCAATTGAAGAAAAAGCATTAAAACACGGTTCAAATGAAAAGATAACTTTTGTAAGAGCAACATATAGCAATTGTAGTAGGGTTTAGATTTATTCAGAAAAATGACTAAAGTCCGGATAACAATTTCAACGAAAAGCTGGGTCACATGCATGGGTGTAGGTCGACAATGCAAGTCTATCTGCTGGGACGACGAGTTTCTCAACACGTGTTGTGCTCTAAACTTCCAAAACAGCGGGAGATCGTAACTCTAATCCGTAAGAGACTCGAGAAAGCCGAGAAGGTTTCGAAAACTTAACTATACATATGTGAAATTGTTTTATATAGTATTGTTAGTCATTTGTATAGAATTACTTTCAAATTAAGCTAAAGCCTGCTGATCTTTGATCGTTTAACTCAGGTTTTTAGGTTTTGTTGATCTTTTTATCAAAGATTTTTATCTTGACAAAACTTTTGGTTATGTAACAATTGTTATCTGGGCATTTATAGCCAACTAACTCGCAACTACCAGTTCTCATTGAGTGAAAGACCAAGGAACCCATCTACCCACATTAAATTCATAAATGCACATTGTGTAGCTAACAAATAGTTTCCTTACTTATAAAATTGTTATCCATAATCGCTGATAATGTTATTTGGGCATTTATTGCCAACTAACTCCCAACCACCAAGCTTCTTCTTTTATTTCTAGCTCACCAACCATTTCAAATACATACACCTACCCATTCACTCCCATTCAGATATTATTTTCTTCTCTCACCCTTACCTCTTCTATTCTTTCTTCCCTCAACATGTCTCAACATAGTTTTAACTCTACAACCAAACAACACAACACTCCCACTAAAGCTCAAGCCTACACCATAACACGCAAGTTATGGTGTAGGCTTGAGCTTTGTTATTGTAGCCATAACCCGCTTATTCGAATCACACATATGCCGAAAAACGATGGGCGCAACTTGAACCAAGGGTATAGGTCGACAATGCAAGTATATCTGCTGGGAAGACGAGTTAATCAACACGTGTTGTGCTCTAGAACTCCCAAAACGGCAGGAGATAGTAACTACAATCCGTAAGAGATTCGAGAAAGCCGAGAAGGTTTCGAAAACTTAACTATACCTATGTGAAATTATTCTATTTAGGCCTTTTAGTCATTTGTATCGTATTACTTTCAAATTAAGCTAACTTCTGCTGACCGTTAATCGTTTAACTAAGGTTTTTTGGTTTCACTGATCTTTTTATCAATGATTGTTATCTTCTTATGGCTACTGGTTATCTGATTTATGTCCTTGTTTTCTGCGGTTGTATTAATATTCTCTGATTGTTATCTTCCTGAAAATTTTGTTTTCATATGTCTTATAAATGTTATCTAGGTCAAAAAAGATTCCCTCCTGGGACCACATTTTTTGTCCGCTAGCGGGTATTTTGGTAATAACCGGGAAGTACCGGCTGAGCCGGTTACCTCTGGACGCACCAAAGTTTTTGCCCATAGTTAGTCAGACAACAACTTCATCATACCTTCCTTTAATGTTTGACATGTTACTACTTACTCGGACTTAGCTGTAAAATCTGGAGTAGTCCCCCACTTTCATCTCCCGATTCCTCCCGAATTGCAAAATATGGTACTGCCAGAGGGGACTGGGAGCCGCCACCTGCCGCTCTTCATTCCACACACCCGAGTCAAACTAATCCTACTATTAGGCATGGTGGCCAGTATTACCAATACCTGAATCATCCCGGTTAGTGGTTTGGGAGCACGATACATTATATAATTCAATACAGTAGGGGTGGGCTTCTTTGGGTGGCTTGGTAGGAATCAATAATGTTCTTAAAGATGTTGACCCATTTCTACAGTATTTTCAAGTTGAAATGCTAGTAATGCTAAATTGAAAAATACTTTTTAGCAAAGTTATGATTCGTACTTAAGTGTTCTTAAGTCATTGCCCTATTATAGTACTAAATAACCAACATATTAGATAGGAAGAGTTAACAAATACTCATTGTTACTCAGAGAATCCAATACAATGGCCTTATACGAAGGATTCCAAATCCCACTATCCGGAGGGTTGTAAAGATCAGATTCACTTCTGACAACGATAGTCATGCCTAATCTACCTGACAATTGGACCTTAAGAGCCTGTTTGTTGTTCAACTTATATTTAAGAGATTCAGAGTGATGGGATAGTTAGTGAAAGGACTGATAGTGACGGGATTAGTAGTACTGAGAGATATAAGATGGTGTTTGTTTGAGTGTAGAATTAGAGATTGACAATTAACTAAAATTACCAACTCACCCTCTATGAAAAAATGAAAAAAGTCGTGACATAAGAATTAGTGTAATGAATGAGGGTAATTCTGACTTTTAGCTAAGCCACCACGTGGCGGCTTAATACCTCCTACCCCAGGTATAGATAGGGAGGTGTTTCAAGTCTTTTGAGTGCAAAAGCATGGGCTCAATTATAAGCCATAACTTTACATTTGCAACAACAAACAAGGGCTTAAATAATAGTCCCATCATATCCCATGCAAATAGTGAAAACTAACATGCTCTAAGTGTCGACAACCCTACTAGATCATCTGTCCAATAGAGCAGTACTACCAGCGCCTATAGCACTAGCATCGCCTATAGCTGAGTACAACTCATGTATACAACTGACTCTGAGAGACATAGACTGCCTCACTCAAGAGCCTGCCAAATAGTGGGGGTATGGAGACCTGCAGAGTCTTTACCCTCATATCCCGAGCCTAGACCCATCCGGAATAGTAGTATATGATAATCCAATTACTGAAAACAGTTCTAAAGTATTTAGTTTATTCATATAAGCTCCAGAATGGCTTTTGCTTCTTGGAAACAGTGTTTACACAGAATACAGATAAAACACGTACATGTTTACTTGATAGATCACCAAATACCTTCTCTAATTGAGCTGATTTCCTACTACAACAGTATTAACATAGTTCAAGTGCATCTACTATTAACACATGCCCTCTAAGTGTGGTAGAATGTAGCTATGCAGATGTCAAGCTGACTGCCCAGCCCAAATAACCAATTTACCTGTGTCTGGTAAGTCGTTTTCCAGTACAGTCCTTATTATGCATGAACCCCTCTACTATAATTAACAATAGGGATGGAAATATGGTACGATCCGATCTGAGATCCGAGCCGAATAGATCATATCCGAATCCGATCCAATTCAAAATGAATCAGATTTGGATTCGGAAAGCTAGATCCGATCGGATTTGGATCTGGATTTGGATCGGAGGTCAGTTCCATCGGGTACCGACTCGATCCGATCCAACGTATATGTGTGGTTTACGAATATACCCATATTACCTCCCCACTTACTGATGCAGGAGCAGACGATCCAGATGAAGCTGAACTGTCAGATGCGACTAATTTGGCGCTTCTCTACCATGAGATGGAAGATAAGCGCAAGGGACGGAAGAAATTGCAGCTTTTGGTGTCGCCGCACTGTTTGGGCCATAACTTTGGCTACGGGTATCAGAATGACGCGAGCCACCCCAATTCGGAAAGCTCTCGACGAGACGCACGACGCCCCGATCTTCATCCCCAAATTCCACTGTTTGACCTATCATACTGGCATTTTTAGTTATTTTTTACTATTTTTAGTAATATTTCTGTTGCTTATTAGGACCTCAGTTTGACACCGTTTTGGGTCAAACTTTCACGTACGTGTTTCTTTCAATGAGGCCAAACTGTTGGGCCAATTTCGGGATTTTGCCATTTTTGGCAAATTTTATGATTTCAGCTATATATGCCCGGCTTGTGGGCAGAATTGAGCAGTTTTTGATCAATACATATTTTCTTCGAACCCTAGAGTCTCTCTACTGGTTTTTGGGTTTCATTGTGTCTACTGATGGTGTGCATGCAGATCCTTCGAAGATTGAGGCAATTGTGGACTGGCCCAGGCCTAAGACACTGCACGATGTGCGCAGTTTCCATGGGTTGGCTTCTTTCTATCGCAGGTTCATCAGAAATTTCAGCACTTTGGTGGCACCCATCACTGAGTGTCTGAAAGGGCGTGATTTCAAGTGGACGGATGAAACAGAGGCCAGTTTCAACCAGGTCAAGAAGATGATGACAGAGGCACCAGTTCTGGCACTACCTGATTTTGACAAGATGTTCGAGGTTAACTGTGATGCCTCAGGTTTGGGCATTGGCGGTGTTCTGAGTTAGTCAGGGCGTCCGATTGCGTTCTTCAGTGAGAAGCTATCCGGGGCCAGAAAGAATTACTCGACTTATGATTTGGAGTTCTTCGCCATTGTTCAGACGTTGAAGCACTGGCGTCATTACCTAGTGCAGAAGGAGTTCGTTTTGTTTACAGATCATGAGGCTTTGAAGTACATTAATGGGCAGCACAAGTTGAGTCGGCGGCATGCCAAGTGGGTGGCCTATTTGCAGGAATTCACTTTTGCATTGAGGCACCAGGCGGGAAGTTTTAACCGGGTAGCCGATGCTTTGAGTAGGCGTAATCTGCTTCTTACATCCATGAGCAACCAGGTTCCTGGGTTTGAAGCATTTGCAGATATGTATGAGGCAGACCCTTCCTTTGGGAAGATCTTTGCTGAGGTAATTTCTGGTCAACGCCATGATTTTGTTTTGCATAATGGTTATCTGTTTCGGGGACGGCGTTTGTGCGTTCCAGATTGTTCTTTGCGGCAGCAGATTATTAGGGAGCTTCACCAGGAAGGGCACTTTGGCCGAGACAAGACGTTTGTTCTTGTATCTGCTGATTTTTATTGGCAAAAATTGAGTGCTGACGTGGCGCACTATGTGGACCCTTGCTATGTGTGTCAGCGATCGAAAGGAGTTCTCACGAATGCAGGTCTTTACACTCCTTTACCTGTCCCTGAGGCGCCATGGTTTGATGTCAGTATGGATTTTGTTCTCGGCTTACCCCGCACCCAGAGAGCGGCAGATTCTGTCCTTGTTGTTGTTGACAGGTTTTCCAAAATGGCACATTTTGTACCATGTAGGAAGACAATGGATGCAGTGCGGATAGCCCACCTCTACTTTAGAGAAATTGTGAAGCTGCATGGGGTACCACGGTCCATCACCTCGGATCGTGACACGAAGTTCATGAGTCAATTCTAGAAGAGCCTCTGGGATAAGTTGGGCACTCAGTTGAACTTCAGCAGTGCGTATCACCCGCAGACCGACGGGCAGACGGAGGTGGTGAATCGCAGTCTAGGGAATCTTCTCAGGTGTTTGGCAGGTTCCAAGCCCAAGCAGTGGGATTTGGCGCTTGCTCAGGCGGAGTTTGCGTATAACAGGTCAGTGAACAGAACTACGGGAATGAGTCCTTTCCAGATTGTTTATGGTCAGAACCCGACAGGGGTGCTGGATTTGGCTCCGATTCCGCGTGTGGGACGCGTTCATCCTAAGGCTGAGGAGATGGCAGATCAATTGAGGGGTATTCATGACCAGGTGAAGAACAAGATTGAAGAGAACAACGGCAAATACAAGGCTCGGGTGGACAAGCATCGTCGTCAGGTACTAATTGATGTTGGTGATTTTGTATGGGCTGTATTGACTCGTGATCGTTTCCCTGTTGGCGAGTACAATAAGCTCAAAGATCGGAAGATTGGGCCTTGTCAGATCGTGCAAAAGATCAATGATAATGCTTACAGGTTGAGGCTTCCCAGTCACCTGAAGACCTCGGGCGTGTTCAATGTGAAGCATCTCACTCCTTGCTTTGTGGATTCTGAAGACATTGCTGTGAACTCGAGGACGAGTTCTTTCCAACCCGGGGAGACTGATGCAGGAGCAGACGATCCAGATGAAGCTGAACTGTCAGATGCGACTAATTTGGCGCTTCTCTACCATGAGATGGAAGATAAGCGCAAGGGACGGAAGAAATTGCAGCTTTTGGTGTCGCCGCACTGTTTGGGCCATAACTTTGGCTACGGGTATCAGAATGACGCGAGCCACCCCAATTCGGAAAGCTCTCGACGAGACGCACGACGCCCCGATCGAGCTACGCTCCATCGGGGTCCATCTTCATCCCCAAATTCCACTGTTTGACCTATCATACGGGCGTTTTTAGTTATTTTTTACTATTTTTAGTAATATTTACGTTGCTTATTAGGACCTCAGTTTGACACCGTTTTGGGTCAAACTTTCACGTACGTGTTTCTTTCAATAAGGCCAAACTGTTGGGCCAATTTCGGGATTTTGCCATTTTTGGCAAATTTTATGATTTCAGCTATATATGCCCGGCTTGTGGGCAGAATTGAGCAGCTTTTGATCAATACATATTTTCTTCAAACCCTAGAGTCTCTCTATTGGTTTTTGCCTTTCTATTCGTTGTTCTGCTGCGTTTGATCCCTCGCCTTGATTCAATTCGGCGTTACTTACCCTTCCAATAAGAATACAATAATAACTCCAATCCACAAAGCATTTGTTTTGTGTTTTAGACTTCTTAAATTACAAACATGTTTTAGCGTATAAACTAGTGTTTAGTTTTTATGTTATTTTTTATATTTTGTTGCAAATCTGAGGCTAATCTGACCCGAATCCAATCCGAAAAATGTATTATGTGGATCTACATATCGAATTTGGATCCACTGAATGAAAGTCGATTTAATCCGATCCGAATCTGGTGACGATCCGAACGGATCTGGATCCTATTTCTCCTGATCAGATCTGGGTCGAGAAGTGTCTGATCCGATCCAGATCCGACCCTTGCAGTCCCTAAGACCATCTTCCTCAGTGCACCAAATCCTATATTTGATGGTAAGATTTGGTGTTTTCGGCCTCCCACAACAAATCACCAAATCATCAAATCACCAAAAAAAATTGTGATTTTTTAGGCCTCCAACAGTCATTGACCAATAAAACAACAAATCACCAAATTCTATATTTGGTGTAGCTTTTGTGAAATGGTGAAGTGCATCTCCCACAGTACCCCCAAATCCTATCATATATCACGAAATCCTGTTTTTACCACCGAATTTGATGGCGAAAATAGGATTTGGTGTAATCTCACCAAATTTTTATTAAGTGTTTAGGACATGTTCTTACATTACTTTTATATAATTGGAGATGTAATGTCAAAGTGGTACAAATAATTTTTGACGACTAATATAATTAATTTTAGTGATAGATAATACAATATAAACAAAAATGACGACAAGAACAATGCATTAATAATAAACTCATAAAATGAACAGATCACATTATTAGCATGAAAATAAAATACATAGTCAAACTACGAAAATGAAGAAAGCATAATGAAAAACAAAATAATATAATAATGGAATGTGCCATGTTTGCGTGCCAATCTAGATGAAATTCTCGTTTTGGTAGCTAAAATTGGGATAACTTTCATCTGGTAAAGCGTATTCCTGATCATTATTTCTAGGAGGTTCTGGGACTTACGATCCATCATACTTCCTCCTCTCGTCCATCCACCAAATTTTAAGTTCTTTGCTACTCCAGGCATGTTATCTCCCTAAGAAAGGGCTTGTTTCTTGGAAGTCCAAAATTTTAGATTTATTGGTGTAAGATTACTCAAATCTTTTGTCATAGTCATGATATCCTGCTCATTTTAGGCTTGTGAGCTAATCATTTTGCAGTTTCTTCTAATATTGTTTTGGTAATAAAGTATTTTTTATTTTCATAGTTATGGAATTCATGATTTGGTGATAAATTTGATGATTTGTTGTGGGATGCCAAAAATAACATTCTCTAAATTTGATGAAATTGTGAAATAACAATCTGATGTAAAAATTGGTGAAAACTGTAAGAGACTAAAAGTGCTATGTTTTTACCAAAAATGGTGAAATGGTGTTTTTGAGGGTTAACTGTGGGAGGCCAAACTATTTTCTCCACCAAATATCGGATTTGGTGTAAAATGTGATATCAACTGTGGAAGATGCTCTACTTAATAGGTGAGCCACATGATGTCCAGATGACCATACAAGACTATGCCACAGTTTCTATTTAATTTTACTTAGGTCCATGTAGTTTGATATAACAACAGTTTGGCCTCTACAGTTGAATTGATCAAATCCAACTCCATATAGGTACGGATCGACTCCTCATGTCATTAAACGGTTACAGAGATATGGGGGCATGTCTTGGGTCACACAATTTGGTTGTCCAATTCAAGTTTTGATTAAATTACCAATTTTCCCATCATATAATACATCTCACTCAAACTAGTGTTCCCGAAACTGATCAACCGTTACCGAAACTCATTTGTTCCAATCTCGATCACACCATCAAACCATCAAGGCTTTCCAGGATCTGGGTCTGTCTTCGAAGTAGATCTCTGAAGTCATCTCCATGAACCCAAAGATTGTGCATCACAGCACCAACGCAATTGGCTCTGGATGTTGTGAATTGAAGAAAATCCTTGGTTCCAGTGTATAATCGTTTATGGTCTCAAAGAAGTGTTTTTGGTTTATGAAGTGCAATCTGAAGAAGAACATGATCCCTAATGTTGAATTCTTCAAGACTAATTGTGGGATCGCTGACTCTGAGATAGTCAAATTCGTCCATTACCAGCCTCGTTTTTTCTTGGTTTATCCCGAGTTTATGAAGGAATGTGTTGATTGGGTTGATCAAATGGGTCTCCCAAGGCATTCCAAGATGTACTTGATAGGCATTTGGTTAATTGGTTCAGTGTCTACGGAAAACTGGAAACGCAAAATCGATGTTTTCAGAAGTTTGGGGTTTTCTCAAGATAATATCAGATCAGCTTTTAGAAGGTCTCCCAAGGCTTTTGCCATCTCCGAGATGAAATTAAAGAGGCTACGGAAGTTCTCCTAAGTGCAGGAAATCACGATATCTCCTTAATTGTCAACAATCCGGAGTTACTCACGTACAGTGTTGAGAAGAGAATTAAGCCGCGACTACGAGTTCTGGATGTTTTAGAGACAAAGAATTTGCTTGTGAAGAAGCCTAGTATAACATCCCTCTGTGTGATTTCCAATGAAAAATTCTTGAATAAGTACGTGCTTTCGGAATCAAAGGAACCGACACTCTTGTTGAAAGGGTTGTGGAACTAGGGATGGAAGAGGTGTTGGGTTTTTTGGCTGATTCAAAATCCTAGCATGGGATGGTCAAAGGAGGCTGGTAGTTTTAGAAGTAATTACATTACTTTGGCCGCAAGAAATCTATTTGATTCCTTGTCGGGGTCTACTTTGACTAATTTATTTGGCAATGTCCTTATTGGGTTAGGAAACAATTTAGGATGAATTATTTCCTAGTTTGTCTCGGATTAGTTTTGGACATTACTTGGGCTCCAAGTCTTGTACGAGTATATAAATAGATGCTAGGGTCATGACTTGATGTGTCCTTGTAACTGGTATTAGCTTCTCATCAATAAATTGGTTGGTTTGGCCGTGGAAGTAGCTAGTCTCAAAACTAGTGAACCACGTAAATTCTTGTGTTCTTCATCTTGCTATTGTTTTCTTCCTTTCTCTTGTCTCTCATGTATTGGAATCCTAACAAGTGGTATCAGAGCCTGGTTCGTAGAGTCTCAAGAGAAGCAATGGCCAGTTCGTGATCAAGATCTGTCGGGATTGATGGGAAGATTGGGTTTCCGACGGTTGGCCTCTGAAATAGGGGGTGCAAGCACACCAAGCCTTTGTTGGGTGGCTATCGGGTTCCTTGTTGGGGGAGCTATTGGGCTCTTGTTGTGGAGCATCGGAGTTGTGGATCTAGCTTTATTACATCCAGCACGCTTTCGGTTCCGGCATGCGTCAATCGACATGGCGTGATCAACTCGACGAGTGATCTGGATCATATCTGAATTTGGCAGCTAGGAGGATTCAAGTCTAGGTGGAGGCGACTCGAATCAACTAGCGTTTAGAGGGAGTGTCCCAAGAATTGTTCACCTGTAGATCTCACTTCAGGGGGAGGAGGAGGGACGTTCGAGGACGATTAAACTCTCGAGGCCCCTTGGGGGCGGTTCGGGCTCCCTTCATGGAGCATGGGTGCGTGTTGTTGGGAACGCAGATTGGTGGCGTGTTATTGTGCACACATCGGTTGGTGGCGCGATTGGATCTTGGATTGGCGCGCTACGATTATTGGTTTTGCGCAATGGTGCGGGTGGCAGCGCAAATTGGCATGACATCGTTTGATAGGCACTTTGTTGCGAAGGGTCATTGGCGCAACGTTGCGGTATGCATTGTGTCATGGTGCATTAGGGGATTTTTTATTGGGACGAATTGTCTTTGTGTTTGTTGAAGACGCATAGACGCGCTTGTTGTGGCGTGTTGGGAGTGTGTTCAATTCCGCAAATTAGGAATACACTCGGATTGGGTTTTTTTGGATTGATGAGAAGTATTGGTTCGGTAGTTATGGGGTTTGAATTAAGGTGGAGGTTTGTTGGACTTTTTGGTTGATTCAAAATCCTAGCATGGGATGGCCAAAGGAGGCTGGTAGTTTTGGACGAAATTACATTACTTTGACAGCAAGAAATCTCTTTGATTCCTTGTAGGGGTCTACTTTGACTAATATATTTGGCATTGTCCTTATTGGGTTAGAAAACAATTTAGGATGAATTGTATCTTAGTTTGTCTCGGATTAGTTTTGGACATTAGTTGGGCTCCAAGTCCTGTACGAGTATATAAGTTGATGCTAGGGTCATGTCTTGGTGTGTTATTGTAATTGGTATTAGCTTCTCATTAATTAATTGTTGGTTTGGTCGTGTATGAAGCTAGAGAACCACGTAAATTCTTGTGTTCTTCATCTTGTTTTGCTTTCTTGCTTTCTCTTGTCTCTCACGTATTGGAATCCTAACATGTACATCATGACTCTAACAACGCCTACTAGATAATCAGCCATGGCTTCTTCTTCTGCCAATGGCGATTGAATGAGAAGAATGTCAAGTAATAGCAAAATGCATCCAACGGGCAGCGGAGAAGGTGGACTACTGTTGTGTTACTGTGATAAATACTCGCTATTAGGAAAAGTTGAGTTTGCTCGCATCCTATCAGCAAGAGGATAAGGGGTCAAAAGCTCTACATCTTATTTGTTTAGGGGAACTCGACTCTACATCTGATTGAGTAACAAAAAACTTTTTCTTTAGAAAAAGTAACAAGAACTCTATAGTTATTCATGTCTCCATTTTTCATGTAAAATTGAAATCGGTTGCATATAGAGAGCTAGTAGATTAACTTGTTTTAAAGTTGTCATCGAGTTATATTTTATTCACTAATAACACAAATGATATCATACTACTCATGTTTCGCTTGCCTAATTCAACAAAATTTACTTATTTAGGAATCTGATAACAAACAATCATTTGTTATTATCATGTGCAGATCACGTGCTACATACTAGCTCTAATGGGGTTGAAGCTCATGACAATAAGGTCGGTGAAGGAAAAATAATGAAGAACAAGAGGGTATGAAAATTTTAGTTTTTGGTGAGGATTCCAGTTGAATCAGGAGGATATCATCATCATCAGAGAGAGGGAGGGAGGGAGGGTTGAAAGTTTATTCCCATCCGTTCCGTTAGTCAATGTTTTGTTCTGTACTTTGGCATAATCAAAGATTCAAGGGTGTGCATTATGATTTGTCAGAACACAAGGGTACACAAGAAAATTATGCCCAAACTTGGGGGTAAAAGTTATTATTTTCCCGGGAGAACCACATTTTCAAATAACATGAAACTAATAGCAGATAATGAAACGATGAGGAAGATGAACAAGCAATAGAAAGAGTAAAGGCTGTATTGAATGAAGGATACAGAACCCTAAACGGCAGGGTTAAATACAGAGAATCATAACGGTAGGAAACTAACGGCTAAGATCTAATCATGCTAGCAGATAAGGATCCCAGCTCTTTAGGGTTTACATCAGTAATATAATGGGCTAACAAAGGAATGGGCTAAGGTGAGGCCCAATACAGCTATAGATAATTATGTGGGCTTGAATATGAACCGTGGGCTTCATCGTGGATCATTTCGTCTATTAGTCCCCCGTAAACTCATGGTGGTTGAGGCTGCACCATGAGTTTAGCTTTAATTGAATCAAACTGCGACGGATACAAGCTCTTAGTGAAGATATCAGCTGTTTGTTCTTTGCCTGAAACAAAATCGACAATCAAGTCACGAAGTAGAACTTTCTCACGAACATAATGATAGTCAAGCTCTATATGTTTCGTTCTTGCATGAAATAGAGGATTAGCAGTTAGAGATAAAGCATATCGATTATCTGACCAAAGAATAGGAGGGTCAGACAACCGAAATTTGAGATCACGAAAAAGAGTTTTGAACCACGCAATGTCAGCAGCAGCAGTTGCTAAAGCACGATATTCTGCTTCGGTAGAGGACCGAGCTACAGTTGGTTGTTTCTTGGAGGCCCAATGAACGGGATTGGGCCCAAGAAATACAAATAACCCGGTAGTGCTGCGACGATCAGTTGGGTTACCAGCCCAATCTGCGTCGGTAAAGACATGAAGAGGTAAAGGACCTGTTTGATAAAAAATGCCATGAGTTTTTGTCCCTTGTAGATAGCGTAAAATACGTTTAGCCCCAGATAGATGAGTATCAGTAGGGGTATGCATAAACTGACATAGGTGGTTGACAGCAAAAACAATATCGGGTCGACTGAAAGTCAAGTATTGGAGAGCCCCTAATAACTGTCGAAAAGAAGTTGGATCAGCTAAAGGCCGACCATCTAAAATATGATACTTAATGCCTGCTGCAAGAGGGGTGGGACAAGATTTGCAAGAAGACATGTTGTATTTGACAAGTAAATCAATAATATACTTGGTTTGATGAAGTAAAATTCCAGATTTGGTCTTTGTAATTTGGAGTCCCAAAAAATATGTTAGCTCACCAAGGTCTGTCATCTCAAATTCTCGGTGAAGTTTAGGAATAAGAGATGCAATAAAACCCAGATCATTGTCGGAGATGATAATATCATCAACGTATAAAAGAAGGACAATAATGTTGTTGAGAGAGTGCCGAATAAAAAGTGAAGTATCAGCAGTAGAGGCAGTGAAGCCTAATGAAAGTAAATAAACAGTAAATCGTTCAAACCATGTACGTGGCGCTTGTTTTAACCCATAAATTGATTTGTTCAATTTACAGACTTCGTAAGGAAACTGGGGATGAATAAAACCTTGGGGCTGGGACATGTATACAGTTTCTCGAAGGTTGCCGTGAATAAAGGCATTTTTTGACGTCAAGTTGACGTAATGGCCAATCAAAAGCAGCAGCTAAGGCAAGGATACTCCAAACAGTTGTGTGTTTAACCACAGGATTGAACGTTTCATCGTAATCCAAGTCGGGGGTTTGGTGAAACCCCTTGGCAACCAAACGAGCTTTATAGCGAGAAACTTCCCCATTGGTGTTAAACTTTGTTTTGAAAACCCACTTGTTGCCAATAATGTTGGCAAAAGGGGGAGGGTAAACTAAAGTCCACGTATTTTGATTTTGGAGACTGTTAAACTCATCAATCATTGCGGATTGCCATTGAGAGTGTTGAACAGCCTCAGAAAAAGAAGATGGATCAGAAAAACAAGAAGAAGAAGAAGTGACTTCTTTAAACCCATAAAAAGAAGAAGAAGTAGTGTTACTGTTTTGAGCATTGTATAACATCTTCTTCTTGCTTATGCCTGATTTGCTGCGAGTTTGCATAGGGTGACCTGGTTGCTGAGGTGGGAGGTTCATCATTGAGTCAGCTGGTGGTAATATCGTGCCTGAACTGGGTGATTGCAGAGCACCAGTGGGGGGGCCTGGTGATGCAACATGCTGGCCAGCAGTCTGCATTATTGATCCAGGACTCTCAGACCCTGTATTACCTGTTTGTGGGGGGTTATCAGCAAAACCAGGAGGGGGTGGTGTTGGTAAATAGTCAATTGTACCTGAAATAAAAACAGGAATAGAATGAGTAGAGGGAAAAACAGAAGGCAAGTCAATAGTATCAGTGTTAAGAGTGGAGGAGGTAGTAGTACTGAGTTCAGATGAACCTGCAAAAGGAAAGTTGTATTCATCAAATATAACATCACGGCTAATATAAAATTTCTGAGTTGATCGTTCATAACACAAGTAGCCTTTATAACCAGAGGCATATCCCAAGAAAATGCATTGAGTAGTTTTGTTATCCAATTTAGAGTGATTATATGATTTTAAACGTGGATAACACGCACAGCCGAAAACTTTTAAATAATTATAGTCAGGTTTTTCTTTGAATAAGAGCTCGTAAGGAGATTTATTTGAAGTAGTTTTTCTTGGTAAACGATTAATTAAGAAATTTGCAGTAGCAATAGCATGTAACCAGAAATTTTTTGGTAAATTAGCATTATGAAGTAAGGTAATAGCAGTTTCGACTATGTGACGGTGTTTTCGTTCAGAAATCCAATTTTGTTGTGGCGTATGAGGACAGGATTTTTGATGGATTATGCCATTATCACTTAAAATTTTCTGAAATAAGAATGAGGTGTATTCACCTCCACCATCTGACCTAAGAATAGTTATAGGAAATTGCAAAAGTTTTTCAATAAAGGATTTTAACTTGGGAAAAACAGTAACCACTTCAGATTTAGCATGTAATGGGAATAACCAAGTAAAATATGAGAAATCATCCACAAACAAAACATAATAACGATAAGCATGAAGGGATTTAAGTGAAGCAGGTCCCATACATCCGAATGTACCAAATAAAGAGGAGTAGTAACAGATGATTTAGAAGCAGTGTAAGGTAATCTTGACATTTTACCTGCTAAACATGATTGACACATATAATTATCAGAGTTTAAAGTAGAAGAACAGCTTACACAAAGTTTTAAAATAGACTGGGTTGGATGACCAAAACGATTGTGCCAAATAGAGGATTGAACTCTTTGACCCAGATATCCTTGAGGAGAAGAAGAAGACTTGACAGAAGACTTGACAGACTCATTTGAGATTGGGTAAACTCCATTTTCACTCAAACCTTGATAAATAATTTTGCCCGTTGCCTTGTCCTGAAGACAAAACGAGTGGGCATCAAAAATTGCAATTAAATTGTGTTCTAGACATAACTTATTCACATAAAGCAGATTTGCAGAGATAGCAGGAACATGTAACACATTTGATAAAAGTAAATTATGTAAATTGGTTGAGAGAAGGGCAGTACCAGTATGATTGATTGGGAGAGAAGAGCCATTACCCACTTGTACGTGATCATGTCCATTATATGGTTCCACAAGAGATAGATTTTTAAGATCAGCAACCACATGGTTTGATGCCCCAGTGTCTGTTAACCAGTAGTCTGGAGCCTGAGTGGATGGTGCTTGTGTGTTAGCTGCCATGGAAGAGAGCTGAGCAGGAGGCATACGTCCTTGGTACGCATAATCCATGCGATGCCAGCAATCTAGAGCGGAATGGTAATCATTCCCACAGATCTTGCACGTAATAGGTGAGCCATCAATGTTTTTGGAGAAAGAGCCAGTAGAACCAGTACCAGGACTAGAGTGAGAGGCGACAGAAACTCCAGTGCCATTGTAGAAATTAGGAGTGTTGAAAGATCGACCCCCTCTGTGATTAGGGTTTCTGCCGCCACCTCTGTAATACCCAGATCTGCCCAGGGACTGGTCAAATCGACAACCACGATGACCAGTCCGACCAGAGAAACCACCACGTTGACCATAAGATGGAGTAGTAAAATAATAATGGTTTTGAGATCTACCGCCGCCACGACCACGAGTGGCAGTAGAATAAAAAGCCGACGGGTTTGAATCAGGAGCACAATTTTGAGATTCAAACATTTGCTCTTCAGCGCGTAAAAGAACATGTAAATGGTGAAAGGAGAGTGGTTCGGAACGAGTCCGTAAAGAGGAACGAAAAGAGTTAAACTCTAGTGGTAAACCATTTAGGGTATAGAGGAGCATATCCTCATCGTCAACACTAACTCCAGAAACAGATAATCTATCACGCAATGATTTGAGTTTTTGCATGTAAAGATCTATGGAATCAGATCGTTTCCGAACCGACTGTAATTCATTTTTGAGTTGTAAAATATTGGAACGAGAGAGGGAGGCATAGCGATTTTCAAGCAGTAACCAAGCAGATCTAGAGTCAGAAAGGCCAATAACCTGAACCAAAGCCTCTTGAGAGAGGGTTGCATTGATCAAGGCTAAGATGGCTTGATCTTGCATATGCCAAGAGAGAAAAAGAGGATTAATCGTCGCTGAAACGGTGCCGTCGTCGCCGGTGAGATATTGCGGTGGACATGGATTTGTGCCATCAACAAACCCTAACAGTGACTGTATGCGAAGAATAGAGGTAAACTGATGTTTCCACAATACATAGTTTGTGGAATCAAGCTTGTAAGGTATGAGGTTATGAATATTGGAGAGGATTGCCAACGGATTTAAAGCCGAAGGCTGGGTGGTGGTGGTAGAGAGCATTGTTAGGGCTCTGATACCATAATAGCAGATAATGAAACGATGAGGAAGATGAACAAACAATAGAAAGAGTAAAGGCTGTATTGAATGAATGATACAGAACCCTAAACGGCAGGGTTAATTACAGAGAATCATAACGGTTGGAAACTAACGGCTAAGGTCTAATCATGCTAGCAGATAAGGATGCCAGCTCTTTAGGGTTTACATCAGTAATATAATGGGCTAACAAAGGAATGGGCTAAGGTGAGGCCCAATACAGCTATAGATAATTTTGTGGGCTTGAATATGAACCGTGGGCTTCATCGTGGATCATTTCGTCTATTAGAAACTGCACCTAACTCGAATGACCTATGCAAGTTAGTTTCTCCCAGTTTAGTAACATTGACCTACAAGTAAAACCCTAAATTACTATGTAAATGTTCAAAACACACTCTGACCAGCTTGAGTCCTTGGATTGCTGACCCAGACATCTACTTATAGTATGAATGGGTCTAACTTCTTCTTTCGCTCTATCTCTCTAGCTTCTAAATTTCTTGCAATTCGCTCTGATTTTTTCCCAAATTCAACAGCAATATCTACAAGAGTTTATTTGTTTATTCCGAAATTTGGTAGTATGAATGGAATAATCAATTTATCTTGGAGTGTGTAGCATGACTTTGTTTAGAGTGGTTACATAGTTGGATTATTAAATTTACATGATCCTCTTTAGAAAATTCTGCCAACTAGTGCCTTAATCCAGATGTATTAGTTCAAAAGTCATTTTTAATGCTCTTTTTTCACATTATTTATTCTCTGAGTCCAAACTTGAAATTGTAGTAATATATAATGTGGTATTACAGCAATACCATTCATACCCACAGAAGCTCATGTTGATTGAACTTTCTCCCCTGATATCTGTCTGCTTTTATTTCCCTTTACGACGCTGAGAAGAAATTGTAGCAAGGCCTGTGTGATTGCAAGCTAAGGAGGTGTCATGTCTCTCAGTGGTTTAGAAGACGCTGGGAAGGACGTGGTGAATGTAATGAACGACTTGTGGACCACCTGGAATTTACGGATAGTCATTCTCTCTAGTTTTTTTCTCCAAGTCTTTCTGACATTTTGTTCGCCTTTGAGGAAGGGTAGCACAAACTCTTGGGTTTTAATGACAATCACGGGGGCATTCCTTCTCTCCGATATAACTATGAAGTCCGGTATGGGGCTGTTTTCCCAGATCGGAAGCGATGGCGTAGGATCAACCAATTCAATTCATCCCTCCATTCAAGCATTTTGGGGTTTCTTTCTTCTAATACACTTTTCTGGTCCTTATACAATAACTGCCATCTCTTTCGAGGATATTACCTTGTTTCTCAGAAACTTTTATGTAGTTTTATACCAGATTACGTTTGTTTGTTACATACGGCTTCTGTTTGTTGCGGATACAAAACTAACGACTATCCCTATGTGGTTCATAGTGCTAGTAGGGTACTTAAAGTATTTGGAGAGGATTTTTGCTTTGGACCTGTTAGGTGTCTTGAATTAATTGGTTGGCAAGCAAAGGAAAAAAAACAAAGTAGAAAATTGATTTGGAAACAAAAAAGGAAAAGTCAAAGGTAAACAAATTTGGAAAGAAATTAGGGGCAGTGGTGTGGGATGGCATAAAACCACGCCCCACTTAGTACTATTTAAGGGATGCTTTTGGAGCAATAATGGACACACACAACACAGGGGGGTATTCACAAAAAGACAGCTCTTTGTTTGAGCAACGTAGTTTACTAGGCGAGAGTTTTTAGTGTGTGTGTCGAGTGGTTGTACCGGGTGCGTTTCTCTCTAATAAAATCGGACTTTTGGGTCGTGGAAGTAGCTAGCTAATAACTAGTGAACCACGTTAATACTTGTGTTCTTGTTCATCGTTATTATTATCGTTCTCAAGGTAGGTCCAGATCATAACAAACTGGTATCAAAGCTTAGGTGATCGGTGTTCCAAGATCAAGGTGGAGCTAGAGGGCTAGGGTTTCACAATCCGTGAAATTCAAAGCTAGGGTTTCGCGATCAAGGTGGAGCACACGTTCGGGGCTACGGATCTGAACTAGGAGCTGCAGAGAAGATGACCGGGGGGATGACCAAGATCGACAAGTTCACGGGGAGAAACAGCTTCAGCTTATGGCAGATCAAGGTACGTGCTTTGTTGACGCAGCAATGCATGTGGTTGCCATTGGCGGAAGATAAAGAGGGGGCTTCGACAACCACCAAGGAGTACAAGACGATGGAGGAAAGAGCACACTTAACGATCATGTTGTGCTTGGCGGACGACGTGATCACAGAGGTTGCGGATCAAGAGACGGCTGAAGGATTATGGAACAAGTTGGAGAGCCTCTACAAGACGAAGTCGCTCACCAACAAGTTGATGTTGAAGCAGCAGCTGTTTGGTCTACGCATGGGGGAAGGTACGGATCTAAGAGATCACTTGGATCGTCTTAATAATATTTTGCTTGAGTTGCGAAACAGTAATGAGAAGATAACTGATGAAGATGCCGCACTGATTTTGTTGGTGTCTCTACCACCGTCTTATGAGGGGTTTGTGCTGTCTGCTTGTGCTCGAAAAGAGACTCTCACGTTGGAGGAGGTGAGATCTGCTCTTCACACAAGGGACATGCGGCGCAGGGCCGCGTATGGGGAGTACGACGTTCCGGGTTCGGGCGCATTCATGGTGTCCAAAGGGGGTTATGGTAAAAGGAAGAACAAGGGTTCTAAATTTCCATACGACGTATGTGCACTGTGTAAAGAGAGGGTCACTGGAAGAAGGAGTGTCCGAAGAAGGCATCTGCAGATCTGGCTGTAGATGCAACAGCTTCGGAGGTCGACTACGTCCTCTAGGCCCCGTTGGGGGGCATGGAATCCGTGCTCTTGACGAGGAGGCGGATTTGGCATGGGGGATTCTCTGACGAGGGACACGGCACGTGTGAGACGTGCAAGGGGGCGCGTATGATGCGCGCAAGGGGGCGATATTGCAGGAATTAGGTGGGAATTGGAGCAATTTCGCAAAACATTGCAGGAATTCAGTGGGAATTGGAGCAACGTGTCGGGGGTTTTGTTGTAGGGACTCGGTGGGAGTCGAAACAACAAACGGATGAACTCAGTGGGAGTTGGAACAACAAACAGGGGTTTCGATTGCAGGAGCTCGGCCGTAGGTTGAGCATCGATAGGGTTCTATTGCAGGAACTAGACGGAAGTTGGAGCATCGCTGGGGGAACTCGTTGCAGGAACTTGGAAAAGTTGGAGCAACTTGTGACGCGAGGGTTTCGCATACAGCTCTGAAACGTTTGGGGTTGATTATTGGAGAGAAGCATCGGTTCAGATCGGATTGCTGAGATGATTCAAGACAAGGTGGAGATTTGTTAGGTGTCTTGAATTAATTGGTTGGCAAGCAAAGGAAACAAATCAAATTAGAAAATTGATTTGGAAACAAAAAAGGAAAAGTCAAAGGTAAACAAATTTTGAAAGAAATTAGGGGCAGTGGTGTGGGATGGCATAAAACCACCGCCCCACTTAGTACTATTTAAGGGATGCTTTTGGCTCAATAATGGACACACACAACACAGGGGGGTATTCACAAAAAGACAACTCTTTGTTTGAGCAACGTAGTTTGCTAGGCGAGAGTTTTTAGTGTGTGTGTCGAGTGGTTGTACCGGGTGCGTTTCTCTCTAATAAAATCGGACTTTTGGGTCGTGGAAGTAGCTAGCTAATAACTAGTGAACCACGTTAATACTTGTGTTCTTGTTCATCGTTATTATTATCGTTCTCAAGTTAGGTCCAGATCATAACAGTACCTTGCTCATCCAGGAGTCATTAGGAACATCTTGCTTCCAAAGCCTGGACGTAACCGTGGAGGAGGAGGCCTTGTTAACAGTGATAGAGAATATGAACTACCCCTGGTGAATTACAATACAAACAGCAGCGGAGGCAGCATGAGTGCTGGTTTGTCCGACCTTCAGGTGCTGGTAAGTGCCTACAAACTTTTTAACAACTTTAAGGGATTATTAGTGGACTTAATTCCGAGTTCTTCAGCATGCAGAAACAGTTGAGATTTATTACTTAAATTAACATCGCCAGATGCGTTTAAGATAGTCGAGGTGGAACTCAATTCCTTATTCGATAGTCTCTACACCAAGGCCAAGTTGATGCAAACAAAGTATGGTTGTGTGTCTAAGATCATGTCAATCACTTTCACTTGGGCAGCGCTTGCGTTCTTTTATAGGACGGACAAATATAGAATTCAGAAGTGTGATATTGCTATTTCCTACACTTTGCTTGTTGGCGCGGCTGCCCTTGAAATAATAGAAGTTTTCATGATCCTATACTCTGTCTGGGCTGCCGTGAAGCTCTATACACTTCATCCTTTGCAATCTCCTGTCAAAGAGGCGGTAAGGAAGATCCTCCTGTTTCTTCTGTGGATACGGTGGTCTGAAGGCTCAAGAAGGCCTATCCCGGGTGCCTTTATTTCTCGCAGGCAGTCCAAATTCATTAATCAGCACAGCTTGATAAGTTTGTCTCTCTATCCAGATGAAGGAAACCTGACAAAAATCCGTTCGTATATTGGTCTAAATAACTGGCTAACACCAGTGATGGTTAAGGACTGTGTCGACACGATCAAGTCCACCACTTACTTGGGGCATGTCATTTTTTGGGAGCTGAAACTGAAATCCCTGGCAGCGGTTAACTTAGCAACTGCCAAGGAGATATACCTAGCCAAAGGGGAATGGGTTCTCTTATCTGAGGGTTGCCATGATTTGTTAAAGTGGATTTATGAGTTGGAGTTTGATAAGACTCTCTTGGTGTGGCACCTAGCCACCAACCTGTGCTTTCATGGTGGCGGCAGTGACAATGTCGACACAGTCAATGATGGGGAAAACTTGCGCAATGCATCTAAGATTTTGTCGGATTACATGTTTTATCTTCTCAGGGCTAGTTTGGGAATGCTGTGCGGTGCTAGAAAGCTGCTGTGTGAAAACACTATGGAAAAGTTGCTGTGAATTCTTAATAAAATGTTGTTTGGTAAATATTACGTAAAAGCTGCTGTGAAATATTGATATAGTAATTTTGTGTTTGGTAAAATCAACTGTAAAGTTGCTGTGAGATGGTAAAATGACAAAAATATATGACACGTGTCATTTCCGTAAAGATAACTATTGATATTTTAAAAATTTGTGAGGTTAAAATCGGTTGTAGATAAATTAATCAAAAGCACTTCCTGGAAAAGCATCTCCCCCCTTGCTTCCTGAAAACTGCTGTGGGACAGCAGAAACTGTCCGGAAAAGCAGAAATTTTGTTATTACCAAACACACTAAAACTGCTTCTGCTGTCGGAAAGCAGCTGTGCTGGCAGCAGAAGCATTCCCAAACTCACCCTCAGTGTTGACATCAGAATGATGCCCACTTTGGCTGGTATTTGGGATGTAATAATAGTCTACACCAATGAGGAGCTTGATCGGCTGTATAAGAGGAGAAACATAGAAAGAGGGTATCCCCTGAAGGAGGAGAAGAAAGGGTTTTTGAGTACCATCTTCAGATGTAGTCGTCGTGGCCAAGAAGAAATTACGGAAACAGGCAGCAACCACGGCCACGTTTGCGAAGTGATCCTCAGTGAAGAAGCAGACTGCAGTGCCAGCCGGTTGTCTGTGTTATCTGAAGCACGGAAGCTGGCGCTGGAACTGATTAAATTAGACGAAAGAAAATGGGTAATAATTAGCAAGGTTTGGATTGAATTGTTACACCATGCTGCATCTCGTTGCCCTGGTCGTTATCATGCTGATAAAATGTGCAAGGGCGGGGAGCTCATCAGTTCAGTTTGGTTGTTGTCTGCTCACCTTGGTTTAGGGAACCAGTTAGAAGAAGATACCAGCTGAACTCCAGGACACAACTGATTTTCACAAGAAATGGTTTAGCAAACAATTTGGTGTTTTGAAAACTGGAAAGTTTTCTGAGGGCTAGTTGGTGTTTCAATCTGTTTTGGTGAAACCCTTTCGGGGTTTATCTGTCTCTAATGTTAAAAATACTTAGTATTGCAAGTAAGAGTTTCAAGAATGAACCTCTTTTTTTTTAAATTGATAATTATTGTTTGTCTGTGTCACACTTGGTTGATAAAGATTCTCTATTAACTTAATCGGGTCTTTGTTTATTACAATCAAAAGTCTTCTTAATTACTTCAATTATTATTGGTCCTATCTGTTGTCTTTTAGATGATTGAAAGGTTATGTGTTAACTCAATCAGGTCTTAAAACATATTTATTCAAAAATCTTTTTAATTGCCCAATAATTTTATTACCCAGGGGCTTTTTTCAACAAAGCAGAATTTATTACTTAAATAAAGGTCTTATTACTGTTCTGAGATCATTTGGTACCATATTTTTATGTTACTAAAATATTAATATGTGATATTGATTGACCACTACACTGTCTACATAAATGTGCTCTGGTAGGACATAAGATGAACTCTTGTCTCTGCAAAATAACACTGTAGATTTGTTGGATGATCCTTTACATTGGCTCCGTACTGTTATTGTAGGATTCTTTGGCGCATAAGACAAGACCTATGGCGGTAGTGATAGGTAGTGAACTACCGTGGAGAGGTATGAATTTATACTCAAGTGTTTACTTGATTGTTATCATTGAGTATGACTAAATGTTGGTTGACAGGGTTGATCAAAATGGGTGTCCCAAGGGATTCCAAGGTGTTCTTTTATGCTACATGGTCATTTGGTCCAACCATGATATCAGATAAACTTTTAGGAGAAACCTCTGGTTTTTGCTATCTCAGAGAGAAAGATTAAGGAGGCTACAGAGGTTCTCGTAAGTGCTAGACACGACAATATCTCATTAATGGTTAGCCATCCGGAGCTACTCATTTACAGTGTTGAAAAAAGACTTAAGCCATGATTACGGGTTCCGGATGACAAATGAGGCTTTCATTAGGAACTAGATGCTACCTTACTCTGTTGAAGTTGGCACATTGTGTATTCGAATCCAGAGAGGAGAAAATTCAAAATGTAAAAGAGGGAAAAGTTTTCATTACCAGAAATGAAGAACATTACAGAATTATATACTTATGTGCTATATTGCACATAAGCCCTCCATTTAAGACATAATATTGTAAATGCCCAAACTACTACATTACAGAAATGACAACTACATACCCTCTAAATGCTTATAAAAGCTAATAGGCCCCCTTAAGTTGGAGAGTAAACATTGTTTACACCCAACTTAGGAAGCAAAAACTGAAAAGAAGCAGGAGGAAGAGGCTTTGTTAAAATGTCAGCCAGCTGATGCCTAGAACTCACATGAAGAAGCTTCAATTGGCCTGCAATTACCTTATCTCTGATCAAATGACAGTCAAGCTCAATGTGCTTGGTTCTGTCATGGAATAGTGGATTGGTAGCTATGTGGATAGCAGAATTGCTGTCACAATATAGAACTGGAGTGGCAGGAGAGTCAACATGAAGATCTTGAAGAATAAACTCCAGCCATTTAATTTCACAGGAAGTAGAAGTCATGCTTCTATATTCTGCTTCTGCAGAACTTCTGGAAACAATCTCTTGCTTCTTGGACCTCCATGAGATTAAAGAATCTCCAAGATAAATCAAATAACCAGTGGTAGATCTCCTAGTATCTGGACAACTAGCCCTGTTTGAGTCTGAGAAAGCTTTGAGTGAGAGGGGATGAAGACTTTGAGAAATAGACACCTTGACCAGGGGTACATTTGAGATACCTCAGAACTCTATGAGAAGCATCTAGATGAGTACTTCTTGGAGCAGAAATATATTGACTTAGCCTATGAACAACATAGGTAATGTCTGGTCTTGTATTGCACAAATAGAGCAATCTGCCTACAAGCTTTCAGTAGGATGTAGCAGTGAGATCACACAATGCATCTCCTGAATCTGCACCAATTTTGCAATTAGGATCCATGGGAGTAGAAGCAGGTTTAGACCCCAAAAAACCAGTATCTGTGAGAATGTCAAGAGAAAATTTTCTTTGACTGAGAGAGATGCCATCAGGGGTCCTGTAAACCTCAAATTCCAAGAAGAAATGCAAAGACCCTAGATCTTGGAGATGAAAATGATGTTGAAGCTGCAACTTTAACTCTTCCAATAAAGAGATGTTGTTCCCAGTGAGAACAATGTTATCAACATATACTAAGAGAGCAGTAAAAGAGGTGTCTTGCTGAATAGTGAAGAGAGTATAATCAGCCTTTGATTGCAGAAACCCCAAAGAAGCAAGTGTAGAAGAAAACTTCTCAAACCATTGCCTGGAAGCTTGTTTTAAACCATAGAGAGATTTGTCCAACTTACAAACCATGTTTGGAGAAGGAGGAGTAACCCCAGGAGGCACAGCCATATAAACATCTTCATGGAGATCACCATTGAGAAAGGCATTATTTATGTCAAGTTGCAAGAGATGCCAATTTTTCACAGCAGCCACAACAAGCACACATTTGACAGTAGCTAACTTAGCCACTGGAGAGAAAGTGTCAAAATAATCCAGGCCTTCAGTCTGTGTGTACCCTTTAGCCACTAATCTGGCTTTATATCTTTCAATACTACCATCTGAATGGTGTTTCACCTTATAAATCCATTTACAGCCAATAGCAGATTGTCCTGAGGGTAAATACTCAAAATGCCATGTTTTATTATGCATGAGAGCTCGTAATTCTTGCTGCATAGCAGCTTCCCAATGAGGAGAAGACACAGCTTCTTTATATGTTTTTGGTTCAGTGACAGCTGAGGAAGCAGCTATAAAAGCTTTGTGTTCAGCAGACACATTGTCATATGACAAGTAAGAAGCCAAGTCATGACAAGTGCTGCTGACTGTATGACAAGTCTTGTTGTTCAAGCGATAGTCCTGCAAATAAGATGGCATCTGTCTAGTTCTAGTGGAGTGCCTAACTGGAGGAACTGGCACATGAGGTGCTGGTTCAGAATCATGAGAGAACACAGGGGACTCAGAAGACACATCAGTAGAGCTTGCACCAATAATGTTGGTGTCAAGAACAGGAGTGTCAAGAGAGATCACTGGATTAGGTAGAGATATGGATGTGTCTGGATGAGGAGACATATATGAAGCAGAAAAAGGAAATATATCCTCATAAAATATGACATTTCTGCTGACTGAAATTGTGTGAGAAGCTAGGTCATAGACCTTATAGCCTTTGACTCCAAAAGGGTAACCAACAAACACACATTTGGAGGCTCTAGGAGAAAACTTATTTCTACCTTGAAATAGGGTAAAAACATAACACCGACACCCAAAGACTTTCAAGTTATCATATAGAAGGTGCATTCTTGTAAAGTAACTCATATGGGGTCTTGTTTTGTATAGAAGTGGATGGAGTTCTATTTATGAGATATGCAGCAGTTAGGACACACTCACCCCAAAGAGACAAAGGAACATTAGATTGAAATCTAAGAGCTCTTGACACATTTAAGAGATGTTGGTGTTTCCTCTCAACAACTGAATTTTGTTGAGGAGTTTCAACACAAGAGTGTTGATGAATAATGCCATTTTTGGCAAAGAAATCATGTAATTCATACTCAGGAGCATTGTCACTCCTAATAGTTTTGATGAAATAACCAAAGTGTGTATGAATGAGAGTGTAAAAAGCAGGTATGAGAGAGTTGACTTCAGTTTTGAACTTCATGAGATACAACCAGGTGACTCTACTGAAGTCATCAAGAATTTTAAGAAAATACCTATAGCCACCATGTGACATGGCCTTGTAAGGACCCCAAGTGTCACAATGAATGAGATGGAAAAGACAAGGGGATGTAGAGGTTGAGATAGGAAATGAAAGTTTCTTTTGTTTGGCCAGGTGACAGGTGTCACAAGGACAAGTACTGGCCTTCAGGTGAGGAAATAGGGTGTGTAAACTTTGATCAGATAAATGGCCCAATCTGTGATGCCATAAAGTAGGAGTGATCATAGAAGTACATGCATTGGCAAATGCAGAAGAAGTTAAGAGATACGGACCATCTTGTTTGACACCTTGACCCAACAGATTTGTATTTGTGTGATCATGAATAATGCAGCCATGTTCAGAATAATGCACACTACAATTGAGTGAGGAGATCAACTCAGAAATAGAGATCAAGTTGAATTTGAAAGAAGGAACACAAAGAACACTCAATAATGTCAAACAAGGGCTAATTGATACTGTGCCTATGTGTATCACAGGAACAGAAACCCCATTAGGAAGATGAACATGAACATTAGAGACAGGGGTAGGTGTTTGAAATTGATCAAGATATGAGCACATGTGATCAGTGGCCCCACTATCAAGCATCCAAGAACATATAGCAGATGAAGATGCATCTGACAAAAGAGATGTAAAGGCAAAATTATTGACAACTCCACTAGCCATATAAGATGCAGCCATACCAGAAAAGCTTGTACTGAATGGTGATTCTGCCATAGGAGATGAAGCAGCTATATAACCTTCCAAGGTGTGAGATGATCCATAAGAAGAAGCTGAACTAGAAGGAGACACTTGCATCTTATCTTCAAGAAGTCTCATAATCTGAGCACATTCATTGTGTGTGAGAGATATTCTGTCCTGACCCCCTTGACAATGCATAGAAGCTTCTGAAGAGTGAGGAACAGAGCCAAATACATTGTTGACTCTGGTAATATTTGGAGAAGGGGACTGGCCTTGGAAATCTTGAGCAATATGGTGACCTTGAGAACCAGTATTCAAGTTCTTTTTGAACTTAAAACCAGGTGGATATCCATGTAGCTTGTAGCACTTTTCTTTAGTATGTCCTGGCCAACCACAATGTCTGCACTGTGGTCTTCCTTTGTTGGCATATTTGTATGAATTATTTGACACTTGTGCTGCAAGTACAGGCTGATCATGAGATGAAGAAGAAAGATGTGTCAGCAATGCCATGTTCTGAGATGTGGAAGCATGATGATGAGTGATCTCTGATTGTCTTTCTAGTTGAACTACTTTGGAGAAGATAGCCAACAAATCAGGCAAAGCCTCAGTAAGAAGGATCTGATCTCTTACAGAAGTATAATTATCATTAAGTCCCATCAAAAACTGTAAAATGCAGTCCTGCTCATGACTCTTCACTATAGACTGAACAATTTGACAGCTACAATTCTTCAAAACACCACATTCACAGCTAGGAATTGTCTTATAGTTTGACAGTTCATCCCACAGAGACTTCAATTTTGTGAAATAAGCAGTAACACTGAGATCACCTTGACGAAGAGCAGCAATAAGAGTGTATAACTGAAATATGCGAGGCAAATTTTTCTGATAATATCTGGCTTTGAGATCAGTCCAAATGGCTAAAGCAGTATCATGATAAACAATACTTGCAGAAATATCTTTTGAAACTGAATTAAGCAATCAGGAAATCACCATATTGTCACAACGAATCCATAACTCATGCAACGGATCTGTAATTGCTGGTTCCTGAAGAGAACCAGTGATAAACCCTAATTTGTTCTTCGCCTTAAGCGGAACTAGAATTGAACGACTCAAGGTGTTATAGTTTTCAACATTTAGAACCTGTGATACGAGGACGATACCTGGAGATTCAGAATGACTGATAAAGTATGGCGATGCAGAATTGATGTCGAACGATCTCAATTCCGGGGATCCAGACGATGACTCATCGATGATAGACATGATTAGAAATCAGATCTGGACAATAATAGATGCAATTCTGAAGCCGACGAGCGAAGAATCGCTGGGATAATGATCATCAAGACGCGACGATGAATTGCTCTGATACCATATTCGAATACAGAAATGAGAAAATTCAAAATGTAAAAGAGGGAAAAGTTTTCATTACGGGAAATGAACAACATTACAGAATTATATACTTATGTGCTATATTGCACATAAGCCCTCCATTTAAGACATAATATTGTAAATGCCCAAACTACTGTATTACAGAAATGACAATTACATACCCTCTAAATGCTTATAAAAGCTAATATTGTGTCACCGGAAAGACACTACGGCAAAATTGGAACTACATATCACGGCATACAGAGGTATTTCTCTTACCTTTATTTCCTATATAGCTGTTTTGGTTGTGCCTAGTTGAGCGAGTTGGTTATTATAAGCTCATCCAGCACTGACATTAAGATTTGTATGTCCCTAGTTAAAGGATTATCAGAAGGAACAGTGAACTAGTGCATATTGTTCCCTGTACAGGGAAAATGTCCTTTCCCACTTATATTTTCTAAATTCTGATGAATAGGTTGTAAGCTTGCCAATCAATGACCATATGTTTCATTTTTACTATTTAATAGTAGTAGATGTCGTCATTTTTCAATTTTCATTTGAGGGTTCTATTTCTTGCGTTAAATGCAACCTACAAAATAAATAAATAATGGCATTCCGATTCTGCATTGTGGAAGTGATGTGTTAGCCGGAAGCAGCCTCAGAGTTTTGGCATGTGTTAAGAGATGAGGAGTCGCAAACAAAGGATGCTTAAGTTTTTTTTTGTTACGCCTGTCTAGAGTAGCATTCTGAGGATTCAATTATTAATAAAGCTTGCTAAAGTGTCCCTTAAGAAAAAAGCTCACTAAAGTCTTGACTCCAACTAGGTAGACAAGATGGTAAAATTCCATAAGACCACCCTAATAGTTATAGGACTCTTATGTAAATAATTAGAGGACTAGTTGTATAATTTAGCATTGTATTTTACTTATTTAAGGGTGAAAATAATCAATAAAAAGTACGGAAGATTTCTTCACCTTTCATGGTATCAGAGCCCTAGGTCTCTGTCTTTACCCTCCCGTCGTCGGCCTCACACCACCGCAGGTGGCCGTCGTCCTCCCTCTCGGACGACCGCTACCACCAGCTTCCACTCACGTCCAGTTGTTTCTGGAGCTCTCCGTCGCTTCTCCTCCGCTGCTCAGGTTGCCTTTCTCCTCCGCAGGCCGCCTTTCTCCGTCGATTCTCCGCAGGTCGCCGTGGTTCCACTCCGGTTGTCGTCCTTCTCCGGTCACCTTGCTCGTCGTCGCCATTCGCTCTTCCGGTTGTCGTGCCCTCTGCTCGATTTATCTGCGAGCCCCGACGAAACACGCTTCCACGCGCCCGCTCGGCTCCAATTCACGCGCCCGCTCGGCTCAGCGCGTGTTCCAGCTTCATCGGCTCGTCGGCTCGGCTTCCGAAGCCGCGTTCAGTGCTCGTCCAAGCCGCGCCCAGCGCCTCTGCTCAGCCTTTGACTTTTTGCTCATCGGCGTCCTTCACCGCAGGTGGCCGTCGTCTTCCCAACTCAGGTTGTCACCTGCTTGCACCCTTCTTTTTGGCTTGACGTTTTCTCGCTGGTTCTTCCGCCGCCGACTGCACATCCGGTTGCGTCGTCGACTGCGCCGTCCTCTCCCAATCGATCTCACCCCAACTTCTCCCTGCTTGGTCGAATTGAGAAACAACAACTCTGCAACAGCAGCTCTCGGCACCGTCAAATCCAGTGTCTGCGTTCCTCTCAGTGCCGTCCTCTACAGCAGCCGCGGGCGAGTTGTCTCCCTCTCAACGAACATCACCAGATTTAGAACTTTGTGGGCTCCTTTTTTTTTCAAATTACCTGGTCAGATTAGTGATTGTGGGGCTCAATTAGTGATTGTGGGTTCAATTTCTACCCACTGTATTTGGAGAAGAATACAAATTAAATTGTGGTACAGTGCTCTGTTTTTGGTAGTGCCCAATTGTGGTCAGTAAGTTAGTAGGCATAGTCAATTTAGATCATTTTTTTTTTTAAATGGCTGGTGACAAAAAGGAATTCTCGGCTATTGCTTCTTCGTTAGCACCACCATCAACCCAACAATCACATAGCCGTCAGGGACGTCGTCGTCGTCCCTTTAACCGAAAAGGACGCGATCAGAATCAGCAACACCCCCAACAGTATCCCGCACAGCCTGCCTCTTCTCACGGCAACTGGGTGTGGTGTCCTGCTCCATCGTCCCCGACTGTTCAGTCGGGCCCATATTCCCCGACACCGGGTTGGACACAGTCAGGACCCTCTCCGCCTACAGTTACGTTAGGTATCCTTAGTCCAGGACCTTCTCATCATGGCCACACAGTCGCTTCTGCCTACCCGCCTGCTACTGATTTGGGATCTCAGTTCTCTGGCATGACACTCAACGTTCCGGATCAGACTTGGTAACTTGATTCCGGCGCATCTTCTCATCTCACTCCGCAGTCAGGTATCCTCTCCTCTCTCTCGTCATCTTGTCCTTTTCCTAACATACTTGTGGGAAACGGCTCTAGCATTCCAGTGAAAGGATCTGGCGATCACACCCTTACCACCAAATCCCGTTCCCTTCACCTTAGAAATGTCTTACTCACCCCAAACGTTATCAAAACCTAGTTTTTGTTCGTCAATTCACTACTGACAACAATGTCTCTGTTGAGTTTGACCCTTTTGGTTTTTCTGTAAAGGACCTACAATCGGGAGCTCTTTTACAGAGGAGCAACGGTTCGGGTGATCTCTATCCATTCCAGTCTGTCCCACCACAGTCGTCTGCTGTCTCTTTTGCTGCCTTTCCTGCTTCCGTTTGGCACAACCGCCTTGGTCATCCCGGGCGTCCAGTTTTAGATTCGCTTCGTAGTAGTCATTTTATTTCTTGTAGTAGGCATAATTCAGAAGCTCTTTGTCATGCTTGTCAAATTAGTAAACACGTGCGTTTGCCTTTTTCACCATCTACTTCTTCTACTTCTAGTCCATTTGACATTGTTCACAGTGATCTACGGACATCTCCGGTCTTAAGCAAATCGCACTACAAATACTACCTACTACTATTAGATGACAATACCCATTTTCTCTGGGTTTTCCCACTTAAACAGAAAAGCGAAGCGATATCAAAATTTAAACAATTCACTACCTTCGTACAAACTCAATTTGAGCGACCCATCAAAACTTTTCAATGTGACCTTGGTGGAGAATTCGATAATGGCTCTTTTCACTCTCACGCCATTAATCATGGACTTGTCTTCCGGTTTGCGTTTCCTCAGACATCATCTCAAAATAGCAAAGCTGAACGCATGATTCGTCGAATCAATGACATCAGTCGTGCCCTCCTAGCTCAGGCCTCCCTTCCAGCCTCTTTCTGGGTTGAGTCTCTTCTGACTGCTGTCTACCTTCATAACATTCTTCCCACCAAAGTCCTTGGCAACAATATTCCTACTGTTGCCCTCTACCATCTCTCACCATCATATGAGCATCTCCGCACGTTCGGGTGCTTGTGCTACCCGAACCTCTCTGCAACCTCACCTCACAAGCTTGCACCACGCTCTGTTCGATGTGTCTTTCTGGGGTACCCTCTTAATCATCGTGGGTACAGGTGTCTAGACTTGAGTACTGGTCGGGTTCACACTTCCCGTCATGTCACCTTTGATGAGACGGTGTTTCCTTTCTCCACTCCTGGGTCTGTGTCTCCCTCTGTTCACAGGACGTCTGATCCTGATGACAGTCTTCCGTCTCCCCTTTTCACTCATCGTGCTCATAACCCTGTGGCACACACACCCTCACCCACCCCTCCTAGGGCATCCACATCACCACCCGCACCTATTAGGGCACCCACACAGCTTTCCTCGTCCAGGACCCTTGTGGAACCTTTTCCTCAGCACTACGTCCGTCGATCTGTGTCCACTCGCCCTCCTCCTGTACCCTCTGTGCCTGTGTTACTTGACCCCCCTGAGTCACCCACACCGAGCCCAGTGGCCACTTCTCCTCCCCATCTCTCTCCTCAGATGACTACCAGATCGATGCATGGCATAGTCAAACCAGTCACCCGTCTCACTTTAGCGGCCCAGCCACCAGACCCCATCTCGCCCCTTCCCAAATCCTCCATCCTATCCTTGTCGGATCCTCACTGGAAAGCGGCCATGGATGATGAGTTTGGAGCTATGGTTACGAACCACACTTGGTATCTGGTTCCTCGCCCGGCAGGGGCTAATGTTCTGCGATCTATGTGGCTCTTTCGCCACAAGTTTCGCGCTGATGGTAGTCTGCAGCGCTATAAGGCGCGATTGGTAGCTAATGGGAAGTCCCAGATGGTTGGGATTGATTGTGAGGAGACTTTCAGCTCGGTTGTCAAACCGACCACCATCCGTACAGTTCTCAACATTGGAGTCACGCGCTCTTGGCCTATCCGTCAGCTGGATGTCAAGAACGCTTTTCTTCGTGGTGATCTCTCTGAGACGGTATACATGCATCAGCCCCCTGGCTACCGCGACACACGCCATCCCGACTTTGTTTGCCGGTTACGCAAATCCTTATATGGTCTGAAGCAGGCTCCCCGTGCTAGGTTTCAGCGATTTGCCACCGTCCTCACACAGAGTATCGGTTTCTCGGGTTGCTCGTGTGATGAGTCTCTCTTCGTCTACAGTCGTGGCTCAGACATCGTCTACCTCCTGCTCTATGCGGATGATATCGTCATCACTGGGTCGTCTCCGGTTGTCTTAGATCAGATTGTCTCCCAGCTCTCTGGAGAGTTTGCTATGACTGACCTGGGCCATCTGCATCATTTTCTGGGCATCGCTGTCACCCGTGATTCGTCTGGCCTATTCCTGTCTCAGCATCAGTATGCGACCGAGATTCTTCATCGTGCCTCTATGTCGACCTGTAAGTCTACTGCCACCCCTGTTGAGGTCGGGAGTAAACTCACCGCCACATCTGGCCCACCGGTTGCTGATCCTACACTATACCGCAGCCTTGCCGGGGCCTTGCAGTACCTCACGTTCACTCGTCCGGACATCCAGTTTGCCGTTCAGCAGGTCTATCTCTTCATGCACGATCCCCGTGAGCCGCACTTTCATGCCCTGAAGCGTATCTTGCGCTACATCAATGGGACACTAGAGTATGGTCTTCGGCTCTCTGCCTCCGCAGTTGATTCCCTCACCGCCTACACTGACGCAGATTGGGCTGGTTGTCCTGACACGCGCCGCTCCACTTCTGGTTACTGTGTCTTCTATGGAGACAATCTTCTGAGTTGGTCGTCCAAGAGACAGGCCACGGTATCTCGTTCTAGTGTTGAGGCAGAGTATCGCGGTGTTGCTAACGCCGTCTCTGAACTCTGCTGGGTTCCGAATTTGCTTCTTCAGCTTCGTGTTGCCCCGCCTCGGGCCACCGTCGTGTATTGCGACAATGTGAGTGCTGTCTATCTCTCTGGTAATCATGTTCAGCATCAGCGCACTAAGCATGTTGAGATTGATCTCCACTTCGTTCGTGAGAAGGTTCGTTTGGGTCAGCTTCGCGTGTTGCACATTCCAGCAGATTATCAGTACGCCGACATCTTCACCAAGGGTCTTCCTCGGCCCTTATTCCAGCGCTTCCGTTCCAGTCTCAGTGTTGGCACGCCTACAGTTTCGACTGCGGGGGAGTAATAGTTATAGGACTCTTATGTAAATAATTAGAGGACTAGTTGTATAATTTAGCATTGTATTTTACCTATTTAAGGGTGTAAATAATCAATAAAAAGTACGGAAGATTTCTTCACCTTTCACACCCCGCGTAGATTGATTATGAAGAATTCGAGGCGTGCCTGAGGAAGATCTGAAGGGCTAAAGGTCAGGAGGTGGATAAAAGTGAACCCCCATAATTTTTTTTTCTGGTCTTAATAGAAGGGGAAGAGTACCAGAACACTCGGGGGTTCTTTGATTGGTTAATACATTTCAACCTACGTTACCCGGACTCGTCAAAAACCCTTCCGTACCCGGGTTGATACAACCCGACACGGGTGCGGGTATGGGATGTGTGGCGGGTGTGGCGGAATCTCGCCGGATTCGTTGACTTCGGCGGCCTCTGCTCTAGGCGACGACTAGTATTATCTCTCATCGTCTTCCCTTTTTCCGTCGTCTGGATTCAACATCGTCACCTGCAGTTCCATATTGGATCTGCTGAGACATCTTTGCTCCATCTCGTACGCGCTCTTACAGAGAGAAAGGAGAGGATTGGATAGAGACTCCTGGAAAGTATCAGCCGCCATGCGTGAAAGCTCTGAACGACGAGAGGCGTTGTTGAAGACTGTCCCTCTGTATATGTTTATCTTGACCATTTTCTCCTTATTACAAGTATGCCCTTGACCTAATAGGCTTTCTGGACATTTTCTTATGGGCTCTTTTTATATTTGAAGTGTCCAGACATCCCAAATAGCTGGCTGTGTAAAACTAATCTACACATTCACCCTCCAAGTCTTGCCACTAGACCAGTTAGGTCGTTTTTGGTGTACTATCATGATATTTACTTTCTAAGGAGGACCCAAAGTCCTCCATAATATTGAATTTACCCATCCAGTTGTAATGTGTGACTCTTTAGTTCAGTTTCTTATAAATCATTTTACATGAATTAATTTTAAAAAATATAATATGCAATATCTCCGTACCCGTGTCCATATTTTGGATACTTTTTAGCAGAGTCCCCGTATCCCAAAAATTATAGAATTGGCAGATCGGACTCTCGGATACACGCCCGACATGACACCCGCACCCGAGTCCAGGTAACGTAGATTTCAACCCATGTGGTTAGAGGATTATTCTTGTTTCAAGCTGCATTTCCCTCAGACCCTCACGCATATCATTAAACATCATATGTCCACTCCAAGAAAATCGCAGTTATAGTATAATGGTAGATGAACCATACATAGGCTAGATCGACACAGTTCTCATTCTTTGTGATGTTGGATTTTTCATTATTTCTGAAGAAATTAAGATTTAGGATATAGTAGCTTCAATTTGGAAAGGGTGGATTCCATAATGAGACGTTGAAGCTCATCTTGGTGCTAAATTAATTAATGGTAGCAGTCAATTGAGTTGAGAAGCAACAGTTTTCTTTCTCCTTGTTTGAGGTCATCCCTGTTCATTTACACTTCTGTTATGCAAATTTTCTGTTGACCTTCTTTTCATTTTACTGGTCATGAGCACGTGGGTTGCACACGAATATTTATTCTTTATATTATTTACATTTATGGTGTTATTTATAGAGGAATTACAACAAATAAGACTAATGAGAAATGTAATTCAGATTGAAGAAATAGACAAGAGGCACATATTTCAAAGTCAGATGAGTATTATACTCAACTTAGCGTATAAGCAGTAAATGAAATGTGTGTAAAACAATTTGGCATATTGAAAATTTGCTTAAGACTTATACGCTCCTCAACAATGTAATTGGGTTTGGAAAAACATCGCCGACGATTCATGTTTTATTCTCCACTTAAGTCGCATAGTGCGGTCCACTTAGATCATGTTATGCCTCCAATATATGGTACGGTCTTATGTGAGGGAGGGTTCTGAAAAATCATACACAGGAACGACACATGTGTCAAATTTTGTAGTCCTATTATTGCCTACTTTGGAATAAGCTTTGAGGAAGTGAGTGAAGAGTTGTCTCTGATGATTAATGTGAAATGGAAGCCCCGCGAGGTAATGAGACCGTAAGTATTTCGATTCCCAGCCTTTCCAGAACCTCAACAAGATTTGAGTTACACCTTTTGTTGGAACGCCCAATTTTGCCACACCGATAGCAAACTTTAAAGATCCTCTCATAACTGAAATACACCATTTTTTTATTCTCATTTGGAGGACATACATGGGCCCCTGGAACCAAGACTTCATCGAGTTTAACTCTAACCTTGATTCTAATTCCTTGCATGTTCCTAACCCCTTTCACAAGACCAATCTACAATGAGGATATAACCAGCAAGCATTCCCAAATCTTGTGCATGTTCATAGTAAAACCCTTCATGGGGACAAGTAGATGCATGAAACCACAAATTCACTGTTGAAAAATCTACTTCAGAGAGAGATTGATTCGGTAATCTTTCTTTAAAAACAAGACTAAGCGTCTAAGCCCATGGAAAGTGATCACTGATTCATTGAGAAAGAACAATTTATCTTCCCTCTTCTGAAAGTGAAACAAGTAAAAGTATCATTTCTTCTCCATCCAAATGAGACCAAAAGTTCTCTAATTTTTTTTTATTTCATGTTGAACGACTGCAGGTGACAAGATTTTTCCTCAAGAAATTTAGCTATCAGGGTGTCCTTCATTAGCTCCCTAAAGGCATATACTTTTACAGGACCAAGGGTAAGGATGAATCCCCTTTCATCTAGCCTCTCCTCCATGGAGTCATTTGACGATGAACTGTGAAAACTATAAGAGTTAGTCATTTGAGATCCAAAGGAAACAGAGAGAACAACAAGAGGAGAGAGGAGGTCCACGAGTGAGAAACAGGGAGAGATTGAGAGAATCTGAAACGATTACAGCTCCTAAATAGCACTAGCTCGTAATACAAATTAACGAAAATTTTACTCTAGTTGTTGCTTGCAAAAAAACTGGAGGTGGTAATAAGAATGTTTTAAGAGTGGGAGTGGTAAGTGGATTATTCATATGTAGTTGACACAAAATAATACAATGTGGTTCAGTTGCTATTACCTGAATGTATAAGGATTGTTTTTGTAATTATTATTTATGGTTCATCTCATTATAGGCCTGTGGTGGGGTTTTATGTTGGAGAAATTTTTGTTTGCTCTTATAACAAATATGACATGGTACTCTAATCAATACATCACAGAACACGTCAGGAAGAAAGAGAATGAGTTGCAAACAAAAGAAATGGTTTCCTGCATGCTCCTGACATGTCTTGTGATGTACTACCTCTGTTTCGCCTGTTTCAGCCTACTTCACTTTTTGTCACTATTCACTGGGTTACTTTCATCCGGTGATTTGATTAGCAAAATGATACAAGAATTTGGTAATATTTTCATGGTGTTATAGATGAAAGTTTATTCTAAAATACCATGAAAAAATTGTTAAAAAATTACATCGTTTTGGTACCCAAATCACCAAGTCAAAGTGACTCAGTTACGGGTTAAAAAGTCAAACGCAGACGAAACAGACGAAACGGAGGTAGTATTGATTAGAATACCATGTCATATTTTCCCTTGGAGCAAGCAATGCCCCCTTTGAATTTTCAACGTTTCACAGAGAGAGAAGGAGAGAGCTGCGAAGCTTTTGGGAGCTCTGACAATGGTGTAGGCAAGTGAAATTCTCCTCCGTAATCGGTGATTTCTTTCATATACTACTAGTTCTAGTTTGCATTACAAACTGTTCGATTCTCAGCTGAAATGGGTGGTCCTTGTATTCGCACCTCGCTCTTCCTTCTCAAACAGTACTCTAATCCCGAGCTCTCTCCGGCTGCTCTCTCTGTCTTTTACTATTCTTCTTCTACATCCGTCGCCGAGAAAACACGTATCACCGTCGCCGACTACTTACAGCAGCACAACCAGTTCTCTCCCCACACCGTCTCCAAACTCCTTTCCACCACTGTAATGGACTGTACTTGAGATCCAGAAAACCGCAATTCAGTCCTCTCATCCTTCAAATACAGTGGCTTTTCCAATACCCTATTCGCCAAAGTGCTCAACCGCACCATCATGAAAGCAGAAATGCAGAAATGCAGAAAAGAGTAATCAAACTGATAGATACAGAAATGGAAGAAAACAATCAGTATTCATTCATTGAATTGATGCCTTGAAACCCTAAAGGGCAAGGACTAAATACAGTGTCTATTGACCGTTCATGAACAGTCACAATGAATCACAAAGGACAGCTGTTATAGCAATAGAAACGATACAGTGAAACTGGAGCACATAGAGAGTTAGGGTTACAAAGAATTGGGCCAGTAGCTAGTTTGGGCTTCTTTATGATACCGTGGGCTTCTAGTTGATCCATCCAAAATGGCTTTGGGCTTTAGCTTCTACAGTCTTTGATAAAAGGCCCAATTCATATATATAGTTGACATCCTCCCGTAAACTCATGGTGGTTTGGGACACACCATGAGTTTATTTGCAAAATTGGAGAAAGGAGCTGGAAGCAGTGCTTTTGTGAATATATCTGCAGTTTGATCTGCAAAAGAAACAAAGTGAACTGTAAGTTCATTGTTAAGAACTTTTTCACGCACATAATGATGGTCAACCTCAATGTGTTTTGTGCGTGCGTGAAAAAGTGGATTAGAAGAAAGATATAGAGCAGAAAGATTGTCAGTCCAGATAACAGGAGAAGAAGTGATAGGAATTTTTAGATCGAGAAATAGAGTTTTAAACCAAGAAATGTCAGCTGCTGCAGTGGCTAAAGCCCTGTATTCAGCTTCAGTAGAGGACCGTGCCACAGTGGCCTATTTCTTAGAGGCCCAGTGAACATGATTAGGACCCAAGAACACAACTAACCCGGTGGTGCTACGGCGGCTGGAGATATCTCCAGCCCAGTCAGCATCAGTAAAGACATGTATAGGTAAGTGACCAGGTGTATAAAGAACACCATTAGTTTGAGTGCCTTGAAGATATCTCAAAATACGTTTGGCACCACTTAGATGATTCTCAGTTGGAGCATGCATGAATTGACATAATTGATTGACATAAAAAGCAATATCAGGTCTACTAAAAATTAAGTACTGTAATGCTCCTAAAAGTTGGCGAAAAAGAGTTGGATTTTGAAGAGGAGGACTGTCTTGAAGATAATACTTAGTGTCAGCAGCTAAAGGAGTGCTGCTTGGCTTGCATTTGGACATATTGAAACGTTGTAAAATATCACATATGTATTTTTGTTGATGAATGAAAATACCAGCAGTAGTTCTAGCAATTTGTAATCCCAGAAAATAAGTTAAGGGACCCAAGTTTGTCATTTCAAAATTTTGATGCAATTTAGTAACAAGAGAACGGATGAAAATGGTATCACTTCCAGTCAATATAATATCATCTACATAAAGTAAAAGAACTGTAATATTGCCATGAGACTGGCGTATAAAAAGAGATGAGTCTGCATAAGAAGATTTAAAACCAAGAGAAAAAAGATAAGTAGTGAATCTTTCAAACCAGGTTCGGGGAGCCTGTTTGAGTCCATAGAGGCTCTTTTTCAGTAAACAAACATGATGGGGGTATTGTGGATTTACAAACCCTTGAGGTTGCTGCATAAAGACAGTTTCACGTAATATGCCATGGAGAAAGGCATTTTTAACATCAAGCTGCTGAAGGGACCAATTAAAAGTGGCTGCTAAGGCAAGAATACAGCGTACAGTAGCATGTTTGGCTACTGGACTAAATGTTTCAGAGTAGTCTAAGCCAGGGATTTGGTGAAACCCCTTGGCAACTAGACGTGCCTTATATCTGGAAATAGACCCATTGGGGTTATATTTTGTCCTAAAGACCCATTTATTGCCAATGACATTGGCATTGGGTGGACAAGGGACTAGCACCCATGTATCTTGTTGTTGAAGACTTGTGTATTCATCAGTCATGGATTGAAGCCAATGAGGGTGAATCACAGCTTCTTTAAAAGATACAGGATCAGTCATAGTAGAAGTAGGAACAGTATGAAAACCAGAGAGAGATGTAGTAACAGAACCTGTGAATGGCAACTTCCTCTTTGTAATACCTGATTTGCTCCTTGTCCTCATAGGATGGAGATTGTGTAGAGGAGAGTTGGGCACCATTGAACTGGTGGCTGCCTCACTCTGCCTGGAAGTAGATGGTTCTCCATGTTGTGTAGTATCTGGGAGTGTAGTATCAGAAGTAGGAGAACCGGGAGCTACACCAGTAGGCTGCAGTCCACCATTATTGTTCTCAGCAGATGGAGAAGTGTCTGGGGAAGACACTGTATCTGGGGGGAGGGACATAGTGGGGGGAGGGACATAGTGGGGGGAGGGACAGTAGTGGGGGGAGGGACATGAATACCTGAAGAACAATCAAAAGTGTTAGTGGTTGATGAAGATGGAATAGTAACAGAAGTTTTAGCAAAGGGAAACAGGTATTCATTAAAGATAACATCTCTACTTATAAAGAATTTATTGCAACTGTTATTAAAGCACAAATAACCCTTGAAACCATCAGCATACCCTAAAAAAGTGCACCTCTTAGTTCTAGGAGAAAGTTTAGATTTTGTATATGGAGTTAGGCAGGGATAACAAGCACAACCAAAGATTTTAAGCATGCTATAATCAGGTTTCTTATGAAACAGTATCTCATATGGAGATTTATAATTAGTGTTAGCACTAGGCATTCTGTTAATTAAATAAGTTGCAGTGGACACAGCATGGTACCAAAAATAGTTAGGCAAAGAAGCATTATGAAGTAAGGTTATTGCAGTTTCAACAATGTGACGATGCTTTCTTTCTGAAACTCCATTTTGCTGTGGAGTATGAGGACAGGATTTCTGATGAATAATTCCATGGTTACTAATATAGGTTTGAAAAATGTAGGAGGTGTACATCTGATCTAAACACAGAAATAGAGCATTTTAATAACTTTTCAATAAAATTTTTAAATTTAGGAAAAGTGACAGCAACTTCAGATTTATTATGCAGAGGAAACAGCCATGTAAATTTAGAGAAACCATCAATAAACAGAACATAATATCTAAAACCATGATAAGATTTAGTTGGAGCAGGACCCCAAACATCAGAGTGTATCAATTGTAAAGGTTCTTTGATAACAGTAGAAGAAGATTCATAAGGTAATTTAGTGATTTTGCCAGCTAAACAAGATTCACACATATGAGAAGAAGCAGAATTAGAACAAGTAACACATTTTGACACAATATCATTTGCAGGATGTCCCAGACGAGCATGCCAGACTGGACATTTGACTTGTTGACCCAAGAAGGCTTGAGGAGGAGACTTGACAGAGATAGATTGAGACTGAATAGGGTAGAGACCATATTTACTCAAACCCTTGAACAAAATTTTGCCCGTTGCCAGATCCTGAATATAGAAGGATTTGGCATCAAAAACAAACCTCACATGATGTTCATCACATAATTTATGTACAGAGAACAAGTTGGTAGATAAATCAGGAACATGTAAAGTATTTGAAAGCTTAAATGAACAATTTGAAGTTGAGAGATGAGCAGTACCAGAGTTTTGAATTGGCAAAGTAGAACCATTACCAATAGTCACTTGTTCATACCCTTGATAAGGATCTGAGAGAGAGAGATTTTTGAAGTCACCAGTCATATGAGAGGAAGCCCCTGTGTCTGTAAGCCAATATGTGGGAGAGAGACCTTGAGATGATTGAGATGTGGCTGTGAGAGCAGCAAGCTGATCAGGAGGGGTTTTGCCTTGATAAGCAAAATCCATTATGTGCCAACAGTCGAGAGCTGAGTGATAGTCATTCCCACAAATTTGACAAGTGACAACCACTTTGCCATTTTTGTTGTAATTAGTGCCTTGGTTGGAATGACTTGAGCCACCGCTGTAAGAATAATTGTTTCGACCACCACCTCGATTTGAGTTTTGACCATAACCATAACCACGGCCACCAGATCGCCCCCTGGTGTGGTCAAAACGACCACCTCTCGAACCAGAACGACCAGAGAAGGAAGAAGAACCACCACGAGAAAAAGAACCAGATCGACCACCACGACCACGAGAAGAGAAATTGTTTTGAGTGTAAAAAGCAGTTGGTAAACCAGATTCAGAAGTGGGTGATATATTTTGAGATTCAAGCATTTGTTCTTCGGCTTTGAGAAGAACATGTAAATCAGTAAAACTGATAGGGTTTGTATGAGGACGCAAAGAGGAACGAAAACCATTGTATTCAACAGGAAGGCCGTTAAGGGCATATAAAAGCATGTCTTCATCATCGATTTTAACAGAAGAGGCCATAAGTTTGTCACGAAGAGATTTGAGTTTTTGCATGTATAAATCAAAGGAATCAGATTTCTTTTTCAAGGTTTGTAAATCCGATTTTAACTGTAGTATATGAGATCTAGATAACGAAGCATACCGAGATTCAAGAGTGAGCCAGACAGATCTGGAATCAGTTTCACCAATAACCAAAGAGAGAGCCTCAGACGATAAGGTAGCATTAATCAGAGTAAGGATCGCTTGATCTTGGATTTGCCAAGCGAGGTATTGGGGATCCACCGTTTCTGTCACAGATCCATCGTCGGCGGTGAGAAACTGTGGCGGCGCTTGAAGAGAACCATCAAGGAACCCAAATAACGCCTGGGTTTTGAGGATGGACCAGTTCTCCAAACTCCTTTCCACCACTGTAATGGACTGTACTTGAGATCCAGAAAACCGCAATTCAGTCCTCTCATCCTTCATGTTAGGATTCCAATACGTGAGAAACAAGAGAAAGGAAGAAAAGAGTAGGATCAAGAACAAAAGAATTTACGTGGTTCACTAGTTTTGAGACTAGCTACGTCCACGGCCAAACCAACCAATTTATTGATGAGAACCCAAAACAATTACAAGCACACACCAAGTCATGACCCTAGCATCTAATTATATACTAGTACAAGACATGGAGCCCAAGTAATGTCCAAAACTAATCCGAGACAAACTAGGAAATAATTCCTAAATTGTTTCCTGACCCAATAAGGACACTACCAAATATATTAGTCAAAGTAGACCCCTACAAGGAATCAAGAGATTCCTTGCTGCCAAAGCTATTAGTCTCCTTTGACCATCCTGTGCTAGAATTTTGAATCAACCAAAAAGTCCAACAAACCTCCACCTTGATTCAAACTCCATAGCTACCGAACCAATTCTTCTCATCAATCCAATGAACCCAATCCGAGTGTATTCCCAGTTTTCGGAATTTGAACACACTCCCAATACGCCCCAACAAGCGCGTCTATGCGTCTTCAAAATACACAAAAACTATGCGTCCCAACAAACGCTCCCCTAATGCACCACGACACAATGCATACCCCAACGTTGCGCCAATGACACTTCGCAACAAAGTGCCTATCAAACACTGTCATGCCAACTCGCGCCGCCATCCACACCAACGCGCACAAAACAAATAATCAAAGCGCGCCAATCCAAGATCCAATCGCGCTACCAACCGATGCGTGCACAATAACACGCCACCAATACGGGTGCCCAACAACACGCACCCATGCTCCATGCCTGGAGCCCGAACCGCCCCCGAGGGGCCTAGAGAGTTACATCGTCCTTGGGCGTCCTTCCTCCTCCACATGAAGCGAGATCTACAGGTGCACGATTCTTTGGACACTCCCTTTTCCAATGATGTTTCTCCCTCAATTTGCTAGTTGATTCGAGTCGCCTCCACCTAGACTTGAATCCTCCCAGCTGCCAAATCCAGATATAGATCCAGATCACTTGCCGGGTTGAGCACGCCATATCGATTGACGCATGCTGGAACCGAAAGCGTGCCGGATGTACTATATCCAGATCCACAATTCCAATGCTCCACAACAAGAGCCCGATTGCTCCCCCAACAAGGAACCCGATAGCCTCCCAACAAAGGCTTGGTGTGCTTGCACCCCCTGTTTCAGAGGCCAACCAGCGGAAACCTGATCTTCCCATCAAACCCGACAGATCTTGATCACGACCTCGCCAAGCTCCTCTTGAATCTCAACGAACCTGGCTCTGATACCACTTGTTAGGATTCCAATACGTGAGAAACAAGAGAAAGCAAGAAAAGAGTAGGATCAAGAACAAAAGAATTTACGTGGTTCACTAGTTTTGAGACTAGCTACGTCCACGGCCAAACCAACCAATTTATTGATGAGAACCCAAACCAATTACAAGCACACACCAAGTCATGACCCTAGCATCTACTTATATACTAGTACAAGACTTGGAGCCCAAGTAATGTCCAAAACTAATCCGAGACAAACTAGGAAATAATTCCTAAATTGTTTCCTGACCCAATAAGGACACTACCAAATATATTAGTCAAAGTAGACCCCTACAAGGAATCAAGAGATTCCTTGCTGCCAAAGCTATTAGTCTCCTTTGACCATCCCGTGCTAGGATTTTGAATCAACCAAAAAAACCCCAACACTTCATATACAGTGGCTTTTCCAATACCCTATTCGCCAAAGTGCTCAACCGCACCATCAAACCAAAGATCGAGCCTATCCAAGATCTGGGTCTCTCCCCCAAACAGATCGCTGACGTCATCTCCATGAACCCGGAGATTTTGCACCGCAGCACAAGTTCAATCTGCTCTTTCATTCGTGAATTGCAAAAAAGTAACAAGCTAGATTGGTTTGTGCTATTAAACAGGTGTGATTGGTTAATGAAGAGCAATTTGGAAATGACCATGGTCCGTAATGTAGATTTCTTCAAGACTAAATGTGGGATCGATGACTCTGAGATAGTCAAATTCATGCATCTCCACCCGCAAATGTTCTTGCGTGAGCACGAGGTTGTGAAGGAATGTGTTGAGAGGGTTGTTCAAATGGGTCTCCAAACCAGTTCCAATATGTTTCTTTATGGTTTACGGGTCGTTGGTTCGATGTCTGGGGACACATGGGAGTGCAAATTGGAGCTTCTTCAAGGGTTTGGGGTTCTCCCAAGATGATATCAGATCAGTTTTCAGGAGGTCTCCTCAGGTTTTTTTTTAATCTCTGGAAGAAAAATTAAGGATGTTGCAAAAGTTTTCCAAAGTGCAGGAAAGTATGATATTTCATCAATTGTTAACAACCCCATTTTGCTCAAATTCAGTGTTGAGAAGAGACTTAAGCCACGGATGCGGGTTTTGGAGGTTTTGGAGACGAAGAATTTGCTTGTGAAGAAGCCTAATATAGCATCCTTTTGTATGCTGTCCAATGACGAATTCTTGAATAAGTATGTGCTTCCTTACTCTGCTGAAGTTGGGACAATATACTCCCAAAAATGTTCTGCGGAAAGATAGCATTTTCTGAATCAGAGGTCTTTGATTGCAAGATCCAGTCTGGGGACCATACAGCGGCATACTGAGGTATTTCGCTGACATATTCATAGATAGGAGATTTGGTATGTCTTTGTAGAAGGAATTTGGTTATTGTTTACTTGTCCAGTTTTCACGGAACAGCTGACATAATGCATGGTATGGTTTAGTGGGCTATCAGGGAGAACTTCCTTTCCCATTTATATTTTCTAAATTCAGATGAATGCGATTGCGGATGGATAACGAAGTTGACTGTTTGAAATGAACTGAGATCGGAGTTAATGAATATAAATATATTTACATATGTTTCAGAACTTCCAAGTCTCTTTTCTTGAATTATTTTTTTTTTTACTTTATCTTGTCATTTTATCTTAGGCCTCGGGTTGATAACATATTTTGAAACAGAATTGAGAAAAAGAATCATTATAAATTACTTGAGTGTTTTTGTGGATGACGAGGGAAACTTAAGACTCACTACCCTTGGTGTGCACTCTAAGTGAACCATATGGTGACATACTGAGGTATCACACTTGCATTTCCCTTGTTAGCATATTTAACATGTCAAGTAGATTGTAGAAGGTCATAAGACTAGTTAATTGTACCCTCTAAGTAAAACCACGCCTGTTGAACTAGTTAAGTGAATTACTAGTACTAATCGTAAAGACAGAAATAAGCAGAAGTCCACATGAGTCAGAAAGAAGCAGCTTGCTCATTGTCAATCCTACTACTAGAAAAGAGTAACAGATATATCTGCTTCTCCTACAAAACATGAAAGATCATGATCAAGCTGCACCACAAAATAACCAGAAAAAATAAACAACAAAATCTTAGGGAAATTTATGGTCAATAGATAAGGTAGCCAAGTAACTTTCCATGCATAACAAAACTAGTTACTTCTTCGATAGATCGGTCGCCTTTCACTGGTACTTCGCATATCAGTAGTTCTTCAGGAAGACACTGGTTAAGACTTCTTGTGACTGCAAAGATTCCTTCAACAGCTTTAAACCCTGAAAAATGATTAACCCCATTTATAATGTTACAACATAAACATACAAACAATGTGAATCTATGGTTGCAACACTGCATAATGTAAACCTACCTCATCCATCCCGAGTTCAACAACCCTCTCCTCAAGTGTGTTGATTCCTTTGATGCCAAATTTGTTCAGCAATGTGATGCTGGATATAGTGGACATGGGTGACACCACCAAGTTATCCATCACCATATATGTTACTACCTCCTTCACAAAGCCATAAACCCCATTGGTTGGTTTCACAGGCTCCTTCAGCGGTGGGTCGATGTAAGTCAATGGCGTAGACATTAGCATTTTACAGGTCGGACACACTGATTGGGGATCGTCAGACACATTGGACCTACATACTTTGATTTGTGCATGATAACTACTGCTGCTGTAACGGAGAGCGTTACTCTCATGAATGATTTGGCTGAAAGAGTTCTGGCATTGATACAACCTTTTGGCATGTACGGTATTAGTACTTGTGGTGTTGTTGCATTCTTCTGGCAACAAAGCTGGAACATTAAGAGCAGAAGGTGGTGCTTTTGGTCTGAGGAGGCACTCCTTGGTCTGGTTTGTTTGCAGATAGGTGTCGCTGAGTGTTTCAATGCTGTCGTAGAGGTTGCCAAGACTACCCACCATGGAGCTTTTGGTGAGTAGCCTTGTAACTGTACCCACAGGCATTGACATAATATTAAAGAGGAAATCAATGAAATCCTTACCGGCTTCTGCAAACAGAACTTTATTACCATTCTTGTCAACAAGGAGCTTCAAGCTCACTTTGGATTCTGACATTGATATATCTTGTAGTGGTGCACTAATTATGTTCTGCAGTAAGGCTCTCTTTAAATAAAAAGTCCATTCACCAAGTGCCTATATATATGGTAGAGATTAGTAGATTACAACCACCAAGACATATTCATGCTTATTTTGGCTTCCCAATGGCATGCAGAGAAATACCAGTATGTATATATACTCTGTGTTGGAACTTGTAATATAGATTTAGTCTCTTCCCGAAAACAACAGCTTTGATGTTACTATTGCGTATGTTTGACTTTTACTACTACTACTATGACTACTCAAAAAAATTGTACTAAAATCTCCACACAAATGCCTCTTTGTTTTCTAACCTTACCCCAAGACTAGACAAGTAATAGTACTAGTAGATTTCATACTTGCGGCAAGGCTTGTTACGTAGAAACATCTCTAGTTAGCTCTAGATATTATTGAATCAATGGATGTTGCAATAAGATCATTTCGTTTTAAGTAATGTGAGATATGAGGTATTACCGTCGGGAGTGATTTCATACTTGCGGCATGGTCATTAGGTTAAACCTTCCAGCATAAGTTTAATGATATAAATAGATGTCAGGAGTGGATTCAGTTTACATCAATTACTACTTCCTGTGTTTCTCTTCTTTCTTTAACTTACTATTTGCACGAGGATTAAGAAACTCGTACAAATGACAAATCAACAACAATTCTACAAGACTTGAGATCTTTGACTTGTGGTCTGCCTAATACCACGTGGTGCTGCATTGCAAAATGCCAATCAATGTGCAACACAGACACATGCATATTGAGCAAGTAATGCTGAAGTGGCAATTTTCTACGAGCAATTTTTTAGTACTCCAAAAGAGCACCACTTGTTGCTCTACAACTAATGAGTGTCTGTTAATCACAGACACTTTGTTTTAAGTGTAGCACTTTAATGGGTTGTAGAGCACCACGCGATGCTCTAATCGAGCACTAAAAAGTTGCTTGTTTTGTACACAAAGATATGTTGTAAAGCCAATAACTCTTTTTTTTTCTGATAAATTGTAAACCAGTTACTCATGGATTGTTACTTGCTAGTTGCTACTCTACATGGATAGTTAGAGAACATGAAAAGATGCGTACATAATTTTAAATGGGTAGTGATTGTTACACATCAAGAAGTTATTCATATAAAACCGCTAACTTCATTTATGCAACTAATAACCAATGAAATTAATGAAATGAAGATAGTGGGAATAACTTTATTTGCTTTATAAGAATCATTATTCTTTTAAATACTAGCAATTACTATAACACAACTCCCACTATTTCCTGCTTGAGCTGTTAAAGCATGCAAAAGTTTGGCTTTCCAAGGGTTAGATTGACTCTCTTTGTCTCCCCAACAACCATTTAGTGTTAGGAGTTGGTCTTATAAGTTTACGTTTACTAAATTACTAACCCCCTCATTCCCCACTGCAAAAGAAAAAAAAAATGGCAAATCATTCTCATGAGTCAAAGGTGAGCTTGAAACTCCTGATAGACAAGACTAGAAAAAAGGTTCTGTTTGCAGAAGCCGGCAAGGACTTTGTTGATTTCCTCTTCAACCTCATGTTGATGCCTATCGGTACAGTTACTCGGCTTCTCAGCAAGAAATCCATGGTTGGTAGCCTGGGCAATCTCTATGGTAGCATAGAAAACCTCAACGAAGCCTACCTGCAAACAAAAGAAAGCAAAGAGTCCCTCTTGAAACCTAAGCTCCCATCCTCAGCTTCAGAAGTTCCATTGCTGTTGCCCAGTCATGATGCAATGAAGGTGTCGAGGAATTTGTACAGATGCCAAAACAATTACACTCAAGGTTACAGTTACAGTATTTGCGCTCAGTATGTCTCCGAACATCCTCAAACGTTGTGTCCTTCTTGTCGTACTGTCATGAACAGGCTCCTGACATGTGTGGATCCTATAGGGGGAGGAGCCTCAGCAACCGCAACGTCCTCTGAAGGGGGTGGTTTTGTCAAAGGACTAGTCAATTTCATGGTGACTGACGACTTGGTGGTAACTCCAATGGCAACCTTATCGAGTATTACAAGTCTCATCAACGAATTTGGTGTCAAAGGAATCAACAAGGTTGAAGAAAGAGTTGTTCATCTTGGGATGGATCAGGTAATACTAATACACACTAAACACACGTATACATATATTGTTTTTGAAACTGATAACAATGGTTCTTTTTTTGTTTGTTTGTGTGCGTGTGAATAGGGCTTGATGATTTTGAAGGAATCTTTGCAATCGGATACAGTTTTATCAAAAGTGTTCCTTGAACAGCCTCTCTCTGGGATCAAGACTACTGCTTCTAGTTCCAAGAAAACCAAGAAGCGCAAGACGTATTACTGAACAACTTTGCGCTGCTATATATGTCTGGAACATGCAATATTTGTCTGGAAATGCAAAAGATCTTGATAGTTAGTCTGGCACTGGAGCTATCTGAATAGACCTTGAAGATTTTGACTAAACGTTTGGCTTTGGTCAAGTTGTAACTTGGCATGTTGTGTGGGTTATCAAGTTTTCATTCATCTGCAAGGTTGTAATTTGGATTGGGCTGCAAAAAATGGAAATCAGATATATTTCTGTATTATGGATTCCCTGCTTGATATTTCTGTTTTCTATGATCTTAGTTTATCGTGATATCGTCTTCTCTACTAGTAGTACTATATTCTTTTTCATTCTACCCTTGTCCTTCGGTCGAATTGATTTTCCATTGTCGGGGTATTCTTTATGTCCTTAGTCCATGGACTAGGACTTCTGGGTCGGAATTAGGTATCCACTGGCTGCTACTTGGATATTTCGTAGCATAATTTGGTGAAAAAGTAGGACATTTATTCTCCTAAATGTTGCCAAAACGTCTAAAATGAGCATTGCGCCCTGACTTTCCCAGTTGCCGTGTGCTCTCAAGGTGGTGATTTTATACAGACAAATGACCAGAAAAATTGATGATCATACTCCTCTAACTAGATGACCCACAAGTAACAATGTTATCATGGTCCAAGAAATGATCCTATTGAACCAGAAGCTATCCCACATCTTTATTTCTTATTTTATCTAATCTCTTATTTGCAATGTTAGTCCCTACAATAAGTTGTTATTTTCTTTCTTGTCCTACTTTGTATTAGCTGAGTTTTTGCTACGTATCCTAATCTAATTGGCCACTATCATGTGGCTGATGGTGCCAGAGCTTATAGGTTTTCTTCCTGAATAAGAAATACATTTTGCTGGATTTCTTCGTTCTTTTTCTTTCCTCCATTGTTGTTTGTTTGAGCTTGAATCGACATGGTATCAGAGCATGGTTGCTCTTGTTTACTCGATCTTCAAGCCCAATTCTCATTCGGAGTGAAGCTCTGTTTCAATTGAGTGACCTGGTTTATTTCCAGGTCACATATCAGCTTTCAATCTGTTCTAATGGCGCTACCAGAAACCCAGATTTCTGGGAATCTCCAGATTGGTGTTCATGGAGGCATTAATGGAGGTATAAATCCCTCGTCTCCTTATTTTTTGTCTACTTCAGATAATCCTGGACATCTTCTCGTTTCTCAAGTTTTGAATGGACCTAACTACTATCCATGGCAACGATCGATGAATGTTGCTTTAGATGCGAAAACTAAGTTGGGTTTCATTGATGGTTCTATACCAAAACCAGATCCTAGATCAGAATATGCACAAATCTGGAGAAGATGTGATAGTATGGTCATTTCATGGCTACTAAATTCAGTCTATCCAGAAATTGCTGCAAGTGTTGTCTATAGAACAACTTCCAGAGAAATCTGGGTAGATCTGTTAAAACGTTTTTCCCAGGGGAATAAACCACGAATCTATCAGCTCTCCACCATAATTTCTGAACTGAAACAAGCAGATATGAGTGTGACTGTGTACTTTACCAAGCTGCGAACTCTATGGGAAGAGTTAATGAATTATAAATCTCTTCACAGCTGTACTTGTGGTCATCTCACTGCATTTGCAGAATTGCAAGAACAAGAGAGAATTATGAAGTTTTTAATGGGTTTGAATGATCAGTATTCTGCAGTTAGAGAACAAATACTTCTCATGGAACCCACACCCTCACTTAATCATGTCTTCTCTAAAGTGATTCAACATGAAAATCAAATGGCTCTCAGCTCCAATTATCAAGGAGTAATCCCAAACTCTGCTATGGCTATGCATACTGTGGTTGGAACTGACAATCATAAAGCCAATTTTACATATAATGGGAGTATTTATAAGCAGAGTGCCAAAGGAAACTTGTCTGTAACTATTTCAATGGGACTAGAGAGAAGTGCTGGAAACTACATGGGTACCCAGCCAATTACAAACCAAAAGGAAGAACTCATGTCAATGCTGCTACAATATCTCTTGACAAAAGTCATTCTATTGCTTCCTTCAATGGAATTTACACCTGCACAATGTCAACAAATTGCTTCTTTGATCAGCTCTCAACTTCAGCTACAAGGCTTAAAATCCTTTGTCAGTGAAGTTGGATATGTGTCTCCCTTTGATGGGAATTCTATTCACAATAGCCATTATGATAATCCACTTATTGGGAAGCATGACTCCTCCAGCAATACACACTTTTTGGGAGGAGTTCTTAGTACTTATTCTATGCAAGCTGCACTTTTTGATCACTCTTTGCCAACCAACTCTTGGATCATAGATACTGGAGTTACAGATCATATATGCTCACAGTTGCATTTGATTCAGCAAGCCAGTGAAGTCAAGAATGGCAGTGTGCATCTACCTAATGGGAAAGCCATCAAGGTGTCTCATATTGGTAATGTTGTTATAAACAACTCTCTTATTCTGCATAATGTGCTTTGTGTACCAGGTTTTAAGTTCAAAGTGATTTCTATTTCTCAACTTACTAAGGATGAGAATTGTAACTTCACATGTGACAAGGAAAAATGTGAGGTTACTGATACAAGAACAAAGTCTCTTCTTGCTTCTGGGCATAAAAGGAATGGATTATATTTGCTTAACAATTTTTCTCCTAGTTATGTGAATATGCTAGTCACTCCTTGTCCCACATCTTCTGCTGATCTGTGGCACATGAGGCTTGGACATCCCTCTTATAGAAAGATGAATCAGCTTTCTTCAACATTTCAGCGTGGGCAATTTCAGAAAACACTTGCTGCACAGTTTGTCCTCTAGCTAAGCAAAAAGGCTGAAGTTTCTGAAGAAGAACAGCATCTCCACAATCAACATTGCTCTTATTCATTGTGACACCTGGGGCCCCTATAGAACATCTACACATGATGGATTCAGATTTTTTCTGACTATTGTGGATGATGCATCCAGGTCTACTTGGATATACTTGCTGAAATATAAATCAGAAGCACAACAAGCTATCCCTAACTTCTGCAACTTTTTTATCACTCAATTCAACACCACTATGAAGAAGATTAGAAGTGATCAAGCACCAGAGCTAGAGCTCAAACAGTTCTGCAACAACAAAGGCATTATGCATGAGTGACACGATCCAACCGCAAGTGAACGGATGTCGCGTGTAGTAATATCCGGTAAGTCCGGGTTTTTCGAACCCAAATGAATTCTTTGTAAATTAGCTACTGATTCTAAACCTTATGTGGGCAAATCGCGTTGTTTTTTTTTCTAATTCTACTAAAAGTAAAAGAAAAAAATCTCAATTAATCAGGTGAAAGGCTTCACGATTAACGAAGAATGATTTTTAAGAGTTACTTAACAAGTGGACAAGCTCAGGATATCTCTACGGGTTCACTAGGGAATTCACACCACTTATGATTTACGTTCATGCAAACGGATGTTTTCTACTTAGCCAAACGAGCAAATTCACTTTGAAGATTCCTCAACCAAAGTCTATATTTAAACTCTTGGACTACTTAAGTTTAAATACGCATTATGATCTTGATATCAACTCTTAGTTCTAGTTAACTAGCAAGATTCCTAATCCCTAGATTCGACTAGTGCAAGATTTAAGTTCAAGCAATAACCATTGATTCCTCTAATAATTATCACCTAGATCAATCTTATTGTGACGTCAAACAATATGAAAGATAGAATTACGCGTATAAATCTAGCATAACTAAGCATAAACATCGAATTAAGCCAATAAGCATGAAGCATAATCCATAAATCACCAAAATACGGTGTTCAAACCCTAGTTCCCTACGAGATATCCCGAATAGAGGGTTTAGCAACTAAAACACACGATCAAAGTACAAATTTTCAATGATCATGAACAAAAACTAAAGAGGGGAAGAAGATAGAGAATCAAACGATGGTCTCCAAGCTCCCGAGAATGCTCCTCCTCTCCAATGGCGTCCAAAGAATGAATGAATCAATCTCCCCGTGCCCTAGGTCGTTCTTCTAGTCAAAAACATGTTCTTTTCTTTTAAGTTTTTAAAAATAACACTTTTTACCCCCTTTGTCATGCGTCAGATCTAATAATGTTATCTTGTGATCACATTTTGTGATCCTATGATCACCTTTTGTAGTTGTAGAGTCACGTTGATCCTCTATGTGGTCTTGCACTTTTATCTTGTGATCATATGATCACCTTTCTTTAATTGTAGGATCACGTCGATCTTCCATGTGGTCTTGCACTTGATCTTGTGATCACAATTTGTGATCCTCTACTTCCAGTGTGTTGCTTCTTTTCACTCTTGAAAATTTAGCTGTCTTTTTCTCCTCTTAGCTTCTCCTCTTCTTCTATTCTCTCATGCATTCTTTGAGTTTCTTTCTTTCCGAAGTTCGCTTCCGCTCCAAAATCCGCACTCCACGCTTTCGGTTCCTGAAATCCACAACATGAACAAATACCGGAAGATCAAATGCGACAAATAAAACATAAAACATGCATCAAACGCCCGGATTACACCATGAAGTCCGAATACTCAAGTATGCTCAAAACTATCAAAACTCGGCCTAAGACACACATAAATGCATCGGAAAGTAAGCGAAACGACAAGTAATCACAATAGAATATAACTCCAATTATGGAGTTATCAAATATCCCCACACTTACCATTTGCGCGTCCCGAGCAATCTATCAAAACTGGCCATCATCTCCAAACTTTCTCCCCAACAAATCATGGTACGGGTCTGACTAATTGCATACTTTTCGAAACACCACTTGCATACAAACCAAGACTGGTCGACTCGACATAAACACCACTCAATACATGACTCAACGATGCAACAATATGAAATGCAATATATACAATGCACATATGAAATAACATTTTTTTTTTCTTTTGCGAGATTAGGCAATCTCAATTAGCTCAAACCGGTTCTCATGGAGTGATGATCAATCTAGGGACAATGCGTGAATTGCAACTAAACACGACAACGAGAATTTCCCCTAGTTAGTATAGAGAGCCTAGCGTTACTATGTAAAGGAATACTTACCTCTTCGCATGTGTCGACAAAAATAAGAGGCTACGCTAGGCTAAGCCACGTTCAAGGTCCGAGCTCCTATTCTGCTAACGGTTTAGAATGTTGAGGCTTGGGGACAAAAGGATAATTATGTAGTAACAAGTCCCAAGCGTCACATTCTCACATCAAACCCCACATCTCACACACCCTCACCACGATGATAGAAACCGCAACCCGAAACTCACCGTCTCCGGCCCTCGATCCCCTCAAACCCCGGTACAATAACAATCTCCGTGGCCACCATGGCGATATGTGCACGAAATGCAAACTGTCTTCAACGAACTAGCAACTTTCCACCACTCAATTTCCAATAAGCTCAAATTTATTCTTTTATTCAATCTCTCCTTTCTTTCTCTCTTTTTTTGTATATATTGTTTTTTTATCTCTCAATACAACAAAATGCCGCAAAATTATCCGAGTGGTCTTCCAAGAATCAAGCAAAGCAAATATGTTAAGGGGAGGAAATAGACGATCCAATGAATGTATATCACAAGTACAATTTATCTCCCCCTAACTCAATGAAGTACACGGTGTAACCAAACAAAGCCGACAAATAATCAAAGCGCGTGTAGGGATGGAATCGTCAGAAGCTCAATCTCGATGTCCGTAATCAAAAGTCGACATCCCCACACTAGAATGTAAACATTCCCCCTCTCAAGGAATCAAATGTATGTAAGTCTTGTGCCTAATCCAATCGATCCTCCTACACCGTGATGATGAAAATAAACGATACCTAGCACGATCCACCAATTAAGATAACCCGCCCCATTGTTGTGCGGATTAGACGTCACACACTCACAGCTCTCCACAACTGTGTCCATGGTGTAGTGACATGGAACACCGCCACACCGAAGTGCTCAAGCCTACTCACTCACCCTCGCATCCCCTCGAAGATATGTAATAATACGCAAGCGATCATATAGACTCACAAGTATATGCAATACAGCTCTCCCTCATCGAACCCCCTCAACTACGACTGCCTCGTGACGCACTAAAATGGTGATTCTAAACGATTTATGATGAAGGCCAAGAATCGTCACCCTATGTCAAGAGGTTAGGAATAAAACCAAGGTTCAAATTGGGCTTTCTAGTGGTCCTACATGGTGAGATATATCAAGCAGTGAGTGCTCTAATACGCATCCTCGCACAGCTGTTCTGTGTGCCACTACGAGGCGGGCTGGCGACTACCTAATGCGTACACATGAACGTTCGGCTCGTTTAGCTCACACCTAGCTCAACTCTTGTTAAAAAAATGACACACACTTTAGATTTGCAAATCAAGTGAGTGTAGTAAAATAGGTAGATATTCCCGTAAAGAGAGTATCTCTATACGTACTAGGGGAAACTCAATTTTTCCTTCTCGGTCACAAATCACACCCTATGCCTAAAATTCTCACACTCCTCGATTCTACCAAATTTTAAGCTTCTTTTGATTGCCCGTTCTCAACTTTTCTTAATTTTTAATTTTTAAGTTTTTGAAATTTTCAATTTTTTGGTAATTTTACTTTATTTATTCTAACTCTACATGCAAGGCCAGATGCGGAAGAAGACTCGAAACTGACTCAGTTCGGGTAGGTAGACTCAATTAAATAAACATGCAAGAATCTAACACACACACACACACACACACACACACACACACACATATATATATATATAACTAACATACACATTACGACACTAAAACAAAACACGACACGGACCACGAATACGACACAATACGCCCTAACGATCTATATGTGACAGGTTCATGCAGACACGTACTGGCTAGTCAAGATTAAAAATCCTCCCCACACTTGAATGCTTCGTTGTCCTCAACGAATTGAGAGATCAATCAAGAGGAATCGACAATTCTAATGCGAGGCACGGTGTATCTACTCAGTACCACCGTCATTCTATGCCTCAACAACTTTATGTCTTCCTCAGTCAAACTCATGCGCCTTACGCTTCTTACTTCTAAACGGTCTCATTGCACAAGAAGGTAGCAATTCAAATTTAGAGATTATCTTCACTACGTGCACGTGACAAGGATGTGTGTACTGAAAAGAAGCAAGTACTCAATTAACAGATAGGTCCTAGGACACTAGTCAATCGCCCCCAAACGTCGAAACTAAACGACAACAATAAAAATTTGGGCTTTTACTCAATGTGCCTAGACTCGAAAAAATTAAATTGCGAAATGGAGAGAAAGTGTTATACCTGAAGCCCTGGAGTTCCGTTCTGACGGGGCTTAATCGACAAAATCAGTCAAGAAGGATCGTACGGTCGACAGATTTTTTGATACTTTTCGCGATGTGAGATTTTTAGCTCAATGGCTTCTCCTCGTTGTCCCCGTCACAACCCCACAAATGATTTGCACGAATTTCAACCGGTTGAGAACGAATTTGCAACTTTGTCTTGAGAAAACCCTAGATTTTCCACTGCCTACACCTTTCACAACTGACACAATAACCACCATTATACCTCCAGCCTACCCTCCTAATCACCGTACCTGCAACCACAACCATTCGCTAACAAGCCCAACCAAATCCTCCATGAAAACCGATGAACCCACCTGCTGACCCAACATCACAGCCACGAACTCCAGCCGACCCGAATACTGAAACAAACTAGCAGCAACAGTACACCGAATCAAACCACCGCAAGGCCACCATTGAATTCGGCGTGAAGCTCAACCCAGACCCTATCCCGCCAATTCTGACCGCCGAAGTACAAAAGCGAATCCAAGTCTCCGTTTTCCGAATACAGAATCGCCATCGCAATTCGCAAGCACTGCAGAGCCGAGAAAAAAAAACCACCAATCGCGATTGATCACCGGCGATTCTCCGATCGATAGTGTCTTGGTGATCGGCAGTACTCTAGCAGCGTCGCTGCTATGTTCTGAGAGGGCACTGTGTCGTGGACTCGTGGGTCTGGCCAAACGTGAACCTCTAACGCTTTTATTTTCAGCGTCTTTCTCGATCTTTTTTTCTTTCACTTGAAATGAAAAAAGTCCTAACTGCCCCTGTTTAGTAAAGGTCAGCGTGTGTAGAGGAGAATCTGATATTACGATCACAATTTTTTTCACACGATCGGCAATTTTGATCATGAAGATAAAGTGGGTTGAGCAAAAACTCCTTGTCCAAAATTTTTTCTAAGTGTCAGCCACTGCTTTTTTTTTTCTTTCTTCTTCTTTTTCTTCTAGTTTACGCCCCCGGACTTCGATGCGTGCGTGTAATATACCGTCGGAAAGCTTGTTTCGCGTACGTTTTTATTTCGCACAAGTTACTCCAAAATTCCCGGAGGAAAACACTCACAAATTCCGTACTTTCAATCTCTTTGCTTGTGTTGTACTTTCGCGGTTTGACGCAATCCTCTTTGCACGCATCAAGAAGGGGAGTTCCGGGTGCATTTCAACCTGTATGCCTGAAACGACTCAATCAAATGTCAGATGTCTCTCACCCCTCAGACAAGAAAACTGTATTGAAAAACGCACGCAATAATATTTAAACACACACTCTACACTAAAGCATAAAAATACGTTGGGTTGCCTCCCAACAAGCGCTTGTAATTTACGGTCGACGGCCCGACCCAATTACCTCAAAGATGTTAAGGAGGTCTTGAAGGACGTGCCTCCTCCTTCAATTTCCTGCTCTTGATCTTTTGCACCACATCATGTGCATTTACCATATTTGGCTGCTTCTGCGATTCGGGTGGATCGGGCAGCAAAACTGTAGACATCCCAAGAAAAGGATCCACACTATCTTCTGTAAACTTGATCATGGACAATTTATTCTTCCCCTTGCTCGGAACAAATACCTTGAACACGAGTGATGATTCTAGAGCCTTGATCGTCAACTCCTCAGTTTCTCGATCCACATTAGCGCGCATTGTCTTCAAAAGCGGTCTTGCAAAGATAAGTGAAACATCGCGATCCTCCTTGATGTCCACAATCAGAAAGTAAGCTGGAAATAAAATTACACCCACTTTAACGAGCAAGTTCTCAATCACCTCATTTTCCGTACCTATAGAATTGTCTGTCAATTGCAGACCCATCTTCACAGGGGTCGGCGCACCAATTGTCAATCTCTGAAATAAAGACAATGGCATGAGATTAATACTTGCGCCAAAATCACAGAGACCATGTGTATGATATCCACCCCCAAGAGTGTAGCCTAAGATGACACTACCTGGATCTCTCATCTTGAGAATGTCTCTTGGTATGACAGTGCTACACGCCTCTGTTAGCTTTACCGTGGCATAGGGTTCTATGCTCTTCTTCCCCCATAGGATTTCCTTCTAAACTTCTTTTACCTGGGCATCTGAGCAAGTGCTTCTATAAGAGGAATGTTGATATGTAATTTTTTTGAATATATCCATAAATCTCCCAGAGTGTTCCTCATAATTCCTCTTTATTGCCGCCGGATATGGTATTTGTGGCTCATAAGTAGCCGGATCTGGAGTGTTCTTGGATTGGGGACTCACGGCCTTCAGCAACTCTTCACCCAATTCCTTCTCTGTAGCTTTTGTAGCTTCAGCTCTCGCATGGCTAGGATATGGAGGATCCTAAGTAGTCATACCACTGCGAGTAGTAATAGCTTTGAGCTGCTCAGTAGGAAGAATGGTATTGGAAGGAAGCATACCTGGCGAAAATTTAGCATTCTGATTGACAATCTGCCCAATCTGAGTCTCGTGGCTCTTCATTGTTTCTTGCATTGAGACAATCGTGCTCTCCATCCTGTCTTGATTAGCTAGTAACTTTCTCAATAAAGCATTTGTCTCTTGCTCTTCTGGTTGCTGAGCCTGTTGCTGTTGAAATTTCCCTTGAGCTTGATACTGAGAATTCGGCTGCTATTCGGGCGCATATAATCCACTCTTTGGGTTGGCATAGCTAAAGTAGGATGGTTGCGGTCGTTGGGATGGTATGTGTTAGGCCACTGCTGTTGTCTCATGAAATTCACATCCTCAACACCCCAATCATACCCCTAGTTCTCATCTGCGAATAGCTCACCCATGGATTTTACTTGTGATGGAGGTAGCATGCCGTGAAATGCTGAGGTCATTGATTCAAGATTCTGCTCCACAGATTCAATTTGTTGACCAAAGCTACATCCCCAGGTTTGGAATACCTACAAGTTTGAGACCTCGTAGTCTCTCTCTGTTCAGCAGATCCTGAGCTCGATGTGCTCCAAGCCCCATAAAATTACCTCTAGCTAGCATGTCAAACTGGTGATCCGTCTCCTTGTCTAATGCAGTGTAGAAATAATGGAGGATCTTATTCCATGGATCCCCATGATTCGGACATCTACGGATAATTTGGCTGAACTTCCTCCAAGCATCTCCCAATGATTTGTCTTCTTCCTGAGTGAAGTTTGCAATCTCAGCCATCTGTTGAGCGACTCTGGATGGTGGCAAATACTTCCTCAGAAATTCATGACAAAAATCTGCCCATGTCACAATACTCTGTGCCGGCAGTTCCAATAGCCACTTTTTGGCCTTTCCAGATAAAGAAAAGGAAACAGTAATAGCTTAACGGTTTCATCTGGAACTCGTTGGTCATGCAAAGTTGATGTGATTTGCTCTAAATTACTAGTATATGATGGTTGGGATCATCTCCTGGAGCTCCGTTGAACGCGCACTCATCACGAACCATATTGATCATATGTTGGCCCAGCTCGAAGTGTTGGGCATTGATCTGCGGCCTGACAGTGGTAGGTTGGTAACATGCTGGAGTAGTCCTGAAATAATCCACTGATAACTCTCTTTTAGGAGCTATTAATATACTTCCATATTAATTTTATTAGGCTTATTTCACATGATTTATATGTTATATTTTCACAAATATGTGAATTTGACGATTTATAAGCCTAAGAGTGAAAAGTTGTGTTTCTAGCTTATTTGCGCATGATTTCTCTCATATTTGTGATGATAATTGCACGGGTAGTATTTTTTTTGTTTCTCAGGTAAAATAGGTTAAATGGAGTTTATGAGAGGCTTGGATACGCTTGGTATGGAGCTAGATGAAGAGGAGAAAAGAAGACGCAAAGACGAAGAAAAGTTGAAAAAGTCACTCCTGACCAGCCTGTACTATTTTCTATGCTCAGGAAAATATATACATAATTTTGGAGCAAGGCCTGTGGCATTGGAAAGTAGACATTCGTAGCTTTCCAACGATATATGGTAGGCCCGAAGACGAGTCTGTATGAGGGAGAGACATCCCGCGCAAGATCAGCTTACAATTCAGTCCGAGAATTACAAACTAGAGGGGCTGAAGTGCAATTTCGGCCAAATATCATTAAAAAACGTGCCCAGACCCTTGGGAACGGATTCTCAGACCAAAAACAGGGACGGAAGCTGCTGGAGGAAGGGAGGAGACAGCTCCCAAGCCATTGGAGAGCTCGGATTCCCGCCGGATCAATGATTCATCGTTTGATCTCTCTATCTCTCTTGTTTTTTATGAATACTTGGAAATTCTTGGTTTTATTCCAAACTATGAGTAGCTAAACTTTCTATTCGGGATATCTCATAGTTAGCTAGGGTTTGAACACCATGTTGGTGATTTATGGATCTTTTTCATGCTTTTAGCTTAATTGAATGTGTTTTTCTTAGCTATGCTTGATTTATGTACTTAATTCTATCGTTTCTATTGTTTGAGCTCTCAATAGGATGATTATAGGTATAGGATGTTAGAGGAATCAACATTCTCTACCCGGAAACTTGAATTAAGCACTAGCCGTATCTAGGGTTGAGGAATCTTGCTAGTTAGCTAGAACTAAGAGTAGACCACAACAACATAATGCTTATTTGAACTTGAGTAGGCAAGAGGAATCAGGTACAAGAGTTTGAATATAGGCTGTGGTTGAGGAATCTTCAAAGCATAGGTGCTTGTTTTGCTAAGTAAAAGATGTTCGTGTTACTTGAGCATAAATCATAAGTTGTGTGAGATCCCTAGTGAACCCGTAGAGATATCCTGATACTTATCCCTCGTATTAGTCTCAATTTTAATAATTTGTTATTTAAATTATTAGTTTAATAAAGCAATCAAATTGCTTGCCCACACTAAGTTAATCATCTTAGTTAATTCACGACAAGTCCCTTGGGTTCGACAAACCCGGATTACTGGATATTACTACACGCGGCAGCCGTACACTTGCGGTTGGATCGTGTCAAGTTTTTGGTGCCGTTGTCGGGGACTTCGATTGAATTAGTTAGAATTATTAGATTTAGGGAATTTTTTTTTGTTATTTTCTATTCTTATTACCTCAGGGTATTACTTGAGATTTTATGTGTGCAGGCATTCAACTCTAAGCATGGAGGATGAGAAATATCGCCGTTTTGCGAGCATATTTGAAGCATGCAACCTTGCATATGGGCAATTCGTGAAAGACTGCCATGTGAATGGCATTAGAGAGAGGGTAGCCATGGAGATACAACGTTATACCTTTCGTCCTAATAACTCAACCCCTCCTAAGTTACTCTTCTTCCTTGGTTGCATGCTTGAGGAGATGATTCCTAATGTGGAAGAATGGCGAAAACGAGCAACAATAATGGGAATGGAGACAACGCACATGGACGCTCAATTTGTTCTCCATTCAAATCAAGAGGATGCTCCGACCTTTCCAATGCTTAAAGAAGAGGATGATGAGTCATTGTGCATCCCAAGTTGTCCAAACATAGATTCATTGCTTGAGTCTAGTATGAGGGAGAAGCATGATGCGGTTTTTAGTGAGATTGAAAGTTGTCTTCGAGGAATCAATGTTGATGAGCTTGACACTCCGGTCGCAAATTTGATGGAGCATCTCGAGTTTGAGAATATTAAAGATGAACAAGACGCTGAAATTGAATTTGTTGATGATTCAAGTGCTTCAAACAATGGAGATGAAGGTACTCAAACATTCATAGTTTATGATTTATCTTTTGATACTTGAATTAAGATACCACAAATTGAGAAAACGGCCAAGAAAGATATCAATCTCTTCTCGCGACATGGGAGGCAGGAGCTTATTTTTGAAATCATTGTGATATATATTCTCATGAATTGGAAGAAGAAGAAAAAGTTTACGGCGAGCTTCTACTTTTGCAACACTTATTCTGTGTTGTTGAAACATTCACACTCTTTGAAATATGAAAGCTTGCTTGAGAAGAGAATGATCGAGAAGAGGTGGTGGAAGAAGAAGAAATGGCGAGAAAAGCTTAAATTCTGGCAGCAGAGGTGATGTGTGGCTTGGTAGATTTCTGGAAATTTGAAAGTGCCAAAATTTAGTTGAAGCCCGTATTTTACTGTAAAGTAGCATCAGGGGAGGTATTTGCAGTTTCAGAAGTTTGAGAAATTATCAGTTGGCTCCCCCAGTGTTGCAACGTGAAAAGCCCCCTCGCAGCTTCTCTCTGATCCTGGGAAGAAGAACAAAAAAATCAATCTTCATCGATTCTTCACGGTTGAAGACACAGCAGCAGCACGCCAAAACCACCACCGCTACAGCCATCACCACTATCGCCACCTTTAACTACCACAGCCCACCATTCTTCCTGACTGAAACCCACAACCACCGATCCCATCCTCTGTTTGAACCAAGCGAACAACCCAGACCCCATCGTCTCCTTCCTCTCCGTCAACCCTAGCCACGGTCCCCCTCCGCACCCTCCGACAAGAAACCCAGACCACCACCATCGAAACCACCCACACCGCCATTATCCACAACCACCCGCCATTGATTCGGACCCAATCTCAATGAACATTGACCAAGACATTACAACCACAACACCGCCTCTCCCCTTTCCCGGATCAGAAGAGAACCACCCATCGCCAATCAACCCAGAATCACAACCCAACAGCCCCCAATTCGTAAATTTGAAACCAGAACCACCTCCATAACCACCCGACTCTGCTCCGCCCACACAACATCTCCGACCTCTGATCAACCTCCATCGCCTCCACAACCCCTGGTATCTGAACCCCAAATTAAACCCACCTGAAACTTCCTCTAATCCAACCAAACCAACCCACGAATCTCTGCCTCCAATCACCGAAAACCCCAATAGAACCAACACAGCCGTCCAGACCTGTTCCCGAAGCCTCCATTAAAACCGGCGAACAATTTCTCTGCCCTCTTCTCTCTCACTGAATCAAATCGAAACCAGCAGCATCCTCCTTCACCTACCGCCAATACCTTGTTCCCGATCAAGAAGAAGAACCCAGGAAGCCCTCCAATCACCGCAAGATCTCACCATCCGTCAATTTCGATGAGCCCAACCACGGAGAAACCTCTCTATTCGACCGTCAAACTCCCTCTGCCTCTGTTTCACCATAGCACCATCACTGCGGCCTAAATGACCTCAACTTCCCCACCGACAGAACCACCAACACCGAGCTTCACTGTACAAATTTTCAGCCAGAATAGTAACAGCTCCCTTCTGTAAGCAGTTTGGTGCCTTAAAAGAGGGACATAATTTTGTAGATATGAAAATTGGGTCAATTGGGAAACATTGAAGAGGATATTACAAATTGTGTGGTTGTCAATTCAAGGATGATGAGAATGAAATTAGGTGGCTGCTTGTTACACTATTTGACATCAATGCTTGTTTTGAAGATCTAACTCGCAGAAGAAAAAAAATATCAGTGTTATAAGTGTATCTGAATATATCTTGATCTTGAAATTGACGAAGACATCGACCCCGGTGTGCTACTTGCGCACTCGACCGTTACGGGAGCTCACATCTTGAGTTCGGGGATTCTTCGTTCTCTTTTCGTTAGCAACTGATCAATCGACCCTAGTGTGTTTCACACACTCGGCCGTAATGGGAGTTAGCATTGGTGCGCACAATGTTTGCTTGGTGATTTTTCTTGCTATATCAGTCAGCACCTATCAAGATTTCGTCACCGACCTTGTGTCGGTTGTGAGTACTCTTTTCTCTCTCTTTACTTACCGTTTAGGCACATCGTACTTGCTTTAGGATTTTATTTTGACAATATGGTCACGGTGCATAGTCGCCGTTATTAGCTGCTAGAATCATAGGGAATACTTGAGTACTTGCTTACTTTCGGTACACACAACTTGTCACGTGCGCGTAGTTCGTTTTACCTCTATATTTGTTGAACTACCTTCTTGTGCCATGACTCTACCCCGAGTAGAAACACTGCCCCTCGCATTTGAATGCCGAGTCTTCTTGGTTGATCTCTAAATTCGTTGAGGACAACGAAGCGCTCAAGTGTGGGGGGATTTTTAGCTATTTGCTAGCCATGTTCGTGTCTGCATCGCCAGTTACATGTAGATTAGATTGTCGTAATGTGAGTCAGTGTAGTACTTGTAGTCCGAGTCGTATTTTTTAATATATTGTTGTAGAGTGTTTAATTTTAGAGTAGTCAGTGTTTAGGTTGCATGTTTAAATTATTGAGTCACCCTACCCAAAGTTGTCGGTTAATCGAGTTGGCCCAATCATATAGAGTTAGAAAAAAATGAAAAAATAAAGAAAAAAATTAGAAATATAAAAAAAATTGAGAAAAAGGGCAATTTAAGACCTAGAAACCGAAGAGAATCCAGTGAAAGAGCTCATGAGAGTAGGAAGCACCGTAGTAGGGATACTTCAATCCTAGTATCTTGTGCACAAGTCTCACGAAGGGATGTCCATTGTGTCTCGGGAATAGTGAAAGTAGATTACGGGCATACTTTTGATTCCTTTATTGTGCTAGGAGAATTGAGTCTCTAAGTGATTGATTATTCCGTTTCCGCTCGAAACTTGTGGACTCTTAGAATATGGGGTGGACCTTCGTGTAGAGTCGGTTTCATGTGGTACGAGTCTTTGGCCTAAGTGAAGCCGGGGAGCGTGCACCACCATCCCTTAAGGTGGTTCCAAGAGAAAATCCTAAAAAGCCCACACACTTAAGCTCTAATGCACGGTTGTAAAAACAGAGGAGAAAAAAATGACAAATCAGGAAAAACAATTGTGCTTCAAGGAGAAACAACCTATTGTGGTTCCGTTTGCGCGGAAAATTTGGATTCAATCCAATGTAGAGCTTAAGAGTGAAACTAAAGTTAAGCCGTATTACACAGGAGTTGTGTCTCTCATCAATGGGATAATTTGCATTTCAAAAGTAATAACGGCTAAGAGGGTCTGAAAACCTCAAATGACTTGGCGAAGAAAGACCACTTAGTGACTTGAGATGCCTAGACCCTCCGAGTCAAAAGACGTGTCTTATCTTGGTTTGGTTTGGTGGATGTTTGGGGACACCGTAGTGAGTTTGTGCATAGGATAATCATATGTCATTTCTTGCTACGTGTCGTGAAATTTCAAAGTGAGCTTGTGAGGATTTGATGATTTTGGTTTATGATAGAGAGGTTGTCCAATCTCGGAAAAAGAAAAAAAAAATTGTTATTTATTATATTGCATTGTTTATAATCGAGTTGCATTACAGTTAGTTCATGTAGTTTGCATAGTCATGTGTCGTGTTGAGTCATTTGCGTCTTGAGTTGACTAGTAAACAGTGATTTGCTCTGGACGACAAAAGGAAAGTATGGGGGTATTTGATAACTCTCTTTTAGGAGCTACTAATATACTTCCATATTACTTTTATTAGGCTTATTTCACATAATTTATATGTTATATTTGCACAAATATGTGAATTTGGCGATTTATAAGCCTAAGAGTGAAAAGTTGTGTTTCTAGCTTATTTGCGCATGATTTCTCTCATATTTGCGATGATAATTGCACGGGTAGTTATTTTTTGTGTTTCTCAGGTAAAATAGGTTAAATGGAGCTTATGAGAGGCTTGGATACGCTTGGTATGGAGCTAGATGAAGAGGAGAAAAGAAGACGCAAAGACGAAGAAAAGTTGAAAAAGTCACTCCTGACCAGCCTGTACTATTTTCGATTCTCAGGAAAATATATACATAATTTTGGAGAAAGGCCTGGGCATTGGAAAGTATACATCCGTAGCTTTCCAACGATATATGGTAGGCCAGAAGACGAGTCCGTATGAGGGAGATACATCCCGCGCAAGATCAGCTTACAATTCAGTCCGAGAATTACAAACTAGAGGGACTGAAGTGCAATTTCGGCCAAATATCATTAAAAAAACGTGCCCAGACCCTTGGGAACGGATTCTCAGACCAAAAACAGGGACGGAAGCTGCTGGAGGAAGGGAGGAGACAACTCCCAAGCCATTGAAGAGCTCGGATTCCCGCCGGATCAAGGATTCATCGTTTGATCTCTCTATCTCTCTTGTTTTTGATGAATACTTGAAAATTCTTGGTTGTATTCCCAACTATGAGTAGCTAAACTTTCTATTCGGGATATCTCATAGGTAGCTAGGGTTTGAACACCATGTTGGTGATTTATGGATCTTTTTCATGCTTTTAGCTTAATTGAATGTGTTTTTCTTAGCTATGCTTAATTTATGTACTTAGTTTTATCGTTTCTATTGTTTGAGCTCTCAATTGGATGATTATAGGTATAGGATGTTATAGGAATCAACATTCTCTTCCCGGAAACTTGAATCAAGCACTAGCCGTATCTAAGGTTGAGGAATCTTGCTAGTTAGCTAGAACTAAGAGTAGACCACAACAACATAATGCTTATTTGAACTTGAGTAGGCTAGAGGAATCAGGTACAAGAGTTTAAATATAGGCTGTGGTTGAGGAATATTCAAAGCATAGGTGCTTGTTTGGCTAAGTAAAAGATGTTCGTGTTACTTGAGCATAAATCATAAGTGGTGTGAGATCCCTAGTGAACCCGTAGAGATATCCTGATACTTATTCCTCGTATTAGTCTCAATTTTAATAATTTGTTATTTAAATTATTAGTTTAATAAAACAATCCAATTGCTTGCCCACAGGAAGTTAATCATCTTAGTTCATTCACGACAAGTCCCTTGGGTTCGACAAACCCGAATTACCGGATATTACTACACGCGGCAGCCGTACACTTGCGGTTGGATCGTGTCATCCACCATAGGGCGTTCTTCAATCTCGGCATTGTTAACCGGTGCCTCGGCGTTCGGCCTGTAGTTTCCCCCATTATTGCCACCATTTTTCCCACCGATGTTCGCCACTTGTGCCCCCACACCAGGACGTTGTTGTGGATTTGGGGGAGCCAAGCGATCCATCATTGCCTGCATTTCAGCCATTTGAGCTCTCAGCTGCTCAGTTTCTCGTGCTCTATTGGCTGCATCCTCTACAGCTGCTGCTCTAGCTGCCTCCTGATCCTGCATACCTCTGCAGATCCTCTCAAACTCAGCTCTAGTTTGGTCATCCATAGCAACTGAGCTTGTCTTCCTCTTATCTCTACGTTGTGCGCGTAACAAAGTTTTCGGGTCCTCAAGTGTTGGGTGCAAAGGCTCGTCTCGAGAACGGGACATGCACCGTGAAATTCAACCTGAAAACATAGATTACACACAGAAAGTAGGTGAGTAATAGATATAAACAATAAAATAAAATCCCTAAGGCTAGGAATTATAACTAATTTAGTCGAAGTCGCCGACAACGGCGCCAAAAACTTGACACGATCCAACCGCAAGTGTACGGATGTCGCGTGTAGTAATATCCGGTAAATCCGGGTTTGTCGAACCCAAAGGAATTCTTTGTAAATTAGCTACTTATCTAAACCTTATGTGGACAAATCGCTTTTTTTGTTTTTCTAATTCTATTAAAATTAAAAGACAAAAATCTCAATAAATCAGGTGAAAAGCTTCACGATTAACGAAGAATGATTTTAAGAGTTACTTAACAAGTGAAAAAGCTCAGGATATCTCTACGGGTTCACTAGGGAATTCACAACACGTATGATTTACGTTCATGCAACACGGATGTTTTCTACTTAGCCAAACGAGCAATTTCACTTTGAAGATTCCTCAACCAAAGTCTATATTTAAACTCTTGTACCTGATTCCTCTATCCTACTTAAGTTTAAATACGCATTATGATTTTGATATCAACTCTTAGTTCTAGTTAACTAGCAAGATTCCTCAACCCTAGATTCGACTAGTGCAAGATTCAAGTTCAAGCAATAACTATTGATTCCTCTAATAATTATCACATAGATCAATCTTATTGTGACGTCAAACAATATGAAAGATAGAATTACGCGTATGAATCGAGCATAACTAAGCATAAACTTCCAATTAATCCAATAAGCATGAAGCATAATCCATAAATCACCAAAATACGGTGTTCAAACCCTAGTTCCCTACGAGATATCTCGAATAGATGGTTTAGCTACTAAAACACATGATCAAAGTACAAAGTTTCAATGATCATAAACAAAAAACTAAAGAGGGGAAGAAGATAGAGAATCAAACGATGGTCTCCAAGCTCCCAAGAATGCTCCTCCTCTCCAATGGCGTCCAAAGAATGAATGAATCAATCTCCCCGTGCCCTAGGTCGTTCTTCTAGTCAAAAACACGTTCTTTTCTTTTAAGTTTTAAACAATAACACTTTTTACCCCCTTTATCATGCGTCAGATCTAATAGTGTGATCTTGTGATCACATTTTGTGATCCTAGGATCACCTTTTGTAGTTGTAGAGTCACGTTGATCCTCTATGTGGTCTTGCACTTTGATCTTGTGATCATAGGATCACCTTTCTTTTATTGTAGGATCACGTTGATCTTCCATGTGGTCTTGCACTTGATCTTGTGATCACAATTTGTGATCCTCTATTTCCAGTGTGTTGCTTCTTTTCACTCCTCTTGAAAATTTGGCTAAGTCTTTTTCTCCTCTTAGCTTCTCCTCTTCTTCTATTCTCTCATGCATTCATTGAGTTTCTTTCTTTCCGAAGTTCGCTTCCGCTCCAAAATCCGCACTCCACGCTTCCGGTTCCTGAAATCCACAACACGAACAAATACCAGAAGATCAAATGCAAAAAATAAAGCATAAAACATGAATAAAACGCCTGGATTATACCATGAAGTCCAAATACTCAAGTATGCTCAAAACTATCAAAATTCAGCCTGAACACACATAAATGCATCGGAAAGTACGCGAAACGACAAGTTATCACAATAGAATATAACTCCAATTATGGAGTTATAAATGAGTTCAGATGCATTGCAACACCTGAACAAAACTCCGTGGTAGAAAGGAAACATCAACACCTTTTAGCAGTTGCAAGAAGTCTACAAATTCAATCCAACATACCAATGCAGTTCTGGGGTGAATTTGTTCTAACTGCTGCTCATCTCATAAACAGGTTACCCTCACCAAGATTGCACAATAAATCTCCATATCAGATAATTTATGGGAGATTACCATATTATTCAACTCTTAAGGTGTTTGGGTGTTTGTGCTACACTTCAACTCTGCAGCATGGAAGAACCAAATTTGAACACAGAGCTCGAAAATGTATTTTTCTAGTGTATGTTTTTTGTATTAAAGGTTACAAAGTTTATGACACAACAAACCACAAGATTTTGATATCTAGAGATGTTGTTTTTCATGAAAACATCTTTCCTTGCATGAATGTATCTACCTTCCATTAGCACATTCACCTCATTGTTTACCTCAGATTGCTGATGATTTTTCTAGTTTACCCCAACATACACAAACCAGCATTTTTGATGATATCTTGCATCAAAATCATCAGCCCAGCACAACTCCACCTCATGCATCTTTTCACCAAAATGTATCTTCTCCACCTTCCTTAACCTCACCAAAACCTCCAAATACAAGCTCTCCCACAAATGCCAATAATGTCATTCCTCCACCAACCAGAAACTCTACTAGAATATCAAAACTGCCCACTCATCTCAAAGATTTTGTTCTTTCCAAACCAAGATCTAAAGCTACATTCACTACTTCTTCTTCCATTTTCTCATGTCCTATAGAGCCTCTTACTTACAGAGAGGCATCACAATATGAAGCATGGAGAGAAGTTGTTGCAAATGAGCTCAAGGCACTTGAGCAGAATTGCACATCGGAAGTGGTATCTGCTCCTACAAATCAAAAGGCAATTGGATGCAAATGGGTCTTCAAAACTAAATTTAAGGCAGATGATAGTTTGGAGAGACACAAAGCCAGATTAGTGGCCAAGGGGTATAATCAAACTGAAGGAATTGATTATTCTGAGACTTTTTCACCAGTTGCAAAATTACCAACTTTGAAGTGTATCATAGCTCTTGCATTGATGCACAATTGGAACTTGATACAGCTTGATGTGAACAATGCTTTTCTGCATGGTGATTTGACAGAAAGGGTTTATATGCAACTTCCAGAAGGTTTTTCATCTCCTAGAAATATTCATCAACCAGTTTGTCTTCTTAAAACGGCTCTCTATGACCTTAAACAAGCATCCAGACAGTGGTTTTCTGAGTTCTCTAAGACTCTCCTTCAGATGGGATTCTCTCAATGCAAAAGTGATTACACTTTATTTCTTAAGAAAGGTAATTCCACATTTCTGCTCATCCTTGTGTATGTTGATGATATTCTACTAGTTGGGAATGACTTGTCAAAAATTGCATTTTTTAAGAAGCTGTTAGATGATAAATTCAGACTCAAAGATCTTGGAGAACTGCATTATTTTTTGGGCTTTGAATTCCACATAGATTCTTCTGGTATTTATATGAGTCAAAAGAAGTTTTCCAAAGACATCATACAAGAATTTGGCTATGTGGATTCCAAAGCTAAACTTTCACCTATGCTGCCAAGATCTTATCTGAGCAGCACCTCTGAAGATTTGCTAACAGAAGATGCTGCAACATCATACAGAAAGCTCATTGGAAAGCTTCTTTATATCTGTAACTCAAGACTTGACCTTGCATTCTGAGTTCATAAACTCTCCCAGTATGTGGAAACTCCTAGTACTGAACATCAAGTTGCTTCAATTATTTTCTCAGATATCTAAAAGGAACCACTGATTTCTGTCTTCATTTCCCAGCTGTTAAGGACTTGCATGTCACAGCTTATTGTGATTCTAATTGGGGAGGCTGCCGAGATCCACAAGTGGATATCTGGTCTTTCTGGGTAAGGGTCTCATTTCCTGAAAATCTACGAAGCAGAAAGTGGTATCTAAAAGCTCAGCTGAGGCTGAGTATAGAAGCATTAGGGTGGTTACTTGTGAAACGCAATGGATACTATCACTCTTCAAGGAGCTTAATATCACTCTGCTTGATTCACCAAGAGTTTCTTGTGACAGTGAGGCATCCATTGACATTGCTACCAATCCTGTCTTTCATGAAAGAACTAAACATATAGAGATAGACTGTCACTCTATCAGGGATCTTGTTCAAGCCAAAGTTCTTCAACTCTATCACATTCCAGGAAACCTGCAGCTAGCTGACTTTCTTACCAAGCCTTTGTCTTCACCATTGTTCCAAGAAATCATCAGCAAGTTGGTCGTTCTATTCAGCCCTGTCCAACTTGAGGGGGGGGGGGGTATTGAACCAGAAGCTATCCCACATCTTTATTTCTTATTTTATCTAATCTCTTATTTGCAATGTTAGTCCCTACAATAAGTTGTTATTTTCTTTCTTTTCCTACTTTGTATTAGCTTGAGTTTTTGCTACGTGTCCTAATCTAATTGGCCACTATCATGTGGCTGATGGTGCCAGAGCTTATAGCTCGATGTGGTTTTATTCCTGAATAAGAAATACATTATGCTGGATTTCTTCGTTCTTTTTCTTTCCTCCATTTTTGTTTATTTGAGCTTGAATCAACATATCCATACCATTAAAAGAGAGGCGCCATAATTTGGTGTACAAGGTCTTGTTGGATAGTTCTAGCCAAGGGTGGCGGGACATGAAGGCAAGGGGTGACCCTTAAATTTTTGAAACTCCACTAAAACTCCCCTAGACTCCTCTAATTATAGCTACTTTACACTACGATCCTTGAAATAAATACATAAATGCTTCGGCTGGACTCAAAAATTTCATTCATCTCTATCTCTATCTCTATCTCTACTATATAAAAGGTTGATGAGTTCCTATCCTTTCAGAGTTCGAGCATCTCCAACAAGAGGAGCAAAATCTGATTTGGACCAAAATTTGGTCCAAATTGACAAAACATACCTCCAACAGATGGAGCATTTGGAGGAACAGAAGCAAAGACAGATTTAATGATTTTTGGGTTTTGGTTAGATGGTTGGTGTGTACAAGGATTTCCTAGGAGAATATCCAAGTGTACACCTCTAACAAGGGATAAGAGCAAGAGAACAAGAACACAGAGAGATTGAGGGTGTGAGTAGGGAGAGAGGAAGCACTTGTAACTGTTCTTGAGAGAGAGACAGTGTTGGGTTTTGACATAGGTAACGCAGTGGAATAACAATATTTAATCCTACTCAAAGCCCACCAAGGATCACAAGAAGAGACATCATAACACGATAAGGGACATAGTATTTGTGTACCTTTTGGTTTGGGTGATCACACGAAGAATATTGTCCTCGTCTCTACGGTTGATCCACGTCTAGATGTGAGATCTAGATTCTTCCTTCTCAAGTTCTAGCTTGGACCGGAGGAAGAGGGAAGAAGGAATCAAGCAACCAAAGTAAGAAGAGAGGGTTCGCCCCTCTCTTTGAGCCGACGGGAAGGGGCAGACGGGCTAGGGGCGGTGGCCTCTAGCTTTGTCTTGCTCTCTCTTTTGCTCTCTCCCACTCTCTTGTGTTATGTCTAATAAAATTAGTGGGAAGGAAGCTAGAGCCTCTTCTAAATAGTACAACAACTCCTTGTTAACTACATAAAGGTCCTTCCTAGTTCTACATGAACTTGGATTAGTCCCTTCCTTGCATATTAGTCCTACTAAGTTTGCAAGGTGTTGCATAATGATCCCTCTTATTAATTAATCGTGTTAATTAATCCCAAATCTAGTTCTGCTCTATTTGACGTGTGACCCCATAGGTTTCTACTTAGTTGGTTGTAACTTATTACTAACATGGAGCGGTGTCTAGCAACACATCCATGCCACCAAACTAATAGAAATAGTCAGTGATCCCGACAAACCTCTGTGCCCAATATCTCATATTGAACCATCCCTTTGTCTCCATATCCGGAATGGACACGAGACATAAATAGTCACACTCGTATATCCAATCCATAGTTCCTCGATCCTGGGAACATGCTTATGCAAGCAGATAACATCAATATCTCCATATTAATTTATCTGAGTCTGGCCAAACATTCAATAAGCCTCATCCCTCGAGTGGCCGTAAATATTTACTCCCATTATGTGGGAGGGAAAAATCCTCTCTACATCACTACGATCTCTAAGCTTGCTTCCTATCATGCCCGATAGCTATCTTTATGATGACCCAGTTACGGTGTAACGTTTGATAACATCAAAGCACGATATTTCACAACTAGAGTATCTAGTGACTTTAAGTCTAAGGATCGCAATTATATTAGCACTACGAGAAGCGATTGTGTCTTTAACATAATCTGAAGTATCCTTCTCGTTGTGGGTCAATCCAGTATGCTATTACTCCTAAGCATACCCATGTGTTAGACTTGATATCTCCATACCAATATACACACATACTAGTCTATATTTGATCGTCCTATTAATCAATATAGTGGACTAGGGATATTTAAGATAAACAACACATTGTATCTAAGGACTCCATTATATTAAATATCACAATATATAATAAATGAATATTCTATCCAATTACAATGTTCATACTAAATATTAGATTGCCTCTAGGGCACCTATTCCAACAGACAGTGTATCAAGTTAGCCAAAGCATTCAAGAGATCGCTACAGAAGGCAAGTGTTCATACATATAGTGGGGAAGTGACCGTTTTGGAGGGGTTAATGCGCCCATTAATGGCGGCTTAATGACTGCCTCGTAACGGCACGTTCGACCATATATATAGGGCACGTTACGCATCAGTTCCGTATATACAGGGACCGTTATGTGATTGACCGCATTTATTGGACACGTAGTCCTCAAATCTCTCAGACAGTTACTAAGGGTCACGCGCAAGCGTGGTTGTTGCTCCCGCGCGACGTGCCTTACTCTAACCTCCAAACCACTAAGTCCCTACAATTCTCGTGCGGTTAGTATCGGGGGTGGCCCTGTCTCACAGCCCCCATATGTGAGTGCGAGCATAAGAGTAAAGATAAAGATAAGTACGAAAATAGAGGCAGTGATAATGTGATAGCGGAGTACCATCGGACCTCCTGGATGACTGCCACGTGGTGGTGATCAGTGTGCCCAGAATGCACTATCTACATTAGCCCCCTTTTGCGCGCTCAACACGCGCGCTGTGGTGTAAACACGCAAGACCATTCGTACATGGCTCCACACAGATTCTCGAATCAATTCAATATTGAGTTCGAAAACCCTAGCCCCGAGGGGGAGGGTGGGCAAAATCGACTTAAATTATGGTTTTAATTTGTGCTACAGAGGATTTGTTTAAGGAAGACCGATAGCTTAGCCTTGCAATTCTCGCAGATTGTAGTTGGAATCTTTTGAATAAGCCTGATTTTGATGTATGTATTTCGAATCACTTTACCGTTATATGGATTTTCGCGGTTTGAAATTTTGTAAGGCTATGCGCAAAATTTTGTGTGTCTGAATTTTGTTCTTGCGTTTGCTTTTTCTTGGATATTGAGCGTCATTTTGCTATCTTGATCAGGAATGGCTGCTATCTAGACAGATAGGCTTAAAGCAAGAGTTTATGCTATTTAAACAGTTATTTTCATTTGTTGCTATCTAAACAGATAGGATCTTATTCGTATTTGTTGCTATCTAAACAGATAGGCTTTGTTCGCGCTTGTTTCTATCTAAACATATATGCCTCATTAAGAATTGCTGCTATCTAAACAGATATGCCTTGTTAAGAATTTTGCTGCTATCTAAGCAAATAGGCTTAAGCTCGCGCATTGGTGCTTAGCTAAGCAGATTTGTGATTTGAGTTTTTGCGGCTATCTAAACAGATACGCTTTATCGAGTGTCGCTGCTATCTAGACAGATAGGCTATATCGATCGTGATTGCTATCTGAACAGATAGGCTTATTTTAAACTTGGTTGCTATCTAGACAGATAGGCTTTATAGAGCGTCGCTGCTATCTAGACAGATAGGCTTTATCGATCGTTATTTCTATCTGAACAAATAGGCTTATTTTAAACTTGGCTTATCTAGACAGATAAGCTTATAATGAATTTTGCTGCTAACTAGGAAGATAGGCTTATATCGAGCATTGCTGCTATCTCGACAGATAGGCTTAAGCTTTGTTGCTATCTAAGCAGATAGGCTTATGCTCGCGTACTTCTGCTATCTCGACATATAGGCTTATGCTTTGTTGCTATCTAGACAGATAGGCTTATGCTCGCGTACTGCTGATATCTCGACAGATAGGCTTATGCTTTGTTGCTATCTAGACAGATAGGCTTATGCTCGCGTACTGCTACTATCTCGACAGATAGGCTTATGATTTGTTGCTATCTAGACAAATAGGCTTATCATTTTAAGGTAGGCAATTGTTTGTAAATAAACAAAGCTTAAACAAGTAACACATGCAGAGTTGATATTCGATCTCTCATGTGGGAGAGTCGTTATCATTAATGAAAGTCCTCATATGGGAGGAAAACACTAGAGTGCAAGTTTGGGCAAGAAAAGCTCTAAGGATAGTATTTATATAAGCCATACCATGTTAATATGCGATTTCTTTTCCTTTGGTCTCCTTTTTAGAGTGAGACGAGAACGGGTTGCTGCGCACATTCACAATGGGGCACGGGGCCATACGCAAGGATGCCTGGGGGTTTGGTGGTGCAGCTTTATGCGCCGTGGGTACCACAGTGGTTCGAGGCAGAGTCAAGGCTCCATGAGCATTGGGTGCTGCAGTCGATCCAGGTAAATCCTAAGCCCCCTGGGTAGCACTCTGTGCATGCCCTCCCAAGATGGCCATGATTTCGGCTATCTGGGCATATTGAGCCGGCATAGCCCTAGCCTAGTTTTGAATGGTAGCATTCAGCATCTCCAAAGAGGAATTGCTCCCTATAGGCGTCTGGACGTTGGTGCTGGTGTTGAGGGTCTCCTCTCTCTGGGTTTCTTCTTTTGGGTTTCTCTCTGGGTTCCTCATGGAGGTAACAAATAGTTAGCTTTCTTGTAGCGAAACAAATTTGCACCTTCCCCTGTGAGAAGGACCCCAACAAGATTCAACCGTTCATCGGGAGGAATCTTGTAAAAATTGAAGTATACTTGTACTTTGAAAACCCACGTATGAGGATCTTGCCCGGAGAAATTGGGTGGATCTACCCGTAGCTTGACGCCTCGATTATCATCCCCACCATTGTAATGTGGCCGCTTCCCCACATAGTTGTCATAGCCCTGCTTATGTGGTTGACGAGGCGGGGGTGCACCATAAGGGTCTGCCCGGTGTGAACCAGCAAGACCATACGAATCACGCTGATAAATCGACCCATGGTGGTCGTATCCTCCTCTGTACGTGTACTGGTCGCTGGGACGGAATTGTTCGAACCCGCCAATGAGTCTGAACGGCTCTGGATGCCGGCGATTGAAGGGACCTATGTAGGTCTCTGCCGGTTCGTACCTGTCTGGCCGGTTATCGCCGCTCGCCGCTGGCAGGGGTGGGTAGTGGTGGTCATCTGGACGACTAGAGGGTCTCTTGATAACAACGTTGTGTGACCCGCCTCCTGATTTGACCGCGGCTGCTGCTGGTGCCCATCCTCCGGTGGTGGCGTGCGTCGGCTTTGCTGGTGCGCCAACAACTCGGGGTGGGAGGTCGCTGACATGGGGGCAGACGGAGGTACGGAGGGGCGGTCCTCGATGCGGGAAATACGCTGTCCCAAACTCGCCTCCAACGTGGTAATCCGATTACCTAAACCTGTTTCCTGATTGGTAATTTTCGTATCCATGTGTTGCATCTGCTGGCCTTGAGCGGTAACGATTTCTGTCAACTTTTAGATTTGGTCGTCCAAATCCTCTAGAGTCATCTTCTTGTTCGTCATGAGTGAAAGCACCAATTGATACCTAGAGGTATCTGAAGAACCTTGGAGTGGTTGCAAACTCCCAGAAGTAGAGCCAAGATAAGTGAAGAGAAACTAACTGCAATATTATTAATAACGTTCTGAATAATAATAACTCACTGCCTAAGGTCCTATTTATAGGACTACTAGCTACCAAAAGTCTCCTAATACTAACAGTAATAGAACTACTACTAATAAAGACTCCTAATACTAACAGTAATAGAGCTACTACTAATAATAAAGACTCCTAATACTAACAGTAATAGAACTACTACTAATAATAAAGACTCCTAATACTAACAGTAATAGAACTACTACTACTAATAATAATAATTCAATAAGGAATTATTTGCTGCTTTCATCAATCAGTTGCCGAGTCTGGGTCCGAACACGAGTGCCCCTTCGTACAAAGTGGCTCGTACCCGAGTCCGCGTGTTCAGCCGTATCTGAAGTCAGATCCGGGTTCGTATCACACCATCACGGGGGTTGGCTTCAAGAGACATAGTTGCTGGGTTGATTCATTGAAGCTTTGAAGGTTGATGTTCACGTCGGGTTCACCAAAATGTGTACGAGGATTTCCTAGGAGAAGATCCAAGCGTACACCTCTAACAGGGGATAAAAGCAAGATAATAAGAACACAGAGAGATTGAGGGTGTGAGTAGGGAGAAAGTAATCACTTGTAACTGTTCTTGAGAGAGAGACAGTGTATCAAGTTAGCAAAATGATTCAAGAGATTGCTACAAAAGGCAAGTGTTCCTATATATAGTGGGGAAGTGACCGTTGTGGAGGGGTTAATGCGCCCATTAATGGCGGCTTAATAACCGCCTCGTGACGACATGTTCGACCGTATACATAGGGAACATTACGCATTAGTTCCGTATATGCAGGGACCGTTATGAGATTGACCGCATTTATGGGACACGTAGTCCTTGAATCTCTCAGACAGTTACTAAGGGTCGCGCGCGAGCGTGGTTGTTGCTCTCGCGCGACGTACCTTACTCTAACCTCCAAACCACTAAGTCCCTACAATTCTCATGCGGTTAGTATCGCGGGTGGCATTGTCTCACAGCCCCCATGTGAGTGTGAGCATAAGAGTAAAGATACAGATAAGTACGAATATAGAGACAGTGATAAAGTGATAGTGGGGTACCATCGAACCTGCTGGATCACTGCCACGGGTGGTGATCAGTGTGCCCAGAATGCACTATCTACAGTTTGGCAGTAGAAATTAGGTTGGCCCACTAATTATAATTTTAGTTTCTTAAGATTAGGCTTCTCCGTAAATCTGTTAGTAGATTTATTATTTAAAAACTTATAAATTAGTATTTTTAGTATATAAACAATAAAAGAAATATCTAACATGTTATTTAATCTAAAATTCGAAATGAGTGATCTAAATTAGTATTTAAATTATTAATTTAAATTATTACTTAGATTAATTAATATGATAAACAAATTATTAAATATTATTTATAAAAAGTAATAAAATAACAATAATTGAGATATTTTGCTCCTCACTGATGGAGCTCAAGCAACAAACTGGAGGCGACATTTTTTTTGCTCCTCATTGTTGGAGAAGCTCTTAAATAATTCATAATATTCTCTAAATACCTAAAATACCCCTGCTAGCGACCCACATCCGTTGCCTATACGCTTTGCATCGCGTCTCTTCTCCCAAACCTAGGCACCGGTTCTTGAATCGCTTCTTCAGAAAATAAAGCCAACTGGATTTACCAAGATCTCTTTGCTGAAATTACAGTAGTTCCTTTGTATTGTTCTCTGCCTCTCGGAGGTGTTCCGTTCACTGCCATCTCTTTGACTGTCGTCTCCAGGAAATAAACCTTTACACCAAACATGTTGCAGGTGTAGGTAGGTTCCCAGCAATCAAAACCATTAACGAATTTTGTTGGTCGCGTCCTAGCAGGTACTACACAACTGCTCTCTTTCTCCAAGTATTGTTGCTTGATTTTCCTGAAACGAAATGATTCAAAAAACGAAATCATCCACCTGTTTGATTGAATGTAAATAAAGGAAGGTAAAAAAAGTTACGGAAACTCTGATATGTTAGATTAAGTGGACAAGTTTCTGTGATCACTGCTTATATCACGGAAAAATGAAAATGACTCATATTGCCTAGGAATTGTGTTTCACATGTGTTTTCCTTCTTGGTTAAAATACGGTCATGAATTATGTTTCACAATTGCTACCTCATTTTACAATTTAGTGTTTCACAGGTAGTTTGTGCTCATATTGCCTAGAAATTAGTTCATTTTAGTCACCACGGATTTGTATCAGTTGCTTGCTTTGGGCTAATAATGCTGTTTGTTTATAGTTCGTTAGTTCACATGCCCTTGCACTTATATTCAATGATACGGTATCCGTATCAATATCTAGCAGTTTATTTATTTATCAGTATTTAGGTTATTTAATAATAATCCGGGCATGGCCCGTTAGATCTAGGGTTAGGGTTAGGGTCCAGTATTAGTCTATTTAAGTGATGTACTCCCTCATTGTTAATCAGTCAACAAAGATATATTTCTCTGATCTCTAATCTCTCTCTCCCTTTATCTTCCTTTATCAGTATCTCTCCCTCTCTTTTATCTGTTTGTTCAATTAATCGATACATTCAACGTATCATTGGTGCTTTCATTGAGAGTGTCGGTCGGACTTTTGTTCGCGGCACTCGCCCCCGGACTCATGGATCTCCCGTTTGCTATTGTTGATCTCAGTCCCAAGGGTGTCCAACTTGTGCTTTTCGATGAAATCGATGAGCTCTCCCGGCAAGGTGAAGCGATTTATTGTCTCACCTTGGCAGACTTGGACAAATTTCAAACCCGCGGGTACATTACCCGAGCAGATCTGGAATGCCTCAAATCATGTCGGAAAGAATTCCGATTAATTTCGACGGATGAGTTCTGTCGTCTCCAGCACATTCTCAGAGCCGACGAACTGCCGCCAGAGGAAGAACAACAGCCGCCATCACTGCCGCTGCAGCAAACCTAGCAAGAGCAGCCAGCGCTACTGGTTCCAGACGAAACCCAGCAATCGTCGTCGTCTTCCCCAACGCCGGCGATACCAAACCAGCAACCCCTGCCACAAGACCAAGACAAACATCAAAACCCAGCCACCCAATCACGGACCCACAAACCCCAACGGACGCCACCACTCGAAGTCAAGTCGTTCTCATCCAACCCGGCGGCGTTCCAGTCCCCAGATCCGAACCGAACCCCATTGTGCCAGAACCCGCTTCAACCCACAACACAAAACCCACAAAAATCCCCCGACCCATCTCTGCAACTCCACTCGCCATCAAAAGCGATCCAGAAGACGATCGACCCAACTCCAGCACCGTCCGACGCAAACAGGGCACAGCCCTTCCCCGACCTTGAGCCTCCGCTTTTGGAGCCCCTCCCCTCGTTCCCGGCCTCGACCGAACGAGTCCAGCACTCCGACAACCCATCACCGTCGCTATCACCAGCGACGAATCAATCTCCAATCCTCGCCGCCCACACTCCGAAACCAACCACACCAGATCCGCCGCCAAAACCACCGGACCGCGTAGGGTTCCTCCGTCCGAACCCTCCTCCGCCGTCCCAGCCTTCTCCGGCGCCACCACCAGCAGAACCACCACCGTTCTTCGCCCTATCAGCTCCGCCATCCCCAACCCGTACGGGTGTTCCTTCTCTACCGATGGATGCTAGGGAATTCAACTCAATTGGACCCAATTTTGATTTTGGGCTGACTGCACCTTTTGGGCTGAGAATTAAAATTAAGCCCAACTTCTCAATTATGTCTCATTCTCTTTTTGGGCCTAGTCATTTTGCGCAGGAGGTATTAAAGCCTAATACTAAAGTAGGTATACAAATAGAGGTTTGTCCAACCGTTCAACGTCAATTAGACCCGGGCAAGATTAGTGGCAAGTTGAGACTAGAAAGTGGCGTTTTGAAGACCGTTCGACGTCAATTCGATCCGGGAAAGAATAGAATCAATTTTTCAACGTCCGCCTTGAGGGCAATGCAATTTTCAAGCGTGGGGGAGTTGATACGGTATCCGTATCAATATTTAGCAGTTTATTTATTTATCAGTATTTAGGTTATTTAATAATAATCCGGGCTTGGCCCGTTAGATCTAGGGTTAGGGTCCAGTATTAGTCTATTTAAGTGATGTACTCCATCATTGCTAATCAGTCAATAAAGATATATTTCTCTGATCTCTAATCTCTCTCTCCCTTTAGCTTCCTTTATCAGTATCTCTCCCTCTCTTTTATCTGTTTGTTCAATTAATCGATACGTTCAACGTATCATTCAATCTCTCTTATTCTGTTAATACAAGGAGGAAAAAGACTTTGAAAAGCCAAATCTGTAGGATAGTACAGTTTAAGTTAATTAGATTATGCAATAATTTTCTGTATTGTATCTGTTAAGCTTGTTGGTGGAAAGTTGTGACGTAGCTACGTTCAAAGAAATGAAGTAAAAACATTGAGAAGCATGCACCTTCGTACTAATGGATAAGATTCTTTCCAGAAATTGTTTCAGCCCCGTGAAGAGAAAAGGGAATCATATTATGTAAAGCAAGAAACAGAGCACATTTCCACTCTAAGTTGCAAAACTAATTGAGATGTCCGTACCTTCATATGCCCTTCACTTTTTGACTGCAGCTGTAATGTGTAACCCAGGAGTGTTGGCGAAATGATTAATTTCGCACTTTTGCAGTTGCGAGCATCGCATCATCCAATTCTTTGTTCTCGTTTGTTTCTATGTCACTCATCTATCCTCTGTTCTCGCCAGGGCATATGCCTAACCAGTAGGGACATACTACTCTTTCTCTCATGCCACTCAGTTTCTAGGATTGCTGTTGTTTACGGGGGTGGTTATAATAAATTTTGTTTTCACTGATGAAGATCTATAAGGATCATTTGACAAGGATAGACCCATAGTTGTCAAATCATGATTCGAATCGTGAATCGAAACCTCAAATTTTTTAATCGTGAATTGTATCGAATCGTGAATCGTAACGATTCGTTCTAATTATTTTCTTACTAATAAAACACCTATTCAGATTTCCACTCATCAAACCCTCTATTTTGAAGTAATCTATATCTATATTTATATATAAAAGCAGCCAACTGCTCAGAGTAAACCATGTGCTGCCATTTGGCGTTGAATATATAACATAAAATATGACATTTGGCATCATAAATGCCTATGTGTAATTAACTTACCAATAAGAATTTGGCATTCATCCATGTAATATTTTGTCAATCCTGTTGTGATTTCAGTCACTACTTTTGTAACTGACATATAATTGCTATTAATTAAATTTTACCATGCTTACTTTTGTAACTGACATATAATTGCTATTACTTAAATTTTACCGTGCTTATCATGAATGTTGATGGTTGGTTTTCAAAACTAATCGATTTTCACACAAACATGACTAATTACAAAACCGTTTTACATACTCCATATAATTTTTTCTAATTTTCTTTCATTCCATCTATTTCAGATAGAAACAAGGTACACCTGCTCTTAATTTGGTGTTTTCATTTTTATTCTTCTGTCTCAAAGATTGCTCGATGCATTTGTTTTTTTATTTTGTTCACCTCATTATAAGCAGTTGGTGTCTTAGATAGTTATAAAATTCCAGCTACATTAAGTAAATTCAAAAGTTTACTGGAGAATTTTGGATGCAAATCTGAATTTGTTGAACAATACATCTTTGAATTTGTTGAGCAAAGCGTACTATCCTACGCACAAAGATTGAAGAGGCATAAGCGATTCTGGGCCGTCAGAAATCACGCTCCCTGAATTTTTGCTCTTTCTTAATCAGTTAGCAGGTACATTTCTTCCTTTTTTTTTCTTACTTTTCGTTCATTCCATCTATTTCCGTAGATACATGGTACCCTTTCGTGTTTTGATTCTTTTTCTTTTGTTTTTTGTCATTGCTTCATTACCACTCTGTCCCAGCTCTTTCTTCCCAATTTGACTTTTGTCACTATTCACTGAGTCACTTTGACCCGGTGATTTGAATAGTAAACAGATGTAATTTTTTGATAATTTTTTCATGGTGTTGTAGAATAAAAGTTGCTCTATAATATGGTGAAAAATTTATCATAAAATCGTATCATTTGGCTATCCAAATCACCCGGTCAAAGTGACCCAGATACGAGTCAAAAAAGTCAGATGGGAAGAAAGAGCTGGGACGGAGTGGTATTTGTGTAGTTTTTTTTTTCAATCAATTTATTGGCAGATCATGTTTTGCGTAAGGCAATTAAACATGAAAGTTTGTCTACGAAGTGGAACTGTTGCAAGGATTTGATTTTGTTTCCCTTTTCTGTCACCAATAACATGTTCCACCTTTAGCCACTCATATATGTTTCTTTAAGTAGCAATCGTGCACGTACTTTATATAGAGTATGAACTCTTTAATATTATTCATATTTTAAAGAAGGAATGTATTTCCCCTTGAGTTGAAAGCTTCTTCGGTTTAATCAATTGGTACATGTCTTGGTTATTTTAACCATTTCATGTCATATGAACGGTCCATTGCTTCAACATTAAAATTCATGTGAAGGAAAAAAATTAGCAACATATGAACACAGATATAGGGGTGTGCTTTTTATCTAACAATCTTGAGATGCAGTCAACTGCAATCTGGGTGAAATATAACGTCATGCAAGAGAAGTTAGCACGACATGTGTGTTTATGGCCTTATATACGTGTCGAACCTACTTTCTTTGCCTAAGATTTTCTAAAGTTATAAAAAAACTTTGCAATTTTTTTAGGCAATTTTGTTTTCGTTTTTAAAGATTAAAGTTGGTTTCTTTCAACTACAATTTTTGGTAATTTTGAGTACAAAAGTACAACTTTTTTGTACAACAATATACTAAATCATTTTGGTTGTGCCACTTTAGTGTGAAAGTTTTTATAAGGTATAGTCTCACGTTGTTGTAGCCATTTTAATCTTAGCCAATTGGATTGAGAAAGCATCAATCCAAATGGCTAGCAACTGATTTATTTGAACATTTGACTCTTCCGACGTTGGGAAATATGAAAAGCATTAATCTAAATATAATCTAAATATCTCTAAGGGAATAATATAGTGTGACCAAATAGATGATTTTGTGTGTAAATAAAAGCATGTTTCTGAAAAAACAAGTCTCTTTTAATTCAGATTATAAAAAAGAACACACTCACACATCGATAAACATATAGTTCTTGGTAGGTACAATATTTTAGCATCCTCATAAAAAGTATTATATTTCTTTCTTATTAGCTTCAAATACTAAAATAGGAATACAACAGTTTGGTTAGGAATTATCCCAGAATTGGCAATGCGAATTTATGTAACTGATTTGGAGCTGATTATGGCAACTTAATGAAAATTCCTTTTGCTTCAAAAAAAATACTAAAATATGAATTATTTAGTAGACTATGATTTGAGCCGTTACATATATTTTTAGGAATGTTGAAGGAATGCACATGTAAAATTTGATACTTCAATATTATTTGTTTCTTACAAAAATATTATTTTAATTTATATTTGTTCCATTTTATTGTTTAAAATTACTTATGTAAGTGATATACCCAATACAATACAGTCAAAGGATATGTGTCATATCCATTCATCTTCCCTAATACATATAAAGTATATGAACGCTTATCCTCCCATAAAAAAAACAAAGTGGAAGAGTTTTATGTTTTCTTTGAGACTAAGACAGCATCACAGAGGAAAGAAGATCAATTGCACAAAAATTGTAGGTGGTAGTGGTTATGGTGGATGTTGGTGGTTGTTTTTGTCTACCAGTTATCAATTTAGTGTCTGTATAATATTTCTCAGTTATTTTCTGGAGAATGAGCAAACATGATTGTTGTATTAAAGAGTTGAGTGAGAAGTTATATCTGGCACCTCGATTCTTCACAGTGCCTTCTTAGCAAACAATCGGTCATTCTTTCAGATTGGCGATAGGATAGTATAACCTCCATTTTATCACTGTTATATTTTTCTTCAAATTGGCCATATTTATATAAATGCTAATTAGGATTGCCTAAACCAATACTTCGTAGTTAAAATGTCTGCAGTTCCCTTCAATCAAATTATTAGATTATTCATAGAGTTGACATGTTAAATAAATGTGCGTCGTAGCCAAACGTTAGAGTTCGAATCTGGTCAACAATGAAGGGGAATCCTCATATCATTCATTTTTCTACCAGCAATTGTGTGTTGATGGACAAAAAATAAAGATTATGGTCAATTAGATGTCACCCCCATATTATTATGTGTAAGAACAACTAATTATGATATTATATACATAATTTAGTACAATATTATGTTGGTCAAGCCAATAAATTGACTATGTGAGGATTCATAACCAGGATGGAAAAATTTAGTTATGTATTTATGCGATGACAAGTCGAATAAATTGGATGAGAAAAATACAATTTACCTCTCCACCCGCGCTGTAGCGCGGGGTCACGCCTAGTATATAATAATTTAAGGTGGTAAATATGCAAATTATATAAATCATATATGGCATCCAAGTGAGAGTACTGGATAAGTTCCATCCGAAACTAGTGAGTACGAAATAGTGTGAGATCATAATTATCATCAAGTGAGAGTACTGCATAAGTTTGCTCCAAAACTAATGAGTACAAATAGCATAAAATCATAAATAGCATCCAAAAAGGTTAACTAAATATGTTCCATGCAAAAGTGGGAGTATAAATAGCATCTAAATACACCAGTTCCATGTAAACACAAAGAGGTTCCATCCTAAAGGACTCAAAATCATCCACATGATCAGCACATCCCCCATAATCATTCGAGTGCAGCAATAGTATGCGTCGATTGAAGGATTTTTTTAAGAAAAGAGACGGTAGATTAGGATTTCAAGTAGTGACGTTACACTTTTGGTCTTGACCCATATCGTTTTATGCTTTTTCTGCTTTTCTAACCCAGACCTGCCTTCAAACAAGTAAGATTTCGAATCGCTCGATTCACGATTCAGCGAATCGAATCGCGATTCACGATTCAGAGGCACGATTCAGCTATACCTCGATTCTATGCACGATTCTGAATCGATGGGGTATGAATCGAACCGAATCGTACGAATCGAATCGCGAATCGCTCGATTTTGACAACTATGGATAGACCTCATAACCTTTTTTTCCATATGATTTTATTCTTGTCCCCAATTCACATTTCTTAACCATTAGCATATTTCGTCGTTCATTTATTTTTAAGTGGAAAGGGAAAAGAATTTGCTCATCTATCGTACAGTGGTGTTTAACCTTTTCTGAGAAAGGAGGTAAAATTTCTTTAGTTGCTTAGGGAGAAAACAGTTTCTCAAAAGGAGGAATTAATACGGGGGAGTTATTGGATTTGTTGGACTCTATTATCTTCTGAACTATTTTGGTGCATCCTTTTCTTCGGATTATCTGGAATCCCCTATACTTAAGTCGAACAGGCAGATGCATTCAAGTCCAAACATGTTGCTTTTAGTGACTACTTGGCTCATATTGTTGAAATTTCCAGAAAAAAATCTACAAATGTAAGATGATAAGAATAAAGGAGTAAGAAGTGATTCAGTTGCGCATTTTTTTTAAGATAAGTTGCGCACTATTTATTAATGGTTTTTTGTAACGAGGTTTGCAACTTTGCATTCAGATTTACATTTTCCGTAACATGTTCACTAAATAGTTTGACTTAAGGTAGTTGTTCATTTAATGGTAAAGTACATTTAGGTAAAATATGAATTTGGGCGTGTCCAATAAAACTGTAATTAGCTAAAACAAGTTGCTGGTTTTAACTGATTATCAAGGGCTAAGGGACGTAAAAGGCTATTTGTTGTATTGGAAGTTTTTCAAAAACATTACTGAAGAGAGTTGAGGATGGAAAGAAGTCTTTACTAAAGACTGCCTCAATTTTCGATAACATCAACTGACACAATGAGTTAGTAATATCTGATGAACTCTCCGCGGCGAGACTAATAAAACATTTGTGGATCACATACACCTGACCACTTTGACATAGAAGCGAATAAATGAATATCTAATTGTATTAGGAAATTCTAAACATATTATAACTAAAAAAAACCCACGTGCAAAGCACGTGCATCCTACTAGTACCCTTTAAAATCCATAAGATGGAAAGATTTTATTTTATAACTTCATTAGTATTTAATTTTTGTCCCGGCTGGTTTGATTTTTAGGCTCCACCACTGCTGCTACCCCAGAGGCTATTATCTGATTTTAAATTGTCATCTTTTCCTTTCTTTATGGTTTTTATCGATTGGGTTAATTGCATTTTGTGAAACGGATTGAGGAAAAAAAATCAATTTGTATCGCTACACTGCTGTGTTTTCCAGAAGCAGCCTCAGAATTGCTAGGATATAAACCATGAAATGTGCTGTTTCATTTGATGTTCTCTGTATATTGTTTCAAGCATAAAGACAGCTGCAGAGTAAGACGGATGAACCTCATCTTGATTTCGATCCTAGTTCCTAACAGAAATCGACACAACTCATCTACCGCTTCTGCAATTACAAATCTTGTCAATGCAAAATTTCAATATGATGAACTTGATGGGCTTCTTCATGTTATCAAAGATACTCCATCAACTGTTATTGATTAAAAGTGGCAAATAAAATCACATTCCTTCTGATTATCTTAATCTTTTAGTCGTTAGTTAGGAAATACTTTGGCAAAATCTTTTTCCATAATCCTTCAGAAACAAATTTGCTTCAATTTAGTAGAAAATTAACTAGCTACTGCTGCACCTGGTAGGTTTATGTAAGAAACCATATTTGTTTAACCAGAAAACAACACTTGCCACCATCAAACTATTTGATTACTCCAATAACTTACATAGCTAGATTGAACAAAATCTGTCATGAATGTTCCCTGAAGAAGTCCCAAAAAACCAGCCAAAAGCTAAGCAGTACAAGATGAAATGAGCACAGATACACCTTCAGAATGACCAGAACTACTAAAACCCCCAAAAGCATCGTTCTCTTAACTTAGCCACTCTTCATTGATTCATGCTACTTCCCAAGAAACACGCTTGTCAAAACAGACTTGGTCTGCAATGAGGCCTTGAGCAGTTCAGTTCCTGCACCACATAAAAAAAGCGCGGAGGCTAATGTACGTCCTGGCCCCACGCGGAAGAAACCGGCTCAGCCGGTTTTTGCCGGTAATTACGATTTTACCCGCTAAAAGACAAAAAATGAACTCCAAGGCGCCGCCATCAGAAATTTGGATAGAAATGTTAAGAAATGGATAAAACTGTAAAGTTGGAGATAAAACTACAGATAGAAATAATTAAAAGTGAACATAAATGAATAGAAACGGATAAAACTTAAACTAAACAGATAGAAACGCAAACAACGCTCTACAACTAAGCTATTACTGCAGATTTGCAAGCACTGAAGGTTTGAAAGGAAGAAACATGACTTGTGAAACATAAAAGTGGACAGAAGCACACCTTGCAACTGTCGTTTCACTTAAAAAAAATAACAATCGTTGCGAAAAGTAGCGCAAATGCAAGAACAATGATGCATGTGTGCGATATCCTTTGTCTCTTTAGCATTTCTTGATTTTCAGACTTCATTCGTCTTGTTGTTTCAATAATTCTGGACCATCGTTGCATTGTCTCCTCGCAAAAGCATGGAGGTTCTTCGTCCGCCCATACAAAGTAACTACATTGAGACCTCTGAGGCAGTGGGCACCGGTAGAAATCTCGACCTGAGTTCTTTCTGTTAGGACCAGCTCTTCTCATCACTCGTATCCTTCCACAGTTACAGTACCTTGGTCCATACTCGGGGTTACGACGGTATTGGTTAGAGGAGGAGTTGAATGAGGTATGTGACATGGTGATGATGAGAATTTGGGGATATTTGGAGGAGGAGAAGATGGTGGAGAGAAGGAGTTAAATGGCAGTTGTGCTTGTGCAAGAGTGGTTGGGTGTATAAGTAGGAGAAGTGAAGGGGTGGTTTGTTGTTGGACATAAATGTGGAGTGAAGGGTTCATAAATACAGGTTTGACTACACTGATACCAAAGATCAAGTATATGCTGATTAACAAAGTAAAGGAATCAGTAAATGTGATCGCGAGTCGGAAACTGATTTGACCAAAATGTAGATAGGAATCCAAAACATACAGACAGTACTTATGAACGGGTAGAATGTAATGTAGTTCACATGAACAAAAATAGTTAAGTTCATGGTTTTGAAACCACAACCAGACAACTATTACAGCCACAGAAAGATTCACCACCCTCATTGTGAACATTGTTAAACAAACAGACATAAACAGGTAGAATGTAGATGAAAATCCAAAACATACATACTTTATTTATGTCAAACAAACAGACATAAACAAAAAATGCAGATAGAAATCCAAAACATACAGACTTGATTTATAATCAGGTAGCATGCAATGTAGTTGACATGAACAAAAATACAGTTTTGAAACCATAACCACACAACTATTACATCCACAGAAAGATTCACCACCCCCATTGTCAACATTTTCAAACAAACAGACATAAGTTAAATTGTTTTAAAAACAACACAAAATCACATATTGCTCCTAGTGATGGACAACTCAAAAGTAACGATTCCTAAAGGCTGAATAGACCGTAGGTATGTCCATGTACTTTCTGGCAAATAAGTCCTCATTGTTTTCCTCAGCTTTGAATCTGTCCACAGCATCAAGAAGGTCCCGTCGGAGGTCGTTGAACTCGGGACGGCCAATTTCATTGGCGAGCCAGATTCTTATGTATTTTCATTAATGTTTATCCTCCGAGCAGGTTCTGGGATCAGCTCCCTCAGATTTGCCATGTAGAAGCACACGTATGCTCCACAATCATGGCTGGAAAAAGAAAAGTAAATAGTATTACAAAATAATTGGATATAAATGTAAAGAAGATACATTGAAACATTATTATGAAGACATTACTTGTTATGTTTCCTTGGAATGTCAGGCTTTGTCCAAACAATCTCCCACTTTCTGATGTCATGAACAGTTCTATATTCTGGCAGGGATATGCTGAAATTTGAGTGCATTTGTCCAAGCTTCTCACGAATGGCATCCGGTAGGTAAATGTACCTCGACATCGGATCAAGGATGTACACTTTTTTCTCAATAAAGTGCAATACCATGAGAAAGTAATGCGTGTCGTGGATGTTGAGGGGAATAGAAACCTGTACATAAGCCAAAGAACAAACCAAGTCAAAAATGCCCTTCTTATTGACACTTGGAGGACTAGGACGTAACGCTTACCATAGACATCGAGTTCATGTCCCCATGTACAATGGATTTATCCCACCATTTGCATTCTTCTGACCCAATGGTTGTGCATGAAGATGACCGCATTAAAGAAATGTAGTATTGATCAATCAACGACGAAATTAAGTGCAATGATTCCAATGTTTTAATTACTTACAGCATACATGCATGGAAAGAACCAGATCTTCTTCTCCTCATCAGTCGTAAATTTCTCTTGGAGGTGGAGGATGTGGGACATGCAGTCGAGCATCTGCAGATTGAATGGATACACGTTTGGATAAAATTTTAAAACAATTAAACAGTTCTGTTAACGTCCTAATTTTACAACATAACATTCATTTTGAAAATAGAACATAAAGTAAAGATTATTTATTCATTTACCGTATCTCCTAAGAAGGTAGGAGCCTCCAGCTTCCATGAATAATCATTGGCTATACTAGCCATTCCATTTATATCAAACAGGAGGTTACTGTAGAGAAAGGGTACGTACCATTTAATCAACAAGGAGCCATTCCATTTATAAATAAACAATGAGATTGATCAATCACAAACATTTTAATGTAGGGAAAGGGTACTCACTATTGAAATGGAGTCCTTAGTTCCGGCTTCTCATTCATGCCCTCAACAGCCTGACGGCTCATGTAGAAATGCAACCAGCAGTCTTCTACTTCCGGCATGATTGGCAGCACAAAATATATCAAACGTGCCCTGCATCCTTACTCTCTTCGAGGTTCTCTTTGGGCCCTTTACTGTCTCCCTCTCCCCTCCTCTTCCTCTTCCTCTACCTCTCCCTCTCCCTCTCCCTCCTTTGTTCGATCGACTGACAGTATTCTTTCCGATGGGAGGAGCTGGCACCTTAGGTGATCCATGAGCAGGTCTGATGGGTGGGAAAACCCTTGGTGATGCATGACCAGGCATGGTGGGAGTTGAAGATGCTTGTATTGGAGACTTCGGTGGAAGCTTGTTGGATTCTGCCTGCAATATGAACATATGGATAGAAATCAAAACAGGACAGTATGACACATTAAAGTGATAGACATATAACTTATCAAATTGTTGAAAACCATTGAAGTATTCTCTTCTGAAACTTCTACTGCTTTGAATGGACTTGTAGCTGTGGTATCTACAGTACTGTGCTGTTGTGGCTATTTTGGGTGAATTTCGGCGTTGCCCTCGGATTCTTGTTGTCTGCCCTCTCTTGAATTTCCATCATTTTTCTGTGCCTCCTCTTCATATTCTTCTTCCTCCTCTGCAGGGTAATGCATTTTTTTACCCAACCTCTTCTCTAGTACCCTCTGCACGGCCTGTTCGACAACGCTTCCTATTTGTTCATTGACCATTAACATGACCTCATCCCACTGCTCTCTTTTGCTGAAATCAGGTTTGAAATCATCTTTGCTGTGTGGGAGTGGAAGCAACTCCAGCTGCATTGTTCAAAAAATAGGGATATCAGATATGTATTGGCTGATAGAAATTTAAACCACATAGAGTAGATTGATATAGTAACAGGTCTTACTGTATTCATGTACTTTTGTAAAAATTTCCATCTGGAATTCAGGTTGTCTGTGTCCCATAGCATCGGTCTAGGCCTTGTCTCTGCATCTTCACATCATTTAGGGTGTTTGTGGTGCTTTGGAACGAACTTCTCCAAATACACCATCTGTACATACAAAACAGATTTGAGGCAGACGAGACATGTCATGGACATACAAGTTGAGATGATGACTGAATTGGGAACCCAACTGCCATCAATGGTGGTGGTTTCACTAGCCCTTAATAGGGGACAGTTACTTTTTGCAGCAGACGAGACATGTCATGGAGAAAGACAATTATACCCCCAATCCAGTTGCTTTGTATGTTCATCCGAGACAGCTATCGGATTTGTATGTTTTACATTTTATCCAGAAGGGTTTAGGGTTTAGGGTTTAGGGTTAAAAATGTCTAATACGCTTAATTTGCCTTCTATCTCTTTTCTGTTTCTATCCGGAGGGTCACAATGTCTGTCAGAACAGAATTCAATGTTTAATCTGTATTTCTTCTTCATTATTTACTGGAGAGCATTAATTTGGGCGTGCTAATGATAACTATCAGGCCTTGAGCCGCAACATTAAAGATTTATGTTGTTTCCAAAGCTAATGTAATTTCCAATGATAATAATCATCCAACTCTCTGCATTATGCATTATCAGTTTGAACTGAACAAACAACTCTCATTTTGAACTACAACTCTCTGCACTCTCCTCCAAAACAATGGAGGAAAATAGTGTTGTGTTTGGGTTACATGTTCCTGCAGATAATAGCTCATACCTTCCAGAAAATTATGGCAACTGTCCAGATGGTATTTCAAACAACGTGGAAACAGAGGTGAATGCATCTCCTAAGAGGAAGTTTGACCTCAATGAGCCTCCTTCCACTGATGATGATGCAGATTTCTCCAATGTCATACACGATAATGATATAGTGAACGGTAAGATATATTATTGGATGTTTTTTATTAAGAGTATGATGTAGTGCACTAGTTACTTATAAATGTGCTTCTTGTTTCAGAGGGATCACTCTCTGAAGAACAAATCATGGAGAAGAGGTTCAATAGCGAAGAAGAGGCGTACGATTGGTACCTTTTGTATGCATTTGTAAATGGATTCGGCATTCGGAGGGATAACCGTATGTGTTTCTACAAATACGGACAACAAATCAAGTCAAGAATCTTCGTATGTGCCTGACAAGACCATCGATTAAAGAAGTGCTACTTAAGGCCTGACAGGAAGAGAGAGCATAAGAATGACACTAGATGTGACTGTCCAGCACGAATTCGTATTGCTCGATCTACCCCGAACGAACAGTTTCGTGTTAAGCAAGTCACTTCTGAGCACTCGCATCCCCTAGCGGACCCCAAAGTAACACACAAGCTTAGGTGTCATAGGAAGGTCAGTCAACATGATTTGGAACACGTTATTTCACTAAGGGAAGTGGGTATAAGAACTTGTGAAGCATTCCAATTAATGGTCTCACAAGCCGGTGGTTACGCCAATGTTGGTTACACTGTCAAAGACCTGTACAACAAGTTACAGTCATTGAGAAAGGCTTACTCTAACTCTGGAGATGGGCAGCTGGCCTTGCAATACATTGACACCCTTGAGCATACCCATGGGGGTGTATTCAAAATGTATTGTTTGAAATACTGTCCATTTGTTTGTCGTTCTACTCTATATGCCTTAGATTTCTATCTGGTATATCAAATTACTATACTGTTTCATGTTGGTTTACAATAATTGTCTCTGTGATTATAAATACTATCCAGAATCCTGAAACAAATATCTTTGTTTTTTCAGTTTCCAGTTGGGTGAAAATCAACAGTTACAAAGCATTTTCTGGCGTGACGAGAGATGCAAACGAGATTATGTAAGGTTTGGAGATGTTTTGGTGCTTGAATCCACCTACAAAACCAACATGTACCTAAAGCCTCTTGTCATACTCTCCGGTGTTAACAATCACTTTCAGACGTGCGTTTTCGCAGTTGCAGTTCTACAAGACGAGACCACGGAATCGTACAAATGGGTATTAAAGTGCTTCCTAGAAGCAATGGATAACAAGGTACCCATATCGGTCATAACCGATGGAGACTTGGAAATGAAAGCCGCTATTGCGGAAGTTCTTCCACTAGCGAAGCATCGTTTGTGTGCATGGCATCTATGTCGCAATGCCGAAGGAACCCTAAAGTTGGGGTCAGAATTTATGAAGGACTTTCGAAAATGCTTGAGCAAGAGATCCGATGTTAACCAATGGAACGATGATTGGCAATACATGGTAGACAAGTGGGGTATTGCGAACAAGCGGTGGGTAACGGGTGCCTACATGACGCGCCACTTATGGGCAGAGGCTTTTCTCAAGGAATTTTTTTCGCCGGTCAGACAACTACACAAAGGTGTGAGAGTATCAACAAATTTTTCAAACAATATTTGAACTGCAAGAACAATCTCCTCGATCTTATTAAGGGAATCATGCGGGGTATCGAGAAGCTTCGTGAGAACGAGCGAGGCCAACATTGTACTTCTGACCAATCACTTCCTGTTCTAACAAGCCAATTTAAGCTACTTGAAGAGCATGCGGCCATGTTCTACACTAGGGCTGTGTTTGCGAAGTTCAGGGAGCAAGCGAGGAAGGCAAGTCAATGCAAAGCTGTTGGAATTGAAGAAATACCTGAATATGACATGGATGCAATCTATGTCACAAGAGAGAAGGAAAGGGCATCTCTAGTAAGTTCACATGATACACTATCTCTTATGACTGCTTTAAACTGTTATCTGTAATATTTAGGTACCAATCTAGTTTGTCAATTGAAATATCTGATATCCTTTTTTTACAGCACAGTTCTTTCCACTACTTTTATTCTTATCTGTATGTTTATAACTTCTATCTAACCTGTCAAATAAAATATCTGAAAGCTCTGATCTTTTTCCTGGCAGCACATCGTTTTCTGTCAACGTGATAATACCATGCTCTACTGTTCCTGCAAGAGGTTTGAGTCATCACATATGGTTTGTGACCACATTATTTTTGTGCTCTTTCATAAAGGAGTTCAATTCATTCCGGAAAACTTGTTATCGAAACGATGGCAGAAGACGGATAGTGACTTCTACAAGAATGATCCAGCCATGCAGGAGCAAAAAATAAGACGGTGTGACGATCCAAAAACCCGGGCATTTCGTCGGGGTTGCATGAAGGGACGAATGGAGATGATTAGTGACATGGGTGGAACATCACAACAGACTTACGACTATTGGCAAAAACATGTTGACTTGATGATACGGGGTCTCAAGGACATTATTTTGAAGCAAGAAAATGATGAAGAGTCTGTGGTTAATGTCAACTCACAAGAGTACGCCCACGTAATGCCTCCATCCAAAGGTGAAACAAAACCAAAAGGGAGCTCCAAAAATGTTCGAAAGAAGTGCGGGAGATGCCAAGAATACGGACACAATCGAACTACATGCCCGAATCCTCCAGTTGGTGTTTCCGATCAAGATGTCGGCCAATCTGAATCGCAAGCGTCGCAACAAACTATGATTTCCAACTGCGAATACAACTGGTCCGAGGAAATGGGTGACCAAAACTCTTCAAGACGTGTTGGGAATGACTGGGCTGATTTATTCTAGGGATTATATTAATTGTGTGAATGTTTTAGTTAAGTACCTTGACATTTTTATCCGTTATTTGACCCTTTTTGTCTGATGTTTTACTGTGTTATCCGCTTCTTTGCGTTTTTATCCACTGATGTGAATTCTGGATAAATTATGAATCAGTTTCTTTGCATTTTTATCCAAATCTGCGCGTTTTTATCCACTGGGGGTGGTGACCTGCTAGAACCGGTCACCACCCCATGATTTTCCGTGCTTTTTGTCCGGTAGTGGGGGGGGGCACCGCAAAAAAAATTGCAGCCCAGGCCCCCGGACGTACACTAGACACACCCTAAAAAAGAGTTATGCATAAATGAACAGTACTGGAAATTACAAGAAATTAAGCAACTTCAATTCTTACTTCAGTGATACCCAAATCAACAGCCCTTTCTTCAAGGGCACCAACTTCCTTCACATGGAACTTACTTCAGTTGACATTGGATTGACCACCAAGTCATCCATGATCATATACCACTCCGTCCCAGCTCTTTCTACCCAAATTGACTTTTTGACTCGTATCTGGGTCACTTTGACCGGGTCATTTGGATAGCAAAATAATACTATTTTTTGATATTTTTTTCACCGTATTATAGAGAAACGTTTACTCTACAACACCTTGAAAAAATTATCGAAAAATTGTATCGGTTTGTTATTCAAATCAACGGGTCAAAGTGACCAAGTGAATAGTGGCAAAAGTCAGTTTGGGTAGAAAGAGCTGGGACAGAGTGGTATGTCACAACTCCTTTCACGTACCCTCCTCCACCAGATGATGACGGGTTATTGGCCTTTTTCGGCTCAATAAATGCAACCACAGTGAACATATAGGTTTTTCAATACGGACATATAGCCTTGGGGTCATCTGCCACATTTAGACAATAACTAGCACACATGTAGAATTTCTTAGCAGCAGAGCCCTGGCATTCGTCAGCATGAGGGGAATTCCAGCAGTTGATGCTGATTTAGGCTTCAGCAGAGTTTCCTTACTAAGGTTGGGTTGCATGAGGGTGTCGGTAAGGTTCTTGATGCTTTCATAGAGGTTGCCAAGGCTTCCGACCATTGATTTCTTGTCAAGGAGCCTTACAACTGTGCCGACAGGAAGAGAGAGAAGGTTGAAGAGAAAGTCCACAAGGTCCTTACCTGCCTCTGCAAAAAGGACTTTGCCACCCTTGGTGTCAATTAGTAGCTTCAAGCTCACCTTGGATGCCATGGGGGAGTTTTTTACTGTGATGTTTGACTTTGGTGATCTCTTGGGTATGTACTTCAGAAGCTAACTACAAGAGCATGTATATATATAAATACCCAGAAGAGCATGTGGTGGACACTATAATTATGAACCCCCTATCAGATGAAGCAACTGTTGGCGTTCTCCATGAGGGGCAGTAATTAACTAACTAGGGAAGGTGAAAAGTCTGTTTTGGACACTGTTCCACTTGGAATAAGGAGCCACCATGCCTGAACTCTACTGTAACCATTAACATGCAGAAGTCTGTGTTTGGTCTTGGAAAATAGGATACTCAGTTCTTCTTCAAATAAAGTCATACAGAGAAAAATAGCTTAGTTGTTTATGCTTGGAAGCAGGATTGTACAAGGGAAAAGGATCAGTGTGCGTAAATGAGTGTCGCAAGAGTGCTAATAGTGGTAATTTTATTGTAGAAGTATGAAATGTTATTCAATACAAGATTGAAATTTTGACAGAAAACCCCCTCGCAGTTTCGCCTCGCTGACACTAACCTCCGTCTCTGCAGTAGGCAAGAAATGCAACCAAGGCTACTACTAACACGTTGTAGTATAGAGTGATTGAACGTTGGAATGGATTAGATTAGCGGGATATGATTGGATTAGTTGGAGTAATTCAAAGTATTAACATCATCAATTTGATATTGGTATTTTAATTAATCCAGAACAATCAAACACAGTATTAATTTGGAATATAATTAATCCAATCCCAGAAATCCAAAGGTACCACTAGAGAATAAAAGAAGATACTGAATGTTAGATTTCAAAGGTCCTTACGTTTGAACTACACAATGACCCGTTTTAGTACCCTAACTTGACTTGAACACACATTTGAAATGAGACCTGCTTTCTAGGATATCTAGCTCTTCCGTGGTAGTCTATATTTCTTCAATATGAAATAGCGCTCTCTGACTTTTATTTTTGTACCTGTTTAATGAACTTTCATTAGACAATGTTTACCCATATTTTTCGTAGCTTCAAAGTTCAGATGAGGAAGTATGCAAAAATCCCTTATACAACCTCCCCACATTATATATTTAGGAAGCAACTTCAGAAGAAACCCGATATTGAAAAGAAAAAAACATGTGATTAAAAGCCAAAAGGTTTAATTTGGAAATTAAAAGATTGCAAACAAGGTTATAGGAAAAAACAAAGGTACTAATTTGCTCATTCCTTTCTCTCAACTTGCGGAGTTGAATTGGTAAGAAGATGAAATCCGTTAGTAACAATATGCGATCCACTTTGGAATATCAATAAATGTGATTCATCTTTAACATGTGAATACTTGCATGCATAGCTAATTATAGCTCGGCGAAAATTGACATTATGGTTTGTTAAGAAGTGGAACCAAGGAATCTAGTTCCATCTGCATATGTTCTTTTACATTGTTAAGATGTGGAACCAAGAAAATTGAAGATAGCCCAAAACTCAAGATAGTCCAAAACAGAAATCCCATATGCAATAAAGATCAAAAGGATTATTCTCAAACTCAGGATAGTCCAAAACTCAATATAGTCCAAAACAGAAATCCCATATGCAACAAAGATCGAAAGGGTTATTCTCAAACTCAAGATAGTCCAAAACAGAAATCCCATCTCATTCAACTTGAAAACTTAATTGAAAAAAACCTTAAAAGCAACATGTAAAAGAAAACATGGTGGATCGGAGTCGGATGCGCAGACAGTAGGTAGATAAATAGTTGCTTTGCTTGCAGCAGATTAGCTTTGGAGGAAGACATTTGTTAGGACCTTCGACGTCTGGAGAGATTCGTTCAACCACTTCAAACCCTGAAGTAAAATTAAAGAATTCATCATAGTTAGACAACCTTGTTGAGACATGAAGTGGTGTGAATGTAGTTACGCGTATGTATTTACCTCATCAATACCGATATTCGCAAACCTTTCCTCTAGACTGTCGATTCCTGTGACGCCAAACTTAATAACAACGTGATGCTGGAAATAGTAGACATAGGCATCACCACCAAGTCATCCATCACCATCTATGTCACCACCCCCTTCACAAATCCACTTCCTTCACTCGTTCCTGAAACTATCTTTCCTGGTGGAGCTATGTATACTATTGGAATATTCATGATATTACGACAACTGGTACATATCGCTTTAGGATCATCGCTGACATTAACCCCGCGCGTAGTATAACTATTTGTTTGAGGTTGCAATGATAAAATTTCTTGGCAGTAGCGACGGTTGTAGTGTTTCAGTTAGGCAACAAAAGGGGAACATTGAGAGCAGAAGCCGGGGCCTTGGGCTCCAACAGACATTCTTTAACAAGGTTTGATTGCAAGTATGTTTCACTTATGTTTTCAATGCTATCATACAGGTTGCCAATGCTACCCACCATGGACTTCTTGGTGAGAAGCCGTGTCACCGTACCAACTGGTATCGACATAAGGTTGAACAGAATTAAGTCCTTCCCAGCTTCGGCAAAGAGGACTTTGTTGGCCTTATTGTCAATAAGAAGCTTCAAGGACACTTGTGTGGCAGCCATTGGAGGTTACTTACTGTATGTTGTCCCTCAGTCTCTGCATGTTCACCTATTTATATACTCTTTGGTATCTCTCCATCTTCTATCAGTTGAGTAAATAGTTCCTGTAACGTATGGTTATTATTGAGTAGTACTCCATTTTAATGCAGAACCCAGAAGTCTCCATCTTTTATTAGTTATTGCTACATGACTCCACCATTGTGATGCATTACCAAGAACCCTCCATCTTCATCCAATTTATTACACTGGTAACTTTACTTTGGGAGGCGTTTGGGACACATGATTTGGGACATATAGCATTATCACCCAACCAGTTGTTACTAGTACTAGTTATTATTAGTGGCATGCTTAATTTGGCTTCCCAATTACAATTTGTGTCTTCCCAATAACAGCCTATCTCTTTTACGCCTGATTTGGCCTTTAAAAAGGTCTACTAACAACCAATTAGTCTTATACTTGTGCTACTCAACAAGAAGAGTAGATAGAATGGCTGCTAAGTCCAAAGTGAGCTTGAAGCTGCTGATAGACAAGACTAGAAACACGGCCCTGTTTTCTGAAGCTGGCAAGGACTTTGTTGACTTCCTCTTCAACCTCATGTCGATCCCAATCGGTAGGGTCACTCTCCTTCTCACCAAGAAATCCATAGTGGGTAGCCTAGGAACCTCTATGGTAGCATTGAACACCTCAGTCACAACTACTTGCAAACAGAAGATACCAAAGAATCTCTCTTGAAACCTAAGCTCCCTTCTGCTGCCTTAGACGTCCCTTTGTTGTTACCCAACAATGATGTAAAACCTGACTCTAAGAAGCTGTATCAATGCAGTAAATTGACAGGCACTGCAACGTCTGATGGGGGTGGGTTTGCAAAACCTAAGTCTAAAAAGTTGTATCAATGTGAAAAGGCCGCCGCGACGTCTGATTGGGAGGCTTTGTCAAAGAATTGCTACTTTTATGGTGACGGATGACTTGGTGGTGACACCTTCTGGTGCTATATTGAGTATTACCAAAGTTATTAGCGAGGTTGGTGTTCAACGACTTGAAAAGGTTGAAGAGAGAGTTGTTTATCTGGGGATGGATCAGGTAAATGAACATGAGTTTATTAGTACATATGTGCTTTTTCCTCATAATTTGTAGTACTTATTTTGCTATCTACCTATGGTGGGTGGTTTTAGGGATTGATGTTGTTGAAGGAATCGCTGCAGTCGAGCACAGTTTTATCGAATGCTTTCCTCAAACAGCAGCCTGTGTTGGGGACTGAGGTTAGCACCTCCAAGAAGAAGAAAAACAAGAAACGCAAATTGCATTAACTTGTTGGAAATAGTTTGAAAGTGCTCATCTATCTTGGCACTGGAGCTATCTGCTGAATCACTAAGCCAGGCTTGTTTGTTTTGTTGTCTCCTTGAAATTTTTATTGGATCATTTGGTTGTCTGCAGCCAATATTAGTTTAATCTTTCAAATGTTTGATGAAGATGAATGCTGTCTGTCTTTGGTGAACGAAGCAAATTATAACTCGGTTCGTTTTGATGAAGATTAAACTAATATTTGTCTGCAGCCAATATTAGTTTAATCTTTCAAATGTTTGATGAAGATGAATGCTGTCTGTCTTTGATGAAGGTGGCAAATTATATCTCGGTTCGGTTGGATGACCATGGATTTGGGGTTCGATTTGGATTCGGAATGATTTTGAGTGAAATCTAAAATTTCGATATATTTTAGGGGCTTGGATTTGAAAAATCCAACCCCTCAATTTGTAAAGAATTTGAAATTCCAACCAACGAATTGTGCTTTGGAAGACGATTGATCATAATGAGGCACTTAGCTATGAAACCAACGTTTCAGATTTCACCAGAAATAATCAAAAATATGCTCACACAAGGAATCCAACTCCGGCAGACGATTGATCACAATAAGGCACTTAGCTATGAAATCAACGTGTCGGATTTTACCAGAAATAATCAAAAATATGCTCACACAAGGAACGAACTCGTGACTTACGCCTCTGTCAGGTGTGTGGCTCTTAAGGCCTGCCTGCTATCTTGTTACTTAGCTTCACATTAAATATTCAACAACAAAAGTAGAATTCAAATTCAAAATTTCCAAAACTAAGCTACTTAATAGCATCCAAACGGAAGAATTTAAATCCCTCCGTACTTGAAATTTCATAATTTGAATTTTTGTATTTGAAATCCAAATCCAAATTCAAATCTTGATTGCCAAACGCAAACTCTAGGAATTTCATTTTAAGGACTTCTGCAATGAAACAAAGACGAGATATAATGCTTGAAGCTTTCATCAATTGAAAACACGCTAACCATATCGGCTTAATTGAACAGCTCAGTAATCATATAGCAATCCAGCATATACTCAAGGCGGCAACTAGATGCAATAAAGATCAAAAGGTTTATTCTCAACCTGAAGATAGTCCAAAACAGAAGTCCCATATCTCATTCAACTTGAAAAATTAACTGAAAAAGAAACTTGAAAAGCAACATGTAAAATAAAATATGGTGGATCGGATGCTCAGACTGTAGGTAGATAAGTTGCTTTGCTTGCCCAGCAGATTAGCTTTGGAGGAAAACATTTGTTAGCACCTTCTTCGACTGGAGAGATTCTTTCAACAACTTCAAACCCTGAAATAAAAATAAAGAATCCATCATAGTTAGACAACCTTGTTGAGACAAGATGTTGAATGAATGCACTAATACGTGTGTATTTACCTCATCAATGCCGAGATCCACAGCCCTTTCCTCTAGACAGTCGATTCCTGTGACACCACACTTGTTTAACAACGCGATGCCGGAAATAGTAGACATAGGCATTACCACCAAGTCATCCATCACCATGTATGTCACCACCCCCTTTACGAAACCATTTGCTTCACTCGTTCCTGAAACTACCTTTACTGGGGGAGCAATGTATATCATTGGAATATTCATGAAATTATAACAACTGGTACATATTGCGTTAGGATCATCGGTGACATTGCCCCTGCACATAGTATGACTGTTTGTGTAGTTGCAATGATAAAAGGTCTTGGCGGCGGCGGCAACAGTTGCAGTGTCGCAGGTAGGCAACAACTGGGGAACATTTAGTCCAGAAGCTGGTGCCTTGGGCTTCAACAGAGACTCTTTAACAAGGTTTGTTTGCAGGTATGTATCGCTGATGTTCTCAATGCTGTCATAGAGGTTTCCGATGCTACCCACCATGGACTTCTTGGTGAGAAGCCGTGTCACTGTACCAACGGGAATCGACATAAGGCTGAACAGAAAATCGATGAAGTCCTTCCCAGCTTCGGCAAAGAGGACTTTGTTGGCCTTATTGTCAACGAGAAGCTTCAGGGACACTTTTGTAGCAGCCATTGGAGGGTAATTGTATGAAGATCTTTTAGGGTTTATATGAGAGGCTGGTAGTTTATATATTATATATTAAGGATCTCCTACGGATGATACATCCAATCGATTTTGATTAATCTATTTTAATTTTTAGATATTGACTGAATCATGAACCAAGTTTTTTTTTTTTTTTTTTTTTTTTTTTTTTTTTTTTTTTGAGGAAGTGAACCAAGTTTTAGACTTGGGTGAATATTAGCAAATCAATCTTCATTAAAAGTGAATTATTTGGAACCATTTGAAAATGAGAAGATGGAACGATTTATTTTACTTTTAGAATCTCGTTTCAACATAATTATAACAAAAGTCAATAACTTCTTTTTAAAGTGGAATACATTTAAAAAAAAAAAAAAAAAAAAAAAGCTCTTCAAATTAGTCCTGAAAAGGAAATTGATAATGATTAGATTAACCCTTTTTCAAATTAGTCCTGAAAATTGATATTGATTTATGCTTCACCCTTTTTTCTTCACCCTTCAAGTTCACGTCTTATGTGTCAAGATATGATTGTTGGGAGTATTTATTTTAAGATAATTTTATAATTACATCACCAACCAAAAAACATCCACATAGGAGGTGAAATTAAGGGGTGAAGAAAAAAGGGTGACCGGTTAGCATTTTCCTATAAATATTGAGTTACTCTACCTACTGAAACTTCAAAGTTTGATTTTTTTATTTTTCACGTGGACTGCTTTGCTCTAGTTTTTTCGGTGCTATTCTGGGGCGATGAATCTCTCTCTGTGCTTTTCACCGTTCTTTTCCTGTTGTAACACAACTCATGTTTGAGAGCTCTGCTACCAATTTGTTATAATCTGGGGGTATTCGAGCAAGAACGAAGAAAGCAAAACAAGAACGAGACAGATATTTAACGTGGTTCACTAACGAATGCGTAACGAACCCGCTAGCTACCTCCACGGCCAGAACCAGATATTTTATTGAGAAGAGAACCCGATTATAATACACGCCGTGGCTACAACGCCACGACGGCCACCCGAAATAACCCACCCGACAAACACACTACCACAGCTCTCAAAGAGTTACTGCATGCTCCAAACCCGTGTGTTGTAGTGTGTGTACAAACCAATATGCCTTTAAATACTCATGTAGATGACGCCATGTTCACATATTAGGAAACAAAATAATTAGGAAACAACTTTTGTTTCCAACCCAAACCAATTCAGCCCCCTTAGTGTGAGAGATATGGAAATAATTCCATGCTACTCTCACACCCTATATTGCTGACTTTGATTACAAGTCACAACCCAACAAATCTCCACTTTGACTTGAATCATCTCAGCAACCTGAAACCAGAACCTGATGCTTCTCTTCTCAAACCTGAACTGGATGCGTCTCCCAGAATTAGAAACGAGTACGCCTCCCCAAACAGATCTTCCGCAGCTGTATGCGAAACCCGAATCGCCAAATCGTTGCTACAACTACCATGCGCTCCTGCAACGAATGTGCCCGATGTGGATACACTTCCAGAAACAGAAACAAGTGCTCCACCCAGAACCAGACTCGAATACATTAACTGAGAAAGCATGACGGAATGTATTCCCGATGCTCCCAATTGCGCCAGACAGATGCACCATGACAGAATGCCCAGATATCGCTACCAGACCCTATGCACTTAGAGATGAGTGCCCCAACAGTTGTCATGCCCGATGCGCCCCGTATGCCTCAGATGCGCCAGATGCTCGCCAGAAACAGATCGCGCCAGATGCGAGCTCAATGCGTGTCATGGTCCATGCTCCAAAACCAGAAGCACGCCAGAACAAACTCGTGCATAATGCGCGCCAAAACCACAACCAGATGCGCGTGCCAGAAATATCATGCGCTAGAAGCTCCATGCCGTTGCTCCAACTCCAACGAGTTCCTGCAACGCATGAGCCATAACAAGATTCAATTCACACGCCAGATGCTCCACGCCAGGAGCCAGATTGCGCCAGAACGTCAATCACCAAAACGAGAGATGCGCGTGAACCGCCAAATTCACGCCAATACCAGATGCGTGCTGGATTTACCAGATCCCAAGCACGCCTAATCAGATGTGCGCCATATTGCTCCGACAGGAGCCCGGATAGCCTCCTCCACGGGGCTTTCAGATGGTGGTTGTACATGCTTCTCTCTCACGAACAGATCGATCTTGATCGCCAAACCAGGCATCGTTCTTGGCGGAATCTCTAAACCCAACTCCTGATAGCCTGCTCCACATGAATCTCGAAACCCTAGCTTTGAGTTCCACCAAAACGTGAAAACCTAGCTCAATGCAGAAAGTGCTACAAGGGGGCCCTTGGCTCTTTGACGAGAACCTCCTGTTACTCCTGCAGTGGACGGCTAATGGTACTGTAGATCTTGCGGAGCTCGGAAGGATGGACGTGTGGGTTCAACTTTCTAACCTCCCTTTCTACCTCCAAACTGACGAAGATCTAAGGAAAGCTGTTAAACTAATTGGTCCAGTGGTGAAGACTGATTCTAGGGTTCTGTCGGGAAAACCGGGGATTACATGCGAGCTCGAGTGAAGATCGACATCAACGTCCCGCTTATGAGAGGGAAGTTCATCAAAGTGTTTGGAAAGTAAAGGTGGATGAGCTTCACGTACTAACGCCTTTCGGGGTGCTTGTGAGTGGTGTGGAAGGGTTGCACACTATAGTTGTGACTGCAAATTTGTCGACAATCAATTGAAAGTAACTGAGCTGCCAAGATTTGGCGATTGGAAGTTTTCTAAGACGCCAGCAAGAAGGAGGCTGTTTGATGATATGACGACAAGGGCTCCAGTGGGATCTACGGAACCGGCACTGGAGGAAAATCTGTTTGATAAAAGCGACGAAACAAATCCAACTCAGGAGGCTAACGATGTTGAGGAATCTGACTGGGATTGCGATGGTGAAGACGAGGCAATGGTCAATGAGATAGAAGTTGATAAGGGGGCTGCAACAGAAACCCGTCCTGGAATGTCGTCTTTCGACAACCCTCTTGCTGATCCGTCGACTCCGGAGAGTATGCTTACTCCTGGTAGATTTACCGCGACTCAGAAGGAAAAGAATGTGGTTGGGGATACCATATCTCTACCGACGGGATCGAAGAGGACCGGAAGCCAAGAAAACTTTTCTCCAAACCCAACTGTAAAAATCAGGGGGATAGGGATGTCGAAAGAAATATGGCAGCTACGAGAGGCGGAGGCGGAAGAAGAGGCCGGGACAGGGGCCGTAACGCAGGTGGTAATGGTGCTGGTACAGGGAGGGGCATGGATCGTACAGGGAAGGATGTGAGGTCTATTGTCTAGGCAGGTCAAAGTGTGCACAAACCCCTCACGGGTTCCGGCAACAAAACGGGAAGGGTTCCGTCGAGCAATTTGGACAAGGTTAGCGGGGTAAAAGTTGTTAGTCCACAAGCAAATCCGAATGAAAATGAGGGTAATCTAAAAATAGCTCCTGACTTTATTGCTTCTCCTTTTCCATCAACTGTTATAGGGCCAGATGCTACGAACAGTCACTTACTTTCGACGGAAGGTCCGATTGATACACAATTTGCTGAATCTCAGGTTTCTGGAATTCGGATTCTGACACAGGATGGGGGCGCCTTGAATAACCTAAAACTAGCATTGGCTTTAGCTGCGAAGCAGTCCAGCCATAACCAATGAATCTCTTAAGCTGGAACGTAAGAGGGCTTGGCAACCCCCGTAGCGTTACTTCTCTCTGCGATCTGGTGGGGAGGAGCAGGCCAAATATAGTCTTCTTGATGGAGACTAAATTGTATGCAAGAGAGATGGACTGGGTTAAGAGAAGACTCAATTTCAGGTACGGTATCTTTCGTGATTGCGACGATTGTGGTGGAGGTAGGAGGGGTGGACTTGCTCTATTATGGGATGATACAGTTAGTTTTGATCTAGATACTTGGTCAGGTTTTCTTACGGGTTTTTACGGGAATCCAGACAGACAGGATAGGCATAACTCATGGAGTTTGCTCGAGTCTTTGTGTCCGGGTGATCGAACCTGGTGTGTAGTAGGTGACTTTAACGCTTATTCGTCTATATTTGAAAAGGAAGGAGGAATATATATCTCTTTCAGTTAGATAGAATATTTTTGCAGCGTCATTCACAGGCTACAGTTGAGAGATATGGGGTTTTCGGGATATCCTTTTACTTGGAGAAATAATCAGGGGATAATTATGCTATTCAGGATAGACTTGACTGTTGCTTGGTCACAGACGACTGGATCGATTTGTATGAGTGGGCTAAGGTTCAGAACTTGATTGCTAAAGTTTCTTATCATGTTCCGGTGGAGGGATACTGGAAATTGAATAATATACCAAGAAGAAGTCGTAAACGGTTTATTTTTTAGGCGATGTGGATCCAACATTGAGGGGTCCAAGGACCTTATTTTGGAGACTCGGTGCAGCTCGGGGTCTCATGTAGAAGGGAGATTGTCTTCTTTGGCCTCGGCGTTAAAGGCCTGGGAATCATCTTCTTTTGGGAACGTGAAGAGGAGGCTTGCTCAGCTTAGGGGAAGATTGTAGGTTATTTCCGATGGCCCTCAAACATAGGAAGCTCTTTCCGACATGCGAGTGGTTCGCAGTGACATTTTCGGTATTTTGTTGAGGGAGGAGGAGATGTGGAGACAGCCTCAAGGGAGATCTGGCTGAGAAAAGGGGATCAGAACACCGGTTTCTTTCACCGCAAGGCTTCAATTCATAGCGCTCGCAATCACATCAGTGGTATGGATGACAGCTCTGGAACCTGGCAGGATGATCCGAATCAGGTAGTCTCGATCCTTACTGATTATTTTACAACTATTTTTAGTAGCTCGAAACCTTCTAGACTGTCTATGGAACCAATGATGGGAGGGATTGAGGATTTTGTGTCTCTAGGACAACGAGCTTTTATGAATCAAGACTTCACGACTGTTTATATCGAGCTAACAGTCAAATAGTTGGCGCCTCTTAAGGCTCCTGGCCCGGACGGCCTTTTGGCCCTCTTTTTTCAGAAGAATTGGCAGACAATGGGAGCAAATGTGGTCTCTATGTGTTTGGAGATTCTTAATGGGGGTGCTAGATTTCCAGGTTTAATCATACTATCCTTGCTTATATTCCTAAGTTTAAACAAGTGAGAAGTCATGTTGATTTGCGCCCGATTAGTTTATGTAACACGGTCTACAAAATTTTGTTACTAAAACTATGGCTAACCATTTGACGACGATTTTGAGTTCCCTTATTTCAGAAAATTAGAGTGTTTTTGTGTCGGGTAGGCTAATTTCTGACAATGCTGAAAGTTTGTAATGTAAGTATAACAGAAGGATCTAAATACTCTATAAGGGGGGATAGAATAGAGTATGCTAACTTTTGCTAAAAAACAGTGTTTTAAAAACTTGAAGATAGTATGCAGTTGATATCTCAAAGCTTTGAATAAGATTTGATAGACTATAGATATAACTGCAGAACACAGAGGCTTCAAAGCTTTGAGATTTGGAAAACTCCAAAGCTTTGGAACTTCCTGTTTAGACTGGAATGAAAAGATAACAAAAGTAAGCAGCACGAACACAAGGATTTTACAGAGTTCAGTCACAATTGGACCTAGTCTCTGCCTGAGAGATCTTATCCCTTCAGGATTCTAACACAACTTCTTATTAATCACCCAGATTTAGCCCTAGATCTCAAGCCTAAGTGAGCTACCTTTCACCTATACACCTTGTGGTTCCCAACCTATCTAGTTCCAGCTACAACCTGTTGAAACAATAAGAACATCTTTGTTATTCACTTGAACAACTAAACTTTTCAGTTTGTGAGGTTTAAGAACACAAAATGATAATACAAGTTCAGTACAAGTGTGAAGAACACAGAATAGAAATAAGCAATAAAGCTTGGAAGTGTTCTTCAATCTCTGATGAATGATCGTGCTTCTGCAGTGTTAATGGCCTGATGAATTTGAAGACTTGAATGATCTGATCTCTCCTGTGTGTAGTACTCTTCAAATATCACGTTGATCAGTCTCTCCTTGTGTCTCTCTTTGAAATTCAAAGTACTGATCTCTTAAATAACAGCCTGCAACAACCTGGGAGATTTTCGGAACTGAATGCCTAAAAATCCTCTCCCTTGATATGCTTCTTTCAACAGCTATGCTTGGATAGCTATCTGATTTTTTTATGGACGTTGGAACGCCCAACAATCCTGCATACACTCAACAAACAAGATCAAACAATATCCAGACAAACTAGCATCAAGATCTGATCGGTAATATGCCAACAGTTCATGAAAAAAACTGGGCTAGGTTTTGTCTGATAATAAACTCAGCTTATACATCCAATACAATGAATATATCATCAACACATTGTATAAAAAGTATTATTAGACAATAATAGATCCATAACAAGTTATGAAACCCAAAGAAATAACCTGCATACACATATTTAATCAGATGAACTTAGCAGTGAAAAGTACTCAGTAAATCTCAAATCTTTGAAGCTTTGCCTGCTAGTTCATCAGAATGAACTTGGATTTCCAATCCATTTCAATCCTGCATATTATGTTAATCAACCCAAAACATGGATTACTAATGCCTGCATAGTATCATATATAGTTTTATAACTCATCCCATATCAAAATCAAAGACATACACAGAACAGTTAGCCATATATATGCATAGCTACAGTGCCTCAAAGCTTTGAAGCTTTGCTACTTAGGAATATTTCCAGCTTCTGTTTCTAGCTTTCATCATCAAGGAACCAAAGCTCCTTCTGCATATTCATCCATGTATCAATATCAAAGAGCTTCAGATCTATCAATCTCCCCGTTGATGAAAGACAAAACACATTATTGAAATCCATATTTTGAATAAATTCCTTGCAACTCAAAAACACAAGTGATACCCAAAATTCCACAAATAAAATCAACTTAAGCAGTGTCTTAACATATCATGGCATGGAAACAAAATTAACAAACACAAAAACAAAACAACTAGTCTTAAGTCGCACAAAGACAAGAACCAGTATCCTACAATATCCATATTTATTACAAAAACTTAACAAAACCTAAAACACGTAATCTGCTCCCCCTTTTTGACTTTCATCAAAAGAGTAAGAGGAATGTAGGATCTTGTTCAGAGTATTTTAAAAGAAACTAAAAAATTAAAAAAAAATCAGGACTTAGAAGAAAGAAAAGATAGAAAGTAGGATAGATTTCAAGGCTTTGAAGATCCAGCTTCAGGATCCTTCTTTGCAGATTTCTTCTCAGGTTTAGCTTCCATTTCCCTTGTCCTGAGCTTCTTCTTGTTCTTCCTCAACTGTCTCAGCCTCTGAATCTCCTTCAGCTTTAGCTTGTTCTTCTCTTTGATCTCCTAGTTCAGAAGCTTCCTTACCATGTGCTACCTCAGATTCAGCTTGCATTTTTTCGATCACTTCATCAATGGGCTTATCCAAATCAGTAGCTTCCTTCTCAGCAGTCTCTGGAACTGTTTCCTCAACACCATCCTCATCCTCAGATTGATCATAAAGATCCTTAGAAGTAGAACAATATGGATTTATTTCTTCTTCTTCTTCTGCTACTGCTTGAGAACTTCTCCAATGACCTAATCTGAATCAATGCTAGTGTCTCTGCTCTCTGAATAGGGTACTTTCCAAGTTTAATCCTTTGATGATGATATCAAGCTTATTGTTCACCAAACCTTTAGATTTAGTGAAATCAGTAGACAGGTCAAATAACCCTTGTCTCAGATCCTCCACTCCATCTTCCAGAACTTCAACCATATCCAGTATTTGAGAGAAATCCAAATTACCGGACAATTTGGGGGTTGTAGCAGCTCTAGGTTTGATAAACTCCTTCTCATTCAACTCTTTAGCCCTCAGTTGAGAATAGAATTTCCACTTTCCATTGACAGTGTGAACTATCCCAATCATTTGAAGAGATGCTTCATCCACCAACCAAAAACCAGTTGTAATCTTCTCTTCCTCGTCCAAAGATACTCCAAAGTGTTTGAAAAAAAGGGTAACACATTGGCATAAGGAAGAGAATGGTTCCTAGTCCTAGTGCCACAGTTAACCATATGCTCCATCACAACATTAGGTAGATCAACTTCAAATCCTTGATATATTAGATACATCAGAATCAACACCCTATTTGTCACCAATTCTTTGGAATATCCCTGGGAACTACACATCTCATAATGATAGAAAACAAAATTTTAGCTTCACAGGTAAACACAGAGTGTTTTAACTGTTTTGGTTTAGTAGGGGTTCCCTCCAAGAAAAACAAGGCTTTGGCCTGCTCCAAAATCTCATTCCTATCAGGATGATCACTAATCCTATACTTTCTAGGGACTCCCAGGACTTTGGCTAAAACCCTGTGATCCAACTTAATATCAACCCCAACAACTTATGATGTAAGAATGTAATTGTCACAATCATCCAGTTCTTGAACCAAGTTCAGATAAAAAAGTCTAGTCAGCCTAGGGTAAGCATGAGATGGTGGATTTAACAAACTCCCAACAGATGATGTTCTCAATATCTTAATGTATTGTAAGTCCAATAAATCCAACAACTCAGTACTAGTTAGACTACCGAAAGATATCTTGGATGATGCATACCTATCCATCCATACAGTCTTAACATCTGAATTGACAAATCAAGAGTCAGGCAAAATGTTCTTACCAAAATTTGTACTCTTCTTGGCCTTTACTACATTGTGTGCTCTGGAGTTCTTTCATCCTTCTTCTCACCAACTTTGTTTTCATCTGAATGTGGCACACTCTTCTTCTTGATTTTCTTTACAGTCACTTCCTTCTTCATCTTGCTTAATTTTTCTCCCTGATCCTTACTCCCCTGTTCTTTCATCTTCACCACTTCTTCTATTGCAGACTCAGATTCTCACCCAACCACTGGTTCTTATTGAAATTCCTTTCCCTTCTTGACCTTCTTTGAGCGAGGTGAAGTCTCATGGACACTAGCTGTCTCTTCTGAATCTGATCCATGAATGGTGATTTTCCTGTTAGCCTTCCTCTTTATCATCTTGTTGGAAGTCTGTCCTTGTTTCTTGATCCTCTCAGATTTGCGCTCCATTGTGGTTAGGGTTGAGAGGGTTTGAGAGAAAGAAGAGAGAGATATAGGTACGAAGAGAAGAAAGTTGAGAATGAAAGAAATTAGCCCTGGAATTGGCTTAAGTAGGTAGAAGAGTTTAATTTGAAAAGGGTTTTGCATGCATATCAGATTGCAAAAGATTTCCTGAGATATTTTTTGGATATTTTGTAAAAATCTCTGAACATTTGAAATATTCTGTAATTATCTAAAAAGATAGTACAAAATAATCCACGATCCATTTTTTAATAAAATGCATATCCACTTATTCAAAGCAGTGTAACAATAGTTCAAAGCTTTGAGAAGTTTCAGAATATGACAGAAACCTTCAAAGCTTTGAGGCATACTTTCAAGGCTAAGAAAGTATGATCTCGAGGGTTTGATATTTAAACACATAATACACATAGAAACTAATACTCCTTCTAAACCAATACATCCTTGTTTAACAAACCCAATTCAATCCTTAGGGATGCAAACCTCTCACCTGGCAATGGTTTAGTGAAAATATTAGCTATTTACATAGCAGTAGAAATAAAAGATAGAACAATATCACCTTTTTCAGCATGATCTCTAAGAAAATGATGTCTCACATCTATGTTCTTTGTCCTTGAATGTTAAACTCGATTCTTTGATATGGAAATGGCACTTGTACTGTCACAGTTGATAGGCACATTTCTGAATTCATATCCAAGATCTCTTAGTTGTTGAGCAATCCATAAAGCTTGAGGGAAACAGGCTCCAGCTGCAATATATACAGGTTATGAAGTTGATAAGGCTACTGAATTTTGCTTCTTTGAATGCCAACTAATAAATGATGAACAAATAAATTGGAAGCATCCTGAAGTACTCTTTCTGTCTACTTTGTATCTTGCAAAGTCTGCATCTGAATAACCACTCAACATGAAATTAGATCTTCTTGGATACCAAAGCCCCAAGCTTTTGGTTCCATTCAAATATCTGAAAATCCTTTTCACAACAATCAAATGACTTTCTTTAGGATCTTCTTGAAATCTAGCACACATTGTAGGGTTTTGAATCATGGATGCGCAACGGAAACAAAATAAACCATGCAAAACCCTCCAAGGATCACAAGTCAAGAGACATAATGATGGTAAAGGAAGAAATCAATAACACACCTTAGGGTTCTCCTTTGATGACTTCAAACGCGAATTGTGTCACGTTCTCTATGGTTGATCCACGCCTAGAGTTGATCCTAGATCTCCCAAGTCCTTGGTGCTAGCCCGGAAAAGGAATAGGAAGAAAAATCACGCAAAACGAGACCCAAAAAAGGGCTCTCGGCCTCCTTGTGACCGACGGGACGGGCGGCGGCAAGAGGGGCGGTCGGGCTCCTCTTGTTGCTTGCTCTCTCTCCTTTTGTTCTCTCCCACTCTTGTTATGTTCAATTATGAGCATAAGTTGTGGGAAGGAAGGAAGGAAGGTCCTTTATATAGTCCAACAACTCCTTGCCAACTACCTAAAGGACTTGTTCTAGTCCTACTAGAATTCAATTTAGTCCCTTCCTTGCAAATTAGTCCCTACTAAGTTTGCAAGGTTTTGCAAAGTGATCCTTCTAATTAATTAATCCAATTAATTAATTCCCAAATCTAGTTCAACTCTATATAACGTGTGAACCCATAGGTTCTATCTAGTTGGTAGCAACTATTTGCTAATATGGAGCGGTTTCTAGCAAAACATCCATTCTAACCAACTAATAGAATAGTCATCTCGACAACCTTTGTACAAGTAATTGTCTCATCCCTTTGTCTCTATATCCGGATTGGACACGAGACATACAAGTCACACACGTATATCCAATCCATAGTTTCTCGATCCATGGGAATAGCCTTATTCGTGCAAATAACATCAATATCCCATATTGATTTATTTGAGTCTGGCCAGACATTCTATAAGCACTATCCCTCGAGTGGCCTAGGATATTTGCTCCCGTTATGTGGGAGGGAAAAATTCTATCTACGTCCACTACGATCTCTAAGCTTGCTTCTTATTGTATCCAGTACACGCCTTTATAACTACCCAGTTACGGTGTAGCGTTTAACGCTACCAAAATCACAATAATCCACAACTAGAATATCTAGTGACTTCAAGTCTAAGGATGACAATACCATTTCACCGCGAGAAGCGTTTGTGACTCAACATAACGTGTATTTAGCCTTCTCGGGGATGGGTCAATCCAGTGCAACATTCCCTAATGCACACCTATGTGTTGGATCGTGATATCTCCATATCAATCCAACCCCATACTATTCTATAGATGATTGTCCCATTAATCATTATACTGGACTAGGGATATTTAAGATAAACAACACAATTGTAAATATAAGGACTTCATTATATTAAATATCCAATAAATAATAAATGAATTTCTAGCCACAAATAAATTCATACTAAACTAGATTGCCTCTGGGGCATCTATTCCAACAGTCTCTTACTTGCACTAGAGCCAATCTGGCGCATCTCGTATGCCCATACTCCTAGTGTGCCCTTCATGCTTCCACTGCGTGAGCGGCTTTGTAAGCGGGTCTGATAGATTCTCATCTGTAGGAATCTTGCATATCCGAACGTCTCCTCTATCGATAATATCTCGAATCAGATGAAACTTCCTGAGCACGTGCTTGGACTTCTGGTGCGACCTGGGTTCCTTTGATTGCGCGATCGCCCCAGTGTTGTTACAGAACAACTCGAATGGATCTGCAATGCTAGGGACCACACCAAGTTCAGAAACAAACTTTCTGATCCAAACAGCTTCCTTTGCTGCGCCATTTGCAGCAATGTACTCAGCCTCTGTTGTAGAATCAGCTACCGTCTCTTGCTTGGAACTCTTCCAGCTCACCGCTGCTCCATTCAGGCAAAACACATATCCCGACTGTGATCTAAAGTCATCTATGTCGGTTTGGAAGCTTGCATCAGTGTAACCCCTTACACGCAACTCTTCCTCACCGCCAAATATCAAGAAAGCATCCTTAGTTCTTCTCAAGTACTTTAGGATGTTCTTGACTGCAATCCAGTGACTCTCACCCGGATTGGATTGGTATCTGCTTGTCATACTCAAGGCATATGACACATCTGTTCTAGTACATAACATGGCGTACATGATAGATCCTATTGCCGAGGCATAGGGGATTCTACTCATGAGTTCCTTCTCAATCTCATTGGAAGGACAACCACTCTTCGAAGAGTGATTCCATGTGACATGGGCAAGAATCTCTTCTTGGAATCTTGCATGTTGAACCGTTTCAACACATTGTCAATATATGTACTTTGACTTAGGCCTAGAAACCTCTTAGATCTATCTCTATAGATTTTTATACCGAGTATATAGGCTGCTTCCCCTAAGTCTTTCATTGAGAAACACTTCCCTAGCCATTCTTTAACAGATTGCAGCATGGGAACGTCGTTTCCAATGAGTAGTATGTCATCTACATACAAGACCAGAAAAGCTACAGAGCTCCCACTAACCTTCTTGTAGACACAAGACTCATCTTCTTTTCTGATGAAGTCAAACTCTTTGACTACTTCATCAAAACGTCGATTCCAACTCCTAGAAGCTTGCTTCAATCCATAAATGGATCGTTGCAGCTGACAGACTTTGTTGGCTTGCTTTGGATCCTCAAAACCCTCCGGTTGTATCATATACACGTCCTCGACGAGATTCCCATAAAGGAATGCTGTTTTGACATCCATCTGCCAAATCTCATAGCCGTGGTATGCTGCAATCGCAAGTAGGATTTGGATTGATTTGGTCATAGCGACTGGTGAAAAGGTTTCATCATAGTCAATACCATGAATCTGTCTGAATCCTTTAGCCACCAATCGGCCCTTATAGGTAATCACATTACCAACCATGTCGATCTTCTTATTGAAGACCCACTTGCAACCTATGGGCCACGCCCCATCGGGTGGTTCCACCAAAGTCCATACTTTGTTGGTGTACATGGATTCCATCTCGGATCTCATGGCTCCTAGCCACTTCTGAGAGTCCGGGCCATTCATGGACTCCTCATAGGTAGTAGGCTAATCATATATGAGCATCGTGTCACCGGAATCGGTCACGAGAAGTCCATACCTCTCGGGTTCCTGGCGCACTCTACTAGATCTACGAAGCTCTTGTGTTGCCTGAACAGGTTGTTCCAAAACTGCTTGTGGTTCCTGTTCATGTTCCATAATCGGTTCAGTGATTTGTGGTTCTTGAACCACTTCAAGTTCTACATTCCTCCCACTTGCTTCTTTAGAGACAAACTCTCTTTCTAGAAACACGCCGGTCCGAGCAACAAACACTTTGTTCTCGGTTGGATTGTAGAAATAGTAACCCTTAGTTTCCTTAGGGTACCCCACAAATTTACACTTATCCGATTTCGGCCCGAGCTTGTCTGATTGTAAACGCATAGACATCGCAGCCCCAAATCCTCATGAACGACAGTGTGGAACGCCTCCCACTCCACATCTCATATGGTGTCTTCATGACTGATTTAGATGGAACACGGTTAATGGTGAAAGCTGCACTTAATAGAGCGAAGCCCCAAAATGATAATGGAAGATCGGTTTGACACATCATATGGTTCGATTCCTCCTCTCAGACACGCCATTCCATTGTGGCGTTCCGGGTGGAGTGAGTTGGGACACGATCCCACACTCTCTAAGATAGTCGTCAAACTCTTGGCTTAAGTATTATCCTCCACGATCCGATCGTAGAGCTTTGATACTTTTGCCAAGTTGCTTCTCTACTTCATTCTTGAATTCTTTGAACACTTCAAAGGATTCGGATTTTGCCCTCATGAGGTACACAAATCCATATCTACTGTAATCATCAGTAAATGTAATGAAGTAGACATAACCACCCTTGGCAGGTGCGGCAAATAGCCCACACACATCGGTATGTATGAGCGCCAATTGCTAACTAGTCCTCTCACCTTTCTTATTGAAAGGGGACTTAGTCATTTTTCCCAATAAACAAGCCTCACATGTCTCATATGATTCAAAATCAAATGAGTCTAGTAATCCATCCTTATGGAGTATAGATACACGTTTCTCATTTATGTGGCCTAAACGACAGTGCCATAAATAAGCTGGATTTAAATAACTTATTTTAATTCGCTTGGTATTAATGTTGTAGACATGATTGCTTAGATCAAGGACATAAAGTCCATTAAATAATTGCGCACTAAAATAGTGAATATTATTTAAATAAAAGGAACAACAATTGTTCTTTATTGAAATAATAAAACCATCCTTGTCCAAACAAGAAATAGAAATAATGTTTCTGCTCATAGCAGGCACAAATAGCAATTATTTAATTCTAAAACTAATCATGAAGGCAGAGATAGCTCGCACACGCCTATGGCCAACGCAACAACCTTTGCTCCATTCCCAACGCGTAGATCTACCTCTCCTTTAGCCAATCTTCTACTTCTCTTTAGATCCTGCATATTTCGACAAATATGATATCCACATCCAGTATCTAATACCCATGATGTAGAGACAGTTAAATTGACATCTACAACCAAAATACCTGGTGGTGGTGGAATCACTATTCCTAGCCTCTTGTCCTCCAGATATTTTGGGCAGTTCCTCCTCCAGTGTCCAGGTTGACTGCATTAGTGACACTCACCTTTAGTCACACCTTTGGCAATGCCACCAACAGGCTTAAGGGCAGATTTCTTGGACTTGGCAACTGAATTGCCTTTGCCCTTGGAGGACGAGGCAAACCTTTTGCCCTTTCCTTTCTGCACCATCATAATGGCCTTGCCCTTACCCTTGTTGATGCTCTGTTCAGCTGTCCTCAACATGTTGAGTAAATCTGGCAGTGGTTTCACGATCTCATTCATGTTATAGTTCATAATGAACTGTCCATAACTCTCAGGCAACGATTGCAACACGAGATCGGTTGCCAACTCTTGTCCGACCGGGAACCCCAGTCGGGCGAGATTCTACAAGTACCCGATCATACGGAGTACATGGGGTCCCACCGGGTTCCCTTCTGCCAGATGACACTTGAACAGTGCCTTAGAGACCTCATACCTCTCTACCCTTGCCTGCTCTTGGAAGAGCTGCTTCAGATGCTCGATCATATCGAAAGCATTCATGTTTTCGTGTTGCTTCTGAAGCTCAGAAGTCATGGTGCATAGCATAAGGCAGGCCGCATCATTAGCGTCATCAACACGCTTTTGATACGCCTTTAGGGCAGCAGGTGTTTGGTTCTCTGGACCTTCTGGAACATGCTCCTCTATTGCGTCCAGTTTCTTCTCTTGCTTGAGAACAATTCTCAAGTTTCTGTACCAATCAAGAAAGTTGGTTCCAGAGAGCTTGTCCTTCTCAAGGACAGATCGTAGGGAATGTTGTGAACTCGATGAGTTGTTTGCCATTTGGAATTCTACAAAAGGAAAATACGCAAGTTTTAGTATTGTGAATTTTTGACTATATTCAATAATGGCTAGTTTATCAAATATAGCTCCCACTATTTTTCTACGGATTAATAACCCTCAAGATATTAATGCGGAAAATATCCTTATATTTTCTAGTGGGACAAGATCCATGTTTCACCTCCTTATGAGCTTGCTTTGGCAAGTCACCCATAATTTGGCTACTTTAGGTAGGAACAATTCCAATTGCATCCCACATGCAACTCTTGGTTCAATTGGGCAAATAACTCCTTATTTATCCATCCATATGGATAATCCCAATTGATTGCCTCTAGGTTTCTTAATCATATTAATAGCCCAGTTGTGTTCAACCTCTTATTTAAACAATTGCACATTGTACGTGCCATCGCATTCCATCATTATGAACCAAGTCGCCATGCTTTGGCACGCACGAACTTGATAAATAATGATGATAATGAGTGTTTAAATAACGAGAAGGCAAGAACACAATATTTGAATTTTTTGAGTGATTTTAAATTCAATTTTAATTGTTTTGTTGATCAATATCAACTAATCTATCTATTTGAGTTTGGGCACAACTCCAAATAATAGATCCGGGTTGTCTAATTATCTTATTATCCTAATTGCATGCATCAATCATACACCAACCACACAATAATAAGACAATAAAGTAAACAACCACAAAATAGAAATTAAACGTGATGTGGATATGGCCTTTTTCTAGACGAAGATAATTCCAAGCCAATGGAATTATCTATGAACCCTAAAACAAACACATCTCCATGCGTCTTGATCTTTTGGTCCATCCTTCATAGTCATGTGGAATGCTCCATGCTCCATCTTTTGTGGCTCCTTTGGCTTTGGGCTTCTTTTCTTCAATCTTGGCTAACAATCTACTTTATCTAGCACTAGCTAACTTCTATACTAAATAAAATAAATCTCACAAGTTGAGAAAAAAAAAATGGCACGCAGGCCATAAAACCCTAATTAATTATTACAATTAATTGATCAGCTCGCAGGCCGTATAACCAAACCACAAAATTAAACATCCACATCAAACCACATCCTAAGGCCATATCCAATCACCATGCGAATTGCACATAAACAGTTAAAATCCAATTTTAACACGCTTGGTCAATTTTAATTGATTTTAGGATTTCTAGAGTTAAAACGGTCCATGGGCCCAACAATCAAATTGCCCGGGCCCAAAAAGGTGAACCACGAGGCCCTAGGGCCGGCCCGGCCCATAACCCGCACGCCTAGGCCGCGGGCTAGGGCCGCCCGGCCCCTAGGGCGGCCAAGCTTGGGCGGAAAGCAAGAGGGGCGGTCCCCTAGGGGGGTCGAACCTCCTTGAGGGAGTTGTTTCCAAAACAACTCCCTTGCTTGGTGCCCAAGTTTTGTTGTTTCCTTGTTTTGGAAGAACTCCTTCCCAAGGATGCCCAAAACCTAGATCTAAGATCCTAAAATTTCTCAAACTCACTAATTCATGCATCCAATGCAAAAAATTAGATCTTGTTATGATAGATTATTGACAAATTGCATCCCATGCTTGATTTGTCTTCTTTTACGCGATAAACAATCAATTTAAGGTGTAAAACAACTAAAACGTAACACATAAACCACGTTTATGCTCTACGACCTGTGGCTCTGATACCACTGTAGGGTTTTGAATCATGGATGCGCAACGGAAACAAAATAAACCATGCAAAACCCTCCAAGGATCACAAGTCAAGAGACATAACGATGGTAAAGGAAGAAATCAATAACACACCTTAGGGTTCTCCTTTGATGACTTCAAACGCGAATTGTGTCACGTTCTCTATGGTTGATCCACGCCTAGAGTTGATCCTAGATCTCCCAAGTCCTTGGTGCTAGCCCAGAAAAGGAAGAGGAAGAAAAATCACGCAAAACGAGACCCAAAAAGGGACTCTCGGCCTCCTTGTGGTCGACGGGACGGGCGGCGGCAAGAGGGGCGGTTGGGCTCCTCTTGTTGCTTGCTCTCTCTCCTTTTGTTCTCTCCCACTCTTGTTATGTTCAATTATGAGCATAAGTTGTGGGAAGGAAGGAAGGAAGGTCCTTTATATAGTCCAACAACTCCTTGCCAACTACCTAAAGGACTTGTTCTAGTCCTACTAGAATTCAATTTAGTCCCTTCCTTGCAAATTAGTCCCTACTAAGTTTGCAAGGTTTTGCAAAGTGATCCTTCTAATTAATTAATCCAATTAATTAATTCCCAAATCTAGTTCAACTCTATATAGCGTGTGACCCCATAGGTTCTATCTAGCTGGTAGCAACTATTTGCTAATATGGAGCGGTTTCTAGCAAAACATCCATTCTAGCCAACTGATAGAATAGTCATCTCGACAACCTTTGTACAAGTAATTATCTCATCCTTTTGTCTCTATATCCGGATTGGACACGAGACATACAAGTCACACTCGTATATCCAATCTATAGTTTCTCGATCCATGGGAATAGCCTTATTCGTGCAAATAACATCAATATCCCATATTGATTTATTTGAGTCTGGCCAGACATTCTATAAGCACTATCCCTCGAGTGGCCTAGGATATTTGCTCCCGTTATGTGGAAGGGACAAATTCTATCTATGTCCACTACGATCTCTAAGCTTGCTTCTTATTGTATCCAGTACACGCCTTTATAACTACCCAGTTACGGTGTAGCGTTTAACGCTACCAAAATCACAATAATCCACAACTAGAATATCTAGTGACTTCAAGTCTAAGGATGACAATACCATTGCACCGCGAGAAGCGCTTGTGACTCAACATAACGTGTATGTAGCCTTCTCGGAGATGGGTCAATCCAGCGCAACATTCCCTAATGCACACCTATGTGGCGGTATGCGAGGGCCCTGTCTCGCAGCCCCCACATGGATCACCGCGGGTGGTGATCCAGTGTGTGTGGAGCATAGCTAGGTGTGCTGGATGATTTCCTCGTGGCTAAGATCTGTCTTTCTAGAGAGAACTATCTACATTAGCCCCCTTTATGCGCGTGAAGACACCTAGCCGGATAGGCTTCAATGCGCAGGAACCAATGTACACGTCGCTGCCACGCACCAATTCAAATATACGCAAAATCAGTCCCCGTGTGTGCCATTATGACCTAGAATCCCTAGAGTCGTGCCGTCTGTTCTTTTAGGGTTTTAGGCGTGACGTCAGCTTGTCCTGTGATTGCTCGATTCGACGGTGACGGTTGCGATTCGACTACTAAAAGGACGCGACTCCTCATTGTTCTTGAATAAGTACTCTATGTCTTCCATTGTTACAAAGCATCACTTCTCTCTCTAAAGTGAATGATACCCGGAAGCCTTCAAGAGCAGATTCAAGTAATCAACCATCAGTTCTTCCTTGTCAATCGTCTTCTTCAACTTGCTTCAGCAAAACAAGGTTGGCTTTGCTCAATTCCATTAATGTACACAAATATTCTTTGAACTGTTTTGGATCTGTAAACCCATAGCTATTTGAAATATGTCGTTCATTGAGAACTGCAAAAGAGGCTCTTTTCTTAAACCTAGAACTGATCGAATCACCAGATTGTGACGATTTTGAATGTAGAACTTCTGAAATTCTGAGCAATATACACAAATTCTGAGCTTCTAAACCCAGAATTGACCCCGGATTGTTCATCTTCTCTTGACAAAACATAATTGCTTCCTGAAATTCACACTGAAAGTGTATATATTTCTCCCCCCTTTTTTCTTGCTCTTCTGCAGGAATGGCCAAGACAAAAGGATCCAAACCCATGAAAGAGGCCGAAGAAATACATGATCTTTCCAAGACCTTGTGGAGAAAATCCCCCTATTTGGGTGGAAAAGATTTATATCATGCTAGGGTTAAGGTGAAGAATATACTGACTCCTGCTCCCTCCGGAGAATTGCGGACATTGACCCCGCCTACCAATGCAGCCATGCTAGAACTAAACGACTCCAAGGATGTGGTTAGGCTAGGAGTTGAAAATGGGTTTTTCCCTCATACTGCAATTTCTACCCAGGCGTTTGTCCAAAAGTTGGACTTGATGGATGAGTGGATTGACCATGTATTAACCCACCATGCCATCGCATTAGACAATGCTGGACTTTACTTCGCAGTTTGTGCTATGAAGGGTGCTGCCGTGAAGTTGGACCCGTCCATGCTTCTAAACCTTCTTTCTCGCTATTCACCTGCGACTCACACCTTCCATTTTGCTGAGTTCGAGGCTGCTCCTACTTTGGAAGATGTGCACATGTTGTATGACCTTTCTCCAATTGGCGAAGTGGATCCCCTGAGCCCTTTGAGAATTAATCCAGAACTTGCTCTATACGCGCAGATGGAGGAATGCTTGTCCGAGGTGAAGAAAATCTCTACTCGTTGGACATCTGCGAAAGTTCTTCCTGAATGGCAGCTTGTTGATACTTCCACGAAGAACACCTCGGGAAAATGGGTGCAATACTTCTTTCGCGACTATGCGAATAGTAGCATCACCAAGCAACTTCTGGACAAGAACCCAAATGCGAAAAATTATGTAAATGGGATCTAACCTTGTGTGGCTTCCTCTGTGCCTGGCCGTCAAGGTACCTGATTGATGGTCACCCTCATGATGGGTTTCTTTATCACGTCCTTCCCCTTGCTGTCAAGTTGGCCCTCGGCCAGAGAGTCGCACTTGGGCCTCTTGTCTTGGGCACCTTATATCACAGATTAGACCAGTTGGTAGTGGAAATCAAGGACTCTCGCGGTCTTCTTGATGAGTTGACTTATGTCAACATCGCATTCCTTACCATGTGGGTGTTTGAGCGATGGCCCTCCTATGCTCCTGTTCCTTCTAGGCCCAACAAATGGTGTGTCCCCGGCGCGGAGACTGAACTTTCCAGTGGGAGAACTGCTCGATGGTTTAGAACCAATCCTCCCAAGTGCACCTAGAGCCTGATATGCGATGACTGGAGCAAGTTTACAGCTAGGCCCTATGCCACACGTATTGAGAATGTGCGATGGTTCCCGAAGCTGTATCCCACCAAATCTCTTGCTTACTCAGAAGAACTCCTTCTCGAAGGTCATGAGCGCTATCATGAGTGCTATCGCGAATTCTTCTGCTGGTGTTTAAGGGGTTCTCTCCCTTCTCTTTCTGAGTATGTTTCTGAACTTACTCCCAGGTATGAAAGGATCACAGTCGACGTTGATCCAACTCGCGTTTCTCCCCAGTTTGGTTTTGATGCAGTTGCGCCTTCCATTTGGCCTAAATCGATCGTAAGAGGCTGCTACAAGCGACTGTTGTCTGGGGAGTGCCAAACGGTCTTCCGGAGCAACTTGCCCTTCGTTCAACCTTCAGGTGGCCGTGAAGGTCGCCTCTCCAGAAACTGGATCTCCTACTGGACTACTCAGCAAGCCAGGTTCGAGACGCAGTCGGCTCCTCAGCCCAGCAAAGCTCCTACAATCAAGAGGAATGCCTTCCCATTCCCTCCTAATTGCAGCTTGGATGATTCCCAGTATGGCTTCTACTCCTTGTTGGATCTTGACAATCACTTGTGCCCATCCACCATTCTTGAGGAGAAGATGACCGCTATTAGGGATGGAGCTTTGCATGTTATCAAGTACAGCGAAGATTTTGCCGAGGTAAAGTATTTCCTTTGTGCGTGTTAAACTCCTTTCCTTTGATGCATTGAAACTTATTCCCCATTTTATGTTTTAGTGCTATCTGAGGAGGTTCGCATCTGGAGAGCGCTCTAAATCGCTGATCAACTCCATTGTTACCGCGAAAAGGTAGGGCGAGAAGATTCTTTTAGCAATGGGAATGGCGCCCCAAGTAGAGACTCTGATTCGCGAGGTAATGGATGAGTTTGCTAGCTCGTTGATAGACAATACTCCGGCTCTGTCTCCTCCTAGGAATGCTCCGTCTCCTCCAGCAGATGTTGCCCCGAGGGCCAAGAGACAAAAGCAGAAGGGTATTGCAATCTCCTCTCCTCCTAAGAGTGCTCCAGCTTCATCTCCTGCGAAGTCTCTTGCCTCTAAAGACAAAGGAAAAGGTCGCATTCCAAGCAAAGTGCGGAAAGAGCTCGCAGTTGAGTCCTTTATTCCTTTTGGTCAGGAAGAGGAGGAAGTCGAGGAAAGATAAGTAAGAGAAAGAGATGATGATGAATAAAGAGATGAAAGTGAAAGAGAAGAAGAAAGAGGTGAGACACAAGAAGAAGATTCGGAAGGTATCTCAAACAAACTTATCTTCTTCGTACTTTAGCTCTTTCAATAGTTGTTGAACAGTTTGTTCTTTCGCAGGTGATGACACATAAACCATCAGCGGCCTCTTGGCCAAGGAAAAGAAGAAAACCAAGGGTTATAGCTCTGGCGTTTCCAGCGAATCCATAGACGAAGATATCCTTGCCGAGTCTGAAAGAACGGCTGCTGAAGCCGCAGAGAGAAGGAGGAAACTAGAGGAGCATGAGATCGAGCTCGTAAAGAGGAGAGTTAGAAGAACAGCATGTTGATGAAGCAGATGCAACTGCTTTGGAACAAGCCCAAGAGGACTTTGAGGAGATCGCATGCGGCAAAGAAGGTGAGATTTTAACCTTGTTGTGACTTACCAAGAAGTAATTATTGGTGCGTTAAAGCATGGCTTATCAAAAGCTGATATTCGCCGATGGCTAGTAGGCAAGTGTGGTGAACCCTCATGTAATCATTCAAACAATATTTGTAAACCCAGCTTGGCGATCCAATCATCATTGTAACGAATTTATTCGCACCCAAAGTCACGCTCACCTTAAAGATGTGCTTAACGAAGATACTCTAGTAGGATATGGTGTCGCATCTTTAACATATGATGAAGGTGCTGCGATCCCACCTAAGTGTGGAGGTGCTCGCTTTTGATCTATTAAAATAACAGAACACTGTATAATATAAATTACCTCAACATTTTCCTGTCTTGTATCGCAGGCGATGCTGATGAGGATGTGCCGGAACAAAGGGGTCAGCTCCCTACATCTTATGCTCCAGAGCGAAGCTCTCACGTTGAGAAGTCTGTCGCAGCTACTGAATATGCAGGAGAGCCTTTGGAGGATATCATTGAGGTATCTGATGATATCGAATCTGACGCCGTGCTAAGAGAGGAATATGCTGATGCTGCAGTTGAGGAAATGGAAACAGATGGTGTTGTAGATGAAGTTCATGAAAATGAACAGGTCATGGAAGACATAGCATCGCATGCAAATGTTGATGTCCAAATGAGTGCTCAAGAGCCACAAGAGCCCCTCGCAGCCGAAGAAGTTTCTGGTCAAGCAGCAGCTACTACTGTTGTTGTTCCTTCAACAGAGGTAGAGCTTCTAGAGGTTCCTCCAGCATGGAGTTTTTGGAGCTCGCAAGTTGGAGCTGCTGTCGCGCCTGTTGCGGCCTATACTCTTCCCGCCAACTATGATGAGCTCGAGCTCGCGGCTGACAGACGAGCAATGGAGCGAGGGCAGACTTCAGCTTTTCCAGCAATGCGCATTCCCTCTTGCGTGAAATCCTTGAAGGGACTGGTATGTTACCATTTTTCGCATTCTGCACCCTTGTTTAAAAGCTTTCATGCTCTAAACTTGAATCAACTTTATCAGGAATGAAGCAAGCTAATGTGGACTGGCTGGTTCAGATGCGCCTCTCATACCCCTGGTCATTCGCGAGATCTCTGGAGATAGAGCCGTATGACAGGAGGCTTTTCTTGACCGAATCCATCTGGATTCTGGAGCAACTGTCTGTGGCCACTCGTGCGACCATTTCTCCTCATAGTGCACAGCTGCTTTTCAGCACATGCAAGGGGCTTCAAGCTAAAGTTCAAGGCAAGCTAGGCTTCAGGTATCTTCTCAACAGGATCACCAAAATTCTCGCAGCTGTGAGTTTGAAGCGCGGCTACCACAACCTCGCATCTGAAAGGCGGAAGGTAGAGGAACAAAGGCAGAAGGCTGAAGAAGCTGTCAACCTCTTTCATGCGATGAATGCCAAGTATGAACAGTTGAAGCGAGAAGTGGACCAAGCAAGAGAGGTGTCACTCTTGTTTTCTCCAGAAGACCCTTTGATCAAGGATTTGTTTTACAAACAATATATCTGTTTAAAACAAAATATTATTGTAATTCTAGTGCTTCTCCCCCCTTTTTTTATCTGGAACTCCATGTCCCATTTTACCCTTTTGTGGATTGCACTACTATCTTGATGTGTATCAATTATGACGTCACATAGTGACGTATCTGCCTTGATTTTTGCGCTAATGATTTATTAGATAAACACGATTTCCTTGGGAAGCCCATCCTTATAATGACCTTCCGTCATTAATTAGGGCGTGCCACTGAATTGTCATAGCCTTTAGTAGGGTAATTGAATTTTACCTCTTTTGAGACGTAAGTAATTGACTCTTACCTGTTTTCCAAGCTTTGCTGACTCAGCTAGGGAACTGAAGAGTCCCCCTAAAGTTTATATAAACCCCTGCCTCTTGCTGCTTGGGTTCTTCATCCCAAAATGTGGCTTGCCATGAGTCCTTACGACTGCTGGCCTCAATGCTTGTCTTTTGTTGATTCATGGCAATCTCAAGTTGTGAAATCTGAGTTTGTGCCTTGTGCCATAGAAATAGGTTGCAAGATCTTCTTTGTAAATCTTACTGTTCTTCATGATTACTTTGAAGAAGATATACACAATACCTCATGCTTCTACGAAGATTCTTCTTCGTCTATTATGTTTGCAGGTCGTATCTCCGGCTGCCTTCCGGCGAGGTGCAGTTCCATACTGACCTTTTTACCGACTCGTAATGAATGGAGTGTTTCTCCTCTAGCTTTCCTGGAGGAGAACTATTTGCCTCCACGATCTTGAACAAGGTGTGACGAGCCATGGCGCTCGTCTCTGTGGACAATAAGCTTTCGTCCCCAGGAGTTGTTCTCCACTTGTTCTTCACCGCCACATCCGCCTGGACATGAGGTTCATCTGGCACATCTCTTAGGCAGAAGACCAGTCAAGAGCCTTGTTCAGACCTAGGACCCCGACGATAGCATCGCATAGCTTTTGTTAGCATTTGTAGGCTGATCATTTTATAGTAAGAGTTTTCTTAGTATGAACTTTTGCTTGTAAGCTGCTATCTAGACAGATAAATTTTAAGTCATTTTGACTGTTAATGAAATGCACTTTAGCATTTGATGTTCTTGTTTGATACAACAAATTGTAATATCGCATGCGTGGTTGCTATAAAACGAAACAAGTTATGTTCCTATCGCGTTTTGCATTCGGATATTTGCCTGAATAATTCTTTATCTCAAGCCTGATAAATTTTGGCATTCGCACAGCGCGTTGTTGCTATAGCTTGATATCTAAGCAGATAGGCTTACATATCAGTTAAGATCATGATTAAATATTATTACTATCTGAGCAAATAGGCTTTAAAGCACACGTCAATTGCTAAATATCTTGTTTGTTAACTATGTGGCTGTTTCATGATTGTCCCTTTCCTCTCTGTCAGTTTGATGAGCAGCATGTGATGCATACATCTACCTCTTATGTTGTTATGCATTGTATACTGAGCCCTGGTCTTGGTTCAGATGTGTTTTTGGGTGATAAAGCACACGTCAATTGCTAAATATGGCAGGGTTTGTTTTCTCCTAGATTTGGTTTTTTAGGTAATCCCATTCACTAAAACTGGGCAGCATTGTTTTATGCATTGCTTTATCCTCAATAGCTAGATTGACATTCTGAAACATTGCTTTATGCATCAGTTGTGCTGTACAAGTTGCAGCTATAAATATTTGTATGTAGCTTTCTGGAAAGACTGCATGATGTATGTAGCCTCCTTGTGAATTTGTATGTACCTTCAGGAAGTTAGTTTGAGTAGCAACAAGATCCTAACTAGTTAACAATTGGACAGTGCATTTGAATTACCTTGCTGAATCATTGCGTAAAATGTTACTTCTGCAAATGTGTACTTCTGCAAATGTGTACTTCTGCAAATGTTTTAATTAGCTACACAGTGCATTTTGTATTAGCTAAATTCCTACTGACGCCCACTTGTTATCTTTATTTTGTTGAACAGGGCGCGCATAGGAGGGAATTCATGGTCCAGTGCCACTAAGAAACACAATATTTTTGTTGGAACATCGTCTCTATATGTACTACGTTCATGTTTTGTGTACTTTTTTGTTAAGTAGACGCGAGACCTTTCTATGTTGCAGTTACAAATATTTTTTTTGTTTAAAATGATGAGACGAGGAACATTCGATGTCAATTTTTGTTGTGTACGAATCGTTTTCTTATTTCTTTTAATGACAAGTTAAGCGTTTCATAAACACAAGTTGTACATCAATCAGTGGTACTTGAATGATACCGGTTATATATATATATATATATATATATATATATATATATATAACCCACGGGAGATTAGCGGATAACATATTTTGCCACACTAGACAACTGTGGTAGAAAAAGAAACAAGGCACGTAAAGTACCGTGGCCAAAATTTAATTTAACCACTGTTGCATTCCGTTGCCAAAATATCATTTAACCACACCTATAAAATGTTGCCAAAAAATCTTTTAACCACACCTATAAAACGTGGGCAAAACCTTAATTAACCACGGCTGTATAATTAGCCACGGCTGGACGGCGCGAACTTATAAGCCACGGTATATACCGCGGCCAAAGGTTAACCACGGCCCTTTCCCGTGGCTAATTTGAAAAACCACGAAAGTAGTGGGTACGTGACGCTAGCGTGGCGTGAACCGTGGTTAATTTGTTTAGCCACGGGTATTGGAGTATTGGCCACATTAGTTAACCGCGGCTAATTCGCGTTTTTCTAGTAGTGTTTGCTCGCACAAAGGCGTTTATCATAATTGTTGCTATCTAAGCAGATAGGCTTTTGGATCAGTTAAGATCATATATCATGGCTGCTATCTAGGCAGATAGGCTTTTAGATCACTTAAGATCGTTTTTGAACATTGCTGCTATCTCGGCTGTTAGGCTTTAGATCGCATAGGATCATACATTATGGCTGCTATCGAGGCATATAGGCTTTTAGATCACTTAAGATCGCATTTGAACATTGCTGCTATCTTGGCAGATAGGCTTTGGATCGAATAGGATCGCATATTATGGCTGCTATCTCGGCGGATAGGCTTTTCGTTGTAAATGAGCAGAGAAGTAAAAAAATGATAAGAGACGACTAAGGTAATAAAATTCTTCTCATATGGGAGAATTCTTCTATTAAAAGCACCCTCATATGGGAGAGGCAAGATTACAAGTCCCTCATATGGGAGAGGCAAGATTACAAGTTCCTCATATGGGAGGAAACAACGCGTGAATTTATCAGAGTACTAGACATACGATTCAATAGACATTTGAATCCAATGTATGTAAAGAGAGAGAGAGGTTAAGGATAATACTTTTTAATCCAGCACATATTGATCGGGCATGGGGTTGTGGTAGTCCCATGAAGCCTCTGTATTGTGCAGTAACCACTGTCAAAGACTTCTTTAACTTCGAATGGTCCTTTCCAGTTAGCTGCGAACTTTGGATGGGTTGCCTCCCGCATGCAATGATCTGAAGCGCGCAAGACCAAGTCCCCGACCGCGAAATCGCGATGTTGGACTGTTTTGTTGTATGCGCGAGCGATCCTCTCCTTATACCCCGTGTTAGCCCGCTTAGCTTGTTCTCGCTTTTCCTCTAATAAGATCAAGTCATTGTCGCGTTGATTGTCATATAATGCATGAAAGGCCAACCTCGCAGAGTTGACTTTCACCTCCGCAGGTACAACAGCTTCAGCTCCATAGCATAGAAGGAACGGGGAGACTCCTGTGGGAGTCCTCGGCGAAGTTCGATATGCCCATAATGCTATGTTCAAAGAATCGGTCCATTTCTTGTGATCGTCTGCGACCATCTTTCTCAGAATTCTTAGCAATGTCTTGTTGGTTGCTTATGCTTGACCATTCCCTTTCGGATAATAAGGAGTGGAACAGACCTGCCTTATGTTGTACTCCGCTAGTTTTGCGGCCACTTGTCGATTTACAAAGGGCGTGCCATTATCCGAAAGGATTGTTTTGGGGATTCCGAACCTGTATATGATGTTTTCTTGAACGAAATTAACCACCGCGAGCGCATTAGCTGTCTTGAGCGGTATTGCCTCCACCCACTTAGTAAACAACTCAGTCGCAGTCAGTATGAACTGGTTCCCATGTGAGGCCGGTCGAATGGGGCTAACAAAATCTAGAGCCCAAGTGTGAAATGGCCATGGCGTCCCCAACGCGTGTAAGTCTACGGCAGGGGCATGTACGAGGTTGCCCTTAAATTGGCATTCCTGGCATCTCTTTACTTTGGTGCGGCAATCTGCCTCCATTGTGGGCCAAAAATAACCAACTGTGAGGAGCTGTCTGCATAGCTTCGCGCCCCCTTGATGCTCTACTTGGTGAGATAGATCCATCACCTCTTGCGCTTCTTTACTATCTAGGCATCGAAGTAGATTACCCTCATGACCCCTTCGCCAGAGTATGTTTTCCTGTACCACATATCGAGCCGCCTTTCTTTTCAGTTTCTCGGCTTCTTTTCTTTGCTCAGGCGCGATTCCTTCTGTGAGAAAATCGAAAAGTGGCTTTCTCTAGTCCGTTTCATCATCGACCAAAGTGATTGTTAAAGAGTCCTTGATCAATCCGCAGCTTTAACAATTACCCTGAATTATTGCAGCAACCGTTGACATGTCCGGCCAATAAATCCCATATCTTTGGGCTTTCCGATAGATCCACCTCACCTTCTCCGCACGTGTGCTGGTGAATCTTTTCCAATAACGCTTGCCCCTCCTGCTGCGAGACGCATCGCATGAGTATTCCTCCTGGGCCTTTGTAGTAGAGGGCGCTGTCATGTATGCAGTACCCGTTAGTGGATGCCCAGTTTTCTTTGCTCGTTCCCTCAGCGATTGCATGTAACATCGGTTTTCTCCAGTCTTCATCATCCATGAACTCATCCTCGCATATGTCCTATGTCAACGCTGGTGACATTCGGACTTCGATCGAGATTCTCGCGGGGCATTTGTCTGTACTCACTTTAGATCCCAGAGTGGCTAAAGCATCAGCATGCCGATTATCAGCTCTAGGCGTTTGCTCATACTTAACATTGCAGAACTGTTGTACCAGCTTCTGCACCAAAGTCCGATAGGGTAACAGATTTACCTCTTTCAATCCGTACTCGCCTGAAGCTTGTTTGACGATTAACTTAGAATCCCCCCTAACCGTCAGATTTCTTACTTCCAGTTCCCTGGCAGCACGGAGACCTGCGATGAGAGCCTCGTACTCCGCTTCATTGTTGGTTACCGGGAAATCGAGTTTCGTGGACATTTGGATGACCTCCCCATCAGGTTTAGTCAAAACGATTCCAATTCATCCACCTTTCCTTGTTGACGATCCATCAAAATGAAGCGTCCAATAAGGTAACTCAACTGTATAAATCGCAGGTCCCTCCAGTTCCTCCTCGATCATGGGCTCATAGTTGTTATCTGGAAACTGTGCCAAAAGGTCTGCCACTGCTTGCGATTTGATCGCTCGTGGTCGAACACACGTGATATCATACTGTGAAATGGTCATATACCACTTTGCAACCTTCCGCAGGGGGAGGTGTGAGTCAAGAGATACCGTATGGGGTCGCTCTTTGTAACCACTAAAACTTTGTGCGAGGCAAAGTAGTGTTTTAACTTTTCTATTACGAAGAATAAGGAAAGACAATGGCGTTCGATACCTGTGTACCTTGATTCAGCTGGTTGCACTATGCAAGAAATATAATAAATCGGCCTTTCTTGCCCCTCATATTCTTGAGCCAAAAGCGCCCCCATAGACTTCTTTGTCGACGTCATATACAACAGAAGCGGCGATCCAAGCTGCGGTGCGATCATTACCCTTGGCGATGTCAGCAGGTCCTTAGCCTCCTGAATGCGGCCTCATGTTCCTCTGTCCAATTATACACAGCATTCTTCTTGAGGAGATCGCTGAAGCAGAAGGTCATTTCTGCGATTGCTGGGATGAATCTCCGCAGGTAAGATAATTTCCCCAAGAACGTCTTAAGATTGCTTTGATTGTGTGGCGCCGTCATGCTTGTGATAGCCTATACCTTCGCGGGGTCAGGCTCGATGCCCTGACGATGTATTACGCATCCCAAGAACTTCCCTGAAGTCACTCCGAATGCACACTTCATGGGATTCATCTTTAGCTGGAAACTTCTGCATCTTTCAAATACCTTCCATAGGTCCCCCAAATGGTCCGCTTCCTCTTTAGACTTGATAACCAAATCATCAACATAGAACTCCACTTCCTGGTGCATCATGTCGTGAAATAGAGCCATCATTGCTCGCTGATAGGTCGCGCCCGCGTTCTTGATCCCAAACGGCATCACCGTATAATTAAAGACTCCCACCGGCGTGATGAACGCGGTTTTCCATGCACCTTCAGGTTCCATTTTGATCTGGTTGTACCCACTGAAACCATCCATGATGCTGAACATCCGATGACCCACAGTAGAATCGATGAGCAGATCGATGTTGGGTAATGGAAAATCGTCCTTAGGGCAGAAGCGGTTGATATCTCTGAAGTCTACACAAATGCGAAGCTTTCCATTCTTCTTTACCACATGCACGATGTTAGCTAACCATGTGGGATGATGATTCGGCTCGATGAACCTGACAGTCAACAGCTTGACAATTTCTTGCTTGATTTTCACATTTATCTCCGACCTGAAGCTTCTCATACTTTGCTTCACCGGTATAGACCCCGGGATAACATCTAACCTGTGCATAGTGATGCTCGTGTCCAAACCAGGATTCAGTCAGCAGTTGCAGTAATCTTGCTTCTTCATCGCTTGTGAGGTCTGCACACAGGAAGATGGGCCTCTTCTTTTCTTTGACTGGGCTCGTAAACACTTCCTTCAGCTCTTGCTTCTGGGGCCTCGGCTTATCCTCCATGCATTCAGGTGCTTCTTTCAGCTTTTCCTCTGAAACCTCCGATGTTGGTTTGATATGCTCGATTTGATTTATTTGCCCAGGGATATCCCCATACTCGAATAGGGGTACCCCCTCGCACCTTCATATGCGGTAGCATTTCTTTCCATTGGAGTAAAAACTTTCTATCTCTTTGCCTGTGAGATCACGTTTTACCACTCTTTTCAGAGTATACATGTACTTTCTTTGATAGGCAACCGGCAAAGCCTCTTCGCGTGTGGACAACTTTTCCTTAGCATCCTCCCTTGTCACCATCAGTCCCGCTGGCGATTTATCCTTGATGTCTTCCCATCGAGGCAAAGGAGTCGGATTAAACGGCCCTGGAGTTTGCTCGTCCGCCATTTCGGTAAACCACACTACTTCAGTGAGATGCGCCTCATTTAGATTGAAGGGGTTTACCGAAGCCGGTATCTCCACTACTCTGTCATTCCAGATGGCCTCCATCACTTGGTTAGCTGTCGAGGAGACTGCGTCGAAACGATGAATCCAAGCTCGCCCTATGATCATGTGATACGTAGTATTCGCATCAATGCTGTAGAATTTGGCTTAACATTTGATTTTTCCTATCTGGACGCCCAGACGAATCCATCCTATCGTCATTCTGGAATCACTCTCGAATCCCATCAGCGGGGATGGGCGTCTGAAAATCTTCTTCTCCGGGATTCCTGCCAACTTTAAAGTGTTGAGCGAGACCACGTTGACGGCCGCTCCTCCATCAACAAATGCCCTCTTGAATTCGACATCATTAATCACCGTCATTACGTACAAAGGCTTCTGGTGGCTCGAGTCCGTCTTCTTGTCACTTGCGGAGAAGGTCATAACCTTTTCCGTAGAGCGATACGCCCTAACAACTTTTCCATTGGAGACCACAATGTCTTCCTCGTAGTCTTATGCTACCCTTAGAATCGCCTTTGTCATCTCTTTCCGGCACTTCTACGAAAAGTTCATTTCGTTGAAGAACTTGCTGAACCCGTGCGACCCCTTTATTCGATTGGCACGCTCGTCCTCCGTGTCTATGTTGTAGTCCTCATCATTGTGAATTTCAGCAATGATAGGTAGGCCGTCTTCCGCAATCTCTTCAAGATCTATAATCGCAATCATGGCTACCTCTTTGCCTTTCGGCTCTTGCTCCGCGTGAGCTGGCAACGGATTGTTTCGCACATCTTGTCTCTGGTCGCTGACAATCAACTCGCCCTCCTTCATTTTTCGGCTCACCATATGTCTGAGTTTCTCGCAGTCAGTTGTGGGGTGCATAATTTTCCCGTGGCACTCGCACCACTTCGGGTCCCTCATCATCTCCTTAAGAGGGTATCCTTTCGAGCGGAGGCAAGATTCCTTCCTTACTCCACTATTTGCATAAGTCGATCACTTCCTCTATCGAGCAAGGCAGGGGCGGCGCATCTGAGTTGGTAACCCTGGGCTGCTTGTGCGGCAAAACTGTATTAACCTTAGCTTCGCGCCCCCTCTTATAGCTAAATCTTCCAATCTTGAAAGTGGTTCCCCCTGAGGGTCGTTCAGGGGCGTGCTTCTTCTTCTGCCTCTCCACTATAAGCTCTATGTTTTTTGTGCATTCGATCAACTTTGAAAAGGTAGGAGTTTGTAGGTTGCTCAGCATACCTTTGTACTCATCTCGCATGCCTTGTAGACATATCTCCACGAGCCTGCCCTCAAGGACTTCATCTCTGCACTCCAAGGATTTGGCCCTGAATTTCTTGATGAAGGTGACTCCATCTTCCTGGCGCTTCTGATACATACGAGAGAGATGAATCATTGTAACCTTCTCTTCCACCTGGAAGAATTTCGTGTAGAACTTCTGAACCATGTCGTCCCAAGTTTTAACAGATCCGGCCTCCAACGTTCTATACCATTTGTAGGCCACATTTCCCAAAGATTTCGGGAACTCGCGCATCAGCAACTTGAGATCGGCCCCATATGGCCCCATTACATCGATGAAACGCATGACATGCTCGTGGGCATTCCCGTTGACATCTTCAAACTTGTCCCACTTAGGAGCCATATACCCGGCGGGGTTAGGCATGAGATAGATCTCGTGTGGGATGGGCGGATCGTTATCAACCTTTGGAATAATGGTGTCTGCAAACGGTTGATTGGCCAATAATGTCTCTATGCGCCGCTGCAGCAACGTCATACATTCCGGCGCGCTTCCCCCAGCAGCAGGAGGAAGAGTTGTAGTCGGCGGGGACACATATGCTGCGGTCGGGCTAGGGGTGTAAGTCACGTTGCCCAGCAGTGCCAGCGGAGGAGGCAAGGGGTATTGTGAAGAAAGGTTGGATGCCACAGTTGGTGGTTGAGGAATATGTGTGGTAAGGGGCGGTATTTGGGCTGTTTGCCCCTGAACAGAGGGTAAGTGCACCATATTTGGTGGGGTTTGCGAATTAGGGTTAGGTGGTGTGGGCACCACTCCAGTCCCCTGGGTGGTAGAGGTTCCCCCACCCTGAGAGACAGCAGTGCCCGATGTAGGATTCGAAGCAAGGGTTTCCAGGATGGCCATTATCCGTTCCATCTGTGCGGATTGAGCCTGAAGGGCCTTTCCCTGATTCTGGATGGTAGCTTTTAGAGCCTCCAATGTCGGAGTCCCACTGGCGGCCGCAGGAGTGTGACGGGTCTCCTCTCCTGAGGTTGTCTCCGTGGAGGGCGATCTGTTACTGACGTCGTCTTCATGAGACATGGTTGCTTGCAGTGGTAAGTTTCACGTGGGGTTCACCAAATGTGTACGAGAGAATCCTTTAGGGAGGATTCAATATACACCAAGATCAGAGGATAAGAACACAGGAAGAGTAGAGTTGTGTGTAGGGAGAGAGTAACGCAATAGTACTGTATGAGAGAGAGATAGAATTTTGGCAGAGCTTCCGCGTATCTCAGGTGATTCGCCCTTGTATGGAAGGTTTAACGATCCTATATATAACGGAGAATGTGACCGTTGTGGTGGGTTAATGCACCCATTAACGGCGGCTTAATTAGTTTAACCACAACGGCACGTTCGTCCACGTATATAGGAACCGTTACGCACGTCGTCCGCGTATACCGGAACCGTTATGAGGTTGACCGGGTTTATGGAGCTCGTGCCATAAATCTCTCAAAGCAGTTACTAGGCGCGCGACATGACTTACTCTAGCCTCCAAACCACTAAGTCCCTACAAGTCCCGTGTGGCGGTATGCGAGGGCCCTGTCTCGCAGCCCCCACATGGATCAGCGCGGGTGGTGATCCAGTGTGTGTGGAGCACAGCTAGGTGTGCTAGATGATCGCCACGTGGCTAAGATCTGTCTTTCTAGAAAGCACCATCTACAACTGTGACATGTTATATTTATTTAACAAGTCCTTGGTGTATTTCTCTTTATGCACAAAAAATCCTCTCTTCATTTGATGCACATGAAGTCCAAGAAAAAAATTCAATTCTCCCATTAATCTCATCTCAAATTCCCTGCAAATTAGACTTGAAAACTCTTTTGAAAGTGTATCATTAGTAGCACCAAATAAAATATCATCAACATATATCTGTACTACTAGCAAATCCTTATAGTGATTCTTGATAAAAAAGAGTTTTGTCAACAAGTCCTATCTTGAAACCATTTTCAAGTAAAAACTTAGAGAGTGTCATACCAAGCCCTTGGAGCTTGCTTAAGTCCATACAAGGCTTTGTCTAATTTGTGAACATGATCAGGAAAAGGTGTCATTTTCAAAACCTGGTGGTTGTGCAACATATAATTCTTCTTGTAAATATCCATTTAGAAAAGTACATTTGACATCCATTTGAAATATCTTTATATGATTATGTGATGCAAATACAAGAAGTATTCTGATAGCTTCTAACCTTGCAACAGCGGAAAATGTTTCCTCATAGTCAATTCCTTCTTCTTGATTATATCCCTGTGCAACCAGCTTGCTTTATTTCTCACAACCTTACCTTTTCATCAAGTTTGTTTCTGAACACCCATCCTGTCCGAATCACTTATTGATTCATTGGTCTAGAAACCAAATTCCAAACTTTGTTCCTTTCAAACCACTCAGTGACACGCTTTCTTACGTGTTACCGCAAGTGCATGATTCAAGTAATATAGTGTAGTATTTCAACCCCGAGTTATCGATCCCACGAGGACAATCACGAGATTATTTAGTTAAAATCTTAATTTAGAGTTAAAGTAACCGTGAGGAATGTTTGATAGTTTAAGGGTTTGCCACCCCCAAACAAGTGGCTTTATTGAAATAATGAAAAGACAATGTTTTTGGATTTTATAATTAAACACGTTTTAACCAAACATGGAGAAAGACTAGGCGATCTATGGATCACCTAGGGTTGCTAGACAATTCCGGATACTGTATTGAAACACGCTAATCCTAATTCAGTTATGCCAGGTAACTAGTCACTACGATCTTCTCTCGATCTAACGCAGTCCTACGTCACGGTCTACTACAGGTCCTATCGGTTCACTGTCGTCTATCAAATATCCAATCATATTCAAATCACCTCTCAGTCTCATTGATTAAGGATTGTGTTCATGTTCTCTATCACCCAAGGCCAAGTCTCTTTCAAGCACTCCACCTAAGTACTAGCAATTTCGGGTAGCTACTCCATTGTTGCTAAGATTGAGGCATCAAACATGAACAATAACTAAGATGGATTAAACATTAAGTAAGAACACATAATCATGAAGAAAAATCATTCTCTAATGGTCATTTATGTCATAATTTGGGTGTGTCAATAACCCTAGTTCAACAATACACCAAAAGAGTTGAAGATTCATCATAATCAATGATCCAAAACATGTATCAATCTCAATAATCCGGAAAAGCAAAGTCTAACATAACCCTAGGCTCTCCATAGAGCCTATAAAAGAATCTAGCTGCTCATGGCAATGAAAATATACACAAGTTTCTCCATAGATAATGAAAGAGAAGAAAGGATCAAACGGTGAAATCGCCGAAGAATAGACGAATCCGGGCAATCCTCAAGCTCCAAGATGCTCTCCAATGGTTCCTCCTTGCTCTCCTCCTTGATCTTGACTCCCTCTATGCGTGATTGATGATGATTTCCGTCCCTAGGTCGTTTTTTAGTCATAACCCGTCACAAGTCTTCAGTAATTGCACAATAGCTCCTTGAAATTTGCACCTGACTTCAATAGGCCATATATTTTTCGCCCGAACTCGGATTTAGCTCCGTGACCTATCGTTGGGAAGCTCTCGGAGTCTAATTTAATTTGGCGCCGGTATCACTCCAAAATTATTTGTATAACTCCAGCTATGATCAAAATAGTGCATACTGGTCATCCAAGCTCCTCCAATTCGGCTTCTCTTGACTCCACTTGAGCTCTCGTTGTTTCCGGAGTTCGTTCCAAGCCTCCTATCAACCGATTAGTATCCGTTCCTGTCAAGACAACATGAACAAACATACCAAGCGATTATATTTGACAAATAACAATGAAATATGCATAGAAAACGCCGGACTAACAATATAGCACATGGTGAGCAACAAGTGATAACATGTCCTTTATTCTCTTAACTTTGGGATCAAATCTCTCATGATAATGTGGTAAAATGGAGTTAATAGATAGCTCCTAAAAGGTGCTATCAAATTCCCCCGCATTACCTTCTTGCTCGTCCCGAGCAACAATGAAGTACAAACCTCCCACACTTAAGACATTTCATACATACCAAAAACCAAACCAATGCATACCCCACCACTTTGCATACTTAAATTTCCGCTAGCCAACACGACTCACGACTCAATACACAAAGACACGACTATGCAAATTACATGATATGCACAATGCAACTCAAGTATGTACAATGCAACGAATTAAAGAACATATTTTTTCTTTTTCTTGATAGAGATTGGGAAATCTCAAAGAACAAACTGGCATGTCATAAGGCTCTCACATCCCCTAGAAGACTATATAACTTTGGTGATCGGCAGAACTTGCAGCCAGTTTCGTCAGACAGAGCGGGAACGAACAAAAAATAAGTTGCTTCCGCACACTTATAAAACGTATCCCTAGCACTTACCATCCGAGCTATTTATCCACGGGTTTCAATTGTTGACGGCTTTAGGACGGGTAGGATAGGATATTTCCAAGCGCAGTCCTAGACGTCATGATACAACTCACAAAACCTGATTCTCACACTCCCTCACCAAAATCCAAGGAACCCCACCGAACTAACTACTTCGGCCCTCATTCCCTCAATCTTGATGAAACGCCGTTCTCGCGGCCACAAATGTGAAGAAGTGATCTCGAACAATAGCTAATCTCCTCAGTCTTCATGAAGTTCAATTTCCAGCTCCCTATTCCATTTCAATTTCAAGTTCTGTTTTTTTTTTTTGTTCTTTTTTTTCAATTTCAATTTCAATAAGCACATGGAGCCACCAATGATGATACAATAGTAATATCCAAGGAGATCAAATCAATATTGATAACGTGGGGGTGGAATGTGTCAAATCAAATGATGAAATCAAATATGTGTCGACAACCCCACACTCGATATAAAGCATATCTCAAACCCGATAGTCAATGTGTAAACGTGCTAATTCCAACCAATCCTCCTCATCACCTAAGATGTAGAAAATATGAATGAAGTACAAGCACGTCCTCCTATAAGATCAACCAACCCCCACCCCATGACGTGCGGAAAAAGTATCACACACTACGGCACTCCACCTGTGATCGTGGTGTAAGGACACGAGTCACGGCCATACAAAAGTGTGATGCCGTCTCTAACTCACCCTCACATCCCCTCAAATGATGACATGTAAGAATGTCCACTCAAGATGTATCAAATCAGCTCACCCTCATCGAACCTCCCTGACTCAACTCCCTCTATCATGACGCATAGGAAGGGACCATTCTAACTAGTGATAGAAGTCACAAGGAACGGCTTCCTAGGCTAGAGGCTGTGAATAAAAGGGGTAAATGGATCAAATTAGGATAACTAGTGCACCTAGGCAATGGAGACGGGACGTGAGGTCCCCATGAAAATCACTCGCACAGCTATTCCGTTGCCACCACGAGGAGGGTTGACGAATACCTAAGTGACGGTGGTGTAGCGCTAGTAGGATAACTAGTTTGAGAGACAACTACTCACAATTGTCGAGTGCATTAGCCCTATAGCCTTCCTACTCCAGATTCTCGCGTGTCTACCTCAGCTCAGATTTTCATACTACCTAGGGAATACTATCATTGAGCCCTCCCCACGCTTACTCTCTTCAATTGCCCTTTCTCAAAAAAAATCAATTTTTAGGATTTTTCTTGTTTATTTTTTTTTTATTTTTTTTTCGACACTATATGTAGCTGGCCAACTCGACTGACCAACAAAGTATGGTAGGTGGACTCAATAAATAAAAGTGCAACAATAATATACAATGCATAAAATAAACGTGCACATGCAAAACTAACAGACTCGACATCTACATGCAAACGCGACTTTTTAAACTACATGTAACAAGGCTATGCAATGGCTAACTAGCGGATAGCTAAAAACTCCCCCACACTTAAGCGCTTCGTTGTCCTCAACGAAATATAAAGTGAAATAAAGAGGACTCGGCTGCTCAAGCGTAGGGCCGGTGGGTCTAGTCGGAGTGAGTGCACGTGAGGTCTATTCGGAGTGAGCTAAACAAGTATCCCAATAATCCAAGTATGAGCAAGTAAAATTTTCAAGAAATTAAGCCCTAAGAGTGTCTAAGCAAGAATTAAAGCTGAGAGAGAGAAAATTGTACCAAATTTTTCGGAAACACGAACTAGTGAAGGCATGTGTACCTCCTTAAGCTCCTCGGTGTCCCCGTCTTAAGTTCCTCTTTGAGCTTTGGTTGAATCCCCCTCCAAAGCAACGAATTGGAAGATTTAAGTTCTTGGAGATCTTCCTCTTTGAATTCCCCCACACTCAATCCGCTCACTATCTCAAAAGCTCAAGAGTTAATCCGCTCACTATCTCAAAAACTTCGCGATTTGTATGCGTTTTGGGTTTGGGGTGTGTTGGTGTTCTTGCGGGTTTGGAGATGAAGAAGATGAATAAAAGGAGTGTTTGATCCAAATTGGGGTGTTAGGGGACTTGTTGGTTGGTTCTTGGCTTTAAAAATCCTCCAAATGTCAAAATAACCCCCCATAAGTATCAAAAATACCCCCAAAAAGTGAGCTGTCCGGGCCATTTCGGCCCCCATTTCGGCCCGAAATGGAGCCTGAAATCAATGGGTTTCGGCCTCCATTTCGGACCGAAATAGAGGCCGAAATCACTGGGAAATTTTGAAGCAGAATTCCCTTTTCATTTCGGGCCGAAATCGGGGCATTTCGGCCTCCATTTCGGCCCGAAATGGTTCCCGAAATGCCTGGAACTCTCCAACTTGTTTTTGCTCTATCTTCTTCATCCGACATCCGCTTTGCGCGATTCTTGAACCGTTGGACTCCAAACTTGAAGAGGAATCTACTTTTGAATAGAAAATTCCCAAAACAATAAATTTTCCATTTCTTCTCAATTTATCTCTCTTGTGCAAAGAATCGCGCCTCCAAAGTTCTTGAACTCTATTTTCACTCCGGATTCCGATGCGTGCAACCCCGATACTCCAACTCGCTACCATGATCCTCATGACTAATTGTCTAATCCTCGATCTCGAGTAGCTTCTTTATCAAGCTCAATGCTTCCGGCTAGCTACTTGTTCCTCGTTTAGCGTGCAAAGTCATGCACACACATCAAGAGTGGGAATCCGGAGAGTTCTTCGGTACCTGTGTCATGCACACTCATTGAAAATATTAAAAAACTCTCTCTCACCCCTCACAATAAAATATGGAGAACTCAAAAACAAAAACGAAACAAAATATCAAACTCTACTCTACATTGGGTTGCCTCCCAAGAAGCGCTTGTAATTTAAGGTCGACGGCCTGACCCAGTTACCTCTGCCACCTCACGAGGGTGGTCTGGAACTTTGTGTCGCTTCCAGCTTAGCTTTCCTATGATGAATTTGAAGCACTGCTTCATGTGCTTGCACAGCTGATGGCTTGTTCCTTTCCCAGTAGTCAGGTGGATCCCTTTGCGATAAATCAGGAAGTTGTCGCTTCACTTGTACAGCAAATGGAACCCCTGGCTTATGCTCCCACGAGCACTGAGGTGTCGGTTTGAAGACCCGAAAAGTCTCCATGTCCTTATGTACCCTCATAATCAGCTCTCCATTCTCTACATCAATGAGGGTGCGCCCAGTAGCTAAGAACGGTCTCCCTAGAATTATAGGCACATCACCAGCTGGCATGTCCAATATGACGAAATCAGCTGGCATAATCAGGCTTCCAACCCTCACAAGTACATCCTGTATCATCCCACGGGCTCTCTTTGATGATATATCTGCAAATTGGAGAGTGATCCAGGTTTTCGGAGGCTCCCCCACACTTAGATTTTTGAATACCGACATTGGCATCAAATTCACACTCGCTACCAGATCACAGAAAGCTCTCTCGGTGTAGGCATCACCCAACATAGCTTCAATAAGAAGAACTCGGAAAGAATAAGCTAATGGAGCCTGGAAGAGTTCTTCTGATCTGATGAATGATCTTGCTTCTGCAATTTCAATGGCCTGATTAACTTTGAAGATTTGAATGATGTAAACTCTCCTGTTTTTAGAACACTTCAAATCTCAAGAATATCAGTCTTCATCTCATTATCTCTTCTCAATTCAAAAAGCTGGTCTCTTTAAATAACAGCCTGCAACCAACTGAGAGATTTTAGGAACATAAATCATATAAATCCTCTTTCCTGATATGCTTCTTTCAACAGCTATGTTTGAATAACTATTTGATTTGTTTATGGACGTTGGGACGCCCAACAAACCTGCATAAACTCAACACACAAGATCAAAAAACATCAAGACAATCTAGCATCAAGATCTGTTTAGCAGAATGCTAACAGTGCATGAGAAAACTGGGCTAGATTTGTCTTGTAGTAGAATTATATAATCAAGTTGTTGAATATGTTAAATAACCAGTATAGAACATGTGTTATTAGACAATAATCAACTCATAACAAGTTCTAAGTCTTACAGAAATCACCTGCATACAGAGAGATGATTAGATGGACATAGCAGTAAAGAATAATCAGAAAATCTCAAAGCTTTGAAGCTTTGCCTGCTAGTTCATCAGAGGGAACTTGGATTTTCAATCCAACTGAGTCATTCATTTGTTATAGCTTAGAACAAAGATTATTAAAGCATTTAATTTTTATCCAATATCAAAACCAAAACCTGCACAAAAACAGTTAGACAACTAAACATATAGGCGCAACTACAGTAACTCAAAGCTTTGAAGCTTTGGTACTTAGCAATATTTCCTGCTTTTCTGGATTTCATCATCAAGGAACTAAATCTCTCTGCATATACATTCACAAAACAATATCTAGGGGCTTCAGACTTATCATTCATTATTATGCCCAAACCCTTCGTAAAACTACCCAAATTAACACATCATATGTGAGCAGAATTTTTTCTAATTTTAGTACGATACAAAAACTTAGCTCATCTATCTAATGAACCATATTCAGTTTGCATCATTATGCTAATTTTAGTTTTACGCGATAAATCATAATTACGGTGTAAAACTGACAAAAAAAGTAACACATAAAACCACGTTATGCGCTACGACCTGTGGCTTTGATACCATTGTAGGGTTTTGATACGGATTACACAGCTGAATAAAAAAATAAATATTCCGTTGGTAAGAGTAGAAACAATGTGTACCTTGTTTGTCTGAAAGATCACTCCACGTAGGATGCTATCCACGTCTCTATGAATATCCACGCGAAGGATTGCACTAGAGTCCTTCCAACGTCAATGTGCTAGCAACGGAAGGAAGGAGGAAGAAGAAGATCACGCACAACGAGGCACCCAAGGAGCCGTGCACCTCACGAGGCCGACGGGGAGAGAGGGGGCGGACGGGGGGCTTCTGCCCTCTAGTCTTTCTCTCTCCTTGCTTTGTTCTCTCTCAATAGTGAATCACTCATGTGAAAATAAGCTAGGAGTGCCCTATATAGTTAATAAATCCTTATTAACTACATATTAGCCCCAATACTAATCATGTCCATACATGGATTAGTCCACCTTAGAAATTAGTCCTACTAAGTTTGCTTGTGGTTGCGTATTGATCTTTATATTTAATTAGTCCTACTAATTAATTCCCAAGCCTAGTTTAATCCATAAGGCGTGTGACCCCACAGGTTTCTACTTAGTTGGTAGTAACAATTACTAACATAGAGCGGTGTCTAGCAACACATCTATGTCACCCAACTAATAGAAATAATCAGTTATCCGACAAACCTTTGTGACCAATGTTACCGTATTGTATTATCCCTATTATCCCTTTGTCTCCATATCCGGATTGGACATGAGACATACAAGTCACACTCGTATATCAAATCTATAGTTTCTCGATCCTGGGAATAGTCTGATCCATGCAGATAACATCAATATCCCATATTGATTTATCTGAGTCTAGCCAGACATTCTTTAAGCACTACCCCTCGAGTGGCCATGGATATTTGCTCCCGTTATGTGGGAGAGACAAATTCTCTCTACATCACTACCATGTCTAAGCTTGCTTCCTATCATGCCCGATAATAGTTACCCGGTTAAGGCGCAACGTTTGATAATATCAAAGCATGATATTTCACAACTAGAGTATCTAGTGACTTCAAGTCTAAGGACCACAATACCTTGTCACTACGAGAAGCGCTTGTGACTTTCACATAACTTGTATGTAGCCTTCTCGTGGTGGGTCACTCTAGTATGTCATTACGCTTAATGCATACCCATGTGCTAGAATTGATATCTGCATATCAATACTAGTTTATAGTTGATCGTCCTATTAATCAATATAAACGACTAAGGATATTTAAGATAAATAACAATTGTAATTTAAGGACTTCATTATATTAAATATCTCCATAAATAATACAATGATTATTCTGGCCAGAATAATGTTCATAGTAAATAAGATTTCCTCTAGGACATCTATTCAAACGACATTGTTATATTTGAGGATATAAAAATCATTTTTTGCATATCTAATTTTAGCAGATGTATGATATTTTTTTTTTTTTGGTTTTCTCCGTCATGAAGCCATTTACAACGTACCCTTTGGGGCCAATAGGTTTATCGGTCCGCAAGTAAAGCTTCTAAGTTAGAGCGGTGGTACTAAAAAAAAGAGATAGCCTGCGGAGTGGTAAGTTTGTCTTGGGCCGAGGCAAAAGTGCGCTTACAACAGTCAATATGTTTATTGAGGGAGCTAAAATGAATATCCCAACATTTAATCGCTCTAAGAGTGATAAAAGCTATTTAGAGACACGATAAAGGGGTGAGTTATGAATGGGGAGGTTCCAAACAAACTTAATAAGAGAGAAAACGTACTTCTTATAAGCCACCAAGCTTCAAAATGGTAAATTTTACGTGAAAAGGAAGAAGTGGGATAGTAATTAAATTATTGGGTGCATGGTCGGAGATCGAAATACCAAGATTATGATGGTTAGCAAGAAAGCCAAGGGGTATTTCACCATGCCCTATCTAATTTTTCAAAAGTTGGAGTAGGCGAGAAACAATTATTATACCAAGTAAAAAAAGGACCAAACGAAGGTAATTCTAAGAGAGCATGGTGATTAAAAAAATTCTAAAAGAATCACTACCCTGAAGAAGATGTGCATTCGAGTCGGAATTATGACATGCATTGAGGACCTGATTGAAGTGACAGTGATATTCTAACGCGTAAACGCAAGCGCACAATCGAGTAATAAAGAGGGAGTATTTTTGTACTCAGGTTGTCGAATCCCACGAGGACAATCTTGTAAAAAGCTTTAATTGACAAATTAATTAAGTTTACTAAGTAATTGGAGGAAGTCTGTAAGAATTGTGAGGTTTCCATCCCCAAACAAGTGGCTCCAATAGTCGCATAAAATAACAGTAAAGTGAATTAAGAAGAAGTCCTTAATCAGTTGTGGAGAAACTAGGCAATCTATTAGATCACCTAGGGATGTATACGAGTGTAGGACTATCCAATTAACACGTTAATTATATCCTAATCAAGCCAGATAATAGGATATGATGATAAGTCTGAAGCTTATGGATATTATGTTATGAAAATATAGGCAGGGAGCTTAGTTCTTGATGATGAAATCCAGAAACAAAAGCATAAAAAATTGCTAAGTACCAAAGCTTCAAAGCTTTGAGTTACTGTAGCAGTTCTTATATGCTGAATTATCTAACTGTTTTGTGCAGGTTTTGGTTATGTTTTGATAATGTTGGTTTAGTAAAATAATTATATTCAGCAATCCATGTTCTAAGTTGATCATTGCAGGATTAAGTTGGATTGAAAATCCAATGTGCATTCTGGTGAAGTTAGCAGGCAAAGCTTCAAAGCTTTGAGATATTCTACTTACTCTTTACTGCTAAGTCTAATAACCATCTTTCTGTATGCAGATGGATTCAGTGATACTTTAATCTTGTTACATGCTGGTCAATGTCTATTATTGTTGACTCTATATTGATTACTTGATATATTCATAAGATTGAATATACTTGTTAACTCAGAACTGTCAGCAAACAATTCTAGCATAATTTTCTCTTCAATTGATAGTTGTTGTTTCAAGCAGATCTTTTTGCTAAATTGTATTTTATTTGTTTGGTCTTGTCTGCTAAGTATTTTCAGGTTTGTTGGACACTCCAACGTCCATAAACAAATTAGCAATGCATTCAAATTAAGCTGTTAACTGAAGCTTATCAGATAGGAGATATTTTAGGAGTTATGTTCCTGAAATCTCTCAAGTTAGTTGCAGATTGAGAACAGCTACTTAAGTTTGAATTGCAGATATTTATGAGACACAAAGGTCGTGATTTTGAAGAGGGCAATCATCTGGGAAGATCAATTACATACAGCTCTTCAAATCATTCAGGAATTCAATTCAAGCAGACTGAAGATCATTCAAATCCAGAAGAACTCTTCCAGGCTTTAAGCAGCTTATCTTTTCCGAGTTCTTCTTTCTGTATTCAATTGTATTATTCATTTTCATCTCTAAACCTCACTGAACTTAGTAGTTTGGTTGTTGAAGTGAACAACAAGAGGTTCTTATTGTTTCAACAGGTTGTAGCCTGTAACTAGAGAGGTTGGGAACCACAAGCTGTATAAGTGTAAGGTAGCTCACTTAGGATTGAGATCTAGGGCTAGTTCTGGGTGATTAATAAGAAGTTGTGTATGAATCCTAGAGGGATTAGATCCCTCAGGCAGAGACTAGGTCCAATTGTGAATGAACTCTGTAAAACTATGTGTTCTTGCTATTTACTTTTGCTGCATTTACTTACAGTTTAAATTGGAAGTTTCAAAGCTTTGGAGCTTTCCAAGTCTCAAAGCTTTGGAGCCTCTATATTCTGTTGTTATATCTTTAAGCTTTTCAAATTCTTTTCAAAGCTTTGAGATATCAACAGTTTGCTCTTCTACAGTTTCAAAAACTTGTGTTTTGGCAAAACCTAGCATACTCTATTCAACCCCCCCCCCCTTCTAGAGTATTAATATACCTGTTTACACCCTCATTACACACTTTCATATGACAATCTCCTATCGGCCTCATATCATTTTATGTCTCGGTTGACTACAATCTCCTGTCGATCTCATGTTGTACCGGTTCATTCTAGCAGGTCATCTACTGGCACGATAACGGGTCATGTCGGTCCATCGTTTAACAGTTGAATAATCCTAACTAATCTATCCATGCTAGCCAATCTACTCAATTCTCCTCGCGATCTTTGTGATTCGGGATTGATGTTCATATCGTATCCTAGCTAGTTAAAGTCATTGTTGCGCACTTCACTAGCTAACTAACAGTTCTGGTTAATTACTCCATCTCCATTAAGAATTAAGCATAAATTATGAACAATTGAATTAGGAAAAAACTAACATTTAAGCATGATTCATCCTAATGAACAAACCATAGTCTTGATTACCGATTCCTACTTTACCCGTGTCAATAAGCTAGAATCATTACAAGATTCAAGAACTCCAATCCATTCAATAAAGAGAAATCACTAGCATGAAACAAAGATTAAAATCCAGCAAAACTCCATCGTCTACATTAACCCTATGATCTCATATGATATGCCTATATAAGAGTGTTTAGCTACTCATAGATAGAAAAACAATACACAAGAGTTTCTCCATAACAACCGATAAGAGATGGAAGAAGAAGAAATCAAACAGTGATCTTCAATGGTGAAGTCTCGATCTTGAACCCGTTGCCTTCTCCTTCGTATCCTCGTTCTTCATTTCTCCAATGGCATAGAATGATCTATTTCAAGCCCTAGGTCATTCTCTTTTATGCCTCACCCGTTCCTTCTTTTTAACTTTTGCGAAATAGCACTTTAACCCCCTTCAAAACTTGGCGTGATTGAGTTTCTGGTCGTGCGATCTCCTTTTGTGGTCCTAGCTCCTTGTGATCCTCCCTATGGTATTGTGATCTTCTTTCATGGGATCTTCTTTCTAATCGTAGGATCAAAAATTCTGATAGTGGGATCACATTGTGATCCTCCTTTTGGTCTTGCTTTTTGATTCCTCTCGAATTTTTGTCTAAATCGTTTTCTCCTCTTAGCTTCTCCTCTTGATCCCGAGATTTTCTTTAAATTCCGAAGTTCGTTCTCACTTCCAGCATCATCTCCAATCCCCCTGTTCCTGAAACGCACAACACTAAACATACCGGAGAGATCAAATGTGATAAGTTAAGCTCAAATATACATTCAAGACGCCCGGACTATCAATTAAGCATACAAAGCTAACATATTCAAATTCCTTACAATGATAACATATTTCTCATATAAATTATCCAGGAATACGCGCAAAACGATATCAAATCATGCGAGAATATAACTCTTATTCAGATTTATCACGAAGTTTGCTGTAAGCGGAACATGTTGATTACGAGGATTCATGGTAGCAATTTCATTCCAAACACTAGCACAGTGAGCAAGCGTGGGATGACCATAAATTAGACCTAAGTATCAATATGGTTATTAAAATCAGAAACGCAAAGAAGCACAAAATTACAACTTTAAACACTAGATTAACAGAAAAAAAAAATGTTATGTCAAACCACCTCACGAACGAAGAACGAATAAAAGAAGAACACGAGTATTTTACGTGGTTCGCTAGAAAAATATTTGCTAACTACCTCCACGGCAGAAAAGCACTCTTTATTCACTTAAGAGGAACAATTACAATGTTTTTGCATACCTAGTAGAGAGACTACTAGCTTCTTTATATAGTACCATATAGGAAACCCACAGGCCAAAAGTTTCCAAAACCAAATTGGAAACAAACTTGCTGCCCATAAGTTTCCATCTTTGATATGGAAACAATTCCTAACAATTGCTACCTCATTATTCCACCGCCTTTGACTAATTCAACACATTCAAGGCACCTTCTCAACAAATCTCCACCTTGACTTGAATTATCTTGTCAACAGCAGCTGCTCCTCTTCTCGTAAACAAAGCTACGTCTTCTCCGCTCCCAATTGTCTCTCGTCACAGAGACTCACTGGACCCCCACCGGGTCCGACATGGCCCCTAAGGGCCTCACTGGCTCAAGATGTTGAGCAATTCCAGACAATGCTGGAACTTGCTCTCCGGAACCGGCTTGGTGAACATATCCGCGGGGTTGTCAGCAGTCCCCACCTTCATCACCTTGATCCTGCTCTCGTTTCTCAGATAATGATACCTGACGTCGATATGCTTGGTCCTTTCATGATGAACCTGGTCCTTAGTCAAGCAAATCGCACTCAAGCTATCACAGTAGACTATCGCCTGATCTTGAAGTAGCCCTAGATCACTGACCATTCCATTAAGCCAAATTGCCTCCTTTGCTACTTCCGTTAGAGCCATATACTCTGCCTCCGTGGTGGACAAAGTCACCGTCGGCTGTAGCGTCGCCTTCCAACTCACAACAGATGCTCCCAGAGCAAATACGTAGCCTGTCATTGATCTTCTACTGTCAATATCCCCTGCATAGTCCGCATCCGAGAAACCAGCTACCAAGATGTTTTCACGTGACCCATAGCATAGGCCAATGTCTGACGTACCCTTAAGGTACCTGAATATCCGCTTCACCGCCTGCCAATGGTCCCTACCCGGATGAGCCATGAAACGACTAACCACACTAACAGCGAATGCTATGTCCGGTCGAGTACAGACCATAGCATACATGAGACTTCCAACTGCGCTAGCATATGGAATCTTGGACATGTACTCCTTCTCCTCCTCAGTCTGAACGGTGTACATTCCTAGCTTGCTGTTAGTTTCCATAGGATTATCTATAGCTTTAGCTGATAACATCCCGAATCTTGCCAAGATATTCTTGATGTATCCCTGCTGTGATAAGAAAAGCTTCTTCTTCTTCCTATCTCTATAGATCTCAACTCCCAATATCTTCCGAGTAGCTCCCAGATCCTTCATCTCGAATTCCGCACTAAGGGACCTCTTCAGTTCTCTAATGTCCTTGATATTTCGAGTTGCAATAAAAATATCATCCACATATAGAACTAGGTAAATACGTGATCCACTATGCAACTCTTTGTGATACACGCAACAATCATACTCGCACTTGTGGTAACCAATCTTCAACATGAAGCTGTCAAACCTCTTGTACCATTGCCTCGGCGACTGCTTAAGTCCGTAGAGAGATCTCTTCAGCTTGCACACGTGGTTCTCTCTTCCGGGAACTTGGAACCCCTCCGGTTGGCTCATGTATATTTCCTCCTCCAACTCTCCGTGCAGGAGAGCTGTCTTGACATCCAATTGCTCAAGCTATAGGTTGTGGTGTGCCACTAAAGCTAGTAACACCCGGATAGAAGTATGTCTGACCACCGGTGAGAAGATCTCGTTGTAGTCAACTCCCTCTTTCTGACTGAACCCTCTTGCAACTAGCCTTGCCTTATACTTGACGCCCTCTCCAGTTGTAGTTCCTTCCTTTCTTCTGAAAACCCACTTGAAGCTGACTATCTTCCTTCCCGCTGGTAATTTAACAAGCTCCCAAGTCGAGTTCTTGCTAAGAGAATCCATCTCTTCTCCCACCGCGGCAATCCACTGTGCTGACTTAGAACTAGATATAGCGGCCTTGTAGGAGGATGGCTCGTCCTCTACCTCTTCCGCTACCTGTAATGCATATCCCACCATACCGTCATCTCTGTATCTCGCTGGAGGCTTTATGACTCTCCTTGGTATTCCTTAAGCAATACTTTGATGAACCGGTTCCTCTGGTGTAGACGCATCCTCACTATCAGACTCTTCTGCTTCTTGCTCTTTGGCTTCCGGCGGCGGTGTAAGGATTTCGGAATCCTTAGGATCAATAGAATCCGACTCTCCCTCCACCTTCTTCTTTGCATCCCCAGGCTCCACCTCCACGGAGTTTTTCAACATATGAGACTCATTAAAGACTACACTTCTGCTAAGTATAATCTTGTTGTCTGCCCATATCTTGTATCCCTTCACACCTGTTCCGAAATCCATGAATACTCCCTTCTTAGATCTTGGTTCTAGTTTGCCATCATCAACGTGATAATAGGCAACACAACCAAATACTCTCAAATCCGAGTAATCCACTGCATTACCGGTCTAGACTTCCATAGGAATCTTGCATCCTATACCTGTGTGCGGGCTCCGATTTATGAGGTAGCATGCCATGGAAACTGCCTCTCCCCAGAAACCTCTAGAAAGACCTGCATTCGAAAGCATTCTTTGCATCCCCAAGCTCCACCTCCACGGAGTTTTTCAACATATGAGACTCATTAAAGACTACACTTCTGCTAAGTATAATCTTGTTGTCTGCCCATATCTTGTATCCCTTCACACCTGTTCCGAAATCCATGAATACTCCCTTCTTAGATCTTGGTTCTAGTTTGCCATCATCAACGTGATAATAGGCAACACAACCAAATACTCTCAAATCCGAGCAATCCACTGCATTACCGGTCCAGACTTCCATAGGAATCTTGCATCCTATACCTGTGTGCGGGCTCCGATTTATGAGGTAGCATGCCATGGAAACTGCCTCTCCCCAGAAACCTCTAGAAAGACCTGCATTCGAAAGCATGCACCTTGCTTTCGCTAAAAGTGTCTGATTCATTCTCTCGGCTACACCGTTCTGCTGCGGTGTGTGTCGAACGGTGCGATGGCGTGTTATTCCCTGATCCTTGCAGAATTCATCAAACTCTGATGAACAGAACTCTAAGCCGTTGTCCGTGTGCAGCCTCTTCACCTTCTTTCCCACCTGATTCTCTACTAGTGTCTTCCACTCCTTGAATCTTTCGAAGGCTTCACTCTTGTGCTTCATCACGAATATCCAAGTCATCCTGGAGTAGTCATCTATGATGCTTAGGAAATACCTGTATCCTCCAATCGCCTCGACTCGAGATGGACCCTAGCAATCCGAATGGATATAATCAAGAGTACCTTTCGTTCTATGAACCCCCTTAGGGAACTTGCTACGCTGTAGCTTCCCATACACGCAGTGCTCACAAAACCCTAGGCTCTTGGGCGCATGCCCGGTGAGATACCCCTTCTTGTGAAGTTCCTGCATTCCACGTTCACTCATATGACCGAGCCTCATATGCCACAGCTTGGTTAGATCAGCTTTCTTAATCTCGGCTGAGACAACTCTAGCAGAACCTGTGATCGTCAAACCTTGCAACATGTACAAAGTCTCATTCTTGACTCCCCTGAGAATCACCTTAGAACCCTTGCAAACTTGTAGATCTCCACCTTCACCTTTGAAACTGTATCCCTTGTTGTCGAGAAGCTCTAAGGAGATCATATTCTTCTTAATAAGTGGTACATGTCTGACCTGCTCCAAGGTACATAACTTCCCTTCATTTGTCTTCAATCTAACTGAGCCGCTACCAATCACCTTACAGATGGCTCCGTTTGCCATGTAGACTGACCCTCCATCCGTTTGGTCGTACGTCGAGAATAGCTCCCTGTTGGAGCAAATATGATAGGAAGCTCCGGAATCAAGGACCCAACGCATCTTGAGAGTGCGTGACAACATCCGCCATTAGAACGTAATCATCTTCGGACGAGTTACCTTGTTCTTCTACGGCTGCAGATCCATTCTGCCCCTGTTGACCTCGTTTCAGGCAATCTCTCTTCCAGTGCCCCTTTTCCTTACAAAAGGCACAGACATCCTTGGGTAACTTAGAACCTGAGAACTGCTTCTTCTTGTTCTTATTATCCTTCTTGCTTCCCCCCGTTGCCATCAGTCCGGAATCATGGTCCTCTATACATGTGCATGCACCCTTATGGCGCAGTTCCCTGGCATGGAGTGCCGATCTCACCTCCTCTACGGATAAGTCGTCCTTGTTCACAATGAACGACTGCACGAAGTTCTCATATGATGGAGGTAACGAGATCAATAACAAAAGTGCAGCATCCTCGTCCTCCACCTTCTCGCCAATATTACGCAAATCTAACAGAATTGTGTTCAATTGATCAAGATGGTCCTTGAGAGCCGTACCTTCGAGCATTCGCGGGGTGAAGAGCCTTTGCTTTAGCATCAACTTGCTAGTGAGACTCTTCGTCATGTAGAGACTCTCCAACTTGAGCCAGAGCTTCGCTGCTTCCTTCTGATCTGCGATCTCGATGATCACGTCATCCGATAAGCACAGCATAATCGTTGCGTGTGCCTTCTCCTCTATCGCCTTGAAATCCGCTGATGCAACATTCATGCCTCCCTTGTCCGCGGTCAAAGATGCCCACAAGCCTTGCGATTTGAGCAAAGCCTCCATCTTTATCTTCCACAGACGGAAGTTGTTCCCTCCAGTGAACCTGTCGATCTTCAACATCGATCCGGACATCGTTCTTGGTGGATCTTGAACCCTAGTCGCGTGCTCCACCTAGATCGCAAAACCCTAGCTTTGATTTCACCAAGTTGTGAAACCCTGGCTTTGCTCCGCCTTGATCTTGATCTTGAAACACCGCCAAACCCGAGCTCTGATACCAGTTTGTTATGTCAAACCACCTCACGAACGAAGAACGAATAAAAGAAGAACACGAGTATTTTACGTGGTTCGCTAGCAAAATATTTGCTAACTACCTCCACGGCGGAAAAGCACTCTTTATTCACTTAAGAGGAACAATTACAATGTTTTTGCATACCTAGTAGAGAGACTACTAGCTTCTGTATATAGTACCCTAGAGGAAACCCACAGGCCAAAGGTTTCCAAAACTAAATTGGAAACAAACTTGCTGCCCATAAGTTTCCATCTTTGATATGGAAACAATTCCTAACAATTGCTACATCATTATTCCACCGCCTTTGACTAATTCAACACATTCAAGGCACCCCCACAAAAAAAAAAAAAAAAAAAAAAAAAACATGATACCAAGCAAACCAAAGACCCCCTGCAGAGCCTCCAGTTGATGCCGATTGTATTTGTAACTTATCGACTATTAAATATGCCAAGTTTGTTATGCACTAAATATTATACAAAATACATTTTTTTAATCTACGAGGTAATTGTACGAGTGGAGAAATTGAAATTATGATAATTATAATAACTATATATCTTCATATACTGTAGTGTTTAAAAGATCGAATCCAGGACATAATCCTTTATTGTTTTATACCAACGGTCAAAATATGTTGAAAATGTCACGTGGCAGAACGTGTGCTCACAACACTCGCAAGACATGAAAATATTTGAACGGGGTGTTACAACTTCTCTTCTCGACACTCTTAAAATGTGAAACATACGAACGATTGTTACCATTTCTCTAAGGGTGGTGACAATTACAACAGAAAGAATGCTAATTACAGCACAATTAATTGTCAAAAGACCACAATACCCTTGAATGTATAGATTATGTACAATTATGCCTCCTCTGTTCCACATCCCTGAATAGGGCTGGCAATTCGGGTCAACCCGTCGGGTTACGGGTCGTGTCAGACCGTGTCGGGTCATAAACTGGTAGACCCGATGTTGACCCTGTCCTTTAATTGTGTCCCATACCCAGACCCAAACCCGACCTGTATATTAAACGGGTAACCCGACACGACCCGGGTAACCAATTTAATAAAAGGGTCGTACCGGGTCACCCGTTTCAAACCCGACCTGTGACACGTTTAACGAAATTCAATAACAAAATTTATAAACACTGATGAATCCCGATCGATAATCAAATAAAGAATCGTCGATTGCTTTGTGTTTTGGTGTCTTGATGAACCAGATCTGTCTCATAACACAACATTGCGATGAAGTCAAGAACAAGACGAAGTGGAATAACCGACGACTCCAACCCAAGACAAGAACAGGGAAAATTCGGTGCTCTATGAAAGGGAGAATCAAGGAGATCAAGACGCGATATTTACTTGATCGAGTGTTACAGATAGTGAAAATCGGAGAACGCATGTACTTGCAAAGTGAGAATCGGAGAGAAGTTTGAGAGAGAGGAAAAGTAAAGAGGTTGACAGAGGTACGAGTGTTCTACAGAGGGTAAAAATTGAGAGTGAAGTGAGAGATAGAGATAAGATAGAGAGAGGGAAAGGACGGATTGTGGGAATTGATTGGTTTTTTGTTAATACCGTGGATTGAGTGGTTGGGTGAAACTTGCTCCCTTTTTTTATGCACTCTCTCATGTCCCTCCTCCGAGATAACAGTGTCTTTGGATTGTGAAATGTGAGTTCAGGTGTTAGCTGTTCAGGGAAAGATTGGAGGGTCCGTTCGAACTCTTTTCAGACACGGAGGAGGGACATGAGAGAGTGAATTTTTTGAGCCTGAATTACAGTGAAGAGTTTTAGTTAAAGTCTCCAAGGAGTAGTGTAGTCTTTCTGCACTTAGTTGTGCTGTAATTAGTTTTTCTTGTGCTGTAATTATCAGCAGTTCAGCACCCTTCTCTAATAAGAAAATAATTTGTAATCTTACATTGGTTACAATTTTCTCGGAGAAAATAATTTGTAATCTTACACTGGTTACGATTTTCTCGTTAATCAATGATTGCTAAGTGAATGTTTGTGGTTGTGAAAGAAAAATGGCTCCATTTAAAATTCAAAAGCAAGTATGAGTCTCTTGCTATTTTCTCAAATTTCACCCTATCCCCGTGGTCCTTCAAGCACAATAACTTCCAAATTCAATAATACATAACGTGTCAACCATTAGGGGTATCAACCAACGTAGCTTAAATTAATTCAATAATTATCGCAATTCAAATATGTGTTCACTAGTTTTAGACGAGGTTGTACATCAATAATAACCGGTTCATTGCATCAAGTTATTGAACTTATATATAACTTCTTAAAATGTCTTTTGAGCGTTTCACTGAATAACACACGCCATAGAGAGACTCCAATCATTTATCATTTGATACAATGTTTGGTCAAAATATGTTGAAAACATCACGAGAAAGACACTGTGCTCGCAACACTTACAAAACATGAAAATATTTGATGTGTTATAATTTCTCCTCCCATGATCTTAAAATGTTAAAGCATTTGAACGACTTTACAATTTTTCGAATAATTGCGATATAATTACAACAATTTGTATTCTTATAGTGGTTTCAACTTGTTAAAGAATGAGTTTACGGTAGTTTAGGTCTTAAATAAAACCTTTGGGTTTTACTGTAAATAGCTTAATCTTTCTTCTGTTTGTATTTTTCCCTCCTTGAGTAGTATTAATAGTTGTAACAAACTATCTGTTAATGTAATGTGATTCTCATCTTCTCTCTCCTCTTCATCTTCTTCATCTCCTTCATGTTCATCTTCTTGATTTCTTCTGTGATTCAACATGGTATCAGAGCTCGTAAAGGCTTGTTGCCGCTGTTTTCGATGCGTTATTCTACTCAAATCACTTCTTCGTTGATTGTTTTGGTTCTGGAAATTGCTCGTTGGTATTCTTCCCCAATTTTTTTAGCCTCCGAACCCTTTCATAGCGGAATCATATTCTGAATCGATTCAGGCGAATTTCAAGTTCTTCATCTGTAACCTCAATTCACTGGTTCAGATTCGTCCTGACAACAACAATTATCTTCTCTGGAAGGCACAGCTCACTGCAATTCTTCAAGCAAATGGCCTCTATTCCTCCATTTCTTCTGCAAATGTTCCTCCGTAATTTCGCTCCTCCGCTGATGAAATCAACTCTCTGGTAAATCCTCAGTATGTCTCCTGGTTATTCATTGATCAACACATCAAGAGTGCTCTAATTTCTACCATTACTGCTCCAATTTTGCCTGTAATCTTGCATCTTCCTCACGCGTATTTGATATGGTCTGCGCTCGAAGCTAGGTTTTCATCCTTATCTCGTTCGCATATTCATCAATTAAAGATGAACCTATGTACTATTACCAACGGTTCACTCTCTATCACTGCTTATCTGGATCAAGTTAAGCTTCTCGCAGATCAACTAGCTCTTGTAAATGAAGTTGTCTCAGATGAAGACCTTGTTCTTTACATACTTAAAGGACTACCTCATGATTATGATCATTTCAAGTTTAATATTCGTATTAGATCCTCTCATGTAACTGCTTCTGAGCTCAGCAATATGTTAATCAGTGAGGAATCGTATGTTACCTCCTCACAACCACCTTCATCTGTCTCTTCACTATTGGAACCTATGACTGCTCTCATGTCTCAGAGATACAAACCAGGAAGTTCTTCTCCACATTTCAATAATTCTGCAAAAGGTTCTTCTCCCTCACACATTTCTAGATATTCAGAGGTTCCTACATGTCAAATATGCGGCAAGACTCGTCACAGTGCTAGGGATTGTTCGTATAGAACTGATTTTCAGAATTGCTAGCACAAAACCTCTTCACAACTCAAAGAAATTTGTCAAGAGAGCATACTGTGCTACATCCACTCCTGGTTCTCAATTTCGTAGTATCATTACACAGCCACAACAACAATCATCTTATGGTCATCAAATTATGGTCAACAGTTCCCTGCTCACAGCTCTATTATGGGGCCACCTCCACAAGCTTATTCAGCTACATCAGATAAGCCATGGCTTCTTGATACTAGGGCAAGTCATCACATGACCAACCAGTTTTCTTCTCTACAGCATCCACTACCCACCATGCAGCACCATTTGTGATGGAACTGAAGTGCCATTCTCTCATTCTGGTACAACTACTATTCATACTCCCTCTTCTAAATTTCATCTCAATAATGTGCTATTTAGTACTCATTTCTCTGCTCAATTGCTACATGTTTATCAATTTGCTCTTACAAATAAATGCACTCTCTCATTTGATACCTCTGGTTTTGTCATTCAGGACAATACCACTCATCAAGGGCTGCACAAGGGACCATGCATTAATGGTCTCTACTCCCTCTCTTCCACTCATCGTGGTTCATCACGTGTTGTCTACACCAGTTATGTGTCTACTTCTTTGTGGCATAATAGACTTTGCCATCCTTCTTCTCATGTCTTGAAGACTCTTGCCAAAGTTCTTCCTTGTGCTGCTGCATCTTCTACTTCTTTGTGTGTTGCTTGTCAAGTAGCCAAAAGCCATCAACAACCCTTTCCTACAAGCACAACAACAACTACTCATCCTTTTGAGTTAGTTCACTCTGATGTTTGGGGACCTTCCCCACATACCTCTTTTCAAGCTTACAAGTATTATATATTTTTTTAGATGACTTTACTAAATTTTCCTGGTTGTATCCTCTGAAACTCCAGTCTCAAGCTTACTTTGCTTATGTACATCTTAGCAAACTTGTTCTTACTCAGTTTGGATCTTCTGTAAAACAGTTTAGAACTGATAATGGCAGTGAGTTTCTTAATTCTGATTTTGCTCTTTTTCTGCAAAACTTTGGTACCATTCATCAAGTCACTTGTCCATACACTTCTCAAAAAAATGGCAAAGTTGAGAGGAAGCACAGACATTTAGTTGAAACTGCCATTGCATTACTTCAACAAGCTTCTCTTTCACCAAAAAGTTGGTTAGATGCTATTGCTACTGCAAACTTCTTGATTAATAGAATGCCTAAAGCTTCCCTTCAATTTCAGTCACCTTACTATATGCTTTACAATCAGGTCCCTGATTATCATTCTCTAAGGGTGTTTGGTTGTAGTTGTTTTCCCTGGCTCAGACCTTATGCAAACAATAAATAAGAACCAAGATCCACACAATGTGTGTTTCTGGGTTATTGTTCTGCAACAAAGGGGTATAGATGCCTACACATCAAAACTCATGTGGTTTATACTTCTAGAAATGTGGTTTTTCAAGAAACTGTGTTTCCTTTCACACACTCTTATACACTTAAAACACCTAATTACACTGATCAATGGAGATTTCTGGCTCCCATGTTTGTGTTCTCACCTTCCTCTTCTTCATGTTCCACTACTCTAGTCTCTGATATTTCATTCTCTTCCACCCCCGTGGTTTCTTCATCTTCTCCTACCACTTCAAGTTCTTATTCCCCTTTACCTGTCCCTGTTACTCATCCAATGGTTACCAGAAAGAGAGCTGGCATTTCTAAACCTGACCCCAAATATTGCAATGTGGCTGCCACTGATCTCTTTGTATACATTGAACCTACCACCTTTTTAGAAGCTTTTACCTCTCCAAAATGGTTGCAAGCTATGAAAGAAGAGATGAATGCTCTCCTTCTACAAAATACCTGGTCTCTGGTTCCACTTCCATCTAACAGAAGAGCAATTGGTTTTAATTGGGTTTTTAAACTGAAAAGAAAGCCAGATGGGTCTGTAGACAGGTACAAGGCCAGACTTGTAGCCAAAGGTTTCTTGCAGATCCAGGGGATTGCCTATGAAGAGACTTTCAGTCCTGTAGTCAAACATCAGACAATTAGATTGGTTCTATCTCTTGCACTCACATTCAGGTGGCATACCAGCCAACTTGATGTTTCCAATGCATTTCTTCATGGTGTGTTGGAGGAAGAAGTATTTATGCATCAGCCAGAAGGATTTGTTAGTGCTTCTTCTCCTCATAGTGTGTGTAAATTACACAAGTTACTGTAGGGTTTTGAACATGGAATCGCAGCGGAAGAATATAATTATTCCGTTCAAACCCCTCCAAGGATCACAAGTCAAGAACACATAACGATAATAGTAAAGGATTAATATGTGTTTACCTTTGGGTTCTCCTTTGATGACTTCAAACGCGAATAATGTCACGTTCTCTACGGTTGATCCACGTCTAGGATAGAAAAATTGGACCTTCACAACCTTCTTGTGCTAGCTAGAACGGAGGAAGGAGACAAAGAAATCACGCAACAAAGACCACAAAGGAGGATTCGGCCTCCTTGTGTGGCCGACGGGTTTGGGGCGGCGGGTAGGAGGCTTCGGCTTCTTACTTGCTTGTTCTCAACTCTTTTCTCTCCTCTCAAAATATGTTATGAATAACATGTTTTGAGAGGGAAGGAAGGAGTTCCTTTATATAGTCCAACTACTCCTAGTTGTTTCCATAAAGGGCCCAATACTAATCATATCCATATATGGACTAGTATTATTTGCTAATTAGTCCTACTAAGTTAGCAACTTGTTGCAATATGATCCTTTTAATTAATCTCTATTAATTAAGTCTCTTGTCCAATTGTATCCATATGGCTTGTGACCCCATATGTTTCTACTTAATTGGTAGTAACTATTTACAAACATGGAGCGGTGTCTAGCAGCACATCCATGCCATCCAATTAATAGAAATAGTCATCTTGACAAAACCTTGTGATCTTATCATCGCATCCCTTTGTCTCTATATCCGAATTAGACACGAGACATACAATTCACACTCGTATATCCAATCCATGTTTCTCGATCCTGGGAATAGCCCTATCCATGCATATGACATCAATATTCCCATATTGATTCATATGAGTCTGCCCAGGCATTCCATAGGCGCCATCCCTCGAGTGGCCTCAGATTTTTGCTCCCGTTATGTGGGATGGACAAATCCTATCTACATCACTCACCATCTCTAAGCTTGCTTCCTATTGTTTCCAACATGCGCTTTTATAACTACCTAGTTACGGAATAGCGTTTGGCGTTGTCAAAGCACAATATTCCACAACTAGAGGATCTAGTGACTTCAAGTCTAAGGATGATAATATCCTATCACCGCGAGAAGCGCTTGTGACTTTACATAACTTGTATGTAGCCTTCTCGGATTTGGGTCAATCTAGTATGTCATTACTCCTAATACATACCCATGTGTTGGATCGTGATATCTCCATATCAATCCAACCCCATACTAGTCTATAGATGATCGTCCTATTAATCATTATATTTGACTAGGGATATTTAAGATAAACAACACGATTTGTAAATCTAAGGACTTCATTATATTTAATATCTCCATAAATAATACAATGATCATTCTAGCCAATTCATACTAAAATTAGATTGCCTCTAGGGCATCTATTCCAACAGTTACTGTGTGGGCTCAAACAAGCTCCTAGAGCATGCTTCTTAAAGTTATCTGAGTGTTTACTTCAGCTAGGGTTCAAATCTAGCTATTCAGATGCCTCTTTATTCACCTAAAGACAAGCAACAATTATTGTGGTGGTACTGATATATGTGGATGATATAATCATCACAAGCAACAACATTGCAGTGATTGATGGGTGTTTGAGGCATCTCAAGACACACTTTGCAATCAAAGATCTTGGAGCTCTGACTTATTTTCTGGGTATTGAAGTTCAACATCATAGAGGTAATTTGCATATGAGTCAAGAAAAATATGCCAGGGATTTACTCAAGAAAGCAGGGCTTCTTGAGAGTAAATCATGTGATACCCCTGTGGTCACTAAAGTGGTGAAAGAAGATATCACACTATTCTCTAATCCCACCTGGTTCAGGAGTCTGGTAGGAGGTCTTCAGTAACTTACCATCACAAGACCAGAAATCACTTTTCCTGTATATACAATTTGTCATAAGATGCACTCCCCTACAAATCAGGATTTTGTCTCTCTTAAGAGAATTCTCAGGTACATCAAGGGTACTCTCTCAACTGGTGTTATTTTGGAGCCTTTGACTCATTTCAAGTTAGTTGCCTACTCAGATGCTGACTGGGCAGGATCACTTTCTGATAGGAGATCTACTCCAGGGTACTATATTTTTCTTGGAGAAAATTTGTTGTCCTGGAGTTCTAAGAAGCAGTTCACAGTAGCTAGAAGCAGTACAAAAGCAGAATATAGGTGTATGGCTAGTGCTTCAGCTGAACTTAAATGGCTTACTTATCTGCTCAAGGATCTCAATTTCAAGCTGCAGTCTTGCCCTATTCTTCTATGTGACAACACTTCAGCTGTAGCACTGGTAAGAAATCCAGTTTTTCATGCTAGAACTAAGCATATAGAAATTGACTACCACTTCACCTGAGAGCAGGTTGCAGCAAAAGCATTAGAAGTTTTCCATGTTCCTAGCAAAGAGCAGATAGCTGACATCTTGACAAAAGGATTGCCTACTCAAGTGGTCTTGTATTTGCAGCGCAAACTAAATATTTCTCCAAAGCTTAGTTTCAGGGAGGATGTTAAAGAATGAGTTCAGGGTAGTTTATGTCTTAACTAAAACCTTTGGTGTTTTACTGTAAATAGCTTAATCTTTCTTTCGTTTGTATTTTTCCATCCTTGAGTAGTATTAATAGTACTTGTAACAAACTATCTGTTAATGTAATGTGATTCTCATCTTCTCTCGCCTCTTCATCTTCTTCATCTCCTTCCTGTTCATCTTCTTAATTTCTTCTGTGATTCAACACAACTTTCTCATTAATTAATATTTGTAAAAAAAAAATCTCATTAATTAATGATTGGTAAGTGAATATATGTACTTGTTAAAGGGAGAGAGTCTCAATTTGAAATCCAAAAGCAATTCTCTCGATTTTCATCTCATCCTCGTGGTACTCCAAGCAAACTAACTTCTAAATCCCATATTGAATAGTAAGATATTTTGTGTCATCCCCTAGGATTTCGTATATATATCAACCAACTTATGCTAAAATTACTTTAATAATTATCGACGATTCAAATATTTGTTTCATAATTTTAAATGAGATTATACATTTATAATATAATCAGTTTCACTGTATCTGGACTTATATAGTATAATTGTAGGCAATCTTTTAATAGTGATGTAGAGTAAAATTTACTTCACAAGATCATGGAAAAAGTATCAAACTTTTGCATCGTTTTGATAATCAAATCACCAGGTCAAGATGACCCAGTAAATAGTGATAAAAAGTGAATTAGACTAATACAAAAGAAACAGAGGTAGTGCTACATTTTGTTTCACCATCATCTTCCTAGTATGACTTTTGCCACTATTCCTCATGTCACTTTGACACGATAATTTGATTAGCAAAATGATGCTAGAATTTGGTAATATTTTCAAGGCCACGTAGACTAAAATTTACTGAACAATACTATGAAAAGATCACCGAAAATTGTATAGTTTATCATCCAAATCACGAGATAAAAGTGAAAGTTAAATTAGGAAGAAACAAGCGAACTTGCTCTAATTTTGAATCAAATACACCTATGTCAAATGAAAGAGAAATTGGTACATTACCAACAAAATTTATCACTCATCTACCCTTCCTTTAGTTTCTCATCAACCAAATAGACTGGATCTAGGAAAGTTGAAATTGACATTTGACCATAAACACCCCTAAACGACAAGATCTGACCCAAAAGCAAAACACAGTTTGAAATTCAAAAACCTTCCCTGACCGCCTCTTCTTCTCTTACTCGCTCACTCTCCTTTCGCCTAACCTTAGCTGAGCCTTCTGGTCAATTCAAGCTTGACCTCGCTCTCTCACACTCCGTGGGTCGACGTGTTCGTCGATTGAAGCTTGCGGCTTCTCACTTCTGTCTCTCTCACGCTTATCGCTCCGGTACGCTTTGCTTCTCTTTTGAATTTGATTTGTCAGCTGCTAATCTGGGTTCTTGATTTCAAATGCTGTTAATTAGTTATGGGTTTGTTTAATCTGGGTTCTTGATTTCAAATGTTGTTAATTAGTGTTGGGTTTGTGTAATCTGGGGTTTGTAATGTAGTGGAGAGAAGAGGGAGGGAGTCTTTACCTGCAAATCAGCAATACCCACAAAAATTCACTTCTTAAGTATTGAAGGGTTAATGGGTATCACTTCACTAGGGGCTACTTTAATTTGAAATTCATAATTCAACTCCTTAATTACCCAATTTGTAGCTGTTTGATCTATTTTGTGTACCTGATTTTGCTATTTTAGGGTTCCATTTGGATTGGGGGCAATGCAAACGATGAGGGTTTTCATCTGGTGGAACTGAAAGTACCACTCTTGCTGGTACCATCTCTCCTTCCCTCACTCTTTCCCTTTACATCTTCCCCCATCTAATTCTTCCCCCTTCTCTGTGTTTTTACTCCATTTATAGCTCTTCGATGATTCTGGTCTACAAATATGGGGTCTTTGTTTTCTACTCTGTTAGTTTTTTGCAATTTCGTAGCTTGAATTGGCAATGGACCTGCATATCTCCACCACATTTGAGTTTTTTTAAGTTTCTTCTCTGATTTTTTACCCTTTCCGGCAGGGGCGGAGCCAGGATTATGTTGGAGTGGGGGCTAAATTTAAAATTAGGTAAAAATAGATGAACTAGTGGGGGCTAAAATGTACATTATAGAAATAATATAAGTCATAATTTATAAGAAAATTAAGGGTAAAAATGCAAAATTTAAAAAGTTGAGTGGGGGCTATAGCTCCGCCCCTGCTTTCCGGTAGAAACCAACTTTGGACCCTGAGCATTGGCGTAAGTGGTTATTGGCTATATCTCTACCACATTTCAAACATCTGTTGCTCATGTTTTCGTTTGACCAGTGTTTGATTACTGTAAAAATCTTTCTCAAAATTCATGTCGGTGTTTATTACATTTGTGCTTATAGGGCGAAATCTGATAAGTGAAAATAAATATGGGCTTATGCATATTGTTTTTGCTAGTTCTTATGGGTATTTCCTGATTCTTAGTTTGCGCTGGCATTTTAGCGGGTTGGATGTTCGCTCCTGTAAGTGAAATCTATAAAGGATTGAAGTTAGTTTGTCCCGTAACTTTGAGCCTCAGATTATTCAAGGGCTCGTTCTTGATGAAAACTTGAATTGATGTTCAGCGTATAAGAAACTTGAATTTCGTTTATTTGAGGCAGATCAGCGAACATTGGAAATTAACGTCATCAAGATATGAGGCATCTATTTTGAAAGGGAAGAGGCTAAATTGGTTTCCTTTTGTTCAATAGGTTCTTTCGTGAAGGAATGTCGCTAAAATAGATGTAACACAGAACTTGGCGTTAGTTGTTCAGTCGATACTATATAATATACACTGATTTGAAATTCAGCTCAAGGCAAGCTATCAGTGTGATCTATTGGATTTGATAATGTGAATATGTGCAGTAATTATCTTGCAACAATGAGTATGGTAGATTGTCAAATGAATTAGTAGTACTATTTATTGACCATTTTATAGCTCAGTATTGTTACGTTAGCACCTTAAGATGCCTTGAGTAGTGCCAGCACGTACGTGTTGATACTTTGAAATTTTCTTTGGGTAGTGCCCTGAGGGCACGGGCTTACCCCTAGTACATCAGAATCACAAACTGATTTAAGGTGGTTCAGACTGACTTAAGTTTCTTGTAGCATCTGATCCGAACCCTTTAGGCACACTCCTGACCTTCTCGATGTTTGAAATACTTCATTGTGGACACTGCATTATATTCCTAAGATTGTCTATTGGATCCCTTTAGTTACTGTAACTCGTAGCTTTTAGTACATCAGTGACCTCAGTTGTGCTCGTGCATCACTGTTTAAGACCTATGATGCATTTTACTTGCAGATTCAGTTACTCCTTGTAGTTACTTGCCTTGGTGTTTTTTGTTCTTTGGTTACCAATCTTCTTATGCAGCTGTCAGGTTATTTACTTCATCATGTTTGAATAGTAATGATTTGTCTCATGTGCAACATTTCCAGGTTTGATGACTCCTATTTGACTTAAAGATTACTCCATCGCTCTTCTGGTGTTCTAATGATGGAGAAAGAGAATCAGGCTAGTGCTTGTCTTGGAAAGCCCACAGCTCGAGTAACACGAGCTCAAGCTGCTCGTTTTCGGGCATCGGGAGGAATCCCACCGGCACCATTGACAAAGCAGCAGGATCAAAAGCGACCGTTACGGACAAACTCAAAAAGGGCAGCTTTAGATGAGATGAATGATAGTACCTCTGCCATTGCAGTTGTTCAACACAAAAAGAGGGCTGTGCTTAAGGATGTTACAAACGTTTGCTGTGATTCTTCCTATAAGAACTGTCTCCCTGCAGCAAAATTTGCGGTTTGTGTACTATCACTTAGCCGAAATTTAATTCTACATTTATGGGAGATTAGAATGATCAAAAGGTTGCTGTAATTATTTTTTGACGGAGTTCAGAATCGTTATCCAGTCAGTTTAAAGATGGATTTAGTTTTTGTTATTTAACATAGACATCATTTGAACTTTGATCATCTATCGAATATGTTTGTGGTTATCAAATCCTACAACTGCTTAAGGTCAGTTTGGCTCAGATGTAGCCCTTAATTATAGAAAGAACACATCTTATATGCAAATATAATATAAAAAAGTATAAGGATTGTCTTTACAATGAGTTTTGCCTATCAAATATTTCGAGCAGTAATCAAGTTGACCCAAATGTTTTGAGTTCTGTGTCACAGACAAACAAGCTCTTCTCTATTTTCTACAATACTGTACTTTGACATCTATTAATTTTTCTTACTGACAGAAGAAGAGTAAACAATCAGCCTGCAGAATACCATCGCATGTTTCCAGGGTTCCTCACTCTATTGCTGAAAAACATATGTTTCTAGCTGATTCCAAATCAAAAGTAGCTGAAGAAGCTGCAATTACAGAACTCAAGTCATCAGAAGTTGAAAGTCCTATCAAGTTGGATAACGATACTAAAATCCACAGACGGGTTTCCATCAAAGGAGGTTCTGTGGCGAATCCCCAGTTGGTAAAACAAGGTGATGTAACTACACAGCCACAAAAGCTGCCAAAAAGAGGTTTGTTTCTATACTGGATTCTAACCCACTAACATAATCTTAGTCAGGTCTTGTGCAAGATGAACTGTAAGCCCAAATTTGCCAAAGAGCAGAGCTTGCACATTGTATATTCTCCTTACTCGTGTTTTTTACTTGTTGGATGTGATCTTCAATTTTGGTGGTATATCATTGACACTGTGTATTATACATGATATAAAAAGCATAGTGAACTTCTACAAAGATTCAACTCGCGATATAGATTTCATGTCACCTGTCACTGTGCATTTCCACGTTTTCTTATAGACATGCTCTATCTGCTTTGATCCAACTTGACTAAAGCATATTTTTCCAATAATACAGCAGATCAAGATGGCCTCTATGGGAAATTGGTTAAGATTAGTAACCCAGAGATAACGGACATTGATGCTGACCTCAAGGATTCTCTATTATGCAGCTTATATGCTCCTGAGATCTATAGCCATCTACGTGTTGCGGAGGTTTGTACTACTTCTGCCATTGATATTTTGACGATGATAGTGTTTTCCCATGCTCACTTATGAGATGCTTTCCCAAATCAATTGTATGGAAAATTAATGTGATAGCCAAAAATCATTTCAGCAATAGCTCTCCATCACTGCATGTGCAGAAGTTAGCTCTAATACAGTTCGACATCTATTCTCTACATATCTTATCTTGTTGCAGTTACCTCATTTGACTCTATGACACACACAGTTTCTTATTGACTTAGATACAAACTTTCTTGAAGTTGCCATCATTCTATGAAATTGTCTAGACTCAAGACTATCTTAGACCACCTATGTACTAACCAAGCATGATGTTTTACTGTTCATAACCCATTTTCAATACCATTGGATCACTTCAAAATGGATGGCCATGATTGTTTTCACGCGGCTGGTGCCGTGCCATAAAGCACGGCCATAAAAGTAATTAAAAAGAAATATTCACTCTCCCCCACCACCCTTCTGACACTCTCGAGTCTCCCACCAAATTCTAAGCAAACGAACCACGGAATACTTTCACATTTCACTCACACCATCGTCCATCAGTCAATCAAATATATTATTTTCAAAGCTTTGATCCTATATATTCTTAAAACTGCTATATGATATTTTGATGACGATGCAACTCCATTCTGACCCTAAAAGAATTACAGTTACATCTCTACTAGAGTAACTCGGTAACAGTAAATATAGTTTGTTGCATTAATTTTTTTCTCTTTTGGGTCGTGCCCGGTATAAAAATTATTTTATTTACTAATGGTTTTAACTTTTGGATAGTGCTCTCGGGCACGGGCAATAATCTAGTGTTAGATATTGAGCAATGAGTGTTATTGTCACTCTGTTAACTTGCACCCTTTGGGAGATAAATTTGTCCGGCCGAACCCATCTTTCTGGTGAATCGTGGTTATTGTTTATAACTGTCAGGGTTAGTACATCTCGTTAGAGCTCTGGAGTTCAACCGGGGATGTTTGAGGTTGTTCAGGATTTTTTGTGTATTCTATGTACTATGAGCAAGTCCCTTAGGTGATACACCAAGCCGCCTTGGTGAGGAGAACACAAGTGGGTAATAGCCCTCAGCAAGCTGCACAAGATATTGTAATCTTATAGAGAAACTATGCATAGTTAAAGACATATTTTGGTTTACATTGGTTAAATATAGTTTATATACTCCTAAAATAAAATTTTGATTTCCATTTCAGAAAGCAGTGGGGCTTGTTTCGTGCACTTATTTTGAACTTTATATCTGAGGCACACCAGCCAGAATATCATTCATGTAACATTCAATTTCTCGTGGTTAGTAAAAGGATCCTTTTAATTAGCATATGATATGTTTGTAAGGAAAATTTGTTTGTGTTCATTCCCTTAGCACAAATATCCACCCCCCTCCCCCCTCACTTTTTTGTTTTGTTTTTATAAAATTAATACATGACCTGGATATTACAGTATACCATGTAGGGAGATTAAACACCGCGAGAGAGGAGCACCATAGTATGATTTGGGACACCCACTTACCCAAAGGTTAACCTTATGAGCTAGGGCCCAAATCATATTATATTAACCATGAACCTCATGTCCACCATCCCGATGTGGGACAAGCTGCTCACACATGATACCCAACATATCAAAATGTTTCAATGTGGTTAAAGCCATAGAGGGAAGACCCTTCTACGCACTTGCGAGACCGATGCGCCATGCACGCCTAAAACTAGTGTCATTTCACAGAAATGGAAAAAACATGCCAGTAACATGTCAGGCACCACATTTCAGGTTCTATTGATCCTCTAAAAGCTAGAGATGGCATGTAACGGGCTTGTCTGCCTCAAGAGAAATCTTGAATGAAAATAAAACCAATTGGCCCGGAATGCCCTGCTTCCATTATAGGCCAGTAGCACACTAATACACATTAAACAATTCTTCAGCAACAAATTTCACTTTACATTCCTGGTGAAACATTGGGTTTCTTTTTTGCTTGCAGATTGGAGTATGATAAGGTGGATTGGGCTAACTGATTAGTTCCATATGTTAGACATCGATTTAGGCTAGGTATATAATTACACTGATATTGACTAATATTTAACCTTTTGGTAACACTTCGTAGTTATTACACGAGGGACAGAACTATTAGTACCGGCAAGGGTAACAAATTGGAGAAACTTAACTTTATTCAAATGAAACTATCGTCATTCTCTGTCAGTGCTTTCAGTACAGAGCTCCTGAAGTGCATAATCTACTTATATTTACTCTCAACTCATGAGCTAATAAGGAACACATTATATCACATAACCAACACCCTTAACAATGTGCACATTAACGAACTATGCAGGTAGTTTGAATCTGCTTGACCGCAAGTTCCCAGCATAAACGAAAGTGATGTTGCTAATCCCAGGGCACTTATGCATTCTCGATCTTGCAAAAAGAAAACGAAACTCAAATACTATACTGTTTAGCACGGGAATGCATTTTCAACATCGCCATTTGCATTACAATTGTAGGATGCTATTAGAACTTACATTCTAATAAATTTCACCAGACTGTACTTGCAAAAATGAGTCTGGATCGTCACTGTACACTCTAGAAATACGCCCAACAACCACCCACATAATGCTTTTTTAAATGGTGTCTTCTGGCTTTGTCGTTTATGTTAATTTAATTTTTGTTTCCCTATTTTTGCATAACTAGAAAGCATACGTGTAAACACTAATCTCCATAAACTTCGTATCTAATATATGAATGTCACTCTATTTCATGTTTGCAACTGTATCGTACTCATGCCCGTGTTTTTAGTGGCTGGACAAATCCTTTTTCTTCTTTAAACAAAATTATTGCTACAGAGCTACTGAAAATAAATTCTCTACTATCTGGAATGTAAGTTGGAAAATTAAAGAGAACGTCGGTGGCTGCACCCCTGCGACATATAGAAGCTGATAAATTATAGAACAAAATCGTCAAATTCAGTGCCTAATCTAATAGTCACACAGTTATAAAAGAGGTGAAGTAACAAACAAAACATCAAAGAAGGGACAATATGGTAGGGTTCAATTGGTAGATGCTACATTTCTTGTTTACTCAGGAGCTAATTACTTTTGAATCGGTACGTTTGCATGCTGTTTTAGGGAGCGACTAAAAACATGAAGGATGGAGGTAAGTAACTACATTTATAATATCTATTTATGAGGGGGAAGGGACTGGGGCATACCAGAAACTTGTAAGAAACTGTTATTGGGCTATCAATTTTATACTTGCAGAGGCACTTCCTTATAAGTGACATATCTTGTCAAGGTTGCATATATTCATACTGTTAAATTTGTATACTTGTCGTAAAAATCAATTACAATTCTGGAACCTAGTTGGTAAGACTTCTTTCCAGAAATAGGAAATTCAGTTAATAATAAAAAAAGAAGTTCCGAAAAGATTATCCATTTACTTGGTATTCCACTAACTCCCTTACATGGTATTTCTTACTGTTTCAGAGTGCTAACCCTTAATTCAAGATGTGATACCATAAAAGCTAAACTTTTTTACTTGTTACAATACAACCAAATGAGTCATGCTAACTTAATATCACTGTTCTGAGTAAGTTACACCATGTCACGTCCTTGGTGACATTTCTCTTCAAGACAACAGTTTTCTGCAGTGCCCATACTGTTTGTACGAGATGCATTTGCTAGTGATTGAGTTTAGTCTTAGTTCCTTGCTATGTTGAGCTCTAACAATGTTAATTTTTGTTTGTCCAGCTGAAGCGAAGGCCATGCACTAACTTCTCGGAAACAGTCCAGCGAGATATCACTCAAAGCATGAGAGGGATTTTGGTTGACTGGCTTGTAGAGGTTGGTGTAATTTATGCCCTTGTTAATTATTTAAGCATTCAAAATCATATAACATGTCTTGGAAAGTTGAATCTGTAATTTGGAACTGAATGCCATTATATTACGTGATTTGGAATGGATGGAAGCACCTACTAGTTTCTGGTGTCTTTGGAAAGTTGAATCTGTAATTTGGAACTGAATGCCATTATATTACGTGATTCTGATGATAATCCAGATTTTGTGACCAAGTAATTTGATAAAATTCTTTTAACAGTTTTTGGTCCAGTATTCATAATGTCCGCATAAAGCAAAGACACCAGAAACTAGTAGGTGCTTCCATCCATTCCAAATTTTAATCAATTAATCTTAATAAATCACATACCATTACTTCCAAAAGAGAGATTCTATATGTTTCTCTTTCATACCCTACTTAGAGCATGTTCACCAGTGCACCTCTGCCGAGGCCCCACCTCTTTCCAGCCCCAAAATCCTCTGAAAGTTCCTATTCACGCTTCCACCAGGGGTCGGGCACCTTGCCAGGAAGTGCCCCAGGAGCTTGAGCTGGGCACTTGAGTGCCCTCCGAACTGCCCGAGGGGAACTTTAAAGTGCCCTAGTGCCCCTCTCTTACAAATTTTTCCGAACTCGTGGAAAGTCACACCAAAAGATACATGAACAGTGTCCTGCCCCAGTGCCGTATTGGCTAGTGCCCCAGAGCCACTGTCCCAGTGCCTCACGGGTGAGCATGCTCTTAGCAATATTCCTCCAGGATACCTATGCCTTAAGATGCAGTTCAAATATATATATGATTATTGCCTGCAATAAATAACAATTCTCGTTGGGTAGTGATATGAAATTTTGATTTGACCAACGGCACAGAACCTGAGAGACACTTCTGACTTGAGGTTCATTTAGACCTTGATCTTGTTATACTCCAGACCATCTAGGAATGCGTATGCTTCTGCTGGTATTGATCTGAATTCCTAATCTTCTTTACCAGGTACATCCTTATAATCTTGTCTATTTAAAACGATGCCCATACGAGGAAGAGAGATTTTGTTTTATTTTTGGTGTAGAGGCTAGCTTCTGGGGCCACAAAAACTTTCTTCATCCTTTCCCTGCCAAATAGACAATCTGCACACTTAAAATTTTGCATTCAAAAGATAGCATCAGACAACCGCAGTTTTTTCTCTAGATGTTTCTTGGACAAGATCAAAAGCAAGTTGCAGGTTTCTCTCGTGCTTTAGACAACCAAGTGCTGGGAGTATAATGATATAAGTAACATGACCTTGTTGTTACATACTTATGCGAAGGGTTTCTTGAGATTAGATGAGGTGAATGCAAGCTACCAAGACCTCCATGGTTACTAAAATGAATTAATTAATACGATGGTTTTCTACTCCTTCTCTTTATTAGCTTAGCCTTTTTCATGAGACAGGGATCAATTTTGTACATGGTGATGACGAGAGTGCACTTGAAGGCCCTTTAGCCAAACTGCATGACTCGCCTAAGAAATGAACTAAATCATTGAAACACATAGATAATTTTGGTACATGGAGGGGCTGGCAGAGTGCATAGTAATGTTGGAGACGTACCAGTTACCATTCACTTCAAAAAATAAGTTTAAGATATTAAATGGCATGATTCTTAACTTTCTTGGGAGGCAAGATATATCATTCAAATATCTAAAAAGCAATTGGGGTTGGGGCCTGGGGAGGAGGGATTGTTTAGAGTTTAGTAATGCTGGAAAGTCACGATCACTCTTAGTGAGCTTAAGTCTTAAGCTTCAAATGTCACTATCCTTAACTTTCTTGAGGAGTCAATATCTATCATTCAGAACATTTAAAAAATATGCAAACAAACTTCCTTAAGTTCTGACATGCTTTTGTGATTGGTATGTGTGTTCAGAGGAAGGGAGACAAGGTAACAATTATTTTCTCTTCATTGGAGGATGAATCACTCATAGACTCATTTTGTCATCGGGTCTGCGAAGACAATGGCCATACTCTGTTTGTTCCTAATTTATTATGAGTTCTAATTGTAGATTCTCTTAGAAGGCACACTTTAGCCGATTCGTATAAAAAATTGATAAATGTACAAACGAGTGCATTGTGAAGCTGAACTGATGAGCCACACATACTGTTCAGTTTAGGTAGCCTTTTCTAATGATAACTACGACGATCTATAGATACTTAAGTGAGTAGTAGAGGTCTAGAGGAGGATATATCCTATAGGATAAGAGCATGTTGGATGGAATGGAATCTACCAACTTACCAAGTGTGTTCCAGCCTGTGGAACGCACTTGTTAACTTCTCAAAGCATACCAACCCACTGAAATGCAATTAGGGAGAAGTGTGTACAATATTAGACGGAAAAAAGAGACATCTTTTATACCCAAATAAAATATATTATGTTAAGCAGCCATGGTATGCTTCCATTAATTGCGATTTGGCCATAGGAGGAACAAATTGCATAGGTAAGAACGAAACATGCATGCTCTAAAACTCAATACGGATCCTGATTTACAGAAATGAGCATTGAAACCACAAAAGAGTATCGGGTGGTTGTATGATCTTCATGAATTAACATGGCATTCTCTAAACGACCTGAGAATGTGTATAGCTGAAACCATTATGTAAGATTTATGAGTAGTAGCATAACTGAGATGGAAAGTAAATGCATTATTTTAAGGAAGATCTTAGAAATCTTGCTCTTCTTTTTGTTTTGTGTATTGGATTCCTGATCCTTCCTTCTGGAACTCACTTCTAGTCTTCTTTTGCCAAAATCTTGGCCTATTTTTTAGCACTATCTACAGTGAACATGCATCTTGTAGTGGCAGTGATTTCTTGATCTGCAGGGCATCTACTAATTGATTGTTTTTTCAAATATAATTTTGGTAGCCTATTGCACGGCTAATTTTTGGATTTGGAAGATCCACTATTTTCAGTAGTATGGGCCATTGTTCCTTTCAATCGTTGGATAGTAGTCAGATTCGATGTTGTTCGCTCCTAAATCTGGCAATATGGAAAACTTTAACAACTCATGTATTCTATGCTTTCTGGTGATTTTTGCAATCATTATTTCAGTATATTCACGTAGTGTATGTCGTTTTATGCTGCTTTCGAAGAGGAAATGTGACATCTTTCTTCTCTTCCTGGTTTCTCAGGTGTCTGAGGAATATAAGTTGGTACCTGACACACTATATCTGACGGTGCAGTTTATTGACCTGTTTCTCTCTGAAAATTACATCGAGCGGTCAAGATTGCAGCTGCTTGGCATAACTTGCATGTTGATTGCCTCGTAAGTTTTGCTTGATCTCAGAGAATTTCCTTATCAGAACTGTTCCATTACAATGTTAAACAAGATATCTGTCTCATTGTAAGTCAGGGATTGTACAAGTAGGATAGTGACAATCAGCAACGTAAGCATAGCTGCTGGGTTTTCTAATAAACATGCAGCATTGTCTAAGTTGGAACAGATTCTAGAAATAGTACAATGTGGGCCTTGCTAACATGTAGAAAACCATAGGTGGTGGATCTTTGACACCAGGGAGCAGTTTGTGCTTGATTTCAAGAATGAATATTTAGCATGAAGCTCCCCCCGTCTGTCGCAACTGGATGATTAATTGTTGTTATTTACATCATTAGTCATGGATCGAGCCGAGTTTGTAGGATTTTAGTATCTCGGTGATATTTAGGGGTTATGTAGGTAGAGGTATTAAGTTGTGGCTGACCTAAGCTATGCTTCAACCTTCTGAAATGATATCATTGTAATTCTGAGTGTCTTCTTGAGCACCTGATATTTTCTTCAAACTAAAACGGCGCAGATTGGGTAATTGGTTTTGTGATCTTTTGGTTTTCTTGAATGGCCTTGTTTGGGCAATGCTCTTTTTTGGTTTTTGTATTTTGTTTATTGGATGATGAGTGGTTGAGGGGAGAAGTGCGAGATTATACCCAAACAAGCCCAATGAATGATTGTGGCGAGGAGAGCCAAACCTTAAATTTCTCGCTATAGTTTTCTGCTGTTTTAGTTGTGGTATTCAATGTTGTCCATTTTTTGTTGCCTGAAGGAAATATGAAGAGATTTGTGCACCTCGCGTTGAAGAATTTTGCTTCATCACCGACAACACATACAATAGAGATGAGGTAAGCCACCCAGTTCTTTCTCACCGTCCTTTTGTTGTATTATGCTCAAGAAGAAATCCAACCTACACCAATGCTGAATTTCAGTAAATCTTGAACTGTTTGCACTTAGTAGTCCCAAACACATCTTTGGAGAGGAACAGAAAATCGATTATGACCATGGTTTTCCTGAAAGGGATATGAGCTGGATACTTGTATTAATGAGTTTAACCAGGGTCGGCTACATGGATCAAATTCCTCCACATCGTTATCCAAAGCCATATCCACTCATTTAGGTTGGATTTTATCAAGTCTTGTCTTCTTGTCTCTACCCTGGTTCGTCTTGGTCTCCCTCTCCTCAGTCTACCATCGTCAATGGACTGTATCACTTCTTCTAATCAGTGCCTCCAAGGAGAAAGTACTAATTGGGGGCTTGCCCCACCATGGTGCTATGTCTGCGTGGTGGGGGCTAAGCACGCCAATCAAAATTTAACAAATATGTATTATTCATGTGGAGCCCACGAATATGTTTGAATCTGATTAGTGCGCCCCACCACACAGACATGCCACACGGTAGGCCTAGCCCCATTGAATACTTTCTAGCTTCCAAGGGTCTACAATACACATGACACGATGCCACCCCAAACGAATCTTTCTCATTTTGTCTTCCATCAGGGCGACGTCTACGTTCTCCCTAATTGTGTTATTTTGCTGATATACGTTGACAATCAGTTTATCCAAGATAATTCAATATTCTCAATAAATGGTTTATTCTAGGGTTACAGAAGCAATACGAACTGATAATCTGAACTCCGATTTCTTTTTAAGCATGATACCTGGCCTTCAGTCACCTTCGTCAGATCCTTCTTTCAACCATACAATCTTACTATATCCAAATACGTGGTTCAGTCTGAAAGTTGTCTACTTGTATTTGATTATCTGCTAGAATCTCGCGTGTGTAATTCTAACTCAGTTGACGTCCCCTCATTCAATAATCACTGATCAGGCTAGGGTTTTCATCTATAAATCTTACGCACATTACAACCACACTGTAAACCTGGCAGGTACTGAAAATGGAGACTCAGGTCCTGAACTACTTGGGATTTCATCTTTCAGCGCCCACCGCCAAAACCTTCCTGAGGTAGTATTACTCTTCAACCCTTCCGACACCGACAACCTTTTGAATTCTGAACTTGTGATCATCATACATTTACTTACACCTTAAATCTCAAATCCTTGTGCAACTTACAGGAGATTTTTACGAGCGGCGCAAGCATCTTACAAGGTAACATTGCTTGAGCTTTGGTCTGGTCACTAGACCAGAAGTTTCATCGAACTTAACTTTCCCTAATTATTTTGCTTTTGCAGAGCCCTAATCTGAAACTGGAGTTTCTAGCCAATTATCTGACGGAGCTAACGCTGGTCGACTACGAGTTCCTCAAGTTTCTTCCTTCCCTGACTGCTGCATCAGCAGTATTCCTCGCAAGATGGACACTAGATCAGTCGACTCACCCATGGGTTCGAATCTTTTTTTTTTTTTTTTTTTTTTTTATATATATATATATATATATATATATATATATATATATATATATATATATATAAAAAACACTTCACTTCCGCATAATCCTATTGGGCTAATTTATGTTTTATTGGTTGCAGAATATCACCCTAGAACACTACACTACCTACAAGGCGTCCGATCTAAAAGCTTCAGTTCTTGCTTTACGAGGTTTGCAGATGAACACTGATGGTTGCCCCCTGAATGCTATTCGTGCAAAGTATAGGCAAGACAAGGTAAATGGACCGAGGGTTGTGTGAAAAACGCATCCTTTTTAGGATAGACATCTAACAATATTTGTTTCTAACTATGTTGTTTCTATGGATACAGTTTCAATCTGTAGCGGCGCTGTCTTCCCCTGAATTCTCCACACATTCTTTTGAAGATGCAACTACTGAGCTACAGTAACTGTGGCTAAAGACGATATTTCAGCTAACTGACAGCAATTCACCTATCATATAAGACCTCATCGCGTCTACCTTAAGGTTGTACCTGATGTCTGATCTCTTTTCTCTATCTACCAGTGTTGCACCCATTGATCCCTGTTCATAATTCTTTTGCAACTCGTGTTGGGTTTGATCCTTCCAAACCCTTCTGTACGTTGAATCTGAGTTTTTGAGTATTTTGAAGCAATTCTCTGTTACTCTGTCCAGTGATAAAATGAGAACGAAAGTACATATAAGTTGGTGATAAACATTGTTATTATTGGGTTTATTTACTTTCATTTGTTCCCTTGATTCTGAACCTGGTTTTATGTTCTGGGGATGTTTCTGTTTGAAATGTTTAACATGATCAACCGTCTTGTTCGCTTATGTCACCAGAATCACCTAATATGTAGCCAACTATAGCTGGAATGTGAATAGATGCCAACCTGACATTTGGCTTCTGAGATTGTAATGTTGACCTAATTTATCTAGCCCTCATTGGCTGATATTTCGATATTAAATATGATGTTATCAATTACTAACTTGCACGATTGGGGTCAGAAGCGTAATTACCTGGGGTTTTGAAGTGAATCTCAAAATTTTATTTTCGAAGACTAATATATTATTATTATGAAGGGTGATGATTCTTACAAAACAAAATTATCCTTACAGAACCACAAACTCCTATTATAAAGTAGTCTGATAATGTAAATGATAAATTTAGCCTTTTTCTCTATATAGTCAACTTGCGACTTTAAGAAATCTGGAAATTGAACACTCACCTCTCTACTAAAATAATTCTCCATCCAAAGAGACCCTCAGAGATCCACATGCTGCACTGGCAATCAATGTGCCCCATCTAGAGCAAGCAATGCTGAAGTGACCACAGTTTTTGTACTTCACTTTTTAGTACTATTTTACTTTTAGTACTATTTGTTGGGTCACTTTGATCCGGTGATTTGATTACCAAACGATACAAGAATTTGGTAATATTCGCATAGTTTTGTAGAGTAAACTTTACTCTAAAACATCATGAAAAAAATTTCAAAAAATTATATTGTTTTGCAGTTCTCTGCCTTCTCTTCTCTAGAGAGAGAAAGTTAGAGAGAGTAAAAGTACTCCTTCGTGAGTTTTGTTTCTTCAACGGTTTCCTATTCATCCCTCTCTTCTACAACTCCTTCAATTCCAGTCTCTGAAGGTCACTGCTGGAGTTGCTGTCGGGCTCGCCGCCGCCGCTCCTCTGGGCTGCGGCGATTCCCTCTCCCCCACCCCTTTTTCTTGTTCTTCAGTTTCTTCTCTCCTTTTCAGATCTGGGCTCATAACTTCGAGGGAAGGCTTTCTTCGAAGGTTTGTGTTGTTTCCAGATGATTGTGGTGTTGGGGATTGTGTTTTGTGCCGCTCTTCTGAAGAGCCACCATGAACCTTCGACATCTTCTCCATATTCTCCGATGCGTCTCTGCCATTAACCATTTTCTCGGCCAGATCTATTTTGCAATGTTTTGTTTGGATCTGATCAATTCAGGGACGAATTTTTCAAGGGTTATCACTGAAGTTTCAGCAAGAGGTCTTTTTTTGGAGGCATTTGATGTTTACTGTTGGAGGTTTTTTTTGCAGGTTTATTTTATTGATGTTTTGAAGTTTTTTCTTGTCTTCCCGCACTGAGTTTTTTCTTGTCTTCCGGTGGTGGTCTGAGCGGCCGGAGGTGCAACCGGTGAATCCGGTTGTTTGTGTCCAATTCTCTTTTTCGGGAACCTCAAAAGTCAGTCTGTGGAATAGTGATGATATCCTATTTTCAAGATGTATTGAAAATGTTCACTGTATTTTTTCTTTTTTCCTTTTGCGCTTTTCTAGAACATGGCATTGTCTTCAGAGCTGGTGGGTTGTACCACTCTGATTATGTTTGTATTGGCTGTGATAGCCTATCTTTTTAATGGAAGCTACAATTTTCGGCAAAAAAAAAGGAAATTATATTGTTTTGTTATCTAAATTATTGAGTCAAAGTGACCATGTTAGAGATTAAAAAGTCAAACGCACAAATATTGTTGTAAAGGCAGTTACTCCTAATGTAGTATTACTTTACATGGTTAGTAGACGCATTCATAGGTTTAAATAGCAATGATTATACGATTACAACTTCCAAATGCGCCTGCTTGGGCTGATAAGGCAGGCATGCAAAAGTTTAGCTTTCCAAGGGTCAGATTCTTTACTTACGTTTGTGTCTTCCCAACAACAGCTACTAGTCTTATTTCTTTTAGTCTTCTCAGTGACTGGTCTTATAAGTAGAAGCATACTGAGTTCTTCTAATTCCTCATTCCTCACACAAAATTGATCAAGGTTACTGCTGAAAATGGCAGATGATCATGACTCAAAAAAAGTGAGCTTGAAGCTCCTGATAGACAAGACTAGAAACAAGGTTGTGTTTGCAGAAGCCGGCAAGGACTTTGTCGATTTCCTCTTCAACCTCATGTCGATGCCTGTTGGGACGGTCACACGCCTTCTCACCAAGAACTCCATGGTTGGTAGCCTAGGAAACCTCTATGGTAGCATCGAAAACCTCAGCGACAACTACCTGAAAACAAAAGAAACCAAAGAGACCCTCTTGAAGCCTAAGCTCCCATCCTCGGCTTCAGAAGTTCCATTGTTGTTGCCCAATCTTGATGTGGTAGCAGTGTCCAAACAGCTTTATCAATGCCACAAGAGTTACAATTTTGCACACACTCGTTGCGCATCCTATGCCACCGATCATCCTCAAGCATCTTGTCCTAATTGTGGGAATGTGATGAACAGAGCAGTGAGTTATGTGACTCCTCCCCTTATAGGGGAATCAGGAGCCTCAACAGCCACCACTGCCTCGGCAGGGGGTGGATTTGTCAAAGAACTAGTTACTTTCATGGTGACAGACGACTTGGTGGTGACGCCTATGGCTACTATTGTTAGGATTTCCAATACGCGAGAAACAAGAGAAAGCAAGAAAAGAAAAAACAAGATCAAGACGCACAAGAATTTACGTGGTTCACTAGTTTTGAGACTAGCTACATCCACGGCCAAACCAACCAATTTATTGATGAGAACCCAAACCAATTACAAGCACACACAAAATCATGACCCTAGCATCTATTTATACTAGTACCAAATTTGGGCCCAAAGTAATAAACAAAACTAATCCGAGACGGACAAGTAAACAATCTGTCCAAAACATTGTTTCCTAAACAAACAATGATACTAGGACTAAGCTACTTTGACCAAAAAAAACAAACCACTGCCGAAGTAATTATCACCGCCTAACAATCACAAGGCCACTTGGTAGTATACTTTGACCACAAGACAAAAAACAAGACTCCTAAAGCTACCAAAACAAAAGGCACACTACATGAAACACTACTCACACACAAACACATGCACACATGCACGTGTTAACCACAATAGTGATTCAATTAAGTTAATTCTTTTGTTTTGATGCTTCCTCCTATCTAGAGACATTTGTTTGAATCAAAATACCCAACAAACCTCCCCCTTGATTCAAACCCCATGACTACCAAACCAATTCTTCTCATCAACAAACTTAATTCGAGTGTATTCCCAATTTGCGGAATTTCAACACACTCCCAATGCGTCCCAACAAACTCCTCTTTAATGCACCATGACTAATGCATACCCCCAACGTCGCACCAATGACACTTTGCGACAAAGTGCCTATCAAACGATGTCATGCCAATTTGCGCCGCCAACCGCACCCATGCGCAAAATCAATAACCGAAGCGCCTATCCAAGATCCAATCGCGCTACCAACCGATGTGTGCACAATAACACACCACCAATCCGCGTGCCCAATAACACGCACCCATGCTCCATGCTCGGAGCCCGAACCGCCCTCGAGGGGCCTAGAGAGCATCATCGTCGTCGGGTGTTGTCCCTCCTCCTCCCCCTGAAGCGAAAGCTACAGACGTCCGATTCTTGGGACACTCCCTTTTCCAATGACCTTTCTGCCTGCAAAAAGCACATACGTCCGAAGGTAAGTCTGATCCACCTCGTCTATATCCCTTACATTTTCCTCTTCTAACAATCAATGCTCCAGAAGCATGATCGTCCTTCCCAACCGCCTTGTGCCTCAATTCTCTCGTATGAAGAGCCGACCTAACTTCCTCTAGGGTTATCGTTTCTTTCCCAATTACGAACGATTGAACGAAACCCTCAAAAGATGGTGGCAAGGAAACCAATAAAATCAAAGCCGCGTCAACATCACTCACAATCTCATCACTATTGCGCAGTTCAAGCAATATAGTGTTAAGAGTGTCTAAGTGATCACCAATACGCGTACCTTCAACCATCCGAAGACTGAATAGCCGCTACTTCAACATCAATTTGTTGGCCACGGATTTCTTCGCGTAGAGATCCTCCAACTTTGTCCACAATCCAGCTGCGGTATCCTGATCTGCAACCCCAGTGATCACGTCGTCCGCGAGGCACAACATGATCGTCGAATGCGCCTTCTCCTCCATCTTCACAAACGCCGAAGTACTTGTATCCGTGTCCTCCTTGATAGCCAATGGCAACCATAGATCTTGCTGCTTTAGGAGAGCACGCATCTTGATTTGCCAGAGACTAAAACTATTCTTCCCATCGAACCGATCTAGCTCTGATACCACTTGTTAGGATTTCCAATACGCGAGAAACAAGAGAAAGCAAGAAAAGAAAAAACAAGATCAAGACGCACAAGAATTTACGTGATTCACTAGTTTTGAGACTAGCTACATCCACGGCCAAACCAACCAATTTATTGATGAGAACCCAAACCAATTACAAGCACACACAAAATCATAACCCTAGCATCTATTTATACTAGTACCAAACTTGGGCCCAAAGTAATAAACAAAACTAATCCGAGACGGACAAGTAAACAATCTGTCCAAAACATTGTTTCCTAAACAAACAATGATACTAAGACTAAGCTACTTTGACCAAAAAAACAAACCACTGCCGAAGTAATTATCACCGCCTAACAATCACAAGGCCACTTGGTAGTATACTTTGACCACAAGACAAAAAACAAGACTCCTAAAGCTACCAAAACAAAAGGCACACTACATGAAACACTACTCACACACAAACACATGCACACATGCACGTGTTAACCACAATAGTGATTCAATTAAGTTAATTCTTTTGTTTTGATGCTTCCTCCTATCTAGAGACATTTGTTTGAATCAAAATACCCAACAACTATATCGACTATTACTAGTCTCACTAATGACTTTGGTGTCAAAGGTATCAACAATGTAGAGGAAAGAGTTGTTTATCTTGGGATGGATCAGGTAAAGTTAACCTTGTACTCTGTTGTTGATATTGATAAAATGTTTTTTCTTTATTAGAAGTATTTCACTTCCTGCTTTTTTTCTTGTGTGTGTGAATAGGGGTTTATGCTTTTGAAGGAATCGTTGCAGTTGGATTCAGTTTTATTGAAGGTGTTCCTTGAACAGCCTCTCTCTGGGATCAAGACTAGTACTGTTGGTTCCAAGAAAAAAAACAAGAAGCGCAAGTCGTATTTCTGAGCAACTTTGCGCTATTATATATGTCTGGAACATGCAAAAGATTTTGATATAGTTGGTCTGGCACTTGAGCTATTTGAACTTGAAGATTTTGATTCAACGTTTTGTTTTGGTCATGTTGCGACTTTGCAGGTTGTGTTGTTGGAAGTTTTCATTCATCAGAGAGGTTTTAATTTCGATGTAGGCTGCAAAATATGGAAATCAAATATTTCTGTATATGTTGTTTGATTTTAATAAATCGTCGTACTCTACAAACTGCAACTACTATATTCTGTTTCTTTGCATAATTAGATGCAATGAGCTTCAAGAGATACTAGTAGTTCATCAAAAACAAGATAGCATCGTGGTATTAAGTCAATTATATTCTGGGTGAATTGGGTAGTGGCAAGACTTTGAGTCCGATTTTGAGAGTGCTCAGTTAAGGGCTCATGACACCCAACTCACTTTATAAAATTACATATGTTGGTGACAGTTATACCTCACCCGTCCAAAAAAAAAAAAAAAGGAATGAATGATCAAATGAGCTGCTCAAATACATTGTCGCATAATGGCATAAATATGTCTGTACCACATCTTTCTTGAGAATGATATCATAGATATAAGTTCTGCAATTAACAGCAAGCCCTTTGGGTTGCTTAATGGACTGTTTGTTATTAACAGTCGTGGCAATTTTAGCACAGGAAAATGACCTAGCAAAAGTCTAAACCACCGCATGCATCATACTTCCTGAACTATGGGGGAGTTTGGTATGACTTATTTGCAACTTAAGTTGTCTTATAAGTTGTTGTCAAAAAAGTCTGTGACAAAAAAAGTTGAAGAAAAAAGTTGTGTGTTTGGTGAAAAAGTTTTTGCAACTGAAAAGCAATTAATAAATCAATTTTGTTGTTTAGTGTTGATTACCATTATGCCCTTGATGTGTTTACTACCAGCCATATAATTGATGATTTTCACCATATAAATTTTCAATAAATTTTTTTCAACATTTCTAATGTCTGAGTGTCATCTTAAAACATGTTGCAAAATTATAGTACACAAACCAATAGGTAATAGTAAACTACAAATGACGAAGCTAGGCATGTGTAGTATTTATCCCCTATTAACTGTATTAAATTGTTTGGTTTTTATTATTTTCAATAAACTCAATTCTATGTTTCAATCTACTCAACATCAGTGTTTAATTTTCTTACAGTAATAAATGAGAGAGTAGCAGACATTAGAGAACAAACAACAAAGAAGAAGAAAAAAAAAGATGGCTAAAACAACAAAAGAGACCCTGGAGGTTACCTGAAGTGAAATAAGTAGTTAAAATGCTATGTAATTGAAAATAAAGAGTGATGACTATATGGTCTTGCGGAAAAAAGTTCTAAAAAAGATTCAAACCCCCAACTTTTTCCATACCATGCTATACCGACGAATTGCACGCCTGAAGCGATTATCTTGCGATACATTTGCTCCGGAACATGTAGTATTGTTGGAGCAAATAAACCTAAGGACATCAAGTTCATGCTCGAAATCATCTTCGACGTAATTAGTAGATTTTCAAGACTCTGTAGGTACGGTAATCTTTTGTTTCATTTCAGTAAATTTCTTTTGTGTCTCTATCTATTCTTTTGCTTCTCCCCAATAATCCACTTCAGTTTCAATTATCATCCAACACTATCTATATATTGTGCCGGATTCAAATCGAATGTCATTTTCACCCTCATCTCTCATCTATAGCTACCGGTATGAATCTGGCCTCTACCGTTTTAAAGACGTTGGTTGGTACTATTTGAATATTCTTGTCTTGTTATGCATCTGATGACTATGATTCTCTCTGGATCCCATTATCAAAAGTACTAGTAGTGCATCTCCAATTCATAAAACAAATAATACGTGCTTTGCTTTTGCTTGGAGTCTAAATTTGCTTTAAAAAAAGGCCCCAGCATGTCCTTCAATTATTGCTGTGCTCATTTCTCCTCCTACTACCACACAATTCCATTCATCCAACTATCGAAATTTATCTTTAGCCGATTAAGCCAAAAACACATATGGCATCAAGTGACAATCCGGCGACTTCAGCAATTGAAGTCGCCGGAAACATCGACCTGGTCACGTTAATCCTCGCACGAGTACCGGCGAAGCCTCTGATTCGTTTCAAATCCGTCTCCAAACAGTGGTTTTCTCTCATCTCTAGCCCCAGATTCTCCCATCTCCACACCCTTCAAAACCCATATCCCAAACCCTCCTTCCTCTTCTTTCCTCCCGATGTCCGAAGAGACGCAACCGCTTACGCATTCGTCCCTCTCCACTCCTCCTCCACCACCCCGCCGTTCGGATCCCTCTGTTTCAGCACCCCTCCACTCCTCCTCCACCACTACCCTGATCCCCCGGATTTCGTAGTTTCACATTCCTGCAACGGCCTCTTACTCTGCTCCCCAGCGATCAGCCCTTCCGCTCAGGGAGCTAACCCGGCCTATATCTACAATCCCACCACCAAACACCACGCAGTTCTCGTTCCTCCAGCCAGCGACGGCCCGCTAGCGGCCTACTCCACCCGTTACAGCTTAGCCTTCGATCCCTCGCTTTCTCCTCACTATAAAGTCATCATGGTACGTACCGCTCCGGGGACCAAGTCCATCAGAGGATCGATCATGTTCAGGGCCAGACCGGACGTCGAGCCCAAAGAGATGTTTGAAGTCCATGTCTACTCGTCGGAGACTCAATCATGGAAGAAGAATCAGCAGGATATTGAGTGGCCGTCGTACTACTCATTCGAAAAGGGGATATATTCAAACGGGGCCATGCACTGGGCTAGCAAGAAAGATGGTTTCATCTGTTTCGACATCGACGGCGAATGCACCCGTAATATGCCTGAACCTCCGAGTTGTAATGGTTTACGGGGCTGGGAGGAGACGGTGGTTCGCTACTTTGGAGAATCCGGTGGAGATCTCCATCTTGTGGATATTCAAGAGTACGAGTTTATGAAAACTGATGTGTACGTGCTGGAGAGAGATTACTCAGAGTGGTGTCACAAGTACAGGGTGGATATGAATGTGTTCTTGTTATCGTATCCGGGGATTATATCAGCTGATGATGATCCTCTTCAACCGCAATACTACAATTTCTCGTTATTGAGTCTTTTTCAGGTTGGAGGAGATGAGGAAATGGTTTTTCATTTCATGGATAAGGTGATTTCTTATAGTTGTAAGAGCAAGTGCATCAAAGAGCTTCGGAGTGGGTTGATTGGAAAAGTTCATCAGAAGGCTGCTTATATTATTCGATGCTTCGATGGTCATCTCTATTCAGAGACTCTTGCTTTGGTTTGATTGATTTGTCTGAGTGCTTGTGAATATTGTATGTATGTCAGTATGTCGAGTGATTGGAATGTAAGTTATGTGAATACTAATTCTAAATTTGTATTTTAAAAAATTGTTGGTTGAACCTGCTGGTGGATTAGGCGTTGCAATCTAACCAACCGGCATTGACTTTAATGGAGTTGTTAACCTCAGGTGAGGTTAACACCTGTATAAAATAAATGCAATACAAAATTGATTAAAACGTAATTCTCAATTCAAACTCCCCCCTGTTTGCAAAAAAAAAAAAAAAAAAAGAAAAAAAAAATTCAAACTCCCCCCTCTCTCTCTCGTGTTCTTCATGGCTTCCTCTTCCTCTTCATCCAGTTCCATGTTATTATTCTCCGTTTCTGTTTCTCTTTCGCATCCCCCCGTAATAACCAACCCTACCGTCACCATTTCAACCAACACCGGCAACATCACCATCATCAACCGCCCCATACCCAATGTTGCCTTCGGCCAAGAAGAGGTTTGTTTTTGCCTTTCGGTTCATCTTCCCTCCAAATTCTTAAAAAAATAACCATGTCCTGATCATGAAACTCAACAAATTCGATTCAGATGAGTATATGAACTCGTGAGATACGAGAATTGGATGACTGTACTCATTTGGTTATGAGGTCGGGCGAGTTCACTCATTTGTGGGCTCATCTTTCCTGGAAACAGACGAGTGTGTCCTAAACACACGAGTGAACTTGCTTCTCTGGCATGGACATACTCGTCCGGTTCCGAAGAGGGACAATCCCACAGAAGAGTGTGTTGATTTGAAACTGCAAGACATACCAAGCGAGTGCTCGTCTGGTACTTGATCAGACGAGCAAGTCTTGGCATGGTATTCCCAGACGAGTGAGCACTTAGAAAAAATTGCAATTTAGACAATAACCCATACTTGTACAATAATGAAATAAACACGTAGTTAAAATAGTTGTTAATAACCAACACTTAGACAATATTAAATGAAAAGTTTTAATACTTAGATTAAAACTTCTTAAAAAGCAACACTTAGACACGAATTAAATAAAAATATTCCAATGAACACTTGATTAAAATAAAGTTAAGATGAATTAGCTTGAATAACATATACTGAAGATCATGTTTAATTTTGTCATAAATTTACTAATAGTCTATATTTTATTTGCCAGTTCCAGCTGATGAAGGTGGCAGCTTTGGGAGAGGTCACGTTCCCGTTATGCCAGGAGTCGATCGAAAAGGTAACACCACAACCAGAGTGAGCATGATGCATTATGAACAGAGTTTGAAGTACATTCGTCCGGATGTTAGGAGATTCACTGAAATTAGGCTGCCTCAATTGAAGTTTATGTTGGACTTGGATTGTGGGGCGTTTAACTTTCCTCGGCAAATTGTGTGATACGATTTAGAGAATCCAAATAATACAATATTCAAATTCAGTAAAATAATATACAAGAAGTCCTATTTATATACTATACAAAAGGTGAGAATAACATAATAAGGCGATATGGGATAAATATGTTTTATACATATATCATAACAGCACCCCTCAAACTAAAGCGGTTGTGATAAGCGGAAGTTTGAAGACCAAGTTACGAAAGCATCCAGGCCGATGAGATTTTGTATGAATATCAGCAGTTTGATCTGACGAAGACACATACTTGAGATGAATCGTGCCAAAACGAAGATGATGGCGGGTAAAATGACGATCTATCTCAATGTGTTTCGTCCGAGCATGAAAAACATCATTGTGAGCAATCTGGATGGCGCTGCGATTGTCACAACATATAGTAGTAGCACTGGACTGTGGCATTCCCATATCATATAATAACCATCGCAGCCAGATAAGCTCATGTGTAGCATCAGCCAATGCACGATACTCAGCTTCTGTACTGGAACGAGCAACGAAAGTTTTCTTCCAACGACAGTTTGCTTCTTCCTGCACTAGGAGATAAGTGAGTTTCCCAAGAAGAAACTATACCCCGTTGAAGAATGTCTATCAGTCGGATCACCAGCCCAATCAGCATATGAGAACCCATGTATAATGGGTGTGGATTCAGCAGAAAAATATAGAACGCGAAAGAGAGTACCTTTCACATACTGGAGAATACGAAGAACAGCAACATAATGCGTAGAGCGAGGAGCAGTCAGAAACTGACTGACCTGATGAACATCATAAGCTATATCCGGCCGAGTGACTGTGAGATAAACTAGACTACCGACAATTGTCAGTACCGAGTAGGATCAGATAACAATTCACCCTCGCTGGGTGTAAGCTTCAGGTTGGGCTCCAGAGGTGTGGCATCGATCTTTTGATCTGTCAGCTCTGCACGAGCCATAATATCAGAAGCATACTTTGCATGTGAGAGTGAGTATCCATCAGCATCAGATGTAACCTCAAGACCCAAGAAATAACTGAGAGGTCCAAAGTCTTTCATCTCAAAGTTGTGATTCGAGGACTCTTGTAGCTTAGCAATACCAACGAGATGATCCCTAGTAATTATCATGTCATCAACATATATCAGCAAAAGGACAATTCCACGATTTGTACGACGAATGAAGAGAGCTGAATCATACGCACTATAACAGAAGCCAAGCTTGAGCACTGTGGAACGAAACTTATCAAACCAAGCCCGAGGGACTTGTTTTAGACCATATACCGCGCGACGCAGGCGACATACATGTGAGTCGGAAACCTTGAGACCAGGTGGAGGTTTCATATACACCGCCTCTCTAAGATCACCGTTAGGAAATGCATTTTTAAAATCCATCTGGAACAAAGACCAACGCTTCTGAGCGACCACGACTATCAGAGTGCTAACTGTGGTGATTCGAGAACTAGAGCAAATGTCTCCTCATAGTTAATACCATACTCCTGAGTGAAACCCTTGCTACCAAGTGTGTCTTATATCTTTCAACGGAACCATCCGACCAAGTCTTAACCTTATATATCCATCTTCACCCCACTAAGGTTTTACCTGGGGGTAACCGAACAAGATCCCAAGTTTTGGTCTTTGCCAGAGAAGCTAACTCATCATCCATCGGTTTTACCCATAGTAGGTCATATCTTGCCTCTTGATATGACTGTGGTTCTGGATGTCTAATTTTTGTACTCATAACAAAATCACAAAATCGTTTTGGCATGGTCTTCTCTCTGGTAGAGCGACGAAGTTCATCAACTACATCTGCATGGTCAATAGGATCATCAGCAACATCATTTGCATGGTCAATATGACTATCAACAACATCATCTACATGGCCAATAAGATCATTAATCACAAGTTTAACTGGAGGTGCAACTTGCTCCTCAACATCATCAACAACATGCTCATATGGTTGAGCCGGAGGCTCATGGTTAAGATTTTGCTCAGCTAAGTGTTCATGAATCCATCAGGCAAGAAAGCCGTCTCTGGAAGTAATTCGGGTGTCATAGTCATGCTATCAGATGAATCACCATAGAAAAGATCATAAGTCGGATCGGTGAAGGCAGGATTATCCACCAAGGTCGATTAATGATTTATAGAGAGTCAACCTAGTGTCCGCGCGACATGTTCTATGCTAGTACATGATATGTAAACGTATCATACACGTATCGAAACAACATGTAGCATAATTAAACAAATCCAACTAAAATCCAATTATCAATGTCTCATATGCTCATCAATCATATTGCCAGTGATCGGCTACCGAGTCCCAATTTTCTAAAACAATCCACAAAGACGACTCTTATGTGGTTTAGGAATGGGAGGTGCCTACATTATTGGCCCGTAGTCGACCTACTCCAAGATTACTCTTCAGGTAGTTGATGCGCAAACTAACGTGCTGTCGCAAGTGTACGAATCTTGTAATACCGGGTGCAATTTAGACTCGGGTGATCGTTCCCACGAGGACTGTTTCGGGTTTACTTTCGTTGTCAGTTTCGGTTATCCAAGTGTAGTAACAAGGAGGAGTAGGTTGTGATTGTAGTGACTAAACAGAAATTAAAAACGTAAACGTAAATATTTTTGTGACGTCTTCTGAAATAAGCTGATTTGGTTGTAACGATAATAGATGAAGGCTAGGCTCCAGGATCCCCTAGGGTTTCTACAGATTTCGGTTTTACGTTCGATTATGAAAACACTCAGCAGTTTCGATATCTGTGCAACGTACCAGTTGTGCAGTGACTTTTCAGATTCCACACGTAATCCCGATCCTGCAGACTTTCGGATTCTTGTTAAGCTGCCTAAATCTGCAGTCTCGTTCTAATCCTGTTAGGGTTTCTAACCTGTCCGAATGGCCCGGGTCAAATTCTCTAACAGTTGGTCTCACGTTTTTCGATGCTAGCCCTATCTCCCTTTCTCTGGTCGGTCTATCAGGGTAAGGTACTAAATCCCGGTTTTTCTTCCTAACCCTAACTTGACGTTTTCACCTACAAGCTGGGATCTATAGCAATCCTGGGTGATCAATCCTATCATGCATATACGATAATAATCAAAACCAGAATAACAGATACAACTTGCTGAATTAAGACAATCATCATGAATCAATAAACGAAGTAATCATAAAATCTGAGTACGAAACCCTAGGTTCACCGAGAACCTAGGTGAGAAGTTTAGCTACGACTAGACATAATACAAAACGCAGTTTCTGAATATAGAGAGAGAGAATGAAATCAAACTAAGTCTTCGAATCTCGAATCGCGCTTTCGTGCTCTCCGTGAATGCTCTGACTTGCCCTTCGGTTGTGCTGAGAATTATGCTGTGTCTCCGTGTCTTCAAAACGAGTCTGGACGAGTCTTTAAATAGTGCTGTTTCCCGAAAACGCTTGTGCCCGAAATTACGGAATCTGCCATCGGTCCACCGTTTTTGACCAAAAAGTCAAAACTGGCTGCGTATATACGCAGGGTTGCGTATATACGCAACCAGGGCCCAACCAACAACCCCCATCTCCCTCCCTGCCTGCGTATATACGCAAGGCTGCGTATATACGCAGGCCTGCGTATATACGCAGGCAGGGGGTGGAGATGTGGGCCCCACTTGGTCCTTTGGTGGGCCAGGTTTGGTCCCCTGGGTCCCACTCTTCTGCCTGACGCTCCCGGTTTGCCTCTTCGGTGTTCTCATGCTTTTCCGTGTATCCGTCGTGTCCCTGTTTTGTGCACGTTTCCCGAGACGGTCCCGGCTTGGTCCCGACACGCTTCCCGATGCACCTCCCGAACCTGTTCCTGAAAAGGCAACACGAACGAAAACCCGCTATCATATCCAAATATATCAAGAAATAAGCAGAAATCTTGCAAGTACAAATAAACGTCTCGTTCTAGATTCCCGAGGCATTCTAAGGCATTTTCCGGCAAAAACTGCTAATTCCGACACAAATACTCGTGAAATCAGGCTAAAAGATAACCCCTAATTGGGCGTTATCAAATACCCCCGCACTAAACATTGCTCGTCCCGAGCAATCCTGCCAACTCTAGCCTGCCTTTCTGTCCTCGTGACTGACTCTGTACATACCCTACCGTTGCATACGCTTTCGACCCGAACCTTTCAACCGGACGACTCGATAGAAAAACTGACTCAGATAGAATATACACAGACTCAAACGACTCAAAACAGACTAGTGACAAAAATATTTTTTTTGGCGAGATCGGGCAACCTCAAAAACATAAACAGTGTGTCCTCGTGATCTCATCCTTTTCAGAATTTACTTCCCTGCAAGCGATCGGTAAGTCTGAACAGATTTATATGGTGGATTTAAGCACTGGACCGAAATACTATTACTTTGGTTATCAAACTGAGCAAATCCCTAGCTAACTTACCATCCGAGCTGTTTCCGAAAGGATCTATGTCTAATCAGGTAGGATAGATATATGTATCAAGGTACGGCATAATCCTACATGTTATGACATTCTCACAATTTACCAAACTCACACCCCTCACCGAGATCCCGAAAAACTGCTCGAAACACCTAAGTTCCTGCTTTCCCAATTCTCTTGTCCCCCGGTGTGTCTTCGCCGTGCTCGCGGCCACAAATGTGAAGCGGTGTAAAACGTCTCGAAAATTGTGCCACTCACTCAGCTTTTTTTTTAATTTAAATAACAAAAACACAAACAAACTAAAAACTAGATCATAATTTTTTTTCTCTTTATTTTTTTTATTTTTTTTTATATTTTTTTTTTTATATTTTTTTCATAGTATACTTTTTTTTTTATTTTTTTTATAACACAACTATATATACAAACGTACACGAATACTGACAATACTAAACTGACTAAAGCTGAGTGAGTGAAAATAAATCTCTATCGTGGGGTATGTAAAATGTCCTCATGTGAAGTACCCCCACACTAATCCTGAAGCGCTGATCCTGTAGTCGAGATAATACTGTGCAGTCCCACCGAACCTCCTCATCACCAAAGATGTAGAAAAACGGCACAACCACCAATTGACCCTACAACCCCCCGGAACCCCGTTTTGTGCGAAAAGATGCTCGCACGCGACTAACTCCTCCTGTGGTCACTATGTAGTGAAGTGATCCACCTCCGCAAATTAATGCACTGTCGCCTCTCACTCACCCTGTCCTTCCCTCGAAAAGCGTGTCAAAATCGAAACTGTCAAAAACTGATAACTCATGAAGCTCCCCCATCTAAAACCTGCCCCCACTCACTCCCTCCGTCATAACACGTAGAATAGCCAACTATCGACTGATGAGGTCTCAAAGAAGGCTGCCTAGGCTAAAGTGGCTACGAAGAAAGAGGGTAAATGGCTTCAAACGGGTTGACTAGTTGGACCTAGGGGTAAGAAACAGGACGTGAGGTCCCTTGATAGCCAGTCACTCCACCGAAAAATGCGATGACCGTGACGGCGCCCGTGGGCGGGTTGTCGACTACCTATGTGACGGTGGTGTAGCAACTAGTCGGATTTTTCGCTCAGTTGATAATTACTCGCGGATTCCAAAGGTCACTGGCTCTCACCTATCTACTATACCTCGGTGCAAGTTTTCTTCTCTTTCAAAGGATTCAAACTCAATTTCTTCACTGTTTTCGTTATCTCGATTGCCCTTTCTCAAAATTTTCTGATTTCAAACTCTTTTTTTTTTTTGAAAAATAATTTATTCTTGCTGTTTGCGTATATACGCAGGTCTGCGTATATACCCAACCAGCAGCATAAAAAAAATTTTAATTTTTCATTTTTTTTTAATCCATATTTAATGCATGGCCAGAATGATTATGGTGGGTTGACTCAAATAACGAAAATATGCTGACTCAAAAATAAAAATAAAAAATAAAAATAAATACGAAAAAACGTGCAGACCGGGTTAATGCAGACACGACTACCACCCCCCACTAAGAGGTGGCATGCCCTCATGGCACTCACTCGTCCGAAAAAAATGTCGGGTCTGACCCGGTCTCGGACGTACCGGATATGCTACCCGGCGAGCTGCTCTCTGAATCAGTCCTAAATACCGGCTGACGTGCCCGTGTACGGGGCCGGTAATCCGAGGACTGTGACTCGGACCCAGTCCAACTGCTAGGTGGCTGGGATCGCAAAGTCGTCCTGCCACTCGAAGGCTGCTGAGTACGGGCCCCAGTCTGCTGGGTACGGGTCCCAGCCTGACGACCTGTAGGCTGCCGGGATCGTGTCCCAGGCTGCCGTCTCTCCTGTCGGGCAGGTGGCTGTGATGGCTGAGTCGGTGGTGGTGGCTGGGTCGGGGGTGGTGGGGCTGACGTGCACTCGCTAGAGTCCCCGTCATCCGACCATCCCTCGGTAAAGCTGCTGGAGTAGGTAGGTGGAAAATACAGCGGAAGTGGCGGTTCTCGGCCCGCGTGCCGAGCCGCATCCCGCTGCTCCTCTCGAATACTACCTAGGGCAGCCTGGGTGTCCTTCGTGACCTTCCGCTGAGTCCGGCGGTTATGCGTCAACGCTCTCCAAAGCTTGCCCACGCTCTCATACACCTTCTCTCCTATGGACTTGCGTCCGCCCTGACACCCCTCAAATCTCTCGTCCACTCGGGGCAGTCTACGTGGCGGGGCCGGTCGAGCTCGTGGGGTCGGGTTGGCCCGTGGGGCCGGCTCACCTCTCTGACGGGCAGGCTGAGGCTGGGCATTCCTCTCAGTCCCCTGTCTACTCGACTCGGGGCGCTCACTCTCTCTACTAGTACGGCATCGCCGAAGTCCGGCCGATGCCTGGCAACTGACTGGTCGCTCCTGAGTCGAACGCCTCCTAGGGGCAGGGGCAGGGGCAGGTGCAGGTGCAGGAGCCGGGTCCTCCTCCATAAAATCGTCATCCTCATCGAGGTCAACGACTGGCTGTGGTGGGCCCGGGTGACGAGCGATAAGCTTCCTATAAGGCCGAGGCTTAGGAGGCTGTAGGTTACCCTCTAAATTGTGCAGCGGAACCTCAAACTCCCGTGCCAGTTTGGCAATAAGGTCGGCGTACCCCAATCCCTTATGGCTCCCGGAGCAGTTCCGCTCCTGCATGTACACCCAAATCCGACGAGGAATGTCAACCTCTCGTCTCAGAACAAGGCAATAGACTAAGAGTACGTAATCAAAGTCAAGGTAGGTGAAGTGTTTAATACCCACGACCCTGTTTACTACCCACTCGGCCCACCACCGTGGCGGGCCGGTAATAAAACGAGAATGCAATTTCTTGCCTATCTCGCCTGTCCCCTCTCTCTCGAAATGGGCACCCGGGTACCCCCCAGTCACAACCCGCAAAAGCTCAGCATCGCTAGGCGGGTAATCTGCACACTCAGCATATGCGCACGAGAAATGGCACATCGGGATCTGGTACGCTTGGCGGATGGTATCCGCCGTGAGCAACAGAAACGTACGCCGCAAATAAACCCAACGAACATCCCCGTTGGCCTCACCCTCCCCCTTGTGCATGAGGTTCGCGTAGAACTCACGCACCAAGTCAGAACTGGACAAGTCCGGAAACCCCGCTAGGGACGTTCCGAAAATGTCCGGTCGACTCGCATAATCGGCCATCTCTGGCGGCATGTTCGTATGGTCGACCTCAAACTGAAAGTCTACGGGAAGGCCATGACCCATTTTGGTTCCGGTCATAAAGTAATGTTGGGCATGATGGTTGACGAACCTAAAACTGTCAAACAGCGTAGGGGAAAGCTCATCCGCCTCATAGTCAGTCGGGATGTCATCTCGCTCGGGGTCTAAGACGGGTACGTGAAACTCCATAACAGACTAAAATCTCGTAAAACGTGCCAACTCGGGAAAATAAGCAAGAACGTGAAACGTGCACAAAAATAGTGTGTCTCAATAGATAGTCCACCTAAGAGCTACCAGAGGTCCACACGGCAAGTGCCGCTCCAAAACGCAAATTACCGAAAATAACGGGCCCGGCTACGGGCCGTGCCAAAACGGAAAATAAAGCGAGGGATGAGATTTTCGACCTTCCCTAAACAGGGGTGAAGACCGGAGATTCTGCCCGGAAAGTCGCCGGAAAGCCGCCGGCGGTCGCCGGAAAAGTCGTCGGAAAATTCAACTGCCCGGAATTGAAATCCGAGCCCACCAAATCGAAGCCCTCGATCTCCTCGTTCACGTTCCTTTGTACGGTTTTTGCTAGTTCTTGCTCTAACACCTTCGAATCTGCACTTTTCCTCAAGAACACCTCACTTTTTGATGGAAATTGCCCGCTCGATTTTCGCTTGTTTCTGGATTTTGATGGATGAATCTTGCTCCTTGCGACGAGGGGATTCCAGAAATGTGCCCGGATTTTGATTTGGAGGTCCGACGCACAATTTGTGTTCTTCAAGTGAGAGGAAATGGAGGTAGAGAGAGAAAGAGAGGTGCCAACAATGGCAAACCCGGCCCCCTCTCTCACTATAAACCCTAAATGGTCAAAATGACCAAAATAATCCCGGGGTTTTGAAAAAATTTCGATTTTTTTTTCTTTTCTTTCCTGTTTACGTATATACGCAGTACTGCGTATATACCCAACCAGAAAACAACCAAAAAAGAAGAAAAAAAATATTTCCCTGCCCACGGGTTGCGTATATACGCAGGGGCTGCGTATATACGCAGCCCGAGGCAAAATACAATTTTTTTTTTCAAATCTTCTCTCTTCCCCTGTTTCCTCGGTTCTGGCTGTTTTGGATGTTTCTGTATCTGCACATTCTCAAATTCAAAGTAAAAAACCCGCTCATCTCGCCTCTCTCGAAAATTCAGAACTGTCATAATAACGTAATAACTAATAAAACTAAATAAATAAACGATAAATTTTGGGTTGCCTCCCAAACAGCGCCTTGTAATTTACGGTCGACGGCCCGACCTTGTTACCTCTTACGGATCATCAAAATAGACCGGGTCTATTTTGACGACTTCGGCGGTCTCGAGATACGGCTTGATCCGGTTCCCGTTCACCCTGAAACTGGATTTGTCTTTTGGATTTTCCAGCTCGAATGCCCCCCAGGCAAAAATCTGCTTGATGATGAACGGTCCCGACCAACGAGACCTCAACTTCCCCGGAAAGAACCGCATCCGGGTATTGTAGAGAAGCACCTTGTCGCCTTCATTAAACTGCTTTGGCGTGATACGGTTATCATGCCACTTCTTTGTCTTCTCTTTGTAAATTTTGGCGCTCTCGAAAGCCGTTCTGCGGAATTCTTCCAATTCCAGCAGTGCCATCTTCCTCTTATCCCTTGCTAGATTCTGGTCCAAGTTCAGCAGTTTGATGGCCCAATACGCCTTGTGCTCCAGTTCCACCGGTAAGTGGCACGCTTTCCCAAAAACGAGCTGGTACGGTGACATTCCCAGCGGTGTTTTGAAAGCTGTCCTGTAGGCCCAGAGCGCATCGTCTAGTCTGACGGACCAATCCTTTCGGCCGAGATTCACTGTTTTCTCGAGTATGCTCTTGATCTCTCGATTCGACACCTCGGCTTGCCCGTTCGTCTGCGGATGATAAGGTAACGAGACTTTATGAACTGACACACCGTATTGTTTCAGAACTTTCGCAAAAACTCGATTGATGAAGTGAGAGCCCTCGTCGCTGATCATTGCCCTGGGGGTCCCGAAACGAGTGAAAACGTTGCGTTTCAGAAAACGCTCAACGGTAGCTGCATCGTTTGTCTGACACGCGATCGCTTCGATCCAATTTGTCACATAATCTACTGCCAGCAGAATGTAAAGATTCCCCATTGAAGACGGGAACGGACCCATGAAGTCAATCCCCCATACATCAAATGGCTCTACCTCCTGCCACACGGTCATCGGCATCTCGTCCCGGTGTGACGTGTTTCCTGTCCTCTGGCACCTATCACATCCCTGTACATAGTCGTGACAGTCTTTGAAGATTGTCGGCCAGAAAAACCCGGACTGCAGTATTTTATGCGCTGTTCGCGTTCCCCCAAAATGACCCCCACACTGTGATGAATGGCAGTGTCGGATCACGTTCCAGGCCTCGTGGGTCGGGATACACCTTCTCAGGATGTTGTCGTCCCCCTGTTTGAACAAGTACGGGTCGTCCCAGAAATACTGTCGACTTTCGGCAATGAACTTTTTCCGCTGCGACGGGGTGAGATCCTCGGGAAGCGTGCCAGTGACCAAGTAATTGGCTATGGCATAGTACCACGGTCTCCCGATTTTTACTGCCATGATGTGCTCGTCTGGGAAGTTTTCCTTGATCGGCACCGGGTCCACCTTCACGTTTTCAAGTCTGGATAGGTGATCCGCTACCACGTTCTCAACTCCCTTCTTGTCCCGGATTTCCACATCGAATTCCTGCATTAGTAGTACCCACCTCAACAGTCTCGGTTTCGCGTCCTTCTTGTCCAGCAGGTATTTCAGGGCACTATGGTCGGTAAAAACGATAACTTTTGACCCGACCAGATAGGGCCTGAATTTATCCAGGGCGTACACCACGGCCAGCAGTTCCTTTTCTGTCGTGCCATAGTTGAGCTGGGCATCGTTGAGTACCCGGCTCGCATAATAAATGACGTGGCATACCTTATCCTTCCGCTGTCCCAAAACTGCCCCGACTGCGTAGTCGCTGGCGTCACACATCAGCTCAAACGGGAGTGACCAATCTGGCGTGGTTATAACCGGGGCTGTGGTCAGCTTTTCCTTCAAATGGTCAAAAGCCTGCCGACATGCTGCATCGAAATCAAAGGGTACGTCTTTTCCGAGTAACGCGCAAAGTGGCTTTGTGATCTTGGAAAAGTCCTTGATGAACCTTCGGTAAAATCCTGCATGTCCCAGAAAACTTTTGATCGCCCTTACGTTCGTCGGGTATGGAAGCTGCTTTATCACCTCGATCTTAGCCCTGTCCACCTCGAGTCCTTTGCTGGAAATTCTGTGACCCAGCACGATCCCCTCGGTGACCATAAAGTGACACTTTTCCCAATTGAGCACCAAATTTGCCTTCTTGCATCGGATCAGAACCTGGCCCAAATGGAACAGGCAGTCATCGAAACTGTCCCCGAAGAGTGAAAAGTCGTCCATGAAGACCTCCAGATTTTTCTCGATCATGTCGGAAAAAATCGCCATCATACATCTCTGGAATGTGGCAGGAGCATTACACAACCCGAACAGCATGCGCCGAAACGCGAACGTACCGTATGGGCAGGTAAACGTCGTCTTTTCCTGATCTTCCGGGGCTATGAAAATCTGGTTGTACCCGGAGTACCCGTCCAGAAAGCAGTAATAGGCGTGGTGGGCGAGCCGGTCCAGCATCTGGTCCATGAATGGCAGCGGGAAGTGGTCCTTCAGTGTTGCATCGTTTAGCCTCCTATAGTCCATGCAGATCCGCCAGCCTGTAACGGTACGCTGCGCAATCTGCTCCTGATCTTTATTCTGCACTACCGTAATACCCCCCTTTTTAGGCACGCACTGGACCGGGCTGATCCACGTGCTGTCCGATATGGGGTAGATGATTCCCGCTTCCAGCCACTTCATGACCTCTTTTCGCACAACGTCCTTCATGTTCGGGTTCAGTCTCCGCTGGGGCTGAATCACCGGTTTCTTGTCTTCTTCAATTCGGATCTTGTGCATGCATTAGGAGGGGCTGATCCCCTTGATATCTGCAATCGTCCAGGCGATTGCTTCCTTCTGCTCTCGCAATACTTCCAGCAGTTTCTGCTCCTGTTCCTGAGATAAACGAGACGAAACAATTACGGGCAGAGTGCTATTTTCACCAATATACGCATACCTGAGATGGCTCGGGAGCGGTTTCAGCTCCAGTGCGGGTGGCTCCTTGAGTGACGGGACAAGAATCATCTTTTGCCCGCCGTCTTCGTCCCGGTGCAAAGTGGTCCAGTCCTCGGCTCTCATGGCGTGCTCGCACCGAGTCTTCTCTTTTTCTTCCCCGTACATGCTGTCAATCTCTTCCCACAACTGGTCCATCTCCTCGTTTTCCCAGCCTTCGTCCACCACATCGATAGCAAAGATGTCCTCGTGGTCGTAGTAATTTGGCAGTTGCAGATTTTTAAAAACGTTGAATTTCACTTTTTCCTCGTTAATCTGCATGGTCAGCTCCCCGCTCTTGCAGTTTATCATTGCTTCGCCCGTGGCCAAGAACGGCCTGCCAAGTATGAGCGGTACCTCCCCTGCCTCCATGTCCAGGATGACGAAATCTGCCGGAAAAATAAGCTCGCCAACCTTGACCAGAATATCCTCGATAACCCCGTAGGCCTGTTTTACGGACCTGTCTGCCATCTGCAGCATGATTCTGGTGGGTCGGGGTTCACCGACTTTCAAACTCTTGAAAATCGTCAGCGGCATCAGGTTGATGCTGGCTCCTAGGTCACACAGAGCCTTTCCTGTGTAAGCGTTACCTAGGGTGACCGGTATGACGAAACTGCCAGGATCCTTTCTCTTCCTCGGTAGCCCATTCTTCACACAATTGATCACTTCTGCCGTCAAGTTTATGGTCTCGAAATCGCTCATTCGCCTCCTCCCATACAAGATGTCCTTGAGGAATTTGGCGTAAGTGGGCATCTTAGCCAAAGCCTCAGCAAAAGGTATGTTAATCTGCAGCTGCTTGAACATCTCGAGAAACCTGGCGTAGTCCTTGCTGTCATCCCTCTTTCGTGTTCGCAAGGGGTACGGGACCTCCTTGGAGACGGGTACAGTTTCTGCACCTGTCTCGTTCTGCACTACATCCTGCTCAACCGGGCCCTTCGGCTGGGGGCGGTCGACTGTGCTGTTATCCTGGCCCGACAAGTTGCGTTCTACTTCTTTCGAATTTTCTGCACGTGCGTGGCTAGGATACGGTGGATCCTGCAGTGCCAATCCACTACGAGTGGAGATAGCATTGATCTGAGCCCGTGGATTGTTTACTGTGTTTGAGGGTAGGTTTCCTGGCTGTCTCTCCGTTAGCTGATGTGCTAACTGCCCCACCTGTACTTCCAAAGCGCGCAGTGACGTTTTGGTTGTCTGCATATCTGCCGTCAAGGTGTCCATGTGCTTGAACCGGGACTCCATAGTCTGGAACATGGACTTGATCTCTTTCATCTGAGCGTCGTACTGCTGTGCGGATGGGACTGACTGAGCTTGCGGGGCCGGGGCAGCCTGCTGAGCTGGTGGCCTGTGCTGGAATCCCGGTGCATAAACTGCTGCGTTCGGGTTTCCGTACCGAAACCCGGGATGGTCTCTCGTGCCCGGTCGGTACCGGCTCGGGTCCCACTGCTGCTGTACGTAATTGGTATCTTCGGTCCTTAGCTCCTCAATGGCTGTGTCCAGATCCGGTTCCTCGACTACTGCAACAGTCTTCTTATCCGAGTAGACTTTCTTGACCAAGTCGTGAACGATCTTGGCCAGGTTGTCTATACGGTCATCCTCTGCAGGTTCGGCTCTAGCCGCCATCCTGCGATCGTCAAACAGTCGGGTGTCCTGCTTGGCCAACTGCTTCATCAGGTCATACGCACCTTCTTTGTCCACGTGATACAAGAAGTTTCCTCCGGCCTCTCTGTCAATCCTGTCGGCGTTCTCCCTGTCTAGGGCATGGTAGAAAACCTGCAGGATTTTCGCGTCTCCAAAACCGTGGTTCGGGCACCGTTTGACCAATCTCATGAGCCTGTCCCATGCGTCCACCACCGTCTCCACCATCTTCTGTCTGAATGACAGGATCTCGCTCTGTAACTGTATGACTCGGGAGGCGGGATAGAACTTTGCCAGAAAATCCGTGACACACTCCTCTCATGTGGTGATGGATCGGGGTGGTCGGGATTCAAGCCAGTCTTTGGCTACTCCATAAAGACAGTACGGAAATAAGATCAACATGAGTGCCTCTGCTTCTACCCCCTTGTATCTGACCTTGTTGCAGTAATCTTCCAATTTCCCGATAAAATCGTTCGGGTCTTCGTCGGCCCTGCCATGAAACGGGCAGAGAGTTTGTACCGTCTGGATGGTGGATGGTTTGATGTCAAAGTGCTCGGCGGTGATCTCGGGCACCACAATAGCTCGCTCATGCCCCCCGGTGGGGACTTCGAAATTTTCCACCAACGCCTTCCCAGATCGGTTATATGTTCTCTGGTTGCTTCGGGAAGCAAGTCCCGCTGTGACAAGCTCCTCAATGTACCGCGCCATCTGGGCTGGGGTACGTGTCTCTCGTTCCTGTCCACCGGCTTCGGTGTTCTCGGGTGGATCTCTCTGGTTGGTTGCCATCCTGCTTTCTCGGTTTCTGCGGTTCTGTTCGGTATACAGTTTTTCCGGGTTGTCGAGTTGTGTCACCAAATCGCGAGGCAATCTGGGCATCAACTAAACAGTCCTGAAAACGCAGATTCAAAAACACAGTGAGATAAAAAGAAAAATAACAAAACTGAAAATAAATAAAAACTCAGAAAACTAATTCTGACTACTGAATAGACCCTAAAAAGTCCCCGGCAACGGCGCCAAAAACTTGATGCGCAAACTAACGTGCTGTCGCAAGTGTACGAATCTTGTAATACCGGGTGCAATTTAGACTCGGGTGATCGTTCCCACGAGGACTGTTTCGGGTTTACTTTCGTTGTCAGTTTCGGTTATCCAAGTGTAGTAACAAGGAGGAGTAGGTTGTGATTGTAGTGACTAAACAGAAATTAAAAACGTAAACGTAAATATTTTTGTGACGTCTTCTGAAATAAGCTGATTTGGTTGTAACGATAATAGATGAAGGCTAGGCTCCAGGATCCCCTAGGGTTTCTACAGATTTCGGTTTTACGTTCGATTATGAAAACACTCAGCAGTTTCGATATCTGTGCAACGTACCAGTTGTGCAGTGACTTTTCAGATTCCACACGTAATCCCGATCCTGCAGACTTTCGGATTCTTGTTAAGCTGCCTAAATCTGCAGTCTCGTTCTAATCCTGTTAGGGTTTCTAACCTGTCCGAATGGCCCGGGTCAAATTCTCTAACAGTTGGTCTCACGTTTTTCGATGCTAGCCCTATCTCCCTTTCTCTGGTCGGTCTATCAGGGTAAGGTACTAAATCCCGGTTTTTCTTCCTAACCCTAACTTGACGTTTTCACCTACAAGCTCGGATCTATAGCAATCCTGGGTGATCAATCCTATCATGCATATACGATAATAATCAAAACCAGAATAACAGATACAACTTGCTGAATTAAGACAATCATCATGAATCCATAAACGAAGTAATCATAAAATATGAGTACGAAACCCTAGGTTCACCGATAACCTAGGTGAGAAGTTTAGCTACGACTAGACATAATACAAAACGCAGTTTCTGAATATAGAGAGAGAGAATGAAATCAAACTAAGTCTTCGAATCTCGAATCGCGCTTTCGTGCTCTCCGTGAATGCTCTGACTTGCCCTTCGGTTGTGCTGAGAATTATGCTGTGTCTCCGTGTCTTTAAAACGAGTCTGGACGAGTCTTTAAATAGTGCTGTTTCCCGAAAACGCTTGTGCCCGAAATTACGGAATCTGCCATCGGTCCACCGTCTTTGACCAAAAAGTCAAAACTGGCTGCGTATATACGCAGGGTTGCGTATATACGCAACCAGGGCCCAACCAACAACCCCCATCTCCCTCCCTGCCTGCGTATATACGCAAGGCTGCGTATATACGCAGGCCTGCGTATATACGCAGGCAGGGGGTGGAGATGTGGGCCCCACTTGGTCCTTTGGTGGGCCAGGTTTGGTCCCCTGGGTCCCACTCTTCTGCCTGACGCTCCCGGTTTGCCTCTTCGGTGTTCTCCTGCTTTTCTGTGTTTCCGTCGTGTCCCGGTTTTGTGCACGTTTCCCGAGACGGTCCCGGCTTGGTCCCGACACGCTTCCCGATGCACCTCCCGAACCTGTTCCTGAAAAGGCAACACGAACGAAAACCCGCGATCATATCCCAATATAGCAAGAAATAAGCAGAAATTCAGCAAGTAGAAATAAACGTCTCGTTCTAGATTCCCGAGGCATTCTAAGGCATTTTCCGGCAAAAACTGCTAATTCCGACACAAATACTCGTGAAATCAGGCTAAAAGATAACCCCTAATTGGGCGTTATCAGTAGTTACTTCACCTTTTGTGAAATCAGTACCTCTTTCTATATGTTTGGCCTTATCAAAGTACTGTAGGCATACGCTAGCACTATAGGTTGGTTGACAGCCCATAAGCTTATCAGAAACCTTCTTATCCAAACATATTTCTGTCCGGTGACAGAACAGGCAATCGTGCTTCGCTTCCATGATCGATGGAGCGGTCTAATACGATTGTGCAACACTTATGCTGCTGTTTCATGCGATGTCATCTAGCATGGACTATAGCCTGAGTCGGATCTACGTGTATCTAGGTCCCCACCCTAGTCAGCACGCATAGCTGGCTAGTCGAAGCATCATCTTCGATAGTTATAACATGTGATCCTTCGTACAGAGTATCCTTTTGGTTGCAATATAGTGTCTTAAGTTAGATTTCCTGAAATCCACTCTTCCGATTGCATAAGGTTTGTGGGGTCTCAGTATATACCATAGTATATAGCAGACTCACACTGCATCGGGCACTTTGGTCATTTGGTCAATCTTGTATGGTGTCTTCTAGGGCACATATTCAGGCTCGTAAAATCCTGCAGCGAGTTATAGGAGTATCACATGGCATTGGGTCCATTACATGGAATCGTTCAGAGTATCTTCTTGTTGTCCGCCTTATGCGTCAATATAAGAAGTCCTTTTGAACGAACGAGAGTGCATCTCGCCCTACTAATATCCTTCGTCACAAATCGAAAGGATAACCACCCTATAATGGATGTGAAATAGTCCTTAGACTCTCCTGAAGATAGTGTGTCATCGATAATAAGTGACGTGTTCATCTACTCTCTACGACCGAGAGTGATATGCAGCGATTTTCATCCATTGATAATATACTGCTGACTTAGAGGACTAATTAAGATCACACATAGGCTTAATTAGCTTGCACCTATTCGTGCATTTGATCATACATCTCGAAACCCTGTGGTCGAGTCATACAGATCACCTCTCTGATTTATCTATTGAGAAATTCAGTCGTCACGTTTATCGAGAATGGAGCCTTATTTCCATAATCACAACTATTACCGATATCTCTGCAATTCGTATGCCTTACTATGCTTCCGTCTGTGTCACTCTGAATGACCTTGGAAACCCATCCATTTCCAATAGTCTGACATCCAGTCCGAAAAGTCAACTTAGCCATAAACTTGGTTGGTCCTTTACAGACTCTAACTTTTCCTGTAAAGGCTACTTTTCATTCTTCATAATTAGGGAACGATAAGGCATAGTATTCTATCCTATCGTTTATGCAAGGTGATCCTTAAGATCATCCCTTCGATTTCAAATAGTCGGTGGTGGTATGCTCCTATGAGCAATTCCTTTGCATAGGAGGATCATAATTTGCTCTCACCCCTATGGATGGGCACCTCGCTTAGAAAGTCACTCCCACTGTCCGAAGGATCCTTGAGGGACTAATTCCTCATAATGGACTAAGGAACAGGGTATTTTCTAGCGGTCCCTCCATGCTCGCGGAGATCATCATCTCTACAAACATTCCCTTAACTATGGACATCTCCTTATGAGAAATCATATATCTTGTGAATCCATTTGCGTTACACTACTAATCGGCTGTTGCGTTTCGAATACGCAACCCCCTAGAGTACTCTGAATAGTATGGGAAGACATGTTACTCCATGAAGATACATTTATTCCATCCAGGGTCTAAATTGCTTCTTGTCAGGTGATGAAATATCCTGGGAAAATGTCCTAGGTTCATCATCATCTTGCGTGGTGACCACCATGGCCTCCCCTTCGATGTCAAATCGTCGACGGAGTGTGCTCCAAAGAGCGTTCCTACGCAAAGAGGGTTCTTCTTCAGCATTATCGTCATATACGATATGCCACTCACTAGGTAAGGCACTCCGACTGTTCTCAAGGTTCATAGGAACATATTCCTCTTGAGTAGTGGTGAGTTGAGTGTCATCTAGTGGTTCCTCTTCCTCGCAGAGAATACCATCTCCACGAGTTTCTCCCTGACTAGGAAAACTTAGTTAGCTCATAAGCTGCCGATCCCTATGGCCTAAGGTGACCTCATATAGGTTGCCTTTTGGTCCACATCTCGTAGGGCGTAGTGACTACAGACTTGGTGGGTATTCAGTTGAGTACATCGACAGCCGTTTAACAAAGCGTCTCCTCAATATAGGGAACATGTGCTTTGCACGCACTATCATACATCGAACCATCTTCAGGCAGTATCCTACTCCTCCTATCCGCTACAGTATCCTGCTGCGGAGTGCGGGGAATGCACACCTGCCTTACTACTCCTTTCCATCACATAGCTCTTGCTAAGATAGATACTCGCAATCTCATTCTGGCTAAGGACATATCCTTTTATCCAGACGATTTTCTACCTTTTGTAGATACCTGTCTCAAGCACCCTTGTGCCTCAGACTTATGTGGCCCAAGCACACATAGTTGAGATGCGTACAATAATCTACGAATGTGATGGAACAGTAAGCACCATGTCTTTAGCTATTAACATTTAATGGAACACAAATACAACATAATGAATTGTTTGTAAAGACTCAATAATCCTTACTGCTTTACTGGATGGTTTGCCTTTCGCCTTTCGTGTAAGGCAAGAATCACACACAGGTAAGGGTACCTTGGGCATATTCCAAGCATGCCTACCTTAGCTAGCCTGAACATCCTTTCCTGATGTAGTGTGTCAGAATCTAGCGCGCCGCATGTCAGAATCTTATGGCACAACCCTAGAGGTGATATCCAAAGATCCTGAGGCGTTATTCATGCTAGAAATCAAGAGTGCATAACCATAACATGACCAATTCACAAGTAAAACTGTGACCAAAACAACTTTTGGTGGATACTCCCTCAAAGATAATCTTATGGATCCTTAGACGAGAAGTTAGCGCCATGTCTGGCCTTCTAGTCTTAGGGAAACATCCTTTTCCTCCTTTGCATTTGCCTGTCTTGGGATATTGGTCATGTACCAATATTTCGCCCTTATTCCCTTATCCTTGCCCCACCTGTTCCACGGTCCTAATACCGGGCTAGGGACTACATCTGCCAATCATACTTCATTCACAGTTTTTTAGCAATCATATATTGCTTAGACTTCAAAAGTATGCTGAACTAGTATTCTAAGCAAGCACTTGGTTGCTTAGATCCTAGAACCGAGCGATGTTTGGTCTTATCCAAACGTCTTGACACTCTCAAAGTGTGTCATATATCGTTTTCATGGCACTTTCATGAAACGTGGCAGAGATAGCAACAAATTGCTAATCGGATAACTTAAACATCTCATCATAACGGCATGAATCTTTGATGCTATAGTTGAGTACTAATCTCAGATACTATATAGTCGAGTGCCAAAATTTTATGATTTGAGTTTGATAGTTTAAGGTGGGATTTATGAGTCATTACTCACAACTTTTAATGAGGCAAATGGCTAAGGTGGATCCAAGATTCTTCTTTGGCTCATTCCTACAATCTTTGGATCTCAAAGTGGTCTTGAACTTGCTGATGAGGTCATTTCCCCACCTTGGCATAGCACGCTCTATGAAATTTATCTTGACTGCCTCCCACTTATTGGTTAGCCTAAAGATAATGTTCATGTGCTGCTGTGACAACTATTCATCACAGGTTCGACCATACTTGTAGGTGATTTGACAAACTATGTCCAACGATTTGGTTACATAGTACGATGACTTGTCATATCATTTATTTTCATTATTTTAGCCTTTACACTTTTGATTTAGACACGATTGATCTTGAGACATTGCATAGGAAATTAATACTAGCATTTTCTTAGCTCCGAAATAACATGATACATAGATTAAAATTCATAGTTCCTCATAAGGACTCCACCAAAACCTAGTAGCAATTCTAGGAATCAAATATCGTCACTTATGATTCCCTATTAGTTTCAATCATGCATAATCATGTGAGCTCTTTTGTTTTAGTTCCTTAGCATGCGAGGTTATACAGATATATCCAATCACACGCAGTTATAACATAAAACAAGCATAAGCATAAATAAATATGCAATGGATGTGGCCCCTAAGGTGGACTCCCACTATTGAGAGTACGTCTTGAGCAAGTCTTGAACTTCTTGCCTCATGGATCTCGTCTATCTCGAGTGCTCCTTGAAGCTTCCTTGTTCGTTTCTTTGCTCCATGCACCTCGCGCCATAGCTTTTGGTTTGGCCACCTCTCTTGAAGCTTCTATTCTTCAATCTTCACTAACTATCTTATTTCTAATAAGAAGTAACCTCTAATAGGCGATTTAGATGAGAAGAGAAGACAATAGAGTATGAAGAGAGGCACGACACGCATGCCGTATTTTAATTGATTACATATTCAAAACCAAAACCAAATATAAAACTATCTAAGCCACATCCATGCATCAAACACATCCATGCAACCCACAACAGCATGTATAATAAGAAAATAAACATACTGGAATTTTTTGGAAATTTCCAGAATTAAAGAATAATTACTGGAAATTAATAAGCAATAAATCAATCAACTAATAAGATCGAAAATTGCTCCCAACTACCTAGGATCTCACCTCCTATCTCATAAGGTAGGGAAAAATGTCCTAAGTCTCCAGAAAAAATTTGGGCTCAAAACAGTGTGTTTAAGGACGTCTAACTGCCTCGGGAAGTGTGCTAAACACTAATTAATTAATCTGGAAAATAATAAAATTTTCTGTTTTTCCAAAAATTCTGAAAAAAACCCAGAAAATAGGAAATTTAATTCTGATCATATAGAAAAACATTTGGCGAAAAAAAGTGGCCGGAGGAGGGCTCACGCGCCCACACGCGCCGACGTCGGTCGAGTGCCACGCCAGCGTGCCACGTGGCACGCCACGTCAGCCATGTGCTGACGTCAGCTGCCACGTCATCCCCCCACGTCACCCGCCACGTCAACAGCCCACGTGGCTGCCACGTCATCGCCATGTCAGCCAAATGTTGACGTGGCACCGCACGTCATCTGCCATGTCAGCCCTAGGGCCACGTCAGTAGCCGCCGCCAGCCCTTTGGCGCGTGCGGCGCGTGGCCGCGCGTGGAGGCAGCGTCGGTGGCGCGTGAAGCCCACGCGCCGCCTTCCCGGCCTTCGTTTCCGGCGATCCTTATATCGTTGGAATCGTCTTTTCACGCTGATCACGATTATGTATTCAAAACCCAATTTTAACATGTTTTGAAAAAATCTTTTTACTGCTCAGATCTAACAGTCCAGATTTATACAGTTCCGAATCTTAAAATATTCATAACTAATTCTCTGTTAGTCCAAAAATTAAAAAAATTATATTTCTGGAATCCTCGTGAAAAACCCTATCTAACCATATAGGTTTCACTAAGAGATTATGAAATTTCAAAAACTCGATTTTTTAACTGATTCGGGAACGCATAACGATGCACGAAAAACAAGCCTAAGGCTCTGATACCAATGAAGGACGAACATGATCTATCACATACAGATCTACAACATGAATTATAGCGGAAGATTCATGTGTTTACCTTGTCTTCCTTAGCTCCTATGCACAGCGGATGATCGTAGGATGCTTGCTTTCACGTGTTCTTCTCGCTCCCACAGTCTGCTCGAATCACTAGGACGAAAGCTCTAATCCACACCAAGTTCCACCCAATGGAGGCTAGTTAGAGAGAGAGTCTAGGGTTTACTGTATTATGATCACCACATGACTCTACAGTAGTGTGTATTATTATGTCTCTAGCACACATAATAATCTAGGAGGTTGTCTCCTTATATAGACAGACTTATACCTAATTGCAACGTTACCCCCTAGAGTTTGTCCTTGCTACTAACCCCATAAAGTTTGAGCTTGTCTCACCTAAACCCATAAGTTTAGGATAATTGCATTGTGCACCCCACATGGGCGCACATAATGCTAACAGTAATCTTATTTGATCAGCAACACATTTGCATCGACACTGAAAAAGTACTCAGAAAAATCTATACATAAAACTTAATTAGATTCCTATCATGAGTGTACGTGGATTATTATCAATCCATAAACAAAACTAACCAAACAAGTTCGCCAAATGTTACATATAAAAAATGTTAGATGGTTTCAACTACAATAGTTAACAAATACTTAGAACCTAAAAAAAGCAGCACAAGTACAAACTAAGCACTTTGCGCCCCTGCGATTGACTCTGCACTATATTTCAAGGAGTCCACTTCTTTGAATTGTGACTCCATATCTAGAAAGGCTATATCAAGGCGGGCAAGTATGTACCCTTAACATATTTGATCACTAATTTGAAAAATACCGAAAAGAAAAGCAACTGTTATAATTTCAGTAAACGCAAGAAAAAAATGACATAGCATGAATTGTTGAATTTGAGCATCGTTACAGTAGAGTGATCGAATATCACTCGTAAATGCTCAGTACATAATAGTAGTCCAACGCTTAAATCACATGCGAGAATTGAAGTTCCCACATCGACTGCAAAAATTCAATCACAAGTTTTGCACTTGATGAAATTGTCCCGCCAAATTCAAATGCTCCAACTGTAGCTACCCACATATGCATTAGAACTTCGTGGTTTTGTCATCATCACCGTGAAAAAATTACATAATTTGAATGACATATACTGTGTTGGTGTACCCGTAAATAAATGCATAGGAGGAGACAGTTACAAATTTATTTGCATTAAAGAATAACTGCAGCCAACCGCAAAATATAATTTCAGATTGAGAGAAATAGGATGGAAATCTGTCACCTCACGAATTTGCTTCACCTTTAGAATGAGCATGATAAGGGTATGGTTGAAAGTCGAAATGTTGCCATCCTCGTTCAGCACTTTTAGACATATCTCATTCACCTCGTGGTCGATCACATGCCTAAAATTCTGGTAGAATAAAGTGGGAACTCATCCGGACCGGGGGATTTCGCTGGGGCCATACCCTTGAAGACAGCCCACACCTCTTCAGCTATGAAGGGAAGCTCTAGCAAGGACCTGTTTTCTGCACTAGAAAGCTCATCAGCCGGGCCCATGAGTGGTTCCATTGCTGCACAAGTAGGTTTAGTAGGGCGAAGCGAAAAATATCAGTAAAGTAGTTTTCGAAAACAGTTACCATCTCCTCTTCGTTTTCGGTCCGACCCGGTTGTTAAAGTAAGATAGGTACGGCGTTGAAGCGGAGGGAGACGGGATCCCGAAGCACCCATCCCCTGCCTGTTCCCTGTGACTAGCACCTTCTCGTTTGATCTTCAAGCCGCTAATAGAGCTTCTCACCTGTGAATGCTTGTTTTCCTTCAAAAGAAATTAGTATTCTTATGTTAGTGTTTCAGCCATAACATCCGAGGCCTTTGTCGCCACATGATCTCCTCCTCCTCCAAAAGTGTAACAGGTCCATTTGAGTACACAATTGCAAATAAATGAAATACCTTAGTCATTTTGTCCCTCAAAAGAAGTATCAATTATCTACGGGTAAAATCAAACTTGCTGTGTTAGTCATTGATTGGTAATTGAATATTCATGCACATGCTCATGCATCTGGTGACTGTGATTCCCACTGGATACCAATACAAAAGAACTGGTAGATCTCCACTTCATAAACAATGACTTGCTTTTGGAGATTAAATTTGCTTTAAGAAAGCAACCCCACGTTCTTCTTCAATTATTGTGCTCATTTCTCCATCCATCCATCAATTGCTCGATCTTTAGCCGATTAAGCCAAAACACAGATGGCGTCAAGCGATAACCACAACCACACTCCGGCGACTTCAGCAATTGAAGTCGCCGGAAACGTCGACCTGCTAACGTTAATCCTCACCCGATTAGCGGCGAAGCCTCTGATCCGTTTCAAATCCGTCTCCAAACAGTGGCTATCTCTCATCTCTAGCCCGAGATTCTCCCGTCTCCACACCCTCCAAAACCCACATCCCAAACCCTCCTTCCTCTTCTTTCCTCCCGATTTTCAACGAGACGCAACCGCTTACGCATTCGTCCCTCTCCACTCCACCACCGCCACGCCACCGTTTGAAACCCTCGGTTTCGGTCCCAACCCGCCGGATTTCGAAGTCTCATCTTCCTGCAACGGCCTCTTACTCTGCTCCCCGTGGATCAGCCATACCGATCAGGCAGCTAACCCGGCCTACATTTACAATCCCACCACCAAACACCTCGCAGTTCTCAATCCCCCAGCCAGCTACGGCACGCTATCGGCCTACTCCACACGTTACAGCTTAGCTTACGATCCCTCTATTTCTCTTCACTATAAAGTCATCATGGTACGTAGCGCTCCGAAAACCAAATCCATTGGAGGATCGTTCATGGTCAGGTCCGGTCCGGAGGTCCACCCCAAAGAGATGTTTGAAATCCATGTCTACTCGTCGGAGACACAATCGTGGAAAAAACACGAAAATGAGATCGAGTGGCCGGAGTTCTACAAGTTTGAAAAGGGGATATATTCGCACGGCGCGATGCATTGGGCTAGCAAGAAAGATGGTTTTATCTGTTTCGACATCGACGGCGAATCGATCCGGCCAATGCCGGAACGTCCGAGCTGCCGGGGCTTTCGGGGCTGGGAGGAGTCGGTGGTTCGCTACTTTGGGGAATCAGGCGGAGATTTACATATTGTGGATATTCAAGGGTACGAGGTTATGGAAATTGATGTGTACGTGATGGGGAAGGATTACTCAAAGTGGTGTCACAAGTACCGGGTGGATATGAATATGTTCTTGTCGTCGTATCCGGGGATGATATCAATTGGTCATGATCCTCTTCAAATGGAATACTATAATTTCTCGTTATTGAGTCTTTTGCAGGTTGGAGGAGATGAAGAAATGGTTCTTCATGTGGCGGATAAGGTGATTTCTTATAGTTTTAAGAGCAATTGCATCAAAGAGGTTTGTATTGGGTTGATTGGAAATGTTCACCAGAGGCCTGGTTATCGTATTCGATCCTTTGATGGTCATCTCTATTCCGAGAGCCTTGCTTTGGTTTGATGTATTGTGTGTGTGTGTTGAGTCAATGTGATGTAAAATATTTGAATTGTTGGTTCTGAATTTAAGTCCAAACTCTCTGTTCATGTTTGTTGATCTTATCTATGAAAGCTGAGTTGAGATTGGTGTTTAGGGGCAGAAGGATCCCAAAACGGTTCTACCTTTTTTGTTCTATTCTCAACTAAGTAGGGAGCACGTGAGAACCCTTACATTTGCACGTTACAAAAAGCGCACTTTTGCATTAATATATTATTACTAGTAATGTTACAACATTTGTTAGTGTGCATTTTAAACTGATTAATTACCTTACTTCGGTACATACATAATACCACTCTTCCCAGCTATTTCTCCCATTTTAATTTTTACCAATATTCATTAGATTAATTTTTACCACTATTCATGTAGCAAGGCCCTTATCTAGCCTGCACCAAAAGAAGAAAAGGAATAACATTGTGTTTTAAGCTCTTCTATGGTCCTGAAATTGTCTACATTCACATTTGGAGGTGAATAAAGTCTACAAGTTTTGTGGCACTGACACTCTTGTATGCAGATCGTCCTGACTGCAACAGAAGCATTGATAGATAACATTGAAATCTTGTCGTCCCATGAAAGTGCATGAACTTGATGTGATAGTATCATTTGTGTTAAAGGAACCCGAATGGATTAGATGAATGATTAAGACTCTAGGCTAAGGGCCAGTTTGAAAATGTTGTGACGGTGCTGAAAACTACTGTGTGAAAATTATTGTGAAATTTATGACAAATTTTAGATAAAATATTTTTTGGTAATATTATGTAAAAGCTGCGGTGAAATATTGATATAGTTGTGTCATGAGTGACGGATCAACGGTGTCAGAATATGGGAGTGCAAAGGCATGTTTGTTTTTTGGCTTAAGTGTATGAGATTGACAATACTGAGATAAATAGTGACGAGATTGTTATTACTAGGTTCTGCTAAAATTGTTGTTTGATTTGGAATGGAACGGAAGTAGTGTTACTTATGAAATTACCACGCAGTCCTTCGTAAGTGAAACTCAATGTTCTAACAGTCACATGCTCACATCTATGGAAGGGTATATGGACTTTATAACATAAAATTTGTGGGGGGTTGGCTATACCTACCCCCATCAGGTATTGTTTTATCCTACATATGGTGGCTTATGTGGTGGGTCCGGGATGGGTAAGAATAGTCCTATATTGCTACCAAAACCTTAGTCTATTTAGGCATATAGTCCTATAATACACATTCAAGCTAAAAATTAAACAGGACAAGTGTCCACCAATTTAGCACACTAAAGGGTGAGAGTGTCCTTTCCTAATTTGAAAGGCGTAAAATTGTATATGGATCAAACTTGAGGGATTTAAAGTGTCTCTTATTAAAAGAACTAGGGTTCTTGAGAGAAAATAGAAAGAGTGTAAAGTTGTTATGTCTTTCTCATTAAGAAACTAAACAGACTTATACTTTATATAGTCCAACACTAACAACTAACAACTACTAACAATTGGAAAATTACAAAGAAACCCATAACCTTATAACTAGTGCTAAAATAGCTCTCAGTAGCCTCCCTCCAACTCAGAACACTTCAAAGATAAGTGAGCTGCAGTTTGGATCTAAGAACATTAAACTGAGAAGAAGGCAGAGCTTTTGTCATAATGTCTGCAACTTGATCAGCTGAAGATACATGAGAGACTAGGACTTGTTTAGCTACATCCATTTCTCTGGCAAATTGATAGTCTATCTCTATATGCTTTGTTCTAGCATGAAACACAGGATTGGATACCAAAGCTATAGCAGAAATGTTGTCACAATACAAATGAGGTGGATTAGAAGAAGCAATACCAAGATCTTGCAGTATATAAGTAAGCCACTTTACCTCACATGCTAACACTGCCAAAGACCTATACTCAGTACTGGACCTTGAGACAGTTGGTTGCTTCTTTGAACTCCAAGCAACAATGTTGTCTCCTAAAACCACGATATAACCAGAAGTTGATCTCACGTCTTCTCTACACCCTGCCCAGTCTGCATCACTAAATGCAGTGATGTGAAGAGGAAAAAGACACTTAGTAAAATGTGACCGAGTACTCACTGTGCCTTTGATATATCTCAAAGTTCTTTTGAGAGCTTGAAAATCCATAGCTGTAGGATTATGCATGTGCTGACATAACACATTGAGTGCAAATTGCAAGACAGGTTTGGTAATAGTCAGATACTGAAGTCCTCCAACCATGGTTCTAAAGAAAGATTTGTCTTTCTCAGTGACAAGAATCTGGAAAATTTGAAGAGTAAGAAGTAGGAATGCCAAGAGGAGTAGGCATAGCTTTATTGTCAAGAAGACATGCCTTGTTTAAAAGCTCAGTAGCATACTTGGTCTGATGCAAGACACAGTTTGGAGCAGAATAAAAAACTTCTATTCCCAAGAAATAATGAAAATTTCCAAGATCTTTAAGAGCATACTGCAACTTCATTTGTTGTAGTAGAGTAGAGATGAGCTGTTGATCACTCCTAGTGATTAAAATATCATCAACATAGATCAATATCAATGTCAAGTGCTGAGATGTCTTGGAGATAAACAAAGAGGAGTCTGCACTGCTAGATTTGAAACCCTGAGTCAAGAGAAAAGTGGATAGCCTGTGATACCAAGCTCTAGGAGCTTGATTGAGGCCATACAGGGACTTTTGTAGCTTACACACATAAGAAGAGTACTGAGGATGAACAAATCCAGCTGGCTGTTTCATGTACACTTCTTCTTCTTCTAGATATCCATGTAAAAAGACATTTGACACATATAATTGCTTAATGTGCCAACCTTGAGATAAAGCCAAAGTTAAAACCAATATGATAGTGAAATGTTTGACCACTCGACTAAAAGTCTCTGTATAGTCAACACCAAATTATTGAGAGTAACCCTGAGCCACTAACCTAGCCTTGTATCTAGCAATATACCCATCTGCTGCTCTTTTAATTTTGTAAACCCATTTTGATCCAATAGCATGTCTATTTAAAGGTCTGGGAACTAAAACCCAGGTATATTGTTGAAGAAGAGTTGTGTATTCTTCTGTCATAGCTTGCTTCCAATGAGCACAAGTCACTGCTTCATTAAAGGATGGTGGTTCAGTATCCACATAACCACTTTTAGCTAAATGAACTTGATATCTGGGATTGGGCTTCAAAATACCAACTCTTGATCGTGTAACCATGAGATGAGATATAGGAACATAAGAAACAGGTATTGGTACAGGAGAAGGTATAGAAGAAGGAACCACAGAGGAAGGAGAAGGAGAAGACTCAGATTGAGAAGCAACACTGTTAGGAAAAGAAGAAGGAGGATAAGAAGAATGACACACATTATGGGAGAAGACATGATTATGAAATAAAGCAGAAATAGAAGAAACATGTTTAGAAGAAGAAGAAGAATCAGGAGTGTGATAATTGTAAGGGAACACTGACTCATAGAACACTACATGTATGGAAACATAAAGCTTGTGATTTGAAATATCTAGACATCTGTACCATTTTGTTGTAGGACAATAACCAAAGGAAACACATTTTGTGATCTAGGCATGAGTTTGTGAGACATGTATGGCTTGAGCCAAGGGATACAGAGACAACCAAAAGAGTTGAGAAAATTATAATAAGGTAATTGTTTATATAAGACCTGATAAGAAGACTGGAGCTTAAGTTTGGAATTTGGTTGTCTGTTTATAAGAAAATTTGCAGTAGCAAAAGTATCAAGCCAAAATGAAAGAGGAAGATGAGATTGTTGAAGAAGAGCTAGAGCTACTTCAACAATGTGTCTATGTCTCCTCTCCACTCTCCCTGCTTGTTCAGGAGTATGAGGGCATGTAAGTTGCTGAATAGTACCTTTACTAGAAAGATATTGACCAAAATCATGACTCAAGAACTCACCTCCATTATCAGTTCTAAATATTTTGACTTTAGAACTGAATTGAGTAGAAATCATAGTGGTAAAATGAATATAAGAAGAAAAGACTTCTGACTTGTGCCTTGATGGATAAAGCCAACAATATCTACTATGATCATCAATAAAAATACGATAAAATCTGAGTTTATTGAAAGAGTGAAGTGGAGCAAGGCCCCATACATCATCATGCACCAAATCAAATGGAGACATAGAAACAGAGGGAGATAAAGAAAACTTGAGTTTGTGACTCTTTGCCACATTACAATGTTTACAAATGTGATCAGAAGACTAAACTGGAAAATGTAACAATTTGGCTAAATGATTGTACACTTTGGTAGAGGGATGACCCAACCTAACATGCCACAGAGATGGAGGAGGAATAGTGGACACAGTGAGAGCTTTAGGAGTAACAGGAAGTGGTGAATGAACTGGAATGGTGTACATACCATGTCTTCAAGGGCCCTGAGATAGGATAGCCTTGGTAGCATTGTCTTGTACCACAAAACCAGAGGAGGTAAACAACACAGAACAATTGTTATCATGTGTGAGATTAGAAATTGACATTAAATTGGAAGCAAAATCTGGTGAATGAAGTATATGATTCAATTTAAAAGAATGATGATGAGTAGGAAGTATACCATCCCCATAATGAGTGATAGGAACTGAAGCTCCATTTTCCCACATATACTGTCTCAGCTCCTTGGTACGGATTTGGTGTTGCTAGAGCATTGAAGTCATCGGTAACATGATTACTTTCCCCACTATCTAGAAGCGAAGGCTGCATTGATGAGGATGCAACAGTGTTGAAAGCCAGAGAAGGAGTGTCGCTAGAAACTGAAGTAGGTGATGGCACATAAGAAGAGGAAGAACCAAGAGAGGCAGTTTCACCACTAGAACCACATAACCATGTACAGAACCAGAAGTTGAAGCAGTACCAGGATGAAGAGCTGTGTGAGTAACAAACATCATACCCTGAGGTCTAGGCCTTGTAGCAGCAAACTGAGTAGTATTTAACCTCTGCCAACAGCTTAGAGCTGAATGCCTCCCTTTGCCACATATCTGACACAGAACTACCTCTACCAAAAGGTTTAACAGAAGACTGTGGTTGTGTGTGAGAGTATGGAGGCACAGAGTGGTTAGGCAAGTGACCATAAGTGTGCTTGACTGAACTAGGGAAATTAGGTTTTACACCAGCAGCATTCACAGCATAATGGCCTTGAGCCAAATTAGCCACTTGCATTGAAGAAAGATGCAATTGAGACATAGATTTATGTAATTCTTCAGTAAGCAGAAGAGCACTAAGCTCATGAACTGTAATTGGAGTTGAACGAATCCGAATACCAAATCTAAAATTTTCATATTCCATATGTAATCCTTCTAAGATATATAGAACTAGGTCTTCATAAGAAACAACTTCATTTACTTGTAAAAGACTATCACCCAGAGATTTAACTTTGTTCAGATATTCATCCATAGTCAGCTGACCTTTTTTCAAGTGTACACACCAGTAGTTTAGTTTGATGAATATGCGAGCGGGAAAGAGAAGCAACCCTTGATTCAAAACTCAGCCAAATAGCAGAAGCTCCATACAAATGAAGAATCAAAGGAAGCACAGACTGTGAAATTGAAGCAAAGAGACAGCTCTTCAGATGCTAATCGATCGATTTCCACTGCGCAAACGCAGCATTAGATTGACGATCACCCGAATCCAACGAAATCAGCGACGGATGAGAAGAAATACGACCAGAAGCAAACTCCAGAAGGCCATTAGCAAGGAGAACATTCTCCATATGTGCTCGCCAGACGATATAGTTGCTCGAATCGAGCTTAATTTGAACCAACGATTTGAGATTCGAGATTAGAAAAATCAGCCCCGGAGGAAGAACAACCGAAGAAGAAGACGACGCCATACCAATCGTCGTAGAGGAAGTGGCAGTAGAACTCATAGACAGCGAAGATACAGACGAAAAATCACCGAAAAGGGGCGTGAAATCGCCAGAAAACACGAGCTCTCAAGACTCTGATACCATGAGGAAGAACTAGGGTTCTTGAGAGAAAATAGAAAGAGGGAAAAGTTGTTATGTCTTTCTCATTAAGAAACTAAACATACTTACACTTTATATAGTCCAACACTAACTAACAACTACTAACAATTGGAAAATTACAAAGAAACCCCTAACCTTATAACTAATGCTAAAATAGCTCTCAATATTTTACCCTCGTCTTCTTCATCCTCTCCTCAAACCCTAAGGGGGGGGGGGGGGGGGGGGGGGGGGGGGGTTTCGACTTATGCTCTCTGTTCGAGAGTTCACTGACGTACGGAGGGAGCTGCGAAGCTTTTGGGAGCTCTGAAAATGGCAGGCAAGTCGAATTTCCCTCTGTAATTTGCATTACCAACTGTTCGATCCTCAGCTGAAATGGGTCCTTGTATTCGCTCACTCTTCCTTCTCAAACAGTACTCTAATCCCATCACCAGTTCAATCTGCTCTAGCATTCGTCAATTGCAAAAAGTCATGGGTAACAAGAAGCTAGAATGGTTTGTGCTCTTAAAGAAGTGCGATTGGTTAATAACCACCAATTTGGAGAATACCATGATCCCTAATGTAGAATTCTTGAAGACGAAATGTGGGATCGCTGACTCTGAGATAGTGAAATTCTTTTATCGCTTCCCGCGGTTTTTCTTGTGTGACCATGAGTATATGAAGGAATGTGTTGAGAGGGTTGTGCAAATGGGTCTCCAAAGCAGTTCCAATATGTTCCTCTATGGCGTATGGTCTATTTCTTCAATGTCTGTGGACAAATGGAAATGCAAATTGGAGCTTTTCAGGAGTTTGGGGTTTTCTGAAGATGATATCAGATCAGCTTTGAGAAGGGCTCCTGTCGTGTTTTCTGTGTCAGATAGAAGACTTAAAGAGGCTACAGAGGTTCTCCTAAGTGCGAGAAATCACGATATCTCGTTAATTTTAAACAATCCAGAGTTACTCATGTACATTGTTGCAAAGAGAGTTAAGCCGCGATTACGGGTTTTGGAGGTTTTGGAGAGGGATAATTTGCTTGTGAAGAAGCCTAGTATATCATCCATCTGTCGGATGACCAATGAGAAATTCTTGCAGAAGTACGTGATTCCTTACTCTGCTGAAGTTGGCACGATATACTCACAATAGAAATGGAGGATCCAGTCTCGCGAACCATATGGCAGCATTATGAGGTTTTTCGCTAACATTTTCATAGATATGAGATTTAGTATGTCCAGTCGTAGGAATTGGTTGTTTTTAGCTTTTCCAGCAGTTACATAGGCTTTAAAACTATTGCTTCCCTAGATAAAGGGATCAGTTGAAGTAATGCATATTGTTCAGTGGGCAATGACGGAAAACATCCTTTCCCTTTTATACTAGTATCTAAATTCAGATATATGATTGCAGATGCACAAAGTAGTTTACTGTTTTGAGATAACTGAGACGGAAGTTAATGAATGTATTGGTTTAATTGCATTTTGTGAAACAGAATTGAATGAAAGTCATTTTTGATTGATTAACTTATGAGTAACCAAAAGAAACAGTTTATCTAGTCTGCTAGAAATCGCCAAAGAAAACTTGGCTACGAGATTTATCGGTGACATCCATAGTAAACCAAGATAAGATCAGCATTTTTAAGAGGGCTCCTCTGGATTTTTCTCTGTCAGAGAGAGAAATTGGTAATTTTGATATTAATAGGTAACATCCATAATAACCCAAGATAAGAGTAGCTTTTAGGAGGGCTCCTCTGCCCTTTCAGATTAATCTCTAACTTTGAGATTCATCATTAACATCCATCGTAACCCAATAAAATTTCAGCTTTTAGGTAGAGAGAAATTAAGAATGCTACTAAGCTTCTCCAAAGTACCAGAAATGGCGATGTGTTCATAATTCGATTATCTCTCGCAATTATGAGACTTCAGTCACGAATACGAGTTTTCTGGAAGTTTTCTGCTTGAGTAGAAGCCTAGTACGTGGTTCTTGTTCTGCACGTCCAATGAGGTTTTCTTAAAGCAGTATGTGGTTCCCTACTCTGCCGAAGTTAAATAAAGATATCCCATAGAGGTTTAATGGAAACACAGTTCATCCACCGAGCACATGGGTGATCTTTTTGTGGTGTACTGTAACACCTTCGTTTTCCAAACCATAAATTCGAGTCTTAATTAAAATGAAAGAGGATCTTTTTGTGGTGTACTGTAACAAGCTCGTTTTCCAAACCATAAATTCGAGTCTTAATTAAACTGAAAGACAAAATTACAGAGTTTCAAAATACCAAAAGAAACAAAGTTCGTGTAGTTAAACCCAACTACGTTATCTAAAGGAAAAATAAATTCTAACTTATTGAATTCGCCTAGAATCAGAAGCGTGTGCGTCCCAATCCCGTCCAGCTCTAATCTGTGGTGGTTTTCGAAAACAGAAACAACAGAATCACAGTTTCAAAGTCAGTGAAAACTGAGTAAACAAGAACCTCAATATGTAAAACAGAGTGGGGGCACATTTTAAAAGACAATTTCTTTATGAAAAGAACCTTGATGAAAACGTCATGTTGATCCAAGTAACATTCAGGAAAACATTTACCGTTATTAATATCCAAAGTCCGTTATATCCAAAACCAGATTATTACCAATGTATCGGAGGGCCAAAATCCAATCTAATCCAAACCAATAACATAATAAGGGCATTCTAGGGGGTCTGTTAAACCCGCCCTACCAGGCGTTTAGGAGCGGCAGCCGAAGTCCGCGCCTGCCTCCAACCACCTCAGCCAACTAGACCTTAGGTGTCATGACACCCCCTAAGGGAGAACATCAACCCAGAGGGTGAGTACTAGATGCCTTAACCCTAGCCAATGGGACATAGGGCGAAAACAAGCCATCATGGGCAATAAAATATCCAAGGAATCATCATGGGTTCATAACCAAAATAATCATCCCCGATACACGGTTCTTCCATTTTACGTGATTAATCGATTAGGTACATTATATAATCGAGATATTTCCAAAAGACATTTATAAAAAGGAGTATTCATTTCATTTAACAAAGTCATTACGATTCCAAAAGACATTTATAAAAAGGAGTATTCATTTCATTTAACAAAGTCATTACGAGAGTGACATGTAAAACAGTTAAAAGCACACACATTTAATAAACACATTTTGAGGTATTAAAAAATTGAGCATTCAAGCTTACCTATGATAGCAACATGATCCAAGCAAACAAGCACGCGATGCAATCAGGCTCATAAGTCGTAGTACCCCTTGTCTAAGAACTTGAAATCTACAATTATAAGATATATCTAATCAATACACACATGACTTCACACAATTTATGCTTATGAATAATGAATGCTTACGACTACTTGTATTTTAAATTACAGTAGTATAATATAATAAAATAAATAAAATGACATTTAAAATTTACAAATGATGTTATCAATACTATAAAATAAAAAATAAAATAAAATATATAGTTATACAAAATATATTGCACATAATAAATTCATAAAAAATATATATTAAAAGATAGTGAAAGAGGGCTGTAGTATCATATAAAAGTCTCAATGATATATTTCTAATAAATATGAATATCGTATATAAATGTTTATAAATGTAATGTAACTATATTAAAATTCAGTGAATAATATACTTGTCCAATAAAATGGGTTACTTCTATATATGTAAAACAAGTAACTTAGATAATCAATTATAAAATTAGATCTTAGTTTTGAAGAAAATATTAAAGATATACTATACTTTTGGTGTCAAATAGTAATAATACTAATATAACATGATATATGGTTTACGAATCAAATCCAGAGTGGCTCTGGATCAGGCGTTAACACCCGGTGTTTATGTGAATGTCCCAGGGGAAGATGAATTCAAGTGGGTTTTTTTCAGTTATGAAAGAATTTTTAAGATTTGTTACAGGTGTGGTTGTATAGGTCATGGTAACAGACACTGTAATACTAACCTGGTTGCGGTTTTGGAGAAGCTGGAAGCTCGATACCTGCAATCTCACCACCTCTCTGCCTACCCCTTCCATGTTAATCCTCACCGGAAAATGTTCACACACCTTCTAAAGTTTCACTCAAAGCATGGCCCTCACCGCACCATCAAGCTTGATTCTAGTGTAAACCCTATCTATACCTTTCAAGAGCTCTCTGTCTCTCATGACCCAAATCAAGGTCCCCCCTGCCACCAAAACAACCATCTGCAAATCACTCTCCTTCGTCTAATGACTCCGCTAACTTTTTTACCCCACCCTCCATCCCAGAAAATGCACCCTCAAATCAAACCTCTCTCATGAATGCCACCTCTGCTTTTATACAAAGCTACTTCCCCAACATTCATCATTTAATCCAACAATCTCAGGCGTTTCTTCTTCCCCAGCAACACCCTTCCTCTTCCCTGCCAGTTCATGCACGTGTTCCCGAAGCAGTTATGGCTGACTCTCTCTCTCACCCATCCCAACCGTCCACAATCAATAGTGGTTCATGTTCCCAGCCCAAATCATCTCAACCGCCTCCAATGAATGAGGGTGCAGTTCCAGAAACTCCATTCAATCCATTCAATAGAGCCATGCATCCCTTTTTTGAAACGGGAGATTCTTTAATCCACGAACTGAAAAGCCTCCCCCCTATCACCACTATAAAACACTTCGACCAATCCCCAAGGACCCCTTTTCAGCAGTTGCCATCTAAGTCTCTATCTCTCTCTTGTCCCAACCCTCCTCTTCTCCCAACACACACATCCCAAATGAGGCAATTACCCACCACCTATAAAATGCTTTCCTCCCGTTCTGGCTTCTCCATCAAAGCCCCTGACTTTACTCCCTCAAACACTTCGGAGGCAGACACTGATCTGGAACAGAGAAAGAAAGAGGTGGTTGATATTGATAAGATGCTCAAAGAAGTTAGCCCTTCGATCCCAAAAAAAGACCAGAGGGAAAAGAGGGGAGACCAAAAAGGAGATGGGGGTCGTACAGAGAAAGGAGGCTAAGAAAAAATTGGGGAAAAACTTGAGAAAAGGCAAAGACAAACTCATCAGCAAGCCAAAAGGAGCCTTGCAAATCTCGGCTTTGAAAAAGGTGGCGAAGAAGAGAGAAATCCCAGTGGCCTCGGTGGCGGACATTAAGGGGAAAGGGAAGAAGCAAAAAACAACTGCCAAAATGGAGGCTCAAAAAGGTATCGTTAAATGTTTTCATGATCTAATTCAGTCTTTAAATTTCAACCCCTTTTCAAACCAATTTTTCAAGTTCAAGTTCAAAAAACGTTTAAGACCACTGTGTGACACAGATCCTTCTGAATTGCATCCCAAAAAAAAACTTAATTCTGGGTTTAGGGTGGTTGTCCCTCAACAACCCCCAAGAGAGCCATGAATATTATTAGCTTGAATTGCAGAGGCTTGGGGCAGGACTCTGCAATTCGTGAAGTTTTTTCACTGACCCGTAAATTTAAACCTGTTCTTCTTTTTCTTTCTGAAACTAAACAAAAAAGTTGTTTCATTCAAAGAAAATTTCGTAAATTAGGTTTTGACAAGCACTGTTTCATTGATCCTATAGGCTCTAGTGGTGGTCTTTGGTGTGCATGGCATTCCTCTCTTTTATCTGCCTCTCTGAAATGGTCTTCAGACAATCGGCTTCTCCTTGAAATATCAAATTCAATCCCTTCACTTCCCTCTTGGTTCTTAGGTTTAGTGTATGGCCACCCTAATTTTGATCAGCGTTTGCATGTTTGGAATCTCTTTGATTCTATTCTCTCGGTTAATAGTCCCTTGGTGATAGTGGGGGACTTCAATCAGGTTCTTTTTTATCATGATAAAATGGGGCCTTGTGCTTCTAACATTAGAGGTTCTGAAACCCTTCTTAATTTCTTAAATAAATGGGCGCTGTTTGAAGTTAAAAATATTGGTCCTTGGTTTACCTGGACTAACAATAGATTAAGTAGCTCTCCTACTTTTGAAAGACTTGACAGAGCGTGGTGTAATGTTAGTCTAATTAACTCTTTTCCTGATCTAACTATTCATAACCTTGGCATTGGCTCTTCTGATCACTCTCCTATGGTTTTAAAATTCTCCCAACCCTCTACCATTAGCTCCCCTCCCAGACTTTTTGAAATTTGGTGGCTGAATTCTGCTGTTTCTAAGGAGCTCCTGAAATATATATGGAGCATTCCCATTCCAGGATCACCATGTTTCAGAGTGGCCAAACTTCTAGCTATCACTCTTAAGGCTTTTAGAGCCTGGGCCTCTTCTAGACCCTCTCTGCAAAATCAGATTAATAATGTTAAATCCCAACTTGCCATTCAACAGGCTCTCCTGCCAGATCCTCAAGCAGCCTCCTCTTTTATACATCTTCACCATCAACTACAGGATCTGCTTAACCAAGAAGAAATCTATTGGGCTCATAGAGCTAGATGTAAGTGGCTAAAAGAGGGAAATAAAAATACAAAGTTTTTCCATGCATGCACCAAAATCAAAAAGACTTTTAATGGAATTTGGAACATTCAACTTTCTGATGGCTCCTTTGTAACAGATCACAATGACATAATGAATCAGTTCCTTGATCACTTCCAATCCATTTACTCTGAACCCTCACCCAGTCTAGCTCATTTCTCAGCCCAAAATGATAACTTGTTCTCATTTTCTCTTCTTTTCAACATTACTAAATTCTTAACTCCTGAACAGCAAAGTCTCCTCTCTAAGTCATTCTCTGCAGCTGAAGTCACTCAAGCAGTCTTTGAAATGGCTCCCCTAAAAGCTCCAGGCCCTGATGGCTTTCAGCCAGCCTTCTTTCAAAAAAATTGGACCCGTTGTTCCACCCCAGTTATAACAGCAGTGCTTTCCTTTCTCAATTCAGGTCATTTGCTCAAAGAAATAAACAAAACCCATATAATTCTCATACCTAAGTGCCATAACCCTCTCAAAGTTGGTGACTTTAGACCTATTAGCTTATGCAATGTACTCTACAGAATTATAGCCAAAGTCTTGGCTAATAGGCTTAAACAAGTCCTACCCTCCCTCATCTCTATTAACCAAAATGGTTTTATCCCCCAAAGGCTAATCCAAGATAACATTTTCATTGGCCAAGATCTTGTTCATACCATCCACAAAGCTAAAACTAATAATCAATCTAAGTTAGGAGCTCTAAAATTAGATATCTCCAAAGCTTTTGATCGTATTAGATGGGATTTTCTTGAACAGGTAATGGTACAAATGCACTTCCCCTCTCATTTTATCAAGCTTATTATGCAATGCATTACCACTGTCACCTATTCCATCATTCTCAATAGATCTCAGTCCAAGTTCTTCAAACCTAATAGAGGTCTAAGACAAGGTGACCCTCTCTCCCCCTTCCTTTTTTCTCTTTGTGCAGAAGTCCTTTCAAGCTCTCTCACAACTGCTGCAGAGGATGGACTTCTGCAAGGCATTCCCTTTTCCAATAATCAGACAATTTCCCACTTGCAGTTTGCTGATGACACCCTTCTCTTCTTCAAAGTTTGCCCTCAGACCAGTACTAACATTAGGCTCATTCTTGACTTATATGCTACTCAATCAGGTCAATCTATAAATTTAGACAAGTCTTCTCTAGTCTTTAGTCCTAACTGCTCCCCTGCTGACAAGACTCACTTCCTCAACTGCTTCGGACTAGCTCCAAGTGACTGTATAGGGAAGTACCTAGGTATCTCTCTGGACAATAAAGGGACTAGTAAAACTCTTATCAAAAACACCATAGACAAGGTCATGCATAAGTGTGCTTCCTGGCAAAGTCTTCTTCTCAACCCCTTAGGAAGAGCCACTTTGATCAAGTCTGTTCTTAGCAGCTACCTAGTTTATCCCATGTCCATTTGCCTCTTCCCAAAGAAAGATTGTAACACTATTAAAACTGTCTTCTCTAAATTTTACTGGTCAGGGGACTGCAATAGAAAGAGTATTCATTGGCTCTCTTGGGACTTTCTTTGTAATATACCTAAGAACGGGGGATTGGGTTTCAAGAATTTGCATTGCTTTAATAATGCTCTTTTGGCTAAAAGCAGTTGGAGAATCCTCAAGGATCATAACTCTCTTTTCACAAAATATTTTTCTGCAAAATATTGCAAAAGAAAAACTTTTTTGAGCCTCAACCCTGCTTCTTCCTCATCTTCTGCTTGGAAAAACATCTGTAAAGGTAGAGGCACTTTAAGGATGGGGCTGCAATGGAAAATTGCCACAGGAAATGTTATTGAGTTGGGAGATGATGGGTGGATCAAAGATGTGCCTGGGGCCTCAGTTAAGGAATGCTTATTTCAAGCAAACCACCATAATATTCCCACTAAGGTTGGTCACTTGATTGATCAGCAGCATAGAGTGTGGAAAACTAATCTAGTAGGTGACATCTTCCCTTATTCGCCTATTTCCTGCAAAACTTCAATAACTCCTCACCCATGTCAGTAGCAGCAAACATCCACTTTAACCCCATAACTCTTAACTACAACTGGAAAAGACTCTGGTCCGCAGGACTTCCAGCTAATATTACTCATCTTTTTTGGAGAATTTGCACTAACTCTCTGCCTTGTCTTTCAAATATTAACTCTAGAATTGCCACCTCAAACCCCTTCTGTCCTAGCCGTCCAAATCACATGGAAGATGCTAATCACATTTTCCTTCACTGTCCTAAGGCTCAGGAGCTTTGGGGTAGAGCCCCTCTTCACCCCTTTCAGAAACCAACACATTACTCCTCAGATGTCAATAAGTGGTTAATGAGATGGATAAACAAGAAAAAGAAACTCCAACAACAAAATAACTGGCATTGGATTCCAGCTATATTCTGGATTCTTTGGATCACCAGAAATAAAAGATTATTTGAACAACAAAATACTACACCTAGCTCTTTGTTCCACCAGGCAGAGGCTCTTGCACATTTTCTGACTCTATGATGATTTACTTTGAGTTTATTTTAGCTAATGAAGGTTGGGTTGAGGTTGAAGTCAAGAAGGGAAGGCCAGAATGGTTGCCAGGTCAAGTGCAGTTTTATCCCCAGGCTTTGGTGGAAGTGTCCCAAGCAGTTCCTCTAGCAGTGCTCCCCCCTGTACATGGATCTTTTGATTTCAAGAATGCTTTTTCTGCTGAAGTTTCTGCTAAGGCCCCAGGAGGTGAAGGAAGTTCTATTGCTCCAGAAGTCATTCAGTCCCTTGAAGCTTCAAGTGTTAGTGCCTCTGGAGCTGCATCTGGAGAAGAGTTCCCTCCCATTCCAGAAAATGAGCTTATGTCAGCAGTCATCCCCTTCATTGATGTCTAAGAAGCCCTGTTTCTAAGTTGCTAGTTCTCAGGTTCTCAAATTATCTCTTTTATGTATCGAGTTTGCTTTGGATATTTTCGAAACTGATGTAGTATTGGTCTCTGAGTTTTCTGCTGGATGGCCACTGCTAGGCTCTCTCAGCTAGCTTTGGTGTTTAGTTTGGTAGTTTTATGGCCTGCTAGCATTAGTATCCTTAGTTTGGTTTATCCGGTTGGTGTGTATTTATCGTTATTATTATCTATTGAAGTTCTAACTTTCCCGCAAAAAAAAACATGATATATATATATTTATAATATAATATAATATTATACTAGTAAATTTTAATAAATGTAATACATATACATGTATATAGAGAGAAAATGTGCAGTAAAGAAGCAGGAGCAGTAAACTGACCAAAATGGTTTGACAGAGAATTGGGCTGCGTCAATTAGTCGACGAGGAGATTTGACGGAGAGGAAACTGCCGGCCGGAGGAGTGGCGGCGAAGACCCAATTAGCGGCGACGGGGAGCAAGGTGGCGAAGGAACCGGTAACGGAGACGGAGGGCGACGAGGCCGACGACGGCTGTTCGATTCTGTTCCGTCGCAATTCTGTTCGCCTGAACATAGACTGGCCAGGGAAGGTGGATTCACATAAAGAAAGGGAGCTGGGTATATACGGAGGTGGCAGGCGATGTTGGCTATGGTAGTGATCGGTGCTGATTGGCTCGGCAATTGAAGGAGACGGGAGGGAGTTCTTGTGAGTTCGTGTGTGTTAAATAGGGATTCATGAGGTGGTTGTGATTGGTCTATACCCACTGTGAGTTGAGGAGAAGTGGAGGGAGATCATGGGAGAGTTTGAGGGAGAAATGGAGTTCTGTTAGAGCATCTCCAACCCATTGCTTTTTCCCACTCCCCTCACCTCCCCCTCCCCTTCCACCAAACTACTAATCGTCTCTAACTCATTTTTTTCCCCACCCAAAAAATTAATTTGTAATATATTTATTGATTTAAAAATGAATTATTAATACCAAAAAAAGTAAATGCAAAATTGTTTACCAATATATATATACACACACACACAAAAAAAAAAGATGTTAATAATTATAACAATGTTAATAGTACTAATAATAATTAAAATAATATTAACAACCAAAACTAGTATTCGAAAAAATCACGATTACAAGTACGAAAAAGTCGTTATTACAAGAAATAAAATTAAACACTAATACCAAAATGCAAGGAATAGAGCGATAAAACACACAAATTGAAATAAACCAACCTAACAACGATTACATAAATAGTTATTTCGTTAGTTGAAAGGATTGAATTCTTGTTCTGACACATTGGCCGAACTTCCATAAGCACTTCCAAATAAGCATTTCCGAATCTGTTTTTCGTAAATATACTTTCTAACAGTAGTGAATACATTATTAATTTTATTAAATAATATAAAATAGAATTTATTAATCGTAATAATAAAATACATAATATAATCATAAAATATTAGTATGTGTAATTAAAATTATCAAATATTCAATTAATTAATCATTCCATGTAGGAGGAGGGGGAGGGGATGTCCATGGGGAAATCCCCCCTAACCATCCCTCACCCAAGGCAAAATTTATCCCCATAGCACCCCCTCCCCCTCCCCCCCATGGGGTTGGACATGAACCGTATTTTTATACAATTTTCCCCTTCCCCCTCCCCCTCCTCCATGGAGTTGGAGAGGTGGAGGTAGTGGGTGAATTGAGAAATTATCACATGCGGCATGAGTATGGGTGAGGAGAGAATGTTTGTGTGTGGGTGGCACACATAAGGGGAAGTGACAGGTTACGTAAAATAATATATATACACGTAATAATTTTATTTTCTTGTAAAAACAAAAATATTTTAGTTTTCAAAAATTAAAATAAAGACACTACAAACTTATAAAATTTAATAAATGCCCACATAAATTTGCGAGTATTTCATGTACACTTCTCAAATTAGATGGGTACTTGGTCGGTAGTGGTACACAACCTTGATAGCCATCTTTAGTCTAGTTAAAGTAGGTGGTCATTGTTTAGCATGTCCAGCAGTGGCATTAGGTTTTGATTTCCCTGGATGGTCAGGAACAATTGATCTGACTTACCTAGGTTTTAATTTTGTGGATAATCGGGAAAATGTCTTTCGCATTTGTATATTATGTGTGTGCACAAGAGATTCCGGCAGGGAGACCTCCGTGTACACCGTACGTAGTGGATCAGGGATCGCACAGGAAGAATAGGGGTGTGTGTAGGGAGAGAGTAAGTCAGTAGTAATGTCCGAGAGAGAGACAGAGGTTTGGCAGAGCTTCCGCGTATGGCAGTGTGTCCTCCTTTGTATGGAAAGGTTAACGATGTATATATACTGGAGAACATGACCGTTGTAGTGTGGTTAATGCGCCCATTAATGGCGGCTTAATTAGCTTAACCATAACGGCACGTTCGTCCGAGTATATAGGAACCGTTAGAGCACGTGGTGCGCGAGTACCGGAACCGTTACGAGGTTGACCGGGTTTGACCGGATTGACCGGGTTTATGGAGCTCGTGCCATAAATCTCTCAAAACAGTTACTAAAGGTCGCGCGCGGGCTTGGCTCGCACGCGACAGGGCTTACTCTAGCCTCCAAACCACAAGATCCCTACAAGTCCCGTGCAGTGGTATGCGAGGGCTCTGTCTCGCAGCCCCCACATGGATCAGCTCGGCTGGTGATCCTGTGTGTGTGGAGCACAATATGGTGTGCTGGATGGTTGCCACGTGGCCTAGATCTGCCATGTCATAAAGCAGTATCTACATTAGCCCCCTTTCTGCGCGTGAAGGCTCATAGCTGTATAGGCTTCCATGCGCGGAAACCAACATGCGCGTCGTCGCCACGCACCAATTCAAATACGGGTAGGTTCAGCCCCCGTGCGTGTCATTATGACCTAAAACCCCTAGAGTCGTGCCGTCTGACCTTTAGGGTTTTAGGCGTGACGTCAGCCCGTCCTGTGATTGCGCGATACGACGGTGACGGTTGCGATTCGACTACTGAAGCGACGCAACCCTTCATTCTTCTGGATAAATACCTTGTATCCCATTATTGCAAAGTATCACTTCTTTCTCTTAAAGGTAATGGTACCCGGAGATCTTCGAGAGCAGATCCAGATAATCAATCACCAGTTCAGAACTGCAAATCGTATTCTCCAATTGTGTATATCCAAGCAAGCTTCAAGGAAACAAGGTTGGCCTCGTTTACTTTTGATTTAAAATACCAGTGCTTGCCTTGAATCGCGTTGAATCTGTAAATCCATGAAATTTGTGAAGAGGCTTTTGATCTTTGAACCCGCTTCGTTTTAATCTTTCAACAATATCAACTCCCCAATTTCTGAAATCGGCACCGGAACTGTTTGCTTCGGTTTGCATAGATCTCAAATTCCAAAATTCAAACTGAAGTGTGGTGTGGTATTTCTCCCCCCTTTTTCTTGCCCTTTCGCAGGAATGGCCAAGACAAGAGTAACCAGGCCCGTCAGGGAAGACGAAGAGATGCCGGAGCTTCCGCAGGCTCTGTGGCGTAAAGCCCCCTTTCTGGGTGGGAAGGATTTTTATCATGCGAGGGTGAAGGCGAAGAGGATGCCTGATCCTGTTCCTGTTGAGCAATTGCTGACGTTGACTCGCCCAGTTAGCTCAGCCCTGCTCGAGTGGGTTGGTTCCGAGGATGTAGTCCGACTGGGGATCGAGAACGGGCACTTCCCGTATACTGCGATTTCTACTCAAGCGTTTGTCCAGAAATTGGACTATATGGATGAGTGGATCGACCACGTGTTGAATCATCACGCCGAGACTCTTGATAAAGCCGGCATTTTCTTTGCTATCCGCGCTATGAAGGGTGCTGCCGTGAAGTTGGATCAGTCCATGCTTCTAGACCTTCTGTCCCGTTATTCGCCCGCGACTCACACGTTTCATTTTGCTGAGTTCGAGGCTGCCCCCACGCTCGAGGACGTTCAAATGCTGTATGAGCTTTCCCCCATGGGCGAGGTGGACCCCTTGAGCCACTTGAGGACATCTGCTGAAATGGCCTTGTACGCGCAGATGGAGGAGTGCCTAGCAGAGGTAAAGAAAATCTCCACTCGGTGGACCACTACAAAGCCTCTTCCGAACTGGCAGCTAGTGGATACGTCTGCGAAGAATACCTGGAACAAGTGGTTGCAGTACTTCTTCCGAGACTATGCGAACAGCAGCATCACTAAGAAGCTTTTGAGCGAGAACCCGGAGGCCGAGAATTATGTAGAGGGCAAGGGTTATCATTTAACCCTTTGTGCCTTTCTCTGTGCTTGGCTGTCGAGGTATCTGATTGATGGTCATCCCCATGACGGGGTCTTCTACCATGTGCTGCCACTTGCTGTGAGGCTCGCTCTTGGCCAGAGAGTCGCACTCGGACCCTTGGTCTTAGGCACGCTATATTACAGGCTTGATCAGCTGGTTCTGGCGATGAGGGAATCGCGTGGCCGCCTCGATGTTCTGACCTTTGTCAATATCAGCTTTTTGACAATGTGGGTTTTCGAGCGCTGGCCGTCTTATGCTCCAACTCCCCTCCCACTTGAGAAGTGGTATCCCCCAGGCGAGACGGAAGCGCGCAACAGCGGAAGGGCTGCGAGATGGTTTGGAGCAAGCAACACCAAGTGTACTTGGAGTTTGATATGCGACAAACGAAAGGAGTTTACTGCCAGGCCCTATGCCACACGTGTTGAGAATGTACGGTGGTTTCCAAAGCTATACCCTTCCAAAGGTATGGTCTTGTCAGAAGACCTTCTCTTTGAAAAGGGGCCGCATTTCCACGAACGCTATCGTGACTTCTTCTGTTGGTGTCTGCGAGGTTCTCTTCCTGCCCTTGCAGAGCATATTCGTGAGCTCGCGCCACGGTATGAAAGACTTACAGTGGATGTTGACCCTACTCGGGTCTCTCCTCAGTTTGGTTTTGATGCGGTGGCCCCATCGATCTGGCCCCAGTCTATTATCAGAGGGTGCTACAAGCGTTTGCTGACAAGGGAGTGCAAGACGGTCCTCATGAGCAATCTTCCCTTTGAGCAGCCTGCGGGAACTCGCAAGGGTGGTTGTTCCCAGAACTGGATCGCATACTGGGTTGCCCAGCAAACGAGGATTGAGACAGAGGCGGCGGCGCAGCCAGGAAAGGCCCCCTTGATCAAGAGAAACTCTTTTCCGTTTCGCCCCAATTGCAGTTTGAGCGAGTCTGAGTATGGTTGCTACTCGCTGTGGGACCGCGAGAATCATTTGTGCCCCGATTTCATTCTGAAGGAGCAAGTCGACGCAATCAAGAAGGGTGACGCGCAGGTCATCAAATATAGCAAGGCGTTTGCTGAGGTAAGCAATTTCCTTATGTGCTTTAAGCCTTTTGACTTCCTTGCGCTGATGCTTTTTCGTTCTGTATTGTTCAGTGTCATGTGCGGAGGTTCGCAGCTGGTGATCGCTCCAAATCGCTGGTGGACACCATTGTTGCCACTAGAAGGAAGAGGGAGTCGTACCGGCTAGCATGGAGGATGGATGCCGAGGTCGAAACAAAAGTTCGCGGAGTCATGAACACTTTCGCTGACTCGCTGATAGACAACCCTCCGGCTCCGTCTCCTCCTAGAGATGACCCGTCCCCTCCAGCGACTGCGGCGCCGAGAGTGAAGAGACCTAGGCAAAAGGGAATTACAATTTCTTCCCCTAGGGGTGCTCCAGCTTCTCCCCCAGTGAGGTCCCTTTCCATCAAGGACAAAGGCAAGGGTCGTATGCCCAGCAAAGTGCGAAAAGATCTCGCAGTTGAGACTTTCGTTCCATTCAACCAAGAGGAGGAAGAGAGACAAGAGCCCCAGGCAAGTGATGAAGAAGAAGAAGCAACAGTTGTGATGTGCGAGGAAGAATCAGGAGGTACTTCCGTCGCATCTCCTTGCCCTTTATCTTGACTTCTTTGTAGTTCTTTTCTTTGAACCAAATATGTATTCGCAGATGATGATGATGAAGCCGTCGGTGGCCTTGTGGCCAAGAGGCAAAAGAGAGATGCCCATTCTGGCCTTTCAGATGATCCTATAAGCGAGGATGTTCTTGCTGAATCCCGGAAGACAGCCGCGGAGGCTGCTGAAAGAAGAAGGCAGCGAGAGGAAGAGGAGCTCGAGCGTGTGAAACAGCGGAGCCTCGAGGAGCAGCATGTTGACGACTTAGTGCGTCCAGTTGGCGAGGAAGACGAGCTTCCCGAAGAAGTGGCTCCTCATGTGGAGGAGGAAGATGAGGTTCCTGGAGAGGATGCAGCAGAGCTAGAGCAAGTCCAAGCGGACTTCGCAGAGATCGCAGGTGACGATAAAGGTGAGATCTTCAATCTCGCAGTTACTTACAGAGATGTAATTGTGGGTGCGTTAAAGCACGGTGTGTCAAAGCCTGACATTCGCCGTTGGTTGGTAAGCAAATGCGGAGAACCCTCAGGTAATTATTTTGAGTGATATGCGCATACTAGGCTGTAGCCACTTGAGGCAAAATCATGACTGGTTTACTCGCGTCCCAGGTCACGCTTCTCTTAAAGATTTGCTTAGTGAGGATACACTGATAGGGCACGGTTCCACGTCCCTAGTGTACGATGAGGATACCTCAATCCCACCTTCGCGTGGAGGTGCTTATTCTTAGCTTTAGTAGAGATAGCGAAATAACTTATAACACAAGTTACCTCATATTATCGCATTTGGTATCGCAGGTCATGCTGAGGAACCTGAGCTGGAGCAGAGAAGTCAGCCTCCTGCATCCCATGTTCCAATTTCGAGCTCCCATACCGAGAAGCCCGTCGCAGCTGCTGGACACGTAAGTGAGCATCTCGAGGATGTCATCGAACTCTCCGATGATGTCGAAGCTGATGCTGTGCCGATGGACGAAGGTGTCCGTACCGGTGGTGAGGAAGAAAGGACAAGTGATGCTAACATTTTCGCATCTGGGAGTGTCCTCCGCCCAGCGACTTCGGCTGTCCCTTCGCCTCCGGCGATGACTGAGCCAGAAGCACCTATTCCTGCGTGGAGCATTTGGGGCTCGCAGGTTGGGAATGTAGTCGCAGCTGGTGCGGCCTACACTCTTCCTCCTGACTATGAGAGGTTGGAGCTCGCAGCTGATAGGAGAGCTATGGAGCGAGGGCAGTCTTCGAACAACCCAGTGGCCCGCATCCCTTCTCTTCATGAAATTCTGGAAGGCACTGGTAAGTAAAGATTTACCGTTCGCACGTCGCATTATTTGCTTGCGAGTTCTGACATTATAAACATTTTTGATGTCTCAGGTTTGAAGCAAACCGATGTAGACTGGGTGGTTCGAATGCGTCTCAGATACCCCCGATCGTTTGTGAGATCTCTGGAGATCGGACCTTTTGACAGGAGGCTATTCCTTACTGAAGCCATCTGGATACTGGAGCAGCTGTCTGCGGCTACACCTGCGACCATTTCGGCCCAGAGTGCTGAATTGCTGTGTGGCATGTGCCAAAATCTCCTGTTCAAAGTCCAAGGCAGACTTGGTTTCAAATTTCTCAAGGACAGAGTTACACTGATTCGCGCAGCTGTAACTTTGAATCTCGGTCACCAGAATCTCGCAGCTGAGATGCAGAAGGTGGAGCAGCAAAAGCAAAAGGTTGATGAAGCTTTGAAGCTGTATCATGAAATGAACGCCAAGTGCGAGCAACTGAAGCAAGAAGTGAAACAAGTGGAGAAGCTGAGCGAGCAGTTCGAGCCCCAAGACTCCTTGATCAAGAATTTGTTTTGACTTTTCAAATTTTGAAAAGAAAACAGAAAAATGGCTGCAACATTAATGTAATGTTTTGAAACATTAATGTAATATTGCTAGGGTTTCTCCCCCCCTTTTTTTTTTTAACAACAAACAATGAGTTTGCCCGTTTTGCCCTTTTCGGGATTTGGTTGGACATTTCTGTGCATATCCAATTATGACATCAGCAATTGATTTTCTGCTTGATTTTCGCGCTAATTTCTCGGCAGATAAGCACGCTTCCGTTGGGAAGTCCATCCGAATCATGACTATCCGTCATTTATTAGGATACGCAACTGAATCGTCGTAGCCTTTAGTAGGGTAATTGATTGTTACCGCTTTTCAAGGCGTAAGTGATTGAACTTACCCTCTTTTTGAATTTTGCTGACTCATCTTAGGCAACCGAAGAGTCTCCACAGGGTCTATATAAACCCTGTCTTTGCCATTTGGGTTCTTCATCCCAAACATGTGCTTTGCCGTGAGTTCTTACGACTGCTGGCTTCAACGCTTGTTTTTCGTTGATTCATGGCAACTTCAAGTTTTGAATCCTGAGTTTGCGCTTTGTGCTATAGAAATAGTTTCTAAGATCCACTTTATGAGGCTTATTGCTGCTTATAACCATCATAAAGAGGATGCAGATAATACCTCATGTGTATTCGAAGAAATTTCTTCGTGTATTATGTGTGCAGGTCATGTTTCCGGCCGCCTCGTGGCGAGGTGCAGCGCCGAAGTGACCGTGCTACCGTCTCGTAATGAACGGCGGAATTCTTCTTCAGCATCTCCGAAGAAGAATCCGTTGCCCTCACATTTGTGAGGTCGGGGTGCTCGTCAATGCCCTTGTCCAACATGACAAGGAGTCCATCACCAGAGGAATGACTGCTTCGCCTGTTTTGCGGATTATCATCTGTCGGCACAGGAAGCTCCTCCGGCGCCTATCTTGATCAGACAGAGGCTTTTGTCATTCCTTGGGGTCTTGGGCGTATCGTATCCCTGCCCTTGCTGCTAGGGATGTGGCGAATGACGAGTTGATCTCTTCGCGGCAGCATCCCTTTTGCTATAGATCTTTGGCCGCAGACTTGCGTGCTGTGCTGCCGGTGTCAGGACCGGTGGATTCTCTCTTTTCTTAGTCGAGAGTTCCCTTGGCACATCTCAGGCTTACCAGCCATTTTTCGAATGTATTGTTAGCCATGTTGGCTGTGTAGTTAGATTCGAGCTTTTCGCTTGTAAGCTGTTATCTAGATAGATAAATTATAAGTCATTTGACTCATAATGATATATAGCCTTTGTATTATCTGCTCTCTTTGCAACAAAATACAATTTCGCATGCGTTTCGGCTTGTTTTGCCTTGCATAATGCCATGTAATGGTTTCACATATGCGACGTCAATGCGCAGATGTTTCGCTAGATCATTCGAGATCGTAATTTCGCAGCTGTGCCATCTTGACGGATGGGCTTGCAGGTGGTCGTTGTAAATCGTATGAGATCACGTTCACAACTTTGCTATCGGAACAGATAGTTTTTTAACAGATCAATTAAGATCATTGAGCGGTGCGAATTGCTATCATAGAAGATAGGCTTTATTAGAGAATTGCTTGAGATAGTTTCTCGCATGAATTGCTCTCGCAGCAGATAGACCTTTAGAAGGTCTAGCAAGATAGTTCTGCAATTACGTTGCCATCGTAACAGACGGGCTTGGGTGATCAACTAAAATCATTCTGCGTGTAAATTGCTATCGTAACAGATAGGCTTGAGAAGATCATATAAGATCGCATTTGTGTAAACCGCTATCGTGAGAGATAGGATTTTGATGAGATCGTTTTTGTATTTTGCTGCTATCGTAGGAGATAGGCTTTGGATGATCACTTAAGATCGCATTTGCATTGGCTGCCATCATAAGGGCTTTAGATGATCAATTAAGATCGTATTTATGTTGACTGCTATCGTGAGAGATAGGCTTTGGATGATCTTTTAAGATCGCATTTGCATTGGCTGCCATCGTAAGGGATGGGCTTTGGATGATCAATTAAGATCGTATTTATGTTGACTGCTATCGTGAGAGATAGGCTTTGGATGATCACTTAAGATCGCTTTTGCATTTGGCTGCTATCGTAAGAGATAGGCTTTAGATGATCGATTGAGATCGCATTTGCTATCGCAAGAGATAGGCTTTGATGATCACTTAAGATCGCGTTTGTATTTGCTGCTATCGTAAGAGATAGGCTTTGATGATCAATTAAGATCGCATTTGCGTTTGGCTGCTATCGTAAAAGATAGGCTTTAGATGATCGATTGAGATCGCGTTTGCTATCGTAAGAGATAGGCTTTGATGATCACTTAAGATCGCGTTTGTATTTGCTGCTATCGTAAGAGATAGGCTTTGATGATCAATTAAGATCGCATTTGCGTTTGGCTGCTATCGTAAAAGATAGGCTTTAGATGATCGATTGAGATCGCGTTTGCTATCGTAAGAGATAGGCTTTGATGATCACTTAAGATCGCGTTTGTATTTGCTGCTATCGTAAGAGATAGGCTTTGATGATCAATTAAGATCGCATTTGCGTTTGGCTGCTATCGTAAAAGATAGGCTTTAGATGATCGATTGAGATCGCGTTTGCTATCGTAAGAGATAGGCTTTGATGATCACTTAAGATCGCGTTTGTATTTGCTGCTATCGTAAGAGATAGGCTTTGATGATCAATTAAGATCGCATTTGCGTTTGGCTGCTATCGTAAAAGATAGGCTTTAGATGATCGATTGAGATCGCGTTTGCTATCGTAAGAGATAGGCTTTGATGATCACTTAAGATCGCGTTTGTATTTGCTGCTATCGTAAGAGATAGGCTTTGATGATCAATTAAGATCGCATTTGCGTTTGGCTGCTATCGTAAAAGATAGGCTTTAGATGATCGATTGAGATCGCGTTTGCTATCGTAAGAGATAGGCTTTGATGATCACTTAAGATCGCGTTTGTATTTGCTGATATTGCAGCGAATAAATCATTGTTAACAGCAATAACAAATAAAATAGAGCGATATAAACAGCTAGAAATATGAACTTCTCATTTGGGAGGATTCTTTCATTATAGCATTCTCATATGGGAGAGATAGGATTACAATCCTCTCATATGGGAGAGGAGATTGCGAATATCATAGCCACATGAGACATTAAGCAACGTTATCATAAAACGTATGAAATAAGAGAAGTCAAGGATAGTACTTCTTGATCCAGCGCATGTTGACTGAGCTTGGAGTTGAGGTTGTGCCGTGCAACCTTCGTATGCTGCAGTAGCCGCTATCGAAGACTTCTGTGACTTCGAAGGGTCCTTCCCAATTAGCTGCGAACTTTGGGTGAGTTGCTTCTCGCATGCAGTGGTCAGATGCGCGCAAGACCAGGTCGCCAACTGCGAAATCCCGTCGCTGGACTGTCTTGTTATAGGCGCGAGCGATTCTTTCCTGGTACCGCTTGTTAGTCCTTTTGGCTTGTTCTCGCTTTTCTTCCAGCAAGACTAAATCATGATCGCGTTGATTTTCATAGAGTGCATGGAAGGCCAGCCTTGCCGAATTGACTCTGACCTCCGCAGGTACTACAGCTTCGGCCCCATAACATAGTAGAAATGGCGAGGCCCCTGTAGGTGTCCTTGGAGAAGTTCTGTAGGCCCACAGAGCTATGTTAAGGGAGTCGGCCCACTTCTTGTGGTCATCTGCGACCATCTTGCTCAGAATTCTCAACAGCGTTTTGTTAGTCGCTTCGGCTTGTCCGTTTCCCTTTGGATAATAGGGGGTGGAGCATATCTGCCTGATATTGTACTCCGCGAGTTTCGTAGCTACCTGGCGATTAACAAAAGGAGTACCGTTATCTGAAAGAATGGTATTTGGGATTCCGAACCTGCATACGATGTTTTCCTGGATGAAGTTAACCACAGCCAGCGCGTTTGCCGTCTTTAGTGGTATTGCTTCCACCCATTTGGTGAACAGCTCGGTTGCGGTGAGAATGAAATGGTTCCCATGTGACGTTGGTCGGATGGGGCCGATGAAGTCCAAAGCCCATGTGTGGAATGGCCATGGCGTCCCTAATGCATGTAGATCCACGGCGGGAGCGTGCACTAGGTTCCCTTTGAATTGGCATTCTTGGCAGCGTCGCACCTTGGTGCGGCAATCGACTTCCATCGTGGGCCAGAAGTATCCGATTGAGAGGAGTTGTCTGCATAATTTCGCACCTCCCTGGTGTTCCACCTGATGAGAAAGGTCCATGACTTCTTGTGCTTCCCTGCCGTCTAGGCATCGCAGCAAGTTGCCCTCGTGACCTCTTCGCCAAAGCAGGTCTTCCTGAACCACATATCGAGACGCTTTCCTCTTCAATTTGTCGGCTTCTTTTCTCGATTCGGGTACGGTGCCCTGGGTAAGGAATTCAAACAATGGCTTCCTCCAATCTGTGTCGTCATCGGTTAGAGCGACGAGTAGAGAATCTTTGATTAGTGCGCAACTTTCGCACTTCCCTTGTATCAGGGCTGCAGCTGTTGACATGCCTGGCCAATGAATGCCATATCTCTGAGCTTTCCTGTAGATTGACACCTCGCTTTCTCCGCAAGCGTGTTGGTGAATCTTTTCTAACAGCTGTTGTCCCTCTTGCTCGGAGACACATCGCATGAGTATTCCTCCAGGACCCTTGTAGTAAAGGGTGTTGTCGTGGATGCAGTATCCTTTCGTGAGTACCCAGCTTTCACTGCTGGTGCCTTTCGCAATAGCTTGCAGGATTGCTTTTCGCCAGTCTGCGTCATCCATGTGTTCATCGTCGCACGCATCTTATGTTAATGCCGACGATGTTCGCACTTCGATGGAAATCCTTGCGGGGCATTTGTCTATGCTGACCTTAGATCCCAGAGTTGCTAAGGCGTCTGCATGCCTGTTGTCCGCTCGGGGCTTGTGCTCGTACTTCACGTCGCAGAATTGCTGCATCAGCTTTTGCACTAGGGTGCGGTATGGCAGGAGGTTGATCTCCTTTAGACCATATTCGCCCGAGGCCTGCTTAACAATCAGTTTGGAATCTCCCATGACTGTTAAGTTGCTCACTTCCAAAGCTTTCGCTGCACGGAGCCCCGCGATGAGAGCCTCATATTCCGCCTCGTTGTTCGTGACTGCGAAGTTGAGTTTTGCGGACATCTGTATGACTTCCCCGTCCGGCTTTGTCAAGACTATCCCAATGCCTCCGCCTTTTCTGGTTGACGAACCGTCGAAGTGGAGGGTCCAATAGGGCACGTCGATCGCGTAGATTTCAGGGCCTTCGAGCTCTTCCTCGATCACAGGTTCGTGACTGTTGTCGGGAAACTGTGCCAACAGATCTGCTACCGCCTGCGACTTGATCGCTCTTGGTTTCACGCATGTGATATCGTATTGAGAGATGGTCATGTACCATTTCGCCAATCTCCCGCCCGGAGTAGTGTGAGTTAGCAGGTATCTTATGGGGTCGCTTTTGGTGACCACCACTACTTTGTGCGATGCAAAATAGTGTCTCAACTTCTCTATTACGAAGAATAAAGCAAGGCAATGACGTTCGATGTCTGTGTACCTTGATTCAGCGGGCTGCACAATGCGAGAGATGTAATAGATGGGCCTCTCTTGGCCTTCATACATCTGAGCCAAGAGTGCTCCTATAGATTTCCTTGTCGATGTAAGGTATAGCAGAAGCGGTGATCCCAATTGAGGCGCGATCATTATCTTTGGGGATGTGAGTAACTCCTTTAGCTTTTCGAATGCGGCTTCGTGATCAGGAGCCCAGTTGTACGCGGCGTCCTTCTTGAGAAGAGTGCTGAAGCAGCATGTGATTTCGGCGATTGCTGGGATGAATCTCCGCAGATATGACAATTTTCCCAAGAATGTTTTCAAGGTACTTTGATCGTGAGGTGGCGTCATGCTGGTGATGGCTGACACTTTCGCAGGGTCAGGCTCGATCCCTTGGCGATGGACTACGCATCCCAAAAACTTCCCCGAAGTCACGCCGAATGCGCATTTCATGGGGTTCATTTTCAGTTGAAAGCTCCTGCATCTGTTGAACACCTTTCGCAGGTCTGCAAGGTGATCTGCTTCATGCTTGGATTTGACTACCAGGTCATCCACATAGAATTCCACTTCTTTGTGCATCATGTCATGGAATAGAGCCATCATGGCCCGCTGATAGGTTGCGCCTGCGTTCTTAAGACCGAATGGCATTACTGTATAGTTGAATACCCCCACGGGAGTGATGAATGCAGTTTTCCTTGCATCTTCGGGATCCATCTTGATTTGATTGTACCCGCTGAAGCCGTCCATGAAACTGAACATGCGATGGCCTGCCGTTGAATCAATGAGCAAATCGATGTTAGGCAGTGGGAAATCGTCCTTAGGACAGAAGCGATTGAGATCTCGGAAGTCCACGCAGATGCGGAGCTGTCCGTTCTTCTTCACCACTGGCACGATGTTGGCCAACCATGTGGGATGGTGATTTGGCTCTATGAACCTGGCGTCTAGGAGTTTGACAATCTCCTGTTCGATCTTCACATTGAGCTCTGGCCTAAAGCTTCTGGTGCTTTGCTTGACCGGTTTAGATCCTAGGATGATGTCTAAACGGTGCATGGTGATGCTCGTGTCCAGACCCGGCATCTCATCATATTCCCATGCGAACACGTCCTTGTATTCAGTTAGGAGCTGCAGCAGTCCTTGTTCCTCTTCGCTTGTGAGGTCCGCACTCAGGAAGACTGGCCTTTTCTTTTCCTCGTTCGGGCTGAGGAACACTTCTTTTAGCTCTTGCTTTTGTGGTCTTGGCCTGTCTTCCATGCATTCGGGCGCTTCTTTGAGTTTCTCGTCCGGAGTGCCCTGTGTTGGCTCTTCCGTCAGCGCAACTTGCTCGATTTGATTGATTTGCCCAGGGACACCCCCATGCCCGTGTGAGGACGTCCCCGCGCACCTTCATATGCGATAGCATTTCTTCCCGTTGGCGTAGAAGCTCTCTATCTCCTTACCCTCGGGGTCATGCTTTGCGATCCTCTTCAGAGTGTACACATTTTTCCGATGATATGCGATGCGCGGCGCCTCTTTGTGAGTAGGCGGCTTTTCCTTGGCATCCCCCCTTATCACCATCACGCCCGCAGGTGACTGGTCCTTGATGTCCTCCCAGAGAGGTAAAGGAGTAGGGTTGAATGGTCCGGGTGTTTGCTCGTCCGCCATCTCGGTGAACCACACCGCCTCGCTGAGATGTGCTTCGTCCAAGTTGAACGGGTTAGTTGAGGCCGGTATCTCGACAATCCTGTCGTTCCAGATAGCTTTCATCACCTGGTGAGCCGTCGAAGGGATTGCGTCAAAGCGATGAATCCAGGCCCGACCTATGATCATGTGATATGTGGTGTTCGCGTCTATGACATAGAACTTCGCCGAGCACTTGATTTTGCCGATCTGAACGCCCAGGCGGATCCATCCGATCGTCATTCTAGAATCGCTTCCGAATCCCACCAGCGGGGATGGACGCTTGACTACCTTGTGCTCGGGGATCCCTGCTAGCTTCAGTGTGTGGAGTGGAACAACATTGACCGCTGCTCCTCCATCGACGAATGCTCGCTTGAATTCGACGCCGTTGATGATGGCGGTCACGTACAGGGGCCTCTGGTGGCTCGCATCTGTCTTCTTGTCGCTGGCAGAAAAGGTCATAATCTTTTCTGTGGAACGGGACGCCCTGACGACTTTCCCGTTGGAGACCACGAGGTCCTCCTCGTAGTCCTCTGCTACCCTTAAGATTGCTTTTGTCATGTCCGCTCGACATTTTTCGGAGAAGTTCATCTCGTTGAAGAATTTGTCGAAGCCGTGCGACCCTTTCATGCGGTCGGCACGCTCATCTTCCGTGTCCATGCTGTAGTCTTCATCTTCATGGACTTCAGCAATGATGGGCAGACCATCTTCTGCGACTTCTTCCAAGTCCACTATCGAGATCATGGCGACCTCTTTGCCCTTTGAGCCCGAATCTGTATGGGCAGGCAGCGGGTTGTTGCGCACATCCTTCCGGTGGTCGCTGACGATGAGTTCGCCGTTCTTCATCTTCTGATCGAACGCGAATCTGAGCTTCTTGCACTCGGCTGTGGGGTGCATGACCTTGCCGTGGTATTCGCACCACTTAGGGTCCCTCGTCATCTCCTTGGAGGGTGCTTTCTCGAGCGGTGGCAGGACACCGTCCTTACGCCACTGTCTGCAGAGATCGCTCGCTTCCTCCACCGAGCATGGCAGAGGTGGTGCATCGAAGTTTGCAACCTTTGCTTGCTTCTGGGGAGAAACTGTGTTGACCTCAGCTTCGCGTCCCCGCTTGTAGCCAAATCTGCCGATCTTGTAGGTGGTGCCGCTCGCAGGTCGTTCTGGAGCGCTCTTCTTTCTCTGTCTCTCGACAATGGGCTCGATGTTCATCGTGCATTCGATGAGCTTTGAAAACGTTGGTGTTTGTAAATTGATCAGCATGCTTTTGTATTCATCTCGCATGCACTGCAGGCATATCTTTACGAGCCGGCTTTCGAGCATTGGATCCTTGCACTCCAAGGATTTCGCTCTGAATTTCTTGATGAAAGTGATTCCATCTTCCTCGCGTTTCTGATACATCCGCGAGAGATGGATCATCGTCACCTTTTCTTCCATCTGGAAGAACTTGGTATAGAACTTCTGGACCATGTCGTCCCAAGTTTTCACAGATCCGGCCTCCAATGTTCGGTACCATTTGTATGCTACATTCCCAAGAGTTTTTGGGAATTCTCGCATCAGCAGCTTGGGATCAGCTCCGTATGGACCCATGACATCGATGAAACGCATGACATGCTCATGAGCGTTTCCATTGACGTCCTCGAACTTGTCCCATTTGGGAGCTTTGTACCCCGCCGGGTTAGGCATGAGATAGATCTCTCGTGGGATGGGTGGATCGTTGTCTAGCTTCGGGATGATGGTATCCGCGAACGACTGATGAGCCAAGATGGAGTCCACGCGCTTCTGCAAAGACGTCATGCATTCTGGAATGCTTCCCTCGGTAGTTGGCGGAGGGGTTGCCGTAGGCGGTGGCGACACATATGCCGCCGGAGGATTGGGAGTGTATTGACTACCCGCGTTTCCCCAGATTGTCGCTGGTGGAGGCAGAGTGTACTGCAGAGCTGGGTTGGACGCCAAAGCCGGGGGCTGAGAGGCGTGAGCAGCAGGGGGAAGCATTTGTGCCGTTGACCCTTGGACCGAAGGCAGCTGCGTGGCCGACGGTGGAGTTTGCAGATGAGGGTTGGGAGGCGTGGCCGACACTCCCAATCCTGGAGCGGTAGGGGTTCCTCCTCCCTGAGGGATAGCGGTGGCAGGTGGAGGATTTGGCGCAAGAGTGCCCAGAACGGCCAAGATCCGTTCTAACTGCGCGGATTGAGACTTGAGAGCTTTTGCCTGACTTTGGACAGTGGCGTCCAAAGACTCTAAAGTTGGCGCCTCGCCGGGAGTCGTCGGAGTACGGCGAGCCTCGTCTCCCGAGGGAGTTTCGGTGGAAGGAGATCGGTTGCTGACATCGTCCTCCTGAGACATGGTTGCTTTTGCTGGTAAGTTTCACGTCGGGTTCACCAAAATGTACACAAGAGATTCCGGCAGGGAGACCTCCGTGTACACCGTACGTAGTGGATCAGGGATCGCACAGGAAGAATAGGGGTGTGTGTAGGGAGAGAGTAAGTCAGTAGTAATGTCCGAGAGAGAGACAGAGGTTTGGCAGAGCTTCCGCGTATGGCAGTGTGTCCTCCTTTGTATGGAAAGGTTAACGATGTATATATACTGGAGAACATGACCGTTGTAGTGTGGTTAATGCGCCCATTAATGGCGGCTTAATTAGCTTAACCATAACGGCACGTTCGTCCGAGTATATAGGAACCGTTAGAGCACGTGGTGCGCGAGTACCGGAACCGTTACGAGGTTGACCGGGTTTGACCGGATTGACCGGGTTTATGGAGCTCGTGCCATAAATCTCTCAAAACAGTTACTAAAGGTCGCGCGCGGGCTTGGCTCGCACGCGACAGGGCTTACTCTAGCCTCCAAACCACAAGATCCCTACAAGTCCCGTGCAGTGGTATGCGAGGGCTCTGTCTCGCAGCCCCCACATGGATCAGCTCGGCTGGTGATCCTGTGTGTGTGGAGCACAATATGGTGTGCTGGATGGTTGCCACGTGGCCTAGATCTGCCATGTCATAAAGCAGTATCTACAATGTGTTTGCAGAGGAATTTACCATTGCGACTGTTTTAGCGTTGCATTGCGGAGTTGATTTTTCTTTTCTGAATTCACATAATAAATAAAGATAAAAAGAACATCCATAATTGATGCAGATTAGAATATCGCAACATTAAAGTAGCCAAATAAGAACATGCAAATCAGTTGCTGCTACCTCCAAGTGAACCAAAATGAAACAAATACTACTTCTTAGGCTACTAGGCCAATTTTTAACAAGTAAAAGATCCGAATAACTTATTTCAATTTCTAAAACAGTAAATTACGATTCACTTGCAGCCTGCTACAGATCATTTCTTCAGGAAGACACTTGTTAACACCGTAGTAGACTGCAGCGACTCTTTCAATAGCTTCAAACCCTGAAATAAATAAAAAGTTACGAATCCGTAGTTATGATCAAACTGAGATAGAAAATCTATGTAATTGCAGTATAGTAATGTGTTCCCAGCTTTACCTGATCCATGCCAAGCTCTACAACTCTTTCCTCAAGTGTGTCGATTCCTTTGACACCAAATTTGTTGAGAAGGGTAATACTTGATATGGTTGACATAGGCGACACCACCAAGTTATCCATAACCATGTATGTCACCACCCCTTTCACAAAGCCGCCGCCGCCACTTCCTGCCGCCGCACCTGAAACTACATTTGCTGTGGACATGTAGTTCATTTCCTTATTCATTAAGGTGCCGCAAGGGGTACATGTCCTGTTGGGATCATCAGTGACATTTGACCTGCAAGCGGCATAAGTGTTATAGTGGCATTGATAAAGCTTTTTGGATGTGGTTACATTGTCAGCGATGGGCAACAGTAGCAAAACATTGAGAGCAGAAACTGGTGCCTTGGGCTTCAGCAGACATTCTTTATTAAGGTTGGTTTGCAAGTACGTGTCGCTTATGCTCTCAATGCTATCATAGAGATTCCCGATGCTACCTACCATCGACTTCTTGGTGAGAAGCCGAGTCACTGTACCAACAGTCATGGACATAAGATTGAACAGAAAATCAACGAAGTTCTTTCCAGCTTCGTCGAAGAGGACTTTGTTCGCCTTGTTGTCGATGAGAAGCTTCAGGGTCACCTTTGAATCAGCCATTGGAGGTATGGGAGGTTAATTGATCTGTTTTTCTGAGTTGATGAATGACGATCACTTGAATTGCCTCCTGCAAGTTCACCTATTTATGCATTCTCAGATCACTTATCAACTGATGCCAAATTAATTAGTACTCCATTATCATCCATCCCAAAAACTCTCTATCTTCTATGAATTATTAGTTCATGATGATGAATGCAGCACCAAGAAGTCTTTATCTTCTATCAGTTACCAGCTAGTTCATGCAACTTCTCAATACTAGACTACAAATACATTTTACATGAATCCATAATGCAACTCCAAGAATCCTCCATATTCTCCCAATTCATTACAGAGGGACTGTTTCTTGTACTTTGTGGAAAATGAAAGGACACATCATATCACCCCCACTTAGTTATTAGTGCATGCTTAAATTGCCTGTCTTGGCTTCCCTATAATAACATTTTACAACCAAAAAATGTACACAAGTTCATTGGCTAATTCCATAGTGAGCTTGAAGCTCCTCATAAAGGCTAGAAATAAGTGATTGGGGTTTTAAAATGTACATTTTACATGAATCCATCATTACAATGCAGCACACCAAGAACCCTCCATATTCTTCCAGTTAATGTACACTTGCATTGCCTCCTGCAAGTTCACCTATTTATGCATTCTCAGTATCACATATTCCAAAGATCACACATATCAACTGATGCAAAATTAATTAGTACTCCATTGTAATCCATCACCAAAACTCTACATCTTCTTTCAATTACTAGTTCATGTAACTTATTAATAATGAATGCAGCACCAAGAAGTCTTCATCTTCTATCAGTCCCTCAGTAGTGATAACCTTCCATATTCTTCCAATTCATTACCGAGGACACATCGCCATATCACCCCACTTAGGTATTAGTGCATGCTTAAATTACTTGTTTTGGCTTCCCAATAACATTTTTGTTTCTTGGACTCTTGGATCACCCTACCAATAGTTTCTTGGGTTAATTGCATTTTACCCCCCCTGTGGTTAGGGGTTTGGGCGAAATGCACCCCTGTGGTATTAAATGTTGCAAAAAACCTTCCTGTGGTTTGGTTTATGTGCGATTCCGTTAAAACAAACAGAATCCGTTAAAAAATGTACTCGAAATGTCTAATATACCCTTTTCAAGACCTACCGAGAAAGAGAGGATCTGGAAAATTAAGAAGCACTAAAACTCAAAAACTCAACAACTAAGTAGAGCTTAAGTCTCACACCAGTAGTCCACAAGCACTTGCAACAATCAAATCCTAAATCTACCATCAGACCCCATCTTTCATCGGGAAAACGAGCAACAATTTAGATGATGGAATCAAACAACACAGTCTCTCATCCCAACCCAAATCTGATAATGACAATTGACTAAGCATCTTCTTCCCATCAATCAATTGGATAAAGAAATGAACAGACTAAGTACACATCAAATCGATTAACCGGACCCGATAAACTGTACCAATCAAACCAACATGCAACCCAATATCAACACAAAGAAATAATTCGCGACCTAGATCCGGTCCAAGAGAGATAGGGGATTTGGAGTTGGAAGAAGGCCATGAGAGAAAACAGATCTGGAGGAATTGAGGAAGAAGAAAAAGAAGCAGAAGAAGAAGGAAGTGAGTGAGAGAGAGAGAGAGAGAGAAAAAGAGAATGGATTTGGAAAAGAGGGAGAAGACGGCAGACGACGACGGCGACGGCAGACGACGGCAGCGATGGCGGCGGCGGTGTCCTGTCCTCTTCTGTTCATGCTCTTTTTCTTCCTCCACCTCCTCCTCTTCTTTTTTCCCGTTCGTTTTTTTGTTTTTTTTTTTAATCTGCAGGGGAAAAAATAGCAGAGAGAAGATATAGAGAGAGAATGTAAGGTGATAAAGTGGGGTGATGAGTGTACATATATGAGGGCATTATTGTCTTTTGACACTAAATTTAACAGACAAATACTCCGGCGCACATAAACCAAACCACAAGGAGGTTTTTTGCAACATTTAATACCACAGGGGTGTATTTCGCACAAACCTCTAACTATAGGGGGGTAAAATGCAATTAACCCTAGTTTCGTTCTGTGATTGTAGTTTAAAAAGGGGGTCCAGTAACAACCAAATGAATGGGCACAGCAAATTCAGCTTCAATGGCTAATTCCAAAGTGAGCTTGAAGCTCCTCATAGACAAATCTAGAAACAAGGTTCTGTTTGCAGAAGCTGGCAAGGACTTTGTTGATTTTCTCTTCAACCTTATGTCGATGCCTATCGGAACAGTGACCCGCCTTCTCACCAAGAAATCCATGGTGGGCAGCCTGGGTATGTTGAAGAACTGAAGGCTTCTGCAGCTGCTGAAGTTCACAAAGTTACTGTTCATTTGGTAATTTGCTTACCAAATGAACAGTAACCTCATCAACAGCAGTAGCCGTTAGATGGTCGGCTGAAGGTTTTATCTCCATCGTTGGATCCTTTGTGAACGTTGTGTTTGAACGTTTGTTTCCTTTAAGTAGAACGGTGACGTTTAGTTAAGTAGGATAATTACTGTATTAAGTCTTTAATTCGGTTATTTCAGTTAGTTAGCTGATTCATATCCCTCGGGTGACGTGACATCACCCGATTGGTGTGTTTCATGTTGATGACTCATAGCCATTTGATATTTGCACTATAGGTCCTCGAACTTTGCTCTATTACCTCACTTGTGAGGATATAGGGTTGTAACTCTTTTCTGGTTTTCACTTCATGAATTCAATTGCTAGATTTCTTCTCTTCCGTTCAATTTCTTAATATGGTATCAGAGCTCTAGGTTCGACCTATTGCTCTTTCGATCTTCAATCCGAAGTTGCTAGGACGTTTTCGTATCTGCCGATCTAGTATTTGCCAGGATGGTGCTTCCGGAAGATGCTTCTGTGCATTCTAGGGTTTCTGGAGATGTTGGATCTCGGAATCAGTTAGATGGCTCTTCACCGTATTTTCTGCACAATTCAGACTCACCAGGTATGGTTCTTGTTTCGCAAGTGCTTACTGGTGATAATTTCAATCTTTGGTATAGATCAATGATTGTTGCTTTGGAAGCTAAAAACAAATTAGATTTTGTTACTGGTGTTATTGTTGAGCCACCTAAGACATCTGAGATGTATCCTTTGTGGAAGCGTTGTGATCGCATGGTTATATCCTGGTTAATCAACTCAGTTAGCATAGAAATTGCTTCTAGTGTAGTTTATTATGCTACAGCTAGTGAGATATGGTTTGATTTGGTTGAGAGATTTTCTCAGAAGAATTTGCCTAAGGTGTTTCAACTTAGTAGTGCCATTGTGAATTTGAAACAAGGGGGAATGAGTGTTACTACTTATTTCACTAAACTCAAGTCTTTGTGGGATGAGTTATAATGTTATTCTGTGATGCCTGTGTGCATTTGTGGTGCTTTGAATACTTGTACCTGTAATGTGTTGGGAGTTCTGCAGAGTAAGATGCAGCAGGAACACATAATGCAATTCTTAATGGGTTTGAACTCATGTTATTCTCCAGTTAGAGACCAGATTTTGCTCATGGATCCACTTCCTAGTTTGAATAGGGTGTTTGCTAAAGTGGTTCAGCAAGAAATGCAGGGTTCTATTAGCAATGTTGGATCTGTTATGCCTACTATGGCAATGTACTCTCACGGTTCAGAGTATAGTTCTGCAAATTATTCCTCTCCGTTTCATCATGGACATACTTATGGAGGCCCATCACATGGTGGTGGAGGTGGTATTTCTGCTGTGACAGAAGGAAGTGCTAAGTCTAAATTAACATGTCATCATTGTGGTGGCACAGGACACATTAAGGCAAAGTGTTGGAAGTTGCATGGCTATCCTCCAAACTTCAAGAATAAATCTAAATTGCAGGCACACAATGTAGTAGGAGAGGGTGTGACACCACCTACAGAAAAGAGTTCTTTTCCATTTACTCAGAACCAATGTAATCAGATGATGCATTATATCAATGCTCAAATGCAACAGTCAGGTCAAAGTGCAACTCACAGTGATTCTTCTTCTAGCTCTCCTTCTCACAGTCACCTGGAGAGTCCAGTTCACCAATTTGCCAAAGGAGGGGATGCAGTTTATAACCAGCATTTTATGGGAGGAGTTCTTGGTCCTTGTGGATTTCATGGTTCTTCAGATAATGCAGTTTTTCAAGACAAGACTTGGATTATAGACAGTGGTGCTACAGACCACATGTGCTATGATCTAAGTACTTTGAGTGAAGCAGTTGCAGTTGACAATGTATTTGTCTATCTACCAAATGGTAAAAGAGTTAAGGTTTCTCATACAGTAGTTGTGAATCTAACTGCTACTCTTCAACTTACAGGAGTGATGTGCATACCAGAATTTCAATTTAATTTTATTTCTATGACACAGTTAGCTAAAGTTCAGGTGTGTGTTTTCATCTGCAATGCAGAGAGTTTCCAAATTCTGAAAGAAGACACCAAGATTGTGCTGGGAGAAGGATATAGATCTAATGGTCTTTATGTCATCAAAGTCAGTCATGATGCAATTCATAGGTCAAATGCCATGTTCTCTAATCAAATTTGGCATCAAAGGCTGGGTCACTTGTCAGATGTGAAACTAAAGTGGTTGAATGGGGATTTGAAGTGTGATGGTTCCATTGACAACTCTCAATGTGACATATTTCCACAAGCTAAGCAGAAGAAGCTCCCCTTTCATAGTATTGGCAAAATGGAGACAGAACCTTTCTCTCTTGTCCACTGTGACATATGGTGTAATACCCCGGTATTTTTAGGGGGTATTTTTGGGAGTTTATTGAATTTTCCGGGCCACTGATTGAAATTTATAAAATTAGTTTTTGTTATTAAACAGTTTTGTTTTTCAAATTATTATTATTATTATTGTTATTAGTATTATAGTATTATTGTTATTTCATTTTATTTATTTTTATCAAAAAAAAACTTTTTTCTAAGATGACATATTTTTTTATTTATTATTGGGTATAATTGTTAGTAAAGAGTAGCGGGTCGTGTAACTTTTAACGTGTCCAAAGCGCACCTTTTATTAGTTATTACGTATCGGACCACCGCGCACCCGCCACACCATAGCCATTCACCATCATCTTCTTACCTAATTCATTTTTTTAGCAGAGATGGTTGCTCTGCAACATTTCCGGCAAACCCCACGACAACATACCAATTTCGACTTCCATTCTTACAAATTTCGTCCCAAATCACACCAATCAAGCCAGAGATCTCACCTTTTAATTCAATTTTGCCAATTTGACATTTCCAAAATCAAACCCGAAATTTCATCTCGCCGGATTCACATTCAATTTGGTTTATCACCAAAAAATCTATATAAACCCAATGAAGAACACAGAGAAAGCTCTTCGCCAACACGCCCATCTCTCAATCGAACTCTCTCTCTGCCCTGTTTGTTTTTACCGAGAACACCCAGTCGGAGCTAGGTCTGATCGAGCTCGAACCTAGCGCCGCCTCTGCCGCCGTGCGACGCCGCCCTCCTTTCCGTGGCTCTCTCTCTCTCTTCCGTCGTCCTTGCTGTCCGACGAAACAACAGTAGCAGCAGTAGCACCTAAGCCAAATTACGTCGCCGTCGTCCAGAGCCTTCCTGTTTCCCGATCGGTAAATCCTTTCTTCTTCGATTTTTTTTCCGTTCTGCATACATACATATGTAGAGTTTGTGTTGGGTGGGTCTCTGTGTATGTGCGGGAAAGAGTGTGTGTGTGTGTGTGTTGTACGTATGTGTGTGTGTGTGTCAAGGAGTGAGTTAGGAAGAGGGTACATAGAAATGGTTGGGGTGATGTGTGTTGGTCTGATGGTGGTACCGTGGTAGTAGGGCAAGTAGTAATAGTAGTACTAGTAGATTATAAAATAGTGGTAGTAGTAGTAGTACTAGTAGTAGTAGTATTAAAATATTGTGGTACTCATCTAGTTATTCTTTATCTAGTGTCCTAGGTATTATGGTAATTGGATGATTATTAGTTTTTAGTTATTTGGTTATTTATTTTGAATAACTTCTATTTTTTTTACTTTTTCTTTACTTAATCATTCATCTATTCTAATGAATTAAGAATTTTTGTAAGATATATATATATACAAAGTTCCATATTTCAGAAAAAAATGTTATTCGTAGTAAATAATAACTTTCTTGGGCCAACCGAGTTTAGAGAAGGATATACAAGTTTTTATAATCTTTAACATTTGTATTTTTTTAAACATGTATAGTTGTTTATACGAAATGAAATTATGTAATTTTCTAGACTATTCTTTATTATAGTTTTAGTGTGTATAAACAATTATTCTCTTTATCAAGTCAATTTATAAATGTATGTCTATATTGGTATAATTTGTTTGGGGGAGTATGGGGGTTACACTTGCATTCATGTAGAACATTTAATTGCGATGTCTGTGTAGACGAATATGTGTTAATATAGGATTATGTGATTATTGTAGACGCCGAGTTCGTAGACGGCGAAGTTGTGGAGGATCCATATTACTAGGAATTTGCTTGCTTTCGTGTGACGAACTCTCTTCGATTCAGGTAAGTACATATGTACAATGTCTTCAACTATCAAAATGTGCTTTGGTGTGAGTTATAATGGATTTTGACATATCATGCGTTACTCTTCAAAAGTTTACTTCAAAGTTTATATTTCTGTCAAGACAATTTTGGAAAGATTGTTTGTCATGGAAACAAATTGAAATGTTGAATTTAATGAACGATAATGGATATGGGGCGATGTACAGAGGATGTGCGTGAAGGCTAATACGGCCAAGGACGCTTATAGGCGATCCTTCATTGGGTTTCATACCCTACCCTATATGGGTTTTATAAGGCGTGGAAACTATAGAGTACTACCTATACTGACGTAGGTCACTGCGGTATAGGGGTGTCGACACTTAAGGTCCTATAGTATGGTTCGAGCGGGGTATGCGTAGGGCTACCTTCTAACGCTCTTGGTGAATTGGGACGGGCGATGTCCCAAGAGGTACCTTTTTATATATTGCAACGTGACCTCTCTGTGGACATACGTTACCCGCTGGGTTTTCATGCCTCAGCCAAACTAATAAATGAAAGTGGTACTCTTTTTATATTCGGTTTAAATTCCAAAGTTCTCTAAATCATGTATTTTACACTCGCGTTATTTCAAAGGTTCTTATTATTTATGTTGTTCTAGCCAAAAACTCTTGTTTTAATCATTGTAGTATGTGCTTACTTAGTTTTACTAATTAAAATTTTCTGCGGTCGGCTATCGCTATTTCAAAACCCGCAGGTCAAGCTAGCTGGGGTGGAAACGCACACGAGCTAAGGATTAGAATTATGAGTAGCAAACATCCTTTAGTAGTTGTATCTTTTGGATTTCAAACTTTGTCGTAATCGTTTCCTTGTAAACAACGTTGGAGGTTTCTTCATTTTATTTCAATAAAGTAGCATTTGGATCATCGTTAAGTTGTACTAGCAGGAACCGTAGGATCCGGGTTCTTTCAGATGGTATCAGAGCCGACGGTTCCAACGCTAGTGCGACTTTTCGATTTCCATTTAATAAAGATTAATTATAATTGGGAATTTTTCAAAATTTAAAATGGACATAGGACAACTAAAACCGGGAATTAAAACTAAACAAGCCGGGGATGTGGGTTAGCTTAGCCGTTGTTTTCTAGGTGTGTTGTATGATTGTCCGGAAATCCCTGTTAATTGTGAAAGGATAAATTGCTATGTTGATGCAACTTGTTCATTTGTTAGCTATCCATGTTACATACTTGCTTTAATTTCCTTAAGTTTATTTCTGTCGAGTAATGGGTGCATTACGTGGTTTTAGAACATTTCTGAGACTTCTCTTTTCTTCTTTCAGATGGCCAAACCACGCGCCCCTGCTCATCCTTCATACATCCAGCCTGTATTTCAACCGGAAGACTCACCCTTCCTCATTACCTACCGGGAGGGCCAAGAGACCCTTACCGAGTACTATATCCGAGTAACGACCCGGTGTAATGACTGGAGTTTCTCAAACCTTGGGGATGACCGCTTCCAGCACCCTCTCGTGATAGGTCATTGCCTTCTAAACGGACTCCCCAATACCCAACCATGGTTGTGGGTGAAGGAGGATTATGAGGATTTGGTACATGAAGACGAAGATGGAAAGTTAGTTCCCAATGAGGACGGATGGAAGGTAGAGGACCATTACATATTTAGCACAAAAATCCTACGCCAAGATTTGGAAGAAGCAGCGAAACGCCTAGACAAAGTGAAGGAGCCCGAAGAAGAACCAATAGAAAAGGACGGAGAAGAGTCTGCTGATGAACCCGATTCCGATCCTGAAGAGGAAGAGTCCGACGAGGAGCCCGATTCCGATCCGGAAGAGGAGGAGCCGGAGGAAGAGGAACAAGCGCAAGAGGAAGAGATTCCCGAAGAAGAGGAAGTACCCGAACAAATTCCCGAGATATATGGAGCAAATAGATAGCCTATCCCCGCCCCTATGGACCTCGCTGCTATACACCGGCCAGAGCTAGTGACGTACCAACCCGAGCAGGAGATCATAGCTCAGTACTGCGCATATGTGAGAGCTATTTGCATTGCATGGGGCCATCTTGATGCTAGACATAGTCACCCGTTAACCATTTGCCATTTCATACTCCGAGGATTGCCAGATGTACACCCTTGGATAAACCTGAGGCACGAGTACCATGATGTGCTAGTTTGGAATGCGTGGGGGGAAGCTGTGCCTAATGAGTCTAGGTACAAGCACCATGAGTATAACATCTTTGAGATTAACCCACTCGAGATTCGGGGACGTATGGAGGCATTAGCAGCTCAAGCCATACAACACGAGGCATCGCAGCAGGTGCAGGACGCCGAGAACCAGGAAGGAGAAGGTGAAGATGGCGAGGGAATGGAAGATGACCAAGAAAATATGGACTTGGATGAAGACCTAGGGGAGGAACAAGATCAAGGTGGAAACCAAAATGAGGATGGACAGGAAGAATTTGTAGATTGGGATGCTGACATGGACGAGATTGACGAGATTGACGATATTGAGCATGAAGAAGTCAACGAAGCGGAAGAGATTGAGATTGACGCCGCTGAAATCGAGTTTATGTTCAACACTGACGATGAGGAGTAGTTCCACGCCCATCCCACCCTTAGGGTCATCGTTTATTGCATTGTTTTTATCACGAGAGTGAACGCTTAGCTTACCTTGTGTTTTGATATTTACTTTTGGGATTGAGTTGTTACTTCTATCATTTAAATTTTCATGTGGATTATTTGATGGGTGGATCAATAAATGTTTACTTTTTGAAAACTTATGTGGTGCATGTATGTGGAATGGAGTACGTTCTTTTCTATCTGGAGCAACATTTTCCTTCATATCATCTACCTTGCTAAAGAAGACAGACTTACCAACTCCTACCCCCCCCCCCAATTATTTATCTTCATCTCTGCGCTTAGTGGAGAAGTCATACCTTGTAATACCATCTACCTTGAAGTGAACCTAGAAGTCTAAAGGGCCAAACTACCTTTTTATTTGATTCTTTTCGATCTTGGTAACCTAGATATTATCTTAAGTATGGACTGGCTTAGAAAAAAAAACGAACCAACCATAGAGTGTGCCAACCAAAAGTTAGATTCCATGGACCCGAAAGGTGAACGTCTATCCTATAGGGGTATAACCAGTGGACCCAAATTCCAATTAGTGTCAACCCTAAACGTCCTCTCAGATGTGAAGACTTACGAACCTCTCCTATACGATCCAGTACCTTGTATGGTCCGATGAACTTGGGGCTCAACTTTCCTTTCAGCTTAAAATCATTACCCCTTTGTAAGTAAAACCATTGCGAACACTTTGTCGCCAACCTTGAAATCCAATGGCTTTTTCCTTCAAATTCCTGTAAACCTCTTGTCGATCATGGACCGCCTTCATCCTTTGTTGAATCATCTAAATGTGTTTGTTGAGACCTAGATAATTTGTAGTCCAAAATACAAGCTCTTAACATATCTTTCGACATATGAATCGTCTTTTCAATCTTTCCAGCCGTAGTTGCTTGAAATTATGTGTCAAACCTCGTCTCGGTGCCCATGGACTTTGTAGCTCTTTCTAGAAATGTGATATGAAGTTTGAATCTCTATCAGAAATAATCAAGCTTGGTACTCTGTCTAGTCTTACCACATTCTTGTTAAATACGTCCGCCCTCTTTTCGATGTTCCACGTTTCTTTCACGGGAATGAACCTTGTCGTCACGTTCAGTCAATCGACTACCACCCAAATCTGGTTCAACCTATTCGTCGAACAGGTAAAGCTGTAACAAATCCATCAAGATGGAATCCCATTCCCATACAAGTTTCTCCAATAGTAGCAACATCCCACTTTGTCTCTTGTGCTCGAGCCTGACCTTTTGACAAGTCAAACACCGAAAGTTCCCTTTGACAAAAAAAAAAATCAGCTATTTTCCTTCTTCATATCCTTCCACCAGAAGTACTGTTCCGAATCCTTGTATAACTTGCCTTTTCCTGGATGTACCGATTATTGTGTGTTATGAGTTTCGTTCGGAATCTTCTCTTTTACATCCGCACATTTGATTTGTACACACCATATTTCCTTTAATTTCACTCCACCATCTTTCTCCACTTTGAAATCGAGTTCTTCGCCCATGTTGACTTTCTCCTCGATCTTTTGTTCGAAAGCACCATCTTTCTGTCTTTCTTTTATCTACGTAAATTTCCATTTCTATCGTCAAATTACACAGCATATTACTCGTGGTTCCCTTCATGCAAACTCAGATCTCCAGCCTTCTGAACTCTTCGCAAAGCTTAATTGGCAAAACCTACATTGATTTTATCGTATAATTCGTATTTCAACTCAATGCATCCGCTACTACATTTTCCTTCCTTTCGTTTTATTGGATATTAATGTCGTAGTCCTTCAACAATTCTAACCACATTCTTTGTCGCGTATTCAACTCCTTTTACGTTAATATGTACTTCGAGCTCTTGTGATATGTATATTTTTGCACTTCGTACCTTTGATATAATGTCTCGTGATCTTCAGTGCAAACACTTTGGCTGCCAACTTCAAATCATGAGCATGGTAATTCTTCTCATAAGACTTTGTTGCCTAGAAGCATAAGCGATCACCTTGCCAGTTTTTATTTCCATTAAAACACATCCTAGCCCAGGCTTGAATGCATCGCTATGGACTTCAAATTCTCATCCTTCATTAGGTAACGTTAACACATGTGCTGACGTCATCATATCCTTCAGCGTTTGTATTGGGTAGACTCCATAACGTTTTCCATGACCCAAACTCAAAACTTATGTTCCTGACCCGAGTCATATCCTTGTTGCGAGCCCGTCGAACTTAATCTCTCCCTTACCGACACCCCTTCGACCAAATTCGAGTCGAGTGACGGGGACGTCACTCCTTTTAAGGGAGATGTGATTTAACAGCCCTGCATTTATTTGTTATATGTGCACATTAGAACTGCATGCTTGCACGGGCAGAGTTGATTTACGTTTGCATTTGGATGTCTAATTTAGGGTGAGTTTTGGAATGCTTCTGCTGGCAGCACAGCTGCTTTCCCACAGCAGAAGCAGTTTTAGTGTGTTTGGTAAAAATAAAATTTCTGCTTTTCCGGACAGTTTCTGCTGTCCCACAGCAGTTTTCAGGAAGCAAGGGGGGAGATGCTTTTCCAGAAAGTGCTTTTGATTAATTTATCTACAACCGATTTTGACCTTACAATTTTTTGAAATATCAATAGTTATCTTTCTGGAAATGACACGTGTCATATATTTTTGTCATTTTACCCTCTCACAGCAACTTCACAGTTAATTTTACCAAACACAAAATTACTATGTCAATATTTCACAGCAGCTTCTACGTAATATTTACCAGACAACATTTTATCAAGAATTCACAGCAGCTTTCTACAGTGTTTCCACACAGCAGCTTTCTACCACCGCCACAGCATTCCCAAACTAACCTTTATACATGCATTGGAAGATCCGTTTTACCTTAAACTTCGGGGACGAAGCTTTGTGTTAAGGGAGATGTGATGTAATACCCCAGTATTTTTAGGGGGTATTTTTGGGAGTTTATTGAATTTTCCGGGCCACTGATTGAAATTTATAAAATTAGTTTTTGTTATTAAACAGTTTTGTTTTTCAAATTATTATTATTATTATTGTTATTAGTATTATAGTATTATTGTTATTTCATTTTATTTATTTTTATCAAAAAAAAACTTTTTTCTAAGATGACATCTTTTTTTATTTATTATTGGGTATAATTGTTAGTAAAGAGTAGCGGGTCGTGTAACTTTTAACGTGTCCAAAGCGCACCTTTTATTAGTTATTACGTATCGGACCACCGCGCACCCGCCACACCATAGCCATTCACCATCATCTTCTTACCTAATTCATTTTTTTAGCAGAGATGGTTGCTCTGCAACATTTCCGGCAAACCCCACGACAACATACCAATTTCGACTTCCATTCCTACAAATTTCGTCCCAAATCACACCAATCAAGCCAGAGATCTCACCTTTTAATTCAATTTTGCCAATTTGACATTTCCAAAATCAAACCCGAAATTTCATCTCGCCGGATTCACATTCAATTTGGTTTATCACCAAAAAATCTATATAAACCCAATGAAGAACACAGAGAAAGCTCTTCGCCAACACGCCCATCTCTCAATCGAACCCTCTCTCTGCCCTGTTTGTTTTTACCGAGAACACCCAGTCGGAGCTAGGTCTGATCGAGCTCGAACCTAGCGCCGCCTCTGCCGCCGTGCGACGCCGCCCTCCTTTCCGTGGCTCTCTCTCTCTCTCTCTTCCGTCGTCCTTGCTGTCCGACGAAACAACAGTAGCAGCAGTAGCACCTAAGCCAAATTACGTCGCCGTCGTCCAGAGCCTTCCTACTTCCCGATCGGTAAATCCTTTCTTCTTCGATTTTTTTTCCGTTCTGCATACATACATATGTAGAGTTTGTGTTGGGTGGGTCTCTGTGTATGTGCGGGAAAGAGTGTGTGTGTGTGTGTTGTACGTATGTGTGTGTGTGTGTGTCAAGGAGTGAGTTAGGAAGTGGGTACATAGAAATGGTTGGGGTGATGTGTGTTGGTCTGATGGTGGTACCGTGGTAGTAGGGCAAGTAGTAATAGTAGTACTAGTAGATTATAAAATAGTGGTAGTAGTAGTAGTACTAGTAGTAGTAGTATTAAAATATTGTGGTACTCATCTAGTTATTCTTTATCTAGTGTCCTAGGTATTATGGTAATTGGATGATTATTAGTTTTTAGTTATTTGGTTATTTATTTTGAATAACTTCTATTTCTTTTACTTTTTCTTTACTTAATCATTCATCTATTCTAATAAATTAAGAATTTTTGTAAGATATATATATATACAAAGTTCCATATTTCAGAAAAAAATGTTATTCGTAGTAAATAATAACTTTCTTGGGCCAACCGAGTTTAGAGAAGGATATACAAGCTTTTATAATCTTTAACATTTGTATTTTTTTAAACATGTATAGTTGTTTATACGAAATGAAATTATGTAGTTTTCTAGACTATTCTTTATTATAGTTTTAGTGTGTATAAACAATTATTCTCTTTATCAAGTCAATTTATAAATGTATGTCTATAATTGGTATAATTTGTTTGGGGGAGTATGGGGGTTACACTTGCATTCATGTAGAACATTTAATTGCGATGTCTGTGTAGACGAATATGTGTTAATATAGGATTATGTGATTATTGTAGACGCCGAGTTCGTAGACGGCGAAGTTGTGGAGGATCCATATTACTAGGAATTTTCTTGCTTTCGTGTGACGAACTCTCTTCGATTCAGGTAAGTACATATGTACAATGTCTTCAACTATCAAAATGTGCTTTGGTGTGAGTTATAATGGATTTTGACATATCATGCGTTACTCTTCAAAAGTTTACTTCAAAGTTTATATTTCTGTCAAGACAATTTTGGAAAGATTGTTTGTCATGGAAACAAATTGAAATGTTGAATTTAATGAACGATAATGGATATGGGGTGATGTACAGAGGATGTGCGTGAAGGCTAATACGGCCAAGGACGCTTATAGGCGATCCTTCATTGGGTTTCATACCCTACCCTATATGGGTTTTATAAGGCGTGGAAACTATAGAGTACTACCTATACTGACGTAGGTCACTGCGGTATAGGGGTGTCGACACTTAAGGTCCTATAGTATGGTTCGAGCGGGGTATGCGTAGGGCTACCTTCTAACGCTCTTGGTGAATTGGGACGGGCGATGTCCCAAGAGGTACCTTTTTATATATTGCATCGTGACCTCTCTGTGGACATACGTTACCCGCTGGGTTTTCATGCCTCAGCCAAACTAATAAATGAAAGTGGTACTCTTTTTATATTCGGTTTAAATTCCAAAGTTCTCTAAATCATGTATTTTACACTCGCATTATTTCAGAGGTTCTTATTATTTATGTTGTTTTAGCCAAAAACTCTTGTTTTACTCATTGTAGTATGTGCTTACTTAGTTTTTACTAATTAAAATTTTCTGCGGTCGGCTATCGCTATTTCAAAACCCGCAGGTCAAGCTAGCTGGGGTGGAAACGCACACGAGCTAAGGATTAGAATTATGAGTAGCAAACATCCTTTAGTAGTTGTATCTTTTGGATTTCAAACTTTGTCGTAATCGTTTCCTTGTAAACAACGTTGGAGGTTTCTTCATTTTATTTTAATACAGTAGCATTTGGATCATCGTTAAGTTGTACTAGCAGGAACCGTAGGATCCGGGGACCTTACAAGGTACCTACCTATGCAGGACATAGATATTTTCTGACATTGGTGGATGATGATGGTGCACAAGTCAGAAGCTCAAACACTCTTTCCTCAATTCTATAGTATGGTGGAAACTCAGTTTGAGAAGAAAATAAAGAAGTTCATAACTGACAATGCAAAAGAGTTAGCATTGGTTGATTTTATAGTAGAAAAGGGTATAGTGCATCAATTAAGCTGTGTTGAAGCTCATCAACAAAATTATGTGGTGGAAAGGAAGCACCAGCATCTATTGAATGTGGCTAGAGCTTTGAGCTTCCAGTCCTCTTTGCCTAGCAAATTTTGGGGTGACAGTGTGTTAACTGCCACTTATCTTATTAACAGATTTCCTACTCAGGCTCTAAAACAAAAGTCTCCTTATGAGTGTCTTTATAAAGAAACACCTGATTATGGTTCATTAAGAGTTTTTGGTTGTTTGTGTTATGCTTCAACACTACAACAAGGCAGAACAAAGTTTGATTCTAAGGCAAAACCCTATGTCTTTCTAGGGTATGTCTTTGGAATGAAGGGATACAAGTTGTATGACATGAAAGACAGGAGTTTTATTATCTCCAGGAATGTGGTATTTCATGAGAGTGTGTTTCCTTTTGCACAACATTCATGTGTTTGGCCTCAATATTCTGATGACATGGTGTTTCCTGTTCCAGCTCTCCCAGAGACTTCTTTTCAGTATGGTCAATCTCTACCTGCACCTACATTGTCTTCCTTGAGCGAAGAACTTGGTTCATTACATGTTAGTGATTCTTTTGAGCCTCCTCCACTTGTTGAAACTGCATTGCCAGTCAAAAGAAGTGTTAGAGAAGTCAAAACTCCTGCTTATCTCAGGGATTATGTAACAAGCAAGCCCAGAATGATGTCAGCTTCTTTGGAGCCTATTGTGTTTGATTTTTTGCCTGGTCAATCTGTCTATTCTAGGTGTTTGGTCACAATTGATTCCATATCAGAACCTCAGACTTATCAAGAAGCAAGCAAGTCTCAAACTTGGGTGGCTGCTATGAATGATGAGCTGCAAGCCCTAGAACTTAATCATACATGGGAGATAGTTGCACTTCCAGAAGGACATGATTCAGTTGGTTGTAGATGGGTCTACAAAGTAAAACTCAAGTCAACTGGGGAGGTAGAAAGATACAAGGCCAGATTAGTTGCAAAGGGCTACACTCAAACTGAGGGAATTGACTATACAGAAACTTTTCCTCCTGTGGCAAAGTTGCCCACTCTTAAGTGTCTCTTGGCTTTGGCAGCATTGCATAATTGGCATCTTCTTCAACTAGATGTCAATAATGCTTTTCTGCAGGGAGAGTTGGATGAAGACGTTTATATGCAGCTTCCACCTGGGTATGAAGTCCCAAGCTCTATTCTCTCTAAGTTCTCAGAAAAGGACACTCTAGTTTGTCATTTGAAGAAGTCCTTATATGGTTTGAGTCAGGCCTCTAGGAAATGGTACAACAAGTTTTCTGCCACACTTCTCACTTTTGATTCACTCAGTGCAAGACAGATTACACACTGTTTGTCAAGACTTCAGGTTCTTCTTTTATCTGTCTTCTAGTCTATGTTGATGATATTGTTTTGGGAGGAACTCATTTACATGAATTGCAGAGGTTGAAAGATATTTTGAACACTAAGTTTTAGTTGAAGGATTTGGGGTTTCTGAGATACTTTCTGGGATTTGAAATAGCTAGGAATGATAATGGAATTACAATGTGTCAAATAAAATTTGCTCTAGACATTTTGAAGGAGTATGGTTATCTTTCTTGTAAACCAGCTTCCGTTCCCATGGATCCCTCTGTGAAGCTTACTGCTACCAGTGGTGATGTTTTGTCTCTAGAAGATGGTGTAAAGTTCAGAAAATTTATTGGAAAGCTCCTCTACCTATGCAACTCAAGACCAGATCTTTGTTTCTCAGTACACAAGCTCTCACAATATATTGCTAAGCCTACTGCTACTCACCTCAAGGCTGCACATCACATTCTCAGGTGTTTGAGCAATGCTCCTGCACAAGGTCTCTTCTTTTTAGTGCATTCTTCTCTTGAGCTTGTGGGATATGCAGATGCAGATTGGGGAGGCTGTTTAGACACCAGAAAATCTACTTATGGTTTCCTGATATATATAGGAGACTCTTTGGTTTCCTGGAGATCTAAGAAGCAGACAGTCATTTCCAGAAGCTCTACAGAATCTGAATACAGGTGTTTAACAGAGACTTCTTGTGAGATTCAGTGGTTTATTTACCTCCAGAAGGATTTTGGTATCATTCTGACGCCGGGTAAAATCACCGAGCGTGGGTACACAGCGGAATCAACAAAGAAAAGGGTAAAAGAACTAGGGCACGAAGCTCTCTAGAGTTCTGAAATTATTCAATAATCAAAGTCTGCTGAAATTTACCCACAAGCCGGGTATAAATAGCTAAAAAACATAATTTTGCCCAAAAATAAAAAATAAATATCAAAAACAATCCTAAATTAAATTCCTAAACAAAATAAAGACTCAGCAAAAAGATTCACCCAAAACGGGTTTTATTTGACCTCCTAATTAGTGAAATAAATATTACCAAAAATGAAAAAAATGCTGATTTGGACCCCTAAATGACCGAATTTTACCAAATCAGGGCGGTGCCCATAATTTATCACGGGTTCTGTTTAGAACGTCGTTTTCACTCAAAATAATGTATGATTTTGCGCGAATCCGACAACCTTCAATTCTGCCCCTGATTCTGCGTTTTGACTGAAACAGCTTTTCTGAATTTGACGAATTAATTGTCCATTTTTTTCCTGCATCAGTCACCCCCTCTTCAAAAGAACTCGCCCTCGAGTTCAACATAGGCACTTGATCAAAACGCCCCACCAAGAATGGATCACAATAAAACGAAGGCGGCTTGATTGGAAAAATTAAAGACTTATCAAATTCAACTCTAACCTCTTCAACTCCATCTTCTTCTTCAACTTGATAAGAAGTAATTGATTCAGAAATTACTGGATACGAATCTAAGATTACCTCATAACAAATCGGCACATCCGAGGTATACTCGTCATCTTCCACAATCAACTCTTCCTCATCATCTCCGTAGTCATCATAAACTGGCGGTTTATTCCAGTCCACATAACTATCGATTGAACTTGAAACACGCTTATAAAATATTGCATCACCATAAATATGCTCAACTACTAACGTACCGGAATAATCTGACACGTCAGTCTTCAAACTCGCTCCTCCATAACGCTCGTTCCAACCACCGGAATCACCGTCGTAGCGGATCTCGAACGCGGGCTGCGAGTCTTGATCAAAGGCCTTGCAATCCTTCAATTCCCGTGCCGCTAAGTGTCGAGTTAAATCTGCAACTTGCTGCTGCAAATACCGCACCGCAAGGCTATGGGTTAGGTCTGCAATTTTCCTTTGCAAATCTTGTATCATCATAACGTCTTGGACGTTACGTCTCCGTTGGGGGGCTTCCTCAGCCGGAACCTGCCCGCAACCGCCAGAACGTCCACGCACCATCGTTGATGATGATCTTCCTCCCAAGTCGAACTTGCTCTGATACCAAACTGACGCCGGGTAAAATCACCGAGCGTGGGTACACAGCGGAATCAACAAAGAAAAGGGTAAAAGAACTAGGGCACGAAGCTCTCTAGAGTTCTGAAAAAATTCAATAATCAAAGTCTGCTGAAATTTACCCACAAGCCGGGTATAAATAGCTAAAAACATAATTTTGCCCAAAAATTAAAAAAAAAAAAAAAAAAAAATCTCAAAAACAATCCTAAATTAAAGTCCTAAACAAAATAAAGACTCAGCAAAAAGATTCACCCAAAACGGGTTTTATTTGACCTCCTAATTAGTGAAATAAATATTACAAAAAATGAAAAAAACGCTGATTTGGACCCCTAAATGACCGAATTTTACCAAATCAGGGCGGTGCCCGTGATTTATCACGGGTTCTGTTTAGAACGTCATTTTCACTCAAAATAATGTATGATTTTGCGCGAATCCGGCAACCTTCAATTCTGCCCCTGATTCTGCGTTTTGACTGAAACAGCTTTTCTGAATTTGACGAATTAATTGTCCATTTTTTCCTGCATCACATTCTCTCTCACTCTCCTGTGATTTACTGTGATAGTAATTCAGCTTTGCAGTTAGCTGCAAATCCAGTCTTTCATGACAAAACTAAGCATGTAGACATGGACTGTCACTTGATCAGAGATTTGGTGCAGAAAAAAGTCATTATTTTGAAGCACATTTCTACAGGTCATCAATTGGCAGATATTCTCACCAAGGCACTCCATCCAGCTGTTTTTGGTTATCTATTGTCCAAGTTGGGTGTGAAGCTTATTCACACTCAAACTTGAGGGGGGATGTTGAAGAACTGAAGGCTTCTGCAGCTGCTGAAGTTCACAAAGTTACTGTTCATTTGGTAATTTGCTTACCAAATGAACAGTAACCTCATCAATAGCAGTAGCCGTTAGATAGTCGGCTGAAGGTTTTATCTCCATCGTTGGATCCTTTGTGAACGTTGTGTTTGAAATTTTGTTTCCTTTAAGTAGAACGGTGACGTTTAGTTAAGTAGGCTAATTACTGTATTAAGTCTTTAATTCGGTTATTTCGGTTAGTTAGCTGATTCATATCCCTCGGGTGACGTGACATCACCCGATTGGTGTGTTTCATGTTGATGACTCATAGTTGTTTGATATTTGCACTATAGGTCCTCGAACTTTGCTCTATTACCTCACTTGTGAGGATATAGGGTTGTAACTCTTTTCTGGTTTTCACTTCATGAATTCAATTGCTAGATTTCTTCTCTTCCGTTCAATTTCTTAATAGGGTAAGCTCTACGGAAGCATTGAGAACCTTAACAACAACTACTTGCGAACTGAAGAAACCAAAGAATCTCTTCTGAAACCTAAGATCCCATCCTCTGCTTTAGAGTGACCTTTGTTGTTGGCTGATAATCATGATCCAGAACTGGTTTCCAAAGCATTATATCAATGCCAATATCAGCACAAGTACGCAGCATATGATCCGAAAACGCGGTGTCCTGTTTGTGGGACTGTCATGAACGGTGTTATAAAGTTTGTGAGGAGACTTGGAGGAGTAGCCCCATCAACCGTGACACCTGAAATGGGAGGCTTTGTTAGAGATCTTGTTACTTTTATGGTGACTGATGACTTGGTGGTAACACCTTCTGCAGCTATCTCAAGTATAACTAAGGTTGTTAATGACGTCGGTGTCCAAGGACTTGCACAGATTGAGGAAAGGGTTGTTTATCTTGGAATGGACCAGGTCTTAGCTAACTTATCCCGTGTTAATACTGTCTTTATATGTGTTTTTTATAATAATGGTGGATTCTACTTTTGATGCCCAGGGATTGATGCTATTGAAGGAGTCTCTGCAGTCTGATACAGTTTTAACAAATGTTTTCCTTAAACAACCTCTGTCGGGGACCAAGATTCGTAGCTCCAAGAAACGCAACTCGTGTGTATCTTGTGTGGATCTTGAAGAATAATATAGTAGTATTATGGAGTTTGAAACTGAGATATCAGCGGAGTCACCTAGAAAGCTTTTGTTTTACAGTTTCATTGAAATTTTAGAATTTTGGATTTGTGTTTATCTATGAAATTTGATTTTTACAATGGTTGTAAAATCAATTCTCATCAGCTACCAGTACTTGATTGAAGAAGATGCATGTTAATGTGTTATTGCCTTGGGTCAAGTAAATCAAACCTAATCAATTCTATTGATGAGTTCCGTGATGAATCAAAAGAAGACATGATCCAAGCAGGAGGAGACCTGTATTAGTTGGAAAATGGAATACTATGTTTCATGTATAGGAGTGTACTCACAAACAACTCGGAACATAAGGTGAACCCAACTTTTAATCAGACTTAACGAGACGCCTGGATACTTAAAAATACGTTATTCTGGTGGCACATGTATTGCAGGTGGGCAACAATCTCGAATCATCTTCTTCAATAGGAGGTTACTTCACATGTCTGCAAAATCAACTGGCAACATTCGGATATAAACCATTACCTTGTTGATTGTAGTTACTCTAAAATGGCGGTGTGGGACTTCTCAACAATGCAGTCCTCATACTGGAAAACCGCAAATCTCACTATTAAACTTTAAAATACAACAAAAACCGATTATTACTTCATGGTCCTTGATAGTGCAGCACCAAAAAACCATGTCCTATTCCAACTAGTTACTACCACTCTACATGGTTAATTGAAGAATATGAAAAGACATAGTATACCAGGATTAGGAAAGTGAAATTCAAATTTTACTTGGAACTCACTGCATTGGCATGCGAAAGTTTAGCTTTCCAAGGGTCAGATTTACTCTCTGTGTCTTCCCAACAACCATTTATTTTTAGTAGTTGGTCTTATAAATAGAGGCTTACTGAGTTCTAACTTCTTCATTCCTCACACAATTGATCGAGAAGAATCACTGCTCTAAGAGAGAAAATGGCAGATGAGTCCAAAGTGAGCTTGAAGCTCCTGATAAATAAGACCAGAAACAAGGTTTTGTTTGCAGAAGCCGGCAAGGACTTTGTCGATTTTCTCTTCAACCTCATGTCGATGCCTATTGGTACAGTTACTCGGCTTCTCACCAAGAACTCCATGGTGGGTAGCCTTGGTAACCTCTATGGTAGCATCGAAAACCTCAACGAAGCCTACCTGCAGACGAAAGAAACCAAAGACTCCCTCTTGAAACCTAAGCTCCCGTCCTCAGCTTCAGAAGTTCCATTGCTGTTGCCCAGTCATAATGGAGTGAAGGTGTCGAGGAATTTGTATCAATGCCAAAACAGTTACAATCAGGGTTACTGTAGTTGCTCAATGTATGTCTCCGAGCATCCCCAAACATTGTGTTCTTCTTGTGGAAAGGTCATGAACAGACTCTTGCATTTTGTGAATCCAATAGGGGGAGGGGCCTCAGCAACTGCAACGTCCTCTGGAGGGGGTGGTTTTGTCAAAGGACTGGTCAGTTTCATGGTGACTGACGACTTGGTTGTGACACCTATGGCCACTATATCAAGTATTACTAGTCTCATTAACGAGTTTGGTGTAAAAGGAATCAACAAGGTTGAAGAAAGAGTTGTTCATCTTGGCATGGATCAGGTAATAATAGAAAATCTTGTCTTACTCTGTACTTGTCTTACCTTGTCTTTTTTACTCAGTATCATTTTGGTTTCTGTATTTAATTTTGTGGCCAGGGGTTGATGCTTCTGAAAGAGTCATTGCAAACAGATACAGTTTTATCGAAAGTGTTCCTTTGAAATGCCTGTCTGGGAACAAGACTAGTACTAGTTCCAAGAATTCCAAGAAAACCAAGGAGTATTTTTCAACATTTTTGTGTTACTGTGTGTCTGGAATGATACTTCTAATGTTGCCCTGGAGCTATCTGAGTACTAGTAGTTAGTAACTCTTCTTGAAGATTTTGGTTTCAGTTGCATGTTAATGACAATTGATTTTGGGGTAAAAGACAGTGACCACCCCTGAGTTTAGGATTAATTCCACTCGGCTACCCTGGGTTTTGGAAAAAGACACTCCGCACCCGGTTAACGGAATATTCCATGGACAGTTTGCACCCTTCTGTTAGGTTCTGTTAGAAAAGTGTCGAATCGAATTTTTCGGACCATATTACCCCCTTATATTTCTTTGACCGTTTATCATCAAGAACACCAAGAACATCACTACTAAAAAAAAAGTTAAGAACACTAATTTATGCAAAACATCAACACCAACTCCACTCTTGATTTTACTAGTACTTCTCTGTGATAGGAGAAGAACAAGTTTGAAAAAAGTTGGTTTCGATAACATTCTTGACTGCAAAATGCAATCAGAGGAGGAAGAAGAAGATAGATCTAAGGCAATAAAACAACCACACTACCACTAAAGCCAATACCGCAGCAGCAACAACCACCAAATCTACCAGTGACATAGTTTGACTACAGCTCAAAGAAGGATACATAAATTATTCTTCACGAGTCAAGTCAATTGCAGACAGATATGACGATGATGATGAAATTAATTAATAGAAGAAACATGTATGATATTCAAAACCAATCCAAAAGATCAAATTAATTAATCGTCTTTTGCCGGTGGTAGAAACAGAAAAGGGGTGGGGGAAACTAACGGAGGATTGAGTGTCGTAGGCGGAGAATTGACCCCAACCGAGCTTCCTCTGGGCGATGTAGCGGCCGGCGGCGAATGAATCGCGGACCCTGACAGCGTGGTAGCCTACTTTCTCGTAGGAATCGATTCCTTCATCTTCGTCCTCCGACCCGCTCGACGACGAACACGACATGATGATCTCTCTCTCTCTCTCTCTCGCTATCCATCCCCTCCGTCTGATGCCGTTGTCTCTCTCACTTCATTCTTCGACAGTGGTTGATTTGGTTCGAATGGTCCAAATCGAACCCAGAACCCAAATCGTCACCTCTTCAGATCCACGAGTAGCAGCGCCGCTTCGCCATCAGATCCGTCGAGGACCTCCCCTGTCGATAGTGCGAGACTGTATAGGGTTCAAACCTACTTGCCTCCTTCATCGGATTTGTGAGGTGGTGGCTATGGCGGAGACGACGATTTCAGCGGAGGAGGGGGGTTAGGTCGGGATAGAGAGTGATGGGGGTTGTCGGAAATTGAAGGCTGGGAGAGAGATGAACTGGTGGTGGTGGTGGTGAGGAGTTGAGGATAAGGTGAGAGGGGAAGAGAGAAAGAGGTTGTCTCTGCGTTCTCAGGGAAAGGAGGAAAAGGGGAAGAGAGAGAGAGGAATGAGGTTTAGAATTAGGCTGGGAGAGAGAATGAATTGGAAAAGTAATATATAGGGTGTAATTTATAACATTCGAAGGGGTAAAATAGTCTTTTCGATGGGTCTGTTAGTCAACCGTAAGCTCCATCCAAAAAAATGGTGCGGAGTGTCTTTTTCCGAAATCCAGGATAGCGGTGTGGAATTAATCCTAAACTCAGGGGTGGTCACTGTCTTTTACCCTTGATTTTGCGGAAAATGAAAAATTCCCGTTCTATTGTTTGATCTTATATTTACCGGTGCTCCTACTATGTTCTTTCTCATTCTATAAAAATTCCATTATAGGCACTTGTTTTTGTGCTTGTCAATGCGGGATGGATACCAAGTGAGTTTTAAGATGATATTATTAAATCCGTATGCATCGTTTAATCTAGGGTTCGAAGAAGAAATAGAAGCTGCAGATTGGTTGCTGAACATTCTAGGGACGTATTTTGGGTTCATTTTTGCGTCAACAACTGAATCATTTTGACAGAAAATCTGTTCTACTCACCAAAACTGTGAGTGTAATTTAGTGTTTTAACTTTTAACGCTGTTTCTACCCTTGTCAACCTAGTATGAGTCACTGGTGCAAGATGTCCAATGAGAAATTCTTGAAGAAGTATGTGTTGAAAAGATTAAGACCCGAACAGATGTGTATAATCAATCAGTACCCAAAAATTAACAAACATAGAACGAACTTACTGATTGTGAGTTTTCCGAATTGTGTGGAAAGATGGAAGACAGTTTCGTTCATAGAACGAGGCTCCTTAAAGCAGATTCGTCCCCCACACGTGCTTGTTGCGGAACGATCGGACGACTGCTTCCCAGGATGAAAGCCTTCCCTGTGCGGCGGTGGAAAGCACTGCGTACAGCGCCGCACACAGCGAACTGAGACCACGTTGAAGTTTCTGTTGGAGTTTGAATATTTGTGGTTGAGAAAATTTGTTGGTTTCAGATACCCAAATGAGGAGTGAAACTGGCAATTTATAGAAGGTGGTTGGAGCGGTTACTGTTCAAACAGAACAGTTGCAACTGTAGGAACGGTTGCATCTGTTTGATTTGCAACTGTTCATAATTAATTTCGACTGAATATAAAACTGTTAATGAAATTAATTAATAGTTAGTTTTTGGCCCAAAAAAGATTAATAATGAGGCCCCGAACCCGAGACCGAGCCGGCCGGACGGCGGCGGCGCGCGCGCGCGTGTGGTGGTTCGACCTTTGTCTAGGTCCTCTCTCCTGCAATAAATTGCTCCACCCAAAGGGCGTGCCCTATAGTCCAAACTTGGAGTAGTTAAACTCCCAAGTTTCCTCCTTGAACCAAGATGTGGTTCCTATTTTCTTCACAACACAAGTTTATCATGAACCCATTTTGAGAGCTCAATTTGATCATTCATTTCTTAATGGTTTTTGACGAGTGAATGTCCGAAACGACCACCAAGTTGCCCTCTTTCTAAGGATGCAATTGGTGTTGTTAACCCTCAAGTGAGTCGGATTCAAACCGAGCTCAAAGTCGGGTATAAAATGTTACCGTCTAACCATTTCTTCCAACAATCCCCCACATGAATGACAAATTCACGTCTCAAAGCGTAAAATGTCTCTATGTGGTTGAAACTCCTTTGGCGGTAGTTAATTGCGTAAAGAAAGGTAGTCATAGACTTTGAACCTTCCCCTTAGTGAGATACTACAGGGTATACTGGCTTGACAGTGAGCGAGACGCCTTGAACTACTTGCCGCGTTGTATACCTAGTCGGTAGATCGCACACAATTAACAACCTAACGTAGTCCGTTCTCACGGTTGTGTTCATTTCGGCCTTGAAACACTTTTCCTGGTTTCATGAGTAGACTTAGAGGAGTGTAGCCACGTCATCCTCCTAGAACCGGCCCGTTCCTACTCACATAGGTGAGACACACAACGAGTATCCTACCATACTCTTCTCAAAGTACCTTAAGATGTGGTCTCATTAAAAGCCTTTAGCTTACCCTGTCCCATCACTCGGTGTTCGTCCTAGGAATGAGTTTGGAAACTTAATTTCCGGGTGAGTGATTTATTTATTTGCACTGGTAGTTGGGTTGTCCCTTTTGAACCTAGTTCTTGGGATCTCCAGTCACATAGGTTGGGTTTGCCGCTACGTGCAACTCTTACGAGATTGGCTTTAATCCCATTCCCCTTGACGAACTTGCAACTAGTTCTCTCGATAAACCTTTAGTCAACGGATCCGCTATATTTTCTTTTGACTTTACATAATCGATCGATATTATTCCTCTTGAGAGAAGTTGCCTAATGTTATTATGTCTCCGACGTATATGTCTAGACTTACCATTATACATGCTACTTTGTGCTCTACCTATTGCCGATTGGCTGTCGCAATGAATGCATATAGGAGGCACTGGTTTTGGCCATGTTGGAATATCTTCGAGGAAATGACGAAGCCATTCTGCTTCTTCCCCTGCCTTGTCTAACGCTATGAATTCCGCTTCCATAGTAGACCTTGCAATGTACGTCTGCTTTGAAGATTTCCAACATATTGCCGCTCCACCGAGAGTGAATACATATCCACTTGTGGACTTGGAGTCTCTTGAGTCAGTGATCCAATTGGCATCGCAATATCCTTCTATGACAGCTGGATAGTTCGAGTATTGTAGACCCAAGTCTTTGGTATAACGAAGATACCTCAACACTCGAATCAAGGCTGTCCAATGATCCTTTCCAGGGTTACTGGTAAAGCGACTCAATTTTCCGACAGCTTGTGCGATGTCCGGCCTTGTACAATTCATGATGTACATGAAGCTTCCAATTATCTGGGCATATTCCAATTGCCTAACACATTCCCCACGATTCTTGGCGAGATGTAAACTCACGTCTACTGGTGTGGTAATCGGTTTATTATTCCCTTTGTCAAACTTTTCGATCACCTTTTCTATGTAGTGAGTTTGAGAAAGTGCATAACCATCTGGAGTCTTTGTAATTTTAATTCCTAAAATCACATCCGCCACTCCTAGGTCTTTCATGTCAAATTTTGTGGACAATAATTTCTTGGTGTCAAGAATTATTGCCTTGCTGCTCCCCATAATTAGCATGTCGTCGACATATAAGCATATTATGACACATTCCTTTCCTATTTTCTTATAGTATACGCACTTATCACATTCATTAGTTCGAAATTCATGACTGCTCATGACTTTGTCGAACTTCTCGTGCCATTGCTTGGGGGCCTGTTTTAGTCCATAAAGGGACTTCTTTAGCCGACAAAATTTGTTGTCGCTTCCAGGAACTTTAAACCCTTCCGGTTGTTCCATATAGATTTCTTCCTCTAGTTCTCCGTTCAAAAAAGCCGTTTTAACGTCCATTTGGTGTATTTCAAAATTGAATAATGCAGCAATTGCGATAAGCATCCGAATAGACGTTATTCTGGTCACAGGAGAATATGTGTCGAAGAAATCTAGTCCTTCTTTCTGCCTATACCCTTTTGCGACAAGTCTTGCCTTGTACTTGTCGATTGTACTATCGGGTTCAAGCTTCTTCTTAAAAATCCACTTACAACCTAGGGGCTTGGAGCCTGGTGGAATATCTACTAATTCCCAAGTATTATTATGTAAGATGGATTCAATCTCGCTATTTATAGCTTCTTTCCAATAAGGAGCATCGACACTGGACATGGCCTCTTTATAACTTTTTGGATCATTTTCCGTTAAATATGTTAGGAAATCAGGTCCAAAAGTTTTTGCCGTTTTGGCTCGTTTACTCCGCCTTACCTCTTCCTCCGGGTCGTTGCCAATGGCGGTATCATGCGAACGTTTTCCGGACGCTTCTACTTCCTTTATCTTGCAAGGAAATATATCTTCGAAGAAGGAGGCATTGGCTGATTCAATAATAGTGTTCTCATGAATATCCGGTATTTCTGATTTGTGAACCAGAAATCGGTGAGCACTACTATTAGCCGCATATCCTATGAAGATGCAATCTATAGTTTTAGGTCCTAACTTGACCTTTTTCGGTAGTGGGGTTGCTACTTTAGCAAGACATCCCCATACCCTCAAATGTTTGTATGAGGGTTTCCGGCCTTTCCACATTTCATATGGGGTCTTGTCCAATTTCATTTTAGGAATTCTGTTTAGAATATAGTTGGCGCTTATTAAAGCTTCCCCCCACATGTTTTGTGGTAGCCCTGAACTTAAAAGTAATGCGTTGAGCATTTCTTTTAATGTTCTATTTTTCCTTTCCGCAACCCCATTTTGCTGGGGTGTGTAGGGTGCCGAGGTTTGATGGATGACTCCACTTTGCGAACAAATTTCCGCAAATGGAGAATCATATTCTCCTCCTCGATCGCTTCGAAGAATCTTAATCCTTTTATTCAATTGATTTTCCACCTCGGCCTTATATTTCTTAAATGCGTCTAACGCTTCATCTCGACTATGCAATAAATAAACATAGCAGTATTTAGTGCAGTCGTCGATAAACGTTATAAAATATTTCTTTCCACTTCTTGTCTGCACAAATTTCAGATCACATATGTCCGTGTGAATAAATTCGAGAGGACTCGTTGATTTCGAACCGATAGGTTGAAATGGCTTACTTGTCAATTTTGCCTCTACGCATATTTCACACTTGTGATCGGAATTAATCGCGCTTTTAGGAAGATGGTCCAATTTCATTAATTTACGAATCGACTCGTAATTAACATGACCTAATCGTGTATGCCATAAACAAGAAGTAGAAGAATCCGACAAATAGTTAACTTGCGCTTTCTTATTCATAGTCGGAAACACAGTCATTACATTGAGCTTAAATAGCCCATCCTAGAGATACCCCCTACCTAGATATTCTCCACTTTTAGTCAGAACAAATTTGTCCGACTCAAATACAAGCTTAAACCCTTTCTTGCTAAGCACCGATCCAGACACTAGGTTCTTCCTAATATCGGGAACATAGAGAACATCATTTAGAGTAAGGGTTTTTCCGGAAGTCATTTTCAGCGTTATTCTCCCTTTCCCTTTTATGGCGGAAGTTGCTGAATTTCTCATGTACAATGGTTCTTCATTTTCAGTCGGCTCGAACGATGAGAACATAGCCTTGTCGGAATATATGTGCCTTGTGGCACCGGTGTCGATCCACCACTCCTTGGGATTTCCTCCGGCGAGGTTCACTTCCGAGACTACGGCTGCAAAGTCGTTTCCGTCTTCTCCATCCTCGGCCATGTTGGCTTCGGGTTTCTTCCCTTTGGAGGTATTCTTCTTTTTCCGACAATCTTTTATCTTGTGCCCGACCTTGCCACAATTGTGACATTTACCCGTGAAATTTTTATTTTCATTCGTAGCCTTCCTCTTCAGATTTTTCTTCGGCTTTTCCTCTACGACGTTTGCCTTAGACTGATAGCTTGTTGACGGCTTGTCTTCGGCTAGTCGATTTCCTTCTTCAATCCGAAGTCGAACGATGAGCTCCTCCATCTTCATTTCCTTCCTCTTGTGCTTCAAGTAATTTTTGTAGTTCTTCCACGAGGGGGGTAGTTTGTGTATCATTGCGGCTACAAGAAATTCTTCTGGTAGAATCATTTTATCCGCTATTACATCATGTATTACACACTGAAATTCTTGCACCTGTTGCATTATCCCCTTGGAATCTACCATTCTAAATTCTAGGAAGTTCTCGACTACGAACTTTTTGGCACCAGCATCCTCGGTTTTATATTTATTTTCGAGCGAGTGCCAAAGTTCCTTAGCCGTTTTTACAGCGCAATAGACATTGTACAACTGATTATCTAAACTATTTAAGATATAGTTGCGTGCAAGGAAATCGGAGTGATTCCAAGCCTCCACCGCTGCAACGGTTTGTCTATCGGCATTTTCTGGACATGGAGGAGCATCTTCGTTGAGAAATTTCGCAAGACTCAAAGTCGTCAGGTAAAACAACATCTTTTGCTGCCAACGTTTGAAGTCCTTGCCCGTAAATTTCTCCGGCTTCTCAACGAGATGAGAACCCACCGGTACAACGGGGTTAACGGTAGCGGATGTCAAGTTTGACGTTTCACCCGCCTCTTTTCCGGAATTGTCTCCCATTTCTACAATAGAAATGTTCACCTTATATTTGGCAAAATAGACAACTAAGAAGTACTATAAACGCTTGATAAAATATAGTACTGGATAAAAGAAGAAACTTGCTGAAAATTATTAAGCAAGCCGAATGATAAATGATAAATAAAACAAACTGAAATAACTTGAGATTGTGAAATAAGGAACAGAATGTCATAAAAAGAAACAGAGTATCACCAATAACAGGACAATTGGTTTGGAAATGAACAACAGGTTGTTAAGAGACAAGTAATTTATAAACAAACTGTTAGTGAAAGTAACCACAAAGAAAAGGTGACACGCCTATATGCAAATTACGAACTGACTGGTAAAAGAAAGCAACAGTAAGAAGAAAGGATCAGAAACTGTTGAAATATTTGATCGAAATGAACACGGCTTTAATACAGATTTAAACTGTAGTGAACAGTAATGAAAAAAAAAAATTAACAGTAAGTTCCTAATTAGTTACTTTACCAACTAGACACTTTGAAACAAGGAATTCTGACAACCAAATAGATTAAAAAATACAAGCCGTTACTTTCGATGTACCAACAAAGTGAAAAAAAAAAAAATAACACAGATGTGCAACTAAGTCTTGTCCAGTAATAAACCGCAAAGGTTGCCCAATTTAATTGAAAAGAAAGAAGCACAAAATTAGAAGCAAACAATGTTCAGTTTGATAGGATTAGTTTACTGATACAGAAATGTTGGGGTACAGATAGATTAAACACAAACACAAATCTGCTTTAAGATTGTTGAAAAGATTAAGACCCGAACAGATGTGTATAATCAATCAGTACCCAAAAATTAACAAACATAGAACGAACTTACTGATTGTGAGTTTTCCGAATTGTGTGGAAAGATGGAAGACAGTTTCGTTCATAGAACGAGGCTCCTTAAAGCAGATTCGTCCCCCACACGTGCTTGCTGCGGAACGATCGGACGACTGCTTCCCAGGATGAAAGCCTTCCCTGTGCGGCGGTGGAAAGCACTGCGTACAGCGCCGCACACAGCGAACTGAGACCACGTTGAAGTTTGAATATTTTTGGTTGAGAAAATTCGTTGGTTTCAGATACCCAAATGAGGAGTGAAACTGGCAATTTATAGAAGGTGGTTGGAGCGGTTACTGTTCATAATTAATTTCGACTGAATATAAAACTGTTAATGAAAAATAATTAATAGTTAGTTTTTGGCCCAAAAAAGATTAATACTTAATGAGGCCCACTAACTAGACACACCACGTCACGGCCCGTGCCTGAACCCGAACCGGCCGGAAGGCGGCGGCGCGCGCGTGTTGGTTCGACCTTTGTCTAGGTCCTCTCTCCTGCAATAAATTGCTCCACCCAAAGGGCGTGCCCTATAGTCCAAACTTGGAGTAGTTAAACTCCCAAGTTTCCTCCTTGAACCAAGATGTGGTTCCTATTTTCTTCACAACACAAGTTTATCATGAACCCATTTTGAGAGCTCAAGTTGATCATTCATTTCTTAATGGTTTTTGACGAGTGAATGTCCGAAACGACCACCAAGTTGCTCTCTTTCTAAGGATGCAATTGGTGTTGTTAACCCTCAAGTGAGTCGGATTCAAACCGAGCTCAAAGTCGGGTATAAAATGTTACCGTCTAACCATTTCTTCCAACAATGTTCATCCCTACTCTACTGAAATTGGAACGATATACCCCCACAAGGTTTTGACAGAGACCTAGAGGTGTCTGATTGGGGGGTCTTCTTTTATCAAATGAGCATGTGGCGCGCTACATGCATACCTGAGGTATCTCATTCGCATTTTCCTTGATAACTGATTTATCATGTATGTAGTTGAAGGATTTGGTCATTGTAAGCGTGTCCAGCATTAACATTAGATTCTTTAATTCCCTAGATAACATATTGTCATGGGCCGCGTTATTTACTTGATAATTTTTGGACTTGGACTTGCCCATGACATCTTTAGCCCACTTGGAGTTAGCTAGTTTGGGCCTAGGGGATGTCCTAGCCCACTTTAGCCCATTAGATAGCTCATTTTCTAGAAGCTTCCCGAGTTGTATGGATGTAACCTTGTGTAGGGGGCTCTAGAACTCTCCATTGTAAATATCTAAGGCTAGAACATGTAGGAAGGTTCTAGTCCGATAGATCATAGCCGTTAGATCGTTAGATCTCTAGATCCTTCCAAGGGGGAGGGACTTGTATAAATAGGGAGGAGCTCATTTGCTCCAAACCCATCCAAGAAGTTGTAAGCTCTCACAAGCAATACAAAGTTCTTTCCTTCCTTAGCCATTTCCGTAAGGCTTCGTGCTGCTGGGTCTTGGACCAATCCCTCCTTAACTCGATCCAGAACCGTGCTAGTGGCTTGTTTGATGCTAGCCAACTCCGCCTTCCTGCTTAGTGCATCGGCAACCACGTTGCCTTTCCCCGGCTTGTACTCTAGGTGGAAATCGAACTCCGCCAAGAAGTCCTGCCAACGAGCTTGTTTCGGGCTTAGCTTCGGCTGCGTCTGGAAGTAGCTCGTAGCAACATTGTCCGTCCTCACCATGAACCTAGAGCCAAGTAGGTAATGTCTCCATGTCCGCAAGCAATGGACCACGGCCGTCATTTCCTTCTCTTGGACCGTGTACCTCCTCTCCGTGTCATTGAGCTTGCGGCTCTCGAATGCTATGGGGTGCCCTTCCTGCATCAACACCCCTCCAATGGCAAAGTCCGACGCGTCCGTGTGCACCTCGAACGGCAGACTCAAGTCCGGCAACTTGAGGACCGGCTCCTCTGTCACCGCCTTCTTTAGCTCCACAAAGGCCTCCTCGCACTTAGGAGACCACTCCCACGCCTTGCCCTTCTTGAGGAGGTCCGTCAACGGTGCCGCCTTCGCCGAGTAGCCCTTGATGAATCGGCGATAATAGTTGACCAACTTCAAGAAAGACCTCAACTCCGTCACTTTGGTAGGGGCCTCCCACTCCGATATGGCTCGCACCTTGGCCTCGTCCATCATTAAGCTCCCCTTAGAGATCCTGTGGCCCAAGAACTCGACCTCCTCCATGGCGAACGAACACTTCTCCTTCTTGACGTAGAGCTCGTTCTCCTTAAGTACTCGGAACACCGTTCTCAAGTGCTCCACATGATCCTCCATGGTCAAGCTATAGACCACGATGTCGTCTAGGTACACCACCACGAATTTATCCAAGTAGGGATGGAATACCCTATTCATCAACGTGCAAAACGTAGCGGGAGCATTTGTTAGACCAAAAGGCATAACTAAAAATTCATAAGCCCCATACCTCGTGACACACGTAGTCTTAGGCTCGTCCCCTTCCGCGATCCGCACTTGGTAGTAGCCCGAACGGAGATCCAGCTTCGAGAAATACCGCGCACCACCAAGTTGATCAAACAAGTCTGCTATCAACGGTATCGGGTACTTGTTCTTCACCGTTACCTTGTTGAGTGCCCGATAGTCGATGCAAAGCCTCAACGAGCCGTCCTTCTTCTTCTGGAATAGCACCGGTGCTCCATACGGTGCCTTTGATGGTTGGATGTAGCCCGCATCCAACAACTCCTTCAATTGCTTCTTGAGCTCCTCGAGCTCCGGTGGGGACATCCGATATGGCGCCTTAGCCGGCGGCTTGCTTCCCGGCTCCAACTCGATGGCATGATCCACCTCCCTCCTTGGTGGTAGCCGCTTCGGCAATTCCTTTGGCATCACATCGGCAAATTCCTCTAGCACCTTCTCAATACATGTCGGCACTTGTTCCTTAGGGACTTCCTTGGCTTCCTCCTTCCATGTCGCAATGAACGTAGCCTCCCCTCTCTTGTACCCCTTGGAGAGTTGCAATGCCGACAAAGCTCCACCCTTCTTAGTACTTTCCCTAGTCACCGGCACCATGCAAGACGAACCTTCTCCAATAATGCACATAGTATTGAACGGTGGCATCGGGATAGCACGTACCTTACCCATGAATTCTACGCCTAGCACCATGGCGTAGTCGTCCATAGGGATCACCGAAAAGTCCACGGCTCCCTTCCATGACTCGAGTTGCACCGACACTCCTCGAGCCACTCCATCCATCGGCTTGGCCTCCGAGTTCACTGCCTTGACGCTTCCCCCTGTCTTGGCCACGGACAAGCCTAGCCTTTTTGCTTCCTCCTTAGACACGAAGTTGTTGGTAGCCCCCGTGTCCACCAATGCCTTAGAGGTCTTGCCATTCACCTTGACCTCCACAAACATCAACCCCTTGTCCTTGTCCTTGGTCTTGGCCTCCACCTTGGTCTGCACGGCGTTGACGAGTTGCAACGAGCCCACCTTGCCGTCCTCCTCCGTCTCCCGTGCCTCGTGACCTCGTGCCTCCACCTCGGAATAAAGTGAGTTGAGCTTCGAAAGGTTAGGGCAATCCCTTATGCGGTGCGGCCCCTTGCACCAATAGCATCCACTTGGACCATTCGTCTTGTTCCCTTGGTCCTTCTTACCCGGCGGCTTGGCTCCTTGTACCTCCATGCCAAAGGTGGGGGAGACAAAGCGAAGGACAAGGGCAAGGAGGTACAAGGAGCCAAGCCGCCGGGTAAGAAGGACCAAGGGAACAAGACGAATGGTCCAAGTGGATGCTATTGGTGCAAGGGGCCGCACCGCATAAGGGATTGCCCTAACCTTTCGAAGCTCAACTCACTTTATTCCGAGGTGGAGGCACGAGGTCACGAGGCACGGGAGACGGAGGAGGACGGCAAGGTGGGCTCGTTGCAACTCGTCAACGCCGTGCAGACCAAGGTGGAGGCCAAGACCAAGGACAAGGACAAGGGGTTGATGTTTGTGGAGGTCAAGGTGAATGGCAAGACCTCTAAGGCATTGGTGGACACGGGGGCTACCAACAACTTCGTGTCTAAGGAGGAAGCAAAAAGGCTAGGCTTGTCCGTGGCCAAGACAGGGGGAAGCGTCAAGGCAGTGAACTCGGAGGCCAAGCCGATGGATGGAGTGGCTCGAGGAGTGTCGGTGCAACTCGAGTCATGGAAGGGAGCCGTGGACTTTTCGGTGATCCCTATGGACGACTACGCCATGGTGCTAGGCGTAGAATTCATGGGTAAGGTACGTGCTATCCCGATGCCACCGTTCAATACTATGTGCATTATTGGAGAAGGTTCGTCTTGCATGGTGTCGGTGACTAGGGAAAGTACTAAGAAGGGTGGAGCTTTGTCGGCATTGCAACTCTCCAAGGGGTACAAGAGAGGGGAGGCTACGTTCATTGCGACATTGAAGGAGGAAGCCAAGGAAGTCCCTAAGGAACAAGTGCCGACATGTATTGAGAAGGTGCTAGAGGAATTTGCCGATGTGATGCCAAAGGAATTGCCGAAGCGGCTACCACCAAGGAGGGAGGTGGATCATGCCATCGAGTTGGAGCCGGGAAGCAAGCCGCCGGCTAAGGCGCCATATCGGATGTCCCCACCGGAGCTCGAGGAGCTCAAGAAGCAATTGAAGGAGTTGTTGGATGCGGGCTACATCCAACCATCAAAGGCACCGTATGGAGCATCGGTGCTATTCCAGAAGAAGAAGGACGGCTCGTTGAGGCTTTGCATCGACTATCGGGCACTCAACAAGGTAACGGTGAAGAACAAGTACCCAATACCGTTGATAGCAGACTTGCTTGATCAACTTGGTGGTGCGCGGTATTTCTCGAAGCTGGATCTCCGTTCGGGCTACTACCAAGTGCGGATCGCGGAAGGGGACGAGCCTAAGACTACGTGTGTCACGAGGTATGGGGCTTATGAATTTTTAGTTATGCCTTTTGGTCTAACAAATGCTCCCGCTACGTTTTGCACGTTGATGAATAGGGTATTCCATCCCTACTTGGATAAATTCGTGGTGGTGTACCTAGACGACATCGTGGTCTATAGCTTGACCATGGAGGATCATGTGGAGCACTTGAGAACGGTGTTCCGAGTACTTAAGGAGAACGAGCTCTACGTCAAGAAGGAGAAGTGTTCGTTCGCCATGGAGGAGGTCGAGTTCTTGGGCCACAGGATCTCTAAGGGGAGCTTAATGATGGACGAGGCCAAGGTGCGAGCCATATCGGAGTGGGAGGCCCCTACCAAAGTGACGGAGTTGAGGTCTTTCTTGGGGTTGGTCAACTATTATCGCCGATTCATCAAGGGCTACTCGGCGAAGGCGGCACCGTTGACGGACCTCCTCAAGAAGGGCAAGGCGTGGGAGTGGTCTCCTAAGTGCGAGGAGGCCTTTGTGGAGCTAAAGAAGGCGGTGACAGAGGAGCCGGTCCTCAAGTTGCCGGACTTGAGTCTGCCGTTCGAGGTGCACAAGGACGCGTCGGACTTTGCCATTGGAGGGGTGTTGATGCAGGAAGGGCACCCCATAGCATTCGAGAGCCGCAAGCTCAATGACACGGAGAGGAGGTACACGGTCCAAGAGAAGGAAATGACGGCCGTGGTCCATTGCTTGCGGACATGGAGACATTACCTACTTGGCTCTAGGTTCATGGTGAGGACGGACAATGTTGCTACGAGCTACTTCCAGACGCAGCCGAAGCTAAGCCCGAAACAAGCTCGTTGGCAGGACTTCTTGGTGGAGTTCGATTTCCACCTAGAGTACAAGCCGGGGAAAGGCAACGTGGTTGCCGATGCACTAAGCAGGAAGGCGGATTTGGCTAGCATCACACAAGCCACTAGCACGGTTCTGGATCGAGTTAAGGAGGGATTGGTCCAAGACCCAGCAGCATGAAGCCTTACGGAAATGGCTAAGGAAGGAAAGACAAAGAGATTCTGGGTGGAGGACGGTCTTCTCTACGCTAAGGGAGGACGGATCTACGTGCCTAAGTGGGACGGCTTGAGGCGGGACATCTTGAAGGAGTGTCATGACTCTCGGTGGGCCGGACATCCAGGGATGCATCGTACTCTAGCCTTGGTGGAGGAGAAGTACTATTTGCCCCAGCTCCGCGACGACATCGAGGGCTACGTGAAGACTTGTCTTGTGTGCCAGCAAGACAAGATAGAGCAGAGACAGCCGGGAGGATTGTTGGAGCCGTTGCCAGTTCCGGAGAGACCATGGGAGAGCGTCTCAATAGATTTCATCACTTGCCTACCTAAGTCAGAGGGGTATGGCACGATCATGGTGGTGGTGGACCGATTCACCAAGTATGCGACATTTGCTCCAGCCACGCCAGGGTGCACGGCGACGGAAGCAGCCACACTCTTCTTCCGGAATGTGGTAAAGTATTGGGGAGTTCCACGGAGCATCGTGAGCGACCGGGACGTTAGGTTCACGCGGAAATTTTGGACGGAGCTCTTCAAGTTACTTGGGACGGAATTGAGCTTCTCCACAAGCTTTCACCCACAGACGGATGGCCAGACGGAACGGGTGAATGCCTTGTTGGAGTTGTACTTGAGGCACTACGTGAGTGCCAACCAGAAGGACTGGGCGAAGCTCTTGGACGTGGCCCAGTTTTCCTACAATTTGCAGCGGTCAGAGGCAACGGGGAAGAGCCCATTCGAGCTAGCAACGGGACAGCAGCCTTTGACGCCGAGTACACTCGTAGCCTCATATGCAGGGTCGAGCCCAGGGTCGTACAGGATGGCTAAGGATTGGCAGGAGCAGCGGGACTTGGCTCATGCCTATCTCCAGAAGGCAGCCAAACGGATGAAGAAGTGGGCGGACAAGAAGAGGCGCCGGGTGGAGTTCCAGGTGGACGATCGAGTGTTTGTGAAGTTCTTGCCGCAGCAGTTTAAGCATACCCGTCCACTACATAAGGGTTTGCTAAGGAAGTACGAGGGACCGTTTCGGGTGACGGCCAAGGTCGGCAAGGCTTCATACCGGGTGGAATTGCCTCCTAAGTTCAAGATTCATCCGGTCTTCCATGTGAGCCAGCTGAAGCCTTATCACGAAGACAAGGAGGACCCGGACCGTGGGGAGTCGAGGCGAGCACCACCGATGATAGCCACTTCATTCGACAAGGAAGTGGACGAGATTCTCAAGGAGCGGACCGTTAGTCGCAAGGGCGTGCCGAAGCACAAGGAGTACTTCGTCAAATGGAAGGGGACGCCCGTGGAGGAAGGAACGTGGGAGAGCGAGGAATCGTTATGGCAGTTTCGGGACAAGATCGAGCGATTCCGAGCCGACGACGCGACGAGGACGCCGCATCATTAGGTGGGGGAGAATGTCATGGGCCGCGTTATTTACTTGATAATTTTCGGACTTGGACTTGCCCATGACATCTTTAGCCCACTTGGAGTTAGCTAGTTTGGGCCTAGGGGATGTCCTAGCCCACTTTAGCCCATTAGATAGCTCATTTTCTAGAAGCTTCCCGAGTTGTATGGATGTAACCTTGTGTAGGGGGCTCTACAACTCTCCATTGTAAATATATAAGGCTAGAACATGTAGGAAGGTTCTAGTCCGATAGATCATAGTCGTTAGATCGTTAGATCTCTAGATCCTTCCAAGGGGGAGGGACTTGTATAAATAGGGAGGAGCTCATTTGCTCCAAACCCATCCAAGAAGTTGTAAGCTCTCACAAGCAATACAAAGTTCTTTCTTCCATAGCTCTTTCGGTTGTTCTTCCGCATAAGCGTTCGAGTTAGGAGGCTGACTTAGTGTTTGCAGAGGGAATTGAAGACACTAAGTGCCGCACGGGAAGGTCGTGAAAAGCAGCCCGTGACAATATGCTCAGTAAGGGATAATGTCCTATGTACATATTTTTCATTTCGTCCTGTAACTGTCCTAGAAGAATAATCTTTCTTGGAAGCACTGGATTTGGAATTGGACTGAACCCTTCATGCCTTTCACAAATCACACACGATTGAATTTTGTTAGGACTTTTTCGCTGAGCTACTTTATTTACGTGCATTTTTTTTCTTCTGAAACTTACATGTTTGTCCTCTACTGGGTTTGAACTCATAACCTTATGCAGGACTTTTCTAAACGTTCTATCAATTGAGCAACCACCCTGTTGTTGCAAACCCTCTTGAAAACTGTCATAACTTTCTCAAAAAAATAATTAAGAAGTGTCGTACTTATGAATTTTATAAAAACTAAGGAAGACATCTTAGAGCATCTTTAACGATTCTCCTTCAATTTTATCCTCCCTCCATTTCTCAATATTTTGGATTTTTTTTTTAGACTTTTAGGCATCAAAACAACCAACAAAGGAAGTAGTTGTGCATTTGCTACAATTTAACATAACCAGTTGCGAATGTCCGTAGCTTCGCTCTTGATATTTGTGATGGACTTGTCTTGATGTAACGTGAGAACTAGTTCCCTATATATAGCCTTTGGAGAGAGAAACTTTTGTTTGCTCTAGAACAAATGATGTGGATTTGCTCTAACAATACACCACAGGACACGTCAGGGAAAAAAAGAATGAGTGGCAGACAAAAAAAGAAAGTGAATTTCCTACGTGTTTCTGACGTGTCCTGTGATATATTGATTAGAGTAGCACGTCATATTTACTCTTAGAGCAAGCAATAATTACTCTTTTCGAGATCAGCCATTGAATAGCTTTGACTATTCCTCTTGCTTCTGCCATTTGTTCTCTATAACAACAAGAAAACTCTAATTTTCTAGCTGCAAGTAACCTAATTAATTAAAAGTTTAACAAATGTGTGTCATTGGTTTATGCAGTTTTCCATTATACAAATTGGTTTATGCAATTTTCCAGTATACAATCATATGTAGCTTATCCCTCACCAAAATGAAAATCATACCCTACCATGTAGGATGCTGTAAATTTCTTGAGGGGTTGTAGGATGATGTATATTTCATGAAATGTGATATTTTATATGCGCCACATACCATATCGAAATAAAGAAGGATTATCTTTCAACCTCAAGGATTCTGACCTATTTTCAGTTGGTGCCACAAGGATAAAAAAATTGAACAAAAGTTTGAACGTAAGTGACATATCAGTTTGTGCCACACAAAAAGTGACATCAATAAAAACCTAAGCATCTTTCAGATCAATTTTTTCTAATTTTTCAATATGTTTTTATTCAAGTAACGTGGGAACATTCAGTCAGTATGTATTTTTTTTAGTATAACTTCCAGTATTATGAAGGTAGTCTGAATTTGATGAAAGGTGATATACTACTTTGAAATTGTCGTGCACGGTATCTAGAAAAAGAATAAACAAAGAAATTCACCCAATAACCCAATAACATGTCCAAGTTCAATGAATCTTGATCCCAATTGGACAAATTATTGATCATATGAGTAGGACCTCTCTGTTTATGTCCCATCAGATCCATTTTGCTTCTTCATCTCCTTCCAAGTTCTTAGTGCATGTTTGGCATCCCTGTTTGTAATCAATTTTGATTAAAAACAGGACAGATACGTTGGTGCCTTGGTGGTCGGATCATGTTCTCAGCAAAAAATTGAAAATTTATGTGCGTGGGCGAGTTCATTTTTAGGGTGATAGTTAGCAAGTTCACGCTCTTTAATTGGCTGAAGCACATCACGCGATTTACATATTTCACTATCCCAGGGTAAAATACACTAAATTGATTAAAAACAGGGTTGTTTTTTTAAACACATTTGGTATACATGTTTTTCTGCCTGTTTAAAAACAAAAACATGCTGAAAACAGTTGTTTAAAAAAACAGCAAATGTGGTGTTTTTTTGGTGTTTTTTTTCATACTAATGGTGTTTAAACGTGTTTTTTCGGTAAGGTTTTTTTCTACTGTTTTTCTTGTTTTTAAACGGATACCAAACAAGCTCTAGTACTTTGCTTTTTACCATTCACTCGTTCACTCTCATCCCGTGATTTAGGTAGTAGAAAAAACATGAAAGAAATTGATGATATTTGCCTCTAAAGTTGCAACAAAATTGCATCGTTTTGTTATCTACGTTAATATTACTGAGTCAGAGCGACATAATTACAGATGGGAATTAAAATAAAAACATTTTGCGGGACGGGTAGTAGATGACACGACCGGCATAAACATAACGAAATACTAATAAATTGTTGAAGGCTTGTGCTTCAATGGTCCGTATTCCCAGCTTCTCGGAGGCTCGATGAAGATTAATGAAATTGGAATAGTAGAGAAAAACTGAATAATTATATGATCAACAAATAATAGCTAATTGTAGAAAACCTGACTCGAATTATGCATGATAGTCCGAACAGTAATATGACAAGATGATGTAGGACACGAATTATGGAAAATAACGTCAAATTCAGGAAAACAGTTCTCGTCAGTACGCAAAGTCAGGGGCAGAATCGAAGGGATCCAATATATGGTCGAACCATACATATTTCTGAGTCCAGACGACATTCTAAGAATAACTCGTGACTTGTCGAACCATGTCAGTTTATGGTCGAACCATACATATTTGGCCAAACTGACATGGTGCTCGTGACTTGTCACGAGTTATTCTTAGAATGTCGTCTGGACTCAGAAATATGTATGGTTCGACCATATATTGGATCCCGTCGATTCTGCCCCTGACTTTGCGTACTGACGGGAACTGTTTTCCTGAATTTGACGTTATTTTCCATAATTCGTGTCCTACATCACGTTTATTCTATGGAGATTGTCTTTTGACGTCTTTAATCGCTTCTATTCTGCGTCAAGTGAGAAAATTCGAAATTTGCTAAAAATAGAAACAATTATAAAACTATCAAATTCAGAAAATATGAGAGATTACGAGAAATCTCCAATTTGCGGAATTTGATTTGGAGTTTCCTACTAAAAGTTATTAGCCAAAGAAATACTGCCAAAAATAGTAAATCTGCTAATTTGGTGGTCAAGATGGACGAATTTGGCCAAACTGACATGGTGCTCGTGACTTGTCACGAGTTATTCTTAGAATGTCGTCTGGACTCAGAAATATGTATGGTTCGACCATATATTGGATCCCTTCGATTCTGCCCCTGACTTTGCGTACTGACGGGAACTGTTTTCCTGAATTTGACGTTATTTTCCATAATTCGTGTCCTACATCAGTCACCCTTTCTTTGAAAGAACTCGACCTCGAGTTCAGCTTAGCGACTTGAATTCTTCCACTCCAATCAAAGAGATACTTTGAATATTTTGCTTGCATGATCTTCAATATACGAGCATAACCATACTTGCCTGAAAATTCCATCTTCTCCTCATATTTTAACTTGTTTACAATCTCAACCAAGATAGGACAAGGAACATATGATATTTCAATACCACGAAAATCAGTAGTACAAGAAAGTGTTTTTGAACCCACTTTGTGAGTTTCAATACATGGCTCATCTTTCTTGGCACTGTCGATCTTCCCTTCTTTGAACTTTGGATTTTCATCCATGTGTTCTTCTTTCTCTTCAATATTTTCCTCTTCAGAACTAGGTTTTTGTTTATCTTTTCTTGATAGAAGACCAATCTTATGAGATTGTCCCGTAAAACAAAACCGATTGTGATATTCATCATAAAATCCATTGACACTGTATTGCCATGGTCTTCCAAGCAACAAGTGGCAATCTTTACGCATATCACACACATCACAAACAACTTCACTTTCATACTTATTAGCAATTGAAAATAAAACTCGGCATTTCTTTGTGATTAGAGATTCATCTTCCACATCATCTTTAAGCCCAATAGTAGTATATGGTGATGGGTGATCTTCCACGGGTAAATTAAAGTACTCCACCAATCTACTACTCACAAAATTTGTGTAAGCACAATCAATATCCAAGTTGCATACCTTGTTTTTGATGATACAAAGTGATTGAAAACGATCCACCAATCGTCTCCTCCCAAGAACTGCCATAGATCGCTCAATAGGACTGCCATGGCTATCCATGTGCGGGGTGCCTATTGAAGATGGACTCCCTAGAGAACCTAGGGTTCCTAACCTGCGACCAACGTCAACAGGGATCTCTTCTCCACCTTGCCTTGCAGTCATGAGCGAGGCCAACCAGGCTTTAATACCACTTGACGCAGAATAGAAGCGATTAAAGACGTCAAAAGACAATCTCCATAGAATAAACGTTTCTCAAACAAGAGAAAAGTGAAATATTATTGATAATGAGGTAAAAGATGAATTACCAGAAGGTTTACAACGCTTAAATAGACCAAAAATAAAGAAAATTCGAAATTTGCTAAAAATAGAAACAATTATAAAACTATCAAATTCAGAAAATATGAGAGATTACGAGAAATCTCCAATTTGCGGAATTTGATTTGGAGTTTCCTACTAAAAGTTATTAGCCAAAGAAATACTGCCAAAAATAGTAAATCTGCTAATTTGGTGGTCAAGATGGACGAATTTGGCCAAACTGACATGGTGCTCGTGACTTGTCACGAGTTATTCTTAGAATGTCGTCTGGACTCAGAAATATGTATGGTTCGACCATATATTGGATCCCTTCGATTCTGCCCCTGACTTTGCGTACTGACGGGAACTGTTTTCCTGAATTTGACGTTATTTTCCATAATTCGTGTCCTACATCACGTTTATTCTATGGAGATTGTCTTTTGACGTCTTTAATCGCTTCTATTCTGCGTCAAGTGAGAAAATTCGAAATTTGCTAAAAATAGAAACAATTATAAAACTATCAAATTCAGAAAATATGAGAGATTACGAGAAATCTCCAATTTGCGGAATTTGATTTGGAGTTTCCTACTAAAAGTTATTAGCCAAAGAAATACTGCCAAAAATAGTAAATCTGCTAATTTGGTGGTCAAGATGGACGAATTTGGCCAAACTGACATGGTGCTCGTGACTTGTCACGAGTTATTCTTAGAATGTCGTCTGGACCTAGAAATATGTATGGTTCGACCATATATTGGATCCCTTCGATTCTGCCCCTGACTTTGCGTACTGACGGGAACTGTTTTCCTGAATTTGACGTTATTTTCCATAATTCGTGTCCTACATCACGTTTATTCTATGGAGATTGTCTTTTGACGTCTTTAATCGCTTCTATTCTGCGTCAAGTGAGAAAATTCGAAATTTGCTAAAAATAGAAACAATTATAAAACTATCAAATTCAGAAAATATGAGAGATTACGAGAAATCTCCAATTTGCGGAATTTGATTTGGAGTTTCCTACTAAAAGTTATTAGCCAAAGAAATACTGCCAAAAATAGTAAATCTGCTAATTTGGTGGTCAAGATGGACGAATTTGGCCAAACTGTTATGGTGCTCGTGACTTGTCACGAGTTATTCTTAGAATGTCGTCTGGACTCAGAAATATGTATGGTTCGACCATATATTGGATCCCTTCGATTCTGCCCCTGACTTTGCGTACTGACGGGAACTGTTTTCCTGAATTTGACGTTATTTTCCATAATTCGTGTCCTACATCACAAGAAGATAAAATTTAACGACTTACGCATTATTAGAAAACTTGACTGGAATTGTGTGATAATCCGAATGATAATAAGACAAGAAGAACGACTTACGTAGAAAAATATTTTTCGAACGTTGTACAAATTTTGAAAGACAGTACTGTACAAGACTACGACGAGGTTCCTTAAAGCCGACTCACCCACACATTTCGTGTTTGCTATGGAGAATTTAGATGTCTGCTTTTCAGGATAAAAGATTCCCTGTGCGGTGGTGAAAAGCACAATGCAACACCTCACAAGACGAATAAAGACTACGTGAAAATATAGTTTCTGATGGACTGAAAAAGAGATATTCTGTAAATTTCATATGTGTGTGACGAAGATAAAAGCAGGTCTTTTTATATAGAGATAAGTGAGCAGTTGTGTTTGTTAAAATTTGAACAGACTAATTGCAAACGTTGATACTGTTACAACGGTTAACAACTCGTTTAAATTTGTTAATTAACAAAATTATGTTAAATTAGTATTCGGCCCAAAAGATTAATCTTGTCTCAAGGCCTGCTAGCTAGCTATCCCGCCCAGCACAACCCATCGGAACCGGTCGGACGGCGGCGCGCAGTAAAACTCGTTTAAAGGCTTGCTTTTTTAGGCCCTAAATTAGTGTACATAAACTACCCAAGTTCCTACCTCAATCAAGATGTGGTACTACTACCTCCCAAAGTAATGATCGACGACCGATTTTGTACGCTTAATTTGACAATTCATTTCCTGATAGCTTTTGACGAGTGAGGTATCGAAACGATCACTTTGATTTGTAGGCTGTAGCCTCTGAAAATGAGTTTGCTGTTGTGCAACTCTAAAACAAGCTCTCTTGAAACTGGAATCAAAGTCGAAAACTATTGTTTTCCAAACTAATTATAAGTCATCACAACATGAAGATTATTGTATAAGAATAAGAAGTTTATTTACTTGTTTAATTATTTTATTTTACTTTTGAAAATTTTATAAATTTTTAACTCTATAAATACTTGAATGTTGTTAGTCAAATAAATAGGTGAGACATAAACGCATTTTCTTAACTTTCTTTTAAAAACTCTCCGTAACTTTTGAGCTAACTACGAATCGTAATAGTAAAATTAAGGCTAATTTTACGGTACTTTAATTTCACTACCACCACACAGTCAAAATTAGGCCTATTCGCAAATGGATGTTAACTCAGTGGTAGAGTATTTGAAGCATCTGCATGAGGTACCGAGTTTGAACCCAGCTGTATGATGTAATTCTGATGCTGACTCAGTGGTAGAGTATTTGAAGCATCTGCATGAGGTACCGAGTTCGAACCTGGCTACATGATGTAATTCTTAAAAAGAAAAATTATGCGTATTCAATGGCGATATAAATTTCTCAAAAAAAAAATGGCGATATAAATTAACTTGTAATGCATCTTACCATTTACGTCGCATGCACAATTTTTATCATAGTTTAATTCGTTCATTACTCTGTCGCCGATGAACTAAATGGTTCATTCCACATACTCGCCTCCTATTAAATGCCCAAATATTATGTACCAAATTTGACAATCAAATAGAAGTTAAACGCTAGGAATCCCACTCTTATCTCTCACTCATATCTCATATTCCTTTATTTTTTGAAAGAAAGGAGCATCTATTAATTTGGGTTCAAATAAGCCGAATCTGTTATTATTTGGACCTAGGTTGAGAACGATGATAATAAAGATGAACAAGAACACAAGTATTAATGTGGTTCACTAGTTATTAGCTAGATACCTCCACGATCCGAAACTCCGATTTTATTATAGAGAAACGCACACGGTACAATCACTCGACACACAATGAAAAAGCTATCTAATAACTCTCTCGTACTCACTGTGTTGTGTGTTATTGTTTATGAGAATCAAAGGCCACTTTAACTACCCATTAAACTTGAGGCGGTCGATTGCCAGCCACCATTATTTCATTTGCCTCCTTTGTTTCCTAATGAGTTGGTCTTTGACTTTTTCTTTGCTTGCCGCCCAATTAATTCAAGACACCAACAAATCTCCACATTGTCTTGAATCATATCAGCAATCAGAACCAAATGTTTCTCTCCAATAATCAGCCACAAACGTTTCGCAACTATATGCGAAACCCTCACGTCACAAGTTGCTCCAACATCGCCAAGTTCCTGCAACGAGTGCCACCAGCGATGCTCCAACTCCCGTCTAGTTCCTCCAATCGAACCCCATCGATGCTCCAACTACGGCCGGGTTCCTGCAATCGAAACCCCTGTTTGTTGTTTCAACTCCCACTGAGTTCCTACAACAAATTTGTTTGTTGTTCCGACTCCCACCGAGTCCCTACAACAAAACCCCCAAACACGTTGCTCCAATTCCCACCGAATTCCTGCAACGTTTTGCAAAATTGCTCCAATTCCCACAGAATTCCTGCAATATCGCCCCCTTGCGCGCCTCCTACACGCCCCCTTGCACGTCTCGTACGTGCCGTGTCCCTCGTCAGAGACTCCCCCATGCCAAATCCGCCTCCTCGTCAAGAGCACGGATTCCATGCCCCCCAACGGGACTGACAGGACGTAGTCGACCTCCGAAGTTGTTGCATCTACAGCCAGATCTGCAGATTCCTTCTTCGGACACTCCCTCTTCCAGTCACCCTTCTCTTTACACAGTGCACAGACGTCGTTTGGAAACATATAACCCTTGTTCTTCCTCTTACCATATGCCCCTTTGGACACCATGAATGCGCCCCACCCTGGAACATCGTACTCCCCATACGCGACCCTGCGCCGCATGTCCCTTGTGTGAAGAGAAGATCTCACCTCCTCCAACGTGAGAGTCTCTTTTCCAGCACAAGCAGACTGCACAAACCCCTCATAAAACGGTGTTAGCGACACCAACAAAATCAGTGCGGCATCTTCATCACTTATCTTCTCATTACTGTTTTGCAACTCAAGGAAAATAGTATTAAAGACGATTCAACTGATCTCTTAGATCCGTACCTTCCTCCATGCGTAGACCAAACAACTACTGCTTCAACAACAACTTGTTGGTGAGCGACTTCGTCTTGTAGAGGCTCTCCAACTTGTTCCATAGTTTCTCAGCTGTCTCTTGATCTGCAACCTCCGTGATCACGTCGTCCGCCAAGCACAACATGATTGTTGAGTGCGTTCTTTCCTCCATCGTCTTGAACTCCTTGCTGCTTGTAGAAGCCCCCTCTTTATCTTTCGCCAATGGCAACCACAGGCCTTGCTGCTTCAACAAAGCGCGTACCTTGATCTGCCATAAGCTGAAGTTGTTCCTCCCAGTGAACTTGTCGATCTTGGTCATCCCCCCAATCATCTTCTCTGCAACTCCTTGTCCTGATTCATAACCCCCGAACGTGTGCTCCACCTTGATCGCGAAACCGTAGCTTCGAATTTCACCGATTGTGAAACCCTAGCTCTATAGCTCCACCTTGACCTTGGAACACCGAACCAAGCTCTGATACCAGTTTGTTATGATCTGGACCTAGCTTGAGAACGATGATAATAACGATGAACAAGAACACAAGTATTAACGTGGTTCACTAGTTATTAGCTAGCTACCTCCACGATCCAAAACCCCGATTTAATTAGAGAGAAACGCACCCGGTACAACCACTCGACACACAAGGAAAAAGCTATCAACCTATGCTAATAACTCTCTCGTACTCGCGGGGTTGTGTTTTATTGTTTATGAGAATCAAAGGCCACTTTAAATACCCATTAAACTTGAGGCGGTGATTGCCAGCCACCATTGTTTCCTTTGCCTCCTTTGTTTCCTAATGAGTTGGCCTTTGACTTTTTCTTTGCTTGCCGCCCAATTAATTCAAGACGCCAACAGAATCATTCAAAGTAAAATTACGTGCCCAATCTGGGATTGTACCCATCCAAAATCTAGCATCATCTAAAGATAAGCCAAATCTAGCATAACAATGAGCAAGACTATTAGCTAACTGAGGGCACCAAGTCACCGTCACCTCTGAGAAGCGCCGGAGAAGAACACGACAATTATTCATTAACAGACCAAACTGGGATCTGACCGATTTTGCATCAACAGAACACGTAAGGGACGTCACTATCATTATCAGATCCACTTCAATGAGGATTTTTTGGAGTCCCAGACGGTTTGCGAGCAGGATTCCCTCCCTCACCGCCAGCCCTTCAGCTAACTTCGGGGATGCAACCGGCGGTATACTTGCTGCCATGGTTGCAACACAGGCACCTCGGTGACCACGAATAGCAATTCCCACGCCCGACTTATCGTCCTCTTCCTTCCAAGCGCCATCACAGTTTACCTTCACTCAACCTTCGTGTGGAGGTTGCCATGTCTCGGGAATTGGTGGTGTCGATTGGGTACGCGTGGGTTGTAAGCTCACCCCATTGTTTCCGGAAATACCACTGTTCATCGAACAATAGTCTTGGACCGAGTTAGAAATTTGTGCTTACCCTCAAAGATCCTGAAATTCCTTGTCATCCATGCCAACCAAATGGTCGTGAGAAATAGGGATCTATCTCCCTCGGACATCGAAGTCATGGAATCGTAAATCCACTCTTTGATATCATAATGCATTTTATGTCGAGAACGGTCTCCCAGTACCAACTCCCACACGTGCTAGATCTTTTTATAGTGAAGGAAGACGTGGTCTTCTGTTTCATCGGCGCGACGACACCAATTGCAGAGCATGGCACAGGGACACCTCGTCGAGCGAGGTTGACCGTTGTTGGAAGAGATCCATGGTAGGTCCTCCAAGCTGTGAAAATGGCTTTGGAAGGGACTTGGGTACTCCAGAGTTTATTGAAAAACTCTCCCCGTGGTAGGGAACCGCCTCCCGTGGCTGGAGAATCCAAGAGTTCCTTTATCGCATGATAACCCGATTTGACGGTATAATCCCCCATGACATCAAAGAACCATTTCCAAGAATCCTTTTGCGGCGTAATAGGTAACACAATACGCTTCACCATGTCGACATCCACATGATTGAGGATAACCTGAAGACGCTCAATTTGCCAGTGCCCACTATCCCTACCAATAAGATCACAAATCCGAAGATACGAATTATGAGTGTTAGTAGAACAAACCTTAAACGAAAAAAGTCTAGGAATCCATCTCCCTTCAAAAACGCTAATAGTAGAGCCATGACCCACGAATTGGAGAGCCCCCTATCAAGAACCGCCTTCCCCGCTATAATACTGCGCCATACTTAGGGGGGATTGTTCCCCAACGTTGCATCCATAAACTCGGAAGTGGGGATATTTAGCCTTTCTTACCTTTGCCAAAAGAGAATCCGGCTTGGTAAGAATTCGCCACCCTTGCTTCGTCAACAAGGCAAGATTGAATGCGTGGAAGTCGCGGAAACCAACACCCCCTCCATCTTCGGCCTCTTCAAGACTTCCCAAGTGAGCCAACAAATGCCCTTACCTTCCTTCCGGTTCCACCAAAAATCTCTCACTAAACTTTCAAGTTTTCCACAAAGAGATGAGGGAAAAAGGAAACAAGACATCGAGTAGCTTGGAATAGCTTGAACAAGCGCCTTAATTAAGACCTCCTTACCCGCAACCGAGAGGAACTTTTCTTTAAATCCATGCCATCTCCTACTAGCACGTTCAAGAATACCCGAGAAAGGCGTGGATCTAGATCGTCCCACCTTTGAAGGAAGAACCAAAGTACTTATCGAACATGGAAACCAATTAATTATACATTAGCGAGACCACAAAGATTTTCTTTATCCGCCTGCAGAACATTGCTCGGGAACATGACTGAAGATTCATGGAGATTGATTTGTTTCCCCGACGCCTTCTCATAATCCTGCAAAATACGCAAAAGAACTAACACCTCCGAAGGATCATCTTTAGCAAAGAAAATGCTATCGTCGGCAAAGAGAAGATGTGAAACTGGGGGTCCCGCACAAGAAACTCCCATCGGAGAGAGTGAACCATTCCTGTTAACATTAAGGATATAGTGAACCATTCCTTCAGTACATAAGAGAAAGAGGTAGGGCGACAAAGGGAAATTCTTTCGCAAACCTCTCTGAGGAACAACTTCACCAACCACTTCCCAATTCCTAACAAAGGAGTATCTGACCGGGGAGACACATCTCATAATAAGAGAAACCAGATTCTGATCGTATCCCATCTTCAGCATAATCGCACTAAGGTACGTCCACTCTACAGGGTCTTAAGCCTTACTCATATCTTCTTTGAACACCATCATCCCCTTCCTCCCTCTCATCTGCGTATCTATGGAATCTATAAGTTCGTCTGCAATAACAAAATTATCCGTGATCAGTCTGCCTGGGACAAAAGCACTTTGATTCGGGAAAATAATAGCATCCACCACACTTGTAAAACGGTTAGCAATAACTTTGGAGAAAATCTTATGGATAAACATACAAAGGCTAATCAGCATGTAGTCAGCTTGCGTACGAGGCTGTTTGACCTTACGAATTAACGTCAAAAGAGTACGATTCAAAGATTGTACCTCCTCTCCATGGTTAAGAATGCCCAAGCAATTAGCCGTAACCTCTTGACCTACAGTCGGCCAAAAAATCTGGAAAAGCAATGGTGGAAAGCCATCGATTCTAGGGGCTTTGTGCGGCCCCATCATGTTGAGATCAGCCAAGATCTCCTTTGGCGTAAAAAGGGCTGATGAGAGCTCGTTTTGTTCACGTTTAAGTGGTCGCGGGACCAACCTTACCACGTTGTCAACTTCTTCATTTGTTGGTTGACTGCTTGTAAACAAATCGGCATGGGAGCTTTGCAAGACTCCCACCACCTCATCGTCCTTATATGTCCATTGGCCCTCACAATCCTTGATTCCAATCATCGCATTCCTAACTCGCCTCATGGTTTCCCGTTGGTGGAAGTACCTCATATTCCTGTCACCCATACGTAACCAAGGTACTCGTGACCTTTGGAACCAAAAAGTTTCCTCCGTACACAATAGAGCGTTGTACTCGGCCCTTAGGACTTTGATCTTTGAACTCACACCCCGCGCAGGCCGTTGCTCAGCCAGCTTCCTTAAACAAATCCGAATATCATGGAGTTTCTTCGCAACACTCCCAAAAGAATATGTTTTCCATACCTGAAGACTGTCGGCAGTGGATTTCACTTTGCTAGTGAGCCCAGAGCCGTCTGGAGACCAAGCGGTCGAAATCGTTTCATTCAGACTGTCGCTATCAAGGCACGAAGATTCGAAATTGAATCTCTTACGCCTATAACAGAGGTTTTTGTAGGCATTGGGATAAAAAACAAGATGTATGGGTGCATGGTCAGACATTGAGGAAACAAGATGTGTAACACGTGCACCTACAAAAGTTTTAATCCATTCCGGCGATGAAACCACACGGTCAAGCCTTTCTCGAATCGCAAACTCCTCACTTTGGTTGTTTGTCCAAGTATAGCGTGGACACGCAAAAACCAATGTCTTTCTAATCATTGCGATGAAAGACTTCTAAGAAAGGGGATAATTGGTGGAAAGTTAGCTCACGACCCCCCTCCTTTTGATCGTTAGACAAAACGGAATTGAAATCACCCATGAGACACCATTGGGGAATATCCCACCTTCGTAATTCATTAGTAATCGCCCAAGTATGGATTCGTTCCGTAGCGACGGTATCACCATACAAACCCGTGAAGTGCCACCAAAAATTAGAAGAGTCAAATTTTATTAAGCAATTGATATGGAATGCTGATGACGATAACACCGTCATAGAATCATACCAAAGGAGATACAATCAAATGTGGGTGGGAGATGAGTGGAAAAGATTGGTGAGTTCTTTTGCATTTCTCTCCGATATATATTCATAAGAAAATTAAATGGAAGGTTTTTTTGAGAAATTGTTTTGTCATCAACCGGGTTTGAAACCAAGACATCATGCAGAGGCTTCCAACGCTCTCTACCACTTGAGCTACCACCCTAGCTGCAAAACTAAATAAAAGTTCGATCTAATTTTAAGTAGTGTTAGATGTTATAAAATGAAAATTACTAATCTCAAAAAAAAAAATTCCTAGAAGCATTGGTCACGTTATCACGCTTGGATGTGTGTGTGTGTGTTTTTTTTTCCCATTTATTACGTGCTGCGAGTCTGTGATGGTACTACTAATTTCATAAGTGGGGTCCATCTCAACGAACCCCTTCCCCTCTTCCTCGTCTACGTTCAGAATCATACGCATCTCCCCCCAAATTATATACGACTCGTCATTCCGCCGATGACGGACCATGTACATAACCACAACCTCCTCCACCTCCCCCCACTTCTCCGACCACCGGAAACCTCAAACCATGCCGACTGGAAATCCACCCCCTCTGCTCGCTGATGCAACAGCCTAGCCACGAGATGGTGATGGTTTCTGGTTTTCTTTGAAGAGAGAGCGGAGAGAGACCGGTGGTAGCGAGGGTCCAATCGGAAGCAAAATAGGCACTTCAGGGTAAGGAGTCCGACGGAAACTCACATCCAATTCTTTCACCGCCGCCGAGAAACAGAGCATGCTTCTTCAACCCACCCGCCTCACCAGGTTCGATGACTGGCCTATCTATTTCTCTAAATATCTCTGAGATTTGTGTGAAAGATGATGAAATTGAAGCTTCACTGAATCGGCGATATGTTTGGGTTTGCAGGAATTCTGATACGGCAGCGCTTCGATCGGAGAACCGGTTGGACGGGCGATTTCGCCCATATCCGCACCACATTTGAAGAGAGAAAGAAGAGGCTTCTTAGAAGCGGTTCTAAAGCTGATGGTGGGTGTGCACAAGAGATTCCGGAGGGGAGAACTCCGTGTACACCGTAAGTAGAGGATCGGAAATAGCACAGGAAGAGTTGGGTTGTGTGTAGGGAGAGAGTAAGGCAGTAGTAATGTCTGAGAGAGAGACAGAGGTTTGGCAGAGCTTCCGCGTATGGCTGGTGTGTCCTCCTTTGTATGGAAAGGTTAACGTCCTATATATAACGGAGAATGTGACCGTTGCAGTGTGGTTAATGCGCCCATCAATGGCGGCTTAATTAGCTTAACCGCAACGGCACGTTCGTCCGCGTATATAGGGACCGTTACAGCACGTTATGCGCGAATACCGGAACCGTTATGGGGTTGACCGGGTTTGACCGGATTGACCGGGTTTATGGAGCTCGTGCCATAAATCTCTCAAAAGAAGTTACTAAAGGTCGCGCGCGGGCTTGGCTCGCACGCGACAGGACTTACTCTAGCCTCCAAACCACTAAGTCCCTACAAGTCCCGTGCAGTGGTATGCGAGGGCCCTGTCTCGCAGCCCCCACATGGATCAGCGCGGCTGGTGATCCAGTGTGTGTGGAGCACAATATGGTGTGCTAGATGGTTGCCACGTGGCCAAGATCTGTCAGCTCAGAAAGCACTATCTACATTAGCCCCCTTTCTGCGCGTGAAGACTCATAGCTGGATAGACTTCCATGCGCGGAAACCAACATACGCGTCGCCGCCACGCACCAATTCAAATATGAGTAAATTCAGCCCCCGTGCGTGCCATTATGACCTAAAACCCCTAGAGTCGTGCCGTCTGGCCTTTAGGGTTCTAGGATTGACGTCAGCTTGTCCTGTGATTGCGCGATTCGACGGTGACGGTTGCGATTCGGCTACTGAAAGGACGCAACCCTTCATTGCTTTTGTATAAATACTCTGTACTCTCCATTGTTGCAAAGCATCACTTCTTTCTCTTAAAGTGAATGATACCCGGAAGTCTTCGAGAGCAGATTCAGATAATCAATCACCAGTTCAAAATTGCAAATCGTCTTCGTCAACTGTCTGCATCCAAGCAAGCTTTACAGAAACAAGGTTGGCCTTGTTCAATTTTGATTTAATATGCTAGCATATGCTTTGAACTGCATTGGATCTGCAAACCCATGACATATTATCTGCTGAAAACTTGTGAAGAGGCTTTCAATCTTTGAATCCAATTTCGATTTAATCCCCTACTGATAAGGACCTTGAATGTAGGGCTGATAATGCAAGCAATTCCAATCTCTAATTTCTGAAATTGGTACCCGACTGTTCATCTTTCTTCCCATAGATCTTGAATCTCGAAATTCAAACTGAAGTGTGCGTATTTCTCCCCCCTTTTTTCTTGCTTTTCCGCAGGAATGGCAAAGACAAAAGGAACCAGACCCACTAAGGAGGACGAAGAAATACCTGATCTTCCGCAAGCTCTATGGCGAAAAGCCCCCTACCTGGGTGGCAAAGACTTCTACCATGCTAGGGTTAAGGCGAAGAAACTGGCTGCCCCTGTCTCTGGTGAAGGGTTGCAAACATTAACCCCTCCAGTTAACTCGGCCTTGCTCGAATTGATTGGCTCCGAAGACGTGGTTCGATTGGGAGTCGAAAATGGATACTTCCCGTATGCTGCGATTTCCACCCAAGCTTTTGTTCAGAAATTGGACTACATGGATGAGTGGATTGACCATGTGTTGACCAATCATGCTGTGACTTTGAACGAGGCTGGCGTATACTTCGCAGTTCGTGCTATGAAGGGTGCTGCCGTGAAGCTGGACCAGTCCATGCTTCTAAACCTTCTTTCCCGCTACTCGCCTGCGACTCACACATTTCACTTCGCCGATTTCGAGGCTGCCCCCACGCTCGAGGACGTGCACATGTTGTACGATCTGTCTCTCATGGGTGAGGTGGATCCTTTGAGTCCCTTGAGGACGGATGCGGAGATTGCTTTGTACACGCAGATGGAGGAGTGCTTGTCAGAGGTAAAGAAAATTTCCACCCGGTGGACCACTACAAAAGTCCTTCCTGACTGGCAATTGGTTGACACATCTGCGAAAAATACTTGGAACAAATGGGTGCAGTACTTTTTCCGTGATTATGCGAACAGCAGCATCACCAAGAAGCTTCTGAGTCAAAACCCAAAGGCTGAGAACTATGTGGAGGGTAAGGGTTATCACTTAACCCTATGCGCCTTCCTCTGCGCCTGGTTGTCGAGGTACTTAATCGATGGTCACCCGCACGATGGGGTCTTCTATCACGTTTTGCCCCTTGCTGTGAAATTGGCCCTTGGCCAGAAAGTCGCACTTGGACCCTTGGTTTTGGGTACGCTGTACTACAGACTGGATCAGCTGGTTGTGGCCATGAAGGAATCGCGTGGCCGCCTCGATATACTGACTTTCATTAACATTGCCTTCTTGACAATGTGGGTCTTTGAGCGATGGCCTTCCTATGCCCCAATTGCTTCTAAGCCCAACAAGTGGTGTCCCCCAGGCGCGGTGGAGGAACGTAACAACGGCAGAGCTGCGAGGTGGTTCGGGACAAACTACCCCAAGTGCGTCTGGAGCCTGATATGCGACAATCGGCAAGAGTTCATAGCCAGGCCCTATGCCATGCGTATTGAAAACGTGCGATGGTTTCCAAAGCTGTATCATTCTAAGGGTGTTGTTTTCTCAGAAGAGCTCCTCTTCGAAGATGGATCGCATTTCCATGAGCGCTATCGTGAATTCTTTTGCCGGTGCCTGCGAGGTTCCCTTCCTGCTCTCGCAGAGCATGTTCGTGAGCTCGCGCCGAGGTATGAGAGGATTACTGTGGATGTTGATCCCACACGCGTTTCTCCCCAATTCGGCTTTGATGCAGTGGCACCATCAATCTGGCCACAGTCCATTATCAGAGGCTGCTATAAGCGTTTGTTGACAAAGGAGTGCAAAACAGTCTTGCTGAGCAATCTTCCCTTTGAGCAACCTGCAGGTAACCGTGAAGGCGGTGATGCGCAAACTAACGTGCTGTCCGCAAGTATACGAATCTTGTAATACCGGGCGTAATTAAGCTCGGGTGATCGTTCCCACGAGGACTATTTCGGGTTTTTTCGAGAAATCAGTTTTAACTTCCAGAGTATAAAAGGAGGAGTAGTTTGGGATCGTGATTAACTATGACTAAAAATAAACAAAACAAAACGCAAATATTTTTTGTGACGTTTTTCTGAAAATCTTGAAAGTTGTAAATCTAGGGTTTGGAATACTAGGTCCAGGATCCCCTAGGGTTTCTTCAGAATTATATTCTTCGGTTTGATATGAAAACACTCAGCAGTTTTAATTATCCGTGCCACGTACCGATTGTGCAGTAACCTTTCAGATTCCACACGCTGTCACGATCCTGCAGACTTTCGGGTTCCTGTTAAGCTGCCTAAGTCTGCAGTCTCGTTATGAGTCTGCTAGGGTTTCTAACCTGTCCTGATGGCCCGGGTCAGATTCTCTAACAGTTGGTCTATACGTTCTGGCTAGCCCTATCTCCCTTTCTCTGGTCGGTCTATCAGGGTAAGGTACTAAATCCTGTCTTTTCTTCCTAACCCTAACCTGACGTTTTCACCTACAGGCTCGGGTCTATAGCAATTCTGGTTCGCGACTCCGATCATGCATAAACAGATATAATCAAAGACTGAATAACTGATAATACTGCTGAATTAAGATAACGAGATCATGAATTCATACTCAAACTGCAGAAATAATGTCTGAAAACGAAACCCTAGGTTCACCGAGAACCTAGGTAAAAGGTTTAGCTACTAAACGACATAACTAAATAACAAAGTTTCTGAATTTAAAAGAGAGATTAAGATCAAACTAAGTCTTCGGATCTGGATGAGTGCTTCCGTGCTCTCCCGGGATGCTCAGACTTGTCCTTGGATGAATTGCCTTGTGTGTTGTGTCTTCAAAACGAGTCTGGACGAGTCTTTTTATAGTGCTGGCGAATTTCTGGAACTTGTCAATATTTACGAAACTGCCACTGCCTGAAACCGCCCCAGTTTTTGTGCTGTCTGCGTATAATACGCAGCCTGCTGCGTATAATACGCAGACAGGGTCTTCTCCTGTTGCTTTTTCTCCACTTTGTGCTTGCTGTCTGCGTATTTTCTGCGTATTTCCTGCGTATAATACGCAGACAGGGACCCATCTTGCCTTCAGCTTCTTCTTTCCTGCGTATTTCTCCCCCTGGCTGCGTATTTTCTGCGTATTTTCTGCGTATAATACGCAGACAGGGGAGAAAATCTGTCCAAAACCCCTCTCCCTCCTTGCTGCCTGCGTATTTTACGCAGGTTCTGCGTATTATACGCAGACAGCAAGCAGGGTGCTCTTTTCTGCCTCTGTTTGCCTCCTGCTGCATTCCCGATCCATTCCTGCTGCATTCCCGGGCCCTGTTCCTGCATAGACAACATGAACACACCCGCGATCATATCCAAATAAAGTACGGAAAATGCAGAAATTTATAAAGAGCAAGTAACTGTCTCGTTCCTAAAACCGAGGCGTTCCGAGGGTGAAAATTGGCTAAAAAGTGAGTTTTCCGGCACAAATGCACAAAAACCGAGCTATAAGATAACCCCTATTTGGGCGTTATCAAATACCCCCGCACTAAATATTGCTCGTCCCGAGCAATCCCCTTTGCATACCAACCTGCTTGCATACCTCTCGGTTTTTGCAAAACCGACCCTGTCGTGCATACACTACCTTTGCATACTCCCTGCAATTGCATACTCTTTCAACCTGAACCGTATAACCAGACGACTCGATAGAAAGACCGACTCAGATAGAATATACACAGACTCAATATACACGACTCAAAAAATACTAAACAATTATTTTTGGTGAGATCGGGCAATCTCAAAAACATAACCGAGTGTCCTCAAAACCTCACCCTTTTTCCAGAAAATACTTCCCTGCAATCGATCGGTAAGTCTGAACAGATTTCTTTGGTGGATTTAAGCACGGGACCCGAGTACTGTTACTTTTGCTATCAACCTGAGCGAATCCCTAGTTAACCGACCACCCGAGCTATTTCCGAATCAAGGTGCTAAATCTAACAGGTAGGATATATATGTAAAGGTACGGCATGATCCTACTCGTTATGACATTCTCACAATTTCCCAAACTCACACCCCTCACCGAGTTCCCGAAAAACTGCCTGAAACACCTAAGTTCCTGCCATATCAATCTTCCTGTCCCTCGGTGTGTCTTCGCCGTTCTCGCGGCCACAAATGTGAAGCGGTGTAACTGTCTCGAAAATCGTGCTACTCACTCAGCTTTTTGACTCAATAACGTAAACAACATAAATAACTGAAAAACTGCACAACTAGATCATTTTCTGTTTTTTTTCTGTTTTTTTTTCCTTTCTTTTTCTCTTTTTTTTTTTCATTTTTCATTTTTTTTTTATAATACGACTCTATATACACATAAATACACGAATAACGATAAATAAACTGACTAAAGCTGAGTGAATAGAAATAAACTGTCGTCGTGGGGTATGAAAGATGTCCTCATATGGAATACCCCCACACTAATCCTGAAGCGCTGATCCTGTAGTCGAAATAATACTGTGCAGTCCCACCGAACCTCCTCATCACCAAAGATGTAGAAAAACGGCACAACCACCAATTAACCTCTCAACCCCCCGGACCCCATAATGTGCGGAAAGATGTCTCGCACGCGACTAACTCCTCCTGTGGTCACTATGTAATGCAGTGATCCACCTCCGCAAATTAATGCACTGTCGCCTCTCACTCACCCTGTCCTCCCCTCGAAAAGCGTGTCCATGTCGAAACTGTCCAAAACTGATATGTCATGAAGTGCTCCATCTAAAACCCTCCCCAACTCACTCCCTCCGTCATAACTCGTAGAATAGCCAACTAATCGACTGTTGAGGTCTCAAAGAAGGCTTCCTAGGCTATAGTGGCTAAGAATAAAAAGGGGTAAATGGCTTCAAACGGGCTTACTAGTTGGACCTAGGGATAAGAAACAGGACGTGAGGTCCCTTGATAGCCAGTCACTCCACCGAAAGATGCGATGACCGTGACGGCGCCCGTGGGCGGGTTGTCGACTACCTAGATGACGGTGGTGTGGCAACTAGTCGGATCCTTAGCTCAGGTGATAACTACTTGCGGTTTCTTAGGGTCACTGGCTCTCACCTATCTACTATACCTTGGTGCAAGCTTTCTTTTCTGTCAAAGGGTTTAATCTCGATTTCTTCCCAGTTTCTGTTATCTTGATTGCCCTTTCTCAAATTTTCTGATTTTTAATTTTTTTGGATTTTCTGAAAATTTTCGATTTTTTTTTTTTTAAATATACACAATGCAAGGTCAGAATGATGTGGTGGGTCGACTCAAATAAAGAAAATATGCTGACTCAAAAAATAAAATAAAAACTGCAAATAAATGTGAAAAAACGTGCAGACCGGGTTATGCAGACACGACTCCCACCCCCACACTAAGAGGTGGCATGCCCTCATGGCACTGACTCGTCTGGACTATACGGCGGGTCTGACCCGGTCTCGGATGAACCGGACATGCTGCTAGGTGAGCTGCTGGTCTGCCTGAATCTGGCACTACTCGACTGTCGTGGGTGCGAGCTCGACGACTGGCGGGACCGTGAGCTCGATGACTGTCTGGAATGTGTCCGGGATCCTGACCTACTGCTAGGTGGGTGTGGGCCCGGTGCTGTGGCATGCTCACTCGAGCTCGCCTCGTCCGACCAGCTGGTAGTGTACTCACTGGAATAGGAGGGAGGGAAGATAATAGGCAATGGCACCTCTCGGCCCGCATGGCGGGCTGCCTCGCGCTGCTCCTCTCGGAGTGCAGTAATCGCATCGCCATGGTCTTTGGCTATCTTCTTCGTGGTCTTCTTGAGGTGCTTTAGGTATCGGAAAACTTTCCCTAACTTGTTAAGCACCTTCTCACCTAAAGACGCCTGGCCAGCACGGCATCCCTCAAGTCCCTCCTCTACTCGGGCCAACCTACGGTTCTTGACCGAAAGTGGCGGTGGACCGGTCGGACCTCTCGTACCTCTCGTACTAGGTCTAGCTCTCTGACTCGGCCCGGCTCTCTGGCTTGGCTCTACGTGGTCATGGGTGGACTGAGAACGCCTAAGTGTAGACGCTCCCGTCCCCCGAGTAGGTCTGTCCTGGGTCGATCGCCTCCTAGGGGCAGGGGCAGGGGCAGGCTCATCCTCCTCCATAGGGTCTGCATCAAGGTCGATGACTGGGTCATTCGGCCCCGGACCTCCCCCTCTAATCTTCCTATAGGCCTTAAGAAGAGGAGGATTCCAGTCACCCTCAAGCTCGGAGAGAGGAATCTGGTAATTACGAGCCAATTGGATAATCAGGTTGCTATACCCGAGTCCCTTCCGGCTCGCTGAGGCGTTCCTCTCCTGAATATAAGCCCAAATGAGCTGAGCTATATCAATCCGTCGCCTCATCATCAGACAGTACACTATCACGGTCGACTCATTCTCGAGGTAGGTAAAGTGCTGGATCCCCATAATGCGGTTCACCACCCATTCAGCCCACCACTTGGCAGGTTTGCACAAAAATCCCGAGTGCAGTTTCAGCCCCACGTTTCCTTCTTCCTCAAAGTGGGCCCCCGCGGCTCCACCTGTCAAAACCCTCAAAATGTCCCCAGCTGACGGATGGTTACTCATAGCTAGCTGGTATGCACACGGCTCTTGGGATGGTGGAATCCCGTAAGCCTGCCTAATAGAGTCGGGGGTCAGCAAGATATAGTCACGACGGCAATAAATCCACCGCACATCAGTGTTCTCGGCATCGCCGGCATGCATAAGGTTGCAAAAGAACTCCCTAGTCAGCCTAGAACTAGACGTACCCTCAAACCCGGCTAGTGAAGTGCCAAAAATGTCTGCTCGACTGGCAAAATTCACCATCTGGATTGGCATCCTATCATCGTCTACCTCGAATCTGTGGTCCTTAGCCAACCTATAGTTCGGCTTTTTTCCGGTCAGATAATAGTCATGGGCACGGTGGGTCACAAACCGATAACTGTCAAAGTTATGCGGTGTTAGTTCGCTGACAGGGATATCAATCGGCTCGTGCCGACGGTTCGGGTCAATGACAGGTTTGACTAAAGCCATGAAAATGCAAAAACGAGCAGAAACAGAAATCTAGAGTACGTGCGCGTGAAATAGTGCGTCTCAGCAAATAAGCCCCCTAGAATCTACCAGAGGTCCACACGGCACGGAAACCGAGAAAAATTTCAGAAACAATGACCCGGCTACGGGTCGTGCGTAAAACTGAAAATTTTAAAGAGAGGGAAGAAAATTGGACCTTCCCACAACGGGGGTGAAGTGCAGAATCCGGCAAGGTTATCGCCGGAAAGCCGCCTGTAAACCGCCGTCAAGCCGCCGCCTAAGCCGCCGTCAAGCCGCCGCCTAAGCCGCCGGAAAAGTCGACTTTGCCGGAATGAAATTCCGGGCACACTCACGCGTAGCCTTCTTCCTCCTCTTCAACGTTCCCTTCTGTAAAATTTTCCGGTTTGGCTTCAAACTCAACAAATCTGAGATTTTTCCTCAAGAACACCCTTCACTTTCCTTCCACCCCCACACTAGCTCGGTTGGAATTTCTGAAAACCGAGAGTAGTTCCGTGCTCCTTGCGACGAGGGGATTCCAAAAATGCCTTCGGTTTTTGATTTCGAGCACTTTTGAGAATTTGGAGTGTTGGTGCTAGAGAGGAAAGGAGGTAGAGAGAGAAAGCTTCAAGCCAACAATGGCTTCCATAGGGCCGGACCCCCTCTTTTAAACCCTAAGGGTCAAAATGACAAAAATGCCCCTGGCTTAAAATGGTCAAAAACAGCTTATTTTGTGCGTATAATACGTATATGTTGCGTATTTTACGCAAACAGGGGTACCGGGTGATCAACAAATTTAAAAAAAATTGCATTTTCCTTCTCTGTCTGCGTATAATACGCAGGAAGCTGCGTATTTTACGCAGACAGGGAGGGAAAATGATTTTTTTTTTTTTTTTTTTTCAAAAACTGATTTTTCAGTGCTGTCTGCGTATAATACGCAGAAACCTGCGTAAAATACGCAGACAGCCCTCAAAATAATTTTTCAATTTTTCCAAAAAAGTCAATTTTTGGTGCTGTCTGCGTATAATACGCAGAAAGCTGCGTAAAATACGCAGACAGAAGCAAAATAATTTTTCAATTTTTCCAAAAAAGTCAATTTTTGGTGCTGTCTGCGTATAATACGCAGAAAGCTGCGTAAAATACGCAGACGGCAGCAAAATTGATTTTTCAATTTTTTTTTTTTTTTTTCACCTCGGTTATTTTGACACTGTGGGTTGAATGGGGGTCACTTTTCTCTCTCTCTCCTTTCTTTTTCTTTTCGTCTGCTTCTTCTGTATCTGCACATGCTCAATTTTCATTAAATACCCACTCATCTCACCTCTCTCAAAAATTCAAAACTTAAAATAAAAATAATATAATTTAAACTTACTACGTTGGGTTGCCTCCCAACCAGCGCTTTGTAATTTTCGGTCGACGGCCCGACCCAGTTACCTCAGGTTCAATCACGGGTCGTCGAAGTAGATTGGATCTACTTTGGCGACCTCGGCGTTCTCGAGATACGGCTTGATTCGGTTTCCGTTCACCCTGAAGCTTGAGTTGTCTTTTGGATTCTCTAGCTCGAATGCGCCCCATGCGAATATCTTCCTGATGATGAACGGCCCCGACCAACGAGATCTCAACTTTCCCGGAAAGAACCTCATTCTTGTGTTGTAGAGAAGTACCTTGTCTCCTTCGTTGAACTGCTTTGGCGTGATACGCTGATCATGCCACTTCTTCGTATTCTCTTTATAGATTTTGGCGCTCTCAAATGCCGTCCTGCGGAACTCCTCTAATTCCAGCAGCGCCATCTTTCTCTTATCTCCGGCCAGACTCTCATCCATGTTGAGCAGTTTGATAGCCCAATAGGCCTTATGTTCCAGCTCAACCGGGAGGTGACACGCTTTCCCAAACACGAGCTGGTATGGTGACATTCCCAGCGGTGTTTTGAAAGCTGTCCTGTATGCCCATAACGCATCATCCAGTCTCATCGACCAATCCTTCCGGCCCAGATTTACGGTTTTCTCGAGAATGCCCTTGATCTCTCGGTTTGACACCTCTGCCTGCCCGTTAGTCTGGGGGTGATAAGGCAATGATACTTTATGGATCGATACCCCGTACTGCTTAAGTACCCTGGCAAACACTTTGTTAATAAAGTGTGACCCTTCATCGCTGATCATTGCTCTGGGGGTCTCGAATCGTGTGAATATGTTGCGTTTCAGAAAACGCTCAACTGTCGCTGCATCGTTTTTCTGACACGCTATCGCCTCGATCCACTTCGTAACATAGTCCACTGCCAACAGTATGTACAGATTTCCCATAGAAGACGGGAACGGCCCCATGAAGTCAATCCCCCATACATCGAAGGGTTCAACCTCCTGCCAAATAGTCAAAGGCATCTCGTCCCTATGTGACGTACTCCCTGTCCTCTGGCATCTATCGCATCCCTGTACATAATCATGACAGTCCTTGAAAAGTGTTGGCCAAAAGAAACCTGACTGCAGTACCTTGTGTGCCGTGCGGGTCCCTCCGAAGTGACCCCCACACTGAGCCGAGTGGCAGTGCCTGATCACGTTCCAGGCCTCGTGGGTCCGAACACATCTCCTCATAATGTTGTCGGCTCCCTGCTTGAACAGATACGGGTCGTCCCAGAAATACTGCCGGCTTTCAGAAATAAACCGTTTCCGCTGTGACGGGGTTAGGTCCTCGGGAAGCGTGCCACTCACCAGATAGTTGGCTATAGCATAGTACCACGGTCTCCCCAGTTTGACCGCCATGATGTGCTCGTCCGGAAAGTTTTCCTGGATCGGTACCGGGTTCACCTCAGCATTCTCAAGCCTGGACAGGTGGTCCGCTACAACGTTCTCGACTCCCTTCTTATCCCGGATTTCCACATCAAATTCCTGCATCAGCAATACCCATCTCAGCAGTCTCGGCTTTGCGTCCTTCTTGTCCAGCAGATATTTCAGGGCACTATGGTCGGTAAAAACGATGACTTTTGACCCGACCAAGTACGGCCTGAATTTATCCAGGGCATATACCACAGCAAGCAGCTCCTTCTCAGTAGTGCCATAGTTGATCTGGGTATCGTTGAGTACCCGACTTGCATAGTATATCACATGGCACACCTTGTCCTTCCGCTGCCCCAAAACTGCACCGACTGCATAGTCGCTTGCGTCACACATCAGCTCAAACGGAAGTGACCAGTCCGGTGTAGTGATAACCGGGGCTGTGGTCAGCTTCTCCTTTAGATGGTCAAAGGCCTGCTGACAAGCTGCATCAAAGTCAAAGGGCACGTCTTTTCCAAGTAAAGCGCAGAGTGGCTTCGTGATCTTGGAAAAGTCTTTGATGAACCTCCGGTAAAATCCTGCATGCCCCAGAAAACTTTTGATCGCCTTTACGGTTGTCGGATATGGGAGCTGTTTTATCACCTCGATCTTGGCCCTGTCCACCTCGAGTCCCTTGCTGGAAATTTTGTGACCCAGCACGATCCCCTCGGTGACCATAAAATGACACTTCTCCCAGTTCAGCACCAAATTCGCCTTCTTGCATCGGATCAGGACCTGTCCTAGGTGGTGCAGGCAGTCGTCAAAACTGTCCCCGAACAGTGAAAAATCGTCCATAAAGACCTCCAGATTTTTCTCGATCATGTCGGAGAATATCGCCATCATGCATCTCTGGAACGTGGCTGGAGCGTTACACAACCCGAATGGCATGCGCCGGAACGCAAACGTACCATACGGGCAGGTAAACGTTGTCTTCTCCTGATCTTCCGGGGCTATGCAAATCTGGTTGTACCCGGAGTACCCGTCCAGAAAGCAATAATAGGCGTGATGAGCAAGCCTGTCCAACATCTGGTCCATGAATGGTAGCGGGAAGTGGTCTTTCAATGTTGCATCGTTTAGCCTCCGATAGTCCATACAGATCCGCCAGCCTGTAACCGTGCGTTGTGCAATCTGCTCCTGGTCCTCATTCTGCACCACCGTAATACCCCCCTTTTTGGGCACGCACTGGACCGGGCTGATCCAAGTGCTGTCGGATATGGGGTATATGATTCCTGCTTCCAGCCACTTCATGACCTCCTTGCGCACAACATCCTTCATGTTCGGGTTCAGTCTCCGCTGGGGCTGAATCACTGGTTTCTTGCCTTCTTCGATCCTGATCTTGTGCATGCAATAGGAGGGGCTGATCCCCTTAATATCTGCAATCGTCCAGGCGATTGCTTCTTTATGCTCTCGCAATACCTCCAGCAGTTTCTCTTCCTGTTCCTGAGATAGAAGAGAAGAAACAATTACGGGCAGAGTATTATTATTACCAATGTACGCATACCTGAGATGGTTCGGGAGCGGTTTAAGCTCGAGTGCAGGTGGCTCTTTGAGTGACGGAACTAGGATCATCTTCTGCCCGCCATCTTCGTCCCGGTGCAAAGTGGTCCAGTCCTCGGCCCTCATGGCCTGCTCGCACCGAGTCATCTCCTTCTCTTCTCCGTATATGCTATCAATTTCTTCCCATAACTGATCCATCTCCTCGTTTTCCCAGCCATCGTCAACTACGTCTATGGCGAAGATATCTTCGTGATCATAATAATTTGGCAGTTGCAGATTTTTGAAAACATTAAATTTAACCTTGTCCTCGTTAATCTGCATGGTCAGTTCCCCGCTCTTGCAATTTATCATAGCTTCTCCAGTGGCCAAAAACGGCCTGCCCAGTATGAGCAGTACCTCCCCTGCCTCCATGTCCAGGATCACGAAATCTGCTGGAAAAATGAGCTCACCGACCTTCACCAAAATATCCTCGATAACTCCATAAGCCTGTTTTACGGACCTGTCTGCCATCTGCAGCATGATTCTGGTGGGCCGGGGCTCCCCGACTTTCAAACTCTTGAAAATCGTCAATGGCATCAGGTTGATGCTGGCCCCTAGGTCACACAGAGCCTTTCCTGTGTAAGCGTTACCTAGGGTGACCGGTATTACAAAACTGCCAGGATCTTTTCTCTTCCTCGGTAGCCCATTCTTCACACAGTTGCTCACTTCTGCCGTCAGATTTATAGTCTCGAAATCGCTCATTCGCCTCCTCCCATAGAAGATGTCCTTGAGGAATTTGGCGTAAGTGGGCATCTTAGCCAAAGCCTCGGCAAAAGGTATGTTAATCTGCAGCTGCTTGAACATCTCGAGAAACCTGGCGTAGTCCTTGCTATCGTCCCTCTTTCGTGTCTTCAAGGGGTATGGTACCTCCTTGGAGACGGGTACCGTTTCTGCATCTGTCTCATTCTGCACTGCATCCTTCTCAACCGAGCCCTTCGGCTGGGGGCGGTCGACTGAGCTGTTACCCCGGCCAGACAGTTTGCGTTCTACTTCTTTCGACTTTTCTGCGCGTGCGTGGCTAGGGTACGGTGGATCCTGCAGTGCTACTCCACTCCGAGTGGTGATAGCATTGATCTGAGCACGTGGATTATTCACTGTATTCGAGGGCAAGTTTCCTGGCTGTCTCTCCGTTAGCTGCTGTGCTAACTGCCCCACTTGTACCTCCAAAGCACGCAGCGACGTTTTGGTCGTCTGCATGTCGGCTGTCACGGCGTCCATGTGCTTGAACCGGGACTCCATGGTCTGGAACATGGACTTGATCTCTTTCATCTGGGCGTCGTACTGCTGCGCGGATGGGACTGACTGAGCCTGCTGGGCCGGTCCAGCCTGCTGGGCTGGTGGCCTGTGCTGGAATCCCGGTGCATAAACTGCTGCGTTTGGGTTTCCATACCGAAACCCGGGATGGTCTCTCGTACCCGGTCTGTACCGGCTCGGGTCCCACTGCTGCTGTACGTAGTTGGTGTCTTCGGTCCTTAGCTCCTCAATGGCTGCGTCCAGATCAGGTTCTTCGACTGCTGCGATTTCCACCCAAGCTTTTGTTCAGAAATTGGACTACATGGATGAGTGGATTGACCATGTGTTGACCAATCATGCTGTGACTTTGAACGATGCTGGCGTATACTTCGCAGTTCGTGCTATGAAGGGTGCTGCCGTGAAGCTGGACCAGTCCATGCTTCTAAACCTTCTTTCCCGCTACTCGCCTGCGACTCACACATTTCACTTCGCCGATTTCGAGGCTGCCCCCACGCTCGAGGACGTGCACATGTTGTACGATCTGTCTCTCATGGGTGAGGTGGATCCTTTGAGTCCCTTGAGGACAGATGCGGAGATTGCTTTGTACACGCAGATGGAGGAGTGCTTTTCAGAGGTAAAGAAAATTTCCACCCGGTGGACCACTACAAAAGTCCTTCCTGACTGGCAATTGGTTGACACATCTGCGAAAAATACTTGGAACAAATGGGTGCAGTACTTTTTCCGTGATTATGCGAACAGCAGCATCACCAAGAAGCTTCTGAGTCAAAACCCAAAGGCTGAGAACTATGTGGAGGGTAAGGGTTATCACTTAACCCTATGCGCCTTCCTCTGCGCCTGGTTGTCGAGGTACTTAATCGATGGTCACCCGCACGATGGGGTCTTCTATCACGTTTTGCCCCTTGCTGTGAAATTGGCCCTTGGCCAGAAAGTCGCACTTGGACCCTTGGTTTTGGGTACGCTGTACTACAGACTGGATCAGCTGGTTGTGGCCATGAAGGAATCGCGTGGCCGCCTCGATATACTGACTTTCATTAACATTGCCTTCTTGACAATGTGGGTCTTTGAGCGATGGCCTTCCTATGCCCCAATTGCTTCTAAGCCCAACAAGTGGTGTCCCCCAGGCGCGGTGGAGGAACGTAACAACGGCAGAGCTGCGAGGTGGTTCGGGACAAACTACCCCAAGTGCGTCTGGAGCCTGATATGCGACAATCGGCAAGAGTTCATAGCCAGGCCCTATGCCATGCGTATTGAAAACGTGCGATGGTTTCCAAAGCTGTATCATTCTAAGGGTGTTGTTTTCTCAGAAGAGCTCCTCTTCGAAGATGGATCGCATTTCCATGAGCGCTATCGTGAATTCTTTTGCCGGTGCCTGCGAGGTTCCCTTCCTGCTCTCGCAGAGCATGTTCGTGAGCTCGCGCCGAGGTATGAGAGGATTACTGTGGATGTTGATCCCACACGCGTTTCTCCCCAATTCGGCTTTGATGCAGTGGCACCATCAATCTGGCCACAGTCCATTATCAGAGGCTGCTATAAGCGTTTGTTGACAAAGGAGTGCAAAACAGTCTTGCTGAGCAATCTTCCCTTTGAGCAACCTGCAGGTAACCGTGAAGGCGGTGATGCGCAAACTAACGTGCTGTCCGCAAGTATACGAATCTTGTAATACCGGGCGTAATTAAGCTCGGGTGATCGTTCCCACGAGGACTATTTCGGGTTTTTTCGAGAAATCAGTTTTAACTTCCAGAGTATAAAAGGAGGAGTAGTTTGGGATCGTGATTAACTATGACTAAAAATAAACAAAACAAAACGCAAATATTTTTTGTGACGTTTTTCTGAAAATCTTGAAAGTTGTAAATCTAGGGTTTGGAATACTAGGTCCAGGATCCCCTAGGGTTTCTTCAGAATTATATTCTTCGGTTTGATATGAAAACACTCAGCAGTTTTAATTATCCGTGCCACGTACCGATTGTGCAGTAACCTTTCAGATTCCACACGCTGTCACGATCCTGCAGACTTTCGGGTTCCTGTTAAGCTGCCTAAGTCTGCAGTCTCGTTATGAGTCTGCTAGGGTTTCTAACCTGTCCTGATGGCCCGGGTCAGATTCTCTAACAGTTGGTCTATACGTTCTGGCTAGCCCTATCTCCCTTTCTCTGGTCGGTCTATCAGGGTAAGGTACTAAATCCTGTCTTTTCTTCCTAACCCTAACCTGACGTTTTCACCTACAGGCTCGGGTCTATAGCAATTCTGGTTCGCGACTCCGATCATGCATAAACAGATATAATCAAAGACTGAATAACTGATAATACTGCTGAATTAAGATAACGAGATCATGAATTCATACTCAAACTGCAGAAATAATGTCTGAAAACGAAACCCTAGGTTCACCGAGAACCTAGGTAAAAGGTTTAGCTACTAAACGACATAACTAAATAACAAAGTTTCTGAATTTAAAAGAGAGATTAAGATCAAACTAAGTCTTCGGATCTGGATGAGTGCTTCCGTGCTCTCCCGGGATGCTCAGACTTGTCCTTGGATGAATTGCCTTGTGTGTTGTGTCTTCAAAACGAGTCTGGACGAGTCTTTTTATAGTGCTGGCGAATTTCTGGAACTTGTCAATATTTACGAAACTGCCACTGCCCGAAACCGCCCCAGTTTTTGTGCTGTCTGCGTATAATACGCAGCCTGCTGCGTATAATACGCAGACAGGGTCTTCTCCTGTTGCTTTTTCTCCACTTTGTGCTTGCTGTCTGCGTATTTTCTGCGTATTTCCTGCGTATAATACGCAGACAGGGACCCATCTTGCCTTCAGCTTCTTCTTTCCTGCGTATTTCTCCCCCTGGCTGCGTATTTTCTGCGTATTTTCTGCGTATAATACGCAGACAGGGGAGAAAATCTGTCCAAAACCCCTCTCCCTCCTTGCTGCCTGCGTATTTTACGCAGGTTCTGCGTATTATACGCAGACAGCAAGCAGGGTGCTCTTTTCTGCCTCTGTTTGCCTCCTGCTGCATTCCCGATCCATTCCTGCTGCATTCCCGGGCCCTGTTCCTGCATAGACAACATGAACACACCCGCGATCATATCCAAATAAAGTACGGAAAATGCAGAAATTTATAAAGAGCAAGTAACTGTCTCGTTCCTAAAACCGAGGCGTTCCGAGGGTGAAAATTGGCTAAAAAGTGAGTTTTCCGGCACAAATGCACAAAAACCGAGCTATAAGATAACCCCAATTTGGGCGTTATCAGGCGGTTATTCCAAAAACTGGCTCGCATACTGGAACGCCCAGCAGACAAGATTCGAGACGCAGTCGGTCCCCAGCCAAGCAAAGCTCCTGTGATCAAAAGGAACTCTTTTCCTTTTCGTCCCAATTGCAGTCTGGACGAGTCTGAATACGGTTGCTACTCATTGCCGGATCACGAGAACCATTTGTGTCCCGCCATCATTCTAGATGAAAAGATTGCTGCGGTTAGAAAAGGCGACTCGCATGTCATCAGATATAGCGAAACTTTTGCTAAGGTAAGCAACTTCTCTTGCATGTACCAAGCTTCTTTACTTCAATATATTGACAACCTCATTATACACTGCTTGCTGTAGTGCCATGTGCGGAGGTTTGCATCTGGTGAGCGTTCCAAATTGCTGGTTAACACCATTGTTACCACAAGAAGACAAGGACAGCCGTTTCGGCTAGCATCGAGAATGGATCCCGAGGACGAGGCCAGGATTCGTGAGGTCATGAATTCTTTTGCTGACTCGCTAATAGACAATGCTCCGGCCTTGTCTCCCCCTAGAGATGATCCGTCTCCTCCAGCGACTGCCGCGCCAAGAGCGAAGAGGCCCAGGCAAAGAGGAATTACAATTTCTTCCCCTAGAAGCGCTCCAACTTCCACTCCTGCGAGGTCCCTTTCTGCCAAGGACAAAGGCAAAGGTCGCATGACCGGTAAAACGCGGAAGGAGCTCGCAGTGGAGACTTTCGTTCCATTCGGCCAGGAGGAAGAAGAGGAGAGGCGGGAGCCAAGAGAAGGAGATGAAGAAGAAGAAGAAAGAGTTGAAGATGTCCGTGTCAGAGAGGAAGATGCGATACATGAGGAAGAATCAGGAGGTATCTCAATCGTACTTCTCTCCTTATTATCTTAGCTCTTTTGCAATTTGGTTTGAACAAATTGTTTCTTCGCAGATGATGATGATGATGATACCATCAGTGGCCTTTGGCCAAGAGGCAGAAGAGGGGTGCTCATTCTGGCGTTTCTGATGAACCCATAAGTGAGGACATTCTCGCCGAGTCCAGGAAGACAGCTGCGGAAGCTGCTGAAAGGAGAAGAAAGCGAGAAGAGGAAGAGCTCGAGCGCGTGAAGCAGAGGAGCCTTGAAGAACAACATGTCGACGACCTAGTGCGTCCAACTGATGAGGAAGATGTGCTTCCTGAAGAGGTGGCTCCCCGAGTTGAGGAGGAGGACGTGGCTCCAGAAGAAGATGCGGCATCCTTGGAGCAAGCCCAAGCAGATTTTGAAGAAATCGCAGGCGGCAATGAAGGTGAGATTTTTAATCTCGCAGTAACTTATCGAGATGTTATTGTTGGTGCATTAAAGCATGGTGTGTCAAAAGCTGACATTCGCCGTTGGCTAGTAGGCAAGTGCGGTGAACCCTCAGGTAATCACTTGAACGATATGCGTGAACTAGGCTTAGCAACTCAAAACATAATCATGACTAGTTTCTTCGCGCCCCAGGTCACGCTCATTTTAAAGACATGCTTAACGAGGACACATTAATAGGGCAAGGTTCCACGTCGTTAGCGTATGACGAGAATACTGCAATCCCACATTCGCGTGGAGGTGCTTGCTCTTAGCTTTAGCAAAGATAGCAAAATAATGTACAAGTTACCTCACACCATCGCATTTTGTATCGCAGGAAATGCTGATGAACCCGTGCTGGAGCAAAGGAGTCAACCTTCTGCGTCCTATGTCCCGGTGCCGAGTTCTCATACCGAGAAGCCCGTCGCAGCTGCTGAATATGCAGGAGAGCCTCTTGAGGACGTCATCGAACTTTCTGATGATGCCGAGGCTGACACTGTGTTAATGGAGGAAGATGCCCCTGCTGGTGCTGAGGAAATAGGAACGAATGCTGCTGATGCTATCGCATCTGAAGATATCCCTCGCCAAGCTGCAACTTCTGCTGCCACCACGCCTCCAGAAATGACTGAGCCAGCGGCACCTCTTCCTGCGTGGAGCTTTTGGGGATCGCAGGTCGGGCTGCGATCGCACCTGGTGCGGCTTATACTCTTCCCCCCAACTATGAGGAGTTAGAGCTCGCAGCTGATACAAGGGCAATGGAGCGAGGGCAGTCTTCAACTACCACAGCAATGCGCATTCCTTCTCTGCGCGAGATCCTTGAAGGAACTGGTATGTCGTGATTTGCTGTTCGCATCTTGCATTCTTCATTTCTGAATTTGATAGTATAACTTGGCTTTGACATTGCTTCAGGTTTGAAGCAAGTCGATGTGGACTGGCTAGTTCGGATGCGCCTCACCTACCCCCAATCATTTGCGAGGTCTCTGGAGATAGGGCCCTTTGACAGGAGGCTATTTCTTACTGAGGCCATTTGGATTTTGGAGCAGCTGTCCGCGGCCACACCTGCGACCATTTCTCCTCAGAGTGCCGAATTGCTTTTTGGCATGTGTCAAAATCTTCTCGCCAAAGTTCAAGGCAGGCTGGGCTTCAAATTTCTTGTCAAAAGAGTTACCCTGATTCGTGCAGAGGTAACTTTGAAACGCGGCCACCAAAACCTCGCAGCTGAGAAGCAGAAGGTAGAGCAGCAAAAGCAAAAGGTTGAAGAGGCTATGAAGCTCTATCATGAGATGAATGCCAAATGCGAGCAATTGAAGCAGGAAGTGGAGCAAGTGGAAAATCTGAGCCGTCAGTTTACCCCCCATGACTCCTTGATCAAGGGTTTATTTTGATTTTTGAAAAGTAGCAAATAAATAGCTAAAACATTATTGTAATGTTGCTAGGGTTTCTCCCCCTTTTTTTTTCAAAAAGAAGAATTGAAATGCCCGTTTTGCCTTTTCCGGGATTTGCTAGAATATCTTAGTGCATATCCAATTATGACGTCATCAATTGATATTCTTCCTTGATTTTCGCGCTAATTGCTCATTAGATAAGCACGCTTTCCTTGGGAAGTCCATCCGAATCATGACCATCCGTCATTAATTAGGATACGCAACCGAATCGTCGTAGCCTTTAGTAGGGTAATTGATTGTTACCGCTTTTCAAGGCGTAAGTGATTGACCCTTACCCTCTTTTCAAATTCTGCTGACTCATCTTGGCAACTGAAGAGTCTCCACAAGGTCTATATAAACCCCTGCCTATTGCTATTTGGGTTCCTCATCCCAAAATGTTGTTTGCCGTGAGTCCTTACGACTGCTGGCTTCAACGCTTGTTTTTCGTTGATTCATGGCAACTTCAAGTTATGAAACCTGAGTTTGCGCTTTGTGCTATAGAAATAGTTTTCAAGATCCGCTTTATAAGGCTTACTGATCTTTGTAACTTTCATAGAGAAGATGCAGATAATACCTCATATTCGTTCGAAGAATTTTCTTCGTCTATTATGCTTGCAGGTCATGTTTCCGGCCGCCTCCCGGCGAGGTGCAGCGCCGTAGTGACCTTGCTACCGACTCGTAATGAACGGCGAGATTCTCCTCCAGCATTCCCGGAGGAGAATTTTTTGCCCCCACGTTCGTGAGCTCAGGGTGGCGAGCCATTGTGCTCGTTTCTGTGGACGAGGGGCCTATTGTCGGAGGAATAACTGCTCCTCTGTTCTTCACAGCCGCATACGCCGGAACAGGTGGTTCCTCAGGAACTTCCCTTGGGTGTAAGGCCAAAGAATGGCCTTGCCAGATTCTGGGATCTTGAATACAGCGTGGCATAGCCTTCGTGGCGTTTGTAGGCCGTTCATTTTATAGCAAGACCCAGCTGGCTACAGACCTCTGGTCGCAAGTCTTTGTATCGCATAGCTCATGCTAGGACCGTTAGGTCCATCGTTTTTCAGCTAGGATTCCCCCGATGAGTAACTTCTGTATGCGAGTTACTATGTAGATGTATGGTAAGCCATGTTGGCTACGTAGTTAGATTTGAGCTTTTTTCGCTTGTAAGCTGTTATCTAAACAGATAAAATGTAAGTCGTTTTGACTCATAATGATAAATTGCTTTGTATGATCTGCTGTCTTGTTACAACAAACTACAATTTCGCATGCGTATTGGCAGATTTCGCCTTTTGTAGTGCTATGTACACACTTTGCATTGTCGCTTGGATATGTTTTTAGATCGTTCGAGATCGTATTTGCGCAGCTGTGCTACCTTGGCAGATAGGCTTGTGATTTGCTTTAGATTCAAGTGCAAGTGCTATCTTATCAGATAGGCCTTTGTAGATCACTTAAGATCATTTTGCACAAAGCTGCTATCATGGCAGATAGACTTAAGAACGATTTTGGAATCGCATTTGTATAGCGCTGCTATCGCGGCAGATAGATTTGAAAGATCATTCAAGATCATGTTCGCATGGGCTGCTATCATAGAAGATAGGCTCAGAAGATCAATTAAGATCATTTTTGCAGGAGCTGCTATCGTGGCAGATAGGCTTAGAAGATCAATCAAGATCATTTTCGCATACGCTGCTATCGTGACAGATAGGCTTAGAAGATCAATTAAGATCGTTTTCGCATAGGCTGCTATCATGGCAGATAGACTTAGAAGATCAATTAAGATCGTTTTCGCATAGGCTGCTATCGTGGCAGATAGGCTTAAGAGATCAATTAAGATCGTTTTTTCATGAGCTGCTATCGTGACAGATAGGCTTAAAAGATCAATTAAGATCGCATTCGCATAGGCTGCTATCGTGGCAGATAGGCTTAAGAGATCAATTAAGATCGTTTTTGCATGAGCTGCTATCGTGACAGATAGGCTTAAAAGATCAATTAAGATCACATTCGCATAGGCTGCTATCGTGACAGATAGGCTTAGAAGATCAGTTGAGATCGCATTCGCATAGGCTTAAAAGATCAGTTGAGATCGTATTCGAGTAAGTTGCTATCGCGGCGGATAGGCTTTTGCTAACAGTAATAATAAATTAAATGAAGCAATATAAACAGCTAGAAGTATAAAGTTCTTCTCATTTGGGAGAAGTCTTTTATTATAGCACTCTCATATGGGAGAGATGAGATTACAGTTCTCTCATATGGGAGAGAAGATGTGCGAATCATAGCTATACAGAGTATAAGGCAACGTCGTAATAAAACGCATAAAATGAGAGAAGTCAAGGATAGTACTTCTTAATCCAGCGCATGTTGACTGAGCTTGGGGTTGAGGTCGTTCCGTGCAACCTCCGTATGCTGCAGTAGCCACTGTCAAAGACTTCTGTGACTTCAAAGGGCCCTTCCCAATTGGCTGCGAACTTTGGATGAGCCGCCTCTCGCATGCAATGGTCAGATGCGCGCAAGACCAAATCTCCAACTGCGAAATCTCTACGTTGGACTGTTTTATTGTACGCACGAGCAATCCTTTCTTGATACCGTTTGTTGGTCCTTTTAGCTTGCTCCCGCTTTTCTTCTAGCAGGACCAAGTCATAGTCGCGTTGATTGTCGTACAATGCGTGGAAAGCCAATCTTGCAGAGTTAACCTTTACTTCCGCTGGTACCACAGCCTCAGCTCCATAGCATAGAAGGAATGGTGAGACCCCTGTGGGTGTCCTTGGAGAAGTCCGGTAAGCCCACAGAGCTATGTTTAAAGAATCAGCCCACTTCTTGTGGTCATCTGCGACCATCTTGCTCAAGATCCTCAACAGCGTCTTGTTGGTCGCTTCTGCTTGCCCATTCCCCTTCGGGTAGTATGGGGTGGAGCATATCTGCCTGATGTTGTACTCCGCTAGCTTCGCAGCCACCTGGCGATTAACAAAAGGAGTGCCATTATCCGAAAGGATGGTGTTGGGAATTCCGAACCTGCATATGATGCTCTCTTGGATGAAATGGACCACAGCTAGCGCATTTGCCGTCTTTAGTGGTATTGCTTCCACCCACTTGGTGAACAACTCAGTCGCGGTGAGAATGAAATGATTCCCATGCGAGGTTGATCGAATGGGACCAATAAAATCTAGAGCCCATGTGTGAAACGGCCACGGTGTTCCCAATGCATGTAGATCTACAGCGGGAGCGTGCACTAGGTTACCTTTAAATTGACACTCCTGGCAGCGTCGTACCTTGGTGCGGCAATCGGCCTCCATAGTGGGCCAGAAATATCCAATTGAGAGGAGTTGTCTGCATAATTTCGCACCTCCCTGATGTTCCACCTGGTGGGAAAGGTCCATAACTTCTTGCGCTTCCCTGCTGTCTAGACATCGCAGCAAGTTACCTTCATGGCCTCTTCGCCAAAGCAGATTTTCTTGCACCACATATCGGGTTGCTTTCCTCCTTAGTTTCTCAGCTTCTTTTCTTGATTCGGGTACAGTGCCCTGGGTGAGAAAATCAAAAAGTGGTTTCCTCCAATCCGCATCATCGTCGGTCAGAGCAATGAGTAAAGAATCCTTGATCAGTGCGCAGCTTTCGCACTTTCCTTGTATTAGTGCCGCGGCCATTGACATGTCCGGCCAGTGAATGCCATATCTCTGAGCTTTCCTATAGATTGACACTTCGCTTTCCCCGCAGGCATGTTGGTGAATCTTTTCTAACAGCATCTGTCCCTCTTGCTCGAAGACACATCGCATAAGTATTCCGCCAGGGCCCTTGTAGTAAAGGGTGTTGTCATGTATGCAATACCCCTTTGTGAGTGCCCAGTTCTCACTGCTTGTGCCTTCTGCGATGGCCCGCAAGATTGCCTTTCTCCAGTCCGCATCGTCCGTGTATTCATCGTCGCACGCTTCTTCTGTTAACGCCGACGATGTTCGCACTTCGATAGAGATTCTTGCAGGACATTTGTCTATGCTAACCTTGGATCCCAAGGTGGCCGAAGCGTCTGCATGCCTGTTATCCGCTCGGGGCTTGTGCTCGTACCTAACGTCGCAGAATTGTTGTACCAGTTTTTGTACCAAGGTCCGGTAGGACAGAAGATTTATCTCCTTCAAACCGTACTCGCCCGAGGCTTGCTTGACAATTAGCTTGGAGTCCCCCATGACCGTCAGATTGCTTACTTCCAAAGCTTTCGCTGCACGAAGTCCCGCAATGAGAGCTTCATATTCTGCTTCATTGTTGGTTACCGCGAAGTCAAGTTTCGTGGACATCTGTATGACTTCCCCATCTGGTTTGGTCAAGACTATTCCAATGCCTCCGCCTTTCCTTGTGGACGAACCGTCAAAATGAAGCGTCCAGTAAGGCAACTCAACTGCGTAAATTTCAGGTCCCTCCAATTCTTCTTCGATCACAGGCTCGTGACTGTTGTCAGGGAACTGCGCCAACAAATCCGCTACCGCCTGCGACTTGATCCCCCGCGGTCGAACGCATGTGATGTCAAATTGGGAAATGGTCATATACCATTTTGCCAATATTCCTCCAGGAGTAGTGTGAGTTAGCAGATAGTGAAGCAAAATAGTGTCTCAACTTTTATATTACGAAGAATAAAGCAAGGCAATGACGTTCGATGTCTGTGTACCTTGATTCTGCGGGCTGCACAATGCGAGAGATATAGTATATGGGTCTTTCTTGTCCCTCGTACTCCTGGGCCAGAAGAGATCCTATAGACTTCCTTGTTGACGTTAGATACAGCAAAAGCAGTGATCCTAGCTGAGGTGCGATCATCACTTTTGAAGACATTAGCAGCTCTTTTAGTCTCCCGAACGGAGCTTCGTGCTCCGGAGTCCAGTTGTATGCGGCATCTTTCCCGAGAAGATTACTGAAACCAAAAGTAATCTCGGCAATCGCTGGGATGAATCTTCGCAGATACGATAGCTTCCCCAAGAATGTCTTCAAGGCTCTCTGGTCATGCGGCGGAGTCATGCTAGTGATGGCTGAAACTTTTGCAGGGTCAGGCTCGATTCCTTGACGATGTACCACGCATCCCAAGAATTTTCCTGACGTTACCCCAAATGCGCATTTCATGGGGTTCATCTTCAGTTGAAAGCGTCTGCATCTATTGAACACTTTCCGCAAATCTGCCAGGTGATCTGACTCCTGCTTGGATTTAACCACCAGGTCATCCACATAGAATTCCACTTCCTTGTGCATCATGTCGTGGAATAGGGCCATCATGGCCCGCTGGTAAGTTGCACCTGCGTTTTTGAGACCGAAAGGCATCACCGTATAGTTGAATACCCCCACTGGGGTGATGAATGCGATTTTTCGCGCATCTTCAGGGTTCATCTTGATCTGATTGTACCCGCTGAAGCCGTCCATGAAACTGAACATGCGATGACCCGCTGTTGAATCAATAAGCAGATCAATGTTGGGAAGCGGAAAATCGTCCTTGGGGCAGAAACGATTGAGATCCCGGAAATCCACACAGATGCGAAGCTGCCCATTCTTCTTTACCAAAGGCACAATGTTGGCCAACCATGTAGGATGGTGATTCGGCTCTATGAACTTGGCGTCCAGGAGTTTGACAATCTCCTGTTTGATCCTCACGTTAAGCTCCGGTCTGAAGCTTCTTGTGCTCTGCTTTACCGGCTTAGACCCCGGAATGATGTCTAAACGGTGCATGGTGATACTTGTGTCCAGACCGGGCATCTCATCATACTCCCATGCGAACACGTCCTTGTACTCAGTCAGGAGTTGTAGCAGTCCTTTCTCCTCTTCGCTTGTGAGGTCTGCACTTAGAAAGACCGGCCTTTTCTTTTCTTCGTTCGAGCTTAGGAACACCTCCTTTAGCTCTTGCTTTTGCGGTCTGGGTTTGTCTTCCATGCATTCGGGTGCTTCTTTGAGCTTCTCGTCTAGAGTGTTCTGCATTGGTTTTTCCGTTACCGCAACCTGCTCGATTTGTTTGATTTGCTCAGGGATATCCCCATGCCCGCGTGAGGACACCCCGCGCACCTTCATATGCGATAGCATTTCTTCCCGTTGGCGTAGAAACTCTCTATCTCCTTGCCTTCAGGGTCATGCTTTGCTATTCTCTTTAGAGTGTACACGTTCTTTCGCTGGTAGGCGATCCGTGGCGCCTCTTCTCGCGTGGGCGGCTTTTCCTTGGCATCCTCTCTTGTCACCATCACTCCCGCAGGCGACTGATCTTTGATATCTTCCCATAGGGGTAAAGGAGTAGGGTTGAATGGTCCCGGTGTTTGCTCATCCGCCATCTCGGTGAACCACACCGCCTCGCTGAGATGTGCTTCATCCATGTTGAATGGATTCGTCGAAGCCGGTATCTCTACTATTCTGTCGTTCCAGATAGCTTTCATCACTTGGTGAGCTGTTGAAGGAACATCATCAAAGCGATGAATCCAGGCTCGACCTACGATCATGTGATACGTAGTGTTCGCATCTATGACATAGAATTTCGCTGAGCATTTGATTTTGCCGATCTGGACACCCAGGCGGATCCATCCTATCGTCAATCTGGAGTCACTTCCGAATCCCATCAACGGGGATGGATGTTTGACAATCTTGTACTCGGGGATCCCTGCTAGCTTCAGTGTGTGGAGCGAAACGACGTTAACCGCTGCTCCTTCGTCGACGAACGCTCTTTTGAACTCGACGCCATTGATGATGGCCGTCACATACAGAGGCCTCTGGTGGCTCGCATCTGTCTTCTTGTCGCTGGCGGAAAAGGTTATGATCTTTTCTGTAGAGCGAGACGCCCTAACGACTTTCCCATTGGAGACTACGAGATCCTCCTCGTAGTCTTCTGCTATCCTTAAGATCGCTTTTGTCATCTCTGTTCGGCATTTCTCTGAGAAGTTCATCTCATCGAAGAATCTGCTGAAGCCGTGCGACCCCTTCATCCGGTCGGCACGTTCGTCCTCCGTGTCTACGCTGTAGTCCTCATCGTCATGGACTTCGGCAATGATGGGTAGACCATCCTCTGCGACCTCTTCCAGATCCACAATCGAGATCATAGCAACCTCTTTACCTTTCGATTCTTGCTCCGCATGGGCAGGAAGTGGATTGTTGCGCACATCCTGCATGTGGTCGCTGACGATCAGCTCGCCATTCTTCATCTTTTGGCTGAACACAATCCTGAGCTTTTTACAGTCCGCTGTGGGATGCATGACCTTGCCGTGGTACTCGCACCACTTCGGGTCCCTCACCATCTCCTTGGAGGGTGCCCTATCGAGCGGCGGTAGGACACCGTCCTTGCGCCATTGCCTGCAGAGGTCGCTTGCTTCTTCCACCGAACATGGCAGAGGTGGTGCGTCATAGTTCACAATCTTTGCCTGCTTCTGGGGTGAAACCGTATTGACTTCAGCTTCGCGCCCACTCTTGTAACTGAATCTCCCGATTTTGAAAGTAGTAGCGCCCGAGGATCGCTCCGGAGCGCTTCTCTTTTTCTGCCTCTCCACTATAGGCTCGATGTTCTTCGTGCATTCGATTAATTTTGAAAACGTAGGCGTTTGCAGGTTGATGAGCATACCTTTGTATTCATCTCGCATGCACTGAAGGCATATCTCTACGAGCCTACTTTCGAGTATCACATCTTTGCATTCCAAGGATTTCGCCATGAACTTCTTGATGAAAGTTATTCCGTCCTCTTCGCGCTTCTGATACATCCGCGAGAGGTGGATCATTGTCACCTTTTCCTCCATCTGGAAGAACTTGGTGTAGAACTTTTGGACCATGTCGTCCCAGGTCTTCACGGACCCAGCTTCCAACGTCCTGTACCACTTGTACGCTACATTTCCCAAGGATTTCGGGAACTCTCGCATCAGCAGTTTGGGATCGGCTCCATACGGCCCCATGACATCGATGAAACGCATGACATGTTCATGAGCGTTTCCATTGACATCTTCGAACTTGTCCCATTTAGGAGCCTTGTACCCAACCGGGTTAGGCATGAGATAGATTTCCCGCGGGATAGGTGGATCGTTGTCTAGCTTCGGGATGATGGTATCCGCGAATGATTGGTGAGCCAGAATGGTGTCTATGCGCTTCTGCAGAGACGTCATACACTCTGGAGTGTTTCCCTCGGTAGCAGGAGGAGGGGTTGCCGCAGGCGGAGGCGACACATATGCCGCAGCAGGATTGGGAACATATTGGGCGTTCACATTGCCCCAGATTGCCGTTGGAGGAGGCAAGGGATACTGCGAGACCGGATTAGGTATCAAGGTCGGAGGCTGAGGAGTATGAGCAGTGAGGGGCAACATTTGAGCTGTTGACCCTTGAATTGAGGGTAGCTGCGTAGTCGCCGGTGGAGTCTGCAGATTAGGGTTGGGGGGTGTGGTTGACACTCCCAGTCCTTGAGCGGTAGGGGCTCCTCCTCCCTGAGAAACGGCGGTGGCTGGTGCAGGGTTCGGTGCAAGAGTCCCCAAGACAGCCATGATCCGTTCTAGCTGCGCAGATTGAGGTTTGAGGGCTTTCGCCTGACTCTGGATGGTAGCGTCCAAGGATTATAGCGTCGGGGCTTCGCCGGTGGTCGTAGGAGTGCGGCGGATCTCCTCTCCTGAGGCGGCTTCGGTGGAAGGCGATCTGTTACTGACATCATCCTCCTGAGACATGGTTGCTTATGATGGTAAGATTCACGTCGGGTTCACCAAAGTGTGCACAAGAGATTCCGGCGGGGAGAACTCCGTGTACACCGTAAGTAGAGGATCGGAAATAGCACAGGAAGAGTTGGGTTGTGTGTAGGGAGAGAGTAAGGCAGTAGTAATGTCTGAGAGAGAGACAAAGGTTTGGCAGAGCTTCCGCGTATGGCTGGTGTGTCCTCCTTTGTATGGAAATGTTAACGTCCTATATATAACGGAGAATGTGACCGTTGCAGTGTGGTTAATGCGCCCATCAATGGCGGCTTAATTAGCTTAACCGCAACGGCACGTTCGTCCGCGTATATAGGGACCGTTACAGCACGTTATGCGCGAATACCGGAACCGTTATGGGTTTGACCGGGTTTGACCGGATTGACCGGGTTTATGGAGCTCGTGCCATAAATCTCTCAAAAGCAGTTACTAAAGGTCGCGCGCGGGCTTGGCTCGCACGCGACAGGACTTACTCTAGCCTCAAAACCACTAAGTCCCTACAAGTCCCGTGCAGTGGTATGCGAGGGCCCTGTCTCGCAGCCCCCACATGGATCAGCGCGGCTGGTGATCCAGTGTGTGTGGAGCACAATATGGTGTGCTAGATGGTTGCCACGTGGCCAAGATCTGTCAGCTCAGAAAGCACTATCTACAGTGGGTTTGATGGTGGTGGAGGCTGAGAGAGAGAGAGATAGGGAAGGGGAAGGATGCAACTAGGTTACAAAGTGGGGAAGAAAGAAGAAAAAATGGTATTTATAGTGTGACTTTTTTTCCCCAAATGAGGGTAAATATGTCTTCTTAGCCATCCGTTAGTGTGCTGTTAGTGACAAGGGTGGTTTTTGTATATCCCCGAACATGAGGGTTGTTTTTGTATATACCCCATACTCGAGGGGTGGTTTTTGTCTTTTACCCTTTGTTTTTTTTTTTAAATTTCCCCAGTTATTATTTCTTAAAAAAAAAAATGTTACGTGCTGTGAGCCTGGTGACGGTACTACTAATTTCATATATGTGGGGTCCAACTCAACGAACCCCTTTTTGGGGTAACAGAACCCCTTCCCTGTTCCTCGTCTACGTTCAGAATCAAACGCCTCTTGCCCAAATTATATACGACTCGTCATTCCGCCGATGACGGACCACAACAACAACTACTTACGCCTCCTCGACATCCCCCCACTTCTCCGACGACGACGACCAACGCATGCCGACTTCCGGCCGTCCCGTGAAGGTCATTCCACTCCTCCACCCAACCCCCTCGTCCACTCCCTCCTCCTCCTCTTCGAAGACGACTTGTCGTCTGGTGTCGACATGGCGGTCGAAGCTGAAGCTGATGACGTTTACGGACTGGATTGAGCTCTTCCTGCCTTGCTTCCGCTGGCTGCGGACCTATAAATGGGGCGAGTATTTGCAGATCGATCTCATGGCCGGTATCACCGTCGGCATCATGCTCGTTCCTCAGGTACTCACTTCTTCTACAAATGTTGAAATGTTTGAATCTATTCAATTGGAATTGTGCTCAGTAGGGTTATTATTTAGCTCTGTCTCTACAATTTTGAAGTTGGAATTCCCAATTTTGGTGTTGTGAATTACTGCTGCTATCCAATCTAGGTTTTGGTGGGTTGGTTAATTGTTCCCAGCTACTAAAACTGGTAATTTTGTAAAAAAAAATCCTCTAGTACCACTCCGTCTTTCTTTAGCCTCATCTTGACTTTTATCACTATTTTTCATTGTGTTGTAAAGTAAAAGTTGCTCTATAACACGGTGACAAAAATATTAAAAAATCGCATTGTCTTGCTGTCCAAATCACCGGTTAAAGTGACTAAAAAAGACAGAATGGAGCTAAAGAGCGGAGTGGTACTACCTAATTAGAGATTTGGGTTTTGTCTGATTTTGATTTTAAGAAGTGGTGTTTTTTAGTAAAATTCTCAAATACTACTACATCTGTTTCTTCTATATGACACCATTTTGGCTTTTTGACTCGTATCTGGGTCACTTTGACCGGGTGATTTGGATAGCAAAACAATGCAACTCTTTGATAATTTGTACAACACCATGAAAAGATTATAAAAAAATTGCGTCCTTTTGCTACCCAAATCACAGGGTCAAAGTGACTAGTGGCAAAAGTCAAAGCGGTGTCATAGAGAAGAAACAGAGGTAGTACCTAATTTGAGATTTGGTTTTTCCTGATTTGGTAATCTGAAGTGCTTAATTGATTGTGCCAATTTCCAACATTGGGTTGATTTCCACCTCCAACACAACCGCTAATCTATTTGTTTGGATGATTCGCTTGGTGTAGCTGTTACAATGAGTTTTTGAATAGTTCTCTGTTGGTTTCCTTCTGATTTTCAATATTGAGATTGGACTTGTGGACTAATTGAGGATTACCCGCTTCAGATGCTCTAGTGCTTTTTAGTACCAACCTTGGGTAAATGCCTTCATTCTTTCATGTACTAGCTGAGTATTTACAGGATCGTAGACTTGAAGTTACACAATGCCGTATTCTTAATCGGTGCTTTAAGCACTTTCAATTTTTTGGGTTTAAGCTTTATGCATTTCCATTGCCTTACAGAATTTTTAGCTTCGAATTTTTGGTTGCCTTCTCTTTTGACTCCTGACTAGTCTGTTTTTGTACTAAAGCGGTTAAAATTTTGAAGCTCAGGTGTGGGATGTTTCCTAGTGAGGGAGATATATTACGCATTTTCATCTATATTGTTAATTCAGTGTGCTTATTTGGGTTCTTTCATCTTTCTATGACCAGTCAATGTCTTATGCAAAGTTAGCTGGGCTTCAACCTATCTATGGTCTTTGTAAGTTTCTCTAATACCCTCATTTGATGCAAATTTTACGTTATCTGTTTCTGTTTAGGCATTCATGCTTTTAGTTACTTCTTATTCAATTTTCTTGAATTTATCTGCCTTAGTAACTATCAATCGTCACTTCTCTCAGATTCTGGTTTCGTGCCAATATTTGTCTATGCAATTTTTGGATCATCTCGCCAGCTTGCTATTGGTCCAGTGGCATTGGTTTCTCTCCTGGTCTCTAATGTGTTAGGGAGCATAGTTGATCCATCTGATGAGTTGTACACAGAACTTGCCATATTATTGGCGCTTATGGTGGGGATACTAGAATGCATTATGGGGCTCCTAAGGTACTAGTTCCTTTGTTGTTTGTTTTCATCTCTGTTTTTGTGTAATAATATTTTCTAGTTGTTTCATGAGAATTCTTCACAACATTTAGTCTTCCCCGCAATCAAATAATCAATGAATTCCCAGATTTAAGAGACTTGTTTATGTGTCCATATGCATGTGTGTATACACATGTCAATATCAGGAATATTGGTGTTGGAAAATAGTTGCTTCATTGTTTAGCTTTCGGACTTTGTATCTCTGAAATATCTTCAGCACAAGAATCAATTTGTTGAATCTTTAGTGTAAGAGCAAAGGCCTTTTCTTCTTCTGGTGCAAATATCTTTACAAAACCCTAGATTTTAAGTTTCTGTTACAGTCATGGTGTCTACCGTATCTAACTTCTAATTTGATATATCATACTGAATTATATAACAAAAAAAAGTAATCTCTCACTACAATCCATCTTCAAGGCATTTGGATGGCTCGTCTTTTGCAATATCTTAGACTGTATTTTCCATTTGTAGGCTTGGATGGCTTCTTCGTTTCATCAGCCACTCTGTGATATCTGGCTTTACAACTGCATCTGCCATTGTGATTGGCCTGTCTCAGATAAAATATTTCTTGGGATATGACATTGTTCTGAGTAGCAAAATCATTCCTCTAGCGAAGAGTATAATATCTGGAGCAGACAAGGTAAACTTCTCATGCTAACTATTGTATCTCATTATACTAATGCATGTGTTTATTTTGCCCCCAAAAGAGTTGAATGTGTTATAAAGGATTTGGAAACTAGCTAACTAATGCTGTCAAACCGAACCTGGCGTTTGTCCCAGTGGAAAGGGACCCTAATAACCATCATTGGCTGGAGTTTGAGCCCCCTCTGCCCCCTTCCATATAGGAGTGGGCTAGATTTCTTACCTTGTATCAAAAATGTTGTCAAATCACAGAATCCTATTTCTCTGAGAAACATATTTTTGTTGAGCAAGTTATTCCGATACCTTGATCTGGAAAACAATAGTGATCTTAACATACGTCATAGTAACAGGTCTAGAACCTCAAACGAAGAAAGGCATAACCACGACCTCGAGCTGCTTGGCGCCTGGTTGATCATTAAATTCCTTGTATTGCTGTACTTTTCATGAATAAGACTTATTCAGAACATGAGTAAGATATGGGATTGTGAAAAGTAGGGATTAGTAAAACTGAAGCAATGTGAACTTGTGCTTTCTTTTTTTGGTTGTAGTGAACCTTCACTTTTTCTGGGCAGTAAAACCGACATTTCCTTTTCTTTCTAAGTGTTTGAAGGTAGACTTTTAGCAGACTTAATGTTAAAGTAGCCATTATCGGTGAAATGCTTTCTGTTTTACTTATCATCTTCTACAATTGATGATATTAGTTGTTGTCCTTAAATGAATAACTAGCCTCTTTTTCTTTCTTTGGCCTTAGTTTATGTTAAGCTTATTTTTTTTCTTCCATTTTCTTACTAATTCATTTCTCTAAACAGTTGCTGCTTTCTTTTGTAGTTCTCATGGCCGCCTTTCGTAATGGGATCCATCTTGCTTGCTATTCTTTTGGTCATGAAGCACTTGGTACAGTTGGCTGACTTGTGAAGTAATTACTTGTGCCTATCGGTAGTAATCTACTATTTTGTCCTCATTTGGATGGTTTCACATTCAGGGTAAAACAAGGAAGAACTTGCGGATTCTGCGAGCAGCTGGTCCCCTTACAGCAGTTGTTCTGGGTACAACTTTTGCAAAAATATATCATCCATCTTCAATTAGTTTGGTGAGAATATAAGGAATTGTCTTAAACAAAATTATTGCTATTATTAACATAGAATTTCCATATATGATACAACTTGATTATCTCAAGGAACCTATCTGATGCTGGTTGATGACACGGGAAAACTATAGGTTGGCTCAAAGGATTCTATTCTTAACAACTTGCAGAGTTTCTACCTGTAGGGTATTATTTCCATTCCATTATTTAGTTCCTTAGTCAGACTAGTTCTCCCCATTTTAACTCATATTGGGCACATCATAACTGATTTTAATCCTCTTTGCTGCAGAAGTGACATTTTTCAACTTTCAATTCTCCATTTTCGGGATCAATAAAATATCACTTTTGTACTTGATGAAGCCTTCCATAATCTCCCTCAAAAAAAGATTGACCACCATATCTTTCTTCGACCTCAGTTACCTCTCTTTCAACTAGAGAAACCTTCGTAGTCAGAGGTTTCCTTACACCAACTCCTGCAAGATAATAATGAAGACTGACTATGAAGATAGAATAATATAGGGTCACCGGAATTCAAATTTCAAAGAAGATGAAATGTGCCCCTAGTGAGACCTCGGAATACGTTCTCTATTATTATTATTATTTTTAAATTAACTCCGGAATAATATTAGCAAAGACTATTATAGTGATGCATGAGGTTGTAACATGGAACTCGTGTCTCAGGTAGGAGTTATACCTCAAGGCCTCCCAAAATTTTCTATTCCTAAGAATTTCGGCCTCATGAAGTCTTTGATCCCAACTGCGATTCTCATCACTGGTGTGGCTATACTGGTAAGTAAATAAATAATTGAATCATTCAGTTAGTAGCTTGTATTATGATCAGATCTATAATCATTTTTCAACTCTAGGAATCTGTTGGGATTGCGAAAGCATTGGCAGCAAAGAATGGGTATGAACTGGATTCAAATCAAGAGGTATGTCTTAATAGGAATCTGTTGTGACATCTACTGATTTCTAATTCTTTGGTTATGATGCATTATTTAATAACCTCCGTAGTGAACCTGGTCATCAGACAGTAAGTGTACTCTTAGATCGTTTGCAAAGTATTGTATGCCTACAAATTCGGGGCATCAACATGGTACATTTCTTGGTACTATTGCAGTGAAAAGTTAAAATCAGAACTTGTCTCTAACTTTTGGCTAGGGAAAAAGAACAATAGATTATTAGTAGGTACTTCCTGTCGAGCAGTACTTATAATGAATTTCTCCTTTGTGGTTAGCTTAAAGCTCATTGAAGGGTCATATTCTTCGGGTAATACCGGATCTTCTAGTAGATCAGTTCTTTGGGACTGGTGAATGGAATAGCAGCACCTCCGCACCTGTTTGAGAATTTGAATCGGCAACACAGTTTGATCCATGAACATAGAAGCAATCTTAAAACAATTAGTTATTGAAGACATAGAAGACACAGATTTGCACTACTTTCCACTGGTGTCATGTTTATGTTTCCATTGATGCTTGTGATTGTTTCCCACGGTTAAGTACTTAAGTAGCTTATCAGTTTGTGAAAGAGAAATAAGATCTGTGAAAAGCACCATTTAGCCTGTCATACCTGATCAGAGACTATCGTGTATCCACTTTGATGAGAGGATATGCTATTTACATAAATGGAGTTTGGAAATCTCGTGAATTTCGTTTATAATTTATAAATATTCATCTTTAGATTTTCTCACTTAAATAGTCCTACTCGGTTTTGTTTGATAAATAGCTGCCATACACCTAAGTGAAGGGAAGTCAGTGTTACCTTGACTTAATAATGTGTAAAATTTTACAGACATAAATTTTCATGAAGTTGCTATACCCAATAATTTGGAACTAACGTGTGGTGTTTAGAAGCTAACATAGACTTACTCAATACAGGAATCTGTTTCTGATTTTTTTTTTTTTTTTTTTTTTTTTTTTTTTTTTTTTTTTTTGCAGTTGTTTGGTCTTGGTATTGCAAATATCGCTGGTTCATTCTTTTCTGTGTACCCCACGACAGGTAAAGTTTTGCTGGAACAATAAGCTGCAAAAGGTGGTTACACACACACATACACACATATATATAGTTGAAACAAACATGATTCTTTTATTGTAACAGCCCGTGAGAATCTTGAACCCTTTTGTTTACATGGTAAACTGGTAACGGTTGTTTTTCCTGTATGTAGGTTCCTTTTCAAGGTCAGCTGTCAATCATGAAAGTGGAGCAAAGACTGGTTTATCTGGAATTGTGATGGGAATTATAATGACCTGTGCGCTTTTATTCTTGACTCCGTTATTTCAATACATTCCCCAGGTTTGGTATTTAGTAGTTTTTGTTCTTTGAAAAGAACTGCTTCGATAACCTAGATTGCTATGTGAAATGTCTAATGGGTGGGGAAGAAAACAATTTTTATGTCGCGTTGTGAAAAATTCTCCATTGCTATTCGTCATGCCATGAGAACCTAGGTTATTATTATGCGCCTATGCTTTGTATATACTTTTCTTGTTCTACTTTGTTAATAACGATGCATTAATCTCTGTAACCTCTGCAGTGCGCTCTGGCTGCCGTCGTCATTTCTGCTGTTATAGGGCTGGTGAGTACTACATTTTGAATTACAATTTCATACCTTGTGTTTTTGTGGCTGAGGCCTAGAGGGCTTGTTTTCTTTTGATTTATAACTTTATATGTCATGGGTAGCCTACTTTAGAAGTGCACTATATTAGGTAAATATCTAATTTAGTTCTGAAAAAGAATATTGTGACATATTTTTGTGGCTGAGGCATATAGGGCTTGTTTTCGTTTGATTTATATGTCATGGGTAGCCTACTTTAGAAGTGCACTATATTAGGTAAATATATAATTTAGTTCTGAAAAAGAATTTGTGACATCATTTTAATTGGTTTTTCTGGTCTTTGGCCATCCCGTAATCATTTAGCGTAACAATTTCACTCTAATGTTCCCTAAACTTTCCATAACTAAAAACTATTAACTTTCTTTTCCTCGTCCTGTTGAAGTTTTAATTGTGCATGGTGAGCTGCAGCCTGCAAGTGTGCACTTATATTGGTTAACTAGTTCTTGTTGCAACTAAGCTTCCCACATTTTTTCACCCCTTAACTTCAGGTGGATTTTGATGTGGCTGTCCTTCTATGGCGTGTAGACAAGAAAGATTTCATATTGTGGACCATTACATTCATGACAACTTTGTTCGTTGGTATCGAGATCGGTGTCCTTGTAGGGGTAAGTTTTGTTTTTCTTTTTTTTCTTTTTTTTTTCATTTTTATAATCACAATCTTTTCTGATTGCTCCAAGATATGTGGAATGCTTAGGTATACTCTTCGACTTTGCACGTTGAACATTTTTCCATTCTGGCTTTAGATAAGGGTAAATTATCCAACCTCGTATCAACCAATTATTTGTTTGATTTGGTTAGATTGTTTATGAACATGATTTAAAGTTTTCATTTGATGGTCACTTAAGTGGTTAGAAATTTCTATCTCTGTGGAAGGATGCGAAAACTTGACACAGCTTTTATTATTGATCATCTCGTTAGTCCTTCTGCCACTTATTCTGACATTGAAGAAAGGATAGTTGATCAATTAAAAGGATTTACACGGTGTTAGCATAGTAACCTACTTGGATTGATAATCTGGGTACCTACCATATATGTACCATGTTTAACTTTTGCTTTATGTTTTTTCCCCTCATATTGAGCCTATAATGATTAGGATAAGACAGAAAATTATTTCAAATCTAGCATAAGTCCACCGAGCCAAGCTGAGTGTTTCACCAGCTCAAGCTTTGCTAAATATTTCTGCAACAAGATCATCCTGCTGAATTTTCAGTTATTTAGGCTTATTCTTTGGGGGTTTCGTTATGTTAGACCTATTTCTGTTGAATTTCTTGTTAATGATAAACTCTTAATAAGGCGAGATGCCATGCTTGACCCAATTGTGGAAACCTACCAAGGTTTTACCAGCAAAAATGTTATAAATTTCTTCTTCATTTTTATTATGAAAATAAATACTCCGTGACACATTTAGAAAGCTCCCATACTTTGATCCGAGAAAATAGATGATGTACTAAAGAATAGTAACTGTGTCATGTCCTTGCTCTCAAACTCACAAGTCGACAAATTAGCTCACAAACCACCAACGAACGAGCTTACCGGACTTAACAGGAAATAGTTAACATTAGCCCTGTTGATTAATGAGCATCTAGTTTAGCCATAGGCTCTTCTACTGACTTAATGAGTACGAGTAGTTCCAGATTCAAGCTTCGAAGTGCTCATAGATTGCTCACGGATTTCATAGCAACTTTATTATGTGGGAATTGCTTGTGATAGTTTTTTACCAAAATGAGCTCCATTCTTTCATTCTGCTCTTGCCTCACCAGTCTATGTTTGCATGTACATAAAGTGACAGCATAGTTCAAATGATTGATAAATCTTATTTATCTGGAGCAGGTTGGAGTTTCACTTGCTTTTGTCATCCATGAATCAGCAAACCCACATATAGGTGAGCTTACAATGTCATGTCAGTAAGCATGGAAGGTTGTCATTTCCGTGTCACCACATTTCAGATAAATTATTCATAATCAGGCAAACATCACAGGGATTTTTTTTTTTTTTTTTTTCGTGTGAGAAACTATTTACTCCAAAAAGGCACGTGCATCTTCAGCATAATATATCATTTATTTGTTTCCATTTAGTTGAATCGTGGTTCTCCGCCATTTAGGAATGGATAAATCAATTATGTTTTCTCCAGTGGTAAATAACCATCCTCATTCAATTTAATTCCGTCTCTAGGTTCTGGTATGATTATCTTTGTCATTGTCATTTTTTGCTTTAACTGTAGTACGATCATCGGAGAGCCTTATCAGAATGTGATAGAATCGGATGCTAAAAAATTGCTATATGTTTCATGGTTTTAGGTCTTTCTCTTTTATTACCGTTGAGACTTCTGTACCTTCATTTTTGAAGTTATTTATCTGGATATTCTGTCTTTACAGTTGACTGTTCATTGATCATGTTTATATGAAGTCCAAACTTCTTTTAGCTTTCAATATGATTTGCGAACTGGTGCATTGGCTGAATGCTTTACTTATCTGCTTTTCCTTCTCTTTCCTTTCTATCCATAATATTCGTTTACTTAGTTTAGGATAAACTTATGAATATTCCCCAAATTGGTTTTGTACTGCAGCTGTGTTGGGTCGTCTTCCAGGCACAACTGTCTATAGGAATGTTGAACAATACCCAGAGGCGTACACATATAACGGAATTGTGATAGTTCGAATCGATGCACCAATTTACTTTGCCAATATTAGTTACATCAAGGACAGGTAAACCAATTGTTTCCTTATTTTGGTTTTGAACACGTCTTCCTTTCCATCTGATGATTTTCTTTGCCTATTTTTCCTTTTGTCTTTCAGGTTGCGGGAATTTGAGGTTGATAGGTCATCTAATCGTGGACCAGAAGTTGACCGAGTTTATTTTGTGATCATTGAGATGGCACGTTAGTATTCTTCTTTCTCCTTTTTGTTTTGTACCTTGCGCGGTTGCTCCCTTCAATTTTCTTTTTAATATCAACATTAGCAAAAACCTTTTAGTATGGTTTGTCAAAGATAAGGTGTGTACTAAACTGGCTTCCTTCATTCTAATAAGAAGGCAATGTGGATATTACACAATGATTAGTTGGTACCTCATCTGATGGCATTAATGTTTCAGAGTTTATTACATTGGCCCATGTAGGTTATCCATAAGATTATGCTGGATGTGATGTGTCCGTATTTGTCCTTTTCCCCCTTATTGGTCCCGAAACCAGATATTTGCTTCTTTCGACTCATGAAAACCTCGTAGTAGTGCTGAACATAGAGTCTTCCCCCTTGTTTAGTTCCTAACTTCTGTTGGTGGTTTCTGCTTCCATTTCCAGCTGTTACGTACATAGACGCCAGTGGTACTCAAGCTTTTAAAGAACTACACCAAGAATACAAATTGAGGGACATCCAGGTTCAGACTCCTTTTCGACAAGTGAATTTGTCAAATTTCTCAAACATTCGTATCAATTTTTAGGATGCTGGAAAAGTATCATCATTGTATTCTTACCATTGAGTGATTTTGCAGATGGCCATTTCCAATCCAAACAGAGAAGTTTTATTGACCCTGACAAGGTCTGGTATCATTGATCTCATCGGCAAAGAGTGGTGTTTTGTAAGAGTACACGATGCTGTTCAAGTTTGCCTTCAGCACGTGCAGAGCTTGGAAGAAGCACCTAAGGCTACAGAGACATTCTCAGAAGACAAATCCGGGTATTTCCAGAGGTTGTTGAGGCAGAGAGCAGAAGAATTCTCAAAGCCTGAGCTGGAGTCTGGTGATAGTCATTCCCTGGTCTCCAAAGACGGTGACACTGATCATTTAAAGCCATTGTTATCGAGGAAGACTTGAAAGTGATCCATGTCTTCAATTGTTGTCATTCTAAATCATTGTTTTAAGCAGCGATAGGTGATACGTGTATAAATCATGACATTTGTTATCCAGTAATTCTGGAGTTCACAGAAGTAGTCTCCTTCGATCGTGAATGGAATTGTAATTGTATCGGATGAATCATTTCATATGGTATCAAGAAATATTGTTTGTTTGCGCCCTTGTTTTGATTAAACTTGCTGCAATTTATATGTTTTAATACTAGAGTAGTCGTCCAATCAGTTGCTTGTTTCGTGTTGTTGTAAGCAACAGATTTGATCTGGATTAAACAGCCCCATAACATGTTACAACTCCACTAAACCATAAATTTCAGGAGCTCAGAACCAGAAACAGAACCGTTCATCATTGTGAGTATCGAGTAAACATGTTATCTGGTGAGAACGTAGTTGATTCAACCTGAGTCGCCAGTCGCATGGATAGGAGCAGGTCTGTTTTTCTTGATTTGTATTGTAAGATTTGTTGTAACACGGATTAAGGGGGTCGCTTAGTTGGACGGAATCTGTGGATCGGATCTCAGTATTCTCTCATTTTTTATTACTTTGTGTCTAGTGTTTCGGTAGGATATTGTCTCAATCCATACGAATAAACTGAAAGAAACCTCAACGGAAGAAAGAGCTGGAGAGAACATGAAATAGCAAATGGACATAGGGGAAATGGCGGATTCGTCCTTGAATGATCAGAATTCGTACACACCGCTTTCTAGTGGGAAGGATCAAACCATGGGAACAGCATAAGAGTAGTCGAAGACGGCTGCAAATTTGGTTTGAGTATGGAGAAATGTTATGAAAGTTTCGTCCCACATCGGAAAAGTAGAAACTTGGTCTTGGTGGGAGGTGCTATAAATTATGGCCTGTGTGCAACATTAGAACTTGCCTTAAACTAATGAGTAAGGAAAACAAAGCGAGGGGCGAGAGCCGCTCGCAGCGCCTAACCAAAAATGGTGCATGAATTTATGGAGGGGTGATAGGCTGGCCGAGTCGTTGACGCTGCTTACTTTGCAGAACTCGCTCGTGCGGGCCTCCCACCAACCAATTCTCAAGTTAAAATTTTGCCTTCTGTCTTTGAGAAAAAAAACGATTGGGCCTCCTCCTTGTTAAGCGCAAGAGACAATTCCGTGTTAGGGTCCACTTACTGTTTACCTAGTTTTAATGGGGCTAATATAATATTATCCGCCTCTTCTCATTTTTTATTCGTATTTGGGTTACTTTGACAGGCTGATTTGGATAGTAAAACAATGGAGAAAGTATTCATTAGGGCTAGCCCCACCACAGTGGCATGCCTGCGTGGAGGGGCCCGCCATTTAGCTTTTGACAAACAAGCAAAATTTGGTGGGTTCCATTGACTATTTTATATTTGTCAAAAGGTGAATGGCGCGCCCCGCCACACAGGCATGCCACAGTGGTGGGCTAGCCCCAATGAATACTTTCTCAAAACAATGCGATCTTTTAAAAATTATATCATTTTGATATCCAAATCACCGGATCAAAGTGACCAAGTGAATAGTGGTAAAAGTCAGAATGGGATTAAAGAAAAATTACATCATTTTGATATCCAAATTACCGGATCAAAGTTACCAAGTGAATAGTGATAAAAATCAGAATGGGACTAAACAGAAGAGACTGAGTGGTAATTTACCAACCAATGTTATCCGCCTTTTCTTTTCGAAATTCAATGTTACCTACCTTAGCTACCCCGACTTACCCAAATGGGGTCTAGTAACTCTACCCGCAGTATACAATTAAAAATGTATCATAATTATTCAATTAACTCCACTATAATGAATTTCTAGCTTAGCCTTGTATGACAACTGCATAGAGCTGTCAAAAACACCCTATACAACCCAGATTATTACACATAAAATCATTCTTTGCCCTCCTTTAAGGCTTTGAATCATATCCGGGATCCATTGGTAACTATGTCTCCGGTTCACTTTTGCATAAATTTGTCCTTGAAAGGTGCTTCCAGATCCGTGTAGTTTTAATTGGTTTTAAATCCGTTGGTTTAAACAAATTGGTGAATGTTGCCCAACTACTTTAAACTCGTACTTATACGGGCGGGCATGGGTGGGCTAGTGTGCACTGTAGATAGTCCAAACTACGGTCCTAGTTTGCATTCACGTGTGCCTATCAGGAGCTCACAGTTAGCTACCCTACAATGCTACATGCACACCAGATCATGCCATGTCAGCATTTGGGGACCATGAGATGGGGTCCCCTCGCAGATTACAACTTGCACCGGAATCAGAGAACTTAGTGAGTTGGAGGCTGGAATAAAACACGTCGCAGATAGTTGTCGTCCCATCTGCGACCCATATATGTGTCATTAAAACGATGCATAACAAGAAACTATTTTTTTGATTTTCGGTGCAATGTAAGTGAAATCCATTTTACAAGGGATTATGTGTCCATTTCATACTGTAGTGGTGTAAAAAGACTTTTATACCCTCACATCTGGTCACGTCACTGACGAAAAGCCATATATATTAATGGATATACACTTATTAATGCGTGATGTCAGCGAAATGCATAGTACAAGAAGGTTATTTGTCAAAACTCGTCCAGTTGGTAGTGCAGTGTCAGCGAGCTCATATTGCAATAGACTTTTTAGTCGGACCCTAGAACACCTAAAACCTCTGAAAGGGGCTTCACTCCCAATCCTCGCTCCGGCGCTTTCAGCTCGAATTCGCCTATAATCCTCGCTCCCAAAATTCTAGAGCGCGTTTTCACTAACGCTCTGTACTTGCTCAGCAATTGGTCTCACTACTAAGTTATCAAGCCCATTTGAAAGTAAATCAAACTAGAATTTCAACTAAAATGACACAGTCAACCCCCCATTGTGGTAGCCTCCTGCCTCATCGTATGTCAAAGCTCACTACTAACACTCACTCAAGCTGAACATCCATTACATTTGTCAGTCTGAGATTATAATTTTATATAAGAGATTTCTATCTATTACCACCAAATCTAGATTATACAAAAATTCAATATGTAATATGTTTATATCTAAAATTATATTAAATATATAATTTATATACGCGCTCTCGAGCCGCTCTCACATACAACTTTTTAGAATTTGCCGCGTTCGCGTTCCCGCTCCCGCTCCTGCTCTGGGTGACTTCTCAGACCACTATATATATAATAGCCACAAATTAGAAATTACATGTAATTGTTTCTAATGTAATTGTTTCTAATGTAGCCTGTAGTAGGTCCCCTATCTTCGATGTTGCAGTTGTTAGTAGTAGACTTCTTTCTGGATGTTTGGTTCGCCTTTGTTCTCATGCTTTCGTACGTTGTGTTGGGATGTTTCTATGCTTTCTAGGAATGAATGATGACATTTTTCAGCAAAAAAAAAAAAAAAATTAGAAATTACAGGAATTAAAGTTACACCCTCTATTTTTGTAGAAATTGCATAATTCTCCGCATTGTGAGTGGTACTCGAATCGCAGCTCTGGTGCTGTATGCTTTCTCTCTCTCTCGATCCATCTCTAATCTCTGAATATTGGGTAGAGGATGAATCTGAGGATCTCCATCTCTCTTCCTCTATCTTCTCTATCCTCAAACAGATACCCTCTGCTCTCTCTTTCACTCTGATCTGATAAGGTTTCCGATTTCCCCTTATTCTCTCGTGATGGTTCAGTGCCCCGCAGGTTACGAATCCCCCAATGAAAACCCTAAATTTTCTTGTCCCTATTCTTCTCTATGCTTATTTTGTCAGAGCAATTTTTTTGGACTTGTCGACGAGTTTCTGATAAAATTGTTGCGGAGAATTTTTCGGTTTCAGCATCAACAGCGACAGGAGCTTACAGATTTGGTAACATAGTTCCAAAACTTGTTGTCTTTTTGGGTCTGTGGCTGTCATTTGAATTAGGGTTTTAAATTACTAACCCTCCTCTCCATGTCTTTTGTCTTCTCACAGGAGGATAGAAATTATATATTTTTTTCACTTAAGAGGAAGTTCACCGAAGCAGTTGAATGAATTTTACGGGTAATGTCTCATGAAACTGCTATGGTACACCAAATTTTGGGATTTCAACCTTCATATATTGCTTTCTTTTTTATAGTTCTCAACATCGATGTATTGCTGATGCATTATTTGTGATTTTTGTTTGGAAGTTGAACCCGTGGATTTTGCTAGAAAAAGGAGGAAATGAAATGAAACAAAAAGAATCCATCTCTATTTGAGATCATTTTTGTTATCAAAAACCAGATTTCCAAATTTGTTCCGCGGTTTTAAGAATAGGTAAGAATTAAGGCCTCTCATAGTGATATTTAATATTTCTACTTCTTTGGGACCTGAATTAAGTAAGGGAGAATTGAAACCGAAGGGAAAGTCAAAGGAACTAGTCTTGCTTGTGGATGCTCCCCCGTTTTAGTATCCTCTGTAAAAGAATATTTCCACCCATGTACTATTGTTTTAAGGACTTCTATATGACAGAATATTCCATTTTCAACGGGCTCCAAGGTGCCGATCCACTTAGGTCACAGTCACGGGTGGAATTAGAGTGCGGCACGGTGGGGGGCACGTAACGCACCCTTATTTGGGAAAACAACACTAATACCCTTACTTTTACCAAAAAATTAATTAGTGCCATTGGTAAAACTATGCAAATTTCCCACCTTTATTTGAAGCTTAGGATTGTGCCCCAGTACTTCGTAATTCCTGCGTCCGCCCCTGGTCACAGACAGTTGTTGCGCTTCTTTTCATTGGCAATGTGGCATTGACTACTCATTTAATAATCGCTCACTCTCTCATTATTACTTTGTGTCACAAGAACACAGGGCAATGTTAATACATGCCTGTTCTTCCCCGAAATGGTGAAATTAATTTACCAACTTTCCTGGTAAAGGGGAACGGCCTGAACAGCACTGTTAATACATGATGTGATGCTGCTGGTACAGCCACTTCAATATACAAATCGTTTGCCAGAGGGGACCTTAACAGAACTTAATATGTTAGGTCAACATCTATGGACAACCAAATCCATTAGAATAACGTTTGTATATGTCGAGTGAGCCCTGTTGACGGAAAAGTCAATGCATGGTGCCATTTTTATCCTTCATTTCATTTTTGTTTATGTGGTCATGCTTATCTTGAAATCGGGATCCAGTCATCCTTGATTAGATTTTTGAATGTTTGATGGCAGCTTAGTGGATTCGGCCTATTTCAACTTGAAAAATGAACGATTGGTTTCGAGGGTTGTGCAGTTCTGATGTTGTCTCCTTTTCTGGAAGAGGAAGCTGAGATAGACAACATATAAGTTAAATCTTGGAACTGCAATCCTAGTCATAGTACAGAGAACCACACTAAATAATTGCTGGAGAAGGTGCATGCATGACTCGTAGGTGTTAAAATCATTAATGTAATTAGTGTTTTCTTAATTGGTATTTGTATCGGGGGAGCGATATGGAATAATAGGAATATTTGGTAGTGCATGTGTTAATGAAAAATATTTATTGGACCATTTTTAATTGGTATTCGTCGGGGAAATTTCTCTTCATTCAACTAAGTAACTCATTTGCTTAAAGCTAAAATGTAATTGGAGTTATTGGACCATTTTTGCGAGAGCACATTTATCAAAGCCATGCTCCTTAATCCTAATAGAAAGCAACGTGAATAATGCTCATATCAAGTACAATAATTGAAGCATTTTTGTGCTGATATTTCAATGGTTTTCTATTTTATTGTTCTGGTTCTATGTTAATAGTATGCCAGAATCTTTTTTAGATATTTTCTTGTAAATTACTATGTCACCGCTCAGCAAAAAAGACAACTCATATACGTCTTCGGTTACGAGTTCTGTGAGATTCTGGCAGATCTTGTTCACTGTAGAGAGCCGATCCTACCAGGTACCAGCTACTATCTGCTGTTAAAACATGTCTAGAGGTCCTTTTTTGGTTACGCTTACAGAGTAAAAAGACTGAGCACGTAACTGAGTTCAGTGCTCAGAGTGGTATGATTTCAGATCATTTGGTGTTCAGTTGTAATGTTGATCATTGAAATGTTCATGCTAGGTAGACAGAAGCGTCTTAGTTTCTGCAACAGAGTGAATCAGAGGCGGAGCGACACCGTGGCCCATTGGGGCACATGCCTCACCTGATTTTGTAGAAACAGCATTAATACCCCCGATTTTAACAGATTTTTAATGATGCCCTTGGTCAAAGTACAAAAAGGCCCAATCTTTATTTAAAAATGTAGGATAATGCCCCAGTTTATAATTCTTGGCCTTGCCCCTGGAGTGAATTGTACAATTTCAGCTTCCTCGCCGTTAGTGGATTTCATAATGCTCTATAAATGTTATGATTTGGAGTTTATCAACGTAAACACGGACAGGGTGAGCTTAAAATAGTCTGGCTGGTTTTAAATTTTGTACTTGTCCACACTCAACATGTGTTAGATGAAAGATAAGTTCCTTGTAAGTACATTGTAGAGTCATTGTTACGTGCTACTATGCCCTTAGGTATCTTGAGGTGACACCACACTTAATTCTACCCTCTTGAAGGACCACAGCTGAAATTCCATTGGTTGGACGGCCGCTTGCGTGGTGCTCCTAACCCAGATTAGTAGCTCCTACCTACACCATTAACCATCAAAAAATAGTTCGGATTGGGTGAGTCGATCTATTAAACCGAGTACACTGTACACCTAGTTGTTAAATTACCTACGTTTATATATTTGTCTAACACACAGGTAATATATTTTCTAAACATGAATCAACAGTGGTAGATAGTTTTATAAAACTTTTTTCTAACACAATATTTTACATGTAAAACATTTATTCTGACAGCATATTAAAACAGACTGTTAACTTATTACCCTTCCAAGATCTTTCTTATTCCTGGATATTGTATTAAATCTCAGCCAAATGAAACAAATTCGATTTCGTGAATCATTATTTGAAGTTAGTTTTCTTCAATTGCTTGCATACAGCTTAAGCAAGCTCCTTGCAGCATTTCTTTCCAAAGATTATTTCTGACTCGCATTAGATCAATGGGACAAGTGCAGTTAATGGTGGAGGCAGCATAAGCTTTTGGTCTTATATCCTTCATTATATGTGATAAAAATATGATTTTATAATGCATTGTTGCTAGATGTTTGCCTCAAGAGACTGATTGATCAACTATTTCAACGGGAATATACACGTCAGCTGGTGCTAGATGACAAACAGTAGGAGAAAGAGACAAAGTTGTGAAGAAATACTGGAAGAAGACAAGAACTCTTCGCGCATGGCCTATAAACATCTCTTTTTTTAAAACATCTGTAGAATACCAATTATCTCTTTGGTATTGACGGTGTTCCTAAGCCGATGGTATATGAAATATTGACTGTGATATTGATGTTTCGATACTGTACTGATGATTAACTCAATGGCTATGCAGGTAATTTCCGAAGGTGGATTCAGCCAACTAATAAAGCCAAATAAGGTTGGTTCTTCTCTTATCTTTTGAGCCAATTAGACTCGTTTATTGGTTTCAAGTGATCAGTAAGCCAAAGATAGTTTGCATACAGACGCAAGCAGTAGCAGAAATGGCCATAGAACCAGCCACCATCCTCTTGCCGCCTGATAGAGAGATGAAAACTACAGGTAAAGCATGACAAGACATTGAGCTGATTGCAAGTTTGAAACTTTGCAATGGCACCGTTAAATTGCCAAAGATGTAGAAAGCACATGAATTCGCAGGTCTTTGGTTTCCTTCTGGGCCGGTCACTTGTACTATACAGGATTCACACAAATACGATCAACAAGTAATTTACGTAAGCAGAAACCATTAGTAAGCTGTTTGTCGAGTGACCAAACATCTGGCGACGAGGCCATGTGGCTGGCTCTGATTGGCCGATAGAGCTTAAGAGATAATCTAGTTACTGTAGGAATGATGCCACTTGGATGTTGTATGTGTAGATGGGAGGGGTCCCGTGGCTCCCTTGCGTCACGTGGACTGGGGCTGTCTGATGCATCGCCTAGAAGACAAGGGAATAGTCATTTGGCAAATCTCCCCTAATCCCTTCTCCACCAATTATCACCTATCTCTCACGTGGGACTCACTGCCCCACCCCCTACCATTTTGCTTCTGCTTTTCATTGCTATTTTTTCATTCGCTTGCATGTTTGTTCTTCCACCGTATTGCACCAAGTATATCTTTAGGTCACACCTTATCATTTCCCTACTATTGCATATTCTGTGTCTGAGACAGTAGCTATCATGGGTGATTCTTCTGCATCATACATACACATGGTAATCTGAACATAGGGTTATCTTCAAGTTTCACCTTTCATTCTTATGCTGCTCATTGTTTTCTGGTTAGGGCTAAACTTGTGGGTTCTTTTTCTTTGGCTTGGATCGGTTTTGCTTTGGACTTGGGGTATCTGATCTTGTTTCTTGTTGATCAACAGGTGCAGCACTTGATTGAGAAGTGTCTGATCTTCCACTTGACGAAAGAGGAGTGCATGGAAGCCCTCTCTAAGCATGCAAGTATCAAGCCAGTCGTGACTTCTACTGGTTAGTTTGTTTTTTCACTGCAGTTTCTGTTCATGATCATGTGCATCCATGCCCAAACGAACTTCCTTAGGATCTTCCAAAGAAAAACTTTTTTTGAGGAACCCTTCCAAAGAAATACTAGTAAAGAGGGAAAGCTTGTAACAGAAGCAATAATACCCCCAAGAAAGTTTAGGAAGCAACTGAGTAAATGAAACCATAGTCCTGCTCTTTTGATGTGCTTCTATTTGCAAAGCATAAACAATATGTATATGATGTTTTTACTTTGGTCGTCGTTTATTTCAGTTTGGAATGAGCTAGAGAAAGAGAACAAAGAATTCTTTGATGCCTACTCTCAATCCCAGCCTAAAAAAGACCGCCTTTCAGAGGCTGAGACAAATGAACTGATCCAGAAGATGATAGCCGACTCCCCTAAAAGTTCAACAGACGACTAGTGCTATGAATACGACCACTATTCATGGTCTTTGTGTAGATACTATAAGTTGGATCCAAGGCTGGCATGCTGTGAATTATCCTAGTATCCTCTCTCTCTCTCTCCCTCTCTCTCTCTCTCTCTCTCTCTCTCTCCCCGAATATACGGAAACGTACACGGGGGTCCTCACCCAGATCACTATCTTGTGTGTATGTGCAACTAAAAACAGGTATTGAGCAGATTCATGAATCACATAGCTCATGACTGTGTCTGTATGAAGAAAACAAATGAAAAAAGTTGTACAGATTCCTGATGACACACAAGAAGACTGTGTAGAAAGTTACAAAGGCTCTCATATGTTGGTGGGGTTGTTTGAAATTTGTTTTCTGTTGCTGCTGTTGTTGTACATCACTGATCTGAGGGTCGATGATGATGATGTATCTTTCTTTGTTACATTTCAATAAATGAAGCCCTTGAATGTAGGGACTATATATGTATGTAATGTTTTGTCCATTTCTCTCTTTGGGGGTCTCAATCATGCACTTTTCTTTGCGATTTGTGTTAAAGGACAGCATGAGTAAACTTCATTTGCTTTCAGTTTGATGATAACATGAGAGACCCCTTATTTGGCTCTCTGAAATTTGTTTGCAGATGGGAGAGCTGGTTAACCAACCATTTGGGTGGTGGTTACCAAATGCTCAAAGTTCGGAAGTTTGAGTCTCATTTCAAAACATGTTATTGGGTCTTCGGGCATGTTGAGGGTGGGATGTTATGGTTTAAAATACGTAGGACTTCGTAAACTGAAGATCATTTGCTTATATGTTCGGTGGTTTTGGGTTCTCTCAACCTCAAAAGTTAATTCAAATGTGAGCTAGAGAGAGGTTGTATAGAGAGAGGTCTTCTCTCTAGTGCTTCTCTTCTAGTGTCAGCCCCTCCGTGGGGTTCAGTTCGGGCCGGTCACCGGATTCTAGAATTTTCTCCTTACTCCCCCTCTTTCCCATCTCTCCAGATGAATACTCCTTCCGTTTCGCCAGGTTCTTCAAAAACTTATTTGGGTATTATTTGGGCCTAGCAATTTCGGTATCAAAACGATTCAAGAATTTTGCAATCTTTTCATAGTGTCGTAGAGTAAACTTTGCTCTACAATACCACAAAAAAATTATCAAATTCTTATTTTGTTTTGCTAACCAAATCGCCAAGCCCAAATAATACCCGAATAACTTTTTGAAGAATCTGGTGAAATAGAGGGAGTACTCTTCACCAAAATAGTATTTTTTTTCACCTGCAACGAAAGATATTATAGCTAGAAAAAACGATTACAAAACGAATGGGCCATACCCCCAAAACGGAAAGACAGAAAAACAAAGTCAAACCTCCTACCAAAAACACCACTAGCTATGTTACACAGACCAAACCAAATGAGTTACAAGCTTAAAGGCTCCCCTTAAACAACCCAAGCATGACAGATTCGGCCCAGAAAGGCCCAAGAGCCTCTAAAATCCTCGTCAAAGCGCCCTCAGTGACAACCCAAATCAAAAGCCCGAACAAAAACAGGAACCTCCACGGCCAAACGGACCACCAAGCCGGCTGCAACACGAAGGGGACAAACCGACCACCAAGCCGTCACCACACGAAAGCATCTCTACCAGCAGGCACAGCCCAGCACAAGAGTTGGTGCCACGTGAGCCAAGAGGGGCCAGAAACTTCACCCGGGAGGCCGAAATAGATGCGACTCTCAGTAGTGTCGGTGTGCGGAGAGGAGACTGCTCCGTGGGGGTTTTCCAAGACCGGGGACCAGTCTAAGAAAGGGGGGAAGGGAGGGGGCATCCCCACAATCGGGGGAGGGGGGATGGTTACGTGAGGCCAGATATTAAATTAGGGAAGGGGAGGGGGTGAGTTCAGGGGGCTAGAAGCCCAAATGGTGAAGCCAAATCAAGGGGAGGGGCCGGTGGAGTGGAGGCAGAGAGGAGACGACGGCAAAGTGGGGGCGGCGACAGCAAATTCAGGCGGCGACAGCGGCTTCCATGGCGGTGGGGGCTTCGGATCTTCAATCGTGTCATGGCGGCGGAGGCGGCAACAAGTGAGGAGTTCAGGGTAGTTGAAGGCGCATACCTGGAGTCCCACTGGGACGTCGAAGAGGGGCGCTCCCGAATTCGATACCGGCGGGGAGCCGTTGCTGCGCGAATTCGATGCTAGCCGGCAAGGGCTGTAGATGCCTCAATTGGAGCCGGTGGGAGCAGTAGAGGCTGATTAGGCAGTGGGGGCGTGGGTGGAGGGGGCGACGAGACTGATTCGAGGAGGAGGGGGCGGTTAGCAGCTCCATTGAGGAGTCGCCGTCTCCTGAGAGAGGAAAAGCTAGGGTTTCTGTGGAGAAGACTTTTTTAGAGCTCACCAAAATAGTATGATTCCTCAAAAAACCACAAAAACAAAATCGAGTACTCCAAAAATGTTAAACCCTTGCCAATGATATAGTCAAGTCAAACTCGATCACGCTGGAGTTAAAAGAAATTACGAAAATAGAGTAATATTTGGCAAAACGAACACTTTTTGCAAATATTTGGACTAAAAGAGAAATTCACGAACAGAGGGTAAAAGCACTGCTCAAGATATCGGAAAACTGAAAGAACGTTTCAAAATATCGGCGAGAGGTGAAAATGTGTTCATTCATTTTCGATGAACAAGAAGACTGTAAAAGAGCCGTCGAAGGTGCTCCACGGACGGTGATGAACCAACTAATGGTTTTTAGGGAGTTTGAATTAGAGATTGATCCCACGAAACTCTACTACAAGAAGTCTCTGTTTTGGTTGAACGTTAAGGGTCTTCCGATGGAGAAAATGACGAGGAACAATGCTGAATGCATCGGAACCCTAGCAGAAGAAATCATCAATCTTGAAGCCGGCGAAGGAAAATACCTAATCATAAGCCTCCATATGAGGATCTGGGTTCTCATCGAGATAGACAAACCCCTATCACAAGGTTATAGTATGAGAAAAAAAAGGAACAAGTTTGGATCCCCTTTTGTTATGAAGATTGGGTGACTTTTGCTATAGGTGTGGGAGAATTGGGCATGAAGGAGCTGAGTACAAATGGGTGAAACAGAATCAAAGCCTCAATACAAACTTCGGCCCACACCTCCGTGCACCACAACAACGCAGGTATCGTCCAATCTTTAAGGGTTGCAACAAAGAAGAGCTCAAATCACAATCTGAATAGGAAAAATCGAGGTCTGTAGAAGAAAAATCTGGCGAGATAGAAGTGTTTTTCCCATATTCTAGCGAGATTGATATGGAGTGACTTTCACGCGCCCCCAATTTCTCACGGAGCACGTATCTCGCCACCAACGTGCCGCATGGGATGGACATTAGGTGATTCCATACAATCACCGCAACTAACAACAACACAGAACAAAAACCCTAAAAAGATCAGGTGACAGCTCGAGACAGTTGGATCATGTGCAAAGCACCAGAGAGGAAGATTCTGGAAGAGGATATGATCGAACAATTCAATGAGCAGGGGTATCCAGGTAAATTAGTATACCAAACTATGATGACATCATCCAACCATATTTTGTGGGCTTTAATGGGCATCCAAACTTAGCCCATGTCTTCTGCAATTTCAAAGGACCGACCCATGAATACATAACCCAAGCCCACACCACAGGTCTGCTACATGCCTCAGGAATGTGGGTTACTAAGAAACTTTTAGAAAACTTGAACGACCCAAATATGCTGGTAAATGCTCTTCTTTGGGAAAATACAGGGGACAGAAAAGGGGCAACAAGAACAACTAGGTTTTCAAAAATTGTAGATGATGGAAACCAAGAGGAGGGAGATGCATAAATCAGGAAAGTGAATGACTTACATAAGAGATTACAAGATGGTGCGGCGAGCAGAGAATTGGACACGGAAGCGTTTTCTGAAGACATAAGAAGGATGGTGGTAAGAAAATTTCTGGCAGAGGATCAACGCAGGTAAGTCCAATTGATGAGAGAATTCCATAAGATTGGATATTACTGGGAAAACTCAAAAAAGAAGAATATGATAGAAACTGAAGCAGGTTTGGCAGCACAACATGATATGGAGGAAATAACTATTCCTTACATTGACCCAGAAACAAATAAAGAACACAAAACAATGAAGCTGGTTCCGACAAGGAAAATATTTGTAAGAGGTAAAGATGGGGCCTTTAGAAGGAGGAGCACACAGGAAATGAGAAAATATAAAATTTTGAACTAGAGAAGCATGTCTATGGATGAGGGGGCGGGAATATCTATGCCCAACCTCAATGGAGAGGAATTGCGTGGAATTGTTGGGGTTTGGTTCTTCATGTCCCAAACAAGGCAAGAAGAAGCTAGTTGGGTCTTCATGTCATAAAAAAAGGAAGAAGTGGAGAGTTTATGTTTTGTTGGGATAATCCACTGGAATGTGAAGTTGTTTTATGCAACAAGTCTATCATATCAGTGTTGATGCATGGTAAAGGTGATGAACAAAATTGGATGCTAAACTGCATTTATGCTTCCTGTGAGAAGAAAGAAATAGATAATTTTTGGAAACAATTCATGTATATTCCAAATACAACAACTATATGGAGACTTCAATGAAGTGTTCCAACAAGAAGATAAAAAAAGGAGGAAGGGCTATATCAAAATCATCGAAAGGAGGACTAAAAAAGTGATTCATGATGGAGGCTGGATTGACACAGGTTTTATAGGCCCTATATACACACACAGTCAAATGGGTGGAAAGATGGAAGAATGATCAAACAAAGATTGGAAATGTGTTTCTTCAATGATAGTTGGAGGAGAGCCTTCCCAAAAGCTACTATTTAGCACTTAACAACTACTTTGTCATACCACCTCCCACTCATTCCGGACTTGGAACCTCAAGGAAACAAAGGAATGAGACCATTCTGATTTGAAGCAGCTTGGATAAGAGATAGAAGCTGCAATGAGGTAGTGGCACAAAATTGGCTTATGGCCAACAATGTAGTCCCATGGGAGTTTGGTTCTCAAAGATAAAGCATAAAAAGATAGTCATTAAAAGTGGAATACATAACATTTTGGTGATATAAATACATGTCTGAAAGAACAATCACAGAAACTCCAAGGTCATGGCTAGGAACTGTCTCAATAATGGTGCTGAAGAGAGAAGATTAAAGAGCTTTATTCAAGAATTGCAAAAGACGTTGAAGATAATGTGGAAGCAGAAGTCTAGATTCAAGTGGCTCAAAGAGGGTAATGCAAACTCCAAAATTTTTATACTATGGCAGCAATTGGAGGAAAATAAGAATACTATACATAGAATTCAGAAAGAAGATGGTAGTTGGGAAAAAAAATAGGGAGGAGATTATGGGTGTGTTCTTCAATTATTTTAGAAACCCTTTCAATCCAACAATCAGCCAATTCGTGAGTGGCTAGAAGAGTTCTTTCCGCACCAGTTATAGGATGAGAAGACAAAAGACATGTGCTATATTCCCTCCAATTAAGAGATCAAACAAACCACGTTCCAGATGGGTGCCCTCAAGGCTCCAGGTCCAGATGGGGTCAACGTTGATTCATAAAAAATGCAGAGATGTTATAAGAGAAGATTTTTGTGGAATTGTCAAAGAGTATTTCAGAAGTGGTAAACTAAAGAAATGATTCAACTCCACCTTCTTGGTGCTGATCCCAAATACAAAAATATGCTACAAAGGTACATCAATACATACCCATTAGTTTATATAATATTGTTTATAATGTTACGACAGAAATGATTGCAAAAATAATTTACCCAATTCTTGATGAGATCTTAAACCCCATGCATGCTGCTTTCATTCCAGGCATAGTCATTCAAGAGAATGTAATTATTCTACATGAAGCAATACACACTTTTAAGAAGAAGAAAGGAACACAAGGTCTATTGGCTATAAAAATTAATTTGGAGAAGGCCTATGAAAAACTTGAGTGGGGTTTCATCTTGAAGGTTCTTACTTGGCTTGGTTTCCCAACAAATATGATAATGTGGATTCAAGAAGGCATTAGTACCTAGATTCTCAGTTAGGGTTAATGGCTCCCTCAAGGTTTTTCCATCTCCTCTTATGGTATAAGGCAAGGATATACTCTCCCCCCCCCCCTAGTATTTTTATTATTGGCCTTTCAAAAGGACATGTGATTACTCAACCAAATCAGACTACAATTTCCTAAGTGATAAGGACAATAGTAGGTTTTACCATGGTGGCATCTTCGAGTTGGGTGACCCTCAAATCTATGAGGATAAGAAATGTGGTGAAATTTGGGGGTTGGATATTCCGGAAAAATGAAAGTTTCTTCTATAGAAATGTGCCCATGAGAGGTTACCGATTATAAGCTTTCTTTTTCATTGCTTCAGCACCGTGGACAACCAGTGTCAAGTCTGTGAGCATGACACTGAAACGATGGAGCATCATTTTATCACTTGTCTGGAAGTGGTTCTCATGAGAGGTTACCTATTATGAGCTTTCTTTGTCATTGTTTCAGCACCGGGGACAACCAGTGTCAAGTCTGTGAGCATGACACTGAAACGATGGAGCATCCTTTCTTCAATTGCCAGGAAGTGGTGCCCCTTTGGGATGGAAGTCACTTTAAGACCCGTACCGATATGAGCTTTATCCAGAATCTCCAGGCAATAATGAGGAAGCAGGATGTGAGGGCTATTCACAACCTTTGGGCTATCTGGATGGGACAATGCATCAAAGTGTTCAACAATAATTCTTTCTCTGATGGAACCATCAAGAGAATCATGGAAAGTGAGGCACACGTTTTCAAGTTATCAGCTGGTTCAACTAGTCCCATTTCAACCTACAAGTATGTAGCAGTCTCAAGGGTGGTTATCCAGGGTAGCCAGCAGGATGAAAATGACAGCTTGAATATTAATGTGGATGGCGCTTGGTATGACAGATCCTTCACTGCTAGTGATGAGCTTCATGTGGAAGGGTTTGGGGGAGCTCAGTGGGTTATATGGAAATTAGATGCATTGCAAGCTGAGCTTATCGCATCCGAGCATGGCATTAACTTTGCTCTGCATCATAATATTCAATATATCAATATTAATACTCAATACTGATCGTGCTTCTGTTTTATCCTTGTTTCAATACCACCGCAAGCCAGCGTAACAGGATGCTGCAATTTTTGCTAGGATTAAAGACGTAGTCCGCCGACTTTGCTTTTTTTAGTATCGATAAGTTGTCTCGTGCTGCGGTGGCTAAATTCCACAAAGCTGCTAGATTTGCTTTATTTGACAACTACCCGATTTAGCGTTTCCACATGTTCTCTTGTTGGTTCGTTCTTTTCATTGCTCTTTTCGTTGTATGGCTCTTGAACCTTTCTACCTTGGTTGCGTATATATATATTCTGATGTCTCAGCTAAAAAAGAAAAATCATCTAGGTCTACAGAGACCAAATGATTGAAATGTGAAAGCTTAAGGTCATGGCCGTAATTGTCAGGGACTTTAAAATAGTGTTGGGTAAAAATACTAGTAGGTATATGTCCATAAAATTTTTTGACTAATCAAATTACGAATTTGAGTTTTGTAGGAACACGAATACCAATGGCGCTGATCATCTTTTAGCATTAACACCCCATTACTGCCTCCTGTGGAGAACAAAGGTATTGCGATCCTTTTCCAGGATCAAATTACACGAGCACTGGGAGACGAGAAACGGGAATTGAGTTGTCTAGCCTAATGGAGTATATGAAAATTGTCGATCTCCACTCCCTTATTTTGATAATTGTTATAAATTTAATGCAAGTTGATTGAGTTGGTAGGAGTATTTGGTAAGATTTTTTGAGATTCTTTCTTGGTAAGTGATCTGAAATTCTTTTATAAATCCCTCAAAAGATGAACAAGGGTCTTCTCATGCCTGGCCTGGGGACTTGGGTAACTTCCTCTTGTTGGAATAGATGCCCTAGAGGCAATCGTAGATTTAGTGTGAACAATGTTTTGGCTAGAATATTCATTTATTAATTATGGCGATATTTAATATAATGAAGTCCTTAGATAAATTGTGTTATTTATCTTAAATATCCCTAGTCAATTATAATGATTAATGGGACAATCATCTATAGACTAGTATGGGGTTGGATTGATATGGGGATATCACGATCTAACACATGGGTATGCATTAGGAGTAATGGCATACTGGATTGACCCACGACGAAAAGGATACATTAGATTATGTGAAGTCACAATCGTTTTTTCGTAGTGCTAATATTATTGCAATCCTTGGACTTGAAGTCACTAGATACTCTAGTTGTGAAATATTGCGCTTTGATGTTATCAAACGTTACACCGTAACTGGGTAATCATAAAGGTGGCTATCGGGCGTGATAGGAAGCAAGCTTAGAGATCGTAGTGATGTAGATAGGATTTGTCCCTCCTACATAATAGGGGTAAATATCCACGGCCACTCGAGGGATGAGGCTTATTGAATGTCTGGCCAGACTCAGATAAATTAATATAGAGATATTAATGTTATCTGCAAGCATAAGCATATTCCCAGGATCGAGGAACTATGGATTGGATATACGAGTGTGACTATTTATGTCTCGTGTCCAATCCGGATATGGAGACAAAGGGATAATGCAATATGACATATTGGGCACAAAGGTTTGTCGGGATCACTGACTATTTCTATTGGTTGGGTTGCATGGATGTGTTGCTAGACACCGCTCCATGTTAGTAATAGTTACTACCAACTATATAGAAACCTATGGGGTCACACGTCAAATAGAGTAGAGCTAGATTTGGGATTAATTAATATGGATTAATTAATAGAAGGATCATTTTGCAACACCTTGCAAACTTAGTGGGACTAATTTGCAAGGAAGGGAATAGTTCTAGTCCTACTAGAACAAGAAAACTCTTTTATGGAAACAACAAGGAGTTGTTGGAGTATATAAAGGAGGCTCTAGCTTCCTTCCCACACATGAGTTATTAGTCATAACACACAAAGAGTGGGAGAGAGCAAAAGAGAGAGCAAGACAAGTAGCTAGGGCCGAAACCCTAGCCACCCGTCCGCCCCCCTACCCGACGGCAAAGAGAGGCCCCCCTCTCTTGTGCTTTTGGTGATTAGTTGCTTTGATCTTCATCCCTCTTCCTCCAAGGTTCAAGCTAGCACTTGATTGAAGGAAGAATCTAGATCTCACCTCTAGACGTGGATCAACCGTAGAGACGAGGACATCATTCTTCGTGTGATTGACAGCGTAAACCTATCTGCTTTTTCGCAAGTGTACGATCAAGTAGTATAGAGTATGTAATTGTGACTCTGGTTGTCGAACCCACGAGAACAGTTTAAGTTTTTGCTAATTAGAATTAGAATTAGGCACAAAGTTGTAAAAAGGAGGAAGGTTTGGGATTTAACGCTACTAAATTGTAATAAATAAAAACAGTAAAAAGCTTATTTTATTTTTCTGTTGAATATTTTGCAGAAATTGTTGTAGTTGTAAAAAGTCGATAAGTCTAAAAATCTAGATTCCGGGATCCCCTAGGGTTACTTTCCAGCTTTCATGGTATATTTGATTTCGGAAACACACAGTGGTTTTGTTTATGCCAGCATACCAATAGTACAATCTCCTCTCGGTCTCATGCACCTATCACTCCCCTGCAGATTTTCGGGTCCTCTCGGTACACCTAAATCTGCAGGTTCGTTCTAAGTCTGCTAGGGTTACAGGTTCTCCTCTCGGTCTCCCCCTAAACGTCTAACAGTTGGTCTAATGCTTCTGGGCTAGTCCCCTGATTCTCTTCACCTCTCGGTCCATCAAGGCAGAGTACTAAATCCTGTCTTTTCTTCCTAACATTCACTGGTCACTCTCGCGCACCAGATCCTGTCTGTAACACTCCTGGGTGATCAAGCCATTCATGTATGTAAATAAAATCAAAGACAGAATAATAAACAAACCATCCTGTATTAAGACTTAGCTAGCCATGCATCTGAAAATCAAAACAACCAAGTTTGCTGAATTCATAAACCCTAGGTTCACCGAGAACCTAGGCAAAAAGTCTAGCTAGCTTGCATTATTCAAAAACAATGTTTCATAAAAAGAGAAAAGATCAAACTAGTTATTTTTCTGAAGATACTGGAAAACTGCTCCAATCCTGCTCTGCTCCAACTCCTGGCGGCTGTGAAACTGGCTGCTGATGATGATAGCTGTGAGTGTGTATGTGTTCGTAACCCCAAAACAGTGCTGGGACACCTCCTTTTATATTGCCACAGTCTCCAAAACTGATGCACAAAATTCCTGTTTTACCCTCGAAAAGACCCGTCCTGGAAGCTTCTGGAACCCGTCTGTGCGTTCAAACGCACACTTCCTGCGTTCAAACGCAGTGCGTATGAACGCACACCCTTCTGCGTTTGAACGCAAGACTTAGCCGTTTTTCCATTTTTCTCTTCTGGCTCCTGAACCCATGCGTTTGAACGCAGCTCCTCTGCGTTTGAACGCACCCCTTGGCCGTTTCTTCTCTTGAGTGTTGAGCCCTGCGTATGAACGCACAACGCCTGCGTTTGAACGCAGGACTTAGCTTTTCTGCACTTGGTCTCTGACTCCTGCGTTTGAACGCAGCCTGCCTGCGTTTGAACGCAGGACTTAGCCAAATTCTGCCATTTTTCCTGCTGCTCCTGTCTTGTGCGTTTGAACGCAGCTCCTGCGTTTGAACGCACCACTTAGCATTTTTTCCTCTTTTTCTGCTCAACTTTCCTGACACGCTGCCTCCCATCCAAGTAAATCTCATGCATTTTTCGGCACCTGTTACCTGCACATAACACGCACCCGCGATCATATCCAACAAACAAAAGTATGCATAAAATTACTCAAATTTTGCAATCATGATCTATAAATCTCTGCCTCGTATCAGGTGGAAAATAAGCTGAAAATGGCCAAACTCAACTCTCACAGGGTTAAAACCAATGGTAAAAAGATGTCCCAGACTAATACATTTTCAAGCTGTCAAAATACCCCCACACTTATCTCTGCTCGTCCCGAGCAGACCCTTGCATACTGCCTTGCAGACCCATTTTTGCATACTTTAATTGCATACTTCCCCTCTGTCACAGATTCAAGACACAGACCAAAACACTCAATAGACAACTGACTCAGATACAGAATACACAAACTGACTCAAGACACAACTAATTTTTTTTTTTTTTTTATATTTTTTTTTTTATATTTATATTTTCTGAAATTGGGCAACCTCTCTATCATAAACTGAAATCATCAAATCCTCACAAGCTCATTTCGAAATTCCACAACACGCAGCAGGAAATGATATAAACTGATCCTATGCACAAACTCACTAAGGTATCCCCAAACATCCACCAAACCAACCAAGATAAGGCACGTCTTTTGACTTTGAGGGTCCAGGCATCTATAGTCAACAGATAATCTTTCTTCGCCAAGTCATCTGAGGTTTTCAGACCCTCTTAGCCGTTATTGCTTTTGATTTGCAAATTGTCCCATTGCTGGGAGACACAACTCCTGTGTAATACGGCTTGACTTTAATTTCCCTCTTAAGCTCTAAATTGGATTGAATCCAAATTTTCCATGTGAATGGAAGCACATTATGTTGTTTCTCCTTTAAGCACAAAATATTATTCATTTATTTATTTATTTATTTATTTTTTTTTTTTTTTTTTTTTTTTATAATCCCCTCTGTTTTTTACAACTGTGCAGTAGAGCGTTAAGAGTGTGGGCTTTTTAGGATTTTCTCTTGGAACCACCTTAAGGGATGGTGGTGTACATTCTCCAACTTCGCTTAGGCTACAGATTTGTACCACATAAAACCGACTCTACACGAAGGTCCACCCCAGATTCCAAGAGTCCACCAGTTTCCACGGGAAACAGAATATTCAATTATCTAAGGACTAAATCTGCCTAGCACACTAGAGAAGTCAAAAGTATGCCTGTATCTACTTTCCACAATCCTGAATACCCGGGATAGCCTGTCGTGAAAATTGTGCACAAAATACTAAAATTTGAAGTATCCCTGCTACGGTGCTTCCTACTCTCATAAGCTCTTTCATTGGACTCTCTTCAGTTTCTAGGTCCTAAGTTGCCCTTTCTCAGAAAAAATATTTATTAATTTTCCCTATTTATTTTTATTATATTTATATATATATATATATATATATATTTTTATTCATGCAAGGTCAGAAAGGTTGGTGGGTCGACTCAACATAAAAAAAAAACGTGCTGACTCAAAAAATGAAAATAAAATGAAAAATAAAATTGACAAAAATATGCTGACATGGCTATGCAGGAGGACACGATTCCCCACCCCCACACTAGAGGTGGCGCGTCCTCGCGACTCTACTGATCTGGTCGGTAACTCGAATCTGTGTTCTCCGGAGTAGACTGGTCAGTCGGCTCGGGAGATGGTGAAGGGGTTCGCCCTCTGGCGCGTTTCCTCGCAGCATGGCGTGCTGCGGCAGCGGTACCAGCGTGGCTGGCACCGGGATGGGCACTGCTGGCCCCTGGGTCTGCATGATCTCTCCTAGGTGGGTACTGGGTACCGGGTCTGCCGGGGTCACCTACACTGTCTGCATGTTCCGGGCTCGGTGTGGGGTCATGGCCAGAGAAGCTATCATATGGCCGGCTATCCTCCATTGTCCAGCTTGGACAATTATCACTAGAATAGCGGTCCGGAAAATTAAACCGCTTACCACGCATGTTACTCTGAATTTCAGCAAGTGCCGACTCATGAGCTCTCATGGCGGCTGTGTGAGCGTGGTAGATATGCTTCTGGGTCTTGAACAATTTGCCAAGACCCCTGGCCATTTTCTTGACAGTCCTTACCAGGTAATTCTGTACTTTTTCTTGGGCCTTAATTTTCTTTCTGACCCACTCCTCATGCTCAGTCCTCTCCAGGCGCCCAAAAGAGCTGCGCCTGGCCCCTCTGCTAGACTGCCCCAAGTCAGGGTCGGCCTGCCTGTGTTCGCTGGAACTGGCAGAACGGGGCAGTGGGAAGGGCCCTGGTAAGGCTGGAAAACCCCCATCACCGGGAGGAGGCAGTGGTGGCATGCCACCACCCCCACCCTGAGGTGGAACAACATCATCATCATCGTCCACTTGGACATATTCAGGAGGGCCGTGAATGGCCTCCTGCAGCGCACATCTCATGTTCTTGTACTTGCGTACTTGAACAGGTCGAATATCTCTCAGCTCGCCAGGAATGACCACAAGATAATCCTGCGCCATTTTTGTTAACATCCCCAGAAGACCCAAACCCTTCTTGCTATGAGTTTCCCTCCGTTCCCGGAAAAACTCACAAATAATCTCCGGGAGGCTCACAGGCTCACGGGCCATCAAACAGTACACAAGCAGGGCAATATTATAATCAATGTGGGTAAAGTGTTTTATACACCGTATTATTGTTTATTACGCGAAAACTGAAAAATTGGCATAATAGATGCAATATTGAATTTGATTCAATAAAACAAGACCCAATTTAACATTGGATGTTAGAATTGGTGAGTTTAATCACATATGATGTGAATAATTGCGTTCTTGAAAAATTAGGGTTCATGGGCACATGATTGAAAAGGGGTTTTTCAATTATGGAAATAAAATTATGGAATTAAATCCATAAGGAAACAACCTTGCTTGGGCAACAAGGAAGGAGGAAGGGGACTAGGGCCGAAACCCTAGCCGCCCGCCCCTCCCTTGCGCGCCAAGCAAGGCCGCGGCCCCCTTAGGCGTGCGGCGGTCCTAGGGTTCGGGCCACTTGTTGGCTTGAACCCTTTGGACCGTTGTGAAACCCTAGTTACCCAATTTCATTAAAATTAAACAAGCGCGTTAAAAATTGGTTTTAACTGTATTATGTGCTTTATTGCATGGTGGATGGATATGGCCTAGGATTGTGGATGTTTATTGTTTTTGTGGTTTGGTTTACGGCCTGCGAGCTGATCAAATTAATGTAATAATTAATTAAGTTTTACGGCCTGCGAGTCGTTCTTTTTCTCCTCGACATGTGAGGCTTTTATTATTTATTTATTCTAGATATTAGGCTAGAATTAGAAATATTTAGATGATAGCCAAGAGCATGGAGAAGAAGACTGGAGAACCAAAGGAGCCAAAAGACATCCCTAGGCGCGCAGCTATGGTGGAGCACATGGAGATGAGCTCGGCACTTTAGGGCAATTAGATATTATCATTGGCTTGATAATATCATTAGTCTAGAGGCCATATCCATGCCACGTTTTTTTATTTTGTGGATGTTTATTATTCATGCCTTGTTATTTATTTTGTGTGTATGGCGCTACAAGCAAAACGATAACAAGATAATAATAAACAAGGTTGGTCTTTTATTGTGGATGGCCCAATCCAAATAAGTAGACCATGTTGATAAAGATCAACCAAACAAATTAAAAGAAATCCCTCAATTAAATATTGCGTTTTGCCTTCTCTTGCCAAACACCCTTCATGATCATGGCCTATTAAAATTCGGGCTTGCCAAAGCAAGGCGATTTTAATTTTTCATGATGTGTTGCGGACGACGCAAGCTAGTAATGCGTGTATGTTGAAAGCGAGAGGTTGGACGCAACTAGGCAAGATTCAATTGGATTGATGAGCTTAGAGGCATGACAATTAGGAGTTATCCAATTGGATAAAGAATAAAAGAAATTTATTCACCTAATTGGACCAAGAGTTGCATGGGATGCAATTGGAATGGTTCCTACCTAAATAACCAATTCTTGGGTGACTTGCCAAAGCAAGCTCAAGAAGAAGTGAAATAAGGATCTTGGACCCACTAGAAAATATAAAGATATTTTCCGCTTTAATAGTGAGGGCTATTAAACCGAGAAAAATAGTGGGAGCTATATTTAATGATCTAGCCATTGTTAAATATAGTTAAATTGTTCAAAATACTAAATTGCATATTTCTCGTTTTGTAGAATTCCAAATGGCAAACAACAACGCATCGAGTTCATCCCTACGATCTGTCCTTGAGAAGGATAAATTGTCTGGAACAAATTTCCTTGACTGGTACAGAAACTTGAGGATTGTCCTCAAGCAAGAAAAGAAGCTGTACGTCTTGGACACTCCAATTCCAGACCCACCACAAGATGAGTCTCTATTAGCGGAAGTAAGGGCACGTCAGAAACATATTGATGATTCTAATGACGTGACTTGCCTCATGCTTTGTACCATGACTAGTGAGCTTCAGAAGCAACACGAGAACATGGAAGCCTATGATATGATCATACACTTGAAACAATTGTTTCAGGAACAGGCAAGGCATGAGCGCTATGAGGTGTCTAAAGCATTGTTCAAAAGTAGTCTTGCAGAGGGGAATCCAGTAGGCCCTCATGTACTCCGAATGATCGGGTACATAGAGAACCTTGAGAGACTGGGGTTCCCACTCGGCCAGGACTTGGCGACTGATCTCGTCTTGCAATCGTTGCCTGACAGTTATAATCAGTTCATTATGAACTATAATATGAATGAGATCAACAAGTCTTTGCCTGATCTATTGAGCATGCTAAAGACAGCTGAGCAAAGCATCAATAAAGGCAAGGGCAAGGCCATAATGATGGTCCACAAGAAGAAGGGCAAGTCAGTTGCATCTACTTCAAAAGGAAAACGCAAGAAAGTTGCGAAGTCCAAGGAAGCCCTAAGCCTAGTGGAGGCGTGGCTAAAGGTGAGTGTCACTACTGCAGCCAGCCGGGTCACTGGAGGAGGAATTGCCCTAAATATCTGGAGGATAAGAAGCTTGGAATAGTGATTCCACCACCACCAGGTATTTATGTTATAGACGTCAATCTTTCTATTTCATCATCCTGGGTATTAGATACCGGATGTGGTTCTCACATTTGTCGTAATGTGCAGGATTTGAAAAGAAGTAGAAGATTGCGAAAAGGGGAGATAGACTTGCGCGTCGGGAATGGAGCAAGGGTTGCTGCATTAGCTGTAGGCGTTTATGAGCTATCTTTGCCTTCTGGACTTATTTTAGAATTAGACAATTGCTTTTATGTGCCTGCTATGAGCAGAAACATTATTTCCGTTTCTTGTTTGGACGAGAAAGGTTTTTCTATTTCAATAAAGGACAAGTGTTGCTCCATTTATTTTGATAGTATGCACTATTGTAGTGCGCATGTGTCTAATGGATTGTATATCCTTGATCTAAATAATCCAATCTATAACATAAATACTAAAAGGATTAAAACTAATGATTTAAATCCTACATATCTATGGCACTGTCGTTTAGGCCATATAAATGAGAATCGCATATCTAGACTCCATAAGGATGGACTTCTAGACTCATTTGATTTGGAATCATAAGAGACATGTGAATCTTGTTTATTGGGAAAAATGACAAAGTCCCCTTTCAATAAGAAAGGCGAGCGGACTAGTGAGTTATTGGCACTCATACATACTGATGTATGCGGACCATTCCCCACGCCTGCCAGAGGTGGTTATACCTACTTCATCACATTTACTGATGATTTCAGTAGATATGGATTTGTATACCTTATGAAGGCCAAATCCGAATCTTTTGAATTGTTCAAAGAATTCAAAAGTGAAGTAGAGAAGCAACTTGGCAAAAGTATTAAAACTCTACGATCGGATCGTGGAGGAGAATACTTAAGCCAAGAGTTTGATGAGTATCTTAGAGAGTGTGGGATTGTATCCCAGCTCACTCCACCCGGAACACCACAATGGAATGGTGTATCCGAGAGGAGGAATCGCACTTTATTAGATATGGTGCGATCTATGATGTCTCAAACAGATCTTCCGATATCCTTTTGGGGACATGCTCTAATGACGGCAGCTTTTACCATTAACCGTGTTCCATCCAAATCAGTCATGAAGACACCATATGAGATATGGACTGGGAGGCGTCCCATAGTGTCGTTTATGAAGATTTGGGGCTGCGACGTCTATGTAAAGCGTTTACAAACAGACAAGCTCGGGCCTAAAGCGGATAAGTGTAAGTTTGTGGGATATCCTAAGGAAACTAAAGGATATTACTTCTATAACCCTACCGAAAACAAAGTGTTTGTTGCTCGGACCGGCGTGTTTCTAGAAAGAGAACTAGTCTCTAAAGAAGCAAGTGGGAGGGTTGTAGAACTTGAAGAAATTCATGAACCACAAACCACTGAACCGATAATGGAACATGAACAGGAACCACAAGAAGTTGTGGAAGAACCTGTTCAGGTAACACAGGAACTCCGTAGATCAGGAAGAGTGCGTCATGAGCCAGAGAGGTATGGACTTCTCGTGACTGAGCCCGATGACGTACCACTCATGGATGATGAGCCTGCAAACTATGGAGAAGCCATGAATGGCCCAGACTCTAAGAAGTGGCTAGAAGCCATGAGATCCGAAATGGATTCCATGTACACCAACAAAGTATGGACTTTGGTGGAACCACCCGAAGGGGCTCGACCCATAGGGTGCAAGTGGGTCTTCAAGAAGAAGACCGACATGGATGGCAAGGTAGTTGCCTATAAGGGCCGATTGGTGGCCAAAGGTTATAGACAGATTCATGGTATTGACTATGATGAGACCTTTTCGCCAGTCGCCATGACTAAATCCATTCGAATCTTACTTGCTGTTGCAGCATACTACGACTATGAGATTTGGCAAATGGATGTCAAAACAGCGTTCCTTTATGGGAACCTCCTTGAGGATGTGTATATGACACAACCAGAGGGCTTTGAGGATCCAGTGAATGCCAATAAAGTCTGTAAGCTGCAAAGATCCATTTATGGATTAAAGCAAGCTTCTAGGAGCTGGAATCGACGTTTTGATGAAGCGGTCAAAGAGTTTGGCTTCATCAAGAACGAAGATGAGCCTTGTGTTTACAAGAAGGTTATTGGGAGCTCTATAGTATTTCTGGTCTTGTATGTGGATGACATACTAATCATTGGCAATGACATTCCTACTCTGCAATCTGTTAAAGATTGGCTAGGAAAGTGCTTTGCAATGAAAGACTTAGGAGACGCAGCCTATATACTGGGTATAAAGATCTATAGAGATAGATCTAAAAGGTTGCTTGGCCTAAGTCAGAGTACATATATTGACAAGGTGTTGAAGAGGTTCAACATGCAAGATTCCAAGAAGGGATTCTTGCCCATGTCACATGGAGTCACTCTTTCCAAGAATGACTGTCCCTCCAATGAGATGGAGAAGGACCGCATGAGCAGGATACCCTATGCTTCGGCCATAGGATCCATCATGTACGCCATGCTATGTACTAGACCAGACGTATCATACACGTTGAGTATGGTGAGCAGATATCAGTCCAATCCGGGTGAGAGTCACTGGATTGCTGTCAAGAACATCCTAAAATACTTGAGAAGAACTAAGGATGTATTCTTGATATTTGGAGGAATGGAAGAGCTAAGTGTAAAGGGTTACACTGACGCAAGCTTCCAAACCGACAAAGATGATTACAGATCGCAGTCTGGATACGTGTTTTGCCTGAATGGAGGAGCTGTGAGCTGGAAGAGTTCCAAGCAAGGCACAGTTGCTGATTCTACAACAGAAGCTGAGTACATTGCTGCTGCGGAAGCGGCGAAAGAGGCAGTATGGATAAAGAAGTTTATCACTGAGCTCGGTGTGGTCCCTAGCATAGTGGATCTCGTAGATTTGTACTGTGACAACTCTGGGGCAATCGCACAGGCAAAGGAACCAAGATCGCACCAAAAGTCAAAGCATGTACTTAGGAGATTCCATCTTATTCGTGATATGATCAATCGAGGAGATGTGAAGATATGCAAGATTCCGACAGATGACAACGTGTCAGATCCGCTCACGAAACCTCTTGCGCAGCGAAAGCATGAAGGGCACGCCAGATCTATAAGCATACGAGATGCGCCAGATTGGCTCTAGTGCAAGTGGGAGACTGTTGGAATAGATGCCCTAGAGGCAATCGTAGATTTAGTGTGAACAATGTTTTGGCTAGAATATTCATTTATTAATTATGGCGATATTTAATATAATGAAGTCCTTAGATAAATTGTGTTATTTATCTTAAATATCCCTAGTCAATTATAATGATTAATGGGACAATCATCTATAGACTAGTATGGGGTTGGATTGATATGGGGATATCACGATCTAACACATGGGTATGCATTAGGAGTAATGGCATACTGGATTGACCCACGACGAAAAGGATACATTAGATTATGTGAAGTCACAATCGTTTTTTCGTAGTGCTAATATTATTGCAATCCTTGGACTTGAAGTCACTAGATACTCTAGTTGTGAAATATTGCGCTTTGATGTTATCAAACGTTACACCGTAACTGGGTAATCATAAAGGTGGCTATCGGGCGTGATAGGAAGCAAGCTTAGAGATCGTAGTGATGTAGATAGGATTTGTCCCTCCTACATAATAGGGGTAAATATCCACGGCCACTCGAGGGATGAGGCTTATTGAATGTCTGGCCAGACTCAGATAAATTAATATAGAGATATTAATGTTATCTGCAAGCATAAGCATATTCCCAGGATCGAGGAACTATGGATTGGATATACGAGTGTGACTATTTATGTCTCGTGTCCAGTCCGGATATGGAGACAAAGGGATAATGCAATATGACATATTGGGCACAAAGGTTTGTCGGGATCACTGACTATTTCTATTGGTTGGGTTGCATGGATGTGTTGCTAGACACCGCTCCATGTTAGTAATAGTTACTACCAACTATATAGAAACCTATGGGGTCACACGTCAAATAGAGTAGAGCTAGATTTGGGATTAATTAATATGGATTAATTAATAGAAGGATCATTGTGCAACACCTTGCAAACTTAGTGGGACTAATTTGCAAGCAAGGGAATAGTTCTAGTCCTACTAGAACAAGAAAACTCTTTTATGGAAACAACAAGGAGTTGTTGGAGTATATAAAGGAGGCTCTAGCTTCCTTCCCACACATGAGTTATTAGTCATAACACACAAAGAGTGGGAGAGAGCAAAAGAGAGAGCAAGACAAGTAGCTAGGGCCAAAAGCCTAGCCACCCGTCCGCCCCCCTACCCGACGGCAAAGAGAGGCCGCCCCTCTCTTGTGCTTTTGGTGATTAGTTGCTTTGATCTTCATCCCTCTTCCTCCAAGGTTCAAGCTAGCACTTGATTGAAGGAAGAATCTAGATCTCACCTCTAGACGTGGATCAACCGTAGAGACGAGGACATCATTCTTCGTGTGATCTCACAAATCAAAAGGTACACATCTTCTATGTCCCTAATCATGTTATGATGTCTCTTCCTGTGATCCTTGGTGGGCTTTGAGTAGGATTAATTTTTGTTATTCCGCTGCGTTACCTACGTCAAAACCCAACACCTCTACCCCCATATCTCTATGCATTTATAATTATTCTGTTCTCTTCGGATCTTTCCCCATACTTCTTTGAAGACTCTTATCCCTTTCAGTCAAACACTCATCCCACATCATTGCGATTCACCACAGACAATATTTTGCTTTTGAGGCCTTCTAATCTGTTTTCCCATCACAGGTCACTTCGAACTTTGAATTGTGTACGCATGTCATTGAAAAGACAGTGAAGGGTTCATCTTTCGACGCTTCTTCATCTCGCAACTGATGACGAAACTGTAGTTCCGTTTTCGGCTCGGAGGGCGTGGCTTCCACAACACTAAGTTGGTTGCATGGCTCAACCATGTTTGGTTATCTTAGGGTTAAAAAATGATTGCATATCCCACTAGGTCTTTTAGGTCTTGCATGCCGCGTTTTTGCACCAATTGGATTTCACTTAGGTCTTAGCTTAGGCTCTTCTCTCTGCATGTGTACTGTTCATGGGTTTAAGGGCTTATAAGGTTTTCCTCACCATTTATGTAAGGTTTTCTCTAAGTTGTTGGCTCTGATCTTTCAATTCTCTCTTCTCCCTCTTTTGTGTCTTCTTGTTCATGGACCTCTCCCCTTACTCTAGCCATGACCTTGCTGTGTTTGATCCACAATTCATTCCTCTCCCTCGCACTGGTCCTGCAATGTACGTAAACCCAAGCACTGGGGTACCCTTATCATGGTGGTGGTAGACAAAAAATAAGATGTTTACCTCTTCCACTGTCTCAATCAAGATGATAAGGAAGCGCTTCTCAGTGAAATTCTCCTGTCTATTAGGGGGAAGGCCTTGGCCATAAAAGACAGGGCCCCTAATACAGCGCTCTCGGAGGTAAATTTTCCTACGGTGAATGTGTGGATGCAGGTGCATGGTGTGTCGATGGAGTATTTTGTCTTTCAACTGGCGGAGGATCTGGGCAGACTTGCAGGTGAGATCTTAGAGATTAATTGGAATCACTCCACGGTTGTCAACATGGACACCTTCAGGATTAGGGTTAGGATTAACCCACATGAACCCCTAATCCTAGGGGATTTTCTTCATCTCATGGAAGGGCCACCTAGATGGATCTACTTCAGGTATGAGAGGCTATTTAAAATCTGTATGAAGTGTGGTCGAGTGGGTCATGAGTTGAATCAATGTGATTGGGAAGATTGGATGGTCATGGACAACCTATAGGCTAGTTTTCAGGTGGCGGGCTATGCTAATGCTCTCTCCATAATCCTCATTCTCCTTCCATGCCAAGTGATACTCAATCGCCGATAAATGATGCTACCTTAAATGACCCCATCTTAAATACACTCAATCAGGATTCAAAGGTTTAACGCAGTTAATAGCCTCTGGAGAAATCTCATCTGATAGAGTGAATGGAAACTCAGAAACTGCAACCGTCGCTAGGGATACTAAACCGGCGCCTTTGATGTTCTTGGGAGGGGCTGAACAGGCACAATTGAATGTGAAGATAAAGGAGTTGTCTGAGTTAAATGAATGCGTGCATGGTACCTCCTCAACTGCTACTGCTTTGGTATCCCAAACTACGATTTCCATCGCTATAAAAGGAGGCTAGCGCCGAGGAGGAAACCATGGTGGTGGTAGGGGGAAATCCAAGAACATTTTGGTGTTAAGCACAGTGTATCGATGGTTGAAAACTCAAGGCCAGAGGTCAACCAACTGGAAATTTTCCCCCTCTATGATGTGCCGCCTCTGATTTCATCACCAGCTTTCAGGATCAAGGCTCCATATTTTTGAGGAAGTCTGTGGATGGGGAATTGGAAAGAGGCGAAGACAGAGAGACAACTGAAGAAAGGGTGCAGCGAAAAATGGCCGAGTTGGAGAAAATGATTGCTGACATGGAAAAGGAGTACAAGAATAACCACATGGAGGTGATTCTCATAACTGACGATGATGAAGACACAGTAGCCGTGGCTGAGATTACCCAGGAGACTGAGGAGACTAACTTCAAGCTGCCACCAAAGAAAAGAAAGAATTGGGAGTAAGACTTTGTGGACCATTTGGGTAAGAAATTACGTCTCACCCCTGCTCCACATTCCATAAATCCACCAGGTATTTGCCCCTTTTGCATTTTTCAATCCAGCTCTATATGGTCTTCATCCATGCATGCTTCTTTTCAGCGAATCTCCTTTTACCTTTTGTGTACGAGAGAATCCTTTAGGGGGGGGGATTCAATATACACCAAGAGCAGAGGATAAGAACACAAGAAGAGTAGAGTTGTGTGTAGGGAGAGAGTAAGGCAATAGCACTGTATGAGAGAGAGAGACAGAATTTTGGCAGAGCTTCCGCGTATCTCAGGTGATTCGTCCTTGTATGGAAGGGTTAACGATCCTATATATAACGGAGAATGTGACCGTTGTAGTGGGTTAATGCACCCATTAATGGCGGCTTAATTAGCTTAACCACAACGGCACGTTCGTCCGCGTATATAGGAACCGTTACGCACGTCGTCCGCGTATACCGGAACCGTTATGAGGTTGACCGGGTTTATGGAGCTCGTACCATAAATCTCTCAAAGCAGTTATTAAAGGTCGCACGCGGGCTTGGTTGTCGCTCGCGCGCGACAGGACTTACTCTAGCCTCCAAACCACTAAGTCCCTACAAGTCCCGTGTGGTGGTATGCGAGAGCCCTGTCTCGCAGCCCCCACGTGGATCAGCGCGGGTGGTGATCAAGTGTGTGTGGAGCACAGCTAGGTGTGTTGTATGATCGCCACGTGGCTAAGATCTGTCTTTCTAGAAAGCACTATCTACACCTTTCCCCTTTTCCACTAACGGGTTTAGGCGGGTTGTCCCTCAACAACTTCAAAGGTCGCCATGAGTCTCATGGCCTGGAATTGCAGGGGTTTAGGTCAAAAACCTGGATTTCTTGATATTTTTTCTTTGACCAAAAAACTTCAACCCTCTCTTCTCTTCCTTTATGAGAAAAAACACTCTGTTTCTTTTGTTGATAATAGATTGCTTAAACTGGGTTTTATTATAGTTGGCGTAGACTCTATAGGCAGGGCAGGGAGTCTTGGGTGGGATGCAAATCCCCTTTCAATCGTAAGACTATTTATCTTTCTCAAAACTTCATTCTTCTTGAAATTAAAGTCTCTAACTTTGACCATTGGTTCATTGGCTTGTTGTATTGTAGCCCTGATGGAGTCTCTCGGATTGTTGTGTTGCAAAAGATTGATTGCATTATATTAGACCCCTCTCTCCCTTTTCTTCTTTGAGATGATTTTAACCAAATTCTTGCTAGCTCTGACAAATTTGGTCATGTTGGTGGGGTTGATTCTGGTTCTTCCATCCTAGGTTCTTTTCTTACTAGTTGGGGGTTAATTTAAGTTAAACATGTCGGCACATGGTTCACGTGGACTAATAATCGGACCTCTTCGCAGCCCATCTTTGAAAGACTTGATCGAGCTTGGATAAATCCGGTCTGGCTAAAGATTTTCCTCAATGCATACCAATAGAATCTAGGGTTTTATTCCTCATACCACTGTTCGATTCATATTAGGATGCATCCTTCTGCAAGAGGGCTTAGAAAACCTTATAAGTTTGAGGCTTGGTGGGCTGAGCATAGAGTTGTACAAGAAATGGTAAGCTTCATTTGGTCCTTGCCAATTGTTGGATCACCTCTTTCCTGAGCTCAGCATATTTTGAAAATCACGGTGAGAACATTGGCCTCATGGCCCAAAAGTTTGGGATCCATGTCAAATAAAATTGAGCAGGCTAGGAGTAGGGTTTTGCATTTTTAGGCTTTGCTGCCACAACATCAAGCTTTGGTAGAATCTACCACTGCAAGAAATAAGCTACATCAGTTGCTCTATGAAAATGATATTTATTGGGTGGAAAGGTCCCATTGTAAATGGCTAAAATTTGGGGATAGAATTACTAGGTTCTTTCATGCATCCACTAAGATTAGGAGAAACATAAATCATATTTGGAGCATCCAAACTGAGGATGGTAGGAATTTGACTAATGAGGGAGTAATTAAAGACCACATCAGAGATTACTTTCATAACCTCTTCCAAGACAAGCCCCCTTCTCCGTCTACTCAACATTCTTTAGTTGTTGACGTCATCCACATTTCTGTGAAAACTCACCATGTTGAGTTTCTCCAGAAGCCCTTCACTGCTGATGAGGTGAGGTATGTTGTTTTTAGTATGGGTCCTATTAAAGCACCCGGGCCAGATGGAATCTCCCCAGTTTTTTTTTCAAAAATTATGGCCCATCATCTCTACCACAATCATATCACCGGTTCTTTCTTTCTTGAACTCTGGGTATATGTCGAGGGAGACTAATATAGCTTCTAGCTTCTATCTCCTTGATACCCAAAGGTGATAATCCTACCTCAGTTAAGGATTATCTACCTATTAGTCTTACAAATGTTCTCTATAGGATCATCTCTAAAGTCTTGGCCAATAGGCTGAAAAAAACTCTCCCGGAGTTTGTTAGATGGAACCAATCTGGCTTCATCCCTGGAAGGGCTATTGCTCATAACACGGCTTTTGTCAGTGATATCCTCCATTTCACTAGCCTTCAAAAGTACCATGCTGCAGAAGCATTTGCCAGCTTGAAAATTGACATGAATAAGGCTTTTGACAAGGTTAGATGGGACTTTCTGCAGCAGGTTCTTGTGAGATTTGGTTATCCAAAGAAGTTCATAAACCTGATTATGGCCTGTGTTAGAACCTCCTCTTTTGGCGGAGACTGTCAATGGCTCTTCTTCTAGGTTTTTCCACCCCACCTGTGGTCTTAGGCAAGGAGACCCCCTTTCTCCTTTCCTCTTTGTTCTCACTGCTGAGGCTTTGTCTTGGACCCTGATCAAGGCTCGTGAAGAAGGCATTTTTCAGGGAATTAAGCACAGTAATAAAGGGCCCTCTGTGATTCTGCAGTTTGCATATGATTCTATTTTCTTTTTCAAGATTGAGGACCACATGAGATCCAGGCATAGGAAGTTCCATCTGTACTGCTCACAGTCTGGGCATGAGATTAAATTCACCAAATCTGGTCTAGTTGTTAGCCCAAACTGCTCTTTTTATCATAAGATGACTCTCTCCCATGAATTAGGCATTGAAGTCAGTTACAAGCTATGATCATACCTCGGGCTCCCTATTGAGGTCAATCTTACCCAAAAGGTGCTCTTTGAGAATACCATTCAAAATATTAGAAAGAAGTGTTCAGGGTGAAAGAATTCTTACCTCAACAAAGCTGGCAAGACCACTATGGTCCAAAGTTCTGTGACTGGCTCTTTGATCTATCCCTTTTCCACGTTTAAATTCCCTAGTTCCTACCTTAAGAAGATTGATGGTACCATCTCCTCCTTCATTTGGGGTAATATTCAATCTAAGAAACCTATGCATTGGGTGTCTTGGGATCAGATGTGTAAGCCAAAAAGGATGGGGGGATAAAACATTAAATCCCCCTCTCTCCTTAATCAAGACCTTTTTTCCAAGCAAGCTTGGAAAATTGCCAACAATTCTAGCTGTCTGTTGTCTGCATATTTTAGGTCTAGATACTGCAACTGAAATCTTCCTAGACCGTAAATCAAATGTTAACTCTTCATGGGTCTGGAAGGGTTTTAATTAAAAAAAAAAAAGCTCTAATTAAGAAGGTCTCCTTTGGGATATGGGAAATGGGGAGAGTATTTCCTTTAATTCTGACAATTGGATCCCAGATACCCCCCCCCCCCCCCCTCTCATTAACCATGATGTGCACCTTCACCTCCAAAATTGTAAGGTAGCAGATGTAATCAGCCTGGGAAACTTTCTAAACATGAGTTGGGATAGAATCAAAATAACATAACTGCCCCCTTGGCTGCAGAATCAGATTTTCAAAATTCCCCTTCCAAGGACTAACCAACCTGAGGGTTTCGGCTTTCACCAAAAGGGGAAATTTGACAGTAGCTTTTGCCTACCACCACCTGCTAACAATGCATCCTAGGGGGGAAAGACAAGGGTTAGGGTGATTGTAGTCTGAATTTTCCTTGGACTTATTTCTGGATGCTTAAACTCTCACAGAAGTTGTTATTTTTTATTTGGCAAGCTTTGCTTCATAGAATTCCTGTTATGCACTTTCTCCACATAATCAACCTTTCATCCACTTCAATCTGTACTCTTTGTGGCTTGCATGATGAAACTGTGGATCATGTTTTTATTCAGTGCCACATTGCTCAAACCTTATGGTCCATTTCTCCTTTCATCGTAAATCATACTCATAACTTCAGAAATGTCTTGACTTCCCTCTTAGTCACTCAAAATATGCATGCTGGGCCTAATTTACTAAGTTGGTGTGGTGCAATCAATTGGACGTTGTGGAAGCATAGAAACTCAATTTGTTTCAATATGACCATTGCGGATCCTGCCTCCTTGATTGCCCAAGTAAAGGTTATGGTTAGCGATTTTCTACAAGCTTGGATGGAGGAGTCTGTCCCAAATCCTCATGCTCTTATGCATGATAAATCTAACAAGGATTTTTTTTTTGGAGTCACATGTAATAGTATCGGGATTGATGTCTTTGTCTGGTCCAAGAAGAGGAAAGGACATCGAGGATTGTTTTGGGTGGCTCAGGATAGTGACAAAAATGTGTTGCATACTCACATTGGTTCGATCTTGCTTCCTTCCCACTCGGCGATACTGGACATGATTTACTGTGCTCTACACAACTTGATATCAAGGGATTTTCGTCATTTTATTGTCCATCTGTCTAACTTGTTTGCGTTTACTGTTCTTGCTTAGCTCGGGAAGGAGATGGAGGAAAGCACCAAGGTGATCCCAGTGGAGTGGCAAAGGAGGAAGGATGACTTGAGGAGGATCCTTCAGCAGTTGTGTTGCATCAAAATCGCTAGGAACTCTTATGATGTGAGGACTTTTGTGTAGTAGCAACATGGAAGTTTCAGCAGTAGTAGGAAGGTTTTTACTAGCTTTGTGTAGTTGGATGCTACTGGTGTTTTTTTCTTTGGTTGTGGTCTTCGTTTTCTTCTTTTGGATGTTTATCTGTGTTTTGGGGTGGCCGCCTTGTATGGCGAGTTCTCTTGTGTGTAGAAACTCTTCTTTGTTAATCTGATGTTTTATTTTCTTTCCAAAAAAAACTTCCGCTGCCCCTTCAATCTTGTAAGATCAAATACCTACCTTACTGACTATTCTTCTGGCACAGTGGGAGTATTCACTAAACTGGCTCTGTTGGAGCCGACAAACACTGATCAAACCCCCACTGGGGAACAAATACTAATCTAGTCTCATGTAGAAACCGACATTACTACAGTCGGTTCTTAGCTAGAAAACCGACGATAGTAAAGTCGGTTTTAAGATTTACCGAACCCCCACATAACCGATATTATTATCATCGGTTTCATATAACCAATTTTACTATTGTCGGTTTCATTTCAGTGAAACCGACTTTAGTATAATTGGTTCTTGACTTAAGCAAATTTCACAACATTTTACAATCTGCACATCCCAACATGTCATAAACGTGTCCAAAACTCACATATCCAAACCAAATCTGTTTTCATCACATAATTGACATCCAAATTTCCAAAAAAAACAGTAAACTTTATATTACATTCAAAAAATTCAAACGTCTATCGTTTTGATAAAAATACAAATGTCTAATTGAAAACACATTATCCTACACATCAACACTCCCATCTCCCTACTATGTACCGCATTTGCGCGGTTTGGGCACTCTTTTACCTAGTGACGGGGGGACATCGTCGTCTCTTGGCTTCCTTTTCTTCCTGTACACGTTCTTCACGGGAGGAGATCCTCTAGGCAACGGCGGTAATGCCTCACCGATTGATTCTTGAGTCACTTGCGTGACTTGGGACATATCATCCGTCGGTTGCGAAAGATTGATCCCAAGATCGAATGTAGGGGAGCCACTCGTCGGTGAGAGCGCCGGTGAGGTCGCCTTCTTCTTCGTCGTCGGGAGACTGACCGAGGGGGAGGGTTGGGAAAGACGGAGGGCTTGATTTGTGGCCAATGAATAAGCAGATAGGGTTTTAAAAGTTAAAGTATGAAACTGACTTTGTCAGTGTTGGTTTATGAGCACAAAAACCGAACTTATTAAAATCGGTTCTTAATAACCGATTGTATTACTATCGGTTTCATTTAGCACCTGGGAAAGCTGGAAACCGACGTTGCTACCATCGGTTTTATGACCAAGAACCGATTGTAGTACCGTCAGTTTTCAAAAGAGACTAGATTGGTATTTGATCCCCACTGGGGGTTTGATCAGTGTTTGTCGGCTCCAATAGAGCCAGATTAGTGAAAAACTCGGCACAGTGGGCCTCTCAAAGTGGTTTTTCTAGGGTTTTAGACTGTAATTTTGCTTCCTTCTGTTTTAAATGCTGTAAGGGACGACACTCCCTCTTAGTGTCTTTTGTTATGAAATTCTGAATTCATCAACAACAAAAAAGTTATGTAAGCATGCTTGTGCAATTTGCCAGTGTTTCTAAGTTTGCTGAGCACAAAACTGCAAGAACTTGCATAAGCAGAAACGTTTCCGAGCACGTTTACCAGTGAGCAAGAGAATAACAACAAACCGAAACAATACATTAAAAATCATCCGATACTTCTTATTACATCGACAAAGCAGGAACATAGAGGCACACAGAGGAAAGAGAAATGAGGGAGAGGGCATGCATAGATAACCCCACATTAGGATTTGATCAAACCATTACACATAATAATACTCTGTAACGGATTCAACTGATCTCATAATAATGCAATAGAATATTATCACTTCATGGGTTCACCTTGGGCGCCCATCCGGCAATGACATACTCTTCTGCAGCCTTGGTCTTCTCAAAAGACTCCCTCGAGAAGAGCAACTGCAAAAAAGATACAGCAGCAGCAGAAATGAACATTAGAGCTTCAAAATCATCTTCTCATCCTACAAGTTATTTGTCTACAAATCTACAATAGCTTTACATGCTTCCAGAACTCGTTGCACATAAAGAATCACATAGACTTTAACTTGCTGAAACAAAATCTTTATCAACAGCAGTAAACTAACCCAGCACAATGAACAAGAGGGATCCGTTTACTGTATTTTTAGACAAGTTCATTCAGAAATCACCTAGGCAGATATGTTTGCATCAAAGTTTATGAAGACAAAGAAACCTCGGGGACACTGAACACCACTCACTCACACCAAACCAGTGATATCATGTAAGGACCAATATTATTTCGTTTAGGTCGAGCACAGCAAAACAATTTCTGACATTAAATAACTTTGCTCGTCTCTAAAATCAGCTAAGCTTCTCCTATACAGGTCAATTTCTTTCATGCAACGTGCTGTTTGGTAATGAACCCAGTAGCTAACCTGAGGGGTTTTCTGAGAAATAAGGACAAGGGGAGCAACTGAAAAACAACATTTATACAAAGTTGTAAGTACTAATTCTGCAATTGAACTCATGCAAGAGAACTACCAGCCTGTATGCTACACAAAAACGAACATGTTTCTGCATAGGCCACATTTCAAATCCCAAGAAATGCATATAATGTGGCACAGTGGCATGTCGACATTTTGGCTATGGCCTACATAAAATTTATTTATGAAAACAGTAAAATTTCAGCTCGATTTGAGATAATTAGCTTTCGCACAAGGCGTTATGGCTCTTATTGATTAAGGAACCTAGCATGGCAGAAATGCAGCGTCCTAGTTTAAGAGGACAAAGAACCATCATGGATACCAAACACCACCCAGACTAAACCAGTAATATCATGTAAGGACATATTATTTTGACCAGCTTGCCATCGCAAAAATACGTAACGTAAATAACTTTAGCTCATCTCTGAAATCAGCTAAGCTTCTAGCAGCTTATTTAAGCTTCTAGCAGCTTATTTTTCTTTTAATACGGCAATGAATAATTAATGGTTTGAAGAATATAACCCTTGCGCCGCTTCCTCTCTAAGGGGCCAACTTGGACGAATTTGCAAGCCCATATGCTACAAAGAGACGAATAGTGAAAAAAGCTTTCTTGGAAAATGTTGGGCACTTGGGTATCAGCAGGAAAAAAAAAAAAAAAAAAAAAAAAAAAAAAACTGTAAGCTGAATGCTAGAGACTCTTCCCTCACACAACAGGTTTTCATCCAATAAATGGAAAAAAACCCGTACCAAACTCACCTGAAATTCTTTATGAATCCTTTAAAATTTCATGATGCTTAATATCTCTTCTCATCCCTGTTGCACCATTCAAATTGACACTATCTTAGACCTACATCACAAACCTATACGATCAAAGAACGACTCTCCTCAACGGGTCATAACTCACTAGGTTGGACCATGAGTAGCATCTTAGAAGCCTCATAATACTATCCTGAATTCCACATATGAAGTCCAGCACTCCATCTTAAATTCCTAAAGCAAAAACAGGAATATCATTGAACATATGGATACATCAAATATCTGTTCTTTAGGATATTGCAAGAAAAATCCAGAATATGGAGTGCGTTACTATCCCACGAGCAGGAAGACAGAAATCCACCGTCAAGATATGATTTGGGAGAACAAGAATATACTAGACCTTACAGAAAATAGCCAAGCAGCAAACATATACAAAGATTCAAATTGTGCAATAGATCATTACATTAGACACCCAATAAACCATTAATAGTACTAACAATCAGCTCCATACCTTAACGTAATTGTTAACACTAGCCAAGCTCTCAGGGATTTTCCAGCCCTTGAAATGACCGAGAGCCACCACAAGATGGTATAGCTTTGGCGCCAAACTCAAATCAACAGCAGAAATGTTTTCCCCAGCTACATATGGCCCCTGATCAAATAAGTAACGGTTAAAGGGTAAGCAGCATTTTACCAGCGAAACAAAATCACGAAAGCAAAAGCTCAATACTCATGGTCCTTATCTTTCTAAATAAAGAATAACTTACATGTGCCTTCAGATGGTCATCCAGAGCTTTCAACTCATCGAGCAGAGCCTGCTCTGACCCATCGCTAGAGTCCTTGCTCTTCAAGAATGTGACGAACACAGAGAATATCTTAGAGCCTCTGAAGTGAACAACAAAATGGAAACAAGAACCTTTATGTGCTAGAACAAAATCAGATCAAGCGAAAATCAGAAATCACAGTCATTTACGGTGAGATAATTGACATATCAATACTTCCTTTAGAACCTGAGTCTGTTGTCATGAGTTATTGATGCTTACTTATCAAATAGTAGTACTAATTAACAAGAAAAGATGTATGAATAGTATGGTAAGACCAGAAAAAGGTGTAAACCACATGGAACTCAAGTCAAACCACGAAGAGTCATTACAGGTATGGACCCAGGACCACCATATTTTGTTTTCTTTCTTGCAATCAGAAGATGCATTTACACACAACAAGGGAAGGGAGGGTATCGGAATCCAAGCCCTGATGTAAGTGTATTGAGTGGCAAGGCTCTCACTACTACGCTAATAGATCACTAGTACTATGTAACTTTCCATTAAGCGCATTCGTGAATAATCAAAATGTCTACAGTTTTCTATTGTGTGGTTCATAACAAACAGAATCAAAAGAGACCAGACCAAACGAACATCACGACTGAACAGCAGAAAATATTCTAAAGACAACCAGAATGGGGAACTCTCTAGAGCATCTAAAGGTATGAAGAACGCTTTTCAGTTGAACTTTATCAAAGTAGTCTCGGGTCCTTTCGAGGGTCGACAATAGATCTGATCTGAATTGGATCACCCTATATCCAAGTATGAAACTCATAACAGATTTTATTAGTACTAAGCCAAGAGTGATTAATTTAACAACACATTTAATTCAAAGCCATAAAGTTTGATTTGGGGTCAGATTCATTCATTACTCCTGGTCAATTTAGTATTAATTTCACCAAAAAGTATGACACACTTTAGATCATCATCTACACCAAAAAGAACAATTCAAACACCACTATTATTTAAAGAGGGATAGAGATCATACACAGAAGAGAACTCAGGAGGTGTGATAAGAGGAGGGGTTGGGTACTTCTCCTCAAGGATCCCAACAATAACATCAGAATCAGGGATCCACTTGTCTTCAAATTTGATCACTGGCACTTTCCCTTCTGGGTTCACTTCCAAAAACCTAAACAACCATCAAAACCCAGAATCAAACAACCCCATTAATTTCAAAAAAAAAAAAAAATCAAATCAAATGCAATTTCAGAAACCAAGAGGAACCCAGAATTGAATACCATTGGGGTTTGTCGCTGACATTGATCAGGTGGGTAGTGTAGGGGACTTTCTTCTCCTCCAAAGTGAGAAGGACCCTTTGGCTAAAAGGACCTAAAATAAAAAAAGACCATCCCCAATAATGAACTTCTGAATAACAACAAGAAATAGAATGGGGAAAAGAGAGAGAGATGCAGAGAAGAGAAGATTACAGTCGCCGAGGACGGTGGGAGCACCAACAGCAGCTTTCACGGCGACCTCGAGAGCCATTGTTGTTAGGGTTTGGGAGAGTGAGGAAGGAGACGATGATGATCGTGGTGGGTGGGTTTGTGACTTGTTCGTGGACAGTCTGGTGTCCAAATTCATGGGAATGGCTACCATGCGGCCATTAAATCACGTCACCCAAAAATTTGGTAGCAGCCCCACTCGCAGACAGTGAGTGAGTGACAATTGGGTGAGCTTTTACAAATTCTCTAAAGCCCCATCAGAATTGATTTATTATACTTTTTACCCATTTGATTTGTTTCTCATCTATAAGAGTTGGGCAGTGTATTTGTTGCATTTGTAGGTAGATCCCTATATCAGTGGGGACTGTTGTGATATACTTTTAACGAGGATGTATTTTTAAAATTGCTAGCAAGTCCTCATTTATGTTCACGGTGAGTTGCTGGGTTTGTTGCAGTTCGAACTCGGCGCAGGTGGTAGCGAATCCTGCTGTGTTTGGTGCGTGGTGGTGATTGCCAACGAGAGCAGCGATGGATTTTGGCGATGGTGGCGGTTAAAGGCGGAGATGGTTGTGGGCGATGTTGGAGTTGGTAGCCATGGTGCCCAGAACCAGGTTGTCTTTCTGGGCAAATTTACCAACTTGGGACAAATTAGGGGTATTGATAAATGAGAAGGATAATTTTGTAAAGTTGATATTTTATGCAAAACCTAGTGGGCCATACACAAAGCCTGTTGGACTAATCATTGTAAATGACAATTATGTTGAGTATGGCTATTGAACCCACATAAGCCCAAAGAAAAGAACAAAAGAAAACCTATATCTAGCCCGCACATGATCAACGAAAAAGATGATCTAAGTAAAAGAAAAAAAATATATATATTAGCTTCAAGTTTCAAACTAATTTTAAAATACAAATGAGTTGAAATAAATAGGTAAAAGTTTATCTTATTTTTCGCAAAAAAAATACCTCTTGTCACAAAACATCAAATACTTATTGTTGTGAATTTTGTACGAGATAATACGCACTCAACTGTGTGTATTCGCCGAGATGGAAATTGACGAAAAATAATATTCTCATTGCACTATGTTAGCCTTTGAGCTATTTTAGAGACTTTGGACCATCAATCTCGAAGTTAGTTAAACCATTCTATTTTATAGAATAATTAGAATGAAAGTATTGATCAGGTTAGGTACTTCGTCTTCTAGCTTGATGTTGGTTATATATGCACTTCTAATCAACTGACAGTCAACCAAAAAAAGTAAATTACTCTGTCCTCTAAAAAAAGTACATTAGTTTGTTAAGTAGATCAAAGTCTTGCTTAATGCTACTACTAATGTATTCCATTGAACTACTAATTATTCTAATTGAACTACTAATTATTCCATTTGGACTATAGAACTACTAAATACTAAAATCACTCAATTGGACTGTCTATCTTCACCAATGAACTCAGTTGAGCTATTAAATCCTCATTATTGAAGATTGATGGTCTGACTGAATGGTGAGTCTCAATCGATAGTCCGATTTGATTAGTTAGTAGTTCATTCGAGATAATTTGTAAACATCGATGGTCTGGTCAAGTGGTGAGTCAGAATTGAGTATCCGATATGATCAGTTAGTAGTTCGGTTGAGTTTATTAGCGAAAATCGATCATTCAATCGAGTGGTAAGTCACAATTGATCGGATCATCGATCTTCCCTCATGTACAATGCAATTCATCAAACCATATTATAAATTGCGACTCGTCACACAGTCAGACCATCGATCTTCCCTCATTAGCTCAGTCATACCAGTAGTTGATCAAATGAGTATAACAATTGTGACAAATCACTCAATTGGACGATCGATCTTCGTCGATGAGATAAATGGAACTACTAATTGATCATATCGAACTATCAATAGGGACTCACCACTAAAATGAACATTCTGTCTTCACTAACGACCTCAATAAAACTACTCATTGAAAAAATCGAATTATCAACAGGGACTCCCCACTCAAACGAACAATCAATAATGACCTCAATTGAACTAATAATTGGTCAAATTGGGCTATCAACTATGACTCACCACTCAATCAGACAATCGATCTTCACTAATGAGCTTAGTCGAAATGCTAATTGATCAATTAGGACTATCATTTGGGACTATCCGCTCAATTGGAACCTTGATCTTCACCAATAAGCTCAGTCGAATTACTAATTAATCAAATTGGACTATCAATTGTGAAACACCACTAAATCATACAATCCATCTTCACTAATGAGCTCAATCGAACTACTAACTGATCAAAGCGTACTATCATTTGTGTCTCACAAGTCAATTGAACCGTCCATCTTCACTAATGAACTAAATGGAACTACTAACTGATCGAAACTATCAGTTGTGACTCACCACCCAATCGGTCCATCGATCTTTACTAATGAGCTTAGTCGAACTACTAACTGACTTAAATCAGACTATCATTTGGTACTCACCACTCTACGAGACCATGGATCTCCACTAGTGTTCTCAATCGAACTAGTCATTGTGACTCACCACTCAACCGGACCCTCGATCTTCACCAATAAGCTTCATCAAAATCGGCCCATCAATTGTTGTTAGCTTTGACCAGCTATGACTTGAACACTGTCAGATAGTCTACAATACCCCTCACCGATTCCGGCATAAACAACTATTAAACATGTTTAGCTGCCAGTTTGAACTCCCCGAAACTATCAAATGTGACTCACCGCTCAATCAGAACATCCATTATGACAGACAACTCAGTTGGACCATCGATATTCACTAATGATCTCAAGCAAACTACGAATAGATAAAGTCGGACCATCAATGGCGACTCACCATTTAATCGGACCACCGGTCTTCACTAATGAACTCAGTCCAACCACCAATTCATCAAAGCAAACTATCAATTGTGACTCACCACTTAAACAAACCATTAATCTTCACTAATGACCTCAATTGAACTACTAATTGATCAAACCATACTATCTCAGACTATAAATTGTGAGTCACCAATCAATTGGATCATCGACCTTCTATTGAGCTCAATCGAACTACTAATTGATCTAGTCGAATTGCCAATTGTGACTTACCACTCAATCAGACTACCAATTGTGAATGAGTATAATTGAAACTACTAATTTGATAATCACTTGTTAGCCAAAGCTATCTTGGACTGTCAATTCTTACTAATTAATCAACACGATCGGATTCGAATTGGACCAAATTTTGACTCGTGTAATAAAAGGAGTGCTATTGTAAATGTAATTATTTATTTTACTTTCTTTGTATTAAATAGTTACGAGAACTGAAGTGATTCTTTTGTTTGAAACCGAAACTAAACTGATTATTGTTGAAATTACATGGGTCTAAAACTAACAATAACATTAGTCATATTCAAAAATAAAATAAAATATTATTCGAAAAAAATAAATAAAAATAAAATAAAATATAACATTATCAGTGGAATACAATTAATATTTTTTTGGGCAACTAGGTCCCGGAACCCGGTTGACGACAAAATAATTTCTAAAAAAATGAAAAGATAAATAATACAATTAATAGTAATTAAAATACAACATTTGTAAAAACTGGATGTGTAAAATCACTTCTTTCATCTCCGCAGCCGGTGAAAATTGTGCGGCAGAGTTCCCACCCCCCCCCTCCAATTCCCTAACCAAAACCAAAATTTCTCCCTCGCTCGCTCAGCTAAATCTCCCAAAACGCAACCCTAAACCCCAACTTTCCCTCTCATTCTCCAGCGCCAGACAGAATTGAGCATTCGTGTTTCTAATTAAGCTTCCAGGCTATCCCAATTTCTCAAGTTTCTCCCTCCCTCCCCCTCTCATACTTCATATCCCATTCTCACTTCTCAAAGAAAGGTCCTCTCATTCATGCGTGAGTTTATTATTTATGCGACTAGCTAATCGGCCAAATGAAGGTCGTTAGTTGCCCAAATAATAAGCACACTTGCGGTAGTAAATATGTGATGGTTATCAAATTATTCCATGTAAACAGTACGTCGGCCCAAAGGAAGACTTATGGTTTGACCGGATTTACTGTCAATATTTGATTATTGCATGGAGAGTACCACTTACAAGTTGTTGTTTCTGTCCAAAGACTAAACAACAATGTTGTGCTAGGTTTGTAAAGAACCCGTTAATTATTATTGATTTATGTCTTGCATGAATACTTTATGGTAATATTTTACTTAATGGTTGTACATCATATTTTTATTTTGAGCTTATGGCTTTAAATTGTTCTCTATTTTAGTCAGCTTGTTTGTTATTTGTTGTTGCTGACAAAGATTCATATTTAGTGCTTTATAGCACGTATAAGTTCTTGAAAATAAAGTTGATTCTAGAAGTTTTTAAGTTAAGTTATGGTAATGCTACTGAGTTCCTCAAGCTTATGTGTCCAATATTTCTATAGAAAATATTAAGAGGACTTTTAGGCAACATTGTCTAGTTAAAAGAGGAACGTAAGGGAGTACATCCGGAAAACTTTAATCTCAATTAAGAACTTAAGTACTAAAGTTAGAGTTGTCTAAGGACATGCTCATAAGGTGTATATATATTTTCTCTAAAGCACTTAAGTGAGTATACGGCGAGTTGTAACGTCCATTTGAATCAATAAGTTGTTTGTGAACTTTTCACTCATTATGTGTTAAAAGAGAAAACAGTTGTATGAGATTAAACTAAATGTACTCGTTTAGTATTTACCCTAAGGATAATGGTCGAGATAAAAGGGGATACAGTCATGTAAGTTGCAGTTGAATCACAGTCCAAACGATGTGAATATAATATCATTCGGCGTTGTTGATATTTTTACATATTATGAGTGGACGTGTGAATATAAATCTAACGCCACATGTTGGATACGGAAAGTTTTACTTCTCACTATGGATTAATTTAAGCGTTGTACCTAATCATATTTGGTGAGTAGATTTTGGTGCAACTACTCAATTAAGAATATTTATGCATGGTTGGTTTTTGGGCCAATAGCCACTTGATGCTGAAAGATTCATCTCTATGGGCAATGACAAGACAAATATAGTTGAAGCAATAAAGACTTTTAGCTTATTTTCATTTTTTTTTTAATTTTGTGCACTTACTAATGTTAAGAAAATTAGATTTTCGTTCATATGAGATAAATTCAGAAATTGAGTGGTGAATCACTATTGATGGTCCGAATTGATCAATTAGTATAGATTAAGCTCACTGGTTAAGATCGATGGTCCGATTGAGTGGTGAGTCACAATTGATAGTCTGATTTGATCAATTAATAGTTTGATTTAGCTACTTGTAGAAGATCGATGGTCCGATTGAGCGGTGAGTCCCACTTTATAGTCCGATTTGATTAATAAGTAGTTCTACTGAGTTCATTAGTGAAGATAGATGCTCCGGTTTAGTGGTGAGTCACAATTGATAGTCCAATTTGACGATTTGGTATTTTGATTGAGTTAATTAGTGAAGAACGATGGTACGATTGAACCAACTAGTTAATATCGATTACATAAGGTCATACATATGACCATGAATGACTAGGTCACAAGTTGAGTGTATTTGTACTTAATGTAGGGTTTTGATCATGGATACGCAGCAGATTAACAATAAATTTGCCAAACCTTGTGCAAGTATTGTCTCATTCCTTTGTCTCAATATCCGGATTGGACACGAGACATACGAGTCACACTCGTATATCCAATCCATAGTTCATCGATCTTGGGAATAACCTTATTTGTGCAAATAACATAAATATCATATATTAATTTATTTGAGTCTGGCCAGACATTCTATTACCCCTAATGCATACCCATGTGTTGGGATCGTGATATCTCCATATCAATCCAACCCCATACTAGTCTATAGTTGATTGTCATGTTAATAAATATAATTGACTGGGAATATTTAAGAATATAACATTTATGTTCTAAGGACTTCATTCATGTTAACATATCTCTATATCGGTAACATAATGAATCGCAAATCCATAAATGTCATAAGAAATAGACTGCCTCTAGGGCATATTTCCAACACTTAAGTCGAATGCAGTTTATCTATAATACGACAGTTTGGTCCTCAACAGTTGGCTTGGTCATCATGGCTCCATATAGGTAGATACTAACTCCAAATGTCATGAAACTGATACAGAGACATCATGTCCTGCCCTGTGTTATGATTTGATTGTTCAACTCAAGTTATTTATTTTAATCTCCTTAACCATGTCGAGTTTATTTTAGGCCCATCACTCTAATCATCCCCCAACCACCACTAAATAAAAATAAATTAATTTGCGTTATCCTTTCAATACACACACACTTATACAGACTTATATATTCACACACACACACATATACACACTTATATATTCACACACACACACACACTTGTTTTAGGGATACAATAGAGTATAATATTTCAATTTTATTTTTTATAATTACATCATATAGTTGGGTTCGTGTCGACTTCAAACACTATACCATTGAGCTAACACTCATTTACGTATTTTACTTTGTGAATGATACTTTAATTATAAACATTTTCTCATTACAAAAAGCCTTTTAATTACAGTGAATATTAATTATCGATAATATTTATGCCAGAAAATGTGAAAACCTAACATTTATCACGTCAAGATACAACTACAAGACCTCGCATACTAAACGTAAGAAGGAGTTTTTTTTGAGAAATTATTTTGTCGTCAATCGGGTTTGAACTCAGAACCTCATGCAGGGGCTTCCGACGCTCTACCACTTGAGCTACCACTCTAGATGCAATGTAAGAAAGAGTTACGTTATTCATACGCTAGAATAAAACCCGGTGCCGTTGGGACTATCTATCAGCATTATTCTTTCCCTTCAAATCTCGGAAATATTCGAAATATAGGAGAAACAAATAAATGCGGTCAAAATTTAGTAATTTTAATCAAAAAATTGAAAAGACCATATTACTCTCATAATCAGTGTTATTAAACCTGGACCGGACCGGCCGGGTCGACCCGGGAACCGCCGACCCGGACCATGGATCGGTCCGGTCCTTCGATTGGACCGGATATGTCACTGACCCGTAGGAACCCGCTCGACCCAGGCGGGTTTGTCACAAAACCGTTGACCCGCCGGGTTTGGTAACCCGCGGGTCACTGTTATTAAAAAAATAATTTGCCTCTGATGAGACTCGAACGGGTTTGGTAACAAAACCGTTGACCCGCCGGGTGTAGCAGAGAAGTTTCTTTACCACTAGGGAAATCATCCTTTGTGTTAATGATCTAAACAATTTGTTAATATCATATTATAAAATAATTACATGTAACTTTGTCAAACTATTTTGGTTTGATTAATTATTTATAAGTTGATATACTTATTAATGTGTGTTTAGATGCAACGCAATATTTGTGAGATTTCATTTTATAAAATACAATCATATATCAATTAGAACAAAAAAATTGAATTAAAAAATGTCACATATGAATATTTTTACTGTTGCATTATATGCAAACCAATAAAGTTAAAAAACATATTTCCACTATTCTTATATGTGGTTTACAAAAAAGAAAAAAAAAACAAAAAGAAAAAGAAAAAAAAACTATTCATATATGTGAGTTGTGAAATTATAATTCATGCAAACGCAATAATATTCCAATTACTCCTTTACATAAACACTTTACTTGAACTACAAATGGTATATATGAACATGTTTCACAATTTATTTATTGATATAATAATTTTAATTTTTATTACATGACCCACCGGTCCGAGTTTAATAACACTGCTCATATTTTTTTAGCAGACTCTCATAAATTTTAGTGTGCATTAGCCGACATGTCAAAACAAATTATTTAATATTTATTAGAACTGAATTCACTAATATTAAAATGAACAAATATAAAAGTTTAAAGTAAGTTGTGCCTAGCTAAAATTCTAAATTTCCGAAAAAAATTATAAATTTCAAGAATGACAATTGATGGGGACAAGTAATTTAAAGCTAGAACTTTAGTTGGCCAAAGTAAATGTGCCCGTCCAATCAAAATCATCAAAGGAAGCATAATGGGACACATACTCATAGATGTACTTCCTGTGGCCCGAGGCCCCTACAAAAGTCAATAAGTTCTCTCCTTAGCCATTGATTTTCATCCAATCTGACTGCCATAAATGGGTCACATATACATTATCATGATCAGTAAATCCCTTAGAGCATCTCCAAGAGATGGTATATATTTTTGTTTGCACACACAGTGTGTGTGCCAAGTATTCTAGTATATATAGAGAGGCTAGAAAATAACCCGTTATGTTAGGACTTTACCACTTATTTAATCCGTTTTTTGAAGTTTATTTTTAAAAACGCCAACTGTCCTAAGAGACGCACATTAATTAAATTACTCACATAATTAGATTTTGTTGGGACAATGGGTGACTTTTTTTTTTTTTTTTTTGAAATAGACAATGGGTGAGTTTGGTATCAACTTATTTGTGTCTTTTAATCCAAAATTATCTTTTTTGCTTTTTTGACTTAACATTAATGTTTGATATCAACTTTTCTTATGAGTTTTTTGGATTTTGGTATCTAGTGTAAAATGAGGAAAATAAAAAAGTTGGGTTTGAGTAACTTTTTTGTGTCTTTTTTCCACACATCATACAAATGACAATAATGTCCTCACCAATCAATAGTAATATTACTAACTTTTTCCACAAAAAGGCATATTTGTAACTTTCACTAAACAACAAAACTACCACATCACTGACTTTTTTACAGCACTAACTTTTTTTACCAAACTCATACATCTTTTATCTCTAGCTTCTATGTCATAGACTTTTTTCACACCATCTTTTTAGACAACTTAAAATCCAAAAAGTTGATACCAAACCCACCCGATAACATGAATGTCCATCTTTCTTTTTCTAACACAGTTATAGTAATCTTTTAAGTGGATAATTATTTTAATACGTCCTAAAGCAAATAAGTGGAAAAATTTTGCGGCACAAAGGGAACATTATGTAATGAACATTATGTAATGCTACAAAAGTAGTATTGTTCACAAATTGTTGGTCCGATATTAACATTACAATTTTTAACAATATCAATAGTTATTTTGACGCAAAATGACACGTGTCGTATAGTTTTGTCATTTTACTAACTAATCAACGATCTATGAGATCAACGATCATTTGAATTGACAACTCAGTGGGTCGATCTATGTTTAGGAATTAATGAAACCGAACTACTTATTGAGGGAATTTGTACTTCAAAAAAATAATGAAGGAATTTGGGGATCAACTATAACTCAGTAAATGAAGTGAATTGTGAGTAATTATGAATAAACTCAACTATATACAGTACTAACTATTCAAATTCAAATGAATGCGAGTCCCATCCAATTGGACTATGGATCCTCCAGAACTGAATCAATCTAAATACTAACTGACTGAATTTGACTATCAATTACCACCTACTGGTATGTTCCATTTCTTTCTTCCCATTTTGACTCCTATCTGGGTCACTTTGACTAGGTGATTTGGATTGCATAACGATGCACTACCTCTGTTTCTTCTCTATCACACCGGTTTGACTATTACCGCTGTGTACGAGAGAATCCTGCAGAAAGAATTCAATATACACCAAGATAAGAGGATAGAAAGAACACAGGAAGAGTAGGGTTGTGTGTAGGGACAGAGTAAGACAATAGCACGTTCGACCGTGTATATAGGAACTGTTATGTATCTGCCCGCAAGTATCGAAGACTGTTATGAGATCAGTCACATTGATGGGACACGTAAGCCTAGGATCTCTTAGTCAGTTACCAGAGGTTGCGCGCATGCTTGGTTGTCGCATGCGCGCGACGGACCTTACCCTAGCCTCCAAACCACTAATTATGGTGCGCGGGGGCTCTGTCTCGTAGCCCCCACGTGGATCAGCACGGATGGTGATCCAGTGTGGATGGAGCACAGCAGGGTGTGCTGGATGGCTGCCACGTGGCAATGATCCGTCTATCTGAAAAGCAGTATCTACAATTGCTAACTTATCAAATCGGACTAACAATTGTGACTCACCACTCAATCAAACCATCGATCTTCACTAATTAGCTCAATTGAACTACTAACTCATGAAATCGAACTATTAGTTGTCACTCACCTCGCAATCGGACGATTGATCTTCACAAATGAACTTAACCGAACTACTAATCGATCACTAATGAACTCAACCGAACAGGTAATTGAATAAATCGATCTATCCATTGTGACCCATTACTTAATCGGACAATCGATCTTCACTAACGAACTCAACCGAACTACTAGTTGATCAAATCGGACTATCAATTTTGACTCATCACTCGATCAAACAATTGATATTCAATTATTAAGTCAATCGAACTACCATTTGATCGAATCGAGCTATCAACTGTGACTTCCCATTCGATCGGACCATCGATCTTCACTAATGAACTCAATCCAACTACTAACTGTTCAAATCATACTATCAAATGTGACTAGCCACTCAACTGGACCAATAAACATCAGTAATGAATTCAACCGAACTACTAGTTGATCAAATCGGACTATCAATTGTGGCTCACCACTCAATCAAAACATTATTATTCACTAATGAAATCAACCGAATTACTAATTGATCAAATCAGACTAACAATTGGGACTCACCTCTCAATCAGACCACCGATCTTCACTAATAAGCTCAATGGAATTACTAACTAATCAAATCGAACTATCAATTGTCACTCACCACCCAATCGGACGATCAATCTTCACTAACGAACTCAATCGAATTACCAGTTGATCATATCATACTAACACTGTAACTCAAAACTCAATTAGACAGTCGATCTTCCCTAATGAGCTAAATCGAACTACTAAATGACCAAATCGAACTATCAATTGTGACCGGCCACGCAATCGAAGCATCGATCTTCAATAAAGAACTCAATTTAACTATTGACTAAACAAATCCTACAATTAATTGTGATTCAGCACTCACTCGGATCATCGATATTCACTAATGAACTTAACCGAACTCCTAGTTGTCAAACGGACTGACAATTGTGACTCACCACTCGAGCGGACCATAGATCTTCACTAATGAGCTTAGTTGAAATACTAATTGATCAAATTGGACTATCAATTGTGACTCACCACTCGGTCGGACAATCGATATTCGCTAATGAACTCAACCGAATTACTAGCAGATCAAATCAGGCAATTAGTTGTGACTCACCACTCGATCGGACAATCGATCTTCGCTAATGAACTCAACCGAATTACTAGCAGATCAAATCAGATAATTAGTTGTGACTCACCACTCAACCAAACAATTGATTGTCACCAATGAACTCAATCAAACTACAAGTTGATCCAATTGGACTAACAATTGTGACTCATAATTCAATTGGGCCATCGATATTCGCTAATGAGCTCAATCGAACTACTAATTGATCATATTGGAATATCAATTGCGACTCACCACTCCATCGGACCATCGAGCTTCACTAATGAGCTCAATCGAACTACAAGTTGATCAAATCTGACTAAAAGTTGTGACTCGCCGATCGTTTGAACCATCAATCTCCACTGATGAATTCAACCGAACTACTAACTGATCAAATCAGGCTACCAAATCTAACTCACCACTCGATTCGACAATCGAGTTTTACTAATGAACTCAATCAAGCTACAAAATGATCAAATTAGAATATAAGATTGATCGAACCATACTATCAATTATTATTCACCCCTCAAATGAATTTTCCAACTATATCAATACTCAATTGGCCTCTAACCGACCAATTTTTAATCGATCTCTACTAGTGAACTTAATCAAACTACAAATTGACCAAATTGGACTAGTAACAGTGACTCACTCCCACTTGGATAGACGAAATCGGATTGCCGATCTCTTGTGATGAGCTCAATCGTGCTCTAATTGACCAATTTAGACTATTAACATTTCTTGATGCTCAAATGAGCTATCAATCTCTATTATTGAAGTCAACTAAACTTTGGACAATAAATTTTGAATATACTAGAAGATTACCCGTGGTCGAGCCCACTACCACCCAACTGAAATTTATTCTTTCGAAACGTATCTTGGGAAACAAAAATTTAGATAAGTTCTAATTATAAATTTTCAATCAAATGTTTCTATTTTCTGTTTTGAGCAAGTAAAATAAATGTCCCCATTTTGATGCACGACCGAGGGATAAAATAAGTTGAATACAAATTATTTATTTTTCTTTTTTAAATCAAAATCGAGTCGATTTAAATCCAAGTCAAAACCTACAATCAAAATGACAAATAAAGGTTTTCAAAATTAAGATCGAGTCTCTAATTAAGATCCAGTCTCTTCAAATCCAAGTCAAGTGTAAGAAATGAAATCAAATAAAAATTGCCAATTTTAGTCAATTTTTTTAAATTTTTAAAGTGGTTCTTAAACACTTTATGGCATGGCCTAGGGGTGCAACTTGGACGGGCTGAACCCGACCAACCCGAACCCAGCCCGGACTAAAGTCGGGCTTGGGCACATGTTTTGAGTAATTTGGACGTGCTCGGGCAGAAATTCTCAACCCGAATTACAATTAGGGTCGGGCTTGGGTATGAATATTAAACGATGGGCTAGCCCGAATTGCCCGATTTGTATATTCATTACCTATAAATGTTATATTTGGAGAGTATTATATAGCATATTTATCAAGAATCTATTATTTTTTATTAATTATTAGTGATACTTTTAATTGTGTTTATTCTCACAATTAATAGATTTTTTAAACAATCTATTTTTATATGTAAGTTATTAACTTAATTTTAAGGGGACAATTTTTAATTGTGTTGAATGTGTTAATTATGATAATTTGTTAGTTGAATGGGCTAGCCCGAATTCAACCCGAACCCGAATTCGATTGTTTGAATTTGGGCTTGGACGGGTTGGCGATGCTCCTAACCCGGGCTGGGCTGGGCTTGGGCAAACCCAACTGAACTCGGGCTCGGGCTTGGACAAGGGCGTGAACCTGCCCAGCCCGCCCGAATTGCAGTCCTAGCATGGCCTACTTATTTTAGATAAGTTCTAAACACTTCATGACATGGCCTACTTATTTTAGATAAGTTCATGAATAAAAAAAACGAAGATAAAAACTGAATTCACTTATAGCCATCAGTCATTCAGAAGCTCGTCATCGTTATTGCTACATGGCGTACTTATTTTAATACATTTGAGTGACTATGACGTGCGAGTGAATCACTCAAATGTATTACCGACCTCTATTGATGGATTGCGAGTAATTTCTATGAGTCGTCAAGCCATTAATATTATTTATAATTATTTTTACTTTCTTCAGAATTACATGTTTGTCGTCTACCGAGTTCGAACCAAAGATCCAATGTACGGACTTTTAAACACTCTATATAACTTGAGTTCACTTCAATTTGCAAGCTTTAAAAACAGTGTTTAAAATAAAAAAAACACATTTGGCAACATCACTATTCAATGTTAATTTACCTGAATATCATTTTAACGTATAATACCAACATTTTTGATATTTTTTTGCATCTAATCATAGTTTAAATGTCTTTAAACACCAATAGTATGAAAAAAACACAAAAAAAAAATCACAGTAGCTGTTTTTTTAACAATTGTTTTCAGCATGTTTTTGTTTTTAAACAAGCAAAAAACAGACATGCCAAATGAGTTTTAAAATAAACACCCTGTTTTTAATCAAACTGTTTTTAATCAAGTTTGATTAAATTTCCTCAAAAAAAATAAAAAAAAATCAAGTTTGATTAAAAGCAAACATGCACTAAATATTATTAACTGAATACTAACCCTTTCTTTGACTATTCTTTACCTGTTGCAGATCTCAATTACTAAACCTAAGTTTCCGAATTATTGAACCTACGGTTCTCCACTTCTCCTCTCCCTCGCTAACACAGACAAGTGCACGAGGAGCGCGAAAATTTCCCGCCCAAGTTTTTCCCCAATTCTTATTCCCTCCAATCTTTTCGAGACTTCGTTAGTATCCCAAATCCTCATATTCCTGCTGTTGTTATCACAAGAGAATCTATTTCAGCTCGCTACAGGAAGCAGCGGTGAAGAGAGGGCTTCAAGTTCGGTACCTTCCATCTCTTACAATCGCTAAGGTCTGGAGCGATTCGCCCCTCACTATCAAGGTATGGTTTCAATAGTCCGGGTCTCAAGCTTCGCATGTGTAGTTGGTTTAATTATGTTGCAAACAACCATATTCGTCTGAGTCTGACAACGAAGGAACCCTTGCAGTGACCAATGTTACTTGAAGGTAAGTTTCTCTGCTTTAGGAGAATTAATGCACATACAATTATATATTTCACTGCAATAGTTATATTCTGGAACCCTCATTGTACCATTTTTTTTTGCCGTATTATCATTTCCATCTCACATATGTGTTATTAGATTTAATGGCTATTTTCATTTGGGTTGTTTCTCAAGGATTTCTACCACTTCACTTTTATGAGACTTTGAACTAGTCCAAGTAAACGCTAAACATGATGATCTCTCTCTTGGTTTTTTTCCAGGTTTGAGGTCAGTCTTCGGGGCTCCGTAGGCGTACCTTTGAGTTCTGTCATCGTAATGGTATCTTTTATAGGTAAGATATATACAAATGTTGGGACCGTGGGTCTTGAATCCGTAACCACAATTCAATTAACCAAATATTTATCTATTAAACTAATTAATTTATCTGTCAGTTCGATGGATCTTAGTAAGAAGGCTGGAAATATCCACTTTCTAATTTTTTTTTACTATTCTCAGGAGCGAGAATTGCCAAGAAGGTCAAGATTATATTGCAAGGGAGGCAGGACACATAAGCTTAAATATTCTTGGAAATCCGCTGGTCATCCATCATTTTGGAAAATAATAGCAGATGGGGAAAACCAATGCCCTTGTCTAAATATTGGAACTTGCTGTGAGAAGTATTGCGGTTAAGGACTTAAATACTATAGATCAAAGGTTTTAACCAATTGAACTAGTTTCCTTTCAGGGACAAACCATGCTTAAAATTTGCCCCAGGATGAGGTGATAACTGATTAGTGATTATATAAGCGGATAAGCCATTGACACTAATAAAGAGACCCCTATTTATAAACACGGATGAAAAGATATCTCTTTCCAGGTACACCGAAAGCTGCAAGAATGGATTCAGGGGATGCCATTGTGCAAAGAGTCAATGCAGAAGTCGGCAATGCCCATGCTTTATTGCTGGACGTGAATGTGATCCTGATGTTTGGAGACATTGTTGGGTCAGGTAATCGTCATTTACAACTCCATGTATGCTGTATGACCATGTTCTTAGCTCTGTCATTATCATCTTTATTACTATTAATATCAAATGTATTTTGTTTTGCTACTTTCTTTGACCGCTAGCTTGGAAGTTGAAACTGATCATCGTGATTTATTATCTTCTAGCAGTAGTGTAATATGATCCATGGGTCCTTCATAAGCATCTTAGTCTTTTTCCTGTTATGGTAAGAGTTTTAGAGGTTGTTACGACATCCTTGCACAAATTTTGGGAAAGAAAAAGAAGTTATTTAACGTAGAATTTCAAAGTCAATGAGATGTTTTGGTCCAAAAGTACATCGATTAGCTTCAGAATGTGGATTGAGTTACTGTTGTCAGGTTTAGTAACATTTGCAAAGGTTGAACGCCGAGATAGATTCATGGAATAGATGAAAACCCTGTAAGCTTGTTGTACTGATGCATCCTTGTTAACCTAAAACTGGTTGCATATTGTTTTTGTGGTTTGTAGTACACTTGGTAGAAATATTTTAACTACTACAAAGTCTCATATCAGATCTACAATAGTTTTGGGTGACCAAATACTTTCTTTGTAACTGGAATTATCTCCCCCTTCTATCTGCAATTTTGAATTGTGCCCCTAAAAATAGTAGGCAACTTTCGAATAACTGCAAACCCACCCCCTGTAATATTTTGTTGAGCTTCTTGTTTTCTTCAGATGGATGTCATAATTTAGCTTCTTAGTGGGAATATTTGATTGCATTTTTTTAAATAAAATTGCCCCCCTCTTGGCCAATTCCTGGCTCTGCCACTGGGGTGACAGTGCCGTGATTCAAAAGAAACCCTACCTTTGTTTTGTTAATAATGAGGGTTAACTCTGTTACAGAACCCTGTCAACAAAGATGATTATCTTGGAGAATAGCATGTGGGCTTAGGAGACATTCCCTCAATTATAGAGCGCTGTCTTGTTTGGCATTACTTGTACCATTGATGGATCTGACACATCTCTTTGATAATTGCAGTATGTCCTTGACGCTTACCGTAAATGAGACAAGCTGAAATTTGCCATCCACTTGGCAGATCCCAACTGTTACGCCAATGTGTGTTTTCTAGTTTTATTTCTGTTGATCTCCACGTTCAGAATCAGATCAGCTGATGAACTTAGACAATCGTTTTGTTCAGGTTATGCTGGTGGCCGGAGATCAACGTGTTGGCATTTTTGCCAAAGAGCGTATGGAAGTTAGCGAGGAACTATTTTATGATTGCCGCAATGGACCTAATGAAGCACCTGCCCGGGCTTGAAAACCAGAGGGTTCAAAGGGAGATGATCCACCGAATTCTCAAGGGCGGGCAAAGAAGCACCAATCTCATTGACCAAAACAGAAACCTTACAACTATATACTATACCCAGAGAGTTCAATCAGAACTACACCCCAATAAGAAGATACAGTCCAGTGATATACATGTTGTTTGCTGTATTTGTACTTGTTAGAATAATTATATACCTGTGCAATTTGATTAAAAACAGAGTGTTTTTCTAAATTCATTTGGTATGCCTGTTTTTTTATTGTTTAAAACAAAAACATACTGAAATGCAGCTGTCAGCAACAAATGTGGTGTTTTTTTTGGGTGTATTTTTTATATTATTGGTCTTTATGGACATTTTAACTATGATTAGATGTTCATAAAAAAAAATGTGATTTGATGCAAAAAAATATCAACTATATGTCAGTATTGTATGCAAAAATGATATTCAAGCAAATTAACATTGAAACATAGTAATGTTGTCAAATGATATTCAATGTGGTGTTTTTTAGGTATATTTTTTATACTATTGGTCTTTAGACACGTATTTACGTGGAAACTTTTTTTTTTTAGAGAATACTACTCATACAGCAAATAATGCATTTCTATCTCGAGTTACAATTCTAGAGATACAATTCAAAACAACCAATGTTTTCATAAAACAACACTCTTGGTGGGTGCGTTTACGTGAAAACTTTACTTAGGTATTTACATGTTTATATTGGCCTTTTTTGATACATCAATTGAAAGGTCTTTCTAAATTGACTGAGAAACATAATGGTCCCTGCAAACTGAATAATTTGAAAACAATAATTAGAAATATTAGGGAATATCCCGTCCCGTTGAATTTATTTTCACTAACCAGAAGGGGGAGCTACAGGATGTAAAATGCTAGGATATAACCTGGGTAATACCAGACAAAATAACATAGAATTTTGACATCATATACCACCTGATACAACATAGAATTTTGACATCATATACCACCTGATATAGAAAAATGGCATTAAAAGGGATGGCGAAACAAACAATAACTGAGAACATAACCAGTGTTGTACATAATAGAGTGTGTACTAAACAATATTGGATTCATCCCATAAAAATAACAATCTGTGTAACAATTCCACAAGTGTGTTCTCAGCATGGGTTTGCCTTGGCATCGAACTCAGTTTTGATCTCCTTCGTTGAGCATAACTTTGATTTCAATCATAACTCTTGTCTTCAATAAGATTCTTGAGCCTTGTGTTAATCACTTAATCTTTAGGAATGGTGCAACACGGCACTTTGACGAAGTCGTTTATGGGGTAAAAGTTGAGCACGTACAATTCTTTATACACAGAGAACAACTTCTCATCTTTGGCACTGAAAACGAAGTACATATTTCAATAATCAACAGAACCAAGCTCAATCCACAATCGTAAAACCATACCGATCGTGACTAGACGGGAAAAAAGTACACTAAGCAGCGAATTTGCAATTAAGAATCACATATATACCATGTAGACTCCAATCCTTCTACAGCTAGTTGCTTTTGTACCTCCCCTAATGCTCCCAATTACGGGTGACTAAAGCATGCACCATTAACTCAATGACTTGAGACCTACACCCAGTTGATGTGAAGTTTAAAATGTGCTCAATGCCAAAAATATTTAGAATCACGATTTTGAAACACACGATAAGCACAACCTACCCTGGATTGCCAAATAAAAAGGTCTTCGTCCCGGAAAGGTTGTCCATCTTTCCTTAATTGTAGTATGTCCCAAACTAGTTGACCATTTTCATTTTCAGTTCAAAAAGATGGTCAAGGTACAAAATTACCCACAAACATGTTTTAACTTGGTCTTAAAATAGAAAATGACAACGGGATGTAGGGAAATCATCCATAAAAAGAATTAAATCACGCAAATAAGGTCAAGCGTGTAGGATTAGCACGGTTTGCTTTTGCATTACACAGAAGGGTAGCAAAATGATCAGAATTGGCAGTTGAAGAGTCCTAAACTGAACTACATACACAATATCATAATTGGGGGATCAGGCTCAGTGGTTAAAAGTGTTTTAAAATAGCAAAATATAATCACCTAAAACCTCTGGGAGGGGCTTCGCTCCCGTTCCCAATCCTTACTCCGACGCTTTCAGCTCGAATTTGCCTATAATCCTCGCTCCCAAAATTCTAGAGCGCGCTTTCACCAAACGCTTTGTACTTTGTAGCAATGGATCTCACTATTAAGATATAAAACCAATTTGAAACTACGTCAAACTAAAATTTTAACTACAACGACACAGTTGGATTTACAAAATCAAAACCCAGTGCTCATTAAAAACCACCTTGCCATCTGCATAATAGCACAAAGCATTTGCTTGACTGTATGAATTATTGACCTATTGGTTAGACCTGAGGAGAACACACTCAAATGAATCATACCTTACAATTTCATCTATCTCTTGGATCCAATTCGTCTGTCCCCTCTCCAGATACCAATATCTCCACTCGAGTATGCAAAATAAACCAAGCAGAAATCAGAACCCTCGAAATAGATTTCCAGAAACATAACGGTGCCGAGATTATCTAGGATTTGAGAGAGCTAATAATGAAGATATCGTAGACAGAGAACCCCAGCAGAAACCCTAGAAAATTGCATAATGAGAGAGTATGAGAAGACCTTAGAAGCGATGCTGATAAGCTCTCGGAGAAACAGCAGGTCAATCTCAGCCCGGTCAACAACCCTTCGTCGACGTCGTCAACTGCTCAGTCAAATCAGTGGCTCATCAACGCAAGTCCAGGTCAAACATCCGAGTCTTTCCTCGGACCACCGTCGCTGGCAACTAAGAAACCAAAGAAGAGAAGATCGGCGACGCACCCAAAGTCTTTTTCTTGTGAATATCTCACACCCAAATTCTGAGAAGGTGAGAAATCGAAGTTCGGCGTTTTCATCGTCAAAGGTCAAAAAAGGACGGAACTTGCAAATACCGCAAACATTAGTATACATACAACTGCGGAATACCGTTGCCTAATTTGGGAATAGGATAAGCTACACTACTGGGGGTGGTCAGTGCAAATATGTTGAAAGGGAGGGGATATGAGTGCTTATCAAACTCTCACTTGCCGTGGAAAATGGGAGAGTGAGATTTCCCTAACTATTCATATGAGAATAGTTTGAAGTGACTTAAATGGCCGCAGTGTAGCTGCCCCCCAAATTCATTTCCTCTGCTCTGTATTTAAAGATGATATTACTCTCTTAGCTACCCCCTTGTTGTTGCTGATTGTCACTAGGGACCCCATTCTCTTTCAAAATATCACATCAAACCCCTTTTCAGGGACGTCATTTTCATCTTCTCTTCCAATAAAATCGATTACAAAACGTGTTTTTGGGAATAGTACCATCGGACACGAGCAATCCCCTAATATGTTTAAAATATAAAAATGTTACTACTTGTTAGTTTGCTAACAAACTGATAGTGACAGTGTCATGAATTATAAATACAATTCTAAAAAGGACACTTCAACATGTAACTGTTTTCTGTAAGACTGGATCAAATCGATCAACTCGTTAGAATCAAGTCATCTCGGATATCTTCTATAGTTTGTAGATGGCTAAATTGCACCAGAGGTACCCAAAGTTTGTCAAAACGAGCAAGTAGGTACCTAAATTTTAAAATCGAGCACCACAGGTCTCAAACTTTGGATTTTCGAGCAAGTAGGTACCCTTCCGTTAACTTTCCGTTAAATTTGGACGGAAAATTATAAAAAGACTTTTGTACCCCTTATTTTAACCTCATATTTTTTGTTAAAATGTAAGTTTTACTAAAAATCTAAAAAAAATTAATAATTTGATATGTGTTAGATAATGCAATATATTTCATCAAAATTACATATTATTACATAATTTCATATATGAAAAATGTTTTCATTAACATATATCCGTCAATCTTAAAATCTTTAACTTTTTTTAACATCTTTTAAAAAAATCTTCAAACTTCATTATTTCACATGTATTTTTTAATAAAACAATAACATACAAGTATTTTTGTGCATTTTAACAACTTACACAAGAGTTGATACCAGACATTCTTGAGTAGTTTTTTTATTGTAATAATTTGTAATTTGATATAAAATGTACAAAGATACTTTATGTGTTTCTTAAAAAATACATGAAATTATGAAATTTGAAATTCTTTTAAACACTATTAAAAAAATTAAAGACTTTAAGATTGACGGATATGTGTTAATAAAAACATATTTCATATCTTGAAATGACGTAGAAATATATAATTTTGATAAAATATATTGCATTATCTTACATATATCAAATTATTAAATTTTTTTTTTTTTTTTACTTTTTTAGATTTTTAGTAAAACTTGTATTTAAAAAAAATTGAAGGTGAAAATAAGGGGTACAAAAGTCTTTTTATAATTTTCCGTCCAAAGTTAACGGAAAGTTAACGGAAGGGTACCTACTTGCTCGAAAACCCAAAGTTTGAGACCTGTGGTGCTCGATTTTGAAATTTGGGTACCTACTTGCTCGATTTGACAAACTTTGGGTACCTCCAGTGCAATTTAGCCTTTGTAGATTCGTGCTCTAAATGTAGTTAGAATATGAGGGTCTAACTTTAAGAGGATTGAAAATAAGGGGAGGTCTCTGCACTTATGTAAGACAAGAAACATGTGTTTTTTTATTGGGTGGACAAGAAACATGTGTTTTACGTGTAACGTGGCTGCATACTTCCTCTCCGAGTTTCAACGAAATTATTCGGACAAAAGATACTTTCACCCCCTCAAGTTTGATTCAACGACACTTTCACCCCTTTTTGTTCAGGAAATAACGCTTTCACTCCTTGTATGTCAAATTTCATGATATTTACCCTCCTTAATTGTGACATCGTTAGTCTGGTGACGATTGTTCGTCACTTTAGTAGTTCCAAGAACATTTTCTCCCTCTTATAGTATGATATGATTCAATCAAATGGTATAATTGTCCAAAAATTGGGAACATAAAAGTTTGGAACACGATGGGTGAAAGTGTCATTTCCCAAACAAGAAAGAGGATGAAAGTGTCTTGGCATCAACATTGAAGGGGTGAAAGTGTCTTTTATCCTACGTGATTTAATTACAGCCACATCAAATCAATTTTTCTTATTAAAAAGAAACATGTCGTTTTCAGGAAAAAAAAAAGACGTGTATCCTTTTTCTTTTCACTTTGTTTTAAGAAAGAAACGAGTTTTTTCATACCGATGGTGGCGTCCTAAAAAATTGCAGAGTGATTGGTCGTCCGTGAAGGGCTGATTTTGGCGCTACGTTTGGGGTTCAACAAGATTGAATTGGAAGTTGACCTGCAATCAGTATCGACTTTTTTGAGTAACGAATTTCTACTGGATAGTGATCGGTCTTCTTATAGAACCGTTATGACAGACTGCCGAGCTATTCTGAAGAGATCTATGGATGTTGAAGTTATGAAAACCGCACACGGCAAAATAGGGTAGCACATTGTTATGCTAGGGTTGCATTGAATTTGTCTGAAACTATGATATGGATAGGTAATGTCCCAGATTTGGCACAAAAATGTAGTTTTGACGATATGGTTCATCAAAACTAGAATTAATGAAACCTGTTTTTTTCCTATAAAAAAGGTGCAAGTGTTTCAAAGATTAGTTGCCTGATAATGCGTTTAAGAGCATCTCCAATACTATGAATTATAGTCGTACATAAAATTATTGATTTGCATGTTAAAACATGGAGATTTTAAATTTGCACTCCAATAGTGGTTGGGTAAAAAATACATGTGAAAAGAAAAAATAAAAAAGATGCGGTTAAATGTTTTATCACCTACCAAATTGTAAAAAATGATGATATATTGAGAGAAGATGTCGAAAACAATCTAGAAAATTTAAGAAATACATGTGATCCATAAAAGTATGAGAGGTGGTTTGAGTTTCCCTAACAAAAAATTATCGCCAAGCTTAACGAAAAAGAGACATATTTTGTATTTGCCCAACAAGTTTCATAACCTATTGATGTCCAATATTTTCTAACTTCTCTGTAATTTAACTAAAAAAAAATCGATATAATAATAATTACCGCAATATGTCAAGTGCGTGTGTGTCTGTATATATAATGGACTTTCTTGTATGTTTTCATGGATCTTTTATGAATTTCAGATGAATTCGAATATGTGAGATTAAAGCGATATGCCAGATTAAAGTTATATCCTGACATTCAACCCCAAAATATCCTACTTTAGACCTCAATTTCAACTACATGATACTCTAAAATTGATCTACTACCGACATCCCTAACATGTACAGTAGTATGTTCTAATTTCACTCTTAATTTTTCTTAGTCCTGAAAGTAATAGTTGCAAGTTGCCCCGGACAATTTAATCTATACTTTTTAGTTGAGTAATACGTGCAGTTATTATATACTAGTATATTACCCGTGGCCGAGGCTACTGCTAAGAGGAAACTTAATGACTTTCATAAATCACTACTACCAGATAAGGAGTGAAAGTTTCATTATCCAGTCTCGAAGGGGTGAAAGTGTCTTTGCATCCAACCTGAGGGAGTGAAAGCGTGTTTTATCTCTTCAAAAAGTCAAAACATGTTAGGCCCTAAACTTCAGCTGGTCTCAAATCTAAAGGTGGAAAATAGCTCAAATGATTGTGAGATGGACAGCTGAGATATATTTGTGGTACAGGCCTACAACTGTGATTTATTGTATAGATATAGATATTAATTTACAATGACATTTTAGAATTTAAGAATTCCAACGTTTAGGAAGTGACACTTGAAATTGTAGAATAATTAATACTACCCCGTAACGACTTTTTCTCTACGTTTTGACTTTTGTCACTATTCACAGGTGTTATGATATGGGTAAAGCTTAGAGAACGATGAAAAGCGATGAAACAAGAATACAAGAGCACATAAAATATAACGCGGTTCACTAGCAATGAACTAGCTACCTCCACGACTCAAAAAGCTCTGATTTTATTGAGAAAAAACTCACGAATACAACCCACACAATGTATAGCACGACCTATGGCCTTTATATATACCTAATATACAGCTTGTGCAAAAGGAAATACAAAAATCGAGCTAAACGAACAAGGAAACAACTAATGGCCGCCTCCAGGACTCTCTTTGCACGAAGAGAATATCTCTTGGCGTAAAAACATTTGCACGAAGGCCCCGTACTCTTCGCACGAAGAGTCAGCAACTGCAAATTGCTTCTTTCGTCTCGTGCTCCTCCTTTTAGTCTGTTTCTTGCCCCGCTTTGTCGCCAACTCCTCGCCAAGCCTAAATACATTTGAGGCACCCCTAGATTCCCAACAAATCTCCACCTTGCCTTAAATCCTCTCATCCGCTTGCACTTGAATTTGCCGGTTCTCTCATATAGCCTCAATATCACAAAGTTGCTCCAACTTCGCCAAGTTCTTGCAACGAGCGCCCCCAGCGATGCTCCAACTCCCGTCTAGTTCCTGCAATCAACCCCTATCGATGCTCCAACTACGGCCGAGTTCCCGCAATCGAATCCCCTGCTTGTTTTTCCAACTCCCACCGAGTTCCTATAACAAATTTGTTTGTTGTTCCGACTCCCACCGAGTCCCTACCGCAAACCCCCCAATACATGTTACCTTCAGGGTCGGCTCTATGTACTTAGGTGCCCTAAGCGAATGTCAGCCTCGCTGCCTTTCATAAATACACAAATGAAAATTGTTTTGCTTTTCAATATTTTTGTTCACTGCACAAGTAACATTTTCATTTTGATCTATACATAGTTTAGTTTTCAAATACCTCGGAAAAAAAAGGTTATTTTCAAGTTATTTCGGGTGATTTTTTTTTATGATGTATGAATAGTTCAGTTTACTAATTATTATGGCGACGTCTTGAAGATACTTCATTTTTGGTCTTCCGTCTCTTTGGATATAGATTTTGATGAAGAGAAAGTACTTTGTTCGGCGGTAAAATAAGTACTCACTTTGATGTTGTCAAACACATATTTTTTTTAGACAGGTCAAACACATCTTTAAAAGTTGAGATTTGGAACTAAATAACCACACGATTTGTTATAATCTTGATAAGCTAGAAATTTAAAACTTCAAAGGGTGAAAGAGATTCAGGTATTTGACTTTTAAATTAATACCCCCACCCCAGAGAAGTCAACTAATACCGACATTACCACAACATTAAGTTTTAAAAAATATTTAAACAATATTAATTACACTAAAATAACTAAAATACCCCTATATTTTTTTTTTTAATCTGGTGCCCCCTGAAAAATGAGTGTCCTAAGCAACCTCTTCATCTGCCTAAGGCTAAAGCCGGGCCTGGCCCCCTTCATGTGTCGTGTCTCTCATCATAGACTCCCCTATACCACCATCCGCCTCCTCGTCAAGAGCATGTATTCCCCCTTGCCCCCCCCCCCAACGGGGCCTCGAGCACGAAGTCATCCGCCGCGTCTGCAGCCAAGTCTGCAAACGCCTTTTAATTTGGACACTCCCTCTTCCAATGACCCTTCTCTTTACATAGTCTGCAGACATCGTTTGGCAACTTAGAACCCTTGTGCCTTCTTTTTCCATAACTCCCATTGGATGTCATGAATGCACCCGACCCCAAATCGTCCGTACCCCAATATGCGGCCCTCTGCCGCATCTCCCTTGTGTGAAGAGCTTATCTTACCTCCTCCAAAGTGAGAGTCTCTCCTTTCCAGCACGGGCAGACTGCATGAACCCCTCATAAGACGGTGGTAGCGAAACCCAAAAAAAATAGTGCGTCATCTTCATCACTTATCTTCTCAACACTATTTTGCAACTCAAGAAAAATAGTATTAAGACGATCCAAGTGACTCTCGGATCTCTACATTCCCCAATGCGTAGACCAAAGAGTTGCTTTCAACATCAAATTGGCGGTGAGCGATTTCTTCTTGTAGTGACTCTCCAATTTGCTCCATAGTTTCTCAATCGTCTCTTGATCCGCAACCTCCGTGATCACGTCGTCCGCCAAACACAACATAATCGTTTAGTGCGCTCTTTCCTCCATCGTCTTGAACTCCTTGGTGGCTGTAGAATCCCACTCTTTATCTTCCGCCAATGGCAACAACAAGCCTTGCTGCTTCAACAAACCACATACCTTGATCTGCCAGAGACTGAATAAAATACCTCGTGTTGTGGCTATAGGTATATTGTGATATTATTATAAGTTTTGGGAATTAATTTTTATTGTTATTAAAATTCTCGGGGGTTTTGTGACTTTTACCTAAAGTATTTAGTGTCTTTTAACTAAATTAGGGGTGGTGGATGTCTTTTACCTAAACTAGGGGTGTGAAAGTATTTTTTTTCAACTGATTGGTATAAAATTTCACCCAAAACCATCTTTCGTGATTTTCTTCTCCAAATTCACGACTGTGAATTGAAAATCCTCCAAATCCAATCGGATTTGAATCAGATTGCTTCCTTTTCTCGTTGATTTCTCTCCCAAGAAAAAAAATCATCATCATCATCTCAATATCTCTCATGGCAATGAATCAAACCAATCTCTCTAGCCTCTCTGCGATCACCGAAACCCCCACCAGTACCGCCTCTCTCTGCGCGCGTTCGTCTCTGGCAAGAAGCAGTTGCAGCGGCAGCAACCCACGTTTAGGTGAGCCGCGTTCTTTTTCTTCTTCTATTATTTATTCATTGTCTTCTTTTCTTCTTTATTCGTTATGTTCTTCTTCTTCTTCACCGTGCAGTCAGTTTATTCTCTTCTCCTTCTCTTTGTTTTTCCTTTTTCTCTTCTTCTTCTTCTCTGGTTTCCACGACCAATAGGGTCACCTCTGACCCGTTGTGATTTTCAGCATCCTACGGCGTCACACCGCCGCCAAGAACTCTGTCTCCGCCGCTCAATCTCTCAGTTCCCTCACTTCTCACGTAAGTATAAAGTTATTCAACAATTTTCATAATCTTATTCGCTTTAATCCACAAATTTTATCACATACTTCGTCTAGAATCGTTTGATTCGTTCTAAATCATGTAGCACCCATAACCCTAGTTTATGTAGGTGATAAAATCAATACAAAATAATAGGCTAATTAGAAACTACCACTTGTGTTGGGTATTGGGTTGCTAAGACAAGTTGTAATCGCCGAATAATGGAATTGGATTCGAAAACGAGACCCTTAGAAGCAAGATTGGGTGTTCTAGGGTTGCTGAAAAATCTGTCCGGTCGCTAAAGGGTTTGAATTTGTCGCTACAGGGCTGTTTTTTGTCGCTAACAGAGCTGAAAACCGTCTCGAATGCTGTTCGATTTAGTTTGTAGTGTCTAGACGTTGAAATTATTTGGAACATGGGAATTTTAACACTCGTTTTGTGATCTTGACACTAAGTAAACATGTTTGAGTAACTTTATGGGTTGTGTCTAGAAAAATATAAGTCTAATTTAATTGATAGCCTCTTTGTTTAAAGATATAAGTTTAGTGGGTGTTGAATTTGAACGGGCTAGAATCGTGTTGTTAGCCTAGAACCAATCGTCCTTGTCGGTTGTGTAACGGGTTCAAGTGGGCAATGCTAGGACAAAGATAGAACTGACGCGGATTACTAGCGCGTATTACGCAAGCGTACGGTCACGCAGTAAAGAGTGAGTATTTTTAGTACTCGGTTGTCGATCCCTCGAGGAAAAGCTCGCAACAAGTTTATAATTAACAATTTAATGTAGTTCACTAGGTAACCGGAGTAAAAAGTGTGTGATTTGTGGTGTTGCCGCCCCTGAACAAGTGGTTGTAGTAAAGTCAGAAACAATCGTAAACTAAAATTAAGAAGAGTTCTTAATCAATAAATGGAGAGAACTAGGCAATCTCGTTTATCACCTAAGGTTGTAAACGATGTCCGGATTATCTGAGCAACACGTTAACTATATTCTAACTAAGTCGGGTAACAACACTAACTATCTCCTGTCGGTCTCAAGTCATTCCGCTTCACGGTAGACTACAATCTCCTATCGATCTCTTGTGTCTACCGGTCCGTTCTAGTAGGCTAATGACATGCACGACAGCAGGTCATGTCGGTCCATTGTTGCACGAAACATTCGAATCTCACCTACTGAATCTACCCACACTTGGCCGATCCTAACACATCTCTTCTCAGTCTCAGTGATACGGGATTGATGTTCAAGTCTCATCCTAGTTAGTTAGAATCACTGTCGTGCATTCGCTAACTAAGCAGTGTGAAAGCTCAGGTTGTTCAAGACTTGGCTATTTCATGGCCTTGAAACAGCTTTCAAAGCCTTGAATCAGCTTCAGAGGCTTGAAAATAGTTATGGCTATTTTTAAGGCCTTGAAACTGGATTCAAAGCCTTGAAACTGCTTAACCTGAATGCATATTCTCATGGGGAGTTTTTCTGCTAACTCTCTGATCTGATTTATTATCTCTCTTGCATATGTTTGATTACCTGTTGTTAGATGATGAAAGACAAATTTTTAAACATGTTTTGAATTGCAATATATTATCTGTTTGACCATGATAATGCAGGAAATATTGTATCTGAGTTTTGCAGGAATGTTTCCTAAACTGGATTGCTGCAGATTTGGAAACACTTGAATACTTTGATCATGTGATCAATCAGACGTGTATGATAGTTTCTCATGGTGGTTAAATGAAAGATTACAACAATAGCTTTGAAGATTGTGATCATTCAACCGTTGGAGAAGAATTCAAAGTAGTCAAACTCTGTTGCCTACAAAATAGGAAGGTTGTTGCTGAAAATCTGGGGAGATTTGCAGAGCTGTTTGAAGTATTTAAAGAGCTCAAATTCGAAGCAACCATAATACAATACTCGACGAGCAAATACAGAGAAAGCATTCTGGATTGACAAGCATCAAAGAAGTTATTCATCTCTTCCAATCCATTCACAGAAGTTCACTGCAATTCACTGCAGTTTTTCTACTCTTAAGTGATCTTCTGTATAGAGCTATATTGGTAGATCATTTCTGTATTATTTCTACATTCATTCTCAAGGATTTTTCAAAGTGAACAATAGAGAATTCTTAGTTAATCAGTTAGCTAGAGCAGGTACTAGACAGGTTAGGGAAAACCACAAGCTGTAACAGAGTAAGGGAACTCTCTGTGCTCGAGTTCTAGGGCTTAGCTTTTGATTAATAAGAATTGAGTTGAAAATCCTGCAGGGATCTAATCCCTGAGGTAGATACGTAGGTACAAGTGGACTGAACTCTATAAATCACTTCTCTTGTGCATTTTTAGTTCATTTTCTTTCAAAGCTTTTACAACATACAAACTGTTTATTTTCAAGGGTTTGCACTTGTTTTCAAAGCCTTGAAAAAGGCATACTTGTCCTAAACTATCTGCATCTTTTCAAAGGCTTGAACTTGTGTTCGAGGCCTTGAAATTCATTGTCTGCACAAGTTTTTCTTCTTGTTAGCAAGTTTTGCAAAAATTTGGCATACTCTATTCACCCCCCACCCTATAGAGTATCTTAGTTGCTTATCCATCTGCATACTCACACTTCACAGTGTTTCCGGTTAATTACTCCATCAACATTGAGTAATCAGCACAGTACAAGAACAATTGAATAAGATTAAAGTTAACTTTAAGCATGAATCAACTACTGAATAAACCCTAGTTCTTGAATCCTAGTTTATTTCCTAATCGTGTCACTCGAGTAGGATTACTAACATAAACAAGAAACCATAATTGATTCAAAAGATGGAATCAATAAATCATGAAGCAAAGATCAAATCCGAAAAATAATCATCGCTTACATGAACCCTAGGCTCTAACATGAGAAGCCTAGCAAAATTTTCTTAGCTACTCATAACTAAGTATGAAATATCAAGGAGTTCCTCCATAAAAATTGATTAAGAGACAGTAGAAGAAATCAAACGCAAAGAAGCTTTAATGGTGGAACCCTCGTCTTCCTCGTCGTCTCCTTCTTTTTCTTCTCCTCACGTTGATACATGAATGAATGAATTCCTCATTTTCTTTTGTCTAGGGTTTATTAATTAATAAAAAACTATTAATTAATAACCCTAAAACCTCTATTAATTTCCCGTGACATGCGCTTGTACTGACTTCAGATCGCACATCTCAAATTCCTGATTGTGCGATCTCCTCTGATCCTATGTCTGATCGCAGGAGATCGCACAATCTCAGCAAAGCAGATCGTGCGATCAGCTTCCCTCTTGCCATCTGCAACTCAGATCGCACAAACAGTGAGTTCGCAACTGTTCTTGCTTCAAAAATGCCAAGTACTGCTTCTGATCGCACGATCTGATTTGGTGATCGTGCGATCTGCTGTAAGTCTCTTCTTCAAATTTTGGCTAAGTATGGGGAGGGGGTTAAAGTGTCATTAAGAAAACTTGATTAAATGACACGTGCCTCACCTCTTCATATTTTTTCACCATTTCTTCTCACTTTTAGCTCCCGAATAATCTCCAACGCCCGTTTCTCCTCTCCGTTTCAGCACCCAAACTCTGTTTCCTGTCAAAACAACACGAACACAACCCGTGCGATCAAACACGACAAAAATATTTAAAATAATGCGAGAAACACTAGGATTAACAAAATAACTCCTAAAGCTAAAATTTTACGTTTTCTCTCTAATCATAGTGTAAGTCTGAGATTATCAACCCGAAAATCACGCAAAACGAGATAAAAACGTGCAAGAAATATAAATCTTATAGAGAGTTATCAAATCCCACACACTACCTTATTGCGTATCACGAGAAAAATCAAGGTACACACTACAATTAAATCCACTGAACTGCATTCAACTCCACTAGCCCTGTGACACAAACAACACACGCACACACGCAATCTACATGACTATACACTATGCAACTCGATTATCATACAATGCAAAAATTGAAACAACACAATTTTTTTCTTGTTTTTAGTTAGAGATTGGGCAATCTCGAAAAGTAAACCAGCAAGTCGTAAGGCTCTCATAATCCCTCGGAATTTTTTTAACTTTGGTGATCGGTAGAACTTGCGGCAAGTTTCGTTAGACAGAACGGGAACGAACACTTAAGACATTTCTTTCGCACACTCGTCAAACATATCCCTCGCACTTACCTTCCGAGCTATTTATCCACGGGTTAGCACTGCTGGCGGCTTAGGACGAGTAGGATATGATATTTAGAAGCGTAGTCCTAGACGTCATGATATAGCTCACAATAACCCGATTATCACACTCCCTCACCAAAATCCAAAGAACCCCACCAAATCTCACTACTGAGGTCCTCATTCCCTCAATCTTGGTGCAACGCCGTTCTCGCGACCACGAATGTGAAAGAGCGATCAAGATCCATAGCTAATCTCCTTGGTTCTTCATGAATTGTAAAGCAAGTTCCTTATTCCATTCATTTTCAATGTATTTTTTTTTTTTTATTTTTTTCAAACAATAAGCACATGGAGCCAATAGTAATATAATCACAACTCGAGGAGATCCAATATCAAGCAAATAATGTGGGGTGGAATGTGCCAAATCGGTAATATAATCAAATAATCGTTGACACCCCCACACTTGATGTAAATCAAAACTCGGTAGTCAAATGTGATACGGGCTTTTTCCACCCGATTCTCCTCATCACCTAAGACGCGGAGAATATGACTGAAAATCAAAGCACAACCTCCTATAAGCTCAATCAACCCCCACTCCATATCGTGCGGAAATAATGTCACGCACTACGGTACTCCACTTGTGATCGTGGTGTAAGGACACGATTCACCGCCACACCAAAGTGTGCTACCGTCTCTAACTCACCCTCACATCCCCTCAAAAGACGACATGTAAGAGAATCCACGTAAGATGTATCAATACAGCACACCCTCGTCGAACCTTGCTAACTCGACTCCCTCTATCATGACGCATAGGAAAGGATCATTCTAACTCGTGATGAAGGTCACAAATGAACGGCATCCTAGGCTAGAGGCTGTGAATAAAAGGGGTAAACAGATCAATTGGGGTAACTAGTGGACCTACAAGTTGGAGACGGGACGTGAGGCCCCCATAAAACATCACTCGCACAGCTGTTCTGTTGCCACTACGAGGAGGTTTGACGACTACCTAAGTGGCGGCGGTGTAGCGCGAGTAGGATAACTAGTCTGAGAAGAAGCTACTCGCATTTCTAACGTGCATTAGCCCTATAAGTCCTCCTACTCCAGATTCTCACGTCTACCTCACCTCAAATTTTCATACTCCTAAGGAATTCTATCATCAAGCCCTCTCCACATTCACTCTCTTCGATTGCCCTTTCTCAAAAAAATTAATTTTTATGGATTTTTTAGTTTTTTTTTTTTTCAATTTTCTCATATTTTTCAAACTCCATATGCTTTTGGCCAACTCGATTAATCATAATTTTTGGGTAGGGGACTCAATAAAGTAAAAGTGTCAAGCAATGCATACTACACAATCTAACACAATACGAAAATTTATTAAAAACCCTACACTAATCACACATTACTCACAATATTACACAACTACATGTAACAAGGCTATGCAAGACGAAACATGGCTAGTGAAAGTAGAACGGAACCCCCCACACTTAAGCGATTCGTTGTCCTCAACGAATTTATAGATAAAAAAGGAGGTTTCCTCGCTTAAATGTGTATAGCGCTCAAAAATGTAGAAACGAGAGAGTGTTAGAAGTACATGGGTGCCCGGACCTACACGGGCCTCGTTTTCGTGAAATTGCAACAAGAAGGGGTCCTGTGGACCATTGATAATTTTCGGAGAAGTCTCTACGTGCCCGGATTCTGATGTGCGGCTAAGATATAAACTGTAGCCCTCTCATGCGTGTGGCACTCAACATATTAGAATTTCTCCTCGAATTCGAGCAATTCTCTATATCTTTTATGCATACTCATGTGGGGCTTTTTCTTTCCACAATCTCGTGCCATCTCTAGCAGGCCCATCAGGAAGGGGAATCTGGTACGTCTTCAATACATGTGTCTCTGCACACTAATTGGAAGAATTAGTCCACTCTTTCTCACCCTCACAATCAGATATGGAGAACTCAAATAACTGAAAACAAAACAGAAAGCCTCCTACTCTACATTGGGTTGCCTCCCAAGCAGCACATGTAATTTAAGGTCGACAGCCCGACCATGATACCTCTTCCACCTCACGAGGGTGGTCTGGCACATTGTGTCACTTCTAGCTTTGCTTTCCTATGCTGAATTTGAAGCACTGCTTCTTGTGCTTGCACAACTGATGGCTTGTTCCTTTCCCAATATTAGGTAAATCGCCTTGCGAAAACTTTGGGATGTGGCGCTTCACTGGCACAGAAAATGGAACCCCTGACTGATACTCCCACGAGTATTGGGGCGTCGGTTTGAGGACCCGAAAAGTCTCTGTGTCATCATTGACCCTCATAATCAGCTCCCCATCCTCTACGTCAATGAGAGTACGTCCAGTCGCCAAGAACGACATACCCATGAGAATAGGCACATCACCTGCTGGCATGTCTGAAAAAATCAGCCGAAAATATCAAGCTGCTGACCCTCACAAGGACATCCTGTATAATCCCACAGGCTCTCTAGGATGATTTTTCTGCAAATTGGAGAGTGATACAGGTTCTTCGAGGCTCCCTCACACTTAGCTTTTTGAATACTGACAACGGCTTCAAATTCACGCTCGCTCCCAGATCATAGAGACCCCTTCCCGTGTAGGCGTCACCCAAGGTAGCTTCAATGAAAAAACTATCTGGATCCTTCTTTTTCTTAGGTAGTTTATGCAAAACACATGAACTAACATGTTCATTTAAGTTCACTCTCTGAAATTCATACACTGCTTTCTTATCAAGGACTGCATCTTTAATAAACCTTGAATATTTTGGCATCTTTTGAAGTGCCTCAATCAACGGAATATTAATGTGTAGTTTTGAAAAAACATTTAGAAAGCGCCTGTATTCCTCAGAATCGTCCTTCTTCTTCCTAGTACGTAATGGAAATGGTCGTTCTGGAGAAGAAGAAGGAGATGGAAGTGGTACCTCAGTAGATTTCTCTGCTTCCTGGTGAATCATACCCTTTGATTGGGGGATTATGACATGTGTCTTCTCAGAATCGAAGACTTCATGTTCCTTCACCTTGGATGTTGTAGCTCTGGCATGACTCAGAGATGGTGGATCCTCAAGTGCAATACCACTTCGAGTTGTGATGGCTTGAGCTTGCTCCTCAGAAGTATGAAAAATGTTGATTGTTACTCTTTGTTCGGTTTGATCTTTCAGATATTTTATTTCGCTTGAGCCACCTGAAGTGCAATTGCAACAAAGCTGACCTGTGTGGACATGTCTGTCATGTGCTGTGCCATTATCTTTATTATCCCTGTCATCTCGGTTAACTCTGAAGGTGGTACTGGTTGCTGCTGATGCATCTCTGGACAAGCTGCTTCATGCATTGCCTCCACTGCATTCACATGAACCTTGCTATATGCCAGTGAGCTATGCTTCATCGGTTCTTGCTACTGGTACTCATAATCCAAGCTCTCCTCTTGCTCAACCACACGTCTTATCAACTCATATGCACCCTCCACATCGCATTTGAACAAGAAGCTACCTCCAGCTTCCAAATCGATCTTATTTTTATCATCCTTGTCAAGCCCATTATAGAATACCTGAATGATATGAGCTCTGTCAATGCCATGTTTGGGGCATTTACGCAACAAGAAAGTGAGGTGCTCCCATGCTGTGACGAGTGATTCATTCTGCTTTTGCCTGCAATTCCATATCTCGTTCTGCATCTGAATTATACGTGATATTGGAAAGAATTCACCCATAAAATGGGAGACACAATCTTACCACGTTGTGATTGATTTGGAAGGCAAAGAATCTAGCAAATCTTCAGCAACTCCCGTGAGGCAATGAGGAAATAACAGTAGTTTAAGTGATTCAACAGTGACCCCCTTGTAGCGTATTACCTGGCACGTGTTCTGAAATTTTCCGATGAATGCATGAGGATCTTCCTCATTTGTTCGAGAGTAGGTTCCCATCTCTTGTATGAACTGAATTGTGGACAGCTTGAGGTAGAAATTTCCAGCCTGAATTGGTGGCACCACAAAAGCTGGCTCAGTTCTGTTCAGGTTCGCCTCAAATGCCTGGATTATCGTTTTCCCAGACTTGTTATATGGCTTTGAGTGCGGTCTAGCCATTGCTGCCTGCAGTAATTATTCAACCTCAGCTAACCTGACTTCCATCTGTTCTCTGGTGGGGCTACTTGGCTCTTCGCCCTCTGCCATCATTACCTGAGATCACATCACTAGCAAACCCGTGAGGTAACGAATAGTGAACAAAACAAAAATAAAAAGTAAAATAAACTAATTGTTAATTAAAAACTTGTTAACCGTTGTCCCCGGCAACGGTGCCAAAAACATGATGCAGATTACTAGCACGGATTACGCAAGCGTACGGTCAAGTAGTAAAGAGTGAGTATTTTTAGTACTCGGGTCGATCCTTCGAGGACTAGCTCGCAACAAGTTTATAATTAACAATCTAATGTAGTTCACTAGGTAACCGGAGTAAAAGTTGTGTGATTTGTGGTGTTTCCACCCCCAAACAAGTAGCTGCAGTAAAGACAGAAATAATCGTAAACTAAAATTAAGAAGATTTCTTAATCATTAAATGGAGAGAAATAGGCAATCTCTTTGATCACCTAGGGTTGTAAACAATGTCCGGATTATCTGAGCAACACGTTAACTATATTCTAACTAAGCCGGGTAACAACACTGACTATCTTCGTTCGGTCTCAAGTCATTCTGCTTCACGGTAGACTACAATCGCCTATCGGTCTCTTTTGTATACCGATCTGTTCTAGTAGGCTAACGACATGCACGGCAACGGGTCCTGTCGGTCCAACGTTGCACGAAACATTCGAATCTCACCTACTGAATCTACCCACACTTGGCCAATCCTAACACGTCTCTTCTCGGTTTCAGTGATACGGGATTTATGTTCAAGTCTTATCCTAGTTAGTTAGAATCATTGTCGTGCATTCGCTAACTAAGCAGTGTTTCCGGTTAATTACCCCATCAACATTGAGTATTAAGCACAATACAAGAACAATTAGATTTTCTTGCTTCAAAGATCGCCAAGTACTGCTTCTGATCGCACGATCTGATTTGGTGATCGTGCGATCTGCTGTAAGTCTCGTCTTCAAATTTTGGCTAAGTATGGGAAGGGGGTTAAAGTGTCATTAAGAAAATTTGATTAAATGACACGTGCCTCCCCTCTTCATGTTTTTTCACCATTTTCTTCACGATTTCTTCTCACTTTTAGCTCCCGAATAATCTCCAACGCCCGTTTCTCCTCTCCACTTCTTCACCCAAGCTCTGTTTCCTGTCAAAACAACACGAACACAACCCGTGCGATCAAACATGACAAAAACATTTAAAATAATGCGAGCAACACTAGGATTAACAAAATAACGCCTAAAGCTAAACTTCTACGTTTTCTATCTAATCATAGTGTAAGAATGATTTTATCAACCCGGAAATCACGCAAAACGAGATAAAACGTGCAAGAAATATAACTATAATAGAGAGTTATCAAATCCTCCACAGTACATTGCGCGTCCCGAGAAAAATCAAGCTACAGACTACAATTTAATCCATTGAATTGCATTCAACTACACTATCCATGTGAAAAAACAACACACGCACCCATGCAATCTACATGACTATACATTATGCAACTCGATTATCAAACAATGCAAAAATTGTAACAAAACAAATATTTTTTTTCTTTATTTTTAGTTGAGATTGGGCAATCTCGAAAAGTAAACCGGCAAGTCATAAGGCTAGTGTGTGTGTGTGTTGTTTGTGTCACATGTCTAGTAGATTTGTATGCAATTCGGTGGATTGAAATGTGGTGTGAGACTTGATTTTGCTCGGGACGCGAAAATGGTAGTGTGGGGGATTTGATAACTCTCAATTAGAGTTATACTTCTTGCACGTTTTATATCATTTTGCGTGATTTTCGGGTTGATAATCTTAGTTTTACACTATGATTAGAGAGAAAACGTGGAAGTTTAGATTTGCACATGATTTCGTTAATCCTAGCGTTTCTCTTATGATTTTTTATATATATATTTTTTTGTCACGTTTGATCGCACGGGTTGTTTTTCTTGTTGTTTTGACAGGAGACGGAGCTTGGAGATGAAGCGGAGAGGAGAAACAGGCTTGGGAGATTAATCGGGAGCTAAACGATGAAGAAATCATGAAGAATTGGTGAAAAGACATGGAAATGGGATTCAGGTGTCATTTAATGAAGTTTGCGTAAAGACACTTTAACCCCCTCGAAGAGAGCCCCATACTTAGTGAAAAAATCGGCAGCCAACTGTAGATAGTGCTTTCCAGAAAGACGGATCACAGCCACGCGACAATCATCCAGCACACCTAGCTGTGATCCACGTGGGGGCTGCGAGACACGGCCCTCGCACACCACCACACGGGACTTGTAGGGACTTAGTGGTTTGGAGGCTAGAGTAAGTTTCGTCGCGCGCGAGCGACAACCAAGCCCGCGCGCGACCTTTAGCAACTTCTTTGAGAGATTTATGGCACGAGCTCCATAAATCCGGTCAACCTCATAACAGTTCCGGTATGCGCGGACGAAGTGCGTAACGGTCCCTATATATGCGGACGAACGTGCCGTTGTGGTTAAGGTAATTAAGCCGCCATTAATGGGCGCATTAACCCATTACAACGGTCATATTCTCCACTATATATAGGATCGTTAACCCTTCCTTACATAACACTAATCACCTGAACTAGCAGAAGCTCTGCCAAAACTCTGTCTCTCTCTCATACAGCTACTACTGTCTTACTCTCTCCCTACTCACAACCCTACTTCTTCTGTGTTCCTTATCCCCTGTTCTTGGTGTACGTCGAATCTTCCTCAAAGGATTCCCCTGTACACACCAACGTGAGAGCAACTCACTGGAAGTAGAGGATCACAAATTGTGATCACAAGATCACCCGCAAGACCACAATATGATCATATGATCACAAAAGGTGATCACAAGATCATAAACAAGATCTCAAGACTTAAAAAATTAAAAGAACGGGACTCTACTGAGAAAAGCAAACAAAACAAAGGTAAAACAAGAATTTTTTAGAAGTGAGTGGGGCTCTTTTTGATGGTTGTGCATCTGCCCCTGTGCACCGTGCTAGCTACTATCCGACTGGAGGGACAAAAAATCAAAATAGGAATTTAAACAAAAAGTGATGTCGCATATGCCAAATCAGTGGATATCGAAACATTATCCGGATATATTATTTCTATATCTTGATAAATTCAACATGAGATTTATGGCATGTACCCATCCACATCACTTTATGTTCACTTTTTGTAGAATTTTTTGTTGGCAAAATTGCACTGGAGGTACCTATAATTTGTAAAAACTGGCAAGTGAGTACCCAAAATTCAAATCATGCACCACGGGTATCCAATTTTTCAAAATCGTGCACCGGAGGTACCCAACGCTAACTGCCATTAACCTTCCGTCCATATTGGACGGAAAAGTATAAAAAGACTATTGTACCCCTTATTTTCACCTCCAACTTTTAAAAAAGTACAAGTTTTACTAGCAAATCTAATAAAAATAAAAAATAATAACATCTTAATTTAATAATTTGATGTATTTAAGATAATGCAATATATGTTATTAAAGTGACATATTTTTACATCATTTGAAGATATCAAATATGTTTTTATTGGGATTTATCCGTCAATCTTAAAGTCTTTAACTTTTCTTTAACAAAAATATCAAAATTTCATAATCTCACAATGGAAAGTTAACGGAAGGGTACATGTGAAATTATGTATGTTATTGTTTTATTAAACAAATACATGTGAAATTATGAAATTTTAATTTTTTTAAAAAAAATTGTTATAAAAAGTTGAAGACTTTAAGATTGATGGATATATGTTAGTAAAAACATATTTCATATCCTGAAATAAAGGATATTATCATTGAAGCGGATTCGCAGGATGCCATCCATTCCATTATTGAAGAGCTCCCTGAAAATTTCCCTTACAAAGCCTTGGTTCATGACATTAAAGTCATCCTCCATGGCAGCAGTAGCTCTATTACCTTCATCCCCAGAGAGAGGAATGGCCTTGCTGAAGCCATTGCCAAGAGAGGAAGGATGCAGCAGGATACGGTGGTTATTTTGGAGGATGCCCCCCAGTGGGTGGAAGAACTGATCATTAGGGACATGATCCTGAGCGGCTGTGCTCAGTAGTTGCCGAGGGGGCTGTTTTGTTTCTCTTTTCGTTGCTTCTTCTTGGTTTGTTTTGAACTTTGTATTTGGTTGTCTGTCTTTTTTTTTTAAATTTCATCATGATAAAAAAATACATCAAATTATAAAACTAAAATTTTATTATTATTATTATTTTTTTCAGATTTTTCAGATTTTTCAGTAAACCTTGTATTTTAAAAAAAGTTGGAGGTGAAAATAAGGGTACAGTAGTCTTTTTATATTTTTCCGTCCAATATGGACAGAAAATTAACGGAAAATTAACGACAGTTAGCGATGGGTACCTTCAGTGCACGATTTTGAAAATTTGGGTACCCGTGGTGCACAATGTTGAAATTTGGGTACCCACTTACCGAATTTTGCAAAATATGAATACCTCAGGTGCAATTTTGCCTTTTTTTGTTTACCTAAAGTTTTCCAGATATTTATCACACAGCTAGTGGATATGTCTCCTAATTGGGTGCTTATAAATTTTATATCGTGCTTTTTCGCATCTATGGACATCTGCTGCTCCTGTATGTTTACATCCATTGAATGAATTTCTTCCCTTAAGGCCTCGTTTGGGTAGAGGATAAGGTGGGAGCACAAGATAAGTTATAACTTCTTTTTTTTTATCAAGTGTTTGGGTGCCAGATAAAAGAGGGGATGACTTATGTTGTCTTATGCTGATGGAGCTTTTAATGAACAAATTTTATACCACCAACATGGAGGTATAAGTTCGGATAAAAAAAATAGCATGTAAAATGCTAGTGGGTTGACAAAAATGCCCCCACAAACTATCGAATTTCCTACTCTTTTTTATCAAGTGCTTGGTATCTTTATTTTGGAGGGGGTCATCATGATTTTGATAACTATTATTTTGGGATTGCATAACATTATTTGAGTATGTATGATTGAGCTAAATATAAAGACATTTTACCGTGCTTGCTGAAATTTTGTTGGTTTAATTTAACTTGTTTATTGTAGGTATTGTAACACCATACCAATATTGCTAATAAGTACTACTCCCCCCGTCCCATAATAACTGGCCCTTTTTGAAACTCCAACTTATTAAGGAGACATGCATTAATTGCATTCCTCCTTGAATTTTATAAGGAGATTGACATAATCGTCATTTCTTTCTCCATTTCCAATAGTTATTTTTTTAAGGGACATTTTTGTCAATATATGCAATTTTAACCTTGAAATATGAAAATGGACAATTATTTTGGGACAACCTAAAATAGAATAGTGGACAGTTAATATGGGATGGAGGGAGTAGTAATTAGACTCTATATTTTGCAATGGCCATATTGTATCCATGAATATTTGTTAAGCTTGCACATTACTACAAGTTTATTTCGCGTATTAATATGATTAATGATACTCCATTGTCAAATTATGAATGAATCGAAAACATAGTTATAATGTGATCAGAGAGTGCAATTTAACTATTCATGCCAGTAGACGAGAGCAATATTATTCAAATTATCCAACACACCGTGACAATGTAACTATTGTGTAGAAAAAAAGAGTAATAACTATAAATGGTAATACATTTTGTATACATTTGTCCTCATCAATTTGAAATATACAATCTTTTATACTAAATAACAGCACTGAGGGTATTACAGTTATTTTGGCACATATCCTGCTTCATATCCTGCATTATATCTGACAGCACTGAAACACAGACAACCAACATATTTTATCAGATCTTATCAGACAACATTCATATCCGTGCTCATATCCCAACATAAGTCTTATCCCTACATACCATATCCTCTACCCAAACGAGGCCTAAAATAAAAAATGCATGTTTCTTCAGCGGGCTATTTGTAACCTTTCGGATAAAAGAGACATTCTCGGTAATTAGACCTCGTATTTCGGGTTCATTTGCAATTTATCAAATACAAGACAAATCACTTTGAACTTTTTACGACTTTGTTAACATGGCCCTCACATAATTGCTTTCTCACAAGTGGCCCTTCAATCAACTTTTCTCATCTTTTGAGATTGCCTTCAATCAATTCAACAGTATAAACAAAATGAAGTGAATGATTGAGAGACATTGTCCCGATTTGGGCGAACTAGATCAAGAGATTGAAAGATAAAATTTTATGTAGTTTTATCAATCTCAAAATATCAGATCACTGATGTCAAATTTTAATTCGGATTGATAGAATTCATATCCTTCTCCCATTCCTTCGGACACATTTTCGGTCATTGAAGACACATGGCATTGACTAATTGGTGCTGCAAATCTGAATCCTGCTGTACCAGACTCAAATCCTCCTGTTGCAAATTAGGCTCCTAATTGTATAAGAGAAACACATCTACCTAAAGGGGACAAATTAAAATGGTTTATAATAATATAATTTCACTTAATTTATCCAAGTCAAATCAAGCCATTATCTGTCCATGCTTTAATTATGCATTTAATCATTTTTAATCCATAGATCTAGGCTCTCTCTCTCTATATACTAATGGAAAACTCATGGCTGAAGTCACTACAAATAATGTGGTCCATCGAGTTGGAAGAATATTTGGTAGTTAAAATCATTTGTTATGACAAACCCACCACATGAAACGATGAACGAATAAAGAAGAACACGGGACTTGATGTGGTTTGCTAGCACCCTTCATTTCACAAGAGGAACAATTACAAAGAATTTTGCATACAAATTATGGAATCCAAGGGTTCCTTATATGGTGCTAGGAAACCTCCAAGAGGCGCATGGACGAAAAAGGAAACAAGCCCAAGCTCATAAACCACCGCCTCCAATTGTTTCCTAATTATTTTATTTGCCTCCTTTGACCTTTCAACTCAAGTCATTCAACAAATCTCCACTTTGACTTGAGTTCTTTAGTCAGCAATAGCTACTCCTCTTCTCGTAAACAAAGCTACGTCATTTCTGGGCCCAATGTCTCTCGTCACAGAGACTCAATGGACCCCCACCAGGTCTGACATGTCCCGCATGGCCTCACTGACTCAAAGTGTTGAGCATTTCCAGGTAATGCTGGAACTAGCTCCCGGGAACCTGCTTCGTGAACATATTCGCGGGGTTGCAGCTGTCCCCACTTTCTTTGCCTTGATCATGCTCTCGTTTTTCAGAAATTGATACCTGACGTCAATGTACTTTGTTCTTTCATGATGAACTTGGTTTTTAGTTAAGCATATTGCACTCAAACTATCACATTAGACTATCGCTTGATCTTAAAGTAGGCCTAGATCATTGTCCATTCCTTTAAGTCAATTTTCCTCCTTTGCTACATATGTCAAAGTCATGTACTCCACGTACATGGTAGACAAAGTCACAGTTGGATGTAGCACAGCCTACCAGCTCACCACAGAACCTCCCAGAGTGAAAAATAACCAATCATTAATTAATCTCCTACTATCAATATTACCTGCATAGTCTGGATCCAAGAACCCAGCAACCAAGATATCCTGATTGGCCCCATAGCAAAAACTAATGTCTGACGTACCGATAAGGTACGTGAATATGTGCTTTACTCTATGCAAGTGATCCTTTCTTGGTTGAACCATAAAATGACTCACCACACTAAAAATGAATGTTATGTCTGGTCGAGTGTAGACCTTTACATACATGAGGCTTCGAACTGCGCTAGCATATGGAACTTTGAACATGTACCCCTTCTACTCCTTAGTCTCAATGGTGTATATTCCTACCTTGTTGTTGGTCGTCATAGGAGTATATATAGCTTTAGCTGATAACATACAGAATCTGCTCAAGATATTCCTGATGCATCCCTGTCTCTATAGATCTCGACTCCTAGAAAATTTTCGAGTAGCACCCAAATCCTTCATCTCGAATTCCGCTGAGATAACTCTTTAAATTCTAAATGTTCTCCATATTCTGAGTTGCAATAAGAATATCATCCACATACAGAACTACGTAGATACGTGACTCATTGCAATAGCTTGTGATACACGCAACAATCATACTCACACTTCTAGTAACTAATCTTCAATATGAAACTGTCAAGCTTCTTGTAACAATGCCTCGGAGACAGCTTAAGTCCATATAGAAATATTTTCAACTTGCAGACATAGTCTTCTTTTCCATGAACTTGGAATCCTTCTGGTTGGCTCATGTATATTTCCTATTTCAAATCTCCGTGTATGAAAGTTATTTTACGTCTTGCTGCTCAATTTCTAAGTCATGGTGTGCGACCAGCTAGTAGCAATCTGATTGAAGAATGTATGACCACCAATGTGAAGATCTCATTGTAGTCAACTCCTTCTCTCTGACTGAACCCTCTTGCAACCAACCTTGCCTTATACTTGACTCCCTCTCCAACTGTAGTTCCTTCCTTTCTTCTAAAAACCCATTTGCTAGTGACTATCGTCCTTTCTGCTGGAAATTTTACAAGCTCCCAATTCGAGTTCTTGCTAAGAGACTCCATTTCTTCTCCCATTGCGACAATCCATTATGGTGACTTGGAACTAGAAATCGCGGCCTTATAGGTGGACGAATCATCCTCCCACTTCTCGGTTACCTGCAATGCATATCCCACCTTACTATCATCCATGTATCTTGCAAGAGGTTGTATGACTATCATTGGTCATCTTTCAGTAATACTCTGATGCATAGGTTCCTACGATAGCGATGCATCCTCATCACACTCTTCTGCTTCTTCCTCTTCGTTTTCTGGCGGTGGTGGTGCCAATTCAGGCTCCTTAGAATCATTCGAAATTAACTTGCCTCCACTTTTTCTCTACATCTCCAACCTCAATCTCCACGGAACATTATTTTAGCATCGAACTCTCATTAAAGACTACACTTCTACTAAGTGTAATCATGTGGTCCGACCAAATCTTGTATCCCTTCACACATGTCCTATAGCCCATGAAAAACCTCTTCTTTGCTCTTGGTTCTAGCTTGACATCATCTACATGATAATAGGCAACGCAACCAAAAACCATTAGATCTGAGTAATCAGCATCTTTTACGGACCATACCTCAATAGGTATCTTCCATCAAACGCTTGTGTGCGGGCTCCGATTTATGAGATAACAAGTCATAATAGATGCCTCTCCCCATATACCTCTAGTAAGACCTGTATTCGAAACCATACACCATGCCTTCGCTAAAAGTGTTTGATTCATTCTTTATGCTACACCGTTTTTCTGTGGTGTGTGCCGAACGGTGTGGCGAGAAACTCCTTGGCCATTGCAGAATTCATCAAACTCTGATGAGAAAAACTCCAAGTTGTTGTCCGTGCGCAGCCTCTTCACCTTTTTCTGATATGGTTCTCTACCAAGGTTTTCCACTCCCTGAACTTTTCGAAGGCTTCACTTTTATGCTTCATCACGAATATCCAAGTCATCCTTGAGTAGTCGTCAATGATGCTCAAAAAAATACCAGTAATCGCCTATCACCTCAACTCGAGATGGACCCCAGCAATCCGAATGGATATAATCCAAAGTGCATTTCCTTCTATGAACCGCCTTTGAGAACATGCTACGTTGTAGCTTCACGTACACACAATGATCACAAAACCCTAAGCTCTTGGGCGTGTGCACGGTGAGACAACCTTTCTTGTGAAGTTCGTGCATTCGGCGTTCACTCATATGAACGAGCCTTATAAGCCATAACTTGGTCTTGTCAGCTTCTTGAATCTTGGCTGGGACAACTCCGACTTTACTTGTGACTGTTGAACCTTGTTGTATGTACAAATTTCCATTCTTGACTCCCATGATAATCACCTTAGAACCCTTGCAGACTTGTAGGTCTCAACCTTCACCTTTAAAACTGTAACCCTTGATGTCGAGTAGACTCAAGGATATTAGATTATTCTTAATAATTGGTACATGCCAAATTTTCATTAAAGTGCATAACTTCCCTTCATTCGTCTTCAAACTAACCAAGCCGCTTCCGATCACCTTGTAAAAAGTTTCGTTTGTCATATAGACAGACCCTCTATCTGTTTAGCTGTATGTCGAGAATATATCCTAGTTAGAGAAAATATGATAAGAAGCCCCTTAATTAAGAACCCACACATCATATGTGTGTGTGACTATATTATCTAGTAAAACATAGTCTTCCTCAGAGGTATTCTAATGTTCTACTACTGCTGCCAACATATTTTGTCCATGTCGTTAGGGTGCTCAAAAACCCGAGTGACCCGCCCAAACCGGCCGGTCCAAGCCGAACCTACCCGAAATATAAAGACAATGGGGCTAAATGATCGATTTGGATATGAAGAATTTCAACCCGCCCAACTATCGATTGATTATGGTTTTCAAAATGTTTTGGCCGGTTAGCCCCAAACCGCCCCGCCAAACATAAGCACATGTTTTCTTACATCATAGTAAGCATATAATTTTGAATTAATACACTTATTCGAATGACTTGATTATATAATGGATCCATACATAATTTACTATTTCTTTATTAATTTACTCAATTCGCCGTCATCACTTTTTTTCCTTCTCCAAATGTCCCATGAAAAATGATAATATGGACTATGAAAAACGTATACTACTAGTTGAAATTAATTTGAAGATCATATGTGAGAGTAAGACTTCCTGCTAGTTTTTCATCCATCGTATAATTAAATTTGTGATTCTAACGCGTATCCACCTACATTTTTTTAGGAAAAAAAACCCGTCCAAACAGATTAGAACCGAGCCGAGCCGCGAGTTAGTTGGGTAGAGATTTTTCTAACCCGAGGTAGGTTGGTCGGGGGAGAAATATGGGTTTCACCCGCCCAAACCGCCCCGCGAACACCCCTACACGTCGTCCTTGTTTCGGGCAATCTCTCTTCCACTTCGCATTTTCCTTGCAACATGCACCTATATCCTTGGGTAAATTCGAACCTGAAAATTATTTTTTCTTGTTCTTCTCACCCTTCTTGTTTCCACCTGTCGCCTTCAATTCGGAAGCATGGTATTCTGTACCTGTGTCTGCACCCTTGTGGCGTAACTTCCTAGAATGGAGAGCGGATCTCACATCTTCTAGAGTCAAATTGTCTTTATTCACAATGAGGACAGCATAAGTTCACTTATGATGGGGTAATGATACCAACAAAAGAAGTGCGACATCCTCATAATCCACATTCTCGTAAATATTGTGCAATTTTAGACGAATTGTATTTAATTGATCAAGATGATCTTTGAGAGCCGTACATTCGAGCATTTGTAGAGTGAACAACTGTTTCTTGAGGATCAACTTGTTGCTGAGTGAGTTCTTCATGTAGAGACTCTCCATGTGGTGATTCTCCTTGGTCACCCTTCGGGTCAGTCTTCCTTATGGGTTATGCATGCTTTCTTGGGCCTTCACGTTGGATGGAATTTATTTCTTGACCACTAAAGTCTGCAACAGAGGAAGAAGTAAAGAAAGGATGCAAGTTATCACCACATTAGTACTTTTTTAACAAATATTAGCATATTTAATTACAAATTTATATAGTCAATTTCAAATCGTAGCAAACTGGTGCTAGCTCGGTGGTAGAGAATTTGAAATCCTTGCATGAGGTTCTGGGGTTAAACCCGACTATACCGGCTATATGATGTAATTCTCTTAAAAAAAATTAAATTATAACGATTCATGATTCTCAAGAAGAACAAATAGCCGGGTTCGAACTTCGAACACAAAACAGAACAAGAATTTGATCTAGAATTTCATGTCATACTAGATAAAATTTGATTTTCAATTTAACTAGATTGTCAACTCAGATTATTTTCAACCGTTTCATTAGGTTCTGTAGGTTTCACACATGCTCGTATCTAACTTTGTTCTTCCAGAAATTGCATTATAGCCACACTAAATTTTACAGAAAAAAAATTACAAAATTTAAATGTTTTACCTATTTTGTTTATTTTTTTTTCCCATTCGGCCTCCATTGTGCCACTGCTGAGAGGCCATCCTGTGTTGTGTAGGCGTGATCATCTTTCGGCCCGATATGGGTTATGCATATTTTCTTGGGCCTCCATGTTGGACGGAGTCCATTTCTTGACCACTACAGTCTGCAACAGTGGAAGAAGTGAAGAAGGGATTAAGTATTTTCTTCTTATCTCAAAACGAAATTTAGAAAGCAAATAATTTGGGACATAATTTTTACTAATTCATAATTTTCCTTTAGGCTTCTTTTTATTAGCAAGTTTTAGTTTTTACTAGTATCTATGATAAAGTTTTTCACTCGATCTGCAGTTTTCTATGATGGATCAACTGCAATAATGTGATTCATTCCCCACTTCAATTTCATTCCATTTGATCACCCAGATTCATGAGAAACAAATCAAAACATCAAACCAACAACAATATTACAAAAGTTCAATAGAGTTACAAACACATGTAGTGAAATTAACAAACACATATCTTTAAGGAGCAGTGATATAAACATTGAATTGTGTAATGGTTTCAACACCATCAGTAGTATGCTGATCATGTTGAGGAAGAGCCTCAATTGTAGCATACCCTCTGGCATCCTCGTACTTTCCCGTCCCGCCGACCACAACGATCTCCGACACCGGCGACCCCGTCCGGTGGACCCCAAAGAAGCTTATCGTGTCGTCCACCTCATCGTGGTGCTCGCCTCCGTGGAACAACGCGGTCAACACGAGCGTGTGACTCGTCCCGTCCAACGAACTCGACAAGTAAAACCCTTGCGCGCTACCCAACACGGCCGAATCCAGCTCGTTCCCTTCGGTTAACTCGTTGTCGACGACAGTTACCGAGCCAAACATGAGTTGCTGAAGTGTCAAGCCAGCTGGAAGCTGACCAGCCGACACGAACGGCAAGTTGTTGTTTCCGCCGCCATTGACAACATTGTTGTTGCCGCTGTTTTGGGCGACAGCGGTGGTTGGCGAGCCGTTGAGTCCAACGAGGAGCGGGGCGTTGTTGTTGTTGATGACGCCGTTGACGGTGTTGAGGGGGACGCCGCCGTTGATGGGGAGGATTTGGTTGTTGGGTCTAGAGAAAGGGAGGTTGTTAACGTCGGAGCTGGCGACAATCCCCGTCACCACCCTGCCGGAAGGGTGCGAGCCGCCTAGGATGTCGTGCATGAAGAAGGAAATCGAAGGATGTGTACCGATCGGTGCAGCCACGGCGCCAACGACGGAAGCGGGCCCACTCGGTGATGTGGCGGTCCCTGGTGTGGCTACTGGCGCCACATCATCGTCCTCAGGAGTTGTGGTGGCCGGCGTTGTTGGAGTGGCTACCGGTGCCACATCATCGTCATCAGGGGTTGCTGGAGTTGCTACTGGGGCCACATTTTCATCGTCTGGAGTTGTGTTGTCATCTACAGGTGGGACTATTGGAGCGGGTCCACCTGTAGTAACAGCTACCACCGGTGCTAGTATTGGAGTGGCACCGGTGGCACCAGCAATAGCTGGGAATTGGCCACTCGGCAATGTAGTGCTGGGTCCGGTAAGAGGTGCCACATTACCGAATGTGGGGACGATTGGGGGTTGTGGGTCCACGTCATCGAGGATCCGAGCTGAGCTGGCACATCCTAGGGTACTGATAGCAAGCAAGAGGAGATAGAGAGTGAGCTTCATTGCATTGGATGACATTTTGGATTGGAATGTGGAGGGGAAGATTTTGAGAGGTTTTGCTTGATTATTTCTTGGAATCAGAGAGATTATATAGCTTTAGTGCACAAGTGAAGTTGTTGGTTTTATTGATGGAAATAATGGAGCTGGTGAGAGGCTAACCGAAACCAAGAACAGTGAAGTGAAGCTGATGAAATGGAGTAGGCAGAGAACCATTTTCAGCAACTTTTTGATGTTATAGTGAGGCTCATTCTCTGGCAATTTGTATGTTTAAACGATTTTTGAACATTCACACATTTGATTACCGATTTATAATGTTGATTAAGTCTGATTCTGTTACATCGCGACCATTAAGTTGCTCATAAAATTTATCATGTTCAAGAAGCGTAGCTCCACCTGGTTAGAATAATCGCTAAGTTTGCGTAAGTTTGTTTAGCCTAAACCCTATGGACTGATCAGGTTGAATTACACGATACTTGAGTTCATGTGACTAGTGATATTAATTTCCTTGCCCTCTGGCAATTTTCAGAAAGACTCTGGCTTTGACTTTGTTTGGTGCACATGTATTAACTGAAATCATCATCAACCCCTCCATAAATGGCCAAAAAAAATAACAGTCTTCTTCATACTCTGTTCCTCAATGTCGATGAAGAATTAGAAAAGTTGCCTGCAGTGGATCGGTTGAGTTGGAGTGGTAAATACACACACCTATGACCTGTCAGACAACATTTATTGAAATATAACAAATTAAGGTTGGTTCTTAGTTTCGTGCCATTTGCGATCATTAATCTTCACAGACCAAAGTTTGTTTGTTTCATCTTGCAAATGTTAACAGAAGATGTTAGGCATCAAACCCTTCATGAGTCAAACTCGATCACATGCAGTCTTCTATTTACAGAAAGTCACACTTTCATATAACGAGGACTCATACCCTCAAACAAAATACACACATTTGAGAGATACCCAAACTTTGTTATTCGGTCTATTTATAGTAGGAACAGAGAAGGAGCCAGGTATTCGAAACACACGTGGGCACCCTTGCTAGGTATTCAAAATACCTAGGGCACTATTGTAACATTGGCAATGACACAATTTGAAATTCTCATACATCACATGATAAAATTGCAGTTTTTCAAAGTTTTGTGTAGGGGATGTGTCTACCCGTGTTGCGGGTTAGCTCCACCCTTGAGTAGGAAGACCATTAGTTTGTAGAAGGAACTTCAATTGCATTTTTCACGTCCATCCACTCAGATAATCAAAAGAAATTATAATATACATATATATACATATATACAGATGCACATCATGCCGGTTCAAGGCTATTTATTACTATGAATATACCCCCAAAAAAGGGGCGGAAAAGGGTGCTTTGTGAACAATTAGTTGCACCACCATCACATTTAGCAACCGCAATAGCTAAAAAAATTAACAACCCCAAAAAAATCAACACAAGATTTCTGATCAAAGCTATTTATTTGTAGCTTCTTTCTTCCAAAAAAAGTTCCCTTTAGCTGGCTTCTGCAGTTGCTGAAACTCCTTTGTAAAGCGAATCATTCTCGAGCTTTTCCTCGAGCTCGAGCTTTGTGTCGACTCTGTCGCACAACCAACCGATTATGTCGGAGAACACTGTGTCCATATTCTCCGGCAACTCGCCGTACGAAAGCGAATGCCACATCCCAGGGTACAATTTGAAGGTCTTGTCTTTGCTCTGTGCTGTCTCAAACAAGAGCTTGCTCACCGCTGGATCAGTCACTTTGTCATCTGCACCGTGGACTACCAGAAACGGTACCGAAACCTGATTGATTAGGTCACCCGTTAGCCCATGTACTTTATCCTTTTTATATTATATTTATGACTTACAAGTGGATGATTAGGAAAAGTTAACAAACCTCGTTGAGTCTTTGCTCGAGTTCTAAGCTAGTGCTTAACAGCTGATAGCCAGTTTGCAGACGGGGTCGGCCTTTGTAACAATATTTGTTTGACCTTACCTGTCATAAGAAAAATAATTTAAGTACAAGGTAATTAATTAACATATTTAATTACAAATTTTTTTATTGCTCAATTAATGCATTAAATATATATAAATCTGTAACAAACCATTGACCATAAACTCAAATATTTTGTCACCATGGACCTACCTCAAGTTTTTTAAATGATTAGTTATAACGACTATTTCCATGTTAACCTTTTTTGCCTTTGACAAACATGAAGGAACAAAAATAAAGATGGATCGTCATTTTATGCAGATATTTTAGGGAAATGAATTGTACCTCTTCCCTCACTGCAGGGTCTCTGAAAGCGAGATCGATGATGTCTTGTGTCGGGATAATTCTCCACGTTGGGATAACGTTGCAAAGCTTGGTAAGAACACTGACTACCATCGGATGTGGTCTCATGTCAGCAGCTATCTGTTTAGATCAAGGAAAAAACAGAACAAATGTTACGAAATCTTCCTATTTTTAGACAAAGAAAAGTTCAATGTGAATTGAAATTCAAAGTTTCAAACCCAAAACCAAAGACCGTGTCGTCAGTGTCATTTACTGATTTATCCAAAATCGAAATTCATTATATAAAAGAAAAAAGAAAGGTCTAATTGAACATATTTAGCTCGTAGCCTCGCCTCAGTCAATGGAGAGAAAAAAGTTTTTTAAATTATAATTTTAGATAAATAATATACGTGTCGCTGAACAGCTGAACATTAGTGCGTAAGAGTAGATTGTGAATCATTAAAAACCCGAAGAAATTGTAACTTATCAATTAATTTCTTTTTTTTTAGAAAAGTAAATCAAACAATATTGCCTTTTCTAAATAAAGATTAGCTACCCACCACCATTGATGATCATGAGGAGCAAAAGGAATGTCAACTGTGGAGAGAGAGGGTTTACCTTACACATGGGTGCAATGAGAACAGCACCATCCCAAAAAGTAGGCTTCTTCCTGTGGAGAAGAAGAACAACAGCTCCACCCATGGACTCTCCCATTATTATCCTCAGTTTCTTCACATTCTCCTTCTTCTCTGAAACAGTTCAAAAGTTTCAATTAAAACCCGTTCATTGATCCAAATCTCTAACTTTAATTGACCTTCCTAATTAATATTAACTCCATCATAATCAATAAAATCAAAAGAAACAGAGGACCATGAATGATAATTTTTACCACAGATTCTTGTGTAATGTTCAGAGCAATCGGAAACAACGTTGTCGAACGAAGTGACTAAGCCTTGAAGCCCTTCTGATTTCCCATGCCCTTCGTAGTCCATCCCGTAAACTCCAAACCCTGCCTTCGCCAACCTCGTGGCAGCCCCTGTATTTTTCATTTTCACAACCCCAAATCAGAAAATTTTGTTTCATCAATACACTGTTTTGTTTCTTCACTTCTTGAAATGATCCAATCTTTGACAATGAATAGAATCAGAAACTGACCTCTGTTGGAGATGCTGCACTCCATGGCGTACCCGTGGCAGAGGAAGATGAGAGCCTTGGGCTCCTGGTTGGCTGGAAGCCATCTGCAGGTGAACATCTTCATCCCTCGCGAATTCAGCACGTATTCCTGAAATCAATCCAAATGGGTCAATCACAAATCATGGGAAATCTCCGAAACCATATCCAAATCCGTTGATTCAGGAGAAAAGAAACGAACCTCCTCGTATCTGATTCCATCTTGTGACGCCTGTCATCAACATCAAAAGAACAAAAAAAAGACGTTAAGATTTGAAATGAATGTTTGCAGACGAATAAAAATTGATGCGTGAGAGACAGAGAGAGGGGTATACCATGAGGAGGAGTGGGATTAATTGAAGAAGGAGAAGGAAATGGAAGAAACAGGGGATTGGTGAGAACTGTGTTATGAGGATGATTGGCGAAGTGTGTGTGGAGGGCATTTATATAGAGAGGATGGAGATATAATTATTCATTCTTGTTTCTCTTTTTTAGAATGGGCTTGGTCAGCTTCGGAGGTCCCTGACCTGACTACTACAACGAAAAGAGGAAGGCGACGAACTTGTTTGCCCCTGTAGATAGGAGGAAGGACGCCATCATTTTTCAGGATATTCACGTTTTTAGCGGGGGCTTACTTGTCAGATCACACTTTTTCGTCACCGACCGTGTCCGGTTCGCCCGTCTCCGGTTCAAAAAAAATTCAATAGAGTTTTTCATATTTCAATTTTAAAACACCAACACCTTTATAATAAATAGATGAACCGAACCTTCGGTTCCGGTTCGGTTAAACCGAACCGACGCCGGTACCGGTTCGGTTAAACCGAAACCGGAGAAGTTGCATTACCTATAACCGGACCGGGACCGGTTAACCGGAACTGCTAGTTCGGTTCGGTTCGGTTTACCGGTTTCGGTCCTATATCGATTTTTTTTTTTTTTTTAATTTGAGAGTGTTCGATGATTTTTAGTGAGGAAAGATGAAGAAGTTGGAGAGTGTTTGATGAATTTGAGTGAAGAAGCGTGAGGATAACAGAGAGTGTTTGATGAGGAAGTGTGAGAAAAATGTTAGAAGTGAGTTGGGTATTTATAGAAGTTGAATGGGAGAGTAGGGGGGTGATTGTAATCAATGAAAGTAAAAAAAACTGAAAAAAACGGCCACTGTCGCGCCAAACGGTCACTGACCGTTGATGGTGACCACTCATAAACGGACATTTTTTTAAACTAGCCACTGAAGCGATCGGTTCCGGGTCGGTTCCGGTTTGGTTCCGTACCGGTCCCGGTTCTGGCCCGGTTCCGGTTAACTTTTATGCCCAACCGAACCGTACCTGATATATATCGGGTCCGGGTACGGTTCGGTTCTTCCTGCTTCTGTTCGGTCTTCGGTTCACCCACCTTCGGTTAAACCGGTTCGGTTCTAACCGGAACTGCCGGTTTAACCGAACCGAAATGCATCTCTATAACCAACAATGGAAATTGAGATCTCATGGGTCATTGCTTGCACCTTGACCTCGCATTTGCAATTACAATTCTATCCCCTCTAGAATGTTCCATGTAATAGTGGTATATAATAATTTCCCTTTTAGAATCTACTATTGGGTTTTCTACATGAAGATGTACAACTCGTTATATAGTTTGGTCCATGATCATGGGCCAAACACCATAACCTCGTGGATCCACCGAAACACTAGGACCGTGACAAACTCCCCACTTAAATCCGTCGGCGCCCGTGTTGACCGTACATCGTGGAAACCTTCGATCATGTCTCTGCTCTCTTTTTTCGTAGAGTGTTGTTCTATCCCATCTCCCAAGTACTTCACGTCCATGGATGTTTGGTCTGCAAATATCTCCTTCAAGTCAAACATAGCTATTGCCTCCTTTCCGCAAGGAAATATTCCTGGACTGCAGGGATGTGTTCTCCCTCATCAATGCTTCAAATGGTCTCCTGCAACTCTTCGCAACTCCCATGTGCTACGCTAGAGTACACTTGAAATTTCGAGGAAGCAACACCTTCTCATCCTCAAAGGTGGGGATGATTCTCCTCATGCCATTCTTTAGCTCCAAGCTTCGCCCGGGGTCGTCATCATGCCTCGAAGTCCAATTCCTTCGTCCATTCATCGTCTCGAAAGGACTCTCCCCCGTTGCCTTGGACTTCGAGATCACCTCTTTTACAACTATGTTATGTTTTCCTCCTCGAATTCACGACCTCCCTTAGTTGTTCTTTTCCAGCCACATTTTGGGTGCATCAACAACCTTCTTAGCAACCAAAGTCTTCTACGCGAAGTCTGGACCAATCCCACTCTTTGGTGGCAAGCGTCGTGTCTTCATGCCCCTTAACAGTCTTCCCTTGGCATCTTGGCAACTTCACTTTTGGGCTTTTAGCCCCTTCATAATCCTCGATCAAACATAGTGCTCATAATACACCAACCATCCCGTTTACTTTCATGTATCAATGGGACAACGTGGGGGACTCTAGCTCCTACAACTCACATGTATTGAGTGGAAGCATTGTGAATGCACGCTATTTGTTCATAAACTCTGCTCCAACCACCACATCATAATAATCCATAGAATCACCAACAAATTTATAGGTCATCGCTATGTACCGAGTTGAACCACTGCGCATCGCATAACACCTTCTGGTGGTTTAGTGAAATAATCCCTAGTCTTCACATTTCCTCCACCTCGAATTACCTTCATGCCAAGTCTTCCTACTTCTTTCCTCGACACAAAGTTTTGGGTTGCGCCTGTGTCTACTTGGGCTCTCGCGGACTTTCCATTTACCTTGACCTCTGCATATGCCGATCCACATGCTTGTGTCCGAGCCTTCTCGGCGTTAGCTTGAACTGCGTTGAGTACTTGGAGTGCACCTACTCATTCTTGTGCTTCCCTGACCTCTGGCTCCGCGTCTACGACTGCTACATATCTTGCTAGGTTTTCAAGTAACAATGAAAGTAACACATACATTCAAGGACAATTTAATATATCTTACACGTCGAAAACATATTCTTAGTTTCCGTAAAAAGTCCATCAAGACATTCAATATAGGACGAAATGACCATGTACTAACTGATAGTATATGCCAAGCTGAACGTTATAGGCAATGTGAAGACTAGTAAGACGTAACCCGTATTCTGAATATTTGTCTATTTTTTTAAACTTGTCATGTTTACAGTGATGATCACTAATATGCCAAAACATAATGACTGCTAAGCATAAGTTACAGTTTGTGCCCCTAAGTTTATGTAAATAGGCAATTCATACCCCAATTGTTCATCAATTGGCAGGGGACACCCCGATTTTGGATGGTTTGCAACGGTCATTGACGGAAAAGGGCAAAAGTTCGAAATTGCCCATATACATTTACTCAATATTTATAGGATAATTTACACAAAGCACCCTCGGGTTATGGTAAATAGGCATTGGGTACCCCTACTGTTTGCCAATCCGCAAGGGACACCCTTAATTTAGACAGACTCCAATGAGAAATGGATAAGTACTATTTTACATCCAATCATTATACAATGCTTAATCTCCAAGTTACATAAAGTCTAAAGAGACCAATCTATTCATGATTTGTTGATTCATTTAAGACTTCGATAAGTTGTTGCGAGTAATTTCCTAGTGCTCCAAAAGAGCACCACGTAGTGCTCTACAACCAACAATCACTGTCAATTTGTTTAAGTGTTGCATTTTCATTGGTTGTAGTGCACCATGTGGTGCTCTAATGGAGCACTTTGACCCGGTGATTTGTTTAGAAAAAACTATGCAATTTTCTGATAATTTTGTTCAAGATGTTATAGAGTACAAGTTGCTGTATAACACTCTGTAAAATTTATCAAAAAATCGTATCGTTTTTCTATCCAAATCACACGGTCAAAATGACTCAGATACAAGAAGAAATGGAGGTAGTAATATCTAAGCTTCTAAAGGTTAAAAAATGACATTATATATCACTAGAGGCATAATAGGCATGAACCAAATACCGAAAGGTGTATCCCATTGCCAACTCACAAAATAGAATTGTTCCATGTCAATTGACAAACAGTAAGAGTGTGCATTGCATATTTACCTAAACTTGGAGGTAATAAGTGTAAATATCCAAAATTGAGGGGGGAAAAGGAGAATGAATAATACACCAAAAGTGAGTCCCACTATCACTTCACAGCTCCCTAACGAAATTGGACGGAAAGGTATAATTTGTAATTATTATTTCACAAAATAGGGGTGTTCCCAGTTAATTGATGAACAGTAAAGGTAGGAATTGCCTACTTACATAATTTCGATGGTGCAAACTATAAATTACCTGCTACGCATTAAAGGGTTTGTGGCTCATTTCCAGCAGGCTAGGTCTCTAATAAATTGAAAATGCCAACTTTTTGTGCGTTAATTCCGGGAGAGAACTTGGGAGAAAAGAAGGTGGTGGCCTGAATTACTTTCTCACAGTCTTTGTGTGCTTGATCTTTGTGACATTTTATATATATCATAATTCGGTTTATACGTAAACCGGATTTGTTCAAAAGCTTCTTTGCCTGATAATTATAAGTTTTTTTCTTTTTTTTTTGCAAACTAATAAGCTTGTTTATTTTTGGCGGCTATTATGTTTAGCAGTTTATTTATTGTTTAATTTTGATATATTTTTATAATTTTTCACCAAGAAGAATTCAATATAAACCGTGAACTATATAATTTTATCTAGTTCACGGTAAAGTTATATAATTCTATCGTTTCCAAAAAAAATAAAAAAAAAAATAAACCTTGAACTATATAATTTTATCTAGTTCACGGTAAAGTTATATAATTCTATTGTTTGCAAAAAAAGAAAGTCCAATGCAATTTTATTGGAGGATCATGCCACATAAGTTTACGAATTGTATCTTTCCATTCAATGGAAGCAATAATTGAAAATAAAATCCGATTCCCATACCCATGGGAAGTGGGAACTTTATATGAGTCATGTGACTAGTTCTTCTCTTCGTTTTATCTCTTTTCATTCATTACATTTCTATAAAAATATTTCACATTTATCCGTTTCAAATATATTATTTGCAGTCGTTTGAAACAATTTAGAACTAGTCCACTCACAAGTATTGGAACGATTCTAACAGAAATATACGGTTACAACTTAGTAAATTGATGAATCTCAAAATACAATGTGTATTTTTTCACGAGAAGGTAAGAACTTCATTAAGAAAACACAGTGTTAGAAATAATATCATAAAACGAAACTGTGTGAATCTTAATCTCGCTTGACAATCCGTAAATAGGGTTTTGTATGCGGTTGTGCCGAGTAGTTCCCTAACCCTCCATATTTTAGTATTTATTTTAGTAATTTGCTTATTTTTGTTGGGTTTCTACGACTTATGTAATGTTTTCGTTCACTAAGGGCGGTCTACTGTATAGTCGTGGTTTTCTTTTTCGGTCATGGGACACATTTTGCCAAAATACAGATACTTGCTTTAGACTTTAAGGAATACCAGTCTGTCCCGTCTCTTTGTTCCCATTTGACTTTTTTAACTCGTATCTGGATCACTTTGATCGGGTGATTTGGATAGCAAAATAATACGATTTTTTAATAAACTTTTCACCATATTATAGAGCAAATTTTACTCTACAACACCATGAAAAAATTATCAAAAAGTTACATCGATTTGCTATTCAAATCACCGGGTCAAAGTGACCTAGTAAATAGTGACAAAAATAAAATTGAGAAGAAAGAGACGGGACAAACTGGTACATTTTGCTATCGTGAATGATAAAAACATGCATGGTGTAAGAATATTATGTAGTCCTCAAATTAAAAAAAAAGATTGTACAATGGTCCTATTTATAGACTATACAACATATCTAAATAACGACCTACCTCTTTAAACTTTACATAATAATAGAGCATGTCATTTAGTCTGCATATCATAGCAGCCCCCTCAAAGTGAAATTGCCGTGATAAGCGGAAGTTTGGAAACCAAGTCATAAAAACGTCCAGGCGAATGTGACTTTGTTTGAATGTCTGCAGTTTGATTTACCAAAGTTACGTTCTACAAATGAACTATGTTAGCAGAGAGATGATATCGAGTACAGTGGAAGTCTGTTTCAATGTGTTTCGTCCTCGCATGAGAGACATCATTATGCACAATCTGGATAGCACCGCTGCTGTCGCAATATAAAGTAGTAGTAGAGGACTGCGACATTCACATACGAGCTAGTATCCATCGGAGCCAAATGAGCTCCCGTGTAGCATTATCCATTGCGCAATATTCGACTTATGTACTTGATCGAGCAACAATATTTTTCTTTTTGCTCCACCAAGATATAAGTTTGTCGCCCAAGAAGAACTTATATCTATTAGTAGATCATTTATTAGTTGGATCACCAGCCCAATCTGCAAGAGATAACCCATGTAGGATGGGAGTCGACTCTGCAGGAAAATGGAAATCACGAAACATAGTACCCCTCACACACTGGGGAATCCGAAGAACAACAACTTAATGAGTCCAATGCGGAGCAGTTAGAAACTGACTGACTAGATGAACATCATAGGTTATATCAGGATGAGTGATTGTAAGGTAGACTAGGCTACTTACGAACTTTTGATATCGAGTACGATCAGAAAATGGTTTGGCCTCCAGGGGGTTCAACCTCAGGTTTGGCTCCAAACATGGTGGAGGCAACCTTGGAATCACTCAATCATGCACGAGCAATAATATCAAAGGCATACTTGTCCCGAGAGAGAAAGAGTATACACTGCTATCAGAAGTAACCTCAAGGGCCAAGAATTAACTGAGAAGCCCCAATCTTTCATCTCAAAACGATGGTTTATGGAATCTTTCAATTCACTAATACCAAGACAATCATCTCCTGTTATGATCATACAATCAACATTGATCAACAGAAGAGTAATTCCACTATCTGTATGACGAATGAATCGAGCACAGTCATATGAATTATAAGAGAAGCCAAGATGGAGTACGGTAGAACGAAACTATTCAAACTAATCCCATTGGGCTTGCTTAAGTCCATTGAGAGCGCGATGAAGGCGGCAACCTGTGATTTAGATACCACAAGGCCAAGTAGTGGCTACAAATACACCTCCTCCGTGAGGTCACCATTAATAAATGCATATGTAACATCCATATGAAACAAAGTTCAACTCATCGTAGCAGCTCCCACTATCATAGTGCATACCGTGGTAAGTTGGGCCAATAGAGAAAAAATATTTTCATAATCAGTACCATATTCCTGTGTGTAACCTCTAGCCACTAAGCGATCTATATATTTTCAATAATACCATCGTAACGAGTGTTAATATTATATATTCATCTCCACCCAACTGTCTTTTTAACAGGACAAGATCCCAAGTTCGTGTTTGTGCCAAAGAATCCAATTCATTATTCATTTCCATCACCCAATGTGGATCATACTTTGCTTCTCTATATGACTAAGGATCATGCTGTTTAAAAATAGCACTCATAACAAAATCAATAAACAATGATGGAATTGTATTCTCTCTAGTGAATCGACGTGGTTCAACATCCTCATTTGGATAACATGATTATTGGTGGCTCTTATAAGGTTTCATCATCATCACTATGCTCAATCCATGTGGTCGTAGAAGCTGTTTAATGGTTTGGTTCGGTCCCGTAGGATTGTCATGTAAGATCTTAAATATACTTGGTGAGGGGTCCGCATGAAAAAAATGATATAATGGATCAGTGAAGGCAACAATTTCTTCCAATGTGGATGAGTGAAATGAAGAGACACTTGAAAACATTTTATTCTCCCAAAAGACACATCGCGAGAGATACAAATATGCTTGGAGACTGGATCACATAAATTATACCATTTGTGTTTCAATGCCATACCCAAGGAAACAACAAACGCAAGATTCGAGGTACTAACTTGTTGTGTTCATGAGGACGAAGGAGTACAAAATCAACACACCCAAAAACATGAAGAAGTGGGTAATTAAGAGGCACACTATGGAGTTTCTCATATGGTATCATATTTTGTATCGCAAGAGTGGGAACATGGTTTATTGTATAAATAGCAGTGATAGTGGCTCCCCCCAAAATGTTCAGGACACGAAGATGATACGAGAAGGGCACAGACAAAGTCAAGGATGTGGTGATGTTTGCGCTCAACGTGACCATTTTGTTGGGAAGTGCCAAGGCACGAACGTTGAGGTAAGGTGCCTTGAGAACGAATAGTGACAAGGAATTAAGCTTCTGTATATTCTCCAACATTTTCAGTCCTAAAGAATTTAATAGGGCAAGAGGATTGTGTTTTTACCATGGCGGAGAACTCAAGATAGAGTTGGGGCAGCTCATAACGATTCTTTATAAGATATATCCAAGTGTAACGAGTGAAATATGTAGGGTTTTGATGCAGGTTAAGTAGCGGAATAATAAAAATTAATCCTGCTCAAACCCTTCCAAGGATCACAGGGAAGCAATTATAACATGATTAGAGTAGAAACATGTGTATCTTAGTTTGTGTGATCACTAAGAAGTATTGTGTCTTCGTCTCTACGAGTATCCACACCTTGGATCTTTGACTGGAATCCTTCTCCACGTGTAGTGCTAGCAACGGAAGAAGGAGGGAAGAGATCACGCAAAACGGAGCAAGCCGCACAACAAGGAGTGGCCGACGGCAAGAGGGCGGACGAGTCAAGGAGACTTCGGACTTCTTGGCTTTTTGTCTCTCTCTCTCTCTCTTGCTTTGTTATGTTCTCTCAATAATGACTTGTCTTGAGAAAATAACAAGCTAGGGTTCCTTTATATAGTTAATAACTCTTTATTAACTAAATAATTGCCCCAATACTAATCATGTCCTTACATGGATTAGTCCACTTACAAATTAGTCCCACTAACTTTGCTTGTAGTTGTGTTACGATCCATTTATTTAATTAGTCCAACTCATTAATACCCGTATCCAATTTAATCCATATGGTGTGTGACCTCATAGGTTTCTACTTAGTTGGTAGTAACTATTACAAACATAGAGCGGTATCTAGCAACACATCTATGCCACCCAACTAACATAAATAGTCAGTGATCCTGACAAATCTTGTGCCAAATGTTACCGTGTTGTGTTATCCATTTGTCTCCATATCCGGATTGGACACGAGACATAATTTTCACACTCATATATCCAATGCATAGCTTCTCGATCCTTGGAATAGGCTTATCCATGCAGATAACATCAATATATCCATATTGATTTATCTGAGTCTGGCCAGACATTCCATAAGCTCTACCCCTAGAGTGGCCGTGGATATTTACCTCTATTATGCATGAAGGGAAAATCCTCTCTACATCACTGCGATCTCTAAGCTTGCTTCCTATCATACCCGATAACTATGTTTATAGTTACCCAGTTACGGTGTAACGTTTGATAATACCAAAGCATGATATTTCACAACTAGAGTATCCAGTGACTTCAAGTCTAAGGATTACAACACCATTAACACTACGAGAAGCACTTGTGACATTGACATAATCAAATGTAGCTTTCTCGCGGTGGGTCTATGCAACAACCCCCTTTATCCGGCTCGGGACGAGACCGGGAGGGCGATGCTTGATAGAATTGGCGGAGATCAAAAACAATATAATCCACAACACATACTTATGTTATTAAACAACTACATGAAATTTTAAGTCTTACACACTAGCTGATTAATATTACACAAAAGCTAACTAACATTTCTATATCAACTACTGGTGGCGTTCATAGTCTAAGTGAGTCTCGCGTCCTTCTATTCCAAAATACTCAGCTCCTAGACCTGCGGTGGGAAGGAAAAAAAGAACCGCAGTTTTGAAAATCAGCAAAAATACTGAGCGAGATACATCTTAGCATGTAAAAACAGGAAATACTAGATATGTTGCTGAATCACGATTTATATAAAATAAGAGTAACAGAGTATAAGTAAAACAATATAAGAGTTTGCAACGGCGATAACCAATTATGAATGTCGCAAGAGTTAAAGCACTTATTTAAATTCCAACCCGTCTTATTTTTCCAACATTGGGGCAAATAATTTCAATGTGTCGCGCTGTAACCCGGGTAGACCAGAACAAAGTAAAAGATGGTACTGGTGTATAGGGGCTTCAAGAACCCAAACCTCTCTACCAAGCGTTGTGGATCGCATTCCGCGTCCCGCTAGCCATCATGACCACATCAGACATTCTATACCTTAAGTGTTGCAACACCCTCCTAAGAGCGTCAATCAAAGGAGTGGTATCTAGAAAGCAGTACTCCAGCCTACGGCTAAAGGAGTCGGGGGCACACGGAGTCCCGCATTTTAGGGTATAAAACCCAAGGGATCGAAACCCGAGATAAGTAACATAACTAATTCCGGTACAGGCGAATTCTTCCACTTCACGTTATTAACGGATTATTATTTATCGTGTGGCCGTTTCAAATCAATCATTTCGAAACGTAAACAAACTCAATTAAAGCATGTGAATCACAAAACACATTTTGATACAAGACATAAATCATGTTTTGACACGAAGGAAGCAAGGAACACGAGGCTAAGCATGTAATCTCACCTTAAGTCGAGATAGCAATTCACAATCTTCACGGATAGTTGAAGTAGCCTATGTCTACGAATCCGTCGCCTACAATTTACAAGTATCTAGTCACAGCGATGCTACTTCCAATTAAACTAATGCATGGATGTTTGTCTAGGTCGGGTACTAAGTCCATCCCAAATTATCCTAATTAACCGGTTTCAAGTGGCGTATTCATGTGTCGGATACAAGCTCTACATTAATATCATTCTAAGTGTCACTAATGCACATATAATGATGCTCACATATCAAAATAATTCCACCAAAGCATTTAGAAATCCAAAATTTCAAGTTTTCTAAAACATGTGAAGCTACAATTCTGGACAGAATTGTAGCTCTGACTTTAGAGCCACATTTATTATATCAAAACATCTCCTAAAATCTTGAAATTAATATATGATGAACCTACATGTGTCTAATTTCAGAAACATCAAGAAAATCATGTATATCTATTATAAAACTCAAGTTACAAAATAAACAAACAATATTGTGCAGAAACAAGTTTGGCAGAAAGTTTCAACTTTGAAGAACAATTAGTACTATTTGGAGAATAGGAAAACTTCCCATATTCTCCAGAATAAATCCCCTATGTGTCTAGTTTCACCAAAAGAAAGATTGGGTACTATAAGTTACTGTAAATGAGGGTTTTAATAATAATGGAAAGATTGGTCCAGAAACAGATTTTCAAAAAAACATGCAACTTAAAATGAGCATATCTCCCTAACCAAAATAGCTATGGAGTTGATTTTTTTCTCAAAATGATCCCCTCTGAGTCTAGTTTTATAAAATGTAAAATTTGAAAATTTCACAGTGACAAAATTTGGAGCTAATCAATGTTTTTCACAAACTAGTCACATTGTAACAACATGCAATTTTGCCAAGAACACTCAAAACATGATCAAAACAATCCTATGATACATGCAACTTAAAATAACTTGATATACACATAGATACTAACAATTAGACATGAAATAAGAGATTCACATCAAGGATTTGAAGAATCAAGTGAGAGATATGAGAAATTCGTGCTAAAAATTAACAATTCAAGACCCAAACACACATTCAAACAAAGATCAAGAAATTTTCTATCATGATGAATACACTACATCAAAATGCACAAATAAAAAGAGATAAGGGATTCTTAAAAGGCCTTAAAGAGCTTAAATCATGAAGAATGTGAAGGAAATGGCTCCCCCCATGCATAGTGTGACCTTGGGCTTGAGTTTTTTATGAATTTGAAGGTGAAAAATGAAGTTTTGGAGGTGTTTTTGTGAGGTCAAAACTCCAATCCGGGAATGGAGGTTTTGGAGAGAGAATGAAGCTACTTTAGTGTCCTTCAATGGAGAAAAAGAGTGAAGAAGAAGAGATGATGATGAAGCATGGAGAGTGAGTGGTTGTGTGGGAGTTGTGGAGTGATGGGTGTGAGTTGATTGTGATGGTGATGAGAAAAATTAATGATGGAGATATGTAATGAGAGTCTCTTCATATAATTATAAAATAGGTGTTTGACTTGGTTGAGTGGAGGAGGATTGAAGTACAATTTAAAGTCTTCCAACAACATAGTTGTGGTAGAAATTGGAATAACAAGAAAAAGAGGGTTGACATAAAAATACTAGAAGTTGATGGTGAGTAAAAGATGACACGAACAAGAGGGGTAAAATAGCAATTTCCAATTACCATCTAGCACATAAAAAAGATAAACTTTACATTAAATAAAATTACCAAATAACTCCAAATAAACTATTATGTCTTTAACTATAAAAAAAAAATCACTTTTATAAAATTAAAGAAAACACGTTTAGAGTAAGTTTGAAATAGTAATATTATCAATTTTTTTTTTAAACTCAAGTATTTGTTTTATCGAAATTACAAAATAAACCTTAGCAAAAATACGGGGTATTACAGTCTATCCAGTATGCCATTACTCCTAATACATATCCATGTGTTAGACTTGATATATCCATAATCTACCCACATACTAGTCTATAGTTGATCGTCCTGTTAATCAATAATGAACTAGGGGTATTTAAGATAAACAACACAATTGTAATCTAAGAACTTCATTATATTGAATATCTCCATAAATAATACAATGATATATTCTAGAAAATAAAGTTCATACTAAACAAATTTCCTCTAGGGAATTCAAAACCCACAAAATCATCCGTAAAGATACCAAAATACCTAGACCCTCCCATAGTGGCATGAAGAAAAGGACCCCGAACATAAGAGTAAACCAAGTCAAAAGGAGCTGAGGAAACTAAATTACTTTTATTAAATGACAATGCAACTTATTTTGCAAGCTGACAAGGAAGACAATCCAAATGATTGAACTCAATTATTCCTAGATTGCCACTAGAAATAACTTTTTTTATTACACCAGAAGAAGTATAACCTAACCTAGAGTGTCATAAACTAAAGGAATAAGGAACTGTGGAAGCCACAAAGTGACAATAATCAACAAGATGCAGTGGAAGATGAAGATTGGTGAGCTAAAACAAACATCCAACCCCACAACTAATCCCACCGCGTATGTGGATCCTGCACACGAAAACCATTAGCATAGAAATTTACATAAATTTCAAGTTCACATAACTTCCCCATTGTTATTAGATTCTGAAAGGGGAGTATGCAGATGAATATGCAGCACATATACTCTAGAAGGGGGGGGGGTGAATATAGTATGCCAACTTTTTGCAAAACTAGAGAAGGAAAATATTTTTAGTTTTAGTGCAAAGGAGTTCAAGGCCTTGAACACAAATTAAAGCCTTTGGAATGAAATATAGTTTGTAATAAAACAGACAAGTCTTTTACAAGACCTTGAAAAGAGTTTCAAACCCTTGAAAAAGAGTTTTAGTTTTAGTGCAAAGGAGGTCTGTTGGATGCTCTTCCCTATGAGAAACCACCATCACCTGCAGTACCAATGATCACCAGATGGTTAAATCTTATATAGTGATACAAGCTCTGATACTAATTGAAAGGGGAGTATGCAGATGAATATGCAGCACAGATACTCTAGAAGGGGGGGGGGGTTGAATAGAGTATGCGAACTTTTTGCAAAACTAGAGGAGGAAAAGAGTTTTAGTTTTAGTGCAAAGGAGTTCAAGGCCTTGTACACAAATTTAAGCCTTTGGAATGAAATACAGTTTGCAATAAAACAGACAAGTCTTTTTCAAGGCCTTGAAAAGAGTTTCAAACCCTTGAAAAACAGACAAGTTTAAGTGCTGTAAAAACTATGAATGTGAATGAACTGTAAATGCAGGAGACATATAATTTATAGAGTTCAGTACATTTGGAACTACGTCTCTACCTCAGGGATCTTCTCCCTGCAGGATTTTCAACTCAATTCTTATTAATCAAACGCTAAGCCCTAGATCTCAAGCACAGAGAATTGCCTTACTCTGTTACAGCTTGTGGTTCTCCCTAACCTATCTAGTACCTTCTCTAAGAATTCTATATTGTTCAATTTTAACAATCCTTGAGAATGATGTATAGAATTATTACAGAAATGATCTACCAATAAAGTACAATACAGAAGAACACTAGAGTAGAAAACTGCAGTGAAGAATGCAGTGAACTTCTGTGTGTTGGATTGTGAGAGTGATGAACTTCTTTGATGCTTGTCAATCCAGAATTGTGTCTCTCTTTTTGCCCGTTGAGTGTTGTCTATTGATGCTTCGAATTGGGCTCTATTTATACAGTTTGAAATTCTGCAAATCTTCCCATATTTTCAGCAACAACTTCCGGTATTTTAGGCAACAGCTTTGACTCTCTTCAACAGCCTTCTCCAACGGATAGTTGATCACAATATTCAGAGATTTTGATGTGATCTTATCTTTAAACAAATTGAGAAGCTGTTAAGAAGATCTGATTGATCACATGATCCTCTTCACTAAGTAGTTTCCTTCCTGCAAAAGTCGGATAAGGGAACAAATCCTGCAAATATAGGAAGTAAAATTTCCCTGCAAAACTGAATCAAAACAATGAATTAAAATATGTTAGATATAGCAAAACATTTTGTCTTTCATCATCGAATAATAACACATTAAGTACAGGGGTGAGAGGGATGGTATTAAATCAAAAAGAGTTTAGAAAAACTCCCCCTCAGAACATGTATGCATGTCTGACAGTTTCAAGACTTTGAATCCTGGTTCAAGGCCTTGAAATAGCTCCCTGTAAAACCTGATTCAAGGCTTTAAAAACTTGTTCAAGGCCTTGAAATACCTTCAAGTCCATGAAACCTGTGACCTTACAGATTCAAAGTAAGCTTAGGATTCGAGTATGTATTATGATGTGACATAATTATAGTAGAGATAGATCCATTATGTGTAACATGCATGTTTGAACCATCAGCAGTGTGGATGAGGGGAGTAGGAACATATGCAAATTTCGATGTAAATACATATGCGTTAGATGTCATATGACTGCAACTCCCAGAATCAAAGTCCATAACGATTTACATGAGTTTCACGAGAGAGGTGGTTTTGAGCCTGCTAATGAAAGAATTTGCTTTAGAGAATTGGCTACCTTAACAAGATCAAGTTATGCGAGAGAACTAGTGATTGCTGATGTTGACGCTTTTCCTAAAGCTTTTTGGGTTTACCTCCTTTGCCGCTATGTTTGAAGCCCGTCTGTCCCTTATCCTTAGTACAATCTATGGCCCAGTGCCCATACTCCTGACTGTTTCGATATTGAAAAGACAGACAAATCGATATGTGATGGCCAGGATCATGACAATAGTTGCACTCCTTCTGATTACCATATAAGCAAGACATAAAAGCATGTTGTGAACCAGAAGTAGCAAGCACCGCGTAACTCTGCCTCTGAGGATGTACCAGACCAAGGCGAACTTCATCAGACAAAAGTTCAGAAACAATAGAATCACGAGTAGAAAGTGGTGTCCATTGTAGGAGAGAAGCACGAACATATGCATCATCAAGAGCCCTAATAAACTAAATAAGTTACAATGATCTCGGTAGGCCAAGTGCAAAGTAACATTTTCACACTTCCATTTAGACTCAAACTGAGCTAACTAATGCCACACATCATCCATTTGAGCCTAGAATGCGTGGATGGATTGGTCTTGTCTTATTTTACTAATTTCATGCATATGCTGATACTGATGAGACAGATCTGAAGTAGTGTACCTTGAGCTAAGAAAATCCCACACTTATAGGGTCGTCTAAAAGCGACCAAATTGGTTCCATATCGATGGAACCAATGTATTGGCAATCCAACTAAGTATCCAAGCATTGAATCCCATTCTTCTTGAAGATCTTCAAGACTAACAATATGTCAGTTGCAGTAGCCTTCGGGGGTGGAACCTCAGTGGGCCTGGAAACTTTTCTCATAACCATACACCATAATTTCTTGCTCCACAAGAAATTAAAAAACTCATGAGACCATAGCATGTTGTTAGTACCACCCAAAATAAGAAACATCATATCTATCCACTGTGAGTAGTCACTAACCCAAGAACGGGAGTAAGATTTAAAAAACAAGGGTAAAATAATCCTCGAGCTCGGAAATAGTGGCTAGATTTTGTAGTTCACAAAACAGAGTCCAAAAAACAGAACCACAACGTCGAAAAACCTCAGGACCCAATGTGATTCGGTTCAATTTTGATGAACATGCGAGCAAAAACGGCGGGTCAACGTTGCTGAGCGGTACAGAGCAGGAGCTGAAACAAATCTGGAGCAAAACAGAACAGGCGCTGAGTAGACGGCTAAAAAACGATCTGATAGCTCATGCGGAAGCAACATCTCACACGGAAGCTGACAGCGCTGTAATGAACTGTCAGCTAATATGAAGCCGCGTCGGGAGATCGGCTCGGTGCTAAGCCGTTCACGCGGGATCGGGTGGCTGGGCAAGTAGTGCATGTGGCGAAGGGGGTGACGAGACAACATATTTTTCGGCGTGTAGAGTTATGTTTGCTGTGATTCTTTTGCTATCTTGCTCGATTTTTTTTTTCCGAGTCGATTGTTAAACTTAGTTTTGTTGTGCGACAATACGGTCAAACAAGCAGCAGTTCGGGAGTAGAAACTCTTGGACGGAAAAGCACGAGAGATAAGAATACCATACCCTAAAATCGTGACGACCCTGATACCACGATACAAATCTGTGTGGTTGAAGAATATTAAAGCTACAAAAATGTCATATTTATAGGTTGTACAACACAACTAAATAACGGCCTAGTTCCTTGTACTTTACATAATAATTGAACAGCCCATTTGGTTTGCATATCACAACAGTGAATTCGTGATAGAAGCATTAACAACTTCAGACCCTTCTCTCCTTTCGATGTTAGAATCCAAAATACTCATCGACAGTTAAGCGACCATGGTTGTAGAGTATAACTGTTCTCAAGCTGTTTAAAGCGATACTTGGTCTGTTTATTCTATTTCTTTCAGTTTTGACTTTGTCAACCGTAAACACGTCACTTTGACCCGGTGATTTGGATAGCAAAATTATGCAATTTTTTTGTATTTTTTATGGAGTTATAGAGTAAAGTTTACTCTACAACACCACGAAAAATTACTAAAAAGTTGCATCGTATCGCTAATTAATCATCGGGTCAAAACGATCCAATGAATAGTGATAAAAATTAAAGTAAGAAAAAATAGAAGAAACAGAGGAAGTACTTGAATATTGGTGCATCCTAGAAGTTTATAGTTTAAATCAGCGAGGCCCCTTCGAGTTACGTAATGTGTTATGTGTAATGTATCGAGCTACTTGCATCTTATCTTCAACCATTGTAATTCACATTACTTATGATTAAATAACTAAAATTGCATATCGAAAAAATCCACACTGTGTTGAACACTGAACTCCAAGTTTCTGCACCCTAAAATAGTGTATTATTAGAAAAAATTAGTGACCTAATTTAATTGTTACCGACAATCATAGAGATCTCAACCCTTTGGGAGATTGGGAAACCTTTTTTTTTTTTCTTTTTTTAGGGGATTGGGAAAGTTGTTGATCTTAAACGCGTATGGTTTATTAAAAGGAAGAAACAATAAAAATAAAATATGAACTGTTAATATAGTTTATTAGATTCTAAAATGAAGATCTTAAGTGAATTTGGTCAGTTATGAAAGATTAATGCTTCTACGTTGTTTCCTCAAATAATAATAATAATAATAATAATAATAATAATAATAATAATAATAATAATAATAATAATAATAATAATAATAATAATAATAATAATTCGAGTTCCCCCAACCCCCCCCCCCCCCAAAAAAAAATACTTCGAGTTGCGCAAGTGGATAATCGTTTAAATATCTTCTCGATTTGATCTTCTTTTGCTAATTGGCTCCCAAGGGGTCAACTCTTTCAAGTGGATTATTAGTGATTATTTACTTTAAACTAAAGCAACCAACTAAAGCAACCATGGAATAAAGAAGTTAAATCTTTGACAAAAGTGAGCAGTAGTACGATGTTACGTTCAAATGAAGATTAATTGAGAAAAGACCTATTTTTTCGGTTACAGTTTCTTCATACAAAGTTCAGCTTCTTTTAATTGATTTTCAGCTTCTTTTAATAGACTACCCACAGTCTTGCGTTCAGGCTCGCCCACGGCCGCGATTATACTAGTCAAACAAGGAGGAAGCGATTGCCACGGCAACACTAATCAGAACTCAAAAGGCGCTCTGACATGTGACAGGGGAGACCAATCGAGGGATCCCGGATTTAGGAGGTCTCTACGTGTTAAACAAGTGTAAGAGCGAGGAGGAGGATGGAAATGTTGGAGAAAAAACAGTTAGTATAATTGTCGATATTAGAAATATGGATAATGATTCTTACAAAATAAATATTATTTTATAAAGTTATTATTTTTATTTGTGTAGTTAATGACCAATCAAGTTGCACAAATACAGATAGTGACTTTGTAAGAATAATTTTTTGCTTTGTAGGAATTACTACCCAGAAAAATTAGTGTATGGTCAGTGTAGTCAGCTGATGGTGTCTTAACTTACGATTGTGGGTAGTCTTCATTTTGGTACTAGTTGTAAAACAAAAATAAAATGATTTTCTTAGAACTAAAAATAAAAAGATTAAAAAACACAAGTTATTTTTAATAAAAAACCATACTAAAGATGACGTCAAAAATAACAAATAAAACATGTTTTGAATAAAATTTTATTCGTAATCAAATATGTTTAAAGCGATAATAATAAAATATGTTTATAGACAGTGTTACCAAACATAAATTTACACTTTCTCAAGAAAAAAAACATAAATTTACACAAGTGTGTTAACTAAAAGTTCTATAAGTTCTACTAAATGTATCAAACTTATAATCTGGTACAAATAAATTGAAAACGAAACCATTTCATTTAGTTTTCTTTTTCTTTTTCAGGTTTATTAAGTTAATATTCATACACAAGGTTTTTTGTTTTGCTGATTCCAAACAAACTAGGTACAATTTCAGATTTCGTTATTGTTTTAGCATATGTCTAAGTTAATGAAATGCAAAGAATCAAATAAAAAGTTAATGAAATGCATTTTCGCAACCGAAGCAACTTTATTTCCACTCAAGTTGAAGATAAATATCATAGGAATCTTAAGACTATATCTATTATTCGACCTATAGACAACTAGTATTGACTAAAAATATTAATCTAATAATGATTGATTATCTTCTTGATATTAGAGCATTAAGTATTAATAAACATTTGTTTACTAATCTTCTAAACCAAACAACATGTGGAAACAGATGTTTAGTGGCCGATTACATGACTTTGGATTCCCCTGGCGCTTATTTAAAATACATCTTCGTTTGAGGGGCCAAGCACTACTTTGAATTGGTTTCATTATTATCTATGTAATAATAAATTTGTATTTCACGTAGATCTCCAGCAATAAGCATTAAAAATATAAATTATGTTATTAAGTTTGTATGAGATGCATTTGTAGTGCTTTTTTTTTAAATATAATTTATCTTTTACATTTTTATTTTATTCCGAAGTTAAAATATGTAAATTTGGGATGGTAGTTCAAATGGTAGAGCGTTGAAAGCTTTTGCATGAAGTCCAGGGTTCAAACCCGGTTGACGACAAACAATTTCTCGATATATAAATTTGAGATGCATAAGAGCCTTTGGCGCATTTTCAATGCACCAGTTAAAATAACTTTTTAATTAAAATATAAAGAAGTTTTCCTCTAAAAAACTATAAAGAAGTTTAAGAAATATTGGACTCCAATGAGATAGTTATCTCATCATTTAAAAAAATCGATAGCTATACAGTTCGCTACACTTGTAGCGATGAAGATTAGGATTGAAAGTTCTAATTTCCCATTATATTCGCTAGTTCCAACTACTCGGATTTTCAGTCGTGAAATTTGGAAACTAATTGTTGATCAAGAGTTTGCGAAACTTTAAAGCTGGACGTCGTCCCCTGTTCAACAATATTGTCCTCCCTCGTCTTCATCGTTTGTCAGTATGTTTGCACACAATTCATTTTTGATTATTTCTCGACTTCTGATTTCTTTCTCACGTATGCAGTTCACGTTTGCTATTGTTTCCTTCTTCTAGTTTTGGTTTTTTCTAATATATAGCTTGTTTTTGTTTTACGTTTCATATTTTTCGTAAAACTCATTGCAATTCTGCAGCCCTAGGAAGGTATGTTTTTTATTACTTTGATAACTCTTGCGAGTGAGAAAATTTTAGATACTCCAAGAGCACCACGTAAGCACAACACTTGGTGCGCCACACCATTTTATAACTCACACATGTCCCGCAAGGATTAACCACTACCCCTATAGGTTATAGAAAAAAAAAATTCTACATGGCTATTTTCTCTCTCCCAGTCATCCCACTTTTATTACACATGTTGAAATTTGAGTGGAATGGAGCACCATATGGATTTGCTTTTGTGAGTCAGTGGCGAATCCAGAATTTCATGACAGTGTGGACTAACTTAGAGAAATATCAACAATTGGAAGGAACATTTTGAATTTTGTGATATTGAGTGAGAGCTATAGTGCAATTATTTGAGAATTTAACTGAAAAGTGACAAAATAAGATTTTTTTAATATATTTTCAAAGTGGAGTGGGGGCTATAGTCCACTAGTCTCCATTTAGATCTGTCCTCGTTTGCGACTCAATATATCAAGCAACTGTTGGAATAGATGCCTTAGAGGCAATCGTAGATTTAGTATGAACATTGTTTTGGCTAAAATATTCATTTATTATATATTGTGATATTTAATATAATGAAGTCCTTAGATAAAATGTGTTGTTTATCCTAAATATCCCTAGTCCACTATATTGATTAATAGGACGATCAAATATAGACTAGTATGTGGGTAGATTGATATGGAGATATCAATTCTAACACATGGGTATGCATTAGGAGTAATGTCATACTGGATTGACCCACAACGAGAAGGATACATTATATTATGTCAAGTCACAATGGCTTCTCGTAGTGCTAATATAATTGCAATCCTTAGACTTGAAGTCACTAGATACTCTAGTTGTGGAATATTGTGCTTTGAGGTTATCAAACGTTACACCGTAACTGGGTAATCATAAATATGGCTATCGGGCATGATAGGAAGCAAGCTTAGAGATCGTAGTGATGTAGATAGGATTTGTCCCTCCCACATAATGGGGGTAAATATCCACGGCCACTCGACGGATGAGGCTTATTGAATGTCTGGTCAGACTCAGATAAATCAATATGGAGATATTGATGTTATCTGCAAGCATAAACATATTCCCAAGATCGAGGAACTAAGGATTGGATATACGAGTGTGACTACTTATGTCTCGTGTCCGATCCGGATATGGAGACAAAGGGATAGTGCAATATAAGATATTGGGCACAAGAGGTTTGTCGGGATCACTGACTATTTCTATTGGTTGGGTAGCATGGATGTGTTGCTAGACACCGCTCCATGTTAGTAAAAGTTACTACCAACTATATAGAAACCTATGGGGTCACACGTCAAATAGAGTAGAGCTAGATTTGTGATTAATTAATATTGATTAATTAATAGAAGGATCATTGTGCAACACCTTGCAAACTTAGTAGGGCTAATTTGCAAGGAAGGGAATAATTCTAGTTCATCTAGAATTAGGAAACTCTTTTAGAGCATCTCCAATATGTCATCTATATAGCGGTTATCTTTAAAATACGAATAATATAAGAAATTTTTGACCTCCAATAGACTCTCTACTCCGCTCTTTATTTTAGCGGATAGTTATCCCGCTCATTATATTTGAAGAGCCGGATCAATAACTTCGTACTTTCTTTAACCATGTTCTTAGCGGCTATGTCCTAAATTCCTTAAAATTCTCTTGCAGAAAATATTGAGAATGTGTCACGTGTTATTTAGCTAAGCATTTAACTAACACTATTGGAGCACTTACTAAAAATTTACAATATCTAAAATAAAAATGTTTGATTTTCATCAAATTATAGATAACTTTTAGCTACTACTACTGGAGATGCTTATGCAAACAACAAGGAGTTGTTGGAGTATATAAAGGAGGCTCTAGCTTCCTTCCCACTTAATGTTATTAGACATAACAAAGTGAGTGGGAGAGAGCAAAAGAGAGAGCAAGACAAGCTAGGCCGAAGCCCTAGCCCGTCCCCCCCCCCCCCCCCCCCCCTTCCCGTCGGCTCAAAGAGGAGGCCGAAACCTCCTCTTGTCCTTTGTTGCTTTGATCTTCTTCCCTCTTCCTCCGGGTTCAAGCTAGCACTTGTTTGAAGGAAGAATCTAGATCTCACCTCTAGACGTGGATCAACCGTAGAGACGAGGACATCATTCTTCGTGTGATCTCACAAATCAAAAAGTACACAATACTATGTCTCTTATCATGTTATGATGTCTCCTCCTGACGATCCGTGGTGGGCTTTGAAGTAGGAATTAAATCTTTGTTATTCCGCTGCGTTACCTACCTCAAAACCCAACAGCAGCGTATATGCAATTGATTTCTTACGGGGTGGGGTTGGAGTTGTCCATCTAATTCAGTGAATGTTTCAAGACAATCAAATGATGCATATGTACTGCCAAGTACATAAATACTTTTCCGTGGTGAGTAGCCTGACTTTAGGCAAATTCAACATTTTTGTCCGGAATATCATTATCAGTTTGAGCTTGGGATCATTTTTTCTTTTAGTGGCTTTAGTTTTATATGAATCAGTATTTGAGTGAACTGTTGTTGTCCGAGTTTGATGGTTTTCACGATGTTAAGAGTTCACTTCTTTGGTTTTTCTCAGCAAAGTATATTGAAACACTGCCCAAGTGAATGATGCCAGTACCATTCCGTTTCTTCTCTTTAGCTCTACTTTGACTTTTTAACTCGTATCTGGGTCACTTTGACCGGGTAATTTGGACAGCAAAACGATTTGATTTTTTAATAATTTTTTCACTGCATTATAATGCAACTTTTACTCTACAACACCATGAAAAAATTATCAAAAAAGTTCATCATTTCGATAGCCAAATCACCGGATCAAAGTGACCTAGTGAATAGTGGTAAAAGTCATAATAGGGCTAAAGAGAAGAAACAAAGTGGTAGTACTTAAATGCAAATGTTAGAGGATAACTTCATAAATTTGACTGTCACCTCCTTGATCTGATGCTATCCCAGTCTTCTAATCAACGAAAGCAGTCAGTTAGCTCGCTCGAGAGATTTTTATATGTTCTAAGACGACCCAACACATGACAAAAATTAATGTGCTTGGCAATACATAAGAGTATAAATTGGTTACTTTGGGGTTAGCTATGAATATTGTCCATTCATACGATTAAAAGCCATCACTCAGCATGGTTCGTCGTCAAGAAGAGGAAAGCGATTGAGTAACTTTTCATTTGAAGACTTGTATCGAATTGGGTCATGACGCAATTCACTCAACTTATCAGAAAATTGATAAATATTGGGAAAGGGTTCATGAGTTCTTCCATAGCAAAAATTTGCATCCAATCTTTCAAGCTACTCACTTACGCATCGTTGGTCGATTATTCAGACAGTGATCTGTAAATTTTGTGGTTGTTACGCACAAATTGAAAGAAGAAAACAAAGTGGCATAAAGGAACATGTTAAGGTAAGTTCTCAATTTTTTTTTAAAATTTTTTTTTAGGAAAAGTAAGTTCTCAATTGAATTCACTACTTGAGGCATACCGCTTTTTTATTCTTTACTTTTATTTCTCATTCAGCTAAATACATACTATCATTCTAAGAACATGCTTAATTTCTAACATGTTTTCAAGCATTTTCTGTTATTCTTATAGTTAGTTCTCCAAGTTCGCATTTTTTGTTTGATTAAAAGTCGTTAATATTGAATTTTCATTTGTTTGACAAATTCGTAACAGCTCTTCACCTTTGTAACTGGTTGTTTGTTAATCAAGATATTTTTCTATGTGCCCCCCACTTACATGCGTGCATCTATAGACGCCAATAGTCCTTGGATCAGGATCATTACGTCCTATGAAAACAACTTGTGTACCCAATAGTATATGGTTCTTTCCATGAATTGATGATGATATATAAGATGATGATGTATAAGCTCATTATTATTATCTTAAAAGTTAAAACTAGAATAGTCAAACATGATGATCAGCACAGGCTCACTTTAATAATAGAGGTTCGCTTTTTCTTTCATTTCCATCTATTTTCTAATTACAAAGTGAGTAGCTAATACTTCCCATGTTTCTTCTTCTGAAACGTTCTAGTTTTATTTTTTAATCCGAAACTGAGTCGCTTTTACTAGATGATTTAAATATCAAAAAGATATAAGTTTTGGTAAAAGATAAAAGTCTACCATGATAATTGAACAAATTACACTTCGCTACTTTATCGTTTGAATAAAGACATTTTACACTCCTTTTGTGGATGGAGCAAATGGCTGGCTAACAGCACCTGTGAAAAGACTATTTTACCTTTTTAAATCTCTGATTGGATTATTATAATATATAAATACAAAAATCATTAAAGATCAAAATACCTTTTATACATTACAGATCCATTACACCATTCCATCTAACACAAACTAACCTTAAGCACTCATTCGTCTCATTTTGTCTCTCTATTCTTTTTCTTCTTCCCCGTAAGCCCAGAGAGAGGTGGAGAGAGCAGCGGAGGGAGACGAAATGATCCGTTCATTCTTTATGTCCTCGCACGATTTTCGAGGGTCACTTTGACCAGGTGGTTTGGTCAACAAAACGATGTGAGAATTTGGTAAATTTTTAACGGTGTTGTGCATCATAGTTTGTTCTACAACCACATGAAAAATTACCAACTTTTTGTATCGTTTTACTAACCAAGTCACCGGATTAAATTGACCCTCGAAAGTCGTGCGAGGACATAGAGAAAGAACGGAGGTAGTAAGTAATACTAGGACATAAACAACTACATATTAATGGAGTTATAGTAAAGATTAGTAGTAGTCAACAACCTATAAAAAATTCATATTAATGGAGTTATAATAGGCTGTTGACTACTAATTTTGTGAATTCACATTACTTGGTTAATAATTATTTAAGCATGCACTTTGAACCAAATTCATATAGTCTAATCAGATCAAATGATTTGTTTTTATCCAATAGTGTGGTTGTATCAAAGCTGAGACCTCGACTCAAAAAGAAAAAAAGAGCAAATTTGAGAAACCAAAACATTGTTTTCATCAGTAACAGCTAAGGCAATGTAAAACCTTGAAATAGAAATATTATTATGTAGCCTGCATGGTCAAATGGACAGCGTAAACTAGGTGTCGTAATGTAGTAGTATAAATCTGTAATCTTACTAGTATGCGGTTAACTTGATCGATCTTCTAATACAGAGGAAGACGCAAGAGTTTTTGATTTTAGATTGGATGAACTCACTTTGTTTCTATAATTTTGTAATTTCACCAGTGTAACCTTGGCTGTAATTCCCTATGAGCCATATGTCCGAAATCTGCAGGCCAAATTTGGATTAATACGAAACAAGTCTTCCTCTGCTTCTGCTTTTGCCTTCTTTTGGGTTGGTTTATTTATTTTACCAAGATTACTTAAGGGCCCGTTTGAGAATGTTGTAGTGGTGCATAAAGCTATTGTGTGTGAAAATTACAAAAGAAAAACTAAAATAAAAGTACAGTTAAAATTGTGTTCGGTATATTTTGCGTTGAAGTTACAGTGAAACATACACTATTTTATGTTTGGTAAAATCAAATATAAATTTTGTAACGAGAGAGTAAAAGAACATAAATATATGGGACGCATTAGTTCTCTAAGGCCTCGTTTGGGTAGAGGATAAGGAAGGAGCATAAGATAACTTATACCCCCTCTTGTTTTATCAAGTGTTTGGGTGCCGGATAAAAGAGGGGATAAGTTATGTTGCCTTATGTGGATGGAGCTTTTAATGAAGAAATTTTATACCACCAACATGGAGGTATAAGCTCGGATAAGAAAATATAGCATATTAGGATGTTAGTAGGTTGACAAAAATACCCCCACAAACTATGTAACTATGATTCCTTACATTGATAACTTTATTTTGGGATTGCATAACTATGTGAACTAGCTCAACGTTTTGGTACCTTTGTTTTGGAGGAGGTCCACATTGGTTTGATAACTACTATTTGGGATTGCATAACTTTATTTGAGTATGTATGGTTGAGATAAATATGAAGACATTTTACCGTGCTTGTTGAAATGTCGTTCGTTTAATTAAACTTGTTTATTGTAGGTTTTGTAACACCATGCCAATATGCCAATAAGTACTATTAATTTATACTCCATATTAAGATATACCATGTTGTATCCATGAATATTTGTTATGTTTGCATGTTACTACAAGTTTATTTTGCGTATTAATATACATTTTGTATAGATTTTGACAACATAGCTATTGTGTAGAAAAAAGAGTATGAAAATTCAAAAGCATAAATACTGATACATTTTGTATACATTTTTCCTCATCAATTTGAAATATACAATCTTTTATACAAACTAACAGCACCGAGGGTGTTCCAGTCATTTTGGCACATATCATGCTTCATATCCTGCATCATATCCGACAGCACCCAAACGCAGACATCCAGCATATCTTATCAGGGCTTATCTGACAGCATTCATATCCTTGCTCATATTCCAGCATAAGTTTTATCCCTGCATACCATATCCTCTACCCAAACGAGGCCTAAAGATAAATGTTACAAGTTAAAAAAATTGCAAGACTAGAATAGATCGTATGAAATAATGAAAAGTAGGTTTCGGAAAAGCATCTTCCCCTTGCTTCCTGAAAGTCACTGTTAAAAAACATAAACTGTCTACAAAAAAAAGTTTATCATACGCGCCAAATTGTTTCTGTTGTCATAAATTAGTTGCACTGCCATCTAAATCTTTTTAAAGTAACACTGACAAGTGTGGTAACTTAAGAAGGACATTGGTTGTTCCTACTTTGCTATATATGATATGATGTTTCATCAAACAAAAAAAGACAATTGTGATACAAGTGACTTCTTGATTGATTGAATTTGTCTGATGAATAACAAATGTTGAGAATGACATTGATTCAAGATTACAAGATTTGAGTCATTTTACCACACGTACAAATGTTAGTGATGCTGCTGCATCCACGTGTTATCAAGAGTTCTTTTATCTGTTTTTTCGTGTATCGGACACGGATGAACTATAATAATTTCAGACTTAAACAGTTGTTGAGTCTAAATGAACAGATTCTACGACTAAGTACATTACACGTCTGCAACTTCTATGAATTCTTAAATTTCTACACTAGCGCCTTCTCTACGAATCTACGACTAAATTACTGAAGCTGACTGGAGGCTTAAGCAAAAATAGAGAGAAAGAAGTTAGTCAAAAAAGTGAATAACTCTTTAGCTTTGGAATAGGGAGTGAAGAGTCATGATTTGGCGATGCCCACAAAGCCTAAGGCTTCATAACTTCGAAAGAGACCTTGAAATCGATTGGGTTAGGATTGTTAGTTAAGGGTGTCTTTCGACTATCTAGAAAGTAATGTGACTTTCACGGAAGTCCTAATGCGACGACACACTTCAAATCCAATTTCAACAAATGTGAAAATATTAGAAGAAGGCGAAAAGCACGAAATGATGTTGATGCATTATCTTGCTTCCCCACAATAATTAGATCATGTTGGTGATATAACCAAGACTTTTCAGTGATCTTAGAACCGATAGCGTACTATTTTTCAGAACATTACAACCATAAAATTTATCTCAGAACATTACAACCATAAAATTTATCTAATTTATGAACACTTGTAGTTTTGATGTTCTTCAAAACGATATGTTAGCAGCTCCAAGAATAATGAATAATTTTCTATTGGATGGGCAATAAATCCATTTAATGGGCCAAGTGGTCCGTGTATCCGGCTATAAATGTGTATACATGTCGAGTGCTGAAAAGTTATTTTCAATGTTGAGTGCTACTATGCCACTTGCTAGCTGATCAAGACCCATCACACTTCAAATGGTTTAGAGTTATCTTCTTTTATAGGTTGGGCAGGGCTATGTAGGATCAATCGGGATCAAAGATTCCAAGAGGGGAAGCCAAGGCCAATTCAACCCACCAACACAGCCCACACTCAAGTCCAAACACATTAAAAGAATCTTAAACCCAACCTAACTTAAGGGCCAGAACATTTATTTTATTTACCTAAAATAATAAAATTAATAATTATAAGAATGTAGCTATGAAATATTTAATAATACTAGTTGGATAAGTGATATAGTTGCTAATGACATTTCTGTAGCTACTCTTTTTCCCCCTTGAGGGCTTCCTAATATATGCCTTTTTTATAAAAAAAATACCATATGTAAAAATATTTTTACACTAATAAAAACATTGAAACTTTTGACATATTTTCAATCATATTTTAATGTTTTATGTTTACGTAACATATATTTAACATGTCATTGACATAGGGCACTTATAAAGGTAGATATACATAAGTAGTTAATGACAGATAACAAACGTAACAACGAGTTTGAGCCGGATACGCTGTGCTTAGACTGAAATTACATAACCCAAGCCCAACCCATAAGTTTGTCGGGCTCAAATATCAAGTCCAGGCCCAAAGAGAGCTAGAATGTTGAACCCATGTCCCTAAAATCATCGCAGACCAGGTTGGACGGGTTTGTCGGGTCACTGGACCGATGGTCAAGGTCAACCCTAGGTACAACTGGAGAGTGAGCAACTAAATAACTCTTATATCCACAATGAAGCATCCGTGCCCAAATGATATACACATTCTGCTGGAGCTGCTATGCTAACCAGAAGAATGTTTTACGATTCAGATTCCAAAAAAAAAAAACAAAAAACAAAAAACAAAAAACAAAAAACAAAAAAAAAAAAAAAAAAAAAAAAAAAAAAAAAAAACATTTCAGCCTATGAGGGTACAGAGAGAACCTAATAATAATCAGGCCATATTGCTTATATCTAAGAAGCAATATCAATGCATGACAGGCTAGTGTCAAGCTTCTGGGATCACCTTATAACTTGATTTGTCGACATAGACATACAGATGTATGAACAGAGAACCCAGAGGAGTTTGCTTTCTTGCAATCTAAGCAATCACCGGCTGATCTGGTGGTCTTGGTACGGATTGCCACCCTGCGCATACCTGGACCACAGTTCTAAGAGACTCAGAGGCAGCTTCAAGAGTCCATGTTGGATAAAACTCACTCGGATGGTACAAGCATTCTTCAGCCACCCCAGATAACAACATGCATGGTTGAGCACCGTTCAGGAACGCGTCCCCTTCAGACTTAAGAAAGCCAGACTTGGCCTCCTCCTTATCTGCTGCCTACACAGTATACCCGTAAAAGCAAATAAGAATGACCAGATTTTTAACAGTCGCAATCATAAAATTTTAAGTTGTTTAGTAGCATTTGAGAACATAGGCAACTATGATGTTGGTCCTTCATTGCAAACTCGCATAGTTCAAAACATTTGGAGGTCTTTCGTTTGGGTAAGGTATAAAAATCATGGGCAAAAAAGCTATATTGGGATATCAGCTAGGATATGGTTGTACTAGGATAAGGCAGGATAAATGATTTTGGGGTATTTTATTCTTTTTTTGCACTGCCAATCTATCCCCACACATTCCTTATAAGGCGGTGGTATAAGCTTGTAGGCAAATTTGAGGGTGTGGGGATAAGGGAGTATGACTTATACATGTTGCTCGTACCGCACCCAAACACGGAGTAAGAGACAACAAGTATAAAGTTATCCTCATCCCCCCTCCTTAAACCTTACCAAAACAAGGCCTATATAAGAATTATTTCGTAGTTAGAATGGAACTCGAACATGTTTAACCATATTTACTTGAGATCTTCGTCGACTTTTCTTTTTTCGTTTGACAAATAAAGCAAAACAATACCACAAATATAAAAGAGGGGTGCTTTGCTTGTATTGACAATTACAGGGTAAAAGCTTTCTTCGTAAGAAAGGAAAACACTACAGCATCTTTGCTTTCTCAATTAGACTGAAGAAGCCAAATTAGTATAAGCTAGCCAAATAAGAAAGTGCCAGTGGAGAGTGAAAGACTAAAAGCTCAATCTCAGCTAAATTCTTGGCTACTGGAGAAGAAAAATGTAACCCTGCTTTATTTCTACTAGCCTTGTAAAAGAGATGAAAGAGCTAAACGTGAATTGGTTCTGTGGATTTAGATATTACTTCTTCAAATAAGGTTTCAAATACACGCAACAGGATGAGTTATAACATATTGGATGCTCAAAAAGTAGTACATCACAGTGGTTGTAGATCACCATAACAACATTTGCGTCCAACTATGTATGTTTAGGTACTCCAAGGCATCGTTTTTCTGTTTCTTCAGACATTACAGTTTATTCCCCATCTTGAGTTGGGGAGAAATTGTGCAATGTGTAAGCACAAAGAATGCTCAAGACTTCACCATGTGAAGCAAGAATGGCTTGTACCCTAGGAAAGGAATCGCCAGAATAACTTTTGATGACTTGGGTGATCCAAGCAGGCACGAGATGGAGCAACAAGAATGTAGTAAATACCAGTTACCCATGGGACATTCATCACCGTAGGATCACCTGATCGGTTTTCAGTAGCTTGTAAAATGATTGCAGTCGGATGGTTCTAGTTGGCTTTTAAAATCTCACTTCAACTATGTACTGGTGGGTGAATGAAAGATGATCATCTTTCAACACACTGTACAATTAAATCTATCTGTTCTTTTACATGAGTTGGAACTGTCTGGCATTAAGTGAAAACTTTTCATTTTCTAAGCAAACATACAGGGTTACTAAGCCTAATGATTCTTTCACATGACAACCCCAAAGTATAATGATACATAAATAAAAGGATGGTAACTGGCTCACCTTTTCTATATAGAACTCAAAAGTTTTCTTCTTGTTTCCGGCTTCATAGATGTTGCACTGAGAGTATATCTGCAGCAAAGCAAATGCAAACGCAAAATCGTATTTAAAAAAAAAACTACATTGAACATCATCACACTATGAGTATATCAGTAAAAAAATTGTACATGCTCAAGAATTGATCACCATTTACCTGTGCTTCCACACTAGCGCAAACAGCGTATATGCCCCAGTTTCTAGTGTAATTGTTGTAGAGATGAACTTTACCAAATCTAACACGGGGATGTCTTTGTCGCGTCCCATCAAAGAAACAATGGTGAATCGTCACTCTTATGCAGCGATCACCAACGTGCGAAGGGTCTGCTCCGATAAGCATCGTTTTATCGTGTTGCGCAAAGTGGCATCTGGTACCAAGAAACACCAGAGTCAGTAAGCAACTATGGAGTCATGTAACGCAAACTGGAGAGCCTTCTATAGGTATAGCTAACATGTATAGTCAATTCAAAACCTTTTGTTCGAGTACTTCAGATGAAGTTTATACTACCTCCTAAACGCGCTTTTTTTTGTTGTTGTCAAGTTTCAAATAAAGCTAAGCTAAGAAAAGAACACTATCCATAAAGCTACCTAGAAATGGTGATGTCTGTGCTCTGTCTCGTAATATCAATAAGTCCATCGTCGTAATCGCGGAGGCTACAACGATCAATCCATATATGCCTAGAATTCGGTTTAATCTGAATCCCATCAACATCATGCCCTCTACCTCCTTCAAACTCCAGATTGCAAATGATCACATGCTCACAGTCCTTCAACCTCAACCCTTTATCCATGAGCTTAATTCTCTGCCCACGGCCATCAATCGTCTTGTAAGACGATACATTCAAGTAAGATGACAAATGAATGATACCCGAAACTTCAAACACAACCCACAGCGGCTCTTTCAAGCGACAGCCGTAACGAAGCGTTCCTGGCCCATCATCTGCAGAAAAACAAGAACACGGGTTTCAACTATCACAGAGGCATAAAAGCAAACACCTGGTATGCTTGTTTTCTGGGTTTGTGTTTTCCAATCAATTTGGCCCGATTGTTTTCTGGGTTTGTTTCTTCTGATGAATTTAAAGATGGGTTAAGAATTGAATCTGAAAACTGAGTGAGAGGGAGAGAGAGAGAGAGTTGCAAAACAAGAGCATGGGTTTCACAGAGGCATAAGAGCAAACACTTGGTGTGCTTGTTTTCCGGGTTTGTGTTTTCCAATCAATTTGGCCCGATTGTTTTCTGGGTTTGTTTCTTCTGATGAATTTAAAGATGGGTTAAGAATTGAATCTGGAAACTGAGTGAGAGGGAGAGAGAGTTGCAAAACAAGAGCATGGGTTTCACAGAGGCATAAGAGCAAACACTTGGTGTGCTTGTTTTTTCTGGGTTTGTGTTTTCCGATTCAATTTAAAGAGTTGGACCGATTGTTTTCTGGGTTTGTTTCTTTGGATCAATTTAAACATGGGTTAAGAACTGAATCTGAAAACTGAGAGAGAGAGAGTTGCAAAACAAGAGCATGGGTTTCACAGAGGCATAAGAGCAAACACTTGGTGTGCTTGTTTTCTGGGTTTGTGTTTTCTGATTCAATTTGAACAATTGGGCTGATTGCTTTCTGGGTTTGTTTCTTTGGATGAATTTAAACATGGGTTAATAACTGAATCTGAAAAGTGAGAGAGGGAGAGAGAGTTAACCGGCTAAGGAAGTGACGTGATAGAGGGGTCCGTGGAGGCCGCCGATGGAGAGACGGCCGAAGCCCTCGGCGCGGCCAGCGAGTGATCGGAGGTTGGAATCGACGTCGGCGTAGGGCAACGTCTCTGACATCGGAGAGAGCTCTGATCTTAACAACCGATTTTAGCGCCCAACTGTTCTGTTATGGTTTTACCGGCAAACTTAGTCCCCTTTATTTCATCTACTCCTTATAAAAGTGATTTGGAAATACTAAGGCTCGAACCCCAAACCCCAAGGTCCTAAATGAACCCGAGTCCAAATCCTAAGGTTGCAAAACGGAAGTCATCATAACACTCGAACATTTTACCAGCTGAATTATGTCCTTACACTATAGGTTGCAAAACGGAATTTGCCGTAATACGAGCTGAATTATGTCCCCTAGGACTAGGAGGTCACTCTAGGTTGCAAAACGAATTCGCCGTGACGCTCGTACATTTTACAAGCTGAATTATGTCCCCTAGGCAGGGCCGGCCCAATTTCACGGGGCCCTGCAGTATTTTTTCAGAAGTAGTGGGTAAGATTTTATGTCCCCCAAATTTATTTTACGGGTTAAAAACCTGAACTATTAGTGAAATGTGGGGTATATGCCACTCTACAACTGAGTAGGTTTTTTTAATTCACAGTTATACTTATGTAAAATGGACCTCACTTTCAAATATCGCCTGGGACCCATAAAGTCTAGGGTCGGCCCTGCCCCTAGGACTAGGAAGTCACTCTAGTTAGGTTGCAAAACAAAAGTCATCATAACACTCAAACATTTTATCAGCTGAATTATGTCTCCAAGTCTTCCAGAATCGAGCCCCCAACGTTTTTTATATTAGTAATAGTAGTAGTTCCTTTAGTTTGAGAGACGTTGTTCATGCAATTTTGGACTAAGTTGCAAAATGAGAAATGATGGCTCGGGCAAAATAGGAACACGTAACCGCCTCAGCGGGTCACAGTCCGCTTACCACCTAGCTCAACCACCCTGGGTGGTACCGTGGTAGCATTTTTTATTTTTATTTTTGCTCTTTCTTTTAAACCAAACCGAATGCCTCAAAATGATATAGAGATAATTCATCAACCTGTGTCAAGCGCATGTCAGCTTCATAACGCGTTTATGTCAACTTCATAATACGTTTTTTTTGTACAATAAATGAGTGATAGTTGCCTAGGTGGGACAACCAAACGCTTTGATAATAGAAAGAGATGAACTAGGTGGGACAAGCAAACGCTTTGATAATAAAATTAAAAAGAGATGAAAAGTTCAGCATCTTTCGGGGGAACCCTACACTAAAAATAAAAATTGTTGTCGGCAGCATAGTGCATAATTGCATAAAGCTTGTAATAAAAGAACGAAGTGAAGAGCTCTCCACATTTAGCTAAACGGGAGTACCCTACTATATACCTACGTACCCTCAAGGAGTTGGTCTAGTGGAAAAGAGCCTGAGCAACTCTGAAAAGATGCATCTTTTGAATCCCATGAACACCAAAAACTCCGGTGCTGAGCTTGTCAGTTATAGACAACTTAATATTATTCCAACACATCTCAAGCAATGAAACCCGAGAAAATGAGCTGACTGGTGAAATCAAAAAATGAATCAAGGTACCATGGAGTCGAAGAGTCTCGGTAGAGTTAAAAGGTACAACATTACATTTTTACTTAAGTTACAATCTTGTTACAATAACTTCATGGATACATCATACAAGTTTAGAAATGTACACAAAAATGAAAGAACAGCTATAATTTTAACATTACAGTAAACATCTCCCAGGAGATAAACAAGAGATCATCTTAAGATCATTGCACAATTGTGGGTGTCGTTTATTACAACAGAACCCCACTATTCCAATCATCAATCCCAATTACTATTCCTTCTTGCTTGTTGTCGAATCCCCGGATGTAAGTTCCCTCTCAAGCTCATCGAATTCCCAGTCACCTGCCACTTCAGTCGAGTACTCCATACCAACCTTACCAAATTCAGACTCCAACTTAGCCAATTCTGCCTCTGTGTCCAAGACGTGGGCAGGTGCAGCCTTCTCTTTGGGCGACTTGGGTTGATCCTCCTTTGCTTTCACTTTAGGTGACTTGGGTTGCTCTTCCTTTACTTTGGGTGACTTGGGTTGCTCTTCTTTTGCTGCTTTCGGCGATTCTGAAGCCTGCGGAGGAGGGTGGTGGACTGGACTGACTGGTTCATTTTCCCGAGGACTGTCCAACTCTGAAGGATTCTCTATTTCTAGATCCGGTCTCTCAATAGTTTCGAATTCCTCTCTTAATTTTTCAATACTATCAAAGAGTTCTTTGATCCGAGCATCATCTTTCCTAAAATTAGAGGGATCAAGCAATTGATTATTGGCCCTACTCCGGAAAAAAGGCACCGCAAGAAATTACAAAAGAAAATACCTTGAAATTTTTTCTTGCTGAGCATAAAACTGCTCTTTTATGTTGTCCACTACACTGAAAGTGGTAATGATCTGTTAACAAAAACACAAACAGAATTAAAACCAAGTCAAAGCTATGCTTGTAAAATTCTAGTGCATTCTTTTGTTTCTTTCATTAGGCCAGAATTAAAACCAAGTCAAAGCTATGCTAGTAAAATTATAGTGCATTCTTTTGTTTCTTTCATTAGGCCAGAATTAAAACCAAGTCAAAGCTATGCCAGTAAAATTCTAGTGCATTCTTTTGTTTCTTTCATTAGGCCAGAAAATATTGAGCACACAGACAAAGTGTATGGATATAAACCAACCCGGTCTAGAAATAGATCCTCTCACCAAGAACAAAAGTTCTCCTTGCTTATGTTATTTTTACATTATCCTTTTGGGTGCGTTTATTGGAACTTTGTAAGTTGTCCAATTTAAGAGGAACCAGCGGAAGCTCTTTATATTAGTGGTGAAACTTCAAGAAACTTGACTACCAGAGAGCAGGTCATAAAGACTTGTTCGAAACTTGAATTTTGGGAAAACCAGCATGTTTCCAGTTAGGTTGTAATGAAGGAAGAACAGGTCGTTCTTGGTGTGGCCTCATAAGCTTCCAAGTGGTGAGGCCCCAGAAAGGGCAACGTGCAGAAATGGACATGACGACTTTCTCCCAAGCACATGGCTAAAGTTCTAAGCTTAGGGATAATCAGGTGCCTAAAACCTTGGGCCAGCGAGGGAGCGCGGACAGCAATAGGAGTCACAAATCTGCTTCTAGATATTAGATGATTTGCTCATAATTATTAGGCATTAGGAAAACATACAAGGGGAAAACCTAAATTCAAGATATTTTGGAGTCCATATATTAAGAACCCGAGGGACAAAGCTATTTTATTTATTTTTGGATAAGTACAAGAACATCGAGTTATAATCTTTACTATTTTAAGTGCGGGGGTGGGCATTGAACCCTCACCCCAGCTGGTTCTTACACTTAACAAACTAGGCTAGCTATCAAATCCAGGGAATAGCTACTTAAGTATACAATTAGGGAATAGGACCAACTACAACTTTTTGTTCAGTAAAGCCATAATAGTACTATGATTCAAACAAAAATAGCTGTATTGATGCCCAAAAGCTACTCAGGAGATTACAAAGAAATAGAGAAGGTAAAAACTACTACTCTTATAATCTGAAGATGGAAACTGGGTGATGGACCAGACCTAACATAATGAGTTGTATAAGAATAACGAGTCCATGATAAGTTCTTACCTTAGCTTCATACTCCAGATATTCTTCCTCAAGAGTTCTCGTGGGATTTAGTTCCTTCGAAACTTCTTTACCCAGACCAGACGCATTTCCTGACCTGTCCAATGCAATGAGATTTCAGGTAGGTGATCAAAATAGACTTAGATAATACTAATATATTAGACATATAATGACATTACCCTTCCTTTAAACTCCTCAAATTCTCCACAAATTTCCCAATACGCTCAACGCAAGGCTTCACCTCTTTCTATAAAAAAGATGCAGATTTGTCTCAATTGATTGATCAAAGTGAAGAACAATTGACAGTACTAGCTTTCATCAAACAAAATTACAGTATTTTTAATTAGAAATGAAAGAAATACCTCATAACCAGTCAGAAGATTGGTCACCAAGTTCACATAATAACTCTCATGTCTTTCCAATTCCTCGCTTCAAAAAACGAAAGGAAAAGTTAAGTGGTAATCAAAAGAAGTCGGTCAGTCATCATGACATAGAGGATACCAAGTGAATTTTAAAATTAACATCTCCAAACTTAGGACTACAGATCTCAAAAAAGAAGTGGTGCTGCAATATGTAACAGGAGTGAGAAACTTGGAACTCATACATACTTGACCAGCTTCTCCTTAGCCTCCTCATGCAATTGTTGGAGAGCCCATGTGTCTTCCAGAAAGTTCATCCATGTCTTTAGCACATTTGCCTCTTCCCTACTAGAAGATATGCTTCTCAACAGTTCATCCTCCTGCAGCAAAGAATTAAACACAAGAAATGGTAGTGACCATGGAGGACGAGATAATTAGAAGGACATAAAACTAGATACCTTTGTTTTCAAATGCGTAACAATTTGGTCATTAGCTTCATAAAACTGATCTCTTTCTTCCATGACATTATGAAGACGTGCTTGTGCAGCAGAGAGAGACTCATTAACCTGAAGCAACAAATCCAATTTAATTTATGTTCAATTAAAAGAGCACACATTACTTCTAAAACACATTACACATGAAAGGCTGAAACACGTCTCATACATTTGAAAGAAACAATGTCAAATGATCCATGGAGTAGCCTAACTTATCTTTGATCAGTAATGGAACTTTGATATTAGAGAATAACAGTGAAGTTACGGAGGAACTAAAAAAGTTCAACCGTGATAGCCTAATACCGCAAAGCACCTCATATCATAATACATAACTGCAACCTTATAATTCTCAAAAAACAAAAAAACCTACAACCTTATAAGCGCGACTAAGATTGAATAGAATTTAAAAAAATTTAACAAGAATACCAGAACCCTGTCCAAAGCAACTGTAGCAAAAGAAATAAAGCAGCGGATCATTTTAATAGCTAAATATGATACTCATATAGAACCAAGTCAGCAGCAACATAGTTGTCGGATCGAAATTTGAATCATCAACCCAAAATAAATTTTACAGAGAAAATTGAAATGTGAATAGTGAAGGTTACTCTTACAGTTCAGGGAGTAGATTAAATAATATTACCACAAAAAACTAGGATGTTCCAACTGAATATTTATACATCAAGAATGAACAAGTATGTCTTTCAAACAGCCAAGGTAACAAACCATTAACATCTCCACGCATGTGATCCCAGGGTCTTTTAGATGGGATCCAAAGAAGTCATTTCAGGAAACCAAAACGCTGAAGATATTAACTATGTGGTCTTTCAAGAAGGGACACATAAGATACTAACGGGAGGGTACAACAATGCCAAAACTTAAGACTGAGGTCATTAAAATAACAAACCAGGTATTCTCAAATTATGAAACAAATGCGTGCGTATAAAACTAGTTGAAACACATAAAAGCATGAAAAAACATTGTCATTTTACTGGCATTACTCAACTAGTTGAAACAATAACGCATCATATGAACTGGTCTACATTGCTACAAAGTTGGACGTCCCCAGATTGATCCTTTGGATCTGTACCGCGAGAGAGCACCTAGTACGATTTGGAACACCCACTTAGCCAAAAGGTCAACCTTATGAGTAAGGGCCTCAAATGTACTATATTAACCATAGACATCTTGTCCACCATACCATGTGGGACAACCGCTCACACATGATACCCAACAATCTCCCTCTTCATGTATGAGCCTGATGCAGTAGCATGTGTATTAGCTTTGAGGGTTCTTTTGTCTTTCTTCCCTCACTTAATCTGAAGCTTGGTTGGTCCAGCAGCCTTTGTTGACTTTTCAAATGGCTATTTTGTCACATGTAAATCTCAGGGGTTATCTTGTAATATTTTGACAGAAACTTCTTTCAGGCCTTTTAAAAGGCAACCATGTTGCAGAAGAAGAGATATGCTTGGTTTAAGAAAATGTGAGGAGCTAAAGCTCTTGTCCAGCTAGGGTTTCAAGTATTGGAGGCTTGGGTTTTGAGGATTCAACCCGTGGCGCCTATCCATCTCTCTTCGCTGCAGGAGTGCGCGAGAGACTAGCAGAAAGCCACTGTCCTATCTTGCTGTTTCTATCCGCTGCAGGAGTGCGCGAGAAACTAGCATTAAACTATCTTCCTCTTCTTGTTGTCTAAGTTTCTGTTTTGTTTGAATCTTCTCAAATATGAGAACAGTCTTGTACTCTTCTTATTTTAGCTTAATCTATTATTATCTCCTAGCTATTTGCATCAGAGCCCTTTGACATGCTCCGCCTCACCCCGAATCAGGGCTTCAAATGAGCCGAGCCGCTCGAGAGCCAGCTCGGTCAAAGCCTGGCTCTTACACTAAATGAGCCGAGCACGAGCCTTAAGCTCGTCGATTTTAAATTTGTCATTTACTTTAAAATTTTGAATTACATATGATACATACATACATAAATATATGTATGTGTATATACATATATACAGGGTGTCGGCGTCTCCCGATTTTGTGAAACTTGCATTTCAGCGTTCAGTTTCCTGCCGTCTCCGCCTCTGTTTCCATGCAACATAGGCTCTAGCAATGTTCATAGAAAGTCTGCCCGAATAGATAAACAATGCAACAAAAAAGAAAAAGTAATTTGAATTATCAAACACAAGTTTGAAGATACAAGGACCAAAGACATATAACAGAAACATTGTGAGGAAAGCCAATGAATACTATATCTTGTAGTGTAATTTTGTAATTGTGTATAATTATCTATATCATAGCACGGTAACAAGATCAACTAGTTTAGATCTGGATAGCACATCTTAAGTCGGTAGATATGCAACAACACTGTAAGAAGGCCGGAAAGAACCACAGATTTTGTCAACTATGTCTGACATGTTGCTTGCACTTGTGGGTGTATGTGTGCGTGTGTGTGTGTGTGTGAGAGAGAGAGAGAGAGAGAGATGCCGGGGCAAACCTTTTGCAGTTGAGCTTCAAGTTCATCTCGTTGTTTCTCAAGTCCAGTAATCTCTGTAGCTATTTCCTGGAACAAAACAATACTCACATTCACTTAATATTTTTCAACAATTACATGCTTTCCTTGATATTGTTATAGAATAGTACTGTACTTCTCACATTCATTTATTAGTTATTAATTTTCTAACAAATGAAATACCAATATAAAATATTGGAATGATTGAAGCAACAGAGGGTTACAGTATGTTTGATGACGAAAATCAGTATAAGAACTGGGTTTCAACATAATGTCTTCCCTAGCCTGGCTAATCAGACAATGCGAGCCTATTCAAGGACTTTCGTACTAATACTCGGTCTCTCCGTGCACCAGAAGGCTTACCAGCCAAAATTCTGGGCAGAAAACCCCAGTACTTTTACTTACTATCCAGTATCCAGCAACAGCCACTTGATTATTATTATAAGGAACAGTCATGAAGAAAAGAATTTTCCCACAGAAAGTATTCTCAAATATAGATAGACCAATTTAAAATTGAAATCAAGTATCTGAAACAAGAATGTGGATTAATTTTATTTATGGTACAAAAAAGTACAAGATTGATAAACTAATTGTTTAGTATTATGATTTAACAGGTGCACATAGTTCTCTTTCTCTTTCAGTTCATTTTCCTTTTCTCAGTTCATTGGCTGAGTTCAAGAACAATTCATAGTTCAGTATCTGAAAATTTCAGCCTCTGACACAAACCTAATACCAGGGCTCTTTTGTGACTAGTAGGAACACACGCCAGATAGATTAATGGTTTGTGCACTCTTGCAAACCTGACAAGAAACGAAAGATGGAATCATTGTACCTTCTCCACTTCACTGGTTTCATTAGCTTTGACAGCACGAAATTTTATCGCGTCCTCTTTCTGGGATCTGATGGAAAGGAGAAAATTCTCTTTTTAGAAGAATACAATTCCATTATGCACACTGATAGAAAACGACAAATGCAAACAAGAAAAATCACACACATGTATTTGTGGTTTGGCTGTTTCAGAGATTCCACAGATCAGACGAACAAGTCTCAGAGAATTATTTTGTATGCGTATTGCGTATTAACCAAAGACTTATTCACCATGTTAAACGATTTCAAATATGGTTTCTTAACAACAGCAATCCAATCGTTGTTGAGCTTTCTTAACTAGAATTAGTAAGATACAAGTTTCTAATCAGATTGAAAGAAAAAAGTCGCGTATATAGCTAGAGACGATTCAACAGTCATCAACTTGCACCATTCACCATGTTTCCACAAATAACCAAAAGAAGGAAAAAATTAGTAGCAGACTTATTTTGTATGTGTCTTGCTTAATAATCAAGACTTATTCACCATGTTAAACAATGTCAAGTCTGGTTTCTTATTAACAGCAATCCAATCGCTGTTGTGTTTTCTTAATTACAATCAGTACGTACAAGTTTATAGTCAGCTTGAAAGAAAAAAAGTCACATATATAGCTAGAGACGACTCAACAGTCATCTTCCCAACTTGCACCATTCACCATGTTTCTTAAAAATAACCAAAAGAAAAGAAAAAAGTGAGAAGCAGACTTATTTTGTGTGCGTAATTTGTACCTGTGATCTGATATACGTTTCTCGGCTTTGACGGTAGAGCTAGCAAGAGATTCAGACAAGACCTTCAACTTATCAATCTGAACCAAATTATTAAAAGACAGTTTCAGTCATTTATACTATCAAATGAAGCTGCACGTTTCCGACACAATAAGTTGAACTGCAAAACTAGTTGAAAATACTGTTATTCTGTCATCTGGTGATAAAATGATGTCTAAAGCCGACTGTATTCACTGCAACAAATGTATTCAGGATGGAAATTATGTAAGTTATTAGCATAATCATAATAAGAGATGAGTGGGAAAACTTTAGCTTTACACCCAAGGAAGCGACAAATTTCTCAACAGGAGGGACTAGCTAACGAAAAACTCAATTTTCTGCTTAGCAAGATTTGTTGCAGTGCAAACCTTACTTTGAATAAGCAAAACGGTTTCAGAAAATGTTTCAAAAGAAGCTTTATTATTGATTGCTACTTCATAACCCATTAGTTACAAAAATGAGAGCCTAACTCCGTGCAGTTCCTAGCCTTCAGTACAAGGAACCAACAAGATAATCCAAGTTAACCCTTGTTACTAATATGTTAAGAGCATTGTTGTGATAAGGGATCATATATATATATATATATATATATATAATTTATGGCGAGATCTGAAGCATCTACTATGACAGCAGTTAACTGGAAAAAAACCATTTGACGGAAGCACAACGCATAACAATGAAAATGTGTGCTTATTTGCAGGGAAAACAACCCTGGGCAAGAAATTAAACTACCTTCTGAGCATGAATCTCCGGAGAGTCACCACTGTTCAGGGATTTCTTCTTCAGTAGAAGTCCTTCTAATCTGGAACAAACTCGAATGTGTGCAAGAGCTTCTTTCAGAGCCTACTAGAGGATAAAGATGATTAATTTACCCAGTCATAACAATTATCATACACATGCTTTTGGAGTCTATAACTCCGAAGCAGAAGAAAGGAAGTAACTCAGAGGCCAGATTATAATTGTAAATTTTTTGTTTTCTAGAAAACAACCGTGCATGCCATAGATGCATAAAATAGAGTTTATTAGTAGAAGCAGTAGATGCATAAAACAAGGTGCGTAGTAAATTTTTCACTTAGTTAGCGTCCTCTGCCTACAATTATTGCCCAAACACAAACCTCCCACATATGAAACAGTGAACTGTAAGGAAATTGACGGTAGTGCAACCCAACTTGGTGTAGAAGTCAAACAGTACATTCTCTGTCATAGGATACGTAGGTGGTAGTAACAGACATATTTCCATTAACTGTCTCACTTAGTCCTGAATGAGAGTCCAGCTTGAACCGGCTTTTGTTAAGGTGCGCACCCAAACTGTCAAACCTAACACTATTCCACCCTCATATGACTGTTTCATTCTAGTTTGGTCTGCCGTGGTTGTGAATGTTTTGAGAACCATGAGGCGGTCTCAGTTATATTCGTACATAAAAACACACATTACTCTATTTTATGACATCATGACTTCTTTAATATTTATTCATGAAATATTAAAATTATGGAATAAACATTTCGTTAGCAAGCAATATAAGTTACAAAAAATTCGAAATTGTGCTTTAATTGTTTGAGTGTTGAACTTATTAAAATTTTGAGTTCAATTCAAAATTTGGGTCAACAAAATATCCGCCTCTATTACCTACTCAACCCACTCATACTCCTTCAACCTAATATGATAGAAATAGGAGTTTGGAAACAAAAAGAATGTTGAAAGTGAATCGCACAACCGGGCCAAACCGAATCAAAACCATGTTTTTTGGTTTGGGTAGTAGGAGCATATGAGGATTTGCTTGTGCTTTTCAATTCTTTGAAACCCATGATGCTGGATTAGCTGCAGTTTACCCCCTAAGCCGCCAAAACTAACCCACACACAGCCCTCTATTGCAGTACTTCCTGCTTTTATCGTAGGTTGTAACCCAAACTGTACAAGCACACCTATCGAAGATATAAAGGTTTTCATTAAGTTTACCAAATACCCTGTAAAAGCTTCAAGACTTCTCACAACTAAGGGAGTCGCGAGAAATATAGCATACTAGTTATATCTGCGTTTCTCACAACTAAGGTAATCCAACTTTATATGAAGTGAAAAAGTTAGCACGTGATAATATTGGCGTTTCTTTCTACAAATTGAAATTAATTTATCGTCACAGCTTATAGGCCAAATACATAGCATACTAGTTACACTTTATTTAGGTGTACGCGCCTTTAATATGTAAAAGTGGAAGGATCTTAGGAAAGTGCTTTACACAACCGTTCTCATGATCATTCAAAACTTCCATCACCATCACAACAATTATCCCCAAACATAAATTAAACTCACAAAGTTAAAAGAAAAGAGAGTAAATCGTCCATAACAACCTCTATTGTAGCAGCAGTCGTTTCATTAGAGGAAGGTTCATGACCTTCATCCACGAGATTCCTGGATGCCGTCAATCGATCGATTTTTTTCTTTAAAGCAGAAGCTTCAGCGTCAACTCTGACATAATAAAAAAAAAAAAAAATAGAAATAAAGAAGGAGAACAGTTGTAACAACAGCACAGAGAAGCACAGGCTAAAATCACCACAAAAATATGTTCAGGAAATAGAGGTAACAGAAAAAAATATGTTCAGAAAGTTGCTTCATATTTTATGCAGAGATTGGAGTTAGCTTGCCCGTCTACGTGGGTGCTTTTAACCTCACAGAGAGGAACTCAGCGTCCCTACGCCGATGACAACGCAGGTCACACTGTTCATAAAGGACCCACAAGAGGGGTTTCGTCAAACAAGCACTGCTAATACATCAGCACTTGATATGCTGTAGCAAACGATACGAGCCAATACTCGCTCTATGCATAGATCCGTCTGTATCATGAACGATTCATCCCGAACTATGTTGACCTATAATCAGACTGAAAGCCACCCTCTCCCCTTCTTCATTGCATGCTTTCTGCACCAACCAGTGTCGCCTCTCTAGCCAACTTCCTGTTTTCTCCAATTACTCTTCCTTCATGAATCTAACCCTATCCTAATCTCTCAGGCCTCGCTCTGGCTTAGTCTCTCTAATATCCAGCAATCCTAAACCAAAAGGCAAATTGCACCAACAAGATAGCCAAAAGAAACCAATGAGGTTCAATTTAATACCAGACAGCGTGATTGTGGCAAAAGCATAAAGGTCTATGTTGCACGGACACTCCATCGGGGGTTGTCGTTTGCATTTTCAGAAACGTCTCCGAAATTTGAGGAGGCACTCTGGTATTAGAAAAAAAAACCTGAAAGACGCTAGGGAAACGTGTTTCTTTCAGAGAGATGTTTGAGCAACGCCATAAAGGAAAAAGAAATTTGTAGGAGTAATTTAAGTTCCTTATTTAAACTCATGGGCTGATGTAAAAACAAACGGTCTCATTTCCACTAACCATAGCCGCACCACTTCATTTTCTGGAACGACATTGAACCTAGTACATTAGAAAAACCTTGCTCAATTCTTGGTAATGTGTTGTATTAATTTATTTGTCAAGCAGTCATTTACATTAGAATAAGTATACACGGCCGTGTCGGCATTACTTCCTTTTTCAATCAGCGTGCCGGTATCTCCGTGTTGTGCCGCCTCCGTCTCCGTTTCCGTGCAACCTAATTTACCCGGACTCTTCAATTTTGGCACCGTGCCCGTGTCGGACATGATCCTTGCCGATATGGGTATGGGATATGTGGCAGATCTGGTCTCCATCCATCGGACAATCCAAGGGTAGCAAATTGGTGCTTCGGTTTCTTCTTCCCTTGCCTCATTCATTCCATCGTCTTCACTTTTGGAAGTTGTCGTCAATGTAGTGGTCATCTAATACTCACTAACAATCTTCCAACCTTAGTGACATGTTTCTCTTTCTTATGAATTGGGGAGTCACTAATCCTTTTGTCCGCTCAAGAGAATCATTCAGGACTAGGTTTAGCTTATGAACATAAAAATGTACCATGTAAAATAACAGCAACGACAAGGAATCATAAATGACACCCGCAGGGGGCAAATCCGATTCTTAGATACACACCTAACATGACCCAAGTGCAGGTAACCTAGGGTGCAACATAGATAAAGGCCAAACCATACAAAAAAGTATGTTTATAGAATACAACTATACAAGGCAATCTGAGCAATGAGCATAGAAATTGGTCACTGAGGCTTGTTGTATAAGCTTCATAAAACTCCATACTATCAGGAGTATTGTCTAAAGCACATAGCAACGAGTCTAATGAGTATAAAATGTTGACCAAAGACCATAGTATCAGGAGTCTCTTTTCCAGTTAATTTGACTCGGAAGACCAATTCAAGGGTCTTACTTCAAAGCAAATGCACACCCAGTAGGAAGAACGAAACAGAAAGAGAAAGTATGAAGTTACCTTACAATATCAGCATTGATTTTTAACCCACTTATGGCGCTTTGTGCAAATAGGAGCAGTTCCTCCCTCTTTACCTGATTTCAGAATTTGTATAAAAGTGTTAGCAACTTTATATGTTTTTTATATAGGAACAAAAGTAAGCAACTTAATTAGAAAGGGAAAAGAATATAACTTTTGCCTAGCTTCTACTCTTGACAATCAATATCACTCCCAAATTCCAATAGCCTAGTATATTTCACCAGTTCAAACATCTCACAGAAGAAAATAAAACACTAGAGATCAAACAAATATGATGAGGTCATTCACTATCATCTTCCTTCCCTGTCTCCATATAAAAAAACATTTTTCTTTGAAGAATAGGAATTTCATCCACCACGAAAAGCAACAACACACAACTTCATTGAACTATTCTCTTGCGTCCTCACAGATTGAATTTCGCCATAATATGACATCTCTAGCGTCTGTTCCAGTGCGACGGAATCAAAAGACACCAGAAACAGCATATGAGACCCCTAATTGTACAATGGAAATCAGCACACTGCATTGTCATTCTTCAATGCAGCCCTTGGACAACTAAACTTCATGAACTTCGTGGTATGCGAATACCCCAAGACCTCTTGAGACTACTGAACTCTCAAGCATAAAGTTTCTGTCACCAAAAGCAGCAACATATTACAGTTTCATTCAACTATTTACTCTTAGCAGAAACTATCTGCTTGCAAGTCCCTAAATATATTTTTTTTCCCTGGCTGTTTCAGTAAGTATTCTATCTTTTTCTGGTTACAACACTCATCACTCATTCTTATTTTTAATAAAGTTATTTTTTTTTTTTTTTGTTTATTTTACTTTTTCTTAACCGCCCAACATTTTGAGTACTATACATCATTGTGGTCTTAAAGAAGTCCTGTGGAATTTACCTTTCAGCCTAGCCGGGACTCTGCAGTCAAACAACATCACCAATACACTCCACGGTCATTCAGCTGCTCTTATGACCATATCCTAATATGGGTAACATTTTCCTACATCTCTCCATCACTATGTATAATAGAACCAATATAAGTGATCCTTCTTTGGCCCCTATTGTACCTTTTTTTTTTTAACCAGAGGCACCAATTGTTCATCAACTATAACATTCGACATTTCAAAGTACTTAGTCGTTATCCTACTAATCCGAAAGGCCACTGATTCCAGTTTCTCTCTCTGTAACTCTAACCTATTATTGAAGTCAGGTTTGTATCATTAATAAAATCTGTATCATCTACAAATAACATGCACCGCGAATCTGGTCCCCAATGAAAACATGTAAGGGCTAAGAACCGACTATCTAGGAAGTACAGGTGCTTCTGGAAGGTCGCGCACCCGCAGAAGGTGTTTCTGGATGCTTTGCGGGTGCTTCGTGGATAAGACAGGGTCATTTTGAAAATTTTAGTTGAGGTCTTGTAAAATAAAACTACAATATAACCAAAAGAACGTACATCTATGTGAACAATTCAACCCTTAGATTACTCGTCTCGCCACAGCTATGAACTCTGTATCTGTGAATGTGTATGAATTTCTGCTTGATTATAATTTTGATTACTATTATTGTTGTTTTTATTAGGACGGAACATTCTGGTGTTCTGTTTGGGTTTACCGCAATAAAATATAACTTTAAGTTTGCATTTTTTGTTTGCAGACCATATGTAAAGATTAACAGAATCTCGATCACCGACACAAAGACTTGATATTACAGGCTAGCAACGATGTAGCTTAACGCCTCATGGAAAACATAGAACTGACTTTATCAGCATGTGACAGCCTCTTGGTGAAGGAAAAAAGAAAGCCCGCCCTTTTTGTTTATCCTTATAACAGGATTTGCGGTTTTTCTTAATAGGACCAATGGTGACTGCTGGAACAAGCTGTGAGCCAAATGGATAGTGTACTAGTTGTCATGGTCCAGTGCAGGGATCTGTGTGAGTCAATCTGGTACAAGAACCATTCCTGAATGGGCCGAATTTGCTGGATTTGGTCGGACCAGCCTGAACATAACCAAACCACCCGGTATTTCGACCGAGACAAAACAGAGCTTCTACATACCGGTTCTTCGTTGAAACTGAATGTCTCGCTCTGTTCGGGCCGGAACGAAATAGATTTTGTAACTATAAACTGAATCTATGCAGCACAGTTCCCCCCCCCCCCTACTTCAAAATTTTATGTTAGGCTCAATGGCTTGGCTGCTTGGTATTCGAATTACGTTTTCTCTGTTAAAAAATAAAAAGGGGAACATGATATGGTTATTTCATATTGATTCCAGTTCTGGGAATTAAGAGTTACCACTTGCGATTTCAAAAAAGACAACAGACCGCAGTTAAAACCCATCTCCCTTCACCTCATACTCGTCAATGTCTCTCGGCTTTATATGGCAAATTCAACAAAGGGGCTTTATTATATAAAAGGGCAGCTCGGAGCACGAAGATCCCGCTATGCCCTGGGTCTGAGAAAGGTCGGACCACTTTGGGGTCTATTGTACGCAGCCTTACCCTGCATTTCTGCAAGAGGCTGTTTACACGACTCGAACCCTTGAGTCCTTGACCTCCTGGTCTCACGGAGACAACTTTACGTTGCGTCAAGTCTCCCTTTTGACAAGGGACTTTACTATAATAACAGAAAAAGATGAAAACATCCAAAATGGTATAAAATTAAGATTGCAGTTCACAGCCGATTTCTCAAGAAACAATATGTAAAACACTTGTTAATTATAGATGAAGGGGAAACAAAATGTGAATGCGGCAGAAAAGCAAAAGCGGAAGTCATTACAAAAATGCCAACACAAATAAACAAACAAACAAACAAACAAAACTTGGCCCTTACTAATACTTCATCTTCATAGCTTGAAAATGCTTTTGCTAGATCTTGTATGCTGCTCACTATCGCATTATGAACTTCTTTCCCTCCAGTCAGACAAAGCCTGCATATGGAAAACAAATGGTTGAGAGAAATATCAGAAGCTGACAGACCAAATATCAAATATTCAACATGCAGTATTCCAGAAAAAAAAAATCTTTAAGTGTATGTTTCACATGGGTCAAGCGAGAAAAACTTTAAGCAAAGACTAAATATTAATCGAACTCACTCAAACAACTCCAGGAGTAATGAAACTTCCTCTTCATTTGGGGCTTCAAGAATCTAAATGACAGCAGAGTTAACCTATGTCAAACTCCATGATCAGGAACAAAACACTTGACACACAAGTTCAAAACAACATGCAAGTTGTCCAACATGAATTCAAGATGCATAGACCCATCAAAAAACACCAAAAGAAGATCCAAGTTCCAGGTATTATAAAATTATCTGGGGAATGGTAGATTGCCTTTTGCTAGAGTTGAAAGCTTAATCAGTCCCTTAAAAATCATGTAACAACGACATGTGAATTTGATGTGTTCAAGCATACATGCTTTCCATTTTCCTTCTCCGGTGTATAAAACACGTGTGACACAACCATATTAGAAGGTAATCTAGGACAAGCCTGAGAGACTCTCTGGATTGGGTGCTAGCTGGTAGATAAAGTGCAGGAGCACACTGTCATACCGGATGCAGATCGAGGAATCAGCTGAAATCTAAGTCCCTGCAGATGAGATACAGAGTACATATTTCTATTTCCTACTTGACCTCCGTAGGTTACATTTTGATCCAGAAAAACCAACATTTGCCCATCATATAATGACATGCTTCCTAGAGTTTCTGAATCCAACTTTCTAGTCTATCAAATTCCAGAAAACCTGAAGCATTGTTACTACACAAAGCCACAACGTAGAAGCTCTTATTGATTACCAGAAACTATTACTTCTATGAAATATTTGTCCAATCAAAGCTCCAAAACCCAGACATGTCAGTGAGAGCTTTTCTAGTGATCCAACAGATAATATCAAGGGTTTATTAAACCTGTATGGCTAGTTGAGTTCATTTATTATAGTTAATGTCACAAGATTAAGCCATTACCAGACTGAGTCTTGCAGTCACTAATCTAATCATGTATGTTTCGCTCTTACATTGTGGATTGTTCAACTACATGTAGGTTTAATGTTTTCACTATGGTTTTGAATTACCTTTCTCACATTAACAAAGTTTGGGTCTTGCATATTATTAAATGAACGCCATTGTAATTGACCAATTCACCCCATCCTGCTCTGTTGCCCTTATCAGAGCTACATTTGATTGTTGAAAAAGTTCCCGCTGACCATAGCCGAACTTAATAATAGTTAAGTATCCAAGAGAAAGAAAATGAGATAATAGTCAGAAGGGTTGAAACTCCTTAATGCTCTCCGTGTAGTTGCTTATACCTCGCCAGACATTAGAAAATAACAAGTGCAAGACATAAACATCGATCCCAGAGAACGAAACAAAGAAATCACAGAATTCACAGGACATAGCCAAGCTACTTTAGCCGATAACAGGTTGAAATAGCTGGAAATAATTTCACATACCATTGATATTGTGATGCCCTCCAAGGCCTGACTGTACAGGAACACATCAAGGAAAGTCATTGGTTCAATACCCAAATCCGGGTCATGATACAATACCTGATCATATTTAGCAAAGTTAGAAACAATACTTTATAGAAGACATCCATCGATATCTCTCATGGAAGTTACATTAGCAATATGCTGATGAAAGATTACGCAATGAGGTATGCACGAGAGCACAGATCAGTTTAGCATACCAATATAACTTCTCAAACAAATAGCTTGAGGGAAAGTTGGGGCATACGACGCTGGTATATGCTGTATGAAAGGTGTAGCAACAAGGAATATACAAAGCAATCTTCACAAAGAATTGCCAACTTTATACACATCAAACCATAAATGGCTGCTAACATAATTGAAGGAATCATAAAATTAGTGAAGTTCCTATCCGATTTCAAGGATAAACACACTTCACTATTTACTAGAGCAATAATACCAGTGATCTCCTGACTGCAAAATAAGCAAAACAAGAAACAACACAAAACTCAAAGAACAAAAAACACGAGTTACAGATGAGTTTATTGTCTAAATTAAAGAGAAATAAAATTTGGGTTCATCCTCAGGTGGGGGCGAAAAAAAAGATCCTCGGGTGGGGACAGATACATTATTCACCAGGCCCATATTCACGATGGCAGCAACATAAGTTTCGTTGGAGGTTTCGCTTGGGCATCAGATGACCACTCCCTCGAAGAGACCTTCACTCAGGTTGATGACAGCCACAACGCGGTGGTCGTAGCTGTGAGTGGAGGTCTTTGCCGAAGCTGCCTCCGTCTGGTCGAATTTTTGGTAGTTCGGGTATTTAACTGGTGGGCAGCATGTCGAAGAAATAGGATAGAGCTGTGAGGCATTAACAATATTTAAGACCTAACAGCCCCTTTATAGTCACAGATAAGCTACTCGAGATAAAGTTCTGATGTGGCCTTTTTTGGTCCATAAGATTTCACTGAAAATGATGGGGTCATTTTGGGTTGAAAGTGGAGGTGGGTGGGAGGAGAGGATCCGAGTCTGATGTGAAGAGGGTGGGAGAATCTGTTTATCATGTGTGAGAGAGTGCATGATGTCGTGAATGTTCAGCAAAATAGTATAATTGCAGACCGCTGAATAATATTGCCAAAAGGTCTTGTAGTTGAAGGGAAGACAACTCCTCAAACAGTATTTGATTGTTTCTCCATAAGAAATTTCCCGGAATAAGCCCAAAGAAACCTAAAATAAAAACACTCCCAGGAAGAAAATTGTATGGCACTGCAACAAGTAAATGAAATGCCATAACATAGAGCCTCAAAATGAGATTTTTCGTATATGCAGATGAAGTTGGACAAGAATTCCTTAAGTATAGGCCAACGTGAACATCATAGCAGGTACCAATTCAATAAGCAGAAACAGGAAACCTTTATAAATTGACTGCTTGGAAGCGAGAAAAGGAAACAATGTCATTTTGATATACTCACCAGAGAAGGACTGCTCAGCTCAGTATTCTTTTCTCTATCTTCTGGAGAAACCCGAGACAATTTGTCAAGTTCTTTAAGCACAGCTAACCATCTTTTCACTAACTGAACTCTCTCCAACCCCCTACAAGAAACAGAAACTAATTCTAATCTTTTAACAGTCTGCTTAAAGCTTTTGAAATTCCGAGCCACCTGCACATGTATGCAACTTAGAAAGGTCAAATAGCTGACGGTGAAAGACGTCAAATGGAAATGGGAAGCACTATATTTAGAAATACAATATTTGAGCTGCCCTCGAAATGTGAGAATATGCCTCCTAAACTTGAAATGCCGTATTAATACAATATTTGTTAGCCCAATATATCCTTCTAAGTAGAAAATAACAATGAGGCAACAACACAGTTCTCTAATGTAACTCATTAGGAGAAGATTATGAACTTTCTGCAATCAGATCATCTTCTTTAGTCACTACCTCAATTAATAAGTGTTGTATTCTTCTTACTACAAGCCATGGATTTATGGCATTAGTATAGACGTAGCACGCCTGTTTCTGTTAGAAGGAAAACAACGTATAAAATGATTTCATGCAAGAAACCAGAGCTATGACGCTGAAACATTATTTGAAAATAGCAACTTAGCTTCCACTGATGGCCATATTGGTAGGCAATCAAGTTGGAGTCAAACGTATAAAGGGGACCTGTGACTCAGCAAGCCCTCAACATGGAGTACTCTCCTCTAGAGAATCTTATGAAACAATATTGATTGGAGAAACATTGGACAAATGATCACTAACGAGTAATTGCACAACATAAAACATCTTGTGAGATTCGGATCTCTATTTCATTCGAGAAATTGGTGATGGCAGGAAGAGACCGTTAAATTTCTGTACAATATTCATTCTGCAGGTACTATCGAGGGTGGGGATGATCTGCTCATGTGGCTGCCTGGTTCCAAATGTATATTTTGTTTGTTTTCCTCATTTTCTGGGGCCATGTTAGTCCGACACCTACCTCCTGAATTTGGAGGCTTGGTCCTTATCACGGGTTTACTTCGTTTTCTGTTTACAACTTTATATACGAATATTGATGATTGAGAAATCGGTTCCTCCATTGGCAAAGCTGGTGAACGTACGCTGATTAGTTGTTTCATTGTTAGCCTCTCTATCTTAGCTTTTTTATTAGTTTCAGGGTTTTACAATCCACAGTATTACAATTTTATATTGATTGGGCTGGTAGTCAAGTTATAAGTTGCAAGGCAAAGTGATGAGGTCGGTACTGTCTCGGACCATAAGTAAAAAAGAACGAGGAGCAGTGCTTATCTTTGTAGTGTATCCGTAGTTGTTTACTTCAGCTGTCTCTATGGACTGAACATCTAGTCTCCCTCCGTGTCGAGTTAACTAATTGATTTATATTCATACTTATATATTTCTAGGTGGTGTAGCATAGTGTATCTTTGCAGTCCTTTATTCTTTCTTTTTTTGCTGAACTTATCATCGTTAGCCTCCTCGTCTCCATGCTTCTGTTATCTAATTAATGCAACTTCATTAGCTATAAAACCAAAGGAATAACTTGTAAAAATATGATAAGAGCAAGACTGAGGTTTATTAAGTACTCATTATGTTTTTTACCTATTTTTATGAAAATTGAAAACTAAGTTGCTTATCAAAGCAACAATAATCTGTGTCCTTAGAACTACTAACTTCTCTATAAACAAAGCCTTCTTATCTTTTAACAATCTATATTCTATAATAATAAATATGATGAGAGTAATTATTTTATTTGTAAAAGCATGAATGAATATCAAACTTGATGTTTCATGCATGCGCATCAAATATGCACGTGGTCAGGAACATGTCAAAATACTCTATAAGAGATGCATCTCATGTGAGGCCAGGGCATCTATGCCATCCTAATGGTAAAATCTTAAATTGAGTTTTCTCGGCAGCATCTAACCGACTTTCTATGCATCAAGGAATTCATCCAAAGTTATCTGCTAACATCCAAGTCATGCGCAAGTGTCAAATGCAGATACATGTGCATTATTACTTGTTATACCAAGGCAAAGATACAGCTCTCTATTCAACTAATTTGGAGAATAGTTTATAAAAAATGAATGTTCCACTGCAGAAATGACTTATTAAAAACACTACCCATTAGAACATAGTGAAGCCATCAAGTGGAATCCCGGGCTTAAAGATTTTAAACCATGGTGGGCCACCATTAGGTTCATGGCTACTTACACAATACAGTCTCCAGTACTCCATACCATCTTTACCATACTGAACATTTGAATGCTTTAGAAACACCTGAACTAGTTTTCAAGCAGCCTAATTGCACTAGAATAATACAAAGAACTAAGATTAATGCCTCGGTAACGATCAAGTGTGGGCATACTCCTAAGGTTCCTTGAATTTTTTGACAGGCTGTGTGTACCTTAAGGGTGAGAATGGTGAGAAACTGTCAGAAACATGAACTTACTTAAAAGCTGCTCCAGTCTCACATAAGTTATGAGATTGGAGAGGAAAGAAACCCACTCTAGGAACCACTTTGTCTAATATATCAAGAAAGACCCGCTGAACTGTGAATATTTAGTAAAAATTAGGGTCACTTACTTATCACCGACTTCCAGTTTGGGATAATAATCCATGTGCAACCCCCAGTATGAAAATACTCTTATCACTACCTCCAGTTGCTGATTGCAAACATTTAATAGCTGGGGTAATTTCCGTCCAAAATTTTCCGTTAGTTGACGGATTTTGAGAGTAGGCAGGAACGAATAAACCAACGTACATACATGCCAACCCTCCTGCCAACATATATGTCAATTTATTCGTCCCTGCAATTTATTGGCAACAAGTCCCCACAGAAATGAATAAAAATTGTTGGCCTCTCATGACGAAAATTCTTGACCTGATATAGTCTACTTTATAACATCATACTCGATCTGAAATTCACTTTGACATTGCACATAGTTGAAAAGATAGTTTTTATCTGGGTGCCAATATCTTTCTATACATCAACGTCTTTGGAGGTCGGTTCAGTAAACTTCATTTGATGATTTTATTTCGCCTTTGTCTGGATGCATTCAGCTAAACATGATATTTTCTTACGTTCACTAACTTACTACTCCAAACAGACCGAAGCAAAGGATTTCTTATCATTCTTTTATCTCATAGAGCTGAACTAATAATTTCCTATTCTTTTCTAAGGTGGTTCCCAGGTATGTATGGTTAAATTTCAAAAGAAATAGTAGTCAAAAGCTTGCTGGTATGTACAAGGAAAAACAATCCAAAAAAGGAAGGTGAGAGAAGTGGTGCAATGTAGCCACTAAGAGAATACTTCACTAACTAGTGCATATCCACAACAAAAGTATGATAATACCCTAAGTTTCAGTGGCTGATATTGGGGATGGCTTATTCCCCATGACAGCTTATTATATAGATGGGGATAAGCTATTCCACATGTCACATTTTGGGGGATAGCTTATTCCCCATAGCTGCTTATTATGTAGACGTCACATCTTAGGGATAATTTATTTCCCATAACAGCTTATTATGTAGGTGGGAAAAGCTATTCCACATGTCACATTTTGGGGGATAGCTTTACTCCCCATAGCAGCTTAGTAGTATTGTGTACTACAGATAACAGCTTATTATGCAGATTGGTCCGTTTCCACCTGAAAATGTGCCAATTTGAAATTCAGGGTTCAGGAAATGAATAAAAGTCCTATTTCAGCTGGGCAACATAAAGTTCCAACTTTAGCAATTACTAGCAATCGAGCAACGATTAAAGCAATTAATTAGCAATCAAAACACGATACAGCCTCGAATCAGCTTCCATTACTAGTAATCACAAGCAGAAGAAGAAAGGGGGAAATTACAATGCGATCCTGGATAATCTTGGCGCCTTCAGCTACGGCCTGACCGGCTTGCTGGACGACGGTGTCGGCGTAGTTCTTGATGCGGCTGAGATTGTTCTTGTTCCCAACCTCCACGGCTTTGCTCACCGCAGATCTCAGCCACGACGACATTGTCACCGCTGACCTTTTCTAGGGTTCGCTGCTTCGGTTGCAGATATGGATTAGCGATTGAATTAGGGCACAAAGAGAGGACGAAGACGAAGAAAAGCCCTAGAATTGATTGTTTGAAGTGATGATAGAGTGAGAAACAGAGAGGGGTGAATCGATCGTGCATGCAATGGGGATTTGAGGGGTTTCAGACACCGAGAGTATTGAAATGGGGACGATAAATAGAAACGTTTGTTTATTTCATTTAGCCCCCCTTGGAGTTAGAGGTTAGCTGCAAACTACTCCTGTGGTGATTGGTCCTTGAATCTCTATCCAATCCTCCAACTATGGCCTCCTTTCGATAAGGGATAAAAGATGTACTGGAATATGAGGTAGGATGTGATTGCACTTGGATACGACTGGATAAGTGTTTTTTGGTTTTGAGTGTCTGGTTAGAATATGATATAAGATGCAAAAATGTTGAACGGATGTACGGGAAGCTTTTAGGGTTGCACCTCACATCTATCTTTTTTATGTATGGAAAATCAAATGATTCATTAAAGCATAAAGAAAATAACATAGTCCAAAGGAATATACACCAACCAAAGGAAAAAACCTCCAACGTTACATGATTATCAAGCATGGCAACCTTCGCGGCGTTATGGGCTTTTACAACCTCGGCATGGGAAACTTCGGAAATTTTGCAAAAGGAAAGGCGATCAAGAACTCCATTGATGTTACTAAAAACGGGAGCGTCCTGGAAAACCGACATACATGTCCCCTGAAATAAAGAGATAGCCAAAGAGTTGTCATTGTTAGTGTTGACACGAGATATCTTACAATGTAATGCAAAGTTAATTCCATGTTCGATGGCAAGGAGCTCCGATTGGAAGCATTGGTTTTAATCACGATAGTCCATTCCACATTGTCAGCTCCAATAGTGTGCAACTCAGCAAAAGAGGAAAAGGAACTTTCAGCGGGTACCATGCTCATTGCAAGGTGAGGATTTGAGGATGATAGAAATGGCTTGAGGATCCCGAGAATGGTGACCGGTATTAGCAAAGGAAGTTGCTTGTAAGAGCAAGATTTTCTCCTCCTCCATGGCAAGTCGAATACCGCTAGCTGAAAAAATTGTATTGCTGAAGATTTTGCAGCACCGACCTCTCTAGATAGCCCAAATGGCATGAATGGCCTGAATGTTTTGGCTAGATATGATTTCTGAGAGATTATCCTCAATGCACTTCAAAGGGGAAGGTCTGAAACCACCCCCAGACCAAAGAGGGACAATCTCCTCACACTTAAAGAAGAGGTGATTCAGGCTCTCATTAGCAATCAAGCATAGACGGCAGCGACTGTCATTGGTATTAAGGCGACGACTTAGGTAAGACGTGGTTGGGAGCTTTCAATTGACACATTTTCAAAGTATGAATTTCCACTTTTCAGGGACAGTAAGACCCCAGATGGATCCCAAATTCTTTTTTTCATCATTGATGGTTGTAAACAGACCGACTGGGAGAAAAACTTTGCTCTTTTTTCTGCAAAGGAAGTTGTAGCCAGACTTGGTGGAGAAGTGATTGTCACGAATAAAACCCAAAAGAGGTTTTCCTCTTCTTGAAGGTGGGCAAGCTGGGTAGCAAGAATTATTTTAGCAAAGAAGTCTAGGACAACCCTAGAAATGGCTTCCCTGTTCCAGGATTGACTAGCGTCCTCACGCAAGATCCATGAATCGACTGTGGCATCGTGATTGATAGAGCCCGACCAATGATATCGACCAAAGGAACCGAGAGACCTGGGATCCATTTGTCAACAACGATGCAAATATTGTCACCACAACCCACTTTCCATAACATTCCTTACCTGAGAAGAACTCTACCATGAAGAATGTTCTTCCTGTAACACCTCCATCATAGAGTGTTGGAGAACTACACTTGGATCCCCCAAATTCTCAGGAGATGTCATCCGCTAAGCACGTAAATGATCAGCAAGAAGTCTAATTCTTAAGGTTTTGTTACAAGGCGGAATTAAATAAATCGGAGCCTGAATAAAACTTACTATCATTGTTGTATACTCTGGTGTGACAACTTCTAAGTGATTGTATACGCCGTCGTGACCTATCGCTGGAAAGATCTTGAAGTCTACTTTCATTTTCCACCAGTCTCACTCTATATTTCCTTGTAGAATTCCATATATCATCAAAATAGTGCAAATTTGTCATTATAGTTTCTCGAACTTTGCTTCTCTTCACTCCCCTTGAGCTCCCATCGCTTACGAAGTTCGTTTCATGCGTCAAACCAATCACTAATCATGTTTTCCTGTCAAGACAACATGAACAACCATACCAAGCCATTTTATTTGCCAAATAACATCAAAGTATGCATAAACGCGCCCAGAGTTCACAATTAAGCTTGAACTTCTCTTTTACGTAATACACATGTTTTGTTGGCTAAAATGTGCTCAAACTTATAATAACTCGTCCTAAAACACTCATATATAAGCTCACATATAACTCATAAATGGGAGTTATCAGAGAGCGTTTAGTCTCTGAGTAAAGGAACTTTTTTCTCTAAAAAAATGTTCAATTATTAAATGATCTATAACCAAATTTTTAATATTGAGATAAATTGCTAAGATACTCTAGCAACTATATATCATGATTAGTTATTTTCCATTTTGTAGGCAAGAACCTGTTGAACAAAACACAATAAAGTAAGTAAAATTTTTTTAATTTTTATCAAGTTATTTAATAGCATTCATTGGGCTCGAAATCTCAAAGTTGAATTATATTTTCAATATTTTTCTATTATAGTAAGGTGTTGGGAATTGGTTAAAGGCTTTCAGCTTTTACTCCATCGATGTCTTCAAGGGTCAACACTTGATCTACATATGTCTTTTCTTCTTTCCGTTACTTCACGTCCATCTTTTCACATTTTATGTATGATTTGTTATAAATTATCGACGATGATTTTGACCTACGAAATTAGGATTTTGGTGCACTAAAAACAACAATTACTCTATCATTAGTAATTGTAGACTATTGAGCAAACAATTGTGAACATATATTTATGATAAATTTACTTATTATTGAAGGTTTAATGGTGTAACATTCCTTTTCTCGAGAGAGAATTTTGTGTTAATCGTGGTGTTCGGGCCAGCTTGCGCGCACCTTGACAACTTCATGGAGTCTAGAGGTATATCTACAGTTAAGATAGTACATCAGTCCCCACTGGTCCCAAGGATAAGTGGCGTTCATGTCATTGAAATTTGAGACTTAAGTAACAAACCCTTAATTTTCAAGTCTACATCTTGGGCTAGTGAAGTAACATTTATTAGTTCGAGAATCAAGTGATTCATGCATCATATTGCCTCATGGTAGTGAGCTATTTGTAAATTCTCCCTAAATTGTAAAGTAAATTAATCTATACATTGAATATTTATTTTTCTACGTGATATTCTTGAAATAATTATTTAAATGGACATTTGAAGAAAAAAGTGAAACGAAATCTCTAAACTCTCTATTCCCCCTTTTTTTGAGGGGTACGCCAATAAGCAATGCCAATATGATACATGATGATTTGAGAAACCAAACGCTACGAGGAGTTCTTCCCCCTTGAAAAATAAAGATAATATCTTTTTGTTGTCTCACACACTGGAGATATTAACCTGATAAGATTAGAATTCAATACATTTTTAATGCATTTTTTTTCTTACACTACGGATGATCAAAATAATACAATGGTAACTTAAATATTACATTTTGGTCTTAGGTTGTCTTATTGCAAAAAACCAATATCTGGTTCATCATAATATGGTATAGTACAAGTTATGACATCAACTCAAGAACACATTTCAAATAATGTTCAGAATAAAAATGTGCTACATATTATTTACTGTAAATAACGTTTAAACAAGAATCCCTATATAGTTATTAAATTAATTTTTATGATCTTATTGAAGTGTTGTGGGTTGTTACTCTAGTGAAAGTCACTACATTGTGCTTTTTGTCTATAATTTTGTGACTTGCAAAAAATGAGAGAAGCATATTCACATCTCATTTCATGCTAACATTAACACATATAAATCATTTACAACTTTGGAATTTGTCTCTAATTTAAATGAAAAACTAACATTTAGTTCTTCAAAAGTGAGCCAAATATGTGAAACATGTAAATACGCTTGACATACATATTCAATCTATTGAGAACGGGCTCAATGTGAAATGATGATCGTGTCAATGTTAAGTTTTCTCTTCTTCATATGATTAAATATCATGAGAACTCCCTTTAACTGATATAATCTATACCAGATAACACATCTAATCTAAAGTGAAAATTTATCAAACAACTTAGGTAATATTCATGTCAACGATTTTACTATTTATGCATGAATGGCTTCATCACCCAAAATTACTATAGACTCGACCCGATGCGCGAGAGTGATTGGTTAGGGTTAGGAAGAGAAGACATAATTTAGTTCCTTATCCTGATAGACCGAGAGGAGAAGTTCGGATGTATATGTGTATAAATTGTATGTTTTTTTAACAACATATAATTCTATATTTGATATAAGTATCTAAAAGCATTAATTAAAAATAACATAAATTACTTGTGTATGGCTGATATATCAATCAAATGCACGATAATAACCTAATCTAAGCTTATTTACATAACAATAGCATCATCAAATTTTATAAAAAATAGAACTAGCATAATGTTTATGTTTGATTGAAAGCTTTTTTGATATTTGATGTATAACTAAAACTGTTTTTAATACATTGTAGTTGGTGATGACTTTATTATTTTTAAAAATATAATATAGACGTTCTTATAGTAATGATGGCTGAAAATGTTTTTCTTAATAGTATAACAACATTGAAATTTAAGACAAAATGTGTTAAATTAAGACTTGAAAGGTAGGTATGTACAGGGACGGACCCAGGAATTTTTTGTAGGGGGGGCCAAGTAAAATAAATATCACAATAAATCTCACATAAAACAAGTAAATTCTAATAGCTTTTCCCATTTTGATTCCAATACAACTGCACAGTAACAAACATGAATATTTTTTAAACAGCCAAAGTTTACATAATAGTTTTATTAGACGATAACATAATACCTAGAAGTAATCAATAGAGTTTCAACTATTACCTGTATAAAGCTTGTTGAAGCTAGAACTAATGGAGGCTGAAACAACGTAAACTCTCACTGACGTTCTATTTGCCGGAGTTCGTAACGTTGGTACTGGGTGCGATTTGTGAATTAAAAGAAAATTTAAATACTTAATTTCCCTATAATCCTAGTTTGTGTCAATCTAAAGTGCCCTATCTTTTAATCTTAACCAGTGGTCACCTTTTGAAAACAACAATCACCTAAGTGAACCAATTAAACTTGACTTTCATGTGACCACAATGTTAAATTAAGTCTTTTTCATTAGTTACATTACATTTTAAACTTGCACGTAATGGATGGAGATTTTTAAGGGATTGTGATAACATTACATGATTGGTGAAATAAGATATATCAACTCATATACCTAGACCAATAAAATCCTGACTTGATAACTACAAGAATGAGAACTAGGTGACTTTATCACAATCACCAAAACTAACTTTGCCAAATAGAATTTCAACGTTAGGGGGGGGCGTCCAGTAAGCAAATGAGGATAATTGTAGATCTACAACTAAATTCCTATCTCTAAGCAAAAATTTAGGGAGGGCCACTGCCCCTGCCAACTACACTGTAGTTCCGTCCCTGGGTATGTATATTTAAATTTACATATTGACAACAAAATCTTGCTTGGTTAAGTGGTTAAGTAGCATTCCATACAAATGTCTCGTAGCTGGTTCAATTCATGGGAGTAAAGAATATTTGTTTCATTTTCAGACTGGCCGGAGTATTGGTTCGATGAGAACCTCTCGATTTTTTGTCGGTTTTTGCATGTGCGATCCAAACCCCAAACAGGCCCGGTCAAGCTCCGGTGCACCGGTCCTATCAGTCGAACCTGCCGGTGTAGTCCGTTTTTAAGACTATGGCTGGTAGAACCATGGGATAAAAATAGTCATATGCATATGCTCCTTAAAAGCTGAACTCCCGTCAAGAACGACAAACCTAGTGGAATGGAGGGAGTATTTTCCAAAACTATTTACTATACCATCTGAATCAATAAATAGCTTTATTTGGGCTAAAAAATACTTAGAACCTCTCAAATTTGACAAAAAGACACTTTCACACCTTTTAATTTGGAAAAGACACTTTCACTTTCAAGGTCGTATCTAGCATCTTAGTGGCTTAAAGCGAGCACTAAATTTGAGACCCTCAAATATTTCTAGACATGCGGCGTTTTGTGGGGACATGTTGTGCAGTTTACGTGCAATGTATGTGATATTTTCGTGTTGGCTCGCACACTTCACGTTTTATTTTAATTATACGATTCTTATTTGTATTCATTTCATGAAATCTCAACTTTTATTCTTAATCATCAAAGTGATTGATTCAAGACAAATCATGAAAAGATATGTGATATATGTTTGAAGTATCTCACATATTTTATATAAAATACTAAAAATATTTCAAAAATTGCATAGAAAATTTGAAAAGCGATGAGCACGGTCTCAATCCGCCTACTCCCAAGGCAATGAGGTAGAGTGAGGAGCAGCGCAAGCTAAGACAGGCTTGGGGGTGACAGATGCCAGCAAGACCTTGCGCACAAGGATACGGTTTTGCATACGGAAGAAAGGTCGTCAAACATAACAGTACCATCCCACGCATTGTGAGATAACATGTTGATTTTGTAAATGTATGAACAATGTAAGCACGTTTCGCTTGAACCAAGCTAGAAAAAAGATCCTGAGAGTGAGTGTTTAAACACAAGTTTATCCCCTAAAAAAATACATAGTTTAGAATTTCCTAATTGTTTAACGACTCGGAGTGTGTGGAAATTCCTAGCACCTTTGTAAGCAGGGGTAGAGCCATGTAGAGGCATGGGAGGCAAGATCACCCCACACGTTTTGATTAACTACTACGATACCCCCCAAAATCATGTAATTTTTTTAATTGTAGTGGCTCTAGTGAAGACTCACATAAATGTTGGTCCCAATCATTTATGTGAGTCTTCACTAGAGCCACTACAGATACGTACCCCATTAACAATTACGGTCCCTAACACATAATCGCAACCCACTTCAACGGGAGAGAGGCTAGACCCTATACTCCTCATCGTGCTGGGAAATTGGGAGCAAAAGAACTCTGCCAGGCCACTGGAAGATAAACCACCAGCCACACCAATGAAAAATAACTGTGGAATTAACCACATAGTAGACATGTGAAGGACACCAAATGTGTCACACTAAGGGAACCGACAAGGCAGTAGAAAAATTCCAAGTGGTTGTCATTCATGTTGTTCTCAATGATTTTGGTGAGTCCCTCTTTCACTAGAGCCACTACAGATACGTACCCCCATTAACAATTACGGTCCCTAACACATAACCTCAACCCACTCAAATGGGCGAGAGGCTAGACCCTATACTCCTCATCCTGCTGGGAAATTGGGAGCAAAAGAACTCCGTCAGGTCGCTGGAAGCTAAACCACCAGCCACACCAATGAAAATAAATTTGGAATCAACCACCACATAGTAGACATGTGAAGGACACAAAAGGACTTCTCGCAAAGACGTATCTTCTTGCTTACGCTCACTCGTCGCATAGACTCCGCAAAGGCTGCCCAAATGTAAACTAGGCAGAAAAGCAAGAAGCCAGAAACCCACCCTCACTCTATGGCTCAGACGACTTTTCAACAACGGGGCGTAAATGACCTCCAAGAACATCGATCCGAGGAGTTCAAATACTCCGAAAGAACCTGCAAAAAGTAATTGTCAATAGATTGGTTCGACTACATATAAATCAAATTTTATTTCAAAACGGAAGCAGACATTGTGATTAAAGTTGTTTGGTTGTTGAATACAACTTTACATGTTGTGCAGTTTACGTGCAATGTACTTACTATCTTCGTGTTGGCTCTCACACTTCATGTTTTTATTTTAATTATACGGTTTTATTTTTCCTCATTTCATAAACTCTCAAATTTTAATATTAGTCAGAGTGATTGATTCATGATGAGTCCTCAAAAGAGAAGTCATATATGTTTGAAGTATCTCATAAATTATATATATAATGCTTAAATTATTTCAAAAATTATATATAAGATGCTAAAATACCCATATTATTTTAAAAATTTGAGGCCCTCTATTTTTGGTGGCCCTAACCGGTTCTTTAAGCTCTTAAAGGTTGAGACTGTCATGTTCACTCTTTTGGTGTACCTAATTGTGACATCGTTAGTCTGATGGTGAACTTTTTCACTGATAGTATTTATGAAACCAATTTACTCTCTTAGAGTATGAAACGACACAATATGCGATGTAAGTGTCCTAAAGTTTGATTTACTAAAGGAGTGAATGTGTAGTTCTCCAAACTGAAAGTAGTGAAAGTGTCTCTGTCAAATCTTAGGGGGTGAAATTATCTTTTACCATTTTTGTGATTGTAAAGGCTCTTGGGGCATTTTACCAAAGTTCTCGTGGCAACTGACAAGAGATGGTCATTGTCATTCCCAAATCTTAAGCATAAATTATTTTAAAAATTAATCATTAACTCACGAGACTCAAGATGTATGTACATATATACTTATAAACACACACACACACATAATTATAGCTATTTTAACTTAATATCTTCAAGGTTTTATAATAATACTTGTAAATCTTGATAACAATAAATATTTAGTATATATAATTAGTTACAAAAAAAATTATACTGTCTAATTGCTATAAGGTATAATATTTTGGATGAAAATTTTTACAATTCATTTTTGCATGCAGGAAGTTTTATTCGGATATATTGTACATTAGAACGTTAAATATGAAAATTAAACTTTTTTGCTAAAACATTCGAGTATTTTTCATTAGGTCTAGCAATAGTACAAAATACGGAAGTATTTTTTATTTAAATATTCGGACGGATATTAAACGAAAAAACTCAAAGTATTTACTAACTATGGTAAAAACATATAAAAAGTAGTGTCTCTCGAAAAAACATTTAATGTTTTTTTAATATTTTTTTCATACTTTTGGTGGTTAAACACATTCATACTTATGACGATTGCATAGTCCAACAATTTTATGTCGTTGGTGTATGAGTAAATCAATTGAAACTTAACTGCGATATCAAATGTGGTTTTGATTTTAAAAAATATTCTTAAGCACATATCAAGCAACTTTTTTGTTTCTTTTTTAGGGCATTTTTACATCTTTTTTACACTATTTTATCTATTGTTATGGATGCCAAACATGCTCTAAGCTAGCGGCAATAACTTTTCATTTTCTTTGAAACTCGGAACTCTCAAATTATCGTCCGAAAATATTGTCGTCAATATATCATTTGAAATATGCTTTCACCTACTGCAAGTAACTAGCGGAGTCATCACGACCACTTGTTTTCTCCCCATACATGGCCATGGATGACATTCAAAACTTGCAAGCTTGCTTAGGTAGGTAGTTAAGTACCCCCAATGAGTTGACTTAATCGGTGAGGGTTGGTATTCAATAGTTTGTTATATTTAGGTATCAAGTTCGAACCTACGAACACCAATTATTCTTAGAGTGACTGGGAATTGAAATGATTATCCAAAACATAGATATAAAACTCGGACAGACACCACTATTAATATAAATTTCTCTCAAAAAAATAAGTGGATAATTTAAACCTTATATGTAGCCTTCATCAGTTAATCTGTATCACATGATTAATAGTACTTAAAATTTTAAAGTACTTCATAAATTTTATTATACTAGATTAGTGTACGTGCGTTGCACGTGAATGTAATATTTTAAAAGATAATTTATGATTAACGACATATCAATTTATTTCTAATTTAATGAACGGATAATTTGTGGTACCCAAGAAAAAAAAAACAAGAGGTAGAACTTGGGTATGTAGAGTTTCAAATCTCATATGTAAATTGTCTATTTGATCCTATAAGGCCGACAATTACTCCGTATGGATAAAATGTGTTACCATCCTTGTTGATTTGTACTATGATTGTGGTTATTTTCTGCATTTGGCGCTGTTCTCTCCAAACTAAATACTTGAAGGGTAACAATAGAGCGTGAATCATAAAGACAATGTATATTGTGTTATGCATTGATTCAACAATAGTCACCTCAAAGAAGGTCAAGAAAGAAGAGCTAAAACCATCTCCAAACGAAGCTCACCCCTCCCCTTGACCTTCATATTCATTAATCAATCGTCTTTAACCGAATAACTCATGTATCATTCAATTAAATTTATTTTTTATATTTATATTGTTGATTAATAATTAATATAATAATATAAAATAACAAATAAATAATATTTTATTAAATAAATGAGTTAAAATAATAATTTTTATAGACAATTATGCTAAACATTATAGTTAGGAAAATAATTGAAACAATTATGATCTATGTCCGACTTAGTCCATCATCTGTAGAAACGCATGATGGTAATGGTGATCGTGTGTGAAATTTTAATTTTTGGTGGGGCATCATATTTTTTTTGAAGGTTATTCTTTTATATTCTTGTCTGAGATTATTTATTTTCTTGTTTTATTATGAGTAAGTGTAACATTTACGTTGAAGTAATCCAGATAAAGTATTTTCTTATTTCGACTTAGTCTAATTGACAAATAATTTGTCTATATTTATTTTTAAATTTTTTAAGGTTGATAACTGAATGATACATAAAATATTAAATGCTATTGAAATTTACACAAACATATGTTGACAATGCTATAAATAACTTTTAATACAATAGTGAAATGCTTACATTCTATCAGACATTTATATTTGATTAAACATATAAATCAAGGTAATTAAAACTCTTAAAGTTCATTAAAACTACCTAAATCATCCACTTGATAGCTCCTTCCCCCACTCTTTCAATGATTGGAGATGCTCTAACCTAGTTTCTCTTCCCTTAGGAGGAAATGGTTGCTGCTTTACTGGGCACGGCATAAGGAATAAGCATGGATGTATATTGAAGTAAATATAACAATATAAGCAATTTAGGTGTAACACTCCCCTTAATCCGGCTTGAGAGAGACCGGAAGTGTGCTACCCGAATAGCGGAAATAAAGAACAAAACATTCAATTTAAAATTTAAACCAACAAGTTATTACGCAATTGTCTTTCAGCCACAAACACGGGCTACAACATTATGATAATATTATTCAACTAGTGATCTTAACATAGACCGATGATGCTTGATAATCTAGATGAGTCTCGAATCCCGCTACTCCATAATCCCAGCCATTGAACCTGGTGGTAATTAAACAAAGACCGTAATTTTCGAAAGTCAGGAAAAAATGCTGCTAAGGTGTTTCTCACTCAGCATTTTTTGCTGACTTTGGTATACTGTGGTATTTGTTTAATTCCCTGCAGGTCTAGGAGCTGGGATTATGGAGTAGCGCGATTCGAGACTCACATAGATTATCAAGCATCATCACGCTATGTTAAGATCAATAGTTTAATAATATTATCGTAATGTTGTAGCCCGTGTTTGTGGCTGAAAGAAAATTTTGTAATAACTTGTTAGTTTAAGTTTTAAATGGAATGTTTTATTATCGATTTCCGCTGTTCGAGTAGCACTCTCCCGGTCTCTCCCGAGTCGGATTAATGGGAGTGTTACATTAGGAATTTATCTAACCATTTTCCATTAATTCGTAAAAGGAAAAGCTATTGAGATCGGAATGTTTTTTCCCTCTCGTGCAAAAGATCCACATGTTTAACTTTTCAGACATTAAGAATACATGATCTTAGTTTTTTTGTTGTCTAATTTAGAAAAATAATTTGGGTTAATTGAAGAATTCCAATATATAGTCAAGCCACACATGTTTCTGTTGCAAACTCCATTTTAAGCATACGTCGTGACATAGTCACGAGCACTGGTGTAATGCCCCTACTTTTCAAACATGTTATAAGTGCAATTACCATTAATTTTGAAGCAATTTTGTGATTAAAAAATCAGGCGTTTCAGTTGGTCTTTGGACAATATAGTATTATCAGATTAAAATATGTTTTTTTTAAAAATAGTATAAGTGTTGGGGTGAAAATGTAAAATTGAGAAAATAAAATTCATTACTAATTTTAAAATTTACCGTAACTTTTGAGAAACTACAAATACCTCTCCAATGCGAATCATCATATTCAAGTCCTCCAACTTCTTGACACCTCACCCTAGTGATGTGCATCCCTACTAATTGAGATAAAGTCGTTGTTATTGGAGATTATCTGTGTTGTGGGGATCAAAAGCGTCAAATTGATATCTCGAACCGACTACTAACAAATCGGGGATTCCGGTAAGTTCATCAAGAAACCTGATTCTTGTTTCATCCAATTCTTCATCGCCTGTTAAAATTTGGCATGTTTAACTTCTCCGGTCGTGTTTAAGAGGCCGATTCGAACCCAAAGCACATTTTTCATCTCCCAAATTCATTAAATTTAAAGCATTTGCTCGAACCTGGGTCGTCCCCACCTCCGAAAAAGCTCTATGACCGACGAACTTATGTAATCTTCGATTTCCGTTGTCAAAATCATTACTTTTGGTCTTTTTGTGCCCCTTTCACACTCAGTAGTTACAATCTTGAATCAAAATATTCTCAAATTATTGTTTTATCATATTTTGATTTCTTGGGTTGTTGTTTTCTGGCGGGTAGAGCAGCCATGTTCTCAGGGATGTAGCTCCCTCTCATGTGGGTATTTTGGCTCTTTATTTATTTCTACTTGTTCCTATGATTTCGAGCTACAATTTTCATGTTATAAACTTCCTCCAGTTTGATCTCTAACATGCTTGAAATTCGAGTTAAAGTTGTTGCAAATATTGTTCAAGTTTCCCTGCTCTTGGTCTGTTAATTCTTCACATCTTGACACCTCTAATCTTGCTCTTCTCTTGATAAAATTGAGTGTTGTTCACTTCTGCTTATTCTCCATACTTAATGTGCAACTTTCAGGTTGATCTCTTCTCTTGAATCAACATCTAACTGTCCTAAAAATTGAGTTGAAAGTTGTTGCATTCCGTGTTCATGACTGTCAAGTTATTTAAATTTTCTAAGTATGTGAAAGCTGTAATTAAACCCCTCTTCTATGTCAATCATAACTTCTTCATTATTTGATGAAAACTTGATGTTTTTCCCTCGTTGAAAAATGGATACAGATACATTAAATCATCCTCTGTAAATCATTATTCAATTCAAAATAGATTTATCAGAAACTAAGTCCAATGACACTGCTTTGAACTTCTTTCATTCTCTAAGTGTTGAAACATGATTGTCATCCAAATTTGCCAAATTATATCTCCTTGTGAGTTTTGAGTTCTTGGTTGTACAAATATGATTTAGAATTCTTGTAATTCAATCTTCAAACCCCATTTTTGGATTTTCAAATCTCCTTCCCAATTGACCAAGAATTGGTTGTAAACTTAACTAGTAGTTGAGTTGACTTCCACTGAACTTTGACTTTCAAGTTTGACAATCTAAATGATATTTCTAGCCTCAGGGTTCTTCATGAAAGTTGTTCAAAATGTGCTTTTGCATTTGGATACAAATTCTGGAATATGTTGACTTTGAGGAATTATCCATTTGACTGAACTACATAGGAGGGGTAAAATAGTAATTTATCTTAAAGTTAGATTCGAGGTCAATATAGTAAGTTTGAGTATGTTATTATGTCTTGTGTGAAGCTTCATAACACTTGGAGTTAATTTGCGATATTCCGAGTTAGGGTTGACTCTCTAGATGACATTTTCTAACATTGGAGTTTTTCAAGAAAGTTGTTCAAAATCTAATTTTTGGGTTGTAAGTCAAATCTGGGGTAGTTGATTTTTTAGAATTATTTGTCTGACTGAATCATATAGGTGGGACATAATAGTAATTTACGTTAAACTTAGATTTTAGGTGAATATAGTAGCTTGGAGTATGTTATCATGTCTTGTATGAAATTTCATGAAGTTTTGAGTTAATTTGTGATATTATGGATTATGGTTGAACAAAGTCATCTGTAGTTCTTTTTTGTAGTTTGACTAAACTCCAAAGATCTACATGCAATTAAGCGGAGTTGTAAATTTTAATTATGAGTTTATCAGGAAGAGTTATAAATCACATTTGCATATTGTTAGACCTATATGAGTGTGAGATAGGGGTTCGAGCACAATCAGTGGCTGTATTGGACTATTCTGGAGCATCACAGGCAGCTTGGTCCTTTGACTTGCATAGTCTGCACTGCGTTACATTCTTGCATTCCACCTCACATAGATGATATGTGTTAATAGTATATATACTTAATTTGTGTAGAAATAATTGGCGTGGAAGATCATCTCGTATAAACATATGCATTTTAATCGTTGCAATGGCCATGGTGTGAGCATTTTACTTAATTTTATCAGAATGTGAGTATTTACAATTCGAATGAAAAAAATTATATTAAATTTATTAATTATTACATGAAAAATAAATAATTAAGTTAAATAAAATTAAGATTCTATAAAATTTATACTTGTGACTAACAATTAAAATTTTAATTATTAAAAGATTTTTTTACATGTGCATTAGATAAATAAATAAATTCAATATTCTATAAAAAAATATTTGCAAAATTGTAGGGGTGAGAATTAGGGGCGCAATAGTCCTTTTATGTATTTCCATACAACATAATGATGGAAAGTTAACGGTGCGTACCACCATTGCCACAAATTGAAAGTATGGGTACTGCGGATGCTGCAATTGAAGTTATGGGTGCAAATCCACACAAAAACTAAACTATGGGTACCACTGGCGCAGTTTGCCCAATCTAAATGTTTCCACCGCTAAATTGAACTGATATTACTGAATTTAGTTATATTGGATGGGTTTTTAGGTTAGAATTTAGCCTGGACTTGAGGACTGGGGTAGACACTCTGCATGCCTTCTCAGCTCCGCTATGTGGTAGGCTCTTGAGTAGGACAATCTATATCTCCAGAGACAGTGTGTACCTGAGTAGTACTCAGCATTAGGCAAAAGTACTACTCTACTGGACTAATGATTTAGTAGGGAGTGTTGAAATTTAACTCTAGTTTTCTTGGTGGTTATTGGTTTAATTCTTCCTTGTCCGTGAATCTTATCTTCACAGCCCTACGGGTAGTGGGATTTGAAATCCGCTGTATGAGGTTAAATTGGTATGAAATCTCCAGTATCAGCATCAAGCTGAATTATTTCTTGCTTCATATTTATGTTGGAGATAAACACTTGATTGGAACCGATTCTCAACTCTTTTAATACAGAAACATGGTTTTTATAAAGTTATCTTCTTTAACTTGTTTAGATGAATTTTGAACTGTTTCAAAGCTATTTTCATTTACTCAGGCTTTTTAAAAATCAAAATGACTCCTTAAGGTATTGATTCAGTTATTGTTCAATTCAACTTGATTATTCACTCAGACTAGTTCTGCCTTATTTCTTACATGTTTTTTATTTTCTAAAACCCTGCATGTGAGCACACGGGAATGGGGACTTATCATTAGTCCTATTGAATTAGGAATCATTGTTTTATCAATTTATCATTTATATTTATTAAGGGTTAATTACTTATTAGCCACCTCCAGTATGGCATATTGATCTATGTACCACCTCCAGTTTAGAAATCATGAAATTACAACCTAAAGTTTGATTATGCTTGCGATTAAAAATTGGGGTTACTTTCCGTCCAAAAAATTGAGTTAACGACTATTTTGATGACATGTGTATCCTTTTATTTAGGCGTAGATTAGTCAATTATATTTAAATTAAAAGGTAATTATCAATTATATTTTAAATAAAAACCAATTATTAAATCCATATATCTGCCTTGAAGTTTTTCCTTGGATGGCCCTTCAGATCTCTCTCTCACTTTGTATCGATCTCTCATTCAATACCCAAGTACAGAAAAGGCGTTCAAATCTCAGAATTAGTCGCTCCACTCCACGCTCTCAACAAGCTTACAATCCCACAATCCTCAACCTCCCCCTTAGACGACTTCGATTTCTCCAAAGTCTTGGGCTTGCCTCAGACGTCCTCATCCTTCCGTTCATCTTCTTCAGTCGACCCACCAATCATACACAACCGTTCCCACTCCTTCATCGGCGCCCTTCCCTGTGAATTGAGGGTTCTAATTCTCTCCCCTTCAAATCAATCGACACATGCCTATCTTCCGACGATGAAGAAGGAGATGAGATGGTTTCTGTAAAGTCGACTTGGGAATTCGGAAGGACGAGATAGCTAAGATTGGGCCAGAGGATTTTGAGATTCTGAGGGTTGTGGGCAAAGGAGCGCTTGGAGAAATGTTTCAGACGAGGAAGAGAGACAGTGATGGAGGTTTTGGTGGTAGTGGCGATGGTTGTATGCTATGGAGGTGATGAGGAAGGAGAGTATCATCAACAACAATGATGTGGATTATATGAAGGCTGAGAGGGATATACTTACTACAGTTGTTCATCCCTTTACCGTCTAGCTTCCGATTGCTTCAGATGAACTAGTGATTGTTCGTTTCTCCGTTGTTCTCTATTTTATCTTAGTCTCTTTCTCTTCATCTCTCCAAGTCTGATATGAGGTCCACCTTGAACATAAGAGTAAATAACCCTTAATGTAGGTGGTGACCCAATTGGCAAAAATACCCTTTTAATCCGTCGGTTAATTTGGACATAAAGTAACCCCAGTTTTTAATTGTAAACATAATCAAACTTAAGGTTATAATTAGATAGTTTCTAAACTGGAGGGTGCATGGATTATTATGTCATGCTGGAGGTGGGTAATAAGTAATTGACCCTTTTACTAAACTTGTGTTATTTGCAAATTAGTTGTTCCTGATTGCGATCTATCATAGATGATCTTGAGTTAACTCTTTGCTGGGTCACTTCAGTGCTTTAGCGGATGACACTCCCGTGAGGCCGGAATCTCCCATTAGATTTATCAACTCAGTGGGATGGGGTCTTGCAACCGTATTATTTGGCCAAATTCGTGGATTCAAACATTCAACTATGTGTTTTGCTATTTTAATAAATAATTATTTGCTTAATAATTTTTTATATGTCCAAAACAAATTATGTATATTACAAATCTCTTGGGAATGTGAAAGAAATATAAATGGAAATATGAGATGAATGCGAAACTGAATATGAAGGAGAAGGGAAGGAAGAAGGGACAAGTGTTCGATAGGAAAATGTCATAGAGTAAGTTTACTATTTTAGAGTGTTACCAGTTTTGTTATTTTCCCTCTTAAGTTATATGTAGTACTTATGGTTAGCCATCGGTGAAGTGGCTTGGACAACTCGCCCAACCCATCTTGAAATTTTACGAGTTTGGGTTCAACAATTTCTTAGCATGCCTTGAACTTGGCATAGGGATTTGAGTCTGGCCAACATGATAGACATGAATAATGTAATTTTGGATTGAGCCCGAACCAGCACGAACACCATTACATTTGTTATTTATACATAGATACACACACGAACATATACTTACACGCGTAAGTCTACTTCGTAAATGACATGTAAAGTATGTTATGTAAATGAAAACAGAAAATATGTTAAATTTCACATACACCCCCTCAATTTAGGACAATATTCCCTTACACCCCCTCCCCTTTAAAAATCTTCACTTACACTCATTGTGAGACCCAAAAAGTCTTTCACTTTCACCACATCTGTTTGTTTGGGTCCGTTAGTTTATGGATGTACTCTAAATACTTATTTATTAGGACATTTTACCCTTCATTGCTCTCCCAACACTTCTTTACCAAGATGATTTCCATTTTTTAGGAGAAGATGATTTCCTTTTAACTCCATTAATCCTCAAATGTGAGATGCAACTTATGCAATGTCAAAAATTAATTGAATCACTAGAGGATGAAAGTAAACACATCTAAATGAATTCTCAATTCAAAACGCAGTACACAACAAGTCACCAAAAACATAACAGAACAACGCTTTCATTGCACGACAACTGTGGATCAATCATTCACAAGTTCTACTCTAATCACAGTTTTCATTCTAAAGAACAGAACGAGTGCCGAGCAGGGGCTATGCCTAGTTTCAAGCCAAAAAAGAAAAAGAATACTACCAAGTATCAAAGATTGTGATAAGCTTCAGGAAAAATCCATTTTGAACATCTTTGGCTGAAGAAAACCAAAACCAGAAACCAAAAAATATATTCAATGATTCATTGTTAAGAATTCATCTTCATTGTTATACTCATCGTTTATTTGGAAAAATTCACGACAGTAATCAACCTGGCTTACACTTAGAACACTCGGTTAGTTGCGTGCACTCGCTGTACTTGAGTTTCCATTTGATTTGTTTTTTACATCGGGGGCCAACGTTGGTCACGCCGGAGAACGACCTAGATCTTCTTGCTACGTCCTATAATCAAGTATCATACTGATAATTGGTACTAAGACCTTAACCTTCACTGTGCTTATGCTATAAACAGTCCAAAAAACTTGACTTAGAGAGAAAACTCACAGCCGAATGTTTCAGGTTCAAAATTAGCCCACAAGAGAAGCCCTTCGAGTCTTCAATGCTCCCGAAAACCCACACCGAGTCGATATCAAGCAGACCTGAAGATTTGAGCCTTCCAACTGTAGGAGTAGATGCCCTATAGGCAATATTTATTTATTAGGAATATTGTTCTGGCTAGAATATCCATTTATTATTCATGGAGATATTTAATATAATGGTAAAATACAAAAACCACCCTCCATTTATGGGGAAAATACATTTTGCCCCCTAATTTATGGGGTCGATACCTTTTGCACCCCAGTCAGTGTTAAAAACTAACACTACACTAACAGAGGGGTAAAAAGACAAAAATACCCCCGAAAATTGACGAAATGACCTCACCATAAAACCCTTCCTTTTCTCCTCATCCTCATTCCTAACCCTAGCCCGCCTCCCTCCTCCCCTGTCCTCTGGTTCGTCTCCCTCCTTCCCCCTCTTATGTCCCTCTTGTTCGTCTCCCTCCTACCTCTTCTTCGTTTCCCTCTTCTTCGTCTCCTTACTCCCTTCTCCCTCCTCCTCTGTCTCTCTTGACGACCAAATCGAAGCATGAATCGGAGTCTCCTTTATGGAATAGGACAAAATCAGAGGGCAGAGAGCATTGCACTCTCAATCGCCCGAAATTAGAGGGCAGAGGGTTGTCTTGAATAGGGCGTTGAGGAGTGTTAGGGGTCGTAGGTCAAGCCACCGGATTGAATGGAGAAGGCCGATGGTTGGGTTGCAATTTATCTAACTTTGACGTTTGGTGGCGGTGGTGGGTTTGGTGTTTTGTTCTCTGTGGTTTGGCCATGAGAGTGGTGGTTGTGTTCAGTAAATTATGGGTTGAAGATGGAGCCTCAACAAGTGTCTGGGTTTTGGGTTTTCGATTTGTGGTTCACTGCGATTCTGTAGTCGGGGGTTTACCAACTGTTCCAATTGATTAGATCAGAGGGTGGTTTGAGGTCAGAATTGGCTGGGTAATCGGAGGTTGGAAGGATGGCGACGATGTGGGTTTGGGTTTAATCGCAACAGCGGTGAACAAATTGGCAAGCTCGAAGCACATCGAGGACAACTACGGCGAGCTTCCATAGGCGCACGAGAACCTTCTCTTGCACCACCTGAACATGATGAAGCAGAGTGGTGAGCTTGTTCTCGTGAAGACCATTCATCACATATTCTTGTATAAAATTTTCTTGGTGGAGAAATTTTGTAGATTTGTTCTTGTTGTGGTTGATGTTCTTGATATGATCTTGTTGTTGTTGTTGTTGTTGTTGTTGTTGTTGTTGTTGTTGTTGGTGGTGGTGGTGGTGGTGGTGGTGGTGGTGGTGGGGGGGGGGGGGGGGTTGGTGGTGGTGGTGACGGCGGCGTTGGTGGTGGTTGAGGTGGTGTTCAAGAACACCAAGAACATAACATTGTATTAAACAAAAAAAAGGTGTTATTTGTTCATAATTTATAAGGGTAAAATTGCAACAACCCCCTTTATCCGGCTCGGGACGAGACCGGGCGGGCGATGCTTAATAGAGTTGGCGGAGATCAAAAACAATATAATCCATAACACATACTTATATTATTAAACAGCTACATGAAATTTTAAGTCTTACACACTAGCTGATTACTGTTACACAATAATTAACTAACATTTCTATATCAACTACTGGTGGCGTTCATAGTCTAAGAGAGTCTCGCTTCCTTCTATTCCAAAATACTCAGCTCCTAGACCTGCGGTGGGAAGGAAAACAAGAACCGCAGTTTCGAAAATCAGCAAAAATACTGAGCGAGATACATCTTAGCATGTAAAAACAGGAAATACGAGATATGTTGCTGAATCACGAGTTATATAAAATAACAGTAACAAAGTATAAGTAAAACAATATAAGAGTTTGCAACGGCGATAACCAATTATGAATGTCGCAAGAGTAAAACCACTTATTTAAATTTCAACCCGTCTTACTTTTCCAACATTGGGGCAAATAATTTCAATGTGTCGCGTTGTAACCCGGGTAGACCAGAACAAAGTAAAAGATGGTACTGGTGTATAGGGGGTTCAAGATCCCAAACCTCTCTACCAAGCGTTGTGGATCGCATTCCGCGTCCCGCTAGCCATCATGACCACATCAGACATTCTAGACCTTAAGTGTTGCAACACCCTCCTAAGAGCGTCAATCAAAGGAGTGGTATCTAGAAGCAGTACTCCAGCCTACGGCGAAAGGAGTTGGGGGCACACGGAGTCCCGCATTTTAGGGTTTAAAACCCAAGGTATCGAAACCCGTGATAAGTAACATAACTGGTTTCAGTACAGGCGAATACTTCCACTTCACGTTATTTGCGATTTATTATTTATCGTGTGATAGTTTCAAAACAACCATTCCGAAAAGTAAACAAACTCAAGTAAAACGTGCGAATCACTATCACATTTTGAGACAAGTTATGAAATCAAATTTCGACACGAAAGAAGCTAGAAACACGAGGCTAAGCATGTAATCTCACCTTACACCGAGACAGCGATTCACAATCTTCACGGGTAGTTGAAGTATCCTATGTGTACGAATCTGTCGCCTAAAATTTACAAGTATATAGTCACAATGATGCTACTTCCAAGTAAACTAATGCATTGATGTTTGTCTAGGTCGGGTACTAAGTCCATCCCAAATTATCCTAATAAACCGGTTTCAAGGGGCGTATTCATGTGTCGGATACAAGTATACATCAATATCATTCTAAGTGTCACTAATGCACATATAATGATGCTCACATATAAAAATAAGTTCAACAAAACATTTGGAAGTTCAAAAATTCAAATTTTCTAAAACATTTGAAACTACGATTCTGGACCCTGACTTTAGAGCCACATATACCATATCAATGCATCTCCTAAAATTGTTAAATTAATTTATGATGAACCTACATGTGTATACTTTCAGAAACACTAATAAAATCATGCATAATTATTATAAAACTCAAGTTACAAAAATAACAAAAACTGATATGCAGAGAAGAGTTTGGCAAAAGAAATCAACTTTGCAAGGGGATTACTACCACTTGGAGAATAGCAATAAATCTCATCTTCTCCAGAATGAATATACTATGTGTCTAGTTTTTTCTCAAAAAATATTGGGTGCTATAAGTTTTTGGAAATGAGGGTTTTAATAAAAAGGGAAAGATTGGTCCAGAAACAGATTTTCGGAAAACATGCAACTTAAAATGAGCATATCTCCCTAACCAAAATAGGTATAGAGTTGATTTTTTTCTCAAAATGACCCCCTCTTAGTCTATTTTTATAAAGTGTAAGATTTGAAAATTTTAAAAAGACTAAAGTTGAAGTTAAACTACGTTTTTGACAAACTGGTCAGATTGTAACAACATGCAATTTTGCCAAGAACACTCCAAACATGATCTAATCAATTATATGATACATGCAACTTGAGAAACATGCTTTTATACTCAAATAGAACCAATTAGACATAAAAAAAGAGATCAAACAAGAATTTTGGGGAATCGTGTGAAGAATTTGAGAAATTCATGCTAAAAAGTAACAATTCAAGACCCAAAACACACATGCAAGCAAAGATCAAGTAATTTCCTATCATGAACATGAACTACCAACATGATGAGTGAAATAGATTAATAGAATAAGAAGTTGATGCTTACATAGAGTCTAGAGAGCTTGAATTCTTGAAGAATATGAAGAAAAAAACTCCTCAAAGGGTAGCTATGGCATTGGACTCAAGTTTTTCATCATTTAGAAGGTAAAAAATGAAGTTTTGGGGTTGTTTTGTGAGGGTCAACCCCCAAATCCGGAAATGGAGTTTGATGGGAGAGGAGGGAGCTTCTTTATGTGCTCTTAAGGAGAAAACCATGTGAAAAATTGAGAGAGAGAGATATGGGATGTGATGGAGATGATAGAAGGAAGGTTAGTGTAATGAGTGAGTAAGGGTAGTGTGAATTGACCAATTTAGTGGAAAATTTCTTGGAGAGCATTATAAATCTCCCAACTAGCTGGTTGGGGGTATAAGATTGGAATATCAAGGAAATGAGAATTTATATGCAAATGAAAAAAAAATGATGGTATGTACAACATCACACAAACGAGAGGGGTAGAAATGCAATTCCAATTACCATCTAGCACATAAAACATAAATTTTACACTAAAATAAAATTATGAAATAACTCCAAATAAACTATGATGTACTTAAATGTCAAAATGGACTTTTATAAAATTAAAGAAAACACGTCAAGAGTACATTTGAAATAGTACTATTATCAATTTTTTAAAACTCAAGTATTTGTTTTATCGAAATTACAAAATAACCCTTAGCGAAAATACGGAGTATTACATCCTTCTCCCCTTAGAAAAAGCTTCGTCCTCGAAGGTTGGACGGTTCACTAAAGTCTCAATGAGTTTCCTATATAGTCCTTATCGTCACGAACGTACTAATATAATAAATATTTCACAACGAATAGGCATACAATGCCAACAACCACATAAAATGTCTCGTCGAGACACATAAAAACAAGATTCACATTTACAAAGGACAGCCATACGTCTGAAATAGTGCTAGGACACCAACACGAAACAGAATAATTCCAGATAAAAAGTAGTAATTCATCATAAATGAGGAAATGAATCGCAACTCCCCAAGTACCCGACTTTCCGTATTTTATCTTACCATATGTTCATTTTAGGTTACCCTAGGTTTTTATCTCATAGTGGAAAGAACTGCTCTGATACCACCTGCAACAACCCCATTTATCCGGCTCGGTACGAGACCGGGAGGGCGATGCTTAATAGAATTGGCGGAGATCAAAAACAATAGAATCCATAACACATACTTATATTATTAAACAGCTACATGAAATTTTAAGTCTTACACACTAGCTGATTACTGTTACACAATAATTAATTAACATTTCTATATCAACTACTGGTGGCGTTCATAGTCTAAGTGAGTCTCGCTTCCTTCTATTCCAAAATACTCAGCTCCTAGACCTGCGGTGGGAAGGAAAACAAGAACCGCAGTTTCGAAAATCAGCAAAAATACTGAGCGAGATACATCTTAGCATGTAAAAACAGGAAATACGAGATATGTTGCTGAATCACGAGTTATATAAAATAACAGTAACAGAGTATAAGTAAAACAATATAAGAGTTTGCAACGGCGATAACCAATTATGAATGTCGCAAGAGTAAAACCACTTATTTAAATTTCAACCCGTCTTACTTTTCCAACATTGGGGCAAATAATTTCAATGTGTCGCGTTGTAACCCGGGTAGACCAGAACAAAGTAAAAGATGGTACTGGTGTATAGGGGGTTCAAGAACCCAAACCTCTCTACCAAGCGTTGTGGATCGCATTCCGCGTCCCGCTAGCCATCATGACCACATCAGACATTCTAGACCTTAAGTGTTGCAACACCCTCCTAAGAGCGTCAATCAAAGGAGTGGTATCTAGAAGCAGTACTCCAGCCTACGGCGAAAGGAGTTGGGGGCACACGGAGTCCCACATTTTAGGGTTTAAAACCCAAGGGATCAAAACCCGTGATAAGTAACATAACTGGTTCCGGTACAGGCGAATACTTCCACTTCACGTTATTAGCGATTTATTATTTATCGTGTGACAGTTTCAAAACAACCATTACGAAAAGTGAACAAACTCAAGTAAAACGTGCGAATCACTATCACATTTTGAGACAAGTTATAAAATCAAATTTCGACACGAAAGAAGCTAGGAACACGAGGCTAAGCATGTAATCTCACCTTACACCGAGATAGCGATTCACAATCTTCACGGGTTGTTGAAGTATCCTATGTGTACGAATCCGTCGCCTAAAATTTACAAGTATATAGTCACAATTATGTTACTTCCAAGTAAACTAATGCATTGATGTTTGTCTAGGTCGGGTACTAAGTCCATCCCTAATTATCCTAATAAACCGGTTTCAAGGCGCGTATTCATGTGTCGGATACAAGTCTACATCAATATCATTCTAAGTGTCACTAATGCACATATAATGATGCTCACATATAAAAATAAGTTCAACAAAACATTTGGAAGTTCAAAAATTCAAATTTTCTAGAACATTTGAAACTACGATTCTGGACCCTGACTTTAGAGACACATATACCATATCAAAGCATCTCCTAAAATTGTGAAATTAATTTATGATGAACCTACATGTGTATACTTTCAGAAACACCAATAAAATCATGCATAGTTATTATAAAACTCAAGTTACAAAAATAACAAAAAACTGCTATGCATAGAAGAGTTTGGCAAAAAAATCAACTTTGCAAGGGGATTACTACCACTTGGAGAATAGCAATAAAGCTCATCTTCTCCAGAATGAATCTCCTATGTGTATAGTTTCTTCACAAAAAATATTGAGTGCTATAAGTTTTTAGAAATGAGGGTTTTAATAAAAATGGAAAGATTGGTCCAGAAACAGATTTTCGGAAAACATGCAACTTAAAATGAGCATATCTCCCTAACCAATTTGATTGAGCTGCTGACAGTTCTACAGAACTAATTTGATTCATTATTGCAGGGTTTGATCCTTATTATTGTGATTGTTTAATGACTTCTAAGAGTCTTAAACTGGTTTATCATGAGTTATATGTTTCAGAAAATAATCAGATTATTGTTCTAATCATTCATCCAGTTTTTATTCAGAAACTGGAAATCCAAACAGACTTAGTGCTGTTATATTTCTGAATTTTGTTGTTGCTATGTTTTAATGTTGTTGCAGGTTTATTAAACGTGCAAATACGATCTCAACAAACTCCAACATATATCTAATCAGAGCTGTTTGAATTGCTGTTGAAACAAGAAGAGGATTTGTAGGAATTAAGATCCTAAAATCTCTCATTCAGTTGCAGTGAGTAGATAAAAGACTGGTTTGAATTTTGAAAGGAGGAGAGAGGCTTGCAGAAAACTGAGAGGCGTGAAATATTCGTGGGAGATCATTCACTCAAACACACAGGCATTCAAGCTTCAATTCCAGATTTCAGAAGATCAATCATTCCAGTTTCCAGAAGAACACATCCATGCCTTCACAAGCTTATTTCTCTACTGTTTTCTTCATCTGTTTTGTAATCTGCTTATCTTTTGTATATCTAAAACCTCACTAAACCTAGTGGTTGGTTGTTCAAGTGAACAACAAGAGGTTCTTCTTAGCTCAACAGTTAGTAGCTGGTACTAGATAGGTTTGGAACCACAAGCTGTATAGGTGTAAGGGAAATCACTTAGGCTTGAAGATCTAGGGCTGTTTCTGTGTGAGTAATAAGAAGTGTTTGCCCAATCCTGGTGGGATTATATCCCTCATGCAGAGATTAGGTCCATTGGGACTGAACTCTGTAAATTGCATTGTGTTCTTTACTTTACAGTTTTGTTATTTTCTGTTGAACACAACTCAAATCAAACTAGGGTTTATAAGCTGTTCAGAACTGGTAATAGTTCAAGGCCTTGAAGCTTTCTATTTTGCCTTTGAAAGTTTCTAACTGTTTTCTAAAATCTCAAGGTCTTGAGATTTGAGTTTCTCACTTAAGCTAATCTGTTAAAAACTGTGTTTTGCAAAAAGCTTCCATACTCTACTCAACCCCCCCTTCTAGAGTATTTAGGTCCTGTATTTAGTCTACATTACACACTTTCAATTGGTATCAGAGCTTGGGTCACTGATATAGATCTAACAATCTTGTGACTATGGGTAATGTAAGAGATGGTGGATTTTCACAAGGAAGGGCAGCCAACTAACCTCCATTGTTTTGTGGTGATAATTTCATGCACTGGAAAGCATTGATGAAGATGTTCATCATAGATCAAGACGTGGAACTGTCGTCAATAGTTCAGAATGGACCTCATGAGTACTACACTACCATTGATGGAGTCAGATGTATCAAGCCTGAGGAAAATCTCTCATTTACTGAACTGGAAAAGGTATCAAAAAATTACAAGGCTATGAATCTGTTATACTGTGCTCTTAATGCATATGAGTTTAATAGAGTGTCCAATTGCAAAAGTGCCAAAGAAGTATGGGACAAACTGGTTGTGACATATGAAGGAACAAGCCAAGTTAAGCAGACCAAAATCAACATAATTCTGAGGCAATATGAGTTGTTCAAGATGAACTCAGATGAGACCATCAAGGAGTTGTTCAAAAGATTCACTGATGTGGTGAATAATCTGGAGTCATTGGGAAAGAAGTTTTCAAATGAAGAAAAGGTCAGGAAAATTCTGAGAAGCTTGTCAAAAGCCAAGTGGGAGCCAAAGACAACAACCATTGAGGAAGCTCGGGATTTAAGCCTTCTTCAGCTAATGATCTACAAGGAAAGCTGCTCACTCATGAAGTGTCTATGAAGGATGTAGAAGGTGATCTGAGTGAAAACATCAAGAACTTGGCACTCAAGGCTAAAGACAATAAAAAACCTCAAAGCCTTGAGACTGAAGATGAGCATGATGATGAAGAGGCTTTAGCATTGATCTCCAAGGCCTTGGCCAGGATTCTCAAGAAGAAAATAAACTCTGGTAACAGGGATTACAACGGAGATAGATCAAGACCTTCTAGCAGCAAGGACTACAAAGGTAAATCTTCATCACAGTTACATAAAACTAAAGTAATGAATTGTTTTGAGTGTCGTGATGCAGATCATTTAGTAAGAGACTGTCCACAAAAGAAGAAGAACAGGAACTTTCAGAAGAAAGACAGTGACAACAGAAGGAAGAAAGCCATGATGGCTTCCTGGAGTGATTCTGATTCATCAAGTGACTCAGACACAAAAGAAGATCAAGCAAATTTGTGTTTTATGGCCAAACATGATGAAGAAAAGTCATCAGACAGACATATTGAAGAAATGGTAAAAAATATTCTTGCTAGTCCTTCTAATGTACTTCCTGAGATTCTCAAGAGTATGTTTTTAAATGAGGAAAGTTATAGAAATGAGATTTCTTCTTTAAAGATTAAGATTCATGAGCAGGTAAAAGAAAACCTGGTCCTAGTTTTTACCAACAAAACTGTTGAAGTTTCTAAGAAAAAAATTGAAAAGGACTTCAAGGCCTTGGACAGCAGATTCAAAGCCTTGAAGGCACATATACAAGAGATTGTTGATCAAAACACTCTTTTGACTGAAAGATATGCTGATCTAAAGACTCATTCTGAGGATTTAGAATAATAAATCTATTCTTTGACTGAGAAACTTCAAGAGTCTAAAAAGGTCCAAGCCCGTTTTATAGGTGTGCACAAGAGATTCCGGCGGGGAGACCTCCGTGTACACCGTATGTAGAGGATCAGAGATCGCACAGGAAGAGTGGGGTTGTGTGTAGGGAGAGAGTAAGGCAGTAGTAATGTCTGAGAGAGAGACAGAGGTTTGGCAGAGCTTCCGCGTATGGCAAGTGTGTCCTCCTTTGTATGGAAATGGTAACGTCCTATATATAGCAGAGAACGTGACCGTTGTAGTGTGGTTAATGCGCCCATTAATGGCGGCTTAATTAGCTTAACCATAACGGCACGTTCGTCCGAGTATATAGGGACCGTTACAGCACGTTGTGCGCGAATACCGGAACCGTTACGAGGTTGACCGGGTTTGACCGGATTGACCGGGTTTATGGAGCTCGTGCCATAAATCTCTCAAAGCAGTTACTAAAGGTCGCGTGCGGGCTTGGCTCGCACGCGACATGGCTTACTCTAGCCTCCAAACCACTAAGTCCCTACAAGTCCCGTGCAGTGGTATGCGAGGGCTCTGTCTCGCAGCCCCCACATGGATCAGCTCGGCTGGTGATCCAGTGTGTGTGGAGCACAATATGGTGTGCTGGATGGTTGCCACGTGGCCGAGATCTGTTAGCTCAGAAAGCACTATCTACATTAGCCCCCTTTCTGCGCGTGAAGACTCATAGCTGTATAGACTTCCATGCGCGGAAATCAACATACGCGTTGCCGCCACGCACCAATTCAAATACGGGTAAGTTCAGCCCCCGTGCGTGCCATTATGACCTAAAACCCCTAGAGTCGTGTCGTCTGGCCTCTAGGGTTTTAGGCGTGACGTCAGCTTGTCCTGTGATTGCGCGATTCGACGGTGACGGTTGCGATTCGACTACTGAAAGGACGCAACCCTTCATTGTTTTTGGATAAATACTTTTTATCCTCCATTGTTGCAAAGCATCACTTCTTTCTCTTAAAGTGAATGGTTCCCGGATATCTTCGAGAGCAGATTCTGATAATCAATCATCAGTTCAAAACTGCAAATCGTCTTCTTCAACTGTGTATATCCAAGCAAGCTTTGCGAATACAAGGTTGGCCTTGTTCAATTTCGATTTAAAATACCAGTGTATGCCTTGAACTGCGTTGAATCTGTAAAACCGTATAATCTGTTGAAACTTGTGAAGAAGCTTCAAGCTTTGGACCCAATTGCGGCTTAATCCTTGAATAATAAGGACTTTGAATAGGGCTTTGAAATCCCTGATAATGCAACCCTCCAATTTCTGAAATTGATACCAGAAACTGTTCATCTTTCTTTCTATAGATCTTGAATCTCGAAATTCAAACTGAGGTAGCATATTTCTCCCCCCTTTTTCTTGCTCTTCCGCAGGAATGGCCAAGACAAAAGGAACCAAACCCATCAAGGAGGACGAAGACATCCCCGATCTTCCGCAGGCTTTGTGGCGAAAAGCCCCCTATCTAGGTGGCAAAGATTTCTATCATGCGAGGGTTAAGGCGAAGAGAATGTCTGCTCCTGTCCCAACTGAGGAATTGCTAACACTGACTCGCCCGGTTAACTCAGCCTTGCTCGAGTTAATTGGCTCCGAGGATGTGGTTCGATTGGGAATCGAAAATGGGTACTTCCCCTACACTGCGATTTCTACCCAAGCTTTTGTCCAGAAATTTGACTACATGGATGAGTGGATTGACCATGTGTTGACCAATCATGCCGCGACTCTTGATGAAGCCGGCGTATACTTCGCTGTTCGTGCTATGAAGGGTGCTGCCGTGAAGCTGGACCAGTCCATGCTTCTAGACCTTCTTTCCCGCTACTCGCCTGCGACTCACACATTCCACTTTGCTGAGTTCGAGGCTGCCCCTACACTCGAGGACGTGCAGATGTTGTACGATCTTTCTCCCATGGGTGAGGTGGACCCTTTGAGTCCTCTGAGGACGGCTGCGGATATTGCCTTGTACACGCAAATGGAGGAATGCCTGGCAGAGGTAAAGAAAATCTCCACCCGGTGGACTACTACGAAAGCCCTTCCAAACTGGCAATTGATTGATACGTCTGCGAAGAACACCTGGAAAAAATGGTTGCAGTACTTCTTTCGAGACTATGCGAACAGCAGCATCACTAAGAAGCTTCTGAGTGAGAACCCAGAGGCTGAGAATTATGTGGAGGGTAAAGGCTATCACTTGACCCTTTGTGCTTTCCTCTGTGCCTGGTTGTCGAGGTACTTAATCGACGGTCACCCACATGACGGGGTCTTCTACCATGTTTTGCCACTTGCTGTGAGGCTCGCCCTTGGCCAGAGAGTCGCACTCGGACCCTTGGTCTTGGGCACGCTGTATTATAGGCTTGATCAGCTGGTTCTAGCCATGAAAGAGTCGCGTGGCCGCCTCGATGTACTGACTTTTGTCAACATTTCCTTTTTGACAATGTGGGTCTTCGAGCGATGGCCATCATATGCTCCAACTGCTCTCAAACCCGACAAGTGGTGTCCCCCAGGCGAGACGGAGGAGCGTAACAGCGGCAGGGCTGCGAGGTGGTTCGGAGCGAACAATACCAAGTGCGTTTGGAGCCTGATATGCGACAAGCGGAAAGAGTTTACTGCCAGGCCCTACGCCACACGCATTGAGAACGTGCGATGGTTTCCAAAGCTGTACCCCTCTAAGGGTGTTGTCTTTTCAGAAGAACTCCTCTTTGAAGAGGGATCGCACTTCCATGAGCGTTATCGCGAGTTCTTTTGCTGGTGTCTACGAGGTTCCCTTCCTGCCCTCGCAGAGCATATTCGTGAGCTTGCGCCAAGGTATGAGAGAGTGACCATGGATGTTGACCCTACTCGAGTTTCTCCCCAGTTCGGCTTTGATGCGGTGGCACCATCAATCTGGCCCCAGTCCATTATCAGGGGTTGCTATAAGCGCTTGCTAACAAAGGAGGGCAAGACAGTCTTCATGAACAATCTTCCCTTTGAGCAGCCTGCAGGCACCCGCGAGGGCGGTTGTTCCCAGAACTGGCTCGCATACTGGGTCGCCCAGCAAACGAGGATTGAGACGCAGTCGGTCGCTCAGCCAAGTAGAGCTCCCTTGATCAAGAGAACTCTTTTCCGTTTTGCCCCAATTGCAGTCTGAGCGAGTCTGAGTATGGTTGCTACTCATTGCTGGATCATGAGAACCATTTGTGCCCTGACGTCATCTTGAAGGAAAAGATCGCCGCAGTTAAGAAGGGCGACACGCATGTCTTCAGATATAGCGAGGCATTTGCCAAGGTAAGCAACTTTTCGCGTTCGTCAAACTTCTTGATTTTCACATGCTGATGCTTTCATTCTGTACTATTTGCTGCAGTGTCATGTGCGGAGATTCGCATCTGGTGATCGCTCCAAGTCATTGGTTAACACCATTGTTGCCACTAGGAGGCAAAAACAGTCATTCCTGCTAGCATGGAGGATGGACCCTGAGGTCGAAACCAGGATTCGCGCAGTCATGAACGCCTTTGCTGACTCGCTGATAGACAATGCTCCGACCTTGTCTCCTCCCAGAGATGATCCGTCCCCTCCAGCGACCGCGGCGCCGAGAGCGAAGAGACCCAGGCAGCAGGGAATTACAATTTCTTCCCCTAGAAGTGCTCCAACTTCTCCTCCGGCGAGGTCCCTTTCTGTCAAGGATAAAGGCAAGGGTCGCATGCCCAGCAAAGCGCGGAAGGAGCTCGCGGTTGAGACCTTCGTTCCATTCAACCAGGAGGGAGAAGGAGAGAGGCAAGAGCCCAGAGAAAGTGATGAAGAAGAAGAAAGAACAGTGGTGATGCATGAGAAGAATCAGGAGGTACCTCCGTCGCGCTTCTCTGCTCATTATCATAATTCTTTTGCAATTCTTTCTTAAACCAATCATTTCTTCGCAGATGATGATGATGATGAGACCATCGGTGGCCTTTTGGCCAAGAGGCAAAAGAGAGATACCCATTATGGCATTCCAGACGATCCCATAAGCGAGGAAGTTCTTGCTGAGTCCTGGAAGACAGCTGCGGAAGCTGCTGAAAGAAGAAGGCAGCGGGAAGAGGAGGAGCTCGAGCGTGTGAGACAGCGGAGCCTCGAAGAGCAGCACGTTGACGACTTAGTGCGTCCAGTTGACGAGGAAGATGTGCTCCCCGAAGTAGTGACTTCTCATGCGGAGGAGGAAGATGAGGCTCCAGAGGAGGATGCAGCAGCCCTAGAGCAAGCCCAAGCAGACTTTGAAGACATCGCAGGCGACGATAAAGGTGAGATCTTCAATCTCGCAGTAACTTATAGAGATGTTATTGTGGGTGCGTTAAAGCATGGTGTGTCAAAGTCTGACATTCGCCGTTGGCTAGTAGGCAAGTGCGGAGAACCTTCAGGTAATCATTTGAGCGATATGCATATACTGGACCTTAGTCACTTGAAACAGAAACATGACTGGCTTCTTCGCGTCCCAGGTCACGCTCCTTTTAAAGACTTGCTTAATGAGGATACACTAATAGGACATGGTTCCACGTCTTTAGTGTATGACGGAGATACATCAATCCCACCTTCGCGTGGAGGTGCTTGCTCTTAGCTTTAGTAAAGATAGTAAAATAACTTATAATACGAGTTACCTCATACTATCGCATTTTGTATCGCAGGCAATGCTGAGGAACCTGTGCCGGAGCAAAGAAGTCAGCCTTCTGCGTCCTACGTTCCGATTCCGAGCTCCCATACCGAGAAGCCTGTCGCAGCTGCTGAATACACAGGAAATCCTCTTGAGGACATCATCGAACTTTCTGATGATGTTGAAGCTGACGCTGTGCTAATGGAGGAAGATGTCCATACTGGCGCCGAGGAAGTAAGAACAAATGATGTTGATGCTTCCGCATCTGAGAGCGTCCTACACCAAGCATCTTCGGTTGTCACTTCGCCTCCGGCGATGACTGAGTCGGCGGCACCTCTTCCTGCGTGGAGCTTTTGGGGCTCGCAGGTTGGGAATGCAGTCGCAACTGGTGCGGCTTATACTCTTCCTTCTAACTATGAGGAGTTAGAGCTCGCAGCTGACAGGAGAGCCATGGAGCAAGGGCAGTCTTCAACCACTCCAGCAATGCGCATCCCTTCTCTTCGTGAGATTCTTGAAGGAACTGGTAAATAGTGATTCGCTGTTTGCATCTCGCATTATTCGTTTGCGAATTTGACAGCATAACTTAGCTTTAACATTGCTTGAGGTTTGAAGCAAACTGATGTGGACTGGCTAGTTCGGTGCGCCTCACCTACCCCCGATCGTTTGCAAGATCTTTGGAGATAGGGCCCTTTGACAGGAGGCTGTTTCTTACCGAAGCCATTTGGATTTTGGAGCAGCTGTCCGCGGCCACGCCTGAGACCATTTCTGTCCAGAGTGCCGAATTGCTTTGTGGCATGTGCCAAAATCTTCTTACCAAAGTTCAAGGCAGACTGGGTTTCAGATTTCTTATGAAAAGAGTCACTCTGATTCGCGCAGCCGTAACTTTGAAGCTCGGCCACCAGAACCTCGCAACTGAAAAGCAGAAGGTGGAGCAGCAGAAGCAAAAGGCTGAAGAAACTACGAAGCTCTATCATGAGATGAATGCCAAGTGCGAGCAATTGAAGCAAGAAGTGGAGCAGGTAGAGAAGCTGAGCCATCAGTTCGCACCCCATGACTCCTTGATCAAGAATTTGCTTTTGACTTTTTGAATTTGGAAAATAGCAAGGAAATGGCTGGAACATTAATGTAATGTTTGAAACATTAATGTAATGTTGCTAGGGTTTCTCCCCCCTTTTTTTTTAACAACAAGAATCAACTTGCCCGTTTTGCCCTTTCCGGGATTTGATAGGATATCTCTGTGCATATCCAATTATGACATCAGCAATTGATACTCTGCTTGATTTTCGCGCTAATTTCTCGGAAGATAAGCATGCTTTCGTTGGGAAGTCCATCCGAATCATGACTATCCGTCATTTATTAGGATACGCAACTGAATCGTCGTAGCCTTTAGTAGGGTAATTGATCGTTACTGTTTTTCAAGGCGTAAGTGATTGACCTTACCCTCTTTTCAAATTCTGCTGACTCATCTTTGGCAACTGAAGAGTCTCCACAAGGTCTATATAAACCCTGTCTTTGCCATTTGGGTTCTTCATCCCAAAAATGTGCTCTGCCGTGAGTCCTTACGACTACTGGCTTCAACGCTTGTTTTTCGTTGATTCATGGCAACTTCAAGTTGTGAATCCTGAGTTTGTGCTTTGTGCTATAGAAATAGTTTCCAAGATCCACTTTATGAGGCTTATTGCTCTTTATAACCATCATAGAGAAGATGGAGATGACATCTCATATGTATTCGAAGAATTTTCTTCGTGTATTATGTGTGCAGGTCACGTTTCCGGCCGCCTCCTGGTGAGGTGCAGCGCCGAAGTGACCGTGCTACCGTCTCGTAATGAACGGCGGAATTCTCCTCCAGCATCCCTGGAGGAGGATTTCTTTCCTCTTCGTTCTTGAGCTCAGGAGGCTTGTCAATGCGCTTGTCAATCATGACAAGGAACCCATCACCAGAGGAATGACTGCTTCCCCTGTTCTGCACGGCGGCATACGCCGGAACAGGAGGTTCCTCCGGTGCCTGTCTTGATCAGACAGAGGCCTTTGTCACCTCTTGGGGTCTCGGACGTACCGTTACCAAGATCTTGCTGCTAGGGACGTAGCGAATGACGAGTTGATCTCTTCGCAGCAGCATCCCTTTTGCTATAGATCTTTGGCCGCAGATCTGTGTATTGCATAGACGGTGTTAGGACCGTTAGATTCATCCTTTTCAGTCAGGATTCCCGTAGCGTGTCTCTGCTGGTTTGTCAGCTACTTTTCGAATGTATTGTAAGCCATGTTGGCTGTGTAGTTAGATTCGAGCTTTTTCGCTTGTAAGCTGCTATCTAGACAGATAAATTGTAAGTCTTTCCGACTCGTAATGATAAATAGCTTTTGTATTATCTGCTGTTTTGTTACAACAAAATATGATCTCGCAGGCGTCTCGGCATATTTCGCCTTGCATAATGCTGTGTATACGTTTTGCATTTGCTATCTGCCATATAAATTCGCAGATGTTTTATTGGATCGTTCGAGATCGTATTTGCGCAGTCGTGCCATCTTGGCAGATGGGATTGTGATTTGCTTTCAGATGCAAGTGCTGGTGTTATCTCATCAGATATGCTTTTGTGGATCACTTAAGATCATTTTCACAATGTTGCTATCGTAGCGGATAGGCTTTAGCAGATCAATTAAGATCGTTCTTCGTGCGAGTTGCCATCGTGGCAGATAGGCTTTAATAAACCAATTAAGATCGTTTTTCGCATGAGTTGCTATCGTAGCAGATAGGCTTTAGAAGATCAGTTAAGATCGTTTTTCGCATGAGTTGCTATCGTAACGGATAGGCTTTAGAAGATCAATTAAGATCGTTTTTCGCATAAGTTGCTATCGTAACAGATAGGCTTTAGAAGATCAGTTAAGATCGCATTTGCATAGGCTGCTATCGTAACAGATAGGCTTAGATGATCAATTAGGATCGCATTTGCATAGGCTGCTATCGTAACAGATAGGCTTAGGTGATCAATTAAGATCGCATTTGCATAGGCTGCTATCGTAACAGATAGGCTTGGATGATCAATTAAGATCGCATTTGCATAGGTTGCTATCGTGACAGATAGGCTTAAATGATCAATTAAGATCGCATTTGCATAGGCTGCTATCGTGACAGATAGGCTTAAATGATCAATTAAGATCGCATTTGCATAGGCTGCTATCGTAACAGATAGGCTTAGGTGATCAATTAAGATCGCATTTGCATAGGCTGCTATCGTAACAGATAGGCTTGGATGATCAATTAAGATCGCATTTGCATAGGTTGCTATCGTGACAGATAGGCTTAAATGATCAATTAAGATCGCATTTGCATAGGCTGCTATCGTGACAGATAGGCTTAAATGATCAATTAAGATCGCATTTGCATAGGCTGCTATCATGACAGATAGGCTTAAATGATCAGTTAAGATCGCATTTGCATAGGCTGCTATCGTAACAGATAGGCTTGGATGATCAATTAAGATCGCATTTACATAGGCTGCTATCGTAACAGATAGGCTTAGGTGATCAATTAAGATCGCATTTGCATAGGCTGCTATCGTAACAGATAGGCTTGGATGATCAATTAAGATCGCAGTTATATAGATTGCTATTGTGGCGGATAACCATCGTTAACAGTTATGACAAACTAAACCGAAGCACAATTGACACTCCAGAAATATAAAGTTCTCATTTGGGAGAATTCTCTTATTATAACGCTCTCATATGGGAGAGATGAGATTACAATCCTCTCGTATGGGAGAGGAGATTGTATAAATCGTAACCATACAAGAGATAAAACGCATGAAATGAGAGAAGTTAGGGATAGTACTTCTTAATCCAGCGTATGTTGACTGAACTCGGGGTTGAGGTTGTGCCATGCAACCTTCGTATGCTGCAGTAGCCACTGTCGAAGACTTCTGTGACTTCGAAGGGTCCTTCCCAATTGGCTGCGAACTTTGGGTGAGCCGCTTCTCGCATGCAATGGTCAGATGCGCGCAGGACCAAGTCTCCAACTGCGAAATCTCTTCGCTGGACCGTCTTATTGTAAGCGCGAGCAATCCTTTCTTGATATCGCTTGTTAGTCCTTTTGGCTTGTTCTCGCTTTTCCTCCAGCAAGATTAAGTCATGATCACGTTGATTTTCGTAGAGTGCGTGGAAGGCCCACAGAGCTATGCTTAGAGAATCGGCCCCGTGGGTGTCCTTGGAGAAGTTTGGTAGGCCCACAGAGCTATGCTTAGAGAATCGGCCCACTTCTTGTGGTCATCTGCGACCATCTTGCTTAAAATTCTCAACAGCGTTTTGTTGGTCGCTTCGGCTTGTCCGTTTCCCTTCGGGTAATAAGGGGTAGAACATATCTGCCTGATATTGTACTCCGCTAATTTCGCAGCTACCTGGCGATTAACAAAGGGAGTACCGTTATATGAAAGAATGGTGTTTGGGATTCTGAACCTGCATATGATGTTTTCCTGGATGAAGTTGACCACGCTTAGCGCATTTGTCGTTTTCAGTGGTATGGCTTCCACCCATTTGGTGAATAGCTCAGTTGCGGTGAGAATAAAATGATTCCCGTGTGACGTTGGTCGGATGGGACCGATGAAGTCCAGAGCCCATGTGTGAAATGGCCATGGCGTCCCTAATGCATGTAGATCCACGACGGGAGCGTGCACTAGGTTTCCTTTAAATTGGCACTCCTGGCAGCGTCGTACTTTGGTGCGGCAATCGACCTCCATCGTGGGCCAGAAATATCCAATTGAGAGGAGCTGCCTGCATAATTTCGCACCTCCTTGGTGTTCCACCTGATGAGAAAGGTCCATGACTTCTTGTGCTTCTGATACATCCGCGAGAGATGGATCATTGTCACCTTTTCTTCCATCTGGAAGAACTTGGTGTAGAACTTCTGGACCATGTCGTCCCAAGTCTTCACGGATCCGGCTTCCAACGTTCGATACCACTTGAATGCTACGTTCCCCAAGGATTTTGGGAAATCTCGCATCAGTAATTTGGGATCGGCTCCGTACGGCCCCATGACATCAATGAAACGCATGACATGCTCATGAGCGTTTCCGTTGACATCCTCGAACTTGTCCCATTTAGGAGCTTTGTACCCCGCGGGGTTAGGCATGAGATAGATCTCTCGTGGAATGGGTGGATCGTTGTCCAGCTTCGGGATAATGGTATCCGCGAATGACTGGTGAGCCAGAATAGTGTCCATGCGCTTCTGCAGAGACGTCATGCATTCTGGAATGCTTCCCTCGGTAGTTGAAGGAGGAGTTGCCGCAGGCGGAGGCGACACATACGCCGCCGAAGGATTGGGGACATACTGACTACTTGCGTTGCCCCAGATCGCCGTTGGAGGAGGCAAAGGGTACTGCAAAGTCGGGTTAGATGCCAAAGCCGAAGGCTGAGGAGTGTGAGCAGTGAGAGGCAACATCTGAGCTGTTGACCCCTGAATCGAAGGCAGCTGCGTAGTCGTCGGTGGAGTTTGCAGATTAGGGTTGGGAGGTGTGGTTGACACTCCCAGTCCCGGAGCGGTAGGGCCTCCTCCTCCTTGAGAGACGGTGGTGGCTGTTGAGGGATTCGGTGCAAGGGTGCCCAGAACGGCCAAGATCCGTTCTAGTTGCGCAGACTGAGCTTTGAGAGCTTTCGCCTGACCTTGGACGGTGGCATCCAAGGATTGTAACGTCGGTGCCTCGCTGGGGGTCGCGGGAGTACGGCGGGTCTCCTCTCCCGAGGCAGTTTCGGTGGAAGGTGATCTGTTGCTAACATCATCCTCCTGAGACATGGTTGCTTTTGTTGGTAAGTTCACGTCGGGTTCACCAAAATGTGCACAAGAGATTCCGGCGGGGAGACCTCCGTGTACACCGTATGTAGAGGATCAGAGATCGCAGAGGAAGAGTGGGGTTGTGTGTAGGGAGAGAGTAAGGCAGTAGTAATGTCTGAGAGAGAGACAGAGGTTTGGCAGAGCTTCCGCGTATGGCAAGTGTGTCCTCCTTTGTATGGAAAGGGTAACGTCCTATATATAGCAGAGAACGTGACCGTTGTAGTGTGGTCAATGCGCCCATTAATGGCGGCTTAATTAGCTTAACCATAACGGCACGTTTGTCCGAGTATATAGGGACCGTTACAGCACGTTGTGCGCGAATACCGGAACTGTTACGAGGTTGACCGGGTTTGACCGGATTGACCGGGTTTATGGAGCTCGTGCCATAAATCTCTCAAAGCAGTTACTAAAGGTCGCGTGCGGGCTTGGCTCGCACGCGGCAGGCAAGCCCGCACGCGGCAGGGCTTACTCTAGCCTCCAAACCACTAAGTCCCTACAAGTCCCGTGCAGTGGTATGCGAGGGCTCTGTCTCGCAGCCCCCACATGGATCAGCTCGGCTGGTGATCCAGTGTGTGTGGAGCACAATATGGTGTGCTGGATGGTTGCCACGTGGCCGAGATCTGTTAGCTCAGAAAGCACTATCTACAATAGGCTCAGAACATAATCTAAATCTCATTCTTGTAGGAAGTCTGAAATCAATGCATAAAAGTGGGATTGGCTATAATCCAAATTTTCCAAAGAAAAGCCAAACTACTTTTGTCAAATCTGGTAGCAGACATTCTCCAAAGTGTCATTACTGTGGAAAAATTGGTCATATCAGATTAACTTGTCCCTTCAGAAGATCAGAACCTCACATTATGAGGAACACTTATCCTTATCAGCTTAAGGGACATGTTAGGCAGATTTAGGTTCCAAAAGGAATTAGACCACCAAACATGGCTGATTCTGAGTATGACTCAAAGTTCTGCACTTGGTCTAACACCCTGTTGAGGCAATGATTTACTTTTGCAGGATGTCACCAAGGCCTTGAGGGATCAGAAATGGATATTAGACAGTGGATATTCCAGACATATGAGTGGAAAGAAATCTCTCTTTACTGAGCTTACAGAAAAATCTGGAGGAACAATCACACTTGGTGACAAAGAAAAATGCAATATTATTGGTATAGTTAGTATTGGTAATGGTTCTACCAACTCTATTTCTGATGTTTATCTTGTGGATGGACTTAAGTATAATCTGCTTAGTATCTCTCAGTTATGTGATAAAGGTTATAAAGCTATATTTGACAAGGAGAAATGTGTGGTGCAAGATGAGAAATCTGGTGATTGCATACTCACTGCTCCTAGATCATATAATCTATATGCTATGAGTACTAACAGTGTTGCAGGTGACAAGTTAAAATGCCTCAAGGCCTTGAAGGAAGATTCAAAGCTTTGGCACAGAAAGCTTGGGCATATTAGCATACACACCTTGAATAAACTCATCTCAAAGGATTTGGTAAGAGGTTTACCATCACATAAATTTTCAGATGATGAGGTTTGCAAGGCATGTGTACAAGGTAAACAGACCAGGAGTTCATTCAAGCCAAAGAACTTTGTAAGTACTTCTAGACCCTTAGAACTGCTGCATATGGACTTGTGTGGTCCTGAGAGTTCAGACCCCTATAGGTAAAAGGTATATGCTTGTTATAGTAGATGATTATTCTAGATTTACTTGGGTGATGTTTATTAGAGACAAAACTGAAGCCTTATCTGAATTTTTTAGATTGTGCAAAGAGCTTCTAACTTTGAAAAATTTACCTGTTGCATCCATTAGAAGTGATCATGGTAGGGAATTTGATCAACTTGACTTTGATTTATTTTGTGCAAAGCATGGCATATCACACAACTTTTCTGCACCTAGAACTCCACAGCAAAATGGATTAGTTGAAAGGAAAAATAGGACACTTGAGGATATGTCTAGAACCATGCTTCTTGAAAGTAATTTGCCAAAGTTCTTGTGGACAGAAGCTGTTAATACTGCCAATTATGTGCTAAATAGATGCTTGATTAGACCTATTTTGAAAAAGACTCCTTATGAACTATTTAAAGGTAGGAAGCCTAGTGTTTCTTATTTCAAACCTTTTGGTTGTATCTGTTTTGTGCATAATAATGGTAGAGACAATCTTGGTAAATTTGATGCTAGGAGTGATGAAGGTGTATTTCTTGGATATTCTCAACTAGCAAAGCTTATAGAGTTTACAATAGAAAAACCAAGATTGTGGAAGAGAGTATTCATGTGTTTTTTGATGAAAGTACTAAAGATTCTCTGAGTGAAAGTTTTGCAGATCTAAATTTGAACAACATTGGACTAAGGTGGTCTTGTCAAGCATCTATTTAGTATTGCTAAATACCAAGGGCAAGAGAATGGAGGCAGGTCTTGTAGAACTCAAAATATCATCAAAATAGTGAAGGTTGGTCACTTTTGCTCCTCTAAATTTGCTTCTCTTGGCCATTCCCGAGCTTTTCTCATCTTCGAAAGTTCGTTTCATGCCTCCTAGCAATCATTTAGCATCAATCAAAAGTTTAATACATGGTTAATAGCTTGCTGGACTATTTGGAAAGCTAGGAATGCAGCACTCTTTAAGAACACTGCCCCATTGGTGGACAACAGTTACTTTGAAACTGTTAGCCTAACCTCTCAGATTCTAAATGCTCTTAAGCCTAATATTTCCCAACATTAGGAGGGTCTCTGGAAGTGAAGAAGAAATCCAAAGCTGCAAGTTCTAATCCAAGGAAGAGAAAGCCAAGGGCATCAAGTCTTGATAAAGGAAAGGCCCCATTACAGGCAAGCAATGTAAGTAAGGAAGACTCCAAAAAGACGGATTTTGCTGCAGCTATCGATCAATTTCTGGAAGCTAGCAGCATGGAGGGAAAACATGTACAAATGAGGTTTGAGGAAGAAAAGAGGAAGACAGATGAGCTAGCAGCAGAGTACAGGGCAAAGGACAATGGATTCATCCTGGTCAATGGGAAATTGATTGATCCAAATGCAGAGGCACTCATCAGCTTCCTCAAAGAGAAGTCTTGCTCCAGGAAGGGTAAATCCATCTGAAGACTTGGAGGAGGTTTTGATGCCATCTGTGTTTATGCTTAGATCATGGTTCATGTAATTTAAGTTCTATTTCCATCTTAGACTTGTTTTAATATTTATTTTAATCCTTGTTTTGGAGATCCTGGATGTTGAGTATGCATGGTAGGTTTGATGCATCATGTTGTTTTCTTCATTGGCTAGCTTCAAAGTTGCTGAATTTGGTGGATGGTTGCTAGTGTCTTACCTCTTTGTACAACCTAACACATTGGCAAAATCATAGTGATCTAGTTCAATTACTTCAGCAGATCAATCATTCCAATTTCCAGAAGAACACATCCAGGCCTTCACAAGCTTATTTCTCTACTGTGTTCTTCATCAGTTTTGTAATCTGCTTATCTTTTGTATATCTAAAACCTCACTAAACCTAGTGGTTGGTTTTTCAAGTGAACAACAAGAGGTTCTTGTTAGCTCAACAGTTAGTAGCTGGTACTAGATACGTTTGGAACCACTAGTTGTATAGGTGTAAGGGAAATCACTTAGGCTTGAAGATCTAGGGCTGTTTCTGTGTGAGTAATAAGAAGTGTTTGCCCAATCCTGGTGGGATTATATCCCTCAGGCAGAGATTAGGTCCATTGGGACTGAACTCTGTAAATTGCATTGTGTTCTTTACTTTACAGTTTTGTTATTTTCTGTTGCACACAACTCAAATCAAACTAGGGTTTATAAGCTGTTCAGAACTGGTAATAGTTCAAGGCCTTGAAGCTTTCAATTTTGCCTTTGAAAGTTTCTAACTGTTTTCTAAAATCTCAAGGCCTTGAGATTTGAGTTTCTCACTTAAGCTAATCTGTTAAAAACTGTGTTTTGCAAAAAGCTTCCATACTCTACTCAACCCCCCCTTCTAGAGTATTTAGGTCCTGTATTTAGTCTACGTTACACACTTTCAATTGGTATCAGAGCTTGGGTCACTGATATAGATCTAACAATCTTGTGACTATGAGTAATGTAAGAGATTGTGGATTTTCACAAGGAAGGGTAGCCAACTGACCTCCATTGTTCTGTGGTGATAATTTCAAGCACTGGAAAGCATTGATGAAGATGTTCATCATAGATGAAGACGTGGAACTGTGGTCAATAGTTCAGAATGGACCTCATGAGTACTACACTACCATTGATGGAGTCAGATGTATCAAGCCTGAGGAAAATCTCTCATTTATTGAACTGGAAAAGGTATCAAAAAATTACAAGGCTATGAATCTGTTATACTGTGCTCTTAATGCAGATGAGTTCAACAGAGTGGCCAACTGTAAAAGTGTCAAAGAAGTATGGGACAAACTGGTTGTGACATATGAAGGAACAAGCCAGGTTAAGCAGACCAAAATCAACATACTTCTGAGGCAATATGAGTTGTTCAAGATGATCTCAGATGAGACCATCAAGGAGATGTTCAAAAGATTCATTGATGTGGTGAATAATCTGGAGTCATTGGGAAAGAAGTTTTCAAATGAAGAAAAGGCCAGGAAAATTCTGAGAAGCTTGCCAAAAGCCAAGTGGGAGCCAAAGACAACAGCCATTGAGGAATCTCAGGATTTAAGTCTTCTTCAGCTAGATGATCTACAAGGAAAGCTGCTCACTCATGAAATGTCTATGAAGGATGTAGAAGGTGATTTGAGTGAAAACATCAAGAACTTGGCAAGTAATAACATGTTTTTAATCTCATTTCTTTTTGGAATGTCAACACCATTGGACTAACTTGTTTGATTTTGCAATGGTTGAGGAATGGAGGCAGGGCGGGTGCTTACCTGTAGGATTTTGGTGTTCAAGACTGTTGGTGTTGTTGTTGCTGATTTTTGGTGTTCAAGATTGTTGGTGTTGTTTTTGCTGCATCTATGAAGAATAATGTGGCTGTAGCAAATTACGTACTGTTGTTGTTGCTACTCTTCCTCTCCTCTATCTCTTTTTTTTTTCTTTTTTTTTTCCAGATTTTTCTTCATGTTCTTCAGCCAAGAACATGAAGTTTGTGTGTAATATGGTGGATGTGGTGTTTATATAGAGTTTGTGGATAATTGTCAGTTTTTTGCTCCACAAATTCAAATTTTCGTTTTTTGAATTTTCAGGTTTAGTTGTTTGGAGGGAAGGGTGAAATTTTTTAATCACATTAGTAACTTTTTCATGTGATGTGATTTTTTTTAGCGAGAACAATTGAGAACTTCATTAAGTAGAGAAACTCATACAAAGACCACAATGAAGAAAAACAACGTGATGCATCAAACCTACCATGCATCCTCAACATCCAGGATCTCCAAAACAAGGATTAAAACAAATATTAAAACAAATCTAAGATGGAAATAGAAATTTAATTACATGAACCATGATCTAAGCATAAACACATATGGCATCAAAACCTCCTCGAAGTCTTCAGATGGATTTCCCCTTCCTGGAGCCAGACTTCTCTTTGAGGAAGCTAATGAGTGCCTCTGCATTTGGATCAATCAATTTCCCATCGACCAGGATGAATCCATTGTCCTTTTCCCTGTACTCTTCTGCTAGCTCCTCTGTCAGTGAATTTTTCAAGCAACACCATTCTGTTGAGGAGTTCTTGAAACAGAAAAGTTGTGAGAAATACCATGCTTATCACAGAATAAATCAAACTCTAATTGATCAAATTCTCTACCATGATCACTTCTGATTGAAGCTACAGGTAGGTTTTTCAAGTTTTGAAGTTCTCTGCAAGCTTTGAAAATTCAGAGAGAGCTTCAGATTTTTCTTTGAGAAACATAACCCAAGTGTATCTAGAAAAATCATCTACCGCAACTAGCATATACCTTTTACCTTTTGGAGTAGGAGTCCTCGTAGGACCACAGAGATCCATATGAAGTAATTCAATAGTTCTAGTTGTACTTACAAACTTCTTTGGCTTGAAGGAGCTTCTGGTCTGCTTTCCTTGTGCACAGGCTTTTGACTTTCCTTGTGCACAGACTTTTGCTTCAAGGTCTATTGGTTTCTGCAGTTTGGTTAATAAGTATGTGTTGGAACACATGAAACTCAAGTACATATCTATGTTAAAGAAGAGTTATTTTTGGTGTATGCTGAATCCTAGAGAAATAGCCTACCCCAGACTCACCAGACTCTTCTATCTGAACCTAACCCAAGTTAAGAGATCTGCACACTTGGTGATCAAATCTAAAGTTGCTGGGATAGTAATTGAACAAGATCACTCTGAGTTTGCCAATGTGTTAGGTTGTACAAAGAGGTATGACACTAGCAACCATCCACCAAAGTCAGCAACTTTGAAGCTCGCCAAAGAAGAATTATTTCTTCCAAATATCTCAACCAGAAGATCAATCATTCCAGTGGAATGATTGAAGCTTGAATGCCTGTGTGTTTAACTGAATGATCTCCCACGAATATTTCACACCTCACAGTTTTCTGCAAGCCTCTCTCCTCCTTCAAAATTCAAACCAGTCTTTTATCTATTCACTGCAACTGAATGAGAGATTTTAAGATCGTAGTTCCTACAAATCCTCTTCTTGTTTCAACAACAATTCAAACAGCTCTGATTAGATATCCGTTGGAGTTTGTTGAGATTTTATTGGCTTGGGAAGTATCTCGGTCGCATACTGATGCTGAGACAGGAGAATGTCTGCTTCGTGTTTTGCGAGAAGTGTATGGTCGCGTCGTTTTAGATTGATGTTGTTGGATTGGAGATCTTGGTTTTATTGTAAATATGTCTTATTACAAGGGTAAAGTTAATGTTAAAACACTAAAACACCCCACACTTTTAGAGATTAGTATATATTTAGTTCACTTATTAGGTTCTTCATATATTTTATGGGTATAACTGCAGTTAGCTGTATTCCTTAAGATTACTATGGTAAGGAAGAAGAGGACTGATTCTGCTGCAGGAGAAGGCTCTGAGCCCCATGTTTGATGTGGAGGCATGGCGGTGGTGCGCAACGCTCACCTGGACACCAGCCACAAGAGCAAGGTGATGGTGGTTACCAAGGGCAAGGTGGTGGTGGTGGTTACCAGGGCCAAGGTGGAGACTTGCACCAGTATTATGTGAGTTCTTATCATTTGTTTATTCTTTTCAACGACTTCCTACAGTAATGACACTTTGAAGAATGTCTGCTACCAGATTTGACAAAAGTAGTTGGCTTTTCTTTGGAAAATTTGGATTATAGCCAATCCCACTTTTATGCATTGATTTCACACTTCCTCCAAGAATGAGATTTAGATTATGTTCTGAGCCTGTAAAACTGGCTAGGATCTTTTTAGACTCTTGAAGTTTCTCAGTCAAAGAACAGATTTGTTGTTCTAAACCCTCAGAATGAGTCTTTAGGTCAGCATATCTTTCAGTCAAAAGAGTGTTTTGATCAACAGTCTCTTGTATCTGTGCCTTCAAGGCTTTGAACCTGCTGTCGAAGGCCTTGAAGTCTTTTTCAATTTTTGTCTTAGAAACTTCAACAGTTTTGTTGGTAAAAACTAGGTCCAGGTTTTCTTTTACATGCTCACGAATCTTAATCTTTAAAGAAGAAATCTCATTTCTATAACTTTCCTCATTTAAAAACATACTCTTGAGAATCTCAGGAAGTACATCAGAAGGACTAGCAAGAAGATTTTTTACCATTTCTTCAATATGTCTGTTTGATGACTTTTCTTCATCATGTTTGGCCATAAAGCACAAATTTGCTTGATCTTCTTCTGTGCCTGAGTCACTTGATGAATCAGAATCACTCCAGGAAGCCATCATGGCTTTCTTCCTTCTGTTGTCACTGTCTTTCTTCTGAAATTTCATGTTCTTCTTCTTTTGTGGACAGTCTCTTACTAAATGATCTGCATCACCACACTCAAAACAATTCATTACTTTAGTTTTATGTAACTGTTATGAAGATTTACCTTTGTAGTCCTTGCTGCTAGAAGGTCTTGATCTATCTCTGTTGTAATCCCTGTTACCAGAGTTTCTTTTCTTCTTCAGAATCCTGGCCAAGGCCTTGGAGATCAATGCTAAAGCCTCTTCATCATCATGCTCATCTTCAGTCTCAAGGCTTTGGTGGTTTTTTATTGACATTAGCCTTGAGTGCCAAATTCTTGACGTTTTCACTCAGATCACCTTCTACATCCTTCATAGACATTTCATGAGTGAGCAGCTTTCTTTGTAGATCGTCTAGCTGAAGAAGACTTAAATCCTGAGCTTCCTCATTGGTTGTTGTCTTTGGCTCCCACTTGGCTTTTGGCAAGCTTCTCAGAATTTTTCTGACCTTTTCTTCATTTGAAAACTTCTTTCCCAATGACTCCAGATTATTCACCACATCATTGAATCTTTTGAACATCTCCTTGATGGTCTCATCTGAGTTCATCTTGAACAACTCATATTTCCTCAGAAGTATGTTGATTTTGGTCTGCTTAACCTGGATTGTTCCTTCATATGTCACAACCAGTTTGTCCCATACTTCTTTGGCACTTTTGCAATTGGACACTCTGTTGAAATCATCAGCATTAAGAGCACAGTATAACAGATTCATAGCCTTATAATTTTTTGATACCTTTTCCATTTCAGTATCTGAGAGATTTTCCTCACACTTGATACATCTGACTCCATCAATGGTAGTGTAGTACTCATGAGGTTCATTCTGAGCTATTGACCACAGTTCCATGTCTTGATCTATGATGAACATCTTCATCAATTCTTTCCAGTGCATGAAGTTATCACCACAGAACAATGGAGGTCAGTTGGATGCCCTTCCTTGTGAGAATCCACCATCTCTTACATTACTCATAGTCACAAGATTGTTAGATCTATATCAGTGAGTCAAATATCTTTTCGACGCGACCATACACTTCTCGCAAAACACGAAGTTCGACTGAATATGTTTCTCTTGCCCGCACATACAATCACCATCACCATCACCTTGTATCTGTTTTGTGCAAAGGATACAATCAGCCTCAGCTATACTCCCAACAGTATGGGAGTATGTCATAACCAGTCTTCTTTCCCATATTCTGCTTAACTTGGCTTGTCCACCGTTGAAAAGATACTCCCAACAGTATCTTGCACCAGCATGAGTCTGATGATGATGCTGTGAAAGAGGACAAAGGCAAAACTAATGTGCAGAATCAGTCAGTAGAATCTCAAGGCCTTGAACCTCCTGCAAAACCAAAATCTCAAAGCCTTGAGACAAAAGCTGAAACTTTCTATGATGCTCCCTCTACTGTTTCAAGAACTCAAAGCCTTGAAGGAGAATATTCCTGGATACCAAGGAAGAAGTTTAAGTACCTTGCAGACCATCCAGCTGACAATATCATATCTGATCCAACAACTGGAACTCAAACAAGAGGACAGTTGAAGAACTTGTGTGCTTTTAGTGCATTTGTATCTTTGATTGAACCTAAAAATACAAAGGAAGCACTGGAAGATGCAGACTGGATGATTGCGATGCATAGTGAGCTGAATGAATTTGAAAGAAACAAAGTATGGAATTTGGTTCCCAGACCAAAAGAGAAATCAGTTATTGGAACCAGATGGGTGTTCAGAAATAAGCTTGATGAGAATGGAAAAGTGGTAAGGAACAAAGCCAGACTGGTGGCACAGGGATATAATCAGGAAGAAGGTATAGATTACGGGGAGACTTTTGCTCCTTTTGCCAGGTTAGAAGCTATTAGAATACTTCTTGCATTTGCATCTCACAATCACATAAAGCTTTATCAAATGGATGTCAAATGTGCTTTTCTGAATGGTTATTTACAAGAACATGTTTTTGTAGCACAACCTCCTAGTTTTTAAGATGAAAACATTCTTGATCATGTTTACAAACTAGACAAAGCTCTTTATGGGTTAAAACAAGCTCCAAGGGCTTGGTATGATAGACTTTCAAAAAATTTACTTGACAACAATTTCATGAGAGGTCTAGTTGATAAAACTCTTTTCATTAAACATCATGAAAGTGATTTGTTAGTAGTTCAGATCTATGTGGATGATATTCGATTTGGTGCTACTAATGATGCTCTTTCAAAAGAGTTATCTAGTCTGATGTGCAGAGAGTTTGAGATGAGCTTGATGGGAGAACTGAATTTCTTTCTTGGACTTCATATCTTACAAATGAAGAAATGAATTTTTGTACATCAAGGAAAGTATACCAAGGACTTATTGAACAATTACAATATGTCACAGTCCAAGGTGCTTAAAACTCCTATGAGTTCATCACTCTCATTAGACAAGGATTCAAATGGTAAGAGTGTGAATCAAAAGGAATACAAAGGTATGATTGGATCACATTTGTATTTAACTGCTAGTAGACCTGATATCATGTTCAGTGTTTGTATGTGTGCTAGATTTCAAGCAGATCCTAAGGAGAGTCATTTAACTGCAGTCAAAAGAATTTGTAGATATTTGAATGGAAACAAGAGACTTGTGGCTTTGGTATCCAAGGGATCTAATTTTATGTTGAGTGGCTATTCAGATGCAGATTTTGCAGGATATAAAGTAGATCGGAAGAGTAATTCTGGATGTTGCCAGTTTCTTGGATCCTCACTGATCAGTTGGCATTCTAAAAAGCAAAATTCTGTAGCGTTATCAACTGCAGAAGCTGAATACAAGTGTTATGGATTGCTCAGCAACTTAGAGATCTTGGCTATAATTTCAGAAATGTGCCTATTCATTGTGACAATACAAGTGCTATCTCAATCTCTAAGAATCCAGTCCAGCACTCAAGAACCAAGCACATAGATGTGAGACATAACTTCCTTAGAGATCATGCAGAACAAGGTGATGTTGTTCTATCTTTTATTTCTACTTCAATGCAGATTGATGATATTTTCACTAAACCTTTGCCAGATGATAGGTTTTCATCCCTAAGGCTTGAACTGGGTATGTTAAACAAGGACGCATTGGTTTAGGGGGAGTATTGGTACTTACTTGTGTTTATGTGTTGAAAACTCAAAGCCTTGAGATTATACTTTTCAAAGCCTTGAAAGTATAGCTCAAAGCTTTGAAGTTTCTCAAACTGCAGAAAATCTCAAGGCCTTGAGATTGTTCTCCAGGTCTTGAAACATATGTTTATTTTTATTTTTTTTTAATGGATCATCAAATATTATATCTTATCGTTTTAGATAACTGTATAATATTTGAATTACTCAGAGAATTTTCTAAAAAATCCGAAAATATTTTACAAGATCCTTTTTGCATGTTGATTTCAGTAGAGTCCTTTTATGACTCATCTCTTCAACCTACTTAAGCTGAAAGTCAGAGCTTATTCTTCTTCATTCTCTCTCAATTCTCCACGTCTCTCTACTCTCTCTCTATTTCTCTCAATCTCATTTCTTTCTCAAAACCCTAAACCCACAATGGAGCGCAAATCAGCCAGGATTCAACAACAGGGGAAGCTTTCTGGCAGATCCAAGAAGATGGCAAACAAGAAGGAGAAGAATGTGATCTCTAATTTGGATTCAGAGAATACTCAGAGTTTGCATGAAGACACTCCTCCTGCAAAGAAGGTCATAACAGAAAAGGGAGATGAAGGCTCAAGCATTGATCCACATAAGGAGACAGAGACTCAGGGTGATGATCAACCTAGGTCAGACAAGAAGAAAGGGGGGGAGAAGAAAAAGACAGGAGAAGAAGAAAAGGGGAAATCTGCTCAAGAAAGCAAGAAGAAGCCAACTGAAGGAGAACAAGAGAAGAGCAAACCCACTGAGAAGAAAACAAGGGTTAAGCAGGTTGCTGCTGCAACCAAAAAAGGTTATCAAGGTAAAAATGCACTTCCTTCAGATTGGTTTGTTAGTTATGAAGTTAGGACTGTGTGGATGCAAGGATATGCTTCTTCTAAGGTTGCTTTTTGTAGTATGATTTCTGAAGAATTATTGGATAAACTGGATATTGATTGTATGAGAAAGTTAAGAGAAACTGCAGTTTGGAAGGTGTTAAATCCTAGTTCAAAATCTTATCCTAGGTTAACTAGATTATTTTATCTGAATCTGGTTCATGAAGGAGATGATAAGATGGTGTTAACTTCTAAGGTGGCTGGGATAAATTTGAGGTTAGATCATATGACTTTTGCCAAAGTCTTGGGCATTCCTAGGAAGTATAATGTTGGAGATTACCCTGATAGGAAGGAGTGTCTGGAAAAGGCAAAAGAAATGTTTTTCATTGATGGTGTACCCTCTGGTCCAAAGCAGTTGACACACTCTATGCTCAACTGTGAAGCTAAGATTTTGTTCACAATTCTGATGAGGAGTGTTGTTCCTAGGGAAAACTCAAGGGAGTTGGTTACTGATAAAGTTCTCATTCTGATGTATCTGATATGTCAAGGGTTTCAGATAGACTTGCCTACAGTGGTTATGGAGCATATGATCTATTGTGCTACTAGAACTAGAAACCATCCTCTTCCCTATGCCAATCTTTTACCTCTTTTCTTTGAGCATTTTGATGTACCTGTGAAAGGAGAGGAAAAGATTACTGGAGGTTTTGGGTTGATTGATGAAACTGCCTTACAAAGGATTGGAGTAGTTCAAACTGGGAAAGGTCATTGGAAGTTTTATTCATAATTGTCAAAGGCTGAGCTTGAGGAGAAGGATTTTGTTAAGCCAAAGGGGGCTACATCAGGGAAAGGGCAAGCAAACGAGGATTATTCTTTTGTGGTTGAGAAATTTGAATATCAGCAGGTTGAGATTGAAGATCTCAGACAAAGGTTATTTGATCTGTCTTCTGAGTTTAACCAGTTCAAGGGTTTGATGAATGTGATGAATGGAAAACTGGATGTTGTCATCAAAGGTTTGAACTTGGAGAAGGTACCTTCTGCTACTAGTCATGACACCAATGTTGAGTCAGATGAAAGGCTAGGTGATTTCTTGAAGAAGAAAAAGAAGCCAATTCCAGTGGTGCTTACTTCAAAAGATTTGTTTGAACAAACTGATGAAGAAGATGTTGGTGAAGACACAGGTGTGGATGCAGCTACAGAGGGTGATTCAGTGCAGGTTAAAAACACGAAGGTGGATGAGATCATTGAGGAAGTTGTTGTAGAGGTGGAAGCTGAACAAGAGGTAAATCAGTCTGCTGATGATGCTGAAAGTGATGAAGAAGTTGGAGAAGGCTCAGAGAAAGGCCAGACATCAAAGAAGAAATGAAGATCAGGAAGACCAAAGCCTTGAACCTTACCTTCTATCTAATTCTTTTCTTCTTTTCTGCTCTCAAGGCCTTGACTTTCTAGGATTTTTTTTAAGTTTTTTAAGACTCTGAGTAATGATCCAACATTTCTTCACCTTTATTTGATGAAAGTCAAAAAGGGGGAGAAATTATGTGGTTTTGTGGTTACTTTCAGTTGCTTAATAATAATCAGTTGTGTTATGGTATTACTGTGTTTATCAGTGAATTACTGATTATCTGTGTGAAGTTGATTTGACTGGTATTATTGTCTATTGTATCTGAAATATGTTGTTATCTAATTCTTACGAGAAGTTGCAGGGATATCTACACAAGATAATGGGTTTTGTCTTTCATCAAGGGGGAGATTGTTGAATCAAAGACCCTTAAGTGTGTTTCGAGAAGTAACTGTTTTGAGTGATGAAAGACAAAAGACAAAGGATTTCTGATACTCCAAGGCCTTGAGATACTGACAGAGCTTCAAAGCCTTGAGAGTAGTTTTTATTATGCTGAATGTTCTAACAATCTTGTGTTGCAGATTGACTATCTGATTATATAGATCAGAGATTTGCTGCAAATACTTATGTTTTATATTCTCTATTTATCTAACACAATTGGAGATTTCCTGATCAGGTAGAATCAAAGATTTATGGTCTTAACTTTGACAGACTGTGAAGCATGTTCAGAGCTTCAAGGCCTTGAGATGTGCCTTGAGCTGCTGACAGTTTTACAGAACTAATTTGATTCTTTCTTGCAGGGTTTGATCCTTATTATTGTGATTGTTTAATGACTTATAAGAGTCTTAAATTGGTTTATCATGAGTTATATGTTTCAGAAGTTAATCAGATTATTGTTCTAATCATTCACCCAGTTTTTATTCAGAAACTGGAAATCCAAACAGACTTAGTGCTGTTATATTTCTGGATTTTGTTGTTGCTATATTTTAATGTTGTTGCAGGTTTGTTATACGTGCAAATACAATCTCAACAAACTCCAACAAATATCTACTCAGAGCTGTTTGAATTGCTGTTGAAACAAGAAGAGGATTTGTAGGAACTAAGATCCTAAAATCTCTCATCAGTTGCAGTGAGTAGATAAAAGACTGGTTTGAATTTTGAAAGGAGGAGAGAGGCTTGCAGAAAACTGAGAGGTGTGAAATATTCGTGGGAGATCATTCAGTCAAACACACAGGCATTCAAGCTTCAATTCCATATTTCAGAAGATCAATCATTCCAGTTTCCAGAAGAACACATCCAGGCCTTCACAAGCTTATTTCTCTACTGTGTTCTTCATCTGTTTTGTAATCTGCTTATCTTTTGTATATCTAAAACCTCACTAAACCTAGTGGTTGGTTGTTCAAGTGAACAACCAGAGGTTCTTGTTAGCTCAACAGTTAGTAGCTGGTACTAGATAGGTTTGGAACCACAAGCTGTATAGGTGTAAGGGAAATCACTTAGGATTGAAGATCTAGGGCTGTTTCTGTGTGAGTAATAAGAAGTGTTTGCCCAATGCTGGTGGGATTAGATCCCTCAGGCAGAGATTAGGTCCATTGGGACTGAACTCTGTAAATTGCATTGTGTTCTTTACTTTACAGTTTTGTTATTTTCTGTTGCACACAACTCAAATCAAACTGGTTTATAAGCTGTTCAGAACTGGTAATAGTTCAAGGCCTTGAAGCTTTCTATTTTGCCTTTGAAAGTTTCTAACTGTTTTCTAAAATCTCAAGGCCTTGAGATTTGAGTTTCTCACTTAAGCTAATCTGTTAAAAACTGTGTTTTGCAAAAAGTTTCCATACTCTATTCAAACCCCCCTTTTAGAGTATTTAGGTCTTGTATTTAGTCTACATTACTCACTTTCAGAATACATTAGATTATGTCAACGTCACAAGTGCTTCTCATAGTGACAATGGTGTTGTAATCCTTATAATTGATGTCACTAGATAATCTAATTGTGAAATATCATGTTTTGATATTATCAAATGTTGCACCGTAATGGGGTAACTATAAAGATAGTAATCGGGCATGATAGAAAGCAAGCTGAGAGATGGTAGTGATGTAGAGATGATTTTTCCTCCTACATAATGGGAGTAAATATCCACGGCCACCTGAGGGGTAGTGCTTATGGAATGTCTAGCCAGACTCAAATAATCCAATATGGGATATTGATGTTATCTTCATGGATAAGCCTATTCCCAGGATCGAGAAACTATGGATTGGATATACGAGTGTGACAATTATGTCTCGTGTCCAATCTGGATATAGAGACAAATGGATAGATACAACACGGTAACATTGGGCACAAGGTTTGTCGTATCACTGACTGTTTTATTACTTGGGTGGCATAGATGTGTTGCTAGACACCACTATATGTTTGTAGTTGTTACTACCAACTAAGTAGAAACTTGCGGGGTCACACATCTTATGGATTAAACTAAATTTGGATATTAATTAGTTGGACTAATTAATCAAAATGATCAAAACACAACCACAAGCACGGTTAGTAGGAATAATTTGCAAGATTGACTAATCCGTGCTTGGACCTGATTAGTATTGGGGCAAATATGTAGTTAATAAGGAGTTATTAACTATATAAATAGAGTCCTAGCTTATTACTTCTAACAACAGTCATTATTGTGAGAAATAACAACGCAAGGAGAGAGAGAGAGACAAGTAGAGGCCGAAGCCCTAACCCGTCCGCCCCATCTTGCCGTCGGCCACCTAGTGGCGTGGCCCCTGTTTTGCTCCGTTTTGCGTGATCCTTCTGCCTCCTTCTTCGTGTAGCTAGCACTAAGACATGAAGGGAATTCCAGCTTACAATACTAGGTGTGGATACTTGTAGAGACGTGGACATCATTCTACATTGTGATCACACAACCAATTAAGGTACATAATTTGTTTTCTTTCATCATGTTATGAATGCTTGCCTGCGATCCGTGGAGAGCTTTGATCAGGAATTATTTATTGCTATTCTGCTGTGTTTCCTGCATCAAAACCCTACACCAACTTACTGAAAACTAGTCTCATCAGTAGACGGCGACCTCGAATGGGAGAGACCACTGATTTGGATAGATTAAGGTCCGAATCTGGAAACAATCTGCTATGTCAAGTTCATTTGTTTTCTGCTACTGGTGATTTGGTTGAAGCATATTTGGTGGTGGAGTGGTGCGGTTCATGAGGTCGTGGTAGAGAAGATAGAGGGGGAGAGCATCTACTGGTGTGGGTGAGTGGCGGTGTTTGTGGTGGTTGGGGAGGGTGGACGCAGACAGAGCCTTTTTCTTCTGTGGCTTGAGGGGGATACGGTTTGAGATGAAGATAGAGTTTTCTATTATTTGTCCGATTTTTGTGTGTGCTATGGTATAACAGTATTTTTTTAAGTAAGTTGTTAGTCTCTATTAGTTCAAAGGGGTGTAAGTGAAGATTTTCGAACTAAAAATGGTGTGAGTGAAGATTGTCCTAAACTGAGGGGGTGTAAGTGAAATTTGCCCTAGAAAATATGGTTGAAATCTTGTCAAATTTTCATAATGTTGTGATTAATACGTAAAGTATTTTTAAAAAATTATAATTATTATTTTTATAATTATTAATTTTATCACTGTAGGTAAATAAAAAATATTTTAACTCATAAATTACGTTATATTTCAACTTTTTTAAATGTTAAGACTATGTTGATCCGACCCAATTCATTTTTTTTTAGGAAATTCGTGATGTCTGACGCATCTCGTGCGATTAATCTATGTAGTACTGGGATGTAATTGCCGTTTAGTTGCAAATGACTATTCTCCATTAACTTCAAGAATAACTGACATTTATAGAGTTTGAATCTCATAGACTAGCCCGACCCATGACAAGTCTCAGTATCCAAGTGTCATGACTTAAAAGATGAACGTATCTTTAAATTCAAAACCTCGCCTATTAGGCCAACACATTGGGATTCACAATTCACCTTTTCAAATCTCGTAGACTAGTCAGACCCATGACGGTTCTCAATATCCAAGTGTCATGACTTTACACCGCACACGTACGATAAAGAAATACCATACGAGTACTCCCTCTGTTTCATCAGATACTTCAAAAACTTTATGGGCACGGGTTTTAAGAAACCCCTAAATTGACTATTTTATCCCTTCTTCTTTTATTAATTCCATCCTCTCACATCCACCTTCTACAACCCACCTTCTTGTATTAACACCAAGAACACACAAGAACATACAAGAACACTATGAACATATTCAAAATCACAAAAATCAACATTTAAACCCTCTCACATCCACCTTCTTCAGCCCACATCTTAGATGAACACCAACAATAACACACAAGAACAAATCACCGTGAACAGATTCAACATCACAAATTAATATATAACAGATCTACAGAAATGAAAAAAAAAAAACAGATCTACAGAAATGAGTAGAAGAAAAGAAGAAGAAAGAAGAAGAAAAAAGAAGAGCAGTGGAAGAAGATGACGAAGAAGAGCAGGAGTAGGAGGACATTGCCGTACGGATGCCGCCGCCGCCGAAGGACACCGCCGCCGTCGCCTCGCCGCTGCCAAGACCGCCGACAGCCTTCCTCGACGCCGATATGCTCTCTCCTTCTCTCCCTCTCTTCATCTCTCGGCGATTTCAGAGATCTTCGATGTCTTCTTGTCTCCGATCTTCGACAGCCCACATCTCTCCTTCTCTGTTGAAGATCTCTACTCTACATCTTCATCAGAACGACAAAAACAGACAGAGAGATTGAGATGAGAAGAACCAATCGATCTTCTTCTCAGAGAGACGGATGAACCGATCGATCCATTTTGGGCGTTCCACCCAGAGAGAGACTGATGAACCGATCGATCTCCTCCCTCCGCCTCTCTCTCTTTCTCTTGTCCGAAATGGGATGGAGCCAAGAAGAACCGATTGATCTTCTTCTTCAGTCTCTCTCTGGGTGGCTTGGGTCTGTGAGCCTCTCTCTCTCTATATGTGTGGTGGCTGTTGAAGAACAAGATAAGGGAAGAGATATATTGGATGGGTAGGGTTATGAGTGTATGTTTGGGCTGGGTTAGGTTAGCTGATTCATTAGTTTTTTTTCCAAACAAGTTTAATTAAGTTTAAGCAATCAAGTTATTAACTAATTAGGCCCAATTAAAAATGAGTGGGTGTTTTTTCATTAAGGGTATAGTTGTATTTTACCAGTAGTAAAGTTTCTATATTTGGAAATTTTGAAGTATCTGGCGAAACGCCCAAAATGGAAATTTTGAAGAATCTGGCGAAACGGAGGGAGTACATACCATTCTGTATTAGCCCTTTCATTCTAAGTTGACTTTTTGACTCGTGTGTGGGTCACTCTGACCAGGTAATTGTTATAGCAAATTGATAACTTTTTCACCGTGTATAGAGTAACTTTTACTCTACAACAACATGAAAAGATTATAAAAAAATTATATCATTTTGTTATTCAAATCACCGGATCAAAATGAGTCAGTGAATAATGGTAACATGTAAAAGTCAAATTAGAGAAAAGAACTGGGATAGAATGGTAGTTCTTATGTTCTCTCTCTCTTTCTTATTTGACAGTTACCACTATTCATCGAGTCATTTTAATTTGGTGTTTATAAGTAAAACAATGTAAGAATTTGATAGTTTTTGCATGATATTGTAGAGTAAACATTTGTCTACAACACCATACATAAATTACTAAAAAATGTATCGTTTGACTAAAAATGTACGGAGTCAAAGTACCCGATTACGAAAGAAAAAGTCAAACTAAGATGATAGATAGAGAAGGGAATAGTATCATGGCTAAACTGCATCGGTGGTATCCATAGTTTAGTTTCTGTGCGGTTTTGGTACCCATACTTTCAATTGTAGCATCCGTGGTACCTATAATTTCAATTTCTTACAGCGGTGGTACCCACCGCTAAATTTCCATTCGTATGTTGGAATGAAATATTTAAAAAGACTAGTTCACACCTAATTCTCATGCCACAATTTTTTAAATAGTTTTTATTGAATTTTGAATTTATTTATTTATTTACACACACATATTCCGTATATATAAAGAACAATCACTTGTTACAGTTATAGTTAAAATTTTAATTATCTTTTCTCACAAGTTTAAGTTTTATATTAAGTACAATTATTTACTTGTAATGGTAATAATTAATAAATATATTATAAGTTTTTTCATCTAACACAAATATTTATTGAGATAACTTGTATTTTTCAACAAAAATATGTTTTTTTGAAAATATATTATATTATTTTTATATATAAATAAATAATTAAATTTTAAAAAGTAAAGTTATGTAACATTTTTAAATTAGTAGATAAACTTCTAATTTTATAAAAATTGGAGTGAAAATGAGGGGTACATTAGTGCATTTACATATTTCCATCCAACATGTAGATGAAAAGTTAACCGAATGCACCATCACTGCGACAAATTGAAAACACAAGTACTGTGGATGCTGTACTAAATTCACACAAAAAATAAATTACGGGTACAACCGATCCAACTGACCAACTTAGCCTAGTACTTGTATCATTTACCGAATACCTACCCGTCCACAATTAATTAACCAGTATAGGTAGGTAAGATCGACGGTTGCTGTCATCCCACGCGTTGCACCAAACACACCAAATTTACAATTCCACCATCGCTTTAATCCCCTATTTACCAAACTACCACTTCCACACTTCCTATAAAATCGTACGGTACCATTACCAAATCGTCAACGATCCGTCTTAAATCAAAATTCACTCTCTTTTCGCACTTTCCAGAAGAGATTAAAACAATGTCTCCTTCGCCGTCGCCGATTTCCGTCACCGGAATCCAGGTAGAGAACACATTGTTTCCGCCGGCGGTGAAGCCTCCGGGAGCGACGAAAACATTTTTCCTCGGCGGCGCAGGTTAGTCTCGTTTATACAGATAGTAAAAAAAGCGGTAGAGGCGTGTACGGTGCGGTGGATCTAAATATCTGATTGGTGGGTTTTGCTAATGTGCGCAGGGGAGAGGAGTTTGGAAATCGGAGGGAAGACGATCAAGTTCACGGCGATCGGGGTTTATTTGGAGGAAAGTGCCCTGCCGTCACTCGCCGTTAAGTGGAAGGGCAAGAGTGCAGAGGAGTTGACGGATTCCGTCGAGTTCTTTAGGGACATCGTGACAGGTATGGTACTAGTCGGTGTATCTCTTTACCTAATCACGAACTGTGTCGTCAACTAGTCAAGTGAGATAGGAAGATTTTGGGGGCTGTTTGGACAATTTCACCTGGTTTTTTAAAAGACAATTTTCACACCCTTAGGTTTTTTTTTTGAACAAACACCCTTAGGTTTGATACACTGATACTTTTACCCTTTTAGTTTTGGAAAGAACAATCTCACCCTTAAGTGTGCATGCCAAACTTTAGGAGACTTAACACCTCTGGAATTTGTCATTTTATACTCTAATATGGTTAATTTGTTCCAAAAACTACTATAATATGCGACGGACCCCCACTGCAGACCCACTGCCTCACAATTAGGGAGTTTGAGTGTCCCGAAATTTCGCACGAAGGATTGAAAGTGTCGTCTCCCAAACTAGAAGGTGTGATAATGTCTTTGAATCGAACTTTAGGGGGTGAAAGTGTCTTTCCCCAAACAGTATTTTGTTACTTTTTTATTTTCGGTGGGGTGTGGTCAGAAAAGAAAAGAAGAATTTCACTAAAATTGACAACAGGCCACCAGATTTTAGGAGTTTCAGGAGGGCTCCCAGGGGCGGAGCTAGATTGCTGCACGGAGGCATTTGCCGCACTGTAATTTTGGAAAAACAACACTAATACCCCTTTGAACGAAAAACAATCAATTGTACCTTTGGTAAAACTATGAAAATGCTCCACATGTATTTAAATTTTAGGATGGAGCCTCGGTACTTTCCAATTCCTGCATCGGCATTTTTTTGTTGGTTTTTGTTGTGTGTGAGGTGAGGGAAGAAACCGAAAAGTTCACTTACACTTCTTTTTTTCTTCTTTTCTACACTCCCATCTACAAAAATGATTGTGGTAACAAGAATTGGATTAACACCCTACCTACACTAGGAAAGAAAAACAAAAATCACTTGCTTTCCCATCTGTGGTTGTAAGATTGCTACGTGGTGTAGCTGTCAACATTCAACATACTCACGGGATCGAGCCTTTGAGATCAGCACTCAGAAAAGAAAACTTCCACATTTACTCCATTCTTATCCTATCGTGTAGTTTTGAAAAATTCTTGAAAAATCCCACTTACAAGTGAAAAATTCGGACTCACGAAATGTGATCTCGCCTATTTTCCTGGTATTTTTCTCCTTCATCTTCCTTCATGATTAAAGAGAACAGAAAAAAAGAAAACACAAAAACTCCCGAAAACAGAGGTGAGAGAGGAAGGAGCATGGCTCACACTCGGGTTGATACCGCCACCAAGGGCGGATCCACACCCATACAAGGGGGGACTGTAGCCCACACTCAATTTTTAAAATTCTTGTTTTACCCTTATCTTGTGCAGTTTTCTCAATTTCGTTCCAGAAAATTTGCACTATAGCACCAAATCAATTTTCAAGATTAAAATTTTACTCTTATTTGTATTTAAACTTTCTAATTTAGCCCCTACTGTATGAAATTCCTGGATCAGCCATGGGGCGTCACGCCTCTTTAGTTCCACCAAGTCTTTTACATAGAAATGTTACAATATATTTTACTTCCACTTTACTAAGAATTATTGACATTTGATGACTTCTTTTGTGCACAGTTTTTTACCGTTAAAAGAAACAATTAAACATAATTCTGTTGTATAACATCATATTATTTCGGAGCCTCAAAGTATTACTCGTTTTAGGCCCCTGAAGGCTTGGGCCGACCCTGTTTTTGCCCTCGACGCGAGAAGCATGAAATTAAATATCACAACTACCAAGATATTTTGAATAATCTAGACGGTATTGTGGTCGAATTTGTTCGTTTATTTTTTGAACTGACTAAAATGAGCTTTTATTTTTCTCTTCTTTATGGCCTACGGACCTGTCCCGAACGGTTTTGTTTGTTTGTAGCCATCTACGGAGTGTTCAATTTAACGGAAACAAATTTTAGGTAATTGTAAGATCCAGTTCTGAAACAATTAGCAGCTATTGGGCATTGCTATCTTGCATTTAGCTGGATATTTGGTGAAATAATTCTATCAAATTTTATTTTATCCAACTTAGCCAGTGTAGTTTAGTATTTATTTTGTTCATATTTATTTGAGGATTTGTTAGAACCACCTAAGAGCATCTCCGACAATGCCAACTATGCAATTTTGTTTTATATTTTATTTATTTTTCTTACCATTTTTTGGCATAATGGTCAACTCTTTAGTTTATTAAGCAGCTCAAGCTACTCTAGTTAGGTAGCATCTAATCAATAATATTGCTATCTAACTAAGGAGTAAGTTTGCCTAAATATACAATATATACCAATCTAGTTAGGTAGCATCTAATCAGTAACTCTCTAGTTTGTTTGTTTAGTTTACTCTCTTTATCTTGTAATAAAACAAACAAATCACCAAATATCCCCCAATTCGTCAAGTATAATAAAATTCTCCAATATACATCAATACCCAGACATGCCAGCTGGAGCGTCTGACACGTATTTTGGAGTGTCGTGTTAGTGTCTGAGTGTCCCAAGTATCCATCACGGATACGGCACCTTTTTTTGAAGTGTCCATGCTTCATAGCTTTAGTAGAAACAGAACACTACTATTAGTCAGAAAATAACGGTGTTTCCCTTGTCTCACCTTATTTCTCTAATGAATTCTAGATTCTTACAGATTCTTACTTCTCTTCTGGTTTTAGACTTAATGGAATGCCAATTGTGGTAATAAGTATGCATACATACAGATATTGACATGAATGGCGTTAAAGACTTCAAGCCTTATGTACACTTGAAACTCTCTTGTAGATGTAATGCCAATGTTCTAGCTATCCCAAGTTCCCATTGCTGCAAACACTACAGAAACCTTGAGATCAAGTTAGCTTTATTTTTTCCATATTTTGACTGCTCAGCCCAACTGTTCTTGTATCAGGTCCTTTTGGGAAGTTTACACAAGTGACGATGATCTTGCCTCTGACGGGACAACAGTATTCAGAGAAGGTAGCTGAGAATTGCGTTGCCATCTGGAAATCCATTGGAATCTACACCGACGCAGAAGCTAAGGCCATTGAAAAGTTCCTTGAAGTGTTTAAGGAAGAGACGTTCCCGCCTGGTGCTTCCATTCTCTTCACCCAGTCGGCCCTTGGATTAACGGTTAGCTCAATTCCTCGTCTTCTTTTCTGTTGACTCGTCTTTACCTATTTCTTCGCATACTGTGAGACATACAGAAACATGAACATGGTTAGGAGTCTAGGATGTGTGCAGGTCCTAGTGAAAATCAGATAGTGAAACCAGTAACGGTGAGATTTTCACTTTTTTCTGCTATTCTATGTCGTTGCTCGCTGCTTTCTACTCGAAAAGAGAGGATTCAATACGAATTAAGGTCCAATGCAATCAATGTAAATGTGAATACCAGTTTACTCTCTTTATCTTGTAAAATAAACAAAGAAATCCCCAAATATCACCCGATGCGTCCAGTCTAATAAAATCATTGTCAACCCCAACCCAGCCCAAACTAATGAAAAATTCGATCATCTTCCCCTCATCAATCTCACAAATTATAACCCCCATGCGTGCAGTAGTTGACAGTGCGATAGATGCACTATTAGAATTGACAAATAACCCCCACGCAATATTGATTTTACTGACATCGCGCCATAAAGTAGACAGATATCAATATTACGTACAATTGTTATCAATATTGTTGGTGCGCGATGTTAGTAAAATCAATACTGCTTGGATCAATATTGCGTGGAGGTTATTTGTTAAATTCTCATAGGCCATGTGTCGCCCATAGTGAGCCAACATATACTGCACGGGGGTTATATGTCAAAATTCATGTTATAGGTTTACCTCTAACATACTATCTCAAGCAGCACGCGACTCATTCTTTTGTGAAATTCAGCTTAGACCCTCAAAAATTTACCTTCATTTTTGCGAAAACTCTGAAATGTAATTTTTTTTCTCCTATTTTCTTTGGCATTCTTTTTTCTTGTGGGCTGTGGCTGCCATTGAGTATCCTCTATCTGAAAACCCAGTTGATTTTCTTTGAAAAATAGATTGCCTTCTCCAAAGACGGTACCATACCTGAGGAAGGAGTTGCGGTTATAGAAAACAAACTACTAGCAGGAGCAGTTTTGGAATCCATTGTTGGCAAGCACGGTGTTTCTCCAGCAGCTAGGCAGAGCGTGGCAACAAGACTTAGTGAATTACTGAAGGAGACGGAGGAAAAAGCTGCGAGTGATGGGAAGTTGGAGAGCGCTGAAGCAGTAGCCGAAGAAGTGTCGGTAAGTGTTTAGTGATGAAGGAGAGAGTTATATGCTGCAGTTCTAAGAGGGTTGTGAGGGTCCTTAGAATTCCCACAACTATGTATTTGTATGGCATGAACCATGGAGTTTGATCATTTGTAAATGTTAATAAAACGTCTTCTTATTTGAATAAAGTATTTTCTTTGGTGTTTGATTCCGTTATACAGTTCCTTGTTAAACCGTGTCGAAGACCTCTTTGGTTGATGTGAGCACAATTTATCTGGTTGAAATTTTTTTTTGTCAAGGAAGGCAAATTTGAAAGAGATGTAGCAATAATTTACTTTCCCTGTGGATTTTATATCCATATTTTAAAATGGTGTAGTCATTGTCCCATATTTTTAAAATCATGCATAACCGATACCCGCCAATAATATCTGCTACATTTGGTGGAAGGGTTTTTTTTTTTTTCCTAAATTAGGGATTTTTTCGTCTTTTCCAACACATGACCATAAATAAGTAGAAGAAGATGATGCATTAGAAGATGACCAAGTTATCGACGGAACTTGCACCCTCTCAAAAGGATATCCACACCTCTGGACTATGCCCCAAACCTCATCTTCTACAAAGTATCAAGCCAACACCACATCTAATTCGTCACCCAAGGCTTGAAGATCGAGAATCTAGTCCTCAATGTGAAGTTCAACGGCTACTTCTTTGTTACTGGTCAATCAATCGATCTTGCTGTGCATGCAGCATCGATTCTCAATTTAGCCTTACATAATTCGCACTATAGTCCCACTCAACTCAAAAAATAAATAAATATTACACATTTTGTTTAGTGTCCCTGATATGGAGTAGTTTAAGAAAATTAGAGTTAGTACAAAGCATATATGGGCCATGAAGTTGCATGTTTTCCAACTAAAGAAGTTGATTGCTGAAGTTGATATTCTCATTTCCAACCAAAAAAACAAAAAACGAAAACACTATTTTTATAACCTAATATTTTCTAATTGTTGCAAAACAAACAAGGACAAAGTATCTGCACCAGAAACACCTAATAATATCAGCTTCTCCGCCATTCACGGACTCTTGTTCACTTGTTGGGTTGTTAGAAAAGCCGCGTATTCGGCACCCTCGGACAACCGACATCATCAGATTATTTCACATCATTAAATTTCTATTACAATTTTGCTTTAGGAACCATCCAAGAAGAACCACCCATCTCTCACACTAAAATATTCGAAGGCAAATTTGATGTTTATTTCATACTTTCTCTATTTAAAGCCATTTTCAGTACAAGCCTAAAAATAAAACTTAAAAACAAATCAAAAATATCAAAATCAATGTTTTCTTAAACGACTCTTTTAAGCTAAAATATAAGCTGAAAAAGAGACAAAGAAAACAGCGAATCAAACACACACGAAAGCGAAGTGTGAAATCATAAAATAGAATAGAGAAATTCAATTGTCTTTTGACAATATCACACATCTTCCATCATTGTACTATACTGCTAGCCATGAACTTATGTAGCCCTACCAACAATGTTTTTTAGTTAGCCCACCCCCATTAGCTGTCTTCTTCAACCTCATCCCATTATATTTTAGTTTTTCTCTACATGAGAAAAACCCCCATTGTTTATTTTTCAACTTATCATCTATCTTTATCTTGGAAGGTGTCAAATAAAGCATTCTAGTGAGTGCTCAATAACTAAAAACTATTGCTCCATAAAAGATTTGGTCTTGTCAGGCCAAAAACACCAGAAAAGATTCTCTCCTTTTCTGCTTCTCGAGCCCAAGAACACTAAAGCAATAAAGCTCCTCCCTTTCTTGAAATCTTGATGTGTTTCATCAACTGACATCTCAAGGTGACATGTTTTCTTGATTGGGTTTTTGGGTTTTTACTACATTGTCAATTTTTTTAGCACCATGTATGAGTTTCTCTATATTGCGTTGGTCGCATGTTTGATAAATGTTTGCTTAGGATTCAATCCGGCCGACAACTACCTCATCGACTGCGGCTCCGACAAGAACACCTCCGTTGGCGGCCGTGTTTTCGTCGCCGACACCACTTCTTTTCTTTCAACTCCACAAACCATTCGTGTCAACACGAGTTCAAGTTCGAGTTCATCACCTCTTTATCAAACCGCTAGAGTTTTTAACGAAACTTCGAGCTACAAATTCCCAATCAAGAAACACGGGTTCCATTCGGTTCGATTACATTTCTTCCCCTTCGAGGATGAAAGCATGAAAAAATCAAGGTTCTCTGTCACAGGGCAGAGCTTTTCCCTCCTTGAAGATTTCCAACCCCAGAATGCATCAGTGAAAGAATACACTCTCAACATATCTTCAGATGATCTAGTCCTCACTTTCACACCCTCTGCCCGTTCGATTGCGTTCGTGAACGCGATCGAAGTCGTTTCTCTCCCGGACGGAATTTACCCGGATAAAGCCCCGGTGGTCGATGATGTGGCGAGCCAGGATTTGGTGACACGAGGAACCGAGACAATGGCAAGGGTAAACATGGGAAACCAAACGGTTCTGCCACAAAACGATACATTATTTCGCATTTGGGATTCCGATATATCGTATCTGAACCATGTCAATCTCGTAAAATTTGTGTCCAAGCCGGCGAAAGTGAAACCCGGGAACGTGTCGAAAGACGATATTGCCCCTTTGTCGGTCTACGGGACAGCCACCAGGATGAACTCAGCCGCCAATCCGAGTACGAAGATCAACGTGACCTGGAAGTTTCCTATTGATGCCGGTTTCGAGTACTTTGTACGGTTCCATTTCTGCGATATCATAAGCCGGGCCCCGGGGCAGCTCTTCTTCAATGTCTACATCAATTCGTGGATCGTCGCGAGGAATTTTGATCTAAGTAACGTGACGGCAGACGTCTTAGGGACGCCGTATTACATGGATATCGTCACGAGATCGCTCGAAGGCGATTTTTTGAGCGTCAGCATTGAGCCTTCGAGCGTAGGCAACCCCATTCCAGATGGTCTTCTCAATGGCATTGAGATAATGAAGCTCAGCAACTCCAAGAACAGCCTTGCTTCGATCGAGAGAAGAAAATCCGATACTAGGTTTTGGTTGATCATAGCAGGCGCCGCTACCGGCGCCGCCTTACTGGTCGTTGGAGTGGTTGTTTGGGGTATGTTTTTTATATATCTTCGCAGGAAGAGGAAAGCTTCGGTGGTTGGCGATTCGCCGGAGAATCCTACTGCTATTCATGGAGGCGGGGGATCGAAACTGTTCGCGAACGGCATAATTTCGCGAACGAAGGTGGGTTACCGGTTCTCGTTTGTGGAGATTAAGGAGGCCACGGAGGATTTCAGCGAGAGTTTACTTCTCGGCGAGGGAGGTTTCGGTAAGGTGTACAAGGGAGTTTTAAGAGACCGGACCGAGGTTGCGGTGAAGAGAGGAATCCCGCATTCGAGTCAAGGGTTTGCCGAATTCCAGACAGAAATCGAGATGTTGTCGCAGTTCCGACACAGGCATTTAGTTTCTTTGATCGGGTACTGCAACGAGTGCGACGAGATGATCATAGTTTACGAGTTCATGGAAAACGGGACCCTCAAGGACCGCCTCTATGGTTCCGGTGTCCATTCCTTGAGTTGGAGACAACGGTTAGAGATATGCATTGGATCAGCCAGGGGACTTCATTACCTTCACACGGGTCCCACGAAGCCGATCATTCATCGCGATGTCAAGTCTGCAAACATATTACTAGACGAGAATTTGCTAGCTAAAGTTGCTGATTTCGGTCTTTCTAAAACCGGTCCTGACATTGACCAGACACACATGAGCACGGTCGTGAAGGGAAGTTTCGGGTACCTTGACCCAGAGTACCTGACGAGGCAGCAATTGACCGAGAAGTCGGACGTGTACTCGTTCGGAGTAGTCATGCTCGAAACACTTTGCGGGAGGGCGGTCATTGACCCTTCGCGCGAGAGGGATGAGTCGAATTTGATCGAATGGGTGGTGAAGGAGCGCGAGAAGGGCACGACACTAGAGGAATTGATGGATCCCCGAGTGAGAAACGAGGCGAAACCGGAGTCGTTGAGGAGATTCGGGTTGATTTGTTTGAAATGCTTAGAGAAACACGGGGTTGACCGGCCGAGCATGGGAGACGTGTTATGGAACTTGGAATGTGCGCTACAACTTCAAGGGGACGACGAGAGGGTTCGCGATGATGGTGATCGTATAAACGATGATAACGCGGAGACGGATGATTCTACAATGCAGTTTCATACCGGGAGTATGAGTGACCTTGAGGACGTTTCGTTAGGTCGAGTTTTCTTGGAGATGGTGAAAGCCGAGACTAGACAGGCCGATTGATATCGGGTGTAACGATTAACACAAAGTGTATATTATTCGTTTGCATTCTTTATCGGCCTTTCTAATTTTTATTTCGTGAAGTATACAAATGTAATTGTTCTTAAGGTTCAAATTGCTTGAGAAAACTCGAATTTTAATGAGTAAGCATACATTTCATTGTCGATATGATATGGAACCGAAATTTACTTTGTTATTATATGGTTTATAAGAGTACCATGAATAGAGATCGGTTATAGAGGCTATCTAGTTGGTGGCCAGAGACTTCATTATTGGGTGTTGTCTCTGTCCATGAAACTACCGAATCTTGTTAAACTAAGTGGTAGTGTTTTAGATAAAGTACCAATTCTAGCATTCTACATTTCACCTAACGAAATATTTATCATAATTGAGTTTTTAATGGCCACCAAACTAACTTTTGCGCGTCCAACACGCTCTTTACCTCAGGATTAAAGGACTGTCGGTCGTACAAATTACAAAGCCTTAAATAATAAAATTCGTGCTCACTTTTTTTTTTTTTTATGAATTTGTGTCAAACATTCATTTGAGCTTACTTTGTGATATATTATAAATTACATATATAATAAAAGCAAATGATAGCATCAGAGACACCAGAATAGTAAGATAATATTAGAAATAACAAAGGAAACATATATATTAGTGTTGATGAGGTGCCTTGAATGTGTTGAATTAGTCAAAGGCGGTGGAATAATGAGGTAGCAATTGTTAGGAATTGTTTCCATAGCAAAGATGAAAACTTATGGGCAGCAAGTTTGTTTCCAATTTGGTTTTGGAAACCTTTGGTCTGTGGGTTTCCTCTAGGGTACTATACAAAGAAGCTAGTAGTCTCTCTACTAGGTATGCAAAACATTGTAATTGTTCCTCTTAAGTGAATAAAGAGTGCTTTTCCGCCGTGGAGGTAGTTAGCAAATATTTTGCTAGCGAACCACGTAAAATACTCGTGTTCTTCTTTTATTCGTTCTTCGTTCGTGAGGTGGTTTGACATAACAAACTAGTATCAGAGCTCGGGTTTGGCGGTGTTTCAAGATCAAGATCAAGGCGGGGCAAAGCTAGGGTTTCACAACTTGGTGAAATCAAAGCTAGGGTTTTTCGATCTAGGTGGAGCACGTGACTAGAGTTCAAGATCCACCAAGAACGATGTCCGGATCGATGTTGAAGATCGACAGGTTCACAGGAGGGAATTGCTTCAGTCTGTGGAAGATAAAGATGGAGGCTTTGCTCAAATCGCAAGGCTTGTGGGCACCTTTGACCGCGGACAAGGGAGGCATGAATGTTGCATCAGCGGAGTTCAAGGCGATGGAGGAGAAGGCACACGCAACGATTATGATGTGCTTATCGGATGACGTGATCATCGAGATCGCAGATCAGAAGGAAGCAGCGAAGCTCTGGTTCAAGTTGGAGAGTCTCTACATGACGAAGAGTCTCACTAGCAAGTTGATGCTAAAGCAAAGACTCTTCACCCTGCGGATGCTCGAAGGTACGGCTCTCAAGGACCATCTTGATCAATTGAACACAATTCTGTTAGATTTGCGTAATATTGGCGAGAAGGTGGAGGATGAGGATGCTGCACTTTTTTTATTGATATTGTTACCTCCATCATATGAGAACTTCGTGCAGTCATTCATTGTGAAAAAGGACGACTTATCCCTAGATGAGGTGAGATCGGCGCTCCATGCTAGGAAACTGCGTCATAAGGGTGCAGGCACATGTATAGAGGACCATGCTTCCGGACTGATGGCAACGGGGGGAAGCAAGAAGGGTAAGAAAAAAAAGAAGAAGCAGTTCTCAGGTTCTAAGTTACCCAAGGATGTATGTGCCTTTTTGCAAGGAAAAGGGGCACTGGAAGAGAGATTGCCCGAAACGAGGACAACAGAGGCAGAACGGATCCGCAGCCGTAGCAGAACAAGGTAACTCGTCCGAGGATGATTATGTTCTAATGGCGGATGTTGTCACGCACTCTCAGGATGCGTGGGTCCTTGATTCCGGAGCTTCCTATCATATTTTCTCTAACAGGGAGCTATTCCCGACGTACGACCAAACGGATGGAGGGTCTGTCTACATGGCAAACGGAGCCATCTGTAAGGTGATTGGGAGCGGCTCAGTTAGATTGAAGACGAATGAAGGGAAGTTATGTACCTTGGAGCAGGTCAGACATGTACCACTTATTAAGAAGAATTTGATCTTCTTGAGTCTACTCGACAGCAAGGTATACAGTTTCAAAGGTGAAGGTGGAGATCTACAAGTCTGCAAGGGTTCTAAGGTGATTCTCAGGGGAGTCAAGAATGTGACTTTGTACATGTTGCAAGGTTCGACGATCACAAGATCTGCTGGGGTTGTCTCAGCCGAGATTAAGGAAGTTGATCTAACTAAGCTGTGGCATATAAGGCTCGGTCATATGAGTGAACGTGGAATGCAGGAACTTCACAAGAAAGGCTATCTCACCGGGCATGCGCCCATGAGCCTAGGGTTTTGTGAGCACTGCGTGTATGGGAATCTACAGCGTAGCAAGTTCCCTAAGGCGGTTCATAGAACGAAAGGTACTCTTGATTATATCCATTCGGATTGCTGGGGTCCATCTCGAGTCGAGGCGATTGGAGGGTACAGGTATTTCCTAAGCATCATAGACGACTACTCCAGGATGACTTGGATATTCGTGATGAAGCACAAGAGTGAAGCCTTCGCAAGATTCAAGGAGTGGAAGACACTAGTAGAGAATCAGGTGGGAAACAAGGTGAAGAGGCTGCGCACGGACAATGGCTTAGAGTTCTGTTCATCGGAGTTTGATGGATTCTGCAAGGATCAGGGAATAGCACGCCATCGCACCGTTCGGCACACACCGCAGCAGAACGGTGTAGCCGAGAGAATGAATCAGACACTTTTAGCAAAAGCAAGGTGCATGCTTTCGAATGCAGGTCTTTCTAGAGGTTTTTGGGGAGAGGTAGTTTCCATGGCATGCTATCTCATAAATCGGAGCCCGCACACAGGTATAGGATGCAAGATTCCTATGGAAGTCTGGTCCGGTAATGCAGTGGATTACTCGGATTTGAGAGTTTTTGGTTGTGTTGCCTATTATCACGTTGATGATGGAAAACTAGAACCAAGAGCTAAGAAGGGAGTATTCATGGGTTTCAGAACAGGTGTGAAGGGATACAAGATATGGGCAGACAACAAGATTATACTTAGCAGAAGTGTAGTCTTTAATGAGTCTCATATGTTGAAAAACTCCATGGAGGTGGAGCTTGGGGATGCAAAGAAGAAGGTGGAGGGAGAGTCGGATCCTATTGATCCTAAGGATTCCGAAATCCTTACACCGCCGCCGGAAGCCGAAGAGGAAGAAGCAGAAGAGTCTGATAGTGAGAATGCGTCTACACCAGAGGAATCGGTTCATCAAAGTATTGCTGAAGGAAGACCAAGGAGAGTCATAAAGCCTCCGGCGAGATACAGATATGACGGTATGGTGGGATATGCATTACAGGTAGCGGAAGAGGTAGAGGACAAGCCATCCTCCTACAAGGCCGTTATATCTAGTTCTGAGTCAGCACAGTGGATTGCCGCGATGGGAGAAGAGATAGAGTCTCTTAGCAAGAACTCGACTTGGGAGCTTGTTAAATTGCCAGCGGGAAGGAAGATAGTTAGCTGCAAGTGGGTTTTCAGAAGAAAGGAAGGAACTACATCTGGAGAGGGCGTCAAGTATAAGGCAAGGTCAGTTGCAAGAGGGTTCAGTCAGAAAGAGGGAGTTGACTACAACGAGATCTTCTCACCGGTGGTCAGACATACTTCTATCCGGGTGTTACTAGCTTTAGTGGCACACAACGACCTAGAACTTGAGCAATTGGATGTCAAGACAGTTTTCCTACGCGGAGAGTTGGAGGAGGAAATATACATGAGCCGACCGGAGGGGTTCCAAGTTCCCGGAAGAGAGAACTACGTGTGCAAGCTAAAGAGATCTCTCTACGCACTTAAGCAGTCACCGAGGCAATGGTACGAGAGGTTTAACAGCTTCATGTTGAAGATGGGTTACCACAAGTGCGAGTATGATTATTGCGTGTACCACAAAGAGTTGCATGGTGGATCACGTATTTACCTAGTTCTGTATGTGGATGATATTCTGATTGCAACTCGGGATATCAAGGACATAAGAGAACTGAAGAGGTCCCTTAGTGCGGAATTCGATATGAAGGATCTGGGAGCTGCTCGGAAGATATTGGGAGTTGAGATCTATAGAGATAGGAAGAAGAAGAAGCTTTTCTTATCACAGCAGGGATACATCAAGAAGATCTTGGCAAGATTCGGGATGTTATCAGCTAAAGCTATAGATACTCCTATGGCAACTAACAACAAGCTAGGAATGTACACCGTTCAGACTGAGGAGGAGAAGGAGTACATGTCCAGGATTCCATATGCTAGCGCAGTTGGAAGTCTCATGTATGCTATGGTCTGTACTCGACCGGACATAGCATTCGCTGTTAGTGTGGTTAGTCGTTTCATGGCTCATCCGGGTAGGGACCATTGGCAGGCGGTGAAGCGGATATTCAGGTACCTTAAGGGTACGTCAGACATTGGCCTATGCTATGGGTCACGTGAAAACATCTTGGTAGCTGGTTTCTCGGGTGCGGACTATGCAGGGGATATTGACAGTAGAAGATCAATGACAAGCTACGTATTTGCTCTGGGAGCATCTGTTGTGAGTTGGAAGGCGACGCTACAGTCGACGGTAACTTTGTCCACCACAGAGGCGGAGTATATGGCTCTAACGGAAGCAGCAAATGAGGCAATTTGGCTTAAGGGAATGGTCAATGATCTAGGGCTACTTCAAGATCAGGCGATAGTCTACTGTGATAGCTTGAGTGTGATTTGCTTGACTAAGGACCAGGTTCATCATGAAAGGACCACGCATATCGACGTCAGGTATCATTTTCTGAGAAACGAGAGCAGGATCAAGGTGATGAAGGGGGGACTGCTGACAACCCCGCGGATATGTTCACCAAGCCGGTTCCGGAGAGCAAGTTCCAGCATTGTCTGGAATTGCTCAACATCTTGAGCCAGTGAAGCCCTTCGGGGCATGTCGGACCCGGTGGGGGTCCAGTGAGTCTCTGTGACGAGAGACAATTGGGTGCGGACAAGACGTAGCTTTGTTTACGAGAAGAGGAGCAGCTGCTGTTGACAAGAGAATTCAAGTCAAGGTGGAGATTTGTTGAGGAGGTGCCTTGAATGTGTTGAATTAGTCAAAGGCGGTGGAATAATGAGGTAGCAATTGTTAGGAATTATTTCCATATCAAAGATGGAAACTTATGGGCAGCAAGTTTGTTTCCAATTTGGTTTTGGAAACCTTTCGCCTGTGGGTTTCCTCTAGGGTACTATATAAAGAAGCTAGTAGTCTCTCTACTAGGTATGCAAAACATTGTAATTGTTCCTCTTAAGTGAATAAAGAGTGCTTTTCCGCTGTGGAGGTAGTTAGCAAATATTTTGCTAGCGAACCACGTAAAATACTCGTGTTCTTCTTTTATTCTTTCTTCGTTCGTGAGGTGTTGACATAAAATTAGACCTTTACTCATTTACATAATAGGGACCTACCTAGAGCATCTCGAGCAGTAGAAAGTATTTTTTTTTGGCATGTTTTAAGTTCTGCATTGCATCATTTATAGCTGTTGGGAATTATTCAAAGCTAGCATTCAAGCGAAACGGCGAAGCAAGGAACAAAGAAGCAGCAGTTCGACGGATCTGGGAACAGTTCGACGGTCCGAACAGTTCAATAGTGACGGGTCTGAATAGTTTGATAGGGCAACTGGATATTGTTTCCTAGTTCGTATTGGTATCTTCTTTGTTTCTTGGGCACCAAGTCGGTATCCTAGGCCTATATAAGGACCTAGTGTCGTCTCTTACTGGTGTGTGGTGTATCGGGGCGGCCTCTATGGTCTTTTGGCCATATTGTGGTTGTAATCGGGTTGTTTCTCTCTAATAAATCAGGTTTTCGGGTCGTGGATGTGGCTAGTTTCACAACTAGTGAACCATGTTAAATTCTTGTCTCTCGTACTTTTATTTATTCATCGTTCTTGATTGATACCCTGATTCATTCACTGTGTCATAACAAATTGGTATCAGAGCGAGGTTAGGTTAGAGTTTCAAGAAGGAACGATGCCTGGTTCACTGAAGATCAAGAAGTTCGGTGAGAGAAGTAGGTTCTGTTCGTTGGCCTCTGAAACAGGGGGCGCAACTACACCCACCATCTGAAGCCCCATGGAGGGGCTATATTGGCTCCTGTTATGGAGCATCCGGCACGAGTCTGCGCGCAATCCAGCCCACATCCCTGGCGTGCATTTGGTTCTAGCTCGATCTATTTCATGCGTACAGTCTGGCATATAGATGCATATGGCATTTGACACATCCGACACGATTTGGTTCTGGCTAGCAATCTGTTTATGGTTGCTAGGAGGATTCAAGTCAAGGTGGAGGCGACTTGAATCAACTAGCAAATTGGGCTCCTGGCATGGAGCAATCTAGTGCGCATCTGATGAGGCGTGCAAGGGATCTAGCAAATCCAGCACGCATTCAGTTCCTGCGCGAATATGGCGGTTCACACGCATCCGACGTCCAGACAATTGACGGTCAGGCGCAATCTGGCTCCCAGCGTGGATCATCTGGCGTGTGAATTGAATCTGGTTATGGCTTTTGCGTTGCAGGAACTCATTGGAGTTGGAGAAACGACATGGAGCATGTGCGTGTGAAATTTTTGGCACGCGAATCGGGTTCTTGTTCTAGGCGCTAAAAGTTTATGCCCCGTACTAGGGTTTCGGTCGCATATGAGGCATAAGGGGCGCATCTGGCATGAAAATTTGTGGCACTAGTCATCGGTGCATCTGGTATGGATGACATCTGGACACTTGTCATGGTGCACTGGTTATGGTGCTATTTGGAGTGCATCGGGAATACATCTAGTCCTGCTTTCCCAGTGAATGTATTCGAGTATGGTTCTGGGTGGATCACTCGGTTCTGTTCTTGGGAGTGCAACTATTCAGGTGAAAGTGTGCTCGTTTCTAATTTCGGTAGGACGCATTCGTTTCAAGATTAGAGAGAAGATTGGTTTGGGTTGCTAGGCACTGAATCAAGGTGGAGATTTGTTGGAAATGATTCAAAGCTTGCATTTGGGTGAAACGGCGAAGCAACGACGAAGCAAGGAAGAAAAAGAAGCAGCAGTTTGACGGGTCTGGGAACGGTTCGACGGCCCGAACAGTTCGATAGTGACGGGTCCGAATAGTTCCATAGGGCGGCCGAATATTATTTCCTTGTCGTATCTTCTTTGTTTCTTGGGCACCAACTCGGTATCCTAGGACTATATAAGAACCTAGGTTCGTGTCTTACTGGTGTGTGGCGTATCGGGGCGGCCTCTATGGCCTTTTGTGTGGTTGTAATTGGGCTGTTTCTCTTTAATAAATCAGGTTTTCGGGTCGTGGTGTAGCTAGTTTCACAACTAGTGAACCACATTAAATTCTTGTCTCTAGTTCTTTAATTTGTTCATCGTTCTTGCTTGATACCCAGATTCATCCGCTGTGTCATAACAATAGTGTTTGCTCAAACCGTAAAATATAATTTATAAATTTTATAATTATGGTAAATTAATATACTAATAGAGATGCATGATAGGAGAGAGAGAGAGAGAGACATAATTTTTCATGCCAACTTTCTAGTTGGCTGATATAAAAGGAAGATGCATGTCATCTAAAACGCATGACTATTAGTATTGTCTATTGGACCTCAATATTTATCTAGGTTATTTACATTTTTGCTAATCATACATTTTAAATGGCCTATTAGAGATGCTCTTAGCTTTAACTGTGTCGTTTTAAATAGCCGGTGTGTGTCTCCGGAAGGAATTACAATTAAGTAACTGTTATGTTAACAAATGAAAAATTGTCAAATATCCATTAGCTCCCACTTTCCTCAACCTTTGTATAAGCACGGGTGTTCTCTTTCTATAAGTAATGATTATCATCTTCCTCTCATTTTTCTCTTTGATTTATTCTCCTTCTTTTGGTTGATTGATTTGGAGAAGCCCAATATGGCATTCAGCAATTTGATCCGTTTCCGTCCTAAACTTTTCCAAATTTGCATAATGCTTTTCGTGTATATTGATTCCGTGACCGATTGCATCGCCGTAGAACCTTTAAATCGAATTGGTCTGACAACAAGTTATGATCCGTCTTCATCGTACTTTATGTCGTCCTCTGATGATCTGGAGTTGTTCTAGTTTCCCAAGTACTTACTATCGACAATTTTTACACCTGGAAAAAGGCAACGATTATTGCTCTGGAAGCGGATAACAAAATGGATTTCGTTGATGGGAAGTGGCCGCCTACAATGTTCGGTGTTATAAAACGAATGAGGAACAAGAAGAGTGGTGATACGATCTCTGCAAGTGTATAGTTATCGCTCTAGTAATAAATGTGGAAGATAGGGTTGTCGAATCCCAGAGGACTTGTTGTGAATCAATTAGGATGATTAACTTCTTGTGGGCAAACAATTTGAGTTTTCTAATAACTAAGAAAATAAATAAAAACACAATTGTTTATAAAGAGAGTAAATTGATTAGACAAATATCAGTATTTTGTCTAGGTTCACTAAGTTTCCACCATAAGGAATTACGTCTGAATGATTTAATTTGCCAAACGAGCAATAATGCTAACCGAGTTACCAAGCTAGCTTTCTATGCCTAGGTCAAATTACAACCGAGTTATCAAGTTCTAATTATCCCTAAATCATATAATGACGATCATCTAATTCTACTTAACGTTCACAGTCGGTGGTTGATTTCTCTAACCTATGACCACGTGCTTAATTCAATTATCCGCTTAATTTGTTGCTTTCACTAACCAATTACATATGATCTTCCTACTGCAATGTCTCACAATCGCAAGATAGATTAAGAGCATGAATTAAACATAGCAAACAAGAACATCAACAATTAAGTTTAAGCAAAACGTGAATCAAACTCATAATTCTCCAAAAACGGCTTCAAACCCTAGATACCATTTAGAAATCCCGATATCAAACTTAGCTACTGCGATACATGATCAACAATGACAAGTTTACGTTGATCATGATAAAAAAATAATGAAAAAGATAGAGAAGAGAGATCAAACGATGGAATTCTCGCTCTCACGACGAATTCCAAGCTCCGAGCCTTCCTCCAACGCGTTCTTCCTTGTCTCCAGCAGCCTGCTCTGCCTCTAGATCCTAAAAAACGTGATGTATAGGGCTTGGCACGATTTTCAATGTATTTTGGCCGAAATTTCAATTCAGCTCCTCTAGTTTGCAATTCTCGGACAGATTTCATAAGCTGATCTTGCGTTGGTCTTTTCTCCCTCATCCGGACTCTGTTTTGGGCCTATCTTATATCATTGGAAATCCCTGAATGTCTACTTTCGAATGGCGTAGAAATTGATCCAAAATTTTATACGTAACTCCAGATACAGACCGAAGAATGCACACTGGTCCAGTGAACTTTTCCAGCTTTTCTTCGTTTTTGCGTTGTCTTCGCCGGAGCATAACTTTCTCGTCAGCCTTTGATTGAGATTCGTGACATACCGTTGGAAAGCTACTTGAGTCTACTTTCATTTGGCACATGTCTCACTATAGCAGGTCGTGTAGAATCCAAGATATCATCAAAATAGTGAAGGTTGGTCACTTTTGCTCATATAATTTCTCTTCTCTTCATTCATCTTGACTTCTGAAGCTCATTTCTTCTATCCAAATGCTCCTCGCGTGTCTTATTCCTGCAAATCACAACACGAACACACCCGCGAAGATAAAATGTGATAAAATACATTAATTCACATGTAAAACAATGCAAGAAACGCCCGAACTTTACATTTAAGCTCTAAAACTCATTTATGCTCATTTTCTCATATTTTGGCTTGAAACTCATCACTTTGCACCGAAACGCACACAAATTAACAGTGAATCAGTAAAGATTATAACTCCAACTACGGATTTATCAAGTGGTGAGACGAAGAACAAAATGAAGAAGATCGCACGTGGTTCACTAGGTTTGAGACTAGCTACGTCTACGACCAAACAAACCCAATTTATTGACGATAATTTGATTACAATAAACCAATATACCACACAGTTGTTAATAGCCATAACATACACCCATATATCGGCCTAAACTACTGACTTGTACCCAAAGAAACCCTCAAAAGTTACCAAAATCGAAAAGGATACAACCCAGAATTTTTCCCCAGCCGAACCACGTGGCACAACCTGCTACGGTACATGGCAGGACTTGCTACAACAAAGTTGGTCTTTTCGTCCCAAATGAACACACCACTAACGCACTGTGACACAATGCATCTCCCAACATCATTCCAATGACACTTAATAATGGAAAATGCATATCAATCAATTAATGCCATGCCAATTGTGAAACCAAAGAACCGACCAATACCCAAACTAATACACGCCCAATAACGTGTTAACAAAAAATACATGCCCAATAACATGTAATAAAATTATCCACGCCCAAAAACGCGCTACCAACCAAAGCAATCGCGTGTCAACATGCGTATTGCTCAATAACATGTAATCAAATGATGCCATGAGCCAAATCTGCCAGTTGATTTGAGTCATATCCACCTTGACTTGAGTCCTCCTAGCGCCAAAGCCAAATCACTCCATTTCGTTGCTCTAACTTCTACGAGTTCTTGCAACAACTATATGAGCCATAACAAGATCCACGTGCCCAATGCTCCACGCCAGAAACCCGATTGCGCCTGAACGCCAAATTGTCAAAATGCTAGATGCGCGTGAACCTCCAGATTCGCGCCAGAAACAATGATGTGCCGGACTTTTAAGATCCCTTGGATGCCCAATCACATGCACGTCAACTTTCTCCATAGCATGAGCCCAATTGCTCCTCCAACAAGGAACTCGATAGCCTCCCAACAAAGGCTTGGTGGTGGGTGTATCAACAACATTCTTCTCATTAAAATGATAAATCTTGATAATAATGTTCGACATCACTCCTCATCAAAACCTAACCAGAAATATGGCCTCTGATACCACTTGTTAGAAAAAGAATGCGGAACAAGAAAAGGGGTGAGACGAAGAACAAAACGAAGAAGATAGCACAACGATTTAACGTGGTTCACTAGTTTTGAGACTAGCTACGTCCACGAAAAAACAAACCCAATTTATTAATGAAAATTCGATTACAATCAACCACAACACCACACAATTGTTCATAGACACAACATACACCCATATCTAGGCCTAAACTACTAACTTGTGCCCAAAGTAGCACTCACAAGTTACCAAAATCGAAAAAGAAACAACCCTGCAATTTTCCTCGTCCGAACCAGCTCGCACGACCAGATATCTATCATAGGCTTTATATTAGGCCAACTGACTTTATAGGCTTTAGCATAACCTTCTCCAAAAAAAGCCAACTGACTTTATCATAGGCTTTTGAGAGATCTAACTTACCAGCAATAACTGCTACCTTCCTAGATTTTTTTCTTCTTAGCGTAACTGAACATTTCTTGTTCCATCATGATATTGTCTTGGATAAGTCTTTTGGGAATAAGAGCAGCATAGAACTCATCTGTTATTTCTCGAAAAACCTCCTTCAGCCTATTAGCCATCACTTTGTTTATGACTTTGTAGCTGAAATTACAAAGGCTTATAGTCCTAAAATCAGAAAGTTTTTGGGGGTTGACCTTCTTTGGAATAAGGACAATTTGGGTAGAATTCATGCTCATCAGAAGGTAACATGTTCTAAGGAAGTGGAAGGTAGCCTCAGTAACTTATTTGCCATTTAGATTCCAATTTTCATGAAAGAATTGTTAGGAATTATTCGTCGACCTGAATTCCCGCCGCAACGAAGTAAAAAACACGCCACACGATCAAACACTCAACACACACCATATAGGAGAAAGAAAATCGACACACAAGAATTTAACGTGGTTCGGAAAAACCGTCTACATCCACGAGAGGAGGAGAATTTTACTATATCAATGAGAGAATACATCGTATGGGAGAGACAACGCAATCTGCGGACCACGTCGACGCATCACTCTCATCCTCATAGACTACATATATGATACCCTAAACTCACACATCCACTCAAAGATATCTCTCGCCAATTCTCTAATCAACTCGACTCGACTTGACTCAACTCACTTAAAACAATAGCTAGAACCTCTAAATATACTAAACTGGAGGAGGTGGAAAATCCCACCAAGCCCAAGCTATCACCTCCTCAGAGATCACCTCATGAGAGGAGAAATCATATGCATCAGGTACATCGATTTGTCTTGCAAAATTCGAGACAAACCCTACAAACTCAACCTTGGCTTGAATTCTGCAAGCGCCAACAAGTGGAATCACTCTGTGGTTGACTCCAACTCTGCCATCCCCATTCTTACCCTCGTATGGGCGCATCCCAAAGTCTACTACTTTTTGGAGTAGTGTGGCTCCATCTCTCCACCAGCTAGCTCATTACTGCAATAGTTTTTTGCATCACCGTTCTCGTCACTTGAGCTTCATCTCAAACAAACTGCAATTGCTGCATAACCAGTACTTTCTCCATGCTTTAGCGTCCTCATACGCCAATGTGTACGAGGGAATCCTTTAAGGAAGATTCAATGTACACCAAGAACATGGGATAAGAATAACACAAGAAAAGTAGAGTTGTGTGTAGGGAGAGAGTAAGGCAATGGCAACTGTATGAGAGAGAGACAGAGTTTTGGCAGAGCTTCCGCGTAGTTCAGGTGGTTCGTCTTATGTAAGGAAGGGTTAACGATCCTATATATAGTGGAGAATATGACCGTTGTAGTAGGTTAATGCGCCCATTAATGACGACTTAATTACCTTAACCACAACGGCACGTTCGTCCGCATATATAGGGACCGTTACGCACTTCGTCCGCGTATACCGGAACCGTTATGAGGTTGACCGGGTTTATGGAGCTCGTGCCATAAATTTCTCAAAGCAGTTACTAAAGGTCGCGCGCGGGCTTGGTTGTCGGTCGCGCGCGACAGGACTTACTCTAGCCTCTAGACCACTAAGTCCCTACAAGTCCCGTGTGGTGGTATGCGAGGGCCCTGTCTCGCAGCCCCCACGTGGATCAGCACGGGTGGTGATCCAGTGTGTGTGTAGCACAACTAGGTGTGCTGGATGATCGCCACGTGGCTAAGATGTGTCTGTCTGGAAAGCACTATCTACAGCCAACCATGTGTTTCTCCACGCCAGTCCTGAGTGCTTCTCCTTGAGCCGTTGTTCGACCATATGCCCTCACCAAGACGTCTTGCAAAGTATTTTACGAAAAATACGTCAAAATATTCGGAAAAATACGGGGTGTTACATCCTTCCCCCTTAAAGAGAGCTTCGTCCTCGAAGCTAGGGTCGCTAAGTCTCGGCAAGGTTCTAAAGTCATACGAGTCTCACTTATGGTGTTGGCAAACAAAACCGAATAAGTAGATAGCAAGCATCACGTATAGTCACATCAAATAGCAATTCAGCTAATAGGACTCACAGCTGCAAACCTAGCATAATAGGACATAAGCTATCCCACAATCCCCGGCTTGCTCAATTTTATTACTGATTTTAGTTGTCCTATATTCATTTTAATTTTGAAAAATCTTTTTAGTTGAAACCGAAGGGTCATACTAACTTAGAACCATCGGCTCCGATACCATATGCAACACCCTCCCGATCTGCAAGGCCAGCCGGGCCCCACGTTCGGAAGAGATGTCTCCGCCCGAGGTGATGAGCCTCATTTAGAACGGATAAGGATCGTCGGTTCACAGCTAGTACAACCATCGATAACATAAAACTTCAAATTATACTTTTACAATTTCCATACAAGTACAAACAGTGATAATCTTTGAAAAATCAAGGAATACACTTTTAGGTGAGATAATATACTATGTGATCTTCCAACTAGCAAGCTTTCCTGTCCTAAGTGTCGTGAACGTTCCCCCACCTCGATAGCCAACCTGCGGTTTTAAAATAGCAAAAGCCGACGCAGTTTTTACAGAAAATAGTCAGCAAACGGCTGAGTAAGCTAACACCCATAGCACGTAAACAGATGATGAGACATATGACAGGAATAACCAATTCGCTGATAAATAAATATCAAACACTCGCGGGAAAAGCGTTCACAACTGATTCGGTGTGTCAAACTCCGTAACGATCTCGAATTTCGTATTCCAACCCGAAGATGTGGTCCATCTCGGGAACTCACTGATAATAGCCATTCACAATATTTCTTTAATCTCAAGATATCTCATACCAATATGAATCGAGTCCAGAAAATCCATTTTAGTAACTAGTTGATACGGGGCGTGACCATATCCAATCCACAACCTCTTTCTCATATGTGCAAAAGCACTACCACAACCATAACTCAATCACATGAGGTTTGCATCACATCGCCTCATAACCATAACTAATCAAAGGAGGTCAGAGCCTCATAATCTCATAATCTCATAACAGTAACCAACACAATATGTCAGAAATGTATCGTATCTGGGATATGGCACAAACCCACGCACAACAGCTTTCCACTTTACATAATTACCAATTTTCATTCAAAGTATAGAATCGTGTAAGGAGCTCCAAACAAAAAGCCGGTGTGGCAAAAATAAAGTAATAATCGATGTACGATTGAGAGAGATATTCAGATTCGACCAAAAAGTGAGCGGTGTGCTACTCTTGGTAACCGAGGCAACAATTTGAAATTTCGTACTTCCAACCCAATGACGTGGTCCGTCTTGGGGAATCACTTTTACAAGTTATTTCACAATATCATTTCGATGTTTCACTTTCGGATTGTTATTTAGATTTGGATACCAATTTCAAACGAGACTTCAAAGAGGAGTTTTTTAAAACAAATAAACAACTCAAATAAATCAAGTACGGTAGCAATTTCACAAATAACTCACACGATACGCGAAATGAAAGAAAGGCACGCGAGGCTAGGCATATTAACTTACCAAAAATCCAAGCACGTCCTAATTCGTTCTCGTCTACGGAATCGTCACCTACAAATCAGAGCTTCTAACTTAATACAATCTCAACAAATATACATCCTATATATATTACTAGCTCATTTTATTTTTCTCAAGAAAATATCCATTTTAATCTAATTTACAAACCCAAAATATATTTTCTTTCAATAATATATACCCCCAAAAATATACTTATTAATTTATAAATAATAATCTAATCAAATTAAAGAAAAACTAATTTCATAAATAAATCTGAAATTAAAAACTGCAAAAAGTTTCTGAAACGACATTATAACCCCCTGAAAACTTTCTGAAAAAGACACTTTAACCCCCTAAACATGAACATTCAAACTAACCGATTAAAACGTGGATTCGAGGCCTTAAAACTTGGTTTTGATCATTAAAAACAACTCAGGGGAAGATTTCAAGCATACCCAGTCGAATAATCGCGAGAAACGGTCAAGAATTCGAACGGGTCGAGGCACGCATCGGGTCGCCGGAGGTAGAGCTTCGCCGGAGCTTCTCCGACTGTTCTTGGCTTCGTCTTGGACCTCCACGGAACTGGTCGGACCTCCAGGAGGCTAGGGGGATGGTTGGAAGTGGCTGGATGCCACTGCTTCGCTTGGGCTCGAAGCTCTCGTCGAGCTCGCCGGAATCCATGGCGTCCGGCGGCGGCATGGTGGCTCTGCTGCTGTTGCCGCTGCTGTCTCGTCCTCCGGTGGCTCTGTCGAGCAAGGCAGTGAGGTGGAGAGGGGAAGAGAGCAGGGAAAGAGAGAGAGACGGGTGGCAGTGGTCTTGGCGGCCATTTGCCGGCGGGCTCTCCGGTGGTGGCAGCGACTATTGCCGCTGCTGTTGCTGCTGCCTTCTTGTCGGTAAAACAGAGAGAAAGAGGGAGAAAGGAGCTGGGTTTGGCCTGGGTTGCTTCGCCGAGCTCGGCGCCGGTAATAATGGTGGTGGCGGCGTCGGGGTTGATGGTGGTGGTTGGCTGTGGCCACTGTTGTGGCTGCTGCTGCTTTGTCGGCAGAACAGGGAGGCAGAGAGGGAGATGGGGGAAGAGATGGAGGGGAAGAGAGATGGCAGAGAGGGAGATGGTGGTGATGGCGTTGGTGTTGACGGTGGTCTCCGGTGATGGTGATGCCGCAGGTGGGTTGTGGCTTGGTGGGTCTTCTCTTGGCCAGAACAGAGGAGAGAAAGTGAGAGTGGAAGAGAGGGCAGAGGGGGAGACGGGGGTGAGAGTGGTGGTGTGGGTGGTGATGTTGGTGTCGGGTGTGAAGAGGAAGGAGAAGAAGAGAGAATTAAATCAAGAGGAAGGGAGGAGAGAGAAAGAGATGACGTGAATGAGGAGGAGAGGAAGAGAGAATAAAAAAAGAAAAAAAAAGTTGGGGAATGAGAAATCCTTGGGGAACGGGGGAGGGTCAGGAGAGTATTTTATTTTATTTTGTTTTTATTTCTATTATTATTAGTATTATTATTATTATTATTATTATTATTATTATTATTATCATTATAAGTATTATAATACAAAGTATAGTATAAAATACTATATAAAATACATAGTATGTATACAGTACAAATACTATGGTAGAAAGTATAAAAATACGTACAGTATATATACAAATACTAGTATACATACCAATAGTTTCGTAAAAGACAATTAATACCCCCAACAACAACTATCCGATATTATCCAAAATTGCAATTACCTCCCCTACTAGTCATATAATTCAAAATAGCTGTTTAAATTTTACGAAAAATACGTCAAAATATTCGAAAAAATACGGGGTGTTACAGTTCTAGTCAAACATAGTTCATACTAAATATAGATTGCCTCTAGGGCACCTATTCCAAGATATATTTCTCTTGGAAGTACCCTACCTGCTGCCTTCTTTTCCACCATGAACCCACGTCACCCGCATTAGCTCCCATTAGCAACGGAAAAAGAAATTACTTACATATTTTTTCTTTGTTTTATTTTCCCCTTTTTTTCTTCAGTTCTTGTTCCACAATTTTTTTTTCTCCGTCATTGCTCAGCGTTCTCCACCCGGATCGTGAACCTGGCTCTGATGCCACTTGTTTGGATTCGTCGACCTGAATTCCCACCGAAAAAAAATTAAAAACCCGCAACGCAATCAAACACTGAAGCACGCCATATTAGGAGAAGAAAAACGACACACAAGAATTAAACGTGGTTCAGCAAATCCGCGTATATCCACGGGAGGAGGAGAATTTTACTATATCAATGAGGGAATACATCGTAGGGGAGAGACAACACAATTCACATACCACGGCGATGTTGTACTATCATCCTTATAGACTACATCTATGAAACCCTAAACTCACACATCCGCTCAAAGATATCTCTCGCCAATTCTCTACTCAACTCGACTAGACTCAACTCAACTCATCTAAAACAGTAGATATCACCTCTATTTATACTAAACGAGAGGAGGTTAAAAACCCCGCCCAAGCTATCACCTCCTCAGAGATCACCTCCTAAGAGGAGAAATCAGACGCATCGGGACACCGATTCGTCTTGTCAAATTCAAGAGAAATCCAACAAGAATCTCCCTTAAAACCATCAACCCTGGGGCCTTTGTAGCCCCTAGCAAAAAGAAGGCTTTTTAACTTCTTCCTCCTTTGGGATTTGGCATAAAGCATCATTCATTTGATAAGAAACTACATATGTAATGGCTTGAAGAGAAACCTCAGGGGCTTCATTTGTGTTCTTCATTCTTCTCCTCTTTGCCTATTTGGTCTTTAATACTTCTTCGCTTTTAGATGAGAAAGCCTCCCATCAGTATATACTAGAAGTTTATCCAGCTCCTCTATTCCATTTCCATCCACTCTATTATTACTCCAACCCTGAGAACCCCCTTGCTTATCTACATCACAAGCAAGTACACTAAGATCACCACAAATAGCTCAAATACCTTTTTATTTTGACACTACCTTATCAATTTCATTCCACATTTTCTGTCTTTCCGTGTGTTCTGGAGCTCCATAACTAAACAGTCACTTTCCTCCATTCCTTCCTCATTGATAATACTAACTGCAATGAAATTGATGGAGCTAAATAAGACCTGCACATCCAAACCTTCCACCCACCAGAGACTAATTCCACCAGCTATGCCAATGGGATTAACTACCTCACTATTTGGGAATCTGAGATTCCTCCGTATTATGTTCACTTTTTTTATTTGTTTTTTGTGTCCATTAAAACACTAAACTGGGACGATGTGTATTGCACAACCCTCGTAATTGCTGCACTGTCAGAGTTCGCCCCAAATCCTGACAGTTCCAAGAGAGAACTGACAATATTCCTGTGGTTGTTCTAGGTCAGCCACCACCACCTGTTCAGCTTGAATTTCCATACCCATCAAATGTTTAAATTCCTGTTCCTAAAAAAAGTTCGAATTCCTCCATATATTTCACATAAATGCTATCATCATCACTCGTGCCAAGGGTTGTGAAGTTCACCTCTATCTCAAACCTTTGTCTGATTGTCACTTGATACTTCCTCTGATTATCAATCCGTGAACCAAACTTTCCCTTTTGAGCCTTGCACACCATCTGAGCGTAATTGAGGTCCTCCTCAGACAACGTCGATGCTTCATGAATAAAACCATGATCTGATTCCCCATCACTTCTAAAGCTTCTTTCTTCCCCAATTAAATCAGGTAGGTGCTCTGCTCTTCATTTCAGAGATACAAATCTACCAAAAACCCTAACCAACCCGACATATGTGAAAAGATTACCCGACTCGGTCCGGTTTGGGTTGCGTTTAGTTAAAACGCCATCGTTTTCAAGAGCTTGGGCCGAAGAGACTTGTCTCCTTCAAATTTTGGGCCTTCTCTTGCCAGAGTTGGGCTTAACCATGGAGAATGTCTGCAGAGAGAAGACCTAAACTCCTCAAAACGAGACACAAAACCAAAACCGGGCCATATCTGGGTCAATTGGGTTTGTAGTCAAAGCATAAAGGCCCATAAAGGAAGCTGGGGCCGTAACCGTCCCAGTTCTTAACAAAAATCGCCCGGTCTAACCATTAGCCCGTAAAACCTAATCAGGCTCACACCCTTCACCATCATCATCCTCTTCACAATCATCAAACCAGGTTGTGCGAGAGAGCGAGAAACCCCCGGAGATGGATAGCTCCAAATCCAGCCGGCGAGACCGCGAGAGAGACCGAGAGGTCTCGGAAGACCACCGTGAATCAACCAAAGACCACCGAGATCGAGACCACAAGCACCGGACCAGCAGCAGCAAACACAAATCATCCCGAGACGCCGACGATGATTCCCACCACCACAACCACCACCGCTCCTCCACCGATAAGCACCGCTCGAAATCCGAAAAGCACCGGGACCACGCCGACGACGATCACCGCCACAGATCCAGAGACGACAGAGATCGGGAGAGATCGCACGAACCGAGGGCTGAGAGGGAGGTGAGGGAAGAGTCAGTGGAGAGGAGGCATTCGTCGAAGAGGAAGGAGAGAGGAGAGAGCGAGGATCGTCACGAGAAGAGATCTAGGGTTTCTGATGAGGTCAAGGAGGAGAGGAAGGAGAGGAGGCGGTTCGGTGATAAGGTTGAGGAATTGAATGGAGATGATAAGGGAGAGAGGAAGGGTAAGAGGAGGTTTGAGGATGGAGGTGAAGATACTGAGTCCAGAGATGCTAGTAATGGTTCTAAGGTTGAGAAGAGGGAGAGAAGGAGGTTTGGGGATAGAGTGAAGAAAGAAGATGGAGATGTTGATGTTGATGATGAGAAGAAGAAGGAGACAGTCAAGGTTGAGCCCAAAGATGAACTCAATGCCACAAGGGATGGTGGTTTGGCTGATCATGTAAGTTCCTTAATACTCTTGTCATTTGATTTCGATGTTGTAATTGCTTGAAATGATTCATGATCATGAGAGTTTTCTGATATTGAGCTGCATTCTTGAGTTAATATGTTATGATCCTAGGCATGAGAATCTCCTTAGCATGTTCGTCATGTTTTCTTCAGTTTTGAGCTAGCACCGTTTATGGTTCTTAGTTGAGTCCTTAAAACTTGCTTCCTCTTGCCGTTGGATATTCAAATATCCCTTTACTATGTCTTATGATCTGATTTAGACGAAATGGAATAATCATTCTCATACAAAATGGATCGTGAGACAGAAAGATATAGAGATGAAGGTGTAAACAATGTATGATAGTGAGGAGAGGGAGAGAGAGAGAGTGAACAAATAATTTAATACGATTGAGAAGAAGAGTTGCAGTGCGCGTGTGGGTGTCTTCTCCGCTTTTTTTGCTTTGTCTTTACATTGTACCATGTGGCATATGTTCAGCTGCTCGGTTACAACTCTACCCTTACCGGATGGATCATAACTGTTGCGAATCCGGATACATTCTTGAAACACACATACGGTAAGGTCCAAGGACATTCCGTATTTAGATGATTGTTTATTTTTCTTTCCACAAGGAGTGGTGGTCAGACTGATCATGTAAGGTTCCTTAGTACTCTTGTCATTTGATTTTGATGTTATAATTGTCTGAAATGATTCATGATCATGATAGTTTTCTGATATTGAGCTTCATTCTTCAGTTAATATGTTATGTTCATAGGCATGAAAATCTATTAAGCATGTTCTTCATGTTTTCTTCAGTTTTGAGCTAGCACCGTTTATGGTTCTTAGTTGGAGTCTTTAGAACTTGCTTCCTCTTGCGCTTGGATATTCGAATATACCTTTACTATGTCTTATGATCTGATTAAGACAAATTGGAATAATCATTTTCATACAAATTACTTGTACCTTGGAGGATCGTGAGATAGAAAGATATAGAGATGTAGGTGTAAACAATGTATGATAGTGAGGAGAGGGAGAGAGAAAGTTAACAAATAATTTAATATGATAGAGAATAAGAGGTGCAGTGCGCGTGTGGGTGTCTTCTCCGCTTTTTTGCTTTGTTTGTATCTTGTACCTTGTGGCATATGTTCAGCTGCTCGGTTACAACTCTACCCTTACCGGATGGATCATAACTGTCGTGAATCTATACACATTCTTGAAACACACATACGGTAAGGTCCAAGGACATTCCGTATTTAGATGATTGGTTTATTTTACTTTCCAAAGTGGGATAATGGAGTGATGATGTGAAATGTGTTCACGTCCTAGCACAGTGGGATTGGGATCATGAATTCCCGAATGTGGTACATTTCCATTTCAGAGGTGTAAGTGCAATCCGAGTTGCTTATTTTCTACATCTTCATATTTTTTTCCTTAAGAGTATAAACACAAAACAAGAGGTTCTATGATAACTAGCCGAAACTAATTTTTTTTGCAGACAAGTAAAGTTGTAGGAAACTGTCTTTGATATTAACTCTTAGTGTAGTTATTGACGAAGCTGGCATTCAATTAACTTGATCAATAAAGTAAACAGAGGCTCTCTACGTTCTTGATTAATTTGATTCTTTGTTCTAAACAGAATGCTCCTTATTCCTAATGTCATAATAATCAGTGTCTAAATCCTGTTACAAATTCTTCAGTTTTTACATGGCGCCTGTTGATGGAATGCAGACCTATGCTAACTGGTCACCAGATGTCCTAGTATGCGTAACGGGATTGCTGATAACTATGCTATGGAATTCAATATGAGAGTAATTTTTTTTTGCGGATGCAAGACAGGAATTTGATATTTTTTTCTTACGTTCGAGACCATCATTTCTAGTGGCCATATCTTAGCTGATTTATTAATTAGTTATCTTCTAGTGGAAACATGTTATGGTAAGTGTTGATAGACTTCCCAGTTTGATATCTTCTAGTGGAAACATGTTATGGTAAGTGTTGATAGACTTCCCAGTTTGATAATTCGCTGTTCCAAAATGCCAATGTACTATGTGTAGAAAACCTGATCCAATTTGCCATTAGCTTAGGCCTGACTTGTACTTACTCTTGTTCAAACCTTGCTCCATAGATGGAAAAAGTTTTTGTGATTTTCTTTACTTCAAATTTACTTATCAGTTTTAGAAATTCTGCAAAGTTCCCTGTGGCATTAAACCTAATGTCCATGATGTGTTAGGACACACATAATCTTACAGACCAGGCATTGGAAGTTGTAATAAACAAGAATGCTATGTGTATATGGACAATACTTATTGTGAAGGAGATAAGAAGATGGATTGTGGGTGGGAGCTTTCATTTCGCTGGCAGTTAGAATTCGCATGGCGAGGCTTTCTTTCTACAAGGGAGGCCTTCTATTTCTGTTTCAAACAAGCCTTTGCATCAGAAATGCATTTAATACTTAAGTGTCGCGAGTCATGTGACACTCCCATGCAAGTAGCCAAGTAGGATTTAAAATCTGACGATGACATGAATCTCAGTATCTTCTTCCTTACATGTTTCTAGGATCAAAACATAAGACATAACAGGGTTACTATAATGCTCTATAGTCTATACTCATAAAATCTCTGTTGATGGGGGTTAATATCTGTACACTATACATTGGTGTTGAATTTAAATTTGTGAAATGCCCATCTCAATTTTGACAGACCTTGAATTTGATGAGGTTTATGGTGACTATATTATTCAAACATTGCAGATCTTTAGCCTTAAGATTGGAATACTGCACGTTTATGTTCACTATTAGCCAAGTAGCCAAGTAGGATTCAAAATCTGACAATGACATGAATCTCAGTATCTGTTTCCTTACATGTTTCTAAGATCAAAACATAAGACATACAAATTCTAGACAGGGTTACTATAATGCTCTATACTCATAAGATTTCTGTTGAAATTCATATGGGGGTTAATATCTATACACTATACATTGGTGTTGAATTTTGTGAAATGTCCATCTCAATTTTGACAGACCTTGAATTTGATGATGTTTGTGGTGACTATATTATTCAAACATTGCAGATCTTTTAGTTTAAGATTGGAATAGTGCATGTTTATATTTTTCTTTATAATTAAGTATATGTGCTGGCTGTACCAAATTTGAGTATTAGGCTTCTGTTCATTGACTTGTGCATGCCACTTGTCTACTTGCAGGATGCTAATGTGGCACCACCAAATATGGCATCTAGCACTGTACATGACTCTTTGGGCTCAAGCCATCTGCTTCCTATCAAGGTATCTTCAATTTCTACCACAAATGAAAATAAGGGAGTTAGTAATAGCGGGTCTCATGAGGTTCCTGGAAACTCTAGTACAGATGGACCTGCTCCAGCTAGCAGAAGTGGAAATTTATCTCTTGATGCTTTAACGAAAGCCAAGAGAGCCTTGCAAATTCAAAAGGAGTTGGCAGAGAAGCTGAAGAAGCTTCCCATGGTAAGTTAGCTATAGGGGATTCCTCTTTACATTATGTTTTTGATTTTCTTTCTGCAGTTTCTATTCTGACAATATTTCCCGTTTTGTTGATTTTCTGTGAACGAATTGTTCTTACTTTGCACTTACAGTCAATTAAGGGTGCGAGTTCGCAAGGTACCACTCAAATGGGATCAAAGCAGGATCCTAAAGCCTCAGCTCCTAGTAGAGGCGCACTTTCCACTCCTGCAGGTGCTTCCAGTTTACCTGCTGCTGCTGCTGCGGGGCCTGTGAATCCTCCTCAGAGTGGCTTGGCTTCTAATGGTAGGCTGACAGAACATGGTATTGAAGCGGTAATGCGCGCACAAGAGTTTGCTGCGAAGTTAGGGTTTCAACAAGATCCACAGTTTGCTCCTCTTATAAATATGTTCCCGGGACAGGTGCTACCAGAGGTTACCTTCCAGCCAAAACCATCTAAAGCACCTGTTCTTCGCTTGGATGCATTGGGCAGGGAAGTAGACGAACATGGTAACGTGGTTAACACTGCAAAAGTGTCCAACTTGAGTACCCTGAAGGTATACTCCTCTATTTTTCACTAGCACCTTATTTTCTAATTCCAAACTCAACCCGTTCTTGCTGTTGATTTTGGAAAAAAAATTTCAGGTGAACATCAACAAGCAAAAGAAAGAAGCATTTCAAATTCTTAAGCCTGAACTTGATGTGGATCCAGAAAAAAATCCTCATTTTGATGCCAGGATGGGTATTGATGCAAATAAGCTTTTAAGGCCCAAGAGGTCAACTTTTCAGTTTGTAGAGGAAGGGAAATGGTCCAGAGATGCTGAAACTATAAAGCTGAAGGTATGTGTGTGTGTATTTTATTGTTGAGTTTAGGTAATACCTTTCAGTCTTGCTTCCATACTCTTTATTGGTTTTGATGTGTTGGTGAATTGTTGTAGAGCCAATTTGGGGAAGCTCAAGCCAAAGAGTTGAAAGTGAAACAGGCACAGTTGGCAAAGGCAAAAGCAGAACCTGATATAAATCCTAACCTGATAGAGGTGTCAGAAAGAGTTATCACCAAAGCAAAACCAAAGGATCCTATTCCTGAAGTCGAGTGGTGGTAAGTATTTCCCCACCCGTGATTGTTTCTGTTTTGTTACTTTAAATGTTCTCCAACTTCAGAAGGCTTAAATTTTCTACTCACTACTTCAAGATGATGTTCTGGAGGATTCTGCTATAGGTTGCTTGTTGAATAGTCTGGAAAATTTTGTTGAATAATGTCTTCACTGTCATCTGTAATGTCTTAACCCTGTGATAAGAAACAAATGCAGCACATGAAAGCAACTAGCAACCTGATGCTGCGAGTGGTGCAAAGATGCACCTTTTTTGGAGTTTGATCAAAGAATAATATAATAAGGCATTAATATATTGTAAAACTGAAGTGGCAATTGTAGAAATTAATGTTTTTAACAGCTTCGAATACAAACTAACCCCTCGACAGTTTATTCAATACACCTGTTTATGGTAAAACTCCAAGTTGTTGCCCTAATGAGGAAAAGGACCAACATAACGTCAAGCCTACCTGACTACGAGGCCATGTATTAAACAACAAAAGTTGCAGGTTAAAGCGCGTGATAAGATGCGGGCTGAATGCAGGTTGGGCCCATGTTCAGAGTTTAAGACTCATCTTCTTTAGCACCTTGCAAGGCCCAGATTATTTTGTTCCCAATCCAGAAATTCATTTCATACTTCAGTTTTTCTGTGGACATAGTGTTTCAGTAGTCCACAGACTCATCGGTTCCATTGGATCTCCTTGCATCATACTACTCCTGTTAGACGAAATTTGAGGTAAAATAATTCATATTATTATTATTATGCCACGGTCAGGTGACTTCAACCATGGAAACCTTTTCTCTTTTCATTATGATTATCTAATTAGAACACTTTTAATTATTATTTAGTCTAATATAGCATCTAGAATTATAGATGTTACTGGAGCCATTACCTCAAGTGACCTCACCCAATCATTGCATACCATCCATACAGTTTCATATGAAAACTAAATCAAACCTCCTAGTTCTCAATTAGTCATGTACTGACTAGTAAGGCTTGGTAAAATTAGAGACTTCTTTTTCTGGTGATTAATTAACTATTTAATCATCTACTCTCTCAAACATACAAACATGAAATCTGACTATCTATATGTGCTTATATTTTTCTTTTTGTATAAACTGTCCGAGCCCCATACTACTAGTAGTAGTATAAAAGTTTCTCAATGTAAAGATTAATACTAACTTTGTTTTCAAACATTTAACATGTATCTTTCAAAAAAACATTTAACATGTACTTGTACTTTTTGAACATATATTTAAACATAAAATCATTTAAACAATATATTAGCAGTGTTCTTTCTATATTTCTATCTACCACATAAGTAACCAAATGAGATTTAGCCAAGCAACCATATTACTCTGCTCCACAATATAAAATCATTTTTTTTTTGTTTGATAACTCTTATGGTAAGGGAACCAAAATTTGACTAGCATGACTTTTCAACAATAATTAAATGCTTCTTGGCGGCGCTAATCCTTTTTACAACGTAAAATACTATACGTCGAAATAACTATTAACTTTATTCACTAAAATCACACCAGTAAATAAAATGAGATTTTCTTTATACGTTATATTATAGGGTAAAAGACATTGACCACCCCTGAGTTTAGGACTAATTCCACGCCGCTACCCTGTGTTTTGGAAAAAGACACTCTGCACCTTTTTTTTGGATGGAGGTAACGGTAGACTAACAGAGCCGGAAAAAAGACAATTTTACCCATGTAATTTTATAAAATTACATTGTATATATAAGCCTAACCTCTCTCTCCTTCTTTTCTAACCCTAATTTCTCTCTCTCTTCTCTTCTTTCTCTCTTCTCCCCTCACAGCCGCCACACTCTCTTCTCCTTCCCCTCCTCTCTACACCCATCACCTAAACAAAACCAGAGAAGAAAAAGACAGGGGTACATAGACCTCAATCTCTATCCTCCCTTTGTTTTCTTTCTACCCCGAGAAACCAGATTTGAAGAAAAATTGATATGATACTGGTGGCGACTGTGGCGGAGCTGATGGAAGGGTACACCCTTCTGGTTCCAAAGTGGTGGAGCTCGTTTTCCGGCAGGCCCCTTTGTCGTGACAAAAGATTCGAGATCTGATTGAGCCAACACTACCATCAATTTCGTCACCACCACCATTTCAGGCCACAGTGAATCAGATCTGATTCAAGATCTGATTCCTTTTCTGGCGGTATAGTGGTATGGTTCAAGGGCTGTTGTGGGTTCGAGGGCGAAGGTGGAGGTTGGGTTTGTGTTCGAAAGAACGATGTCGCCGTGTTTCCACGGAGGTGGGGAATCCACGAAGGTCCACCACGAGATCCACCGGAGGTGGGGAATCCAGTTTCCACGACGAGATGCACCGGCGCCGCCGTGTTTGGAGGATTAGAGACCATCGACGACGAACTTGGAGATAGCTCTGATCATTTTTGTTATGACGCTCATCTCCTTTGTTAGATTATGTAATCCCTTGAACCTTTGCAAGAAGATGTCCATATTTTTGTGGGGGAGGCAGAATTATTTTTTGACATCAGTACTTGCTTTTGAGTTTGGTGGTGTTCTGCTGTTTAAGTTGGCAATTGATGCCCTGTTAGGAAATGAATGTACCTTCTCTGTGAACATGAGTTCATGTTTATAATTGTCACAATGATGAAGGATGAATGGCCGTATTCATCTATTTTACTAAGTAGTGCACATAATAATTCACCAAAATCAATCAGAAACAGTTTTAAGAAATTGAATCTTGATTGCTCTTGTGATAGGCTGATCATGTTTATAACTTTGGATTACTTTAATGGTCTGCCATTTTCATTTGAAGCTCAACTCTGTTAGTTTCTGTAATCTTTCATTTATGTGTGATATGTGGACAATTGTGGCAATTAATTATGTAAAGATGGGATCTTTCTTGTGAAGCTTCAAAATGTTTGTTTTTGTTATTTGTACTAGTAATTGACAACTTGTTGTAGTTGATTCTTTTTCGAAATTTTATGTGTTTGTTCTTGGTGTTTTTGATGTTCTTGCTGTTCTTGAATTTTTTTTTAAAAAAAATCCGAAAAACATGTTGTTCTTGATGAACAAGGGTAATAAAGCCCAAAAAACACAGAGGGGCAATATGGTCCGAAAAAATCTATCTCTCATTTGTCTAACGTAACATGACAGAAAGGTGGTAATTGTCCATAGAATATTCCGTTAAATGGGTGTAGAGTGTCTTTTTCCAAAACACAGGGTAGCGGCGTGGAATTAGTCCTAAACTCAGGGGTGATCAGTGTCTTTTACCCTATATTATAATATCAAGTAAACAGAGATATTACATCTCTACCCCCTTAAAAGAATTTTGTCCTCAAAATTTAAAATATACCTGGTTCTGAAAACAAGTGAGGATAGTTCTCCCTCATTATAGCTTCACGCTCCCATGTCATCTCCTCGACACCACCTCGACTCCATAGAATTTTCACTAAAGGAATCGCTCGTCCTCTAAGAATCTTCTCTTGGTGATCTAGAACTCGAATAGGTTTCTCTTCAAATAGTACGTCATCAGATATATCTAAATCCTCAAAATGCAAGACGGGCGATGGGTCTGGCTTGTATTTCCTCAGCATAGAAACATGAAATACACTGTGAACTCCCGAAAGTTGAGGTGGCAGTGCCAAACGATAGGCTACATCACCAACTCTCTCTAGAATCTCAAACGGGCCGATAAAACGTGGCGATAACTTTCCCTTCTTCCCAAATCGAATAAGACCTCTTCTAGGCATCACTTTTAAGAAAACGTGATCACCAACCTCAAAGTATAAAGGCCTACGCCTCTGATCTGCATAACTCTTTTGACGACTCTGAGCTGTAAGAAGCCTCTGTCTAATAAGCTTGATCTTCTCAGTCGTCTCCATGACAAGCTCTGGTCCTAGAATAGGAGTGTCTCCAACTTCAGTCCAACATAATGGTGATCGACAAGGTCTACCATACAATGCCTCGTAAGGCGCCATCCCAATGCTAGCCTGAAAGCTGTTGTTATAAGCAAACTCAACAAGTGGTAAATGATCCTCCCAACTACCTTTAAGATCCATGACACAAGCTCTAAGCATATCTTCCAATATCTGAATAGTCCTCTCAGATTGGCCATCTGTCTGAGGGTGAAAAGCAGTACTAAAACATAACTGAGAACCTAGAGCATGCTGCAAGCTCTGCCAAAACTGAGAAGTGAATCTAGGGTCTCTGTCAGAAACAATAGATACTGGAACTCCATGTAAACGTACAATCTCTTTGACATACAATCGACTCAAAACGTCTAATGAGTCAGTCACAAGAATGGGCAGGAAATGAGCCGACTTAGTCAAACGGTCAACAATAACCCAAACAGAATCACGTCCTCTAGGAGATTTAGGCAATCCTGAAACAAAGTCCATAGTAATATGTTCCCACTTCCACTCTGCTATAGGCAATGGCTGTAACAATCCTGCTGGTCTCTGGTGTTCTGCCTTAACCTGCTGACAAGTCAAACATCTAGACACGAATTGAGAAACGTCTCTCTTCATGCCATTCCAAATGTAGTTATTCTTTCAGCTTTCCGGTGCAGCCTCCTTCAGAAATTTTCCAAAGTCAAGTCATCTATTATGTTTTGTCAAAATTGCACCACAGGTACCCGGAGTTTGCTTTTCTCGGCAAGTGGGTACCCAAACTAAAAAACCATGCAGTCATAGTTGTCAAATCGGGATTCAGATAGTGAATCGAAACTCACCTTCACTGAATCGTGAATCGAATCGAATCGTGAATCGTAAAGATTCGCGTGCACTTATTTTAGGTCCATATAATAACATATTTTACTAAACTACAACATGTCTGAGCTAGTATATTCATAGTTTTACAAAAAAGATTGCTCAAAGTTTCAGAAACTCACATCCGTAGCTAGTGATAAGAAACTTTACACAATTTTGTTAATGAGGATATAGAAAGACAGGTGGAGCAAGGAACTATTGAGATGCCAGGGACATGTAAAATAATAGAAAACTACTAGCCGTGGACTAAAAGAAATGTACAAGTCATTTTAAAACTAACACATGTTAAAAGACATTCAGAAAAAATGGAAGTTTCATTTCCTACACCTGAGCTCCGACTCAATTAGACCTTTAGCTGAATCGACGGTGAATCGTATTAATCGGATTGAATCGCACTGAATCGTAAGATTCTGAATCTTGAAACGGGATTCAGTGAAATTTTTGACCATTTAAGATTCACCAAGGGATTCGCATCGTTTCATGGGTGAATCGAATCGAATCGTAGGATACGAATCGTGAATCGTAAGATTTTGATAACTATGCATGCAGTCATGGTCCCAAACTTTCGAAGATCATTGAATTGGGTTAATTTTCCATCCATATTGGTGTAAATAATGTAAAAAGACTATTGTACCCCTCATTTTTTTTTGGAAATGCAAGTTTTACAACAAATCCAAAAAAGATTATACATAGTGAAATTTTAATTTGATAATTCAGATATATATATATATAAGTATAATGTCATATATTTTCATAAAATAACAACTCAACATATATTTGCATGAAAAATACAAATCATTACAAATAAAACTATTCAAGAAGGTGAGGTGTCAACTTTGATGTCATTTCTTAAAATGTACTACTACAAAGGTACTTGTACTTTATTGTTTTATTGAAATAATAAATTTGTTAAATTAAAAGCTTCAAGACTTTAAGATTGACAGATGCATGCTAATGAAGACATATTTCGCGTATTGAAATAATGTAAGAACATTTAGGTTTTTGATTTCGACGAAAATATGACATTATATTACATATATCTGAATTATTAAATTACTATTGAATATTTTTAATACATCTCGGATTAGTTTTTTAGGTTGATATTTTTTGGATTTGTTCATTAAACTTGCAATTTTTTTAAAAAGTAGGTGTGAGAATGAGGGGTACGATAGTCTTTTTACATTATTTGGTCCAATATGGATGGAAAGTTAACTGAATGGTACCCAATTCAATGATTTTTGAATGTTTGGGATCGTGACTGCATGGTTTTAAAGTTTGGGTACCCACCGGAAAGAACAAATTTTGGATACCTGTGGTGCACTTTTGCCTTATGCTTTCTAATACTTTGACTGGTATATCTTTCTTGACTTCATTTACAGCTTCCTAGTATCAGAAATATAGTTGGAGAGGCATCCTCTTTGCTACTTTCTGGTATGTTAACGGGCTCGTTATTGGTTTAGGAACCTCCCAAGTGCCGGAATGTTGTAACAGCTCGCGGCATGTCTTCAGACATTCTACGCATCTCAGCCATCTCTTTGTTATGTCCTCAATTTCCTCTTTCACCACAATGTCCATCATGATTGGCTGTGCTCTCACATTGACATATAATGCAGCACAAGAAAGCAATTAGCAACCTCTTTTGGAATGTTTCAAACTCCGGAACTCCGCCGTGGCATTCCGGGAAAAGTAATGAGTCCGGAGCTTATGCAGAACTTCCTGGAGACGCGTTCCCCCATTTTGAAAATGTCTCTGGGTTATAAAAATAACACTCGGGTGTCTTTTAATAAATTTTGAAAGAGAAGGGATATTACTTATAAAATATGATGTATATTACTAATCTTAGATCCCCGACCCCCAATCTAAAACGTAGCTGCTTATACTTCAATGGAGATGAGACAATTTGGATACTTTAAGACTTCCAGACAACCTCAAAAGACTTCGCGGACCTCCAATTTCCCACATGATCTGCATTATAACAAATTTGTGTACGCGCCGTTCACCTGGTGTTTCGTCTCCTCGATTTCTGAAAATTGCCGTTCCGGCATCCCCGTTTCGTTTTGTCTACGTTCCCGATTCAGTGCTACATAGTGTATAACTAATACTCAGCTAATATCAATACACCCTATAAAATCGTAGGACCCCCTGTACCCATATCTTCCAATCCCTGCACCAAACTTGCCCCCTGAAGTGGAAAATTATGTTATATCTGAAGACCATGTTAGTAGACTGTGATGTAATGTGATCTCTCTCTGTCGTAGATAAACTGTTCTTCAAAGTATCCCCAATTCCTATCTATATATAACCATAAAGGGGAAAATAACGTCAGATCCGATGAATTTTGAACTGGATAATTTGGAATACTCGTGCTAGAGATATTTTGATCTGCAATATTTAGTTTGTTACTATGTGATGATTGTGCTGGTTATTAGCTAGTTGGGGTGATTGTTCTCCACGTTCAAATTGTCTATTTCTAGGCACTTTATGTAGTTGCACACTATTGTAACTCCTTTTCAATTTAACACCTCTAAACAAGTGTGTGTATGCTTTTTGTGAAAGATCCACCATGAACTATGTAAGAGAGTTGTTGCGGGAATGATCACAACATGAATTATTGACCAATTTATGCTAAGGGCTGCCTGGTTATCCACATGACCACAACAACTATCTTACATAGTTCATGGGGGATCTTTTCCAAAAAGACATGCCCTCCAAAAAAAAAAATGATTTACAATTTTTTATTGTCTGCAATTTTGCATAAAATCCGTATGTTTTATTTCACAAGACACTGTAGTAGAACCGTGATGTTAGCATCGACATTTTGTTCATCATGTTTTACTCGGCGATATTTTCCATGGTAACATGCTATGCAGACTTGAGAACTGTTGCAATGTTAGCATAAAGAGGTAACATGCCATGCAGATTTGAGAACTGTTGAAATGTTGAGCTGAACCAATGAACCTGAACTGGTCATCTGTGGTCTATTGGGGTATTCATCCTTGTGGATCTATTATTCTGCTATCTAGGTTTTTTCTGTGTCAGAGCAGTGGGCTGTTCTTGCATTTGGTAACACAACTTATATATATATATATATATATATATATATATATATATATTATATATGTGTGTATATATATATATAGATATATATATATATATATTGAGAAAGTAACACAACTTATATGGAGATTTAAACAAATGCATGGATTTATTAGTTGAATAGATACTAGTGCTTATGTTCTTTGCTTACGCACATATGGCTAAGTACACTTGCTGTTGTCTGAGTCTTATTGTATATATATGGCTTTCTATTTGGTTCTTTGGTGCTAGTATTTATATGTTACTTTTTACTACTATTATGCTATAATAGCCATTTATTATGGTTTGTTGCTGAGGCTGAATTGATGTCTATAATTTCCAGGGACCAGCCTCTGTTACGATCTGGTAACTACGGCGACATCAATGACGGAGGCAAATTAGAAGAAATTGTGAAGATAGAGAAGATTACCATCTATGTGGAGCACCCTCGTCCCATTGAACCCCCAGCCGAGCCAGCACCGCCGCCTCCGCAACCTTTGAAGCTAACCAAGAAGGAGCAGAAGAAGCTACGCACACAGCGGCGTCTAGCTAGGGAGAAAGACAGACAGGAGATGATTAGGCAGGGTATACTTGAGCCCCCAAAGTCCAAGGTGAAGATGAGCAACCTGATGAAGGTTCTTGGATCCGAAGCAACTCAAGACCCCACTAGACTCGAGATGGAGATCAGGAGCGCAGCCGCTGAGCGGGAGCAAGCTCACATTGACAGGAACATTGCAAGGAAGCTGACACCTGATGAACGCAGGGAGAAGAAAGAGAAGAAGCTGTTTGATGATCCGAATACTGTGGAGACGATTGTTTCAGTGTACAAAGTCAACGATCTCTCGCACCCACAGACGCGATTCAAAGTCGATGTCAATGCTCAAGAGAATCGCCTGACTGGGTGTGCGGTGATATCGGAGGGCATTTGTGTAGTGGTTGTTGAAGGTGGGAATAAATCCATCAAGAGGTATGGGAAGCTAATGCTGAAGCGTATAGATTGGGCTTCAGCTGTGAAAACTGAAGATGATGACGACATGGATGAAGATGATAGACCAGTGAACAAGTGCTGGTTAGTTTGGCAGGGGAGTGTGGCCAAGAACAGTTTCCATAGATTCTCTGTGCATGAGTGTAGGACAGAAGCCGCAGCCAAGAAAGTGTTCTCTGATGCTGGCGTGCTCCACTACTGGGACCTTGCTGCTAACCATGCCGAGGAGATGTGATATGCGGGGGTGGTGGATCTGACATTTTATGATTATTACTATGCTAGTTCCAATCAAACTTGTTCGGTACTAATATGTTTTTATCATGGATGTTTTCCTAGTACTGAATTTTGTCTGTTCGAGTACTGTTGAATAATACAACATGCTTGCTGCTTTGTTTTGTTGGCCAAAAAATCTCTATTTGTGTTTATCAAAGTGCTTGGTCTAATTATGGCTCTGTAGCCAAGAGGTGTTTTTCTGTTGAGGGCTGCTATGCTTCACCATTTTTTCTTTACCCATTAATTTCACCTCTTACGTGTCCAGATATGATTGTTGACAACCATTTATTTTAAGATATTTCTATAATCATATTACCAATCAAAAGCATCCATCACATAGGAGGTGAACTTTAAGGGTGAAGAAAAATGGTTGACGTTTAGCATTTCCCTTTTCTGTTTGAATTAGATTTTTCTTTCTCTGCTTGCTTGCTACTCTGATAAGGTAATCTTGTCCAGGGCAGCTCCTTGCCTTCTGAGAGAGAGAGAGGTTACATTAACCAGATGTCTGAAAGTCCATTACCATTTTATGGAGTCTGTTTTGCAGCCATGTGTATGTGTATATATATATATATATATATATATATATATATATATATATATATATATATATATATAGAGTTCTTGTCTATCATGGTGGTTGTGGGGTTTTAGCTGCAGCTGGTCACCTTGGAAAAGAGTTGAGCCTAGACACCATAATAATTTGGTTATCTTTGTCGAAGCATATCATTTCTGTCCATGAATGTTTGCCAGAATCGGGGCGGCCTTTTGTCATAATGAACCCTACTTTACAAGAGGTGTCATGCCAATAATACTTGAGAATTTGGACAATCATGTTGGACTGATTGGCTTTGGTAACATCACCACCTCGACAATTTTTGCTGAAGTTCTCCTTGGATGATAGAGACATTTGTAAAAGTAGTAGTGCGTATGTTGCTGTGAAATCTTGATATATGGAGAATCAAAGTACTATCGACTTCAACTCTTGAATGTTGCCGTGAGATTTTGATTTATTCAGAAGCACAAGTACTAGCAGCAGCGAATTTTTTGTCATCTTTAAAATAGAGGAATCCGGGACAAGCAGGTGGAGGATAAGGAGCCAGAGGTGGTGAGGAATCATCATGTGAAAAAGAAGCCTGGCGGATCGTTGTCAGGAGGATTTCCTGTCTTTGTGGCATTTGTTAGACTGATTGATTGTGACTCGCGCTTTTGAAGTCGGTAGGTTGTCTCTCTCCGTTTTTGAAAAGTAAATAAAATAAAAAGTAAACTCGTCTTTATAAGTTAATTTGTAACACTGTTTACAGAGAGCGTTACAGTCTGGTCAATGGTATGTGTTACTCGTTCCATAGATTCGTCGTTGAACATCATCTTCTATGTATATATATGTTGGTTCTCCCAAATAAACTTGGAGTGAGTCGTTGGACATTTTCGCGTAATTGCCCCTTGAAAAAGCTTTGCCGTGATCGTGCTAAAACTTTCCCAATAAGTAGAGCACATATACCGTAATTCTAGCATACCAATAACCGAGCGCCACCAAACTTCTTCTTCTAATCCGGTTTCAGCATTCAGCTGCCAATTTGATGGCAACTTCCATGTCATTCCTTCTTTCGATTACCATCACGACGTGAGAAGAAGTACCATGTTATTTACAAAAAAACTACTTATAGTGTAGTATAACACAACTAAGTCATCGTTACTCATTGGAGCAAATGTGACTCACTCAACTTTTTCTCCCGTTCCCACCGTGAAAAGGTTTTCCACACGAAACTACCGTTTTTTCTTCTCTATTTCTTGCTCCATACACGAGACTCGGTCACTTACCCAAATGTGCATATAGACAGCAAACAAACCCCAAAATAGAATAAAAACAGAGACACACTAATTCACCACCACCACTACTACTAGTTAAACTCGTGTAGACCTGCTTGTCCCAATTACTGGCATTTTCAAGATAACTAAAATCCAATTTTGAGTTAACCCACCAACAAGGGTTAGTACATAGTTTTGCAATGTATGTTATGGCGAAAGTTATGCACCCAATAAGGGGCGGACCTAGGAACTTGCTGCAGTGGGGGTAAACTGAAAAATTGAACAAAATAAGGGTATAATTTAAATTTTGTAATATGAAGTCTGGAATATAGTACAATTACTGTAAGGACTAAACAAAAAATACTAAATAAAATTAGGACAAAAGTTTAATTTCTATAAACTGAGTATGGGCAAGACCCTACTTGACTCTAGGTGTAACCGCCATTGCACCCGCCACCCAGTGTGAGTATTCTCAAGTTTGTTAGTGACACGTTTCAAGTTAATTTTTTCTGTCTACTATGTAAAGTAGAAGGTATTAAACCTATTATGCGCATACATGGATTGATATTCACCACAGTTTAAATTATATCATAGTTTCAACTTGTCACATCTGATTGATTGAAGACACTATTTGTGTTTTCTTTGGTGGTATTCTTCATCATATAATTGGCTAGTTTTTGTAATTACTTTTGCAACTTCTTGTCTATTATATCTACCTAATTTTGTACTATTGGGCGACATTTCTAGATCACTTTTCTTAACTACGAAGTACTACAATACAAATTTTCCCCTTAACTCATGTCTAGAAGAGTTACTTATATCGTTCCAATAGCAACGATTTAATACATTCTACATTCGAACTATCTAAATAAAAAGCTCGATCTCTTGTATATTGCTCTATCGTCACACATGCTTTATCTTTTGAGCGGATAAATTAAAGAGAAATATGACATCACCGAATAAATTAGCAGTTAAAGAACAGAACCTGTACGTATAGTACTTTGACTATCAAGCATCCATTCATGATATAGAGTGTGGTCACAATGACTTCTTTTTTATAGTAATGCGGTTGGGAAATTAGGCAAATGCTAACAAAAACCTCCCATTTGATCGATGCACACGCCAATGTAGTGGAGCACATTGTTTTGTGTAATTTTTCTACCCATGAGAGACCAAATGCATCATTATTCTCGTGTAATTTGATTTGAAATTTGAAACCCATTCTCCATGTTTGACTTTGCTTAGATAGGGTTACATCATCTTCTTTTTTGGCGCGTTGGCTAACTTCCTCCTACATTCGGTTACATATGCCGGCAAGTTATTGCTTAACTAACCTCCAACTGCAAACTCCCCCCATTTAATGTCCTCTTTTTGGTTCTCTTCCAAGTTCCATCTCTCTCTTCAACTCACTTCTTTTAATATTTCGCACATATAATAATGTATTGCATTATTTTGACCTATAACCTCTTTTTCTTTCTATTCAAATTAATTCCGAGAGCTGGTTTGATTAATACCCACCCGGCCTCATAAAGAGTTGACATAGAGACTGAATACGTGGTCGTTGATGTAAAAGAATTAAGCTTACATTGCACCAATTTTTTTTGCTTTTATGTTCATTTTGATGGTTACAAATGTTGGGTTTTTTTGTCTTGATTCTGCGTTTTGGTAATATTAGGAAATTATTGTTTTTGAAAACTAGTAGAAATATAGAATCTACTAGTATTCTTTATTGGGTTATTTCCCAATATCGGTACAATTATGATTACTTGGAGAGCAAGTTGTTGTGGCCTATTTATAGGCGGCTCTACAAAAGTTCTAATTGAGGAGAGGAGTGGTGAGATAGAATTAGTGATAAATATTAGTGAGCGGATGTGAGAGGTTAGAGTATCATAGATGTAGTCTATGAGGATGAGAGTACCGCGTCGACGTGGTCCGCGGATTGAGCTGTCTCTCCCTTACGATGTATTCCCTTCACTGATATAATGAAAATTCTCCGCCTCCTGTGGATGTAGGCGGTTTTGCCGAACCACGTTAAATTCTTGTGTGTCGTTTTTCTTCTCCTATATCACGTGTGTTGATGTGTGATCGTGTGGCGTGTTTTTGCTTCCGTTGCGACGGGAATTCGGGTCGACGAATAATTACCTAACAAGTGGTATCAGATTCAGGTTCACGATCAGGGTGGAGCACACAGGTGAAAAAAGGATGGAGAAGAAACAATGAAAGAACTGAAAAAAAAAAAAAAGAAAAAACGAGCAAGGAAAGAAAAAGGTAAAAAGTTGGTTTTTTCTTTATTGTTCGTGGTTGCTTGTGGAAGCACATATGCATTGGTGTGCTGCTGTTGGTTGGAGGATCATGTAAGAAAAGATCCGGTGCTCCAGCAGTTAGAGTGCTCCTGTGCTCCACATGTGGCCGAGACGCGATCGAGCGGTCCAGATTTGTTTGGGCGTTCTTAGCTGTCTGTAAGTCTGATTGAGCTTGCACAGGAGGTGAACCCTAGGTTTTTAGACATTTCCAACCCGATGGCGGAGTCAGATTGTGCAAATTGTGGCTGGATTTTGCAGAATGCTGACTGGGCAGCATATCGACGTGAATCGACTGTCCAAACTTGTTCGGGAGGTTACGACGTGCCTGTAGATCGAATTGGGATGATTCAGGAGTCTAACCCTATGTTTTTGAACGTTGAGTATTCATCGGTACGGTAAGAATTTTGATATTCAGAGTGGATTGAGAAGATCGGCATCAATCGATATCGATTGGAGAGATCGAAGACGACGGGATGCGATCAGGGTAAATCAAGTTCAAGTCCAATCAGGTGGGGTCAATTAGAGGCGTTTTCCTAATTGAACGTTCGATTGGTAACCTATGCAGGCTTGAGAGTGTGTTGACAGGTGGAGCTGTTGTTCAACATGGGCAAGAAGCATAGGCTTTGTGTGGTTGTGAGCACGAGACGCAACAGTTGCAAATGAGTCTAGTCAGAGACATGGGAAACTATTGCAAGGAAATTCACAAGAAGCTCCAGCAGAGATCGAGGTGGTGGACGCACTTGACGAGGCCATGGCAGTGGTGGCGTCCTAATATCTCTGTGTGTGGTTCGTGATGATAACTCTTGAGCAACTCGAGGCAAGAAGAAAGGTAAGTCACAGAGGATCCGCAAAGCGTTGGCTTTGCAAGACGCCTTGGTGAAGGCATGGGATCGAAAATGAGAAGCAACAGCGCAAGGATAAGAACTCATGGCTGGCGTGGAGAAGCACGTGGTTGACGTGTGAGGACGCTGAAGCATGGAAATAGTGCAGGCTATGAAGCAGTTGCAGGTTGTTCGAGACGGTGATCAAGTGACGAGAACGGTGATGAAGAATACTACTGCAGTAGTAAAGAGGAAGGGAGTCTCGTTTGCACTTGACGTGGTTGGTGGTGAACTCTCCAGTGATGAGCTACCTGGTGGAGAGATGGAGTCACACTACTCCCAAAATAGCAGACATTTGGACGCACCTGTGTTGGAGGTGCGAGGCGGCGCCCTAGGAGGGGGTGCAGAGCATATATGTGAAGATGCAACGTTGGTCCATGTAGGTGGAGCATGTATGATGCAGCGTAATCGACATCAACGATGGAGAGCTCCGTGATGGCTAAGGAATCAGCCGTGTGGTTGCAGAATTCATGCCAATGTGGAGTTTGTTGGGTTTTTTTGTCTTGATTCTGCGTTTTGGGTAATATTAGGAAATTATTATTTTCGGAAACTAGCAGAAATATGGAATCTACTAGTATTCCTAATTTGGGTTATTTCATAATATTGGTACAATTAGGATTACTTGGAGAGCAAGTTGTTGTGGCCTATTTATAGGCGGCTCTAATAGTTCTAATTGAGGAGAAGAGTGATGAGAGAGAATTGGTGAGAAATATTAGTGAGCGGATGTGAGAGGTTAGGGTTTCATAAATGTAGTCTATGAAGATGAGAGTACCGCGTCGACGTGGTCCGCGGATTGAGCTGTCTCTCCCTTAAGATGTAGATATAATGAAAATTTTCCGCCTCCCGTGGATGTAGGCGGTTTTGCCGAACTACGTTAAGTTCTTGCGTGTCGTTTTTCTTCTCCTATATCGCGTGTGTTAATGTGTGATCGTGTGGCGTGTTTTTGCTTCTGTTGCGACGGGAATTCGAGTCGACGAATAATACCCTAACAACAAAGTCATTATCTGATAAGCAAGTCATTACAAAGTCATTATCTTTTAGTAATTGTTCATGCAGTCCCATTATATTGACATTGTTTGTGAAGAGAGGGTAGAGAAAGAGAGAAAAAGTCTGATTCAATTTAGTGTGAGTTAGGGTTACATTGAAGTTTATATGTGAGAATTTCTCAAATACATAAATAAGTTTATATGTGAGACAGTCCAGCGGTCTTAATCCTGAGTTCCTGACCGTTGGATCACACAACTAAAGCATAATAATGTAGATTACATATAAGTTTGTGTGGTCTTTCATTTTAGTAGAGAAAGCTGTAATTACCACACAACTTTTGTTCTTTGACAGTTGAGCCCAGGTCTTCTAGGAATTGCATTGTGAACCTCCATCTTTATCAATTCTTCAATATTGGTCATCCATTTTATCTTTTATTTTATTCTGCTAGGCTCTCTACTCATTTACACCCTCTAAGTCAAACTATGTACTCCTATTTTCACTGAACTAGCCAATGTTAGAGTCGCGAATTAGTAGAGATATTATACATGTTGTCTAAAATGGTAGTACTAGTAAAGAGTGATTCGTATGCAAGTGTTGACGGAGGGATAACGAGATAGATATATTTACTATACGATGAGAAGCCTCGAGTATGAGTATTTCTATTTACCTACACATCTAATTGTTGGTGTTACTTAATCACTCAATTAGATTAATTAACAGCTGAACGAAACAGTAGTTCACCATCCCCACCTAAATCAATCAATCTCTTTGCAGCCCCCAAATGAAGTATGAACACAGTTTTTACAAGAAAACACACCCTAAACAATAACCAGACGCCACGTGTCACCTGAACTGTGAAATCGGCAACATCCACCTGTATTCAAAGGCGTGTAGTAAAGAGATTAGGAGATGTAGGTCACCCCTATGGCCCAACCTCCTCCTTCCTACAATATTCCCATGCTTCGTGAGCACAACATCAAACTAAAACATACGCAACACACAGAAATATAATAACACTTAAAATTTATGAAGACATAAGTTTTGTTGATCTCTACTTTTGATAATAATTAATATTTATTTCTAAAAATATATATATTTCTAAAAGTAATAATTAACTTTTTTCTTTAAGGAAATGTTTCAATTCATTAAATGAAAATAAGATTGCAACAAAAGAAAATTACATACTTTATTGTATCAACCAACAAATACTTCGCTCTTTGGGGGTGATATTGAAGTCTCTTGTTTGCTAGCTTATCTTACTCCGCCACCCCTTTTCTCTAGATTTTAGGATAATTAATTTTAAATGGCTGAAACGAGGATATTGCTTAGTGCCATGAATTTAGAAGGAATATCCTTCTTCTCTTAGAACAAGTTAATGTGTCTTGAGAGCAAAACAACTATGTAAATGTATTAGTAATTAATCTCCTTCTCCTATTTAGAAGTCTATTGTATTTGACTGAAAATAGTCGAGTTATAACATTAAAGGACACATTTTCTAACCACATCTACGTGAAGTCAAATGTTCGTGCTCATCACCTGACAAATAATGCTCTTATCTCCAACTTCTTTTGTAGATTAATGTCTGCTCATAACTTTTTTTTTTTTTAACTATGTCATGTTTAATGCTCCAGACTTTGTCAGAGCTTCATTGCGTAAGAACTTGTCTGTATTTAGTCCTTAGTCCTTAGTTATTTTTATTTAAAAATATTTATTATTAAGAAGTTCTATATATTTTAGCTCATACATTGTAATTCGCATCTCAGCAATGTTATGTAAAAGAAATGCAAATTATACACAGAATCACATTTTTGCATTTTGTATGTCCACAGATTTTATTACCAACTCCAGCAATGCAAGCTAAAAGATAGGCATACTAGTTTTGTAAACTTATTTATTATTATTGTGATATTAGGGCAAGTCTACTAAAAAATAGGAACAAAATCAAAAAAATAGGAATACACTTACAAAATAGGAAAACAAATAAGATGGCGATGGATGATTATTGCCAAACTTGGCGATCAAGATGCATGACATCCATATTGCATGAGGGGATGCATGTTCTGCTGGATCGCATTTTTCACCAAAGTTCTTTATATTTTGCATATTAAATCGATTTGATTGCATGACATCCATCATTAATTGCCTGCTGGAGATGCTCTTATTCGAAATATCTACACATATCAATGTATTTATGAACTCTCTCATTCTCAATATGAGTGTGAAGGTAAATTCTTCCCAAAGATTAATGATGTGATTTTGACAAGTTAAATTTACTAATATGCCCTTTATTATATGTGATTTTTTTTAAGGAAAGTAAGTTGAAAACTAAAGTACTAGTATTTCTTTTGAAATTACAACACTTATTTAGGATATCAATTTTAGAAAAATAACACTTAAATTAGGATGGAGGAGGGATTACCTGGTACTCTTGCAACATATAGCACTTTTCTTTCTTCTAGAGAGAGAGCCAACCCTAAACTCAACCCCACCCACATGCATAATATCAATTTGCCTACTTCATTTGCCTCTCTATTTAGGGGTTTATCACATTTCACACTTCACTCCCAAAACCCCCAACCATCCTCTTCTTAGGGAGAGAGAAGTCACCGACCGGACTCATTCAACTATCTCCCCCTCCGTTTAATCCGACGGTGGTTGCCGTGTCCTCCAACAACAAGCTACTCCGCTCACAAGAAATCTCTCTTAAACCCTATAAATACACAAACCCCCACAAACCCCACAATGTCCCGAAGAATTGTCGCCGACGATTTCTCGCCGGCGAGAGATAATCATCTCGGTTATCACCCGAACTCCGGCGGTGCCTCTCCGACGCTTGCGATGCTTCTCCAAAACGTAGACGATGTCCGGAGGGAGGTCACCGGGTACGAATCCCCGGCACATCAAGTCATCGACGTGAACGGACCCAACAACGGTCCGGTCCCATTCGTCCTCTCATTCAGCAATCTTTCCTACAGTGTCAAAGTCCGCCGCAAAATGACTGTCCCCGCTCTGATCCGCAGCGGCAGCCGCCGCCTCACCGGGGTCCCTCCCGATCCGGCTTCCGGGAAGGAAACCCTCTTCACCAAAACCAAAGTCCTACTCAACGAAATCTCGGGGGAGGCCCGAGACGGCGAGATCCTCGCCGTGCTCGGGGCCTCCGGTTCGGGGAAATCGACTCTGGTCGATGCCCTGGCGAACCGGATCGCTAAAGGATCCTTGAAAGGAACGGTTACCCTCAACGGGGAGCCGCTAGAATCTCGTTTGACAAAAGTTATTTCCGCTTACGTAATGCAAGACGATTTGCTTTTCCCGATGTTAACCGTCGAGGAGACGTTGATGTTTGCTGCGGAGTTCCGGCTTCCACGGTCTCTATCAAAATCGAAGAAGAAGCTCCGTGTTCAAGCTTTAATCGACCAATTGGGGCTCAGAAACGCTGCGAAGACGATAATTGGAGACGAAGGCCATAGAGGGGTTTCCGGGGGAGAGCGACGGAGGGTTTCGATTGGAATCGACATCATCCACGACCCGATTATACTGTTTCTGGACGAGCCAACTTCAGGGCTTGATTCGACGAGCGCGTTCATGGTGGTGAAGGTCCTCCAACGAATTGCTCAGAGCGGAAGCATTGTCATCATGACGGTTCATCAGCCCAGTTACCGGATCCTCGGATTGCTTGACCGGTTGCTGTTTCTATCAAAAGGACAGACGGTTTACAGTGGCTCTCCGATGAATCTTCCCCTGTTTTTCTCCGATTTCGGACACCCGATACCGGAGAAGGAGAACAGGACCGAATTCGCACTAGATCTGATCCGGGAACTGGAAGGATCTCCGGGAGGAACCAAGTCTTTGGTTGAATTCAACAAAACATGGCAGACTACAAGGAGATCTGGAAACTCTATCGCCACGCCGAACCGATTGTCGCTGAAAGAAGCGATCAGCGCGAGTGTTTCCCGCGGGAAGCTCGTGTCCGGCGCCACTACTGACGCCGGACCGAGTTCCATGGTCCCTACCTTCGCGAACCCGTTGTGGACCGAGACAGCGGTCATCGCGAGGCGGACCATGATGAACTCGCGTCGGATGCCGGAACTGTTCGGGATCCGGCTCGGCGCAGTCGTCGTCACGGGGTTTATCCTGGCGACGATGTTCTGGCGGCTTGACAATTCGCCGAAAGGAATTCAAGAGCGGCTCGGGTTCTTCGCTTTCGCGATGTCGACGACGTTCTACACGTGCGCCGACGCGCTCCCGGTGTTCCTCCAGGAGCGGTATATATTTATGCGGGAGACCGCTCACAATGCCTATCGGCGGTCGTCCTATGTGCTTGCCCATTCGCTCACAGCATTTCCTGCTTTGGTGTTCCTCTCGTTAGCGTTTGCAGCAATCACATTCTGGGCTGTTGGGCTCGACGGGGGCCTAGGAGGGTTCGCTTTCTATTTCGGTGTGATACTCGCTTCGTTTTGGGCCGGGAGCTCGTTCGTGACTTTCCTATCCGGGGTAGTCCCCCACGTGATGCTCGGCTACACGGTCGTCGTCGCGATCTTGGCTTACTTCCTTCTGTTTAGCGGATTCTTCATTACTCGTGATCGTATTCCGCTCTATTGGATTTGGTTCCACTACATTTCTTTGGTAAAGTATCCGTATGAAGCCGTTCTCCACAACGAATTCCAGAACCCGACCAAGTGCTTCGTGACGGGGGTACAGATATTTGACAACTCCCCGCTAGGGGCAGTACCTGAAGCTCTGAAGATCAAGCTGCTAGAGAGCATGAGTGGGACGTTGGGAGTGAACATAACTGCGTCGAGCTGCGTGACGACGGGACATGACATACTCCAGCAGCAGGGGATCACTGATTTGAGCAAGTGGAATTGCTTGTGGGTGACTGTGGCTTGGGGGTTCTTCTTTAGGATACTGTTTTACTTCTGCTTGTTACTTGGTAGCAAGAACAAGAGGAGTTAAAATAATAAAAGTAAAAATAAAATGTTACTATTGGTTTTTTCTTCCTTTTTTTATAAAATATCTAGGTTGGTTGGTGGGTAGATGGGCCAAATTGTGTTTAATTTTGGCGAGAGATTATTGTTTCTTTTTTCTCTTTTGCAAAAACTGAAATTTCCACACAAGTTTTTTTTCTCCTTGTCTTTAGGTTCCAAGAAATGTGAAACTCAGATGTATAATTGTTCCCATATACATAAATATAAATAACTGTTTGTTGCAATAATGATAATAAGTAATACTTGGAGGGGGTTTGTTGAGTTATTTATCGATTTGTGTCACTCATTTTTGATTGCCTAACTAGTCATGTTAGAGAACTCAAGGGTGTGCAATGGAAGGTCTACCAGCCATTTAAGGTAGAACATAAGATATCAAAACTCTGAGGGGAGTAGGTAAACGTGTCCGTTAGCTGCTTATTGAGATTTTTAGTCTTATGATAGTGCTGAGAAATATTATTGTTATTGTTCGAATGTGTACTGATCTGTAAATGTGTGCTAGGAACATTTAAAACCTCTGCTTGAAGTCTCGAATTCAAATTCGGCTAATGATGTAAATTCTAAATAAAAAGGACGTGCAATGGTCATACTGCAGTGACTTGTTGAATGAATTTTGACATGCGAAATTTAAGGTTTTATATGTCACTTCGGCCATGTTTGTGTAACTAGCAATTTCTAATTAATAAATTAGGGTTTTCTTATCCTTTCATTGACATTTCTCTTCCAATTTTTGTTAACCCCTCTTGTATCTCATTTTCACCATCATCATCATCATCATATGATAATGATGATTATAGCCTAGCCATAGAAGTTGGAAAGCTTCGGCTTTCACAAGTTTAATTTGATGTTGATAGCTTTTCCTCCAACTACTCAGCAGCATCAAGCATTAATAACAGCTGCAACTACTAGTTGTGACTTGTGACAAGTCATGTGGGAGTAACCACATCCTTAGACTTAGGGCCTGTTTGGTTCCAGCTTAAAATCTCAATAATCTGATGAAAATAATCTGGGGTGAATAAGCTGGCTGAAATTATAAGCTGAAAACTGTTTGGCATGCCCTGAAAATCTTAAATTAAAATTTAATTGCGTTTGGCAACACCTGTAGCTTTTACTATCAAATTTACGATAAATGTCTTTATTTGAACTTATGATACGTCTAAGATGTTACACGTTTGCAAAAATTAACAATTCATGCATTAACGAGATGATATAATATGGTATTTCAGACGTTATACCTAAAAAATCTCCAAAATCGGAGATTATATAATCTGCAGATTATTAGCCAACTTAAATTAAAATCTGACTCAAAAAATCTACGAAACAAACGAAATTAAATTTTTTGGCAGATTTTAATCTCAACTGAGATTATAATCTGCAACCAAACATGCACTTAGATGAGGCAGTGAGGTTCTTCTCTGTCTTCTTTACTTGTATTGAATTTGATCATGCGTTTGCAAAGAAAACAAGACACTAATTTGTTGTAAATATTACATGGTTATATTCAGTTTTAAGGAACAATATCATACGATGTTTTTCGTTTCTAGCTAGCCTTATAGCTAGAAATGTTACTAATTACTCTAAAGTTTTGCCATCATACGATGTGACACGCGTCAAACGACACACAAGGACACTGGTTATCTTCTAGTGTGTTAACAAATTCATTCGGAACGAGTTGATAGAACATGGTGATTTAATAATAATTACCAATCACTTGGTCCCAAGGTTCAACTATACGACTACTAGTAGAAATTTTTTATATTTTTTTTTTCGGAAAATATTGTTCACTGATTCACATATAAATTTCATGCCTGAAACTTGTGAGGTTCGATTTGCATTTACTGAACATGCATGCATGACTAAAAGTTTCTTTTCATTGACTTCTTTTTTTGTTAGTCCAACTTCATTAACTGCATATGCTTCTGTTTTTCTTCCTCAATAGATCACTAGTAGCTAGTTCCATAAAACAAACTTGTGCATGTGTGTATTCATGTGTAATGCTAATGGAAGAAGTGTTTCTCTAAAAATATTCACATTTGGACCAGTATGATGAGTAGAAGAAGAAGAATTAAAGAAGGAGAAAATGGGAGGAAGGTGGTGATAATAAATGTTTTTTTTGGTTTCACATTCCACACCTAACTCAACTGTATTAAGGGACAGTTGCACCTGTACATTAATATTTGCCTAAATATATAGCTATAGTTAGCTAACTCATCATGCTTGATTTACTCAAGCCGCCCTTGATATTGGACTTGATGTTTTGTACCCATAGTTATGCTAATTAGAAGGTTCTATTTGTATCCAAGACTAACAAACTCAAAGTGTACCTTGGTTCCAATTAGGGTTGAATCCGAAAATAAAATTTAATTAACAGAAATAGAAGACATAGCTATGGAGGCTGAAGAGATGAATATGACGATTCAACTGGAGATGACTAAAGCCTAGCAGTGCATGATATTTGCACTCAGTTCCTGCAGTCTTAGATACTACAAATACAATTCACGACCAAAGTACTCATTAATTGCAGTAAGGCGCATATTCTTTACCAAATTTTATCAATGGTTTTGTGACAGCATTTACTGGAGAATAATGACTTTGTATTACTGAAGTTTACCAGAATGTATTCGTCATCATATCTAGCTACATCACTGTGTCATGTCTATATGATAGAGTCATAATTTGTTATATGTGTATTAGTAAAATGAAATTATCACATTTTAAATTTAACCAGAAATCGATTGACGTGTCATACCCCACAACATGTCACGTGATGAGATTAGCCCAATGAATAATTTCTCTTCGTTTACAAACTTGTCACACATTTAGTGTAACTTGTTTATACTTGTGAACTCTGAAGAATTAACGTGGCAGAATCATAGTCACAGACTTGGACCGTCAACGTTGTTTTCATATTAAACTAGTAATATATAATATGGTTAGTTTGATGATTTTGGGAATTGGTATTATGGACAATAATTTGGGCAAACATTGTAACAACCAACCATGGGCATCACTAGTATTTGTCTTTAACGCTCACATATGGTGATCGATCTCATATTCCTTCACCTCTAAGTTTGATGAAGCCATGGAGCCTTAGTTAAAAGACCCAACTACCTCCTTTTGTTAACCTACTTTGTTGTTAATTTATTCATGACAAAAAGGAAGCAACTTGTACCCTTCTTCATATGAGAAAAAATATCAGAATTAATATGAGCAGTAGAAGTCGCATTAATAGCTCATCAACTTCCTCCTTCTATATGTGTTGTAGTCCATGTTTGCCATCACATATTTCGTTTCCCAGCTTCACTTTCAACCTGTCTCTGTCCTTTTGCAGTTGGGTCAACAATTAATAATGGAATCCGGATTTCGGATAATGCTTATTCCTAACGTGGACCAACTAGAAAGAGGTGACCGGAACACCATGGCTACGGAGGCGGAAGACTCGGATTGGGTTAACCGAATCAATCTTTCTGAGGAAGAGCAAGAAGAGGTTGTCATTCAAAAGGAGATTTGTACAAAGGTCCGGGAAGATTGGAAACTTTGTCTCATCGGAAGTTTCGTGGGATCGGATCAAATCGATGGACAAGGGATGAGGGATCTCTTCAGGCGACTGTGGTGCCCGGATTCCGATTTGAAGGTCCTGGATGTAGATCCGAGTACCTTTATCTTCAGATTTGAGGATGAGGATGCTATGAATAGGGCACTCTGGGGAGGGCCTTGGAGTTTCGATTCCCGTCTCCTTTTCTTGAAGGAATGGGAAATAAAAAATGATGTGAAGGATTGTCAGTTTACCGATTTATGGGTCTGGATCCAAATCTTAGGTGTTCCCCTACATCTAATTCATGAAGATATTGGATCCCTGATAGCGGCGTCAATCGGTGAAGTAGGTAAAGTTTTGGTTCATCTTGATGGCAAAGAGGCAGATCGTTGTATTCGAGTTAAAACCAGAATTAAAACCTACAAACCTTTCAGTGTCTCCTGGATACAGTTACGTACAGTGTTGTCAACTCTACCATTGCTATGATACCACTAGTCCTCCAAGTTCCAGTTTTGTGCCTTGGTGTGTGGACACTGGTGCCATGAATCATCTTACAAATTACTTTCAACAGCTGCAGCTACGTGCACCCTACAAAGGCGATGAGTCAGTTCTTGTAGGAAATGGTGCAGGCATATCTTTTCAGTACATTGGCCAGAGTGCGATTACTCGATCTTCATGTTCAGATTTGAAAGAACCTTTAGGGTTCTGGAGAGAAAACGAAGAACACAGAAGATAGAGAGAGAAAGAGTTTATTGCATAATGACCAAATACAGAGAAGAGAGAGCTTATATAGCTCTCAACCAACGGTAGGATTTGTACCTTACACATATCTAACGGTAGGAAACAAATAGGGTTATAACAGATAGGAAATAGACTAAAATACCCTTACATGAAATCAGGAATTACAAGGACAAATAGGTGGGCTAGACTGTGTCTTGTGATGGGCTTGTGCTGAGAGGCCCAAACATGGTATTGGTCTTTCCTTATGATCCAGTCCAGCTATTACGGCCCCTTAAACTGATGGGGAGAATGCACCAAAAGTTTATCACAAAAGAGTTGAAAAGAAGCAGCAGGTAGTGACTTAGTGAAAACATCTGCCAATTGATCTGCACCACGAATAAAAGAAATAGTAAGGTGTTTTAATAACGCTTGTTCTCGTACATAATGATAGTCGATCTCAATATGTTTAGTACGAGCGTGAAATATAGGGTTATGAGCAAGCGCCAAAGCAGAAATATTATCCGTAAATAAAAGAGGAGGATTTGGTAAAGAAATATGTAAGTCATGCATTAATTGACGAAACCAGGATATGTCAGCTGCTGCTTGGGCCAAGGCCCGGTACTCAGCTTCAGTAGATGAGCGAGAAACAGTGGGCTGTTTCTTAGCGGACCAATGGACCGGGTTTGGGCCCATAAAAACAATGAGTCCAGTTGTGCTTCTGCGATCTGTTGGGTCTCCGGCCCAATCAGAGTCAGTAAAAACATGTAACGGTAAATGGCCTTTGGTATAATGAAGCCCAAGAGTTTTTGTGCCTTGAAGGTACCGAAGTACCCTTTTGGCACCACTAAGATGAGCATCAGTTGGAGCATGCATAAATTGACAAAGGTGGTTAACATCAAAAGCAATATCTGGACGAGAAAATGTGAGATATTGCAAACCACCAAGTAACTGTCTGTAAATAGAGGCATCTGGTAAAGGAGTGCCTTGAGTGAGATGATATTTAATGCCACTAGCAAGAGGAGTTGGGCTGGGCTTGCAATTGGACATGTTAAATTTGGCTAAAAGATCAGTGGTGTATTTTTGTTGGGTAATAGAAAGCCCATTAGCAGAATGAGTAATTTGAAGGCCCAAAAAGTAAGTGAGAGGGCCCAAATTAGTCATTTGAAACTCAACACTTAATTTTTGCAATAAAGTGTGAATATAACAAGATTCATTACCAGTGACTATAATGTCATCCACATAGAGAAGAAGGAGAGTAAGTTTGTTGTTATGAAAACGTATAAAAAGAGAACTGTCGGCAAAGGAGGCTGTAAAACCAAGTGAATGCAAAAAAGTAGTAAAACGCTCAAACCAAGCACGTGGTGCTTGTTTGAGACCGTATATAGACTTGTGAAGCAAACAAACATGATTTGGAAATTGTGGGTGAGTGACCCAGTGGGCTGCTTCATGTAAACCGTTTCACACAAATAACCATGTAAAAACGCGTTTTTAACATCTAGCTGCTGGAGAGGCCAAGAGAAGGTGGCAGCTAATGCGAAAATGGTGCGAACAGTGGCGTGTTTAACCACTGGACTAAATGTTTCATCCTAGTCAAGGCCAGGAGTTTGGTGAAACCCCTTTGCAACTAATCGAGCTTTAAAACGTGAAACAGACCCATCTGGGTTGTATTTAGTGCGAAAAACCCATTTATTGCCAATAATATTTGCATTTTTTGGTGCTTCAACTAAAGTCCAGGTTTTTTGTTGTAAGAGACTGTCAAATTCAGTGTTCATTGCTTGACACCACTGAGGAGATTTGACAGCCTCTGTGTAAGAGTGAGGATCACAATGTGTGTCATGAGTGAGTGGTGCAGAAAAACCAACAATAGAAGTAGGAGACACATAATAAACTAATTTCTTTTTAGAAATACTAGACTTGCTGCGAGTTTGCATATGATGAGTAGGAGCTGGGGGGTTGGGGGGATCATCACTGGGTGAGAGGACTCAGCCAAACTAGAACTAGAAGAGAGAGATGGAGTCATCACCCCAGGATCACATTCACCAGGTGCAGTATCATGTGCAGTATCTGTTGAAGAGAGTGAGATGTGATCACCTGGAGGAGAAGCACCATCAGTGCTCTGTCCAGCAATGTGCTGAGACTCTTCACCCTCAGATTGGTGTAGTTCTTGTAAAGAACCTAAGGGGGAACCAGTGGGAAACTGGTTTGGGAATAAACTTGGTCCTGTAAAAGAGACATCAGAATGTGAGTGTGAAGAATTGGAAGATATAGAAGCAAAAGGAAAAGAGAATTCATCAAATATGACATCACGGCTGATATAAAATTTATTGCAAGTAGAGTCATAACACAAATACCCTTTATATCCAGATGCATAACCCAAGAATGTGCATTTCCTAGTTTTAGGATCAAGTTTAGAGGTGTTGTAATCAGTTAATCTAGGATAACAGCAACAACCAAACACTTTTAAATTTGAATAACCAGGTTTTGTTTTAAATAGAATTTCATATGGAGAGAGATTAGAACTGGTTTTGCTAGGTAATCTATTTATCAAATAAACAGCAGTTGCAACAGCATGATACCAGAATCTCTTAGGCAAAGAAGCATTGTGTAATAAAGTCACAGCAGTTTCAATTATATGTCTGTGTTTGCGTGCAGAAATCCCATTTTGCTGAGGGGTATAAGGACATGATTTCTGATGTAGGATTCCATTTTCACTAAGAAGTTTTTGAAAAACAAAAGCAGCGTATTCACCACCACCATCAGACCTTAAATTTTTTATAGAGTACCCTAACAATTTTTCAATGAAAAGCTTAAACTTAGCAAAAACATGAACAACTTCAGATTTCAATTTCAAAGGAAAGAGCCATGTAAATCTAGAGTTATCATCAATAAATAGAACATAATATTTGTAACCATCAAAAGACAATGTTGAAGCAGGCCCCCAAACATCACTATGAAGTAAATGCAGAGGAGTAGAAGCATGTGAATCAGATAACTTGTATGGAAGTCTAGAAATTTTACCAGCAATGCAGGATTCACACATTGTTCCAATATTGTTTTTAAATAACTTAATGAAAGAAGAAGTGCATTTAACACATTTAGATAAAATAGAAGAAGAAGGATGGCCAAGTCTTGAGTGCCATAATTGTGACTTGACTCTTTGACCCAAATATGCTTGAGGACTGGACGAAGCAGACTCAGATGAGAAGGGGTATAAGCCATTTTTACTGGGTCCCTGAAAAAGGATTTGACCCGTGGACTTGTCCTGAACATAAAAGTAGTCTTTATCAAAAACAAAACGAGTGTTGTGATCAGAACAGAATTTATTAACAGAAAGAAGGTTAACAGATAATTTAGGAACATGTAAGGTGTCAATCAAAGAGTATTTGCAGTTAGCAGTAGAGATATAGGCATTACCAGAGTGCTTGATAGGTAGAGAGGAGCCATTACCAACAGTAACAGAATCATTTCCAACATATGGTTCAGCGAGAGAGAGATTGTGAAAATCAGAGGTCATATGACTAGAAGCATCAGTGTCTGTTAACCAGAGATCCGAAGAGGGAATTGATTGAGTTTGTTGCTGTGAAGTGGATGCAGCCATAGCAGATAGTTGTTCAGGAGGCAATCTTCCTTGATAAGCATAATCCATTCGATGATAACAATCAATTGCTGAATGGTAATCCAATCCACAAATTTGGCAGTTGATTGGATTTGGATTACCACGACCCGAACCAGATCGGCCCCGAAAACCGGATCTCCCTGCTCCACGACCCGAACCATATCCAGACCCGTTTCCAAAACCCGAACCGGATCCATATGAATAATTAGATCCAGATCCGAACCCGGAATACGAATGACCTCCTCTGGAATCCGATCGGCCACTGCCACCACCTCGGTGACCGTTAGGGTTCCTGCCACCGCCTCGGTAGCCGTTAGGGTTTCGGCCACCACCACGACCACCGTGAGATCCGTAGAACGCGGTGGGTGAGGAGACATCGGAAACTGCAGTCTGGAGAGCATGCATGTGTTCTTCAGCTTTGAGTAGCACATGAAGCTCCTCAAAGGGGATCAGAGCCGAGTGGATGCGAAGAGAGGAACGGAATGAGTTGTACTCCGGTGGGAGGCCATTGAGAGCATAGAGCAATAGATCTTCATCAGCAGTGACAACGCCGGCAACGGCAAGCTTGTCACGGATCGTTTTTAGCCGCTGCATGTACAGATCGATGGAGTCGGAGCCCTTTCTGAGAGAGTGAAACTCGGCTTTGAGAGAGAGGATGTTAGATCTGGTGAGGGAGGCATATCGGCGCTCAAGGATAAGCCAGGCCTCGCGTGAAGTGGTAGATCCAATAACTAGGGTTAGAGATTCTTGAGAGAGAGTGGCGTTGATGATGGTGAGGACCGCCTGATCTTGAAGCTGCCAGGCGGTAAAGGCCGGATTAACCGCCGGAGCTTCATCAGAAGCCGGTAAGATAGGCGGTGGACAAGGGTTTGACCCATCAAGAAAGCCATATAGAGTATGAGTTCGAAAAATCGAAGAGATCTGGTTCTTCCAAATCACAAAATTAGTCGAATCAAGTTTGAAGGGCAACAAGTTATGTATATTTGAGAGGAGATAGAGCGGCTGTGAGGCCGGTGTGGTTGTGGCTAGAGCCATGGCGGCTCTGATACCATGAAAGAACCTTTAGGGTTCTGGAGAGAAAACGAAGAACACAGAAGATAGAGAGAGAAAGAGTTTATTGCATAATGACCAAATACAGAGAAGAGAGAGCTTATATAGCTCTCATCCAACGGTATGATTTGTACCTTACACATATCTAACGGTAGGAAACAAATAGGGTTATAGCAGATAGGAAATAGACTAAAATACCCTTGCATGAAATCAGGAATTACAAGGACAAATAGGTGGGCTAGACTGTGTCTTGTGATGGACTTGTGCTGAGAGGCCCAAACATGGTATTGGGCTTTCCTTATGATCCAGTCCAGCTACTAAGATTCATTACCAAATCCTTTGTATTCTTTATCTCTTGCCTTAGACATGTTATACGTCTCATAGTTCACAAGTGATCACAATTGATCAATCACTTTTTATAATCTGGCTTAGTCATATAGGACAAACCTTCCAGGAAAGTTATCTTCATGGTCCCTTGTAAACCAGGTCTCTACCTCATTCCTCACAGTACTGCCTGCTACTTTCCATTTTTCTGGTGTTCATCCATCACTAGTATCATTGTCAGCAGTGTCTCAGTCTTCAAGCACTACATACGCACCATCTTTGTGGCATTGTACGCTAGAAAACCCTTCATGTCAGATTTACAATGTCTTAGCTACTTATTTAAATGTACCCAAACAATATTAGTTCTGTATGTGTGAAGTTTGTGCTGTCACTAAAAGTCACAAGTTATCTTCTCTTTATCTCAAACTCATTCAAGTGCACATTTTATTCTTGTACGTTCATATATTTGGGGTCATGCCCCTGTGCCTTCTTTCAAGGGATTTTTATTAGGCTTAATTACTTAATGTATACCCCCAGTATACTGAAACTAACACTTTGCAACCCCCTCTTCCAGAATAAGCTTATTGCATCCCCCAGTTGCAATAAATCATACTTGTTAAAACTGGTAAAAAAGTTATGTCACACACTTAAGGGTAAAATTGTCAATCTATTTTTACGTATGAACACCAAGAGCCTCATCATTATAACCACCCAACCACCACCATCACCGCCACTCAAACCCAGAATCCGGCAACATAAGACAGAGATTTCAACCATGAATAAGCAGAAGTAACCAGTGATTGCTTCATGACAGAATCATCGAGGCCACCATTCCTAACTTATGTTCATCACCAAGAATGGATTGAGCCCATCCCCAACCTAGAATAGATCTAAACCCAGCCGTATGGTAACAAATCGAGGAGAGTGGGAGGGAGAGAAGAGAGACCAAGATAGCAAAAAATAGAACTTTGATAACAGAAACAGAATTAGAACTTGTATGTTACATTTTCATATCAATGACAAATGGAGCCAAACTCGGTTTAGAGAAGACCAGATTACACAAATTCTAGAAATGCAAAAATTAGAATAAATTAGACTTGGGGTTTCTCTGTAGATCAGAAAATGTCGTGAACCCTAGCTTTAGATCTCGACAATCACTTCTCAATCAATCAATCTAAACCAAAATTGAGGCGGTTTCCGTCGGGCTGGAGGTCGCAATTTCAGCTGGAGGTCGCTCCTGACTAAACCGAGAGGCTACAAGGATGGATTGACGGGAGAAAAACCTCCACCAGATAGAAACTGCCGGTGGGTTCCTGGTGTTAGGGGATGGCTCGACCAACAACAGTGGCGGCTCCGGCGTTTTTCCATCGGCTGCAACTTCTGATGGGCTCCTTCCGCATAACACCGAAGGAAAGAGAGAGAGAGGAGAACGAGAAGGAGGAAGAGCGACGGATACAGGTGTGAGAAATTGTAGGTTGTTGAGAGATTTTGAGGGATAGGATCGCGGATGGAAGACACGACTGATCTTCTTCCTCTTCTTCTCATCTACTTTTTTTTTTTTTGAGAAATTCTTCTCATCTCTTTAATCTTATCCGTATATCCCTACTGTTTTTTTTATTTCTAAATGTAAATTTATTTTTCTATTGACAAATATACCCTCCTTTAGTTGATTGTGTTTGGAAATATTTTTTTACCAGTTTTAACAAGTATGATTTATTGCAACTGGGGAATGCAATAAGCCTATTCTGGAAGAGGGGGTTGCAAAGTGTTAGTTTCAGTATACTGGGGGTATGCATTAAGTAATTAAGCCTTTTTTTAATACATCTTGTTCATGATAATCATTCTATATATTGTTGGTTGTATCCACTTAATCACAAATTCCAAACTTATTCCGCATATGTTGATTTTACTGCACTAGCGCATACCCATTTTCATGCTTCTATCTAATATTCTAAACAAATAATGGTTATGAATACTTACACACATCATTTGGTGCATTTTGTTATGAATACTTAAACACATCATTTGGTGTATTTTGCAACAAGAAGTCAAATTTCATCAAACTTCTTGTCCCAACACTCTTGAGCAAAATGGGAGAGATGAGAGAAAACACATGGATCTTGTTGAGACAACTCTTGCTGTCCTGCATCACTCTCATCTTCCTAATAAATTTTTTCTTGAAGCTATTGTTACTGCTAATTAGTTTGATAACATAATACCAAAAGTTATGCTTAAGCAAAAATCTTCATTTGAGATAATACATGCTCCTAAACCATATCTTGTGCCAAACACAAGCTTCAACCAAGGTGAACCAAGTGTTTTTTATGGGTTATTGCCCTATAAAAAAAGGGTACATATGTTATGATATTTCCAAAGACATTGTTTATATTTCAAAACATGTTTTGAACATATCTTTCCATTTCACAAACCTTCAAATGCTACATCTGTTTTTGTCTCAACTAATAATATCTCCCCATCTATCTATACACCTTTCTCTTTCCCCACACCATTACTTCTCAAATCTGCCATTCATTCCTATTACAACACCTATTATAAGTCACACCTCCTCATCTTCTACTCGTTTAGTGTCCAATCCACCACCTCCTCCTCCTCCTCCTCCTCCTCCTCCTTCTTCTTGAAACTCACTCGACACGAATGCAACCCTGTCATTCTTCTTCTACCTATAGTGCAACTCAATATACACCAATGCAACTGAGATATATCACTAGATCTCAAACATGCACTTTTAAACCAAATTCAAAGTTAACGTGTATTTTTTCCTAACTCTTGGGGATGTAGCTTTAATGACTTTTAAGCTAGTTTTGTACGTCAAGTACGTATTCAGAAGTGCAGACAAATAAGGAATTCAGAGACAGAAAAACACTACGTAGTATCCTTGGGACGAAGAAGATAGAAGAAAGAGAGAACCATTGGATGAGGGCCTAGGAACTCGACTCAAAATACTTCACAATTTACGGTTCTTTTTGTCTATCTCTATTTTCTATTTAAACCAATGATTACTTCTATCATTGTTTGGTATCGATTCAAACTATGTGTAGCTAATTTATCATTACGCTTTACGAGGACCCGAGTTGGGTGCCAAGATTAAGTTTTCGGATAGTTTTGATTACAAATATGTGGTTTATGCCTACATTTTTGGCGTAATAGATGCTGGCTTCTTTTATGTTCTTATTATTTAGTATTCGTGTATATGCTTTTAACAGATGTTTTGCATGCAAGATCACAGTTAGGGTTTTAAGAGTGACCAACCGTGGAACCTTAACGAAAACGGTAAATTATCCTAGTGAATCAACTGAGAGCGACCAGTTGGATTTTGTAACTAGGAGCAAATGAGTAGAATCTATCTTCATGCTTGACTGAGACTAAAGAAATTTCGTGATTTCTTTGACCATCCTGATTACTTGTTAACATAGGCCCGGTTAAAGATGTGATTTGTTGGCTAATTCATCTCGATATAATTGCTCGCTTGGCCAAGTAACTTTTCTGTTTATCTAGAGCATAAGAGAAATTACGAAAACGTTAATTGATCTAGTTCCCCAAGGACGAAATCCTGGTGCTTCCTTTTCATTCTTTCCCATCAACAAAATTTTCAACTTTACTTTCATGTTTTGTATTTGTCTTAGTTATTCAACACAACAATCGCTCGATATTCCTTAGACCTAAGTAGCTAGGAAGACACTTTGTCCTTTGGGTTCGGTATTACCCGGAGCTTTCCAGATTATTACTAAACTGACAACCATGCACTTGTGGTCAGGTCATGTCAGCTAGCGTAATTCATAATTCACGTAGCTACACCCTCCTTCAGATATGTACAAGCCTTGATCGAGTTATTTTGTGGTATCTACATTGATCTTTGTCCTCATATACGAGCCATATTCAAATTATCCCTCCTCATCCATGTTTATTTCCTTGATAGTACAAAAATATCGGCCGATTTTCCCCATTCTCAACAATCATATTTTCCACCTACAAACCGCTAACTTGTACCCATAAAGGGGATTCCTTAAAGTAGAGTTTCTCCCGTGGATTTCCAAGGACAAACCTCTGCATCACCATCAAAATGTTCATTACCCTCAATGGGACACTGTTCCAAACTCTTTTGCTGTCGATCTCATTATCAATGAGGAAGGTGAAGATGGTTTCCCTTCTTGCCGTTACCGTGAATTTTCTTTGATTCTCCATACTTTAAAGAACATAGCATGAATGATCTTCACTCTCACTTCCCTTTTAGAAACATCCTTTTCATTTTGGCATTGTTTTTAGAGTTCTTTAGCTCTGGCTTTCCATCCTCAAGCTCCAGTTTATCCGTCTATCCTCCTTCCCTGGATCGATCCTCTCAACCAATTCCATGGATGTTGATTGGTTAAAACACCTATCCTCGAGGAAATAGACACGCCACAACTAAAAAAAATGGAGTAACGTTGAAAACGATAGATGTTATCTCTGAATAGGAGTTATATTCTTGCATGATAATCTATCGTTTTGCATGATTTCCAGGTAATTTGGACGAGATTATGACTATGATCTTGAAGAATTTGAGTGTGTGAGATTTTATACGTAATCGATAATCCGCGAACTTTTATTTGGGCTAAATCTTATCACATTTTATCACACCGCTATTTAGTGTTGTGTATTTCAGGAACCGGAGGATTGGAGACGATGAGGGAAGTGAGAACGAACTTCAAAAACTAAAGAAAATATCGGGAGCAAGATAAAGAAAGAAAAAGACGACTAGGAAGGAAAAAGGGAACTAAGTGTAGTTTCAGAAGTTTCATAAACTACACTATGCACCCCTTGAAGTGACAAGCAAATGCCTCAGAAAAATTCCAACCATCAAACGTTGATAAACATTCTGAATTTCATGATCATGATACTTGAACGTGCGATCAAGTGGAAGAGCAAGCATATAACACGATCTGCAAGAGAAGATCACACGATCAAATGGGAAGAAAGAGCGATTTCCACGATTTGTAAATTTGAAGGGGTTAAAGTGTGATTTTGGAAAAGTTTTGAAGAGAGGAACGGGGGGATTGTTTAGTAGAACGGGTTTTGCACTATTCTACACCATTGGAGAGCACCAAATGAGCTATTGGGACCGAATGGAGAAGACGGATTCATCAAATTTCCGGTGATCCATTCTGTTTGATCTCTCTTACTCTTCTATCTTAGTTTCTTTATGGAGAATACTTGTGAGTTTAGCATGAACATGAGTAGCTAATCATCACCTAGGCTCTAGGATTTTGATAGACAAGTTTCTGAATATTGTTCATTTGATTTATGTTTACGGATTTGAGTTTATGGGTAATTTTTTTCTTTATTGAGATATTGTTGAACTAGAGCTATTAACACGATCTAGTTAGGATATGAAAAATGAAGATTTTATTGATGCATATCTTGTTATATTAGCTTAAAGTAATATTGAATGTGTCTACTTTAGTGATCTTGTCCTTAATTTTATGCGATCTTAGCGTCATGAACAAGGATTGTTACTTGGTGAAAACTCGACAGACCGGGAGTTGAAGACTTATTAGCTTACGAACTTAGGATTGCTAGTAAACTCTGAATCATGATGGACCGGAAGGCGAAGAGTTTAGATGAAAAACGTAGGTCTGTTCTCTGTGTTTGTTAGGCGACATTGTTTATGGACTGGGAAGTGACGACAATTGAACCTAGCTTAGACTTGCGTGAGATAAGAAGAAGATTGTAAGTTGTTGAACATGAAAAAAGCATATTCAGTATTATGTGTCTCAACGCATTATTCAGAATTATCTACAACCCTAGGTGATAGATCGCTTAGTTATTCTCCATATTTGATAAATCCAATTTAATTCAGAAAAATCCAAAATATACTGTAATTTCAATAATGTTAGTACAATCACTTGTTTGGGAGTTACAACTTCTCAAATCAACAAACTTTCCTCCTACCTGAAATACATTAAACAAGTTATTAATTAAGAAATTCACACCTTGTCCATGTGGATTCGACAACCTAGAGTCTACTTGACCGTACGCTTGCGCATAACGCATTAAGAAATTACGTCAGTATATAAACTGGCGAAAACAAATCGAAAACGGTGATAACAACGGAAAATCTGATTACCAGACTAGGATACGCTCACAGTGAATGGTTCTCTGGAAGGGCTGAGTAATACAGAGAAAAAACTTTATATTTACTCTCTCTTGGGATTTTATAAATGATTAACTCCTCTTGATTAATTCCTTTTGTTTTTGCTACCGAGTAACAAGCACAAGTAAAATAGAATTCTAAAGAAGAAACCCCAAGCCACAATCACCCACACGCAATTCCACTTGCTCAAATTAGTGATCCCCTGCTGTTCGAGTATGTCTTGCCCTGTCGTCACACAGCTTGATGCAGTAATGTTCACACCCAATGTTCCACTCATGCCCTCTAGCAGCTTGATCTTCAAAGCTTCAGGTCGGTCCCCTAACATGGAATTATCGAATATCTGTATTCCCGTCATGAAGCACTTAGTCGGGTCCTGGAATTCGTTCTGGAGAACCGCTTCATACGAATACTTCACTAGTGAAATGTAATGGAACCAAATCCAATAGAGCGGGATTCGATCCCGAGTAATGAAGAATCCGCTAAAGAAAATGAAGTAAGCCAAGATCGAGACGACGACTGTGAATCCGAGCATCACATTGGGGACAACACCGGATAGGAATGTTACGAGGGAGCTCCCTGCCCAAAACGAAGCGAATATTACACCAAAATAGAAAGCGAACCCTCCCGCACCGCCGTCGAGTCCAACGGCCCAAAACGTGATTGTCGCAAACACCAACGAAAGGAAGACCAATGCAGGCAATGTGGTGAGCGAATGGGCTAGTACATAGGACGACCGCCGATAGGCATTGTGTGCAGTCTCCCGCATGAATATATCCCGCTCTTGGAGGAACATCGGGAGCGCTTCGGCGCACGTGTAGTACGTAGTTGACATCGCGAAAGCGAAGAACCCGAGCCGCTCCTGCACGCCTTTCGGAGAATTGTCGAGCTGCCAATACATCGTCGCTAGAATGAACCCCGTGACGACGACTATAGCGAGCCGCATTCCGAAGAGTTCCGGCATTCTGCGGGAATTTATCATGGTCCTCTTCGCAATGACCGCTGCCTCGGTCCATAACGGGTTTGCAAATGTGGGGACCATGGAATTTGGTCCGGCGTCATCGGTGGTGGCGCCGGACACGAGCTTTCCGCGCGAGACGCTCGCGCTGATAGCTTCTTTGAGGGACAATTGGTTGGGCGTGGCTGGAGTGTTTCCAGATCTCCTGGTGTTCTTCCAAGTTTTGTTGAATTCGACCAACGATTTGGTCCCTCCGGGCGATCCCTCGAGTTCCCGGATCAGATCTAGTGCGAATTCAGTTTCGTTCTCCTTCTCCGGTATCGGGTGGCCGAAATCGGAGAGAAACATGGGAAGATTCATCGGAGAACCACTGTACACCGTCTGTCCTCTGGATAGAAAGAGCAATCGATCGAGCAATCCGAGGATCCGGTAACTGGGTTGATGAACCGTCATGATGACAATGCTGCCACTCTGAGCAATTCGTTGGAGGACCTTCACCACCATGAACGCGCTCGTGGAATCGAGCCCGGAAGTGGGTTCGTCGAGAAATAGTATAATCGGGTCGTGGATGATGTCGATTCCGATTGAAACCCTCCTCCGCTCTCCGCCGGAAACCCCTCGGTGACCTTCGTCTCCGATTATCGTCTTGGCAGCGTTTTTGAGACCCAATTGGTCGATTAGAGCTTGAACCCGGAGCTTCTTCTTTGACTTCGACAGAGACCGTGGAAGCCGGAATTCCGCCGCGAACATCAGCGTCTCCTCGACGGTGAGCATCGGGAAGAGCAGATCATCTTGCATTACATAGGCGGAGATGACTTTCGTCAGCCGCGAATCCAGCGGCTCGCCGTTGAGGGTCACCGTACCTTTCAAGCTCCCTTTGGCAATCCGGTTCGCAAGAGCATCAACCAGAGTAGATTTCCCGGAGCCGGAGGCTCCGAGCACGGCGAAGATCTCTCCATCACGGGCCTCGCCGGAGATGTCGTTGAGTAGAACCTTGGATTTGGCGAACAGCGTTTCTTCACCAGAAGCCTGAGGGGTGCGGATTAGAGGTGGGAGAGTAATTTTGCGGCGGACATTGACAGTGTAGGTGAGATTGGTGAAGGAGAGGACGAAAGGGACGGGGCTACTGCTGTTGGGCCCGTTCACATCGATGGCCCTATATGCTACAGACATTTGTTGTGTTACTTTGAGCTTGAAGCTGTTGTTGTCTGTGTAGAGTTGCAATTCGTGAGGACTTCATAGCTCTCCCACTGTTGGGTTACCGTGGACTTACTCAAAGATGATGCGCAACATGTCTCTTTGTTCTCATTATCTTAATCTGCCAGTTGTGTTTGCATGGCTGTACAAAGGTGATGCCCAACGCGTCTCTTGTCATTCCCAGCTTCCAGATTTGTTATCCGGATTTCCTATCAACTACCTGGTCTCAAGGGCGGAGGCACATGTGTGAATGTGAGGCACATGTGTGAATGTGTTTTATTTAGATTTTTCATTTTAGCCTCTAAAAAATGCACTATAGCTCCCACTCAAATTTCATAAATTTTAATTTTATCATTCTTTTGTGAAAATTTACTGTTTTAGCCCCCAATTGTAGCGAATATCTAGCTCCACCCCTTCCTGATCTACGCACGCTAAGAAAAAATGATCATCTGTTTTTTCATTTATCGAGAGAATTAATGGGAGGAAAAATCAACTTAAAGACCATCGGCGATTTTCCAACTATTTAACTCCATATCTTGTACCCTTTTCCCTTTTACACGGCAAGGAAGCTAAAAGCGTGAACTGAAATACAGCATACCACTTTGTTCCCTCTCTTTCTATTTATTTGGCTTTTTTGAATCGTATCTGGGTCATTGTCACCGGATAATTTGGATCACAAAACGATGCGAGTTTTTGATAATTTTTTCACCGTATGATAGAGCAACTATTATTCTATAACGTCATGAAAAGATTATTAAAAAAAGTGCATCATTTTGCTATTTGAATGACCGAGTCAAAGTGACCTGGTTAATAGTAGTGAAAGTCAATTTGAATAGAAAGAGAAGGAGAAATAGTGGGATGATACAAAACTTCGCGCGCTTTTTATTAGTTGATGTCTTGATGACTTATTGCGTTTCAAATATCACCATTACTTTTTATTAGTTGATGTCTTGATGACTTATCGAGGAATTTACTTTCTTGATTATAAAAGAATAGTATTTGCCAGTTTCAAATATTTGTCTACATTATATTTATTATGATATTTTTTTAATGTAAATTTCTTTATTTAAATACTGATAAGTATGAATCTAGTATTGCTGGTAAAACTTTTTTTTTTAAATTGATAAACTATAATTAATTGTGTTTTTTACTTTAATTAGTTTTTCTAAAGTCTAGATTCATATCAGATTTTCTCTAGATCCTCTTTTCTTGGAAAATTAGTTTACCTTACTCTATAGATTGAGTCATAGAGTTTAGAAAAATCAAGTTGTTAGAATGCCTCATACATCAACATGAGAGAGAGAGAGAGAATTCCTCTAGGGTCCGACCAGAGCAAGAGAGAGCCTCCAGGTGTCATCTGAGTCTTCAGCTTCGCACGACCATAGAGATAGATCAGAAACGCTATTGGGTTTGGCCGTGTGCTTCGTGCATAAGCTAGGAGCGGCTGATTGCTTTTGTGTTCCGATTAGCGTTAGTTGCACGTATTCCAGTGGTGATTCATCTTTATTCTGGTATTTAAAATTATTTTATATTTTGGATTCATTCATGTTATAAATTTTCTTCATTGATTCATTCAAGTTCAAGTCTATCTCTCTTCTAATCTAGAATTTCTGTTGTTTTATCTACATGCGTCTAGAATCTGTCATAAAATTTAGTTGTTCTAAATTCAATTCTTTTGATATTTTCTTAGTATTAATTTTGCATCAAACCTGTGTTTTAGACGGTCTCTTCTCTAGAGGTGATCAGATTCTAAACTCTAAGGATTCTCTCACTTATATTCATCCTAGAGTTGTTTTGTTTTCAGATTTGTTAAGTTATGACTGTGCTGAAATATTTTGATCTTATTAAGTCATGCTGAACTATGTATGGAGTTAATCTTAGTATTGTCTAGAGTTTATCTCTATTGCCTATATGTGTAGGATTCTGTTAGTCTTGTCTCCTTGCAGGTTTCTTTGTTCAAGTACCTACCTGTGATAGAGTTACTCACTGACGAACTAAACGGTGATAGAGTTGTTCACTTGAGGAGCTACAATGGTAAACGTCCCGTAGTGCATGCACGAAATAGGTAGTTCACGTGTAGATAGGGTCGACAAATTAAGGCCTGAGTTGGTGTGCTAGTTTCCATTTAGATTCAAGGTAGTACTTCGATTGCCAGCGTGTGTGGTGCTACACAAGATAGATTACAAAAGATAGGAAGGTAAATGTATTGTGGTGAGTAGCTGATATGTGTGATAGCTCGTTATGTATCTTGTTTCAGACAGGCAATAAAGTTGTCTAGCACTGGTTGGTGCTAGCAGGTGTTTTTTTTTTTCTAACTCGCCTTCTCAGGCAGAGAACATAGTGTAGGTTTCCTCACGTAAAAATCATGTGTGACGTGTCTCCTTACTTTACATATAAATGTCCTACTGTGATTGTTTACTTTAAAGCTATATCATCACATCTACTATCGATCTTATGTAGTCCTTGATTATACCTTTTTGTGTTGTCTAATATCTATTGTATCGATGTGGCAATGACTTATCCAATTGGATCTACATTGTACACTTTTTTTATCTCACGATTTGCAATTATAGATACGCAGACACATTGTTACTCGAGTTCTTGTTTGTCGTCTACCGACTCTATATCCACTCTCAAATACACTCACAATGACTGGGTCTCTAGAAGGGATGAGTAATATAGAGAAAAACTCGCTCTTTTCTCTCTCTAGGAATTTTTTAAAATGATAAACTCCTCTTTTTTAACTCCTCTTGTTCTTGCTACCAAGTAACAAGCACAACTAAAACAGAATCATAAATAATAACCCCTCAAGCCGCAGTCACTCACAAGCAGTTCCACTTGCTCAAATTAGTTATCCCCTGCTTTTGTAGTATGTCTTGCCCTGTCTTCATGCAGCTTGATGCAGTAATGTTCACTCCCAACGTTCCACTCATGTTGTCTAGGAGCTGGATCTCCAAAGCTTCAGGTAGTGCCCCTAGCATGGAGTTATCGAACACCAGTATTCCTGTCATGAAGCACTTGGTCGGGTTCTGGAATTCATTGTAGAGGGCAGCTTCATATGTATACTTCACCAAAGAAATGTAATGGAACCAAATCCAATAGAGAGGGATCCGGTCTCGAGTAATAAAGAATCCACTAAAGATAAGGAAGTAAGCCAAGATCTCAATGACGACTGTGTAGCCGAGCATCACATTGGGGACGACACCAGATAGGAAAGTTACGAACGAGCTCCCGGTCCAACACGAAGCCAATATTACACCAAAATATAAAGTGAACCCTGCCGCATAGCCATTGAGTCCAACGGCCCGAAATGTAATTTTCGCAAACGCCAACGAGAAGAAGACCAATGCAGGCAATGCGGTGAGCGAATGGGCTAGTACATAGGATGACCGCCGGTAGGCATTGTGCGCGGTCTCCCGCATGATTATATACCGCTCTTGGAGGAACATCGGGAGCGCTTCGGCACACATGTATAATGTCGTCGACATCGCAAAAGCAAAGAAACTGAGCCGCTCTTGCATGCCTTTTGGCGAATTGTCGAGCCGCCAGAACATCGTTGCTAGAATGAATCCCGTGACGGCGACCGCACATAGTCAAATTCCGAAGATTTCTGGCATTCTGCGGGAATTTATCATAGTCCTCTTGGCGATGACCGATGTCTCGGTCCATAACGGGTTCGCAAAGGTGGGGACCAAGGAACTTGGTCTGGCGTCTGTAGTGGTGCCCGACACGAGCTTTCCGCGCGAGACGCTTGCGCGGATAAATTCTTTGAGGGACAATCGGTTGGGCGTGGCCAAAGTGTTACCAGATCTCCTGGTGTTCTGCCATGTTTTGTTGAAACCGACCAACGATTTGGTCTCTCCGGGAGATCCCTCGAGTTCCCGGATCAGATCTAGTGTGAATTCGGTTCAGTTCTCCTTCTCCGGTATATGGTGGCCAAAATCGGAGAAAAACAAGGGAAGATTCATCAGAGAACCACTGTAAATCGTATGTCCTCCGGATTGGAACAACAACCGATCGAGCAATTCGAGGATCCGGTAAGTGGGTTGATGAACCGTCATGATGACTATGCTCCCGCTCTGAGCAATTCGTTGGAGGACCTTCACCACCATGAAAGCGCTCGTGGAATCGAGCTCTGAAGTGGGTTCATTGAGGAAAAGTATAATTGGGTCGCGGATGATGTCGATTCTGATCGAAACCGTGCGGCGCTCTCCGCCGGAAACCGCTCGGTGGCCTTCGTCTCCGATTATAGTCTTGGCTGCATTTTTGAGACCCAATTGGTCGATTAGAGCTTGAACCCGGAGCTTCTTCTTTGATTTCGAGAGAGACCGCGGATGCTGGAAATCCGCCGCGAACATGAGAGTCTCCTAGACGGTGAGAACCGGGAATAGCAGATCATCTTGCATCACAGAGGCGGAGATGACTTTCGTCAGCCGCAAATCCAGCGGCTCGTTGTTGAGGGTCACCGTTCCTTTCAAGCTCCCTTTGGCGATCCGGTTTGCCTGAGCATCAACCATAGTGGATTTCTCGAAGCCGGAGGCTCCGAGCACGGCGAGGATCTCTCCGTACAGGCCTCGCCGGAGATGTCGTTGAGTAGAACATTGGTTTTGGCGAACATGTCTTCTTCACCAGAAGCCTGATGGGTGCGGATTAGAGGTGGGAGAGTAATTTTGCGGCGGACATTGACAGTGTAGGTGAAATTGGTGTAGGAGAGGACGAAAAGGACGGGGCTGCTGCTCTCGGGCCCGTTCACATCGATGGCCCTATATGCTACATACATTGTTGTGTTTTTTGGAGCTTGAAGCTGTTGTTGTCTCTGTATAGTCTCCGCCCCTTCTTGATCTACGCACGCTTTCACTCCGTAGGAAAAAATGATCACATATTTTTCATTTATCGAAAGAATTATTGGGAGGAAAAATCTACTTAAAGAGCATCGGTGAGTTTCTAACTAGTTAACTCCATATCTCATACCCTTTTCCCTTTTACACGGAAAGGAGCTGAAAGCATGAACTCAAATGCAGCGTACCACTTTGTTCTCTCTCGTTCTCTCTATTTCGCTTTTTTGACTGGCATCTGGGTCATTTTGACCGTGTGATTTGGATTACAAAATGATGTGACTCATTTGATAATTTTTTTCACCGTATGATTGCGCAACTTTTACTCTACAACGCCATAAAAAGATTATCAAAAAATCGCATCATTTTGCTATTTGAATCACCGGGTCAAAGTGACCCGGTGAATAGTGGTAAAAGTCAATTTGGATAGAAAGGGAATGAACAGAGTGGTATGATACAAGACTTCGCGCGCTCTTTATTAGTTGATGTCTTGATGATTTAATGAGTTTCAAATATGAGCATTACTTTTTTTAGTTTGTTTAATTCCGGTGCTTTTATTGGGTTTCTTCACCTCCCTCTTTTTGATGACTGATTGCGTTTCAAATAACAAAATGTAATACATTTAGGCTTTATAACAAAATGTAATACATTTAGGCTTTAAGTAGTACTTTCTCAATAGCTACTCGAATTTTTAGAGAGAGAAAATCCTCTCTAAGATCTCCAGTGCACAAACGTGTTCATCGAAATCTTCAAAGTTCATCCTCATCCTTGGCAAGTTCATCACCAACATCAACACGATTACCTCATCATCTGATCTTGTCTTTTCAATAGAGCCCTATCATCTGCAACTATCCCTAGTACCGTGAAGAACAAACAACCCACTACAACTCAAATTTCGATTTTCTGATCCAAATCTGCTCAAGCTTTTGTTTTCTCCTCTTTCCAAAGTCAAACACTCTTTTTCCCAAGATCTTCCATCATTGTTTTTGCCTCGTTTCTACTCCTCAAAACAATTAACCCACGGAAACCACAAAAAAAAACTACAAAAAAGTTTTCCCAGCCGCCGGGTTCTTCGAAACCCTAAATCTGCTTTCCACAAAACCACTTTCCATCTTCTCAACCGCCTCAACCCACCCAATCGTGTGCTTCACCATCTGCACCCCTCTCTTCTCTTAGCTTCTACATCCCTCATACCAACTGCTTCCCCATCATTCCTAGCTACTATCCCCCCCCCCCCCGTCAAACAAAGCAACCCTAGACCAGCAATCATCATGGCTATGCCTCCCACAATTAAACTGGAGACTCCCACAAATCGTCTCTCCAAGTCCTTCCATCTGCCTCCTCCCTCCAACAAAGCTATGAACCGTAACCTCTACCGCCCGCCGCACCGCCGCGGAGGAACCCAACCAATCCCACAGGCACCGCCGCCACCTCCCCCTCCTCCGCATCGCCATCGCTATCGGCCGCCTCCCCCACTCCCTTCCAACCGCCATCAACCCCAGAGCCACTACAGTGGCCATTCAACGTCACCGCGACCCCACCGTCGCTACCAACGACCGGTGCCCAACCGCCCACCAAATATCATTTACCACACTCACCGCCAATTTCGACCGCCTGGCCACCCTGAGGATCAATATAGAAGGGGTTTTCAGACTGCAATACCCCACCCCATTCGGTACCGCTATGAAACCACTGACCACCAGTGTCTTCTGGTGTTTGTTCCAGACCGCCACCGCTTCCCTCCGGAACTGCTGCTCACTCTCCTACGGCGGCTATGGCGCGCAACCTCCGAGCTACAACTTATAATGAGCCATGACAATCTCTACGTGATTCATTTCCCGGACTATAATGAGCTTCTTGCTGTTTTACATGGCGGCCCATATTCCGTTCGAGGTGTCCTTGTGACAGTCGATCAATGGGACTCCGAAGTAGCACTGCAAGATGTGGCAATTCCTCTAATCGCTGTCTGGTTTCGACTTTATAACCTGCCACTTAGATGTTTCACCCCCGCGGCAGCCGACTACTTAGGCTCCATTTTGGGCCAAGTTGCTAGAACGGATAATGTTTTTGCCTCTTCCCGCGTACATGGTTATTTGCGTATTCAGATTTGGCTTGATCCCAATGTCCCTCTTATTGCAGGGTTCTATTTGTGTGATGATGTCCATGGCCTTATTTGGATCCCCTGCATTCCGGAGAAAATTTTCCATCTATGCCGTGCATGTGGATGCATTGGCCACGTCCTCTCTCAATGCACCCTCCATCCTCTTCAAGCTCGCATCCGCATTGATCAGCAACTACAACGAATGGCGGCACGTATCCAAGCACCACTTCTAGCGCAACCGGAGCTTAGCATGTATGCTTATCAATGGAGGCGTCCCCGCTCTCAACCACCATCCCCTCCAGAGGAGCCACAACTCATGATGGGTCATCACCAAAACCCCTTTCAGCACAGTGAGACACTACACCCCATTATTCAAGAGATGGAAGATGATGTCTTTATCTATGAAGGGGACGTAGAAGGTTGCAATTATGAGGACTTCCTCAACCGATACGATGATCATTGGGAGGGCCATGGAGTCTTTCCTAATCAACCTTTTCTCATCCAAGAACAACCTCCAACAGAGCATCAGATTGCAACGAATGCCACCATCATACAACCCCTGCCATTGGGCCTTCCCCCTCCCCCAATCCAACAACGCTCTCAACCATCTTCACCACCACAACACCCTGTAACACCACCACCAACCAGGCCATCACCGCCACCACCACCACCACCGCCGCCGCCACGCCGAACCCCTCTTGTCCGCAAAATGGAACCCCACTATCCATTCTGTCCCACTATGGCTGCTAAGCTCTTGGATGAAAATTTTATCCCAACCCAGGAGGAATGGGACTATCTCCAATCCACTTGGTCGGCGTTCATCACTCATTGTGTCTCCCCTCCAGCCGTGGTTTCCTTTGACAGAGGGGAACTCGGACCAGAGTCCTCCCCCATCAACTTACAAGTGGGGATTGATTCAGTCATACCCTTGAATGAGGCAGGCTCTACTCATCCGATACCACCCGTCATCCCACAGCCTCCACTGGTCATTCGTGAAGGGGTAGGCACAAATCCTAACTGCGCTAAAAGGAAGAGGGAATGCCACGGTAAAGGAAAAGCAAAAATGGTTGATAGTGATGATTCCGACTCTTCGGACGACGACAGTCCGCCACCACGCCTTCCGCGCTCACGTCCCTGGATTTACCCTCATGAATACGAGGCTCAAACAAGCTCTCAACCCACTGTTGGGGAAAAAAGATCCTCCCCCGTATCTGAACATGTCCAAGACGGTATCAAAAGTCCTAAGCTGCGTGATGTGCTCGCTGACTTCTCGGCCATACGCCATAACCCGGACGGATTCACTGCCACGGATCACATCTTGGCTCCCATTTTCTTCGAAGAAAGGTTTGAAGTGTTCTTAGCTTATCAAGATTATGAGCATGCTGTTATTATGTACTATCTAAGTGAGGAGTTTACTTTTGGTTCTAATTCGGTGGAGGCTGAAACTCAGTCTCCGCCTTCATCATGAAAATATTAAGTTGGAACTGTAGGGGGTTAGGACAAGACCTTACGGTTCACGCGCTTAAAAATCTATGTTCTAAGCATCATGCATGTATTACTTTTGTAATGGAAACTAAGAAAGCAACGGATGATCTTTTGTTTTTATGTAATTCACTTGGTTACGATACTTCGATCGGAGCTAACCCTACAGGTACAAGAGGCGGATTGTGGGCGGCTTGGCACTCCTCCCTCAACATTACTCCCGTTTTCCACAACAATTGGTTCATTATTTTACAACTTTATGATGTTCGGCAAGGCCCATGGAATCTTGTTCTGTTTTATGGGCACTCGAAAGCGGAACAAAAACAATCTGTTTTTGCCCTTCTACACCAACAACTCATTATGCTGTCACAACCATTCCTTATTATCGGTGATTTCAATCAAATTGGAGGTACACATGAAAAGCTATCATCCACAAAATTCAAACCCAAAGGCTTACACATTTTCAGCGAGTTTGTCGCCTCTCTCCAACTCCAGGATCTACAATCTCATGGAGTTTTTTACACTTGGACAAATGGCCGCAGTGGTCGTCATGCTACGTATGAAAAAATTGACAAAGTGCTTATGACTAACGAATGGAGTCGCATGTTCCCAAAAGCGGTTCTACTCAACTTACCCATACAACGATCCGACCACAGCCCTCTTATTCTGGATACGGAAGGACATGCTTTCAAGCCTAAACGGACGCCCAAATTTGAAGCTACTTGGCTACAGCATGATGCCACAAACCACATAACGACAAAAATTTGGGTTAGCGAATTGATTGGATCCGCAACTTTCACTTTCTTCCGCAAACAACAACGTCTGCTCCGTCATATGCGCAATTGGAATTCTAATGTTCTAACGGCTTTACCTCAGCGTATCAAAGCTGCTCAAGAAGATATTACGGCACTTCAATCTCAACTCCAAGCTCCGCAATTGGACGACAGACTGCTCACCGCAACTATTAAATCTGACCAACTTGCACGTATTCACCTAGACAAACTTTATATTGAGCAAGATATTTATTGGAAACAACGAGCAAAAGAGGCATGGCTGCGTCATGGTGATACAAACACCAAGTTTTTCCACCGCGCTGCAACAATTCGACGCAATCGGGCGCTCATCATGGGAATTTATGACAACCAGGGTAATTTAATTCATTCTCAGCAGGATATTGCCGTTTGTCTCACACAACATTTCAAAAATCTGCTACAACCACCACAGCTAGCCGGCGTGCAGCCAACCCATTTCAGCTGCGCCTCTTTACTCAACAACCACTTATCTGACATAGACAAATTTCAGCTCGAGAGCCCATACACCTCAGAAGAAGTCTACACTGCTGTCTTCCAGCTTGGGAAGAATAAGGCACCGGGCCCTGATGGCATCATTGCGGAATTTTTTCAAAAACAATGGTCCACTATTGGAGACTCATTAACACAAGCAGTCCTACTACCTCTTTCCACGGGATTCATGCTCCGCGAAATGAATCACACTTTCATAACCCTTATTCCAAAGATCAAGGACCCGCTATCTGCATCTGACTACCGCCCAATCAGTCTTTGCAATGCCCTTTACAAGATACTGGCCAAAGTGTTAGCCAATCGACTTAGCAACGTCATACACTCGATTATTTCTCCACAACAAACTGCCTTCCAAAAGGGCAAACTTATCTCCGACAATATCCTTATAGCGCATGAATTATTGCACTTCATCAGGAAAAAGACACAAGGCAAGAAGACGTTCTATGCACTAAAGCTTGATATGAATAAAGCCTTCGACCGAGTCTCATGGCCGTTCCTCCAAGACTGTCTTCTCAACTTAGGGTTCGGGCCTCTGTTCACCCGCAATATTATGATGTGCATAACGACCGTCTCGTCAGCTGTTCTCGTCAATGGCCAGCCATCCACATTCTTCTCACCATCTCAAGGCCTACGCCAAGGTGATCCATTATCGCCATTTCTCTTCTTAATTGTCTCCGAGGCCTTTTCAGCATCAATGGCGCATTGCACGACAAATGGCACTCTCACTGGAGTCCAAGTTGCGCGCACAGCTCCCCCCGTATCTCATCTACTGTTTGCAGATGACACTTTCATATTTCAATACTACACGGCCCCCCAGCTCACTCAGCTTCAATCAGTGCTACAGACTTATTGCGTTCAATCGGGACAGCAGATTAACTACCAAAAATCTGAACTCTACTGCAGCCCTAATATGAGTTCCCAGGACACGGACTTTATTTGTTCAACGCTTGGCATCCATCATGTTGATCGGCCGGGGATCTATTTGGGTACAATTATGGATTTCGCACAGTCAAAGGTGGCTATTTTTGCCCATATCCTCACGCGTATAAAAAACAAACTATGTCTGTGGAAGCAATTATCTCTCTCCTTTGCGGGCCGACTTGTACTAATTAAATCGACACTCATGGCAATCCCAACCTACATATTATCGGTCTTTAAAGCACCGGCCTCCTTCTATGACGACGTCCGAAAGATTGTATCAGCTTTTCTCTGGTCCAATGGAAAGAAGAAAGGGGTTTACTGGCGTTCGTGGAGCTACCTCTGCTTGGATATTTCTCAGGGAGGATTGGGGATTCGGGACCTTAAGGCACACAATCAGGCTTTGCTCGCCAAAACAGCCTATCGTCTTATCACAGATTCCTCCAGCTTGCTCGCGCAGGTTCTCAAGGGGCGCTATTTCCCGCATAGCAGTTTCTTACATGCGAAGACACCGTCTTCTTCCTCCTGGGGTTGGCAAAGTATTATCTGGGGTCGATCACTGGCCGTCTTGGGAACAACGTCAGTTATTGGGAATGGCCTTGCAACCCATCCTCTTTGCCAACAATGGTTTCCAGGAGAGCCATATGTACCCAACATCGCACCAATCATGCTCCAGACCTATCCCACGCTGAAGGTGGCAAACTTCATCCATCAAAACCCCCCGGATTGGAACCACACCCTTTTGTCTAATTTTTTCGACCCAGGGCAAGTCCGTCGCATCGCAATGATACCGCTGCTGGGCTTGGACTCCGAAGACACCTTCGCATGGAAACCCTCCAGTACAGGTTCCTTTTCGGTCCACTCAGCCTACTCTCTGGTGTGTTCGTCCAATAACCCCCTCACCAGATTGCCCTCGCAAGACGCAATCAAAGCCCTTCACCTCATCCGGAAGCTTCACCTAGAGCCCAAAGTATTCACTTTTGCTTGGAAAGAGCTATCGGGAGCTCTGGCAGTTAAGGCGCAACTCAGATCTCGGAACATAATACGATTGCCAGCTACATGTTTTCTTTGCGGTGGCACGGATGAAACCACTGCGCACTGCTTATTTTTCTGCAATCATGCACGAGCTATTTGGTTTGGGTGCCCACTGGGGTTTCGGGTTCAGTCAGACACGCACCACACATTTAGTACCATCCTGTAAACGTTGCTTCAGTCAACTACCATCGCCGACGACAGAGTAATAATAATAATTACTCTCCGCCAAATTTGGCTCGCCAGGAATTCAATGACGATGAAAGCAATTCGCGTCTCTCCATTGGATTCTCTCAATGCCATCCCGGTTGTCGTTCACAGGCAAGTATCCCGTAATATAGCTCTACATAAATCGACGTCAGCACAACAACAATCTATTCGCAATGACTGTCTGCCTGACTGACTCGCGCCCGCGGTCATCCAACCCCCACTTACATGGGTCCTGGTTACGCACTTACTTGGTTGATGCCACTTGGAACAGCAAAGAACCATCTGTTGCAGCGTGGATTGATGCAACGACTACAACTACCGGTCACTACGCCCAATATTTAGCAGAATCTCCAATTCAATCTGAAGCTAGAGGCGTCTCTGAAGCATTACGATGGCTGCTAACAAATGGGTACACAGACATCGACATCCACACTGACTGCCAGTCACTTCTGCTCCATCTCCAGCGAAGCACTAGTCCGGCTGAATTACGCACTATATTAGCTGACATTAGGCACTCAGCCAGTCAATTTCTTTACTGTAATCTTACTTTTGTTCGTAGAGCCGGTGTCCAGGCAGCGCATGACAAAGCGCATGCCATTGTACGACACTTGCAAAAACGCAGCGTTTAATTCTATATATTTCGTTTCTTTCAAAAAAAAAGTAGTACTTTCTCTGTTCTCTCTGAATCTTCACCCTTTTTTATTTTACTACTATTCATTTAATCACTTTAATTCGGTAATCTGATTAGTAAAACAAGCAAGAATTTGATAATCTTTGCACGCTGTTGTAGAGTAAACTTCATTCTACAACAGCATCAAAATATTATAAAAAAAATACATCGTTTGGATATCCAAATCACCGGGTCAAAGTGACCTGATCACGGAAGAAAAAGTCAATAGGTGAAGATTCAGAGAGAACGGAGGTAGTATATATTGGTAGTTTATTTATATAATTAAAAATATTTTTAATAATATAGGAATTTACTTTCTTAAATACAAAAGAATAGTATTTTTCAGCTTACAATAGTTTTCTACATTATATTTACTATGATATTTTCTTTTTAATGTAAATTTCTTTATTTAGATGCTGATAAGTATGAATCTGGTATTGTTGGTAAAACTTTTTTAAATTGATAAACTATATTTAATTGTGTTTTTTACTTTAATTAGTTTTCTCAAAGTCTAGATTCATATCATATTTTCTCTAGAACCCTCTTTTCTTGGAAAATTAGTTTCCCTCACTCTATAGATTGAGTCATAGAGTTTAGAGAAAATCAAGTTGTTAGAATTCCTCATACATCAACATGAGAGAGAGAGAGAGAGAATTCCTCTAGGGTCCGACCAGAGAAAGAGAGAGCCTCCAGGTGTCATATGAGTCTTCAGCTTCGCACGACCATAGAGATAGATAAGAAATGCTATTGGGTTTGGCCGTGTGCTTCGTGCATAAGCTAGGAGCGACTGATTGCTTTTGTGTTCTGATTCAACGTCAGTTGCACGTATTCCTGTGGTGATTCATCTTTATTCTGGTATTTAAAATTATTTTATATTTTGGATTCATTCATGTTAGACATTTTCTTCGTTGATTCATTCAAGTTCAAGTCTATCTCTCTTTTGATCTAGAATTTATGTTGTTTTATCTACCTCCGTCTAGAATTTGTCATAAAATTCAATTGTTCTAAATTCAATTCTTTTGATATTTTTCTTAGTATTAATTTTTTATCGACCTGTGTTTTAGACGGTCTCTTCTCTAGAGACGTATCAAATTCTAAACTCTCAGGTTTCTCTCACTTATGTTCATCCTTAAGTTGTTGTTTTTTTTCAGATCTGTTAAGTTGTGACTATGATGAACTATTTTGATCTTATTAAGTCATGTTGAACTATGTATGGAGTTAATCTTTGTATCGTCTAGAGTTTATACGATTCTGTTAGTCTTGTCTCGTTGCAGGTTTCTTTGTTCAAGTATCTACCTGTGATAGAGTTATTCACTGACGAACTAAACTGTGATATAGTTGTTCACTTGAGGAGCTACGATGGTAAACGTCCCGTAGTGCACACACATAATAGGTAGTTCACGTGTAGATAGGGTCGACAACTCAAGGCTTGAGTTGGTGTGTTAGTGGCCATTTAGATTCAAGGGAGTACTTGAATTGCCACCGCGTGTGGTGCTACACAAGATAGATTGCAAAAGTTAGGAAGATAAATGTATTGTGGTGAGTAGCTCATATGTGTGATAGCTTGTTAGAGCATCCACAATAGTGTAATCCAAAACTTAGCTATATATTTTACTAATTCTATTTTAGCCAGTAGATATATTATGTTTTGCTCCAGTAGTGTTAGCCAATTTTAATTCACATTTTTTCTAAAATTGTAGAGTCCTTCACAAACTATACATGTGAGGTGTGAGAAATTCTAGGAAGTGAGAACGTGGGGAAACAATTCGGAAAATTAATTTGGATGAGAATAGTATGCTTACTAGATGTGGCGAGCAAAAAAATAGGAGACCAAAGTAGCAAGTGAATTAGCGAGTCTACTGGAGTCCTAGTTCCACAAAACATGCTCTCTATTTTAGTAATAACTTCCGTTTAACTAGTCTACTGTGGATGCACTTATGTATCTTGTTTCAGACAGTTTCTGGAAACAAAATTGTCCAGCACTGGTTGGTGCTAGTAGATGATTTTTTTTTTATCCTAACTGACCTTCTTAGACAGAGAACACGATGTAGCTTTCCTAACGTAAAAATCATGTGTACCGTGTCTCCTTACTTTATATATAAATGTCGTACAGTGATTGTTTACTTTAAAGTTATATCATCGCATCTACTATCGATCTTATGTAGTCCTTGATTCGACCTTTTTGTGTTGTCAAATATCTATTCTATCTTTGTGGCAATGACTTATCCAATTGGCTCTACGTTGTACACTTTCGTTATCTCGTGAGATGCAATTAGATACGTAGACACACTGGTACTCGAGTGCTTGTTTGTCGTCTACCGACTCTATAACCACTCTCAGATACACTCACAATGACCGTGCTTCTAGAATGGATGAGTAATATAGAGAAAGACTCTCTCTTTTCTCTTTCTAGGATTTTTTTAAAATGATTAACTCCGCTTTTTTAATTCCTCTTGTTCTTGCTACCAAGTAACAAGCACAAGTAAAAAAAAATCCTAAAGAAGAACCCCCAAGCCACAGTCACCCACAAGCAATTCCACTTGCTCAAATTAGTTATCCCCTGCTCTTGTAGTATGTCTTGCCCAGTCTTCATGCAGCTTGATGCAGTAATGTTCACTCCCAACGTTCCACTCATGTTGTCGAGAAGCTTGATCTTCAAAGCTTCAGGTAGTGCCCCTAGCATAGAGTTATCGAACATTTGTATTCCTGTCATGAAGCACTTAGTCGGGTTCTGGAATTCATTGTAGAGGACAGCTTCATACGGATACTTCACCAAAGAAATGTAATGGAACCAAATCCAGTAGAGCGGGATCCGGTCTCGAGTAATGAAGAATCCACTGAAGATAAGGAAGTAAGCCAACATCGCAACGACGACTGTGTAGCCGAGCATCACATTGGGGACAACACCGGATAAGAAAGTTACGAACGAGCTCCCGGACCAAAACGAGGCCAATATTACACCAAAATAGAAAGTGAACCCTGCCGCACCGCCATCAAGTCCAACGGCCCAAAATGTAATTGTCGCAAACACCAACGAGAGGAAGACCAATGCGGGCAATGCGGTGAGCGAATGGGCTAGTACATAGGACGACCGCCGGTAGGTGTTGTGCGCGGTCTCCCGCATGAATATATACCGCTCTTGGAGGAACATCGGGAGTGCCTCGGCACACGTGTAGAATGTCGTCGACATCGCGAAAGCGAAGAACCCGAGCCGCTCTTGCACGCCTTTTGGCGAATTGTCGAGCCTCCAGAACATCGTTGCTAGAATGAATCCCGTGACGGCGACCGCACATAGTCGGATTCCAAAGAGTTCTGGCATTCTGCGGGAATTTATCATAGTCCTCTTGGCGATGACCGATGTCTCGGTCCATAACGGGTTCGCAAAGGTGGGGACCGTGGAATTTTGTTTGGCGTCTGTGGTGGCGCCCGACACGAGCTTTCCGCGAGAGATGCTTGCGCGGATCGCTTCTTTAAGGGACAATCGGTTGGGCGTGGCCGAAGTGTTACCAGATCTCCTGGTGTTCTGCCATGTTTTGTTGAATTCGACCAACGATTTGGTCCCTCCGGGAGATCCCTCGAGTTCCCGGATCAGATCTAGTGTGAATTCGGTTCTGTTCTCGTTCTCCGATATAGGGTGGCCGAAATCGGAAAAAAACAAGGGAAGATTCATCGGAGGACCACTGTAAACCGTATGTCCTCTGGATAGGAACAGCAACCGATCAAGCAATTCGAGGATCCGGTAACTGGGTTGATGAACCGTCATGATGACTATGCTCCCGCTCTGAGCAATTCGTTGGAGGACCTTCACCACCATGAAAGCGCTCGTGGAATCGAGCCCTGAAGTGGGTTCATCGAGGAAAAGTATAATCGGGTCGTGGATGATGTCGATTCCGATCGAAACCCTACGGCGCTCTCCGCCCGAAACCCCTCGGTGGCCTTCGTCTCCGATTATAGTCTTGGCTGCGTTTTTGAGACCCAATTGGTCGATTAGAGCTTGAACCCGGAGCTTCTTTTTTGATTTCGACAGAGACCGTGGAAGCCGGAACTCCGCCGCGAACATGAGCGTCTCCTCGACGGTGAGCATCGGGAATAGCAGATCGTCTTGCATTACATAGGCGGAGATGACTTTCGTGAGCCTCGAATCCAGCGCCTCGCCGTTGAGGGTCACCGTCCCTTTCAAGCTCCCTTTGGAGATTCGGTTCGCCAGAGCATCAACCAGAGTCGATTTCCCAGAGCCGGAGGCTCCGAGCACGGCGAGGATCTCTCCGTCATGGGCCTCGCCGGAGATGTCGTTCAATAGACCCTTGGTTTTGGCGAAGAGTGTTTCTTCGCCAGAAGCTTGCTCTGTGCGGATTAGAGGTGGGAGGGTAATTTTGCGGCGGACATTGACAGTGTAGTTGAGATTGGTGAAGGAGAGGACGAAAGGGACGGGGTTGCTGCTGTTCACATCGATGGCCCTATGTTCTACAGACATTGTCGTGTTTTTTTTGAGCTTGAAGGTGTTGTTGTCTGTGTAGAGTTGCTCATGAGGACTTCATAGCTCTCCCACTGTGGACTTGCTCAAAGGTGATGCCCAACATGTCTCTTTGTTCTCCTTATCTTAACCTGCTTACCAGTTGTATTTGCATGGTTGCAGAAAGGTGATGCCCAACACGTCTCTTGCCATTCCCAGATTCCAGACGCGTTTGTTATCCGGATTTCTTATCAACTACCTGGTCTACGCATGCTTTCTTTCTGTAGGAAAAAAAATGATCATCTGTTTTTCATATATCGAGAGAATTAATGGGAGGAAAAAATCAACTTAAAGAGCATCCGCGATTTTCCGAACAATTTAACTCCATATCTCGTACCCTTTCCCCTTTTATACGGCAAGGAGCTGAAAGCGTGAACTAAAATACAGCATATGATACAAGGCTTCGCACACTCTTCATTAGTTGATGAATTGCGTTTCAAATACCAGCATTACTTTTTTTAGTTTGTTTACCTCCGGTGCTTTTATTGGGTTTCTTCCTTGCCCGATTTTTGATGACCTTATTGTGTTTCAAGTACCAAAATGTAATAGCAGCTAGGGTGGTAGCTCAAGTGGTAGAGCGTTGGAAGCCCCTACATGAAGTCCCGGGTTCAAACCCGGTTGACGACAAAATAATTTCTCAAAAAAAATACCAAAATGTAATATATTTAGGCTTATAAGTAGTATATAAAATACGGGGGTGTAGGTAAAATTTTCAAAACTCTGCTGAGGACACGGCTTCTCATTGGAAGTATGAAGTTCCTCGCTTTTCCGTTTACGTCTCACTTATGCCCCTAATCCTGCCACTGTAATGTTCACTCTTTTGTTTGTGGTGTTAAGAATGCCTTGAATTGACTCTCAACAAGATCTGGCAAGGAAACAAGTCAAGAAGCCGAAAAGAGGAGTTCGGACGAAGCTGCAGTTTTTCGTACGAAGAAGAGTGTGTTCGCACGAACACACTAGGAATCCGTTCGAGGAGTTCACACGAACAAGAAGTGTTCGCATGTCCTTTTCGCGCAAACACCTGCGAGGTATGGGCAGTTCTCATTGTTTCCAAGTTGGTTTGGAAACGTTTTTGGCCGACTTGAGCTGAAAGCAAAGTTCAGAGGTCTATATAATGGTCATAGACCTTGGCTTAGACTTCTGTACTAGTGAGGATGTATCGTGAGTGTTTCTCACATAATTAAAGACATTTTTTTCTCGCCGTGGAGGCAAGGGCGAATTCACATAGACAATTGTGGGGGCTATAGCCCCCACTAGAATTACACAATAGTAGCTTATTAGTAGCATTTTTTCTTAAAATGTCCACTCTCTTAATTTAAGCTCCCACTGAGACAAAATTCTGGATCCGTCCCTGCGTGGGGGTAGTTAACGTGACCGTTAGTGAAGTGAACCATGTTAAATTTGTGCCTCGCTCTTAATTTCTTGTTCATTCGTTCTTGTATTTCGACACCCTCGTTATAACATGCAGTAATAATCTCAAAAGGGAAACTAGATTTTGATACACCTTGGTGTTCCTCATGAGGCATATATACTTCCCTGCCAGGTGAGACCTGAAGAAGTTTTGGAAAAAGCACTGCTTATAGTTCAAAATTCTCAGCTGAATCTAATATTGTGGGCATATAAACTAATGAGATTCCACATCCTTTGATGCTTTCTTGATAATTTTATCAGCCATTTGTTTTGTTTCAGGTCTGTAAAACTCATGCTCGTTTAGTTATTCAAGTTGGAGATCTGGCTGAAATTAATCAGGTTGGTAATTTATGTTATAGGAGAAAATTGTTTCCTACTGTGAACTATTATGGTTTTGTCATGTATGACATGCTGTTTTACCCGAGTTCTTTTTTATACTACTATACGGTCACTGTAAATTACTAGTGTAATCAGGCTTGTCGTGTTACCTACTTCTTAAAACTATTGTAGGTCTCAATATAAGTTTGAGAAAACACGCATGAAAGTCCTGAATTGACTGTTCTCGCATTGTTGCATGTATATGAAACTAAACTTCCTCTGTTTCATTTCGTTCTTTTGACCTGGTGTTTTGAGTTCAAGAATTCAGTAATCTTTTCATGGTGTTGTACAGTACATTTCAATCTATAACAGCCTGAAAAAGTAGTGAAAAATTCCATCGTTTTGCTATTCTAATCATCGGGTCAAAGTGACTCGAGTCACCGGGTCATTAGGAAGAAAGAGAGGAAACAAAGGAAATACAAGACAAAATTTTGCAACACTAGTCCCTATACATTGCTATGGTGACATTTGTGTGCTATTTTTTACTTCTGAGGTTTCATTTGTCACTTGGATCATGTTGTGCAAACTTGCAATTTCTAGTTCATAAAGAAAGATTTTCTTATATTTTCATTCATATTTCTAGACCAATTTTGGTTAACCCCTCTTGTCGCTCATTTTCATCATCATCATCTATATCTATATAAAAACAAAGTTATGAGAGAGGTTCATCCTCCTAACGACACATAGGAATTTAGAAAAATTATATGTATGCCATGTGTTGTCTTATGTGGCATAATAAGCCAATTATTTCTGAACACCTTAATTTCAATTGACATGTCAAATCTAAGATCCAATTACAATTTGCCAACTAATATTCAACTACATTTAATACATTGAAACTACAACATTCTGCATTGGCATTTGAGTAAAGATAATAATTTCTCCATGCATTGACAATAAAAGTCTCAAAGGTTTTAAAGTTTTCAAAGCTTTGTTCAATGAATTTCATTTCAAAGAGATGTCTTTTGACTTTTCATTTACAACATTTTTTTCAATGTATTATTACCACATTTTTTTCACAGAACTTCAAAATGCAGTTTTTTTTTTCAATATATTGATTTTTACATTTTATTAAAACCTGTTCTAATTAAACAACTATTAGACAAACTGAAAACATGTTTTTAATTTACAACCCAAACTTATACTTTTTAACTACACCAACGTTTATTGAATTTTTTTCCTGACTGTATTTTCAATTACATGTCAAGAATTACCACACATTCACTAAGACTATTCAATAATTTGTTTTGTCATCAATTGGAGAAAACATAATCATCTCCGTATAGTTATTTTTCCTTTTTTTTTACCTTTCACTGAAAACAAACATGCTTACAATGAGCATACAACCATTCCAAAAAAAAATTTAAGACCATACCAACGTTCATCAAAATTCTTGCCTTATCATGTTTTCATTTGGTATTTATATAGGTGCAAACAGACATTTAAAAAATTAAAATAATGTGCTTTCAAAATATATAACCAACTTATGCATTTGCATAACATTTTTGCCGTTCACTTATTACACAAAAATGAGTACAGTCTTCTCATATAAAAATGAGAAAACAATAGTTCCTAAAAAAAAGGAAAGACGTTTTTGAGTAAAATAAAAGAAAATTACAAAAATACCTATTTACAAAAAAAGAATCATGTCTCCTTTATTTTTGGTGCATAAGTAAGATCTTTGTTTCTTTGAATGCAATTCTTTGTGTCTGTGTGTGTATGTTTTCTCCTACAGCTATAATGGATTGGAAGACTAGAGGAAACTCAATATATTGATAACTTAAAATTCCAAAAGTTTTAGATTTTCCATTGCTTAGTTAAATGAATTTTGTTTCAAAAGAGTTATATTTTCTTGTAATTTTGGTGCAATATAATGATTTGAAATTTGACAAAAAAAATCCCCTGCAGTATTGTCTCGCTGACATTTAGCTGCCAACATAATTGATTTTGTCAAAAACCCTCATACAGCGAGACGATACTGCAGGGGAGTTCTCTGTTAAAATTTCTTAGGAATTTATCATTTATTTCTAAACAAGTGTCAGAAAAATTAAAAACATGATATTTGTTATTACCAACAAAATCTTATCAATGTCTTGAAATTTTTGTCTTACTATGTTTTCAAGTATAATTTCTGGAATTACATGTGCGCTGCGACATTTAAGTAATTTGATTTATATAGAATTACAAAAAATGTATTCATTTGCGTATAATTATCTTTTCTGTTTATCTTTTAATTAAATAATGTGCTAAACATGACCATACGACCATTTCAAAAATTTAACACATTTTTTTCTTATCCTTTTTGTCAAATCGTTAGACCATACCAACGTTCATCTACATTTAAAAAAAAACGTTCATCTAAGTTCTTCTCTTACTATGTGTTTCAGTTGTAATTTATAAATGACCAAACAGACAATAAAATGTTGACATAATCTTCTTTTAAAATTTCATAACCAACTATTGCGCCGATATAAATTTTTTTTCGTTTACTTACTACACAACAATAAGTAAACAATCTTCTCATATAAAAAATGAGTAAACAAGCGTTCTGAAAAATATGAAAGACGCTTTAAAAAGAATAAAATAAAACACAAAAATGACGTATTTACCCAAATATTGTTACAGCACCATTATTTTTGGGTGCATAAGTACGATTCTTTGTTTCTTAGGGTGCAAACTGTATTTTCTTTTTCTTCTTTTGTGTCTTCTCCTTCAGCGTCACCAATAATGGATTGGAAGAGTAGAGGATACTCGATCGCTAATACAATGAGCCGATACCTAGATTCACTCGCATAGAAGTCTGATCGATGAAAGCCAAAGGCAACAGAAGTCAAGTATTTCTCGCAGAACAAGCCCGCATGGAGCATCACTTCTCATCATACTTGCACATAATCCCTAACTTATAGACTCTCTTCAGTAAGATGGTATTTTCCCTTACTGTCGACTCACGATAGTTTTATTTTCTCTTTCTCTTCAGGCTTTAGCACTTTCCTCAAGTCTTTTGACAACAGTTATCCAATTTAATTTGGGAATCCTAATAGGTAATTCCTTCCCACAGTGGCTCACCGTTGTATGGATTCTTTGAGTCAATTTCCTACAAGTATAAAACATAATTTAGTGTTCTCAAAGTCACATTAATTCATTAGGACAAATAAGAGTAGGTTTTGTACGAAATTGGAAATCTCACATGTTTACATGAGAATTAATGTGAATACTACTTGAAAGTCTTATATATAAATTCATTAACCACCTTCTTCTATCTAGTGTAACTAGTAAGGAGCACGTGTGTTGCACGTGTATTATTTACTTTTTGTATTAAAAAAAATATAAAATTTTAAACGCTAAGTTTGCAGATGTCATTCTTGAACACGACTCACAATGGGGTTGAGGATAATCAAAGATACACTTGTTACATTTTTCTCCTACAAAACTCATGAATTGTTGAAACATGAATGGTTTAGAACTTTGGCTTTATACATAGAGGTAAGAAAATTATTGCGCAAATCAGATTAGGACTTGAAACTCCGCAAGTGCATTGGTGGAGTAGGCTCCAAAAAGATTACATGAAAATGCAAAATCGCAGTGTGCTTTCACATAAAGGTCCTCATTTTCAAATGTGTAATTGCATGTCAGGTTTTTGATAAATTGTCTTACACAATCACATGATCAAATGAAAACCAATGATTATTGTAATTGGGCTTGACATCCTATGTAAGTCCATTACTGGATGCCTGCAAACCAGACAAATTGTCTCTTGCAATTTCTTTGGTATCATGTAAGATGTGTTTCACTGATGTCGACAAGAACATTCAATGTTTAAGTTTAAACTGACTAATAGACACAATCAACAATTAATATAGCAGGCGTGTTGCACATGATAGATAGTATCCCATTTCCGTGTCAATTAAAGTTCCAAGCAATTGATCTGGATGTCTGGATAGAATATATAGAGAAAAATAAGCCTGCATGATTCTACGAAGGAGAACTCAGTAACCAAGGGGATCCTCAAGAATATATTACACTGTGTAACTGCAATATTATCCAAATACAGGTGTTCCATGAAAATATATCAATTGAAAGCAAAAAAGAATACAATTAGAAATCTCCTTACATATAAAACCCAATATGCTACTTAATGTAAAAATAAGGTAAACATAAGATAACATAAAATCAGGGGGAAAACAACATAATAACAAGTACATATAAGTTCCCCACAACTCCCACAGTGTTGAGATGCTACTTATTAAATAAGTAACTCAAATCCCATGGAAATTACACTTTAATTAAATTCAACCAACTACACAGAGTGTGTGAGTCCTTTTTTCTCACATCATTACTTCCTCTTATCTGTCACTGAGGTACTAATCTGAATGGCGCACCATCTATTATATCCATGTGATGTAATTGCTCAATGATTTTCATAGAAAGATGGCTCTTATGGAATACTATAGAGAACAAACTACTCCAAGCCCCTCCAAGCAACCTGAATAGATGACTAAATTCATGGTCGTCAATGTCAGGCATAACAACCTGTCTTGGAGCTCCGAGAAATAAAGAGAGTTGATCATGATTCGAGATTAATCAACATAAAAAGCTAGGAATAATCTAGGAATGTGGCATCATTAGGATTCAACATTCTTAGAAGACATTTGATAGAAGACGCATAAAGCATATGTATGAAGTCCATGAATGTATACTCTTGAAACCATGCTTGTTTAATTATTGACATTTCAATTGAAATTCCGCCAAAAAACTTCCCAATTAGAATAGTTTATATCCTCCCACATCTACCATGTATAAAAAGCAAATCCGTAAAACTATTGAGAATCTAAACTCCTATTCTTGTCTATATATAAACATGAATCTGATTCTATTTTTCTAAAACTTAAAAATGAATGAACGCAGGGAGAGATTCTCATTCTCATAATATAGCCATGCCATGGAATTGCCTTAGTGCATTATTAGACTTTCCAACTCCAACTAATGCCGAAAATTATATATGTGATACTACAGCGGACATGAGTCGATTGAGAATTTCCATGCTGTTAGATGGTTCCATTGTGTGTTCCGTACTCACAAATAAAAATCTCTTCCTTCCTCTCAAAAAAAATAAAAAAAAAATCTCTTCCAGTAGTTACATTTAACGATTTCTCTGTTTATCTATTATCATAAAGACAGCGTACGAACTAACGGGGTGTTACCGGAACATAACAAAAAACCAGACTGACTTATCTTTTCCATTAGAGGAAGGTTTATGGACCAACTAACCCAGAAAATCAAATCCCATGATAGTGGAAACCCATGGGCAGCAAAAGCTACAAAACTGCCGACAACGAGGATGGAATTGAATGATTCGTAGTTACTGCTTGTGTTCCTAGCGAAATCAATGCCAATGTAGGAAATTCCATGTACGCGCTCTCTTAAACTCTTGGGAATCAAGGTACTGTATAGCAGAGGCGAGCAAAACAATGTCAACAAAATGAAACAGTTTAAGAAAACAAGGGAGTGAATATACTTTATTTTGGTGCAAAAAAATATACTTTATTGTCTGGCCAATTTGAAGCAGAAGTGTAAAAGTATCATTAAAAGGAAAGTATAATGAAGATGCCATAAAACGATCATTCTTACCATAAGACATACATGACTTGTCTTAGGACCTTTGGGTAATTTAAAATTGAAGAGAGAATCCCCAGTGAAGCCTCGGAGCTAGTAGCTAGAACCATGAAACAAACACATTTAATTAGACGAGAAGATAGATACACATACATTTAGCAACACGATGCTCTCTTGAAAAGAGACAACAAAGAGAATATCATACTGCAGTTAGTTCAACAAAACGAAGTGCAGTTAGTTCTATATTTCAATACGTTGTCATCACGAAATTAACATCCTTGAGACATACATGCGTAAATATTTTGAAACTACCGCAATAGTTTAAGATGCATGCTCAGTAATCAATAGTTCTTTCTCATTTTCTTTCGATTTGTTCTTTTTAAAATTGTGGTGGTACAAAAAGCGAATTTAATAGAAACTGCTCAATCTCTGACAGAGGAATCATCATAAGTAATATTCCATGACGACGAAGGGTGACGAGTTTTACTTGTGCCTTCTCGTTCCCGATAATTACTTGCACATTTGAACTACTCTACTATAATTATTTTTACATTTTAACTGATTTCGTATATATTTGGACAGTAAATAGTGGGAATATTTTGTCTACCATCTTAAATGTGTCACTGTAAATTTAATGCAGTTCATACATGATTTCGTTATTGAAAATACGAGGGTCAGTATTCTCTTAAAACATACTACCTCCGTTTCTTTTGGAATGTCATGGTTTGAATTTTTTACCCGTAGTTGCGTCACTTTGACTCGGTGATTTCGATAGCAAAACGATATAATTTTTTTGACAATTTTTCATGGTGTTGTAGAGTGAACTTTACTTCACTCTACAGCAGTATGCAAAGATCACCAAACTTTTGTATCATTTCGCTAATCAAATCACTGGGTCAAAGTGACTCAATGAATAGTGACAAAATGTAAAGTATGTTCTAAATAAACAGAGGTACTATATGAATTGAAGCTAGTGATCAAGTTTTGTACCGATGGATCGAAGACTGATGCTCGTAGTACATGAACATTGAACTGACATGTAATCTTCGGAGAGCTACCGTGATATTAATCCAACAAAAATTAAGTTAGAAAGGATGCTCCACAAAGTCAAAAGCCAGATGGCAACTTACCCCCATCAACTTATTCTCCTGCTCTCCTTTGTTAAGAAACAATATCACACGGGAATGAAAGGGATGCCCTAGAAGAGCACAGAAAGAGAGCAATTAGAAAATATGGAGAACGAGAGTAAACTAATTCACAAGTGGAACAAGGTTTCAAAAGAAACTGAATATGTTGGCTGCAAAGTCGTCCACCCCTGTAGCACATGCAATAAATAAAGAGCTGCACATAATCATTTATGAACTATTTCAAAAAAGTCCGTCTATAACCTGAGAGGCCGAGATTACATAGGAGGGATTGACGTATTCTAGTAGGGTACTGGAACAGCCTCTTGTTCAACTTGATAATCGCACCTGAATATCAGAATTCCCTATCTATCATGTACCAAACTCAACCTATTGATATAGCTTGCCCAGGTTTGGTACAATTCCATCACCACCAGATTGTTAGAGTATTGTTATAATCCTGAACACAGCAAAAAACAACCAAACAAATCTAAAAAATTAAATCCCAAAAGAGACTTAAAACCCAAATCAACATTGAACAAAAACTTGATCGTCTAAATTGGAACACCAATTCACCCTCAAAATTTAAACTCTAATCTTCGTATTTGTTCTTGTCTACTCGTAACAATGAGATATAGGGCATGCACCGGAAGGAGAAACCCTAAGCCTCAATTGTCGAACCCAAACATTCAACCTCAAATCTATATGCGAAATCACACATTGATTCGGGATTCTTTTGGCGCAACAAATAGGAGGATTAATCATCCTTGCAAAACATGAAGATACATCAAGAATATGAGGTAGCATTCTAAAAGTTCCATGCGTGACCATAATGGAAGTTCATGAGACCGGTTATGATCACATTAACAGAGAGAGAGATACAGAGGGTGAATTACCTCAGATTTGGACGATGGCGACCCCGTCTCACAACCTACGGTTGAATGTGAAGTCGACCCTCACTGCGTCCTCAACCTTGATCCGAGAAGTTGAGAGAGATTTATGAGGATTTGAGTCTTTTAGGGCATCTCCAACCCATGGGGGGAGGGGGAGGGGGAAGGGGAAAATCGTATAAAAATATGGTTCATGTCCAACCCCATGGGGGGAGGGGGAGGGGGAGGGGGTGCTATGGGAGATAAATTTTGCATTAGGTGAGGGATGGTTAGGGGGGATTTCCCCATGTACATCCCCTACCCCTCCCCCTACATGGAATGATTAATTAATTGAATATTTGATAATTTTAATTACACATACTAATATTTTGTGATTATATTATGTATTTTATTATTATGATTAATAAATTTTATTTTGTATTATTTTTTAAAATTAATAATGTATTCACAATTGTTGGAAAGTATATTTACGAAAAGTCAGCGTTATCTTATTTTTTTGAAATTTAATAAAACTTATTTTTTATACTGTTAACAATTATAATTTCAATAATTTAAAAACACTGTTAAAAACGTCAAATTTATTCAATGATAACGATACAAAAAATAGCATTCGGATACAAAGCAAATGAAGTCACTCATAATTTTTCCCTTGTGCATTCCAAACATGTTTCAACTAAGTCATCACGTAGTTGTTGATTGGCATCCACTGAGCGTAGGCAACGACGTCATCACGAAATAACTATTTTATATAATCGTTGTTAGGTTGGTTTATTTCAATTTGTGTGTTTTATCGCTCTAGTCGTTGCATTTTTGTATTAGTGTTTAATTTTATTTCTTGTAATAACGAATTTTTCGTACTTGTAATCGTTATTTTTTCGAATAAAAGTTTTGTTTGTTAATATTATTTTAATTATTATTAGTATTAATATCATTGTTATTATTATTAACATCTTTTTGTGTGTGTGTGTATTGGTAAAAAAAATTTGAATTTACTTTTTTTGTATTAATAATTCATTTTTAAATCACTAAATATATATTATAAATTAATTTTTTGGGTGGGGGAAAAGAAATGGGTTGGAGACGATTAGTAGTTTGGCGGAAGGGGAGGGGGAGTGAGAGGGGGAAAATCGTGGGCCTGTGGGGGGAGGGGGAGGGGGAGAGGGAGGTGAGGGGAGGGGGAAAAAGGCATGGGTTGGAGATTCTCATAGAAGGAACCGTCTTCGAGGAGTCATTGAGCAACAAACGTTTCTGATATGGGGCACGAATACATTGTGTTAATAGTAGAAGTTTAACTGAGGCACTTATGTAATAGATGAATTTTTATAATAAGCCATCTTAGGAATCAACTGAAGTTATTCACTCTTTTAAGATAGTAAAGGTATGTTACCTCCAAGTTTGGTGTTAGTACTAGAGAATGCTTAATATTAGTCCAACTTTAATATTTAGTTCATCATGAGCTTCAAAACAGCAATATGGCGGCAATATTGTGTTTTTGACAAAATTAATTTAATTTTCTTTGCGACTTATGAAACATTTTTTTTGGTTTGCTTGAGGTTGTTTCCATTCATGGTCCTACATTTCGTGTCGTCAGGTTGATTTTTAATTTTTCTGGTAATACAAAATTCTTTGTAGATTGCGAAAAAAAAATTGAGCTTAGGTATATTTTATTTTCGCTTTATTATTGCAGGAAGTTTCACTAGGCCACTTAGCTCAGAATACTAATTAATACATTTTAAGTATGTATGTAAATTGTGTTTGCTTTTACCATTAAGTTTATTTTCGTTAAGGTTTCGTTTTCCCCTATTTTGATCTCTTTATGTTGTCTTTGAATCTCATTTCAGCCAAACCCTATTTTATCATTCTGAATATCCTAAACAAACAAAATAAGTATCAATTATGTATAGTCTTAGAGAATTATCATATTCAGTTGTTCTTATGCTAGGAATGTGTATTGCTGATAAGTATAGACGCTTAGGATGCCAAATAGTGACTCATTAAGGTATTTCTACTACAAACATGATATCTTACTCGAGTAATCTTATAGTAGAAAAACATTTGTTTTTGAAACTTCTTTTTTCCTGGACATTATATGTTCATTTTACTTACACAAGTCTGACAGAGGAAGCCAAAAGTATGAATGCTTTCTAGCTACAGAGAATTTGTTTGTTTGTTTAGCTTTTTCGTTATGCGTACAACTTGCAGTTTAAAATTTGGTTACTAATTTTTTTGCGCAACCTTCTGTTTCTATCTGTAACTTGAGCATTCTTTGCATTCATTTGTTTCAAAGATTTCTTTAAATACACTATTGTGCATAATTGGGTTGTCCTTTCATTGGAGGTCGTCACTGAAGTTCTGGCTCAAAATACAACCAGGGCTGTATCCAGGATTTTGTGTAAGTGGGATTAAATTTTAATATTTTGACATTTGGTGAATAAAAATAAGGTCATTGTAATATGACCCACCTGAAAAGGTAGGACCCATAAGGTGCAAGTGTACTATGAGGAAACCAACATGGATGGTAATATGATTACTTTTAAGGGAAGATTGGTTGGAAAAGGGTTTCATGTGAGTTCATAGTATAGACTATGACGAAATCTTTCCCCAGTTGAGATGCTTAAATCCATTCGCATCTTGCTTGTAGCAATCTGTCTAAAGATTGAGTCAAGCTTCTTGGAGTAGGATTCTTCGAATTGATGATGCAATTAAAGGAGCTTGGTTCCATCAAAATTGAAGATGAAGCTTGTGTTTACAAGAAGGTTAGTGGGAGCACAGTTATGTTTCTGGTCTTGTATGTGCAAAAATGCTACTCATTGGGAATAATGTCCCTACTTTGCAATCTTACGTAGATTGACTAGGGAATTAGATCTTCAATGATAGACTTAGTCAAAGCAACCTATGAAGAACTATGGAGATAGATCAAGATGGTTGTGAGGCTTAGGTCATAGTGCATATATTGACAAAGGTGTTGAAATAGTTCAACATGTATAGAATATGGATTCTACCTATGTCACATGGTCTTAGTCTTTGGAAGACTAATTGTCTTTCCAATTAAATTGGGAAGGGGACCCTATGAATGAGATCATGAGATACGCCATGCTATGTACTAGGCCAGACGTGTCATATGGCATGACACAAAGATACCAGTCGAATTCGGGTGAGGGTCACTGGATAAATGTCAAGATTATCCTTTAGTTCTTAAGTATCACTAAGGATGAATTCTTGATATTTGAAAGACAGGAAGAGTTTACTGTAAGGAGTTACAGTGATGCGAACTTCCAATCTTACAAAGAAGATTTCAGATTATAGTCAAGTTTTATGTTGTTCACTAGTGGGAGGGATTGTGAGCTGGAAAGGTTCCAGGAAAGATTCAGTCACTAATTCTAACATAGAGAACTGAGTGAATTACTGCATGAGATGCACTTACTCAGAATATTCAATCTCAATCAAATTGTTGAAGAGATGTGAATATTTGCAAGGTACCAGCGGATGTCTCGCCTACCATGTGTAGGGTTTTGATTCATGGATGCGCAACGGAAACACAAACAATCATAAAACCATGCAAAACCCTCCAAGGATCACAAGTCAAGAGACATAATGATGGTAAAGGAAGAAATCAATAACACATCTTAGGGTTCTCCTTTGATGACTTCAAACGCGAATTGTGTCACGTTCTCTATGATTGATCCACGCCTAGAGTTGATCCTAGAATCTCCCAAGTCCTTGTTGCTAGCCCGGAAGAGGAAGAGGAAGAAGAATCACGCAAAACGAGACCCAAAGGAGGGCTCTCGGCCTCCTTGTGGCCGACGGGGACGGGCGGCGGGCTAGGGGGGCGTTCGGCTCCTCTAGCTTGTTGCTCTCTCTCCTTTTGTTCTCTCCCACTCTTGTTATGTTCAATAATGAGCATAAGTTATGGGAAGGAAGGAAGGAAGGTCCTTTATATAGTCCAACAACTCCTTGCCAACTACCTAAAGGACTTATTCTAGTCCTACTAGAATTCAATTTAGTCCATTCCTTGCAAATTAGTCCCTACTAAGTTTGCAAGGTTTTGCAAAGTGATCCTTCTAATTAATTAATCCAATTAATTAATTCCCAAATCTAGTTCAATTCTATATAGCGTGTGACCCCATAGGTTCTATCTAGTTGGTAGCAACTATTTGCTAATATGGAGCGGTCTCTAGCAAAACATCCATTCTAGCCAACTAATAGAATAGTCATCTTGACAACCTTTTTACAAGTAATTGTCTCATCCCTTTGTCTCTATATCCGGATTGGACACGACACATACAAGTCACACTCGTATATCCAATCCATATTTTCTCGATCTATGGGAATAGCCTTATTCGTGCAAATAACGTCAATATCCCATATTGATTTATTTGAGTCTGGCCAGACATTCTATAAGCACTATCCCTCGAGTGGCCTAGGATATTTGCTCCCGTTATGTGGGAGGGACAAATTCTATCTACGTCCACTACGATCTCTAAGCTTGCTTCTTATTGTATCCAGTACACGCCTTTATAACTACCCAGTTACGGTGTAGCGTTTAACGCTACCAAAATCACAATAATCCACAACTAGAATATCTAGTGACTTCAAGTCTAAGGATGACAATACCATTGCACCGCGAGAAGCGCTTGTGACTCAACATAACGTGTATGTAGCCTTCTCGGAGATGGGTCAATCCAGTTCAACATTCCCTAATGCACACCTATGTGTTGGATCGTGATATCTCCATATCAATCCAACCCCATACTAGTCTATAGATGATTGTCCCATTAATCATTATACTGGACTAGGGATATTTAAGATAAACAACACAATTGTAAATCTAAGGACTTCATTATATTAAATATCCAATAAATAATAAATGAATTTCTAGCCACAAATAATTCATACTAAACTAGATTGCCTCTAGGGCATCTATTCCAATAGTCTCCCACTTGCACTAGAGCCAATCTAGCGCATCTCGTATGCCCATACTCCTAGCGTGCCCTTCATGCTTCCACTGCGTGAGCGGCTTTGTAAGCGGGTCTGACAGATTCTCATCTGTAGGAATCTTGCATATCCGAACGTCTCCTCTATCGATAATATCTCGAATCATATGAAACTTCCTGAGCACGTGCTTGGACTTCTGGTGCGATCTTGGTTCCTTTGATTGCGCGATCGCCCCAGTGTTGTCGCAAAACAACTCGACTGGATCCGCAATGCTAGGGACCACACCAAGTTCAGAAACAAACTTTCTGATCCAAACAGCTTCCTTTGCTGCGCCATTTGCAGCAATGTACTCAGCCTCTGTTGTAGAATCAGCTACCGTCTCTTGCTTGGAACTCTTCCAGCTCACCGCTGCTCTATTCAGGCAAAACACATATCCCGACTGTGATCTAAAGTCATCTTTGTCGGTTTGGAAGCTTGCGTCAGTGTAACCCCTTACACGCAACTCTTCCTCACCGCCAAATATCAAGAAAGCATCTTTAGTTCTTCTCAAGTACTTTAGGATGTTCTTGACTGCAATCCAGTGACTTTCACCCGGATTGGATTGGTATCTGCTTGTCATACTCAAGGCATATGACACATCTGGTCTAGTACATAACATGGCGTACATGATAGATCCTATTGCCGAGGCATAGGGAATTCTACTCATGCGTTCCTTCTCAATCTCATTGGAGGGACAACCACTCTTCGAAAGAGTGATTCCATGTGACATGGGCAAGAAACCCTTCTTGGAATCTTGCATGTTGAACCGTTTCAACACCTTGTCAATATATGTACTTTGACTTAGGCCTAGCAACCTCTTAGATCTATCTCTATAGATCTTTATACCGAGTATATAGGCTGCTTCCCCTAAGTCCTTCATTGAGAAACACTTCCCTAGCCATTCTTTAACAGATTGCAGCATGGGAACATCGTTTCCAATGAGTAGTATGTCGTCCACATACAAGACCAGAAAAGCTACAGAGCTCCCACTAACCTTCTTGTAGACACAAGATTCATCTTCGTTTCTGATGAAACCAAACTCTCTGACCACTTCATCGAAACGTCGATTCCAACTCCTAGAAGCTTGCTTCAATCCATAAATGGATCGTTGCAGTTTACAGACTTTGTAAGCTTGCTTTGGATCCTCAAAACCCTCCGGCTGTATCATATACACGTCCTCGAGGAGATTCCCATAAAGGAATACTGTTTTGACATCCATCTGCCAAATCTCATAGTCGTGGTATGCCGCAATCGCAAGTAGGATTCGGAGGGATTTGGTCATAGCGACTGGTGAAACGGTTTCATCATAGTCAATACCATGAATCTGTCTGAATCCTTTAGCCACCAATCGGCCCTTATAGGTAATCACATTACCATCCATGTCGATCTTCTTCTTGAAGACCCACTTGAACCCTATAGGTCGCGCCCCATCGGGTTGTTCCACCAAAGTCCATACTTTGTTGGTATACATGGATTCCATCTCGGATCTCATGGCTTCCAGCCACTTCTGAGAGTCTTGGACATTCATGGCCTCCTCATAGGTAGTAGGCTCATCATCTATGAGCATCGTGTCACCGGAATCGGTCACGAGAAGTCCATACCTCTCGGGTTCCTGGCGCACTCTACTAGATCTACGAAGCTCTTGTGTTACCTGAACAGGTTGCTCCACAACTGCTTGTGGTTCCTGTTCATGTTCCATAATCGGTTCAGTGATTTGTGGTTCTTGAACCTCTTCAAGTTCTACATTCCTCCCACTTGCTTCTTTAGAGAAAAACTCTCTTTCTAGAATCACGCCGGTCCGAGCAACAAACACTTTGTTCTCGGTTGGATTGTAGAAGTAGTATCCCTTAGTTTCCTTAGGGTACCCCACAAATTTACACTTATCCGATTTAGGCCCTAGCTTGTCTGATTGTAAACGTTTTACATAGACATCGCAGCCCCAAATCCTCATGAACGACAGTGTGGGACGCCTCCCACTCCACATCTCATATGGTGTCTTCATGACTGATTTTGATGGAATACGGTTAATGGTGAAAGCTGCACTTAATAGAGCGTAGCCCAAAATGATAATGGAAGATCGGTTTGACACATCATAGATCAAACCATATCCAATAGGGTTCGATTTCCTCCTCTCGGACACGCCATTCCATTGTGGCGTTCCGGGTGGAGTGAGTTGGGACACGATCCCACACTCTCTAAGATAGTCGTCAAACTCTTGGCTCAAGTATTCTCCTCCACGATTCGATCGTAGAGCCCTGATACTTTTGCCAAGTTGCTTCTCTACTTCATTCTTGAATTCTTTGAACACTTCAAAGGATTCGGATTTTGCCCTCATAAGGTACACAAATCCATATCTTCTGTAATCATCAGTAAATTTAATGAAGTAGACATAACCACCCCTGGCAGGCGTGGCAAATGGCCCACACACATCGGTATGTATGAGCGCCAATTTCTCACTAGTCCTCTCACCTTTCTTATTGAAAGGGGACTTTGTCATTTTTCCCAATAAACAAGCCTCACATGTCTCATATGATTCAAAAACAAATGAGTCTAGTAATCCATCCTTATGGAGTCTAGATACACGTTTCTCATTTATGTGGCCTAAACGACAGTGCCATAAATAAGCAGGATTTAAATCATTTATTTTAAATCGCTTGGTATTAATGTTGTAGACAGGATTGCTTAGATCGAGGACATAAAGTCCATTAAATAATTGTGCACTAAAATAGTGAATATTATTTAAATAAAAGGAACAAAAATTGTTCTTTATTGAAATAATAAAACCATCCTTGTCCAAACAAGAAATAGAAATAATGTTTCTGCTCATAGCAGGCACAAAATAGCAATTGTTTAATTCTAAAACTAATCCTGAAGGCAGAGATAGCTCACACACGCCTATGGCCAACGCAGCAACCTTTGCTCCATTCCCAATGCGAAGATCTACCTCTCCTTTAGCCAATCTTCAACATCTCTTTAGATCCTGCATATTTCGACAAATATGAGATCCACATCCAGTATCTAATACCCATGATGTAGAGACAGTTAAATTGACATCTACAACAAAAATACCTGGTGGTGGTGGAATCACTATTCCAAGCCTCTTGTCCTCCAGATATTTTGGGCAGTTCCTCCTCCAGTGTCCAGGCTGACTGCAATAGTGACACTCACCTTTAGTCACACCTTTGGCAATGCCACCAACAGGCTTAAGGGCAGGTTCCTTGGACTTGGCAGCTGGCTTGCCTTTGCCCTTGGAGGAAGAGGCAAACCTTTTGCCCTTTCCTTTCTGTACCATCATAATGGCCTTGCCTTTACCCTTGTTGATGCTCTGTTCAGCGGTCCTCAACATATTGAGTAAATCTGGCAGTGGTTTCACGATCTCGTTCATGTTATAGTTCATAATGAACTGTCCATAACTCTCGGGCAACGATTGCAACACGAGATCGGTTGCCAACTCTTGGCCGACTGGGAACCCTAGTCGGGCGAGATTCTCCAAGTACCCTATCATTCGGAGTACATGGGGTCCCACCGGGTTCCCTTCTGCCAGATGACACTTGAACAGTGCCTTAGAGACCTCATACCTCTCTACCCTCGCCTTCTCTTGGAAGATCTGCTTCAGATGCTCGATCATATCGACAGCATTCATGTTTTTGTGTTGCTTCTGAAGCTCAGAAGTCATGGTGCAAAGCATAAGGCAGGCCGCATCATTAGCTTCATCAACACGCTTTTGATACGCCTTTAGGGCAGCAGGTGTTTGGTTCTCTGGACCTTCTGGAACATGCTCCTCTATTGCGTACAATTTCTTCTCTTGCTTGAGAACAATTCTCAAGTTTCTGTACCAATCAAGAAAGTTGGTTCCAGAGAGCTTGTCCTTCTCAAGGACAGATCGTAGGGAATGTTGTGAACTCGATGAGTTGTTTGCCATTTGGAACTCTACAAAAAGGAAAATACGCAAGTTTTAGTATTTGTGAATTTTTGACTATATTTAATAATGGCTAGTTTATCAAATATAGCTCCCACTATTTTTCTACGGATTAATAACCCTCAAGATATTAATGCGGAAAATATCCTTATATTTTCTAGTGGGCCAAGATCCATCTTTCATCTCCTTATGAGCTTGCTTTGGCAAGTCACACATAATTTGACTACTTTAGGTAGGAACAATTCCAATTGCATCCCATATGCAACTCTTGGTTCAATTGGGCAAATAACTCCTTATTTATCCATCCATATGGATAATCCCAATTGATTGCCTCTAGGTTTCTTAATCAAATTAATAGCCAAGTTGGGTTCAACCTCTTATCTAAACAATTGCACATTGTTACGTGCCATCGCATTCCGTCATTATGAACCAAGTCGCCATGCTTTGGCACGCACGAACTTGATAAATAATGATGATAACGAGTGTTTAAATAACGAGAAGGCAAGAACACAATATTTGAATTTTGAGGGATTTTTAATTCAATTTTAATTGTTTTGTTGATCAATATCAACTAATCTATCTATTTGAGTTTGGGCACAACTCCAAATCATAGATCCGGGTTGTCTAATTATCTTATTATCCTAATTGCATGCATCATCCATACACCAACCACACAATAATAAGACAATAAAATAAACAACCACAAAACAGAAATTAAACGTGATGTGGATATGGCCTTTTCTAGACTAAGATAATTCCAAGCCAATGGAATTATCTATGAACCCTAAAACAAACACATCTCCATGCGTCTTGATCTTTTGGTCCATCCTTCATAGTCATGCTCCATGCTCCATGCTCTATCTTTTGTGGCTTCTTTGGCTTTGGGCTTCTTTTCTTCAATCTTGGCTAACAATCTACTTTATCTAGCACTAGCTAACTTCTATACCGAATAAAATAAATCTCACAAGTTGAGAAAAAAATCGCACGCAGGCCATAAAACCCTAATTAATTATTACAATTAATTGATCAGCTCGCAGGCCGTAAAACCAAACCATAAAATTAAACATCCACATCAAACCACATCCTAAGGCCATATCCAATCACCATGCGTTTTGCACATAAACAGTTAATATCCAATTTTAACGCGCTTGGTCAATTTTAATTGATTTTAGGATTTCTAGGGTTAAAACGGTCCATGGGCCCAACAATCAAATTGCCCGGGCCCAATAAGATGAACCATAAGGCCCTAGGGCCGGCCCGGCCCAAAACCCACAAGCCTAGGCCGCGGGTTAGGGCCGCCCGGCCCCTAGGGCGGCCAAGCTTGGGCGGCAAGCAAGAGGGGGGGTCCCCTAGGGGGGGGGGGGGGGGCGAACCTCTTTTGGGGAGTTGTTTCCAAAACAACTCCCTTGCTTGGTGCCCAAGTTTGGTTGTTTCCTTGTTTTGGAAGAACTCTTTCTTCCCCAAGGATGCCCAAACCCTATATCTAAGATCCTAAAATTTCTCAAACTCTCCAATTCATGAATCCAATGCAAAAATTAGATCTTGTTATGATTAATTTGTTGACAAATTGCATCCCATGCTTGATTTGTCTTGTTTTACGCGATAAACAATCAAATTAAGGTGTAAAACAAATAAAACGTAACACATAAACCACGTTTATGCTCTACGACCTGTGGCTCTGATACCACTGTAGGGTTTTGATTCATGGATGCGCAACGGAAACACAAACAATCATAAAACCATGCAAAACCCTCCAAGGATCACAAGTCAAGAGACATAACGATGGTAAAGGAAGAAATCAATAAGGTTGTGTTTGCTTTTTGATTCATACATACGTTTTAAGTATGTATGTAAATTGTGTTTGCTTTTACCATTAAGTTTATTTTCGTTAAGGTTTCGTTTTCCCCTATTTTGATCTCTTTATGTTGTCTTTGAATCTCATTTCAGCCAAACCCTATTTTATCATTCTGAATATCCTAAACAAACAAAATAAGTATCAATTATGTATAGTCTTAGAGAATTATCATATTCAGTTGTTCTTATGCTAGGAATGTGTATTGCTGATAAGTATAGACGCTTAGGATGCCAAATAGTGACTCATTAAGGTATTTCTACTACAAACATGATATCTTACTCGAGTAATCTTGTAGTAGAAAAACATTTGTTTTTGAAACTTCTTTTTTCCTGGACATTATATGTTCATTTTACTTACACAAGTCTGACAGAGGAAGCCAAAAGTATGAATGCTTTCTAGCTACAGAGAATTTGTTTGTTTGTTTAGCCTTTTCGTTATGCGTACAACTTGCAGTTTAAAATTTGGTTACTAATTTTTTTGCGCAACCTTCTGTTTCTATCTGTAACTTGAGCATTCTTTGCATTCATTTGTTTCAAAGATTTCTTTAAATACACTATTGTGCATAATTGGGTTGTCCTTTCATTGGAGGTCGTCACTGAAGTTCTGGCTCAAAATACAATCAGGGCTGTATCCAGGATTTTGTGTAAGTGGGATTAAATTTTAATATTTTGACATTTGGTGAATAAAAATAAGGTCATTGTAATATGACCCACCTGAAAAGGTAGGACCCATAAGGTGCAAGTGTACTATGAGGAAACCAACATGGATGGTAATATGATTACTTTTAAGGGAAGATTGGTTGGAAAAGGGTTTCATGTGAGTTCATAGTATAGACTATGACGAAATCTTTCCCCAGTTGAGATGCTTAAATCCATTCGCATCTTGCTTGTAGCAATCTGTCTAAAGATTGAGTCAAGCTTCTTGGAGTAGGATTCTTCGAATTGATGATGCAATTAAAGGAGCTTGGTTCCATCAAAATTGAAGATGAAGCTTGTGTTTACAAGAAGGTTAGTGGGAGCACAGTTATGTTTCTGGTCTTGTATGTGCAAAAATGCTACTCATTGGGAATAATGTCCCTACTTTGCAATCTTACGTAGATTGACTAGGGAATTAGATCTTCAATGATAGACTTAGTCAAAGCAACCTATGAAGAACTATGGAGATAGATCAAGATGGTTGTGAGGCTTAGGTCATAGTGCATATATTGACAAAGGTGTTGAAATAGTTCAACATGTATAGAATATGGATTCTACCTATGTCACATGGTCTTAGTCTTTGGAAGACTAATTGTCTTTCCAATTAAATTGGGAAGGGGACCCTATGAATGAGATCATGAGATACGCCATGCTATGTACTAGGCCAGACGTGTCATATGGCATGACACAAAGATACCAGTCGAATTCGGGTGAGGGTCACTGGATAAATGTCAAGATTATCCTTTAGTTCTTAAGTATCACTAAGGATGAATTCTTGATATTTGAAAGACAGGAAGAGTTTACTGTAAGGAGTTACAGTGATGCGAACTTCCAATCTTACAAAGAAGATTTCAGATTATAGTCAAGTTTTATGTTGTTCACTAGTGGGAGGGATTGTGAGCTGGAAAGGTTCCAGGAAAGATTCAGTCACTAATTCTAACATAGAGAACTGAGTGAATTACTGCATGAGATGCACTTACTCAGAATATTCAATCTCAATCAAATTGTTGAAGAGATGTGAATATTTGCAAGGTACCAGCGGATGTCTCGCCTACCATGTGTAGGGTTTTGATTCATGGATGCGCAACGGAAACACAAACAATCATAAAACCATGCAAAACCCTCCAAGGATCACAAGTCAAGAGACATAATGATGGTAAAGGAAGAAATCAATAACACATCTTAGGGTTCTCCTTTGATGACTTCAAACGCGAATTGTGTCACGTTCTCTATGATTGATCCACGCCTAGAGTTGATCCTAGAATCTCCCAAGTCCTTGTTGCTAGCCCGGAAGAGGAAGAGGAAGAAGAATCACGCAAAACGAGACCCAAAGGAGGGCTCTCGGCCTCCTTGTGGCCGACGGGGACGGGCGGCGGGCTAGGGGGGCGTTCGGCTCCTCTAGCTTGTTGCTCTCTCTCCTTTTGTTCTCTCCCACTCTTGTTATGTTCAATAATGAGCATAAGTTATGGGAAGGAAGGAAGGAAGGTCCTTTATATAGTCCAACAACTCCTTGCCAACTACCTAAAGGACTTATTCTAGTCCTACTAGAATTCAATTTAGTCCATTCCTTGCAAATTAGTCCCTACTAAGTTTGCAAGGTTTTGCAAAGTGATCCTTCTAATTAATTAATCCAATTAATTAATTCCCAAATCTAGTTCAATTCTATATAGCGTGTGACCCCATAGGTTCTATCTAGTTGGTAGCAACTATTTGCTAATATGGAGCGGTCTCTAGCAAAACATCCATTCTAGCCAACTAATAGAATAGTCATCTTGACAACCTTTTTACAAGTAATTGTCTCATCCCTTTGTCTCTATATCCGGATTGGACACGACACATACAAGTCACACTCGTATATCCAATCCATATTTTCTCGATCTATGGGAATAGCCTTATTCGTGCAAATAACGTCAATATCCCATATTGATTTATTTGAGTCTGGCCAGACATTCTATAAGCACTATCCCTCGAGTGGCCTAGGATATTTGCTCCCGTTATGTGGGAGGGACAAATTCTATCTACGTCCACTACGATCTCTAAGCTTGCTTCTTATTGTATCCAGTACACGCCTTTATAACTACCCAGTTACGGTGTAGCGTTTAACGCTACCAAAATCACAATAATCCACAACTAGAATATCTAGTGACTTCAAGTCTAAGGATGACAATACCATTGCACCGCGAGAAGCGCTTGTGACTCAACATAACGTGTATGTAGCCTTCTCGGAGATGGGTCAATCCAGTTCAACATTCCCTAATGCACACCTATGTGTTGGATCGTGATATCTCCATATCAATCCAACCCCATACTAGTCTATAGATGATTGTCCCATTAATCATTATACTGGACTAGGGATATTTAAGATAAACAACACAATTGTAAATCTAAGGACTTCATTATATTAAATATCCAATAAATAATAAATGAATTTCTAGCCACAAATAATTCATACTAAACTAGATTGCCTCTAGGGCATCTATTCCAACACCATGCCCCTGCGCAGCGGTGGTTTGGAGGACCGCGCTAGATCAATAGCCATATGATGCAGGAGACTGACTCTAGTGCAAGTGGGAGACTGTTGGAATTGTGCCCTAGAGGCAATCACTTCATTGTGACATATATGAGGATTTACGATTCATTATGTTATCGATATGGAGATATGATAACATGAATGAAGTCCTTAGAATATAAGTGTTATATTCTTAAATATCTCTAGTCGATTATATTAATTAATAGGACAACCAACTATAGACTAGTATAGGGTTGGATTGATATGGAGATATCACGATCCAATACGTGGGTATGCATTAGGAGTAATGGCATACCGGATAGAGCCACGACGAGAAGGATACATTAGATTATGTCAAAATCACAATTGCTTCTCTTAGTGCCTGTTATATTGTAATCCTTAGACTTGAAGTCACTAGATACTCTAGTTGTGGAATATCATGCTTTGATGTTATCCAACGTTGTGCCTTAACCAGACAACCATGAAGACAACTATCGGGCATGATAGGAAGAAAGCTTAGAGATCGTAGTGATGAAGAGAGTATTTGTCCTTCCCACATAATGTGAGTAAATATCCATGGCCACTCGAGGTATGGTGCTTATTGAATGTCTGGCCAGACTCAGTTAAATTAATATGGAGATATTGATGTTATCTGCTTGCATAAGCATAATCCCAGAATCGAGAAACTATAGATTGGATATACGAGTGTGACTATTATGTCTCGTGTCCAATCCGGATATAGAGACAAAGGGATAAACGCAATATGTGATGTTGGGCACAAGGTTTGTCATGATGACTATTCTATATGTTGGCTAGAGTGGATGTCTTGCTAGAGGCCGCTCCATATTAGTAAGTAGTTACTACCAACTAAATATAGCATATGGGGTCACACGCCATATAGGGGTGAACTAGACTTGAGAAATAATTAATCAATGTGATTAATTAATTAGAAGGATCAAATCGCAACAACTTGCTAACTTAGTAGGACCAATATGCAAGTTGGACTAATCCATGTGTGGACATGATTAGGATTTGCCAAGGTGGACTAATTAATGTAGAGACATGATTAGGATTAAATTGCAAAGAGAACTAATCCATGTATGGACATGATTAGGACTAGTTTGCAAAAGAGACTAATCCTTATTTGAGTACGATTAGGAGAGGGGTTCTTTATGTAGTAGGACAAGGAGTTGTTGGACTATATAAAGAACACTCCTAGATTATTATTTTTCTACACACACATCTACATGATAAGAGTAGGAGAGAATAAAGCAATGAGAGAGAGAGAGAGCATGTCCCAAAGGAGGGCCGAACCCACCTTGGGACCGCCCCCTACCCGTCGGCCTCACAAGGAGGTGCCGCCCACCTTGGTGCTCCATTGTTGCGTGATTTCATCTTCCTCCTCCATTCTTCCTAGCTAGCACAAGGAGTTGGAAGATCTGGATCTCACTTCTAGGCGTGGATCAACCGTAGAGACGTGACACAGTTCACGTTACAAGTCAACACAGGAGACCTCTAAGGTGTGTAACTTGTTTCTTCCCTTACCATCGTTATGATTCTCTTCCTGTGATCTTTGGAGGGTCTAGAATGGATAATTCTTTCTTCCGCTGCGTATCCATGATCAAAACCCTACAGGGGGTTCTAGTGTTTGTCTGTTTTATGATTGTGATCAAAACCAAATTGAATGACTGGTTTATTATTAGGTAACAGAGCCATAATATTTTCAATTTGTGAGGAGTATATTTGGCGAAACAAAAAATGTAAAAAGCTGAGAAATCACCCAAAGTAATAAAAACTTTAAGTGTTTTCACATTACGTAGCAGTAGAGACATTACAACAACATCAATCAAGCTTACAACTTCTCTTCCTCTCTTGGATTTCGCACAACTCAATCGTCACGAATGGAACTCCACCTATTCTATATGCACGTCTTTCAATTTCAGGATTTATAACACATACAACAAACCTCATATTCATAGTCGATCCTTGCTATATCAGCTTCCTTCGACCTGAAGTAGAATCGCCGACTTCAGGAAACTTATACCCTTATATTGTTAAACTGTTAGTATAAAGTTGATAACAGTCAGTAAAAGTAATTTTTGGGACAAATTCGTCCTCATGTGATGAAATTGTGGGGATTACCCAATGTAAATTAGACTTTTTTCACGATATGTGAATCGAATTTTAAACTTATTATTCGTAACAGACTCGTAAAATTATTATTTTTAACAAACTTCACTCCTAGACTGAGGGTGTTACAATCAAAGAGTGTAAATTAGTTGAAGTTCGGCACACTGAAGGTGTGAAAGTGTCTTTTTCCAAACTAGAGGGGGTGAAAGTGTCCTTCATTGAAACTAGAGGGGGTGAATGTCTTTTACGCTTTGCATTTATCTTTCTTTTTTTTAGGGAGCTTTGATTTTTTATAAAAAAGAAGATTATCTTTGTTGAACTGACTCGTTATATATTCTGAAAAATAAAATAAAATAAACATATGGGTCATAAGAGGCTGGCTGAGTTGGCTAAAGCTGGGTTGGGTTGGAGAGGTTAGTTTTTCTGATAAATACTTTTGTTCTCAGAGCAACAAAAGGTAGTGGTCTAACGAGAGAGAGAGAGAGAGAGAGAGAGAGAGAGAGAGAGAGAGAGAGGGGAATGGCTACCCTGCGGCCATTTAATCACGTCCGCCAAAAAGTAGGTAGCAGCCCCACGCGCATACTGGAGTGGAGGGGAGTGAGTTCCATTTCCATTAAATACAATTTTTAACTCCCTCCTGAGTTGTTTTATTACACTTCTGTACCCATTTGTATGCTCTTTACTCTTTATATTTATCAGGGTTAGATGGTATTTTATTGTAATTACAGGTAAGTCCCCAGGTTAGTAGGGTTGGTGGTGTTAGACCTGAAAGGGAATGTATTTTCAATATTGCAGGCAAGTCCTCACTAATGTTGATTGAATTTTTGTGTTTGTTCCAGTGTTGTGAGATTGGCAATGATTCAGGTGAGTTTCTGGCAATGGCGTGGGTCGGACCGGATAAGAGAGATAAAGTCGTCGGGTTTAATGGTCATTGCTGGTCTATTGGCGGCGGCCTAGGTCGGAAAGGTACGACGGTGGTCGTGGGTGAACACGAAGAAGCAACTCGACGGCCAAGTCGGCTTTGTGGCTGCTCGTGGTGGCTGTTGCGCCTGGGTTTCAGCGACCGTGTGAGGTTTTCGCCGGCGATCATGGTGGCCAGAATCCGGCGGGTGGAGAGAAGAAACGGAGTGGGCTCTCTGTACAGAAAAGGATTTTGGGATTACCATTATACTTGCAAGGATATTTTTGTATTTTGTGACTTAGGTTAAACCTAATGGGCTCTTCACTATGGTGTTGTGCAAGAATTTAACGTAGTGGGCTCTATCTGTTGGGCTTATTTTAACCCACATAAACATTAAATATACAGCCCACGCAGATGTTTGATTGGCAAGCCCGCCAGAATAACAAGCATGCCCATTTTTTTTTATGGTAGCAAATAATCACAATAAAAGATATTTCTATAATAAGTAATAGTTAAAGTAAACGGTAAGGACATAAAATTGACGATTTAGTCATGATGAAAACATATTTAGTATGCATAAATGAGTTTTGTTAGAGGATTGTATTGAGTTTGTGCGTTTGGGAAGGAGTAGTTTATCGTGTTAATTATCATTATACTTTGACCTTATTTATCAATTAAAGTGTATTGCTCTAAATATTTACTACTACCTCCGTTCTCTCTGAATCTTCATCGTTTGACTTTTTCTTCCGTAATCGGGTCACTTTGACCCGTTGATTTGTATAGTCAAACGATGTAATTTTTTGATAATCTTTTAATGGTGTTGTAGATTGAAGTTACTCTACAACATGGTGTAAAGATTATCAAATTCTTGCATCGTTTTACTAATCAAATCATCGAATTAAAGTGATTCAGTGAATAGTGATAAAATAAAAAGGGTGAAGATTCAGAGAGAACAGACCGAATAAATAACAAGGAAATTTGGAAGGAACTTTTTAACATGAGGACGTTCGAATTTGGTAATTCTAGTGACAAGTTTGGACATACTCTAAAGGTATTAAATTTTTAAATCCAATGCACGAAGGTATTATCTTTTTTAATTCCAAGGCCCGATACTAGTATAACGATCGGAACCTGACTCTCACGTGGCCATGAATGTTTTAGCTTAGAGCAAATTGTTCGAGTGATAATGTAAAGCTTAAGTAGGATGTAAAATACACTTTTATTGACAACTAATAAATTAAAAATACATATACATATATATATATATATATATATATATGTATGTATATTTCACGATAGTTAAAATCACAGTGTAAGAACATAACCAAGCATTGAACCGACAATTATATATATGTATGTATGTATATATATATATATATGTATATGTATGTATATTTCACGATAGTTAAAATCACAGTGTAAGAACATAACCAAACATTGAACTGACAATTCTGTTCCATCGATCAGATCCGTGATTCAACATCTAAACTGTGAAATTGTAAATAACATTTAATCATATATTCTTATAAAAAATGAAAAAAATGCAATTAAAAGTAACACAAATAACTTATTTTAAGTTATATAATAAACACATACAATTTCATTTACATAACAATAACATCACCATAAGTTCATAAATGTAACATCAAATGAATATATATGTGTTTAATTGTGAGGTTTATTATGCTTATAAAAAAAAATAGTTAACAAAATTAAATGAACCAGCCGGTTTGACGGTTCACTTGTTCGAGCAAGAACCGATAGATATTTGACAAGCCTTTGCATGACAGTTCAATAACTGACCTAGACTGGTAAAGGTTCTAGACTGATAGTTGACCTAGACTGATAGCAATGTGAGGCAATAACATAAATTACTAAATGCTAAATTTATATATGAATGAGAATTACATGCTTGTAGGATAAATGATGAGACCTATTTGAAGAAGACGGGCTCGATCGGACCATCGATCTTCACTAATAAATTCAACAAAACTATTAAATTGATAAAATCGAACTATCATTTGTGACTCACAACTCGATCGAATAATTGATCTTCGCTAATGAACTCAATCGAATTACTAGTTGATCAAATCAGACTAACAATTGTGACTCGCCATTAAATCAGACCATTGATCGTCGCCTATGTTGCATGGAAACGGAGACGGAGACGGGTACGGCAGGAGACGGAGACGCCGAAACGCCAAATTTTTTTAAATCAGGAGACGCGGACACGCCGCATCTATATACACGCCGCATACATATGTATGTATGTGTGTGTATTAATTCAAAACTTAAGGTAATTGACAAATTTAAAACTATATACATTGCAAGATTCGAATGAAGCTTAGCATCCAAAAGATAGCAACACATAACATACAAATTATCAGGGTGTTTTTTTAAAATTTTACAAAATAAACGAGGTGGGGGTGAACTGTCTCATGTTTTCATCTTTAAACTGTCTTCACCAACCCTAGTTGCACAATCTATTTTGACAAAGAAAACAAAGAGGAAGAGAAGCAAGAATAATCAGATGTGGGTTGGTAAATCGATTAATAACTTTGTCCAAACTCTCTTTCTCTATGTCTCCCCCAAATAGAAGCAGGAATTTCGGGCCACATTCTTATCAGTTTTATTCGGAAACACCAGGTGGAGTTTCTGAAACATCGTTCAGGTGTGTCCGAGTTTCCGACACGTTTCTGAGTGTCTGAAACGGGAACGGCACCCCTGATGGAGTGTCCGTGCAACATAGATCGTCGCTAATGAGCTTAGTTGATTTACTGGTTAAATGGTTATAAAATTAAATTTTAACCCCTTAGGTGTGTCGAATTTCAAGGGTGTCCGTGGATACGTTCTGGCGGTGTGGAGAGCAAACTGTAATGTGACTCACCACTCGATCGGACCATCAATCTTCACTAAAACTCAATCGAACTTATAACTTATCAAATCAAACTATCAAATGTGACTCACCCCTCGATCGGACCATGGATTTTCAGTAATGAACTCAGCAGAACTACTAACTGATCAAATTGAACTACCAGCTGTGACTCACGACTCAATCGAACTACTAATTGATCAAGTTGGACTATCAAATGTGGCTTGCCACTCAATCGGACCATCGATCTTCCTTAATGAGCTCAACTGAACTACTACTGATCGATTGGACTATCAAACCGGACTAACAATTGTGACTCATCACTCAGTTAGACCATCTCACTAACGAACCCAGTCCAAAATTAAAATTTTATACGTGTCAAATAAAAAATAACATGATTACAGATGAAATAATTCGAGATACAATTATAATTACAGTAAAATCTTTATAAATTAACAATCGATAAATTAATAACATCGATAAAATTAAAATTTTGTCCAGTCCTAAATTAGGATCAATATAAAATTGGACTATAATCGATAAAATAATAAGATAACGACTTTTCAGAAAAGAATTGTAACCAAAAAAGAATTGTAACCAAAGATAAGGGACAAACTGTATGATTTACCTGACGTGAGCTTGATGTGAATTTCAAAAGGGGTAGATGTTGAAATGGATTTGCTAAAAAAAATCCTATTGTAAACACTAGCTGCCACCTTCTTTTTTCTGGATTGACCAGCATGTGGGTTTTTTAATTGAACATTTGAATCTCGAGGTCCCGGCAATGCTGTCAGTGTGCAGTTGCAGCACATGGGCTGCGGGGTCTGATGGTGACTTGCGTCACCGGTCACAATTTTAAAATGCATTATCATCTGATGTAAAGTACTGTACGGAGTACTACTTTTCCTACTATTACAATCTAAAATGTAGTCAAATCTATTAATACTAGGGGATTGATTCTTACAAAGCAGAAAATGATTCTTACAAAGCCACTAATATTATTTATGCATATAATGACCAATGAAATTGCACAAATGATGTAGTGGCTTTGTAAGAATCATTTTTTACTTTGTAAGAATCATTACCCTAATACTATTTACTATGTCCCACCTCTTTTGAATCATATGAATTTTTAATATTATTTACTATGTCACTTTGATTCAGTGATTTGTTTAGCAGAATTCTGTAATTTTAGATATTTTTTTTTGCAATGGTGTAGAGTAACTCTCATTCTACAAGACCATTAAAAATTATCAAAAATTTACATCGTTTTCCAATCCAAATCACCGGGTCAAAGTGGCCCAGTTACAGTGAAAAATGTCCAAATAATGGTTAGAATGAAATTAGTATCGTAGTGATTAGGTTACTTGATGTTGGCTATTTGCCATTAAGTGCATGTTTGCATCATGTTCTAAATTAATCAACTTTGATTTAAAACAGAGTTTCTTTATTAACTCATTTGGTATGTGTGTTACTTTGCTCGCATAAAAATAAAAACATACTAGAAAACAGTTGTTTTGGAAAAGTAAATAATGTGTTTTTTAGTTATTTTTTTTTTTATATTATTGGTGTTTAAAGACATTTCAACTATGATTAGATGCGCAAAAATGTCAAATATATGTCGGTACTGTAAGTGAAGATGATATTCAGACAAATTAACATTGAAATATAGTAATGTTGCCAAATGTGTTTTTTGATTTTAAACACTGTTCTTAAACGGATACCAAGCAGTTTTTGATTCTGTTTTTAAACATGTTTTTGCAGCACGTTTTTTTCCCAATGTTTTTTCTTGTTTTTAAACGGATACCAAACAATCTCTAAGTTTTACCTTGGGAATTATCCTTGTAAACCTGTATAACCATATGCACTTTTAATACAGCTGGCATTCACCCAACGAAAAGTAAATTACTTTGTATTCTAAAAAAGGTACATTGCTTTGTTAAGTAGATCAAAGTCGTCCTTAATACTAAAGGTATTCCATTTGAACTACTAAATCAATCTAACCGTCGATCTTTGATAATGAGCTCAATCGGACTGTCAAATGTGACTGACCACTCAATCGGACCATCAATCTTCACTAATGAACTACCTGTTGTTCAAATCTTACTATCAAATGTGACTCACCACTATATCGGACCCTCTATCTTCACTAATGAACTCAACCGAACTACTACCTGATCAAATCAGACAATTAGTTGTGACTCACCACTCAATCGAACCAACAATTAAATCAATCGAACAACTAGTTCATCAAATCAGACTAATAATTGTGACTCACCATTCAGTCGGACCATCGACCTTCGCTAACGAGCTCAATCGAACTACTAATTGATCATATCAGACTATCAATTGTGACTCACCCTCAATCGAACCATCGATCTTCACTAACGAGCTCAATCGAACTACAAATAGGTCCCATTGGAATATCAGTTATGACTCGCCACTCAACCGGACCACCGGTCTTCACTAATGAGCTCAATCGAACTACTAATTGATCAAATCATACAATCAGTTGTGACTCACCACTTAATCAAACCAACAATCATTACTAATAACTCAATCTAACTACTAATTGATCAAATTGGACTATCTATTTAGATAGCAAAACGCTGTAATTTTTTAAATTTTTTCGTGTAAAGATTATCAAATTCTTGTATCGATTTGCTAATCAAATCACCGGGTCAAATTTATTTAGTGAATAGTGATAAGAAAGTGAAGTATAATGTTCCCAAAAAACAGAGTTAGTACTCAATAGGGGATCATTCTTTGAGGTTTTCTAATACATATTAATAAAAAATAAAAAATGGGTGATCATTTCAGGAGGGAAATGAAAACTTGACTAAAAAATTTGGCGGGAAATTTCACCAAACCAAATTTTACTCTACTATCAAGAGGGGGGGGGGGGGGGGAAATTAAAATGTCACCAAAAATTTGGAGCCAAACACACTTAAACAAAACTTCACTTTTATCTAAACAACCCCGTCTTCCTCTCGGTCTCACAGGTTCTCTCAAGAAACCCACGAATGAACCCACCACAAAGGAACTATTAACTTATCAAATCGGACTATCAATCGTGACTCACCACTCACTCAGACCGTCGATTTTGAATGCATATAATTTAACTACTATTTGATAATCATTTCTGGGCCACCACTCACTTGGACTATCACACCTTGCTAATTAATTGATACGATAGAACTGTAAGTTGACCAAATGGAACTCGTCAAATAAAAGGAGTACTATTGTATCAAATATTGATGACGATTGGTTCTAAAAAAACATATAAAAATTGATGACGATTGAAAATCGATGGTGCGTGGGTCCGATTGAGTGCCGAGTCACAGTTGATAGTCTGATCAGTTGTGACTCACCGCTCAATCGGACCATCGTTCTTCCCTAATGAACTCAACCGAACTACTAACCGATTAAATAAACTGTCAATTGAGACTCATCACTAAATTGGACCATCGATCTTCACTAATCAACTCAATCGAACTACTAACTAATCAAATTGGACATCTAATTGTGACTCACCACTCAATGGGACCACCGATCTTCACTAATGAACTCAACCGAACTACTAATTCATCTAATTGAACTATCAATTGAGACTCACTACTGAACCGGACCATCGATCTTCACTTGAAACTGAGTACATGATAACTCTATGTTAGAGTTATATTTCTTCTACGTTTGTGTACCGTTTTGTGTAATTTCCGGGTTGAATCTATTAGAAATACACTATGAACTTGAGGAAATTTGATAAGTTTAGCTTTGAGTGATAAATTGTTAATCTGGGCGTTTTTCACTTTATTTACATTTATTTTGTCATTTTTGATCGCACGGGTTGTTTTCGTGTTGTGTTGGACAGAAAACGGAGCTCATGGATCAAGTGGAGGAAAACGAACTTCAGAACATATGCGGAAGCTTGGGAGAGAAAGAAATTGGAAGAAAAGAGGACAAAGATGGAAAAGGGGGTCAAAGTGTCATTTTAGAAAGTTTGGATAATGACACTTAACACCCCCAATGAAGAGTAGAAGAGAAGACTTAGAAAAATTGAGCGGAAGAAAAAAGAAGAAAACCCACTGAAGTGTAGGATCAAAAGTTGATCCTAGGATCAGAAGCAGATGGCAGGATCACAATATGTGATCGCAGGATCATGGGCGAAGGTTGTAGAGAAAAAAAAGAAAACCCACTGAATTGTAGGATCACCTCTGTGATCGTATGATCAACCCAGATCGCACGATCACAGAAAGTTGATCGCACGATCTGCTGAAGCCAGATGCACGATTTTGCTTGTTTTTGAGCCAAAACTACGTCAAATAGTGTTATGTTATTTCCTAACCTAGTTGGGGAATAATTAATACACGTAATATTGATTCAAGGAGGCACTTTTCATCTATTATTCATCACTCACGCAAGGAGGAAGAGGAGAGACGGGGGTCAAGATGAGGACTCCTCCTCCATTGAAGATCTAGGGTTTCATCTTCTTCTTCTTCTTCTTCTTTCAAATCTTGTATGGAGAAACTTGTAAGTTTTGTTTGGTTGGTTAATATTAGCTAAACTCCATTGCTAGGCTTCTCTAGAGAGCCTAGGGTTATGTAGACGATGATTGTTTCCGGATTCTTAATCTTTGTTTCATGCTTATTGATTTCTTCTATTGAGTGGATGTTAGTTCTTGAATATTGTTAAGGATCTTAGTATATTGACCCTTACTAATTAATTAACTCAGCCGAACTCTAAATAAGACCAAATTAGACCATCATTTGTGACACACTCTGCACAAGGGCATTCTATCAACTCTACTAATGAACTAAGTTGAATTAGACTATAAATTGTGTGTCGTTGTTCAAATAGGTCGTTGATTTCTATTAATGAATTCAATCGAAGTACTAATTCATCAAATCAGACAATCAATTGTGACCCACCATTCAATTAGGCCATCGATCTTCACTAATGAACTCAATCGAACTACTAATTGATCAAACCTAACTTTCGGTTGTGACTCACAACTCAATCGACATTCACTAATGAACTTGATCGAACTATTAACTGATCAAATCGGACAATCATTCGTGGTTCACCATCAATCGAACTACATGGTTATCAAATAAGACTAACAGTTGTGACCACCGATCTTGACCATTGAACTCAATCGAACAACTAGATTATCAAATCGGACCAACAATTGTGACTCACCATTCAATCGAATAATCGATGTTCATTAATAAACTCAATCGAGCTACTAATTGGTCCAATTAGAATATCAATTGTGACTCCCCATTTTGATTTTTACAACTATTCACTTAATCACCTTGACCAGGTGATTTGAATATCAAAGCGATACAAAATTTTAATAAACTTTTCGTGATGTTGTAGAGTAAAAGTTGCTCTACAACATAGTGACAAAATTAACAAAAAAATTACATCGTTTTACGATTTCAAATCACCTTGTCAAAAGTGACCTAGATACAAGTTAAAAAAGTCAATTAGGGAGAACCAGAGTGGTGGGGAAAATAGTTGATCTTCATTCAAGTTTTTTCTAATACAAATTAGTGAAATTAATACTACTACTTGTTTAAAAAAAATAGGGGGATTCTCTAAAAAAAAAAAAGGGATAAATCACTTTCGGGAGGGAAATGAAAATTTGACTAAAAATTTAACCGATCTAAAATTCGGTTGCACACAAGAGGGGGGAACTAAAATTTCACCAAAACAAATTGGAGCCAAACAAACTTCACTTTTATAACACCCCCTCTTCTCTCGAGAAACCAAGCCCTCTTCAGATCCATGGAACCACAACCACACATCTTCCCTCATTCATGATTCAACGATATGCTCTCTGGAAGTCCTCCCCTCTTCCTCACCCCTTGGTCCAGAGGAGGCGACAAAGGCAAAGGAGAAGCAACTACTCTTCCTCCAGATAGACAGAGAGGAGTGACGGAGGAGACCGATGTCCGGCTGAAGATATACCTCGATTCTGCCGCCTGGATCCTAGAAGGTTGGAAATCATCTCAGTCTCTGATTATGGACAGTTGGAGAGACCATATGATTTCTGCGAGCGTAATTGGAGGTTACGAGCATCAAACTCTGCGTCAATTGTAGATTCCATGGCAGGACGCACTATAAGGTACCTTCTATCTAATTTTGTGCCCTCTTCTATTTCTATAGCTTATTCGATAATTTTATGATATGACCATTAGTTTATGCAATATCTCCTCCGATTTTGATATTTTTAACCGTTGATTCACATATTGGACCGTGATTTGCTGAAAGGTTTCGACGCTGCTCCAGCGAGAGGAGTGATGAGTGATGAGGTGACCGACGTTCGAGCATCTATTCCGGCATGCCGCTCCTTATAAGCTGTAACAGGTACGACTGAAAGCCAGGCCCTCATATTCGAGTCTTGTTCTTATGGGATTGTATTGTGTCTTGCGAAGTTGGTTGGTAAACTTCTATTATGCTAGTTAATTGAAAAATCTGATGTTCATCTATCTTCATGTTCTTTGTACCAAAGAATGGGAATCACTCATTTTCTGAAAAGGCGAAATTTGAAGAAATTAGAGATTTGGTTGAATGATTCTTCAGCTTCATAGTTCGAGAGTTACCGTATGGGTTAGCTTTTAGTCTGTGTTAAATCAATCCTTTGAGGATTCCAGTTTGGTGCAAACTAATTTGATACGAAATGTCTGCAGAATCACAAATCATTGTTCAAAAGAGGGACGCCATATGCAGGAGTGGAGGCAATAGATTTGGGGTTTAGGTATCTCTAGGTGTTTGGTATTGCCTGACCATGTTGTTACGATTTTGATTTCAGATTCGATTTTGACTTTTGAGCCCTCAATTTTCTGTCAAACTTGTTGCTTAGGGCTTTGTATCCTGTTATTGCGGACAACCAACAAAGTGGTTTCCAGTAATTAGAGAGGCCTCAGATACCCGTACAAGGGTTTTCACTTCTTTGGTATGCATTTATATGACTCATGGAATCCAGTTTCTCTCATGGTATGGTATGCCATTGATTTTGGGCTCTCACTGATGTATGGGTGTTTGACTTCTTTGGTATGCATATGTTTCTAGGGTTTGTTGGCTGCCCCTAAATTTTTATTCTGTAAACTACAATCATTTATGGAATTGGAATGTTAAGCTATTATGTGGTGGTATAGATTGTTATGTTTGTGATCCATTAACTCCATTGGACTTTCATTAAACATTTATACTTTCAGTTTTGGCTTGCTTGTGTTTGGATTTGGAAGCTTTACTGTTTATACCAAGTACAGAATTTGAGACCATGGTGTACCGTATCATATCCCACTTCCCTGATCCCCTCATATTTCACTTCCCTGACCCCCTACCCAAACAAGGCTTATGCTTACGCTTACAGTTATATCATATGTGGCAACACAAGTGCTTAGCTGGATTCTTGTTTCTCATGAAATATGTTGGATTTAGAGCTAAACCGTTGGGAATATATGGAGCTGTGAACAGGGGAAGATCAGGCTTGCCTAGGACAGCTGTGGTGAATTAAGGCCTGCTTCTACTTTGTAGAAGCTATAGTTGTAATTTTAGTAGAGTTCATGCCTTCTTTTCTCTTGATAATATGAAAATAAACTTATGGGAGAAGGAAACCGTAGCAATGGGATTACAACAGAATACTTGTAATTATTAATTCCCTTACTAATACCATTATTCCAATTCTTTGCAGGTTACATTGGCAAATAACCCATATTCCTTAGATAAGCATAGCTTGGCTGAGTATGAGACCCATTTCACATTCATGGTAAGTTCCTATTTTTTACCCCCAAAATTATTTTTGAGAACCTTCAGTTTATATGGTTCTTACTGGAGCTGAAGGAAGTTGAAACTGAGAGATTTAGACATATCTTTCTTTCACTGTTTTATGCGAAGAAAAGCTAATGTTTCGTCTAGAAGACTATCCTTTCTGTGACTTCAGGGGTGAGAGTTTGAAAAATGTTATATGATTCTTTAATTTGAACTTTTGACAGAAAACCCCCTCGTAGTTTCGTCTCGCTGACACTTAGCTACATGCAGTATTGCTTTAGGTCACTTTTGTAAACAATATATTTTTTTACATTTAATATGTGTCTGATAAAAAGTAGCATGATTACAAGTGAGATAATTCGATTTACAATTGTAATTACAGTAAAACCTCTATAAATTAATAATCGATAAATTATAACCTCGATAAAATTAAAATTTTGTCCCAGTCCTAAACTGGGACCAGTACAAAACTGGACTCGAATCGCTAAAATGTTGTTAAACAACTTAAAATCAAAAGATCGTAGTATAAACGTTCTCTAACTTGTACCTGTATGAGTTGATGCTTGTCCAGAAGAAAGGCTTTGACATTTGAGAGCCTAGTTTTATTTTAATGTTTGGGTGTATGTCTAATTATATATGCATAGGTTTTAGTTATGGATTGTCTTGGGCAACCCCTTTTCTTCGCCAAATCAATGCTTCCAGGAGGAGGTCTCATCAGTCGTTAAGTTATATCTTCCATTTTTGAGGTTTGTCTGGTCCAACACGTTTTCTCTTGGTGTGAATGAAAGGAGTAAGTATTTTGTTTCTGAAAGAATATTGTGGCTGTGAATCATGAGTGTGCGTACGTCTTTGGTTAATGTTTCCTCAGCTATCAGATAATTGGTCGAATCACTTATTTCATGTTTGGCTATTGCCCATGGCAGTAGAAACAAATAAGAAGTTATAGGGTTGTTGTTAGTCTTACCATATATGTAAGGAAGGCGTTGTTACTCTAACCTAGAGCTCTCAAACAAGCATGTCCCGATCATGTTCCATTGTGTACGGGCCGGTCCCTGTCCCAGAATAAAGAACCCCTGGCCCGGCTCGGCCCACATGACCAGACCCCTACATCCGAGCCGGGTAAGTGCAGGCTGTGCCAGCCTTGTATATATCAGTGTTTGTAGCTCTTGAACAGATTTGAACTCAGCTCAACGTCTGAACATTTATTATTTGTTTGCAAGTTTCAAGGTCAGAGCAAGGGATCACAGATGGTCTACCTGTTTCATTCTTAGTTCATTTGGAACTTAGATGTTGTCCATCGTAACTGAACCAGGGTATTGCCCATACTATAGAGTAAACTTTTATCTCATTAAACAACATACTGTAGAACAAGTAACATTTTACCTGCATTTATATAGTCTGGTTGCTAATTTCAATTCGGAGGGCTATAAACAAAAATGACTTTGAAAAAGCTCTTCTTTGGAATGTCAGAAGAATAGAGTTTAGACTGTTTATTTGTTTGATTCTCTTTGAGGGGTACAATTATTCTTGGGCATGTCTGCATGGCTATAAACAAGATGACTTGGACATGAGAGGAGACCAGAGTTTAATGGGCTATTACCTTAACACCCTTAAATTAACATTACATTTTAGAAGGCTATCTTGCGTTTGGTAGGGTTTGTATAGAATTGGGGATTGCTTATCCAATCAGTCCTCATTTATTTTAGATACCTCAGGAAATGTCTCTTAGGAAGTGCATGATGCTACTCATGGAGTATTGGATATGAAATACTACCTCCGTTCTCTCTGAATCTCCACCTTTTGACTTTTTCTTCCGTAATCGGGTCACTTTGACCCGGTAATTTGGATAGCCAAACGATGCAATTTTTGGACCATTTTTTGATGGTGTTGTAGAGTGAAGTTTACTCTACAACATCGTGCAAAGATTAACAAATTCTTGCATCGTTTTATTAATCAAATCACCGAATTAAAGTGATTCAGTGAATAGTGATAAAATGAAAGGGATGAAGATTCAGAGAGAACTGACTAAGTGCACTGATTAAGCGTACAGTTGTTTTCCATGACTGACTACGTTGTTACCCTTTCATTTTCTATTGAAATAGTTGCTTGCGGCTTTGTATCCTGTTATTGCGGACAACTTCAACCTTTCTAACTTGTTACTCCTACAAATATGTCAAGTTTGATGTTTAGAGCTTTTATACGAATGTACCAAAGTGTCCACTATAATAATTGGAAAATTACTTTGTTTGTATTTTACTTTGTTTGTATTAGGTTGGCATTTTTAGAACGGTACCATAATGCTGCAGCAACACCCTGTCCTTGCATTGCCAGAATACTTTGCTCTTTATAAATATGGTACTTCGTGATAACGATGATGTATTTATTCAGGAAATAGCAAGGGGAGTCCAGGAAGCATTACATCAAACTGCTCAAAGAAACAATGTACTGACACGACTGAATTGCAGAAGCTCAATGTGCATTGCTTTCGGACAGATCCTTAGTCTTGCCTTGTTGAATACATCTTCATTTTGTACATGTGTTTTTGTAGTTCACGGCCGTATCACGGGGAGGCTTGTGTACAGTGTTGGATATATTGTTAGGTTTTGGACAACCATTGCTTCATTAGATGTACGGTTTAAATTAATGTTGTTGAATTAGCACAGAATGATGGGTAATGGCTTTTAACAATGATTGCATTTATTTATGCAGTAACCTCTACATTGCATATGGAGTACCACTCTGTCTATGCTCTCTCTTTTTTTTTTTTTATTTTATTTTTTTTTTTTTTATTTTTTATCTAACACTGTCTATGCTCTTACTACCAAAATTGATGGGTTATTTTGACCGGATGATTTGGATAGCAAAATAATAGGATTTTTTGATAATTTTTTACCGGTATTATAGAGCAACTTTTACTCTACAACACCATGAAAATATTATCAAAAAATTGCATCGGTTAGCTATTCAAATCAACGGGTCAAAGTGACCAAGTGAATAGTGGCAAAAGGCAAATTGGGTAGAAATAGTAGAGAGAGTTGTACTCAGTCCTCGATAACTGTTGTATCAAGATGCTCATATTTTTATCCTGTGATTTACGGATCAGATAGTATGCCAAACTACTTAGATTCAGTTCAGTCACAGATTTTAGTATGGAACCAAAATAATCTGTCCAGCTCTGGTCCACCCCCAGTCCGTTAGTCAGCTTAGTTGTTTAGTTTAATCCACGGGTTAACAGTAACTTTAAAGCACACGTTCAATACAGTAACTGATATGCTTCATTCACATACTCAGCAAGGTCCGAGTTCACAAATCACAGGCAAAAGTAATTGTCGCCTACGATAGCGAGATACAAAATTCAGAGCGAACAATAGTTATGACATATTACAGTAGTTAATCCAACAACAATATCAACCTGAAGAAAGCACCAAAAGGAACAAAAATTAAATAAAAACAATAACATCGGCAGCTAGAAGCAGCAAGCAGCAGGAGGAGGATAGGTTGCACCGTGCATTGAGTCATAATCATCTTTTTAACCCTTCACAAATTAAAGCATTACCAGAATTAGCAAAATAGATACAACAGGATATAAGAAAATTATGAGAACAATCAACAACTATTGAAATATTCCCTAAAAAACAACTATTGAAATCCTTCAACTGGTAATAAACAATGCTCGTAATGAACACTAAACTGAAGTGCTTCTTTCCCATGTTAAGATCAACACTAATTCATGACCAAAAACCTCATACTCGGGAAAAGGAAGAGGAAAACAAAGCAATTATCTACACAACAAAACAAACGAAAGTCCATGTAAGGCGAAGGATAATTGAAAAGCCTTTCGGCATTTTAACCAAAAAAGCGAACCAGAAAATAAAGTGGTACATCTGGAGATATTTCCACCTTACCTCTACCTACTACATTTGCATCCCGTATGGTTTGCTTAACTCCTCAACAAGCTGTTTGTTTCTCCTGACACAGCAGAGAATGGAATAAGAATAAATGAATAAACAAATAAGTAAAATAAGATAACTCGTCAAAATAATAATATTACTAGTGTGAAGAGAATGTTGAACAAAATCCTGTAGCCAGCCAGAGCACCAACACCAATCCAAAACCGCGAACTCTTGGGAAATAAACTGCGGGACTTGAGTAACATCTCACCCAACGATAAGGTTGCATAGTTCCCAGCTCTCTACATACCATAAAAGAAGATGGGTTAAAGATAAGAACATCAAATACAAGGAATAAATTTTCTGAACACCGAGTTTCATTATTTAAATAACAAAACAAACGAGCCAGTCATATATATATATATATATTTCTTCAACCACATCAATGCTGAGTTTAAGGTAGCTTGTGTGGCTCTTTCTCAGTTGCATAAACCAACTTGGTACGTGTGCTATTTCTGTATCAATAAGCTCGTGACTAGGAGGATACTGATAAAAACAAGTACATTTATCCATTATCCTTGTTGTCAATCCATCATCATGGTTATGCACAATTCTGAACACCAACTATTTATTTTACCATATCAATGGAAAGTATATATCATAGGACAGATTGGAAACATTAAAAGTGCATCTCGTGTACATACCTATTGATGTGTTGGACGTAGAGATTACAGCTGTCGGGAAATAACTGAATTTGCCAATATCTAAGCCATTTCTATGGTATTATAGCAGATTTCTAAATCAAATCCATGCCTAACTAAGAGACAGACTTGTCACAACCAGACTCGGTCTGCTAATTCATATTGAGGAAGATTCAATATCTGGTCAAATACAACAACAAGACCCACCATACCAATCGAATGCCTAATCAGTGAAAAGTAGATGTCCGATTTAGTATTAGCTCAAGAACTAGTTGATTTTAACAATGCTTCCTAGCTTGCAGTTGTTTCATTTAGTAAATTAGCTCAAGTACTAGTTGACTCGCCAAATAAGAAAAGTACCAATTAACCCAAGGCTAGGAGGCATTGTTAAATTCAGTGATTGAATATTTAAATCTAATGCTCAAGAACTGCTTGTCAATCTTGTTTCTAGATAATTGTTTGTGATGAAGAACGAAACATAAGAGGTCCTACAATCTACTAACTCTTACAAATTGAATGCATCACTTCATCTAACTTCACATAGAATGCTTAACTTCACTTCCGTAACCGTAGTGGCAAGTCAGCTAAGTTACATATATATGCAGCAGGTCCAAGATACTGGGCCTTTCATGAATCACTAACCCTTTTTAGAAGCCAGATTTTATTCAAGCAGAGTTCAAGGAAAATGAGAGATTTTAATTATGGAGATAAAATATTTCCAATTTTAGAGGATTTTTTTTTTCAATACCAAACTTAGTACTAATTAGTAGCATATTGTATAACAAAGAGAATCTGAGTCCTTCCTTTCGTTCACTTATAAATGATGTTTCAAGGTGGAGCTCAAATGTTAAGCAATATTATGTGCAGAATATACTCTGCTTTATTAATAAGCCTGATTGTCATGGAATAGATATCATAAATTTTCCCACTAAAAATACTCAATAACTTAATGATCAAATAACCGTTGCAAAAGGGAAGAAACCTGCTTGCTGTATGGAAGAGTAAAAGCACAGTAGAAGATACTCCTACGCGGCACATCTTGGCGGACTGGACTTGAAATCTAAAGTGGATAAGACAGGTGTGGACAAATTTTTAAATCAGCTGCAAATAATTTAATTCGAAGAAGTCCAGTTATTAGATTAGCTGCAAAAAACTTAATTGAAAATAAAAAATCAGACAACTCTCACGCACGAGATCAGCTAAGCAAAACAGTAACCACAAATCAGATTCCGATGCTTTCTTGAAAAATGAGAAACCATAAATAACATGTCGTTGAAGCTATCTAAATGTAGCACTGCAGTTTATGAATGAATAAAAAGGCATTTTGTCTTCAAGATCAAACAGCCAGTTCAGTTCTATAATTTCAGCCTTGAGAATTGTTAGAACATTCACTGACTATGAACCCTATCCCAATAGAAGCCATCCATTCATTTCGACTCTCAATAATCTGACTGCATCCTGAGGAGTTGAGACCCTACAATGCAAGTTCATATCTATATCCAAAATCTGATTCCTATAAGCAAGGCGAAAGAGAGGGAGGATGTAGTCTCTCTAAGATGCAGTCTCTCAAGTTGTAACTTGAGTGAAGAAGTAGGGAGGATGAGCTACAACTACATATGCTCTTTTGTTAAATAGTAGTAATTGTAAGAGACTACAGCATGCATACCAAATTGATAAAGTATGAAAATTCAACATACAAGGGAATGAAAACACTTCTCTTAACACATCATCAGTACAGCCTAAATCCCCACCATAATCTTAAGAACTGAATCCTCAAATCAGAACCTAGATTGTGCCACAAGATCCCATATCGAACCCAGATCTGCAAAATCCCCAAATGGAGCTCTCGGCCAAAACTTGCTCATTCTCAACTACATTCATCAGTCCAAATCTAACACTTATGAAACACACGACACACCAATCTCACCTTTGAAGCAAGTAAACATCTTAGCAGTGCCATTGGAGACCAAATCGGAAACAAACATACTCTTGAAGCATAACCAGTGAAACCCTAGATCAGACTTAAAATGAACCCATCGAGAGACAGAGACATACCACATGCGGCAGAAGATCCAAACTCCCATGGAGAACCAAGAAGAGGAAGAGGAAACCGGCATCCTCCGGCGTCGTCTTCTTCTTCCATCGGCGGAATTGGAGATGAAAGGTAGGGTTCCGATTCACAGAGGGGAACCGACGAGAAGTCACGATGAGCCCGATTTGGGAGAAGATGCACTAGGGTTTCCTAGAGAGAGAGCCATCATCGTGGCTTTCTGTTCGAAGTGAAAGGAGAACCAGGTCAAGGGTCGTATGTGTAAAAACATAAAATACATTAGTATAGGACAAAATAACAACTCCGTTAGGTGTTTAACTAATAAAAAGGTTCGCGTTATATGAGAATTACTGAGGGGGTGTTTTTGCAAATAATCTAAAACCAACTAGTGGGGTGTGTGTGCGGTGCGTGAGAGATTTGGAGAGTGAGAAACATCTCACTATTCACTTCTGAATAATGTGAAGTGACACAAATGGCCGCATGGTAGATGCCCCCGAGAGAGAGAGAGAGAGAGAGAGAGAGACGCGCTGAGAAAGTTGCAGTTGAGACGGAGGACTCGTCCGAGATTCTGAGATAGGTAACGAAAATTTATAAGTATTGATTGGTTTTGAAATAAGGTGAATATATTTCTTCCAACCACAAAGTTGGCCTGCTAGGGTTTGTTGTTAGGGTGCTGGTTTCTGCGTGCTTTTCTGTTGTTTATGATTGGGGAGAAGATGGAAAAAGAAGGAGATACAGGGTGGGTTTGGTATGACTTTTTGAACTTTTAAGTCAACTTTTAAGTTGTTATAAAAAACAGATGTGACAAAAAAGCTGATGAAAAAAGTTTTATGGGTTTGGTAAAAAAGTTATCATGTAAAAAAGTTAGTGATGTGACAGCTTTGTTATTTAGTAAAGATTATCAATTTACCCTTATTGTATGCACTACTAAACATTTATTTCAAGAAGACAACAAATAAAAGTTCACTACTTAAGTATAATAATATGTAATAGAAACAACAAAAAATGTTATTAAAATATTACATTTTTTAGGGAAAAAACACTACTTTAGGCAAATTCTATTTATATTGCATACGGAAAATCTGAGGATTAGTTGATTTTGTAGAAGTAGTTTAATTATTTTATGTAAAAGTATGGACATAATAGTCTTTTTATTGTTTAGGAAGAAAAAAGTCCAAAAAAAGTTGGTGAAACCCAACTTTTTTCTGAAGCTAGTTTTACTCTTCAAAGCCAAAATCTAAAATCCAAAAGTTGGCAGAAAAAAGTCATACCTAACCTTCTAAAAAAGTTCAAGACAGATTATAAGTCCAAAGTGGTTTATAAGTTGAAAAAAAGACATACCAAACCTACCCACATTGAGTAGGGGTTCTTTGGGGAATACGGATCGTTTTTACCTTTTCTATCTATGGGTAGTAATTCAGTAACAGCCGATCCTTATGTCTTAAGCATCATTAATACCTTGACATCGTTTGCTCAAACGGTCTTATCCGAAGGAGACAAACAAGGCAGTTCGAGTAATTCCCGCAGAGTGATTCCAAGGATCAGGATAAAATTCAAGGGGAAGGAATATACGTCGTCAAATTTGAAGAATTACGAAGTCCAGAAGAAGAAGGCATCAGCAGAAGGTGGTGGCGAGAATCATGATTTCAAAAGTGGTATTGGTCTTGTTAATGTTAAAAGTACTTCTTATGATCGCCAACAACTGTTCTCGATTAGAGAGTATCAGGAAAGCATGGTTAATTCAAGAAGATGTCATGGAAATATTAAAACCATAAAAAGCTGTGGCCCATCTAAGAACATCCCGAAACCTTCATCAACAAATCTAGGAGAACGTGAAGTCGGACGAAGAAGATTCCCCGCAGAGTCACATGTTACTGAAGAGATATCTGGTCGGAAGAGGTCATTGAAGGATTTCCAGGACATAAACAGCGATTGGAAGAGTTCCCAGAGCAGATTAGTAGAAGAAAGCGCGAGTAATGTATCTGTTGTTCCAGGTGCTGGTTATAAAAGACATAAGCAATCTTCTAGTACAAATGGTCACACAGAAACAATTAGTCAAGTGAAGTTCAAATCCAAGGAAGATCTCGTCATCGATTCTGAGAAGGATGATAAGCTTTGTCACGGTCGTAGGGTGCAAGATGGGAAAGCTAAATCGAAGAGCAGCATGCTGAAGAAGACATCTTCGAATTTCGAACCCATTCCTAAGATAATCAATGTCCCAGAACGGTGTGCAAAGGAACCACATTTTTCTCTAGCTACTGTTTCCTTGAAAGAGGCTAAGAGAATAGAGAATTTCTCCCATCGTCAACTAAAGGTTTCAGGATTGAAGTATCACAATATTATTCTTTGAAGCCGGATTGAAGTATCTTTCTGGGGCAGCATTAACGGAAAGTGTTAGATCAACTTCAAACTTTATGTAGATTATCTAAAGGCGAATTCATAATCTGCAAGACATAAACTACCATCTAGAATAGTCAAGAACATATGAACATTAAATAAGACTAACCTCGGTCCATAGCTAGTCTATTGTGTTCCACGTCATGATGATCTTGAGTGAACCGCGATCTTCCAATCACAACTCGGACCAGCTTCAATGATCTCTCTCAATGGGAAGAGTGAGACTACTGTATTCGAATGTGTTGGGGATCACAGCCCTAGTAGTCTTTATATACTAAATTGATGAGGCTCCCATAACCCTAATCATTTAGTAATGGGCTACTACACATTACAAAGCCCATACCACTTTATGTTCCTACGAGCCCAATTATTAACTAGATCACTTTAGTTGCCCGTTTATTTGATAGCCCAATAATATAACTACTAATATTTTCATATTAGCCCACAAAGAAATAAAATTTCCCAACAATCTCCCACTTGGGCCATACTTGAAAAACCGGATGTAGTTATATTTCATAATCTTTAGTGCTAGCAAAAGTGCTATCATCCTTAGAACATTTCTTATAACAATCTGGTCCATTGTCCATACCAGTGTGAGACCAAAGCGACCTTTGCTACATTTAGATATAGTCGTAACAAAGACCCATCAACGATCACCAAACCAATAAATTCAATGACATAGATCAAGTGTGGATGTGTAGTGGGAAATTACATCCAATGTGATCTTTAAACATGCCTATTTCCACTGATCCTTACTGAAGTGAGATCAAACCTTATAGTTTCCATCTTTATGCTAAACCGCAATTGGAAATTCGTAATAACAATAATTCAGATTTACTTGAATAAAAACATAAACTTTATTCTGCAGAAACTAAAGTAAGTGTCTCGAGAAACAACATTCATTAGATACAAACTCCCACTAAACCAAAGTACCTTAGATATTACCACTCCAAATGAACAATCCGCTCTTCAACACTTTATGTGGTAATTCCTTAGTTAGAGGATCCTCATAATGGAGTTTATCATAGTAATGTCACATTGACACAAACACTCTGAATATTTTCTTAAGAAGAATAAGACTTTATGTCAATAAACTTGACCTAATCCTCGGAATTAGATTCAGTGATCTCAAAATTATCTAAATTCCGATAAGTGAGCATGTAGTCTTTTGTTCTCTTCAATACCTTACTAACCGATTGTATGTTTACCCTGATACATACAATGATTAACTAAAATTATACCAAATATACCAATATGTATACATTAATCACATATGTACATATCTGGTATACACAAGACTCATTGATTCTATGTATTACGAATCTTTGCATCTTTTATTACTTATATTAATATTCTTGATATAATGAATGAGACTAGAAATTGTCTCCTTAAGTAGTATGATTATTCTTCAGTGCACAACCTTAAGTACTTGATCTAGCAAATACCTTATCGATATAGATCTCTTGTCGAATACTCAATGATACACCCCAAGAGCATTTATTTTCGACACATGAAATATGTCCCCAAGATCTTTTCTTTAGAAACCTTATAAAGAATATCTTGGTCCACCCAACAAGTCTATATCGGTGCTAGTCAAAAGAGTAGAATCAAAATGTTGCACCAGAAAATTACTCTCACTGAACTGTGGTACTCACAAATATCTACCATAGTTATCTCGCACAACATGAGATAATAACTTTATGAATATTGCGATACCATATCTAGAAGCAAGCTTTTAGACTATAAATGGAATTGTAATTTACAAACATGTACTTTAAATAACTAAACTCAAAGATATATGATTGTAATCAACTTATCCATATATATATGTACATTTACTTTAAGTAATTGTACATGACATAACAACTCAAAAGAGAATTTCGTAAAACCTTATGAAGTCTCTTTAGTCAGTGCCTCTTTTAGATGAAATGTAATGACAAAGTATGACCTTCATATCTTTCATAAACCAATATAACACCTTATTTATTGTAACCAACAATAAATTATGCTATTATGAAAGATTCCAAATATCACTAATTTTGTCAAGAGATTTCATCTTATCATTACAAAATCAATTCACATTAATATTTGTTTGACTTGTAAGAAGTTTATAGAATCATCTTCCACAAACCTTATGTCAAACCCAAATACATTAGAATAACATGTAATACATAAATCATATTTCTCATGTTATTAGTGAATTACTTTAGCGGCACTTCATATTTGAGGCTGATGAGTTTGCCTATTATGAGTATCCTTATGGAATATTTTCTTTGAACGGTGTGAATAACTAAATATGCACCATCTTATTTGGCCAAACAAATAATCTTCCTTTGGGCCGATTACTGTTCGCATAAACAAGTATGTCTTATTATTTGGCCACAGAATGACCTTCATTTGGACCGATCATTGCTTGCATAAACAATAGACACGTGCATTTCACAAACTTTGTGTTCAAAGAAAATATTCCTTATAACCGTATCTCCCACTCAAACTCAACATCCTCAAAAGTCTCAAGAAAAAGGGCTTTATTAGAGAAGACAAATTGCGAGATTTAGAACTTCTCAATTATTAATGACATCAATAAAAGTGGCAAGGAGTAAATACCAAATTCAATATCTCCCACTAGACCAATATGGCCTCACTTTAGGTGGGATGATCCGAAATGAGAATATCCTTATGCTAGGTATTCGCCTAGCCAATCATATATGGTACTAAATAGCCACTTTAATACATAAAATATTTTATATGTAAGCTGCAACCTTAAATCTTTATTCCCATAGCCTCATGATAAAGAAAATGACTAATCATTCTCCTTACAATATCCAAATATGTTTAATTTCATTCCCACAAACTTAATTTATGACAAGTATGTCTATAACTCCATGTAGGGAAGAAACTTCGTGCACATCTATAGGAATTAAGTTAACACCATGAATGTTGTTACCTTATACATTCACATACTTTACTTCTCAACCCGATTATAGGTGTTGATGAGGTGGACAGAAGCCTTATGAACTAAATATGATACTGTTTCCACCCAAAATAACTATAAAGAGTGGTCCACCATATCAGTACATATAAGTTCTAGTATGTCCTTATTCCACACACGCCTAATTATTTATACACCCCTTTTACGCTTTCAACACAAATTTAAAATATTTGTGAAATCGGGGATGCTACGAATTCTATAACACACAAGCATCTTAATTCTTCCAACGAAGATATTCCTTAAGCTTTTGTGTCATACCAAATATAGAATTCTCACTATGCATCATTGTACCTCAAACGATGACATGCATGGTCTTTCTTAATGAAGCGTTACTTTTGAAATATTGCTTTTAACTGAAATGAAGCATTTACAACCTTCACTGAATTATATTTAAAACATCAAAATTTCTGAATTTATCCCAGAAAATATTATTTCCTTAACATTAGTAAATGCTTTTCTTAATAAACATAAAATTCAAACAATGTTTGAAAAAAAGTTAAAAGTCTTTATTGCTTCAACTATATTTGTCTTGACATTGCCCATAAAGATGAATCTTTCAGCATCAAGTGGCTATTGGCCCAACAACCAACCATGCACAAATATTCTTAATTGAGTAGTTACACCAAATCTACTCATCAAAAATGATTAGGTACAATAACTCAAAATTTTATCCATAGTGAGAAGTAAAGTTTTCCTTATCCAGCATGTGACGTTTAATTTATATTCACACGTCCACTCATATTTATATAAAAAAATATCAAAAATTACCGAATGATATTACATTTACATAATTGGACTGTAATTCAACTGCAACTTACATTACTGTATCCCCTTTATTTCGACTATTATCCTTAGGGTAAATACTAAACGAGCACATTTAGTTTAATCTCACACAACTATTTTCTCTTTTAACACATAATGAGTGAAACGTTCACAAGGAACTTATTTATCCATATGAGCGTTACATATCTCCGTATACTCACTTAAGTGCTTGAGAGAAAATATTTATACACCTTATGAGCATGTCTTTAGACAACTCTAACTTTAGTACTTAAGTTCTTAATTGAGATTAAAGTTTTCCGGATGTACTCCCTTACGTTCCTCCTTTGACAAGAAATGTTGACTAAAAGTCCTCTTAATGTTTTCTTTAGAAAACTTGGACACATAAGCTTGAGGACTCAATAGCATTACCATTACTTCACTCAAAAGCTTCTAGAATTAACTTTATCTTCAAGAATGTATACATGCTATAAAGCACTAAATGCGAGTCTTTGTCAGTAATAACAAATAACAAATAAGCTTACGTAAATAGAGAAAAAGTTAAAGACATGAGCTCAAAATACAAATATGTTGTACAAGCATGAAATAAAATATAACCACAAAGTATTCATGCAAGACATAAATCAACAATATAATTAACGGATTCTTTACAAGATGTCTGGCACAACATTGTTGTTTAGTCTTTGGACAGAAACAACAACTTGTAAGTGGTACTCTCCACGCAGTAATCAAATATTGACAGTAAATCCGGTCAAACAATAGGTCTTCCTTTGGGCCGACGTATTGTTCACATGGAATAACTTGATAACCGTCACATATTTACTACCAAAAGTGTGCTTATTATTTGGCAACTAACAACCTTCCTTTGGGCCGATTAGCTAGTCGCATAAATAATAAACACACACATCTTTATATCCTAAAATAAATAAATTTTACACAATATAGGTCACTTTGGCGACATATCATTTCAACTGATTTATTCTAGGATACAAGACCATTTTATTTTAGTGTAAAATACAAAAATTACAATAATGTCTAAAATGTATATTTAGTGTAAAATGCCAAAGTTACACTAATGTATTAAATGTAGAACCCGAAATATTAATCTCATAGTGTAATACAAAAGATTACACCCAAAATATTCATAATGGTGTAAGATATCAAATATGCACCAAATATACTTAATGGTGTAAGAATACCAAATATACATCAAATTTCATACGGTGTATGATACCAAATATACACCAAAAATACTTAATGATGTAACAATACCAAAGATACACCAAATATATTTACTGTTGTAAAAATACCAAAAATACACCGAATATCAATTATGGTGTAAGATACCAAATATACACCATATATTCAATAGTGTATAAATACCAAAGATATACCGAATATCAATAATGGTGTAAGATACTATATATACACCATATTTCATGTTGTGTAATATACCAAATATACACTAATGATTTATAATGGTGCAACATACTAAAAATACACCAAAAATTAACAATAGTAATAATCTCGCATATTTTATCCATGAATCAAGTCATAAACATGATATAAGTACAGTAGTATCATGAGAGAAACATTACTTTAGGTAAAACATGGAAATAATGAGATTACATGTCCAAACACATGATAAAATACGAAATTATTTATTTTGCACAGAAAAATATTCCAACTCTGAAAAATCTAACCGTACAGATGGATTCAAAAGACCCAAAACACTAGGGTTTGACTATTGAATCGCCCAAGTCGGATATCTAGAACTCCCGGAATAGCCAAAACAATATGAGTCGTCGGATCCGGGCGGCACAACAAAGCAGCGGTACACGCTGCCACACCAGATCAAAACTCGGCACAGCCCAGATCTAAGGCAGTGTTTGGCAAATCATTAATCGGAGCAGTTGGTTTAAAACACCATAACTTTCAAACCGTAAGTCGGAATTAAGCTTATAATATATCGTTGGAAAGCTTATTTCGAGATCTTCGAAACCATATGAAGAAAACTGAGATCCGAGTTAAACACAGAAAACAAGGTACCAAACCCTAATTCGGGATTAACACATAATTACCCATTCTCAACAATTCTAGCATGATAGTGGCTCTGATACCACTTGTTAGATCAACTTCAAACTTTATGTAGATTATCTAAAGGCGGAATTATAATCTGCAAGACATAAACTACCATCTAGAATAGTCAAGAACATATGAACATTAAATAAGACTAACCTCGGTCCATAGCTAGTCTATTGTGTTCCACGTCATGATGATCTTGAGTGAACCGCGATCTTCCAACCACAACTCGGACCAGCTTCAATGATCTCTCTCAATGGGAAGAGTGAGACTACTGTATTCGAATGTGTTGGGGATCACAGCCCTAGTATTCTTTATATACTAAATTGATGAGGCTCCCATAACCCTAATCATTTAGTAATGGGCTACTACACATTACAAATCCCACACCACTTTATGTTCCTACGAGCCCAATTATTAACTAGATCACTTTAGTGGCCCGTTTATTTGATAGCCCAATTATATAACTAATAATATTTTCATATTGGCCCACAAAGAAATAAAATTTCCCAACAGAAAGTACTTGTGATGGAGGGATAGATGCGATGGATGCTTATAGTACTGCTGCTACATTATGTCGATATTGTGGTGATAAATTTCAAAGCCACAAAATGATGGCACACGCTTCTATTGCTTACAAATGCACCGAAGTAGCATTCATGCGGATGCTGTATTCAACCAACGCATCATCACCAGTCACCTGTCTGAAAAACGAGACTGGAGAGGCCAAGAATGTTGCTTTGCCTCAACATCCTGAAACTCAATCTCATCAAGTGCGTGTGGATAGATTTGCAAAAGACATCAATCAAGCGATGGAAGCTTCGATAAAATCTCGAGCTGTTTTGGGGGTTGTTGATGTTGGGAACAAAGAGGCAAAATTTTCAGTTAAGACGGTTCTAGATTTCAGCTTTCATGATGTGGAAAGGTTTAAAAAACTGGTCCATCTTGCTATGAAGAATCTTGATATGTAGGAACTCATGAACAACTTTGGTCTATTTTGGGGACAGATTGCTAGTGCTGCAATCTCAATTGGAGATATTACAACTTAAAACGTCTGTTTGTTGTTGTCTTCCGTCAGGAGCGGATGGGTGGAGGCAATTTATCAAATGAAGAACACAACGAAGATATGCCAGTGGTCGTGGAAGATGTCAATGAGGTGGGTCAAGATGAAGAGAAACGCTGGTTCGACTAGCTAGCTTTTTTTTTTCTTTGAGAAACAAAAAAAAAATGTAGAAACTTGATTGACTGGCTAGCTTTTCAATCAAGTTTGCTAAATGTAGAATCAGAGAGAGTCAGAAAAGGAAGAAGCGAGTAGAAGTGTATCATCATCCCGGCACAGGCTTTAAGCCTTCAATTTAAAAAAAATAAAAAAAAAAATCCCAATTTTTAGGATCATCGCTATTAATGCCCTATGTCATGGCATTCGAAAGAAGTTCAATGTTTATTTGTAGAAACTTCAGTTTAAAGTGGCCTTGTCAGTATTTAAAACCCTCGTATAATTTCAAGATAGTAAATTGAGGAAGGAAGTCAGATAGGAGCAAGCTTAGACATAATCTCTAAAGCTAACTAGATATATTCCGCGCCATGACGTGGATTATGTATTAATGATGGAGATCAATCAAGAAATTGCATATCAAAAAATATTCCTATTGTAGGTACATAGACTAAGCTTAACTTCGGATTAATGGCCATGGTTTGAACTTGATGCCTTACTAGTGATAATATATTTCAAGAGCGCCAAGGAGATGTTGGGAATTTTCTAGTTGAAACCCGTGAAACGAAAAATTAAGCATGATCCCAAAACTAACACGCGATATAGGATAACGTGATAATAAATATTATAAGCAATTTATGTGCTTCGGCAAGTTACCTACATGAACAGGGCGAGAAAGAATTTTTCACTATACGAAAATCGTATACTAAAAGTTCTCTCATGAGCCTCTCAACTCTTTAACCCACTAACATTGTGTGTCACTCATGAGTTGAACTGTTTAAAACATAATAAGTAGCACCCCTATTTATTGTAAATAAGATGAGGTGAAAAAAGGCCACCTAACCCTATGTATCACCTTCTCGAGAATCACCAACTCAGAGAGGAGTACTCAGACGCATCAAGCACACCGATGCATCTTGCATATTAGTGACAGATTAGGACATGATCGCCTTGGGACTTGCAAATGTAAACTGATAAAATCAATAGCCTCTTTGCGGGTCTCGCAGAGGGTGCTGGATGCGCCAGAAGATGTCGTATAGGGTCTCTCTTGGTAATTACTATCAATTTGTGTGAAGCAAAGTAAGGCTTCAGCTTTTGCACTAAGAACATCAGGAGAAATTTTTGTTTGCTCTAAGAGAAAATACACGTGGTGCTCTAATCAATACAGCACATGACACGTCAGGAAGAAAGAGAATGAGTGGCAGACAAAAGAAAGTGGATTTCTACATGTTCCTGACATGTCCTGTGATGTATTGATTAGAGCACCACGTCATATTTGCTCTTGGAGCAAGCAATAATTACTCGAACATCAGCGCCAACCGCTGCCTTTCAATGAAAGAGTATCTTGCTTCTGCTCATGTATGTCTACCTCTTACGCGAAAAATTCACCGATGGACTTGGTTGTTGAGGTAAGGTATAGGATTAGTGGACTTTCTAATTGGGGAGCCGTCATAACCCGTGGTGATGCCAGTACATTTTTCCTCTTTTCGAAACTCTCCTGATATTTAGACGCTCAATGGAAGGTGGCACCCTTTTTCAGTAGATCATTGAAGGGATTGGTGAGTTCTGCCACCGCAGTATGAATAATCACAGATAAGATAATTTTCCCATAAAGCTTTCAGCTCACTCTGAGATTTTGGGACAGGCATATTGGATATCGCAAAAACTTCGGTTGGGTCGGGCTCAATCCCATGTCAGTGGATGAGGCATCCCAAGAATTTTCTAGATGTCACACCAAATGCGCACTGCATTCTGTTCATTTTCAGTTGGAACTCCTTGCACCTTTCGAACACTCGTCGCAGGTCTTTTAAGTGATTGTATTTTTGCGCAACTTTAACCACCAAATCATCTAAGTAGAAATCCACTTCCTTATGCATTTAATTATGAAATAAGGCCATCATGTCCCTTGGGTACGTCGCGGCGGTATTTTTAAGGATGAAAGGTATAACTGTGTAATGACATACGCCCTGCGGAGTTATTAAAGCAGTTTTTCCCGCATCCTTTGGGTCCATCTTGATTTGGTTGTATCGGCTGAAGTCGTCCATGTAACTGAGCATTTGAAATTCATAAGTAGAATCCACCAGCAAGTCTATGTTAGGGAGTGAAAAGTTGTCTTTAAGGTAGAACTTGTTAAGACCCTAAAATCTATGCATATGCGGAGTTGGTCGTTATTTTTTAATACTCTTAACCCCGCGCCATGACACGGGATGTGCAGTTAACAATTATTTTGTTTTATTAAAAAATTACTAACATCCTTTAGAGGTGAATAAATATGTTACTTAATATATTTTCATGAAAAAAATAATTTAAGAAAGAAGTATATTGGTATCATAGTTAACCATATACACTAAAACATATATTTATTGAACATCTATTAAGCATAAAGGGCCAATGAGGAATTTAGATTTTTTACGAACTGTTGTTGTAAAAAAATTAAATTATTATGACTCATAAATTAAAGAAGTACCTAATAATGAACAAAAAAACACTTAATAATAGAATACACCAAAGATACAAAATGCATATTACTATATTATTTTGTAGAACTCATAAGTTAAAGAAGGGCTTAATAAAGAACAAACAAACACTTAATAATAGAATACACCAAACACTTTTCACGAGGTTGTTTTTTGCTCCGAGGTTTTCGGAGTGAACCAAGAGGCGACTCTGTAGTAAGACGGCTAGGGTTACGGCAATGACCACGATGCAGTGACCAGCAGCGCCGTTGCTCAGACCGAAGGAGGAAGTGGTTGAGGATTTCGATGACGATCACTGTAGGGAGGCACTCGAGAAGCTTGGACCATGTCTGGTAGGAGATTTTCTCTTCCCTATCAATTTTAATGTTTGGGCTATGAAAGAACTATTCAAAAAACTGTGGAAGGGTGGGAAGGACGTAGACATCAGCGAGGTTAATGCAAATCGCTTCATTATTGAGTTTCAATCCAAGGAAGATATGGAGGGTGTCCTCTCGGGAGTACCTTGGAATTTTGACGATAATATCCTGCTGCTCAAGGTTTGGGAAGGGACTGCTAATGTTGACAAGATAATCTTTGAGGATCTAGCCGTCTGGCTCCAGATCAAAAACCTCCCCAAAAACCTCCGTTCGGAGGACGATATTCGCAAAGCGGCACGAAGAGTAGGTCAAGTGATTTAAACAGATACGAAGGTACGTACAAGTGAAGGCGGGGATTATGTTAGAGCAAGGTTTCTCTTGAAGGTAACAAACCCATTACTTCGGGGAGGAAATTTCAGGGTGCTTGACGAGAAACTATGGTTGGATTACCGTTATGAACGGATCCCCTCTATATGCGAATGGTGTGGATGTTTCTCGCATTATAGTGCAGACTGTAATTCCATCTCTGAAGAGGAGAGTGACCCAAACAGGTTATGGTGTGTGGCTTACTTTTAGGCCACCACCGCGAAGAAGAAACAACAACACCGTTGCGACGGAAGAGAAGGGTCAGACACCGGAAGACTCAACTATGGCAAAAAACACAGAAGTTCCCCAGAAACATGCGGCGGATGGTGAGAGGTAGGGCAACACAGGTAAGGGTCCAGACTCTGATGACGCTAACCCAATCAATGAGGAACTTGGTGTTGAAGAAAGTGATAACGAGAAAGGGGGGAGTGATTGGGATTAGGAGGAGATGGAAGTCGAAGAAGATGAGGTGGAAGAAACAATGGAGTTTTTAACAACCCACTGGGTAGAAGTGAAGAAGAGATAGTGCATGCAGCACCCCCGGTAGTGAACCGCCAACAACCAACTCAGGCAGCTAGTGTCCATGACCCACGTGGAAAAGTTGTAGCTAACTCGACTGGATTGCAACTAAACAATTCGGAGAGGAAGTTAAGTGATACGTCATTGAGTCCGAACCCAAAACTGAAAATTGGGGAGGCTTCTAAGCATCTCACCCGAGGAGGTAATGGGAGAGGTCGGGGAAGAGGAAGAGGAAGGGGAAGAGGAAGTTCGAATCTTGAGAAGGTAGAGGAAGACAATCAGGATAAGGGTGCCTTAAAGATCCCTAATGCGTCAATGGCGGAGGGTGCGATGCACCCCCGCCAAGCATAATGTATCTCATGAGTTGGAACGTACGGTGTCTCGGGAACCCGAGCACGTTCCTATCGCTGCGCGATCTTGCAAGGCGAAGCAATCCCGGCTTGATTTTTTTGATTGAAACTAAATCAAGCGTTAGTGAGATGGAGAAAGATCGATGTAAGTAAGGTTTTGACAGTTGTTTGGCGGTGCCTAGCAGTGGCAGAAGTGGTGGTTTAGCTCTGTTATGGAAAGATTGTGTCCAGTTTCACATAAACAGATATAACCACAGGTATATTGATGCTACTATTTTTGAGGAAGATAATTTTTCTTGGATATTTACAGGGTTATATGGAGATCCGATTAGAGAAGACAGACACCATTCCTGGGAGTTGCTCAGAAGACTCGCACCTAACCCAGCTGTTCCGTGGTGTGTTGCCAGTGATTTCAATGCGGTGACAACTTTTGCGGAAAAGAAGGAGGTTTGATTGCAATTTATAGTCAATTATATCAGTTTCGTTCTGTTCTTAGTGATTTGGATCTCCTTGATTTAGGGTTTTCCGGAAACCCATTCACTTGGAGTAACAATCAGTCTGATGGGAATAATGTTAGAGAAAGGCTATACAGAGTAGTGGCTAACTCACTCTGGATGGACAGATTTCAGGGAGCTAGGGTCACCCATTTGAGTGACCCAAATTCTGATCATTTACCTATTCTTCTCGATTGGACTAATAAAACCAATGCAGGAAAGAGGAGATTTCAGTACGAGAAGATGTGGTCAAAACATGACGGGTTTGAAGAGATTGTACAAAGTAGCTGGTGTCATGGAGAGGATCTTTCTATGGGTCAGTGTTTACAACAGACAGCGGAGCATTTTAAAGTTTGGAATAGAGATGTTTTTGGTAGTGTTAGAAGAAGAACAAGACAGATCGGACATTGGATAGAGGGCTTGCAAACCCGACGTCAAACTATTGATGTTCTTGATGAGATTGGTCGGCTGAGGCAGGAACTAAATGATCTTCTCAGACGAGAGGAGATTATGTGGTCACAGAGATCTCGGGTTAATTGGCTGAAGCACGGAGACCAAAACACAAGATTTTTTCACCAAAAAGCAACTATTGGAAGGGCAAGAACAATTTTCAGGGGATTGAAGATGCTAATGGAGTTTGGATTAGTGAAGATGAACAAGTCATAGAGGTACTCGAGTAACACTTCACTTCGCTCTTTACTTCTATAATTCCTAGTCAGGATAACATTCAGAATATTTTGAGTGCGATGGATATTAAGATCAGTGCAGAGGATAGGGACATGCTAGAAAGGGAGTACTCGGCACAGGAGATCAAAACAGCCTTATTCCAAATGGCCCCCTATAAGGCGCCAGGAGCTGATGGTTTTAATGCAGGGTTCTATTGCAGAAATACTGGAACATAGTTGGAGAAAGGGTAACAAAAACAGCACTTGATATCTTAAACTATGGGGCTGATTTAACTGATTACAATCAGAAACTTATAAAACTAATACCAAATAAGAAGAAGCCAAGAAAACCGAGTGAATACCGTCCTATAAGCCTCTGTTCGGTTGTCTATAAGATTGTGGCTAAAGCTGCAGCAAATAGACTCAAGTTATTATTGCCGGAGTTGATCACGGAAAAACAAAGTACTTTTGTTCCTGGGAGACTCATAACGGATAATATTTTGACATCCTTTGAAGTAATTCACTCTCTTAAGACAAGGAAGAATGGGAAGAGAGGATATGCTGAACTGAAAATTGACATGAGTAAAGCTTACGACAGAGTGGAGTGGAAGTTTATGAAGGAAGCTCTGGAGCATCTAGGGTTCGGCCCTAAATTTGTATCTCTCATCATTAACTGTATCTCCACTGTACGATATTCTTTTATTAGGAATGGAGTACCAGTAGGGAGTGTAATACCGCAAAGGGGTCTGAGACAGGGATGCCCAATTTCACCGTATTTATTCCTGATTTGTAGTGAGTTCTTGTCACGAGCTGTTTCACGGGATGTTCTGGAGGATAGGTTGGAAGGAGTAACGGCGTCTAGGGGAGACCAGTTGTAACACCCCCAAAACCGCCAAGTCGGAAGCCCGGGGATGTCACTCCGTACCCGAGATTAAACCCGGATACAAGGAGATTTTATAACAGAATATCCAAACCAAATCCATGAAATAATTAATTAAAACTTTAAAACTTGTCTCGCCACAAACATGGGCATTATTCCAATCTAAAATTCAACTACTAAATAAAACAAGTCTAGATGTGAAATTTAATTTTACTAAAGTGACGTGTCTCGCTTTCCCCCCCAAAGCCATGCTTCCACCTAAACCTGTGGTGCAGAAACAAAAAGAAACACCACAGTTTCCAAAGTCAGCGGAAAATACTGAGTAAGCAACACCCAAGCATGTAAACAGATTATGAAGCAGTTTAAAAACGACACATGAGTTTGAAGAGTAAAGTATTTGAGTAAGAGTAAGAATTCACAAATCTTTTCCTTTATCACTTCACTTGTGGGGAAACATTCCCAAACTTCCTCATTTGTCCAATCGAGACTTCTACTTCTCAATCATAAAGGTCCATTATTCAGAAAACATATATTACCATGTTGACACGGGGAAGATCTACTAATAACTGGCTACCAGACCATAAGTATCGACACCCCCCTAAGGCTTCTTGCGGCCAGAGAGGTAAGTACTGAAGCGAAACTCGGGGCGGTTGCGGCCGAGCAAAATAAAATAAAGTGGGTCGAGAGACGTAGTCCACATCGACCAAAGCTCAAAATATTGATCCCCGGTACAACTATTCCACTTTACGTCTTTACGTTTTATATTAATCATGTGATAGTTGTGATAGAATCACCTTTGTAAAATCTGTAAACTTTCTCAAATAAACAGTTCAAGTAGATATTCAAATTTTGAGACAATAAATCACAAAAGCAGTTTAGACACGAAAGAAGAAATGGGCGCTAGGCCTGGCATGTTTACTTACCTCAACAAATAGCAATCACAGCAAATCAATCGTAGTATTCGAATTATCCTTCTTCGGAGAATTCGTTTCCTACAATTCGATAATATCTAATCAATTATCGCTAACACACAAATACAAACAAGTCCTATATGCAATGCAAGTGTAACCCCCTTATTATTTCCCCAAACTTTAATAATAAAATTTCTGTTATTAAAACGTGATTTATACGGACTATCGTTTACTATCAAAAAGCATAGCTATAGTTATATAAATATAACTTATAAGATTAGATAAAATATCGCTTTTATTATTTAGGGTAGAGAAGCATATTATTTTACCCCAAAAACACTTTTGATTCTAATACTAGTTTCTACCAACCAAACAAGCCTTAATAGAGAATATAAGTTATAAACTAACTTTTATTTAAAAGAAATAACAAATTTATTTGAAGAAAATAACTTATTCTAATTTGTAATAAACTTATAAGAAAAATATATTTTTTATTTTTGGGTAAAGATGAGTACAAAAAGATTACTTTAAACTTGTATAAAAATAATTATCTAACTTTTACTACTATAAAGTATAACCCAATAATATTATTCTTCAAAAGATTAACCTTTAAACAAGAAAATAAACTTCCTAAATAAATAATTCTCAAGTGTTTTAATAAGGCTTTCAAACCCTCAAAACTTCTCTTTCAAATTTTGAGTGTAGAGTAGTAAAAACAATATTTGCTAGCTATGAGACTCAAACCCCAGACCAACTCAATACTAACAGTTAACCTTTACCACTGGGCCACTGCCCATTCTTGTTGTTCTTACCCAGATAATAATAATATAGCTTTAAAAGTTAACTAAGGCTTATAAAAAAAGAAACAAAATAAGAGAGAGGGACTGACGGGTTCTTACCCGACCAGAGAAGAGGACGACGACGATGGTGACGGGTGGCTCGCGGTGGTGGCGAAGGTGGAAGCGGCCGACGGCAAGGGCGGCGGCGGCGGCGACGGGGGAAGACGCCGGAGACGGCGGCGGCGTCGGACAGTGCGGTCGCGGTCGGGTTCGGTTCTCCGGACCGGCGGCGGCTGGATTTTTGGTTGATGATTCGAACGGGAGAGAGAGAGCTTTGTGGTGGGTTTTGATGTGGGTTTCGTTTCTGATTTCACAAGCTATTTATAGGCTTCAATTTGAAGAATCCGGCGAAGAGGAGGATTCCTCCGGGTTGATTTTTGATTCCGAATTGGTTCACTATTTTGGGCGAAATCGGTGTTTTGGTGCTAAAGAATCGATCTTTGTCGAATAGGGAGTGTATTGGGACGGAAATTGGAAGATTTGGGGTCGAATTTGGTGTTGGTGGGTGTTTGGGTCGGAGAAGGAGCGTGAGAACATTTCCTGTTGCTACCAGGAGAGGAAGAAGATCACTGTTTTAGTTAAAAGACACTTTCACCCCCCTTAGTTAGTTAAAAGACACTTTTTTACCCACCAGAATTATATTAATTGCACTATTTAAGTTACGAAAAAGACACTAAAGCCCTCTAAAGCTTAAAACAATAGAAATTAACTTTTAAATAATTAAACTAATACCCAAAACTTATACTAATATAATTTTAACACCTAATATGATTATAAAATACCCGTTTTAATAACTAAAACTTAATATTTGTTAAAAATACCCCTTTCTAAATAACGGGGTATTTCATTCTTCCCCCCTTAAAGAAAACTTCGTCCTCGAAGTTTAAACCAAATTCTAAACAACATTAAGGTATGAATCTCCACTCTAGGGTATAACTACCAATGACTACTAAATGCAAAACTAATGTCATGCACGATATGCAATATGCTATAAGGGTAACTTAAAATAACGTATCCAAAAATCAAAGGATTACATCCTCTCCCCCTTAGAGGAGTGACGTCCTCGGAACTCAAAATACCTCGTCAAAAAGGTGAGGACGCTTCTTCCTCATACCATCCCTTGCTTCGACTTGGTAACAATACTTTAATGAAAAGAGAAACTCCAATATTCTTTGATAAACTATTCCAACTAGAATTCCAAAAATTCCACTTTCCTAAAAACTTGAAGATATGTTCTAAAATAATTTCTAATATTCGAAGAAACTAAAAGACATAAGTCTCAAAAACGCTTTCTAGGCGAGGGTGGGCGGGAAACTACTATCGTCCATGCTAATTCTTTAATCTATCACTTCTCCTGGGTCCTGCTCATCACCGCAATTTGCGCAACATTCTCATTTTGTGCTGTGGTTGCTGTTGTACCGGTTCCATCGTTGTTGTTGGCACTAGCTGGAGCGTTGTTGGTTCCCCCACTTGACGGTGAACGGCACTCATAAGCGCGATGACCCCTCTTGCCACAATTATTGCAAGTGACTAAGTTTCCTGCACAATCTGTTCCGGGATGGTTCTTGTTGCATCGTTTGCAATAGTGGCGTCGAGGTGGTTCATCTACATTGTTCTGCTTGTTGCCACGGTATTGACCCATGTTACTTCCTCCATTGTTCGACTTGAACTTCTTGTCTTGCCCCTCATTGTTGTTTCTACCCTGATTGCTACCATTACCTCCAGCATTCTCAATCTTGCGCTTTCCACGATTCTCGTCTTGCATCTCTTGGATACGCCAAACAGATGCAGCTCTATCATACACCTCTTGGAGAGTATCATAGGTTCTGCACATTAAGTCTTTCTGCAGATGGAGTTGCAGACCTGACATAAACTTCCTAACCTTTGTTGCCTCATCAGGCATAAGGGTTCCTGAGAATCGGGCTAATTCCATGAACTTCTTGAAGTACTCCGTTACAGAATCACTTCCCTGCTTCAAGTTCACAAACTCTATGTATTTCTGATCTTGGATATGAAATGGGTAGAAGCGAGTGCGAAGAGCAGTCTGAAGAGCTTCCCAATTAAAGTTGGGTTGAGCCAAGAAAGCTTGACGCGAGTTCCTCCACCAGATGTTTGCATCATTTTTCAGGTAGAACGCCGCGCAAACTACCTTGCGGTTGTCAGGGCACTCAACCAATTCAAGGATTTTGTCCATCTCATCTATCCAGTCTTCCAGCTCCACTGGATCCTCATTGCCAGTGAAACTTCCAGGCTTCATGTCAGACACCTTCTTTGCCCAGTTGGCTGCATTATGATCTCCATTGTTCATATTCTGAGTCATCTGAGTAAATTGGGCAAAGAATTGCTCCATGCTGTTGTTGTTGTTTGGGGCTGCCATTGGGACTTGACTACTTCTCCTGGTGTAGTATTGGTGTGATCTATTAGCCATAATCCTACACTATAACCTATTGTATCCTTCATACAATACCCTAAAGTATAAATAAAAAAGAATGCAATACATGACATATAATAAGCAGCTAATCAAGTAATATAACACATTGATCATCAAACAATTAGTTTCACATGCATTTGCACACAAGCCTAATTTCCAAAGACATAACAACCTAATACTACCCAAATTCCCAACGGCTTGTCAAAATTTAAATTCTTTCCCTATGTCCATTTTAAATTTCCCAACAGGTTTTCGATTTCCCTTTTGGATAACCAGGCTCTGATACCAACTGTAACACCCCCAAAACCGCCAAGCCGGAATCTCGGGTACGGAGTGACATCCCCGGGCTTCCGGCTTGGCGGTTTTGGGGGTGTTACACCAGTGGTCTCCCACCTCTTTTTTGCTAACGATTCATTGTTTTTTACATGTGCAAATCTGGAGAATCTCAATTGTTTATTGCAAATTCTCTCAGATTATGGGAAAGCTACAGGACAAGAAGTGAATTTGGATAAATCAGCACTCATCTTCTCATCAGGTGTTCCTATACAGACTCGTACTGAGTTTTTAGCTGCTATCGGAGTTCAAGAGGTAGACAAGTACGACAAGTATTTAAGTCACCCAACAACAATGGGGAGAAATAAATCCATCACCTTCAATGCTCTAATAGAAAAAATCTGCAGCAGACGTAAAGGATGGAAAGAGAAGTCCCTCTCTATTGCCGGAAAAGAAGTGTTGATTAAAGCAGTGGCGCAAGCGTTGCCGACCTATACAATGAGTTGTTTTATGTTACTCGATGGTATTTGTGAGAAGATTGAAGCCATAATTCGCAGATTTTGGTGGTCACAGAGAGAAAAGGCTACTGGGATCAACTGGTTTGCATGGAACAAGGTTCAAGATAGAAGGAAAGAGGGTGGGTTGGGATTCAAGAGGATGAAGGAGTTCAATCAAGCTTTGCTGGCCAAACAAGGATGGAGGATTCTACAAAATCCAAATTCCTTACTAAGTAGAGTACTTAAAGCGAAATATTTCGCGAACTCTCATTTTTGGTCTTCGGAACTTGGTAATACACCTTCTTTTGCGTTGAGGAGTATAAGTTTTGGAAAAGATTTGTTGAAAAAAGGAATTCATTGGAGCATTGGTGATGGTAGTTCGGCCGGGCTATTTGACCCTTGGATTCCACTTCACCAAAATTTCAAGGTAATCACTCCAAATCTGAATGTGGGTCCGTTAGTAGGCAATTTCATGAATACTGATCGTACTTGGTATACTAATCACCTGAAGAGTTTCTTATGGGAAGTGGACGTTAATAAAATAGCCACTATTCCTATCCCAGCAACTCCGCGTCCAGATAGATTGGTGTGGCATTATGAAGCAAAGGGTGTCTACACTGTAAAATCGGGGTACGATTTGGCCATAAGGGATGCAAATTTGAGCGAGCTTAGATCTAACAATGAAGAATGGGCAAGGTTTTTTGAGGTGCTATGGAAGATAAAAGGACCCGAGTGCATTTTATGTGGAGAAACTTTCATGAAATTCTCCCAACCTCTTACAATTTACTGCGAAGAAACATGAAGGTTAGCAATCAATGCCCGATGTGCGGCAAATATGGAGAAACAGAGGTACACTTATTTACTGAGTGCTCAAAGATTAAGAATTTGTGGATTATGATGGGATTTAATGTTGAGTTACTAAAAATTGAGCTGGGGTATAAGCACTGGTTTGCCAACCTGCTGATGAAATCAAATACCAAAGATAGGAGCAGAATTTGCCTCCTATTTTGGGAGGTATGGAATTTGCGAAATGCACTAATCTTCAAGGGACAAGCTAAAGACGACAAACAGATTTTAGATGCCGTAGAGTTCCGAATGTGGGAGATCGAGAACATCTGCAGTGCTGATCACACAGAAGAGTTTTGAATCTAAGGAAGCAGCACTGGGAGTTGCCACCTCAAGGTTTTGTAAAAATTAATTTTGATGGGGGCTTTGATCATCAAACTGGTGCTAGCGGGGCTGGAGTAGTGATCAAAGATGATGAAGGACGGTTGAAGGGAGCTCTCGATTGTGCTCTGGAACAAGTGGGGAGAGTCCCCGTGGTGCTGAGGCTCAGGCGTTACTCGCGGGAATCCAGTTGGCTCAAAGATTGGGTATGCGACGTGTTGTTATCGAAGGTGACGCTAAGCTACTCATAGATGATCTCAAGAAGTTTTTGAATGGTGAGAATATCTCTGACTATTCACCCACTGGAGATATTTTTCAGAAATAGCCACTTTGCTAGCACACTTTGAAGATACAAAACTGGGATGGGTTCCTCCTCTATCGAACCAGGCAGCTCACCAATTAGCAGCAAGAGCTGAACAGCAAGTATTCTCTGAACAGTGGTTTGAAACTTGTCCAAAGTGGTTTCTACTTAATCTGGATGTAATCTCTTTCACGAGTTGATTAATGAAATTAATTTGTTCCTCAAAAAAAATATAAATAAAATAGCAAATGGCCAGCTATCTATACTTATCCTGTTAAAGAATCATTATAAAAAAATAGCAAATTGCATATAGAAATGAAAAATAAATAAATGTTAAATTATCAACGCATAGAGATTTGAAAAGATTCATGAACAATGTGAGATTTCATGTTGACGTAATCTAAAAGCAACGAAGAACGTCCAACAATAAGTCTTGAAACGGTAAAAAGATCTCTATAATCGGAAAGTTGTCTAAAAATTATCACACTACTGGTCAAAAATCGAAATTTTAGGATGATTATGGACCCGACGGAGCGTGCTTAATCGGGCCCTCGTCCAACTCGTTTAACAAAAAATTGAAAGCGACGCCACTTTGGTTTTCTAAATATAAATCTCGGAGAGATGTTGAAGGAACGGAGTAAATGACATGGAAGTGATGAAGGAAAGCATTACTATCGTTCCTGAAAGCAAGTTTCCATTATGGTCCTGATTTGCCCAGATTGTTTTTTGGTTGCGCCGTGGAAAAACTGCATGTTGATCCTAATATAGTTCATTACAGTCAAGCAAATGATTAAGAAGACACTTGTTATTATAAACCTCTCAGCAATAGAGGAAACGTACAATTTCAAACAGAAATTAAATCGAACCATTTAATTTCGGTTTGGAATTTTACAAACCTAAAACTAAAGATTTAGTTTCAGTTTGGAATTTTATGAACCTAAACCGAAACGATTATTACAATTCGGTCTGGTTTGCGGTCTGGGCGGCTTAACTTGAATCCCTAGGTTTAACACCGGACTGTCTCAGCATTAGCATTCAAAAAAAATACAGAAAACCTCTACCCAAGTCTCAGCCAAACACCAACCAGTTTCAGAAGTGAAAGCAACTTAATTGAGATCCAAACATTGTATGAGAGCTTGTTTGGTACCAACTTAAAATCTCAATAATCAGCTGAAAATAATCTGAAAAAAAAAATCCAACTTAACCGAGAATCACAATCTGTTTGGTATGAGCTAAAATTATATATCACTAACTTGAGCCATTTAACAAAATTTAAAGAGCTCTAAAGTCAAGTAATTGAATACACATATTTGTAACCGAAATGTGATCATGCTAATGTAAAAAGGAAATCAAAATTAAGTTTTAGAGATTTTAAGTTGCATAACCCCCAATTTTAGAGATTCTACAATTGCACACAAATTATTTTAATCTGCAGATTATCAGATTAAAATCTGCAAGCATAACAAACGAGATTGTTGAAAAGAAGCCGATTTTAATCCAATTGGATTAAAATCTGGGATACCAAACATGCACTGAGAGAGAAAGAGAGAGAGAGAGAGAGAGAGAGAGAAAGAGAGAGAGAGATTTAATCCCAATAACTAACTGAAGGTATAAGAGGGTCAAACAGCAGATATGCAGCCATATCTAGCGGGATGCTGCTTATTCTATGCTTGGCCCCTCTGTAGGAGTAAATATTTACCAGGATGGCTTTCACTAAGAATGAATTCTCATAACTGTTACAAAAACCCAACCTACATATAATTTCACACGATTCTACATCTACCACCTGAAGACACTAATCAATCTTTTCCTCTGATTCTCTATAATAATAAATCTATTTGTAAGGCAAAGCCCCTAGACCGCAATTCAAATGGATACTTTGTTACAGTTGAATACAACGAGCTCCTGCTGCTATGAGGAGGGATTCCTGGTCAAAAAATCGTTAACGGCCAGACTCGCATCACCGTGCGCCACAGCATCTTCTGGTTCTGGCATGAATAATGTCGATGACGAAGCCTGCATATCCCAATAAGAAATAAATTAGCAATCCATCTGAATGAGTCCAGAACCTCAGTCATCACTAGATGCAATGCCCAAAACAGCATTGAAATAACACTACTGTAAAGGGCATGTTTGGTGCAGGGAGGGAGTAATAAGCGATGCTTGGGGTAGAAAAATTGAGTGGGGGATTCAAAACCCTCTAAATTTTATCACTATCAGGTGGGGATTAAATATTAGGTCTTAATACTAACTTTCCCTATAATGGTGTAGACAAACAACATAATGCTGTCTATATATAGTAATTGATAAACCCCCATAATCAATAGGACCTGTAGTACTACTATAGGACCCTCTCTATCCCAGATTTTCAATCCCTGCACCAAATGCTCCCTAACGACAATGCATAAACCAGATGACCAAGGGCACTCCAAAAATTGCAAGATTCGTTGAATGCCATGGTAAACATAGAAAGGCGGCGACACACAAGACTTCATGGCAGACACGCCAAATGGAGCATCCAAATGAAGTATCACATACTTTATTGACCGAAACATAACAGATGACATGGAAGCAGAATTGGCAATTAAAATAAAATTACAAAAAAAAAAATGCACCATAAACATAAAGTGTATACTCAGTGATCAAATCAAGTAGGGTCTACCAAAATAAGAAACTGGATGTTGTAATTTATGGACCAATAAAAGATACTTATCCATGCAAAAGTGAGAAGCCAGCGTCAGAGATCTAATCAAGTAGTTTCTACTGACAACATCACTGAACTCTTTGATTCAGCAGCACCCCCAAGTAGATGTGACTTAGCGAGAGTAAGGCATCTTGGCCAAAAACATTTTCTATTTGACCTTTTCACTACATTCATTTGGAACGTTGACGGTGCAGTTATACATTGCATGGCAAGTTCTGATTATGAGGCAGAACTATAGACAAAATGGACTCGGTTTTCCTGATTTCTGCAGATTTTAGAATAAAGAGGCCGCTCGTATCTGTCTTGTCTTTTTTTTTTTTTTTTGATGACTTGGGAACCCGCAGCCACTACCCTTAGGGTGTGCACTGGGTAAAACCCCCCTCTAGTGCAATAGCCTGCAAACCACACTAGAGAGGCAAACCAGCCTGAGAAAACCCGGGCTGACAGGCTCGCAGTTGAGAAGGCCAATAGGCAGCACTTGGGTTGCCCCAAGGTTTGAACTCAAGACCTCAAGGCAAATGCCCAAAGTCTTAAGAATGCTCACCCGACCAACTCAACTCGTGTCTGCCATTAAAGAAATAATTCTGCTAATGCTTTGGTTTCTATAATGGCCAGGTAGTTCTTATAAGGACTAGCAAACTACTCTAACCTAGAAGCCAAATCCAACAGGCCAATACTCGTGATTCAGAAAAAGTAAGACACCTGGTGATTCAAGGAAATGACAGATTGTCGCCACATCATAGAAGAGCAGAACATACCTTTGCGTCAAGCTGCATTTCTCCACAGCTATCAGCAACAAGGCATGCACCGTGAGCCTTCAACCACTCTGTACATTCTTCCAGTACATCTGAGTCCTTATCCTCACTTGTCTCACCCGTAGGCAATGCATTAGTGAAGCCCAGAACGCGGGCAATATAAGGGACAGGAACTGTAGGGCGATATGAACGAGACATACATGTCACAGCTTTGTAACGCATTTTCTCAACATAAAGGTCTGCACCAGAAAATGAACATCTCTTATCAATTTGGTGGATGAGTTAACTGAATCATGCATTCCAAAGGTAGAAACATGATATATACCCACCCATAAGGCAGGTGTTCAAGTTAGGAGCCGTTTTGTATAATCTAAAGAATGTTACGTAATTCCCAGAAGTTACAGCTGCACGAACTGCAAGTGCGTGCTTTACAGATTCATCCTTTCTTGTGTCAACTGATAATCTGAAACCAATACAGAACACGTGTGAGTTATAAGATGAGAAGAACGAAAAAGAGTTCAACAGCTAGACCATTTTTTGTTTGCCTGTAAACATTGAACTTCAACAGCTCGACAATTTCGAAGGACAAAACTTCTTGAATTTCAAGAAACAATATCAAGAACAATAATACATGTCAACTGTCAGGAAACCAATTACTAAATTTCCATTCCATGAGGTAATAAATAAATAAATAAATAAATAAATAAATAAATAAATAAATAAATAAATAAATAAATAAATAAATGAGGGAGAGAGTCTTAAAGACAATGTTTGCTAAGATCTATAATCGATGTTCATGGAAAAAGTTATAATGACCTTGCCGGACATGCCAAACAAAACCCCCTTTACAATTTCAGAAGTGCTCAAGTCTAAGCCAACCACTACATCCTGAATGCTCATATTTATTAACAAAACGCTAGGACAAGAAGCATTAAACTTAGGATAGACACTTCGAAAGCATTCAAACTAAGCACATAGAAAGAAATGTTCCCCGAGTGGTTAGTTATTACCAACACAAAAACATTTGCTGGCAGCAAGAACTTGTATTATAAGGAAAATACCAAGTAGGTGCGATTTTCCTAAAGGCTATTTAGGGGCGAGTTCAATTTGTGGTCAAATTTGTCCCTTGAAGTTTACCATGGAAAATAAAATGGCACAATACATAAGGCGAGCATGTCTCCACATATTCACATAAATGTGTACGATTATTTGTGCTTTACAAACCTTGACATTGCTGATAAAAGATCTCTGTTATTATTTGAATGCAAGATAACAGAAAGTAAATTGTATGCAGCAAATTCCATGTGGCACCCCTTGATCCCCTCCGCATAGAGTGTCTGCAATTGTGATTGGCACTGCAACAAAAAATATAAGAAAGTCAAAGACTCTATTTTTAATTCAATATGTAGAACCTAAATTTGAAAATTTTCAGTAATTAAGTAACCTAAGAAAAAAAAAGAAAAAAATAGAAGACCACAAAGATTACATTACCAGAACAAAATTATCAGAGTACTAGGCACCAAGGAATGGATACAGAGAGAAGTGATACTTCAGGCACCAAGGAATGGATACAGAGAGAAGTGATACTCAAAAATAAATAACGTGGAAACCTATTTCTAGACTTCTCAAATAATAAAGTGGTGCTACTCTATCACATCAAACTACAAGATAGCTCATGCCTTAAAAGCTTTTCAAGTTTAGAGCTGCGGTAAAAATATCTTCCGAAACAGAACGAATAGATGGATCAAATATGTCAAGAAAAATTCCGTACAAGACTGTCAGAACGCCATGAACGTGTCCTTTTACAAATTCGCTGCATTATGAAGTTATCCCACAGGATGGTTCTTCCACTATGCGACCAGGACCAAAAGTAAGGTCTCTAATTCCTAACCTTGCACCTATCGAACGATTGTTCCCATTAGGTCCTCTTTTGACGCAGCATGGGAGGTGCAGGGAGAACTGCAACTCTTTAAGAGGGGTACTAGTGGGTAACATGGCAGGCCGGATTACTCCGGTTAAAAGTGAGCATATTGTAGTATAAAAAGAACTCGGGTAAAACTGCCAGCCATACATGACAAAACCATAATAGTTCACGGTAGCAACAATTTTCTCCGATAACACAAATTACCAACCTGATTAATTTCTGACATATCTCCAACTTCGATAGCAAAACGAGCATGGGTTTCATAGACCTGAAACAAAACACATGGCTGGTAAGATTTTCAGGAAAGAAGCAAAGGATGTGGAATCTCATTGGTTATATGCTCATAATATTAAATTTAGATATTATACTAGAAAAGTCCATGTAAGTTGTCAACCACTCGATCATAGACAATATTGCCATTTGCTCATCCCAATACCATGGCTAGTACTGAACCAGTATCTTGTATTAACCCGATCATCACCCCGACGACTACTTGGTTTTAACAGAAACACAACACTTAGTTTAATGGAAGTTGGTTGACAAAGCTAACTGTTGCTTGGAGCTAATAACACGCTACTATATAGGTCAGCCAATAAACAGTTGACGTAGTTTTTTGAGATACCAACATTAAGATGAAACAGACCTTCGCTGTCAGCTCATTCCGAATCCGTTGAACCGTGAGATCTTGGCGAATAGATTTCAGCTGATCACATTTGTAAAGGTAGTTCTTCTGAGAGTTTTGAACCATAAGCAGTGCTTTTTCCAAAACTTCTTCAGGCCTCACCTGCAAGGAAAACATGCTTCATGAGGAACACTGAGGAATTTCAAAATCTAGTTTCCCATTTCAGATTATTACTACAAACAAAAGGAGAAAGTGGGCATTACAGTGGCAGGATCAGGGGCAGAAGTAAGGCGTAAATAGCGCTTTTCAATTTCCTGGCAGGTTCCTTTGACAGTAAGCGCATCCCAGTCAATATCTTCAACAGCCCTGCTACTACCATCTTCGAAATTTTTGCTAAGAACCAGTGCACTAGCTCTTCGAGTGTATAAATTTCCCGCTCCAACATTTTTCGGTCTCATGCTACTATTTTTACGATTTCCTGGTCCTCTGTCGAAGCGTTTCGATCTGTTTTCCCGTCTCTTTTTTTCCTCTGGTGAATCAGCAAGCGCTATTGCAGCTGAATAATACGCTGTTAAACTTTGTTCCTTATCACTGTCACTGGACACATCATCAGCAACAGCACCATCTGTGCCAAGAGCATCAGTGCGACGCTGCCTCTTTGCTGGGTTAGAGCCAGATTTGTTCCCATTCCTAGATTCTGGCAGCTGAAATTTCATGTTGCTTGAACTGTCCCTGCCCTCTAATCTACCGCCTAAAAGCTGCAGAAGTTTGCAGCTTTAGAGAGAAGGAACAATTGCAATGAACTAAATGCTTGCATTATTTTAACATTCTGAAACCAACTTAAGAGCATATACAAGCATACATTTTGAAGATTAACAGAAGATGTCGGAAAAGACACGATAAAAACCGAAAAACAAACTATGAAGATCACCTGAGGAAGTACAAATTAACACGTAACTCGTGGATGGGATGATAGCTACCAAAATTATTGATGGGAGAATGATGATGCAGGGAGGCTAAAGTTGAGATAGCAGGATGGACGAACTAGCATATCCAAGCCAATAATTGGAAAAATCATATACATCATATTCTAGTTTTAATGGAAAGCTTCTCCTGAGACAAGGGACGGGAAGATAACAACCCCATTCTCTAACCACTTGTACTGCTATAGAGAGACAGAGAGAAAGGTGGTTGATGTGACGTGATGTGATGGGCTAAGAAGCATGGGCGTGGGCGCGTTCAGTGGTGCAGGTGCAGCATATTGTCAAAATTAGGGGTGCAGGTGCGAATTAACGTGAGTGTAATACATATATTTATATTATGTGAGATATAGTTAAATGTAAAAAACGAAAATAAATACAATAATTGCCCAAATTATATATAACCATACACTTAACCATTCTATAAAATAGATAATACACGCCACACGTTCACAAGTCATAAAAGACGCACGTTCTTTTGGTTAAATTGTAGCTGTATTCAAGAAGACCTCTCAAATAAAACTTTCAAATGACCGTGCCACACTCACAAAACACCCAGAAGCACCCGGTGCGGGTGCGTAAACTCACAGAAGCACCCGTGCTTGCTAGGAGATGCGATAGTAAATGGTGTGCTTCAGAGAATAATTTGAAGTTTTGGTAGTTCAAGAACAGCATCTAAAATTCACAACTTATTTCTCTTACCTTTTTTGTTTAGTTTAGACGCCTTGTTGTACATTTGACCATTGTATTAATATTTTGTGATTAAAAATTTGCTTGAACATCACTAAACTGATATCTCGAACATAGTATTCCAAAAATCTCTCTACTTTCAATATGGAGTTCAGGAGAAGAAAAGAGAGCACACAGAATCAAAAAGGCGAGGAAGAAACCCAGGGAATGGACCGAAGTGGAAACTAAAAAAAAGTGACTTAAATGTTTTTTATAGGGACCCATGGTTGATATCTTGCTGATATCAACAAGTCAACTAATAAAGAGCGCGAGTCTCATATTATCATTTTCCCCATTTACTTTCACGCTTTCAGCTCCTTCCTTTGTAAAAGGGACAAACGTACAAGATAGAGTCAAGTCGTTGGAAAATGGACACCAGATGAGCCAAGTCAAATGGAAGAGAAGTCATTGCGGGAAAACAGAGCGCTAAATTGATGTTTTCCCACTAAATATTTTCTTGATAAATGTAAACAAATGCTCCTTTCCTACAGAACGTGTAGAGCTAGTTGACAAAAAACACGGATAACCGACCTGTCTGGAATGTGGGAATGCCAAGAGCAGTGCGATCATACAAATACAACCGGCAGGTTAAGACAAGGAGAACAAAGAGACATGTTTAACATCTCCTGAAAGATACCTTTGAGTAAGAGGAAGGGAGCCCTGAGGAACTGCACAGTGCAAGCTATGAAGTCACAAGCAAGGAAATCAGGAGTTCTTCCAACATGTACCTGTACTGGCAATAAATCTCATGTTCCAGCAATCCCAACCCCAGGTATGAGATTTTTTGCTACAGTACCCTCACTGTCGACCTTAGAAGTTTAGATCAAGTCTCTACGGTACACATCCCACAAGGAAAGTGTCTTGCACAGGCAACTCCAGACAGACAACAGCTTCAAACTCCAAAAAAAAGGAATGTAGCATCCAGAGTCCAGAATACCCCAAACTCGCAAACCAATCTTTCTCTGGCAAGTGTAGCCCATGGGAAACATAAGAATTACGTGAAGCAAATTGATAGACAAGGCTTTGTTTGTAAAATATCATCACACCTTGTATTCTGTAAGATATTTTGTTTGGTTCCCTATTAAACAGATGGGATATGTTTTGTCAGTGTCACCTACCATTTTGTTACTTTCCAACCTGTATATAGTAGGTCAATTACTACCCTCCGTGAAAGCTCCTTGAGGGGGACAAATGACTGGAGCCTTCACGAACCCGGGGCAGTCGAAGCTATGACATAATAAATACGCAGAGGGGATCTTTTTGCCATGTTCATATATACCTATACTCACATGTAAGAGGAAATAACTTCACAGTACCAAATAAGAAAATGTCGACCTATCCGCATTGGTTTGAGTCTATCATCCTCGAACTTGTTAGCTGCAAGGATGTAATAGGAATCCCGCAATGTTTTCTATGATTGTAAAGCCATAAATGGAGTTGGCTTGTTAGAGCTAGTGTGGACTATTTCCAGGAATCCAAGTATATGGACTAGTCATATAGGCCAGGGAGCTACTGGCTACACAGAATTCTGTAGTTGCTACGGTAAGCTGATGGACGCTCAAATTAAGCTTAGTGCACACAATCTCCATAGATAGTAGCAGACTATCTACCTATGATGGGTTACTGGTTGCTTCACTTTATGAAGAACTCAACTTTTTGACTAAAGAGAAAGGGCGGAGACTGCATCTTCTGACCATTGGACTGCATAGGTCCTCAGATTTCGACTATACAGTGGGAGTGAAAGAGACATTCATACAGATGCAACTCTTAAGGGGACTTTAATGTCAAGGACCTCACCTGAATCTTTAGATGAAATATTTCCTTGATTAAATGGGCTTATGGAAACAGGACGGCCTAACCAAGGAACTACCTATTTGGGATACCTTATTTTCGAAGTTTACTATTAATATATGACAGAATTCTAAGTCTGCGCCACACTTTATATCCTAAGCAGAGGGTTTCTTCCCTTCAGAATTGATCAGTGAAGCTCTTCTTACCGTAATTGTGTGATAGCATACATGGCCAGTGGCCACCAACATAAGATCACAATGTAACGGGGACTAATACAAGAAACAAGAGAAAGGGAAGTTTTCAGAGGAAGATGGAAGGGACTAGCACAGGAAAATAATTCAACTGTCTTTTGAGAAGAACAATACCTTAGTGTCCTTCCCACTAAAATGCATCCAACCACCTCCATATTTTACAGTATCAACAGAAACAGGTGGAGTAACGGGAACTGGCTTCTCCTCTGATACAGGCTCCCACCTACTTTTGGATCGTCTTCCTGGACTTCGTTTATTTTTTGATAGCAAAGAAATAGGAGTTGCAGGCTGCAAATTGCTGTAGAATAACATGAAAAAGTTAGAAAAGGGCCAAGATATCACTCAGCTTTGGCAAAAAGAACCAGTCTCTAGCTTAAATAAAGTAAAAGATGAGCAATTAATATCAAGTCGGCACAAACAATGTACCCTGTATTGGTCATATCCAAGCACATAGACACACGTGAGAGAGAGAGAGAGAGAGAGAGAGAGAGAGAGAGAAATTTACTCCTTATTGGTCATATCCACGGCAGGTAGAGGAAAAAGAGGCTCGATATCCCAGTCTCTTGTGTAAAGTGTACCATCAGCTGTTGCCTTGGTAATGATCTGAATCAACACAGTAAACTCACAAGTAATCAGGAACAAAAACTTTATGAGACTAGTAATCAGGACAAAACTGGATCAGACTATGATTGATATATAAACGATATCCGGCTTACTCTTTCTCACAGCTAACAGTCCCTCCGTCCCAATTTATTAGTCATCTTTAACTGTTTTAGAAAGTTAAGAATAACCTATTTGACAATTAATTTGCATTAGCTTTCACCTTTTTTAAAAGTTATAGGGATTTGAAATCTATGTTAAAGCTAGTCAAGGATAGTGATTGATTAAAGTTGTTAAAGTCTTTTAAATTGGACATAACTTCGGGACATCCCGAAATGGCAAACAAGACTCACAAATTTTGACAGAGGGAGAGTTTTATTGAGCTAAATCACACAAAACAGTGCAACTCTTTATTTCAAATGACAGTTTGATTTATGCCATCAATCTTATTTTAAATCTCAATCACTTAAAAGATAGCACAACGCCAACCATGAATATGAACCAGACATGCCGCTTACATATTATCTTTCAGTAAAAGAAAGAAGCAGACAAAGTTTATGTAGATGGGTTGTTTTTATCACTTCCGTTTCATCCTAAGCCAGCATACTAAAACGAGTCCAACTCACAGAGGTAATTGATAATTTAAGTAAACGCAGAACAAGAAGTGTATCTTTGAGCTGAACCTTGCTGACCCCATTTCCACTTATTTACACTACTATAGTAGCTGCTCATGAAAAGCATCCAACACAAATTGCATGAACAGCAAGCTGACTTTCATAGAACGGACAAGCGTAAGACACAAAATTTACTAGTGAAATACCCAACCAGTTAAAACTGTCTTCTATCTCACATTGTATCCACCAAATTACCCTATGTAGTTATGCAGAATGCATCTTGAGAAATAGATAGAATGGCTGCCCACATGCTGGGAGCTACAGTATGCCTTTATTTTCACTCACCTCCTTCATGACAGCTTGACAGGCTACCATTTGGGAATCATCTTTGCACCGAGCGAGAGCCCTTTCTACATAACCACGCAGTGACTTAGGAAATGTTTCAGGCTGCAAGAAACACAATGATATTGTATTAGTACACCTATACAACTGTGCATAGAGTTCTGGGATGGTCAATAAGACTCAGCCATAGATGTTCACTGCAGCAGAGTGTCGCGCGCGCGTGTGTGTGTGAGAGAGAGAGAGAGAGAGAGCCTCGATGTAATAGTTCTGTCTGGCAGAGATACGAGAACCCCTTCTATATTCGCTAGAGTTCCAAACAAATGGAACACCGTATAGTGACCACACGCAGGGAAAATAAGAAATTGAACAGGACTTCATACTCCCAAAGTTTCAAATGAACTTGACAGGTAAACGTCACTGTATACTCGCAGCTAAACTAGCATGTTGATAATATATCATTTTTCAAAATCCAGAAGCCCTAAATAAGAAGACCACAAACCCCTCAAAGAGCATATCCACTTCAAATAGTAAAATACCATTTTTGGCATTTTATACAAAGAGAGAAATTACACATGCCAAAAACTAATAGTAAAAGAATAAGAAAACACAATTATTGAGTTTTGGAAACACGGAGCGAAGACAATGTAAGAGCATCTCCCAGTCCCTCAAATCCTATATTTGAGGTTTGGTGTTTTTGGCGTCCCACAGCAAATCAGCAAAAAATGGTGCTTTGGTGTAGGACTTCCACAGTTGTTGACCAGAAAAATCACCAAATCCTATACTTGGTGCAAATTTGGTGAAATGGTGAAGTGCATCTCACACAGTTGGACTGATTCCTATACCATATCACCAAATTCTATTTTTCCATCAAATTTGATGGCAAAAATAGGATTTGGTGAAATCCACACCATTTTCTAAATTAGTGTTTAAGGTGTGTAATTAATTTATTTGAAAATACTTTTAGGGTGACTGCTACTATGTAATTATCAATGGTAAATTAGTAAATTTTACTAAATAATATCTAATGTAAGTAGTGTATTTTTATAATATTTTGTATTATATTAGATTATTTTAAATAATTAAATTTCATTAAAGAGTACACTAACTATCATTAGTGAATGCCATGTCGATAAACACAGTATACCCTGCTTCAGGAACTATCATTAGTGACAAGAACAACACATTAATAATAAGTATGTTGGTTTGTTTGTTTGACTAAAATTGTGTATATTGCTGTGGTTGTTAGAACAATGTTTCACAATTCAGTCATTTTGTAATTCCATGTAGTATTGTTTTGAAAATAAATTGAACTTTTATTTGGATAGTTGTGAAATTTATAATTAGATGACAAATTTGATGATCTGGTGTGGGGGGCAAAAACACCATTCTCCAAGTTTGTGAAATGGTGAGATACTATTACTTAATTATTTGATGTAAAATTGCAGAAAACTGTGGGAGACCAAAAACACTATTATTTCACTAAAAATGGTGGTATTGTGTATTTGAGGGTCAACTGTGGGAGAGCAACCCATCTTCCTCCACCATATATAGAATTTGGTGTAAAAATTGATACCAACTGTGGGAGATGCTCAAAGTAAAGAATTTCATTTAGGCGCACTAAAGATTCTACCAGAATAGAGATTTTGTAATTACGGGAAATTAAGATTTATTCACCACTTAAAACATGATAATTGTAGTTATTTTGACAGCTTGTTTAGATATCAAACACGATAAAGAACATGCTACAATTAAAAGATTCAAACATGATCTCCTAACGTAAAGAAGAAAAAAAAAGTTTACTTGCGGAACAAAACTATTTTTAATGTATTTTTCACGCCGCTTCAAGAAGTTAACACCCCCCCCCTCCACACAAAAATTAAACAACGGCAGGGGGCGTTGTGCAGCACCCCCCCCCCCCCCCCCCCCCCCTAAGCAACAGGGGGTAAAATTCACTTAGCTCTTCTTTACACCCCAATAATGTGCCCTTGCTTTTCAAAAAAGGAACCGTGTCTCCCCAACGTTTCCCCGCAGTTTCCAGTGTCAAAATTGTGATTTGAATGACAGAAACCCAGCTGTTGTGTCGGCAACGTTTCTGGGTGTTTCCCCCGTCTCGGAGTTCCCAAGGTCTCCGGGATGGTTATGGCATTGAGATTATTTAAGAGATGTGTTAATATGTTTGCATATCTTCAATTTTTACCAACAACTGTTGATTAGCTCATATTTAATCAGTGGATCAGTCCCTGTCGCACAATTGTAGTCCAGTATTCCATTCAAGGTTGTCCCCAAAAAGATGTCCAGTTTGAACTTTTACCATTTATAGTTCTCTAGTTTCCCATTTACCCGTCACTTAAGAAAGAAGTCTAAAAAGTGAAAATAAGTATTGGGTCCCCAAAAGCCCTTCTCTCTCATCCCCTGCCTCCCACACATACAGATACACTTGTCCGAACAAATAGACTCTATTTCTTCTGGTCTAATTCAACATTGAATTCTTGGGAGATTCTTACCTCTGGAATCTAATTTAAGCAACTTTCTCTAGTTCCATGACCATTCTTCATCCTCCTCAGAGTCGGACAACGGTCCTTATCCAATAACCTCAAAGATCTCTCCTTTAATTTCTTTAGCCAACCGTTCCATCAAGGACTTTGTTTTGGGGATTGCAAGACCGGGTCACGAGTCTTCGTTCGGTGGAAAACTTTTCTGGGACCGATATCCAAATCTGTAGGACTGTGAACTTTGTCCATGCTTCTTACAAGATCTTCTTTCTCAGAAGATCAGAGGTATTCATCTTCATCAAGCACATCCATGGATGCACAGTTACCAATCAGAATTTTTATATATTTTCTTTCTAATTAACTACTTCTTCAACTATTATATCTCATCAACATTGAAGAGCACTTTCAAGAGCAACAAATTTTCTTCGTCAATCGAGGACTGATGGAGAAACAGGGTTAAAGACCCATTTGTTTCTTCTGGCCCTGTAGGATAGACTGTTGCCAAACTTAACAGGAGAGGGAAACAATGGTCAGAGACGGGGACAATTTGGAGAATTAAATGGTTGAAAAGTGCTAGAATTTAGAAAAAAAAACTAATGAAAAAGTAAGTTGGAACCCATACAAGTGACTACAAATATGGGCCAGAGGGAGGAATATTTAAGAGATAATATCATGACATAACTGCATTGGATATTTTCCTTGAACCACTACATAAAGTCACTTCAACCAGGGTATCTTAAATGTGAAACATAAGCCGTGCTCTTAAAGTAGCTCTGACGGTTTTAAACGTCTAACCCTACTACTAAAACCCAGTTCGGAGTAACTGAATGGTTTTCTATCTTCCAAAAATAGTTTATGAGGAAAAGAACGGTCTGGGAATCATGCAGATGGGGAGTTTATATTTGAATCTTATTTCCATGATGAAAGAAAATACTCTTGATCATGGATCGTCTTGTGTGATTGACAAATGAGGATTGATGCCCTAGGCTTTCTAGAAAATCCGAGGTAGACAAGGTCAACTGGTATCCTGATTTGGGCCATAACACTTCACACGGCCCTGTTTCGATGAGCTTATTAGAATGAGTGTTTGCGGTAAAGAGAGAGAGTGTACTGCTTTAATCTCAACCACTCATTTCAACAACCTAAAATCTCAAAATCTTAATTAAGCTCATCCAAACAGGGCCGATCGTATGAACAGAAGAGTCAACAACCTATAAATAAATGCATGGCCAAAGTTATAGAAGCTTAACCATTCTTCCATGCAAGAGTTCTTTACTAGCCTCCAAGTTGTCCCCAATCAACCAAAACCCCTGCCCAACCAACTGGAATTTGTTTTCCCATTAACGCCTCTAAATTCTAGAACATGTACAGGCAGACAACAAACAGCCAACTCAAAAAGAGGGGAAAAGAATATAACTCGCTCACACAACTGCATGAAATGATAAAAGAGTATGAATAAGAATGGGTTCATTTGTAAAACTCTTGCCTTGTACCACAAACTACTGCAAATATATTTTCTAGAAGCAGATAATTTTCAATTATTTTCAAACATTAGCTTCAACATGTTAAAAAGAAACATTCTAACATGAAAGCTCTTAATAGTGTTAGTATATCACCTTTATGGAGTCAGCAGCAACGCCAGGTAACACTTTTTCGTTAGCCTTTGGCAGAGAAACACTGACATATGCCGGTTTTGCAGCGGATATGGTTGTAGAGCTGTCATTATTTGTTTTTGGCACTCCCAACGGAAAATTGGGCGCGATTCTAGGATTTGTTGGAATTGGAAGTGCGCTTACCCTGCGAGAATCAAAAGGTGGAGCATTTTGCACTGGTGGAAAACTTTGAGATACCTGGTGACTAGCATGATACTGTACAGTGGGGACATGAAGATAAGCAGCTTTCTGTTGTTCCTGAAAGGTTTGATAAGTTGGATTTGGATCTACTTGTTGAAATTGTGGTTGCTGGGGCGTAACATTGTGATTCTGGAAGGTGGGAGCAGCGTTTTTCCAGTAACTATCATGGCCGCTGCTAATTACTGAACCATTCTGTCAAAACAAAAGTGTTAGTCAATATGACCTGCCAATATATGGGCTGGAAAAAGGTATATCCATGTAATAAATAGCAAAGGGATAAGATCAGTATGCCGGGTCGCTAATAATTGCTTATGTTGAATAAAAAATTGAATAAACACCGTGTCCCTGTTTACGAATCTCCAGAACAGTGCAATTTAGAAACTATCACGATCCAAAACAAATCTTGCAAATAAGGCTTTAACTAATTAGGCAAATGTCGACCCATACAACCAGCCAGGTCATTGGTCTTTAAAAATATATCTTAGCATATCAAGTAGGATAATAGAGGTGCTTGCTGGGGCGAATGGCACTGGCCGACACACGGGGTGGCAAGTAGGGGTCATGCCCCCTACAAAAAATTCACGACCTTACAGCGGTTATGCCATTTGTTTGTTTCATCTCGATGCATGGCCCCTCCAATCTCATTCAACTTAAAGTTGATGTCAATAACTAGTAGCATGGCTAGTAGACAAGTCTCACATGTGAACCTATTAGAGCATTAAATCTATTGAAGTCTGCTGCACTAATTATAAAGTTTTTGAAGTTGGTAGATACGAAAAATACTCTGTTTAAGGGTTATCATATTTTTTTCCGTACTTCTGATACTTAAGCAGTCGAATTAGATACAAAAAAAATTCACATGCATTTTTGAGGATATAATATCTTGGAAAGATAACCTCGTGTATCACTGTATGTTACCTAAGCACCTCCAGACTGTGAATCTTGCGTCCGCCACTTGCGGATAGCCAATTAAGTAGTGTGAGTATAGTCAAACAACTAAACAGATAAAAAATAAAATGGAAGGAAAAACTTCTGAGGACAAAGGTACAAGCTCATCAGGCCTGGTAGGTCACCTAAGGGGTTGTATCTGGCCAAATATACAAGCAATAAAAAGGAAAACATAAACACGTGTGTGATGCACTTTTCACTGTAGCAGCTCCCATGGCCCAAGGTTATCCTGATCCTAATTATGCCTACTCAAATGAATAAATGCAGCACCTAACTATCATTTAACTTAACTTTTGCTGCTTAATCATCAATCTGAACTTTCTTTTATTTCGTAACATCATGTGCTTTACACAGAACCAGAACCAAGAGAATGTGAATTGTCCATTTTCCCCTTTTACATTAAGTAACATATCAGGTTTTGCTTGATAATGAATAATATCAGTTTTACAGACAAAGTGTTATGAACATGATAGCCAGAATGGAGACAAATCAGACTAACTCGGTATTACAAGAAATCAGAAGTAAACAGTTACATTGGCAAAAGTTGGTGGTTTAGGGAGACATCGCAGAATTATTTGTACTCCACTAATCTATCAAGGAAAATCAAATAATGAATCCAGGAAAATTGATGCAAATAACATGCTGCAATCTCTGAAAATATTTTCCCGCGCATCAAATTGAGTACAAGATGTATTACGACATTTTCTGCCTTAAAACATGAAATAATCAAATTTTCCTCAATCGACACTAGATAAGAGACAGTAAAATCACTACAGCCGCAATTTCGATAACAAGGCCTGGATGAAAAGTTATATATTTTTACTATTGCATACATCACTTTACCTTTTTGTGAACCTAATGCATCAACAGATTACTTGGATGTGCGAACATGAATAGCTAGTTCAAAATGGCATGTATATGGTCTAGAAGGATATGATTTTCAACAAAAGGTCTTACAAAATATAACCAAAAACATACTCCAATATTACAGATTAGTCAGGGATGTTGAATCCAGAATCTTAGTTGTTTTTACAGAATAGCCTGAAAATTAGTATGCTCTATGGATGCATGTGCGTGTGCATATAGGATATGTAAAAATGTGTATCCCGTCGATATGTCATTTTAATAAATGATATGAGCTGCATATTTATGAAACATAAAATAATAGGTAATTTTAGATATTCCTTCTGGCTAGGTTTCTTTTCCATTTGACTTTCAAAAGAAAGCTACAATATTCAGAGAAATTCAAAACTGACATCATCACATGTAATTGGTCTTTGGGAAGCTTCTGAATGTACAATTACGAAGTACCAACTACGAAGTTCAAGGCATCATTTCCGTAGTACAAGAGCCAATTCAATACATAGACTCACTAGCCAATCATGTGTTTCCATAAAGACAATGATTGGTAATCGTGCAGTAGCTGACTATAAACCAAATGAGTCCGTCAGGTCTAGTAAACTGTAGCAGACTTAAACCTGAAGTACGTTTTTTGACGATTATTATATTCGATTCAGATATCAAAGGGTACAGCAGGAAAATGGTATAAAATGGTAGACTACAAATCAAACTAAGACGCGATTTTTCGGACTCTAGCAACTGAACCAAATAAGACAAAACTTGAATTACAGAATGAAAAAAGGAGATTGGTCCCACATTCTTTGAAGCGCCAAAAGCAAATAAGATAGTTCATTTCTAGCAAGAATTCAATTTAAACCCATAGTTTAGAATAGATATACGATAACATTTTCATTTTAGTTTATAGAAGTTCTGTTCAAAATAAAGTTTATAAAAGTTAATCTAAAAACAATGCTTGTTATAAAAAAGAAAGGATATGACAATTCAAAATACACCCTGTTTACACAAATTTAAAAAAAAAAAAAAAAAAAAAAAAAAAAAAAAAAAAAAAAATTGAGCAACTTCATACCCTTTGTCTACATAAATAATCTACAGACACTGCTCCTAGATATATGAATTTCTTCTAGCAACTTCGAGACTTCAACAATTTCATTGTCCATGTAAAATTTCAATATTGTCTTCTTATTCTCGAAAATAAAACCTGTCAATCTTCAACCACAGAGAAAGCAATTCTAGGATTACAATAGCTTACATAGATCTTAATCCTGAACACCGTAACATTATGTTGATGTATATGCATTGTTCGAACAGTATTCTTCAACAAGGTACATCTCTACAGACCATATGGAGATCAGCTGAGAAACTGCAGGAAATTAATTTTGACTAGAGAGCTACACATGCACTAAAATCTGGAGTTTCTTGTTATCTTTTTATAGAAATAGAAATATTTTCGTGTAAATTCTCAGCCAAGCGCTAGACATCAATATTCTACGACACCTAAATTTGACGAGGTTGTCACCATTTTAAAAGCCGCTTGAAATGCATGATAAAAGATTGTGCAACTGTATTTAACTGTGCATATATAAAATCAGGATATGTAATGACAGTAAACATGTGACTTGACTAACACCTATTGCACTGCAAAATGAAGAAAACTCCAAACCTGTACTGAAGGCGATTCTGACAAATTGGAATCTGGCCTCCAAGATGAGATAGAAGGCGCGGGTGGCTGGGGCGCAGGTGGCTGCGGAACGGGTGGCTGGCTGTATGAACCGGGATGTATACTCGTAGAAGGAGCAGAACAAACTGGATTAGTTGTACTTGGCACTGAAACATTTTCCGTCCCAGGAGCACAACTAACTTCTGTTTGACTGTAATAATCTGCCCATTGCTTATAATGTTCCTCATATGTTAATGAAGTTGTTGCAGAAACAGAACTAGCATTATAAGCACCATTTGCATCTGAAGCGTAGTTTGGGTATTGTTGAGACGCATAAGGGGCATAGTTTCCCTGATTCCACGAGTTCGTCTGGCTACTGTAACCGCTACTGGCATGACCTCCTGATGTCTGATAATGACCAGGATTGTAGTAAGTGCTTGAATAACTTGCAGGCCCAGCATAAGACCCAGTATTCTGAAATGAGGAAATAGGCTGATAAGGAGCACCTGTGTTTTGATAAGCTCCTACTGGTTGAGGGTATGGTTGAGTAGATTGCTGTTGATAACCATTATAATAACCTGCATAACTGGTATTTCCATATCCATATGGGTCAGTGTTTGGGTACGTTGTGTAACTGCTGTATTCTTGTGGTACATTAACCGGTGCTGAACTTGAAGAAGTGGCAATGGATGGGACAGCAGAGCCATCTTGAACATTTCTAGTGGGAAGCTCTGCACGCTGATCCTGGAGGCAATTGGTATTACCGACAATTCTACCGTCTACGGAGGGAGTATAGTAAGAACCTACATATCCTTGGCTTGAATCAGTAACCTGTCGTGCCTGTATCAAAAAGATCATAATATATTAGACAAAACTTTCGACTGCATACTTCCCTAGTGTTTGTATGAATATGATATGAAGGATAGATGAGATAACCAACAAGGCACATTAAAGTCAGGACACATACAAAAGATAGGACAAAGAAGTACATGACCATGCCATTTAAGACACCATTGCCATGTACCTCCTCCTACACTTAGATCAACATGAAAAATTTACATGCAAACGAAGCTGATCTCTATCCTTGATTTCAGTAACAGACCTCTATGTTTACAGGATTTGACAACAAACTTAGCCCACTTTCACCATTCTCCAGAGGCGGAGCCGGTGCAAGCCTTGATTGGCTATAGCCCCAGCTGGATTTCTCTTACTATATATACAGTACTATGCATTGAACTTTAATCACTTATTATGAAGTCTCAGAGGTAGTAAAGGTTGGTTGTGCCTCATGTTCAAATCTACCAACAGTGGTGTCCCAGCCAGCTTGCACGAGTCTCAACTAATCCACAGAGCCCTGATGTTAACAGCCGGGTAAACCTCCAGTAGCCCCGAAGAAAATTGAATTTTGTGGGTATGAACTTGAGACCTCAAGGGGAGCAAGCCCTTGGACCCCAAGCTTCCAACACGAAGCCAACCCCTTGTGGTTATGTTTTATAATACAATAAACCAAAAAAGCTGTCAATTTGTATTTATTTACAACTCTGAAAACATGTATAAATATTTTTTTATTCATTATGTCGAGCAATATTAAAAGTAGAATGAATTTAAATTTCACCTCTGTGAAATAGCTCCACCTCACTGAAAATCCCGGATCCACCTCTGCCATTCTCTCTCTAACAAAGGATTTCCTCAACTATACTGGCTTTAGCCCACGGGTTATCTGTTAGTCTTGAATTAATACAAACTTGTCTCTCCCTAACAAAGATATCCTCTAGAATAGTGACTCTAATTCACGGGATACTTCTTTCCTACAATGTGTACAGACTTTTGGGGGAAACATGTATTAATTGCATACTCACGCAATCAAACATTTACGATGTTATTTACGAAACAATCCATTCACTCTTTCACATCAATGATAATTTTCTTGGCCAATGTTGTAAAGCTCTACATCCCAAATATTCGTGAAACTACCCATTTCAAACATTCTTACCCATCCAGTTAAAAGAATGGATTGAATGGGTCTGTGTATCACGTCTAGTCCTCTATATGCTGTAAGCTAACTAAAGAATCATTCAGTTAATAGCTCCAGATCACAACTTAACGAACAACTTCAATATTATATTATAAAAGCCCAGACGAAAATCATATAGTCCTATCATATATTGTGGACTTCTTACTCAATACTTCATCGACTGCTATACAGCTAGCCACCCCCTTACTACTCCTGTACCATTGAACCACAGATTCATGTAAATCAAGAAGTAGGCATCCAAACAAAAATGATGGTTCACTTAGCCAATAAATGGTTTGTATATCGAGAGAGCTAAAGAGACTAATCTTTGAACTTCTAACCTACATCTTGCATCCCAAGGGTTCCCTCTTAAAGTTTTTCAACGCCAATCGGTTTCAGTCAGGGGCACTACCTGACATGTCATCCCCCTTTTGATATAGAATCCCCTAAAATCATGTTATAACACTATTAACTCACATTAACTTCATTTTATCCATACAAGTACTCACAAATTTTCAGGTAGATCTTATTAGTCTGTAGAATATGTTGCTTTCTTTACCTACTACACGGTTGGCTAACCCTCCTGCACAAATAGCAATCATATGAACTTGCAATCCTAGTTTTTAGAATTTAGATTCAAACTAAAAGAGATATGTCACGAGAGTTACTAGTTCTGTGTACTTTAAAAAATCGGCGCGTCAACTTCCTAGGCATTTTGGACTTTCTATTTTGGTCTTCTAATGTTGAAAAATCTTAGAAGCATTGTGAACTTAGTTTATTTGAAACCATTTAATGGCTGGGAACCAAAGACCTTGTAGCGAAGCACTGCCAAGTCTTGGACTAATGACCCGTCAAGTGAGTAAGGCATTGCTTTTGACTCCGCCAATCAAGTTAACTAGGTAATCAATTGATTTAGTTGTAGTGTACAAAAGGATTTTCATGTCCCTCAAAATATTATTGTCTTGGGTTAAATGTCATTTTTGCATATTATAGTGTTCATAAGATGACTTTGCAATAGTGCCGATTCATGACTTAAAATTCATTTTTTTTTTCTTATTATAATGTTCTGAGATCAATTTAGTTCTTCCATGAAGAATAAACTTGAAAGCTGCATCATAAGCTTTTGGCACTTATGAGGCCTTGTACATGCTGTTCAACTAATTTAGATGTTAAATGGTTTTTCTTATGTATCTAAGCAGTCAGTTACATTTGCAAATCTACCTATTGCTTTTATGTAAGTTGTCCTAAATTCCCAATATATATTCATGATCAATCACCTAACAATTTTAATCTCGATTTCTGAAAGAACACACAATTTCCATTCTTCTAACACTGAGCTGCGCTATACACTTGGTTCCTGCACCTGTTTCTAATTTCATTGTTTGGATACGTTGCTTTTTGTTTTCTGGTACAGTTGTAGATCATTGTTAGTTTCTATTTTGTATTTTGCGCCATTAAGCTGCCTCAAGTCTCTTAACTCAATTTTTGGCTTTTCGAACATCATCCCCTCTTGGCGCCTTCTTAAGAGGTATAAAACATCATGCATGAATACCGTTGTCGAAGAACAAGGACACTACCACATATAATACAACCCAACTTATAAATGCCACATATAATACAACCCAACTTATAAATGCCTATAATTTAAAAGAATTTGAGCTATGCACATTTCAATACACCGGGGAAATCACAAAACATTCATATATGGCAGACAAAAGAAGTATGGAAATTACCTCTAGCGAATTCTGGTCTAGTGAGGTTATGGTGTTTGTACTAGCTCCTTGATTCATCATATTACCAGCATCCTAATTCATCGCAATACAGAGAAAAAAAATAGTAAGATATAATTTTACCAAAAAAAAATAGTTAAGATATAAAAAATAAAAAACAACAAACAACAAAAAAAAAAAACAACAAATTGAATTTGAGCTGAAATAGAGATAAACCACAGAAACCCTAATTGATTGGTTTGAAAGAGCTCTAACCTGCAAATTCATCAACCGCAACCACCAGGAAGACGATTTTGGGGGAGGGAGGAGAGGTAGTTGCCGTCGAATCAATAAATCGACAACAACAAATTGAGATCACAGAGAGAGAATCAAAAGAAACACACACGAGAGTTTATTCGTATACCTAAATTAATGCGAAAAGAGTATGTATTTCGTCTATGAAACCAAAGTAATAGTAGAGGGAAGGAGAAGAAAATAAGTGAAATAAGTTTAGAGAGAGAGGGAGAGGGAGGAACAACAACGCAAGTCGCAGACACAACAATGGAGGTGTCTGCCTGGATGATATTTTCAGAGAGAGAGAGATTCAACTCTTTGGTCAGAGAGTTTCTGTTGGGCTTCTATTGGGCCTAAATCATCCAGCCTAATAAGCCCAATACAGGCTAGCCCAAGATTAGTTGCCCCAAGTCTCCAACTCTTATGAATCCTGTTTTTTTTCCTTTTATCATTTGCAAAAATAAACATCATTATACAAATAAAATTAAAATATAACTACAAATTGACTGGCCCTAGATTTAACTCTTGTTGTGAGTGCGAGTTTAAGCATTGTAGTCCTTACCTGGGTCACCTGGAGCGGGAGCAAAAGCGGGAGCGGGAGCGGGAGTGGCAAATCGGCAATTACTGTAATGACTAGTTTCAAGAGCAGCATCAGAACATCTATACAATTTTTTTTACTATAAATATATTATTATAAGTAAGCATTAACATACTTGTAGTCAAAGAAGTAGATAAACAAGACATGTACCTAGCAACTGAGGTGTGGAGAAGGATTAATGGTGTGTTGGTGATTTGGGGGTATCAGTTAGGAACGAAGAGAATTATTGGGTTGGGTGAGATGCCTAGCAACTGAGAGATGAAAGCTTTTGAGTTCTTGGAGGTGAACTACTATGCAAATTTGATGCATTTTCTTTCAATTGTTTGTGATTTTAGGGCATGTACACTAGCTCCACTTTTTGAATGAGCATAAAGAGTTAAAAAGATTAATCAAAAAATCTCAAATCGTTATGGGAAATTTGTGGCACTAGCTGCAGTAGTTACAAATAGGCTTTATAAGTAAAATATATGATTTTGTCACACGTCTTAGGTTTGACCCCTATAGAAATTTCAGGGTGTTACAATTATTAGGGTTTCCAGTAGGATTTTGATGTTCCTAAAGCCATGTGAGCGTAGCCATTTTAGCAATTTATGTACTCCCCTGGTTTCGACTGTCAGAGCATAATGAACCTTGAAAGTTGATATACCTTATGTGAAGGGCAATCCTCGCAATTCCGTCTCGTAGCACTATGTTCATTAAGCAATATTCACGTCATGTCAACATGAAATCTGATGCTTTTCGTGGTTGGTGTCTTGGTTCCGAAGACATTTATTAGAATGTATTGATATTTGCAGAGAAGCGTACATGCAGCGTTGGAGGAGGCCCATATTGTAACAAGGGGATGCGTCAATATTCAAACCCTCACATTTTGATGTTTCCATAAAGTGGATCGTCTCTTAGTAGTCAACTTGCTAGAGAAGCTTTTATATTTTCGTGTAGTTATCATGTCATGCTTAATAGTTAATGGTGTATACTAGAGATGATTGTTTCCTTTCGTCCATTTGTCTCAAATTCGTAGGGTCACTTTGGTTAGGTGCTCACATGCTTTCCTTTAATTAGTAGTAGGAATCTTTATTATCAGTTAAGTACTTTTTCATTGTTGAATTACGCACTGTCTTAACGAATCGAGCTCACAGTGTTTCTTGTTGTAGTCATAAATAACTACGAGGACATGAAATTTAATTTTTTCCCAAAAAAAATTACCCACATTTACTTACCTAAATCAATAGTAATAATTATTTGATTACATGTCAAAAAGTAGATATATGTGTGTAATATTACAAAGTTCAGTAATACGTGTTATATCAACGTTAGATGAAGCTTGCACAGAGAAAGAAGATGTCAATTGAGCTGAATAAAACTGACCCATATGGTTGCGTCAAATTAACTTCTAAACTTACTTTCTCAACGTAATTTTACCTCTGCATTCATGAACTTTTTACTAACAAACACTCGTAATGAAACAAGAAGATAAAGTGAACCAAAACTGCATCAAAACTGCACCCTAGACTTTTCTTCCCATTTCAATCCCAGACAAGCAATCACTCGATTCAGTCTCGCCAGTCTTGCTCGTCCCAGTTGTGCATGTAGTGAGACTGAGACTAGTAAATGCTAATCTCTGTCTCAACCCTGCTGATCATAGATACATATTCGGGCCCATAGTTCTTCAATAGGGGACTATGACAAAGAAGACTGAGGTACAGTGTCTTGCTCGTCTCGATCTCGCTGGTCTTGCTCGTCTCAATCACTCGTCTCAGTATCGCTGGTCTTGCCTGTCCCAGTTGTGCATGTGGTGAGACTGAGACGAGTAAATGCTCATCTATGTCTCAACCCTGCTACTCATAGATACATATTCGGGTCCATAGTTCTTCAATAGGGGACGATGACGAAGAAGACTTAGGGACAGGGTCGAAGGAAGATCGAAATCTACAAGATCGAGTAGCCAACCAGTCGCCACGTGACCTTCTCCAAGCGTCGCGCTGAACTGTTTAAATACGTTAACGACGTCTATGCTCTCACCGGAGCGCAGGTCGAAGTTGTTGCGAAATATCCCAGAAGATGAATATTCGCCTTTGGGAGCCCTAACATCAATGTTGTTATTAATCGGTTTTGCAACAAAGCAACCGCCCAGGGCCTGAATGATTTTGGTGGGAAGAACCGCTGAAAAACTTGGGAATCGAAGATCTTCATCAGTATGTGGCGGCACTGGAATAATTGAAGAAGAACATCATCAAAAGAATATCCATGGCAGAGGAGGATGAGAAATTTCTATTGGCAACACCTGAGTTTAAGGAAGCTGTTGATGGTTTATGGGTGGCTACAAAATGGTAACTTTTCTGATGATTTTGAAAAATTGATTGATTCTCCATATGGGATTCGGAACGTGAATAGCTTCTCTTTTGGGTTTTGAGAAAGTTACTGGTTCATCTTATGGGTTGCAGACATTCGATGATTCCTCTTCTGTATCTGCTTCTGGGTTTGAAAATTTTGATGATTTCTCTTGTCAGTTTGAGAATTTTGAGGATTTCATTTATGGGTTAGAGGATTTGGTTGATTCCCCTTGTGGGTTTGAGAATTTCGGTGCTCATAATCAAGGGTTTGACTATGGACAAGGTGAATCAACCCTGCTGCTCAATTATTAAGACTTCATGTTTCTCTGTTATTGTCCTTCTATTTTACTAGTGTCTAAGACCAACTCTAATGGTTGGCTTGGGGAGCCTGGGACGTGGATTTGCAAACCCAACAAGGAAGGGCCGTGGTTGAGGAGTTGGTTAATCATGGCAAACAGGGGCGGTGGCGGGTTCGGTGCGCATGCCCCTGCCCCACCGTTGGAGTCGAGATTGTGGGGTAAGCCACTCCATTTTTGTTGATGTTGGTTATTATTTGATTTTGTTTTTTATTTTGTTGGTTTTATACGGATGGAGTTGTAGATATTGAAGAAGAAATTGTTGGAGAAGATGGTGAAGAGGTTGAAGAAATTATAGGGGGGAGGTTTACTGGCAAAGTAATTTTGTGTTTAATTTTAATTTTTTCATGTTTAGTTGGTAATATTTGTTGTGTTCGTAATAATCTTTTACTAATTCATATCTCATATGTGATTTATTTGTTTATATCTTTTTTTTCCTTTTTGTATTTGGTTGGTTGATAAGATTTGTAGTTTTTTTAGAAAGATAAAATTTGTTATTTTAGTAATTATCTTATAATGATTTATTTAAAAAATAATCGTTAATAGTTAATTTTCTTAGAAATCCTTAATATTTCATTGAATCTTGATTTATTTACTTTTTAAAAAATACATTCTTTCAAAAATAAACATTCTCGGTTAACTTATAAATTCTCTTTTACATACGTATACTCGCGGTTCATCCCAATGATTTAAATTAAGCATTATATATATTTATAACAAAATTGGGCTGTGTTATCGGACGAGTGCAGTCCAGACGTTGTTGGAAAAATGGGTTGTGTTGTTGGACTCGTTCAAACAAACGACGGAAGACTTGTTGTCTCATAGTTCTCATCGGAGTACGCATGATTTTGAACGAAGTAATCATTCATTAGTTGTGTATGTTGAACATCGCGGTTACGCTCTTTGTAACAACGACCCATAGTGGAGCCGCGATAGCTTGAGGATTCAGCACCACCTTGTGTTAAAGAAGACACGGCTACCATTGTTGTCTCAAACAATCGACTGTTATTTTTAAGATTTCTTCATCGTCTTGATTTTCTTCCTCAAACATGTCCTCCCAAATGAGATCCATGATGAAGAGTTGATGAGTTTTTGGTGTAAGGGTGAAACTATTTTATGAGATGTATTGAAGAGTTTTGCTTTCAATGCATGAGTAGACTGATGAAATATAAACTCCTTAAGTAGCAAAGAAAAATATATAGAAAAGATGTCCAACACATACTCATCATTATTGTGATGGGATACTACAATGCCACAACGGGACAAGAAATGATAATACTTTTACAGAGAAAAGTTTAATGTGAAAATACACTACTACAATTGTCCAAATAAATGATAATGCTTTATAGTAATTGAGACCAAATTCTGATTGGAACCTACACTATAAGGATAAAAGAGGAAAATTTGATGGAAAAGTACACTGCTACAATTGACCGAAAATGTGATAATGTTTTCAAAATGAAGTAATGAGATGGCCAATAAGTGCAGCCCATATTCACATTTATTGTGATGGGATAATACAATGCCACAACGGGACAAGAAATGATAATGCCTTTACAGAGTAAAATTTGATGTGAAAGTACATTTCTACAATTGTCCAAAGAAATGATATTATTTTACAGTAATTGAGGCTAATTTCTGATGTGAACCTACACTATAAAAAGATAACGAGAAATGTTTGATGGGAAATAATGTTTTACAAAGAAAGTAATGGGATAGCCAATAAGTGCATCCCATACTCACATTTATTGTGATGGGACAATACAATGCCGCAACGGGACAAGAAATGATAATACCATTACAGAGAAAAATTTGATGTGAAATGCTACAATTGTCCAAAGAAATGATAATGCTTTACAGTAATTGAGTCCAATTTCTGATGGGAACCTACGCTATAAAGAATTAAAGATAAAGAGAAATGTTTAATAGGAAAACATATTGCTACAATTGTCGGAAGAAATGATAATGTTTTACAAAGAAAGTAATAGGATAGCCAATAAGTGCAGCCCATACTCACATTTATTGTGATGGGACAATACAATGGCACAACGAGACAAGAAATGATAATGCATTTACGGAGAAAGTTTGAAGTGAAATTACACTGCTACTATTATTCGAAAAAATGATAAATCTGTTGGCAACCTATAGTATAAAGATAAAGAAGAAAGTGTGATGGGAAAATACATTGCTACAATATAAAGATAAGGAGAAAAATCTGATAGGAAAATAAACTGCTACAATATAAAGATAAAGAGATTTTTTTTCCTACATAATAACTCATGGAAGGGTAAGACCTTCACCCCCAATCCCATATTCATTCTTGTAACTTAAATCAATATCCTCAGCCCTTTCTCACAAATGTTCGCAAGTTAGAATTGCTCACAAAAAATGAAGACAAAGCCCTATGTCATGCGTTTCTACAAATTACTCAAGATGTCGCAGTTGGTACTGGTCAAGACAAGGGTGGGTACTGGTTAGTGTTCAGCAAGCTATGTACCAGCTGATAGGCGATCATTGTAGTCCAGGAGGAAACAAAGAACGATAGATGCATTAGAATCACGATGGAAGAGACAAATATGGGCCAAGTGTAGCAAATGGAGCCAAGCTTTACAACGAGCTAGTAGGGTTGTTGCTACTGGGACAACTCTTATAGACGAAGTGAGTATTTTCCCACACATACTCATTTTATAATTTTCATACTGACAAATTACTAAGAGCTTGTGTTGTTTATGTCACAAAGTCTTATGGATGAGACAATTTACTGTACTGATAATGATGGAAAATATTTTATTTTCAAACATTAATTTCCAATTGTTGCAGACTATGTAGCTCTACACCCATCACCAGAGCTACCTAGCCGACGTTGATCTGCAAGGCCAACTGCCCCCTCACGAGATAGAATGCCAACTCCCCCGTTGTTCATGCCAGAGTCTCAACCATGGGAAAATTCATTACCAACGGCGACGCATCACACAACAAACTTAGAATCGGATTTTGAGTAACCAACCATATCTGGCTATGCACACTGATCCTGCGAAGACAAGTGGTTCTAGGCCTGGTGGAAGAACTCAAGCAAAGGGTAAAGGGAAGGTTAACGAACCCTCACCAGTCTCAGACTACGTCGAACAAATGAAACAATCAAGATAGGCAAATGATAGGATCACAACTGATTACAACAGAGACATGTTGAAGTGCAAGAAACCAGGAATAAATTTCTTCAAATGAGGGGGGGGGGATGAAAATGAGATATAACTAATGTCTATAGGTACCTCTAAACTGACGCCGGGCCAAAAGAACACTTTGTTGAAAAGAGACGTGGAATCCGTGCTCGTCGTAACATATTCAGAGACTCTTCTCAATTTCTGACCTCGGGAGAGCTTCCGTCATATTATTAATAGATGTTAGGAGAAATTTATCGTTGAGACGTTTCCCTTTTGTTTTATTATGTTTTTGAGTATTTTGGTGTTATGTATCTTTAAACGGCTGTTCATGTATTTTAACTTTGTAATAAATTATTATGCATGCAAGAATTAAGTTAAGTTTTTTATAATTATTATTGATTATTACAAATAAGAAATTTCACATTTTTAAAAATATTAATATATTTTTTAATTGCCATATTAAAAATATAATTATTGCAATTAAGAAAAATATATTTCTAACTTAATTTAAATAATTAATGAATTATAAAAATGATAAAATGATGACGTAATTAAAATAGTTGAATAAAATAATAAGCAATTGTTCACTCAAAAAAAATAATAGTAAGCGATTGTGGGTGGAGGGGGTTGGGGGAGACCTCCAATGTTGGAGGGTAAATGACAGAATTGTGAATATTAAGAAGTTAAAAAGTGGGGTCAATGGACGTTTAGGGGTGGGAGAGATCTCCACCATTGGGCCTTATTTGGTTTTTGGCTTTTATGTGAGGGGCTGTTAGTGACGAGATTAATAGTGATGGTATTAGTAGTGATATGATTAATAGTGATGCAGTGAGTACAAGATCTTGTTTGTTTTTTTAGGACTACATGTGAGACTATGGCATAAATAACAATTCTGCCCTCAATTAAAACAATATGACATAACCACATTGCCCTCAATTAAAATAGTATAACATGAACACATACCACCGTATCTAAACTCTTTCACAGACCATTTCTTTCTCAATTTCAATTCTTTTTTCAGCAAAGTGCAGAATTTCTTTTCCTTTCTTTTCAAAGGGAAATAAGGCTATCAGAGCCAAGATTCACAACCAAAAAGAATTGAGAAAAGAATCCAGTGAGTTCAAATGCAACTCCAACACTACAATTTGCAGCCAAATTGTAAGATCTGGGCACAAAGTGAAAAAAACAAAAAAACATAAGTGAGATGAACATATACCACGAAGATCGGGAGGAAGCCAAGAATAAACAGAACTGGGCCATAACTTTACAAAAGTTAGTTATATATTCTTCCTTACATACAAAAGGGTGAAATTATACTTGTTTCACAAAAACGCCAATACCTAATTGCAGTGGCGGAGCCAGAAAATCAAGTCAGCCGGGGCAAAAAAATACTGACTGGGAGGGGACTCGAACCTGGTACCAAGCTTTACTAAAAAACATTACAACTAACCGCTTGGTCAAGTAGGCAGTTTTGAACTTCAGGGGGGGGGGGGGGGGGGGGAGGGGCAAAATTTTATATCTCTTAACAATTAGTCATGAAAATCTAAAAATTTATGGGTATTAGTAGAAATTTTCAAATTTCAGGGGGGGCAACTGCCCCCCCTTGCCCCTATGTAGATCCGCCCCTGCCTAATTGGCTCTGAATGCACTCTTACTTGTGGAGTGAAGGAATAAGCCATCAATAGACGGCTTGGTGGTGGGCCAAGAATTAGTCAAGTTTACTCTACTTTTTCTAGGAAACAACAACCATGTACAGTTTAGGCTTATTAATCCCATGTTGGGTCTGTAAGCCCATAAACAAACATGGCCTTGGAGTTGGCCTAATACTAATAGAACTTAAAATGAGTGTTATGATAAACCCTAATTCACTCAACACATGTATTTGAAGGTCAACCTAAGAAAATGTTCTACCAAATGTCTAGTTTTCCAAGAAAATGATTTTAATGTTATTTTCATGTTTCCTCATTGTTGATGCAGTGATGCATAGCAATCCCTCTTTGTATATTTAACAAATCTGTAGATTGACTATTGTCACTATGGTATGGTCTCAGCCATAAATAGAAGATATTTTATCCTACAAACATGCAGAGTTGTAGACCAGACAACAATGGTGTTTCACCACCATTGCCACAGACACTATCTTCTTCCAACACAACTTTTTCTCAGCAGAACAGTAATGAAATTGAGTCTCCAGAATCAATGACATCTCGCCTTCAGAAATCACTAACTTCTCTGCCAACCAGAATTCTGTTCAGCGGAAAAAGGCCTGACATCTCATCCGCAATCAGTTACAGAGTTCTCTACCTTGTCTCCCAAAAATCACTAGGCTTCCGTTGCTGTAGAAAATGAAACACAGTGTAGGTTAAGTAGAAGGTGGGAAGAAAAATAATGCATTACAAATAACATATTATGCATATGAGTAAGCTTTTGGCAAACAAAAGATACCCAGAAAGCGAAAGGCGCAGTAGCCCACACGTCATTGGTACAGAAGCAAGCTATTTTTTTCGGAATCAATTTGTCATTCCATTTAGATGGAAGTTTTTGGCTAAGTGGGCTAAACGGGCGGGTTCGGGTTTGTATAGACCCATTATAATCTGCCCAATTTAAGGACAAGTATTTAACGGGTTGGGCGGATTGAGCCCATTTAAGCTTGAACCCGTTTATAAACTGGCACAACCCGCCCAGCCTGCCCGTTTGACAGCTCTAGGTAACGCAAACAGCTAGAGAATCACCAAAGTTGAACACAGTCACATGTTTACATGTTGTGTGCGTGAAACTATACCACATAGACTGGAAGTTTAAACTATTTGGTGGGCTGCTATAAGATAAAGATTACATTGAAGTAGCAGGAGGAGTATCAGAAAAATGAGAAGTATAAAGATAGAATTGGCAATGAAGAATTTTACCTTGGAAATTGGCATTTTTTCTCTTACTGAATCAATCAATGAGAAATCAATATCCGCCACAATAATCCCCGTTGTTAACCGATCTGCAACAGTAAGCTCAAACGTGAGTGCAGGGAAAATGGTTTGGAAAAGCTGTTCTTAGAAGCGCCACAAGAGATAAAAAGAACATTCTTCACATTTTTAAATCTTCAATAAAGTAAAAATAGGTGAAAAAAAAATAAAGTAAAAATAAGAATAAAAAAGATTCGAAATAAAAAGGAAATTATGCACATATACAAAGAAAAATAATATCAGCTTAAAAGCAATACAAAAATAAAAAATAATAATAATAACTGTTGAATTCATGGTGACATTCCCTTGCGAGTATTGGGCATTTTGTCAAGACACCAGGCAACTGGACGAGCGAATATTTCTTGAACATTAGTGAATTGCCGAGTATCAACTACGAGCGTTAACTGAGCACAAGAAACATAAAAGCAATGGTTTTACAACCCATACTCAGCTTTCATCTATAGATTTCACCCAGCCCTTTCATGAACTCTTTCCAACACACAAATATTAATCCTTCTCCTTTGGCATTTGTTCAGAACCTTTTTCAACTGCCACACAAGGGTCCTAACTTATGTGCTATAATCCATTATCCTGGTTTCTGTTATTTAAACATTTCTCCTTCTAACTAAAGTGCTCTATGAGGCTTACTTAACTAGATTCATGAGGGTCTACAGAGTCTTGCCAGCTTCCTATGTATTCCCATTTTTTTTTTCTGGGGATTGCATCAAACGTGTGATCTCCACTACCCTCACTGCACATGTCAGTGCTAACTGCTAAGGCTGGTATACATTAGCTTGAACCCTCATCAATAAGACAAGAACATGGGGTCCTTTCAAACTATCCCAACCTTAGTCTTAACTTTCTGCACCAAGATTTGAGACAAATGGGCTCACATTGATTTTTCTGTACTTAGTCGTCCATATCTCGTTGACTAAGGAATGAAAGCCAAGGTAAACATATGATCTCCAATGCCCTCGCTACACATGTCAAGTCAACATAGGACTAACCCGGGTACGTAACTTAAGAATCTTGGTCTTGGCTGGTCATTCTGGATAACAGCCTTTCCAATCTCCAATAAAGAAGTGGTTGAAGCTTGTCTAGAAAAAATGGTGGATGTGGAAGGCAGTTCATGAAGATATCACCCAGTTGCAGCAGATACAAGATTGCTCACTGAAATTGATTTGGGAGAGAGGCAAATAGAGCAGCTTACTTATTTGTTCAATTGGCAGCCTAGAAAAAATCCTTGATAGTCCTGTCTTTGACGCTTCTGAAGGGCTTAGAATATTTGCTTGCTGCAGAACAGGGACGGATGCATAGAGGGGGCACCAGTCCCCCCCCCCCCCCCCCCTCCCCCCCAACATTTTACAGAACATCAAAAACACCCCTAACTTTAGATAAATTGTGCCCCTCTCTTCAGTGCAAATGTGCCCCCCCCCCCCCCAGAAATCCATTTTTGCCCAAAATGATGACAAGTTTATTCTGAGGGACAACAAAAAAAAATTGTAAGACCCCTATCCGTTCAAAAATAACGTAATGACCCAAAGTATATGAAATAATCCCTTAATTTCTGAAACATTTTGTGAGGATCACGTCTCTCTCTCTCTCTCTCTCTTTACCCCTCTCTTTCAAACATGAACGGTGCTAAGTCAACTACCTTGTCTCTGTCCTATTCATTCTCCTACCATGGCCGATGATATCATAAGTTCACAAAAAAGTCACTGATTCAGATTGTGCCTCCCGTGAGTTATTTACATGTTCTCGCAATAGCATCAACAGCCTGCAACTAATGACTCGCTTAAGAAAATTGTGCACCCCTCTTCTTAAAACCCTGGCTTCGCCACTGCTGCAGAAGAACCTAGGTTAAATTTGTAAAAGCTTTGTAAAATTCACTCTCTGTTCCTTGTTAAGTTGTAATTTTGCTATGTAGTAGTATATGAAATGTCTCCCTTTTGATAAAGAAAAAAGGCAATAACCTGGGTCCTCACTTAACTACCCTGGCCTTAGTCTTATTTATTCGGCTCAAGGTTGAGATAAATAGGCTTAAATTGATTTTTCAGTCCTTTGCAGTCCAAACCTCGTCTATGAAGGTCTGGCGGCATAAGTTAAAATAAATAGAGAAGATAATGAAATCATATTCTAATCATATTCCCTGCATCTATATCATATGCCCAGCCCAATGATGTATTGAAAAATGCTTTCCATTTGGAGATCACAAGATGGTGCAGTGCAAAGTAGCAGTAAGTTAAAAGTTTACTCAGTAAGTCATCTTGTGCTTTGCCATTTTGTGAAAAACTCCAGCAAGCTTCACTAATGGAGACTTATAGACATGAAAAGGGTAGATATGAAGTAAGTTTTCCTCACCAGGAAGGCGGCCAACAATGGTACCCCATGGATCTATTATCAAGGTGTTGCCGTAGCTTTCTCTTCTGTCATTGTGCTTCCCAGCTTGAGCAGCAGCTATGACCTGAGTATGGACATGCAATGTTACTACCAATGAATAATAAATGATGCACACAAAACTGCCATGATCATGGAATATTGGAGTATAAAAAATGACAAGGCGATCAATGCTCTTTCCAGTAACATGCACACTAACAGCATCCTGTCTTATATAGATAGATGTCAGATAGTAAATCTTTCCAAAGAATGACGAAATCAGGAAAAAATAGTGGCTATTGATGATGGCTTCAAACTACATTAGCAATGTTGTGCGGCCTCGACCATTGGGTGACACGTATAAAGGTCTTCAAGTTTTCCAAGCATGTCCTAAATGGCACTTCATATGGGCGCTATTATTAACACATCACAATCTAGTCTAATATAGTATCAAGAAGTCCGGTTTCCACTTCATGATTTGACAAATTTACTCCCCAAGCCTTCCCAAGAAAAATAATGTGACATATGAGGTAGTGAAACTACACATTTTGTTCTCTCCACACATCACAAAAAATCATTTTGCCTCGTTTGTCACCATTTTTTCTCTCATAAAACAAGTCACAATCTTGTTTTTGTTTAAATCAGTTTGATGGAAAAACGAAGCTTTAACGAATTTGCATTATCAGCATGTGTGCCAATTTGCTAGTAACTACAAGTCTATAACATACACAGAAGTACAAGATTTAACATCGTACATAACACTGAGTTTCTATGGCGCGTGAGCGGAGAAGAACTTCCCAGTGAGCCTTGCCAGTCACTGTAGTGAAAGCTGATGGAACCAGTAATACCTACAGGACATGTCACCTCTCTGTAAATTTTGGCCACAATACCAATGACATTCTCGAAAATGTGAAGAGGCTTTCTGTTGGTAAAAATATTATACCTGTGCATCATGTTTGAACCTTAGCTGCTGATAAATTTCAGGAAAGCGCAAATCATAGCAAACTGTCAGACCCAAACGTCCAATGGGGCTGTCTACCGCAACAACGGCCTCCCCTACAAGATTTCAATACCAACACCCCTCAAATTGCCGCGCATAAATTATGCAATAATTTATACTGTGGTGAGCATTATAGCAGTAGAAACCATCACGGAACACACAATATATATTAATACAACACATTAATAAGCACAGCTAGTCACAGATATGCCGTGACATTGGTAGAGTTCATTAATTTCCTCAAAATTTCCCGCGACATTTGCAACAAAACTACAGCCACAAACACTAAATGAAACTGGAACTAATTCATCACACGGAAAAATATAAATTAAGTTGGTTCTGGGTTTCCATTATGTCTTATATGAACTAGGATTCAAAAACTGGAAAAAACAACTCATCCAGACATTTATATACCTGGTTCTGTGAAAGAGCTCTCCTTGTATACAGTACCTCCAGGTACATCGACATCAAACCTGAAATAACAAAAGATAGTTTGCGAAAGCGAGATGAAAACGAGATTTGGGGAATTCTATGGCATCACAAGAAGTATCCAAGTAAAACTCAAGTAATGAAGAAAAAACAGTTGAAATCTAAGACAAAAAATCTTACAAGTGAATTTTTGAATAAGTGCTCCTAATATTTCCACCATCATCGATTAAAACATGAGTGTTGCGCAAGTGTGAATCATCAGATCCCTTTTCTTGGAATCCTCCAAGGGACAGCCAAATGCTTGACTCTCTGCAATTTACAGAAGCTCCCGAGTCATTAATACGGTGAATTCTGGACACGAGCAGGAATCACAATATTCCTGTACAGGTTACTATCTGAAAACACTACAACATCAGCAACACCTAAGAAGATATACATTTCCAAGAATAAGGAACATGTAAAATGTGACAACTTCTTAGAGCTCAGGATAAAACCATGTATTTCTTTGTGCTATGCCTCGGAATGTGCACAATCATATGCCAATAAGAACCATGCATTTCATTGTGTTAAGCCTCGGAATGTTTAAAATGTGTAGTATGCAACTAACAATGAAGAACAGCAGAAGAAAGCAATGCATGCCTAACGGGGTTCTATTTGAAATTTGGAGATGAGTCCAACATATATCGACACACCATCAAGTTTTGCGCGTACGTATAACTAATGGAACATGGTTAGAGGTATAAGACGCTTGCAGGAAGTCATAGTGCCTGACAGATAAATGCACACTATGGCACTATCTTCTTGAAACGTTGCCAAAAGAAAAATTGAGAGGGTATAAGACAATATTAACGGATCCCAATCATAACACCGGAAAGTGACTAACTGACAAACCGGATTTTATTTTCAAATTTGATTGAGCAAAAAGTTAGCACATCCATTGTCGTTTCGCAGCTATTCATACACTTAATTGGTAACCAAACAGATACGTGAGTAAAAATTAAGGCACAAACACACGAATGCACATCAAGATATGTGTAAAAATCTCACATGGGAACCAAAATCTGGTGTTCTCTTCTTGAAAATATTACTCTGAGAAACTAGTTTTAAGATGCCAGGAGCTACATGGTTCTTGAATAGATGCTTAAGAACGATGACAGGAGCTACATGCTTCAAGAACTCATTTAGTATTACCAACTTGGAGTAGCATATATAACTATAAGGCAATAGTTCTAAAGACACATTTCAAAGAAAACTTCTCTACCACCACCCATAAGATCAGAAAATAACCACAGCTCTCACCTGGCAAGATTGCAATAGCTTTTCATAATCTGCCCATCCAGAGGTTCAGCAATCTTCAGACTATCCCCCTCCTTGGCTCCAATATAGGAGAAATTTTCAGGAAAACACAGCAGCTTTGCTCCTACTGCAGCTGCTTGCTTTGCAACAAAAACACAAATACCCACAATTGATATGCATAAAATAAATCTTCCAGATGAATTAGGCAAAAAGAAAAATAATAAAAAAATAGCCCCAATTCAGAATCATTTCATACAACTTCTCAGACGGTCACCGAGAGAGACCCACTTCAAATTCGAATGATTTAACTCAGTAACAACCATGAATACGATGAAGGAATTCATTTTCGCTTGATGGGTACACAAGCAAATGATGATTTATAGATAAAGAGAGAGAGAGAGGGAAATACTTTGACCAGGAGAGAACAGGTGACGAAATTGGTGGTGAGGTCGTTGATTGAGGTCATCTGAACGGCGGCGACTCGGACTGAATTTGCAGCCATGACTCGATCGCCGGCGATGACGGTGTGTGACTCTGTCGTCGGACCAATAGAGAGAGCAATGGCGTTTCGGGCATGCCAATACGGACAGTAACGTTGTTGGGTTTATGTGGTTGTCTTATGGGAAATGATCACAACATCCACAGCTGGGTTATTCAACAGGATAAGTAAAACCGGCGTTTGTTTGCAAAAATGGATAATTTTGTGTCCTTGATGTCCTGGAATGGTAGTGATTTTGTGGTGTATCGTACGTCTTTCGATACACGAGTAGGTGGGACATCTACCCCCATCTACTGATATAACTGCTCAACTCAGCCGAGGATTGTAATACTGATTTAACAGATTCCGACCAATTTTTATTATGAGTTTTCTTATTAGCCAAAATTAGTAGTTTGATACATTACTAGGGGTGGGTCACCTATCAAATCTGACATAAATGATTTTTTTATGGAAACACCAATACATGGGTCATCTACTCAACCTAACATGATTGCTTTTGAATTGTGACCCAGAAACGGCTCTGTAGAACCATCTACAATGGGGAGGGGTCCATTGTGTCTGGTGCTCGACTGGCAATGTACCGGCACAAGCGAATTACTGTTCCAACAACTTCTTTTATCTGTACCGTCGGATAAAAATGCTTAAGGCTCGAAAGTGCTAGTAGTAACCCACGAGAGTTATTATATATCAAACATGTCATCCACAATACGTCGATGAGGGAAGGGATATTACAATCCCCCCACCTTATATACTCGATGTCCTTGTCGAGTGTGCATAGTCCCGTATCCCCTTGGGTGGCAGCTGCGATGGCAGCCCATAAGCGGACACATAGCAGCTCATTAGTGAGCACATGCCTTATACTCGACGTCTTTGTCGAGTGTGTCAGACTCTTATCCCCTTAGGGTGGTGGGTGCGATGATAGTCCGTAAGCGGACACATATCAGCTCATCAGTGAGCACATGGAGTACCACGAGACGACAACCCATAAGCAGACACACAGTGACTCATTAGTGAGCACATGGCGAACACGAGGGCTCTACCTCTCTCCGGAGCTTCTACTCCACCGTGCACCGCCATAAAGCCCTTGCAGGACCAAGGTTGAGTATGATAGCATTTATAACGACCCGATCGAATTACTGTCCCAACACCTTCTTTATCCGTTTATGCACAAACTTCGGAAGCGCTAGTAGTAACCCACAAGGTTTACTATATATCAGACATGTCATCCACAATACATCTGCGACCGAATATTACAGGCAGGTTCATCAATGAGGACGGAAGAGGGGATGGTATTGATTATCAAGGGTGGAAAACTAGTGGTAGCACGTGCATCGTCTACTACATTGTGCATCCGCAGTGCCACAACCCCTCTTTGTTCACTATCTCTCTTTCATTAACGACTTTTCTCTTCTACGACAACATTGTATATATAAAGAACTTCACGGGTGGAGTTTACGAAGAAACAACAAATTGATACAAAGATGTTAAAAAAGAACGACAAACTCAACTCAAACAAAGAGCTAACAAATCTTGATGTGCGTGCAATGTCAACATCCCTCAAATCTAACCAATTACTTGCAGGGGCGGAGCCATGTAGGGGCACACGGGCTGGGGGGGGCATGTATGGACATTTATATATATATATATCAAACATGTCATCCAAAAGTTTCCGAAAACACTAGACAACCCTTAATTTGTAAAAATAAAAAATAATAAATGAACCGTGTATATGTAAATATATAAAAGCCACCCCACCCCCCCCCCCCCCCCCGCATTAATAAAATCGTGCCCAGCGCAGTTGGTAAATCACTTCCTTAAATTCTAAATGTCGTGGGTTTGACTCCCACTATGCACGTTTTTAATTTTTTTCACAAAAAAATTAAAAAAATCAAAATGTACTCAAGGCGACTCGAACCCCGGTGGCCGAAGTCAATAAGGGAGCACTTTACCAATTGAGCTAAAAGACTTATAACATCTTTGTAGATATTTAATGTCCATTTATCTTTAAATAAGAGAACAATTACTTGCAGTCGAACTGTCTGCGACCGAATATTACAGGCAGGTTCATCAATGAGGACGGAAGAGGGGATGGTATTGATTATCAAGGGTGGAAAACTAGTGGTAGCACGTGCACCGTCTACTACATTGCGCATCCGCAGTGCCACAACCCCTCTTTGTTCACTATCTCTCTTTCATTAACGACTTTTCTCTTCTACGACAACATTGTATATATAAAGAACTTCACGGGTGGAGTTTACGAAGAAACAACAAATTGATACAAAGATGTTAAAAAAGAACGACAAACTCAACTCAAACAAAGAGCTAACAGATCTTGATGTACGTGCAATGTCAACATCCCTCAAATCTAACCAATTACTTGCAGGGGCGGAGCCATGTAGGGGCACACGGGGTGGGGGGGGCATGTATGGACATTTATATATATATATATATATATATATATATATATATATATATATATATATATATATATATATATATATATATATATATATATCAAACATGTCATCCAAAATTTTCCGAAAACACTAGACAACCCTTAATTTGTAAAAATAAAAAGGGTAAAAGACACTGACCACCCCTGACTTTTGGGTTAAATCCACCCCGCTACCCTGACATTTGGAAAAAGACACTCTGCACCCCTCTGACTAACAGAGCCTAACGGTTGCGATGAAAACACAATTTTACCCCTGAAATATTTTAAAATTACTCCTTATATATGTCAATAATCTCTCACTCCATCAGTTTTGGAAGACTTTTTTTTCTATCCTCTTCTCTTCTCATCTCCTCCTCCTTCTCACCCAAACCCTAGCCGCCTCTCATCTCTCCTGAGTCCTGATGCCTTCGTCTTCCTCCTGGACGCGGCAGCTCATGCCTTCCTCCATCACGCCCAACACACCCACAGCCCACCCCACCTCTTCTCGTCCCGATTGTTCTTCACCCCTGTTTCTCACATTTGAAACATCACAACAATCACAACCACCACAGCCATCAACGAACCGATCTATTAAATTGGCATCTGATGAAGGAGGCGAGGATGGGTTTGATTTGATATGAATGGAAAGAGGCAACAGAGGGAGAGACGGTTGTGTTGACTAGAGAGGACGAAGATGATGGTGGGCAGAGCTGCGATCCCGGCGATGGACAAAATCCCAGGCCAAAATGTGTAATGGCCCTTGTTGGCGGCGATGGACAAAATCCCAAGCCAAACTGCGATTTCCCCTCTTTCTCTTCTTCTCCTGGTGCCGGGAGGGAACAGAGGGAGAGACGGTGGGACAGTGAGAGGAGGTGGTAGTTGCGGCGATGGTGGCGTTGGTGGTTGTTGGTGTGGGTTCGGGGAAAATACATAAGGTTCCTCATCTCACTCTCACTGCATTTCTTTCCTCTCTTCCCCCAAATTTTTCTTCTTCGATTCAGAACATGAATTCCAATCTGCTTTACCCACTTGATGCAAACTTTTGGCTGAGATCTCTTTGGGCAAATGTGAATCTGCCCTGATGGTTTTTGGATTCTGGTGATTTCATGGGTGTTTGGTGATGACTGAATAAGAGGTGGCTTAGGTGGTGTAAGGGGAGAGGGTGAAGTAGGAGCTGGCAGTGAAGGAAGTTGCAGGCATATTTGGTATAGGAGTTGGATTAATTGAATTGGCATTGGTGACGATGGTGAGTTGTTGGTGTAAGGGAAGAGGGTGAAGTAGGAGCTGCAGTTGGTGTTTTTGATTTGTGGGTTCTTCGAAAATGGCCTTATCCATGGCTGCTAGGACTACCAAATTTGTGATTTGCAAAAACTTGAAAGCTATTGAGAAGCAACCCATTTTGAGAGCTGGGTTATTTGAGAACTTTGTATTTCAATTTTGATGTTTTTTATAGATTGTTTTGTGATTCGATCTTGTAATGTAGGTGTTATAGCCTTTCAGTTTTTATAGAAAATCCTTTGTGATTTGTTCTTGTTATTTATTCTCTTCTTGAATTGAACTAAAAATGTGGGAAATGTTATTTGTAGTTTGTTCACATTTCTTTGGTGGTGATGTTCTTGATGTTCTTGGTGTTTTTGATGAGAAACAAGGGCCAAAAAGTCCAAAAAAACACACAAGGGCAATACAGTCCGAAAAAAATCAATCAGCCACTTTTCTAACGGAACATAACAGAAGGGTGCTAAGTGTCCACAGAATATTCCGTTAAATGGGTGCAGAGTGTCTTTTTCCAAAAGCCAGGGTAGCGGAGTGGATTTAACCCAAAAGTCAGGGGTGGTCATTGTCTTTTACCCAAATAAAAAATAAAAAATGAACCGTGTATATGTAAAAATATAAAAGCCACCCCCCCCCCCCCCCCCCCCCCCCGCGTTAATAAAATCGTGCCCAGCGCAGTTGGTAAATCACTTGCTTAAATTCTAAATGTCGTGGGTTTGACTCCCACTATGCATGTTTTTAATTTTTTTCACAAAAAAATTAAAAAAAAATCAAAATGTACTCAAGGCGACTCGAACCCCGGTGGCCGAAGTCAATAAGGGAGCACTTTACCGATTGAGCTAAAAGACTTATAACATCTTTGTAGATATTTAATGTCTATTTATCTTTAAATAAGAGAACAATTACTTGCAGTCGAACTGTCCCCCCCCCCCCCCCCCCCCCCCCTCTTTGAAGAAATCCTGGCTCCGCCACTGATTAATGGAACATATAGTTTCACATGTTTGATTGTATGGTAAGTGGCAAAAACCACTCCTTGATTATGAGATAAAGAATAATCCACCCCCTCATGTTTTGGGGATATACCAATACCCTCCTATCAGAGACAAAGCCCCTGTCAGTGGACGGAAGCTAGACAACCACCACCCTTCTGTTAAATCAATTTGTTTGGGACCATTATACCCTTGAAAGGGTGAATTTAAATAGATGTCCATACAACATTGTTCTTGATGTTCTTCAACACAACCAGCACCCCACCAAGAATGCCACCACTACCCCACCAGCAACACCACCACCATCACCACCCCACCAGCAACAGAACAAACAACAAAGAACAACAAGAGGCTCATATCTATAATTGAAACATGGAAAGAGAATTGCACCTACAATGGGTGCAAAACTAATTGGCCCACCAAGAAGATAGCAACTTTCAAAACAATTATTTAACAGAAGTTCATCATTGCCTAAGAAAATTATTATACTAATCTGGCAAAGGAAGAATTGCCAAGATGAGCACACTTGAGAATTACCAATATTGACATACTTCACCCAACATCATCTCCATACAATGAAAATTCTGACTTCCAATATCAAGCCAATCCATGTTCTGACTTCAATTATCAAGTCAGTAATTACAGAAAACCAGTTCATATATGAAAAAAGTTTAACTGAACAATTGAATTTCACAAGAACAACAACGAATTCGGCAATAACAAGTGATGCTTCTGCTTATCTTCTGCCAAAATTTCACAATATCAAGATCCCTCTGTGTAAAGGATGGAGCTTTCTTGCAATTTGAGCATTTAGGTAGTGACAAAAACTGCTCAATCAATCTTATCTCCCAGAAGAGGATGAAGAACCTCTTAAAGAAACTACACATCATGCCGAATTAATCAGAAGATTCATAAGGGTCTACATCATCCAAACATAGCTTTCTATGTCTCGTATGTGGTGGTGAGAAATCGAACCCATGAGCCCATTTCACCCACAAATCGAAGTTGGAGGAAGAAGTAGACATGAGAACGGGGATGAGACATAGAAAGTTATGTCTTATGGGAAATGGTCACAAAATCCACAGCTGGTTTATTCACCGGATAAGTAAAACCGGTGTTTGTTTGCAAAAAGGGATAATTTTGTATCCTTGATGTCCTGGAATGGTAGTGATTTTGTGGTGTATCGTACCTCTTTCGATACACCAGTAGGTGGGACATCTACCCCCATACATTGATATAATTGTTCAACTCAGCCGAGAGTTGTAATACTGATTTTACAAATTTCGGTCAACTTTTATCATGAGTTTTCTTATTAACCAAAATAGGTCGTTGGATACATAACTTGGGGTGGGTCATCTACTCAATCTGACATAAATGTTTTTGTATGGAAACACCATTAGGTGGGTAATCTACTCAATCTGACATAATTGTGTTTGTATTTTGACCAAAAAATGGCTTTGTAAAACCATCTGCAATGGGGAGGGATCAATTGTGTCCGGTGCTCGATTGGCATTGTACGAAACGAGCGGATTACTGTTCCAACAACTTTTTTATGTGTACCGCCGGATAAAATGCTTAAGGCTCGGAAGTGCTAGTAATAACCCACGAGGTTTGCTATAAATCAAACATGTCATCCACAATATATCGATGTGGGAAGGGATATTACAATCCCCCCGCCTTATGTACTCGATGTCATCGTCGAGTGTGCATAGTCTCGTATTCCCTTGGCTGGGGGGGTGCAATGACAGCCCATAAGCAGACCCATAGAAGCTCATTAGTGAGCACATGCCTTATATACCCGACGTCCTTATCGAGTGTGCCCAGTCTTATCCCCTTGGGTGGCGCGTGCGATGGCATCCTATAAGCGGAAACACATCAGCTCATCAGTGAGCACATGAAGAACCACGAGATGACAACCCATAAGCGGACACATAGCGACATATTAGTGAGAACATGGGAAACACGAGGTTCTACCCTCTCCGGAGCCTCTACTCCACCGTGCACCGCCATGGAGTCGTTGCGGGATCAAGGTTGAATCTGATAGAATTTATAACGACTCAAACGAATTACTGTCCCAATACCTTCTGGCCTCGTTTGGGTAAGGTATAAGGGAGGGATAGGGATATAATAGTAACCCCTGCTTCTTATCCCGTGATAGGGTGCAGTATAAGAGGATGAGATAAATCTAACTCTTTTGTACCCCCGGCCCAAATTTTTTGCCTAGAAACTTATACCACCTCAGTTATGGTATAAGGTATGATAACCAATGAGGGGGAAAAAGCTTAAATTTATAAATGACCTTCTTGCCCCCAAATCGAAGAGAAAGTGGGTAGAATCCTTCTCCTACGGTATTTGATCAACAATCTGATACTCTTATTTTTCATGAATTGGCTTTCATTTTTTTGTCGAAGACAACACAACAACCTGTTGATTTTGCCATTTTTTTTGCTACTACTTGATTTGCCCAGTATTTTGATGAATTTGCAGTTTGTAGTTAACTGAATTTTATACAGTTTGTTGACAAACTGATTTTTTTTTTGTAATTTGGAATTTACAATCTGCTGCTACTACAAACTGAATTTTTGACAAACTGATATTTTATGTAAACTGGAATTTACAGTTTGTTGATACTACATTTCGTTGACATGGATTCAGTTAACTGATTTTTTTTGCCTCTAATGTGTTTAGTTCAGTCTACTAAAATGGAAGTAGAACGTATACTTGTGTTTGTTGATAGATGGACAAAAATTCAGACATAGATATTGATGAGATTGTTGTGTTGGCTGCTATGCAACAATTTATTGCGAAAGTGCACTTTATGTTCATGGTTATTATGTGTGACATTTTAAAGTATTTAATTTCACAACCTTGTGCTAATATTTATGATTATCTCTACTATAATATTGTTACATTTAACATGTCAAATTATGTTTGTATTATTATTTTTTTGTTCACAGTCTACTGTAAAGGCAAGATAATTAAAAATTTAAGTTTTAAACAATCAGGGCAATGTAAAAAAAAAAAAAATCAGGACCATGTGGTCATTTGCACACATACCCTACCTCTTATCATGTCCTATCCAAACATGTTAATACATATCCCTACAACTTATCATATCTCATATCCGGCTCTACCAATCACTCAGAACTAGTATAATTCCATCCCGCCATACACCAGTACAATCATATCCTACCTCCTATACCAGTACAACTCTTATCTCCATCATTTATGTACCCTACCCAAGCGAGGCCTCTTTATCCGTACCACCTATAAAATATGAACAAACTTCGAAAGTGCTAGTAGCCCACAAGGTTTAATATATATCAGATATGTCATCCACAATACATTTGCGACCGGATATTACAGGCTGGTTCATCAATGAGGACGGGAAGATGGGATGGTATTGATTATCAAGGGTGGAAAACTAGTGGTAGCACGTACATTGTGTACTACATCGCGCATCTGTGTTACCACAAGCCCTCTTTGTTCGTTGTCTCTCTTTCATTAACGACCTTTCTCTTCCACTACTCTCTCACATCATCTCCTGTCCAGTTTCAGAGAAAGTTCTTCTCAGCGTGACAATATTGTAAATATAAAGAACTTTATGGGTAGAATTTGTGAAGAAATAACAAATGGATACAAAGTTGTTAAAAATGAATGACAAACTCAACTCAAATAAAGAGCTAACGGGTTTTGATGTACATGCATTGTCAACATCCCTCAACTCTAACCAATTACTGGAACATATGGTTTCACATGTTTAACTGTAGGGTAAAAGACAAAAACCACCCCTTGAGTATGAGATAAAGACTAATCCACCCCTCGTGTGTGGGGATATACCAATACTCCCATGTCAGAGACAAAAAATCTCATGTCAGTGGACGGAGGTTAGACAACTACCACCCATCTGTTAAATCAAATTTCGGGACCATTCTACCCCTACAAGGGTGAATTTACATAAATATCCATACCACATTGTTCTTGGTGTTCTTCAACACCACCAGCACCACCAACACCCCACCAATAATACCACCACCACCCCATCAGCAACAAAACAAACAACAAAGTATAACAAGAGGCTCAAATCTATAATTGAACATGGAAAGAAAATTGCACCTACAATGGCTGCAAAACTAATTGCTCCGCCAAGAAAGTAACAATATTCAAAACCATTATTCAACAGAAGTTCATCATTGCCTAAGAAAATAAAGATAATAATATGGACAATGCAGAATTACCAAGATGAACATACTTCACTCAACATTCATCTCCATACAAGGCAAATTCTGACTTCAATTATCAAGCCAAACCAAGTTCTGACTTCAATTATCAAGTCGGTAATTACAGAAACCCAGTTCATAGATGAAAAGAATTTAACTGAACAATTGAATTTCACAATAACAGTAGCAAATTCGGCAATAACCAATGATGCTTCTGCTAATCTTCTGTCAAAATTTCACAATATCAAGTTCCTTATGTGTAAAGGATGGAGCTTTCTTCCAATTTGAGCATATAATAGTAGTGACAAAAACTGCTCAACCAATCTTATCTTCCAAAGAGGATGAAGAAACTCTTGAAGAAACTACACATCATGCCGAATCAATGAGAAGATTCATAAGGGTCTACTTCATCCAAACATAGCTTTCTTTTGTATCGGATCTGGTGGTGAGAGATCAAACCCATGAGCCCCTTTCACCCACAAATCAAAGTCGGAGGAAGAAGAAGACATGAGCATAGGGAGAGAGAGGATTAGAGAGAGGGACGGGGAGACGCCGTTGTCCTTCCATCGTTTCTACCCAAATGTGGATGATAAAGCATGGAGAGAGGAGAGAGAGGTGCTCTATCCAGACCCAGAGGTGAATAGGTCAGGATCTAGAGAAGAACGAAGCAACGCCGCCGCCGTGCTCTTCATGCGTCTCGTCCGCCGTCCTTCCACCGTCATAGGGATTCTGGTGTTGAATAGGAGGGACAGGCGAGTGCGAAGGAGAGGGACATGTGGGTTGGTGAAGGACATTGAGAGAGAAAGAGAGAGAGAGAATCGAGAGAGAGAGAGAGAGAGACAGATGAAGAGGTAAAGAGAAGAATGAATTCTCTTTCTCTGGCGGTTGGTGAAGAAATTAGGGTTTCATTTTTGTCTTGATTTTCAGCGAAGTGGGATAAGAGAAGAGAGAGAGAGAGAGAGAGAGAGAGAGAGAGAGAGAGAGAGAGAGAGAGAGAGAGAGAACATATATGGTAAAATGAAGGGATAAGGAGAAGAAAAGACTTACATAGTTGGGTACTTTTTTTTTATTTGAGGGTAAAATGAGTATTTAGTGTGTTCCCTTACTTACCGTTAGTCACCGTCCACTGACGGAAGTTTCCGTATATCCCCAAACGCAAGTGACTAAATTATATTAAACCCATACTTGGGGGGCAATTTTTGTCTTTTACCCTTGATTGATTGTACATCTGTCACCCAAACCACACTCATTTGAGTAGCATTTTATAATTGACCATTTCATCCCCATCCCTCTACGTGTAAGAACCGCGTGCAACCATCCAAGAGAAGGTAAATTATAGGAAAATAATGCCATTTACTAAAGATAGGGGGCTAAAAGAGGGTATTATGAATGAGATGAGCAAAAGTTGCCTAAAGAGGTGGTGGTTTAAGCCTTAAGGGGGTATTTGTTGCCGCTGGTCAAAACCTCCCAAACAGAAAAGAAAGAAAGCAAGAAACTATCAACACACAAATCCCGGAAAACCCAAAAGCAAAAAGGCCAATCCTTTTCTCAGAATGTTTCCATTCCCATGTTTTCTTTAGAACCAAGAAACCCTTAAACCAATACCGTCGATTCTCTCCGTCTCTCGAAAGATCTGTGGCCAATTTCCAGAAAGAGGGCAGATTTTTTCAATTCCAACACCCAGGTAAAAAAACCCACAATCTCTCCTTCTCTCTGTGTGTACGTTCTTGAAATTCTGTCCCCATTGCCCATTTTCATGTCATAGATTTGAATTTCTGTGGTTTTGATTGGTGGGTTGTTTCTCTTTTATGTAGAGCTTCTTTAAATTTGGAAACTTTATTGTGGGTTTGCAAAAATCTGAGGCCAAAAACCAGGGTATTGAAGTGAAGAATTTATTGTAATTGGGGATTGACTGTGGGAGAGATAGAGATAGAGAGAGAGTTTTATGTGAGGAGAGAGACCATGGTGACGACGACATTGAAGAGAATCGTGTACCCGTGTTGGAGGCCTTCCATTGTATCTCAAGGCGAGAACAGCAATAACAATAAGATTAGAGATAAAGATATATGTGGCCAAGAGGATGGGTTGTGGTGGTACAAAGATTTAGGGCAACATGTCAATGGGGAATTTTCAATGGCATTGATACAAGCTAACAATATACTGGAAGATCAGTGCCAGCTTGAGTCCGGGCCATTGGGCTCTGTTGATAGAGGTCCTCAAGGAACGTTCGTTGGCGTCTACGATGGCCATGGAGGCGCAGAAGCTGCGCGGTTCGTCAACGATCACCTTTTCAACAATATCAAGAGTATGTTCTTTCTTGCCACAATTTTTTTTTCTAGCCGTATCTTTTTGATTGTTAGCTGCACCTTTGTTCCTCTTGAATTCTAATCGTAAACCACATTTCTCAATTGTATATGTTGTTTCCCTCATGGAACTTAATTGTTCATGTGCGTATGTGTTTGAGCAATTTGGTACATTCGGAAAGAACTAGTAGTTAAGGTAAAAAATTTGAAACAAGAAATGCATTGGCGAGAAAACAGAACAAATTCAGAACTATTTTGCTTATCCTCACCATTGTCTTTCTTTCCGTGGCTTGTATAATAGCTTCACCATTCACCTATCTTTTGTCCTCATTTTCTAACTTCCTTTTCCTGTTAGTGTTTGGCGCACTCTTCCAAAGGAAGAAGGATAGTTAAGAAATTCTTTTGGATAGTTGCATTAGCTGACAGCCTGACACTAAGGTTTCTCCTTAGTCCTTGCCTTTGGGTGGTTATGTGCTAGTTTACGAGTCACATTTTTTTTTTTTGAGAAATTGGTTTACGAGTCACATTTCGATGGTACATTGTATTTCACATTGCAACCATCCTCTCTTTCATGTGGATATAAGCTGTTTCTTGTTGATCCGTTGACATGGGCTAACATTGTATACTTGAATCTCGAAGTTCAACTCATGTTTCTGAGCGAAGAAATCTTTGTTGGTCTTGAAGATCCCTTTGCTAATGTACAGTGGCGGACCTAGAGGGGGGCAAAGCGGGGCCGTAGTTTGAACTATTTCTAAAAATTCCCATGTCTCCCATATAGTTTGAACTATCTCTACAAGTTTGTAGCATTGTGGCCCCTCCAAAATCTATTAATGTCACTCTTAAGCCTTGTCACATTTAGGTCTTGACCATTTTAAATTATAGTTAATTTCATATTACTAGTGTTAGAAATTCCATTTGTTCTTTCACGTTTTAGGGTCTCTTAATAATTTGAAAAAAGACACAAACTTTAGCATTAATTGATGATTACCATTGATATATGCACGGACCAATGTATATAAATAAATATTTTATGTGTTCATTAATCGTATTTTAGTGACAAATTAACAGCTTTATGGAAAACAAATTGTAGTGGCCTTTCGGTCTCCGCTCTTTAAAGATCATGCGTCTGCCACTGTTAATTTACACGTTGTAGGAGACTACTCAAGTTAGGTCATTTTTTACTTCTAAGATTTTATCCTCTGAATGTGCCCGTCAACTGCATGAGAAAATACTGTATAAACTAAAGGGGGATACATTAGAAACCAGTCCTTTCAATTTGAGTGAAGTAAAGTCATTACTCATTTATTTGTTCCTTTTAAAACGTCTAAATTGGCAGAATCTTCTAGTACTGTGGTGAGGAGAGGATAAAAGAAGCACTACTTATAGTTATATTCCCTTTAATCACACTGATTACTCACCTTTCTGCTACAAAGAAGTCTGCACAACGTTGTTCCTTGAAAATCCCATTTCTTGAATTTTCCCCTATTAAAAAGCTAAATGATTCTGTGCTTGATCTTGTTCGCCGTCTCCTGTATCTTTGATCCAAACCCCTAAAACCTTTTTGACTTGATTCACCCCATGAGTTACTTGTGAGATCGCATGATGATACTCTAGATTTGGTTTCTTGTCACGAGAGGTTAAGCAGAATTCACGACGACCAGGCTTTAAAAATTTCTGAAGTGCTTGCATTTTTTATGTACCGTGTTAATCCTGTAATGTACCTCCTGGAAATGGAGATTTTGGAACAAAATATGTGTCATAGCAGTATGCCCTAGATCACCTAAAACTCCTAGGAGGGGCTTCGCTCCCGCTCTCAATCCTCGCTCCGGCGCTTTTAGCTCGAATTCACCTATAATCCTCGCTCCCAAAATTCTAGAGTGCGCTTATACCAACGCTCTGTATTTTCTCAGCAATTAGCTTCAGATTTTAGTTACCAAGCCTACTTCAAACTAAGTCAGACAACAATTTCAACTCAAATAACCTAGCCAACCCTTTACTGAGGTACTCTGTTGCCTCACTGTTTATTAATTTTCATTGCCAGCACTCAGTCAAGTTGAACTTCCATTACATTATTCAATATGGGAGGTCCTAGTCTCGATATAAGCTTTGTAATTATTGTCACCAAATCTAACTTACAGAGAAATTTAAAATATAATATATTTATATCTAAAACTATATAAAATATATAATTTATATAGACGCTCTCACGACGCTCTCAAATACAACATTTTTAGAATTTGTCGCTTTGGCGCTCCCGCTCCCGTTCCCGCTCCCGTTCCCGCTCTCGCTCCCGCTCCCGCTCTAGGTGACTTAGAGTATGCCAATCATGTTTTTATTTTGTTTTAAGATTCATCGGTCAGGCATCAGTTCCATGTAGTGGGGTTAACCTTGGTCTTGTTTGTATAGTGAAATTGTGAATCATACTGAATACCCTCGAGTGTCTTCTATATCTTTGCTGGACCTGTGTAAAGTTTATGTACCCAAGAGAACACAGCCTGTGTAAAATTTTTGCAATTCTATGCACTAGTTACTGACTTGACGAGTAAACCTGGTGGTGCAGAATTCACTTCAGAGAAGCACGAAATGACAGAAGACGTTATTAAGAAAGGTTTTCTGGAAACAGAAGAAGACTTCCTTTCGTTGGTAAAGAAGAGCTGGCTGACTACACCGCAAATGGCGTCTGTGGGAACATGTTGTTTGGTGGGTGTAGTTTGCAACGGACTCCTATTTATTGCCAATTCAGGCGATTCTCGGGTGGTGTTGGGTAGACTGGAAAATGCTGCTACCAAAGAGGTCAAGGCTGAGCAGTTATCGACGGAGCATAACGCAAACTTGGAATCCGTGAGGGAGGAATTGCACTCCCTACATCCTGAGGATCCTCAGATTGTGGTCTTAAAGCACCAGGTCTGGCGGGTCAAGGGTATCATCCAGGTAAAGCTTGTTAAGTACACTATATTTTTTCTCCTCTATTTTCGATGAACTATTTTGTTCCAAGCAACTTATAAGTCAGTTTTGGATTATAAGTTGAAGCCAACTTATAAGAAGTGTTTGGTATGTACTAATAAGCTGGATTTTTGGATTTGGACTTATAAGAAGTGTTTCGCACGCACTTAAAAAGCTGGAATTTTGGATTTCGACTTATAAGAAGTGTTTGGTATGACTTATAAGTCAGTTTTGGATTATAAGTTGAAGCCAACTTATAAGTAGCGTTTGGTATGGACTTAAAAGCTGAAAAGTTGGATTTCAACTTATAAGTTCATAGTGTTAAAACTGAATGTAGAAAAAGTTGGTTTTGAAGCTTTTTTAAAACTTTTGGACTTAAGCATCTTTTTCACCAAACACACCTAACTTTTTTGTTCATCTTTTTTGTCATAGACTTTTTTGACATAAACTTATATGTCAACTTAAGTTGCAAATAAGACGTACCAAACTCACCCAAAACGAGTGTAGAAAAAAGTTGGGTTTCTGAAGCTTTTCTTGAACTTTTTTAGTGGATCAACTTTTTCACCAAACACAGCCGTCTTTTCGCTTCTACTTTTTTTGTTAGATTTTTGGACAAACTTTTTTGATGAAGGAGTTGCTAATGATCACTTGGTGAGTGTGGATGAAAATTTATGCTAAAACTGGTTTTTGTAATCGCAGATTTCAAGATCCATTGGCGACGCGTATTTGAAGAGGGCAGAGTTCAACAAAGAACCTCTTCTGCCAAAGTTCAGAGTGCAGGAGCCCTTTGACAAGCCGATTCTAAAAGCCGAGCCATCTATACTAGTCCGGAAACTCAGCCCTGAAGACCAGTTTGTTATATTCGCATCAGATGGCCTGTGGGAGCATCTTAGCAATCAAGAGGCAGTTGACATTGTCCACAATTACCCCCGCACTGTAAGTTCTTTTGGTCATTGTTATATATACTTAAGGGGTATTCAGGAACCGTCCATATGAACGAAATTGGACCAAAATGGTAGTGTTTTGTTATACAATTATTTCTTTTCTTCATGAAAAAGATAAACCAAATTTCAAACCGAAAGGGGGTTTGACCGAACCGGACAGATACAGCAGAATCGGATTAAAATAGCTCCCCCTCCGTCCCACAAAGTTTGTCTATTTTTTCAAAACGCGGAATTTTTAAGGAGACGTGCAATCAATGCATCCAAATTCAGAATTTGACATGCTATTTCCAAAACTGTCCCTTCTTTTTCTCTACCCATTGCATACATAATTATGGGTAATCTTGGAAGTCCAGTATATTTTAAACCAGACGAGACTGAAGTTTACGGCAAAATAAGATAAAATAAAAAGTTATTTTTTAAAAATGAAGGTATCTCGGTTTAAGTATAAAGAAAGGCAAAATGATAGTTTCCATTTAGGTGAGCATCCCCAATGGTAATAGGTAAAATTTATGCGAATTATAATTAAAATTGTTCTTTTGCATTTTTTATAGTGAGAGTTTGAGTGTTCTTCTCCAAACCTAGCTATGCAAAACATAGGCAAAACATTTTGTGTTAATTCTTTCCGTGCAATAGATGAGAGAGGGAGAGAAATTTCCGGATAATAGTTATTACTTATTACCATGTAGCAAATATAGGAGAATTAGATGAGAATTTGTAGGTGACATGTACTAGAACCTGAAAAGTAGGAAAAAAATCTAAATGGCGAGAGAATGATCATCGGCAAGTTTGGCGATTAGAATGCCTGTTTTATACTTTGCCTAATAGGATGCATAACCCATTAGACTACTACTTTGCCTAACTTCTGCATTTTTTGCCTAAATATATGCTTGTGCCTAATCCATTGGAGATGCTCTTAGTGAACTAAAACGGACAAAAACCGGTCTGTGAACACCCCTGAGATTTTAAATAACTTTTCTAAATAAGTTAGCATCAGTATTTCTGGCATTTTATAGTATTTGAGTTTGCTTGGACATGAAACGAAATACCTACCTACTTGTGGGTGCAGGGTATTGCGAAGAAGCTCATCAAAGCAGCGATTAGGGAAGCAGCGAAGAAGAGGGAAATGAGGTACTCGGACCTGAAAAAGATTGATCGCGGAGTTAGGAGACATTTCCACGACGATATAACAGTCATAGTTTTGTTTCTGGACTACCACCGGGTGACTCACACATCTTCGTACCACGGCCACAAGCTTTCAATCAGAGGAAGTAAGGGTGTATCTTCTTCTAATAGCAATACATAGATAAAAAGAGGTTTATTTATAACTTCTTTTTACCAAAAGACTCGCCGTTTATATACGGAAAAAAGAGACGAGTATTGAGGGGAGTGGTTTTTCACTCTGGAAAAAGTGTTGATGATTGAGCCAGGAGTACACTTGAAGAGTGTATTTTGATGGGCACATGAAACTGCGAAAAAGAACATTATACGGATTCCTGCTTTGAACTGAGTTCTTTTAAACTCGGGGTTATTGTTATTCCTTTGGTCATTGGATTTTACGATCAATAAGAGAAAGAAAAAAACTGTTATTTTGCAGGCTCTTTATTTCATTTGATGTCTTTACCTCGTCTTGGTTTACACTCGGCTATTTTAGTTTCCTTAAAAAGAGCAAACACACTTTTAATATCAAGTACTTCCGCTATTTCAGCAGGGTCTTTTGAATTTTTCACCTGTATCCATGTCACTTTGATCCGATGATTATGATAGCGAAACAATGTAATTTTTCGTTAACCTTTCTATGGTGTTGTGGAGTAAGGTTTACTCTACAACAGCATGAAAGAATTACCAAATTTTTGCGTCGTTTCGCTAATCAAATCACTGGGTCAAAGTGACCGGTGAATAGTGAACAAATTCAACGGGGAAGATCCTGATATAGATGTAGAACAGAGTTGAGTTAGATCCTGCTGAAACAGAGGTAGCACAATGGAGTTGATTGCAAAGTTGTGGATTGATGACTTGTACTGTATTGGAGGAGTAGCTTGCTGAGAGAATCCATTTTGAGGGGTGCTGAGATCCCTTTAGCTTCAGCGTGTAAGACACACGCACACATGATACTTATGTTTATTTGACAAGAAAGTGAGGGAAAAGAAAATTAAAACCAAAACCATTTTATTTGATGAGAGGGAAAGAGAGGAAAATGAAAATAAAACCACTTTATTCGCCTGCTCGGTTGTCATAGGAAAGTAGTGATTTTTTCATCAAATGTCCCACTTCCCTATGAAGTGAATACATACCACAATGCGGGCTTCTCTTATATTTCCGTGTTCATTTCTTTTGATGAAGAATCTTGTCCGCTCAAGCGACTGCAGCTAGAAATTGGATGATCTTGTCGAGAAAAAAATTGGGGTTTTTAATATTGATTCAGAATTATGTAAACTATAATTCCTTAAAAAAAATGATGTAAACTATGCAAAGTTGAGATGATTTATTATTAGATGCCATGTTAGTAAAAATATGCAGAATTTCAAATAATATCAATCTCCAATAGGTAATGTAAATGACCATACATTTTAGAAACATGCACCGTCTCTTTTATATTTAGTCAACTAGAAAGAATGCATAAATGGAGATCTCTTTTATATATTTTTTGAGGGAAAAATATCGATGCAAATCAGGTGGGCTATGAAGCCCAATTACATCTTTAGTAAGAAACTGCTCAGCCGCCCAATGGGGCTCTATGTCAGGCCAGATATGCATGCTGGGGACTTGGAGCCCAACTTTTGTAAATTGATGTGCTAGTGAGGTCGTGCGCTTGGTGTAGATGAATAAAACTATGTGAAACAATTGAGTAATCCGCCACGCGTCCTTCAAGATGATAGTTGTCTCTGACATATCATTTCTCCGTTCAATGCTCCAGAGAGGAGAGACGAGAAATGAGCGATAGGCTGTCTTCCTTGGTGGATCTTAGAGATTTATACTTCTCTAATTTCAGATAAGTAGCTTTCAGTTTTCTTTTGAGTGCCCTCAGTAGAGAATTCCTTTCATTGAAAGATGATTTGGTTCATAGCATTCCAAACCACCCAAATAGTGATACAGAGCCTTTTTAATTGTTCTTCTTTGAGGCTGTTGACAATATTTGAGAGCCAATTCCTGAATCATGTTTTTGTGTTTGTAGGAAGCCTGGGTCCGAGCTGATGTTCCATCTCTTTCTCCACGAGTGGGCATCTCATGAAGAGATGAAAAGGGTTTTCCGGCTGCCTCCGGCAAAGAGTACAGAAGGGGGGACCAAAAATACGATTCCTCTGTAATTTTTCTCTGGTTACCAAAAAAACGAGCCACACTCTCCAAACAGGAAATAGACACTTCTTCGATACGCTAATTTTCCAGAATTGTGAAAGTCCCCCTTTCCTTCTAGATGTCCCTTCATTCACGGAATTTTCTCTTTCAATTCTCTGTAACACCTAGTAGCCGAACTTCGTTGAGTAGTGTCATGTTTTTGAGAAATGCCAAATCCTCCGGTCTCGAGCGTCATCGGCTGGGATAGGGATACGCATAATATCAGAAATATCCACTGGATTGAAGTATTGGTTCAACATTGATTCATCCGATATTTTTTCTCCTTAATGAAAGCTGAAACCCGAATGTTTGGGTCGTTAAATTTGGGAGCAACTAGCCTGTAGGAATACGACCTACACAGCCATTGATCCCTCTTTGCTCTGATAGCCTGCCCGTTCACAACTTTCCATCGAAGACCTTTGGAAATAATGATTTTACTACCCAGCATGCTTTTCCAAGCATATGAATCACTGGCCTTTTCTCTTGTTGTCATTATATCCTTGTTTTGAAAGTACTTATGCTTGTAGACACGACTGACTGGGGAGTTGAACTGTAGGGTTCTCCAAAACTGTCTAGCAAGTGGGGCTTGGTTGAAATCTTACAGATCCTTGAAACCTAGACCTCCTCTTCTCTTGGTTTCTTCAGCTTATTCCATGAGATCCAGTGACCCCTATTTGGCCTTCTTTCTTCCCCCACAACAAATTATTGAACATCAATTCTAGTTTTACACATAACTCTTTGGAAGACGAAATTAATTTATGGTATAGATTAGAACCGATTGGGCCACTGCTTTGACTAGTATTTCCCTTCTTGTTGTAGATAGACTATAATGCTTCCACTTCTTTAGTTTACTTTCAACTCTTCCTCGTACATTAGAAAATCTGACTTGTTTGCTCCTTTGAATTGTATTTGGGAGACCCAGGTACTTCTCGTGATTGGTGGTTTGCTGAACTGCAAGCACCACGCTCAGTGCCTACTTGTCTTGATCTTATACTTTTCAAGAGAAAACCACAACGGACTTCATGTAGTTCACTTTCTGACCGGAGGCAACTTCGTAATTGTGAAAATAGACTGTAAGGTATTTATTTCCGCTTGAGTATATTTTGTAAATATCATGTTGTCATCAGCAAAAAACTTGTGAGAAACATTAGGACCACCATGAGAAGCAAAGATACATGAGAAGAACGCTGTTGTACTGCTGGTGATAAAGCTCTGGAAAAGGTCTCGACGCAAATGAAGAATAAATACGGTGAGAGAGGGAAACCTTGCCTCAACTCTCTTCGAGGTATGATTATACCTTGAACGGTGCCTTTAATCGAAAAAGAGAACGGTGTCGTACCGATGCAACTGCCTACAAGATCAACCCAGATATTACTGAAACCCATCTTCAACATAGTGGCTTTTTTATAGCACCATTCGACAGCTTTCTCCATGTTTAACTTTACAGCCATGTACCATCATGTAAATAAGTGAACAAATGCTTATAGGGTGTAAATAACTCGGTTTACGCACTTGCTTTACATTTGGGATGAGTTCTAGGATAGTCTGATTAAATCCCGCGACATTGCGTGTGCAATTAATAATCTCCAAGCAGGTTGTGTTGACGTGCCGCCTACCAGATGCCAATGACTTTGAAAAGTTGGGCCGGAAAATTGTCGGGCCCGAGGGCCTTAAGTGACGCCATTTGATTATGCGCATATTCCACTTTTGCTCGGTTTTACTCTTGGTCCAGTAGCTCGGCTTGGTACCTTGTAATCGACAAATGAATTTTATTGAGTATTAGATCCATTTGATCCTCGGTTGGGGCATAACGAAAGTTATGGAACTAATCCTCTAATATTTTAACGTCTCCATCTTCGGTCTTCCACTCACCCATGTTATTTTCTAGCCCCTTGATTGTATTTCGGGCTCGGAGAATCGATGCCTTGGTGCGGAAGAACTTCGTGTTCCTGTTCCCCCTTTGCGACCAGTGGATTCGCGGTCTCTAAGCAAGATGTTGTATTCTAGTTTCAATGAGTTCACCAACAACCCCAACAATATTGTTTCTATTCTCTTCTAAATTGTCAGTCTTCCTTCTCGAATCCTGCAGCTGCATATTAACCTTACCACTGCATCTCAAATATAGGTCTCTTTTATATTTTATCCCACTAGATAGTAGGGGGCGAAGCCAGGTACGAGGTTGTCTGCGACTGTCGGCTATAACGCCCACTCAACTTCTGAAATTACGATTCCACCATGTAGTTTGTGAAAAATTTTATTTTACAACTTTCTCACTAGACTTTAGCCCCACTGTCAAATCAGAGATTCACCCCCGATAGTAGGGCAGGAGACAAACTTATGTATCTATCTCCATACTCTCCTGCATTCAAAATTTCATATTCTAACTTTTCATAACTATGAAATGAAAAAAACTAGAACAAGCACTACAAATGCACGTCATGGATAGTTATAAACATGTACTAATATTTAGCTTTCTTCACTTTCTCCCCGCTGGAGATGCTCTAAGCATTCAAATTCTAAACATTTTGAAAATGAAGCAAACACACCCATACTGAAAATAGTTCAAGTATAAATACGCAGCGGAATTACAGAAATAAGATTCGCACAAGACCCAGAAAGGATCACAGGAAGAGACATCATAATGATAGTGAAGTTTCAAGTAACAATTATCTTGTTTGTCTCCTTTGATGACTTCAAACGCAAAATCGTGTTTGCGTCTCAATAGCTAGTCCACGCCTAGGATGAAGAACTAGATTCCTCCACACCTTTGTTCTAGCAATCGGTAGAGGAAGGTAGGGGAAGAATCACACAACGGAGACCAAAGGGAGGCTCGGCCTCCTTTGCCCGACGAGTAGGGGGCGGACGACACAAGGGGTTCGACCCTCTTATGTTTCTTCTCTCCTTGCTTTGTTCTCTCTCACTCAAAGTCTATTATGAGCATTCGTGTGAGAAATAAGCTAGGATTGTCCTTTTTATAGTCCAACAACTCCTTTTTAACTGTATAAAGGCCCTAATCATGACCATACACTGATTAGTCCAACGTGCAAATTAGTCCTACTAAGTTTGCAAGTAGTTGCGTATTGATCCTTCTATTAATTAGTCATATTAATTAATTCCCAAGTCTACTTTAATCCTTGTGACCCCGTAGGTTTCTACTTAGTTGGTAGTAACTATTACTAACATGGAGCGGTGTCTAGCAACACATCCATGCCACCCAACTAATAAAAATAGTTATTACTTTGACAAACCTTGTGCAAATATTGTCTCATCCCTTTGTCTCTACATCCGGAGTGGACACGAGACATACAAGTCACACTCGTATATCAAATCCATAGTTTCTCGATCCTAAGAATAGTCTTATCCATGCAGATAACATCAATATCCTATATTGATTTATCTGAGTCTGGCCATACATTCTATAAGCACCATCCCTCGAGTGTCCCATGAATATTTGCTCCCGTTATGTGGGAGGGACAAATTCTATCTACGTCACTACCATCTCTAAGCTTGTTTCCTCATTGTACCGGACTAACGCCTTTATTACTACCCAGTTATGGTGTAGTGTTTGACGATGTCAAAACACAATATTCCACAACTAGAAGATCTAGTGACTTCAAGTTTAAGGATGAAAACGCCGTTATCACTATGAGAAGCACTTGTGACTTTACATAACTTGTATGTAGCCTTCTGGTTGTGGGTCAATCCAGTATGCTATTGCTCATAATTCATACCCATGTGTTGGATCGTGATATCTCCATATCAATCCAACCCCATACTAGTCTATAGTTGATCATCCAATTAATCAATATAATTGACTAGGGATATTTAAGATAAACAAACACATTTTTAATCTAAGGACTTCATTATATTAAATATCTCCATAAATAATACAATGAATGTTTCTAGCCAAAACAGTGTTCATACTAAAAAGATTGCCTCTAGGGCATGTATTCCAACAGTCTCCCACTTGCACTAGAGCCAATCTACTGCATCTCGGATGCCAATAGACCTAGTGTGCCGTTCATGCTTGCGCTGAACAAGCGGATTCGTGAGCGATCTGGCATATTCTCATATGTAGAAATCTTGCATACCTTCACATATCCTCTATCGATGATATCTTGAATAAGATGGAACTTCCTGAGTAAGTGTTTGGATTTATGGCGTGACCTGGGTTCCTTCGATTGTGCGACCGCTTTAGTGTTGTCATAATACAACTATATTGGATCCACAATGCTAGGAAACACACCAAGCTCAGTAATGAACTTCCTAATCCAAATAACTTCCTTTGCTGCGCTACTCGCAGCAATGTATTCAGCCTCAATTGTAGAATCAACAACCGTATCTTTCTTGTAACTCTTCCAGCTCACAGCTCCTCCATTCAGGCAATACACGAATCCCGACTGCGATATGAAATCATCTCTGTCGGTTTGGAAGCTTGCATCCGTGTAAGTCCTTACACGCAACTCTTCATCCCCTCCATTAATCAAGAACATATCCTTAGTTCATCTCAAGTACTTTAGAATGTTCGTGTCCGCTATTCGGTGACTCTCACCCGGATTAGACTGATATATGCTTGTCATACTCAACGCGCATGACACATATGGTCTAGTACATAATGGATCCTATGGACGAGGCGTAGGGTACCCTGCTCATGTGTTCCCTCTCAATCTCATTGGAAGGACAATCATTCTTCGAAAGAGTGATTCCACGCGACATGGGCAATAAACCCTTATTGGAATCTTGCATGTTGAACTGATTCAACGCCTTGTCTATATATGTACTTTGACTTAGGCCTAGCAGCTTCCTCGGTCTATCTCTATAGATCTTGATACCAAGTTTATAAGCTGCTTCCCCTACGTACTTCATTGAGAAACACTTTCCTAGCCTATCTTTCACAGATTGCAGCATAGGAATGCCATTTCCAATGAGTAGTATGTCATCCACATACAAGACCCGAAAAGAAACAGAGCTCCCATTAACCTTCTTGTAGACACAAGATTCATATTCGCTCTTGATGAAGTCAAACTCTTTGACTACTTCATCAAAATGTCGATTCCAACTCCCAGAAGCCTGCTTCAATCCATCATTAATGGATCGCTGCAGCTTAAAAACTTTATTTGCATGCTCTGGATCCACAAAACCCTCAGGTTGTGTCATGTACACATCCTTGAGGAGGTTTCCATACAGAAACGCTGTTTGACATCCATCTCCCAAATCTCATAGTCGTAGTAAGCTGCAATAGCAAGTATGATTCGGATGGATTTGGTCATTGCGACTGGTGAAAAGGTTTCATCATAGTCTATACCATGAATCTGTTTGAATCCTTTTGCCACCAATCGACCCTTATAGGTAATCACATTACCATCCATGTCGATCTTCTTCTTGAAGACCCACTTGCACCCTATGGGTCGCGCCCCTTGAGGTGATTCCACCAAAGTCCATACTTTGTTGGTATACATGGATTCCATCTCGTATTCATGGCTTTACGCCACTTCTGAGAATCTCGCCCATTCATGTCCTCTCTATAGGTATTAGGCTCATCATCTATGAGCAACGTATCACCAGAATCAGTCACGAGAAGTCCATACCTCTCTGGCTCCTATGCGCACTCTAATTGACCTACGAAGCTCTTGTGTTACTTGAACAGGTTCCTCCCCAACATTCTGTGATTCCTGTTCATGTTCCATAGTAGGATCAGTGGCTTGTATTTATTGAATTTCTTCAAGTTCTACAGTCCTCCCACTTGCTTCTTTAGAGACAAGTTCTCTTTCTAGAAACACGCCGGACCGAGAAACAAATACTTTGTTCTCAGCTTGATTGTATAATTAATATCCCTTAGTTTCCTTAGGGTATCCCACAAACTTACACTTATCCGACTTAGGCCCGAGCTTGTATGATTGTAAACGTTTTACATAGACATCGCAGCCCCAAACCTTTATTAAGGACACTGTGGGACGCCTCCAACTCAGCATCGCATATGGAGTCTTCATGATCGATTTGGATGGAACACTGTTAATGGTGAAAGCTGCACACAATGGAGCGTATCCCCAAAATGATAATGGAAGATCAGTTTGACACATCATAGATCGAACCATATCTAAGAGTGTTCGATTCCTCCTATCGGACACCCCATTCCATTGTGGCGTTCCGGGTGGAGTGAGTTGATATATTATCCCACACTCTCTAAGATAGTCGTCAAACTCTTGGCTAAAGTATTCTCCTCCACGGTCCGATCGTAGAGCCTTGATACTTTTGCCAAGTTGCTTCTCTACTTCATTCTTGAATTCTTTGAACATTGCAAGGATTCAGATTTGGCCTTCATAAGATATACAAATCCATATCTACTGTAATCATCAGTAAACGTAATGAAGTAGACATAACCACCCCTGGAAGGCGTGGCAAATGGAACACATACTTCAGTATGCATGAGCGCCAATTGCTCATCAGTCCTTTCACCTTTATTATTGAAAGGCGACTTTGTCATTTTTCCCAATAAACAAGCCTCACATGTCTCATATGATTTAAAATCAAATGAGTCTAGAAATCCATCCATATGGAGTCTAGATACACGTTTCTCGTTTATGTGGCCTAAACGACAATGCCATTGATAAGAAGGATTTAAATCATTCATTTTAAATCTCTTGGTATTTATGTTATAGACATGATTACTTAGATCAAGGATATATAATTCATTAAATAATTGCACACTACAATAGTGAATACTATCAAAATAAATGGAGCAACAATTGTCCTTTATTGAAAGAGTAAAACCTTCCTTGTCCAAACAAGAAATAGAAATAATGTTTCTGCTCATAGCAGGCACAAGATAGCAATTATTTAATTCTAAAACTAATCCTGAAGGCAGAGACAACTCGTACACGCCTACGACCAATGCAACAACCTTTGCTCCATTCCCAACGCGCATGTCTATCTCTCCTTTAGCCAATCTTCTACTTTTCTTTAGATCCCGCACATTCAAAAAATGTGAGATCCACATCCAGTATCCAAAAACCAAGATGAAGAGCAAGTTATATTGACATCTATAACAAAAGTACTTGGTGGTGGTGGAATCACTATTCCATGCCCTTGGCAACGCCACCTACAGGCTTAAGAGCAACTTCCTTGGATTTGGAAACTGCCTTTCCTTTTCCTTTGGAGGTAGAAGCAAACCTTTTACCTTTCCCTTTGTGCACCAACATTATGGCCTTGCCCTTTCCCTTGTTGATGCTTTGTTTAGCTGTCCTCAACATATTGAGTAGATCTGGCAGAGGCTTAACGATCTCGTTCATGTTATAGTTCATAATGAACTGTCCATAACTCTCAGGCAACGATTGAAAAACAAGATTTGTGGCCAACTCTAGACCCACCGGAAACCCCAGTCGTTCGAGATTCTCCAAGTACCCGATCATTCGGAGTACATGAGGTCCCACAGGGTTTCCCTATGACAGATGACACTTGAACAATGCCTTGGAAACTTCATACCTCTCAACCCTAGCCTGCCCTTGGAAGAGCTGCTTCAAGTTGGCGATCATATCGTACGCAGCATGTTCTCATGTTGCTTCTGGAGCTCAAAGGACATGGTGCAAAGCATTAGGCAGGCCACATCATTAGCATCATCAACGAACTTCTGATGCGCCTTTAGGGCTGCAGGGAAATTATTTTCTGGACCCTCAGGAACTTCTTCCTCTAGAGTGTACAGTTTCTTTTCCTGTACCAGTCTAGAAAGATTGTTCCAGAAAGTTTGTCCTTCTCAAGGACAGAACGTAGGGAGTTTGATGAACTCGATGAGTTGTTTGCCATTGGAATTATACGAAATGAGAAATATACAAGTTTTAGTATTTTTTTGAACAAATAACTTTATTTAATAACGGCTAGATTATTAAAAACAGCTCCCACTATTTTTCTCGGATTAATAACCCTCAATATTAATGCGGAAAATATCATTATATTGTCTAGTGGATCCAATATCCATATTTCACTTCCTTTTGAGCTTGCTTTGGCATGTCACCCAAAAATTAGTTATTTAGGTAGGAACAATTCCGATTGCATCCTTATGCAATTCTTGTTCAATTGGGTAAATAACTCCTTATTTATCTACCCCATAGATAATCCCAATTGTTTCCCTCTAGGTTTTTAATCCTATTAAAATCACCTAGTTGCGTCCAACCTCTTACTCAAACAGTTGCACATTACTTGCTTGTGTCATCGCATCACATCATGACAAACCAAGTCGCCTTGCTTTGGCACGCACAGCTTGGTAATCATGATCATGATGAGTGTTTAAGTAACGATAAGATAGAACACAATATTTAATTTGAGGGATTTTGCCTTTTCAATTACAATTGTTTTGTTGATCCATATCAACTGATCTACTTATTTTGAGTTGGGCAAACTCACAAATAAAAGATCCTGGTTGTTAATTATCTTATTATCAACTTTGCATGCATCAACCATACGCCAACAATAAAATAATAAAACAATAATTAAACAACCACAAACAAAAACTAAACGTGATACAAATATGGCCTCTAACTAAGATATTCCCAAGCCAATGAGAATATACATGAACCCTAAAAAATAGCAAGCTCATCTCCACGCGCCTCAATCTTTTGGTCCATGCTCCATAGCTTGTGGAATGCTCCATGCTCCTTAGCCTTGTGGAATGCTCCATCTTGTGGTCCTTTAATTTTTTAGGCTTCTTCTCCATCTTGACTATCATCTATTTTATCTAATACAAGCTAGCATCTATACTAAATAAAATATCTCACAAGTTGAGAAGAAGATCGGCTCGCAGGCCGTAAAACCTAATTAACTATTACATTAATTTTATCAGCTCGCATGCCGTAAAAACTAACCACAAAATTAAACATTCACAACATCAACATCTAAGGCCATATCCAATCACCATGCAAATAGCACATAAACAGTTAAAATCCAATTTTAACGCATTTGGTCAATTTTAGTTGATATTGGACATACTAGGGTCAAAACGGTCCAAGATGCCCACCATCACCATGGCCGAACCACCAAAGGACCGCCACAAAGGCCTTGGGCCGGCCGGACCCTAGCCCACACAGCTAGGCCGTGTGCTAGGGAGCCCGGCCTCCCTTGGTCGTGGCTTACTTCGGCGGCAAGGAGAACGATGGGCAGTCCCCAAGGGGGGCCGAACCTCTTAGGAGGTTTTTTCAAAACAACTTCCTCCTTTTTTCCCAAGTTTAGTTGTTTCCAAATTGAAAAACACTTTTTTCCAACTTGTGCCCAAACCCTAGTTTTCTAGATCCAAAATTTTCACATCCTATGTGATCCAAAATCACTAATCCTTACATCCCATGTAAAATTAGATCTTATTTGGTTGAATCATATTTAAAGTTGCATCAATATGCTTAATTATTTAGATCTACGTGATCAATTCATAATTTTATGGTGTAAAACTAATAAAATAAGCATATAAACTACATTATGCTCTACGAACCAGACTCTGATACCAATGTTGGGTTCTGTAACAGATTAAGCATCGGAATTAAACAAATACGATCCGCACAAGACCCGCCAAGGATCACAGGAAGAGACATCATATTGATAGTGAAGGTTCAAGTAACAATTACCTTGTTTGTCTCATGTGATGACTTCAAACGCAAAATTATGTTTGCGTCTCTATAGCTAGTCCACGCCTAGGATGGAGAACTATATTCCTCCACACCTTTGTGCTAGCAATCGGTAGAGGAAGGAAGAGGAAAAATCACACAACGGAGACCAAAGGGAGGCTCATCCTCCTTTGGCCTGCGTGTAGGGGGCGGACATCACAAGGGGTTCGTCCCTCTTGTTTTTGTTCTCTCCTTGCTTTGTTCTCTCTCACTCAAAGTCTATTATGACTAACTATGGAAGTGAACTGTATGAAACACGGGTTCTTCCCTTTAAAAACACAATTTCTTCAATTTTTCACGTTAAAACATGACTAACTATGGAAGTGAACTGTATGAAACACGTACCTTAGCTATTACATGTATTCTTGCGAAGAAAATGAACTCGAACGAAGCTTTGAACCAAACCCAACAATGGAGAGCGAAGAGATCGAAAGTGCTTTTGGTGCTTGTTGCTTCTTCTTGTGTTGTAAAAGGAGGCTCAGGTGTGTTTTGGGCTTGAAGGAAAGGCTGGTTGGTGGTGGAGGAGTAATGTTTCTGAAAGATAATTGAAGAGGAAGAGAAGAGTTGGCGAGGGTAGTTTAATGGATGCATGGACCGGAGAGAGAAACAAATGGGAGGGAGAACTTTTTATTATTTCAAAAGCTGGTGGGAGGGGTAACTAAACAAGGGTATTTTTATACTTTCAATAATAAGTGGGTTAATTACATATGTTGGTGCTTTGTTGCAATTGGTTATACCACTTGTGTTTACCAACAATGGTTTTCCAGGTTTTCCATTTTGGTGCTTATGAGAAAATGTTCCTGGGGGAGAAGGGTAGGAAGAAGAAGAGAAGATGGATGCAGGTAAAGAGGAGCCCCATCCCACAAACTCTCTCTTTCTCTCTCAGTGTTCAGTGGAATTTTTGAGAAAATTGTAGCTAATTGAGGGATTAATTGGTGGGGTAGTTAGGGTTGGGGTAGGAGTGGGGTAAGGATATTTTTATAATTGGTCTTCATTAAACTTGCCAAATAAGGAAATGAGGAAAAAGAGATGGAACGTCCCAAAATAGAAATTGGGGAAAAAGATAGGGAACTGATTGGTAAGCTAGTAAAGTGGTAGAAGAGTCTAGAACAATGTTGTAATGTGTATTACTATAATAGTCTTACAAACTATCTATGTTGTTTCTAGTTGGAGAGATTACTAGATGATGTTATCTAGAATCCACCAAGACTTCTATAAATAGGGACTTGTTCTCTAGCATCATGTAAGTCTTCTATGAGGTCTTCTAATAAGTCTCAAAGAAGGTCTCTCATATGAAGTCTTCTATGTAATATGTAATATACTATATAATCTATAGTTGTTGTCCTCCACCAATTTGTATTAAACAAGTTCAAGTAATCTAAAGTTTTCCATACTCTCTCATGTTCTCGGCTTCGAATTAGCTCAAGAATGAGCTCGGAATCACCAAGAAAAATGCAAAAACCGGGAGAGATAAGAGAGAAGCAGGGGTTCGGACTGAAATTCGGAGGTGGAGTAGGAGCTTCATCAATTCTTCAACCCAGCTTATATATACTTCGCATTATGGTTTTGTGGTATCCAATGCGACACCCCGCACTTCGTCGTGGGAGAAATACGGGATTCCGCCCCTAGGGATGGCAATATGGTCCGACCCGATCTGTGATCCGAGCGATCCGGGCCGAATGGATCGGATCTGAATCCGATCCAATTGAAAATGGATCGGATTTGGATCTGGAAAGCCAGATCCGATCGGATTTGGATCTGGATTTGGATCTAAGGGTAGATCCACCGGGTTCCGACCCGATCCGATCCGACGTATATGTGTTCTTTACACATATATTCATATTACCTCCCCACTTTCACTTCCAAGAAGAATACATTAGTAATTCCAACCTACAAAGCTATTTCTGTTGTGTTTTAAGCTTCATAACTTGCGAACATGCCTTAGCGTATGAAATACTATTTATTTGTTTTGTTATTTTTTGTATTTTATTGCAAACCCAAGTCGGATCCGATCCGAATCCAATCCGACCACATATTATATGGATCTACGGATCGGATTTGGATCAGCTGAATGAAACCCGATCCGATCTGATCCGAATCCGGTGATGATCCGAACGGATCTGGATCGGATCTGGATCCCATTTCTCCTAGTCGGATCTGGATCGGATCTAGCCTGATCCGATCCGGATCCGACCCGTTGCCATCTCTATCCGCCCCACACCCAAGATCGCTCTCAGGTGCAAGGGGAACAATGATAAACAAAACAAACATCACCATAATTATTTATTACAAACCATAATGTCTTCAACCGTGAAATATTACATACAATTAAACAAAATGAAACATTGTCTAGGTGTTTCAATTATTTAAATACCAGATAAACTAGGTGAGTCCGCGATTCCCGTTATGCCGAGCTTCCTTCACCTAAACCTGCGGGGGAAAGAAACAAGACCGCAGTTTCTCCAAAGTCAGCACAAAAATGCTGAGCAAGTAAACAACCCAACATGTAAATCGGAAAGAGACATATTTTATTTTAAATAAAATAGGAATAATAAGGAAGTGAACAACATATTATTTCAAATGACCAATATAAGTCATCCAATTCATCATTTAATATTCTCAATCCATTTCCATATTTTTCCAAAATATCAGTTCTTTCCATTTCCACATGAAAATCCACATTTATTATTTAGTTGTAGCGGGGAACAAACCAATCCAAAATATAGAATCAACCATATCCCATGCATCCAAGACCTTAAGTGCCGGCACCCCTCTAAGACTTCTTACGGCTAGAGAGGTGAGTACATGGAGCAGCCCGGGGCAATTGCAACCGAGCAAAATATCATAATCACAATAAATAGTAATCCGCATATGGTTCCACCGCACAACTGTTTCCACTTTACGCTATTACGTATTATTAATTTCATGTAATATTTTCCAAAAGAATCATTTAGACAAGTATTTGAAATCTCAATCAAGCACGTATATCACAAGTCACACTCTGAGACTTAAAAATCATAGAAATGATTCGACATGAAAGAAGGACAGACACACTAGGTTAGACATATTTACTCACCTCAAGTAGCACGACAAATATCACGATAAAGCTCCTACAGACACACGTAGCCCTCATCTACGAATTCGTCACCTACAATTTATAATTCCTAAATTAATTACAAGTCTAATTATGCAAGTATGATATGCAAAATGCTATATCTCCTAATGTGTCATTTGAAATTATCCCCTTAACCCCATTAATTATTAGCATACAACAATTATTTATCAAACTTGTGACATTAACACTTATATTTTTCTCATAAAAAAAATATTATAACTTATATACATACAAATTCATAAAGTTATTGAGAAATAAATCCAATATTAAGATTATACACTCTCTTTATTTAGGAAATAATAATTTATTAAACAAACTATTTATTCATAAGTGACTATAAATAAATTAATTCAAACTAATTCAATTATAGCTATTTTTTATTAGAAAATATATATACTATAAAAGAATTAAATACTCAAATAAAATTCACAAAATGTTTATTTCAATAAAACAAGTCATATATATCTATAAATTGATGTTGGATAAATAATGTCAAGTATTTAGGAAAAATAATCAAGTAATATCAAACAATAGTAATATGGATTTTTATTTAAAAATTCTACTTTATTAGTTATTTCATAAATTAAATTCCAACTTATTTATTTTATCAATATTCTCAAAATAATATATTTTACAAGCACTTCAAATATTTAGTTAAACAACCCGAAATTATATAATTAAACTAAATCGTACATTTTTATCTTGCTTATAAAAACAACAATATTTCATATAAATAAAGTCCTATGTAATTTTTACAACCTATTTACTTTTATATAGTCAAAATAATATATAGAAATATTAGTTTATAACATAAATCCAAAAATCACATTTTAAAGTTTATATATTATATGCAGTTTCATATTATACACAAATCACCCCTAACTTTTCAGAAACTATACATGCAGTGCACTACTCAACCTCAACTTTTCAGAAACTACATAAACAACCCCCTTCAAGAACATATGCATCCAACTTCAACCCAACATACCAGATTTGATTTAGAGCTAACAAGATGCGATTTGGATGATTAAAAATGAACTAGAGGGTGGTTTAGGACTCACCTGCGCGAAAAATCGCGAGAAAAGGTCAAGAAACGGAGCGGGTCACGTCTCCGAAGGCGGCGGTCGGCGGTGATGAACAACGGCGATGAATCCGACGTTATAGCCTCTGTTTGATGTTTCTAAAGTACTCCTCGGACCTCCAGTAGTTGAATGGTACCAACGGGAGAGAGTGGGTCGCTCCGGTTAGCTCGGGTGAGCTTCTCGCCGGAAAAGATGGTGGCCGGCGGCGGGTTTGGTGGTTCTGGCCGTTCTGCAGCGTTCTGCTGCTGCTATTTCTCTCCTAGCGACAAAACAGAGAGGAGGAGGTGGTTCAGGGGTTCAAAACAGTGAGGGAGAGAGAGAGAGAGGGCAGAGGAGGGTGGCGGCTTTCCCGTCGGGGTGGTTTGATGGAGGTGGTTGGCGGCTCCTCGTCGGGGAGCTGCTGCTGCTGCTGATGGTGTGTGGCAGAGAGGGAGAGGAGAGAGAGAGATAAGGAGGTTGCTGTGGTGGTGAAGGCGGTTCGGGTGGTGGTGATGGAGGTACGGTGGTGATGGTGATGTGTGGTGCCGTGGGTTTGCAAGGAAGAGAGAGATAGAGAGAGTTTGATGGTCTGATGGGTTTTTGGGTGTGAGAGAAAGAGAGGGAGAGAGGAATTAAATAAGAATTGGATGACTTGGAGAAGTCATCTTCATTAACCGACCTTGGCCTTTTTTTTGTCTTCTAGTTCGTTAGGTTAGGATGCTTTAGGAGTACAAATGGATGTGTCATCTAGTGGGTTGGGTACACACTTTTGGTATATTTAAATAGCTACACAAAATGCTACATAAAATACACGATAAAAATACCGTTTTCTATAAAATTATTATATGAAATTCCCGAGTATATTTTCAACCCAAAAATAATCCAACTCGTCACTTGCAATAAAAATTAAATTTAATTTCTCAATTACCCAATTTACCCTTCAAAATTAAACGGGGTATTACATCCAACGCCTGATCCACACTCTTCAGTTTATCTCAAAATATCACAAACGTTGATCTTCAACCGCTTCTTACGAACCCTAGGTTTTGAGGCTTTTTTCTCCTTTGAGGGTGGGTTAGGTAGATAATTAGATAGGGAGAAGATTGGACCAATTTTGTGCGATTTGGAGTGGGTTTGGTCGGTTTTTAAAGGGCTTGGATGGAGCTTCATCGAGCAACAATGGAAGATACGGACTTCTTCCGTGTTTCTGCGTGTTCGGGGAGAGAGAAACAGTGGCTGGCTATGAGTTTTATGCCAAAAATTACAGTGAGCCCCCCAAATTTGTCAGGGGCTTTAAAAAGGCCCCGCCAGCTGTTCTTTAGTAATGTAAAAGTGACCCGAATTTCTAGAAAAAATGCACAAGGACCCCCAGTTGTTAGTTCCTCTTCACGGCTTCGACTCGCCAAAGCGGATTCCAATCTAGGCGTCCTTGACTGTGATGGATTCGGGCTTGATCGGATCACGATTATGGCACGTGTCTTTGTGATCTTTGAAGCCTTGCTCGGTACAGTAGGCTCCCGATCGTCCAATGCCAACATCCTCGATGCAGGCCGGGCACATGAAGGGACCCTTCTCCATCTGATTTTGGAGCCTTTCCTTGTTCTCTTTTGATTTCTGCTACTCCAAACCTTTCTTATGGTTCCGGCCATTCATGTCGCCCTCGCCATTACCCTTCCCCTTTCCCTTCCCACGACCTCCGCTTCCACGCATCTGCTTCTTAAGCAGTTCTCTGAGCTCCAAATAGGGATGTATATGAACCAAGCCATTCGCGATCAACTCTCGTTCGACTCGCCAAAAACTCGTTCGCATTCGGTTCGAAGAAAGAAACAAATAAACTCAAACACAAGATTTTGTTCGATTAATAACAAACAAACACAAGCTTTGGCTCGGCTGTTCGTTTTGTTCGTGAACAATTGTTATTTGTGATTTTATAAGTAAAGAAGTGATAATTCAAAAATTGTAAGTGATTATACTTTAAAAAAAATCTTTTGTGCTTTATGATAATTGTGTGGTATATTCAAAAGATGTCACTAAGAAAAAATATCATAAACCATAAAAATTAAAAAGTTGACACATAAATGCATTATATTTTCCTTAAAACCAGACTCGATTGGTGGCTCGTGTTCGACTCTAGTTCGAATAACATTTAATCAAACAAACTCAAACAACCCAAACAATGTTCGGCTAGAGTTCGTGTTCATTCTGATTTTAAATAAACCCAACACAAACAACTGATTCGGTTCTGCTCGGTTCATTTACAGCCCTAGCTCCAAAGCAAGTTTCAACCTACAAAACAAGTGAAAACTACCAAATTCAAGTCATTAATATCTCTCAATAATTTTTTTGTCTTTCTCTTCCACCAAATTTTCTCACTAGCCTCTTCCTTCATCCAACAAAGTTGAGATAGTTTATTAATAGAAGCCATGTTAGTAAAAAAAGAAGCCATGTTAGTAAAAATATACACAAAAAATATCATTTCCAATAGGCAATGCAAATCATCTCTTCTGTATTTTAGCCAACTAAAAAGTAGGTATCGGCGGAGCCACGTAAAAGGTTGTGTAAGACTGCGGGTTCTAACTGACACTCAACTTTTGAAACTGCGATTCCACCATGAAGTTTGTGAATAATTTAGGACAAATGACACTAAACCTATATGCAGTTTGACACTTGTGACACTAAATCTCCAGCACATTCAACGAATCTAAAAAAACTACATATATTTACATAATAAAAACTACTAACGAATCTAAAAAAAAAGCAAAATAATAAAAATTTAATTTAATAATGTGATATATGTAAGATAATGCAATATATTTCATCAAAACTACATATATTTACATCATTTCAAGATATGAAATATGTTTTTATAAACATATATCCGTCAATCTTAAAGTCTTTAATATTTTATAAAAAAAAATATGAAAATTTCATAATCTCAAAATGGAAAATTAACGGAAGGGTACGTGTAAAATTATCAAAGATACTTGTTTGTAATTGTTTTATAAAAAAAATTAATGTGAAATTATGAAATTTTGAAATTCTTTTTAAAAACTGTGAAAAAAAAGTTAAAAGAGTTTAAGATTAACGGATATATGTCAATAAAAACAATCTCAAAATTTTATAATTTCACATGCATATATATATATATATATTTAATAAAAACAATAACATATAAATATATTTGATAATTTCACATGTGCCCTCCCGTTAATTTTCCATTTTGAGATTATGAAATTTTGATATTTTTGTAAAAAATATATGTTAAAGACGTTAAGATTGACGGATATATGTTAATAAAAACATATTTCATATCTTGGAATGATGTAAAATATGTAATTCTGATTAAATATATTGCATTATCTTACATATATCAAATTATTAAATTAAATTTATCATTTTTAATTTTTTTTAGATTCGTTACTAGCAGTTGTATTTTAAAAAAAGTTGGTGATGGAAATAAAGGGTACAATAGTCTTTTTCTATTTTTCCGTCCAATTTGGATGGAAAGTTAACGGAAAGTTAACGGCAGTTAGGGTTGGGTACTTCCGGTGCACGATTTTGAAAATTTGGGTACCTGTGGTGCACGGTTTGAAAATTTCGGTACACACTTGCCAGTTTTGGCAAAATATGGGTACCTCTGGTGCAATTTTGCCAATTTTATTTCACAATTTCACACATTGTAATTTAGCGCCCATGTTTGGTATCAACTCAAAATCTAAAAATTTGGCTTTAAAAATTAGGGGGTGAAAAATCTGGCTGCACTGAAAATCAAATCCATGTAGTATGAGTTGAAATTGTAGATTGTTAATTTGATCCATTGGCAAAAGTTAAAGAGATACTTATTCAATTACTTTAATTCGTAAAAAGTAACAATTCTCTCTCTGAGAATTGTGCTCTGCCAAATTCGTGAGATGAGACAATTTCTAGGGATCTGATTCCTTTTCTTTGGTATTATCTCAATTAATACTTTTCCCAGGTCGTGTTCTAGTGTTTGGATACGAGGCCGCCTTTCTTTTACTTCCTTGTTTTCTTTCGATTCGTCGAGTCTCGCATATTTTTTACTCTCCAGTGTTGATTATTTCTGGTTCCTCTGAAAATGGCAAAAGATTTGAGACTGGATCTTCATGTCGACCCAGAAATCGCAAAATAACTCCATCAAACAACCTTGGTGGGAAGAGTGTACTACGAGATACTATTGGCGAAAAACACTACGTCAAATATGGTGACGGGAGCCTAGAATCTGAGGGGTACAGTGACCATAGAAAGCCACAGTCCAAAACACTTCACGTTTTGCTTCTCATATGGAGAGGATTATGAAAGGATTTTGAATAGATCTCCATGGATGATAGCAAATCAGATCCTACTTCTACAAGAATGGCCGATGGCAAGAGCTTTGGCTACGGTGGATTTCAATTTTTGCCCCTTCTGGGTACAAGTTACCGGAGTTCCACCGGAGAAGCGATCTCAGAGAAATGTCAATAAAATAGGAAGCATGATTGGAGAGGTGTTGGATTCAGATGGGATTGGAAAAGCAGTGTTTGGGGTATGCCCTTACTTTCGCGACAGAGTAAAGGTTCCGATTCAGAAACCTCTACCGAGGGGATTCTTTCTTCCGATGGCCGGAGAAGAGGATGTGTGGGTAAGCTTCCGATATGAAAGGATGGGTGACTTCTGCTATAGGTGCGGCAGAATAGGGCATATCAACGTCCAATGCAAATTCCTTCGAAAGGAAGACGAAGGAAATTCAAAGTATGAGCCAGAAATGAGGGTGAACTACCGAAAAATCTCAACAGAGCAGAAGGAAAGGGAGAGATTCAGCAGGAAGATCTTCAGGCGAGGCGGAAGCCGGATATGAACAGATTTATTTATATAAGGACTGTATGAAAGAAGTAGATGTGCTGGAAGCTGAATATGATGAGGTTGAGATGGAAGAATCAAAGACTATGGTGGCTAGCCAAAATCATCCACAAGCCAAATGTTAGGTCTATGCTGGAATGTTCAGGTTTTGTGAAGTACCCTGACATTACAGAGACTCAAAGGGCTTTCAAATGCCCATCTTCCTAGCTTTATTTTTTTGCCAGAAACAAAAAATCAGAGCTCAAAGTTAAGAAGGACTCAAAGAAGATTGAGATGTGCTAATGGGTACTATGTTGAACCAAGGGGTATTTTAGGAGGATTGCTTATATGGTGGGGGATAATATGACTCTAGTGGTATTGTGGAGTCTAGATGATGCAATATGTGTTAAGATGAAAGTTAAGAATGCAATTTGGGAAGTGTGGTTATTTGTTTATGCCCCCTCAAAGCCAAGAGAAAGAGGTAGGTTTTGGAAAGAGATTAAGCAATGGTCTAATACTATCTCTGACCCTTAGATTCTTCTAGGGGATTGTAATGATTACTTGAATTGGGATGACAAACAGGGGGGTACAAATCCATGCTTTAGAAGGAAGAATAATTTTCAGATTTTTGTATCTTGTCTACTGTTGGAGTTATCTTCACAAGGTTTAAGTTATTCCTGGACTAATAGTAGAAGTTGCAGCAATGTTAGGGAACTTATATTGATAGAGCTTTCTTTTCTGTCTTTTGGGGTTTCTTCACCCAAAGGCTCTAGTTAAAAGAGAAGCTATTTCAGGGTCAGATCATGCACCCCTTATCATTATTGTGGACTATGTTACAAGCAAGAAGACTTCATTAAAGTTTGATGCAAATTGGCTATCTAATACAAAGTGCACAAAGATCATTGCTGGAGCAGGGAAAGCCAAGGTCAGGGGTTCACCTATGTTCGGAGTGGACAAGCTCTTAGGAAATTGTAGAAGAGACTTGAAAAAATGGAGTAAGAAAACTATCCCAAACTGGAAAAGATAAATTAGTAGAGTGGAGGGTCAACTGCTGGAAGTACAAGATAAAGCTCATAGTGCAGAGAACTGGGAAGCCCAAAATCAGTTAAATGCAAAGCTAGTTGATCTATGGAAAAAAGAAGAAATGTACTGGAAGCAAAAGAGCAGAGTTAACTATTTGAAGGAAGGTGACAACAACTCAAGGTTTTTCTTTCTCTCCACCATTTTTAGAAGACACAAGAACACCATTGTCAAACTGAAGGTTTCTGAAGATGGGTGGGTTGACACTGATGAAGATATCTTGAAGAATTTTGAGAATTTCTACAGAGACTTGTTCTCCTCAAAAGCCCAGGTGCTGAACACAGATTATTTGGATGTTCTTACTCCTATGATCACAGATGGAAAAAATGACTCCCTTATCAGAATACCAGATGCAGATGAAATTAAAAGAGTTGTGTTTGATTTGGATCATCATAAAGCACCAGATCATGATGGGTATAGTGGCCTTTATCAGACACAATGGGAGATTATTCAAAATGAGGTAGTGGAAGCTATCCAGAGCTTTTTCACAACCAAACATCTTTTGGCTAGCATAAACAAGACAGTGCTTGTGATGATCTCTAAAGTGAATCACCCAGAGATTGTGTCACAGTACAGACCTATTGCTCTATGCACTTTTTTGTACAACGTGATTGCCAAAATTCTTGCTAACAGATTAAAAACATTCATCTCAAAGTTGATTTTTTTGTGAGCAGTCGGCATTTGTGCCAATAAGACTAATCCAAGACAATATAGTGATAGCTCAAGAGTTCTTGCATTTCATTTCCAAGAAGAATGAGGGTAAAGAAGGGTGTATGGCCTTAAAGTTGGATCTAAATAAGGCATATGATAGTGTACAATGGGAGTTTGTGGAAGCAATCTTCAACAAGCTGGGGTTTGGGAGGGATTGGATCAAGCTAGTTATATCTTGTCTCTCTACTGGTTCCATGTTATAAGGGTTAATGGAATTGACTCAAAGTGCTTCAAACCTGAGAGGGGGTTGAGGCAGGGGGATCCTTTACCCCCTACCTTTTTGTGCTAGTTATGGAGGTGTTCTCTAGGAAAATGAAATAGGTAGAGGACAAGAAAACAATCTCAGGTATTTGCATCTCCCAAAAGAAAGTGTCTGTAAACCATCTCTTGTTTGCAGATGACTCTTTGATATTTTTGAAGGAACAAGAAGAAATTTTAAAGGCTTTCCTCCATCTTGTGTCTGACTTCGGGAAATTTCTTGGCATTGAGATCAATTTTTCATAAATCGAGAATTTTATTCTCTCCAAACACTCCTCAATATCTAAGGAATATTCTCTCAAATTTGTGTCAAATTCCTGCCTTAGATGTTAACTCTAAATAACTGGGTTTGCCTGCTTTCTGTGGGGGGGGGGGGGGGGGGGGGGGGGCTCAAAAGCTCAAGCTTTGAATTTTATAGTACAAAGAATTGCAGAGATTCTTCAAGGGTGGGGAAAGAAATGCATTTCTTTTGCAGGAAGAGAAGTGATACTCAAGGCTTTTGCTTTAGCAATCCCCAGTTATGCCATGTCTTGTGTGGAATTTCCTATCTTCGCCTGTAAGAAGATTATAAAACTTATTCCTATCTCCACCTGTAAGAAGATTGCAAAACTTATTAGAGATTTTTGGTGGGGAGGCTCTGATCAAGAAAAGAAGATGATTTGGGTAAATTGGAATCAAATGACTATGAGAAAGCAGAATGGAGGTATGGGTTTCAGAAATATAAGAGCTTTCAACCTCTCTCTTTAGCTAAACAAAGTTGGAGACTCATTCAGAATCCTCAATCACTTCTTGCCAAGGTTCTTGGAGCAAAGCATTACCCTAGAAAAGAGTTCCTTTCTGCAAAGACAGGGAATAACCCATCATGGGTGTGGAAGAGTTTATTAGCAGGAAGGAAAGTCATTGACAAAGGAGCCTGTTGGCAAGTAGGAAATGGCAAGAAAATCCAGGTCTTCTCTCATGCCTGGATTCCTACTATGCCAAACATCAAAATTGCTAGTCCCTGCAATTAGACAGTGAACTTAAAAGTGGAGGATCTTATAAATCCAACTACTAAAAGGTGGAGTGTTTCTCTTCTGAAATCTAAATTCCAAGAGGTAGTTGTGAGGGAAGTGATGAAAATTCCTGTAGCTCACTCTATTTGTGAAGACAAGCTTATATGGCCTTTTTTCAGAAATGGTATTTTTACTGTCAAATCTGGGGTGGAGATAGCAGCTGAAATGCTCTCTGAGACAAGCAAGGTAAAGAAAATGTCAGTCTTAAAGCCTCCTCTTCATTTAAATTCCCTAAAGAATATTGGAAGCTTTTGTGGAAACAAGATCTCCCCCCAAAAAATTTGAATTTTTGGTGGAGAGTGAGTCATGATGCTCTTGCCACAGCTCACAATCTCCACATAAGGAAATGCAAAGATAATGCAGTGTGCAGCATCTGTCTCTTAGATATGGAGACCACTGAACATTGCTTATTTACATGTGAATGGTTAATACCATTTTGGTTTGGTTCTGGACTTATTCACCCAGATGAAATTAGTGGCAATGTGAAAATCTGGCTCAATGATCTAGTTGTTCAAGTTCAGCAGCAGAAGCTTGATCCTAGCTACATATCACAGATTGTGGTGGCTCTTTGGAATGTCTAGAAGTGCAGAAACAATGGAGTTTTCAACAAAACACCTCATAACCCCCTATTCAGGCGCTTCATTCCTTCAAGAAAGAATGGCTTGATATCAGCGTGGCTTTCTCTTCAGACAATGCAAAGGTCAGAGACAAAAATGAGCTAGCAAGAAAGATGAGAAAAGAGCTGAAATGGAAATCACCAGCTCTAAATGAACTTTAAGTGTAATGTGGATGCCTCTTGGATTGTTGGTGATGGATCTGCTTGGCTTGGGTGGATTCTCAGAAACCATGAGGGTCAGCTAGAAGATTGGGGTTGGTCTTCTGAATTTTGTGGTTCAGCTATAGCTGCAGAGGCGCTTGCTATCAGATTAGCATTGATAAAGCTTCAAGGAATATCCAACATTAAGATTATTATTGAAACTGATTGCAAAGAAGTGGCTGATGTTGTCAACAACATTTCTAGTAAATGGGACATTGCAGTTATTATTAAAGACATTAAGCAGCTACTGCAAGAGAAGGGGTGGAAAGTTAGATGGAATCACAGAGAGGCAAACTCTGCAGACACTCTGGTAAAGACAGCAAGACATAATAGTGCTAGCTTGTTTAGTACTAACTCTTTGTTTAGGGAGCAGATTGAAAAGGAAAAGCAATTTTGTAATACTTCTGCTTCTTAATACAAATTTCTAATTTCTGATAAAAAATACTTAAATTCAACCGCTTATAAATGAATTATGAACAAGCTACAGTAAAACATCTATAAATTAATACTCGATAAATTAATAACTTCGATAAAATTAATAATTTGTCCGGTCCCAACTTGAGACCAGTGCAAAATTGGACCCCAATCGATAAAATAATAAGATAATAATTTTTTTGAAATTCCAATGTACATATATTGGTTCCAACCAAACTATAAATTAATAATTACTAAAAAAGTTTCAAATTCTAAGATTGTCTAGTAAAAAATGAATCTATAGTCACTTGTTTTTCTTGAACTTCAAATCTATACCGATTTCATCTTTAAAAAATCCTCATTTCACATTCTCCACTTCCGGATACTTAGCTGGTTTATAACGCTTAAAAGATCCACCTTTGTCAAAGTCAGCTGATAGGAACTCTGATGATCGCTTGGGAGTGTTTGATATTGTTCCTTGACTAACTTTCAAATGGAAAGTTTTGTCAACCCACTTCACCAAATCTTGTTGTGCATCATTGGTGATCTCTCTTATATTGATTGGTCATGGTTGATTTTTGAACACCTTGTAGTTTAGGAGCCAGAGTCGATAGTTGATGTGATTTTAAAGTTTTTCAATGAACATTTTTATAGTGATTAATTTGTAACAATGGACCAACTTTTTGATATCATGAACTAACTTTTATACTTATTAAAAAACAATGGATTTGACAAGTTCAATTAATTTATAAATGTATATTCATAAAATGTGGCTTGGAACTAGTTTTTGTAATTTAGCTTTCATCTCTAACTAGTATACATTGTAACTAGTACATTGGACTTGGAGATTTGAAGGTCATACAAAAAACATCTTTAAATTAATAAATTATTAATTTATCGATATAATAATATATCGCTAAATTAATAAAATATCCCGGTCCCAACTTTATTAATTTATAGAGGTTTTACTGTAGTGTCAAAACACATTAAATTATTTTTTCTAAAATTTTCAGCCGCATAATCCTCAATTTTGAAGATTCTACATTTGCACTGATATTACTTTAATCAGCAGAATGCCAGCTTGACATTTTGATCTTAATCAAAACTTATTAAAATCCGATTGTGCACGGTGTGAAATCTGAGATTCAACCCCCACCCCCCCCCCCCCCCCCCCCCACAAAAAAAAAAGTTCGGCAGGAGACAAATTTTTGTCTCTATCTCTCCTGCATAATCTAGCTTTTCACAACTACGAAATGAAATATTCTCTAAAAAAAAACTGTGAAATGAAATATGTAAAATTTAGAACAAACACTACAAATGTACGTGATGGATAGTTATAATAAACATGTAATATTTAGCTTTGTTTGCTTTCTTCCCGCTGGAGATGATCTTAGTATCCAAATTCTACACATTTTGGAAATTAAGTAGACACACCAATACTGAAAATAAAGTATTCTTAAATACTACTACTACTACTATATATTATTGGTCTTTTTCGCCAAAAGAAATCAACCCTAAATGTCGTGAGATTCATGGAAACATGTTACAACTCCGGATTACAATAGCATTGGAGGAGATTACTCCAACACAACTCCAGTCAAATGTAACAAAATACAAGAACCTCGCTAAACCAGCTTTCCTCTATCTATCTGAACGATGTTCTCTCTTGATGCAGCATGATGAAATTTGTCAAACGTACACCAGTTCTGGGACCAAACTCAGCAACTAATTGAGTCCCCAAGTGACCAGTGCCAGACCTTTCTAGGCAATAATAACCAGATGTTACAGAGTCTCTATTTCAGTAACACTTTCCAGATCTTCCTCATATACACCACTAGCGACCACACAGCAAGCCATGCCGAGATGTAAAGCAAAACTGCTCCAGAAGCTACCACAACCCCTCCTGATAGACTGCAGAGAGAGAGAGAGAGAGAGAGAGAGAGAGAGAGAGTCATCTACACAGCGAGGGAAGCCAAGAATCTTGTGAAATTGTAATGAACAATGCAATACATACCTGCTATCTCTAGCAGCCAAGAGAATGGTTAGTGCAGTCATCTGTGTGGCTGTTTTCCATTTTCCCAAATTATTTACGGCCACGGCCTGTAGAATTTTGCTTTTCAGGAACAGAATGCAATGATATACTAAAATCATAGAAGGAAACAGTTGAAAGAATATTACAGCAAGAACTTACCTCCGAGAGATTATTATTTTGAGAAGCAGCCCATTCTCTGACCGCAGACATGGTTATCTGCAATTAGGTTATAGACTCGTTAGTCTTCTAGATCAATAAAGAAGTGTCGCCAACAATGGTACAGTGTACAAAAGAAAAAATAAGCATCCAAGGTCATCTTATATATAATGTCTCGACCAAATGAATACAAATTGCAATGAGGTGAAGGAAATTATGAAAGAAAGGTGCTTCTGTCTTGCTGCACCACTCACACCACCAGAAAAAGGGAAAAAAATATAACCACCTTTGTCCAAATTCTAGAATTGTGCCATCACAAGTCTTCATCCATGTTTAAAGGTAGAAAATATGAATAACTTCTTGTCTGGATTAGTCACAAAGTAAGGCAGCAATCGTTATCAAGATGAACACTAAACACTACACCCACGATACCCTATGTTGATAATGGTTCAAACATTGATACACCTAAAATAGAGCATGGCACACTAGCTAAACATGTAGTGGATCTTCGAGCCAATGGATGAACGTATTATGAATTCAAGATGTTGAATCTCTCGAGGAACTCTCATGGTCAGATGAGGAGTGAATATGATGCAAACAGCCCCGGGGTGGATCTATATTGTACATTAATAATAAAACTAAAGCTCAAAAAATCTGAAGTACATGCTATTCATCCAGATTTGAGAAGATAACTAAACAGAAACATAAAAAACAGGAAGATGAAGATAGCTTAGAGCTAGTTTCTCGCGCACTCCTGCAGCGAATAGAAACAGCAAGATAGGATAGTGGCTTCGCGCTAGTCTCTCGCGCACTCCTGCAGCAAAGAGAGTCGGTAGGCGCCACGGGTTGAATCCTCAAAACCCAAGCCTCCAATACTTAAACCCCTAGCTGGACAAGAGCTTTAGCTCCTCACATTTACTTAAAACCAAGCATATCATCTTCTTCTGCAACTTTTGCCTTTATAAAAGGATTGAATCTTCTTGGAGAAGCTTCTGCCTTTTAAAAAGCTGAATCTTCCTAGAGAAGTTTCAGTTTATGCCTTATTACATATAGAACCCCACAAAAAGAGAATAATACTAGAAAACCCCAGATTCGTAAATCTGTGACAAGAGACTTGATATGCTTTTGCATCATTCTCTCCCGGTTCAAAAGAACTCGACTCCGTTCGAGTTGTCAAATTTGCATCCATGTACTGCATTTTCTCGTCAGTCTCTTTGGCCGTTGCTTGCACAGTTTAATGAACATGTTGCCAGTCAAATGCAGCCACAAGAAAGAACTTGCTCTGATACCAAGTTGATGCAAATAGCCCCGGGGTGGATCTATATTGTACATTAATAATAAAACTAAAGCTCAAAAAATCTGAAGTACATGCTATTTATCCAGATTTGAGAAGATAACTAAACAGAAACATAAAAAACAGGAAGATGAAGATAGCTTAGAGCTAGTTTCTCGCGCACTCCTGCAGCGAATAGAAACAGCAAGATAGGATAGTGGCTTCGCGCTAGTCTCTCGCGCACTCCTGCAGCAAAGAGAGTCGGTAGGCGCCACGGGTTGAATCCTCAAAACCCAAGCCTCCAATACTTAAACCCCTAGCTGGACAAGAGCTTTAGCTCCTCACATTTACTTAAAACCAAGCATATCATCTTCTTCTGCAACTTTTGCCTTTATAAAAGGATTGAATCTTCTTGGAGAAGCTTCTGCCTTTTGAAAAGCTGAATCTTCCTAGAGAAGTTTCAGTTTATGCCTTATTACATATAGAACCCCACAAAAAGAGAATAATACTAGAAAACCCCAGATTCGTAAATCTGTGACAAGAGACTTGATATGCTTTTGCATCAGAATAAATTAACAAGAGTGAGCAAAGCTCAAAAAATAGCTGGTGCTCGATGCAGCAGATAGATTCCTCAAATATGAAGGACGAACTTCATTATCCTCAAATCTTACCTATGTGAGATCTTTCAATACCTTAGCCTTCAGAGATGGAGTACTCTAGGTGGGTTCAGGATCGATTTTGATCGACCCGAGTCAAAACCCGTAACCCAATTACTCCCGAAAATGTTGCCCTTGTACCAGCCCTACGCACAAACTTTTGCTACCCGTATTCATCCTTACCTGGCCCTGCCCCGTTACAAACCTACATTGATACTTGCAACAAAGAAAAGGCAAAATAATATCCCACGAAGAAAACAAACAAGTACTATGGATACAAAATCCAGACAAGCCTCAAAACTGGGTTTGTAAAACAGCATCAGAAAGAGAAACCAGGGGTTTGTGAGACAGACGAGTGATAAGACAAATTTTGGGGGTTTGAAGGATATAATAAAACTGGGGTAGAGGTTAGACGAATCCCCCGCTTCATCTTTAATCTGCACTGTTTGTTTCCATCTCTGTTGCTGACACACCACTACAGAAGGATCTCGGCAGAAGTGGTGGACCGGCTGAGATTAGGCTTTACCGCCGAAGTTGTGGGGCTGAGATGAATGGTGTCTGTATCTCTTCTTGAGAGTTTTTCAGATGTCCTTGGACGAGAAGAGGGAGTGACGACTACCATAGAGAGAGAAAGAGACTAGCGATAAGAACAAGGGGGTGGGGTGAAACCCGACTTCATTACTCGAATTGCCGTCCCTAACTATATCTGTCCGAGTAAGCATACACGTCATATTAAGTAACAAAAGTCAGTGGACACAAACATTAGAATGTACTGGTTGCCCTATCAAGTCTAAAATATGTCTCACAGTCCACCTACGAGGATATGATCTATTGAGATACCCGAGAACCTAAAGCTTTGACATGTTGGAAAGATCAGAAAAGAGTGGAAGACAGACTTGTTTGAAGGTGACCATTACCTAATTCATGATGCCTTAACCTATTAACATATTGATTTATAATTGATTTGGTTGATTTTGTTATGGATAGCTCTCTCTATGTATTGGACCTCTTGTACATATTCTTGATTAAGTTGAATAATAATTATTCTTCCTCCATGTATTCCGCTTTTGATTCTAAAATAGTATCAAAGCCAAAACAAACCTCAGGTTGGTTCGTCTCCATTCTTCATTTCCGTCCAACAGAAGTCCCAACTCTCAAGCACGTCTCTATTCAACCGTCTTGTGATCATCGAATAGCCTCACCACCGGTCCCACTCGACTCATAATCAAAATTCAGGCCGATTACAGAAAAATCACGGCGAACGAAGCACATATGCCTCCACCTGCCAGTCATGAAATCTCATAGCGCACGTACCTCTTCGCTCACGCGCCGCTCACGTCCCTCAATCTCGGCTCGCTGCTTTTGCGTGGTGAGGCTTTCCTTTGCCTGGACCTCAACTCACGGCATCCGCATAAGCCACAACTCCATTTCCAACTCAAGCTTGTTTCTCTCGGCTTGCTTGGTCCTTCGGCGAAGCCGTTTGAATCTAGATCGGTCGAGGTCTTTGACCGGCCAATATGACTCGCTTTTTGCTCCTGATTTGAACCAGACACCCCGGCTCCAAAGATTTGTCGACTCTCTGAATCTGTTTTCGGACTCTAGCTTCAGATTTGATATGTTTCTTGGTAATTTCGGTTATTTGTCCGACGTTCTTAGATACTCGTGTTGTTCTGATTCCAGTTTTGGGACCCGCTTCACCTAAAGATGATACTTTTGGATAATTTTATGTTTTTTCGTTGCCTTTGACGACTCATTGGTGGTCACTTATGACGATTGCAACAAATTTCCTCACAAGGAAGATTATTGCTTACATTGTCATGCACATGAACATCAACTTCTTCATTGTCCTATTTACCGTAGATTATATTGTAAATTTTGACAGTCTGGTCAGACACTACTCACATTATTGCCCGGAGCACCCCAAGTTGCAGGCCAAATTAAGTCCATCTCATGTTGTTGACCCTATTTATGGGCTGAGCTACTCTAGCGTGTTGTTAGTATGACACATGAACAAGTTCCCATGTCACTGTCTACCACCTTGGGCAATGGGTCTTGATACTTCGACTCAGGCTATTGTAATCAAATAACGTCTGATTCTGCATTTTTTAGTTAACAAACTGGCATCTGCACTCGTAAAGGTGCTGACCTTCACGTATGTGAGTTACTCACACTGTCATGTTTCTCATGATAGCTTGTTCCTCATGATCCTCACACAGCACCTTGTAGCAACGCCACAACATTCCCAAACTAGCCCTTAATCATTTTGCTGGTCTTACTTCTGCATACTCTTCTGAGCCATTTAAGGATCTGTTCCCACATGCAGGATCAAAATCAACTCGTGAACTGACTTTTGTACCTGCCCCGTTGTCCAATGATCCAGTTCTTCCTCCTAGTGAGGAGGTTTCCTCTATTGATTCTTCCTTTGTGGATCAGATCCCTCATGTTGATGAGCAGCTTCCCACATCGAACGTGCCTTCACAAGTTCGCGGGTCCAATAGAGTTCGTACTACTTCCGCGACGCTAGTACTTATCCAGTCTTAAAGCAAGAAATGGCAGATAAATTCGATGCTTTAGCCAAGACTCACATATGATATCTTACTACGTTGCCACCTGGAAAACGCGAGTTGGTTGTAGACGTGTCTATAAGATCAAGACTCGGTCAGACGGTTCGGTTGAGCCCTATAAAGGCTCACTTAGTTGGCTAGGGATTTTCTCAGGAGTATGGTATTGATTCTAAGAAGAATTTGCTCATGTGCTCGCCATTTACTTGTTACTGCAATTCGTCGATGGTTTATATTTCAGATGGATGTTAGAATGCTATTCTTAACAGATCGCTCTAAGGAGGTTTACAAGCAATCTCAACCTCGTCTTGATATTCCCTGCTCTCCGGTCTGTCGCCAACACAACGCTCTGTATGGGCTAAAGCAAGCCCCTCCAGCTTGGGTTTGTCAAGTTCACAATCGTACTACGATTTGGTCCTTCTGCCACTACTTATAAAGCAAACCTTTTTTTTCACAGTGAGGGCATGGTATTATTCTTTAATGGATCTATGTTGAAGATATAATTATGACTGGTGATGTGGTGATCTTACTGGTGTTGCTGAGATTAATGCTATTTGAGTTATCATTTTGAGACAAAGGATTTGGGGTCTCTTGGTTACTTCTTGGGTCTTCAGGTTACCGCTAGTTGTGGTGGGTATTTATTTTTTTTGGACCAAGCATGCTTTAAATATTCTAGGTCGTGCACGTTTGGCGGTCAATAGACTCCAATACTGCATCTACCACTTTAAAGCCAAATCTCAAATTACCTCTTAATGGCTAGCGTTTTACAAATGCTACACAAGTACATGTTATGGCCAACTTGTTGGTCGTTTTGTGAGTTGCACAGACAATTCATGTGCTGTACACCAGGTCAGTAAGTTCTTGCCTGTTCCACGTACTACTCTATGTTCTTCAAACTGCTCGATACGTCAAGGGTATCTTGTATCTTGGCCTTTGTTCTCTGTTCACTCTAGCCCAGTCTTGCATAAATTCTCTGATGTTGATTTATCTTGCATGGATTCTCTACTGCTAATTTATTTTAGATAAGTGGATTTTCTAATGCTGATTGGGCCGGTTATCCCACAAATCGACGTTCCACTACTGGATATTACTTCCTTTTGGTAGATCGTTCATATCTTGGTGTAGCAAGAAGCAACATTTGTTGCTCGTTCCAGTATTGAGGTGGAATATCATGCTCTAACTACTGATTCTACACAATTAGCTTATCTGGTTGCGTTCATTTTAGCAGATATGGTTTGCCTCAGCCTCATGCTATCCATATTTATCGTGATAGCCATAGTTCAATCCAGATTGCCCATAATGATATTTTTTTCACGCACAAACAATTTTTCTTCACTAAGTAATTACTTTGGAGGACATATATCTGTACGAAAGCTCATCCTCCTGGACATTAGCATGATTTAGGGGTGTCATGACTTTTTTCTCCATGACTTTTAGTTCATTTGGTCCAATGAAGAGGGAGGAAAAAAAGTTTTAGGCGTGGCAACTTTTTGGACATTTTAGTTCACCAACTATCTAGAAAGGACTGTATTACCCTCAACTTAAACATCACTCACTTTTTGCTGCAAATGCATTATAAAACCTCCGTTTCTCATGGAATGTCATGGTTTGACTTTTTTACCCGTAGTTGTGTCACTTTGACTCGGTGACTTAGATAGCAAAACGATATACTTTTTTTGGCAATTTTTTTATGGTGTTGTAGAGTGAACTTTACTCTACAACACCACACAAATATCACTATTTTTTTGTATTATTTTGCTAAAACATCACCGGGTCAAAGTGACTCAGTGAATAGTGACAAAAAGCAAAGTATGACGTTTCTAAAGAAACAGAGGTAGTAGTAATTAGCACTAGATAACAAAGCTATCACGTTACATATTCTTTGACGACCTAAACCTGTTTTTTACCAAACACTCCAAATCTTTTTCTCAACATTTTTGGCTAGCTATTAATTAGTTCATTGTCTAATATATATAAATCACACCAAACCTGCTCCTAGTCTCTAAACTTCGACTTGAAACTCCCTCACCAGCCTCAGTTTGTACAGGCTGTTAACATATTGCTTTATAATTGATTTGATTTCCTCGTTTATGTATAGTGCCCTCTATTTTTCTAATATATAAACTCTTGTATGAATTCTTGATTAAGTTATAATAATTCTTCTTCCACCATCGCTTTCGCTCTTGATTCTAACATAATTTCATCACATATGGATTGGTGAAACTTTTGTCCTTTAAGCTACGAAGAACTGGTGAAAGTTATTTGTTCCTCATGACTTGAAATTTTAATACATTGTTGAAATCAACCAGAGGTTGCTGTTTAGAATGATTACTAGGAAATGCATGGATCATTCGACATGTCGTCCAATAATTACATTACAAATGGATATTACAAGTATTTTGTAGTGTGGAATGGAGACAGTGTGATATTCTTTCTATCAGACTTTAAGGAGTGGAGTTTTCTAAGCGTTTGAGAAGTCAATTGGACTATCCTACCACTATGATTTCGGTATTCATCTACGAAACATTCGCGCCTTTCAAAACTCAACCACCCGTTTCCAAGTTCGGAAATGCGGATCCAACTCCTACAGTTTTGTATTTTCAAAGCCATAGTTCACTTAGGTTTAATTTGACCAAGTCTTATCTAATTTGTTTTTATGAAACCCTGAAGAGAATATTTTCTGATGGACATAATGCAAACACTAAAACACTTCTCAGCAACAGAAGGAGAAAAAGAGAATTAAAAGGGTGGATGAACAACCAAGAAGTCAGGTCTGAAATCTAAATTATATCAGTGTCATATGCTCCACATATATGATTCTTGCATGAAAGGCCAAAATAGTGAAGTTATACTAACAGGATGGGAAGTTGTCCCAGAAAGCGAGAATCAAAAAGATTTATAAAGAGTTGGGTATCATCTATACCTCATGTGAACGCCTAAATTTGGTTGAAGCCTGTCTAACTTTTGAATGTCTAAAATGCTATTATAATACAGATACGATTTTAGTTACAGAATGTGTAATTCTGTCATTTTGTTGATTGCGTATTCCTTAATTTTTAGCCACTTTCCTCATTTTCTCTTCTTCTATCTATCTATCTATCTATCAAATATTTATCCACTTTCTCCAACCAAAATAAATGTTTCGCTCATTTTTACCTCTATTATTATTCCTAAGTATTAGCGAATTTTCTAAAAGTATCTATAGAACCCTAAATTAGCACCCACACTTTTTGTGGGCAACATTTCCAGTTCCCCAAAAATGGAAAACCTAGACTTGAAGGATTTTAACGGTCTGAGTGCGCACCATCCAGCAATTTTTTGGGAGAAAAAAGAAGAAAACATTGAGCAGATCACCTTGTTCAGGAAAGATCAAAGGAAAAATAGTCACAGAGAACAAAGAAAAAATCTTTGTGAAAATTGCTCCACAATTAAGAATGGAATTGCCTGAATTGAGGGAATCTGCAGAATGACGTTTCAGCACTGTCCTTGCAACTTTTCTTGACACCTTGCACGGCTGATGAAGACCCAACATGATAACAGGCATACAGATAAGCCAGTGGTATCCTTTACAGAAGACTAAAATTTTGAAACTTACATGAGAGCATTCATATTGGAAGACTGCACTCATGTAGTATGCTACTCTTTAGTTTCGCATAATTGGGGCACAGGATAATCGTGCACGCGGGAAAATTTAGGCTACGAAGGGCTTTTGCTTATCAGGTGACCATTGACTTTCTTAGAAGCAAAAGGTTGATGATTTAAACAGTCAATATTTGATGTCAACTTTGGAATAAACATTAGAAGCCAAAAGTTGGGTCAGATTGTTCAATGAAGTCGATATTTGCTGCCTCAGTTGCAAGATTGACATTTAGAAACAATAAAATAGCTAAATCATAAGGGTTAGAATGGAAGCAGACCCAAAAAAAGAAAAAGAAAAAAAAAATATTGAGGCAGAGAGACAAACAAGATGGGGCTGAACGAAACAAGCAGCACTGGCAGTGTTTTGGACCAGTCAGTGAGCAGCAGCAACTGGGTAGAAGTGGTCAAGTGAGAAGCAAGAGAAAAGGGGTGTGGCTCTATAAAGGGAAGGCCGCAGCAGAAGAAAGGAGTAGAAAAGAAAACGAACATAGGGCAGCGGTGTACGAGAACAGAGAAGCTGCTGTGATTGGGCGTAGGAACCACGATGAGGTGACTTCTTGGGCTATCACAACGAAGAGGCCACTTTTTTCTTCATGTTAAGGTAGATTTTACCTAGAGTTACGTGGACTCTAATATTTCTAGTTCATGTTCTTGAGCCAACGGTCAGTGAGTATCGAATTTGATCGATACTCTATTCGAATAAAGTTACTAAGGATCTACACCATAATCCCGGAGAGGACGTTTGTTCTGTAAAACTTGCTCAAGATGTAACGTTATGGTAATTGTAAACTTGATCAGTGAGAACGTTTGCTAGGTGTCTCTCTTTCATTAAACTATTTATTCATTGTTTAGTTCAATTATGCTAGCTCTGTCTTTTGGGTGGACAACAGGCAAAGTTTTTTGCTTCTTTTTTTCCTGCTAACAGTATTTAGGTTACTGTATAAGAATTCCCAGAGGCTCAATCTCAGACTACCCGTGTTGCTACCCAAGATAGCCTATACTCCGATTTGCATTTCAAAGTGGCAGCAGAACTTGAGCAATCATTAGTCTTCTGCAGTTCTTTAAAAAGACCCGGCATACATTTTTTATCAGTATCTCCTATAAAAACTAAACAACCTCTTAGTATGTATCAATAAATTACATACTATCTTACGAATTTACTAAAAGATGAAGCTTCATCTTTAAATAGAATAAGAATATCATGCCTACTAAAACTTACAGTACATCCAAATAGGTATGTCAGTGGAAACTAAACAAGCAGAGAGTGATCACGTTTCATAAGGGAGAAACTTTAACCATGGGCCACCTCATTTTGAGAATTATTTACCATCACCTCTTGCCTAAATGTCATATCACATGGCAGAGGCATGAGCAAATAAAATGTGAACACGCACTAGTGACTCTTAAACTTGGCGCACTCGCCGAAATAGACCTTGAGTTCTCTATCGTCACCTTGAAGCCTTAGGTTATAGTCCATTTACAACGTAAACCTCCATCAACTGACTTCAATAATATGCCCAGAAGCAGAGTACTGCTCCAGCTCTATGTGTCCAAACAATTAGGAAAAGTAAAACGCTTCCCTGCTCCATACGTAAATTAGAGGACAAATGACACTAAACCTATATGCAGTTTGCACTTAATGACACTAAACCTCCACCACTTTCAATTTACATAAAAAACCCTCTGCAGTTTGCATTTTAGTACAAATAGCCGCAATTGACTAACGGTGTTAACAAAATATAACGGAAGCAAGGACAAAAAGGTATTTTCACAAAAAAACATGATTTAATCTTTATTATTTTATTAATAAAATAGACAATATTAAAAAAAAATAAGTTATGTAAATAAATTATGAAACATAAATTACGTATATTTGCCCCCTAAACAAATTTTATTTTACAATCCCCCTAAACAAGATTCAGATAAAAGAACAAGGAAGAAATAAAATATAAACCCACTGGGGAGACGAAGATACGACGAAGAAGAAGATGAACTCTAATCCCTCCACCTCCTCTCTCTCTTCTCATTTCTTATGTCACTCTCTCTTCGTAAATCCTCTCTAGCTCAAACCATTACAGGACTGGAATAGAATCTGATTTAGCCGTAAGCAGCCATGACTGAACTCTAATTCGACCACTTTCCAATACATCAACCTAAATCAAGGAAGCCCACAAACCAAGAATACTGTGGGTGTTCATCATGATTTCCGACCAAGCCTAACCTCGACAAGACAAACATCCCAATTAGTCTCTGTTCGTCGCAACAACATCCCAAATCCGACTACCCTGAGCCCAGTAACCCGAATTCGAACCTTCAGAGACCCAAATCGATGAGGTGGATTAGGGGGCAGCCAGATTCTGGGTAGCAATTCCCGATTGCGGTTGCCAGCGTATTTGAAGGGAAAGCTAAGAGCTTTGCGGTTGGGGCAACCACTCAGATATTACGAGCTTTGGCGATTGGATCTCCAAGAATTGTTGAAATCTTATTATTGTCTATTTTCTCTGGGTTCGGATATGAGAGAGCCTGTGGCTTGACGGTGTGTTCCAAGAGTATTGATTTGGGGATTTTTGCTTTTGTCGGAAACAAAGCATCGAGAAGGAGATAGAGGGTATTGGGTTAGACTTCATCTTCGTCTTCTTCGAATCTTCTTCTCCTTATGGGTTTTTTCTTCTTTTCTATTTTCTAATTTAGTTTTTTATTTTTTCTTCAATTTTCTTTGATCTGAATTTTGTTTAGGGGGCAAAATATAACATCAATTTTTTTTAATATTACATAACATCCTTTATTTTTAATATCTTTCTATTTTATTTATAAAACAATAAAGATCAAATAATTTTTTGGTAAAATACGTTTTTGCCCTTAATTCCGTTATGTATTGATAACACCGTTAGTCAATTGCGGCTATTTGTACCAAAGATCAAACTGCGGAGGGTTTTTATGTAAATTAAAAGTAGTGGAAGTTTAGTGTCACTAAGTGCTGCATATCAGTTTAGTGTCATTTGTCCTAAATTAGATTACTAGACCAACAAGCTCAACTTAGTTTACCAAATCTCCGCTAACCTACTAAAATATTCCTTCTAAATTCAATAGCAACATGGCCCCTACAGCAGTAAAGCTTGTGACGGTGACACAAAGAACCCAAATCACCTATGCAACTTCATCAACCACTACTACAACATACAGAAGCCTAAGGAAAGGGGCTTATCACTTTATCTCTTAAGAAGAAGGGCTGATAATATTGTATAGCGCTCTTCAGTTCAAGAACCCTCCATTTAAGTGCAAAATAAGATCTATTCACAGAGCTTTTCTGACGTTTTCAGGCCTTCAGTCTACCAGTAACCAACTATATCCTTCATGGCAAAAGAAAGGTCAATATTCACAATTCTGATACACATTCTCCTTTGATAACCTAGCACCATCTTATCATCAAACCTTCAAAGTATCCATCAGAGTCTTCAACATTTCCCAATATTTGAAGAGGTGAAAGTGAAGCCATGGTTTGGTCGAATATGTTGGTGCTCTACCTTTTCCTATGAGATACTCAACTGGTATTGGTAAATAGATGAATGTTCTTTGCATCGTTTCTGACACATTTAGTGCCATTTGTTAACAGTGCATGAGTGTGTGCGGTGAGAGGGAGACCTCGGAACATTCCCATTCTGCTGTGGTATTTCGGAATTTAGTGAGAAATATTATCATCCCAAGTTGAGAATTTCACTCATTTTCTTGCCAAATTGAATCCCTTCCTTTGAAGGTAGTCTTTCGGAAAACAACCTCCAGGCTCCAGCATGGCATACCAACAAAGAATCTACCTTTAAAGATGCTCCAGATTCTTCTTATTAAAGATTCAGAACTAGGTACCATAAACCAGGAACCACATCCCTTCAGCGCATTTGAATCCCTTAGCAGATCATCTCCATTAGTAAAAACAGACAAGCAGAAGATTCTCAATCACTTTACAACACACCTCGGAACGCATGCTGAATTTTTGATAGAGACTAGAGAGGATAGCTTCCCTCCACTGAGGCAATGCAACATATGTGGACCCCTCTAACAGGTCATCTCCATTAGTAAAAACTGAGACGAACAGCTGCACCTCAATCACTTTACAATACACCACCGAACGCAGGCTGCTATGGAGAAAACAGCAGAACCAGCCATCGATAAAGGGTGCTCATCATGCAAATCACAGAACACATCAAAGCTACCCCCAAACTATTTTACTCTCCATCATCAAACTATATGCCTTCTGCTCAACACCACCCAACTTCCGGAAGTACTGTTCTGGCAGCTATTAACCTCCTTCCCCTTAAGCTGACAGAGAGAATTAAAATGATAACCGGTAGTTAAAGAAAGAAGCTTCCCTCTTCATCCGTATATTTTTTATCTCCCCATTAATGATGCCACAAACGCATTTTGAGTTATGCAAACACTAAGCACAACCGCAACCATCACTGCACCCATCTGTATACCACCCTTAATTCAATCAGTCAGTAACCAAATGTATGCAATTCAACTGTTGCGATAAACCTTATAACTTCCATTTACTCGATCGACTGTGTTAATTGACGTTAACTAACAATTGTGAATTTTACTATCATGGATGAGAATTGAGATCACATTAGTGTCTACTAAAAGGTGAGCAGGCCATTCAAAATCCATGAACACCACAAAGCCTCTCATGAGCATGAACAATATTTACTGCATGAATCCCATTGTCATCCTTCACCTGCACACATAGAAAACCATGCTGGGAGACATACTAATATAAGTACAGCATGTCATTTCTTCCTTTATTTACTCAATCAATTGGGTGAGGCAACAGGTTTCCGATTTCAATATAGGTGATATTCTAGAAGTGCAGAATGTCACTTTTGAGCAGTACAAAGTGAACTAAAGAGTAGGGTCCTGATCATGGAAGATTCAGGAGGTTGAGATAATATGATAGCCCACTGGACACAATGCAGGAAAGACATGGCGGAAGTTCGGTATGACATCCAATGATCCTGACTTGTATTGCTTCATTTGATGCCTCCCGAACAATGGCGATTCAAATCACTACCACCTGACCGTCACCTTTGCTCATTACTTAACCAGCCAAGCTTCTTCTACACCAACCAAATCTCTCTCTCTTCTAGATCAATCGAGTGAGGTACAATTATTTTCCTATCAATACTCGATCTGGATAATTTGGTGCTTTTTCCAATGGTTGTAGTGCCATCACATGAAACTTGATCTCGAAGATGGAGATGAGAGAAGTGTGGATGAAATGGAGTCTAACTCGTTGCTCCCATGAGGCAGCAGAAGTATGACGAGATGATGTAGCGAACAAGTGGATCAACTGGAGTAAGCCCAGCCATTAAACTCATACAGAAATTACAAAAACGTTAACAATTATGTTAACTAGAGTTAGCCCAGAGCCCCAGACATTAAATCAAAATTAACATAATATTTGTGAGTATATTCATCAGTTAACTGGGGTCTTGTCAAGAAATTGAGGGATAGTGTTATTACTCGCAAGTTAGGGTGTCTGCATATGGGCATAATACCAGGGTGCGCATGAACATAACATCATTTTGTATTGACATCAAATCCCTTAAGCACAATAGCACTTGAATCAGGCAACTTACATGCAGGCATTCTTAAACTACTAGTGTTGTTCACACTAACAACAAGAACGAAAAGATAAAAATGAACAAAAGTCAAGAGAGAGAGAGAGAGCAGCTCACAATTCAAGAAAAGAATGCAGAGAAAAAATACTTTACACTTACCTTAGTCTCTGCATCAATGTGCAATAACAATTATAAACTCATAGAAATGAACTGTGTAAGGACTTACCTCTCTACCGATTATTGCAATTGCAGGTACGGTCAGTAACCATGGCGATTGACCAAAGAAAGGGACCTCCATTGGTTTGGTACACAATAACACTAAGGTGGCTGCAACCATAAGCTGCATTTCATAAGCATTATAATGAGATAGTGAGCTTACAGCCTTACATACAACTCTTAAAGCATATACGTGCTCTCGCAAGCCCCAACACTTTCATGAACACACATGGTGTAGAAGAAAAGTGCAAGTTATACTAATAAATAGAATATACCTTATCCGCCACTGGATCTAAAAATGCACCAAAAGCACTGGATAATCTCATCTGACCCCATGAACATACGAAAACAAATATATTTGTCAGATGCAAGTAGAATATCCCGTAAAACGTTTATTCACAGTTTAAAAAACATAGTGACAGCGCACCTTCCTTGCAATGTACCCATCAAGCCAATCGGTAATTGCTGCAGCAATGAAAATACTTGTAGTAGCCGTTGTACCCCACCAGTTATCCACATAAAAAGCTAATGAGAAGAAAGAATCCCATATTAGTCTGGCTTACTGTCGTCCTTTTCAGTATTTCAAGGGAAATTAAGGAGCATCATAGCTAAGGAAACCTAAATCTAGAAGCATCCAATCATATAACAATCAGAACCATGCTTGAGTGTAATGATTGAAGAGTTGACTCAACACGAATGCGATTGCACAAAGGAGGGAGTGACCCTAAAGTATTATTGCTCCAAGATTGTACTTGAAAACAAACATAATACAGCATCATACATCCTGATCTGAATTACAATGATAAATCAGAAATCTCCCACAGGGGAAAATAATATAATTTCGCTCGTGTATACTTCAAACTCTTAGATGCGAAAAATGGCACCCAGGCAGCAAGTTCATGATTCTAAGTGATGGGGAGAACAATACAGAACTTGCCCTCCTAAGTTATGTTTCGTTCTGACAACAAAGAACCTATGCCAAAGACTCCTTACCAATCAGGACTTGAATGCCTTTTTAACAGATTTCAGTAGCTGAATTTCAACAAATCGAAGCCACTGTCAATCCATAGCCAATAATATACCATTTACCAAACTTCAGGTACAGCTTTCAAATAAGATCCTCAAACTAAGCTATGTTCACAACAAATTAGCGAAAGACTTTCACCGATAAATCCAAATGCAGTGATGACGACAACCTTCACCAAAGCTTATGCAAACGCCAAAAATTAAAAAATTCCACAAATTTTCGGAGGCTAGAACAGGTTCAAAAGTTCAAAAGCAAAAAGCATTCATCTTTCAATCAGTTCCAGGTTATAACAAAAAGCACAATTTAGCATTTAATCAAACAGATCCAAGTGTTAGAATCAACAAGGGAATAGCAAATCGTACTGCCAACGAGAAGCGGGACAGCGGCGACGCGGCCAATGGTGAGTATAGTAGGCAATGTCAGCAGCTTCGCGGACTGCAATTGATGAGGCTCAGCCGTCAGATGACCGTCGCTGAACCGATTGATCGACGGCGGAGACGGTGGCCAGTGATCATCTCCTTGTTTATCGTCTTTGGAAACCATAGCACCACCAGATCCTGCTCGGTCTTCGGGAGAATAGAAAGCCTTTTGACCACCACCACCGCCTCCACGAAGCCCTAGCTTCATACAAGGGGGCTTATCGTGCGCCGACAGAGTGAACGGTACGCAAGGGGCTGCTATCCTCCGCGGAACACGACGGTGGGCCACCACGGCGGAGCAATTGCGTGTGGAGATAGCGGCGGCGGCGGCGGCGGAAGTGGTGGAGATGGTGCGAGCGAATTTATAGGGGAGGAGGGCGTGGACGGCGACGATAGGAGGGGAGAGTTTGAGGAGGAGGACGGGCATGGTTAAAATTGCGCAGGCGGCTTAGGTTAGCAAAAAGGAGCTTAAGATAGCAAGGAAGTGCCGTATAAAGGAAGGATTAATTACTGGGATTAATTATGTTGTCCAGCCGAAATGTTATTTGTGCAAAAGCCAAAAACAAACTATCTATCTCTAGTTCTCTACCACATGGCAATATTTGTGTGGGGAATGTATTTGAGGTAAAATAGTTAGCTGGTCATGGAGCACCATGTTACCTTCACTGTTATTCTTTGTTAGAAATTGTGTTTTTCGTCAACCGGTTTGAACCCGGACCTTACGCAGGGACTTCCGACACTCTACCACTTAAGCTACCACCCCAGCAGCATTCACTGCTATACTAATTGTGTCAAATAACCTTCTAGACTAACCCCCTACATTATTCCAAATGTGACCAATGCCCATCCCGTCCATGTCTATCCAATGGACGGAATGAAGGACATTTTGGTCTTTCACACTTTAAATGAAGAGTAACTTCGTATTTATAGGAAAGGTCGGCAGGGCTTCTTCAACAGCACCCAATCCTTGGTCAAATTCAAGCGTGCTCGGTTCGTTGACATCGTTTGGGTCATCAGCGCAACTCGGTTTTTCTTTTTGATTTTTTTTTACACTTAAATTTGTTTGTGGACTAATACTTGCCCGCCTTTAAAGAGGTTAGATTCCGAATTCGGTGACTTTTATTTAGATGGCTAAGTTGTGTCTGCAACTGCTCATCTCTCTCTGTTCCTTCATGTTTCTCTATTGTGATTTGGTGTTTGCGGTAGTGGTGGTGATATGGTGGTTGTTGTGGCGTAGTAGTGGTTGTGGTGGTGTGTTGTTGTGGCCGTTGAGGTGTGGTAGTGGTTGTTGTTGTGGTGGGGTGGAGTTAGAGTTTGGGGGCTTTTGGTCACAATTGTAATGATACAGGGGGTTGCTATGGAAAATTAAAAAGCATAGAGTTGTCGATACATCTCGTATAATGCAGGCAAGTTTAGGATAAAGTTCTTATGTAAATATAGTTTTATATCTTTTAACTTCTCAAAACTTCCTTCTATTCATTAGTAACTTAGACGTAAACTCAAGTGTGAATAGCATATTGGTCTGATTGCAGACAGATTAAATTTTGCACGAACGTACCAACTTAACTATTTAAACTGGACCCATATAAACACATGTCATCCAAGAATATTTAATTGCAAAAGTTAACTCGACATCAACTAGATAAATCGATCTTTTGAAAATTCAATCAGTAGGCAAAATTAACAATTACATGATCCATTAATATAGTACGAAGGATGTGTAACAACTGTCAGGGACGGAGCTAGAAATTCTCTACAGTGGGGGGCAAATGAGAAAAAATAACAAAAGAAGATAAAATGAAATTTTGTGAAATTGGGAGGAGGTGTAAAATTTACATTTTAAAATGGGTAAAAGACACTGACCACCCTGAGTTTAGGGAAAAACCCACAGACCACCCCTGGGTTTTGGATAAAGACACTCTACACCCATTTAACGGAATATTCCGTGGACACTTAGCACCCTTCTGTTATGTTCCGTTAAAAAAGTGGGTGATTCAATTTTTTTGGACCATATTACCCCTGTGTCATATATATATATATATATATATATATATTTTCTGCTGTTCTTAGTGTTCTTAGTCAGCACCACCCATAATAACAACAAAAAATCAATACTGAATATGTTCTTAGTATTCAGTATGCTAAAGAAGTTAAAAAAGAAGATAAGATTGTGGAATGCAACTTTGGGTCTGATTACAAGCCCACATTATGAAGAGCCAACTCAGCCACAGAAGGATTAACCATAGGGCTAGATATCCCCTAAACAAAGCAGCAAGAATCAGCTAATTCTTATCAAGGGTTTATAAGTTCTGGTGATTTGAACTCAGCAACCTGTGTTACAAAATCTGCACCTCGAATCCTAACAAACTGGGTAGTGAACTGACACGCTCCAACTGCAAGTGCACAGTTGTCGGTGCAGTAATAATCGGAAAAGTCCGGATTGTCGAACCCAAGGGACTTCGTGTAACTAACTATTAAGTTTGTTCTTTATGTGGGTAAAACGCAGTTGTTTTGTGGTTCCTATTTCTACTAAAAATTCAAATAACAATTATCTCAAATAATTCAAAGAATTATTTCAAGATTAACGAGCAAGAGTCGATTTTGATGTTTATCAAGTTTGATTAAATTCAGGATATCTCTACGGATCACTAGGAATGTCACACTACGTTGGATTTATGTTTTACTAACACGATAATTTCTTATTCTAGTTAAACGAGCAATTGTATATTGAAGATGTCTCAACCAATAACTATGCCTAAACTATCGTAACTGATTCCTCTAGCTTACTCAAGTTCAAACACGCATTACGATACTAATTTCTACTCTTGTTCTTAGCTAACTAGCAAGATTCCTCAACCCTAGATACGGCTAGTGTGTATTTCAATTTTCCGGGCAACGAACGTAGATTCCTCTATCGTTCATAACCTAGTACAATCCTATTAACACGTCTATCAATAGAAAAGATAAATTAAGAACATAAAATACACATAACTAAAGAAGAAATCATCAATTAAGCTCAAAAGCATGAGAGTAAATCCATAAACCACAAGTTGTAGTGATCAAACCCTAGTTTCCTACGAGATATCCCAAAATAAGGGTTTAGCTACTCATAATCATGTTCATAATACAAAGTTTCATGATCAAGTATCAAAAACTAGAGAAGAGAAGAAGATAGAGAATCAAACGATGGTCTCCAAGCTCCAAGAATGCTCCTGCTCTCCAATGGCGTCCAACAATAGATGATTCCTTGCCCTAGGTCGTTCTCTCCTCTTAAAACTCGTCACTTTTTGCAAGTCTTTAAAAATTACACTTTTTACCCCTTTTCTAATCACGTCAGATTTAATAAGGTGATCTTGGGATCACAATTTGTGATCCTAGGATCACCTTTGTAGTTGTAGAGTCACGTTACTCTTCTATGTGATCTTGCACTTTGATCTTGTGATCATAGGATCACCCTTTTTTAATTGTAGGATCACGTTGATCTTCCATGTGGTCTTGCACTTGATCTTGTGATCACAATTTGTGATCCTCTACTTCCAGTGAGTTGCTTCTTTTCACTCCTCTTGAATTTTTGGCTAAGTCTTTTTCTCCTCTTAGCTTCTCCTCTTCTTCTATTCTCTCATGCATTCCTTGAGTTTCTTTCTTTCCAAAGTTCGCTTCCGCTCCAAAATCCGCACTCCAAGCTTCCGGTCCCTGAAATCCACAACACGAACAAATACCGGAAGATCAAATGCGACAAATAAAGCCTAAAACATGCATAAAACGCCCGGATTACACCATGAAGTCCAAATACTCAAGTATGCTCAAAACTATCAAAACTCGGCCTAAAACACACATGAATGCATCGGAAAGTACGCGAAACGACAAGTAATCACAATAGAATATAACTCCAATTATGGAGTTATCAAATATCCCCACACTTACCATTTGCGCGTCCCGAGCAATCTATCAAAACTGGCCATCATCTCCAAACTTTCTCCCCAGCAAATCATGGTCCGAGTCTAACTAATTGCATACTTTTCGAAACACCACTTGCATACAAACCAAGACTAGCCGACTCGACATAAACACGACACATGACTCAACTATGCAACAATATGAAAATGCAATATATACAATGCACATAACAAAATAACATTTTTTTTTCTTTTCTTTTGCGAGATTGGGCAATCTCAATTAGCTCAAACCGGATCTCATGGAATGATGATCAATCTAGGAACAAGACGTGAATTGCAACTAAACTCGACAACGAGAATTTCCCCTAGTTAGTATAGAGAGCCTAGCTTTACTAAGTGTAAGAATAACCTACCTCTTCGCGTGTGCCGATAAATAAGAGGCTACGCTAGGCTAAGCCACGTTCAAGGTCCGAGCTCCTACTCCGCTAACGGTTTAGAATGTTGAGGCTTAGGGACAAAAGGATAATTATGTAGTAACAAGTCCTAAGCGTCACATTCTCACATTAAACCCCACATCTCACACACCCTCACCACGATGATAGAAACCGCAACCCGAAACTCACCGTCTCCGGCCCTCGATCCCCTCAAACCCCGGTACAATAACGATCTCCGTGGCCACCATGGTGATACGTGCACGAAATGCAAACCGTCGTCAACGAACTAGTAACTTTCCACCACTCAATTTCCAAAAAGCTCAAATTTACTCCTTTATCATCTCTCCTTTTTTTTCTCTCTTTGTTTTTTTTTTTTTTTCATTTTTTTTTTCTTTTCATTTTTTTTTTTTTTCATCTCTCAATATAACAAAATGCCGCAAAAGTATCCGAGTGGTCTTCCAAGAATCCAGCAAAGCAAGCATGTTAAGGGGAGGAAATAGACGATCCAATGAATGCATATCACAAGTAAAATTCATCTCCCCCTAACTCAATGAAGTACACAGTGTCACCAAACAAAGCCGCCAAATAGTCAAAGCACGTGTGTAGGGATGTAGTCGTCAGAAGCTCAATCTCGATGTCCGTAATCAAAAGTCGACATCCCCACACTAGAATGTAAACATGCCCTCTCTCAAGTAATCAAATGTATGTAAGTCTCGTGCATAATCCAACCGATCCTCCTACACCAAGATGATGAAAAGAAACGATACCTAGCACGACCCACCAATTAAGATCAACCACCCCATTGTTGTGCGGATTAGACATCACGCACTCACGGCTCTCCACAACTGTGTCCATGGTGTAGTGACATGGAACACCGCCACACCGAAGTGTGCAAGCCTACTCACTCACCCTCGCATCCCCTCGAAGATATGTAATAATACGCAAGCGATCATGTAGAACTCACAAGTATATGCAGTACAGCTCTCCCTCATCGAACCCCCTCAACTACGACCCCCTCGTGACGCACTAAAGTGGTGATTCTAAACGATTTATGATGAAGGCCAAGAATCGTCACCCTAGGTCAAGAGGTTATGAATAAAACCAAGGTTCAAATTGGGCTTTCTAATGGTCCTACAAGGTGAGGTCTATCAAGCAGTGAGTGCTCTAATACGCACCTCGCACAGCTGTTCTGTGTGCCACTACGAGGCGGGCTGGCGACTACCTAAGACGTACACATGAACGTTCGGCTTGTTTAGCTCACACCTAGCTCAACTCTTGTAAAAGAAAACGACACACACTTTAAATTTGCAAATCAAGTAAGTGTAATAAAATAGGTAGACATTCCCGTAAAGGAAGTCTCTCTATACGTACTAGGGGGAACTCAATTTGTCCTTCTCGGTCACAAGTCACGCCCTACGCCTAAAATTCTCACACTCCTCGATTCTACCAAATTTTAAGCTTCTTTTGATTGCCCTTTCTCAAATTTTCTTATTTTTATTTTTTTTTTCAAATTTTTCATTTTTTTTTTTTTTATTCTAACTCTACATGCAAGGCCAGACGCGAAAGAAGACTCGAAACTGACTCAGTTTGTTTGGGTAGGTAGACTCAATTAAATAAACGTGCAAGAATCTAACACTAACACATATATATAACTAACATACACATTACGACACTAAAACAAAACACGACACGGACCACGAATACGACGCAATACGCCCTAACAATCTATATGTGACAGGTTAATGCAGACACGGACTGGCTAGTCAAGATTAAAAAATCCTCCCCACACTTGAATGCTTCGTTGTCCTCAACGAATATAGAGATCAATCAAGAGGACTCGGCAATTCTAATGCGAGGCGCGGTGTATCTACTCAAAACCACCGTCATTCTTTGCCTCAACTACTTTATGTCTTCCTACAGTCAAACTTGTGCGCCTTACTCTTCTTACTTCTAAACGGTCTCATTTCACAAGAAAGTAGCAATTCAAATTTAGAGATTCTATTCGCTACGTGCACGTGACAAGGAGTGTTTAGTGAATCAAAGCAAGAAAGCAATTTAGCATATAGGTCCTAGGACACTAGTCAATCGCCCCCAAACGTCGCAACTAAGCGACAACAATAACAAATTTGGGCTTTTACTCAATGTGCCTAGACTCGATAAAATTAAATTGCAAGAGAAAGATTAGAGATACCTGAAGCCCCGGAGTTCCGTTCAAACGGGGCTGAATCGACAAAATCAGTCAAGTTGACTGATTTTTCGATACTTTTCGCGATGTGAGATTTTTAGCTCAATAACTTCTCCTCGTTGTCCCCGTCACAACCCCGCAAACGGTTTAGTCAAATTCCAACCGGTTGATAACGAATTTGCAGATTCGTCTTGAGAAAACCCTAGCTTTCACTTGCTTCCCCACACTAATCTTCGCCAAATCTTTAAAATTGAACACGGGAGGTCGTAGCCGCTGCTAAGACGAGTATAACCCCCCAAAAATCCGGCGAATTCTGGTGATTTTCCGGTCGGCAGCAGTCCTGAGGCGCTGCTGCGTGGGTCTTCTTCGTCATGAGTTTGTTGCGTGGGTCTGGAAATCCGCGGTGAATCTTCACAATCGCCCCACCGCAGGCGGTCGACGCTGCTGAGCCGAGCGATAACCACCAAACGCCGGTGAAAGTCCGGCGAGTCTTCTTTCCCGTCGCTGCTCAGTTTCCCGTCGCTCCTCTGTGTTCTGAGTGCTCTGTAAATCGTTGTTCTCTTCTTTTTTTTTTTTTTTTTTTCACCTAATACCGTCAAAGACCAATTTGCCCTTAGTTATTTGAAAGTCAGCGTGGAAGAACCTTGGCTGATCCTGCGATCAGCAAAATAGCCCACACGATCAAATGATATGATCGTGAACTTACAGTATGTCCACGAAATTTTTCTTCATCAATTTTTTCTAAGTATCAGCGTCACTTTTTTTTTTTTTTGTTCTGTTCTATATTTTTTTTTTCTTTCTTCTTCTTCCTCTTCTACTTTACTCCTCCGGACTCCGATGCACGCATATAATATATCATCGGAAAGCTCGTTTTGCGCTCTTTCTCCTTTTGATTGTGTTACTCCAAAATTACCGGAGTCAACTTCAGAATTTATGACCTCAAATTTCGTGACTAATTCGTCGCTTTCTCGATTTTTGTGCGTTTCTTCCACACGCATCAAGAAGGGGAGTCCGGACCGCGTCTCCAACCTGTATTCCTGCAGAGACTCAATTCAAAGGTAAGATCCTCACTCTCTCACCCCTCAGCTAAGAAAACTGTATTGAAAAACGCACACAACAGTATTTAAAACACACTCTCTACACTAAAGCATAAAAATACGTTGGGTTGCCTCCCAACAAGCGCTTGTAATTTAAGGTCGACGGCCCGACCCAGTTACCTCAAAAGATGTTAAGGAGGTCTAGCACGACGCGCCTCCTCCTTCAATTTCTTGCTCTTGATTTTCTGCACCACATCATGTGCACTCACCACATTTGGCTGCTTCTGCGATTCGGGTGGATCGGGATGCAAAACTGTAGGCAACCCAAGAGAAGGATCCACACGATCTTCTCTAAACTTGATCATGGCCAATTTATTCTTCCCCTTGCTCGGAACAAATGCCTTGAACACGAGTGATGAGTCTAGAGCCTTGATAGTCAACTCCTCAGTCTCTAGATCCACATTTGCGCGCATTGTCTTCAACAACGGTCTTCCAAAGATTAGTGGAACATCGCGATCCTCCTTGATATCCACTATCACAAAGTCAGCTGGAAAGACAAATGCACCCACTTTGACTAGCAAATTCTCAATCACCCCATTTGCCGTAACTATAGAATTGTCTGCCAATTGCAGACCCATCTTCACAGGGGTCGGCGCACCAATGCCCAATCTCTGAAACAGAGACAATGGCATGAGATTAATACTCGCGCCCAAATCACAGAGACCATGCGTATGATATCCACCCCCAAGAGTGCAGCCTAAGATGACACTGCCTGGATCTCTCATCTTGGGAATGTCTCTTTGTATGACGGTGCTACACGTCTCTGTTAGCTTAACCGTGGCATAGGGTTCTATGCTCTTCTTCCCCCAAAGGATTTCCTTCAAGAACTTCTTGTACCTGGGCATCTGAGCAAGTGCTTCTACAAGAGGAATGTTGATATGCAATTGTTTGAATATATCCATAAATCTCCCAAAGTGTTCCTCATCATTCCTCTTTATTGCCGCCGGATATGGAATCCGTGGCTCATAAGTAGCTGGATCTGGAGTTCTCTTGGACTCTTCTTTCTTCTCAACCGTGTCCTTTGATTGGGGACTCACGGCCTTGGGCAACTCTTCACCCAATTCCTTCTCTGTAGCTTTTGTAGCTTCGGCTCTCGCATGGCTAGGATATGGAGGATCCTGAGTAGTCACACCACTGCGAGTAGTAATAGCCTTCAATTGCTCAGTTGGAGTGATAGTGTTAGACGGGAGTATACCTGGTGGAAGTCGAGGATTCTGATTAGCTATTTGGCCAATTTGTGTCTCATGATTCCTTAACGAGGCTTCCATTGCAACAATTTTACTCTCAATCTTGTCGTTGCTAGCTAACAGTTTCCTCAACATCGCATTTGTATCCTGTTCTTCTGAGGGTGGGGCTGAAGCCTGTTGTTGTGGAGCCTGTCTCTGAGCTTGGTATGGAACATTTGGCCTATGACCTGGCGCATATAAACCACTATTCGGATTGGCATAGCTAAAGTTGGGGTGATTGCGATTGTTAGGATGATAGGTGTTTGGCCATTGCTGCTGTCTTTGTTGACCCATGTAATTCACGTCTTCAATGCCATCCCCATAACCCTGATTTGCATCTGCTACCATCTCTCCCACTGACTTCACCTGTGCCGATGGATTCAAATGACTGAAAGCCGATGTCATAACTGCCATCTGATGTTCAAATTTCTGTTCCACCATAGACTCAATCTGACTAACCAATGCTCCATCTGATTTCGTGCTTCTACGAGTTTCAGACCTCGTGGATTCACGTTTTGCTACATTATCTAGCAAATCACGACATCTCTGTAGTCCCATCCCCATAAAATTGCCCTGAGCCATCATGTCTAGTTCACTAGCAGTCTCCCTGTCCAAAGCATTATAAAAGTAGTGAAGAAGTTTATACCATGGCTCCCCATGAGTAGGGCATCTGCGAAGGAGTTGGTTGAACTTTCTCCACGTGTCACCCAGAGAATCATCTTCCTGCTGTTTAAATGTGGTTATGTCAGCCATCCGTTGAGCAACCTTAGATGGTGGAAGATACTTCCTGAGAAACTCTCTGCTACAATCTGCCCATGTAACTATGCTGCCTGCTGGAAGTTCCATAAGCCATGTCTTTGCCTTCCCCGATAAAGAGAAGGGGAAAAGCATGAGCTTTATCGTCTCGATTGGCACTCTCTGGTCATACATGGTAGAAGTAATCTGCTCGAAGTTGAGCAAGTGCTGATGTGGATCATCACTCGGGGCTCCCGTGAATAAGCACTCATCCCTTACCATATTGATCAACGGTTGGCGAATCTCGAAATGCGCGGCATTAATTTGCGGCCTGACAATGGTGGGCTGATATCCCTCCGGTGTAGTCCTGAAGTAATCCACCAAAGGACGTTCATCATCCTCAGCATTGTTGACTTGCTCTACCACATTCCGACCGTTATTGTTCCGATTATTACCCCCATTGTTCCCATTGCCACCGTTGTTTCCACCATTAACTCCTCCATTGTTCCCATTAACTATTTCTGCACCAGGGAGTTGTTGTGGATTCTGAGGATTCATGCGATTAATCATGGCTTGCATTTCAGCCATTTGAGCCCTAAGCTGCTCAGCTTCCCTTGCTCGATTTGCTGCATCTTCCACAGCTGCAGCTCTGGCTGCTTCCGCATCTTCGAGGCCTTTGCGGAACCTCTCAAACTCAGCTCTAGTTTGCTCGTCCATTTGAACTGAATTTGCTTTCCTCTTGTCTCTATTCTGTGCTCGCAATAAGGATTCCGGGTCTTCAAGTGTTGGATGCAAAGGCTCGTCTCTAGAACGTGACATGCACCAAATGAATCAGACCTGAAACACGGATCACACACACAAAACAGGTGAGTAACAAATATAAACTGAAAAGTAAATCCCTAAAGAGAAAAATAATAGCTAATTTAACCGAAGTCCCCGGCAACGGCGCCAAAAACTTGACACGCTCCAACTGCAAGTGCACAGTTTTCGGTGCAGTAATAATCGGAAAAGTCCGGATTGTCGAACCCAAGGGACTTCGTGTAACTAACTATTAAGTTTGTTCTTTATGTGGGTAAAACGCAGTTGTTTTGTGGTTCCTATTTCTACTAAAAATTCAAATAACAATTATCTCAAATAATTCAAAGAATTATTTCAAGATTAACGAGCAAGAGTCGATTTTGATGTTTATCAAGTTTGATTAAATTCAGGATATCTCTACGGATCACTAGGAATGTCACACTACGTTGGATTTATGTTTTACTAACACGATAATTTCTTATTCTAGTTAAACGAGCAATTGTATATTGAAGATGTCTCAACCAATAACTATGCCTAAACTATCGTAACTGATTCCTCTAGCTTACTCAAGTTCAAACACGCATTACGATACTAATTTCTACTCTTGTTCTTAGCTAACTAGCAAGATTCCTCAACCCTAGATACGGCTAGTGTGTATTTCAATTTTCCGGGCAACGAACGTAGATTCCTCTATCGTTCATAACCTAGTACAATCCTATTAACACGTCTATCAATAGAAAAGATAAATTAAGAACATAAAATACACATAACTAAAGAAGAAATCATCAATTAAGCTCAAAAGCATGAGAGTAAATCCATAAACCACAAGTTGTAGTGATCAAACCCTAGTTTCCTACGAGATATCCCAAAATAAGGGTTTAGCTACTCATAATCATGTTCATAATACAAAGTTTCATGATCAAGTATCAAAAACTAGAGAAGAGAAGAAGATAGAGAATCAAACGATGGTCTCCAAGCTCCAAGAATGCTCCTGCTCTCCAATGGCGTCCAACAATAGATGATTCCTTGCCCTAGGTCGTTCTCTCCTCTTAAAACTCGTCACTTTTTGCAAGTCTTTAAAAATTACACTTTTTACCCCTTTTCTAATCACGTCAGATTTAATAAGGTGATCTTGGGATCACAATTTGTGATCCTAGGATCACCTTTGTAGTTGTAGAGTCACGTTACTCTTCTATGTGATCTTGCACTTTGATCTTGTGATTATAGGATCACCCTTTTTTAATTGTAGGATCACGTTGATCTTCCATGTGGTCTTGCACTTGATCTTGTGATCACAATTTGTGATCCTCTACTTCCAGTGAGTTGCTTCTTTTCACTCCTCTTGAATTTTTGGCTAAGTCTTTTTCTCCTCTTAGCTTCTCCTCTTCTTCTATTCTCTCATGCATTCCTTGAGTTTCTTTCTTTCCAAAGTTCGCTTCCGCTCCAAAATCCGCACTCCAAGCTTCCGGTCCCTGAAATCCACAACACGAACAAATACCGGAAGATCAAATGCGACAAATAAAGCCTAAAACATGCATAAAACGCCCGGATTACACCATGAAGTCCAAATACTCAAGTATGCTCAAAACTATCAAAACTCGGCCTAAAACACACATGAATGCATCGGAAAGTACGCGAAACGACAAGTAATCACAATAGAATATAACTCCAATTATGGAGTTATCATGAACCCAGTGACTGGGAACCTCAACAAGTCACTGGTTAGGGAGTTTAAACCACCAGCTCCACTTGAAACAAGTAGTTCCAAGTATAGGGAAGATCCAGGACTACGAATAAACCCAAAAGATTCAGTATTGAGTGAGAAACACAGAGCTGAATTTGACAAGTTAGCATACACAGATTGTTCTTGATTGCGGTGCTGTACTAAGAACAGATTGCGGTGTTGTACTAAAAATCAATACTGAATCTGTTCTTACATCCAGAGGTAAAGCACCACCCATTAGGGCAGAGCACGGGTCGGTTCGGCCGAGTATATTCCCGTTTGGCTGACCGACCCGATTGATCGGTTATTGCTTCATGCCAACCCGTCCCCGATCGAACAACCACCAGAACCGACTATTTCGGGTTGATCGGGGCCGGATAATTTCGGGTTGATTTCGGGTAAATCCGGTGGTTTTCTCCACAGGCAAACTCATCGCGATGAAAATTTAAATCGAAGGTGGGGAGGTCATCGGAAATAGTGATCAGAGGTGGAGAAGAAGGTGAATCACAGATCGGTGAGAGAGTGAAGGAGGGATAGAGAGAAAGCAAGAATCGATAACTTACCATCTGAAGATCTGAGAGAGAGAGAGTGAGAATCGACCGATTGGAAGTGCGACGTGAGCCTCTTTCCGTGCGACGTGAGCCTCCTCGTCCTTCTTCTTCTTCTCCTCTCTTCTCTCTCTCTCTCTCTCTCTCTCTCTCTCTCTCTCGCTCTCTCTCTCTCTCTCTCTCTCTCTCTCTCTCGCTCGCTCTCTCCCTCTCTTCGTTCTCTGTAAAACATAGGCGGCTATTGTAGTGGGTAGTGCTTAGATGAATAGATGGTACCCTACCCACCTGCCTCTCACTCTATCGGGTCGGTTCGGGTGTCTTCGGGTTCAGATTGTAGGTACCCGCGCCCCACCCGTTTATTGGCGGGTCTGGGTTAAATCAACCCAAATCCAATCGGTAAAACAATTTTTTTATGCTTTTCCGATCGGTTCGGCTCGGACCGGCCGGGTTGCCCGGTTTGTCCGGGTTTTTGCTCACCCCTACCACCCATAATAACAAGAACAACAAAAAATTAGACCCACTAGCTAAAAGTTCCTGATGGAGTTAGACAACAACGATGACCAATCTTTGCCAACCAACAAATTCCTACAAGAATCAACTATTCATAATATGAAGTTCCAATGAAAGTGAAGCTAGGCAGAGACTTTTGAGAGGAAGATGTTGTTGTCAGATTTGGAAAAGATCGAGAGCCCCTACTTCTGTTTTCTCTATTGAAAGAGAAATCACCCACCTGGAAAGAGAGTAGATGAAATGAAGGAGTTGCAGTAAAACCCAAATCCGAAATTAGGGGTAGTCCACCATAATCCATCTACTAGATCCATAGCTCCATCATCACCAAACCTCTATGGTCTCTTTCTCTCCCATTCCAGCTTGTAGCAATTGAAATCCTAATGCCGCCTCCATCTACACATGACCAACACTCCATCCCTGCAATCGAAACAACCGGTCCTAGCACCAAACCCAGATTCTGATGTCACCACCGCCGTCTCTTCTGTTCGTCACCCCAAGTCCTCCAAGAGAACTCCAATCGGAGCAGATCCGCCCAAGTCCGACGAGAGGGAGGCGATCTAGGGTTGAGTAGGTGCCGAGAAAGGAGGCGTCGCCGGTGGAGATGAAGTCCTGGAGGAGGCATGGTTGGCGATCTAGTTTTTGTTGTTGCTGGTGTTGGTGATTTCTTCGGCCCCCATTGGTGGATCTGTGGCTGTTGAAGAAGGTGGAGTGAGAGAGTGATTAATGGAGATGAAGATGAGAGTGAAGGTGGGCGTCTGTGATTTTGTTCCAGAGAGTTATCTGGTGTGAGAGAATGAGGGAAGAGAGAGAGAGAGGGGGATAGGGTTAGAATGAGGGGGTGAGAATTGTGACTATATATATATGTGTGTAATTTTGTTCCAGAACTAAGGGTAGAATTGTATTTTTCATACAACTGTTAGGGTCCGTCAGTTACAAGGGTGCGGAGTGTCTTTATCCAAAACCCAGGGGTGGTCTGTGAGTTTTTCCCTAAACCCAAGGGTGGTCAGTGTTTTTTACCCTTTTAAAATTTGAGTATAGCCCCCACATCGATGCATGTGGCGCTACCCTTGCCAACTTCATTTAACTTTCAAAAGTCTATGCGGTTTTTAATAAGACTTCGCATCATTCAAACATTTATCAGCTTACTTTTCTGCCACAATTGCCATTTTTTTATTCATCATTTATCACACCACACGAAAATTATCATCTATATCGTGTATTCACATATAGGGTACCGTTAAAAGTTAATGCCGTGGAAAATTATGGTGATTGGTAACAATTTATAAACTCGTGTAGATTTTGAGGTCAAATCAAAGTTGAAGTTGGTTTTGACAAAGTATGTTTGTAAGTTAATTAAAACTACGGTAATTTCTTTTATAACAAATGACAAATTGCATATAAGTTTACGGTAATTTATCCTGTAAAATATACTTTAGTCTGTTTGTATGAGTAATTGGTCCGTCTTTAAATTCTAAATATATTTAACGCAGTATAGAAATAAATAAATTAAAAGACTATTGTAGGTCATTTTAATTTAATTTGAAATTAATTGCATAGGTTCATTATAAGGTCAATTATGTTCTCTCGACTCAACCAATTCGACTTGGTTCCACATTCAATTTCACATGTTTAATGTACCATCCACCAAAATTTCTTCAAGTATTGTACAGAATAAGTAAGATAAGTCGTACCACTAATTTTTCTATGCGCTCGCCTATATCTCTAAAACATAACTTATATAACATCACACCACATAACATGGTGCTCACTGAGCACGTTAACGATATCTTGCATTCTAATAAAAAAGAAAACTGCTTAAAATAGACCTTATGTATACATAGCACTTGACCTAACAAGCATGGTGGGCTTTTTATAGAAATCTAATAACAAATCCCAAAACATAAGTCTAGAGAAATAATACCAACACCATCCAGTAACATCATACTTCAACATCAATCAATTTCCCAACTAATTCCTGAATACGTTGCGTCACGTCATACCACTTCGTGGCTAAACGAAACACCACCGTTTTAGGAAGGAAACAACCCTTCTTTCAACATGATTGGCGATTTATAGTATTAATGAAGCCTATAATAGTATAATGTCCCAACAATTAATCTTCTACTATTGAGTTAACAGTTTTTTGTCGGGGAAAACATTGTTCTCACAATTCCATGTAGGCTTCCGCACGATGAGACACCCTCCAACTTGTTCATAATTCCATGTGTACAGTAGTAATCAGACCACTAAACTTCACAGGGTGAGCAAAACTCACCCTAAAACCGACTGCTCCGAATCGTCTACTCAAAGTTCACTTGATTTGCTAGAGTTGTTGACTCGGATTAAGTCCCGTGAATTATGGTCAGCGAGCAAGTTAAAATCAGTACAACTAATATTAATATCTAAAACGTACACATTTAAAGTGATACAAGTACACAAATTAAGTTGGTATGCTCAAAATCATTTCATTCTTGCTTTTGTGAGGCAGTGAGGGTGAATATGAAAAACTACAATATTATGATTTTAAGAAAGGGAAAGTGAACAAAATTTTTGAAACAACAAAAAATAGAATAGAGGGCCAAAATACATGGATGGATAATTTGTTTTTTCAAGTTAAGAATCATCTTTACAAATTCTCCAGAAACAACCAAAGAAACACTGTTTTCTTACAAAAATATCGAGATTTACCAATAGGCTTGATTTGAGTTTAAAAATAGTGAACAGAGTTAAAAAATCTCCTACCAGAACCTATTGAGTTGGGTAGAAGAGGCCTAAACTCTTTTTTTTTTTTTTTTTGTGGCAAAACTACTCACACCATCTTGGTGGTTACAGAGTATTTTAGTCTGTTTATGCCAGTGGAGGTATGTTCTGAAGAGTTTCCTCCCTCATGTGGCACACATATCTAGAATCTGTTGAGGAAAGCTTCCTCCATTCATGTCAAACCACACCAAACAGTTACACACCAACATTAAACACCAACACAATTACACAACATTAACTTAAAAAGACTTTTATTAGACTCTCAGACGGTTACGGTATCATTTGTTGTAAAACACACAAGTCAGACTCCATCATATACAGTACAAGAAACAACAACTAAGTTGACGATGATTCTATCAAATGTTGGCAATTCTCCCATCTACACACAAGCAGCGCTAAACTGTACACAAGCCACGAGCATATGGTTCAACCAAGGGCCGCCGTTAATTGTCATCTTCGTCCTTGCTTTTGCTGTCGCAAGAAACCTGTCGCACAAACTGTCCACGAACACGAGGCCGCTCTTCTGCAAGTCGCTTCCTGCTGTGGTAGCGCACCTGTAAAAGAAACCATAACAAGCAGATATCATCAATTAGATGTATGTTTTGTTGGATGGAGATGTCAACCAACTACAAATATTTGAAGTCCAGATGGTTAAACACACGTGCACTTAACAGCAAAACTCTTGAATACGAACATTCGCAGCTGGAAATGTGCAGTTTATGAGTTATATTTGTAAGATCAATGATTAAAAAAACTCCAGGCACAAATGAAACTCAGCACCTAAACTTAAACTTTAGGTCCATGATAAAAAAAATGCTATCTCAGAGGAAAGAGTAAAGCTTCATGAGTGATTTTGAACCCCATTTTCAGAAACTGCGGTCTTCCTCAAACAAACTGGTGACTTCTCTCCGATGACCCCATTTTCAGAAAACAAGACCTGCTTTGAACCCTTGCAACCCGATCTACATCTTCCCACAGAGCAGAAGATGTCAATCAAGTGAAGGTTCCCTCTAAAAGTACTGCCTCACGAATAACTGAACATGAAACAGAGACTTCATATGCTCTTACCTCCAAATCAAACAAGAATTCATGAAGCCTAGTCTTGGTTTCTCGATCTACAACTTCGTCATAATAGGGGAGAGATTGGACTAGAGAAAACACCGGTTGTCGAGCTTCGTCCGCGTTCTGGCAGAACGCCGGCAAAACACCAACAACCCTTGCTTATACCAAAAACAAACAAAACCTACCCCTATCAGGCCGCCACTCTCTAAGATCCAGAGGAAGAAAGCACTCGTCTGTCGCCGACTCGAGCGACAGTGATGGTCCGGCGAGTTCAAAGTCCAAAGAGCACCCGTGACGCCCCGGCGAGCTCCACCACAAGGCTGGCATTTGCAGTTAAATCAGAGCATTTCCTAAGCGCAAAAAAGAGAAAAGCTCCATGGCTGGCGATTTCCAACCAAGTGCCGAAGTCCACTGAATTCGCTTGCTAGTTTCCTCAAAGAGCCATGAAGGGTAGACAAAGGAAAGTGCATTTCGTCATTTCTTGTCCAAGCTCCGGTGAATTAACAGCTACTCTCGGGCGACCTCAAAAGATTCCAAAACAGCCAGAAGCTAATCCTAATCCCTACTTCCTCATATGCCTCTCTCAAAGAGCCATGAAGAGTAGACAAAGGAAAGTGTTGAAGAATGTCAGAAGAGGAGCCAAATATGATAATATCATCCACATAAAGGACATATACGATTTGTGATCCCTTACAGTAAACAAAGAGCGACATGTCATATATACATCCCGAAAATCCTACTGACTCTGTAAGTAGAGTAGCGAAACACTGAAACCAGGCCTGACAGACTATGTTGAGAATCACGATAGCTGGCTGCTAATGCACGTAGACGGCCTCCTCAAGATCCCCAAGTATGCATTTGACATCAAGCTGGCGAATAAGCCAAGAACGCGCCACAAAAATAGTCAATACAATACAATACGGATAATAGCCGGTTTGACAACCGAGCTAAAGTCTCCTCACAGCCCCCCCCCCTTCCCCCGGGAACGACCGTTAGCAACTAGTCAGGCCTTATATCGCTACAATGTGCCATCGGACCAAAACTTGAGCCGAAAATTAGCCCATAGTGTTCTTGGCGGGCCGTGGGACCAAATCCCAGTTGTGGTTCCGGACCATTGCCCCAAACATGACCATGACAGCCTACCAACGTGGGTTCTTAAGAGCAAACACGCGGGGCTTATGTGGGAGACAGATGAAGTTCTGAGTGTTGGAGATGGAAGAATGTGAGGCGATTGACTGGTTTGGTGATACCGTGTTTGTAGCAGGTGGTCATTAGAGGAGAGTGGGGCGTAGGAACCGGATTGGTAGCCGAGGCCGAGGACTAAGCCGGAGGCGATGAAGACGTGGCATTCGGTGGGGCTCACAAGATGGAGGTGCGGCTGTGGAGGGACGCCGCGGATAATGCAATGGGAAGGTAGGCATAAGACGAGGGTCTGGCGGAGGGGGTAAAGGAGGGAAGGGTCATGACTCTGGTGAGCCCAGTCAAGAGGAGAAAGATAGTCAACGAGGTCAGGGGGCGAGACATGGTAGGGGAAATCCGTCTAGTCCTGAAATAGAAACACAGACTCATCGAACGTGACATGACCAGAGATGTACACACGACCAGTGGGATGTCGAGGCACCGATAGCCTCGGTGGTTAGGGGATACCCAAGGAAGACACACGGGGTGATCGAGGAGCGAGCTTGTGAGATGCCGTGGCTCAGAGATTGGGGTAGCATAGACATCCAAAAGACCGAAGATGGTCGTATGTAGGCCTGCGCTGATAGAGGACAACAGTGGAAATATTTTGGTCGGAAGAATGTTGTGAACGTAGGCAGTCACATGAAGAGACTCAACCGAAAAGGACAGAAGGAGAGATGCATGAGATAAGACAGTCCGCGAAATGTCATTGAGACGACGAATCATACGTTTTGCTTTCCCATTTTGAGAGGGAGCGCAATGGGCCATGGTCGGCCGCAATCTCATGAAAAGGACATTTATCGAACTCACCAAGGCCGCATTCAATCTGTCAAACTAAGTGCGGATAAAGACACTAAACTGTTTGAATTTGATGAACACATCAGACTTGTGTTTAAAAAGGAACACCAGAAGGTAAGAGAAGTCATTAAGAGGAAGCTAGTAATACTTATAGCTGGACTTCCTAAAAACAAGCGAGGTCCATAAATCATTGTGAATGATACCAAATGGAGCTGAGATGCAAGATAATGAATTTGGGAAGTCGAACGTGTTGCCGAGTTGGCATGCATGGCACAAACCGGCTTGCTCAGTTTTATTACAAGAAATAAAGCGACTAGAGCCAAGATTATCTAAGACGTGGCGACCGAGATGTCCAAGACGATGGTGCAGGAAGAACAAGAGACTAGGCTGGAGAAACGGACGAAGTAAGGTCCCCTGAGCAAAAGACTCCCCAACCCCAAATGAAGATCCTTCACAGAAAAACCAGTAGGGTCGAACTCGATAGAGACATCGTTATCAATGGTGAATTGTCGAACATATACAAGATTTTTAACAATATTATGAGCAAGAAGGACATTTTAAAGTTGGTGTGGGTGAGTTTGGATAGTGAGAATACTCATGCCATTACCAACCATCATATCAGACGGGAACTTATTGAGACAGATGAGAGATTACATGAGGGGAGAGGTCCCCCAGAGTCCATATACCATGTCTGATCCCGAAAAGAGAAGTTCGTACCCAATGCAGTAACAGATGGTGAGGACCCCGCAGTAGCAATGAAAGCATGTGGACGCTAAGCAGGCCCAAGACCAAGAATAACTGTCGTGGCAGCCCGGACGGGCTAAGAAGGTCTTGACGATGCCCATCCCTGGGTCGTGGGATAGGGGCATGGTGGAGCAGCCGAGAACGATGGAGCAGGGCACCACACCCAGTTGCCGTGAGCAGAGGCAGAGGCAGGTGGTGCTGTTGCTACTGCTGCTGAGTGCGGCCGCAACTTCTTTGGCCAGACTGACGACTACCATTACCCGGGCAACCCTGTGACTGCTGGGTTGGTGCCCGGGAGGAGGAGCAGTCGTTTCTTGACGAGCTGGACGAGGTCCATGAGATGCAGCTATCATAACTGGATGGGAACCATGAGTAGCAGCCTACTGACGAGCTAAGCGACGTTCCTCTAAACGCAGCATTGAGACAGTTGCAAGAAATGAGGGCAGTGGAGAGGTATGTTGTATCAGCATGAGACGTTATCTAACGTAAAAGTTAAACCGTTTTTTAGCCGGATCACCAACGGCTCATTCCCAACTAATGTGCCAACATCACCAATGCCATCTGCAAGAGATTTTAGTTTGTTACAGTATTAGTCAAGAGATGCACACTGATCCAAGCGCAAAAATACAAACTCAAGCTCCAACTCAGCAACCCGGGAACTCTTATTGTAATGGAAAAGGGTCTCCAGTTTTTGCCCATGCTTTCGGACAGACTAATTTGGAGCCATAATCGCAAGCACCAAGCCGCCAGATATATCTTGATCAATCCACGACAAAATAACAGCATCAATCGATTTCCACAGAGCATCTTCCGTAGGAGTGGTAGCAGTGGGCAAATCAAGATGATCTGAAACAATATATGAGTCTGTTCGCAGCCAAAAAAATGTGACCAGTGATCGTACCGAACTTTATTATTATCGAGAATGAACTTGGCTTTCTTCTCGATGTTTTGTCACCAAGAAAACAGGGTGAAGGGTCTCCTTGGCAGATTCAAACGAGGAAGCGGTGAATTGCTTGTTGGTTGATATGGCAGGCAGAGAATCTAGATTGGGAGATCACGACGGTTAACTAGAGGGCAGCGAGGAGGCTGAAGAGCCGGGAGACAGGAAGCACGCTTGGCAAAGGGTCGACGATGTCCAGGTGGTGAACGACAGCGGCAGCAGCGCCTTTCTGCTGCTTGATCGTGTCTGCTGTTGTGTGGTTCTATCCGACCGGGAAGAGAGATCGGATGCGAAGGGAGAAGCGATCCAAGGGGCAGCAGATTGGTGCGATCGGCTAGGGTAGATATGGCGAAGGAAAGACCTATAGGGAGGGCTTTGATACCAGGTAGGAACGTAGAGTTTGTGTGAAAGTCCTCAAAGGGAGGGACTGATGTATTATTCAAGTGTGTGTGTATACACACACACACATTTCTATATTTACATTAGTGCTATTAAAGCTAAGCTCCATTGTTTCCTCAATGTCGCCGTGGCCCGACTCACTTCTGGAAGTAAACCTTATAAATACAATTTTTGATAGCGTTGCGATTCATAACCCTTCCTCACTGTCGCATTGGGCTATCCGCATCGAAATTTATGCCATGGCCAGTATCCTCCCCCTCCCCTAACATGGTTCGCTAAATTTGATGGACAAGCCATGTTAGGTACGTAGGCTTTCGTCAATCCTTGCTGCTATGAGCAATGGAGAACTTACTGGAAGTGACAGACATTTAGCAAATCTCAAGCTTTGCTGTTCTAAATAAGATTGTGTTCTCCCATCACGGGTTCCTCCATGCAAATAATGAAATGTTGGGTACTAATTGTGCTCTACCAAAACAAGTGAGTGGGAAGGCTCCTTCTGCTTCCAACGTAGCTTTCGACCAATCAGAGGCATTCAAGAGAATTGTTGCCCCCTCTCCCGCCCTGATGAACACTCCGCGCACACCTAAGCACTTTATTTTCCAAACCACAAAGTCGCAAAGTCGGATACCAGTTTCTCCAAGCAGTTTGACCCCAAGAAATGATTTCGTACTCGGGTAAGCAAGTATCATCTCTGTAAGTCCAAACGACATTGCTCGACCCATGCTGAAGTGTATCGCCCAAAGTTGGTTTCTTCTTTTGGTATCCAAAACAATTCACAGAGGAGTAGCGATCTTGTGAAATGAAATTTGTGTGGACGAAAAGGGTTCTGCAACCAAGTTGCTGAAATCAGAGAGAGGTTGCTGAAATTAGAGAGAGTTTTCAGCAACAACCCAGATTTTGCTCGTCTGGATCTTCCTTATCATTTTGGGACTTTGGAGGTTGTCCACAACAATCTCCGGAACAATCACAAAGGTCAGTACTGCTGAGACAACGGACAGTCTTGTGCAACTCAATCAGCCACAATCATGTCCTTTATTAGAATCGTTTTCTAGTTGGTCTCATTATTGAAGGAAGGTTGGCCTATCTTTGTTGCTTTCCTAGTTTGTTAGCATTCGCTTCTCTCTGTGATCTTGAATCTTGACCGTTGAGGACCAGTTCACTGATTTGGTTTTCTTTTTCTGTTTTTGGTTGTCCTGCCCGATTGCTGATCCTTCCAGTAGTTGCGCAAGGACATACCCCTCACATGAAGCATTGACATGCTTCTTTCTTGCCTCACGACAATTGTGGTTCAATTTGAATTCAACAAAGCAAGCTGTTGTGATCATCCCACCAGTTGAACTTCTTCAAGCCACCTCTCAAATCTGTTATAGTCCGGGTACCCTTTCTCACTCTTCTTCTTTAGCTAATAGCCCCAGCATCGACATCGACTACATTTTTTTATGGGTTGGTTTCCCACTTGGCAACTCGCTAGGAAGACATTTAACCATGGCAAATCACTTCTACAACATTGAGCATAATCTTGTTCAATTTTCCCAGTAGTTTTCGAGCTTTGGTTGACAGCTTATAACAACCAAACTCACTTTTGTTTGTTCTTTCTGTGAAACATTTATGCTCATTATTGACTCTGATCAATTTACACCCTGAACTATACTTAAGCACTCAATCAAAGTCCTCCATCCATTCCATCGTCACGTGTCAATCAAAAAGCTCACATGTTTGTGTAAACTTTCACCATTTAATTTGTTTAGAGTGAACATTCAATATTTATAAAGACCAACACGTCACTTCAATAAGATTATCCCACCGTTTCCAAAATAGAACTGTCAGATAGGACTCTGTTCCAATAACACCGCCGAAGACTCTATCTACCTCCATCTGCAAGTCACTCGCACCAAAACCCAAGCCCTGCAACTCCCCATTTCTACTGATAAACCCAGTAACAGCTCCACCATTAGCTTCCAAATGCACTCACACGTAACCATAATCTCACTACCACCACCCATCCACATCACAACCAACAAATAAAACATAAAGGGCGAAAACCCAGTTGATCAAAGAAGTTATATTTTGTGAAATCAAAGAAGGAAAACAAGACAATACATGATACAACCAAAGAAAAAGCATACAATCAAAACGAGATTGAGTTGTAGAATTGAATCAAAACTTGAATTGCAAAAATCTAGTTCCTGGCTAATTTACCAACATTTTATATTTTATTTTTCAATTCAGCACGTGTTCCTCAACTCTTCAATTAGGTCTCTCAATCCTAATTCCACAAATCAACATCTGGTCTGATGGTGAGCGTGTCCATGATAGGCATTTTACGTAGACAATGATGGCCTAGAGGTTGACAGAGCTAAAAAAAACCCACAGATCTCGAACAATGAGAGATCCACGAAGCTATAAGGAAGTCGGGGGCGAGAAAAGTCCAGAAGGAGGGAAGTAAAGAGGAAGAGAAAGGAGAGAGAGTTGGCATTCCAGTAGAGGAAACAGTGGCCGGTGAAAATGGTGGTGGCAGGCGGTGGTCAATGTTACATGGAATCGGGTGCAGGTTTCATGTCGGGAGTGTATCCAAAATCCAATTTGCCTACGTGCCAAAATTCAGAATTCGTGGACTCGGCTAAGAAGTGTCAAATTGTGAACAACGTCGGGGGCGTGTGATATATTATGCGACTGTCATTATGCGACTGTCATTATGTGAATCATGTATTCCGTACTTAGTTCTTAGTACAAGTAAATAGTGTAACGGCATCTTTTTATCATGTCAACACCGTTTGAAATAGGTCTTTCTACAGTAAATGTTGTTTCCTAGGGTTTTATAAGTACTAATTATAGGCTCAGTGAGTTTAGATGATGATCAGCGAGATTTAGACGACAAAGAACCACGGTAACTTTGATCAAGGTGAAGATACTGAACTGAGCAATAAATAGGCGAGGGGTGACGGGAACAGAAGCCCCAACTTGCTCTCTGACCATGGTTCACAAATTTGGACTGTCTGACGGACGGAAGCAAGAGCCTACACAGATCCCATACACTTATCCTCAAAACTGTCGTGTCAACACGGGTGCACCAAGAATGAAGATCTCATACACCTACCCTCAAACTGTCATGTCAACACGGGTGCGGCACCAAGAATGAAGAGTCCCGGTAACATAGGTAGTGGTGATGAATGTAACGGAGAAAGAGAATCGTTTTGGTTAGAGAAGGTTCCAAAAAATTAGGGTACTCAGACAGAGGAATTAATGCGATTATCTCGTTTTGTTAATTATAAATAAAATTTTGGTTATAAAATATGTTGCGATCTTCCCACGTGTCAGTGTAGTCATCAAGGTGTTATAATATGACCTTTTGACAGGAAGTTAACAGGTTGTTGTAATTACTCGCAGATGGAAACTTTATGATGAATACGATCAAAATTAAATTTGAAATAACATTTTGATAATAAATCCAATGTTTAGGTGCGAGTTCTTGCGTCAAAACTTAAAATCTATTTGTCCAAGTGGTAAGGACTCATGATGCCCAAGTTCACCACCAAGGTTGGAAACATGACAGTTGACGTCAACCTCCCCCTAATTCCAGGTTATAGTAGGTTTTTTTATACACGCGCGCGCGCACACACACACATACTTATGATGCTCCATTTCGTGCCTAGCCGAGCGGCTGGAAACATGAATAGTTTACTGTAAAAAAATTAAGTGTGCCTAAATATTTACCTTTTTCTCGAAGCACCTCTCTTTCCTTTTCTGACGGAATTTGTTTAATGCAGCCTCTCGATCCGGGAACCGATTTTGATCCACCCTATTCCTGCTTCCACTTGCACTTTCGTCACCACCAGGTGCTCCATTATCATGTGACACATTAGTGCCATTTATCACAAATACATTGCTACTCTTTCGCCCATTGCACGCATTGTTACTCCCAGAAACAGTCCCACTTAAACTATAATTTGCAGCATTTCCCTCAACTGGAGAGCTGGACGCACCACGAGGTCCGGAGTGTTGAGTTTTTATGACCACTGTCCCTGTGGCAAGATCCTCGCTGCTCAGAAGTTCCTTTTCTTGCTGCTGCGGGTTGTGAACATGGTGGTGGTGGTGATGGTAATGATGGTGGTGGTGCTGAACCTGGATTCGAGGTTGCTTGTTCTGTGTTTGTTTCAGGACTGTGTTTACTTTTGTTGCATCATCCTTGTTCAGTATAACAGACTGAACAGAAGAGATATGGCTCTCTCCAACTGGATGGAAGGCAGAGCGAGGATGAATATCCAATGCAGATTTGGGCAACGCCTTCTCACTGGAAGCTGCTACTTTCGCGAAATTGTTATTAGTGGTGGAACCCAAGTCGTTGTTGTTGGTGCTCTCATTAGAGCCCTGATTAGCAGTGGCATTTGCGCCACAGTAATGTTTGTTTTGCACTGATTCAGTTATTGCTGCTTTCACATTGGTACTGCTAACATTTCCTCGATGAACCTGATCAACAGTTGACGCGTTGTACCTGCGCAACAATGGCATACAAACCATTAATAAGCCGATATACTTTTATCTGATTGAATTTGTAAACGAAGAAGTTTATTTTATGAGGAAACAAAGATAAGTGAGAATAAAGCAAACATGGGGGAAGTTGAGGAGCGAAAATAGATACATGAAAAGAGAACAATGGTAGCCTAGGTATGAGTCTTGTCTACTGAAGAATTCCACTATAAAAATATTAAGGGGACATTTCAGTGAAGTGAAAAGTGAACACCATATATTTCACATACCTTGAGAAGGCTGACAGCTCTGAATGCCTCAAAACATTCCGCTCTTGTGAACTGGTCTCAATTTCTCTAATGTCAATTGGACTTTTCAAGCTCAGATCAAGAGAAGGGATTTCTTCAGTCATGTGGATGGAATTGCCTGTGATATTCATCTTTGGGATGTCATTGGGGACCTTAGTGGAGACACATCCCACATGGTCAGCAACCATAAGATCAACTTCTTTCCTTAATTCTCCGTTTGGCGCCACAATTTCACGCTCCAATCTGCTGTTTCCTGAATCACTGAAGTCCATCAAGGCTATCGCAGATATCGCTTTCCTAGTCCCAGCTGCGGAAGCCGCTATTTCCCTATCGCTACGAGGTAAACCCACACATCTAGGTAAAGATGCCTCCAAGTCTTTACCCAATACATCGTCTGAAGAGTGAAACATGGCAAAAATTAGTAAAAGAAAATCAAAAGGGACATACTCTAGAAGAAAAATTGTTCAGCAATGAGAAGTGCAGCTAAATTATGTTTGGTGATCCATGCATACCATGTACATCATCCTTTCTGTTGCACTCTCTCGTGCTAGTGGTTTCCAAACAGTTGTCACTAACTTCTTCTTGCCTTGAATGAATGACCAGGGCACATGTGCTATCCGGGGGATCTGCTAGTTGACCCCGTGGTGACACGCGTTGGGGACTGTCAACTTCAACAACTCGTTTTGTCCATGAACTCTGCAATAACAAAACATACCAATGCTCATTCAGTGCACAGCTAGCTCACTAAACCTGACAAATAAAAAGTTTTAAGTATTTGTAAGCTCTGCACACATATCTATCAAGAATAGTTTACACTAGTGGAACCTCAAGTACATATAACCCCTTCAATCATTTCCAAAATTAATATTTATGCACAACCCATTAGTTCTGTGTTTAGTCACCCTAGTTTCAGACAAAACCCCTACGTTTTCCTCTGAAGAAAAAATGACGGTTTACATGCACCTCAAATAAATGGGTCCCTCAACTTAACAACTGAGTTAACCTGCTTCATTGACAGGATAAGTCAGAGGTGTACAAGGTTATATGCATACTTCACTTCTGAAGCTGAATGTGAGGTGTTGGGTGACTAGGATGTATACCACACAAGTTAGAGGTATACAAGGTCGTAAATTTAAAAGAAAATTATACTTGGTCTGTTTCTTCTCTTTCTTCCAGTTTTGACTTTTTCATCCGTAGGCATGTCACTTTGACCCGGTAATTTGGATAGCAAAATGATGGAATTTTGCGATAATTTTTCATAGTGTTGTAAAGTAAAATTTATTGTACAACACCATGAAAATTTACCAAAAAATTACATCGTATTGCTAATCAAATCATCAGGTCAAAGCGACATGATGAATAGTGGTAAAACTCAAAAGTGGAAGAAAGAGAAGAAACAGAGGAAGTACATGGTAAGATCATAGACGATAAATCTCTTCTAGTTACTGCAATATCTAAAGATTCCAAAATAGAATCTGTGAATGATCATACATACAACTGTCTAAATTTTAATGTACTGACCAACTCCCCTGCATGATATCTCACATGACTAACTCGGAAAGACTCTGATGCATAACGTAGTGTTGCTAAGAATGTCAATTTATATATTGCTAGTTCTCTTGTTATAGTGATCCAGACACTTGAGCATCACAGAGCATACTTCATTTCAGATTTGTTCACAAGAGAATCTCAGGTGCATGAGGATTACGATATGATTAGACAAGTAATCTTTATTAACATATCTCTAACTTTGAGCTTTTATCGAGGATCTCCCAATGTAAAAGAACTTAATGGACGAATGCTCAAAAGAGTTGTTCTGCAAATATGCAACAAGCTCGAGACTTCAGCTCCAAACTATACAGGAGTATTCCTAGAGTTTTTTTAGGAATAGTACTCCTTGAGTTTGAAGTTCAACAACTCGAATACAGAGCTGTAACCAATTAGTAAGTTGTTGTAAAAGCAATCAATTAAGCAAAGCCATGTTTAGTTGGGGATAGTTGATCACAATTATGATTTTGTTAATATGGACCATAAGTAAACTGGATGGAGCAGTATATAGTTTTTTTAAATAAATACTTCCCAGAATTTTTATTGCTTCTTGAACAAAATTTACAACCATGTCTGGAAATAGGCTAGTAGGCTTCTCAAGACTAGAGGGAGAAACTTGTTGCAGCTGAATTACTATCCTAGCTAATTCAAGTAGGGTTTGACCCAAGCTTGATTTGGTAGCCTCTTATATTGACTTCCTTTTGATCTACATCTCTTGTTGATTTGACGTACCTGGCTACTTGCCAAAGTTAGTTTGAATCTACTTGATTCTGACACATCATCGAGACAGTTTATACGTCAGCACACCGTATCGGAGTGCTCTTTGAATAACTCCGACGATCATACTCTACAATCATGTCAGATCATAATTGAAAGGCACACTGCTTTAAGAGCACATGATTTACCAGATAGACAGAATGCTCTGCCGTTCTTTGTACCATATAATGTGCCAATTTGGTTAAGGCAACTTTGATATGACTTAATATATGTCAATTAACCACTGCCCAAAGTTCGAGGTCTAACCTTCACCCAGGATCACCAAGGATGTCCATATCCCCTTCAGGAATACCCTCTAAGGCCCTCTGGTTTGGTGTGGGATGTAAAAATTAACTCCCGTGGATTCTTTTTGTGATTGGATGCCACTACATAGACTTAAAATGATTAAAGTTCTAAGGAAGCGAAGATTCCAAATTGGATGATCAAGATAACCTATACCAGAGAAAAGGTGTGTTCGGAGTCAAATGTAAAGAAGCTTCTGTTTGGGTCATTACAGAGTCAGGGATGTGGTCAAGTTGCTTAGGGCCTGAGTGAGAGGATGGGGAAAAAACTTGATGCACTAACATAGCTTGCCTTAAGCCATGATCTCCACCATGAAAACAACCATATAGGTATTATCATAAAATAAAGTTACAGAGACTTTAACACAAGTTTCAGTCAGATATATATGTGAGGTAAACCGATCCTGACAAGAGCCATATAATATATAAAACACCTTAAAAATGATTAAATCTCTTAATATACATTTTAGAGCAAGCAATACCTGAGTGCCACTCCCATCATCACTTCCCTCCCCAAAATTCAAATCAGTGCTCGCATCGTCTTCCTCGCTGCTTCCAGTATTGTTGTCGGACTCTTCAGTACTTCTACATTTCACATATTTTGGGGTTCTTGTCCCACTTTCACTTCCGCTTCGACTACCACTCGACTGATAAGAAAGATAGGAAATGCTATGTGAAGACAATTACAAAAATAGTTGAAAGTTACGGAATGCGCACACACAAACATATATGAAAAAGGAGTTTCTAATCCATACTTATTTCATTTCTAACCTATTAGATTCTCTCTAACATCTCCACCAGCTAATCAACTAACCTCACGGGAACAGATACATGTTTCAAAAATTCAAAGATATGAATAATTTACGTACACTGTTACATCTCCTCCACACATGCTGCCACAGGTTTTTAAGTTCATTCTTTCGAACTGGCTTCACTAAAAAGTCAACCACGCCTTTTGACAGACACTTAAAGACTAAATCCATGCATTCAGAAGATGACATCGCTGCAAAAAAAAACATAGAAACAAAAGACATCAGAAAACGGCAATAAAAAGTAAAATTACGAAACAGTAACACATGGTACGTAATAATCAAAATTCAATGGCCAGTGGTACTTACTAATCACTGGAATATTCTTGCAGGTCTCATGGCTCATTATTTTATATAAGAGTTGCATTCCTGATAAACCAGGCATGACCTCCATAAGTACAAGATCAATAGGATGGGACAGATCTACCAAAGTTCTCCAGGCTTCTAGTCCAGTTGCTGCAGCGGTGACTGCCAAAGTGAAATACAAATGTGAAAGTTGAAACTAGGAGTCTAAAGAAAATGAAAAACAAAAGAACGATAAAGGAAATGCAGTCAGCCAGAACACTGAGAATAATGGCAAAAACTTAAAGACCACTTAAATACATACGATTTCAGAAGTCATCACCTAATATTCAGGGCAAGTCAAATAAGAAACAGGTCAATAAGTTTTATCTCAATTAACACAAACAACAAAACAAGCTATAGATTGAAATAAAATTTTCCCCACCTATCGGGAAGACTACAAAATGCGATACACTGGCAACACCAAAAGAGGAAAAATATGAGTAAAATCAAGTACGTTCAAGCAGTTATACTATTATAATTTCGACTAGCAAAGAAAAAGGAGTACCAATGCAACTATGTAACTTCAAAAGTGGAACATAGACCATAAAATTCTACTACTAAGTTAGTGAACAGAACTGAAACAGCCAACGTTGTAGACCAATAGGGTATAAATTAGTTATCATCTTATCATCTTTTAGGTAATTTTATTAATTCTATCATACAAGATAAAAAATTGAAAAAGAATGTTATCCCAACAAAAGCAAACTCCACAGACTTAAGGGGGTCACATCTTTGAAACAGTACCCAATCTCGTGATATGATACACATTCACACCCAAACATACTTAAGTAGCTACTTCTCAAAACAAAAGGTGTGTGTGTGTTTTGTTGTTGTTGTTGGGGGGGGGGGGGTCTTCCTGGATACTATAACGAACTGTACAAAAGTGCAAGTAGAAAAAGTACAACTCAGAAAATACTAATAATGGCACCTTAAAGTAGAGAACATACGTGGTCTTCCATTCAGCACATAGTGGAACCTTCGTCTAAAAGTCTCAAATGGAGAGAGCATGGGAACCATTGCTAAGACTTTATCCATATTGACAATAAAAGATACCTTTTTACCCACAATCAAGCATTTGTAGAGAATCCATTTCAGGTAGATTGAACATAATACACAAATTAACAGTAACAGAACTTTTCAATAAACCAGGGTGAGCATTCCCTAGAATAGACGATTTCAAGGTAGAGGCAACAACTTCCTCATTACTAATTGGCTTCCGACATAAACACTTCTTCATAGGTTATGACTAGAAATGGTTTCATGGGTGGTACAGTTGCATTATTACAACAGTAGGTGAAGAGACAAAAAGGATAAAAAGGCTCCGACTCGTGGTGCCTTTTACCAAAAGATCATGCTACTCAAAAGCATCCACTTGCCATCGTATAAATTATAAGCCAAATTTCAACACCGTCAAGTTCAAGTTAACTGCTTCTGTTTTGGAAAAGCAAAGTTGAATTAAGTTCTGAAGTTTTAACTACACAAGGTAGACCTGGGTTTGAGTTGCCTTCATGGCAAGGTGGAATTTCACCAACCAAAACACTTCGTAAAGGTTGCAAATTTCCTCCAAAGGTTTTAGTTCTTGCAAGGCTGTGGCAAGTGTTATACAGTAAAGTCCAAATGACAATTCATGCATGTGATCATTGCCATTTGGTGGGTTTTCTTAGTGCAGGAATCAAAAGATGGTGTGAAGGTTCTGCATTATGTACTTTATATTTCAGAGTAGGAGAGCAGCATGTCCATCAGTGCATAACTTGTTAGATTTATCAAACTTGATTACTCTTCTGTTGATAGACATGCCGATTCTTCTAAGTCAATATGGCTTAACTTATGTCTTTTTTACTTTGTTCCTTGAATGAATTAAACAGATATTTGAAGCAACTAACTCCTTTCCTAATATTAACTACCCTGATTAACACCCCATCCAGCAACAGCCAATCACCAACAGAAGAAAGCATAACAATAGGTCTTCTCGGAGACCTCTAGGTTATGATTCTATGTTAATATGAATTCAGTACATAACATCTTGTGGACTACTACTAACATTTAGTCTTAAGTATTACAGTGAAGAAGTTCACTAACACGATGTTGACAGTAATACACCGTTCAAGCACGAGATCAATGTCAGTGCAATGGAGAAGTAGAGACCTCGAAGAAGTGTAGAAGTCCGTGATGCTTTATTTGTCTGCAAATGGATTGCTTTGTAACTGCCTTCCAAGTTCGCAAGTGATTCGAAGAGAATATGGACTCTATGAGTGGGAGAAATCAGAGTGTCCCATTTCATAAAGTAGACATGTGAACTTGAAATCAAGTGAACAAGGGACATTTTGAATACTATATACAGCTTGGGGTCAAGCATTTTATTCCAACAGTTCGGATAAATAGGCAATTTGCAGTAGTGCATCCGTGTCATTACCACATGCAGCATATGACAATAATTTTTCCTTGATACATCAATCTTGTAGTTATCAAGGTTTATGGCGTTAAAGTCATTTGAGTTTGAGTCAAGAATCACGTCATAAAGTTCTCTCCTCATAGGCGTCTTACCTCGTATAGAGGGCTCCAACTTACCAGAAGATTTGAGACCAAATACTAGACAGCAAGCCCTGCCCTTTTTAGTTTACAATGTTACATATCTCCTACGGGTCCCTATAAGAAGTTGCTACTGAGTTTCTAGTAATAGATTGCCGCATTTGAAAAGTCCGCACACCCCTTTACTATATAGCCGGGGAAGAAAAGAACATAGGTAACAAGACCACATGTAGCATTAAGTAATCCATTGCACTAAGAATGTTATTTTCTTAATCAGCTGAATTCAAACAAAAGATATCTATTCGTTGACAATGTGGTCATCATCTCAAAGTACTAGCAGAAATGTTGCTTCAATTTCAGGTTCATCTTCATGGTTGATTATTTTTAATATTTGGAATGTCCATACTCGCGCTTTGAATGCTTACAAGATGGGAGTATCCTTTGTTGTCTTTTGTAGAAGCTATCAGAGATTAAACTTTTTGTTTATTGTTTAGTCCTTCTACAAACAGGCTGCATCCCTCAAATCATGCTAATCCTTTTTTTAAGAACTAAAATGAAAAGCGAATGCAACACCATAAGTATATAACAAGCAGTTAAACAGTTTCTTAATGACTAAATGGAAACCAGGTCCACCTATTTAATTAATAGGTTTATAAGAAATAACTGATTGGTATTTACAAGAAACTGGGTAGCCAGACTTGCAGTAATCTGGTGATTCTAACCTCCTACTTGTCAATAGAAAGTATCGTGTAACACTATAAAACAACATATAGTGAGAGAGTCTTCTACAATTCCAGTTGCTTAATAGTTGTATATGCAACAATAACATATATATATATATGTGTGTATGTATATATATATATGTGTGTGTGTGTGTGTGTGTGTGTGTGTGTGTGTGTATTAACATAATTACTACTCCCTCCATCCCAAATTTTCCGTCATGTTTGACTTCTAAGGTCACTTTGACTAGGTGACTTGAGTAGATAAATGATACACAAACTCGTTCACATATTTGTAATGGTATTGAGTCATCTTAAGTGTACGAGATATGAAAGGGGGGGGGGGGGGGTAATAAGGTTTAAATTATTAAATAACCTAGGAGCATTAACATAAAAGCTAAAAGAATTGTATCAAGTACGAAAAACTGAGCAAAAAGAATATAACGAACCTTCGTAGCTGCAATTTCGCAGCAATGCACTCACAACATGACGAGTTGAGTCATCATGTTCAACTAGCAAAACTTTGAGAGATCTAAGAGGGAGAAACCTTTCCCAGCGAACCGCTGGTACTGGAGGCCCAAGGGGTTGTGGTGGAACTCTGTGGACAGCCAGGGATCTTTCCAATTCCTTAGGCTCATTGTTTGTAAGTTTGGCATCTTCGTTAAACTTAGACTCATCTTCTTCAGATAGACCATGGGCATCCCCATAAGCTCCATCCCTCACATCCTTCTGCTCATCTTGTGTATGGTTATTAAGTTCTGCCAACCCTTTGGTTGCAGTTGCATTAGTGCTCATCCGAATATCGCTCCCCATCAACTAGATCCAATGAGACCACAAATGAATGGTGAACCCAGTTTAGCTGGCAATATGACTTCTACTTGTGAAGATCAGTTGCACATGCCGCTGACAAGAAGTCCACCTGCTTAACAAAATATCAGTCTACAAATTCCACATCACAAACATTTTTCAAAACCCCCACTATGAGCCGTCAAACATATAAACAATTAGTTGTTTCAACAATAAAACAAATTAGAAGAACAAAGTAAGCTAAAGTTACTTTTTCCCTTGCATAAAAGAATCAATTACTTAAACTCCATAAAAATGCACGCGAATTGCATAATCTTATTCATACTTGATCAACCAATACCATTTATTTACTTCTCTACCATTTTGGCATCTAAGAGATGATATGTAGGTCATCCTTATATCAATGGTTATGTTAGATTTAAGAATACTCTTATTCACCTTTCAGCTTCAATTTTATAAGAAGACAGATTCAGAACTATAAAACAACTTTACCCAATGCAGCACAAGACGTTTGACCTTTAGCTATGTGTTGAAGAGGACCCTCGTTAGAGTTACTTTTGGGTCTCAATGCTTTTAATACTATTAAACAGAATCTAAGGCAGCTCCGGTGTGCAGCAATTAGTGTGTTTTTTTTAATTCCAATGCCACTGGGCTGTTGGTTAAACTGATATCGCCTATGACCATGTTACTTTTGGAGCCTGTACCCTTTTTGCAGCTAGGATGAGCTTCAGTGAGGAGTAGTGCACTGGTGCTTACACTGCACGGCTATCAATTTTAGTTAATCATTATTGTTTTTTTGGCTTTCTAGCAATTTAAGCAGAGCAGGGGCTCAAATTTTGGAAGGTTCATCCTCTTTTGTGAATTCTTCTAATATGATAACAGAATGTCACTCTTCACGGGGTTCTGACGAGAAGTTTAGGGAGCATTAGGGATATGGAATAGGGCAGGGCCTACCTGTCTGATGAGTGATGACATTACTCGTGCTACATGATGTTAATATTCGTCACCTGTATGCCGTGTTTGGTATTAATAGCTATGCTTAGATTTTGGACTCTCAGATGAGTAAATGACATGAAAATTCTTTTGGTTTATCTTTTGATACTTTCTTTGAGGTGGTTGGTGAAAAAGTATTTGTTGCGCACTTGGAAGCAACATACTTCAGTGAAACACATTTTTTCAATTCCCATCGTCCTTCACAATTCACATCTTTTTTCCTATTCTTCTTTATTTGGCCAAGGGATTGAATCTCGGTTGAAGATTCAACCAAAACTTTTTTTTAGTCTTCTAGGGAAGTTATAGAGTAATTTGTAGATGGAATCTCATGAGAGTACCTGGGTATTGAAGTAAGGTCTTTTCGAAATAAATGTTTAGCTGGAAATAGTCCAGGGCAAGCAAGTACTACATTTTCGCGAAACTTTCTAGTATGGACACAGTTTCCACAATGCCCATCTTTTATGGGTTGGTAATTTATGATATTACTATGAGGCAAACAGTATCCTTTGTAATCTTTCTTTCTTTAGAAAGAGAACTAAATCCTGGAAGTTAGAGAAATATCCCGACCATAATGATTTCTTGTTCCAGTTAAATCACTTCTTATAAAATATCAACTTAGAAGTGAAGTGAAAAGATAGCTATTTGAATCATAGATCCTTCTACATCCAGCGATAATCATGACTAAGCTCTTCATTCTTAAATAGTAGTTCCAACAAGAACATGTGTTTCTAAATCCTAAAACGGTATGTCTTAGTAGAACATGTTTTAGATGGAAAAGAATCAAGGGATTTTGACTACTCTTAAACAACTTTTTCAATAAGGAAATGCCTTCTAATGTGACAACAAAGTTTGTCTATAATGCCACTTCCCCATTTCCATAACGAATTAAAGGCTAGGTTGCATATGTCCATTAATGAACAAGTCGCGACCAGCTTGTATGAGTGTGCAAGTCGAGTCACCCGATCCACCTACCCAAACCGACCCAAAATCTCAATCTACCATACTCTGTCAGGAGGAGAGTCTTCATTTATGATAAATTGACAGAATAGTCCAGTCCACGTTGTATAAATTCAAAACCTGGTTTGATCTGAACCGACCAAAAAAGCAGAAGGCTGGAGCCTATTCATCAATTCTGGAAATCTACAACCCCTGGCTTCCCGCAAAAGTCCAAAGCCATTCACCAAGAGTAATTACCAATAATGCCCTTGTCTTGTTTTTATACGTTAAGAATGTAATATTACAAAAATTGTCGGTAAAATCGACAATGCTGGGATGGGACAAGTTGCATTGCTCTTTTTTACCATATTTTCTTTGTTTATTTCTCTCTATTTCATACCGGATCTTCTCTCTTTTCTTCTTGTGATTGGGGTATGTGGTCGGTGGTGCCAAAGATCTGAGATACTATTAATATGGAGAAGCCAAAATTAGAAGTACTTTTGTCCTTCAATCTATTTCTAAGTCTACTAATTTAGGCTAGATCAATTATCCACCTTGCGGAAACAACCTAAAATCAACCAAAACCCAGTAGCTAAAGTCGTAGTTACCGACCCATCTATTTTCCTCGGCTCGATCAATTGGTTTGGCTGGAAAGCTTTCCAAGCTGGCCCAACCAAATTTACCGGTTAGTCTTGGTTTTACGATTTGGGCTAAGAAGGAGTTCCTAGTGAAAACTGAAAAGCGAGGAAAGGAAAAGATAAACATGTGTAAGACAAGAAATTATAAGTAAACAAAGGCTCTGATTTAAAAAAAAGGAATTGATAGATAAAATAGTGAAGAGAGGAGTCGAACCCTAGCCAGGGAGAAAAGAATACGGTGCCTTTACCATTACACCAAAGAACCAACTTTCAAAGGCTGTGATAATATTGATGATGAGATTACACTAACCTAACCCAACCCAACCTATGCTTTGACTTGATTTCACTTGTGCCACGTGTATTTCTAATTTCCATTTAACTAGCCTGCACGGTTCTAAATATAAGAAAATATTGTTAACTGGCAGGGTTATGTAATGTTATCTTACGCCTCTAATCCTGTATTGGTCAATGCCTACGGTGTGAATGTTTCTCAGAGGAATCCACTGATTCCCTTAGGTTTTCTCTACCAATACGGCTGATTCTGCACCATTTTAAAAGATTCGCGCTTTTCTGACGCTGTTACACGGGTATTAGAAAACGGCCATTACCGTTACGTTAGACGGTACGTAACTGAAGCGGCAGTGGCTTAGTCCGATTCACCCGATACGTTATACATGAATGGGAATCACATTCGTAATATCCGATCCGCACCGTTATCGGTGAAAATCGGACGATACACTCCGTCTCATAAATGAACAGATACAGATGGGTGATTGTCGGAGAAGAAAAGCTCTAATTCGAAATCTGAGAAATCCCTAGAAACCAGTCTTGAAATCGACCTCCATATCCTTCAAGAGTAAAGTCGTATATATTAATAGTTATGTATTATGAATTATCTGTACTAATTTGTAACAATAGATAAAGTCTAGATCTTAGGAGTTAGGACATGTTTAGTTCACTGAGCTTTAGAGATTATGAAGGATATATATTTTTTTTAACTACACAATATCAAGTGCTGGATAATAAAGTGTACATGGTCTAAACATTAGTTGAAGTATTGTCTAAACATGTAGTAAAAATACAATAAATATGTTTCAAACACAAAAACCATGTTTATTTTTTTTAACCTTGTTTTTGTGTTTGAAACATACTTATTGTATTTTTACTACTTGTTTAGACAATACTTCAACTAATGTTTAAGGTTTTCTTCTCGAAACATTGACATTACAAACAAGGTTTTCTTCTGAAAAAAACAAGGTTTCAAAACCATTTGTACGTCTTTTAGGGAACTTTCAAGATTCACGCATTCCGTTCCCGATTCCCTTTACAGTCTCTCCAATATGGGCCGATTATGTTACACGCAGCCGCAGCTGATTCGCCAACCGAAACTGTTCTTTAAAACCATCGCGATGCCATTGCCATAATTTAGAACCATAATAACATATAGTTTGTCTGTCCATTCGTTACCTGAACTGATATTCATTCCGATTCGTGGAACCGGAATGAGAATGCGGAACTCTACAACTGATGGAATGCAGTGAGACAGAAAAATGCTTTTTCAGGTCTTTCATGACATTATAGTAAAACATCATAACACCCATTTTAAATGTATTTTGCAAGTCAAAAATCGGAACTCTAAAATGTTTTATCTTGACTTACTTAGCTTAAATGTGTCCCTTATGGAGAATATATCACAAAGTTCTCCCATTGCCAAATTAGCCCGACCAAAGTGCTTATGGAAAACACTTGTGACTTATGATGGCACAACCTATACGATAGTTGAGGCCATAGCCTTACGCTAGCATAATTTCCAAGAGCTAGCGTACATGATACAAAAAGTGTCTGATCTTTTCAACAGGTTTCCACTCATACACAAAGCTGAAGCAAGCACCAAGACACGCAATCAAAGCCGAAAATGAAATCTTTGTACTAGCATGAATGTCATTGAGCTAAAGGTCACAAAACTGATGGTTGATAGTCAATGGTAAGCAAATATGGATCAGTGGCCGAGGAGGAGATCTAGAGTTCCACATTTGGTTGTTACTCGGAGTTAGATTGAGAAAGATAAGGAGGATGGTTCCCATTGTATTTGTGTAAGTGCTAACATAGATAATGCCACGCGTTGATGGAAGCAGGTTCAGCTAGGTTATAGGTAAGTGCAATGATCCAACTAAGCCTTTGTGTTTAGGCATCTGTGATATGAGGACTCGAACTTCTTACGGGTACAACGGGCCTTTCAGGTGTAATTTCTTGTTCAAATCTGTTTAATATCAAGGTAAACCCGTATCAAGCGGAAGGTAAGGAAGAAAGGCGAGTAAATTAAAAGAAACCAGTACTTTTCCAAAGACCCCTAATCATGGTGAGTAAAGTACACATTATCGTAGAAAGTTTTGACATCCTTTAAAGTGCGTTAAGATTTGACAAAGAACCCAATATGTGCCAACACATGAAGATTCTCTCATACACCTCCATAGTTATTGCACTTCCATAAATAATACTTCGGTTGTCACATTTTATGTGTCTTGCTTTCTTTTTTTACTTTAATGTCCTCCACTCTTTGAAAAATAAATCTTTTGACTTCCCAAGAAAAGGTATCAAATAAGATGAAAGATAATATTGTAATCTATTAAGTGAGAAGCATTTTCTATAACACTCAATATAGTAGTTAAATTCCTCTATGAAGACTGAATTAGAAAATACAGAATTACCTTAACCCCTGCTCCAACAAAATGAGGAATATCCTAAATCTAACTACCCGTAATTTTTTTGTTACATTTTCATCTTCAAAAACATGATGATTACTCTCCTTCTGAGCCACCTACTTCAGCATTATGCTTCCTCCTTTTTTTCTCCACAAGTGAACTCCTGACTGGAAGACATACTAGAAACAGTATGGTTGGAAATCGAGACCCAAAAGGCGGAACATACCACGTCTCACGGAATACTAGCAGCATCGTATTGCACCAGCAACTTTCTCATGGTCGCACATAAATACTTGTCAAGCAAAAATCTTTTGGAAGCACGTGGCTTGCTGCCATGTAATGAAACACCCTGCACAACCTCCTGATATTTGAACAACATTTTGAACCATAAACATAGGTATATTCGTTGGTGAACCCTAATAGTTCATTACTAAAAAAACTTGCACCTCTGTATTCCGCAGTATTTTAACATGATCCTTTACTGACATGCTAGAAGAGTAAAGTAGTTGCGGAGACACGGCACCTCTAACCCTCCACCATTTTTAACGAAAAAAGTGGTTCATACAGATTTTCCCTGGTACAAGATCGAGAAAGCCATTCTAGCATTCTTTCTTTGCCATGTACAAGATCGAGAAAGCCACAGATAGACGAACTTTTGAGCGCCACAATGCTTGCACAAAAACACTTTTGAATATCTCTAAAATTTAAAGGACAAAATCTGAGGAAATTGATTTCAAAAGTTTTGATCCTTTCTTTTGAGAACCTCCCTCCTCATTCCCAAAGTAGCAATCATCAACTCTTATAAACTTTGCCTTCTGATTATTGATTGAGTACATCTTGGAGTTCTTAATTCGCAAATCTCCTTTTTATATAAAAAAAGAGACCTATAAATTTAAAATAATTCGCAACCAAATTTTCAGAAACAAATAAAAAGTGCAAGGAATAATATTGGACCATATACTCATCATAAACATACAAAGCAGGCCAATCCACAAACAAACTTAAAAAGTGGCTCCCATGCCACCACATAGACCTTCAAAATGGTGCTTAAAGTGAGTCCTATGTGTTTTTCAAGGCTGAGGTAGTCGAATGTTAAAGAAACAAGCTACTCGCTGCAGGGGAAACTCGGATGAGTATACTTCCTCACACACTTCTAGCATTTTATTGATATCATGAATTATAGTCTCTTCAAGTTTTACGCCGAACCAAGTATCCCAACTAAAAATGGAGCAAGATCCCGGTCCACCCAATGTCAAAACCCTATCACCAATGGTCGAAGTCTACAAGCCATTTCTAGTGATGGCACATAGTAACACAATCGCTATCTTAAAATACCTACTTGAAGAAGAAGTCTCAAAGTTTTTAGCATGACACAGTTACCAATTTGGTCGTAAGCGAAAACTTCGCCATTTCGGATTGGGGGAAATGATTTAACGGACCATTCCTTAGTATTAAAAGTCTTTTGTCCAAAGCCATTCCAAAAGTTTATCATGGCATGGCTCAATTATTTAACTGGGTGAATTAGTGAGGTGAAGGACCCCCCAAAAGAGGTGGCTGCTACCGTGACATGCTCATAAGCGACGGCACTCTTAACTCTTAACTTGAGAGTTATACTTGGAATGAGATTTAGTTATCAATAGAGAGACGTGAAGGAAGCTAGCTCCACAACATTTGGCATTTGCTTGCAGGATGTAACAATTACAAGTCCGTAACGAACACGTTCAGGCACAGCACTCCCTCAATTTAGCACTCTCCGCCTCCCAATTAATATTTGTCAATCAACATTCTCTCTTTCCTATATAAGTCGACGTGTTCTCCATTTTTAGCTTAATTTAGATCAATTGTGGTATTAATGACAAATCACCTTCTCAGATTTCCCAAACACACAATATACCAAACCAAACCAAGCCCCAAAATAAACTAAATCCACAACAAAAATGCTTCTCTCTTAAAGTAATACAAAAGAATCAAACTCCATCATCATTATGACATTACAACACAAAATTTAGCAGGAAATGAAAACAAATGGTTACGAAATCCAAACATTCCTTCAGCGAAAGGGCAAAAAAAACACAAATCGCGCCAATAAGAAGAAAACAATCACCTAGAGATACTCCATTGCTGAATTCAGCAAGCTACGGTGCTCAATCCATCGCCAAATCCGAAAAATCGTCAGTTTAGAAGCAAGAAATCGACGGAAACAGAGAAAGCTTCGTTCTTCGTTCGATGTTCTTCAGAGCTCTCTAGGGCTTTTGAAATCGTACCTCTGCTGTTCAACGCTCTTTCGCTAAAAAGTCAGTCCAGTAAAGAGAGAGAGAGTGGTGACACATGTGGAGATATTATATTAAATCGGTGATGATGACGTGGAAGAGAAGAGAATCGGAGGGTGGAGGTTTTGACACGTTGGATGGAGATCTAATGCGAGAAGGAGAGTAGTTCTTGCCGGATCCGGGTAAATCGATTTGGATCCGGTCAGGTACACGTGGTGCGTTGCGGGGTGCGTTAAAGGTTCAGCCGTTAAAGTTTGTTGTGGGGCCCACCGAGTTAAAGATACTTTGCGTAACGTAAAGTGGGGCCATACAATGCGGTGGGTTTTGTTCTTTGTCTGACTTCAGAGGGCGCAGACAAAATATCTAGGGATAATTGTTCAAGCACCCCACAAATGACGGGAAAATAACAAATCTCCTTTTTATTTAGGAGTAAATTTTGCTTGGATCCATTCAGTTTGTGATGGTCTTCATTTATACCTTTTCTTGTTTGGAATCTTCACTTAACCTAAACTGTCCGTCACTTACACCCTTTTATTTAAAAGAAGAAGAATAAAAAGAAATGATAATGAACAAGAAGCGAGATAGAGCAACAAAGTGGAAAAGCGTTGGTAGCCTCTGTATGAGGTCACGGGTTCAAGTCCCGTTGACGACAAAACAATTTTTAAAAAAAAACAAAGTGGATTGTAAAAAAAGATCTTCCTAAGTCAAAGGGGTGTAAGTGAAATTTATCTCTAAATAAAAAGGTGACTTCTTATTTTTCAGTCATTTGTGGGGGTGTTTCGGCAATTATCCCTAGATATTTTGTCTGCTTCCTCTGAAGTCAGACAACGAACAAAACCCACCGCACTGTATGGCCCCACTTTACGCAAGCATTTTGTTTAGTTTCACTTACACCCCTTTAATTTAGTAAAATCTTCACTTGCACCTATTTTGTTTGAAAATATTCACTCACACCCCTATTTTCTTGGCGGCGATCAAATTTACACCAGATCAGTTCCCACTGACTATCAATTTGTAGCTGTGATGGCTCTGGTCGAGCTTGTCGTCGTAGGTGTATTTCTGGATCATGTCGAGGATTTACATTTTGGTTTGGAGTAAGCGCCGAGGAAAATCTATTCGACTTCGTTCTCTTTGCTCTTCCTCGCAGGTTTGAAACTTGTGACGTCGGAGGTTAGGTGTTGGTTGAGTGTTGGCTAGGCTAGCTCAGAGATTGATGATAGAGGAGAGTGATGTTGGTGGTTTGGTGATGGTTAGGAAGCATGGTGCTATGGTGTCCTGGACAGAATAAACATGTTTAGAAAAAGAAAAATCGGGAAAGATAGAGAGAAACAATTGTATTTTTTTCTTAGTTTGGTTAATCACAAAATACCTTAAACATTCTAATAAAATTTATTGAAAATGTACGATTTGGGGTCTTCTTAGTCTCCTATTTAGTTGATGAGGTCACTTAGAGAAAGAAAACAGGTATAAAAAATGAAGTAATTACTTCATGTTAGACTGCTAGTCCGCTAGTTAATTTCAAATATCAATTCTGTTTTTATAAAGAAAATTATTATTAAGAAGAAGATGATGATGATTTTTTTCCGAGAAAAATTACACCAACCAATGGATAGATCAATAAAGGGCAAAATTATCAAAAAAAAACAATTATTTAGGATACCCCACCCATTAACTAGCCGACCTAAATAAAACTAGTTAGAGGTGTAAGTGACAGGCAGTTTGAGTCTCTAAAGAGTGTAAGTGAAGATCTAAACAAGAAGGGGTATAAGTGAAGAGCCCTTCTTTTCTTTTTGAACGTGATCTCATAAATTGGAAAGAAACCCAAGAAGAATTCATATTGTACATTTTTTGGTAAATTTTACTAGAATGTTTAGGTATTGTACATAGGATCATGTTGTCTAATCCCCGCACCAAGCCACCAAAAACGATATCACTATCGTCAGTCTATGAGCCACCCTAAACCAACACCCAACCCACCCTAAACCGATACTGAACTCGTCGACGTCACGAATTTCCAACCACCTGGGGAGAGCCGAATCGGCTTTCCTCGGCGCTTACTCCAAACCAAAATGCAGATTCTCGACATGCTCCATAAATACACCTACGATGACAAACACGACTATAACCACTAGAGCTAAAAAACTGAACGTCGGTGGGAACGGATGGAAAATCGAACCACTTTCGACGGAGATTGTCTAGATTGTAGGTCTGCATTTGGTCGGAGCTCTTTTGCAGTCAGGTATTGGGCATGATTTGGAGGTTTCGCTCGGTGCGATAGAGTGAAAATTCCTCTATTTACTATACAAGACTCAATTCGTGTGAAAGTGAAGTTTGGTGAGTGCTCGAGGTTGCAAAATATTGGTAGGTTTGAGGTTTGGTAGTAGAACTCCCATGGATGCAGATGAAGCTATTGGCGGAAGTTCTGAATGAGAAGAGAGGGAATGGAGATATGGTTAGATGAAGATAAGTTACGGCTTATATATTCTTCGCCATTTTGTTCTTATATGAGGGCATTATGGTCTTTCTTATTTAGTCAAATAGTTTTTGTTAGTCAAAAGGGGTGTAAGTGAAGATTTCCAAACAAAAATGGGCGCAAGTGGAGATCATACTAAACTAATGGGGTGTAAGTGAAATTTATCTTTTTATTATATGTCGAGAAGTTTGTGAAATCATGGACCTTTTGTGTGTTTGGATGAGATGATTTTAGAATTTAGGTTTAGAATAAGGGGTGTTTGGATTGAAGTTTTCTAATTTTTTTTCGGGTGACTTATTCGATTACAGCAGGTTGTTGTTTTTATTATTTTATTTTTTCGTACAAAAATGTAGAGTAGAGCACCGGTTGACCTGACAATAAACCGACCCATGCATATTTTTTAATTATTTTCATTTTTTGGTTTTTATGTGAGGGGAAAAAAGCATACAAATTTGCATTAAGACACCGAATGCCCAAACCCGGGCACCGGAGAATTTCACCGGACATGTCAACCCAGGCACCAGAGCACCTTGAACTAGAAAAAACGTTAGCTTTGGATTTTGAAAATCAAATTCGTCTATCCATACAATACCTTTGTTTGAAAAAAAAAATTATAAAGAAGATGAACACACATTTTCCTTCTATGAATCAATAAGATATTGAGTTTATAAAAGAAATCCGTTAAAGCATTCTTTTGTATGCGACATGGACTTTCTGAAGACATCGGAATAAGAAAAATTGCAGATTAAATAATAACAATACTAATTTTCTCAAAACAATAATAGTTATATATAGTTATGCACGTCGGAAGATCAAGTGATAAAATACTTATCTTTCTATCGATCGGCGATTGCATGTACAGATCGAGCAATGGATAAAGTGATCGAACCGGCGGATTGGATAGCTCCGAACGTGGGTTGGATAAGAACAAACTGTGACCGGACTTGGGGCTACAAATAGCAAAAGGCCTCCATCAGATTAGTGACAAAGGACTTCGATGGCGGGTTTATGGCCAGAAAAGCGGTGCCATTACCATTTGGGGCATCAGCAATTGAAATCGAATGAAATGATGTACGTGAATGATTAAATCTCACAGCAGATATGGGGGTAGAGATGACAGAGATTGAGACGGATTCACAAATTCTAGAGAGAGAATTCAAGTTTTGGAAAGAAAATGAGACAGGTGAAATGGGTGAAGCTTGAACGGTTTTTTAAGAAAATAAGCATTGAATGGTCTAGAAAACTCGGGTGGTGTGAGGCGGCGTCAACACAGTTGCACACGTATAAACTAGAGTTTCTCTCCAATTTGAGCATATGGGCCAATGGGCCGGTACCTGCCCATATTGGATTATTAATGTTATAGAAAGTGATGTATTAAGGATGAGTAGCCCAATCGATAAGCGAAATTGGTTTTATTCTAAAAAAAGTATGCGAGCCAATTTCAGATAAGAACTCTTAGAGTTTTCTGATTATTAGAAAAGGATTTAACCAACAACACATATTACTAATATGGTAGATGAAAACCAGCCCCCAGATGGTATGCTAGAAAGTGAATATTTATGGCGTTTTGGACAACTACTAATATTGGACTCCTTAGGTTTAAATAATATGTGTGTGAGTTGAATTTTCAATACGAATAGCCCAAAATACACCATTCCTAATTTCCATTTTTTTATTAAATGAATTCAAATTATATAATAAAGTGTTTTGCTATTTCAAATCTCGAGATATTATCTGAACCATTAATTAATTCTTAAAGAATGTGGAGTAATGATAACTCTCTTTTAGGAGTTATTATTATACTTTCTTAGTACTTGTATTAGTCTTATTTCACATGATTTATATGATATATGTGCACAAATATGTGAATTTGACGATTTATAAGCCTACGAGTGAAAAGTTGTGTTTCTAGCTTATTTGTGCATGTTTTCTCTCATATTTGCTATGATAATTGCACGGGTTGTTTAGTGTTGTGTATCTCAGGTAAAAGAGGTGCAATGGAGCTTATGAGATGCTTGGATTTGCTTGGAATGGAGCTAGATGAAGAGGAGAAAAGAAAACGCAAAGACGAAGAAAAGTTGGAAAAGTCACACAGGACCAGCCTGCACTCTTTTCGATGCCCAGGAAAATCTACAATGAATTTTGAAGCAAGGCTTGCGGCATTGGAAAGTAGACATCCGTAGATTTCCAACGGTATATGGTAGGCCCGAAGACGAGTCCGTATGAGGGAGATACAGCCCGCGCAAAATCAGCAAAGAATTCTGTCCGGGAATTACAAAGTAGAGGGGCTGAAGTGCAAATTCGGCATATTTTCATTAAAAAGCGTGCCCAGCTGGTAGAAAACGGGGAGAACGACCTAAGAGACACATATTCACGCATCTTTGAAGCCTTGGGAGCTAGGAAAGAAGGGAGAACAAGCTTGGAGCAAGAATCATCAACTACATTGAAGATTTTAGCGTTTGATCTTCGTTTCTTCATCTTTTCTTCATGAACTTCGTTATTTTGGATATGTTGAACAATATTATGTCTAGCTAAACTTCTTAAAGCTAGGTGGTTGATGGAAAACTAGGGTTTGTTGGATGATTTTCCGGATTTTGGACTTGATGCATGCTTTTGCTTAATTCTATGAACGTTCTTGTTAGTTTATCTATTCTTGTACTCAATTCTTAGTGTTCTTGGCTTGATCACCCGTAGAATGCTACTTGTTGATAGAATTGCACGAAAGTGAATTCTTTGAGACGTGTTAAATAATAGGTAGATAATCTCGTAGTTTCTTGAGACCGAGAGGAGATAGAAACTTGATTAATCGTGTGAGGGTAGTTTCGATTGATTTTTGTTAGAACTTAGTGAATTCGGTGGACCGATAGGACCCGGTGAACAAGTCTAGGAAATCAATTAGATTGTAGTGATAGACGGAGGTGGACCGAGAGGACCCGAAATCTATTATTTACACAAATTCACGTGAGATCGAGAGAAGATCGTGATGGGTATTACCCGATATAACTAGAACGTGAGTAGAGTGTTTCATGCATAATTCCGGAAATCGTTAACAACCCTAGGGACATCAATTGCCTAGTTCTTCCTTATTAATCGTAATCAATCACGAGTTATTTTCTTTTGAAAATTGAAAACCCTACAAAAATATTTAGTACTTGTTATTTAATTTACGTCGCTTGTTTGTGGGCGACAACGTTACAAATTCAAACAACTTTTTACTTGTTACTTAGATATCGTAGAGTTAGTTTCTAGTTAGCTAGTAATCGTAAATTCCCTTGGGTTCGATACTCGGAGTCGTAAAATACTCCACTTACTACTTGACCGTATACTTGCGTTTAAGCGCGTAAAGAATTCGCGTCAAGTAACGAAAATGTTCATTGAAAATTGAACGTATTGATACGTCTGCCGATAAGCTAATGGGGCAATAGTCCTCTGTCAGAATCTTCATTATTAAAACCAAATAGAAAAACTCAATGGAATTACCCCTACTGACATGCGCCATTTATCTCCCATCTACAATTTACTAATTGATGATAGTATACTTTATTTCTAATTTACACTCACATACTGACTTAAGTATAAACACTTTGCTAGTTGACTACCAGAATCAGTCTGGACAAAAGTAAACTTAGGTAAACGTACTTTCTTTCTTAATCCCAATTGTACTCATCAAGATCATCACTACCCAGACTGGTATCACGAACTTTGACAGTATTGGACGATATTTAAGAGTCAATATGAACCTCTCATCTATGCAAAACTCAAATGTTTCAAGAAAATTGAATTCTTTCATTCTATATGAGCTTCTTTAAAAGGCCTTCTTCTCTCTAGAGCTGGAAGAGTCACACTAATTAAATATGTCCTATTCTCCACCATGATTCACCCCATGGCTTGTATATTCACCTTCTCTCTTGGATTGTTTTTGCCAACTGGACATTTGGCTATCTAAACCCCTTAACAAAACCCTCCTTGCCAAGAACTTCTAAAGAATTCTTTCCTCACCCAACTCTCTTCTGTTGCTAGTCACTTTCAATTTGCATGGATTTTAGCTACTCTCTGGACAATGAGACTGATAGAAACGATAAAATCTTTAGAAATGAGATGTCCACTTTGTAAGGAAGCATTGAAAAGGTAAAACATATTAATATTTGCTCGTGGCTCAAACTACTCGTGCGGAAGAATAATCTAATCGACAAGATTAGGGGTTACTTATCTGAATTTGATTTATCGAAGACCATCGGCACTGAGGCAGAAGATCAGATCGAAAACCATATTGGAAGGCAACCAGAGCAAATGGGCTGGGCTCCACCTCCCGACGGCTGGACAAAGGTCATTACGGACTGCGTCACGAACTCTGACAAGGCCATCGCCTGCACGTGTTGTGTACTCAGAGACTCAAAAGGGGTGTTCGTTGCTGGTAGATTTTGCAACACCCCCCAAATCATACGGTCGGCCTAACCGTACATTTGGAAAGAGATGCCTCCGCCCGAGGTGATGAGCCTCATTGGGAACGGATAAGGATCGTCGGTTCACAGCTAGTACAACCACCGATAACATAAAACTTCAAATTATAACTTTTACGATTTCCATAAATGCAAACAGTGATAATTTTTTGAAAATCAAGGAATACAGTTTTCAGTGAGATAATATACTATGTGAGGTTTCCAACTAGCGAGTCTTCCTGTCCAAAGTGTCGTGAACGTTCCCCCCACCTCGATAGCCAACCTGCGGTTTTAAAATAGCAAAAGCCGACGCAGTTTTTACAGAAAATAGTCAGCAAACGGCTGAGTAAGCTAACACCCATAGCACGTAAACAGATGATGAGACATATGACAGGAATAACCAATTCGCTGATAAATAATAAATGTCAAACACTCGCGGGAAAAGCGTTCACAGCTGATTCGGTGTGTCAAACTCCGTAACGATCTCAAATTTCGTGTTATTAACCCGAAGATGTGGTCCATCTCGGGAAATCAATTCTAATAGCCATTCACAATAATACTTTAAATCTCAAGATATCTCATATCCATAGGAATCGAGTCCAGAAATTCATTTTAGTAACTAGTTGATACGGGGCGTGACCATATCCGATCCACAACCTCTTTCTCATATGTGCAAAATCACCCACATAACCATAACTCAATCACAGGAGGTTCGCATCACAGCGCCTCATAACCATATCTCAATCAAAAGGAGGTCAGAGCCTCATAATCTCATAATCTCATAATCTCATAACAGTAACCTACACAATATGTCAGAAATGTATCGTATCAGGGATATGGCACAAACCCACGCACAACAGCTTTCCACTTTACATGATTATCAATTTTCATTCAAAGTATAGAATCGTGTAAGGAGCGTAGATGTTTAAATTATTTCAAATTATTTCACAATAGAGTTTAGATGTTCGTCTTTCGGATTGTTATTTAGATTTGGATACCAATTTCATACAATATTCCTAAAGAAGAGTTATTCAAAACCAAGTAGACAAATAAAACACGTATAGTAAAATATTCTCAACCAATTGTCGTTTGTAATTCCAGAGAAATATTTTCAAACCACCATATGTCCCGATTCGGGATAATCTCATAATATTGTCCCAATTAGGGAGAAAATCTCATATAGAATTTATTTCCGTTTGTTCATGAAAAACCATGTTTATTAATTAGTTGTAGCGGGGAACGAACCAATCCAATAATATAGAACCAACCATCTCGCATGCATCCAAGACCTTAAGTGCCGGCACCCCCCTAAGACTCTTGCGGCCAGAGAGGTGAGTACAGGGAGCAACTCGGGGCTAATTGCAACCGAGCAAAATATCAAAATAGAACGGGTGGTCGTGCTATCCCAAATACCATAACCACAATGTATATAAGGTTCCGCCGCACAACTGTTTTCACTTTACGTTATTACGTGTTATTAATTTCACGTGATAGTTCTCAAAGAGTCCTTTAGACAAATATTTAAAATTTCAAATCGAACACATATAACACAAATCACATTTGAGACATAAAAGCATAAAAACATATTTAGACATGAAAGGAGGACAACACGTTTGATAATTGTGGCTTGTGAACTAATTAAACATGGCCTAATGTGGTAGTCGGGATTTGATTGGTACTTTATTTAGACGTACTTCTTTCGGATTCTTATTTTCGGATTTGGATTATCATTTTTCATACGATACTTCAAGGAAGAGTATTTCAAAATAAGCAAATAACTCAAATAAATCAAGTACGGTAGTAATTTCACAAATAACTCACGCGATACGCGGAATGAAGGAAGGGCACGCGAGGCTAGGCATATTAACTTACCAAAATCCAAGCACGTCTCGTCTACGGAATCGTCACCTACAAATCGGAGCTTCTAACTTAATACAATCTCAACAAATACACAACTTATATTTATTTCTACCTCCTTTTATTTTTCTCAAGACGTTATTCATTTTCTCTTATTTATAAACCCAAAACATATTTTCTTTAATGTTATTTACCCCCAAAAATAATTTATAAATAATAATCTATAAAAACTAATTTTATAAATAAATCTGAAATTAAAAACTGCATATAGTTTCTGAAATGACAACTGCCTCCCCCAAAGTTTCTAAAACGACATTATAACCCCCCTGAAAAGTTTCTCAAAATGACACTTTAACCCCCTAAACGTGAACATTCAAACTAACCGATTAAAACGTGGATTCAAGGCTTTAAAACTTGATTTTGATTACTAAAAACAACTCAGGGGAAGATTTCAAGCATACCCAGTCGAAGAATCGCGAGAAACGGTCAAGAATTCGGACGGGTCAAGATCGCCGTCGGGTTGCCGGAGGTGGAGCTTTCGCCGTGGCTTCTCCGGCTGTTCTTGGCCTCGGTTGAGGCCTCCATCAGCCTAGTCGGACCTCCAGGAGGCTAGGGGTGTGGTTGGAAGTGGCTGGATGCCACTGATTTGCTTGGGCTCAAAGCTCGCCGGAAAATGGAGTCCTCGCCGGCGTTTATGGCGACCTGCTGTTGCAGCGGTGAAGCTGCTGTTGTTTTCTTCTTTTTCCTCTTCTTATGGTCGTGCAGAGAAAGGGAGAGAGAGAGAGATAACAGTGGAGGGGGAGAAGAAGTGACGGGCAGTGGTGGTGGCGGCCATGGATTCCGGCGGTTTCTCCGGTGGTGGCAGCGGCTATTGCCGCTGCTGTTGCTGCTTCTGTTTCGTCGGGGCAGACAGAGGAGAGGGAGAGAGTTAGACAGAGGGTGGAGAGGTAGGCAGAGGGGATGAGGGTCACGGTGGTGAGGTGGTGATGATGTTGGTGGCGTGGGGGTTCTCGCCTGTGGCAGCGGCGGTGGGGCTGCCTACTGCTGCTGCTTCGGAGGCCAGAGGCAGAGAGAGATAGAGGGAGAGAGATGGAGAGGTGGTGATGTTGTTGTTGGCGATGGTGGTGGTCGCCGGAGGTGTTGGTGGTGGCTGTGGGTTTCTCTCGGCAAACCAGAAGAGAGAGAGAGATGCAGTGAGAGGGAGATGGGTCGGGAGAGGGTGAGAGCAGAGAGGGAGATGGCATTGGGGGTGGTGTTGGTGTTGGGAGATGGGGTGGTCTCGGGTGTGGTGGCCGAAGGAGGTGGAGAAGGAGGAGATAAATAGAGAGGGAGAGAGGGACGTGAGAGAGGGGGAGATGTACAGGAGAGTGTTGGGGTTTGGGAAACAAGTGTTGGGGATGGAGAAATTGTGGGGGATTGGGAAACACTTTTTTTTTATTATTATTATTATTATTATTATTATTATTATTATTATTATTATTATTATTATTATTATTATTATTATTAGTAAAGTATTATAATAAAATATAATATAAAATATGTAGTATGTATACGGTATAAAATACGGTATTAATACGTATAGGTAGAGAGTATAAAATACGTATAGTATAAATATAAAATACGAGTATTAAATACTACTAGTTATGTAAAAGACAAATAATACCCCCAACTACAACTATATATTATTATCTAAAATTACATCCACCTCCCCAAACTATAACATTTTGAAAATAACTTATTAAACTTTACGAAAAAAATACGTCAAAATATTCAGAAAAATACGGGGTGTTACATCCTTCCCCCCTTAAAGAGAGCTTCGTCCTCGAAGCTAAGGTCGCTCCCTCCCTCGCTCTCCGCCACTTGCAGAAGCTCCCCCACCACCCTAGAAGCTCGACCGAACTCCAGGTAGCCAGAAACAGCCACCCCAGTCGCCGGAGCACCATCGTTTCCGGCGATTTTCCGGCGAAACTTCGACGATCGATTTCTTCCCCATTCGGTATCCGATTTTGATGTTTTTTGTCATGAATCACATTATTTTAACTTGAATTTGAGTTTTATATTGTTGAAATTGAATGGGTACAAAGAATAATCGGATCGGTGATTTGGGTGTTGATTCATGAAGAAGATGGTGAAGGAGGGTACTTTTTGTTATTTTCAGAAACTTTAGGGTAGGTTATGACTTATGCAGAAACTGTTAAGGGGGTAACAAGTTGTAGTTTCAAGTAACTTTGGGATAGCTATATGAACAATACATAATCTGAATTTAATTATATAGCCAAGTTTTGTCTAATTTTGCTTATTAATTAAAGTTAAACACTAAATAAATTCTTTTGTATTATAAACTAAAATATAACAGAAGATACTAGTAGTTGAGATTAAGTTATAATACAATATCTATAAGTTAGATTTCTTAAAATATGATCTTGTATATGTATATATATATATATATATGTGTGTGTGTGTGTGTGTGTGTTTGTAATGAAAATAGAAAGTTAAATTGTAAATTTGTTATTATTAATATTACAATCGATTTCTTGAAAATAAATAAATAAGAATTTCATTTTTGTGTAATCAATAAATAATGATCTTCATTATTAATTAAATGTCACTTTAATTCTATTTAAACAAATAGTGAGTTTTCAAATAACTATAATTTCTTTACCAACATGTGAACTTGCTAAAATTAAATTTTGCTAGTTGTAAATTAGAAAATTTAAGAAATGATTTCATAAACTAAAAATAGCACTTCTAAGTTGTTTTATGGATTTCATTAGTAGTACTTGTTATTAAATAGTTGGAAAATAATATTTTATCAATATTTTAAATGATTGTTTAATTATTTAGTAACATCATTTATGTTAAATTATAAATGGATAGTAATATTTTATTAATAAATAAGTTAAGTCACCATTTAATTAACTAAGTATGTCATCTTCAAATGGGGATCGTGAGGGTTGGATTTGACTTTTCGTCCTAGCCGAGCACTCAAATAGGATTTGTGCATTTATTCGTTTAGAATTACCGGCCTCGTGACTAGATGATTGATAAATTGTAGGCGACGGATTTGTGGACATTGGCTTTGTGGACCACCCTACGTACTAACTGCTGAGTCAACATCAGGTGAGTTTACATGCTTAGTCTAGTAAGCCTAGCTTCTTTCGCGTCTACGTGATTATATGCTTGTCTCCAAAATGTGCCTAGCTTCCTTTGTCTCAAATTGTGATAACGGTGACTTGTCTCGAAATATACTTGTGAATTATGCTTGGTCTTGTGGGCCTACTTGTCTAAATAGAAATGGTTGTCAAACTTGATTTCAACTGATTAAGAGCCACGAACTTGCTACTCCTGGAAAGCTAAGTGTTTGTTACACCAAATCAGAAAATCAGTAATATCGTAATAAGGATATGCACGTAATGGAATTAGACGTGAGTTATTTAATTCCATTGATCTTGATGTTATGATCGGCCCTGGCCGGAAACACCGATGCCAGGGAGTTTCCCTTGACTAGTTGAGTCTTGGATCCTTGTCGGCTCCGGCCGGGAACACAGATGCTGGAGTTCCCCTTGACTACTTGTTGTGGTCATGGACTACGGTTATGTTGGCTCCGGCCGGAAACACCGATACCAGGGAGTTTCCCTTGACTACCTGTTGTGGTCATGGACTATAATTACGTTGGCTCCGGCCGGAAACACAGATTCTGGAGTTTCCCTTGACTTATTGCCGAAGTCTTGGACTTATTGGCCCCGGCCGGAAACACCGATTCGGGAGTTTCCCCCCACGCCTTGTTGGCTAGAGATATTATTTAGAAGGCCCTTTGTCGGCATTATTATTTGATTGCGAGTCCCGATACCGCCATTTCCATATCGGCACTGTGAATAATAACTCGGTTTATTTGATCTTATGGGGAAACTGATAGTTGGATTCGTAATGACAGTTGTGAATGACTTAATGGGACATGTTTTAAGCCTCGGATATTGAGTTACGTGTAACTTGGTTAACACGGTTAATTATGACGCTGCAACTCTGATATTGTATTATTTTTACTCTTACTCTGTTATTCCTCAATTTTTATGATAAACGCACTGTAGTCTTTCTCAGCTTCCTGTTTTTACATGCTAAGGTGTATCTCACTCAGCATTTCTTGCTGACTTTCGAAAAACTGCGGTCTTTGTTTCAATCCCCCGCAGGTCTAGGAGCTGGGAGCCGGGAATGAGGGAATCGCAAACTTATCTAGTGTTTGGTAGCGCTTTTATCATGTCGAACTCTTAGTTAAATTCCACCATGTATAATAGTATGCATCATGTTGAAGACAATTTATCAGTATGTAATATATAATTATGGGATGTATTGTTCTTGATTTCCGCCGCTTCATTTGAGTAGCACCCTCCTGGGCTCTCCGGTCCGGAACGGAAAGCTCGGGAAACGAGGGGTGTTACACATCTTCTTACACCATATTGATATATGTACTAATTTTGAAGGCTTGTCCGAGCATCGAAGCAACATGCGCAGTTTGTTCCCCTGCAGCCTCAGCAGCGCAGTCAGCTTTTGCAGCCAAACCATCCAATTTGGCAGGAAGGGAGCCCTCAAAATTTGCCAACCTCACAGCCTCTTGATAAATCCCCCTCCAAACCTGATGCCAAGCTCTCCCCAATAGCACACAAGGATCATGCAACAGAACATAACAAACTGCTCATTCCAACTCTCAGACATGAATTCAGGGCCGGCCCTAAACTTTCGTGGGCCCTAGGCGATGGATGAAACTAAGGCCCTTTTTAACATAATTGTGAAGAAAAACCTACCTCAATATTTTTTTATTAACATAAATATAACTAAGCATATTCATTAGTAATTTTTTTAGGAAGGCATATATGTTAGTAGCTGAACGTTGGTAAATAAAAATGTAAAACCACAAAATTTAAAGGCTGAAAATTATGACAAGGTTTTGATAGTGGTCACGATCCAAATCAGTTAATATTTTAAGGAAATTTCATTTTCCAAATCAGTTGCCAATATTACCAAATTTTATGTATAAATTTTACTTTTGACTATGTATTATATTACTATATCGCCCCTGCTACAAAAATACAATGGACTCCTTGGAATTTGGGGTCCTAGGCGAGCACCTAATCCGTCTAGCAGATGGGCCGGCCTTGGACATGATAGATCCCAGCACCTCACCAACAACAAAGCAGGAGCCCTTGATGTTTGACAAAACAATAGATTGATTATGTTGCTGTCTTCGTTTAACTCTTCTCAATTCGTCATCTATCTAGCATTCTCTGAACAATCTCTCTCCCTTCTAATTTCTTCTAGTCTTGTGTGGTTTATTTTGGCCAAAATAATGATGGAACTGCTCTCAATGACATTTTTTATCCCTTTTGTCAAAAAAATTAAGGGTTCGCAGTTACTTAAGTTTGAACTATTAATTTACCTGCCAAAGTTTAAGTGTAAAGCATATTATTTAAGGGTTAGGGTTTTATTGTAAGAGCATATTATTTAATATTAGGAATTAGTATAATTTAATAACACTTAATTGATACTGCCAAAGTACCTAATTACTTTTTCTTACTTTCTGTCAAAAAAATTCTGCCTCCATGTAAGCTAATTTTTGGGTGTAGCTCTTAAATGTCACTTTCTTCACCCACTTTTTGTAACATTTTGGTGAATTTTCACTCTATTTTACTTTCAGCTGAATGAACTTTTCATATTCTCCAAATGTATTTGAGTTTTCTTTTGTCCCTTGAGCACAATTACAGAGCTTGAACTTCGTTGTAAATTCAGCTGAACGATTACAAATTTAGTATCTCGAACGAAAAGAGTTTTCTCGGTTCACCGGCTGCTTTTCTCAATCAATGCCAAAACGGGAAACAAAAACAAGATACCAGAAGATTTTCCCAACATTGGAAATTCTTTAAGAGCAGAAAAGAGAGAGAGAACCCTTGAGTCATGCATGTTGATGTGTGTATGGAAATGGAGGTGACTGTTGTAGAACTGGGAGAGAAATGGGCGCATCTAGACCATCAAAGATAATTATTAGCTAAATTGTATCATTGGTACCCATCATTTGGATATTGAGTGAATTCGGTATCCATAACTTCAATGGCAGCATTCACAGTACTCATAGTTTTAATTTGTTGCAACGGTGGTACAATCTGTTAACTTTCCATCAACATATTGAATGGAAATATGTAAAAAGACTAGTGCGCTCCTATTTTCGCTCAATTTTTTTTATAACATTGCAACTTTTACCTACAAAGTTTAAAAATGTTACAAAACATTATTTTTTAATTTAATTATTTACTTATAACTAAAATAAGATCATGTATTTAGAAAAATAAAATATTTTTTTTCTAAAAGTACAAGTTATGACGATAAATATTTCGTTTATAGAAAAAGCTATACTAAATTTATTGATTACTACTATGACAAGTAATTTATTAAATTAAATAAAATTAAGATTCTATAAAAATAATTAAAATTTTAATTATTACTATTACAACTATTTTTTTTACATATGCAATTAGATAAATAAATCAATCAATCAATCAATTCAATATTCTATTAAACCTATTTGTAAAATTAAAGGGCTGAGAATTAGGGGCGCATTAGTCTTTTTATGTATTTTCATCCAACATACGAATGCAAAGTTAACAGTGGGTACCATCGTTGTAACAAAATAAAAGTCTGAGTACTGCAGATAGTGCAATTGAAATTTTAGATACCCAATCTGCACAAAAACTAAATTACGGATACCACCGATGCAATTTAGCCTTAATTATTAAATAAGATGCTAAAGTGGTGGTTGAAGCTTGTGGTAACCAAACAAAAGCATAGGTCAGTGGAACAATAGAGCGGTGGCCACCTGCAATTGGCTGCAAGACCATTCTCGTGTTCTTCTTAGTTTTAGCCCTCGCAGTAGTAACAGAGTTGCTCATACTTTAGCTAATTGGGGTCATGAGAGAAATATAAATGGAGCTGCAGATGTTAAGCTTATGCCAACTTCGGTGTGTAATGCCATATCTGATGATAGGGAAAGTTTTGGCACCTTTCTGGCTTAATACAAGCACATTTATGCCCAAAGAAAAAAAAGTTAATCCTAGTTAGAGATTACTGTAACAACAACCCAGCTTTAAGCTGACTCCCACGTATAATCAAAACTTGACAAAAGCTCACGGTCAAAGATAATGGCCCTGTTTGGATAACAAGGTTGGGCTAGTTTGGTTAACCAAACCAGGTGGATGTTTGGATTTAATTGTTTTGATTTTGAAGTTTTGACTTTTATGTGAGTAGGAAAATAAGTGAAATGTGGGTCCTACAAATTTTGGGTTGAAGTTTTGGTTAACTTTTTGTGGGAGTTAACCAAAACATGGTATCCAAACAGGGCCAATAGATGACAGATAATTTTCCGAAATGGGATAGAACTTTCATCATTCAACTACCTTACATTTAGGCAGGTTGACATTGTGGTTGACATTGCGATATATGCAGTGTGAGAATTGACATTTAACTCCACGCATTATCGAAAGTGCAGATACCACACTGTCAAATTTCGACATCAGATGTCGAGATTTTAAAACACAATGTCATCTCTTTAAATAGTGCATGGAGTTAAATGTCAATTTTCATACTGCAAGTATTAGTTACACGTCAGAAGTTCAAAAGGGTGTATGAAGAGACAGAAGGAAAGTGCATAATTTAGACTAGTCTAAATATCGTATCTACAATAAGGTGACAGCGTCGCAACAAATCTGTGCCTTATAATCAAAGCATGTGGCCCAAAAGGGCTAGAGTAAACGACACAGATAGGCTAAAGCTATCCACTCAACTCCATCTTCTTTTCTTGTGGCCTAGCATCCATTTTCTTCAATCCGCATTCCTCCATAAGAGAACAAAGGAATACAAATTTATACTCATGATCATTGCAGCGTACCTTGTGGATGGAATGGAATATACTAATATTCGGACAGACTCTTACATTATCTCACATTTCATTTGAGCATAGGAAGGTGACAAGAACATGAAAAGGGAGGAAAGTGAACTACTTCCCCATTGAACTAATACTACAACTTGAGATAACTCCACCAATATGAACAGTGACTAGTCTCTTTTGTGCATAAACTGCATCGAACTAAATCAAACTGATAGACTAAATAACCAGCCTCCGCTTAACTTAAACTAAGACCTAGGAACCAAACAACTTTCCTGTTCCAGCATTACAATGATAATGGCTTGTCACAAGATTCAAAACCTATGAAACAGGCATCCCATTTCCAACTCCCATTCTAGGGGTCTATATGCCTCTGGAGGACTAGAAACAAACTGTTGAAGGCATAACCAACGCTGAGTGTCACAACTCACAAGTTCCGGCTCAAAGTCCATTGACCCAAATCAGAAGACAAATTATTACTGTACCTGCTCATTGTTTGGTTCACAGTATCCGCAATTCCATTTTCCATCAATTTGTGGAATCTGCAACCAGGCTCTGGACTGGTTTTCTGGTCCAAGTTTATACGGCTTTGTCACCAATATTCTTTTACCTAATATGGTAATTCCGTACCGGAAAACTGTTTCTTATAAGAAATGAAAACATAAAACAATCATGGAGCCTCGTGTTTCAATTATCAGGGCATCACATAGTGACATAGAAGTGCATTTCTCAAGTACAGAAGAATGAGTCCTGTACTTTAATTATCACAAGAGAAGATTGTCAGTCATTAACTGAGGGGGGGCATTGCAGCACATGATCTTCCTCATCGGTCGTCAAAAGGATAAAAAGTATATAAATTCATACAACTGAATTTTCAAAAAAGAAAATGGAGATAACTGGCAATATGCATCTAAGGCACAGAACAAAAACTGAACTATTTGAATCACGCTTTCAATGGGTCCATTCAATAATCTGTAATCAAACAAATCTTGTTCTTTATTCAACTTCTATATTCCAAGCAATTCAAACGCAATTACAATGCTTCCACAGCTTTCTGAACATCACAACAACTCTAACCAATCTTCAGACTATCCGCGCCAGAAGGTAAGAAATTCTAACTATTACTTCATCACTATTCCGATACTTATTGCATATGAATACAATTTCTGATATCAGAATATTGATAATTATGCACATATGTAAATACAAATGCAAAGAATGATAACCTACCTAGAGAAAATATTAGTATAATTACCTTTAAAAAATTTATGCTGCTGCAGATTCAGAGTCCTCGGGATTATCAAGATTTAAGGCTCGAAGCAGTTTACGCCAAGATTCTGGGATTCCACCAGGAAGATCAAACTCTAACAGCTTCCCGCGACTCCGGTAAAACTCCTCAACTGGTCGGCTCTGCAGGATGTACTGCCACATGTCAATTTTCTAACTACAGGAGCAAGGGCATGATTACAGGTACAAATACTGATAAAAAGGATTTTCATAATTGTTAAATAAATGAATTGACATCACTCACAATACTTTCAGGCTGATGGTACATAACATGTTTTCATAAGGCATCATACACGCACGACCACTCTTTGATCAGATGGCACTAAAATGACAACATATAGCATCGCAGTGCCTAAAAACAAAACACCCCTAATTTTATTAGGCTTAGCTTATAAATTAATCCAATAACGTGCTGTCCCCAAATGAGCCCACTGATGATGATATCATTTCAAGGGTTCTGGAAAGTTTAGCTATTTGTCATTGATTATCTAAGGAACAGACAACACAATTAACTAATGATTCTCGCTACTGGAACAGAATAGGGAGGTGTGAGGACAACGCTCGAGAATGAAAAGGACAAATACCAGATTGCTACCTATATTTCCACAAAATCTCAACAGCCCAGAGCCTGAGCCTCCGGCTCTATACTTCGCCATCTGACCCTCCTCTTTATCCCTCTCTATTCCCAAGTGTCTGTTCCCTAGCTTTAAGCCTTTTAACCCGAATATTGTTAGTGCAAACCAAATTCTCTCCTCTTTGTGTACGGGGTGCATGTCATTGTGAACATCTAGTTCTAGTCTATTCTAAAGGAGGAGTTAGAGGCCTGGGGCTACCAATGTTGTACCACTTGATTAGCATCACATTGACTTGCTGTTTCATTATTTGGTTATTACTTTTGATAATAATAAATGAGATAATTTCAGGTAGATGAGAATTTCACAAGAGACTTTCCACAAGCAACCAGACTAAACGAGGTAATAAAAAAATTGCTACCACATTCACTGAAACATGCAAGTCATGCATTTGACCCTATCAAAGTACCTGCCCAAGCCCTTCACATGAAACCTTCCGAAAAACTGTGAACTACTACAATTTACACATTGGCATTTACTGAAAAGATGAAATCCATGCTTCGGAACTTAAACTCTTAGAAAATATTTTCTTATGATCTGCTGTTGATAACACCTTTCTTATGATCCCTTGAACCTTTCACGTCCTACAAACACCACTCACCCTCACGAATGATGATATTTGTTAATAGTATGAATCAATATTGCTTTACACTATTTCTTCCAGAGTATAAGTGTTTTACAGTCTTCTGAATTTTTTTCCAAAACATGGTAACTCCTGTAAGCAATTCACAACAGCATCAACTACGCGGGCAAATAACATTAATTAGATAAAAAATAAGTTCAGAGAGATGGATTTATTACCATTTCGTTGTATACTCTGAGTCGTTCCTTAATAACTTCTTCAGTGTCATCAGATCGGGTGATAAGTTTTGAAGCACAATGAGGTGGAGGAAGAAGAGGTGGCATGTACATTTCAGGGCTCCCGCCTTCACCCTTGATGTCAATGCAGGCAACATTATAATTTCCTCCACACTCACTGCAAATCCTTCTTCCGAGACACTTCGCAAGCAGAGCTTCTTCCCGGAGTTTCAAATTAATAACCAAGTCAATGTCTGTCACTCCTTCCAAAATTTCCTGAAGACAGTTCAAAACTCTACTTAGTAGAATGCAAAAGAGCGTGGAATTCTAACAAATACATCACCATGTAATTCTAGAATACCCCAACCACAGCATAACAGAAGAAACTTCAAATCAAAGATCACGTAAAAATTAGATCAACTACTGTTCAAGCTTCTTACTAACAACAGGATAGGAAAGAGAGGGTTAAGGGGGGGGGGGGGGGGGGGAGATTACTATGTGAAACTAACGGAAAACAAGTTTAAGGTGCCTCTATATCACACACTCTAAGGTCACTTGATGTGTTTGTGATAAAGAATGATTTTACTTGATTTGTAGGACATAAAAGGAAGTATACACACCAAGGAGAACTGATTTCAGGCACTGCAATATGACATCGGAAACTAAATTTAAATGAGAAATTGGCTTTGGGCATAAACCACTGGTGATAACTGATTCATAGAGCTAAGGACATCATGACTAGAGCACTAATACTCTTATGATGTAGTTAAATAAAGATTTCCCCCTTTCCTCCAGTCATTAGATATTGTTTGCCGTAAGCGAAGAAATAAAACTAAATTTTTTCATTAACCAACTAAAAGAGAGTCAGTGGAACAGTTTGTAGATTGCAATAAATTTAGGAGATAAAACAAGGAAAAGAAACCCCACCGCCTGCCTTATAGTTCGAGGGAAACCGTCTAGTAGAAATCCTGTTTCACCTTTAGCTTCTCCAGCTTCAAGACGCTGGGACAATAAGCTTATTATGATTTCGTCAGAAACCAATTGCCCTTGGTTAACTATCTCTGCAAGCTGAAAATACAAGGAATGACAAGTCGAAGTTAAAGAGGACTCTTATATGGAAAAATGCAAAGGAAAGCAACTCCAATAAATTGCTAGATAACTTCTTCTCATAGTCAAGTCATTTCACAACTTAAAATCTTAGATGCCCAACAAAGGAAATGATGCCTAGATGCACGTAGAGACAATTGAAGACTTCGGTTTCAATCAAAACATCAATCAAGAAGTCAAAAAACAATTCATAGATATGCTGTAAAACAAATATCAAAGTTTGCACAGAACATAAAATGATCCGTGGCCTGCAAAGAAATAGCCCATATATTTGTGACGCAAATTTGATCCTTCCCCGAATTGTTTTAGTATCAACTGATAGAATATGAGAAGAATAATATTATTGATAGATGTCATAAACGATTACATCGAACCTATAAATAGGCAAACTAAACTTGGAGAATAAGCTAACCCTCTAAAGTAGGAACAGATCAGAATCATATAACCTATACTAAGAAACAAAATATTCTGAGAATAATATAATATCTCTAACATCAACCTGAGGTCCCATATTAGAAACTAAAATGATCTTGTGTGGTCTAAGCCAGGGGCGGACAGTTGCGCAGTCTTACTAGTAAAATGAAAATGAGAGTAGATCTTCGTTTGGCTACACATAAGGTATCATTTTTTGAGCGGAAGTTACATCTGACATAGATATTTAGTAAACAACACAAAATAATCGTATTCATAAAAATTATTGTAAGGGTAAATTACAGATATGTGACCTACGGTTTTGGCTCAGTTACTTCTAGAACATGTGGTTTCAAAAGTTTCACTTAGGCACCTGTGATTTGCTCTGTGTAGCACATAGCAAACCCGTCCATATTTTCTGTTAAACGTGACAATACACCTGATGACTATAGGTCAAGGGGAGGATGTTGAGCAGTCACAACCATTTTAAAGTTCCTGATTGATAACTAGTTGGTGAGGGGGCTTGTACCATCAAGGACGATTTCTTCCACTTGACAGCCCTCTTGATGCAGTCAATAGGTTGATTAGGGACAAATACGGATCTCTAAGGGCGAAAGTGCCTAATTCATGGTTCGTCTTTGCACGCTGACTTTCAAACGAAAATGGAGATTATATGAGAGAGACGATGGAGACCGAGCAAAAATCCTAGCTTCTACAATAACAAATTTTCATAATCGTGAAGTGGAGCGTGTTTCATCTGCAAATCCGTAAGACCTGCAATTTCACCGGCACACATTTTTTTTCTTCTTAGAATTAGGGCTTCTTCATAGGGTTTCGATCGTATGGGTTAGTCTTCTTCAGATTCTTCATAAGGCTTTAATTGTATGGTTCGTGGGTGATAACTTGCATGAATCGTTTGGTCACATTGCTTTGCTTTATATATGAACTTAGGGTTCATGCTGACTTTTTTGTTTAGGATTTTCGTTTTGACCATTTGGTCGTGAAATTGCGGTGGGCCATACGGATTCCACACTATGGCATATATGTATTTATTTTAGATTTCATGATCTTTGTCTATTCCAGGAAGTTTTTTTTTAATAGTTCTATCATATTATTGGAAAGTCTATACTTCTATTGCATGTGTATGGCACTTAATAATGACAATTTGGTTCAATCTATATGTTTTAGCGAGTCTTTGTTTTATGTTTAGAGAACGGAGGAGCAGGTTGTCCACACCTGGGTTCAATCATGGGGTCAGTTCATTTATCACTGTGCCTGAGATAGAGTGTGTTTGAACCGAACAAGATGGCCTTTGAATTGTAGTATAATTCTGTGACTGAAGTCTTTTACGTTAATTCTGAAGTATCTAAAAAATAAATCTTTTACGTTGCCCCTGGAAGTAAATGTCAGTGAATTCTTCTACGTAGTCCCTGGAAGTAAACTGGGTTGAGGTTAATCAATGAAAATGATGTGTTCTACATGTTTGAGATATTCAGAGAGATACATGCAATTCATGATTGAGTTGTACTTGGTGGTTGGTAGTGGGATGATAAGATGGAGATGATGAGAATGGAGATGATGATCTGGGAGAAGGTGAGCAAGATGTTGAGTATGATGAGTGTCGTCATCCGTCTGATGACGAAGAGCAGGGTGCAACAGATGATGAACCTGAATGGTTTAGAGGAGGACTGGAAGGACCAAATGATGATAATATCTTTAGGGCTAATAACCCGCCTCCACTTGAACTTATTAAACATCATAATGTCACTGCGGGGTGGTTATAAGAACCACTTAGAGATTATGACTCCAGGGCATGTTACAATACTGATGAAGAGCAAGTAGAGGAAGATCCCAAGTTTAATGAGGACACAGAAATGGCTAGTCCTAGACTTTCAACTCAACTTCAACAGTTTGTATGTGTTTAGGATGTATTGTAGGAGCATTCTGTGAGCGAGGCAGAGGATTAAAGCTCAAATTGAATTACAAAACAAAGGTTTCAGCTGTTTTGTTAATGAATGTGAGCGGTTCATTTATGCTACGCAGTTAAAGGATGAAAGAACATTTCAAATAAAGCCATTCTAAAATGTCTGTGCAAAACGTCCTTCCACAGTTCTTAGGTTACACACACCTATCTTGCAGAGCGGGGGGAGGGACATATAAACAAATGATCTCTTTCAGAACCCTAAGATCGGCTTCTCTTACTCTCACCACCCCCTTTCTCTCTCTCACGATTGCGCACACAGAACAACCCAAACCTCCTACCTGTATCGAACGAACTCTCAACTCTCAAGTCAGCCAAGCCTTCAAAGTCGCCATCACTCTCTTTGCCTATTGGACTAGTAAAGCACAGAAGACCTTATTCGGAGCCGTCCGTAGTTATGGAGGGATGTCATTTGAGGTTTGACTAATAATTACTAACTCACCTGCGATAAATAAAGAAATCTAACCCCAACCATTTAACTGGTAAAGGCATAGAGGTAACTGTTATGTGTTTGAGCCCCCATTCATTGGTGGTGATGGATAATTTTTTCTCATCTACCTAAGCCAGACTAAGTTACTTGGAACGCGGATCGCTCCGGATCGTGGAACGGGAACTGGATCGCAGAACACCATACTATAGGGAATTCGGTACGCCAAGGGTAGGCTGCTTTGGATACCTTTAAAGGAGTTTTACCATTGTCCACAAATCATGAAGTATAAAACTGCTCAATAGATACAATATTTAAAAGTCAATACTCTAAAAATAGATTTAACTCAACATGTCCAAACTTTATTTTCCCGTCTACATAGATACTAGTGAAAATAGTGAACAAAACTGGGATCGCCGAATTAAAAGATCTGGATTGCTGGTGTCCCGCGTTTCGGAACGCGCGATCCAATTAGCAATTCGGGGCGGCACGAGCGAATTGTGGTAACACTGAGCCAGACTAGGGTTGACAACCCAACACGAAGCTAGCAGGTTTGGGTTGACACTACCCCGCTTTGTGTCAAACTGGATTAACACAAAGGCGACACGAAAATAAATGGGTTAAGTCAAGGTCAACCCGCATAACCTGAAAATGACCCCATAAAATGACCCCTGTAACCTGTTTAAACCACATCTATTGTTAACTCATTTATGGTTTAATAATGTTACCCTAGTAAATTGAGGGAAAGGGGGTATATAGACAAATTTTCTCCTGCAAACCATTAAATTCAGCCTCTGACTCTCATCCTCCCTCTCTCTCTCACACACTCAGAGAACAACCGAACTTCCAACCCGTACTCATCGAACTCTCAATTCATGCAAGCCTTCATAATAATACCTACTAGTCTTCTACTGAAAACTCACAAAAAAAAAATCAGCAAGAAATAGGCACATTTTTTTCCATTTCTGCCACAAGGATACCCTACCAAGCTTGCAAAAAAGTTCAAAACAGCTCTAGCATCATCCAAGCAGAAACAGAAAGCTCCTAAAAGCATTCCATGTTGAACAGGTTAGATAATCTCTCTATTCTTATAAGATTTGAACAGCTCAATTTGTTTGCCACACTTCTGCCGTTGCCACACTTTTGTTTTCTGAATACCCATATCTAAGACGCCAAATTATGTGGACTACTCTCTCTTATTACTTGCAGTTAAATAGTATTGTTATGGATATTTATTAACGCTATACTGACATCCTTGGCCTCAATTTCTTTCTACCTACTCTCCGTTTCTTCTTTCCCTCTATGGATATGTATGTACTATATCAACGTCTTGATGAATCGTAAAACATGTATTCTCCTCTTCTCATTGCTACAAATCATTCCTTTTTTCTCTTTCATATGTTCTTAAGAGAGCTTGGTTTATAGTCAAGGTTTTGTTGGTGCTAAAGAAGCACAAGAATTACCGCACACCTTTGAGCTGAGCTTCTCCTGGTCAACGAATATTCTCAAGGATTAGCACATAACAATGTTTGCCACGACAATGGTGAGTAGCAGGGTAGCAAAAAAAACATCTTTTCTTTTTGAGGGAGAAAAAAGATATTTTGACGTAATGCTCAATAGATAAGCAGGTTTGCATCTTATTTAGCTCCTTAGTGGGTTGTTCTCCAAATCCAGAATGCTACGTCCATTCAAACATGGTGCACAAGTGCAAATGATAGCTGCTAATAATGAAAAGAAATTATTTTTGGCTATTTGTTTCAATATATCCAAATAATTTGACTACTTAATAAGATGAAATGGGATCCTTCCCAGATTGTTGGTAAAGCCACCACCATCTCTTAGAAATCCTATAAACTTTGGGAAAATTATGTCCAATCAATTGGAGTAGTATCGCACTGTCTCAAACTGAAGAGAAGCAGATTGATCCTGTAATTTTGTGTACCTTGTTCTCTTAATTCGATAGTGCGTTATTTATTCTAAACATTTTGTGGTTTGTTTGAGAGTGTCCAGGAATAGTTGAAGCTGTCCTCTCCTTCTGATCTTATCTGTATGGTTGGCTCTGATGTCTTGTTCGTCATATGAAATGCCTCAGTGTTTGGTTAAAAAGACGGGATCTACCTAATTAGAGCTGTCCAAGTCGGGAACGATATATTGCTGAATGGGAGCACACCAAGGAGTTTCCTAAGTTACCAAAGAAGAGATTATGAGGAATCCTACTTGGGGTACCTTATACATAACTTTCCCACTTCTGTCAATTAGTCTGACTTTAAATAGACATGTTAGTGTTCACTTATCCCTTACCATTTGCTTCTACCATTAGGAACACGATCAAATATAGTAAAATTTGAGGGTTGAAGACTTGAAGATACAATGGTGGAGGATCCAATATGAACTCCTAGAGGATAGTTTTATGCTGATATGCCAACCTTGCTTCTTGCAACCTAACTTCTTCCAGGGTTCGAAGTATTGTCACAATACAATTATAGCCGTGTAGCTACAAATGATCAAATATGATCACAGCATCTTTAACATACTCTACATGTTGAAAAGTTAGTGTATAATAAAGGTCACGTGCAAGGCATACGTATCACAACTAGCGATAAATAAACAATGAGGACGAAATTGACCCTCTCGCGTATAGCACCCGAGATTTCCTACCATATATCTCTCGATGATTGAACTCTCAGAAGAAGAACAGAGCATATTTTCAACTAATCGAGGAATCCATCTTCCAAGAATCTCCTATAGGCTGCAGAAACAAGATTCTAGCAAGAACAAGGAAAAGCTGTTGACAGTTAATTGGTACTTATTGCCCTTCCAAAAAATTCACTCCCACCAGTTAAGAAAGGGCATCTCAGTCATTCAACTAACAATGAGTGAACACATCTCAAAAGGTCACTAACTTTTACCTTGTTCAAGTCAGCAAGTATAAGTCCCCTAACTGGCAAGTAAACATCCATCACTCGAAGAACCACAAAATAGCCCGTATGCTTCTCCAACTCCACTTCCAAAAAAGAATCACGATCAAGAATAACCCATCTGGACATAATGTCTCGTCTTCAAATAACCTAGCTTCAGTATCGTCCTGAAAAATGAAGTATACAACTCAAACGAAACCTCCCCCTTTAGCACCCAAGACATTCCGAGTTGGACAATGAGATCCCTTCACCTATTCTCATAGAACCCTACAATAACCTCACCCTCTGCCTCATCATAAGCCAACTCCAGAACCTCAGTACAACCCATAAAATTAGACGAACAAATTTGATGGAAGAACCCCTCATTTAGCAAAAGGGAACTTGACTTCTGCCATAGAATCAGACTTCCTATACGCATAAACTCACCTCCAATTCCTCACACCAAGTTATCAAATCAGCCAACATTTTTGCTAACATGCATTATCACACTATGATGAAACTCCTATAACAGACCAAACAACTGCCATAACTAACCCCAAATCCATCAGCACCTCAGAATGTTCCTCACTGAAAACTAATCAATCATTTCCCTTATTTTTTAGGCTAATTGGTTAACCAAGTCATGTGGGTTTTCTCTTATTACACAATCACTTCCCATTTACGCCACCATTCAATCAAATCAACAAAAGGGTCTGCAAAAAATGGATTGACCTTCCTATTTATGTCACCATTCAATCAAATCAACAAAAGGGTCTGACCTTAGAGGAGAGAGGACCCTTTGAGGAGAGCTCTTCACGGACCAGATCGCCGGTGGAGATATGAGGGATTCCGAGGAGCTTGGAGAGACGACCGGCGTATGTCCCTTTTCCGACGCCGGGACACCCGAGGAACACCCACTGGACGTTCCTGTCCTTGGATCCGAGTTGCAGAGAAGCGAGTGAGGACGGTGACCCAACTGGGTCAACCCCGCGATTCAAGGAAGAAGACAAGCTCCTGAAGGCAAACGAAGAGAGAGCGGAGGAGCTTCTGGGTCTGAGAAAACGGTTCATGACCGCCATTGGGAGGACGAGAGAGAGAGAGAGAGAGCGCTTTGATGTGGGGTTTGGAGGTTCGTCTGCGATTTGGGGTGGTGAAGTTTGGTATGTGAGGTTTGAATGACGTTTTGGGAGTGAAGTGATGGAGATGGGTAGAGAGAACGATTTGAGCTGAAGTCGTTGTTGTCTTGCTAAAAGTGGTGTGATGGGTTTTGTGTTTGATTTGATGTATGCCAAACAAGGTTCTACCACCACGTTTCGTTTTTGGAAATCAATTAGTACACGTTTGGTTTTGCTCGTTTGGAATAAATTTGATTCTCTTCCCAAATTATCATCACACTATGGCCCTATTTGAATGTGCTTACTTAAAGATTATTGGTGTTATAACGGAATATCAAGCCAGAACAAATAAAGGCAAGGAAACATGATTGAGAACACAAGAATGTTAGCTACAAGAACCAAAATGACCATGCCTCCCCGATGCGTTGGATGTTGCTATAACTCCAACGAATGCGCTAGATGTGTGGATACACCTTCAAGAACCAAAACAAGTGCTCCTCCCATAATCAGACTTGAATACATTCACTGATACGTGACCCAATGTATTCCCGATGCGCTCCAACCAAAAGCCAGATATATGCACCACGACAAGTGCCAGGAGTCGTGCTAGACTAGATGCACCATGACTACTGTTAGAATCGATTGTCGCAAGATGCTCCTGAACTACCTCGATTGCGCCTGAAAATGCAATGCTTGCCAGAAACAGGTCGCGCCAGATTTGAGCCAACCAAAAACAGACGCACGCCAGAAATAGACTCGTGCATAATGCGCATCAGAACTAGACTGCGTGCAAGAACCAGACTCACGCGCTAGATGCTTCAAGCCATGAGCCTAGATAGCCCCCAAGGGGCTTAGAGAATTAGGCCATCATCGGAAGTCCCTCCACCTGCAGCAAAAACTACAGATGCACAGTTCTTCTTGGGACACTCTTTCTTTCAGTGGTCTTTCTCCTTACAGTAGACACATACATCCTTTGGAAACTTGGATACTGGTCTCATGTATCCCTTGTCGTTGCTTCCTTTGACCATCAAACTGGAAGCATGATCGTCTGGACATGTGTATGCGGCCATATGCCGCAGATCCATGATGTGAAGAGATGACCTAACCTCTTATGGAGTTATTAGGTCTCTCCCAACAATGAAAGACTGCATGAAACCCTCGTACAATGGAAGTAGAGACATTAACAGAATTAAGGTGACACCTCCATCCCTTACAATTCATCACTACTGCGCAGTTTGAGCAGCATAGTGTTTAGTTTGTTTAGGTGATTCCTGATAATGTGTACCTTCAGACATGCGCAGACTGAACAATCACTACTTCAGCATCAACTTGTTTCTAAGAGACTTCATCATGTAGAGGCTCTCCAACGTGATCCACAAAGCAATTGCAGTCTCCTGTTCTGCGACTTTAGTGATCACATCGTTCGCGAGGAACAACATGATCATTGTGTACTCCTCCTCCATCATCATATACGCATAGGTGGTTATATATACGGCCTTCTTGTTAGATGTCAATGGCAGCCAACTACCTTGCTACTGTTGGAATAGTTGCCCTAGAGGCAATCTAGTTTAGTATGAACAATAAATTGGCTAGAATATTCATTATTTTATTTTTGAGATATGTAGTATAATGAAGTCCTTAGATTTACAATTGTGTTGTTTATCTTAAATATCTCTAGTCCATTATAATGATTAATGGGACAATCATCTATAGACTAGTATGGGGTTGGATTGATATGGAGATATCACGATCCAACACATGGGTATGCATTAGGGCCTCGTTTGGGTAGAGGATATGGTATGTAGGGATAAGGCTTATGCTGGGATATGAGCAAAGATATGAATGTTGTCTGATAAGCCCTGATAAGATATGTTGGCTGTCCGTGTTTGGGTGATGTTGGATATGATGCAGGATATGAAGCAGGATATTTGCCAAAATGACTGTAATACCCTCAGTATTGTTATTTAAAATATTGTATATTTCAAATTGATGAGAAAAAATGTATACAAAATATATCAGTATTTATGTTTATATATTAATACTATTTTTTTCTACACAATAGTGATGTTGTCAAAATGTAAATTAATGCGTGAAATAAACTTGTAGTAACATGCAAACATAACAAATATTCATGAATACAACATGGCCATAACAAAATATGGAGTATAAACTAGCAAGAACAAGGAAGAACAGAGCATATTTTCCACCAATCGAGGAATCCATCTTCCAAGAATGACGAATCTCCTACAGGGTGCAGAGACAAGATTCCAGAACAACTAGCAAGAACAAGGAAGCTGTTGACAGTTAATTGGTACTTAGTGCCCTTCCAGAAACTTCACTCCCACCAGTGAAGAAAGGGCATCTCTCAGTCATTTAACTAACAATGAGTGAACACATCTTAAAAGGTCACTAACTTTCACCTAGTTCAAGTCAGCTAGTATAAGTCCCCTAACTGGTTCCATCACCTGAAGAACCACAAAATAGCACGCATGCTTCTCCAACTCTACTTCCAAAAAAGAATCACGATCAAGAATAACCCATCTGGACATAATGTCTTGCCTTCAAATAACCTAGCTTCAGTATCGTCCTCAAAAATGAAGTATATAACTCAAATGAAACATCCCCCTCTAGCACCCAAGACACTCCGAATTGGACAATGAGATCCTTTCACCTATTCTGATAAAACCCTCCAATAACCTCACCTCCCCCTCATCATAAGCCAAGTCCAGAACCTCCGTACCACCTATGAGATTAGACGAACGAATTTAATGGAAGATCCCCTCATTTATCAAAAGGGAACTTGACTTATACCGTAGAATTATGACTACCTAGACACATAAACTCACCTCCATTTCCTCACGCCAAGGTATCAAATCAGCCAACATTTTTGCTGACATGCATATCACCCTATGATGAAACTCTTATAACGAACCAAACAACCGCCATAACGATCGAATATAGTAAAAATCGAGGGTTGAAGGCTTGAAGATACAATGGTCGAGGATCCAATATGAACTCCTAGAGGATAGTTTTATGCTGATATGCCAACCTTGCTTCTTGCAACCTAACTTCTTTCAGGGTTTGAAGTATGTTACAACATACAATTATAGCCGTGTAGCTACAAATGATCAAATATGATGATATAATATTGGAATCCTCCTCTAATGTTGAACTTTGAAATTTAAGATCACAGCATTTTGAAATTTAAGATCACAGCATCTTTAACATACTCTACATGTTGAAAAGGCTAGTGTATAATAAAGGTCACATACAAGGCACACGTATCACAACTAGTTAATTGAATTGACCCTCTCGCGTATAGCACATGAGATTTCCTACCATATATCTCTCGATGATTGCACTCTCAGAAGAAGAACAGAGCATATTTTCAACCAATCCAGGAATCCATCTTCCAAGAATCTCCTACAGTGCGCAGAAACAAGATTCTTGAACAGCTAGCAAGAACAAGGAAAAGATGTTGACAGTTTATTAGTAGTACTTAGTGCCCTTCCAGAAAATTAACTCCTACCAAGTTAAGAAAGGGCATCTCTCAGTCATTCAACAAACAATGTGTGAACACATCTCAAAAGGTCACTAACTTTCACCTTGTTCAAGTCAGCAAGTACCCCTAAATCCCGTAACAGGTAAGTGAACATCCATCACTCGAAGAACCACAAAATAGCCCGTATGCTTCTCCAACTCCACTTCCAAAAAAGAATTGCAATCAACAAAAGGGTCTGCAAAAAATGGATTGACCTTCCTATTTATGTCACCATTCAATCAAATCAACAAAAGGGTCTGACCTTAGAGGAGAGAGGACCCTTTGAGGAGAGCTCTTCGCGGACCAGATCGCCGGTGGAGATATGAGGGATTCCGAGGAGCTTGGAGAGACGGCCGGCGTATGTCCCTTTTCCGACGCCGGGACAGCCGAGGAACACCCACTGGACATTCCTGTCCTTGGATCCGAGTTGTAGATTAGCGAGTGAAGACGGTGAGCCAACTGGGTCAACCCCGCGATTCAAGGAAGAAGACAAGCTCCTGAACAGCGAAGAGAGAGCGGAGGAGCTTCTGGGTCTGAGAAAACGGTTCATGACCGCCATTGGGTTTGGAGCTTCGTCTGCGATTTGGGGTGGTGAAGTTTGGTCTGGGTTTGATTGACGTTTGGGATTGGGAGTGAAGTGATGGAGATGGCTAGAGAGAACGATGGAGCTGAAGTCGTTGTTGTCTTGCTAAAAGTGGAGTGATGGGGTTTGTGTTTGATTTGATGTATGCCAAACAAGGTTCTACCACCACGTTTGGTTATAGGAAATGAATTGTACACGTTTGGTTTTTCTCATTTGGAATAAATTTGCTTACTTAAGATTATGAGAGTAATAACGGAATATCAAGCAAGAACAAATAAAAGCAAGGAAACATGATTGAGAACACAAGAATGTTGGCTACAAGAACTAAAATGAGCATGCCTCCCCCGACGCGTTGGATGTTGCTCTAACTCCAACGAATGCGCTAGATGTGTGGATACACCTTCAAGAACGAAAACAAGTGCTCCTCCCATAATCAGACTTGAATATATTCGCTGATATGTGACCCAATGTGTTCTCGATGTGATCCAACCAAGAGCCAGACATTGCACCACGATAAGTGCCATGAGTCATGCTAGACGAGATGCACCATAACTAGTGTCAGAATCGATTGTCGCAAGATGCTCCCGAACTACCTCGATTGCGTCTGAAAACGCGATCCTTGCCAGAACAGATCGCGCCAGATTCGAGCCAACCAAAAACATACGCACGCCAGAGACAGACTCGTGCATAATGCGCATTAGAACCAGACTGTGTGCCAGAACCAGACTCACGCGCTAGATGCTTCATGCCAGGAGCCTAGATAGCCCCCAAGGGGCTTAAAGAACTAGGCCATCATCGAGAGTCCCTCCACCTCCAGCAAAAATTACAGATGCACAGTTCTTTTTGGGACACTCTTTCTTTCAGTGGTCTTTCTCCTTACAGTAGGCACATACATTTTGGAAACTTGGATCCTGGTCTCCTGTATCCCTTTTCGTTGCCTCATTTGACCATCAAACCGGAAGCATGATCGTCTGGACATGTGTTTGCGGCCATATGCCGCAGATCCCTGATGTGAGGAGATGACCTAACCTCTTATGGGGTTACTAGGTCTCTCCCAACAATGAAAGACTGCATGAAACCCTCGTACAATGGAAGTAGAGACATTAACAGAATTAAGGCGACATCTTCATACCTTTTAATTCATCTCTATTGCACAATTAGAGCAAAATAGTGTTTAGTTTGTTTAGGTGATTCCTGATATGTGTACCTTCAAACATGCGTAGACTGAACAATCACTACTTCAGCATCAACTTGTTTTGAGAGACTTCGTCATGTAGAGGCTCTCCTACTTGATCCACAAAGCAGTTGCGGTCTCCTGTTCTGCGACTTTAGTGATCACATCGTTCGCGAGGAACAACATGATCATTGTGTACTCCTCCTCCATCATCAGATATGCATAGGTGGATATATATGCGGCCTTCTTGTTAGATTCCAATGGCAGCCAACTACCTTGCTACTTCAACACAACATGCATCTTTATCTTCCACAGACTAAAGTTTGTTTCTCCCGATGCACTAATCGATCTTGAGTATGGAACCTGACATCATTCTTCTTGAAACCCTAGCTCTATACCAGTTTGTTATAACAAAAAATCGAGCAAGAACGAATAAATGAAGAGAAACGAGATCGAGAATACAAGAATTGGCGTGGTTCACTAACAACGATGTTAGCTACCTCCATGAACCTGAAAAACATGATTTATTGAGAGTGAAACTAGAATTACGAACGCACACTCGTACAGAAGCTTAGCCACAACCCTAAAATTCTTATATAGACATAAGGATTCTAAACGTGCTGCCCAAGTAAACCTAAACCTCCCCAAGAAAAGAAGGAAACAACTAACCAGTCGCCCCCAGACATCCTGCTCGTGCGAGCAATGCCCTGCTCTTTCGAGTAGGTCCTTCCTTGTGCGAGCTCTAGACTTTCCCAATTCTACGGTCGTTGTTCCCTCTTGCTTCCTTGAACGCTTTGCTAATCGATTCGAGGCAGAGTTCTAAAAAATGAGATTATAGATTATTGGAATGAGTGGTTGATGTACGGAGAGAGAGAGAGATAGGGTATACTGTTTTAAACTCAACCACTCATTTTCAACAATCATAAATCTCAAAAATCTTAATTACGTTCATCCAAACAGCACCTATTTGAGAGAACTTATTTAAAAAAAGTGTCCGAATTTTAGAAATAGCAATGTACTTTGTGTGGACGTGATTGATCATATCAATGCAATTTAAGGGTCTATGTCAAGAAAACAAGCTCCATGGCACTTAGTAACCCCCCCCCCCCCCCTCCCACACACACACACACCCTCCTTCCCCCCTTTTTTCTTCTCTAGTACTACTACCTTCGTTTCTCCTGAATCTTTTCCACTGCACTATTCATCGGGACACTTTAACCTTGTGATTTAGTTAGCAAAACAATGTAAGAATATGGTAACCAAAGATGCAAGAGATTACCAAACTCTTGCATCGTTCTGTTAACCAAATCACTAGTCAAAGTGACACAACGTCAACTTAGAAGATTAAGGAGAAACCTATCAAGTACTATAGATATAGATGGGGTTTCAAACTACAGGAGTCTCACTACCAAGCTTTTCGGGTGCAGGTTAAGAAAAACGATTCATTGAGACTACTCCTATCATGTGACATGTATGTGTGGTACGTCAATCGAATGTTTAAAATTGTAAAAAAAATAGGTAAGTTCAACCCAATCAATACATATTTGTCAAAATTTGATTCACGTGCCCCACCACTTTGACATGTCATGTAGTAGGGCTAGCCCCGACGAGTACTTTTCTCTCCCCTAACGGTCAAGTTATTTGTTGTTGTTGATAGCCAAACCGTTAAAGTGTATTTCTATATGTATCTCTACAGGTGTACTCGACTTTTCTCCCGTACTTACTCATGTTTGTAACAAAAAATTATTTCCATGTTTCACGTTTTTCAAGTAAATGAATTAACAAGAAGTTATCGTTAAATAGGATTTCTCAAAAGAAACTAAAATTATGGAATATCAAGTGTATTAAACATGTCAGTTTAAGAAGATGGGACATGTCCCATATTGACGTGGCTTCTATCCTTCCAATTGTTGGATTGAGTCGTAAGCTCGACATGGGCGCAACCCGCATATTAAACCCGTTACATAAGTTGGGTTAGGTTACCCGATGTTGTCGATATTATATCAGTGCTTTGCTCTAATGACTTCCAGGTTGTTGTCGATATTTACCCGAAAATATTATTTTTACCCAAAAAAATGTGTTGTCGATATCAACTTTGCAAACTTATTTTCTGAGTTAGAAGCAATTTTCATGAGAGTCGAGTTGAGAATGATTTTAACATACAAAAAAAATAGCGGTCTACATGCTATCTTGCAATCGGGGTGTCTTGAAATTAGCAACAAGGGCGCAACGTTTTTATGAAAAAATGTTTGATCCTTTAAACCACCTAGTAAGGTCGCACTTTAGGCATAGTGGGACCCTAGTGGGAGGCCCAAATAAGGAAAGAATATTGGCCTCCTAAATTTTTAACTTGGATTTTGATTGCATGACTAACTTCCCTGAAAAACATTGGTTCCAATACCAACACCGATGCCATACCGTAGAGGAATCCTTACAGGAGTTCTAGGATAAATCTTGTAATGTATTAGTGATGCGTATATAACTTTAAGGCTATGTCATCCTAATGTGTGGTTGCAAAGTTTTTGTTGTTTCGATTCAGAGAGAGTCCGTTAGAACTCGTGCAGAACTGTCCCATCAACTTCTTTATATACGTTGCAGGTGTATTAACCCGTGCAGAACTGTCCCATCAACTTCTTTATTCGTGTCACCGGATAAAAATGCTTAAGCCTTGAAGGTGTGAATAGTAACCCGCAAGGTTTACTATATACCAACCATCTAATCCACAATATCTCTATATGGAACGGGATATACTTGACGTCCTCATCGAGTGTGCCCAACCACGTGTTCCTTGGAGGTTGAAACACCCAAGCGGATTACTGTTCCAGCAACTTGTTTATCCGTACCACCAGATAAAAATACTGGAACCTTAAAGGTGCTAGCAGTAACCTGCAAATTTACTATATACCAAACACCTAATCCATAATGTCTCGATATGAGACGAGATATTAAAAAGGGGGGATGATTTCATTGTATTAATGAGAGGAGTACATCGTTAGGGAGACTGATGACAACACTTGTAGACCAACAACTACACATGTTATCCCATCGCTCATAGATTTATATATATGCTATACTAAGAAACGCTACCAATCAAATGTCGTTTCCGCCATTTTCTTGCTGAAGATCGCTCACTCAGTTACACCATTGTAGAGCCACAACTCTCCAAATCATTGTAATCTATAGTAGCACTTTGCACAAGTTGATAGACTCAGATTTAACTGATTTTCAAATTTGAGAAACTTATAAAATTTTCACGATTTGTATAATCGTGACAAAATCCCAACACAACAGATAATGAAATTGATCGAGCATTGGGATTATAACTAGATTACTACATCATAGAAACTGAATTGCGCTCGACTCGTGACTTAGCAGTTAGCACGAACAACTTTAGTCGAAAACAGTCAAAAACAAAGTTGTTGTTTCTTGTAACATTCGGTTGGAATGCTTGTTAGTGGTATATGTAATTTTGCTATTGTGATGTGTCGCTCATTTTTACTTGTAGCAAACATATAAGCTGACCGAAAAACGTGAATAATAATAAAAAAACCATTTATATTGTAGCGAACACGTAAAATGATTACAAAAAACTAAACCCCGCCAAATAAGAGAGTAAGTAAACCCTCCAATCGATTTCGTATAACTCTTAAACCTCTCAGAAGACAATACATAAGGAAAACGAAGTCAGAAATTAACGAAGATAAAACTTCATTTGTGATATATTCCTTCTATACCAATGAAGACATGCACCAGAGGAATGCCCTCTCACAGGTGCTCGGGATTGATTCTTTTCCTCCGATAAAGAGGTTTTCCAGCCTTATATCCGCGCATCATTTCTGGGGCAATCGCTTCCTTTCTTGGGGCGGGTTGGGGAGCATTTCCAACGATGTTTGCTGACACGGAAACAACATTTGTAAATAAGAAAAATAAAATAACAATGGTGGCAATTGGTAGCCTCGTTGAATTCGTCATTGTGGGTTCCCTTGTGATACTTCAGACAATAAATGGAGTTCTTATTAACGAAGAAAATAAAATTTCTTCTTTTTTCTTCATTTTCTACTAAGGTTATTTTCTACCGTGAACTTCAATGGATGGGAGAATGAGTCTCCATGTTTGAAGCAATGATTGGAGATTAATGTTTAATTTCTGCCTCAAATATTCATGTGTTTTTGCTTATATTTATTCATACAAAAACACAACGTTTTTTATACAACTTTGATTTGATCCTCAATGACATGCAACACTCTTCATTTTTATTTGTGGATGTATATTGTTAGCCCCACTCAACTTTTAAAAACATTAATTGTACTCGCAGTTTGGTTATTGTTTTCAATTTAGCCCATCCCCTCCCAAAAAAATACATTATAACTCCAACTCAACTTTACAAAATTATTATTTATATATAATCTGTTAAATTTTCTCACATTGTGACTAATTCCTAGATCCACCATGACTCCAGAACTTTTCATTTTGTAGATTATGATGTAACGTCTATGTAATTTTTGGAATAGGAAAAATTTATTTCCTTACAAGTTGCGTAGTCTTCTCTATCGGTTGAAGACATTGACTTATGAAAATCTGACTCAACTACTAGAAATTAGACACACTTCTCTGTATCCGCCACTTCCTAGTTATACATATAGCTAGAAGCATAGTCGAGATCCACAACGCATACATAGAGGCTGGTGGTCGAAAGATCTGATAGTCTATCACCAATGTGGACGGAAGGGCGGCTTCTTTAACCATCAAAATGCTTATCTAAGTAACTCTTTGCAAGTGTTCGGTTTCATTATGTTAACAACTTTTCTGATTCTATTATGGCATCACAGGTTGGCTGTAATAGCTCTTCTCTTATGAAGTATAAGTTACATTCAATCTCATGGTAATCATAATCAGTGTTATATTCTATTTTACGACGGGTTTTTAGAGTTTTAAAATTTAAGTATTTAGGGCGTACCACATGAAATTACATACTATGTTTCATTTCTTTCTTCCCATTCGAATTTAGGACCCACTTTTACCGATAAATTTAGCTAACAATATGATACAAAAATATTTTATATTTTCATAACATTGTACAATTGTCTTGGAACTGCAATATTATGAAAAGATTAGCAAATTTTGCATCATATAGCCTTTTTTTATAAGAAGATAGTTTTTATTAAGGGATCTGATTCTTACAGAGCTAACAATGATGCTTACAGAGCCACTAACTATTTGTGTATTTTAGATGACAAGTTTGCCCCTACTCTACTCTGTTAGAGACTTCGAGTTCCAATGACTTTTTCTTCTTTAATACATTCCTTGGTTTTCTCAATTTTTCTTGTCTTCCGTGAATTTACTGCTGCCTATCAGTCACCACCGTCTATAGCAAAGACAAAAAATGGATATATTGGACGAATCTCTCAACACATTTGGTGGTAAAATAAATATCGCTATTCAATAAATCTTTCAACATATTTTTTGATGTATACAATTTCTCAATGAATAAAATATTGCGATTTAACCACTACACTAATCATGCTAAATTTCTTTATTCATGAATTACGAATTAGAATTAACATTAACGTTCATTAGAGAGCTCCATAGCTACTATCATGCTCAATCCCTTTATTCATGCTCAATCTCCCAACAAATTAGCATCAACCTTTGTTACCAAGAGAAATCAAGATATACTACCCTACTTTACTCTAATTTGTTAGAGATAGAGGGCGGAGGTCGAAGATGACATGTGTTGACGAAGACGACCTCCACCAAGGCATGAACGGGAACCCGCATATTGCGATTTAACACAGGTCCTAGCAACTGTAACAACAAGACAATCTTTGCTTCTTCTGGGTCTGAGGCGCTCGCCTGAAATCAATACACTATCTTCACGTGTATCCGTGTTGCAGCAAATGGAGACAACCACTGTCCATGAAATGAACTGTTGAAAGAAGTATCTCAATTTGCTCTGTTTTAAAATAGGTGGTAGAAGTAGTGGCGTTTGTCCACAAGAATTTGAATATGGGTTTCTAGTTAAGAAAAATACTTACATGGACTAAAAAACTGAGATAAAAATGGACAAAATATTATGTGTTATGCTATTACTTTTCAACTGACTTACTTGCCTTTATCCTTCTCTGCACTTTCACAAGACTTAGTGTTTCTTGATGTTTAAGGTTAGAGAGGCCAGACTCATAAAAGGTGGTGAGGGTGGTGATGATCGGCAGTGCGTGTCGATTTTCACGTGGTGAGTGAAATAATAAGAGTGATAGATGAGAAAAGTTGAAAAGTGATAAGTTCTTGAAACTATAAATAAGTTAAATAGAAAAAGAAAGATAATTAAAAGGTTAAATTTGTCATTCAAAATATAAGAGTAGTTGGTGGCTTTGTAAGAAGTAGTTCACGCTCTGTAAGAACCAGCTCCCTTTTATTAATTAGAGAACTAGGGACATTTCATTAAAAAAAAACTAGGGAACTGCTATAACAAGTTACTTTGTCACTCTGTAAAATAGTCGTCAACTATAAAGGTGGTTATCTTCCGCATTCTTTAGTGCTCGGTGCTTTCAATGCGTATTAGGCTATCTTGTGAGCTGTCTCATTCATGTTTCTAGGTGTGAAACTCCATATTCCTTCCCCGAATCTTGTCAACATGAGAGCTATCTCATCGAATACCTCTCACACAATCGTGAGAAATTTTTTTGTGCTCTAATGACCACCACGTGGTGCTCTACAACTAACGAGTGTTTGCCAATCAGTAACAGTTTGTTTAAATTTTGCACTTAAATTGATTGTAGAGCACACACAAAATTCACAATCGTCCTTTCCTCCTTTAATCTTTCTTCATTTTTGATATGTTGAAGCAGAAACTCTGCACTTGCTTCAACAACCAAACGGTTGATTTAGAGATCTGAAGCAAGCTTCAAATCATGTAACAATGCACGTGCTTATATTTCTCTTTCATCACTTCCCCAATAGATCTTTGCTCATTAACCACCATAATTTCTCCGTGATGATTTCGGAGAACCACTTCGGTACCAACGATTTTCTCTCTATAGGACTATGCCCTATCAAAGTTTAGCTTGGCGAAACCTTATGGAGGTAGTATCATCCAGCGATCTTCTCTCAAATTCCGCTGGTCGAAATATGAGTGGGGATTTATATTATTTCCGGCGGCTTTGAACTAATTTATGAAGCCATTGGGTTTTGGAGATCGACTGTTGCTCTGTTTCAGACTCGTATCTGGGTCACTTTGACCAGGTGATTTGGATAGCAAATTGATGAAATTTTTTGATAATTTTTTTACCGTGTTATAGAGATATTTTTTACTCTACGACACTATTAAAAGATTATCAAAAAATTACATCATTTTTCTATCTAAATAAAATGGGTGAGAAAGAGCTAGCACAGAGTGATATTTGAAAAAAATCAAATATATCAAATACATTTTATTCAGAACATTATTTTTAAAGAAGTATGTTTACTCAAAGTCAAACATGTGAGTAATCATGTGAGTAATCTAGTGGTTTCTTCCCTTCCAAGTTCCAATAAATTTATTTTAGGATAAAAAATATAGAGAATATATGAAACACATTTCAGGGATAATTGAGTTTATCATGGAAACATGTGTAAATCATTGAAGGTTGATTTAGAGGTATTGTGTCATCCCACATCGTGTGGATGTCAAATGATTTGCGTCTTAGAGTTATTTAAAAATATTCTAAATCATGACTTATCAGTTTCCTAATTTATTAGGACTATTATGGTATTGTCTATAATTTTTAGAATCGCTTGCTTTCCAATGTTAGGTAGGTTTCTTTTCTTTTCTTTTTTTAACTGAAGAGAAAGCTTTCATTGCCAAGTGGAGAGTTACAAATACAAAGAGAAGGCTGGAAGACCAGACTTCACAGCATTCCTGGCCAGCTTATGTGCCAGAGAATTGAAAATCCGAGAAATAAAACAAAAATTACACTTAGAAAATTCCATGCTCAAAGAAGCACAATCCTCAAGAATTGTAGCAGTGTCAGAAGCACAGGAGGAAGAGATAATCTGCTTAATCACACCCTCACAGTATGAGAAAACATTATTATCATTCCAATGCTTACTCTTGCTCCAAATAAGTGTTGTTCTTATAACCCAAGCTTCAAGAGTGGAGGGGTTGAGAACTCCATGAATGCATTCTGTAATACTGTCAATGCAAACACCTTCATGATTCAAACAAGTTGTTGCTATGCTACCCATCATTTTCTTAGCATCCACAGCTGCATCAACACATATGTTAAAACTAGCAGAAAGACAAGGAGGGTTGGAAACTTTCTGACCAGAAGAGCTAGTTTTCACCAAATCTGAACCACAGCAAGACAAGTAGGCATTGAGAGAATTCAAAGCCATGGTGCTAACTTGGAGTGGCCTCCACTTAATGTTGTTAAAACACCAATCATTCCGAGACTTCCAAATCCACCAGCATGTGTTCAAAAATAAAGCCAGGAACCAATTCTTATCCTCAGAAGATTCAGCAATATCAACAATTGAAATCCACCAATCTTGACAATTAGAAACCTCCAAATTGATAGTACATGATCTGAAAGGTGAGCTTAACCATATTTCTTTAGCTTCCCTGCAATCTTTGAGTAAATGCATCAAGTTTTCAGCTTCTTCCCTACACCATCTGCAGATTTCATCTTGTATCACCCCTTTTTGTTTAAGTGCAGAACTACTAGCAATAGCCCCAGAAAGACATTTCCAGAAGAAATGCTTAATTTTTGGTTGGGTGTTAACTTTCCACAAAGTTTTCCAATAAGAGCCAGAACTAGAAGAATGAGAATCAACAGAGAAACCCCCCTCCAGAAACCTGTAAACAGAGCTTACTTTGTGATCACCATTTTTGGTGAAACCCCATTCCAACTTGTCTTTGCAGCTAGTACCTCCCACAGGCAAAGATAAGATTAATTCAGCTTCTTCCTCCGAAAAAATCCCAAATATTAAATCAGAGTTCCATCGTCTCTGATCATGAAATATAAGATCACTCACCTTGACAATGTTGCAATAAGCAGGCTTGGAGGAGGAAACAAAAAAATAAGAATTTCTAGGGATCCAGGGATCTTCCCAGAATCTTATGGAGTCTCCATTCCCAACTCTCCACCTGATGCCTCTTTTAAGAACACTAAGACCTTCAAGAAGACCTCTCCAAACCCAGGAGCGGCCACAAGAAGGAGATGCATTCCAGAAAGAAGAATTTGGGAAATATTTCCCTCTAAAGACAGCAACAAAAAGTGAATTAGAGCTCTGCAAAAGTTTTCAAGACTGCTTAGATATGAGGGCCAAATTGAAGTTGTATAAATTTTCTGAAATCAAGCCCTCCCACTTCTCTTGATTTACATAAATGTGTCCAGCTCTTCCAATGCAGCTTTCTCTTATTTCCATTATTAAGTCCCCACCAAAAGTTGGCCATCAATTGAGACAATTCTTGACACAATTTCTTAGGGAGCAAAAAACTAGACATTGCAAATGTAGGAAGGGAAGAGAGAACTGACTTCAGATAAATCTCTTTACCCGTAGGGCTAAGAAGATTAGAATTCCAACCAGAGAGCTTATCTTGGAATTTTTCTTTCAAAAACTTCAAAGCTTGGGTCTTTGATCTACCAATAAGAGAAGGGATGCCAAGATAAGAACCATCCTTGAAGTCCTTGCTTATCCTCATGTAAAATTGAATAAAGTTCTTCAGCAAGCCTTTTGTACTTGGGCTAAAATAGATTTGGGACTTTTCTCTTTTCACTGATTGCCCTGAAGCTCTCTCATAAGTGCTCAAGATAACATTAATAGTTGATGCATCTTGCATGGAAGCTTTGCTGAAAAGAATGGAGTCATCTGCAAAAAGCAAATGACTGATACAAGGACTTCGTCTAGCAATTTTTATACCCGAAAGCCAACCTTCATTTTCAAAATGATTAATGAGAGATGTGAGCCCCTCTGCACAAAGAACAAAGAGCAAGGGAGATAGGGGATCTCCCTGTCTCAATCCCTTTGTAGGAGTGAAGAAATCTGAGAGCTCATTGTTGATGACAAGTCTGTAGGAGGTACTTCTAACACAATTCATAACCCAATTTGTCCACTTCCTACAGAAACCAATTTAAGAAGTATTCCTTAAAGATAAATCCAGCTAACTCTGTCAAATGCCTTGAGCATATCAAGTTTTATAGCCATTTCACTATGCCCTTTCATCTTCTTCTTCAAATGATGCATGAGCTCTTGAGCTATCATAATATTGTCAGCAATGACTCTGCCCTTTACAAACCCTGATTGGTTAAGAGATATGATTTTGCTCAGAATGACACTAAGCGTGTTTGCTAGACATTTGGATAAAATTCTGTAGACCACAGTACATAAACTTATGGGTGTATAATCATTCAGATGCACAGGGATTTGAGTCTTTGGAATTAGACATATATGAGAAAGATTAATTATTTTAAGCATCTTTCATGTCTTGAAGAATTTTTTTATAGCTTTGCAAAGATCAGTGTCAATAATATCCCAATAATATTGAAAACACTTGGATGAGAAGCCATCATGTCCAGGAAATTTATCAGGATTAAGATCAAAGCATGCCTCCTTAATTTCCTCATCAGAAAAATCAGGAATGAGAAATCAGTGCATGATATTAGTGACCTTTTTCCTCACTGTAGCAAGGACAGGAGTAGTATCTCTTTCAACAGTTTCAGAAAAAAGATTTTTATAGAAGGATACAAACTGCATATGTACCTCTTTCATGTCATTGCACCAAGATCCATCATCTTTAGTAATACCTGGGATTGAACTCTTTCTCCTTCTGTGCTTTACTAAAGAGTGGACGAATTTAGTGTTTTTGTCACCTGCTTGCAACCAGGTGGATCTAGCTTTCTCCTTCCAAATGATCTCTTCTTCCAACCACATGGATTCTAGAGCTGATTCAATTCTGTAGAGCTCCTCAACATCAGCTCTAACTCCTTCTTCTCTGATTCTTTTTGCTGACTCCTCTTTCTCTCTGATTTTTCCAGAGAGACCCCTATCATTAGATTTGCTCCAAACTTTAAGCTCTTGTCTGCAGATTTTCAGCTTTGATATAAAAGAGAACATAGGGTTCCCCTCCACCTTTGAATCCCATGCTCTAACAATAATGTCTTTAACTTCTGGAACTTTGCACCATCTAGAATCAAACCTGAAAATGTGGGAAGCTTTCATGACTGGAAATTGAAAAGTGTCAAGTAAAAGCATGCTATGATCATAGCCAGAGGCTGCAATATGTGAAATGGAGGCATTAGGCCAATGGTGAAGCCAATCAGAGGAAGCTACACACCTATCAAGCCTTTCTTCAATGATACAAGAGCTCATCCTTCTATTCCACCATGTGAATGGATATCCATGAAAGCCAAGATCAATTAAACTATTCAGCTCAAAAAAATTTAAAAGGGGAAAGCAAGAGCTTAGGGATCTAGAGTTTCCTCCCCTTTTTTCTTTAGGATGAACAATATCATTAAAATCTCCCCAGATGCACACTTTTGATGAACAACTACAAAGGTAATTAGTAATAAAATTCAGTTGAGAGAACCTCACATTGTCTTCCGGGCACAAATACACACAAATCAAATGCCATTCATCATCTTGACCAAGGTTGCATAAAACATGAATGAAAAAGTTGCATAACTTGATAAGTTTAAGATTGATGTTGTCTTTCCATAGGACTCCCAAGCCAACTGATTTACCCAAAGCATCAACCCAAAAGCAGTTTGGAAACTTCCTGCTTCTGTAGTTCTTATTCATGAAGTAGCACTTTCTCTTTGTTTCACATAAAAAGCAAGCATCGGGATCAAGCGAGTTGGAGGATATCTTGAATTGTTGAATTGTCAGGGCTCTACCTGCACCCTGACAATTCCATGCCAAGAGTCTCATTGGGCGGATTGGGACCAGTTAGGGCTGGTTGCCTCCACCCGATCAAAAAGAATAGTAGCATCATCACCTGAGTTCTTCAATTTCTTATTCTCAGAAGACGTCTCCAAGTCTGTGTCAACTTCCATTCAGTCATCCTCTCTTCCCTTAAGACTTCTCTTCTCCTGAGCGGTTTGAGGTTGTTTCTGATTCCCATGTTCCCTTGCTTGTCTCTTCCAGCGACGAAGGGCTTTTTGAGCTTCATCTTTCTTGGTTTCTTTCTCAATTAGGGTTTCATTCACAGAAATTTCGCCCTTTTCAGCATTAATCTCCGATTGATCAAGGGAATTTACCAAACTGCCCTCGAGGATGTCTTCATTGACTTTGCAGAAAGATTGACCCTCTTTGGGCTTAAAAACAGCAGCGACATGCTCAGTTGGGCTTTGAACTAGTAACACTTCGAAAGTTGTTGGGCTTGAACATCCCACCAGATTAATAGGTGGCCCAAGTCCAGAAAGAGCATCTGAATCGTCTTTCTTCTCCGTTCCCGCCTGATTTCCTTCATCTCCATTTTTCAAAAAACTTTGAAGTGCACTGCCGCATGCTAGTGACTCTTTTTCCAAAGTTGGCATTAATAAATTATTGATACCTTTCGTCGTTACCGAGACTGGCCCCACTAACTCAGACGAATCCGCGAGGAGACTCTTCGTCTTCTCCATCTCCGGCGAGGTTCCCGCGAGGAGACTCTTCGTCTTCTCCAGCTCTGGCGAGATTCCGGCAAGGAGGGACGATGAAGGTTTTAACAAAGTCCGAGTAATTAAAATTTTCTTCTTCAATGATTCTAGGAGAGATAGAATCATACTTCCTTTGTTGATTTTAGCTGCTTCCCCTTCCTCTTCATCGTTTTTGTTCGCATGATCATTCGACCAAAGATCCGCCGGATGCGAAGCTCTGAGTTTTCTCACATCAAACACAGGAGCTTTTCCTTCCTTAACAGGGCTGCAAATCGCAACCTTATGATCAATAACACCACACTTCTCACAGATATTTGGAAGTTTTTCGTATTTAAACTCAACTCTTGTGATGCCTTCCCCCTTCAGTTTGAGATTAGCCTCCTTTAGTATTGGTTTGTTCACCTCAAGCATTACCTTCATGCGAACCACTCTACCTGAGTATGTGGCCTTTTCAACGACCTTAGACTCCAGTAGCTCCCCAAATTTGAGTCCTATCTTTTTGAAGACTCTGTTAGTCATGAACATACTCGGCAGGTGCCAAACTTGAATCCAGTAAGGAGTATTGAGAAGCATTCATCTGTGATAGACATCTCCGGGCTCTATTTATGCAAGATGATTAGTTAGTTTTTGAAAAAACAGGGCCTTCCTTTGAGAATACGCTCCGCACTTGCCTCATCTCCGAAGAAGAACTGGTAGAACTTGCCGCTCAAATGCTCTACCTTGAAGTTCTCCGGCTTACTCCAAACCTCCGCCATGGTTTTCCTTAGGCCTGTCAAATTGATTGGTTTATGAGAAACCACTTTTCCCACAAGGCTGCTGCAGTACTCAGAGACTCTTTCTTCTGCTTCATCTTCGCTTAGTTCAATTTCCACTTCGTCCTCTAAGTGATCTTCCTCTTCTGACTGAATGTCGACTTGTTTTAGTCCTTCTATGAGATCTAATTACTCGGTAGCGCTCATGATCTCAACAAGAGAACAGTGATCTTTGCCCTAGCAAAGAAGGAAACTTGCGACCGGGTCACAACTTTCTCTCTCTAACTTCTCACTCAAGAGACGCAGAGAACTCACGACGGTAGGTTTCTTTTCCAAGATTAGCTAGGTTATTGCCCATCTAGTCTCTCGAGTTTTGACATTGTATATTCCTGGTTAGTATCACTCTGTTCCCTCTCTTTCTCCCCCTATTGACTTCTCCACTCGTAGTTGGGTCACTTTGACCTGGTGATTTGAATGGCAAAACGATGTAACTTTTAGATGATTGTATAATGGTAATGTAGAGTAACTCTTATTCTACAACACCATGAAAGAATTGTCAAAAAATTATTTCGTTTTGCTATCCAAATCACCGGGTCAAATTGACCCAATGAATAGCGGTAAAAGTCAAAAGGGGGAGAAAGAGAAGGAACGGAGTGGTAAATGATGTGACCGTGGCCGTACAGAAATAACACAACATGCAATTGCCAAAGTGACAACATGAAGGCCTATTTATTTTTTCACTTTCTTGGTTAGAAAAGTGAAAAAGATGACAAGGTCAACACAATTAGTAGAAGCTCTGGCACTCTCTGTTTTGTGTGATTAATAAGGTTTGACATAATCATCAGATCACCAAACCCTTGAGCATGAGGTACTGAGGTCAAAAGGGTATGTAAGAAGACTTTGCTAAAAGATTAGATAACATTCATTTAATTTTAAACCCTTGAGCATGAGGTACTGAGGTCAAAAAGGTATGTAAGAAGACTTTGCTAAAAGATTAGATAACATTCATTTAATTTTAAAGTGTTAATTTCGGCTATTGGCTGGAGACATCGCCTCACATGACCTAAAGAAAAGGGAGCAAAATAAGATTTTGGTGTAAAATTATTTCCTCAAATACTACAGATAAAAGAAATCCTCGATATTGCACTTATATAGTTCTGAGGCATCCGTGAGACTTGAACATTATAGGGTGAAGGACTGATACAACCAGTATCGTTGGAGAAGCCACGTATTGCTACGGTGTAAACAAAAACCAAATACAAAATAAACTGAAATAACTTAACAAATAACTTCTTATTCCATGCTTAAAACTGAAGAACTACACTGTTAAATAGTAAAATAGCTAACCCTAACATTGACCTAATGGGCTAGGCCCGCTCTACTAACTAATTAAATAAACGACTAATTAAATAAATAAACAACTAACGAGTAATTCTAAATAACTAATAAAGATAATAATACGGGTGTCCCGTCTGATACGGTTGACCCGTATCAACTCCCCCGCGCTCGAGAAACACCTTGTACTCAAGGTGGATGAGTTGAATATATGCGCGACGTCTTGTATTTCTTGCACAAGTTTGCCTGGATCAAATGGACGGATGATGACCTTCGGAACAGTACTTTGGACGTCAAATATTGAAAACTTGAGGCCGAAAACGGACTCGGAAGGTCGAAAAACCTTAGAGTAGACCCCGTGGCTCGAAAAAATATCAACGCGGCTCAAAAATAAGCTTAAAATAGGTAATTGGCTCACTTGGAGCCAAGATGGAGCCGACGGCTCAAGAGGATCCGGAAGGAAGCCGAGCCGCTTAAAAGAGGACAACTCAAGCCGAGCCATGTGCCAATCAGCCGCTAGATCGCGCCGCTTGCGAGCCGTTTTCAGCCCGATGGCTAATCGGAGCCGTGAGCGAGTCGTCTTCTCCCTATCGGCTAAATCGAGCCGATCTTCTCCAATCGGTGATGGTTTCGAACTTTCCGGCGGCTGAATCACGCCGGGGACGATGGTGTGGGTCGTTACTGGTCCGGTCAAGTTCTGGAGCAGCGGCGGAGCGTCGGGCGGTTTGGGTGGCGGTCGTTTGTGGTCGTCGGTCAATCGGCGGTCTTCGACGAGAATCTGTTCGGCGATCGAGAGGGCGCCTTGGCGGCCATTGCCAGTCGGACGAAGGTCTCCGGGAGGATTCGATGGTTTCGGATCTCGTTCGGGGTGGATTGGCTGCGGCTGTTGTGGCAGCAATGCCGGCGGTGGCCATGGAAGCTTCTGACTGCTGCGGTCACGCAAATCGTAGTACCTCGCCATTGATTTCAGGAGAGAGTTCTGCGCAGCACTCTTCTGGTGTGTGGTTGCTCTGCCCACAGTCTTCATCGACGACTGGGGTTCCCTCCAGGTCGTGGAAGACGACGAGCTGCTGTGGTTCCGCTGGCGGCAAAAAGGTCGTTGCCAGCGGCTGTTCTTCCAACGGCGCAAGTGAAGGCTGATGCTGTTGTTGTTCTTGTTCTTGCTTCAACGTCGGCTGTTCGGGCAGGTTGCTCGCCGGATCTTGAGATGGTAGGAATTTAGCTTCGTAAATCTGCTCCTGGATGCGATAAAACTCCGCAGTGGTCACCACTCGGAGACGTCCCTCACTAGCTTTAACGTCTTCCAGATCTGTCATGGTCAGATACCCCTTCGCTTGGAAGTGTTCCAACTCTGCCACGGTGAGATAAGTAATTTTTGCATTAACTTGTTGGCAGAGTTCTTCGATGTCTTCGGGATTTTCGAGGAAGAGAGCGGTAACTTGACCTAATGGTAAAAAACTCTGATATTCATATTACTCAGATTTTTTCGTCCTTGTAGCACGGCTCTTTTTTTAATAATCTTCACCCTCGGCTTTATTAATGATGTATTCCGTTCATGATTCACATATAATTATGTCTTCTCATTCATGTCATTTTTTGTTCATTTTTTTGTTTTGAGTTTCTTTTACCTAGAATTTTTCATATATACATAGGAAAATGGATTGATTCCTAATCAACGGACCACTACCAATCGCCTCCTTACTCTTCGACCACCACATAACTTTCCACCAACTCATGGATTGCAACGAGTTATGCCGACCTTCTATCAAAGACCTCCATCACTGAACCAGAAACCGAGGTCCTCCATTAGACATGACCCATAAACTCGTAACCCACTTTCACTTTTCTTTTGGGCGAAATGTCAACTTCATTCCAAGGAGGATAGAGTAAAAAATATAAACACTCCCATAGGAGCAATAAGAAAACAAAGAAACAACTAGAGCTACAACATAAAAGAGCAACAACTGCATACATATTATGGTTATCCAAAATGACAGATTTTGAAGCACGCTGGGCTTTAGCAACCTCACCACTGGAGACCTTTGAAAGGCTGCAAAACTCAATTCGATTATAACCCCATCTCCATGACTTCTCACCCACTTTCATCTCCGACCATTCTTCACCGACAAAACTCCACCCCACCCTCGAACTCCTCACCTACCGGAGCCAAGTCTCTCTGACTTAATTAGGCTGACTTTAGTATATTCCATCCACACACACACACACATACATATATATTGAATAAAATATTAGCATATTGAAAACAACATATCTGAAATTCAATCTTTCCTTGCCCTAAGTTTAACTCCGTTTGTTTTCATAACAAGAAGACATATTCACGTCAATAGGAAAAGAAGTACTCATAGAAGAAAAATAACTCGTAAAACTACTCTTAAATAATGAACAAAATTAGTCGGTATCGAGTATAGTAAGTATGGAGAAGATAAAAACCGCAAGTGATCAAATACACGCTTACCTTTTTTATGAAGAAATGTTCCAGAAACATAAATTTATGGTTACTTGGCTCAGTCATAACATGATTTCTTTTATAGAAGAGTTTTCATCAGATCATAGCAGAATATATTTTTAGTTCGTCTAACTGAAGCAATCATGAACTATAACAAAAATTCTCCTCAATGAAAAATTATAACAAAAATAGGTCTTTCTACTTTACAAATATAAGTTCATCAGTTTTATCATAACAATAATATATTTATGTCAATAATTAATATATTAATAACTATATTACTGCATGTATGTTATTGAAGTTATAATGTATAATACCCTAATTGGACTGAATCGGGTTTCACGGATAAAAAAAACTAGGGTAAAAGACACTGACCACCCCTGAGTTTAGGAAAAATTCCACTCAACTACCCTGGGTTTTGGATAAAGACACTCCGCACCAATTTAACGGAATATTCCGTGGACACTAAGCACCCTTCTGTTATGTTCCGTTAGAAAAGTGGTTTTTTAATTTTTTCGGACCATATTGCCCCTGTGTAATTTTTTTTTTGTCTTTTGCCCATAGGCTACTCTTATATAATGTGTACAAGGGAGTTTATGGTGATATGACCTCTATCTTCCACCCATTAGCCGCCTTATAGGAGAATTTCCGGTGCACCAGCAAGTATACAACATCGCAACTGATATGAATGTGTATTGACAATTGTAGTCTTTTTGCAGAGAACCAGATGGATTTGTGAGGTCTCCCTGAATCGAGTTGCTTTTAGGTATCACTACTGCTAATTACTACACCAATTAGACATCCATTATCCAAGAAGACACCTTTGCAGTCATCACAAATCCAGTAGCCGCAGACTAAAGATATTCAACTAATGAAAACTAAGACATAGATATCAGAAAACAAGATCCAACAATTTTATTATTTAGGATAACCAAAGTAGAAAGAATCCCACTGGCAACAGTTCTTGACAATCACAAACATAGCAAAAACTAAAGATAAAAGGATTAATTGTTTTGGCCAAAAGAAGCCACCGTAACTAAAAACCACTACTTCAAACACATCAAGACTCAATCCACCAAGAGAAATCAGGGCTTTCAGAAGTTACCACCACCACGCAGACGCAGAACAAGGTGAAGGGTTGATTCCTTTTGAATGTTATAATCAGCAAGGGTGCGACCATCCTCAAGCTGCTTGCCAGCAAAAATCAACCTCTGCTGGTCAGGTGGAATCCCCTCTTTATCCTGGATCTTTGCCTTCACATTATCTATGGTATCCGAGCTCTCTCTTTCTAACTCTATCTCTCTGAGACAGAGCAACGAACCAGAACAAGCTCTGAATCCATCATCAATAATGACAAAAACCGATCTTTTCTTCACATTCCTCGACCCCAGATCTCTGATACTAGCCCAATTGAGGGAATCGAGGCTGAAGATGAAGATGTCGAGACAGCACCCGGAAGATCCAGACCCGAATTTATCTCCGCCGAAGAAGCAAATCTGGATTCAATTTGGACTTCACGACCCAGCAATCAAATCTATGAGAGAGAGGGAGACAGAGAGACTTCAGGACCCGAATTTATCTCCGCCGTCGTCGTCTGGAAGCCCTCGTCGAATCGGCTGGCGGAAACGGCAGAACGGAGTCGCCGGATCTGGGTTCGGCTTAGTCGGAGCTGGGCTCGGTGGCGCTGTTAGCGGCTGGGTTTCCACCGGTTCCTTTGGGGATCTGACCTCAATCGCGTTCTGCCACAACACAGAACAATCGCCGCCGCTACTACCGCCGTTAAGGTCACGAATCCGGTGGTGGTGGTGGACTCTCTTCTGGCGAAGCATAGCATGCAGTTGCCTTCGATCTTCACCGTGTGATGATGTTTCACAGGTGAGAGGGAAGAGTGCGGCCGTGTTTCACAGGTGAGAGGGAAGAGAGAATGAGGGGGAAGAGAGATAGATTAGGGTTAAAATGAGGGAGAATGAGAGATGGGGTCTTATATATGTGGTATTTTATCACATTTTAGGGGTAAAGTGGTCTTTTCTCCCGCACCGTTAGTCAACTCTTAGCTTCCATCCAAAAAAAGGTGCTGAGTGTCTTTATCCAAAACCCGGGATAGCGGGGTGGAATTTTCCCTAAACCCAGGGGTGGTCGATGTCTTTTACCCATTAATTAAATAACCAACTAATTAAATAAATAAACAACTAACAAGTAATTCTAAATAACTAATAAAGATAACAATACGGGTGTCCCGTCTGATACGGTTGACCCGTATCAAGGACTAGATAAGCTTTTAAGCAATGGTTAATGTTGTGATTCTATCAAGGTTGGGGTAGGGGAAGCAATGTCTTAATTTTTTCATCGCATAGAATAGATCATATGCCCATATTGAGCATAATGTAAGTCAAATTACCTACTCTCGCCGTCGAATTGGTTGACTTTTGACATTGTTGGAGATTGATCTCTAATTCTGAGGCTTACATGTTTGTCTTCTACTGGATTCGAACCTAGGATCTCATTTGAGCTAGCACCCATTTGCCATTGTTTTAGATTAATATTAATTTTACATCGTTATGAGAAAAATCACTATGTATTGGTATTATTTGGCTAGTTAAATCATATTCTCAACATAATAGAATTGCGATAATTTCAAGACGGATAGAGTTTTTAAAATGACGTGAAAAGATAGCTCCAACTACTACCACACAGTTAACAAGTCCTTATGAATATCTAGACATTTAGCGATGTTCATATTTTTCACTTAAACAAATAATACAGAGATCAATATTGATGTTATTTACCGATGTTGATATGAGTTGGACGGTATATGGCTCCACGCAGTTTACAATTTCATATGACACCTAACATCCGACCCGTCACGTCCCGACCCGACCCGGTCCATGGTGCAGACACCGAAGTGATAGGATTAGCATCCAGATTGGACATTCTGTTGGCGCTGTCTTTTTCATGGTAAAAGAGTAGAGTTGGTCGTTGGACGAGAGAAGATACACACACTCGAAGTAGTTGGGTTAAGCGGTAATTGGACTATGACCTTTTGGGGTTGTGTTTGGGCTCATACTAGTGAACCTACACCTTGGTGTGGGATCAGTTATATTGGGCTATGTGAAATCCATTGGCAAATCTTCTAAGCCCATACATGCAAATCTTCTCTTTTTTGTTCTTGAGAAATGAAATTTGAATTACATCATATAGCCGGATTTGAACCCAAAATTTTACGTAAGGGCTTCCAATGCTCTACCACTGAACTAGCACCTATCACAAATCTTAGTTTTTGTTGAGGGAAAATCTAAATACAGTAATTTTACTCAATGGATCCAAAGATGAAGGAGAAAAAAATCATACGATGACTTTGTTTGACTTTTAACTTTTTTTTTAAGAAAATATGTTTTTTTTTTTTTTTTACATGAGCGGAAATTTTAGTTCATGGAGATATGTGGGATTAGTTGTACCCGTTTAATATTAATATTAATTTTCTAACTTTGATTTGTGAGTAGTAGCCGACATGACAAACAAAGGAAACCACTATTGCAAGGTTGAATTTCGTAATTGTTTTCTTTCATGAAATACACGCTTTTGCAGCTTGAGTATTAAAAACGAGAATATGGTTTTCACTGTTATGAGGTTGAATTTGGTAATTGCTTCTTTATTGAAATATCTTTTGGTGGGTGATATAGAATTTCCTTTGGAAGCTCTCACAAGAGACTTAATAAAGGTCTGACATGACCCTAGTTAGTAAATACTCCGAATTTTTCCGTTTAATACCCGTCCGTACGTATAAATGAAAAATATTTCCGTATTTCGTACTATTGCTGGACCTAATGAAAAATACTCGAATCTTTGAGCAAAAAATTTAATACTCGTATTTCACGTTTTAACGTACAATACTTCCTAATAAAACTTCTTGAAAATAATATTGCAGTGAATAAATTGTCATCCAAAATAGTGTAACTTTTAGTAATATAGATAAATTACTTTCTTACTATTTATATATTTAAATATTTATTGGTAAAAAATATTTACAAGTATTATTATAAAAAGTTTGAAGATATTAAATTAAAATAAATATAAATAAATATATATATATATGTGTGTGTGTGTGTACACATTCATCTTGAGTTTTATGTGTGATATTATTAAATTGGGTAAAAGACATTTTCCACCCTCCATTTATGGAGAAAAGACATTTTGCCCCCTGATTTATGGAAAAAGACATTTTGCACCCTTGTTAACGGATGAAGGGTGGACAGATACCACCCCTCTGTTAGAATCTGTTAGTGGAGGGGTGCAAACTGAATTTTTGTGACCATTTTACCCTTACAAACTGTTGACAAATAACACCCTTTTTTGTTGTTCATCATGTTCTTGGTGTTCTTGAGCACCATCTCCACTGCCACCAAATCGCCGCCGACGCCGCCGACACCACCACCACCACAACAACAACTACTACTACTACTACCTACTGCTAACCCAGACCACCACAATTAACCAATCCACCTTTTCTCCATTACTCGCGCGGAAATAGATTGCTAGCCTCTACAAACATCGTATCATACCAGAAATTCGCTGATGCAGCTTCGATTTTGCAGAAACGGCAAGTCCCAACACCAGATGGCTGACAGATCTACAAGCACGGGAACATAAACAGAAATCAACAAAGAGCTTTACAAGAACAGAGATCTACAACTTCCATAATCACACCAAAATGAAGCTCAGAACACAACAGTGCAATGAAGCTCAGAACACAACAGTGCGACCCAAATTCCGAATTTCAGAAGTGTGAGGTTCTACCAAAGTAAACAAATTGCGAGAACGGAGAGAATCAGAAGAGACTTACCGGATGAATAGAGAGGATCGGGGACAGCGGCGAATTCGGGCGGAGGATCAAGCCATGGTTTTGGGGGTTTGTTGAGGATTCAGTGGGACGCTGCGAATCCCTAGAGAGAGAGAAAGAGGAAAGTATCACACAACCTGTTGAACCATCGATTGTAATCTTACAGCCATGCCGAGATGAAAGTCTCTGTAAAAATTCCTTGCAAACTACAAACACCGCCAATACCAACCACCAATACCTATATAAATTCCTTGACCCAAACCCAAAAAAGACACTGGAGAAAAAACAAAACAATGCTACTGAGGTCACGAAGAAAACCCAGATTCGATCCAACTACAAACACCAACAATACCGAAATTCCCAATTTCAACCAACAGAAAAGAAGGGCACGAAGAAAATCCATATTCGATCTGGATCTTACCCAATCGAGTTTTCTTCCGCACGAATCATAATTCGAAGAAGAAGAAGAACAATAATAGTAGGTCAGTTCGATGAGTAGGTTGCGGGTCGGTGGTCAATTAGAGAGCCCTGCTCTCGATTTGCAGTGGTGGTGTCGACTGACAAGTTCGACTGAGCTTTCAGTCTGGGTCGAGGCCTTTGGTTCACCACCACCGCCACCGCTGCAGCTTCCTCGTGGCGCCCGTCGATGTTCGATCCGCTGAGACTTCCTCCTTGTGGCGGCCGTGGCCGTTCGATTCCAATGGAGGTCGAGAGAGAGAGACCAGAGATGAGAGAGTGGGAGTTGAAGATGGCTGAGGTGGAGAGGGAGGAGACGAACCAAAGGGAGGCAGACTAGGTTAGGAAACAGTGAGGCTAAGAAAATGAAAGGATTTATATTTGTGTAATTTTCTTAAATCTTGAGGGTAGTTATGTCTTTTCTCTCCTCCGCTAGTGTGATGTTAGTTTTTAACTCTGACAGGGGACCAAAATGTCTTTTTCCATAAATCAGGGAGCAAAATGTCTTTTCTCCATAATTAGAGGGTGGAAAATGTCTTTTACCCTATTAAATTTTAAAATAATACATGTTTAAGTTAGAGAATGCGTAGTATTTTTTTTTTTATTTTTTTTTTTACAGTTTGAATAGTATGATAATATTTTACACAAGTAATTAGTTAGGAGTAAATATTGTAAATATCATAAATGATAAAATATTGAGTACTTGCTTTACAAATTATTTCTAAATATTTGATAAAAACTATATGAAAAGATGGCAATGTGTGACACAAAGAACCCATTATATATGCTAAAATACTAAGAAAAGTACCCGTATTTTTAATTCCGAATGAATAACTAATATACGAACTATACACGTACGTATAGAAAACTCGAATTAATCAAATTACGTATTTTTAAGCCGAATTTTTACTAACGTATTTTTAACTTAAAATCGTATAATACACGTACGTACCGTATCACGTTTTATTTCCGTCTCGTATTTTATTAACTATGGTCATGACCCCAAAATGGAGCAATATCTCATTTTTCTAAACTTCTCTTTAGAAAAAAGAAAAGAAATGTCCAGCCAACATCTCATATAGCTGGTTACGTTCTTGATCATATAAAAATTTGAACGGGATGCTCCCCTCAGTGGGCATAATGCCCTTGGGAGTCCCTCCCGTTTAGTAATGAAATCAGCTCCTTTCAAAATAAAAAGTTTAATATTGCGACCTTAGATAGCCAACGTTTTAACACCGGCTACCAAGCATTGCGACTTTGAAACCTATTTTCTATTCTCAAAGAAAAGAAAAAAGGAAAAAAAAAAAAGAAACATATTTTCTCCGTAACTCCAATCGCCTTCCTAGAAGGAACCCTTCTCGGAGAGCAAGAGCCTCGGTCATTTTTTCCGATGTCGCATTAGGCAAATGTTCGGATAGCGGGGCTGTCCAGCCACCATCATAGTCCCATATAAAAGCTCTGAAGGCTCCTTTAACGTCGTTATAGGAAATCTCTGAACTGTTTGAGGGTTTAATGGAAAAGGAGACGAGTAATTGATTCATCAACAATCTTGAAGAGAGAGGGTAAATTGGAGGAACATTTAAACCATGCGCTAAGACATGATATGGTAAGCAGAGTTTTTGAAAAAAAATTAAATTTCCATCAATAGAGAAATTCTAAAAGAAAGAAGCTCAAGTGATATCAAGACCCCAAGAGGGTTTTTTTGGCAGATAGTTCTTTCACTCAAATTGTTCAATTTTTTGAGTTTTGCAGCTCATCAGAAAATATGCTGTTAATTTTGAAAAATAAATGGTCGGAGAACAAGAGTTTTTAATTGAACTTTTGGCATCCATTTAAACCTCTGTTTCGCCTGTTTCAGCCTACTTCACTTTTTGTCACTATTCACTGAGTTACTTTCATCCGGTGATTTGATTAGCAAAACGATACACGAATTTGGTAATCTTTGCATGGTGTTATAGAGGAAAGTTTATTCTAAAATACTATGAAAAAATTGTTAAAAAACTACATCGTTTTGGTACCCAAATCAATAAGTCAAAGTGACTCAGTTACGGGTTAAAAAGTCAAACGCAGACGAAACAGACGAAACGGAGGTACTACTTCGGTTGCAGGCTTGCAGTGCGTGAGGAGGGTCAAACTTCGCAGGTAGAAGTACTTTGCTACGGATGGCCCCACCAGACCTCATCCACAGCCCACACTGTAAACGTCATTGATTTCCACGCGGCGAAATCTCATTTGTTTGATGTTGATCGAGGATGATTTCGTACCGTAACCCGGCTATTGGTACATAGCTAGTCAATGCTCGTACCGTAACCCGGCTATTGGTACATAACTAGTCAATGCTACCAGTCCGTCCCACCTTTTTCTTTTCATCTGATTTTTTTGACTCGTATCTGGGTCACTTTGACCGGGTAATTTGGATAGTAAAATAATACGATTTTTTATAATTTTTTCACTATATTATAGAGCACATTTTACACTACAGCACAATTAAAAAGATTATCAAAAAACTACAGGGGTTTGTTATTCAAATTACCGGATCAAAGTGATCCAGTAAATAGTGACAAAAGTCAAATTCGAAAGAAACTGTTGGGACAGAGTGGTATTCATTTTCACAAATACGAGGAATAATATACAGCGGCCGTCTGTACAATTTAAAAATGCATTTAACACTTTGTTTTTGGAAAGGAAAAGTACATTTAACTTTATAAGGATGTACCACTCTGTCCCAGCTCTTTCTTCCCAATTTGACTTTTGTCACTATTCACTGTGTCACTTTGACCCGGTGATTTGAATAACAAACAGATGTAATTTTTTGATAATTTTTTCATGGTATTGTAGAGTAAAAGGTGCTCTATAATATGGTGAAAAATTTATCAAAAAATCATATCATTTTGCTATCCAAATCACCCGGTCAAAGTGACTCAGATACGAGTCAAAAAAGTCATATGAGAAGAAAGAGCTGGGACGGAGTGGTATATTTCAAAAAAAAAAAAACTTAATAAGGATGTATTTATTTCCCAAATTTCAGTTGTAATTAGTACCAATTGTAGATTCTCAAATAAAAAGGTACTCATTTTATTCAATTTTATATGTTTTCAATGTTTTGCCATAGTTAGCAAGATATTTGAGTGTAAAATTAAATCGTGCTGTGACAGTAGATGCGAAATTGAGACAAACATGGGCCATATGTGTGATTAGATACCATGTAGAAATATCTATAACCTCTACAACCAATGAGTCAGTGATATTCGGTGAATCGCACGAAGAAATAAGCCTTCAAAATCACTTTCGTAGAATCTACATATTCGGTATTGAGCTGAAACCAAAACTAAAATTCAAAATATATAAGGCAAATAAAATCTCCCTCTCTGTAATTTTTTTGAGAGAATAAAATTGAAAATTCTAATTTCAAGTGAGGTTATAATCCTGCACCCAACACGTACTAAGTACAAAATTAAGAGCACGTTGTTTGGTAATCACGTGTTTGGTATGCTTTCTCTTTCACCCCTTCTCACTTGTCAAAAGGCAACGAGCTTAGCTTCTTCTTTCTTCCACTTATATTTTGCTGTCTTTTGGGTGGTCACGAGGGGACCAATCATGAAGAACATTATTCCTTCACTTTCTACATTTCAAATTACCAAATGTACCCACATAACTCCTCTACTTCTTTCCTAAATGAGGAATATGATCACTTTCCCTACAATTGTGTTTTGTAACATCCTAAACTTATGTGTCCCACTTCTATTGTTGCTCGTTATGAATTGAAAATGTGGTCATGGTACTACTTTTTTCCCCCCCTCCAACATGCCATATTATTGGAGTTAGCTAGTAGAAGTGCTTGTTAAAACGATATTTTTGCCCTAGGAAAATTATTCTTTTTCTCTTTGCTAGTGTGGTGTTCTATCGTTGCACTTAGGGCTAGTTTAGGAATGCTGTGGCGGTGGTAGAAAGCTGCTGTAAGAAAACACAGTAGAAAGCGGTTGTGAGTTCTTGATAAAATGTTTGGTAAATATTACGTAAAAGCTGCTGTGAAATATTGATATAGTAATTTTGTGTTTGGTAAAATCAACTGTGAAGTTGCTGTGAGAGGGTAAAATGACAAAAATATATGACATGTGTCATTTCCGGAAAGATAACTATTGATATTTTAAAAAATTGTAAGGTCAAAATCGGTTAAAGATAAATTAATCAAAAGCACTTTCTGTAAAAGCATCTCCCCCCTTGCTTCCTGAAAACTGCTGTGGGACAGCAGAAACTGTCCGAAAAAGCAGAAATTTTATTTTTACCAAACACACTAAAACTGTTTCTGCTGTCGGAAAGCAGTTGTGCTGGCAACAGAAGCATTCCCAAACTCACCCTTAATGCCTTAATATGAAGTGCAGGGAGCAAAAAGAAATAGTATCATTGAGATATAGTTGAGTTGATAGGACGTGTTTGCTTATGTTATTGTTATTAAATGTTGGTCTAGCTTGATTTCTAAGAGTTTGATGTAAATACACTTTCCCCCCCTTTCTGTTTTGGATATGACAGTTCCAGCCCCTTAAATGTGCCGATATATAGGAAACTAACACTGCCTAATTGGGATATTGTGATCCTTATTAATCTGGGTGGGAGTTTGTCATTGATAGTAATTTTAAGACAAATCCATCCTTTTAAAGTACGGAATAACGCAGTCAGAAGTATAAGTGTCCCGGAATTTGGCACACTCCTTAATTAGGAGTCGCCTTCTATCTCACCACCTCATTCGTTCAACACTCACACAGTCTCCCGAGATAGAGACAGAGAGAGAGAGAGAGATTTACTTCATGGGTTGAGCAACGGAAAAATTAAATTGTTTGCAGAGATACGAGAAAGTGCTGGAGAGGTGGGTCGGGTACCGCAACGAAGCAATTTGTTTAGTTCTAAATTTCAATTAACAGTGGGAGTAGTAAATTAGATGGATATAACCTTCATCCAACCGTGAAAAATGTTTTCTCAAAATTTCTCATAAAAATATATTTTTTTTATAAAGATATATCTTTTTTGAAAGAATGAGACTCATACCGCTCTATCTTATTATATAAAATAACACGAGTAGAAAGATAGTCGATTTCACTTCACGTATTATGAATTTACATCAACGTGTGAATATGACAATATGTAGTAGGGCTGCAACTTGGGCGGGTTGAACCCGACAAACCCGAGCCCAGCCCGAATTTAAATAGGGCCCGAACACACAGTTTTGGTAATTTGTACGGGCTTGGACAGAAATTCTCAGCCCGAACTGCAATTAGGGTCGGGCTTGGGCACAAAAATTGAATGACGGGCCAACCCGAATTGCCCGATTTGCATGACCACTACGCATAATATTATATTTTGAAAAAATTATGTGGTTTATCAAACATGAATATGCTACTTTTCTTCTTACTATTAGCGATGTTTTCAATCATTGTTTTGTTCTTGAACTTGTTGATTTGTTTTTTCGCCAACAATTTATTATCCTCTTGTGTTTTTAAGAAGATATTAAGCTTAATGCACTAGCCCGAATTCAACCCGAACCTGAATTGATTTATACGAATTTGGGCTCGGACGGGTTGACAATGCTCTTAACTCGGGTCGGGCTGGGCTTGGGCAGCCACGACAGAACTCGGGCTCGGTTTTGGACAGGGGTGCCAACCCGTCCAGCCCGCCCGAGTTGCAGTCCTAATATGTAGTATGAATTTCCGTTTGTATCTTCTTAAATTTTCTTTGTAGTAGGAAATTTCGCAGATATCTTAGATCTCTGGAATGATTGTTTATTAGGGAAACACAAGACTTTATTCAGATAAACAATGCTCCAAAATCCATATGATATGCTGCCCAAGTTATCCCGTTCCCAATATCAACACTTTACATTTATCAATTATAGTGTATAATAATTTATCCCAGAGATTTCCTTGTACATTAGAGGTGGTCCAACATTTATATTTACTAATTTCGAAAATTAAATATTCAGAACTGCAATCTAAACGAAACGGTGGATTACATTTCATTTAGGTTTTCTTATTTTATTATTTATATTAAAGAATGACCACTAAGGTTGTTGCTTGTTCGTTTGAACGAATAACAGGTATATAAAATATCTGAATGTGAACCCAGACATATATATTTTGTAATGTTGTCAAACAAAATATGCAATCTACCAAATTAACTAAATTATGTTCATTTGAACGGGTTATTATAAAGTTATTTTGACATCATGCATGATGTAAATTCGGTGAGGGTATTTTAGTCATTGAAAAAGACAGTCCAACTACCATAAACAATTGAGAGAGAGAAACCTTTACATGGAGACAGGAGGGTCACATTAAACGAAACAAACAGAAATCCATCACAATCATCCAAAAAAGGAGGTATCTCGGATAAACAAATCGAGGCCGTTGAATGGCATGTCCTTCACACAAAATGTCACATGAGGGAAAAAAAATAACTTGGGGATGATTGGTCTAAACTCCAAAGTGAACCCAAAGACACAAGAATTCGTGAAGGCTTTCCTCAAACAGTAACCTCATACCTTAAAGTTTCCTAGTCACTTTCCCTTTCGGGTTAAGACCGCACTCATTACAAAGGTTAGGTTATTATCGTCTGTAGTACACATAATCTTGACCCAATGTGTCACTTTTCAACGAGCACAAATAAGGAAAGCAAGTGAAAAAGCTGGAGAGAAATGTTAACCCGGTGTGAGTAAATAATGTAGTACTTCCTATCTTTCTGTCGTTGCTTCTTACTTTCATTTTTCTTTTTCAGTTTTCTTTTTTTTTGTGTGTGATAATTGACCAAAACGCTGCTCTCCTAACCCCACACATAAGCCTACCCAACAAGCGGCAGAGTTAGGAAATCAAGTCAGGCGGGTAACGAATTGATAGAGAGGGGCATGGCTGAAAGTTATTTATTTTCAGCGGACATGATAGTATATTTCGCAAGGATTATTCATTAAAAATCTAGAAAATTAGAGGTACTAGTGGAAATTTTCAAAACTCATGCGGGGGGGGGGGGGGGGGGGGGTAGTGCATGCCTTTCAGCCGTTCATTTTCTTTCCTACCCAAAATCTTATCATCTCTCTCTAGATCCTCTCTGCCTGCGCAGCCGTCTCCATCGCCTTCACCGCCAGGCAGCGAGCCAGCAAAAGCTGATAATTTGATGGCTCTTTTCTTCGTCTCTCAGATCTTCCCCCTCTCTCTTTATGATCTCTCTTTATGATCTGATAGTTTGGTGGCTTTTCTCAGGTCGATTCCGACAAGGTGGAGGTTTAATTTGTGAGGGTTCGGGTTCAAGGATGGTCATTGTAACGGTGGATCTCCCTCTATCCCTCTTTCTCTTAGATCTGAGAGTTGAATTTGCTTTTTCAGGTCGATTTCGGCAAGGTGGAGTAGCCGATGGTGGTGGTGGTGGTGGTGAGCATGCAGATCTGACTGATTGTGGCGGTGGCGGTCGTGTTTATTCTTCTTCGCGTTCTTTTCTTGTTAACGTAAATTTTTTTCTTGATGTTTAAATCTGTATTGATTTGTCTTATTCTACTCGTTTGTTTCTTCATTGTAGAAGAGTACTTGTGAATTGTTGTTGTTGTGGTTGCTGCTGGTGGCTTTGGTGGTGGTGGTAAACAAGAGTAAGTGAGAGAGGGCTGGGGAGAGAGGGAAAAGTTGTGAAAGATAAAGGATAAAATGACAATTTTTACTTGTTTATTAAAACCTGTGCAAACAGTGACCAGAAGAAACAGAGGTAGTAGTTGAAGTTCCAACCATTGCTTCTCTTAAGTTTGACGTGTGAGCTATTTCAATTTTTTTAAGGATTTTTTTACGTGGTGTTCGGGCCAACTTGCACGCACCTCAACAAATTCATGGAGTCCTACAGTATATCTATAATTTAAATAGTCATGTCAATTCTCAGTGGCTCCATCGATAACTGGCGTTTATGGGGTATATTAGAATAATTACATTTGCGCTCAAGGGATTGCTCTGTAATTTTTATAAACTTAAGGGCTTAACATTGCAAACCCTAGAAACGGTTAGGCTGCAAATAGGTAGAAACTTAGTCTAAATATAGCATCAGTTTCAACAAATATCGGTACGAATCATTAGACACTTTCTTTCTACTATATTACACTCTCACACATTCAAAGAGCAGCTCGTGTAGTGATCGCCCAAGAGGTGCGTGTTTCTGATGGGAGCTGAGAACATGAAAATCAATGACAAGATGCGGGACATCGATCAAGGAATGATCACGTTACAAGAGGTAATCATAATCGCTTCCGCTATTAGTATCATGATAGGGTTTAGTGGTAGTAATCTAACATTGGAATCAGAGTCTATAGTTGTTGTTTCGTGCCTCGTTTAGTTTGAGACTCGTACTGTTTTTTTCCTCGTCTTTCATGCCCATATTTTATATGTGAATCATATACATGTGCGCATATATGTTTTACACGATTCCAAAAATATATTTTTTATTATTTTTTGGACAAACGATTAAAAACTAAATTACATAGGAATGCACAGTATGAATCTGGTCTGTAAAATAACAAGCGTGTTTTCGAAACTATTGTTTCAAATATTTGAATAAACATTTTAGATCAGGACATAAAATCAGGACGATCGGTAAGCCTCATCGAAAACGGACCACGGGAAGGAGGCGCATGGGCTACAGGCGTCGGCTGACGATCTAACCCGTGCCGCCACGCTCCAAAGTTGGTTGTGGCGGATGACATGGCAACTGATGCCAGCTAGTGCTCACGTGGCATGTACACATTGCCCTGGGCATCGGCGTTGTGGGTGGTGTGGTATCCCATGTAGCGTTGGCGTGCTCTCCAGCATGGCAGATCACTTGGCGCTGACTCATTGGCCCCGTGATCATCGGAGTTAGCTCGGCTGGTGTAGCGGGGGTCCTAGTGTGGCGCGTGGTCGAGGTGACCGGCGACCCATTGCGGCTTCTCCCAGCGTGTACGGCGGTCTCCGTCCACTGTTTTAGGCAATTTTTCAAGTAGTCATGAAATTCAATTCCTAATTTCTGGGCATTTTTTCAACAGTTTTGGAAAATCAGAAAATTACTTAATTTTGAGACCGAATAATTAATTAATGTGCACACTTCTCGAAGTAAGTGGGAGGTATTAAATATTGATTTTTTACCTAAGTTTTTTTCTAAAAATTATCGTAGTAAATATCATACTTTTTGGCATAGGTTTTGTGATTGGGTTACTTAGAGATTTAATTTATTATTTGGCTTAATTAGATAAATACTTAATTAATTTTGCAAGTTTTAGACAATTAAAAAAAATCCAAAATGTGCATAAATCTATTTTTTTTTTCATATTTGTGATGAATGAATGGCGAGTGGTGCATGAATGAGACAAAGATGTGGATGTTTTATTTGTCTCTTTATTGTTTGATTTTGATTTAATTATTTTTTTGTAAAATTGGTATAATCAAAAAACGGCATTCGTGTTGTGCCTCTCTATACGTTCTATATGTCTTCTTTACTCATCTACTTCCCTCGCTATGAGGCATTTTTATTTAGATATAAGTTAGTTGGTGATGTAAGAGAATGAAGATCCAAGAGATTTGATCAAACGAAGTACATGGAGAATGACGCATGCATGAAGAGACAAATTCAAGAGCTTCGCTTGAGTGTTTTCAATAAATGAGAATGCAACAAGATGATGCGCAAGAGTGTTCTTAGTAGATGAGAATGCAACCTTATGGGCCACATCCATGCATGTTTATTTATATGCTCGTGTATGTTTATTCCGTGTTTGTATGCTTGTTTATATATCTTGAAATATAATCCGCATGCTTCGGGATTAGCAACCTTAGCTCGCATTCGAAACATAATTAAAACTTAGCAGGGAAGCATACCAGATGAAGTTTGATTTCTATGACTCTCTAGGTTTTAGTTTAGTCCATATGTGACTCTAAATTTACATGAAAACAGTGCAAAATCACTCTAAACCCACATACTAGCTCAAATACATACAACGTGCATTACTAAGGTTTTTCTGGCTAAATTGGGCTAAAACTCCCAAAATTCTAGGCAATTTTATCTCTTTTAAGATCCTCAGATAACTCCTAATTGGGAGTTATCAGACACACGGGCGAGGGAGGGAAAGATTCTCGTTGCATCTGCGCTATGTTTACTGATTGCCATCTCTTGTGAGACCCATGTGAGGTCATGCAAGTTTTGAGTAAAATTGTAATACGTTTGATTGATTTGAGCATGGTCTATGGGACTAGATATGCTCATGGTCTATATGATCGCAACTGATGGAGTATGGGGTGTACGAGTTTTAGACTATGCATTACTTTCTAGAGGTTGAGCCTTCCTGCGTTGGCTCAAATGAGTTTGGTGTACAAATCTCCCGAAATGCAGGTACTCTCAGCAGTTGCATGACACGGTTGCACATAATCCTTATTGACGACGGTGTGGTATTGAGAAAATTGTTATAGTTATGCACAGTCCCATGATCGAGTGAGAGATGTTACAATTATTACATTATGCACTCAAGGGGGCTACTCTATAATTTCTAAAAACTTAAGGGGGTTAACATTGCAAATTCTAAAGGGGGATAGGCTGCAAATAAGTAGAAACTTAATCTATATATACAGACATTTTCTAAACATATCGGTACATCGTCCGAGAAACGATCAGGCTACTAGAGGTAGTAAACCTAGCATCATGCTAGATTTAACGGTAGAAATCCAACATGATTCGAATTTAAGACCTAAACGGAGCGGACCCTTAAATCTCAAGCCTCACCTACTAAGGCAACCCCTCGGGGGTGAGCTATTGCATCGGAGCGATGATCTTCGTTAAGAAAGGATTGCTTTCTTCTTTTCCATTAAGATCTTGATACATTTGTCATCCTAATGACAATGCATGTTTGGGAATTAATAAATCTTAATCAGTTTTGATTAAAATTGGTCATTGTAATTTATTTATGTTTGTTACATCCTTTCACAATTGGGGTTAAAATCTGGTTTGAAAAAAATTTAGGCAAAAAATTAGATTACCCCCTTAAACTATAGGTTTGAAGTTAAAAATAACCCTGAACTTTAATTTCGGTCAATTTCAACCCCAAACTATTTTTCCGTCTGCTAAATTTGTCCTTCCGTCTAAATCCAACGGGAATCACTCCATTTACGTTTTTGTATTTGCAGAAAAATGGTGGTCAATTGTTGAAAGACCATTTCACCCCATTACTGTTAACCCTCCCACCATCACCAATCCCCACCATCGCCTGCAACTCCACCTCGACCTCAACAACTCTGCCCTCCTCTCTCTCTTTCTTAACCTGGAATCATCAGTGCCCACCTGTCTACCACAATCGCATCAACAACCATTGTAGACCTAATACAAACAAGTAAACAACCATCAACACATTCGTTCAATTCCAAATCCAATAAGCAACCAGTCCACTATAATTTTTTTTCTAAAATCAAATCTAACAACAGAAGCATCAAAGACGAATAGGAGAAAATGAAAGGGAAAGAAAACGGGGAAACCTGAGAGAAGAACCCCGCTCCTAGGGGACAAAAAATGATTCAAGTTATTTCTAAATATAATTACTTTTTCGGAAATTGCAATCTGGATGATACGTGTTGAACTCGTATCAGTGGTTGCAGTATTGTGAATCAACTGGACATTTTATTAGAATGAGTTTCAATTAAGTCATAAGATTTTGTGTTGTTAGTCGCCGAGTTCAGCTATGCGAAAGTGGGTTTTTAGGAACAGCGTGTCAATGGCGGGGGGGGGGGGGGGGGGGTGTTATAGTTGGTGGATCATGGGCGATTGTAGTATGACTTGGCTCCCATAGGTCCGTCGCAGAGAAGAGTAGAATGGAGGGAGGTGGGTAAGGGGAAAAATAAACAGAGAGGATATAATAGTCATTAGCCACTATTTTGTGAAATTATAAAATATAAAATTGAGTGACTAACGGATGATGTAGACGGAATGGTAGTTGTGAGAGATGGAATGATAGTACAGGGTTGAAAATGACCAAAACTAAAGTTTGGAGTTATTTTCTACTTCCAATTGATAGTTTAAGGGGGTGATCCGATTTTCTAATGGGAGTTGATTCTTACACCGGCCATTATTGATGGTTACACCGAATTTAATTTAGTTCGACTTTTCTACCCTCACTCGTCTATTGATGATATTTTATCATTTAAATTTGTAATACTTTATTTAAGGTAATTTTGTATTATCTTCTTACCTCTTTTGCAATAACTTTGACATTCCATTTCATAAATTAGTAATGATAATAGTTTTCGAAATTAATTATGTAGCTATAATCAGTATTAATGAAAGTATCAATACAATACCAAAATAGCAAGTAACGTTGTGTATGTCTTTTATCAGAAAACTTAAACCAAGAAGGGCGGAAATCATCTTAGGATGGGTGGTTAGGGCCGGTCGTAAGAACAAATATATTTGGACTATTGGACCTCCTGCTAGGATTAGTTATACAAGCTATTTTTTGACAAAGAAGAAATAATAAAATTCCCTTCCTTTAAATATACTTTTTTTTGAGAAAACCTTTAAATATACTTCAAAAATATACAAAAAAATATACTTTATCTGGGCAAGCAAATGATGGAAAAGCTCGGCAAATTTGAAAATCCTCTTCAATCAACCAACTTGACGAGAAAATGAAGGAAAAGTTTGAAGAGATGAACGAGAAAGGAGATCAGACAAATCTGGATTAGAAATTTTAGATTTCCTCTTATTCACATGCAATTATATTTGTTCAAAAAGTCCAGCATTCATAATTAGTTGGGAACATAATCGCCATTCCTAATTTATGCAAAAATAATGTGAAAGCTAATGCAACACACGTGAGAAAATGTTAAAGATATATAATTACCTAAAATAAATTATTACAAATTAAATAAAGTAAATATAATTAATTGGTTAGTGAGGGTAAAAAAGTCGCGCCAACTAAAATTCGGTGTAACATTAATAATGGCCGGTGTAAGAATCAATTCCCAATCTAATTTCCAATTTTACTGACTCCCACATTCAAGTATTCAACATATTTTGAGTTCATACCAAATTACTCTATGATTTTCAACTACTTTACATCTTTTTTTAGGGAACTTTACATCTTCAATTATTGTATTCTTTTCATATTATTTTCAACAAATTATTTAGATTTGTATGGATTATCTTCATCATCGTCAACATTGTACTATTTGTACAGCTTGGTGGTCTTCGGACCAGCCATGATATCTCCGTCCGTACTCCGTAGCAGTCTTTTGCAGGTTTTGGGTCTGCACAAGCCTGTCAACATACATGTTGTGGTAGTTGCTCAACAGCTTTTCAATAAAGGGCAAAACTACAAAGTACCTATGATAATTGAGGCTACTCATCTTGGATATGGATCATGTGCAAAAAGATGGGGGTATCAAATCCTTATTCCATCTTATATGCCTTAGGCCATGTTTGGGTGCCGGATACAAGACAAGGATATGATTTGTTATCCCCTCTCCGTGCAAATTTAGTGTTCGAGTGCCTGATAGGATGGGGGACAACAAATCCCTTCTTATGTTGGTGGTCATTCTCGTGCATAATTCTCATAGCAACTCTGAGCCGGATAAGGGTAGCAAGCATATGAGGTCCTAAATTTGGTGACTAAAATGCACCAAAGAAACACAGAATTCCCACCCACCATATTCCTCTCTGCCGACGAACCCAGACCGCATCGCCACCACCGTCTGCGCCACCTCCTCTGTAACCACCAATCGAATCCTGCTCAAAAGCTCAACCTGAGAACCCACAGGATCAACACACAATCCAGCCACATCTTCGTCAAACCCCAACCGTAATTGGTCACGATGAAACCACGATTCTCACAAGTTCTTATCTTTTGTTGAGCTAGGTTATCATTTTCAGTGGCTGACTTCTTCTTCTTCCTCTTTCTTTTTTTTTCCTATCAACAAATTTATTTCCAAAATAACATTAACTACTAATTACAGGGGTTAAATTATAAATAACTAAATTATTTAACAATATAGTTCGTTCAACTTATGTTTAGTTAATTTGTGTGTTTTGATGACAAATTATGTTACGAACATCTACGATTTCAATTTCACGACACTGCATATCTGGTAATTTGTGTGTTTTAAGAAATTTATCATAAAATTAACATATATGAAAAACATATAGGCTTTATTTTCTCCTTCATTTCATTAATCTAGTCATTTCAAGAGCCGTCATCATAAAAGTTTAAATAAACGAAAAAATAACAAGAGGAGTTGCTCTTATTTGGGATAATAAATACTTCATACAGTATGTGACAAATTTCAAGAAGTTGGGCTATATTTGAAAAGTATAAATGTGACACCCTAAAATGTGTAGGAACACTCAAGCCTATTACTATATTACTGGTATTTCATAGCCGGCCAATTGAAATTAAAATATTTAAGCCGCGCACAATTCATTGTTCTAATCTCACGAGATATTTGATAGTTGAAGTATGTTGGTGATCAAATAATCGCTTGTTTCTGGTGATCCATAGAATCCAGAAGATGGCTGGGATCCAATCCCATTTTCTACTGTTGTGGAGCTTCTTTTTCCTTCTCAGCCACCACATAAGTCAAGTATTAACACTACAAGAACAATATGTTGGTTTTTGATAAGGGAGAAGAGGAACTCTGTCCCAAAGCTCTCGAGCCTTATTACAGTAAAGGAAGATGTGATTAGAGTCTTCAATTTGATTAGAACAGTAAGGACAGAAAGGGCTGGAAGAGTTAATTCTAGAGTTAATATTAGAAAGACAAGGCAGTGAGTTAGTGCAAATTCTCCAAAAAAGTGAGTAATATTTGAGGGAAGGCCAGAAGACCAGATTCTTTTCCAGTTATAGTTAAGAGTATTGGGATTGAAGTGGATATTGGCAGCTGTGAAAAGGGGGGAGGAGTTATTATAGTTTTGAAGGAAGTAAGCTGATTTAACTGAATATATTCCATTAGAGGTAGCTTTCCAGAAGGGGGTATCCATGCCATCCAAGCTCTCAAGAGCTGTTCCAATTATTCTATCTCTCAACCAGTTAGGGAAGAGGGTGTTAAGCAAATTTATTTTCCACGATTTGTCTTGCTGATCAATCAATTGGCCAACCTTAGAGAGGGTGCTATGAGGGTCTGTTTGACTTAAGCACTCCTTAATGGAAGCCCCTGGTACATCTTTAACCCATCCATCTGTGCAAAGTCCTATGGAATTTCCATTAATAATCTTTCATTGCAGTCCAATGTTGAGAGTGCTTCTTCCTTTGAAAATATTTTTCCAAGCACAAGAGGAAGATGTAGCAGGGTTGAGGCTCAAAAAAGTTTTCCTTTTGCAGTATTTAGCAGTAAAATATTTTGTAAAGAGGGAGTTGTGATCACTGAGAATTCTCCAACTACTTTTAGCTAAGAGAGCATTGTTAAAACATTGTAAGTTCTTAAAACCTAAACCTCCATTTTTGGGTTTGTTACATAGGAAGTCCCAAGAGATCCAATGAATACGCTTTTTAATACAGTCCCCTGACCAATAGAATCTAGAGAGGACATATTTGATGGTATTGCAATCTTTCTTAGGGAAAAGACAGATGGACATGGGGTAGACAAGATAACTGCTAAGAACAGATTTAATCAAAGTGGCTCTACCTAGGGAATTAAGGAGAAGACCTTGCCAACTTGCACAATTATTAACTACCTTAGCTATTGTATTTTTGACAACTTCCTTATTAGTTCCTCTATTGTCAAGAGAGATGCCCAAGTATTTTCCTATACACTCATTAGGAGCAAGACCTAGGGTATTCATGAAGTGGTCTTTATCTGAAGGGGAGCAGTTAGGACTAAAGACCAGAGAGGACTTATCTAGGTTGATAAACTGCCCTGATTGATTAGCATATTGGTCAAGGATGAGTTTTATATTTACACTAGTCTGTGGATTCACTTTGAAGAAGAGCAGGGTATCATCAGCAAATTGAAGCTGGGAAATAGTTTGATTTCTGGAGAAGGGAATGCCATGTATTAATCCATCCTCTTAGTTGCTGCCAGTGAGCTAGAAAGGACCTCAGCACAAAGAGAGAAAAGGAAGGGGGAGAGAGGGTCTCCTTGTCTTACGCCTCTATAAGGTTTGAAGAACTTAGATTGGGAGCCATTCAGAATGATGGAGTAGGAGACAGTGGTAATACACTGCATAATAAGCTTGATAAAATGTGAAGGAAAGTGCATTTGCACCATAACATGCTCTAGAAAGTCCCATCTTATACGGTCAAAAGCTTTAGAGATATCCAGCTTTAGGGCTCCTAGTTTGGCTTGGTTATTGGCTTTTGCTTTGTGAATAGTATGAACAAGGTATTGGCCAATGAAAATGTTATCTTGTATTAGCCTATGGGGGATAAAGCCATTCTGGTTAATTGATATAACTGAGGGAAGAACTTTCTTAAGCCTATGAGCTAAAACTTTAGCAATTATTCTATAAAAAACATTACATAGACTGATAGGTCTGTAGTCTCCAACTCTAAGAGGATTGTGGCATTTAGGGATAAGGATAATGTGAGTCTTGTTGATTTCTTTAAGCAGATGACCCGAGTTGAGAAAAGAAAGTACCGCAGTTGTAATGGTGGTAGAAATCAGAGTCCAATTTTTTTGGAAAAAAGCAGGTTGGAATCCATCTGGACCTGGAGCTTTTAAAGGAGCCATTTCAAAAACTGCTTGAGAAACCTCTTGAGCTGTGAATGGGTTAGAAAGGAGATCTTGTTGTTCAGGAGATAGGAATTTAGTGATATTGAAGAGAAGAGAGAAAGAAAACAAGTTATTATTTTGGGCTGAAAGATCAGCCAAGCTAGGTGATGGCTCAGAGTAAATGTTTTCATAGTGTTCAAGAAACAAGTTCAATATTTCATTGTGATCATTAACAAAACTACCATCTTCGAGCTGAAGGTTCCAAATCCCATTAAAGGTCTTTTTAATTCTGGTGTAGGCATGAAAAAATTTTGTATTTTTATTTCCTTCCTTAAGCCATTTACACCTAGCTCTACGTGCCCAGTAAAGCTCTTCCTGGGCAAGAAGATCCTGTAATTGTTTGTGGAGATCAATAAAATTGGAGGCTGCATGAGGATCAGGAAGGAGAGCTTGTTGAGTGTCAAGCTGATGTTTAATATTATTAATCTGATTTGGGAGTGCGGGCCTAGAAGAGGCCCAGGATCTAAAAGCTTTAAGGGTGATTTCAAGTACCTTGGCCACTCTAAAGCAGGGAGACCCTGGAATGGGAAGATGCCATATGAAGTTTAAAAGCTCCTTAGATTCTGAGACATTAAGCCACCAAATTTCAAAACGCCTAGGGGGGAGCAACGACTGTTAGGAGAACAGAATTTCAAGACCATTGGAGAGTGGTCTGAGGAACCAATACCTAAATTATGAAGAGTAAGATCAGGGAAGTAGTTTATCAAACTGACATTACACCAGGCCCTGTCAAGTCGCTCAAAAGTGGGAGAACTGCTTACCCTATTGTTAGTCCAAGTAAACCAAGGGCCAACATTTTTAACTTCAAATAAAGCCCAGTTATTGAGAAAGCTAAGAAGGGAGTCAGATCCCCTGATATTAGAAGCACAAGGACCAGTTTTGTCGTGATTAAAAAGAACCTGATTAAAGTCTCATATTAACACCAGAGGACTATTAACAGGAAGGATGGAATCAAAAAGATTCCAGACTTGAAGACGTTGATCAAAATTCGGGTTGCCATACACAAGACCTAAGTACCAAGAAGGGAGTGAAGAACTTGAGTTTGAAACTTCAAGAAGAATTAAATTCTACGAAGACCATTTCAAATAGGCAGAAAGAAGGGAGGAGTGTCATGCACACCAAAGACCACCACTAGATCCAATGGGATCAACAAAGCAGTGTTTATCAAAACCCAATTTTCGAAATTTTCTTTGAATAAAACAGTTATTTTGCTTAGTTTCTGATAAAAATAGTAGAACAGGTTTAAATTTACGGGTCAGGGAGAAGACTTCCCGAATTGCAGAGTCCTGCCATAAACCTCTGCAATTCCAACTAATGATATTCATGGCTCTCTTGGGGGTTGTTGAGGGACAACTACCCTAAACCCAGATTTCAGTTTTTTACTTGCATGCAACTCATTACAAACAGTTTCATTAAATAATCTTAATCTTTTTTTGAACTTGAATTTAAAGAATTGATCTGAAAAGGGATTAAAATTAAAGGATTGTAAAAAATTAGGAAAAAACTGCAGGGTACCTTTTTGAGCCTCCAATTTGGACGTGGTTTTCTTCTTCTTACCCTTCCCCTTGTGATCAGACGCAGGAGCCACATGAACTTTTCTCTTTTTTGTCACCTTCTTCAGTGCTAAGATCTGCAATGCTCCCCTTGGCTTGCTGTTGATCTTCTCTTTGCCTTTCCCCAAGTTCTTTTTGGCCCCCTTTTTCTGCACAACTCCCATCTCCTTTTTGTTCTCTCCTCTTTTTCCTCTGCTCTTTTTGGGGATTGAAGGGCTTGCTTCTTTGAGTAACTTATCAATGTCTACGAGATCTTGGTTCCTCTGGTCCCTATCAATATCTGTTTTTGAGGTGTTGGAGGGAGTAAACTCAGGAGCTTTAATGGAGAAACCTGAATGAGAAGAGAGCATCTTATAAGTGGTGGGTAGTTGCCTCATTTGAGATGGGTTTATTTGAGGATGGGGAAGGTTGGGACAAGAGAGAGATTGAGTGGGAAGTTGTTGGAAAAGGGCTTCCGGAGATTGGTTGTGGCGATTTATAGTGTTGATAGGGGGGAGGCTTTTCAGTTCCTGAAGTAAAGAGTCACCCGTTTCAAAATTTGAATGCATGTGTCTATTGAATAGACTCTCTGGAACCGAAGCAACATTCATGGGAGGCGGTTGGGGTGGCTGAGAGAGAGAATCTGTCATAACTGCCTCTGGAACATGTGCATGCATTGGAAGAGAAGAAGAAGCACTCTGCAGAGGAATAAGGAACATTTGGGATTGCTGAATTAAATGCCTTATGTTGGGAAAATAATCCCTTATAAAAGAGGAGGTAGCTTCCAGGATTGAGGGTTGATTCGAGGTTATGGGTTCTGGGTGGGAAGGTGGTGTAAAGAAATTTGCAGAGTCATTAGAGGAGGAAGAGTGCTCAGAAGAGGGTTGTTGTGGTGGTAGGGGGGGGGCTTGGTTAGGATCATGAGAGACAGAGAGATCTTGAAAAGTGTAGATAGGCTTAACACTGGTATCAAACTTAATGGTACGGAAGGGGCTGTGCTTTGAGTGGAACTTCAGCAAGTGTGTAAACATATTTCGTTGGGGGTTGACATGAAAAGGGTAAGCAGACAGATGGTGAGATTGCAGGTAACGAGCTTCTAGTTTCTCCAAAACAACCACAAGGTTAGTATGGCAATGTATGTTGTCATGCCCAATACATCCACATCTATAGCATACTTTGAAAACTCTTTCATAACTGAAAAACACCCATTTCAACTCATCTTCTCCAGGGACATTGATGTAAGCTCCTGGTGTTAGTGCCTGATCTAGATCCACCCTAGATTTGATCCGTAACCCTTGCATGCTACGGACTCTATCAAAGGACCAGTCAACAACAATTAGATCCCCCGCCAAATTTCCCATTCTTTCTGCTGTTTCAAAATCAAAGCCTTCAAGTGAAAAATTAGGGACTTGAAACCAAATATCAGCTTTTGTGAAATCAATTTCTGAAAGGGCCTGATTATTCTTCCTTTCTTTGAAAACCAGTGAGAGGCCATGCATAGAAATCAATGATTCATTGAGAACAAACTCTTTATCTTTTGGGTTTTGAAAATGGAAGAGGTAAAAATCATTCTTTTTTTCAATCCATACCGAACCGAATGTTTTCCATGCTTTACTAATGGCTATTTGCATAACTGCATGTGACAAAGAGTTTTTCCCCAAAAACTTCGCAATCAACGTGTTCTTCAGAATCTCTCTGAAAGTGAAAGCTCTTGAGGGATTAAGAGAGAGCACAGAACCCCTTTCGTCAAGCCTTTCCTCCATGGAATCATTTGATGAGGGGCTGTTAGTGTCGAATTGGTAGGGTTTAGACATTATGTTAAAGGAGGGATTTGAAGATCAAATGCTGAGAAACAGAAAGAAGAGAGGAGGCAATGAGACACAGATAGGTTAAGTTTAGAATGGAACTAGAGGCATTGGAACCTGCAAAATATAGTGAAACATTTAGTTCATAAACAAATGTATCATGAAAAAATAGAAAATAACAAGCCAATGCATGTAGAGAAAAGGAGATGATGACTGGGATAGCTGCAGATAGGAGGAGTGCTGCACTGGTGAAGACATCTTCAGGAGATCTTGAAATCCTGCAAAATCATGTTAGTAGATACTAGGGTATGATGATTAAGGAATAGAGGTGGGGAGAAGATTAAGAGATAGATGAATAAACTAAACAAAATAAACTTCTGCAGCTATTGGTTGATGATCCTCCGAGTGGTATGGAGAAGAGCAACAGTTAGGGAGAGTGATTGGAAGAACAGAAGTGCGTGGATCAAGTGAAGTTTTACCCCCAAGCGCTAGTGGAAGTTTCTCAAGTTATTCCTCTTGCTGTCCTACCTCCTGTCCAAGGCTCATATGCTTTCAAGGAGTCCTTTGCTACTGAGTCCTCAATTAAGGTCTCTTCTCCTGGAGAACGAAGTTCTGGTGCGCCTGTGATCCAATCTCATGATGCATCAAGTGTCAGTGTTCCTGAAGCTGCTTCTGGTGGTGAACTGCCACCCATTCCAGATGACGACCTTATGTCAGCAGTGATCCCCTTCATTGATGCCTGAGGAGGGCTGGTTTTGGAGCTGGTTGGATGTGAATTCTGTTAAGTATCTGTTTTGAAAGTTTGTGACTTGTGTTTTCATGTAATTCTGCTACTATAGTTTGTCTTGATTTTGGAGTCGTCTGCTGGTTTGGTTTGGCCATTGCTAGGTTCTCTCAACTAGTTTTGGCTCCAGGTTTTGGTTTAGCCAGGGTTTGGTGTAGAATTTACGGGGTGTCTCTCGTGTTTCCCTTGTGTGCAGCACTTGCTCCTTCGTGCTCTTTTAGCACTTATCGTTAGTATCTATCGTTTGTACTTTCGCTATGATATTAATGAAGCTCTTCTTTCTCCGCAAAAAAAAAAAAAAAAAAAAAAAAAAAAAAAAATCTCACGAGATATGGTGTGATTTGTCAAATTCATACTACAGTATTGCCACCTCCGTTTCTTTTGTATAGTCTTGGTTTGACTTTTCATCCTGTAACTTGGTCACTTTGACTCGGTAATTTAGATAGTAAAACGATCTAGTTTTGAGAAAAATGTGTCATGGTGTTGTAGATTAAAGTTTATTGGGTAATGGACAGTAAACCTACATGCAAAATGTATTTTGGGACACTAAACCCCCCGCACTTTCAATTTCCCACCACAACCCCCTGCAATATACATCCGTGTGACACATAACTCCCCGCACTTTCAGTTTTCCACTAAACCCCCTGTAATATACACACGTGGGACACTTAATCCCAAATTGATGACGGATGTTAATTTTTTTACCGAAAATTGAACACGTGCTAATAACGTGATGGTATTTGAAGTTATATAATCTTCATCCGTAGAGCTAGCACGTGAATCTCACGTGATGAATTTCCATTAGAAATTTGCCCCCGTTATCCATTGGGGGTTCATTTTCCCACATATGTATATTGCAGGGACTCTTAGTGGAAAATTGAAAATGTAGGGGGTTATGTGTCACACAGGTGTATATTGCAGGGGGTTGTAGTGATAAATTGAAAGTGCAGGGGATTTTGTGTCCAAAAATGCATTTTGCATGTAGGTTTAGTGTCAATTACCCAAGTTTATTCTACAAAACAATGAAAATATTAGCAAATATTTTGTATTGTTTTGATAATCAAATCACTGGGTCAAAGTAAACCAGTGAGTAGTGTCTGTTGAATATGACTTGAAGTCAAAGGCGGCTAAGATATTTAGAAAACAAATTGGGGTGACAAACTTTGGCAGCTTCTGGATAGTTTCTTTATCTGTTCTATAGTCGTTTTGGGATGTCTTGGGTACTAAGTCGGTCCTATATGTCTACATAAGGGCCCTATGTTGTGTCTAAATATTTTAGAACAAGTATATCAACGCTTTGTGATTTCTCAGTAATGAGTCACAGTGTAAAGTTATCAGCCCAATTTTAATTAACTCAAATAAAAATTTCAATTAAAGTGACATAACCAGGCCCTTACGAAGTAGCCCGCTACCTTCCTTTTATCATTACTAATACTCAGTCAAGTAAAATTTTCATTCCCTTATTCAATATGGAAAAATCTAGGCTCATGTCTCATTATATGGGTCTTGTAGTTATCGCTATAATATTTAAAGTATTAAAAAGTTCCGCTCAAAGTGACTTAGGTGCTAACCCATGTAAAGTATTTTACTTAACCTTTATTATTATTATTTTTATTATAAGCTGGAAACCCTTTTCTTTTGAGAAGACTTAAATCCATTGATGCGTATACGATCTTTTTTCAACTTTTTAATACGATTTTTATTGTATAACATTATGTTCGAACTCATTCAATTTCAGGCTCCGTCACTAATCACAACCACCATGGATCAAGTTCACGATCTCTCAGTCTCAAGGGTTTAGGTATGCCAAACTCGTGGTCGATACCCAAACAATGAGTAGGGCATGATTTCGAGACTAACATGGATACCGCTTTAAATTGAACTGAAAACAACGTTATAGAGAATCCGGACTCGAGGTAGTCTAGCTATATACTAGAAACCACATAAACTTTCTGAAATCTACTTATTGCATTTCCAATTTTAGCATCTAATTATGTGCATGTGTGTGCAATTGCCTACTCTTCGTTGGCGACAATACATACTGCCTTTTTTGTGGGGGCAAAAATGTGGTATGTTTTCCTATTTTTCTCAAGAACATGAATGAAAATAGTTAGATCCACATTCCAAGTGTTTTTTGTTGATTCCTTAATATAGTTAGTGTATTTTCCGAATTAGCAAAAAAAATATATATATATAGTATGTCTCATGACACCTCATAGTTGGAATTTTGTGTCCATGTTTTTTTTCTTCTTCTTTTTTTTCTACTTTTTTATAGAAAGGGCTACACTCTAAAGAATTTAAGAGTTTGTACAACAAAATAACATTTGTTTCAAATATAAATGCAAATGGGTGATAGTCCAATGGTAGAGTGTTTTTAATTCTCAAAAAAATAAATAAAATAAATTTATTTCAATACACGCAGTACCATATCTACCTTAATCTTGTACTTCCAACTCATTCATTTGTAATTAGTTTTAACTGTCACAATGTGTTTTGAAAAAGCACAGTAATACAAGAGAGAGCATATGCTAGTATATAAGCATTTGTGGAGACTGGAGACTAGAGAGATAGAGGGCTTGACATTTCAGCTGGTTTTTGGGTTTAAGTTTGGGGTTGGCCAGAGAAACCCTGGTTTACTACAGGGGTACCCAACCAGGTTTTGGTAGGGCTCGGGTTTGGCTGGAAAATCTCTAGGCATATTATGGCTTTGGGGCTCTAGTCCCGCCCAATTTCCATGCCTTATTTCTAACCGCTAGGCATATTACTTGGTAGTCGGTTTGAACTCTTTCAGTCTCACACTAATTACAAAATGTATCACTTGTCGTGTTGCATAGTAGTACATGTTTTTGGTGTTGGTTAATATTAACAAATATTAATAATTAAGTTGGCAACTTTATACACATTCTAAAATTTACTTCTCCCACTGTTCTAGAGAAAGCAAGGAACTAGAGTTTAGTGTTTTTCACCTTCAATAAAATTCCGAAAGACATGAAAGGAACAAGCACCAAAACAAACTTTTAGTCATTTACACTCATCAAAATCCACTATTCCAAAATGGATTTGGATATTTGGATATTTGGGGATCTGCAATAACCTTAAGAAAAAATACCTTTTGTTGATAGCAACTCAAGCAAAAGGAAAGGGTAAAAGACAAAAGGCTTAATTACTTAATGCATACCCCCAGTTTGTTGAAACTATCACATTGTAACCCCAGTTCTAGAACTAGCTGATTGCATCTCCCATTTGTAAAAAATACGTCGATGTCAAACTGGGAACTAAATTCAACGATCAAATTCAAACACGAAGAATGTATTTTCATAATTTTCACATCGTCTATGATACAATCGCATCACAATGTTTCAGATAATGCCCTTCGTGTACATTAATTTTGCGATGAAATTTCGTTCCCAGTTGCACATTGACGTATTTTTAGCAAATGGGGGATGCAATCAGCTAGTTCTACAACCGCGGGTTGCAATGTAATAGTTTCGGTAAACTGGGGGTATGCATTAAGTAATTAAGCCAAGACAAAAACCACACTCGTTAGATGAGTTATATACAAAAACAACCTCATTGTTCGGGAATATACAAAAATCACCCATGTTAGCTAACATGACTAACGGTAACTAACGGAGGTTCAAATAGACGTACTTACCCTCACCTTCAAGAAAAATTACAGTCCTATAAAAGCATTTATTCACCCCCTAACCCTAACAGCCCATCTTTTCCCCTCTCTCTCCCGCCTCTCTTCACCTCCATTCCTCTGTCTCTCTCTCCCAGTCGGGCCACCATAAGCAGTCGGAGAGGCTCCACAACCATGTGATGATGCTCGAAGCGTCGCCGCCTTGAAATCCTCTCTGAGCGAAGACACCGTCGGCGTTCCGAAACAGATGGTGGTCAGATTCCGCTCTCCCATCAGCGTGTTCCGTTGCTTCCACGACGAAGCAGATGAAGACGATGACGTATTTCATCTCCGGTTTCTGGTGGTTTGACACGATCCAACCGCAAGTGTACGGCTGCCGCGTGTAGTAATATCCGACAATCCGGGTTTGTCGAACCCAAGGGACTTGTCGTGAATTAACTAAGATGATTAACTTCGTGTGGGCAAGAAATTGGATTGTTTTATTAAACTAATAATTTAAATAACAAATTATTAAAATTGAGACTAATGCGAGGGGTAAGTATCAGGATATCTCTACGGGTCACTAGGTATCTCACACCAATTATGATTTATGTTCAAGCAACACGAATGTGTTCTACTTAGCCAAACGAGCAATTATACTTTGAAGATTCCTCAACCAAAGTCTATATTCAAACTATTGTACCTGATTCCTCTAGCCTACTCAAGTTTAAATACGCATTATGTTCTTGCGATCTACTCTTAGTTATAGCTCACTAGCAAGATTCCTCAACCCTAGATACGGCTAGTGCTTGATTCAAATTCCGGCAACAACTATTGATTCCTCTTATAATTATTACCTAGATCAATCCTATTGTGATATCAAACAATATGAAATATAGAACTAAGTACATAAATCAAGCATAGCTAACCAAAAGACATTCAATAAGGCTAAATGTAACACCCCTATTTCTCAAGCGAGCTCTAAGTGCAATATCAAGACTTTGGGGGCAAATTTGTAAATAGTATTGCACGGCTTTAAAGTTAGAATTTCGGAGTGTTTGCAATATTTGGGAGTCGTTATAATGATTTTGGAGCACTAGCGATGGTCGGGATGGTTGTGCAATTCTCTGAAATTAAGTAGAAGCTCTAATTCTAGTTGTACCCAAAAGTCTAGAAAACTACACTTTCACCCCCTTATGCATGAGAGACACTTGTCAAACTAACTCAAAACACTTCACTTGAGAGGTGGTAACTCCCTATGGTCTCATCTCTTCACTTTGACTGATGAGGGGTGAAATTATGTCCATCATCTTCTTCACCTCTTTCTCTCCACCATGAAAACCACCACCATCACCACAACACCACCACCTCCCACGGTGGCACCACCAAAACCACCACCTCCCATCTCCTCGAGCCAATCTGACGCTGCTGGGAGCTCGTGAAGGCATCACAAAGGAAACCCCCAAGTCAATTTCACCGTTTGTCAAGAACTGACTTCGAAATTTGAGGGTAAGATTGAAGAACCCTAGCCTTTAATCTGTCAAATTCGTCTTCCTCGTTGCAATTCAGTGATAATAAGTTCCGTATTCGTGATCCTTGAACTCAGACGAACCTAGGAGTACCAAATTTGCGGTCCAATTCGTCGGAATAAGCTCGCCGGATTCTGGGTTGCAGAACCCGTCGCGAACGGCCGCCGGACGTCGGGACTTGCTGTTCTCTTCGTTCTGGGCGGTTCTTCTTCTCCCTGCGACTTCCCCGTGCCCTCTGGATGTCAGGGAACTCTTATCCATTCTCAGAACCTGCTGGGTTTCGCCGGAACACCCAAAACCCGCCGGCTAATCGCCGGAATCCGCCATGGCCGACGGTAAGCTCTCAAACCCGTTTCCTTCACCAAATTATGCGTTCTAAGTGTCAAATTGGTCTTGATAATGTTGTGAATGTGTTTGAATGACTTAAACTTGCCCAGATTCATGTTATGTCAAGATTCGATCGGATTTTGATTCGGTTTTGTGTGTTTTTCCGATGACTTTTCTGCCCTGTTCTTGGGCATATATCTCACTCGTCTCTTACCCAAATCATGCACCGTTTCTTCCTGTATACTCCTGGGTATGTTGGCTACAAGTTTTGTGAAGATTTCTTGGTTCAATTCGATCTCTAAACTCCCTGAAATTGGGCTTGAACATGGCTAGTTAGCAAAGTAGTTGGTGTGTTCTTGGTGTTCATGTGTTTTTGGTACAAAAACTACACCTGTTCAAACGCTTATATCTCCCTCGTTTTTGATACGTTTTGAATGATCTTTAGCTTTCTGGAATCCTTGGAGAATAGGCTACAACTTTCGTTTTGATTTCTTGGTCCAATTTGATCTCTAAACCCTCTGATTTTGGCTCCAAAGTTGCTGCAATGCTAATGTTCTTCGCTTCGAAATTTTCTAAGTATAGAGTGCCGGGGTGAAACACCTATTTTGTAACCCTTGTATCTTCTTCAAAACTTAATGAAATTCAGATCTGTTGGTATATAATACTTCAAATCATCGTCTCTGGGTCATGTTCAAATTTATAACGGATTGCTCACAAAACGAGCCTAAAGTTGCTAGTTTCAACTCATAAAACTCTCTCGAATTTTTTTAAGTATTGAATCGTGATTTTTGTCCAACTTTGAGTAGCGATATCTCTTTGAATACTTGGAGTTTTTAGGAGTTCAAATATGTTCTGGAATCCTTGAACTGTCGTCTTCAAAACCCTATTCTCAGATTTTCAAGTATCCCCCTCAATTGATTTCAAATCAGCTCTAAAGTTGACTAGTTGAGTCGATTTTCTTCTATATTTGACTTTTGAATTCGACACTCTAAATGACATTTCTAGCCTTAGTGTTCTTCACGAAACTTGCTCGTAGTCATATTCTGAGTCTAAATATCATGTTTGACCAAGTTTGACTTTTTGCAAACCCTAGTTTGACTGAACTGTATAGGAGGGGCAAAATAGTCATTTCACTTAAACTTTGAATTGAGGTTAGTTTAGTAACTTGGAGTTTCTCAGCATGTCTTGTATGCGTGTTTGGAGTACTTGTATGTAATTCTGGGCTAGGGTTGACCAAGTCAAATGTTGGGGTCTTTTTGCAGTTTTACTAAACTTCGGGGGCCTATGTGCAATTAATTAAAACTTTGCATTTGAACAAAGTTAATGTTTTGAGACCAACAACCTGAATTAGGAGGATACTTGGAGCCTTAAGAATGAATTATTTGACTCGGGAGTTATCAAATAAATGTTCGGGGTCTTTCTGTAATTTTAGCAAACTTTAGGGGCCTAAGTGTAATTTACTGAAAGTTGTAGATCTCGATGCTAAGTTCATATGGATGAGTTAAGAGTCATTCTTGGATGTTGTTGGGCCAGTATGAGTGTAATATGGGGTCCAGGCACAATCAGGGACTGTACTGGACAGTTTCAAAGTATTAGGGGCATTTTGATCATGTTAGCTTGCGTGACCTGCATTTTATTGCATTCTTGCATAAAACCTCATATAGAGGATATATGCTAATAGGTTGTATACTTTACTTGTGTATATCCAGCCATTATTAAGGATCGTTCGAAGTAGACGTACGTTATCGTGTTGCTGCATTTCCTGTGAGACTCGGAGACGAGCGTTGTAGGAGTGCTAGTGTTGCTTTGCGCATTTCATGGCTCAGAGGTAAGTACATATGTACGGCCTTTTCATATCAAAATGTGTGTTTGCGTTTAATGATCAAATGAATTTTGGTTACATGAAATAGTATGAGAATGCATGTTTTCGACTCGAAAGTTGTTAAACTCTGTTATTTATCTCCTTTGAGAACTTTCGGAAATTACTTGAAGTGTTGATATTATGATTCTGGTCATGTGAAAGAGAAGAAGTAAAATACCTCTAATAGATTTAGGACGATGTACAGAGTACTGTTATTAATGGGAGGCGTCAAGCGATCCTCCATTTTCTTATGGCTAAGACCATTGAAGCAATGCTTCTTATTATTAGATAGAACGTCAATGTTCAAAAAAATCCGCCCCCGATGAGCCAAAATGTACGAAGTTATTGAGGCCAAGGGTTTTATAGAGCTATAGAGTGCTACTTATACTTGTAAGGGTCACTACGGTATAGGGGTGTCGACACTTAAGGCCTTTTAGCTAATGTTGTGAGCGGGGTTGACGAATGGGCTCCCTTAACGCTCGGGTGAAATAGGGTTTGATAGACCCTAGAAGGAACCCTTAGTGGTTATTTCGTGATCCCTCTGTCTACATCGATCCTGCTGGTGGCTCTTGACACGCCTCAGCTAAATTAAACTGTTGATTGAAGTCGAAATTAAAAATTGGCTACTTATTAACGTTGTTTGTGGCTCTTGATATGCCCTTATTGATTTGAAATGAATTGTAAATCTTGGCTACTCGTGAAGTACTATCGTTATCAGTTCAAATGAACTTGTTTACTCTGGATATTTTACCAACTACTCGTGGTTTCTCAATGTTATTAAATTGAGAGGTTTTTGTTACTCGTTTACTTTCAGTTGTTCCAAATTCTCCAACATGATAGCTTTACTATTTAAATCTTCTAATTTGTTTCAACTCATGCTTCCGTGCCACTCGATGCTTTACATGTCGTAGTATGTATTTACTCAGTTTTTACTGATTATTTCTTCAAAACTGCGTCGGTATTTGCCATTTTAAAACCGCAGGTCGTCAATCAAAGAGGGGGATGGGAACGCTGGAACGAGACGAAGAAGTATAGCTTAACTTAGATCACTTAGTAGATCACGCACAAATGTTATGTTTTAGATTGTACTTATTATTGAAATTTTGTTATGTACTTAAACCGAAATGTAAATTTAATAGTTAATAATCTACTTTTGGTTGTCGATTGTCTCTTTAACCCTGAACCGAGATCCCGGGCTGTTTCACTAAAAGCATGAAGCATAATCCATAATCACCAAATGTGGTGTTCAAACCCTAGTTCCCTATGAGATATCCCAAAATAAGGGTTTAGCTACGATTACACATGATCAAGATACAAAGTTTCATGATCATAAACCAAAAACTAGAGAGAGGGAAGAGAAAAGATCAAACAAAGCGTCTCCCAAGCTCCCTGTAGCTCCAAGCACTTGTCTCCAACTCAAAGATACTGAAAAGGTATGCCCTAACCTGCTCTAATATGTTTCCATAGTGTTTAGATGAAGGTTAGTAATTGCACAAAAGCCCCAACGTTTCTGCTGCTCCCGCCGATCTCTTCGCACGAAGAGAATTTGTCTTCGTGCGAAGACTGTTCTTCTTCGTGCAAAAGTCGTCCTATTTTGAGACAGCAAGCATGTTCAAGAAGACTTTCTGAATTTTGGCTAAGTAAAGTCTTCGTGCAAAGACAAATTGTCTTCGTGCGAAGACCCTGTAGCTCCAGAATTCTTGTTCGTCTTCAACGGTACATAACTCTTTCGTCCGATGTCTGTTTTAGCTCGGTGATCCGCCGTTAGAAAGCTCTTCGAGTCTACTTTCAATTGCCAACGATCTCACTTCCATCTTCATCGTATTATCCAAAATATCCTCAAAATATCCTTAATTTTCTCTAAAACATCCTGGAAAGTCAACTAAGCTTTTTGAAAAGCAAATAAGGACCCGAATTTTGATCCTGAACTCCGATGAATGTGATTTTTGCACCTTTGGAGTCCTTTCGCGACGTAGACTTTGATCATGTAGAGAAATTCCCGTTTCCGGACCATTTTCTCCTTTTTCTCAATTATTGCCCAAAGTTAGCGAAAACATCCAAAGCGCGCCAAATTCGCCTATTTCCTCTATTCCGAAGCTCTTTTCTTTTCTCCAATTGATTCCCGCATGCGTAATTCCTGTCAAACAACAACACGAACACTACCGCGAAGATCAAATGTGATAAATTATCAAAATCATACTCAAAACCATTGAGAAACGCCCGGATTGTACTTTAAAGTTCAGAAACATCCAAATGTGCATTTTCTTCATATTTAGGCTCAAATCTTGTCACTTTCACCGAAACGCACATAAATAGCAATATAAAGTATACATAAGATAACTCTTATTAAGGAGTTATCATTGTTGATAAGGCAGAGAGAAAAATAAAGGTACCTCAGATTCAAGTAAAAGGGATTTCAAAGAGCTTAATTTTATTGAATAACAAACCTGGCTTAAATAGCCATTCTTCCTAACAACTTACAGAAAAATAGCCTACTGAAAACAGATATTAGATACTAGTTTTGAATAAATAAAATTTGATCCATATCCTGGAAATTAGAACAAACTTAACTGAATAACAAAGATACCTAAGAATAAGGAAGAAGTTATCAACCACTCCTTCAATCTCTCCCTTAAGCTAACTGTTGTCAAACAATTAGCTTAATTCAAGAATGCTACTAATCCCAAGCTAACCTCTAAGTTTCTGAAAAGTATTAGTCTTTAAAGGCTTGGTCATTATATCAGCGACTTGATCACTACTTCCACAATGAATCAAATCAATTGAACCCTCCTTTGTGAGATTCCTCAAGAAATTATACCTCACATCTATGTGCTTGCTGCGTCCATGCATCACAGGATTTTTGGAAAGTTTGATGGTTGAGCTATTGTCACATTAGATATGAGTACACACTTCACTATTATACCCAAGTTCCTTTAACACCCTCTTCATCCATATTGCCTGACACGCACATCCTGTAGCTGCTACAAACTTTGCTTCTGTTTTTGATAGAGTGACAATTGGTTGTTTTTTGGAGCTCCATGAGACTGCACCAGAACCCAACAAAAACACATAACCACTTGTACTCTTCATGTCGTCCATGTCTCCTGCATAATCACTATCCGTGAAGACAAATAATTCAGCACTTCCACCCCTCTTGTAATGAATGTCGTAATCCACAGTTCCTTTTAGATAACGAAGAGCTCTCTTTGCAACTTGTAGATGAAGCTGAGTAGGTTTTGCCATGTATCTAATTATGAGACTTGTGATGAACATCATTTCTGGTCTTGTGGTAAGATACATGAAGCTCCCAACTAGTTGCTTGAAGTAAATCTCATCTACAGTAATTCCATCTTCGTCTTTCCAATCTTAAAACCAGGGAAAATTGGACTATTCACCTCATTGCACTCCAACATTCTAAACCTTTTCAGAACCTCTAAGGCATACTTCCGTTGACATAGGAAAATGCCATCATCTCTTTGTAAAACTTAAATGCCAAGAAAATACCTCATGCTTCCCAAGTCAGACATATCAAATTCTCTCAACATGGAACTCTTGAATTCAGCCATCATAACATCATCATCGTCTGTAAAGATTAAATCATCCACGTAGATACTTACAATAATGATCTTACCAGCATTGTTCCTCTTGACGAATAAAGTTTGTTCACTTTCACACTTCTAAAAACCTTCATTGAGGAAGTGAGCTTAAATTCGATTGTACCAAGCTCGTGGAGCTTGCTTTAGTCCATATAATGCTTTGTGTAGTTTGTAGACGAAGTGTTCCTTCCCTTTCTTCTGATATCCCATTGGTTGCTCAACATAGACATCTTATCTCAATTCACCATGAAGAAATGCTGACTTAACGTCTAATTGCCCGATTTTCCAACCTTTATGCGCAGCCAAGGTGATGATCATTCTTACTGTGTCTAATCTTGCGACTGGTGCAAATACCTCTGCATAATCCACGCCATATTTCTGGGAGTACCCTTTTGTTACGAGTCGTGCCTTTTGTTTGTCAATCTCCCCACATTCATTGAATCTCGTCTTGTAAATCCATTTGAAACCAATTTTCGTAGCTCCAACTGGTAATTCACATAAAGTCCATGTCTTGTTCTTCTCAATGGAGTTGATCTCACTGTCCATAGCTTGTCTCCACTTCTTTTGTTTCACTGCTTCTTCAAAGTAAAATGGATCTTCAGCCGCCACTGTCTGAACCATGTTTTCTTCATCTTCGTTGAGACCGAGATCTTCCCTACTAACATAATCCATCATCCAAACTGGAGCACGCCTTTCTCTCCTTTCAGCAGTCTCACGAGGATGTTCAGCTCCTTTAGTTTATCCACCCTCTCCATCTATCCCTGGTACTTCCTCACCTCCCTCATTCCCACCATCATTCAGAACTTCATTTTCTCTCGCCCTCTCATCAGTTTGACTATTTTCTCCCCAATCCAAATCTAAGAGAATCTGTTGCTGGTGCGTCGTATCCCAATCCCACTCCTTCTCTTCCTCAAACACTACATCTCTACTTACAACAATTCTTTTTGAGACAGGATCATATAATATATAACCCTTTGTTTCCTTACTAACTCCAAGAAGAACACAAGGAAAGCTTTTATCGTCTAATTTACCTCTTTTTGCATCTGGCATGTGAACATGAGCCAAGCACCCAAAGACGCGGAAATGATCAACCGAGGGCTTTGCTCCACTCCATGCTTCATGTGGCGTGACATCCTTCACTGCCACTGTTAGACATCTATTCAAAACATAGATTGCCCAGTTTACTGCCTCCAGCCAAAAATTCTTGGGAATCTTCTTGCGCGCCAGCATTGTTCGAACCATGTTCATCATTGTCCGGTTCTTCCTCTCAGCTACACCGTTTTGATGGGGCGTATATGCAACTGTCAATTGCTTTTCTAATTCCATTTTCCTCACAAATCCATTGAATTCATTGGAAGTGAACTCACCACCTCTGTCAGTCCTCAAACATTTAATAGGTAGATTGCTCTCTTTCTCTACCAACTTCTTGAATTGCTTGAAGCAGTTCAATGCTTCACTCTTCTCTGTCAAGAAGTACACCCATGATTTACGACTAAAATCATCAATAAAGCATAATACATACCTCTTTCCACTGTTAGAAACAGTTGAAATAGGACCACAATGTCAGCATGAACGAGCTCCAACGCCTGAATTGCTCTCCACATACTTCTTTTGGGTATATCATTTCTGTGTTGTTTCCCAATAAGGCAATCCACGCAAGTTATGCCTGTGGATGGGAACTGAGGGAGTCCACGAACCATATTCTTGTACTGCAAGGTTCTCAAGCCTTTGTAACTCAAGTGCCCATAACGGCGGTGCCAAAGGTCTGAGAGGTCTTAAGAGCTTGTGTGGAGACATTTTTGAGTATCTGGAACGATTTGAGCCTGAGGAAACAGAGTGAACATTCTGTTCGCACTCATTACTGACTGAATAATCAGTCCCTTCTCCGGATGATAAAGTTTACAAACTCCTCCTTGAATCACTACCGCCAAGCCTTTCTCCTGAAGCTGCCCGATGCTCAAGAGATTGTTACTAAGTTCAGGAAAATAGTACACATAACTGAATACATGGCCCACTCCATTTAACAATAATCTGACGCTTCCCTTTCCACTAACAATCAGTCTATTATCATTTCCCAATTTGACTAAATGACTAAAGCTTTCATCAAAACGAATGAACATACCTCGGTCTCCACACATATTATTCGAGCATATTGAGTCGAGAAACCATACATTATTCCGCTTTGTCTCTTGCAGCTCAACATATGACATTAGCAGTATCTCATCTTCTTCATTCAACTCTGCAAATCATCTACTGTAAGATGGTTGATGTCTTTCGATTCTTCAACCGAACAAACAATGTAATTGAACTTCTCAGTGAGTGTGCGCAGGATCTTCTCAACAATCTTTACGTCGGGCATGTTTTTTCTCTGTAACTTCTCATGTCATTTGCTACCAACATCACCCTGGAAAAGTAATTTGTGACAGATTCTCCAGGTTTCATCTCTAGTACTTCAAAACTCTTGCGAAGGATTTGAAGTTGGGCACGTGGCACCCTAGAATTTCCTTTGTATTTGGTCGTCATGGAGTCCCGTATCTCCTTGGATGTCTCTTTCTGAGCTATCGTCTTAAGAATTGACTTGTCAATGGACTGAAACAAGTAATTCTTAGCCTTCAGATCTTGCAACTAATTCGCCTCCAATGTTTTCTTTTTCTCGCCTGTCAAAACTGCGTCAGACGCAAGCTCGACATACCCTGGCTCAATGACACTCCAGTACTCCTTTGAGCATAGGAGATTCTCCATAATAATACTCCAATGCTCATAATCTCCTTCAAACATAGGTATGCAGGGTTGTGCGAAATTTTAATCTGCCATCTTCTCACACTCTCACTCTGTTGAAATATCTCAAAGAAAAGTTGTGGCTTCTTTGTCTCAGACCCAGTGGGGGCTCTAATACCAGTTTGATAAGGCAGAGAGCAAAATAAAGGTACCTCGGATTCAAGAAAAAGGGGTTTCAAAGAGATTAATTTTATTGAATAACAAAACTGGCTTAAATAGCCTTTCTTCCTAACAACTTACAAAAAACAGCCTGCTGAAAACAGATATTAGATACTAGTTTTGAATAAATCAAGTCTGATCCATATCCTGGAAATTAGAACAAACTTAACTGAATAACAAAGATACCTAAGAATAAGGAAGAAGTTATCAACCACTAGGGATGGAAATATGGTCTGATCCGATCTGATATCCGAGCAATCCGGGCCGAATGGATCGGATCCAAATTCGATCCAATCAAAAATGGATCGGATTTGGATCTGAAAAGCCAGATCCGATCGGATTTGGATCTGGATTTGGATCTAAGGGCAGATCCACCGGGTTCCGATCTGATCCGATCCGACGTAAATGTGTGGTTTACAAATATATTCATATTATCTCCCCACTTTCACTCCCAAGAAGAATACAATAGTAATTCCAACCTACAAAGCTATTTTTGTTGTGTTTTAGGCTTCATAACTTGTGAACATGCCTTAGCGTATGAAATAGTATTTATTTTTTATGTCTTTTTTTGTATTATATTGCTAACCCAAGTCGGATTCCATCCGAATCCGATCCGACCACGTATTATATGGATCTACGGATCGGATTTGGATCAGCTGGATCAAACCCGATCTGATCCGAATCCGGTGACGAACCGAACGGATCTGGATCGGATTTGGATCTAATTTCTCCTAGTCGGATCTGGATCGGATCTAGCCTGGTCCGATCCGGATCCGACCCATTGCCATCCCTATCAACCACTCCTTCAGTGGTGGCCAAGCCTCTGCTCGCGAAGGTGCAGGTCGAACTTCATCTCCGGACAAACCGATAGAATCCCCGGCTGATTTTTCGGTCGTGAGGGTTCTGGCCCTGCGATCTTCGTTCGCCGCCGATTGATTGTTGGGAGGAGTAGCCATAGTCAACAGAGAGAGATTGCAGAGAGGGTAAATGTGGGTTTAGTGTAAAATTGACACAGGTGGTTCCTCTCCCTCTCTATTGTTGAAATTGACCAGAAATTGGGGGATGTTGATGGCTGAAAGGTGCAAGTAATGGAGATTTTTTCCCATTTCTGAACTTGGTCTAAATCGATTTAGATTTCGACCAGTTTGCTCTTCATCTCCGTTTCATCCTTCTGGGTTTATCACAATTTCGCTTTCCTGTTGTTGATTCTGGTTTCCCTGGTTTACGCACCTGGGTTTTGTTCTATTTGGTGTAAATCGATTTAGGTTTGTTGTTTGCAGAACAGGGTTTGAACCATTTTGGGGTAGTATATTGCTATTGGTGAGGCTGAGTGTTGGGTTGTGGCTGGTGGTTGAATTAGTAGTTGTGGTTAGATTGGTTGAAGATGGTGTAAAGACTGGTGGTCGAATTAAAGGTACTGTGGTGTTAACAGGTTATAGGATGAAGATGGTGTAAAGGCAGAGGATGGTATTGGTGATGAAGGAGTTTGTTTGTGAGAGATTGAGATGGTAATGGGTTGTGTTGGTTTGTAGGGGTGGCAGTGTATGGAGGGCTGTGGAGTAGCAGAATGATGAAGATGGTTGAAGGAGGTACTGGTAGTTCAGTTGAGAAGGTGACAATTAATGAGGGAATCAATCCCAACACCTATATTCAACAGGCGACGGCGGTGGTGTTGCTGGTGTGGATTTGTTGTGGTGGAGGTGGTGTTCAAGAACACCAAGAACATCAAGAACATAACAAATAAACACAAAAATACAAGTAGGGGTAAAATAGTCATAAAAAAGACAGTTTGCACCCCATACTATCTGATTTTAACAGAAGGGTGCTATTTGTCCAACGTCCATTCATGATAAGGGTTTTTTTTTGTCTCGGACATGGATGGTTTTTGTATATTCCCAAACAATAAGATTGTTTTTGTATATAACCCATCTAACAAGGGTGAATTTTGTCTTTTACCCAAAGGAAAATAATTATAATTGGTTTCAGTCAAGAGGGGTAGTGGTTCTGACTTCTAACCAATGGGTGAACCTTAATTTGGTCATGTGACTTGTAAATTGTGAACCTAATGATATTTGTAGTTTGACAACCACTTACTCTTCCGTATGTGGAAACATGTTTACACCTTAAGCAATGGTCAACTTGACACATTGAGTCAACATTTTTCTTCTTTCCCCCTTTAGGCAAGCATCATTTGAGTTGTAAAGATAAAAAACACAATTCTCTCAAGGAAAATTGTTAAAACCATACAACCAATTACTAAGATAAATAGTGCACAACAAATTATTTATCTTTCTTATATTAATACTTACGCGATAAATAAAAAGTTGCCATATACTACAAGTTATGAAGACACCATAAAATAGTGCACATTGGTTGAGAAGAATATATTACTCAACTCCTTTGTTCTAGAATGATCGAGTCGAACGAGAAAAATATGTTAATACTCGCTCAATCTGTATTTATTAATCAAATTTGACATTTCAACATGATTTGATTAACAGAATGACACAACAAATTTAACATCTTTTCATAGTGTTTTAGAATTGGTTGAAAGAACTGTCACTAACGGCCTAGAGCTTGTGTGCCCTTTCTTGATCTGATAAGTAATTCATACCCTCGCCACAAAGAATCCGGACTCGAGGTAGTCTAGTTTATAGCACAAACCACCTAAACTTTCAAGAAACTACTCATTGCATATCCATTTTTAGCATCTGATTAGTAATTATGTGCATGTGTGCAATTGCCTAATTCTGGTTGGTGACAATACATACTGCCTTTTTTGTGGGGGCAAAATGTGGCCTGTTTTCCTATTTTTCTTAAGAACATGAATGAAAAAGTTAGATCAACTTGTCAAGTGGTTTTTGTTGATTCCTTAATACAGTTAGTCTGTCACACCTCATTATTGGAACTTTGTGGCTTATATTAGCCCAAGAATTTATGAGTTTGTCACCTCAAAAAAATCTTAAAAAGAATTTATTAGTACAAAATAACACCGGTTTAAATTGAAATTAGTTTTTCTTCTAGAATAGATCAAATAGCCGGATTTGAACCCGAACCTCATGCATGGGCTTCAAACGCTCTACCAACGAGTTAACACCCATTTACAAAAATAAATCAGTTTCAATACACGTCTTACTACGTTAAGTTCAATACGGAACAAACCATAGATTAATATAGTAGCATTCGGGTTTGAGTTTGACAGAAGAAACCCTGGTTTACAACACGGGGACCCAAACAAGTTTTAGTAGGACTAGAGTTTGGCTGGAAAATCTCTAAACATAACATATTATGGCTTTGGGGCTTCTAATAACGCCCAATTACCGTCCCTTAGGTCTACCTATTTTGTAGTAGTCGGTTTTAAGTCTCACATTATTTACAAAATGTATCACCAATTGTGTTTCATACTTGTTTTTCGTAGAGCTTAATATTATCAAACATTAACAATCAAGTTGATAATCCATGCATTCTGATTGTCTGATGCACATTCTGAAATTTACTTCTCCCCCGATTCTCATAAGAGCAAGTTACTTAGAGTTGTGGTTCACCTTTAATAAATTTTGTAAAGACATGAAAGGAACAAGCACCAAAACAAGCTTTTAGTCATTTACACTCATCAAAATCCACTATTCCAAAATGGATTTGGATATTTGGGGATCAAGAATAACCTTAATAAAAAGCACCTTTTGTTGATAGCAACTCAAGCAAAAGGAAAATAATTCTAATTGGTTTCAGTCAAGAGGGGTAGTATTGGTTCTGGCTTCTAACCAATGGGTGAACCTTAATTTGGTCATGTGACTTGTAAGTTGTGAACCTAATGATATTGTAGTTTGACAACCACTTCCTCTTCTGAACATGTTAAAACCTTAAGAAATGGTCAACTTGACACATTTTTTTCATTTCTTGAATTAGAATGGTCAACTTGACACATTGAGTCAACATTTTTCCTTCTTTCCCCCCTTTAGGCAAGCATCATTTGAGTAGTTAAGGAAAAAAAATACAATCCTTTTGAGGAAAGTTGTAAAACCTTACAACCGATTACTAAGATAAATTGGGTACAATAAATTTTGTACATGTCTATTAAGGCAAGGCAACGGAAAATAATATAAATTGGTTGAGAAGAATATATTACTTAGGCTATGTTGTCGAAGGATCGATTCGCTCTAAAAAATATGTAAATACTCTCTCAGTCTAAATCTATTAATCAAATTTGACGTTTCTACATAAATTAATAAAATGATTTTTAGATTAAATTAATAAAATGATTTAATTGCAAATGCCATAGCAAGTTGAACATCTTTTCATAGTATTGAAGAATCGGTAGAAAAAACTTGTAGCTAGTGGCCTAGAGCTTGTATGCCATTTCTTGCTCCGCCTAGGCACTCTGGATAAGTAATTCACATATACTCTCGCTTGGACGCAACTGATCATGAACTTCTTTCTACAGGGCAACGACCGGGTAAATATATTACCAACGCGGAGGTAAGGAGCTCGTTTCCCGTCCCAACTATAAATTTCAATCTTCTTATTTTCTACAGGATTATACAACGATATGAATATATTTTACAAACTCATCCGTTTTATTAGTTAAAATATAGTAAAACACGAGCCACACTTTTAGACAAAGGAAGTAGTATGTTGGGCGTCTTGGTAATTCCCCTATTATATTGTTATATAGCATGATTTATTTGTAATTTTCTACACTATTATTTTAGTGGTATATTCTACACTATTTTGATATTTCCTACAACCTTGTACTACTATTATCTCTGTTTTTTCTTCTCTTTCACCTTCACTTTTTGACACTATTCATTGGGTCATTTTGACCCGGTGATTTGGTTAGCAAAATGATACACGAGTTTGGTAATTTTTGCATGATCTTCTAGAGTAAATTTTACTATACAATACTATGAACAAGTTGTCAAAAAATTTTATCGTTTTACTATCCAAATCACCGAGTCGAAGTGACCCAGATATGGGTAAAAAAGTTAACCGTATGGAAAAGAGAAGAAACAGAGGTAGTATATTATATTCTACAAATTTTTTTTTTGTCGTACCGACAGCTTATTAATATAAAATTATCCCTAAAAAGTCAGAGTTTACTAGTATTTCTCAAAAAATAATACTATTATTACTCTAATTAAAACCTCAACAAAAGGAAAAATAAAACGAAAATAAAAACAAAAAAAATAACCTCCCCTTTTCACATTTCCCACGTCGAACCTACAGAGTCTGTTACACACTCTCTCCATTTTCATCCTCTTCTCCACTTGTCCTCTCCATCACATAAACAAACCCCCCTCCCTCCCTCTCTCTCTCTCTCTCTCTGTTTCATGCTTTACTTCTAGCCCTCTCTCGTCGTCTTCTCCCATGGAACCCGCTGAAGAACAGCCGTTACATTCATCACCACCATGACTCTCCCTCTCTCTCTCTCTCTGCTTGTGTAACTTTTTCTCTGATTCTCAGGTGCGTTACACAGAGAGAGACAAAAACCTTCCATCACTAACCTCCCTCTTTTTCAATCTCTCTCTCTCTCTCTATAGAAGAATCATCTAGTCTCTTTCACTCCTTTGAACAATTGAACTCACCTTTTCTCTTTTCGCTATTTAAACTGTTCCACTGCTCAGGAATTGAATTGAGAGAGAGAATTGAATCGAATTGTGTTGTGTGTGTGAGATAGAGAGATGTTGGATCTCAATTTCATGGTTGTTTCGCCTGAATCGAAGCTCGTCAAGAGCGAGGTTTCTCCGGTGGAGCTTGACGACTCCGGAACGCCGAATTCCTCCGTCGTCAACGCCGACGACGCTCCCAACAATGTCGCCGACGAAGATTTGAGCTCCGATCAGGCGAAGACGCGATCCGACTGGTTCGTTCCCTTCGAATTCGACGTGTTTGGACCTAAAACCGGCAAAATCCACTCGCCGGCGAGTAACGTTTACGGCTACGAGGTCTCTTCTCCGGCGGTGTTGGTGACGAGGCAGCTGTTTCCGGTGGACGGAGGTAGAGCCGGTGAAGTCGTCGAGGTCGGTGCCGGATCGTCGCTGTTGCGGCCGGAGTGGCTCAATCTCGCGTTTCCCGACGCCGGCGGAGGTCCTCCTCCGGCGACTCATCTTCTTCAACAGCAGCAACGGCCACCGGCGGCGGCGAAGAAGAGTCGGCGAGGACCTAGGTCACGGAGTTCGCAGTATCGCGGCGTTACGTTCTATCGGAGAACTGGACGGTGGGAATCGCATATCTGGTAAGCTATGATTGAATTTGAAATTGAATTTGAAATTGAAATTAATCAATCTTCATTTGTATGATTGTCAATTAACGGTTACCAAACCTTGTTTGACGACGACTGGAGAAGAGCTTCTGTATATTTCGTACGATTTTGACTAATTTCGGGTGGTTTTTTGAATTTTAATGATAGGGATTGTGGGAAGCAAGTTTATCTGGGTAAGTTATTGATCTAATTGAGCTATGTTGTTCAATTAGGACTAATTGGTGATCTGAATTGATTATGATTTTGTGTGGTGGGGTGTTTTTTCAGGTGGATTTGACACTTCTGATGCTGCAGCTAGGTAATAACAGCTTATAGTAGTACTTGATTAAAATTACTTAAGACCTGGAACTGGAACTGTAGGGTTTTAAGTTTTAACCTAATTCGATTTTGTCGAATTTCAGAGCGTACGATCGAGCGGCAATCAAGTTCAGAGGAGTAGATGCCGATATCAACTTCAATGTGGCTGATTACGACGAAGAGATGAAACAGGTAAAGAAAGTTTGATGTGATGATAGTTTTTTTCAATGACTTTGCTGGCTTCAGTATGTTGGATGCTTACTGTTTTTGTGTTGATGAATATCAACAGATGCAGAACCTGAGTAAAGAGGAATTTGTGCATTTACTTCGCCGCCACAGCACTGGGTTTTCAAGGGGAAGCTCAAAATTCAGAGGAGTGACCCTGCACAAATGTGGGCGGTGGGAGGCTCGGATGGGCCAGTTCCTTGGAAAGAAGTAAGCACCTCTTGAACTGTATTTCCTTTTACCGTTTTAATTGTAAAGAATATAAAATCTATGCATCAAATTAACTCGGTAGGTGGCCTCCTGTTCTATTTGGGGTCTATGAAGTAATATGACTATATGAGCACTGCATTTTTCATTCAATCTGGATTAGAACTTAAGGTGGTAGTTTCGAAGAAGAAATTGCCTACGGACCAGTTCTATCGATGAGAATACAATGTTTGCTTGCAGGTATATATATCTTGGGTTATTCGACAGCGAAGTAGAAGCTGCAAGGTCCTTGTGATATGAATTCAGAATCCTTGAAACTTTGGTCTTTCTTTTGTTCAATGGGCTTCAATTCAACAACAAAAAAAATTGATCATTATTCTCTCAATCCAGGGCTTATGACAAAGCCGCCATCAAATGCAATGGGAAGGAAGCTGTCACCAACTTTGATCCCAGTTCCTATGAAGGGGAGATAAGCTTGGATGGTACTAATAATCTAAATCCCACTTCTTATTCATCACTGTGTGGCCTCCCCCATCTTAATAAGATGTGTTGCTTACAAATTATATGATTTTTTTACAGGGGCAAACATTACCCAGAACCTTGATCTCAGTCTTCGCATTTCCTCCTCGCCAGACGTTCTCGAGGGCAATGATACCAGCATAGATCTGCAATTGCAATGCATTTCTTGTGACATGCCTGGTGGGAAACGGCCAAGGGTAAACTTTCAAACTTTCAAATTATACGATTCTCAGCCCATGTCTATGTTTTGGGCATTTCGGTCTCTGTAGCTGATCTGAAGGTTCAGATTCTCAAAATCAAATGTATTTACTGTCTTTTACAGGTTGCGAGCTCCGTCACTAGTCCCTTGGATGGGAAAGCTGTTTATGGGCTTAGAACGTCTTCCAAGCAGCCTCCTGTCATGTGGTCTGGCAACTATCCCGGTCTTGCACCAAACTATGAGGTGACTGTTCTGAACAAATCTTGTCAATCTCATGTGAACTTAACTACTCATATATACCTGTTAACCTCAAGAAATGAATGTTGTCTAGTACCCAACAAAAAGCCTAATTAGCCAACCTGAGAAAATCTTGAATTGCACTTTTGTTGCTAGCATGTGTCAAATAATAGCAAAATATTTTTTTTGGTATTTCAACTACCACTGTCCACGGCTAACATTATTTGCTGTGCTCTCATGGTTTGTTTGTTTGTTATCCATTGTTTGTTTACTCTTCTCTCACGCCATGCGACCTCTCTTGTTAATTGGGGTTTTGTTTCTTTGACAGGGAAGAGCTCCTGAAGCCATTCCTCAACAAGCAATCCCGAACTGGGTGTGGCAAATGCAAAGCCAGGCCGTTAACAGTCCCACGACACTGTCCTCCTTTGCAGCAGCATCATCAGGATTCCCTTCTCCCACGGCTTTGTCCTCTCTACCGCCACAACATACGACTCCCTACTATCATCATCATCCATCATCAGCCTCTAACTTGTTTCCGCATTTCTACAACCGCAAGAACTGAAACAAGACCCCGTGAGAGAGAAGGTCAGATACTGTCTAGGAAAATAAAGCTTTTTTTAACATATAGCAGCAGTGTGTGAAATAAATATTGATTCTGTTTTAAGGTGTATTATTATTATTCTTATACATATATGATATGATAGGACTTGCTGTTTCTTTGGAGGAATATTTGCTTTTTTTTCCACCAAAGTGGGTTACTGAAGACCTAAATACCTAATTTTGTGATTCGTGAAGGTGCTCGAGAGAATTGGAGAGGACCATGTATAATGTTTTTTGGGTTTAGTGGTTCTTTCTATTTTTAGTAACGGGGATAACGATCTAAAAAGAAAGTTGTTCAGATTCTTTCTCGTTTAGGTGGGTACCTCCGGGGATGCTTATGCTGCTGTGGGGGGTGGTGCTGTCGTCGCTTTCCTTATCTCTAGGTTGGAGGTTGTGGTAGTGGATATCCGGAATAGATTCTAAAGAAGTTTTCCTGAAATGGAATTGGAACATGATTTCCTGGGGATGGACTGAGTGTGTTTGTTTATATGCCGAAAAATGTGCACATTTCTGTGGATTCCTCCCTTTGATCTTGCTGCTTCTTTAGGTCATTGTTCTCTCTATTATTATAGGAAGGAATCTGAACTATGTGTTCCTTGAGTAGTGATTTGGAGATTCTTGTGCTCAGACTGTTATGGAGGGTAACATTCTTGATTCTGGAACACTTTAAAGTTTAAACTAAGTTTGAGGGTTGCAGCTGAACAAGTGGTCAAGTAGAAGGGGTTTCTATCTCTAACCGGTCATAATGATGAACATCATCATCAACAAAGATTAAACGATTGGGTCCGTAATAATTAAGCGCAAACTAAGCTAATATTTCACAAAAAACGAGATGGCTCGTTCTTGCACAAGTCTGAATTCCGAAATGGATCTAACCGAGAGAGAAGTTGAAGAAAGAAACCACTATTCCTCCGTACACCTATGTTTTCCTTTACTCATTTTTCTCTATTTGTGATATAAGCATTCTCTACTTACTTACTCGCATCACATGCCTGAGAAGTGTCAGGAAGGTGCACACACCAGATTTTTAGTCCTCTACTCACACTTGCAATAGATTAGAGCCCTTTTGCAAATTCATCAATACAAAAGAAAACTGCAACTTCGCTTGACATATCGATAGAATTCAATGTTTATATCGTTTTCCCATTGTCTATGACAACAAATGTTGTCATGATTGTGCTGGGTAGGTCAACTTCAGCTATGCAAAAAACGGAACAATAATTGGTGTGGATTCTTCTTATTCGCCTAGTTAGCCATGATATCGGATATCCAGAACATAGATTCTAATACTTTAAAGGTATCCTGGATATGGTAATGGGACATGATATTTACTCTAGCTCTTTCATACAAGTCGTAATCCTCCCAGAACCACCCACAATCTTTTGTGGATGCTCTATATCCTCTTTAGGTTACTCCTTAGGTTGTTCCTTTTGCCCGTTATACCGTTTCTGTGCATTTCTGTGTATATTGTCAAGACCTCTACATATTGTTAAGACCTCTACCCTTGGGGTGTACTTGAGTTGGTCGGTTAGCATTGTTAAGGCCTCGGGCAAGACTTTGGGCATTTGCCTAGAAGTCTTGAGCTCAAAACTTGGTGGAATCTAAAGGCTGCTTATTGGCCTCCTCAAATGCGAGCATGCTAGTCCGGATTTTCTTAAGCTAGTTTACCTATGTAGTTTGGTTGGCTGGCTATTGCACTAGAGTGGAGGTTCACCTAGTGCACACCCAAAAGGTAGCGACTGTGGGTTCTCACGTCATAAGAAAAAAAATATATTAAAGTTTAATTTTCACCTCAAAACCAATTGGCAGTGAGGGCGAGGGGAGTAACCCAAACATCTTATTAGGCACAGAGATACATAACGAGTCTGGATGAGGGACAAACAACAATTCTTAACATACATTATGAACGGCTTCGTGATCCGAGGTTAGTGATCCTTACTGTTAAACTCAAAAGGGCCGGATCATTTCACCATGAACGAGAAGAGCCAAATTGCTTCCTCTCGAAATTTAATCTCTTTTAAACATTTATATTTTGTTACCGAAAGCGTTCTTTCTCAACTGTTGGACTTTGTTGCAGTGTGGTACATATTAGACAAAAGAAGAAAAATATACGCTTTGCATAGTGACTATCGTTGTCTGTTTCTAAAAAAATGGCCTTGGGATATCAATTTCCTTTACATGCATCTACTTCCCCCATTGTATGTGACCACCCAAGAGATGCTCTCATGTTGCTGGAAAGCTAGCCTAGAAATAATGGGTGTCGATCATTTCCTCTTATTTCCTTCCCTAGTAAGTCTCAAAATCGGATATCTAGAACATAGATTCTAAAGCTAGAACCGGATATGGAAATGGAATATGATTTCTTAGCTTTTGGAGAATCCCACATCTTTTTCTGGTGTTGTATATCCTCTTTGGTTTCTCCTTAAGGTTGTTCCTTTCTGTCGTTTACTATCCTTCAGTTTGTGCAAATTCTTTACCAGGATCAACCAAAAAGAGATAACAAACGGACGAGATATGAATGAAAAGGGACGGTAAAGGATGCAAGGTACATACTGAGGAATGTATGGAGAAATTATAGGCAAAACTAAGTGTGCAAATCACTTGTTAGTCGCAAAATCCGATATCAAAATACAGGTTTGTAAAACTTGCGGGTAAATTAAGGTAAAATAAACTGTAGTATGTACATATGAACCTCGTTCGTCAAGAAGAAGAAGAAGAAGAAGAAGAAGAAGAAGAAGAAGAAGAAGAAGAAGAGGTAATATACAGCTTTGAATATGAGTGTAGCAGCACCATATGCATCGTGAAATACAACGAATCAACCAACCGCCAATCCATTGTTCACCAATCGATGCAGAAGTCTTTGAAGAAGATCCTCAAAACCAGAAGACTTCCCACCATGATAAGTGTTTTGTTTCCGTTAAACAAAAAATACGAGTCTCGCCAGCTTATATTTCCAAAAAAAAGGCAAAACAGAAGCTGGCAAAAGTCGTGTTTTGTTTCCGTCTCTAACCTATCAAAATGATGAACATAATCAATTAAGGCTATAGAGTTGGATCCATAATAATGTACCGCAACTAAGCTACTATTTCACTACGAAACAAGATCGTCAATTTTAGCTCGTTCTTGCATTCTACTTATCGCATCCCATGCGAGAGAAGTGTCAGGAAGATGCAACACACCCAGGTTTAGTCCTCCAACTCGCATTTTCAGTATAACAGAGCTTTAAAGCAATTTCATCCTTACCAAAGAAAATTGAAACTAAGCTTGATATAATCAAAAGAAGTTCAATGTTCATTATCGGAACTTTCCGGATAGATGGTCATTTCTCAATCAGATTTCTTCATATCGTTTTCCCCATTGTCTGTGACCACCAAGAGGTCGATGTTGTCATGAATATTGTGCCAGGCAGCTGAACTTAAGCGAGGCAAAAGCTGATCAATAATTTTTTTTTTTGAGGGAAATATCGAACTTTCATTCCGAAACGGACCGAGACAAACAATCATCATCCAATACATCTTTTGCCCACTCTGGAGGTCGAGTGTAGAGGCTGAGTTGTGGAATAAACAGTGACCTACGAGCAAATCTATCAGCTACACTATTTGCCGTTCGCGGAACATGATGAAATCTCCAATCAGTAAAGTTGTCGCAAATTCGTAAGCATTCTTGAATCAACTCCTCCATCTCCTCGCAGACCTGCTCTGAAGCTCCTTGGGTCACTCCTCGGGTTGTTCTAGCTTGCAGCAATTCGATATTGAGCTTTGAATCGGATTCAATGATTATCTTCCTGCATTTCGCATCCCGCGCCATCAACAAGCCCTCCTTGATCCCGACAAGCTCCATCATCTGCACAGAGTTGTGATACCGTATACGTCCAAATTTTCCGGCGACAAATACTCCGGCGGCGTCTCGAATCACGCACCCAGCTCCTGCCGTAGCACTTGTCGGCTTACAAGCTATGTCTGTGTTTATTTTGACCCACTCTTCCGGTGGAGGGTTCCAAGTAGTGATGTCCTGGCTCGCTGCGACTAGTTCATCCCCCTGCTCGTCAAACGTCGTCTTCAAAAACTCACTGATTTTTGACTCTGCACACTTGACTATTACTTCCTGAGTGAAACTTTTGCCATTAAACCGAGCATTGTTCCTTGAGTACCACAGACACCAAGCTATGATCGCCCACTTTTCACGAACTTCTTCATTCTGATGTGCGTAGATCCATTCTATCCATTCTCGAATACTGCTGCCCCTGGTGCTCATAAACCCATCATCAAAAAACCACTTCCAAACCTTCTTCGCTATTGAACACTGACCGTAAAGATGGTCGAGAGTTTCTAACCCTGATACGCAGCCATCACAGAGAGCACTCACCATGACCCCCTTATTGCGTAGCTTTGCTGCCGTGGGTAAACTATCGCTCCACATCCGCCACACGTGAAAAGCAATCTTTCTAGGGATCTTCATCTTCCAAAGGTTTTTCAACCAAGTATGCGTACCACTCTGAGATGTCTTCGGATTACCTTCCCGCTCTTCTTGAAGGAGCCTATACCCCGAGGCCGTCGTGTAACAGCCGTGAGGTGAATAACTCCAACTGAACTGGTCCGCCCCCTGTTGTATTACTGGCATTGCCATAATATCGTACACGTCCACATCCCATAGATAAGTCCGCAGCCGTTCCTCAGACCATCTCCCATTAACAATACAATGTGAGACCTTCATATTAGCTACTTCCCTACTTGGGGTTATTACCTTGGAGCAGTGGCCTCTATTAATCCAGCGATCTTTGAAAAGATTGATTTTGCTCCCATCCCGCAGCTTCCAATCCAACCCCTTCTTAAGAACTTCGCGCCCAGCAATAATGCTTCTAAAGGCAAACGATATTTGATTTTTGGGGGATACATGTAAAAAGTCATCATTCTTAAAATACTTCCCCTTCAATACTCTGCTTAATAAACTTTGTGGGTTTGTTGTTATACGCCAAGCTTGTTTTGCCAATAGAGCTAAGTTAAAATCGTGAAAATCTTTGAACCCCAATCCTCCTTCTTCTTTTTTAGTCTTCAAACGTTGCCAACTAGTCCAATGTATTTTCCGGTTTTCATCCGAATCACCCCACCAGAATTGTCTTATTAACTTCTCAAGATCCTGACAGGTACTCACCGGTAACAGAAAACAGCTCATCGCGTAGTTAGGAACTGCTTGAGCTACCGCCTTTATTAGTATCTCTTTGCCTGCCACTGATAATGTCTTCTCTTTCCATCCCTTTAGTCTTGAAAGTAGGTTCTCGATTAATTGCTGGAACAGGTCTTTCTTCTTACGGCCAAACACAGTGGGAAGACCCAAATAACAATCGTGCTTGTTTTCCAAGGGAATGCCGCATGAATTACTCAAATTCTGGCGCAGCTCTTCGGTCACATTGTCTGAGAAAATCATTGCCGACTTCTGTGCATTCAGACATTGTCCCGAAGCTTGCTCATAAACCTGTAGAATATGTAACAAACATGTTAATTCATCAACAGTCGCCTTGGTGAAAATTAGGCTATCGTCGGCGAAAAATAAGTGTGACACTATCGGTCCACCACGTGAAGCCACAGCCCCCGATAACTGTCCTTCCTCTACCAGTTTTGTGATGTTTCTTGAGAGAACTTCGCTAACCAAAAGAAACAAATATGGAGACAAGGGACACCCTTGTCGGAGACCCCGTTTAGGAGTAATATGACCCTTTACCTCCCCATTCAGAATAACACTAAATGATGCTGTGGTAACACATTCCATTACCACTGAAATCCACCTGGAACCAAATCCCATCCTTTCCATCGTTACGCGCAAAAAACCCCATTCAACCCGATCATACGCTTTACTCATATCGAGTTTCAAAGCGACGATCCCATGCTTCCCTTTTTTCGTTTTCATCGAGTGGATTAGTTCATGTGCTGTGATTATGTTGTCTGATATTAGCCTTCCGGGGACGAACGCACTTTGGTTCTCCGAGATCACCTCCCCAAGCACAATCTTTAAACGATTTGCAAGGGTTTTAGTAATGATCTTATAGATCGTAGAACATAGGGATATGGGTCTAAAATCCGATACTTTTCGGACTTGTTTCACTTTCGGGATTAGGGCAATAAGCGTATGATTATAAGCACTAATCTCACCTCCATCATTCAGTACTTTTAAACAAATATTTGTTACCTCGTCTCCCAAGAGTGCCCAATTTTTTTGATAAAATAAGGCCGGAAACCCGTCTGGCCCTGGTGCCTTCTCCGCCGGCATGGACTTCAAAGCTTCCAGCACTTCCGTAGCCGTGAAAGGCTGCTCCAGCAGCCGCCTGTTTTCACTCGAAAGGAGTTCTACTACCGGCTGCATAAGGGACTCCATAGCAGCTTGTTGAGGGTCAGAGGAGGTGAAAATTCGATCAAAATATGCGATGAAAATAGATTGTACCTCTGCCGAATCCTCCTTCCATCGACCTTCCTCATCTTCAATGCCTTGAATTCTATTACGAGCTCTTCGAATTGAAGCTTTGCGATGAAAATACTTTGTATTTTGGTCACCGTTTTTAAGCCATAACTCGCGTGAGCGTTGTCTCCACATGATTTCTTCACTACGTAACAAATCGCCGATCGCATCTTTCACCTGTCTAACTTCATTCAAATTCTCCCTTGATTGTGGCATCGATCCAAGGACCTCCAGCCGAGTTCGAAGCTCCTTAAGCTTCTTTCGGACGCTCCCAAACTTCTCACCCTCCCATCTTTGCAATCTGTTTGCAACAGCCGAAAGTTTGTCGGCTACTGAACTGTCTGAATTCTTCCAGCTTTCCTCTAGTACATTCCTGAAGTCTTCATGTGCAAGCCACATAGATTCCAGTTGGAATCTTCTTCTTACGTGATGAGTACTTTCGACACCATGGCCAACAATGATTTCAAGTGGCACATGGTCTGAAGTGTCAACCACCAAGTGATTAACCCTTGCTCTACCGAACTTGTCTATCCAATCATCCGACGCTACGCAACGATCAATTCTTTCCCTTATAGCCCGACCATCAGGCTGATTGTTGGTCCAAGTGTATCTATTCCCACAATAGCCCAAGTCTCTCAACTCCAACCTTCTCAACACGTTATTGAAATCCTCAATATGTCTAAGGGTGACTGCTCTTCCACCCTCCTTGTCGCCATATGAAGAAATCGCGTTGAAATCCCCCATCACTAGCCAGGGCTGGTTTAGGGGTTTCAACCTAGTGAGAAGCTTCCAAGAATGTCTCCGTTCACGGCGAACTGGATCACCATAAAATCCGGTGAGGACCCATGATTGATCCGACTCTGCCATGACTACCGTGCCCTTGATAAAGTGCTTCGAGAAACGAATCAACTTGAAATTGACTTCCCGGTCCCACATGAGGGCTAGTCCTCCCCTTCTTTCATCGCAATCAACAAACACGCCATTTGCATACCCACACCTATTCTTCACCACTTCCATCTCTCTTGCATACAACCTGGTTTCCATCAAGAAAACCATATTGGGCTTCTGTCTCCTCACTAAGTCGTGAAGAGAGGTGACGTTACGGGGGTTCCCAAGCCCCCGCACGTTCCAGCTAAGTAGATTCATTGTGCCTGGCAGTGCTGCTGCGCAGCCACTGCCAATCTTGCATTGGGGTCTTTAATGGCGCCTCCCTCCGTGTTTGGAATCCTAGCTTCGGAAACCTGTTTGTTATCCCCCTTCCTGTCGTTGCCTTGAGTTGAGTTCACTGTATTCTCCTCTCGATTCGCTGCCTTCCTCCTACCCTTCGGGCTCACCACTTCATCGCTTTGTTTACGTTTTGGTTTCGGTTTCCTTGGTGTAACAGTGGCCGTGCCTGTCCCCACTGGCTTCTTCCTTCTGGTGCTACCCGAGAGCATGGGTTCTTTTCCTTTCCGGTTGATTACGGTCGATCTCTCCCTTCCCTCCACCGGTTTGCGTGGCGGCACTGTTTTCTTGGGGCCTGCATCAAACCCTAGCGGGTTGTCGTGGATGACAATGCCCCCTGGGGTTTTGATTCGCTCACCTCCCTCTGCATCAAGTTCCATCCTGGACCCAGCACTATCTCTTGTGTCTTGTGAGAATGCAGAATCCCCTTCGGATGAGTCGTCCAAAAAAGACGAGCCACCATCATCGAAACTGAGTCCATCACCTTCTTTCAGTTCCTTAGGCCCCAGATTGTCGAATACCAGTTTCTTTCGCGGCGGTGGCTTGAAAGTTAACCAGTCCCCATAACCTGGCTTAACCTCAAGTTTCGCCTCCGCTGATATGTGTGAGCAATTGTCCCCATAATGATCTATTCTGCCGCACCAGACACAGATATGGGGAATCCTCTCGAATTTATAATCTAACCAAACCTTGTCGTCACCCAACTGCAAGTATCTGCCTCTACGCAATGGCTTCCGAATGTCAATCCTTACTCGAACCCGCATGTAATCACCACCCCCAGACATAATTCTCTTGTCGGAGTCAAGGATCTGACCCATTGAAGCCACCACAGATTTCGCATCCTCTTCCGTGTACATGAACAATGGTAGCCCTCGGATTTGAACCCAGACGTCAATGAAATCGAAGGATGTATGGCCCACCACTGTTGCGACTGTCCATGGTTTCAAAAGCAATACGTTACCGTCGAAACCCCATGGTCCTCCTGCTAAGACCCTGTCCATCGAAAGTTTGCTGGGAAAACTGAGAAGAAACACGTTCGGACGCGTCTCATTGATTATTACTTTGTCTCCTTCGAGCCAAATCTTCGCAAAGGTAAGCTTCATTGCCCACACGTTCATCCTACCTGGTAGCAAGAAAGAACCCAGCAAGCAGAACTTATGCGCACTCAACTCCTGTATGCATCGGTCCCGATCAACTACCAAAACGTCCTCTTCTTCTTCTATGGTGAGCTGTCCAAAGTCCTGTTCCAATCTCGCTGCTGGATTTGCATCGTGAGTACCAACGTTGGGAGGGCTTCCGGTTGTAGATTGGTTCGCCATCGCCGCCGGAAACTTCTGCTGAAATCGCCGCACTTCTCTATGTCCGAGAACTTCGGACTAGGTTAAACTTTTTTTGATACTAAAGCTGATCAATAATGGTTGTCCAGAACATAGATTCTAAAGACTGGAGGTATCCTTGATATGGAAATGGAACATGATATTCTAAATCTATCCGGACACGTAGTAATCCTTCCAGAATCTACCATCTTTTATAGATATCCTCTTTAAGTTACTCCTCAGGTTGTTCCTTATGCCCCGTTTTCAGAAAGTGAAACAAACAAACAAATGGATCAAAATCCGAAATCAATGTGGATTATGGGCTTGCTTTTTGGTTCTTCCATCTCGCAGATTCTCTGCCTTCTTAAGGGCATTGGATTTTCGCTAAGTGAGCCGGATGTAAGATTAGCCGTGGCACAAATTTAATGTAAATTCAATAACAAAGACACTAGTGCAAGAGTCCAGAATCAGCTCAGCCATTTGTAATTTTGTATTGTTATTAAAATTACGACGCCGTCAAATTATTCAAAATTTAGGGTGTCAATTTTGGAGTTTTTGATTTTTTTAGGGGGGGGGGTGTGTGGTTTCGCTACAAAGTAGCTTCCTAGACTAGTTAGTTGCTTTTCACACGGGATAGGATGGATTTTCACTTTTACCACCCCCTACGTTTAGGTCACTTCTGTTCTCTTGGCATTTTTGCATACTTTGTAGTGGGTAAGGTTCTATATTCCCCACTATGTTTTGTGTAGGTTAAGAGCCCAGATTTGTTGAAAATAAGTAGGGTATACGCTGCACCGCCTCCCGAAAACGAGAACAAGGTTGATAAAGAATGCAAAATAAGGTAAAACAAACCCTATATGGGTTGGTTTGGTATGGCTTATTTGCAGCTTTTAATCCACTTTGAACTTTTAATCTGTTTTGGACTTTTCTGTAAAATTTGGTGTGACTTTTTCTGTTCTAGATTTTGATTTTTGGTTTTTGGCTTTGTAGTGTAAAACTCAATTATGAAAAAAGTTGGATTTCATGAATTTCTTTTGGACTTTTTTTCTTCTTAAACACTAAAAATAATCAATTTACCCATACTTTTTTGTATTAACATACTATGACATCTAATTAGACCTAGTATAATTTTATTAGTAAATATAAAATTATGTAAAATGGAAATTTTCACTAACAAAAGTGTTGCATCACTGACTTTTTAACGGCATAACTTTTTTCACCAAACACATGTATCTTTTTCATGAACTTCTATGTCACGAATATTTTTTTCAACATCTAAAAAGTGGACTTAAAAATTCCAAAAGTCATACCAAACTCACAATATCTCATTATTCGATTCATCTCCGAGGTTAGTATTCTTTATTGATAAAACTTAAAAGGGTCGTATCATTTCAATCATCTAATTCCAAATAGTTATCGGTGAAATGCGAAGAGTGAAATTATTTCCTCTCGAAATTTACTCTTCCGTAAATATTTATACCCTGACTATCATCATTCAGTCATCCAAAAGAACTTTGCATCAGTGACTATCATCTCTGTCTCGAGGTTAAAAGGATGACCATCAGATATCAGTTTTTCTCTATTCATCTACTTCCCCCTTGTCTGTGACCTCCAAGATCCATGTTGCTAGAAAGCTAGCCTAGAAATAATGGGCGTTGATCTCTTAGGGCCAGTTTGTGAATGCTTCTTCTGGTGTTATAACTGTTTCTTGACAACATAAGTAGTTTTAAGTGTGTCATATTTTCGACTTTCCAGACAATTTTTGTTGTCTCACAACAGCTTTCAAGAAGCAAGGGGATGTCTTTTCAAGAATCCGCTTTTGATTAAATTATCAACAACCAATAATGACCTTACAATTTTTCAAATTTTCAATAGTTATCTTTTCAGAAAGGATATAAGTCATGTATTTTTGTCAATTTACTCTCTCACAGTAAGTTCACAGTTGATTTTACCAAACACAAAATTGCCATATTAACATTTCACCGCAACTTTCACGTAATACCAAACAACATTTTATCTAAAATTCAGAGCAGCTTTCCCACAGTAACTTTCGCGCATGAGATTTCAACACCGACGCACCATTCCCTAAACTCCTCAGGTCCGTGCAGTCTAAATCTGGATCGTCCAATGATTCACAAATTAATGTGCGATTGATCATCATTATCTTAATTAACTTCTCTTTTCGCCAAAATAAAATAAAATTAACTTTTAACTTTTTTTGAGAAAAACGTTTCCTTTCAATTTGCTTGATATGATGATTACAAAATTTTAAGTTTGCATAATCAAAAGATCATTAGACAATCCAGATTTAGACTGCGCAGACCCGAGGAGATTTGGACATGGGAGGATCCGAATCCACTTTATTCTCCACCGTTGGACCAATCTCATTTATCTACGGACCATTTTCGTTCCACCATCACCGCAACTCCCGTCTCCTTCAATCGTTGATCAAGAAATCTTTCTTCTTCACCAGTCCTCCTTCCTGTCCACCCACACACAAAACCCCATCGTCGCCACCACCACCACTCTCCCATGGCGATGACGATGATGTGGAGGCACCACCGCTCTCTCGACGCTCACTTGAAGACCACCGTCCTCCTCCTCCCTTCCCTCTCCTCCTCCTCCATCTCACCTTCCACCGCCACTCTCCGCCACTTCACCGCCACCACTCTCTTTCAATTTTTCAAATTTTCAATAGTTATCTTTACAGGAAGGATATAAGTCATTTTGTTTTGTCATTTTACTCTCTCACAGCCGGTTCACAGTTGATTTTACCAAACACAAAATTGCTATATCAATATTTCACCGCAACTTTCACGTAATATATACCAAACAACATTTTATCTAAAATTCAGATCAGCATTCCCACATTAATTTTCGCGCGGACGCACCATTCCCCAAACTAGCCCTTAGTCTCTCGAGGTAAGTCTCAAAATCAGATATCTGGAACATGGATTCTAAAGTCGGAGTGTAACAATGGCGTTTTTATCTCTCGATCGGTTTCCACTCTCTCACTTGGTGTTGCAGTGTAACAATGGCGTTTTAGTTTCCGGCAATCGAAACAACAGTCAAACATGTGGTTCTCATGGCCTCAGTAACGGATTGTTCGGAAGAAAAACTTATCTGCAAAATGGAGCAAATCACGGGTTAGGTAAGTGAAACTTTTTAAACCACATTTCAGTTAACCGAACCGAGCCCATACCACAGGTCAGTTATCTGTAATTTAGCCTAAAATAAAATGTACTTATTTTCACAAAGTGTTTGAAAAGCAAAGTTTCATATGTATGCTTATTTTCAATGCACCCTCTCGTCTATGAGAGAGGCGAAAATATCGAATCAGTGGCGGAGCCAGAAAATCTAAACAGCCGGAGCAAAATTAAATGATACGGAAGCTATCAAGGATATGATAGAAACTTTTAATTCCAGTAAGGACATTTATGTATTTTCTTAAGGGTCTTGGTGTAGAATAGTTTTAATTACACGGGTGCTAGTGAAGCTTTCAAAAAGTCAAGGGTGGCATGCCCTAAAGTCCATGTGCCTCTGGATCAAATCATAATCACAATTACCATTTCACTTTGATCTAAATCCTACAATCGCGTACAAATGGACGAATATAAAGAGAGTATAAGTTGTAAAATTTAAAGGAACAAAATTGCAAATTCTATTAACCACGAGAGCTGGTAATATACATCTTTGAATCTGATGGTTTGAGCACCATTTGCATGGTGAAATACAATGGGCAGCCGTCAATCCATTTGTCACCTGTGGATGCAGAAGTGTTTGATGAAGATCCTTAAAAACATAATACCTCCCGCCATGAAACGACCACGAATGATCGTTTCCTCATTCTTTCTCACCAATGTGCTTTTTAACACAACAAAAAAATTATATATTCCCTCCGTCCCATTAAATAGGTTAATCTTTTCTTATTTAGACGTCCCATCAAATAAGTTAAACTTTCTCAAAATAACAACTTTTTACTTAGAAAATACAATGTTGCCTACTTTAAAAATTGACGACTCACCTTCCACTAACCAATTTTTCACAATAAGTGGGGGGTATCTGAGACTTTTCGTGGATTTTTTTTTAATAAAGCAACTCCATTCTTTTGTCACATATCTGGTGGGACGTGGGGAGTCGAGGGCATAGGCGGCCACCAGAGTTTGGTTTCGTAAAAATTAATAGCGATGCATCTGGATTCAAGATAAAGCTGCTGCAAGTGTAGGTGATGTAATCCGCGACCATGGCGGTAGCTTCCTCGCTGGTTTATCATCACGCATCCTCACCGTGACCTCTGCCCTTGAAGCTGAAACTTCGACGATTCGAGAAGGTCTTCAGTTGGCTATGAAGATAGGTAAAAGCATGATTGTCGTTGAGTTTGAGCAAAAACTATCATTGAAGCTATCGTTAATAGATGGGGAATTCAGCATGACCGGTCAGAAAATGGCGACATACTCAGTGACACACTCTCTCTCTCACTCTCTCTCTCTCTCTCTCTCTCTCTCTCGGGACGCTTTGAGGAAATTTCGTTTTCCTATAGTCATCGTTCCACGAACGAAACATCACACATGTTTGCAAATTTTGGATTATCTGTTCTAAACAAATATATATGGCTAGGTAATTATTAAAATTGAGCTAATAATTATTAAAATTGAGCCATGCAATTTCTTCATAACGATATTTCAGGGTCATCTGACCCTCCATTCAATAAGCAACGCTTTTCTTTTAAAAAAAATAAAAAAAAATAAGAATGTTGTTAAATTTGTTTTTATTGTAAACTTTGTTTTTTCAATACATACCATACAGACTCTAACTCTATTGCGAGCCTACTTTATTGGGATTTGGATCCTCTCATGTCCAAACTCCTCAGGTCCGTGCAGTCTAAATGTGGACAAAATTAATGTTTGATTGATCATTATTATCTTAATTTAACTTCTCTTTTCTCAAAAATAAAATAAAATTAACTTTTAATTTTTTTAGAACAACCTTTCCTTTCAATTTGATTGATATGATGATTATAAAAAATTGATTTTGTGATAATCAAAAGATCGTACATTCCAGATTTAGACTTGAGGAGATTTGGACATTTGAGAATCCAAATCCACTTTATTCTCCACCGTCGGACCAATCTCATCCCACATCTACGGACCACTTTCATTCCACCATCACCGCACCTTGAACCGTTGATCAAGAAAACTCTCTTCTTCTCCACTCCTCCTCCCTCTCCACCCACACACAAAACCCCATCGCCACCCACCACCACCACCACCACCACAACTCTCCCATGGCGATGTCAATCATGTGGAGGCACCACCGCTCTCTCGACGCTCACTTACGCACCACAATCCTCCTCCTCCCTTCCCTCTCCTCAATCTCACCTTCCTCCGCCACTCTCCGCCACTTCACCACCACCACTCTCCTAACCCTAAACCCCAAAAACCCTACCTCCGCCACTCTCTTCAAACCTAAATCTCCCTCCTCCTTCGCTCCCACCGCCTCCGGATTGTTCCGTACAAGGTGCTTCTCGGCGCTCTCGTCGGCGCAGGTGTTGGAGCTCAACGACGCCGTTTATGGCAGCGACGGAGGAGGGAGCTTTTCGGAGGAGGCTAAGCCTGCTATTCCTGTTAGGGCTTACTTCTTCTCCACCAGGTTTGGTTCGATTTCGTGAAACTAGAAAGAAGATAGCGATGTGAAAGTAGAAATTATAAAATGTGAGAGAGATATTGTTGAATTGATGTGATGTTTATTGTTTTGTGGTGATTTGTTGGTGTGCAGTGTGGATTTGAGGAGTTTGTTGGAGCAGAATAAGCCCAATTTCATTCCGCCGACCTCGAGGATGACCAATTATGTGGTGTTGAGGTTTGGGAATGTGAAGTCTGATCCAAGTGTGAGTTTCTCACTAAATTTATTTATTTGCATTCCAATTAAGGTTTTGATCATGATCACTGGCAGCTACATTGATGTTATGTTAATGTTTTGAAACTCTTCTAGTAGGGGCATGTTATCAGCATTGTAATGGATGATCTAAAATACTTTGAACCAAGTATTGACTTATGAATGCTGCATTGTCACTCCCTGAAAACTACCGTAGGCAACATTTGCAGTTACTATGAATGTTACTGGAACCATGCTACAGTTAGGAATTTACACCGGGTAGGGTTTTAAGCTTTAGCAACATTCATGATCTTTTTAGTCAAGCGTTGATCTTAAATACAAAATTTGGATTACTTCTTGTAAGGTTACCCCATTGTTGTGAGACATCCCATGTCCGTGTTCGGCTCTTATGCAGAATGCTGTAACTTTAAGCCATACTGTGATGACTCGTAGACTGGAAAAATTACTTTCTAGTTGGAAGCCCGATCAGGGTAACAAGCTACAACTCTAGTGAAACCTTGATCCTTTCAAATGGCAGGATTGGTTGATTTGTCCACTCTAATTATTCTACTCCATGAAGAACAAAATTCAACTAGTGTATTCCTAAAATAAATATTCATAAATTATGTGATGATAAAGTTACTGAACCGCATCCATTCTCTTTCTATTTAATTATACCCAATAAGAAGACTGATGATATATTTTAATTTCGTGGAAAATATGCTTATACAGAAACTTTTTTGGTATATTGGATCAATGGCTAAATATATAGAGTAAAAGGTGTGGCTTTAGAGTAGATAAGGAATGGACTGTATGGAGACTGTATAGAGGTTTTTTGTAGGCATGGATTCTGGTGAAATTCGGCAATAGTTTCAATGATGTGTGAAAATTATTGTTGGAATGCTAAGAAAAACTATTCACTTAAGATTAGAATGAGAAGACAGTCACGGTGTTTAGCCAGAACAATACAGGGAAACATTGGCCAGTGGAGTGGCGATCTCTTGGAAGCGAGCCCGAGGTAGCACCAATGAGGAGGAGACGCACTCATAATAGGCGCCAATCTCTTTGGCATGCAACCTCTTACGACATAGAGTTGGTAGTTGGTACTTCTTAGGAAAACCATGACCTTCCAAATTATTTCCAAACTGCTTCCGGTGTATGATGTATCATGCTTAGATCTGGAATCAACCCCAAAAACTTCACCAACCTCAAATCTCTCTCTCTCTCTCTCTCTCTCTCTCACACACACACACACACACACACACACACAACAGCTCAAACACCACACAAACACACACACGAACAGACACACACTTGAAACAACACAACCGGCTCTTCTCAATCTGCTTATCTAGGAATTAGGCCCCATCAACTTCAATTGCGATTTGTCATAGGTGAGCTTGGAAGCATTTGAGAGGATCTTTGAGTTGGTCATGCAAATCAAGATCACATTGATTTCAATTGCAATTTCATTTGTACTCAGGGGTAGCTCCTCTCTCAGAAAAGTCTCATATACCGTAGCTGAGATAACCCACAGCAGGATAACAACAGAAAAGCTCTGAGCGGACATGAGGTGAGAGATGGAAGAGAACAGGATGACATGAAGTGAGAGATGGAAGAGAACATGAGATTCAAAATTTAGCCGGGTTGCTTGTGAATGGGGAGAGTCTGGCTGTGACCTGTAGAAAAGACCTGCAGGGACATTTGTGTGAGTTTCATTGCTTATTTCCGTTGGTTTTAAATCTTGGCGTGAATGTAAACTGGATAAAAGGCCTCCAGGGTTTTTATCATCGTCGACAGCAACCTATGATGAAGGAGATATAACTGTGTCCTAGGATCATTTGGAGATGGATTGACATTTGTGTGAATTTCATTGCTTATTTCCGTTGGTTTTATATCTTTGAGGTTGACTTTGCATCTGTAAAAGAATGTGGTGGGTGAGGTGTTGAAGTGTGAGCAGTTTCGGTGGCTCTGGTGTGGAGAGTGGAGAGTGCTGTTTTGTTTCTTCTTCTTGTTAGTTATTCAGGAGTTGATGTAGCTCAAGTCCTACATAACCCACAGGAAAGCGAAGTTTAACAGGATTGACCACATGATAGAGTGTACCATACTCAAACAACTGAAGAAGCATAAAGTAATCCTTTGTTAAAAATGTTTGTGAGGATGAATTTAAACGGTTGAAAACATACTTGTTTGACTATTAAATTTGTTCTTGTGATTTAGTTACATTTGTAGAACAGAAGATTAGGTTAGTTTAAGGATCAATGTATGTTGATAAGGTAGTCTTGTGCTGTGCATCAAAGAGTGAGGTCCTCAGGAAATAGAAAATTTCTGGCGCCGCAATGATTCTCTTGGTTATTTTAAAAAATGTCTGCACGAGCTCCGAAAGCACCTGTAAAGAAGCAGGAACGCTGCAGATGCGACAAAATAAGGAACTTCGGCAGTTAGAATGAGCTTTTTGTACTAAAGGGCAATGATTACCAGATTCATTTTCTTTTTCATATCTCTTTTTTGTTATGGGGGTTAGGGTTTGTCCCTATTGGTTAATTTGGTTTCCTATTAAGTGCCAAACTTGTTTTCAGCTACCACTGACCTGATCAGATGATCCGTATCTGTTATATCTTCTACTAAGATAATCCCTGAAGAAGTCTTGGACATATCCACTTCAACCAGTCGAGTGAAGAAGCTCCATACTGACTGCATAGTGGCTTAATTATATCAAGAAGTTCCCAAAGACCCTCCATTATTTGGTAGATGTCTTGGTTTCAACTCCCTCTTCCCCATTGTTATTGGAGTTGGATAAGGATTATGTATGTTCTTGGCCTTAATAAAATAAGGTAGAATGATTCCTGTTTTTAGAAATCGATAATTCAGGTTGAAGGAAAATTAATGGTGGATTAAACAGCCCTTGAAGAGGGTTTGTCACTCATTCTGCATCTCTCTTCAGTGATTTATCTGCCTTGGAACTTAAAATTTCGATGCAGTGCATGTTTAAAATTATGTTTCCTGATAGCTGCGTTTTATTGTTTATTCCAGGCACTGGGTGTCAATTTGAGTGGAAGTGACTGCTGTTACATGGTAGTTTTCCAATATGGCTCAATCGTCTTGTTTAATGTCCGTGATCATGAAATTGACGGATACTTGAAAATTGTGGAAAAACACGCATCTGGTTTGCTTCCTGAGATGAGAAAGGACGGTGAGTTTCATATGTATTCATTATCCGTTGGTTAGAGAACTTCAGTACTTGCCTATTGTTTAATCTCTTATTTTGTCCTTTCCTAGGCTATGCAGTATCATGTTACAAATTTCATCTTTCACTGCAATTGAGATATAGGGTAGGATCAATTGCAATCCTTCTAGTGTTACTTCACTTAAGGAAGACCTTTCAGGACTTTAGAATGTCACTCCACCGCAATAAGATTTTTAACGACATTTTGTCGAATCCTTCTCCATAAGGAGCTGGGGGCCTCAGCGCTGTTATTGTTTAAGATATCATCCGATTGTAACTATCCAATGTTGCACCAACATCCATTTGGGCTGCCATTTGGGTTTCGGAAACTCCAAAAAATGCGGACATGCGTTTTCCCGCGCGCAAACGTCTTTAAACTGGTTAAGGGAACTCTTACCTCTGAACTTTAAGGTGGTCATGTTTTAACCACTCAGACTTTAAAATTTTGTATGTAACCCCTTAACTGTTGTGATTATGTTCTTCCCAGAAAATGTAATGTTTACATTTAATACCTAATATTCCTATTAAACTAAAAGAATGGACAGGAATAAATGTGTCTAACTCTGTTTTAGTCTACTAAGTAGATTAAAAGATGTTTATCTCCTGGAAAAGATAACTTATAATTGTGTGTCATCAAATGATATAAAAGTTCGCTGTCTCCCCATTTTTTCAAAATCAGCGATTCCGTCTCCGTTTATGTGCTAAATCAGTACCATTGATCAATTAAACTATTTTTGACAACTTGAGATATTACTAAGATGATCTACTACGCGTTCCTATTGACATGAAAATGGATCCGATGGTAAATGTCAGTCCTAAGAAGAAACTTAAACGCAGACATTGGCTGAAAAAATAGATTTATTCAAATTAAGAAAGGTGGAAGCTGAACTTTACTTATTTGCATCTTGCTAGCCATGCTTTTTGTAGTTATGACAGCTTTACTGAGAATGACTTCGGAAGTTCTGACTTCCAAATCTTTTATGAAGTGAATAAGTAGCCCAAGTTTCAGCACTTTGACCAGGTTGTCACTCCCTCAGCATTTGGTAGAACATAGCAAGCCTGAAAGTCTCAAATCAATCTTTCATCATTAATATGCTTATTTGTGAAGAATACGTTTTAGTTATTGAAAATGTTCAAAGGATCTTGGGCTAAATCAGGAATCATAACTTTGTGGAAGCAAGCAGACCCAAGAAAGCCAAATTATAATCTAAGAGTGAAATCCAGATACTCCATAAACCATAAAAAGTTCTAAAGGAGAAACAATTTCAAAGATTAGGGAAACAACTGAAAAAGAAATATGCTTCTGAGATCCAGGAAGCCATGTGTGTTTCTTTCTTTCCGAAGAACTTGTACACGGGTCAAATCTACCATAAACTAACTCTTGTGCCACCACCTAGCCATCTTCACGTCAGGCCGTAACATTATTACTCTAGTCATGGAGAACATGCATGTTTGAAGAGAATCAAACTCCACAAAACGAAAATGAGGGTAAGGGAACTAAACATACAGATCCAGTATCTTGTGTATACCAGACTAGTTAGCAAGGAGATACCTTTGCTAGATCATGCTAAAGATGAAATTAGTCAAAAAAACCGTAGTTTGGATAACTTACTCAATTTCATCTGAATATCAGTATATTATGTGTATGGTCAAAACAGAGTTAGATCAATTGTTGGAAATTGATCTAACTCTATGGAAAGTAAAGTATGGCTAGAAATTTAACGAATATGTTGCAAATGCAATTGCTTTTGGAGGTCAGCACTTAATAGTACTTCACAATTTCTTTCACACATTATACTAAAGCATAGCTGTCAAGTCGAGATTCAGATAGCGAATCGAAGTTCACTTTCTCTAAATTGGATCGAATTGGGAATAGTATGATTCACTTTCAATATCTTTTAACAGAGTAATTTTATTTGTATTTTAACAATAATCAAACTCAAGTTCTTAGAAACTTGTATCTTTAACTAGAGATTAGGAGGTGCACATATCCAAAACATGCAAATAACGAAGATGTAGAAGAGTGTAGAGCAAGGAACTAGTATACGATACCAAGAGAATGGGAAATGATAGGAAACTATTAGTCTTGGTCATGAGAAAAATGTACTGGTCATTTTAATGCTATGATACGATGCAAAACACTCAAACAGACAGAAGCGTGGAAAATTAAGACCGACTCTTATCTATTAGACCTCTAGCTGAATTGAGGGTGAATTTTCCGAATTGCATCCGAATCGTGGGATTTTCTCTTGAATTGGGATTCAGATTTATTTTTGTCTATTTTAGATTCACTGAGGGATATACATTGTTTCATGGGTGAATTGAATTGAATTGAATTGTAGGACACGAATCTTTGAATTGTAAGTTTCTGATAACTATGTACTAACGTATCTGTACTTTACTAGCAATACATACTTACATAGGTTTTGTAGGCCCTGATTAGCATATGTACCTTTTTGTTTAGGTACATATTACATTCATGCTATTATGTTATGCATACAATCTCGTCACCACTATTGAAAACTTCCTAGGTTAATTGTGTCTTAACGATGAATGTAATATGTAATAACATAATAGCATGAATGTAATATGTACGATACCAAGAGAATGGGAAATGATAGGAAACTATTAGCCTTGGTCATGAGAAGAATGTACTGGTCATTTTAATGCTATGATACGATGCAAAACACTCAAACAGACAGAAGCGTGGATAATTAAGACCGACTCTATATCTATTAGACCTCTAGCTGAATCAAGGGTGAATTTTCCGAATTGCATCCGAATCGTGGGATTTCTCTTGAATTGGGATTCAGATTTATTTTTGTCTATTTTGGATTCACTGAGGGATATACATTGTTTCATGGGTGAATTGAATTGAATTGTAGGACACAAATCTTTGAATTGTATGTCTGATAACTATGTAGTAACGTATCTGTACTTTACTAGCAATACATACTTACATAGGTTTTGTAGGCCCTGATTAGCATATGTACCTTTTTTGTTTAGGTACATATTACATTCATGCTATTATGTTATGCATACAATCTCGTCACCACTATTGAAAACTTCCTAGGTTAATTGTGTCTGCCTTGAAATTTATGGTCCTGTATGTCGAAAAGCCTAAGCTAATTGTAGACGGTTTCTGGGTAGTTATCAGAAGTCTTTATTTTCAATTTGAATCAGTTATTTGATATTGGTTGCGTCTTGCCAATGTAGAGTACGAGGTGAGAGAGAAAACTACTTTAAACACATGGATGGAAGGAGGATTAGATTACATATCGTTACAGTATTTGAATATTGATGGGATCCGTACTATTGGTAGCGTTCTTGGTCAAAGTATTGCTCTTGATTATTACGTACGCCAGGTATGTATCGTGTTTGTTTGTTTACATGCAGATCAAGAAAATGACTGTTACTAAAGGTTATTTTTGTGAGACATTTTAGGTGGACGGCATGGTGGCTGAGTTCACCGACATCAACCGTGGAATGGAGAAAACTGGAACTTTCACAATGGAAAGGAAAAAGCTTTTCCAGCTAGTTGGAAAAGCAAATTCTAACCTAGCAGATGTGATTCTTAAGCTTGGACTGTTTGAGAGGTAATTGCTTATGACAGATAGAAACAGTATATCTCTTATGGAGGTCATTGTATGTTCTTACTCTGAGTTGTATGCTGAGTGTGAATCTAGACACCATATAATTAAAGAAAGAAAGGTTTGATATACTTTTGGTTGGTTTTATTGTAGTTGTAAGGATGGAAATGCCATAACTCGAGAAATGAATGGAAAACCATGTCTAGAAAATCATTTTGGTTAGCAGTTGTATCGTATGCATTTTATTCTGAAAATAAAATTATTTTAAACTGAAATACTGTCAGCGAGGATCGTCTTTAGTAATTTTGTTCTTTGATGATATATATGAATGATTTATATCAAATTTTTGTGCAATGATTGATTGTCATTTCATGTTATGACATACTGATCTAATGATCTCTGTATCTATGTATTAGTCACTTTGCTGTGTATTCTTTGTACGTGATTGTTACATTGCCATTTACTTAAAACTGCAAAATTTTAGTGGGGAGGGATGCTGAAGTCAAATAGCTTAAATTCAGGTTGTAAAGGTTTTGACGGGGGGGGGGGGGGGGGGGGGGGGGGTGGATAGGGTTCGGTGAGCATATTTTTGTGGGTTTTACAAACTTGTAGTAGTAAGGAAAGAGCTGCAGAGATTGTGATGTGTGTGGGATGCAACTTGTAAGGAATGTTTCCCTTTGGTTAAAAAATGAATGTTTAAGTGGCAAATTTAGTGAGCGCGTCTTTTTTGTGATATTTTACAAAGGGAATGTCCATTTTATAGAGTTGCATTTTCTTACCAAACTTTTCACGAGTTGAGGAACCTATATTCTGGAGAGGCTTATCTGTTCACCACAACACTTGCCACATCATGCTTTTAAAAAACTTGTGTATGTTGTTTTTAACTTGGAAAAGCCTTGTTGAGTCACGTAATGTGTTTTGTTTTGTTTCACTTGCATATCAGTTCAGCTCTATGTTGAGTCACCTTACAGTAGTAGATATTATTAATGGGAACTGCGAAGTGCAGCTTCATGGAGAATCAAGCATGTCTAAGAACCCGTTTGGTGATGCTTTTGCATGGGTATAGTTGGGAATTGTGCCAACAAAGGGCACAGGGGGAGGAGGTTTCCATGTTCCCAAATGTAATAGTTATGTCTTGGAATATGGGATGTATTCGAGTCTGGAGTTCCCATCCAAGTCTCCGGTGGTAGGGCAAAAAGAAAGGGCGAAGATTTTAAAGGGCTTCTTGGTCAGTGGTTTTGTAGAATAAATGGATTGATCCCTCCCTGCCAAGTCTCCGGTGGTATATACCTTTGAGATAATTGCGCTACGGAAGCTGATAAATATTAGAGGTCATATAAATGGTCTTGTTTGGGGACACTGAATTTTGGGTTTATTGAAATGTGGGGTTGAGGAGAAGGGAAATGATAAGTACTTCTTATTCTCCATCTTCATCAACCACACATTTCAATAAACCAATAATTCAACGTCCCCAAACAAGGCCAATGTATAATATATATTAACTTGATTTGTTAAATTCCGTTTGGTATCACTTCTATTGATGTTAAGTACCACTTGTATATCTGGAAGATTGGTGCTGGCATTAGATCGTTTTTTTCCTTGGCTATTTCTGATAATGCGAATAATTGTTGCTTGCAATTGTTAAATAAGTTTCTCACCTGCAGATGCCTATAGTGTGAGCAAAGATTTGACTTTAAACCCATCCCGCTTATGTTTTACCGCATTATATTGTCTTGGTTTCTGACTTTGGGGCTAAACAAAATCATTTATCTTACTCAGATCGGACATAGCGTGGAAGGATGCCAAGTATGCTCAGATCTGGGAATATCTCAGAGATGAATTCGAACTGACTCAGAGATTTGCAAGTCTTGATTTCAAGTTGAAGTTTGTTGAGGTACTGCACATATATCTCATTATCTTGTTTTGTAACACCCCGCTCCGCGCATAATCTTGAAAAAAAAACACTGCTGTCTGAAAGATGACGCGATGAAAACTAATAACACTTCTACATATTTGTTGCAGCATAATATCCGCTTTCTTCAAGAGATTCTGCAGAATAGGAAATCTGATTTTCTGGAGTGGCTCATTATCATCCTGATCAGTGCTGAAATTGTAATATCCTTATATGATATTGTCCACAAGTCAGTCACAGCTCTATAGTCTTTTTACCTTCCCTGAATGACTCCGGTTGGAACCAGCGTAGTATCCTATTAACGAGCTAATTTGCTGTGCATAGACAACAATTTTGCTACTTAGATTGCTGCATAAGCTGCTGATGGTGGCAAGTTTGTTTTTTTTCTTTGTAAATTTCCTCGGGTTTATATGGTGTTCTTATTCTTTTAGAACCGTAATACTCTCATTTTCTTCTCCTTCTGAGGTTCTTTTCATATTCTTGTCTATAAACGTTGCTCGTTAAAAGATCAGCGGTGTCAGGTCTGTATTCTGATACGAGTTAAAAGTACCAAACTATATCTTAACTGTGCTAGCATTTGCTACTGATGATACCTTACCTTATCTTGTGTCCTTCCAAAATCTTATCTTTTGTGGGCTTGTTATGGTGATGGCCGATGAGAGCATATCATAGCAATGTCTTTGGTTTCTAGCCAAATTAAAGGAGTACCAGCAGTTTATTAACACAGATAACCTATTTGTGTGGTATCTCTTTTTATTAGTGGTAAGTTGCTATCACTAATACAAGTTAACCTTTGCATAACTTACCCCTTTGGTCTCTCATAGGCTGTATTTATTCTCGTCAACAAGTTGTCTTATTCTTCTCCTTCACTGTTACAACTTTAAATTCTGTTGAAATTGTGACCATCTTTCTTTCCTTTTCTTTTTGAACCTTGTTCCTTGTCCAGATTGCTAGTGATACGATTAATAGTGTTGGAATCATGGTACAGAGTGGTACCATAGTTATTAGTTTACTTCAGCAGTTGGTATGAAATAAAGATGGAACCTTTGTTTGCCATTATACATCTTCCTAGAGGGTATTATTATCACGGTGCAAAAGTTTTCTTGCAATTCTTAAGACTTTTGTAATGTAGGAACCTAAGCTGCAAGATATCGGTGTGAAGGTCAGATATCCGCGGAGAGGAAGAGAGAGAAATTAGGTGATGACACCATTTGATCGAAATATGGTTTTTTTCGTATAATATTCTGAGAAAATGTTCTGGGTTTCAAAATTCAAGAAAGTTCATGAATTCAAGGGACCGGACTGGTCCCTGTAGAAGAAGTCCCGTTTGGAGTGACCACTCTTTACTTTGCATGTTGTGACACGTAGATGTCCCTTATAAGTTATAAGTCGTCCTTGTATATTTTTAGTCCATTTGCATAACTAGTCAACCGGATCAACAAGGCCGCAACACAACAACAACAACAACCTAATGTCATGGTTACACATGGTCGATATTCACACACAGACACACTTCTTAGCATATGTTCATTAGGAAATATCTGGAATGTGAATTAATGGGGACAATTGTGCAATTGTTGAGAATCTAGGACAAAAGGTGTAATTTCTTAGAAATTAAATTATTGGCTGAAACTTGTCCAAGTTGTGAATACCGGAATTGTGGAGTCATTTCTTGAGTAATTTAAAATATTTGGGTCTAGTGTATAATTTTCAAAAGATGTCATTTCTCACTAATTCTATTTTCTACCTCTAGCTTTGTGAAAATTTCAAAATCACCTCTAGAGCATAGGGACAGACTGGTACTAGACAAAGGCATAGAAGTCAAAAGACGAAACCGCACTCGAGACAGCATGTGGAGCACTAATCAGGACACCATATAACTTTGACCCGGTAATTTGAATGACAGGACGCAGTAATATTTTAGTAATTTATTCATATTTTTTTTTTCTTTTAGGAATGAATATATATTAAACCAAAACCATCAAATTAGGGGACCGGTACATCATTATCGGTAGCTATTAAAGTTTACTCTACAAGATCGTGTAAAGTTCTCCAAATTCTTTCATCGTTTTGCTAACCAGATCACCAGGTCAAAATGACCCGATGATAGTGACCAAAAACAATGTAGGATGAACCTGGCGGGACCGATGTGGTACAAAAAAATAGGTGGAACCTAAAAGGGAAAGCCCCAAAAGGGGACCAGAATAACGTCAACACCACGCTCCGGAACATGACACTCACACTGTCACACACAAATTTAACATCATGATTACAAAAAATATGCAATAGCGAGCTCGGCAGCTATCCCAGTTGGTTCGGAAGCCTTATAGCGTAACCTTAACCGACCCACCAGAGAACCGTGACCTTAACCGGCCCAAAACTTAACCGGTCCTAAAGCTAAACCGGACCATCAATTAATCTTAACCGAAAGGATAACTGCCAAACGGCCCACCTGCAACATTTAAACCCTATATACATATATATTACTGGTATTTTAAAAAAACACCGGTCCTGAACCAGCCTTATTGAACTGTCGTCCGGGCGGTTAGAGGTTTCTGAAAAATTTAACCGCCCCGTAACTGGCTGAGGGCTAACATGCCCGTAACCGAACCGTAACCAGTGGTCTACGGTCAACCAGGCCGGTTACGGTTACGAAAATAAGTACAGTACTACTCTGTCAACGAAATGCACCCGCAATAGCCTCCCAAAATTTTCAGAGAAGTACTGGATATGTATAGACTACTGTTCAAGAAAAGCATTCCAGAGTAGAATGTTTGAGTTGTGTTTAAGTGTACATTTCTCAGTTTAAAACAACAGAAATCCAGAAACCCGCATTATCCAGAACACAAGTTTTGCTCCTAAATCAAACACTCCCTTCAAACCAAGCAAGGAATAACCCAGAATCTAGGTTCATCAACATTCCTCCCATTCCGAGCAACTTCATGATTCGATGTCCAAAAATAATCACCAGCGCAATATACGCCCTCGTCATACCCCGGAAGAGAGCCAGCAGGGAGAACCGTGGTCTGATTCTCCCCCAAGAACACAACTCGGTCACCCAACGAATACACCTCCACCCATTTCATTTCATCAAAATTCAACTCATAAAAACGGAATGGTTTGGTAGACACCACACTGGCATTGTTAGGTGGGACCTGTACAAAAGCCGTATACCTCGCAACAAGTATAAACTTGCCCATTGACTCCAACAAGTAAAACGGGCGTGGTTGCCTATCTCTGCACTCCACCCTTAACGCATCTTCTACAACTCTTTCATCAAGACAGGGCTTGATGTCAAACACTTTGCTCGGATTTGAACTACTGAAATCCCAAGCTTGAAGTGAACCCGCATTTGTTACGGCGTAAATACACTTCTCGCGTGATACTACATCACAATAACTATCAGATGAACCATCAAGGGACCTCCAATTGGCGTCTCCGCTCTTGGCGAAGGCAAGCTTTGATGAACTTCCATAGATAATGACCACACTGTAGTTGTCTTCACTGAATATTGGATCCCCCGCGAGAATTGCATTTCTTATGAGAGGTAAATCAGAGGGATCATTGTTTTTGGCCAAGATTGAGAGAGTATCATCTCCGATCACCCCCAAGGGAATTCTACATTTGGCCAGCACCGAGAAGAAAACAGCTTTGGCATATTCCTGTTTCAGGGAGGCAGTCGATAAAGAAACAGGGCAAGCGACGAGATCCAGTAATGGATTGTAGATGAACATAGTTTGGGAGTTCCCTCTATCTTCCGTAAATATTAACCACCAATTTGATGATCCAACACATCGGGTCTTCCTCAACTCTATGGATTTGACGTTGAGTTCTTGGATCTTCTTTTCTTTGATACTATAAAACCACCTCCCTTTGATACGCTCTTCTTCCACCAAAGCCCGTCTGTTCAACTCTAGCCCATAATTATCGTGAACCCGTTCATCAACTTTTTGTTCAATCATCAGCAAAGGATCCCTTTTAAGTTGTAAAACACAAAACTTGACATGGGCTTTAGCAATAAAACGCCAGTGGCTGCATACAGCTCTACTAGTCAATTTATCGACGAACGGCAGTTTCCCAAGAATTGAATCTAGAATATCCTTGTCAATACATGACCAACGATTCGTTGAAGTTGTCTTCCTCTTAGGAGATGAACCTTCTCCTCTGGTAATCATATTTCTGAACACATAAGTAGAGGAGATAGAATGATACAGTGAACTACAAACTACCAAATAATGCACACAGCATGCATATGGAACTAGGAAGTAGTTGAACAACCACTTAAATAGTTAACAGTAAAGATCAAAAGCTAATTACAGTAGAAGAGGAGGTGTTTGCAAAGGGATTTCAAAAGCTATGCAGCAATGACAGTATTGCTAAGAAGAAATTGAGGAGCTTATGCATTCCACGAACCCTACTGCTTAGCATTGAAGAAAATTAAATATGAAGTCAAACAATAATGGTGATCACAACTTTGAAGCTTACTGAACAAATATAATACAAGAACCCTTGGGCGTGCCACACTATTTTTGTAACCCTTGGATTGAATCAATCTAAGTCATTAGATCACTTCTGTTTATATCCACATGTATTCATATTCATATGAACCACATTCCACTCATTCTTCCATCCACTTCATGTTAAACTCACTTACATCAGTATGTCGGAATCATCCTAAGATTAGTATCGATTGCTATTAGTGAAGATGTAACGAAGATTCGAAGACACTTGTCGCGTTGGACGTGTTGGACTAAGGTTAGTGAGTCTGTGGCAAGCTTATGTCTTTAGATTCAATGGGTGAAATTAAGAATAATAATATGGCACCATAAACCACTTGGTTGACAACGAGAAAACACAAAGGGAGTGTTCCATTATAGATGCAGACAGACTACTACTAGTTCTTTCAGGTAAATTTGGTTGTTTGTAGGAGCCACATGATTAGCAATTTTACACAGTTTTGAAATTCCCGGAGAGATTTTGAGTAAAAAGATGTGTTTGTTCTGAAGGGTTAGCAGCCATCAAGGATTCAAGGGCATTCAAAAGCATATGAACTGGTCAGTTCCTGGCAGATAACAATAACAGATCGTAAACAATTACCAGTCTGTCCCCTCTCTTTGTTCTCAATTTTATTTTTGTCACTATTCACTGGGTCACCCGGTGATTTAAATAGCAAATCGATGTAATTTTTTGATAATTTTTTCATGGTGTTGTAGAGTAACACTATGTTTGGATTATAAGATTTGGTGAGAAAGAAAAAGAATTGAAGAGAGAAAATTTTCTCATTTGTGTTTGGATTACTTTTTAGGTGAGAATCCATGAGAATTCGCGAGAAAGCATGAGAAAAGAAATCTCACAAAATTCAATTTTTGTTTCTCACCAAAAGTGATGAGATTTGGCGAGAAAAGAAACTAGACGAGTGTCAATATTTTCGTTGTGACATAACTAACCATACAAAAAATAAAACATTGCCTTATCATAATATTAATGACGGTTATTTTGGTAATATCTTTAAAATAGTTTCTTTTCTTTATATTAATATGCTAACTAAACAAGGGATGTGAGAAAGTATACCATTTTCTTATCATTTCTCAGCTAAGTAATCCAAACAAGTGTGTGAGAAATCTAAATCATTTCTTATCATTTCTTTTCTCACATAAATTAAAGTTTCTCATCGTTTCTTTTCTCACCTGATTCCCAAACATAGTGTAAAAGTTGCTCTATAATATAGTGAAAAATTATCAAAAAATCGTATTATTTTGCTATCCAAATCACCAGGTCAAACTGACTCAGATACGAGTCAAAAAATCAAATGGGAACAAAGAGACAGGACAGACCGGTAATAGGAAACAGAAGAAAAACAAATAGTGTTTTTTTTTAAGACGCCCGTCCTCATGAGCAGTGATCCGTAATCACAAACAAGCGAACAATGAACCAACCAGATGCAGAGAGATCGTGAAAGATGAGGGTACCTGCTCTGTTTTTCGAATTGATGTTTCTGATGAGCGAACCGGGTAGGAGATCGTCCGCTTCGAGTCCTCCGGAATCCAACTCAGCCGGTCTGAAGAATGGTCGCTCGGTTGCTGTGTCTCGGCATCTTATAGAGAGAGAGAGAGTTGGGGCTGAGATTGAACCGTGACTAATCAACTGGAATGTGTTTTTAAAAAAAGGGTTAATTGAATTTTACTCCCCAGTAGTTTAGGGTTTGTGCGAAAGACCCCCCTGGGGTCTAGTATTAATGGACATTTCAAGTGCGTACTTAACGGATTCCGTTAAAATTAACGGAACCTCACATAAAACAAACCACAATGAGGGTTTTTTTTTTTGCATAATTTGAGACCCTAGAGGAGTCTTTCGCATAAATCCCTAACCACAGGGGGGTAAAATGAAATTGACCCTTTAAAAAACAACAACTAAGATGGACGAAAAAGCCCATTATCTCACCCCAGCAACAGGTGGTTAGCACATTGGGGCTCAAGGTCAAAGCCCGGGCCCATTTTGGCGAATTGATGTACAACTCCGGTTGCCGTACACCCGATGTAGCCCAACTTTTTACTCTTGTTAATTGTCGAGACAACTGTCAGCTAGACTTGCATCTGAAACATCAAGGATTTGAGAATTGGACCACTCCTATAAGGGCATCTCCAACCATTCGAGGAGAGGGGGAGGGGGAGGGGTAGGGGAAAAAGGTATAAAAAATAGGGTTTCCAACCGTGTGAAGGGAGGGGGGATGAGGGAAGGGGGATGGGGAGGGAGTGTTATGGGGAGAAATTTTTCCTTGAGTGTGGGATGGTTAGGGGGTATTTCCCCATGGACATGCTGAGAACGGTGTCACTTTCATCAATGATTTTTAGAGTAAGTCTCTGGAATACATGGAAGAAGTCGCAGAGCAATGGTTGATGGACATTTTCCTACAAGGGATGTGTCTCGAGTACAAACGGCTGCTCACCAATCATGACCTACATATGTTCTCCAGGCTTCTTGAAAGCATTAGAAACGTCGAACTAATCTTGGAATCCCAAAAGTGGAAGTCCACGAATTCGCGTGAGCCTCCCTTTCACAGGATCAAATGCCACAGTACCCACAAAAGAGAAAGAAGCACTGACTTTCTCATTACTAACACGAATTCTTACGTGTGTTACGCAAGTGTACGGTCAATGTAATAAAGTGAGTATTTGAGACTCAAATTATCAATCCCACGTAGACAGATATAGGATTAACGTTTAACTAGAAATTAAAGTTTTACGGGTAAAAACATAAAGAAGTAAAAGGAGAAGTCTGCGGAGAATATCTTTTGGTCGTAAAAACTAGGTTTCGGGATACTGGTTTTCCGGGAACCCCTAGGGTTCATCATTTTTTCCAGAATTTCGTATGAAACACATAGTTGGTTCTACGTATGCCACGTAACCAGTTGTGTAATCTCCTCTCGGTCTCATACACGTTTTCCATCTTCAGTATCTCGGACTAGGTGCATTGAAAATTATGTTGTTGCGTTTTACGATTCTTCTTCTTCTTCTTCTTCGCTTGACTTTGGAAATGAGGATGAAACAAGGAGCTCACTCAAATCCTTTGAGTGATTGACGTTTTTTTCACAATTTAGTTTGTTTAGTTGGATCTTTAGATCATTGTTAGTTTCGTTCAATTAGATAAATAGCACTTTTGTCAAATTTGTGTGACAAATAGGGGGAATAGTTTTGAATTTAGATCGGTACGTGCTCTGTTTCAATTTTCTTTTTTGAGAAATTATTCTGTCGTCAACCTCGTTTGAACCCGAGACCTCATGCAAGGGCTTACAACGCTCTACCACTTGAGCTGCCACCCTATCTACTTTGTTTCGATTCTTGAAAGTGGATAAAAAATTGATGTGTGGTTCATGAGAATTTTCTTAATGTTTATGCCTAATTGGATGTAATGAATGTTTCAAATTTAATATGATTCATGTGATGTTTATTCGCTATGATGAATCAATTGATGTGTGCTGCTTTTATTTCATACGATTTACGCTACTCCAACTATGATGTATGTTTGGAATAGAGATCTATATAATTTCTCGTTCATGTCTTGAATTGCTATATGAATATGAGAAACAAACAAGTTCATCGTCCATAATAAATCACATTCTTCGGTATCATATATACTTGTGACTGATTTCCTGCATGCTTGCTGACGTTCTTTTGATCTTACTTATCAAAGAGCATATTACACTTGGTCATTTGTATGGAGTGTTTGATATGCAGGCTTCAGAAAAAGAACATTGGATGAATGAGACAGACTCTAAAGACATAGTTGGTTTATTACTGGTTGACGAAGTTTGTGGAATTCATGGAGCAAGGTAATGCAAAAAGATGGAGACTAGTCGTTGCACACTTATTGGAAGAAGAGATTACGCCCACCGAAGGAAGGGCAAACTGTTTGTTTTTTTTTTTTTTAGAAATTCAAAAAGAGGATTTCGACCCCGAATTAACAATGGGGGGATGGAAACAAGATGAGTCGGAATGTGTTCAATCTAGGATCCCGCACTGTTTCTATTGTTTATCAATTCAGGAACATAATAAATCATATCATGTAGTGGAGTGTATACGTGCAACAACCCCCTTGTCCGGCTCGGGCGAGACCGGGAGGGCGCTGCTAAAAGTAACAGCAGACATCAAAGCAAAACCTCAGTTATATTACATTAGTATTAAACATTACAGAGTGTATCTTACATATGTCATCAAGTATTGCTATATTATACATAGAATAGCAAACTAGATGATTTCTCGTGGCATTATCATTCTACGTGAGTTTCGTACTCCGTAGTTCCTGTCTCCTAGACCTGCGGTGGGAAGACAAACAAGAGCCGCAGTTTTTTGAAAATCAGCACTGAAATACTGAATGAGCAACACCCAATCTTGTTAAACACATAATGGAAATAATATGTAGAACAAAAAAAATACAGCGGAAGCAAAAAGACAGTTGAGTAACAAACATCTTCAAGTGCCTGACTTATAGCAAGTGATATTTAAAGTCAATATTTGACCAATATCCAATATCCTCATCTGAAAATTTCCATTCAATTTCGATCATCCAAGTCTGAAATCATAAGGATTCAGTTTCTCATCATAAAACTTTCAACCAGTATTCCATTTGTAACTTTGAGTTGAACGGGGAAAATCCAATCACATCACAAAAGTATCCCATCACAAACTACCAAGACCTTAAGTGTCGACACCCCCCCTAACAGGGTTCTTGCGCCCAAAAGGAGTGAGTACAAGAAGCGAACTCGGAGAAAATTGCAACCAAGCTAAATAAATAATTGGGTCGAGTGGACGTAGCCACAACGACCAAACCAAATGATATAGAGTAACGTTCCCCGCACAACTCTTTTCACTTTACGTTATTACCGATTATTATTTATTTTGTGATAGTTTTAAAGCAGTCATTTCAAAACATAAATAGAACTCAAGTGGAGCATGTATATTGCAGAACACATTTTGAGACAAGCAATAAAACCGTGTTATGACACGAAGGAAACTAGCACGCAAGGCTTGGCATGTATACTCACCTTGATCCTCATCAACGGCACATATAAGCTCCTAGAAGTACACGTAGCCATCGTCTACGAACTCGTCACCTACACATTACATTCCCTTATTTGATTACAAATTTATCTACACAAATATGCAAATGTGAGTTTTAATAAGCCTATCGAGTCTGGTTAGAAATCTCTTAATCTCCCCATACAACACTTTGTTTTTCTCCTAACAATATTCTAAATTTTTATAAAATTATTATATAGAAACTCATAACTGAAGTCCGTAAGCTTTAATATTTACTAAATTCTAATTTAACCAACATATTTATTTCTATGTAACCGAAAAACTCCTTGAAGAATAATTTTATTAAAATAACCATTTATTAGAAAATCTATAGAAATTAAGTATATAAACTATTTACAATATCTTTAGTAAAACGAGTATAAATGTTTAAGTTGGGAGAAATTATTCTGCTTACTAACACAAATAAGCGGTTGCTATCAAATGAAAAAAATGTCAACTTTAAATTCTAAGATACTACTTTTAGCCAATTTATCCAAAATAAATGTTTATGTAAACAAATCGATATATTTTCAAGAAAATAATTTTTTTTAACTAACAAATTTTTCTACTCATATAACTTCACTATTTACTCACTTCATTTAAATTATATTGATAACTAGAATTTGTAGAAGTTCATTTAAACCCAAAAATCTTATTTTTATGTCATTTTTATATATTCAGTTTATTAAATGATAAGAGAAACCCTCAAGTTATGCTAAAAGATATCAAATACCCCAACTACCAACAATTCAGTTTGAATAAAGACAATAGGGTCCTAACAATTTCTAATAAATACCACAACCCCCCCCCCCTTGTGTCTTACACCTACTTTCATAAAACACACTTTAACCCCCTTATTCATGAATTCCAATTTCATCGATTAGAACACGAATTCAAGTATCAATATATGAATTTGACTAACTAAATCAACTCATGACGAAGATTAGAGCATACCAGAACCAAAAATTGCAAGAAATGGTCGAGAATCGGGTCGAACCAAAGCTCACCGCGGAGGTAATCGGAGGTGACCTCAATGCCGGCGACTGAGGTGGTTCCGGGTCTGGCTAAGCTTCCCAGTGTCTTGGTCGGACCCTTAGGAGTGGATTAGGGCAGTTTTCAGGTGGTGGGTGGCTCTGTTTCAGTTCGGGTGGAGTTTGGCCGGAGTTATCGCCGATTTTAATGGAGGTCCGGTGATGATGATGGTGACGAGTTGTTGTGACCTTCTTGTTTTAGTTCCTGGGTTCTAGATAGATACAGAGATAGAAATAAAGAGAGAGAGAGAGAGATTGAGAGGGTGTAACAGAGGTGAAGAGAAAGGAGAAAGGGAGTGGTGATGGCTCTGGGTGGGGTTCCCGACGGTGGCAGCGGCGGTGGTGGTGCGTTGCCACTGCTAGCTGCTGCTGTTGTTTCTGCTGGGGAATCCAACGAGCAGAGAGAGATAGAGAGAGAGAAAGAAAGAAGCCTAAGTGATGGGAATGAAGGTGGTTGTTTCTCGCCGAAGGTGGAGAAGAAGACGGTGGCAGTGTTAATGGTGATGAAGGCAGTGGTGGTTGTGCTTGGTGTGTTCTGCCAAAGGAGATAAGGAAGGTATGCCTTTATAGGGAGGATGGTTTGGTGAACTAGGCGGTGGGACGGTGGGTTTGTCGGGAAAAATCTTCTCACGTGGAGAAGATGAGTTTGAAGAGTAGGAAGATGACAAATCAATAATTTAATATTATTATTAATAATTGTGATAATTAAAATATTCGGGAGTGGCAATGGCACTATGTCACGCGATGGTTGTACACGCGCTAACGACTAAAACTAAAGAATTTCACCCGAATTAAATCACAAACACTAATCTAATGTTTTCTAAAATCTCGAGCGAATTTCTTTACTATAAAAAGGCAATAATTTACCCGATCCTATTTTTATCACTAAATTCTTATTCAACTTGTCAAATTACTATTTTAGCCCTAGATTTCATACGGGATATTACAATATGAATATGTTAAATGATGTGAGTCTCTTTATTTAGATACTCTATGACGCTAACACATGTTTTTTCAGGCAATTCAGGCTCTTTGAATTTAGTCCACCAAGAATTCATCAGATATCCGGATTTTTGTGATAATTGAGATTCAAGTATTTTCCTAGAAGTTTCTGAGTCATTCTTAGATCTAGGATTATTCCTGTAAAGTCAATCCATGTGTCTTTGGACTAAACTGCACTCATTTTAAAATGCAAAGAACCGAAAAGCAACATGAGCTCCCTGGAGCGCCCACCTGCTGCGCATACTGATAACTCCATATTTGGAGTTATATTCGTATATGTTTCCTTACCGTTTTGCGTGTATTCCGATGCGTTTTGATGGATTTTGGACCATTTCTTGCTAACATTGGAGCATGTTGAGTCTTTGCATGTTAATGATGAGTCCGGGCACTTTTTGCGTTAATTTTGACTATATTTTATCACGTTTGATCTTCCGGTATGTTTCTCGTGTTGTGGTTTTCAGGAACCGGGAGCTCGGGACGTGACATTGGAGCAAAAGTGAACTTCGGAAAAAGTGGAGGCTCAAAGGAATGCTCGGGAAGTGAAGACGACGGGAAAAAGAGCAAGAAGATGGAGTTTTGATGGTGGCTGCCCAGAAGTAATCGTACGATTACATGGAGGTAATCGTACGATTACCCCTTAGCCAAAATTTCATGCAGCAAGTAATCTTGCAAAATAAACGCACGAAGTAAACGCAGAGGTAAACGAAGCAAGTAATCGTACGATTACATCAAGGTAATCGTACGATTACCTCTGCTGCCAGGATCGGATTTTTGGGGCAATTTCGCTATTTTGGCATAGTTTTGAGATGTTTGAGCCACGGAAGACTTAGGAAACATTGGGGAACGTGTTTGACATCAGAAAACACATTGGGAGACGTGCTTGGAGAGCTTGGAGCTAGGTTGGAGAGCTTGGATCATCCGTTTGGCTTCTAATCTTCGTTTCTTCTCTTGTTTTTGATATTGGATCATGAAACTTTGTATTTTGAACATGTTTATGCGTAGCTAAACGCTTATTTCGGGATATCTCGTAGGAAACTAGGGTTTGATCATTACGTATTGTGATTTATGGATTTGCTTGCATGCTTTCTAGCTTAATTGATGAAATTTTCTCTAGTTATGTGTATTTTACATCTTTCATCTATCTTTTCTATTAGTAGACGTATTAATAGGATTGTTTTAGGTTGTGAATGATAGAGGAATCTACATTCGTTGCCCGGAAACTTGAAATACACACTAGCCGTATCTAGGGTTGAGGAATCTTGCTAGTTGGCTAAGAACAAAGAGTAGAATTAATATCGTAATGCGTGTTTGAACTTGAGTAGGCTAGAGGAATCAGTTATGAGAGTTTAAGCATAGTTATTGGTTGAGACATCTTCAATATAAAATTGCTCGTTTAACTAGAACTAAAATTCATCGTGTTAGTAGAACATAAATCCAACGTAGTGTGAAATACCTAGTGATCCGTAGAGATATCCTGATTTTGACCCATTTTGAGAAACAACCAAATCAACTCGTGCTTATTAATATTGAAATAATTCTTTGAATTATTTGAGATAATTGTTATTTTTAATTATTAGTAGAAATAGAACAAAACAACTGCGCTTTGCCCACACAAAGAATAAATTTAGTAGTTAGTTTACACGAAGTCTCTTGGGTTCGACAACCCGGATTTCCGGAATATTATCACTACACCGACAACTGTGCACTTGCAGTTGGAGCGTGTCAAGTTTTTGGCGCCGTTGCCGGGGACTTCAGATAAATTAGCTATTATTTTTCTCTTTAGGGATTTACTATTTCAGTTTATATCTGTTACTCACCTGTTTTGTGTGTGTGATTCGTGTTTTCAGGTCTGATTCACTTGGTGCATGTCACATTCTCGAAACGAGCCTTTGCATCCAACACTTGAAGACCCGGAATCCTTATTGCGAGCACATAGTAGAGACAAGAGGGAAGCAAATTCAGTTCAGATGGACGAGCAAACTAGAGCTGAGTTTGAGAGGTTCCGCAAAGGCCTCGAAGATGCAGAAGCAGCTAGAGCTGCAGCTGTGGAAGATGCAGCGAATCGAGCAACGGAGACTGAGCAGCTTAGGGCTCAAATGGCTGAGATGCAGGCAGTGATTGATCGCATGAACCCCCCAAATCCACAACAACTCCCTGGTGCGGAAATAGTTGATAGAAATAATGGAGGAGTTAATGGTGGAAACAACGGAGGCAATGGAAACAACGGTGGCAATGGGAACAATGGGGGTAATAATCGGAACAATAACGGCCGGAATGTGGTGGAGCAAGTCAACAATGCTGAGGAGGATGAGCGTCCTTTGGTGGACTACTTCAGGACTACACCGGAGGGATATCAGCCTACCATTGTCAGACCGCAGATTAATGTCGCGCATTTTGAGATTCGCCAACCGTTGATTAATATGGTTAGGGATGAATGCTTATTCACTGGAGCCCCGAGTGATGATCCACATCAGCACTTGCTCAATTTCGAGCAGATTACTTCTACCATGTATGACCAGAGAGTTCCAATCGAGACGATAAAGCTCATGCTTTTCCCCTTCTCTTTATCGGGAAAGGCAAAGACATGGCTTATGGAACTTCCAGCAGGCAGCATAGTTACATGGGCAGATTGTAGCAGAGAGTTTCTCAGGAAGTATCTTCCACCATCCAAGGTTGCTCAACGGATGGCTGACATAACTAAATTTACACAGCAGGAAGATGATTCTCTGGGTGATACGTGGAGAAAGTTCAACCAGCTCCTTCGCAGATGCCCTACACACGGAGAGCCATGGTATAAACTTCTCCATTACTTTTATAATGCCTTGGACAGAGAGACTGCTAGTGAGCTAGACATGATGGCTCAAGGAAATTTTATGGGAATGGGACTACAGAGATGTCGTGATCTGCTAGATAATGTAGCAAAACGTGAATCCACGAGGTCTGAGACTCGTAGAAACACGAAATCAAATGGGGCATTGGTTAGTCAGATTGAGTCCATGGTGGAGTAGAAATTTGAACATCAGATGGCAGTGATGACTTCGGCTTTTAGTAATTTGAATCCATCGGCCCAGGTAAAGTCCGTGGGAGAGATGGTAGCAGATGCAAATCAGGGATATGGGGATGGCATTGAAGACGTGAATTACATGGGTCAACAAAGACAGCAGCAATGGCCAAACACCTATCATCCTAACAATCGCAATCACCCCAACTTCAGCTATGCCAATCCGAATAGTGGATTATATGCGCCAGGTCATAGGCCAAATGTTCCTTACCAAGCTCAGAGACAGGTTCCACAACAACAGGCTCCACCTCCACTCTCAGAAGAACAGGATACAAACGCGATGTTGAGGAAATTGTTAGCTAGCAATGATAAGATTGAGAGCAAGATTGTCGCAATGGAAGCTTCGCTAAAGAGCCATGAAACACAAATTGGCCAAATAGCTAATCAGAATCCTCGACTTCCACCAGGTATACTTCTGTCCAACACTATTACTCCAACTGAGCATTTGAAGGCTATTACTACTCGCAGTGGGACCACTACCCAGGATCCCCCATATCCTACCCATGCGCGAGCTGAGGCGACTAAGGCCACTGAAAAAGCCTTGGATGAAGAGATTCCTGTGCCTACCGTGATTCCCCAATCAAAGGACACGGTGAGGAAGTCGGATGAGAAACAGAAGCCAAGGGAGGAATACAGTGTGCGAGTGCCATACCCGCAGAGATTGAAGAGTCAAGAGGATGCCAAGCATTTCAAGAAGTTTGTGGATATCTTCAAGAAACTGCACATTAATATACCTTTTGCGGAGGCTATTTCACAAATGCCTAAATATGCCAAATTTCTCAAGGACCTCCTTTCTAATAGGAGGCGCATGGATGACTTTGAAACCGTAACTCTGAATGAGGAGTGTAGCGCAGTTGTGCAAAAGGCGTTACCAAAGAAGATGAAAGATCCGGGCGGTTTCATCATTCCTGTTACATTGGGAGATGCGTTCCATGGGAGGGCATTATGTGATCTTGGTGCAAGTATTAATTTGATGCCCACATCGGTTTTTGAGCAACTTGGTGTGGGAGATCCTAAGCCTACCAGGATGTGCTTGCAGATGGCTGATCGCACTATAAAACGCCCCAGGGGTGTTTTAGAGGATGTATTAGTGAGAGTTGAAGGACTCATCTTCCCAGCGGATTTTGTGATCTTAGACATGGAGGCTGACGATGATGTTCCTCTTATTTTGGGCCGCCCATTCCTAGATACTGGGAGGACTATCATTGATGTGGCCAATGGAGAGCTGACCATGCAGATCAACGATGAGAAGGTGGCCTTCAATGTATTTGAGGCTATGAAGTTTCCCGCATATGCGGTAAGTGAGCAGTGCTTCGGGGTGGAGGCATACACGCTGGACGAAGAGGATGATATTTTATTGGAGCAGCTATATGAGGAGCTTGTTCTACTTGATTCCAGCGAGAAAGAGCAAGCATTATATGTTCATTGGCGTCAGCCCCTACCCCTCTTTACTGAGGGAAGCAGGAAGATTCTTACTCCTTCTCTTATTACTGCTCCTGTTTTAGAATTAAAGCCTTTACCTGTTCATTTGAAATATTTGTACTTGGGATCTAATGAGAATTTACCTGTAATTGTGTCTGCATGTTTGGACAGGGAACAGGAGGAGCAGCTTCTCAAGGTACTACAGGAGAGAAAGGCAGCTATGGGATGGACCATAGCAGATATCAAGGGGATCAGCCCCACAGTTTGCCAGCACAAGGTTCGGCTCATGGAAGATAAGAAGCCGGTAGTTCAGTTTCAGCGCCGCCTCAATCCTCACATGCAGGAGGTGGTCAAGAAAGAGGTGCTTAAATGGTTGGAGGCAGGCATCATTTATCCCATTTCCGACAGCACATGGACTAGCCCGGTCCAGTGTGTTCCTAAGAAGGGAGGTATAACTGTGGTGGAAGCGGAAAAAGGTGATCAGATTGCTACTCGTACTGTTACTGGGTGGAGAGTTTGCATGGATTACCGCAAGCTCAATGATGCCACTTTGAAGGATCATTTTCCCCTCCCATTCGTTGATCAGATGTTGGATAGGCTGGCACGTCATTCACATTATTGCTTTTTGGATGGGTACTCCGGGTACAACCAGATAGCAATTGAGCCAGCTGACCAGGAGAAGACGACATTCACTTGTCCTTATGGGACCTTCGCTTTTAGACGGATGCCTTTTGGGTTATGCAACGCACCTGCTACGTTTCAGAGATGTATGATGTCGATCTTCTCTGACATGATGGAGCAGAATTTCGAGGTATTCATGGATGACTTCTCGCTCTATGGTGACGGATTCGAAGACTGCCTGCAACAGTTGGCCCGGGTTCTAGATAGATGCATTGACACCAACCTAGTGCTCAACTGGGAGAAGTGTCACTTCATGGTTACGGAGGGAATTGTTTTGGGCCACAAGATCTCCAGCAAAGGTTTAGAGGTGGATAGAGCCAAGATCGAGGTGATTGAGAAGCTTCCTTACCCTACCTCTGTCAAAGGGGTAAGGAGTTTCTTGGGACATGCAGGTTTCTATCGGCGCTTCACTAAAGACTTCTCGAAGATCACGAAGCCTTTGTGTGGATTGGTTGAGAAGGATGCAGTCTTTGATTTTAATGCGGAGTGCAAGTCAGCTTTTGATTTGCTCAAGGAAAAGCTGATTAGCGCGCCTATCATCACCACACCAGACTGGACCCTACCATTTGAGCTCATGTGTGATGCTAGTGACTATGCGGTGGGAGCAGTTCTGGGCCAGCGGAAAGATAAGGTAGCTCACGTCATTTATTATGCCAGTCGTACTCTTAATGATGCACAGGTTAATTATGCTACCACGGAGAAAGAGATGTTGGCCATCATATTTGCATTGGACAAGTTTCGTCCATATCTTGTGGGTTCTCAGGTGACGATTTTCACGGACCATTCAGCCCTCAAGTATCTTCTCACCAAGAAGGACGCCAAGCCAAGATTGATCCGGTGGGTTTTATTGATGCAAGAGTTCGATGTGGTGATCAAAGATAAAAAGGGGGTAGAATATGTGGTTGCAGACCATTTTTCAAGACTGGAGAACGATAAGCAGGAAGATTTGCCTATTCGAGAGGATTTTCCAGATGAGCAGCTTATGGTTGTAGTTGCAGTTGTGCCTTGGTTTGCTGACTTGGCAAATTTCAAGGCACTAAACATTGTACCCAAGGACATGAATTACCACCAGAGGAAGAAATTCTTTGCAGACGCGCGACAATATTTCTGGGATGATCCTTATCTGTTCAAGTTGGGGGCGGACAATGTATTGCGGAGGTGTGTTGCAGAACCGGACACGTTAGAGATCCTTAGACACTGCCACGAGTAGAATTGCGGGGGACATTTCGGCAAATCACGCACGGTTGCTAAGGTACTTCAGAGTGGTTTCTTTTGGCCAACTTTGCATAAAGACGCCCATCTATTTGTGCAGCAGTGTGACCGGTGCCAAAGAACAGGTAATATCTCTAACCGAAATAAAATGCCTCAAAATTTCGTGTTAGAAGTAGAACCGTTTGATGTGTGGGAAATTGACTTTATGGGGCCATTCCCATCTTCGCTTGGTAATCTGTATATTTTGTTGGCGGTTGACTATGTTACCAAATGGGTGGAGGCTCTGGCGTGTCCAAAGAATGATAGTGCTACGGTCGAGAGATTTTTACGCAAGAATATATTCACAAGGTTTGGAACGCCTAGAGCCATTATTAGCGATGAGGGATCACACTTTGTGAACAAGGTCTTTGCCAATACCTTGAGCAAGTATGGGGTAAAGACACACAAGATCTCATTGGCCTATCATCCACAATCCAATGGTCAAGCTGAAGTGTCTAACCGAGAGATCAAGGGGATTCTAGAGAAAACTGTCAATCCAGGACGCAAAGACTGGGCTCTACACTTGGATGATAGTTTATGGGCATACCGGACTGCATACAAGACTCCCTTGGGCATGTCTCCCTACCAGCTCGTTTTCGGGAAATCGTGCCATCTGCCGGTGGAACTTGAGCACAAAGCGTTTTGGGCGCTAAAGAAATTAAATTTGGATGCTAAGATCTCTGGTGAGCAAAGGAAGCAGGCATTGCTTGAATTAGAAGAACACAGGTTGATGGCATATCAGAGTGCCGAGATCTACAAAGAGAGAACCAAGCAATGGCATGACAAGCATATCATTCCACGAGATTTCAGAGTGGGCCAGAAGGTACTGATATTCAACGCCCGACTGAAATTGTTTCCGGGCAAGCTGAAGTCAAGGTGGAGTGGTCCATTTACAATTACAGAGGTTTACCCATGGGGATCGCTCGAGGTAGAAGCTGAGAATGGGAACAGATTCAAGGTAAATGGACAGCGAGCAAAACCGTACGTGGATGGGAATTTCATTGGGGTGATCGAGAGCCTCAAACAAATTCCCGATATCTGAGCTCATTTGAGGTAACTGGGTCGGGCCGTCGACCTTAAATTACAAAGCGCTTGTTGGGAGGCAACCCACCCTATTTCCTGCATAGCGTAGATTTCAATACTGTCTTGTTATTTTATTTTGTTCTAATTATTTGAGAGGTGCGAGAGATTGGATTTAATATTTCCAATGAGTATGTGCAGGAATTCTAGGTGGAAGGCCTATTCCGGGTCCCCCTTCTTGATGCGCGAGTGAAGAATTGCACGAAAAACGAGAAAGAGCAGACCAAAACGTGTATCGGGACCCGGAATGAAGAACTAGATGATTGACGCCATTCCTACACATATTCAACACATGCACCTGGGGAAGATCGAGCTCCCAGACTCCCCTTCTTGATATACGCAAAGAAGACGTAAAGAAATTGGGAAAGCTGGCACAATGGCACGAATTACGAGGTAAATTTTTGAAGATAGGACTGTGAGCTGATTTGAACAGTGCCAAAGTGTGGGGGTGGTCGAGATCTTTCTGTGGATAGGTGGATCGCGTATATCGGAGTCCGGACGAAGAAGTTATGCCAAAAAGGATGTTGAGCAAGTGAAAAGGCGCCAAAAAGCATCCGGAATTGCCAAACGGGTCTTTGGAATGATCAAATTGAAGAATAAAGGGCTCCCTGGACATTGGGAATATTTTATAACGTAAATGGAGTCTCGAGGTCGAGGAGATCCATGACAAAGCAAAGAAACGAGCAACAAAGACGAAAAAGGATGCTAAAAGGCGTCCAAAAGCATCCGGAAATGCCAAACGGGCCTTTGGAAGCGCGAAATTGAAGAATGAAAGGTTCCCTGACTTTGGGAATTTTTCTACATGAGCAGAGATCCCGCACTCCCCATCTTGATGAAGGTGATTGCAAAATTTTGAAGAAAGCGACGAATTTGGCACATTTTGGGTATTTTTTTTGCGTAATTAGGCGATAATTGAGGAAAGTCGGGGAAAACGATCCGGAAACGGGACGTGATTTATGTGAGCAAGACTTACGTCGAAAAAGGTATCCAAAGGTGCAAAAATCACACTCATCGGAGTTCGGGATCAAAATACGAGGTAAAAGTTATATTTTGGCTAATAAAAATTTTCCCCTGCACAAAAGTAATCGTACGATTACCTTGAGGTAATCATACGTTTACTTTTGCCTTAGACATTTTTTTGGGTGGATTTGGTGAGAAAAGTTTCTGATCATTCGTACGAGGTAATCGTACGAAGTAATCGTACGATTACTTCATACTTAGAAATTTTTTTGAGGTTGAATTCTAAGAAAACTCACTGCCCATTCGTGGCCAAGTAATCGCACGATTACTTTAAAGTAATCGTACGATTACTTCCGAAAGGGCAGTCAATCGGGTAAAATCAAAGTTTTTTTTTTCTCTCATCTTTCACAACAACCACCCACAGTTCTTCGACTTCCCCTTCTTCCCTCTGCAACTCCTCCACGACCACCATCTTCTCCGACCACCGCCGCAGACCCCTCTCTCTCTCACCAACGCCGCAGACCTCTCTCTCTCTCACCAACGCCGCCAGATCTCTCTCTCTCCACCGCAGCAGACGCCTCCTCCCTCCTTCACCGTGCTCCTTAACCATCAACACCGCCACCACAGAGCCCCCATCACCGCCGCGACCACATAGCCCTCATCACCATTACGCCCACAACTCAGATGGGGACTGATTGGTGGTGAATTGAAGAAGGAGACCAGGTTAGGGTTTCGAGTGAGAACCTGAAATTGGGCGATTGAGGTCGAATTCGAAGAAATTGCTTTAGGGGTTTCGACGGGGACACCGCAAGGAGCAAAAGGCACATATTGATTGCAAAACTTGGAAGAAAAAAAATTCGGCGACCCGAAAACAGCCCGGTTTGTCGAAATTCTGCAATTTTGTGCCCGTAAGACTTGCTCCGGGCACGTAGGTACATTCTAACACTAGCAATTTCCATACTCGAGTCTAGGCACGATTGAGTAAAAGCCCATTTTAATTTTTGTTGCGCTTAGTAGCGTGCTTGGGGGCGATTGCTTAGAGTCCTAGGATTACGTGCTTACGTGCTTACTTGCGTCGTATCTGTTACACTTCTTGTCACATTGCACTTGATCGAATTTTGTCACGTTAATTGCTTTATCTTGTTATACTTGCTTTGGTCAAAATGAGCAAACGTGCTAGAATGAGTCGTGATGAGGACCCCGACTACACATTACCCGGGGCGAGTGTGGTGGCAGAACCTGAGAGTGAGTCTGAGTCTGATGGGGGTGACACAGGTGGCCAATTGGTCATCCCGTTATCCCCTGACCTTAGGGTTTTTCATACGCCCGTTCCATCCCAATTTCCCCCATTTAGAAAGGGTCGTGGTCATAAGCCGGATGACGAAAAGCTGGAAATTGATAGGGGCGGGATCTTTTGCGATTATAGGTTTATTTCGGCGACTGCCCAGGGTTTTTACCGATCGAACCCTAGGATTAATAGAGGTGTCCAGGCCGAGAGAATCTTTCCACTTGAGGGAGTGCCTGAGGACCTACAAAAGGTCGCGAAGACCGAGAACTTTGCGGGGTGGATGGAGTTTGTGAAAAAGAAAGCCAGTTCTGTACTGACTCGTGAGATTTATGCGAATGCGAGACACACCGATGAGGGTGAGACGTCTAGGCTCAATGACCCTCGTGTGATTTATTGTCGTCGGCACTGGCTAGTTTTGTCTTCTGAGCGCATCGCCGTAGCACTTAAGTGGCCCCCGTTGACAGAGCCTTGTCAATTTAAGATTTATCTGCAGAAAGACCAGCAGACGCTCATTAATGAGGTGTCGGCTTTTTGTTTTGCGGGAGTGCCAGGAGCCGACTGGGATAGGTCTAAAACTAATATCAGACATTGGAAGATCCCAGTCGGATACTTGCTGCCTAAACCAAGGTGGCTCATTGAGATTTTGGAGTCATGGGTGTTGGGAGTTTCGGCTCCAAATTATGTTGACTTTGAGGTGTGTCTCATGGCTCTTTGTCTATCCAGGGGGCATCAGATAGACATTCCTAGGCGGATCTTCCTGTATTTGCACGAGAGGTATGAATCGAAAAATAGGAAGTCTGCGGGCCATAGTTTCTTACTCATGCAACTAGCTCAGGATTGCGGGGCCAGCGTGCCTAAGGATGAGCGAGACCTCAAACCCAAGGCTCCGAGACACTTTGACAAAATCCCGGACCCGTTGAAAGATGTAGTTGTGATGGAGGCTGGGACTAGTTCTAGACCTCCTAAAGGAAGGGCTAAGAAAAGAGCCCCTTCCTCGCGTGCAGCTCCTACGCCTCCAGCTCCTACTCCTCCAGCTCCTACTCCTCCCGTTCCACCTCAGCCTGTACCTCCACCTGTCATTGACCCTGGTCAGCCGAGTGTGAGCTTAGCGGATTTGATGGCCGAGTTGAGATTGACCAGGACTATGACCCTCACATCCCAGGGTCGGTCCCGTGATTATGTTGCTGACATGAGTGTTAGGCAGTTTGAGCATCATCGCAGTAGCATGCGTAACTTAGGACAGGGACTACGTCAGGTGAGTCTGCATCAGCACCGTCAGGACCAGTGGTTAGAGGCATTGGCCACTCATGTGGGATTCCCGAGAGATCAGTGGCCTAGTGGCCAAGAGACCTACCCTGGTGCCTACGAGTACCATTCGGATGCCTATTCCGGAGATCAGGACCAGGACGGCGAGGATTCGTCCGAGTAGACTTACCACCCCCTGCATGTGAATGCTGAGTCTTTTCGCTTGACCTATGCATTCGTTGAGGACAACGAAGCGTTCAAGTGTGTGTGGGGGGGGGGGGGTTTCTCAGCCTTTATTAGCCAATTCCGTGTCTGCATTCACCAGTTACATATAGGTTGTTTGTGTCGTATTGTGAGTCAGTTTTTGTAGTCCGTGTCGTGTTTATATATATTTTGTGTGTCGTATTGTGAGTATTTTATGTTTAGTGCATGTTTTATTTAATTGAGTCCACCTACCCGAGTTGAGTCAGTTTCGAGTCTTCTTTCGAGTCGGCCCATGCATATAGAGTAGGAATTATATATCTGAAAAAAAATAAAAATAAAAAATAAAAAAAAAAAGAAATCTGAAAATTGAGAAAGGGCAATCAAAAGAAGCTTGAATTTGGAAAATCGAGGAGTGTGAGAACTTTAGGCATAGGGTATGACGTGTGACCGAGAAGGACAATTTGAGTTCCCCTTAGTATGTATAGAGAGACTTCCTTTACGGGAATACATGCCTATTTTTAATACACTTAAATGATTTTCAAATCTAAAGTGTGTGCCTTGTTTTCTTACAAGAGTTGATCTAGGTGTGAGCTAAACAAGCCGAACATTCATGTGTACGTCTTAGGTAGTCGCCAACCCGCCTCGTAGTGGCACACAGAACAGCTGTGCGAGGTGTGTATTAGAGCACTCACTGCTTATAGAACTTACCTTGTAGGACCACTAGTAAACCCTATTTTGAACCTTGGATTCTTTGATAACCTCTGGACTTAGGGTGACGATTCTTGGCCTTCATCATCGATTGGTTAGAATCACCGCTTTAGTGCGTCACGAGGGTGTTTGTAGTTGAGGGGGTTCGATGAGGGAGTACTTCATGATATATTTGAGTGAGTCTTACGTATCGCATGTACTTCATTTATGATTATCGAGGGGAATGCGAGGGTGAGTGAGAGTAGGCTTGCGCACTTCGGTGTGGCGGTGTTCCATGTCATTACACCATGGACACAGTTGTGGAGAGCCGTGAGTGCGTGACATCTAATACGCACGAATTGGGTTGGGTGATTTAATTGGTGGATCGTGCTAGGGATCATTTCTTTTCATCATCTTGGTGTAGGAGGATCGGTTGGATTAAGCACGAGACTTACATTGTTTTGATTACTTGAGAGGGGACATGGGTATATTCTAGTGTGGGGATGTCGACTTTTGACTACGGACATAGAGATTGAGCTTTTGACGACTCCATCCCCATACATGTACTTGGATTTGTTTGCGGCTTTGTTTGGTGGCACCGTGTATTTCATTGAGTTAGGGGGAGATTGATTTTACGTGTGATATATATTCATTGGATTGTTTACTTCCTCCCCTTAACGTTTTTGTTTGGCTTGACACTTGGAAGACCACTCGAGATATACATTGTAGAAGTTGTGTTTTTGGATATTGAGAGATTTGAAAAAAAAAAACGAAAAAAAAAAAACAGAAAAAAAAGAGAAAAAAAAAGAGAGAAAAAAAGGAGAGATGAAATAAAGGAATAAAGTTTGAGCTTAATGAAGAACGAGTGGTGGAAGCAACTATTTCATTGACGGCGATGTTCATTTTATGCATGTTTCACGACGGTGGCCACGGAAATCGTTATTGTACCGGGGTGTGAGGGGATCGAGGGCCGGAGATTGTGAGTTTCGGGTTGCGGTTCCTATCATCGTGGTGAGGGTGTGTGAGATGTGGGTTTTAACGTGAGAATGTGACGCTTAGGAATTGTTACTACATGATTATCCTTTTGTCCCTAAGCCTCTACATTCTAACCCGTTAGCGGAATAGGAGCTCGGACCTTGAATGTGGCTTAGCCTAGCGTAGCCTCTTATTTATCGGCACACGCGAAGAGGTAGGTTATTCTTACACTTAGTAAAGCTAGGCTTTCTATACTAACTAAGGGAAATTCTTGTTGTCGAGTTTAGTTGCAATTCATACCTCGTTCCTAGATTCTTCATCACTCCATGAGAACCGGTTTAAGCTAATTGAGATTGCCCGATCTCGCCTAAAAAGATATGTTGTGTATATATGTGTTTAGTAGGATCGAGTCATATAATTGCATTGCATCATATTGTTGCATCGTTGAGTCTTGTATTGAGTCGTCGTGTGTATTGAGTCGGCTAATTGAGGTTAGTATGCAATTGGTAAGTTGAAAAGTATGCAATGGTCTTGGTTGGAATAGTTGACTCGAGAGGTGAGATGAGAGGAGGAAGGTTCGGATGATTTTTGATAGTTTGTGATTTGGATTGTTGCTCGGGACGCGCAACGGGTAAGTGTGGGGATAGTTGATAACTCCATATTTGGAGTTATATTCGTATATGTTTCCTTACCGTTTTGCGTGTATTCCGATGCGTTTTGATGGATTTTGGACCTTTTCTTGCTAAAATTGGAGCATGTTGAGTCTTTGCATGTTAATGATGAGTCCGGGCACTTTTTGCGTTAATTTTGACTATATTTTATCACGTTTGATCTTCCGGTATGTTTCTCGTGTTGTGGTTTTCAGGAACCGGGAGCTCGGGACGTGACATTGGAGCAAAAGTGAACTTCGGAAAAAGTGGAGGCTCAAAGGAATGCTCGGGAAGTGAAGACGACGGGAAAAAGAGAAAGAAGATGGAGTTTTGATGGTGGCTGCCCAGAAGTAATCGTACGATTACATGGAGGTAATCGTACGATTACCCCTTAGCCAAAATTTCATGCAGCAAGTAATCTTGCAAAGTAAATGCACGAAGTAAACGCAGAGGTAAACGCAGCAAGTAATCGTACGATTACATCAAGGTAATCGTACGATTACCTCTGCTGCCAGGATCGGATTTTTGGGGCAATTTCGCTATTTTGGCATAGTTTTGAGATGTTTGAGCCACAGAAGACTTAGGAAACATTGGGGAACGTGTTTGACATCAGAAAACACATTGGGAGACGTGCTTGGAGAGCTTGGAGCTAGGTTGGAGAGCTTGGATCATCCGTTTGACTTCTAATCTTCGTTTCTTCTCTAGTTTTTGATATTGGATCATGAAACTTTGTATTTTGAACATGTTTATGCGTAGCTAAACGCTTATTTCGGGATATCTCGTAGGAAACTAGGGTTTTATCACTACGTATTGTGATTTATGGATTTGCTTTCATGCTTTCTAGCTTAATTGATGAAATTTTCTCTAGTTATGTGTATTTTACATCTTTCATCTATCTTTTCTATTAGTAGACGTATTAATAGGATTGTTTTAGGTTGTGAATGATAGAGGAATCTACATTCGTTTCCCGGAAACTTGAAATACACACTAGCCGTATCTAGGGTTGAGGAATCTTGCTAGTTGGCTAATAACAAAGAGTAGAATTAATATCGTAATGCGTGTTTGAACTTGAGTAGGCTAGAGGAATCAGTTATGAGAGTTTAAGCATAGTTATTGGTTGAGACATCTTCAATATAAAATTGCTCGTTTAACTAGAACTAAATTCATCGTGTTAGTAGAACATAAATCCAACGTAGTGTGAAATACCTAGTGATCCGTAGAGATATCCTGATTTTGACCCATTTTGAGAAACAACCAAATCAACTCGTGCTTATTAATCTTGAAATAATTCTTTGAATTATTTGAGATAATTGTTATTTTTAATTATTAGTAGAAATAGAACAAAACAACTGCGCTTTGCCCACACAAAGAATAAATTTAGTAGTTAGTTTACACAAAGTCTCTTGGGTTCGACAACCCGGATTTCCGGAATATTATCACTACACCGACAACTGTGCACTTGCAGTTGGAGCGTGTCACACACAACTCTAGGTAGCCGTGTGCAGCATACGTGGCGTCCAAGTTGAGTCGTGCTTGCTCTCTGATTCTTTGTCATGCTCTTTAGGCAGTTTCGGTCAGCCAGCTATTCGGATTATTTAGGATTCTTTTCATTATCTTCCACGTAAGAGAGTTTAATTAGTAATAAAATATATCTTTTATGAAAATGATATCTTTAGAGATAATGATCAAATAAATATTTTCCTTTCCTATTAAAACTCTTTTATGAACTTAGCCAGTTTTATGTTTAAAGTTAATTGGAAGAGTTTCAGTATAAATCAAAACCTAGATAAGAAAATGATATATTTAGTGATAAGATCAAATATAGCCGGATATTTCATCATGAAAATTCGGCCATGATATTTTCTCTCTTATCAATTTCGGCCGAATTTATTTAATTAGGATATTATTCTTTTTCCAAAATTATTTTTGTGAAAACTTGATTTATACTTGATTGAGAATGTTTCATAAATACTTAAAGAATAATTGACAACTTTTTTTTTCTAAATAAATCAAATTTGATTTTATATTATTTTTTTTATTCTTTTAGAATTGAAAATTAAGAGAGAATATTTATTTATAGAAATAAGATTTTATATATAAATATAACTCTTTATTATTATTTGATCTTTCTTCAAATAAGAGTTAGGCTTCAAATCATTATCTATAAGTATAGATTCGTCATTTTTTTTCTAAAAATCTCTTGTTTGAAAATCAAGTTTCGTATCATAAAAATTTAGAGCTAGAGTTGACATAAAATTAAGCTGAAAGCTTTGAAGCTAAATAATTAGGTCACCCACCCACATTCACAAGTGAGGGAAAGCCTTTATGGTTGGGCTAGCAGTCCAGAAGCTCCAAGACCGACGGGTCAGCTCCATGTGATCGATGGTTGGAATTTCATGCTACCTGCATCGACGCTGCAGCTTCCCTCAAGTTTGATTCTTGAACTGAAGTATTTGAATACCCTTCTAGAGTCTATCCAGGTATTTATGTATTTTTCACTGAGTCTCTAGATCAACCTTCTTCTATTGATCTAGAACAGTCTTATGTCAGATTAGCTGAATATGGAATCGAGTCTTTATCTTTTGAAAGTGCTCTAAAGTTTATTCTTGTTTGGTTTTGCATCAGATAGGTGTTTTAGACTGTCTCTTCTCTATAAACGTCTCACAAATTCTGAACACTACGGTTGCTCTCTCATATTCATCCAAGAGTCAAGTTTGTTGTCGGATCAGTTATCCTGAACCGTTGAATTAGTTGCAGTCAGATCTGAGCTTTGTTTACCCTATCTCGGACATGTTGAGTAATCCCTCATGATTATCTCTATGTATTTGTTAGGTATAAGTTTCATTAGCGTTGTCTAGAGTCTCCTAATCTGCAGGCACACATTCCGTATCTTTCTATAGAGTTGTTCACCCACGAACTAAAGAATGATAGAGTTGTTCAGTTGACGAACTACCGGAGTTGCTGTTATCACCAAATAGATTCAAGCAAGGCTTGGAGTGCAACAGGCGTGGGGTACTACACAAGATATTGCAGAAACTATGTAGACATAGGCAAAAGATAATGTGTTGAGTAACTGGTCTGAGGGACAGTTCATTATCTATCTTGTATCAGCCGTTTCGTTCAATAAAGTGTCAAGAACTTGTTGGTACGAGGAGATGAGGTTTTATTCCTAACTGTCCTTCTCAAGCGGAGATATACAAATATGACATAAACATTAATTAAGAATTTGGTATAGATTACATCAAATTCTACTTTTGTCATCAAAATCAATTATGAAAAAAGATTTCGTGGTATGGGTTCGGGTACTCTGGGATATACACTTCACTAATTCACAAAAGTTACACCAGATATGAATTTTGGTAATTTAGTGTCTTTTTGGGTCAACAAATGTGGAAAACATACACCGAATTACCATCTTTTGCCGCTTTGGCGATTTACTGATTTGTCGTATCGAAAACACCAAATTTTAGCCTCAAATATAGAGTTCCAGTTTGGGAATGCTTCTGCTGCCGGCACAACTTCTTTCTGACAACAGAAGTAGTTTTAGAGCGTTTAGTAAAAGTAAATTATCTGCTTTCGGACAGTTTCTGCTGTCCCACAACAGCTTTTAGGAAGCAAGGGGATATAGTTTTTCGTAAAATGATTTTGAGTAATTTATCTACAACCGATTATAACCTTACAATTTTTAAAAATTTCAATAGTTATCTTTACAAAAATTACACATGTCATATATTTTTGTCACATATTTTGAATTGTTGAGTTTACTACATATAAAATTACTTTATCAATATTTCACTGCAGTTTTCACGAATAATTTAACAAAAAACAGTTTATCTAAAAATCACATCTGTTTTTCCACATTATATTTCCCACTGCAATTTCTAGCACCGCCACAACATTCTCAAACTAGCCCTAAGTGTCGCGAAGTTTGGTACACACAAGGGGTGTCGTTTTTTGAAACTAGATAAGTCTTAAGCACCAGTTTGTTTCTTCTCTTTCCCATTTGATTTTTTCCACTATTCAACGGGTCTTGACCCGGTGATTTGGATATCAAATTGTTGTAACTATTTGATTATTATTATTATTATTATTATTATTATTATTATTATTATTGAGGAAAAGAATCTGCATTAAAACTTCAAGGTGGTAAACTTGTTCCAATTACATCATCTTCTAGAAAAGGTAAAAGCCAAATTGGGGGTTTTGTAAACCATTCTTGCTCGTTTTCTACTTGTTGATTCTGGGCGAGAGAGTTGGCAGCTTCATTACTTTTCCGGTGAGCGTAAAGGATCACCCAATCCTCCATAGAGTTTAGCTTTGACAAAAGTTCTTCAATGTCCTCTTCTATTTTTGTGATGTCAGTAGCTTCGTGGCCATCTCTTGGTCGCTTGATCTCTTCAATCAGCACCGTTGCATCCCCCTCCAACACCACTTTCCGTGCTCCAATTTTTGTTGCTAGCTCAATACCCACACTCGCTGCTTTGGCCTCCGCTTGTTTTACTGATGAAGTATAACCCGTTGCCATAGATGCCGCTGCTATGTAAGACCCATTTTCATCACGGATAATAGCTCCAGATTTTCTCACCCCTGTGAGGTTCTTCCATGATCCGTCAAAATTTATATTTAGATAAGAGGTCGGTGGTTTCTTCCATGTTTCTTTCGGTGGAGCACTCCCAGTTGCTTTCTGTTCTTCTTGTCTTTCCATTGCTTGTTCAAGAGCTGTTGCCGCAACATGGTTCAGGTTGAATTGGGTCTCATTAAACTTCATGTTGTTCCTAGCCAACCAAATCGAGTAAATCGTGCTGAAGATAACTTGCAGCTCAGCATCAGTCTGATTCTCCATCTGTGCCTCCATCCACCTAATGAAATCACCTATAAGTTTCGTCGCAAAATTAGCTCCAAGGACCAGCTCCCACGTCTTCTTTATCATCTTGCATTTCATAAACAAGTGTCTTATTGTTTCATCGTGCTTCCCGCAAATCTGACATCTTGTCTCCACATTGATACCTCTTCTCCTCAGTCCACACATTGTAAGTAGAGCATTATTCATACATCTCCAAACCATATGATTAACCTTTTTTGCTACCTTGACTTTCCATAGCCTTCTAAACACCATGGAACTGTCTTCGAAAACACCTGTTATATTCACTGGAGTTGTGGCAGTTTGAATCACAAGATTATAACCTGACTTTACCGTGTATCTTCCGTCTTCGGTCTCAGCCCATACTTGTTTATCCGGTTTCCGCGTTGGGGGGAGCCTGATACGTTTGATCCTTTCTACATCTACGTCCCAAAGAGATTCTCTCAACTTTTGTTCGTCCCAAGCATTGATGTTCTCATGAATTAGATCACTGTACTCGAAGCTCTGAGTCTGTTGGAATCACTTTGATTATTTTCCCGGCCCTCGGCAGCCACTTTTCTCGAAGCTTTATGCGTTTGCCGTCTCCCACCTTCCATCTTAAACCTTGTTGTAGCAAAACTCTCCCTTCTATGATGCTCCTCCAAACATACGACGGTGAGTAGCCAAAATCAGCATCCATGAAATCCTTTTTTGGGAAGTACTTAGCTTTGAGTACCCTACTACATAAAGAGTTGCTATTGTGAAGTAGACGCCATCCTTGTTTTGCAAGTAACGCTAGATTAAAAAGCTTAAGATCATTGAATTCCAGCCCACCCTTGTCTCGCATTCTTACTACTTTGTCCCACGCTACCCAACTGATACCCTTGTCATTTGTGCTCTTGCTCCACCAGAATCTCCTTATCATCATCTCCATTTTGTTGCAAATCCCGTCTGGTAGTTTGAAGCAAGACATGGTATAAGTTGGAAGGGCCTGTGCTACTGCTTTGATCATCACCTCTTTACCTGCTACAGAAAGGTTGTGTTCCTTCCATCCTTTCAATTTGTTTCCTAGCCTCTCCGTTGCTTTGTTGAAAGTAATCTTCCGTTTCTTCCCATGGTTGTTGGAAGCCCTAAATACTGCTCATGTTGACCTGTTTCGGGAATTCCTGCTTCTAATAGTACTTCACTACGCACATTAGCCTGGACGTTTGGGGAGAACACCACCTCAGATTTCTCTATATTTAGTAGTTGTCACGACGCTTTCTCGTATTTCCGTAATAATTCCATGAGCTTCATTATCTTTAGTTGCCTGCGTAAAAAACATAGAATCGTCAGCAAAAAATAGGTGGGAGACCACTGGTCCTCCCTGCGAAGCTGCCACCCCTGCTAGCGTCCCTTCCTCTACTGCAGTTGATCCGATTCTTGAAAGCATATCACAGCATAAGAGAAAAAGGTAGGGTGAAAGAGGACACCCCTGCCTCAAACCCCGTTCCGGGTAAAACTTCCCCATCGGACTCCCATTCCTTAACACCGCAAAAGAAACTGATGTAACACACTCTAGAATCAAAGACCGAATCCTTACACCAAAATCTAGGTGAAAAAGTACTTCCTCTAGGTATTTCCACTCAATCCTGTCATAAGCTTTACTCATATCTAGTTTAATTTTCATGAATCCTTTCTTCCCCTTCTTTCTTGTCTTCAAAGTGTGTATAAATTCAAAAGCAGTAATAATATTCTCCGATATCAAGCGTCCTGGAACAAAATCACTTTGATTCTCGGAAATTAGATCATGGAGCACATATTTGAGTCTATTTGCTACGCATTTTGCAACAATATTGTAAAAATAGTGCACAAACTGATTGGACGGTACTCACTTGGATTCCTTGGTTGCTTCGTCTTTGGAATAAGCGCAATAAGAGTGTGATTATGATCTCCCAACATGCCTCCATCATTTAGAATTTTAAGGACTTCTGACGTCACATCCTCCCCTACAATGCTCCAATGCTTTTGAAAAAACCCGGCATTATAGCCGTCATGTCCCGGCGCCTTATCCGGCGCCATTTGGAAGAGAGCGTCATGGACTTCTTTTGCACTAAACGGACTGTCAAAAAGTTCTTTATCCGCTGCCGACACATAGTTGGCCGAAGGGGCTAGCAGCGGCTCTATAGCTTCCGTATCGGGTCTTGTCGAGGTGAAGATTTCCTTGAAATAATTCTCAATAACGTTGTTCACTTGATTCTTCTCAGTAACCCATACTCCTTGTGGATTTTCAATCCCATTAAAGTTGTTCCTTGCTCTTCTAATTGTAGCTTTTTAAGTGAATAAAACTTCGTATTTATGTTGCCATAACGAAGCCACTCAACTCTCGACCTTTGTTTCCACATTATCTCTTCCTTCATTTGAAGTTCATTGTATTCCTTCGTTAACTCCCGCTTTTCAGCAAGTACCTCTAAGCTTTGATACATACCTTCTAGAACAGCCCCGCGTTCCCGTAGGAGGTTGCACCTGCGAGACACCATGCCAAAAACGCTGCGGTTCCATGTCTTGCACCTACTGCTAGTCGCTGCAATTTATTTAAGATTTGACCCCCGCTTCATTCCACGTCTCCATAGCAACCCTAATGAAATCTTGATGAGTTTCCCACATTGCTGCGTACTGAAAGCGACGTTTCTTCCTCCAAACCTGGCCCTGTTGCTTTCTCTCCATCAAAAGTGGCAAGTGATCTGAATTAGGCCACCACAAGTGTGTAACTTTAGCACCTTGATTGGCATCCATCCATAGGACATTTTCCACCACCCTGTCAAGTCTTTCTCTAATGTTTCCTTCATCATTTAGATTATTACTCCTTGTGTATGGATTCCCGTTGAACCCCAAATCAAGGAAGCCTACGTCATTGAGTGTCTCCCTGAATTGATCTAGCTGACTGAAATTAATTCCCGCTCCTCCATCCTTTTCGGCGTATGACATGATGGCATTAAAGTCACCCGCGACGCACCATGGGACTTCCGGTTGGGGTTGAATCCTTCTAATCAATTCCCAAGACAAATAATGTTCTTCTCTATTTGGGTCACCGTAAAACCCGGTAAATTTCCACCATTGTTCATCTTCTTCCATCTTCACAAGAGCATCAATATAGTAAGAGCTATGATTGAGTACCTGAACTTGCGTACTTCCTTTCCACAACAAAGCTAGTCCTCCACTTCTTCCTCTGGAATCAACCGCGAAACCATCTGAGAAGCCCAAACTAGCTAGTTTCTGCTGCATATCCGCACGTGATAATTTGGTCTCCAGCAGAAAGACCAAATCAGGGGATTTCTGCCTCACTAAATCGCGAAGCGATAGGAACGTGCTGGGATTCCCCAACCCCCGCACGTTCCAGCTCAGAAGACTCATTGATTTAGGCGGCACTGCTCTGCAGTCGCCGCCTTTTCTTCATCAGTTTGCTTGCTTTTGTCTTCCCCTTCAACCTGGTAATCAATAAAAAGTTGTTTGGCCGCTGTTGTATTTTCAACAATTGTCACCTTTGTGGGATGGTTTGGTGGACTGAAATTGGCTAGCTCTCCCTTCCTTTTACCTCCGTGTACCGCAGATCCATTCCTAGCAATCTCTGAGTTTAGCTTCGTTATTCTTTCAAGCACTGAGTTTCTTACATTATTTTTGGGGACGTTGCTCTTTGTGGAGGGGGATTTGACTCTGTATTCGGAACCTGTTCGCTGCTTACAACCGGCGAACTATTGGAGCTGGGTTTGCTAGGGTGTTTCCCTCCCTTGCTGCTTGTAGTCTCTGTGGCATCGAGCTATCTTGAGTTCTTCTCACCTTGTCTTGTCCCTGTCGACACCTCAGGAGTATCGTTTAGGTCTACTATCACTTCATCTTCTTCCATCTGGTCGGGTGTAAGAACTCTGTCTTCCTTATTGGGTTTGTTCGTGTGAGATCTACCATGTTCCCCTTCCTTCTCTTTTGTTGACTGGTTCTTTTTCCAAGCAGTTTTCCGAAGACTTTGCGGGTGGCATAGGAGATAATCTCTGTATCCCGGTTCCATCTCATCTTGTACTTCCTTCGAAAAATTCTCGCACTCCTCGCTGCCATGTGTGATGTGGCCACACCATCTACATACGTATGGAACTCGCTCAAACTTGAAATCAACCCATATCTCCTCGTCCTTTACCACCAAGTTAACGCCTCTAGGGATGGGTTCTTGAATTGAGAAACGTGCCCTAGCTCGTATGTAGTTAACCCCATCTTCACTTTCAATCCTTTCGTCTACAAACAGTGATTTTGCAATAGAGTTCATAAGAAGCTCCCCGGTCTTCTTCTTCATTAGGTGAATGGGGATGTTGCTTATCTGCACTCATGCATCAAAGTGTGTAAACTGGACTGAACTAGTTGTCTCTCCTAGCGTCCATGGCTTCAACAGAAGTATACTGCCATTAAAGGCCCATGGACCACCTGATGCAACCCTATCCATGCTAGCTTGATCGGGGAAAACGAAGAGAAAAGTGTTTGTATCAACTTCAAACATCTTTACTTCGTTACCTTTGTTCCAGATCTTCCAGAACACCGGTCTCATCATCGTACCCACTACTTTTTCTTCCGTGATAAAGAGTCCGATCAGCACATATCGAAACCCTAGTTCCGCTTCTTTACAGTAATCTTCATCCAGCACCACCCTCTGTCTCTCCTTCTGTGTGTACTCCGTGCTTCCATTGTTGTTCGGTGTAATCTTCTGCCTCCTCCACTACCTCTGATAGCCGTGATCGATCGGAAAACTCAAGGGAGGCAGAAACCCTAGCCGTCGCTTTGAACAAACCTTCTCCGAATACTTCGGAGCACTAGTCAAACTTTTTTGCGAAAATCCGACACCTCGAATATCGATTTGATTATTTTTTTTCATGGTGTTGTAGAGTCAAATGTGATCTATAACACAACGACAAAATTATCAAAAAGTTGTATATTTTTACTATCCGAATCAGCCGGTCAAATAGGAGTCAAAACATTCAAATGGGGGAAAGAGACAAACAGAGTTGTGTAGTTTTGTTGACCGTTGCGGAGTACAGGTGTTAACTATGGGAGTGAGAGTTGGGGGTTCAGAGCAATTGAGAATTGAGATTTGAACAGAGCAATTGAAGATGTTTTTTCGATATAAACCCCATCCAAGATCAAATCCCATGGTTCAATTGTAATTCCGTAAAAAGAGAAATTCTTCTTCTCTCCCCAATTTCTCACCGCATAGCCCTCTTCCCCCATCAAAACCCTCTGTTTCCGGCGTATCTTCTCCAACCCAAACCCCCAATGGGTTTCAAGATAGAGTTTCCTCGGGAAAGCAGCGCCACTAGTAGTCTGAGTGCCGAAGAGATTAAACAAGCTCTGTTGATGCAGAGAGATATTGGGTGGCAAAGAAGAGAGATTGCTGGTCTTGGGTTTTCTTGATGATCCAATTCTTGCATACCAGGTGCTTGATCATTTGCCACACCCAATATGACACAACAATATGTGACACAACAATACTAACATACCTCTCATAATAGTGGACCAAATGCCCCTACCACAAATCCTATAAAAAGCACCACCACCTAATTAGGACCATGTCTGAGGTAAGTACAGCTTTACAAGTAAAAAATTCCCCAAATGCCAAACATTAAACAATAAACACAACATAGCCTTCCACAAACCCAATGTTACTCTTCTTAACTATACCCTATTTTCTTATGTAGCCTTCACATATTCACTTTCATTGACGGAATTTAATTTTTCATGAGATTTCTTGCACAATATTGCTCCTTCATTCTTGCTGTCATGTTTTTTTTTGTTATGCTTGCTAAGATATTGTTCGATATGATGATGGTAGAATATTAACATTAGTTCCCTTCCCTTGGATATCCTTTAGATTCCGCATCAGAGTGATTGGAAGTCAGGGTAGCCGTAGGTCCTCGTATGAATACATCAAGTAGTGCCTATAAATACCTTAAATGTCGAAACAAGGTTTAGTACAAGTTTATTGGCTCAAATGCAATCGCGGTGGAGTAAAGATCCCTTTCTATTGAAAGCATATACCTTCCAGTTTCATATTAATTTGTATACTTTCCTTAGAGCCCTTCTTTGAATCCGTTCCCTCCCATATGATACGTTTAGCAATGTGGACCCTTAGTCCATCTTGCTTTACCATGCCTTACAGTTCCTAGACAATCTCAAAGTAATACATTTTAAAACTATTTCACTGGAGTTGCAACTGAGTATAACATAACACAAACACATTGCAAGACTCGGTGATCTATATTCTCTTTGTATTATGAGGTGAAAGTGTACTTGAAACAAAAATCTATCATCCTAAATCACCCTAGCCGTAATCAACAAGACATGACTCTCAATAGTCTCTCATTTTATAAAAAAATAAATAAAATAAAAAATCAAATCAACCATCAGAAGAGGTACAAAAACATCCCAATACCTATCTATTCACTCTTAGATATAGCCAGACCAATATGTTGCTCTCCTTGCTGTTAGTTGTTTTGCTTCAGTGCACCATTTCGTAATGTGCAGTGACTCAAGAAGACGGGATGAGGAGTAAAAACAATTTGAGAGAACCTTAAGCCGATGGATGGGTACATATAACAGAGTGATGGTATGTTCAGGCTTAGTGGTGGTTAAGTTATCTTTGGATACCAGATTGGATAAACAGGACTCCGTGAAGGTGCTTGCAGAGAAGGAAATATGTGGTATTTTGTTAATTGCGATTTCGGACTGTATTTAAAAATGTTGGACAAGAAAGCTACATAACAAAGATATTTTAACCAATTCATCCAGTTTTGTACTGGTTATAGATAAGGCAGAAATTGCACATTTGATAAGTGTTTGGACTTTGGATTGTCATCCTTTATAAATACTCACATACACTGATTGACTATGTCCTTTGACCTTGACCACGGCATTGTTACACTGCAGAGTGCGGATTTGCATCAAGAACAGGTTAGGGAAAGAAAACCTCTATCCCACTCACATTGTCATGATTTACTGAAAGGGAAGTTGCAAAATTATTGTCTTATTACTAACATTTTCACTACACTTCCCTGCATATCATTTCTTTTTCTTAGTTTAAAAAAGTTCAAATCATTTGCTTAAACTTCGTGAAAAGTACACCATGACTCTCTAAGGTCAGCCTGTGTAGTGTGTATTCGATGCCACATTTTGAGGGTAGTTTTATTTGAAACTATAAACCAAAGATTTACCTTCAGTTTTTTTCCTAATGAATGTCTTGTACCCCTATATCATCATAGTCTCCCTCAACTTTCAATTATTTTCATACAAATAATTGCGTTCACATGAACTATTACCTTCCTTCATATTTCCAATTTTTGCCCGCATTTAAATGATACTGTTAAATAAAAAAAAATATACCTATATAATTAGATATATCCCACACGCTTTCTCACGTGCGGAGCACGTGCATCTTACTAGTCCTATAAAAAGCACCACCACCTAATTAGGACCATGCCTGGGGTAAGTACAGCTTTACATGTAATAAGTTCCCCAAATGCGAAACATTAAACACAACATACAAGCCTTCAAATTGCCACAAATTTGGGTTAATTCAATACACTTAAACTTGAGATTGCTCCAAAATGAGCTATGTCAGTACAGTATTACACTTCTTCAAACACACCCAGAAACTGGTACGTTAGTACATCTTCACAAACTCAAAAAAATTCCTAATTTTGGGGAGATTACATACACCATACAACACATCAAATTTCCCAAAAACTGGGCAAATTCAGTACACTTTTACAGTGGCCAGAGTGTGGTAACCAAACTGGCCTTCAAAATTCCCCAAAACTGGGTATTTAGTACACTTATACACACAAAACTGAGGACCCTAGTACTCCAGAATGTCATAAACTACCTTGCATTACTATACGAAGCTTGGAGATGACACGAGTGACAGCATCCATGTGGCAATACCATGTTCTCTTGCATTTCTTCCACCTCTCCTACCCTCGGTAAATTACATTAGTGTGCCATGTTAGAGAAATTAAGTATGCACTAGCATTGAAAAATTGAAGTGCCATATTCCCCTATCCTCGCACCATGAGACCTTGAAATTGTGGTCCCGAGCGAGGAGAATCAAGCAATTGGCCATGTCTTGGAGCTGATCCTCTTCTTGTGGTGATTCTGATTCTTGTTCTGATGAAGCAGCTGCTGCTGCATAGAAGGTGTTTGATTCATTGCTGTAGTGAGTAGTTGAAAGAGAGTAGGAGTGATCAGCAGCTGCATGTGGCTTGTTGTTTCTTCTTTTGGTTCTCTTGCCTTTGATCATGACTTGGGTGTAATCCCTTGCTGCTTCCATCTAGAGACAGAGAGGTCTAGAAGGATGGACGGAAGCAATTTAGGTGTGTAGTGAGAGAGAGAGAGAGAGGGAGAGAGAGAGGTGTAGTGAAGAGATTAACTTGTGTTTGAGCAATCAAACAATTGATATGTTAACAATGGTATAATGATACATATTTTCCCTTTGTTTTTCAGCCACTGGTATTGCTATCTTCTCACATTCGCCGTTGCTACCGTACCCCACAGCCTTGAACATGCCTCAAGATTCAGATGAGTTCAGTGTACTTGTGGGGATGCACCCATTGCATTTCACTTTCCCAGTTACCGACACTGACGACGCAGATGTTCAGATGACGGTTACTAATTCTGCCGTTCTGTGTACATCTGGTGGGACAACAACTACAGTCCCTGATGGTGTTGAGGTGAGAAGAGTTGTTGTCTTTTATGTTTATTACATTCTTTTACCGTGTGTTATTAACTTTCTGCACTTTGAATCTTTCTAATTTTTCATGCCGGAACTTGCTTTGTTGGAGGGTTGCCTGATGGGGAGTGCAGGGATGTCCTTCTGCATTTGTCGCACACCACGGCACTTGAACGAGCGAGACATCTTAGCACGTACATTTGGCTGCGGATCCGTGATGGGGGTGCTCAACCCACACTTACCATGTCTCACCGGCATAGCAACTATGTTTTTGTGCTGAATACTTGATAGGAGCCAAGTACTGAGTTTGACAGTTTTGGTTGGAGAAGTTTGCGCCATTTTGGAAGGCCTTACAGCTGTGTCAAAATTTGGCATCACAGGGGTGGTTTTGGAAAGTGACTGTCTGGATGCTACTCTTCTAATTGCTACTGCTGATATTATGCACCCTTTGAGGCATGTGATCAATAGAATCCAGAAGCTGAAGTCTTCTACTGCTCCTCAAATTTGCCACATTTGGCGGGAAAGTAATAGGGTAGCTGATTTTCTTAGCTCAGAACAGTAGTTGGCTTGACTTTGAGAAGCATTTCTATTTAATCATCCTCCAGGTTGCCAGAAGCTCTTACTCTTTGATGAGGAAGGGACTGCACTGTGAGGATGGTGTTCTAGGGTTTTTTGTAAACTTCTTTGTATTACCAAAAAAAAATATGTGCCAGCCCAAACCCAGTTTTAGAGTATTTTTTTCCTTTTATATAAAGTTCGGAACTAATAAGTATTAGAGTCAGTTTCGAATTTCTCGAAGAAGACCCATTTTTCAGTCAGTTCTGAATTTCTCGAAGACCCATTTTTCCATTTCCCACCGACCGATCGCTTTCCAACTGCAGTTGCTTAGCTGATTGGCGGAGAGACTCCATCAAACCTTTCGAATATGTTTCAGCAAGAAGAGAAGTGAAGCCGAAGGAAGATGCAAGCTTTGAAGCTCGACTTAAACACAAAACGTATCAAAGTAGACTGGAACTACACTTTATCTAATTTTGTTGTGTCTTTTTTTTTTTTTTTTTTTTGTGAGGAAAAGAAGATAGAATAGTATTATTCAGGGTTTGTCAAACCCAAAGAATCTTCAAAGATTACATCATTAGCCCAAAAGGGCGTTTCAGCATAAAAACTAGTATCTCCTTCTAGAAGTCCTTGGCTCGCAAAGGTGTGTGCAGCTTTGTTACATTCTCGGTTGATATATTTCACTTCCACGGATTCAAAGCTTGACAACAGATCTCTACCTTCTTGGATAAGCTCTCCTCGGAGAGGGCATTTAAGCCTTGGATGCGACCACTGTATCCCACTTTTAACAAAGCAACTCCTACAAGTGAGTCGGACTCCAGTACGAGCTTGGTAATTCTCATGTCCCGGGCAAAAGCTAAACCTGAGTTCATCGCTGTTATCTCAGCGAGAAGAGGCGATCTAGCTAATGGAATTCTGCACATTCGCCCGTCTATGAACGCTTTTGAGCTGTTTCGAAGCACCATCCCCACACCCATGGCCAAACCATTCCAGTGCCATGTCGAGTCTGTGTTTACCTTCATAAAGTCTTCAGGTGGTGGCAGCCATAACTTTGCCGGAATGATCTGCGGGTGACATTGTTCTTCGAAGAGACCTTTGACTTGGCACTCTTTATACCAAAGCAGGGTGTCAATTCCCTGCCTGGGCGTAGCTTCAACTGTGGTAACAGACCCCTCAAAACGTCTCTTGTTTCTACTACGCCAAATGGTCCAAAACCCCATCACTATTCTTTCACACCTTTGCGTCGACGACTTCTCCAAGATCTCTGGTAGCCACTGCCACAGTGGAAGCTTTTTTGAGCTTAAGAACTCGACCCCCATGATGGTGTTCCATATTTTCTTCGCTTCTTTACATCCCACAAATAAATGCTCTTCGTCTTCCGAGCCTCTTCGACAACCCTGACACAATGTATCAACCTCTACACCTCTTTGTGATAGTCTTGTTAACACAGGAAGAGATCTTTGAAAAATTCTCCACACAGTGTATATGAACTTCTTCGGTATGAGAAGTGACCATAATTTCTCAAGCCACGATCGATTTGCAGGACCTGCGGAGGGAGAAGCTAGAGGAGATGTACGGAGTCTTTGCGCCTTATAGCCACTGGAAACAGTGTATAGGCCATCCACAGAGTTGTTCCAAAAGAAAGTATTGAAACCTTCGTTATGTTTAATAGGGATTGACAGTACCTCAGCTACGTCAACCGGCCATAGATTCAGGCGATCTTCGTTCCACGTACCAGATTTTGCATCAATGAGCCAGCTAACTCGAAGATTTTCTAATCCTTCAGGACAAGGCGTAATAACTTTAAAAGTCGACGGACGAGAAAGCCAGCAATCACTAAAAATCTTCACGTTATTTCCATTTGCAATTTTCCACCGTAGCCCAGATTTCAGTAAATCCCTTCCAGGCAACATACTTCTAAGTGCGTAAGAGACTTGAGAAGTATTGGAGGGGTTAAAATCAAGAATATTTTATTGCTTGAAATACTTTTCTTGAAAAACTCGACTTACAAGGCTGTTTGGGAACCGAAGAAGTCGCCAACTTTGTTTTGCAAGTAACGCCACATTAAAATCCTCAAAGTCCCGAACCTAGGCCACCATCAGCTTTATCATATTTCATCTTGTCCCAAGCAACCCAATGCATAGTTTTCTTGTCTTCATTACCTCCCCACCAGAATTGACGAATCAATTTTTCCATATCATAGCAAACTTGCTTCGGGAGTAAAAAACAACTCATCGCGTAATTAGGAACAACTTGAGCTACCGCTTTGATAAGTATCTCCTTCCCTGCAACCGATAACAGCTTTCCCTTCCACCCCTTTACTTTCTTCCCAATTCTTTCCGTAAGGTGGCCAAACTTGCTGGTTTCCGTCTCCCAAAGGCTGTAGGGAGACCTAGATAATTATCATGCTGGTCTGTAAGCTGCACACCACAAAGATGACTCATGGTGACCTGATCATAAATAATGACATTATCATAGAAAACAATTGAAGATTTCTCCAGATTTAGCTTTTGACCAGAGGCTATCTCATAATCCTGTAAAACAGATCGTAAAGCCGTAATTTCACTTAAAGTAGCCTTAGTGAACAACAGACTATCATCAGCAAAAAATAAATGAAAGACAATAGGCCCCCCTCTAGAGGCGACGACTCCCGTAAGTGTACCGGCTTCTACGTTGGCTGAGAGTCGTCGAGAGAGGGTTTCACTGACAAGTAGGAATAGGTAGGGGGAGAGGGGACACCCTTGTCGTAATCCTATCTCAGGAACAATGGATCCGTGGACTTCACCGTTAACAATCAAACTGTAGGAAGGGGTCGTAACGCAGTTCATGACTACATTTATCCATCTATCTCCAAACCCCATACGTTCCATGAATGCCCTCAAAAAATCCCACTCCACCCGATCATAAGCTTTGTTCATGTCGGCCTTTAAGGCTAAAAAACCTGTTTGCCCCTTCTTCCTGTTCTTCATTGTGTGTAAAAGCTCAAAGGCAGTCAAAATGTTATCAGTAATAAGACGTCCCGGCACAAAGGCACTTTCATTTTCAGAAATGAGTGAATCAAGAATACCTTTAAGACGATTTGCAAGAGTCTTAGTAACGATTTTATAAACAGTAGAGCATAGACTTATAGGGCGCAAGTCACTTGCTTTTCGAACCTGTTTGATCTTCGGAATGAGCGCAATGAGGGTGTGGTTGAACTTTGCAATATCGGCTTTACCATTAAGCAATCAGACACATATGTTCTCCACTTCAGGACCCACAATCTTCCAGAAACGTTGAAAAAACAAGGTCGGGAAATCATCTCGCCCCGGGGCTTTGACAGGGGCCATCTGTCTAAGGGCGATCCGTATCTCTTCCACTGTGAAAGCTTTCTCCATATAGGCTCTTTGTTCTTGCCGTGACCAGTCCCGTGACCCCACCCTGCACCGTCTCCATTTGGGTTCGGTTAGGGCATGTCGACGTGAATATCGACCGGAAATAATCTTCCAGTACTGTGATCATGTCCTGCGGCTGTGTCATCCAATTCCCTGCTTCATCTTCTGGCCCAGTTAAACGATTCCTGTTTCGACGGATGGAAGCCTTGCGATGAAAAAACCCTGTATTCTTATCTCCTTTACGCAACCAGTTATCTCTTGAGCGTTGCTTCCACATCTCCTCTTCCTAGAAGGATTTGGAGAATGTTTTCGCGAACTTATTTGATCTCAGAAATAACAGCACCAGTTTGTGGACCATCATATAAGACTGTTAGCTTGTTCCTTAACTGTAACAACTGCTTCTTCACGTTCCCAAATACATTTTTGTCCCACTGCTTCAAAGCTGTAGCTGTAGAACTAAGTTTTGCATCAACTGTTGTGCCCTGCTCCGTCCACACTTCTCTGACTGTCAACTCATAACCTTGATGGTGAAGCCACATGGCTTCAAATTGAAATCTTCTTCGGATCGGAACGTTTCTTAGAATACTGAGATTCCATGATACTTCCAACGATACATGATCGGATACCTATGCCACTATGTGCGTAACTTTCTCCCTTCCGAACAAATCAGACCATCTATCTGTCGCAAGACATCTGTCCAGTCTCTCTCTGATGGACGCCTCGTCACCTTGGTTGTTAGTCCAAGTGAAAGGAACCCCGAGAAACCCAAATCCCGTAATTGGAGTCTGTCAATAACGTTACGGAAGCCTTCGATTTGTCCGAAGGCGACTGGTCTTCCCCCTTCCTTTTCCGACACCGAAGAGAACGAATTGAAATCCCCAACTACACACCAGGGTTGATTATTCGGACATACCTTCTCAAGTAAAGACCAAGAGTTATATATTTCCTCCCTGACCAGATCTCCATAGAACCCAGTTAAGATACCATGTTTACCTTCATTAATAACACTAAGAGTGCCGTGTATGTGAAAATCTGACCAATTAGTCAATTTAAAACTAACCTCTGAATCCCACATCATAGCAAGACTGCCACGGCGATCGGAACAATCCCTGAAAATACCATTTTGCAGACCAAGCATATCCTGAATACGCTTCATCTCCGTTGCATACTTTTTTGTCTCCATCAAAAAGACTATATTTGGCTTTTGTCTCCTCACGAGGTCGCGAAGAGAGGTAATGCTACGGCGGTTGCCAAGCCCCCGTATCTTCCAGCTGAGAAGACTCATTAGGCTTGGCTAGGCTGGTTATCAGCCTTAGCCACTTCAGATTTTGGGTACTTTTGGGCTCCCCCTTCCAATGGCGGAATTCGAGCATCGGAAACCTGTGTTTCATCACCGACCAGATTCAGCTTTCTAGCTGACTTGTTTACGTCTTCATCAAGATTTGGATTCACTTGCCTTCTACCTGAGGAATTCCCACCCTGTCCAACAGAGTTGGTAGTGTGGCTGTTTCGAGTTGTAGCGGAGGCATTTGGTCTGCTACCCCACCACGTCTGTTCCACGCCCACCCTTCTCAGCTTTTTTCCCGCCAGGATTGGGGCTCAAGGCTGTAGCACTTGCTAGCCTCTTCGCACCTAACACTGTAGCCGACCCAGTGACAATGGTTTACCCTTATCAGCCACTGCTTTAGGAGCTGGGTTATCAATTGGAATTTCTTTACCCAGTGGATTGTCGAAAACCGTGACTCCTTCTTTTGCATACCCATCTTCATCTCCTTCATTACTTTCCTTCTCCCACTCTGAAGCTTCCATGTGGTCTTCATCTTCATCACCAAGATCGTCCTTTCCACTATCAATCTCATGATCAGTGGGTGGAGATTTGGGGAGGGGTGCAGCTAGTTTCTTTTTAGGGGGAGGGGGTCGAAAAATCATCCAGCTACCATAACCTGCAGTTTCCTCCATCCTTTCTCTTCCTGTTTTTGTCGTGCAATCTTCCCCGTAGTGCGTTACCATTCCACACCATTCACATACGTGTGGTACGCGTTCATAAACAAAATCGAGCCAAACTTTGTTGCCGGTTGTGATTATATGAGTTCCTCTTTGAAGTGGTTGGGAGATTTCTATCGCTGCTTTGACTCGCATATAATCTCCAATGTCACTAGCAAAGATTTTGCTGTCAACCTCATGAATCGAACCCAGCTTACTTGACACCTTTCGAACGTCGCCTTCTTTCCTGAGATGGACTGGTAAATTCCTGACTTGCACCCAGACTTTCAGATCATCAAACTTCACCCCTTCCGTCGGAGTCCCTAGGATCCATGGCTTCAAGAACAGAAGATTTCCATCGAATGACCAGGACCCTCCAGATAAGACACGATCCAATTTTGCCTGTGTTGTAAACTGGAATATAAAAACGTTAGGGTTTACGTGATCTATTCGGAATCCTTCCTCTTCTTTCCAAATTTTCGCAAATACTTTCTTCATGGCCCAAGTGTTGAAACGAATCGGCAGTGCAAACGACCCAATGAGGCTTGGACCTATCAGTTGGAGAGCTTCACTGCTATAATCATCATCGAAGACAATGACTTGTTCTTCAATCTTCGTCAACGAAAGCAGCCGTCGTTCAATCGGGGATGAGAACCTTTCCGCCATATTTTCACCCTTTGTGATCTCCGATGTTCTCGGAGCCCTAAAACCCTGAAACCCTAATTGCAACTATTGATCTAATATTTCGGAGTTTGAATCTTCAGTAGATATAGAACCATTTTTTTTGGACAATTTTGTTGTGTCTATTTCTTTCCTCCTTATATATTTTATCATTATTTTTATTTAATTTCTATCTACGAGAATTAGACTTTATTTAACTTTTACACCGTGACAACGGAGATCATATTAACTTTTTTGAATAGTAAAAATAAAAATGACAATTTTGATTAAATTATACATAATTCTTAACTCCTAGGATTGCAGATGCTCTCTTATAGATTGTGTTAGCCCATAGGCTTGGGTCGGGCAAAGAATTAGTAAAAATGTCCGAGTTTTGGGTTTAGTGGTGGTCCAATTGGTAGGATGGATTGGGCTTGAATCAACCCTCTCAAAAGTCAAACCCGGACGGCCCAATCAAGCCAGCATTCTGCGAAAGACGTTAGTACCATTGATCCCACAAATCTAGCCTAAAGTCGGATGACCACTCCAATCCCTGTTCGCCTTAGCTTATGCTACTCATGATTCATGACCACATTCATGTCTGGAGCTACTTGAAGACAAGGGGTGGCTTTAGAGCTGCATTTCAATTCGTTTGAACCAGGGGTTCCGGTTCAAACCGAACCGAATTAACCGAGAATGGAGGACCGAGGACCGAACCGAGAACCGGGGGACCGAAACCGGACCCGGACCCGGTAATACTCGGTCTCGGTTCGGTTTTGCAGATTTCCGGAACCGGAACCGAAACCGTTTGGAACCGGAACCGACACCAAAGGTCACATTTTTTCAAACGTTGTGAATTGTCACCTCACGATCAATGACCGTTTGGCAATTAATTTGGCCGGATTTTTGAAGTTTTCTTTTATTACAAACCCCCCTACCCTCCCTTCAACTTCTATAAATACCCAACCCACTTCCACCATTTTTCTCACACTTCCTCATCAAACACTCTCCATATTTCTCACACTCCTTCACTCAAAATTCATCAAAACACTCTCAAACTTCTTCATCTTTCCTCACTAAAAATCATCACACTCTCAAATTTTCTCAATTTCTCAAACTTCCTTGGTTCACGACGGCGAATTTCTCATCTTCCACATTCAAATTGTGATCATTTGAAGAACCAAGCAACGCATCCTCCATCTTCTACATTCCTTTTATTTTTTGTTCTGTACTATTTGATTTTGCTCTTGTTACTTGTTATTTGTACATTATTTGCTAAACTTAATTTTTTTCATCCAATTCTTCTAAGAAAAAATGGCTTCCTCTTCTCATAAAGTAAACGTAGACATGATCTTGATGACAATGACATTCAAGAATTATTTGGCGAAGGTACTGCTAATGATTTTAATTTAGAGGAAAATGATCCGAATTTAGGTGCTAATAAAAGAACTCGTACGGGTAGTAAAAGAAGCGCCGTTTAGGACCATATGTAAAAAATACCCGATGGCGTAGACGACAAAGGTAAACAAAAATTTAGGGCCGTTTGCAATCATTGTAAAATCATTTGTATATCATCAAACCGGTGGATTAGGATCATTGAGAAAACATTTACAAAACACACACGGACTTTTGAAAGATACACCCGCCGTAGGTGACCCGTTGGTCCAAACCCAACTAGGATATGACACACACGATAACTTATTTACTTTTATGTACGATGAATCTAGGGCACGAAAGGCTTTAACTCATTATATCACCGCTACCGAAAAACCACTTAGTATGGCCGACGACGTAGAGTGGGACCAATTGATCCAAACCGCTTTTTGTCCGAGTTATAAGCATATAGGAAGAAATACTACTAGGAATGATATAATTGCTCTATATAGTGAGAGGAAGGCGGAAATTATGCATAATTTTTTAGATTCTAATTTTACAATTGCTTGCACTTCCGATATGTGGTCCGGTAGAAATAATAAAGGATATATTTGTGTCACCGCACACTACATTGACCGCAGTTGGACTTTACAAAAACATGTTATTGCATTTCCAGAAGTTCCAACAGCATAAACATGGGAGAAACTATAGTCGATAGTTTTAACGAGTGGTGTATTAGTGAATGAATTACATCAACGACTTTTGACAATGCATCAGATGTGATAGTGCGTTAAAGCATATGCAACCTTTGATACAAACACCCTTTCATGAAGAAATTGACCACGTTCGTTGTGTATGTCACATTATCAATTTAATTGTACAAGATGGTTTGAAAGCTCTAGATGTGTATGTTACTTCTATTCGTGACGCTATTCTCTATATTGCGTCTTCAAACAAAAAAACCAAACGTTTTGAGGATTTTTGTGAGCAAAACGGCAAGAAAAAAAGAAGATTTGGGGCAGATTGTAGGACAAGATGGAATTCGACTTACTTGATGTTGAAAATTGTTAAAGGTTACGAGATCCTTATTACACGTTTTTTGAATGAATCAAAGAATCCCGTTTCCGTTTCACATTACGATTGGAAGGCCGCCAAAGTCTTAAGAGATTTTCTTGAACCATTTTATACCGCTACCAACCTTCTTTCGGGTGTTTATTATCCCTCTACTAACAACGTATTTCCACAACTATTGTTTATAAGTGACGCTTTTAGAGAATATAGGGATAATATAATTTTATCCGACGCAATTCCAGCTATGGAAGAAAAATTTCTCAAATATTTTAGAAACATCCCTATGGTTTTTTGTTTGGCAAGTATTTTGGACCCAAGGTGTAAGGATGAATCCACAAGTTTTATGCTAGAAAAAATTGGTGAAAACATGAGTACCGATAATAATATGGTAGTGATATCACCCACTTTTAAAGAAGTTAGAAAAACTCTTAATGTTCTGTATGAAAAATATGTTGTTAGGTTTGGTATTGGTAATCAAGGTTATCAAGCATCATCAAGTGATCCGAGAGGTAGGGGTAAGGCAAAAATGGGTTCTTTATATAAGAGTAGACAAACCACCACCACCGGGTCGAATTGCATCTCGGAATTATTGATGTACATTAACCAAAACTATTTCTTACAATAATACGAGGAAGAAATAGAACAAGTAGATGTACTCGCTTGGTGGAAAAATCATGCAATCAACTATCCGATTGTTTCTATTATGGCACGTGATTTACTAACTCCTCCCGCTTCTACAGTCCCTTCGGAATTAACTTTTAGTGCAGGCAAACGAGTGTTGTCGGAGAAAAGATCGTGTCTAACTTCGGAGATGTTGGAGGTACTCATATGCTCAAAGGATTGGAGCGACGCAAACAAACACACACAAGACCTACAACCTTTGGACGTGGCCGTGAGCGAAATTTACCAAGAATTGGGAATAGCCGAGGACACTCCGCCAGATGTGGACGAATAGTTAGAAAAAATAAGTTTGTATTTCAATAAGTTCATTTCAATAAGTGCGTATGTAAGTTAGAAAAAATGCAAATGATTAGTAGTTGGGTGGGTGCCAACCTAGTTGGGATGTACTTAAACTATAGTGATGCAATTTTTTCTAACATTTTATATCTTAATTAATAATACAAGTTTGTTTCCTTTTTTTGATAATTTGTCTAATTTTATGTTTTTACGTATTATTTGCCAAAACAACCAAAAAACAAACAAGGAAAAAAAAAGGCCTGTCCAGACCCGGTTCAGAACCGGAACCGACCCGGTTAACCCAACCGGTTTCGGTTCACGGTTCCGGTCCGGTTCTGGATATGCCCAGAATTCGGTTTCGGTTGAACCGAACCGAAAATGTATAAATAACCGACTAACCGAACCGAAAATGTATAAACAAACGACTAACCGAACCGAAACCGACCTATTTGGCTTCCATCAGTTCGGTTCTGGTTCAATTCTAACCGAATAAGCAGCTCTAGGTGGCTTGACTTCTTGAAACTCTACTGGCATTTTTTTTTATTTATAGTTATTTTACATTAAGATCCTTTAACAAAATACATAAATGCTCCGGTTATAATTAATTTTTTTTGTCACATCTAATTTTGTCCCGGCCGGTTCAATTTCATGGCTCCATTACTGATCACATTCATCTTTATTTTGCATGGAGCAAGACAAGACCACGTTTGCTATTGATTGACCACCCTTGAAAAGAATCTCCAGTTCTCCACAAATAGACCAATAAATTGGTCAAGAAATGTCAAGAAATTGGAGGTCCGGTTTGCAGGTTAGGTTTGGCTTTGTAAAGGTAGTATTCCGTGGGTAAAAAACACTTTCACCCCTTCAGTAGTTTGACTGAAGGATACTTTCACTCCTTCACTGTGCCGAACTTCAAGTAAGTTAGGAACTGTAAATGAGCTAATAATGTAGAGAATAAAGGGTAAATGACAAAATGCACCCTCCTTAGATGGGTTATATACAAAAACATCCTTGTTGTTCGGGAATATACGAAAACCCCCCTGTCTCCGTTAGCATCTAACGGCGCACTAACAGAGAGATAAAAAGACATATTTACCCTCATTTTAGAAAAAAATGTCACAATATAAATTATCTTCTTCTCCCTTCCCTCACATTTCTAACCCTGGCCTCCTCTCTCTTATCTCTGCATCAACCCCGAACCCAGATAAGCATCACCCACAAACACCATCTTCGTTCGAAGCACAGCAGGAGGCACCGACGCCTTCTTCTTCTCCTCTGTCCCCACTCTCCCTCTCTCTCTCGATTTCTGCCGCCACCGCCAGTGGGTTGACTCGACCGTCCCTCCCCCTGTTGTCAAGATCTAACTCTCTCTCTCTCGTCATCCTTGCACTGGCGGCGAGATTGATGGTGGAGGCGTCTATGTTTGTTCTAGACGACACAGTAGGTTGATGATTGGAGAAGGAAAGAGAACCCAATTCGTAAAATGGTTGATGATACCCATAATAGAGTAGAAAAGGAAAAGAGATGCGATTGCGATCACTTTTAGTTGGACGACCAACCCAGTTCGATGCTTGGTATCAGGGCCGGCCCTAGGCCTAAGCCGTTGATTTGCTCGCTTGGGGCACCAAAACATAAGGGGGCACCAGTTTTTCAAAATATTAGGGGTATTTTCGTAATTTCATTAACGTAAATATTTAATACTAATATTCTCTATCCTTATCTGTTGGGGCAATGAATTTTAGTCAACCAAGAGTTATCACGATCATAATATCACGATCATAAATCACGATTCTTCTTCTTCAGTTCTTCTTCCCTCTCTCTCACTCTAATTTCATCCCCTCAAATCTCTCAACTGATCGATCCATCTTCTCCATCACAGATTCAATCCCATTAATTGCGCTATGCCGTTTCTATTCTACCGTTGCCATGATTATTCAGTTAAATACGTCCTCTCAGATCGTGATTTCACACACGGTTCTCTCTGTTCCCATTCTAGAATCAATATTATCAACGAAGCTCTATCGATCTCTATTTCTCAATCTGCAAGGATCTGTGCGCAACCCACGACTTCAATTGACTATTGCAGTTATCAGGTATGTACAATTTTAGGGTTCAAATTTTTTGTATAGGTTTAGGGATTGTTCTTTTCTTTCAGTTTTGATAATTATGAATTGAAGTTAGTTATTTTTTATGTTAGGGTTTGATTTCAACTTCGTAAATTTGAAGTTCAAAGATAATCTGGATGGCTTAACCAAACTGTACTTCTGGTATGTATGTTCAATGTTAATAATTGGGGATTTTATTTGTTTGTTCTTTTTAGAATTGGGATTATGTTTATTGTGAGCTCAATTTTGACATATAATTGACATTTTTTTTTCTCTTAGGAGTGTTGATGATATGATTGGAGTTGGGATCTTCCACGCTTAGAAAAAAATCAACTGTTTTTATACAGTGGTGGGATTGCTCATTGCTATTACTGCAGCCTGCTTTCTCTTCTCCTTCACGGCTGGAATTCTGTTTCAGTGTCTCGTCTAGTCGACTAATCAGTCATAAATTGAACAGGTTCAATCGTTTCATTCATTTATTTATTTATCTAGCTTTTCTTGAATTATAATGTCTACTAGAAAACAAGAATCTGGTTGTGAGAAAAGGAAAAGGAAACGCAAACAAGAACAGTTAGTTGATTCTATAAGAGGGTCTCTAGATAAGTTTGTGTGCACAAAAAAAATAAATACAATAAATGAAACCCCTGTTTTCCAAACTGAAAATGTTATGTGCGATGAGTATAAGGATGTTGAAGAAGAGCAAAATAAGAATTCAATGGAAGATCCCATACACACTTCATTAGATGATCAACTCAAAGACCCTGATGAAGGTCTTGAAGAAAAACAAGATAAAGATTTAACGGAGGAACATAACGAGAATGTTCTTGATTGTGAAGCTTCCAACACAATAGATATACATGATCCTGCAAATTGGAGGGTTATAGATAACAAATTAAGAGATATATTAGTTGAGAATGGTCCTATAAGAGTAGTTGACATTGTGTTTCCAAAAGATAAACATTCTCGACATTTTAGTGTTTCATATTATGTGAGGACATTATCCAATGGTGAGAAACAAGATAGGAGGTGGCTTGTTTACTCTAAGTCTGTAGATAAAGTTTTCTGTTTTTGCTGCAAATTGTTTAGTACTAAGCCTTATCAGATCCAACTTGTCAACGATGGAGTTAATGATTGGAGAAATTTGGGGTCAAAACTCAAAACTCACGAGACATCTAGTGAGCACATTACTAATATCAATGCTTGGGCAGATTTGGAATTAAGATTGGATAAAAATAAAACATTGGATCATAATATCCAAGAAAGTATAAAGAAGGAGAAAGAGCATTGGAAAGCAGTGTTGGTACGAATTATTGCAATTGTTGAAGAGTTAGCCATGAGTAATACTGCTTTTCGTGGAACAAATGAGAAAATATATGAAGATAATAATGGAAAGTTTTTGAGTTTAGTAGAAATGGTCGCAAAATTTGATCCAATTATGCAAGAACATGTTAGGCGTATAACAAATGGTGAGACACATATTCATTATCTTGGACACAATACACAAAACGAGATAGTGCATTTGATATCACGTGAAATTAAAAATAAAATTATAAAGAAAGTGCAGAAAGCTAAATATTTTTCTGTTATACTTGATTGTACTCCAGATGTTAGTCACGAAGAACAAATGTCACTTATCTTACGATGTGTTGATATATCTAGTAGTCCCATCAAGGTAGAAGAATTTTTTATCGAATTCTTAAAAATAGAGGATACTACCGGTAAAGGCATACTTGAAGAACTTCTCAAAGTTTTAAATGCTAATGGTTTGGATGTCCATAATATAAGAGGACAAGGATACGATAATGGTTCTAATATGAAAGGAAGACACCAAGGTGTTCAAAATAGACTAAGAGAATTGAATCCTAGAGCTTTTTACACTCCTTGTGCTAGTCACAACCTTAATTTAGTACTTAGTGATATGGCCAATTGTTGTTCTAGAGGTAGAGATTTCTTTGGAGCAATCCAACGCATTTATACATTGTTTTCTTCGTCTACTAAGAGATGGAAAATTCTGAAAGATAATGTACCAAAACTAACTGTTAAATCATTATCACAAACACGATGGGAAAGTCGCATTGAAAGTGTTAAACCCATTAGGCATCAAACTCTTGAAATAAGAAATGCTTTGATTGATCTAATCGAAAATAGCGATAAGGATGCAAAAGTAGAAAATGAGGCCAAAGGTATAGTCAAATGTGAATTTGAAAGTTTTGAATTTTTGCTATCCTTGACTATTTGGTATGATATATTATCCGTTGTTAATGGTGTGAGTAAAACCTTACAATCAGAGGATATGCAAATTGATGTTGCTATACAAGAGTTGGAAAATTTACTTACATTTCTAGATAAGTATCGGAAGACTGGTTTTGAAAGGGCCTTAAATTCTGCAAAAGAAATTGCTAAAGATATGGGAATTGAACCTACATTTCCCGAGAAGCGTATAATTCGTAGAAAACGACATTTTGATGAGAGCAATAGTGATGATTCAATTCCATCTCCTCAAGAGTCTTTTAGAACTGATTATTTTATATACATTATGGATCAAGCTATTTCTTCAGTTACTAGCAGATTTGAGCAATTTAAAATATATCGGGACACTTTTGGGTTTTTAATAGATCTTAATCTCTTAAAATCTTTGGATGAAAAGGTACTAGAAAGTCGCTGCATTGAATTAGAAAATCATTTGAGGCATGGTTCATTGTCTGATATAGATGGGCATGATTTATTTTCTGAATTACAAGTGTTGAAAGTACTTTTACCAAATGAAATAAACACACCACTAAAAATATTAAATCATATAAATAATTCATATTGTTATCCAAATATTTGCATATGTTATAGAATAATTCTTACTATTCCTGTATCTGTTGCATCAGCTGAGAGAAGTTTTTCGAAATTGAAATTGATCAAATCATACCTAAGATCGACTATGTCGCAAGAGAGGTTAACTGGGTTGGCAACTTTGTCTATTGAGAAAGAATTGGTGAAGCAACTTGAATATGATGACATAATTCATACTTTTGCATCTGTTAAATCGAGAAGGAAACATTTTAATTGAATATCTCGTCAAGTGTAATTTGATACTGCTCTGAATGTCAATACAGGTGAAGGAACCTTGGCTAAAGAAATGAGATCCTGTAACAATACTAATGTTCTTGCCAAGTACTCGGTAATGGGTCTTCTTTTTATAGAGTACTAGGCTGGAGTCTGTATTGGCGTTAAATTCCCATATTTATGTTTTCTTTTGTATATTGTAGTGTCAAGGAACAAACTGGAAATTTTGAGCAGTTATTTGTCAACCTGTGGGAAATTGAAGGACTAGAAAGAGCTGAATTCAAAGGATTAATGTAGCTGAAGGCGCAAGGAACCCTTATAGATTCTCTGAGTACCATGATATCATCCAAGCTATATGAGTATCTGCAGCAAAGAATATGGCTCTCTCACTGTCAAATCAGTGTATAAATTCGTCATTGAGATGGAGAAGTGCAATGAAGGTGCTTCTGGAAATTCTAGCATTGATGCTCACTGGAAGTCTCTTTGGAAGGTAAATATTCAGACTAAAATTAAATTTTTTATGTGGAAAGCCTTTAGAAGTTGTCTTCCAGTTAAAGCTGCACTTATGAAAAGGGGTGTTAAAATTATGGATGAGAAGATCACCTTCTTAAAAATTGTCCATTTTCAAAGAATATGTGGAAATTCTCTCCATTGAGATTCATTACTCTCATTCCTCAAGACACTAGTCTGCAGCATTGATGGGAAGATGTGGTTTGCTTTGCCGAAAACACAAAAGAAAAGAATATAATTCTGGGCTTATTTTTTCAAATTTGCTGGGAAATTTGGAAATGCAGAAATGACTTAATTTTTAATGGGATTTTTTGGTCTCCTCCCCAGGTCTCTTCTAAAGCTGTGATTAAATTCTATGAATTTATTGATGCTTTTCCAATCCCAGACAAGATGCCTGCGCAATTAAAGTCAGTAACTAGCCTCCCAGATGATCTTGAGGCTAGATTCTACACAGATGCATCTTTCAACAATGAATCTACTCTGGGAAGCATTGCTTTTGTTTTGAAATCCAAAAATGAAGTCTTGTTGAAATGTTCCTCAGTTGTGGAGCATATGGCTGATCCTTTGATTCTGGAAGGTATGGCCATCAGAAGTGCACTAATCTGGGCAAAGAATATGAACTACAAGAGGATTGTCATTTTCTAAGACTCCAAATGCATGGTCTATTGTCTAAATGCAAGAACCTTGGAGGTTAATTCTTCTAATTATGCCATTGTAGCTGACTGCAATTCTCTGGTTGGTAATTTTAGTTTTTGCGATTTTTGTTTTATTGGTAGAGATAGCAATGGCATAGCTCATAATTGTGCCAGGAGAGCTATTGGCTTATCTCTGTCTCGTTGAGGAGTTTCCTCTTGTACTTGGTGGCCATTTTGGCTGTTTGAGTAATGAATTGACTTCCATTTTTTCAAAAAATTCTCAGAAAATTGCAGTTGTTATTTGCTTTATATTCTCTGGTGGTATAACCTAGAAGCTTATGCAAGTATCAGATTGCAAGATGGTAGTGGATTCTCTTAACTTTAACATCTCTTGGCCTTCTTGCATTGATGCTATGCTGCAACATTGTATGATTTTGAAAGGTCCTTTTTCGTGCTGTATTTGTTCTTTTTCTTAAGAGATCTTGCAACTTTGATGATCATTATTGTGCCAGAGATGCTCTCCTTCTCTCTGAGTGTGACTGTGTGAGGAGTTCTAATTGTTTCCTCCCCTCAGTTCCAATTTTGTACTGGCTTCTCTTCATTTGAATGAAATCTGCTACAGTTTGTTTTCAAAAAAATATGATTTTAAGTTTTTATTTTTGAGTGTAAAGGGCCTCAATTTCGTTAGCCGCTTAGGGCAACCGAAAAGCTAGAGCCGGCCCTGCTTGGTATTGACATCGTCGAATAAGGAGATTAGAGAGTTGGGGATGAATATTAGCGAGAAGAGAAAGATTGCAACTGAGGTGACAGAGGAAGAAGACAGCTTAGCTTTCTGGGTTGTCCCCGGAGTCGGCGATGTAGGTTTTTCCGGCTAAGGTGTAGGAGAAGAGTACCACATTGGCTCCGAATCTCTCCTCTCTCTGTTGGAACTTCTCTTTGTAGAATAATGGGGAAGAAGGGTATTGAAGATCTGAGATCTATTCAACACTTATCATCACATTTTTCCAATTTTCAATCGTCTTTTTGAATCGGGAGTCAAAGAGAAGAGAATAGATCTACTCCAGTGGTTCAACCAAGGATTCAAAAAAAATTGTCCAAGTTGAATGTTGTGGTGATAGTTGTGGGTTTCATGGTGATGGTGTTGTCAATTGAGTTGGGTGGTGGTCTTTGTGATGTTGGGAGCATCAGAAATCTGAAGTTGTGTGGATGTGTTGGCAGATGATGTTGGGGCATTTGTGGGTGTTTTTGAGGAGTTTTGGTCAGTGGTGGTGGTTTGGGTTTTGGTCAGGCTTAGGTGTTAGCTTGTTGGTTGTTGTTGTTGTTGTTGTTGTTGTTGTTGTTGTTGTTGTTGTTGTTGTGGTGGTGGTGGTGGTGGTGGTGGTGGTGGTGAACTAGTAGTGAAGAACACCAAGAACACCAAGCAAGAACATCAAGAATATGAACAAAATAGACACAAAAACACAAATAGGGGCAAAATGGTCATAAAAAGATATATTGCACTCACATACTAACTGATTGTAACAGAAGAGTGCTATTTGTCTAACGTCCATCCACTGATAGGGGTGATTTTTGTTTCGACAAGGGTAGCTTTTGTATATCCCCAAACAATGAGAGACTTTTTTGTATATAATCCAAAACACGGGGGGTGCAAATTGTCTTTTACCCGAGAATAAAAGGTCACTGGAGAAGTTGGGATCAAGGTTGTCAAACCCGCGGGTTGACCCGCGGGTTTGACGTGTTTACGAGTCTACATGGGCAATCGGGTTGACCCGCTCGAAAACCCGGCGGCTGACAAACCCGCAGCAAACCCGTGCAAACCCGTCAAACCCGTGCAAACCCGTCAAACCCGTAAACCAGCGAGTTGACCCACGGGTTTACCGAGTCAACTCATTGTGAAAATAGTGTGGCTTTATTAGGTTTTTGACCTTTTAGGTTACGAAAAAATGGAGTATATAGTCACCCACCTTCAAATACTGGTGAACCATTGAAATTATCACGTGATTAAGAGATAAACTATAACCACCGATATCCAATCAACCACACCGATGATTGTGTAACTATCAAACGGACCACTTATATTAAGATTATATGCAAGTACTTTTTTTCATTTTTTGAGGGACTAATTTAAGAGATCGCATATAGAATTTAACTTTGTAAATTTTAGTTACACCCTTACTTCAAATAACGGTTTGCAAACAAATATATAAGCGGCTTGATGTAAGGTAGAAATATAAATAAATAAATAAAAAAATAAATAATTTGGGCTTAATTCTAAAAAATTTAAATTTAAAGCTTGTAGCATTGAAACAATTTTATATACATAAATACAAATGTCGCATTTAATTAAAAAAAAAAAAAAAAAACTAACTAACTAACTTTTCATAGGTGAAAAGTCATATGTATGTAAAAAAATTGAAGTTTTGAAGTAAAATGTGACCCGGGCGAGTCTCGGGTAACGGGTCATGAGTCGAGTCTACCCACCCTCTACGGGTTTACGCTGACCCACGGGTTTGAAAACCCTGGTTGGGATAGTGTAGATTTACAAGCTGGCAGTCGTCGTCTTGTTCTACTTGTCCAAATGAACTTTGTCCATGCTTCTATCAGTTTCTGTTTGTTTAAACATTTTGGTATAAAAAAATGGTATCTCTCTCTCTCTTTATGTCGATAATTGTGAATGTTCACAAGAACTATTAAACTTAACTTATTTATTATTTGACGTGAAATTCGGTCTATTATGGTTCAGTTTTGTCTTCTAGAATAGTTTGGTTTGATTGCAAATTACTAAACCAACATATTTAACGTATTTATTACTAGTGAATTACCCGTCCCTTTGGGACTAATTCTCCACCCAAAGTGCAGCTAGGGTGGTAGCTCAAGTGGTAGCGCATTGGAAGTCCATGCATGAGGTTCCGAGTTCAAACGCCATTGATGACAAAACAATTTCTTAAATAAATAAAAAAAATCTCCATCCAAACTCTCAGTCGTTTGATTTATCATGAACAAAAGTCACGTCGTTTGATCAATTATGTTATTTTTGTATCAATTGTTTAATTAGTTATGCATGTTATTAAAATTCTTAAAAGAATGCTAAGATAAATACTTATTGAATGTGAATTAAAAATCACATTAAATCTAAGAAACTGTTCATGGGGCAGTTTTTTTTTTTTGTCAGAATCTGCAGCTTTCATTAAAAAGAAAAGGCTATCACAGCCAATACAAACCAGAAAACATCTGGTAAACATAAACAGAGTGGTACAACCCACCAACTCTGAAGGAGAATGCAATGCTCTAGAAAAGAGCAAAAGCTAAAAAGAAAAAACACAGAAAAATACAATGGACAATTCCAATAAATCTTGAAAATATGACAACTTCTCGCTTCCACATTCAGACTTTTGAGTTCCCCAAAACAGAGAGGAGGAAACATCCGGAGTCACCGGCTGCACCTCCGGCCATCGAAACGCCTCCGGGTAATTCGAATAAGCTTCAAACATTCAAACAACTTCAAATAAAGACCTCCTGCAGAGAACTTTGATGATATCTCTTGAAATATTCATCCTTGAGTAGATCTCCCTTCAACAGATCAACATAGCAGGGACTCCACGAAAAGACCTAAAGAAACAAAAGATCTAAAAGAAAAAACTCTAAGAAAACAACACCACCAAATAGATCTGGGCCAGAGAAAATGATGAAGGGGCACAACGAGCAAGCCGCCGAAGATGGAGAAGATGGCGATGGTTATGGTCGCTCTTGACAAGATCCGCACAGATCCATGCTCCAATACCACCAACAACGGTGAAACATCGCAAAACCTCCGACAAAGCCCTCACTTGATGCTTACCGCCCAGATCTGAAAGAGAGAAATATCAAAACAAAGAACAAAGAACAAAGGGGATCGCCGCCGCCGGAGGAGCGGCGGCGGCGAGCCCAGCACCAATACCCACGGAGACCGCAGAGACCAGATCTAGATGAATGGTAGATGAGAGGGAAGGAGAAGAAGAGGTTTGAGAAGAAAAGATTGATGAAACTTGCTTGAGCAAGACCAGTTAAAACTCTCCAAGAGTTACTCTCTCTCTCTAGCTTCTCACACGGAGAAAGCAGAGACCTCCATTGATTGTTATTTGTTCATGGGGCAGTTCACCTCACCCTTTTGTCCTATAAAAAGAGCCGAATCAGATTCTTAATTTGGACAACATCTACAAATGAGAGCACTAAAGCATTGCATCAGCCACCTATAAATAGGTACACTGCACACCTTCTCATGCTAAGTTGTCATGTCATTTCATTCCTTCACCTCTCAGCCGTTGGATGCATTAAAGATCAATGACTTTAATCTTACCACATACCACTCTGTCTCAGCTCTTTCTTTCCAATTTAATTTTTACCACTATTTATTGTGTCACTTTGACCCGATGATTTGGATAGGAAAATGATACGATTTTTTGATAATTTTTTCATGGCATTGTAGAGTAAAGGTTGCTCTATAACACGGTGAAAAAATTATCAAAAAATCACATCGTTTTGCTATCCAAATCACCCGGTCAAAGTGACTCAGATACAAGTCAAAAAGTCAGGATGGGAAGAAAGAGTTGGGACGGAGTGGTATACCCAAGTGAACATGAGAACACCTAGCTCATTTACTACCACTCCGTCCCACCTCTAATGCACTATTTCCTTATTTGGACCTCCATTCATCTTTAAAACTTTCTTTTTTTTGATAACCTTAAACTGGTTAAATGACAACAATACCCTCATCAATATCCACATGTGATGTGATCTTTTGATAATGACATGTAATTGTTTCCTCCTTGAGAGGACAAAGCAGTAAAACACCATCATTTTTTGTCTTTATTACCACCTACAAATGGTGCATTAGAGGTGGGACGGAGTGGTATATAGATTTGACGTGAAATTCGGTTTATTATGGTTAAGTTTTCTCTTCTAGCATAGTTTGGTTTGATTGCAAAATTACTAAACTGACATATTTGGCTTTGAAGCACGATTTGAACACAAACCATATCAAACTAGACTGGTTGATGCATGATACACGAATGTATCGGGTTGTTAAGGTTTACCTAACACGACATTAATTCTAGACACTATCAAGTCTCCACACGAACACGAAAATAAAAACACGACGCACTTTAACTGTTTCCTTGAATGATAATAAAATAATGAAACTACAGCTGTCTAAATAGAAACACTACCCTAGACAATTCGATCTAACGGGTTCGGCCTAGTCTACTAACTAATTAAATAAATATTTAATTAAACTAAAAAAATAAATAAACTAACTACTAACCGTAAGTAGATATTGCTTTCCAGACAGACGGATCATCGCCACGTGGCAGTCATCCAGCACATCGAGTTGTGCTCCATACACACCGGATCACCACCCGTGCTGATCCACAGGGGGACTACGAGACAGGACCCCCGCGCACCATAACACGGGACTTGTAGGGACTTAGTGGTTTGGAGGCTAGGGTAAGGCCCGTCGCGCGCGTGCGACAACCAAGCTTGCGCTCGACCTCAGGTAATGGACTGAGAGATACAAGGCTTACGTGTCCCATCAATGCGGCTGATATCACAACGGTCTCTGACAATTGCGGACAGATACGTAACGGCTCCTATATACACGGTCGAACGTGCCGTTGAGGAGTCTATCTTTAAGCCGCCATTTATGGTGCATTAACCCCTCAACAGTCACTTCCCCACTATATATAGGATCGTTAGCTCTCTGTTGCGACACAAGTCATATACTGGTCCAATACATAGCTTACTGTCTCTCTCTCACAAACAGTTACCAGCGCTTACCCTCTCCCTACACACACCTTACAACTTCTCTGTGTTTTAGCATGAATTCCCTGTTTGAGGTGCACACTTGGGTTCTCTCTTCGGGAAATCCTTGTGCACAGCGTACGATACGGTTGACCCGTATCAACTCTCCCGCGGTTGAAACACGCCTTGTCCTCAAGGCGATTCGGAAGACGAGACCCAAATCCTATTTAAAAGTAGAATTAGGTCCAATATATTATTAGAATAGATGCCCTAGAGGCAATCTTATTTAGTATGAACATTATTTTTTGCTAGAATAATCATTGTATTATTTATGGAGATATTTAATATAATGAAGTCCTTAGATTGCAATTGTTGTCTATCTTAAATATCCCCAGTCGTTTATATTGATTAACAGGACGATCAACTGTCGACTAGTATGTGGGTAGATTGATATGGAGATATCAAGTCTAGCACATGGGTATGCACTGTTGGAGATTAAACTTGGGTTTAGCCCAATAAATAAAATGTCCAAGTTGTATTCATTAGTTAGTAATCTAAATGGGTGTAGCCCATTGTATTAGAAAGCCCAAACTAATAGTTTGTCTAGATTCATTGTATGTAGTAGGAGATTTCTAGAGAAGAAATTGTGTGGAATGATGTAGAAAGTGTCATAGATATTTTTTGTGGAAGAAGTTTGTGGAAGGAATGATGCTAGGAATATTCCTTCCACATCCACCTATAAATAGCTTGTACCACCACTATTTTGTATCAAGCCTTATATCAAGTGTCTAAGTGAGTCTTCTCTCTAAAGAGTCCTACCAAGTGTCCTATGAGGTCTTCTATTAAGACTTCTATGTAATGTACTAGAGTGTATCTAGTTTTTGTCCTCTTCCCTCTTCCACCAAACTAGCCTACTAACCTCTTCCTAAAAACCAACAAAGTGGTATCAAACCTTCCCAAATCTAACATGCACAAGGGGTAATGGTATACTAGAATAACCCACCACGAGAAGGCTACATTAGTTATGTTAAAGTCACAAGTGCTTCTCGTTGTGACAATGGTATTGTGGTCCTTAGACTTGAAGTCTCTAAATTCTCTAGTTGTGAAATATTATACTCTCATATCGTCAAACACTACACCGTGACTGGGTAGCAATAAAGGCGTTTATCGGGCATAATAGGAACATTTGGGTACGGATCAGTGATGGGGGTGCTCAACCCACACTTATCATATCTCACCGGCTATGCAACTATGTCTTTGTGATGAATACTTGATAGGAGCCAAGTACTGAGTTTGATAGGACCTAAGTAGTGGTTTCACTGTAAAGGGTATACAACCAATTATTTGTGTTTGAGGAAAAACATCTATTTCTTTTTCTCTTTGGTGGTGATACTGAGGGAGCTAGAAACAAAAGTAGATGCTCTAGGTTAGGATGATTATGTAATCTGGAAACACAGAATTTACTCTTTAGTAGCTTTGACATGAGTTAGTTGATGATTCTAATGAGAAATATACTCATTCTTTCTTATACTCCACTTTTGGCATTGTATTATGTTGGGTTGACTTGCAATCAAATTAGGAAACTTGAAGACAAAGTCAAATTTGGGGCGGTGAAGCTTTGCTTGGTGGCAAAGTAATCTCTTAGAGATTGTATCTTTATTGCCAAATTGGTCACCGCCACAGGAAGCTATGGGTATATATGTGGACATGTTTTTGGAACACATAATACACACACGGAGAGAGTTATTGCTTGAGAGTTTAGTGAGTGTGTTGTGGGTGGGTGTTAATCGGGTGGTCGCCGTGGCCCTTGTGGCCACGATGTGCATTCTAATCGGGTTCTCTTCTCAATAAAATATCTGGTTCAGGCCGTGGATTAGCTAGCGGGTTCGTTACGAATTTGTTAGTGAACCACGTTAAATATCTGTCTCGTTCTTGTTTTGGTTTCGTCGTTCTTGCTCGAATACCCCCAGGTTTAACAAATTGGTAACAGAGCTCTGAAACAGGAGTTCTGTTACAACAAACTGGTATCAGAGCCAGGTCAGGGGATCACCAGTTTCAACAAACTGGTATCAGAGCTAGGGTTCCATGATCGGGGTGGAACTCAAACCTAGGGTTTCGCGATTCAGGTGGAGCAGGCTATCGGGAGTTGGGTTTCGAGATTCCGCCGAGAACGATGTCTGGTTTGGCGATCAAGATCGATCTGTTCATGAGATAGAAGAAGGTACACCCACAATCGGAAGTCCCGTGGAGGGGGCTATCCGGGCTCCGTTCGGAGCGATCTGCCGCACATCTGATTAGCCTGAAAGGGATCTGGCAAATCCAGCACGCATTCGGTACTGGCGCAAATCTGGCGGTTCACACGCATCTGGCGTTCTGGCAATTGACGTTCAGGCGCAATCCGGCTCCCGGCGTGGAGCATCTGGCATGTGAATTGAATCTGGTTCGGGCTCATGTGTTGCAGGAACTCGTTGGAGTTGGAGCAACGACATGGAGCATCTGGCACGTGAGATTTATGGCACGCGCATCTGATCCTGGTTCTGGCGCGCATTATGCACGAGTTTGTTCGGGCGCGCATCTGTCTGGTTTTGGGGCGTGTACCATGGCACGCACTGAGCTCGCATCTGGCGCGATTTATTTCTGGCGAGCATCTGGCGCATCTAAGGCATATGAGGAGCATCTGGCATGACAAATTGGGCACTCGTCATTGGTGCATCTGGTCTGAATGACATCTGAGCACTTGTCATGGTGCATCTGTCTGGCGCAATTGCGCGCATCTGGAATGTATTCGGTCCTGTCTCAGTGAATACGTTCGAGTCTAGTTCTGGGTGGAGCACTTGTTTCGGTATCCGGAATTGCAACCACATCGGGCGCATTCGTTGCAGGAACGCATGGTAGTTGAAGCAACGATTTGGCGATTCAGGTTCCGTATACAGCTGCGGAACATCTGTTTGGAGAGGCATGCTCATTTTAGGTTCTGGGAGACACATCATGTTCAGGTTTGAGAAGAGAAGCATCATGTTCTGGTTTCGGGTTTCTGAGATGATTCAAGTCAAGGTGGAGATTTGTTGGGTTGACTTGCAATCAAATTAGGAAACTTGAAGACAAAGTCAAATTTGGGGCGGTGAAGCTTTGCTTGGTGGAAAAGTAATCTCTTAGAGATTGTTTCTTTATTGCCAAATTGGTCACCGCCACAGGAAGCTATGGGTATATATGTGGACATGTTTTTGGAACACATAATACACACACGGAGAGAGCTATTGCTTGAGAGTTTAGTGAGTGTGTTGTGGGTGGGTGTTAATCGGGTGGTCGCCGTGGCCGTAGTGGCCTCGACGTGCATTGTAATCGGGGTCTCTTCTCAATAAAATATCTGGTTCTGGTCGTGGGTTAGCGAGCGGGTTCGTTACGAATTCGTTAGTGAACCACGTTAAATATCTGTCTCGTTCTTGTTTTGCTTTCGTCGTTCTTGCTCGAATACCCCCAGGTCAACAAATTGGTAACAGAGCTCTAAAAGCAGGAGTTCTGTTACAACAAACTGGTATTAGAGCAAGGTCAAGGGATCACCAGTTTCAACAATTTATATACTTGTACATGGCTGCTGCATGTTTGTGTGATGTTTTATTATCATGTTTCCCTTATAATCTAAAGTGATTTGTTATCTGCTACCACTTCTTAATGTGTACTGTAGGTCTTTATCTAACTGTCACTACTTCACGGTAGCATCCACGGTCATATGCAGACTAAGGAGGTAGGAGCCGGCCCAAGGTCCAAACCGGCCTGCCCCCCCCCCCCCCCCTAACCGACCCTAACTGCCCCCTCTCCCACCCTAATCCAGCCCCGCCCCGGTTCAAGTAGCCCCCAACCCGCCCCGGATCAGTTTTAGCCTGGCACCAGTCCAGGCTACATATCCTCCACTCCAACTTGGCCTATTAATTAAAAACTCACCTTGAAAATGAGCGCTGCACTGGCGACTTCCAAAAGCTCGAAAAACTATTACATTATCATGAATTTATGATAGTTGATCCTCTAACATGGGATTAAATCATTCAGAAAGCAAAAGAAGCTATTGTACTTCTTATGCTTTAAATTACATATTCATCAGAATCCATACATAACCGAATGTAAAACTACTACTAAGTTTCTTCTAGGCAAAACCACCAGCGAAGGAAGAAAGAAAAATATCATCAAGGCACTGGAATCATTTCCTTTTTTATTAATAAATACAAAATATATTAGAAAACTAGAGGTGTTTTGCACCAGAGCTGTGATTAAGTACAACATTTCTAACATAAGCAGGTAAAGAATATAACTCTAAAACTCCTTCAACTACACTATTTCTCACCCAGTTAGATAGAACTATTAAGAGAGAAGGATGAAACTGAAGCTAAAGACAAAGTTCAAAGACAATTTTACAAATTCAGGAAAATTATAGGAGCTCTCTGCAATTTCTTCTATCCTTTGTACCATTGTGCAACGGTTGTCTCTAGAAGGAGACAGTTGTCTCTTAATCATAGTTAGATTGCTACCATGGTTGGGTTAGGTCAAGCGGCGGCTTATAAATTCTCTGTATCGTCTTCTAGGTTAATTAATCGACATATTCATTTTGCTCTCATTCATGTACAGCCTCTAATGGCTCCGTCTCTTCAATTATCAATACAAAACTCTTCATCTCTTTGATTATCTTATTATGGTATCAGAGCCACTATGCCTGATCTGATTTTGATTTTGTTCATCGATTATGGCTCTCTCTACAACCACCACCACACAGTCTCCTCTATTTATCCTCACAAATATGCACAATCTCTTACCTTTCAAGCTAGACAATCAAAACTATGTCTTGTGGCGACATCAAATCAGTGCGATCTTTCGTACTCAGTCTCTTTTTGTTCATCTTGATGGTTCACTCCCCATTCCGCCGGAGTTCTTGCCGGATCCAACCGGATCTGGCCAATCGGTGGTGAATCATGCAATCTCTGTTTGGAGCGCTCAAGATCAGACTCTTCTTATATTTCTCAACGCTACTCTCTCGCCGGAAGCCCTCTCGCATGTCATCGGTCAAACGACTTCTCGAGACGCATGGTCAGTTCTCGAGCGACGGTATGCTTCTCTCACTCGCTCTAACATATTGGATCTGAAAGTTGAACTTCAATCCATCAAGAAAAGGTAAGACTCTATTGATGTGTATATGCAACGTTTAAAATCAATTAGAGACAAATTATATGCTGCTCTTGTTAAAACTGATGATGAAGACATGATTTTATATACCCTAAATGGTCTTCATGTTGAATACAATGTTGTTCGTTCGTCTCTACGAACCAAATATGAACCTATCTCTTTAGAAGAATTGCATGTATTGTTAAAGGGTGAGAACGCATGCTTGAGTCTAAATTGGAATTGAATTCGTCTACTGCCTTTGTTGATGTGTAACCTAGTTTTGGATCTAGTGTTTCTGCTTCTTATTCTCAACGTGGGTATACAAATCCCAGAGGTCGTGGTCGTGGTCGGTCTGGTCAAAATGATTTTTCAAATCGCAATCAAGTTTGTAATTCTTTTAATCAAAACCGTGGTGGAGGTCGTTCTTATTTTAACTCTCGTGGTGGTGGTCCTTTTTCAAATGGTCGTGGTTAGAGACCCCCAATTACATGTCAAATTTGTGGAAATGGTTATCATAGTGTTGTTGACCGTTCGCACTGCATGGATCATGCGTACCAGGGAAGGAAACCCTCAGAGCAGTTAACTGCTCTGACTGCCACAACATCACCTCCTATTTCTGGTTCTATTTCTGGGTATTCTTCTAGTCACAACACTGGTTATGCTGGTTCTTCTTCTACATGGTTATCTGACACTGGTTCTACAAATCATTTAACCTCTTATTTTAGCAACTTATCTATGGCTGAACCATATGGTGGAACTGATCAAGTGTCTATTGGTAATGGGTCTTCTATGCCCATAAGTCACTATGGTATTACCTTTTTAACCATTTCTACACATTCTTTTCAACTTTCAAATACCTTACATGTTCCAAATCTTGCTGTCAATTTACTATATGTGCATAAACTTTGTTTAGAAAACAATTGCAGATTTGTATTTGATGCATCTACCTTTTACATATAGGACAAGGCTTCGGGTATAATTCTATATTAAGGCAAGAGTGAAAATGGGCTTTACCCCGTTCACACTCTACCAACTGCCTTACTTTCTAAACCTCAAGCCCTTTTTGGTCGCAAAATAAGCGATCATTTGTGACATTCTCGTTTAGGGCATCCAACTGATGAAGTTTTATTTAAAAGTTTACCTTCTCTGTCTTCTGTCAAAACTGGTGCTCATATGTGTGAACCCTGTTTGAAAGGAAAAATGGCTCGATTGCCTTATCAAAATTCCAGTACTGCTACTACTGTTCCTTTGCATATTTGCACTCTGATGTTTGGGGTCCTTACTCTGTGAATTCTTACAATGGATATAAGTTTTATGTGCTCTTTCTTGACAACTTTTCCCGCTATACCTGGATATTTCCTCTGTTTCACAAATCTGAAGTGGCTGGTGTGTTTCCTAAATTCAAAACTCATATTGAAAAATTACTTGGCTACAACATTAAAATCTTACAATCAGATGGAGCTGGTGAGTATATGTCCTTTGTTTTTCAGAAATTTCTTCAAGATCATGGTATATCACATAGGAAATCTTGTCCACACACTCCTCGGCAAAATGGCTTGGCAGAAAGAAAACACTGACACTTATTAGAAACTGATGTTACTCTTATGCAACAGTCATCTCTGCCCAAATATTACTGGTATCATGCATTTGAAACTGCTATTTGTTTGATTAATCGCATGTCTAGTAAAAAACTTCCTTCAAATCTCCATATGAACTGTTATTTGGCATCAAACCTGATATTTCTCACCTTAGAGTATTTGGTTGCTCATGTTATCCATATTTGAGACCTTATAATACATCTAAACTGGATCCTAAAACAAAACCTTGTGTTTTATGGCTTATGCTACTAGTTACAAAGGTTATCTATGTTTTGATAAAACTACACAAAAATTTCATGTTAGTAGAGATGTCTTATTCAATGAAACTGAATTTAATTTTGCATCTACATCTGCTCCAGCTTCTACTTCCTTTACTGATTTTGGTTCTTTTCCACCCTTTTCTCATTCTGCAGGTCCCTTTGCTCCTAACACTGTCTCCATGACAGAAACTGTGAACACCAGAGTTCCATTGATGCAGACTCTAGCTAATGGCTCTGTAATACACCTACCTGAGTCTAGCACAACAGCTCCAGGAATGCAAACTCTAGCTAATGGCTTGACCTCTTCTGAGATACAGCCGCCTGAGTTTGGCACTCCTTCCCAGAGTCATCCACATGGGTTTGGTAGGGTATCTTCTCAGATGCAATCACCTCAGTCTGGTATGATTTCGGAAACCCCTGTGAATGATGAACTTAGCTCTGACACATGCCCTGTCCTAGACTCTGCAAGCAACACAATTGCCCCATCTCTTGCTTCTAGTCATCCAATGCAAACAAGAAGCAAATTAGGTATTTCTAATAAGAAGGCTGGTTTTAAAGCTGGCTCTTCTCCTCCTTCTGATCCTACTTCTTTTAAGGAGGTTAGCAAATTTTCAAAGTGGCACACTTCTATGACTGATGAAATTATTAGCCTCCAAAAGCAAAATACATGGACTTTGGTTCCAAAACCTCCTAATGCAAATGTAGTTGGAACAAAATGGGTTTTTTTCGCACAAAATACAATCCCGATGGTACCATTTCTAGGTACAAAGCTCGTTTAGTTGCAAAGGGTTTTCAACAAACTCAAGGACTGGATTTTGATGAAACATTTAGTCCAGTCATTAAGCACTCCACTGTTCGTATTATTTTAGCTTTAGCTGCTCATTTTAATTGGCCATTACAGCAGCTTGATGTGAAAAATGCTTTTTTACATGGATATTTGAAAGAATCAGTTTATATGTCTCAACCTACTGGCTTTGTTGACAAATTTGTTCCTCACTACGTTTGTAAACTTAACAAGTCCATATATGGACTCAAACAGGGCCCCGGGACCTGGTTTGAGCAATTTACTAACTATCTGTTGAATCTTGGTTTTGTTGCATCCACTGCAGATTGTTATTATTTCTTGAGATGTCACAACAAGAAAACTACTATTCTGCTTCTTTACGTTGATGATATTATTGTGACAGGGAATGACACTGAGTTTATTCCAAATCTAGTTTCTCTCACAGCAAATTTGATATGACCAAGATAGGGCCTTTAACTTATTTTATCGGCCTTCAAATTAAATGTCCAAAACTGGGCTTTATATTTATCAAACAAAGTATAGAGGATCTTTTGACTCGTTTTAATATGCACAACTGCAAGCCTTGTCCATCTCCTCTCCCTGCTGGAACAAAATACCATGCTGATGATGGTATTCCACTACAAGATCCTACCATTTTTAGAAAACTTGTTGATTCTTTAAAATATTTGACGTTTACTCGTCCAGATATATGTTTCTCAGTCAATCTTCTTTGCCAATTTATGCACAATCCAACTGATGTTCATTTAACTGCTGATAAACGTATTTTGAGGTACCTTCAAGGATCTAAAACTACTGGGCTTTTTTATCAGCATGGATATCTTCCCTTGCAAGCCTATGATGACGCTGATTGGGCTGGCAACCCAACAAATCGTCGTAGCACAACATGCTTTGTTATATTTCTTGGGCCCAATCCTGTTCATTGGGCTACCAAGAAACAGCCTACAGTGGCCCGTTCATCCACAGAGGCTGAGTACGGGTTTCTTGCAGTTACTGCTGTAGAAATAACTTGGTTACAATATTTGTTTCGAGATCTTAATCTATTTCTTCCTAATGCTCACTTAAGATGGTGTGATAATTACTCAGCCATTGCCATGACAGCTAATCCAATTCTTCATGCTCGCACTAAGCATATTGAATTGGATTATCACTTTGTTAGGGAAAAGGTTCTTGCTAAAAATTTATGTATTTCTTATGTTTTCAAATAAGATCATTTGGCTGATGTCACGCCCCGGTTTCCATAACCCGAGCACGTGAGTAATATTACAAACAACACACTCAAAACTGGACAAAATTGGAAGTTTAGATTCAAAAATTGATTTCTCTAAAACCTTAATTAAAAAATAGTGAAATTTGGTAGGGAGGATCCTATAAGGGTTTATTACAACCTACTAAAACAGTTTTTACAAAGGTCAAGAGGTGTAGGAGATATAGGCCAAACCGTGCGGCTGGTCGCTAAGAAATTCAGATATGTGACTACAACTTCAAAATTCAATATCTCCTAAACCGTGAGTCGAAATGTTATGAAATTTTGACAAAAGGTTGATATACTAGTGTGTATTACCCCATTGAAACAGTCTTGGAAAAAAAAGGTGGTGTTTGATTTATTGACACAAACGCGGGGCTGACCGGTAAAACCTACCTACGACAGCAACACAAACTTGAAAATTCAATAACTCTTAAACCATACGGTGAAAAATTATGAAATTTGAACTCAAGGTTGGTATGTAAGTGAAGAAAACTCTTCTAAAACAGTTTTGAAAAATAATTATCCAATATACACTTATTGAGGAAACGTGCACTGCTGCCCGTAAAATTCAGGATGAGCAAAGTGACAATTAGATGTCTCCAAATCCTATTCGAGTTCAATCTATCTAGAACATGAAATGGCCTCTGGCCTCAAATACAATCTCAAATCCAAAAGAAATATCTGAACAAGTTCAATTGTGCATCACATAGACACATTTTATTAACTAATGCAGCTAACTCTTCTCCTTGTATGAACCTCATGTCTAGACTCTTAGCTCCAATCTAGCACCTGAAAAATGAAGGAGTGAGCAAACCAATGCCCAGTATAAATAATAGTTTGAGATAATTAATTTGACATGTCATGAAATGCAATTCACCGAAAGTATTCCACGAAATTAAAAAGTCACACATACTACTTTACCCTACAAGCGTAGGCACAATTCACATATACGACACATCGCGTTTCTTATCAACTCATGATCATGTAACACTCAAATCGCCACCGATGGTGTACGTACTAGCCAACATATGACTTTGCCGGCGACCGCACACAGGGTGTCCCGTTCAACTTAGCCAACACATGGCTCTGCCGTGACCATATCACGTAATAGCCCCATAGGCTCTGCCCTCTTTACGGGTACTACCCGATGGATGAGTTACCTCCTGCGCAGGTTTCCGGTCTTTCACCGTGGAGCTGTTCAAGCCAACTTAATTATCAGTCGTACCCAACCGGTATCACCAACAACAACCTCTCACTCACTAATTATATGATTTATAACCCATTACAGTAATTCGATTCACCCATGGCCACAAGTACTACCACATTCACATGTAATTCACATATTGAATTTCAATCCATATGCATGATGAAAAAAATCAGATTTATAAAGTCATATGATAAGAGCACAAGAAGATTAATTAACACGTTAATTAATCACGTAGAACACACGTAGTGCATCATACTTCATAACAAGTAAATTAACAATCAAAACTAAAACTCCTACCTCACGAAAAGGATTTCGGTCAAGAACCTCCAAGATTAGAAACCCTAAGTAATGAATGCCTCTTGGAGTAAGGATCTGTTTCTTCCCCTTCACCGCGCCCAAAATCCTCTTCTTGACTTCCAATTGAGAGCTTGAATGCTAGGGTTTAATAATCTCCTTCAATGCATCGTGTGTGGATGGGAGAATGAAGAAAAGTCGTGAAAACAATATTGATCCCGTTTTTCTGATGTACCAGGTATAAAAGTTTGTGTTAAAGTCTATTTCAGCCCCCTAACTATGTCTAAAATACACCTAGGGCCCCCTACATATAAAGTTATGTAATTCTTGCAGTTTTGACCCCAAAATCTTCATATCGTGCTCTAAAACCCTTGCTACTTTATAATTTTAGAGTACTCAATTCATCTTACCTAAAATCATATTCATATACAAGCAAAACATTCATTCAAATCATCATATAACACATAGGCATCAAATATAACTATTCAATGATGATAATAACTATGAATAAAAATAAATTATTAAAGGAAAAAAAAATTCAGGTCGTTACAGCTGATATTTTTCCAAAAGGCTTGACCACGGATCGCTTTCACTTCCTCAAGAGCAAGCTGCTGCTGGACAAACTACCATCAACTTGAAGGGGTGTATTAAGAGAGAAGGATGAAACTGAAGCTAAAGATAAAGTTCAAAGACAATTTTACAAATTCAAAAAAAAATAGGAGCTCTCTGCAATTTCTTCTATCCTTTGTACCGTTGTGCAACGGTTGTCTCTAGAAGGAGACAACAGTCTCTTAATCATAGTTAGAATGCTACCATGGTTGGGTTAGGTCAAGCGGCGGCTTATAAATTCTCTGTATCGTCTTCTAGGTTAATTAATCGACAGATTCATTTTGCTCTCATTCATGTATAGCCTCTAATGGCTCCGTCTCTCCAATTATCAATACAAAACTCTTCCTCTCTTTGATTATCTTATTAAGAACATGGGAGCACAGTTTTTTCCCTAGAACTAAACAAAAAGTTTTGCAGTTCTTAGAATAGCTCCAATCTTGTTAGCTCTTTCCCACTTTGTAGCACATGAACTGTTGCACTCATTCACCAGTCCCATACTTCCAGAAACAAACTCAGACATGCTCCTAACCAAATTGTTGAGCAGCAGAAACAACTTCCCAATAGCTTGAAGTTCACACTCCACTAAGCTTTCAAAGTCTTTACTTACTTCAAGATGCAACACTTTACCTCAGTGATCTCTAGAAATGATGGCCACTCCTTACATGTTTAGTTTAATGCTGCATCACAACTTACCACATTATCAATAGAAGCCCTCAAAGATTCATCCCCATGCCAAATCTGTCTTGTAGAATGGTCCTCCTGTTGTTTCTGGATCTTGTGAATTAGCTTGGTGGAAACACGTCCTTTTTTTTTGCTTTCTGACCTACCAAATGTTATTCATAATGAGATCCATTAACAAGCTGGGAGAGTAACCACCTTTCGAATCCTTTTTTCTATCAAGGGTGAAAGTTATGAGCATTTCTAAGCCTTTGCCTTCCACCCTTTCCATTCTTAGCCCCCCATAAAGTAAAAACATAGATACCTAAACCACTTGAAGAATAAATGTTCTGTGCTTTCTTGTCCAATTCCACACAATAAACAGTTCTTATCCTTCACCCAAATCCTTCAACCAATATTTTCCTGGGTAGTAGGAAGAGGAAGAGCATTTGTACCACTCTCCAAATCATTAGTCTTATCCGGTTGTGAATTGGAAGTTTCCAAATCTTTTCCCACAGAGTATCATTGTTACCAAAGCTGTTGTGATTCTGGGATTGTGCATAGTAGGCAGCTTGAGTTGTCACATTACCAGCTTTTTCTAAAGACCAGATACACCTGTCATCTATCTATATATATAAAAGCAAAGGAAATGACCTATCTCTGCGCCACCTATGATGTGAAAAGAAGTGTATGAAGTCATGCTCTTTTGTTTAGGTGGCATTCATCAGCCAATCAAGTGTAACCAAGAAGCATTGTAATGACATGTGTAAGTCCTAATCATAATGTCTTTAATCATTCCATTGGAAAATGAAATCATGTACTATGTATTGAGGATGTAAATCTGAGTCAAACTTTTGGAATTTCATTGATAATGGTGTTATTCAATGAATATTGCATAGCAATTACAGAAAATAAATATATGCACAATGTAACTGGGAATTGAAGTCAGAAAAATATTCTATGTTATTCCTCAAGTCAAGTGATTGCAGTATTTCATGAGGTTAAGAGTGCAATGTATGTTTTCATCAAAAAAGAAAGAGTGCAATCTATGCTGATGAGTTTCATACTAAGAACATTACCCATATAGGATTCTGTCCAGCCTTTGTCGCCATGTGAACCGACTGCTTGATTTTCTACTCTCTCCAATCAACCTCACTACAAGAGTTGGAAGTTTGATGGATGCGGCACAATCAACTCAATTTTAATTTGACCAAGCCGGGTCATTGGAGCTGCATGGATATGTTTGTATGACTCTTTTTTTACAACAGTAAGTTTAAATTCTTTTGAACTTCTTCAATTTACTACACAAGCTAATCTTTAAACAAAAAAATGTCATAATTTTTAAACCCAGCGGTGTGGATTTCAAATTTCATCATTACCATTTGAAAGGAATCACTAATTGGTTTACTAGAATGTTTGAAAGTTACTACTTCCCTTTCATTGGTGAGTGTTCATGTCAGTATTAGAAAAAATCTTGAAATAAAACACTCCCTTAAAGATTAATCCATTTGTTAGCATTTGGTGCGCCCATGTGGGGTGCCCAATGCAATTATCCTAATCTTATGGGGTTAGTTGAGACAAGCTCAAACCTTATGGGGTTAGTATCAAAGACATAAATCCTAGGGCGTAATGTTGCAATTGGGTATAAGTTTGTTTATATAAGGAGACAGCCTCCTCATTATTTTATACACTACTGTAGAGATCATGTGCTGATCATAATACAGTAAACCCTAGAATCTCTCTCTAACTAGCCTACCATTGGTGGAACTTGGTGTGAACTAGATCTTTCGTCCTAGTGATTCGAGCCAGACTGTGGGAGCGAGGTGGGCACGTGAAAGAAAGCATCCTACGACCATCCGCTGCGCTAGGAGCTAAGGAAGACAAGGTAAACACATGAATCTTCCGCTATAATTCATGTTGTAGATCTGTATGTGATAGATCATGTTGTTCCTTCATTGGTATCAGAGCCTTAGGCTTGTTTTTCGTGCCTCGTAAAGCAAACTCGAATTTGATTAGAAAAATCGAGTGTCTGAAAGTTCATAATCTGTAGACGAAACCTATATGATTAGGTAGGGTTTTTCACGAGGGTTCCAAAATATAAATTTTGTAATTTTTGGACGAGCAGAGAATTAGTTATGATAATTCTAAGATTCGGAACAGTATAAATCTGGACTGTTAGATCTGAGCTGTAAAAGTATTTTTTCAGAAGGTGTTAAAATTGAGTTTTGAACACATAATCCGAACCAGGGTGAAGAGACGAGTCCAGCGGTATAAGGATCGTCGGAAAAGGAGGCCGGGAAGGCGGCGCGTGGGCTTCATGCGCCACCGACGCTGTCTCCACGCGCCTAAGGGCCGGGGCGGACTGCTGAAATGGCAGATGACGTGGCGACGCCACGCCAGCAAAAGGACTGTCGTGGCAATGACGTGGCAACCCACGTGGCGTCTGACGTGGCGTCTGACGTGGAGGGTGTTGTGGCATCTGACGTCAGCATAGGGCTGACATGGCACTCCATGTGGCATGCTGACGTGGCACTCGGGCCGACGGCAGCGCGTGATGGAGGCGGACGCGCCACGCGCAGCGGCGCGTGCGCCCTCCTCCGGCCACCATTTTTCGCCAAATTTTTTCTACATACTCAGAATTAAATTTCCTATTTTCTGGGATTTTTTCATAATTTTTGGAAAAACAAAAAAAATTATTATTTTCCAGATTAATTAATTAGTGTTTATCACACTTCCCGAGGCAATTAGACGTCCTTAAACACACTGTTTTGAGCCCAATTTTTTTTTTGGAGACTTAGGTTCTTATTCCCTACCTTATAAGATAGGAGGTGAGATCCTAGGTAGTTGGGATCATTTTTCGATCTTATTAGTTGATTGATTAATTGCTTAATAATTTCCAGTAATTATTCTTTAGTTCTGAAAATTTCCATAAAATTTCAGTATGTTTATTTTATTATTATACATGCTGTTGTGGGTATGGATGTGTTTGATGCATGGATGTGGATTAGATGTTTTTATATTTGGTTTTGGTTTTGAATATGTAATCAATTAAAATACGGCATGCGTGTCGTGCCTCTCTACATACTCTAGTGTCTTCTCTTCTCATCTAAATCACCCATTAGAGGTTACTTCTTATTAGAAATAAGATAGTTAGTGAAGATTGAAGACTAGAAGCTTCAAGAGAGGTGACCAAACCAAAAGCTATGACGCGAGGTGCATGGAGCAAAAGAGACGAACAAAGAAGCTTCAAGAAGTACACTCGAGATAGGCGAGATGGCTGAAGCATGAAGTTCAAGACTTGCTCAAGAGGTACTCTCAATAGTGGGAGTGCACCTTAGGGGCCACATCTATTGCATACTTATTTATGCTTGTGCTTGTTTTATGTTATATCTGCGTGTGATTGGATATAACTGTATAACCTCGCATGCTAAGGAACTAAAACAAAAGAGCTCACATGATTATACATGATTGAAACAAATAGGGAATCATAAGTGACGATATTTGATTCCTAGAATTGCTACTAGGTTTTGGTGGAGTCCTTATGAGGAACTATGAAATTTTAATCTATGCATCATGTTATTTCGGAGCTAAGTAAATGCTAGTATTAATTTCCTATGCAACGTCTCAAAATTGTGTCTAAATCGAAACTGCAAAGGCTAAAATAGTGACAATAAACGATATGATGAGTCACCGTACTATGTAACCAATCGTTGGACATAGGTTGTCAAACACCTACAAGTATGGTCGAACCTGTGATGAATAATTGTCACAGCAGCACATAGACTTTATCTTTAGGCTAACCAATAGTGGGAGGCAGTCAAGATAAATGTCATAGAGAGTGCTATGCCAAGGCGGGGAAACGACCTCATCAGCAAGTTCTAGACCACTTTGAAATTCAAAGATTGTAGGAATGGACCAAAGAAGAATCTTGGATCCACCTTAGCCATTTGCCTACATTAAAATTGTGAGTAGTGACTCATAAATCCCGCCTTAAACTATGAAACTCAAAAGATAGCACTCGACTATAGTATCTGAGATTAGTACTCAACTATAACATTCGATATTCATGCCATTTTATGATTGATAGGTTTAATCTATCCGATTAGCAATTTGATGATATCTCTGCCACGTTTCATGAAAATGACATGAAAACGTTATATGACACACTTTGAGAGTGTCAAGATGCTTGGATAAGACCATACATCGCTCCGTTATAGGATCTAAGCAACCAAGTGCTTGCTAAGAATACTAGTTCAGCATACTTCTGAAGTCTATGCGAAAATGATTGCTAAAGACTGTTAGTTAAGTATGATAGGAAGATGTAGTCCCTACCCCGGTATTAGGACCGTGAGGAACAGGTGGAGGCAAAGATAAGGGAATGAGGGCGCAATATTGGTACATGACCAATAGCCCAAGACTGGCAAACGCAAAGGAGGAAAAAGGATGTTTTCCTAAGACTAGAAGGTCAGACCTGGCACAAACTTCTCGTCTAAGGATCCATAAGATTATCTTTGAGGGAGTAGCCACCAAAATTTGTTTTGGTCACAATTTTACTTTGGATTTGGTCATGTTATGGTCATGCACTCTTGATTTCTAGCATGAATAACGCCTCATGATCTTTCGATATCACCTCGAGAGGAGTAACTTAAGATTCTGATATATGGCGCGCTAGATTGAGACACTATGTCAGGAAAGGATGTTCAGGTTAGCTAAGGTAGGCATGCTTGGAACATGCCCAAGGTACCCTTAGCCGTGTGTGATTCTTTCCTTACATAGAAGGCGAAACGCAAACCATCCAGTAAAGCAATAAGGGTTATTGAGTCTTTACATATTATTCATTATGTTGTTTGTGATCCATTAAAAGTTAAAGCTAAGACAAGGTGCTTACTGTTCCATCACATTCGTAGACTATTGTACGCATCTCAACTATGTGTGCTTGGGCCACATAAGTCTTAGGCACGAGGGTGCTTCAGACATGTATCTACAAAAGGTAGAAAAACCGTCTAGACAAAAGGATATTTCCTTAGCCAGAATGAGACTGCGAGTAATTATCTTAGCAAGAGCTATGTGATGGAGAGGAGTAGTAAGGCAGTTGGCTATTCCCATGCCCCGCAGCAGAATGCTGTGGCGGATAGGAGGAATAGGATACAGCCTGAAGATGGTTTGATGTATGATAGCACGTTCAAAGTACATGTTCCCTGTCTTGAGGAGACGCTTTGTTAAACGATTGTCGATGTACTCAACCAAATACCCACCAAGTCTGTAGCCACTATGCCCTACAAGATGTGGACCAAAAGGCAACCTATATGATGTAACACCCCCAAATGTCCCATGTCGGAGGCCCGGGGATGTCACTCCGTACCCGAGATTAAACCCGGATACAAGGAGATTTTATAACATGGTTCTCAAGCAAAACATCCACAATGATAATTAAAACTAATAAAAACTATCCATTATTAGAAACCAAATTATTCTAGCCTCAAACCGGGCACAAACAAACTAAAGTATTTAAAATACTAAAGAGTTCAAATTTAAAATAAAAATACTAGTGATCCATATGATGATACGCGTCCCCTTCTACGCCAGATAACCATCCTCTAAACCTGTGGTGCGGAATCAAAAAGAAACACCACAGTACAAAAATCAGCATGAAATACTGGTAAATAAACACCCAAACATGTAAAATGATGATGTGATAGTTATAAAACAAAGTCTCATTTATAAGTAAGAGTTTTTCTCAAAACGCAACTGAAATAAAGTTGATCCTTGTAGGAAAAACATGAGAGTTCCCAATTCCATAATATTTCCAACCAATTCCATAATCATTAGGAAATCCAAAATCACACATTAACTCTTTTTCCATTAACAAAACCAAAATCCATCATTATTAATTCGTTGTGACGGGGCAACTCAAATAAACCACAGCTTCCATGACCTTAAGTGTCGACACCCCCCTAAGACTGCAAACGGCCAGAGGAGTGAGTACATGCCGCTATCCGGGGACTTGCAACCGGACCAAAAAAAAAGGGACGGGACCGCAGCCAACACGCCCAAATATAATAATAATGGCCCCTCACAACTTCTTTCACTTTATGTTATAGTTCATTAATATCATGGTGATGTTTTCAGCAAAACCATTTAACAAGTAGAAATCATGCATTTCAAGTCATGTAGCGCGTAAACACATTTTGAGACGTAACAAATCAAAGTATTCATTTGACACGAAAGAGATAGGCACACTAGGCTTGGCATGTTTACTTACCTCAAATCAAATCCAACTATCGCAATCAATCAAAGTACTATACGTACTCGTCGTCGATGAACTCGTCACCTACACGTAACAATATTCAAATTAAACAAAATATTCTAGCAATACACTTGCTATACTAACTACATGCATATGATAGTCAATGGTTTAGGATTCTAACACCAACCTAACATCCCACTTAATTCATACTTCAAAACAAAACTCAAAACCTTGCCCAAACATCCTCTAACCTAAAGCATATATAACCTATCATAACTCCACCAATTTATTACTACAGTTTTCCAAACAGATCATGGCTCAAAAACAGTTCCATTGGATTCAAAACATTCGAAATAATAAATTTAGCCTCAAACGGATCTTAATTTCGATTCCTGGATCAAAAGATATGCTCGTTTCAAGTTTCCAATTTCACTCAAAATACCCCATACGGGAATTATCAATTTCCATGAAACTTTTCTCCCAAGCATCTAGTTCATCTTATATTCATACTAAACCTAATATAACATGATTCCCAACATCAAATCAGGTTGTTACCCACATACTATGATCATCCAATCACCCAAATTGCTTAATCAAACTTCTCCTCCAAACTAGGGTTTTTCCCATCACCCATGAACATGATAAACCCTAAAACTTGATTACTAACCCTACGATTCCATGAATAATAATCCTAACAATATCAAACTGAAAATTAAAGATCGCATGCAACGAACATGAATCATAAACAAGTGATCATGAGAACAAGAGATCAACAAGAGAAAAGAAAAGAAGAAACAAAACTAGCTCAAACCCGCCGCCCATGGAGGCCGGACGTGAAGAGAGAGACGGACGGAGAGAGAGAAAGAAAGAGAGAAAGAAAGAAAGAAAAGAAAGAAAAGAGAGAGAGAGAGAGAGAGAGAGAGAGAGAGAGATTACCTGATCGGAGGAAGAGAGAGACGGCGGCAGTGGCGGTGGTTGTTGCCGTCGGGGAGAGAGAGAGAGAGAGAGAGAGAGAGAGAGAGAGCCGAGAGAGAGAGGGTTCGGGTGAGAGAGGGAGAGACGTGAGAGAGATAGAGAGAAATAGGGAGAGTGAGGGTTTTATGAGAGTTGGGAAAAAACCCTGCTGAATTATGAAACTTTACGTAGGAAGAAAAGTTGGGTCAAAAGACACTTTCCCCCCCCCCCCTTAGTTTTGTCAAAAGAAAACTACCTCCCCCAAACTCAAGTAAAAGACACTAAAACACTTGCATTAAATTCACAAAGATCCCCCAAATTATGATTAACTCTCGACAATCAAATTAACTCCCCAACACTTATAATAGTATCACAAAATACCCATAGTCACAAAACGGGGTATTTCATCATTCCCTCCTTAAAGAGAACTTCGTCCTCGAAAATTAAACTAAAACCTCCATCCTTAACGAGAACTCGTCCTTGAAGTTTAAACGAAACCTTAACCACAATAAGGTATGCACCTCCGCTCAATGGTACAACTACTAAATGCAAACATAAGGTCATGAATGATATGCAATATACTATAAGTATTATTGTATTAAAAACCGAAGGATTACATCCTCTCCCCCTTAGAGGAGTGACGTCCTCGGAACTCAAGGTACCTCGTCAAACAGGTGAGGGTACTTCTTCCTCATATCATCCTCCGCTTCCCAAGTTGCCTCTTCAGTAAGGTGATTTGTCCATAAGACCTTTACAATCTTGACACTCTTGTTGCGGGTGTCTCTTGTCTTGGTGTCTAGAATCTTGACAGGATGTTCTTCATAATTCGAAGACGGGTCCAGTTCTACTGGTTCGGGATCTAATACATGGGATGCATCAGGAACGTACTTCTTCAGCTGAGATACGTGGAATACATTGTGAACACGACCCAAATTCGATGGTAGATCCAATCGATAAGCCACTTCTCCAATATTCCCTATAACATCATATGGTCCAATGAATTTCGGGCTCAACTTCCCTTTCTGATTGAACCTCATGACTCCCTTAGTCGGTGAAACCTTAAGAATCACTTTTTCCCCAATTTGAAACTCCAATGGTCTCCTTTTCTGATCAGTGTAGGACTTCTGTCTATCCTGGGCTGCTTTCATTCGCTGCTGGATAAGTCTCACCTGATCTGTCATATCTTCAATTAGTTGTGGACCAATTACTATTGTCTCGCTTATGTCGCTCCAACACAATGGTTTTCTACACTTTCTTCCATACAACGCCTCATGCGGTACCATTCCAATACTGGCGTGATAACTGTTGTTGTAGGAAAATTCTATCAAAGGTAAACTATCAACCCATGAACCTTGAAAATCCATAACACACGATCTTAGCATATCCTCCAAAGTCTGAATTGTCCTCTCGGTTTGTCCATCCGTATAAGGGTGGAATGCCGTGCTAAATTTCAACTGAGTCCCCAACGCCTATTGGAGTGCTTTCCAGAAGTGAGAAAGAATGTTGGGATCTATGTCGGAAACTATAGAGCTTGGTACTCCATGATACCTCACAATGTTCTTCATATACGCATCAGCTCTTTGTTCCATGTTCCATGTATCTTTCATCGGAATGAACCTTGCTGTCTTGGTCAATATGTCAACTACGACCCAAATCTGATTCAGTCCATTCTTTGATGTCGGTAAAGCAGTCACGAAACCCATTGAAATTGAATCCCACTTACAAACTGGGACGTCCAATGGTTGAACTAAGCCTCCCATTCTCTTATGTTCAAACTTCACCTTTTGACAAGTTAGACATTTTGCCACAAATTCTGCTACTTCCCTTTTCATGTTGGGCCACCAAAACGTCTTCTTCAGATCCTTGTAGAGTTTGTCACCCCCTGGATGTACAGAGTAGGGTGTGTTATGCGCTTCACGCATCAACTTCTCCTTGGTGTTTCGTACACTTATGTGGTACACACCATCTCCCTTTTAGCGGATACTTCCATCATCATGGATCTTAAAATCCTTTGCTTGACCTTCTGAAATCTTCTTCTTTATCCTTTCCAGCTTCACATCTCTTGGTTGGTTATTCCTTATCTCTTCTAAAACGTCTGGTACTACTGACATATTCCCAAGGATATTCTTCACTCCACCTTGTTCCACTACTTCGATCTCAAGCTTTTGAAACTCTCGACATAGCCGATCTGGCAAAACTAGCATAGTATCCAAAGTATGACTCGATTTTCGGCTTAACGCATAAGCTACTACGTTTGCCTTCCCTTCATGGTATTGGATACGCAAATCATAATCCTTTATGACTTCTAACCAACGTCTTTGCCTGTTGTTTAGCTCTTTCTGAGTGAAGATGTATTTGAGACTGCTGTGGTCCGTATACAATCTACACACAGATCCATATAAATGATGTCTCCATATCTTCAGTGCGAAAACTATAGCTGCAAGCTCTAAGTCATGCGTAGCATAGTTCTCTTCATGAACTTTCAGTTGTCTTGAAGCATAGGCAATAACCCTCCTTTCTTGCATAAGCACGCATTATAAACCCTTCTTCGACGCGTCACTGTAAACATCAAACTCTCCAGAATCATTGGATAAAGCTAACACAGGTGATGTAGTCAACTTCTCCTTCAATGTTTGGAATGCTTCTTCACAGTATTCGCTCCACCGATACTTTACCGTCTTCTTGGTTAGCGTAGTCAGCGGTCTAGCTATATTCGAGAAATCTTTCAAGAAACGCCTGTAATATCCTACTAATCCCAGAAAACTTCTTACTTCGGACACATTCTTCGGAGTCTTCCAGTCTTTAACTGCTGAAATCTTTCCTGGATCCACGGATATTTCTTCCTTGGAGATTATGTGACCCAAAAATGGAACATGCTTTAGCCAAAACTCACACTTCGAGAGTTTAGCATATAACTTCTCATGTCTCAATGTTTCTAACACTTCTTTGAGATGTTCTTCGTGTTCTTCCTCGCTCTTTGAATAAACAAGGATGTCATCAATAAAGACGACCATGAAACGATCCAGAAACGTCCTCATAATACGATTCATGAGATCCATAAATACTGCTGGCGCATTGGTTAGACGAAAAGGCATAACAGTAAACTCATAGTGTCCATACCTCGTTCTAAAGGTTGTCTTCAGGTCGTCCTTCTCGGCTACCCGAAGTTGGTGATAACCTGATCTCAAGTCTATCTTTGAGAAAACGCTCGCCCCTTGCAACTGGTCGAACAAGTCGTCAATTCGGGGTAAAGGGTATTTGTTCTTGATCGTTGCGCTATTCAACTCTCTATAGTCAATGCACAACCTCAAGCTTCCGTCTTTCTTCTTCACAAACAATACCGGTGCTCCCCAAGGGGAAACTCTCGGCCTTATGTAACCCTTTTGAAGTAGCTCTTGCAACTGATCCTTAAGTTCTTTCAACTCTACTGGTGTCGTTCTGTACGGTGCCTTTGAGATTGGAGCTGTTCCAGGTGCTAAGTCCATAGTGAATTCAATCTCCCTTCTAGGTGGCATTCCTGGAATCTCATCCGGGAACACATCGAGAAAGTCTTTGACTATTGGTATCTCTTCTAACACATTCTCCTTCTTAGACATGTCTTGAACATAACACAAATAAGCACTATTCCCTTTCTTCACTTGGTTGACTATGGTCAAAGCTAACACTAGTCGGATACATGGTCCTTTTGTGATATCACGGTAAGAAACATTTTATCCCTTTGGACCTTTAAGCCTGATCTTCTGATCGTGGAAACCTATAACTGCTCGATATTTACCCAGCCAATCCATTCCCAATATCACATCTATTCCTCCAAGATCAAACTGTATCAGGTTGGCTGGTAAGGTACTAGCCGAAATCTTAACTTCTACTCCTTCAAAAATGGTGTCACATACTGTTACGTGACCGGTTGGGGTAGCTACGGGGATGGATATTCTAGACGGTTTATTGAGACTAAACTTTTCCACAAATGATGATGAAATAAATGAATACGATGCTCCAGAATCAAATAGAGTAAATGCTGGTTGATCATGGACAAGAAATGTACCAGTGACTACTCCATTTGCTGCTTCCGCTTGAGTCCTGCTCATGACAACAATCCTTGCAACGTTCCCATTCTGTGCGGTAGTTCCTGCTGTACCAGTCCCATTGTTGTTGTTGGCATTGGCCGTAGCGTTGTTGCTCCTATTCTGGACTCCATTGTTCCTTCCATTAACCTGGTTGTTGTAGTTCCCATAGTTCCGGTTTCCGCCCTGATTGTTGTTGTTGAACTGTCGATTCCCTTGGTAATTGCCTCCTTGGTTTCCTTGTTGGTTTCCATTTGGTTTCGATCGGCACTCGAACGAACGATGACCCTTCTTGCCACAGTGATAGCAAGTGACAGGGTTTCCTTGACAGTCCTTTCCTGGATGGTTTTGTTGGCACCTCTTGCAGATATGACGGCGAGGTTGATCATCCATTAATCGGCTTGTTACCACGGTACTGACCCTGGTTACTTCGTCCCTGGTTGGGCTTAAACCTCTTGTCCTGACTACCTTGGTTAATCCTACCCTGATTGTTGCCAAAACCCCCAGCGTTCTCAATCTTGCGCCTCTTGAATGCGCCAAACGGCTGCGGCTCTATCATACGCCTCCTGAAGAGTATCGTACGTCCTTCACATCAAGTCTTTCTGCAGATGAAGTTCGAGACCAGACATGAACTTCCTAACCTTAGTCGCCTCGTCAGGCATCAGCTGACCTGCGAATCGGGATAGTTTCGTGAACTTCTTGAAGTACTTGGTCACAGAACCATTTCCCTGCGTCAGATTCACGAAGTCTATGTACTTTTGATCCTGGACATGATCCGGATAAAAGCGAGTGCGAAGTGCAGTTTGAAGAGCCTCCCAATTAAAATTAGGTTGAGCCAAAAAGTTCTGACGTGTGCTCCTCCACCATATATTAGCTTCGTTCTTCAGGTAGAATGCCGCGCAAACAACCTTGCGGTTCTCGGGTCACTCAACTAGCTCTAGGATCTTATCCATCTCATCGATCCAGTTTTCGAGCTCAACAGGATCCTCATTGCCTGTAAAGTTCCCAGGCTTCATGTCAGCCACTTTCTTCGCCCAATTAGCTGCATTTCGGTTCTCCTTGGTTCACGTTCTGAGCCATTTGAGCAAATTGAACAAAGAATTGCTCCATGTTGTTGTTGTTGTTTGGTGCTGTCATTGGTACTTGGCGATTTCTCCTGGTGTAGTATTGATGTGGTCTATCAGTCATAATCCCTACACTATATCCTATTGTATTACTTATAAATTATCTAGAAGTACAAATAACCATGCACATATGACATGTAGTGCACAATTCAACAAGTAATGTCACACATTAATCATCATTTACATCAATTACACATACATCTACACATATACTGATCACGTCTCGACTTTTAATCTTCTTCAAAAATTGGAAAAAGGATCGATCGAACAAGAAAAAAATATTAATTTTGGTGTGCAACAAGCTCTCTGAGTCTGATTTCATAATCAAGAAGAATCAACTCAAAAGCAATTGTAGAACTCAAGATAAACATGAAATACTACAGTTGCTGTCACAGACTACCAGAACCAGGGCCGGCCCTATAGCTAGGCGGATGAGGCGGCCGCCTTAGGCCCCCGGGCCGGCAGGGCCCCGTGTTGTACCTGTAATTTTTTTTTTTAAGATAGCTATAGTTTAGTTAATTATAAACTTCAATGTAATATTTTAAAGAAGTTTATGTTGGTTTGGTGGTAGCAAATAGTTTTGCCACAAGTTTGATCCGAGTTCGAATCACGTTAATGACGAAAGTGATTTTTTTTCTTTTTTACTTTAGCTTATAAAAAGAAATCTAAGGTTGAAGAACATTAATTATAGTTAACATGAATCTAATATATTACACACTATTATTAGAAGTTTACTTATATTTTTTTTTAACAAACTCTTTTACATATATATTTTTTTATTAGTTTTGGGGCCCGAATTTTTCACTCGCCTTAGGCCCCCAAATGTCTTGGGCCGGCCCTGACCAGAACAGAAACTTTAACATTGAAAAGCATTAAACTGACTTTAAAATTATCAAAATGAGCTAGGCTTTCTTCCAGAGTTAGCCAAACGTGTCTACTAGCTTCCATAAAAATTTGATATCAAAAAAAGATACGGAAGATAGGTAAACATCAAAAATGCTACAGCTAGCGACTTTGCAATTCTGCTACTGAACTACCAACCTTGAAAATTCGTAACTAACTCCCCAAAACTCGTATAGGTCTGAAATTTTTATGGTAGATACCTGGATATGTCTACTTTCTGGGTAAAATTCAGGGAAAAATAACTCCAAAATTGAATACGTCTGCTACAAGAAAAACTCACTGCTGCGCAGAATCAACAACATCCAAAATCAAAGTTTTTGCGTTCTAACTCCATGAACACTTTCTATGCACTTAATCAATGATAACAAAACACAAAATAACCTTAATTCATCAAATCATACTCCAAAATCAGAACTAAATTTATTAAACTCCCCAAATCGGGTCCTCAAAACATAAACAGTATTCATCATCCTAAAGTAAAACGCAAAAATTTTCACTCTAGCCCAAAAGTGACTATTCAAAAGGAATCATCCAAGAACTTCAAAGTATTGTTTGGCATCGTAGCCTTATTCAAACCAATAATAAAACGCAAAGTAAATCAAGCCTATAAAATCTAAAGACTTCTAACAAGCTTAATCCTCGTCCTCATCGCTTTCATCCAACTCTTCCTCTTCATCGGCATCATACTCATGCTCTTCACCTTCACTCGGGTCTTCTTCACTCTCTTCATACTCCATGGGATCCTCCTCAATCTCGGGGTATTCATCGACATCTTCCATTGGATCCTGCTCGACCTCCTCATCGTCACTAGAGTCTATAATGATCACTTCTTCATCATCACTAGAGTCTATAACTATCACCTCCTCATCATCACTAGATTCTATGTTGATCACCTCCTTGGCTTCAATAGGATTCACCTTAACAACCGTATAGCTTGCCACTTCATATGAACCTCCATTAATAATTTGTATATGAAATCGGCGCTTACCATCCATTCGCCTTGGTAGAGATAGTCCCTAGAGTTCATTCTGTTGAAATTGTCAATGAGATCGCTATACTTTGCTATAATGTCTCCAAACATAGGTCTTGTAGGAAGTGCTTTCACCTTGCAATATGCCTGAAAAGCTGGATTACGGTACCGAGGAAACTCCAATGCGACGAAATTTTGCTCACAATACTGAACGACGCGATCACGAAAAGTCGTGAGATCTTCACCCTCGACCCAAGGTGTCACAACCGGGTGCTTCTCAACGGGCAACACACGTTTCCTAGCGGTGGTTTTGGTTACAGCCATCTAGCAAAGAAAGTAACTCCATAAGTATCTTGCTCCACAAATATATGTCGTAAACAAAAGGACTACTCTTCGCAAACCAATAATGTATTCCCAGGACTCCAAATTGACAATCACAAGACTTTTGAAGAAATTTCCCAACAACATGCCTTAAAAGTAGGCTTCCAACCCGAACTCCAATGAAACGCCTCAACAATCCGATCTCTTAGTATCTCAGATAGGCTAAGGCTCTTAGTTAGGAGTGGGTGGGTGGAAATACTTGCTTTCTATCCTATTTTCTAAACACTTACACATAATAGTCATATCCATACTACCCAAATTCCCACGACTTGTCAAATTTTAGTTATTTTTCCTATATTCATTTTAGTTACCCTAACAAGTTTCGATTTTACTTTTTGGAATGTCGGCTCTGATACCACCTGTAACACCCCCAAATGGCCCAAGCCGGAGGCCCGGGGATGTCACTCCGTACCCGAGATTAAACCGGATACAAGGAGATTTTATAACATGGTTCTCAAGCAAAACATCCACAATGATAATTAAAACTAATTAAAACTATCCATTATTACAAACCAAATTATTCTAGCCTCAAACCGGGCACAAACAAACTAAAGTATTTAAAATACTAAAGAGTTCAAATTTAAAATAAAAATACTAGTGATCCATATGATGATACGCGTCCCCTTCTACGCCAGATAACCGTCCTCTAAACATGTGGTGCAGAATCAAAAAGAAACACCACGGTACAAAAATCAGCATGAAATACTAGTAAATAAACACCCAAACATGTAAAATGATGATGGATAGTTATAAAACAAAGTCTCATTTATAAGCAAGAGTTTTTCTCAAAACGCAACTGAAATAAAGTTGATCCTTGTAGGAAAAACATGAGAGTTCCCAATTCCATAATATTTCCAACCAATTCTATAATCATTAGGAAATCCAAAATCACACATTAACACTTTTTCCATTAACAAAACCAAAATCCATCATTATTTATTCGTTGTGACGGGGGAACTCAAATAAACCACAGCTTCTATGAACTTAAGTGTCGACACCCCCCTAAGATTGCAAACGGCCAGATGAGTGAGTACATGCCGCTATCCGGGGACTTGCAACAGGACCAAAAAAAAGGGACGGGACCGCAGACAACACGCCCAAAGATAATAATAATGGTCCCGCACTAATTCTTTCACTTTACGTTATAGTTCATTAATATCTTGGTGATGTTTTATACAAACCATTTAACAAGTAGAAATCATGTATTTCAAGTCATGTAGCACGTAAACACATTTTGAGACGTAACAAATCAAAGTATTCATTTGACACGAAAGAGATAGGCACACTATGCTTGGCATGTTTACTTACCTCAAATCAAATCCAACTATCCCAATCAATCAAAGTACTCTACGTACTCGTCGTCGACGAACTCGTCACCTACACGTAACAATATTCTAATTAAACAAAATATTCCAGCAATACACTTGCTATACTAAATACATGCATATGATAGTCAATGGTTTAGGATTCTAACACCAACCTAACATCCCACTTAATTCATACTTCAAAACAAAACCCAAAACCTTGCCCAAACATCCTCAAACCTAAAGCATATATAACCTATCATAACTCCACCAATTTATTACTCAAGTTTTCCAAATATATCATGGCTCAAAAACATTTCCATTGGATTCAAAACATTTGAAATAATAATTTTAGCCTCAAACGGATCTTAATTTCGATTCTTGGATCAAAAGATATGCTTGTTTGAAGTTTCCATTTTCACTCAAAATACCCATGCGGGAATTATCAATTTCCATGAAACTTTTCTCCCAAGCATCTAGTTCATCTTATATTCATACTAAACCTTATATAACATGATTCCCAACATCAAATCAGGTTGTTACCACATACTATGATCATCCAATCACCCAAATTGCTTAATCAAACTTCTCCTCCAAACTAGGGTTTTTCCCATCACCCATGAACATGATAAACCCTAAAACTTGATTACTAACCCTACTATTCCATGAATAATGATCCTAACAATATCAAACTGAAAATTAAAGATCACATGCAACGTACATGAATCATAAACAAGTGATCATGAGAACAGGGCCGGCTTTAGTTATTTGGGTGCCCTAAGCAAAGCATAAATTTGTGCCCCATAAAGGCAAGCGAAACATGCTTACTTCATGAACACAAACTTCATGTCGTGAATTTACTTTTGGTGTAGTGATAAATTTATCTACAACTTTGTTTTTTTCATAATCTTTTTTTCTTCGCGTGTAATATTCTCATGAACAATAACTTCATATCATCAAGCTTTGTTTTTCTGCAAAATCTTTATTTTCTTGACGGGTAATATTTTCATTATCATCTAAAAAACTTCATGTTGTGAACTTATTTCTTGAGTACTGATAATTTATCTAAAGAATCTTAATGAATCAACTAATTGTTCTTGTCTTCGTATCTTTGTTCTTTTTTCAACCAAGACTCTTATTTTCTAGTCGACTTAATTACCAAAGAAAATGGATAAAATAGAGTTTATAAAATAAACAATGAAATCTGCTCTTTCGATTCATAGGAATTGAATCCCATACCACAATGGAACATCCAGAACATTGATCTTATCTCGATACCCGTCTATAAACTGATATGGAATTCAAGAAATTCCATACCCATTCAACATCAATACCCCTAAAATTAGAACATACAAAATTAATTAACACATAAACACAATACAGATTGTTAACCAAGTTTCAATTCGACATACCGTTAAATTAAACATAACGAGTGTTAGACATAGTGAAGAATTTGTATGAATAAATTAATTATTTACACAATTATGTTTTCAATATATCAAAACCGAAGAAAAATAACCCGTATACACAAAAATACCCTTGCGCTTTGAAAATTTGGTGCCCCCTCACATGTGGGGCCCTAAGCAAGGCCATTAGTGGCTTAATATTCCAGCCGGCCCTGCATGAGAACAAGAGAACAACAAGAGAAAAGAAAAGAAGAAACAAAACTAGCTCAAACCCGCCGCCCATGGAGGCCGGACGGGAAGAGAGAGACGGACGGAGAGAGAGAAAGAAAGAGAGAAAGAAAGAAAAGAAAGAAAAGAAAGAAAAGAGAGAGAAAGAGATTACCTGATCGGAGGAAGAGAGAGACGGCGGCGGTGGCGGTGGCGGTGGTTGTTGCCGTCGGGGAGAGAGAGAGCCGAGAAAGAGAGAGGGTTCGGGTGAGAGAGGGAGAGACGTGAGAGAGATAGAGAGAAATAGGGAGAGTGAGGGTTTTATGAGAGTTGGAAAAAAAATCAACTTCATAAGGAAGGAAATCCTCCTGAATTATGAAACTTTACGTAGGAAGAAAAGTTGGGTCAAAAGACACTTTCCCCCCTAGTTTTGTCAAAAGACAACTACCTCCCCCAAACTCAAGTAAAAGACACTAAAACTCTTGGATTAAAGTCACAAAGATCCCCTAAACTCTCGTAACCATTGTAATTAACTCTCGACAATTAAATTAACTCCCCAACACTTATAATAATATCACAAAATACCCATAGTCACAAAACAGAGTATTTCATATGAGGTCATCTTAGGCCATAGAGATCGGCAGCTTATGAGCTAACTAATTTTCCTAGTCAGGGAGAAGCACGTGGAGATGGTATTCTCTACGAAGAAGAGGAACCACTGAATGACACTCAATTCACCACTACTTGAGAGGAATTTATTACTATGGATCTTGAGAACAGTGGGAATGCCTTACCTAGTGAGCCTATCGTATATGAAGATAATGCTGAAGAAGAACCCTCTTTGCGTAGGCGCACTCATTGGAGTGTACCCCGTCGACGATTTGACATCGAAGGGGAAGACATGATGGTCACCACGCAAGAAGATGAACCTAGGATATCGCCCCAGGATATTTCATCACCTGACAAGAAGGAATTTAGACCCTAGATGGAAGAAACGTATCTTCATGGAGTAACATATCTTCTCATACTATTCGGAGTACTCTAGGGGGTTGCGTATTCGAAATGCAACAGCCGATTAGTAGTGTAACGTAAATAAATTCACAAGATACATGACTTCTCTTAGGAGATGCCCATAATTAAGGAAATGTTCATAGAGATAATGATCTCCGCGAGCATGGAGGAACCGCTAGAAAATACCATGTTCCTCAGTCCATTATGAGGAATTAGTCCCTCAAGGATCCTTTGGACAGTCGGAGTGACTTTCTAAAGCGAGGTGCCCATCCATAGGGGTGAGAGCAAATTATGATCCTCCTATGCAAATAAATTGCTCATAGGAGCATACCCCATCGACTGTTTGAGATCGAAGGGATGATCTTAAGGATCACCTTGCATAAGCGATTGGATAGAATACTATGCCTTATCGTTCCCTAATTATGAAAAATGAAAAGTAACCTTTACAAGAAAAGTTAGAGTCTGTAAAAGACCAACCAAGTTTAAGACTAGGTTGACTTTTTGGAATGGACATCAGGCCATTGGAAATTAGTGGATTTCAAAGGTCAGTCAGAGTGACACATATGGAAGCATAGAAAGGCATACGAGTTGCAGAGATATCGGTAATAGTTGTGATGATGGAAATAAGACTCCATTCTCGATAAACGTGACGACTGAATTTCTCAATAGATAATCAGAGAGGTGATCTGTATGACTCGACCACAGGGTTTCGAGATGTATGATAAAATGCACAAATAGGTGCAAGCTAATTAAGTCCATGTATAGTCTTAACTAGTCCTCTAAGTCAGCAGTATTTTATATCCGCTGCATATCACTCTTAGTAGTAGAGAGTTGATAATCACGTCACTTATTATCGATGACACACTATTGGTCAGGGAAGTCTAAGGAATATTTCACATCCGCTATTGGGTGGTTATCCTCTCGATTTGCGACGAAGGATATTAGTAGGGCGATATGCAATCTCGTTCGTTCAAAAGGACTTCTTATATTGACGCATAAGGCGGACAACAAGAAGATACTCTGAACGATTCCATGTTATGGATCCTATGCCACGTGATACTCCCATAGCTCGCTGCAAGACTTTATGAGCCTGAATATGTGCCCTAGAAGACACCATACTAGGTTGACCAAATGACCAAAGTGCCCGATGCAGTGTGAGTCTGCTATATACTATGGTATATATTTAGACCCCACAAAATTTATGTAATCGGAGAATTGGATTTCAGGAAATCCAGTTTAAGACACAAGATTGCAACTAAAAGGATACTCTGTACGAAGGATCACGTGTTATGACTATCGGAGATGATGCTTCGACTAGCCAGCTATGCATGCTGACTAAGGTAGGGACCTAGATACACGTGGATCCACCTCAGGCTATAGGCATGGTGGATGACATAGACATCACATGGAACAGCAGCATAAGTGTTTCACAATCGTATTAGACCGCTCCATCGATCATGGAAGCGAAGCACGATTGTCTGTTCTGCCACCGGGCATACACATGTTTGGATAAGAAGGTTTCTGATAAGCTTATGAACTGTCAACCAACCTGTACTGCTAGCGTACGACTACAGTACTTTTGATAAGGCCAAAAATATATAAAAAGGTACTGTTTCACAAAAGGTGAAATAAATACCTGAAGAGTAATCTTGGAGTAGATCGACTACGGGCCAAAGTGTAGGCACCTCCCATTCCTAAACCACATAAGAATCGTCTTTGTGGATTGCTTTAGAAAATTGGGACTTGGTAGTCGATCACTGGAAATATGATTGATGAGCATATGAGACATTGATAATCGGATCTTAATTGGATTTGTTTGATTATGCTACATGTTGTTTCGATACGTGTATGATGCGTTTACATATCCTGTACTAGCATATAACATGTCGCGCGGACGCTAGGTTGGCTCTCTCACACGAGCAACCGCCTTTACAACATCCTGGATAGTCTAGGTGAGTAGAAGATGAGACAGAATCCGGATAAGTGCTAGAAGCCTATGATATGATAAGTGACGCCTTTCATATGAGGCACATGGCCTATGACAGGAGCTAGACATCTATCAATAGTGCAAGACCCTGTCAGACGGATTCATTTGTCGCATTGGAATAAGTTCCAAGGTGAGATTGGTTTATGGCTATTCGAACATGGTTACTACCCCGAACCATGTATAGTCTGCGTAGAGAAATCCAGATGTGAGAACTGATGTCGAATCGCATATGTGCAATATTCAGTAATCGGGTTAAAAGTCATATGGGCTGTTGGACTTACATCTGTATAGTGGTCCCTATGGGATAGGACATGTGCTCTGATTAGAGTCCAAACACTATGGCGCACATCTTATGAGATGACGCGTGCTGATGAGGGACATGAGGTGGCGAGTAGAACTAGTCCCTGAGTTTCCTCGCTGTGTGACCCTCGTCGATCATATAAGAATGATTGACACTGTATACGTGTTCCACTTGGCCTCCTACCTTGTGCATGAATACCACCTAACCCATGAGGTGGCAACTCCTCATGAACCTCCTCCACTAGCTATTTTTTGGGGAGTCTTCATCAATTTTTATGATTTTCTTCATGTTCTTGATGTTCACCAAGAACAACCTGTTGGAGCCTAAACTTGATTTAGCCCAACTATAATTAAAGTCCATAATTATTATAGTAGTTATGTTACAACCCCAACATATATTGTATTAGTTTAGTTAGTGGGTCTAGTCAAGTTAGCTAGTAAAATGGTGGAAGTGTCTAGAATAGTGGTGTAATGTGTATCTCTAGAATAGTCATATAAAATATCTTTGGATGTTTCTAGGTGGAGTGATCTCTAGATGATGTAATCTAGAATCCTCCTACACTCCCTATAAATAGGACTTGTACTTGAGCATCTAGTAAGTCTTCAAGGGTCCTAGAAATTGTCCCAGATGTCTCTTCTATGAAGACTTCTACGTAGTGTACTAGTGTGTATCTAGTTGTTGTCATCCACCAACTTGTATCAATCAAATATATTGTTCTACTTTCTCTCTCTATATTTTCCATCACTACCCTCTTCTACCAAACATAGCCTACTAATCTCTTCGAACATCCAACACAACCACCATAACACCACTTCCACTCCACCACCGCCGGACCTGCTACGACTGGGAGTTCCTTAGCACTCGTAAATGAAAAGATCTCTTTCAAATTTGTGATCCACCAAGGAACGAATTCGAGATTAGGTGAGTTTTCCTCTGGAACCCTAGAAAATGGTGTCAATTGCATTTGCGATACTTGCAAGGCTTCGAAACTCATGGCCTCTTATACCAAAAAGGCTACAAGCCTGTCTATGCCTACTCGGATGCCAAGTGGTCTTGAAATCCCGCTGACAGCCGTAGCACCTCGGTTGTATATGGACTATTGAAACCCCCGTCCCTTTGGGACTTCACCAATAACTTTGGGTCCCTCCATTTTGAAAAGGACAAAAAATGTGTTCCCCATTTTCCAATAGGCCTCCACTAGAAGTCCCTATTTCTCTAACCAACATTCTGATCCATGTCATTATACCACCTAAACAAAAATGAACAGGAAAATACCTTCTTCCTTTTAGTATATAGAAGTTGCAATTGCGAAGTATATAGAAGCGCGATATGGGGAATGACCGTTATTTCATCTAATGAGAATAGATTGATTATTAAATTATTGATATTTCTTTTTTAGTTTGCCAAGGGTTGTTACATAGTCGCATCACTTGTCTAAACGAACTACTCTTAAATATGTGTGCGCTGCAAGGAACAAACGAAACAAACTGTAAGAACTTGAGGAAACAAAGCAAAGCTCTCATCATGCATGTGCACCCAAGTTTGCAAAGATTTCATCCTCAACATTCATAGCTGTTATAACACCTAACTTCCCTTCCCCCTCTATCCTACCCCTTATTTTCCTTCCCCTTCCCCTTCCTCTTTCACACATACCTTATCATCTCTAATCCATCACTTTCCTCCTCAAAAGAAATTCAATTTCTATAATATTCACTATTACTTGTAAATAACCCTAATTAACTCATTCACATTTGACTTGTTGATGGGTCTCCACAAAATCTGTTTAGTAGTCAATCCTTGCCTCTTTCCTCATTGATACCAGTCCGTTTATGTGCGTAATACAATAGTGAGAGAGGTTTGTGAACAAACCCTCCCTCAAAAGATGATCCCAATTCACAAAGATATATGGGGATTTGTGCGAAGAAGTGGAAACGCCGCATATCACCATCTAACTTAGCACCCACTAAGATTAGCAAGTCTCGAGATTTAGAAAGTTGAACAAACTAGGTGGTCGACAACTAGATCAAGTGGAAACAATAAAAAACGTATTTTTAACTACCTTTAAATGAAATATTGATACTAAAAAATATTTAAGCACTTACAGTTGGATCAGTCTTCGAAATCTGAGGCTTAACTTTTCTAAATGCTACATTAACTTATAATTGATCATTAATAGTCCAATCTCAATATCTCATGTTAAATTCGGAAAGCAAACATGAAAAAGATACTCACTATTCCTACCCATATCACGATCCACACGTATTTGTCGTAGTTGTCACGACATTATGTTTCGTGCTCCTCACTTTGCATTCAAATTCAACTTTATGTGTAACGAGTTTTATTAAAGGGTGCACTCGTATAAGATTGTTGTACCAAATCCAATCCAATAGATTGATAAAAGTCACAAAACTCGTATCTCACCACATGGAAGGTAGACACGGAGAAGCCGATGAATGTTCCCTCAGTTTTGAATGGACACCGCAGTTTAATGTTTTCCAGTTGCCACTTTAGTGATTTTTTTATCAAACGCTCCTATCATTTGTTCATTACTCCTTGACACGTTGCAAAATCTGATATGTTAATTTTGAACTATACAGATATTGCATAGATCAAAACCTGATAGAAGTCGAAGTTTTTCGTTGCTCCAAGAGCACTACGTCAGCATGACACGTGGTACTCTACTCCATTTATTAAAAGACAGATATTCCCACTAGGGTTCATCTTGCAAAAAAATCAGAATTCCCTGAATGACTGATTTGATCATATCAGTAATTCATGCGATTTCCAATTACATGATGGTGTGTTTCCTTTTGCCGAAAAAGACATGCCAGGATATTGAGAAATTATTCAGACGGTTCTGGTGGGGTGCTGACGACAACAGACGGAAGATTCATTGGGTATCTTGGGAAAAGTTGAAGAAGGCAAAAGACACATGTGGAATTGGTTTTTGTGTAACATCGTGCTTCTTGCCAAACACACTTGGCGTTTGTTGAGAAGTACCAACAGTTTGATGGGACGTGTTCTGATGCACAAGGACTTTCGGTCTACATCTATTCTTGAAGTGGTGGTTAAACCGACAACGCAAGTTTCTTACGCTTTTCGTAGCATCAAAGCCGGGCGCGGGAATATCAAGAATGGTACTCAGGTTTGTGCTTTTACAGACAGATGGCTGCCACAGTTCAGTTCATTTCGGCCTATTTCAGTGTGCCCACCAGGGCTGGAGGATGCAAGAGTTAACTATTTTATCAATAGTGAAAATAGAATATGGAATGAGGAAATTCTCAACCAACATTTTGTACTATCTGATAGAGAGCTCATTCTTTCACTACCGATTCAAATAAAGTCACATGATGAATATTCATGGATGCACTCCGAAGACGGAATTTATACGGTTGTGACTGGGTACAAGGCACAACTTGCAAGATCGACAGGTAATCCCTCTTCTTTGTCGGGAGAAGTGAACGGACGATGGTTGAGAAAATAGTTGAACTTAAAATTTCCTAAGAAGGTAATCTACCCTGTATGGCGATTGTAGCATGGTTCACTGTCAATTGCTTCAATCTGGCCCGTCGAGGAATTAAAATAGCGCCAGATTGTCAGCTTTGTGGTAACTTTGACAAGGACGAAGATAACTGTTTTTTGTACTATGACTTTACCAGCAGTGAAATACCCCGTTTTGTGTCTACGAGTGTTTTTGTGTTATTAGTATAAGTGTTGGGAGTTTATTTATATTGTTAATAAGCTGTTGGGGTTTGTGTGACTTTTACCTAAAGTTTTTAGTGTCTTTTAAGTAAACTAGGGGTGTTAAAGTGTCTTTTACCTAAACTAGGAGTGTGAAAGTGTCTTTTTTCAACTGATTGGTATAAAATTTACACCCAACATTCAAAACTAACGTATAATTTTTCATCAATCGGATGCAATTCCGATTGCCTTCCTTTCCTCAGGGATGTTCTCCAAATATTCCATCATCATCATCATCATCACAATCTCTCTCTCTCTCTCTCGTTCATCTCTCACACTTTCTCACGATCTCTCTCTCTCCCTCTCTCTCGTGGTTGTTCTCTGTCCAAGAGAAACAAGAGCAGCGGCACAGCGGTAGCAGCTGCATGACCACCGCCGTCCATGTTCTTCTTCTCCTTCGCTCTTCTTCTTTCTCCGCAGTCTCTTTTCGTCAAGAAAGAGGGCCAATACTGACCCCGTACTTCCTACAGTTTGTAGCGTGCCAAGAACCCAATCGGGTTAGTTCATCACTGCATCTTCTCTTCGTCAATTCCATCTCTTTGTTGGATTCAATCGTGCTCACTTGTAAGTTCATATCGTTTGACAATTTCAGAATATTCAGTCTTAATTTCCTATTATTATCGCATTATTTTTCATGAGTTGTTAGATTTGTTCATGTTTACGTTTTACCCATAGACCCTAGTTATGGAGGGAACGTTTGATTAATTGATTTGGATGATTTGATGATCCTAATATGTGGGTAGTAACTTGATTGGAAGTAGGTATTCATTGTACATTGAATTTAGTTTGAATACGGGATTAACTAGATGTTTTGTAGGATAGTTTATATGAAAATCCCTAATTCCCGTATGGGTAATGGGGGTGTGACTAGAAAGTTAAAACATGCATATCTTTTGATCCGGGAATCGAAAATCGGATCCGTTTGATGCTAGACTTATTTTTCAAAGGTTTTGGATCTAATGAGACTATTTTTGAGTCATGATCTGTTTAGGAAGTCGGAGTAATAAATTTGTGAAGTTATGTTAGGTTATGTGCACATTAGGTTATAGGATTTTGGGGCAAGATTTTGGGTTGTGTTTTGAAGTATGAATAAATGGGTGAACTAGAGACTTAAAAACTAAACCTTGTAGGATCATTATCTTGTTAAGTAGGCATTGTCTATTTGTTTTAGTATTGTATTTTGATTTGTGAATTACTAAATTTGTAGGCGACAATTTCATTGACGAAGGATGCGGCGAGTATTACTAGGAAGTGATTTGCTTTTGCTTGAGATTCAAGGTGAGTAAACATGGCAGGCCTAGTGTGCCTAACGCTCTTCGTGTCAAATGTTCCTTCTCTTATTGTCTCAAAATGAATTTATGTGTTATGTGAAATATGTGCTATTCCAGTTTTTGAAACGTTTCTCTGAAAACATCACATCATCTAATAATCGATGTTAACGTAAAGTGGAAGAGTTGTGAGGGGTTATCTCATGGTTACTATTGGGGTTGGTTGGGTTATGCTCGGCCAATTAATTAATTAATCCGGTTGTAAGGTCCTGAATTGCTCCTTGTACTCACCCTTCTGGCCGCAAGAAGTCTTAAGGGGGTGTCGACACTTAAGGTCCTGGATGCTTGCGAAGTGGTTGGTTGTTCCCCCACATCAACTAATTATAATTGTGAACTTTCGGATTTGATGATTATTACTGGGAAAAGAATGAGTTTGAGATTTTGAAATTTCCCAACTTGGATATTGAACTCGAATTTGTGAATTATAATCTCTCTTGTTCTCTTAGAGAACAAGCGAGATTGTCAAACTGTATTTTCCGCTGTGTTTAAAGAGAAATCACTCCACGACAAGTTGTTTACTATTTTATAATTTACTTCATCATCATTTTACATGCTTGGGTGTTTGTTTGCCAGTATTTATTGCTGATTTTGTATTGTGGTGTTCTCTTTTGTTTTTCTGCACCACAGGTCTAGATGATGGGAGTTTGGCTTAGCGGGGAACGCGAATCATCACCTAGATGTTTAGTCTTATCGTTTTAAATAATGAGAACTCTTTTGATTATTTAATAATGCTCTAGCTTGTTAAGCGCCCATGTTTGTGGCACAATAATTTGAACTGTAATAAAGTATTACTTTAAGACTTCTTGGTTGTTTATGCTTGGATCCACTTTTGAATGTCCTTGTATCTTGATTTATCTTGGGTACGGAGTGACACCACCCGAACTTTTGGTTTGGTCATTTTGGGGGTGTTACAATATAATACTCCGTATCATTTTAATCCAATATCTTCTATCTTGATATGATTATGCTAGTTTTCTACATGATTAATTTAGTTGAAATATGTTAATTATTAATAAATAAATTGTTTGTTAGTATTTATGAATGAGATATGTTGGAGCAATAATAAGTTTGAGCCTTTCTAGAGATTTCATAAAGTTGGGGTTGAATTTATTTTTATGATATTCTAGCAGGACATGACACTGGGGTCTATTTGGAAATATAAAATTTACTAGGTACATATGTAGAATATAAGAAAAATATCAAAATATCTAGCATTTAAAAATTATTATAGAAAATATGTATTATTTTGTCATAATGTGTTGTCCAATCTTGTTGGTGATGTGACTACACAAGAAAGTGTTGTCTTGTGTCAAAAAATTGTGTATTATGTGTCGTCTAATTTTCTTAGTGATGTGACTACACAAGAAAGTATTGTCTTGTCTAGAAGATGTGTATTGTATTGTCAAAAAAATGTGTGGTTTAATCTTGTCCACTTCTTTGGAGGCTAAGATCAGCCATTTTTAAAATAATTAGCTTAATATTTAATATTTATGATTTGACTACACAATGTAATGTTATGACATTGAGGATGTAAGAAGTTAACACTTGCACACAAATTAAAATGTGTTGTCTTGTCAAAAACGAAAAAGTTTGTTTATTGTCTTGTCAAAAAAAAATGTATAGTCTAATCTTGTTCAATTTCTTGAAGGCTAAGAACAACTCTTTTATTTAAATCATGGGTTCAATATTTAATATTTATGATGTGACTACACAAAGTAGTATGAGTAAGACATGTGAAGATGTAAGAAATCCATACTTGCACACAAATAAATAAATAAAAAGCAATGCAACAAAAGGATTTTTTTTATGTGAATCATCCAAGGGTCTCCCAATAAATAGCACTACCCACATTCTAACCAAGAGGAGAGAAAGAAGGAGGAGGGAGATGTAGCCTACGAGTGAAGAAGAAAAAAAAAAAGATAGAGAGAAATTGGGAGAATGGTGTACGAGTAGGAGAAGAGAAAAATGGGGAGAAGTTGTTAGAAATTTCGGAGCACTACACTATTGGAGGAAGAATCTTTCAATGCCTTGTTTGGTGGCAACTCCTTAAAAATTCATTTGGAGCACTTATTGGAGCTATTCTTGGAGTTATTTGGAAGGCATATTTGTGAAAATGAGCACTCTTCACGTGTATGAACGTCGGGGCGCTGTGAGTAAAAATTATTATTTCAGCAAGTTATATTTATACTAAAAGTTATGATTTTCGAGAAATATTTCATTTTCTGTTACGTAAATTTTAGAATTTGTGAATCTTGTTCCAACAAAAAAAACTTTTTGGCTATATGAATTTGGAATAATCTTATGAATATGATTTTTGTGCTCCCCTTTAACGAAAAATTACTCTTTAAGTATATTATGTGGTTTTGTTACTTTGAAAAATGTGCGCCATAAATATTATTTTAGACACTTTGTGATGATGTTATGTGAAACACCGTATATGGGTTTGTTCGCTTTTAGTATGATCTTTGCGCCTTACTGTGCATTAGTTTCATCCTTGCATCGTGCATATAGGCAAAATGTCCTCTCTGGGGAGTTACTGTTTTACGCTTCGAGGACGAATCGTTGTTTTAAGGGGAATGTGATGTAATACTCCTATTTTTAATAGGGTATTTTGTGAATTATTCTTAAATTAGGATAATTATTATTGTTTTTGAATCGGGGGGTGTATTTGTATTTTATTAATCGTAGTTGAGGGGGGGTTAAAGTGCCTTTTCTCAAACCTATGTGAAACCCACCTCCTGTACCACGATCTCTCTCTCTCTCTCTCTCACGATCGGGAATAAGTCCCCGATTCTTCTCCAAAGGCTCGCCATCTTCTCCTCCCACGTCTCCCTCAATTCCACCTCCAATCTGCATAAATCACACCTCTCTTCTTCATTCTCCCCTTCTCCACCTCAATCTCACACTCTCTGTTTTCAGAAATTAAGAAACCCAGTGCTTTGTTTTTGTCTTCCAGAACCACCGCCAACACCACCACTCAACCCCCTGCAATTTCCGGCGGAAACCCACCACAAACAACTCGCCTCCTCCCTCTCCATCAACCGGCGGACATCAGAGTGTAACAGAGCCTCCACAACGCCTCTGCTTTGCGCCGACCCGAATTCCTGACCCGGATTTTCCGACGCCGAAACCCGGTGAATTCACCAGCCGGTCTTCGCCGTCTCTTCAGCTTTTTTGACCAGCGCCTCCTGCTCTTCCAGGCGACCCAGTAGCAGCAATAGTGCTGCAGTTTCAGACCCAGCTCGTCGGTGCCTTTGTCGCCGTTCAAGTCGCAGTTGGACTCACCAATTCGATTCCTCGTTCTTCCCATTCCGGTGAGTCTCGATTTCTGTCAGTTTGTTAATTTCAATTCCGTCAATTCTGTCAATTAGTTGATTTCTGTCAGTTCGCCGCCCCCTTTTGTCTCTGTGTATGTGGTTGGGAATGAAGGAGAAGAAGATGGCTTTGTTGAGGTATTTGTTGTGGTTAGGGGAGTCATTTTTGGAGTTTTATGAAATCTGTGGGGGTGGTTATTGTTGTATTTTCAGAAACTTTGGGGGAGACCATAATTATTAACTAGAATATGTTTTCTTTTAAGTTTATTACTTTCATACTTATAATTATTAATTTCTTTATTAATATTTAATAATTAAGTTAGTTTCTTTAACATGAATTTAAATATAGGTTTTTATAAAATCATTTTGTAAGAAGAGTTTTACTAATAAAAATATATGTTTTTGTTAATAAATAAAGTGGTTTTCTTAAGTAATTGTATAATTTTACTTTTGTGTGTTTTAAATCAATATCTTTTCTTATAAAAGTGGATATTAGTTTATAAATATATATTTACTCTTCTAATAAGTAAATATAACTTTTCTTTAATACTATTATGTACTTTAAATATAATACTCTTTTCTAAATACTAATTATAAATAGCTTTTTCCTAAGTATAATATTTAATAGTTTAAATCCTACCTTTGATTGTATTTGTTTTATTTTTTTTTTCTTAATTAAAATAATTTTATAAATTAATATCATTTTCTAATACTAGAGTTCCGAAATCGATTTTGGGGGTAAATTAAATTTAGAACTTGTCGGGGGAATATTCTTTGCATTTGCATATAGAGCATACTTGCATTTGTTGTATGAGGTTGGTCGTGTATTAATGTTAGGATTATTCGACTATTGTAGGGTTCGTAGACGATCAGTTCATTGAGAACCCGTACGACGAGTACTAGTTTTCGTGCTTGCTTGTGTGTGTGGAGCTTTCTTTAATCCAAGTAAGTTATATGCTCGACTCTTCTACCATCAAAATGAGTTTCCAAGATGTGTTATGAGCCAAATTTGTTACTGTTTTGATTATCGTACTATCCATTTGTTGAAACTCTGAAAATCATGTCTACTTTGGCACAAATTGTGGAACTGAGATCTCTCTCTTGAAAGTATGAGTTATGTTCATGTTGGAACTGAGTAGCACTGTAATCCTTGCTTTCCCTATTGGTTTTGAATACCTGGTTTGGATCGAGAATCATCTTCTTTCAAGAAATATTCATAAGACACTAAGAAACGTAAAGTGAAAGATAACTTGTACGAGCTCTTCTTTAGTTCACTTCGGTGATTATATTTGTCAAGGACCATACGTTCTGGTCAAGAGATTTTGGGAGCCAAACTCTGGCGTACCCTTGGTACCCATAGTCCTACACTACCATGAGGACTTGGGGGTTCCTACTTGTACTACTCTAGCGGAGTTGCTAACCTCTAGGGGGTGTCGACACTTAATGTCTTGTAGGTCAGTATTGAGGCGGGAAGGCCATATCTAGAGGGGCCTTCACAACTGCCTGGTTGAAGTAGGGTTTGATAGACCCACGAGGTAACCTTGAGTTATTTATTTCCGAGGCAGGCGGGAACTCTGCATTCGCTCGTACAATGTTTAATTTCTGGGGCTCATGGGGCAGTAGAGCTAGCTGCTCCCGTGGCACGTGGCCAGGTGGCCGCCAGAAAAGTTTCAGAAGAGGACTTTAATAAGAAAGATTAAGTTGGAATGTCAAATCGAAGTTTATCCCTTTACCTTTCTTGTTTGCCTTTGTGATCTCAATCTAAAGCTTTAATCATCTTTTTCTTTACTTATTCCTTTACTTATTCTTGAATTATGTGCCAAATCATCTGTTTACATGTTGAGGTATTTCTTACTCAGTTTAAGCTGACTTTTGGAAAAACTGTGGTCGGCTTTTGCTATTTGAAAACCCACAGGTTAGCACCGCTGCAGACTCTGGGGGAACGAATCACTAGCTTGGATCAAGGAATCACTTTAGCTCTCACGGAAATAAATTATCAGTTTCTTGTTTTTGTTTCTTTTCAAACAATTTTGCTTGTTTTCAAATTTCCATGTTAAGGACCGCGTTCGGTCATTTTCTTCATTGTAATAAAGTTGATTTTGAATTAAATTTGAAGTTTTGTTCTTTATGGTTTGGTACGAGGCCGACGATCTACTCCGTTCACAATGAGGTAAAACTCCTCGTGCGGGGGACATCTTAGCGGTTTGGGCTAGGCCTGGAATCGCGGGGTGTTGCAGGTGGTATCAGAGCCCGGTTTCGTAACCTTACCTAAAGAGCTAGGGTTAATTAACTAGTTAATCACCAATGGAAAATCTTTTCAAAATTTTAATAACTGGACTAGGAAAGACTAAAACTTGGAAAGTTAATAAGTAAACAAGCCGCGGGGATTGGGTAACTTATGTGTTTTTACAATTCATGTGCTTACTCGTCGATTAAGATGTTAGTTGTTTATTGGGACATTTGTCCATGTGAAAGTTGTTTACCTACTTGTAAGATGTGATTCTTCTTTGGTATAGCTTCATGTTTGTGGATATCATGCTATACAGGAATAAGTTGCTTTAGGCTCATTATATTATTTTATCGACAAGAGAGTAGCGATATTTCGACTTAGATGACCCTATGACCTTCTTTCCTCGTGGAAGCTTCTCGGTAAGCCGGAATTGGAGGTGATCGGTGACGCAGGTTTGGAGTATCCACCAATGAAGATTAGCTTTACGTCCTCTATCTTTCTACGTTTTCCCACCCTCCCACTACCATTCTATCCTCGTGAGAGTCGGTTTATGTTTTGATACCATGCTTATTTGACTTATCTGATTAATACTTCTTTGGTGTGCGTATGTTCCATTATTAAGTAGTAGTCATTTGGAAATAGGATAATGAGCGGTCAGATTTACCACTATTACACCAGGAAACGAACCCGTTCTAGAAATCAACAAGCAACCATGGACCAGGAAGCACGATTCGCCCGACTGGAGCAAATGACCATGAACTTAGCTGAGATTGCCGAGAATAATAACAATCATGGAAATGATATAGCGCGTAAGATTTCCTACATGAAGCCTGACTTCTTCAGGGGCAAGGATGATCCAACTCTGCTTGAAGACTGGATTAGAGATTTCGATAAGATCTTTGAGTCGGTTAACTGCCCAGCTAATCAGTGTGTCCCTTGCGCGGCATACTACTTTAAGGGGGAGGCAGACAATTGGTGGACCGCTAACAAGGCTATGCTCCAAGCACAAGATAACTTTGGATGGGAGGATTTGGTGAAAGCTTTGCGTGAGCGATTTTATCCCTTTCACGTGAAGAAGGCGAAGTTTCGTGAATTCCTGGAACTCAAACAAGGTAATGACACCGTGGAGGAATACTATGAGAAGTTCTCGGAGTTATCAAGGTTTGCTGGAGCCTTAGCCCCAACCGAGGAAGAGAAGATTGATCGTTTCATTGAAGGTTTGAACTACAGTGTCTTGAAGTCTGTGGGGGCAATACAATTTGCCACTCTCCAGGATGCATATGGAAAGGCGATCAACATGGCTCGATATGCTGAACTCAACAATGCGAACAACAAGAAGCGTAAGGCCGATTCACAACCAGCAGGAGGTCAGCTCAAGAACCAATTTGGCAATGAGGATAAGCGCTTTAGGCAAAACCCTAACAACCAAACTGGGAACGGGTCAAACTTTGGTGGATTTGGAAACCGAAATGGAACGTCTCCTCGCACTCACAAGTGCAAGTTTTGCCCTAGGAATCATCCGGGAACAGATTGTCAGGGTAACAAAGTGCAATGCCGTAATTGTGGAATCATGGGGCATAGGATGTATGAGTGCCACAAACCGAGTAACAACCAAGGTGGTGGTGGTAATGAAAAGTTCAATGGAGGCACCAACTATCACGGAGGCAACCAAGGCGGAGGATACGGATCCAACAACAACCAAGGAGGTGGATATCGATCCAATAACAACAATGGTAACAATCAGGGAGGATACAACCGGGGGTATAACAACTACAACCAGCCACAAGTTGGGAACAACCAGGGAAATCGCAACTTCCAGAATGCCCCAGCAGCAACAACAGCTCGGCCATCAGGCACTACTGCAGCGACCACAGCTACAACTGGTCAGGCGAAGGGTTTCATTACTGTGATGAATCCTACAGAGGCAGCAAATGCTAACGCGGTGTCGGGTACATTCCTAATCCATAATCCTCCTACTTTCATTCTATTCCTTTCAGGAGCATCCTATTATTTTGGGTCATCACCTTTTGTTAGAAAGTTCGATTTTCCTTCACCTTCCAAAATTTCTGTTCCAATCTCTACCCCAAGTAGTCAAACCGTGGAGTGCGATAACATGTTTGAGAGAATAAGTTTATAAATTCTGGGTTGTAAGTTTCCAACCGGCCTTATCTTATGTGATCCGGACTTCTACTGATGCGTGACACCAATCCTGGACCAACCTATAAGTATAACCTGAAGTGAGACTACCATCATACCTGGTTTAGCGATTAGAGAACCCTGATATCGAGTGTAACTTGAGTGACGGGGACGTCACTCTCTTTTAAGGGGAATGTGATGAAACACCCTATATGGGTTTGTTCGCTTTTAGTATGATCTTTGCGCCTTACTGTGCATTAGTTTCATCCTTGCATCGTGCATATAGGCAAAATGTCCTCTCTGGGGAGTTACTGTTTTACGCTTCGAGGACGAATCGTTGTTTTAAGGGGAATGTGATGTAATACTCCTATTTTTAATAGGGTATTTTGTGAATTATTCTTAAATTAGGATAATTATTATTGTTTTTGAATCGGGGGGTGTATTTGTATTTTATTAATCGTAGTTGAGGGGGGGGGGTTAAAGTGCCTTTTCTCAAACCTATGTGAAACCCACCTCCTGTACCACGATCTCTCTCTCTCTCTCTCACGATCGGGAATCAGTCCCCGATTCTTCTCCAAAGGCTCGCCATCTTCTGCTCCCACGTCTCCCTCAATTCCACCTCCAATCTGCATAAATCACACCTCTCTTCTTCATTCTCCCCTTCTCCACCTCAATCTCACACTCTCTGTTTTCAGAAATTAAGAAACCCAGTGCTCTGTTTTTGTCTTCCAGAACCACCGCCAACACCACCACTCAACCCCCTGCAATTTCCGGCGGAAACCCACCACAAACAACTCGCCTCCTCCCTCTCCATCAACCGGCGGACATCAGAGTGTAACAGAGCCTCCACAACGCCTCTGCTTTGCGCCGACCCGAATTCCTGACCCGGATTTTCCGACGCCGAAACCCGGTGAATTCACCAGCCGGTCTTCGCCGTCTCTTCAGCTTTTCCGACCAGCGCCTCCTGCTCTTCCAGGCGACCCAGTAGCAGCAATAGTGCTGCAGTTTCAGACCCAGCTCGTCGGTGCCTTTTTCGCCGTTCAAGTCGCAGTTGGACTCACCAATTCGATTCCTCGTTCTTCCCATTCCGGTGAGTCTCGATTTCTGTCAGTTTGTTGATTTCAATTCCGTCAATTCTGTCAATTAGTTGATTTCTGTCAGTTCGCCGCCCCCTTTTGTCTCTGTGTATGTGGTTGGGAATGAAGGAGAAGAAGATGGCTTTGTTGAGGTATTTGTTGTGGTTAGGGGAGTCATTTTTGGAGTTTTATGAAATCTGTGGGGGTGGTTATTGTTGTATTTTCAAAAACTTTGGGGGAGACCATAATTATTAACTAGAATATGTTTTCTTTTAAGTTTATTACTTTCATACTTATAATTATTAATTTCTTTATTAATATTTAATAATTAAGTTAGTTTCTTTAACATGAATTTAAATATAGGTTTTTATAAAATCATTTTGTAAGAAGAGTTTTACTAATAAAAATATATGTTTTTGTTAATAAATAAAGTGGTTTTCTTAAGTAATTGTATAATTTTACTTTTGTGTGTTTTAAATCAATATCTTTTCTTATAAAAGTGGATATTAGTTTATAAATATATATTTACTCTTCTAATAAGTAAATATAACTTTTCTTTAATACTATTATGTACTTTAAATATAATACTCTTTTCTAAATACTAATTATAAATAGCTTTTTCCTAAGTATAATATTTAATAGTTTAAATCCTACCTTTGATTGTATTTGTTTTATTTTTTTTTTCTTAATTAAAATAATTTTATAAATTAATATCATTTTCTAATACTAGAGTTCCGAAATCGATTTTGGGGGTAAATTAAATTTAGAACTTGTCGGGGGAATATTCTTTGCATTTGCATATAGAGCATACTTGCATTTGTTGTATGAGGTTGGTCGTGTATTAATGTTAGGATTATTCGACTATTGTAGGGTTCGTAGACGATCAGTTCATTGAGAACCCGTACGACGAGTACTAGTTTTCGTGCTTGCTTGTGTGTGTGGAGCTTTCTTTAATCCAAGTAAGTTATATGCTCGACTCTTCTACCATCAAAATGAGTTTCCAAGATGTGTTATGAGCCAAATTTGTTACTGTTTTGATTATCGTACTATCCATTTGTTGAAACTCTGAAAATCATGTCTACTTTGGCACAAATTGTGGAACTGAGATCTCTCTCTTGAAAGTATGAGTTATGTTCATGTTGGAACTGAGTAGCACTGTAATCCTTGCTTTCCCTATTGGTTTTGAATACCTGGTTTGGATCGAGAATCATCTTCTTTCAAGAAATATTCATAAGACACTAAGAAACGTAAAGTGAAAGATAACTTGTACGAGCTCTTCTTTAGTTCACTTCGGTGATTATATTTGTCAAGGACCATACGTTCTGGTCAAGAGATTTTGGGAGCCAAACTCTGACGTTCCCTTGGTACCCATAGTCCTACACTACCATGAGGACTTGGGGGTTCCTACTTGTACTACTCTAGCGGAGTTGCTAACCTCTAGGGGGTGTCGACACTTAATGTCTTGTAGGTCAGTATTGAGGCGGGAAGGCCATATCTAGAGGGGCCTTCACAACTGCCTGGTTGAAGTAGGGTTTGATAGACCCACGAGGTAACCTTGAGTTATTTATTTCCGAGGCAGGTGGGAACTCTGCATTCGCTCGTACAATGTTTAATTTCTGGGGCTCATGGGGCAGTAGAGCTAGCTGCTCCCGTGGCACGTGGCCAGGTGGCCGCCAGAAAAGTTTCAGAAGAGGACTTTAATAAGAAAGATTAAGTTGGAATGTCAAATCGAAGTTTATCCCTTTACCTTTCTTGTTTGCCTTTGTGATCTCAATCTAAAGCTTTAATCATCTTTTTCTTTACTTATTCCTTTACTTATTCTTGAATTATGTGCCAAATCATCTGTTTACATGTTGAGGTATTTCTTACTCAGTTTAAGCTGACTTTTGGAAAAACTGTGGTCGGCTTTTGCTATTTGAAAACCCACAGGTTAGCACCGCTGCAGACTCTGGGGGAACGAATCACTAGCTTGGATCAAGGAATCACTTTAGCTCTCACGGAAATAAATTATCAGTTTCTTGTTTTTGTTTCTTTTCAAACAATTTTGCTTGTTTTCAAATTTCCATGTTAAGGACCGCGTTCGGTCATTTTCTTCACTGTAATAAAGTTGATTTTGAATTAAATTTGAAGTTTTGTTCTTTATGGTTTGGTAGGAGGCCGACGATCTACTCCGTTCACAATGAGGTAAAACTCCTCGTGCGGGGGACATCTTAGCGGTTTGGGCTAGGCCTGGAATCGCGGGGTGTTGCATTATGCCTTGGAACACTTGAGTATATTATGGTCCGACCATCAGGATATAATAGATGGTTTTCTGATTTTCTGGCGCGGTCGTAGGGATATAATATGCGATGTGCCACAAAGATGGCGTATTCTGGACATGCCAAATTCTGTGTGATACGATGGTTACCAATGGCATTAGCTGAGTCTGAAATCTGTTACGAGATATTTGATAAATGATCTGTTCAGTATTAAAATATATGGCACCGTTATTCTGGAAATATTCTGAATATGAGTTCCGTTTGGCCTTATCTGAAAAGTATACTTTTTTTTTTCAGTTATCATCATATTTTGATAAACAATTTATTTTGAAACTTAAGGGGAGAAAATACCATACTGAGCTTTGTGACTCATTTTGTTTAAATTAAATGTTTTTCAGGCGACACAACAGAGGTGGAGAAATAGGGATTCTGAAGCGGTATCGTTGGTGAATTTACCGTCTACTTATGTTTGTAGTTTATTTTGAACCAATAAGACTCTATTGTAGTTAAGGGATGTAATATTTTGATGGAGACTTTGTAAGACTTATGGTTTATGTGATATTTGAAGTTTGACTTTTGGAGATATTGATGCTTTGGATTGAGGTAAACAATTTTGTTGGCATTTACTTTTGTCTCTGATCCGCACATTGTGGCTGAACCGATAAATTTCTAATTTGCGCTTTTGATGCTCACTTTTCAAAGAAGTCGATTTTTTTATTAATAATCAAAGTTAGCTAATTCTGTTAATAAGTCATTTACGATAAAATTTCATAAGAATGCATTCAACTAATCTAAAATTTCAAGTTGACCCCGAGAGCTTTAACTCGTTTCCGCACTTCATTTCAAAATTTTAATTTTCAATATTTAGCTAAAACGGTTCAAGCCACATGAGTTTCGTTTGAGGCCTCGGTGGCCGGTCTCGACCCTCGGTCTCGAATTAATAAATCGGGGTCCGGAAAAGGGGGTCGTGACATACAAGCATGGTATGGAAGGAAGCGATGGGGAATGATTTTCGTATCCTTCTAGATGGGCGAACTAGAGACTGGATTTTTGACTTCTTCAAATAGCCAGTCAGTGCAAAAGTGCGAGAATTTTACGGCAATAGTCTGGGCATATGGCGAAACATAAACGATAGGCGTTTTAATGCAACTAATCAGACTCCAACAGGTTGCACGTTATGGGCTCGACTACCTTAATTGGTTTAAAGAAGCAACTATTTGTGGTATTTTGAGCGTTGGAGTTTCACAACCAGCGGAAAAGGGGATGTAGAAACCGCCATCGATGGGATACACAAAGATTAATACAGATGCAACATGGGTAGAGAACGAAATCGCAACAGGTCTCGGGATTTGTGTTCGGGACGAATGGGTATTTTTGAGCTGGAAGATTCTGCAGAGTTAGACGGCATATGTCGCCCTTGGTGGTGGCCATAGAGGAGGGGTTAAAGCTGGCGGCAGAGATGCATTTGACTGACGTCATAATTGAATCGGATAGCCTAAATGCGGTGAAGTTGCTTCAAAAAGGAGTTACTGGCAGAATTACAACGACAAATTCCCTTTCGGACTTGAAAGCTGCACAGGAAGCTTGTGTGAGAATGGTAGAAAATCTTAGAAGAGTAGAATACTCTTTCACTGCTCGGGATGGCGATCAATTGACACACTCTTTTGCCAAGAGGGTTTACACGAAGATAATATGTTCTTATATTATACTATTACTAGGGTATTGCCCGTGCCCGAGGGCACTATCCCAAATTATGTGGACAGATCTCTTTTTATTTGAACGACTTAACATATCTTAGGCCACTACCCAAAAGAAAATCGAAATATTTTGGACAAATTGTGCAAACTCTTAAAGCGCCACGATGTCATAGAAACTGTACAATCTCTAGAACCACATTTTACAACCCATCCTCGTCATGACTTCTCATTGAAGGTAAGAGTATTCACCGTACTACATGTATTCTCAAAGATTTTTTTTTCTTTTTTTTTGATGAAAAAGAAATTTGTTACATAAGAGAAGCAATTTCATTTCCCTCTCCATAAGCGTATTCTCCATTGAAAGTGTCAAATGTCTAGTGCATCAGCATCTTCGTGTTGTCCTACAACGACGCCACCACAGCCACATAAAACCAATAAAAGTCATCATAATTCCCCTGTTAAAGAAAATCAAAAGAAATCAAATCCATGAATAGCAAGATCAATAACAATTTACAACTGTCGGACAACTAATTGCAAGCACATATCAAGCCACTACAACTATATTGATCAAACTGAAGTTTTCTTGAAACATACTACACTTTTTGCTCAAAAAAAAAGAAAAGAAAAAAGAAAAAAAAACATACTAAACTTAACCATTGTAAAAACTACATAAACAAAACAAAAAATAACGAAAAGTTAGTGGTTCACGCTGAGGGCATAAATGGCCTAACCTGGAATAACACTTCTCGGATCTATACCTGACCGCACCATTCCTCTGAACTGGGATGAGCACGTGTAAAAAATATATAGGTGTGCCCATTTTAGTTCCATCAAGTTCTCATCCATCTTGTTTCCCTCATGTTAGTTTCAACCACATCCTGAATTTGTGATAATTATTTGTGCTTGCCCAACTACTCCGGAGCAGAGCATATGATTTTCTTGTTAACAATCAAACATCTTATAGTTGGCACATAATTTCGAAATTCAAATGTGAGAGCAAGCTAGTGTCAAGTGTCAACTCACATAGCAGCAAATAAGGGTCATGGATTCACTTCCATGTCAGCTTCAGCAATTCGTAATTAGAAAATTCACACAGTCACAAAGAAATTTAGAGAGTCAAACTGGTCAGGATTCGAAGAAACACACCGAATCTAAATCGATTAGCGATTAGTTACCGGAAGGAAAGTCTGTATAGAGAGTGAATGCATAGAATTTACCTGGGCGACAATATAATGGGACTTTCAATTTTTAAAGCAAACTGGCAATTCAAATCTAGAATACCTAATTCAATGGGTTTTATATCAACCTGCAATTCCGAATATTGCCATGCATTTCCTAGACTGGCATTGATTGGGGATCTGAAAACATACTCATCTTTGCCCGACAATTCTAAAATATAAAAACTAAAATGTCGAAATCATTGTCAGGGAACGACACAACAATGCGGAGAAAAATATTCAATCGGTGTACAGGTGGAACTTCACCAAACAACAAATAAATTAATAAAATAATGGACTCTTGTGAGAAATACCTCAAAGTTATAAGAGCTCTTAGAGGCCCCTGGTGTCCATCACTGTAAATTAAGGGTCCCTGAAGGAAACAACCTAGGAGATAAACATTGAGAAAACATCTTAGTCACAGGTTCTCTCGTTATGAAACCTCAAGAATCCTCATTTGAGAAAAGTATTCAGAAAACATCAATAGGTAACAACCTCTCAGAGAAAAAAATTGTCGTGTAGGTCACAACATTAATGTGACAAATGTTTTTTTCTACCACATGACTCCAACTGACGCTAGCACTACTACTCAGTATTTCTCTTCTCGAAATTGTTTATGCTCAGCTGAAGATATAACTATCATTGAGGATTGTAGGTACCAAGTGTATTCTATTTTCATCTTGTATGGCTAGGAAGGGTCTGAAGTTATCAGTCAGTGAGAGCTCTTGGTACTAACCTTGATTCGATTGTATGTTGGTTGTGACGGTCTCTTGGTTTAGTGGAGATCACTATCATATTCATGGGTGTAACCTGACTACGGTAGCAGTTTATCACAGAGGAGAAATCTTGCAAACCCTTAAACATTACTATCCTCAACAACACTACTCAATTACTTCTACCCCATTCACTGTCATTCACGGTTACTGTGGTACCAAATACCATGCATATCAAATACCTAGAGGTCTAAAATCTTGATTACTTCACAGATGACATCACATTCAAAGAGCAAGAGAGCACAAAGATCCAGTAAAGATGATTTAACCACTACAGGAGTAAATTACTTAGTCCGTAAACAGATGACATAAACATATAATGAAACTCATCAGTTGCGAAGGGGTTTCTAATTTGAATGTCGCGCTTGATCCACCTTGAATCAAAGAAAACCAGAACACAGTAATTAGCAATGAACAACACTAATCAGACCCCAACTCTAACCCAGCCGGACAAATTGGACATCCAAACCCACAAAAACTGGCATAAATCACCTATGCCACAACTTCATCGCTCAAACCATAGAAACCTACCAATTTTCCTAGAGCAAAATTGCTGTAAAGCAGAAAGTTCTCCCTCCTCACTGGCTCCTGTAGAAGCAAAAAGAACATAAGTGAGCCACACTCCAAATGAAGATATAGATCACAATTTGTAAAAGGATGAGGAACTTACTCTTCAGAACATGAATCACGCAAAGCATAAGAAAGATAGAGAAGGTGCAAGTAAGAATAAAAAAGCTATGAAGAAAGGAAGATGAAAATTCGAAAAGAACACACTATTGACGGAGAAAAGGAGCGAGATTACCGAATAAGAAGCACCATCATTAACAGCGGCTATGAGCCTATGCATCATATAAACCCTCAAAAGAGAATCTGAAAGTGAGAGACGAAGATGTTTTTGAAATTAAAAATACGGGGCTTCCTTTTCATTTGGGTTTTTGACTCTGCTTGATTTGAGGTTTCTGGGTTTAGGGGTTTAAACTGAGAGAGAGAGGGGTGGGCAGAAAGTGAATTGTAGAGACTGAGAGCTTTCGCCATTGGAGGCACTATCGTTCGACGGATAATCCTCTTTCAACATGATCAAAAATTCAAAGAGATCGAGTTCAGAACTTACCCGAGGAGAAGGAGAGACGATAAGGGGAAGCTAAAAGACTTGATCTTGGGTCTATTTGATTCTCTTGGACTCCATAGCTATCTGCAACAGTTTTTTCAAAGAGAAAGCGAGCAAATTGTCCAAGTAATGACAATTTTACTAAGTCCTGTAGGCCAAACTCTACCATCTTTATGTTTCAGGAGTAAATAAGTCAGTTCATAAATAGTTAACATAAACAGAAGGAAACTTACATAAAAGTAGACGAATATTAGTAAGGAAGCATAGTGAAATACGAAGTGGCAAGCTCTATCCCACCTAATACAGTGAAGAAGCCCTAAACTAAAAGCCTAATCACGTGGAATGATAATAAACACCTGGGTTTCGTCATTTTGATTTCCAATCAAACTTGCACATCTTTGTAAGTGAACATAAACACCTATTTGCTCTCTTTTGGTTCAAATGAAATAACGTGAGATTAGATACCTTTGGCCACCACTGGTGTCTATCCCTGGAGGGTGGTCTTGCGCTTCATGTCAATACTCCCTGCCCAAATCGCCAATCACTCCATCCCGCTCTGTGCACATTAAACCAAAAGAAATCCTTATACAGTAAAAGGATACATCCCAGGGGAACACGCACCTTCACCGATGCCGCCGATAGCAGCGGACGGACGACGGACGACACCTGCAATAAGTTCGTGATTTGGAACCCCGACGACGACATCGACGGGTGAAGGCTATAAACGAATTATGTTAAATTTGATTACTTCAAGCATATTCGATTCGATATACTACCACTACTACTGCTACTGCTACAGAATTAGCCTAACCTAAGAACAGCAGCAGGAGTTGGGAGAATGTCTGGTGGTGATTGCGACCGCGACTAACACCCCGATCAAAGCCCCAATTAGCCATCGCCGCCTCTGATTACCAATACCACCAGTTCGGGGTTTATTCTTCTCCCCAGTTTCGATCTCCACCATCACCATCAACGCAAATTCCTTTGTGCAAATCGAGTTTTCAACACAAAATACTGCAATAATCAAATTACGGCAGATAAGCAAAAAGGAAAATTTCAAAACCAAGATGGATTCACTTATCGATAAGCAACAAAACCCATTAGACAGATCAACATTCTTACCTCCGGTGAAAGCAATTGGGTTAGAGGATTGGTAATGAGTTAGACGAACACTTTTGAGCACTCGGACGGACCCTATGGCAGAGCTATTTGAATGGAATACAGTGGGTCAATAAACCTGGTGACGGAGACAGAGACGGAGACGGCGATGAGACCCTCTACTGACAGCGACGGCGATGAGACCCTCTACTGACAGCGACGGCGATGAGGTCTCTCATCCGGGCTTCGTATTTTCTTCTCCCTGAACGGAGAGAGACGAAGTGAGAGAGGGGGAGAACGTGGACAGTTCGTGGGGTTTTTTCTGATTAGGTCGTGGGCTTTTGTTTTTATTCAGAAAGGTCATTTATTAAAGTAGGTGAGATCTAACGGCTAGGATGATTTAATCTAATCTAAGGGCTGAAAGTCAAAAGTTAGTTAAACCATTGTGTTTTATAGAATAGACTAGGGTATTGCCCGTGCCCGAGGGCACTATCCCAAATTAGGTGGACAGATCTCTTTTTATTTGAACGACTTAACATATCATAGGCCACTACCCAAAAGAAAATCGAAATATTTTGGACAAATTGTGCAAACTCTTAAAGCGCCACGATGTCATAGAAACTGTACAATCTCTAGAACCACATTTTACAACCCATCCTCGTCATGACTTCTCATTGAAGGTAAGAGTATTCACCGTACTACATGTATTCTCAAAGATTTTTTTTTCTTTTTTTTTGATGAAAAAGAAATTTGTTACATAAGAGAAGCAATTTCATTTCCCTCTCCATAAGCGTATTCTCCATTGAAAGTGTCAAATGTCTAGTGCATCAGCATCTTCGTGTTGTCCTACAACGACGCCACCACAGCCACATAAAACCAATAAAAGTCATCATAATTCCCCTGTTAAAGAAAATCAAAAGAAATCAAATCCATGAATAGCAAGATCAATAACAATTTACAACTGTCGGACAACTAATTGCAAGCACATATCAAGCCACTACAACTATATTGATCAAACTGAAGTTTTCTTGAAACATACTACACTTTTTGCTCAAAAAAAAAGAAAAGAAAAAAGAAAAAAAAACATACTAAACTTAACCATTGTAAAAACTACATAAACAAAACAAAAAATAACGAAAAGTTAGTGGTTCACGCTGAGGGCATAAATGGCCTAACCTGGAATAACACTTCTCGGATCTATACCTGACCGCACCATTCCTCTGAACTGGGATGAGCACGTGTAAAAAATATATAGGTGTGCCCATTTTAGTTCCATCAAGTTCTCATCCATCTTGTTTCCCTCATGTTAGTTTCAACCACATCCTGAATTTGTGATAATTATTTGTGCTTGCCCAACTACTCCGGAGCAGAGCATATGATTTTCTTGTTAACAATCAAACATCTTATAGTTGGCACATAATTTCGAAATTCAAATGTGAGAGCAAGCTAGTGTCAAGTGTCAACTCACATAGCAGCAAATAAGGGTCATGGATTCACTTCCATGTCAGCTTCAGCAATTCGTAATTAGAAAATTCACACAGTCACAAAGAAATTTAGAGAGTCAAACTGGTCAGGATTCGAAGAAACACACCGAATCTAAATCGATTAGCGATTAGTTACCGGAAGGAAAGTCTGTATAGAGAGTGAATGCATAGAATTTACCTGGGCGACAATATAATGGGACTTTCAATTTTTAAAGCAAACTGGCAATTCAAATCTAGAATACCTAATTCAATGGGTTTTATATCAACCTGCAATTCCGAATATTGCCATGCATTTCCTAGACTGGCATTGATTGGGGATCTGAAAACATACTCATCTTTGCCCGACAATTCTAAAATATAAAAACTAAAATGTCGAAATCATTGTCAGGGAACGACACAACAATGCGGAGAAAAATATTCAATCGGTGTACAGGTGGAACTTCACCAAACAACAAATAAATTAATAAAATAATGGACTCTTGTGAGAAATACCTCAAAGTTATAAGAGCTCTTAGAGGCCCCTGGTGTCCATCACTGTAAATTAAGGGTCCCTGAAGGAAACAACCTAGGAGATAAACATTGAGAAAACATCTTAGTCACAGGTTCTCTCGTTATGAAACCTCAAGAATCCTCATTTGAGAAAAGTATTCAGAAAACATCAATAGGTAACAACCTCTCAGAGAAAAAAATTGTCGTGTAGGTCACAACATTAATGTGACAAATGTTTTTTTCTACCACATGACTCCAACTGACGCTAGCACTACTACTCAGTATTTCTCTTCTCGAAATTGTTTATGCTCAGCTGAAGATATAACTATCATTGAGGATTGTAGGTACCAAGTGTATTCTATTTTCATCTTGTATGGCTAGGAAGGGTCTGAAGTTATCAGTCAGTGAGAGCTCTTGGTACTAACCTTGATTCGATTGTATGTTGGTTGTGACGGTCTCTTGGTTTAGTGGAGATCACTATCATATTCATGGGTGTAACCTGACTACGGTAGCAGTTTATCACAGAGGAGAAATCTTGCAAACCCTTAAACATTACTATCCTCAACAACACTACTCAATTACTTCTACCCCATTCACTGTCATTCACGGTTACTGTGGTACCAAATACCATGCATATCAAATACCTAGAGGTCTAAAATCTTGATTACTTCACAGATGACATCACATTCAAAGAGCAAGAGAGCACAAAGATCCAGTAAAGATGATTTAACCACTACAGGAGTAAATTACTTAGTCCGTAAACAGATGACATAAACATATAATGAAACTCATCAGTTGCGAAGGGGTTTCTAATTTGAATGTCGCGCTTGATCCACCTTGAATCAAAGAAAACCAGAACACAGTAATTAGCAATGAACAACACTAATCAGACCCCAACTCTAACCCAGCCGGACAAATTGGACATCCAAACCCACAAAAACTGGCATAAATCACCTATGCCACAACTTCATCGCTCAAACCATAGAAACCTACCAATTTTCCTAGAGCAAAATTGCTGTAAAGCAGAAAGTTCTCCCTCCTCACTGGCTCCTGTAGAAGCAAAAAGAACATAAGTGAGCCACACTCCAAATGAAGATATAGATCACAATTTGTAAAAGGATGAGGAACTTACTCTTCAGAACATGAATCACGCAAAGCATAAGAAAGATAGAGAAGGTGCAAGTAAGAATAAAAAAGCTATGAAGAAAGGAAGATGAAAATTCGAAAAGAACACACTATTGACGGAGAAAAGGAGCGAGATTACCGAATAAGAAGCACCATCATTAACAGCGGCTATGAGCCTATGCATCATATAAACCCTCAAAAGAGAATCTGAAAGTGAGAGACGAAGATGTTTTTGAAATTAAAAATACGGGGCTTCCTTTTCATTTGGGTTTTTGACTCTGCTTGATTTGAGGTTTCTGGGTTTAGGGGTTTAAACTGAGAGAGAGAGGGGTGGGCAGAAAGTGAATTGTAGAGACTGAGAGCTTTCGCCATTGGAGGCACTATCGTTCGACGGATAATCCTCTTTCAACATGATCAAAAATTCAAAGAGATCGAGTTCAGAACTTACCCGAGGAGAAGGAGAGACGATAAGGGGAAGCTAAAAGACTTGATCTTGGGTCTATTTGATTCTCTTGGACTCCATAGCTATCTGCAACAGTTTTTTCAAAGAGAAAGCGAGCAAATTGTCCAAGTAATGACAATTTTACTAAGTCCTGTAGGCCAAACTCTACCATCTTTATGTTTCAGGAGTAAATAAGTCAGTTCATAAATAGTTAACATAAACAGAAGGAAACTTACATAAAAGTAGACGAATATTAGTAAGGAAGCATAGTGAAATACGAAGTGGCAAGCTCTATCCCACCTAATACAGTGAAGAAGCCCTAAACTAAAAGCCTAATCACGTGGAATGATAATAAACACCTGGGTTTCGTCATTTTGATTTCCAATCAAACTTGCACATCTTTGTAAGTGAACATAAACACCTATTTGCTCTCTTTTGGTTCAAATGAAATAACGTGAGATTAGATACCTTTGGCCACCACTGGTGTCTATCCCTGGAGGGTGGTCTTGCGCTTCATGTCAATACTCCCTGCCCAAATCGCCAATCACTCCATCCCGCTCTGTGCACATTAAACCAAAAGAAATCCTTATACAGTAAAAGGATACATCCCAGGGGAACACGCACCTTCACCGATGCCGCCGATAGCAGCGGACGGACGACGGACGACACCTGCAATAAGTTCGTGATTTGGAACCCCGACGACGACATCGACGGGTGAAGGCTATAAACGAATTATGTTAAATTTGATTACTTCAAGCATATTCGATTCGATATACTACCACTACTACTGCTACTGCTACAGAATTAGCCTAACCTAAGAACAGCAGCAGGAGTTGGGAGAATGTCTGGTGGTGATTGCGACCGCGACTAACACCCCGATCAAAGCCCCAATTAGCCATCGCCGCCTCTGATTACCAATACCACCAGTTCGGGGTTTATTCTTCTCCCCAGTTTCGATCTCCACCATCACCATCAACGCAAATTCCTTTGTGCAAATCGAGTTTTCAACACAAAATACTGCAATAATCAAATTACGGCAGATAAGCAAAAAGGAAAATTTCAAAACCAAGATGGATTCACTTATCGATAAGCAACAAAACCCATTAGACAGATCAACATTCTTACCTCCGGTGAAAGCAATTGGGTTAGAGGATTGGTAATGAGTTAGACGAACACTTTTGAGCACTCGGACGGACCCTATGGCAGAGCTATTTGAATGGAATACAGTGGGTCAATAAACCTGGTGACGGAGACAGAGACGGAGACGGCGACGGCGATGAGACCCTCTACTGACAGCGACGGCGATGAGACCCTCTACTGACAGCGACGGCGATGAGGTCTCTCATCCGGGCTTCGTATTTTCTTCTCCCTGAACGGAGAGAGACGAAGTGAGAGAGGGGGAGAACGTGGACAGTTCGTGGGGTTTTTTCTGATTAGGTCGTGGGCTTTTGTTTTTATTCAGAAAGGTCATTTATTAAAGTAGGTGAGATCTAACGGCTAGGATGATTTAATCTAATCTAAGGGCTGAAAGTCAAAAGTTAGTTAAACCATTGTGTTTTATAGAATAGATTATTTGAGCAAATGATGTATTTCAATTTGATGTTTTAGGCATAACTACCCACTCGTAATGATATAAATCTTTTGCGGAGTACACACTACACGGTCGAGCTCCGGCAGAGAAAATGTCAGCCAACCGCTTGCTCTTCACCAACGGCGTCCTCTCATCCTCCTCCTCCGTCCCTCCAGCCCCAACTTTCCTCGAATCCCACCCAGGTAACACCACCACCACTCTCTTCTCTCTCCCACTCAAAAACAAAACCCTAACCTCATCACTCACTCACTCTCTATTCGTTACAATTTCAGGCGCTTACACCACAACTCGCACACACAACAACGGCTCATCCCTCTTGTTCTGGCCACGACACCTCCTTAGAATCGCCCATTCAGCCAAAACCCTCATCAGAGAAAAACCCAATTTGTTATTTGACTCTGGGAATCGAAAAGATTTGATCCTATCACAGTTTGCTGAATTGGGTTGTTGGGAATTTAAGATTGGGGATCTGGTTGATGATTCGATGAAGAGAGTGTTGCCGGTGGCGTTGGAAGAGATGGGGGTTGGGGAGGAGCTAGCAATCACGACGCTGTTGAGTGGGAATAGGGAGAAGATGAGTGGGATTAAGGTTTTTGATGAAGAGAGTTTTTGTGAGGTTTTTGATGTGTTTATGCATGTGGGTATGTATGTGCCTCCTGTGTTTGGTGTTGCTGGAAATGGGGCAAAGTTGGCGGTTGTGGGTCGCGGGAGGGATGTTGCGAGTGCTAAGTATTCAGATTGGGTTAGGTAATCCATCATGAGCTTATGTGTTTTTGGTGACGACTTGTTGTTATGGTGATTTTGTCGATATGCTTAGTTTGAGATGTGTTTATGACGCAGGGTTAGGAAGGATCTTGAGAAGTTTAGGCCGCCGTCGGTAACGGAGCTCTTGTTGTCGAACGACGGTGATCGGATTCTCGAGGGTTGCTTGTCAAATCTCTTTGTGGTCTGCCGCAAGGAAAACAAGGTAATATATGCTAATAATAATTTCTGTATGTTTTCAGTTTATTGAACTAAATTTTGGAGTGCTCAAACATCCATCCATTGAGTTAATTTATGTGGCATTGGAAAGCATATTTCGAAACCTACTGAAAAGATAGCTGACACTGATTTGGACTTCGGAGAAATGTATATGCAGTGATGAATGTTTAACATTGGAGTGTAGAAGAATTCGGCCAGCTGAAATGAACTGTTAGTGCCGTTTATCGTTAGAAGAAGCACGGTTACATATTTCTGAGATAGGGTATGAATCCAATGGATTCTAATCAAATAAGGAACATCTTAATGCGATAATTGAATAATAATAATAATAATGTAAGACACACAATACAATATTGATTAATAATGATGAAGGACTACATATGTCTATATAGAATACTAGAGAAGCCCTTAGAAGCTAAGTATTAACTAATTGCTATTTAGACCCTGTAGTTCCTATATAAACAATGCCGCACATCTTCGAGTCAGCTATAGTTTTACAACTAATTTGACGGGTGATATGCCATCTTTGTCGTTATAGCACTGCAACAGTTCAATAATGTCTTGTTGTAGAGATTAGGACCAGGCCTAGTCTTTTTTGTAAGATGAAAAGGCTTCTCCTGTTGATTTAGCTTTCGGTAGATAGGAATTTGAGATGAAAGAGCTTCTTGTTTTCGAGTTCATAGCAACAGATATAGTTGCAGCTATAATGACCAAATGTAAATGGAGATACTACTTTTTGTAAGAGTTCTGTTTTCTAGGACTTTGTTCTACTTTGTTTGCCAGAAGAATTTGATTGGCAATTATCTGCATATTCAAATTACTTAGACTCGGGGGATAAGTTTTGATTAATGAATAATTGAACTTAGGATAATCCATACAAGATTTTTTTTTGGATGGGGTGCAAATGCATTTTATTTGGCAATGAAGACAAGTCTTTGCAGCACCGCTTCTTGCATTGTGAATTGGTTAGAGCTTGGTGGGACCAAACCTGCTCGGTTTTCGTGCCAGGACTCAGTATTGGAGTTGAAATCATTTACTTTTTGCTTGCAAAGGGAAATAGGTTGGCCAAGAAATCGGTGCCAAGCACTAGTTTGCATTTTGTGAGGAAGTTAAGGGAACTGATCGGTGCGCAGCATGCGCTTTTGAGAATGGTTTCCTTCTTTAATTTTCTCTACACAGAGGGCGAGTGCCTCCCTTTTCAGCACTACAGTAAGAAACCTCTTCTAAGTACAGTTGGTTAAGGGTGTAAAATTAGCAGGGTTTTTGCCACAATGGACGCTTTAGAGGAGTTCAAAGGGCTTTTCACAATGGATGCTGAGATTGTCATTTTATGTCTTGAAGGGCTTTTTAGACAACTTGTATTTTAACTGAATTGATTGGACAATTAAAATAGTCGAATTAGATTTGTTGGTCCTCCATTCTTCGCTTTGTCCTCCTTTCTTTCCTGCATAAGTTTTATCTGCTGTTGCCGCTGCTTCTCTCTCCCTTCTCTTTCCTTCTTATGCGACATCAAGCCACCGAGTCCTCAAATGTTGCTCTCAGTGTTTACACTGCTTACTTTTGTGAATAGTGACAACGTTCATGTGCACTTCTCTTTAATGTGTTCGTAGGATTTGCCTTATAGTTGCATCAGTGATGGGGGAAAAGACAATCATAGTTTCAGTACATATCCTATTGAAATACAAACAGCGCCTATCGGGGACGGTGTTCTTCCAGGAGTAATACGCCAGGCAATCATTGAGTATGTCTTTTCCTGTCTCTGAAACTCTAGTCTGTTTTCTGGTTAAAGTTTGAACTGCTCAGAAAAAAAAATTCTCTTAATTCTGGGTTGTCATTACACAGAGTCAAAATAGACGCACATAGACACACGTCTTAATTGAAAATCTCTCTCTTGAAATAGCCTTATAACATTGACTGTAGTCTGAGATCATGCATAAACATCCTTTTCTGTTCTACGGTTCTACCAATCAAACATTTTCAGAAGGCTAGCAAGATGGCGCAGTGTGGGTTGCATATTTCAACAGACTCCAATTCAATGTGAAAATATCTGCATTTGGCAATATGGCACAGTGTAACTGGAGGGTGGGCTTCTCTTCTACGTCATATTGATGCTTACAATATGCTGGTCTATGGGGATGATAGATTTGGAACTTAATAATGTATACATTTTATCGCAGGGAGCCAATTGGGTAATCAAGTCTCTTAACGACTTTTAGTCTACAGGAATGAACTTATGAAGGTTTAGTTCTTGAGTTGTTATTTTCCCTTCTCCATGCCATTCTTTTGGTGTAATAGAACAATGCACGTTGTTGTCATTCAGATATTGAGGTCAAACTATACCAACTGAAGTAATTGCAGATCAGCAAGGTTGCAATGTGGTTAAGTTACTTTTCACTGAAAGAGAGGTGTTTCAGAATAGTATTAAACACTAAAAATGTACAAATGAATGGAGGAAAACATATTAAGATGGTAGATACCTCATGAAATCGTCTATGAGATAGTCAAATTGGCATATAGAGCAGAAATTATGGTAAAGAATTGAGACTAAATACTGCAATTATGGTGCTTATTATTGTGATTTGAGTAGCTCTGATTATTAAACTTATGACTCACACAATGAAACTTTAGGAATATGTTATTAAGAGATGGGCCAATTGTGAGAGATTTCCAATAGTCCCGCAAAATTACCCAAAACCAATTTGGTTTTATGTCAGGGAGATTGACTATGGAGGCCGTAGTCCTACTTAGGCTCTTAATGGAGAAGTTCAGAGGAAGTAAGGACAACCTACATTTAGTGTTCATAGACTTAGAGAAGGCATATTATAGAGTGTCGAAAGAGTTAATGTGGAAATTGTTGGATAAAAGGGGCTACATATTCATTATTTAAGGTGATTGAGAACATGTACGAGGGAGCAATTACTAGTGTGCGGACAGTGGGAGAAGAGATAGAGACAAGAGAATTCCTGTAACAATAGGTTTACACCAGGAGTCGGTGTTAAGTCCAAATATGTTCACTTTGGTAATTGATGAGGTTACAAGGAGTATCAGTCCAAAGATGTTCACTTTGGTTATTGATGAGGTTACAAGGAGTATCCACGATGATATACCGTGGTGAATGTTATTTGCAGAAGATATAGATTGATTTATGAACAAGGAGTGAGCTCTACGGTAAGTTACAATTATGGAGGAGTAATCTAGAATTTAAAGGATTCAGAATTAGTCGGACCGAGATACTATATGGAGTGTAGCTTAAGTGGCCATTGGATACTTGGTCCGACTAAATAAATGTTGGTGTCAAGAAGTGTCAAATAAGGATCATTTTAGATATCTTGGGTCTATTTTACATAGTGATGGAAGGATAGACTTAGGTGATACCCATAAGACAAGAGCAGGGTAGACGAAGTGGAATGCACCTGGGGTGCTGTATGATGTAGGATCCTCGGCTATGTTGAAGGGCAAGTCTATAGAACCTCTTTAAGACTTGCGTTGATGTATGGGATGGAGCGTTTGGTACTCAAGAAAAATTAATAAAATAAGTGAGTGAATAAGAAACAAGAATGCGAAGGTGTCGTGTATATCGTAGGCCATTCGGTAGGAGAATTAATGCGGTTCAAATTGAAGGTTGTATGCGAGGGAGAGGGAGACCAAAATGAACCTTGTTAAGTCAAATTAAAGCCAAGGGAGGAAATGTGTTTGGACAGACGCCATGGAGACACTTGATCTATGTAGCCGACTCCGGCTAAATTGGGGAAAAGGCTTGTTGTGTCACTGTAATTCGACCAGGACGAAATCTTACATTTCCCGCTAAAATTTTAGCCACCTACAAATGGGATGGCGTATTATAACCTTAATATTGCTGCAAGGTTGTGTGAACTATTGGACACATGTTTCTCATCTCTCCTGAGCTTCCATATCTTCATCAGGTTACCAGATGTATGGTGTTGACATCAAATGTTGCTGATAATGACATATTTCACGTCACATTTGCTATTTGATGATATCCAGCTACAAATTTCTGTCTTTCTTGTTTGTTGCTTACCCATGTACTTTTCTCTGTTAATACAATTTTGTGATTGTCCGCAACAACCAAAAATACCCATTTGATGTGTGATGTGCTAGATTGATCACGGAGTTTGTTCTAATGATTTTAGTTCTTGCAGCATGTGCTCCAAAAATTCTATTCCGCTTCGAGAAGTTTCACCATCATGGTCCGAGCGTGAGACGTGGGAAGAGGCCTTTATTACAAGTAAGTTCCCAACTTCTGTTTTATATTTTGGAAATAGTGATTTCATAATTTTAGAGGGATGCCTAGGTTTGTCATATATGCATACATAATAGGAATCCACTAACTGTTAACCACTCCTCCTTTCTCCTTCCACGCGAACTTCATATTTATATATGGGTACATGCCTTTTACGACTCAAATAATTGAAAATGTGCATGCATGGTAGGCAAACGTTGGCACTGCATGTTTGCTTCCTGAAATGGAAGAGGGTCGTTAATGTACATAGTGTTGATTGGATCGGTAGGCTACATGGCTGCTTTCCCAGTGACACTGTCTTGTTATGGTGTTTTATATTACTTTTGAACCACCACTTATTGGTAAAGGTGACATTTATTGGTATAAAGGAGATTGCGGCTTCACAAAATGTTAGATTTCTTAGATTCATGTGAACGAAGATACTGATGTGAACTACAAGGACGTGCTTGCTTTGGAGGACCCTAAGGGCGTTAGGTATTGTTGAATTAAAAATTCTTTTTGTCCTGGTGAAGATGCAAAGATGTCCCTGTAGTTAGAGCTGATAGCTGTGGGGTATAGAGGAGCAAGGACAGTGTACTTTGGGGGTTTGCCAATAGATCAAACTAGAAAGGAGAACTGGTTTTACGGAGTGGTATAAGCCATCAATTGCTTTGATGCCTTATGATTTCGATAAATTGTTGAATTTATTGTTCTTGAAACTGTCCTTTTGATCGTCAGCGGGAAATACCAGAACATTTTCAATCTAACAATAATAGAAGGAATATGAGGTGTCACTGGCTCTTCTGGAGTGTAACCTTTTGTAGAAACTCGAAAGCTCTATTAAGCAATAGATTCTGGGAAGATGGAGTCAGTAGCTTAGCAAAGGTTAGAAGAACAATGGTGGATCTAGAACTTTAAGCTACGTTACCCGTACTCTTCTAAATTGCCGTCGTAGCCGTGTTGGTACGATCCGACATGGGTGTGGGCGTGTAATGTGTGGCGGGTGTGGCTGAATATGACTGAACGCATTGACTATGGCAACCTCTCGTTCCGATGAAGGCTTGGGCGCCATCTCTCACCTTCTGCTTCTGGACCCGCCCTCATCTCCGGCGCGGCTGGGTCTATCATCTTTATGTCAGAAGCAGCAGTATGGTGAAAGAAGTTGTAGCAGAGGCAGTTAGGTTCTGGTCTTAGAAAAATGAAGGGTCAACTAGGTTTAGTTTTGGGCTTACTCAAAACATTTGTCTGGCCAAGGGTTTAATTATATATCAGCAGGCCTTCAAAAGAAGAGTACAAAATTTCAATGCAGTCCTTGTAGTTTAGCTATATAACAGTTAAATACACTAAAACTTGCATAAACAAATTGCAATTCTTTATTTTATGCATTCTCATGTATGACATTGTATAAATATACTAGTAGGTTCGTCACGCGCTACGCGCGTTTGGGTGTTATACATACTAAATATATTAGTTTTTAATATTTTACAGTTGTGTTTTATCTTTGTAATGAATTCGTAAAATTTCGGTAGACCAAAATTGTGTTCCACGAATAATATTATTAGTTACAGTTAAAACCAAAGTCATGTACGAGTACATTTTTTCGCATACTTCCAAGTTGATAAAATAAAACACATATTAATTGTTAATATTTTTGAGTCGTGCTTTATGTTATGTAATTTTATGTTATTGCAAAAATGTTTAAAATCTCGGTGAGCTAAAAGTCGTGTTCCAAGAAATTTATTATTAAAAATAGTACAAGCGAATTCATGTAGGAGTACATTTTTCGCATGCTTTGAAGTTGATAAAATAAAATACGTAAAGAAAGTGCTAAATAAATAAGTATTTAAATTTAGTTGTATATTTCTATATCTTGAGAGTATAATTAAGGCTTATAGTGGTAGTAAATTTAAAAGGAAACTATCACATTAATAATGCATGTGAAAATATATTAACTCACTATATTTATTAATAGGTACTAGGTAGAAGTAGTAATATGAGTTTAAGTATGAAGGCAAAATAAGTATAAATGGTGTTACTTTGCTTAATGCCTATCATGCTTTTTATAAAGTAGGTAGATTTAGAAACAATTTTTCTTCTACCATATCCCCAGTTCATTCTCTTTTAGTGCACTTCAATTTACACAAACTGAACCAGAATGTTAGAAAAACCCCAAATTGTATTTAACGGTAAGGATCCTCCCAATCCTGTGAATAGCATCAACACAAAATTTCTTCAGTCCCTCGCACCTAGAACAGGGTACCCAGAAACCTCAACCAAATTGATCTAGAAGTCAAGCGTGGAAAATTAATCTAATCAGAGGTAAATAATCGAACTTGCCACACTGGAGTGTAACAATTGAATTGGATGAGGGTTGGATTTTAATACGTCCAACTCGTGGAAGACCCAGATGCTTGAATTTCAATCCTAAAGAACCCGCCTCGAATCTCTCATCTTCTCCATCAGTCAGCTTAAATCACTTTTTTGGATCAATTGGAAATATAACCTGAGTAAGTTGTACTGAGTTCCTGATTGAATATTGTTTGATTGATTCATTTTGGGTCATGATTCAGCAGCAATTGGCGGCCCCGCGCCCTCATGTGGAAGTCATGGGTATAGGATTTATTGGAATCATGCAGTTAAGATGGGAGATTGTAAATTTGTGACACATAAATTCATTGTCACTGGTGACCTTTGTGTTGTGGGGGGGGGGGGGGGTGGTGGTGATGATTGAGAAAAAGGAAGGTCTTGTTATATTTCCAGAAAGTCAAGTGTTGCAGAACAGCAGAGAGAGAGGAGAGAAAAGGTAAAGAGTTACTGTATTAGTAAACAGGTAGTACATGACAACCCAGCATAAGGGTAAAACACTCATCAGTACTAAATTGTTGTTTAAGAAGCCTTTTAAATTGTGTAACATTCACGTTCCAGTGAATATTCCAAAATACAGTATAGATTGATTTGAAGATGTGCTTGTGTGTGTGGGAGGGAGTAAAATCAATGTTCCCATTGGTGTGCTGAGTGAGGGAGAGGGAGGTCCATTGGGTTTGTGCTGGCCAACCGCTTCAAAAGGTGGATTCTTCAGGCAAATACTTAGGTGGGAATATACTAAGATTAGAAGTGGGTAGATACCAACCGCTTCAAAAAGTGGACACTCAAAATCAATGTTTCCGGGAAAGTACTTAGGTGGGAATATATAAGATTACAAGTGGGTAGATACTAAGATTAAAAGAGTGTGTGTTGGGGGGGGGGATATTTTTGTAAATTAGGTGTACTCTTCCAAGCTTTTAAGCGGAGTTGTGTGTTGAAGTTATTTTCAGGATTCCAGAAGTGGCCCTCTTGGGGATTTGGCTAGAACCAGTTAATTGGCAAGTATCTTAGGTTGTGAAGGAAGGTTAATGTCAGTGAGTTGATTTTATCACCTTCGGGTTCTTATCTGAGTCTATGATTGTGCATAATTGTATTGTAAATTTTTTTGAAGAATGGGCCGTGGGTCAGAAATGCCAATAGTTAAAGCACTTAAAGAAGTTTCAAGAAGACTTTTTTGTCTATCAAAGGTGCAAAGGTGCAATTCAAGTCTCACAAATCTGTTATTTTCTTTATTTCGTTCTTTTTGGTGGTTAAAAGTTTAGAGTAATTCCGAAAGAGAATTTTATTGAGGAAATGGAGAGGAATGTAAGTAATCTACTTGATTGCAATGATTTTTATTAAATAGTTGAAAGGGTTTTGGTCAACAAAGGTCATTTTTCCCGAGCACTGCTTGGAAGGTGTGGTTAGAAAAAGGCTTGAAGATAATTTTGGAAACACAGCTATTTCATTGAAGTTGGGGAAGACTGTAGCTTGGAGGCAGAGGAACGCTTCTTACATGTGCTGTCTTTAAAAAAGGCATTATTATGTCAGCGGGCCTGTATTTCAATCTTGTGTGCGAAATAAGGTTAGTGAGAGGGTAATTGTGAAATTTGGTTAGCATGAATGGTCTAGTGCATTGCTTTTAGCATTCATTAGGATTAGGGATAGTGAGACTTCTGGAAGTGAGTTGCTCAAAAAAGGAAAAAAATGACTTCTGGAAGTGGTTATCTTTGACAACATGGTACGTATTTTTCGGAATGTTATTCTGAGAAGAAATTTAGAACATTGAAAATTGCAATAATTTCTTACTTTCACATATTTTTTCTGGGAGTGGGATTGATATCCAGGAGTTGGAATTGTCTAAAGCCTATCATCCGTTGAATATTTTTTAAAAACCCTTTCTGCACACGAAATTTTGTTGCCAAAAGAATTATCAGCTCCTTTTTGTTCGGGTAGTTAACAAAATAATTAGGCTTGGTTGTATATATTCCTAACCTATTGTTACATTCAATTCAGAATCCAATCTGGACCTGTCATATATTTCCGTTATTTTGATGACATGTTTGATATGGATTTTAAAAATCCCTAGTAGCTTCTTAAAAAAAAGTGTTTAATAGTTTCCTGCTCTTTTCCTTGTTATACACGTTACACGTCAGCATGAAACTTTGTGGTCCATTTTGGTAGTTATCCCAATCATAGAAGGAGCAGGGGTAACCTTTTGGCTATTTTATTTCTTCGTACAATCATTTGGAAGGTGTTTGTGGTAGACGCCATCTGAAATATGTTTCTCTCCGATGCTGGGTTTCATGTGAGAACATTTTAGTTGTGAATATTCTCCTGGTGCTGGACACCACAAATTGTTGCTGTATCTATAAGAATGAGCGAATAAATTGATTCATTAGCGTATTCAATGGATACTGCCTATTCACTTTGGAGTTTGATCTCAAATTGATTTGGCCAGTCTTGGTTACGCTTGTTCATTTCACTGTTCCTTTATGCTTGGTGAGATAGTCTGCCTCGTAGAAGATTGAAAATGTTTTTGGAAAATTGTGCCTCATGTAATCATGTGGAGTCTATGGGGAAAATAACTAGGAAATTTTCGCGGAGCGCTCAGCTTTCACTCTCAATTTTGAAATGTTGCATCCAAGGATGTGGAATCAATGGCATCCACTGGATCCTGATTCATCTATTTAATAGCGTAGCATAATTAGCATAGCATAATTATAGCTTAGCGTTATTCTAGGGGTTGATTTGTAATTTGTATTTACCCTTGTATAAATCACATAGAAATGGAAAAGTCCGGAGAGGACAATTTCACATACCTTCATGGTATCAGAGCCCGCCGCTGCAGCCGCCGTTGCACACGTCCTGTGCACTGCCGCCGCCTAAGCGCTTCGGTCCGCTCCCCGTTGCTTCCGCACTCTCTCTCGCTCTCCCCCTTCGCTCTCCCCCTTCGCGTCGCACTCCGCAACGCCGCTCGTCCTCAAACCCGCTGCCCACTGCGGCGGTGTCTCACCTGATCGTTGAACCCATCTGGTACGATCGTCCCTCTTCTCTGCCTCTGTCGCGGATCCACCGTCGATCCCCGGGCCACAGCCACTGTCTCTTCTTTGCTTCAGGTCGTCTCGCTTCAGGTCGTCTTCTCCAGAGCCCTAGCTCTCTGTTCCCGATCGTGCAGCACCGCCTCCGGTCGCATCTCATCGTTGTGCATACTGATAAACCAGAAACCTGGAATTTCTCACCCCGGCGATTTGAATTGATTCCGATAAATTGAGGCACAACAATTGAATCGATTATCAATAGAAAAGGGGAGAATTGATTCTGATAAATTGAGGCACATCAATTGCAATTGAGGCACAACAATTAAATCGTTCAAGATTCTCTAACGACGGTACCGAAGTAGCCCCGATTGCTCACTGCTCTCGCTTGGAGAAAGTGGCTTTTGTTTTGTGAGATTCATCAGTTGTAGTTGTCGGTAACTTTTGTGAGTTCAGGCTTTGTAATTGGGGATCACTTTCCAAGCACCACGTGGGTAACTTTGTGGCTCCTTACAATCAGTTTGGTTTGGCCTTGTTTGGGTGGAATTTCAACTGCGGTCAGAAAGTAATAATTTACTTCAGGTCGTATTGTTTTGAGATTTTTTGTGAGAATCTGCTTCTCTTCGTAATCATTCGTCATGTCAACCGCCAAGCAAACCTTTTCTCCTCCCCAAGCAGGCTCACGCAATAGTAATCGTCGTCAGTGTTGACGAAAAGGTCGGGCACAGACTCAGCAACACCCACATCAACACCCTGCCTCCCCTCACGACAACTGGGTGTGGTGTCCTGCCTCATCGTCCCTGACTGCTCAGTCAGGCCCCTATCCCCCGACACCGGATTGGACACAGTCAGGACCCTCTCAGCCTACAGTTACGTTATGTATTCTTGGTCCAGAACCTTCTCAGCGTTCACAGGTTCTTGCTGCCACTGCGGGTTCGTCTCCCTCTGTTATTGCTCTGAGTTCGGAACTTGCTGGCATGACCCGTAATGCTCCGGATAATACTTGGTACATGGACTCTGGGGCCTCCTCTCATATCACATCTCAGACAGGTACTCTCTCTCCTCTGTCTCACCAAGTTCTCCAATTTCGAATATGATGGTCGGTAATGGGATGCAAATTCCAGTGTGTGGTTCCGGTCAGCAGACTATTATTACCCTAGCCCGACCCCTACACCTCAAAAATGTCCTTCTTGCTCCAAACATCGTTAAAAATCTTGTCTCCGTCAGTTCACCATTGATAATAATGTCTATCGAGTTTGACCCGACTGGCTTTTCTGTGAAGGACCTTCACTCGGGGACCCTTTTACTTCGGAGCAATAGTTCAGGCGACCTCTATCCTCTTATTTCCACCCCGTCCCCCTCTCTAGCCCAGTCTCTTGCTATTCTTCCAGCCCCAGTGTGGCACAACCGTCTTGGACATCCTGGTCGCCACGTCTTGGATCAACTTAGCTCTAGTCATTTCATTTATTGTACTAAAACTGAGCAGATCGGATTGTGCCATGCATGCCAACTCGGCAAACACGTTAGACTTCCCTTTGCCCCTTCACAATCTTGTACCATGGCTCCGTTTGACATTTTCATAGTTATATTTAGACATCTCCTGTTGCTAGCAAATCTAAATTCAAGTATTATCTTCTTTACTTGATGATTACTCAGCATTTTCTATTGGTTTTTCCTTTAAAACTCAAATCGGATGCTTTCACCCACTTCAAACGTTTCCACACGTATGTGCATACCCAGTTTTCTCGTAACATCAAGAGTTTTCAATGCGACCTTGGGGGGAATTCGATAACTCTGTGTTTCATGAGTTCGCCAAGTCCAGTGGCCTTGTTTTTCGATTTGCTTGCCCGCAAACGTCTCCTCAAAACGGCAAGGCCGAACGTATGATACGTCGTATCAATGACATATCTCGTACCCTTCTCTCTCAGGCCTCTATGTCTCCTCACTTCTGGGTTGAGTCTGTTCTCACTGCTGTCTATCTCCACAACATTCTCCCCACCAAAGCTCTCAACGGTGATATTCCTACCACTATTCTCTATCATTGTCTTCCCACATATGATCATCTTCGTACCTTTGGGTGTCTGTGTTACCCTAATCGGACTGTTGTGTGTCCCCACAAGCTTGCACCGCAGTCCACTCGATGTGTGTTTCTTGGTTACCCTTCGAACTTTCGCGGTTATCGGTGTCTCGACATCTCTACTGGTCGCATTCACATCTCTCGTCATGTCACGTTTGATGAGCATGTCTTCCCGTTTGCCACACCGGGTTCCGTGTCACTTCCCAGACATACTGTCTCTGACCCTGACGATGGTCTTCCTCCTATAGATCTGTCAGGTCATACTCACAACCCATCTGCTCCCTCTCGGCTAACCCCACCCTTCCCTCTTCACTACACTCGTCGCCCGACTGCACCTCCTCCTGCTGCCTCTCCTCCACCTCAGGCTCCTCCTCAGCCTCCTGCCTCCCCACCTATCACGGTCTGCCCTCTCTCTCCAGCACCAGACTCTCCTAACCCACCGGCTCCACCCCTCTCTCCTCAGATGAGAACCCGAGCCCAGCACGGTATCCATAAACCCATCTCCCGTCTCACTCTTCATGCTCTATCTTCCTCTACTTTGTCTCCCTTGCCCAAATCCCATGTGCCTGCCCTTTCGGACCCACACTGGAAAGCTGCAATGGATGATGAGTTTGAGGCGATGATCACGAATCAGCCTTGGGAGTTGGTTCCTCGCCCGTCTGGGGCAAACATTCTTCGGGCTCTTTGGTTATTTCGTCACAAGTTTCGGGCCGATGGTACCCTTCAGCGATACGAGGCTCGTCTAGTGGCAAATGGCAAGTCTCAGTTAGTGGGGGTTGATTGTGATGAGACTTTTAGCGTTGTGGTCAAACCGGCAACCATTCGCACTGTTCTCACTATTGCCGTCTCGCATGCCTGGCCCATTCGTTAGTTGGATGTCAAGAACGCGTTCCTACATGGTGATCTCGATGAGGTTGTGTATATGCATCAGCCACCGGGCTATCGGGATCCCCGACATCCGGATCATGTCTGCCGGTTACGTAAGTCCCTGTATGGGCTGAAGCAGGCACCTCGTGCGTGGTTTCAGCGCTTTGCTACTTTTCTCACCGGCTCTGTGGGATTCTCCAGCTGTAGATGTGATGAGTCTCTGTTTGTATACAGTCAGGGATCAGATATTGTCTACCTCCTCTACGTTGACGATATCATCATTACAGGGTCCTCTCCTACAGTTATGCAGCGGGTTATCTCTCAGCTTTCAACTGAATTTGCTATGACTGATCTTGGGCCCCTACATCATTTTCTGGGTATTGCCGTCACTCGAACTGCATCTGGTATGGTTCTCTCTCAGCGTCAGTATGCATCCGAGATCATGCAGCGTGCTTCGATGGTGGGTTGTAAGCCCGTTAGCACTCCGGTTGAGACTGGCTCCAAACTCACTGCGGGTTCAGGTCCTCCGGTTGATGATCCCACTCTCTACACCAGCTTAGCTTGTGCTCTTCAGTATCTCACATTTACACGTCCTGACATCTCCTATGCTGTTCAGCAGATCTGCCTCTTCATGCACGATCCTCGTGAGCATCATTTTTCGCGCGTTGAAATGCGTGCTTCGCTATGTCAGTGGCACTCTTGATCTTGGGTTTCACATCTCTGCTACTATCTCTGCAGGTCTCACGGCATATACAGATGCGGATTTGGGCTGGCTGCCCGGACACGCGTCGCTCAACCTCTGGCTTCTGTACTTTCTTCGGAGATAACCTTCTCAGCTGGTCGTCCAAACGACAGGCTACTGTTTCTCGCTCTAGCGCCGAGGCCGAGTACCGTGGCGTTGCCAACGCTGTTGCTGAGCTTTGTTGGCTTCGCAATCTTCTTCTTAAGCTCAAGGTTCGTCCTCCGAAGGTCTCACTCTGCTATTGTGACAATGCTAGTGCAGTGTACTTATCGGGTAATCCGGTTCAGCATCAACGCACGAAACATATTAAGATTGACCTTCACTTTGTTCGGGAAAAGGTTCGTTTCGGCCAGCTTCGGGTTCTTCACATTCCTGCTGATTTTCAGTATGCGAATATCTTCACCAAAGGTCTGCCTCGTCAGTTATTCGAAAGGTTCCGCTCCAGTCTGAACGTTCTTCATTCTCCTGCTCCAACGAGGGGGGGGGGGGGGGGGGGTTATAGCGTAGCATAATTAGCATAGCATAATTATAGCTTAGCGTAATTCTAGGGGTTGATTTGTAATTATTTGTATTTACCCTTGTATAAATCACGCAGAAATGGAAAAGTCCGGAGAGGACAATTTCACATACCTTCACTATTGACTCAATTTGCTTTGATTGTTTTCCTTGTATTCTTATAGATTAACTTTGTCATCTTCTTTTGAGAGAGGTTACTTAAAAGTCCTTAAACATCTATTATCTGTAAAGGGGTGTGTCAACCAAAGACAGTTCTAATATGATAGTATTCTGAATACTATATGTTAACGTTATAATCTATGTTGCTGTTGTATTACTGTGAGGACCATTATCTAACCTATTATATTGCCTCTACGAACATGGTATTAGATCAATCCATGAGATAATTGTGTCAAACCCAAGAACAAAATACGCAGCAGACCGTTAAACTCAGGACGGCCACTCTGGACTAGTTGGATCAACCTGTTTTCTGCCGGTTAATGCGTTTGTTCATTTTGTTCTGAAAAAGTTGTAGGCTTAGACAGTCACCACTTCTTATGTCCTTTCCATTCATCAACCAGCAGATTTGTTAACTAAGCCATTGGGTGGTCCTCATATTATATCTATTTGTAGCAAGTTTGGAGCTTATGATATGCATGTCATTGCGTGAAGAGGAGTGTTGAGGTTATATATGGTCATGTAGTATAACTGTAAGGACCATTCTATAATTTATCATATGTTATCTTGTATAAATAAGTTAACTGCTAACCACGTCGGTTAAGCCGCACGATTATCTCAACGATCCTTTTACAAAAGGGTCGAGTTCTGATAGTATTTGGTGCAATTGCAACATTTTTTTTTTTGTCACTTCCTCAAAGAGAACTGAAGATTTCAACTTTAACATCTTGTAGATAGTTTGAGACTTTTCCAGCATGTGGAGATGATTCAAGCTCCTACCTCATGGAAGTTGACGGAATCACATTCATGGAAGGACGTGACATGGGAAATCAAACGGTTTGAGGTACACGTCTAAGATAAAGTTGGGTGTTGTCCTGTCTTAAGTATTCACTCATTGCTCTTACTGAGTTTCTTTCTGCTTGATGTCAGGTTGCCCCAGGGAATATCACAACTTTAATCCAGGTAATTGATTCTACTTTCACCACAAATCATACTGTCTATCTTGATGTGATTTTGCGTGGGTTATATGCGAGTGTGTGTGTGTGTGTGTGTGTGTGTGTGTAGCTTAGAATTGAAAAGAAAACAACATAGTAAAATGAAAGGCCTGCATAGTACTTAGTAAACTGCAATTAACGTTTGAACAGTTCTTAGTCTGAATTATAGTAAACCAATCTCACATATGAGGTTACTCTCGACTTCAGGCACATTATTTCAAATCTGAAGCGAATATGACTGCTGATGCATTTCATCGGAATCCACCTAATCACAGGGTTGAGATACATGATGAGGACCCAAAGAGTGACTAAATACATGAGAAATCACATCCTTGTTGCCAGTCTCAAAAAACGTTTACACCTAGAAAGACACTCCCTTCAAAACTCATATACACACCTCCCAGATTGGAGGAGAGTTAAAGTAGGGTTCTCCTTGCTAATTTTTTGGCTTAATGAGGGGATGTGTAATTTGTCAACACATGAGGTATCAGATGTTGTAATGCCAAAGCACAAGGGTTGTGAACGTATTTTGCCTGTATCAAATGCCCCTTTGCTAGTGACATCTTTTTCCATCACCTTCTGATAGGTATTCCTATCGCTTTGTATCAATTCGAGAAGCTGCGATCTCCAAAACTAGGGTTAACACTAAATTAATTCTTCTTCATTCATTGATTGATAAAAATAAAGCTGACACTGTGTATAAATACTACTACATACCAACTATCTAGTAATTACCCAAAAACCCCCAAACAATGAACGCACTCCCTAAACTCTTAATAACTGAAATAAAACCCCAGAACTTATTAACTAATTAAATAACGACTGAAGTAAATGCTATTTCCTATAATCCCCAAAATAATTCGGTTGATGGCGTATCTAAGTCCCAGGCCGTGTTCTGATCCGGATTCGTATCCGTATCACCTTCTCTATTACTATTTAAAGGATGCCAAAAATTAACAAGTAATCCTTGGCAACTTAACGTCCTGAGTTTGTAACTGGATTCATAATCTTGTAGTTACATGCTATTGAGCCATGGGAGATGTGCACTGTGCGCTGAGTATTAAGGTTGTTTCACTGTTTTGGTAATGTTTTCTCGCATGGGCAATGCGCCTAGCATAGGAAATGTGACTCCTAACTACCAAACATTAACGTTGTTTCTCTTCATTTCTTGAGCAGAAGGAGATCATGGAGGAAGTTGGGTTTGAAAGCTATGCAATTAGTTGAGCTCTCGAAGAACTTTGCTGTCCATAATTTCCATGCACGAGCCGACTCCGAATGATGAACAATTGCTGCCAAACGCAGGTCGAGAGGACCTTCATCAGTATATTATCATGCAAAGTAAAGAAATTTCATGCAGAGTGTTAATCCATAATTAACAGTAGTGGCACGTTGGTCAGGCATTGTTCTTTCGACGATTTACAAATTTGCCAGACTACTGATCATCCTCTTCTGCCTTTTGTGTAAACTGAGACTATGTGTAAGCTGTGTGTGAAATTATTGTAGAGTGATCGTCTCATTAAATAAAACTGGTTCTTGACATTTTGTGTCCGTATGTTAACTGTGGTTGGAGTCAGGGGCGGAGCCACCCTAGGACAAGGGGTGGCACTTGCCTCCCTGTGTCTTTAAAAACTTGAACTTTGCTATTTTAGTAGTGGCACCATTTTATTAACTACACAAATATCCGTATCGATTTTGCCAATATTGATGCCCGTATTATTGGCTTTACATTGAATTTGTCTCAGCTGTTTCTAGTTCATAACTCCGACTGGTTAGAAAAATCAGCTCCACGGGAATTGATAGGGTTGGATCTCTGTCGTTCATATATACCCTAAACCAAATGAGCGAGGCGATTCCCCATGTTGGTGAGTTAAAAAAATCAGTAAAGTACGCGTCTCAAACTCGAAATTGTCCTAACATTTTCAGATTTTTTTCATACTGATGAAAAATACGATCGTATCATTGAGATTCATTACTGTAATACGGCCGGATGGTAACCTACACAGTGAAATGCTTGCACAACTTTTAAAATCAGATCAATCTAAATATTTGGGGGAGGGGGGGGGGGGGGGGGGGGGGGGGGGAAATCGCAATAATTTCATGTCCTTTTCTCACGTTTTGATCAATCACATTTTAAGGGTAAATACATTTGCACCACTATACTTAGGCAAAAAGACACCTAACACCCCTAATGGTTTGCAATGTTGATGGTGGCTGTGCCATGGCGTTAGTGGGTGGTAAATTTAGCGGCGGGTATGTGAATGTGAGTAGTGAAGAAGATAATCCGGGGTCTCAGTGACATGCTATTGTGTTCTTGGTGATGTTGGTGGACTCGGTGTTTTGGGTGGATGAGAAACCTTGAGCAGGTCAAGAATGGCCAATGACATTTCTCCGAAAATTGTTTATCGAAGGAGGGGTTAGTTCGACATACTCAAAGTTCCAGAACAAATTGTGGGTTGTGATTTGGGGGTGTCCCTGAGATTGTTGCAGCAATCCTTCTCCTAATTCAACTCTTAGAATCTACCAACATAAAAAACATGAAAATTGGTTGTTGTAATAGTTGTGGTGAAGACCAAGAACACCAAGAACATAAAACACCAAAAATATAACATGACACCAACAAACAGGAGAACAAATTGCTGAGAAAATATTTAAAAAACTGTTCAAAACGCAGGGGCATCGGATGTCTTTCGCCTAAATATAAGAATGTGAAGTGTCTTTTACGCTATATTTAAATAAGTTCTATAAAAAAATATTTCATCTATATATTAACCAAATGTAGGTCTTTTTACTATTTACACTTGCTTTGTTGGCCACTTTATTCACCACTGCAATAAAATCATATCACACGTCCGGAATTTGTAAATAATCTGTAAGGTCCACTGATTTAAAAAATCGATGCATTGATAGTGGCTTAAGCCATGATTGGCTTCATTAGTCTGAATTAAAAGTGCTTGAAGGCAACTAACATGCCAAATTGCCAATTTAGAATATTCCCTTTTTATGCCTGCTACACACACATGATGCACAGACGTCCCATGATATTAGTGACGTGATTCAATTGCCCGGCCGCCCACCCTCTTTCCCGTGCTCCCTGCTCTACTAGTATGGTATTTCAATTTCTCTGTTTGTTCTTAAGCCTTTACCAAGTCGTGTAAACATTGTACATAAAATCTCCTCATAAACTCCTGATACGAAGAAGGTTGATTAGACTTGATAATCTCTACTAAGGAAGACTGATATTTGGACTTGTTAATCTCTATCAAGGATTAGATGAAGATGATTGACTCGTGATGAAAACTGGACATGGATGAAGATGAAGACTGGTATGATGTAGATTGATTAGACTAAGACTACCAAGCCGTGTAAACAGTCTTTTTGGAACTTCTTGTGTCCTTGACATAAGTAAAACATTGATTCGGATGTGTAAAATGAACAATAACTTAGTGCTTTTTCAATTTTTCAAATTTACAAAAAAAATAAAAAAAATACATATCTTAGATAAATGATAGTACTATTTTTCTTTAAGAATTCACTAAATACTTAAAATGTTTAAAAAGGGGAGACCATTTTTCGTAGATCATTGCAGACTTCAAAAATTATAGAATTATATATTGAGTCATTGGAGACTCGGAAAGAAGTTGCAGCACTGATGTTTCAATAGTTTTCCAAACATATATGGTTAAGAACTCGTTTGGGTTACTGATTTCTTATAAACTGAACATATAATCACATAGATTTTGTCTAGACATACCCAAATCAATCAAGCTTTTCCACCAAGTAAAGTGTCAATCTTATAGTTCTACAAAAAATATTTATGTAAGTAAAAGCATGTTTTTTAGATATTTGAGAAAACATGCATAAGTTTTAGGTACTCCGAAGATCCATACATGACAATTCATTTTTATTTTTATTTTTATTTTTACGAGATTCACGAGGCTTTCAGAAACTCGGCCACAATCTTTTGGGGACAGATTTTTATTGTTATTAGACTAATCTTGATTGTTGATCTACATATAATTCAGTATTGGTCGTTATTAATTGATTGATAAAGATAATATTAACAGTGTATAATTTTGTTAAGGGAGTGAATTAAATTAAGTGCATGTTTGACAACTCTGCTTTTAAATATAATTGTTTTGATTTATTTGTACACACATTCGACACTATTATTATTATTATTATTATTATTATTATTATTATTATTATTATTATTATTATTATTATTATTATTATTATTATTACATTATGCATTTGTTCTTCTTCACTATACTTTTAATAAACTGTTTTTTTTAACAAAAACTGAATTTATATTACCAGAATATACATGACAATATTGCCAACTAAAAGTCCAGAATCATAAAAAAGGACTTTAGGTCGGCATCTGAAGAAACATGTAAAATACATGAGAAGAAAATTACTCAACACATAAAAAACAAGCTCAACAGTTGTTCTGTTTGAAAAAACAGAACCCCAAACAGGTCCTAAGATGATCCAGAAGGCCAGATCTGCCTGGTGCTGGTGACGGTAGAAAACCCACCGACTGTGATGGCTGTGAGTCAATGGTGAAAGTGTAAAACAAAACTGCAACCTACAGCGGTGAAGAGATTCCAAGTTGCCGATTAGTCTTTGCGAGGACAGCAACGGCGGCGGGAAAACCAAATGAAAAACTTTAAGCACCGAGGATGGAGCGGAGGCGGTGTGGCGCCTAAGGCAACTGCTACAATCAACGACAACAGCAGGAAGCCACCGTTGAAGAGGGAATCTTGGAGCACCAAGAACCATGAGTAGCACGACAACAAACCACCAAAGAAACAATCTGCACAGAGCAGATTTGGAAATAAAAGAGAAAGGAGAGTTTGATCAGAAAGCCAAGTCCAGCCAAACTCTCACCAGAGGAACATCTCCAGAAGAGACCAAGCAATCGGTGAAAGAGCCGACCGGCCGGATCGACTAACTCTCTCTCTAGAAACTAGAAACCTAAAGAGAGGTCAAAAAGTGACATATTTTTAAAAACTTCAAATTCATATTTGTAGCATTTTCTAATATTTGCAAAAATAGGTACTAGCTGAAGAGGTCTGAGTTCGAACACAACAGACTATTCCTAAAAGCTCACTTTCCTTAAAAAAAAAGATACATAGGCTCACTTGTAAAAAAAAAAAAAAAAAAAATCTAAAAAAAGGAAAAAGAGCATTGGTTAGACATTCCTAAAATATCGGGAACCACGGCACGTGTACAACAAAGAGCACACGCAAACAACCGTGTACTGTTTTGTTCCACTGAATTGATTTTGATTTGATTATACGGGGACAGTTACGGACTTACGGTATAATAAAAGGGGACCAATCACCAAATCTGGAACGAGAACGAACGGCGCAGATAATACTCCATAAAACACTCCCAAGCTCTCCATCCTCAATCGCCTTCTCCTCTCACAGTCGTCGGATCTCTCCCTCCCATCTACAAATCCCCTTTCTCTTCTCCGCAGGTAATCATCTCCTCCTCCCTCTTAAACTAAAACTAAAAACTGCTTCTCTCTAAGCTAGGGTTTATCAATCTCTCCTTACCGGTGATTCGATTCACCATGTCTAGGGTTCAACCGGAATGGCCGATGCTCCGACGAGCCCTGCCGGCGGCAGCCACGACAGCGGCGGCGACCAGAGCCCCCGCTCCAACGTCCGCGAGCAGGATCGCTACCTCCCCATCGCCAACATCAGTCGCATCATGAAAAAAGCCCTACCGAACAACGGCAAGATCGCTAAGGACGCAAAGGACACCGTCCAGGAATGCGTCTCCGAGTTCATCAGCTTCGTCACCAGCGAGTGAGATTGATTTCATGATTTTTATTCATTTTGATGGTTTGGTATGTGTTTTGTGAACTTACTCGAGTTTGTGTTGTTTTAGGGCGAGTGATAAGTGTCAGAAGGAGAAGAGGAAGACGATTAATGGCGACGATTTGCTTTGGGCTATGGCCACGCTAGGGTTTGAAGACTATGTCGAACCGCTCAAGGCCTACCTTACTAGGTACAGAGAGGTAACGATTCTTCGGCTTTTGTGTTGCAATTTTGTTCAATTATCATCAAGCAGGAGTCACTTGTGGTTTTGTTGGAAATCTGTGCTACATCGCATTCTTGAATTGTTTCGATCCGTTATGTATATGGAGTCCTTCCCATTTAGCTTGTACCACCTCTGTTCCGTCTTTTTTTCCCATTCTATTTTTTCACGGTGTTATAGAGCAACTTTTTTTACTCTACAACACAATGAAAATATTATCGTAAAATTGCATCATATTGCTATCCAAATCACCGGGTCAAAGTGATCCAGTGAATAGTGGCAAAACTCAGTTTGGGGATAAAGAGAGGGAACATACTAGTACTTATTATTAGCACATTTCGGTTTTTGCTTTGTATGTTTAATGCAGTTGAGTCTAAACTTACACAATCTTATTCTCTTTTGACATGGGTGGATTTTGTGGATCAATCGTCGATATGTTGCAGTTAGAGGTATGCAGCCTACGTAGTTTCATCCATTATTAGCTTACCTTATAGTACAGATCACTAATGAAGCGTGTTAGCTGCTAATTTTTACAGGGTGATACTAAGGGAGCTGGTCGGAGTGGAGATGGACCCTCAAGAAAGGACTCAGTTGGAAGTCAGCTTGTCCCGAATGCACAGGTGAGGCAGGCCAGATTGTCTCTCTTGAATAGCTAACATATGTTCAATTGTGTAGATGATCGTCTTAACAGTGTTATTTTTTTTTGTTCTTTCCCTCTTTGTGTCGAGCGGATGTTGCAGTTTCCTCACCAAGGTTCATTTGGTCAAGGAATCAACTATGTCAATTCCCAAATGTGAAAACCATGTAAATCTCTCTCTCCGCTTACTCTCTCTCTCTCTCATTTGTTATTAGCTCAATACATGTACAATCATCCCATAATCATTTGAAGTTATGTATTTTTTAGTTGAACGGGCTAACATTATTTGTGGAACTCCTCACTTTTGTTTCGAAAGATTGAATTAGTAATAGAGAGAGCCCAGAGGAAGTTCCTTTCGATTCTCAATTCTGTATCCCAACCTGAGATTGTTATATGTTGATATGTTATCTCCCCCTTGCATTGAAAATACACTCAGTAGCAAGAAAGGGAAAAAACAACGTTGGTTGCTTGTTGCTACTATATTGCCCTTTTTCTTGACCCAGAAAGTTGGTTATCTCACTTTGGGCTTAAAATGGGATGGAGTTGTTTCATGCCCCCCTATGAATATGTACTAATGCCTCATTTGATCTGATTGGCCTAAAAGTCACGAGTTTGATTGCAACCAACACTTAAACATTTCCCCTAATACTGGTTTCACACAGATTATTTTCATCCTCAGACTATTTTCAGTAAGGCACATGTGCTTAAGTCTAAGAAACCTTACCTAACAGTCTACCACTAGAGATGCAAACGAGTCGAGCTTATACATGTTCAAGCTCAGTCTCTTTAATTTAAGGGAAGCAAGCCTAAAATTAGGCTCAAGGCCCGGAGCTTGGTTTGTTCACTACACAAGCCAAGCTCGGAGAAGCCTATTTTTCCAACGAGAAGCTCTTGAGCTTTCCTTCAATTAAGAGAATTTGGAAAAAAAAACACGTCAAGTTACTGGGTATTATAAATCACTTATGAAGTGCTACGCGAGAATGATTTGATATAACACCTAGTTGTGACTACATAATCAAATGATCGTAGAAAATAAGATAACCAGAAAATTGTAGAATGTAAACAGTATATGTATATTACTAGTGTATATAACATAAAAATTACACTATACTATTATAAGATACTACTGCAGTTATATTATTTTTGAGAAAATAAGATACTAATGTTAAGTATAGTATAATTTAATAATATGTTATGTTATAATTCTATACACTATTAATTTACATATACTGTTTACATTCTATTTACATTATATTTAGTTGAAAGAGCCGGCTTCAGGGGTACGAGTCAGTCTTCCTTGGCTCTGGCTGTTTTAACTAAATTAGCTTGAATATAGGTCATAGATCGTCTCGTTAAGCCCACAAGCTGAGCTTTGACCAAGCCAGCTCATGAGCTGCTTTTGAGTGGCTCCGTTCGTCTACAGCTTTGCATCTCGAGTTTTGGTTGAGGAGTTAAATTAAAGAAATTTCTTCACGTGGCGAATCTGTCCCCTAACTATAATTTGGAACTCCTCTGTGGTAACTTGCTTTTATGAAGCGAGTATAGAAGGATTACGAAAGTTATATTTATACCAAAAAATGGATACATGGAGAATGGGAAAGCAAGCGGATCGCGACTACATTACTCCAATTAATAATGTCAATAGAAAACGTCATGCTCCGGCATGTCAAGCATAACATATATTTTTCCTAAAATAGCCAAGAGATATTGGGTCCGTGTGGCACATTTGGTAGCTAAAAGACCTTCAGGATAGCTATGGGGTGAATCAAATTCTCAAAAGAATTGGCCGGGTTGTCTTCCATTACGGGCTGATACTTGACATTCATCTTGCGACAGTGATAAAGATTTAAGCCATTTGGTTTTGGTTCCCGTTACAGTATGTCCGATACGGGTAGGAGTCCAGACTATGTGATTGAATAAATTTGTTGCGAGTCAAGGAGTCCTCCTTCAATCTCCGATTCATATTTTTCATCGATAAGTCTCTGATGAAGGTTAGAACAAGATCCGTTTTGCATCATATCTAAGGGATTCCTGGGTTCGGGCCAAAGAAACAGTGTCCCTTGATCATTATAAATCTGACTGCAATCTTTTTCTGTCCGTGAACCTGCTAGAGCCCTTTCTACTTCTCAGAGGTCGTGAATTAGATCAGAATCATTATCATCGAGTCCATAAGAAGTGATTCCAAATATACTCGTTTGTGTACTCAAAAGGTAAAGAAGTATAGTTAATTGCTTCACGCTCGTTCAAGCTCGAATTACCATATGAACAAATAAGAATACTGTTGGAGACATGATTTCTTCTTCATGTAGCTAGATAGAGTGGTGCTGTCCCGACATGTACGTCAGGCTCTACGTAACGTGACGACAAGCTTTAAATTTTGATATTAAATCATCTGCTGTGTTGACCTTTACCGAATTAAAATCTATTTTAGAGCTGGGTTATGTACTTGACGGATAGTGGGGAGAAATACATGCAGAAATGATAAAGCTAGGAAAATAGCCACGATGAAAGGGAGAGGGTTATGACCGGTTTATGCATCTTCCTCTAAAAGTATTTCAACAAATAGAGGAAATGAAAACGTATAATAAAATCGTGTAACGGACTTTTTCACATTAGTGGGTGTTCGATTTCTTGATGAGCCTGATCCAGGTTTTTATAGCCGCTATACTGTCAATAGTGTTTGCAAGGTTTCCTCGACTCTGTAATATAATCATTACTAAGATTAATTCATAGTGATTGCATAATTTTTTATATCATTTGTAATATTTGTTTTTATACTAATACAACACATTATTGGAGAAGAATGAATCGAGGCGAGTTGTTTATTTTTTTCTACTTTTATCCTTTGTATATGGAATGGAGGATGAGAAAATCACTCTAAGAACATCTTCAATAGACTACACGCACGCACACACACACACACGCACGCACACACACACACACACATATTCGAAAACGAAAAAGACACAACCTCAATGGTCGCATGTTTTAAACTAATGGTGTTAGTTCACAAATAGAAGAAGGGAACTACTAATATCTGATAAGTGCGGGTTGATTTTAATAACTTGTGTCTTTAGGGATCACAATGGGAATATTGTATCAACATTCCCAATGTTTAGGGTCCGCAGCACAATCATCTTTCCTACTGGTGACTATTGGGGGGCGGCTGCATCCGATTTCTTGTCTCTGAAGATTCCCATGCTTGTGTGTGGTAGTTCATTACCCTCTCAACCCTACAGGAATAACCATTTCGTAATTTTTTCTTACCGGTGCACCGTTCTCAGTGTCACTTCAACCGGAGCGAGTAGTTTGATAGTTACTCTAAAGGTTGCTACTCCCTACCAAACAGAACAAAACTTACCTGGGCAGAGCATCAAACGTACGGGACCCTTTGGCGGAGGCTGGGGCGGCGGAGATGGCTGTGGAAAGAGGAGGCGAGGTCTTCAGATCTGACCCACGGTGGAAGCGGCGGCTGTGTGGTGGACCACGGATCTGGTTGGTGGTTGCTGCGGAGGCCTTCTTCGTGGGTAGAAGCTGGACATGGCTTGGAGTAGAACTTGTCTTGCAGTGAAAGCGAGGATAACAAAGGAGGCAGCAAAGTAGTGGTGGGACTCTGACGGTCTGGGGAGGTTGGTGCGGCATTATTGGTAGACGTTAGGGAGGAGGGCTGAGGGCTTTCGGAGGCCCAAAAGCCGGCCGGACAACTCTGGCGAGGAGTTGCCCTCCCTGACTAGTGGTGGCAGGTTTGTTTTGTAAAGCGATGAAAAGAGAGGGGAGAGCGTTTTTTTTTTTTTTTTTTTTTTTTTTTTTTTTAGAGATAAAATATTAGTTTTAGATTTTCCATCTTTGTTTCAAGGGATTCACAGAAATAGAAAATCCCTTGTAATTTTTATGAAAACCCCTTGAAACAAAGATAAAAGAATCCAAGGAGACAGATAGAGCTGTGGAAATGCAAGTAAGCCAAGGAAGGTTCAAATTTTGTGTGTAGTCTGAAAATTCTTACACTGTCAAAGAACACTAAAAGACGTGAGCTGTATAGTACTATATACAATGCAGAGAGAGGGCAGTAGTTGTCTGGTACACAAGATCATCCTGAAGAAAAACAAGACCCTCCTTCATGGTTGATTGGATCTGTGTCATCGTGCCGTAGTATAAAGGAGTCCTCAAAAGCAATCACAACCAGAGGAGAGCACATTCAAGATTTTGTATGTATCCTCCACGGTGAGGGAACCATAAGCATCTCAAAAGGATACACACATTCGTTTCCTACGACAGAGGAATTCATACCTGGGGGAGTAGAACGAGTCCCACAGTACTATAGAGAGTCTTGATTGTCAAGGGGTTATTTGTTTCATAGATAAGATGGCATGACACCTTTTGATGGCGGTTTGAGAAATGGTGATTACTTGATGCATACCCCCAGTTTGCCGAAACTATCACATTGGAACCCCCAAATCTAGAACTAGCTGATTGAAATTGCGTCAATGTGAAACTGGGATTGAAATTGCGTCGCAAGATTAACGTACTCGAAGGGCATTATCTCAAATAATGTGATGCAATTTTATCATAGAGGATGTGCACTTTATGAAAATACCTTCGTCGGGTTCGAATTTGATGATTGAATTTTGACTTATTTTTTGCAAATGGGGGATGCAATCAGCTAGTTCTAGAACTGGGGTTGCAATGTGATAGTTTTGACAAATTAGGGGTGTGCATTAAGTAATTAAGCCAATAAGTTAGGACCCATTCACAAATGATCTTAATGACAATGTTGCACTTAACCTCCTTCTGGTTTCCAGGAACAAATTATATATATGTATTATTATAGAAAAGGCATAAAATTGAAAACTATTTACTACCAAGGCAGGAAAGGAAAAATAATTATTAAATCAAGAAGCTTTTATCAAACTATTTACTAACAAGGCAATAGTCTATAATTTAATAATTAGCATCACAAGAAAAAATCCCCCCCCCCCCCCCCCCCCCCCACACACACACGAGGGTCGGCGTCGTAGAGCTTGACTTTGGTGGCGCCGATTTGTTTCACCAGTGGGACGACATTTTCCGGCGGTGGGAGGTTGTTGGCGACTTGGCCGTAGTTGATGCCGACGGCAGCAACAAATGTCGTCGGAATCACCATCACTGAAACATGGAAATAGACCAATTAATTAGCTAATTACATCAATTTGAAACAAAAATTGGATGATGATGAGGGTTAGGGGGGCTATCTGAGATGATGAAGACGACGGGGAGTGAGAAGCGATTGAGTGTTGAGTACTCCATGGATGGATTCAGTGAGAGATGGAGAGTGTTTCTGGGTTTGCGAGTGATTTGGTGGGTGTGAAGCGATTATAATACAGAGCAGGGAGGGAGAGACAAGGTGAGTTCTTCCTCCAATTTAGTCAGATCTTATTGGACTGAAAGTGATAGTGGAAGCGAGCAGATCTAGGACTCCCGGGAGTGTTCGCTGTTGAAAGATTTTTTTTATGGGAAGGACATGGTATGAGATAATTTGTTACAATACGGACATGAATGTCATTTACAGTACTAAATTATAGATCACTGCCTTTTAGTAAAAGTTTACTGAAAGTTCTTTTTTTAATATTTTTTTTTTTCATTTCCTGCCTTAGTAAATAGTTTTCAAATTTATGCCTTTTCTATAACCTTATATAAATCACATCTGGCCATGAAGGAGCAGAACAAGGTGATCCAAGGCTCCAAGCTGGGTATTGGTTCTCTGAAGCGTTCTTAGTTCATGTATTTGATAGTTAAACTTAATTTCAAATAGATGAATAATTCTTGTTTGCTGACAGCGAGAACCTCATTGCGAAACATATTATTCGATCAGTTTATTTTTTTGCTTTTGTTTGTAGCTCAAGAGATGCAAGTAGTGTGTATAAGTTGGAATGCTTCCATTTGTGTGTGAAGTGTGAACTGAGACCTCTCAAATTAGAGCCTGGGGAGATGCTGGTGGTGGAAGCAAGGGACCTGTTCCAATCACACACAGAGAGGATGACTTTCCTGTTGAAAAGGACAATGCATAGTCGTCTACCGCTTGTCTCTTGTGTCGGTAGAAAGATTGCCGCTCTAAGGCTTCAGGAGGTTTCAATATTGCTTGGGAGTTTTTACTAATTAGTCACGGGTTCTAGAATACCTCACCAAACATAACTTACTTAGCTCTGTGCCCCCTCCTTCCATCACCAAGGTAGGGAAACCGAGATAAAAAAAGATTGGCGGTTTTAATGGTATTAGGGAATCCCAACCCAGGTCTTAGTCACTTGTGGGACAAGACCCCATAGAAGTCTCATCTGGACATCAGTTGCAACCACTAGGCTATAACCCCCAGAAGTGTTCTTCTAAGCGTCCTGAGCTGTGTCTTCCTCAACTTCAAGTTTTTAATACCCTGGATCATTTGGAACAGTCACTCAGATGACCCTGGGCTACATAATACGCGATATACAAATCATACTTTGTGGGTATGTCCGTAGCCAGATGGGGGATCCTGGTTTGGCTCCTTTAGTCGAACTGCGGAGGCGAAGAACCTTGCTTGAGCCACTTATCATTGTAAGTGACCGCAATTCTCTTCCTTTATGGCCTACCTGATATCACCAACTAGATCAGCAATAATTCTCCACGAATCAGAATCATCTCCCTCCAGATGTAGAAGTAACTATTCTCTGGTTTGATGTGCTGAAATTTTTTCCACTACCCTAGATGTTTATTTAGTTTTGATTTGTGCTCTTGTCAGGCCACAGACTGAAATATGGTTTATCATTCGTAGAACCCTTTATACAAAATGATTATTGACACCAATTCCTGTTTGTGTTTGATCAATAAAGATGGCTTTGCCCCTTTGCCTGCTCGGTGTATGAGATGATAACACATTTGGCCCCAGAAGTACAATCCAGAAAATCAGCCATCAACCCTTGCTCATCTACTAGCTCAAAGCTTAGTTAGAGAGGTCTATATAACCCGAATTCATTTTAGTACCACTAGTCGTTTAAGCTCTTCTATTGTCTAAGAATTTATAAGCTCTAAAGTAAAGGTTCTCTTCCGACTATTCCGCCGAGGTCAGTACAATTAAACGAGACCTACCAGAGTAGAAAGAGCCAATAAAATCAGGTGCACCCGCTACTCTGCAACAGTTACGCTTCAAAATATTTGATTGTTCAGCAACAAGTTGGTCCATAGTAAAAAAAAAAAAAAAAAAAAACTATAGAGTAGTTAGTCACAGTTACTTTGCCTGTCATTCCACAGCACCTATGGAGAAAACCTGAAATGAAGATCATCCATCAGTGCAGTAACCCAAAATTGAATTAAGTAAAAACTAGAACGCATTGTGAATAATGAAAAAATAAAAATAGAGTTTACGACCAACCACCGTGGATTCTAACAAGTTAACCTAGAAACTACAACCAGTTATGAAGGCACGTGCTAGAGTAGGAAACAAAAGAAATTAGTAAACCGAATAAAGGAAAAGCTATTGGAAGATATATCATATGTGAAAAAATGAGGAAGAGTTAGAGGCCAGAAGAAAATGATGTCGAGGCTGCGAGAGTAGATTCATAGAAAGTCTTTGCCTTGTGGGCTAATAACTAATACCTTGTCAGTTGTAGTTGCTTTTTGAAGTATTCTAGCTGCTTCTGAATAGGGTCATAGGCTCATAGCTAAGACCCTAGTTAGTAAATACTCCGAATTTTTCCGTTTAATACCCGTCCGTACGTATGAATTGAAAAATACTTCCGTATTTCGTACTATTGCTGGAACTAATGAAAAATACTCGAACTTTTGACCAAAAATGTTTACTACTCGTATTTAACGTCTTAACGTATAATACTTCCGAATAAAACTTCTGCCATACAAAATTGCAGGGAATAAATTGACATCCAAAAAATTATAAGTCGTAGTAATTAGTTATTATTAAATATCTTCTTACTATTTCCTTATTATAATTTTTTTGAAAGGTAATAGTGTAGAAAATAATATTTTCTCTATTATAATTATTTATTAGTATAAAGATTTACAGGTATTAATTATAAAACTTTAAAATTATTATGTAGAAATAGCTATATATATGCATGCGTATATATGTACATGCATCTTGAGTCTTATGTATTATACTATTAATTTTCAAAAAAAATTAAGGCTTAAGATTAGGGAAAGCGCATTAGCTTTTTTTATAGAAGTTTTGATCATAAATAGTTTGATATTATTTTACATAAGTAATGTGTTAGTCATGAGTAAATCCTGTATTTATCAAAAATGATAAACAAATGAGTAAATTTTATAAATTATTTTTAAATATTTGATAAAAATATGAAAAGATGGCAATGTGGGACACAAATAACTCATTATATATGCTAAAATGCCCAGAAATGCACCCGTATTTTTAATTCCGAATGAATAACTAGTATACGAATTATACACGTACGTATAGAATACTCAAATTAATCAAATCCCGTATTTTTAAGCCGAATTTTTAATAACGTATCTTTAAAATAAAATCGTATAGTACACGTACGTACCGTACCACGATTTATTTCCGTCCCGTATTTTACTAACTATGGCTAAGACCACACGGTTATTCAACCCATTACAGAGTATCTCTCTAGCTAAGTTAACACAATGTGTGTGGTAAAGATTAAAGGCACTTGTGCGTCTGCCCAATATATGAACAAGGATGGGCATATTACTTTTTTTTCCCGAGTTTCACACGTGCATTTCGGATGCCGGTCTGATAATATAACATGATGGGCTGCAATTCGTATGATTTACCTGTTCTACTTTACCTTTGTTATTCGTCAACTGTCCTCTTGTTTGACTATTCTTTCCAGTATATTTCAACTCATTGTAATTTATCTGCAGGTGCTCTGTGGTTTTGTAGGATTAGGAACAGCATTTGATTGTTTATCCTGGGCAAGATATGAAACAGAAACGGAGATCATGCTTTCTGATTTGTAATTTGAGGATTCGGCAGCAAGTAGATACTGTTCAATTATCCTAGCTCTGTTTTATGTATTAGCTTTATCTTACGTTTGAAACTTGAAGAAAGTGCAAGTTTTCCCGTATTTGTGATTCAGTTTTCCCAGTCTCTTTTGATTGTATGGGTAACAGACGATGTCCGTCTCAGGTGAAGTTTGGTGCCTTGTGTATATTTAAGGTTTTCACGCAACATATAATTGTTTAGAATTCAAGACTTATTCTATGATGTAACACTATATAGCGGGTTATTTACGTTCTATTTGTTTGTGTTCCTGCTTCTGCAAACTTGTGCGAGCATTATTTGCACTTGGCTGAATGCATGACGAAGGTGGTCTTCCTCTCTCCAGCATAAGCCTGTGATAGTGAGGAGAGAAAGGAACCCAAATGTGAATGCTAGTACCAAAAACACTGATATGTATAATATGGAGGGTCGATAAAAATATATCAAAATATGAAGTTGTTCAAAACTTCAAATTGAGGTTGTATGACATTTTCTCTTTGGGCAGACGAAACTGGAGGCACATTGAACACTTTCACCCAAAGCCTGTCAAAAATTATGTTAGTTTCTTGTAATTCAAGATTATGTGATCCGACGGATAATTGCTTCGAATTCGGTGAAATTCAAATCAGAATCTGATCTTATCCAAACCTCTCATGGGGGCCCTCATATGATCAAACTGTGATACGAGGTACATGTTTATTGCATAATACATGGGTGGATGTATTGTTTGATTCTGGCGTTTCACACTCCTTTATATCTGCTTCATGTGTTTCATTACTTGGCTTATCTGCGGAACCTCTATATGCTGCTTTGGGAGTGAACTCACCGTTAGTGGGAGGACTCGAGTTGATAAAATTTGTAGAGACTATGTGCTAGTTATTTCTTATGCTCGAGTTAGTTTTGACTTGAGAGTTCTAGACATGGTCGAGTTTGACATCATTTTGGGCATGTACTGGTTGTCTGCTCACTTTGTTGTGTTTGATTGTCATGAGAAGCGGGTGACGGCAGTTACCCCAAATGGTACTCGTTTCCAGTTCACCGGAAACTTTAGAGATGTATTGCCTTCGTCATTGAGACACTCTCAGTGGCGTGATCATCGGGATGGGTGGTTATCAAGTCTAGTCTGGACAAGTCATTGCCTTGCCACGTGTCGTTAGCGAGTTTCCTGACGTGTTTCCTGAGGAGTTACCCGGTTTACCTCCTCACAGGGAAGTCGAGTTCTTTATTGATTTACAACCCGATACTCAACATATCTCAATTACTCCATATTGTATGGCTCCGGCTGAGTTGAAGGAGCTTATGATACAAATCCAAGACTTATCTTATCGGGGTATATTAAACCTAGTTGCTCACCATTGGGAGCTCCTGTGCTCTTTGCTAAGAAGAAGGATGGGACTTTGAGGTTGTGTATTGACTACAGACAGCTTAACCGTGTCACCATCAAGAATAAGTATCATTTACACAGAATTAATGATTTTTTTGACCACTTGAAGGGTTCTAAGTGTTTTTCGAAAATTGATTTTCGTTCAAGATATCATCAGATGACGGATATGGACTTATCGGATCAGTTGCCATCCCTTGACAAAATAGATTCATTTAGAAACAGAGATAGCCAAACATGCATTTGAGTTGAGAGAAATATGAGGTGAGGCTATGGGGGACTGTTTCTGACGATGGAGAGAGATACTAGGACTGGCTAACTCATTTGTCCGAGTCAATAGGGGAACACGTGTCAAACACATACCCCTCCTCCATTTTGCTCTAAAAACTCCACCTGTACTCCAAGCCCTTGCCACGTGGCGTGGATCTAAACAACTTATCCCCGTTAGTAACTGAACACCTCCCCTCTCTCCCTCCTCCCTCCCCAAAGTCTCCTTCATTCATTTCATTCACATCTCTCTTTTTTCTCTCTTGTCCAAGAATTGAATAGATAGATTCATAGATAGATAGAGATAGTTTCTGCAGAAGAAAGAGAGAAATAGTGGTGGTGGTAGGAAGAAAAGAAGGAAAAATGGGTTCAGAGACATTTCTGGAAGTGATACTAGCCATTCTCCTACCTCCTGTCGGTGTCTTCCTTCGTTACGGCTGCGGAGTAATTAATTTCAATCTTTTCTTCTTCTTCTTCTTCATTTTTTTCTACAATTTCCAATATTATGTTCTTTCAGATGTAAATTTTGTAGATCATGCATGGGGGTTATATTTTGATTCATTGATCTTGTTCCTCTTGCAGGTGGAGTTTTGGATCTGTTTGTTGCTGACTTTGATCGGGTACATACCGGGGATAATATACGCCATTTTTGTACTGGTTGGCTAGTTTTAAGATGATTAAAAATAAAAAATTGCAATTTATTTCTGTTTTGGTTTCTTTTTTCTTCTTTCTTTGAACTTCGTCTCTTTCCTTCTTTTTTGTAACTAGAAAGTGCTACTATTAATTTGGCGTGTTCGTATTGTTCCCTTTTTTCGGTATGGTATGGTACAGAATGGAATGGAATAACGAAGTAATGTTCTCGGTTGTGAATTGTGATTTTGTCCATCATTCCTTGTCGTATTAGTTGTTCCCTGTTTTTATAATAATGGACAAGAAATTTTCTACCTCAACAAGGCAGTGGGCAAAGCTCAGAGCATATAATCCTATTAGGGTTCATTAGGGTTCACATAAGAGCATCTCAAACTGTTTGATCATGTATGATACGGATCAATCGTATATTCATCATCCATTTAGTATTATTTAAGGCATTGTTTAATTATTTAGATGTTATTGCATTATTATTTATTAGCTAATTTATTTATTTAATTAGTTAATAGTGTTATTTATTTATTTAGTAAACCGGGCAGTCCGTTAGAGTTTAGGGTTATGATTAGTATTTTCTATTTAAGGTATTGTAACTTGATTATTTGATAATCAATGAAAAATATCGAAGTTTGAGAGTGTTTTTGTGTGGATTGAAAACCCGTGTGTGTGGAGACTTGATAGTGTCTCGAACAACTATCACGTTAGGTAAACCATAACAATTGGTGCTTTCATTGCTTTTTCGCCACTCAACTGGTTAAAGTCATGGCAGACTCAACTGCGATTACAGTTATCAACATCGATAATATCTCGGCACTTGCAGGTCTCCAAGCTAGTGGGAGACGAATATCTTTAAGTGGGAAACAATACCGTTTGATTTTCGTTGAGGAATTTTCCACCTCCAGGACATCGCCAGAGCCCATGAACTGCCGCCGCCGCCAGATACTCCACAACCGCCATCAATCCCGACGACAACCACACTATCACCAGATCTGACCATAACCACTGCCTCCTTCATCACATGCCTTCACCCCCTATCAGACAACACCGAAGACCACACCAACGCCGTGCAACAGCCGGCGATTCCTCTAGCCCAGGTACGCTGTCACAGCCGTCCCAATCCGCCGACGAACAGCCGCTGGAGGAACCAGAGAAGCTCCGTCCTCCGACGGCCCTCGCCGCACAGGAGCCCACGTCGCGGCTCCAACCTCCTTCGAGAAACACATGCAGGTCTGGCGACCTCCCTCTGATCTTTTCGGCGACCCAATCAAACCTGAACCAGCAAACAGATCCACCCGATCCCCTGTAACTGCCGATGACTCTACGTCGCTCCAACCTACGGCCTCCCATTCGCCGCCCCTAGAGAAGAAAACTCCAGATCCGCCGCTGCTTTTGCCAGTCCGACGACCTCCCGTCACCTCCGCATCTAACCAATGATCGGACCAGGCAGCACCCAATCACCGGACGACCCCAACCGACCGGCGAGGGCCTTACCAACTCATCCGCCGGCGTGTTTCATCTCCAGAACCGTCGTTCAAGTTGCTTCGGGCCAGATGCGCCTGCAATTCAGCTCTGATTAGCCGCTATTGTGATTCCGGCTTCGATTCGGCTCGATTTAGCCGCGAAGGGAAGACCAGCTCGCTCCCGGCTCAGATCTAGCCGACTACAAAAGCTCGGCTCGGCTCAAGTTCAGCTTCCTTCCGTCTCAAACTCAGTCGCCGGCTCCACCTTGGCTCCAAGTGAGCCACAAGCTTCTTTTTGGCTCAATTATAAGCCGCGATGACAATTTTTTAGTGTTACTTCGGGTTTTTCAACCGAGTCTATTTTGGGCCTCCAATTTTTCGGATTTGACTTCCAAATCACTATTCCAAAGGTCTTGCTCCGTCCATCTGACCCGGGCAAACATGTACAAGGAATACAAAATGTCGCGAAGATTTTCAACACATTTACCTTGAGGATAAGGTATTTGTCAACCGCGGGGAGTTGATACGGATCACTCGTATCTTCATCATCTATTTAGTATTATTTAAGGTAATTTTAATTTTTTAGATGTTATGGCATTATTATTTATTAGCTAGTTTATTTATTTAATTAGTTAATAGTGTTATTTATTTATTTAGTAGACCGGGCCGGGCCCGTTAGAGTCTATGGTTATGATTACTGTTTTCTATTTAAGCTATTGTAATTTTAGTATTTGATAATCAATGAAAAATATCAAAGTTTGAGAGTGTTTTTGTGTGTGGGTTAAAAACCCGTGTGTGTGGAGACTTGATAGTGTCTCGAACAACTATCACGTTAGGTAAACCCTAACAATTGGTGCTTTCATTGTTTTTCACCATTTAACTGGTGAAAATCATGTCAGACTCAACTCCGATTACGGTTATCAACATCGATAACATCCCGACACTTGCATGTCTCCAAGATAGTGGGAAACAAATATCTCTAAAAGGGAAAGAATACCGTTTGGTTTCCGTTGAGGAATTTGCCGCCTCCAGGACATTGCCAAAGCCCATGAACTGGTACCGCCAAATACTCCACAACCCCACCATTAATCGCGACGACAACCCCACCATCACCAGATCCGACCATTCCCCTGCAAACCCCTGAAAAAACCACTGCCTCCTTCACCATATGCTTTCACCCCTACCAGACAACACCGAAGACCACACCAATGCCGTGCAACGGCCGACGATTCCTCCAGTCCAGGTCCCGACGCTGTCACAGCCGTCCCAACTCACCGACGAACAGCCGCTGGAGGAACGATAGAAGCTCCGTCATCCAACGGCCCTCGCCGCAAAAGAGCCCACGCCGCCGCTCCAACCGCCTTCTGGAAACCTCATTTTGATCTTTTCGGCGACCCAATCAGACCCGAGCCAGCAAACACATCCACCCAATCCTCCGGTCAAATCCCCTGCAACTCTCGACGACTCTCCGTCGCTCCAACCTACCGCCTCCCATTAGTCGTCCCCTGAGAAGAAAACTTCAGTTTCGCCGTCGTTTTGCCAGTCCGACGACCTCCCGTCACCTCCGCATCCAACCAATGATCGGATCAGGCAACACCCAATCACCGGACTGTTGGGTTTTGACGTAGGTAACGCAGCGGAATAACAAAATTAATCCTACTCAAATCCCACCAAGGATCACAGGAAGAGACATCATAACATGATTAAGGTCATAGAAGACGTGTACCTTTTGATTTGTGAGATCACACGAAGAATGATGTCCTCGTCTCTACGGTTGATCCACATCTAGAGGTGAGATCTAGATTCTTCCTTCTCCACAAGTGCTAGCTTGAACCCGGAGGAAGAGGGATAAAGATCAAAGGCAACAAAGCAACAAAGCACAAAGGAGGGGGCGGCCTCCTTTTGCCGTCGGGTAGAGGGGGCGGACGGGGGCTAGGGTTTCGGCCCTAGCTCTTTGTCTTGCTCTCTCTTTTTGCTCTCTCCCACTCTTTGTGTTATGTCTAATAATAACTCATGTTGTGGGAAGGAAGCTAGAGCCTCCTTTATATACTCCAACAACTCCTTGTTGTTTCCATAAAAGAGTTTCCTAATTCTAGATGAACTAGAATTATTCCATTCCTTGCAAATTAGTCCTACTAAGTTTGCAAGGTGTTGCACAATGATCCTTCTATTAATTAATCCATATTAATTAATCCCAAATCTAGCTCTACTCTATTTGACGTGTGACCCCATAGGTTTCTATATAGTTGGTAGTAACTATTACTAACATGGAGCGGTGTCTAGCAACACATCCATGCCACCCAACCCATAGAAATAGTCAGTGATCCCGACAAACCTTTGTGCCCAATATGTCATATTGCATTATCCCTTTGTCTCCATATCCGGATTGGACACGAGACATAAATAGTCACACTCGTATATCCAACCCATAGTTCCTCGATCCTGGGAATATGCTTATGCTTGCAGATAACATTAATATCTCTATATTAATTTATCTGAGTCTGGCCAGACATTCAATAAGCCTCATCCCTCGAGTGGCCGTGGATATTTACCCCCATTATGTGGGAGGGACAAATCATATCTACATCACTACGATCTCTAAGCTTGCTTCCTATCACGCCCGATAGCCACCATTATGATTACCCAGTTACGGTGTAACGTTTGATAACATCAAAGCGCAATATTTCACAACTAGAGTATCTAGTGACTTCAAGTCCAAGGATTGCAATAATATTAGCACTACGAAAAGCGATTGTGACTTCACATAATCTAATGTATCCTTTTCGTCGTGGGTCAATCCAGTATGCCATTACTCCTAATGCATAACCATGTGTTAGACTTGATATCTCCATATCAATCTACCCACATACTAGTCTATATTTGATTGTCCTATTAATCAATATAATGGACTAGGGATATTTAAGATAAATAACACAATTTATCTAAGGACTTCATTATATTAAATATCACCATAAATAATAAATGAATATTCTAGCCAAAAAATTGTTCATACTAAATCTACGATTGCCTCTAGGGCATCTATTCCAACAGTCTCCCACTTGCACTAGAGCCAATCTAGCGCATCTCGTATGCCTATAGATCTGGCGTGCCCTTCATGCTTTCGCTGCGCAAGAGGTTTCGTGAGCGGATCTGACACGTTGTCATCCGTCGGAATCTTGCATATCTTCACATCTCCTCGATCGATCATATCACGAATAAGATGGAATCTCCTAAGTACATGCTTTGACTTTTGGTGCGATCTTGGTTCCTTCGCCTGTGCGATTGCCCCAGAGTTGTCACAGTACAACTTTATGGGATCCACTATGCTAGGGACCACACCGAGCTCAGTGATAAACTTCTTTATCCATACTGCCTCTTTAGCCGCTTCCGCAGCAGCAATGTACTCAGCTTCTGTTGTAGAATCAGCAACTGTGCCTTGCTTGGAACTCTTCCAGCTCACAGCTCCTCCATTCAGGCAAAACACGTATCCAGACTGCGATCTGTAATCATCCTTGTCGGTTTGGAAGCTTGCGTCAGTGTAACCCTTTACACTTAGCTCTTCCATTCCTCCAAATATCAAGAATACATCCTTAGTTCTTCTCAAGTACTTTAGGATGTTCTTGACAGCAATCCAGTGACTCTCACCCGGATTGGACTGATATCTGCTCACCATACTCAACGCGTATGATACGTCTGGTCTAGTACATAGCATGGCGTACATGATGGATCCTATGGCCGAAGCATAGGGTATCCTGCTCATGCGGTCCTTCTCCATCTCATTGGAAGGACAGTCATTCTTGGAAAGAGTGACTCCATGTGACATGGGCAAGAATCCCTTCTTGGAATCTTGCATGTTGAACTTCTTCAACACCTTGTCAATATATGTACTTTGACTTAGGCCAAGCAACATTTTAGATCTATCTCTATAGATCTTTATACCAAGTATATAGGCTGCGTCTCCTAAGTCTTTCATCGCAAAGCACTTTCCTAGCCAATCTTTAACAGATTGCAGAGTAGGAATATCATTGCCAATGATTAGTATGTCATCCACATACAAGACCAGAAATACTATAGAGCTCCCACTAACCTTCTTGTAAACACAAGGCTCATCTTCGTTCTTGTTGAAGCCAAACTCTTTGACCGCGTCATCAAAACGTCGATTCCAGCTCCTAGAAGCTTGCTTTAATCTATAAATGGACCTTTGTAGCTTACAGACTTTATTGGCATTCTCTGGATCCTCAAAACCCTCTGGTTGTGTCATGTACACATCCTCAAGGAGGTTCCCATAAAGGAACGCTGTTTTGACATCCATTTGCCAGATCTCATAGTCGTAGTATGCTGCAATAGCAAGTAAGATTCGAATGGATTTGGTCATGGCGACTGGCGAAAAGGTCTCATCATAGTCAATACCATGAATTTGTCTATAACCTTTGGCCACCAATCGGCCCTTATAGGCAACTACTTTGCCATCCATGTCGGTCTTCTTCTTGAAGACCCACTTGCACCCTATGGGTCGAGCCCCTTCGGGTGGTTCCACCAAAGTCCATACTTTGTTGGTGTACATGGAATCCATTTTGGATCTCATGGCTTCTAGCCACTTCTTAGATTCTGGGCCACTCATGGCTTCTCCATAGGTTGCAGGCTCATCTTCCATGAGTGGTACGTCATCGGGCTCAGTCACGAGAAGTCCATACCTCTCTGGCTCATGACGCACTCTTCCTGATCTACGGAGTTCCTGTGTTACCTGAACAGGCTCTTCCACAACTTCTTGTGGTTCCTGTTCATGTTCCATTATCGGTTCAGTGGTTTGTGGTTCATGAATTTCTTCAAGTTCTACAACCCTCCCACTTGCTTCTTTAGAGACTAGTTCTCTTTCTAGAAACACGCCGGTCCGAGCAACAAACACTTTGTTCTCGGTAGGGTTATAGAAGTAATATCCTTTAGTCTCTTTAGGATATCCCACAAACTTACACTTATCCGCCTTAGGCCCGAGCTTGTCTGTTTGTAAACGCTTTACATAGACCTCGCAGCCCCAAATCTTCATAAACGACACTATGGGACGCCTCCCAGTCCATATCTCATATGGCGTCTTCATGACTGATTTGGATGGAACACAGTTAATGGTAAAAGCTGCCGTCATTAGAGCATGTCCTCAAAAGGATATCGGAAGATCTGTTTGAGACATCATAGATCGCACCATATCTAATAGAGTGCGATTCTTCCTCTCAGATACACCATTCAATTGTGGTGTTCCGGGTGGAGTGAGCTGGGATACTATCCCACACTCTCTAAGATACTCATCAAACTCTTGGCTTAAGTATTCTCCTCCACGATCCGATCGTAGAGCTTTAATACTCTTGCCAAGTTGCTTCTCTACTTCACTCTTGAATTCTTTGAACAATTCAAAGGATTCGGATTTGGCCTTCATAAGGTATACAAATCCATATCTACTGAAATCATCAGTGAATGTGATGAAGTAGGTATAACCACCTCTGGCAGGCGTGGGGAATGGTCCGCATACATCAGTATGTATGAGTGCCAATAACTCACTAGTCCGCTCGCCTTTCTTATTGAAAGGGGACTTTGTCATTTTTCCTAATAAACAAGATTCACATGTCTCATATGATTCCAAATCAAATGAGTCTAGAAGTCCATCCTTATGAGGTCTAGATATGCGTTTCTCATTTATATGGCCTAAACGACAGTGCCATAGATATGTAGGATTTAAATCATTAGTTTTAATCCTTTTAGTATTTATGTTATAGATTGGATTATTTAGATCAAGGATATACAATCCATTAGACAAATGCGCACTACAATAGTGCATACTATCAAAATAAATGGAGCAACACTTGTCCTTTATTGAAATAGAAAAACCTTTCTCGTCCAAACAAGAAACGGAAATAATGTTTCTGCTCATAGCAGGCACATAAAAGCAATTGTCTAATTCTAAAATAAGTCCAGAAGGCAAAGATAGCTCATAAACGCCTACAGCTAATGCAGCAACCTTTGCTCCATTCCCGACGCGCAAGTCTATCTCCCCTTTTCGCAATCTTCTACTTCTTTTCAAATCCTGCACATTACGACAAATGTCAGAACCACATCCGGTATCCAATACCCAGGATGATGAAATAGAAAGATTGACGTCTATAACATAAATACCTGGTGGTGGTGGAATCACTATTCCAAGCTTTTTATCCTCCAGATATTTAGGGCAATTCCTCCTCCAGTGACCCGGCTGGCTGCAGTAGTGACATTCACCTTTAGCCACGCCTCCACTAGGCTTTAGGGCTTCCTTGGATTTCGCAACTTTCTTGCGTTTTCCTTTTGAATTAGATGCAACTGACTTGCCCTTCTTCTTGTGTACCATCATTATGGCCTTGCCCTTGCCTTTATTGATGCTTTGCTCAGCTGTCTTTAACATGTTCAATAGGTCTGGCAAAGACTTGTTGATCTCATTCATATTATAGTTCATAATGAACTGATTATAACTGTCAGGCAACGATTGCAAGACGAGATCAGTCGCCAAGTCCTGGCCGAGTGGGAACCCCAGTCTCTCAAGGTTCTCTATGTACCCGATCATTCGGAGTACGTGAGGGCCTACTGGATTCCCTTATGCAAGACTACTTTTGAACAATGCTTTAGACACTACATAGCGCTCATGCCTTGCCTGTTCCTGAAACAATTGTTTCAAGTGTCTGATCATATCATAGGCTTCCATGTTCTCGTGTTGCTTCTGAAGCTCACCAGTCATGGTACAAAGCATGAGGCAAGTCACGTCATTAGAATCATCAATATGTTTCTGACGTGCCCTTACTTCCGCTAGTAGAGAATCATCTTGTGGTGGGTCTGGAATTGGAGTGTCCAAGACGTACAGCTTCTTTTCTTGCTTGAGGACAATCCTCAAGTTTCTGTACCAGTCAAGGAAATTTGTTCCAGACAATTTATGCTTCTCAAGGACAGATCGTAGGGATGAACTCGATGCGTTGTTGTTTGCCATTTGGAATTCTACAAAACGAGAAATATGCAATTTTAGTATTTTGAACAATTTGACTATATTTAACAATGGCTAGATCATTAAATATAGCTCCCACTATTTTTCTTCGGATTAATAGCCCTCACTATTAAAGCGGAAAATATCTTTATACTTTCTAGTGGGTCCAAGATCCCTTTTTCACTAATTCTTGAGCTTGCTTTGGCAAGTCACCCAAGAATTGGTTATTTAGGTAGGAACCATTCCAATTGCATCCCATGCAACTCTTGGTCCAATTAGGTGAATAAATTCCTTTTATTCTTTATCCAATTGGATAACTCCTAATTGTCATGCCTCTAAGCTCATCAATCCAATTGACTCTTGCCTAGTTGCGTCCAACCTCTTGCTTTCAACATACACGCATTACTAGCTTGCGTCGTCCGCAACACATCATGAAAAATTAAAATCGCCTTGCTTTGGCAAGCCCGAATTTTAATAGGCCATGATCATGAAGGGTGTTTTGGCAAGAGAAGGCAAAACGCAATATTTAATTGAGGGATTTCTTTTAAGTTGTTTGGTTGATCTTATCAACATGGTCTACTTATTTGGATTGGGCCATCCACAATAAAAGACCAACCTTGTTTATTATTATCTTGTTATCGTTTTGTTTGTAGCGCCATACACACAAAAATAAATAACAAGGCATGAATAATAAACATCCACAAAATAAAAAAACGTGGTATGGATATGGCCTCTAGACTAATGATATTATCAAGCCAATGATAATATCTAATTGCCCTAAAGTGCCGAGCTCATCTCCATGTGCTCCACCATAGCTGCGCGCCTAGGGATGTCTTTTTGGCTCCTTTGGTTCTCCGGTCTTCTTCTCCATGTTCTTGGCTATCATCTAAATATTCTAATTCTAGCCTAACATCTAGAATAAATAAATAAATAACAAAAGCCTCACATGTTGAGGAGAAAAAGAACGACTCGCAGGCCGTAAAACTTAATTAATTATTACATTAATTTGATAAGCTCGCAGGCCGTAAACCAAACCACAAAACAGTAAACATCCACAATCCTAGGCCATATCCATCCACCATGCAATAAAGCACATAATACAGTTAAAACCAATTTTAACGCGCTTGTTTAATTTTAATGAAATTGGGTAACTAGGGTTTCACAACGGTCCAAAGGGTCCAAGCCAACAAGTGGCCCGAACCCTAGGACCGCCGCACGCCTAGAGGCCCGCGGCCTTGCTTGGCGCGCAAGGGAGGGGCGGGCGGCTAGGGTTTCGACCCTAGTCCCCTTCCTCCTTCCTTGTTGCCCAAGCAATGTTGTTTCCATATGGATTTAATTCCATAATTTTATTTCCATAATTGAAAACCCCTTTTCAATCATGTGCCCATGAACCCTAATTTTTTTTAAGAACCCAATTATTCACATCCTATGTGATTAAACTCACCAATTCTAACATCCAATGTTAAATTGGGTCTTGTTTGATTGAATCAAATTCAATATTGCATCTACTATGCCAATTTTTCAGTTTTGGCGTAATAAACAATAATACGGTGTATGAACTGAAATCGTAAACACATAATATCATGTTATGCTCTACGACCTGTGGCTCTGATACCACTGTTGGGTTTTGACGTAGGTAACGCAGCGGAATAACAAAATTAATCCTACTCAAAGTCCACCAAGGATCACAGGAAGAGACATCATAACATGATTAAGGTCATAGAAGACGTGTACCTTTTGATTTGTGAGATCACACGAAGAATGATGTCCTCGTCTCTACGGTTGATCCACATCTAGAGGTGAGATCTAGATTCTTCCTTCTCCACAAGTGCTAGCTTGAACCCGGAGGAAGAGGGATGAAGATCAAAGGCAACAAAGCAACAAAGCACAAAGGAGGGGGCGGCCTCCTTTTGCCGTCGGGTAGAGGGGGCGGACGGGGGCTAGGGTTTCGGCCCTAGCTCTTTGTCTTGCTCTCTCTTTTTGCTCTCTCCCACTCTTTTTGTTATGTCTAATAATAACTCATGTTGTGGGAAGGAAGCTAGAGCCTCCTTTATATACTCCAACAACTCCTTGTTGTTTCCATAAAAGAGTTTCCTAATTCTAGATAGGGGTGCAACTTGGACGGGCTGAGCCCGACCAACCCGAACCCATCCCGGACTAAAATCGGGCTTGGGCAGAGGTTTTGAGTAATTTGGACGGGCTTGGGCAAAAATTACCAACCCGAATTGCAATTAGGGTCGGGCTTGGGCACGGATATTAAACAACGGGCTAACCCGAATTGCCCGATTTTTATACTCATTACCTATAAATATTATATTTGGAGAGTATTATATAGCATATTGATCAAGAATCTATTATCTTTTCATTAATTATTAGTGATATTTCAATTATATTTATGTTTGTAACTATATATTTTTTCAACAAAATATGTAGTATACTCTTGTATGAATGGATAACTTTTAAGTTCACTTTAACAATATATAGTAGTTATTTTGTAGCCTTATATAAACTAAAAATTGAAGTGCCTACATTCGATATCTATTTTTACATGTAAGTTAATTAACTTACTTTAAAGGGACAAGTTTAATTAAGTTGAATGTGATAATTATGTTAATTTATTTAGTTTACTGGGCTAGCCCGAATTCAACCCGAACCCGAATTGGTTTGTTCGAATTTGGGCTTGGACGGGTTGGCGATGCTTCTAACCCGGGCTGGGCTGGGCTTGGGTAACCCCGAGAAAAATCGGGCTCGGGCTTGGACAAGGGTGTCAACCCGCCCAGCCCGCCCGAGTTGCAGTCCTAATTCTAGATGAACTAGAATTATTCCCTTCCTTGCAAATTAGTCCTACTAAGTTTGCAAGGTGTTGCACAATGATCCTTCTATTAATTAATCCATATTAATTAATCCCAAATCTAGCTCTACTCTATTTGACGTGTGACCCCATAGGTTTCTAGATAGTTGGTAGTAACTATTACTAACATGGAGCGGTGTCTAGCAACACATCCATGCCACCCAACCCATAGAAATAGTCAGTGATCCCGACAAACCTTTGTGCCCAATATGTCATATTGCATTATCCCTTTGTCTCCATATCCGGATTGGACACGAGACATAAATAGTCACACTCGTATATCCAACCCATAGTTCCTCGATCCTGGGAATATGCTTATGCTTGCAGATAACATTAATATCTCTATATTAATTTATCTGAGTCTGGCCAGACATTCAATAAGCCTCATCCGTCGAGTGGCCGTGGATATTTACCCCCATTATGTGGGAGGGACAAATCCTATCTACATCACTACGATCTCTAAGCTTGCTTCCTATCACGCCCGATAGCCACCTTTATGATTACCCAGTTACGGTGTAACGTTTGATAACATCAAAGCGCAATATTTCACAACTAGAGTATCTAGTGACTTCAAGTCCAAGGATTGCAATAATATTAGCACTACGAAAAGCGATTGTGACTTCACATAATCTAATGTATCCTTTTCGTCGTGGGTCAATCCAGTATGCCATTACTCCTCATGCATACCCATATGTTAGACTTGATATCTCCATATCAATCTACCCGCATACTAGTCTATATTTGATTGTCCTATTAATCAATATAATGGAGTAGGGATATTTAAGATAAATAACACAATTTATCTAAGGACTTCATTATATTAAATATCACCATAAATAATAAATGAATATTCTAGCCAAAACATTGTTCATACTAAATCTACGATTGCCTCTAGGGCATCTATTCCAACACGGACGGCCCCAACCAACCGGCGAGGGCCTTACCAACTCCTTTGACGGCGTGTTTCATCTCTAGAACCGCCGTTTGGGTTGCTTCGGGCCAGATACGCCTGCGATTCGGCTCAGATTAGCCGCTATTGTGACTCCGGCTTCGATTCGGCTCGATTTAGTCGCGAAGGGAAGACCGGCTCGCTCTCGACTTGATCTAGCCGACTACTTGAACTCGGCTTGGATCAAGTTCAGCTTCTTTCCGACTCCAGCGCTGCCGCCGTCTCCACCTTGGATCCAAGTGTGCCACAAGCCTCTTTTTGGCTCAATTTTAAGCTGCGATGACAAATTTTTGAGCCATGTAGTGTTACTTAGGGTTTTCCAACCTCCCGAGTCCATTTCCGGCCTCCAATTTTCCGAATGTGGCTTCCAAATCACTGTTCCAAAGGTCTTGCTCGTCCATTTGATCCGGGAAAACATGTGCAAAGAATACAAAATGTCGTGAAGATTTTCAACACATTCACCTTGAGGACAAGGTGCTAGTCAACCGCGGGGTAGTTGATACGGATCACTCATATCTTCATCATATATTTAGTATTATTTAAAGTATTTTTTAATTATTTAGATGTTATCGCAATATTATTTATGAGCTAGTTTATTTATTTAATTAGTTAATAGTGTTATTTATTTATTTAGTAGACCCGACCGATCCCGTTAGAGCCTAGGGTTATGATTAGTATTTTCTATTTAAGCTATTGTAATTTCAGTATTTGATAATCAATGAAAAATATCAAAGTTTGAGAGTGTTTTTGTGTGTGGGTTAAAAACCCGTGTGTGTGGAGACTTGATAGTGTCTCGAACAACTATCACGTTAGGTAAACCCTAACAATTGGTGCTTTCATTGTTTTTCGCCATTCAACTGGTCAAAATCATGTCAGACTCAACTCCGATTATGGTTATCAACATCGATAACATCTCGGCATTTGCAGGTCTCCAAGCTAGTGGGAGACGAATATCGCTAAGTGGGAAACAATACCGTTTAATTTTCGTTGATGAATTTGGCCGCCTCCAGGACATCGCCAGATCCCATGAATTGTCTCCGCCAGATACTCCACAACCGCCATCAATCCCGACGACAACCCTTCCATCACCAGATCTGACCATTCCCCTGCAAACCCCTGAACAAACCACTGCCTCCTTCACCACATGCCTTCCTACCCTACCAGACAACACCGAAGACCACACCAACGCCGTGCAACAGCCGGCGATTCCTCAAGCCCAGGTCCCAACGCTGTCATAGCCGTCCCAATGCGCCGACGAACAGGCGTTGGAGGAACCAGAGAAGCTTCGTCCTTCGACGGCCCTCATCGCACAGGTGCCCATGCCGCCGCTCCAACCGCCTTCGAGAAACACAGGCAGGTCTGGAGACCTCCCTATGATCTTTTCGGCGACCCAATCAGACCTGAACCAGCAATTAGATCCACCCGATTCTCCAATCAAACCCTGCAACTCCCGACGACTCTCCGTTGCTTCAACCTACCGCCTCCCATTCACCGACCCTGAGAAGAAAACTCCAGATCCGCCGCTGTTTTGCCAGTCCGGCTGTAACACCCCTCGATTCCCGAGCCTTCCGTTCCGGACCGGAGAGCCCGGGAGGGTGCTACTCAAAATGAAGCGGTGAGAATCAAGAACAACACATTCCATAATAATATATTACAAACTCTTAAGTGTCTCAAACAAAATTTACAACATACTTTACACAAGGTGAGATTAAACTAGAGTTCGACTTATTTAAACTACTATTAAATACTACGTGATACCGCGATCCCCTTATGCCGAGCTCCCTTCTCCTAGACCTGCGGGGGAAACAAAGACCGCAGTTTTTCCAAAGTCAGCAAGAAATGCTGAGTAAGTAAACACCCAAACACGTAAACCGGATAAGAGGCAATTTTGTTTAATAAACAAGGATGACATTCACGAAGTAAGCAAATATGATATCACCGTTAACCATGTGTGAAAAGAGATAAATTTTCCAACTCTGTATTTAATTTTGCAATTCCAAGTTGTCACAAAGTGAATATAACCAAGAGGATCATTTCCAACCATAGAATTTTTCCAATTAAGGGATTTCCAAAATCCAAATATTCCTTTTTATTTTCTCATAAAAAATCCATGCTTATTATTTAGTTGTAGCGGGGAACAAACCAATCCATATCCATAATCCATAATCCATAATCCATAATCCATAATCCATCTCATAAGTATCCAACCATATCCCATGCATCCAAGACCTTAAGTGTCGGCACCCCCCTAAGACTTCTCGCGGCCAGAGGGGTGAGTACATGGAGCAGCTCGGGGCTAATTGCAACCGAGCAAAATATATAATAATCCAAATCCAAATAATGTTCCGCCGCACAACTGTTTCCACTTTACGTTATTACGCATTATTATTTTCCATGTGATAAGTTTGAAAGAAAACACTTGGACACATAATTGAAATCTCACATGAACAAGTATATCACTATTGCATTTTGAGACATAAAATCGTAAAAAAAATATTTAGACACGAAAGGAGGACGGGCACATTAGGTAAGGCATGTTTACTCACCTCAAATAGAAACCGTAAATAGCACGGAACAACTTCTAGAAGTAGACGTAGCCCTCGTCTATGAATTCGTCGCCTACAAATTATAATTTCCTAATCAATCACAATTTCGACTAACACTTATGATGCAAGCAAGCGACAAATGTTCTATTTATTGATATAAATTTTATTTATTGATTATTACTATTATTATTATTAATTTCAAGACAACCCAAAATTATAATTTCAAGCCAATTATAAGAAGTATTCTTTTATTTATCTTCCAATAAATTGGTAATTTATATTTAGCTAAAGTATTATTAAATACATGCATCTAGAACTTCATTTTTTATAAAATTAGCCATAACCTCTATAATTACAAACTTTTGGATTCACTAAGTAGTTTATCCCACAAATCGATTTAATAAACTTTATTATCACACTTTTAGGATGCTAATTCATATTTAGAAAATTCCTAAAATAATATCTCTTCTCAAAATATACTTTAAGTTCATTACTCCTTCATAAAATTTATAACTATTTGATTATGGCTAATTTTCTAAATTACAAAAACATTATAGTTTATCTTTTAATGATATATTAGTCACATATATTTAAATCAACAAATCTTATTATTTATTAGCTAGAAACATCTCTTTTACTAAATATTTACAAGTAGATAGTTCATAATTTTGTAGATAAAAGATTAGCTTATAGTAGTATAGCCAAAACATAATATTCTCTTTTTAAGTTGTAAAACATTGTGTATTTATATTTTGTATATATACATATGCGCTTTATTAAAAGAAATTGTAAATAGTATTGTTTAATTGGTTTAAGCATATATTCTTATTTTATAAAAATCAGATTGTGGAAACTAATATAATTGACAGCTTCTACCCTAAGATTTCTGTTTCATACATAAGCCTCCCCCAAGTTCCAGTTTATTACAAAATCGCCCCCCAACCATACACCCAACAAATCCGATTTGTGAATCTCTTCTTACGGTTATACCCATTTGAATTTGATGTTATAGAACTCTAATTTTGATCAAAACAAGTAGATTAGTGCCAAGAATCGATTGATTTGGTTACCGTTTGACCGAGAAATCGTACGCCGAAGTTTGTCGAAATTTTCGCCGGAATTAATGGTGTTCCGGCTGTTGGGTGGCCGGAACTTTGACTCCCTGGGTTTGGTCGGCCCTCTAGGACCGTGGGGGAGCCACTGGAAGTGGAGGAGAGAGACGGAGGAGGTGTCCTCCGTCGGGTCGGGTTACGGGTCGCGGGGGCTATGGTCGCCGCTGCTTCGGTTGCTCCGGCTGTCTCTGGTTCCGGCGAACAGAGAGGAAGGGGGAGATATTGAAGGGAGAAGGAGAGAGAAAGGAGCAGAGGGATGGGTGTGCAGGGGGTCTCCGGTGGTGATTGCGGTGGTGGTGATGAGGAGGTCGTTGGTGAGGGTGGTCGGGGTGTTGTTGGTGTTTCTGCTGCTGTGGGTTGTGGGGAAGAGAGAGAGAGAGAGATAGAGGTGGGGAGAGGGAGTGAGCAGAGAGGAAGGTGGGGGTGATGGCGGGCTGGTGGTGATGGCGTCGATGGTGGATATGGGGGTGGAGCTGTGGTGGTGTTGGGGGTCTGTGATGCTGGGTTTGTGAGAAAGAGAGAGGGCAGAGGTCGGGGAGGGAGAGAGGGGCAGAGAAGGATGGTGGTGATGGTGGTTTTGCCGAGAGGGTGAGAGAGGGGTTGGAGGGAGGTGATGGCAGTGGTGGTGACGATGGTGGGGGTGGTGGCAGTGGGGGTGTGGGCGGCTTTTGGTGAGAGGGAGGTGGTGGGAGATGGGTGGTGTGGTGATGAAGGGGTGGTGGTTGGGTGTTTTGCCGAAGGGGTGGAGGAAGGAGAATATGGTGATGAAGAAGGGAGGTGTTGGTGATGAAATGTGAGGAGGATGGCTCTATTTATAGAAGAATTGGAGGAGGAGGTTGATTAAAATATTTGGGGAAGAAGTTGATTTTGTAGAGATGGAGAGTTGTGGAAGAGGGATGGTAATGGAGGAGGAGGGTGTGTGTGAGGGAGATGTGAGAGAGATGAGGGTGAAGGAAGATGATATATGTGTGTGTGTGTGTGTGTGTGTGTGTGTGTTCGGGTAAAAAGAAAACAAGAGAAAGAGAAGGAGGTGGGAGAGAGAGAGATGCTTGAAGAGAAAATAGTGAGGGAGGGGTGTGTGTGTGTTCTGTGAGAGAAGAGAAAAGAAACAAGGGAAGAGAGAGAGGGAGAGATAGTGACGGGTGAGAGAGGGAGAGGGATGGGTTGGCCGGGTGAGAGAAAGAAAGAGAGAGGGAGAGAGAGAGAGAGAGAGAGAGAGAGAAATGGGGTAGAATAATATAAACAATTAAAACTAATAGGATAATTACAACCAAAATAGTAATTTAATAAAATTAATAAACAAATAAAATACGGGTTGTACTATAATACGGGTCGGGTGAAATCAAATACGGGTTGTAACAAGTATTTTATACGTATAAACATACTATTAGTTGTGTAAAATGCAATTACCTCCCCAAACTTTAGTGAATTTAGTTTTAAACTTTTGTAATCAACAACTACCTCCCCAATTTTGTTTATCAAGTTAGTTTTTAACTTTTCCAAACTACAATTTTCACCCCATTCATCAAATTAACCAATTATAACTTCCAAAAACTACAATTAGAACCCCAAAACTTTAACCAACTACTTTATAACTTTCTTAAAACTACAATTACATACCAATTCCATGTTTTAATTAATTTATAACTTTTGAATACCACAATTTCGACCCTCAAACATGTCAAAATAATTAATTTATCCTTTTCATATCAAATCAGGGTATTACATCCTTACCCCCTTAAACACTGCTTCGTCCTCGAAGCTTAAACCAAATACACACCAAACGGTTGGTGTCGTTACGTATAACCCGCATATAAGGTATGATGTAATATGATATGCATTCTAATATGGTGTGCGACAGTGTTAGTACCTACGCGATATAATGTGGGAATACTTAATGACGGTTCGTGGTACGAAAATTCAAAGGGTCACATCCTCTCCCCCTTAGGAGAGTGACGTCCCCGGAACTCAAATTACCTCATCGAAAAGGTGTGGATATTTCTTTCGCATCTCATCCTCGGCTTCCCAAGTGGCCTCTTTTGTCTGGTGGTTCGTCCACAGGACTTTTAATAGTTTGATGCTCTTGCTACGCGTGTCCCTCGTCTTGGTGTCTAGGATCTTCACAGGATGCTCCTCGTAAGTCAAAGACAGGTCTAGCTCCACGGGTTCGGGATCCAATACATGGGATGGGTCAGGTACATACTTCTTCAATTGTGAGACGTGAAAGACATTGTGTACTCTACCCAAGTTGGACGGTAGATCTAGTCGGTATGCAACTTCTCCAATTCTCTCAAGAATTTCGTATGGTCCAATGAACTTTGGGCTCAACTTTCCCTTCTGGTTGAACCTTGTTACTCCCTTGGTTGGTGAGACCTTAAGAAACGCCTTTTCACCCACTTGAAACTCTAACGGTGTTCTCTTCTGATCTGCATAAGACTTTTGTCGGTCCTGAGCTGCCTTCATTCGTTGTTGGATGAGCCTCACTTGATCTGTCATCTCTTCGATAATCTGCGGGCCAATAACCACTGTTTCGCTGATGTCGCTCCAGCATAAGGGTGTTCGACACTTCCTTCCATACAAAGCCTCGTGCGGTGCCATGCCAATACTAGCATGATAGCTGTTGTTATACGAGAACTCTATCAGCGGCAATTTTTCGACCCATGATCCTTGAAAGTCCATAACGCAAGCCCTAAGCATGTCTTCCAACGTTTGTATTGTCCGTTCTGTCTGCCCGTCTGTAGCTGGGTGGAAAGGTGTACTAAATCTTAGTTGGGTCCCCAATGCTTCTTGTAAGGCCTTCCAAAAATGAGAGAGGAAGTTAGGGTCCCGGTCCGAAATGATCGAGCTTGGAACCCCATGATACCTTACTATATTCTTGATATATGCATCAGCTCTCTGCTCCATGTTCCACGTATCCTTCATCGGGATGAACCTTGCTGTCTTCGTCAATCTGTCTACTACCACCCAAATCTGGTTGAGTCCATTCTTCGATGTTGGCAAGGCAGTTACAAAATCCATCGAAATAGAATCCCACTTCCAAACAGGTATGTCCAATGGTTGAACTAGACCTCCCATTCTCTTATGCTCAAACTTCACCTTCCGACATGTCAAACATCGGGCCACGAATTTCGCTACTTCCTTCTTCATGTTTGGCCACCAAAATGTCTTCTCCAAGTCTTTGTAGAGCTTGTCGCCTCCAGGGTGTACTGAGTAAGGTGTGTTGTGTGCTTCACACATCAGTATTTCCTTCGTTTCTGCACATTTCTGTGGGACGCGCCACCTTCCTTTGTAGCGAATGCTTCCATCTTCATGGATCTGGAATCCTATGGCTTGTCCCGCTGCGATCTTCTTCTTGATCCTCTCCAGTTTCACATCTCCTGCCTGGTTACTTCTTATCTCTTCAAAGAAGTCTGGTACGGCTGTCATACTCCCAAGCAGGTTCTTCACTTTTCCTTGATCCACTACTTCAATTTCGAGTTTTCTGAACTCATGGCATAGCCAGTCTGGCAAGTCCAGTAGGGCGTTCACTACATGGCTCGACTTTCGACTTAATGCGTCAGCAACCACGTTTGCCTTTCCTTCGTGGTACTGGATATGCAAGTCATAGTCTTTGATGACTTCTAGCCATCGTCGTTGCCTGTTGTTCAGTTCCTTCTGTGTGAAGATGTACTTTAGGCTGCGGTGGTCCGTGTAGAGCTTGCAAGCGGCTCCATACAAGTGATGCCTCCATATCTTTAAGGCAAAGACTACTGCTGCCAACTCCAAGTCGTGGGTGGCATAGTTCTCCTCGTGGGGTTTCAGCTGCCTTGACGCGTAGGCAATCACCCTTCTTTCCTGCATAAGTACACATCCTAGCCCTTTCTTTGATGCATCGCTGTACACCTCAAACTAGCCTGAATCATTTGGAAGCGCCAATACTGGTGCTGTAGTCAATTTCTCCTTCAGGGTCTGGAACGCCTCTTCACAGCTTTCGCTCCACTGGTACTTGACTGCTTTCTTTGTCAATGCGGTCAATGGCCTAGCAATTTTGGAGAAGTCCTTCACGAAACGCCTGTAATAGCCTGCTAAGCCAAGGAAACTCCTTATTTCAGACACATTCTTCGGTGTTGGCCAGTCCTTGACTGCTGAAATCTTTCCTGGGTCCACTGATATTCCCTCCTTTGAGATGATGTGACCCAGAAATGGAACACGATCCAGCCAAAACTCGCACTTGGACAGCTTAGCATACAGCTGTTCCTGCCTCAGAGTCTGCAACACTTCTCTGAGATGTTCATCATGATCTTCCTTGCTCTTCGAGTACACAAGGATGTCATCAATGAAGACGACTACAAATTTGTCCAGAAATGGCCTCATGACTCGATTCATCAAGTCCATAAACACTGCAGGTGCGTTGGTCAAACCAAACGGCATCACAGTGAACTCATAATGGCCATACCTTGTCCTAAAGGCTGTCTTCGGGATATCCTTCTCGGCTACCCGAAGCTGATGGTACCCTGATCTCAAATCAATCTTAGAGAAGACACTAGCCCCTTGTAATTGATCGAACAAATCGTCAATCCGGGGTAGAGGGTACTTATTCCTGATGGTTGCACTGTTCAACTCACGGTAGTCAATGCATAGCCTTAAGCTTCCATCTTTCTTCTTCACGAAAAGCACTGGTGCTCCCCAAGGTGAAACACTTGGTCGTATGTATCCCTTCTCCAGAAGTTCTTGCAATTGATCCTTCAACTCCTTCAGTTCTGCTGGCGCCATCCGGTACGGTGCTTTTGAGATAGGCGCGGTTCCTGGTACTAAGTCCAAGGTAAACTCCAATTCTCTTCTTGGTGGCATTCCTGGTATATCGTCTGGGAATACGTCAGGAAACTCCTTCACAACGGGTATCTCTTCCAGTACGTTCTCCTTCTTGGCTACATCCTGGATGTAACACAAGTAGGCAGAATTCCCTTTCCGTACTTGGTTGACTATGGTCATTGCTGACACTAGTCTAATGCAGGGTTCCTTTGTGACTCCGCGATAAGAGATCTTTTCCCCGTTAGGTCCCTTTAATCGGACCTTCTGATCATAACAATCAATGACAGCCCGATATTTACTAAGCCAATCCATCCCTAGGATGACATCTATGCCCCTAAGGTCAAACCTTATCAAGTTCGCAGGCAGGGTAGAAGTTAGGATTTTCACTCCTACTCCTTCAAACACGGTGTCGCATATTGCTATTTGGTCAGTGGGTGTCGCAACAGGGGTGGATATGCTATATGACTTATGCAATCCCAATTTTTCAACAAATGATGATGATATAAAAGAGTAGGATGCGCCCGAATCGAATAACACAAAAGCTGGTTGCTCATGGATAAGGAATGTACCCGTAACAACTCCATGATCCGCATCAGCCTCAGTCTTAGCCATGACTGCAATCCTTCCCACATTGGCATTCTGAGCCCTAGCTCCTCCTGCACCAGCTCCGTTGTTGATGTTAGTCCCCTGACCAGCATTGTTGTTGCGGTTCTGGGCTCCATACTGTCCTGCATTCCCCTGGACGTAGTTCTGCTGCCTTCCATAGCCATTGCCTCCGTTGTTCTGGTTGTTGCGGTTGTCATAGTTCATGTTTCCATACTGCGGGCGATTCCCCTGGTAGCTGTTCTGGGGTTGCCTTTGATAGTTTCCTCCTTGGTTCCTTGGCTGGTTCCTGGCTGTTGGAGCTAAACACTCATAAGCTCGATGCCCTTTTCTGCCACATTTGTGGCATGCAACCAAGTTCCCCATACAGTCAGCTCCTGGGTGGTTTTGCTGGCATCTCTTGCAGATGTAGCGGCGAACTTGCTGAGCTACCCGATTCTGCTGGTTACCCTGAGTCTGATAGTTTCCTCCATGGTTGGGCTTAAACCTCTTGTCCCTTGACGCACTGCCTCCTGCCTCATTCGCCTTGCGTTTCCCACGGACCTCATCCTGAATCTCTTGGATTTGCCACATGTCAGCTGCTCGGTCATACGCTTCGTGCAAGCTGTTGTAAGTCCTGCTACGCATAATTTTCTGCAGCTGAAGGTGCAACCCTCCAATGAACTTCGCGACCTTGCTATCTTCATCTGGTACCGTGTTTTCCGCAAATCTTGATAGCTCCACAAATTTATCGAAATAGTCCGTCACTGAGCCGTTCCCCTGCTTCAGGTTTTGGAACTCATTGCACTTCCTATTCTTCACATGACTTGGATAGAACCTCAATCTTAGAGCAGTCTTGAAAGCTTCCCAACCAAAGTTGGGTCGAGCTAGTAAGACCTCATGATTGGTTGTCCACCAGTTGTCTGCCTTGCTGGCCAGATAAAGGACAGCACAGTTGACTTTCTGGTCTTTAGGGCATTGGACAACCCTAAATATCTTCTCGAAGCTCCTGATCCAGTCCTCCAGCTCGGTGGGGTCTTCCCTTCCAGCGAATTTGCGAGGGTTATGATCGGCTATCTTCTTGGAGTAGCTTCGATCCTCACGCTCTTCGTTCCTAGCAATGATCCTGGCCATTTGGGTGACCAGTTGAGCCATCTCTGGCTGGTTATCTCCTCCAGCTGCCATTTGTTCTCGGTTGACCCTCCTGGTGTAGTATCGTAGTGGTCTATCAGTCATATTCCTACACTATCACCTATTGTATCAATGCTTATTCTAACCCAGGGTAATGAACTATAATGATCATACAATGCACACATATTTCTTCCTATATCAAAATGTTACCAACTTAAAATATTCCCTAACAAGTAGAGATAAAAGCACGCCTCATTTAGCAGTTAATGCACATATGTCATTTATAATTTCTATTCCTTTCTCAATACCTCAAACTAACCAATACTTGTCTCTATCAGGGGAGTGATACAAGTCCAATGGACAATCAAGATAAGTATCTCAAAATTAATCCAATCATGCCATAAATAATTCCAGGAAACTAGAATAAAGGTCGCGGGTGGGTGGGACTTAGTAAGACTCAGACTACCCATAACCCAATCGGCTTTTCAAATTTTAATTTTTCTTGCCCTAAATTCATTTTATATAACCCTACAGGTTTTAATTCCTTTTTGGATTGCCTGCTCTGATATCACCTGTAACACCCCTCGATTCCCGAGCCTTCCGTTCCGGACCGGAGAGCCCGGGAGGGTGCTACTCAAAATGAAGCGGTGAGAATCAAGAACAACACATTCCATAATAATATATTACAAACTCTTAAGTGTCTCAAACGAAATTTACAACATACTATTACACAAGGTGAGATTAAACTAGAGTTCGACTTATTTAAACTATTATTAAATACTACGTGATACCGCGATCCCCTTATGCCGAGCTCCCTTCTCCTAGACCTGCGGGGGAAACAAAGACCGCAGTTTTTCCAAAGTCAGCAAGAAATGCTGAGTAAGTAAACACCCAAACACGTAAACCGGATAAGAGGCAATTTTGTTTAATAAACAAGGATGACATTCACGAAGTAAGCAAATATGATATCACCGTTAACCATGTGTGAAAAGAGATAAATTTTCCAACTCTGTATTTAATTTTGCAATTCCAAGTTGTCACAAAGTGAATATAACCAAGAGGATCATTTCCAACCATAACATTTTTCCAATTAAGGGATTTCCAAAATCCAAATATTCCTTTTTATTTTCTCATAAAAAATCCATGCTTATTATTTAGTTGTAGCGGGGAACAAACCAATCCATATCCATAATCCATAATCCATAATCCATAATCCATCTCATAAGTATCCAACCATATCCCATGCATCCAAGACCTTAAGTGCCGGCACCCCCCTAAGACTTCTCGCGGCCAGAGGGGTGAGTACATGGAGCAGCTCGGGGCTAATTGCAACCGAGCAAAATATATAATAATCCAAATCCAAATAATGTTCCGCCGCACAACTGTTTCCACTTTACGTTATTACGCATTATTATTTTCCATGTGATAAGTTTGAAAGAAAACACTTGGACACATAATTGAAATCTCACATGAACAAGTATATCACAAATTGCATTTTGAGACATAAAATCGTAAAAAAAATATTTAGACACGAAAGGAGGACGGCACATTAGGTAAGGCATGTTTACTCACCTCAAATAGAAACCGTAAATAGCACGGAACAACTTCTAGAAGTAGAAGTAGCCCTCGTCTATGAATTCGTCGCCTACAAATTATAATTTCCTAATCAATCACAATTTCGACTAACACTTATGATGCAAGCAAGCGACAAATGTTCTATTTATTGATATAACTTTTATTTATTGATTATTACTATTATTATTATTAATTTCAAGACAACCCAAAATCCCCAAATAAATTTCAAGCCAATTATAAGAAGTATTCTTTTATTTATCTTCCAATAAATTGGTAATTTATATTTAGCTAAAGTATTATTAAATACATGCATCTAGAACTTCATTTTTTATAAAATTAGCCATAACCTCTATAATTACAAACTTTTGGATTCACTAAGTAGTTTATCCCACAAATCGATTTAATAAACTTTATTATCACACTTTTAGGATGCTAATTCATATTTAGAAAATTCCTAAAATAATATCTCTTCTCAAAATATACTTTAAGTTCATAACTCCTTCATAAAATTTATAACTATTTGATTATGGCTAATTTTCTAAATTACAAAAACATTATAGTTTATCTTTTAATGATATATTAGTCACATATATTTAAATCAACAAATCTTACTATTTATTAGCTAGAAACATCTCTTTTATTAAATATTTACAAGTAGATAGTTCATAATTTTGTAGATAAAAGATTAGCTTATAGTAGTATAGCCAAAACATAATATTCTCTTTTTAAGTTGTAAAACATTGTGTATTTACATTTTGTATATATACATATGTGCTTTATTAAAAGAAATTGTAAATAGTATTGTTTAATTGGTTTAAGCATATATTCTTATTTTATAAAAATCAGATTGTGGAAACTAATATAATTGACAGCTTCTACCCTAAGATTTCTGTTTCATACATAAGCCTCCCCCAAGTTCCAGTTTATTACAAAATCGCCCCCCAACCATACACCCAACAAATCCGATTTGTGAATCTCTTCTTACGGTTATACCCATTTGAATTTGATGTTATAGAACTCTAATTTAGATCAAAACAAGTAGATTAGTGCCAAGAATCGATTGATTTGGTTACCGTTTGACCGAGAAATCGTACGCCGAAGTTTGTCGAAATTTTCGCCGGAATTAATGGTGTTCCGGCTGTTGGGTGGCCGGAACTCGGACTCCCTGGGTTTGGTCGGCCCTCTAGGACCGTGGGGGAGCCACTGGAAGTGGAGGAGAGAGACGGAGGAGGTGTCCTCCGTCGGGTCGGGTTACGGGTCGCGGGGGCTATGGTCGCCGCTGCTTCGGTTGCTCCGGCTGTCTCTGGTTCCGGCGAACAGAGAGGAAGGGGGAGATATTGAAGGGAGAAGGAGATAGAAAGGAGCAGAGGGATGGGTGTGCAGGGGTTCTCCGGTGGTGATTGCGGTGGTGGTGATGAGGAGGTCGTTGGTGAGGGTGGTCGGGGTGTTGTTGGTGTTTTTGCTGCTGTGGGTTGTGGGGAAGAGAGAGAGAGAGAGAACAGAGGTGGGGAGAGGGAGTGAGCAGAGAGGAAGGTGGGGGTGATGGCGGGCTGGTGGTGATGGCGTCGATGGTGGATATGGGGGTGGAGCTGTGGTGGTGTTGGGGGTCTGTGATGCTGGGTTTGTGAGAAAGAGAGAGGGCAGAGGTCGGGGAGGGAGAGAGGGGCAGAGAAGGATGGTGGTGATGGTGGTTTTGCCGAGAGGGTGAGAGAGGGGTTGGAGGGAGGTGATGGCAGTTGTGGTGACGATGGTGGGGGTGGTGATGGTGACGATGTTGGTGGTGGTGGCAGTGGGGGTGTGGGCGGCTTTTGGTGAGAGGGAGGTGGTGGGAGATGGGTGGTGTGGTGATGAAGGGGTGGTGGTTGGGTGTTTTGCCGAAGGGGTGGAGGAAGGAGAATATGGTGATGAAGAAGGGAGGTGTTGGTGATGAAATGTGAGGAGGATGGCTCTATTTATAGAAGAATTGGAGGAGGAGGTTGATTAAAATATTTGGGGAAGAAGTTGATTTTGTAGAGATGGAGAGTTGTGGAAGAGGGATGGTAATGGAGGAGGAGGGTGTGTGTGAGGGAGATGTGAGAGAGATGAGGGTGAAGGAAGATGATATATGTGTGTGTGTGTGTGTGTGTGTTCGGGTAAAAAGAAAACAAGAGAAAGAGAAGGAGGTGGGAGAGAGAGAGAGATGCTTGAAGAGAAAATGGTGAGGGAGGGGTGTGTGTGTGTTCTGTGAGAGAAGAGAAAAGAAACAAGGGAAGAGAGAGAGGGAGAGATAGTGACGGGTGAGAGAGGGAGAGGGATGGGTTGGCCGGGTGAGAGAAAGAAAGAGAGAGGGAGAGAGAGAGAGAGAGAGAGAGAGAGAGAGAGAGAAATGGGGTAGAATAATATAAACAATTAAAACTAATAGGATAATTACAACCAAAATAGTAATTTAATAAAATTAACAAACAAATAAAATACGGGTTGTACTATAATATGGGTCGGGTGAAATCAAATACGGGTTGTAACAAGTATTTTATACGTATAAACATACTATTAGTTGTGTAAAATGCAATTACCTCCCCAAACTTTAGTGAATTTAGTTTTAAACTTTTGTAATCAACAACTACCTCCCCAATTTTGTTTATCAAGTTAGTTTTTAACTTTTCCAAACTACAATTTTCACCCCATTCATCAAATTAACCAATTATAACTTCCAAAAACTACAATTAGAACCCCAAAACTTTAACCAACTACTTTATAACTTTCTTAAAACTACAATTACATACCAATTCCATGTTTTAATTAATTTATAACTTTTGAATACCACAATTTTGACCCTCAAACATGTCAAAATAATTAATTTATCCTTTTCATATCAAATCAGGGTATTACACCGGCGACCTCCCGTCTTCTCCGCATCCAACCAATGATCGGACCAGGCAGCACCCAATCACCGGACGACCCCAACGGACTGGCAAGGTCCTTACCAACTCCTCCGTCGGCGTGTTTCATCTCCAGAACCGCCGTTCGGTTTGCTTTGGGCCAGATCCGCTTGCAATTCGGATCGGATTAGCCGCTATTGTGACTCTAGCTTCGATTCGGCTCGATTTAGCCGCAAAGGGAAGACCGGCTCGCTCCCGGCTTGATCTAGCCGACTACTGGAGCTCAGCTCGGCTCAAGTTCAACTTCCTTACGGTTCCAGCTCAGCCACCGTCTCCACCTTGGCTCCAAGTGAGCCACAAGCCTCTTTTTGGCTCAATTTTAAGCCGTGATGACAAATTTTTGAGCCACTTATGTTACTTAGGTTTTTTCAACTTCCCGAGTCCTTTTCCGGCCTCCAATTTTTCGGATCTGGCTTCCAAATCACTGTTCCAAAGGTCTTGCTCCGTTCATTTGATCCGGGAAAACATGTGCAAGGAATACAAAATGTCGCGAAGATTGTCAACACATTCACCTCGAGGACAAGGTGCTTGTCAACTGTGGGGGAGTTGATACGGAACACTCGTATCTTCATCATCTATTTAGTATTATTTAAGGTATTTTTTAATTATTTAGATGTTATGGCATTATTATTTATTAGCTAATTTATTTATTTAATTAGTTAATAGTGTTATTTATTTATTTAGTAGACCGGGCCGAGCCTGTTATGATCACTATTTTCTATTTAAGCTATTGTAATTTCAGTATTTGATAATCAATGAAAAATATCAAAGTTTGAGAGTGTTTTTGTGTGTGGATTAAAAACCTGTGTGTGTGGAGACTTGATAGTGTCTCGAACAACTATCATGTTAGGTAAACCCTAACAAGGTAATTGCAAATATAAGAAAAGGTTTGTGATATATTGACCTACAAGAGGTAATGCATATCAACATGCATCTTCTTTGTTTATTTAGAGAATTAGGGCATCTCCAACCCTATGAGGGGAGGGGGAGGGGATGGGGAAAATCGTATAAAAATACGATTCATGTCCAACCCCATGAGGGGAGGGGGAGGGGGTGCTATGGGGATAAATTTTGCCTTGGGTGTGGGATGATTAGGGCGGATTTCCCCATGGACCCCCCCTACATGGAATGGTTAATTAATTTAATATTTGACACTATTAATTACAATTAGTAATATTTTATGATTATATAATCTATTTTTATTGTGATTAATACATTATATTTTATTATTTATAAAAAAAATAATGTATTAACGATAATATAATCATAAAATATTACTAATAAAATGTAGTCATCATTATCTTATTTTGTTAAATTTTAATAAATTTTATATTATATACAATTAGAATTATTAATAATTGAAAAACAGCGTTAAAAACGTCATTTTTTTAAATTATTACATATATATTTAAAATTATTTTTTTAGGTAGGGGAAATGAACAGGTTGGAGATGATTAGCAGTTTGGGGTGGGGGGAGGAGGAGGTGTGGGGAGGGAGAAAATGACATGGGTTGGAGATGCCCTTAGAAAGTAGGAAGGCAAAAAAATGTCTTATCTCTCTTGTCACACGCATTTCAGAAATGTATAATTTAACTAGGTAACTGATAACTCCGTTTTCGGAGTTATTTTATGCCTTTTATCTCTACGTTTTGCGTGCTTATCATGGAGAATTCGTCGTCTTTTGAGTAAATTGAGCTTAAATGTGATAATGTGAGTTCATATGCGTTACTTGTTAAATCCGGGCGTTTCTTTAGTTATTTGAGCTTTTATTGTGATTTGATCGCGGGTTGTGTTTTCGTGTTGTGATTCGCAGAAAAACAGGGCTTGGAGGATCATGCGGGAGATGGAAGCGAACTTCGGAAGCAAGGAACTCAAAGGAAATTCAAATGGAAGAAGGAAGGAAGGAGAAAGTCAATGGAAACAATGGAAGGTCAATGGAAGAAGTAAGGAAGAGAAAGTCAAAGAAAAGAAGGCTGGAACAGAGGGTCTTCCTACGAAGACAAATGTCTTCGTACGAAGACAATATACTTAGCCAAATTTTGGCTCTGCAAAAAGTCTTCCCAAACAAGCTTGCAGTATCTAAGTGAGAAGACCTTCGTAGGAAGACAAATTGTCTTCGTACGAAGACTCTTCGCACGAAGACAAATGCATTGTGAATATTGCATTTGCATATAGGTGCATTGTGTATAATTGAGTCGTGTCGACTAGTAAAGAGGATGGTTGGTGAATTGTTCTACTCGGATTAGTATGCAATTGATAATGGTTTTGTATGCAATGTGAGGTGAAGGTATGCAAATGGCGTAGAGAAGTTATGCAATGAGTAATTAGGTTAGTATGCAAAGTTGGATGGATTGCGGGAAAGCGAAAGAAGTTTTGGCTTGAGAGAAATGGAATTGACTTGGGAGATTTGCTCGGGACGAGCAAAAGGTAGTGTGGGGGTAGTTGATAACTCCGTTTTCGGAGTTATTTTATGCCTTTTATTTCTACGTTTTGCGTGCTTATCATGGAGAATTCGTCGTCTTTTGAGTAAATTGAGCTTAAATGTGATAATGTGAGTTCATATGCGTTACTTGTTAAATCCGGGCGTTTCTTTAGTTATTTGAGCTTTTATTGTGATATGATCGCGGGTTGTGTTTTCGTGTTGTGATTCGCAGAAAAACAGGGCTTGGAGGATCATGCGGGAGATGGAAGCGAACTTCGGAAGCAAGGAACTCAAAGGAAAGTCAAATGGAAGAAGGAAGGACGGAGAAAGTCAATGGAAACAATGGAAGGTCAATGGAAGAAGTAAGGAAGAGAAAGTCAAAGAAAAGAAGGCTGGAACAGAGGGTCTTCCTACGAAGACAAATGTCTTCGTACGAAGACAATATACTTAGCCAAATTTTGGCTCTGCAAAAAGTCTTCCCAAACAAGCTTGCAGTATCTAAGTGAGAAGACCTTCGTAGGAAGACAAATTGTCTTCGTACGAAGACTCTTCGCACGAAGACAAATGTCTTCCTACGAAGACATCGCTGAAAGTGCAGAATTTTTCCGGGGCTTTTTCGTAGTTTATCCAAACTTTGTAACAAGATTATGGAAACATATTTAAGCATTCTAGGTCGACTTTTTCAGTAGTTTTTGACGTAAGGAACATCTTTTGGAGATCAAGAAGCTATTGGGAGAGCTTAGGAGCTTTGGATCATCCGTTTGGATTCTCAACTCTTCTCTTTTCTTGATTTTTATGTTTAAACTCATTAGACTTGTCGTTTTGAACATGAATATGAGTAGCTAAACGTTATTTGCTGGGAATTCTCGTTTGGTGTAGCTAGGGTTTGATCTAAAGTTGATGTTTTGATGATTGTGATGCATGTTCTAGCTTAATCTCACGTGTTTATTCACTATTATGGATTATTTACGTTCATAATTATATTATCTTTGCGAGTAGCTAACGTAGAGATAAACTAAATTAGTTTTCACGTGGTAACTCCGTGAGAATTAGTCGGTAAATTGAATAATCCACCTAGTCGTATCAATGTTTGGTAACTCGACATCGTTAACTAGGATCGTTAAAGTAGAAATATGGTTTCAATGCGTGCTTAAAGATAAACTAGACTTGGTAACTCGGTTTGTTTTAGCTTAAAGTATAGTGAACTTGCTTGGTAACTCGGTAAGTTTAATATTGCTTGATTAATAGTGAATGACACGTGGTTGTTTTACAAATCAAAATATAAATTTAGATCAACCTAGTGAACCTAGAGAATTCCCGGTACTTTTCCCTTATTTTACAAAAACCCTAAAATTCATTCTTTATTAATCGTGAACTACTTCACTTTGTTAATTGAGAATATTGCGTTTATTTTATTAGAATTAGATAAAAACACAACTTGCGACGTACCCACATAAGGTTTAGAATAATAGTTAATTTAAACAAAGTCCCTTGGGTTCGACAACCCGGATTTCCGGTTTATTACTACACACGACAGCTGTACACTTGCAGTTGGAACGTGTCAGTAACTCACAAATACTGTTTGAGTGAAACCTTAAAATGTAGATCCGATTCGTATGCAGCAAGTTCGAATCCGATCTAACTTAAAATGGATCAGATTTGGATTATAATGCAGATTCGTTGGATATCCGATCCCACCCCACCGAGTCGAGTACTTATATTTACAAAATGCCCTCTGGACTTGCATTTAATAATGAATATACATACTAGTATATGAAATTATAAACTATTTTTCTCCAACTAAAGTCTCACAAAAGTTACTGACTTTATGAGAGCACTGAACAGTGAACACCTATGGTCATTTTATTGTTTGTTAATTTTGGTTAGACGAAGTGGCATTTGACTTTGTGCGACTTTTATTTTTCTTTGTGGATTGGAAGTTGTGAATGTCATGTTGATATTGTAAATTTTTATTTTGAGTTCTTTAAGAGTCCGAACCGGATCCAATCTAAATTTTGTCTTACGGATTTGGATCGGATATGAATCTTGTTAGTTTAGGTTCGATCCAAAAGACCGGATCTGGGTCTGATTTGAATAATTCATTTTTATTCGGATCTAGATATGGATATAGGTGGATCCGAAATCGACTCATCACCCTGATATAAGAAAATTTCTGGCTATTTTCTAACATAGCATAGTTATAAATTTTTGTTCCTTTCCGGCCCGGAACAGGTGGAACGTTCCATTTGTCTCCAAAATTGAAACGGGAACATTCTATTTTGAATCTATAAAATAACGTTCTAGTCAAAATCCGGCCGTTTTGGAATGCCAGAATACTATAAATCAATATTCTTTCGTTTTTTTGATAATTTTTTTTACATGGTAGTAACACGTATAAGAACCGAAAGAGTATGGTAATTCACTAGTGGTGAGTAAATTGTTTAAACAAGTAAATGTTGTGAAATAATTAACTGAACTGATGACCACATAGTTGGGGTATACTGCAACTTTATGTTATGGCGCAGAAGGCCCATCTCCAATACGTTGTGCAAACTAATTTTGTTAGCAATTTTTTTTAAAGGGTAAAAGTTAGGCTCCAATAATATTGACATCTTGATAGGCAAAGTACAAAATAGGCATATACCTCGCCAAATTTGAGGATGATATTTTGTTATGCAAAATCACTTTCCTCTCCAATAGTATAATTACTTTTCCTATGATAGGGTGCAAAATGGGCCACCCAAAAATTATACCCACCAATACAATGCATACCACAGTGAAAAAGATTTAGAATGTATTTTTTAATCTCCTCCAAATTAAAACTCAACCGGTACAATGAATCTTGGAAAGAACAATTATGGTCCAAAATCCTAATAGCCAGCCAAGGACAACAAAATGTGAGGATAAATTGTTTCTTATAAGAACAATACCCCGCCACCTCTTGCACAACAATTTCAAAATGCTTTGGGCCCTATCCCTGCTGAAAGATCTACGGTCTATCTTGGACTTCCGATAGCCGAATCGCGGATTCTGCGCTGTTGAAATACTCAGGATAACTGGGATCGTGGCAATCCAAACTTTTGTAGCCATTTGGTCGCCTGACACTTATTAAATCTACACTTGCATCCTTCCCAATCTATTTTGGAAGTGCTTTTCGATTGCCAGTCTCTACAATCAACACTCTCAATCGCAGCGCAGCACGCTTCTGGAGGAACCCTACAAGTAAACGCCCGTTGCACCTGGTCTCAGGGTGGACTGGGAATTCGAAATCAAGATTGGGCAAATGAATCCTTTCTAGCTTCTTCCTATTGGCGATTGTTGAACTCACAAACCTCACTGGCCTCATCGGTTGTTAAGGCCAAATACCCCATGAAATTTTTAACATCAAGTCTGATGGATGAGAGTGCGCGAACTCTGCAGTCAGCTTCCTGGTGTGCAAATAGCATTCTAGCAGGAAGAAACCTGATTCAAAAGGGCTATGCTTAGGCAATAGGTGATGGATGCAATGTCAGCGTGGGAAGGGACAGATGGATTCCATCCCTCCTAGTCCCGTTGTCTGATTTTCTGAATACCAGCTCCCTAAATAATACCCAGGTTTCCGCACTCATCTCCGTTTTAATGGCAAGCCTACCTGGAACATGGCAACTCTTACAACCCTCTTTCCCCCATTTCTCATAACCCTCATTTGTAGTATCCAACTCCCTCCTCCCGGAACTTCTGATAAGATTGTTTGGCCTTTCATTAAAACTGGAAGCTACACGGCCAAGTCAAAATATCGTTGGCTTCAATCCCAAGAATCACAATTCCTTCTACCCGCTGGATACTTTTACACTCAGGATACTCCAGATATTATCTGGGGTAGACTCTGGGGGCTCCAGATTCCAGATAAATTCAAAATCTTTCTCTGGAAATGTCTTCATCCGGAGCTTCGCCGTGTTGTGCCACTCTTGCTTCCAAACTGACTTTCATCCCAAACCAGTGCCCTCATGGATGTCAGGCTCCGGAAACTATTTACCATCTCTTTGGATCTTGCCCAGTCACCTCAGATTTCAAAGCCACCCATTTACAGTCTCAAATTACTTTTCCTTTTAGAATATGGCTGCGAAATATTATATTGCTTCCCGACCAGATTCAGCAAGTGCTTCCAATCATTTGGACTATTTGGAAAATGCGAAATGCGACAGCTTACAGGAACCAAAGGTGGTCGGACTCACACGCTGGCGAAATTCTGAATCAGTCCATCCGTGATCTTGCGTACTTATTTTCATAATTCCTACCACCGATCTCCCAACCCCATGCCCGGTCCCCCAAGGGAGACGAAACTCTATTACTCGATTACGAAGCAAGTGGAAGCCTCAAGAGGTCCAGACTCCTACACGCAAATAACGGTCGACGGAGCGTGGAACTCTTATTCCCTTGGTGGGTCCGTCGGACTTTTTTTTGCAGCAACCTCATGTGTCATCTCACTCTTATTCAAAGCGGTGCACTGCAGCGACGCCCTTCAAATGGAACTACTTGCTATTTATTATGGACTACTTTTGGCACATTTTCATTTTGCACACCATATTTTAATTCTTACTGATAGCATATCCGCTTATAAACTAATACAGGGGACTGAGCAAGCAGCGTTCGGGGATGCACCACTTTTGGCTTATATAAGGCAGGAGGTTGGAGCGTTTGAAGATTGTATAATAGTTAAAGTTCCGAGAGCTCAAGTCAAGGAAGCCCATAACTTAGCTAAGTCTGCAGTAGCTAGGGATTAGTAGTTATGTTTGTCTTTTGTTTGCCTTGTTGACAAATTTTGTTGTTTTTAGTCACAAGGCTGGCATGAGTATCTAGCACTTTTGTTGTTAGGGCTTTGTTGTACATAGTTGATAGGGCTTCAGTACTTCAACTCCGTCGGGTGTATCCTTTGGTTTCTAATGCTATTTCTTACCTTCTATCAAAAAAAATAAAAAATTGCTTCTTATAAGAACTCCCTCTGATAAGCACTCGCCGTTGGAAAGATTCTAGTTGTCGGCATCCACATTACAAATGTGAGTGGCATCCACATTACAAATGTGAGTGGTCAAGATTACGGCGTTTCGGTCAATGTGCTGATGCTGCTAGTGCCCTTCAGTCTTAGCTCCTCGTTGTGGAATCCGGACTGCTCTTTGGCCTTTGCCCTTCATAACAATAATAAATGCATTTATATTAACACCGATTGTGCTCTTGTTGTCTCATTTATATTACCAGGACTTGACTCTTTTGGTCAGGATTAAAGAGATGGCGCGTCAAAGAGTCGCTTTGACCTTTGTTGTATTACCAAAGTGTCTCGGGATGTGGTTTGCAAGGCGCACATTGCTGCTAGACATGCGTCTGCAAATTACCGACCCACATAGTTTTTCTTGTTGTAGTAGTTGCTGTGTGGTTGTAGTCTACTAGTCTCTGGTTATAGTTCGCTCCTGTTGTTCCCAGCGGTTTCTCTGGTATTGCTCTCGCTCTTTATATTACTTTTCTCAGTTTATGAAGTTGACTATTTCATAAAAAAAAATGAATAGGTGATGGATGACTTAAATGATTTATAAGGATCCAATGGGTGAAACACAACAAGTGACAAAAAGTCACAAGTTGAAGCAACGCATCTTATCATAATTTTGGAATTTGTATACAACAAAAACTCCAAAAATGCTTTCACTGATCCTCAATTCATCTAACAAAGTGATCATGCATGGATTACAGTTGCTAGAAATGGCCCCCTTTCTTTCCCAATTCCCAGTTTCTCCTTGCACTTTGAGATGTAGTACTTCATGTTCCGCACCTTTGGGATTATGCGGACGGTATGGATCACCAGTAAAAGAGCCATAACAGTAACCCAGTCCGCAATCCCACCAGCTATAGTACCACTCAGTGTCGATATTCTATACCTTCCTGGGGCGATGACAGAGATAGCGATTGAATATGTGAAAGCCATGGCCGTGATTGTCCCCCACATGATGACAATCAAAACCCACATAAAAAACTTCTTCGTCTTGAACGGCAACCCGCTGATCAACAGCAAGATTGTGCTCAAAGACCCTAAAAGTCCCACAGTGTTAAACCTGATGAAAGTGGAGAAAGTGTTGGGATAGCGATAAGCCATCACGCTGTATCCGACTCCGTACTCATCTCCATCCTCCTGAAAAACACCTCCAGGAGGGGACACTGCAACCTGGAATGCCATTGTAGCAATCAGTGAAGCCACCACCATCAGCGAATCCCTTTTCTGGGCCAGCCAGTCGCTCCTTCCTAGCTCCTCAACTGTTTGACCTCCAGAGTCGCGCAGGGCATTCACTTGCAATTCTGCAATAATTTTGGGGCAGCTTTCAACTTCTCGTGCCGGAGCAGCTTTCAACTTCTTCAATCTTGATTCGTACTCAAGTGCTACGTCCAGCGGCGTCTCCCCGTGAGAATTTGTTGCGTTCACATTGATTTTGGGGCAGACCAGTAGACATTTCACTATCTGGTACCACAAGTACATCAATCAAAACAGAATTCTATACTTAAGAAAATATAATTTCCAAGTTTCCTGACAGTTTAGAGTTCTCAAAACAGCAACTTCAAGCTCAATTTCAGGGTAGTTAAAGAAGTATTTTAGAGCAACTTTAACTCATACATGTAGTTTAGATATGCAAGAACACACAGGAGAAACAAGATTTGAATTATTTTTGGAGTTATTGGTACCATCTTACTACTTCCATATATGTTTTGCATACTTTCATGCCAACTATTACTTTAAAATTAAATTTATTAATTACTCTAAACATTCAAAAATTTAGTTGTGTGTGCCACTTGTTCCAATGGTTAAGAATCATGGGTTCCACCTCAAAACTATTTGGCAATGAAAAGTAACCCAAGTATTTTATTAGGGACAGGCCAAACAGACAGAGTCCGATGTGGGATAAACAACGGTTCTCAACACTAACAATTGAATAACTTACCTCAAGATTTATAGCAGCTGTATTCTGATCAGCCACAACCAGATGCAAGATGGTGTTACCATCGTCATCCTTGGCATTGGCAAGCTCCTGAAATTTGGAATTCGCAAGCAGTAGCAACTTCAGTGCCTCCTTCTGATTGTACTTGAAACAAATATGCAATATGGTTCCACCACGGCCAGCTCGAGCTTCGGCTGCGTGAGGACTCTTCTGGGCTAATGTGATCAGGACATCCACCTTGCCATTCATTGCAGCAAGATGCAAAGGGTTTCTTCCATCAACGTCGCGAGCGCTGCACATGTCAAGGTCATCATTTGACACTAACAGCCTCGCTATCTCAGTAAACCCCCTTGCAGATGCAAAGTGAAGGGCTGATCTTCTACGATAATCCGTGGCTTCAACGAGATCCGGTGTCTTATCATAAAGTTCTTTCACAAGGTTAAAGTTTCCCTGTGACGCAGCCAAGCGCAGAGGACTAGTTCCATCTTCTTCTTGCAGCTTCTTCTGGTCCATCTATATATTTGTGGTCTGTGTATGTATCGATCCTGGGACATAGCCAAGTACCTTATAAATAGGTGAAAGCATTACAAAAAGTGGAGAAGAAAGTTAGAAAAGAATTGTGTCCATTAGTCAAACATATGTTCCTAAGCTTTTCTTTTTGGTCTTAATTTGGAGAAAAACAACCGTTTAGCATGATGATTCTTACCTAGGAACCTTCCTAAGACTTTTGTCAAGTTCCTGCCATCTGCCACCCACTACAAAATTAGTCTATTCCTTTTCAAAAAGATGATCATTTTATGACTTCCAAAAGTAATAAATAAACATAAACAAAAAGTACTTCAAGAACTACCTTCCCCAGTTCTTTTCTGCCTTGCAAACAAACAGCATTTGTATTTTCCATGAGAAAATAAAACTTAAACTCCAAATATAAGTTCCTTACTCAAAATTAAATAGATCAATTAGGAGCCTGTACTAAATCACGGGATTTAATGTGAGGTGGAGTGGTGGACAATGCTGCTTCCAAGCATCCTCTCCACTTCAGGGGAAGCTTGCAGAGTATCAGAAGTGCTTCGATGACTACTGTCCCATGGATATACAGATAAAGAAATTCGGAAAGGGTGTCAGGTGCTTCTTTGCTGTTTGCAACAAATAAAGCGTCAATTTCATATCCAGCCAGTTATCTCAAATATCCTACGCACAGCTAAGGATTTTACCGTTTGTAAATCCACTTTTGCAAAGTAAGATGCTCTCTCATTAGTTCTTGACATAGCTCATCGCATATCCAGGGACCGACCCAGGATTTTCTGGGGGGTCACATTGGGGGGGGGGGGGGGGGGGTTGTCACTCTTACCAATTAAAGTTCATTACAAATCTTTTTTTGAGGGAAGTTGACTACAATTTTGTTTTGGTGAAAAATTAAATATCATTCAAAAATGATAATATTTTGTATCAATTTTAAGTAAGTTTATGCTGGTAAAATAACAACAAAAGAGTCATATAACATACATATACATTATGTTAGAAAATGGATTTTCTTAGTATAATTCATAGAGAAAGTGAAGTCACTTGGTATCTTGAAAGAGCTTGAAGTCAAGGAGAAAAATTAGTCCCACATTGGTACTCACAAGGTAGGTAGGTGGCTTTATATGGTATCACACACATGAGTAGTGTATAACTACTAAGGTGTGTGGTGGACCATGGGTGTTCTTGTGTAGCTCGCGCGCGCCGCCGCCGTTGCCACGCCGTGGTGTTCTTGGCGAACTGAGGTGTTGATCATCGTTGATCTTCCACGTTGCTGTGACGGAGAAGATCGAAGCTATTTTATCCTGGAAGAATCATCGCCGACATTCCCAACACAGCGTAAGTGGGGGCGATTATCTCTTCAAGAACAGTCAGTCCTTCTTGCAAGACCTGACGACTCAGCTGTTTTCATCTATTTCTATTAAAGCGTGGATTAGAGGTATGGTTTCTAATCTCTCGCCTTTTTATCAGTTTCTGATATGTGCATTTTTGCCTTCATGTTTTTGTTACCTGCTTTCTATGGCCATGATTTGTTAAATATCTATATCTGTCTAAAATTGATAATTTTAGTGTTCATCACCAACAATCTTGACGAGATAACTAGTTATTTGTTTAACAAAATGACAAGTGAATTTGAGAAATCTGTTGACAGTTCGTCTGCACCTGCTGTGGCTATTGATTTGACCACTTACAGTTTTCCACAAGCTGCTGAATTGACTGGTTTACCAGAAAAATTCAATGGAGGCGTCGACTTCTCTCGTTAGCAGAAAGAGCTGAAATTGTGGTTAACTATAAGTCAGTCCTTCTTGCAAGACCTGACGACTCAGCTGTTCTCATCTATTTCTATTAAAGCGTGGATTAGAGGTATGGTTTCTAATCTCTCGTCTTTTTATCAGTTTCTGATATGTACATTTTTGCCTTCATGTTTTTTTACCTACTTTCTATGGCCATGATTTGTTAAATATCTATATCTGTCTAAAATTGATAATTTTAGTGTTCATCACCAACAATCTTGACGAGATAACTAGTTATTTGTTTAACAAAATGACAAGCGAAACTGAGAAATCTGTTGACGGTTCGTCTGCACCTGTTGTGGCTATTGATTGGACCACTTATAGTTTTCCACAAGCTGTTGAATTGACTGGTTTACCAGAAAAATTCAATGGAGGCGTCGACTTCTCTCGTTAGCAGAAAGAGCTGAAATTGTTGTTAACTATTAAGGGTCTATGGCCTGTTTTGGAGTATGAGAAACCGGTAGTGGATCATGGAAAAACTGATTCAGTTAAGGCTTTTGCGAAGTGGGCCGAGAAAGACGGGGTGGCTAGGGCAGCTATTTTGGCTTCTCTGTCGAACACTCTGTTTGATGTTTATTCATCAGATTCCTACACCGCAAAATTCTAATGGGAAAAGCTGAATGAGACACATAATACTGACTCACAAGGTCTGGAAAAGTATTATGTGTCCAAGTTTCTTGATTTCAAACTGGTGGAAAATAAATCCGTGACTGAGCAAGTGCATGAGTTCGTGATGATTGTGCATACTTTGAAGTAGTCTGGTATGGACCTCCCTGAAAAGTTTTTAGTTATGTGTGTGATTGAAAAGCTCCCAAAGTCTTGGGAATATTTTTTTCTCTCCCTGAAAAGGCAGAAAGGAGAAATCACATGTCCTAACCTCATGTTGGACATCTCAGTGCAAGAACAACACAAGTCCAAACAGGGACATGTGATGCCAACAGATCATGGTAGCGCGAAGGTGAATGTAGTCACCGTTGGAAAGAAAAGAAAAAATGTTTCTAAAGAGGATGAAAGTGATAAACCTAAAGATGACAAAGTCAAGGCCAAGAAACCAAAGGCAAACAAACCATGTTGGTTTTGTGGGCAGGTTGGACATTTCAGTAAGGACTGCCAAAAAAGAAAGCAAAGAAAACCGAGGTGGTAGCGCAAGCGAATGCTGTGCTTGGAACCACAAGTGGGCATGTGTGAACATGGTTGTTGGTGAAGCTTTTGCTTCTGAAACCGGCGTTAACCGGTATGTTACTTACAACCCTGCGCTATTTTCCAAATTTCTTTCAAATGAATGGTTGATTGATACTGGAGCTAATGTGCATATTTTTGCTGACATTAGTTTATTTGTATCTTGTCAATAGAGTCGTGGTTTGACAGTGAAGATGGGGAACGCGAGTGCCGCTCAAGTACTTGGAATAGGAAACGTGGACCTCAAGTTTCCTTCAGGTCGTATTCTATTTTTGACGAGAGTGCATCATGTTCCTGATGTTCGTAGAAACATAATAAGTGGAAGTCGATTAGTAGCAAGCGATTTTGAAATTTCTTTGAAATGCAATAAAGTAGTTTTAGTTCATACTGGTACATATTTTGGCAAGGGCTATTTGTTAGATGGTTTATTTGTAATCAATGATGAGCCCGTTTTGGATATTTTGGCTAATGAAATTGTTCCTTCTGTTAATTGTATTGAATCGTCAAATTTATGGCATGCTAGACTTGGTCACTTGAATGTTGGTGCTCTAAATAATATGATGAATTTAGAGCTGATTCCTAAACACACCATAGAAACAAATTATAAATGTAATGCTCCGCATTTGTTAATCCAATATTTTCTATATTAATATGATTATGTTAGTTTTTCACGTGATTAATTTATTTGAGATATGTGAGTTATTAATAAGTAATTTGTTTGTTAGTGTTTATGAATGAGATATGTTGGAGCAATGATAAGTTGGAGCATTTCTAGAGATTTCATAAAGTTGGGGTGTAATTATTTTTATGACATGCTAGTATAACATGACATTGGGGTCTATTTGAAAATATAAGTTTTACTAGGTACATATGTAGAATTTAGATAAACATCAAAATATCTAGCATTTAAAAATTATTATAGAAAAAAATAGATGTAATAAAATATATTGCCTAGTCCCAAAGTATTATCATGTATAAAAAATATGTATTATCTTGTCAAAATGTGTTGTCTAATCTTGTTCAATTCTTTAGATGCTAAGAACAACTATTTTTAAAATAATTAGCTCAATATTTAATATTTATGATGTGACTACATAATGTATGGTTTGGACATTGGGGATGTAAGGAGTTAACACTTGCACACAAAGTAAAATGAGTTGTCTTGTCAAAGATGAGTTGTCATTGTCAAAAATGTGTTGTCACATCAAGAGAAAAGTAAATATATTGTGATTTGTAAAAGATGTGTTGTCACATCAAAAGGAAAGTAAAGATATTGTGCCTTGTGGAAGATTAGTTGTCACATCAAAAGAAAAGTAAGTAAGTTGTGTCTTGTGAAAGATGTGTTGTCACATCAAAAGAAAAATATTGTGCCTTGTGAAAGATGTGTTGTCACATCAAGAGAAAAGTAAAGAAATTGTGAAAGATGTGTTGTCACATCAAAAGAAAAATAATGTGCCTTGTGAAAGATGTGTTGTCAATATGAGTTGTCATTGTCAAATGACTTGTCTTGTCAATATAGCCTAGCCTACTAAAAGATCCTTGGAGGCCAAACCCAAAAAATTTAAATACTTGTCTTATATTTTTTATTGGAGGTGATGTGACATTTTCTTGAAAATTACTCAACTAGATTAGTATAAATAGGAGGTATGTTGTGAAATCCTCCAACCCAAAAACTTGTTGTTTTGTCTACTCATCAAAAGAGAGAAAGAGAGTTAGGAAGAAGAATGAGAGTTTGAGAGTGTTTGAGAGCACACAAGAAAGAAGAGGTAGTACATTCTAAGGCGTCACTTTGATTACTTTCTTTTTGGAGTCTCTTGGAGCATCGTTTGAGGTATACTAGTGAAGTCTTGGGATTGTTTGGGGATGTCTCTCCGCGTGTATGAACGCCGCGGCACTGTGAGTAAAATTATTATTTTCGCAACAAGTTATATTTTATCATATGCATTACTTTGTTGAAATGCTACATTTTGTTACTAAATTTTAAGTACATACGACTCATGTTTCTAACAATGAAATTTTGATTATGAATTTTGAATAATCTTTTGAAAGTGATTAAAACGTAAGTTTTGTGCTCCCCTTTAATGAAAAATTATTCTTTTAATATATTGTACGGTTTTGCAACTTTGGGAAAAATACGTGCCAAACATATTAGTTAGACACTTTGAGACGAAGTTATGCCCTGGGACACTTGAGTATTTTCGGCCCCGCCATCGGGATATAATAGATGGTTTCGGCCCGTCCATCGGGATATAATAGATGGTTTCGGCCCGGTCGCAGGGATATAATATGCGATGTGCCACAAAGATGGCGTATTTGGACATGTCAAAACTCTGTTTGATACGATGGTTACCAAGGGCATTAACGGAATCTGAAACTTTGCTATGTGATATGAGAATTTCGGGAATTTGCTTTGTTAGCATGTGACTATTTGGCACTGTTCATAATATGAGCTTAGTTTGGCTTTATTTGACAAGTATATTTTATTAGTTATCAGTATATTTTTGATAAACAAGTTATTTTGAAACTAAAGGGGAGAAAAACCCTCACTGAGCTTTGTGGCTCATTTTTCGAACTAAATATTTTTCAGGCGGCACAGCGCAGACGGGAAGTTAGAGATTTCGAGGCAGGGCCATTGGTGAACTTAGCCACTATCAATGTTTTAGTTCGTGTTTAGCTACTACGACTCTAGTATCCATGTATGGCATGTAATATTTTGGTGGAAACATTTGTAAGACTTATGGTTCATGTGTTAATCGAAGTTCGACTTTTGGAGTTATTGACGCTTTTGGATTATTTTGAGGTAAACAATTTTGTTGGCGTTTAGTTTAGTCTCTGATCCGCTCAATGTGGTTGAACCGATAAATTTCTGAAATGACACCTTCAATACTTTAAACATTTCTACACAAAAAAGTTAGTTCTCATAATTTCCCAAACTTTTGTTATTTCTATACAACTCGCCATCAACAAATTTACAAGAACTACTTTGACTTTTTAAAGTTTTCGTGTTGACCCCGAGAGTTCTAACTCGCTTCCGCACTTGACTTTCTTAATTTAAGTTTTCATCAAGATTCCTACACGGTTCAAACCACATGAGTTTTGTTCGAGGCCTTGGTGGCCGGTCTCGACCCTCGGTCTCGACTTAATTAATCGGGGTCCGAGAAAGTGGGTCGTGACAATAAATGTCAAGTATGTGTGTCTGCTAAATAGACAAGGAAACATTTTCATAATGTTGTTAGAGATTCAAACTTGTTAGATGTAGTACACACGGACATTTGTGAATTCGGTGATGTGTTAACTAAGGACCAAGTTAGATATTTCATTACCTTTATAGATGATTGTAGTAGATATTGTTATGTTTATTTACTTAAACATGAGGATGAAGCACTTAATAAATTCATTATTTATAGAACTGAAGTTGAAAAACAAACTGGTAAGGTTCTTAAACCTTTGAGATCCGATAGAGGTGGTGAGTATATGTGTAACACATTTGATGAATTTTGTGCAAACAATGGAATAATTTATGAAGTTACTCCTCCATACACACCTGAGTCTAATGGGGTTGCTGAACGAAAGAACATAACGTTTCAGGATATGATTAACAGTATGCTTTTAAACTCTAGGTTGCCTAAATACTTGCGGTGGGAGGCTTTGAATACGGCTTGCCATATTCTGAATAGAGTCCCTCTGAAACACAAGGAGAAAACACCCTATGAGTTATGGAAGGACATGAAGACTAGTCTTAATTATCTTCGTGCGTGGGGGTGCCTTGCTAAGGTACTTGTGCCTGCACACAAGAGGAAGAAGCTAGGTCCTAAGACTGTTGATTGTATCTTTCTGGGCTATCGAGAAACCACTACGGCTATGAGATTTTTAGTAGTAAAATCTGACATAGACGGTATAGTGGAAAACACGATAGTTGAATTTCGTGATGCAACATTCTTTGAGGATGTCTACCCTATGAAGAGTGGTATACCTCAAGATAGTACTAACGAAGATCCATCTCACACATCTAGTTCCATTCTTGATCATGTGGAAAAGATAACAAATGTGGCGGCATAATCGATTAGTAGGTCTGTCCTTGAGGAAGTAGAGGAACCAAGAAGGAGTAAGCATGCAAAGGTAGTCAAGGATTTTGAAAGTGATTTTGTCACTTACAATGTCGAGGACCGACCTTTAACTTTCCGGCAGGCTATGGATTCTTCTTATTCTAGGCACTGGAAGGACGCTATAAAGAGTGAAATTTACTCTATTGTTTCTAATGGAACATGGGAGTTAGTTGATCTCCCTCCTAGGTGTTCTAATATAGGGTGCAGGTGGATCTTTAAGAGGAAGTTGAACCCTGACGGGTTAATAGATAAGTACAACGCTAGACTGGTTGCTAAGGGTTTTAGGCAAATGGAAGGTACTGATTACTTTGAAACCTACTCTCCAGTTGCTAGGATGACAACAGTACGAATTCTTATAGCATTGGCATCGGTCCATGGTCTTATCATCCATCAGATGGATGTTAAGACAATTTTCTTCATGGTGATCTTGAAGAAGAGATTTATACGTATCAGCCTGTGGGTTTTGTTGCATCAGGCAATGAAAGGAAAGTATGTAAGTTAAGCAAGTCCCTATACGGCATGAAACAAGCTCCCAGGGATTGGTATAAAAAGTTTGATGAAACTGTTTTGCCGTTCGGTTTTATTATTAATGAAAGTGACAAGTGTGTCTACACCAAAGTTAAGGGTAGTGAATGTGTGATCTTATGCCTATATGTGGATGATATTTTATTGTTTGGAACCAATATTGAGATTATTAATGAGACAAAATCTATCAGGAAAAGGCATTTTGAGATGAAGGATATGAGTGAGGCTAGGGTGATTCTTGGACTGAAGTTGACTCAGTCAGCTGAGGGAATAACCTTATCTCAGTCTCATTATATAGAGAAATCTATACTTGAGAAATATGGTTATTCACAGTGTAGAATCGCTAGTACACCCTGTAACACCCTCAAATGGCCAAACCCGAAAAGCCGAGAGGGATGTCACTCCGTACCCGAGATTAAACCCGAATACAAGGAGATTTTATAACAGAATATTCAACCCAAAATCCATAAAATAATTAATTAAAACCTTAAAACTTGTCTCGCCACAAACATAGGCATTATTTCAATCTAGAGATTCTTGTCTAACTGAAGTGCTAAAGTAAAATAAATGTGATCTACTAAAATTTTCCAATGTATGTCGAGTCGCGCTCCCGTTACTCCAAGCTTCCACCAAAACCGGTGGTGCAGAAATAAAATAAATACCACAGCTTCCAAAGTCAGCGGAAAATACTGAGTAAGCAACACCCAAGCATGTAAACAGATTAAAAAGCAGTTTAAAAATGACACATGAGTTTGAAGAGTAAAGAATTCAAGGAAGAGTATAAGTATGAAATAAAAATTCACCGATTTTTTCCTTTATCACTTCACTTACTTTCCCAAACTGTTTTTCACTTTGGTATCTCCATTAAGGAAACATTCCCAAACTTCCTTCCTTGTCCAATCGGGACTTTCAAATTTAAACAATAAAAGTCCAAGTATATGGAAATCCATCTTTTATCTTGTTAACACGGGAAAGATCCAACCATCACAAACTACCAAGACCGTAAGTGTCGACACCCCCCTAAGACTTCTTGCGGCCAAAAGGTAAGTACAAGCAGCAAACTCGGGGCTGTTGCGGCCGAGCAAAATAAAATAAAGTGGGTCGAGAGACCGTAGTCAACATCGACCAATCCCAAAATAAATGTTCCCCGGTACAACTATTTCACTTTACGTCATTACGTATTATTAATCATGTGATAGTTGTGATAGAATCACCTTTATGAAATCAATAAACTTTCTCAAAGAAACAGTTCAAGTAGATATTCCAATTTTGAGACACAGAAACAGTTTAGACACGAAAGAAGATATGGGCACTAGGCCTGGCATGTTTACTTACCTTGAATCTCAAGCAAAGCAAATCACTTCCTAGTAATACTCGACGCATCCTTCGTCAACGAAATTTGTCGCCTACAAATTTAATAATATCCTAATCAAAATATTCCACACGAAGTCCTATAGGTAAACGAAACAAATCCCTTACTAACTCTCCCCAACCTTGCTAACGTGAACAACCTCTTTTATAATAAAATAAGCTGTATAAATCTAACGTTTATTATTTTTAAAAACATACTAGGCTATAATTATATAAATATAACTTATTTAAACTATCGTATTTATTATTTATGATAGAGAAGCATATTATTTTACCCCAAAAACACTTTTGACTCAAATAGTAGTTTCTTCCAATCCGAACAAGCCTTAGAAGAGACTATAAGTTATAAACTAACTTTTATTTAAAAGAAATAACAAATTTATTTATGGAAAGTAACTTATTCTAATTTGTTACAAACTTAGAAAAATATAATTTAAACTTGTTCTAAACTTTTATTTTGGAGTAAAGATGAGTACAAAAATATTACTTTAAAGTTGTATAAAAAGAATTGTCTCTTGTAGGATTTGAACCTAGAACCTCACACCCACCAAGCCTTAAGTTTTAGCATTTAACCACTGGGCCAACAGCCTCTTTGTTCTCTCTTCCTTATCTAATAGCTTAACTACCAATGTAGTATACTAATAATAATAATAAAAAAAAACAAAAAAAAACAAAGCAGCAGGACAAGAAGAGGAATGAGTTTCTTCTTACCCGAACAGAGAGAGAGAACGACAGGATAGAGGGGTGGCGAGGCCGACAGTGGCGAACAGCGCGCGACCAGACGAAGGCGGCGTTGGCGGGCTGCGGCGGCGATGGCGGTGGGCAGCAGCGGCGGCGGTGATGGCCAGCCCGTCGGGTGAGAGAGAGAGAGAGTGATTGAGAGGGAGAGCTTTGAAGATTGATTCGGGTGTGAATTTCTCTGAGTTTCAGTGGGTATTTATGTCCTTTGGGTGACGAATCCGGCTAGTATTAGGAAACCCACCGGCGATAATTTCGATTCCGAATTGGGTCTTGATTTTGGACGAAATTGATTTCTTGGTGAGAAATTATTGGTCTATGATTAGTTGGGAGTAGATTGGGATTGTATTTGGGTGAAAAAGGAGACGAATTTTTAGTATTGGTGTTGGTGGTAGAGATTGGGGCGGCCATGGGAGTACTCTCCCATTGGGAGAAGAAGTTTGGGAAGAAGATGACATTATTTTAAGAAAAAAGACACTTTCACCCCCACTGTTTTGGATAAAAGTCACTAGCACCCACCTGATTTAAATAAAAGACTCTTTATAGCGTAGGGAAAATACATAATAACCCCCAACTAGTTACTAGTAATAAAAAATTAACTTCCTACCAATAAAATCAATTCCCAACACATATACTAATGTCATATTGACACCAAATAATATCATAAAATATAATAGTAGCATATTAACACCCAATACTTATAATAATATTATATTAAAACCCAATAGTTATTATGGGTATTTTGTGACTATGGATATTTTGTGATATTATTATAAGTGTTGGAGATTTAATTTAATTGTCGAGAGTTATTTATAATGGTTACGAGAGTTTGGAGGTCTTTGTGGCTTTAATCCAAGAGTTTTAGTGTCTTTTACTTGAGTTTGGGGGAGGTGGTTGTCTTTTGGCAAAAATAAAGGGGGAAAAAGTGTCTTTGACCCAATTTTTCTTCCCACGTAAAGTTTCCTAATTCATGAGGGTTTTCTTCCTTATGAAGTTGATTTTTTTTCCAACTCTCATAAATCCCTCACTCTCCCTATTTCTCTCTATCTCTCTCACGTCTCTCCCTCTCTCACCCAAACCCTCTCTCTCTGTCACTCTTTCGGCTCTCTCTCTTTCCGACGGCAACAACCACCGCCACCGCCGCAGTCTCTCTCTCTCTCTCTCTCTCTCCGAGGTAATCTCTCTCTCTCTCTCTCTCTCTCTCTCTCTCTCTCTCTTTCTCTTTCTTTCTTTCTCTCCTTCTATCTCTCTCTCCGTCAGTCTCTCTCTTCCCGTCCGGCCTCCATGTGCGGCGAGTTTGAGCTAGTTTTGTTTCTTCTTTTCTTTTCTCTTGTTGATCTCTTGTTCTCTTGATCACTTGATTATGATCCATGTACGTTGCATGTGATCTTCAATTTTCAGTTTGATATTGTTGGGTTCATTATTCATGGATCCGTAGGATTGGTAATCAAGTTTTAGGGTTTATCATGTTCATGGGTGATGTGAAAAAACCTAGTTTGGAGGAGAAGTTTGATTTAGCAATTTGGGTGATTGGATGATCATAGTATGTGAGTAACAACCTGATTTAATGTTGGGAATCATGTTATATTAGGTTTAGTATGAATATAGGATGAACTAGATGCTTGGGAGAAAAGTTTCATGGAAATTGATAACTCCCCTATGTGTGTTTTGGGTGAAATTGGAAACTTGAAACTAGTGTAACTTTTGATTCAGGAATTGAAATTAAGATCCGTTTGAGGCTAAACTTATTATTTCGAATGTTTTGAATCCAATGGAACTGTTTTTGAGCCATGATCTGTTTGGGAAACTGGAGTAATAAATTGGTGGAGTTATGATAGGTTATGTATGCTTAGGGTTAGAGGATGTTTGGGGCAAGGTTTTGGGTTTTGTTTTGAAGTATGAATTAAGTAGGATGTTAGGTTGGTGTTAGGACCCTATAACATTGACTATCATATGCATGTAGCTAGTATAGCAAGTGTATTGCTAGAATATTTTGTTTAATTAGAATATTGTTACGTTTAGGTGACGAGTTCGTCGACGACGAGTACGTAGAGTACTTTGATTGATTGCTATAGTTGCATTTTGCTTTGAGGTAAGTAAGCATGCCAAGCCTAGTGTGCCTATCTCTTTCGTGTCAAATAACTACTTTGATTTGCTACGTCTCAAAATGGGTTTACGTGCTACATGACTTGAAATACATGATATCTACTTGTTATATATGGTTTTGCTGAAAAACATCACCATGATATTAATGAACTATAACGTAAAGTGGAAGAAGTTGTGCGGGGCCATTGTTATTATCTTTGGGCGTGTTGGCTGCGGTCCCGTCCCTTTTTGATCCGGTTGCAATTCCCCAGATAGCGGCATGTACTCACTTCTCTGGTCGTTCGCAGTCTTAGGAGGGTGTCGACCATTAAGGTCATGGAAGCTGTGGTTTATTTGAGTTCCCCCGTCACAACGAATTAATAATGATGGATTTTGGTTTTTATTAATGGAAAAAAGTTAATGTGGATTTTGGATTTCCTAATGATTGTGGAATTGGTTGGAAATATTATGGAATTGGGAACTCTCATGTTTTCCTACAAGGGTCAACTTTATTTCAGTTGCGTTTTGAGAAAAAACTCTTACTTATATATGAGACTTTGTTTTACAACTATCCCATCATCATTTTACATGTTTGGGTGTTTATTTACCAGTATTTCATGCTGATTTTGTACTGTGGTGTTCCATTTTGATTCCGCACCTCAGGTTTAAGGGATGGTTATCTGGCGTAGAAGGGGACGCGTATCATCATATGGATCACTAGTATTTTTATTTTGAATTTGAACTCTTTAGTATTTCAAACACTTTAGTTTGTTTATGCACGGTTTGAGGCTAGAAAAATTTGGATTGTAATAATGGATAGTTGCAATTAGCTTTAACTATTATTGTGGATGTTTTGCTTGAGAACCATGTTATAAAATCTCCTTGTATCCGGGTTTAATCTCGGGTACTGAGTGACATCCCCGGGCCTCCGGCTTGGGCCATTTGCGGGTGTTTCAGGTGGTATTAGAGCCCGACATTCCAAAAAAAGGAAATCAAAACTTGTTAGGGTAACTAAAATGAATATAGGAAAAATAACTAAAATTTGACAAGCCGTGGAAATTTGGGTAGTATGGATAGGACTATTATGTGTAAGTGTTTAGAAAATAGGATAGAAAACAAGTATTTCCACCCACCCATTCCTAACTAAGAGCCTTAGCCTATCCAAGATACTAAGAGATTGGATTTTTGAGGCGTTTTATTTGAGTTCTGGTTGTAAGCCTACCGTTTGAATGATCAAAGGTTGTGGGTGTTATCACGTTGGTGTCACCCGAACTCCTAAATCAAAGGTCGAAAGCCTACTTTTAAGGCATGTTGTTGGGAAATTTCTTCAAGAGTCTTGTGATTATCAATTTGGAGTCTTGGGAATAATTATTGGTTTGCGAAGAGTAGTCATTTCGTGAACGACATATATTTGTGGAGTAAGATACTTATGGAGTTGTTTTCTTTTGTAGATGGCCGTAACCAAAACCACCTCTAGGAAACGTGTGTTGCCCGTTGAGAAGCACCCGGTTGTGACACCTTGGGTCGAGGGTGAAGATCTAACCACTTTTCGTGATCGCGTTGTTCAGTATTGTGAGCAAAGATTCGTTGCATTGGAGTTTCCTCGGTACCGTAATCCAGCTTTTCAGGCATATTATATGGTGAAAGCACTTCCTACAGGACCCATGTTTGGAGAAATTATAGCAAATTATAGCGATCTCATGGACAATTTCAACAGAATGAAATCTAGGGACTATCTCTACCAAGACGAATGGATGGTGAGCGCCGATTTCATATGCAAGTTATTGATGGAGGTTCATATGAAATGGCAAGGCTATACGGTAATTAAAGTGAATCATATTGAAGCTAAGGAGGTGATAGTTATAGACTCTAGTGATGATGAAGAAGTGATTGTTATAGACTCTAGTGACGGTGAGGAAGTCGAAGAGGATCCAATGGAAGATGTCGATGAATACCCCGAGATTGAGGAAGATCCCATGGAGTATGAAGAGAGTGAAGAAGACTCGATTGAAGGTGAAGAGCAAGAGTATGATGCTGATGAAGAGGAAGAGTTGGATGAAAGCAATGAGGACGAGGATTAAGCTTGGTAGAATTCTTTAGATTTCCTAGACTTGATGCATTTTGAGTTTTATTATTGGTTTGAATAAGGCTATGATGCCAAGCAATACTTTGAAGTTTTCTAGAACGATTTTTGAATAGTCACTTTTGGGCTGGAGTTAAATTTTTTAGCGTTTTACTTTAGGATGATGAATAATGTTTATGTTCTGAGGACCCGATTTGGGAGTTTAATAAATTTAGCTTTCTGATTATGGAGTATGATTCGATGAATTAAGGTTATATTATGTTTTTTTATCATTGATTAAGTGCATAGAAAGTGTTCATGGGGTTAGGACGCGAAAACTTTGATTTTTGGTGTTGTTGATTCTGCGCAGCAGTGAGTTTTTGTTGTAGCAGACGTATTCATTTTTGGAGTTATTTTTCCATGAAATTTTCCCAGAAAGTAGACATACCCAGGTACCTTCCATAAAAATTTCATCCCTATATGAGTTATGGATACTTAGCTACGAATTTTCACAGTTGGTGGTTCAGTAGCAGAATTGCAAAGTGACTAGCTGTAGTATTTCATGTGTACCTTGAGTTCTACGATTTATTTTGAGTTGTTTATTTTTTATTATGAAAGTAAACTAAGATAGGTTGTTTCACACCAATATTCATAATTTTTTCTTGTTTGATTCTTTTTCCAATTTTTGAAGAAGATGAAAAGTTGAGACGTAAGCAGCCTATGTGGAAATACATGTGTAATCGATTTAAATGATGATCAATGTGTGACATTACTTGTTTAATTGTGAACTACATGCCATATATGCATGATTTTTTGTACATCTTGATACTTTATAAGTAATACAATAGGCTATAGTATAGGGATTATGACTGATAGACCACATCAATACTACACCAGGAGAAATCTCCAACTACCAATGGCAGCACCAAACAACAACAACAACAAAATGGAGAAGTTCTTTGTGCAATTTGCTCAAATGGCGCAGAACGCAAACCAGGGAGAGCAGAATAACGCTCTTTTGGCAAAGAAAGTGTCCGATATGAAGCCTGTGAACTTTACCGGCAATGAGGATTCTGTTGAGCTCGAAAACTGGATCGATGAGATGGATAAGGTCCTAGAGCTAGTTGAGTGCCCCGAGAACCGCAAGGTTGTTTGCGCGGCATTCTACCTGAAGCACGAAGCTAATATATGGTGGAGGAACACACGTCAGAACTTTTTGGCTCAACCCAATTTCAATTGGGAGGCTCTTCAAGCTGCACTTCGCACTCGCTTTTATGCGGACCATGTCCAGGATCAAAAGTACATAGACTTCGTGAATCTGACGCAGGGAAACGGTTCTGTGACCGAGTACTTCAAGAAGTTCATGGAACTATCCGGATTCGCAGGTCAGATGATGTATGACGAGGCGACTAAGGTTAGGAAGTTCATGTCTGGTCTCAAACTTCATCTGCAGAAAGACTTGATGTGCAGGACGTACGATACTATTCAGGAAGCTTTTGATAGAGCTGTAGCCGTTTGGCGCAATCAGGAGGCACAAGATGAGAAGCGTGGAAAGCGCAAGGTTGAGAGCTCTGTGGGCTATGGCAACAATCAGGGTAGGATTAACCAAGGTAGTCAGGAAAAGAGGTTTAAGCCCAACCAGGGAGGAAGTAACCAGGGTCAGTACCGTGGTAACAAGCAGAATAATGGAGATGATCAACCTCGCCGTTATATCTTCAAGAGGTTTCAACAGAATCACCCAGGAAAGGTGTCAAGGAAACCCTGTCACTTGCTACCACTGTGGCAAGAAGGGTTATCGTTCGTTTGAGTGCCGATCGAAACCAAATGGAAACCAACAAGGAAACCAAGGAGGCAATTACCAAGGGAATCGAAAGTTCAGCAACAACAATCAGGGCGGAAACAGGAACTATGGGAACTACAACAACCAGAATAATGGAGGAAACAATTATGGCAGGCAGCAGGCGAACAACCAAGGTAATGGAAGGAACAATGGAGTTCAGAACGGGAATAGAAACAACAACGCTCCAGCTAATGCCAACACCAATGGGACTGGTACGACATGAACTACCGCATATAAAGGGAATGTTGCAAGGATCGCGGTCATGAGCAGGACTGAAGCATAAGCAGTACACGTAGTAGTCACTAGTTTATTTCTTGTCCATGATCAACCAGCATTTACTCTATTTGATTCCGGAGCATCGTATTCATTTATTTCATCGTCATTTGTGGAAAATTTGAGTCTCAATAAGACTTCTAGAATATCCATCCCCGTAGCTACCCCAACCGGTCACGTAACAGTATGTGACACCATTTTTGAAGGAGTAGAATTTAAGATTTCGGCTAGTACCTTACAAGCCAACCTGATACAGTTTGATCTTGGATGAATAGATGTGATATTGGGAATGGATTGACTGGGAAAATATCGAGCAGTTATAGACTGCCACGATCAGAAAATAAGGCTCAAAGGTCCAAAAGGAGAAAAGGTTTCTCACCATGGTATCACAAAGGAACCATGTATCCGACTAGTGTCAGCTTTGACCATAGTCAACCAAGTGAAGAAAGGGAATAGTGCTTATTTATGTTATGTCCAAGACGTGACTAAGAAGGAGAATGTTTTAGAAGAGATACCAATAGTCAGAGACTTCCCCGACGTTCCCGGACGAAATTCCAGGAATGCCACCTAGAAGGGAGATTGAATTCACTATGGACTTAGCACCTAGAACAACTCCAATCTCAAAGGCATCGTACAGAATGGCACTAGTAGAGTTGAAAGAACTAAAGGATCAGTTGCAAGAGCTACTTCAAAAGGGTTACATAAGGCCGAGTGTTTCCCCTTGGGGAGCACCGTATCGTTTTTAAAGAAGAAAGACGGAAGCTTGAGGTTGTGCATTGACTATAGAGAGTTGAATAGCGCAACGATCAAGAACAAATACCATTTACCCCGAATGGACGACCTGTTCGATCAGTTTCAAGGGGCGAGTGTTTTCTCAAAGATAGACTTGAGATAAGGGTATCACCAACTCCGGGTAGCAGAGAAGGACATCACGAAGACAGCCTTTAGAACGAGGTATGGACACTATGAGTTTACAATTATGCCTTTCGGTCTAACCAATGCACCAGCAGTATTTATGGATCTCATGAATCGTGTTATGAGGACGTTTCTGGATCGTTTCGTGGTCATCTTTATTGATGACATCCTTGTTTACTCAAAGAGCGAGGAAGAACACGAAGAACATCTCAAAGAAGTGTTAGAGACATTGAGACACGAGAAGTTGTATGCTAAGCTCTCGAAGTGTGAGTTTTGGCTAAAACATGTCCGTTTTTGGATCACATAATCTCCAAGGAAGGGATATCCGTGGACCCAAGAAAGATTCAGCAGTGAAATCTTGGCCAATTCCAAAGAACGTGTCCGAAGTAAGAAGTTTTCTAGGATTAGCAAGATATTACAGGCGTTTTGTAGAAGATTTCTCGATGATAGCTAGACCGCTGACTACGCTAACCAAGAAGACGGTAAAGTATAAGTGGGGCGAAGATTGTGAAGAAGCATTCCAGATATTGAAGGAAAAGTTGACTACAACACCTGTGTTAGCTTTACCTAATGATTCTGGCGAGTTTGATGTTTACAGTGATGCGTCGAAGAAGGGTTTAGGATGCGTGCTTATGCAAGAAAGGAGGGTTATTGTGTATGCTTCAAGGCAACTTAAAGTTCATGAAGAGAACTATGCTACGCATGACTTAGAGCTTGCAGCTATAGTTTTCGCACTGAAGATATGGAGACATCATTTATATGGATCTGTGTGTAGATTGTATACGGACCACAACAGTCTTAAATACATCTTCACTCGGAAAGAGCTAAACAACAGGCAAAGACGTTGGTTAGAGATCATAAAGTAATATTAAGATTTGCGTATCCAATACCATGAAGGGAAGGCAATCGTAGTAGCTGATGCGTTAAGCCGAAAGTCGAGCCATACTTTAGATACTATGCTAGTTTTGCTGTATCGGCTATGCCGAGAGTTCCGAAATCTCGAGATCGAAGTAGTGGAACAAGGTGGAGTAAAGAATATCCTTGGGACTATGTCAGTAGTACCAGATGTCTTAGAAGAAATAAGGAGCAATCAGCCAGGAGTGTGAAGTTGGAAAGGATGAAGAAGAAGAAGATGGCAGAAGGTCAAGCGAAGGATTTCAAAATTCATGAAGATGGAAGTATCCGCTACAAAGGAAGATGGTGTGTACCACACAAGTGTACGGAAACTAAGGAAAAGTTGATGCGAGAAGCGCACAACACACCCTACTCAGTACATCCAGGAGGTGACAAACTTTATAAGGACATGAAGAAGATGTTTTGGCGGCCATACATGAAAAGGGAAGTAGCAGAATTTGTGGCAAAATGTCTAACTTGTCAAAAGGTGAAGTTTGAACTTAAAATAATGGGAGGCTTAGTTCAACCATTGGACGTGCCAGTTTGGAAGTGGGATTCGATTTCAATGGATTTCGTGACTGCTTTACCGACATCAAAGAATGGACTGAATCAGATTTGGGTCGTAGTTGATAGACTGACCAAGACAGTAAGGTTTATTCCGATGAAAGATACATGGAATATGGAACAAAGAGCCGATGCGTATATGAAGAATATTCTCAGATACCATGGAGTACCAAGCTCTATAGTTTCCGACAGAGATCCAAACTTTCTTTCTCACTTCTGGAAAGCACTCCAGGAGGAATTGGGAACTCAGTTGAAATTTAGCACGACATTCCACCCTGCTACAGATGGACAAACCGAAAGAATAATTCAGACTTTGGAAGATATGTTAAGTTCGTGTGTTATGGATTTTCAAGGTTCATGGGTTGATAGATTACCTTTGTTAGAATTCTCCTACAACAACAGTTACCATGCCAGTATTGGAATGGCACCACACGAGGCGTTGTATGGAAGAAAGTGTAGAACGCCACTGTGTTGAAATGACATAAGCGAGACGATAGTAATTGGTCCACAACTAATTGAAGAGATGACAGATCAGGTGAGACTTATCCAGCAGCAAATGAAATTAGCCCATGATAGACATAAGTCATACGCTGATCAGAAGAGGAGACCATTGGAATTTCAAGTTGGAGAAAAAGCATTTCTTAAGGTTTCACCGACTAAGGGAGTCATGAGGTTCAATCAGAAAGGGAAGTTGAGCCCCACATTTATTTAACCATATGATTTCATAGAGAAGATTGGAGAAGTGGCTTATCGATTGGATTTACCATCGAATTTGGGTCGTGTTCACAATGTATTCCACGTATCTCAGCTGAAGAAGTACGTGCCTGATGCATCCCATGCATTGGATCCCGAACCAGTAGAATTGGACCCGTCATAGAGTTATGAAGAACATCTTGTTAAGATTCTAGACACCAAGACAAGGAACACCCGTAACAAGAGTGTCAAGATTGTGAAGGTCTTATGGACAAATCACCTCACTGAAGAGGCAACTTGGGAAGTGGAGGATGATATGAGGAAGAAGTACCCTCACCTGTTTGACGAGGTACCTGACGTCACTCCTCTAAGGGGGAGAGGATGTAATCCTTCGGTTTTTAATACAGTACTACTTATAGTATATTGCATATCATTCATGACCTTAGGTTTGCATTTAGTAGTTGTACCATTGAGGGGAGTTGCTTACCTTATTGTGGTTAAGGTTTATTTTAAACTTCAAGGACGAGTTGTCGTTAAGGAGGGAGGTTTTAGGTTAAACTTTGAGGACGAAGTTCTCTTTAAGGAGGGAATGATGAAAATACCCCGTTTTGTGACTATGGGTATTTTGTGATATTATTATAAGTGTTGAAGATTTAATTTAATTGTCGAGAGTTAATTATAATGGTTACGAGAGTTTGGGGATCTTTCTGACTTTAATCCAAGAGTTTTAGTGTCTTTTACTTGAGTTTGGGGGAGGTGGTTGTCTTTTGGCAAAAATAAAGGGGGAAAAAGTGTCTTTGACCCAATTTTTCTTCCTACGTAAAGTATCCTAATTCAGGAGGGTTTCCTTCCTTATGAAGTTGCTTTTTTTTTTTCAACTCTCATAAAACCCTCACTCTCCCTATTTCTCTCTATCTCTCTCACGTCTCTCCCTCTCTCACCCGAACCCTCTCGCTCTCTCACTCTCTCGGCTCTTTCTCTTCCCGACGGCAACAACCACCGCCACCGCCGCAGTCTCTCTCTCTCTCCCCGTTGAGGTAATATCTCTCTCTCTCTCTCTCTCTCTCTCTCTCTCTCTCTCTCTCTCTCTTTCTCTTTCTCTCTTTCTATCTCTCTCTCGGTCCGTCTCTCCGGCCTCCATGGGTGGCGGGTTTGAGCTAGTTTTGTTTCTTCTTTTCTTTTCTCTTGTTGATCTCTTGTTCTCTTTATCACTTGATTATGATCCATGTACGTTGCAAGTGATCTTCAATTTTCAGTTTGATATTGTTGGGTTCATTATTCCTGGATCCGTAGGATTGGTAATCAAGTTTTAGGGTTTATCATGTTCATGGGTGATCGGAAAAACCCTAGTTTGGAGGAGAAGTTTGATTAAGCAATTTGGGTGATTGGATGATCATAGTATGTGAGTAACAACCTGATTTCATGTTGGAAATCATGTTATATTAGGTTTAGTATGAATATAGGATGAACTAGATGCTTGGGAGAAAAGTTTCATGGAAATTGATAAATTCCCTATGTGTGTTTTGGGTGAAATTGGAAACTTAAAACTAGTGTAACTTTTGATTCAGGAATCGAAATTAAGATTCGTTTGAGGCTAAACTTATTATTTTGAATGTTTTGAATCCAATGGAACTGTTTTTGAGCCATGATCTGTTTGGAAACTGGAGTAATAAATTGGTGGAGTTAAGATAGGTTATGTATGCTTTGGGTTAGAGGATGCTTGGGACAAGGTTTTGGGTTTTGTTTTGAAGTATGAATTAAGTAGGATGTTAGGTTGGTGTTAGGACCCTAAACCATTGACTATCATATGCATGTAGCTAGTATAGCAAGTGTATTGCTAGAATATTTTGTTTAATCAGAATATTGTTACGTATAGGTGACGAGTTCGTCGACGACGAGTACGTAGAGTACTTTGATTGATTGTTATAGTTGAATTTTGCTTTGAGGTAAGTAAACATGCCAAGCCTAGTGTGCCTATCTCTTTCGTGTCAAATAACTACTTTGATTTGCTACGTCTCAAAATGTGTTTACGTGCTAAATGACTTGAAATACATGATTTCTACTTGTTAAATGGTTTTGCTGAAAAACATCACCATGATATTAATGAACTATAACGTAAAGTGGAAGAAGTTTTGCGGGGCCATTATTATTATCTTTGGGCGTGTTGGCTGCGGTCCCGTCCCTTTTTTATCCGGTTGCAAGTCCCTGGATAGCGGCATGTACTCACTCCTCTGGCCGTTTGCAGTCTTAGGGGGGTGTCGACAGTTAAGGTCATGGAAGCTGTGGTTTATTTGAGTTTCCCCATCACAACGAATTAATAATGATGGATTTTGGTTTTTGTTAATGGAAAAGAGTTAATGTGGATTTTGGATTATGAATATGGAATCGGTTGGAAATATTATGGAATTGGGAACTCTCATGTTGTCCTACAAGGGTCAACTTTATTTCAGTTGCGTTTTGAGAAAAACTCTTACTTATAAATAAGACTTTGTTTTACAACTATCACATCATCATTTTTTACGTGTTCGGGTATTTATTTACCAGTAGTTCATGCTGATTTTGTACTGTGGTGTTTCCTTTTGATTCCGCACCACATGTTTAGAGGATGGTTATCTGGCGTAGAAGGGGACGTGTATCATCATATGGATCACTAGTATTTTTATTTTGAATTTTAACTCTTTAGTATTTCAAACACCGTAGTTTGTTTATGCCCGGTTTGAGGCTAGAATAATTTGGATTGTAATAATGGATAGTTGCAATTAGCTTTAATTGTTATTGTGGATGTTTTGCTTGAGAACCATGTTATAAAATCTCCTTGTATCCGGGTTTAATCTCGGGTACGGAGTGACATCCCCGGGCCTCCGGCTTGGGCCATTTGGGGGTGTTACAGGTACCGACTCTGAAAACCAAGTCATGATGAGAATCATGTATGCATTTCTGTATGGATTTGTGGGGGATTGTTAGAAAATGGAATTTCTTAGTATAATCCATAGAGAAAGTGAAGACACTTGGTAGCTTGAAAGAGCTTGAAACCATGGAGGAAAATTAGTCCCACATTGGTACTCACAAGGTAGGTAGGTGGCTTTATATGGTATCACACACAAGAGTAGTGTATAACTACTAGGGTGTGTGGTGGACCATGGGTGTTTTGTGTGCCTCGCGCACAACACACACGCGCGCCGCCGTCGCCTCGCCTCGACTCGGGTCGGGTCGAAGGGCGATTTGGGCAAAATGTTCCGGCGTCTCGCGTACGTGAGGCGACCTGGCGTGAGAATATAAATCGGATTTGTTCCATCACACACCAGTTTAATTTTTTAATTAATGGGGTGATTTTATAATGGAATTAAAACAGTTTTGACCGTATTAATGGGGATTAATTAGGGAGATAATTGCATCAGTTTTTCCGTATCAGTTTTGAATGGGAAAAACGATTCTGATCTGTTTGTATCTTCTGTGAAGTTTTGCTTTGGGCTGCCTCACTCTCTCTCTCTCTCACCCAATATTCGATTTGCTCGTGGTGTTCTTGGCGAACTGAGGTGTTGATCGTCGTTGATCTTCCACGTTGCTATGACGAAGAAGATCGGAACTGTTTTATCCTTGAAGAATCATCGTCGGCATCCCAACACAACATAAGTGGGGGCGATTATCTCTTCAAGAACAGTCAGGCCTTCTTGCAAGACCTGAAGACTCAACTGTTTTCATCTATTTCTTTTAAAGCGTGTATTAGAGGTATGGTTTCTAATCACTCGTCTTTTTATCAGGTTCTGATATGTGCATTCTTGCCTTCATGTTTTTGTTACCTACGTTTCTATGGCCATGATTTATTAAATATCTATATTTGTCTAAAATTGATAATTAGCGTTCATCACCAACACATTCATCCTCATAAAAATAGCATATACACAATTATTTCTGATCACATTCTCAAAACAAGTCTTAGGGTAGGTTTCATCACATCACCACAAGAATCAAACAAATTTTGGATTCCCAAATTTCTGAAAGGCTAGATTATTGAGATACATTAACCAAATCAATTGATTTTTGGCATTTAAATTTCTCTATTAGTTAAAACGAGACACTTCTATTACGGGGTTATTTTATAATTTGGAGAGGGGGGGGGGTCCTATAAGAGAAAACTTTAAAATTTCAGAGCAATAGTTCAAAAATTTGAAAAGTGAGGGTGGCCCACGCTCACCTTGGGTCAGGGGTGGATCCTCTCTTGTGTATATCATTAGAATGTAATATTTATTGGGTAGTGATTCTTACAATAGTAAGAAAACTTCTCACATTACTTTTGTTTTTTATTTGAGAGACATTTTTACCCTTTTATAGTGACATCATCATCGTTCTTGTTGTAGTCAATTTTATTCTCTGGTTACTTCCTCTGTCCTCTCCTCTTCTTCATCTTCTTCAGTTACGAGGGCATACTATTTCTCCTTGAGTAAACCCCAACAGACCCATCCCCCTCCTTTATACACCGATTGTGAATAACACCAATTATGAAACTGGAAAATCCCCAAGTTGCCGAACACAACACCTATTCTAAATATGGGTTTGCTCGTATACACCCGATCTTCTGTATGACAAAGTTGTGGAAAGACGGTGCATTTAGGATTTTTCCTGAAGAACTCGTGGACGTTTTCTGAGTTTCATTTGAGGTTGATGGTGTTGGATTTGAAGAGCTTTTACTTAGAAGTTGAAGAAAAACAGGGATTTTGTGGGCATAGGTTAATGTTTTGTGTTTGATTTTAGAGTAATCGATGAATTACAAAGGTTTGGTACAATGGGCATTCGGTTTGGTTTGGATCTGAGTCTGATGGATGAATTTCTGTCACTCTTCTCATTGTTGGGGAAAGAGAATTTTTGGGATGGGAGAACTTGGATGAGAAGTGCCAGAGACGAGAGGTGAGGAGTGAAGGAAGACAAAAGTAATGAGGTAGTTTGGCTAACATGGTTTTTTGGTTTTTTATACAATATTAATCTGACATTGTTGGGTTCAAAAACCAAAAAAGTAGTCGAATCCGGACCAACGGTTCCAAACCGTAGCCCGGGTATGATTTGATAACTATAGTGTCTCTGCCAATTTTCTTTTGCCATATTAGCCATGTGGCCCTTTCTTATTGATTGCACTAATTAACCTTTTGTCATTTAGCCAACCCATGCACCGGACATACCACCAGTCCACCGGAAGCATTAGTGGAGAAGAATCTGGTGCCCTGGTTACACCAATACCTGAGCACCGGTTTGTCAAAAAACAAAAAAAAACTACTTCATCCAAACAAATGTGATTATATTTTAATAAAAACTAAAAACTACCGCATACAAACTAACCCAAGAAATGTCCAAAATGTTAGTTCCAAAAAAGTTAATTGGATATATTTAACTAGGGGTAAAATTGTCCCTACAAAGAAATTGTAGTGTAAGAAGTTTTTCTTACAAGTGTAAGAATCACTAGCCTATTTATTATAGTTATATATTTGGTCTTTCCCCGAACTCTATACAAAGTGGTTTGCCCAAGTGGTTAGGACTTAGATACCCAAGTTCACAAACATGCTTCAAAACTATTAATCTATAGTTTGATTGTATTTTAATTTGATTTGTAATATGATGTAATATGTATATAGCAAAAAATTAAATAATAATCTCTGACACAACTCGTAACTCAACACCACCATGTAAATAATAATACATTTATTTATGTGGGCTTGTATGGAAATAACTATAGTTATGTTTGGACTATCAAACTGCTGCCCTGTAAAATGATCTACTATCGGGTTGGAGTTGGACTGCATAACATAATTGAGTGTGGGCTTTAACGGATTTGTGTGGAAACTCATACTCGCTAGCAATGTTCATGGCTCCTCGCTAGCAATGTGTATTTGGCTTTAACGGATTTGGGTGCGGGTTGTTATCCCCGAGGCTATTCAGAGAATTACATGTCTCTATTCCAGAGAGAAAATCTCATTAGCTAAGGTCAATAGGATTTGGGAGATTGCAGTCCATTCAAGATCGCCGTTGACACCACTAACAACTACGGACCGAGGTAAGAAATGTATGAAGTAATTTCCCAATCATGATGTGAAAATGGTAAGACCGTTACATGCAAAATCATTGATCTCCTGATTAAGTGAAAATGGTGAGACCATCATATGAAAAGTTCCCAATCATGATAGGCTGTTTTCTTCAGCAACCTCAAGAATCTCTGCAGCATCATCAACTATTGATGGGTATGGAAGGAATCACAGAACTCGGTCGCCTACAGCTTCTTCTGAAGCTAGCTGGAATAGCCATCCCGACCTCCTGGCGAACGCACTAGAAACATTCCGAAATTGACCGGAATTTGACATGCAACGAAACAAAAGTCTCACCGTCCCGTATCATAAAGGAAGCATTACTGTCCATTTTGATCCGAAATGTAACCGTATTTCACAGTGTAATTAGAATTCACCAATTACTCTGTTTTTTTAGTCATTTATTTTTTCACAAGAATTTTCATGAATAAGTATTAACGAGGTATTCTAAGTGGTGAATATTTAAGGGTGGACTGCGACCCATCCTAATGTCTATACAAATAGACTTCATGTTGAAAATTGAGGGTGGGTTTGGTTTAGTAGATTTTAATCCAAATCCAAATTTTGGGCATTTTCTAAAGGTTTTGTATGAGTTTTTTCGAGTGGATTACAGATTTTGAATTTTGAATTTGTAGAGTTGAGTTGATGGAAGAAAAAAAGTTGTGGTTGATCAGATTTTTTTTTTTTGTATTTTTCTATTAAAATATTAAAATGACAATATTATCATCTATCCTCAATTATAATAACATATTTTTTGTTAGTTAGAAGGATGATAACTTTCACTAAACAACAAAACTGTAACATCACTGACTTTTTAAGAGCACTAACTTTTTTTTAACAAAACTCATATATCTTACTTCTATTTATTAAAATTTCGTGTCACAAATTTTTTACAACAAAGATGACTTGGATTTGGGATTCCAAGGTAACCCTTATACTTGGTCTAATTATAAAAGTGATTTCTCTAACATTCGCGAACGTCTCGATCGTGTTGTTGCAAATTTTCTTTGGTTAGATTGCTTTCCGAGAGCTAAGGTCACACATTTATGGTGGCCTAACTCGGACCATGTTCCTATTCTTTTCGAATGGAAGCAAAAAGGCAGTATCTGGAGGCAAAAGAAGAGGTTTCAGTACGAGACAATGTGGGAAACGCATGATGAATTTCCCTCATTCTGGCCGAAGCTTGGAAGAATTCTGACCAGTCAACAATCGACAAGTTAAAGCATGTTGGGAAGAAGTGTTTTTCCAGGTTACTCGAAGATGTAATATGCTACGTGAGAGGGGAAACTACCTGGAGAGTCAGTTTCAAAGTGCAGAAGTCATAGCAGAAAAGCGAAGCTTGACGAAAGAGTACAATATGCTACAAAATGGGGAAGAGATTATGTGGCATCAGCGATCGAGGGTGAATAGGCTCCAACACGGGGACCAAAACACCAAGTTTTTTTTATGTCAAAGCAACCATTAGAAGAGCCAGAAACAATTTTGGGGGTATAAAGGATAACAATGGGATGTGGGTGACGAATGAAGACCAAGTTACGGGGGTGCTAAAGAGCTATTTTTCAGAAATCTTCACATCCACCAAACCATCCATAATAGAAATTGAACCCTTGTTAGCCCCCTCGGCTGAAATGCTAACCGGGGCCGAGAGTGACAGCCTTGAGCTGCCATTTGATGCGACAGAGGTAAAGGAGACTCTCTTCAGCATCGCTCCTGATAAGGCACCCGGAATTGACGGTTACAATGCTTGGCTTTTTCAGAAACATTGGAGACTAGTGGGTGATGAGGTAACTAGTGAAGTCTTGAAGGTTCTGAATGATGGTGGTCCGGTCAAGGAGTTCAATCAGACTCTTATTTCCTTGATTCCAAATATCAGGCAACCACGTAAGGCCTCTGATTATCGTACGATTAGTTTATGTACCGTGATTTACAAAATTGTGGCTAAATGTGTTGCTAACCTTGAAGAAAGTCTTGCCTAAGCTTATTTCAAAGAATCAAAGCACTTCTGTTCCGGGGCGGTTGATTTCAGACAATATTCTGACAGCTTTTGAAGTTATTCACTCGCTGAAGACGAGAAAGAAAGTAAAAAAGGGGTTTATGATGGTAAAGATGGACATAAGTGATAACTCCATTTTCGGAGTTATTTTATGCCTTTTATTTCTACGTTTTGCGTGCTCAACATGGAGAATTCGTCGTCTTTTGAGTAAATTGAGCCAATATGTGATAATGTGAGTTCATATGCGTTACTTGTTAAATCTGGGCGTTTCTTTAGTTATTTGAGCTTTTATTGTGATATGATCGCGGGTTGTGTTTTTGTGTTGTGATTCGCAGGAAAACAGGGCTTGGAGGATCATGCGGGAGATGGAAACGAACTTCGGAAGCAAGGCTCTCAAAGGAAAGTCAAAGGAAGCAAGGAACTCAAAGGAAAGTCAAAGGAAGAAGGAAGAAAGGAGAAAGTCAAAGGAAGGAAAGGAAAGTCAAAGAAAAGAAGGCTGGAACAGAGGGTCTTCGTACGAAGAGGAAAGTCAAAGGAAGCAAGGAACTCAAAGGAAAGTCAAAGGAAGAAGGAAGAAAGGAGAAAGTCAAAGGAAGGAAAGGAAAGTCAAAGAAAAGAAGGCTGGAACAGAGGGTCTTCGTACGAAGACATTTATCTTCGTACGAAGACAATTTACTTAGCCAAATTTCGGGTCTGCAGAAAAGTCTTCCTAAACAAGCTCTCAGTATCTATGTAAGAAGACCTTCGTACGAAGACAATTTGTCTTCATACAAAGACTCTTCGTGCGAAGACAAATGTCTTCGTACGAAGACTTCGCTGGATTGCAGAATTTTTCCGGGGCTTTTTCGTAGTTTATCCAAACTTTGTAATAGGATTATGGAAACGTATTTAAGCATTCTAGGTCGACTTTTTCAGTAGTTTTTGACGTTAGAAACATCTTTTGGAGATCAATAAGCTATTGGGAGAGCTTAGGAGCTTTGGATCATCCGTTTGGATTCTCAACTCTATTGGGAGAGCTTAGGAGCTTAGGAGCTTAGGAGCTATTGTTGAGTCCTCGTGTGATCGTTGAGGACAACGATGCATCCTAGTGTGGGGGTGGTTGATACCTTTTTACTAGTCAGTCTTGAGTCGTTACATCGCCCGTGTCAGCATTTAGTTAGAGATTTTTAGTTATGTCCTTATTTTTCTTTTTATTATTCATATTTTTGCGTGCACGTTTTGGTATTATTGAGTCATCCCACCACTTTCGAGTCATTAGTCGAGTTGGCCGTGCATGTAGCATAGGTATTTAGAAAAAAAAAACTAAAAAAGTGAAAAACCCAAAAAAAATAAAAATTTGAGAAAGGGCAATCGAAAGAAGCTGTAAATTCGGTAAAATTTAGAAGTGTGAGACTTTCAGGCATAGGGCGTGAATTACGATCGAGAGTGACAATGTGAGTTTCCCTTAGTAAGTATAGAGAAACTTTCTTTACGGGAATGCGTGCCTATTTTACACACGGACTAAAATTTTCAAATCTAAAGTGTGTGCCTAGTTTTCTTACAAGAGTTGAGCTAAGTGTGAGCTAAACAAGCCGAACGTTCTTGTGTACGTCTTAGGTAGTCGCCAACCCGCCTCGTAGTGGCACACAGAACAGCTGTGCGAGGTGTGTATTAGAGCACTCACTGCTTATAGAACTTACCTTGTAGGACCACTAGTAAACCCTGTTTTGAACCTTGGATTCTTTGATAACCTTTGGACTTAGGGTGACGATTCTTGGACTTCAACATTGATTGGTTATAATCACCGCTTTAATGCATCACGAGGGTGTTGTAGTTGAGGGGGTTCGATGAGGGAGTACTTCATGCTATACTTGTGTGAGTCTTACATATCGCATGCACTTCATTTGTGATCTTCGAGGGGAATGCGAGGGTGAGTGATAGTAGGCTTGCGCACTTCGGTGTGGCGGTGTTCCATGGCATTACAACATGGACACGAGTGAGGAGAGCCATGAGTGTGTACCATCTAATACACACAAAACTTGGGTTGGGGGAATTTAATAGGTGGATCGTGCTAGGTACCGGATCTTACTCATCATGGTGTAGGAGGTTTGGTTGGATTAGGCACGAGACAGATATTCGATTGGCTACTTGAGAGGGGACATGATTACATTCGAGTGTGGGGGTGTCGACTTTTGACTTCGGACATCGAGATTGAGCTTGTGACGACTCCATCCCCACATGTGCTTTATCGTGTTAGCGGCTTCGTTTGTTACACCGAGGATTTCATCGAGTTAGGGGGAGAGACATTTACTTGTGATTCATATGTTTTTATGTGGCTATTTATCTCTCCATATTATTTATTTTGGCTTGACACTTGGAAGACCACTCGAGACGTATATTGAGGAAATTGTGCAGGAATTTGAGAGATTCAAAAAAAAAATCAGAAAAAAAAAACAGAAAAAAAAAACAGAGAAAAAAAGGAGAGTTGAATAAAGGAAGAACGAAAAGCTTTGTGGAAGAATGAGTGGAGAAGCAACTAGTTCACGAACGGGAAATTTTGGCTTATACATCATTCATGACAATAGCCGCGGAGATCGTAATTGTACCGGGGTGTGAGGGGATCGAGGAACGGAGATGGTGAGTTTCGGGTTTGGTTTCTATCATTGTTGTGAGGGTGTGTGAGATGTGGTAATTGTGAGAATGTGACGCCTTAGGACTCGTGTTTGATTATTATCCTATTTGTCCTTAAAGCCTCATCATTCTAAACCCATTAGCGGATTACGAGCTCGGACCTTGAACGTGGCTTAGCCTAGCGTAGCCTCTTTTTTTGTGGCACACATGAAAAGGTATTGCGTTCTTGTACTAAGTAAAGCTAGGTTCTCTATACTAGCTAGGGGAGATTCGTGTTGTCGAATTTGATTTCAATTCATTCCTTGTGTCTAGATTTCTCATCGCTTCGTGTGAATCGGTTTAAGCTAATGGAGTTTGCCCAATCTCGCAAAAGAAAAGAAAAAAAAATTGTTATTTCAATACTTGCATTGTTAATATTGCATTTGCATATAGGTGCATTGTGTATAATCGAGTCGTGTCGACGAGTAAAAAGGATGGTTTGTGAATTGATCTACTCGGATTAGTATGCAATTGGTAAGGGTTTTGTATGCAATGTGAGGTGAAAGTATGCAAATGGCGTAGGGAAGTATGCAATGAGTAATTAGCTTAGTATGCAAAGTTGGATGGATTGCGGGAAAGCGGGAGAAGTGTTTACTTGAGAGAAATGGAATGGACTTTGGAGATTTGCTCGGAACGAGCAAAAGGTAGTGTGGGGGTAGTTGATAACTCCGTTTTCGGAGTTACTTTATGCCTTTTATTTTTATGTTTTGCGTGCTCAACATGGAGAATTCGTCGTCTTTTGAGTAAATTGAGCCAATATGTGATAATGTGACTTCATATGCGTTACTTGTTAAATCTGGGCGTTTCTTTAGTTATTTGAGCTTTTATTGTGATATGATCGCGGGTTGTGTTTTCGTGTTGTGATTCGCAGGAAAACAGGGCTTGGAGGATCATGCGAGAGATGGAAACGAACTTCGGAAGCAAGGAACTCAAAGGAAAGTCAAAGGAAGCAAGGAACTCAAAGGAAAGTCAAAGGAAGAAGGAAGAAAGGAGAAAGTCAAAGGAAGGAAAGGAAAGTCAAAGAAAAGAAGGCTGGAACAGAGGGTCTTCGTACGAAGACATTTGTCTTCGTACGAAGACAATTTACTTAGCCAAATTTCGGGTCTGCAGAAAAGTCTTCCTAAACAAGCTCTCAGTATCTATGTAAGAAGACCTTCGTACGAAGACAATTTGTCTTCATATGAAGACTCTTCGTGTGAAGACAAATGTCTTCGTACGAAGACTTCGCTGGATTGCAGAATTTTTTCGGGGCTTTTTCGTAGTTTATCCAATCTTTGTAATAGGATTATGGAAACGTATTTAAGCATTCTAGGTCGACTTTTTTAGTAGTTTTTGACGTTAGAAACATCTTTTGGAGATCAAGAAGCTATTGGGAGAGCTTAGGAGCTTTGGATCATCCGTTTGGATTCTCAACTCTTATCTTTTCTTGATTTTATGTTTAGACGCATGAGACTTGTCGTTTTGAGTATGAATATGAGTAGCTAAACGTTATTTGCTGGGAATTCTCGTTTGGTGTAGCTAGGGTTTGATCTAAAAATCATGTTTTGATGATTGTGATTCATGTTTTAGCTTAATCTCACGTGTTTATTCATTATTATGGATTATTTACGTTTGTGATCATATTATCTTTGCGAGTAGCTAACGTAGAGATAAACTTAATTAGTTTTCACGCGGTAACTCCGCGAGAATTAGTCGGTAAATTGAATAATCCACCTAGTCGAATCAATGTTTGGTAACTCGACATCGTTAACTAGGATCGTTAAAGTAGAATTATGGTTTTAATGCATGTTTAAAGCTAGAATAGATTTGGTAACTCGGGTTGTTTTAGTTTAAAGTATAATGAACTTGCTTGGTAACTCGGTAAGTTTAATATTGCTTGATTGATAGTGAATGACACGTGGTTGTTTTACAAGTCAAAATATAAGTTTAGATCAACCTAGTGAACATAGAGAATTCCCGGTATTTTTTCTCTTATATTACAAAAACCCTAAAATTCATTCTTTATTAATCGTGAACCACTTCACTCGGTTAATTGAGAATATTGCGCTTTTATTTTAGTAGAATTAGATCAAAACACAACTTGCGACGTACCCACATAAGGTTTAGAATAATAATTAATTTAAACAAAGTCCCTTGGGTTCGATAGCCCGAATTTCCGGTTTATTACTACACACGACAGCTGTACACTTGCAGTTGGAGCGTGTCAATAAGCAAGGCCTACGACAGAATTGAGTGGAAGTATCTGAAGGAAGTCATCTTTCACATGAGCTTTGGCATCAGATTTCGTACTATCATCATGGAATGTGTTCAGTCTCATATTCCTTTCTTAGGAATGGGGCTCCAGTGGGAAATATTGACCCAGAGAGGGGTCTCAGAAAGGGGTGCCCTCTATCCCCCTATTTGTTTCTTCTCTGCAGTGAGATGTTGTCATTCACTATGTCTGCGGATGTAGACGAAGGGAGCCTGAAAGGGGTGACAACCTCTCAGGGAGTACCAGTGGTCTCCCATATGTTTTTTTGCTGACGATTCATTGTTTTTAACGCAGGCCGACGAGGAAAATATTGCTATGCCACTGCAGCTGTTGCAGAATTATGAAAAAGCATCTGGCCAACTCATAAATATTGACAAATCGGCGGCAGTATTTTCTCCTAATGTCTCAGGTACAGTGCGACATAAAGTCCTAGAGGCAGCGGGGATTCCGGAAGTGAACCAGCATGACCAGTACCTGGGTCTTCCTACTACTACGGGAAGGCTTAAGAAGCGCACTTTCAACAAGCTTATCGAGAGGTTAGCTAACAAACTCAAAGGATGGAAGGAAAAGAGTTTATCAGCAGCGGGAAAGGAAGTCATGATCAAAGCGGTAGCTCAGGCCCTACCAACCTATGCCATGTCTTGTTTTCAGCTTCCTATCGGTACGTGTGATAAGATGGAGATGCTGATTAGAAGATTTTGGTGGAGTAAAGCCCAACAAGAAAGGGGGATCTCCTGGGTAGCTTGGAACAAACTACAGAGAGCAAAGGACGAGGGAGGTATGCATTTCAAAGACATAAAAGCTTTTAATTTGGCTATGTTAGCAAAACAAGGCTGGAGGATAATGCAGAATGGTAACTCGTTATGTAGCCGGGTAATTAAGGCAAAGTATTTTTCTACATCTGATTTCATGAATGCCAAACTTGGAAGTGCACCCTCGTATGCTTGGAGAGGTATTTTTGCAGTCGGACGGTACTGAAACAAGGACTAAGGTGGAAAATTGGCAATGGTGAGAAAGCGAGATTGAGGGACGCTTGGATACTTTCCAACCCTTCATCTAAGGTTATAACGACCCTTCCGAATGCTAATATGGATACTATAAGTAGCATTATGGTGGATGGTCAGAACCTTTGGGATGTTCCGAAAATGAAGGGGATGTTGTGAGATGTTGATTGTCAAGCCATTCAGAGAATTCAACTGCCTAAACTCAGCTGCCCCGACAAACAGATCTGGTCGCACAGTTCAGATGGCTTCTCCTCTGCATTATGTAGTTGTGAAAAAGTTGCTCGACGCTAATTCTGATCCCCCAAATTCATCCGGTGAGAGTCTGAAGGTTTACCGAAAGCTATGGACGATTCGAGTGCCTAAGAAGACTCTTCATTTTGTTTGGAGAGTTCTAAAAAATTCCCTTGCAACCAAGATAATCTACTGCGTAGGGGTATTGAAGTCCATCCAATTTGTCCCTTATGTGAACTGTATAATGAAACTCTAGGTCATTCGCTTCTTCGCTGTTGCTGGGTACGAGAGATCTGGAGTGTGCTGAATCTAAGTGGGGTGGCTGGAGAGCGAGAAGGATCAGTAGAGGAATGGCTTAGTAGTAGTATAGAAGCGGAGTCCTCAAACAGTCTGTGGAAAATATTCCTCACAATGCAGTATGCGAGGAATGATAAGATTTTCAATAAAAAGGTTGCTACTTCGGTCCAGATAGCCTCTGACATCACGGCACGGTTGGAGGAACTCGACAATATTGTAGAGCGTCATGGTAGCGCAGCGACTCAAACTCATCAACGAAAATAATCATGATTAGCGCCCAGAGGACAGTTAATAAAGCTAAACTTTGATGGGACATGGGATGCTGAAACATGTAAGTCCAGTGCCGGAGTTGTAGCTCGGGATGCTAATGGATCCGTCATTGCAGCAACTTGCTCACCCACTAGAATGAGTCTCTCGGCAAAGATTTCAGAAGCTAAAGCAGCTAACCTCGCGGTTGATATGGAAATTCTTCGGGGCTATAAGCATGTCATTTTAGAAGGCGACGCGAAAATTCTAATCAAGGAGATAATGGATCGGAATCAAGGTTTCGCCGCTAAAGACATCACTGAGACGGAAGATGAAATCTCTCATTTAATCTCCAGAGTTCATTTTTTTGAGGAGTGGTTGATTTCTTTCATAGCTAGAAGGGGTACTAGGGCGGCTCATTTAGTTGCTGGCTTCTCAAAACAGAGTAATTTAGAAATTGATTGGGGTCCTAATTTCCCAATTTGGTTGGTAAAGGTAGCTCATAAAGATGTAATTGTTGAAAACTCGTTTCCGCCATAGTGGTTTGATAAAGTCCATCTTTCTAAAATATAAAAAAATTAAAAAAAAAAATCTAAAAAGAGCACACAAATATAAATGCATTTTATTTATTTTTTAAATAAAATAAAACGAGAAATAAAAATGTAATTCTCTATACACATGTCTCTCTCATATCTCGAGTCACGGTGTTAACCAACAAGAGTTGGAGTACAGAAGGTACGTGGTACTAATTAGTATTTCCAAATTGGGATCTTTATAGTAGTCTACCAGTTGGTATTTGGAGACACATCGCGATCTTGATAGCCATCGTCGTGTGTACCCCAAAAACGGTAAAAAACCGGGATCTTTGTAGCCACCCCCCAATTCAGTCCTGAGACTCTCTGTAATCAATCATCATCATCATGTGGCGAGAGAAAACCAGGAAGCTAGTGCTGCCATCAGCTCGTGAGGTACTTCCAGATTTGATTTCATCACTTCCCTCAAATCTATCAAACGAACTTACATGAATTGCTTGGATTTTGACTCAGACTTGTGTTGATTACAGAACATCGAGAAGATACAGCAAGTTGTGAAAGATGGTAATTTCTACGGAGCTCAACAGATGTACAAGTCCATGAGTGCAAGGTATCTATTCGTCTGGCCCCCAATTTGATTGGTTAATTAGTTCTTAAAAATGTCAAGTTTAGGGTTTGTTTAGGGTTACTGGAAGTTGATTGTTTTCGCAATCTCACAAGGGGTAAGCTTAATTAAGAACATCAGTAGTTAATTTTCAGGCATAAAAATTCAATGAACACTTTTGTTTTGGGGCTTGGCATATGTATTCAGAGTACTACTTTAGGCCGAATATGTAGCTTGAGCAACTTTCAGTAGCCCATTGTATTCACCTGCACGATTGAATTTCTTTTAAAAATTATTATTATGGCAAGATGAGTTTCGGTCTATGCAAAAGCTGGCTAGTTTGGTAATGCTGTGGCGTTTTAGAAAGCTGATGTGTAGGAAGTACGGTGAGAAAGCTGTTGTGGAAATCTACCCAAAAAGTGTTTGGTAAATTCCGTACTTAAGCTGCTGCGGGAAAACACTTTTGACATTTTGTGTTTGGTAAATAGAGTTATAGAGTTTTGTTACTGGCGAAATGACAATATCAGACATGACATAATAAATAGTGTTATTACATCTTATTAGTATTGATATTTATTAACTGATAAGAATGTCAAATAATACATTTATCGAAAACAGGTCCTGGAAAACAACCCCTCCTCTACTTTTCTAAAGCTGCAGAAAGCAGAAAAAAATAAATTTACCAAACACATTGATACCGCTTTTAGATTCAAAAAGCAGCGTTCTAGAAAGCAAAAGCATTACCAAACAGGCTCAAAGTGCATTTGGTAGGTGAATAGATAAAATCATCAGATGAGTCCTAACCTGGTTTGTGCTCCTCAAAGACCGACCTTGCGCTGAAAATGCATATAACAAGTTTTTATTTGATCCCCAGTCAATTGGTCAACTAATTTTATCAGAGCACTAGTTAAGAATTGGTGGGCAGTTTAGTTTATCTTAAACCTATAGCTATCCAATTCCGAAGTCCTCTGAATTTGTTGTAAGTCGCAACAGTGTGGGAAGACCACTTCCGTGAGTTCCGTCTTAAAGATGAAGCATCATCAAGACACTTACACTTTCTATTATTCGTGAATCAAATGTATTTGATAAGAGACAATTGTGAAGCAATTTACTTTCGGATATGGTTTCTGTGCAATCCAAATCAAACCGGCATTACACTCAGATATGTCAAACCAAGCTAAACATACAAGGAGATTAATTGAATATGTAAAAACTTAGTGAGGAACCTTGAACACTGGTTCGTTGATATATAATCTCCTAATTAAGCGTGTGATTTGAAGATCATGCTACCAGACTAAACTGATGAAAGATGAAAGAATTCTGTAGGTGTTTATTCTCATGTATTGATATGAAAGAATACAAGGTATTTATACAGTGAGCTTATTGCTATTCTAGGAAAGTTCTATATTCTACTGATTTCCAGAAATCTCTACTAATTTACAGCTGATCTCCTATTTGTGGAAATACAAATCAGTTCCTCCAATTGTGCAATTGACTGAAATCTTAGGATTCAGTCAATCCTCAATTATTAACACAATCAATGCATAATTTCCAACACTCCCCCTCAAGCTGGGGAATAAATGTTTTCCATTCCCAGCTTGCCCACAATCCTTTTTAATGTTGTACTTGTCACCCCTTTTGTTAAAATATCGGCTAGTTGGCCATCCGTAGAAATGTAAGGAGTACAAATCAGTCCACTTTCAAGCTTCTCTTTTATGAAATGCCTGTCCACTTCCACGTGTTTAGTTCTGTCATGTTGGACTGGATTGTGAGCTATATTAATTGCAGACTTATTGTCGCAGTAAAGCTTCATCGGTGCCTCCCATTTAATCTTCAAGTCTTCCAGAATTATTCTGAGCCATAACAACTCACAAATACCATGTGCCATCGAACGAAACTCTGCCTCTGCACTAGACCTGGCTACTACAGGTTGTTTCTTACTCCATGTTACTAGATTGCCACCAAGAAAGGTACAATATCCAGTTGTTAATCTTCTGTCACTCCTAGAGCCTGCATAATCCGCATCAGTGTATGCTTCCAAATTCATAGTTGCGCCTTTTCTGAATATTATTCCTTTGCCTGGAGTGCCTTTCAAATAATGTAAAATGCGATATACAGCTTGTAGGTGGGCACCCTTGGGGTTTTGCATAAACTGACTTACCACGCTTACCGCGTATGCAATGTCAGGTCGCGTGTGTGACAGATAAATTAGTCTCCCAACAAGGCGCTGGTACATGTTTTTATCAACCAATTCCCCTTCGACAGTGTCTCCAAGTCTGTGATTTGGCTCAATAGGCGTGTCTACCGGTTTGCAACCGAGCTTTCCTGTTTCTTTTAACAAGTCCAGAACATACTTTTGTTGGGAAACAAATATTCCTTCTTTCGATCGAGCTACTTCTATCCCCAAGAAGTACTTCAGGTTTCCGAGATCCTTAATTTCAAATTCCCTTGATAAATACTTGCGGAGTGCTTCCTTTTCTTTCGCATCATTACCGGTTACTATAATATCATCTACATAAACTATCAATGCTGTGATACTCCCTGAAGTTGAATGCTTGATAAAAAATGTGTGATCACCTTGACTTTGTTTGTACCTCATATTCAACATGGCTTTACTAAATCTTCCAAACCAGGCTCGTGGAGATTGTTTCAACCCATATAATGCTTTTTTCAGCTTACAAACTTTGTTTCTTCCCAGATGGTTGCCAAAGCCTGGTGGAAGATGCATATAGATTTCCTCCTGTAGATCTCCATATAAAAAAGCATTCTTCACATCGAATTGTTGTAGTGTCCAGTCGTAGTTTGCTGCCAAAGATAGCAACACCCTCACTGTATTCATCTTTGCCACCGGAGCAAAAGTATCTTGATAATCCACGCCGTATGTTTGCGTATATCCCTTAGCTACTAGTCTTGCTTTATACCTCTCAATGGACCCATCTGGCTTATACTTCACTGTAAAAACCCACTTGCATCCTACTGACCTCTTTCCAATGGGCAATTCGACGAGCTCCCATGTTTATTCTTTTCCAAAGCCTCCATTTCGACCCTCATTGCATGCTTCCATTCCTCTTTGCTAAGGGCTTCAGACAAGGTTTTTGGAATAGCTATAGAGTTGATGTTAGTAAGAAAACTTCTATGCGCAGTTGATAATTTATCAAGGGACACAAAGTGTGATATTGGATGCTCAGTGCACTTTCTAATACCCTTTCTTCTGGCAATGGGAAGATCCAAATCAGAAACAGTAGGCGAAATAGTAATTGAACTTACCTCATTCCCAAGCGACGAATTGGTTTCTTGAACTTGCACAGGATTGCTCACGGATTTTACTTTTCTCGAGTATACCTGAAATGGCTTTGTAGGTGTTTGGTATTCTGGTCTAGATGGTTCTTCAAAATGATTTTCAGGAGGGCTTGGGGGTGTCTCTATAGGCTCGGAAAGGCTTGGAGGTGTCTCTATAGGCTCAACTTCAGAATTAATTTCTGGAATGACTCGAGTACCAGGGGTTGTTTCAAAAGACGAATTAGTTTTACCAGGAGATCCTTTAATTGACATCAATGGTTCTCCTAGAAACGAATCCTTGTCTTCCATATACGATGTCTCCCCCTGAAGATAAGAAGTAGAGAAATAACTTTCATGTTCATCAAATGTGACATCAGCCGAAACATAGGTTTTACGAGTGGCTGGGTTGTAGCATTTGTACCCCTTTTGAGTAGGTGAGTATCCTATGAAAACACACTTGACAGCTCTAGAGTCTAGCTTGTTCCTACCATGAGATGGAACGTGAACAAATGAGACACATCCAAAAACTTTAGGAGCTAATTTAGTTGACACATTGAAATCAGGATAACATTGAGATAAAACTTCTATTGGACTTCTGAAGTCAAGGACTCGAGATGGAATACGATTTATTAAATGAGCTGCAGTGAGAACAGCTTCCCCCCAAAAGGTTTTCGGAACATTCTTTTGAAATAAAAGAGCACGGACAGAAGCTAAGAGATGTCCATTTTTCCTCTCAGCGACCCTTTTTGTTGGGGCGTGTCAACGCAATAAGATTCATGAATTATCCCTTCTTTCTGAAAGTATGGAGACAAAATTTTGTTAAAATAGTCTCTTGCGTTGTCAGTTCTCAATCTCTTAATGACAACACTAAATTGAGTCTTGATCATTGCATGAAATAATGGGAAAATATTGCTCAGATCAGATTTTTGTTTCAGTAAATAAATCCAAGAGACCCGAGTGCAATCATCAATAAACGAGACAAACCAACGAGCCCCTGAAATGTTGGGGACTCGAGATGGACCCCAAATATCACTATGTATCAAAAAAAATGGGGCAGTGGCCCTTTTATTGCTCAGAGGAAAAGAATCGCGTCGATGTTTGGCAAATTCACAAACATGACAATGGAAATCATTTGCACTAACACTTTTAAATAGATATGGAAACATGGTATTAAGAATACCGAAGGAAGGGTGACCAAGTCTTAGGTGATGAAGCCAAATTTGGTCTTTATTTGAAAGAGAGGACCTCGACAAAAACGATGCGACTACATTCTGCTGATGGTTTGACTCTTTGCTGGTTGACTCGAGATAATAAAGACCGTGTCTCATCTTAGCATGCCCAATCATCCTCCTCGTAACTTGGTCCTGAAATACACAAGAATCATGAGAAAACATCACTCGACATTTGAGATCTTTCGTAAGCTGATGAATAGATATGAGATTTGTAGATAGCTTAGGTACATGTAGAACATTTTTAAGGGTTATGGAAGGAGTAAGAATGATGTCCCCCTGACCAGCAACAGTTGCTAGGGATCCATCAGCCGTGGCAATTTTTCTATTGCTAGGACAAGGTTGGTAGGTGAGAAACTCATGTGAAGAATGAGTCATGTGGTCGGTTGCCCCAGAGTCAATAACCCAAGAATAAGAAAAATCTGAACCAGAGGCACTTAAAGCATAAAAGGTTTGAGACATACCAGAATTTGCTAAGGAACATATACCTTTAGGCTTGATAGAACATGACCCCGCCGGATTCTCTAATGAATCAAGGAGTGATCTCAACCTTCCAATGTCTTCTTTATTAATTTCGTTCTGCTCTCTACTGGTATTCACAGAATCACTGGACTTCTCTGCCATTGATTGAGCCATATTTACTTGCTTTTGAAAATTTCCACTTTTAGGCCCTCTACCCCACTGAGAACTATGCGGTTTACCATGAAGCCGCCAACAATGTTCCTTGGTATGCCGGGTTTTTTTGCAGTAGGTACACCAGAGGCTATCTTTGTTTGAATGCCGTGATTCCACTCTTCCATCATGTGAATTTGCAGCAGAGATCAATGTTTTATCAAAATTGGCACTTGGTTTCTCAGCGTTACCTTTTCCCAACATCGCAGATCCTTCAATCGGTTGAGAGTAAAGCATGATCCCCCTTCTACTTTCTTCAGTATTTATAATGGAGATCGTTTCGTTCAATGAAGGCAACTCCTTCTTCCCCAGTACTTGAATCCTAACATGATCAAACTCAACATTTAAACCAGCTAAGAAATCATAAGTGCGATCCTTTTCGATGAAATTCTTCAATACAGCAGCATCATCACTGCACTTCATCTCAATGCACTGATAGTGGTCCATCTCTTGCCACAAACTCTTCAAGAGATTGGAATATTCTGTCACTGACTGATCTCCTTGTTTTGTGCTAGAAAGCTTATTTTTAATCTCAAAAATCCGAGCAGCATCTCTTACCTTAGAATAAGTTTGTTGTGCAGCTTCCCATATTTCTTGAGATGTTGGTAGAAACATGAATGTGTCACTGATTTCTGGCAGCATGGAATTCCATAGCCACGACATGACCATGGAGTCCTCTTCATCCCAAGCATCAAATTCTGGTTCTCCCTTCTTGGGCCCTGTGCCAATGAGGTGGCTCAATTTTCCCTTTCCTTTCAGAAAAGTTCGAACTACTTGAGACCACTTCATGTAATTTTTTCCATTCAGTCGGTTAGAGGGATGAATGCTCTGTAATTCTCCAGAACTGTAATTGAGAGTCGCCTCGTTGGATCTGCGTTTAGCAGTTTCCTCAATTGTAGAAGGCATCGTAGGTAGATGGAAATGAATATAAGAACAAGAAGAGAAATAAAAGTGGGAAATTCAGCAATGAAGGCTGAATAGAATTTTCACCCGAAGAGAAAAGAATAAAACAGAAACACAGCACAAAAATGAGTGACTGTGTGATACCAGGAAAGAGCCTAAGGCTCTGATACCATGATGAAAGATGAAAGAATTCTGTAGGTGTTTATTCTCATGTATTGATATGAAAGAATACAAGGTATTTATACAGTGAGCTTATTGCTATTCTAGGAAAGTTCTATATTCTACTGATTTCCAGAAATCTCTACTAATTTACAGCTGATCTCCTATTTGTGGAAATACAAATCAGTTCCTCCAATTGTGCAATTGACTGAAATCTTAGGATTCAGTCAATCCTCAATTATTAACACAATCAATGCATAATTTCCAACATAAACATGTAATTTTAGAAAGTAAACATACTAACTTATACATATATCATCTCGGGCAAAAAGAAAAATCGACAAATAAAGTCCTACATAGATCCCAAGTTTATATATTTTTACCAAGATAGTCTCATTTCGTGCTTGTTGTTTTGGTGGCTTGGGATGAGCATGTATATTGGAGATATTATGTCTGTTTTTCATGATAGTGACTCCTCAAGTTCTTGCATGTTGAGGTCTTGATGTGGTTTAACATCCTAATTTTTCTCTCTCTCACACTCACCACCGTTGTGTATGATTTGTTGAATGACAAGTAAGGTGTGGTCAGAGTAATATTGCTTGCTCCAAGAGCAAATATGATATGGTGCTCTAATCCATACACCACATTACATGCCATGACATGTAGGAATCAGCGCAGAGGTGTGCTCTAATCCTCTTTCTTAAATATGTGTTCTGTGCTGTATGGATTAGAGCAAGCCAAACCATTTACTCTTAGAGCATACAGACAAATTTCCCAACAGAGAGGCAGTAGATAAGATGATTGTGTTACACGCTATTTACATTATGTTCTCGAAACGCTATGCGTAAATTATGGTGAAGACACATTTTTCTTCTTAAATTTCTTAACCGTGACATCACGATTTATTGTAGATATATATCAGCGCAGAGGTTCGCTGAAGGTCTGGATATTCTTCACTCAGGTGCTTGTCTTCAGTTGGAACATGAACAGGTACCACTCTTGGTAGCAAACAGCCAAACATGCTTTATCTTTTGTGTAGAGGTCATTGTAATAGGTTACCATAGTTGTGTGGCACTAGCAATGATTCTTATTTTTGTTTATACATAAAGTAGTATACACATGCAGAAACAGAATTATGCTGATGTATGCATTTATAGGTAGGCTTTGAGATGCTATGTTACCTAGACTTCTGCGCTTGTTATCCCATGTGATGTTCCAAGAATCAAATTCCTTCCTCTTATAGTAGTTTCTGGGCCTTGGGATTCGGCTTAAAAATCTCTGAAAGTGGGGTACAAGATACTAGAATACAGTAACTAAATTTGTCAAATATTAATTTTGAACGAAAAAATTATACAAGAAGGTCTGAAGAGGTTAACATGTAAAAATGATAATTTAAGAGAAATCTGCTACTGCACAAAAAGTAACTGTCCTCTTTAGAGGCGCAAAAGAATCCCAAAGCTCTAACAGGTAACCTTTTGACCTAAAGAGGCCTTGAAGCTCCATTCATGATCTCGAAGTCGAGCAATTCCTTTTCTGCCCTGACCCGCATAAGGGTCTAAGGAGCTAAATGCTTAACTTCCCTGCAATACCTGACAGGAGTTACGCATGCAAAGAACTCACAAATGGGCCCGAAAACTCAATAATGCTAACCCCGAAAGATTAGGCAACTGAAATTGAAGCAAGACATGGTCCAATGTTGCTGAATCAACTCTGCAGATGCAATGCCAATTAACTTTGGTTTACCGAAGGATAATGAAGTTGTCAGTCTGCGAGATATGTAGGTAGGTGAGGGAGGGAGGGAGAGAGGGAGGGGCTGCATCATGTAAAGAACCTAGCAAATCATTCTCCTCTGTACAATTACTCACATTTTGCCTGAGCTAGGCTTCTTTGTCAACTCGTTCTCTCTCAATGTGTTCACCCTCAATTAGATTAAAACATTTTTATAAGCCACTAGCATATACCTGAAAGGCTGACATTCTAGAAATAGGGCAACCTCAAGCTCAAGCGGCTAAAGCACTTGACATTTTGGACTTCTAATTTTCCAGTTATTTCTCCAGATGTGAAATGCCAAAATATCTGAACACTGGAACCCGGGTATTATTGCTTAAAACTTTGAATGCATCTGATGTGTATTTTGTCGTTGGTATTGTTCAGTGTTCTCTGTATGGGAGAGTTCAGTTTATCATTCTATAGATCCAGGAAAGCTTCATCTGTCATAGGCCTCTATGGTATACGGAAGTGGGCTTTTAAGGAATTGGGTAGGGGTCTCTTTGTTTCTTTATGGCCTTACCTGTTGCGTTAGGTTGAACTAGTTTTGGACTGCTCATCGCGTACAGTGGATACAACAATAGAGTTGTTATCGGGGGAAATTGGATTGTTTTCCTGTATCTGCAGGCAATGGAATCAGAGTTTGGCAACTATATAAGTATATAACAACCTTCTCGGTTAGTGATAATTGAATATGTGGTGGTGCAACCATCTGAAGGTACCTGGTACTTGAAGCATTCAGTTTAACTACCAAGCTGCAATATTTGGAAAGATTTCACTGGATCACTCACAGCGAGTTCTAGTAAGGTCTCCTCGAGGAAAAAGTACTAGACACGTGTACCGTCCTCCTTATACGATGACAGAGTCCGAGTCTCCTCGGCTTGCAGGATCACTGAAGACTTGGGAGATGTAGGCTATAGGGGTAGAAGTTAGCCAAGATTGCGTGGTATCCACTCATGACTCTGTAACCTTCATACAAAGAGAATCGTCACATCTGTATCATGGATAACGAAATGAAGGTACACCACTTGTGTAGGACCATTGTGGAAGGTTTGATCACTAGTGATCTGAGACCTTTCGACAGCTCAGTAGGTGAAACTCTGTGGAAGAAGGTGACAACATTGCTCCAAACTCTAATAGTATAATTAGGTGCAGGTTGTTGTACTGTCTTGGCCTATAAAAGAGCACCCTCTCCTTCCTAGGCAGACGATTGACATCTTTTATAACTCCACTTCTTCCACTCTCCTCCATTTTGAAGGTTTCTCAAGCTCTCATTGTCCCCCCTGTCTCCTGTGACTCGGCTTAGAGTGAACCCCAGTCATCTTCCCATCTGTGTGCCACAGCACCAATATGATCCCTCCAGCGTTACTGCCTACTGGGCCTGTACTTTCAGCGGGATTATTCGTCTTCTTTATCAAGATATAATATTTATTTGCTCGATCAAACTCATTCTATCTTTTACTCTGCCAGGTTACATGTGGGGCTGAGCTTGCTGTGCTTTTTGTGGAAACTCTTGTGAAGGGGAAATTTCCATATGACGACGATATTCTTGGTCCGTTCTTTCAAATGTGTTGCATATATATCCTTTTTGGAACATTCATAGTTAAGATATATGTCGCATGAACTACTTCCAGAAGAAAAGTGCTGTTCAAGCATGGAGTATAAACAAATAATATGTTACCATATAAATATTATTTCTCGTACTACAGATACCTAACCTGAAAGTGCCGGTTTTGCAAAGTAGCACGACAAACTAAAATATATATATATATTTCTTCTTCATATATATATATATATATATATATATATATATATATATATTTCTTCTTCATGCCTCAACTTTGATTTTTCTTGCATGTTGTTGAAACATGCTTGACAAAAGATGGACTCATATGTGAGACTATGTTAGCGTAATCGCAAAGCAACATTGCTAGTTTTAATAGTGTGAAGAATAACATCTTGAACACAAAGTCCATCTGTGCACATAGGCTTTTATTATAAAGAAGTTTGGGCTGTAGCTGTCTTAATGTCACATTTCCATGTTGATGAATGAGATTTGCACAACCAACGTTTGAACTTGTTAAAGTTGAGGTGGAGTCGGCGCTTTTGATTACTCTTTCTGGATTTTATGTGAACTCATTAGCTCAAGTGTGTTTACATTCGAGCATTACCTTTATCAAGTTTGGTGTTTGGACTTAAGTTCAGTCCTAGAGACTCCAGTGAGGTTTCCTAAAAGTCAAGGCATACAAAAATGTTTTATCATGAAACTGCTTCAAAAATATTGATGCTGCCAATTTTAGCTGTCAAATAAATTCTGAATCATTCGCTGAAAGAGAACACAAATTCTCTTAATATAGATGCATTTTTTATCTGTAATTTATCCAACTGATGTGATAACTCTTTCTTGTTACAATAAACCATGAATATTAGACCGCATCAAGAAGATATATAAGAAGTTTCCTAGAATTCCTGTGCCACAGCACTTGGACCTCGGAGGTGATGATGACATACAAGAACTTTCTGAAGCTCTCGGAGCAGCAAAAACACGTGTTGAGGGCTGCTCCTCATTCTTGAAAGCTGCTATCAGGTGAGATTCTCCCCCTTGTGTTGTTATTCCTGGCATGAATTGCAGTCCTTTGCTATGTGGCCTTATTCTTTTGGTGCAGCTAGTGATATGTATTATAAAAAATGAAACGCTAACATGAAAGCATCCAAACACACATATTTACGTGGTTCGGCATAAGAGCCTACATCCACGGAGTTTCAGAGATTTCACTAAAACAGACGAAAAAGTCTCAGAGAGTATTACATGGGAAATCAGAATACGCTCCACACTCCAAACCCTAACCAGTCTATTAATAAACGACTCATTGCCGGGTCATAAAACGGGTCGTCCTAAACCAGGCTCCACCCAGAAATATGTTATGTACTGTCATGGATTTTTATTTGGTTGCAAAATCATCCTACATGCTTGAATGCACTTTCGCATAAATTCCAACTATTGATTAGGTGGTAGCCCATGCATTGTTTATATCTTTCAGTATCCGAATGGCTCAGTTCAGTACATTCTTCTTTAATTTACCCTGTTTATTATATTCTGACTGCCACAGACAAGTGGAAGCTAACTAGATATCACATGTCTCAGTTCCATTTACACTCCACACTTACGTAGATAATAAATTGAGGATTCCTTCTTGAAGGGACTTCCTGAACAGGTTCAGATTGTTTTTGAGTTCTGATAGATGAAAATAGGTTGCTACTTCTTGTTTAGGTTTGTGATTGCCTCTCCCCTATGCTAGAATGTTGTTCTGCATGCTGGGCTACAGTGTTATGAAAGGGGACTGTATAGCACACCTAATTAGAAGAAAGGATCAGAAATATGGCCGTTGACCTTGATTTGGAGAGAATATTAAGAAAAAAAGTTGAACTTCAGTTGGATGACCATTGATCTTTCTTTTGAAATTTTTCGACATAGAAGTTTATCCTTTAAAACCTTAATTTTCCTGAATTAAGGCTTTCAGGTTCTGGTAGCTTCTTGGATTGAATAGGATATGGAACTTACAAATTATTTGTTTGGAGTATGTTTAATACACGGCCAATGGCTAACATACTTCTTGCAAACTCTAGGAGATGAGTTGTAAGCCCATCATTGATATAAGAACATTGAAATCTGAAGATGTGTCTATTATCTGTTGTCATTATTGCTGATAGTGCCTGTTTCAGATGCATTTACAGGCTTGTAGTTACTAGGTACTGTTTAGGTTATACAAAAGGAGCTCATTAGAAACTTCATCTCTGGGTTGCCTGTTTCTGCTTGGTCTACCTCTTTTGAGGGTGTGTTTGTAGTCTGTCTGTAGAAAGGTCATGGTTATCTGCTATGTTATTATCTTTGAGAAATCCTAAGTAAAATGTGGCATGGAGTTGAATATCTACTATACTGGATGCAATATAATATAAGATACAATTGCTGTCATTTATGTCGATTAGGGGCAATTAATCTGAAACACCCCGGAACCCCGGTTCCTTGCTAGCACAACCAAACAATAATCCAAAAGCGCATTTATTTAATAAAAACCGGAGAAATCCTCCAACAAATGTTTGAAATAAATAACGACAATTGCTCAAATCTAAATTGTGAATAAAATGCTTCCTAGATAAATGAGAAATATCCTAGCAACGATTCCTAGTCTCCAGCAGATGTGTGCGCGTTCCCCCACCTTATTCTCGACCTGCGGGTTTTAAAATAGCGAAAGCCGACCGCAGAAAACGTTTATCAGTAAAAACTGAGTAAGCTCAAACCACAACATGTAAACAGAGTTTTGGCTAACAAGAAATATAACAGTAGATATTAAATAACCCAGATGAGTTGTAAATAGTAGCCGATTCAACACATTAATCATTTGTTTAGCTGAGGCATGTTATAGCCCAGCGGGTAACGAATGTCCACAGAGAGGTCACGATGCAATAATAATAAATAGGGTACCTTCTAGGATATCACAGTCCATCCCAGTTCGCCCTAAACAACTATGAGACCTTTAGTGTCGACACCCCTATACCGTAGTGACCTACACAGGCATAAGTAGTACTCAATAGCTTTCACGCCTTTATAAAACCCCGCGACCGTATCATAGCAGTATATGTCAATCACGAGGGCCGGGTATGTAATCTCGTGTGGATTAGCACCCGAGGGGAATCACTCATGTGTGTCCCTCCACGCACATCCTCTGTGCATCGCCCCAATTCATTTATCGTTCATTATTCTTTCACAATTTCACAAGAATAATATTTGATTCAAAAGGCTGAGTAAAACACATTCTCCAAATCACGATTCACATTCACCAGTAAAATGTTTTGAGTGTTGAAAGATATAGCAGTTCACAGTTTAAGAAATAACGCACGCGAAAACACATTTTGACAGTTAAAGGTGTTGCACGCCTGAACTTACCTGAAATGAAGAGAGCTCGTCACACAAAATCAAGCACGTAACTACTTGTAGTACGGGTCCTCAATGAACTCGCCTCCTACGAACTCGGAATCTACAATAGCAATTATTCCTAATTAACACACATCTATCACGACAATTGTGCACATAAGTCCTATATGCAATGTATACGATCCCTTACTAAACACTCCGCAATTTGCTAAGGTAAACGACTACCTTTATTTAAAATATTGTTTATAAAAACTAACGTTTAAAAGCTTACTATACCATAATTATATAACCTTATAAGGTAATAGAAATTTTATTTATAGGATATAAAAGCTAATTAACTCTATTATAAAATAAATAAATAAATAAATAAATAAATAATTTAGCTTGGGAATTATTTTCATATAAATTAGAAAACTAGATAAACTATTAAGAATTAATTAAACAAACTTTTTCATAAAAACCACATAATAGTACATAGTCATATAAAACAAGCTTTTATTTATTTTTGAAAACATACCAAAATTATTTATTGAAATCCTTTTTAAATTTAAATTATACCACAAAGAATTCATCTTCAAAACATAAAACTTCATTAATTCTCAATAATATGTAATAGAAAATTCATTAATAGAATATAAAAACTAATATTTATTAATAATTACTATTTATAAAAATATAAACTTAATAAAGTAAAAACATAAACCCCTTAATTACATAGGCCAAAAATATAAGTCAATAAATAAATAACTTTTTATAACATACAATTAACACCCCATAGTTTTTAAAAAAATTAACAAGTACCCAACTGTTTTGATAAAATACACTTTTGCACCCCTTACATATACATATACAGAAACCAAACCATACCCTTCAAACCATCCATCCCATTCCACCTTCAAACCCAACTTTTCAACACCCAATTACACAATAACCTGATTTGTAAGAGCAATTAGAGCATTGGACAACAAAAGTGTATTGAAAAAACAAAACAGGGGCTTGGGTGTTTACCCAAAGAGTGAACCGGAAGCTAATACGACAGCGACAGAAAGGATGGCGGCGACCTGCTGCTGCTGCAGCTTCGTCGGACGGCTAGGACGACGCCGCAGACAAGGACGACGTCAGAGAGAGGCGGAGACGGCGTCGTACGGCGTGAGACCTGGGTTTGGCGTCGGGTCTTCAACCGGGTCGGAACCGGTTTCGTCGGGAACAGCTCTGCTGCTGTTGCAGCTAGTTTGTGCGGCCCTCTGGGTCGATTGTGCGGCCCTCTGGGTCGTCGGTGAGGGCCGAATGAGGTGGCGGAGTAGCGGCAAGGGTCGTCGGACCCGACTGGGCTCGGTCGGTTTTCCGACCGGGCTTGCTTCGGCGACGCGAGACAGAGAGCGAGAGAGATTGAGGGAGAGCTTGAGAGAGAGATTGGTGTGGGTTTTCTCGTCGATTGCAGGGGTATTTATAGCCAGAGAACGGAGAATTGGAGCGGGAGGTGGAGTTCGTCGGAGACGAATTCGGGTTGAATTGGGTTTCGAATTTGGGCGAGATTCGGTCCGTGTGAGGGTCGAATTGTTTCCGGGTGAGATAGGGAGTGAATCTGGTCGGATTTCGGAGGCATTGGTGGTGTTGTAGTTGAAGTCGGAGACAGAGATGGCGGAGAGTACGGAGGAGAAATTCATCTCCTGGTAGGAGATGATGGTTGGGGAAGATGAAGTGAAAATTATCCGGTGTGGCGCGGAGCACCGGTCACGCGGTGGTTAACACGTAACAAAACAACTAAAACGTGACGTTTTGGACACGTTAAAAATGTTATACGACCCACAACTTTTAATAACTAAATACTTATCTAATTTTATAACTTTTACTACAAACAATATATAAAAATAAAAAGTTCAAATTATTATTTTTCTTGACATATATTATATATATATATGTATAATAATATATAACACATAAAATTAACAAAAACTACTTTTATAACTCCTACAGACGGTCCAAAATATTCAATAAATTCCTAAAAATACCCACAAAAATTCGGGGTATTACATCAGCCTTATTGGCTCCATTTTGATTTATAAGCATGAATGACGTGGAAGCTATACTTGCATCTTCAATCATAGATCTTACGCCTAGTTGCACATTATTCTTCTCTGTAAAACTTTGCTAATCTCTCTTCTTAAATGATGCAAGATATAACCGTGTTGTATTTGCTTTGTGTGTTCCCCTTTTTTCCTTTTCTCTTTTCGTTCAAGTTCATTTGGGCATGACAAATATGATTTCCCATACTGGCATTGATATTTTCTTAGTCCAAATGCAAGATAACTGTATTCATATGCTTTTAGGTGGTCTGCAGAATTTGGAGCTCATAAGAATGGATCTCCGGAACTGCATGATTTGCTGGCTGAGTACTTGTATTCGGAATCTCCTGAGGTGGTAGGTACCCCAGCATAAAAGGAGGCCCTGAATTTTGTGTTAGCAAATTATTGCTGTTTCATCTATCCGTAAAATAGTAATCTCTTTTTTATCTTTTATTTAAGATGTAACAATCTTGTATCAGGGGAAGATCTTTAGTGGTTTAATCTGATCGAGGAGGCTGACTTTATAAAAATTCGACTACCAGGGGACACTGTAACTTAGCTGAACATCGTGCATAAGCTACAGTGTTGCATGGTAGTTGAATGGGTCCTGGCGGTTTCGTCTATTTCCTGAAATAGCCATCTCACTTATTCTTATACTCGAGAAAAAAAAAAGAAACTCTTAAAATGTGGGAGGTCTTTAGCCAAACCCCATGAGACTACTTCATGGATTTCAAGTTCAATTAAAAATGAAATGCATCTGCAAGGTTACAAATTTCAATTTGCCTACCTTTTGATGAAATGACTCGTTTTAAGTTTACTCTGTTGATGTATCCAATTCGATAAGTCTGCAATGAATATAGCAATTTGTTGCATCAGCCTCTTGAGTTTGAATTTGAAGTTTCTTGGTTTTTTTTTTTTTTTTCCAAAGGCTCACATTTAACATGTCTTGCATTTTTTCATTCACTGACAATTGGTAACTTGATTGTGCTGTTTGCAGGAAATGACTAGGGTATCATTTCATTTTGTTCGAGGGAAAAACCCTCGGAAGTTTGCTTCAACACTGGTCAATTTCATGGGCAAGGTCACACTTCACATTTCTTCTTCTTCCAATAGTTGTTCTAGACTTCTAATATAATTATCTTTGGAACCTATTTTATGATCCCTTTCGGGTTAAATATGTTGTAATTTTGGCTACCAATTGAAGTTCAATCAATATGTAATACTCTCTTCAAACCATCCACACAGCATCGGCAAATCAAGTAACAATAGTGTGACTATAAAGGGGAAGACGGAAACACAAAGGGGTAGTTTGGATGAGATAGATTATTGAATGAGTGGTGAGGAGAAGTGATATGAGTACGTATCCAACGGACACGGCGCAGGACATGGCAACATAGTTTTAAGTTTATTAGTTTATTTTAATTATTTAAGTATTAGGAAGTATTTTAATTGTTTGGGGGGGGGGGTAGCATAATTAGTTAATTGTTAGAGGGGATGTTGGGATAATTAGTCGTTAGCCAATTACTATTTATATGTTGCTCTGGTTCAGTTAGTATTATCTAATGAATTGATTACAGAATTGTCTTTATTCGGTCAAACCCTATATTTTGGAGAGTGCAAGCCTCTATGGTGCTGCAAAGGAGACAGTAGCGTCTACAATAGCTACAACCCGATAGTTTAAGTGCTATCAAGAAGTGTATCTGTCTCTCTCTTCTCACCTCAACCATTCATTCAATAATCTATCCACTAATCTAATCCCATCCAAACATGACCAAAGAGCAACGAGAAACCCAGGGGAAACAATAGCACCCCGCTTGGACAGTTGACATACTGGATTAAAGAGCTCTTACAAGATGTAGATGAATTGCTTATTGTGATCCGAAGCCATGCAGTCCTTCAGAAAACTACCAAACCCAAGTAATGAAAGGTATGGAAGTGGAAGCCCAAGCCATGCGGTCCACAGTTGAGTCACATACAAGAATTGGGAGGCTAGAATTGCCGAGAAAGGAATTAAAGTGGAAGCCGTAGCTCTTACAAGATGTAAATGATTGCTCATAGGGAGATCCCAAACCATGCAATCCTTTGAAGACTACCAAAACGAAAGGATGAAATAGCCCGTCTTCCACCATTAAGCACATCCAAGATTGAGGCTAGATTCTTGTGGAGGAAAGTGATATAGGCTTCTTTGTTGGTCATGTCATCCTAGCTCGAATGCTTTCACAGGTGGATATTACAAACAAATTGAAATAATCTTTAAAAGAAAGATGGAAGAGTAATAGTTATTTTTTGAGATATTTTCGCGGTGTCTGTAGCTTCGATACAAATACCCAGTGACAAACTTGCAGATTCTTGTGCATGCTCCAAATGGTTATCTTTTGGGATATGTGTTGTGCTGGCTTTGACCCATCAGAGAGTTATCGAACAGTTTGTTACTCAGTTTCTACCAATGTTATACACTACTTGGGTTTTGACTGACCGAAGGGATTCTATTGGAAAATTATAGAGCTGCAACAATGTTACGTATACATTCTGTAATTTAGAGCTTTTCATCCCATTTATTCCCAATGTTCTGCATGGTTTAACTTGGGTTAATTATGGATGCTCTTTATAACAAAACTCATGTTTATTACTGGATTATCTGTCATTATCTCTTATGCGTATTTTTTCTTGTGTGGTTTCTGTAAGCTGAATGAAAGCCCTAATTCAATTGTGCAGTGTTACCCTGGTGAAGACGATATAGCCATTGCAAGGGCGATTTTATTGTAAGTAGCAGATTTGTATACTTCCTTCAAGTTATGTAACGTAATAGTCCGATATCTTAACTGGATCATCAGCATTTTAATCCTCAGTGAAACAGGCCTAACCCCATTGCCCATAGTTCCCATTTTGAGTGATGGAAAGCTGGGAAGTCAGAGTAGTAGGACAGTTGATCTGCTTAGTCATGTTAAATTTGCTTGACATTAACATTACCATTTTGCACTTTCTGTTCTTGCTCGTTCTCCTTTCAGATACCCATGAAACCTATTTTTGTTTCTGGTAGGTATTTATCTCTTGGAAATCTGCGAGATGCTAATTGCCTTATGGATGAGATGAAAAAGATAGTTAAAGCCAACGAGCTCGAGTTCCCGCGTTCGGATTTACTCCAGTTCATAAATTACCTTTTGCAGACGTAAGTGAAATTTCTAGTTTTCGCGTTCATTCTATGCACTGTCTGAATTTCTTCTCCTAATATTTGACTGTTTGGTGGTCAGCAACGCATGTTTTTCTCTGAAAGTTGTTGATAAATTTATGTTTTAGCTCGAATATGGGGATATTTTACCATGCCATTGTTAGTCCTTAACCCAAAATCAGCCCACCCACATACTCTTTTTGGTTATGTTTAGCTCAGATGAAATTCATATCTTAGACAGTCCGTTACAGATAGGTAACTTGTACTTGGTACCCATCCTCTTCCCCACTAACATAGTTGTCAAAGCTCGATATGTATCGTGTATCGATTGTAGGTTTTTCGTATCGTGTATCGTATCGTATCGCGTATTGGTACGATACGCACACCCTTCTTAAAACAACTTAAGAATATATACTGACCCTTATAATGAAGAGTTTATTGGTTGCATCTGGCATTTACTTTCTTATACAGTATGTTTAAATACATATGGAGGTTGATCAGGTAGTCTAACCAGCACGTATTAACATCTTTTATGTGCAGCTAGATTATAGAGTCCCATTATAAGGGGATGTTAATATATTTTAGCCTCATGCCCAATAATGAATCACATATTCACATTAGATAAGTGAGAGTAATAGTTAATTAGAAGAATTGAGTGGATTGTCAGTTATATGTAGGGTATATCTATGTGGCATCATCATTTTAGTAGTTCAATATTCTTGCTTAAATGTGGCAAAAGCACCCGATTAAATGGAATATAAAACTGGAATACTAGAGTTATGGATCTCTAATCAGTCCCCACTACTAACACAACCGTATTCCACTAGTCATGTAAATAGAACAATTTGTCTTCTATCTGGGATTGTCTCCTTCAGTCTTTCTCTTCTGAAGGCTACAAGACAATTGAGTTTTTTGACTAGCAAGATTGAGGCAAACCCAGAGAGTAGGACCATCTAACAAAATATTCATATAATCCATGTAGTATGAAGTTCTATATCAATAAGTTCTGACAAACCTAGCCCAGTTTCAGTTCTCAGACGTATCGTGCGATACGCATTGTATCGGATGTGTATCGCTCGATACAATTCGATACACTTTCATTAGCGATAAAGCGAACGATACGTAACGCTGATGGTATGTATGGTATCCTATCGTATTGTACGTATCGAGTATCGCTCGATACTGACAACAACAGAGCCCACTAGCGAGAACGCCCAGCCACCTGCCACCCTATGACCCATTAGTCAATCCACAAACCACCATTGCTCTCCCTTGTGTCGTTCTCCTACAGCAAAAACCAACCAGAGTTCACCGCCAGAAATGTTCATCTGCAAATGTCAGGTGACCTGAAAACTCGTCAGGCGGTTTGGTCTTGATTTGAGTCGCAATTCTGATTTGGCTAAAACTTGATGTGGGGATAAATCTGACTAGGTCTCTTCATCGGCGCGATTTCACAAGCCAAATATGTGGTCAACATGAACTGGTGACAGTGAGCACGTGGGTCACATAACCATTACCAAGAATAAAAATAAGCTTCTTCTCGAACATACTTGAAATATTTGGAAAGTCCTATTGGTTCTTTAAGTTTTGTTTACACATCTACTAGGTTCACCATGTTGAAAGTAATTGAGCATTTTTCTCGCCTACATCTTCATGGATCACCAGAAGTCCAAAGGAACTGTGCACCTTAGACTCAAGAGCACCTAAACTGTTACCTCGCACAGTGAGCTCTACCTACTGTTAGTTGAAAATATGGAACGCAATCATCAATACAATTCAACTTCAAAGCTCATTCTCGAGGCATTCAAGTGGTATATTAACTATGATTGTTGAGCTTCCATCTGTCCAAAGTGTGTATACAATAGCACTAATGGTAATATTACTGCACTTATATTTAATGTTTTGACAATGAAAAGTTTGCTCCGGATGGTCAAATCCAATTTCCAGCCATTCTGCGTTGAAAAAAAAAAAGTGAAATGAACTAAGGAGTTTTAGGTTCATATAATTGATTGAAGAAATTGGGATTTAAGACTTACGGAGTCCTGTTGGGAAGTGAAATTTCAATGTTTTTCTTGATGATGCAGGTTGCTGCGAGATGCTTTGCCTTTGTTTAATATGCTCAGACAGGCTTACAAGTCGAGTATTGATAGAGACCCGGTATTTAACGAGGTGTGTAATTCTTGATCCAAAATACGAGATTTTCATTATATGATTGTTTCTAAAGACCGAGTTTTGAGCAGTATCAGATCCTTTTCAAATTGACCCACAGAAATGTTAGCATATGTTGTGTGCTGCTAACTTGATGAACTTCTCTAATTGTTCAGTTGCTAGATGAAATTGCGGAGAAGTTCTATGGAGTGGTTCGCAAGAATGCCATGCAAGGGATGTTTGGAGATATCTTTAAGGTACTTGCGTCTATTTTAAACAGAAGGGAATAACTGTAATCCATCAGTTGTCGGAGTTGGCCAGCTCCGGACCTCTGCCAATGGGGTTTGTATCCTTGTAGTCTCTGCCAATGGGATGTCAAAAGGGTGCGACTTCTTTGTAGGCCTTGTTAAATTGAAGAAAATTTTTAGCACCCAACCCCTCCTAATTGTGGAAAGCCCTATTTTATATGGTGACACCATTTTGTACCTGGTGCACGAGGTACGAGAAAGTATTAAACGGGGTTATGCCCCACCACCTGGCATGTCTGCTTGGTGGTCTACACCAATCAGAATCTGACAAGTATGCAAAAGTATATGGACTCCATTTGACAAATGCACATTTGTCAGATTCTGATTGGAAGGGTCCACCTCCCAGGCATGCCCCATAGTGAGGCATGACCCAATAAATACTTTCTCGGTACATGGGGGACAGGGCAAGAGGGCAACATTGGCTCGGATGATTAACCTATGCTAAACGACATTTATATTGTGGTAGTTTTTTTATTGTCTTTATTCTGCCGAGTAGGTGCATGGGTATCACAACTATGGGCATTTGGCACCCAGTTCTCTTGCATGACTGGGTGGAACTCCTAGGGTTCCGCCAGCACAATTGTTAGTTAGCAATAGTGATCTTATTGAGAACTGAAAGTGTGGATGAAATTCTTTTTATGTAGATATTGCTAGCGAGGTTGTAACTTTACAAACATGTACTCTTGTTTTGCAGATGATGGGTGGTAACGCAATGTAACATACTCAAACCTTTCAGCCACCAGTCACTCCGGAGGATCCAGATTTCATGCCTGCTTGTGCTGCACCGGGGGCTTTTGTATTGGAATAATCTGGTGGCGATTGTATATTAGTTTTTTGAGAGGACTTTTTTGTAACGTTGAACTCTTGTAATGTTGTTGATTTCCCTTTCAGACTACACTAATCTCTTATTATTTGTTAGACAATCAGTGAACAATAAAATGATTCACTTTTATGCTGTTTCTTGAGAATAGCCGTGTTTATTTGTTTTTCAATGCATTTATACTTGTCACCGGTGTCCCACTAGAACGGTTCACCGAGTCCGTATAACATATCAAGGGAAATAGCCTCAGGCGGCAACAATCTTGAGCGAATGCTGTACTGCCGCCGTACGTGCACTTGAAATTGTCAGCCAACATTTGCATTTCTGTTCCGTTGCACGGATTGAAACTTCGGGGTACATGGGGTTCTACAATATCATAGGGTATATTGATTTTACAGGAGTTATAATCATCAAGGTAGGATTATGTAAGTTGTTGGTCGCCATTATAAGGAATAGTATTGAATTTTTTTTAATCCCACCTTCTATTTAGGCACGAGAGCATCAAAAATTAATTATCAATCCACCACCTTCTATAGTTCAAGTTAAGCATATAGAGGGTATTAAGAGTAATGAGGTATTGAATTGTCCCTGCACCAAACACTAGTTATATCACCGTACCCCCTTCTTTATCCTAGCAAATGAGTAAAAGACACTTTCACCCCCTCAAGTTTGATGCAAAGACACTTTCAACCCTCCCAATGTGGAAATGTCACTTTCACCTCTTATGTCTCTCAAATTTCAAGATATTTACACTCTATGATTGTGACATTGTTAGTTTCGGGGCGGCTTTCCATCAATAAAGTAGTTTTCGGGCACATATTCGCTCTCTTAGAGTATGATAAGACACAGTCAGGGTGCAAGTGTCCAAAAGGGGTGAAAGTGTCTATTATCCTACAACAAACATAGTCTGAATCTGAAGTCCGAAGTAAAACTGAATATGATGATTACTGCTCCAAACAGCAACAAAGGTTCGCAAAAAACAAAACTCTTGAAAAGTAAGAAATGAGCACTGCTCACACTTAGTTAACAGTAAAGAGTAAAGAGTAAAGACTACATTTTGGTTGGGAAGAGCAGGCAAACATGTAAATGCACTGGTCGAGATGAGGAGTCGACTGATTTCTTTTTCGAAACATGTAAATAACGAAAAAATTGACAACATTGCCAAATCAAGATGAGGAGTCGACTGATTTCTTTTTCGAAGCAGATGGAGCTACCGCAAATATAATGAAGAACTCAAACCACAAGCCATGGGGAAATTCAAAAGCATCTGGATTAGAGCCTATGCCATCTTCATCCACTTCATGAGTAACACACAGGAAGGAGTTTGGCCAACTTTTCTAGTTTCGTGAGACCTTCTCGGCTGGTTGCTCTTGACTCCCCTCCAATGCGTTCCTAATAAGTTCATAACCGGCGAAATTCATAGCCCCTAGGGGAGCGACCCAGAAGAATCTTGGAACGGCTCCTCTGAACAAGCCAAGTGGGCCCTCGTGACTGAGAATAGACAAAGCCACCACAGACATGGACACGGGTTGTCCTCCGGGAGCAATCATCATTCTTGTCTTGATTACATCGAACGGTGTTGTGAGAATTGCAGTTAAGCCGCCAGATACAGCTCCAACAGCAACCGTCTCCCATGGCTCGAGATCCCTCTGCAGAAGAAGTTGGGCAACCTAGAATTGCATATAGCATAAAGAGCCGTAAGCAGACATAATACAACCCTCATGATCTGATAAAATGTTTGAGGTGCTTGGCTGAGCAAATAACAGATTATGGGAGGGTAGATTATTGGAATGAGTGGTTGTAGTTAGAAGACAATACTCTCTCTCCTCACAACGATCATTCATTCCAATAATATACCCTCCCATACAGGGGCGGAGGCTGGAATAATGATGTACTGGGGCTTAATCATACATTGTAAATCAAGGTGGGGCATTTTCCTAATTTTACCAAGGGCATCTGATAAAAATAAGGGTATTATTGTTACTTTTCGGAATTAGGGTGCAGCACGTGCCCTAGCTCCGCCCCTGCTCCCATAATCTGCCACTCCCTCATCCAAACACCCACATTAATTTGAACCCATCCGTATACAGTGGGATAGTTCACACATCAAAGAATGCAAAGCTCAAGAGAAGACTAATTTAGTGACTCTTACATGCTCATCTTGCTTGTTCTTCTTGTTGAGTGCTGTAAGTGATGTTAAGTTGTAATGTCTTGTGATTTGTGAACTTATTTATGCTTTGATGTGTTTGTACTGTTACTTTCATTAAAAGACATTTACCTTAAGCTGTATTCCAAATGCCATAAAACTGAGAATATATATATATATATATATATATATATATATATATATATATATATATATATATACACACACACACACACACACACACATACATACATACATATATATATATATATATAATATATATATATATATATATATATACACACACACACACACACACATACATACATACATATATATATATATATATATATATATATGTATATATATTTCGCGTGTTGGCGTTTCGGTGCAACACGCGAAATATTGGCGTGTCCGCGTCTCCGTGTCTTGCCGTACCCGTACCCGTTTCGGTGCAACGTAGCTACAAATGCAAGATGAGGCTAAGAGGTACAGCCTTTAAATCCCACATAATTTGTTTACTCAGTCAGCTTTAAACAGAGCAAAACCTAAAGTGATTGATTCGAGAAAAGATATCTAATATCAGCTGCTCACATTATTGCTCTACTCTGTTTATAGTACGCGATCATCCTTTTTTCGCGAGCTTTTGTAATCAGAAATCTGTCGGCTATGCATATGCTTTCACATGAATAAAATGCAACTCGCAAAGTAATGAATATCATCACATGGATCAAAATCATTCATGTTCGAGTCATCAGATAAACCGTGGAAAACGAACAAACGGTACGAGTAATATTGCTACTGCTTAAAAGATTATAGCTATGAACACTGTGATAGTAGTACCTTTTTGGATTGAGCATATAGCCCCATGCCAGCAACATAGAATGGAACCTCTCGGAAGAGGGTAACACCTGTTCCACGAAAGAAACCCATGAAACCACCTTCATTCCAAGTCCCAACTATTGCCTCCCCCAAATTGTCAAAAATGCCAGCCTGAAGCCTTTGTTTCAGTACCTCAGATGGCACCCGCGATACTGTCCCAATGACAGTGCTGCTGAAAGATGCTATGGATTGAACCTAAGTAAATATAAAAACGAAATTGTCAACTGCAGAATATTGAATTAGAAATCTCTTATCCAAAATTGTCCCAGAGAGAATTGCAAGCTAAATCAGAATAAACACTGAACCTACCACCACGAACCCGTAATGGTGAATTAGGACATGATCCATTAAAACTGAACCAGATTCCGAAACGTGTCTCCTTTTTTTCCACATTGGGGTTCCCCAAAAAATGTACTGGGTTGGTACGTCGCAACGGGTCACCTTGAACCAGGCTCCACCCATTATCACAAGATTGTAATCAATAGCTAGGTCCGTGGGCCATGGAACATATACTTCCTTATTGACAGAGTGGTAGGTGACACTCAGTTTTTAAAAAAGTGATACATTTATACAAACGATAACAAATATACAAGTACAATATCAGATCTACAATTCTCAACAACTACCAAATCTCATGAATATTCCGTCTCGAATCTACTAGTTGAGATTTCGATCGGTCCGTCATAACCTGCAAAATATTAGGGTGAGCCAAACAGCCCAGTAGGTGCCGACCAACCACTGGCGTAGAGATATAGTATCCAGTTTAAACTGCAGCAGGTTATCAAACAACGACACGAATCACGCAGCACGCCAATATCATGCTTTACAAGCAATATTCAAATAACAGATATACAGACGATATCTAAACAGCCAATATCTCAGCAGATATACAATCACATATATAATGTAACTACAGTAAAGATTAAAAACTCAAAATTAAAGGAAAATAGAAGAGTAAAGAAACAAGAGAAAGGAAGAGTGCGATCCATATACGAATCCTATGATTTTGGAATATTGAAGTACCTGTAATTCTGGCATGTTTGGAGCAACATTTACTAAAACAAACTTAAACGCTTCACAAATTCCAGTTCGCAGACCATGACTGCATTTCAGAAAGAACATTTTAGGAGGACAGTTAAACTTAGGAGTAACATTAACACGCAGTTAAACTCAAGAAAGCGGGTTAAATGATGACCCAAAAAATTGTCCCAGAATTGATGGGATGGAGCCTCTGTATACCCCCTGGAGTCCAATCTCCGGAACCTTCGCCATAATCTCAGGAAAGCTCAGTGTTGATGCTTGCACTTGAGTCTGAAAACCAGTACCACCACCATAAGGGGCTGCAGGAAAGCAAGACAAGGCATACCAAGACTAACATCACCAATGCCTTCTTTTATTATCATGGGTAACTAACGACTTTAAACATCATAAAATCATTAATTTGCTTGGAAATAAAATATATGACGTGAGGCATAGGTGAAATAAGGGGGCAATGAAAGTAACTCGAAGTAATCAAACAGCCTCTTTTTACAACCACATGCATGAAAGAAAGTGTACTTTGTTTCTTCATGTGGGAAGAAGATCCTCTATATATGAAAAAAGAAATTATACATTTCCTTTTTCTTCTGCATCAGGATAGAGTATGTCTCCTATACCACTATCTTTACAGAAGCCACCACCGATCCTCTGTAAGAGATGTTTATTATATGCCCAGGAATAGTAATGTTGTAGGTCCATACAACTTCGGCCCTTAGCTTTCTGGAGCCTAAAGAAAAATTAGAAATGGTCTCTCTGTAATAGAAGTATATTGCATATATTTAATTTTGACATTAAAATTTCCTTTTCCTGTTTTTGTTATTTATGCCAAATATTTTTTTATATGACGTGTTAACCCGCAGCCGCTACCCTTCGGGTGCGCACTGGGTAAACCCTCGCTCTAGTGCAATAGCCTGAAAACCACACAAGAGAGGTAAACCAGCCTGAAAAAACCCGGGCTGACAGGCTCGCAGTTGAGAAAGTGTGGATAAATCAATGAGCTGATTAGCATCAAATTCATTTATAGGCATACAAGTGACTAAGAATACAATGAGAATCATGATTATCGTGCTTAACTAAAACCAAACTCTAGAAGAACGAGCATTGAGAAGGCATTTAACTGAAGACTTCTACCTTTATTGTATCTATAGGGTGCATTATCGCACAAGACAGCGAACATGACAGCCCCCCTGCCAATGCAGATGTAAAAACACTGCTGGAAGGTCGTTGCATAGGAGGCGGAGCAGCAGCAGCATCTGTAGAAGCTTTAAGCCAAATATTCCTGCATAAGTTAAGATTATTATAATGTCCATATGATAGCTCATTGACAGAAGCAACGGCAGTAAACTAGTACTAAACTCAAACCAGCCAGTGAAGTGATTTGATTTCATATTTATACTGAAGCTTCAGTGGTAATAGATTCCCCACACTGCCCTTGCATGCATCATTAGACACATCATGTTTACCCAGTTTGATCTCCGAGTTTTCCATTGAGAAATTTGTCACGGAGAGGGCCCAAAGGACCAGATTGCGTCGAGATACTGCATAAAATTAGGGAGATCTTATATGATGAAAGTCATAGATCATAGAGCAGAAGTATCTAACCTATGATCTTCTCGAAGTCGATCAGACGGAAGTAGAAGCATGAAATTCCGAAAATGTCCGTAAGAAATTGATTCTTCTGTGTCGGCATTCAGAAACCTCATCATGGCCATTGCATTATCCTCATTTGCAGGAAGTCCAGCATTTTTTAGCGATGTCAAAATTTCACTTTTCTGGAGGGTCCCTGACTTGCTCAAGCAGAGAGTGGTATATGCTCGCAAAATAGTAGATTCCTTTTGTTCCATCAAGGACAAGAACTGTTTCCAACCAAAAGTTTTTGAGAATAAGTGGCTTCTTGTACGACGCATGACTCCACGTGCGTACTTCCGAGGAAGATTTCTCTTTATCATAGCGATTTCGAGATCTTCCAAAGAAACCTGCCCATCACAATCTCTATCCAACTCCTCAAAGAACCTCTTTCCTGTAATAGTGCAGTAGTTACTTGTTAACCAATTCATCTTGCAGTCGTATAAAAATTATAGTGGCTCACTGATCTAAATTTTATCCAATTCACATTATGGCACTTATTTCTGTTGAGACAAAAACTATGTTACAATAGAGCTTGAGGAATAACAAATTAAGCTCCCTAATCCTTTAGAGGAATAAGTGATTCGATTGGCAGTTCACATTTTGTTTTGAAATTTAGTCTTTTCATTAACTAGCCTTAAATCATGTCCTTTCAAGGCTTTAACCACTCAAATTTGTGGACCGCTTCTCCACCTTTTTCCATCATGAAGATATTACATATCACAAGTCTAACCCTCATCAACTTTTACTTCTCTTACTTCTGCCAATTCACTTTGCAACTTCACCAAGCTTCAATAATACTCCTATATGGGGGCGGGGGTATTGAAGAAATTTTACTACAATTTTCTTAAGATTTTTTCTGTTTTCTGTTTAGTTTAGATATTGTTAGGTTTCATAGTATACGGTTAACTGATTTCGGGTCCATCGTATAGCTGTAGAAAGGAAAAAATGTTCATCTTCATACAACAGTTACTGCGCTGAATGATATTCGAATTTTAGGTATGTTCACATAGGTATATCCAAGTGATAAGTATGTGTGTGTGTGTATAATGTAAGATTCATACATTCAACACTCTGCAAATTTTCATAATGATAAAAAGCAGAGTTATAATTGAAAGAAATTACGATTACCAACTTGGTTTCGTACTGCAATCAACACACTAATGTGGAAAATGTTGGAACAGAATGCGTCAAGACGGCAATTATAACATACAAGGCACAAAGATTTAACAGTTGCACGTGTTAAGTTGATAGGGGTATATCTTAAATAATCTCCATGCTTGATGTTATTCCCAATCTTTAAAGGTAGCAAAGAATCTCAGCTATGGGGAAAAGTTACATACCTTCAGATTCCGTGTATCTAAAGAAGTCTTGAACTGAGAAGAGCTTCTTCTTGTCAGGACACTCTTTGGTAGATATCAATCCTTCAACATTTGATATGGGAACACTTGGTAGTTCGTCGGCAAGCTTCTGTGCAGCAATTACCTCACACTCTTCTTTGTTCGTAGTAGTAGCATCATCATCACCCAATTTCTCAACAGAACTAACTCCCGCTGTACTTGAAGGTGCACCACCCACCTTAGCAAACCCCAAGTTCCCCAAGAACACACTCAAATCTTCCTTGTTAGTTTCTAAAATATCAGTGACTGCCCTAAAACAGTTTAACTGATTGCCATGACAAGGAACTGATGAAATGCTGCTCTCGCATTCACTTTCTTCGATAACCGAATGGAACTTCTGAAGATTTTGATCTAATAGATTGCATATAAAACCGACGAAGCATTCAGCTGAAAAATTGTTTCCTCCATGTTTCATATCCCCATTCTGAAACTTTGAAACCCTAGGACTTCCTCCTTCCTTCTTCTTTCGACAAAATGAAGCCCTTGGTTTGCATTCTTGAGGAGAAAAATGCTTCAAAGGAGTTGATAAAGCTTGAACAAAACCATGCAATGACCATGCAACAGCAAAATGTAAGCGATTTGAGCATTTCCCATCATTTATCGATTCGGTTGAATTATCAACCTTATGCCAATCACCACCACTATTGTGGGGAAAAAATCCCAAGAAAAGGGGGACTTTTAAGGCCAAACCCTTGTTTCTTTCATCAGTAACAAAGCATTGGGAGCTCTTTCTGCTCACAGAGAATCCCTGAAACTTATTTGCCTCATTAGCACCACCACCACTACCACTAGATCCATTCTTCCTAACAGCCCAACAATGCTCAAGGTCTTTCGCCGCCTTCCTTAAACCAGATTCAATTGGTGAAAGAACATCCTTAACCACTTGAACAGAACTCAAATGAACAGAATGCAAAAAGTGCTCCACAGGGTCATTGTTGGAAACCATCACCACAGTCTCAATAACTATATTTACACTGACAAGCAAGAACCAATACCCTTCTCAACAGAGATTCAAGAATCAAAACCCAGATACCAAACAACAAGATTTGATACAAAACAATAGTGTACCCACTTCGGTGACAATCACTGCCCTTTTCAACAGAGACTGAATAGGCAAAAACCCAGATACCAAAAAACAACAAATTGATGCAAATCAACAGTAGAATTGGTGGTAATCAGTAACGACTTAATAGAGATTGAAAAATTCACAACCCAGATAGAAAAGAGCACAATTTGATCACTGTGAATCTTGTGATGTATGCAACAATTGTGTACTGTGTACTTACGCAGAGGCGAATCAGGGATAATGCCAGTTGGTACTCAATTTAGGAAAAAGATTGAAGTTTGAATTCAAATGGAATCGTAAAAAATTTGGGCTAGTTTAGACAAATCTGAGGCTTCCAAGAGGTACGGCGATGAATTATACTAGGAGAGAGAGAGAGAGTCGTTGCTTTTCCTTATCAATTTTATTTATTTATTTAGAAGTCTCGAATTATGATTATTTTCTCATTTTCATTGGAGAAAGTATATTTGTTTCTTTAATTTTTTTCTCCCTACAACATTGAAGAACCTGGGTTAGTATGAAAATGTTGTGGTAGTGCTAATTAGAATTAGAGTTACTAATAGTCAGAAGCATATTCCACATTAGAAAATATTTATTTGTGTAATGGTTGAACCCCAACTCTAAGGGTCCCTCACTCTTAAAATAGTGGAAGAGTCAAATTGAAGAATGTGCCTCATTTAAATGAAATATCTGAAATGTCTAGTGATCAACTTAGAATGACCTTCATCTACATCACTAAAAAATCGGTGAACTCAGTTTTAATTAAAAGATTCAGAGGTTCGAAAAGAATATCGTTAATGAGTTTTACTAACACAACCTCAACGTTAACATTGCAATATTTTGCAGTGTCAGTAAAATCAAATCTTCAAATCTTATTATTATTTCACACGAAAATATCCAATCCATATAATACAAACACCGGCAAGTAACATTACATTTTGATAAAAATGGCAAAAAAATGGGGCACAATAAAATGAAAGAGAAAAAAAGAACAATGTTCAAACAATTCACCAGCAAACTTTCTTTCACTCTTCTGCATTGCATCATCACAGGCAAATAACAGTTTGTTTGAGGAGGGAAAAAGATCAAAATCCTAACCATGTAGCACATTCATATCCATCCTGGAGAGCCCTGACCTCCTCCCTCCGGCCGGCGAAGACGGCCGCGAGGCCCGTTTCTTGACCGAACTCACCGACACCCTATCCGGCGTCACGTTCCCCAACGGGCTCGGCGGGGTCCGCGACTTGGCCCTAGCCGACTCAGTCGCTAACATATAGCTCGGAAGAGCCGGAGAGCCACCCATAATGCTCTCATCATCTCTAACCGACGATCCCGCATTACTATGCCTCCGGTATTGCTCCGAACGGAAACTATACGTGCTTCTAGCATCATCATCATCATCATCGCCGCCAATGCCGTGGTGGCTCCGGGGACTTGCCTTGGCGGCGACTGATCGGGCCTTGGAAGGCGGCGGAGTTGAAGGCGATACGCGGCTCAGCCTTTGCCTGGTGGAATGAGAAGAAGGCTTGGGAGTGTTGCGACAGGAAGTGGATTTGTTGCTTAGTTCGCTCACGGAGATGGTATTGCTTGTTGCGCTCTTCATGGAGCCGTGCTCACTGGCTAAATCCCCGCTGCGGACGCTGGCGGAGTGTTCCCACGGCCGAGTGGCCATCCACCGCTCTAGCCAGCTCCAACCCCAATGGGGGTTGTTTGGATCCATGAACGATGGGCTTGCGGATTTCGATTGGTTCTTCAAAATCTGTAGACAGTGTAAAATTAAAAATATCAATTATATTAAGATAAGAAAAGAAAGAAAGTCATTCAAATTTGAAGTTACCGGGACTCTTCATTCTTGGTGCCGTATCCGTATGAACACGACACGTCTTAGGTTAAGCGGTGAACTAAAACAGTAAAAATAAGCGGTGATTTATAGCATTCCTCTTTGCGGAATGTCAGTAGTATAAAATAGAAAGTATATCATGTTGACGCACCCTAAGTTCTAAATTTTAATACTTTTAGGTGTCCCCGAACCCTAAAGTTTAGCAAGTGCGCAAATTTGATACCTCATAACACATCCGACATGACAACCGCACTCAGATTCAATGAGTCCAATTACCTTACTCCTTACTTCTCAAAATGAGTATCCTGTTGTATTCTGCAATCGATCTGAGGTGTTTATTTGACTCGTAAAATGATGTGGAAATTTGTTGTTCTTTTCATGGAGTTGTAGAGTTAAGATTACTCTACAACAATATGAAAAGATTAACATGTTCTTGTACCGTGTGGCTAGTCAAATCATCACAAAATAGTTGCAGAAAATAGCAGGACACTCATTTTCGACAGATGGAGTAAGTATTAATGTAAATACCAAAATGCCGAGAAACAAGAACGAGAGAGAATGGTGACGCGAAAGGGGGATTCTTAGTTTTGTTACTAGCGGACTTTTTTCGTTCAATTTCCTACGTGAAAGACTCTGTGTTGTCACCCAAAGATGAATGCTATGTGTGATGAACGAGAACAATACCTGGTGGGAGTGGGCATACGCCAACGCCCTTTCCCTCCTCATAGCTGCATCCTGCTTGTTGAGTATCTTTGCTTCAAGTTCCTCCTTGGTGTGGATGCTATCATTCCAATTCTCTTCAACCTAAATCCAGAGATAGGCTAGATAAGCCTCACAAATTATACCTATTACCGAATTTGAATATGACATTGAAAAACAGATGAGACATTATCTGTTGATTTCACTCACAGAAAGCCTCAGTTTCTCAAGCTCTTTCTCGCATTTCTGCTGGAGGTGTCTCTCCAGAGCACGGTTCTCTTCTGACATGGCGATCCTCCTCGTACGAATCTGAGACTGCAGACGCGCCAATGTTTGCATGCAGTGCAAAGTGGATGTCGCTTGCTGCTTCACCGAGTTGCCTTGTACACGAGACTTCAACCGTGCTAGTCCCCTCAAGGCACTCAAAGCCCTCCTTGCCTGGAACACCAAAACAAACTCAATCCAATCAGCCAAACGTAAATCGTATAAATGAAGAATCTCAATCTGAGAAGGGCTATCAGTCAATGAGTAAGAAAGATCGTGTTGAGTATCGTTGTGTCAAATGATTTTGAAGTGGAACTACATGATTCTTAACTTTGCTATCAGAGGGTCAATATCTGTTGTATCTGTCAGTAGTAATCAAAATCATTGATTACTGTCATTTCCAATTGATTTTGAGGTGGAATCTCAAGTTTGGTAATGAAATAACAAGAAAGACAGGGTATGGGTAGACATTTCACTATATGCAAAAAACCGTGTCAATGAGACCACCTCAGATTGACTCAAATCATTCACAAAAGGAATTGAGGTTCACGAAATGAGAGAGCATCGTTTGAGATGGTTTGGTCGTGTGTATCGTAGACAGTTAAATGGCCCCGTCAGTAGAAGTGATATGGTTTATATTAAGGGGGGTAGATGAGGGAAAGGGAAACCAGAACGAAATATGGGTAGAGACAGTAAGACACGACTTACTCAAACTTAAGGGAGGTGAATCTGATCTAGGGGCGGAGGTACTCAAGGATCAGGGGTGGCACTTACCCCCACCCCCTGAATCTCTAGAAACTCCATGATCACCCCAAATTCTGAGTACTTTGATAGTAACCTTTTATCAATTACACAAATGTGCAGGTTGATTCCGAACCTCCGCAATGGTGCCCTTGTTATTAATTGTACATAGAATTTTGCCTCGGCTGTTCTTAATTCCTGACTGTTCCACTTACCTAATAGCCGAGTCTTAGTTAAACTAAGACACGACATAGTCAACTTAAACCTGACATAGAAAATGAGTTTGAGTCTGATCCAGGAGTGAAGCTATTCAAGAACCAGGGGTGGAACTTAGTCCCCCACTCCTGAATTTCCAGAAACTCCACTAGCACCCCTAATTTTGATTATTGTGATAGTGACACCCTTTGATTAATTATATTATGAAGCCTTGCACTAGTGCCCTTGTTATTGACTTTATATAGAAATTTTTCCCTGACTATTCGTATTTCATGAAGCCTTGCATTAGTGCCCTTGTTCGCTGATTGATTAATTTCATCGACAAACTTGTAAAAGGGCGGTTTACGAATGCAATACCAAATATCCTCGGAATGCTGTCTGGATTCTGATCGCCGCCGCGACTTCCTCATTTGGTTTTGATCTCCGCGGGGAACGGGCTATTGCAGTGAGCCGAACAACCTCAGCCGCCGCCTGAACTGCTGCGACCGCCGCCTCTGCTGCCGCCGCAGTGGCAAGGGCAATGGATTGAGCATGGTTGTCCTGCTCATCATGGTTTTCGACGTCCCTAGTTACCAAATCTTTCGCAGGAGGAGGAGGGGAGGGTGTGGAAGCAGCAACTGCTGCTTCAGTTTCTGCTGGTGGAGACCCCTTGGGACTCCTCTTCCTCTTCCTAAACCATCTTCGCTTTGGTTTCGGGCTTTTCTGCTGAAAAACAATGATCAATTTCACTAATCAAAAACAATAGATCTTACATAAGAAAAGAGTATGAAATGAAATGATGTAAAAATAACCTTGTCTTTGTTCTTCTTCTTGTTCTTATTTGATTGTGAAGTGAGAGCTTTCTTGACTGCAGATAACACCCAACTCCTTTTCTTCCCCATGCCCCTTCTCAACAGTTCATCTTCACAAACACAAAACAGATTTACTTTGTATGTTATTATTCAGAAAACAGAGAGAAACCAACAAATTAAATAGGGAACTAAATGTAACATTGAAGAAAATTTGATAACAACAGCATATATCAGTTTAGAAACAGATCTGCATTGAAAGCAACCAATGTAATGCAGTATATTTGAAAGGGAAAGTGGAAATTGTGAATGAAAGTGGGGAATTTAGTGTATTTGTGAAATACCCAGATGCAGAAATTCTCCATACCTGATGCACAAGTGATGGATTGCAGACAAAGAAAACAGTTACCAGAGAGAGAGAGAGAGAGAGAGAGAGAGAGAGAGAGAGAGAGAGATGTACCAAATGGTATGAGAGAATTTGGAGAATGCTTGCAACTTCTGAATTCTGTCTCTAGTATGACAAAATCATGATCAGAGGAAAAATAAAGAGTATGATTACTACGCCAACTTCCAAATAAAATATAAACAAAAAAAATAAAAAATGAGAGAGAGAGAGAGAGAGAGAGAGAGAGAGAGAGGGAGAGAGAGAGAGAGAGAGAGAATGGGTAAGTCGGAAGACAAGAATAACAGAAAAGTTCGGGAATGAAATGTTTGTTCGGTTACTTGTTCTAAACTTCAAGGATTTATCTCTGTTTGGTATTTTGTGGTTCGAGCCTTACAGTTCACAGTAAATTTCATTCTGCCTACTCCAAGTTTAAACGTTTCGAATTGGAATATAGTACCAACATACCCATAGTTCTAAGAAACGGTATCGACCGATATAACAGTCACAATATAATGCGGTCGTATGACCATATCGAACGCCGTGAGAGGAATCATACTCATCTTCTCTACACTGTATCGGCCGACACAACAGTTGTGTAACACATCTCTCTTTCAATCGGCCACTCAAGTTTCTTTCTTTCAATTTAATTTCGCACCTAGTAACTTGCAGTTACTTGTCTCCTCACTTCCATGAATGTTGCAAAGTTGTAACTTGTGTTGATGTTTTTCGCGAAACATCAACAGGTGCATCAATATTGAAGTAAAAGAAAATTATCTCAACACCTTGAAAGTTTTTATAAGAAAAAACATTATCTTAAGGAACGTAGGACGGATCACTAACTACAGCTGAAGTATTCTATAAAGAGAGTTGAAAAAATAGCAAGAAAATATATGTTATAGGTCACCTGATTGTGACACATTTCCTTCACGTCTTCATAAACCTGCTTGCCACTCCCTAAACTCAAATATTCAACCCTGTCTTTTCAAAGACTCGTCGGCTAAAAATCAAAATCACCCTACAGCAAAGTTAGAGGCCCGATCGAACCCGAACCCGAACCCGTTCCATTACACAAAAACACGAGAAAACTGAAAATAAACTCCGAAAAATTTTCACAGTTCCATACACAAATTATTGCTTCTGTGTGGGCGAAGTACCAAGAAATACCGATCATATATTCTTCAGCGCGGGCCCTTCCTGCGGAGTCAACCTCGCCAACAACGCCTTGTTCTGACAACACTCGGCATCAACAAAGTAACAAACCCCATTAGCTTTAAACGACACGTAAGGCCGGTTCGTCTCAGGAACCCTAATATCAGCAAACTTGATGGTCCTGTTAATCGGCGTCGCCAACCATGACATCATCTCCACCTCAAAGCTGTCCGAACCGGGTACCCACTTGAGCTTGTGGATATAAGGGCTCGCAAACCAATGAAGGAGACCGGTGGTGGTCGCGCTGAAGAATATAACCGAGGAGGCCACCGCCCCCTTCAGGATCACGTTCATGTCCGGAGAGGTCATGAAGGTAATGACTGGGCCTAAAGAGACCGAGAGACAGCAAGTTGACAAAGAGAGGAGTTTGACTTTCTTGATAGTGCTTGAGATTGGGCCGTAGTAGTAGACGGCGTTGTCCTTTTCGTCGTCGTTGGTTTCTCTCCCTCTGCGGGGTCCGATGCTGATCTTGCCGTCGTCCTCGTCGGCGGCGGCTCTAGAGGATTGAGACGCCCATCTTCTCTGTGCGACGCCGAGCCATGAAGTGAGGTTGGATTCGGCAACTGGAGAGTTTAGCTGTGTCCCAGGTTTACAGTGATGATGATAACCTGAAGGAGTGAGGATGCAAACAACCTCAAAGTTAGTGAATTGAGAATACTAGATTCCAGATGCAAAGAGAGGACCAATGAGATTTGGCTCAAATAACAACCATGACGGAGTTGGACCATAACGTGCACATTTGAGAAGAAATCACATTAACCAAACAGCACTAAACGACACGGCATAAAGTTTTGATGACAGAACATATAGAACCTAAATTCCAAGTACACGCCATTAGTTCGAACTTGCTTAGATCACAATAAACCCGCTGTCAAGGTTTTCAGGATCGTGATCCTCGTGGAGTGCTCCACAGGATTGAGAATCATAGGATCGGATCGGAGCGTAAGATACTACCAAAACTGTAATTTTTAATTTGCATATAATAATAAAGGTTCGAAAAATAATAAAAGATGCAATCCAGTGAACAATCAAAATACTTCACCAGGAACATTATCTAGAGGGGTGAAAGTGTCCTTCAATGAAACTAAAGGGGGTGAAAGTGTCTTTTACCATTACATAAAATCATTTTGAGAGGTGGTTTCTCTTTCACTCGACCTCTTCAACGTCAAGGGAGAAGGCAAGAAGCTCTGTCTCTCCATCCTTTCTCTCTCTGGCCTCTTCAACGCAATCAAAGACGCTCGCCGGAGGTACGTCGGAGGCCGTCGACCCTCGCCTGGTCTTAGGAGGCGGCTTCGTCAACATCAATCGGTGGGGTCGATGGGTCGCTCGATTCTACCGACTCTACGATTTTAGTCGCGATCCCACTCGATCCCACCGGAAAACGACTTTCCGACCGATCCGAATCGCTCCTCCCCCTATGGGTCGTGGAATCGTACGATCCTACGACTTGGATCGCGATTTTGAAAAACCATGCCCGCTGTTTCAGTTCATAACCTCATACAGCTCACTGAATGCTTATAAGATTGTTTGTTAGGGGTATTGGATATTGATGGTTATGTGGAACCTAAGATAAAAGGTAAATCAGCCCTTCAATACACATGATATGCAAAACAACAAGGTCATACACCAAGCTGAACAACCATCAAAGCCGATGCAACTGTAGTAATCAGAGAATGTGTATATGCACGGGTTCATACATGTTAGATGGAGACAGAATCAGCTCCTAAAATGCAGCTAAATTGGTTGTTAATAGGGTCTCCCAAGCAACCACAAATCTTGAAATCAAGGATTAGAGTGAGCTTTCTTAAGGGAAGCCGTTTAGTGCCTACATATATGCTAACCAGACGAACTTGTGTTGCAATCCCAAGTTCTCAACTCTCAATACTAACATAGTAAACAAACTTCTAAAACTTACATGTATAAAATGTTTCTTACTAGATTAGCTTCCCAATTTGTACACTGATAACTGTACATTGGGGTATCACAGCCATCGACAGAATAATCTCTGTGAAAACTGTTGGACAACTATCAAGACCTCGGAGTCTTGTGTCCTCTTTATTTTCTACATGATCGTGGCAGCTTTAATAAAAATATAGACACCCGGTACTAGTGTTAAAGCACTATAACAATGAGTTGTTGAATTGTTGAGAATGTCCCATGATAGTGAGTGACTGAGTGAGAGACTCGCCTCTACAACCTACACTCGCAATGGGTGGATATCATTAATGAACATCACCACCCCTTCCCAGATACCATCTACCAGTTAAGTTCCAATGTCCAGCGCATAGCTGGATTATTTTATCATGTCGGATCTTTCTACGTATTGAGGGTGTAAGGGTAATATTTTACTTCGTAAACGGTTCACGATTCCAGAGACTTAAGTGTGAAATGCCCTCTGACGATCACACAAATGCCAATGTCTACCTTAAAGCATAGTAACGTTATCAGTCAGGAGATTACAGGATAGAAGATGGTCCCTGAAGGGTGTAGGTATATGTTTACAAGATAGTTAAGTGACGTTCAAGGTCAAGGTAATTTTACTTCACAATAACAAAATCAAGTGCTTATTCTTTTTTCACCTTTAGAACGTGGAATATATTTCTTGCTCTCCATTTTCATCTACTATTTTCTTATTTTACTTCCAAGGTCTTCTGACATAGTATTTGCAAAACTATGGTTTCCAAGCCCAGTGCAGATAAACAAACAAGTACAACTAACATGACTCGACCAATCTGGTTCGAGGATGATTTAGAAATGACTATCACAATTTATTGGGCAATTCCAAAAGTACTTATCCGCGACACAGAGACCTATGGACATTAACTAGGCTCTCAGTTGGCAATGGCATTAGTAAAGGAATAATGTGTTTGCTCACAAGGTGAGTGAGATTGCACAACAGAAAACCCCAGTTCTTGCAGAGATAAGTTATCGCACAGTTTTATTGTTGTGTGCATCACACAAAGTATCCTGTGCTTTAAGACCACATCTCATCCTTTCTTTTATTATAGGCACATATCCCAAATTTCCATCAGTACATAAAAGTTTTGCATGAGCAAATACAAATGATGTACAAGAAGAAGAATTTCCACCTAGTTCCTATGATGGAAAGGATAGACTGGGAATAGGAACATAAGACCGCTGGTGTGGAACCACAATGATGTTTTGGCCCTAAATGTACAGGTAAGCATAGCTGCAGCTTACTGTAAGAATAATTGTAATATTTCCAGAAGTAGAGACTTTTTTTTTGCAACTACATAAAAAAATAAAAAGCCTTTTCAAAGTTCATTAGAATCTGGGGAACACAACAATTCAAAATTAATTGTGGTTGAGGAAATGAAAGAATAAGGAGAAGAATAAAATCATCAACTATATAAATAAAGTGGTTGTCACCAGAACAGAAGCCTTCGTATTTATTTTAACTGTTGTAAGTGAAACTTGGGAAAGCAATCCCGCAAGAGTAGTGCTTGTCTGCTAGTCCCATGGCATGAAACTATTAACTTGCAAATGAAGGTGATACTCAGACTATTCAGGAATCGGGATGAAGGCTGCCACACATGACAAGTAGCATATCCATCAAGCAGTACGGCAATCCCAACAAGTTCTGCCCAAACAGCCACCATGCACACTTATTTGATACAACCAAACAACCAAGAGGACACAATCACACGGCACCTAGATTGACACACCCATTTTTTAAATTGCCCCCTCTCTATACGACACCCCTTCAATCTAACACAGGTTGTGAGTGAAAGAGCACTCAGAAGTGATTCTAAACACTCACCTCAGACGTTACTACTAAATGATAAACCCGTACATTATAAAAGCTCTCTTGACTACACTAGGAGCTAATGTGGAGAGGAAGGTTTAGAGGAAACTTTCTTCAGTTGTGTTTTCCCTCTCATCTAAAAATGAGATAGGCATATATTTGGTCATTTGGAGTTTGGAGCCAAAGAGTATTAATATTTAGCACCATAACATTGTACTGTCAGATCATTTTTACATATTTTCACCTTATTCACCTTACTATGAACAAGTCTGGACTCCACAAAAGTGACCCAGATAGGAAAAAAAACACTGTTCCCATAATTCTGACTCAAAAGCCTGATTCTCCATTCAAAGCATCTTAAAATTGAGCTCTATAGACCCAAAATATGACAAATCACACAGGCCAATAGTGCAAAATGTTGGTCTCCGAAGAGATATCTACTACTTAATGAAATGAAACAGCATGAAAGTGACTGACTAGGCTTGATCTGAAAACTGTTGAACAGCTATGCACATAGGGGTATACAGAAACATAAGAGTACAGAGAGAGAACTACAGAGATAGATTGAGGAGAGTTACCTGATTGATGAGGAACAAGGAGATTGAAGCTTGTGGTAGGCTTGAGTTGACGAGCGGTTTGGGATCGAACCAGATGAAATAGAGACGCTCTTGCCATTTTCGGGATCGGAGAAGAAGAAGAAGAGTTCAGATTGTGAATTAAATCGTTCGCCAGACGAGGGTTTTACCAATCTCTCGAGGTTTTGCAGTGACGTACGAATAAATTATTTATTTAAAAGACAATTCAGCATCAAGGGCATTTGGTCTAGTGGTATGATTCCCGCTTAGGGTGCGAGAGGTCCCGAGTTCAATTCTCGGAATGCCCCCTTTCTTTTGTTCTGCATTACCTTTTTTCCCCACATTGGCATCGCATTTGATTTTTTTTTTTTTTTTTAATTTTAGTTTTGAGATTTTATACCCTTATGAATGAAATTGTGAAGGTGAAACTATAATTTCTTATGCCATGTGTGACCAAAGAAAGAGTATTGTATCGAATAAGTATCTGAATAGTAAATCTCATGTGAAATCAATCATTATGAGACAAGTACCTTTATATAAACTTTAATCACAACTTGAAGATGAATCTACACGAGCTGAATTCAACAACTATAGTTAACATATTTATCAAAAGACGATATATCATGTGACTGAACACAAGATTTATTCATGCTTCAACTAATTTTAACATCTCTAAACATCACGTAATTCACATCTGGTTTTAGGTGAGAGTGAGAGACTATGCGGGTAACAGCAACCAATGAATGCTCTTGTACTACCGAAACAACGTGGAGCGCAGAGCATAGAATTATTCAGGAGACATTTTCTTTCTTGTGCATTAGTAGATGTTAGACATTTGTGCCGAATTTAATATCTGTAAATTAAATCCCATATGCAATTTTAGTACTATTATTGTCCGACTTCCTTAGAAATTATAGTTTCACCTTCACAATTTCATTCATATACCCTTGTGAATGAAATTGTGAAGGTGAAACTATAATTTCTTATGCCATGTGTGACCAAAGAAAGAGTATTGTATCGAATAAGTATCTGAATAGTAAATCTCATGTGAAATCAATCATTATGAGACAAGTACCTTTATATAAACTTTAATCACAACTTGAAGATGAATCTACACGAGCTGAATTCAACAACTATAGTTAACATATTTATCAAAAGACGATATATCATGTGACTGAACACAAGATTTATTCATGCTTCAACTAATTTTAACATCTCTAAACATCACGTAATTCACATCTGGTTTTAGGTGAGAGTGAGAGACTATGCGGGTAACAGCAACCAATGAATGCTCTTGTACTACCGAAACAACGTGGAGCGCAGAGCATAGAATTATTCAGGAGACATTTTCTTTCTTGTGCATTAGTAGATGTTAGACATTTGTGCCGAATTTAATATCTGTAAATTAAATCCCATATGCAATTTTAGTACTATTATTGTCCGACTTCCTTAGAAATTATAGTTTCACCTTCACAATTTCATTCATATACCCTTGTGAATGAAATTGTGAAGGTGAAACTATAATTTCTTATGCCATGTGTGACCAAAGAAAGAGTATTGTATCGAATAAGTATCTGAATAGTAAATCTCATGTGAAATCAATCATTATGAGACAAGTACCTTTATATAAACTTTAATCACAACTTGAAGATGAATCTACACGAGCTGAATTCAACAACTATAGTTAACATATTTATCAAAAGACGATATATCATGTGACTGAACACAAGATTTATTCATGCTTCAACTAATTTTAACATCTCTAAACATCACGTAATTCACATCTGGTTTTAGGTGAGAGTGAGAGACTATGCGGGTAACAGCAACCAATGAATGCTCTTGTACTACCGAAACAACGTGGAGCGCAGAGCATAGAATTATTCAGGAGACATTTTCTTTCTTGTGCATTAGTAGATGTTAGACATTTGTGCCGAATTTAATATCTGTAAATTAAATCCCATATGCAATTTTAGTACTATTATTGTCCGACTTCCTTAGAAATTATAGTTTCACCTTCACAATTTCATTCATATACCCTTGTGAATGAAATTGTGAAGGTGAAACTATAATTTCTTATGCCATGTGTGACCAAAGAAAGAGTATTGTATCGAATAAGTATCTGAATAGTAAATCTCATGTGAAATCAATCATTATGAGACAAGTACCTTTATATAAACTTTAATCACAACTTGAAGATGAATCTACACGAGCTGAATTCAACAACTATAGTTAACATATTTATCAAAAGACGATATATCATGTGACTGAACACAAGATTTATTCATGCTTCAACTAATTTTAACATCTCTAAACATCACGTAATTCACATCTGGTTTTAGGTGAGAGTGAGAGACTATGCGGGTAACAGCAACCAATGAATGCTCTTGTACTACCGAAACAACGTGGAGCGCAGAGCATAGAATTATTCAGGAGACATTTTCTTTCTTGTGCATTAGTAGATGTTAGACATTTGTGCCGAATTTAATATCTGTAAATTAAATCCCATATGCAATTTTAGTACTATTATTGTCCGACTTCCTTAGAAATTATAGTTTCACCTTCACAATTTCATTCATATACCCTTATGAATGAAATTGTGAAGGTGAAACTATAATTTCTTATGCCATGTGTGACCAAAGAAAGAGTATTGTATCGAATAAGTATCTGAATAGTAAATCTCATGTGAAATCAATCATTATGAGACAAGTACCTTTATATAAACTTTAATCACAACTTGAAGATGAATCTACACGAGCTGAATTCAACAACTATAGTTAACATATTTATCAAAAGACGATATATCATGTGACTGAACACAAGATTTATTCATGCTTCAACTAATTTTAACATCTCTAAACATCACGTAATTCACATCTGGTTTTAGGTGAGAGTGAGAGACTATGCGGGTAACAGCAACCAATGAATGCTCTTGTACTACCGAAACAACGTGGAGCGCAGAGCATAGAATTATTCAGGAGACATTTTCTTTCTTGTGCATTAGTAGATGTTAGACATTTGTGCCGAATTTAATATCTGTAAATTAAATCCCATATGCAATTTTAGTACTATTATTGTCCGACTTCCTTAGAAATTATAGTTTCACCTTCACAATTTCATTCATATACCCTTATGAATGAAATTGTGAAGGTGAAACTATAATTTCTTATGCCATGTGTGACCAAAGAAAGAGTATTGTATCGAATAAGTATCTGAATAGTAAATCTCATGTGAAATCAATCATTATGAGACAAGTACCTTTATATAAACTTTAATCACAACTTGAAGATGAATCTACACGAGCTGAATTCAACAACTATAGTTAACATATTTATCAAAAGACGATATATCATGTGACTGAACACAAGATTTATTCATGCTTCAACTAATTTTAACATCTCTAAACATCACGTAATTCACATCTGGTTTTAGGTGAGAGTGAGAGACTATGCGGGTAACAGCAACCAATGAATGCTCTTGTACTACCGAAACAACGTGGAGCGCAGAGCATAGAATTATTCAGGAGACATTTTCTTTCTTGTGCATTAGTAGATGTTAGACATTTGTGCCGAATTTAATATCTGTAAATTAAATCCCATATGCAATTTTAGTACTATTATTGTCCGACTTCCTTAGAGATGCTGCATATTGTCCCCGGTATGTTAATAAGTGAATCCGCAAGACAAGAGCAAACTCTTCAATGCAAATGGACATATTGACACATTTGTTTTTCCGAACTAGTCGGATCAGACTCGACTGAATCAGATAGAACTGGATTCCCTGAACTACAATTAATATAATGTTTGATTTCATATTGTATTAATTAAGAATTAAGTTAAAATTAAAAATTGTCCAATCCAGCTAATCTCCTCATGTAAGAGGAGACAATTTAAGATATTTAACTCCACATTAAAATTAATCCAGAAAAACCAAACACAATATTAACTAATACATGAAATATATAGTCCAATCTCAATTAATCCTGCTAATCCTGGAAAAACCAAACGTAACGGTAAAGAACATAAGCAAAAAGTAACTTTATTCAGTGCTTCAGAAAATAGCGATGTAGGAACAAAATAAAGAACACTGCTGAGACAATAAATCCCCAAGGGAATTCCGAAAATTGTACGAGTTGCTGAAAAACACAAAATTACAGTTTCACAACACAACCAATTGTCTCTAGTCTTATTTCTAAGCGAAAAGGGCTTAATTACCACGAGAATGCTCCAAAGCTACTCCATCAAGCGTTGTTCATCACAAAGATAGATGGATACCCCTTCTTCCCTTCTTAGTTGCGACCTCCTAACTTAAACCGACCCCTCAAGTGGAGAAGGCTAGTAACAATGTGATAAACCACTGCTATGACAGTCAACTCGGTGGAGATCAACACCAGCTTCGACGAATGGAATAGGAGTTGGTAGAAGTTGGGGAAAGTTAAGAAGATCGAGCTCCATTGCACGCAAAGAAGATAGTAGGATAAAACTACGCCGGTTAGGTAGCATCCGGAGATTCTATTGAAAATTGACGTGGTCGAGCTGAGCTGTGGTGCGTAGACTGGAAGATGAGAAGATAAGGGGCGAACCGTAACCTTTGGTGCGCTTGGTTCATTCTTTGAGATGTCCCCAGTGCTGAGCTTGCTGGCTTCTTCAGCTGAAAGGGCTTGAGTTGCCAATCTTCTCTGTGCGTCGGCAAGCAGTGAGTTCTGGCTAGTTTCTGTAGATGGGGAGTTTGGCTGTGTCCCAGGGATGTAGTGACGATAACCTGAAGCAGAGAAAACATAAGAACCTACAAGTTTCAAAGGGAGCACATAACAGGATGAAAATGCAACCGCGAAAGAATAATCACTCGAACAACAAAGACTGTAACAATAAACCAAATCTCAACAGGGTTAGTTTGGATGGGAGCCTTTTTGGAACTCAGGGTTGGGTTGGGTGAGGTGAGGTGAAGTGAGAGAATCACCTCAACCATGTATTCCAAAAAAACCAAACATCCCATCCAAACTACGCATAATATGCAGATAAGCAGCACTACAAATTACAAAAGAGCAGTGAAAAAAAATGCCACCTTACAAGGTACAGATTACAGAACCACACCGTGTGATTGAAATAACTAACAGTGATAAACTGCAAAAGTCAGAAAGTGTCTATGAAATAACTGAGAGTGATAAACTGCAAAAGTCAGAAAGTCTCTACCCTTTACCAATCTTAGAAATTAACTTTCATCAATCTGACTCTCCTGCCAACATATATCCTCTCTTTCCATAAACTCTGTCGTACTGAGGCTGTCAGTGGCAAAACAAAGAAACCTCTCCCTTCCAAAGAAACCACTTGCGACACTCATACGATATTCCAAAATACGTGTCAAACACTCCAGCTGGTGTTCGGGTATTTTGGATAATTTGAGTAGATTGGACACTTGGGAGACACTTACCGGACACGCCAAGCACACTTGATGAGAGACGACAGTTGCCTGTTTGTGTATTAGACATTTATTTTATGAAATGTTTTAACTTTAAATGGGTAAAATATATTTACGCTAAAGTAGATATAACATATATGATTTAATTGAAGGTTCAAAGGCTGTTCTTTTCAAGTTCAAGCGAGGTTTAAAGTTCTCACATGCGAAAACTTCAAGGGTTCTCAAGAGACACAACTTGTCAAACTCAAACACACATTAGCTACTCCTCTATTTCTTCTCATTCTTAATCTATACTTTTTCAGTGATATTTAAGCTATAGATATTAAATTTGGAACCAACATTTTGTCATCTACTAGTATACAATAATAATGTTCATGTATCCCTGCAGTGTCGTTTCCTCATTGTTTTAGAAAATAACGTACCCCGTGTCCATTCCCATATCGTATCCGACAGCCGTATGGGTGTCCGTGCTTCTTATGGGCTACCATTTCTCACAATTTTTCAATACCGCTCCTTTAGCTTAACTTTGTTGGAATGGTCAATAATAAAGAGAACTTCCGACATTTAAATACCTTGCAATTTCGGCCAACTGACACTGCGATACATGCAGTATGAAAATTGACAATTCACTCCACGCACTATCGAAAGTGCCGATATCGCGCTCCAAAATTTTGACATTCGCTGACATTGAGCTCAAACATTTCAACATCAGAAGCTGGTATTTTGGAGTGCGATGTCACCACTTTCGATAGTGCTCGGAGTTAAAAGTCAATTTTCATACTGCCGGCCTAATTAAATGTCGAAAGAGTCTCCCTTGGGAGAATCCTAACAATTAGAGGCTCTCTAGGTCTCTATTTATAAGGAATGATAGCCTGATACTCTAATATGAACTTGCACTTCTAGTGGTGAATACTGGTGATTATAGAGTTATAACAGGTGCATATACAGTTTTAGTTTTGTCCTGAAACACCATCAGTAGCAGAAAGCCAAGCAGAAGGATTTGCATGAGTAGGATCAAATGGTCTAGCATTTTGGGTCACTTCTTCCAGAAAAATCTAAAAGTTTTTTGTTTGTGCAAACATGCGTATATGAGATACTACCAGTGAATGCCAGCCTAAGAGGCGATTAGTAGGTTTCTTAAATGTCTATTAGTATATAACTACTGTTGTTATACATGGTCTTATAATTTCAGAACTAGGATAGTTAAGCTCGTCACTACTCACAAGAGAAGCAAAAGTCTTATTATCCTCTGAAATTGCTCGATTAATGATAAAATAGTTTTGGACTCAATTGCATGTATAAATGTTGCTTAGCCTAAGCAAGCATGCTATGACTAATTGAAGGTGTCTGCCTTTCAAAAAATTGAAGGTGTCAAGTAAGGTGTTAGCTATTGTTTTAGATTAATTACAAGGTGCTTGGTGAGCAAATTATTTTTGACACTACCTGAGCTCATATCGGCTTAGCTTGTGTTCTAGATTATTACAGCTTACAAGGTGCTTGGTGTGCAATTTATTTTAGACACTACCTGAGCTCCTATTGGCTAATATATTCAGAAGAGTCATACTATGCTTGAAGGCATGTTAGACAAGTGTCCAAGAGTGAAAATGATGTGCCCTGGTGTGAGAGGAGGTTAAAAGGAGAAGGTAAAGTTCTAATTTCGTTTTTCTACTCGGGAGTTCAAGATAAAGAGAGATAAGAGAAGGAAAGTAGGAAGCGAAAGAGTATATCAAAGTGTCCAAAGCAAATCACACCCATAACCTGAAGTTTTGATAAAGAAAGGTAATTGTTTAAGCCTCTAATGACCTAGTTTTCTCATTTAGGACTGGAACGTAATTTAGTAAACATGCTGAATTTTCAAATACACGTGTTATTAAGGCATTCTCCGGAATAAGGAAAAATAACCACTGGAGTTTAGGCATATACTTGATTAAGTTCATGATCCAAGAATGGTTTGATTCCCATATGACACCATGTCTGTATTATTTCTTGACACCATGTCTGGATTATTTCTTGACACCATGTCTGTATTATTTCGTCACACCATGCCTGGACAGATTGTAATAAACCAGCTTAAGGATATAAATTGGGCACCACATCAGACAAAAGGCTTGCAAAATGAGTAGCTCAGAGTGCCTACTTTTTACTCATTCTAGAAGTAGTGACTTTTAATGCCTAGAGAAGGTTAGGAACCACTTGATACTAATGGCACAGATTATAGACTTGTCGAAGAATAAGTTATCTTTCATTCTAAATCGACAAATAAAAAGGGAGAATCATGCAATTGATGCATTTCATGTAGGTTCGGGTTGTAATGAACATGTGTTATGTAATTGTAGGGCTTAATTGAGATTTAATTCTTATTAGAAAGTCCAAGACTGAGGTAAGTAATTTTATTCTTAGTAGTGGATACTGGATATACTTGTACCTATATATGGAAATGAAATTGTTTAAAACAATGATTTATTTGTTCAAGCAATATTTAGCTTGAGTGAGGAATGTTTACGAAAAAACTACCAGCCACATGGCCCTAACGTCGGAATATAACAGACAGCGAGCCCCAAAACGACGTGATCATAAGACATGCCTTCACACTGAGATAATGGAGGCAACACGAGTAGTTGACGAGAATTTGTTCTGTAATGGCTAAGGTAGAACTCTGCAAACCAATAAAAAGAATGGTTTATGATGCTTGATTACTAAGCAAATGCTATGTTAATGATATTGTGCTTACTTCTAATAAGCTTTACCAATTCTGTCTCGCAATGTTCTTTTATCCCACTAACCATGACGGGACATCGAATTAGAGCTTGTAGCTCACTCCCATTTCATCTCCCCTTTCAGGTAATGAAGCATAAGTGATGTGTCGCTTTTGATGTTCTAGGAAGTCTTTCTGGTTGTCGTACATGTGGGTAGTGAAATATAGTGCAAGATTTATTTTGTGTCTCAGAATGTGAGTGATATATATAGTATTCTCCCCTTGTTATCTATGGCATAGTGTGTTATTTTTAAGGTCAATGACTTGTTAAGTACAGCCTAAAGATTAAGTTTGTAATGAATGAGGCCTACCCGGCCGATCATGGAACATTCCCATTCACCGGGGAATAGAGACATGACAACTTTCCAGTTGTTTGAGCCTATGAAGCACGGATGCTCCTCCAAGATGCTGCACTGCACCCAACACGCGACTGACTCTTAGATCTCAAACACTTCTAGGACTCACCTTCAACTCACCAAGTGCCGTCTCCTACTTTCTTTGTTTTATCTAAACTTTGCCACACAAGTCAATAGGGAACAGGTAGAAAGTGGTAAAAGATCAACAGAACATTCCTGCCTACGTAATTTCTAGGGCAAGAAACAAGAGAAGAAACAAAGAGAAAACTTGGTCGAGAAGAAAATTTGAAATAGAATGTCCTTAACTTAGCAAATAAACTTCAGCACTAAATTTAACTTTTCCCCACGACGGCGTTTAAACATTAACATCTCCGAAATCAATAACAGTGCCACTCAAATACTCATGTACTATTAAATAAGCCGCACCCCCCGCACCCCCTAACACCCCGCTTTTAAAATTGGTGGGTAGGCGAATCCCCTCCACACCCACACGGGGAGCCGATGCATTGATTTCAAATCTAATTTCTAGCCTTGCAGGAAGACGTGGAGTAGAAATGTATACCCGTACAGACAGTGCTATTCCTTATTACTGAAGGACATAAAGATGACAGGAGCGGAAGTCAGCTAGTGTTTGCTCATGCAACGAGATTATTAGAGAGCTAGACTATCTAGTTTAGAGACGGCAGATAGGGAAAAAGTTCATTAGCTCACTGCTAAGCACGGCAAGGGATAAGAGGGAGCTCCTGTGATTTAAATTTTAAACCTTCTTATTTTGGCTGTGTTTGCAAAACTTAAGTTTGTATGTCTTTATGCTCTCTTTGAGAAATGTATTCTTCCCCTATTGCTAAAATAGCCATCGTGAACATGACTCAAAGACAATACGAGGCTGGCCCGGAACCCCCAAACAAATAGGAAACATGATTGACACACATTTCACTACAAGATCCATCATCCTTACTGGAAGAATACTTATAAATAGTTCCAACCCCCTATCACAAATAATTATTGGGTAAAAGACAAAAACCACCCCCCGTGTTTGGGTTATATACAAAAACAACCCTCGTGTTCGGGGATATACAAAAACCACCCCTGTCAGCTAACGGTGACTAACGGCAACTAACGGAGAGACAAAAAGACATATATACCCTCGCCTTCAAGAAAAATTAATACCATTTCTTCTCCTCAACCCTCGTCTCTAACCCTAACAATCCTCTTTTCTCTCACTCTCTCTCCCTCCCACTCCTCTTCACGTTCTTCTCCGTCGCCTCCCAGCGGCCTCAACAGATCCTCCATCTGTTTCACACCATTAACAGAGCCTCAACAGATCCTCCAGTCCTCGTCGTCCGTGGCGTTCCCGACGGCGGCCTCTTCGCAGCAACCCAGACGAAAACACCATCGACCACCACGCCCCCGATCTCTGTCCCTTTTTCTCCTCTCTGCCTCAATTTCTCTCACTCTCCATCCTTCTCCTTTGTCTTCTCCATTAAATCATCAATCCCCTGCTCGTTCACAAACAAACCACTCTGCCCAAAAACCTCCATTAACACCGCCCAAAACCTCCGACGGAACACCAGGTCGCCACCAGTGAGCCACAGACCTCTGTCAATCTTCATCTATGATTTCGTCCTGTTTCGTGATTTATCTCAAGTTTTGTCGAATTCGAGAGAGAGAGCGAGAAATAAAGATTGGATCTGGGATGGGTCGGTCGCGGTGGTGCTTTGTTGGTGGTGGTCAAAATCGTCGTTCGGTTAAAGACTCTATTGACCCTAGACATCGTCTTCTCAGAAGAAACTGAATGCTACATAATGTTTCTCTCTCATCAACACAGTGTTTCTCTCTCTTCTGCAAAGTGGTGACCCAGATATGTTACAATTTCTGCAACCAGGCTCCATTAAGGCATTGATCCATCTAGAAATGAATTTCTTAGATAGCCATCTTATTTTGTTCAATTAGTTGCTCAGTATTTCTTGATTGAAAATCCAATTTTTATACATACATATAATATACACATTACGCAGCATCAGTTATTAAGTTAGGATGCATTGCTCAAATCAATGGTGGCTGATGGGTTGTGGGACTGATAGTGAAATGGTGTGAAAAACAAATGGCTGTCTGATGCATCAAGTGGTTTTCAATTTCGGGAAATTATAGCGATTAGGCGGTGGATCAGGTTAGTAGAGGCAGAGACACATAGTCAAGTTATTTGATTGATTTGTGATTCCAGTTAAATTTTTGGTTTCAAAAGGAGTTCCTTTCAATTGAAATTGATTAGGGGTTCAGGGTGCTGATTATGTGATGCAGAGAGAGGTGCGGGTGATTATGGAGTGAATGTTCTTGGTTGGAGCCCATGGAAGCGGCTGGTTTCGGTGGTTTATGGCGGCAATTGATGGAGTTTGGTTTTGTGTTGGTGGGAGTGGTGGTTGTGATTCGGTGGTGGTGGTGGTTATTTGTTTGTTTGTTTGTTGTTGTTGTTGTTGTTGTTGTTGTTGTTGTTTAGATGAATTCGATTTCGTATTGGTGGTGGATGTGGTTTTCGATGAAGTTTATGGCGGCGGCGGCGGCGGTGGTCAAGAACACCAAAAACATCAAGGACATGAATAAAATAAACAAAAAATATAAATAGGGGCAAAATAGTCATAAAAATGACAGATTGCACCCCATACTAATTGATTGTAACAGAAGGGTGTTTTTCGTCTAACGTCCATCCACTAACATGGGCGGTTTTTGTCTCAACAGGGGTGGTGTTTGTATATCCCCAAACACGAGGGTTGTTTTTGTATATAACCCAAACACGAGGGGTGGTTTTTGTCTTTTACCCATAATTATTACATGAAAATCCATATATTTTCTATTGGTGATGCAGGGTACCTACATTGGGAGATAAAGTACGAAGATAAACATCTTCTGTTCACTTCTTCCCCTCATCTAAAATAGTAGAGATGTAGTGATGTTATGTCACAAAAATATAAATGGGGATGGGCATAATTCATGAATGGGAGATTGGAGTTTGGAGCTAATGTTTCATTCTATTATCTTACGCTAGTATTTCATTATATTACATTTCGGGCCACTTGATTACTTTGCACGTAAATTGAACATAAGCAAGGTATTTCGACTTCATATTATCAGTCCTTCTCATCATGTCCAGACCCAAAAGACTGTTAAGATACTCCACGGTCTCTGATCCTGAGCCCTGAGTGTCCTTTTAAAGGTTTACCATATAATCTTTGAAGTTAGTAAGATATTAAACCAATATTACAAATGAATCATGCAAACGTTACTTTCTACACTTGGTTTGCAAAAAAAAATGTATGGAAAAAATAGAAAATAGCAGGACGGAGACGATTAGGTGCATCTGAGCACTGATAAATAATTTTGCAAGTACGTCTACACATAAAGAACCTAACATGTGTGTGAGAGAGAGAGAGAGATGTTTGCAAGAGTCACCTGATTGAAGATTGAAGCTAGCAGGCTTGATGTGAGGACCAGTTTGGGACGGAATTTGGTTGAAGAGAAACGCTCTTGTCACTTTTGGGATGTCTGATCCAATTTGGTGCTCAATAAGAGAAGTTTTATTCATAACTATAAAAAGACAGGAAAATATATAGTTAACATCCTTTCCAAAGTTTTCAGGGAAGCTAGAAGACAACAAACCTATATTCAAAACTGTTGAAAGACAACAAAAGGAAATAAATAAAGAAGTTCATATAGCTAAAGAAGTAGCTGCCACTAGAAATGATGAGCTATCATTTTTTATTAATTTTTCCTGGGTAAATCTACAGAACAGAAACACTCCTCTGCAAGCTACATGCGTAAAATTACATAATCCAAATGGAGGTAATACATCAAGGAGCAGAGCTTTGCAGCATAAATAGACCATGTTTACATATATATAATATAGGATAAAAGATGGACTCTCAAAGCGCGTACGTACATTCTTATAATATATTTAAGTGACTCAAGATCATGATAATAATAGATTTTACTTCACAATAACAAACCCAACTTCTTACTTTTTTCTCACCTTAAGAACGTGGAATATATTAAATCCATACATTCCAATCCATTTTAACATACAACACAAAGTCATCCAAAGAAATGAGGCTGGATAATATTATTCGCAAACTATGGTCTCCCTTTACCTAATGCAAATCAGCAAATAAGCACAACATTAGTCCTTAAAACAGAAACGACTATCGGAATTCGTTGAGCACTGTGGAAACTTTTTATCCGCGACACATAATCTTATGGACGTTAACTAGGCTCTCAGTGGCATAACTAAATGAATAAGGTGTGTGAGATATAATCGCCAGACAAAACGGAGTAATTTGAAAGATAAATTGTCACACAGTTCTGTTATTGTTTGAATTGCACATGAATAGCGTCTACAGGAAACCCAATACATAGAAAGAGTCTATAGAGAGAACCCGACACACAGATTGAATAGGGTTTTTACCTGAAATGTGTATACAGGTGAATCATTAATATAATATACAAATGCGTATACTGAACGAGAGAGAGAGAGAGAGAGAGAGAGAGAGAGAGACCTGATTGAAGACTGAATCCAGCAGGCTTGATGTGACGAGCGGTGTGGGATCGAGCCAGGCGTAAGAGAGCTCCTGCCATCTCCGAGATCTCTGAAAATCAAACATGTGTTATCACCTTTGTGAATGATTCAATCAATCGCTAAAGTGAGAAAAGGCTATTCACTATCATCGAATTATGAATGAAAGTTCAGATCAGGTTGAACCATTACATTTACTTGGCTATGGAACAAATTGATTGATTGATCGTTCGAGAAAGAAGAAAACTAGGGTTTTAACGACTGATAAAGCGAATTGGAGACGAACCTGAGAGAAGCAAATAGAGAGGTGGCTTGTGTCGACGGTGTGGCAATCAATCTGTAAATCGCTGAGAAGATGAAGCTAGGCAATTCGAAGTTTCGACGCGACGTGTGGATTCAACTTCGGATTTGGGGGTACTGTGATGGTCTGGGCTGGGTTGGGCCGGATTCGGTTTTCTTAGAACGGTAAGATATTGGATTGGACGGGCCCGGCCTGTTAAATCTTTTTCAAAAATACAAAGAAGGCCTAATCAGGGAAAAATGAATAAGGTGTGTAATGCATTCAAACATGAGGGGTCGTTGAAAAAAGACGTGTGCCAATTGTAGATAGTCCAAAATGTCGTCCTACTACGCAGCAAAGTGTACCTAATAGTAGCACGCAGCTGAATACTCTAATGTGTTATGTGCGCACCAGATTATGTCATGTCGAGGGGTTAGCCCTAAAGGGAGGTAACTGAGGCGATCGCTTTAGGCCCCTGACCGGTAGGGCCCCGTGTGTTATAACTACAGTTTTTTTGAAAGGTAATTGCATACTCCCTCCGTTTCGCCAAATTCTTCAAAATTTCCTTTTTGGGTGTTTCGCCAGATTCTTCAAAATTTCTAAATATGGAAACTTATCCCCATCAAAAATACTATCATACCCTTAATAAAAAACAAAACAATAATTTATAATGGAACCTACCTAGTCAGATTAGTAAATAAATCTCACTAATCAGGCGCAATTGTACCTAACATAAACACGTCTGAACCCAAACAAAACATAAACACATAATCTTTGATGTAAACCCCTCATTCCCTATCCTCTCTCTCTCTCTCCCTCTCTCTCTCTCTCTCTCTCTCTCTCTCTCTCTCTCTCTCATCTTCTTCCATCTTCTCCTCCCCTTCCGTTCATCCTCTCCATCTCCAACCCAACACTCTCCCGTCTTTCTCTTCTCCACTCCTCCTTAAACCCATCTGCGTCCATCTCCTTCCCTTTCATTGCCACACTTCCAGAACCAAAGAGATGAAGAGAAAGAGAGAGAGAGAGAGGGAGACGTAGAGAGCAGATCGATCTCCTCAATCCCCATCTCCATCTCTCTGTCTCTCGATCTCCATAGACAGAAGTAGATCGGGAGGAGATAGATTCATCCTTCTACAGACTTCAGACGAGAGTGACCGGTGGAGATTTTCAAGATCTACATGTTGAAGATCTGAAATCACCAAGAAAGAGGGAGATAAAGAAAGACAATTCAGAGAGAGAGAGAGAGAGCAGATTGGTGTCCTTCGGAAACTGCGGATTCCACGACGGCGGTGTTGTCTTCGGTACGACGACGACTTCAAGGGTGGTGAGGCGGTGGTTACTCCTCAGCGGCTGGTACTTGTCCCTCTCCTTATTCTTTTCACGATTCTATCTCCCTCTCTTCTCTCTCTCGGATCTGTTTTATCCCCATTCTCAGAGCATTTTCTCCTCGCAGATCTTTGCAGATTTGGGGTTCCTCTTGCTAGTACTACAGGATGTCAATAATTTGAAGGATATGTACATGATTTATCTTATTTGTAGTGATACAGAGTGCCAATTTCCTTTTTCGAAAGTTAGATTGATGGATTCGTGCAACTTCTTCCCATTTTTTCTTGTTCATCTGTTCGTGTTTTCTCTTGTTAATTTGCTGTTAGTGTTTCTCTGAAATCAGAGAGGAGATAGAGGGAGGGAGGAGTGAGAGGAGTACTCATGCAATTAATGTAATGAACAAGGGCAATATAGTCAATATGACAGTTTTCTTAATCCTTGTGCCTCTTTTTTAAGAAACTGGTGAAACAGAGGGAGTATAAGTTAATTACATATATTATTGTATAATTTAATGTTTTGTAATTTTTTTTTTTGAGAATTACATTATATAGCCGGGTTTGCCCACGGGACCTCATGCAGCGCCTTCAAAAACTCTACCATTTGTAATATTTTGCATATTAATTTGGTGGTAATTCATATTTCTGCGACTAACTTGGTTTAAATATCGTTCGTCGTTGATAACGTTCGCGAAGATTTAATTTTACGCAGTAAAGTTAGTGAATACTATTAATTAAAGTTAACATGACCTATTTCTTCAAATCAAGCTAACATATTACACACGTATTGGGATGATTTGTGATACCCCAAGAGACACCTTAATTTTAATATTATATTACATTGTGACCTCTCTATGGGGATCTGTTCGCTGGACTCTAATACACCTCAGCTCAACTAATGACTTAAAATGTGGAATCATTATTGGTCACTGTTGTCATGTGTTACTTCCGTTACCTCTAGTTTACTTGTCTTAGCCAAAATTTGTTTTACATGTTGTGGTATACCATACTCAGTTTTTACTGATTAAATTATTCTGCGATCGGCTATCGCTATTTCGAAACCCTGCAGGTCAAAAATAAGATAAGAAAATCACATGCACGAGAATCCGAAAGGAATTTTAGCTTCAAAAAAGGAGTACTTACTAAAGTACCTTCATTTTAAGTATTCTATAGAGGGGCCATTCAGTTTTAGTTAACTGTCTGAAAGCTATTTTGGCTAGAAGAGCATGATTTTCTTTCTGAATATCCCTAAAAACCAACCCTCTGCCCCCAACATCTTGACACATAAACGACCATTTTTCCAATACATTCATTTTTCGGAGCCTCATGACCAAATGAAATCACTTTTCTTAGCTTCTCAAGAAAAAGGGTCAGAGCTTTGAAGACCGAGAGCATGTAGGTGGGGATAGAGAGAAAAGTTTCTTTAATTAACGCAGTTCGTCCAGCGAAGGAGAGATAAGATTGCTTCAACGTAGCTAACTTGTTTGTAATTCGTTGAAGAATTTGATTGAAGACTTCATGTTTGGGCTTTGTGAAGTCCATGGTGTAATACCCCGTATTTTAGTTGGTGGTTATTTAGTAATTTCGGAAAATATTTTAAAATTTTAAAAAAATTATATTTCAAACTTGTTCTTGACTTCTTCTTACATTTAAAGTATAAGGGTGTCATTGGACATCTATGATTATATAAAATTTTGTTTTGAGCTTATTTTGTAGTTTTGAAAACTTGGATAATACGATATGAAACTCATTTCGTATACGTGGGAGATACTTGTATTTTTCAAAAAATTGAATTTTGACATTTATTTACAAAGTGGTTTATTTGAAATTAGCAATTTTGTAATTTAAGAAAATTAACTTGTATGTGATAGTTAGTAATTGAAAATTACATTGTCACCCCGTTACTCTTGGTTTTATTATTTCAACTCCATCCATCAATTCATGTAAAGAACAGTTTCACCTCAAGTACTTTCACCATCATTTTGGTCAACATCAATAAATAAAGTCCTCATGACTACTCATATACATAAACACACACATACACACTCACACACTAACTCTCACACCTTATGAATCATCCTCATCTTCTTCTCCACTCAATCCCTCCATTGAAGAACACTCAATAGCTCCATTCTCTCTCCAAAAAAACTCCATTCCCAGATTGGAGTGTTGACCTCACAAAACACCTCCAAAAAATCATTTTCCACCTTCTAATTCATTATAAACTTAAATCCAAGGTCATGCAATGCATGGGGGAGCCATTTCCTTCATATTCTTCAGGGATTTAAGCTCTTTAATGTCTTCTAAGCATCCATTCTCTCTTTTCATTTGTGCATTTTGATGTTAGTTTAATCATCATGATAGAAAATTACTTGATCTTTACTTGCATGTGTGTTTTGGGTCTTGGATTGTAACTTTTGAGCATGACTTCCTCAAATCCCCTTACTTGATTCCTTAAGCATGATGTTAGTATCTATTGCATGTTTAGATTGATTGTATATAAATGTAAGATCAAGTTATTCTTATTTGCATGTGTCATGTAATTGATTTGATCATTTTTTGAGTGCTTTAGGTGAAAATTGCATATTTCTACAATCTGACTAGTTTGTGAAAAAACATATATTATCTCTAAATTTTGTCTCTGTAGAATTTTTAAATTTTTCATATTCTGAAACAAGACTCAAAATAAGGTCATTTTTAGAAAAAAATCAACTCCATAGCCTTTTTGGTTAGGGAGATAAGCTCATTCTGAGTTGCATGTTTTTTGAAACTCAGTTTTTGGACCAGTCTTGTCATTTTTGTTAAAAACTCCATTTTTCAGAAACTTATAGAACTCAATCTTTCTTGTGATGAAACTATACACATATGGGATTCATTCTCGAGAATATGGGCATTTTTACTATTCTCCAAGTAGTAGTAATTGTCCTTCAAAGTTGAAACTTGCTGCCAAACTTGTCTCTCTACAGTATTGTTTGTTTATTTTATAACTTGAGTTTTACAGTTTTTATGCATGATTCTCTCGATGTTTCTGAAATTAGACACATGTAGGTTCATCATAAATTTATTTTATGATTTTAAGAGATGTTTTGATATGGTAAATATGCCTTTAAAGTCTGAGCTACAATTCTGTCCAGAATTGTAGTTTCACCATTTTTGGAAAACTTGATTTTTTTTTTTAAACTCTAAGTGTTTTGTTGGATTCATTTTGATAAGTTAACATCCTTATATGTGAATTTGTGACATATAGGACCATGTGCATGTAGGTTTGCACTTTTATTATCGATTTGTAATTGGTTTTAACGAGTACGTTATACGTGTGATTGTAGACATCGACCTCGTAGGAGAGAGCTGTTGTCGTGGGAGTGCTAGGATTAATTTATTACTTTTGCATGTGCTTCATCTCAGTGGTAAGTACATTTGTGCGGCATTTGCTTATCAAAATATGTGTATGTGTTTGATGTTTCAAATGAATGCTTGTTATATGAAAAGGGTTGAGAATGCATGATTTAAGCTAGAAAGTTGTTTGGAATATTTTATCAATCTCCTTTGAGAAATCTTGAAAATTACTTGTGAAATATTGAATAGGATAAAGATAATCAATAAGACACTTCTAATAGATTTAGGACGATGACACGATGTACAGAGTTGTGTTTAATTATGGCTCCGGGCCTGAGGTGCCAAGCGATCCTCCCTTTACTTATGGCTACGACCATTGAAGCAATGCTTTCTTTTATTGGATAGAACTTTAATGTTCACAAATCCGCCTCCGACGAGCCAAAATGTACCAAGGCATTGTGGCCAAGGGGTTTTGTAGAGCTATAGAGTGCTACTTATACTTATAAGGGTCACTACGTTATAGGGGTGTCGACACTTAAGACCTTTTAGCTAATGTTGTGAGCGGGGATTGACGTACGGACTCCCATAACGCTCGGGTGAAATAGGGTTCGATAGACCCTAGAAGGAACCCTTTATGATTACTTCGTGATCCCTCTGTCTACATCGATCCTGATGGTGGCTTTGGACATGCCTCAGCTAAACTTAACTGTTAATTGAAATTGAATGAAAATTGATTGCTCTATCGATCCTGTTGGTGGCTCTGGATATGCCCCCAACCAAATTATATGAAATTGAAAAAGATTTGGTACTCGTGAATTAATACGTGTTCACTGAAACATAATTTGCTCTCGTAAAAATTTACTGGTTTAAGGATATGTTGAATGCTCGTGCTTTATTAACGTTTTAAAGTATGGATGTTCTTGCTACGCGATTACCTATACTTGTTCAGAAATTCCCAACTCTTTTACTTATTAATGTTTCAAATCACTTGATTTATTTCAATGCATGTTTGTGTGTCACTCATTGCTTTACATGTCGTAGTGTATATTTACTCAGTTTTTACTGAATCGACTTTTGCCATTTTAAAAACGCAGGTCATCAATCAAGGTCTGGGGATGAGAACGTGGATCGAGACGATGACATTTATCTTAAGTTAGATTATTTAGTAGATCACATAGCTTATTTCAATCACATTAAAATTGTAAATTTATCTTCTTAAGATTGTTTTATTTATTAGCTAAATTGTAATATTCATAAACATGTTCATACTTTTGGTTATCGATTGTCTTTTCAACCCTGAATTGTGGTCCCTGCGTCTACATCAATCCTGCCGGTGGTTTCGGACATGCCTCAGCTAAACTTTACTGTTAATTGAAGTTGAAGGAAAGTTGATTGCTCTATCGATCATGTTGGTTACTCTGGAGATGCCCCAACCAAATTATATAAAATTGAAAGAAATTTGGTACTCGTGAAGTAATATGTGTTCACTGAAGAATAATTTGCTCTCGTAAAATTTTACTAGAAAAAAAATATTTTAAATGCTCGTGCTTTACTAACGTTTTGAAGTATGGATGTTCTTGCTACGCGATTACTTAGATACTTGTTCAGAAATTCCCAACTCTTTTACTTATTAATGTTTCTAATCTCTTGATTTATTTCAACCCATGTTTGTGTGCCACTCATTGCTTTACAAGTCGTAGTGTGTATTTACTCAGTTTTACTGACCATTTTCTTCAAAACTGCGTCGGCTTTTGCCATTTTGAAACCGTAGATCATCAATCCAGGTCTGGGGATGGGAACGCTGATCGTGAAGAGGACGTTAAGCTAGAGTTAGATTACTTAGAAGATCACATAGCTTATTTCAATCACATTAAAATTGTATGTTCAAGATTGTTTTATTTATTAGCAAATTGTAATATTCGTAAACATGTTCATACTTTTGATTATCGATTGTCTCTTTAACCCTGAACCGTGATCCGAAAGTGTTTCACATGGGGCTACCCTAGTAGGTTCCTAGGAAGTCCAGCTGACGAATTTGAAGTGTTGAGCAAAGATCATTCAAGCCTTGCGAAGTCATAAATAGGCTAGTGAAAATATATGGTTTTTGAAAGTTTATCTGCTTACCCAACTGATGACAATAAGCATCAATACTTTCCTTTAACCGTTGATCGGTCTGGAATTTTTAAAAAACGAACACGTCGTCTTCAAAGAGAAGGTGAGAGACTGACAACGAGGACCTCGTTATTTTAACTCCTTAAAAATTCTCATTGGTTGAGAAGTTCATAAAGGTAACAAAAAGAGCTTCAGCTATCAAAAGAAGAAGGGTGAGAGGGATCACTCTATCACAACCCTTGCGAAGGGGTAAAATCATCCAAGGCCTGATTTGAAACCGAGATTGACCATGCATAAGAATATTCCGAATGGGTGAGACGTGACTGTTGTGACACACATAAGAATATTCCGAATGAATGATGATTTGAAACCGAGATTGACCATGCGTTTTAGAAGGACATTTCAAACTATCTTATCAAAAGCTTTGTTCGTGTCTATCTTGAGAGCCAAGTAAGAGTCCTTATCCTACTTTTTTGTGCCGAATAAAGTGCGGAACTCATGAGCAATCAGAATGTTTATGAAGATGAGATCCCATTGTTGAAAAACATTCCGAATCTACAAGATAATGGAAGACAAAACTGATTTTAGCCTATTGAAAAGAACCTTATAGATCACTTTATACACAGTGTTGCAGAGGCTGGTTAGCCGGAAGACGTCTTTGACTTTAGGGAGAAGTGTTATAAGAGTTCTATTCATTTTCCGGAACATGGATCCAAATAAAGATCGAAGAACTGCTTGAGTGGTTCACTTTGACCCGGTGATTTGGATAGCAAAACGAAACAATGTTTTGACAATCCTTTCATGGTATTGTAGAATGAGAGTTCCTCCACAATAGCATGAAAAAAATTATCTAAAAATTACATCGTTTTGACATCTAAATCGCCGGGTCAAATTGACCCAACTACGATTGAAATTGTCGATAGGGGGAGAAAGAGAGGGAACTGAGTGGTACTTGATAAATGAGCTCCAAGATTTTCAAATTGCAATGATTGTTGTGGCCATATTTCAGTAACTGCGCTGTGGGCTGTGTAGTTAATATAATCGAGATTCAGATTGATAATACAAATTCAATTTTACATAATACAGATTCGAAAAGAATCATGAATTGTTGAAAAAATCGTGTATACCTTTGAAATATATCAAATAACATACTATAGTGGTAGATTTAATTTTATAGCAAGTCATCACGAGTTATCAGAAAATTTACAATAAACAAACTGAAACTGCTGATGAATATGATAGGAAGGGGAAAAAAAAGTCAGCCTAGGTCATTGACAATCTTATGAAGTCTTTTGAAACAAACATATGTATCAGAATTGATGAAAATAGCAGAAATTATCTGCTTTATTGGCCCCAACACAATTCGAATCAACCAGAAAATAACTGCATGATTCAGTTTGAATCGTTACCTAATAGTATGATTCAGTAGTCAGCACTGGAAATACATATTCAGATAAATTTCTGTGCCGGATAAGATTACAGACGAATTCGCATTGATTCGTGGGTGATCCATCAAATCATATTAGTTCGGCAAAAAAAAAAAAATATCAAATCATATTATAATAGTCTGACAACTAGGTGATCTGTGAGCCTGCAAAACAGGAAAATATTGGGATTTCGAATACCAAAAACTTTTCATGAAAATAATCTCACTGTCGAATATCATAAAACGAAGCTCAGGGAATTAAGATATTCCAATTCAAATTTGATTTCCATCCACGAAACAATAACTCCCAGATGAAACTTTCTCCACACACAAAAATTGGTACTTCGTTCAAACTTGGGCGGGTCCGGATTCATTGAATTGACAGCGTAGTCAACTGATTTAATGTTCAGACGGCTGCTTCTTCAATCAGGAAGTTGGCTCGCCTAGTGATGATTTTCGCAGACAGGACCGAGGATGATTCTCTAGGGTTGAGATGCTAATGAAAATCTTACCAAAAATTTCTCATCGAATCTTACCAGATCCGATGAGAAACAAGAACTGGTATGGATAATGTTGGATCCGTTACCCAATGACAAAAATGGAAACACATGCATCGAACTATGGGTATCTGAACTGCTGCATTGACAGAGATAACTGTTAGAAACAGAGGACTCGTTTTGTTCTTGTTAGAATGAAGCAGTAACTGAAGAAGAAAGAAAAGACGAAGCAGAGAGAACTTACAGATATACAGACGACTCAGAGACGCAATAATCTGGCGAAGAGCAGTCTCGTGCATCCACGATCTCCTTAAGGCAATATTCGCTGGGTACCTTAGGTGCCTTGGTTCTTGCTGTAGCGAACTGCCTCCCATGATGAAAGCTCTTCCGATGTTGCAGACGAAGCACCGGGCTGCAACACCCAACGAACGAGACTAGCAGTTTTTTGAGAATTTGTTAGAGATTGATAGCAGAGAATGAACGAGTTCGGAATGAGGAATCTGAGGGAGGAAACTTCCTTTTATAGAAGCTGAACGGGTTGGTTGAGGAGACACAACCGTTCGAACGGTTGCAACTGCTGGGTTGACAGTTAATTAACCGCTCGGTTAATTAACGACTATTTAACGAAATTTTAACGACTAATTTAATTACTGAAGACAATATTTTGTCTGTTAATTTTCTGGGCTAGAAAAAGTTAGTTTCTGGCCCAAAAAAGAATTAGTCCATATTAAAGCCCAACAACCCAAACCCAAGCCCACGCACACGCCACGACCCGGCCCGTGCCCGTGCCCGAACCCGAACCCGAGACCGAGCCGAGCCGGCGGCGGCGGCGGCGCGCGCGCGCGCGTGGTGGTTCGACCATTGTCTAGGTCCTCCCTCCTGCACAAAATGTGCTTCGCCCTAAGGGCGTGCCCTTATAGGTCAATGTTGAAGTATATAAACACTTCAAACTCTCTCTTCCTCAAGATGTGGGTTCATTTAATTTGGGAACATAAACCCAACCTCAAAACCCCAACTTCTATGGCTTATTGTTCATTCATTTCTTAATGGTTTTCGACGAGTGAGTAACCCAAACGAACACCAAGTTACCCTCTATGTGTTGGTGTGATTAGTGTGGTTAACTCTCGAATGAGCCGGATGAAAACCGAGCTCAAAGTCGGGCAAAAACCGACTTGTCGAAGACCATTTTCCAACAATCCCCCACATGAATGACCAATCAGCGTTAAAACCGAAAGATCAAGTGGGTATTTGTTTTTAATTCCCTTTGTTGGTAATTAATTGCCTAAAGAAAAGTAGCCTTGGGCCTTGAACTTTTCCATTAGTGAGATACTATAGGGTATACTGGCTTAGTCAGTATGCGAAGCGCTTTGAACTGCCTTGCCGCGGTGTATACCTAGTCGATAGTAACCACACAATTAATACCTGAGCGTAGTCTGTTCTCATGGTTGTGCTCATTTTGGCCTTGAGACACTATTGCCTGGTTTCATGAGTAGTCTTAGAGGATTATGCCTTATCATCCTCCTAGAACCGGCCCCAGTTCCTACTCACATAGGTGAGATACATTTAAGGGTATCTATCCATACTCATCTTAACATGTGATCTCATTAAAAGCATAGCTTACCCTAGTCCTATCACTTGTCGCCCTAGGAATGGGATTGAAACGTAGTTTCTTTCATGAGTGATCTTAATATTTGCACAAATAGTTAGGTTGTCCCTTTTGAACCTAGTTATTGGGATCTCCAATCTCCTAGGTTGGGTTTTCCGCTATCGTGCAACTCTTTACGAGATTGGCATTAGCCCCATTCCCCTTGACGAACTTGCAACTAATTCTCTCGATAGACCTTTGGTCAGCGGATCCGCTAAGTTTTCTTTTGACTTCACATAATCGATCGATATTATCCCTTGTGAGAGAAGTTGCCTAATGGTATTATGCCTTCGACGCATATGTCTAGACTTACCATTATATATACTACTTTGCGCCTTGCCTATTGCAGATTGACTATCGCAATGAATGCAAATAGATGGCACAGGCTTTGGCCATATTGGAATGTCCTCGAGGAAATGGCGAAGCCATTCAGCTTCTTCCCCTGCCTTGTCTAACGCTATGAACTCTGATTCCATAGTAGACCTTGCAATGCACGTCTGCTTTGAGGATTTCCAACATATTGCCGCTCCTCCGAGGGTAAATACATACCCACTCGTTGGTTTGGAATCTTTTGTATCAGATATCCAATTAGCATCGCAATATCCTTCCAATACTGCAGGATAGTTGGAATATTGTAATCCTAGATCTTTAGTGTATCGTAGATACCTTAATACTCGGATTATAGCTGTCCAGTGATCCTTTCCAGGGTTACTGGTGAACCGACTAAGTTTTCCAACCGCTTGTGCGATGTCTGGCCGAGTACAATTCATAATGTACATGAGGCTTCCGATTATTTGAGCATACTCCAATTGCTTGATAGCTGTGCCACGATTCTTGGCGAGATGCATGCTCACATCGACTGGTGTCTTTACTGGCTTGCTGTTAGTTTGATCGAACTTTTCGAGAACTTTCTCAATATAGTGAGATTGAGTTAGCGCATAGCCATTTTGAGTTCTAGAAATTTTTATTCCTAGAATAACATCAGCCTCCCCTAAATCCTTCATATCGAAGGTTGTGGACAACAACTTTTTGGTGGCACGAATTATTGTCTCGTTACTTCCGAGAATTAACATATCGTCTACATAGAGACATATTATTACACATCCATTGTTGACAGTTTTAGAATAGACACATTTGTCACATTCATTTGTTCTAAAACCATTGGTTGTCATAACCCTGTCGAACTTTTCATGCCATTGTTTGGGAGCCTGTTTTAATCCGTATAGGGATTTCTTTAATCGACAATATTTTCCTTCATTTCCTGGGACTCGGAACCCTTCAGGTTGTTCCATGTAGATTTCTTCGTCTAATTCTCCGTTAAGAAATGCAGTCTTGACATCCATTTGATGGATTTCAAGATTAAAGATTGCTGCAATAGCAATTAACATACGGATGGAAGTTATCCTTGTTACAGGAGAATAGGTATCGAAGAAATCTATTCCTTCCTTTTGCTTATAACCCTTGGCGACTAGCCTCGCCTTATATTTGTCGATGGATCCGTCGGGTTTTAATTTCCGCTTGAAAACCCACTTGCAACCTAGAGGTTTGCAACCTTGAGGTAGGTCCACTAATTCCCACGTATTATTGTGCAATATCGATTCTATCTCGCTCTTAACGGCCTCTTTCCAGTAAGGAGCGTCCACACTTGCCATTGCTTCCTTATAGGAAGTAGGATCATTTTCAAGCATGTAAATAAGGAAATCAGGTCCGAAAGATTTTTCGGTCCTTTGTCTTTTGCTCCTCCTTGGCTCTTCATCTTGATCGTCTCCAAATGTAGAGTCGTATGTCCGTTTTTCTTTTTCAGACGTTTTTTCTTTGTAAGGAAAGATGTCTTCAAAGAAAGATGCGTTTGATGATTCGATAATCGTATTTTCGTGAATATCTGGTATTTCCGATTTATGAACCAGAAATCGATATGCACTACTGTTCAAAGCATATCCGATGAAGACGCAATCGACTGTTTTGGGACCGAGTTTCACTTTCTTAGGAAGTGGTGTAGCTACTTTAGCGAGACATCCCCAAACTCGTAGATGTTTGTAAGAGGGCGTTCGTCCTTTCCATAATTCATATGGAGTTTTATCAGCCTTTTTCTTAGGTATTCTATTGAGAATATAATTGGCACTAAGTAACGCTTCCCCCCACAAATTCTGGGGCGATCCAGAACTTAGAAGTAATGCGTTCAGCATTTCTTTTAAGGTTCTATTTTTCCTTTCGGCTACACCGTTTTGTTGCGGTGTGTAGGGCGCCGAATATTGGTGGATTATTCCACTTTGCGCACAAATTTCTGCGAAGGGAGAATCATACTCTCCTCCTCGGTCACTACGTAGAATTTTAATCCTTTTGCTAAGTTGGTTTTCTACCTCTGCTTTGTATTGCTTAAAAGCGTCCAAAGCCTCATCTCGACTATTTAATAGATAAACATAGCAGTATTTTGTACAATCGTCGATAAATGTAATAAAATACTTCTTCCCACCTCTTGTTGGGGCAAACTTTAAGTCACATATATCGGTGTGAATTAATTCAAGAGGACTAGTCGTCTTTAAACCAATAGGTTTAAAGGATTGTCTTGTTAATTTTGCCTCAACACAGATTTCACACTTGTGATTAAAGTTAATTTCACTTTTTGGAAGATGGTCCAAAGTCATTAGTTTCCGAATTGATTCATAATTAACATGACCAAGTCTTCCATGCCATAAACATGAAGAAATAGAAGAAGTAGAAGAAGTAGACGACTCAAGCACGTAGTTAATAGCTGCATTCTTATTCATAGCCGAGACAATCATTACATTGAGTTTGAACATCCCATCCTTCAAGTAACCCCTACCCACATACTCTCCTCTCTTGGTTATTACACATTTGTCGGATTCAAAGACTAGTCTGAATCCTTTCTTGCTAAGTACAGAACCAGAGACTAAGTTCTTCCTAATGTCTGGAACATGGAGAACATCATTGAGTACTAATTTCTTTCCGGAGGTCATCTTGAGGATTACCGCTCCTTTGCCTTTGACGGTGGATGTTGCTGAATTCCCCATGTAGATTTGTTCCTCGGTATCAACAGTCTCATAGGAAGCAAACATGCTTTCATCCGAACATATGTGGCGGGTGGCGCCGGTGTCAACCCACCATTCTCGAGGATTTCCTTCGGCAAGGTTCACTTCTGAAATCACGGCTGCAAAGTTGCCGCCTTCATCATCGTCCTTGGCTTCGGCCATGTGAACTTCGGGCTTCTTGCCTTTGGAGGTCTTTCGCTTCTTTCGGCAATCCTTGATCATATGGCCCGTCTTGCCACAATTGTGACACTTGCCCGTAAACCTCTTCTTCTTTTCGGTAGGAACGCCGTGTTTCCGTTTGAGATTGTTGGATTCCGAACCTCCCTCCACCATATTTGCTCTAGGTTGGTGGCTAGTCGAGGGTCTTTCGTCGGCAATCCGATTTCCTTCTTCAATCCTGAGACGGACAATCAAATCTTCCATGCTCATCCCCTTTCTTTTATGCTTTAGGTAGTTTTTGTAGTTCTTCCATGCCGGCGGCAACTTGTGGATCATGACTCCAACGAGAAACTCTTCGGGAAGGATCATACTCTCGGATTGGACGTCATGAATTAGGCATTGGAACTCTTGAACCTGCGACATGATACTTTTGTTATCTACCATCCTAAACTCTAGAAAATTTTCCACTACGAACTTTTTGACTCCCGCATCTTCTGTTTTGTATTTTTTCTCGAGGGATTGCCAAAGTTCTTTAGCAGTCTTTACAGCGGAGTACACATTATACAACTGATTTTCTAGGCTATTTAATACATAATTTCTTGCTAAAAAATCAGAATGATGCCAAGCATCAGCCGCTAAGACTGCTTCTTTTGTTGGATTTTCAGAGAGTTTAGGTGCGTCCTCCGTCAGGTACTTTGCAAGACTTAGTGTGGTAAGATAGAAATACATTTTCAGCAAACTACTAGCATAATCACTCTCGCTTCCACCATGATCATCATCGTTACCTGCTACAGCTTCAAACCTCTGACCAACCATATCGAGCCCGAGGAAATTTCGAACGTCGCTAAAGAAGACTCTGCACTGACTTTTGGACTATGATTGTTCTCACACTCCGTAACTTATGGCGAAATCTGCACCATAAGTTGTCGCACCCGAATAAATACTGATGGCTCGTCATTTGTCTAGTCGGTAAGATACATGTCATCACAGCTCTCATGCCACTACATTCTGCAACCTTAGGTGTACGAGGTTGTCTAATTGTCAACTGAATAGCATGGAAGGGTAGTGTTACAAAGGCATTGGAGATAACTGAATCTGAAATTGAATCACTGGAAAATGAGTTGAACTCGTTAATATCCGGTTCTGGAAGTTATTGTCACTTTTCAGCAATGACCACTTCCTTGACAGGATCTTCTGACGTTCAAACTCATGAAGTACAGGTTGGTTCTGATTCAATTTCCCAGCTTGTTTCTTCTGGAAACGTGATTAAGGAGCAAGATATTGACATGGAGGAAATACCTGATCCTCTAAGAGGTGACGGTGCTGATAGTCCAGGTGTTATGACATCGAAGTTTATCGGTCTCCTTTCTACATCAAAGAATGATGCTCTGTTTAATCGGGTTCAGTATAGTGTGGGTTCTGCTGATATTGATGCCAATACCTCTGAAGACCTGGAGCAGGAAGTTACAGTTTATGGATGTAAATAACGTGTTCTTATAAATGAGCATGGTCCTACAGAAATCAAATTGTTTGATCTTATAACCGCTTCCAACAAAGAGCTTGCAGATGAAGCTTTTACTGTCTTTGATAAAGTGTTGCCATCTGTTGGGTGCACTGTTGATAATTCAAGAACTAGCATCTTCTCTAACTGTCCAAATAATACAGTTATGAAAGAGAAATTTGCTGCGAGGAAACGGTTTCTAAAATTTAAGGAGAGAGTGCTCACATTAAAGCTCATGGTGTTTCGACATTTCTGGAAGGAAGACATACAGCTGTTTTATGCTAATAAACCCCGTAAAACATCTCAGAGAAAGTCGAAATCAAGCAGCCAAACATTATGTCTTGGCAATCAAATGCGTCGCTCCTATGCTATATCTCGTCTTTCTCGCGGTAATATCGGCTACCTCTTTACTTTTGCAGCTCGATGCTTCACCTTCATTTTTTCCTCTCTAGGTGCATTTAGCTTATAGAGGAATTGTCTAATGTTCTAGGTGTTACGTTGTAAGAAATTGCACTATGCAGTTTGTCTGAGATATTTTTGTGTAGGTTGAGTTTTCCCGTTTCCATGTGAACAATATGAACCTTAGGCCATCTGAGTCTTCTTACATAAGAGATCTCATCTCAATTATTGTAGGTGCAATTTTGCTAAGTTACCCTGTGGGTTGTTTGTATGGTATTTCACTTGTCTCTCCTTCCTGAGGAACTGTGAAATTCGCAACTTGGACTTCAAATTTTCAGTTATTAACTTTACCTATCATATGATACAAGCTGCCCCACCAGTCAAGATCTTTTTGGAACCTAGCTTGATACAGAATATGTAAAATGAATGTATAGTGCTTCTCATATTTTCACATATAAGGGTACTAGGTTTTGGAGTGAAAATATGAGAAACACTGTACATAAGCACTGTACATTCATTATACATATTCTATAAGCTATCTTCCAGAAAGATCTTGACACGTATGGCAGCTTGTATCATATGATAGGTAAAGTTAATAACTGAATTTCAAGCCCAAGTTGCGAATTTCACAGTTCATCAGGCAGGAGAGATAAGTGAAATACAATACAAACGACCCACAGGGTAATTTCGCAAACTTGCACCTACCATAATGTGAAATGAGATGCGATTTCTTCCATAAGAAGACTCTGATGGTCCAAGGTTTAAGGTTCGTATTATTCCTGTGGAAATGGGAAAACTCAACCTGCACAAAAATGTCTCAGACAAACTGCAAACTGCAATTTCTTACAACACGATACCTACATCATTAGACAAGGCCTCCATGAACTAAATGCACGTAGAGGGGGAAAAAGTTAAAGAGGAGCATCAAGCTGAAAAATTAAAGAGAAAAAGGACATTACCGCCAGAAAGACGAGATATAGCATTGGAACATAGCATATGATTGCTGCGACGTAATTTTTTGCTGCTTGATTCCGACCTCCTCTGAGATGTTTTACGGGATTTCTTCGTATAAAGCAGTTGTATGTCTTCTTTCCAGAAATATCGAAATACCATGACCTTGAATGTGAGCACTCTCTCCTTAAATTTTAGAAACCGATTCCTGGCTGCAAATTTCTCCTTCATAACTGTAATACATGGCCAGTTAGAGAAAATGCCGGTTCTTGAAATATCAAGAGTGCATCCATCAGATGGCAAAAACTTTTTAAAGACATTAAAAGCTTTGTCTGCCAACCCTTGGTTGGAAGTGATTATAAGCTCATACAATTTGATTTCTCTATCACCATGCTCATTTATAAGAACAGGATATTTATATCTACGACCTGGAGCTTCCTGTTCCAGGTCCTCGGAGGGACTGGCATCCAGATCAGTTGAGCCCACACTATCCAGACCAGTGTCTGCCTATGTGCCTGATCTCAGCACTGTAAAGAGGTTAGCTGACATTGAGGCCCTCGATAGTGACAAGGAAACAGCCAGTGTCTTGGCAGGTATATGTGGCTCTTTATCATCACAAGGAATGAGTTCCTGCAACCCAAGTTCTTTTGAGCCTGTAGAGGGCTACCAGGATCCAAACTGACAAAAGTCGGTTCCGGCAATTAGATTAACTCTGACACTTAAGGTTGCAGACCGTGGTGGCAACAAGACTTGTTCCAATGAGAGCTGTGATGATATGTGTCTTTCAACCTGGACAGATGTTGAGATATCAGTATTTATCGGGCTTTCACAACTTACTGTGCAGATTTTGCCATTATTTCAGAGTGAGACCGAAGTCCAAAAGTCGGTGAGTCTTCTTTAGCAAGCTTCAAAATTCCCTCGGGTTCGATATGATTGGTCAGAGGTCTGAAGATGAAGAAACTGTAGCGGGTAGTGGTGATGATCGTGGTGGAAGCGAGAGTGATGATGCAAGTGGTTTGCTGAACAGTTTGGTTATTTGAAGTGGAAAAAACAGAGTCGAAACTGGATGATGGTTTGGCCTTTGGGCGTAAAGTGGACGTGGAGAAGAGTATTATTCCGAAGTAGAAAAGAACGCGCTATCTAGGTCTCGCATTGGAGCTCATTCTAATAAGGATATGTCGACACCTTGTATCTCCGTCAATGCAGCAGTTTAGATGATCATAGTTTGTTGCCTCCATTTTTGTCATTGGGTAACGGATCCAACCATGGCCATACCAATTCTTGTTGTCCATGGGATCTGGTAATACCAGTTTATGACTCTAATGTTTACACACGCATTGTGTGGACATGATTGTTAGTCTATAAATAGAACAAACACAAATAGAAGGAGAATCTAGAGCATTGCTACAGATTTTTTCTCAAAACCTTGTGAATCATACTTTTAGGAAAAGCCCTCGCACAATGAACCATAACAAAGGGAAACACAAATATCGTTGTCTAAAGTTCATCGAAATACACAGTAAGACTTACCTCAGCTTCTTTTTCTCCGGAGTATAGCATTATTATGGTCCTTGTTTCGGCATCATCATCAGAAGTTGTAACGTCACCTTATCATGGCCATTTTCGGAGTTAAACCAGTTTCTACCAACATGCCACGGCAACATTTCCTAATCCTACAAAAGGAAAGAGAAGTCTAAGTACTATAGACAATACCTTCAACGAAAATCTCAAAGATACTTCCTCAAAATTTAACAATCGACGGTGTATTTTTGCTGCTCGTGTCAAAGCTCAGTAGTGATTTGACATGAATCACATATGAAATATATTGGGAGAATTTCAATTTAGATTCTTCAATAATTTAGAGACAAAATTGCAGTTAGAAGAAGATTGGAAGCACAACTGGACTTTCGACCATGGTGAATGTACTTCTATTACCAGATAAGGATTCGTAGTGAGCAGAACAGGCTTCATTCAATTTGATTCAGCTAATATCAGTAAAAAATCTAGTCAGGTCAGGAGACAAGGTCAGGAGAACCCCAAAACCCATGTCGCTGAATATAGTTTAGGATTAGAGATAAAGAACAAGAACGATGCAATTTATATAGACGAACCTCTAGACCAAAGAACCAAAAGGTTTGTGCTCCCTTTCTTGGTGGCAACATGTTTCCAGCCTCTTCTTTGAGTTGCAAATCAAGCTCTTTTGAGAAAACTATCCACGGTAATCTGAGCCTTTCCACCCAAATCCATAAAAAAATAGAAAATTCAAAAATTTCTTTTCCACATTGGTGCTCCGTTTCTCTCAATCACCAGACTGGCCCGCTATGCTTATTTGATAAATGAACTCCAAGATTTAAATTGCAACGCGTGTTGTGGCCACAACTCCGTAAATGGGCTGCAAGCTGCATAATTATCAAATCGAGATTCAGTTTTTAATACAATACAATTTTACAGAATCCTGAACTGCCAATAAAACTACTAATTGCACAAGTGAAAGGTGGAATTTTATAGCAATAGACGAAAGCAAATTTTCAAAATGGTGGACCAACAACAAGTTATCAGAAATTTACAGAATCAAAAACTAGATTGCTGATTACGCGTGACAACAAAACAAGGAAACATAATAGATGAAGCAGAAAGCCAAAAAGTCAGCCTGTGTCTTTGAAAATCATGCTAGGCATTTTGAAACAAGCATATGTATCAGAATTGCCAAGAAGCATTTATTTGCTCTATTGGTTACCACACAATTCGAATAAACTTTTAGAGCCAATGAAGATATGTAAGGATCAGTTCGAACTGCACTGAATCGTACTATCCAGCATCGGAAATAGAGATTCAGATAAATTTCTGGACCGGATGGATTCAAATTTTTTTCATAGATGATTGATCTAATCAGACTATATTATTCAGACAACTACATGAGCTGGGATTTTGGCTAATTATAACTTCTCTAGATAAAATTAGATAAAATTTGTTACTGTCGAACAAAATAATCACTACAACCAACTAACCTAAAATCCTGCTGCTTATGATCTTATCAAATACGTTTTTTTTAGGGATTATCAAATACGGTTGGTTCAAAGTGTAAACGACAATAAACTTAGCACTTTACTAGACCAACATAAATGGAAGTATTTTATTGCACTTGATTTAATGCCATTGTTAGCCCATTTTTTGGCAGTGGGGTTATATCTTACAGGACCTAACGTGGCATGTGTGGATGAGCCAGGATGAAGGAAGGCTGCTCTTGGTGTTATAGGGGGCATTGCTAAGGGAATACGGAAGGGAACAGAGAATGCGTGAAAGTAATCTCCCGTGAACACAAACTCTTAAGAAAGGACGACTTGAAGTTCTAAATCTCTAGAATATGCAACATAAGACTAGTAAAATGGCATACCAAAATAAATCTGCCAACAATGAAGTTCATAAACAGGGTAGTATCACTATATACTCAATTAAACTTCAATTGAACTTTACAGCAGAAACAAGACCAACAGCAATGTTCAAGTTACTTCCACAATAGACTGAAATAAGTTTCAAGTGATGATCAGACAACACATTAACAGGAGAAAATCACGTATATGTAAAGAACACCTCAAACACATGTAACAAATTCCTTGTGAGTATGGCTGTAAGCGAGCCAAGCCACTCAAGAGTAGCTCCCTGTTCAGCTCAAACAAAGGTCGTCCGAAACTCGACTAGTATTAAAATGGACCTAGCTCGGGCTTCATTTTAGAGCTCAGCTTATAAATAAGCCAAACTTGAAGATACTAATACTCGGCTGGTCAAAGCTCGTTACCCCTCACATTAATTGGCTCGCGAGCTTTTAGAGCTCGTTTGCCAGTTATGCTATGGGTACGGTAATTGTATCGTGGCATCATTCTAGGCTTCTCGTATACTGTAAGAATGATCTCAGTTTGTTTATTTAGAATTTCTTGCTTCAGTTATGCTCCTATTACATTAACTACAATAATTAGCTACAGCAATAAATGGACTGAATAAGAATTGAAATCTATCATGAGCTCCATATGATTTAATTAGTTAGGGTTGCACTTTCGTAAACAAGAATATAGATGAGCTAAACTTGAATTAAAACTTAAACTCGGTGTAATAGACTATTCAAGAAGAGCTCGAGCATGGGAGATTGCTAAATAAGAGAAGCTTGAGCTCCATTACTCGGCTGGAACAAGCTTGAGCTCGTGAATAACCTGGTGAACCAAGCTTGAGCAACTTGAAACTCGACTCAGCTTGATTACACCCCTACTTGCGGGTACATAGGCTTAGTTTGGCAAAGATAGATTAGTAGATAGATTATTGAATGAGTGGTTGAGATGAAGTGATTTTGTCTCTCTCCTCATCTCAACCACATATTCAATAATCTATCAATTACTCTATCTTTCCCAAATTAGGCCATAGTAATAATGAGTCACATTGCACATGATCATGACAAATATGTATGAAATAGACTATGAAGCAAATGAATAACTCGGACTAACTTGCAATGAAAAGATACCTAAATGCTACTACAGAAAGATCTCCTTCAAACAAGTGAGTCAGATCAGGTCAATGGGGAAGGAAATGAATCAGATCAATGCATCAAAGATTACAATAGCCAAATGTGTTCTAAATTTCCAAAGAATATTATGTATGTCTGCGGAATAAAACAAGTAAACAACAAAAATTCTGTGGATTCCTAGTAATCATGATGTCGCATTGCACTTGATCTGAACAAAAATGGATGAAATCATCTACGGAAACAAATGAATACCACGGATAGAAATACAGCAAAAATGATACCTCGAACCAGCAATAGAAGGTTCTCTTTGACCATGTCATTCATTTTTGTTCAGACTGTTCAGACTACATGCCATGTGACGTCATAATTACCGTGATCCCACAAGGATTTTAGTTTTAGTTGGTGTATTTGATGGATATCTTTGAAGATTTAGAACACACTTCGTAGATGTAGTTTTTTATGGATGAATCCATCTGATTTGACTCCTTCTGCACTCATGTGATCCATTTCACTTGTTTGATGATCTTCCTACCCCAGTATCTAGGTCTTTTTTGTTGCAAGTTAGTACGACTATTATTTGTGGTAGTAATCTAATTCGTTCATATGTGACCAGACCACATGCAATGTGGCATCAATGAAACCACAAAGAATCTGTTCTCTTCGTATCCATGAAACTTAGTTTCAGAATATTGTGGAACTTACTGAAAGTTAGGCCGGCAACAAAAACATAGTTTGTGATGGGCAAGTTGGAATGCACCTGACATCTCCCCACATTTGTCCAAACTATAATTTTTATTCCTATTGGGCTCGTTTGGGAATCACGGTTTTATAGATTGGTTGACCAGACCGTGATGGTGATTGGGAAGAGGGGTTGGGGTTTTCTGACTTCCGGTGCACGGGTGGCAACAGAGCCGGTGACCGGCTCTTGAAAAGCTTTTTTTAAAATTGTAAAATGATATCCGGACGCCGGATTCACGGCGGTGCCCGGCTTTGCTGAGCTCCAGGGAAAGAAAAGGAGAAAATGTTTGCACTGTTAGTGAAAGAAATGGGAAATGGAGCTCGAAAATGAATAGTTAATTGGATGAAAATTTTCTCACCACCACGTCCCCCTCTCACCCATGGTCCCTACTCGCTCACACAGCCACCCCCCCCCCCCCACCCCACACACACACACTTGGTTGAAACTCCCTCACCACCCACTGCCTGTCACCTCTCCTAACCGGGCACTGGACTTGTCTGAGCCATCCATTGGCGGAGCTTTACCCGGTCACCGCCCTGTCCAACCCATGCACCGAAAGACCCAAAACCAAAAATAGGTTAACTTTCTGTTGAGGTTAACCTAACCCCCCTTCCCAAACCTAAGTTACCTGGAACGTGGATCGTTCCGATTCGTGGAACGGGAACGGGATCGCGGAACGCCATACCCTATGGAATTCGGTATGCCAGGGGTAGGCTTCTTTGGATACCTTTATAGTTGTTTTACCATTTATCGCAAATCATATAGTGTAAATCTTCGCAAATGAAATATTTGTCAATACTCTAAAAATGGATGTAACTTGGCGAAATTCCCCCTTTTACATAGATGCTTTAGGTGAAAATAGTGAAAAATAGGGATCGCCAAATCCAGCAGTCTGGATCGCTGGTGTTCCACGTTTCGGAGCGGGTGACCCAATTAACAATTCGCCGGGGTACGGGTGAATTGTGGTAACACTGTCCCAAACGAGGCCATTATGTCCTTAATGTGAACTGACTATATAACGCTGCATAAGGGCTTCCATTAATGGAAGATTTGCATTGTTGTGCCATTCTACTTATGTGACAGATCCCAAGATTTAAGATCTCCAAGTCGTCCTTGCCTGGCCTTTCACTTCACCCTTGCATACCACAAACCCTGTATTTGAAATAGGCCGACAATGGTAGTAAAATACTTGCATTTATAAGTTATAACAAAAAATCCTCTATTTGAAATGGTCAGACAATGGCATCATAATCATGGATTTCCGTAAATGGAAGTTTTTATTGTTGTGCCATTTTACTAATGTGACAGATATCAAGATTTGATATCTCCAAGTCGTCCTTGCCTGGCATTCAGTTCACCCTTGCATACCACTTTAGATCTTACGAGTATAAGCTATAACCACAAACCCTGTATTTAAAATAGGCCTACAATGTAAATAAATTACTTGCAATTATGTGATCTAATTAAGAGATATGTTTAATGTCATTTAAAATTACTATCAATGCAGTAAAATATTACTGCTGCACTTGATTTCTTCACAAGCAGAAGCTTACAGGTTAGAGCTAGTTTGGATCACTTTAAACGGAAGTAATAAATTACTTCCATTAAGATCTATAACTGGAAAGCCAAACTTTCCCCCTCACAGCTGACTATAGTTGTGAGAATCTTGCACTTCATGATCCGATCAATTCACCCATGAGGTGATGCAAATCCATCTATAAAACTATCTGGTGTAGAAATTATCCGGAATTTCGATTCAAAATGCCGAATCATATGGTACGGTAGAAATTTGAACCGACTCGTAAAACTCATGAGCAATTCAACCAAGAGAGTCTAATTGTGTTATAAACCATATAGGATAATAATAATTTTCTTTCAAAAATTCTGCAAGATGTACATGTTTAAAAATGCCTGTTTTTTATGCTAAGTTTTCATTTACTTCTTCATATCTTATGTTTCCTTGCAATACAAACATGTTCCATGTCTGCAGCAATTTGAAACACATCCAACAGCGGAGATATCATACATTCCAATAAAGAGCTCATTTTATGCAAATTTTGATCTTCCAAAGCTAGACTTACAAAACAAGCTGATTTTGCCTCACTTTTCAAATATCGTAGCATTGAACCTACAAGGTATTGTAAGACTTTGATTGTAGTAATCATAGTTGTCATGATCTTACGATCCATGATTCTGATCCTACAATTCGATCTGATTCACTCATGAAACCATGCGAAAATCCCACTGTGAATCTTAAATTGATGAAAAACATCCGGAATCCTTATTCTTGATTACAATTCGGTTAAGATTCAGCTCGTTTCTACAATTCATTGTCAATTCAGCAAGAGGTCTAATTAATGTAGGCCGGTCTAAGAAGTGCTGCTTTCAAAAACTGTCTGCTTTGCAACATATGTTCAATTAAAAAGACTAGTACATTTGTGTTAAGCCCAGGCCTAATGGTTTCCCATCATTTTCCTTTCTCTCAGTATCTTATACAGTTCCTTGCTCTACATGCCTCACTATCTTCGTTATTCCTGTGTTTTAGATAGGTACAGCTCCTAATCCATAGTTATGGGTGCAACTTACTAAAATCTTGAGTGTGATTATTGTTAAAATATTAATATATTGTTCATGCCGTACCTATGGATTACGTCATGCCTCCCAATATATTAAAATCTTGAGTTGTATTGTTATGAAACACGCCGTACCTCCCAATATTAGTGTGGGGTGAACTTTTCAGAATTTTAGGAGGTCATTTTGACTTGATAGATGGAAGCCCGAGGTCATTTTGACTTGATAGATGGAAGCCCCGTTGTTCTATGCGCTACTAATCTTGGGAAGTGCAAAAGTAGGTATTTAAAAAGGAGGGAGGTGAAAATGTATGAACTTTTTGGTGGTACGACACTTATTTGGGGACTTCCATAATAGGAAAAGAAGACTCTTAAATGGGAAGGAGGGAGCATGTTACATACTAACAAGATTGAAAGTGAATCTTTATGATTTTCACAATTCAAATCATTTAACAATTTAGCAAGGGTGAATTTTGATTCCCTACTAAATTTCGATTTGAAAACTATAGTCGTATCAGAGCATCTCCAATGGGAATGCTATTGCTAATTATGTTTAGCATTTCAATATTGAAAGCCAACCTATTAAGCACAAAGTGCTCCAATGTGAAAAAAAGCTATATTGACGGTCAGGTACAACTAATAATACATAAAGAACAATAAATGTAATTATACTTTACTAATGTACAACTATTTATGCACAAAGGCCGCATATTTTCTTTAGCGTTTAGGAATGATGCTAAATTTTATAATTATGCTATACTTTTTTTTTGGAAATAGAATTATGCTATACTTGATCTAAAATTTGACACCAAGTATAGGATTAAGCTAAAGATATAATCAAGATACAGATAATGTTATAATTTAAGCATTAGAATCACCTTCAGCCCCCATTGGAGATGAATCTAATATTATATCTTTTTAATATTATACCTTCAGCCCCCATTGCTCTTTTTATTACCGATCAAAAAAAAAAAAAAAAAAAAACTTGCTTTTTTTTGGTGTGGGGGGGGGGGGGGGGGGGGGGGGTAATGATGCCCAAAGTTGTGGTCTCTCTTTCTCTCTCTTTGATGCACATGAAATGTCCTAATTATACGCAACCATATTTGTCTCAGTTCTGTGATGAAACTCTCCACTCTGTTCTACTCTTTTTGTTTGTTTCAGATGTGCAAATGATTTGACCTTTCATCGAAATGTAGCTTTTCTACGTTTCACATATAAATTATTATCCATTTCTCTATTAGTCTGTTATTATCACAACATTTTATGAGATACTTAGATGCAAAGAAAGTAGTAAGCCTTGCATGATTCACTTAGTTTACTTTTATCAGAACTTGCTTTACTTAGTTAAGAGGTCATTTTTCTTGGCAGTTCTTCACGCCAGTGTTAGTTTTTCTTCTTATAGTCTCGGCTTGTGAATTCATAAATTTACACACATATCGCCTTGGCATGATTGCTAGACATAAATAGCAAGAAATTTTAGAGCATTGCTAAGATTTTACCTCTCAAACATTTATGATTCATAGTTCTACAAAAAGCCTCACACAAGAACCTCTCGTTCATCTAACACACAATACGACGTACCTAAGCTTCCTTCTCTCCCAAATGTAGCAAGACTATGGTCGCTGTTTGGGCGTTATCATCAAAATATGTAATTTCAGGATTTCATGGCCATTTTTTGATGAATCATGGTAATCCATCTTCAGAACCTTCTTACCAATTCGACCAGTATGTCCCAATATTCCACAGGGGCATTGCCTTTTCCTACAAAAAAAGAGAACACTAAGTACTGTAGACAATAACTTCAATGAAAAGCTCCAAGAAACTTCATATATCATGCATAAACCAGCAGGTGTATCTTTGATAGTGATTTGACATGAATCGCATATGAAATATGGTAGGGGATATAATGAGAAAATTGCAGGTAGAAAAATAAATGAAAGCACAACTAACTTTATGACCAACAGCAGATGTACTTCTATAACTAGGTAAAAGTTCTTAGTTAGCAAAATGACTTCACTTTAACTCTGCTAATATAAGCAAAAGTATATGGGTGGGTCAGGAGGACCAACCCATGTCAAGGAATAAAGTTCAAGATTAGGGATGATAACAACAAGAAAGATGCACTTAATAATATAGACGAACCTCTTGATTAAATGGAACCAAAAGGTTTTTGCTTCTTTCTTCGGTCACAACATGTTTCTAGTCCCTTCATTGAGTTGCTAATCTAGTTCTTTTGAGAAAACTATCCACAGTAAGCTTAGCCTTTTCAACTCGAATCCTTGCAAAAAATAGAAATTCAAATATTCTTTCTCATATTGGTGCTCCGTTTCCCTGAATCACCAGACTGGACCACTTATACGTATTTGATAAATGAACTCCAAGATTTCAAAATTGCAATGCTTGTTGTGGCCATATTTCAGTAACTGCGCTGTGAGCTGCATAGTTAACAAAATCAATATTCAGATTGCTAATACAAATCCAACTTCACAGAATCCTGATCGAATACAATCATGAATTGGTAAAGAATCGTGTATACTTTCAAGTAGTTCAAATAACATGTACTATAAAACTATTGCAGAAGTAAGTCGTAGATTTATTTCTATAGCAATAGTCATATGCAAAATTCCAAAAAGTTGCACCAATAACAAGTTATCAGAGAATTTACAATGAAAATTTGATTTCCGATGAATATGACAAGTAGAAAATAATATAAATTCAGCCTAGATCTTTGAAAATCTTACGAAGTAGTTTGAAACAAGAATATGTATCAGACTTGATGAAAAGAGAAGATTTATTTGCTTTATTGGCTCCAACACAATTCGAATCAAACAGTTGAATCAGAGAAGAAATGCATGATTCAATCTAAATTGTTACCTAATAGTATGATTCAACACTAGGATACATATTCAGATAATATTCTGTGCCGGACAAGATTATAGATGAATTCGCATCAATTCATGGGTGATCGACCAAATTACAAGAGTCTCGGGATTTCAAATACCTAAAACTTTTAATGGAAGTAATTTCTTACTGTTGCAGAGACCAAAGGCTTAGGGTTCTTCAGACTTTGCATATCATCACGAGCAGAAGCAGGAACAGCTGAGGCTGTGTCCAATAGATCAAGAGATGCTGCACCTGCCTCCTGATTCCGTTGCTTTCCTGATGTTACCAAGTAGTAATGAGCAGACTGGGACTGTCCTTGTCCAGCAAGCTTCGGCTTCTTATTTCTTTTTCCAAAAAAATCTGATTTGTGGTTCTTGTAGTAAAACTCAATGCAATCAGCAGTTGTCTTGTGATCAAGAAAAGAAGCAATCTTGCTGAAGTCTTTCCCAAAAATGCCAAACTTGTCCAGGAAAATGTTCTTCTCCTCTGTTGTCCAAGGATTGATCAACGCTCTTTCCTTCTCAACGGCACAGGGATCTTCTACTAACCCATTATTTGAAAGGAATTGTGAAGCTATCTTGTCCTTGTCTAATATCATGGCTGGCATTCGCAAAGCACTCCTCTGAAGCTTGAATGGCGAATCACAAAGCAACTTGCGTGTGAAATTGATGACCTCCACTGGCAGGACTACACTCAAATCCCCTACAAGATTTAAAATAAACACGGAAGTTATTAGAAAGGACATGATATTTCTTATGGAACAGTCATCAGGTAAATATGAATTAACAACATTCAGAGGCAACCGTTGGAGTAATATGCAGTACCAAGGTAACAATTAGCAAGCCAATATGAATAATATTTCCCAGCTGAACTCTAGAATAGATCCTCTAGAACCCGGTCACGTTGATCTCCATGGCCAAGGTTCTAACAAATCTAAGTTATACTCCAACTGTTCAATAGGATTAATCAGACTTGCAAACTACAACAGAACTTACTATTTCTAACCACTTATGCAATGAGCATCACAGATATCAAAACCAATCTGGGCTAAAACAAGTTCTTCAGACATTGTCGTTGCTCGGGAGGAGTGCAAAAGAACAAAATGGTAAAAGTAAACTAACAAATACATGGAAACTTCAATGAACATAAGGCCAAAAAGACATAAACTTCTCTGCAAAAGTCTCAACGGCAAATTTAGAAATCATCCATTCACTCTTTTGGAGATCCACGAGCAAACCATCAATATATCTCATTATATGAGAAAGCCAACTAATTTATCAATCATCAGTAGAACAGCTTAAAAATAATTGTTAACATAGATAAATGGCTAGGTAGTAGTATTTGATTCGATAGACTGTTTTCACTTAGCTGACTGGAGATGTTTTACATATCAAATGCAAGAACTTAAGGTTTTCTCTGAGACAATGTTTCAAGGATCAAGGACAGCCCTGGTGCATGCACAGTAAGTCGATTACATAGACCACAATGTGCTACTGCAAGCTGTACATTACGGGTAGGCCATAACATTTTTCCGAAATTCTGGTGCTCAATACATATAAACTAATTAGGACCTTTGTACTACAATTCTGTAAATGGGAAGTATAACAGATTGGTAGTCTATATTGAAACATTCCCTTAAGAATAAGTTAGTCTCACTTGTCCTATAGAATATGAGGACTCTTATCATACTTCACATTGTGATTTGACAACTAGATCTTCAAAATTCCAACTTTTGGATATTCTATATAATAATACTCCGGATTTCTCAACCACTTACCCTAATTTTCCCACATTTTCATTCATACTTATTCTCAATAATCTCTGCCGTTAATAAATGCTATCCCAGCCCTTCTACTTTTACCTCTTCATTTCACAACTTCCATGTAATCAAATGACTGGTGTAAACTATATTTTCAACAAATCTTTTGCAAAAACTAATATTTTTTCAGAATAAAAATTATCTTGTCTAACAGAACCATATATATATTTCTATCACAATTTCTTAGGGTAAGTTCAGTCACTGATTACAATAAATTAAGCAAAAATGATTTAATTTCACGCACATTTGGACAATCCAAACAGTAAAAGTGTTGCCAGACAAAAATTAGGTACGATGCAGGATACTAAAATTATTTTTTCTACATATTAGAACCGCGCGACTTTCATCACGGTGGCATCACAACATGATTCGGTAGCACAATCTAGAAAATTACACATTAGTCTTCCTCTTGATTGAAATAAAACCCTGACCACTGACAGAAGAAGGCAGAAAAGATGACAAAGATCGGCAGACAAGGAAACCATGAGTAGAAAGGATACTGCACCCAAGAATGAAGAGAAGGCGATAACAAAATAGAGCATGATAACTAAAAAGTTTGCTGTATGGACGGCATGACGTGAGAGAAAATATCTCCCTCTCTCTCACTTGCATCAATATTAACACAGGATAGCTAGAATCCGGTATCACAACCTAGAATTTAGATGGTGCAGGCCTCCTTCTCAGCCAATTCTGGCAACTCTAACCTGAACTCAAAGGTGAGGGGTCAGGGGTGTCTTTAATTTGGCCTTGAATATTACTAAAAGGGCTGTACAAAAAACTATACTGCATTTTGCCAATTCATGCAAATAGCCCCTATCATCACCAATTTCGACACACAACCCCCTGCACTTTCCGCGGATTGTGACAATCTGCCTCATCTAGTTGAGGGCATTAAAAAGATGTACAGAGTGAAGGACAAAATAGCATTGTTTACCACCACTGTTGCCAACATCATAACACAACAACCACCAGTGCATCACTACTGCCTTCACAACCATCATTTTTACCACCACTGCAGCCTAAACACCAAATTCAAACCCACCAAAATCAGAACGAGTCACAATGTAAATTCCACATTACCAATACAGCCACCGCTGCCATCGACGTAACCAACTACTAACAGCCACAAAAATCTTATAAAGCACACCAAGAACCTAGTTCTCTCTCTCTTTGTCCGACCACAAACGAACCTGAATAATCCCCTGGTCCAAATCGAGAAGAGGAAAGCAGATCGACTTCCAGTTTTCTCTCTCTCTCAAAAAAAAAAAAACGAATACCACAGCTTCACCGTATTGCCACACAAACCACCATGGCCGACCAACACCCACCAAACACCAGGTACCAAGCTTATACACCATCACCAATCTCAAACAAACCACCAATCGAAAACTCAGACCACATAGACAACAAAAAACTACCACCCCTGATGAAGAAGACACGCTCCTGTGTGTGTGTGTCGCTCTTCTATTTTGAAACATTATATTGGGCTTCATTTGGGGTGTAAAATTCAGCTCTTTTAAGAGGATGAAGCTTCTTTTAGAAGATTCAACCCTTTAAAGCGAAGCTAGCATGCAGAGGTAGAGGATGCTTTGTTTAGAAAAATGTGAAGATAAAAAACTCTACTCCAGAAGTATTGGAGGCTTGAGTTTTGAGGAGTCTACCCGGGGTGCCTATCGATCTCTCTTCCTTGTAGAGGTGAGGAGAGATTAGCTTGAAGTCACTTCTCTATTTTTCTGTTTCTATGCGCAGCACGGTGTGCCAGAACTAGCTTTATGCCATCTTTCTCTTCCTGTTGTTAATGTTTCTGTTTTGGTTTTCTTCTGAAATCTGACAAGTATTGTGCTCATAGCATAATTTAATATCATCTCCTATGTTGTTTTGCATCAGATTTTTTACTTTGTAAGGTCAACTGAGGGGGACTGGGGTTCAATTTTAGGGAAAATTTACGAACGCTTTAGAGGGGTTCTGGGTTCAATTTGAATATTACTTCGCTTTGGTTACTTGGTCCAAGATCAATTTTAGCTCCATTGGAAGGGCGGGTCCCACTTTTTTGTTTGATTTGGGAGGCATAGGTTTGGTTAACGGGTCTTGACTTATATATGCCCATATGGTGGGTTGAAGACTTGAAGTTAAGCAATGTTTCGGTGAAGTGGACCGGAGGTGTTGGTGATAAACTATCCTCTAAACCAGTTGTTGGAGAGATGGAGCAAGGGTTCGGTGGTGGAAGTCAAGGGAACAAATCTTTCTTGGTCTGGTGATTGGGAAATGCTTTTGAGAAGTACGGGTGTGGTGCATCTTCATTCGTGTTCGAGCCCCGGGTGCGGACGCGGCATATTTCCGACAATCGGGGGTGCGGGTGCAGTGAATACAATCATATATTATTTTTATATAATTCATAAGATGTTTGTATATTTATATGACATTCTATCAAAATTGTGGGGTCGATAGTATATTTCAACTTAATAAAGGCGCATTCCGAATTTTAAGTAGAAGATACTAACTTAATGGTTTGAGAGGGTAAAAGTAATTTACCTTTTCAAGGGTCGTGTTTACTCCATACAATTAAAGAGTAGAGAAAGAGGGGAGAAGGGCATGCGGATATCAGAAGATGGAGAAGATGCACAGAAAAAAACGGTCAGGTATGATTCATGTCCCTTCTTTGAACTCCTCTTCTCCTCTCTCTTGATCTTGTCGTTAGCAAGGGTGGACTGAAAGAGTGGGGTTTTTCCCTCAGAAACCACCACAGCAGCACTCAGGAAGCACCCAGCAGCATGCAAGCACCCGAAAACACCCGGTGGGCGGTGCCACACCTGAGAGAAGCACCCGTGCTTCTCAGGTGATCAGTGCTGAATACAGTCGATGGACATGGCTTACAGAGGGAGAGAGATAGCAATGGTGGTGGTGGTGAGAAGCGACTCTTTTGCCCTTCAGTCTGTCCAAGTTTGTTAAAGTCGTCAACCAAATGGGCCAGTGTCACAGTTAGTGAAACTGCAAGGGTATACGTGTCCTAAGTGGTAAAATGCAGGTCATTTTTCCATACATAATCCTTACTGAAAAGATTATATGGCTTGCCAGCAATAAATTGGGTGAGAGACTTGTTGAGATGACTTACAGATGGCTCTGGAAACAGTAAGCTTATCAATACAAAACATTGATAGACCAGCTGGCATCAAACTTGGCCGGTTTTGTACCCCAGATTCAAAGTTAAACCACAGTGTTGGCTCTGTTCCCCATGCCACGAGGAATTGGATTTATCTGGTTCTGGAACAGGAAAGGGTACAAGGGGCGTGACACCCTACAGGATTCCGTCTCAGAGCGTATGCTTTCTTTGGATGTCTTCGTACGAAATCGATCTTTTGGGGTACGAAATACCACTGGATGACCCAACTCTTACAATCTTTTCAAGTCAAAACAAACTCTAGTAATGCAAAGGGAAAATAGAGACCACTTGTTGGATCACTCAATCCACTATCCTGGAATGCTACTGTACCACTTCCATGTTTCAAAAAACGTGATCAAATTTGATAGGGCATGGCTAAATAGTGGAACCTATATTTACACACACCATCCTTCTCTACTGTGATAAACCACCAACAGTATCTTACAGACACCTTAGATATTTTCACATGCATGTATATCGTGCACACAAACAGATTTGACAAATTAATTCTCTGTACATAATATGGGTACTAGGTTATGGGGAGAAAATATGAGAAGCATTATACATTCATTACACAAATTCTGTACCAAGTTAGGTTCTAAACACATCTTGACAGGCGGAGCAGCTTTTATCATATGATAAGTAAAGTTAATAACAGAATTTAACAGTTCATCAAGAAGGAGAGACAAGTGAAATACAATACAGACAACCCACATGGTAATTTAGCAAAATTGCACCTACCATAAGGTGAGATGAGATGGGATCTTTTCCATAAGAATACTCAGACAATCTAAGGTTTTAACTTGTAAGGTTCATATTGTTCACATAGAAATGGGAAAACTCAACCTACACAAAAAAATACCTCAGACAAACTGCAAAGTGCAATTACTTACAACCTAATACCTACAATAGTAGACAAGGCCTCCATAAGCTAAATGCACTTGAAGGGGGAAAAAAGTTAAGGTGGAGCAACAAGCTGCAAAAGTAAAGAGGTAGATGATATTACCGTGAGAAAGACGAGATATAGCATACGAGCGACGCATTTGATTGTTAAGACATAATGTTTGGCTGCTTGATATCGACTTTCTCTGAGATGTTTTACGGGGTTTATTAGCATAAACCAGCTGTATGTCTTCCTTCCAGAAATGTCGAAACACCATGACCTTTAATGTGAGCACTCTCTCCTTAAATTTTAGAAACCGTTTCCTCGCAGCAAATTTCTCTTTCATAACTGTATTATTTGGACAGTTAGAGAAGATGCTAGTTCTTGAATTATCAACAGTGCACCCAACAGATGGCAACACTTTATCAAAGACAGTAAAAGCTTCATCTGCAAGCTCTTTGTTGGAAGCGGTTATAAGATCAACCAATTTGATTTCTGTAGGACCATGCTCATTTGTAAGAACACGAGATTTACATCCATAAACTGTAACTTCCTGCTCCAGGTCTTCAGAGGTATTGGCATCAATATCAGCAGAACCCACACTATACTGAACCCGGTTAAACAGAGCATCATTCTTTGATGAAGAAAGGAGACCGATAAACTTCGATGTCATAACACCTGAACTATCAGCACCGTCACCTCTTAGGGGATCAGGTATTTCCTCCATGTCAGTATCTTGCTCCTTAATCACGTTTCCAGAAGAAACAAGCTGCAAACCAGCAAGCTGGGAAATTGAATCAGAACCAACCTGTACTTCATGAGTTTGAACGTCAGAAGATCCAGTCAAGGAAGTGGTCATTGCTGGAAAGTGACAATAACTTCCAGAACCGGATATTAACATGTTCAACTCATTTTCCAGTGATTCAATTTCAGATTCAGTTATCTCCAATGCCTTTGTAACACTACCCTTCCATGCTAGTAACCTCTTCATAGCAGTGGTCCTAACAAAGCTAGAACCTTCTGCAGTTGGATCATCAAATTTCAGTGATTCACTAAGTTCAATAAGTGAGGAGCTTAACTTGGCAACAGAAGCAGAATCCAGACTTTCTAAATCAACATCGCTTTCTTTCACATGGTCCTTGGAATGGAGATTTGATGAACCACTCCCATTAGAAGTAGCATTATCTGCCCTTGACCTTTTCTCCACTATACCTGTACAGAGAAGATAAACAAATTCAATTAAGATGAATAAGTGAGATATCCAAAAGATAACAAAGAAACCAATAAATAACACTGAATAATACAGCTGTATCTTCTACGAGTAGTGCATTAACTGGACTCCCAAATGTAGTTCACAAATAACAAGGGAAACCTTAAAGTTCAAAGAGACAAAATTGTTTGAATTTAGTAAAATGAAGCTCTAGTACATGAGAAATACCTGGACTTAACTAGCAATTTTTAGGCTAGAATTGACACATATACATCATACATCTGTGAACAACTGAAAAGATATCATTGAAGCATGGTCAAAGAACAAAAAAATAAATGAAATAATCAATTTTTCCTCGTTCGAATCCCTCTAAAAGATTCTATATTTGTGAGGGTGTTTCACTGCAGACAGAACATATATTTCAATGCTCCACATCAATCTTACTTTTCAATATCAAAGTCACCATCCAGGAATGATTTTTTCAAGATAACTGCATTATGCATGGAGTTTATAATTTTAAAATTATAGTTTTTTTGTTATTGTCAGAAGATAACAAGAAATGCATCCTAGTGCTGACCATCAGTTAGCAAGAGGAAATCTCCAACACTTGGTAGGAGAGATCCAGTTATAAGAAGTTGAAGAGGTTGGTGAGCTGGCACTGGCTCCTCTTACACTTGGCGATCCTGAGATAGAGGAGTTACTTTGCAAGAATGATTGAGAAGCAAGTGATTCCCATATTGACAGTGATAATTAGAGGTGTTCTTCGATGTTATCTTTCATTGTGGTTGTTTCTAATAACTTCAAGCTGTTTTGTTATCAATAACGACTATTTGTTCTCTCTTTCTCGTAGGGGTATGCCCCTGTTGTTTCTGTAATCGTTTTTATTGCTATGACATCTTTCGTTGCTGGTGGAAAAAAAAAATAACAACGATTTGGTGAGGTCCACCCTAATATTGTTTACATATGAATGTATGTAATGTTGAATGTTTTTAATTCGGTATTATGTAATTCAGCCTATTGTTGTTTATGTTCTAATATGTAATATTATGTTTGCTAAGTAATATAAAAATATATAAATAACATAGCTGTGTCCCTGTTGCACCTGCCTCGATGATTCATACGGAATCAGCAAGGGGGCTATTAAGATTGATACATCACAATGATTCACAGTCTAGACAGAACACACACGCGCACACACACACCGAGATACAGCTTAAATCCTACTGCAGAGTTTGAGACCAACTCAAACAACTATGTTTATTATGCGACACAGACCGCGACTGCAATATTCTACATTAGAATGGCACAAAAGTTGGTCAGCACAACATATGTTGGATGTCCGCCTCTCATGCGGCTAGGTACATAAACTTAAGCTCTGTTGCACCGACACTCCAAATATGGCCTCGTTCGCGTTTGAGACACTCAGGACACACGGAAACATCTCCGACACGCCAGGTGGCGTTTTTGTAGATAAAACAGCAAAAAATTGGCCGGACACACCGCAGACACTTGGGGGACACACATGTCTTAAATCGGAGACGCTGTGGGACACTTCAGAAATTTTATTAAAGTTCTTACGGGTCGTTTTGTGATGTTTTATAAAGTAGAGGGATTGTTGTGAAATTATGGAGTGTTCTCAAAACAGAAACTGACTTAACCCTAGCCTCACTATCTCAAATCGGGTTTCAGGAAGAAAGAGTAAACTAAACGAAGAAAGAAGGGAAAAACGAAGACATATCTGTGTTCTGGTTCTAGAATGATGCTTGAGCACATGACCTTTACGTTGTTAAGTTGTAATGTCTTGTGATTTTATTTATGCTTTTGATGTGTTTGTAGTGACTGAACCTATTTATGCTTTGATGTGTTTGTCGTAACCTAGGTTGCACGGAAAGGGGTACGGGTACGGCAAGACAAGGAGACGCCGACACGCCAATTTTTGAAGAATCGAGAAACGCCGACACGGTATATATATATATATGTGTGTGTGTGTGTGTGTGTGTGCGTGCGTGTGCATGTGTGTGTGTGTGTGTGTGTGCGCGTGTGCGTGTGTGTGTGTGCCTACAATTATTTTCCGCAGTTTTATGGCAGGCAAACACCTCAAGGTAAAGTCATAAGGCATTACAATAAAGACATTAAAGCAATAACAAGTTTAGTCACTACCAAGTACAAATAGATCAAAGCATAAATAAGCTCAGACACTAAAGGTAGGTCTTCTCTTCTTTCGTCTTCGCCTCTTAGTGTTTTTCTCTTTGTTTCGCAACCCTGATTCGAGTCTTTGAAATAGTGCGCGGCTAGGGTTAAAGGTCTATGTATCGAGAAGATGATACTTAATAATTTCACAACAGTGCCTCTAACTTTTTAGAATATCACAAAACGAACCCCGAGAAATTTTAAAAAGTACTTTACACGTGTGTCTCCGTTTTAAGACATGCATGTCTCCCGCGTGTCGGACGGCGTGTCTGGCCATTTTTTTCTGTTTTTCGAACCGAAATGCCACCTGGCGTGTCGGAGACGTTTCCGCGTGTCGGAGTGTCTGAAACGCGAACCGGAAAATATTTGGAGTGTCGGTGCAACACAGGTAGTAACTGAACTTGTTAATGTTTTGATGTCTTCTCTGTAATGCACAATGACTCTTTTTGTTGATATAAGTTGCAATTCTGTAAGTTTGCCAACTCTAGACTATCTGACAATGTATTACACGATTTAGTATAGTATTGTTATTTTCATTTAGACATTTACCTTCCGATATCTGTCAAATGCAAGTCCCCCAAAAAAAATTACTTACCCAAAAAAATCTGTCAAATGCCAATGTTACATAAAAATGAGAATATATATACACCCATATATACGTATACATATATCGCGTGTCGGCGTTTCCCGATTATCCTAAATTTGGCATTTCAGCGTCTCCGTGTCCGTCCGTACCCGTCTCTGTTTCCGTGCAACGTACTACGTAATCATTATTTGATATCCAGTACAGAAAATTATATGCATGTGTATATACCCAGATATAATCAACAGCTAAACAAAATAATTATCAGTTTACAGAATGGATAGTGTGTCTGTATTACCATAGTTATTGAATCCAAATTCAGGTTGTGAATTGAATTCCAACTTCACTGAATCACTAGTCAAAGTGTTAAAAGCAGAGATTAGCTTACGATCTTTTTTAGTAGAGAGAATAACATGTCTCATAAAACTATAGCACGTCTGAACAAAACATTCACATTTCAACAAGTGGCCTCAACTTTTACTAGGAGCACCACTCATCTAAAACATAAAAATAATGAAGATATAGGAACAGCTAAAGAGCAAGAAGACATAAGATACCACAAAAATGGAAAATAATAGAAAACAGGTAGCCTTGGCCTTAAGAAAAAAGATCTAGTCATTGAGAACGGAGGAAGTATTAATTCTTAGACTGGAACTTCGTCAGACCCTGAAGCTGAATCATACAAATCCATCTGAATCTCTACCGAATCATAATCTAGAATCAGGATTCATATAATTTCCGTTCCATTAAAGATTTAGAAGAATTAACGACGTTTCATGAATGAAATTAACCGAACAGTAATATTCAAATCGTTAATTGTAAGAATCTGACAACTACACATACTGCCATGTCTAAAAAGTAGAACCTTGCCACCACGAACAAAAGATGTTTTGTTGAAGCATCTGACTACCTTAAATCGCTATCATTGCATCATCAACTACATGTATCTCTTTGTAGTCTCTAGTACAAACATAAAAGCGAGTGCATTGACCATTTATCATCCATGGTTAATCCGCGTAACGAAATATTAGTTTTACTTTTTCCCAATCACAAGGTCATAAAATACTGGCAGACATTTCAGGTCACTTACTCAAAACAAACAGATGATACTTCTGAACCCAAAAGAAGGTGGACTAGAAACAATCTTCAACAGACGAGATAATAATACGAACAAGCAATTTGACTTAAATACATGGATCAATGATGCATTAGCGTATGACAGGTTTTGTTCGCGAATGACGGTTTCTGCTCATACTATCCGCCATCTGTATAACTGATCAAATACTGCAATCATCAGAAAAGAATAATGACCATTACCTGGAGAAGAATTACAGGGGATGGAGGAGGGCATGGCCGCGGAAGCAGATTCTGAGAAGATAGCAAGCCTGGGGCTTTTATCAGTCAAGTCTCGAAAACCAACAGATGAATCTTCTATGCTGCTACAATCAACCATTCCAAGCTTTGTTGGGACGTCAACTTTCTTACTCTCAAACTTAGCCAACCCCTCAGCCCACCTAACGTGGGGTTTTTTCCTCAAACTCGTTTCTTCAGATAGAGCAGTTGATTGAACACGGTGGGCAGCATCCTCTGACTGAGACTCTAATGAGATGACACTCTTTTGTACCTCATCTTTTGCTTCAGCAGAATCTACACCTGAGCTCTTTGAGAAGCTTGAATGGGAGAAGCCAGAACTCCTAGCGGACATGCTCCCTGCGCGAGTCCATTTATGAGGTTTCCCATAAAATGAACCATGTTGGTTTCCTCTCTCTGACCTCTTTCTTGCGCCAAATTCACTCACACTCTCAATCTTATTAGGCTGGAAATTGTAGTGAAATCGGTCCCTTGAGTAAACTGACCTCTGAGCACTAAGATTCATTGGTCTACCAGACCCCTCAGTGGATCCTCCATTCTCTAAAGGGTGACCTTTCCAGTCCTGTCTAAAGAAGGGTATATTTACCCTGCCATTTCCAATGTACCTTCTATCTTCACAAGGGCCATAATTTTGCCTCGTCTCCCCATCTACAATCTTCTCACTGGAAGAGAACCCACGGCCATATTGATCATTATAATGATGCCAACCACCCTGCTCACCGTGGCCTTCAGCAAAAGATCCACGCAAATATTGCAACAACAAAATTTAGTAACAATAGCATAACCAAATGACAAATAAATAATAATCGTGAAATTTTGAAAAGACAACAATGATCCCCATAACAATGAGAACACGACCCGTTGGATAACCAAGTAACCACAGATGGCAATATCCTTGCAGTGACTCTATGTTTGTTCACAATAAACTTCTCAAAGTGACTTTACATGGAAAAAATATCGCTCACTCCGTCCCAAATGTTTGCTCTGTTTGTAATTTTAGCTTGTTCCAAAATTGTGTCTTCTTCGGAAATGTAACCACTTTTCACCAAGACTTTTTCCACCCTTACCCCTCTTTCCATTTTGTTTTACTCTTTTTAATGGACTCAATGCACTACTGAATGAGGGAAATTTTGGTAGTGCATTAGCTTGTTGGTATCTTTTTTCACTACCTTAATGTGTGAAAATTCAATAAGACAAATATTTCGGGGCAGAGGGAGTAGAAGAAACTCACCATATTCATTCTTCCCAATGTAACCATAAGGGGAGAGCCCATTGCCGAATTGTCCAGGATAACGGTGCCAACCACTCGGCTCACCATGGTCTTCAGCAAAAAGTTCCGAACAGAGATACCAACACAGAAAATGTAACAAATTTAGTACCAATAGTAATACACACTGACTAACTGTTAAAAATATAGAAGAAAAATGGGTCCCCTGCACATTCTTGACATACAACCCTGAGAAATCATTGAATACCCACAACCTCGTACATGATTTATCCACAATTAAGTTATTCCAAGGGGTTTCACATACGCAAATCGTTTGAGCACATGACTAATATGGACGAAACCTAGATTTTGCAGAAATTCCAAAAGAATGAAAGAAAGATGCAAACTTTAGAACCAACTGCATAACCAATGAATAAAAACCAAAATGCAAACTTTAGTACCAACAGCATCACCAAATGACTATAAAGCCCTGACATTAAACAGGGAAATGGTCCATAGAAAATATCGAAACACAGCCCTAAGAAATCATCAAAGACCCAGAAATCATAATAATGTGCTTGGAGTGACACAAGGCTCCGTTGGTTGGTGGTAAAAAAAAATCCTGTAACATGTTTTCCCTTGTTTTGGTGTTTTGGTGCTGTTTGGTTGGAAGTAAAATATTTTCCTGTGAAATGTTTTCCCTCAAATGATGTAAAATGATTTACACATTTCAAGTCACTACCACTACCGCCTACCTCCACCACGACCCATCACCGGCACCCACCTTTACCGCCACCCATCACTGCCATTTTCGTCACGGCCCACTGTTTCGGCAAGAGTCAACCAAACAAGAGAAAATAATTGCAGGGAAAGCTTTTTCACAAAAAACATTTGACGCGTAAAATATTTTCCCTCGTAAAACATTTTACTGCGAACCAAACAGAGCCTTCACAACCAAACTCTTCAAATGCTTTCAAAAAAATGTCTGAAATGAGCTGCTAAATAAACTAATGAAAAAGTTGGTCCCTGAATACAGTCCAAAGACATCAAGCACCCCAAGCCACAAGGACATCAAGCACCCACAAGTTGATTGACAACCAAGCTCTTCAAATGAGTTTCACACGAAAAAAACCAGTTTGATGCTGATCAGATAACCATCCAGAAAAAGACTAATCCCATCAAATCTACTCTAAATTGGTTCACACAGTCAATTTCGTTGAACATCCGAAATGAGCTACAAAAGATGATACACAATGTTTGGAAATCATCAAACACCCACAAATCCTAGCATACTCGGTAACTATCAATTGATTCAAACCTAAAGTCTTCAAATTGATTTCACTCAAAAACCCATTTGAAGAACATAGATGGTAAGAAAACCCACCTGGTAGTCTGCTGCGAAACCCACCAACGCCCCGCCCATAATAAGCTCCAGGTGAAGACCAATCATGGCGAGGAGCTTCTCTCCGGTACGAAACGGGCCTTGTGCGATTCGGCGACCGATCGCGCTTCTTCGTCTCCTTGGAGAGGTCCTTCCGATCCCGAAGCAACGACTCTGGAGGCATGGAGAATCAATGTAGGATAGAAATTCTTGCAAGAAGATGATGAACCCACCACAGAAAGATAGCTGCAGGGAGAGAAGAAGAAGCGGCAAAATTTGTGAATTGAGAGAAAGGGAGAGTTGTAACCTAAATTGACTGTTCAGAAGTCTCTTTCCCCATTTGACTTTTTCACACTGTTTACCGGGTCACTCTGGCCCGTCATTCGGATAGAAAAATGATGCAATTTTTTGATAATTTGTTTATGTTGCTGTAGAGTAAAAGTTGATGTAATGGGCCTCTAAAGCCCAACAGGTTTTTAGTTTCAATAAAAATCTGATTCTAAAAAAAATTGCTCTATAATACGGCGAACGGCGAATAGATAATCAAAAAATGATATCGTTTTACGATCCGAACCACTCGATTAAAGTGACTCAAATACGAGTTGAAAAAGTTAAATGGGTGAAAGAGAAGAAACAAAATGGTTGTCACTCTAATCACTAGTCAGTAGAGGGCCTGACGTTTTGATGCTGACGCGAAAAAATGGAGAATAAACTTTTTTCGTTATTTTTGTTTATTTTGGTGAAATTCTTCATTTTATTTTTAGGGAAAAATCTATTTATTTTCTAAAAAAATTCAAGAACTCTTATTTGTAATTTTTTGTTTTTTTAGAAATTACATTTATTTTTAAGGAGAGTGGAGAAAACGCAACCGTGCCAACTATCACCACTTACGACACGATTGAACATAAAATTGTAACAATCCAATCGGATTTTTGTCTCAACAACTTATTTACTTGTAGTACTGTTACCACCGAATAAAAAATGTTTAAGTCTTGAAAGTGTTAGTAGAAACTCCCCAGATACTATAAAAATTTTAACATATAACTTTACATTGGTATTATTTTGCTGACACTGTGATACTAACAGTTTAAGAACTGATACATAACTCCATTGCAGTATTGAAAGTACAGACCTCGCGCACCAACCAAGTCACGTCCGTTAGTAAACTTTTGACAATCGTCGTTTGAACGGTAATTAGTAGGGTTAATATAGTCTAAACACTCTACCAATTCGGTAATTAAGGTTATTTGTGTCATTTTAACATCCATTTCTTGAAAAATGAACGTTATCATTTGCAGGTGAACGTTGGGGTTGTTGGTCGTGAATATAAGGGGTTGTTTGTGTTAGATCAAAATAGAACTTCATGTAGATTATTTAAAGGCGAAATCATAATCTACAACACATAAACTATCATCTAGAATAGCCAAGAACAAAAGAACATCAAATAAGACTAACCTCGGTCCATAGCTAGTGTAGTTTTCTTCAACGTCTTGATGATCTTGAGTAAACCGCGATCTTCCAACCACAACTCGGACCAGCATCAATGATGTCTCTCAATGGGAAGAGTGAGACTACTGTATTCGAATGTGTTGGGGATTACAGCCCTGGTAGTCTTTATATACTAAATTGATGAGGCTCCCATAACCTTAATCAATTAGTAATGGGCTACTACACATTACAAAGCCCACACCACTTTATGTTCCTACGAGCCCAATTATTAATTAGAACACTTTAGTGGCCCGTTTATTTGATAGCCCAATAATATAACTACTAATATTTTCATATTGGCCCACAAAGAAATAAAAATTCCCAACAATCTCCCACTTGGGCCAAACTTGAAAACCCGGATGTAGTTATATTTCATAATCCATAGTGCTAGCAAAAGTGCTATCAACCTTAGAACATTCCTTATAACAATCTGGTCCATTGTCCATACCAGTGTGAGACCAAAGCGACCTTTGCTACATTTAAATATAGTCGTAACAAAGACCCATCAATGATCACCAAACCAATGCATTCAACGACATAGATCAAGTGTGGATGTGTAGCGGGAAATTACATGCAATGTGATCTTTAGACATGCCTATTTCCACTGATCCTTACTGAAGTGAGATCAAACATTATAATTTTCATCTTTATGCTAAACCGCAATTGGAAATTCATAATAACAATAATTCAGAGTTACTTGATAAAAACACAAATTTTTTCTGCAGAAACTGAAGTAAGTGTCTCGAGAAATGACATTCATTGGATACAACTCCCACTAAACCAAAGTACCTTAGATATTACCACTCCAAATGAGCAATCCGCTCTTCAACACTTTATGTGGTAATTCCTTAGTTAGAGGATCCTCAAGAATGGAGTTATCACAACAATGTCAAATTGACACAAACACTCTGAATATTTCTTAAGAAGAAATGAGACTTTATGTCAATAAACTTGACCTAATCCTCGGAATCAGATTCAGTGATCTCAAAATTATCTGAATTCCGATAAGCGAGCAGTCTTTTGTTCTCTTCAATACCTTACTAATCGATTGCATGTTAACCTTAATACATACAATGATTAACCAAATTTATACCAAATATACCAATATGTATACAATAACCGCATGTGTACATATTCTGTTATACACAAGACTCGTTGATTTGGTGTATTACGAATCTTTGCATCCTTATTACTTATCTTAATATTCTTGATATACTGAATTAGACTAGAAATTGTCTCCTTCAACAGTAAGAGTATTCCTTAGTGCACAACCTTAGGTACTAGATCTAGCAAACACCTTATCGATATAGATCTCTTGTCGAATACTCAATGTCATACCACAAGAGCATTTATTTTTTGACACAAGAAATATGTCCCCAAGATATTTTCTTTAGAGACCTTATAAAGAATATCTTGGTTCCACCCAACAAGTCTATATCGGTGCTAGTCAAAAGAGTATAATCCAAATGATGCACCAGAAAATTACTCCAACTGAACTGTGGTATACACAAACATCTACCATAGTTATATGGCAACATAATGAGATAATACATTTATGAATATTGTGACACCATATCTAGAAGCAAGCTTTAAACCATGAATGGAATCGTGTAATTGACAATACATTTACTTTGAATTACCAAAGTCAAAGTTATATGATTGTAATTCATTTATCCATCTATATGTACATCTACTTTAAGTAGTTGTACATAACACCTCAAAAGAGAATTTCGTAAAACTCTATGAATTCTCTTTATAGTCAGGGCCTCCTTTAGATGAAAAGTAATGACAATGTATGACCTTCATATCTTTCATAAGTACCAACAACACACCTTCTTTATTGTAACTAACAATAAATTATGCTATTATGAAAGATTCCAAATGTCTCTAATTTTGTCAGAGATTTCATCTTACCATTACAAAATCAATTCACTTAATTTGTTTGACTTGTGAGAAGTTGATTGAATCATCTTCCACAAACCTTATGTCAAACCCAAATACATGAGAATAACATGTAATACATAAATCATATTTCTCGTGTCATTAGTGAATTACTTTAGCGGCACTTGACATTTGAGGCTGATGAGTTTGCCTATTATGAGTAATGGAATATTTCTTTGAACAATGTGAATAACTTAATATGCCCCCTCTTATTTGGACAAACAAATAATCTTCCTTTGACCCGATTAATGTTCGCATAAACAAGTATGCCTTATTATTTGACCACACAATGACCTTCCTTTGGACCGATCATTGCTTGCATAAACAATAGACATGCGCATTTCACAAACATAACAAACTTTATGTTCAAAGAATATTCCTTATAACTGTATCTCTCACTCAAACTCAACATCCTCAAAAGTCTCAAGAAAAGGGCTTTATTTGAGAAGACAAATTGCGAGATTTAGAACTTCTCAATTATTAATGACATCAATAAAAGTGGCAACGAGCAAACACCAAACTCAATATCTCCCACTAGACCAATATGGCCTCACTTTACGTGGGATGATCCGAAATGATAAGTTCCTTATGTTAGGCATTCGCCTAGCCAATCATATATGGTATCCAATAGCCACTTTAATACGTAAAGTATTGTAAGTTGCAACTTTAAATCTTTAATCTCATTGCCTCATGATAAAGGAAAATGACTAATTCTCCTTACTATATCCAGATATGTTTAATTTCATCCCCACAAACTTAATTTATGCAACTATGTCTTCAACTCCATGTAGGGAAGAAATTAAAAGCACATCTATGAGAATTAAGTTAACACAGTGAATGATGTTACCGTATACATTCACATTCTTTACTTCTCAAATTTATTATAGGTGTTGATGAGGTGGACAAAAGCCTAATGAACTAAATATGATACTGTTTTCCACTCAAAACAACTAGAAAGAGTGGTATACCATATCAGTACATATAAGTTCTAGTGTATCCTTATTCCACACACATCAAAGTTTTTATACACCTCTTTACACTTTCAGCACAAATTCAAAATATTTGTGAAATCAAGGAGGTTTCGAATTCTATTACACATAAGCATCTTAATTCTTCCAACGAAGATATTCCTTTAGCTTTTGTGCCATACCATATACATAATTCTTACTCTTGCATCATTGTACCTCAAAATGACATGCATGGTCTTTCTTAATGAAGCATTACATTTGAAATATTATTTTTAATCGAAATGAAGCATTTACAACTTCCCGAATTACCAAAATTTCTGAATTTATCCCATATGAACGAAAATATAATTTTTCTTAACATTAGTAAATGCACAAAATTCAAACAATGTTTGAAAATAAGCTAAAAGTCTTTATTGCTTTAACTATATTTGTCTTGCCATTGCCCATAGAGATGAATCTTTTAGCATCAAGTGGCTACTGGCCCAACAACCAACCATGCATAAATATTCTTAATTGAGTAGTTACACCAAATCTACTCATCAAATATGATTAGGTATAATAACTCAAAATTTTATCCATAGTGAGAAGTAAAATTTTCCTTATCCAGCATATGGCATTAAATTCATATTCACACGTCCACTTATATATATATATGTGTGTGTGTGTGTGTGTGTGTGTGTGTGTGTGTGTGTGTGTGTGTGTGTAAAAAATATCGAATATTACCGAATGATATTATATTTACATATTTTGGACCGTGATTCGACTGCAACTTACATTACTGTATCCCCTTTATCTCGACTATTATCCTTAGGGTAAATACTAAACGAGTACATTTAGTTTAATCGCATACAACTATTTTCTCTTTAACACATATGAGTGAAAAGTTCACAAAGAACTTATTTATCCATATGAGCGTTACAACTCTCCGTATACTCACTTAAGTGCTTTAGAGGAAATATAAATACTCCTTATGAGCATGTCATTAGACAACTCTAACTTTAGTACTTAAGTTCTTAATTGATATTAAAGTTTTCCGCATGTACTCCCTTACGTTCCTCCTTTTACAAGATAATGTTGACTAAAAGTCCTCTTAATGTTTTCTCTAGAAAACTTCGACACATAACCTTGAGGAACTCAATAGCATTACCATTACTTAACTTAAAAGCTTCTAGAATTAACTTTATTTTCAAGAATTTATACATGCTATAAAAGCACTAAATATGAATCTTTGTCAGCAGCAACAAATAGAAATTAAGCTGACTTAAATAGAGAACAAGTTAAAGACATGAGCTCAAAACACAAATATATGTACAAGCATGAAATAAAATATAATCACAAAGTATTCATGCAAGACATAAATCAACAATATAATGACGGGTTCTTTAGAAGATACCTATCACAACATTGTTGTTTAGTCTTTGGACAGAAACAACAACTTGTAAGTGGTACTCTCCACGTAGTAATCAAATATTGACAGTAAGTCCGGTCAAACAATAAGTCTTCCTTTGGGCCGACGTATTGTTCACATGGAATAACTTGATAACCGTCACATATTTACTACCACAAGTGTGCTTATTATTTGGCCAACTAACAACCTTCCTTTGGGCCGATTAGCTAGTCGCATAAATAATAAACACACACATCTTTATATCCCAAAATAAATAAATTTTACATAATAGAGGTCACTTTGGCGACATATTATTTCAACTGATTTATTCTAGGATACAAGACCATTTTATTTTAGTGTAAATACCAAAATTACACTAATGTCTAAAATGTATAATTTATTGTAAAATGTCAAAGTTACACTAATGTATTAAATGTAGAACCCGAAATATTAATCTTTTAGTGTAATACAAAAGATTACACCCAAATGTTCATAATGGTGTAAGATATCAAATATGCACCAAATATCCTTAATGGTGTAAGAATACTAAATATATATCAAATATCATATGTTGTATGATACCAAATATATGCCAAAAGACACTTAATGATGTAAGAATACCAAAGATACACCAAAGATATTTACTGGTGTAAAAATACCAATGATACACCAAATATCAATTATGGTGTAAAATACCAAATATACACCAAAGATATTTAATAGTGTATGAATACCAAAGATACACCGAATATCAATAATGGTGTAAGATACTAACCATATTTCATATTGTGTAATATACCAAATATACACTAATGATTTATAATGGTGCAACATACTAAAAATACACCCCAAAAACCAACAACAGTAATAATCACGCATATTTTATCCATGAATCATGTTATAAACATGATATACAAACAGTAATATCATGAGAGAAACATTACTTTAGTAAAAAACATGGAAATAATGAGATTACATGTCCAAAAACATGCTAAAATACGAAATTATTTATTTTGTCCAGAAAAATATTCCGAATCTGGAAAATCTAACCGTACAGATGGATTCACCCAAAAACCTAGGGTTTGACTATTGAATCGCCCAAATCGGATATCTAGAACTCCCGGAATAGCCAAAACAATATGAGTCGTCTGATCTGGGCGGCACAACAAAGCAGCGGTACACGCTGCCACACCAGATCGAAATTCGGCACAGCCTAGATCTAAGGCAGTGTTTGGCAAATCATTAATCGGAGCAGTTGGTTTAAGACACCATAACTTTCAAACCGTAAGTCGGAATTAAGCTTATAATATATCGTTAGAAAGCTTGTTTTGAGATCTTCGTGACCATATAAAGAACTCCCAGATCCGACATAAGCACAGAAAACGAGGCTATAACCCTAATTCGGGATTAAATTAAAATATTTGTTCTTAACAATCCTAGCATGATAGTGGCTCTGATACCACTTGTTAGATCAAAATGGAACTTCATGTAGATTATCTAAAGGCGAAATCAAACTTACAACACATAAACTATCATCTAGAATGGCCAAGAACAAAAGAACATCAAATAAGACTAACCTCGGTCCATAGCTAGTGTAGTTTTCTTCAACGTCTTGATGATCTTGAGTAAACCGCGATCTTCCAACCACAACTCGGACCAGCATCAATGATGTCTCTCAATGGGAAGAGTGAGACTACTGTATTCGAATGTGTTGGGGATCACAGCCCTGGTAGTCTTTATATACTAAATTGATGAGGCTCCCATAACCCTAATCAATTAGTAATGGGCTACTACACATTACAAAGCCCACGCCACTTTATGTTCCTACGAGCCCAATTATTAATTAGATCACTTTAGTGGCCCGTTTATTTGATAGCCCAATAATATAACTACTAATATTTTCATATTGGCCCACAAAGAAATAAAATTTCCCAACAGTTTGGTGTTCTTTTCAGAGACACTTTCTAGTTATATTTATTGAGCTGTAAAAAATAAAGTGAAAGGGAGATTTTGATGGCCGCTAAATTGTGTCGTTATAGACATGAAACTTCGTTCTCTACGTCATGAACGAATAATAACCCGAGTAGGAGATTTTATGGATATTTGAACACTTCGGTATGTGTCAATTCTTTTATTTTTTTTATGTTGAATAATCAAAATACTATTTTCGGATACACAATTTTGTTTATTGCAGCTCAAAAAATGGAGGTTGTGGATATTTTGGTGAGTGGTACGATCCCGCTATGTGCGCAATATCAAAAGAAATAATACCTAGATTGTTGAGGAGGTGTAATATGTTGGAAGCTAAAATGTAGAATATGAATGAAAAAGCAAATCTAATGTTGAGTTGGTGTAATATGCTTGAAGCTAAGATGAAGAAGATGATTGAAAAAAACAAATCAACTACAATATTTATCATATGTGTTGGTCGGAGTTGTGCTTATCCTAATATTAAGTCTTATCATGTAGAATAATGGTAGTAAGTCATGATGCGGACGTTTTTGTATCAAGGACCGTAAGAGCAACCGAAGAAGGGGGTCTCCGGCACTGGAGCACGATTATTGAGAAGATGCCGCCCAGGAGGTGGGATTGGGGTGCGGTGGGCTTGGAGGAGGTTGATCGTTCTTCCCTCCGGTCTTCTGAAAGAAACTTTTCCCCCTTGCGTTTGATGCAAAACAGTTTCACCCCTATTGTTGTTTGTTTGTTTGTTTTAACAATTTTGAGTACATACATATTGTATAAAGGTGTAAAAGATAATTTCCGCCCTCACATTTGATCCAAAAAGACATAGCAATAGCGAAAGAACATTACCAAATTTTTTTAATGAAACACGAAATTTCAAATAGCGAACAAGACAACAAAATGTTTTAGTTTCTTTGACTGTGTTTGGCTCACAAATGTTGGATAAGATCCTGCTTCAGTTGAGCGTTCAATGCTCGAGACCGTATTGTCAGATAGCGAACCATGTATGTTTCTATATCTATATCTCCAGTTATTGGATTTGGGTTTGCATAAGCTCCGTCGTAGTAAGATGCACGTGCTCGACGTGATCTATTTCCAACAGTTTCGTCATCATCTGATTCCCCGTCAGCATAGTTCTCCCGCTCGTCTTCCACAATAATGTTATGTAGAATAATGCACGTCAGCATGATGTTATGTTTATCATCTCAATTCCACCATCTTCCCGGTTGTATGAAAATGGCAAATCTTGCTTGTAAAATACCAAATGCTCTTTCTACATCTTTACGATAAAGCTTCTTGCATTCTCGAGAAGTGTTGTTCTTGAATTGTCTGCGGAATTTTGATAAAATGAACAAATGTTCCACATGAAGGATAAATACCATCTACAAGGTAGTATACACATAATATTATCTCCCGTTAACTGCATATTGTACGCTTGGTACTTCTCCACTTGTCATTCGGTCAAATATCGGGGAACAACTGAGCGTGTTTACGTCGTTCCTAGATCCCGATATTCTAGAATAAGCATGCCATATACATGTATCGTGGCTAGAAACTGCTTCTAATATTATAGTTGGTTTATGTGATATTCCTGTAAATGCTCCCTTCCACGCCGTTGGGCAATTTTTCCATTGTCATTGCATGTAATCTAGTGAACCAATCATGCATGGAATACTCGACGTTCTACTTTTTGAAGAAGTTTTTGCATATTTGTAGTTGTAGGGGCACATATATATTCATCCTTGTGCATCGATACAACTGTTCGGCAGAAGTCACGCACATTTTGGAGTGTCGTTGACTCACCAACCCAAAAATATTCATCGAGTGAATCAGCAGGACATGAGTACGCCAACATACATAGGACCATACTAACCTTTTGTTGGCCTGTAAAACCTGCTTGGCCGGCACAGTTTGTTTGTTGTTGAAAAAATGGGTTATGTTGTTGTAATTTTTGAAGTAAGCGAATAAAGAATGGTTATCTTAACTGGAACGGCGTCTGCAATCGTCATTTGAATGAACATGATCTTGAACGAAATAATCATTCATTAATTGTGTATATGCCGCAATCCGATTGTGTCGTTTGTTTCTATGATCTGGAACATAACCACGAGAACCAGAAGGGAGATCCTCTTGATCTTCAGACAAAAGAAGTGTTGTTGCAAATGCATTGTTATGATTGATATTTGCAAGTAGTTCTTCGTCATCGTATCTTTTTTGCTAAAGACTATTGGACTGGCAAAAAATCTGGTGCGCGTCACCGCGCTGCGAAGCGCAATCTTTTTGGGACTGATCATAATATGTCATTTCCGCCGCCCGGCCCTGAGTTAGATCCTTACTGAATTTATGGGCATCGAAACACCCATTATTAGGGACTCTTGTTTCTGATTTTAATTTTTATAATATTAGTATGTGTGATTTATTATGTTCAATAAACTCGTGTACGATGTGATTTGCATCTTAATATGTTCCAATAAATAATATTTTTCATTTCAATTATAATTGTCTTCTTAGTTTATCTGCTTATTAAAATAATTTGGTTACATTTTATTTTTTAATTTTAATATTGTTAACTATAAATAATAGACAAATAAATGAGGTGTATTAAATGAATCATCATATGATTGTATGAAATGTTTTAGAATATAATAGTACTAGAGGGCTTCGGGAAGACTTTTTCTTGCTGGGTGGAATATGGCCGTTCTGTAATATTTAAGAAGTTATGTGGGGTCCAAATTAGTGTAACAATACTTTGAGAAGCCCTCTTCTTGCGGATGGCCTAACTGTTCAAAAATCTTTTGCTCTAACATAAAGTTTTGACTAAACATGCCTCATATGTAGATTTGAACTGTACCAAAGGCTTAACCCAGTCACATAGAGTTCAGGTCCTTGAAAATTCTACGCAAAACACATTGCGAAAACTCATATATGCACCACCATTCTACCTCAACTGTAGCATTTACCAAAAAAGACTAGTAACATTTACACCTAACCTGTAGCAATGACTTAACCAAAAAACATTAAATACTTCAAAAGTAAATATATGCACCATCATTCTACAGCAACCAAAAACACATTGCAAAAAACACATGTGTGTGACTAGAGCTTCATCTTCGGTTAACCGGACCGGTTATTTCTTAATTGATTGGTTCTCGGTTCGGTTAACCGTGTAATAATGTGGTTCAGTTCGGTTAACTGGAACCGCGAACTTTCTCATGTCCAGGACCGAACCGAAACCGTAGGACCAGAACCGGTTCAGTTCCGGTTGTGGCCGGTTCTGCACTATCTTTTGATTTTTCTTGAATTTTGTTTGGTTTGTTTGGATTCATAGTGGCTAAAAACATAATATTTGACATATAAATATAACAAAGAAAACAACTTGTATTATTATTAATCAAAATAGAAATTGTTATAAAAAATTGCATCAATACAGTGTAAGTACATCCCGACTAGGTTGCCACCCATTATCTATCTATCATTTGCATTTTTTCTAACTTACATTGTCTACTACCTTATTCTAATGAGCAAGAAGAATCGTCTTGATTTTTCGTCTCGTCGTCTAGGCGCCTTGATTTTCCGTTTCCACCTCGCGTAATCCTAAGATTTTGAATAATCGTCCACCTCCGCGTCCAAAGGCGAACGTTTTGTACCCGTTTGTCGGCATCGTTCCAATCCTTTGAGCATATGAGAACCTCCAACCAGGGCAGGCTCTAATCTTTTTGGTGCCCTAAGCAAAAAACGAACCGGGTGCCCTTTATATAAAAGCAAGCTAAAAAATTTAGATACTATCTCAAAATTTTTTCAACATTCCTTGTTTCTACATAAAAGGGAAACTCAATCGATAATTGAAAGAAGCCAACACAACCAAAATACAAAGGAGAACTGGACTCTTCATAAAAGATTTGAGAGAGAGCAACATCATTTTTAATACAACGGTGAGCTCAAAATTTTAACATTTATATTGTCAAAGATAAAAATAGAACATTAAACAATTTAGTTAACAACATAAAATTGGTGGTTAGCACAGATGAAGAACAAAACTCAGTATTTGCATTAAGTCCACCTACTATTTTTTGGGATGAGAGATTGCCCTTCTTTTTGAGAAGAAGAGATTGTCTTTCCATAGCCTTCTACCATAAGAATAAAATGATCAAATATGAAGTCTTTAGTATGAGAATGAATTTCGAGGGTGTTTTCTTCTACGTCAGCTCTAAGAGAAGAGTATTTCTATAAAAAAAAAAGCTCTAAGAGAAGGGTATTTAACAAGAGAATAACGTCAACTATAATTAAAAAGAGAATAATTAGACATTTGTAAGAAATTTTAGGAGAAAGTTTTGGAAGAAATGAGGAATAAATGTTTATGAGGGATTGGGGCGAAATTCTGGAGAGAGAAGAGATGAACCATTTACGAGAAATTGTAGGAAAGGATTTCTGACGAATGAAAAGGATCAATTAGAGAAACTTTCGGAGAAAAATATGGATCACAATCTATTGACAATAAGAACTAGTAGGAAATATGAAACTGAAAAAGGATTAATTGATAACTATTGATGTTTCCAAGATTTTTACCGTGTTTCTGTTATTAACATTAAGATAATTAGTAGTATTAAATATCATATATCCATATCCTTTCAAAATTTTGGTGCCCCCTAAAATTGTGGTGCCCTAAGCAGCCGCTTAATCGGCTTACCATTAGAGCCGGCCCTGCCTCCAACATCTCCGATGTTATACACGTCCGTTTCTCCGACAACACTCGTTTACCTGTACGAAAGATTGTTTCGGAAGGCACTGTAAAAAACTGGCGGGGTTAGTATATCACGTGTCATAATCTAAACAATAAGATATGTTGATTCTTGTTACTTTCACCAAGCGAGTACATCTAAGCTTTCTAGTTCTTCCGCCGATTATTGTGAGAAAAAAATTAGTGTTAAGGTACGTAATTAATTCTAAAACACCGGTCGACCCGATGGTGTTGGATTGTCTACTCTTATATAAGAAACTAAGGTTTGCCTTACCTTTACCCTTTGGATCACTTGAAAAAGATGCATGAGAGAATTGATTACCCTTACCATACTTGTTGACATATTTTTCAAACATATAATTAAGAGATGATTTAACCGAATCCATAGATGTTGTAATAGTATGTTTCGTGTTTTATGAAATTAGTCTTAGCATATACTCTGTGGTCTTATCCTTAGTCCTTGGGTCAAAAATACTACATAAACAAAATTCCATAGGGATGTCTTCAAAATATTTGAGAAATTTTGCTTCCGTAGGCGCAACTGCACTCGCAAATATAATATTATCTCTAGCGGTGTTAAAAGCGTCACTAATAAAACATAGCTGTAGAAGAACGTGGTTAGTGGTTGGATAATAAACACCCGATGCAATAATGGTGGCGGTATAAAAAGGTTCAAGAAAATTTCTCAAGGCCTCCGCAATTTTCCAATGAAACTCGTTACGAAAATTCCCGCCAACCTATATTTATTCACAACCCGTGTGATAAGTGGCTCGTAGCCAATAACACTAAGTAACATTATGTTTAATCCCATCTTGTTTTACAATGAATTCCAAACTTCCTTTGTTTTCAAACCTTGTTCACTACACGAATCCATAAATCTACTTGTACGTGAGGTTGAAGACGTAATGAAATGAAGAGCATTGCGAGCACCCGAACATGTGGTCTTAGTGCTTCTAAACCAACTTGTACAATCAAATTAATAATGTGATATGCACATCACATGTTTCCAAGATTCTCGCCATAAGGTGTTGTGACCATTGCTTGAATATGAGAAATTGCACAATCACATGACGAGCATTATCAAAAGTAACTGCGGTAATTTGATCTTTGATACCCCACTCGTTAAAAGCATCCAAAATAGTATCTCCCATTTTAAACCATTGTGAGGATATGGAACTTGTCAAAAATCAAGTACATGATTTTGTAAATTTCAACAGGGGTCAATGTAGTGTGCTATGACACAAATATCATTTATCGTCTCTACCGGTCCACATATCGAATGTGCAAGCAATTGTAAAATTAGAAATTCCAAAACTTTGATAAATTTGCTCTCTCCTCTCATTTATATAGCAATTATATCTTTACTAGTAGTATTTCTACTGATTCGCTTAAAAGAGGGAAACAACGCAACTTTAATCAGTTGTTCAAACTCTTCGTCGTCGACCATACTAATAGGTTGTTCTTCAGCGGTAATATAACGAGCTATTGCTTATTTTTTCCGTTGGCATCATAAATAAAGGGAACTGAGTTACCTTGAGCGTTATACCTTAGTTGGGTTTGAACTAGGTCGTTACCTTCGGGTTGTTGTACCTAACAAAATTTTGTATTTCGTTTGCAAATACTTTTTCAGTGACCTAATCCACCGGTTTTATGAACTGCAAACTCCTTTTTACAAAGATATCAATGGACTTTAAGCACCGAATTACCATCGAGACCTACGCATTTTTCTTCTCTTGTCATAAATTCCCAAAACGGGATTCTTTTAATAGGGGCTTTACGTGTAGTTTTATTTCTTCCTTGAATCGGATCATTTTCTTCTTCACCAAAATCTACACCTGCGCCCATTACTTGGTCAATGTCATCAAGATAATGTCTACATTGCGAGAGGAAGACATTTTTTTCTTAAAAAGATTGGATAAGAATTTAAAATTAAGTGTAGCAAACAACTAACAATGACAAGAAATAAAACAAGTAAAATGCAAAACAAGAATTAAAACTTACAAAACCCAAAAGCTTGCAAGATTGAGTTGGATCAATGAGTTGGATGTATTGCTTGATCTTTTCTTCGCAATTGAGGAGGAATGTGAGTAATTTGCCGTTCACAACGTTGGAAGATTGAGAGAATTTGAGAGTTAGTAGATTATTTGAGTGATGAAGAATGAGAAAACTAGAGAGTGTTGGATGATTTTCGTGAAGAAAACTGAGAGTAATGTGTTAGACATTTATAGAATATTAAAAGAGGGGGAGGTGAGTGTAAATAATTGAAAACAAAAAATGATTAAAAAACTTACCAAAGGGTGAAAAAACGTTCACTGACCATGATGGGACGTGACCTAACGGTCACTACCATTCAAAATTTTGGTTAGCACCACCGATTTCGGTTCCGGTTCTTGCGTAACCGATTCTAGTTCCGGGCTGGGCCATAATCGAACCGAGACAAACTATATTCGGTCAAGCTATCAGTTTCGTTACTTGCTTTCGATTCGGTTCCTCGGTCCCCTTATTTCGGTTACTTTGGTTCAGTTCTAACCGGAATCGGCTGGTTAACTGAATCGACGTGCAGCTCTATGTGTGACATTGAAAAAACACATATATGTGTGACATTTCAAAAACATCGTATCATTTAACCAAAAGCACAATTACATCGTTTAACCAACATACTCCAACACGAAGCCTTTAGCCTAAAAGAACATTGGCATCTACATTTTAATTGTACCAAATGCCTTGACCAAAAGACACAAAAGACTCAAAAGCATAATTATGCACCATCATTCTACCTAAACCATATTGGTCGTAGCATATCAATGCTTAAAAAAACATAACGAAGCACTACTAGTTCACAAAAAATATCAATTATAAACCTCTACTATTCACCAAAAAATATCAGAAATACGGCCTTCACATATAAGGTATTCTCACCAGCATTGTAGTAACCCAAATCTCCCATGGACATCCCTTACTACAACATACTTTCATTTTGTCACCACATTTCTAACTCAGATTATTTGTCTGTCTATTTTGATTGCACGGTGTCTAAATCCAGCCAAGCATTCATTACCGCTGCTGGATATTAACCCTTTCACAAACTTAATGTCTTTCATATCTTGGGGTTAAATCATGAAAAAATTATCTTCAAATTAACAACATCATAATCACTTGAGAAGTCTTTGTCAGGGTCATTTTCACTTTTTTGAATGCCCATGATCACTACCCACACAGTTTACCTCATCAAAATTCCTAACTCCAAGTGGATGATCGCCAATAACACTTGTTGCAAATTATCTCACTCAACATACATGCCAATGTATTTCATGTAGTGATAATCATCGTTTTCATGCGTGTCACTATCATCACCCTCATAATCAACATCAACCTCATAATAATCAGTAATAATCTCATCATTTGCATCTACTTCGTCATCTTCTTGTTCCTCAATGACTTGGTGAGCAACTCCATTTTCTTATTGTTCCTTGTTTACGTGGTGAGAAGCTCCATCTTCTTCTTTTAAATAATTAACATGGCGAGCAACTCTATCTTCTTCTTGTTCCTCCATTATTTCACAATTTGTGTCATCTTGTTCATCAACCCTCACACAATTTCATAAACTTGTTATTGATCTAAATCATTTGCAGAACATGCCAATGGTCCTTTTGTTTACATGTAAGCGAACGCAGCAGGGTCCTTTGCATATGCACCTTATGCTAACGAGAATTGGGGGTGGGAGTGTCTCGGATGCTAGAGTAAGGACTGTCGCATGCGAGGTGTCATTCTCGCATGCGGCCCTCATATGTTATTAAGATATTTACGAACGGACTGTCCACATCCCTGAAATTTCCGAACACAATTTCTACATATATGGGCCGCAAGCCGTTCAATGGCGGACATTAGGGCCAAGAGGGGTTTCATTACCATCGTGTTTCCTCACCCACTTCTGTACTATGAACTATATGTAAAGAGGGATATGTCCCATTCACAAACAACAACACTTCGGATTGGCAAAACTTGATAGTGATTGTCAGAGACTGCCTTGCTTCTTGAAGAACTGCACGAGCTTGGCCGTCTTTAGTGTCGGGGGCATCCAATTGTCCGGAACCATACCACAATGGATAGAGGTTGGAATGCAAAACTTGATAGTGATTTCCTTGGGCAATAATGCATTGGAAGGAAATTACCCAGGTGTGCTTTGCCACCTAAAACATCTCCGAATCTTAGACCTTTCTTCAAACAACTTTCCAGGAATTGCTCCACGGTGCATTGACAATTTTCATTCTTTAGGTCTTTCCATCCGATAGCATGTATGAACCTTACATCTAAAACAAGGAGAGAGAGAGAGAGAGAGACGTGATTATTTGTTACTCATAATAGTTACTGACGCATAGACGTGATTATTTCTTATGTTACTCATAAGAATTATATAACAAATAATCGAAAGCAATGAGGACATGGGAGCAACATAATAATGCAAGTAACTCATAATAGTTACTGACGCATTAATATTTTTATGTGATAACTGTGAAAGGAAATTACCTAGGTCTTCCATCTGATTATGTGATCACGTAATTCTTTCACAGTTATCACATACAAATATTAATGCGTAATGATGTAAAATGGAAAGACTTGTTAAAATACCCGAATTTATCTAATGGGGGTGATTGTGCAATTTATTTAAAACATTTATTACAAATACGGGGGCCAAACCATACATTTTGAAAACTTAAGGGGGGAGTAATTGTCTTTTACATAAACAAATATAAATAATAGTGTATTTATACTGTATAATAATACCGTATTCCTATACCCGTATAATACACGTATAATACTATAATAATATAATAATAAAACAATAATAATAATTAAAATAAAATATATAATAATAACAATACTAAAATAATACTCCTACAACATTTTTTCTCCTTCCTCCTACATCACCAACCACTTCCCATCTTTTTCTTCTCTCACAACAAACAACTTATCATCTATTTCTCTCATTTCTCTCTCGGCTATCACACTCACACACACACACTCTCATTTTTTTTTTATCCATCACAAAACACACCTCCCCCTCATTTCTCTCTCTCTCTCCCCGTCACCACATTCTTCTCTCTCTCTCTTGTGTTTCTACTTCCTCTCTCGGCTGAAACACACCCACACCACACACACTCACAAAACTCTCATTGTCTCTCTCTCATCCCTCACCCGAAACACACACACACAAATTTCATTCCCTTTCCCCCATTTTTCTCCCTCTCTCTCTCGCATGACTCACACAAACAAATACACACACACAAAATACATTAGCCCTTGTTTTTCTCTCTCTTTCTCTCTCTCTCTATTTTGTTTCTCTTCTCACTCTCGGCAACACACACACACACAACCCAACTCACCCCTACCTCCTTCTCTATATAAACACCCCCTACCTCCTCTGCCTTCTCATCACAAACACAACAACAACACACCATTCCCCATTCCCCTCTTCTTCTCCTTTTGCCTTCGGCAATAACAAAACCACAACCACCACCACTTCACTCCCCTTCCAACCACCGAGAGGGCCACCACAACACCTCCTCCATCTTCTCTGCCCTCTCTCTCTCGGGTTGTCTCTGCCCAGCCAGCAACCCACCGGAAAACCCGGCGGAAACTCAACCCGAAAACACCACCATCACCACCACCATTCTCTTCCCTTCACCACCTCCAACATAGAACTCAACCAAACCCCCTCTGCTCTCTCTCTCTCTCTGGGCTTACCTCTGCCCAGCCACAAACCCGCCGGAAACACGCCGCAAACCCCAAGAACTCACCCCGCCACCAAACCCGACCGAGAGAACGACCACCACAACAGCCCCTTCCCTTCGGTCTCCCTCTGTTCTCAGCCTCTCTGTCTCCCGAGATCACCTCTGCCAACACAGAGACGCCGGTAAACCGCCGGAAAGTTCGCCGGAGAACGAACCGAGAACAAAACCACCACCATCAACAAAACCCACCTCCTCCCTCTCTCTCGAGCCCTCTACTCTCTCTGCTATCCACCCCACTGTCGAAAACAGAGAGGTAGCAGCGGCCACACCTCACGCCAGAACCGCCACCGACGCCGCCACCTCCATGGACGCCGGCGTGAAGCTCGGCCCAACCACCACTGACGCACCCGCCACTTAAAACCCATCTCCCTCGCCTCCAGGAGATCCGACGAGACCAGTGAAGGCCTCGAACGAACCCAGAAACGCCGAACCAATCACCGGCGATCTCCACCTCCGAACCCGACGGTCGGAGGCTCGACCCGCTTCGCCCGTTGACCGTTTTTCGTGATTCTTCGCGTGGGTAAGCTCTAAATCGCCTCCTAGTTCCATTACAATGATCAAAATCGAGTTGTGTTAGCTAAAGATCGATTTGGTTGAAGTGGGTTGATGACGATACGTGAAAAACAAATCGGGGGGTGAAAGTGTCTTTTTCCGAAACTGTTGGGGGGTGACTATTTTTACATACAAACTGAATTTTTAGAGGGTGGGGGTGAAAATTTCTTTTTCTAAAACTGTGGGAGATGATTGTCTTTACATGCAAACTGAATTATTTGGGATACGGGGGTGAAAGTGTCTTTTCTGTAAACTGGTTTGGGACACTAGTTGTAGTTTTAAAATGTCCTAAATCAACTAATAGATTAATCTAATAAATTATTTTTCTGAAAATAATAATAATATTAAATAAATTTTTGTTTTTCTGAAAATAATAATAATATTAAATCACTTGAAGAACACTCGTAGTACCTTCTTTATAAGTTATTAAAACATATTTATAAACCACCTTTTATAAAAAGTAGAAAGAATGTAATTACACTATGATTAAATAAGTAAAATATTTTGTCTATAACAAGAAGTCCAAGTAAATATTAGTATACATAAATATTTGTAATTATAACTATGTACAAAAAAAAAAAATGTGTGTTAATTGGTGTTGTGCATAGTTGAAGTAGTAATAATAATAATAATAATAATAATAATAATAATAATAATAATAATAATAATAATAATAATAATAATAATAATAATAATAATAATAATAATAATAATAATAAGCTTTTATAAATACAAGGGGTTGGGAGATTAATCAAGGACACGCATTGCATATAAGTCATGACTAGAGTCGTTATGTAATTAAGCTATGTGTTGATAAGAACTTATTGCGTATTTGTAGACACTCAATTCGTAGACGACGAGTTTGTCGAGAACGAGTACGAGTACTAGGACTTTTCTTGTCGTGCTGCTTGCTACCGGTAAGTTCATATGTGCAATACTTTAACTATCAAATGTGATTTTGTGTGCGTAGAAAATGATCTCGTTATAACTCCCGATACTTGGAATTAATCGAATGTTTGTGAAATGAGTTTTGAGAATCCTCTTTTGAATATTCGGTTGGAAAATATGAATCTTGAACCAATGATATTCTTATGTGATGACAAGTTGGAATCAAATGATACTCTTGAGAAATGATGGTTTGGAAACAGTTGTGATTATTATGAAACGACAGTGAATAATGCACTATAACATAATTGGGGCGATGTACAGAGGATGTGTGTGGAGGCTAAGGCCGGAGGCACATGTGAGTCGATCCTCCTAGGGTGCTAATCCACGAGATTACATACCCTACCCCGTGGTTAGCCTTCGTGTACCCGAGTTTTATTTATATGTGAAAACTATAGAGTACTACTTATACCAGTATGGGTCATTACGGTATAAGGGTGTCGACACTTAAGGTCTCATAGTTATGATTACGAGCGGGGATTGACGTAGGGGCTCCCACAACGCTCGGGTGAATTGGGAATCACGTTATCCCGAGAGGCACCCTATTGTGATATATATATTGCATCTTGACCCCTCTGTGGACATTCGTTACCCGCTGGGCTCTAATACGCCTCAGCCAAATTAATGACGAGAACGGAAAAATTGAATTATGATAACAACTACTGTGGATTTCTGCTACATATCACGTGTCTATAAATGATTTGTGCCAAAAAACTCGTTTTACTTATTGCAGTATGAATTTACTCAGTTTTTAGTGATTAAAATTCTCCTGCGGTTGGCTTGTGCTATTTCAAAACCCGCAGGTTACGAGTAAGGTGGGGGACGTTCACAACGCGGATGGCTAAAGTATCAGGCTGTATAGTACATCACCTAGTAATTTTCATATCGAATGTAATGTACTTATGTTTTTCAGACGATGTCACTGGTTTATTATGAATGTATAATAACTTATATTTGGATTATCGATGGTTGTATTAACTAAGAACCGGCGATCCTGCTCCGTATCCAGTGGGGTTTATCTCCTCGGACGGAGGCATCTTTCCAAATATACGGTTTGGCCGGCCGTATGATTTGGGGGTGTTGCAGATGGTATCATAGCCAGGTTCTAAGTTAGTACGAACCTACGATATCCACTAAACTAAGTTTAGAAATATTTTCAGAATTAAAATCAACATAGGAAAACAAAAATAAGGAATAAAATTTGACAAGCCGGGGTTTACGGGGTAGCATGATCCCTAATTGCCTGATGTATTTGATATGCCTTACTGTAAGGCGGATTATTTGCTTTGATGAGATTATTTGTGGTGTGATTACTATTTGGTTATTGTTGAGATATGTGCATTATATATGGACCTTAGAACATCTCGGTGGTATTATGACCTCATAAACGAGTACTGTATATGTGCGCATAAGTTAGATATTATTTTGAAAGAGATTATATCCATAGGATACCATGCGATATTCCAACCCTCCTCGCTACTATACCAGGAGTCGCAGAACTCAACAAGTAGCAATGAATCGAGGAGAACCAGCCCGAGAATACGACCCCATCCGATTCCAGAACATGGAACAAGCGACCCTAGCTCTGACACAAATCATGCAGAACACTCAGGCTGGAGGAGAAGATGTAATGCGAAGGATTGCTGAACTTCGTCCCGACTACTTCTATGGAACCGATGACCCGACGATCTTGGAGGACTGGATCCGCGACTTCGGGAAGACGCTAAAATCAGTGCGCTGCCCGGAGGACAGACGGGTAGAAATAGCCGTATACTACTTCAAGAAGGAAGCAGACAAATGGTGGTCTGCCAAGGGAGAAGAACTCCTCGCTCAGCTGGGATTTGGCTGGGAACAGCTGAAGACAGCACTACGTGAACGGTTTTACCCTGACCACGTCAAGTCTCGGAAGCTTAAGGAGTTCTTGGACCTGAAACAAAGGAATGACAGCCTCGCAGTCTACTACGATCGCTTCACAGAACTTATGAGGTTTGGAGCAGAGATCGTACCGACAGAAGCAAGGGCAGTCAAGAGATTTTTGGAGGGTCTAAACTTCCCAATTCGGAGCCCTTCAGGTGTAACCCGCTTCGAGACACTCCATGACGCTTACGGAGCAGCACAGGATGTGCAGAGGATGCTAGATGATAACCTCGAGGAAAATAGAAAGAGGAAATCTGAAACCCAAGCAGCACCAACTTTTCAGAACCGCGGCAATTGGAACAATGGTGGAGATAAGAGGAACCGGCCCAACCCAAACAATCAGCATGTTGGAGGACAAGGTCCGGTTCGAGTTTACCATTGCAGGCGATGTGGCAACAATCACCCAGGGAGAGACTGCAATGGGAACAAGGTTAACTGTCTTGCCTGTGGGAAGTTGGGACATCGGAAGTTCGAGTGCAGATCCAAACCACAAGGAAGTAACAGTGGAGGAAACTTCATCAACCGCGGAGGAGGAAGCTTCGGGTACAATCAAGGAGGCAACAACCAGTTTGGAGGGAACCAGCGGAACTACCAGCAGGGTGGAGGATACAACAACGTGGGCTACAACACTGGGAGAAACAACAACAACGGAGGAGGCTTCAACCGAGGAAACAACTGGCAAGGTGGAAACAACCGACCTCAAGGGAACAATGCAGCAGCACCAGCAGCCGTTGCCCGTACTGCAACTGGGACCATTAATGTCATGAACCAGACACAAGCAGAACAGGCCAACGTGGTGACTGGTACATTCCTTATCCATTCTATCCCTGCATTTGTCCTATTTGATTCAGGAGCCACATTTTCTTTCATATCATCCACATTTGTTAAGAAACTAGATTTACCTGCTCCCACACCCATATCTACTGCCATATCTACCCCTAACGGAGAAATCGTAACTTGTAAAGCCATGTACCCTGAAATCAAACTAGAAATCCTTGGTACGGAACTACCCTCAGACCTGATCCTTTACAGTCTCGGTAACCTAGATGTCATCTTAGGTATGGATTGGCTTAGCAAGTACAAAGCGACCATAGAATGTGCTACACAAAAAGTTAGGTTCCGTGGACCCAATGGTGAGCGTCTATCCTATAGAGGTGTAACCAGTGGACCCAGAATCCAAATTGTGTCAGCCTTAACCATCCTCTCAGAAGTGAAGAAAGGGCATAAGGCATATCTCTGTACGATCCATGACCAGGCAAAAGAAGAGAAGAAGTTGGAGAACATCCCCGTAGTAAACGAGTTCCCAGACGTGTTCCCAGAAGAGCTTCCAGGAATGCCACCAAAGAGGGCAGTGCACTTTACGATCGACCTAGTACCAGGGACTGGCCCGATCTCCAAGGCACCATACAGGATGACACCAGCAGAGTTGAAGGAGTTGAAGGAGCAGCTCAAAGAGTTGCTAGACAAGGGCTTCATCCGGCCTAGTGTTTCACCGTGGGGAGCACCAGTCTTGTTTGTGAAGAAGAAGGACGGAAGTCTCAGGCTTTGCATAGACTACCGGGAGCTGAACAATGTAACCATAAAGAACAAGTATCCGCTTCCCAGGATCGACGACTTGTTTGATCAATTACAAGGAGCCAATACGTTCTCAAAGGTTGACTTAAGGTTAGGATACCACCAGCTTAGGATAGCAGAGAAGGATATCCCGAAGACAGCATTCCGAACCCGATACGGTCATTACGAGTACACAGTGATGCCGTTCGGCTTGACGAATGCACCATCAGCATTCATGGAGTTGATGAACCGCGTCTTACAAAAGTACTTGGATAGATTTGTTGTGGTGTTCATCGACGACATCCTGATCTACTCCAAGGGAAGGGAAGAGCACGAACAACACTTGAGAGAGGTGTTGGGAACTCTCAGGGAAGAAAAGTTGTATGTGAAGTTGTCGAAGTGCGAGTTTTGGCTCGATCAAGTGCCTTTCCTGGGCCATATCATATCCAAGGAAGGTGTGTCAGTGGACCCAGGGAAAGTGGCAGCAGTAAGAGATTGGCCAACACCGAAGAATGTAACCGAGATACGAAGCTTCTTGGGACTGGCAGGATACTACCGAAGATTCGTGAAGGATTTCTCAAAGATCGCAAAACCCCTGACCAACTTGATAAAGAAGACGACGAAGTATGTGTGGGACAGCAAGTGCGAGGAGGCATTCCAAACACTCAAGGATAGGTTGACCTCAGCACCAGTGTTGACCTTACCCACAGAAGGGGGAGAGTTTGAAGTTTACAGTGACGCGTCGAAGCATGGACTGGGATGTGTTTTGATGCAAAATGGGAAGGTGATTGCTTATGCTTCCAGGCAGCTAAAGCCGTACGAGGAGAACTACCCCACTCATGACTTGGAGTTGGCTGCTATAGTGTTTGCACTGAAGATATGGAGGCATTATTTGTACGGTACGACTTGCAAGATCTTCACTGATCACAAGAGTCTGAAGTACATATTCACGCAGAAGGAGCTGAACATGCGGAAAAGGAGATGGTTAGAGTTGGTGAAAGATTATGATCTCCAGATCTTGTACCATGAAGGGAAGGCCAATGTGGTGGCAGACGCATTGAGTCGGAAGACGGAGCACACGGTGAATACTATGTGGGTTTTGCCACGCAAGCTCTGCGAGGACTTTCAAAAGTTGGAAATTGAAGTGTGTACGAAGGGAACCGCCAGTAATATGTTGTGCAATTTGACGATTGTGCCAAGCATCTTTGAGGAGATCAAGGAAGGCCAGAAGGGAGACGCTTTTCTGCAGCAGATTAAGGACAATATCAGTAAGGGTGAAGCTCATGATTTCAAGATTGACGAAGACGGCAGCGTAAAGTTCAAGGGAAGATGGTGCATACCATTGAAATGTGCGGAAGTGAAGGAGAAGATTATGAAAGAAGCTCATTGCACGCCGTACTCAGTACACCCAGGGGGAGACAAGCTATATAAAGACTTGAAGAAGAACTTGTGGTGGAAGGGCATGAAGAAGGAAGTAGCAGACTATGTGTCCAGGTGCCTTACATGCCAAAAGGTCAAATTTGAGCACAAGAGACCAGGAGCGATGTTACAGCCGTTAGATGTGCCAGTATGGAAATGGGACTCCATCTCAATGGACTTCGTCACAGCTTTGCCAACGTCGACTAATGGCCTAAACCAGATATGGGTCGTGGTTGATCGGCTGACGAAGACGGCCAGATTCATTCCTATGAAAGATACGTGGGATATGGAAAAGAGAGCAAATGCATACATCAAGGATGTGGTGAGATTACATGGAGTACCTAGCTCAATTGTTTCTGATAGGGATCCGAACTTCTTATCACACTTTTGGAGGGAACTACAGGAGGCCATGGGTACCGAACTCAAGTTCAGCACAGCTTTCCACCCCGCTACAGATGGACAGACGGAGAGGACCATTCAGACACTCGAAGACATGTTGAGAGCCTGTATCTTAGACTTTTGGGGATCGTGGGTGGACAAGCTACCATTGATAGAGTTCTCCTACAACAACAGCTATCATGCCAGCATAGGAATGGCACCCTATGAGGCGTTGTATGGGAGGAAATGCAGGACACTGCTTTGTTGGAGTGACATCAGTGAGACTATCATTCTCGGAACTCAAATGATTGAAGAGTCGACAAATCAGATTCGTATGATTCAGAAAAGGATGAAGGAAGCCCAGGATCGGCAGAAGTCTTACGCTGATTCGAAGAGGAGACCGTTGGAATTCAAGGTTGGTGACAAAGTATTTTTGAAGGTTTCTCCAACCAAAGGCGTCATGAGGTTCAACCAGAAGGGGAAGCTCAGCCCCAAGTTCATTGGACCGTACGAGGTGATGGATCGTATAGGAGAAGTTGCTTATCGCCTAAATCTTCCAAACAACCTAGGTCGAGTTCATAATGTCTTTCATGTCTCGCAACTCAAACCTTACATTCACGACTCGAGCCATGTCCTTGACCCTGAACAAGTCGACCTAGATCCGTCTCTTTCCTACGAAGAGCAACCCATCAAAATCCTTGATAGGAAAACCAGGAACACCCGTACCAAGTCAACTACGCTGGTCAAGGTTCTCTGGTCCAACCAATTACAAGAAGGAGCTACATGGGAGGCGAAAGCTGACATGATGAGACGATACCCTCACCTGTTTGATCAGGTAAAATAAATTGCGAGAGTATAACCCTACGATTAGCAATTGTTGGCATACACGTACTAGGCACCGTTATATCATATAGCATGACCAGTTATAACCTCACATGTGCATGTTATAGTATTACTTTGGCATTTATGACATATCCAGCGCACTAGCTTCGGATAAGAGTTGCTTAATTAACATACCGTAGTGATAGCTTCGGGGACGAAGCTCTTTTCTAAGGGTGGTAAGATAAAATACCCGAATTTATCTAATGGGGGTGATTGTGCAATTTCTTTAAAACATTTATTACAAATACGGGGGCCAAACCATACATTTTGAAAACTTAAGGGGGGAGTAATTGTCTTTTACATAAACAAATATAAATAATAGTGTATTTATACTGTATAATAATACCGTATTCCTATACCCGTATAATACACGTATAATACTATAATAATATAATAATAAAACAATAATAATAATTAAAATAAAATATATAATAATAACAATACTAAAATAATACTCCTACAACATTTTTTCTCCTTCCTCCTACATCACCAACCACTTCCCATCTTTTTCTCCTCTCACAACAAACAACTTATCATCTATTTCTCTCCTTTCTCTCTCGGCTATCACACTCACACACACACACTCTCATTTTTTTTTATCCATCACAAAACACACCTCCCCCTCATTTCTCTCTCTCTCTCTCTCCCCGTCACCACATTCTTCTCTCTCTCTCTCTCTTGTGTTTCTCCTTCCTCTCTCGGCTGAAACACACCCACACCACACACACTCACAAAACTCTCATTGTCTCTCTCTCATCCCTCACCCGAAACACACACACACAAATTTCATTCCCTTTCCCCCATTTTTCTCCCTCTCTCTCTCGCATGACTCACACAAACAAATACACACACACAAAATACATTAGCCCTTGTTTTTCTCTCTCTTTCTCTCTCTCTATTTTGTTTCTCTTCTCACTCTCGGCAACACACACAAACACAACCCAACTCACCCCTACCTCCTTCTCTATATAAACACCCCTACCTCAAACACAACAACAACACACCATTCCCCATTCCCCTCTTCTTCTTCTTTTGCCTTCGGCAATAACAAAACCACAACCACCACCACTTCACTCCCCTTCCAACCACCGAGAGGGCCACCACAACACCTCCTCTATCTTCTCTGCCCTCTCTCTCTCGGGTTGTCTCTGCCCAGCCAGCAACCCACCGGAAAACCCGGCGGAAACTCAACCCGAAAACACCACCATCACCACCACCATTCTCTTCCCTTCACCACCTCCAACAAAGCACTCAACCAAACCCCCTCTGCTCTCTCTCTCTCTCTCTCTCTCTCTGGGCTTACCTCTGCCCAGCCACAAACCCGCCGGAAACACGCCGCAAACCCCAAGAACTCACCCCGCCACCAAACCCGACCGAGAGAACGACCACCACAACAGCCCCTTCCCTTCGGTCTCCCTCTGTTCTCAGCCTCTCTGTCTCCCGAGATCACCTCTGCCAACACAGAGACGCCGGTAAACCGCCGGAAAGTTCGCCGGAGAAACGAACCGAGAACAAAACCACCACTCCCTCTCTCATGAGCCCTCTACTCTCTCTGCTATCCACCCCACTGTCGAAAACAGAGAGGTAGCAGCGGCCACACCTCACGCCAGAACCGCCACCGACGCCGCCACCTCCATGGACGCCGGCGTGAAGCTCGGCCCAACCACCACCGACGCACCCGCCACTTAAAACCCATCTCCCTCGCCTCCAGGAGATCCGACGAGACCAGTGAAGGCCTCGAACGAACCCAGAAACGCCGAACCAATCACCGGCGATCTCCACCTCCGAACCCGACGGTCGGAGGCTCGACCCGCTTCGCCCGTTGACCGTTTTTCGTGATTCTTTGCGTGGGTAAGCTCTAAATCGCCTCCTAGTTCCATTACAATGATCAAAATCTAGTTGTGTTAGCTAAAGATCGATTTGGTTGAAGTGGGTTGATGACGATACGTGAAAAACAAATCGGGGGGTGAAAGTGTCTTTTTCCGAAATTGTTGGGGGGTGACTATTTTTACATACAAACTGAATTTTTAGAGGGTGGGGTGAAAATGTCTTTTTCTAAAACTGTGGGAGATGATTGTCTTTACATGCAAACTGAATTATTTGGGATAGGGGGGTGAAAGTGTCTTTTCTGTAAACTGGTTTGGGACACTAGTTGTAGTTTTAAAATGTCCTAAATCAACTAATAGATTAATCTAATAAATTATTTTTCTGAAAATAATAATAATATTAAATAAATTTTTGTTTTTCTGAAAATAATAATAATATTAAATCACTTGAAGAACACTCGTAGTACCTTCTTTATAAGTTATTAAAACATATTTATAAACCACCTTTTATAAAAAGTAGAAAGAATGTAATTACACTATGATTAAATAAGTAAAATATTTTGTCTATAACAAGAAGTCCAAGTAAATATTAGTATATATAAATATTTGTAATTATAACTATGTACAAAAAAAAGAAAATGTGTGTTAATTGGTGTTGTGCATAGTTGAAGTAATAATAATAATAATAATAATAATAATAATAATAATAATAATAACAATAATAATAATAATAATAATAATAATAATAATAATAATAATAATAATAATAATAATAATAATAAGCTTTTATAAATACAAGGGGTTGGGAGATTAATCAAGGACACGCATTGCATATAAGTCATGACTAGAGTCGTTATGTAATTAAGCTATGTGTTGATAAGAACTTATTGCGTATTTGTAGACACTCAATTCGTAGACGACGAGTTTGTCGAGAACGAGTACGAGTACTAGGACTTCTCTTGTCGTGCTGCTTGCTACCGGTAAGTTCATATGTGCAATACTTTAACTATCAAATGTGATTTTGTGTGCGTAGAAAATGATCTCGTTATAACTCCCGATACTTGGAATTAATCGAATGTTTGTGAAATGAGTTTTGAGAATCCTTTTTGAATATGGTTGGAAAATATGAATCTTGAACCAATGATATTCTTATGTGATGACAAGTTGGAATCAAATGATACTCTTGAGAAATGATGGTTTGGAAACAGTTGTGATTATTATGAAACGACAGTGAATAATGCACTATAACATAATTGGGGCGATGTACAGAGGATGTGTGTGGAGGCTAAGGCCGGAGGCGCATGTGAGTCGATCCTCCTAGGGTGCTAATCCACGAGATTACATACCCTACCCCGTGGTTAGCCTTCGTGCACCCGGGTTTTATTTATATGTGAAAACTATAGAGTACTACTTATACCAGTATGGGTCATTACGGTATAAGGGTGTCGACACTTAAGGTCTCATAGTTATGATTACGAGCGGGGATTGACGTAGGGGCTCCCACAACGCTCGGGTGAATTGGGAATCACGTTATCCCGAGAGGCACCCTATTGTGATATATATATTGCATCTTGACCCCTCTGTGGACATTCGTTACCCGCTGGGCTCTAATACGCCTCAGCCAAATTAATGACGATAACGGAAAAATTGAATTATGATAACAACTACTGTGGATTTCTGCTACATATCACGTGTCTATAAATGATTTGTGCCAAAAACTCGTTTTACTTATTGCAGTATGAATTTACTCAGTTTTTACTGATTAAAATTTTCCTGCGGTCGGCTTGTGCTATTTCAAAACCCGCAGGTTACGAGTAAGGTGGGGGACGTTCACAACGCGGATGGCTAAAGTATCAGGCTGTATAGTACATCACCTAGTAATTTTCATATCGAACGTAATGTACTTATGTTTTTCAGACGATGTCACTGGTTTATTATGAATGTATAATAACTTATATTTGGATTATCGATGGTTGTATTAACTAAGAACCGGCGATCCTGCTCCGTATCCAGTGGGGTTTATCTCCTCGGACGGAGGCATCTTTCCAAATATACGGTTCGGCCGGCCGTATGATTTGGGGGTGTTGCACTTGTACGGGGAAGAACTTTAAAATTATTTTCGATGTTGACTTCGGTCACTCGGCATGTGATTATTATTGCCGATGTTGACTACGGTCACTCGGCCTGTTTTTTTTTAACCCGGTCGCGACCTGCCCGGTCGCTCCATGCACTCACCTATCTGGCCGCAAGAAGTCTTAGGGGGTGCCGTCACTTAAGGTCTTGGTAGCTTGGATATGGGATATATTGTGATATATTGTGACAATTGGTTCTTTCCCCGGTTAGGGGTGAGCTTACGACGAGCTGAATAAAGAATATCAATGTAACAGTCCAAACACGTATTGTTTCATGATACACGTATCACATCAGCATGCTACCACATTTCAATATAGACATGTATGTCAAGTCATGCATATGTAAGTCATTCATCATTTTATTATCTTCATGGAACCTGGGGTGCTCACATACGCGCTCGCAGCTAGGAGTGAGTCAGCCTACCTCCGCATATGCGCTCTCAACTGGGAGCGGAGTACCCACCTGCCCTCAAGCTGGCAGTCCAACAAAATAACAATGTGGACTTTGATGTGGAAAATGAAAGGAAGATTGAATTTTGGAGATCCCCCTAATTGGGAAAATGATATGGATTGTGAATGTTTCCCTTGGATATATGCTTTGCTGATTTGAGATTACGTTTCTGAAATCAAATAATTAAATAAAGAGTTCGGAAAAATTGACCTCTTTTCATACGTGGTCATTTATGAGAACATATTTGATTACTTCTCATTCGTCATCTTGGTTTATTCAAAGAAAATGCCTCTTATCCGGTTTACGTGTTTGGGTGTTTGCTTACTCAACATTTCTTGCTGACTTTGGAAAAACTGCGGTATTTGTTTCTTTCCTCCGCAGGTCTAGGCGAAGGGAGCTCAATGTAGGAGGAATCACATAACTCTACTAGTTTATGTTAGCTTCTTTTATCCAGTCGAACATGTAGTTTAATTTCACTTTTGTAATGTAATTCAAGACAATTATGCAGTTTATAATATATAACTATGGGATGTTTTGTTCTCGATTTTTGCCATTTCATTATGAGTAGCACCCTCTTGAGCTTTCCGGTCCGGAACGGAATGCTCGGGAAACAAGGGCTGTTACAATGGCGATATGAGATTCTGAGAGACCATATGCAAGTGGTGGACGAGATCGATCCCGTGGGTGATTGAATTACATATATCGAGTTGTCGAACAAATATTTGCTCTGGTCTTTTCTTAGTAACACTTAAATAATGGTATTGATTAGGGATTTGGAGCAGGGGCGGAGCTAGGAAATCGAACCTACCACGGCACTATTGCAGTTATGGTGGGGCATATTTGATATAATATAATTTTAGATGACCAAATATAAAATTTTATTGTAGCAAGGGCACTGAAGCCACAATTCAAAACCGAACAAGGTCACTGTTACAATTATGGTCAGGGCACTTTGGAATAAATCGTGGCGACATAAGGGTAAAATTGTAATTTTTCTAAATATGGTAGGGCACTTGCCTGCCTGTACCGAGGGCTGGCTCCGCCCCTGATTTGGAGGAGATTGTGTTTAGTTATACAACTTTCTGTTGCTGGGGTTTTGTGTGGTGGTTGGTTCTGAGGGTTCTTCGTGGGTATGATTGTGGGGTTTCGGTTAATTGATTATTTGATATGGTTCACAAGGATTTGTAAACATATTCCTTATGTTTTTGTGTGTGTTGAATTAATGCCTGAGTTTGGTTTAGTTCAGTTTATGTTTTGTTTGAGATGGTTCTAGTGCTGATGCACTGTCGGCGGCGACCGAATTCTGGATACAGTGCGGCGGCAATGGCGGTGGCAACAATGGTGGTAGTTGTAGTGGTTTTCTTATTTTTATTGGATAGACTATTTTACCACAACATAAATGGAATTATTTGTCAACTAACAGAGTACTCCATCAAATAACTGACAACTTTTTTTTACTAGTTTCAATAAGTAGGATTTAGTGCAAATGGGGACGCAATAAACCTATTCTAAAAGCGAGGGCTGCAATATGTTAGTTTCGGTATACTGGGAGTACCCATTAAGTAATTAAGCCTTTTACAAATTGGGGATGCAATCAGTGAGTTTTAAATGTGAGGGGTGCAATGTGATAAAATTAACAAATTGGGGGCATCCATTAAGCAATTAAGCCTTGTTTATTTGTACAAAAATTGATTTGAGATACCACAAGACAAAAAGTTTTAATCCGGAAACTATGATTCACCAAACAGAGAGTTGAAGAGGCAGAATCTAATTGTAGGAGCAATTTTCGGTTTCTCAAAAAAAGGTGTGATTTTTGAGAATGAAGACTGGGGAGATAAAGATGGACCCAAGTCTTTTCCAATTTTCATGGAAAGAATAATTAAATGGATGTTTAAAATCCACGAACTATTACTCCTGGCCATAGTTTGAAAAATTATTCAGTTCTTCAATTGAGGCTATTAAGTGCATATGAGTGAATTTAGATAACACGTGCCTGCTGTCTCAGTAAACAACCAGGGAGGTTCATCAAACATCTATAGATGCATGCAACTTTTTATCTATATATACCCATACACACACATCAGTCTGCAGTTATCCATTCCCTTTTGTACTACTACTCTTACTACTAATTTCAATTCATAGAAACGTTGTTACCATGGCTGGCAAGTAAGGTGACACGGTTTCTGTGAAATTTCTGGTAGATGAAAAGAGAAAAAAGGTTGTTTATGCCGAAGGCGACAATCATTTCGTAGACGTCCTCTTTGGCTTCCTGAGCTTACCAATGGGCACCATCATCCGACTCATTCGCAAGCAACAACTATCTGATCAGCAGTTTCAGATTGGGTGCCTCAACAACTCGTATGAAAGTGTTGAATCGTTGCCCACTTCGCTTCTGTGGGCAAAAGCGTGCAAGGATATGCTTCTCCGTCCTAAAAACCCATTTGAAATGTATTGCAGGAATCTGAAGGTGAAGATAGACGATACAGAGTCTAAGCAATTCATATGTTCCAATTGGTTATGTTTTGAGAAGGCTGGGTTGTTGAGTACATATGCTGGTTCAGTATGTCGATGTGGGAACGCAATGAGCAGAGAAATATGTTCTTCAGGGACCAATACAAATGGAGTGTTCCTAAAGGAAGTAACTTCTTATATGGTAAGTGACAACTTGAAGATAAGACAAAACTCACCAGTAGCTATTGTTGAAGTGCTAGCCGATCTTGGCTTGAACGATGATCTCGAGGAAAGAGTGGTGAACCTTGGCTCGGAACAGGTAACGTGAAAATATATGTTGTTCCTCCTCCATATCTGTTTTGCTTGCAATTTTTCATGTCAGGTACATACTATTTTATTTATTTAGAGAAATAACACGTAACCTGCTTAAAGATTGTGTATTTATATTGTTTGACAACAGCATCCAAGCAAGCAATCATATTATTCATGATATACGTGCACCTATCTTTTTTCTCATAGGTACAACCTGTTTAATTACTTAATCATTCTTCATTTGGTCTCCACAGAACTTAAAACAAGCTCTGATTTAGCAGTAATTTGAATCATGTAAAATGTGAAAGTTTATGTTTGAAGAGAGCAAGAGAGCCTTTTATATTTTGGGAGATAACATTCATTCTACTAATTTAGTGTTATTTTTTTCTATGTAGATCCTCAAAATCGAGCAGTCTTTGATTTCTCGGACCCCTTTGTCAGACCTTTATTATCCTCAAAGTAGATTAAACAAAAAGAGGAGACAAATGGATGTAAGCGGTGAGCAAATGGTTTCTCCTACTACTCCTCATGGTTTCTATCCTGCACTTCAGAAAGTGAAGATTTTGATCGGAAAATCAAACAAGAAAGTATTATGTGCAGAGATTGAAGACATCATCTTGACCTTATCTTTAGTTTCCTTACGTTCCCTTTAGGATATGTACTACATTTGTCAGGAGGGTTATCTTCGCTGGGATGTGTGGATAACTTGTACGCAAGTGTTAAATGTTTGGGAAATAAATGGTTCGTGATTCCGAAAGAGCCAAACAACCAAAGCTTTCAATACCTTCTTCTCAATCCTGGCCTTGCCCTGGGTTTCAAATGCTCTAGTCTGCCGTTTCAACTCCAGGAGACTGCTCTTCCTCCCACTACTTATTTTTGTGGGCAAAAAACGCTAACTCTCATTGACCCAAAGTTACCTGTAGGCACAAGTAGTTATCGAGAATATGTAAGGAGACCAGCGATATTCCAAGTAACTGATGATCTGGTTTTCCGAGAAACCAAGTCTGACATATCTTTTCTGAAGGGCTTAGATTTAACGCTCCATGATATCGAGGAACATGTAGTATCAATTGACCAGAGGGAGGTAATTAAAATTCGAACACTTCCTTTTTCGAATTGATTGCGATGAACTATAGTTTTGTGTATTGAAAGTCAATAAATTTATTCGGGGTAGTGATGAGAAACTTCTTTTTCTTGATACAGGCACTGGACCTCTTGAAGGCATCCTTGACAACAACTTCAGCTTTAACAAATGTCTACGGTTTCCTGGTTAAGAAGGAAAGTTTCACATTGAAGAAGGCAAAAAAGGAAATATAACTTCACCGAAAATGCCGGCAAGTGAGGAGGGGATTATCTTGTGATATTGTGACCAGAATTCTGTGAACACGAAGCTTCTCTTTTTTTTTCCTTAGAACAATGTTCAATATATCCAACTCTATTCAAGCTTTCTTTGTACTTTTTAGAATTTACCTAGTCGTAAACCCGTATCTGTCTTTTATGGTACACACATTTGAAAGACATTTTACTATACTATACTAGACATGAACCGTTGCGTTGGTGTCTAGTATTTACTTTCAATTAGTTTCGGAGGTAAACATTTGAAAAAGAGTTACTATATTGATTTAGATTCTATACGCTAGGTAAACATTTGAAAAAGAGTTACTATATTGATTTAGATTCTATACGCTAATATGTATAACATCTGATCCAATATTCTCATGATGGTTTAAGTTTAATTACTGATTGCATACCCTTAATATGTTGTAATTGGCAGATTGCAACCTACTTTTAAAATTAGCTGATTGCAACCCCCATTTCAATTATACTGACTTATTGCAACTGGGAAAAAATCCATCCAAACAATTATTGTTACGAATGATAAAATTGTCAATGCAAATATTTGATACTAAAAAATGATAAAAAATAAGAAGAAGACATGAAGATGAACAAAATGAAAAGCACCAGTCTCTCTCCAATCCGCCCAAAATAATATACCCTTCATCCACCACCATCACCACCAGTTCATCAATCCACCTCCCCCATTTCAGATTATGATTTCAATCCACCCCACCGCACCCCATCCACCCATCTCTCTTTCATTTTGTTCTTCCCCCTCTCCGCTTCCTTCCATCCGGCCGTTACTCATCTCCACTTTTTCATATGGTAGATTCACGGGCTATTTAGAGGACGGTTCTGAGTTTGTGACTTTGCGGTTGGAAATCATGGGTTTGCGGAGAAGGCGGCTAAGTTTTCTAGCTTCAGCAGCCGGAGCTTAAAAAATGGCGGACTACGACACCAACCCAATCCAATTCAAAGATGAACAATACAGAATCACCATGTTATAGATTTTTTTTTCTTTTTTTTATCAAACCATGTTATCAAACCATGTCATAGATCAAACCCATTAGTGGATAGTGCTAATTTACCTAGGGTATCAAGCTGGCATTCCTTCCCTTTTACCCTCTGGATCTTCCACGGCAAGTTTAGGAAACTTAAATTGGTTACAAACCCAAATGCAGATGATATCTAAAGATGGCTCCGACAAAAAAATTCCAATTTTATGCGGAATCCTCTTTTCTTCGTGAGCAGTAGAAACAGGTGAAGAACAAGATGCCTTAGCAATTTGTCTTTCATTTTCCCATGTTGCATCTTCAGCTGGAGCACCTTCACATTTCACCAAGATCTCATCTTTCGAAAAAGATGCCCCACACACCGGTCGAAGATCGCTTCTGGTTGCGGAAGGATAGTTGAATCATCCGAAATTGGGGGAAGTTGGGTAGAAGTACCAGTTATAGGTCCCATATGCTTCTGTAGCAAGCTAACATGGATCACATTGTGTATTTTATAACCAGGAGGCAAAGCCAATTTTTACGCCACTAAATCCACCCTTCCAATAATTTCATAAGGACCTAGGAAACGCGGGGAAAATCTCATGGATCTTTGAAACACAACCGAAGTCTGTAGTTTCAGGTACACATAATCACCAACAACGAGTGATACCTTACAATTAACCCCCCTTATATAGGTTTATTCAACAAATGTTCACGTTTTAAAATTTAGCCCCCACAGTCACAAAATCTTAGATCAGCCCTTGCTCCTTGCCTTTTCTGATCTCATCCTCGCTTCGATACTTGTGAAACCCTCGCCACCATGTCTTGCCTTTATTCCTCCCTTGATCTCCCCTTCGCTTCAATCTGCTCCAGCGCAGCTCTAGCATAACCCATAGTCTCCTTGTAAGTGAACAATGATAAGGCTGGGCCTTTCAATGCTTCGCTAAAATATGCAGTTGGATGATTTTGTTGGATCAGAATTTCACCAATTCCATCTCCGCTTGAATCAGATTCCACCACGAACCTTTGCAGAAAATCAAGGGTTAAAATAGGTGGTGATGCAGTGCCTCCTTCAGTGTTCTGAAAGCCGTCTCTACTTCCTCATTCCAATGAAAATCCACCCTTAGTTAAAAGCCGAGTCAGAGGAGCCGCGATACTTCTAAAAGTACGGATAACTTCCAAAAATATCCGCTAGGCCGAAAATATCCTTTTGTATTTGTCGGTGTAGGCCACTCCATCAATAGAAACTCCTTCTGAAATTACGTATCCCAAATGCTCAACCTATAAATGAATCAAAGTGCAAAAGAATCTGCACAGAATGTTAGTGGATAAGACATCTAGAACAGTCCACAAATGCATGATTTATAGGTAGGTAATTTTCATGAAATATGGCTCTCACTGCCGCTCTATGTCCATGTAGGTAATTTTAAAGGGGAATGACAGCAAAACAGAGGAATGACAGCAATAAACGGGAAGGAGCTCCGACAGGATCAAAATTACAGATTGCACACATGCGCAATAAAAAACGTCTTTTACCACTTTCTTCTCTCAAACATTTCCCCGGTGTCTTTTCAATTAAAAGACAAGAGTGACCATTTAACATGATAAGTTACCGTTCGAGAGGGCAGAACCTTGTATGTATCAACAATCCGATACTTTTTCCTCGAATGTCGTCAATCAGAGGCAAAATTAATGCCAGACAAAATAGTAACATGAACCTAAATGCTCTCTCTATCTCTCTCTGGGCCAGACCATGCTCTTTCTAATATGAAAGCTTCAACATTCCTAGGATAACTGAATTGAAAAGTAGATACACCAATAAAGAGGTCTCTTGGTTCAAACTGGTCCGCCCACCATCCTAATTACAAATAAATTCAAGTAATATATAGGATTAAAAACAAGTTCAGATTAAAAGACACCAAGCCTACATATCAAATAAACAACACAAAACATTCATGAGGGGATCGGTAGCAATCCAATCTTTCATTCAAAAACAAAAACATGTAGAAACTGACTATCACTTTGTGAGGGAGAAGCTATCAGAAAATTGAATAAAGTTTCTTTTGTTCCCAGTGCAGCACAGGTAGCAGATATTCTCACAAAAGGCCTCTCCATTCACCAATTCAACAGTCTAAGGAACAAACTCATGGCGAAAACTCCCCACAGTTTGAGGGAGGGTAAGAGACAAAGGTCTAAAGTGACTGCTGCTGAAAGATAGAAGGATGAAGACTCAATTATAAGACAAAATGGGCCACTTTGTTATTCCCTAAAACACAGTGGCCACTTCATAATTAATATGGACTTGTTTGTATTTCATGCCAAACTCTGTGGCCATCGCTGTATGAGATCTTTTCTAGATATATCCAACGTACAAAATAGGACTGTTTGGATAGCCTCATATATAAGCTCTTTGTATCAGACTAGGGTTAATTAATGGAGTATTATCCTTTTTCTTTGGTATTCATCTTCTTCTGCAACTATTCTTCTCTCCAAATCCTAGGTTTTCTATCACTAAATCTCAAATATAAGCTCTTTGTATCAGACTAGGGTTAATTAATGGAGTATTATCCTTTTTCTTTGGTATTCATCTTCTTCTGCAACTATTCTTCTCTCCAAATCCTAGGTTTTCTATCACTAAATCCTTGAGATTTACTATGATTTAGCATATTATCGTATGAAGTTTACTAAACCAACCTATGTGAAAATTATTGGACGGCTTGAAGGAGTAAAGGATTCGAAAATATATGTCCTATACAAAATGATTGTGTAATAAATTGAAAAAATATATAATGCAGGTTTTCTTTCTTTTGATCAAACATTCCTTCCCTCCAAACCATGCCAAATGTGAAAAATATAAAGACATGTGTTAAGACATACCAGTCTTCCTAGGAAGCAAAGCAGCGACTCTGCACTAGAATGGTCTGGCGATGGAGTAAGAATGTCTTGAAGATATCAACAGTGGTGTATAGCCATAATCCACCGTCCAAGGTCTCCCTACATACTTGGACCACGAAGCAATTTAGAACATCGTCGCCCGCCTCATTAAAATCAGTCCACAAAATACAGTTTATGTGCACCAATGCTAGGTAGCAAAAGCGGCACGCATGGTTTATACCCAGGCAAACTAAATCCCTAGACAACCGTTTCACTCCATATATTGAAACAAATTATTGTGTGGAAAATACATGCTTACCGCCCCTTTTACACCTCAAGTAGAGCAAATACATGTCAGATTGTAGGTGACAGCTTCATATGAGCATAGCCGTGAAGTTCCTCCATCCAGTTATTTGTTTGAGAATCATGAATCTCCAAAATTAAGATTTTTTTTGGTGAAAAGTGCCATTGATAAGTTATTGACTACTATATTTCACGTGTACTATATTATGCATATACACATGTTATATAGGTTTGGTTGGAAATTTGGATGACCTAACTAAATCCATGATCCGATAAGATCCGATCCGATCCAATAATTCGGTTAGGCCTAAAATATAAACCGCAACCAACTCAATCCAACAGAATCCAATAAACTTGTATTGTATTGGTTTAATTGAGTCGGGGTTGGGGTTGGTGGGTCAAGGAAATTTATCTACACCCGTACTCATCAGGAACCGAATCAAACCTACTCATTATGAATTCCATTTATTAGAACGATTGATAAATGTTGAAATCTGTGTATATGGAATGAGATCGGAGATGTTCTCTGCATTTGCGTTGATTGCTGATATGGGTATCTTAGAATCGATGGACCCATAGTTGTGATGGATAAAAGGACACATATACATTAATGCAAATCGCAGTCCATCTTCAGACCTCTAAAGCATGATCACTCTACACTACAACTTATATAATTATATAGGCTATTCGATTCTTAGATGCTCAATTTTTCCAATAAAATAAATGGAAGCTCCAAAAGCGGCTCAGCATTACACAATTGCAATGTATCCATTATCCATCAAATTAACCATATTTCCCTAAATTCTAAGAGGTACAAATATCAATTGATGTAAGAATGGGGTTTATATTGAGTGAATTCGATTAAATACCTGATGACAAGTCTTCCAATTCTCAGATTCGACAGGCGACTAGACGACACTGGGACACTTGTCACACTTTGTCGCCGGCGTCTTCTTACGCTATGTCGGTTTCATCCTAGCACTTGGGTTTCTTGTTGCTGTCACTCCTAGAGGCCTTCTTCTCAGAACCTGAAACCACCACCATCGGTCAGAGACCAGTATGTTCGGCGATTTTGGCTTCGATGGGAAATGGGAACGACAGAGCGAAGTTGAAGAGTGAGTGCAACAACAATAAACATGTTTATTGTCCAATATTTGGAGGTGCGATTGACATGAAAGTTCATTTTTTTGGGAAAGTTGGGTGAGATACATTGAGAATTCGGGAGAATTGATATTTTGGCGGCGACAAATGGGAATGTTAGAAGTCTCTCTTCTTGAGTGTTTATTTCATGTTTACCCCCAAACATGTTTTGAGAATGTTGTTTCCCGCCATTTTCTTTTAAAAATTGACATTTATTTTCTTCTTTATCTTTTCTTTATGCATAAATGAACTATTCCTATTTAGTATTTAGTTAAACTCACTTTTTAACAAATGGTTGAAGTGAGTTAAACTAGATACCCGATACGAATAGTTCATTTTTGCCTTGAAGATATAGTAGAAGAAAAGAAAGGTCTTTTACAAGAAAATGGCAGGAAATAGCATTCTCGAAACAGATTTCAGGGGCAAACATACAATTACAAACTCAAGAGACTTTCAAAATTTCCATTTTTCGCCGCCAAAATGTCAATTTTCCAAAATTCTCAATTTCTTTTGCCCAATTTCCCCAATAAATCAAATTCCCCGCCAATCGCACCCCCAAATATCAAGAAATTTCACTCACTCTTGAACTTCGCTACCCATCGAATCCCAAATCACTAAACACACCAGACTCTTCCCAAAGGCGGCGGCTTGAAGTTTGAGAAGAATGCTAGAGTCCCTATGAGTGACAGTTGCAAGAAACCCAAGTGTTAGGCAGAAACCAACAACAGCGCCAACAAGCTGCCGACGCCGAAGAGTAAAAAGTGTCCCGGTGTTCGCCTAGTCACGACTCATAAAACGTGAGGACTTGTCATTAGGCATCGAACCGAACCTAACCCATATTAACCCCATTTCTTTGTGTTTCTGTTGATTGCTAACACGGGACTCCTAAATCGATGGACCTATTATTAAATTGATTCTGTCCCAATTGTTAGATGAGATCTGAGCCGCTCTTTGGGTTTTCCGTTGATTGAAAATATTGAGTAATCAAGATCCCTTATCATTAAATGAGTTGTAGTGTACATAAATCATGCTTCTGGTTAAGAGGATGGAGTGATGATTTGTATTACAGTGAATTAAGCTCATTAAGGTGCTGGTAGATGTTAGAATCAAGGATTGGCTTCAATTAAGAAAATGAGTGCTATAATTAGAGGGTAAGAGAATATGAGTGTTAATACGGAAGAGCATCACTCACTCTTTCCAACTTCGTTGGATTCAGAGTGTTAATATGGGAAGAGCATCCACCTCTTTCTAACTTTGTTGGATTCTTAGTGTATTAAGTTTCATCAAGGTCTGGGTAGTTTCTAGCTTTGAGTATTTCGACAAAGAAAATAACATATAAAATTAAGGTTTACATTAATGTTTAATACTAGAATCTAGCCAGACCTCGCAAGGAGATCCCTTATCTCTTCTCTTTCGACCTTCTTCTTCAGCGATAGGCTCTACGGACTAGGAAGGCTACCTTTCTGAAAGGAATAACGAGTTGGTGATTGTGTTCCTATTGCCCATGTTAGCTCCAAAATGCCTTCGTTTAAAAGAAGGTTTGCTATTCCAGCAAGGCTTGAACTAGCCGCAGCACTGCAATGAACAAAAGAGGAGCAAGGTGATTGTAGACAAGCATTGCCACGAAAGTTTATAGAGATTCCATGAGCAAAGCAGAGGAATTAGTTTTTCATCGGTAATTTCTTAACCGAAGTCCAAGGATGTAGTTTGGGCCAATGCCCAATGCTTAAGTGCGAAAGTATAGGAAGTTTGTGAAATCTAAAAGGGACTAGTTCACATATCTACATAAACTGAAAACAAAGCAATTCATATAGCTGCAAACTTTCCCGCCGGCTTCTTCTAAGTGATGGGGGACCCGAAGGGCAACAAAGGATCAGGAAACCCTGTTCTACTTCCGCGTCTTACCACAATCCTTGAGCTCTACCATAATATAGCAGATTACTGACCTCGTGAACTGAAGGTTTACTTAACCAACCGGTATGAAAATTATTGACCGATTTTAAGGGGGTATAGGACTAAGATAACATAAAAGTGGGTTTTCTCTCATTGATCAAACATTTGGTCCCTCTATATGAATCTTGCCACAGGTGAAAAAACAATAAAGACGAGAGTTAAGAAGTACCAGTCTGTGATGAAAGCCAAGCAGCACCTCTGTACTAGATTGGTCTGGTGATCAAATAAGCAGGACATCAGTGGTGTAAACATTGTCGCCCCTGCACGAATTTAACCACGGACCAATTTGAAACATTGTCGCCCACCTCGTTAAAATCAAGTCCACAAAATTGCTGAGCAGATCAGCCAATGAACTCAAGCACAACTTGATCCCTAGACAACCCGTCCACTCCATACATCAGAGGTTAAATCAAATCCAACTATTGTGCACGAAAAAGGTAAGTAACCTGATTCATATGGTGAATGTAAGTGCAGCAAAAGAATATGGAAAAGTACCACCCCTCTTACCCCCCTCAATAGACCAGTTATGGATCGGATTATGTGGGAAATAAATCTTCTTAAGAGCAGCGGCGTGAAGCTTCTGTTTTCAGCTATTTGTTTGAAGATAATAAATCTCCGAAAAAGGAGATCTGCAATAACGAGAGAGTCCTCCAAAGATATAAATTTGTTTCCATAAGAGCGAATGCATAGAGGTCTAATGCAACCTACCGATGATGACACACAGCCACCGGAGTTAGGGTTTGAAGGATTGATCAAAGATCGTCTGACCATAGATGGCAGTTTTCAAACATTTTCAGGGGCTAAGGGAAGAAGAACGAGAAGAGTAGAGAGAAATTCAAGAAACCAGCAGGATACTTCACCACCGAAACGGGCGAGTCTAGCAAAGAAGTGATCCCAGTTTGCACCTGTTTCCATTGTCAAATCCCCACTGTTCACTCTCTGAGTGAACTGAATTTGCATCAGCACTGCGTGCACTGTTCCTGATATGAACTTTAACTGACTGCTCGCAGAAATAGAATTGCGAGGGAGGAGAGTGAGAAATATACAAGAATCTTAAGCCAAATGATCTGATGCTTTTATTGAATGCAAGGATGTATATAGCATTATAACTAGTTGGAAGTTAACCAATATTCCTAAAAACAACAAATGTTGAAGACTAGGAAAAAAAACTATGTCGTATTTTTCAAGTTTCATCTCCTCTCTTTCACTATCTCGCCCGAGGTTAAGTATTTATAACCCTATTATTCTATGTGGTACTTCTATTGATGCCATTACTGCAAAGTCTTTTAACATTAGAAAAAGAAGTGTTTATTGTGGAAAATAGGAAGCTTATATCAGATACGCACAACTTCATCTCATTGGAGGTGAAGATGTGACTCAATGACTTGTCATACAAATTATATTGATTTTCAAGCCTTGGTAGAATTTGTATATAAAACAAAATTCTGATAAAGCTTGAACGGTTATGGTGATTCCATCATTTGCATTGATGTCTTGATGATTTATGATGTTCACACAGTTCAACATAAGCTTCAATAAATCATCATCGGTAATCTAAATTTGTTATTGCACTATTTTTTTCTTTGGGAGCGCCATTAACTCTCCAAAATCATTCAAAGATACCACAAAATTACCATGCCATTGTCACCACGGTGCAATAATCTATGGCATTTCACTTGCTAGTTTAGTTAAGTTTTTTGTGCTTGCTTGCTAGGCAAGTGGATGTCTAGCCTACGGCAGACACTTTTAGTTGTAAAGTTTAAATAGCAAATGGGCTGAAATTCAGAGAACAGAGGGCAGAGAATGTTAAGAAATGTCATTGGATAAGTTATTGACTACTATATTTCACGTGGACTATAGTATGTATATATGCATATGTTATATAGGTTTGGTTGAAAATTTGGATCACCTAACTTAATCCACGATCTGATCAGATGCAATCCAATCCAATAAGTCGGTTCGGCCTAAAATATAAATCGCAACCAACTCATTCCAATAGAATCAATTACTTTGGATTGTATTGGTTTAAATGAGTCGGGTTGGGGGGTCAGATAAACTTATGTACACCCGTACTCATCAGGTACCGAATCAAACCTGCTCAATATAAATTTCATTTATTAGAACGATTGATAAACGTTGAAATTTGTGTATGATCTGAGATGTTCTTTGAATTTGCGTTGATTGCTGACATGGTTCTCTTAGAATCGATGTACCATAGCTGTGGTGGATAAATAGATACCTGAACTTTGAGACAAATAATCAGTCCATCTTCAGACACCTAAACCATGATCACTCTACACTACAACTCATATATTTATATGGGCTATTTCGATTCTTAGATGCTCAATGTTTCCAATTAAAGGGAAGCTCCAAGAGCGCCTCAGATCTGAGTACACAATTGCCATGTATCCATCAAATTCTAAGAGATCCATGTCAGAAATCAATGCAAACGCAAAGAACATCTCAGACCTCATTACATATACAGGATTTTCAACAAATATCAATTGATCTAAGAAGGTTTATTGAGTGGCTCGATTAAATACCTGATGACAAGTCTTCCCTTTTTCAGATTCGTAGATTCGACAGCGAACTAGACGACACTAGGACACTTGTCGCGCTTCGTCGCTGGTAGCTTGTTGCGCTAAGTCGGCGTCTTACTAGCGCTTGGGTTTCTTGATGTTGTCACTCCTACAGACACTGACTTTCTTCTCAAAACTTAAAACCACCGCCAGCGGTGAGAGACTAGTGTGTTCGATGATTGGCTTCGTTGAGAACGACGGAGCGAAGTTGAAGAGTGAGTGAAATATTGGGCTTTTTTCAGACAACAACAATCATGTTTATTGTCCAATATTTGGGGGTGCGATTGGCAGGAAATTTGATTTTTTTTTTTGGGAAAATTGGGTGAGATAAATTGAGAATTCGGAAAAATTGATATTTTGGGGGTGATAGATGGGAATGTTAGAAGTCTCTTTTCTTGAGTTTGTATTTCATGTTTACCCAAACATGTTTTGAGAATGTTGTTTCCCGCCATTTTCTTGTCAAAATCGACATCTTCTTTATCTTTTCTTTAAGCAAAAATGAACTACTCCTATTGAGTATTTGGTTCAGCTCACTTTTTAACAAATGGTTGAAGTGAGTTAAACTAAATACCTAGTAGATAGCAGTTCATTTTGGCCTTAAAGAATATATTAGAAGAAAAGAAATTTCTCTAACAAGAAAATGGCAGGAAGGGGTAAAAATATGCAATTACAAACTCAAGAGACTTTTAAAATCCCCACTTGTTGCTGCCAAAATGTCAACTTCCGTGAATTCTCAGTTTCTTTTGCCCGATTTCCACAAAAGTCAAATTCCCCGCAAATTGCACCCCCAAATATCGGAGGTTAAACACTTCTGTTGTTGTCTGAAGAAAATCAAAAAATTTCACTCACTCTTCAACTTCGCTCCGTCTTTCCCATTTCCCAAACCCATCGAAACCCAAATCGCTGAACACACCAGACTCTCCCCGATGGCGGTGGCTTCATGTTTGAAAAGATGGCCAGAAACCCTATGAGTGACAACAGCAAGAAACCCAAACATTAGGAAGATTCCGACGACGGCGCTAACAAGCCGCCGACGCCAAGGATTAACAAGTGTCCCGGTGTCCGCCTACTTAGCGGTCGAACCTACGATTCTGAAAACGGGAGGATTTGCATCAGGTATCAAATCGAACCTAACCCATATAAACCCCATATATTTGATTGGTTGATGAATCGAATATATGTAATGAGATATAAGTCGTTATTTGTGTTTCTGTTGATTGCTAACATGGGACTCTTAGAATCCATGGACCTATTGTTCAATTGATTAATAAATAGATTACGTCACAAGTGTGAACTGAGATCTGAGCGGCCCTGAGTTGTCGTTTATTGACAACATTGAGTATCTAAGGATCGCGAGCCCGTATCATATAATGAGTCGTAGTGTAGAGAAATCATGCTTTAGGTTTTTGAGGATGGACTGATGATTTGTATCACAGTGAATTAAGCTCATTATGCTCATTAAGGTGTTGGTTGATGTTAGATTTGCGGATTGGCTTCAATTAAGCAAAAGAGTGGTATAATTAGATTTCACATTAATAAGAGATTAAGAGTGTTAATATGGGAAGAGCATCACCTCTTTCTAACTTTGTTGGTTCTGAGTGTATTAAGTGCATCAAGGTCTGGGTAGTACTTGAGAGCTTTGAGGATTTGCTTCGACAAAGAAAATAACAAATAAAATAAAGGTTTACATTAATATGATATTCTGAATGTTGTTATGGGAGGAGCATCACTAGAATCTACCCCGACTTTGCAAGGAGATTCCTTCTCTCTTCTCTTTCAACCTTCTTCTTCAGCGATAGGCTCCAAAGCCTGAACGTGTAAGAAGTGTGTGCAACGAAGTCCAAGGATGGAGTTGTGGCCAGTGGCCAATGCGTAAGAGAGAAAGTAAAGGAAGTGTGTGAAATCTTAGGGACTAGTTCCTATATCTACATCAACTGAAAACAAAGCAATTCATATAGCTGCAAACTTTCCCGCCGGCTTCTAAGTAATGGGGGACCCAAAGGGCAACGAAAGTTCGGGAAAGCCTATTCGGAATACACTGTGGCTCAACCAAGTGATCTACTATTCTACTTCCCGTCTTACCTCGATCCTTGAGCTCTAGCGACCTCGTGGACTAAAGGTTTCATTTTAACCAACCAATGGGAAAATTACAGACCGATTTTAAGGTGTATAGGACTGAGATAACTTATGTCCAATACATAATGGTTGTGTAATAGATTGACAAAATGTAAAGTGGGTTTTCTTTCATTGATCAAACATTCCATGCCCCTACATTAATCATGCGATAGGTCAAAAAACATTAAGACGAGATTTAAGAAGTACTAGCCTGCGATGAATTCCAAGCAGCAGCTCTGAAATAGACTGGTCTTGAAGTTGTCAACAGTAGTGTAAAGCCATAATCCAAAATCCGAGGTCTCCCTGTACGAATTTAAACACGGACTAATTTGAAGCATTGTCGCCCGCCTCATTAAAATCAGTCCACAAAATTGCTGGGCAGATCAGCCAATGAACTCAGGTTCAACTTGATCCCTAGACAAACCCTTCAACTCCATACATCAGAGGTTAAATCAAATCCAACTATTGCGCATGTTCTCTGTTATCAATGGATTCTACACACAAGGTAATTAATTGACCAGATTTACATCATGAAGGTAAGTGCCAGTATTTAAAAGAATGTGGAAAAATGTGCTTACCACCCCACTTATCCCTCAAATAGAGCAGTTATGAATCGGATTATGTTAGGGGAAAAATCAGCGGCGTGAGGTTTCAATGTTCAGCTATTTGTTTGAAGATCACAAATCTCCTAAAAATGAGATCTGCAATAACGAGAGAGTCCTCCAAAGATATAAATTTTGTTTCCATAAGAGCGGATGCATAGAGGTCTAATGCGACCTACCGATGATGACACAGAGGCGCTGGGGTTTGAAGGATTGATCAAAGATAGACCAGAGGTGTACCTCCTCGTCTTCATCCGTCTCTATTGGCCTCCATGTAAGACCTCAAAGGGCTCGTCTGACTGTAAATGGCAGTTTCCAAACATTTTCTAGGGCTAAGGGAAGAATAACGAGAAGAGTAGAGAAGGTGAGAACCAAATTTATAAAGAGGCCCAGCCAACCAGGCTAGTTGGTGCTCCTCACATAAAATTTTGATTGGCTAGCTTTTAAGGGGTTTGCTTTCCTTAAAGGCCCCGCTTTCTTTACCTAAATTTGGGCATGCTGTGGCGGTGCTAGTAACTGCAGAGTGAAAAACACTATAGGAAATCTGTCGTGAATTCTATATAAAAAGTTGTTTGGTAAATATTACGTAAAAGCTGCTGCGAAATAAATGACGTGTCATTTCCGTAAAGATAAGTATTGATATTTTTATTTTTCAAAAAAAAAGTATTGATATTATTATAAAATTGTAAGGTTAAAATCGGTTGTAGATAAATTTCCGTAAAGATAAGTATTGATATTTTTATTTTTCAAAAAAAGTATTGATATTATTATAAAATTGTAAGGTTAAAGACTGATACCCCTTCTCACCCTCTTGTTCTGCATCATTATCTTCATCAATTTTTCTTTTTCTTTTTATTTTTATTTATCAATTATTCGTGTATTGACATATTTATCCTTGACATATGGATGTTGTTGGTACTGATTTTATTAAACCAATTTGCAGTTATTATGATTTATTACAAATGGAGGACGCAAAAAACCTATTATATAAGTGGGGGATGCAATGTGTTAGTTTCGATATTAGAGGTATGTGTTAAGCAATTATGCCTAAATTCTACTAATTTAAACTGTTAAAAATTTCCATCCAAACACTAACTGTGGAGGACAGGTAAATCTCTCGATACCTGGAGTTAAAATTATTATGTAAAAAAATTAAGTAAACAACCCGCTATGTACCTCTCGAGTCTCTCCCTGTGGGGATAAGGGGAAGAAGAACAGTCGCCAATCCCACATGAAATCAAACCCCCCAAAACCTAATATTTCGCTCTCTCTCTGTATATGCGGGGAAGAAGAAGATAGTCGGAGAAGAAGAGTAAGAAGGGAAAGAAGAAGAATCACATATCTGTTGTTGTTCGATTCCATGGAGGAGATGTTGGGTTTTGACGTAGGTAACGCAGCGGAATAAAAAAAATTAATCCTACTCAAAGCCCACCAAGGATCACAGGAAGAGACATCATAACATGATTAAGGTCATAAAAGATGTGTACCTTTTGATTTGTGAGATCACACGAAGAATGATGTCCTCGTCTCTACGGTTGATCCACGTCTAGAGGTGAGATCTAGATTCTTCCTTCTCCACAAGTGCTAGCTTGAACCCGGAGGAAGAGGGATGAAGATCAAAGCAACAAAGCAACAAAGGCACAAAGGGAGGGGCTCGGCCACCCTTTTGCCGTCGGGTAGAGGGGCGGACGGGAACAAGGGTTTCGGCCCTAGCTCTTTGTCTTGCTCTCTCTTTTTCTCTCTCCCACTATTTGTGTTATGTCTAATAATAACTCATGTGGGAAGGAAGCTAGAGCCTCTTATATATATACTCCAATAACTCCTTGTTGTTTCCATATTAGAGTTTTCTTGTTCTAGTAGGACTAGAACTATTCCCTTCCTTGCAAATTAGTCCTACTAAGTTTGCAAGGTGTTGCACAATGATCCTTCTACTAATTAATCCATATTAATTAATCCCAAATCTAGCTCTACTCTATTTGACGTGTGACCCCATAGGTTTTTATATAGTTGGTAGTAACTATTACTAACATGGAGCGGTGTCTAGCAACACATCCATGCCACCCAACCAATAGAAATAGTCAGTGATCCCGACAAACCTTTGTGCCCAATATATCATATTGCATTATCCCTTTGTCTCCATATCCGGATTGGACACGAGACATAAATAGTCACACTCGTATATCCAATCCATAGTTCCTCGATCCTGGGAATATGCTTATGCTTGCAGATAACATTAATATCTCTATATTAATTTATCTGAGTCTGGCCAGACATTCAATAAGCCTCATCCCTCGAGTGGCCGTGGATATTTACCCCCATTATGTGGGAGGGACAAATCCTATCTACATTACTACGATCTCTAAGCTTGCTTCCTATCACGCCCGATAGCCACCTTTATGATTACCCAGTTATGGTGTAACGTTTGATAACATCAAAGCGCAATATTTCACAACTAGAGTATCTAGTGACTTCAAGTCCAAGGATTGCAATAATATTAGCACTACGAAAAGCGATTGTGACTTCACAGAATCTAAAGTATCCTTTTCGTCGTGGGTCAATACAGTATGCCATTACTCCTAATGCATACCCATGTGTTAGACTTGATATCTCTATACCAATCTACCCACATACTAGTCTATATTTGATTGTCCTATTAATCAATATAATGGACTAGGGATATTTAAGATAAATAACACCATTTATCTAAGGACTTCATTATATTAAATATCGCCATAAATAACAAATGAATATTCTACCCAAAACATTGTTCATACTAAATCTACGATTGCCTCTAGGGCATCTATTCCAACAGTCTCCCACTTGCACTAGAGCCAATCTAGCGCATCTCGTATGCCTATAGATCTGGCGTGCCCTTCATGCTTTCGCTGCGCAAGAGGTTTCGTGGGCGGATCTGACACGTTGTCATCCGTCAGAATCTTGCACATCTTCACATCTCCTCGATCGATCATATCACGAATAAGATGGAATCTCCTAAGTACATGCTTTGACTTTTGGTGCGATCTTGGTTCCTTTGCCTGTGCGATTGCCCCAGAGTTGTCACAGTACAACTCTATGGGATCCACTATGCTAGGGACCACACCGAGCTCAGCGATACACTTTTATCCATACTGCCTCTTTAGCCGCTTCCGCAGCAGCAATGTACTCAGCTTCTGTTGTAGAATCAGCAACTGTGCCTTGCTTGGAACTCTTCCAGCTCACAGCTCCTCCATTCAGGCAAAAAACGTATCCAGACTGCGATCTGTAATCATCCTTGTCAGTTTGGAAGCTTGCGTCAGTGTAACCCTTTACACTTAGCTCTTCCATACCTCCAAATATCAAGAATACATCCTTAGTTCTTCTCAAGTACTTTAGGATGTTCTTGACAGCAATCCAGTGACTCTCACCCGGATTGGACTGATATCTGCTCACCATACTCAACGCGTATGATACATCTGGTCTAGTACATAGCATGGCGTACATGATGGATCCTATGGCCGAAGCATAGGGTATCCTGCTCATGCGGTCCTTCTCCATCTCATTGGAGGGACAGTCAATCTTGGAAAGAGTGACTCCATGTGACATGGGCAAGAATCCCTTCTTGGAATCTTGCATGTTAACCTCTTCAACACCTTGTCAATATATGTACTCTGACTTAGGCCAAGCAACCTTTTAGATCTATCTCTATAGATCTTTATACCAAGTATATAGGCCGCGTCTCCTAAGTCTTTCATCGCAAAGCACTTTCCTGGCCAATCTTTAACAGATTGCAGAGTAGGAATATCATTGCCAATGATTAGTATGTCATCCACATACAAGACCAGAAATACTATAGAGCTCCCACTAACCTTCTTGTAAACACAAGGCTCATCTTCGTTCTTGATGAAGCCAAACTCTTTGACTGCGTCATCAAAACGTCGATTCCAGCTCCTAGAAGCTTGCTTTAATCCATAAATGGACCTTTGCAGCTTACAGACTTTATTGGCATTCTCTGGATCCTCAAAACCCTCTGGTTGTGTCATGTACACATCCTCAAGGAGGTTCCCATAAAGGAACGCTGTTTTGACATCCATTTGCCAAATCTCATAGTCGTAGTATGCTGCAATAGCAAGTAAGATTCGAATGGATTTAGTCATGGCGACTGGTGAAAAGGTCTCATCATAGTCAATACCATGAATTTTTCTATAACCTTTGGCCACCAATCGGCCCTTATAGGCAACTACCTTGCCATCCATGTCGGTCTTCTTCTTGAAGACCCACTTGCACCCTATGGGTCGAGCCCCTTCGGGTGGTTCCACTAAAGTCCATACTTTGTTTGTGTACATGGAATCCATTTCGGATCTCATGGCTTCTAGCCACTTCTTAGAGTCTTGGCCACTCATGGCTTCTCCATAGTTTGCAGGCTCATCATCCATGAGTGGTACGTCATCGGGCTCAGTCACGAGAAGTCCATACCTCTCTGGCTCATGACGCACTCTTCCTGATCTACGGATTTCCTGTGTTACCTGAACAGGCTCTTCCACAACTTCTTGTGGTTCCTGTTCATGTTCCATTATTGGTTCAGTGGTTTGTGGTTCATGAATTTCTTCAAGTTCTACAACCCTCCCACTTGCTTCTTTAGAGACTAATTCTCTTTCTAGAAACACGCCGGTCCGAGCAAAAAACACGTTGTTCTCGGTAGGGTTATAGAAATAATATCCTTTAGTCTCTTTAGGATATCCCACAAACTTACACTTATCCGCTTTAGGCCCGAGCTTGTCTGTTTGTAAACGCTTTACATAGACGTCGCAGCCCCAAATCTTCATAAACGACACTATGGGACGCATCCCAGTCCATATCTCATATGGCGTCTTCATGACTGATTTGGATGGAACACGGTTAATGGTAAAAGCTGCCGTCATTAGAGCATGTCCCCAAAAGGATATCGGAAGATCTGTTTGAGACATCATAGATCGCACCATATATAATAAAGTGCGATTCCTCCTCTCAGATACACCATTCCATTGTGGTGTTCCGGGTGGAGTGAGCTGGGATACTATCCCACACTCTCTAAGATACTCATCAAACTCTTGGCTTAAGTATTCTCCTCCACGATCCGATCGTAGAGCTTTAATACTCTTGCCAAGTTGCTTCTCTACTTCACTCTTGAATTCCTTGAACAATATAAAGGATTCTGATTTGGCCTTCATAAGGTATACAAATCCATATATACTGAAATCATCAGTAAATGTGATGAAGTAGGTATAACCACCTCTGGCAGGCGTGGGGAATGGTCCGCATACATCAGTATGTATGAGTGCCAATAACTCACTAGTCCGCTCTCCTTTCTTATTGAAAGGGGACTTTGTCATTTTTCCTAATAAACAAGATTCACATGTCTCATATGATTCCAAATCAAATGAGTCTAGAAGTCCATCCTTATGGAGTCTAGATATGCGTTTCTCATTTATATGGCCTAAACGACAGTGCCATAGATATGTAGGATTTAAATCATTAGTTTTAATCCTTTTAGTATTTATGTTATAGATTGGATTATTTAGATCAAGGATATACAATCCATTAGACAAATGCGCACTACAATAGTGCATACTATCAAAATAAATGGAGCAACACTTGTCCTTTATTGAAATAGAAAAACCTTTCTCGTCCAAACAAGAAACGGAAATAATGTTTCTGCTCATAGCAGGCACATAAAAGCAATTGTCTAATTCTAAAATAAGTCCAGAAGGCAAAGATAGCTCATAAACGCCTACAGCTAATGCAGCAACCTTTGCTCCATTCCCGACGCGCAAGTCTATCTCCCCTTTTCACAATCTTCTACTTCTTTTCAAATCCTGCACATTACGACAAATGTGAGAACCACATCCGGTATCTAATACCCAGGATGATGAAATAGAGAGATTGACGTCTATAACATAAATACCTGGTGGTGGTGGAATCACTATTCCAAGCTTCTTATCCTCCAGATATTTAGGGCAATTCCTCCTCCAGTGACCCGGCTGGCTGCAGTAGTGACATTCACCTTTAGCCACGCCTCCACTAGGATTTAGGGCATCCTTGGATTTCGCAACTTTCTTGCGTTTTCCTTTTGAAGTAGATGCAACTGACTTGTCCTTCTTCTTGTGTACCATCATTATGGCCTTGCCCTTGCCTTTATTGATGCTTTGCTCAGCTGTCTTTAGCATGTTCAATAGGTCTGGCAAAGACTTGTTGATCTCATTCATATTATAGTTCATAATGAACTGATTATAACTGTCAGGCAACGATTGCAAGACGAGATCAGTCGCCAAGTCCTGGCCGAGTGGGAACCCCAGTCTCTCAAGGTTCTCTATGTACCCGATCATTCGGAGCACATGAGGGCCTACTGGATTCCCCTCTGCAAGACTACTTTTGAACAATGCTTTAGACACTTCATAGCGCTCATGCCTTGCCTGTTCCTGAAACAATTGTTTCAAGTGTCTGATCATATCATAGGCTTCCATGTTCTCGTGTTGCTTTTGAAGCTCACCAGTCAGGTGCAAAGCATGAGGCAAGTCACGTCATTAGAATCATCAATATGTTTCTGACGTGCCCTTACTTCCACTAGTAGAGACTCATCTTGTGGTGGGTCTGGAATTGGAGTGTCCAAGACGTACAGCTTCTTTTCTTGCTTGAGGACAATCCTCAAGTTTCTGTACCAGTCAAGGAAATTTGTTCCAGAAAATTTATCCTTCTCAAGGACAGATCGTAGGGATGAACTCGATGCGTTGTTGTTTGCCATTTGGAATTCTACAAAACGAGAAATATGCAATTTTAGTATTTTGAAAAATTTAACTATATTTAACAATGGCTAGATCATTAAATATAGCTCCCACTATTTTTCTCGGATTAATAGCCCTCACTATTAAAGCGGAAAATATCTTTATACTTTCTAGTGGGTCCAAGATCCCTTTTTCACTTCTTCTTGAGCTTGCTTTGGCAAGTCACCCAAGAATTGGTTATTTAGGTAGGAACCATTCCAATTGCATCCCATGCAACTCTTGGTCCAATTAGGTGAATAAATTACTTTTATTCTTTATCCTATGGATAACTCCTAATTGTCATGCCTCTAAGCTCATCAATCTTAATTGACTCTTGCCTAGTTGCGTCCAACCTCTTGCTTTCAACATACACGCATTACTAGCTTGCGTCGTCCGCAACACATCATGAAAAATTAAAATCGCCTTGCTTTGGCAAGCCCGAATTTTAATAGGCCATGATCATGAAGGGTGTTTTGGCAAGAGAAGGCAAAACGCAATATTTAATTGAGGGATTTCTTTTAAGTTGTTTGGTTGATCTTATCAACATGGTCTACTTATTTGGATTGGGCCATCCACAATAAAAGACCAACCTTGTTTATTATTATCTTGTTATCGTTTTGCTTGTAGCGTCATACACACACAAAAATAAATAACAAGGCATGAATAATAAACATCCACAAAAATAAAAAAAAAACGTGGCATGGATATGGCCTCTAGACTAATGATATTATCAAGCCAATGATAATATCTAATTGCCCTAAAGTGCCGAGCTCATCTCCATGTGCTCCACCATAGCTGCGCGTCTAGGGATGTCTTTTGGCTCCTTTGGTTCTCCGGTCTTCTTCTCCATGTTCTTGGCTATCATCTAAATACTTCTAATTCTAGCCTAACATCTAGAATAAATAAATAACAAAAGCCTCACATGTCGAGGAGAAAAAAGACGACTCGCAGGCCGTAAAACTTAATTAATTATTACATTAATTTGATCAGCTCGCAGGCCGTAAACCAAACCACAAAACAATAAACATCCACAATCCTAGGCCATATCCATCCACCATGCAATAAAGCACATAATACAGTTAAAACCAATTTTTAACGCGCTTGTTTAATTTTAATGAAATTGGGTAACTAGGGTTTCACAACGGTCCAAAGGGTCCAAGCCAACAAGTGGCCCGAACCCTAGGACCGCCGCACGCCTAGAGGCCCGCGGCCTTGCTTGGCGCGCAAGGGAGGGGCGGGCGGCTAGGGTTTCGGCCCTAGTCCCCTTCCTCCTTCCTTGTTGCCCAAGCAAGGTTGTTTCCTTATGGAATTATTTCCATAACTTTGTTTCCATAATTGAAAACCCCTTTTCAATCATGTGCCCATGAACCCTAATTTTTCAAGAACCCAATTATTCACATCCTATGTGATTAAACTCACCAATTCTAACATCCAATGTTAAATTGGGTCTTGTTTGATTGAATCAAATTCAATATTGCATCTACTATGCCAATTTTTCAGTTTTCGCGTAATAAACAATAATACGGTGTATGAACTGAAATCGTAAACACATAATATCATGTTATGCTCTACGACCTGTGGCTCTGATACCACTGTTGGGTTTTGACGTAGGTAACGCAGCGGAATAACAAAAATTAATCCTATTCAAAGCCCACCAAGGATCACAGGAAGAGACATCATAACATGATTAAGGTCATAGAAGATGTGTACCTTTTGATTTGTGAGATCACACGAAGAATGATGTCCTCGTCTCTACGGTTGATCCACGTCTAGAGGTGAGATCTAGATTCTTCCTTCTCCACAAGTGCTAGCTTGAACCCGGAGGAAGAGGGATGAAGATCAAAGCAACAAAGCAACAAAGGCACAAAGGGAGGGGCTCGGCCACCCTTTTGCCGTCGGGTAGAGGGGCGGACGGGGGCTAGGGTTTCGGCCATAGCTCTTTGTCTTGCTCTCTCTTTTTCTCTCTCCCACTATTTGTGTTATGTCTAATAATAACTCATGTGGGAAGGAAGCTAGAGCCTCTTATATATATACTCCAACAACTCCTTGTTGTTTCCATATTAGAGTTTTCTTGTTCTAGTAGGACTAGAACTATTCCCTTCCTTGCAAATTAGTCCTACTAAGTTTGCAAGGTGTTGTACAATGATCCTTCTACTAATTAATCCATATTAATTAATCCCAAATCTGGCTCTACTCTATTTGACGTGTGACCCCATAGGTTTCTATATAGTTGGTAGTAACTATTACTAACATGGAGCGGTGTCTAGCAACACATCCATGCCACCCAACCAATAGAAATAGTCAGTGATCCCGACAAACCTTTGTGCCCAATATATCATATTGCATTATCCCTTTGTCTCCATATCCGGATTGGACACGAGACATAAATAGTCACACTCGTATATCCAATCCATAGTTCCTCGATCCTGGGAATATGATTATGCTTGCAGATAACATTAATATCTCTATATTAATTTATCTGAGTCTGGCCAGACATTCAATAAGCCTCATCCCTCGAGTGGCCGTGGATATTTACCCCCATTATGTGGGAGGGACAAATCCTATCTACATTACTACGATCTCTAAGCTTGCTTCCTATCACGCCCGATAGCCACCTTTATGATTACCCAGTTACGGTGTAACGTTTGATAACATCAAAGCGCAATATTTCACAACTAGAGTATCTAGTGACTTCAAGTCCAAGGATTGCAATAATATTAGCACTACGAAAAGCGATTGTGACTTCACATAATCTAATGTATCCTTTTCGTCGTGGGTTAATCCAGTATGCCATTACTCCTAATGCATACCCATGTGTTAGACTTGATATCTCCATACCAATCTACCCACATACTAGTCTATATTTGATTGTCCTATTAATCAATATAATGGACTAGGGATATTTAAGATAAATAACACAATTTATCTAAGGACTTCATTATATTAAATATAGCCATAAATAACAAATGAATATTCTAGCCAAAACATTGTTCATACTAAATCTACGATTGCCTCTAGGGCATCTATTCCAACAGGAGATTCTTTGCAAATCAAGAGAGTACACAGGGAGCTACAGCGAACATCCTTTTTAGCACTGTAAGTAATCAGCCCACTGCTTCATCCGCCTATCAGTCTCTCCTCCATCTATCTCTCGATCTTCTCCCCCATCTTCTCCATTTTTCATCTCGATCTCTTTCATTTCGATATGTGACTTTACTGGAGGTGTGAGGTGTCCTTTGACTTGATATTAGGTATTTTACTCGGGCTTTGTGACGGCGATATGAGATTCTGAGAGACCTTATGCAAGTGGTGGACGAGATCGATCCCATGGGTTATTGAACTACATATATCGAGTTGTCGAACAAGTATCTGCTCTGTCCTGTCTTAGTACGAGTAATTATTGCTTGGTCCAAAAGCAAATATGAGATGGTGATCTGATCAATACATCATAGGACACGTCAGGAACATGTAAGAAATTCACCTTCTTTTGTCTGCCACTCATTCTTCTTTCTTCCAGATGTTGTTGGGTTTTGACGTTGGTAACGCAGCGGAATAACAAAAATTTAATCCTACTCAAAGCCCACCAAGGATCACAGGAAGAGACATCATAACATGATGAGAGACATAGGAGATGCGTACCTTGTGATTTGGGAGATCACACGAAGAATAGTGTCTTCGTCTCTACGGTTGATCCACGTCTAGAGGTGAGATCTAGATTCTTCCTTCAACAACTGCTAGCTTGAACCGGAGGAAGAGGGAAGAAGAATCAACGCAACAAGGGACAACCCATGGCCGTGCCTACAAGAGGCCGACGACATGGCAGGGGGCGGACGACACCTAGGGCTTCGGCCTTGGTGTTTTGTCTTGCTCTCTCTTTTGCTCTCTCCCACTCTCTTTGTTATGTCTAATAACATTAACATCAAGTGGGAAGGAAGCTAGAGCCTCCTTTATATACTCCAAAAACTCCTTGTTGTTTTCATAAAGGAGTTTCCTAATTCTACATGAACTAGAATTATTCCCTTCCTTGCAAATTAGTCCCACTAAGTTTTCAAGGTGTTGCACAATGATCCTTCTCATTACATAATCAATATTAATTAATCCCAAATCTAGCTCTACTCTATTTGACGTGTGACCCCATAGGTTTCTATCTAGTTGGTAGTAACTTTTACCAACATGGAGCGGTGTCTAGCAACACATCCATGCCACCCAACTAATAGAAATAGTCAGTGATCCCGACAAACTTTTTGTGCCCAATATCTCATATTGCACTTATCCCTTTGTCTCCATATCCGGATTGGACACGAGACATAAATAGTCACACTCGTATATCCAATCCATAGTTCCTCGATCCTGGGAATATGCTTATGCTAGCAGATAACATCAATATCTCCATATTGATTTATCTGAGTCTGGCCAGACATTCAATAAGCCTCATCCCTCGAGTGGCCGTGGATATTTTCTCCCATTATGTGGGATGAAAAAATCCTATCTACATCACTACGATCTATAAGCTTGCTTCCTATCATGCCCGATAGCTACCTTTATAGTCACCCAGTTACGGTGTAACGTTTGATAACATCAAAGTACAATATTTCACAACTAGAATATCTAGTGACTTCAAGTCTAAGGATTGCAATATTATTAGCACTACGAGAAGCGATTGTTACTTCAACATAATCTAATGTATCCTTCTCGTCGTGGGTCATCCATTATGTCATTACTCCTAATGCATACCCATGTGTTGGATCGTGACATCTCCATATCAATCAAACCCCATACTAGTCTATAGATGATTGTCCCATTAATCATTATAATTGACTAGGGATATTTAAGAATATAACACTTATATTCTAAGGACTTCATTCATGTTAACATATCTCCATATTGATAACATAATGAATCGTAAATCCACATATTCGTCACAATTAATTGATTGCCTATAGGGCACAATTCCAACAGTCTCCCACTTGAACTGGAGTCAATCTCCTGCATCATATGCCTATTGATCTAGCGCGGTCCTCCACGTCTACACTACATAGGGGACATGGTAGGCGAGACATGTTCCGGTACTTTGTAAATATTCACATCTCCTCTATCGACAATTGATTGAAATTGAATCATCTGAGTAAGTGCATCTCATGCTATAATTTACTCAGTCCTTTATGTTAGAATCAATGACTGAATCTTGCCTGGAACCTTTCCAGCTCACAGTCACTCCCACTTGTGCAAAACATAAAACTTGACTATAATCTGAAATTTTCTTTGAAGTTCGCATTACTGTAACTCTTTACAGTAAACTCTTCTATTATCAAGAATTCATCCTTTATTCCTTCTCAAGTACTTAAGGATAATCTTGATAATTATCAAGTGACACCTTGGATTTGATTGGTATCTTTGTGTCATACCATATGAAACATCTTGCCTAGTACATAACATGGCGTTGATAACTCTGTTTTCGGAGTTATTTTATTGCTTATTTTGCTACATTTTGTGTGCTCATAATGGAGAATGTTGCGTCTTTTCGAGTAGATCATGTGTTTATTTGAGAAAATGAGTTCGTATGCTAAAATGTTAAGTCCGGACGTTTCTTGTATTGTTTTACGTGCTATTTATCTTATTTTGTCACATTTGATCTTCGCGGGGTGTTCGTGTTGTGATTTTCAGGGCCGGAGCACGCGAGGAGCAAGTGGATAGAGGAAATGAACTTCGGAAGTGATGCGAGCTCGAGATTTGGGAAGGAAAGCGAGAGTTGATGGATCAAGTGCTAGAGAGGCTCAAGAGAAGATGATACGAGTGTTGAGGCATAAGGAGAGCTCAAAATGGAGGATTGAATGAAGAAACGATGCCCGGGAAGTGATTCGGAAGCAAGAGGAACAAGTGGGAAGAAGATGGAAAAATTTGATGAAGCAACTAGGTCGCATGACCTAGTTACTAGGTCACACGACCTAGTTAGAGATTTCAGCTTGTTTCAGTAGGTCATACGACCTACTATACAGGTCACACGACCTGTTCTGGGCAGCACAGTAGGTCGCACGACCTACTTAACTAGGTCACACGACCTAGTTCGGGCAGAATTTTGTTTGTAACTTTTTGGGGTTGCTTTGTAATTACTCCTAACTTGTTCTAACCATTGGGAGAACGTATTAGACTTGGTTAGGGCATGTTTTTGGGTATTCACGTACTCTATCACATTGAAGAGAGCTTGGAGCTTAGGAGACGATCAAGGAAGCTTGGAATCATTCGTTTGATCTCTAAAACTCCGTTTCTTCTCTATTCTTGTTATTTGATCACGAAACTTTGTACGTGAATCATGTTTTTTGAGTAGCTAAACACTTTTCTCAGGGTATCTAGTAGGGAGCTAGGGTTTGATCACGATATTTGTGATTTATGGATTTGATTTCATGCTTTTGGCTTAATTGATGAACTTTTTATCTAGCTATGTGTATTTTATGTGTTTAATTCATCTTTGCTATCAATAGACGTATTGTTAGGATAGAGCTAGGTTATGAATGTTAGAGACATCAATATTCATTGCCCGGAAAATTGAAATACACACTAGTCGTATCTAGGGTTGAGAAATCTTTCTAGTTAGCTAAAAACGAAGAGTAGATTAATGATCTTAATGCATACTTGAACTTGTTTAGGCTAGAGACATCGGCTTTGCTAGTTTAAGTATTGGTGTTGGTTGATACATCTTCAACACATTCATGCTCGTTTAGCTAGAATAATAAATCATCGTGTTAACAAAACATAAATCCAATATCGTGTGAAATACCTAGTGACCCGTAGAGATATCCTGACTTTTCCAAACTTTGAGAAATTTTATAATCGTTCATCTTTATTAATCGTGAAGCAATTCAATTGATTAATTGAGGTACTTGTTTTTTTATTTTAGTAGGATCAATAGAACAAAACAACTGCGCTTTGCCCACATAAAGAACGAATTTAATAGCTAATTTACGACGAAGTCTCTTGGGTTCGACAACCCGGATTTCCGGAATTTATTACTACACACGACAGCTGTACACTTGCAGTTGGAGCGTGTCAAGTTTTTGGCGCCGTTTCCGAGGACTTCAAATAAATTAGTTATTATTTTCCTCTTTAGGGATTTACTTTTTCAGTTTATATCTGTTACTCACCTATTTTCTGCGTGTGGTTTGTGTTTTCAGGTTTGATTTACTTGGTGCATGTCCCGTTCTAGAGACGAGCCTTTGCATCCAGTACTTGAGGATCCGGAATTGTTATTGCGTGCAGAACGTAGAGACAAGAGGAAAGCAAATTCAGTTCAGATGGACGAGCAAACTAGAGCTGAGCTTGAGAGGGTCCGCAAAGGCCTGCAAGATGCGGAAGCAGCTAGGGCTGCAGCTGTAGAGGAGGCTGCAAGCAGAGCCGCGGAAACTGAGCAAATTAGGGCTAAAATGGCTGAGATGCAGGCGATGATTGATCGCATGAACCCTCCGAATCCACAACAACTTCCTGGTGCGGAGGTAGTTGGGAGAAATAACGGGGGCAATGGTAATAATGGGGGCAATAATCGGAACAATAACGGCCGGAATGCGGTAGAGCAAGTCAACAATGCTGAGGAGGATGAACGTCCTTTGGTGGATTACTTCAGGACTACACCGGAGGGATATCAGCCTACCATTGTCAGGCCGCATCTTAATGCCGCGCATTTCGAGATTCGCCAACCGTTGATCAATATGGTTAGGGATGAATGCTTATTCATTGGAGCCCCGAGTGATGATCCACATCAACACTTGCTCAATTTCGAGCAGATTACTTCTACCATGTATGACCAGAGAGTTCCAATCGAGACGATAAAGCTCATGCTTTTCCCCTTCTCTTTATAGGGAAAGGCAAAGACATGGCTTATGGAACTTCCAGCAGGCAGCATAGTTACATGGGCAGATTGTAGCAGAGAGTTTCTCAGGAAGTATCTTCCGCCATCTAAGGTTGCTCAACGGATGGCTGACATAACCAAATTTACACAGCAGGAAGATGATTCTCTGGGTGACACGTGGAGAAAGTTCAATAAGCTCCTGCGCAGATGCCCTACTCACGGAGAGCCATGGTATAAACTTCTCCACTACTTTTATAATGCTTTGGAAAGAGATACTGCTAGTGAGCTGGACATGATGGCTCAAGGAAATTTTATGGGAATGGGACTACAGAGATGTCGTGATCTGCTAGATAATGTAGCAAAACGTGAATCCACGAGGTCTGAGACTCGTAGAAACACGAAGTCAGATGGGGCATTGGTTAGTAAGATAGAGTCTATGGTGGAACAGAAATTTGAACATCAGATGGCAGTGATGACTTCGGCTTTCAGTAATTTGAATCCATCGGCACAGGTGAAGTCAGTAGGAGAGATGGTAACAGATGCAAATCAGGGATATGGGGATGGCATTGAAGACGTGAATTACATGGGTCAACAAAGACAGCAGCAATGGCCAAACACCTATCATCCCAACAATCGCAATCACCCCAACTTCAGCTATGCCAATCCGAATAGTGGATTATATGCGCCAGGTTATAGGCCAAATGTTCCTTACCAAGCTCAGAGACAGGTTCCACAACAACAGGCTCCACCTCCACTCTCAGAAGAACAGGATACAAACGCAATGTTGAGGAAATTGTTAGCTAGCAATGATAAGATTGAGAGCAAGATAGTCGCAATGGAAGCTTCACTAAAGAGCCATGAAACGCAAATTGGCCAAATAGCTAATCAGAATCCTCGACTTCCACCAGGTATACTTCCGTCCAACACTATTACTCCAACTGAGCAGTTGAAGGCTATTACGACTCGCAGTGGGACTACTACTCAGGATCCCTCATATCCTACCCATGCGCGAGCTGAGGCGACTAAGGCCACTGAAAAATCCTTGGATGAAGAAATTCCCGTGCCTACCGTGATTCCCCAATCAAAGGACACGGTGAGGAAGTCGGATGAGAAACAGAAGCCAAGGGAGGAATACATTGTGCGAGTGCCATACCCGCAGAGATTGAAGAGTCAAGAGGATGCCAAGCATTTCAAGAAGTTTGTGGATATCTTCAAGAAACTGCACATTAATATCCCTTTTGCAGAGGCCATTTCACAAATGCCTAAATATGCCAAATTTCTCAAGGACCTCCTTTCTAATAGGAGGCGCATGGATGATTTTGAAACCGTAACTCTGAATGAGGAGTGTAGCGCAGTTGTGCAAAAGGCGTTACCAAAGAAGATGAAAGATCCGGGCGGTTTCATCATCCCTGTTACATTGGGAGATGCGTTTCATGGGAGGGCATTATGTGATCTTGGTGCAAGTATTAATTTGATGCCCACATCGGTTTTTGAGCAACTTGGTGTGGGAAATCCCAAGCCTACCAGGATGTGCTTGCAGATGGATGATCGCACTATAAAACGCCCCAGGGGTGTTTTAGAGGATGTATTAGTGAGATTTGAAGGACTCATCTTCCCAGCGGATTTTGTGATCTTAGACATGGAGGCCGACGATGATGTTCCTCTTATTTTGGGCCGCCCATTCCTGGCCACTGGGAGAACTATCATTGATGTGACCAATGGAGAGCTGACTATGCAGATCAACGATGAGAAGGTGGCCTTCAATGTATTTGAGGCTATGAAGTTTCCCGCATATGCGGTAAGCGAGCAGTGATTTGGTGTGGAGGCATACACGCCGGACGAAGAGGACGATATTTTGTTGGAGCAACTATATGAGGAGCTTGCTCTACTTGATTCCAGCGAGAAAGAGCAAGCCTTAGATGTTCATTGGCGCCAACCATTACCCCTCTTTAATGAGGGAAGCATGAAGATTCTTACTCCTTCTCTTATTACTGCTCCTGTTTTAGAATTAAAGCCTTTACCTGTTCATTTGAAATATTTGTACTTGGGATATAATGAGACTTTACCTGTGATTGTGTCTGCATGTTATGACAGGGAACAGGAGGAGGAGCTTCTCAAGGTACTACAGGAGAGAAAGGCAGCTATGGGATGGACCATAGCAGATATCAAGGGGATCAGCCCCACAGTTTGCCAGCACAAGATTCGGCTCATGGAAGATAAGAAGCCGGTAGTTCAGTTTCAGCGCCGCCTCAATCCTCACATGCAGGAGGTGGTGAAGAAAGAGGTGCTTAAATGGTTGGAGACGGGCATCATTTATCCCATTTCCGACAGCACATGGACTAGCCCGGTGCAGTGTGTCCCTAAGAAGGGAGGTATAACTGTGGTGGAAGGGGAAAAAGGTGATCAGATTGCTACTCGTACTGTTACTGGGTGGAGAGTTTGCATGGATTACTGCAAGCTCAATGATGCCACTTTGAAGGATCATTTTCCCCTCCCATTCGTTGATCAGATGCTTGATAGGCTGGCACGCCATTCTCATTATTGCTTTTTGGATGGGTACTCCGGGTACAACCAGATAGCAATTGAGCCAGCTGACCAGGAGAAGACGACATTCACTTGTCCTTATGGGACCTTTGCTTTTAGACGCATGCCTTTTGGGTTATGCAACGCACCGGCTACGTTTCAGAGGTGTATGATGTCGATCTTCTCTGACATGATGGAGCAAAATTTCGAGGTATTCATGGATGACTTCTCGCTCTATGGTGACGTATTCGAAGACTGCCTGAAACAGTTGGCCCGGGTTCTGGATAGATGCATTGGCACCAACCTAGTGCTCAACTGGGAGAAGTGTCACTTCATGGTTACTGAGGGTATTGTTTTGGGCCACAAGATCTCCATCAAAGGTTTAGAGGTGGATAGAGCCAAGATCGAGGTGATTGAGAAGCTTCCTTACCCTAACTCTGTCAAAGGGGTAAGGAGTTTCTTGGGACATGCAGGGTTCTATCGGCGCTTCATTAAGGACTTCTCGAAGATCACGAAGCCTTTGTGTGGATTGCTTGAGAAGGATGCAGTCTTTGATTTTAATGCGGAGTGCAAGTCAGCTTTTGATTTGCTCAAGGAAAAGCTGATTAGCGCACCTATCATCACCACACCAGACTGGACCCTACCATTTGAGCTCATGTGTGATGCTAGTGACTATGCGGTGGGAGCAGTTCTGGGCCAGCGGAAGGATAAGGTAGCTCACGTCATTTATTATGCCAGTCGTACTCTTAATGATGCACAGGTTAATTATGCGACCACGGAGAAAGAGATGTTGGCCATCATATTTGCATTGGACAAGTTTCGTCCATATCTTGTGGGTTCTCAGGTGACTATTTTCACGGACCATTCAGCACTCAAGTACCTTCTCACCCAAGAAGGACGCCAAGCCAAGATTGATTCGGTGGGTTTTATTGATGCAAGAGTTCGATGTGGTGATCAAAGATAAAAGGGGGTAGAGAATGTGGTTGCGGACCACTTATCAAGACTGGATAACGATAAGCAGGAAGATTTGCCTATTCGAGAGGATTTTCCAGATGAGCAGCTTATGGTTGTGGTTGCAGCTGTGCCTTGGTTTGCTGACTTGGCAAATTTCAAGGCACTCAACATTGTACCCAAGGACATGACTTACCACCAGAGGAAGAAATTCTTTGCAGATGCGCGACAATACTTCTGGGATGATCCCTATCTGTTCAAGCTGGGAGCGGATAATGTATTTCGGAGGTGTGTTGCGGAGCCGGACACGTTAGAGATCCTCAGACATTGCCACGAGTTGAACTGTGGGGGACATTTCGGCAAATCACGCACAGTTGCTAAGGTACTTCAGAGTGGTTTCTTTTGGCCAACTTTACATAAAGACGCCCATCTATTTGTGCAGCAGTGTGACCGGTGTCAGAGAACAGGTAATATTTCTAACCGGAATGAAATGCCTCAGAATTTCGTGTTAGAGGTAGAACCGTTCGATGTGTGGGGAATTGACTTTATGGGGCCATTTCCTCCCTCACTTGGCAATCGTTATATACTTCTTGCTGTGGATTATGTGACTGACACGATCCAACCGCAAGTGTACGGCTGTCGCGTGTAGTAATATCCGGTAATCCGGGTTTGTCGAACCCAAAGGACTTCTCGTGAACGAATTAGGATGATTAACTTTAATGTGGGCAAGTAACTGAGTTTGTTTGACTAATCTAAGAAAGTAAGTAACAAGCTAATTATTAAAATTTAGATTAATATGTGGGATAAGTATCAGGATATCTCTTCGGGTTCACTAGGGATCTCACACCACTTATGATTTATGTTCAAGTAACACAAACGTCTTTTACTTAGCCAAACGAGCACCTATGCTTTGAAGATTCCTCAACCAAAGCCTATATTCAAACTCTTGTACCTGATTCCTCTAGCCTACTCAAGTTCAAATAAGCATTATGTTGTTGTGGTCTACTCTTAGTTCTAGCTAACTAGCAAGATTCCTCAACCCTAGATACGGCTAGTGCATGATTCAAGTTCCAGCAACGAATATTGATTCCTCTAACCTTCATCACCAAGATCAATCCTATTGCTATGTCTAACAATATGAAAGATAGATTAAACTCATGAATCAAGCATAACTAAACAAAACACATTCAATTAAGCATAGAAGCATGAAACAAGATCCATAAATCACCAAACGTGGTGTTCAAACCCTAGCTACCTATGAGATATCCCTAATAGAAGATTTAGCTACTAAAACACATGATCAAAGTACAAAGTTTATTGATCATCAACAAAAAGTAGAGAAGAGAAGAGAATAGAAAATCAAACGATGGTCTCCAAGCTCCCAAGAAAGCTCCCCTTCTCTCCAATGGCGTCCCCTTCATGAATATGTGCCCTAGGTCGTTCTCTCGTCTTAAAACTCGTCACTTCTTTTTAAGTTTTTAAAAATTACACTTTTTACCCCTTTTCTAATCACGTCAGATCTACTAATGTGATCTTGGGATCACAATTTGTGATCCTAGGATCACCTTTGTAGTTGTAGAGTCACGTTACTCTTCTATGTGATCTTGCACTTTGATCTTGTGATCATAGGATCACCTTTGTAGGATCACGTTGATCTTCCATGTGGTCTTGCACTTGATCTTGTGATCACAATTTGTGATCCTCTACTTCCAGTGAGTTGCTTCTTTTCACTCCTCTTGAATTTTTGGCCAAGTCTTTTTATCCTCTTAGCTTCTACTTTCCTTCGTCCATTCTCTCATGCATTCGTTGAGTTTCTTTCTTTCCGAAGTTCGCTTCCGCTCCAAAATCCGCACTCCAAGCTTCCGGTCCCTGAAATCCACAACACGAACAAATACCGGAAGATCAAATGCGACAAATAAAGCCTAAAACATGCATAAAACGCCCGGGTTACACAATGAAGTCTAAATACTCAAGTATGTTCAAAACATATAAGAATTGGTCAATTTCTCATACATATATCTCTAAACGCACGCAAATAAGTGGTGAATACTATAAGAATATAACTCCTAATGTGGAGTTATCAAATACCCCCACACCTACCATTTGCGCGTCCCGAGCAAAGTCTCATCTACTGCATTTAATTGTCTACTAGCCGACACGACTCAAACGACTCAAGTAATGCAGCAATATGATGCAAATGCAAATCCTAGACTCTATCTTAACACAACACACAAAACGTTTTAAATCTTTCTTTTTGGTAAGATCAGGCAATCTCCCTCTCATCAACTAAAAATCATCAAGCTCTCACTAAACCTTTTTGAAATTCATATACACGTAGCAAGAATTTGAAATAAAAATTTAATTCAGTGCAAAAGCTCACTAAGGCGTCCCCTTTCCTCCACCAATTCAAACCAAGACACAAGCATGTCCTAAGCTTCATTGGGTCTAATTAAGCTCAAACTTCACTGTAGCCTTTCTTCGCCGAATCATCTGAGGTTTTCAGACCCTCTTAGCCTTTATTGCGTTTGAATGCAAATTGTCCCGGTGAAGGGAGTCACAACTCCTGTGAAATAAGGCTTGACTCTAGTTTTCCTCTCCAAGCTCTATTTGGATGGAATCCAAATTTTCTGTGTGACCGGAAGCACATTAGGTTGTTTCTCCTTGAAGCACAATTTTTTTTTCTTTTTTTTTTCTTCAGATTTTCTCATTTTCATTTCTTTCCTCCTCTTTTTTTTTTTTTTTTTTTTTTTTTTTTTTTTTTTTTTTACAACCGTGCAATAGAGCATAAAGAGCGTGGGCTTTTTCGGTTAACTCTTGTGACTACCGTAAGAGATGGTGGTGTACGCCCCTCAACTTCACTTAGGCTGAGGCAACCGTACCACATGAAACCAACTCTACACGAAGGTCCACCCCAGATCACAAGAGACCACAAGTTTCCACTTGAAAACAGAATATTCATCTACAAGCAAAACTCAATCTAATTAGCACACTATAGGAAACTTAAGTATACTTTACATGTCATTCTTTCACAACTTCCAAAAATTCCCGGGACATCCTTAGTGAAACCTCTACACAAAATATTAAAGAATAAAAATTTCCTTACTACGGCACTTCCTACTCAAAAGGATTCATTCACTAAGCTCTCTTCAGTTTCAAGATCCTCAATTGCCTTTTCTCAAGTTTTTAAATCTTTAATTTTTTATGGATTTTCTCTTTTTTTTTTCATTTTTTGTATTTTTTTTTAATATCCTACCTCTATATGCAAGGCTTTGACATGAAAAAAAAAATTGACACAACACAACTCAACTTTTTGGTGGGTATACTCAATTATGTAAAAGTGAAAACAGTATGTAAACTACACTACACAATACGACAATATAAGTAAAAACATAACAAAAACCACAATTGACTCACAATACAATCTAAACACATCCTACATGTAACTGGCTATGCAAGACACAATTGGCTAGTAGACAGTTAAATCACCCCCACACTGAATACTTCGTTGTCCTCAACGAATTTAGAGATCATGTAGAGAACTCAGCAATCAAATGCGTAGGCTAGTAGATGAGATGGAGCATGACATATATTAAATAAAATAAACACATAATTCAGCAAAAGAAAAGATACTCACAACCACCTCAAGGGTGGGGACGAAATCGCGCCAAGCAGTCCCCAAGCACAGTTATGGCGCCACCATGCTCCCAACGATCAGTGTGTTCTCGCACACCGGGGTAGACTGCCCTCCTCTGCTAAAATCTGTGTCTTGGAGAATCCCCAACTCGCATACACGAGCCCCTATGACGGTCATGTGTGTCATGGCACACCGGGGTAGATTCTCCCATATCCTGCTCAAATATGTCACTAGAAAACATCATTAGTCCCTCTCTCCCATCTCTCCAAAATAAATAAACAAAACACACGCAACTGTATTAAAAACTAACTCCCTAATCTAATGCAAATAAATAGGTTGGGTTGCCTCCCAACAAGCGCCTTGCAATTTAAGGTCGACGACGACCCGACCCAGTTACCTCAGACATGAGACTTTTCTCTCCACTTTTTATTCTTCCACCATTGCTTTTCCCTTTGTCTCTTCTCAAGCGAGCATGCATAAGACAATGGCAAGAAGAAAGAAAAGATGTTAGCCACCACATGCCTCACTCTACCTTCACTCGTCTTCTTTTTCTTCTTCTTCTTCCAGTTCTTCAAAACTACAGTCGTCGAGGATTGACTTTTCGAATCTAGTATCTCAAGTGGAACGGCTACAACCATGCGTTCTTCCTTTCCTACTTCCTTTCTTCGTTCTTGTCTTGGAATCACGGGTGGTAAATCATGGATTGCATAAAACTGAGGTATTTGTTCTTTCTCATGTGATTCACCCAATTTTATGATCTCCAAGAGATATGGATTAGGTGGAGAAACTTCACGATACATGTCCTCGCAAACATCTCCATGTAGTAATTCCTTAGCTTCATGACTTTCTTCCTCAAAGCAAATATCTTCAGTGGGCCATAAGATTGCGATGTCCACACTCTCCCATTCATGCCATGACTCCGGAATTATGCGAGGCATAAGTTGTATAGGCTTCACAATATCATCCCAATCTGAGTCTGAATCTGAGTCTGAAGCAGCCCGATAATCTACTACTTCATGATGAACAACATTGTAGACATAGACCTCTGGGGGTTCTTCGGCTTCCTCTTCACACTCCTCAACTAAGTCAGGAATGATGCTACTTGGCCCATCGTCATTATCTGCATATGCCAATGCACTCGAAAGTTCTGCCAAGTGTTGTCCCTTCAGCTGGAGAGTTTCATCCATCCTATTAATCCCTTCCTCCATTCTGTCCATACTAGCTACCAGGAGCTTCAATAATTCTTTCATCTCCTCATCTTCTTGATTGCAAGGAGGAGGGGTGTACATATCTCCATAGGAGTAGTATGGTGAATAGCATGGAAATTGCATATCACAATTATTCCCCCACATGATCACCAAGATACCTGCACAATTAATCTCTAGGAAGCAGATGAGTTCTGAAATAAAATAAATAAACAAAACAAAATATAAAATTCCCGAAGTTAATAATTCTAATCAATTCAACCGAAGTCCCCGGCAACGGCGCCAAAAACTTGACACGATCCAACCGCAAGTGTACGGCTGTCGCGTGTAGTAATATCCGGTAATCCGGGTTTGTCGAACCCAAATGACTTCTCGTGAACGAATTAGGATGATTAAATTTAATGTGGGCAAGTAACTGAGTTTGTTTGAATAATCTAAGAAAGTAATTAACAAGCTAATTATTAAAATTTAGATTAATATGTGGGATAAGTATCAGGATATCTCTTCGGGTTCACTAGGGATCTCACACCACTTATGATTTATGTTCAAGTAACACAAACGTCTTTTACTTAGCCAAACGAGCACCTATGCTTTGAAGATTCCTCAACCAAAGCCTATATTCAAACTCTTGTACCTGATTCCTCTAGCCTACTCAAGTTCAAATAAGCATTATGTTGTTGTGGTCTACTCTTAGTTCTAGCTAACTAGCAAGATTCCTCAACCCTAGATACGGCTAGTGCATGATTCAAGTTCCAGCAACGAATATTGATTCCTCTAACCTTCATCACCAAGATCAATCCTATTGCTATGTCTAACAATATGAAAGATAGATTAAACTCATGAATCAAGTATAACTAAACAAAACACATTCAATTAAGCATAGAAGCATGAAACAAGATCCATAAATCACCAAACGTGGTGTTCAAACCCTAGCTACCTATGAGATATCCCAAATAGAAGATTTAGCTACTAAAACACAGGATCAAAGTACAAAGTTTATTGATCATCAACAAAAAGTAGAGAAGAGAAGAGAATAGAAAATCAAACGATGGTCTCCAAGCTCCCAAGAAAGCTCCCCTTCTCTCCAATGGCGTCCCCTTCATGAATCTGTGCCCTAGGTCGTTCTCTCCTCTTAAAAATCGTCACTTCTTTTTAAGTTTTTAAAAATTACACTTTTTACCCCTTTTCTAATCACGTCAGATCTACTAATGTGATCTTGGGATCACAATTTGTGATCCTCGGATCACCTTTGTAGTTGTAGAGTCACGTTACTCTTCTATGTGATCTTGCACTTTGATCTTGTGATCATAGGATCACGTTGATCTTCCATGTGGTCTTGCACTTGATCTTGTGATCACAATTTGTGATCCTCTACTTCCAGTGAGTTGCTTCTTTTCACTCCTCTTGAATTTTTGGCCAAGTCTTTTTATCCTCTTAGCTTCTACTCTCCTTCGTCCATTCTCTCATGCATTCGTTGAGTTTCTTTCTTTCCGAAGTTCGCTTCCGCTCCAAAATCCGCACTCCAAGCTTCCGGTCCCTGAAATCCACAACACGAACAAATACCGGAAGATCAAATGCGACAAATAAAGCCTAAAACATGCATAAAACGCCCGGGTTACACAATGAAGTCTAAATACTCAAGTATGCTCAAAACATATAAGAATTGGTCAATTTCTCATACATATATCTCTAAACGCACGCAAATCAGTGGTGAATACTATAAGAATATAACTCCTAATGTGGAGTTATCAGTGACCAAGTGGGTAGAGGCAGTGGCATGCCCGAAAAATGATGGTGCTACAGTTGAGAGATTTTTGCGCAAGAATATCTTCACACGATTCGGGACACCTGGAGCGATTATCAGCGATGAGGGATCTCATTTTGTTAACAAGCTCTTTGCCAATGTGTTGAGCAAGTATGGAGTGAATACGCACAAGATATCATTGGCTTACCATCCGCAGTCTAATGGGCAAGCGGAAGTGTCCAATCGAGAGATCAAGGGAATTTTAGAAAAGACTGTCAATCCGGGACACAAAGATTGGTCCCTACACTTGGATGATAGTTTATGGGCGTATCGAACTGCGTACAAGACTCCCTTGGGCATGTCTCCCTACCAACTCGTTTTTGGGAAATCGTGCCATCTCCCGGTGGAACTTGAGCACAAAGCATTTTGGGCGCTAAAGAAGTTGAGCATGGACGCCAAGCTCTCTGGTGAGAAAAGGAAGCAGACGTTGCTGGAGTTAGAAGAATTCAGACTGATGGCATATCAAAGTGCCAAGATCTACAAAGAGAGGACCAAGCAATGGCATGACAAGCACATCATTCCACGAGACTTCAGAGTGGGCCAAAGGGTACTGATCTTCAATGCACGTCTGAAATTATTTCCGGGCAAGATGAAGTCAAGATGGAGTGGTCCATTCACAATTACTGAGGTTTACCCATGGGGATCACTTGAGGTAGAAGCTGAGAATGGGGACCGATTCAAGGTGAACGGACAGCGAGCAAAGCCATACGTGGACGGGAATTTCATTGGGGTGATTGAGCGCCTCGAAACAATTCCCGATATTTGAGCTCTTTTGAGGTAACTGGGTCGGGCCGTCGACCTTAAATTACAAAGCGCTTGTTGGGAGGCAACCCAACCTATTTACTGCTTTCGTATAGTTTTTTCAATTCTGTTTTGTTATTGTATTTTGTTTGATTTATATGAGAGGTGCGGGAGAGTGGATTTAATGTTTATAATGAGTATGTGCAGGATTCCTAGGTGAAAGGCCTCTTCCGGATCCCCCTTCTTGATGCGCACGGAGAAAAGTTCACAAAAACCGAGAAAAAGCAGCTAAAAAGGCGTATCGGGATCCGGAATGAAGAATTAGGGGGAAAATGATGTACCAACACGCACTCAACACACGCACCTGAGAGGAGGCGCGTATCCGGACTCCCCCTCTTGATGCACGCGGAGAATGTATAGCGAAACCGAGAAAGCAGACACATTGGCACGGATTACGAGGCAAATTTTTGCAAACAAGACCGTGAGCGAAATTGAAGAGTGCCATTAGGTGGGGGTTGTCGAGAGATTTCTGTTGATAGGTGGATCGCATGCATCGGAGTCCGGACGCGAGAGTTATGGCAATTTGGATGTTTTCGCGAAGAAAAAGTGACGAAAAGCATCTGGAATCGCCAAACGGGCCTTTAGAAGAGCAAATTTGAGGAATAAAGAATTCCCCGGACATTGGGATTTTTTTATAATCAAAATGGAGTCTCGAGGTCGAGGAGATTCATGAAAAAAGCAAAGGAACGGTCAAAAAGGCGAGAAAGGATGTTTTTGTGAAGAAAAAGCGATAAAAAGCATCCAGAAATGGCGAAAGAGGTCAAAATCATGAGCTACGGGTCGAGACCGTGAAACGGCATGTTGGATCCTACCAATGGGGGTGAAATATCATGTTTGAGCTTATCGGAGGCTATTTCAGGCAAAAAATTCAAGAAAAAGCAAGTCGGGAGAAGTTAAAAATTTTGCGGGCTGGTAACTAGGTCGCACGACCTAGTTACTAGGTCGCACGACCTAGTTGGTGGAAGCAGATTTTTTAACTAGGTCGCATGACCTACCCACTAGGTCGCACGACCTAGTCTTGAATGGTTGCAATTTGATCCAAAAGGGGGGGTGTTAATTGTCATTTATCAAAAGTATACTTATCAAACTGATAACTTACTCACGACCCTTCTCCTCCACACAACCGACACATATCTTCTCCTCCTCCAAGAACTTGCGACGCATAACCACTGCAACCTCCATCTCTCGCACCTCCTACCACAACCATCCTCGCCGTCGGTCCTCTTCGCCGCCACCGCAGCACCATCGGACGCCGGCCGACCTCTGAAACGCAGGCGCCTTTGATAACGCCCAATTAGGGGTTATCTTTTAGCCTGATTTCACGAGTATTTGTGTCGGAATTAGCGGTTTTTTGCCGGAAAATGCCTTAGAATGCCCCGGGAATCTAGAACGAGACGTTTATTTGTACTTGCTGGATTTCTGCTTATTTGTGCTTATTTCTTGCTATATTTGGATATGATCGCGGGTTTTCGTTCGTGTTGCCTTTCAGGAACTGGTTCGGGAGGTGCATCGGGAAGCGTGCCAGGACCAAGCCGGGACCGTCTCGGGAAACGTGCACAAGACCGGGACACGACGGAAACACGGAAAAGCAGAAGTACACCGAAGAGGCAAACCGGGAGCATCAGGAAGAAGAGTGGGACCCAGGGGACCAGACCTGGCCCACCAGAGGACCAAGTGGGCCCCACCTAGCCCACGGCCTGCGTATATACGCAGCACCTGCGTATATACGCAGGCAGTGGGGTGGTGGGGGGATTTTGGTTGGGCCCTGGTTGCGTATATACGCAACCCCTGCGTATATACGCAGCCAGTTTTGACTTTTGGTCAAAGACGGTGGACCGATGGCAAATTCCGTAATTTCGAGCACAAGCGTTTTCAGGAAACAGCACTATTTAAAGACTCGTCCAGACTCGTTTTGAGGGAGCACGAAGACACAGCACAATTCTCAGCACAACCGAAGGACAAGTCAGAGCATTCACGGAGAGCACGAAAGCGCGATTCGAGATTCGAAGACTTAGTTTGATTTCGTTCTCTCTCTTTATATTCAGAAACTGCGTTTTGTATTATGTCTAGTCGTAGCTAAACTTTTCACCTAGGTTCTCGGTGAACCTAGGGTTTCGTACTCAGATTTTATGATTACTACGTTTATGGATTCATGATGATTGTCTTAATTCAGCAAGTTGTATCTGTTATTCTGGTTTGATTAGTATCGTATATGCATGATAGGATTGATCACCCAGGATTGCTATAGACCCGAGCTTGTAGGTGAAAACGTCAAGTTAGGGTTAGGAAGAAAAACCGGGATTTAGTACCTTACCCTGATAGACCGACCAGAGAAAGGGAGATAGGGCTAGCATAGAAAAACGTGAGACCAACTGTTAGAGAATTTGACTCGGGCCATTCGGACAGGTTAGAAACCCTAACAGGATTAGACCGAGACTGCAGACTTAGGCAGCTTAACAAGAATCCGAAAGTCTGCAGGATCCGGATTACGTGTGGAAGCTGAAAAGTCACTGCACAACTGGTACGTTGCACAGATACCGAAACTGCTGAGTGTTTTCATAATCAAACGTAAAACTGAAATCTGTAGAAACCCTAGGGGATCCTGGAGCCTAGTCTTCATCTACTATCGTTACAACAAAATCAGCTTATTTCAGAAAACGTCACAAAAAATATTTACGTTTACGTTTTTGAATTCTGCTTTTAGTTTAGTCATTATAATCTCAAACTACTCCTCCTGGTTACTACTCTTGGAAAACCGAAACTGACAACGTGAGTAAACCCTTAATAGTCCTCGTGGGAACTATAATCCGAGTCTAATTGCACCCGGTACTACAAGATTCGTACACTTGCGATAGCACGTTAGTTTGCGCATCAAGTTTTTGGCGCCGTTGCCGGGGACTTTTTAGGGTCTATTTAGTAGTCAGAATTAGTTTTCTGAGTTTTTATTTATTTTCAATTTCGTTATTTTTCTTTTTATCTCACTGCGTTTTTGAATCTGCGTTTTCAGGACTGTTTAGTTGATGCCCAGATTGCCTCGCGATTTGGTGACACCACTCGACAACCCGGAAAAACTGTACACCGAACAGAACCGCAGAAACCGAGAAAGCAGGATGGCAACCAACCAGAGAGATCCACCCGAGAACACCGAAGCCGGTGGACAGGAACGAGAGACACGTACCCCAGCCCAGATGGCGCGGTACATTGAGGAGCTTGTCACAGTGGGGCTTGCTGCCCGAAGCAACCAGAGAACATATAACCGATCTGGGAAGGCGTTGGTGGAAAATTTCGAAGTCCCCACCGGGGGGCATGAGCGAGCCATTGTGGTACCCGAGATCACCGCAGAGCACTTTGACATCAAACCATCCACCATCCAGACGGTACAAAATCTCTGCCCGTTTCATGGCAGGGCCGACGAAGACCCGAACGATTTTATCGGGAAAGTCGAAGATTACTGCAACAAGGTCAGATACAAGGGGGTAGAAGCAGAGGCACTCATGTTGATCTTATTTCCGTACTGTCTTTATGGAGTAGCCAAAGACTGGCTTGAATCCCGACCACCCCGATCCATCACCACATGGGAGGAGTGTGTCACGGATTTTCTGGCAAAGTTCTATCCCGCCTCCCGAGTCATACAGTTACAGAGCGAGATCCTGTCATTCAGACAGAAGATGGGGGAGACGGTAGTGGACGCATGGGACAGGCTCATGAGATTGGTCAAACGGTGCCCGAACCACGGTTTTGGAGACGCAAAAATCCTGCAGGTTTTCTACCATGCCCTAGACAGGGAGAACGCCGACAGGATTGACAGAGAGGCCGGGGGAAACTTCTTGTATCAAGTGGACAAAGAAGGTGCGTATGACCTGATGAAGCAGTTGGCCAAGCAGGACACCCGACTGTTTGACGATCGCAGGATGGCGGCCAGAGCCGAACCTGCAGAAGATGACCGGATAGACAATCTGGCCAGGATCGTTCATGACTTGGTCACGAAAGTCTATTCGGATAAGAAGACTGTTGCAGCAGTCGAGGAACCGGATCTGGACACGACCATTGAGGAGATAAGGACAGAAGATACCAACTACGTACAGCAGCAGTGGGACCCGAGCCGGTACCGACCGGGTACGAGAGACCATCCCGGGTTTCGGTACGGAAACCCGAACGCAGCAGTTTATGCACCGGGATTCCAGCACAGGCCACCAGCCCAGCCGGCTGCCCCGGCCCAGCAGGCTCAATCAGTCCCGTCAGCACAGCAGTACGACGCTCAGATGAAAGAGATCAAGTCCATGTTCCAGACTATGGAGTCCCGGTTCAAGCACATGGATACTTTGACGGCAGATATGCAGACAACCAAAACGTCACTGCGCGCTTTGGAAGTGCAGGTGGGGCAGTTAGCACAGCAGCTAACGGAGAGACAGCCAGGAAACCTACCCTCGAACACAGTAAATAATCCACGGGCTCAGATCAATGCTATCTCCACTCGGAGTGGATAGGCACTGCAGGATCCACCGTATCCCAGCCACGCACGTGCAGAAAATTCGAAAGAAGTCGAACGCAACTTGTCGGGCCAGGATAACGGCACAGTCGATCGCCCCCAGCCGAAGGGCTCGGTTGAGCAGGATGCAGTGCAGGACGAGACAGGTGCAGAAACTGTACCCGTCTCCAAGGAGGTCCCGTACCCCTTGCGAACACGAAAGAGGGACGACAGCAAGGACTACGCCAGGTTTCTCGAGATGTTCAAGCAGCTGCAGATTAACATACCTTTTGCTGAGGCTTTGGCTAAGATGCCCACTTACGCCAAATTCCTCAAGGACATCTTGTATGGGAGGAGGCGAATGAGCGATTTCGAGACCATAAACCTGACGGCAGAAGTGAGCAATTGTGTGAAGAATGGGCTACCGAGGAAGAGAAAGGATCCTGGCAGTTTCGTGATACCGGTCACCCTAGGTAACGCTTACACAGGAAAGGCTCTGTGTGACCTAGGGGCCAGCATCAACCTGATGCCATTGACGATTTTCAAAAGTTTGAAAGTCGGTGAACCCCGACCCACCAGAATCATGCTGCAGATGGCAGACAGGTCAGTAAAACAGGCCTACGGGGTTATCGAGGACATTCTGGTCAAGGTCGGCGAGCTTATTTTTCCGGCAGATTTCGTCATCCTGGACATGGAGGCAGGGGAGGTACCGCTCATACTCGGCAGGCCGTTTTTGGCCACAGGCGAAGCTATGATAAACTGTAAAAGCGGGGAGCTGACCATGCAGATTAACGAGGAAAAAGTAAAATTCAACGTTTTCAAAAATCTGCAACTGCCAAACTACTACGACCACGAGGACATCTTTGCTATCGATGTGGTGGACGAAGGCTGGGAAAACGAGGAGATGGACCAATTGTGGGAAGAGATTGACAGCATGTACGGGGAAGAAAAAGAGAAGACTCAGTGCGAGCACGCCATGAGAGCCGAAGACTGGACCACTTTGCACCGGGACGAAGACGGCGGGCAAAAGATGATTCTAGTCCCGTCACTCAAGGAACCACCCGCACTGGAGCTGAAACCGCTCCTGAGCCATCTCATGTATGCATATATTGGTGAAAATAGTACTCTGCCCGTAATTGTTTCGTCTCGTTTATCTCAGGAACAGGAGCAGAAACTGCTGGAAGTATTGCGAGAGCATAAGGAAGCAATCGCCTGGACGATTGCAGATATCAAGGGGATCAGCCCCTCCTACTGCATGCACAAGATCCGAATTGAAGAAGGCAAGAAACCGGTGATTCAGCCCCAGCGGAGACTGAATCCGAACATGAAGGACGTTGCGCGAAAAGAGGTCATGAAGTGGCTGGAAGCGGGAATCATCTACCCCATATCGGACAGCACGTGGATCAGCCCGGTCCAGTGCGTGCCCAAGAAGGGGGGTATTACGGTCAGGAGCAGATTGCGCAGCGCACCGTTACGGGTTGGCGGATCTGCATGGACTATCGGAGGCTAAACGATGCAACACTGAAGGACCACTTCCCGCCGCCATTCATGGACCAGATGCTGGACCGGCTCGCCCATCATGCCTACTACTGTTTTCTGGACGGGTACTCCGGGTACAACCAGATTTGCATAGCCCCGGAAGATCAGAAAAAGACGACGTTTACCTACCCGTACGGTACGTTCGCGTTTCGACGCATGCCGTTCGGGTTGTGTAATGCTCCCGCCACGTTCCAGAGATGTATGATGGCGATTTTTTCCGACATGATCGAGAAAAATCTGGAGGTCTTCATGGACGACTTTTCACTCTTCGGGGACAGTTTCGAGGACTGCCTGTTCCATTTGGGCCAGGTTCTGATCCGATGCAAGAAGGCGAATTTGGTGCTCAATTGGGAAAAGTGTCACTTTATGGTCACCGAGGGGATCGTGCTGGGTCACAGAATTTCCAGCAAGGGACTCGAGGTGGACAGGGCTAAGATCGAGGTGATAAAGCAGCTTCCATACCCGACGAATGTAAGGGCGATCAAAAGTTTTCTGGGGCATGCAGGATTTTACCGAAGATTCATCAGGGACTTTTCCAAGATCACAAAGCCGCTTTGCGCGTTACTCGGAAAAGACGTACCCTTTGATTTCGATGCAGCATGTCGGCAAGCTTTTGACCACTTGAAAGAGAAGCTGACCACAGCCCCGGTTATAACCACGCCAGATTGGTCACTCCCGTTTGAGCTGATGTGTGACGCCAGCGACTACGCAGTCGGGGCAGTTTTGGGACAGCGGAAGGATAAGGTATGCCACGTCATTTATTATGCGAGCCGGGTACTCAACGATGCCCAGCTCAACTATGGCACGACAGAAAAGGAACTGCTGGCCGTGGTGTACGCCCTGGACAAATTCAGGCCCTATTTGGTCGGGTCAAAAGTTATCGTTTTCACCGACCATAGTGCTCTGAAATACCTGCTGGACAAGAAGGACGCAAAACCGAGACTGTTGAGATGGGTACTACTGATGCAGGAATTCGATGTGGAAATCCGGGACAAGAAGGGAGTTGAGAACGTGGTAGCGGATCACCTATCCAGACTTGAGAATGTGAAGGTGGACCCGGTGCCGATCAAGGAAAACTTCCCGGACGAGCACATCATGGCAGTCAAGATCGGGAGACCGTGGTACTATGCCATAGCCAATTACTTGGTAACTGGCACGCTTCCCGAGGATCTCACCCCGTCGCAGCGGAAAAAGTTCATTGCCGAAAGTCGACAGTATTTCTGGGACGACCCGTACTTGTTCAAACAGGGGGCTGACAACATCCTGAGAAGGTGTATCCCGACCCACGAGGCCTGGAACGTGATCCGACACTGCCATTCATCACAGTGTGGGGGTCATTTTGGGGGAACGCGAACAGCGCATAAAATACTGCAGTCCGGGTTTTTCTGGCCGACAATCTTCAAAGACTGTCACGACTATGTGCAGGGATGCGATAGGTGCCAGAGGACAGGAAACACGTCACACCGGGACGAGATGCCGATGACCGTGTGGCAGGAGGTAGAGCCATTTGATGTCTGGGGGATTGACTTCATGGGTCCGTTCCCGTCTTCAATGGGGAATCTTTACATTCTGCTGGCAGTAGATTATGTGACAAAGTGGATCGAGGCGATCGCGTGTCAGAAAAACGATGCAGCTACCGTTGAGCGTTTTCTGAAACGCAACGTTTTCACTCGTTTCGGGACTCCCAGGGGAATGATCAGCGACGAGGGCTCTCACTTCATCAATCGAGTTTTTGCGAAAGTTCTGAAACAGTACGGCGTGTCAGTTCATAAAGTCTCGTTACCTTACCATCTGCAGAAAAACGGGCAAGCCGAGGTGTCGAATCGAGAGATTAAGAGTATACTCGAGAAAACAGTGAATCTCGACCGAAAGGATTGGTCAGTCAGACTAGACGATGCGCTTTGGGCCTACAGGACAGCTTTCAAAACACCGCTGGGAATGTCACTGTACCAGCTCGTTTTTGGGAAAGCGTGCCACCTACCGGTGGAACTGGAGCACAAGGCGTATTGGGCCATCAAACTGCTGAACTTGGACCAGAATATAGCAGGGGATAAGAGGAAGATGGCACTGCTGGAATTGGAGGAATTCCGCAGAACGGCTTTCGAGAGCGCCAAAATTTACAAAGAGAAGACAAAGAAGTGGCATGATCACCGTATCACGCCAAAGCAGTTTAACGAAGGCGACAAAGTGCTTCTCTACAATACCCGGATGCGGTTCTTTCCAGGGAAGCTGAGGTCTCGTTGGTCGGGACCGTTCATCATCAAGCAGATTTTTGCCTGGGGGGCATTTGAGCTGGAAAATCCAAAAGACAACTCCAGTTTCAGGGTGAACGGGAACCGGATCAAGCCGTATCTCGAGACCGCCGAAGTCGTCAAAATAGACCCGGTCTATTTTGATGACCCGTGAGAGGTAACAAGGTCGGGCCGTCGACCGTAAATCACAAGGCGCTGTTTGGGAGGCAACCCAAAATTTATCGTTTATTTATTTAGTTTTGTTAGTTATTACGTTATTATAACAGTTCTGAATTTTCGAGAGAGGCGAGATGAGCGGGTTTTTAACGTTGAATTTGAAAGTGTGTAGAAACAGAATCATCCGAAACAGCCAAGATCAGGAAAGCAGGGGGAGAGAGAAACTTTGAAAAAAAAAAAAAATTCCATTTTTGCCCTCGGGCTGCGTATATACGCAGCCCCTGCGTATATACGCAACCCGTGGGGCAAAATGGGCAATTTTTTTTCTTTTTTTGGTTGTTTTCTGGTTGGGTATATACGCGGTACTGCGTATATACGTAAACAGGAAAGAAAGAAAAAAAAAATTTCCAAATTTTTTCAAAACCCCGGGGGTATTTTGGTCATTTCGACCGAATTAGGTTATAGCACAAGGGGGGGGGGGGGGACGGGTTAGCCATTGTTGGCACCTCCCTTTCTCTCTCTACCTCCATTTCCTCTCACTTGAAGAACAAAGATTTTGCCTCGGACCTCCAAATCAAAATCCGGGCACATTTCTGGAATCCCCTCGTCGCAAGGAGCAAGATTCATCCATCAAAATCCGGAAACAAGCGAAAATCGAGAGGGCAAGTTCCATCAAAAAGTGAGGTGTTCTTGAGGAAAAGTGCAGATTCGAAGGTGTTAGAGCAAGAACTAGCAAAAACCGTAGAAGGGAACGTGAACGAGGAGATCGAGTGCTTCGATTTGGTGGGCTCGGAATTCAATTCAGGGCAGTTGACTTTTCCGGCGACCACCGGCGGTTTTCCGGCGACTTTCCGGGCAGAATCTCCGGTCTTCACCCCTGTTTAGGGAAGGTCGAAAATCTCATCCCTCGCTTTATTTTCCGTTTTGGCACGGCCCGTAGCCGGGCCCGTTATTTTCGGTAATTTTGCATTTGGAGCGGCACTTGGCGTGTGGACCTCTGGTAGATCTTAGGTGGACTACCTATTGCGACACACTATTTTTGTGCATGTTTCACGTTTTTGCTCTATTTCCCGAGTTGGCACGTTTTTTCGAGATTTTGGTCTGTTATGGAGTTTCATGTGCCCGTCGTAGACCCTAACCGAGATGACATCCCTACGGACTATGAGGCGACTGAGCTTACCCCTTTGATGTTTGACAGCTTTAGGTTCGTCAATCATTATGCCCAACATTACTTTATGACCGGGACCAAAATGGGGCATAGCATTCCCATAGACTATCAGTTTGAGGTCGACCATACTTACATGCCGCCAGAGATGGCCGCTTATGCGAGTCGACCGGACATTTTCGGGACGTCCCTAGCGGGGTTCCCGGACTTGTCCGATACTGACTTGGTGCGTGAGTTCTACGCGAACCTCATGCACAAGGGGGAGGGGGAAGCCAATGGGGATGTCCGTTGGGTCTATATGCGGCGTACGTTTATGTTGCTCACGGCGGATACCATCCGCCAAGCGTATCAGATTCCGATGCGCCATATCTCGTGCGCATATGCTGAGTGCGCTGATTACCCGCCCAACGATGCTGAGCTTTTGCGGGTTGTGACTGGGGGGCACCCGGGTGCCCATTTCGAGAGAGAGGGGCCAGGCGAGATAGGCAAGAAATTGCATTCTCGTTTTATTGCGGGCCCGCCACGGTGGTGGGCCGAGTGGGTAGTTAACAGGGTCGTAGGTATTAAACACTTTACCTACCTTGACTTCGAGTACGTACTCTTAGTCTACTGCCTTGTTCTGAGACGAGAGGTTGACATTCCTCGTCGGATTTGGGTGTATATGATGGAGCGGAACTGCTCCGGTAGCCATAAGGGATTGGGGTACGCCAACCTCATTGCCAAACTGGCGCGGGATTATGAGGTTCCGATGGATGATTTAGAGGGTGACCTAGAGCCTCCTCTGCTACGGCCATATAGGAAGCTTATTTCTCGTCACCCGGGCCCGCCTCCGCCAGTCGTTGACCTCGATGAGGATGACGATTTTATTTAGGAGGACCCGGCTCCTGCACCTGCCCCTGCCCCTGCCCCTAGGAGGAGGTCGACTCAGGAGCGACCAGTCAGTCGCCAGGCATCGGCCGGACTTCGGCGATGCCGTACTACTAGAGAGCGAGCGCCCCGAGTCGAGTAGGCAGGGGACTGAGAGGAATGCCCAGCCTCAGCCTGCCCATCAGAGAGAGCAAACGGCCCCACGGGCCAACCCGACCCCACGAGCTAGACCGGCCCCGCCCCGTAGACTGCCCCGAGTGGATGAGAGATTTGAGGGGTGTCGGGGTGGACGCAAGTCCATAGGAGAGAAGGTGTTACAGGGAGCGGGCAAGATCTGGAGAGCGTTGACGCATATCCGCCAGACTCAGCGGAAGGTCACCAAGGACACCCAGGCTGCCCTAGCTAGTATTCGCGAGGAGCAGCGGGATGCGGCTCGGCACGCAGGCCGAGACCCGCCACTTCCGCTGTATTTTCCACCCACCTACTCCAGTAGCTTTACCGAGGGTTGGTCGGATGACGGGGACTCTAGCGAGTGCACGTCTGCACCGCCACCCCCGACCCAGCCACCACCACCGACTCAGCCATCACCGCCACGTGCCAGACAGGAGAGACGGCAGCCTGGGACACGATCCCGGCAGCCTACGGGTCGTCAGGCTGGGACCCGTACCCAGCAGACTGGGACCCGTACCCAGCAGACTGGGGCCCGTACTCACTAGCATTCGAGTGGCAGGACGACTTTGCGGTCCCAGCCACCTAGCAGTTGGACTGGGTCCGAGTCGCAGTCCTCGGATTACCGGCCCCGTACACGGGCACGTCAGCCGGTGTTTAGGACTGATTCAGAGAGCAGCTCACCGGGTAGCATTTCCGGTACGTCCGAGACCGGGTCCGACCCGACATTTTTTCCGGACGAATGAGTGCCATGAGGGCATGCCACCTCTTAGTGGGGGGGTGGCAGTCGTGTCTGCATTAGCCCGGTCTGCACGTTTTTTCGTATTTATTTTTTATTTTTATTTTTGAGTCAGCATATTTTCTTTATTTGAGTCAACCCACCATAATCATTCTGGCCATGCATTGTATATATTAAAAAAAAAAAAAAAAAAAAATTGAAAAATGGAAAAATTAAAATTTTTTTATGCTGCTGGTTGGGTATATACGCAGGACCTGCGTATATACGCAAACAGCAAGTATAAATTATTTTTCAAAAAAAAAAAAGTTTAAAATCAGAAAATTTTGAGAAAGGGCAATCGAGATAACGAAAACAGTGAAGAAATTGAGTTTGAATCCTTTGAAAGAGAAGAAAACTTGCACCGAGGTATAGTAGATAGGTGAGAGCCAGTGACCGTTGGAATCCGCAAGTAGTTATCAACTGAGCGAAAAATCCGACTAGTTGCTACACCACCGTCACATAGGTAGTCGACAACCCGCCCACGGGCGCCGTCACGGTCATCGCATTTTTCGGTGGAGTGACTGGCTATCAAGGGACCTCACGTCCTGTTTCTTACCCCTAGGTCCAACTAGACAACCCGTTTGAAGCCATTTACCCTCTTTCTTCGTAGCCACTTTAGCCTAGGCAGCCTTCTTTGAGACCTCATCAGTCGATAGTTGGCTATTCTACGTGTTATGACGGAGGGAGTGAGTAGGGGCAGGTTTTAGATAGGGGAGCTTCATGAGTTATCAGTTTTGGACAGTTTCGATTTTGACACATTTTTCGAGGGAAGGACAGGGCGAGTGAGAGGCGACAGTGCATTAATTTACGGAGGTGGATCACTTCATTACATAGTGACCACAGGAGGAGTTAGTCGCGTGCGAGCGTCTTTTCGCACAAACCGGGGTTCCGGGGGGTTGTAGGGTCAATTGGTGGTTGTGCCGTTTTTCTACATCTTTGGTGATGAGGAGGTTCGGTGGGACTGCACAGTATTATTTCGACTACAGGATCAGCGCTTCAGGATTAGTGTTGGGGTACTTCACATGAGGACATTTTACGTACCCCACGACAGAGATATATTTTCACTCACTCAGCTTTAGTCAGTTTGGTATTGTTGATATTCGTGTACGTGTGTATATAGTTGTGTTAACAAAAAAAAAAAAAAGAAAAGAAAAAGAAGAAAAAAAAATTATTATGATCTAGTTTTTAGTTCGTTTTGTGTTTTTATTATTTAAATAAAAAGCTGAGTGAGTGGCACAATTTTCGAGACGTTTTGCACCGCTTCACATTTGTGGCCGCGAGCACGGCGAAGACACACCGGGGGACAGGAGAATTGGGAAAGCAGGAACTTAGGTGTTTCGGGCAGTTTTTCGGGATCTCGGTGAGGGGTGTGAGTTTGGTAAATTGTGAGAATGTCATAACATGTAGGATTATGCCGTACCTTGATACATATATCTATCCTACCTGATTAGACATAGATCCTTTCGGAAACAGCTCGGATGGTAAGTTAGCTAGCGATTTGCTCAGTTTGATAACCAAAGTAATAGTACTTCGGTCCAGTGCTTAAATCCACCATATAAATCTGTTCAGACTTACCGATCGCTTGCAGGGAAGTAAATTCAGAAAAGGATGAGATCACGAGGACACACTGTTTCTGTTTTTGAGGTTGCTCGATCTCGCCAAAAATATTTTTGTCACTAGTCTGTTTTGAGTCGTTTGAGTCTGTGTATATTCTATCTGAGTCAGTTTTTCTATCGAGTCGTCCGGTTGAAAGGTTCGGGTCGAAAGCATATGCAACGGTAGGGTATGTACAGAGTCAGTCACGAGGACAAAAATGCAGGCTAGAGTTGGCAGGATTGCTCGGGACGAGCAATGTTTAGTGCGGGGGTATTTGATAACGCCCAATTAGGGGTTATCTTTTAGCCTGATTTCACGAGTATTTGTGTCGGATTAGCGGTTTTTTGCCGGAAAATGCCTTAGAATGCCCCGGGAATCTAGAACGAGACGTTTATTTGTACTTGCTGGATTTCTGCTTATTTCTGCTTATTTCTTGCTATATTTGGATATGATCGCGGGTTTTCGTTCGTGTTGCCTTTCAGGAACAGGTTCGGGAGGTGCATCGGGAAGCGTGCCAGGACCAAGCCGGGACCGTCTCGGGAAACGTGCACAAGACCGGGACACGACGGAAACACGGAAAAGCAGAAGTACACCGAAGAGGCAAACCGGGAGCATCAGGAAGAAGAGTGGGACCCAGGGGACCAGACCTGGCCCACCAGAGGACCAAGTGGGCCCCACCTAGCCCACGGCCTGCGTATATACGCAGGCCCTGCGTATATACGCAGCACATGCGTATATACGCAGGCAGTGGGGTGGTGGGGGGATTTTGGTTGGGCCCTGGTTGCGTATATACGCAACCCCTGCGTATATACGCAGCCAGTTTTGACTTTTGGTCAAAGACGGTGGACCGATGGCAAATTCCGTAATTTCGAGCACAAGCGTTTTCAGGAAACAGCACTATTTAAAGACTCGTCCAGACTCGTTTTGAGGGAGCACGAAGACACAGCACAATTCTCAGCACAACCGAAGGACAAGTCAGAGCATTCACGGAGAGCACGAAAGCGCGATTCGAGATTCGAAGACTTAGTTTGATTTCGTTCTCTCTCTTTATATTCAGAAACTGCGTTTTGTATTATGTCTAGTCGTAGCTAAACTTTTCACCTAGGTTCTCGGTGAACCTAGGGTTTCGTACTCAGATTTTATGATTACTACGTTTATGGATTCATGATGATTGTCTTAATTCAGCAAGTTGTATCTGTTATTCTGGTTTGATTAGTATCGTATATGCATGATAGGATTGATCACCCAGGATTGCTATAGACCCGAGCTTGTAGGTGAAAACGTCAAGTTAGGGTTAGGAAGAAAAACCGGGATTTAGTACCTTACCCTGATAGACCGACCAGAGAAAGGGAGATAGGGCTAGCATAGAAAAACGTGAGACCAACTGTTAGAGAATTTGACCCGGGCCATTCGGACAGGTTAGAAACCCTAACAGGATTAGACCGAGACTGCAGACTTAGGCAGCTTAACAAGAATCCGAAAGTCTGCAGGATCGGGATTACGTGTGGAAGCTGAAAAGTCACTGCACAACTGGTACGTTGCACAGATACCGAAACTGCTGAGTGTTTTCATAATCAAACGTAAAACTGAAATCTGTAGAAACCCTAGGGGATCCTGGAGCCTAGTCTTCATCTACATCGTTACAACAAAATCAGCTTATTTCAGAAAACGTCACAAAAAATATTTACGTTTACGTTTTTGAATTCTGCTTTTAGTTTAGTCATTATAATCTCAAACTACTCCTCCTGGTTACTACTCTTGGAAAACCGAAACTGACAACGTGAGTAAACCCATAATAGTCCTCGTGGGAACGATAATCCGAGTCTAATTGCACCCGGTACTACAAGATTCGTACACTTGCGATAGCACGTTAGTTTGCGCATCAGCCTTCCTCCCCCCTCCTCCCAGACCGACGGGTTCACCAACAGGGACCCGCCTCCGCCTTCTCCAGCCACCTCCATCGCAGACCACCATCGCCGCCACCCTCACAGAATCGCCGCCGCCCTCACAGATTCTGCGCCGCCAGCGCCAGAAACCCTCTCGCACCCCCGACCAGAAACCCAGACACCACCTACACGCTGCAAAAACCAACCACCAACACCGCCTCCTCTGCTATCTCCATCGCAGACCACCATCGCCGCCGCCCTCACAGATACACCGCCGCCACCCTACCTCCTCTGCCACCCGACCACCAGCGCACAAAGCCCCAATCGCAGTCGGCCTTCTTCACCATACCTCTCCCCCAATCGCCGACGCTTCTCCACTCATGTCACCACCACGGTAAACCGCTGGCAAGAGAGAACAAGCAGGGTGGAGTATTGAAGCTAAAGGCTGGTTGGTTGGAAAGAAATTGAGAAGCAAGACAGCTAGGGTTTCCAAGACTCTGATCTGAAATTCAAGTTGATTGAGGTCAAATTGGCGAAATTGACTTGGGGCTTTCGAAGAGGACACCGCAAGGAGCAAAAGGCACAACTGGATTGCACAATTTGAAGAAAAAAAATTTCCGACGACCAAATCGGTCCTTCTTGTCGGACGAATCTGAAAATTGTGCCCGTAAGACTTGCTCCGGGCACGTCGGTACACTCTTCTCTCCCTCGCAATTAATTTTTATCGAGTCTTAGGCACGATTGAGTAAATGCCCAATTTTATCGTCGCGCTTAGTAGCGCGCTTGGGGGCGATTGACTAGAGTCCTAGGACTTATTTGTTAATTGCGGAACTGTTTCTTTTCTGTACACACATCCTGACACTGAGCACGTAGCTTAATTCTTTTTGTCAATTTAATTGTCAATTTGTGCTACCTTCTTGTGCCATGTCTAGTCGAAAAGATAAGGGAAAGGCCGTAGCTAAAGGAAAGGGGGTAGCTACGAGTCAGAATATAACCGGGGGGAAAAGGAAGAAACAAAAAGTAGTCGTCGATAGTGATGACGAATATATCCCCGAGGGAGAAGTGAGAGAGACGGGGGACGCGGGTGGTAACCTAGCTAAGAATGCTACCTTTTGGGTTGTGGGGAGCATGGTTTCACCAGCCCCCCCGGACCCTGATGAGTTAGAAAGGGCGGAACCTGATAGAGTGCCAATAGCGAGGGCCACGAGAGAGTCTAGTCCTAGGGACCTTGACCCGGCGACAGGAGTGTTTTGTGACTATCGGTTTATCACCCTACTAGCGCATTCTAGGTACGCCAAGCGGGAGGGGAGTGTGTTCAGGGGGGCCAATGTAGAAAAGCATTTCCCGTTCCAAAATGAGATGCCCCAACAAATCAAGAGTTCATGAAAAGAGAGAATCTTGCAGGGTGGTGTGAGCTCGTCAAGGAGAACGCGAGTTCGGAGCTCATGTGGGAGATTTACTCAAACGCCGAGTGGTCTGGGTATGGGGAGGATGGAGAGTTGGATGATCGTAGGATCATATACGCCCGTAAGAATTTTTTTGTTTTCTCTCCGACTAGCATAGCTGCGGCCCTACAATGGCCACCACTAGAGGGCGACTGTCACTTTGAGACCACCATGAAAATGAACGTAGAGGAGTTAGTGACCGCAGTGTCAATCTTTGCCTTTGGTGGGGTGCCGGAGCGCCGTGGGATACTCATGCGAGTCAGGACGTTAGAAAGTGGACGGTTTCGGCCAGACACTTACTTCGTCGAGCGCGTTATTTAGTTAACATAGTGGAGGCATGGGTTGAGGGCGTTTCGACCCAGACCGACATACGGTTTGAGTGGTGTGTTATGGCTATGTGTTGGTATGAGGGCCATCGATTCAACGTCCCGAAGCGCATTTATTTGAGTTTTCGATCGAGAATTCGGGACTCTAACCGTCGGGCAGCCGGGTTTGGATATTTGCTGAAGCACTTGGCCACTAAGGCTGGTGTCGCGTTTTATGGTGGAGACCGTGCAGCCGAACCCCCGAGATACTGGACTCAGGTACCCGACCCGAAGAAAGATGAGGTAGTCGTAGAGAGCAGCCGACCCCCACCAAAAAAAGGGGCTCAGAGGGGCGGTAAGGGTAAGACCCCGGCTGTGAGTGAGGAGTCGAGTCCGTCTGTCGCACCTAATGCTAGCCTCGAGGCCACTTTGCAGGCCATTCAAAGGATGATGATTGCAAATGAGAAAAAGGCCGTGGCTGAGGGCAAGAAGCAGAGAGGAAAGCCAAGTCAAGGGCTATGCATGCGCGACGGAACCAGCGCCAGCTCGGTGACATTCTGCATAGGCAGAATCAGTGGTTACACGAGCTTGGCAGGGCAGGCGGGGTGACACTGACTCCGGAACCTCAGAAGTTGATGTATTTGTCGAGTGACCACTCGGATGGCTCGGAGGAGAGCGAGTAGACCAGCCCGCCCTCGCATTGGAATGCTGAGTCCCTTTGTGTTATCTCTGAATTCGTTGGGGACAACGAAGCATTCTAGTGTGGGGGTGAGATTTTCTGAATATTAGCCAAGTCCGTGTCTGCATGAACCAATTGCATATAGGATGTTTGTGTCGTAGTGTGTTTCGTAGTCTTTGTTGTAGAGTGTGTTTGTGTCATAGTGTTTTGTGATATGTATTTGTGTTCGTATTATATGATTGCACGTTTTCTTACTTTGAGTCTCCTTACCATCAAGTAGTATCGAGTCTTCTTTCGAATGGCCTTGCATGTCGAGTATAAAAAAAAAATTAAAAATTTAAAAATTTGAGAAAGGGCAATCAAAAAGAACTTAGAATTGGTAAAATCGAGGAGTGTGAGAAATTTAGGCATAGGGCGTGACTTGCGACCGAGATAGACAATGTGAGTTCCCCTTAGTACGTATAGAGAGACTTTCTTTACGGGAGTGCCTACCTATTTGTATACACTTACTTGATTTTCAAATCTAAAAGTGTGTGCTTAGTTTTCTTACAAGAGTTGAGCTAGGTGTGAGCTAAACGAGCCGAACATTCACGTGTGCGTCTTAGGTAGTCGCCAGCCCGCCTCGTAGTGGCACACAGAATAGCTGTGCGAGGTGTGTATTAGAGCACTCACTGCTTATAGAACTTACCTTGTATGACCACTAGTAAACCCTGTTTCGAACCTTGGATTCTTTGATAACCTCTGGAGTTAGGGTGACGATTCTTGGCATTCATCATTGATTGGTTAGAATCACCGCTTTAGTGCGTCACGAGGGTGTTTGTAGTTGAGGGGGTTCGATGAGGGAGTACTTCATGATATATTTGTTTGAGTCTTACGTATCGCATGTACTTCATTTATGATTATCGAGGGGAATGCGAGGGTGAGTGAGAGTAGGCTTGCGCACTTCGGTGTGGCGGTGTTCCATGTCGTTACATCATGGACACAGTTGTGGAGAGCCGTGAGTGCGTGACTTCTAATACGCACAAATTGGGTTGGGTGATTTAATTGGTGGATCGTGCTAGGTACTGGATCTCATTCATCGTGGTGTAGGAGGTTTGGTTGGATTAGGCACGAGACTTACATTGTTTTGATTACTTGAGAGGGGACGTGACTACATTCGAGTGTGGGGGTGTCGACTTTTGACCACGGACATCGAGATCGAGCTTGCGACGACTCCATCCCCACTCATGTGATTTGATTTGTTTGCGGCTTTGTTTAGTGGCACCATGTACTTCATAGAGTTAGGGGAGGATGAATTTTATATGTGATATTCATTCATTGGATTGTTTGTTTTCTTCCCCTAACATACTCGTTTGACTACTCTTGTAAGACCACTCGTACATTTGAAAGGATTGTGTTGATTGTGGAATTTTATATATATATATATAAAAAAAAAGAGAGAAAAAAAAAGATAGAAAAAAAGGAGAGATGGAATAAAGGAAAGAGATTGAGCTTAACGGAAATCGAGTGGAGGAAGCAACTATTTCGGTAATGACGGTTTGAATTTCGTGCACGACTCAAGACGGTGGCCACGGGATCGTAATTGTACCGGGGTTTTGAGGGAATCGAGGGCCGGAGACGGTGAGTTTCGGGTTGCGGTTTCTATTATCGTGGTGAGGGTGTGCGAGATGTGGGTTATAATGTGAGAATGTGACGCTTTAGGACGTGTTCCATCATGATTATCCTTATGTCCCTAAGCCTCAACATTCTAAAACCGTTAGCGGATTAGGAGCTCGTACCTTGGATGTGGCTTAGCCTAGCGTAGCCTCTTATTTATCGGCACACGCGAAGAGGTAGGATACTCTTGTATTTAGTAAGGTTAGGTTCTCTATACGATCTAAGGGAAATTCTTGTTGTCAAGTTTAGTTTCAATTCACGCCTTGTATCTAAATTGATCATCACTCCATGAGAACCGATTTAAGGACTTGAGATTGCCCGATCTCGCCAAAAAAGACAAAAAGTTTAGTTTTGTATGTGTGTGTAAATATATGTGATTAGGATCGAGTCTAATTTGCATTGCATCATATTGTTGCATGAATCGAGTTGTGAATTGAGTCTTGTTTGCGTCAAGTCGCTAATATTTGGTTATGTATGCAATATGGTGGGTTGAAAGCTAGTTGAGTTTGTGGCTTGGACATGATGTGAAAGTTGGGATTTGCTCGGGACGAGCAAAATGTAGTGTGGGGGTAGTTGATAACTCCGTTTTCGGAGTTATTTTATTGCTTATTTTGCTACATTTTGTGTGCTCATAATGGAGAATGTTGCATCTTTTCGAGTAGATCATGTGTTTATTTGAGAAAATGAGTTCGTATGCTAAAATGTGAAGTCCGGGCGTTTCTTGCATTGTTTTACGTGCTATTTATCTTATTGTTTCACATTTGATCTTCGCGGGGTGTTCGTGTTGTGATTTTCAGGGCCGGAGCACGCGAGGAGCAAGTGGATAGAGGAAACGAACTTCGGAAGTGATGCGAGCTCGAGATTTGGGAAGGAAAGCGAGAGTTGATGGATCAAGTGCTAGAGAGGCTCAAGAGAAGATGATACGAGTGTTGAGGCATGAGGAGAGCTCAAAAAGGAGGATTGAATGAAGAAACGATGCCCGGGAAGTGATTCGGAAGCAAGAGGAACAAGTGGGAAGAAGATGGAAAAATTTGATGAAGCAACTAGGTCGCATGACCTAGTTACTAGGTCACACGACCTAGTTAGAGATTTCAGCTTGTTTCAGTAGGTCATACGACCTACTATACAGGTCACACGACCTGTTCTGGGCAGCACAGTAGGTCGCACGACCTACTTAACTAGGTCACACGACCTAGTTCGGGCAGAATTTTGTTTGTAACTTTTTGGGGTTGCTTTGTAATTACTCCTAACTTGTTCTAAACATTGGAAGAACGTATTAGACTTGGTTAGGGCATGTTTTTGGGTATTCACGTACTCTATCACATTGAAGAGAGCTTGGAGCTTAGGAGACGATCAAGGAAGCTTGGAATCATTCGTTTGATCTCTAAAACTCCGTTTCTTCTCTATTCTTGTTATTCGATCACGAAAATTTGTACGTGAATCATGTTTTTTGAGTAGCTTAACACTTTTCTCAGGGTATCTCGTAGGGAGCTAGGGTTTGATCACGATATTTGTGATTTATGGATTTGATTTCATGCTTTTGGCTTAATTGATGAACTTTTTATCTAGCTATGTGTTTTTTATGTGTTTAATTCATCTTTGCTATCAATAGACGTATTGTTAGGATAGAGCTAGGTTATGAATGTTAGAGACATCAATATTCATTGCCCGAAAAATTGAAATACACACTAGTCGTATCTAGGGTTGAGAAATCTTGCTAGTTAGCTAAGAACGAAGAGTAGATTAATGATCTTAATGCTTACTTGAACTTGTTTAGGCTAGAGACATCGGCTTTGCTAGTTTAAGTATTGGTGTTGGTTGAGACATCTTCAACACATTCATGCTCGTTTAGCTAGAATAATAAATCATCGTGTTAACAAAACATAAATCCAATATCGTGTGAAATACCTAGTGACCCGTAGAGATATCCTGACTTTTCCAAACTTTGAGAAATTTTATAATCGTTCATCTTTATTAATCGTGAAGCAATTCAATTGATTAATTGAGGTACTTGTTTTTAATTTTAGTAGGATCAATAGAACAAAACAACTGCGCTTTGCCCACATAAAGAACGAATTTAATAGCTAATTTACGACGAAGTCTCTTGGGTTCGACAACCCTGATTTCCGGAATTTATTACTACACACGACAGCTGTACACTTGCAGTTGGAGCGTGTCAGGCGTATCTCATGAATCTTATTCATACGGTCCCTTTTTCAATCTAATTGAAAAGACAATTAGTCTTTCTAAAGACTAACTCCATGTGACATGGGTAAGAGTCCATATTCTTACATGTTGAACCATTTCAACTCCTTGTCAATATATGTACCATGACTCGGGCTGAACAGTTACTTTGATCTATCTCCATAGATTTTATAGATTGTCTCGCCTAAGTCTATTATTGGAATTCAATTTCTATAGCCAATCTTTAACAGATTGCAGAGTAAAGACATTATTCCCAATGATTAGTATGTCTCCACATACAAGACCAGAAACGTAGCTGTGCTCCCACTAACCTTCTTGTAAACACAAGTCTCATCTTCAATTTTGATGGAACCAAACTCCTTTGATTGCATCATAAATTCGAAGAATCCAATCTCCAAGAAGCTTGACTCAATCTATAAACAGATTGCTACAAGCTAGATGTGAATGGATTTAAGCATCACAACTGGGGAAAGATTTCGTCACAGTCTATACTATGAACTCTCATGAAACCCTTTTCAAACCAGTTGTCCCTTAAAAATGATCATATTACCATCCATGTTGGTTTCCTCATAACCCATTTGCACCTTATGGGTCTTACCCTTTCAGGTGGTTCCACCAAAACCCATACTTTGTTGGTATACATGGATTCCATATCGTATCTTATGGCTCCAAGCCATTTCTGAGAGTATGGACAACACGTGGACATCTCATAGGTTGTAGGCTCATCTCGATGAGTAATATATCACAGGTTATGAGAAATTCTTATTTCCCTAGTCCCTTGACATATCCTACCTAACCTACATGGTTCTTGTGTTTTCTGAGTAGGTTGCTCCACAACACCTTGTGATCCTGCTCATGTTCCATCAAAGGGATCAATGTTATGTTGTGGTTCTTGAACTCCTTCAAGTTCTACAGTGCTCCCACTGTTTCTTTTAGAGACAATCTCTATCTAGAAACACAGCGATTCGAGCAACAAACAATTTGTTCTCGTTTGGAGTGTAGAGATAATATCCTTTGTTTCCTCAGGATATCCCACAAAACATTTATCCGATTTCAGTCCAAGTTTATCTGTAACCCAAATCATTATGAACGACCTACTAGGACACTTCTTAGTTCATATCTCATATGGTGGTTCTCATAATTTATTTGGATGGAACAAGGTTAAGGGCGAATTTTGATGTAATTAGAACATAGCCCCTAAAAGTAAACTGGAAGTTCTGTTTGACTCATCATGGACCGAACCGTGTCCAACAAGGTTCGAACTCTCCTTTTAGACACGCCAAACCCATGTGGCGTGCTAGGTGGAGCGAGTTTGGATCATATCCAATACTTCCCATAGATGCTTGTCAAACTCTTGGCTCAAGTACTCTCCTCTACTATCCAATCGTAGAGCCCTAATACTTTTGCCAAGCTGGCTCTCTACTTCATTCTTGAATTCCTTGAACTCTTCAAAGTATTCTGATTTGTTTCTTCATAAGATATACAAATCCATGTTTCTCTGATCCCATCAGTAAATATGATGAAATATTGAAAACCATCTTCAGCATCTGCGCTTAGTGGCCTACATACATCAATATGTATGATTCCCAAAATATCATATCTTTGCCTAATAAATCAGTCTTACATATCTCATGTGATTCAATAATCAAATGAGTTCTATAATTCCATCTATATGGAGTTCTAGATATGTATCTCTTATTCATGTGGCCTAAACGATAATGCTAAAGATGAGTGAAGTTCATATCATTATATGCAAACTTCTTGGTATTAATGTTATAGATGAAATTATCATGATCAAGGATATAAAATCCATTTAGACAAAATTGCATTACAATAATGCATATCAGAATAAATGGAACAACATTTGTCCTTTTATTACGATAGAGAGCTTTCTTGTCCAAACAAGAAACTGTGATAATGATCCTACTCATAGGAGGGTCATAATCACTTTTTGTCTAATTCATGAACAATTTCATAAAGGTAGAAATAATTTCCTACGGCTAATTCAGCAACCCTTTGCTTCATTGCCACACGTGTAAGAATATTTCTTCCTTATTCAATTTTCTACTTCTCTTGAGATCCACCACATTTCTATATAAATGTGAGATCCTCATCTAGTATCATATACTCATGATGATGAGATAGACATATTGACTTCTATAACAAAATTACCTAGTTTGGAATTCATAATTCCTTTATTATTTCCTTCCAGGTACTTTATGCAGTTTCTCTTCCTCCACGCCACCTATGTGATCCTTTTGGTTTTAGAAACAAGCTTGCTTTATACCCATGAGGTCCACGCAAACCCTTTTGCTTTTACCCATGCTGTTAGCCATTAACATATTTTGCCTTTATCCATTTATGAGTTCTTTGTATAGCGATTCTCAATCATATTGAGTAAATCACTTTTTAACAAACACTATAATTGCATCCAATGCAATTCTTGGTCCATTTGGGAGAATAACTATCAATTCTTTATCTATCTTATAGATAACTCCAAGACTCTAAGCTTTCAATCCTATTGAGATAGCTTAGTTTGCGCTTCACCTCTTGCTTCAGAAGTCACACATTACTAGCTTGTGTCGTCGCGTCATATCTCGATGAACTAAGTCGCCTTGCTTTGGTAAGCCCAAACTTATTCCATCTTGACCATGACGAGTGCTAAGCAACCGAGTGCAAAGTGGAGCAACACTTCAAGCCTTTCATGACAAGCTCGTATGATCATATCACACGCCTCCATATTTCTCATCTTGCTTCCAAAGCTCAGAGTCCATGGGAGCTTGACATGAGACAAGTTACATCCAAAGAACCATTCTTTGATGTTCCTTCCATAAGGCTTTAGTGTGTTTTGGTAGTTGGTGGGAAGAGAACTTTATGCTCTACAATGTACAACATTTTTCCTTTATTTGAGAACAATTCTCAATTTTATACCAATCTAGAAAATAGATTCCAGACATCTTGTCCATCTCATGGACATAAAGTCGCGTTTTGTTTGTTTTAATGCGATGGGTATTCAACACTTATAGGATTATGCAAAGCATTGTGACATATAACTATATTCAACAAGGATTTAAATTATTAAATATAGCTCCCACTATTTTTCTCGGATTAATAGCCCTCACCATTAATGCGGAAAATATCTTATATATTTTCTAGTGGGTCCAAGATCCCTTTTTCACTTCTTCTTGAGCTTGCTCTGGCAAGTCACCCAAGAATTGGTTATTTAGGTAGGAACCATTCTAATTGCATCCCATGCAACTCTTGGTCCAATTAGGTGAATAACTCTTTATTCTTTATCCTTTAGATAACGCCTAATTGTCATGCCTCTAGGTTCATCAATCCAACTGAGTCTTACCAATTTGCGTCCAACCTCTTGCTTCAACATACACACATTACTTGCTTGTGTCGTCCGCAACACATCATGGTGAATTAAAATCGCCTTGCTTTGGCAAGCCCGAATTTTAATAGACCCTGATCATGAAGGGTGTTTAGGCAAGAGAAGGCAAAACACAATATGGATTTTATAGTCATTATTCGTTTGGTTGATCACATCAAAATGATTTACTTATTTAAATTGGGCTATCCACAATAAAAGACCAACCTTGTTTGTTATTATCTTGTTACCGTTTTGCAAGTATCGCCATACACACAAAAAAAAAATAAGAAGACATAAATAATAAACATCCACAAAAGAAAAATTAACGTGGCATGGATATGGCCCCTAGACTAAGATATTACCAAGCCAATGATAATATCTATATGCCCTAAAGTGACAAGCTCATCTCCATTTGCTCCACGATAGCTGCGCGCCTAGGGATTTGTCTTCTTTGTTTTTTGGCTCCTTTGGTCCTCGGGTCTTCTTCTCCATGCTCTTGGCTATCATCTAAATATTTCTAATTCTAGCCTAACATGTAGAATAAATAAATAATAAAAGCCTCATATGTCGAGGAGAAAAGACGACTCGCAGGCCGTAAAACCTAATTAATTATTACATTAATTTGATCAGCTCGCAGGCCGTAAACCAAACCACAAAGCAATAAACATCCACAATCCTAGGCCATATCCATCCACCATGCAACAAAGCACATAATACAGTTAAAACCAATTTCTAATGCGCTTGTTCAATTTTAGTTTTTTTTGGACATACTAGGGTTAAAACGGTCCAAGAGATTTACCAAGAGAATGGCCAAAATCTACCAAGGAACCGCCACACTAGGCCCGGGCCGGCCGGCCCCTAGCCCACACGGCTAGGCCGTGTGCTAGGGTTTGCCGGCCCCCTATGGGTCCGTGTGTTACTTGGGCGGCAAGGAGAGAGAGGGGCGGTCCCTACATGGGCCACACCTCCTCATGGAATTGTTTCCATAAACAATTCATGGAATTGTTTCCATAAAAATATATGGAATTTTTTTCAATAAACAATTCCTTCCTTGTTGGGTTGTTTCCAAAACACCCTTATGGTATTGTTTCCAAAATATTTCCTTCCTTGGTTCCCAAGTTTTGTTTCCATAAACAACTTCTTACTTGTTTCCCAAGTTTAGTTGTTTCCAAAACAACTTCGTCCTTGTTGCCCAAGTTTAGTTATTTCCATACTTGGAAAACCCCTTTTCCAAGCATGTGCCCAAACCCTAGTTCTTGATCCAAAATTATTCACATCATATGTGACAAAACCCACTAATTCTTACATCCCATTTAAAATTAGATCTTGTTTATTGAATCTACTATGCCAATTATTTTCAGTTTTCGCGTAATAACAATAATTCGGTGTATAAACTAAAATCGTAACACATAAAATCATGTTATGCTCTACGACATGTGGCTCTGATACCACTGTTGGGTTTTGACGTAGGTAACGGAGCGGAATAACACAAATTTAATCCTACTCAAAGCCCACCAAGGATGTAAGGAAGAGACATCATAACATGATGAGAGACATAGGAGATGTGTCCCTTGTGATTTGGGAGATCACACGAAGAATAGTGTATTCGTCTCTACAGTTGATCCACGTCTAGAGGTGAGATCTAGAATCTTCCTTCAACAAGTGCTAGCTTGAACCGGAGGAAGAGGGAAGAAGAATCAACGCAACAAGGGACAACCCATGGCCGTTCCTACAAGAGGCCGACGACATGGGAGGGGGCGAACGACACCTAGGGCTTCGGCCTTGGTGTTTTGTCTTGCTCTCTCTTTTTCTCTCTACCACTCTCTTTGTTATGTCTAATAACATTAACAGCAAGTGGGAAGGAAGCTAGAGCCTCCTTTTATACTCCAACAACTCCTTGTTGTTTCCATAAAGGAGTTTCATAATTCTACATGAACTAGAATTATTCCCTTCCTTGCAAATTAGTCCTACTAAGTTTGCAAGGTGTTGCACAATGATCCTTCTCATTAATTAATCAATATTAATTAATCCCAAATCTAGCTCTACTCTATTTTACGTGTGATCCCATAGGTTTCTATCTAGTTGGTAGTAACTTTTACCAACATGGAGCGGTGTCTAGGAACACATCCATGCCACCCAACTAATAGAAATAGTCAGTGATCCCGACAAACTTTTTGTGCCCAATATCTCATATTGCACTTATCCCTTTGTCTCCATATCCGGATTGGACACGAGACATAAATAGTCACACTCGTATATCCAATTCATAGTTCCTCGGTCCTAGGAATATGCTTATGCTAGCAGATAACATCAATATCTCCATATTGATTTATGACCAGACATTCAATACGCCTCATCCCTCGAGTGGACGTTGATATTTTCTCCCATTATGTGGGAGGGACAAATCCTATCTACATCACTACGATCTCTAAGCTTGCTTCCTATCATGCCCGATAGCTACCTTTATAGTCACCCAGTTACGGTGTAACGTTTGATAACATCAAAGCACAATATTTCACAACTAGAATATCTAGTGACTTCAAGTCTAAGGGTTGCAATATTATTAGCACTACGAGAAGCGATTGTGACTTCAACATAATCTAATGTATGTTTCTCGTCGTGGGTCATCCAGTATGCCATTACTCCTAATGCATACCCATGTGTTGGATCGTGACATCTCCATATCAATCCAACCCCATACTAGTCTATAGATGATTGTCCCATTAATCATTATAATTGACTAGGGATATTTAAGAATATAACACTTATATTCTAAGGATTTCATTCATGTTAACATATCTCCATATTGATAACATAATGAATCGTAAATCCACATATTCGTCACAATTAGTTGATTGCCTCTAGGGCACAATTCCAACAGACGTGTCATGTGCTGTATGGTTAGAGAAAATGCACTCCATTTGCTCTAGAGAAAAAAAAAATCTTCATAGTATCACTTAAATAATGGTATTGATTAGGGATTTGGAGCAGGGGCGGACCTAGGAAATTGAACCTACCAGGGCACTATTGCAATTATGTTAAAGGATATTCGAAATAATATAATTTTAATGACCAATTTTAACTTTTTTACTGTAGCAAGGGCACTGAACCCAGAATTAAAAACGAAACAAGGTCAGTGTTACAATTATGGTCATGGCACTTTGAAATAAAACATTGCAACATAAAGGTAAAGTTGTAATGTTTCCTAAATCGGGTAGGGCACTTGCCTACCCGTGCCGAGGGCTGGCTACGCCCCTGATTTGGAGGAGATTTTGTTGAGCCAGACAACTTTCTGTTGCTGGGTTTTGTGTGGTGGTTGGTTCTGAGGGTTCTTCGTGGGTATGATTGTGAGGTTCGGTTAATTGATTGTTTGTTATGGTTCACAAGGATTTATAAATTTATTCCTCATGTTTTTTTGTGTTGAATCAATGCCTGAGTTTGGTTTAGTTCTGTTTGTGTTTTGTTTGAGATGGTTTTGGTGCTGATGAACTGTCGGCGGTGACCGGATTCTAGATACAGTGCGACGGCAATGGCGGTGGCTGCATCAACAATGGTGGTAGTGCAGTATTTTTATTGGATAGACTATTTTACCCCAACATAAATGGAATTATTCGTCAACTAACAGAGTACTCCGTTCAATAAATGACGGATTTTTAACGAGTTGCAATTAGTAGGATGGCTTAATTACTTAATGCATACCCCCAGTATGCCGAAACTATCACATTGCAACCCCCAATTCTGAAACAAGCTTATTGCATCCCACATTTGAATAAAATACGTCAATGTCAATCTGGGAATGAAATTTCATCGCAAAATTAACATACTCGAAGGGCATTATTTCACACAATGTGATGAGTTTGTATCATATACGACGTGTAATTTATGAAAATGCCTTCTTCTATTTTGAATTTGATGATTAAATATGGTTCCCAGTTTGACATTGACGTATATTTTGCAAATGAGGGATACAATCAGCTAGTTTTAGAACTGGGGTTTACAATGTGATAGTTTCGACAAACAAGGGGTATGCATTAAATAATTATTTCAAGTTTGATTTAGTGCAAATGGGGATGCAATAAGCCTATTCTAGAAGTGAGGGTTGCAATATGTTAGTTTCGGTATACTGGAGGTCCCATTAAGTAATTAAGCCTTTTACAAATTAGGGATGCAATCATCGAATTTAAAAGTGAGGGTTGCAATGTGCTAGGTGTCTTGAATTAAAAGAAAAAGGAAACAAATAAAGGGAAAAGTCAAAAGCTTAAAAGGAAACATGTTGAGGCAGTGGTGGATTGCAATTACCACCGCCCATGCATGTGTATATAAAGTCTGCTTTTGTTTCTCTAAAGACACACACACACAGAGGGGTATGGGCAGAGAGTAACAAGCAATTGTAAGCTTGCTTTGAGAGATTTGTCGTGTGTTTCGAGTGGGTTGTATTCGTATCGTTTCTCTCTAATAAAAAAGGGTTTCCGGGTCGTGGAGGTAGCTAGTTCATCGCTAGTGAACCACGTTATATCGGTGTGTTCTTGTGTTCTTGTTTTTCATCGTTATCATCGTTCTAAGCTAGGTCCAGATCATAACAAAATGGTATCAGAGCTCTGAAACAAGAGTTCTGTTACTACAAACTGGTATCAGAGCCTGGTTTAGCGATCCAAGGGGAGCTCAGAGCTTGGGTTGCAGTGTTCCAAGATCAAGGTGGAGCTATAGGGCTAGGGTTTCACAATCCGTGAAATTCATAGCTACAGTTTCACGATCAAGGAGGAGCACGCGTTCGGGGGTTACAGGTCTGGACAAGGAGCTGCAGAGAAGATGACCGGGGGGATGACCAAGATCGACAAGTTCACGGGGAGAAACAGCTTCAGCTTATGGAAGATCAAGGTACGTGCTTTGTTGAAGCAGCAAGGCCTGTGGTTGCCATTGGCGGAAGATAAAGAGGGGGCTTAAACAACCACCAAGGATTACAAGACGATGGAGGAAAGAGCACACTCAACGATCATGTTGTGTTTGGCGAACGACGTGATCACAGAGGTTGCGGATCAAGAGACGGCTGAAGGACTATGGAACAAGTTGGAGAACCTCTAAAAGACGAAGTCGGTCACCAACAAGTTGATGTTGAAGCAGCAGCTGTTTGGTCTACGCATGGGGGAAGGTACGGATCTAATAGATCACTTGGATCCTCTTAATACTATTTTGCTTGAGTTGCGAAACAGTAATGAGAAGATAAGTGATGAACATGCCGCACTGATTTTGTTGATGTCTCTACCACCGTCTTACGAGGGGTTTGTGCAGTCTGCTTTTGCCGGAAAAGAGACTCTCACGTTGGAGGAGGTGAGATCTGCTCTTCACACAAGGGACATGCGGCGCAGGGCCGCGTATGGGGAGTACGACGTTCCAGGTTCGGGCGCATTCATGGTGTCCAAAGGGGGTTTTGGTAAGAGGAAGAACATGGGTTCTAAATTGCCATACGACGTCTGTGCACTGTGTAAAGAGAGGGGTCACTGGAAGAGGGAGTGTACGAAGAAGGCATCTGCAGATCTGGCTGTAGATGCAACAGCTTCGGAGGTCAACTACGTTCTCTAGGCCCCGTTGAGGGGGCATGGTCAATGCTCTTGACGAGGAGGAGGATTTGGCATGGGGGATTCTCTGACGAGGGACACGGCACGTGTGAGACGTGCAAGGGGGCGCGTATGATGCGCGCAAGGGGGCGATTTTGCAGGAATTCGGCGGGAATTGGAGCAATTTCGCACAACTTTGCAGGAATTCGGCAGGAATTGGAGCAACGTGTTGGGGGTTTTGTTGTAGGGACTCGGTGGGAGTCGGAACAACAAACAAACTTGTTGTAGGAACTCGGTGGGAGTTGAAACAACAAGAGGAGGATTCGATTGCAGGAACTCGGCCGTAGTTGGAGCATCGATAGAGTTTGATTGCAGGAACTAGACGGGAGTTGGAGCATCGCTGGGGGCACTCGTTGCAGGAACTGGGCGAAGTTGGAGCAACTTGTGACGTGAGGATTTCACATACAGCTGCGAAACGTTTGGGGTTGATTATTGGAGAGAAGCATCAGGCCAGGTTCGGGTTGCTGAGATGATTCAAGACAAGGTGGAGATTTGTTAGGTGTCTTGAATTAAAAACAAAAGGAAACAAATAAAGGGAAAAGTCAAAAGCTTAAAAGGAAACATGTTGAGGCGGTCGTGGATTGCAATTACCACCGCCCATGCATGTATATAAAGTCTGCTTTTGTTTCTCTAAAGAGACACACACACAGAGGGGTATAGACAGAGAGTAACAAGCAATTGTAAGCTTGCTTTGAGAGATTTGTAGTGTGTGTCGAGTGGGTTGTATTCGTATCGTTTCTCTCTAATATAAAAGGGTTTCCGGGTCGTGGAGGTAGCTAGTTCATCGCTAGTGAACCACGTTATATCAGTGTGTTCTTGTGTTCTTGTTTTTCATCGTTATCATTGTTCTAAGCTAGGTCCAGATCATAACAAGCTGGTATCAGAGCTCTGAAACAGGAGTTCAGTTACAACACAATGTGATAATATTAACAAACTGGGGATATCCATTAAGTAAATAAGCCTTGTTTATTTGTACAAACAATCATTTGAGATAACACAGGACAAAAAGTTTTAATCTGGAAAATATGAGTCACCAAAGAAAGAGTTGAAGAGATAGAATCTAATTGTAGGAGCAATTTTTGGTTTCTAAAAAAAAAGGTGTGATTTTTGAGAATGAAGACTGGAGAGATAAAGATGGACCTAAGTCGTTTTCAATTTTCAAGGAAAGAACAATCAAATGGATGTTTAATATCCACGAATTATTACTCCCGGCCATACTTGGAAAAATAATTCAGCTATCCAATTGAGGCTATTAAGTACAGATGAGTGAACCTAGATAACACATGCCTGATGTCTCAGTAAATAACCAGGGGGTTTCTCGTTTAGAGAAAGTTTTTAGTGGTCCAAAATAGCACCACGTGGTGCTCTACAACCAATGAATGTCTGTCAATCATAACAGTTTGTTTAATTGTTGCAATTTAATTGGTTGTAGAGCATCACGTGGTGCTCTAATGGAGCACTAAAAAAATTCTCGTTCATCAAACTATTGGTGAGGGAAAACATCTTAACTTCAACAGATGTATGCAACTTTTTATCTATATATACCCATACACACACACCAGTCTGCACAGTTATCCATTCACTTTTGTACTACTACTCCTACTACTAATTTCAATTCATTGAAATGTTGTTACCATGGCTGGCTAGCAAGGTGACACGATTTCTGTGAAATTTCTGGTAGATGAAAAGAGTAAAAAAGTTGTTTATGCTGAAGGCGAAAAATCATTTCGTAGACATCCTCTTAGGCTTCCTGAGCTTGCCAATGGGCACCATCATCCAACTCATTCGCAAGCAAGAACCATCTGATCAGCAGTCTCAGATTGGGTGCCTCAACAACTTGTATAAAAGTGTTGAATCGTTGCCCACTTCGCTTCTGTGGGCAAAAGCGTGCAAGGATATGCTTCTCCGTCCTAAAAACCCATTTGTAATGTATTGCAGGAACCTGAAGGTGAAGATAGACGATACAGAGTCTAAGCAATTCATATGTTCCAATTGGAAATGTTTTGAGAATGCTGGGTTGTTGGGTACATACGCTGGTTCAGTATGTCGATGTGGGAACTCAATGAGCAGAGAAATATGTCTGTCATCTCCAGATTCTTCTTCAGGGACCAATACAAATGGAGTGTTCCTAAAGGGAGTAACTTCTTATATAGTAAGTGACAACTTGAAGATAAGACAAAACTCACCAGTAGGTATTGTTGAAGTGCTAGCCAATCATATTATCCATATCTGTTTTGCTTGCAATTTTTCATGTCAGGTACATACTGTTTATATATTTAGAGAAATAACACGTAACCTGCTTAAAGCTTGTGTATTTATATTGTTTGACAACAGCATCCAAGCAAGCAATCATATTATTCATGATTTATGTGCACCTATCTTTTTTCTCATAGGTACTACCTGTTTAATTACTTAATCATCCTGCATTTGGTCTCCACAGAACTGAAAAAAAAGCTCTGATTTAGCAGTAATTTGAATCAAGTAAAATGTGAAAGTTTATGTTTGAAGCGAGCAAGAGATCCTTTTATATTTTGGTGAGATAACATTCATTCTACTAATTTAGTGTTATGTTTTTCTATGTAGATCCTCAAAATCCTGGAGCAGTCTTTGATTACTCGGACCCCTTTGTCAGACCTAAAGTAGATTAAACAAAAAGAGGAGACAAATGGATGTAAGCGGTGAGCAAATGGTTTCTCCTACTACTCATGGTTTCTATCCTGCACTTCAGAAAGTGAAGATTTTGATCGGAAAATCAAACAAGAAAGTATTATGTGCGGAGACAATCATGTTGACCTTATCTTTAGTTTCCTTACGTTCCCTTTAGGATCTGTACTACATTTGTCAGGTGGGTTATCTTCGCTGGGATGTGTGGATAACTTGTACGCAAGTGTTAAATGTTTGGGAAATAAATGGTTCGTGATTCCGAAAGAGCCAAACAACCAAAGCTTTCAATACCTTCTTCTCAATCCTGGCCTTGCCCTGGGTTTCAAATGCTGTAGTCTTTACTTTCAATTAGTTTCGGAGGTATACATTTGAAAAAAAAAGTTACTATATTGTTTTAGATTCTATACCCCCTAATATGTATGACATCTGGTCCAATATTCTCATGATAGTTTAGGCTCAATTACTGATTGCATACCCTTAATATGTTATAATTGGCTGATTGCAGCCCTAGTTTTAAAATTAGCTAATTGCAACCCCCATTTCAATTATACTGGCTTATTGTATCTGGGAAAAAATCATCCGAACACTTACTGTTACGAAGGATAAAATTGTCAATGCAAATATTTGATACTAAAAAATGATATAAAATAAGAAGAAGACATGAAGATGAACAAAATGAAAAACACCAGTCTCTCTCCAATCCGCCCAAAATAACATACCCTCCATCCACCACCATCACCACCAGTTCATCTTCATCAATCCACCTCCCCCATTTCAGATTATGATTTCAATCCACCCCACCCCATAATCCACCAATCTCTCTTTCATTTTGTTCTTCCCCCTCTCCGCTTTCTTCCATCCGGCCGCTACTCATCTCCACTTTTTCATATGGTAGATTCACGGGCTATTTAGAGGACGGTTCTGAGTTTGTGACTTCGCGGTTGGAAATCATGGGTTTGCGGAGAAGGCGGCTAAGTTTTCTAGCTTCAGCAGCCGGAGCTTAGAAAATGGCGGACTACGACACCAACCCTACTCAATTCAAAGATGAACAATACAGAATCACCATGTTATAGATTTTTTTTTCTCTCTCTCTCTCTCTTTTTTTTTTTTAATCAAACCATGTTATCAAACCATGTTATAGATCAAACCCATTAGTGGATAGTGCTAATTTACCTAGGGTATCAAGCTGGCATTCCTTCTCTTGTACCCTCTGGATCTTCCACGGCAAGTTTAGGAAACTTAAATTGGATACAAACCCAAATGCAGATGATATCTAAAGATGGCTCCGACAAAAAAATTCCAATTTTATGCGGAATCCTCTTTTCTTCGTGAGCAGTAGCAACAGGTGAAGAACAAGATGCCTTAGCAATTGGTCTATCATTTTCCCATGTTGCATCTTCAGCTGGAGCACCTTCACATTTCACCAAGATCTCATCTTTCGAAAAAGATGCCCCACACACCGGTCTAAGATCGCTTCTGGTTGGGGAAGGGTAGTTGAATCATCCGAAATTGGGGGAAGTTGGGTAGAAGTACGAGTTATAGGTCCCATATGTTTCTGTAGCAAGCTAACATGGATCACATTGTTTGTTTTATAACCAGGAGGCAAAGCCAATTTATACGCCACTGAATCCACCCTTCCAACAATTTCATAAGGTTCTAGGAAACGCTGGGAAAGTTTCATGGATCCTTGAAACACAACCGAAGTCTGTAGATTCAGGTACACATAATCACCAACAACGAGTGATAACTTACAATTAACCACTATTATTTAGGTTTATTCAACAAATGTTCACGTTTTAATATTTAGCCCCCACAGTCACAAAATCTTAGATCAGCCCCTGCTCCTTGCCTTTTCTGATCTCATCATCGCTTCGATACTTGTAAAACCCTCGCCACCATGTCTTGCCTTTATCCCTCCCTTGATCTCCCCTTCGCTTCAATCTGCTCCAGCGCAGCTCTAGCATAACCCATAGTTTCCTTGTAAGTGAACAATGATAAGACTGGGCCTTTCAATGCTTCACTAAAATATGCAGTTGGATGATTTTGTTGGATCAGAATTTCACCAATTCCACCTCCGCTTGAATCAGATTCCACCACGAACCTTTGCAGAAAATCAAGGGTTAAAATAGGTGGTGATGCAATGCCTCCTTCAGTGTTCTGAAAGACGTCTCTACTTCCTGATTCCAGTGAAAAATCCACCCTTAGTTAAAAGCCGAGTCAGAGGAGCCGCGATACTTCTAAAAGTACGGATAACTTCCAAAAATATCCGCTAGGCCGAAAATATCCTTTCGTAGTTGTCGGTGTAGGCCACTCCATCAATAGAAACTCCTTCTGAAATTACGTATCCCAAATGCTCAACCTATAAATGAATCAAAGTGCAAAAGAATCTGCACAGAATGTTAGTGGATAAGACATCTAGAACAGTCCACAAATGCATGACATATAGGTAGGTAATTTTCATGAAATATGGCTCTCACTGCCACTCTATGTCCATGTAGGTAATTTTAAAGGGGAAGACAGAAAAACAGAGAAATGACAGCAATAAACGGGAAGGATCTCCGACAGGATCAAAATTACAGATTGCACACATGCGCAATAGAAAACGTCTATTGCCACTTTCTTCTCTCAAACATTTCCCCGGTGTCTTTTCAATTAAAATACAAGAGTGACCACTTAACATGATAAGTTACCGTTCGAGAGGGCAGAACCTTGTATGTATCAACAATCCGATACTTTTTCCTCAAATGTCGTCAATCAGAGGCAAAATTAATGCCAGACAATACAGTAACATGAACCTAAATGCTCTCTCTATCTCTCTCTGGGCCAGACCATGCTCTTTCTAATATGAAAGCTTCAACATTCCTAGGATAACTGAATTGAAAAGTAGATACACCAATAAAGAGGTCTCTTGGTTCAAACTGGTCCGCGCACCATCCTAATTACAAATAATTCAAGTAATATATAGGATTAAAAACAAGTTCAGATCACAAGACACCAAGCCTACATATCTAGTAAACAACACAAAACATTCATGAGGGGATCAGTAGCAATCCAATCTTTCATTCAAAAACAAAAACATGTAGAAACTGACTATCACTTTGTGAGGGAGAAAGCTATCACAAAATTGAATAAAGTTTCTTTTGTTCCCAGTGCAGCACAGGTAGCAGATATTCTCACAAAAGGCCTCGCCATTCACCAATTCAACACTCTTAAGGAACAAACTCATGGTGAAAACTCCCCACAGTTTGAGGGAGGGTAAAAGTCAAAGGACTAAAGTGACTGCTGCTGAAAGATAGAAGGATGAAGACTCAATTATAAGACAAAATGGGCCACTTTGTTATTCCCTAAAATACAGTGGCCACTTAATAAATAATATTGACTTGTTTGTATTTCATGCCAAACTCTGTGGCCATCGCTGTATGAGATCTTTTCTAGATATATCCAACGTACAAAATAGGACTGTTTGGATAGCCTCATATATAAGCTCTTTGTATCAGACTAGGGTTAATTAATGGAGTATTATCCTTTTCCTTTGGTCTTCATCTTCTTCTGCAACTATTCTTCTCTCCAAATCCTAGGTTTTCTATCACAAAATCCTTGAGATTTACTATGATTTAGCAGATTATCGTATTAAGTTTACTAAACCAACATATGTGAAAATAATTGGACGGCTTGAAGGAGTAAAGGATTCGATAATATATGTCCTATACAAAATGATTGTGTAATAAATTGACAAAATGTATAATGCAGGTTTTCTTTCTTTTGATCAAACATTCCTTCCCTCCAAATCATGCCAAATGTGAAAAATATAAAGACATGTGTTAAGACGTATTAGTCTTCCTAGGAAGCAAAGCAGCGACTCTGCACTAGAAGGGTCTGGCGATGGAGTAAGAAGGTCTTGAAGATATCAACAGTGGCGTATAGCCATAATCCACCGTTCAAGGTCTCCCTACATACTTGGACCACGAAGCAATTTAGAACATCGTCGCCCGCCTCATTAAAATCAGTCCACAAAATACAGTTTATGTGCACCAATGCTAGGTAGCCAAAGCGGCACGCATGGTTTATACCCAGGCAAACTAAATCCCTAGACAACCGTTTCACTACATATATTTAATCAAATTATTGTGTGGAAAATACATGCTTACCGCCCCTTTTACACCTCAAGTAGAGCAAATACATGTCAGATTGTAGGTGACAGCTTCATATGAGCATAGCCGTGAAGTTCCTCCATCCAGTTATTTGTTTGAGAATCATGAATCTCAAAAAATAAGAGTTTTTTTGGTGAAAAGTTTAGACACATGAAGACTGCAATCATAATAGAGTCCTTCAAAGACATAAACTTTGTTTCCAGCTAGAGCAAATACACAAGAGTAGTGTGTTTTGATATTTCATATCAGCAATCCATTGCCAATCCATGTTAGTCTAGGGAATATCATACGAGTAAAAACCTGTCCTATAATTTCTAGAGGTGAAATGCGGCCATATCAAAATTAAAGGACTGACCTCTATCACCTGCTTTTTCCAGTTAAGCAGATATTCTGCAACTGAACTGCTGCCAAAAAATGTCAATTACCTGACACAACTGATTGAAATGGTTGATGGAGTATATAAGAGAGAAATTCAAGAAAGAAGCAGGATACTTCACAAGCAAAAGGCACGAGTCTGGCAAAGAAGTGATCCCAGTTTGTACCCTGTTTCCAATGTCAAAGCCCCAATGTTCACTCTCTGGTTACTGAATTTGCATCATATAATTCGTAATATGAATTATATTTGACTGCTCACAGAAATAGAATTGGGAGGGAGGAGAGTGAGATATAGACAAGAATCTTGAGCCAAATGATCTGATGCCTTTTATTTGAAATATGCAAGGGTATATATAGCATTACAACTAGTTGGAAGTTAACAAACAGTCTAAAAACTAGGAATGTTGAAGACTCAGGAAAAAATAACAACTATCTCGAATATTTTTCAAGTTGTATCTCCTCTCTTTCACTATCTCGGCCAATGTTAAGTACTTATAACCCTATCATTCTCTGTGGTATCCCTATTGATGCCATTACTGCAAAGTCTTTAAACATTAGAAAAAAGAAGTGTTTATTGTGAAAAATAATAAGCTTCTATCAGATACACTTTGTCTTTGGAGGTGAAGATGTGACTCATCAATTGTCATACAAATTAAATTGATTTTCAAGCCTTGGTAGAATTTGTATATGAAAAAAATTTCTGATAAAGCTTGAATGGTTATGGTGATTCCATCTTTTACATTGATGCATTGATGATTTATTATGGTCCCACAGTTCAGGATAAACTTCAATAAATCATCATTGGCCATCCAAATTTGTTATTGCACTATTGTTTCTACGAGAGCACCCTCGTGCAAGATTGACTATCCAAAGATACCACATAATTACCATGCCATTGTTACCACGTTACAGTAAGCTATGACATTTCACTTGCTTGCTAGGCAAGTGGATACCGCAGAATACCATGCCTTAGTTTAGTTCAGTTTTTTGTTCTTGCTTGCTAGGCAAGTGGATGTCTAGCCTACAGCAGACACTACTTTTTCAATTGACTCCCTATTTCAAGCTGGACACTTATTATAGTATAGAAGGAGTAATCTTTTGTAATCTTTTGTAGCATTAGCCCTAGTCATGGGGCTATTCGATATTAATAAAGGAAGAATCAGTGGCTATATGAAGTGCCACTTATTATAGCCGTACCAGTACCCAGAAGGTTTTCCCAGTCCCACCTCTCCAAATGAATACTGTGAAGCTTTGTCTTCTTTTCAACTCTCACTAAAAGTACTTCTTCCCCCTTTAGGAATGAGTTTCCATTATTATGATTTGGTTTGGGTGTACATGGTTTAGTTTTGACAGTTATAGATGATAACTACCATCCGGACATATGTATTTAATTCAGAAACTATAAAGGTTTGGGTGGATTTGTCGGTTTGTGATTCATTATAGTTTATGTAAATATTACTATATTGGCCCGACAATAGAAACACATAAATAAAAAATTTAGGTACATTTTAGAAGTGTTGAATAGTATTGGAACATAGCATAGAAAGTTATGGTGCCATTGATAAGTTATTGACTACTATATTTCACATGTACTATATTATGTATATACACATGTTATATAGGTTTGGTTGGAAATTTGGATGACCTAACTAAATCCATGATCCGATAAGATCCGATCAGATCCAATCCAATAATTCGGTTAGGCCTTAAATATAAACCGCAACCAACTCAATCCAATAGAATCCAATAAACTTGTATTTTATTGGTTTAATTGAGTCGGGTTGGGTTTGGTTGGTCAAGGAAATTTTTCTACACCCGTACTCATCAGGATCCGAATCAAACCTACTCATTATGAATTCCATTTATTAGAACAATTGATAAATGTTGAAATCTGTGTATATGGAATGAGATCTGAGATGTTCTATGCATTTGCGTTGATTGCTGATATGGGTATCTTAGAATCGATGGACCCATAGGCCATAGTTGTGATGGATAAATGGATACATATACATTAATGCAAATCAGCAGTCCATCTTCAGACCTCTAAAGCATGATCACTCTACACTACAACTTATATAATTATATAGGCTATTCGATTCTTAGATGCTCAATTTTTCCAATAAAATAAATGGAAGCTCCAAAAGCGGCTCAGCAGTAAACAATTGCAATGTATCCATTATCCATCAAATTAACCATATTTCCCTAAATTCTAAGAGGTACAAATATCAATTGATGTAAGAATGGGGTTTATATTGAGTGAATTCGATTAAATACCTGATGACAAGTCTTCCAATTCTCAGATTCAACAGCCAACTAGTCGACACTGGGACACTTGTCACACTTTGTCGCCGGCATCTTCTTACGCTATGTCGGTTTCATCCTAGCACTTGGGTTTCTTGTTGCTGTCACTCCTAGAGGCCTTCTTCTCAGAACCGGAAACCACCATCATCGGTCAGAGACCAGTATGTTCGGCGATTTTGGCTTCGATGGGAAATGGGAGCGACAGAGCAAAGTTGAAGAGTGAGTGCAACAACAACAAACATGTTTATTGTCCAATATTTGGAGGTGCGATTGACAGGAAAGTTGATTTTTTTGGGAAAGTTGGGTGAGATACATTGAGAATTCAGGAGAATTGATATTTTGGCGGCGACAAATGGGAATGTTAGAAGTCTCTCTTCTTGAGTGTTTATTTCATGTTTACCCCCAAATATGTTTTGAGAATGTTGTTTCCCGCCATTTTCTTTTAAAAATTGACATTTATTTTCTTCTTTATCTTTTCTTTAAGCATAAATGAACTATTCCTATTTAGTATTTAGTTAAACTCACTTTTTAACAAATGGTTGAAGTGAGTTAAACTAGACACCTGATACGAATAGTTCATTTTTTCCTTGAAGATATAGTAGAAGAAAAGAAAGGTCTTTTACAAGAAAATGGCAGGAAGTAGCATTCTCGATACCGATTTCAGGGGCAAACATACAATTTCAATTTCAAGAGACTTTCAAAATTTCCATTTTTCGCCTCCAAATTGTCTATTTTCCAAAATTCTCAATTTCTTTTGCCCAATCTCCCCAATAAATCAAATTCCCCGCCAATCGCACCCCCAAATATCAAGAAATTTCACTCACTCTTGAACTTCGCTACCCATCGAATCCCAAATCACTAAACACACCAGACTCTTCCCAATGGCGGCGGCTTCAAGTTTGAGAAGAAGGCTAGAGTCCCTATGAGTGACAGCTGCAAGAAACCCAAGTGTTAGGCAGAAACCAACGATAACGCCAACAAGCTGCCGACGCCGAAGAGTAAAAAGTGTCCCGGTGTTCGCCTAGTCAAGACTCATAAAACGTGAGGAATTGTCATTAGGCATCGAACCGGACCTAACCCATTTTAACCCCATTTCTTTGTGTTTCTGTTGATTGCTAACATGGGACTCCTAGAATCGATGGACCTATTATTAAATTGATTCCGTCCCAAGTGTTAGATGAGATCTGAGCCGCTCTCTGGGTTTTCCATTGATTGAAAATATTGAGTAATCAAGATCCCTTATCATTAAATGAGTTGTAGTGTACATAAATCATGCTTCTGGTTAAGAGGATGGAGTGATGATTTGTATTACAGTGAATTAAGCTCATTAAGGTGCTGGTAGATGTTAGAATTGAGGATTGGCTTCAATTAAGAAAATGAGTGCTATAATTAGAGGGTAAGAGAGTATGAGTGTTAATATGGAAGAGCATCACTCACTCTTTCCAACTTCGTTGGATTCTGAGTGTTAATATGGGAAGAGCATCCACCTCTTTCTAACTTTGTTGGATTCTGAGTGTAGTAAGTTCATCAAGGTCTGGGTAGTTGCTAGCTTTGAGTATTTAGACAAAGAAAATAACATATAAAATTAAGTTACATTAATGTTTAATACTAGAATCTACCCAGACCTCGCAACGAGATCCCTTATCTCTTCTCTTTCGACCTTCTTCTTCAGCGATAGGCTCTACGGACTAGGAAGGCTAGTGTCCTTTCTGAAAGGAATAACGGGTTGGTGATTGTGTTCCTATTGGCCATGTTAGCTTCAAAATGCCTTTGTTTAAGAGGAGGTTTGCTATTCGTGCAAGGCTTGAACTAGCCGCAGCACTGCAATGAACAAAAGAGGAGCAAGGTGATTGTAGACAGGCATTGCCACGAAAGTTTATAGAGATTCCATGAGCAAAGCAGAGGAATTAGTTTTTCATCGGTAATTTCTTAACCGAAGTCCAAGGAGGTAGTTTGGGCCAATGCCCAATGCTTAAGTGCGAAAGTATAGGAAGTTTGTGAAATCTAAAAGGGACTAGTTCACATATCTACATAAACTGAAAACAAAGCAATTCATATAGCTACAAACTTTCCCGCCGGCTTCTTCTAAGTGATGGGTGACCCGAAGGGCAACAAAGGATCAGGAAACCCTGTTCTACTTCCGTGTCTTACCTCAATCCTCGAGCTCTACCATAATATAGCAGATTACCGGCCTCGTGGACTGAAGGTTTACTTAACCAACCGGTATGAAAATTATTGACCGATTTTAAGGGGTATAGGACTAAGATAATATAAAAGTGGGTTTTCTCTCATTGATCAAACATTCGGTCCCTCTATATGAATCTTGCGACAGGTGAAAAAACAATAAAGACGAGAGTTAAGAAGTACCAGTCTGTGATGAAAGCCAAGCAGCACCTCTGTACTAGATTGGTCTGGTGATCCAATAAGCAGGACATCAGTGGTGTAAACATTGTCGCCCCTGCACGAATTTAACCACGGACCAATTTGAAACATTGTCGCCCATCTCGTTAAAATCAAGTCCACAAAATTGCTGAGCAGATCAGCCAATGAACTCAAGCACAACTTGATCCCTAGACAACCCTTCCACTCCATACATCAGAGGTTAAATCAAATCCAACTAATGTGCACGAAAAAGGCAAGTAGCCTGATTCATATGATGAATGTAAGTGCAGCAAAAGAATATGGAAAAGTACCACCCCTCTTACCCCCTCAAATAGACCAGTTATGGATCGGATTATGTGGGAAATAAATCTTCTTAAGAGCAGCGGCGTGAAGCTTCTGTGTTCAGCTATTTGTCTGAAGATAATAAATCTCCGAAAAAGGAGATCTGCAATAACGAGAGAGTCCTCCAAAGATATAAATTTGTGCCCATAAGAGCGAATGCATAGAGGCCTAATGCACCCTACCGATGATGACACACAGAAACCGGAGTTAGGGTTTGAAGGATTGATGAAAGATCGTCTGACCATAGATGGCAGTTTTCAAACATTTTCAAGGGATAAGAAAAGAAGAACGAGAAGAGTAGAGAGAAATTCAAGAAATCAGCAGGATACTTCACCACCGAAACGGGCGAGTCTAGCAAAAAAGTGATCCCAGTTTGCACCTGTTTCCATTGTCAAATCCCCACTGTTCACTCTCTGAGTGAACTGAATTTGCATCAGCACTGCGTGCACTGTTCCTGATATGAATTATAATTGACTGCTCGCAGAAATAGAATTGCGAGGGAGGAGAGTGAGAAATATAAAAGAATCTTAAGCCAAATGATCTGATGCCTTTTATCGAATGCAAGGATGTATATAGCATTATAACTAGTTGGAAGTTAACCAACATTCCTAAAAGCAACGAATGTTGAAGACTAGGAAAAAAAACTATGTCGAATATTTTTCAAGTTTCATCTCCTCTCTTTCACTATCTCGCCCGAGGTTAAGTATTTATAACCCTATCATTCTCTGTGGTATCCCTATTGATGCCATTACTGCAAAGTCTTTTGACATTAGAAAAAGAAGTGTTTATTGTGAAAAATAGTAAGCTTATATCAGATACACGCAACTTTATCTCATTGGAGGTGAAGATGTGACTCAATGACTTGTCATACAAATTATATTGATTTTCAAGCCTTGGTAGAATTTGTATATAAAACAAAATTCTGATAAAGCTTGAACGGTTATGGTGATTTCATCGTTTGCATTGATGTCTTGATGATTTATTATGTTCCCAGAGTTCAACATAAGCTTCAATAAATCATCATCGGTAATCCAAATTTGTTATTGCACTATTTTTTTCTTTGGAAACGCCCTCGAGCAGTATTAACTCTCCAAAATCATTCAAAGATACCACAAAATTACCACGCCATTGTCACCACGGTGCAATAATCTATGGCATTTCACTTGCTAGTTTAGTTAAGTTTTTTGTGCTTGCTTGCTAGGCAAGTGGATTTCTAGCCTACGGCAGACACTTTTAGTTGTAAAGTTTAAATAGCAAATGGGCTGAAATTCAGAGAACAGAGGGCAGAGAATGTTAAGAAATGTCATTGGATAAGTAATTGATTACTATATTTCACGTGGACTATAGTATGTATATACGCATATGTTATATAGGTTTGGTTGAAAATTTGGATCGCCTAACTTAATCCACGATCTGATCAGATGCAACCAATCCAATAAGTCGGTTCGGCCTAAAATATAAATCGCAACCAACTCATTCCAATAGAATCAAGTACTTTGGATTGTATTGGTTTAAATGAGTCGGGTTGGGTGGGTCAGAGAAACTTATGTACACCCGTTCTCATCAGGTACCGAATCAAAAAACGTTGAAATTTGTGTATGATCTGAGATGTTCTTAGAATTTGCGTTGATTGCTGACATGGGTCTCTTAGAATCGATGTACCATAGCTGTGGTGGATAAATAGATACTTAAACTTCAAGATAAATCATCAGTCCATCTTCAGACCCCTAAACCATGATCACTCTACACTACAACTCATATATTTATATGGGCTATTTCGATTCTTAGATGCTCAATGTTTCTAATAAAAGGGAAGCTCCAAGAGCGGCTCAGATCTCAGTACACAATTGCCATGTATCCATCAAACTCTAAGAGATCCATGTCAGAAATCAATGCAAACGCAAAGAACATCTCAGACCTCATTACATATACAGGATTTTCAACAAATATCAATTGATCTAAGAAGGTTTATTGAGTGGCTCGATTAAATACCTGATGACAAGTCTTCCCTTTTTCAGATTCGTAGATTCGACAGCGAACTAGACGACACTAGGACACTTGTTGCGCTTCGTCGCTGGTAGCTTGTTGCGCTAAGTCGGCGTCTTCCTAGCGCTTGGGTTTCTTGATGTTGTCACTCCTACGGACACTGACTTTCTTCTCAAAACTTAAAACCACCGCCAGCGGTGAGAGACTAGTATGTTCAATGATTTTGGCTTCGTTGAGAACGACGGAGCGAAGTTGAAGAGTGAGTGAAATATTGGGCTTTTTTCAGACAACATCAATCGTGTTTATTGTCCAATATTTGGGGATGCGATTGGCAGGAAATTTGATTTTTTTTGGGAAAATTGGGTGAGATAAATTGAGAATTCGGAAAAATTGATATTTTGGCGGTGATAGATGGGAATGTTAGAAGTCTCTTTTCTTGAGTTTGTATTTCATGTTTACCCAAACATGTTTTGAGAATGTTGTTTCCCGCCATTTTCTTGTAAAAATCGACATCTTCTTTATCTTTTCTTTAAGCAAAATGAACTACTCCTATTGAGTATTTGGTTCAGCTCACTTTTTAACAAATGGTTGAAGTGAGTTAAACTAAATACCTAATACGATAGTTTATTTTGGCCTTAAAGAATATATTAGAAGAAAAGAAATTTCTCTTGCAAGAAAATGGCAGGAAGGGGTAAAATATGCATAACAAACTCAAGAGACTTTTAAAGTCCCCACTTGTTAGTTGTTGCTGCCAAAATGTCGATTTTCGTGAATTCTCGGTTTCTTTTGCCCGATTTCCACAAAAATAAAATTCCCCGCTAATTGCACCCCCAAATATCGGAAGTTAAACACTTTTGTTGTTGTCTGAAGAAAATCCAAAAATTTCACTCACTCTTCAACTTCGCTCCGTCTTTCCCATTTCCCAAACCCATCGAAACCCAAATCGCTGAACACACCAGACTCTCCCCGATGGCTGTGGCTTCAAGTTTGAAAAGAAGGCCAGAGTCCCTATGAGTGACAACAGCAAGAAACCCAAGCGTTAGGAAGATTCCGACGACAGCGCTAACAAGCCGTCGAGGCCAAAGAATAATAAGTGTCCCGGTGTCCGCCTAGTTAGCGGTCAAACCTACGATTCTGAAAACGGGAGGACTTGTCATCAGGTATCAAAGCGAACCTAACCCATATAAACCCCATATATTTGATTGGTTGATAAATAGTATATATGGAATGAGATATAAGTCGTTATTTGTGTTTCTGTTGATTGCTAACATGGGACTCTTAGAATTGATGGACCTATTGTTCAATTGATTAATAAATAGATTACGTCACAAGTGTGAACTGAGATCCGAGCGGCTCTGAGTTGTCGTTTATTGACAACATTGAGTATCTAAGGATCGAGAGCCCGTATCATAAAATGAGTCGTAGTGTAGAGAAATCATGCTTTAGGTTTTTGAGGATGGACTGATGATTTGTATCACAGTGAATTAAGCTCATTATGCTCATTAAGGTGTTGGTTGATGTTAGATTTGAGGATTGGCTTCAATTAAGCAAAAGAGTGGTATAATTAGATTTCACGTTAATAAGAGATTAAGAGTGTTAATATGGGAAGAGCATCACCTCTTTCTAACTTTGTTGGTTCTGAGTGTATTAAGTGCATCAAGGTCTGGGTAGTACTTGAGAGCTTTGAGGATTTGCTTGGACAAAGAAAATAACAAATAAAATAAAGGTTTACATTAATATGATATTCTGAATGTTGTTATGGGAGGAGCATCACTAGAATCTACCCCGACGTTGCAAGGAGATTCATTCTCTCTTCTCTTTCGACCTTCTTCTTCAGCGATAGGCTCCAAAGTCTGAAAGTGTAAGAAGTGTGTGCAACGAAGTCCAAGGATGGAGTTGTCGCCATTGCACAATGCGTAAGAGAGAAAGTAAAGGAAGTGTGTGAAATCTTAGGGACTAGTTCCTATATCTACATCAACTGAAAACAAAGCAATTCATATAGCTGCAAACTTTCGCACCGGCTTCTAAGTAATGGGGGACCCGAAGGGCAACGAAAGTTGGGGAAAGCCTATTCGGAATACGCCGTGGCTCAACCAAGTGATCTACTATTCTACTTCCCGTCTTACCTCGATCCTTGAGCTCTAGCGACCTCGTGGACTAAAGGTTTAATTTTAACCAACCAATGGGAAAATTACAGACCGATTTTAAGGTGTATAGGACTAAGATAACTTATGTCCAATACATAATGGTTGTGTAATAGATTAACAAAATGTAAAGTGGGTTTTCTTTCAATGATCAAACATTCCATCCCCCTACATTAATCATCCTGACAGGTCAAAAAAAATTGAGACGAGATTTAAGAAGTACCAGCCTGCGATGAATGCCAAGAGCAGCTCTGAAATAGACTGGTCTTGAAGTTGTCAACAGTAGTGTAAAGCCATAATCCACAACCCTAGGTCTCCCTGCACGAATTTAACCACGGACTAATTTGAAGCATTGTCGCCCGCCTCAATAAAATCAGTCCAAAAAATTGCTGAGCAGATCAGCCAATGAACTCAGGCACAACTTGATCCCTAGAGAACCATTCCACTCCATACATCAGAGGTTAAATAAAATCCAACTAATTACCTTGTGTTATCAATGGATTCTGCACACAAGGTAATTAATTGACCAGATTTACATCATGATGGTAAGTGTGTACCAAAAGAATATGAAAACATGTGGCTACCACCCCTCTTACCCCTCAAATAGAGCAGTTATGGATCGGATTATGTAGGGAAAATATCTTCTTAAGAGCAGCGGCGTGAAGTTTCAATGTTCAGCTATTTATTTGAAGATCACAAATCTCCTAAAAATGAGATCTGCAATAACGAAAGAGTCCTCCAAAGATATCAATTTTGTTTCCATACAAGCGAATGCATAGAGGTTTAATGAGACCTACCGATGTTTGAAGGATTGATCAAAGATAGACCAGAGGTGTACCTGTTCGTCTTCATCCGCCTCTATTGGTCTCCATGTAAGACCTCGTAGGGCTCGTCTGACTGTAAATGGCAGTTTCCAAACATTTTCTAGGGCTAAGGTGAGAATCAAATTTATAAAGAGGCCCAGCAAGCCAGGCTAGGGTGCTCCTCACATAAAGTTTTGATTGGCTAGCTTTTAAGGGTTTGCTCTTCTTAGAGCATCTCCAATGGTTAGGTTAAAAAGTTAGTTTAGTTATAATTTACATAATTAGAAAAAATAACAAGCTCCAATGGTCTAGTTAAATGATTCAATACTTTACATATTATGTATCCCGCTCTCTACTAGTAGCTAGCTAGAAAGTAGGAAGTTAAATTTTTTGTGTCTATCTCTCTCCTAGTTTAATTTAATAAAAAAATATTTTTATAATTTCATACCTACAAGTTATGTAAAATACATGACACCATTGGAGGAAACACTAAATAGTTCACTTAGTTAAAATTCATACTAGTTATAATTTAGCTAATTTGTGGTTTTACCATTGGAGATGCTCTTAAGGCCCCGCTTTCTTTACCTAAATTTAGGGCTAGTTTGGGAATGCTGTGGCGGTGCTAGACACTGCAGTGTGAAAAACACAGTTGGAAAGCTGTCGTGGAATCTAGATAAAATGTTGTTTGGTAAATATTACGTAAAAGCTGATGTGAAATATATATATATATATATATATATATATATACACATATATATAGTAATTTTATGTTCGGTAAAATCAAATGTGAACTTGCTGTGAGTGGGTAAAATGACAAAAATATATGACATGTGTCATTTCCGTAAAGATAAGTATCGATATTTTTAAAAAATTATAAGGTTAAAATCGGTTGTAGATAAATGAATCAAAAGGACTTTCTGGAAAAGCATCTCCCACTTGCTTTCTGAAAACTGTTGACAGCAGAAACTGTCCGGAAAAGCATAAATTTTATTTTTACCAATCACACTAAAACTGCTTCTGCTGTCGGAAAACAGTTGTGCTGGCAGCATAAGCATTCTTAAACAGGCCCATAGCCGACTTTTTATCTTTTTCTAAGAAGTTTTTTTTTTTTTTTTTTTGAGAATATTAAGTTGTTTTTTAGTAAAGAAGGTTGTTTACTGAACTTCTATTTTATCACCTAAAAATAATTTTAATGAGTAAAAACGATAAATAAAAAGTTTAAGTTAGAAAAAATAACTTTGTTAGTCTAATAATAAGGTAAAAAAATTTATTATACATAAATTTTAACGAAAATGACCTGATTAAAACTTTTTATGACTTAAAAAAAAATAAAAAGTCACCTAAAATTAGACAAAGAAAGCGAAGCCTAAGTTTTAAGTTTGAACCTAGAAACAACATTATCCTTGCGTTCACAGTGGATTTGTCGAAATGCACGCAAACTGACCGAGACACTATTGTTGAAAGCCCTAATAAATATATGCTTATAAGAGGGTTTATAGTGAATTGACGAGTACTCTAATACAATATGCCGATATAAAAAGGCTTGTGATTAGAGATATGATAGACATCAACATTATGCGGCATCTTCGTCTCTCGTATTTCTTCTCTCCCTCAGATTGAACAATTGTAAAAAAGACGAAATATGTGAACAACTGTAAAAAAGACGAAATCTATGAAGAACAAGTATGATCGTATTTTTTTAGATTGAAAAGTAATTTGATGAGACGAAAAATCTTTTTTTTTTTTTGGTTGAATTTCTTGGACTTGAGCCATTTTTATTGAATTGAACACAACAAATCATCTCATCATCAATTAAGTTCCAAAAAAGGTGAATCACAAATCTATAATCAGCCAAGTCGGCGTTAAACCCTAACTACCGTAGAGAATCCTGATAAAAAGTGTTTAGCTAAGTATTTTCATGATCACAATATCAAAGTTTAACGCGATCATGAATAAAAACAAGAAAAACCATAGACTAAGAGATCAACAGATGTTCTTCGGCTCCAAGCTATATCCAAAACTCCCAGTCTCTCACGTATTCTAACTCTCAAAAAGCATTCCTAGAACGTACTAATATCGTTTAGAAGTAATACTCCTCCCAAAACTATAATAAAACTGCATTAAACCCTACAATTCACGCGCTGGTGGGAGACGAGTCGTGCGACCACTCGGACTGGTCGTACAACCAGCATAAGGCATGCTCAAGATCACTTTCTTCAAAATCTGCTAAGTATAACAGGTCGCACGACCACTACACTCATGTACGACTAGACTGGACAATCTGGCTCCTTTTTTCTTCGATTCCTAGCTCTCGTCTTAAACTGACTTCAACTTTAACCATGTCCGCAAACATTCTCCTCCTTCTGAAGTTCATTCACGCTCCAATACACATTCCCAAGCCTTCGGTTCCTGAAATGCACAACACGAAACATACAAGAAGATCAAATGTGACAATAAAAACATAAAAGTCAACACGAAGAATGCCCAGACTTAATAATTATGCTCAAAAGCTCAGAAATGCTATCTTTTCATCAAATTAGCCATAATCTCCTAACAATGCATTTGAAATCACGCAAAGCGGTAGAGAATCTAATACAAACATAACTTCGAATACGGAGTTATCAAATGCATGATAATTTTCCTATATTTGCATGTGTGAGATAATGTTAGAATTTTATTAAGTCACATTCATAAGGTAGAATGCGTTATGCAAACCCCAACCACTATCATACCAGGAGCCGCACGAACCAACGAGTAATAATGAACTAAGAAGGTCAGCAAGCTCAAGGAGGACCCGCCAAATAAATCGGCCCAATCGAATTCCAAAACCTGCAACAGGCAACCTTGGCCATAACCCTGATTCTCCACAATCCCCACAATGGAGGAGGAAGCATAACGAGAAAGGTAGCGTAACTCCAGTCCGATTTCTTCAGTGGGATTGATAACCCGAAAACGCCAGAGATCTGGATCAGGGAATTTGGGAAAATCTTAAATTAAATGCATTTCCCAGAGAATCAGTGCATTGAGTTGGAAATCTACTACTTCAAGGAGGAGGGTGAAGATTGCTGGACATCTAAGGGTGGCGAATTTCGTACCCAAGACGGATTCGGATGGGAACAGTTGAAAGTGGCCATGGGAGAAGGTTTTTATCCCAACCATGTTAAGGATAGAAAGTTCTATGAGTTCTTGAATTTAATGAAAGGAAGTGACAACCTCTCGGCGTACCATAAGTAGTAAATGGAGCTTATGAGGTTTGGAAGGGAACTCTTGCAACCGAGGAGAATAAGATCAAGAGGCCTACACTATCAAATCCGAAAGGGTTTAGGCGCAACATGATACGAGCCGCTCATGGATTCCTATGGCGCATCAGAGGGGATGCATCAATTGTTCGACGAGACCCGCGGGGAAAGTAAAAAGAGGAACCCCGAAACACCATCGGCACCTAGTACTGGGAATAATAGTAGAGACAAGAGGTACCGCACAAACCCAAAACCTCTCAATAAACATGGAGGACATGGACTGAATCGTGTCTACCACTGCAGACGATGTGGAAATAACCATAAAATTTCATATACAAGTAATATTCCGTTCGCATCTTTTTTAACTTCATAGCCATTCTCTACCTACTATATATAAATACACCTTCTCAATTCCGAGGTTTTATCTCAACAGAAACAACATCCATCCCACCAACATTACAACAAAAGAGTTGTTTTGTTCTCTTTTTCAATGTTAAAATGGCACGAATTGTCGTGGTTTTCCATTTTGACAAGACAATAATCGACATTAACAGCGATAACTGGGTGGTGGATGAACTTGGTGCCACCAATTTGTTTAACCACATCCTCCCTACCATGCATTGGAACGCCCTCATGGCCAGTTTCTCTATCCCTTCCACTCTCTCTTTGAGCAAATCTGCAATTACATCTAGGTTGAGAACATAGTATGACACTGTTTTGTATATATGTCTTAGGACATGATGATGAAGGAGCTTCATTCCCTGGGCAAAACTGTAGGGTTTTGATGCAGGTAACGCAGCGGAATAACAAAAATTACTCTTGCTCAAATCCCTCCAAGGATCACAGGCAAGCAATCATAACATCATAAAGGTAGAATATGTGTGTACCTTAGTTTGAGAGATCACACGAAGATTGCTGTTTTCGACTCTACGAGTATCCACACCTTGGATCTTTGATTGGATTCCTTTTCATCGTGATGTGCTAGCAACAAAAGAAGGAGTCAAGTGTTGGAATAGATGCCCTAGAGGCAATCTAGTTTAGTATGAACTTGTTTTTGGCTAGAACATTCATTGTATTATTTATTGGATATTTAATATAATGTGAAGTCCTTAAATTTACAAGTGTGTTGTTTATCTTAAATATCCCTAGTCAAATATAAAGATTAATAGGACAATCATCTATAGACTATTATGGGGTTGGATTGATATTGAGATATCATGATCCAACACATGGATGTGCATTAAGGGTAATGGCGTACTGGATTGACCCATCTCCGAGAAGGCTACATACATGTTATTTGAAGTCACAAGCGCTTCTCATGGTGACAACGGTATTGTCATCCTTAGACTTAAAGTCACTAGATTGTCTAGTTGTGGATTATTGTGATTTTGGTAGCGTCAAACGCTACAACGTAACTGGGTCGTTATAAAGGCGTGTACCGGATACAATAAGAAGCAAGCTTAGAAATCGTAGTAGACGTAGATAGAATTTGTCCCTCATACATAACATGCGCAAATATCCGAGGCCACTCGAGGGATAGTGCTTATGGAATGTCCAGCCAGACTCAAATAAATTAATATAGAATATTGATGTTACTTGCACGAATAAGGCTATTCCCAGGATCAAGAAACTATGGATTGGATATACGAGTGTGAATTGTATGTCTCGTGTCCAATCCGGATATAGAGACAAAGGGATGTGACAATTACTTGCACAAGGTTTGTCGGGTGACTATTCTTTTAGTTGGCTATAATGATGTCTTGCTAGAGACTAGGGATGACAATGGATTGGATTCATATCGGATTCACCTATATCCATATCCGAATTCGATCAAAATAAGTGGATCCATATTCGATCCAAATCCGACCGGATCCTAAACGAATTCGGATCGAATTCGGGCCGGATTTAATTTTCAATAACCGTATTCGATCCGACAATCCAAATCTTCAGAAACGGATCTGATTCGGATCCTGATTCGCATTCTGAGCATTTTTTTACTTCTCATAAAAAATACACAACAAATTCAGAAAAATACGTAAAAAGAGTCACCACACCATAAAAAATATGCCTAAAAAGTAAAAATATATTAAAATATTTTACCAATATGACAAATGTAAATCTACCAAGAAATATATAAGCACGCCATTCAATGGTTTAAGACACCAATAATGTCAAAAATTGTCTACAAGTTCAATCAAAACAACACTATAATTGTCCATAACCGTAGTAGAATAATTTCTTCAGCCTGAAAACATAATGTGTAGTGAATTGTGTAATGTAGTTATATACATGTAGGTAAAAACAGTTTTTCTATAAGTCTAAGGGTATTTTCGCAAAACTATGTGTGTTCGGATCCTTTCGGGTCGGATATCCATCGAATATCCTAATATATTCGGATCGAATCCGGATACGGATCGGATTTTGATTTTTAATATCCATATTCGATCCATTTTAAAATGGATCGGATTCGGACTTGATCCGTTCGGATCGAATCACTCGGATTTTGGATCGGATCGAACCGCATTGCCATCCTTACTAGAGACCGCTACATATTAGCAAATTGTTGCTACCAACTAGATGAACCTATGGGGTCACACGCTAGATAGAGTTAAACTAGATTTGGGAATTAATTAATATGATTAATTATTTAGAAGGATCACTTTGCAACACCTTGCAAACTTAGTAGGACTAATATGCAAGGAAGGGACTAATCCGAATTCATGTTGGATTAGGAAGGGCCTTTAGGTAGTTGACAAGGAGTTGTTGGACTATATAAAGGATGCTCCTAGCTTCCTTCATATACTAATGCTCATAACATAAGTGAGTGGGAAAGAAAAAAGGAGAGAGCAAGCCAAGCTAGAGAGGCCGACTGCCCCTACCCGTCGGCCACAAGGAAGCCGTAAGCTTCCCTTGTTGCCTCGTGCTGCGTGATTTCTTCTTCCTCTTCCTCCGGTCCAAGCTTGCACAAAGGAGAAGGTAGATCTAGATCTCAACTCTAGGCTTGGATCAACTGTATAGACGTGACACAATTCACGTGACAAGTCATCACAGGAAAAACCCAAAGGTGTGTAATATGATTCTTTCTTGACCATCGTTATAATTCTCTTCCTGTGATCCTTGGAGGGTATTGAATGGATAATTTATTTTTATGCTACATATCCATGATCAAAAGCCTACAATGGTATCAGAGCCACAGGTCGTAGAACATATATGTGGTTTATGTGTTACGTTTTGATAGTTTTAAACTTAAATTTATTGTTTATCACGTAAAACTGACAAATCAAGCATATGATGCAATTTTTCAATAATAAAACAAAACAAGACCTAGTTTTTGCATTGGATGCATGAATTAGTGAGTTTGAAAAATTTTAGGATCTTAGATCTAGGGTTTGGGCACCAATTTGGAAACTAGTTTCAGTTTTGGAAACTTTTTGGACTTGGGGAGCAAGGAAGGAGTTGTTTTGGAAACAACTAAGAAGGTTCGGCCCTAGGACCGCCCCTCCCTTTCTTTGCCACCCAAGCCACCTAGGCCGAGGGCCTAGGCGGTCGACCAACCCCACGGGTTGGGCTGGCGGCCTAGGCTCGGCCCGGGGCGGCTCCAAAGGGGTCAGGCTTTATGATGGAGGGCCCCTTGGACCGTTTTAACCCTAGAAATCCTAAAATTAATTAAAAATTGACCAAGCGCGTTAAAATTGGATTTTAACTGTTTATGTGCAAATCGCATGGTGGTTGGATATGGCCTAAGGATGTGGTTTGATGTGATTGTTTATTTTTTTGTTTTGATTTACGGCCTGCGAGCTGATCAATTTAATGTAATAATTAATTAGGGTTTTAATGGCCTGCGAGCTATTTTTTTCTCAACTGTGAGATTTATTTTATTTAGTATAGTTGTTAGCTAGTGCTAGATAGAATAGATTGATAGCCAAGATTGAAGAAAAGAAGCCCGAAGCCAAAATGAGCCACAAAAGATGGAGCATGGAGCATTCCACATGACTATGAAGGATGGACCAAAAGATGGAGACGCATGGAGATATGTTTGCTTTTAGGGTTCATTGATATCCAATTGGCTTGGGAATATCTTAGTCTAGAAAAGGCCATATCCATATCACGTTTTATTTTGTTTTGTGGTTGATTACTTTTTGTCTTATTGTTTTGTGATTGGTGTATGGATGATGCATGCAATTAGGATAATAAGATAATAAACAACCTGGATCTATCATTTGGAGTTGTGCCCAAACTCAATATAGATAGATCAGTTGATATGGATCAACAAAAAAATTAAAATTGAGTTTTAAAATCCCTCAAAATTCAAATATTGTGTTTTGCCTTCTCGTTATTTAAGCACTCATTGTCATCATGATTTATCAAGTTCGTACATGCCGAAGCAAGGCGACTTGGTTCATAATGATGCAATGCGATGGCACAAGCAAGTAATGTGCAATTGTTTAAATAATAGGTTGGACACAACTAAGTTATTAATATGATTAAAACCTAGAGGCAATCAATTAGGATTATCCTTGGGGATGGATAAATAAGGAGTTATTTTCCGACTTGAACCAAGAGTTGAATGGGACGCAATTGGAATTGTTCCTACCCAAAGTAGTCAATTTTGGGTGACTTGCCAAAGCAAGCTCAAAAGGAGATGAAACATGAATCTTTGCCCACTAGAAAATATTAGGATATTTTCCGCATTAATATCTCGAGGGTTATTAATCCGTAGAAAAATAGTGGGAGCTATATTTGATAAACTAGCCATTATTGAATATAGTCAAAAGTTCACAAATACTAAAACTTGCGTATTTTCCTTTTGTAGAATTCCAAATGGCAAACAACTCATCGAGTTCACAAAATTCCCTATGATCTGTCCTTGAGAAGGACAAGCTCTCTGGAACCAACTTCCTTGATTGGTACAGAGACTTGAGAATCGTTCTCAAGCAAGAGAAGAAACTGTACGCATTAGAGGAGCATGTTCCAGCAGGTCCTGAAAACAATACTCCTGCATCCTTAAAGGCGTATCAGAAGCGTGTTGATGACGCTAATGATGCGGCCTGACTTATGCTACGCACCATGACCTCTGAGCTTCAGAAGCAACACGAGAACATGAATGCAGTCGATATGATCGAACACTTGAAGCAGCTCTTCCAAGATCAGGCAAGAGTTGAGAGGTATAAAGTTTCTAAGGCATTGTTCAAATGCCATCTGGCTGAAGGAAATCATGTGGGACCTCATGTACTCCTAATGATCGGGTATTTGGAGAATCTCGCACGACTAGGGTTCCCGGTCGGCCAAGAGTTGGCCACCGATTTCGTGTTGCAATCGTTGCTTGAGAGTTATGAACAGTTCATCATGAACTATAACATGAACGAGATCGTGAAACCACTGCCAGATTTACTCAACATGTTGAGGAAAACAAAGCATCAACAATGGTAAGGGCAAGGACATTATGATGGTACAGAAAGGGAAGGGCAAAATATTTACCTCATCCTCCTAGGGCAAAGGAAAGTCAGTTGCCAAGTCCAAGGAACCTGTCCTTAAGCCTGTTGGTGGCATTGCCAAATGTGTGACTAAAGGTGTGACTAAAGGTGAGTGTCACTACTGCAGTCAGCCTGGACACCGGAGGAGGAACTGCCCAAAATATCTGGAGGCGAAGAGGCTTGGAATAGTGATTCCACCACCAACAGGTATTTTTATTGTAGATGTCAATTTAACTACCTCTAGATCGTGGGTATTAGATACTGGATGTGGATCTCACATTTTTCGAAATGTGCAGGATCTAAAGAGAAGTAGAAGAGTGGCTAAAGGAGAGATAGACCTGCGTGTTGGGAATGGAGCAAAGGTTGCTGCATTGGCCGTAGGCGTGTACGAGCTGTCTCTGCCTTCAGGATTAGTTTTAAAATTAAATAATTGCTATTTTGTGCCTGCTATGAGTAGAAGCATTATTTCTATATCTTGTTTGGACAAGGAAGGTTTATTATTTCAATAAAGAACAATTGTTGTTCCATTTATTTTAATAATATTCACTATTGTAGTGCGCAATTATTTAATGGACTATATGTCCTTGATCTAAGCAATCCTGTCTACAATAATAATACTAAGAGGATTAAATAAGAGGATTTAAATCCTGCTTACTTATGGCACTATCGTTTAGGCCACATAAACGAGAAACGTGTATCTAGATTCCATAAAGATGGATTTCTAGACTCATTTGATTTTGAATCATATGAGACATGTGAGGCTTGTTTATTGGGAAAAATGACAAAGTCCCCTGTCAAATAAGAAAGGTGAAAGGACTAGTGATCAATTGACACTAATACATACTGATGTATGTGGACCATTTGCCACACCTTCCAGGGGTGCTTACGTCTACTTCATTACATTTACTGATGATTTCAATAGATATGAATTTGTATACCTTATGAAGTCCAAATCCGAATCCTTTGAAAGTTTCAAAGAATTCAATGGTGAAGTTGGGAAGCAACTTGGCAAAAGTATCAAGGCTCTACGATCGGATCGTGGAGGAGAGTACTTGAGCCAAGAGTTTGACGACTATCTTAGAGAGTGTGGGATCGTGTCCCAACACACTCCACCAGGAACGCCACAATGGAATGGCATGTACGAGAGGAGGAATCAAACACTATTGGATATGGTTCGATCTATGATGTGTCATACTTATCTTCCATTGTCATTTTGGGGCTATGCTCTATTAAGTGCAGCTTTCACCATTAACTGTGTTCCATCTAAATCAGTCATGAAGACACCACATGAGATGTGGAGTGGGAGGCGTCCCACACTGTCGTTCATGAAGATTTGGGGCTGCGATGTCTACGTAAAACATTTAGAATCAGACAAGCTAGGGCCAAAGTTGGATAAGTGTAAGTTTGTGGGGTACCCTAAGGAAACTAAGGGTTACTACTTCTACAATCCAGCTGAGAACAAAGTGTTTGTTGCTCGGCCCGGTGTGTTTCTAGAAAGAGAGTTTGTCTCTAAAGAAGCAATTGGTAGGACTGTAGAACTTGAAGAAATTCAAGAACCACAAAGCACTGATCCTACTATGGAACATGAACAGGAACCACAAGAAGTTGTGGAACAGCCTGTTTAAGTAACACAGGAACTTCGTAGATCTAGTAGAGTGCGCCAGGAACCCGAGAGGTATGGACTTCTCGTGACAGACTCTGGTGACACTATGCTCATAGATGATGAGCCTACTTCCTATGAAGATGCCATGAAAGGGCCAGACTCTCAGAAGTGGCATGATGCCATGAGATCCGAGATGTAATCCATGTATACCAACAAAGTATGGACTTTGGTGGAACCACCCGAAGGGGCGCGACCCATAGGGTGCAAGTGGGTCTTCAAGAAGAAGATCGACATGGATGGTAATGTGATTACCTATAAGGTCCGATTGGTCTCTAAAGGATTCAGACAGATTCATGGTATTGACTATGATGAAAGCTTTTCACCAGTCGCTACGACCAAATCCATCCGAATCCTACTTGCCATCGCAGCATACTACGACTATGAGATTTGGCAGATGGATGTCAAAAAAGCATTCCTCTATGGGAATCTCCTCGGGGACGTGTATATGATACAACCGAAGGGTGTTGAAGATCCAAAGCAAGCCAATAAAGCCTGTAAGCTGCAACGATCCATTTATGGATTAAAGCAAGCTTCTAGGAGTCGGAATCGTCGTTTTGATGAAGTAGTCAAAGAGTTTGGCTTCATCAGAAACGAAGATGAGTCTTTTGTCTACAAGAAGTTTAGTGGGAGCTCTGTAGCTTTTCTGGTCTTGTATGTAGATGACATACTACTCATTAGAAACGACGTTCCCATGCTGCAATCTGTTAAAGATTGGCTAGGAAAGTGTTTCTCAATGGAAGACTTAGGGGAAGCAGCCTATATAATTGGTAAAAAGATCTATATAGATAGATCTAAAAGACTGCTAAGCCTAAGTCAAAGTACATATATTGACAAGGTGTTGAAACGGTTTAACATGCAAGATTCCAATAAGGGATTCTTGCCCATGTCACATGGAATTACTCTTTCGAAGAGTAATTGTCCTTCCAATGAGATTGAGAAGGAACGCATGAGCATAATTCCCTATGCCTCGGCCATATGATCTATCATGTACGCCATGTTATGTACTAGACCAGATGTGTCATATGCCTTGAGTGTGACAAGCAGATACCAATCCAATCCCGGTGAGAGTCACTGGTGTGTACAAGAGAATCCGGCAGAGAGAGCTCTGTGTACACCAAAGGCAGAGAATAGAAAATGGCACAGGAAATGTTGGGTTTTGTGTAGGGAGAGAGTAAGGTAGTAGTACTGAGAGAGAGAGAGAGACAGGATTCTGGCAGAGCTTTCGCGTGTTTCGGGTCGTTCGTTCTTCCCTTGTATGGAAGGGTTAACGATCCATATATAACAGAGAATGTGACCGTTGTAGTGTGGTTAATGCGCCCATCAATGGCGGCTTAATTAGCTTAACCACAACGGCACGTTCGTCCGCGTATATAGGGACCGTTACAGCACGTTATTCGCGTATACCGAAACCGTTATGGGGTTGACCGGGTTTGACCGGATTGACCGGGTTTATGGAGCTCGTGCCAAAAATCTCTCAAAAGCAGTTACTAAAGGTTGCGTGCGAGCTTGGCTCGCACGCGACCGGACTTACTCTAGCCTCCAGACCACTAAGTCCCTACAAGTCCCGTGCAGTGGTATGCGAGGGCCCTGTCTCGCAGCCCCCACGTGGATCAGCGCGGCTGGTGATCCAGTGTGTGTGGAGCACAATATGGTGTGCTGGATGATTGCCACGTGGCTAGGATCTTCTTGTCCAGAAAGCCCTATCTACATTAGCCCCCTTTCTGCGCGTGAAGACTCATAGCCGGATAGGCTTCCATGTGCAGGAACCAACGTACGCGTCGCCGCCACGCATCAATTCAAATACACGCAAGTTCAGCCCCCGTGCGTGCCATTATGACCTAAACCCCTAGAGTCGTGTCGTCTGGTCTTTTAGGGTTTTAGGCGTGACGTCAGCTTGCCCTGTGATTGCGCGATTCGACGGTGACGGTTACGATTCGACTACTGAAAGGACGCAACCCTTCATTTTTTTTGGATAAATACTCTGTACTCTCCATCGTTGCAAAGCATCACTTCTTTCTCTTAAAGTGAATGATACCCGGAAGCCTTCAAGAGCAGATTCAGATAATCAATCACCAGTTCTCTTTTGTCAATCGTCTTCTTCAACTGTGCACATCCAAGCAAGCTTTACCAAAACAAGGTTGGCTTTATTCAATTTTTCTTAATATACCAATGTATGCTTTGAACTGTGTTGGATCTGCAAACCCACGATTTTCTGAAACATATGATCCACTGAAAATGTATGAAGGAGTATTCGCTCTTTGAATCCAGCTTTGATTAATCCCCAAATTGCAAGGATTTTGAATGTAGGGTTTCTGAAATTCCCAATAATGCAAACGATTCTGAACTTCAAACTCCACAATTGACACTGGACTGTTCATCTTTCTTCCAATAAATCCTCGTATGCCTTGAACTGAATCTTGAAATTCAAACTAAAGTATGTGTATTTCTCCCCCCCCCCTTTTTTCTCGCTTTTCCGCAGGAATGACAAAGACAAAAGGAACCAAACCTGTTAAGGAGGTCGAAGAAATTCCTGATCTCCCCCAGGCCTTATGGCGAAAAGCCCCCTATCTGGGTGGCAAAGACTTTTACCATGCTAGGGTTAAGGTGAAGAACCCGCCGATTCCAGTCTCTTCTGAGGAATTGCAAACGCTGACCCCTCCAGTTAACGCGGCCATGCTCGAATGGATTGATTCCAAGGACGTGGTTCGATTGGGGGTCGAAAATGGGTTTTTCCCATACACTGCGATTTCCACTCAAGCGTTTGTTCAGAAATTGGACTTCATGGATGAGTGGATTGACCATGTACTGACCAATCATGCCATTACTTTAAACGATGCTGGCATTTATTTCGCAGTCAGAGCTATGAAGGGTGCTTCCATGAAGCTGGACCAGTCCATGCTTCTAAACCTTCTTTCGCGTTACTCGCCTGCGACTCACACATTTCACTTCGCTGAGTTCGAGGCTGCTCCCACTCTTGAAGATGTGCACATGCTGTACGATATGTACCCTGTGGGTGAGGTGGATCCTTTGAGTCCCTTGAGGACTGATGCAGAGATTGCTTTGTACAAGCAGATGGAGGAATGCTTGTCAGAGGTAAAGAAGATTTCCACCTGGTGGACCCCTACAAAACTTCTTCCTGACTGCAGTTGGTTGACACATTTGCGAAGAACACTTGGAGCAAGCGGGTGCAATATTTCTTTCGCGATTATGCGAACAACAGTATCACCAAGAAGCTTTTGAGCCAAAACCCGAAGGCTAAAAACTATGTAGATGGCAAGGGTTATCACTTGACCCTATGCGCTTTTCTCTGCGCCTAGCTGTCGACGTATCTGATCGATGGAATCCGCATGATGGGGTCTTCTATCATGTCCTTCCTCTTGCTGTGAAACTGGCCCTTGGTCAGAAAGTCGCACTTGGGCCCTTGGTCTTGGGCACGCTGTACCACAGGTTGGATCAGCTAGTTGTAGCAATGAAGGAATCGCGCGGTCGCCTTGACGTGCTGACCTATGTCAACATTGCCTTCCTGACTATGTGGGTCTTCGAGCGGTGGCCTTATTATGCCCCCAATCCTTCTAAGCCCAGCAAATGGTGTCCCCCAGGTGCGGAGGAAGAGCGCAATAGCGGCAGGGCTGCGAGGTGGTTTGGAACTAACTTTCCCAAGTGCGTTTGGAGCTTGGTATGCGACAATCGGGAGGAGTTCATAGCGAGACCTTACGCCACGCGTATTGAGAATGTGCGATGGTTCCCAAAACTGTATCCCTCCAAGGGTGTTGCTTTCTCAGAAGAGCTCCTTTTCGAGGGCGGGGAGCATTTCCACGAGCGCTATCGCGAATTCTTCTGCTGGAGTCTAAGGGGATCTCTTCCTGCTCTTGCAGAGTATGTGCGTGAGCTCACCCCTAGGTACGAGAGGATCACCGTGGATGTTGACCCCACTCGCGTTTCTCCTCAGTTTGGCTTTGATGCGGTGGCACCATCAATCTGGACGCAGTCCATCATAAGAGGCTGCTACAAGCGACTACTGTCCGGGGAGTGTAAAAAAATCTTAAGGAGCAATCTTCCCTTTGAGCAACCCCCAGGTAACCGCGAAGGTGGCTACTCCAGAAACTGGGTCGCTTATTGGAATACGCAGCAGACCAGGTTTGAGACGCAGTCCTCCCCTCGGCCAAACAGAGCTCCTGTGATCAAAAGGAATTCTTTCCCTTTTTGTCCTAATTGTAGCTTGGACGAGTCTGAATACGGCTGCTATTCATTGCTGGATAGCGAGAATTACCTGTGCCCCTCTACCATTCATGACGAGAAGATAGCCGCAGTTAAGAGAGGTGATTCGCATGTCATCAGATACAGCGAAACTTTCGCCAAGGTAAAAAATCTTTCCTTCATGTGCTAAGTTTCCTTATTCCAATGCATTGAAACTTGATGCTTCATTTTCTGCCACAGTGCTATGTGAGGAGGTTCGCATCTGGTGAACGTTCCAAATCGCTGGTCACCACCATTGTTACTGCAAGAAGACGTGGAGAACCGGTTCGGCTAGCACTGAAAATGGATCCCGCAGTTGAGAGCAAGATTCGCGAGATCATGGATATTTTCGCTGATTCGCTGATAGAGAACACTCCAGCCTTGTCTCCACCCAGGAACGATCTGTCTCCCCCAGCTGCTGCTGCCTCAAGAGCGAAGAGGCCCAGACAAAGAGGAATTACAATCTCTTCCCCTAGGAGCGCTCCAACTTCTCCTCCTGCGAGATCCCTTACTTCCAAGGATAAAGGTAAAGGTCGCATGCCAGGTAAAGCGCAGAAAGAGCTCGCAGTGGAGACCTTTGTTCCGTTTGACCAGGAGGAAGAGGAGGAGGAGAGAAGGGAGGCGAGAGGACATGAAGAAGAGGAAAGAATCGAAGATGTCAGAGACAGAGGGAGAGATGAGATACAAGAGGAAGTGTCAGGAGGTATCTCAATCGTACTTCTCTTCTCATTATCTTAACTTTTCACAATCTTAATTGAATAAATTGTTCCTTTGCAGATGATGATGATGAGACCATCATTGGCCTTTTGGCCAAGAGGCAGAAGAGGGGTTCCCATTCTGGTGTTCCCGACGAAACCATAAGCGAGGAAATCCTTGCCGAATCCAGGAGAACAGCTGCGGAGGCTGCTGAAAGAAGAAGAAAGCGAGAAGAACAGGAGCTTGAACGCGTGAAGCAAAGGAGTCTAGAAGAGCAACACGTCGACGACTTAGTGCGTCCAACCCATGAGGGAAGTGCGGTTCCAGAAGAGGAAACCCTTGAAATTGACGAGGAGGATGCGGCTCCAGAAGAAGATGCGGCAGTTCTAGAGCAAGTCCAAGCGGACTTCGAAGAAATTGCAGGTGGTAACGAAGATGAGATTTTTAATCTCGCAGTAACTTACCGAGATGTAATTGTTGGTGCAATAAAGCATGGTTTGTCGAAAGCTGACATTCGCCGCTGGCTAGTAAGCAAGTGCGGTGAACCTTCAGGTAATCATTCGAACAACACTAGTGAACTAGGCTTAGTAACCCGAACATGCTCATGACTGGTTTCTTCGCACCCCAGTTCATGCTCCTCTTAAAGACATGCTTAATGAAGATACATTAATAGGACATGGTTCCGCGTCTTTAGCCTACGACGCAGATGCTGCAATCCCACCCTCGCGTGGAGGTGCCAACTCTTGGCTTATTGATACGATAATAAAATATGATGCAATACAAGTTACCTCACATCACCGTATCTTGTATCGCAGGCAATGATGATGAAGCTATGTCGGAACAAAGGAGTCAACCTTCTGCGTCTTATGTCCCGATGCCAAGTTCTCACACTGAGAAGCCCGTCGCAGCTGCTGAGTATGCGGGAGAGCCCTTCGAGGACATCATCGAGGTTTGTGACGATGCCGAAGCTAAAACCGTGTTGATGGAGGAAGATGCCCATGCTAATGTTGAAGAAACAAATGCTGCTGATGCTATCGCACCTGAAGGCATCCCTGATCAAGCTGCAACTTCTACTGCTGCTGTGCCTCCAGCGATGACTGAGCCTGCAGCGACTCTTCCTGCGTGGAACTTTTGGAGTTCGAAGGTTGGGGCTGCAATCGCACCCGCTACAGCTTATACTCTTCCTACCAACTACGAGGAGTTAGAGCTCGCAGCTGACAGGAGGGCAATGGAGCAGAGACAATCTTCAGCTGCCCCAACAATGCGCATCCCTTCTTTGTGCGAGATTTTTGAAGGAACCGGTATGTTGCGATTGTTGTTCGCATCTCGCATTCTTCATTTACAAGTTCGATAATCTAACTTGGTTTAATGTTGCTTAGGGTTGAAGCAAGCTGACGTGGACTGGCTAGTTCGGATGAGCCTCTCCTATCCTCACTCATTTGTGAGGTCTCTGGAGATAGGGCCCTTCGACAGGAGACTGTTTTTTACTGAAGCCATCTGGATTTTGGAGCAGTTATCTGCGGCCACACCTGCGACCATCTCTCCTCAGAGCGCGGAGCTGCTTTTCGGCATGTGTCAAAACCTTCTCGCCAAAGTTCAAGGCAAGCTGGGCTTTGGGTATCTTGTCAAGAGAGCCACCCAGATTCGCGCGGTCGTGAATTTGAAGCGCGGCTACCATAACCTCGCAGCTGAGGAACAGAAGGTGGAGCAGCAAAAGCAGAAAGATGAAGAGGCTGTAAAGCTCTTCCATGAAATGAACGCCAATTATGAGCGATTGAAGCAAGAAGTGGAGCAAGTGGTAAACTTGTCTGCTCAGTTTACTCCTGATGACTCCCTGATCAAAGGCTTGTTTTGAATAATAACAAATTTGTATTTGAACAAAAGAATGCTAAAACATTACTGTAATGCTGCTAGGGTTTCTCCCCCTTTTTTTTCAAAAAGAATTTGAATTCCTGTTTTGCCCTTCCCGGGATTTGCTCGAATATCTCTGTGCATATCAATTTATGACGTCAGCTATTGATTTTCCGCCTTGATTTTCGCGCTAATTTCTCATTAGATAAGCACGCTTTCCTTGGGAAGTCCATCTGTATCATGACTATCCGTCATTAATTAGGATACGCAACCGAATCGTCGTAGCCTTTAGTAGGGCAATTGATTGTTACCTCTTTCCAAGGCGTAAGTGATTGATTCTTACCCCTTTTCTGAGTTTTGCTGACTCATCTAAGCAACTGAAGAGTCTCAACAGGGTCTATATAAACCCTGCTTTCTGCTGCTTGGGTTCTTCATCCCACAATGTGGCTTGCCGTGAGTCCCAACGACTGCTGGCTTCAACGCTTATCTTTCGTTGATTCATGGCAGCTTCAAGTTTTGAAACCTGAGTTTGTGCTTTGTGCCATAGAAATAGCTTCCAAGATCTGCTTTATAAGGCTTATTGATCTTTATAACTATCATAAAGAAGATGCAGATAATACCTCATGCTTTCTCGAAGAATTTTCTTCGTCTATTATGCTTGCAGGTCATGTTTCCGGCCGCCTCCCGGCGCGGTGCAGCGCCGTACTGACCTTGCTACCAATTCGTAATGAACGGCGGATTTCTCCTCTAGCTTTCCCGGAGGAGAATTTCTTGCCTCCACGTTCTTGAACTCGGGGTGGCGAGCCAATGTGCTCGTCTCCGTGGACAAGGAGCCTCTTGCCCTAGGAATGACTGCTTCCCTGTCCTGCACAGCTGCATACGCCGGAACAGGTGGTTCCTCAGGCACATATCTTGATCAGACAGAGGCCTCGTCAGATCCTGGGATCTTGAACATAGCGTCGCATAGGTCTTGTAGACATGGTGGGCTTGTTCTCTACATAAGAACACCCTTCTTGCTACAGATCTTTGGTCGCAGATCATTGCATCGCATGGTTTCTGTTAGAACCAGTAGGTCAACCCTCTTTTAGTGGGGATTCCCCCGATGTGTAACTTCCACTTGTGGGCTACTATTTAGATGCATTGTAAGCCATGTTGGCTGCGTAGTTAGCTTGATCTGAGCTTTTCGCTTGTAAGCTGTTATCTAGACAGATAAATTGGAAGTCATTTTTGACTCATAATGATAAATCGCTTTGTATGATTTGCTGTTTTGTTACAACAAATTACAATTTCGCATGCGCGTTGGCAAATTTCGCCTTCTGTAGTGTTGTATTCACACTTTGCATTGTTGCAATGATTCGCTATCCGTGAGATATATTCGCAGATGTATTTCAGATCATTTTGGACCGCATTCGCATAGTTTTGCTATTTTGACAGATAGGCCTGAGAATTGCTTAAGATGTGATTCTAGTGCGGCTGCTATCGTTGCAGATAGGCTTAGAATATCACTTAAGATCATATTTGTATGGTGCTGCTATCACGGCGGATAGGCTTAGAAGATCACTCAAGATCATACTCGCATAGGCTGCTATCGTTGCAGATAGGCTTTAAAAGATCACTTAAGATCGTATTTGCATGGTGCTGCTATCACGGCGGATAGTCTTAGAAGATCACTCAAGATCATACTCGTATAGGCTGCTATCGTTGCAGATAGGCTTTAAAAGATCACTTAAGACCGTATTCGCATAGGCTGCTATCGTGGCAGATAGGCTTAAAAGATCACTTAAGATCGTATTCGTATAGGCTGCTATCGTTGCAGATAGGCTTTAAAAGATCACTTAAGATCGTATTCGCATAGGCTGCTATCGTGGAAGATAGGCTTAAAAGATCACTTAAGATCGTATTCGTATAGGCTGCTATCGTTGCAGATAGGCTTTAAAAGATCACTTAAGATCGTATTCGCATAGGCTGCTATCGTGGCAGATAGGCTTAAAAGATCACTTAAGATCGTATTCGCATAGGCTGCTATCGTGGCAGATAGGCTTAAAAGATCACTTAAGATCATATTTGTATAGGCTGCTATCGTGGCAGATAGGCTTAAAAGATCACTTAAGACCATATTCGCATTGGCTGCTATCACAGAGGATAGGCTTTCGCTACTGAGAAATAACAAAGTAATATAGAGCTGAAATTATAAAGTTCTTCCCATTTGGGAGAAGTCTTTTTATTATAAAAAATACTCTCATATGGGAGAGATGAGATTACAATTCCCTCATATGGGAGAGAAGATGAACGAGTTATAGGTATACAGAGCATAAAGCAGACGTTTTAATCTAACGCATATAATCAGAGGAGTTAAGGATAATACTTCTTAATCCAGCGCATGTTGACTGAGCTTGGGGTTGAGGCCGTCCCATGTAGCCTTTGTATATTGCAGTATCCACTATCAAAGACTTCTGTGACTTCGAAGGGTCCTTCCCAGTTGGCTGCGAATTTTGGATGAGCTGCTTCTCGCATGCAGTGGTCCGACGCGCGCAAGACCAAATCTCCAACTGCGAAATCTCGTCGTTGGACTGTTTTATTGTACGCGCGGGCGATCCTTTCTTGGTATCGTTTATTAATCCTTTTAGCTTGCTCCCGTTTTTCTTCTAACAGGACCAGATCATGGTCGCGTTGGTTGTCATATAATGCATGAAAAGCCAACCTCGCAGAGTTGATCTTCACCTCCGCAGGTACCACAGCTTCAGCTCCGTAACATAAAATGAATGGTGAGACTCCTGTGGGCGTTCTTGGAGAAGTCCGATAGGCCCACAAGGCTATGTTCAACGAATCAGCCCATTTCTTGTGGTCATCTGCCACCATTTTGCTCAAGATCCTCAATAATGTCTTGTTGGTTGCTTCTGCTTGCCCATTCCCTTTCGGGTAGTACGGGGTAGAGCATATCTGCCTTATGTTGTAATCTGCTAGTTTCGCAGCTACCTGGCGATTAACGAAGGGAGTGCCATTATCCGAGAGAATGGTGTTTGGAATTCCAAACCTGCATATGATGCTTTCTTGGATGAAATGGATCACGGCTAGCGCATTTGATGTCTTTAGTGGTATCGCTTCTACCCACTTGGTGAACAGCTCGGTCGCGGTGAGAATGAAATGATTCCCGTGTGAGGTTGGTCGAATGGGACCAACAAAATCCAAAGCCCATGTATGGAACGGCCACGGTGTTCCAAACGCATGTAAATCCACAGCAGGAAAGTGCACTAGATTTCCTTTGAATTGGCACTCCTGGCACTGTCTTACTTTAGTGCGACAGTCTGCTTCCATGGTGGGCCAAAAGTAGCCGATCGAGAGGAGCTGTCTGCATAACTTCGCACCTCCCTGGTGTTCCACTTGATGAGAGAGGTCCATCACTTCTTGCGCCTCTTTGCTGTCTAGAGCAGCAAGTTACCCTCATGGCCCCTGCGCCAGAGCATATTTTCTTGCACCACATACCGTGCTGCTTTTCTCTTTAGTTTCTCAGCTTCTTTTCTCGACTCACGCACAATACCCTGCGTGAGAAAGTCAAAGAGTGGCTTCCTCCAATCCACATCATCATCAGTCAGATCAATTGATAAAGAGTCTTTGATTAGTGCGCAACTCTCGCAGTTTCCTTGAATCAATGCTGCGGCCGTTGACATATCCGGCCAGCGAATCCCATACCTCTGGGCTTTCCGATAGATTGACACCTCACTTTCTCCGCAGGCATGTTGGTGAATCTTTTCTAACAGCGCTCGCCCCTCCTGCTCCGAGACGCATCGCATCAGTATTCCGCCAGGGCCCTTGTAGTAGAGGGTGTTGTCATGTATGCAATACCCCTTCGTAGATGCCCAATTTTCGTTGCTCGTACCCTATGCGATGGCCCGTAAGATTTACTTTCTCCAGTCCGCATCATCCATGCATTCGTCGTCGCACATGTCCTCTGCCAGCGCCGTGGATGTTCGCACTTCAATTGAGATCCTCGCGGGGAATTTGTCCGTGCTAACCTTGGATCCCAAGGTAGCTAAAGCATCAGCATGCCTATTGTCCGCTCTGGGTTTGTGCTCGTACTTGACGTCGCATAAGTGTTGCACTAGCTTCTGTACCAAGGTTCGGTAGGGCAACAAGTTGATCTCCTTCAAACCATACTCGCCCGAGGCTTGTTTGACGATTAGCTTGGAGTCTCCCATAACCGTCAAGTTGCTTACTTCGAGTGCCTTTGCTGCGCGAAGACCGGCGATGAGAGCCCCATACTCTGCTTCATTGTTAGTGACTGCGAAGTCAATCTTTGAGGACATCTGTATGACTTCCCCATCGAGTTTGGTCAAGACTATTCCGATGCCTCCACCTTTCCTTATTGATGAACTATCGAAGTGGAGTGTCCAATAGGGCAACTCAACTGCGTAGATTTCAGGTCCCTCTAATTCTTCTTCAATCACAGGCTCATGACTGTCATCAGGGAACTGCGCGAGCAAATCCGCCACCGCTTGCGATTTGATTGCCCGGGGTCGAACACATGTGATGTCATATTGAGAAATGGTCATATACCATTTTGCCAATCTTCCCCCAGGAGCAGTGTGAGTCAGAAGGTACCGTATAGGATCGCTCTTTGTGACCACCACTACTTTGTGCGAAGCAAAATAGTGCCTCAACTTCTCTATTACAAAGAATAAAGCAAGGCAATGACGCTCGATGTCCGTGTACCTTGATTCTGCTGGCTGCACTATGCGAGAAATGTAGTAGATGGGCCTTTCTTGACCCTCATACTCCTGAGCTAGAAGTGCCCCTATGGACCTCTTTGTTGACGTTAAATACAACAAGAGCGGTGATCCGAGCTGAGGCGTGATCATTACCTTTGACGATGTCAACATGTCCTTTAGCTTTCCGAACGCAGCCTCGTGCTCTGTAGTCCAGTTGTATGCAGCATCTTTCTTGAGAAGATCGCTGAAACAGTAGGTGATTTCGGCGATCGCTGGGATGAATCTTCGCAGGTAGGATAGCTTTCCCAGGAAGGTTTTCAAGGCACTTTGGTTGTGCGGCGCAGTCATGCTAGTGATCGCCGATACTTTCGCAGGATCAGGCTCTATTCCTTGACGATGCACCACACATCCCAAGAACTTCCCTGATGTTACCCCGAATGCGCACTTCATTGGGTTCATCTTTAATTGAAAGCTTCTGCATCTGTTGAACACTTTTCGCAAATCCCCCAGATGGTCTGCCTCTTCCTTTGATTTGACGACTAAGTCATCCACGTAGAATTCTACTTCCTTGTGCACATGTCGTGAAACAGGGCCATCATGGCTCGCTGATAAGTCGCACCTGCGTTCTTGAGACCAAAGGGCATAACCGTGTAATTGAAGACTCCCACCGGAGTGATGAATGCGGTTTTCCGTGCATCTTCGGGGTCCATCTTGATCTGATTGTACCCACTGAATCCGTCCATGAAGCTGAACATGCGATGACCCGCAGTCGAATCAATAAGTAAGTCGATGTTGGGGAGTGGAAAATCATCCTTAGGACAGAAACGATTGAGATCCCGGAAATTCACGCAAATGCGAAGCTGCCCATTCTTCTTTACCACGGGCACAATGTTAGCCAACCATGTGGGATGGTGATTTGGCTCTATGAATTTGGAATTCAGAAGTTTGACGACTTCCTGCTTGATCTTAACGTTGAGCTCCGGTCTAAAGCTTCTCGTTCCCTTCTTTACCGGTTTGGATCCTGGGATTACATCCAACCGATGCATAGTGATGCTCGTGTCCAGGCCGGGCATCTCATCGTACTCCCATGCGAACACATCTTTGTACTCAGTCAGGAGTTGCAGCAATCTTTCCTCCTCCTCACATGCGAGGTCTGCACTTAGAAAGACTGGCCTCTTCTTTTCTTCGCTCGGGCTCAGGAATACCTCTTTTAGCTCCTGCTTTTGCGGTCTGGGTTTATCCTCCATGCATTCAGGCACTTCTTTGAGTTTCTCCTCTAGAACGCTTGGCATTGGTTTGTCTGGTTCTAACACCTGCTCAATTTGATTGATTTGCTCAGGGATATCTCATGCTCGCGTGAGGATACCCCCGCGCACCTTCATATGCGATAGCATTTCTTTCCGTTGGCGTAGAAACTCTATATTTCCTTGCCTTCGGGATCATGTTTCGCTATTCTCTTCAGAGTATACACATTCTTTCGCTGGTAGGCAATCCGCGGCGCCTCCTCTCGCGTGGATGGCTTTTCCTTGGCTTCCTCTCTTGTCACCATCACCCCTGCGGGTGACTGATCTTTGATGTCCTCCCAACGGGGCAAAGGAGTGGGGTTGAACGGCCCCGGAGTTTGCTCGTATGCCATCTCAGTGAACCATACCGCCTCACTGAGATGTGCTTCATCCATGTTGAAAGGATTTGTCGAAGCTGGTATCTCAACTATTCTATCATTCCAGATAGCTTTCATCACTTGGTGAGCTGTTGAAGGGACAGCATCAAAGCGATGAATCCAGGCCCGGCCTATAATCATGTGGTATGTGGTGTTCGCATCTATGACATAGAATTTTGCTGAACACTTAATTTTTCCAATCTGGACACCTAGGCGGATACATCCTGTTGTCATTCTGGAGTCGCTTCCGAATCCCATCAGCGGGGAGGGACGCTTGACGATCTTGTGCTCTGGAATTCCTGCCAACTTCAAAGTATGGAGCGAAACAACGTTAACTGCTGCTCCTCTGTCAACGAACGCTCTTTTGAATTCCACGCCATTGATGATTGCTGTTACATACAGAGGCTTCTGGTGGCTCGCATCTGTCTTCTTATCGCTTGCGGAGAAGGTTATGACCTTTTCTGTAGAGCGAGATGCCCTGACAACTTTTCCATTGGAGACTACGTGATCCTCCTCATAATCTTCTGCTATCCTCATGATCGCCTTTGTCATCTCCGTCCGGCATTTTTCTGAGAAATTCATCTCGTCGAAGAACATGCTGAACCCGTGCGACCCCTTCACCCGGTCTGCGCGTTCGTCCTCGGTGTCTATACTGTAATCTTCGTCGTTGTGAATCTCGGCAATGATGGGTAGACCATCCTCCGCGACCTCTTCAAGGTCCACAATCGAGATCATGGCGACCTCTTTGCCCTTCGGCTCTTGCTCCGCATGGGCAGGGAGTGGATTGTTTCGCACATCCTGCCTTTAATCGCTGACGATCAATTCGCCATTCTTCATCCTTTTGTCTTACCATGATTCTGAGCTTCTTGCAATCAGTTGTGGGGTGCATGACCTTTCCGTGACATTCGCACCACTTCGGGTCTCTCACCATTTCCCTGGAAGGTGCTTTTTCGAGCGGCGGCAAGATACCGTCCTTACGCCATTGTCAGCACAGGTCGCTCGCCTCCTCTACCGAGCATGGCAGCGGTGGCGCATCGAAGTTCACTACCTTCGGCTGATTTTGGGGCGAGATTGTATTAACTTCAGCCTCGCGTCCTCTCTTGTATCTGAATCTCCTAATTTTGAAAGTGTTTCCGCTCGAGGATCTCTCAGGGGCATTCCTCTTTTTCTGTCTCTCCACTATAGGCTCGATATTCTTCGTGCATTCAATTAGCTTCGAAAACTTAGGTGTTTGCACGTTGATAAACATACCTTTGTATTCGTCTCGCATGCATTGCAGGCATATCTCCACGAGTCTGCTTTCGAGTATCACATCTTTGCACTCCAAGGACTTGGCCCTAAACTTCTTGATGAATGTTATTCCATCCTCCTCGCGCTTCAGGTACATCCGCGAGAGATGGATCATTGTCACCTTTTCTTCCATCTAGAAGAACTTGGTGTAGAACTTCTGGACCATGTCGTCCCAAGTCTTCACGGATCCGGCTTCCAACGTCCTGTACCACTTGTAGGCCACGTTCCCCAGGGATTTCGGGAACTCGCGCATCAGCAGCTTAGAATCAGCCCCATATGGACCCATTACATCAATGAAGCGCATGACATGCTCGTGGGCGTTCCCATTGACATCTTCGAAATTTTCCCATTTAGGAGCCTTGTACCCAGCAGGGTTAGGCATGAGGTAGATCTCTCGTGGAATGGGCGGATCGTTGTCAAGTTTTGGGATGATGGTGTCCACGAACGATTGGTGGGCCAGAATGGTGTCTATGCGCCGTTGCAGCGACGTCATACACTCCGGAGCACTTTCCTCGGCAGCGGGAGGAGGGGTTGCTGCAGGCGGGGGCGACACATACGCCGCATGAGGGCTAGAAACATATTGTGAATTCACGTTACCCCACATTGTCGTTGGAGGAGGCAAGGGATACTGTGAGGCCGGATTAGGTACCAAAGTTGGAGGTTGAGGAGTATGAGTAGTAAGAGGCAACATTTGAGCCGTTGATCCCTGAATTGAGGGTAGCTGCGTAGTTACCGGTGGAGTTTGCAGGTTAGGATTGGGCGGTGTGGTTGACACTCCCAATCCTTGAGTGGTGGAGGCTCCTCCTCCCTGAGAGACAGTGGTGGCTGGTGTGGGGTTTGGAGCGAGAGTCCCCAGGACGGCCATTATCCGTTCTAGCTGCGCGATTGAGCTTTGAGAGCCTTCGCCTGACTCTGGATGGTGGCGTCCAAGGCTTCTAGTGTCGGAGCTTCACCGGCGGCTGTAGGAGTACGGCGGGCCTCCTCTCCCGAGGTGGTTTCCGTGGAAGGCGATCTGTTACTGACATCATCCTTATGAGACATGGTTGCTTGCAATGGTAAGTTCACGTCGTGTACACCAAAGGCAGAGAATAGAAAATGGCACAGGAAATGTTGGGTTGTGTGTAGGGAGAGAGTAAGGCAGTAGTACTGAGAGTGAGAGAGACAGGATTCTGGCAGAGCTTTCGCGTGTCTCGGGTCGTTCGTTCTTCCCTTGTATGGAAGGGTTAACGATCCATATATAACAGAGAATGTGACCGTTGTAGTGTGGTTAATGCGCCCATCAATGGCGGCTTAATTAGCTTAACCACAACGGCACGTTCGTCCGCGTATATAGGGACCGTTACAGCACGTTATCCGCGTATACCGGAACCGTTATGGGGTTGACCGGGTTTGACCAGATTGACCGGGTTTATGGAGCTCGTGCCATAAATCTCTAAAAAGCAGTTACTAAAGGTCGCGTGCGAGCTTGGCTCGCACGCGACAGGACTTCTCTAGCCTCCAGACCACTAAGTCCCTACAAGTCCCGTGCAGTGGTATGCGAGGGCCCTGTCTCGCAGCCCCCACGTGGATCAGCGCAGCTGGTGATCCAGTGTGTGTGGAGCACAATATGGTGTGCTGGATGATTGCCACGTGGCTAGGATCTTCTTGTCCAGAACGCACTATCTACAACTGGATTGCAGTCAAGAGCATCCTTAAGTACTTGAGAAGAACTAAGGATGCTTTCTTGATATTTGGCGGAAAGGAAGAGTTGTGTGTAAGGGGTTACACGGATGCAAGCTTCCAAACCGACGCAGATGATTTCAGATCGCAATCGGGATATGTGTTTTGCCCGAATGGAGCAGCGGTGAGCTAGAAGAGTTCCAAGCAAGAGACGGTGGCTGGTTCTACAAAAGAGGCTAAGCACATTGCTGCAAATGGCGCAGCGAAGGAAGCTATTTGGATCAAGAAATTTGTTTATGAACTTGGTGTGATTCCTAGCATTGCGGATCCAGTAGAGTTCTACTGTGAAAACACTGGGGCGATCGCGCAATCAAAGGAGCCCCCGTCACACCAGAAATCCAAACACGTGCTCATGAAGTTTCATCTAATTCGAGATATTATCAATAGAGTAGATGTTCAGATATGCAAGATTCCTAATCTGTCATATCCACTTACAAAGCCGCTTGTTCAGTGGAAGCATGAAGGGCACACTAGGAGCATTGGCATACAGGATGCATCAAATTGGCTCTAGTGCAAGTGGGAGACTGTTGGAATAGATGCCCTAGAGGCAATCTAGTTTAGTATGAACTTGTTTTGGTTAGAACATTCCTTGTATTATTTATTGGGTATTTAATAAAATGAAGTCCTTAGATTTACAATTGTGTTGTTTATCTTAAATATCCCTAGTCAAATATAATTATTAATAGGACAATCATCTATATACTAGTATGGGGTTGGATTGATATAGAGGTATCATGATCCAACACATGGGTGTGCATTAAGGGTAATGGCGCACTGGATTGACCCATATCCGAGAAGGCTACATACATGTTATGTGAATTCACAAGCGCTTCTCATGGTGACAATGGTATTGTCATCCTTAGAGTTAAAGTCACTAGATTGTCTAGTTGTGGATTATTGTGATTTTGGTAGCGTCAAACGCTACACCGTAACTGAGTAGTTATAAAGGCGTGTACCGGATACAATAAGAAGCAAGCTTAGAAATCGTAGTATACGTAGATAGAATTTGTCCGTCATACATAACGGGAGCAAACATCCGAGGCCACTCGAGGGATAGTGCTTATGGAATGTCGGGCCAGACTCAAATAAATCAATATAGGATACTGATGTTATTTGCACGAATAAGGCTATTCCCAGGATCGAGAAACTATGGATTGGATATACGAGTGTGACTTGTATGTATCGTGTCCAATCAGGATATAGAGACAAAGGGATGTGACAATTACTTGCACAAGGTTTGTCGGATGACTATTCTTTTAGTTGGCTATAATGGATGTCTTGCTAGAGACCGCTACATATTAGCGAATTGTTGCTACCAACTAGATGAACCTATGGGGTCACACGCTAGATAGAGTTGAAATAGATTTGGGAATTAATTAATATGATTAATTATTTAGAAGGATCACTTTGCAATACCTTGCAAACTTAGTAGGACTAATATGCAAGGAAGGGACTAATCCGAATTCATGTTGGATTAGGAAGGGCCTTTAGGTAGTTGACAAGGAGTTGTTGGACTATATAAAGGATGCTCGTAGCTTCATTCCCATAATAATGCTCATAACATAAGTGAGTGGGAGAGAACAAAGGAGAGAGCAACCAAACTAGAGAGGCCGACCGCCCCTACCCGTCGGCCACAAGGAAGCCGTGAGCTTCCCTTGTTGCCTCGTTTTGCATGATTTCTTCTTCCTCTTCCTCCGCTCCAAGCTAGCACAAAGGAGAAGGAAGATCTTGATCTCAACTCTAGGCGTGGATCAATGATAACGCCCAATTAGGGGTTATCTTTTAGCCTGATTTTACGAGTATTTGTGTCGGAAATAGCGGTTTTTGCCGGAAAATGCCTTAGAATGCCTCGGGAATCTAGAACGAGACGTTTATTTGTACTTCCTGGATTTCTGCTTATTTATTGCTATATTTGGATATGATCGCAGGTTTTCGTTCGTGTTGCCTTTTCAGGAACAGGTTCGGGAGGTGCATCGGGAAGCGTGCCGGGACCAAGCGGGACCGTCTCGGGAAACGTGCACAAGACGGGAACACGGAAAAGCAGGAGAACACCAAGGGAGGCAAACCGGGAGCGTCAGGCAGAAGAGTGGGACCCAGGGGACCCAACCAGGCCCACCAAAGGACCAAGCAGGGCCCCATCTCCACCCCCCTGCATGCGTATATACGCAGGCAGGAGGGGGAGAGGGGGAGGTGATTACAGGCCCTGGTTGCGTATATACGCAACCCTGCGTATATACGCAGCCTGTTTGAATTTTTGGTCAAAGACGGTGGACCGATGGCAGATTCCGTAATTTCGGGCGCACGCGTTTCGGGGAAAACAGCACTATTTAAAGACTTGTCCAGACTCGTTTTGAAGACACGGAGACACAACACAATTCTCAGCACAACCGAAGGGCAAGTCAGAGCATTCACGGAGAGCACGAAAGCGCGATTCGAGATTCGAAGACTTAGTTTGATTTCGTTCTCTCTCTTTATATTCAGAAACTGCGTTTTGTATTATGTCTAGTCGTAGCTAAACTTCTTACCTAGGTTCTCGGTGAACCTAGGGTTTCGTATCCAGATTTTATGACTACGTCGTTTATGGATTCATAATGATTATCTTAATTCAGCAAGTTATATCTGTTATTATGGTTTTGATTGTTATCGTATATGCATGATAGGATTGATCACCCAGAATCGCTATAGACCCGAGCTTGTAGGTGAAAACGTCGAGTTAGGGTTAGGAAGAAAAACCAGGATTTAGTACGTTACCCTGATAGACCGACCAGAGAAAGGGAGATAGGGCTAGCATCGAAAAACGTGAGACCAACTGTTAGAGAATTTGACCCGGGCCATTCGGACAGGTTAGAAACCCTAACAGGATTAGACCGAGACTGCAGATTTAGGCAGCTTAACAAGAATCCGAAAGTCTGCAGGATCAGGATTACGTGTGGAATCTGAAAAGTCACTGCACAACTGGTACGTTGCACAGATATCGAAACTGCTGAGTGTTTTCATAATCGAACGTAAAACTGAAATCTGTAGAAACCCTAGGGGATCCTGGAGCCTAGTCCTCATCTATTATCGTTACAACCGATTCAACTTATTTCAGAAAAACGTCACAAAAAATATTTACGTTTACGTTTTTAATTTCTGTTTTTAGTTCAGTCACTACAATCACAACCTACTCCTCCTTGTTACTACACTCGGTTAACCTAAACTTACAACGTGAGTAAACCCGAAATAGTCCTCGTGGGAACGATCACCCAAGTCTAATTGCACCCGGTATTACAAGATTCATACACTTGCGACAGCACGTTAGTTTGCGCATCATGTTTTTGGCGCCGTTGTCGGGGACTTTTTAGGGTCTATTAGTAGTCAGAATTAGTTTTTAGAGTTTTTGTTTATTTTCAGTTTTGTTATTTTTCTTTTTATCTCACTGCGTTTTTGAATCTGCGTTTTCAGGACTGTTTAGTTGATGCCCAGATTGCCTCACGATTTGGTGTCACCACTCGACAACCCGGAAAAACTGTATACCGAACAGAACCGCAGAAACCGAGAAAGCAGGATGGCAACCAACCAGAGAGATACGCCCGAGAACACCGAAGCCGGTGGACAGGAACGAGAGACACGTACCCCAGCCCAGATGGCTCGGTACATTGAGGAACTTGTCACAGAGGACTCGCTGCCCGAGGCAACCAGAGAACATATAACCGATTTGGGAAGGCGTTGGTGGAAAACTTTTAAGTCCCCACCGGGGGGCATGAGCGAGCCATTGTGGTGCCCGAGATCACCGCCGAGCACTTTGACATCAAACCATCCACCATCCAGACGGTACAAACTCTCTGCCCGTTTCATGGCAGGGCCGACGAAGACCCGAACGACTTTATCGGGAAATTCGAAGATTACTGCAACAAGGTCAGATACAAGGGGGTAGAAGCAGAGGCACTCATGGTTATCTTATTTCCATACTGTCTTTACGGAGTAGCCAAAGACTGGCTTGAATCCCGACCACCCCGATCCATCACCACATGGGAGGAGTGTGTCGCAGATTTTCTGGCGAAGTTCTATCCCGCCTCCCGAGTCATACAGTTACAGAGCGAGATCCTGTCATTCAGGCAGAAGATGGGGGAGACGGTGGTGGACGCATGGGACAGGCTCATGAGATTGGTCAAACGGTGCCCGAACCACGGTTTTGGAGACGCGAAAATCCTGCAGGTTTTCTACCATGCCCTAGACCGGGAGAACGCCGACAGGATTGACAGAGAAGCCGGGGGAAACTTCCTGTATCACGTGGACAAAGAAGGTGCGTATGACCTGATGAAGCAGTTGGCCAAGCAGGACACCCGACTGTTTGACGATCGCAGGATGGCGGCTAGAGCCGAACCCGCAGAGGACGACCGTATAGACAACCTGGCCAAGATCGTTCACGACTTGGTCAAGAAAGTCTACTCGGATAAGAAGACTGTTGCAGCAGTCGAAGAACCTGATCTGGACACAGCCATTGAGGAGCTAAGGACCGAAGACACTAATTACGTACAGCAGCAGTTGGACCCGAGCCGGTACCGACCGGGCACGAGAGACCATCCCGGGTTCGGTACGGAAACCCGAACGCAGCAGTTTATGCACCGGGATTTCAGCACATGCCACCAGCTCAGCAGGCTGCCCCGGCCCAACAGGCTCATTCAGTCCCATCCGCACAGCAGTACGACGCTCAGATGAAAGAGATCAAGTCCATGTTCCAGACCATGGAGTCCCGGTTCAAGCACATGGATACCCTGACGGCAGATATGCAGACAACCAAAACGTCACTGCGCGCTTTGGAAGTACAGGTGGGGCAGTTAGCACAACAGCTAACAGAGAGACAGCCAGGAAACCTACCCTCGAATACAGTAAACAATCCACGGGCTCAGATCAATGCTATCTCCACTCGGAGTGGATTGGCACTGCAGGATCCACCGTATCCCAGCCACGCACGTGCAGAAAATTCGAAAGAAGTAGAACGCAACTTGTCGGGCCAGGATAACAGCACAGTCGACCGCCCCCAGCCGAAGGGCTCGGTTGAGCAGGATGCAGTGCAGAACGAGACAGGTGCAGAAACTGTACCAGTCTCCAAGGAGGTCCCGTACCCCTTGCGAACACGAAATAGGGATGACAGCAAGGACTACGCCAGGTTTCTCGAGATGTTCAAGCAGCTGCAGATTAACATACCTTTTGCTGAGGCTTTGGCTAAGATGCCCACTTACGCCAAATTCCTCAAGGACATCTTGTATGGGAGGAGGCGAATGAGCGACTTCGAGACTATAAACCTGACGGCAGAAGTGAGCAATTGTGTGAAGAATGGGCTACCGAGGAAGAGAAAGGATCCTGGCAGTTTCGTTATACCGGTCACCCTAGGTAACGCTTACACAGGAAAGGCTCTGTGTGACCTAGGGGCCAGCATCAATCTGATGCCGTTGACGATTTTCAAGAGTTGAAAGTCGGTGAACCCCGACCCACCAGAATCATGCTGCAGATGGCAGACAGGTCCGTAAAACAGGCCTATGGGGTTATCGAGGATATTCTGGTCAAGGTCGGCGAGCTGATTTTTCCGGCAGATTTCGTCATCCTGGACATGGAGGCAGGGGAGGTACCGCTCATACTTGGCAGGCCGTTTTTGGCCACGGGCGAAGCAATGATAAACTGCAAGAGCGGGGAACTGACCATGCAGATTAACGAGGAAAAGGTGAAATTCAATGTTTTCAAAAATCTGCAACTGCCAAATTACTACGACCACGAGGACATATTTGCTATAGATGTGGTGGACGAAGGCTGGGAAAACGAAGAGATGGACCAATTGTGGGAAGATATCGACAGCATGTACGGGGATGAAAAGGAGAAGACTCGGTGCGAGCACGCCATGAGAGCCGAGGATTGGACCACTTTGCACCGGGACGAAGACGGCGGGCAAAAGATGATTCTGGTCCCGTCACTCAAGGAGCCACCCGCACTGGAGCTGAAACCGCTCCCGAGCCATCTCAGGTATGCGTATATTGGTGAAAATAGTACTCTGCCCGTAATTGTTTCGTCTCGTTTATCTCAGGAACAGGAGCAGAAAATGCTGGAAGTATTGCGAGAGCATAAAGAAGCAATCGCCTGGACGATTGCAGATATCAAGGGGATCAGCCCCTCCTACTGCATGCACAAGATCCGAATTGAAGAAGGCAAGAAACCGGCGATTCAGCCCCAGCGGAGACTGAATCCGAACATGAAGGACGTTGTGCGAAAAGAGGTTATGAAAAGGCTGGAAGCGGGAATCATATACCCCATATCGGACAGCACGTGGATCAGCCCGGTCCAGTGCGTGCCCAAAAAGGGGGGTATTACGGTGGTGCAGAATAACGACCAGGAGCAGATTGCGCAGCGCACCGTTACGGGCTGGCGGTTGTGCATGGACTATCGGAGGCTAAACGACGCAACACTCAAAGACCACTTCCCGTTACCATTCATGGACCAGATGCTGGGCCGGCTCGCCCACCACGCCTATTACTGTTTTCTGGACGGGTATTCCGGGTACAACCAGATTTGCATAGCCCCGGAGGATCAGGAAAAGACGACGTTTACCTGCCCATACGGTACGTTCGCGTTTCGGCGCATGCCGTTCGGGTTGTGTAATGCTCCTGCCACGTTCCAGAGATGTATGATGGCAATTTTTTCCGACATGATCGAGAAAAATCTGGAGGTCTTCATGGACGACTTTTCACTATTCGGGGACAGTTTCGATGACTGCCTGTTCCATTTGGGCCAGGTTCTGATCCGATGCAAGAAGGCGAATTTGGTGCTCAATTGGGAAAAGTGTCACTTTATGGTCACCGAGGGGATCGTGCTGGGTCACAGAATTTCCAGCAAGGGACTCGAGGTGGACAGGGCTAAGATCGAGGTGATAAAGCAGCTTCCATACCCGACGAACGTAAGGGCGATCAAGAGTTTTCTGGGACATGCAGGATTTTACCGAAGGTTCATCAAAGACTTTTCCAAGATCGCAAAGCCCCTCTGTGTTTTACTCGGAAAAGACGTACCCTTTGATTTCGATGCAGCATGTCGGCAGGCTTTTGACCATTTGAAAGAGAAGCAGAACACAGCCCCGGTATAACCACGCCAGATTGGTCACTCCCGTTTGAGCTGATGTGTGACGCCAGCGACTATGCAGTCGGGGCAATTTTGGGACAGCGAAAGGATAAGGTATGCCACGTCATTTATTATGCAAGCCGGGTACTCAACGATGCCCAGCTCAACTATGGCACGACAGAAAAGGAACTGCTGGCCGTGGTGTATGCCTTGGACAAATTCAGGCCCTATTTGCTCGGGTCGAAAGTTATCGTTTTTACCGACCATAGTGCCCTGAAATACCTGCTGGACAAGAAGGACGCAAAACCGAGACTGTTGAGGTGGGTACTACTGATGCAGGAATTCGATGTGGAAATCCGGGACAAGAAGGGAGTCGAGAACGTGGTAGCGGATCACCTGTCCAGACTTGAGAACGTGAAGGTGGACCCGGTGCTGATCAAGGAAAAATTCCCGGACGAACACATCATGGCAGTGAAAATCGGGAGACCGTGGTACTATGCCATAGCCAATTACTTGGTAACTGGCACGCTTCCCGAGGATCTCACCCCGTTGCAGCGGAAAAAGTTCATTGCCGAAAGTCGACAGTATTTCTGGGACGACCCGTACTTATTCAAACAGGGGGCCGATAACATCCTAAGAAGGTGTATCCCGACCCACGAGGCCTGGAACGTGATCCGACACTGCCACTCATCACAGTGTGGGGGTCATTTTGGGGGAACGCGAACAGCTCACAAAATACTGCAGTCCGGTTTTTTCTGGCCGACAATCTTCAAAGACTGTCACGACTATGTGCAGGGATGTGATAGGTGCCAGAGGACAGGAAACACGTCACACCGGGCATGATGCCGATGACCGTGTGGCAGGAGGTAGAGCCATTTGATGTATGAGGGATTGACTTAATGGGTCCGTTCCCGTCTTCGATGGGAAATCTTTACATTCTGCTGGCAGTAGATTATGTGACAAAGTGGATCGAAGCGATCGCGTGTCAGAAAAACGATGCAGCTACCGTTGAGCGTTTTCTGAAACGTAACGTTTTCACTCGTTTAGGGACTCCCAGGGCAATGATTAGCGACGAGGGCTCTCACTTCATCAATCGAGTTTTTGCGAAAGTTCTGAAACAGTACGGCGTGTCAGTTCATAAAGTCTCGTTACCCTACCATCCGCAGACGAACGGGCAAGCCGAAGTTTCGAATCGAGAGATCAAGAGCATACTCGAGAAAACAGTGAATCTCGGCCGAAAGGATTGGTCCATTAGACTGGACGATGCGCTTTGGGCCTACAGGACTGCCTTCAAAACACCGCTGGGAATGTCACCATACCAGCTCGTGTTTGGGAAAGCGTGCCACTTACCGGTGGAGTTGGAGCACAAGGCGTATTGGGCCATCAAACTGCTCAACTTGGACCAGAATCTAGCAGGAGATAAGAGGAAGATGGCACTGCTGGAATTAGAGGAATTCCGCAGAACGGCTTTCGAGAGCGCCAAAATTTACAAAGAGAAGACAAAGAAGTGGCATGATAACCGTATCACGCCAAAGCAGTTTAACGAAGGCGACAAAGTGCTTCTCTACAATACCCGGATGCGGTTCTTTCCGGGAAAGCTGAGGTCTCGTTGGTCGGGACCGTTCATCATCAAGCAGATTTTTGCCTGGGGGGCATTCGAGCTGGAAAATCCAAAAGACAAGTCCAGTTTCAGGGTGAATGGGAACCGGATCAAGCCGTATCTCGAGACCGCCGAAGTCGTCAAAATAGACCCGGTCTATTTTGATGACCCGTAAGAGGTAACAAGGTCGGGCCGTCGACCGTAAATCACAAGGCGCTGTTTGGGAGGCAACCCAAAATTAATCGTTTATTTATTTATTTTTATTAGTTTATTACGTTACTATGTTCAGTTCTGAATTTCCGAGAGAGGCGAGATGAGCGGGTTTTTGACTTTGAATTTGAGAATGTGCAGTGACAAAAACATCCAAAACAGCCAGAACCGGGAAAACAGAGGAAGAGAGGCCATTTGAAAAAAAAAAATTGCATCGGGCTGCGTATATACGCAGCCCTGCGTATATACGCAACCCGAGGGCAATTTTTTTTTTATTTTTGTGTTTTCTTTTTGATTTCTGATTGAGTATATACGCAGTATTGCGTATATACGCAGCCAGAAAGAAAAAAAAATTGTAATTTTTTCAAAACCCCAAGGGCATTTTGGTCACTTTGACATTTTTAGGGTTTATATGTGAAAGGGGGCCGGCCACACCATTGTTGGCACCTCTCTTTCTCTCTCTTCCTGCATTTTCTCCCACTTGAAGAACAAGGATTTTGCATCGGACCTCCAAATCAAAATCCGGGCACATTTCTGGAATCCCCTCGTCGCAAGGAGCAAGTTTTATCCATCAAAATCCAGAAACAAGCGAAAATCGAGCGGGCAATTCTCATCAAAAAGTGAGGTGTTCTTGAGGAAAAGCGCAGATTCGAAGGTGTTAGAGCAAGAACTAGCAAAAACCGTACAAGGGAACGTGAACGAGGAGATCGAGGGCTTCGATTTGGTGGGTTCGGATTTCAATTCCGGGCAGTTACGTTTTCCGGCGATTTTTCCGGCGACCGCCGACGACTTTTCCGGCGACTTTCCGGGCAGAATCTCCGGTCTTCACCCCTGTTTAGGGAAGGTCAAAAATCTCATCCCTCGCTTTATTTTCCGTTTTGGCACGGCCCGTAGCCGGGCCTGTTATTTTCGGTATTTTTGTTTTTGGAGCGGCACTTGCCGTGTGGACCTCTGGTAGCTCTTAGGTGGACTATCTATTGAGACACACTAGTTTTGTGCACGTTTCACGTTTTTGCTTTATATTCCCGAGTCGGCACGTTTTACGAGGTTGTGACTGTTATGGAGTTTACGGTACCGGTCCTAGACCAAGACCGGGACGAGATCCCTACTGACTATGACGCAGATGAGATCACCTCTAGGAGGTTTGACAGTTTTAGGTTCGTCAACCATAACGCTCAGTTCTACTTTATGACCGGAACCAAAATGGGTCATAGCCTTCCCCTAGACTACCAGTTTCAGGTCGACCATATGAACATGCCGCCAGAGATGGCAGATTATGCGAGTCGACCGGAAATTTTCGGAAAATCCCTAGCGGGGTTTCCGGATGTTTCTAGTTCCGACTTGGTGCGTGAGTTTTACGCAAACCTCATGCATAAGGGGGAGGGTGAGGCCAACGGGGATGTCCGATGGGTGTATTTTCGGCGGACGTTTTTGTTGATCACGGCGGATACCATCCGCCAAGCGTACCAGATCCCGTTGCGCCATTTCTCATGCGCGTATGCTGAGTGTGCAGATTACCCGCCTAGCGATTCTGAGCTTTTGCGGGTTGTGACTGGTGGGTACCCGGGTGCCCATTTCGAGAGAGAGGGGACTGGCGAGATAGGCAAGAAATTGCATTCTCGTTTTATTACCGGGCCGCCACGTTGGTGGGCCGAGTGGGTAGTAAACAGGGTAGTGGGTATTAAGCATTTTACCTACCTTGACTTTGAGTACGTACTCTTAGTCTATTGCCTTGTTCTGCGACGAGAGGTCGACATTCCTCGTCGCATTTGGGTGTACATGCAGGAGCGGAACTGCTCCGCGAGCCACAAGGGGTTGGGGTATGCCAACCTCATCGCCAAACTGGCGCGGGAGTTTGAGGTTCCGATGTACGATGTAGAGGGTGATTTACTTCCTCCTAGGCCACGGCCTTACAGGAAGCTCATAGCCCGTCACCCGGGCCCACCACAGCCGGTCGTTGACCTCGATGAGGATGACGATATTATGGAGGAGGACCCGGCTCCTGCTCCTACACCTGCCCCTGCACCTGCCCCTAGGAGGCGTTCGACTCAGGAGCGACCAGCCAGTCGCCAGGCATCGGCCGGACTTCGGCGGTGCCGTACTAGTAGAGAGAGTGAGCGTCCCGAGTCGAGTCGACAGGGGACTGAGAGGAATGCCCCAACCCAGCCAGCCCGACAGCGAGGTGAGCCGGCCCCACGGGCCGACCCGACCCCACGAGCTAGACCAGCCCCGCCACGTAGATTGCCCCGCGTTGACGAGAGATTTGAGGGGTGTCGTGGCGGACAGAAGTCCATAGGAGAGAAAGTGTATGAGAGCGTGGGCAAGCTTTGGAGAGCTTTGACGCATAACCGCCGGACTCAGCGGAAGGTCACGAAGGACACCCAGGCTGCCCTAGCTAGTATTCGAGAGGAGCAGCGGGATGCGGCTCGGCACGCAGGCCGAGAACCGCCACTCCCGCTGTATTTTCCCCTTACCTACTCCAGCATCTTCACCGAGGGTTGGTCGGATGGTGGGGACTCTAGTGAGTGCACATCCGCTCCACCTCCTTCGACCCAGCCACCTCCTCCGACTCAGCCGTCACCGCCACCTGCCCGACAGGAGAGACGGCAGCCTGGGACACGATCCCGGCAGCCTACGGGTCGTCAGACTGGGTCCCGTACCCAGCAGCCTTCGAGTGGCAGGACGACATTGCGATCCCAGCCACCTAGCAGTTGGACTGGGTCCGAGTCGCAGTCCTCGGATTACCGGCCCCGTACACGTGCGCGTCAGCCGGTCGTCTTCAGGTCTGATTCAGGTAGCAGCTCGCCGGGTAGCATATCCGGTATGTCCGAGACGGGGTCAGACCCGACATTTTTTCCGGATGAGTGAGTGCCATGAGGGCATGCCACCTCTTAGTGTGGGGGTGGTAGTCGTGTCTGCATTAACCCGGTCTGCACGTTTTTTCGTATTTATTTGCAGTTTCTATTTTTATTTTTAAGTCGGCATATTTTCTTTATTTGAGTCAACCCACCACAAACATTCTGGCCGTGCATTGTATATAATTTAAAAAAAAAATTAAAAAATTAAAAATTTTTTATGCTGCTGGTTGGGTATATACGCTGACCTGCGTATATACGCAAACAGCAAGTATAAATTATTTTTTTTAAAAAAAAAAGGTTTAAAATCAGAAAATTTTGAGAAAGGGCAATCGAGATAACGAAAACAGTGAAGAAATTGAGTTTGAATACTTTGAAAGAGAAGAAAACTTGCACCGAGGTATAGTAGATAGGTGAGAGCCAGCGAACTTTGGAATCCGCAAGTAATTATCACCTGAGCTAAACATCCGACTAGTTGCTACACCACCGTCACATAGGTAGTCGACAACCCGCCCACGGGCGCCGTCACGGTCATCGCATTTTTCGGTGGAGTGACTGGCTATCAAGGGACCTCACGTCCTGTTTCTTACCCCTAGGTCCAATTAGTCAACCCGTTTGAAGCCATTTACCCTCTTTCTTCGTAGCCACTTTAGCCTAGGCAGCCTTCTTTGAGACCTCATCAGTCGATAGTTGGCTATTCTACGTGTTATGACGGAGGGAGTGAGTAGGGCATGTTTTAGATGGGAGAGCTTCATTAGTTATCAGTTTTGGACAGTTTCGATATTGACACGTTTTTCGAGGGAAGGACAGGGTGAGTTAGTGGCGACAATGCATTAATTTGCGGAGGTGGATCACTTCACTACATAGTGACCATAGGAGGAGTTAGTCGCGTGCGAGCATCTTTTCGCACAAAACGGGGTTCCGGGGGGTTGTAGGGTCAATTGGTGGTTGTGCCATTTTTCTACATCTTTGGTGATGAGGAGGTTCGGTGGGACTGCACAGTATTATCTCGACTACAGGATCAGCGCTTCAGGATTAGTGTGGGGGCACTTCACATGAGGACATCTTACGTACCCCACGACAGAGATTTATTTTCACTCACTCAGCTTTAGTCAGTTTAGTATTGTCAGTATTCGTGTACGTTTGTATATATATTTGTGTTATAAAAAAAATATTATAAAAAACAAAGAAGAAGAACAAAAGAAAAAAAAGGGAAATAGAAAAAGAAAAAAAAAAGAAAAATCATGATCTAGTTTTTAGTTTGTTTTATTTTTTGTTATTTAAATAAAAAGCTGAGTGAGTGGCACAATTTTCGATACATTTGCACCGCTTCACATTTGTGGCCGCGAGCACGGCGAAGACACACCGGGGGACAGGAGAATTGGGAGAGCAGGAACTTAGGTGTTTCGAGCAGTTTTTCGGGATCTCGGTGAGGGGTGTGAGTTTGGTAAATTGTGAGAATGTCATAACAAGTAGGATTCTGCCATACCTTGATACATATATTTATCCTACCTGATTAGACAAAGATCCTTTCGGAAACAGCTCGGATGGTAAGTTAGCTAGGGATTTGCTCAGTCTGATAACTAAAGTAATAGTACTTCGGTCCAGTGCTTAATTCCACCATATAAATATGTTCAGACTTACCAATCGCTTGCAGGGAAGTAAATTCTGAAAAGGATGAGATCATGAGGACACACTGTTTATGTTTTTGAGGTTGCCCGATCTCACCAAAAATATTTTGTAATTAGTCTGTTTTGAGTCGTGTGAGTCTGTGTATATTCTATCTGAGTCAGTTTTTCTATCGAGTCGTCCGGTTGAAAGGTTCGGGTCGAAAGCGTATGCAACGGTAGGGTATGTACAGAGTCAGTCACGAGGACAGAAATGCAGGCTAGAGTTGGCAGGATTGCTCGGGACGAGCAATGTTTAGTGCGGGGGTATTTGATAACGCCCAATTAGGGGTTATCTTTTAGCCTGATTTTACGAGTATTTGTGTCGGAAATAGCGGTTTTTGCCGGAAAATGCCTTAGAATGCCTTCTGGAATCTAGAACGAGACGTTTATTTGTACTTCCTGGATTTCTGCTTATTTATTGCTATATTTGGATATGATCGCGGGTTTTCGTTCGTGTTGCCTTTTCAGGAACAGGTTCGGGAGGTGCATCGGGAAGCGTGCCGGGACCAAGTCGGGACCGTCTCGGGAAACGTGCACAAGACCGGGACAAGACGGAAACACGGAAAAGAAGGAGAACACCAAGGGAGGCAAACCGGGAGCGTCAGGCAGAAGAGTGGGACCCAGGGGACCCAACCAGGCCCACCAAAGGACCAAGCAGGGCCCCATCTCCACCCCCCTGCCTGCGTATATACTCAGGCCTGCGTATATACGCAGCCTTGCGTATATACGCAGGCAGGAGGGGGAGAGGGGGAGGTGATTACAGGCCCTGGTTGCGTATATACGCAACCCTGCGTATATACGCAGCCAGTTTGAATTTTTGGTCAAAGACGGTGGACCGATGGCAGATTCCGTAATTTCGGGCGCACGCGTTTCGGGGAAAACAACACTATTTAAAGACTTGTCCAGACTCGTTTTGAAGACACGGAGACACAACACAATTCTCAGCACAACCGAAGGGCAAGTCAGAGCATTCACGGAGAGCACGAAAGCGCGATTCGAGATTCGAAGACTTAGTTTGATTTCGTTCTCTCTCTTTATATTCAGAAACTGCGTTTTGTATTATGTCTAGTCGTAGCTAAACTTCTTACCTAGGTTCTCGGTGAACCTAGGGTTTCGTATCCAGATTTTATGACTACGTCGTTTATGGATTCATGATGATTATCTTAATTCAGCAAGTTATATCTGTTATTCTGGTTTTGATTGTTATCGTATATGCATGATAGGATTGATCACCCAGAATTGCTATAGACCCGAGCTTGTAGGTGAAAACATCAAGTTAGGGTTAGGAAGAAAAACCAGGATTTAGTACCTTACCCTGATAGACCGACCAGAAAAAGGGAGATAGGGCTAGCATCGAAAAACGTGAGACCAACTGTTAGAGAATTTGACCCGGGCCATTCGGACAGGTTAGAAACCCTAACAGGATTAGACCGAGACTGCATATTTTGGCAGCTTAACAAGAATTCGAAAGTCTGCAGGATCGGGATTACGTGTGGAATCTGAAAAGTCACTGCACAACTGGTACGTTGCACATATATCGAAACTGCTGAGTGTTTTCATAATCGAACGTAAAACTGAAATCTGTAGAAACCCTAGGGGATCCTGGAGCCTAGTCCTCATCTATTATCGTTACAACCGATTCAACTTATTTCAGAAAAACGTCACAAAAAATATTTACGTTTACGTTTTTAATTTCTGTTTTTAGTTTAGTCACTACAATCACAACCTACTCCTCCTTGTTACTACACTCGGTTAACCTAAACTGACAACGTGAGTAAACCCGAAATAGTCCTCGTGGGAACGATCACCCGAGTCCAATTGCACCCGGTATTACAAGATTCGTACACTTGCGACAGCACGTTAGTTTGCGCATCAATCAACTGTAGAAACGTGACACAATTCACGTTACAAGTCATCACAGGAAAAACCCTAAGGTGTGTAACATGATTCTTCCTTTACCATCGTTATGATTCTCTTCCTGTGATCCTTGGAGGGTATTGAATGGATAATTTATTTTTCCGTTGCGTATCCATGATTAAAACCCTACAGCAATAGATCACGCAAAACGGAGCAAGCCGCGAGACAAAAGGGGTGGCCGAAGGCAATGGGGCGGACGGACAAGGAGGGGCTTCGACCTCTCTTTGTGTTCTCTCTCCTTGCTTTGTTATGTTATATCAATAATGACTTGTCTTGAGAAAATAACAAGCTAGAGTTCCTTGATATAGTTAATACTCCTTAGTAACTACATAATTGTCCCAATACTAATCATGTCCTTCCATGTATTAGTCCACTTGCAAATTAGGCCCACTAACTTTACTTGTGGTTGCGTTATGACCCTTGTCTCTCAATAATGACTTGTCTTGAGCAACTTTTACTCTACAAGACCATGAAAAAATTTCAAAAAATACATCATTTTGCCACAAAAATCACTTGGTTAAAGTAACACAGTGTATAGTGACAAAAGTGAAACCGGTGTGATAGAGAAGAAATGGAGATAGTACTACTAAGTTCGGTCTTCTATACTCAACAGTCACTTTAACGACCCGCTAAGTCAAACTAATAGTACTACTAAGTGTATGTATTTTTTTTCAACAAGAGTTGAGCTTGGTGTTTGCTAAACAAGCCGAACGATCATGTTGTCCGTCTTAGGTAGTCGCCAGCCCGCCTCGTAGTGGCACACAGAACAGCTTTGCGTGGAAGTGTATTAGAGCACTCACTGCTTTTAGATCTTACCTTGTAGGACCACTAGTTGACCCTTAATGATCTCTGGATTCTTTGTTAGCCTCTTTGACCTAGGGAGACGATTATTGGCCTTTCATATATCGTTATAATTACCTTTCTAGAGCGTCACGAGGGAGTAGTAGTTGATTGGGTTCTTTGAGGGAGTACTTCATTACGTATTTTTTTGTGAGTTCTACAGATCGCATATGCTTCATTTGATATCTTCGAGGGGATGCGAGGGTGAGTGTGTTGGCTTTCATACTAAGGTGGTGGTGTTCCATGTCATTACACCATGGACATAGTAGTGGAGAGCCTAAGTGCTTGTCGTCTAATCCGCACAAAAATGGGTTGGTTGTACTTAATTGGTGGCATGTGCTAGTTATCAGATTTCTATCATCTCAGTGTAGGAGGTTCGGTTTGATTAGGCACATGACATATCTTATATGGCTATTGAGAGAGGGACGTGACTAAATTCTAGTGTCGGGGTGTCGACATTTGACTACGGACATAGAGATTGTGCATTGACGATTCCACCCCCATACACGCGTTGACTTTGACAGTTTGTGGCATCATGCGCTTCATGGAGTTAGGGGAGATGAACTATTATTGTGATACTTATTCATTGCTCTAGTTATTTCCTTCCAGTGACATTATTACTACTGCTCGTTTCTTGGAGGAGGAACACTCGTACAATTTTATTTGTATTATTTTTGTTTTATTGAGAGAAAAAAAGAAAATAGAAGAAAAAAAATGAAAAAGAAAAGAGAGTTTAAAAAGGAGAGGAATATAGAAATACAATTGTGCTTATTGGAAAACGAGTGGTGAAAGTTTCTAGTTCCAGACTGAAGACAAAGATGAGTTTTACACATTAATTGCTATGATGGCCACGAGATTGACATGGTACCGGATTTTGAGGGGATTGAGAGCCGGAGTCAGTGAGATTCGGGTTGTGGATTCCTATCATCAAGGTGAGGGTGTGTGAGATATGGGGTTTGGTGAGTTTATGTGACGCTTTAGGATTTTTTGCTTCATACAAGTTATATCCTTTTTGTCCCTAAGCCTCATCATATTTGACCATTAGCGGAATAGGAGCTCGGACTATGAATGTGGCTTAGCCATGGTTAGTCTCTTATTTTTATCAGCACAAATGAAGAGGTAAGGTATTCTTCATAGTAAAGTTAACCTTTCTATACTAAGTATGGGGAATTAATTGTTGTCGAATTTAGTTGCGATTCATACCTCTTGCCTAACTTGTTCATCATCCATGAGCACCAGTCTATGTTATTGAAATGGCTTGATCTCACAAAAAGAAACAATTTAAAAACTTTTATGTGCTTACGATCGAGTCTAAAATTGCATTTGCATCATCTTGCTGCATTAGAGTGTCGTGAGTCATGTTAAAGTTGTTTGAGTCTTGTTGGCTAGTAGACAATTGAATGAAGTATACGAGACTTTGCTCGGGACGCGCAAATGTCAAGTGTGGGGGTATTTGATAACTCCTTAATAAGAGTTATCTTACGTACATATTACACAGTCATTTTTGTGCGTTTCGGTGCAAAGCGACGAGATTTGAGCCAAAATATGAAGAAAATGCACTTTTGGATGTCTTAGCGTTTTGATAAATCCGGAATGGAGTTATATATTCTATTTTATTCTATCATTTTGCGAGCGAAAATGGAGAATTTAGCGTCATTCCCAGTTGGTTTTGGTATAAATTAAGAGTTTGAGCATTGCATGTGTTGAATGTGAAGTCCGGGCGTTTTCCTACATTATTTATTGTAATATTTATCATATTTTGTCACATTTGATCTTCGCGGGGTCTTCGTGTTGTGTGTTTTAGGAGCGGAGCACGCGAGGAACAAGTGGAAGAGCGAAAACGAACTTCGGAAGTGAACGCAAGCTCAAGAGTTGAGAAAGAAAGCGAGTGATGATGATTCGAGTGCGAGAGAAGCACGGGAGATAAAGTGGCGAGTCTTGAAGAACGTGGAGAGTCATAATGGAGGATTGAGTGATGATACAAGGCTCAAGAAGTCATTGGGAAGCGTGCGCGACAAGACGGGAGAAGACTAAAATGTGGCTAAGTATAAAGTAGGTCGCATGACCTACATATTAGGTCGCACGACCTACTTTACAAGTCGCACAACCTACTTTCTGTGCAAAAATTTTCAAAAACGTCCGGGGTTGTTTCGTAATTACTCCTAAATAGTTCTAAACACTTGGGAAACATATTAGACTTGGTTAGGGCACGTTTTTTGTGAGTTTTGACGTTGCTTTGGACGTATTGCAGAGCTAGAGATCGTTGGGAGAGCTTGGGAGCACTTGGATCATTCGTTTGGCTTCTAAAACTTCTTCTTCTTCTCTAGTTTTGATTATAGATCATGAAAACTTGTGTTGTGAACATGTCTATGAGTAGCTAAACTCTTTTCTCGGGATATCTCATAGGGATATAGGTTTTGATCGTTATGTTTGGGGATTTATGGATTTGCTTTCATGCGTTTGAGCTTAATTGATGATTGCTTTATCTAGTTATGTGTGTTTTATGCCTCTTATTCATCTTTTCTATTGGTAGACGTATTTATAGGATTGAGTTAGGTATCTAACATTTATTGCCCGGAAAATTGAAACACACACTAGCCGTATCTACAGTTGAGAAATCTTGCTAGTTAGCTAAGAACAAAGAGTAGATTATCGATTTTAACGCACACTTGAACTTGATTAGGCTAGAGACAGTCGTTAAAAGTATAAACGACGGCCTAAACGGCGTTTTACTGCATGCCGTTAATCTGGGAGTCGGGAATGGTAACCGACGGTTTGCGGCCGCCTTTAAAGTTAATGGTGCTTGTAGAAATTTTCGTTATGTTAACGATAGTTTATTAAAAACCGTCGTATTTATATTAAATTGTTTTTATTTCATTTTTTTATTTTAATTTCTAAATGTTATCTTTTGATTGATTAATATTCTGTTGATTTTATTTTATAATACAAGTTTGTGGTTTTTTGCTCTTAATTTCCTGAATAAATTGTGAATTTATTTCCACAACATGAACTCAAATTTTGTTCTTCATGAACCCATATTGATTTTAAACCCATACATCAACCAATCTGCGTTCATCGTTTAAATAAAGAAACAAATGAACCCACATAGTCATCTGCAAACCCAAATTAATGTTCATCTCAGAGAAATTCATATCGTTATAAGACATAGCGAAAACTAGCAAGATGTCAAGTAACGAATGTAAAGTCAGATTGAGGGGGAGGAAAAAGCAGTAGATCGATGGAGAAAGAGCGCAAAGGGGTGGTCGGATCAAGTGAAGAAGATAAAGTCAGATCGCGTTGTTCATATGTGTTCATACGTTCGAAGGAAGATCTATGGACAAGAGAGAGAATGGGGAGGCAGATCGATGCAGATGAGAGGATGAGAGAAAGAAATATCAATGGAGGAAGATAGAGAAGGGGGGTGGTCGAAGAGAGCATACCCGTCATCAGACTCATCACCATGCCCACACCATCACCGTGAAAGCCGAAGACTGAGACGGGAGAGAGAGCGAGAGAGGGATGCAGAGAAGGAGGAAGGTGTAGAAATGAGAAGATGAGAGAGGTAAGTGAAGTTATAAAGATTGGGTTTACGATCCATGACTGAGATTAACTCAGAGGAAATGACTAAGATGGGATCTGAATACTCACCATTTCTTTGTTTTTTATAAAATATTATTTTTATATAAACGGAGGTTTCGAGACAACCGGCGTTTCTGAGACATCTCATACGAGGGTTTCATGCGTGCGCGGTTTCTATTCAACTGTCCTTGTAGGGTACCTTTAAACGGCGCCTTTTGAACTAGCTATATAAAAACCGCCAAGAAAGGACATATTTCGAGTAGTGTCTCTCGAGTCTTCAACCTTCAATATCACTACCTAACTATCTATTACTAATAAGAATGGCCTCATATTGAGGGGAGTGGATGAGAAGAGAAGACATACAACACAAGTGAGGCACAACACGCATGTCGTATTCTGGTTACATAATAAAACTTACAAACTAATAATTCAAAACCAAACCATATATAATAAACAATCACATCTATGCCACATCCATGAACCAAACACATCCATTCAATCAACAAGCATGTATAAAAAAGAATAATAAACATTCTGAAATTTCCAGGAAATATTCGGAAATATCTAGCAATAACTGGAAATTAATAAGTAATTATTTAGTTCCTCTAAATAATCATATAAATCTCTAAAGATTTTATAGTCTCACCTCCTATAGACTGTCGAGAAAAATAAGTTTAGTCTCTAGAAACAAATTGGGCTAAAAACAGTGTGTTTAAAGTCTTCCACTTGCCTCGAGAAGTGTGCAAATAATAATTTTTAATCCCATAATTAATTAAATTTTCAACAATGCCAAAAAATAACGAAAAATAAAAATAAAATCAGAAATATTTTTCTGAGCATAATGTTAAAAAGTTGGACAAATGGTTACTGGAGGTACGGGTGCAACTTGGACGGGCCGAACCAGACCATCCCGAACCCAGACTAGACTAAAGTCGCGCTTGTGCACTTGGATTGAGTAATTTGGACGAGCTCGGGAAATAACTCTCAACCCAAATTGCAATTAGGGTCGGGCTTGGGTACAAATATTAAACAATGTGCTAGCCTGAATTGCCCGATTTGTATACTCATGATCTATAAATGTTATATTTGGAGAGTCTTATATAGCATATTAATGAAGCATCTATTATTTTTCTATTAATTATTATTGAAATTTTTAATTACTTATATGTTCTTAACTAATAGATTTTTTTTTACCCAAATATTTAGTATTATCTTGTATAAATGGATAATTTTTAATTCACTTTAACAATGTATAGTCGCTATTTTTTAGCCTTAAATAAAAAAATTGAAGTGTCTACATTCGGTATCTATTTTTATATGTAAGTTATTAACTTATACTTCAGGGGACAATTTTAATTGAGTTGAATGTGATATTTATGTTAATTTATTTATCTTAATGGGCTAGCGCGAATTCAACCTGAACCCGCATTAGTTTGTTTAAATTTGGGCTTAAACAGGATGGTGATGCTCTTAACCCGGGCCTGGCTAGGCTTGGACAAGGGTATCAACCCGCCCAGCCCGCCCGAATTGCAGTTCTAGCTGGAGCGCACTCGCCACTACGCATGGGCGGGCTCGCCATTGTCACCTGCCGCTCTCGGACTAGAGCCACGACAGCTACTTGCTGACTAGCACGCCACGTGCTTGTCCAGTCAGCGACACGTCAGCCTCTAGGCTAACTGCTTACCACGTGTCATGCCATGCCTGCAGGAACATTACTACCATGCCAGAGCACATAACTCCAACATAATCAGCCATATCAGTAACTTGTTGACGCGTCACCACCGCGTGGCATGCCACGTCGGCCCTACTTGCCATGTCATTCACCGCAACCAATGTTGGCCATGCCGTGCTTGATGCCCACGCGCCGCCTTCCTGTGGTCCTTCTCTGACAAGGCTTGCACCGTTTTGCTTGGTTTTTCGTCCCGATTCCAACCATGTGTTCAAATCTTAACACGTTTGATAAACCCTTTTTATTATACATATATAGATTTTACCGCACAGTCCAGGCAGAATACAAAATTGGTCATAACGCTTAGCTCATTTATCCAAAAACACAAACGTATATTCCCGCTATCAACGCGATGGTAGATTATTTGCATATTGAAATTGAGGCACGAAAAACGAGACGGTGGGTAAAGGTACGAATTTTACCAGGATTCTAGCGACGAAACACAATTTAAGGCTCTGATACGAATGAATGATTATTTCTACAACACTAAACCTGAGACAGTTAAAGCGATTAAGCGGGTTTACCTCTTGTAGCGTGACCGTCGGCAGACGACATCCCTCTTGTAGCGTGACCATCGGCAGACGACATACCAAATCTTTATTGCGCTTGTGATCACGAGCTCGAAACTCCCAGCAATGAGTGTTCATCACATGGAGAGACGAACACCATGTGTCACCCCACGTTCTGCCTTTGGATGAATGTTAGGGAAAGAATAGGGTTCCTACGTGTGATTATTCTGCCTCTTGCCGGTTTATTGTGAAGCTCTGTTCATTTATAGACGAATTTCTAGCTAATTGCAGCGTAACCGCTTGGGATTTCAGTTAATTACAAAAAATCCCTCGATGCTACATGTAATTTTCTAACAAAATCTTTTTTTAAAAAGATATATTAAGTACAATTAGTACTCAATATCGTTACTGTGTGGTTATACGAGAACTAGAGGGGTTGTGGCTGATTTTTCTCTAAAGTTGTACATCTTATCTAGCTTTTAGTAGTCACCGCTAAGTGTTTCCATGAGGTTACTTCTATAGTGACTAACTAACAAAACTCTAGCTACAGATACGGTAACTTGGATCATATCCATAGACTTGGCGGAAAACAATCGGGAGAGAGAAAAAGAGAGATTAAGAAAAATAGTAGAAGATAAACAAAAGGGCGTGAGGTAAAAGAGGGCGACAGTGCATTTTAGCCATCCAGTAAAATGAAAAAAATAAATGTAGAGAAGGAAAGCATATATAAATTTTCTCTCATTTGGAATTGGTTTTTCTTACATGGGAAAGCATATACGTATGTGTTGTTTGTTTGATTCTTTAATTTTGGTAATAAGGATCATGAAGTGGATAAGGCTCATGTGAAAGGGATCGGTATGGATGAGTCTTTGATCCACAAGAGTAACGTCATTGCGAGCATTGGGTGTGACTATTAGTCCTTGCAGACATCAATGGTTTGTCTTTTTGTTGACCAAGCATTGTTGACCAAAAAAAGGGAGAGAAATTGACATCTAAAAAGACACTTGTGTGACTAAGGGTGAGTTTGGTAGAATGGTTTCTGGTGGAAAAACTGGTTTTTAGATTGTGGTGGAAATTTTTTGGTTTTTTTTAGAGATTCTGTTTAAACCAGTGTGTTTGGTGGTAGTTTTTAAACTAGATTAAAAACTAGAGAAATGTGTTTGGTAGTGGTTTTTAAACTAGATGATGTAGATGAAATGACAAATATACCCTCCGATTGTATTTTCTTTTATAGATTCACGAACAACAAATGTGAGGCAAAATGTTAACGATTTCATGAGTTTCAACGGTATCATGAAAGTTAACAAATTGAAGAACAAATTAACGATATTTTTGACATCCAAAAAAATCAAATTTTCATACTAATTTAACAAATAGTTGACGAAAAAAGCAAACTTCCATACTCAACTAAGAAAAATAATAACAGCTCTTCGATATGCGAGTTCCAAATGAACACAAGTTAACGATGTGTGATCGTAACGCTTCCATTCCAAAAACAAACACAGTGAACATAAAAATAAAAGCATCAAAACAGGAGACCCCCCATCTAATTTAACTAATTGTTTTCATTGCGAGTTCTTTGACGGGAAAGTGCACCAGTTATGGTACATCGTAACGCTTCCATTTCATCCATGTCACCTACTACCGAATCCGGTTCATCTTCTGAAGCCTCGTACGGATAATCTTCACCTTGGTCGTCTGCCTCTTGAAAATGTTCGTCATCAAGTCCATGACGTCTTATAAAATTGTGAAGGGCCATACTTGCACAAACTAGCCGCACCTGATCGAAACCACGATAAGGAGGCATATTCTCTAAGAATGCCCACCTCTTCTTCCACACGCCAAAAGTCCTTTCAATCACACTTCGTAATGAGGAATGTGCTCTGTTGAATCTTTCTTTTGCATTTCTTGGACTCACCCCTCCACGAAATATTTGGTGGTGATACCTTTCACCTTTGTATGGACCGAGATATCCTTTCTTGGACGGATATCCAGCATCTACCAAGTAATATTTTCCTGTTAAGTAATATATAAAGACATAAGTAACAAAAATAATCAAAGGTAGACATCACATAAAGATATGTAAGAGGCCAAACAAATTCCCCAGACTTATCAACAGTTTCCTCAATACTATGATGAATAAACCCCAAGCTATTCAAAACAGAGAACTACTTACAGGAGTGTACCTTAATTTTGGCAAGCTATTCAAATTCCCCGTTGGCTGAAATTCCCGTTTCAATTAAACTTATTTAGAGTGATCTGAAGACAGCAAACTGTTACTCACCTTAGCCTTGCTTTGGCCTCTTTAACTACTTTCTTTGTTTTGGCTTTGGCTATTTTATATGTTTCCAGAGCATATAAGCACAACAATGCACAACCGCACATTCAACATCAACTTGGACTAGAAACAGGTGACAAGGTTCAGTTGATTCAGAACTTGAGCTCAATTTCATCCAAAGTCTATGAGATCTGGTTCTGCATTTGATCCAAGTCAGGGGAACTATCAGAGGTTAGATGTTGAGCTCGTGGCGCCAACATGGACATCTTACTTGGGAAGCTAGGATGAAGGTGGTGCATCGAGACATTAAGTCGAGTAATATCTCTAGATTAGCCCAAGCATAAGGTTCCGAAAGCAAAGAGAGTTTGCATTGAATCTAATAAATTTGCAGATTAGACAAATTTATTAGATTCAATGCAAACTCTCCTACTTCCACTAAAGTAGACAAATACAACTACAACTAGATTAGCCCAACTACTGCTGCAACTACAACTACAACTACAACTACAACTACAACTACAACTGCTGCTGATGCTACTTCTCCTACTTCCACTAAAGTAGACAAATTCATTAAATACTCAGAATATATGTTCATTACATATGCTTCAATTGTAAAAAATAGTTTCAATTTATTATCAAGAAGCTTCACTTTACAAATAGTATCAGTTCATTATGAAAGAACTGTTAGTCAGAAGCACAAGATATCCATGAGTAATAAGTGAAAGCAGGCAGAGTAATGGACTATAAAATAAAAGAGAAGAAGCACAAGATAATCATGTGATGGTTGCAACTTAATTCAGATATGAAACAGGTAGTAAAGTGATATCACAAAGCTGAAAATAATAAGTGTACCTGGAGGAGGATGTGGGAAATTTTTCCTTGGGTCTGTTATCACAGAGCTGAAAATTTTTGAATCATGCATGGAGCCCTCCCACCCTGCAGATACATACGTGAAGGTCAGGTCGAAGTCGCAAACAGCCATGATGTTCTGTGTTGGTGTTCCTTTCCTCCCATAGTAGGCTCCAACTTGGCCCTCTGGCAATCCTTTGATCATTACATGAGTTCCGTCAATGGCTCCAATGCAATTCTGATATAAAAGATAAAGTTAGAGAAGAAGCTGTGAAAATAAATTTTGCGACCAGAATATGTGATTATAAATTGTACCTTGAACGGACGATAGAACGAACGGGACTCAAGGTGTCTACGAGTTCTTTCTCCACAAGGCACAGATTTCAACATTGCACTTGCAAAGTGATCCATCGCATCTAACACTTCATGCACAATGCGACTGATAGTTTCCCCAGAGTGTTGAAATTTATTTTGCAGCAAACGGTTGCGATAACCATGGGCTAAACAATACACAAACATTGCAACTTTCTCTTCAACTCGCAACCCACTGTTCGACTCCTTCAGCCCACAAGTATCAACCAGTGTTTTGCATAAATCTATGAAGCATTCACGTTTCATACGTAACATATTCCAACATACCTCAGGGTGGCCATCAAGTGTCTGCCATACCCATGCATTACCTGTTAAAATGGAGTTCTGTCTTGACTCCGGCTGAAGCAACAATCTACCTGCTTCCAAAGCTGCCATTGTGCATGCCAATATGATTTTCATCTTCCTATTGTGGTTGGTACTGGCTATAGAAAGTATCTCATCTTCTGATGACGTCTCATCTTCCGACATTGTTATCTGCAACTCCAAAAAAGTGAGCAGGAAGGAAAGGAAATACAAATTTCAAGTAATATGTAACACCAACAATTTGAACACAATAAACACATGGAAGTCCAAATTTCAAGTACAAGAACATGAAAAAAATACGGAAACTCAACAGCACCAGCCTCAGTCTTAAAGTTAAACATCTCGGGCATACCGAATAAGAAAGTAAAAAACATATATGAAAGGGAAAAATGGGCAAACTAAACAGCACCACGCCATTCTCTGATGTACCCTTTTGGATCTTCCTTGTACTCAGTGAACTCAGACGACAGCCAGGCCATAGCTTGCTCATCAGAATGGAATGCTTTTAGTGATTGAGCGAATCGATTGACTCTTGTACATAACTTCCGTGCAAATTCAATCACTTCAATAGGTAAGCCGGCAGTTGCAAATTTATCTAACCTACTAACGGCACGCTCAACTTCCCCACCGAGAATGCTATCACGAATATCTTCCAATACCCCCGCCATACGAGCAAATCCTTCTTCATTCTTTACACGAGTAGAACGTGTTTGTGGGGTGCTAGACACTTCACGGGACCGCTTACTTCCTGAACCTGTTGACATAGACCTTGTAGCTGTTGCGCTTCTATTTGGACCTTTCTCTCTTTCAGCATATTCTTGATTTCCATCCATGACATTAGAATATAATGGAGTAGAACTTTCAAATTCTTCAGCTCCCTCTTCTGCAAGGTTTTGTCCAGCAGGCATCTCTGGGCGATAAACATCTTCCTGAGCATACCATTCACCGGTTGGCTCATGGTGGAGTGCCCCATGAGCTATGGTACCTGTAAAAACCATCCTAAGTAGATCTTCATTATCCGGAGGGCCATTTTTAAACTTTGAACATTCTTTATTAACCTGCATACAAAGATTAGAAGATCAAATGAAGCATTTAAGACGTATATTAATGTGGATGATGATAAAATGACTCCAAGGAGAAAGGGTGATTACCCCGATAACATAAGTCCACCATTCATCATCACCCTCCACAGTCCCAATTGTTGAGTTCCAACCACCACCGGTTTGAGCATTCCTTTTATCAGTCAAAAACTTCCACGCGCCCCACTCCTTCCTCAAATCTTGGTACTTGTTTTTCAGTTGTACATCTAAGTAGTAGATTCCTGTTTTGTCGAAGAATTCAATAGCCACATCACGGTATTGACTAGCTTTGATTGCAGTACCCTTTTTCCCATTCAGCCTAACATTGTCCCAGACGATCTCAAGAAATAATTTGGTGTGAACTGGATACTGTTTCCAAACAGCCTTATCACCCTTATCTAAGGACTTCCCTGGAGGAGGCCAAGAACGCGCCGGCGATATCCCTCCATTACCTGAACTCCCTGCTTGTCCCTTCAACCTACTCATCTCCACACTAATATTGCAATAGAAATTACTGAATTATTAATGCAGCAAGTTTTAGATGAACCTTGTTCTCAATCAGTTTTACACAATACTCATATCAATTCTAGGAAGCAACTTCAGATAAGTGGAATCACACATAGAGGAGAGTAAAATCTAAAAAATAAGACTGCTGAATTGATGGAAGTAAAAATACAAAGAAACTGAGAATACACCCATCAATCATACACACACATATATAGCTAAAACAAGAACAATCACCAGAGTAAAACCACAAATTAAACTAAAAAGAGTGGCTGACCTTTGAAGTCGTTCAGATCTCCGTACAGTAGCTTGGGTTAAGAAAACGTATCGGCCTTTTCCCTTGTTCTTCGGCCTCAAACTACTTCTTGGGGCCGATTTCTGCAATGTCGCTTGAACAAAAATCATGTGCCAGATCTCTCAATTCTCTTCCTTTCCGAAGTTTCTGTCGATGGAGAGAAGAGAACCTATAGCCGACACATAAGAAGAGAAGCAAGCAACGGAGATAAGAAAGAGATGACCTACTTCAGTTTAGTAATATAATAATGTGAGGGTATTATAGGGTCTACAAAAAGTAGGAAAAACTGAAAAAAAAACCCCAAAAACCTGGTTTTTCTTCACATGCCCAAACTTAAAAAAAACTGGTTTAAAAACCAGTTTTTAAACAACCCTAACCAAACACAAAATATAAACCATTTGGTTTATCCACCAAAAACCAAAAAAAACCAAACTGCCAAACGGACCCTGAGTCCCATATTTTTTCGATTGTTCTTGGTGTCGAAATGACGCAAATATATATATATATATATATATATATATATATATATATATATATGACCATGACCTAGTTAAATTGGACTTGGGCTGTAATGTATTTTCTTATTAGGCTATATGCCGACCCGACCCTATGGTAAAGCCGCCGAAGCGACCGCTTTAGGCCCCCGGACCGGTAGGGCCCCGTATTTTGTAATTTTAATTCAAATATCTTTTTATTTTAATACGTAATTACCATGCATTAAGGTTAGCAAGTCATAATCTATGTTTTTGCCACAAACTTGACTCAGAATATTGTAAACGTTTCAAATGTTGAACCAAATCCATCATACTTATGCATTACAAAAAAAAAAATATATACATAGTTTTTTTTTCTTTAAAAATAAACTATTTTATGTTTGAGTGTTTTTTTTTTGGCCACAAATTTGTTACTTTCTTCAGGCTCTCAAATGTCTTGTGCCGGCCCTAAGAATATGTTACCCTCCCTACTTGTATGACTCATCATGGGTTATCGATAAAACCCACTATTAATAAAATACACTCTTGCTTTCTTTTGAAGAAATATACAAGCTTGCTTTCCCAAAAATAAAATATAACAAAATACGCTATAAATCTAGATTATGAAAATCTGTTTTTTGTAGAAAGATAATGAAAATCTTGTTGAAAAAACCTAAATTGAATAGTAGTAAATTCAATGTAAGTGAATCTACAGTTTTGGTTTTCGACATACTTATAACTTAGACCAAGTTTACAACATATTTCCCTTAAAATAAAGTTTATAACATATTTTGTAAATTTGGGCTCCCAACAAGAATCAATCTGAGAAGAAGATGAATAGACTTACCCGTTTGTTGTCCGGTTTGCGATGCAGAAGAAGAGGCCGAGAATCATCTGTTTCGGCGATGTAATTTTTCGAAGGAGATCTGGAAAGGGCTCTTGCAGCATCTAACATGCGACAAACTCAACTCTCTGCAAAAAGATGAAAGAAGCAAGTTCTCCTTTGGGAATTTCTTCGATTTGTTCCAACATAAATCGAATCGTCCACAAAAACACAAGGAAATCGACAAATTTGTTGATAAAAGAGGTAAAATAGAACTTATCTTTTATGGATCTGAACATGCATGGGAGGGATGAGTCTCAACCGGCTCAGATCCTTCCAAATCCTGCAAAGCTTCGGTCAAAGCTGCCTCCAAACTGGCTCAAGATCAAAACGGATGCAAGCTGGAACCAGGAGCTGCAACTAGCAAGCGCCGGAGTGGTCGTTTGTGACGAAAATGGCCTCCTCGTCGCCGGTAAGGGGATTAAATTGCCTTTCGAATCGTCTGCTAGAGATCTAGAAGCTCAGGCGATCTTCGAAGGAGTAAAAATGGTGAAAGAGATGGAGATTTCATCGGTGTTTTTTTAGAGCGATTCAAAGTATCTCATTTATCTCTGGAACCGTTTGAGAGATAGGGAGAGATAATTTATTTATCTTCAATGAGGAAAGTGAAATGGTAGTGGAAGACACCTCATATAGCCTGATGACTCTCGTGTGTTGCTCAAAATTTCTCGAGAATTCTACGCGCTATGTGGCCTCATTTACTACACGCATTTGTAATGCTGCAGCCCACTTGGTGGCCCAAAAGATTATCCAAAGTGGGTTTTTGTTTTCTTGGTATTGTAATGATCCGGACTGGATAAAAAATGTAATTGAGATTGATATGTTGGGCCATAGCCCAATTTGCTAAATAAAATCATTTCCTCAAAAAAAAAGTTAAATGCAATCTAAGTGTCCACCTTATCATTATGTTGACACGGGGAAGAACCAACCATAACAAGCTACCAAGACCATAAGTGTCGACACCCGTAAGACTTCTTGCGGCCAGGGGAGTAAGTACAAGGAGCGACTCGGGGCTGTTGCGACCGAGTATAAATAAAATAAAGTGGGTCGAGAGACTGTAGTCAAAATCGACCAAACCCAAGAATAAATAATAAAGTGTTCTCTGGTACAACCATTCCACTTTACGTCATTACGTTTTAATAATTTCTCATATGATAGTTGTGATATCATCACTTTAGTAAAATCAAATAAGCCAGTTACTCAAGTAAACATATAAAATCACATAAAATATTTTTGACACGAAGAAAGGAATGGGCGATAGACCTGACATGTTTACTCACCTCAAATAAAAGCAACTACAACAACTCAGTCGTAGTACTTAACATACCCTTCGTCTGAGAACTTGTCCCCTACAAGTTAACAATATTCTAATTAACATATTGATAACATGGCCATAATACACAAAAAGTCCTATATGAAACACATTCAATCCCTTACTACTCTTCCCAACATTTGCCAAGGTGAACAATCACTTTTATTTATAAAAGAAGACCTATATAAGTTAAGTTTATTATTATAAGAACATATTATACTATACTATAATTATATTTATAAACTTGTAAGGTAATGTATTTTATTTATTTTCCCTTTTAGACTAAAGAAACTAATTAACATAAACACTAAATACTATTCTTACAAAAATATGAGCTTATTAAAGTATAAATATAATAGCCTTGATTATATAGGCCAAAATATAAGTTTAGTGAATACTAACTTTACATAATGAACAACTAATACCCCTATAATTTGGTAAAATATGGTATGTACCCAAATAGTTTGGTAAAAGACGCTTTTGTACCCCCCTTATACATACACATACGGGTTCACCATTTTCCTCAAGATTTCAAACCTCAATCAAACCAACCCATTGCTACAAGAAACTACAACCCCCCCCCCCCCCAAAATTAGTGAATAGAAACAAAAATAGAACTGAACGGAAAAAATAGGGGTATTGGGGTTTACCGTCGAATTGGACGGAAAAGGGGAGTCGCCGTCGGCGACGGGAAGAGCGGAACAGGGGCGAAGCTGCTGCTGGGTTGTTGGTCGCCGAAAAGAGGGACGATGGGAAGGACGCCGGAGAGGGAGGTGGGGGCGTCGGACGAAACAGGGGCGACCAGAGGTCGGGATTGGCTCGTCGGACCCGGCTGGGTTTGCTCGGCGATTCGAACGGGAGAGAGAGAGCGAGTTGGGTTGCTTTTGGGTGTGAAAAGTACTGGGTTTTGAGAGGTTTATATAGGCTTGTGGGTAACAAATCCGGCGAGAAGTAGGAGACCCAAAGTCGGTCTTTTCTGATTTTGAATCAGACCACAATTTTGGCGGAATTGATTGTCTTGGAGAGAAATTATTGGTCTAAGTCCAATTTGGAGTTGATTGGGACTGAATTTGGGTGAAGAGGAGGTCTTGGTGGCAGTGTTGGTGTTGGAGGCGGAGATGGTCGGCGGTGACTTCATTTCCTACTAGGAGATTGTGAGGAAGAAGATGACATGAGGTTTGCTACGGTGTGGCAGTGCACCGTGCTACGCGGTGGCATGGTTACGTAAAATCAAATAAGAACTTTGTTTTGGTCACGTTCTAAACTTTACATGACCCGTTACCTTTTACAAATAAAACACTTAGTTATTACTGAAAAAATAAAATAAACTATATATATATAATACACTTATCCCTCACTTAGTTTAGGTAAAAGACACCCCACCCCCTAATTTAGTTAAAAGACACCAATTAATTTAAGTAAAAGTAAAAAAACCCCCAAAACTTATAATAACAATAAAAATTAACTCTCAATACTTATAACAATGTCACAAAATACCAGTATCCTCAAAACGGGGTATTTCAAGTAATCTCATAAATATATTTAACTTTGGCTGTAAATTTGGTTCTCTCCACTTTTACCTTCACTTTCACCTTCACCACATATCCTTTCTCGTTCTTCTTCCCCTGGGTGTAGATCCTCTCCAACCTACAACCCCTCCAGCCAGAGGATCCAGACTTCCCCCAGCCCTAGAAAATGTTTGAAAAATGCTCCTTTATAGAGTCAGAAAAGTCCAAACTTCGTGGCCAAAGCGAGCTGCTGAAGAATAGACTTGAGGTCTTACATGGAAGCGAGCGAATACAAAGAGTTACCCCCGGTCTATCTTCAATCAATCCTTCAGACGCCTCAATTTCAGTACAACTGAAGAGAGCACTTGTGGCGTCCACCTGAGCTAGGTGGTCGCCTGAGGATGAATTTGGGCGGAGATTCGCCGAAGAAGAGATCGGAGAAAGAGGAAGAAGAGAGAAGAAGATGAATTAGAAGGGAGAAGAGGGAAACTGTGATATTAATTTCATGATAATGGTTCTGAGTGAATTTCCCCTTATATAGGGTCGGAGTCAAAATGTAAATAACAAAATGAATAAGGAAATGCATAGTCAGTAAATGAGATTTGCTTCCCCCAATCTGAAGCTAGAGTAGCTCTGACTCAGCATCCACCTTGCTAGCCGTTGGCCAGACGACACCATTCCACTTAGCAGTTCAAATAGAACGACTACACGATCTGGACGGCTGAGATCAAACAGGTCATCTAATCTAACGGCTACTGCTGTTCCGAAGTAGACGACCACAATTTATCTCCTATTGCATTTTTGTCCCACTCATACAACCACAGTTTACTCCCTCTTGCACCTCAGCCCTTACCCTGCAACCTTGAATATTCCCTTCCCCTTGAAATTAAGCTTGTCCTCAAGCTTTAAAGTGGGGGAACTGGGCCCTTAACTTGTAGCAATCCTCCCAAGTAGCCTCAGTGGGATAGAGATTGTACCATTGTACTAAAACTTTTAACAGTGGATGAGTTACCTTGTTTAACTAGTTTCCCGTCCAGAATGGCCACTGGTTCAACCAGAAACTGACCTTCTGGACCAACATGAGGAAGTGTAGGAGATGCTGAATAAGAGCTAATTGCCTTTTTGAGCTGAGATACATGAAATACTGGGTGAACTCTAGATGTGTAAAGGAACTTCAACTTGTAAGCTACCTTCCCAACCTTAAACAACACATGAAAAGGCCCATAGAATCTTGCTGACAACTTACTCCTGAGTTGCACAGCGCTTTGTCTGTAGGGTTGAAGCTTCAAGAAAACCCAATCCCCCACCTGGAACTCTCTTTCAGTCATGTGTTTGTTAGCATAAAAAGTCATCCTCTCTTGGGCCATAGACAAATTGTATTTCAACAAACGCAGGAGATCTATCTCTGATGAATGTATCCACTTCAGGGGATCCAGTGGTACTGAGTTGATGGAAGTTATAATTCTTAGGAGGAAAACCATAAAGAGCCTCAAATGGTGTAAGTTTCAGAGGAGTGTGGTAATTTTTGTTATACCACCATTCAGCTAGACTCAACCATTTTCCTGCCTTCTTGGGTCTGTTACCAGTCAAGCATCTGAGATATAATTCCAGATACTGATTCAACCTCTCACTCTGGCCATCTGTCTGAGGGTGATAAGTTGTGGCGTACTTGAGGGTAGTACCCATAAGTTTGAATAAGGATTTCCAAAAGTGGTTGAGGAAGACAGGGTCTCTGTCACTCACAATGGAACCATGAAGGCCATGGAGCTTACAAACATTTTGAAACAAGACATCAGCCACTCGCAATTAGAAGTGTGAACTGATGCGAAGTTTATAAATTGAAGATGATGAAAGTCAGTTTCTAAAGAGACATGTTTCAAAGCTCCAAAGCTTTGAAGATACGCTATTGCCTACTATGACCTTGTTAACTGTTCACTAACAGTATCTGTATTGCAGGCTTGGCATTGGATTAGATAATGTTTAAATGTCTCTTGCAAATATTCTTAAGCTTGTTTATTGTGCTTCTAACACTAAAAGATCTCTCAGTGTGAATGCATCAAGGATCAAAGCATATTCAAGGCCAAAACTCTGAAGGATATCTTAAGCTCCAAAGCTTTGGAAGATCATCTTAAGCCTCTGACAGTTATTTGATTCTTATTTGATACTTATTGAAGGATGTTACAATTTTTTATGTGATTGATTATTGACTTGTTATGAGTCTTAATCATGTTGTTGTTGTTGTTGTTGTTATTATTATTATTATTATTATTATTATTATTATTATTATTATTATTATTATTATTATTATTATTATTATTATTCATCTGGAAATTATTCTGGGATTATTAGCTCAGTTTATTGGATAACTGATATGCCAAATAGTCAGCATTCTTAATGCTATATTATCTGGATTTTGTCTGATCTTGTGATTGAGTTGTTGCAGGGTTGGTCGTCATTCAAACCATACAAAAAAATATGAAAATCTATTCAAACATAACTGTTGAAAGAATCCGTTAAATGGAGAGGATTTTCAGGAAGGTTGTTTCTGAAATCTCTCAGTTGTTACAGCAACTTGTGTTTAAAGGAAGTTTGAATTTCAAAAAGAAGCAGAGATACAGAGAGAGGGATTATCACTGTAAATGGAATATTTATTCATTAGTGGGAGATCAACACATACTAATCTTCAAATCAAGCAAGGATTCAACTGCTGAACAAGATCATATCATCCAGAATCTGAAGAACACTTCTGAGCATTCACTGCTTATCTGTATTCTGTGTTCTTCTTTCTTCTTTCATTGTAATATTCTTAAGTGTTACTTAACCTCACCAAAATTTAGAAGTTAGTTGTTCAAGTGAACAACACGAGGATCTAATTTTTTCATCAGGTTGTAGTTGAAACTAGATAGGTTGGGAACTACAAGATGTATAAGTGTAAGGTATCTCACATAGGCTTGAGATCTAGGGCTAAATCAGGGTGATTAATAAGAAGTGTGTTCAAATCCTGGAGGGATCAAGTCCCTTAGGCAAAGAGTAGGTCCAACTGCGAATGAACTCTGTAAAAATCTTTGTGTTCTTTACTTTACTGCATTGTTCAAACATTCTGCAAACCAGACAAGCACAACACATTTTTCTCCAAAGCTTTGGAGAATTTTCCATCTCAAATCTTGAAGGTTCATTTAGTTCTAAACTGTTTAATCTCTTTCCAATCTTTTCCAAAGCCTTGAGATTTCATTAGTTCCGTGTGTTAGAATTTCAAAAGTTCATTATTAGCAAAAGTTTCCATACTCTATTCAACCCCCTTCTAGAGTATTAGATCATGTGTTTACTCTACATTACACACTTTCAATGTGTCATAGGTATTCCACTGACTCCATTCCAAATTAACATTTACTAAGCTTGGAATAGAGTTTATGTTGTCTCATGGTCTCAAACACTTGTTGTAAGTGCTGTAGATGGTCTTCCATAGTGGTACTATAAACAAGAATGACATCAAAGAACACCAGTACCATCTTTCTGAGAAACTCTTTGAACACATCATTCATAAGAAACTGAAAGGTAGCTGGAGCATTAGTCAAGCCAAATGGAATTAATTTAAACACATATAATCCCTAGTTAGTTCAAAATACAGTCTTGTAGTTGTCCTGCTCAGCCATTCTCACCTGATGATACCCAGCTCTAATGTCCAATTTAGTGAAAATGGCAGCATCTTTGAGCTCATCCATCAATTCATCAATTACTGGAATGGGAAACTTGTTTTTAATGGTAATGCCATTAAGTCCCCTGTAGTCTACACGAAATCTCCATGTGCCATCCTTATTTTTCACTAACAGAACTGGAGCAGCAAAGGGGCTGGTGGTAGGTTGAATGGTGCCACTTTGTATCATTTCCTTAACCATCATTTCCATTTCATTCTTATGCAGGAATGGATACCTATAAGGTCTTAAGCATACTGGATTATCCCCTTCTTGAATAGGTATTTGATGATCCTGCTTCCTCTTAGGAGGTAGTTCAGTGGACTCAGCAAGTATGTCTTGATATTGCCGTAGAAGTCCCTGAAGTTGTGGTGGTATTTCTTAGTTCTCCTTAGTTTCACCAATGGTGTATAGCTGAGCTGTCAACACTGGAGAGTGGAGATTACAGTACTTCTGAATAACATTCAACTGCACTTCTTTGACCTCTTATTATTGTTATTAGATGGCATCACCACCTCTTCTCCCTGTTAATGAAATCTAAAAGCTCTGGTGTTGAAATCCAATGATATAGGGATAACTTCCTAAAGCCACTGAGCTCCCAAAACCAAGTCATATCCCCCTAGAGGAAGTACTCTGAGGTCAGTTTGGATTGTACATTTCTGGAGCTGTATTGGCACTTGCTGACACACTCCACTACTGTGTATTACACTTCCATCAGCCACTGTCACCATCATACTTTAGTCTCTTCAGTCCTGCAATCCACCCTCCTTGCAGTGTGCTAGTCAATGAAGTTATGAGTACTCCCTGTGTCAATCAATATGTGCACTAGCTTGCCATTGATGTGACCTGATATTCTAATGGTGTTTGCAATTGTAATCCCTGACATGACATGTACAGAAATGCCAATAGGTGTTTCTTTATCCTCTGTCTCTTCCTCCTTTGTAAGGCCCTCCTCTGAGTTGGTGTTATTTTCTGTAGCTTCTTCACTCTCCCACTCCTCTTCAATCCCTATTAGTAAGAACATAGTTTTCTTGGTGCATCTGTTTCATGGAGTGTAAGATTAATCACAATAAAAACACGATTCCTTGTCTCTTTTCTCTTTCATTTCAGCTGCTGATAGCCTTCTAAACCCTGGAGTGGAGTTGTTGCTTTCCCTCTTTCCTGGCCATACTCAGCTTGACTTAGTTTTCTGCCAGTTTTCAAGAACCATGAATCAGATTTTTCAGGAGAAAGGTTGCTTAAAGATTGTGGGTTCAGTTTAGGGATTGGAGGAAGCTGTTGAGGTTTATGAAGTTCTTGATGGTGAATTCATTTTGTTCGGAATCAATTTCGGGATTGGATTGGGGTTTTCAGGCGGAAGTTGTGGAGGTTGTATTGGTAGTTACTTACTCGTGATAGTGGACGCGGGTTATATATGAAGAGATATAGATGGGTTATTGGTGGGGTTCTATTGTGGGGTGAATGACGACTAAGGCAGTAGGGATGGTGATTTGGTTCGGTGGTTGTGTGGTGGTTTGCGGTGGTTATGTATTCGAATTAGGTTCTTGATGGTGGTTCAGATTTATGGGGTTCTTGATGGTGAATTCAATTTTAAATCTTGTCTTTGATTTTGGGATACAATTGAACACAAAGAAGTTAGATTTGCCGTTGTAATTGTTGATGTTGGGTTGCGATCCGGGCAGGGAGTGATTTTGTTGTTGGTTACAATTTGTTGTCTTTGATTTGGAGATAAAATAGAACAATATGAACACTAAATAGTAAATACATCAAAAACATGGAAAACAAATAGGGGCAAAATGTCATATAGGTGGCTTAATGGTTGCGGTGGTGGTGGGGATTTAGTTGTGGTGGTGGTGAAGAAGAACACTAAGAACACCAAGTGAACAAGGATAAAACTAGGTGGTATGCATTTTTTGTAATTCCACCCTTTCAAGGGTAGGATGGTCATATAAAAGTCAAATTGCACCCCCACTAACTAATTGTAAAAGAAGGATGGTATCTATACACTCTCCATCCACTAACGGGGGGTTTCCGTCGGAGTATCAGTATTTAACCATAGTGCAGGGGGTAATTGTATTTAGCCATAATAGAGCGATATCCACTATAGTTGGGGCGTCCTGGAATACGGATCTTGTCACTTGAGCGGCATGATGGAAAGGGGGAAGCCATCCTGTCACTGGGGGATACGGGGACAACCCATAGTTGGTCTGTTCATGATATTGATGCAAATCGTGGCCTCATAAAAAAAATCACCGAGAATTTCAATACAATATCAATAGCATTACTAAGAGGGTGGTAAATTTTGCAAAAATCAAAGAAAAAAAAATCTAATCCGAAGTGGCATCTAACAAACTCAAAACCCACAACAGGGTATAAAACCTCTAAATCATAAAAAATAAACAGACCCAGAACAAAAATTCAAGAGTCTGAATTCCTTCCAAAATTCTAAGGGTTCCTCAAAAATATGTAAATTGTTTTCAAAGCATGGCTGCAATTAGAAGCAAACCTTAGATTTGGCCGCAGTTGAACCCAAAAAAACTGAACTTTTACCTGAAGTCTGCCGTGGTAGCCGCTATTGTTGCCCCATGCCACTCTGATTCTTCTCTTCTCCATCATTTGACTTTTTTGACTCGTATGTGGCTCACTTTGACCAGGTGATTTGGATCGCAAAATAATACGTTTTTTTTTGATAATTTTTTCACTGTGTTATAGAACATTTTACTCTGCAACACCATAAAAAATTTATAAAAAGTTACATCATTTAACTATCCAAATCACCGGGTCAAAGTGACCTAGTGAATAGTGGCGAAAGTCCAAAAGATGGGGAAGAGAAGAATCAAGAGTGGTAGACTACAGTCTCTGGGCGAGTAAGTCCAATGGCTTCGATCTTTCCACCACGGCACATGCCCTATAGGATTCACTGACCTCTCGCGCTTCCTGCCCTTAAAGAAATCCTTCTGATCCCAAAGCACAGTAGCGTGGGCCACAAACCCAGACAACCAAAACAAAATAACCTTCTTCTATTACCAAAGTAAGAAATCAAGCAAAGGTTTCTCTGAAACCAAAGAATGAGATAAGAGGTATATATGAACATGACAACTGTTGAGAAACAACAATTTTATTTTTCTTAAAAATTTCGTCTTATCTTCATTTTTTCGTAACGCCTTTTTTCTTTTGTTCTTCTGAATTGCAGTTGGGCTAATAATACCCATTACAGAACCAGAGCAGCTCAATCGGGCACATCAATGGGCCAAATAAACTTATTGGTAAAGAAAGCCCATATTTAGTACATTTGGCCCAATGATGTAATCGATTGGACTGCTCAGGTTCTTCATAATGCTATTATTTGTCCACCTACAAGTCATTAATAAAAGAATTTGTTCCCTAAGAAAAAGAAATAGAAAAAAGACGTTACAAAAAAATGAAAAAGAAGATGAGACGAAAAATTTAAGAAGTTTCTCACCAGTTGTCCTGTTCATATATACCCCATATCTCATTCTTTGGTTTCAGAAAAACCTTTGCTTGCTTTGGTTACAAGAAGGGTATTGTGTTTTGGTTGTCTGGGTTTGTGCCCCCACGCTACTGTGCTTTTGATTCTCCATGCCGCCAGAATCATTTCGCCGGGATCAGAAGGATTTCTTCAAGGGTAGGAAGCGTGAGGTCAGTGGATCCTGTTGGGTATGTGCCGTGGTGGAAAGATCCAAGCCATGGGACTTACTCGGCACATGAATGTAATCTTTGGGGCCACACAAGATTGGATTTGGGAAGACTATTTAAAAGTGGTGGGTTAACACAAGATTGGACTTGAGAAGACCATTTAAAAGTGGTGAGGTAACACAAGATTGGATTTGGGAAGATCATTTAAAAGTGGTGAACCCATACCCGTCCACCGCGGTTAGGACCATCGCGACTCAGAGGCTGAATACTCAAACGGATCTGTAATTTGTAGCACCCTACACTACACTTGTAGTTATTGCATAGCATCCTGTTCAAAATTTCTCAGACTATGAGTTTGAAAATCTGATATCTTGTGGTATCTGTGAAGACTGAGTAACAAACAAAAGGCTATGAGTTCCCAAATTTTCACTTTGTTACTAAGTAACAAACATTGGGAGCCTTTTGTTTGTTATTGAGAACAAGGTTTAGAACTTCCATCCTCTGATCCTCCAAGTCGCCAACGCACCAGCAATCACAATACTTAGGCTCTTTGGTAACTCAGCTAGGGCCCAAGGGCAGGGATAAGACTGAATAGCTATAGTTATCACTTAAACAAAAAATACGATACAACTCTACTTTCTGACTCTGTAGGTTCAGAGTAGTCATTATTTTTCCTTTGTCTGAGTCCCGGGAACTCTTTCTTCCAGAAAAAAATTAAATTCTTCTAAAGGGAAGTTAATTCTTGACCCGACCTAAGTTATAATCTTAGTAGGAGGAAAATAGTGTCTTTAAATACTTTATATTTTGTGATACCCTTCCTGCGGCTAATCATTATCTCTTACTGCATATATATTTTTTTTTGGTTAAAATTTCCTTCAAATAATCAGATTGATCTGTTAACATCCAGTGAGATATTGCTTTTTTTTTTCTTCTTCTTGTAATTGAATTCCTGGAACGGGTTGCGATGTCCCACCTTTAAAAAAGTGTGCTCTTCCTTCTGGTTTTAAGTTGACATCCGCTTTTCCTCTGAAGGAAGGGGAACGTTTAACTAATATAGTAACTAACTCCCTTGAATGGGGTTTGGCTTATCACTCTAGTCGAACCACCATCCTCCTTGGCATGACCATCAATATGTTTTTTATCTGCAAATTTCTCTAAAGAACTGAAAATATGTCTAAATTTATTGGTATCATGTGTCTGTGGTTGTTTCTGTTTAATCATCATCTTTGGACATGTAGGTTCACATCAGTCATTTTTCCTGGGTACTTAGATTATGGTGCGTGCGATATTTTTTATTTAAGTGATAGCTATAGCTTCATTTTATTGAAGTTCTAAGCGAGCCTTGACAGGGTTGCGCATGTGTGCGGGCTGAATCGGGCCGAACTTGAATGGGTCCGGGTCAGTGTACAGTGACTTGCAGAGTGGGCATTGTTACGGGTGGGCATACTGCTGGGCACTATAGCGGGTCGGGCCGGGTTTAACAAATTGTGGCCCGACCCGCCCCGATTGCCATCCCTGGGTGAAGCTCTTTGGTAAGATCTTAACTACTCAACCAAATGGGGTGTTTCCTTAGGTGGAGGAAGCTGCGGTTGCCGACAAGGAAGCTCCGGCTGAGAACGAGGAGGCTCCGGTTGTCGACGAGGAATCTCTGGTTGAGAACGAGGAAGCTGCGGTTGCCGACGGGGGAGCTCAGGTTGCGGCGAACAAGGGAGGTCAGGCTGGAAAAGGTCTTCCAGAGGCTGGGTTATGATGCATCTGCGATAGAGCGTCTTGAAGCCAGGAGAAGGGAATCAAGAGGGGCAAGGAGGATGTAGGAGGGTAAAAGCATGCCCTTTGGGGAAATTGTAGTTTACCTGACAGATGATTATACATCTTTCAAAACTTTTTTCGGATGCTTGTAATATCGTAACAACTTTGAATGATTTGGTTTAAATTTTATTGGCATACAGAATACTTTGTGTAGGGAATCTAAGAGGTAATTTGTGATGTTGATGCATAAGGATGCTTCATATTTTGCAGCCTACTACACTATGAGATTGGTGGATGCTGAAATCTCGGCTATTAAGGCTGGAAGATGGACAGTCTTAAACAATACCCCCGTCTCAGGGCTTATTCTCCTAGTCATGGTTGATCGATGACACCATAAACATAGGTAAAGTCCATCATAAAAAAAAGATGAAAATTCCTCAGATTTCAACTATGTTATTGATTCCTGGCGATTCAGGTGTTGATTGATTTGTCTAATGAAATGAGTGCTGGCCAGATTCTATGTCAGCTTTTAGATTCTACGTCAGATTCTGAAAGAAGCATCATCAAATCATCAAAACCATACATAAATGGACAATATGAAGAGATAGGTAGCTAACATAGAATCTGAAAGAAACATACATGTTGAGTTTTTGACTTGAAATCATTTTGGTAATATTTTTGATTCAAGGCAAAACAAATTAGGAAAGAAAATCTTTTTCAAAAGTCAAAGGTCATTCGACAGTGAACACTTTGGCTTGCTGCCAAAGAATGGTTTTTCTCAATGTTTTGAATAAAGCCACGTGAGCCTCTACTTGAGGCGGTGGTTATTAGTAGTAGTAGTATATAAGGCCAAGCCTTCTTTTGTAATAGGTACTCAGTAGTAACAATCACTAGCACACACAAAAGAGGGTTCTATAGTAGTGAGTGGAGAGCTTGATTTTGGTGCGTGTGTTAGTGATTGCAATCGGGCTTTTGGGTGGTTTCCGGGTTTTGTTTCTCTCAATAAAATCAGGTTCGGGTTGTGGAGTAGCTAGTATTCAAACTAGCAATCCACGTTAAATTCTTGTCTCTCGTTCTTTATATTGTTATCATTCTTGTTTGATACCTGGATTTATCCGCTGCGTCATAACAAACTGGTATCAGAGCCAGTTCAGGGGATCACCAGTTTTAACAAACTGGTATCAGAGCTCAGGTTAGGTTAAGGTTTCAAGAAGAAACGATGTCGGGTACTATGAAGATCGAGAAGTTCAGTGGGATAAACAGTTTCGGTCTGTGGCAGATCAAGATGAAGGCGTTGTTGAAACGCGACGATCTTTGGCTGCCTCTGGCGTCCAACAAGGGCAACGTCGACACAACCACATCGGCGTATCTAAAGATGGAGGAGAAGGCGCACGCAACGATCATGTTGTGTCTGACGGACGACGTGATCACCGGTGTCGCAGATCAGGAGAAGGCGGCTGCTTTGTGGGTCAAATTGGGGGAGCTCTACATGAAGAAATCTGTGGAAAACAAGTTGATGCTCAAGCAACGGTTGTTCGGGCTGCGAATGTCTGAAGATACGCAAATTAGTGATCACTTAGATGTTCTAAACACTATTCTGCTTGAATTGCGTAATAGTGAGGAGAAAATAAGTGATGAGGATGCGGCCTTAATTCTGTTGGTGTCGCTGCCTCCATTGTATGAGGGTTTCGTGCAATCTTTCATTGGTGGGAAAGATACGATAACCCTAGAACAGGTCAGATCTGCACTTCACACTAGGAGTTTGAGGCACAAGGCTGCAGGCATTCAGGTGACCATTATGCGGCTGGTTTAATGGTCAAAACAGGAAAAGGTAAGGGATACAAGAGGTTTGCAGGATCCAGCTTACCACATGACGTATGTGCCTACTGCAAGGAGAAAGGTCACTGGAAGAGGGAGTGTCCCAAGAAGAACCAGACGAATCTGGTTCTAGGTGGAGGGACCTCCTCCGAGGACGACATTCTTCTCTGAGCCCCTTGGGGGCGATTCTGGGCTCCTGGCATGGAGCATCTGGCGCGTGAGATCTCTGGCACGCGAATCGGGTTCTGGTTCTAGGCGCGAAAAGATTTCTGGTGCGCACTAAGTTTTTCGGGCGCATCTGAGGCATACGGGGCGCATCTGGCATGACAATTTGTGGCACTCGTCGTCGGTGCATCTGGTCTGGACGACTTCTGAGCACTTGTCATGGTGCACTGGTTCTGGCGCTGTTTGGAGCGCGTCGGGAATACATTCGGTCCTGCTTTCTCAGTGAACGTATTCGAGTCAGGTTCTAGGTGGAGGCGTGCTCGTTTCAGATTCAGGGAGACACATCAGTTTCAGGTTTGAGAGAAACATCGGTTCTGGTTCAGGGTTGCTGAGATGATTCAAGTCAAGGTTGAGATTTGTTGATTTTTTGACTTGCAATCATTTTGGTAATATTTTTGATTCAAGGCAAAAAAAATTAGGAAAGAAAATCTTTTTCAAAAGTCAAAGGTCATTCGACAGTGAACACTTTGGCTTGCTGCCAAAGAATGGTTTTTCTCAATGTTTTGAATAAAGCCACGTGAGCCTCTACTTGAGGCGGTGGTTATTAGTAGTAGTAGTATATAAGGCCAAGCCTTCTTTTGTAATAGGTAGTCAGTAGTAACAATCACTAGCACACACAAAAGAGGGTTCTATAGTAGTGAGTGGAGAGCTTGATTTTGGTGCGTGTGTTAGTGATTGCAATCGGGTTTTTGGGTGGTTTCCGGGTTTTGTTTCTCTCAATAAAATCAGGTTCGGGTTGTGGAGTAGCTAGTATTCAAACTAGCAATCCACGTTAAATTCTTGTCTCTCGTTCTTTATATTGTTATCAATCTTGTTTGATACCCGGATTTATCCGCTGCATCATAACAAACTGGTATCAGAGCCAGGTCAGGGGATCACCAGTTTTAACAAACTGGTATCAGAGCTCAGGTTAGGTTAAGGTTTCAAGAAGAAACGATGTCGGGTACTATGAAGATCGAGAAGTTCAGTGGGAGAAACAGTTTCGGTCTGTGGCAGATCAAGATGAAGGCGTTGTTGAAACGCGACGATCTTTGGCTGCCTCTGGCGTCCAACAAGGGCAACGTCGACACAACCACATCGGCGTATCTGAAGATGGAGGAGAAGGCGCACGCAACGATCATGTTGTGTCTGACGGACGACGTGATCACCGGTGTCGCAGATCAGGAGAAGGCGGCTGCTTTGTGGGTCAAATTGGGGGAGATCTACATGAAGAAATCTGTGGAAAACAAGTTGATGCTCAAGCAACGGTTGTTCGGGCTGCGAATGTCTGAAGATACGCAAATTAGTGATCACTTAGATGTTCTAAACACTATTCCGCTTGAATTGCGTAATAGTGAGGAGAAAATAAGTGATGAGGATGCGGCCTTAATTCTGTTGGTGTCGCTGCCTCCATTGTATGAGGGTTTCGTGCAATCTTTCATTGGTGGGAAAGATACGATAACCCTAGAACAGGTCAGATCTGCACTTCACACTAGGAGTTTGAGGGACAAGGCTGCAGGCATTCAGGTGACCATTATGCGGCTGGTTTAATGGTCAAAACAGGAAAAGGTAAGGGATACAAGAGGTTCGCAGGATCCAGCTTACCACATGACGTATGTGCCTACTGCAAGGAGAAAGGTCACTGGAAGAGGGAGTGTCCCAAGAAGAACCAGACGAATCTGGTTCTAGGTGGAGGGACCTCCTCCGAGGACGACATTCTTCTCTGAGCCCCTTGGGGGCGATTCTGGGCTCCTGGCATGGAGCATCTGGCGCGTGAGATCTCTGGCACGCGAATCGTGTTCTGGTTCTAGGCGCGAAAAGATTTCTGGTGCGCACTAAGTTTTTCGGGCGCATCTGAGGCATACGGGGCGCATCTGGCATGACAATTTGTGGCACTCGTCGTCGGTGCATCTGGTCTGGACGACTTCTGAGCACTTGTCATGGTGCACTGGTTCTGGCGCTGTTTGGAGCGCGTCGGGAATACATTCGGTCCTGCTTTCTCAGTGAATGTATTCGAGTCAGGTTCTAGGTGGAGGCGTGCTCGTTTCAGATTCAGGGAGACGCATCAGTTTCAGGTTTGAGAGAAACATCGGTTCTGGTTCAGGGTTGCTGAGATGATTCAAGTCAAGGTTGAGATTTGTTGAGTTTTTGACTTGCAATCATTTTGGTAATATTTTTGATTCAAGGCAAAAAAAATTAGGAAAGAAAATCTTTTTCAAAAGTCAAAGGTCATTCGACAGTGAACACTTTGGCTTGCTGCCAAAGAATGGTTTTTCTCAATGTTTTGAATAAAGCCACGTGAGCCTCTACTTGAGGCGGTGGTTATTAGTAGTAGTAGTATATAAGGCCAAGCCTTCTTTTGTAATAGGTAGTCAGTAGTAACAATCACTAGCACACACAAAAGAGGGTTCTATAGTAGTGAGTGGAGAGCTTGATTTTGGTGCGTGTGTTAGTGATTGCAATCGGGTTTTTGGGTGGTTTCCGGGTTTTGTTTCTCTCAATAAAATAAGGTTCGGGTTGTGGAGTAGCTAGTATTCAAACTAGCGATCCACGTTAAATTCTTGTCTCTCGTTCTTTATATTGTTATCATTCTTGTTTGATACCCGGATTTATCCGCTGCGTCATAACAAACTGGTATCAGAGCCAGGTCAGGGGATCACCAGTTTTAACAAACTGGTATCAGAGCTCAGGTTAGGTTAAGGTTTCAAGAAGAAACGATGTCGGGTACTATGAAGATCGAGAAGTTCAATGGGAGAAACAGTTTCGGTCTGTGGCAGATCAAGATGAAGGCGTTGTTGAAACGCGACGATCTTTGGCTGCCTCTGGCGTCCAACAAGGGCAACGTCGACACAACCACATCGGCGTATCTGAAGATGGAGGAGAAGGCGCACGCAACGATCATGTTGTGTCTGACGGACGACGTGATCACCGGTGTCGCAGATCAGGAGAAGGCGGCTGCTTTGTGGGTCAAATTGGGGGAGCTCTACATGAAGAAATCTGTGGAAAACAAGTTGATGCTCAAGCAACGGTTGTTCGGGCTGCGAATGTCTGAAGATACGCAAATTAGTGATCACTTAGATGTTCTAAACACTATTCTGCTTGAATTGCGTAATAGTGAGGAGAAAATAAGTGATGAGGATGCGGCCTTAATTCTATTGGTGTTGCTGCCTCCATTGTATGAGGGTTTCGTGCAATCTTTCATTGGTGGGAAAGATACGATAACCCTAGAACAGGTCAGATCTGCACTTCACACTAGGAGTTTGAGGCACAAGGCTGCAGGCATTCAGGTGACCATTATGCGGCTGGTTTAATGGTCAAAACAGGAAAAGGTAAGGGATACAAGAGGTTTGCAGGATCCAGCTTACCACATGACGTATGTGCCTACTGCAAGGAGAAAGGTCACTTGAAGAGGGAGTGTCCCAAGAAGAACCAGACGAATCTGGTTCTAGGTGGAGGGACCTCCTACGAGGACGACATTCTTCTCTGAGCCCCTTGGGGGCGATTCTGGGCTCCTGGCATGGAGCATCTGGCGCGTGAGATCTCTGGCACGCGAATCGGGTTCTGGTTCTAGGCGCGAAAAGATTTCTGGTGCGCACTAAGTTTTTCGGGCGCATCTGAGGCATACGGGGCGCATCTGGCATGACAATTTGTGGCACTCGTCGTCGGTGCATCTGGTCTGGACGACTTCTGAGCACTTGTCATGGTGCACTGGTTCTGGCGCTGTTTGGAGCGCGTCGGGAATACATTCGGTCCTGCTTTCTCAGTGAATGTATTCGAGTCAGGTTCTAGGTGGAGGCATGCTCGTTTCAGATTCAGGGAGACGCATCAGTTTCAGGTTTGAGAGAAACATCGGTTCTGGTTCAGGTTTGCTGAGATGATTCAAGTCAAGGTTGAGATTTGTTGAGTTTTTGACTTGAAATCATTTTGGTAATATTTTTGATTCAAGGCAAAAAAAATTAGGAAAGAAAATCTTTTTCAAAAGTCAAAGGTCATTCGGCAGTGAACACTTTGGCTTGCTGCCAAAGAATGGTTTTTCTCAATGTTTTGAATAAAGCCACGTGAGCCTCTACTTGAGGCGGTGGTTATTAGTAGTAGTAGTATATAAGGCCAAGCCTTCTTTTGTAATAGGTAGTCAGTAGTAACAATCACTAGCACACACAAAAGAGGGTTCTATAGTAGTGAGTGGAGAGCTTGATTTTGGTGCGTGTGTTAGTGATTGCAATCGGGTTTTTGGGTGGTTTCCGGGTTTTGTTTCTCTCAATAAAATCAGGTTCGGGTTGTGGAGTAGCTAGTATTCAAACTAGCGATCCACGATAAATTCTTGTCTCTCGTTCTTTATATTGTTATCATTCTTGTTTGATACCCGGATTTATCCGCTGCGTCATAACAAACTGGTATCAGAGCTCAGGTTAGGTTAAGGTTTCAAGAAGAAACGATGTCGGGTACTATGAAGATCGAGAAGTTCAGTGGGAGAAACAGTTTCGGTCTGTGGCAGATCAAGATAAAGGCGTTGTTGAAACGCGACGATCTTTGGCTGCCTCTGGCGTCCAACAAGGGCAACGTCGACACAACCACATCGGCGTATCTGAAGATGGAGGAGAAGGCGCACGCAACGATCATGTTGTGTCTGACGGACGACGTGATCACCGGTGTCGCAGATCAGGAGAAGGCGGCTGCTTTGTGGGTCAAATTGGGGGAGCTCTACATGAAGAAATCTGTGGAAAACAAGTTGATGCTCATGCAACGGTTTTTCGGGCTGCGAATGTCTGAAGATACGAAAATTAGTGATCAATTAGATGCTCTAAACACTATTCTGCTTGAATTGCGTAATAGTGAGGAGAAAATAAGTGATGAGGATGCGGCCTTAATTCTGTTGGTGTCGCTGCCTCCATTGTATGAGGGTTTCGTGCAATCTTTCATTGGTGGGAAAGATACGATAACCCTAGAACAGGTCAGATCTGCACTTCACACTAGGAGTTTGAGGCACAAGGCTGCAGGCATTCAGGTGACCATTATGCGGCTGGTTTAATGGTCAAAACAGGAAAAGGTAAGGGATACAAGAGGTTTGCAGGATCCAGCTTACCACATGACGTATGTGCCTACTGCAAGGAGAAAGGTCACTTGAAGAGGGAGTGTCCCAAGAAGAACCAGACGAATCTGGTTCTAGGTGGAGGGACCTCCTACGAGGACGACATTCTTCTCTGAGCCCCTTGGGGGCGATTCTGGGCTCCTGGCATGGAGCATCTGGCGCGTGAGATCTCTGGCACGCGAATCGGGTTCTGGTTCTAGGCGCGAAAAGATTTCTGGTGCGCACTAAGTTTTTCGGGCGCATCTGAGGCATACGGGGCGCATCTGGCATGACAATTTGTGGCACTCGTCGTCGGTGCATCTGGTCTGGACGACTTCTGAGCACTTGTCATGGTGCACTGGTTCTGGCGCTGTTTGGAGCGCGTCGGGAATACATTCGGTCGTGCTTTCTCAGTGAATGTATTCGAGTCAGGTTCTAGGTGGAGGCATGCTCGTTTCAGATTCAGGGAGACGCATCAGTTTCAGGTTTGAGAGAAGCATCGGTTCTGGTTCAGGGTTGCTGAGATGATTCAAGTCAAGGTTGAGATTTGTTGAGTTTTTGACTTGCAATCATTTTGGTAATATTTTTGATTCAAGGCAAAAAAATTAGGAAAGAAAATCTTTTTCAAAAGTCAAAGGTCATTCGGCAGTGAACACTTTGGCTTGCTGCCAAAGAATGGTTTTTCTCAATGTTTTGAATAAAGCCACGTGAGCCTCTACTTGAGGCGGTGGTTATTAGTAGTAGTAGTATATAAGGCCAAGCCTTCTTTTGTAATAGGTAGTCAGTAGTAACAATCACTAGCACACACAAAAGAGGGTTCTATAGTAGTGAGTTGAGAGCTTGTTTTTGGTGCATGTGTTAGTGATTGTAATCGGGTTTTTGGGTGGTTTCCGGGTTTTGTTTCTCTCAATAAAATCGGGTTCGGGTTGTGGAGTAGCTAGTATTCAAACTAGCGATCCACGTTAAATTCTTGTCTCTCTTTCTTTATATTTTTATCGTTCTTGTTTGATACCCGGATTTATCCGTTGCGTCATAACAATACATGAGGTGATTCTTGCCCTTTGTGTCGCTTGGTTAGTGAAATATCGAGCAACTACGTTGAGATCCCAAACGTGATATCCTCAACATACCCTCCTCTCAAATCTCACAAATCCATGAAGTTGGCGGCTTTTCGAAGCCTCTTAATCCTGCTCCATATCTCATTTGGGAATACTGATAGCTCCATCAATCCATAGATAGACCAACCCTTGTTAGGTGAGTTATCAGTATCTCTGTTGGGAATACTGATAGCTCACAGTGTTACTTGGAGTATCAACATTCATCGGATCATAGTAGATTATATTTTAGTTTGTCTAATCTAAAGGAGACATGAAATACAACAAAAAATACATTTTACTTATACTTTAACAAGTATAAATGTAGGAAATTGCGTGTGTATGTCGGAATCACTAGACCTAGATAATCTCTGAGTCGTGTGGATCACTTTCAGATTAGAGTATTTCGGTGGTGTACACGAAATCAATAATCGGATAAAACAGAGATTCAAGAACGAATATGGTTTGCTATGGATTTCCTCTATGTTTATGAATTCGACCAAAAGCCAACTTAAAGGAAGGGAAGGCGGTTAATCACGTCAGTTATAACCACCAACGCAGCGGTTATACCTGTTGTGAGTTCAGTCCTTTTTTTCAACGAAATACAAATCGGAGACTATTTTTGTGAAGCGAAAAACGTCCGAAATCCAATTTTTCCACGCTCAGCGCGACCGCCACCAGGTACGTTGCCCCTTGGACCCCACCGGGAGTGCTTCCCCCGAACCCTCGCAGTCACCCGGGAGTTCGTTGTTCAAGACATTAGTATAGTCGTGTACATGCGTGTACTCCACACCTCATCATGTGTACAATGTGTACGCCAATGTCTATTTTGGTTGGTAAGTAAATTCAATTACACAAAATGACCGATGACACTAAAATTACCAACAATAAAATTCATTAATTTTATCATAACAAGTGAACGCTCAAATGTTGGAGAAGTTATGAATTTGTTATTTGTACAAGTAAACCAAGCACCTACATTTCTGACCTCTAAAAGCCCCTACTTGTCTTAAGTAAGATTTCAACAATGCATTATCTCGTTAGTTTGCTTCCCCATGCCACTTTTATCATAATTAAAAAAAAAACTAGAACTAAGTCTCTCATAAGAACCACAACATCTTTTGGAAGATATTTGTCCATTTCATCCAAAACAAGTTTCATGAGGTCGAAAAGGGTCACCCAAAAACAAGACCTAAGACCCAGTTAGACTTAGTAACACCAGAGATTTGCAAAAGAATAAAGTTCCCAGATATATGTACACGTGAACAACTAAGGACATATGATTAACCAAATTATATAAGAATGAGTGAATCTTTCTGTAATGTTGTAGAGCTACAATCCCTCTACAATATTTAAAAAAAAAATACAAGTTCTAACATTATTTGGCTAATTAAATAACATCCTCAAAATTCTTTTTCATGTTGGTAAAAAAACACGACACATAAGAGAGTATATGTTAGCGCTATGTCCCTTCTTCTTACTGTCCATTTATGTATATTGACTTAGTACCTTCCATAAATCTTTCGTGCAACCTATATTTTTGGTAGTCGCTGAGATACCATTGACAAAGAGTATAAGCCTTGAGAGGTGTGGTATTGTTTAAGAATGTCAATCCTCCAATCCCAATATATCATCAACAATACCCGAGGTTTCAAAACCAAAGTAGCTGCAAAATATGAAGGTAAATGAAAATCACAACGATCCCTCTCGGGGATTCACGACAGATCATTTCGTCGTCATCGTCTTCTTCTTCATCAGAGGGTGCTCTAGAAAATCTAGGGTTTTGAATTTTCTGACCAAAATGCAGTCTTCTTCTTATTCTTCTTCTTCCAGCAGGAGGAGGAGCCTAGTTTTTAGAAATGGAGTAAGAGTGGAGGTCAGGAGGAACAACGATCCCTCTCAGTGATTACGGTAATCTTCGGCTCGTCTTCGACGACTAAGCACAAAGAGGGAAAAGTCTTGGTGGAGTACATAAATTGAGAACCACCACTGCTACCATTAGCCGCGATGAAATAAACAATGACTTCCCCCATCAATAGAGGAAGTACGTCTCTGCTCCCGATGTGAGTCATGTCCCTCCATCGAAGCTCCACCGCCCATGCTTCAAAGTCGGCGACTCTGTTGACGTACTTGATGTTAATGCCTGGAGGAAAGGAAAAATCCTCGATGTGCTTGATTAGGAGAATTCCACTACCTCTTATTTAGTTTTATTTGGAAACCCTAAAGCCCTAGAGCAAGTGAAAACAAGATCAGGAGGTGGATGAGGTGTACCCATTCCAAGAATGGTTCTTGCGTCTTCACCGCGATGGGTGACGGCTCTGGGCTTCTCAATTTCCAACCCCAAACAACAACATTGTTTTGGAAAGAGAGAAGTCAAGAGCCATCGCCCAATCCCGGCGAAGACACAAGAACCATTGTTGGAACGTGTACACCTCCTGATCTTGTCCTTGTTCTTGCTTTGGGGCTTTAGGGTTTCCAATGGAAACTAAATAGGAGGTAGTGTAATTGTCCTGATCAATTACATCAAGAATTTTTCCTTTCCTCCCGGCATTAACGTCGAGTGCATCAACATAGTCACCGACTTTGAAGCATGGGCGGTGGAGCTCCAATGCACGGACATGTCTTGCATTGGTAGCAGAGACGTACTCCATCTTCCGCGGGGGAAAGTTGTTTATTTCATCGCTACTAGTGGTCGCGGTGGTGGTTGTTGAATTTACGTACTCCACCAAGACCTTTCCCTCCTTGTTCTTAGCCACAGGAGACGAACCGACGATTATCGTTGTGAACCACCAAGAGTGATCATTGTTCTGGCTGACCTCCTATCTCCATTTCTGAAAACGAGGTCCTCCCCCTGTTGCTCCTGCAGGAAGAAGAAGAAGACGACGAAGACTGCATTTTGGTCAGAAAAATCCAAACCTTAGTTTTCAGAGCACCCTCCTCATGATGATGAAGAAGAAGAAGACGACGAAATGGGACTGATTCGTCTAGAACCACCGAGAAGGATCGTAATGATTTTCGGTTCCCTTCATATTTTGCAGCCTAATTTCGTTCTGAAACTTCTGGTATTGATGATGATATACTGGGGATGGAGGATTGATATTCTAAACAATGCTGCACCTCTCAAGGATTATAATCCTTGTCAATGGTAGCCCAGTCGATACCATAGACCGAGGTTGCATGAAAGAATTACGAAAGTTACAAGTCCATCATACATAAACGGACAGTAAGAATAGGGATAGATATTTAATATATAATATGAAAGATACATATTGTTGGTGTGGTTCCACCGCAAATGGTGGATTTACCACACCGGATTATTACTCGCATGAGTAATTAAAAAAAAAAAAAAAGGAATTCAAAATGGTGGGCTTGTTGTTACCCAGCATGTATCACCGTTGGTATATCTTCACACATGGTGTGTGTATGGCTTTGAGTGGGCCACATGGGCCAATGGGCTGATTGTGTCTCACAATTAGTGTGTGGTTGGTGAGCTGGTGAATACACAAAGTGAGTGAGAGAGCAACAGAGAGGCTTACGGGAGAAGGCAGAGGTCATTTCAATTGGGTTTGTTGAAGGTCCGACAGCAAGCTTCCCGGAGAAATCCAACGGTGAATTTAGCTCGGATTGAGCTGAACTTTTAAGAGCTTGCTTCTGGGTAGGTAAGTAAAATATAGACTAGTTGGATTTTAATTTAGAGCTCTCTAAATTCACTTTTTCGGTTCACCCTAGATTGCAGTCTAGATGATATTGTAAGCAAAGAATGGATTTTTCTTACTTGGTTGAACCTCTAGCTTGCTAGAGATGTATATGTTGATCCTACTATTGATATAGTGTAAGTATTTGAGTCGAGAGTGGCTCCGTGGTTTTTCCTGATGTTGGGTTTTCCACGTTAAAATTGGTTTTGTCTCATTTTAGCTTATGGTCTTCAACTGCAATTGTGTTTCTCTCTGTTTAGTTGCATATCCGTGGGGAAAGTTTGATTCTTGGGTGTATTTTCTTCCGCTACGACTTCGTTATTTGTCGTGTTTTTTAGCCCGGATTCCCCAACAAGTGGTATCAGAGCCAGGTTGATTGTTGTTGGCTCGTGTTGTGTTGACTTAAATGGATGAGCATAGTGTTGGTGGCACGATGATAAATTTGAATTCGGCAAATTATTCAATTTGGAAACCGAGGATGGAGGATTGCTATTCTGTAATGATTTGTACGATCCTGTCGAAGGTGATTCTTCGAAGCCGGCCACTATGACAAACAAGGCTTGGGACACCTTGCATAGGAAGACTGTGGCCACTATTAGACAGTGGATTGACCAAAGACTTTTTCACAACGTCGCCAAAGAGACAAGAGCGGATGTATTGTGGAAAAATATAGAGTCTTTGTATGAGAGATAGACAGCTCAGAACAAGATGCACCTCATGAAGCGGCTTGTGAATTTGAGGTACAGGGATGGCCAGAGTGTGTCTGAGCATATGAGCAGGTTTCAGGAGCTCATGAATCAGCTGACGGCGCTGCAGATTGTATTTGATGATGAGATTCAGGCATTGTTTCTCCTCAGTAGCTTGCCAGATAGCTGGGAAAATTTAACAGTGGCTCTCAGCAATTCAGCTCCGGATGGAAAGTTGACTAATGACATGGTCAAGGATAGCTTGTTGAATGAAGAAGCTAGACGGTCCGAGTCAGGCATGAACTCGGAGGCTGAGGCACTGGTTTCAGAAAAGAAACAGGATAGAGGGAGAAGTCACAACAGGGTTCCAAAGAAAAACAGAAACCACTCGAGAGGCCAGTCCAGTGATTGGAAGAAAAGTGTGAAATGCTACCATTGTGGGGGGTATGGGACATATTAAGAAAGAGTGCAGGAAGCTGAAGAACAAGGGACAGAATGGGTTAGACAACAAGAATGAGAAGACAGTTGCTACAACAACTAAGGATGATACTCTCATGTGAGGAGAATGTTGTGAGTATAGCTTGTCAGAGCAGCATGTGGGTTATTGACAGTGGGGCTTCCATTCATGTTACCTCCGGGAGGGAGTTCTTCTCATCTTACAGACCAGGTGACTATGGTGTTGTCATGATGGGGAATGAAGGTGTGTCAAAGATCATTGGCATGGGTGATTTTTTCTTGGAGACTAACACTGGAAGCAAGCTTGTTCTCAGGGATGTCAGACATGTTCCAGATATTCGGCTGAATTTGATTTCTGGAGGGAAGCTTGATGAAGAAGGGTATAACAATCATTTCGGTGCTGGGAAATGGAGACAAACTCGGGGCTCATTGGTTGTTTCTAGAGGGAAGAAGGAGTGCTCACTGTATGTGATGCATGCAAAGCTTACCATTCCAGTGGTAAATGCAGTTGATGATTCCTACACAGATTTGTGGCACAAGAGGCTAGGTCACATGAGTCAGAAAGGACTGGATGTCCTAACCAAGCGAGAGCAGCTCCCGGGCATTAAAGATAATCCTTTGAAGCATTGTACTCAATGTTTGGCTAGAAAGCAACACATGTTGAGTTTTCAGCATTCTTATGGTTCTAGAAAGTCTGCTATTCTAGAACTAGTACATTCTGATGTTTGTGGACCCATGAAGATGCAAACACTTTGTGGTGCGAGATACTTTGTCACTTTCATTGATGATCATTCAAGGAAAGTGTGGGCATACACTCTTCGGAGTAAGGACCAAGTGGCTGATGTGTTTAAGGAGTTTCATGCTAGTGTTAAGAGGGAAACTGGAAAGCCATTGAAGTGCATCAGGACTGATAATGGCGGTGAGTACAAGGGTTCCTTCCACTGGTATTGCAGGAACCATGGGATTAAGAATCAGGGACACCTCCCAAGACCCCACAGCATAATGGTGTAGCAGAAAAGATGAACAAGACCATGATTGAGAAGATCAAATGTATGTTGTCACAGGCAAAACTGCCAAGAACCTTTTGGGGTGAGCCGATGAGAACAGTTGTGGATTTGATGAATCTCTCTCATTCAGTTCCTTTGGATACAGATATACCTGACAGAGTATGGACATGTAGAGATGTGTCTTATGATCACTTGAGAGTGTTCGGGTGTCGGGCATTGGTACATGTCCCGAAAGATGAAAGATCAAAGCTTGACGACAAATCCAAGCAGTGTATCTTTCTGGGTTAGGGCCATGAAGAGTTTGGGTACCGTTTTATGGGATCCAGTTACCAAGAAGATTGTCAGGAGCCGAGATGTGGTATTTCTCGAAGATCAGACTATTGAGGACATTGATAGATGTGATAAGCCTCAAGTTGATAGTGATGATTTTGAAGACATGCCATTTCCTACTCCAACTGAGCATGGTCATGAGATAGTGTAGGATGATCAGGGTGATGCAGGTGATGTTGATTAACCTCGAGTTGATGATCAGGCAGATGCACAGGATGAGGTGTCACCTCCAGAGCCACCAGCTCTAGCTGTCACAGATTTGAGGAGATCTAGCAGAGATCGACAACCCTACCGAAAGTATTCTCCGTCTGAGTATGTGACACTCACGGATGAGGGGGAGCCAGAGATCTATGATGAGGCCATGACAGTTGACAAGAAAGAGAAATGGCTGAAAGCCATGGAATCTGAGATGCGGTCCTTACATGAGAACAACACCTATGAGTTGGTGGAGTTGCCTAAGGGTAAGAGAGCACTCAAGAACAGATGGGTCTACAGGTTGAAGTCTGAGAACTCGGAACCAAGATATAAAGCAAGATTGGTTGTGAAAGGGTTCAGGCAGAGGAAATGAGTAGACCACAAGGAGATATTCTCACCGGTAGTGAAGATGTCGTCTATCCGGGTTGTTCTAGGTATAGCTGCCAGCAGAGACTGGGAGATTGAGCAACTTGATGTCAAGACTGCGTTCCTTCATGGTGATTTGAAGGAGGAGATCTACATGGAACAACCGGAGGGTTTCAGAGTTCAGGGAAAGGAGAATCTAGTGTGCAAGCTGAAGAAGAGTATGTATGGCTTGAAGCAGGCATCAGGACAATGGTATAGGAAGTTTGACTCATTCATGGGGGAGCATGAATATAAGAAGACAATTTCGGATCATTGTGTGTTTGTGAAGAATTTCTCTGACGGTGATTCGATCATTCTTCTTCTGTATGTCGATGAGATGTTGATCGTTGGTCTTGATGCCAATAAGATTTCCAGGTTGAAGAAGGAGTTGGGCAAATCCGTTGCAATGAAGGATTTGGGTCCGCGGAGCAAATTCTGGGTATGAGAATTTCGCGAGACCGGAAAGCCAAGAGGCTTTGGTTATCTCAGGAGTCCTACATTGAGAAGGTCCTGAAGAGGTTTAATATGGACGAGGCAAAGCCCAGTCAAGCTGAGTTCAAGCAGAGTCCCAAGAAAGAGGCAGAGAAGGAAGACATGATGCCGGTTCTGTATGCTTCAGTAGTGGGTAGTTTGATGTACGCCATGGTGTCTACGAGGTCGGACATAGCTCATGCGGTTGGCGTCGTCAGCCGGTTTCTCTCCAATCCTGGTAGAGAGCATTGGTCGGCGGTTAAGCGGATATTCGGGTATCTCAGGGGTACTTCTAAGTTGTGTATTTGATTTGGAAATGGTGATCCTACTCTTGTTATTTTCACGGATGCTGACATGGATGGGAATATTGATTCGAGGAAGTCTACGTCTGGGTATCTGAACACTTTTGCTCGGGGAGCAGTGTCGTGGCAGTCTAGGTTGCAGAAATGTGTTGCATTGTCTACTACTGAGGCTGAGTTTACTGAAGCTACTGAGGGTTGCAAGGAGGTTCTTTGGATGAAGAAGCTGTTACAACAACTAGGGTTGAAGCAAGAGAAGTATACTCTATACTGTGGCAGTCAGAGTGCGATCCATCTCATCAAGAACTCGAGTTTTCACTCGAGATCCAAGCACATTGATGTGAGGTATCAGTGCATTCAGGATGTGTCGGATGGGAGGTCGGTTGAACTTATCAAGATTCATACCGACGACATTTGTGCTGATATGATGACGAAGTCTGTACCGATTGCGAAGCTTGAAGTGTGTAGAAGCATCGCGGGTATGGAGTCCTCCATATGAGGTGGAGGGGGAGATTTTTGGTGTGGGTCCACCGCATATGGTGAATTTACCACACCGGATTATTACTCGCATGAGTAATTACATAAAACAAAAAGAAAAAGAAAAAAGAAAAAAAAGGAATTCAAAATGGTGGGTTGGTTGTTACCCAGCATGTATCACCGTTGGTATATCTTCACACATGGTGTGTGTGTGTGTGTATGGCTCTGAGTGGGCCACGTGGGCCAATGGGATGGTTGTGTCTCACAATTAGTGTGTGGTTGGTGAGCTGGTGAATACACACAGTGAGTGAGAGAGCAACAGAGAGGCTTACGAGAGAAGACAGAGGTCATTTCTGGTGGGTTTGTTGAAGGTCCGTCAGCAAGCTTCCCGGAGAAATCCAACGGTGAATTTAACTTGGATTGAGCTGAATATTTAGGAGCTTGCTCCTGGGTAGGTAAGTAAAATATCTACCGGTTGGATTTTGATTTAGAGCTATCTAAGTTCACTTTCTCGGTTCACCCTAGATTGTAGTCTAGATGATATTGTAAGCAAATAATGGATTTTTCTTGCTTGGTTGAGCCTCTAGCTTGCTAGAGATGTATGTGTTGATCCTAATATTGATATAGTTGAAGTATTTGAGTCGAGAGTGCCTCCGTGGTTTTTCCCGATTTTGGGTTTTCCAGGTTAAAATTGGTTTTGTCTCGTTTTAGCTTATTGTCTTCAATTGCAATTGTGTTGCTCTCCGTTTAGTTACATATCCGTGGGGAAAGTTTGATTCTTGGGTGTACTTACTTCCACTACGACTTAGTTAATTGTCGTGTTTTTTTAGCCCGGATTCCCCAACACATATCTGAGGCTTCTTTTTTCCCTTTGTGTCGCTTGGTTGGTGGATCTTCCTTGCATGCTTCACTACAACAAATATGACATTTGTTGACAGTTTTTTTGTCGACAGACGATTTTTTGTCGATGGTTACGCGATTAATCGACAATATCAGAATTTGTCGATGCACATGATATTTTTTGTCGACCTTTTAGTTATTATTTTATCATTCTCAATAATGTGGTCAATATATTGTGATTATTTATCCGATTTTGACATCTACTTACATAGTGACATTTTTTTTTGTCAACTCCTGCTTTAAAATTTTGGAGGGTAACTTATTAATTTTTCCCGCACTCCAAAATTGTAAGGAGGGAATAAAAAATTAATTCCCCCCACACGTTTTACGAGGTTATGCAGAAGTCTCTCACCCTCTCTCACATTCACACGACTCTCCCAATTCCGTCACTCTCAGAAGTCTCTCACCCTCTCTCACCCTCAATCGATCGAATCGGTCCTTCCAGTCTCTCAATCGATCGAATCCTTCAACAATCTTCGCCTTAGATCTGTGAAGGCCTCTTTAATCTTCGCCGGAGTTGCTGTGAACGCCTCTTCAATCGATTTCAGGTATGGGACTGTTTCATCTTCTTCTTCTTTGATCTCTCTGTAATCGACTATTTCATCTTCTTCTTCTTCTTCCGTTTGATGTTCTTGTTCCATCTCTGTGATGGCATCTTTCAATTTCTTGTCTTGTTCCATCTGTGTGTTGATTTGCATGTTCGATTCTGTGTTGTTCCGGTTGATGTGTCTGATTATGTTGTCTTCTTCCATCTTCTAGTGATTTATGAGACGTATGTGTGTGTGATTTGGTATTCCATTGAAAGTTCTAGGGTTTTCTGCGGATTGGTTCATGTTCTAGGGTTAGTCGTCTTAAAATTTCTTCAGACATGTATGTGTTCATGTTCTAGGGTTTCTGCAGATGGGTAATTTCTGTTTTAGGGTTTGGCCTCTTTAAATTTCTTCTGTCCTGTATGTTCATGTTCTAGGGTTTGCTGTCATGTATGTATTATTTTTTGCTGATTGAATGTGTGGTTACATTCCAGCTTTGATTGGTATGAAAGGTTATGCTTAATTCTCCCTTGTTTATGGTTATTGTTTCCGGAATGTGTACTGTATTTGCGTAAACATGTCCTGATTTACTTAGCAACCTGAAACAGTGAGATATCGACTTCCTCGGCATATATAGTGATATACACATGTCTTTAAACAGTTCAATTGTTCCATGTAAACAGAAATCAGAAAAGCACTGTAGTACTAACTATCAATCAATCTAAAGTCATGTAGCAATTGATAGATTCATGAATGAAACGCAGGACATACAAAATCATTGTTGGCTAAAACTAGTCCAAGCTTAACGAGATCTGAAAGCATAAAAAGAAAAAGGAGAAGGTGATTAACGCATACGTAGAAGTACTTATGTGAACTTGAAGTTGATACTACAGTGATTTGGAATGATTAAATTAAGTGCGAAACTGTTACGATCAAAGTCAGAATATACACAGATATTTAAACATTTCAATTGTTCATATAGGATTACCTCTTATGCATATAGCACAAGCTAATAGACGCATACGTACAAGTATTTATGTTTGGTGCACTGCATATAGGATTACCTGTTGTGCATATCATTACGTGTTTTTTGTTACAGAGTCTTATTGCGGTTAATATTACTTTATGTCTTTATTGTCAGCTCTGAGCAGTTGAAGTTATTTTTTGCAGGTGGTGACTGTAAAGCTTGAGGCGATTGAAGTTTGTCGGACTGTCAAGTACTTGGCTTCCTGTTCTCGTTCTAAATTTCGGCCCTCCATTTTGTTAGTATGTTACTTTACATTTATTATTATTCTATCTGCATTTGTTATTTTCGCATGTGACTTCTTTTCGTTTCATCTGTTTGTGTCCTGTAGAAATTGACATGGTATTTCATCTTCTAAGTATTAACTGTCAATATTGTTTCGTATCTGCATTGCTGCTATCGATAACTTTACGTAATTAAGCATCCGATACGCGGTTGTCTTGTTTCATGTACTGTAGTTGTATGAGTACGAACCGATACGTGCTTGTTTGTTGCTGCTTTAGTGTAGTGTTTTATTTACGTGTCAGTGTTTACAGAATGTTCTGAATTGAAAATAATGACTTTGTTATGAAGCAGTTACGGATAATGTACTACATAGTCTCGTAACTCGTTCTTGTCTTGTTTGAAAATCATGCGTTTGTTCAACTGTCAACTTTGTTAATGGTGACATAACTGTTTCTGTTATTTTTGTTTATTTTTAATAAAAGTATTGATAGTTATATATATATATATGACGTGTAGGTAGTGATGGATCGAAGTTGGATTGGGTTGAATGATAAATGGTGTGACAAATATGTTAATGGTGTTTCAAACTTCATTAAGTTTGCGATTCGTCATGCTGATGGAATGAATAGGATACGTTGCCCATGTTCTAGGTGTGTTAACGTAACCTTCAGATCTCTTACTGATGTAAGAGAGCATCTGCATCAGAATGGGATGCTGGAAGGCTATGTGAATTGGGTATTTCATGGGGAGGGTTACGGATTAGGTGAGGTTGCCGTGAATGTGTCCGGTGACTGTGTAGATGACATACCCGAGACACGCGTTGACGTGGAGGGCTTGATAGGGGACTTACAAGAGGGTAGGTTTGCTGGTAATGTTAGGGATGATATATCATCCGATGGAACACATTTAAAAAACGGGGAGGGTGATACATTTGCTAAGCTGTTAAGCGATGCACAATGTGAGGCATACCCAAGGTGTCGGAAGTTCTCTAAGCTGTCACTAATAATAAGGTTGCTGCATATTAAGACGCTTTGTAAATGGAGTAATAAATCGGTGAAAATGGTGTTAGATCTTCTTAGAGAGTTACTGCCGCCAGGTCACACTGTACCAAAGTCGTTTTATGAAGCTAAAAACATTTTACGTGAACTTGGGCTTGGTTATGTCAATATCCATGCATGTCCAAACAATTGTGCTCTGTATTGGAAGGAAAATGAGAATTTGGATCGCTGTCCCAATTCTGACTGTAGGGAATCTAGGTGGAAGGAATGTCGCAATGGGAAGAAAATTCCTCGGAAGGTTCTTAGATACTTCCCTGTGAAACCCAGGCTTCAAAAATTGTTCATGTCTCAAAACATTGCCAAGGATATGCTTTGGCACAAGGATCGGCGTGTGCATGACAGCAATGTCATTGCGCACCCGGCTGATGCTAAGCAATGGCAAGATTTTGACAAAGAACATGAATGGTTTGCTCAAGATCCTCGTAATATTAGGTTGGGATTAGCCAGTGATGGTTTTAATCCTTTCAGTAATATGAGTAGCACGTATAGTATGTGGTCTGTAATGCTTGTTAGATACAATGTCGGGGCTACACAGGTTATGAAAGACCCGTTTATTATTATGCCCCTATTAATACCCGGGCCGCATTCACCGGGAAATGATATTGATGTTTTCTTCCGTCCGTTAATTGATGACTTCAAAGACTTGTGGGAAGAAGGTATAGAAACGTACGATGCTTATTCTGGTGAAAGATTTATGTTGCATGCTGCACTATTGTGGACAATAAATGTTTTTCCTGCATATGGTATGTTGTCCGGATGGAGTACCAAAGGAAAATTAGCGTGTCCACCGTGCAACAAGGAAACTCACCATATAAGATTGAAGTATAGTAAGAAACAGGTTTACATGGGTCATCGTCGGTTCTTACCACTCAATCATCCATGGCGACGGAATAAAAAATTTAATGGTAAATTTGAGCTTAATCCTAAGCCGAAGGAGTTATCTGGAGATGATGTTCTTGATCAGTTAAAGTCACTTCCTTCAGATTTGAAGTTTGGAAAGACTTTAACTAACAAGAAGAGAAAACGGCCCGACAAAGAATTAAACTGGAGGAAAAGAAGTATTTTTTTCGAATTGAGCTAGTGGAAATCACTTAAGATCAGACATAACTTGGATGTCATGAATGTAGAGAAAAATGTTTGTGAGAGTGTGCTTGGGACTTTGATGAGTATTGATGGGAAAACAAAAGATACTGAAAACTCACGTAAAGATTTGGCGGAACTGGGTATTATGAAAGAGCTGCATGTACGCAAAGAGGGTGATGGGGATGTCATTCCCCATGCACCCTACTGTCTAGATGTCGGTGGAAGGAAAAATATTTGTGAATGGTTAAAAAATATTAAATTCCCTGATGGTTACGCGTCAAATATATCTCGTTGTGTGAGCAGCAATGATAACAAGATAATTGGCATGAAAAGCCATGATTATCATGTACTGTTACAACGGCTGCTGCCACTTGCTATACGTGGGAACTTGAGCAAACAAATTTGTGATGCATTAACTGACCTTAGTATGTTCTTCAAAGAACTGTCTTCGCGAACTTTGACGGTTGAGTGCTTGGAGGGATTAGAAAGGGATATCGTTCTAATACTCTGTAAATTGGAGTTGATTTTTCCTCCATCGTTCTTTGATGTTATGATGCACCTGCCAGTCCACCTTCCTCGAGAGGTAATGTATGGAGGACCAGTTCAATATCGCTGGATGTATCCCATTGAAAGGTTAGGCCTTTCGTAATTTATGAGGTTTTGCATTATGTCATCCCTCAACAAATTTATCATTCATATATATGTTGTGTAAACAGATTTCTATATACGCTAAAGCAATATGTGAGAAATAAGGCTCGACCTGAAGGTTCAATTGCCGAAGCATACATCGATAATGAATGTTTAAATTTCTGTTCGATGTATCTTGACGGCGTTGAAACAAGATATAATCGTGCAGACAGAAACCATGAAGGAGTTAATATCAGCCGAAATAGTAGCTTGTCTATATTTTCTCGTCCTGTTCGGCCTTTGAGTGCCTCACAGGTTGAAAGGCTGACACCTTCAGAATATGAGATTGTTCGATGGTTTGTTTTACACAACTGCGAAGAGATCGATACATATATGAAGTAAGTATTTTTGTTAGGAAAACTTGATGTACCTTGGTCAATAATTTAGTCAAATGTTTAAATACTGTTGACATGCATATGGGCGCAGTAAGCATCTTGAGGAAATTGAGTTGCGGGAGTCTTTGAATGTCGAGAAAACACATCAGCTTGAGTTTGCTGATTGGTTTAAGAATCTTGTAAGAGATCTTGTTACATAGCTTGTCATTTTGTAGTATATAATTTATATTGAATACGTTCTGAAACGTTTATATATATGTTTGATCAGATGGTTAAAAAGCGAATTGACATGTCTGTAGAGGCAATTGATGACCTTTACTCGCTTGCTTGTGGGTTTTTGATAGACATATTAAACGGTATACGGGATGTGTTATTAATGGCATTAGATTTCACACAAATGCACGTGACGAACGACGAGTGACTCAGAACTCTGGAGTTTTGGTGCGAGCCGACCATGAAGGAACCGAAATTGATTTCTATGGTGTTTTAACTGATATCATTGAGCTGACATATGTAGGAGGGTATCGTGTTTTTATTTTTAAGTGCAATTGGTTTAATACAGGAGATACGAAGACAGGAGTTAGGAAAGATAAGTACTTCACTAGCGTGAACGTTAGTCGTACTTGGTATAAAGGGGAACCTTATATACTTGCGTCGCAGGCTCAACAAGTGTTCTATGTCCCAGATGTTATTCTAGGTAAGAACTACAGAATAGTTCAGAAGATTCAACCTAGAAATTGGTACAACATTTCTGAAACCGAAGAAGAAACAAGTAATCGTGACATAGAGACCGATGCATATCAACAATCGTTTTCGACTGGTAAGAGTCCTGTCACTGAATTTGATGCTGAAGATAATTTTTTACTAAGTGAGGGAGAAGAAGATATGAATGACGACGATGACGATGACGCCGCCGATGACGACGACGACAGTGATGACGGAGGTGGTGAGGACTACAGCAGCAACGGTACTCACATAGGTGATGATGATGATGGCGATGACGACGACGATTACGATACAGATTTGGGGGAGTTCACATAACTGCATTTCTATAATTACTGTTGACTAGTATTTGGTTATTTGGATTTCTGTTTTTAGGGTATTATTTTTTTAGCTACTTGGATTCCAGTTATTTGGGGTTTTAATTAGTTTTTTTCAATTTGTGGACGAAGTAACGTTATTGTCTGTATCCATTCTTACCCGAAATTTATTTCGCATAGCATTTTGTTACACTTGAATTTGTAGATTACTGCAGGCCATGGAAACATATGCGAAGGTCAGACGCTCGCTCTGGTTAACTCCTTCGAAGTCTACGAGCAGCGTACGTGGACTCCAAGATCCTGAAAAGCATATGACGGTGGAGGTAAGGGTTCTGCATTTAAGCAAAATAATGTAATTAAGCATTTACGTATGTTGAACTGTGGTGACTTAATTTTGTATGTTCATGTTCTCAGAATGCAGGCCCTCGTACTAGCGCAAGAAAGTCCCCTCGACGCACGCCTAGTGGAGCAGCACGTAATATCCAGGAGGCGCAATCTGTCCCAAGTGCAACTGTTTTGGAGGCAGCGACCAGCAACAAGCGCAACGAAATCAGTACGACTTTTCAAAATTTTGTATTTATTGGTATTTTTGATATAATTGTTCTTACACTGCGGTCTAAATGCTTATGATTGCCTTATTTATTGCGGTGTAGTATCGCCGCGATCTGTAATGCAGAAAAAGCCTGGCAATTCCCAGAATCCGAGAGCTGTTTCAACAACAAATAAGAAATCTGCAGTGTCACTGCCCCCGGATGGTTGGCTGCCAATAAAGGTAATATGGGTCTACTTCGTAATCAAATTTGATCTTTTCAGAACGTATATGTAATGGTTTCGTAATTTATATTGACCGCGTGCACGAAGGAATGTCCACTGCAAAGAAGGGCAAAAAGAAGGAAAATGTGGTTGCAACTGTTCCAACTGACCATCCTTCTGGAGATGCAGCTGGTAATGATGTCTGCTTGGAGGACCAGCAGTCACAAGCTACAATGGCGACTCCGACGAGGACAAAGACCTCCAATAATGTTGGAAGGACAGACAAAGTACTGGTGGACACTGAGGTACGTAGTTGTTTGAAGTTAAATGTAAACGACCGTCCCATACAGTTTTCATAACATGACATCCTATATGTGTATATCGCATACAGGTAACTGACTCCCAAAGGCGCATAAGAAGATCCCCTAGATTGAGAACCGACAGGGCTAACACTACTGACACAAGGGAAGATGCGACTCCTGAAATTGGAGGGTTAGAGGAAAATGAACCCGAAAGTAGCCAGGTAGTTGCAAGTGCTTTCAAACTTTGGCTGATTTGTACGCTAAAACGTGTAACACTTTGTTCCAAATGTGACGTAGGTTATGCCACAGGATGTTGCAGTAGACGAGTCCATACGACCAACACCTCAGAGACTGACACCTACAGTACCTGCGGAGTTGGGTGGTGACCAAATAGTTCACAGCAGAAACTCCATGGAGAAAGAAAATGCGGGAACACACTCCATCGACAAATCTCGGAAGAAAACCGTTGCAAGCACTGTTCAAATGGAAGAGGAAAACGTCGATGATGACAGCGATGAGGTAATGTTCAAGATTTTATTTTCGTATGCATATGTTGTTACTGCATTCAATCCTATTTCATTCCTTACCTTGTCTTACAAATGTCCTGTATTTGCCATGAAGGAATTCTTTCGGCTACCACCTGAACTGTTGGTTGCGAGACTAGCTGCAGCTCAACGTGCCGAGGGCAGAGTTCGTAGAAGAAACTCCCAGGAACCAGACATAACATCACAAACCAGGAAGAAGTCTCGGAAGAACACGGTTACCAGTCTTCAAATGGAAGAGGAAAATGTCCATGTCAGCGATGAGATAATTTTCATACGGCTTCGGAAATATTTATTGTTCAACATACTTGGCAAAAGTTGTAGCTGCTCGCATATAAATGAATATGCGATGCAGGGTACGAGAAGGGATGTTGGCATCAGAAGATTGCATCGATTGAGACCAAACAGGAACGTGTACAAAACAGCAGCGGCGTCGAATCCCAGGACGAATCCTCGTAACTACTCCACAACAGATGTGGAAAGGGAAGTGTGGGATCTGTCTTTGGATGACGTAGATCCTGATGTAAGTATAAATATTACCTTTTTTTTCTTAAAAATCATCTAGAAACTGTGTGTCCATTCCTTAACTTTTTATTGTGCAATTTTGTTTAAACTGTGACGCAGGTTACGACACGGGTTGTTCCTGAAAGAAGGTCCCATCGGTTAACACCTGCTAGGCTGACCAGGAAAAAAACATCGTCAAATTCCAGGACGACTGCAAGGAACAACAATGGTACAAATGCTGAAGTCGACTCGATTCGTTCTGACGATGACATGGATCCTGCTGTAAGTAGCAGTACTATTTTTTTAATTTTTAACTTAACATAGAAACGGGTAATGTGTGTAATTTATGGTAGAATGTCGTGCATGTTACTAGACAGGATGTTGTAAGAAGATCGAACCGATCGACGCCTAGGAGGTTGCTGAAGAGAAAGCATGCAGCATCAAACCCCAGGACAACTGCTCGAAACAAATCCGCCAGAGATGCTGAAATGGAAGGGTTAGATCCGTCAGACGATGAGATTGCTGGTGATGTAAGTAGTAGTTTAACGTATTTCTTTTCAACAGAGAGCTACTGTTTGGTTGTGTCTTATTTAATGTTTTATCGTAGAATGTGGTGCCTTGTGGTTCGTCTAGAAGGTCGCGTCGTCTGACATCCAGAACAGTGGAACGAACACCACCAACTGCTGTGGGACATGCTGAGAACGTGGCTGCCGAATGTATGTATCGTAGAAGTTATGTTGATTCTTAAATACGGTTGCATACGAGTTATTAATATTTTTATTTACTTGAAATTTGATGTTTTTCGTAATGTATTAATTCTTCTCTCGTACGTAGCTCCCCAAACAACTAGGACTGGAAGAGGAGTGACGCGTGGGCTAAGTATCAGAAGTAAGACCAAAAAAATTGGAGGAAAGATCGATGTGTACATTCCCCTGGGGAAGCGGAGACCAGTGGGTGATGGCCGTTTGGAGCTCACGGCTGAGGTTGGTGTTGCTGTACGCATGCATGCACAGGCTAGAAGTCCGTCATGGAAGAAAAGGGAGGATCATCACAGGAAACCCATCTTCGATCACCTACTTGTGAGTGCAGCTATTGCATGGTTCATGTTTATTTACGTTTACAATGATTTGCCATGTCTTTATTTATTAGTTCTCTCTGAGTTGTTGGATTTAAATTGAAAAGTGAATTAGCAATTTAAATGCGCATGTTTTAATTGACTGTCTGTATTTTATCGTTTAGGGGATGTTTAATCTGGATTTCGAAGAAACATATCGTTCGTGCCATTAATTCCATGTGCAGCAGAGCATACATCGACTACAGATACAAGCTGCATAGACATTACAAGAGTTTCCAAAGCCATACTGAAGCAAGGCGTCATCCATCCCCGCTTGTAACCCAAAGTGATTGGGAGATTTTGTGTTCGTACTTTAAGTCCGAGCCCTGCAAGGTAAAACCGATATAATAAATGGTCTAGAATTTATGTATGTTCTATGTTATGGAGTTCCTTTCACAATTTTGTTACGATATATTCACAGGTTAAGAGTAGAAGGGGTACTACCAATCGAGAGCATGTTAAGAATCTGCACAGTTCCGGTTCGAAGACATTTGTACAGCGCCTGCACGAGATGGTAATGTGTTTAACTTGATCTCATCCGTTTATAATACGCATTCACGTATACGTGTGACAGTCAGTGAAAATAAATTTGTAGGAAGAACCCTCACTCATTGAAAACTACAAGAACACGCATTGCAAAAGTGGCACATCTGTCTGGCTGTCGCATGAAGCCTTGCAAAAATATGTAAGTTTGGTTTTTATTTCTTACGAAAACATGTTATTTTCCAAACCTATATATGACACTTAGTGAAATGTTGTAAAATGACAGAATCAAATGAAAGAAATGAGAGACAACGACGTGGATCATGACCTAACTGAAGAAGAGATTGTGGAGGCGGTACTTGGAAGAAGGACGGGTGTTGTTGCTGGCTATGGTGGAGGTGAGGTCCCAAAGACTGCTTGGACTTACGATGACGGCGTGTCTGAATCGCTAGCAAGGGCTGAAGCAGCAGAAAAGAAGGCAAGTGCATATAGAAGAAGAGCTGAAGCTGAACGACGAAGGGCATTGGCTGCAGAAAGGCGTAATGAGGCCCTCGAGAAGAGGATACCCAATGTCGAGAAACTGATTTTGAAGGGCGTGCAACTTCAAGAGGATTATGAATCAGATGCAGAGGAGGAATCTGAGAGGGAATCCGAGGAGGGGTCCAAATCTTTCGATTCAGAAAGTCAATGAGGTAAGATAAATAATGAATGCGTGTACTTCTTGTCCATATATATACACACGACATGTTTATACGTTAAATGACGTGAATGCTTTCATGTTATTACTTCAATATGACTATATACATAATATACGTATATGCATAACCTCACCAGTTACAAAACAAGCATGCTGTTAATTGACTACTTGTAAGAAATTCGATTCCAGTTTATATTAGACAACAGTGTACCTTTAGTACGTAAGAAATTGAGTTTAGAAAACACATGTGCTATTAAGAAATTCGATTCCAGTTTCGTGTTGTGCCTGTACTTAATACGTAAGAGATTTCCTACTTTTAATAAAAATTCGATTACAGTGTCCTGTATTGCCTGTACTTTTACCAAATTCACTACTGAATACGGTAATTAAGCTGGCTGCTGGATGCGAATGGGCTACACAGTTCTGTAGATTGTGGCTTGCAATTGAATGCGTCCACTGTAGGACCTAATCTTAGGTTTCTAGGCAATTTGAAAAGCCTTCCTCTTCGAGAATGTGTACGACGAGTCAGCCATGCTAGCACACCATTTCCAGCATTGTTAATTTTGCAATGGCTGAAGTCTCTACAATTTTTTTTTTATTACGTCGGAATTAAAGTCTCTTTGACTACGTATTGAAGACAGCTTCTTTTCAAATAAGTGTTCTAGTCTGCTTCAATTCCACAACACTTAATAATGTTGTTTTTTGACAAGTATGATGTCTGACATCATGCATATGCATGTTGTGCTCTATTCGCAGAAAACGGTAGCAACCTGAAACTGTATTTCAGGTCTTTATTTGACATGAACTTAGGTTGCTAGGCAAATTTTGAAATAGTTCTCTTTCCAGAATGTTAGTCGTGCTAGCCACCATTTTGTGCTTTGTATTCAACACATTTTGTGCCGAAATTAGTTCAACGTACTGTATGATATCTGCATATGTAAGGAGGTATTCTAACATGAAACTGTACTTGTACATTTGCTGTCCTATATGCCGTATGCAGTAATTGTAAGTCCAATGTGTGAAAACATATATTCAACGACAGCATGAGTACATACCTAACTAGGCAGGCTGTTGACGTGTATCGTAGCCGATATTCACTGGTGTTAAACCATACAGCCACAAGTTTGTGATTATTTATTTCATTGTTTGCAGGTTTTAGCGTCGGTTGCATTGCACAGCTTCAGGGCATCCAAGGACCCACTTGCCGGTGATTCCGGACATGCAGTTCGATCGTACAACACATCGTAGAAGGCTTGTTCTTAGATTTATTAACTTTTGGGTTTTATGAACTTTTTGAACTTTGAAACAATCAGCAAACTAAGTGTTTTGTAACTTAACTAAGTAGTAATGTTTTCCTTCAGACGACTTTTGAATTAGAATGACCGTACTGGACGGTAACTAGCTAAGTATGCAGACTTGTTAAAGAAACCAACTGTTGAAGGCTTGTTCTTAGATTTCAGCACAGTGGTTCATATAAATGTTTGATTATGTTTATATTTTGGGTGCATATATGGTTGATCTTGACTTTCAGATCTGCATATATGTAAAAATCTCTATAATTTTTTTTTTATTTCGTCGTGATTCAGGCGACAAACATGTATGTCGCCAGGAAGATGTAAAAGTGAGAAAGCATGTCTACTAGTGACAAACAAAATTTGTCACCAATGAACATAAACTACCAAAATTACTTGTCGGTAGTTAAACTAGAGACAGAAACAATTTGTTGTTAGATTTAAACTGTCGACAAAAAATTTTGTCGCTTTTTTTTTTCTGCCGACGTAATTGAGATTTGTCGGCTAATACTAACGACCGACTTGTAGTGACCATTTTCCGTCAAAAAATTATTTGTCGGTAGAATTTCTACCGACATATTTGGCCTTTCTAGCGACAATTTTTTTTGTCAACGGAGGCCGAATTTGTTGTAGTGCTTTGAGGGGTTGTGGCTACAGACCGGGATGCTTTCCTTACGAGTGACTTGAGAGCTTAGATATACAACATCAATATCGAGCAACTACGTTGAGATCGTAAACGTGATATCATCGACATACCTTCATCTCAAATATCACAAATCCATGAAGTTGGCGGCTTTATCAAGCCTCTTATTCCTGCTACAGATCTCAATTGGGAATATCGATAGCTCATCGCAATCCATAGATAGACAAACCCTTGTTCAGTGGGCGGAATCACTTTCAAGCTTCTAGAATCAATTGTTGATGGTGCTCACTTTCAAAATGCGGGGATATGGTAGTTGTTGGAGTAAATTATAGAAGAGTTACCAGGAAATCGCTGGTTGGGGGTGTGAACTGCTATCGAGATTGCAAGATCCCAATCGCAGATCATCGGCTAAAATGATTGTTAATCCTTGTGATGCTGATCGTTGGCAACCGCTCATCGATATCTATTTGGAGTGGGTTATAGGAGATTTAGCATGCGAACTGCGATCCAAATTGCAAAATCCTTATCGATGATCGTTGACTACCCTGATCGCTAATTCTAGTAATCCCAATGTTCTTTTTCCGTGTGAACCATGCGGTATCCTCCAGCCAGTAGTTAGATACTAATACTCCTGAGGCTTAGAGATCACTGAAGTGGGTATCGCCTCTCCCAACAAAGTACTTTCCATACACAGACACCATAATTCCAACTCTAGACCTCAAGCTTAATGTACCCAACTATCTACCAGTGGCGCCAAGGTTTTTTTGTAGTGATCCCGATGTTGAAAATATATCTTGCCTTTACTGAATAGTTTCCGGCAGCAATCTCCTCTTTTACGACATGGCTACAGTTATTGTGTATTCCACTTGCCAACCGATTGGTTTCCATGGGGGCGATTTGATCTTAGACGTCTAGATCATCTTTGGTTTATATCTGATCTAGGGTTTTGATTTTCGCAAAAATGAATGGGTACGCAAAGTTAACTTTCTCCAGCGGATAAGGAGATACTTATTAAATCTTTTTTTAGTTCACCCCCACCTATATTATGTCGATTTATTTACTTCCAATCACTTTCAATAAAGAAATTCAACAACTTTTTGCTCGATTCTGGTGGGGAAATGATTTAGAAAAAAAAAATCATTGGAAGGCTTGGGATGTTTAATGTAATTCTAAATGGGTTGGTAGTATGGGTTTCTGTCACATGTATGGCTTTAATCTTGCCCTTTTAGGTAAACAAGTGTGGCGTATTCTTCATAATCCGAACACCCCTTCTTGCTATAGTTCTTAAGGGTATGTATTTTAGATATTCTGATATTATTTCGGTTGAAGCACATTCAAATTCTTCTTATATTTGGGAAGGGCTTATTAAAGTCAGAAATATCACCTTTAAGGGAGTTCGTCAGGGTATTGGTAATGGGCGTAATACTCTTATTTACTACTATATGTAGATGGTTACCGATTGGCCTTGGTCATAAACCTTTTAGTTATCCTACTTTACCAAGCCAGCCGTATGTTTCGGACCTCATCCAATCTGATTTTACTTGGAATCAAAATCTAGTTTTTAAAAACTTTTCTGAGGAGTCCATGGCTATTATTCAAATTCCTCTTAGCTCTCCTATAGCCAAGACTGTTTTGTTTGGTCCCAAACTACAAATGGTTTATATACGGTAAAGTCAGCTTATTATGTTGCTTTATCTAGTCTTTGTCTAGACAATATTCAAAACTTCTACTTCTCATAACAACACTGACTTGTTTTGGAAATTACTTTGAAAAATGGAAGTCCAAGAAAAAATCAAAGTGTTTATCTAGAAACTGAATAACAATTGTTTACCCACTAAAAATAATTTGTTAAAGAAAGGTATCAGATTACCTCAAGTGTGTTGTTTATGCAAATGTGATAATGAAGACCCAAACCATCTGTTTTCCGATTGCTATTGGTCTTTGTTTCTGAAATGGTGGATCTCCAACTTCCTTTCAATAACTTTCCCTTCTCGGTTCGTTTTCATCAATTCTTCCTCGATCCCAATCCTGAAAAACAAGATCTTTTCTGTTACATTATTTGGAATATCTGGTTGGAACGAAATAGGAGAATTTTTATGAAAATCAAATCTCGGACAGTGTTTTGAATCATGCTTTAGCTACCCACCCAGAATTTAAAGGATCTACTTATCTTGATTTGAGATTGGTACATGCAGGATCTCCAGAAGCTCAATCTCTAGCGAAGTGGTCAGCTCCACCATCCGTCGTGCTAAAGATGAATGTTGATGCTTCCATTGACGTCTAGAGGGGGAGATCTGGTGGTGGTGCTGTTATCAAACTCAACTATAGCAGAAGCCTATGCCATGAAGATGGCGATTTAGACGGGTAGAAACCGAGGTTTCACTTCGTTGCTCATTAAGGCTGATTCTCAAACTTCGTATCAAGAATTAGCAAGAGGGAGCCGCCGCAGGGAGTATCGGAGGTGTAAAGAACCCTAACTGAAGTTCAGAATGCTCTTAGCTCACTTATAGATGCTAGGGTTATCTAGTGTCAAAAATTCGAAAGTGCCCTCGCCTATCAACGGGCTAAAATGGGTCTGACTTGTAATTTTTTTTTCTTTTTGGGGCTCTCTTGTGCCCGGTAAGCTTGTATAACAAGCTTGTTTGCAGAAAATAAAAATATATTTAATAATTCATTTATGTACATATACATAATAAATTTACATATTCGTACTTGCAAATTTTAAGTCCTCAATATAAAATTTGCACATAATTTGTTTTTGATTCGTCTTTTCTCATCCGCAATTTTTTTTTTTTATATTTGTTGATTTTGGGTGATCAAAACACTAGGTCAAAGTTGCCAAAGCTAGCACGAAGTAAGCAAGCAACGGAGGAAGACAAAGACGCTGGCCATTCGCACAAATGCTTTCGTGTGAAGGGTCTGGACTGGGGCAGTTCATTTGTTTCTAAGTCCATTTTGGAAACTTTCTTTGTGTTTATTGGGTAGCAAGTCGGCACTCTAGTATAAATGGAATTCTAAGGTCATGGTATTCGGTGTGTGGCTTGCAGCTTGTCTCAAAACTAGTGAACCATATTATATCGTTGTGAGATCTCGTTCTTGTTTGTTCTTTGATTCATCACTTTCTCATTTCGTTTCAATTATAACATATATTCTAAAAAATTATATCAACTTTAAACTTATTATACTATTAGGTTTTTCTTTTTTTACCAAAATTAAGACTTCTTTGATTGCTTAAACGATACATACACACACATATATGCTTATACATATGTGTGTAATATTATGGTCAAACTTAAAAAAATTACTTACAATTGCTTAGGATAGTATACATTACCATATACTTGCTTTTTTGCTAATCAGTATTGCACACTAGTGACTCTATGCGGCATGGGCAAGCGATTCTTGCATGTTGAACCGTTTCAAAACCTTGTATATGTTGGAGTAGATGCCCTAGAGGCAATCTTATAGGGTTTTGATACGGATTGCACAGCGGAATAACAAAAAATAGATTCCGTTCAAGACCCTCCATGAATCGCAGATCCAGCATCATAACGATGGTAAGGGATATAAGAATCATGTACCTTGTTTGTATGAGTTTATCACTTTACGTAGAATAGCGTCCACGTATCTATGAGTATCCACACCTAGGATTGCTTTGAATTCCTTATTGCGCCTTGTGCTAGCAACGAAAGAAGGAGGATGAAGAAGATCACGCAAAACGAGAACCAAGAGGGCCGACGCCCCTTGTGGCCGACAGGTAGGGGACGGGCGGACGGCTAGGGTTCGGCCTATTCTCCTTGCTCTCCCTTTGCTTTGTTCTCTCACTCAATAATGAATGCAACTTATGAGAAAATAAGCTAGGAGTGCCCTTATAATTAATAACTCCTTATTAACTACATATTTACCCAATACTAATTTTGTCCATACACGGATAAGTCCACCTTTCAAATTATTCCTACTAAGTTTGCTTGTGGTTGCGTATTGAACTATTGATCTTTCTATTTAATTATTCATACTAATTAGTTACCAAAGTCCAGTTTAATCCATATGGTGTGTGCCCCCATAGGTTTCTACTTAGTTGGTTGTAACAATTACTAACATAGAGTGGTGTCTAGCAACAGATCTATGCCACCCAACTAAAAGAAATAGTCAGTGATCCGACAAACCTTTGTGATTAATGTTACCGTATTGTATTATCCCTTTGTATCCATATCCGGATTGGACACGAGACATACAAGACACACTCCTATATCAAATCCATAGTTTCTCGATCCTGGGAATAGTCTTATCCATGCAGATAACATCAATATCCCAGATTGATTTATTTGAGTCTGGCCAGACATTCTATAAGCATTAACCCTCGAGTGGCCGTGAATATTTTCTCCCTTATGTGGGAGGGACAAATCCTCTCTACACCACTACCACCTCTAAGCTTGCTTCTTATTATGCCCGATAAATGCCTTTATTGCTATCACAGTCACGGTGTAGTGTTTGACGATATCAAAGAACAATATTTCACAACTAGAGAACATAGTGACTTCAAGTCTAAGGACCACAATACCATTGTCACAACGAGAAGCACTTGTGACTTTAACATAATTAATGTAGCCTTCTCGTGGTGGGTCAGTCCAGAATGCCATTACCCCTAACGCATACCCATGTGCTAGACTTGATATCCCCATATCAATCTACCCACATAATAGTCTCGATGCAATACAGTTGTCCTATTTACTGCAGTACTTGACAAAAGATATTTAAGAATATAAAATTTATATTCTAAGGAGTTCATTCATGTTAACATATCTCCATATCGATAACACAATTAATAGTAAATCCATATAAATGTCACAAGAAATAGATTGCCTCTGGGGCATATTTCCAACAGTATCCCACTTGCACTAGAGTCAATATGTTGCATCATATGCCTATTGATCTAGTGCGGCTCTCACGCTTACGCTGCGCCAGGTAAGAGAGACATCTGTTGGTACTTTGCATATGTTCACATCTCCTCTATCGATAATCGAATGAGATAGAATCTTCTGAGTATGTGCATATGATGCAACAATATACTCACTCCTCTGTGATAGAATCGGCAGGTGAACCTTGCCCGGAACCTTTCCATCTCACAGTCCCTTCCATTAAGGCAAAATACAAATCTTGACTATAATCTAAAATCATCTTTATCATATTGGAAGTCTGCATCACTGTAATCCCTTAAAGTGAATGCTTCCTATCCTTCATATATCAAGAATTCATCCTTTAGTTCTTCTCAAGTACTTAAGGATATTCTTGAGAATTATGAAGTGACGCTCACCCAGATTTGCCTGGTATCTTTATGTCATACCATATGACATGTATGGCCTAGTACATAACATGGCGTATCTCGTGAATCTTATTCATATGGTCCTTTTCAATCTAGTTGGAAGGAAAATTAGCCTTCCAAAGACTAACTCCATGTGACATAGGTAAGAATCCATATTTCTCATGTTGAACTATTTTAAAACCTCGTCAACATATGTACTTTGACTTACGCCGAACAACTTGATCGATCTATCTCCGTAGATCTTTATAGGTTGCTTCGCCTAAGTCTATCATTGAAAATTAATTTCATATCCAATCTTTAACAGGTTGCAGAGTAGAGACATTATTCCCAATGAACATTATGTCTCCACATACAAGACCATCCCACTAACCTTCTTGTAAACACAAGCTTCATCTTCAATTTTGATGGAACCAAACTCCTTTGATTGCATCATTAAATCGAAGATTTCAACTCCAAGTAGCTTGATTCTATCCATAGATAGATTGCCGCAAGCAAGATGCGAATGGATTAAGCATCGAAACTAGGGAAAATATTTCGTCATAGTCCATACTATGAACTCGCTTGAAACATTTAGCCACCAATCGTCCCTTAAAAGTAATCACATTACCATCCATGTTAGTTTTCTTAAAACTAACTTGCATCCTATGGGTCCTACCCTTTTAGATGGTTCCAATGAAGTCCATACTTTGTTGCCATACATGGATTCCGTTTCAGGTTTCATGGCCAAAAGCCATTTCTGATAGTCTGGCCCACGCGTGGCCTCCTCATAGGTTGTAGGCTCATTTACATGAGCAATACATCACCGAGTTATGAGAAATCTATATTTTTCTAACCCTTTGACATATCCTACCTTACCTACGAGGTTCTTTTGTTACCTGAGCAGGTTTATCCACAACATCTTGTGATCCCGCTCATGTTCCATCAAAGGAGTAATGTTATGTTGTGGTTATTGAACTCCTTCAAGTTGTAATATCCTCCAACTGTCTCTTTTAGAGACAATATCTTTCTAGAAACACAACGGTTTGAGCAACAAACAATTTGTTCTCGATTGGATTGTAGAAGTAATATCTCCGAGGATATCCCACAAAATACATTTATCCATCTTGGGTCCAAGATTATCTGTAAACACTTTACATAAACTTCACAATTCCAAATTTGTATGAATGACATACTAGGACACCTCCTAGTCCATATCTCATATGGTGTTTTTCATAATCGATTTTGTTGGAACAAGGTTATGGGCGAAATTTGCTGTAATTAGAGCATGGCCCCCAAAAGTGAACAGGAAGTTCTGTTTGATCCATCATGATTGAACCGTGTCCAACAATGTCAGATATCTCCTCTCAGACACGCCATTCCAAGGTGGCGTTCTATGTAGAGCGAGTTGGGATCATATCCCACACTTCATTTTGTTGATTCAACATCCCTGAATGTGCTTTGGTTGGTAATTGTTTTGAGTGATGAAATACAAAAGGCTAAGACATAAGCAGCAAAGCATGTCAGTTATCTCAAGGCCTTGAGATTGACTGAACTTCAAAGTCTTGATTTATCTTATTCTGCTATATGTTCTAATATTCCTGTGTTGCAGAATTGGTTATCTGATTATGCAATCAGTGGTTTACTGCATATTCTTTTGGATTATACTATTTATATATCTAACACAATTGCAGATGATCAGAACGGGAAGAATCAAAGCTATCTGGGTTTAACTATGAAATTATGTGAAGTAGGTTCAGAGCTCCAAGGCCTTGAGATGTGCCTTGAGCTGCTGACAACTTTTACAGAACTTAATTGATTCTTTCTTGCAGGTTATGATTCTTAGTATTGTGATTATTTTTTCACTTATAAGTGTCTTAAACTTGTTTTTCATGATTCATATGTTTTAGAAGATATGCAGGTTATTGTTCTAAGTTTGTTAAACCGTTTTATCAGAAACTGTATAACCAAACAGTCTTAGTACTGTTAGCTTTCTGGATTTTGTTGCTGCAGTGTTTCAATGCTGTTGCAGGGTTGTTAAACGTGCAGGATCAATCTCAACAAACTCCAACGGATATCCACTTGAAGCTGTTTGAATTTAAGTTGAAAACAGAAGGAGGATTTGTAGGAGCTGAGATCCTAAAATCTCTCAATCAGTTGCAGCTGTGGATAAAAGAGACTGGTTTGAATTTTGAAGAAGAGAGAGGCTTGCAGAATACTCTGAGAGGTGTGACAAATTCTTGGGAGATCATTCATTCAAACACACAATCATTCAAGCTTCATTCCAGACTTCTGAAGATCAAATAAATCCAGTTTTCCAGAAGAACACTTCCAGGCTTCAACAGCTTATCTTCATACTGTGTTCTTCACTTGTACTTTTATCTTTGTATCTTTAGATTATCTTAAACCTCACTTAACCTAGTGGTTGGTTGTTCAAGTGAACAAAAAGAGGTTCTTCTTAGCTCAACAGTTAGTAGCTGGAACTAGATAGGTTTGGAACCACAAGCTGTATAGGTGTAAGGGAAATCACTTAGGCTTGAAGATCTAGGGCTGTTTCTGTGTGAGTAATAAGAAGTGTTTGCCCAATCCTAGTGGGATTAGATCCCTCAGGCAGAGATTAGGTCCATTGGGACTGAACTCTGTAAATTGCTTTGTGTTCTTTACTTTTCTGTTTGACTATTATCTGCTGCACACAACTCAAATCAAACTAGGGTTTAAAAGCTGTTTAGAATTGTTCACAGCTCAAGGCCTTGAAAATAACTATTTTGCCTTTGTAAGTTTCAGACAGTTTAAAAAATCTCAAGGCCTTGAGATTTGAGTTTCACACAAAGCTTTCCTGTTAAACTTTAAGTTTTGCAAAAAAAATTCATACTCTATTCAACCCCCCCCCTTCTAGAGTATTTAGGTCATGTATTTTGTATACATTACACACTTTCAATTGGTATCAGAGCTTGTATCACTGTTCTTAGATCTAACAATCTGGTGACTATGAGTAATGTAGGAGATGGTGGATTCTCACAAGGAAGGGCAGCCAACAGACCTCGATTGTTCTGTGGTGACCACTTCATGTATTGGAAGGCATTGATGAAGATGTTCATCATAGATCAAGACATGGAACTATGGTCAATTGTCCAGAATGGTCCTTATGAGTACTACACTACAATTGATGGAGTTAGAACTGTCAAGTCTGAGGGAAATCTCTCAGTTACTGAACTGGAAAAGGTATCCAAAAATTACAAGGCTATGAATTTGCTATACTGTGCTTTAAATGCAGATGAGTTCAACAGAGTGTCAAACTGCATGAGTGCCAAAGAAGTGTGGGATAAACTGGTGGTGACATATGAAGGAACTAGCCAGGTTAAGCAGACAAAAATCAACATTCTTCTGAGAAAATATGAGTTGTTGAAGATGAATTCAGATGAGACCATCAAGGAAATGTTCAAAAGATTCACTGATGTGGTGAACAACCTGGAGTCATTGGGAAAGAAGTTATCAAATGAAGAGAAGGTCAGAAAGATTCTGAGAAGTTTTCCAAAAGCCAAGTGGGAGCCAAAGACAACAGCCATTGAGGAAGCTCAGGACTTGAGTCTTCTTCAGCTAGATGATCTACAAGGAAAGCTGCTCACTCTTGAAATGTCCATGAAGGATGTGGAAGGTGATTTGAGTGAAAATATCAGGAACCTAGCACTTAAGGCAAAAGATAGTGAAAAGTCTCAAAGCCTTGAGACTGAGGAGGAACCTGATGATGAAGAGGCTTTAGCATTGATCTCCAAGGCCTTGGCCAGGATTCTAAAAAAGAAAAGAAACTCTGGCAACAGGGATTACAACAGAGAGAGATCAAGACCCTCAAGAAGCAAGGATTACAAAGGTAAATCTTCATCACAGTCACATAAAACTAAAGTAATGAATTGTTTTGAGTGTGGTGATGCAAATCATTTAGTAATGGACCGTCCACAAAAGAAGAAGAACATGAACTTTCAGAAGAAGGATGGTGACAACAGAAGGAAGAAAGCCATGATGGCATCTTGGAGTGATTCTGATTCATCAAGTGACTCAGACACAGAAGAAGAGCAAGCAATCTTATGCTTCATGGCAAAACATAATGAGGAAAGTTCATCAGACAGACACATTGAAGACATGGTAAAAAAATTACTTGCTAATCCTTCTGATGTACTTCCTGAAATTCTCAAAAGTATGTTTTTAAATGAGGAAAGTTATAGAAATGAGATTTCTTCTTTAAAGATTAAGATTCATGAGCAAGTAAAAGAAAACCTGGACCTTGTGTTTTCAAACAAAACTGTTGAAGTTTCTAAGACAAAGCTGGAAAAAAACTTCAAGGCCTTGGACAGCAGGTTCAAAGTCTTGAAGGCACAGATAAAAGAGGTTGTTGATCAAAACACTCTTTTAACTGAAAGATATGCTGATCTAAAGGCTCATTCTGAGAATTTAGAACAACAGATCTGTACTTTGAATGAGAAACTTCAAGATTCCAAGAAGGTCCTAGCTTAGTTTACAGGCTCTGAACATAAGCTGAATCTCATTCTTGGAGGAAGTCTGAAATCAATGCATAAAAGTGGGATTGGCTATAATCCAAATTTTCCAAAGAAAGGCCAAACTAATTTTGTCAAATCTGGTAGCAGACATTCTCCAAAATGTCATTACTGTAGAAAACTTGGTCATGTCAGATTAACTTGTCCCATCAGAAGATCAAAACCTCACATTATGAGGAATACTTATCCTTATCAGCTTAAGGGACTGGTTAGGCAGATTTGGGTTCCAAAAGGAATAAGGCCAACAAATATGGCTGATTCTGAGTATGACTCAAAGTTCTGCACTTGGTCTAACAGCCTGTTGAGGCAATGATTTGTTTTTGCAGGATGTCACCAAGGCCTTGAAAGATCAGGAATGGATTTTAGACAGTTGATGTTCCAGACATATGAGTGGAAAGAGGTCTCTCTTTACTGAACTTACTGGAAAATCTGTAGGAACAATCACACTTGGTGACAAAGCAAAATGCAATATCATTGGTATAGGTAGTATTGGTAATGGTTCTACAAATTCTATATCTGATGTTTATCTGGTAGATGGACTTAAGTATAATTTGCTTAGTATCTCTCAGTTATGTGATAAAGGTTATAAAGCTGTATTTGACAAGGAGAAATGTGTGGTGCAAGATGAGAAATCTGGTGATTGCATACTCACTGCTCCTAGATCATATAATCTATATGCTATGAATACTAACAGTGTTGCAGGTGACAAGCTAAAATGCCTCAAGGCCTTGAAGGAAGATTCAAAGCTTTGGCACAGAAAGCTTGGGCATATTAGTATACATACTTTGAATAAACTCATCTCAAAGGACTTGGTAAGAGGTTTACCAACACAGAAATTTTCAGATGATGAGGTTTGCAAGGCATGTGTACAAGGTAAACAGACCAGAAGTTCTTTCAAGCCAAAGAACTTTGTAAGTACTTCTAGACCCATAGAATTGCTCCATATGGACTTGTGTGGTCTTATGAGAGTTCAGACCCCAAAATGTAAGAGGTATATGCTTGTTATAATTGATGATTATTCTAGATTTACTTGGGTGATGTTTATTAGAGACAAAACTGAAGCTTTATCTAAGTTTTCTAGATTGTGCAAAGAGCTTCAAACTTTGAAAGACTTACCTGTTGCATCCATTAGAAGAGATCATGGTAGAGAGTTTGATCAACTTGACTTTGATTTGTTTTGTGCAAAGCATGGTATTTCACACAACTTTTCTGCACCTAGAACTCCACAGCAAAATGGAGTAGTTGAAAGGAAAAATAGGACACTTGAAGGTATGTCCAGAACCATGCTTCTTGAAAGTAATTTGCCAAAGTTTTTATGGGCAGAAGCTGTTAATACTGCCAATTATGTGCTGAATAGATGCTTGATCAGACCTATTTTGAAAAAGACTCCCTATGAACTGTTTAAAGGGAGAAAGCCTACTGTTTCTTATTTTAAACCCTTTGGTTGTATTTGTTTTGTGCATAATAATGGTAGAGACAATCTTGATAAGTTTGATGCTAGAAGTGATGAAGGTATATTTCTTGGATATTCTCAAACTAGCAAAGCTTATAGAGTTTATAATAGAAAAACCAATATTGTGGAAGAGAGCATTCATGTAATTTTTGATGAAAGTACTAAGGATTCTCTGAGTGAAAGTTTTGCAGATCTAGATTTGAACAAGCATGAATCAGATGATGATACTGTGAAAGAAGATAAAGGCAAAACTAATGTACATAATCAATCAGCAGAATCTCAAGGCCTTGATCCTCCTGCTGAACCAAAATATCAAAGCCTTGAGACAGAAGCTGAAACTTTCTATGATGCTCCCTCTACTGTTTCAAGGACTCAAAGTCTTGAAGGAGAACACTCATGGGTACCAAGAAAGAAGTTTAAGTACCTTGCAGACCATCCAGCTGACAACATTATATCAGATCCATCAACTGGAACACAGACAAGAGGACAGTTAAAGAACTTGTGTGCTTTTAGTTCATTTGTATCTTTGATTGAGCCTAAGAATACCAAGGAAGCTCTGGAAGATGCAGAATGGATTATTGCAATGCAGAGTGAGCTGAATGAGTTTGAAAGGAACAAGGTTTGGAATCTGGTCCCCAGACCTAAAGAGAAGTCAGTTATTGAAACCAGATGGGTATTCAGAAACAAGCTTGATGAGAATGGCAAAGTGGTAAGAAATAAAGCCAGACTGGTAGCTCAAGGATATAATCAGGAAGAAGGTATAGATTATGTGGAGACTTTTGCTCCTGTTTCCATGTTAGAAGCTATTAGAATACTTCTTGCATTTGCATCTCACAATCACATAAAGCTTTATCAAATGGATGTTAAATGTGCTTTTCTAAATGGATATTTACAAGAAGATGTTTTTGTAGCACAACCTCCTGGTTTTGAAGATGAAAATTTCCTGATCATGTTTATAAACTGGATAAATCTCTTTATGGTTTAAAAAAAGCTCCAAGGGCTTGGTATGACAGACTTTCAAAATTTCTACTTCAAAACAATTTCAGAAGAGGCTTAGTTGACAAAACTCTTTTCATTAAACACCAACAAAGTGATTTGTCAGTAGTTTAGATTTATGTAGATGATATATTATTTGGTGCTACTAATGATGCTCTTTGAAAAGAGTTTTCTAGTCTGATGTGCAGGGAGTTTGAGATGAGCCTAATGGGTGAACTGAATTTCTTTCTTGGGCTTCATATATTACAAATGAAGAAATGAATTTTTGTGCATCAAGGAAAATATACCAAGGACTTGTTGAATAAGTATAACATGTCACAGTCCAAGGTGCTTAAGACCCCTATGAGTTCATCACTCTCTTTAGACAAAGATTCAACTGGTAAGAGTGTGAATCAGAAGGAATACAGAGGTATGATTGGATCACTATTGTATTTAATTGCTAGCAGACCTGACATCATGTTCAGTGTCTGTATGTGTGCTAGATTTCAAGGAGATCCTAAGGAAAGTCATCTAACTGCAGTTAAAAGAATTTTTAGATATTTGAATGGAACCAGAGACTTAGGGCTTTGGTATCCAAGAAGATCTATTTTTATGTTAGGTGGCTATTCAGATGCAGATTTTGCAGGATATAAAGTAGACAGGAAAAGTACTTCTGGATGCTGTCAATTTCTTGGATCTTCATTCATCAGTTGGCATTCCAAAAAGCAAAATTATGTAGCATTATCAACTGCAGAAGCTGAATATATTGCAGCTGGTGCTTGTTGTTCACAAGTGCTATGGATTGCTCAGCAACTTAGAGATCTTGGTTACAACTTCAGAAATGTGCCAATTCGTTGTGACAATACAAGTGCTATTTCAATCTCTAAGAATCCAGTTCAGCACTGAAGGACAAAGCACATAGATGTGAGACATCATTTCCATAGAGATCATGCAGAACAAGGTGATGTTGTTTTAAATTTTATCTCTACTTCAATGCAGATTGCTGATATTTTCACTAAACCTTTGCCAGATGATAGGTTTTCATCTCTAAGCTTGAATTGGGGATGTTAAACAAGGATGCATTGGTTCAGGGGGAGTATTAGTACCTATATGTGAATATTTGCTGGAATCTCAAAGCCTTGAGATTATACTTTCTGAAGCCTTGAAAGTATAGCTCAAAGCTTTGAAGTTTCTCAAACTGCAGAAAATCTCAAGGCCTTGAGATTGTTCTCCAGGTCTTGATCATATCTGTATTTTTTTTTAAAAAAAATGGATCATCAAATATTATATCTTATCTTTTTAGATAACTGTATAATATTTGAATTACTCAGAGATTTTCAAAAATATTCCAAAAAGATTTTTCAAGATTCTATTTTTGCATATAGATATTGCAGAGTCCTTTTATGACTCATCTTTTCAACCTACTTAAGCTGAAAGTCAGGGCTTTTTCTTCTCATTCTCTTCCAATTTTTCTGCGACTACTCTCTCTCTCTCTCAATTCCTCTCAATCACATTCTCTTCTCAAAACCTTAAACCCTAAAATGGAGCGCAAATCAGCCAGAATTCAGCAACAGGGAAAGCCCTCTGGCAGATCCAAGAAGAGAGCAAACAAGAAGGAGAAGATAGTGATTTCTGATTCAGATTCAGAAAATACTCAAAGCTTGCATGAGGATACCCCTCCTGCAAATAAGTCAAGGGAGAAAAGAAAAAGGCTACTGAAGAGGAAAAAGGGAAATCAACTCAGGAAAGCCAGAAGAAACCTACTGAAGGAGGACAAGAAAAGACCAAACCCTCTGAGAAGAAGACTAGGGTTAAGCAAGTTGCTGCTGCAACTAAGAAAGGATATCAAGGTAAGAATGTACTTCCAACTGAGTGGTTTGTTAGTTCTGAAGTTAGAACTGTTTGGATGCAAGGATATGCATCATCTAAGGTAGCTTTCTGTAGCATGATTTTTGATGAGTAATTGGATAAACTGGACATAGAATGCATAAGAAAATTGAGGGAAACTGCTGTTTGGAGAGTTCTAAATCCTAGTTCAAAGGCTTATCCTAGGTTAACCAGGTTATTTTATTTGAACTTGGTGTCTGAAGGTGATGATAGAATGGTATTAACTTCTAAAGTGGCTGGTGTGGATTTGAGGTTAGATCATAGGACTTTTGCCAAAGTCTTGGACATTTCTAGAAAATACAATGTTGGAGATTATCCTGATAGGAAGGAGTGTCTGGATAAGGCAAAGGAGATGTTATTTATTGAAGGTGTTCCCTCTGGTCCAAAGCAGTTGACACACTTTGTGCTCAACTGTGAAGCCAAAATTTTGTTTACTATTTTGATGAGGAGTGTAGTTCCCGGGGAGAACTCAAGAGAGTTCGTAACTGATAAAGTTCTGATTTTCATGTATCTGATATCTCAAGGGTTTGAGATAGATTTGCCAATAGTTGTTATGGAGCATATGATTTATTGTGCAACCAGGACTAGAAACCATCCTCTTCCATATGCCAACCTGTTACCTCTTTTCTTTGAATATTTTGATGTGCCTGTGAAAGGAGAAGAAAATATTACTGGATGTTTTGGGTTGATAGATGAGACTGCACTTCAGAGGATTGGGGTAGTTCAGACTGGGAAAGGGCATTGGAAATTTTATTTTGATTTGTCAAAGGAAGAACTTGCTGAGAAGGAGTTTGTGAAGCCTAAGGGGACTGCATCTGGGAAAGGACAATCCAATGAGGATTACTCTCTGCTGGTTGAGAAGTTAGAAGATCCGCAGGTTGGGATTGAAGATCTCAGACAAAGGTTGTTTGACCTGTCAACTGAATTTAACCAGTTCAAGGGCTTGATGAATGTTATGAATGGGAAGCTGGATGTTGTCATCAAGGGCTTGAATCTGGAGAAGATACCTTCTGCTACTAGTCATGACACCAGTGTGGATTCAGAAGAGAAGCTGGGACATTTTCTGAAGAAGAAGAAGAAACCAATTCCAGTAGTGATAGCTTCAAAAGATTTGTTTGAACAAACTGATGAAGAAGATGCTGGTGAAGACACAGGTGTTGATGCAGCTACAGAGGTAGATTCAGTACAGGCTAAGAAGAAAGTGGATGAGATAATCCAAGAAGTGGTTGCTGAAGTTGAAGTTGAACAAGAAGGTAATCAGTCTGCAGAAGATGCTGCAAGTGAGGAAGAAATTGAAGAAGGCTCAGAGAAAGGCGAGACATCAAATAAGAAGTGAAGATCAGAGACTGCGAAAGCCTTGACCTTCTATCTCATTCTCTTCTATCTTTTCTGTCTCAAGGCCTTGACTTTTTAGCTAAATTTTTTGTTTTAAGTTTATTTTCAGACTCTGAGTAATGATCCTACATTTCTTCACCTTATTTGATGAAAGTCAAAAAGGGGGAGAGTTAATGTGGTATTTGTGTTTTGTTTGCAGTATTTGGACTAGTAATAATAAGAATTGCCTAGTTATTTTGGTGAAATTTTATTTATGTGGTAACTTGTAATGTTTATTCTCACTGGTTATCTGTTTGGGTTCAGTATGTATATATATTGTATATGAAAATTGTGGTAATTTAATTTTTGAATATGAGTGGGAGGAAGATCTATACAAGACTGTAGCTTTTGTCTTTCATCAAGGGGGAGATTGTTGAGTCAAAATCCCTGAATGTGCTTTGGTTGGTAATTGTTTTGAGTGATGAAAGACAAAAGGCTAAGACATAAGCAGCAAAGCATGTCAGTTATCTCAAGGCCTTGAGATTGACTGAACTTCAAAGCCTTGAGTTATCTTATTCTGCTATATGTTCTAATATTTCTGTGTTGCAGAATTGGTTATATGATTATGCAAATCAGTGGTTTACTGCATATTCTTTTGGATTATGCTATTTATATATCTAACACAATTGCAGATGATCAGAACAGGAAGAATCAAAGCTATCTGGTTTTAACTTTGAAATTCTGTGAAATAGGTTCAGAGCTCCAAGGCCTTGAGATGTGCCTTGAGCTGCTGACAATTTTTACAGAACTTAATTGATTCTTTCTTGCAAGTTATGATTATTAGTATTGTGATTATTTATTCACTTCTAAGTGTCTTAAACTTGTTTTTCATGATTCATATGTTTTAGAAGATATGCAGGTTATTGTTCTAAGTTTGTTAAACAGTTTTATAAGAAACTGTATAACCAAACAGTCTTAGTACTGTTAGCTTTCTGGATTTTGTTGTTGAAGTGTTTCAATGCTGTTGCAGGGTTGTTTAACGTGCAGGAGCAATCTCAACAAACTCCAAGGGATATCCACTTGAAGCTGTTTGAATTTAAATTGAAAACAGAAGGAGGATTTGTAGGAGCTGAGATCCTAAAATCTCTCAATCAGTTGCCGCTGTGGATAAAAGAGACTGGTTTGAATTTTGAAGAAGAGAGAGGCTTGAAGAATACTCTGAGAGGTGTGACAAATTCGTGGGAGATCATTCATTCAAACACACAATCATTCAAGCTTCATTCCAGACTTCTGAAGATCAAATCAATCCAGTTTTCCAGAAGAACACTTCCAGGCTTCAAGAGCTTATCTTCATACTGTGTTCTTCACTTGTAATTTTATCTGTGTATCTTTAGATTATCTTAAACCTCACTTAACCTAGTGTTTGGTTGATCAAGTGAACAACAAGAGGTTCTTGTTAGCTCAACAGTTAGTAGCTGGAACTAGATAGGTTTGGAACCACAAGCTGTATAGGTGTAAGGGAAATCACTTAGGCTTGAAGATCTAGGGCTGTTTCTGTGTGAGTAATAAGAAGTGTTTGCCCAATCCTGGTGGGATTAGATCCCTCAGGAAGAGATTAGGTCCATTGGGACTGAACTCTGTAAATTGCTTTGTGTTCTTTACTTTTCTGTTTGACTATTATCTGCTGCACACAACTCAAATCAAACTAGGGTTTAAATGCTGTTTAGAATTGTTCACAGCTCAAGGCCTTGAAGCTTACTGTGCACAAGAGATTCCGGCGGGGAGACATCCGTGTACACCGTATGTAGAGGATTAGAGATGGCACAGGAAGAGTTGGGTTGTGTGTAGGGAGAGAGTAAGGCAGTAGTAATGTCTGAGAGAGAGACAGAGGTTTGACAGAGCTTCCGCGTATGGCTAGTGTATTCTCTTTTGTACGGAAAGGTTAACGTCCTATATATAATGGAGAATGTGACCGTTGCAGTGTGGTTAATGCGCCCATCAATGGTATCTTAATTAACTTAACCGCAACGGCACGTTCGTCCGCCTATATAGGGACCGTTACAGCACGTTATGCGCGAATACCGGAACCGTTACGAGGTTGACCAGGTTTGACCGGATTGACCGGGTTTATGGAGCTCGTGCCATAAATCTCTCAAAGCAGTTACTAAAGGTCGCGTGCGGGTTTGGCTCGCACGCGACAGGGCTTACTCTAGCCTCCAAACCACTAAGTCCCTACAAGTCCCGTGCAGTGGTATGCGAGGGCTCTGTCTCGCAGCCCCCACATGGATCAGCTCAGCTGGTGATCCAGTGTGTGTGGAGCACAATATGGTGTGCTGGATGGTTGCCACGTGGCCAAGATCTGCTAGCTCAGAAAGCACTATCTACATTAGCCCCCTTTCTGCGCGTGAAGGCTCATAGCTGTATAGACTTCCATGCGCGGAAACCAACATGCGCGTCGCCGCCACGCACCAATTCAAACACGAGCAAATTCAGCCCCCGTGCGTGCCATTATGACCTAAAACCCCTAGAGTCGTGCCGTCTGGCCTTTAGGGTTTTAGACGTGACGTCAGCTTGTCCTGTGATTGCGCGATTCGACGGTGACGGTTGCGATTCGACTACTGAAAGGACGCAACCCTTCATTGTTTTTGGATAAATACTTTGTACTCTCCATTGTTGCAAAGCATCACTTCTTTCTCTTAAAGTGAATGGTACCCGGAAGTCTTCGAGAGCAGATTCAGATAATCAATCACCAGTTCAGAACTGCGAATCGTCTTCTTCAACTGTGTGTATCCAAGCAGGCTTCACGAAAACAAGGTTGGCCTTGTTCAATTTAGATTTACAATACTAGTATATGCTTCAAACTGCGTTGAATCTGTAAACCCATGACATATAATCTGTTGAAACTCGTGAAGAAGCTTCAAGCTTTGGACCCAATTTTGGCTTAATCCTTCGATGATAAGGATCTTGGATGTAGGGTTCTGAAATCCCTGATAATGCAAACAATTTCCAACTGCTAATTTCTGAAATTGATACCAGAAACTGTTCATCTTTCTTTCCATAGATCTTGAATCTCGAAATTCAAACTGAAGTGTGGCATATTTCTCCCCCCTTTTTTCTTGCTCTTCCTCAGGAATGGCCAAGACAAAAGGAACCAAACCTACCAAGGAGGACGAAGAGATACCTGATCTTCCGCAAGATTTGTGGCGAAAAGCCCCCTATCTGGGTGGCAAAGATTTCTACCACGCGAGGGTTAAGGCAAAGAAACTGCCTGCTTCTGTCCCCAATGAGGGATTGCTAACGTTGACTCCCCCAGTTAACTCAGCCTTGCTCGAGTTGATTGGCTGCGAGGACGTGGTTTGATTGGGAATCGAAAATAGGTACTTCCCCTATGCTGCGATTTCCACCAAAGCTTTTGTCCAGAAATTGGACTACATTGATGAGTGGATTGACCATGTGTTGACCGATCATGCTGCGACTCTTAATGAGGCCGGCGTATACTTCGCTGTTCGTGCTATGAAGGGTGCTGCCGTGAAGCTGGACCAGTCCATGCTTCTAAACCTTCTTTCCCGCTACTCGCCTGCGACTCACACTTTTCACTTTGCTGAGTTCGAGGCTGCCCCCACACTCGAGGACGTGCATATGCTGTACGATTTGTCTCCCATGGGTGAAGTGGACCCTTTGAGTCCTTGAGGACGGATGAGGAGATCGCTTTGTACACGCAGATGGAGTAGTACCTATCAGAGGTAAAGAAAATCTCCACCCGGTGGACCACTACCAAAGCCCTTCCCAATTGGCAGTTGGTTGACACGTCTGCGAAGAATACTTGGAATAAATGGGTGCAGTACTTCTTTCGTGACTACGCGAACAGCAGCATCACCAAGAAGCTTCTGAGTCAAGACCCGGAGGCCAAGAATTACGTGGAGGGTAAGGGCTATCACTTGACCCTTTGTGCTTTCCTCTGTGCCTGGCTGTCGAGGTACTTAATCGATGGTCACCCGCACGATGGGGTCTTCTACCATGTTCTGCCGCTCGCTGTGAAACTGGCCCTTGGCCAGAGAGTCGCACTTGGACCCTTGGTCTTGGGCACATTGTACTATAGATTGGATCAGCTGGTTGTGGCCATGAAGGAGTCGCGTGGCCGCCTCGACGTACTGACCTTTGTCAACATTGCCTTCTTGACGATGTGGGTCTTTGAGCGGTGGCCTTCTTATGCCCCAACTGCCTCCAAGCCCAACAAGTGGTGTCCCCCAGGCGAGGTGGAGGAGCGTAACTGCGGCAGAGCTGCGAGGTGGTTCGGAGCGAACAATACCAAGTGCGTCTGGAGCCTGATATGCGACAACCGGAAAGAGTTCGTTGCCAGGCCCAATGCCGTGCGTATTGAGAATGTGCGGTGGTTTCCAAGGCTGTACCCTTCTAAAGGTATTGTCTTCTCAGAAGAGCTCCTCTTCGAAGAGGGATCGCATTTCCATGAGCGCTATCGCGAATTCTTTTGCTAGTGTCTGCGAGGTTCTCTTCCTGCTCTCGCAGAGCATATTCGTGAGCTCGCACCAAGGTATGAGAGGATTACCGTGGATGTTGACCCCACTCGAGTTTCTCCCCAGTTCGGCTTTGATGCAGTGGCACCCTCAATCTGGCCACAGTCCATCATCAGAGGTTGCTATAGGCGCTTGCTGACAAAGGAGTGCAAAATAGTCTTTATGAACAATCTTCCTTTTGAGCAGCCTGCAGGTAACCGCGAGGGTGGTTGTTCCAAGAACTGGCTCGCATACTGGATCGCCCAGCACGTCAGGTTTGAGACGCAGTCAGCTCCTCAGCCAAGCAGAGCTCCTTTGATCAAAAGAAACTCTTTTCCGTTTCGTCCCAATTGCAGTCTGAGCGAGTCTGAATATGGTTGCTACTCATTGTTGGATCATGAGAACCATTTGTGCCTTGACGTCATTCTGAATGAAAAGATCGCCGCAGTTAAGAAAGGCGACTCGCATGTCATCAGATATAGCGAGACATTTGCTAAGGTAAGCAACTTTTTTGCCGTATGCGTTAAGCTTCTTGATTTCCACATGTTGATGCCTTTATTCTACACTGTTTGCTGTAGTGTCATGTGCGGAGTTTCGCATCTGGTGATCGTTCCAACTCGCTGGTTAACACCATTGTTGCCACCAGAAGACAAGGACAGTCGTTCCTGCTAGCATCGAGGATGGACCCAGAGGTCGAAACCAGGATTCGCGCAGTAATGAATGCTTTTGCTGACTCGCTGATAGATAATGCTCCGGCCTCGTCTCCACCCAGAGATAATCCGTCTCCTCCAGCGACTGCAGCGCCGAGAGCGAAGAGACCCAGGAAAAAGGGAATTACAATATCTTCCCCTAGGAGCGCTCCAACTTCCCCTCCAGCTAAGTCCCTTTCTGCCAAGGACAAAGGCAAAGGTCGCATGCCCAACAAAGCGCGAAAGGAACTCGCAGTTTAGACCTTCGTTCCATTCAACCAGGAGGAAGAAGAGGAGAGGCAGGAGCCCAGAGAAGGTGATGAAGAAGAAGAAGAAAGAACAAATGTGATACATGAGGAAGAATCAGGAGGTATCTCCATCGCGTTTCCCTTCTCATTATCGTAATTCTTTTGCAACTTGATCTTGAACCAATCGTTTCTTCGCAGATGATGATGATGATGAGACCATCGGTGGCCTTTTGGCCAAGAGACAGAAGAGGTATGCTTATTCAGGCATTTCGGACGAACCCATAAGCGAGGACGTTCTCGCCGAGTCTAGGAAGACAGCCGCGGAAGCTGCTGAAAGGAGAAGGCAACGAGAAGAGGAGGAGCTCGAGCGTGTGAGGCAGCGGAGCCTCGAAGAGCAACATGTCGACGATTTAGTGCGCCCAGCTGATGAGGAAGATGTGCTTCCCGAAGAGGTGACTCCTCAAGGGTAGGAGGATGATGCGGCTCCAGAAGAGGATGCAGCAGCTTTGGAGCAAGCCCAGGCAGATTTTGAAGAAATCGCAGGCGGCGATAAAGCTGAGATTTTTAATCTCGCAGTAACTTATCGAGATGTTATTGTGGGTGCGTTAAATCATGGTGTGTCAAAGGCCGACATTCGCCGTTGGCTAGTAGGCAAGTGCGGTGAACCCTCAGGTAATCACTTGATCGATATGCGCGAACTAAGATTAGTAACTCGAAGCATAATCATGACTAGCTTCTTCGCGCCCCAGGTCATGCTCCTTTTAAAGACATGCTTAATGAGGACACACTAATAGGGCATGGTTCCACGTCTTTAGTGTATGACGAAGACACTGCAATCCCACCTTCGCGTGGAGGTGCTTGCTCTTAGCTTTAGCAAAAGATAGTAAAATAACGTATAATACAATTTACCTCACATCATAGCATTTTGTATCGCAGGCATTGCTGATGAACCCGTGTTGGAGCAAAGAAGTCAAACTTCTGCATCCTATGTCCCAGTGCCGAGTTCTCATACCGAGAAGCCCGTCGCAGCTGCCGAATACGCAGGAGAGCCTTTTGAGGACATCATCGAACTTTCTGATGATGCCGAAGCTGACGCTGTGTTAATGGAGGAAGATGCCCATGCTGGCGCTGAGGAAGTAAGAACAAGTACTGATGATGCTGCCGCATCTGAAAGTGTCTCTCGCCAAGCAACTTCGGCTGCCACTATGCCTCCAGCGATGACTGAGTCTGTGACGCCACTTCCTGCGTGGAGCTTTTGGGGCTTGCAGGTCGGGGCTGCAATCGCAACTGGTGCGGCTTATACTCTTCCTTCTAACTACGAGGAGTTAGAGCTCGCAGCTGATAGGAGAGCTATGGAGCGTGGACAGTCTTCGACCACTCCAGCAATGCGCATTCCTTCTCTTCGTGAGATCCTTGAAGGAACTGGTAAGTCGTGGTTTGCTGTTTGCATCTCGCACTATTCATTTGCGAGTTTGATATCGTAACTTAGCTTTGACATTGCTTTAGGTTTGAAGCAAGCCGATGTGGACTGGCTAGTTCGGATGCGCCTCACCTATCCCCAATCATTTGTGAGATCTCTGGAGATAGGGCCCTTTGACAGAAGGTTGTTTCTTACCGAGGCCATTTGGATTTTGGAGCAGCTGTCTGCGGCCACACCTGCGACCATTTCTGCTCAGAGTGCCGAATTGCTTTTTGGCATGTGCCAAAATCTTCTGACTAAAGTCCAAGGCAGGCTGGGTTTCAAGTTTCTTATGAAAATAGTTACTTTGATTCGCGCAGCCGTAACTTTGAAACTAGGCCACTAAAACCTCGCAGCTGAGAAGCAGAAGGTGGAGCAGCAAAAGCAAAAGGTTGAAGAGGCTCTGAAGCTCTATCATGAGATGGATGCCAAGTGCGAGCAATTGAAGCGAGAAGTGGAGCAGGTAGAGAATCTGAGCCGTCAGTTCACCCTTAATGACTCCTTGATCAAGAATTTGTTTTGACTTTTGAATTTGAAAAGTAGCAAACAAATAGCAGAAACATTAACGTAATGTTACTAGAAACATTAATGTAATGTTGCTAGGGTTTCTCCCCCTTTTTTTGACAAAAGAATTGACATGCCCGTTTTGCCCTTTCCGGGATTTGATGGAATATCTCTGTGCATATCTAATTATGACATCAGCAATTGATATTCTGCTTGATTTTCGCGCTAATTTCTCATAAGATAAGCACGCTTTCCTCGGGAAGTCCATCCGAATCATGACCATCCGTCATTTATTAGGATACGCAACTGAATCGTCGTAGCCTTTAGTAGGGTAATTGATCGTTACCGCTTTTCAAGGCGTAAGTGATTGACCTTACCCTCTTTTCGAATTCTGCTGACTCATCTTGGCAACTGAAGAGTCTCCACAAGGTCTATATAAACCCTGTCTTTGCCATTTGGGTTCTTCATCCCAAAAAATGTGCTTTGCCGTGAGTCCTTACGACTGCTGGCTTCAACGCTTGTTTTTCGTTGATTCATGGCAACTCCAAGTCATGAGACCTGAGTTTGTGCTTTGTGCCATAGAAATAGTTTCCAAGATCCGCTTTATGAGGCTTACTAATCTTTGTAACCTTCATAAAGAAAATGAAGATGATATCTCATGTGTATTCGAAGAATTTTCTTCGTCTATTATGTTTGCAGGTCATGTTTCCGGCCGCCTCCCGGTGAGGTGCAGCGCCGTAGTGACCTTGCTACCGACTCGTAATGAGCGGCGGAATTCTCCTCCAGCATCCCTGGGGGAGGATTTACTGCCCCCACGTTCGTGAGCTCAGGGTGGCGAACCGTTGCGTTCATCCCCGTCTACAAGGAGCCCTTGCCCTTTGGAGCTTCTGCTTGCCTGTTGAACGCCGGAACCGGTGGTTCCTCAAGCACATCTCATGGGATGTTGATCTGACAACGGCCTTGTCAAATACTGGGATCTTGAACGTATGGCTTCTTGTGGCTCTCGTAGGACGTTCCTTTTATAGCAAGACCCTACTTGCAACAGATCTTCAGGCCGCAGATCTGTGCATTGCATAGCTGGTGTTAGGACCGTTAGGTTCATCCCTTTTCAGTCGGGATTCCCGCGATGTGTAACTTCAAGCTTGTAAGTTACTTTTCGGATGCATTGTAAGCCATGTTGGCTGCGTAGTTAGATTTGAGCTTTTTCGCTTGTAAGCTGCTAACTAGACAGAAAATTGTAAGTCTTTTTGACTCATAATGATAAATGGCTTTTGTATTATCTGTTGTCTTGTAACAACAAAATACAATTTCGCATGCGTATCGGCATATCTCGCCTTTTGTAGTGCCATATGCACACTTCGTATCTGCTATCCGTTGCGTAGATTCGCAGATGTATTATTGGATCGTTCGAGATCGTATTTGCGTAGCTGTGCCATCTTTGCAGATGGGCTTATGATTCATTTTCAGATCCAAGTGCAGGTGCCATCTCATCAGATAAGCCTTTTGGAGATCACTGAAGATCATGATGCTGTTATCACAATAGACAGTCTTAAGGACGAATTTTAAGTTGCATTCGTATGATGCTGCTATCACATCAGATAGGCTCGAAGGATCATTTAAGATCATGTTCGCATATGTTGCTATCACAATAGATAGGCTTGAAGGATCACTTAATACTGTTTTCACATAAACTGCTATTGTGGCAGATAGGCTTAGAAGATCAATTAAGATCATTTTTGCATAGGCTGCTATCGTGACAGATGAGCTTAGAAGATCGATTAAGATCGCATTTGCATAGGTTGCTACCGCGACAGATAGGCTTAGAGGATCGATGAAGATCGCGTTTGCATAGGTTGCTATCGTGACAGATAGGCTTAGAAGATCAGTTAAGATCGCATTTGTATAGGCTGCTATCGTGACAGATAGGCTTAGAAGATCAGTTAAGATCGCATTTGCATAGGCTGCTATCGTGACAGATAGGCTTAGAAGATCAGTTAAGATCGCATTTGCATAGGCTGCTATCGTGACAGATAGGCTTAGAAGATCGATTAAGATCGCATTTGCATAGGTTGCTATCGTAACAGATAGGCTTAGAAGATCGATTAAGATCGCATTTGCATAGGTTGCTATCGTAACATATAGGCTTAGAAGATCAGTTAAGATCGCATTTGTATGAGCTGCTATCGTGACAGATAGGCTTAGATGATCAATTAAGATCGCATTTCGCATAGGTTGCTATCGTGACAGATAGGCTTAGAAGATCGGTTCAGATCGCAGTTGCACAGATTGCTATTGTGGCGGATAGCCCACAGTTAACAATAATAACAAACTAAATAAAGCAACATTAACAGCTAGAAATATGAAATTCTCATTTGGGAGAATCCTTTTATTATAATGCTCTCACATGGGAGAGATGGGCTTACAATTCTCTCATTTGGGAGAGAAGATTGTGTGAATCATAGCCATACGGTACATGAGGCAACGTTATAATAAAACGCATGAAATGAGAGAAGTCAAGGATAGTACTTCTTAATCCAGCGCATGTTGACTGAGCTTGGGGTTGAGGTCGTTCCGTGCAACCTTCGTATGGTGCAGTAACCACTGTCGAAGACTTCTGTGACTTCGAAGGGTCCTTCCCAATTAGCTGCGAAGTTTGGGTGAGCCGCTTCTCGCATGCAATGGTCAGATGCGTGCAGGACCAAATTTCCAACTGCGAAATCTCTTCGCTGGACCGTCTTATTGTAAGCACGAGCGATCCTTTCTTGATACCGCTTGTTGGTCCTTTTAGCTTGCTCTCGCTTTTCCTCCAGCAAGACTAAGTCATGATCGCGTTGATTGTCGTACAATGCATGGAAGGCCAATCTCGCCGAATTGACTCTAACCTCGGCAGGTACCACAACCTCAGCTCCATAGCATAGGAGGAATAGTGAGACCCCCGTGGGTGTCCTTGGAGAAGTCCGGTAAGCCCACAGGGCTATGTTTAGAGAATCAGCCCACTTCTTGTGGTCATCTGCGACCATCTTGCTCAAAATCCTCAACAACTTTTTGTTGGTCGCTTCGGCTTGCCCGTTCCCCTTTGGGTAGTAGGGGGTGAAACATATTTGCCTGATATTGTACTCTGCTAGCTTTGCAGCCACCTGGCGATTAACAAAAGGAGTACCATTATCCGAAAGGATGGTGTTGGGAATTCCGAACCTGCATATAATGTTTTCTTGGATGAAATTGACCACAGCTAGCGCATTTGCCGTCTTTAATGGTATCGCCTCCACCCATTTGGTGAACAGCTCAGTTGCGGTGAGAATAAAATGATTCCCGTGCGAAGTTGGTCGTATGGGACCAATGAAATCCAACGCCCATGTGTGAAATGGCCATGGCGTTCCCAATGCATGTAGGTCCACAGCAGGAGCATGCACTAGGTTTCCTTTGAATTGACACTCCTGGCAGCGTCGTACTTTGGTGCGGCAATCGGCCTCCATCGTGGGCCAGAAATATCCGATTGAGAGGAGCTGCCTGCATAGTTTCGCACCTCCTTGGTGTTCTACCTGATGGGAAAGGTCCATGACTTCTTGTGCTTCCCTGTCGTCTAGACATCGCAGCAAGTTGCCCTCATGACCTCTTCTCCAAAGCAAGTTCTCTTGCACCACATATCGAGATGCTTTCCTTTTCAGCTTTTCCGCTTCTTTTCTCGATTCAGGTACGATGCCCTGGGTGAGGAAATCGAAGAGTGGTTTCCTCCAATCCGCATCATCGTCGGTTAGAGCGATGAGTAAGGAATCTTTAATCAGTGCACAACTCTCGCACGTCCCTTGTATCAGGGCGGCGGCTGTTGACATATCCGGCCAATGAATGCCATATCTCTGAGCCTTCCGATAGATTGACACCTCGCTTTATCTGCAAGCATGTTGGTGAATCTTCTCCAGCAGCAATTGTCCCTCTTGCTCGGAAACACATCGCATGAGTATTCCGCCAGGGCCCTTGTAGTAAAGGGTGTTGTCATGTATGCAATATCCCCTTGTGAGTGCCCAGCTTTCGCTGCTTGTGCCTTCTGCAATAGCTCGCAAAATTGTTTTTCTCCAGTCCGTATCATCCATGTGTTCATCGTCGCACGCGTCTTCTGTCAACGCCGACGATGTTCGCACCTCAATGGAGATCCTTGCGGGACATTTGTCTGTACTAACCTTGGATCCCAAGGTGGCCAAAGCATCTGCATGTCTGTTGTCTGCTCGGGGCTTGTGCTCGTACCTCACATCGCAGAATTGCTGCACTAGTTTTTGTACCAGAGTGCGGTAGGACAGAATGTTAATCTCCTTCAAACCGTACTCGCCCGAGGCTTGCTTGACGATCAACTTGGAGTCCCCCATGACCGTCAGGTTGCTTACTTCCAAAGCCTTCGCTGCACGCAGCCCCGCTATGAGGGCTTCATACTCTGCCTCGTTGTTGGTGACTGCGAAGTCGAGCTTTGCGGACATCTGTATGACCTCCCCATCTGGCTTGGTCAAGACTATCCCAATGCCTCCGCATTTCCTTGTTGACGAACCGTCGAAATGGAGTGTCCAATAGGGTACATCGATCGCATAGATCTCAGGTCCCTCGAGCTCTTCTTCGATCACGGGCTCATGACTGTTGTCGGGGAATTGTGCCAACAAATCCGCTACCGCCTGCGACTTGAGCGCTCGCGGTCGCACGCATGTGATATCGTATTGAGAGATGGTCATGTACCATTTCGCCAATCTTCCTCCAGGAGTAGTGTGAGTTAACAGATATCGTATGGGATCACTTTTCGTAACCACCACCACTTTGTGCGACGCAAAGTAATGTCTCAACTTCTCTATTATGAAGAATAAGGCAAGGCAATGACGCTCAATGTCTGTGTACATTGATTCTGCGGGCTGCACAATGCGAGAGATGTAGTAGATGGGCCTTTCCTGACCTTCGTACTCCTGAGCCAAAAGCGCTCCTATGGATTTCCTGGTTGACGTCAGATACAGTAAAAGCGGTGACCCCAACTGAGGTGCGATCATTACTTTTGAAGACGTCAGCAGTTCTTTCAGCTTCCCGAACGCAGCTTCGTGCTCCGGGGTCCAGTTGTATGCGGCATCTTTCTTGAAGAGATTACTGAAGCAGAAAGTAATCTCGGCAATCGCAGGGATGAATCTTCGCAGATATGATAGTTTCCCCAGGAATGTTTTCAAGGCACTCTGGTCGTGCGGCGGGGTCATGCTGACGATGGCTGAAACCTTCGCAGGGTCAGGCTCTATTCCTTGGCGATGTACCACGCATCCCAAGAATTTTCCCGATGTTACCCCGAATGCGCATTTCATAGGGTTCATCTTCAGCCGGAAGCGTCTGCATCTGTTGAACACCTTCCGCAAATCTGCTAGGTGGTCTGCCTCTTGCTTGGATTTAACCACGAGGTCATCCACGTAAAACTCCACTTCCTTGTGCATCATGTCGTGGAATAGGGCCATCATGGCCCGCTGGTAGGTGGCACCTGCGTTCTTGAGACCAAACGGCATCACCGTGTAGTTGAACACTCCCACCGGGGTGATGAAGGCAGTCTTTCGTGCATCTTCGGGGTCCATCTTGATCTGGTTGTACCCGCTGAAGCCGTCCATGAAACTGAACATGCGATGACCCTCTGTCGAATCGATTAGCAAATCGATGTTTGGGAGCGGAAAATCGTCCTTGGGGCAGAAACGATTGAGATCTCGGAAGTCCACGCAGATGCGAAGCTGTCCGTTCTTCTTTACCACTGGCACAATGTTGGCCAGCCATGTTGGATGATGATTCGGCTCTATGAACTTGGCATCCAGGAGTTTGATGATCTTCTGTTTGATCTTCACATTAAGCTCCGTCCTGAAGCTTCTTGTGCTATGCTTTATCGGTTTCGAACCCGGGATGATGTCTAAACGATGCATAGTGATGCTTGTGTCCAGTCCGGGCATCTCATCATACTCCCATGCGAACACGTCTTTGTACTCAGTCAGGAGCTGTAGCAGTCCTTTCTCCTCCTCGCTTGTGAGGTCCGCACTTAGAAAGACTGGCCTCTTCTTTTCCTCGTTCAGGCTGAGGAACACTTCCTTTAGCTCTTGCTTCTGTGGTCTGGGTCTGTCTTCCATGCATTCGGGTGCTTCTTTGAGCTTCTCATCTGGAGTGCTCTGCATTGGCCTTTCTGTGAGCGCAATCTGCTCGATTTGGTTGATTTGCCCAGGGATATCCCCATGCCCGTGTGAGGACATCCCCGCGCACCTTCATATGCGATAGCACTTCTTCCCATTGGCGTAGAAGCACTATATCTCCTTGCCCTCAGGGTCATGCTTTGCTATTCTCTTCAAAGTGTACACGTTCTTTCGCTGGTAAGCGATTCGCGGCGCCTCTTCGCGTGTGGGCGGCTTTTCCTTGGCATCTTCCCTTGTCACCATCACTCCCGCAGGTGAATGATCCTTGATATCTTCCCAAAGAGGTAAAGGAGTAGGGTTGAACGGCCCCGGTGTTTGCTCGTCCGCCATCTCGGTGAACCACACCGCTTCGCTGAGATGTGCTTCATCCATGTTGAACGGATTCGTTGAAGCCGGTATCTCGACTATTCTGTCGTTCCAAATGGCTTTCATGACTTGGTGAGCTGTTGAAGGGACCGCGTCGAAGCGATGAATCCAGGCTCGTCCTATGATCATGTGATACGTAGTTTTCGCATCTATGACGTAGAACTTCGCTGAGCACTTGATTTTGCCGATCTGCACGCCCAGGCAGATCCATCCAATCGTCATTCTAGAGACACTTCCAAATCCCATCAGCGGAGATGGACGCCTAACAATCTTATGCTCGGGGATCCCTGCTAGCTTCAGTGTGTGGAGCGAGACGACGTTGACCACCGCTCCTCCATCGACGAATGCTCGTTTGAACTCGACACCATTGATGATGGCCGTCACGTACAGAGGCCTCTGGTGGTTCGCATCTGTCTTTTTGTCGCTGGCCGAAAAGGTCATAATCTTTTCTGTAGAGCGAGATGCCCTGATGACTTTCCCGTTGGAGACTACAATATCCTCCTCGTAGTCCTCTGCTATCCTCAAGATTGCTTTCGTCCTTTCTGTTCGGCACTTCTCGGAGAAGTTCATCTCGTCGAAGAATCTGCTAAAGCCGTGCGACCCCTTCATCCGATCGGCACGTTCATCCTCTGTGTCTACGCTGTAGTCCTCGTCATCATGGACTTCGGCAATGATGGGTAGACCATCTTCTGCGACTTCATCCAAGTCCACAATCGAGATCATGGTGACATCTTTGCCTTTTGATTCTTGCTCCGCATGGGCAGGAAGCGGATTGTTGCGCACATCCTTCCTGTGATCGCTGACGATCAGCTCGCCGTCCTTCATCTTCTGGTTGAATACAATCCTGAGCTTCTTACATTCCGCTGTGGGATGCATGACTTTGCCGTGGTACTCGCACCACTTCGGGTCCCTCACCATCTCCTTGGAGGGTATCTTCTCGAGCGGCGGTAGGACACCGTCCTTGCGCCACTGCCTGCAGAGGTCGCTTGCCTCCTCCACCGAACATGGCAGAGGTGGTACGTCGAAGTTCACAACCTTCGCTTGCTTCTGGGGTGAAACTGTATTGACCTCAGCTTCGCGTCCCCTCTTGTAACTGAATCTCCCGATCTTGTAGGTGGTGCCGCTCGAAGATCGCTCCGGAGCGTTCTTCTTTTTCTGCCTCTCAACTATAGGCTCGATGTTCTTCGTGCATTCGATTAGCTTTGAAAACGTAGGTGTTTGCAGATTGATGAGCATACCTTTGTATTCGTCTCGCATGCACTGCAGGCATATCTCTACAAGCCGGCTTTCGAGCATTGGATCTTTGCATTCCAATGAATTCGCCCTGAATTTCTTGATGAAAGTTATCCCATCCTCCTCGCGCTTCTGATACATCCGCGAGAGGTGGATCATCGTCACCTTTTCTTCCATCTGGAAGAACTTGGTATAGAACTTCTGGACCATGTCGTCCCAGGTCTTCACGGAACCAGCCTCCAACGTTCGGTACCACTTGTACGCTACGTTCCCCAAGGATTTTGGGAACTCTCGCATAAGCAGTTTGGAATCGGCTCCGTATGGCCCCATGACATCGATGAAACGCATGACATGCTCATGAGCGTTCCCATTGACATCCTCGAACTTGTCCCATTTAGGAGCCTTATACCCCGCCGGGTTAGGCATGAGATAGATCTCCCGCGGGATGGGTGGATCGTTGTCTAGCTTCGGGATGATGGTATGCGCGAATGATTGATGAGCTAGAATAGTGTCCATGCGCTTCTGCAGAGACGTCATACATTCTGGAATGCTTCCCTCGGTAACAGGAGGAGGGGTTGCCGCAGACGGAGGCTACAAGTATGCCGCCGGAGGATTGGGGACATATTAGCCGTTCGCATTGCCCCAGATCGCCGTTGGCGGAGGCAAGGGATACTGCGAAGCCGGATTAGAAGCCAAAGCCGGAGGCTGAGGAGTATGAGCAGTGAGAGGCAACATCTGAGCTGTTGACCCCTGAATTGAAGGCAGCTGGGTAGTCGCCGGCGGAGTCTGCAGATTAGGGTTGGGAGGTGTGGTCGACACTCCCAGTCCTGAAGCGGTAGGGGCTCCTCCTCCTTGAGAGACGGCGGTGGCTGGTGAAGGGTTTGGTGCAAGGGCGCCCAGAAGGGCCAGGATTCGTTCTAGCTGCGCAGACTGAGCTTTGACAGCTTTCTCCTGACCTTGGACGGTGGCGTCCAAGGATTCTAGCGTCGGTGCCTCGCCGGGAGTCGCAGGAGTACGGCGGGTCTCCTATCCTGAGGCAGCTTCAGGGGAAGGCGATCTGTTGCTAACATCATCCTCCTGAGACATGGTTGCTTTTGTTGGTAAGTTCACGTCGGGTTCACCAAAATGTGCACAAGAGATTCCGGCGAGGAGACCTCCGTGTACACCGTATGTAGAGGATTAGAGATGGCACAGGAAGAGTTGGGTTGTGTGTAGGGAGAGAGTAAGGCAGTAGTAATGTCTGAGAGAGAGACAGAGGTTTGATAGAGCTTCCGCGTATGGCTAGTGTATTCTCTTTTGTATGGAAAGGTTAACGTCCTATATATAATGGAGAATGTGACCGTTGCAGTGTAGTTAATGCGCCCATCAATGGCGGCTTAATTAACTTAACCGCAATGGCACGTTTGTCCGCCTATATAGGGACCGTTACAGCACGTTATGCGCGAATACCGGAACCGTTACGAGGTTGACCGGGTTTGACCGGATTGACCGGGTTTATGGAGCTCGTGCCATAAATCTCTCAAAGCAGTTACTAAAGGTCGCGCGCGGGCTTGGCTCGCACGCGACAGGGCTTACTCTAGCCTCCAAACCACTAAGTCCCTACAAGTCCCGTGCAGTGGTATGCGAGGGCTCTGTCTCGCAGCCCCCACATGGATCAGCTCAGCTGGTGATCCAGTGTGTGTGGAGCACAATATGGTGTGTTGGATGGTTGCCACGTGGCCAAGATCTGCTAGCTCAGAAATCACTATCTACACTTACTATTTTGCCTTCGTAAGTTTCAGACAGTTTACAAAATCTCAAGGCCTTGAGATTTGAGTTTCACACAAAGCTCTCATGTTAAACTTTAATTTTTGCAAAAAGTTTTCATACTCTATTCAACCCCCCCCCCCCTTCTAGAGTATTTAGGTCCTGTATTTAGTCTACATTACACACTTTCACATTTGATGCTTGTCAAACCCTTTGCTTAAGTGCTCTCCTCCACGATCCAATCATAGAGTCCTAATATTTTTTCCAAGCTGGTTCTCTACTTCACTCTTGAATTCCTTGAACACTTCAAAGGATTTTGATTTGTTCTTCATAAGATACACAAATTCATATTTACTGAAGCCATCAGTAAATATGATGAAGCAGTCAGAACCATCTCTAGCACTTTTTCTTAGTGGTTTACATAAATCAGTATGTATGAGTTCCAAAAGATCATATCTTTTCCCAATAAACAAGCCTCACATGTCTCATATGATTCAAAATCAAATGAGTCCAGAAATCCATCCACATGAAATCTAGAAATGTGTTCATATTTATGTGACCCAAGCGATAATGCCATAGTTAAGTGAGGTTCATATCATTATATGAAAACCTCTTGGTATTAATGTTATAGATAGAATTATCAAGATGAAGGATACACTATTCATTAGAAAAATTTGCATTACAATAATGCATATCACCAAAATAAATGGAAAAACATTTGTCCCTTATTGTGATGAGAAAACCTTTTCTTGTACAAACAGGAAACTAAGATAATGTTCCTACTCATAGTAGGGACATAATCGCATTTGTCTAATTCATGGATAACTCTAGAAGGTAGAGATAATTTCCTACGGCTAATTCAGCAAACCTTGCTTCATTGCCCCATGTGTAGGTTTATCTCTTCCTTTATCCAATTGTTTACATCTCTTGAGATCCTCCACATTTCCATAAATGTGCGATCCTCATCTAGTATCATATACCCATGATGATGAGATAGACACAGTTACTTCTATAAAAAAAAATATCTAAAGTGGAATTCATAATTCCTTTATTTTCTTCCATGTACTTTGGACAATTTCTCTTCCACTAGAACACCTATTGGGCTTCGAAGGCAACATGGCTTTAGCAACAACTTGCTTATACCCTTCGGGTCCGGGAAAACATTTTATCCTATCACATATTGGTTAACCATCAATATAGAATTGCCTTTGCTCTTATTAGTGCTTTGTCCAGCGGTTCTCAATCATATTGAGTAAATCGCTTTTGGAAAAAGTTTCCAATTGCATCCAATGCGATTCTCGGTGCAATTGGGCGAATAAGTCCTCATTATTTATCTACTTCATAGATAACTCCCAACTACTAAGCATTCAATCCTATTCAAACAACTTAGTTGCGTTTTACCTCTTACTTTAGGAATCACACATGACTAGCTTGTGCCGTCGCGTCATATCTTGATGAATCAAGTCGCCTTGATTTGGCAAGCTCGAACTTCATTATACCGTGATCATGACGAATGCTAAGCAAGAGTAGGTAAAACGCAAAATGGAGCAACACTTAAAACATTTCATGTCTACCCTTCTCTTAAAAGAGCTTCTTTAAATGTATGATCATATCATACACCTCCATGTTCTCATCTTGCTTCCAAAGCTCAGAGTTCATGGCAGCTGACATGAGGCAAGTCACATCCAAAGAACCATTCATGTTCCTTCCATAAGGTTTTAGTGTGTTTTTGGAAGTTGGCGGAAGTGAAATTTATTTTCTAGGATATACAACACTTTCCTTTTATTTGAGAAAAAAATCTCATTTTTTTACCTGTCTAGAAAGCTGATTCCAGACAGCTTGTCATTCTCAAGGACATATCGTAATGATAAAGTCAATTTTGTTTGTTTAATTCCATAGGTATACAACATAGAAAGAATTATGCAAAGTTTGTGACGTTGTACTATATTTAACAAGGACTTGAATTATTAAACATAGCTCTCACTATTTTTCTCGGAATAATAACCCTCACTATTAATGCGGAAAATACCATGTATTTTCTAGTGGGCCAGTATCCATATTTCATCTCATCTTGAGCTTGCTTTGGCAAGTCACCCAAGAATTAGTTATTTAGGTAGGAACAGTTTCCAATTGCATCCTATGCAACTCTTGGTTCAATTGGTCAAATAACTCATTCTTTATCTATCCCATAGATAATCTCAATTGCCTTGTCTCTAGGTTTTCAATCCTATTGAAGTAGCCTAGTTGCGTCCAACCTCTTACTTCAACAATGGCACATTACTTGCTTGTGCCATCGCATCATCCTATAAAGAATCAAATCGCCTTGCTTTTGCAAGCCCGAATTTAATACATTACAGGTTTGACGAGTGTCAAGTAACGAGTAGGCAAAAACACAATATTTAAATTGAGGGATTCTTACCTTTTATTTTTAATTGTTTGTTGATCCATATCAACTGATCTACTTATTTGGGTTGGGTAATCCCAAAATAAAAGATCCGGGTTTTTGATTATTATTTTGTCACAATTTGCATGCATCAATCATACACCAAAAAAAAATAAACAACAAGACAATAATTTAAACAACCACAAACAATAAATAAACGTGATGTGGATGTGACCTCCTAAAACTAAGATATTCCCAAGCCAATGAGAATATCTATAAGCCCTAAAATAGCAGGCTCATCTCCATGTGCCTCCATCTTTAGTCCATGCGCCTTTAGTTTGTGGAGTTATGCCTTTTGTGGTTTCTTCAATTCTTTAAGCTTCTTGTCCATGTCTTGACTATCATCTAACTATCTAATACTAGTTAGCATTTATACTAAACTGAGGAGACGACGACACCCAGGCCGTAAAACTTAATTAATTACATTGATTACAATAAAACCAAACCACGAAATAAACATCCACATCTAAGGCCACATCCAATCACCATGCAAAAGAACATAATATAGTTAAAATCCAATTTTAGCATGGTTGGTCAATTTTAAGTTGAATTTGGATTTTCTAGGGTCAAAACGGTCCAAGGGGGCCCACCAAACCTTTTGGTTGAACACACAATGGACAGCCGCAAGCCACCGGTGAAATACCATAAATCGCTAATAGGGGGTGATTGTGCATTTTCTTAAAAGTATTTATTACCAAGTTGGGGGGTTTATATGTCTTTTACCTAAACTAATATTTTATTACGTATTAATACGGTGTTTATACTAGTACTAATACGCATATTATTTACCATACCCGTAACGTACAATACATCATGTACATACATATGAAAATACTTGTTAAAAATAAAATAAACTAAATAAATTAAAATAAGAAGAAAAAAATGTTGAAGAAATCCACCTGACATTCCCCCGTTCCCCAACACTTCTCATTCCCCAACAAGTTTTTTTTTTTTTATTCTCTCTCCCTCTCTCTCCCGTCACCTTCCCTCTCTCTCTTTCCCTTCCCCTATTTCTTCTCTTCTTCTCCTTCTTCGGCACAACACCCCCGAGACCACCACCATCACCAACGCCACCACCTGCACCACCACTCCTCCCCTCCATCTATTCCCCCGTCTCCACCTCTGCCTCTCTGTTTTGCCCGGCGAGAAACCCAGCAGGAGCAGCAGCGGCACAAGGCCGCTGCCTTCTCCGGCGAACCACCACCACCGCCTCCAACTCTCTTTCTACCTCCCCATCTCTCAGAAATCCCTCTCCCTGTCTCCCTCTTTTTTGAGTTCGTCATCATCAGTAGCAACAAGGAGCTGCAGAAACAGCCGGCCAACCTCCCAACGTCGCTGGGCACAATTAACGTCGGCGACAAGCTTCAGGGCTTAAAAACCGTGGAAGTCTAGTCCCCTCTCTCTGTGTCTCCGCACTCCCGAACCTCCAAGGAGCACTAGGAGACATTCAAACGTGACCCGAAGCAAAGGAAGCAACCACGTCGACCACCACCGCCGAGCTCGCCGGCGCCAAAGCTTGGCCCAATCAATCCGGAGCTACCCACATTCGTATATATGTTCCACTCGAAGCTTGGAGGTCCGAGGAGACCGTGTAACACCTCCAACCAAGCCAAGGCTGCCAGGATCACCGGCGACGAGAACCACCTCCGACGACCCGACGACGAGTTCGAATGACCCGATTTCTTGACCGTTTTCCTCCGTTCTTCGTGTGGGTAACCTCTAAATCACCTCTTTAACTGTTTGTAATCATAAAAATCAAGTCTTTGCTAGCTTTGATGCATGTTTGGATCAAGTGGGTTGGGTGAGAGTTATGTGCCACTGAGAGTGTGAACCAGGGGGTGTTTTTGTCATTTTCAGAAAGATAGAGGGTAGCTTTCGTACATTTCAGAACTCTTTATTTGGGTCTTTAGGGTACTAGTTGTAGTTTAGGCCTTCTAATTTCATCTAATTAGTTTTTACTTGATAAAAAAATTTAATAAGTTATTTTCTGAATATTGTTCATAAAAATAACAAGTAATTTTTCATAAATTAATAACCTGATTTTTAAGATTATTTTACTTGAATAAGTACTTGATTATTAATCTTAGCATAAGCTATATGTGAACTGTGTGTATCGTTGAATAGCTATGTTAATTAATTTCAATAGCATTTTACTATGAAATTGGAATTAAAGGAGTTTTACTACTATTAAGAAGTTATAATGAATAATGGCATGCTTTCCTATAAATAAAGCTAGTTAAGTAGTATTGTAAATATATGAAAGAGCCTTATTTAGTAATAATCATAATACGATTAATTTTTTTGAGATGAAAATAACTAAGTTCCAAGATTTGATAAATAACTATAGGTATGTCTCGTGAGACAACTTTTTAGGAGAATTTATTTGGAATGTCATAATGAGACATTTTCTCCATTAAATTTTAGTTCTCTATTTTTGGGTATCAAATTTTAATAATAAGTGAATATGTTTTCTCTTCAAAAAAAAGGAATAAAAATAATTATTTACTTTTAGAGTGTTATTAACTAGTTAATTCTTATTAGAATTATCTTAGCAAAATTATCTTCGTAAATGACTACGGCTATAAATAACATTTAGACTTGTTATTAATAAGAAAAATTCTTGTAAAGTATATTATGGATAAAATTGGGTTGGGAAAACTAATCGGAGGGCATGCATTGCATATAAAGCATGATCTAAAATGTTGTATTAATTAGGATTAATTTGCGTATTTGTAGACACCCAATTCGTAGGCAACGAATTTATCGAGTACGAGTACTAGGACTTCTCTTGACGTGCGTGCACCACTCTACTTGTTTTGGTAAGTTCATATGTACAACACCTAAACTGTCAAAATGTGAATTTGGCGTGCATTATTTCTAAACTATAATTTTATTATATCTCGTGATGCTTGGAATATTTTATGGATGGATCAAATACTTGAAAACTATGCTTTCAAGAACTCTTTGAATATCATGTTTGGGAAAATATGCGGTTATTGATGCGATCTTTGAACGAAATGATTCGGTTATGTAATGACGATTGAATAATGCACTATAATATAAATGGGGCGATGTACAGAGGATGTTGTGGAGGCTACGGCTGGAGGCGCATGTGAGTCGATCCTCTTCGGGTGCTAATCCTATGAGATTACATACCCGGCCCCCGTGGTTGGCCGTCATGCACCGAGGTGCTGCAATCCCAGGGTTATTTATATGTGAAAACTATGGAGTACTACTTATGCCTGTGTGGGTCACTACGGTATAGGGGTGTCGACACTTAAGGTCTCATAGTTATGATTATGAGCGGGCATTGACGTAGGGGCTCCCATAACGCTCCAGTGAATTGGGATGTGTGATATCCCAAGAGGCACCCTATTGTGGTTTATTGCATCGTGACCCTTCTATGGACATTCGTTACCCGCTGGTCTCTTATACGTCCAGCTGAACTAATGATTAAAATGTGGATTTAGTTATTGTTACAGCTCATGTGGGTTTACTCCAGTTTTACATGTTGATTATATAATCGTGTAGCCAAAACTCGTTTTACATGTTGTAGTATGATTCTTATTTAGTTTTTACTAATTAAAATTTTTCTGCGGTTGACTTTTGCTATTTCAAAACCCGCAGGTTATCAAGAGGGGGACGCTCACGACGACTATTGATGGACTCATGCTATGAACACCTAGTGTTTCAATTAGTATCTCCATTTCACCAAATAATGTACTTTAATCTTTCAGACTCAGTCACTATGCTACCTTTTAATTTGTAATAAATTATGTTGTGGATTATCGATGACCGTACTAACTGTGAATCGGCGATCCTCCTCCATTACCAATGGGGTTTAGCTCCTCGGGCGGAGGCACCTTTCCAAACGTACGGTTCGGCCGGCCGTATGATTTGGGGGGTGTTGCAACCAGACCGGACGACCCTAGCCAGAGCAGTCAAACCGTCGAATAGGCCGGCCCGACCCCTAGGCCGCAGCTTGCTTGGCGCCCAAGTAGGAAGGCGGACGAGCCTAGGGTCAAACCCTATGGTTATTTCCTTCCTTTCGCTTAAAAGTGTGAAAAAGTGAAAAACTAAGAAAATAGTAACACATAAACCACTTTATGCGCTATGACATGTGGCACTGATACCACTGTAGGGTTTTGATACAGATTGCACAGCGGAATAACAATAAATAGATTCCGTTCAAGACCCTCCATTAATCGCATATCTAGCATCATAACGATGGTAAGGGATATAAGAATCTCTATGAGTATAATAGCGTCCACATCTCTATGTCTGAGTTTATCACTTTAAGTATAATAGCTTCAACATCTCTATCAGTATCCATACCGAGGATTGCTCTTGATTTCTTCTTGCGCCTTGTGCTAGCAACGGAAGAGTGAGGATGAGGAAGATCACGCAAAACGAGGACCAAGAGGGCCGACGCCCCTCGTGGCTGACGGGTTGGGGAGGGCGGACGACTAGGGTTTGGCCTAGTCTCCTTTATCTCTCCTTGCTTTGTTATCTCACTCAATAATGAATGCAACTTATAAGAAAATAATCTAGGAGTGCAATTATATAATTCATAACTCTTATTAACTACATATTTGCCCCAATACTAATCCTGAGTCCACCTTGTAAAGTAGTCCTACTAAGTTTATTTGTGGTTGCGTATTGATCATTCTATTTAATTATTCATACTAATTAGTTCCCAAATTCTAGTTTAATCAACAAGGTTTGTGACCCCATAGGTTTCTACTTAGTTGGTAGTATTAATTACCAACATAGAGTGGTGTCTAGCAACACATCTATGCCACCCAACTAATAGAAATATTCAGTGGTCCGACAAACCTTGTGACCAATGTTTGCGTATTTTTATTATCCATTTGTATCCATATCTGTATTGGACACGAGACATAAAAGTCACACTCGTATATCCAATCCATATTTTCTCGATCATGGGAATAGTCTTATCCATGCAGATAACATCAATATCCCATATTGATTTATTTGATTATGGCCAGACATTCTATAAGCACTACCCCTCGAGTGATCGTGGATATTTTCTCCCTTATGTGGAAGGGAAAAATCCTCTCTACACCGCAACCACATCTAAGCTTGCTTCCTATTATGCCCGATAAACGCCTTTATTGCTACCCAGTCAGAGTGTAGTGTTTGACGATATCAAAGCATAATATTTCACAACTAGAGAATCTAGTGAATTCAAGTCTAAGGACCACAATACCATTGTCACAACGAGAAGCACTTGTGACTTTAACATAATTAATGAAGCCTTCTCGTGGTGGGTCAATAATGTATGTCATTACCCCTAATGCATACCCATGTGCTAGACTTGATATCCCCATATCAATCTACTATCATACTAGTCTCAATGCAATACAGTCATCCTATTAACTACAATACTCGACAATGGATATCTAAGAATATAACATTAATATTCTAAGGACTTCACTCAAGTTAACATATCTCCATTTCGATAACAAAATGAATAGTAAGTCCATATAAATGTCACAATAAATAGATTACCTCAAGGAAATATTTCCAACAAATATTATTTTGGTATGAGCATTGTTTTGGCTAGAACATTTATTATTTATGGAGATATTTAATATAACGAAATCCTTAGATTACAATTGTTGTTTTTCTTTAATATCCCTAGTCATGTATATTGATTAATAGGACGATCACTATATACTAGTATGTGGGTAGATTTATATGGAGATATCAAGTCTAACACATGGGTATGTATTAGGAGTACTAGCATATCGGATTGACCCACCACGATAAGACTACATATGGATTATGTCAAAGTCACAAGTGCTTCTCGTAGTGAAAATGGTGTTGTAGTCCTTAGACTTGAAGTCACTAGATACTCTAGTTGTGAAATACCATGTTTTGATATTATCAAATGTTACACCGTGACTGGGCAACTATAACGATGATAATCGGACATGATAGGAAGCAAGCTGAGAGATGGCAGTGAGGTAGAGAGGATTTGTCCCTCCCACATAATGGGAGTAAATATCCACGGGCTACTCAAGGGGTAGTGCTTATGGAATTTCTGTCCATACTCGGATAAATCAATATGTGATATTGATGTTTTATTTACAGATAAGCCTATTCCCAGGATCGAGAAACTTTGGATTGGATATACGAGTGTGACATTTATGTCTCGTGTCCAATCCGGATATGGAGACATAGGGATATACACAACACGGTAACATAATAGCATATTATTTCTAATGAGTTATCCTTAAGAGAAATAAGAGAGCAAGGAGAAAGACCCCAAAAAGGAGTCGCCCCCATTCCCGTCGGCCTCCTACACGTCGGCGTCCCGAGGTGGTTTGGCCACAGCTTGGCTCCGATTTACGTGATCCTTTTGCTTCCCCATTCGACATATATAGAACTACAGTTGAAGGGTGATTCCATTTGGCAATCCTAGGTGTGGATACCGGTAGAGACGAGGACACTATTCTTCGTTGTGATCACACAAACTAACAAGGTACACGGTTCTTCCTATATCACGTTATGATGGCTTAACGTGCGATTCATGGAGGGATTTGACCAGGAAATTATTATTGTATCTCCGTTTTTAATCATGCATCAAAACCCTACAGTGGTATCAGTGCCACGGGTCGTAGCATAACATGATTTATGTGTTATCGTTTTATCAGTTTTTACACCGTACCGTTAAATTTTACAAAAAAATGATATTGGCATATTGATGCAATTTGAATATGATTCAATAGGGAATGAGATAATTAAACATATCGTGTAAAAAATAGTGATTTTCATTTAGATATGATGTAAGTTTTGGTGATTTGAAAAGGTAGGTTTTGGGCACAATTGATAAAAAAAAGGTGTTTTACCCGCAATTGGGGATCTGGCCGCAAGGAAGGGAAAAGCTTTTGGTTTCAGTCCAATAGGGGTTTGGCCTAGGCTGCTCGTCCCCCCTTGTGCGCGCCGACCCAAGCCGACCTTCCCACCAGGTTCAACCAGCCGCCGGTATGACCGTGGGGATGGTCCAACCGGCTTGGCCCAGTTCGGCTAGTCCAAATTGGTAGGCCAATTGGATTGGTGCAACTGTTCGACTGTTTTGAACCTAGAAAACCCCAGGTTCAACTAAAATTATGTGTTTTATCGCATGGTGGTTGGATGTGGCCAAGGTTTTGGATGTTTACTTTTATGGTTAATTTTTGGTTTTGATTTTACTGTAATTAATTTACGGCATGCGTGTCGTGTTCTCCCTCGCCTGCGAGGTCCTTCTATTTAGTTTTCAGATGCTAGCTAGAACTATGTAGATATAATATAGTCAAGGCATGGAAAAGAAGATCAAAGACTAGAGAAATCACAATGAAGACCCACAAGGTAAGTCACATGGACTAAAGATGGAGGCACACGGAGATGAGCTTGCAACTTTAGGGCTTATAGATATTCTCATTGGCTTGGGAATATCTCAGTTTTAGGGGCCACATCCATACAACGTTTTATTTTTTATCTATCTATCTATTTATTTTTTTATTTATTTATTTATTGTTATTTTTTTTTGATGTATGGTTGATGCATGCAAAACGTAACAAGATAATAAATAAACAATAGGATATTTTATTTGGGATTGCACAATCCAAATAAGAAAATCAGTTGATATGATCAACACAATAATTAAAAGTTGACAAGAAATCCCTCAAAGTAAAATATTGCGTTTTGCTTTTTCTTTCTTAAACACTCCTCATGATCAAGGTCTATTAAGTTCGAGCTTGCCAAAGCAAAGCGACTTAATTTACCATGATGTGACGCAACGGCACAAGATAGTAATGTGTGATTGTTTGAAGTAAGAAGTTTGAACGCAACTAAGCTAATTCAATAGGATTGAAAACTTAGAGGCAAGGCAATTAGAGTTATCTATGGGATAGATAAAGAATAAGAAGTTATTCGCCTAATTGACCCAACAGTTGCATAGGATGCAATTGGAAATAGTTCCTACCTAAATAACTAATTTTTGGGTGACTTGCCAAAGCAAGCTCAAGAAGAGGTGAAATATGGATCTTGGCCCACTAGAAAGTATATGATATTTTTCGCATTAATTGTGAGGGCTATTAATTTGAGAAAAATAGTGGGAGCTATATTTAATAATCTAGCCATTGTTAAATGTAGTTAATTGTTCACAAATTCTTAAACTTGTATATTTCTCGTTTTATAGAATTTCAATGGCAAACAATCAACAACAAACATCGACTTCATCTAGTCTTTGAGAAGGACAAACTTTCTGGAATCAATTTCCTAGACTAGTACATAAACTTGAGAATTGTTCTCAAGCAAGAAAATAAGTTTTACACTCTATAGCAGCCTATTCCGGAGGCACCACTTGCTAATGCTATTGTTTCCGAAAGGGAGGCACATCAGAAGATCGTTGATGACTCTACTGATGTGACCTGCCTTATGCTTTGCACCATGAACTCTGAGACAATGTTCAAATGTAGTCAGGCCTGATGTACTCTGTATGATCAGATTTATGGAGAGTCTCGAGAGGTTAGGCTTCTCATTCAGCCAAGAGTTGGCCACTGATCTCATCCTGCAATCGTTGCCGGACAGTTATGCCAGTTCATCATAAATTATAATATGAATGAGATCAACAGACCTCTATTAGACTTACTGAACATGTTGAGGACAGCTGAACAAAGCATCAACAAAGGAAAAGCAAGGCCATAAAGATGGTCAACAGAGGGAAAAGCAAGCGAGCTGCTTCTACCTCCAAAGGGAAGAGCAAGGCAGTCACAAAACCCAAGGAAGCTGCCTTAAAGCCTGCAAGTAGCGTGTCTAAGGGCGCATGTCATTATTGTAGTCAAACTGGCCACTGGAAGAGGAACTGCCCAAAATATGTAGAAGATAAAAGGCTTGGAATAGTGATTCCACCACCACCAGGTATTTTTTCATAGATGTCAATTTTTCTATCTCTTCATCTTTGGTATTGGATACTGGATGTCGATCTCACATTTGTCGAAATGTGCAGGATCTAAAGAGAAGCAGACGACTGGCTAAAGGGGAAATATACTTGCGCGTAGGGAATGGAGCAAGAGTTACTGCATTAGTCGTATACGCTTGTGAGTTATCATTACCTTCAGGAATTATTTTAGAATTAGACATTGTTACTATGTGCCTGCTATGAACAAAAACATTATTTCTATTTCTTGTTTGGACGAGAAAGGTTTTTCTGTCACAATAAAGGACAAATGTTGCTCCATTTATTTTGATAGTATGCACTGTAATGCACTTTTGTCTAATAGATTACATATCCTTGATCTACGTAATTCCGTATATAACATAAATACCGAGAGGATTAAAACTAACGATTTAAATCCTACATATATACGGCATTGTCGTTTAGGCCATATAAACGAAAAGTGCATCTCTAGATTCCATAAGGATGGATTCCTAGACTCACTTGATTATGAATCATATTAGACATGTGAAGCTTTTTTATTGGAAAAACCGACTAAGAAGAAGGGTGAAAGGACTAGTGAGCGATTGGCACTCATACATACTGATGTGTGTGGACCATTTGCCACGCCTGCTAGAGGTGGTTATCTTTATTTCATTACATTTACTGATGACTTCAGTAGATATGGATTTGTATACCTTATGAAGGCCAAATCTGAATCCTTTGAAAAGTTCAAAGAATTAATTAGAGAAGCAACTTGGCAAGAGTATTAAGACTCTACGATCGTATCGTGGAGGAGAATACTTAAGCCAAGAGTTTGACAACTATCATAGAGAGTGTGGGATCTTGTACCAACTCATTCCACCCGGAACGCCACAATGTAATGACGTGTCCGAGAGGAGGAATCGCACCCTGTTGGACATGGCGCGGGCTATGATGTGTCAGACTGATCTTCCGTTATCATTTTGGGGACAAGCTCTATTAACTGCAACTTTTACCCCTAACTGTGTTCCATCCATATCAGTCATGAAGACATCATATGATATATGGACTGGGAGTCATCACATAGTGTCATTTATGAAGATTTGGGGTTGCGACATCTATTTAAAGCGTTAAAAAACAGACAAGCTCGGACTCAAGTCGGATAAGTGTAAGTTTGTGGGATATCCTAATGAAACAAAGGATATTATTTCTACAATCCAAGCGAGAACAAAGTGTTTGTTTCTCGGAACAGTGTGTCTCTATAAAGAGAATTTTTCTCTAAAGAAGCCAGTAGGAGGACGATAGAACTTGAAGAAATTCAAGAACCACAAAACACTGATCCTATAATGGAGCACGAGCAGGAACCGCAAGCTATTGTGGAGCAACCTGCACAAGTAACACAAGAAATCCGTAGGTCGAGTAGGGTACGTCTGGAGCCAAAGACGTATGGACTTCTCGTGATTGAGCCCGGTGACGTACTACTCACAAATGATGGGCCTACAACCTATGGAGAGGCCATGAAAGGGCGAGACTCAAATATGTGGCTTGAAGCCATGACATCCGAAATGTTATCTATGTATACCAACAAAGTATGAACTTTGGTGGAACCACCACGGGCTCGGCCCATAGAGTGCAAGTGGGTCTTCAAGAAGAAGACCGACATGGATGACAATGTAGTTTCCTATAAGGGCCGATTGGTGGCAAAAGGATTAAGACAGATTCATGGTATTGACTATGATGAAACCTTTTCCATGATCGTGATGACCAAATCCATTCAAATCTTACTTCCTATTGCAGCTTATCACGACTATGAGATTTGGCAGATGGATGTACAAATAGCGTTTCTGTATGGAAACCTCCTTCAGGATGTGTACATGACACAGCCATAGGGTTTTGAGGATCCTGAGCATGCAAACAAAGTCTTTAAGTTGCAACGAATCAGTTATGGATTGAAGCAAACTTCTAGGATTTGGAATCGACAGTTTGATGATGCGGTCAAAGAGTTTGGCTTCATCAAGAACGAAGATGAGCCTTGTGTCTACAAGAAGGTTAGTGGGAGTTATGTTGTGTTTCTGGTCTTGTATGTGGATGACATACTACTCACAGGATACGACATTCCAACCTTGCAATATGTTATAGATTTACTAGGGAAGTGTTTTGCAATGAAGGACTTAGGGGATGCAGCTTATATACTCGGTATCAAGATCTATAGGGATAGATCTAGGAAGCTGCTCGGCCTAAGTCAAAGTACATATATTGACAAGGTGTTGACGGTTCAACAATGCAAGAGTTAAAGAAGGGATCAATCATTGCCCATGTCGCATGGAGTCACCCTCTCGAAGGCTGAATGTCCTTCCAATCAGATTGAGAAGGACTGTATGAGTAGGAACCCATACGCGTCGACCATAGGATTTATCATGTATGCCATGTTATGTACTAGACCAGATGTGTCATACGCGTTGAGTATGGCAAGCAGATACCAGTCCAATCCAGGTGAGAGTCACTAGATTACTGTCAAGAATTTCCTTAAGTACTTGAGAAGGACTAAGGATGTATTCTTAATATTTTGATGTGAGGAAGAACTCAGCGTAATTGGTTACACTGACACGAGCTTCTAAACCAACATAGATGACTACAGATCACAGTCGGGTTATGTGTTTTGCCTGAATGGAGGAGCTGTGAGCTCTAAGAGTTCCAAGCTAGAGATAGTTGATGATTCTACAACTGAGGATGAGTGCATTGCTACGCAGGCGCAACAAAGGAGGCTGTCTGGATTTATAAATTAATCACTGAACTTGGTGTGGTTCCTAGCATAGTGGATCTCATAGCGTTGTATTTTAACAACAATGGGGCGATCGCACAAGCCAAGGAACCCGGGTCGCACCAGAAATCCAACCACGTACATAGGAGATTCCATCTCATTTATGAAATCATGGGAATAGGAGATGTGAAGATATGCAAGATTCCAACAAAAATAATCTTTCAGATCCACTTACAAAGCCGCTTGTTCAGCAAAATCATGAATGGCACACTAGATCTATAGGCATATGAGATGCACCATATTGGCTCTGGTGCAAGTGGGAGGCTGTTGGATTCGATGCCCTAGAGGCAATCTATATTCAGTATGAACATTATTTTTAGTAGAACATTCATTTACAATTTATGGAGATATTTAATATAATGACGTCATTAGATTGCAATTGTTGTTTATCTTAAATATCCCTAGTCCGTTATATTTATTAATAGGACGATCACTATAGACTAGTGTATACGGGAGAATCCTTTGAGGAAGATTCAACGTACACCAAGAACAGAAATTAAGAAACACAGGAGGTATAGGGTAGTGAGTAGGGAGAGAGTAAGACGATAGCAACTGTATGGGAGAGAGACAGAGTTTTGGTAGAGCTTCCGCGTAGTTCAGGTGATTAGTCTTCTGTAAGGAAGGATTAACGATCCTATATATAGTGGATAATAAGACCGTTGTAGTGGGTTAATGCGCCCATTAACGGCGGCTAAATTACCTTAACCACAACGGCACGTTCGTCCGCATATATAGGGACCGTTACGCACTTCGTCCGCGTATACCGGAACCGTTATGAGGTTGACCGGGTTTATGGAGCTTGTGACCATAAATCTCTCAAAGCAGTTACTAAAGGTCGCGCGCGGGCTTGGTTGTCGCTCGCGTGCGACGGAACTTACTCTAGCCTCCAAACCACTAAGTCCCTACAAGTCCCGTGTTATGGTGTGTGAGGGCCCTGTCTCGCAGCCCCCACATGGATCAACGCGGGTGGTGATCCTGTGTGTGTGGAGCACATCTAGGTGTGCTAGATGGTTTCCACGTGGTTGTGATCTGTCTATCAGGAAAGCACTATCTACGTTAGCCCCCTTTTTGCGTGTGAAGACACTTAATCGGATAGACTTCAATGCGCAAAAACTAGCGCGCGCGTTGCTGCTACGCACCAATTCAAATACACGATAAATCAGCCCCCGTGTGTGTCATTATGACCTAGGATCCCTAGAGTCGTGCCTTCTGTTCCTCTAGGGTATTAGTCGTGACGTCAGCATTGGCCTGTGATTGCGCGATTCGGCGGTGACGGTTGCGATTCGACCACTGAAAGGACGCGACTCTTCAGTGGATTTGAATAAATACTCCTCATCCTCCATTGTTGCAAGCTACTTCTTCTCTCTAGAGTGAATGTTTTCTGAAAACCTCCGAGAGCAAATCCAGATAATCAACCACCAATTCTTCCTTGCAAATCGTCTTCTTCAAATCGCTTCATCATCACAAGGTTGGCTTGCTCAATTTAAATTAATGCTCTTCGTACCTTTCTCTTGAACTTTCATGAATCTGAAAACCCAGAAACGTTTGAAATACACCATTGTTTGAAATTTTGGAAGAGGTTCCTCTTAAAACCCTAAAGGATTGAAACGGTTTAAGACGATAATTTTCTGAGATTCTGAACCCAGAACTGTTCATCTCCCAAAATTGACAGTCTTGAAACCCAGAAACTTGTAGGATTTGCTTCTTGAACTTGAAACTAAAAGTGGATATATTTCTCCCCCCTTTTTCTTGCTTTGATGTAGAAATGGCCAAGACCAAGGTAACCAAGTCTGTAAAGGAAGCTGAGGAAATCCCTGATCTTCCCAAGACCTTGTGGAAGAAAGCTCCATATATGGGTGGGGAAGACTGCTACCATGCTAGAACCGATGTGAGAAACCTACCAGACCCCGTTTCTGAAGATATGCTATTGCTGAACCCTCTTGCTAATCGAGCGGAATTGGACTTAATTGACGCCAAAGATGTGGTAAGATTGGGTCTTGAAAATGGGTTCTACCCCCATACTGATATCTCCACCCAGACCTTTGTGCAGAAGATGGAAATCATGGATGAGTGGATCGATCATGTGCTCAACCATCATGCTGTTTTACTAGAACAGGCTGAGATTTACTACGCTGTTAGGGCTACAAAGGGTGCCGGCGTGAAACTGGATCAGACTATGCTTCTGAACCTCTTTTCTCGATACTCGCCTGCGACTCACATCTTCCATTTTGCTGAGTTTGAGGCAGCCCCCACTTTGGAGGATGTGCACATGCTATATGATCTTTCTCCCATGGGCGAAGTCGATCCCTTGGCCCCTCTGAAGTCTGATGCATAATTCGCTCTTTAAGCGCAAATGGAGGAGTGCTTGACTGAGGTGAAGAGAATTTCCACGCGTTGGACATCTGCGGAAGTTCTTCCAACATGTCAATTGGTTGAAACTTCTGTGAAGAATACTTTGGGCAAGTGGGTGCAATAATTCTTTTGCGACTATGCGAATAGTAAAGTCACCAAGGAAATACTGGAGAAGGATCCCAAAGCCAAGAACTACATTGAAGGGAACGGGTACCACTTGACCTTGTGCAGGTTCCTCTGTGCTTGGCTATCGCGATATTTGATCGATGTTCATCCTCATGACGGGGTCTTTTATCATGTCTTGCCCCTTGCTGTCAAGCTGGCTCTCGGTCAAAAGGTCGCACTTGGGCCTCTAGTGTTGGGAACCCTGTATCATCGGTTAGACCAACTTGTAGTTGCGATTGAGGAATCGCGCGGGCGTCTCAATGTGTTGAATTTTGTCAACATTTCATTCCTCACCATGTGGGTGTTTGAAAGGTGGCCTTCCTACGCTCCCATCCCTTCAAGACCCAGTACCTGGAATGTGCCGGGCGCGAAGAACACGCTTCGGAGTGGGAGAGCCGCTCGTATAAGACCAAAGAGCCTAAGTGTTCATGGAGCTTGGTCTGCGACGATCGAGCAAAGTTTACAGCCAGGCCTTACACCACTCGCGTTGAAAATGTGCGATTCTTCCCGAAGTTGTACCCAAACAAAGGTGGCTCCCTCTTCGAGGATACTATCGTCAGAGGAGATGACTGCTATAGAGAATTCCTCTGATGGTGTTTGAGAGGTTTGCTGCCTGCTCTTGCTGAGAATGTCACTGATATATCTTCCAAGTATGAGCGGATCGTGGTCGATGTTGACCCTACTCGCGTTTGTCCCCAGTTTGGCTTCGACGCAGTGGCGCCTTATATTTGGCCTAGGTCAGTGAACAGGGATTCCTACAAGCGTTTGCTGACAAAGAGATGTAAATCTATTCTTCTTAGCAATTTTCTCTTCATTCAGCCTCAGGGAGACGTGAAGGCCCCCCTACCAAAAATTGGATTTCCTTCTGGCACGCTCAACAAGCAAGGTTTGATTCATTCGCGCCTCCACGCCTCAGCAAGGCTCCTGCCATCAGAAAAAATACTTTCCCATTTCCTCAGAACTACAGTTTGGACGATTCTAAGTATGGGTTTTATTCTCTGCTTGACAATGATAATCACTTTTGTCCGGACGTGATCCTTAAGGAAAAGATGACCGCTGTCAAGGGCGGAGTTGTATGTGTGGTCGAGTACAGTGAATCTTTTGCTAAGGTAAATAATATCCCTTTATCCTTCTTGAATCACCTCTCTGTTTGAAATGCTATACTTTATATAAGTTTCCCTTTTTTCGAGTGCCGTTTGAGAAGGTTCGCATCTGGAGACCGTTGTCCATCGCTGGTCAATTCTATTCTTAAAGCGAAGAGGCAAAAGCAGGTCATCCCTCTGGACATGGAAATTGATCCCAAAGTGGAGGCTCTTATTCGCGAGGATATGGACGTGTTCGCTCCTTCCCTGATAGACGAAGGTGCTGAAGTGGACGCAGAAGTTGCCCCGAAGGCCAAAAGCCAAAAACAGAAGGCCATTGTGATTTCCTCGCAGCCCAAAGAAACTCCAGCTTCGTCACCCGTGAATTCTCCTGTTCCCAAGGGTAAAGGCAAGGGCCGCATGCAGAGCAAGCCGCGAAAAGATCTTGCAGTTGAGAATTTCATCCCCTATGATAGGGAGGAAGAAATCGAAGAAGAAAGAGAAGAAGACGAAAAAGAACAGGAAGAAAGAGAAGAAGAGATAGGAGAAGAAAGCTCAGAAGGTAATCCAAATGAACTTAATCTTCTTTGAATCAAGACTTCCACCATAATTTTTGTTACAACATAATCTTTCTTCGCAGATGATGATACTGAGACCATCAGTGGCGTTCTGGCCAAGGAAAAGCGAAAGACAAATGGGGTCTCGCTCAGATGCTTCTAGTGAGCCCATAGACGAGGCCATAATTGTTGAGTCTAAGAGAATGGCTGCCGAGGCAGAAGAGAGAAGAAGGAAGCGCGAGGAAGATGACATAGAGACCATGAAAAGAAGAAGTCTGGAAGAGCAGCATGCATGTAGCATGAGTGTGGCTGCCTTGGAACGAGCTCAACAAGATTTTGAGGAGATCTCAGGCGATGAAGAAGGTACAATTTTTAACCTTGCTGTGTCTTACCAAGAAGTAATTTTTGGTGTATTAAAGCACGGCTTGTCTAAAGATGACATTCGCCGATGGTTAGTGAGCAAATGTGGCGAACCCTCAGGTAAACATATGAACAATGTTTACAAGCAAAGCTTAACAAATCATTCCCTATTATAACGGGTTTTTACGTAACATCAGGTCATGCACACCTTAAAGGTGTGATAAATGAGGACACCTCTGTAGGATATGGTGTCTGAATGTTTGAACAGGGAACAGGAGGAGCAGCTTCTCAAGGTATTGCAGGAAAGGAAAGCAGCTATGGGATGGAACATAGCGGACATAAAGGGTATCGGCCCCACAGTTTGCCAGCACAAAATCCGGCTCATGGAAGATAAGAAGCCGGTAGTTCAATTTCAACGCCGCCTCAACGCTCACATGCAGGAGGTGGTAAAGAAAGAGGTGTTTAAATGGTTGGAAGCAGGCATCATATATCCGATTTCTGACAGCACATGGATTAGCCCGGTGCAGTGTGTCCCTAAGAAGGGAGGTATTACTGTGGTGGAAGGGGAAAAAGGTGATCAGATTTCCACTCGTAATGTTATTGGGTGGAGAGTTTGCCTAGATTACTGCAAACTCAATGATGCCACGTTGAAGGATCATTTCCCCCTCCCCGTTCGTTGATCAGATGCTGGATAGGTTGCCGCGTCATTCTCATTACTGCTTTCTGGATGGGTATTTGGGGTGTAATCATATAGCAATTGAGCCAGCTGATCAGGAGAAGACGACATTCACTTGTCCATATGGGACTTTCGCCTTTAGACGCATGCCATTTGGGCTATGCAACGCAGCTGCTACATTTCAGAGGTGTATGATGTCTATCTTCTCTGATATAATGGAGTAGAATTTTCAAGTCTTCATGGATGATTTTTCACTGTATGGAAATGGGTTCGAAGACTGTCTAGAGCAGCTAGATCGGGTTCTTGACATATGTGTTGACTCCAACCTAGTGCTCAACTGGGGAAAGTGTCACTTCATGGTTACTGAGGGGATAGTGTTGGGGCACAAGATTTCAAGCAACGGCTTAGAAGTGTATAGGGAAAAAATTAAGGTGATTGAGAAACTTCCATACCCTACATCTGTCAAAGGGGTACGGAGTTTCTTAGAACATGCATGGTTCTACTGGAGCTTTATTAAAGACTTTTCGAATATCACGAAGCCCTTGTCTGGATTGCTTGAGAAGGACGCCGTATTTGATTTCAATGAAGAGTGCAAGACAACTTTTGATTTTCTCAAGAAGAAGTTGATTAGCGCGCCTATCATCGCCACGCCAGACTGGACCCTACCATTTGAGCTCATGTGTGATGCTAGTGATTATGCGGTGGGAGCAGTTCTGGGACAGCGAAAAGACAAGGTTGCTCATGTCATCTATTATGCTAGCCAGACCTTGAACAATTCACAAGTAAATTATGCTACTACTGGGAAATAAATGTTAGCTATTATTTTTGTATTGGACAAGTTTCGTCTGTATCTTGTGGTTTCTCAGGTGACTATCTTCACGGATCATGCTGCACTCAAGTATCTACTCACCAAGAAAGATGCCAAGCCAAGATTGATTAGGTGGGTATTGTTGATGCAAGAATTTGATATAGAGATCAAGGACAAGAAAGGGGTGGAAAATGTAGTGGCTGACCATTTATCACGTTTGGAGAATGAGAAACATGAGGAGATACCAATCAAAGAAGATTTTCCAGACGAACAGATTATGGTAGTGGTTGTAGCTTTGCCTTGGTTTGCTGACTTGAAAAATTTCAAGGCACTCAATATTATCCCCAAATACATGAACTCCCACCAAAGAAAGAAATTTTTTGCAGATGCGCGGCATTATTTATGGGATGATCCTTATCTGTTCAAGCTGGGAGCAGACAATGTATTGCGGAGGTGTGTTGCTGAGCCAGACACATTGGAGATTCTTAGACATTTCCACGAGTTGAACTGTGGAGGTCACTTCGACAAATCACGCACAGTAGCAAAGGTACTTCAGAGTGGTTTCTTTTGGCCTACATTGAATAAAGATGCTAGTTTATTTGTGCAGTAGTGTGACCGGTGTCAGAGAACCGACAATATTTCCAACCGAAATGAGATGCCTCAGAATTTCGTGTTGGAGGTGGAGTCGTTTGATGTCTAGGGCATCGATTTTATGGGGCCATTCCCTTCTTCACTTGGCAATCTCTATATCGTGTTGGTTGTTGATTATGTGACCAAGTCGGTGGAGGCATTGGCGTGTCCCAAGAATGATGGTGCGACCGTAGAGAGATTTGTGCGCAAGAACATATTCACACGGTTTGGAACTTCCAGGGACATTATTAGTGATGAGGGATCACATTTCGTGAACAAAGTGTTTTCCAATGTCTTGAGCAAATATGGGGTGAAGACTCATAAAATATCACTAGCCTACCATCCGCAGTCGAATGGGCAAGCTGAAGTATCCAACCGCGAGATCACAGGAATTCTAGAGAAGACGGTCAATCCGGGACGCAAAGATTGGTCTCTACACTTGGATGACAGTCTATGGGCATATAAGACAGCATACAAAACTCCCTTGGGCATGTCTCCTTATCAGCTAGTATTTGGGAAGTCATGCCACCTTCCGGTAGAACTTGAGAACAAGGCATTCTGGACCTTGAAGAAGATCAACTTGGATGCTAAGCTCTTAGGTGAGCGAAGGAAACAGGTTTTACTCGAACTTGAATAATTTCGGCTGATGGCTTACGAGAGTGCAAAAATTTACAAGGAAAGGACCAAGCAGTGGCACGACAAGCATATCATACCGAGGGACTTCAAAGTTGGACAGAGGGTGTTGATTTTCAACGCTAGGCTGAAACTGTTTCCAGGCAAGTTGAAGTCAAGATGGAGTGGCCCATACACGATTACTGTAGTCTATCCATGGGGTTCTCTTGAGGTGGAAGACGCAAACGGGAACATGTTCAAGGTAAATGGTCAGAGAGCGAAACCATGTGTGGATGAAAATTTCATTGGAGTCATTGAATGGCTCCATGCGACTCTTGCTGTTTGAGTATCTCTAAAGGTAACTGGGTCGGGCCGTCGACCTTAAATCACAAAGCGCTTGTTGGGAGGCAACCCAACCTATTTATTGTTGTAGTTTAGGTTTAAATACTATTTTGTTTGTTTTATTATATTTGATTTATTTGAGAGGTGCGAGAGAGGGGATTTAATATTTCCAATGAGTATGTGCAGGATTTCGAGGTGAAAGGCCTATTCCGGATCACCCTTCTTGATGCGCGCATGAAGAACGGATCGAATTTGCAGAGATAGCAGCCTAGAACGCGTATCGGGATCAAGATTGAAGTAAGTGGAGTGTGAAGCCATGTCTTACACATAATAAACACACGCACCTGGGGAAGATCACATTCCCGGATTTCCCGTCTTGATATACGCGAAGATTACATTAAAGAACAGAGAAATCTTGCACATTGGCACGGATTACAAGGTGAAATTTTGAAAACGAGACTGAAAGAGAAATTGAAGAGTGCCTTTGTGTGGGGGTGGTCGAGAGCTTTCTGTATACAGGTGGATCGCGCATATCGGAGTCCGGATGAGAAAGGTACGCCAAAAAGGATGCTCAAGAGAGTAAAACGAGGCCAAAAGCATCCGTAAACGCAAAAAGTGCCTCGGGAAGTGTAAAATTGAAGAATAAAATGTTCCCCGGATTTTGGGAATGTTTTATGACATGAAAGGAGTCTCGAGGACGAGGAGATCCTTCGGAAAGCAAAGGCACAGTTGAAGACATGAAAAATGACGAGAAAGGATGTTTTTGAAGCTGTCCAGGATCCTCTTAGTACTAAGACAAATGTCTTCGTACTAAGAGAAAAGACTTAGAAAATTTTCGAAGGTGATTTTTCTCTTCCCAGAAAGTAGAACTGCCCCTTTTTTAGAAGACCTTCGTGCGAAGAGGGGTTTCTCTTCATACGAAGGCTCTTCGCACGAACAAAAGCCTCTTTGTACGAAGAGAGCGCGTCAAAAGACCTCTTTGGAAAGCGGACGAAGGAAGGAAGGAGGCTTTTAATGGAGGGAAAAAGTGACTTTTCAAATGTTTTTTTTAAGAGACGACCTATAACCGTGAGCTTCTTCCTCAGTTCATCTTCAACAACACTTGCTTCTCCTCTCAACCTCCATAGCCGCTCCTCCTTCTCCTTCACCTCAAGAACCAAATTCTTCACCGAATCACGAGTTAAGAGTTGGGTTTTGATCGCATCAAAGAGGAAAAACGAGAATTGGGGGTGCTTGGGTCAGAATTCGAAGGAAGAGAGAGAATTCATCATAGTGGGTTTAGGGTTTTCAATTCCTAGATCTGAAATTGGGAAAATTTTAGGACAGTTCAAGCTTTGGTTAATAAGGAACTATTGACGGGGACTACGTGAGGAGTACGAAAAGTGCAAGCAATTCGATTTTCCGGAAAAAATTTAACCGGCTAATTTTAGCCCTTTCTTGGTGAAATTTGCGCGGAACCGGCACCCGTAAGAACGGAACTCTGGGTGCCGCAGGTACACTCTTCTCTAGCAATTTAAATTTATGAGTCTTAGGCACAATTTAGTAAAAGCCCAATTTTTATTGTTGCGCTTAGTAGCGTGCTTGGGGGCGATTGATTAGATTCCTAGGGCTTGCGTGTTTAATTGATACGTGATTGCTTGCTTTTGTTTACACACTTCTTGTCACTGTGCACCGTTGTTGCGTTTCATTCATTCTTTGAGCACCTAAATGGCACCTAAAAAGCGAAAGACCGGTGAGGGGTCGTCTCGTGATGCATTCGGGTCGGGTGAGTCTCAATTCGAGATACAACCTTCACCGACCTATTCTATATTAGAGACACCTGTCCCTGAGGACCCGGGAGTTGTTGGTCGTAGGACAAGGCGTGCGGGTATTCAACAATATAAGATAGGCCCGGGAGTGTATGATAGTTTTAGGTTTGTGACATATGAGGCTCACCTTGACGCCTACAATGACACATACTTGAAAAAGAAGGGGCAACCTGAGAAAGAATTCCCTTTGCATAATGAGATGCCTGATGCTATTAAAGCTATTTTTACTCGTGAGAAGTTGAAGAACTGGTTCAAATTGGTAGGGCAATCTAGCATGAAATTTTCTAGGGAATATTTTCTTAATCTGAGGTATGCCAAAGATGGAGAGAGTCAGGACCCACGGCTGGTTTATTGTCGGGGCAAGTGGATAGTCTTCACGCCAGAGTCTATCCGCATCGCCCGTGGGTTCCCGCGTCTGAGAGCACCGTGTGCTTATCATGACATCGTGAGGAGTGAAACTATTTTCGCGAGGGTGAACCAGTTCTGTTTTACACCAGAAAAAGACCCTTGGGATAGGCGGGGAGATTTTCCGTGTTGGCGGGAATGAGTTCCGGCCCGAAGCTCGGTGGTGCTGTGAGCTATTAGAGAATTGGGTTCTGGGAATCACACAAAACCCAACTTACACATTCAAGTTGTGTGTCATGGCTTTATGTCTGTGGTCAAGAGATAGGATAAACATTCCAAAGACGATATGGGCTAATTGACTTGAGAGGGGATGTAGGGAAAACAAGTTAGGACCCGTTCATACTTGCCTTTTGACCCATTTGGCTAAGATTGCTGAAATAGATGTTGTCACGGAAGCTGAAAAATTTAATGACCGGTTGTGGTCTAGGTTTGACGAGTCTGTTAAAACTAGGTCCAAGGGAAAGAAGCCAGAAGCTTCTAGATTTGAAAACCAGGTGGGGTATGATAAGTTGAGAGAAGAGATGGCCCGGGACCGATTGGAGAGGAGAAGCCAGTTTGCTCACACCCGGAGCAATCAGGTGAAACTGGTTAACTTTCCAGATGGTGGGGCGATGGGTAGGTCAGTCTAGTGGACGGGCAGCAGAGGAATTTGTTCCACCGGTTCCGAACACTGATCCTTGGTTCCAAGAGGATGAGTTCGAGTACCCGGTACCACCTAGTGATGAGGAGTCCGCGGATGGAGACTCAGAGGAAGAAGAAGATGGTGAGTTCGGAGAGCATGAGAAGTTGGCCCCGGAGGTGGGGCCCGATGATGATGAGGATGAGTAGGAGAGAGCGCCCTTACGCTAGGATTGTTGAGTCCTCGTACTTCTCGTTGAGGACAACGATGCATCCTAGTGTAGGGGTGTCCTACTCCTTTTACTAGCCATTTGTCGAGTCTTTGCGACGCTTGACACATGTAGATTAGTTTTTGGTTATGTCCTTATTCTCCTCGTTGTTATTTATAATTTTGTTTACACGTTTATTATTATTGAGTCACCCCACCAATTTATCGAGTCGTTAATCGAGTTGGCCGTTGCATGTAGAATTAGAAATTATTCCAAAATCACAAAAAAAATTAAAAATTTAAAAATTCTAAAAAATTAAAAATTTGAGAAAATGGCAATCAAATGAGGCTAAAGTTTGATAAATCACGAAGTGTGAGACTTTTAGGCATAGGGCATGGTTTGCGACCGAGAGTGACAACGTGAGTCCCCCTTAGTAAGTATAGAGAGACTTTCTTTACGGGAATGCGTGCCTATTTGACACACAAATTTCATTTCCAAATCTAAAGTGTGTGCCTAGTTTTTTTTTTCTTTTTTTTACAAGATTTGAGCTAGGTGTGAGCTAAACAAGCCGAACGTTCATTTGTACGTCTTAGGTAGTCGCCAACCCGCCTCTTAGTGGCACACAGAACAGCTGTGCGAGCTCGTGTATTAGAGCACTCACTGCTTATAGAACTCACCCTGTAGGACCACTACAAAACCCGGCGTTGAACCTTGGATTCTTTGATAACCTCTTGACTTAGGGTGACGATTCTTGACCTTCATCATTGATTGTTTAGAATCACCGCTTTAGTGCGTCACGAGGGAATTGTAGTTGAGGGGGTTCGATGAGGGAGTACTTCATGATATATTCTTGTGAGTCTTACATATCGCTTTTTCTTCATGTGCGATTTATGAGGGGATGCGAGGGTGAGTGAGAGTAGGCTTGCGCACTTCGGTGTGGCAGTGTTCCATGTCGTTACACTATGGACAAAGTTGTGGAGAGTCGTGAGTGCGTAACATCTAATACGCACAAAATTGGGTTGGGTGATTTAATTGGTGGATCGTGCTAGGTATCGAATTTCATTCGTCGAGGTGTAGGAGGTTTGGTTGGATTAGGCACGAGACATACATCCGATTGACTAAGTGAGAGAGGGCATGATTATATTAGAGTGTGGGGTGCCGACTTTTGACTACGAACATCGAGATTGAGCTTGCGACGATTCCATCCCCACACATATACTTTGATTTGTGAGCGGCTTAGTTTGTGACACTATTGATTTCATTGAGTTAGGGGGAGATGAATTTACTTGTGATACGTATTCATGGAATTGATTATTTTCTCCCCCTTTCATTTTTTGGCTTTACTCTTGGAAGACCACTCGGGATTTGTAATGCAGAATTTTCGGGAATTTTGAGAGATAAATAAAAAGAGAGAGAGAGAGAGAGAAAAGGAGAGTTGGAATAAATAAATAAATGGGAGCTTATTGGAAGACCGAGTGGAGGAGCAACTAGTTCATCGAGGGAAGTTTCATCTTGTGCACGATTCACGATGGTGGCCGCGGAGATCGTAATTGTACCGGGGTTTTGAGGGGATCGAGTGCGGAGATGGTGAGTCTTGGTTTCGGTTTCTATCATCGATGTGAGGGTGTGTGAGATGTGGTATTATTGTGAGAATGTGAGGCTTTAGGACTATTACATGATTATTATCCTTTTGTCCATAAGCCTCATAATTTTAACTCGTTAGCGGATTAGGAGCTCGGACCTTGAACGTGGCTTAGCCTAGCGTAGCCTCTTATTTTGTGGGCACACGCAAAGAGGTAATGCATTTTTGTACTTAGTAAGGTTAGGCTTTCTATACTAGCTAAGGGAGATTCTCGTAGTCGAATTTGGTTTCAACTCATGCCTTGTATCTAGATTTCTCATCGCTTTATGATAATCGGTTTAAGCTAATGGAGATTGCCCGATCTCGCAAAAGAAAAGAAAAAAAATGTGTTATTTCAATACTTGCGTTGTGAATATTGCATTTGCATATAGGTGCATTGTGTATAATCGAGTCGTGTCGGCTAGTAAAAGGATGGTTTGTGGATTGGTTTCGAACTCGGACTCGTATGCAATGATTGCTATAAGTATGCAAATGGCGTAGGGAAGTATGCAATGTGGAATAGGTTTTGTATGCAACGTTGGAGTGATTGAGGGAAGTGAGAGGATTTTGGATTGAGAGTTTATATGGCTTGGATATTTGCTCGGGACGAGCAAAAGGTATTGTGGGGGTAGTTGATAACACCGTTTTCGGAGTTATTTTATTCCTTATTTTGCTACGTTTTGCGTTCTCAACATGGAGAATTTGTCGTCTTTTGAGTGAATTATGCTATTATTTGTGAAAATGAGTTCTTGTGCTATCATTGTTAAATCCGGGCGTTTTTAGTGTAATTTCGAGCTTTTATTGTGATATGATCGCGGGTTGTGTTTTCTTGTAGTGATTCGCAGGAAAATAGGGCTTGGATGATTATGCGAGGAATGGAAACAAGCTTCGGAAAAGAGGACTTCAAAGAAGAAGCCAAGGAACTCAAAGAAGTGCCAAAAGAAGATGGAATGAAGGCCTCTTCGTGCGAAAAGATTTCTCTTCGTGCGAAGAGAAAAAGACTTAGAAAATATTTGGGCTGCCAAAAGTCTTATCATAAAGACATCCTTCCCCAAAGTGAGAAGGCCTTCGCACGAAGAGGGAAGTGTCTTCGTACGAAGACTCTTCGTGCGAAGAAGAATCTGTTCGTACGAAGAGGGCACTGGCAGGGGGCGTTTCTGGCGGGGGTTTTCTGCAATTTGTTCAAACTTTGTTATAATGTTATGGAAACATATTTAAGCAATTTAGGTAGTAATTCTCAGTAGTAGGAGACGTTTTTGACGTTTTTTGAGAGCTAGAGAAGCCATTGTTGAAGCTTTGGAGCGACTGGATCATCCATTTGATTTCTAAACTCTTATTCCTCTCTAGTCTTTGGTTTATGATCAAGAAACGTTGTATTTTGATCATGTATTGTCGTAGCTAAACACTTTATTGCTGGGAATTCTCGTTTGGTGTAGCTAGGGTTTGATATAAACGTGATGTTTTGAGATTGTGATTCAAGTTTCCAACTTAAGCTATCGTGTCTTTTACTATTATGGAATGTTTATGAGTTTGATTCTATTATTCTTGCGCGTAGCTAGCGTAGGAGTAATCTTAATTGACATTCACGTGGTAACTCCGTGAAAGTTAGTCGGTAAAGTGAATAATACACCTATTTGAATCAATATTTGGTAACTCAGTATTGTTAACTAGGATCATTGGAGTAAAATTGTGAATTCTAATGTATGCTTAGAAGTGAAATAGACTTGGTAACTCGGTGTATTTTGCTTTTATGCATAGATAATTTGCTTGGTAACTCGGTAAATTTTACATTGCTCGATTAATAGTAAAAGATACGTTGTTGTTTCATGAATTAAAGCATAAATTTATATCATCCCTAGTGAACCTAGAGAATACCCGGTATTTGCCCTCTCATTAGTAAAGTCATAAATCAATCTTTGTTAATCGTAAACCATTCCACTCGATTAATTGAGAATCTCGTTGCTTTTATTTTAGTAGAATTAGAACAACAAACAACCTTGTGACTTGCTCACATAAGGTTTGAGATAATAACTGATTTAACAAAGTCCCTTGGGTTCGACAACCCGGATTTCCGGATTATTACTACACGCGACAACCGTACACTTGCGGTAGAATCGTGTCACATCCCCACGTGAGGGTGCTACCGGTATGCTACGAAGTAGGATTCAACCCACACTCAAGCCAGCTCCTACAAACGTCACGCCGGTTGTAGGACTTTTGAACCGTCACGAACCGTTGTTGCCCAAGAACAAGAGTTTCATAGTATAACATAGATAGTCAAAGAATATTGCGTATGTATGGTAGTTCACTCTATTATCATATCATATTCCTCCATGCATCTCCCATACAAAATGACACTCACATATATATATATATATATATATATATATATATATATATATATATATATATAGATGTGCATAGAAACTAGTAACCCCCTAGTATTAATATTGGAGTTATGGTCATAATAACCACCTCCCAATAATGCTACATTAAACCAAATATTTCATTTTTAATACACATGTAATGCGGAAGTTACAAATATGTAATAACAACTTCATAATTACAACTATTAAAATATGAAATATAATTATAAATTATTATTAAATTTTTCAAATTTTCCTAAAATTCCCAACAATTTCATTCTGGTTGCTGCTGCTGGAAGCTGGCAAGATGACACTTCAAGCCCAGACATCTGCATCAGCTGAATTTGACTACTTCGTGTCTTTCCAGCTCATTCGACCTTAATCTATCTCATAATGGCTTGAAGGAGGAGATACATTAAGGTTAAGTGAGCTAGAAAGAGATCTTGAAGAAGAAGGATGTAATTCCAAGCCAGACAGTTGTCTCTTTTCAGGATGTTCCACAAGAGTGTTTCCGTCATTGGCAAAATTGGAAGCCTCCTACGATGTATTCATGTCTTGGTCTGGCCGATCAACTAGAAGGGACACACAAACAGTTGCACCTACATTGGCATTTTAACAAGCAGAACTGTTCTGTGATTGCAGTTGTTTCTTCTCCAGGTCAGTTACTAAACATGCAGTTGAATCCTTACTGGCAATAGTCTTGCCTTCAGTACCAGATACAGTGATGTTATTATGATCGATGGATATTTCACAGGCCACTGGTTGCTCCAGGAAAAATCCTGGTCCAATATCACCATCTTCACCGCTGTTAAGGGGCAGCACATTCATGGAATCATCGTCTGATATATTCCTTCCAGGCAGCACATTCATGGAATCTGCAGGATTGGATTCCCAAGTATCCAAATTCACTTCAACCATGTCCTTGTCAACGCCAGGGACTGCTTCCATCAACTCTTTTGCATTAGACTTCGATACTGCATTCACGTCCATTTTATGCGCAGAAACCAGGCCATCATCGAACGTAGTCTCTGAATAATTGTTCTGAAGTGAAGAAGGATGAAATATATTAGTCTAATGCAGAAGATCGACGAAACCCTGAAGTGGACACAGACATGGTTGAAGTAAATTTGAAAACTTGTGAAACCAATCCAAACTTGTGGACAGCCACAACTAACAGCTCCCAGATTGCACAAACCCAACCACAACTCCTCAAAGCATACAAGGCAGTTCCACTAACCAAGGTACACAAAGGTATATTTCTTTCAGATTCAAAGTTAGCTATCTATTTCCTTCTACTGTCCATTTATGTATAATGGACTCTTGTAAATCTCTCCTGCACCTATGTTCGTAAAGCAACCATGACAAGGAGAATAAGCCTTGAGGGGGGGGGGTATTGTTTATGAAAGTCCATACTCCTGCCCCAATAGCCGATGTTTCAGCATCCACCAATCTCATAGTGCAGTAGGCTGCAAAATATGAAGCATCCTTCCTTATGCATCAAAATCACAAATTACCTCTTAAATCGCTACAAAAATTATTCTGTATGCCAATAAAATTAAACCCAATCTGTCAAAGCTGTTACGATTTTAGAAGCATCCGAAAAAAGTTTGAAAGACTAATCATCTTCCAGTTAAACTATAATTTTACCCTAAGGGCATGCTTTTACCCTCAGGGGAGGATCCAACCCTGGGCATGGGTGGCAACGTGCCCTACCCAAACCCAGACAACCAAAACACAATAACCTTCTTCTAACCAAGTCAAGCAAAGGTTTTTCTGAAACCAAAGAATAAGATATGAGATATATATCAACAGGACGACTGGTGAGAAACAACAACATTCTTCTTAAATTTTTCGTCTTATCTCAATTTTCATTTCTTCGTCACGCATTTTTTTTCTTTATTTAGGGAACATATTCTTTTATTAAAGAATTGTAGGTGGGCTAATACCCATTACATCATTATGAAAAACCTGAGCAGCCCGATCGGGCTTATCATTGTGCCACATGTGCTTATTGGTAAAGAAAGCCCAAATTTATCAAAGAATCCGATTCATGGTTTATGGGGGTTCTTTGCTAAATTTGGGTTCTTTGCTAAATTTGGGCTTTCTTTACCGATAAGTACATTCGGCCCAATGATATGACCGATTGGGGCACCTCAGGTTCTGCATAATGATGTAATGGTTATTATTAGCCCACCTGCAATTTTTTAATAAAAGAATCTGTTCCTTCAAAAAAGAAAAAAGACCTTAAAAAATGAAAAAGAAGATAAGACGAAAAATTAAGAAGAAGACGAAGAAGGTTGTTCTTTCTCACCAGTTGTCTTGTTCATATATACCTCCTATCTCATTCTTTCAGGAAAAACTTAGCTTAAGTGCTTGCTTTGGTTAGAAGAAGGTTATTGTATTTTGGTTGTCTGGGTTTGTACCCCACGCTACTGTGCTTTTGATTCTCCATGCTGCCAGAATCATTTCGCCGGGATCTGAATGATTTCTTCAAGGTCTGGAAGCGCGAGAGGTCAGTGGATCCTATAGGGCATGTGCCGTGGTGGAAAGATGATACGGTCAGCCGTATCATACGGGTCAGCCGTATCATACGGGTCACCCGTATTATTATTTTTTTAATGATTTAAGATTATGTGTTAATTATTTATTTATGCCGTTAATTAGTTTGTTTGTTTAATTAGACGTTTATTTAATTAGTAAGTGGACCGGGCTTCGCCCGTAAGAGTCTAGGGTTATGTTTAGTTGTCTATTTAAATGATTGTAGTCTTCAGTTTAATCATGGAACAGGAATTGTTTTTGAGTTATTTTTCAATTTATTGAGTTTATTTTTCATAAAGTAGTTATAGTTTATTCTGTAGCTTCCTACGTGGCTTTACCAACGATATCGGTACGCATCATTGGTGCTTTCATTGACGAATGACGGACATGGGTGGTCTCTCTTGCGCCGTTCTCATTCTCGAAGATCCCGAAGACATCGAAGAACTCTGCCAGCAAGTGCATACAACAATTAATAATCTCACCATGGCAGAGCTTGCACACCTCCAAGCAAGTGGGTATCTCACGCTTTTGGAGCACCAGCGGTTGTCCCAGCCGTTGCTACACCAGGCCTACCATTAGACCTCGCACAAGATGGTTTTGGGCCTAATTCTTTCGAGTCTAACAATTTATTTGGGCTGCAGTCAACTATGGGCTCAGTTCTATCTTTGGACCCAATTCCAGCTTTGGACCCAATCTTTAAACCAGGTTTTGGACCTATATTTTTTTGGCAGAAAATATATGAGCCTCAGGTTGACTTAGGACTACAATGTACTTTTTTCAAGCCCATTCAACGTCCATTTGATTCGGGCAAGCGTGTGCAAAGATACAAGACGTCGTGCATATTTTTAACTCATCCACCTTGAGGACAAGGTGTTTTTCGAGCGCAAGGGAGTTGATACGGTCAGCCGTATCATACGGGTCACCTGTATTATCATATTTTTAATTATTTAGGATTATGTGTTAATTATTTATTTATGTCATTAATTATTTTATTTGTTTAATTAGATGTTTATTAATTAGTTAGTGGATCGGGCTTGGCCCGTAAGATTCTAGGGTTATGTTTAGTTGTCTATTTAAACAATTGTAGTCTTCAGTTTTAATCATGGAATAAGAATTGATTTTGAGTTATTTTTCAGTTTATTGAGTTTATTTTTCATAAACTAGTTATAGTTTATTACGTAGCTTGCTACGTGGCTCTACCAACGATATCGGTACGCATCAAAAGATCCCAGCCATAGACTTACTCGCCCTCAAACTGTAATCTATTGGGTGACAACGACGACTACCAAAGAAGGGCTTCAGGTAACAGTTCAGTTTTGTTGGGTTCAACTGCGGCAAAATCTAGGGTTTGGTTCTAATTTCAGCCATGCTTTGAATCAATTTACATATTTTTGAGGAACCCTTAGAATTTGGGAAGGATTTGCGCCAGGAGAAATCTTTTAGTGCTCCAACAGAGCATGTGCTCGCCAATCACTTAAGAAATTTTTGGCTTCACTGACAGTTTGTATAGATGGAGCACTTTAATTGGACTTAGAGCACCACGTGGTGCTCTAATGGAGCACTGAAAAATGTCTCTTGCGCCAGAGGCAACATCGGAAAAGGAACCGGAGTTAGGGCACGCCGGCCTGAATCCTCTATAGAAGAATTGGAAAATTCATCTCCCTCTTGACTTGTACTGGGACTAGTATGATTCACAAACCCCATAGTGCTCTCTTTAGCTGTACTGAAACTGAGGCATTTGAAGGACTGATTGAAGATAAACCTGAGGTGTAACTCTTCGTATTCGTCCGCCTCCGTGTAAGACCTCTGGCTATTCTTCTGCAGCTCGCTTTGGCCGCGAGGTTGGTGCTTGTCTGACTCTGTAAAGGGCGGTTTTCAAACATTTTCTCGGGCTGGGGGAAGAAGAACGAGAAAGGAAATGTGGTGAAGGTGAAGGAGGAGAGAACAAAATTTATAACATAGTTATGAGACTACTATAAATGGTTCTACATAAAATAGTAAATACAATTTTGAGTTTCAAAAATTTTCTCCAGAATCTAATTGTATCATGTTCTGCAGGATTAGAATTCTAGAATCGTGAGTTTTTCACAAAACTGGCTCTGTTGGAGCCGACAAACACGGAGGAAAACCTCACTGGGAACAAATACCAGTATAGAACTGTTTTGAAACCAACAGTACTATCGTTGGTTATTGTAAACAAAACCGAGAGTGGTACTGTCGATTTTTAGCTTTCACACCCCAGGAAAGAACCGATTTTTAGACTATCAGTTTCTCGTAACAGAGCTTAGTATCATCGGTTTCATGAAGAACAACCGACTTTAGTAATTTCGGTTTTATACTTAAACTTATAAACCCTATCCATTCGTTTATTTCTATATCAATGGCCACGTACTCTCTCTACGTCATCTCTGTGTATCCCGACCGACGAAGAAGAAGGCGACCAACTGGCGACCTCCGCGCCAGATTGAGGGCACCCATTGCCGCCGGTATCATCCCACCCCAGCGCCGCAAGTGAGTCTTCTCTTCTCTTCTCTTATCTTCTCTTTCACTGTCACTGTCACTGTCACTGTGATGAAGCATGCTCAATCTTTGTAACTTCTCGCGTTATTGCCTGAGATTTTGGTAATCGTGGGTAGATTATTGTGATACATATCAAATTTGGATGAAAATTGTTGAAAATTGGTTCAATTAGGGTTTTTTTATGAACGTTGGTACATTGTTGCAATCGTAGGTATGTTGGTATACATTAGGGTTTTTTTTTTTAATTAATTTTTTGGATAAACTTTCAGGAACTATGGTTAATCAAGTGTCGTTATTTCTTTATTGGGGTGGAAGTGTTATACCGAATGAGCAAGGTGTGGGATATGACCGTTCTCATCAACGAGTAATTCATGTCGATCGAAACATTAAGTATGAGGCGTTAATTGATTACTTGAATGGAAAAAATTACATAGGACGTGTTGCTAAGATGACTTGTCTATATCCGATTAGTGTGCCCCTAACCCGTTGATTTATATTCCATTGGAGATTGAATGCGATGATAGTGTGGGAGTCATGTGCGGTATAATTGATTTAGGTAAATTTAGTTGTATTCATCTCATATTGGATATAGAGTTTCATCAGTCTTATGCAATTGGCTTTGACCAGAGCGTTCTGGCAATCGGTTCTACTTCATCGATCCTAACCCAATTCCCCGATAACATGGTTCATTTAGGTTCAACTTCATCTATTCTAACCCAATTTCCCGATAACACGGTTCCTTCTTTTACTCCTGAGTCAGAACCTAATCATGACACGATGATAGCAACTCTAGGTGATGGTAGATTACCTTGAGGGACATATGTGAGCCTTGTTTGGACGGGCAGTCTGGATGATGATGATGATGATGATGATGATGATGATGATGATGATGATGATGATGATGATGATGATGATGATGATGATGATGATGATGATGATGATGACGACGATGTTGACCTAATGTTTGATTCACCGGTGTGTGACGACTAGGATCATGATTTGGGTGGTAGGATGTTCAAAATTGTTACGAGCCTATGTCTGCTTCTTTTGTTGAGTTTGATTTGGCGGAGGTTGAGAGAGCATGCGCCAAAAATCCTTCAAAATACAGATGTGCGTCCTTATGGTAACCAAAAACTAAAGAGCCAACAACTTCACTTGTCTTTCCCACTAAAGAACATTTGATAGATGTTGTCTCCATTTACTCTATTCATCGGAATCGTTCCCTCATTGTCTGAAAAGCGAATAAAGAGTCGTGGGTGGCAGCTTGCAAAGTGACCAAAGAAAAGGGTTGCAAGTGGTATATCAGAGGTAGGTTAAAGTCTAACCTAGGGTTGTGGATGATTTCTCATTACGAGGGACCTCACACGTGCATGTATGCCTCCATTGGACTAGATCATCCAAACCTCTCATCAAGACTCGTAACCAAATTTGTCTTGAGTCATATCAAGAATAACCCTGAGTACAAGGTGAATGATATCATACTAAACATGAAAGAACAGTCGTTTCGGTTTTGCCATTGCAGGAGCGCATCATACTATTCTGGTACACATAGTCACTCTTGCATAATTTATTTTGTAAATTTAATTGATGAATTATATACTCGATTGCTTGCTTATCAACTACTTTCTATTTATAGGTTCAGGCACTATAGATGGTATGGCGCATAGCAGAGGGCCATTTGACAGTATACGAGGTCCTGTTACACCAGGCAGGCTGGAGTGAGGTACGAGTGATTTGCAGGTCCGTGTCTGAGCAGACGGTGGGAATTGATGTGATGCAAGCAGAACAGGTGGCATGCACCCATCATGATGCTCCTTCCAGCAGTGGCCTCACGACTGCAGCTCCTACTGTAACGCTACACAAGCCCAGGTGTATGATGCGCGGTCGTGCCTCATCTACAGTTCAAACAGGTCCAGTCGTGGAGTCCCTCGTCGATGAGCCCGAGTACGATATCACTGCCACATCCACTCCACCACCACCACCATCACCGCCGCCTACCACCACATCCACTCCAACACCACCACCTCCTCCACCACCACCTACCACCACATCCAGTCGAGTACCACCAACCACTAACAACACGCATGCTGAGGGTAAGTCATAAGTATAATCAGTTCAAATATTTTTTTTTTACGTTTTTTTAAATATAATCTTGTATTATAAATAATTGTGGTGATGTAGGGACGAGTGGCTCCCCAACATTCAATCTCGCAGTATATCTCTCGCAGCCGACGGAGGATATGTCCCAAGTCACACAACTGACTCAAGAATCACTCGGTGAGGCATTACTGTCGTTGGCAAGAGGACCTCCTCCAGTGAAAAATGTGTACAAAAAGAAACGAAAGGCAAGAGAGGGGGAGAACCCCCCCCCCCCCCCGCCGCTAGGTAAAAGAGTGTCCTAATCACGCAAATGCGGTACATAGTTGGTTAGGATGATGTTCTTTGAATCAAAAAGTTGTATAATATTTTGGTTAGGATGATATTCTTTGAATCAAAAAGTTGTATTATGGATCAAAAAATAGGCGTCTGGATTTTTTGAATGTAATATAAATATTTATGTTTTTCGAGGAAATTTAGATGTTTATTGTATGTGATGAAAACTAGATTTGGACTGTGTTGGAGATGCATGTTTTGGACAGGGAGGTTAGAAATCTTACAAACTGCTCTGAAAATTGACTAAGTACAGAACAGACAATATTTAAAAGCCGGCTTTAGTAAAATCGGTTCTTCATAACCGATATCCATACCGTCGGTTTTAAGTTTGACTTGAAAAAGCTAAAAATCGACAGTACCACTCTCGGTTTTGTTTCCAATAACCGGCGATAATACTGTCGGTTTCAAAACAGTTCTAGATTGGTATTTGTTCCCCACTGAGAGTTCCCTCCGTGTTTGTCGGCTCTAACAGAACGAGTTTTGTGAAAAACTCCCAGAATCGTAACGTAAATTTACAACCAAGTTAAAACATAGTTATGAGATTACTATAAGGGTGATGATAATTACAGAACAACAAACAATAGTTACGCACAATTCAAGTAGAAAGACCAAAATGCCCTTCTTGTGCCTTTGCAATTAATTGTTTCCTGTCACTCTCTCTCTCTCATCTCCTTATCTATCTACACCTCTGTCCCAGCTCTTCCCCATCATTTTGACTTTTACCACTATTCACTGGGTCACTTTGACTCGGTGATTCGGATAGCAAAGTAATTTAATTTGTTGATAATTTTTTCATGGTGTTGTAGAGTATAAGTTGCTCTATAACACCGTGAAAAAATTGTCGAAAATCGCATTATTTTGCTATCGAAATCACCCGGTGACCCATATACGAGTCAAATATCCTCAATGATGGGCAAGAGCTGGGACAGAGTAGTATCTCTCAAACTTCTCTGTTTCAGGTTTAGTATTGATATGATGAAGAAGGGCGACACTACTACCATCACCAGCACTATAACCTCCACCAAAATTACAGCCATGAAACTCAAATTGATTTCCAGACTTTGAAAAACGTCAAGAGTCCCCGTGTATCCAATTGACCAGCGGCGACACAGCTCCACCCAACCCATCATCATCACCAGTTTAGTCAATCCCCCCCCCCCCACACACACACACAAACACACACACCGTTGATTGACGTCAGTCTCTTCGCCGCGACAACCATGTCTGACCCATTCGAAATGCAGATTTCGAACCCAATAAAGTTCCATACCGAACAATATATCGATCCACGAATGCAAACAAGATCTGGAAACAAGGAAACCCCCTCCCAAATTAAATCGCCCTGGAGAATCTGACCAAGAAGAAGAATAAAGAAAGGACAATGATGAAAGAAAGAAACAAAACCCATGAATTTTTGGAACTTATGCACAAAGACGAACCAACTGGGAGAGTGAGATAATCCTTTTTTTTTTTTTTTTGATAAACGGGAGAGTGAGATAATCAACAAAGCGTAGTAGTTGCGTTCGGATTTAGGGATTACTACCACTCAAAGCTTCGTGAGGGTATAGTTGTCATTCTAACATAAAATGTCCAGTAACTATAAGATGGTGTGCTGTAATTATCAGCACCCTTATTACAAATGGTGCCAAATTAGATTGAAGTTATCTTTTTATTTTTTGGGGAAATGATTTTCTTCTCAAACCAGGCCATGGCCCAACATATCAGTTTCAATTACATTTGTTATCCAGTCGGATCATTAAAATACCACTTTGGATAACCATTTGGGCCACCAAGTGGGCTGCAACAATACAGATGCGTTGAGTAAATGAGGTCACGTAGCGCGTAGAATTCTCGAGAAGTTATGAGCAACGGATGAGAGTCATTTGGCTATCTGAGGCGTCTTCCACTACCGTTTCACTTTTCTCATTGAAGAGAAGTAAATTCTCTCTCACTTTCCTCATTGAAGAGAAGTAAATTCTCTCTCTCTCTCTCTCTCTCTCTCTCTCTCAAACGGTTCCAGAGGACAGAGAAAAATGAGATATTTTGAATCGCTATAAAAAAACACCGACAAAATCTCCATATCTTTCACAATTTTTACTCCACCGAAGATCGCCTGAGCTTCTGCATCTCTAGCAGACGATCCAAAAGACAATTTAATCCCCTTACCGGCGACGAGGAGACCATTTTCGTCACGATCGACCACTCCGGCACTTGCTAGTTGCAGCTCATGGCTCCAGCTTGCATCCGTGTTGATCTTCGGCCAGACTGGAGGCGGCTTTGACCAAAACATTGCAGGAGTTGGTAGGATCTGAGCCGGTTGAGAATCATCCCTCACATGCATGTTCAGATCCATAAAAGATAAGTTCTATTGTACCTCTTCTATCAACAAATCTGCCGATTTCCTTGTCTTTTTGTGGACGATTTAATTTCTGTTATACCAAGTCAAAGAAATTCCCAAAGAGAACTTGATTCTTTCATCTTTTTGCAGAAAGTTGAAGGTCGTCATGAATTATTCCGGCAAATAGACCGTTGCGTTGTCGCATGTTGGATGATGTAAGAGCCTTTCCAGATCTTCTTCGAGAATTTACATCGCCGAAACAGGTGGGTCTCGGTCTCTTCTACGTCACCACAAACTGAACAAGAATCTGGTAAGTCTATTCCTCTTCTTGTCGGATTGATTCTTGTTGGGAGCCCTCTGAATTTACGAAATATGTTATAATTTTTTTTTCTAAGGAATATATGTTATAACTTGATCCAAGTTATAAGTATGTTGAAAACCAAAATTGTATGTTCACTTAATTGAATTTACTACTATTCAATTTAAGTTTTTCAACAAGATTTTCATAATCTTTACATAATCTAGAATTATAGCGTGTTTTGTTAGTTTTTTTTGGAAAAACAAGCTTGTATTTTTCTTTTAAAAAAAGCAAGCTTGTATTTTATTTAATAGTGGGTTTATCGATAACCCATGAGTCATACAAGTTGGGAGGGTAGCATATTATCAGGATCGGCCCAAGACATTTGAGAGCTTAAAACAAGTAACAAATTTGTGGCCCAAAAAAAAAAAAAAAAAACATACATACATAAAATAGTATACTTTTAGAAGAAAAAAATACATTTTTTATTTGTAATACATAAGTACGATGGATTAGGTTGATTTTAATCAACATTAGAAACGCTTACAATATTTTCGGTCAACTTTGTGGCAAAAATATAGATTACCGCTTGACTAACATAAATGCATGATAATTACCTATTAAATAAAAATATATTTGAATCAAAATTACAAAATAACGGGAGGTGGGGGGGGGGGGGGGAGCTACCGGTCCGGGGGCCTATACATAGGCTTGGTTTGGCATATAGTCCAATAAAAAAAATACATTACAGCCCAAGCCCAATTTAACCAGGTCATGGTCAAAGACATTTGCGTCTTTTCGACACCAATAAACCCTACCAGTCCGTCCCAGCTCTTTCTTCTCATCTGACTTTCTTGACTCGTATCTGGGTTACTTTGACCGGGTGATTTGAATAGTAAAATAATACGATATTTTGATAATTTTTTCACCATATTATAGAGCAACTTTTATTCTACAACACCATGAAAAAATTATCAAAAAATTATATCGGTTTGCTATTTGAATCACTGGGTCAAAGTGACCCAGTGAATAGTGACAAAAGTCAAATTGGGAAGAAAGAGCTGGGACAGACCGGTACAAGTGATAAGACTACGCAATTGTATCCTCACAACGAGTTCTTTCTAAAACACAAAGCATGATCCTTCCGATTTAACCGAGAGACCAACTGAAGGTTACCCGAATCAACTGAAAGAGATAAGAAATCACGATTCATCGCAGCATGTATGGCAAATTTTACATCAAAGCTTCCACAATTAAGTAGTTGTTTGTTTAGTGGAAGGAGGAAAGCCATACCCAAAATGAAGTCGTCGTCGTCCGAATCACAGCACCAACGCCAAATCTATGTTCTTCCAGGGAGATAGACGCATAAACCTTCATCTTTGACAACTTCAAAGGAGGCAGAGACAAGTGCGCTGCTCCAGGAGAAGAAGGTGTATATGCATGCACCGATCTCAACCGAAGTTAACCATATTAATACTACCAAGATATTCATTATGTGTCGCTAAATGCAAGATAACCATAAAAAATTTGAGAGAATCTCTTTCTACAGAATTAAAAGCTTCCATATTTCGTTCTAACACAATAATACTCCATTATAGATGACTCGTGATCTGCGAATTTTGGTTCGTAAAGGTGGTGTAGATTTGTCGGAGTCGAAGAGCAAGCGGCAGATTTGTGGAAGGAATGTACAGATCTATCAGTGGGGAGTTTAGAAACTGACGAGTTCAAGAACAATCGAAAAAATATGGGACTCGGTCTCAACTCTATTACAGCAGAAGCAGCAATCGTTCGATAAGAAAACCCATTTTTGTAAGATTTGTCTTAATTCCAATACATTGATGAAAAAGTTCCAGATAAAAGCTTTAATTTTTCAAGAATAATAAGATTCCAAATATTCTTCTAAAAATGGTCACTACTAGAGCTGCTACTAGACATATGAATATAGAAACCATCACGGCATAAAACTGAGATTGCAACATAATATGTTGATCTAACATTATAGTCACCATGAACGGTTTGAGACCAGACAAAGTTATCATTGATTTAAGAGAGAACAAAACTAAAGGGTATTTGTAACATGGCGTGGGCTTCATCTTATGAAAAAATTGAAAGGATCATGCCACGATTCCATGTAAAATCATGCTTAATAAGATCATAAACGAAGACGGTGTTAGGTAAGGTAGAAAAACTAAATGGTTTTCGACCTACCCTTTAGATCGAATTAGGAAAACTAATTGTAATTTTATAACTACTCTATTATTGATTCTTATTAATTTTCTACCTGAAAAACATATTAATTCATTTACTTTTTTGAGAAAGTTAATTCATTTACTTGGAATAGGGATGACAATTGGATCAGATCCAGTTGGGTATGATCCGGTTCGTTTACAAATGGACTACATATGGATCATTTATTTTGTAATCCGTGAAACGGGATCCGGTCCGATTAGGTTATTATACATATGCACGATATCAAGTTTAGGCAACGTAGTTGTTCGATATTCATGGACTTGTACCTTTCGTAAATATCCAAGCTCTCAAGTCACTCGTAAAGAAAGCATCAGTCTGTAGACGAGACTGAGAGCTCCCAGATTGCACAAACCCAGCCACAACTCCTGAAAGCATGCAAGGAAGTTCCACTGACCAAGGTACACAAAGGTATGTTTCTTTCAGATTCAAAGTTAGCTATCTATCTATCCCCTTCTTCTTACAGTCCATTTATGTATGATGGACTTTCGTAAATCTCTCCTGCAACCTCTGTTCGTCAAGCAACCATGACAAGGAGAATAAGCCTTGAGAGGGCCCGATATTGTTGAAGAATGTCCATCCACCAGCCCCAGTATAACATCATCAATAGCCGAAATTTCAGCATCCACCAATCTCATAGTGCAGCTCGTCAGAACCACAATAGGCTGCAAAATATGAAGTATCCTTCCTTATGCATCAGAATCACAAATTACCTCTTAAATCCATACACAGATTATTCTGTATGCCAATAAAATTAAACTAAATCATTCAAAGCTGTTATGATATTACAAGCATCCGAAAAAATGTTTGAAAGATGTATCATCATCTGCCAGCCAAACCATATAAATTGCCCCTACGGGCATGCTTTTACCCTCCTTGCCCCTCTTGATCTCCGACTAGCTTCAAGCCCCTCCTAATGGCCGCCCCAGGGCCAACGTAGATCGTAGTCGGATTGCCATGCAGGAGGTCTTCTACTTCTGGAGCTCCTTCGACAAGCCTGACTCCCCTCGCCTGCAACCTGACCTTCTGGAACCTGGGCTTCTTCCTCTGCAAGCTGGTCTTCTTCCTCCGCAACCTGGCCTTCTGGAACCTGGGCTTCTTCCTCTGCAACCTGGATTTCTGGAACCTAGGCTTCTTCCTCAGCAACCTGGCCTTCTGGAACCTGGGCTTCTTCCTCTGCAATCTGGCTTTCTGGAACCGGGACTTCTTCTTCCGCGACCTGGTCTTCTTCTTCCGCAACCTGGCCTTCTGGAATCTGAACTTCTTCCTCTGCAACCTGGCCTTCTGGAACCTCGGCTTCTTCCTCAGCAACTTGGCCTTCTGGAACCTGGGCTTCTTCCTCTGCAACCTGACCTTCTGGAACCGGGGCTTCTTCCTCCGCAACATGGGCTTCCTTGTTGGCAACCTGGGCTTCTGGAACCTCAGGAAATACCCCATCTGGTTGAACTAAATCTGCATCTGCACTACGGGTACTAGTCAAGATCTTACCAAAGAGCTTCACCTCACCAATTCTACATGGTATTCTCGAATCCAATGCTGGGTTACCACCATGATCGGATCTCTTGTCTAGAGACAAAATCGGGAATCCGGGAGCTGAACTATTGGCCTCTAGACTGTTGCATTTCTTCATCAAATTCAAACCAGCACATGCATTCCCATCTACCTCAGCAAGGTTCTTGGAGCAAATATTTCCACTCATTTCATTCCTTGTTTCTTCCAGAGGTATAAACTGTGTCGTTGGGACCTTGCAAGATTCAAGAGCAGACTTATGCATGTTAGAATCATCATCTCCATCAGCTGAATTGATACCAACAGTTGACTGTGCACCCTGCTGAAGCACTCTCTCACAATGGCTTGAAGGAGGAGAAACATTCAGGTCAAATGACCTGGAAAGAGACCCTGAAGAAGGATGTAATTCCAAGTTAGTCAGTTGTTTCTTCCGAGGATGTTCCACAAGAGTGTTTGCATCAATGGTAACATTAGAAGCCTCCTCCGATGTATTCATGTCTTGGTCATCAACTAGAGGGGACACAGAAACAGTTGCACCTACATTGACATCTTCACATGCAGAACTGTTCTCTGATTGCAGTTGTTTCTTCGCAGGGTCAGATACTGAACAAGCAGTAGAAGCCTTACTGGCAATAGTCTCACCTTCAGTACCAGATACTGTGAAATTCAGTTGTTGCTCCAGGGCAAATCGTGAAAGCATCTTCTTAGTGAATTTGATTACCTCCGTTGAAGGGACTACGCCCGACTTCCCACCTAAAAATATAAGAATTAAAATAAAACATAATTAGAGGGAGACGAGGTATCCAAAGAAAAGAAATCCACCAAAATAATCTCAAGGTTGTCAAAAAAAAGTAATAATCATAATATAAGCCATTAACAAGAGATTTGAACAAGTACAGGAATACAATATCAATGTTAACTAACACCTTATATACAATCACACATGACGTAGTTTAAATAAATGTAGTACCAAAAGTGACAATTAGCATTAACAGCAGAGAGTAATGTATGAACTGGATTCTAACATCCAGTATCCAGAACAACATTATGACCATGTGACCACAATTTCAAATATTCTTAGCTGTCACTGCACGTATTTAACCGCCTAAATGAAACTAGCACTAGAGTAAAAATTATGATTTCATATCCAATAAAATAATGCAACGAGCACAAATTGAAACCATCTCACGCATTGGTCAGCTCTTCAGATAGATAATTGAGTTCTGCACTCAAAACACACTATAAATCAACAGATTTCCAAAAACAAAAGCACCGGAAACTAACAGATCCATCAAAAATCAGCTACAACCCGGAGCTCAAAATATACATAAACCTCTACACAAAAGTCTCACGACATATTTATGAAAAATCTGTGATACCTTATACTCTTATGCAGTTCCAAGATCAAACTACCAAACATATCTCCTTACCTTAAAAGCCTCGTTCACCTAACAGTCAACACAGAATACAAACGAGAATTTCAAGATCAAAAGGAATCTTTCAGTTCAAGCCCTGTGACTGAGGCTCTCATGAGAAGAAAGTATGGCTCACTGAAACTGTACCGCATGAAAGGATCCAATTAATAAGATGCAACTTGCTTCTTCGTTAAATACATGTGGTTCATTATAAAGGGGAAGATGAAGAGAAAAGCAGAGAAAATAGAGCAATACATAGGCAGGAGCTCTACCTGATCGAAAGAACAAGTGAATTGTTGCAACATTCAGATTCAGACCATAAATACAGATGGAACAAGTGCACGATACCACATGTCCAATGCAGTTCTCCCTTTCTTTCCTCAATCCTTGATGTCCTCTCAATTAAAAGCCAGAGTGACCACAATTTTCTCATTAATATTAAAAATTGATTCACAATGCTGTCACAAAATGCCTAGCCATACGAGAGGGCACATTTTTTTACCTATCGACAATTCCATACTTTTCCCTTAAAGGTTTCTCAATCATAGGCAAAACCAACATACATGCTTCAACTTAGGATAACTATTTGGAAAGTAAATGCTCCAACAAAGAGGATTCTTTAGTTGGTTGCCCACGAATCGGGAATTTCTAACTTCTGACTACCTTATATTCGTATCTTTTATATTAATTCAACTTTAAAGCTAATATTTAGACACAAAAAGGAAATAGAATCAATAGGTTGTCGTTTATAATAGGTGCAATTCAGTAGTATGTTCTTTGAAGTTCATTAGTTACAAGTCCAATTGTGCTAGTGTAGTCGACCAAGAAAGAAATGTTATAAACGACTTCAATTTTAAATTTCACCATAGAAGATATGATTTTTCATAAATAACATGTTGACCTCGGATGTTCGAAAAGCGCTTCTGCAAAAGTATACCTTTTTACAAGTAAGTTTAGTTTTACAGTATGAAAATTGGTTCACACCACCTAGTTTTAGTAAGACGCCTCGGTGGCCGGTCTCCACATTATTAATCAAAGTCCTGTAAAGGGGATTGTGACAACGTGGTATCAGAGAAAAAGGTGGTTGGGGACGTTCATGAGAAAATTTTTTGAAGAAAAGTGTTGAGGTCATGGGTGTTAGTTGTTTTGATGTATTACTGATTAAAGATTTTTCTTAAAGTGTTGTTCTTTTATGTGCAACACAAGAATCGACATCATGTGGAAATATTTGAAGCTACTATTGTGGAAAATTTGAAGGCGTGTGGGTTTTATCTTCATATGAGAAATTGTCATAGCTAGTCCTAGTTTTAGCAGTGTCATTCTCGGACTAAACCTAAGATAGTTTCTTTTCTAGATGGCAATGTTTAAATATTCGGGATCTGGTGAAAGGTCAATTGATGTCACTCGAGGGAACGGAGAGTCAGTTGAAAATGAACGTGAAGCCGGTGGCACGGAGAATGGTTTGAACAGTTGAAATGGATTATTTAGTGGTGACAGGTAAGAAAGGGCAATTGAAGGTTTAGTGGATGTTGTTGAGGCAAGTGGTGGAGTTATTACAATAGTGTGCTTTTAAGGCCTGAAACCAACAACTTTTGAGGGATCCCAAACCCCAAGTGTTGCAGAGTCTTGGTTGTTGTTAGATAGAGAACATATTTGGTGCTTTGCCATGTTCCGAAAGACAAAAAGTCGAGTTCGCTACTTATAACTTAACTGGAGAAGCTTATCAATGGTAAATGCCTATGTCTAGGATAGCATGATCGTGGCAAAGTACGAGGCTAAAATTACTGAATTATCCCGTTATGCTTGCACGTTGTTAGAGACGATGAACAAAAGGCGAGAAAATTGCGAAATTCCTCGTGCTTATCCGGGATAATATGATCGTGCCAAGTATGAAGGCTAAAATTGCTGAATTATCCCGTTATGCTTCGCATGTTAGAGACGATGAACAAAAGGCGAGAAAATTTGAGATGGGTCTTAGATGGAATACTAGGAACCGAGTAGAACACTTTAGAGGGAAAAAAATTCAAGGAGCACCAAATCAAACTGTGAACTTCGAGAGACAAGGAACCACGAAGGTCATGGTAACAGAATGAAGCACTGTAGTGAAGTTCCCCCCCAACGTCTGAAGTTCCTAAAGCATCACAGGAACCCAAAATGTTACGAAAGCACCAATACTTGCTACAGATGTGAAAATGCTGGTCATCAAGCAATGAAAAGCACCAAGTTCACAAACTAAATGCGGCAACGGGTCGAGGAAACCATAACATGCCTTAGTAGTATTAACTGTATGATCTACGTCTTTGTTGGAGCTTCACTCAATGAGTTAGTAAAGTGTATGGAACTAACTGAAGTCTTTAGAGAAATTATGTGTACTCGTGTGGGCTAGACCTACGAATATATTGACTTCTTGAAATTTGAAATGAAAAGCAGTAATATTTTATTTAGTATGTGACATAAATGATTGGTATTGGTTAGTGTTCTACTCCCTCCGTCCCGCAAAGATAGTCCATTTTTTAAACTAAAACATTTTTTGGAGACATGCAATTAATGCATCCCACTACAAGTTTTTGAGATGCTAGTTCCACTTGTATCCTTGATTTTGTTTTCTCAAAAACTAGATGCATTGAATATGAATGGGTATTGTTATAACTTCGTAGTATTTTTTACCTTGAAAATGTAAGTGGACAACCATTTTGAGGCAGACCAAAATAGAAGTATGGACTATCTTTGCGGGAGAGAGGGAGTAACTTAGTTTCGCTCGAATGACTATTTTCAAATTCATAAAGGTGGAAGTTAGGTCCATAGTACTTCAAAGTACGGTAAAGTGGAGAGGTGAATCAGCAGTTGCAACGGTTTCTTTTGAAGGTTAAAATACGGCTAAGTTAACCTTGCACAATAAATTTAAATTTGTATTTCTGGTTGAAGTGGTAGTTACTAATTACTTTTTGGTGTTAAGTTTAGATATTAAAATTTGAAGCTTTATGTTCGTTTGCTCAAGAATAAGAAAATTGATGTCATTATATAGGTTGACCTCGAGGCTTGTGCCGACCATGGAAGTATAGAGATATTGGACTTATCTATATCTATATTATATATAAAAGCAGACAAGTGCTCAGGATGAACCTCAGAACGCCATTTGTCAACCACTATTTCTTCATGTAAAGACATGTAATCGCTTATTTGGAGTCTTAGACCAATAATATTCATCCAAATGTCATTCTACATAAATAAATTTGCAACATGGCATATTAGTCATCACATAACTTCCAAATTAATAATTGCTTGATTACTCCTCATTTATTTCATTTAAAAGCCACAACCGTTTCAAAAATTATTTCAAAAGCAGACAAGTGCTCAGGATGAACCTCAGAACGCCATTTGTCAACTACTATTTCTTCATGTAAAGACATGTAATCGCTTATTTGGAGTCTTAGACCAATAATATTCATCCAAATGTCATTATACATAAATAAATTTGCAACATGGCATATTAGTCATCACATAACTTCCAAATTAATAATTGCTTGATTACTCCTCATTTATTTCATTAAAAGCCACAACCGTTTCAAAAATTATTATGAAGATTTCAACTTTAGACTTATGCCAACTTTCCCAAAACTGTAAATTTCATACATTGACATTGGCATCCTAAGAAGAAGTAAATAAATGAGCTGTAAGAAATTCAAATAAACAGCAGTTTATCGTAGTATTACTTTTTGAGAAAAAGTATTAAGTTTGTTTAAATAGTCAAATTGGAAATTAAATATAAGAACATGGTAATTTAAAAAAATTATAAAAGAATTTTCAAATTAAATATAAAAACAGGTTAATTGAAAAAAAAAATTATAAAAGAATTTTCATAAAATCATAAGTTTTATAGACTGGCATCGACGCCCTAAAAGAAAACAATGTTTTTAAATAAGCAGTAAGAAAATTTAAATAAACAGTAGCATTAAGTCTTTTTTTTTTAATTATAAATAGTCACAAATAGGTGTGTAACGGATAGTTAGTTATAAATAGTCACAAACAGGTGTGGAAAAAAAGAGAAAAGTTGCAACTGAAACGTAAAAAATAATTAATGCTGACAATAAAAAAAAAGTTTGAACTGTTCATGCATGATAGAGGTGTACAAATGGGTGCGGAGTCAAAACCCCCAAACCTTCTCACAGAATTTAGATTTGATTTCATACAAAAAAAGTTGCCAAAAAAAAGTCACCATAACCAGCTCTCTTTTTCGTCTCCAGTCCAACTCCGAAAGAATTCGGAAATCAAAAGAGAAGACTATAACTGACGAGAAGAAGGGATGATTTCTCTTTCAAAAGGAAATAAAATATTCAATTAGAACAAACCAAACGTTTCAAGGTGAACCAATCTACTCAAGGTCCTATCATCCCAATTTACTCGAGCAATAGATGGTTGTTGCTGTAGCTCATACACGTGCTCTATCTCAAATTGCTTGCACTTCTCCCACTCTGCAGCACTCCTAACTTTCTCCGTGTTCTTTCTTTGAAGATTATCGAGATCGAGCATTTTGCTGCAGGATAATCTTTTCTCTTCTTTAGAGGTACCAAATATCGGTCGAGTGAAACTATTTTTTCACTTTTTTCAGTTTAGATGATCATGATTTATTTTGTATCTCTTTTCTGCAGGTGCCAAATCATTTCATCCATTCCCTTAAAGACTTAAATGTATGCTATGGTAAGCCTCAATTGTTTATCGGTCGATTGAAATTTGTTTCTCCCTTCAGGCGAAACTATTTTTATTTACCATTTTTAGTTTAGATGATAATGATTTATTTCGTATCCCTTCTCTGCAGGTGTCAAATCATTTCATCCATTCCATTAAAGGCTTAAAGGTATGATATGGTAAGCCTCAATTGTTATCGGTCGATTGCTTCCATTCCCTTAAAGGCTTAAATGTATGCTATGGTAAACCTCAATTGTTATCGGTCGATTGCTTCCATTCTCTTAAAGGCTTAAATGTATGCTATGTAAGCCTCAATTGTTTATCGGTCAATTGAATTTTTTTTCTCCCTTCACGTGAAACTGTTTTTATTTTTTCAATTTAAATGATCATGATTTATTTTGTATCTCCTCTCTGCAGGAGTTAAATCATTTCATGCATTCGCTTAAAGGCTTAAAGGTATGCTATGGTAAGCCTCAATTGTTTAATTGCATTCCCGTCACTTCTATACTTTGACTTAACCATTCAACTTTCTCAGGTCCAATTTTCACAAGAGAACTTTAGCAACATAAAATATCCAGTTAAAAATTATTGTTGCAACAATTCATGTGACCTAACAAAGGAAGACTGTGTTTGGCGAAGAAAAATTGGTTCATCCTTAAATTGTTAGCTTTTAAAGATTTCTGTTGTGACATTCATATGCATGATCATGATGTTTCTTTGTCTGGAAACCTCCGCGAAGTGTTGACTTAATCCAAGAAAAGAAAACGAAAAATAATTTCAAAAGCAATGAAAGACAAACATTGTATTTGAATTTTTTCAATCCCGTGAAATCATATAGCCTACGGTTCTTAGTTTGGAAGATTTACATTGGTTTATTTTATGCAGGCTAAGGATGTTGCTTTGTCGGAGAGCTTCTTCGTAGGTATACCACAAACAACCAATGGAATAACACAATCTGAATAACAAATGCAACATGGAAGGATGCAAACAAGATACCTGATAGTGTCAGTATAGCTTCGCTTTAATTCCATCAATAATTTCCTTATACTTTCCTGTTTCAAAGCTTTATTTTATTAAGTTTATACTAAAGATCGGGATGTTATTTTGTGGGGAGACTCTTTGAGATGGTGACCAAAACACGAAAAAGGAACGAACATCAGATTCAAAGGTGAAGGGATCAGTTGCAAAAAATGTGAATGAGATACCTGATCTTTTGGGTATGGTTGTGTTTTAATTATATTTCATTTTCATTGCTCTAAATTGTTCAACTTGAAAGATTACTTTTTGGTACATTTTCATGCAGGATAATGATGTTGTTCTAATTTGGAGCCTCCCCGAAGCTCTAACCTAAAACACACAAAGGAAACAAAGATTAAGTTGAAAAGACAACGTAGCTACGATGGATGTCAACGTAATATCAAACAGTGTTAGCATACTTTCGGTTTTAATTCATGAACCCATTGCGCTACATTGTCAATTTGAAAGGTTCCCATGGCTAAATCTATATGCACGATTAGGATGATACTTTGTTGGATAGCCTCCCAGAAGTTATGACCAAACGAAAATGAAACGAACATTAAATACAAAGAGGAAGGTAGCTTCGTGTGATGCGAACATTGTACTTGAAACTATTAGTATGGTTTTGCTCAATTCTAATAAATTGTTATCTATGATTGAAATATTTCTATTGATACTGTAACATGCAAGATCAAGATGTAGCTTTGTCAGGGCTAAAAATCGCGAGACAAAAAAACAATCTTCAACTAATGTCCAGAGAGATGACGTCCCTATGTGCATGCACACGCTCCTATTTTACTAACTGTTGGCAACAAGCTTGCATTTAATTATATATTTACTTCACTCTTGGTTGATTTACATTACACAGAGAAGAAAAATTAAAGTCAATTGTGGTTGACCGTAAGACTATTGACGAGCAACTCTCGCTGAAAGGCATAAAAAGAAACAGTTAAATCGGAAGGCCAAGTATGGAATGATGCGCAGTACATTGTTATTCTAGCATCATTGTAGAGATCAGTCATCAAAAGTTTTAAATTTATCGATATGTGAGATAAGTGATCTTTGATGCTCATTACAGAGTGAGGTTAATACGTCATCCTAAAGTTGGAAGCCCATGATTTCATTACCTCATGAATGAGTCTAAAACTACGTAGACGATTCATATTTTAACCACATCTCTATTAGATCAATCACATGACTGGTACTATTTATGAATACAATCACTGGGTATCCCCATGTCTTGATTTTTTTTTTTTTTTTTGTGTGTAATAAGAGAAAAAAATATGATAAAATACACTCGACCAGATTATGTGTTGCAAAAATTTGATAAAATACGTTCTGGTGAAATCATGTTTTCATTGTTAGGAAATAAGCACTTATATGCTGAAGTTTTGCAATGGGGATCCAAACTTTTACACTTCATCTTTTTTTTAGACTTCATCTTTTGATATGCCTGAAGTATATTTGTTGTTTGATATTGATATGTTCAATTGGACGTACGATATACCAAAGCCGCCCGCGCGGATGCGCGGGGTGTCGTCTAGTAGTAATGTAATCAACGGCACTGACTTACTAACAAACAGTTTGCATGTAGGATACAAATACAATCTAATATTGTACCTTAATTTGGTTGTCTTAGCTAAGCGGCAATGTACTATGTAGAGAAAAGCTTACTCAAAAGATATGAGCATTTAAAAAGGGTTAAAAGGAGAAAGTTCTAGCTTCTGAAAGTAGCTAGTTATGAACATTTTTACGAGAAGACATGCCCGTCTAGAATCTTTCGGACACTTCGGAGTTATGAAAGAGAATGCAGATAAATAGGTTTTCTGAAAATAGGTTTTCTGAAATACAAACAAATGATATGAGCGGAAAGATTTCGGCGACATGCATCCAAATGGTCGCAGTTTCAATATCATGAGCCTAAAGTTGAAAGAATTCCAACAAATTGATTTTGACCTAAGAGGGTGAGGGAGTTTGGCCTTGAAATCTATATCTATATAAAAGCAAAGCTATGCGAGAGGTTCATCCTCCTCATGACACATAGGATTTTAGAAAAATTCTTTGTATGCCATGTGTCGTCTTATGTGGCATAATAAGCCAATTATATCTTTGCACCTCAATTCTAATTGACATGTCACATGTAATATCCAATTACAATTTGACAACTCAAATACAATCACATCTAATACATTGAAACTACTAACATTTTGCATTGGTATTTGAGTTTAAAAAAAACTCTATGCATTGAAAATTTAAAAGTACCAAAGGTTTTACAGATTCCAATATTTTGTTCAATGATTTTTTTTTGTGTGGGATTGTTCAATTAATTTCATTTCACAGTATGTGTCTTGTGGCTTCTCATGTACTATACTTCTTTCAATGTATTGATTTTACTATTTATTAAAGATGTGCTAGTTCAGATAAATTGAAAAATGCAGTTTCTTATTATATTTTTTTAATATATTGATTTCACAATTTATTAAAAGATGTACTAAAAAAATATCAGACAAATTGAAAACATGTAGTTTTTAATTTGCAACCAATACTTATACTTTTTTTTAGGTAAAAACTTATTTTTTTCTACTATACCCATGTTTATGATTTTTTTTGCCTAACTATATATTTTGAATTACAATGTCAAGAATTACCGCACATGCACTAGGGATTTTAAATAATGTTTTATGTAACCAATTACAGAAAACGTGTTCATTTGCGTATAGTTATCTTTCTTCTTTACCTTTGAATTATAAAAAATAAAAAGGTGCTCACCATGAGAAAACAACCATTCCAAACAAATTAAAACATAACGTTTTTCTCGCCTTAAAAAAAAAGAAAAACATAACATTTGTCTAATGTATTTCCAAATAATTCAGTTTAAGGCCATACCAACGTTTATCTATGTTCTTGCCTTACCACATTTTCGTTCGCAATTTACATATGACCAAACAGACATAAAAAAATTTGAATAATGTGATCTAAAAAATATATAACAAACTTAAGCATTTGGATAACATTTGTGTTGTTCACTTATTACACAACTATGAGAACACAGTCTTCTCATATAAAAATGAGAAAACACCAGGTCAGAAAAATAGGAAAGACGTTTAAAAAATGAAAAGAAAATTACAAAAATTACGTATTTACGAAACTACTTTTATGTCTCCTTTACTTTTTGGTGCATTTGTACGATGCTTTGTTATTTCGGGTGCAAAAATGTTTTCCTTTTTTTGTGTGTGTATGTGTGTTTTCCTTCAGCTGTAATGGATTGGAAGACTAGAGGAGACTCGATGCATTGACAATTTAAAATTCCAATTATTTAAAAAATTTCAATGCTTAGTTCTATGAATTTATTTCAAAAGAGTTCTCTTTTCATCAAATTTTTGTGCAATTTAAAAAAAAAAAAAAAAAAAAAAAAAAAAAAAAAAAAAACGTCTGCCGTATCGTGTCTCTGACATTTAGCTATCAACAATATTTTATTTTGTCTGAACACCCGGCGTTTTATAGATTCTTTGAGTTGATTCTTACGAATAGAAAACATAATTTAGTGCTATCAAAAGTCACCTTCATTGGAGAAGCAAGAATAGATTTTATACAAAATTTAAACTCTCATGTATTTGCATGGAATTAATGCCAATAATACTTGAAAGCCTTATGCTACTATATACATTCATTAACAACCTCCTTCTTTTTAGTGTAATTTACCTCAAGTCTGGTCTCACTACTAGACAATGCCTAATATCAATGATTCAACTTTCACTTTTAGTTCATTTAGTTCATGAGCTTCAAAAGAACAATATGACGACAATATTGTGTTTTTGACAAAAGCAATTCAATATTCTTGGGGAGTTATGAAACATTATTTTTGGTTTGCTTGAGCATCTATTTTTTGTCCTTTAACTTTGAGCGCATATGTATTTTTACTTTCGTTCATGGGCGTAGATTTAGTGTCGTCAGGTTGATTTTTAATTTTTCTGGTAATACTATTTTTTTTTGTAGATAGCGAAAGAAAATTGAGATTAGGAAGATTTTATTTTGGCGTTATTGTAGGAGGAAGTTTCAGTAGACCACCCAGCTTAGAAGACTAATTACAAACTTTTAAATATATATGTAAACTGTGTTTGCTTTTTACCATTCAGTGTATTTTCTTTAAGGTTTCGTTTTCCCCCTATTTTGATCCTTTATTTTGTATTTGAATCTCCTTGGAATTTCATTTCAGCCACACCCTATTTTATCATTTTGAATATTCTAAAAAAAAAATAAGTATTGATTATGTATAGTCTTTGAGAATTTTCATATTCAGTTGTTCTTATGCTGGGAATTTGAATTGCTGGTCAAGTTTAGACGCTTGGGTTGCTAAAATAATGACTCCTTCATGTATTGCTAATACAAACATGATATCTTACTTGAGTAATCTTTTACTTGAAAAATATTTGTTTTTGAACGTTTTTTTAGCCTAGCCGTTATATCTTCATTTTACATAAATAAGTCCAACGGAGGAAGCCAAGAATATGAATGCTTTCTAGGTACAGAGAATTTGTTTGTTTTCTTAGACTTTTCATTACGCTTACAACTTGTAGTTTAAAATTTGGTTACTGTTTTCGCACAACCTTCCGTTTCTACAGCTATAATCATAAATACTTAAACTGTAACTTGAGTTTTCTTTGCATTCATTTGTTTCAAATATTTCATTAAATTCAATATCGTCCATAATAGAGTTGTCGCTTCATTGGAGGCCATCACTGAAGTTCTGGCTCAAAATACAATACGGGGCGTATCCAGGATTTTGTGTTTGTTGGACTCAATTCTAAAATTTTGACATTTCGGTGTATAATAATAAGGTTAATGTTGATTTCAATGGGAGCTAAATCAAAATCTAAAAACTGTAGGGTCTAACTAAAATTTCAAAAAATGGAGTGGTGGCTTAGCCCCCATTCTTCTTTACATGAATCCGCCATTGAACACAACAATGAAACGAATAGTATGCAAGTGCAAAGAAGGTGAAATGAATTCAGACGACAAAGTATAAAGTCACTTTTAATTTAATTTCCATCAACTATTGATCTACGTTGTCATGTTTCAAAGACTTCTTTCTGTACATCACATACAGTGATTAAAATTTCATTTGTTTGACCACCTACCAAAACAATTAGTCACGAAACCTCAAGATATTACACAATGGCCAAGCCTCCTACAACCGATAGGAGAAAAATGTTTCACAATGTTAGTAATTTTCCATAATTATTCGAAAAGATGATGTTCCTACATTTTCTCCTTATCTGTTGTTCCTCAAACACAAATTTTGATATTATAATGTAACTAAGTCGTTTACCTTATAAGGAAAGAGTAAAAAATATGAAAAACCACACATGGTTGACATCAATACCGTTGAAGACCAACTTTCGTACCGAGGAACCAAAGAAAATGTTTGTTAACTTTAAAGTCCAATGAAGTTTTTAATAGTGCAGACATCATATGGGACACGTTGCTCTACAATTTTTTTTAATACTCTACAATCTTTCAAGATATATACAAAAAATATATTTTGTATGATGACTGGTATTTTACACTCTTCAAAAAATTGCGCCGTAATGTACTACATAAATTAGCCACACCATGTTTTCAAGAACACCCATTTAATTCTCGTCCTCTATCAATATTATTGACACTAGGTAATAATTTCGAGTTACGTAATTTTTGAGAATGATATCATATAGCCGGATTCGAATCCGGGACCTCATGCATGGACTTATAATGCTCTACAACTGAGCGAGCACCCATTTGAATTTCGAGCTACGTAATGACTATAATAAGAAATATATTTTATGTTACTTATATCTTTTCCAGATTGATACTCAGAGATACTGCTACTAATTTGTAAAACAAAACCATCTACAAAAACCATCTACAATTCTAGATGAAAAATGATTTTATAGATACAATTTCTACAATTCCAAATTAACTCAGCTTCGCTATTTATGTACATACACAGCCCGCGCCATGGCGCGGGTTAAGACTAGTACTTTTAATAGAGTATGAAGAATGCTTGTCAGACTTAAAATCAGTAACAGGACTTGTTGAGTTAGCTAAAAAAGGCTCTCGAGTCCACAATGAGCCAGCGTTATACACGAGCCTTTCCCTTCAACACACTGTATATGACAATGGTTAATATCTTTGTATATGTACTAATATGTTTTTATGCTTTGAATGACTTTCCAAATTTGGGAGCCAAAACACAAGACGAGCCAATCAGCGGAATCCGGAGAAATGATATAGCATCTCCCATATATGTATTAGTGTGCACATAAACAAAGAACACAATTACCTCTCTCACAAGAGTATGAGGACTGAGGTACATGGAGAATATATGAAAAGTTCACATCATTTGCTACATGAAGCACGACATTTTATCTCCAGCTATGTTCTAGGCATATCTTGACAGTAGCACAACATGCATATACAACCAACTTATTAACGGGATTCTCAAGACGAAATGGCAAGATTTCAAAGTACATCAGAGAAGAGGAAAAAACAATGTCTCAAGCAAACAAAACCAACAGTGTAATAAAGCAAAATCTCATGCAACATGAGGTGGCATCCTTGCCTTCATAACACTCTGGAAGTCTGAGGTAATATTGCTCACATGAAAATGGGGGAAAACTTACAAGTTTACAGTAAATATCTCAGGAAAACTTCGAGGGCAATTTCCTACAATGTAATGCTTACAGTAGTAGATAAGGCATCCTCCAGCCAAATGCAAGAACAGAAAAAAAATGTTAACTCAAACTACAGTTATAAATAGGTACTAAATCTTACCAGGAGAAAAAAAGGATCTAGCGGAGGACCGATGCTTTTGATTGCTTCCACGTACTGTCTGAGATTTTGCACCTCCATCACCACATAAATTCACATCCGTGGGAGTTTTAGAAGAACAAATAGGAGCTTCCGGCTCCAATGTTAAGGATGTAATACCCTCCAGATCCACAGAACCCTCGTTATACTTTACCCGATCAAACAGCACATCATCCTTTGATGAAGAAAGAGGTCCACGGAGTTTCGATGTTACAGTACCTGGACTGTCAGCATTCTCACCTCCAAGAGGATCAGGTACTTCCTCCATGGCATTCTCTTGGCCTTTCACAGTCGGATTTACAGAAGAAACAAATTGCAAACCAGCAACCTGAGAAATCAAATCAGGACCAACAACCTGACATTCACTAGTTTTAACTTCAGTATTCCCAAGCAAAGAACTGGATGTTACTTGACAGGGACCACTGATTCCAGTATCGGGTACCAAGGACTTCAACTCATTCTCAGGAGAATCGATCTCAGATTCGGTCATCTCCAATGCCTTTGTAATACTAGCCTTCCAAACTTGTAGTTTGTTCAGAGAAGTGGCCCTAACAGAGCTAGAATCTTCTTCCAACAGTTTAGTAACGGAGGAGCTTAAATTGGCAATAGAAGTGGCGTCCAGACTCTCTAAATCAAAATCTTCTGCCCCGAAAATGATATTGGGAGGAGCATCTTCTGAGCCACTGCTCCAGCTAGTAGCATTCTCAGTGGTTGGTGTGTCCGGAAACTGCTTCTCTATACCTGTCCGAAGATGGTAACGACTGATTAATGAGATGCATAAAAGAGAAAAACATCCAAAAAGAAACAGAAGGTACTGTTTGCTAAAAGAAGTCATTATCTTTCATGCGTACTTTATTTCCTAATGTAACTCATTTATGAATGAAATTGAATTGATTCTCAAGATCCAAGTTGTGAATCACAAGCTTTAAGATTAGATCCCAGGACACAGGTCTTAGTGGTTATGTATCAAGAAATGAAGAACCTTATATACATGCTGCCTTACTGCAGTCAATCATTCTAGAAGTACGGAATGAAAAAAGCATATAGTGGAATTAGAGTCTTCCGGAACAGTATTCTAATACACAATAGCTGCTCGCAAATGTTGTCGCATATTCTCAAATAATATCAACAAACTGATACAAATTCTCCACTACCTTGGTTCCTACAGGTCATTTACTTATGTAACAAGAAACTATGTTGAACTGCAACTGTTTCTTCAACATGAACAACGCCTTAGAACAACATGAGTTCAGATTAGTGAACAACAGGAATGAAGAATTGAGACAGATGTCCAGCGTATGTTCTCATTCAATAGAGATCCAATTCACCAACTTGGTATTGGCCAAAACCAAAATCGACAATAGCTTACCATACACAAAATCATAAATGAAAAAGGATCCAGAGAGGGATGGGAAGCAATTTTTTTCTGTACTGCTACTCTACACAGTAAAGTTGCTCGTAAGGTGGAATTCAATTCTGCACTTTCATCAATGCCAGTGGAGCTTCACTAAATTATTTTTAAATGAATGCTATCCTTTTTAAAAGAATGTTGGGATCTAAATCTGGTGAAACACTCAGATAGACATGGAAAATGTGTGTATGTCGTAACGTGACTTATTTTTGGAAAAATGCATCCAATACTTTAATAGTAGAGACTAGGAAATTGCCCGTGCCCTCGAGGCACTATCCTGAAACAGAGTAACAATTTTAAAATTAACTGTTGGTGCGACTTCTGTTTGAGTTTTGAATAACAAAAATTAATCAACGCATGTCTACAATATCCCCTACAAATGCGGTAGAATATTTTTGAAAAGATATGTCAAAGGTCTTATTGTTTTAGATCTATCTGTAACCTGAAACTATTTACTACACCAGAACTACATGTGTGTGATAATCACCATATGTTACTACTCCAAAATCACATTATATATATATATATATATATATATTATTAAAAAACCTCTACTTATTTTAAAAGGAATTACTAGTCGTTACTTTCAAGAAAACAGTTTTAAATGTCCCATCTACTCAACCCTTATTAAATCTCATCCCTTAGTTGTTACTTTGACCAAACGGCCATTAATAAGCCAGTCTCACAGAAATGAACAGCAAAACCATGAGCTCTCTTAGTATATAGATTAGAATCTCAAAATGAAAAGCCTCCTGCTGCATACGTGGAGAAAGAGAGAGTTAAGAAAATTGAGAGAGAGAGAAAGAGAGAGGGAAGTTAGAGAGAGATTGAGAAGATCATGGGTGCAGAGATTGCGGGAAAGAGAGAATTGGGGAGAGGAGGGAATGAGGAAAGAGAAAAAGATGACTTATCGGATTTGAAATATGAACGAAGAGTTGGAGTCAGAGAGAGATAAATATAGAACAATAGAAGAGTAGGCGAGAACAATAAACGTGAACGGGTACGGGTGAGGGCAAAACCCAAAACTAATACCTGAACTGCCATCCTAATTATATTCGGAGACATTCTACTCACCTAAAGTGTACCATGGAATATATCTAGATAAAAACTAGCAAATGGAAACCTTGTATTGAGACTACTGCTCAACCGTACAAGGTTTACTTGCACTGCACTAAAAGACCTCAAACCCTTTCTCTTACCAAATTTAAGTAGTTAGCACTTGGCACATGATCTCACCACTTGAAAACACTGACTGTTTACATAAATCTAATTTTAAGTTACCACAATAGATCTGTGAACCATCTGAAAGCGAATTGCCTCCAACTGAGAGGAAAATTTATCAATACCTGGTGAAGAACTATAGCCGACCGATGAGAGGATAACAGGAGAAGCAAAGCCTGGGAAGTTTGTAAACCTAGGGCTTTTATCAGCCAAGTTTGGCAATTCCGAATATGGAGCTTCTATGCTGCAACAATCAACCCCTCCATTCCTGGTTGCACTATCATCAGAGATGCCAACTTTCCTCTTCTCGTACTCCACCAAGCCCTTCCCCCACCTAACTCGCGACTTCGTCCTGGAAATTTCAGATAGAGCAGCTGATTGAACACAGCCGGAAGGATCCCCTGATTGAGTCTCTAACGGATTGGCTATCTTGTCTTGTACCTCAGCTTTTCCCTCAGAAGATTCTGCACCGGAACTCTTCGAGCCACTCAAGTGAGTCAATCGACGACGTTTCCAATCAATTGGGACCAGTACGCCCAATCTCGGGTCTTTCGGGCGAAGTCCATCTTCTGCATTGCCCAAATCGGAACGAGGGAGAGAGTTGCCCACCACCAAGCCCTCCCCCCACCTAACTCGCGACTTTGTCCTGGAAATTTCAGATAGAGCAGCTGATTGAACACAGCCGGAAGGATCCCCTGATTGAGTCTCTCCCGGATTGGCTATCTTGTCTTGTACCTCAGCTTTTCCCTCAGAAGATTCTGCACCGGAACTCTTTGAGCCACTCAAGCGAGTCAATCGACGACGTTTCCAATCAATTGGGACCAGTACGCCCAATCTCGGGTCTTTCGGGCGAAGTCCATCTTCTGCATTGCCCAGATCGGAACGAGGGAGAGAGTTGCCCACCACCATTGTAGACGGAGCAAGCAAGCAATCAGAAATAGGTTTTTTCTGAAACCAATGAATGAGAGGTTTTTCCTTCTTCTTCTTCTCGATCTTCTTCTTCTTTGTTTAGGGGCTATTCCTCTCACTAGTCTTCTTCTTCTTTGCTGTTTGGGTTTCTCTCTTTAGAAAGAATAGATAGTGAAAGCGGAGGGAGCTTGATTGATGATGTTAGGGTGAGAACGTGAGTAGACAAAAGAGAGAATACACTCGTTCACTCAGAGAGGGAACAAAACATTTAAGCAGAAAGAAAAATGTATCTCAAATATTATACTAGACCTGGTTTATCTTCTTTTTCTTTTTTGTAAAGTTCTTTTTCTTCTCCAGTGCTGAACATCTAATCATTGCTGAAGATTACTCATCTTTTTGTTAATTCACAATTAATTATCTTTTTTGTTAATTCAAATGCCAAATGTCATGTAATAAGTGTTGAACATCAATCAACTTCTATAAGTAAATAATACCATATACAGTTTAATCTTGTTGTGCAAAATATTAAACGTTGTTTATTAATTCTAAACGACTAGAGGTCTAGTAAGTAACTAATTAATTTGATGAATCACACAAATGCCATTTGGCAGAGCGGAAAGTACCATATTATTGTCAATATCACTAATTAGGACATGTAAACTGCGAAGAATACAAATTTCATGAAAGAAAATAAATTCAAAATGTTACGTTGTTCAACAAATTGTCAAATGCTTACGATAAAAGTTATTCAATTCTATCTATTTTTACGAAATAGCTAAAGTTGTCCATTAATAGACTTAAATCCACATGAATACTTTTCCTGTAAAAGATTACCGTGAATAATAAAATAATATTTTTAGAATAATAAATGAAATATTTTTTGGTCAAATGCATGTTATATTCTGTACAATAACACATGGATAGTAAAAATGACCAATGCGATAAATATATTCCTTTGCCGAAAAAAATAAATGCTATCTACTATGACAAAGTTTCATTCTATATATTGGGAATGGTAATTCAAAAATAAGATGAAGAGTTCAATTTCTTGTTGACACACGTCAATACTCAAATAAAATATATGAATAGTACAGATCGTCATTAAAATATAATCAATTTTATATCACTTATGACAAACAAATTAATACAGAACTCATAAATGTTTTCTTATTGCAACAAATGCATGAATTTAAGAGTAACAGTACACTGCACTTGGTAATTACCTGATAAAAGGCTCTATGCAAGCTCAAAGGCGTAAACCCTTATTTTGAAGCTCTTTCAAGCAATTAATTACCAAGTGCAATGTACTGTTAGTCTGATTTTCATCGTGACATAATAAACGGCTCTATGCGAGCTCAAAGGTGTAAAACCCTTATTTTGGAAATCTTTCAAGCAATGAATTACCAAGTGCAATGTATTGTTACTCTTAAATTCATGGACATTTGTAAATTATTTTTTTTATTATTAAACATGTGATTTATCGGATGGTAACCGGTGGATGATAAAATCACAAGTATGTGTTGGGCCATACGTGCATTTGTTTAAATATCACTTATAGTATATTATAATCGAATATATTTAGTTTTTCTCAAACAACACCCGATTGCACAAATTTGAATTATATGATTATATCTACTAGGAAATAACTAAATGCATGATTTTGTAAACATGTCCCTTTTACATAAATTATATACTATATATGAGGGATTACGAACATTTTTCACTAACTAATAGATAATTCACCAATTGGTTACCTCAAGGTGCCAAATAAATGAAATTAAAAAACAATAATCAGGACCGGCCCAAGACACTTGAGGGCCTAAAGCGGGTCATAAGATTGAGGCCCCAAAAAAGAAAAATGTACACATAAAACGGTTTTTTTTTTTAAAATAAAATAAATTTGCAATACTTCTGTGTAATTGAATATGTTATTCATGTAGAGAATAGATTGTGTTGATTTTAATTAATACTCAATAACCTTAGAATTTTCTCTCAAAAAAATGATCGTACAATTTTTTAATATATTAAAATTAAATGTTCACATACATCACTGTGGATTATTGAACATGTGTCAAGTTTATGGCAAAAATTAAGTTACCACCTGATGCACAATTTATGGGAATTGTACATTAAAATATTTAAATGTACCTAAATACAATGTGATGAACCTAACTACAATTATAAATACGGGGCTCTGCCGGCACGGGGGCCTAAAGCGGCCGCACCGGCTGCTTGCCCATAAGGCCGGACTGACAATAATAATAATATACACACAAGCGCATACATATTAAAATGGTGACTTAAGTGATTATACAGGTAACTATTTATTATAAATGTCTCTTAAAGAAAGAGTAGTGGAACTTTACAAGTAAAATAATAATTTCGGGAAAAAACATTATATGACGAAAATATAATTACTGTCAAGTATACATCTCATCTCATTTTAGTACTTTGAATGTAACCTTATCTTTTTGCACAAGAGGGAAATGGAATCAATAAATTCTAGTTACTAGCTTGCGAATTTGTTAGTGCAATTCAGTACTTCTTAATCTCTTTGATATCACATGGGTGCTTCCATGTTCCAAGTCCTTGTTCATACATTCTTGGCAGGGCGTTAAAAGAAACCTCTTCTCAAAAAAATGAACGGAACGTCGAACACGTCTTTGTACTCAGTCAGAAGTTGCAGCAATCATTCCTCCTCCTCGCTTGTGAGGTCCGCACTCAGAAAGACTGGCCTTTTCTTTCTTTCGTTTGGGCTTAGGAATACCTCCTTTAGCTCCTGCTTTTGCAGTTTGGGCTTGTCCTCCATGCATTCGGGTGCTTCTTTTAGCTTCTCCTCTGGAGCGTCTGGTGTTGGTTTGTCCGATTCCGTAACCTGCTCAATTTGATTGATTTGCTCAAGGATATCCCCATGCTTGTGTGGGGACACCCCCGCGCACCTTCATATGCGGTAACATTTCTTCCCGTTGGCGTAGAAGCTCTCTATCTCCTTGCCTTCAGGATCATGTTTTGCTATCCTTTTCAGGGTGTACACGTTCTTCCGCCGGTAAGCAATTCGCGGTGTCTCTTCTTGCGCATAAGACTTTTCTTTGGGCTCCTCCCTTGTCACCATCACTCCTGCGGGTGACTGATCTTTGATGTCCTCTCATCGAGGCAAAGGAGTGGGGTTGAACGGTCCCGGCGTTTGCTCATCTGCCATTTCGGTGAACCATACTGCCTTGGAGAGGTGCGCTTCATCCAAATTGAAAGGGTTTACCGAAGCTGGTATCTCAACAATTCTATCGTTCCAGATAGCTTTCATCACCTGATGAGCCGTCGAGGGGATTTCATCGAAGCGATGAATCCAGGCCCGACTGATGATCATATGATACGTAGTGTTCGCATCTATGACATAAAATTTGGCTGAACATTTGATCTTGCCAATGTGGACACCCATACGGATCCATCATATCGTCATTATGGAGTCGCTTCCAATCCCCATCAGCGGAGACGGTCGTCTAACAATCTTCTGTTCTGGGATCCCTGCCAGCTTCAAAGTGTGGAGTGGGACCACGTTAACTGCTGCTCCGCCGTCGACAAATGCTCGTTTGAATTCGACACCATTGATTACTGCTGTCACGTACAAGGGCTTCTGGTGGCTCGCATCTGTCCTTTTATCGCTTGCGGAGAAGGTTATGACCTTTTCCGTGGAGCGATATGCTCTGACAACCTTCCCATCGGAAACCACAATATCCTCCTCGTAGTCTTCCGCTATCCTTAGGATCGCTTTTGTCATCTCTTTCTGGCATTTCTCCGAAAAGTTCGTTTCGTCGAAGAACCTGCTGAACCTGTGCGACCCTTTCATTCGATCGGCACGTTCGTCCTCCGTGTCTATGCTGTAATCCTCGTCATTGTGGATCTCGTCCACGATGGGTATACTATCCTCCGCAATCTCTTTGAGGTCCATTATTGTGATCATGGCAACCTCTTTGCCCTTCGGCTCTTGCTCCGAATGGGCAGGTAGTGGATTGTTTCGCACATCCTGTCTCTGGTCGCTGACAATCAATTCGCCGTATTTCATCTTTCGGCTTACCATGATCCTGAGCTTCTTGCAGTCAGCCGTGGGTTGCATGACCTTTCCATGACATTCGCACCACTTTGGGTCCCTCACCATCTCCTTGGAGGGTATCCTTTCGAGCGGCGGCAAGATACCATCTTTACGCCATTGTCTGCACAAGTCACTCGCTTCCTCTACCGAACATGGTAGAGGTGGCGCATCAAAGTTTGCGACCTTCGACTGCTTTTGGGGCGAGACCGTATTCACTTCGGCCTCGTGTCCTCTCTTGTAGCTGAACCTCCCAATTTTAAAAGTGGTCCCGCTCGGGGATCGCTCAGGGGCATGCTTCTTTTTCTGCCTTTCCACTATAGGCTCTATATTCTTTGTGCATTCGATCAGCTTCGAAAATGTAGGGGTTTGCAGGTTGATAAGCATACCTTTGTACTCGTCTCGCATGCACTGCAGGCATATCTCCACGAGTCTGCCTTCAAGTATCACGTCTCTGCATTCCAAGGACTTGGCCCTGAACTTCTTGATGAATGTCACTCCATCCTCCTCGCGCTTCTGGTACATCCGCGATAGATGAATCATTGTCACTTTTTCTTCCATCTGGAAGAATTTGGTATAAAAATTCTGGACCATGTCGTCCCAGGTCTTCACGGATCCAGCCTCCAGTGTCCTATAACACTTGTAGGCCACGTTCCCCAGAGATTTCGGGAACTCGCGCATCAACAGCTTGGGATCAGCCCCATATGGCCCCATCACATCAATGAAACGCATGACATGATCGTGGGCGTTTCCGTTGACATCTTCGAACTTGTCCCATTTAGGAGCCTTGTACCCGGCAGGGTTAGGCATGAGGTAGATCTCTCGTGGGATAGGTGGATCGTTTTCAAGCTTCGGGATGATGGTGTCTGCGAACGGTTGATTAGCCAAGATGGTTTCTATGCGCCGCTGCAGCGACGTCATACACTCAGGATCACTTCCCCCAGCAGCAGGAGGAGGAGTTGCTGCAGGTGGAGGCGACACATATGCCGCGGAAGGGCTAGGAACATACTGTGAACTCGCATTGCCCCATACCGCCGGCGGAGGAGGCAAAGGGTATTGTGAAGACGGATTAGATGCCAGGGTTGGCGGTTGAGGAATGTGAGTGGCTAGGGGAAATATTTGAGCTGTTTGCCCCTGAACTGAGGGTAACTGCGCCGTTGCCGATGGAGTTGGAGGTTAGGGTTAGGTGGTGTGGTTGACACTCCCAACCCCTGAGTGGTGGAAGCTCCTCCTCCCTGAGAGACGACAGTGGCTGATGCAGGATTTGGGGCGAGAGTCCCCAGGATGGCCATTATCCGTTCCAGCTGTGCACTGAGCTTTGAGAGCCTTCGCCTGATTCTGGATGGTATCATCTAGGGCCTCTAGCGTCATAGTTTCACCGGCGGCCGTAGGAGTACGGCGGGTCTCCTCTCCTGAGGTGGTCTCCGTGGAGGGTGATCTGTTACTGACATCATCTTCGTGAGACATGGTTGCTTGCAGTGGTAAGTTCACGTCGGGTTCACCAAATGTGTACGAGAGAATCCTGCAGAGAGGACTCAATATACACCAAGAGTAGGGGATAGAAAAGACACAGGAAGTGTAAGGTTGTGTGTAAGGAGAGAGTAAGGCAATAGTACTGTATGAGAGAGAGACAGGGTTTTGGGCAGAGCTTCCGCGTAGTTCAGGTGATGCTCCCTGTATGGAAGGGTTAACGATCTATATATAACGGAGAATGTGACCGTTGTAGTGCGGTTAATGCGCCCATCAATGGTGGCATAATTAGCTTAACCACAACGGCACGATCGTCCGCGTATATATAAGGACCGTTACAGCACGTTATCTGCTTATACCGGAACCGTTACGAGGTTGACCGGGTTTGACCGGGTTGACCGGGTTTATGGAGCTTGTGCCACAAATCTCTCAAAGCAGTACTAGGGGTCGCGCGCGGGCTTGGTTGTCGCTCGCGCGCGACAGGACTTTCTCTAGCCTCCAAACCACTAAGTCCCTACAAGTCCCGTGAGGCGGTGTGCGAGGGCCCTGTCTCGCAGCCCCCACGTGGATCAGCGCGGCTGGTGATCCAGTGTGTATAGAGCACAGTATGGTGTGCTGGATGGTCGCCACGTGGCTAAGATCTGCCTGTCCAGAAAGCACTATCTACACCAATCAATACATGCCCGATAACATGTAACCAATCAATCTGTGCCCAAGAACGCATCACCAATTAATCGTGTGCCAACAAGACACATCAATTCCTCCATGCCACGAGTCAAATCCGTCGGTTGATTTGAGCCGTCTCCACCTCGACTTGAATCCTCCTAGCGGCCCGAACAAGATCGCTCCATTCCGATGCTACAACTCTTACAAGTTCTTGTAACGGATGAGCCCGATTGAGATCCACATGCCCAATGCTCCATGTTGGAAGCCCGAATGCGCCGGAACGCCAATTGCACGTGAACCTCCAAATTCGCGCTAGAATGCGCGCCCGATAATCCATGGCAAAGAACCCGATAGCTCCCACAACAAGGAACCCGATAGCTCCCACAACAAGGAACTCAATAGTTCCCCCAAGAAGGAACCCAATAGCTCCCACAATAAGGAGCCAATAGTTCCCCCAATAAGGAATTTGGTGGTGGGTGTATCAACAATATCCTCTTCATCAAAACAATTTATCTTCATCCCAAACGAATTCGCCATCACTCCTCACCAACAAACCCAACAACCTGGCTTTGATACCACTTGTCAGAGTACGCACGCGGTAGCACGATGCCAGTTTTTTTTGGGGACCAAGAAGAGTGATTAGACGACGAACAAGATGAAGAACGACACAACGATATAACGTGGTTCACTAGTTTTTAGGCTAGCTACATCCACGGACCAAACAAACCAATTTTATTGATGAGAGAGCCAATTACAATCAAATACACACCACATACCAATAAGCCACGACCCTAGGTCCTTATATAGGCCTAGGATACCGACTTGGTGCCCAAGAAACAAAGAAGATACCAAAAACGAACAAGGAAACAAAGTCAGCCGCCCTATCGAACTGTTCGGACTTGTCACTATCGAAATGTTCCAGACCCGTTGAACTGCTACTTCTTTGCTACAAATCTTCAATGCCTCGCTAATTCGATTTGATTGCCAACTTCAAGCTAGGTGTTTTGATCACCAATTCATAACAGTAAATGTAAGAGACAAAAGATTTATAGAGTTCAGTCCACTTGGACCTACGTCTCTACCTCAAGGATCTTCTCCTTGCAGGATTTTCAACTCAATTCTTATTAATCAAAAGCTAAGCCCTAGATCTCAAGCACAGAGAATTGCCTTATTCTGTTACAGCTTGTGGTTCTCCCTAACCTATCTAGTACCTGCTCTAGCTGACTAATTAACTAAGAATTCTCTATTGTTCACTTTGAACAATCCTTGAGAATGATGTAGAAGTATTACATAAATGATCTACCAATAAAGTACAGTACAGAAGAACACTGGAATAGAAAACTGCAGTGAAGAATGCAGTGAACTTCTGTGTGTTGGATTGTGGGAGTGATGAACTTCTTTGATGCTAGTCAATCCAGACCTTTATCTCTCTTTTTTCCCGTTGAGTGTTTTTCTTGTTGCTTCAAAAATGAGCTCTATTTATATTTCAAAAATCTCTACAAATCTTCCCAGATTTTCAGTTTGCCTCTCGGTTGAATAAGAAGGAGCAGCCGTCGTGTTTTTTTGCTGAGAGAGAATTAACTCTTTTCAAGGTCAAGATGTAGTAGATGCGTAGTCTTATCACTAGTAGGGTTTCTTGGTGTCGAAAAGACGTAAATATCATTGGCTATGACCTAGTTAAATTGGGCTTGGGCAGTAACGTATTTTTTCATTGGGCTATTTGCACCCTCCTAACTCGTATGATTATTTTTTTTAGCCGGCTTAGATGCTTGTATGACTTCTGAGTTTTTTTTTAAATGTACAGCTCTTGGGCCTAGAGATATACCCCAAAATTAAATAAAATATAATCTTGTCTTGGCTTTAAAAAAGGAAATCTAATAAAAAACTCTCTATGAAATGAGATTCTGAAAATTTTGTTGAAACTTTAATTGAATTTAGTACTCGTATAAAACGTGTGAACTTACTAATTTGGTTCTCACCTTGTCTCTCTCGTCCTCCTCCTTCCTTCTTCTTCTTCCCGTAGAGCCCTAGAAAATGTTTGAAACTATCCTTTTACAGTCACACAAGCCCTACGACTTCGCGGTGGAAGCGAGCTGCCGAAGAATCGGAAGTACGAAAAGGCTCGGGGTCTTACATGGACACACTGGAATCGGACGATTGCGAAGAGGCACACCTCAGGTCTATCTTCAATCAATCCTTCGAACGTCACAGTATCAGTACAACTGAAGAGAGCACTATGGGGGTTATGAATCATACCAGTCCCAGTACAACTCAAGAGGGAGACGATTTGTGCCTATTCACTATGGAGGATACACGGCGGCGTGCCCTAATTCCGGTGCCTTTGCCGGCTATGTCATCAGGTGTAGGCCGCAATACACCTCTAGGTGTCTAAATTCATGTCTTTGGAAGACTCACTTATGACTGCAGATTTCCTGTATTGAGTGGAAAGGTTGTCAAGGGATTAAGTTTGCCTAAGCATGGTCGACCGGCTTAGCAATGGTGCAAAGAAGCTTGCTGCTTGGCTTTCATCACATGCTGGTACTTCTTGACTCTCAGTCTTTAAATTTGTTCACCTTTCGCATGATTCGATGTTTGATGAAAGAGAGAAAACCTGTTTCATACATTTTATCAGTCCAGTCGGTTGGTTAAGTGAACTTTAGTCTGCTATATTATGTTATACCTCAAGGACTGAGTTACACTTTCTTGATAGGAGAGATTTGAATTGCCATGCCCTGATAAGTCCAGGAGATGTATTCCTTCGCGCAAGTAGTTCGCTTTGGGGAGCCAAGGCCTATTCCAAATAGGGTGTCCTGACCCTTCATTGCAATGCTCAGCTTGTTCAAGCCTTGCATGAATACTAACTAAACCTCCTTTTAACCAAAGGCATTCGCGAGCTAAATTGGAAACACAAATACCAATCCACAATTCCTTTCAAAAGGGGCATTAGCTGAAGGAGAAGGTCAAAATAGGAGATATGGAATGGTCTTGCGAGGTTGGCTTAGATTCTATGTTAAAAGATTTCGTTTCCCTTATAAAAATGGAGATTTTAAGCTTTTAATCAATCAGTTCGCATAGCAGAATATAGAGCCGCCAGGTGTGCATTACAATAATGGAAATTGATTGCTAAAGGTGGAAGAAGTACTTTCAGTGGGAGTTGAAAAGAAGGCGGGACTTGGAGAACCTTCTAGGTACTGGTAGGTCAATTTGTTAATTACTGTACTGCATACCAGTCAACTTCGAAGTCCCTTCAGTTAGTCGTAACACTGATACTTCCTTTATTACGATAGAATAGCCCCATGACTATGGCTCATGCTACAAAAGTATACTCCTTCTGTTCCAAAATAAGTGTCCTGCGTGACTTGTCACAGAAGGAGAATTTTCTACAATAGATTCACTAAAATGTCCTTTGCCTTATTTGAAATTATAATTGGGAAGTTAACAAGCAAGAATTTGGAAAAAGGGTATGAAGAAAATTAAAGTGAAAAAAAGTATGTTACTCCAGAAAATGAAACGCTCTTTCCAAAATAGCAAATGAGCCTTATTTGGGACGGTGGGAGTATGGGTGGAATTCATACCTATATGGGTAAAGTTCTGTCTTTTTTCTCCTCTTTGTCATCTGAATTTCATCCTTGTAGCCATTTAGAAGTTACGACTAAAATAGGGAGTCAATTTGGAAAAGTAGTGTTTGCAGTAGGCTAGACATCCCACTTGCTTATGATATCTTTCTGTAGTAGATCCAATGGTTTGTGCCACTTGCATGACAATGGAATGGTAATTCTTTGTCATCTTTGAATGGCATTGGAGAGTTAATCCTGCTTGAGGGTGCTCCCAAAGAAAAACAATGTATTTAGAAGTTTAGATTGAAAATAACTATTTACTATATTAAATTCTGTGAACATAATTAATCATCAATGGATCAATACAAGAAATGGAATCACCATATCCATTCAAGCTTCATCGGCAATTTATATAGCATATCCAAAATCTACTAGGATTTGGAAAAATAATTTATTTTTGCATGACAGTCAATAAGTCACATTTTTACCAGGAAAGACGTAATAGCTGTGTGAATCTGTTAAAGCTTACTATGTTTCACAGAAAACACTTTCCTTTATCATGTTAAAAGAATCTGTAGTAATGGCATCAATAGGGATACCACTGAGAATGCAAGGGTTTGAAATACTTAACATCGGCGAAAAAGTGAGCAAGAGCAGATGAAATGGGAAAAAAGATTCAAGAAGTGTGAAGTAATCGATTGAAAATATTGGTAGGTGCTAAGGTTTGAAGCCATGTCCTATTGTCCAACAAGGGGAGTATTTCATTTTGATCAGTGACAATTTCCTTCTTCAAATCATTTCTCTCTTGAGAAGCCAAAATACCTCACAATGAGTAATGTTCCAATCATATTTTTGAGAAGTGGTTTCTTTTAACCAGGGCCGGCCTTATGGGCAAGCAGCCGGTGTAGCCGCTTTAGGCCCCCGTGCCGGCAGGGCCCCGTATTTATAATTGTAGTTAGGTTCATCACATTGTATTTAGGTACATTTAAATATTTTAATGTACATTTCCCCTAAATTGTGCATCAGCTTGGTGGTAACTTAATTTTTGCCATAAACTTGACACAAGTTCAATTATCCACAGTGATGTATGTGAACATTTAATTTTAATATATTAAAAAATTGTAAGATCATTTTTTTGAGAGAAAATTCTAAGGTTATTGAGTATTAATTAAAATCAACACAATCTATTCTCTACATGACTAACATATTCAATTACACAGAAGTATTGCAATTCTATTTTTTTTTAAAAACGTTTTATGTGTACATTTTTCTTTTTTGGGGCCTCAATCTTATGACACGCTTTAGGCCCTCAAGTGTCTTGGGCCGGCCCTGATTATTGTTTATTAATTTCATTTATTTGGCACCTGGAGGTAACCAATTGGTGAAATATTATCTATTACTTAGTGAAAAATGTTCGTAATCCCTCATATATATATATATATATATAGTATATAATTTATGTAAATGGGACATGTTTACAAAATCATGCATTTAGTTATTTCCTAGTAGATATAATCATGCAATTCAAATTTGTGCAATCGGGTGTTGTTTGAGAGAAACTAAATATATTCATTTAAAATATGCTATAAGTGATATTTAAACAAATGCACGTATGGCCCTACACATACTTGTGATTTTACCATCCACCGGTTACCATCCGATAAATTACATGTTTAATAATAAAAAAATAATTTACAAATGTCCATGAATTTAAGAGTAACAGTACATTGCACTTGGTAATTCATTGCTTGAAAGATTTCCAAAATAAGGGTTTTACACCTTTGAGCTCGCATAGAGCCTTTTATTATGTCACGATGAAAATCAGACTAACAGTACATTGCACTTGGTAATTAATTGCTTGAAAGAGCTTAAAATAAGGGTTTACGCCTTTGAGCTTGCATAGAGCCTTTTATCAGGTAATTACCAAGTGCAATGTATTGTTACTCTTAAATTCATGCATTTGTTGCAATAAGAAAACATTTATGAGTTCTGTATTAATTTGTTTGTCATAAGTGACATAAAATTGATTATATTTTAATGACGATCTGTACTATTCATATATTTTATTTGAGTATTGATGTGTGTGAACAAGAAATTGAACTCTTCATCTTATTTTTGAATTACCATTCCCAATATATAGAATGAAAATTTGTCATAGTAGATAGCATTTAATTTTTTTGGCAAAGAAATATATTGCCACTTATATCGCATTTGTCATTTTTACTATCCATGTGTTATTATACAGAATATAACATGCATTTGACCAAAAAATATTTCATTTATTATTCTAAAAATATTATTTTATTATTCACGGTAATCTTTTGCAGGAAAAGTATTCATGTGGATTTAAGTCTATTAACGGACAACATTAGCTATTTCGTAAAAATAGATAGAATTGAATAACTTTTATGGTAAGCATTTGACAATTTGTTGAACAACCTAACATTTTGAATTTATTTACTTTCATGACATTTGTATTCTTCGCAGTTTACATGTCCTAATTAGTGATATTGACAATAATATGGCACTTTCCGCTCTGCCAAATGGCATTTGTGTGATTCATCAAATTAATTAGTTACTTACTAGACCTCTAGTCGTTTAGAATTGATAAATAACATTTAATATTTTGCACAACAAGATTAAACTGTATATGGTATTATTTACTTACAGAAGTTGATTGATGTTCAACACTGATTACATGACATTTGGCATTTGAATTAACAAAAAAGATAATTAATTGTGAATTAACAAAAAGATGAGTAATTTTCAACAATGATTACATGTTCAACACTGGAAAAGAAAAAGGACTTTACAAAAAAGAAAAACAAGATAAACCAGGTCTAGTATAATATTTGAGATACATTTTTCTTTCTACTTAAATGTTTTGTTCCCTCTCTGAGTGAACGAGTGTATTCTCTCTTTTTTCTACTCACGTTCTCACCCTAACATCATCAATCAAGCTCCCTCCTCTATCACTATCTATTCTTTTGAGAGAAACCCAAACAGCAAAGAAGAAGAAGACTAGTGAGAGGAATAGCCCCTAAACAAAGAAGAAGAAGATCAGAGAAGAAGAAGAAGGAAAAACCTCTCTCATTCATTTGTTTCAGAAAAAACCTATTCGTGATTGCTTGCTTGCTCCGTCTACAATGGTGGTGGGCAACTCTCTCCCTCGTTCCGATTTGGGCAATGCAGAAGATGGACTTCGCCCGAAAGACCCGAGATTGGGCGTACTGGTCCCAATTGATTGGAAACGTCGTCGATTGACTCGCTTGAGTGGCTCAAAGAGTTCTGGTTCAGAATCTTCTGAGGGAAAAGCTGAGGTACAAGACAAGATAGCCAATCCGGTAGAGACTCAATCAGGGGATCCTTCCGGCTGCGTTCAATCAGCTGCTCTATCTGAAATTTCCAGGACGAAGTCGCGAGTTAGGTGGGGGGAGGGCTTGGCGGTGGGCAACTCTCTCCCTCGTTCCGATTTGGGCAATGCAGAAGATGGACTTCGCCCGAAAGACCCGAGATTGGGCGTACTGGTCCCAATTGATTGGAAACGTCGTCGATTGACTCGCTTGAGTGGCTCAAAGAGCTCCGGTGCAGAATCTTCTGAGGGAAAAGATGAGGTACAAGACAAGATAGCCAATCCGTTAGAGACTCAATCAGGGGATCCTTCCGGCTGTGTTCAATCAGCTGCTCTATCTGAAATTTCCAGGACGAAGTCGCGAGTTAGGTGGGGGGAGGGCTTGGTGGAGTACGAGAAGAGGAAAGTTGGCGTCTCTGATGATAGTGCAACCAGGAATGGAGGGGTTGATTGTTGCAGCATAGAAGCTCCATATTCGGAATTGCCAAACTTGGCTGATAAAATCCCTAGGTTTACAAACTTCCCAGGCTTTGCTGCTCCTGTTATCCTCTCCTCGGTCGGCTATAGTTCTTCACCAGGTATTGATATATTTTCCTCTCAGTTGGAGGCAATTCGCTTTCAGATGGTTCATAGATCTATTGTGTTAACTTAAAATTAGATTTATGTAAACAGTCAGTGTTTTCAAGTGGTGAGAACATGTGCCAAGTGCTAACTACTTAAATTTGGTAAGAGAACGGGTTTGAGGTCTTTTAGTGCAGTGCAAGTAAACCTTGTACGGTTGAGCAGTAGTCTCAATACAAGGTTTCCATTTGCTAGTATTGCATATTTTTATCTAGATATATATTCCATGGTAGACTTTAAGTAAGTAGAGTGTCTCCGAATATTAGGATGGCAGTTCAGGTATTAGTTTTGGGTTTTGCTCTCACCCGTACCCGTTCGGGTTTATTGTTCTCGCCTACTCTTCTATTGTTCTATATTTATCTCTCTCTCACTCCAACTCCCTCTGTTCATTTTCCTAAAACCCTTCCTTCATATTTCAAATCCGATAAGTCATCTTTTTCTCTTTCCTCATTCCCTCCTCTCCCCAACTCTCTCTTTCCCGCAATCTCTGCACCCATGATCTTCTCAATCTCTCTCTAACTCCCCCCCCCTCTCTCTCTCTCTCTCAATTTTCTTAACTCTCTCTTTCTCCACGTATGCAGCAGGAGGCTTTTCATTTTGAGATTCTAATCTATATACTAAGAGAGCTCATGGTTTTACTGTTCATTTCTGTGAGACTGGCTTATTAATGGCCGTTTGTTCAAAGTAACAACTAAGGGATGAGATTTAATAAGGGTTGAGTAGATGGGACATTTAATACTGTTTTCTTGAAAGTAACGACTTGTAATTCCTTTTAAAATAAGTAGTGGTTTTTTAATAATATGTGTGTATATATATATATATATATAATGTGATTTTGGAGTAGTAACATATGGTGATTATCACACACATGTAGTTCAGGTGTAGTAAATAGTTTCAGGTTACAGATAGATCTAAAACAATAAGACCTTTGACATATCTTTTCAAAAATATTCTACCGCGTTTGTAGGGGATATTGTAGACACGCGTTGATTATTTTTTGTTATTCAAAACTCAAAACAGAAGTCGCACCAACAGTTAATTTTAAGATTGTTACTCTTTTTCAGGATAGTGCCCCGAGGGCACGGGCAATTTCCTAGTCTCTACTATTAAAGTATTGGATACATTTTTCCAAAATTAAGTCACGTTACGACATACACACATTTTCCATGTCTATCTGAGTGTTTCACCAGATTTAGATCCCAACATTCTTTTAAAAAGGATAGCATTCATTTAAAAATAATTTAGTGAAGCTCCACTGGCATTGATGGAAGTGCAGAATTGAATTCCACCATACGAGCAACATTACTGTGTAGAGTAGCAGTACAGAAAACAATTGCTTCCCATCCCTCTCTAGATCTTTTTTCATTTTATGATTTTGTGTATGGTAAGCTATTGACGATTTCGGTATTGGCCAATACCAAGTTGTTGAATTGGTATCTCTATTGAATGAGAACATACGCTGGACATCTGTCTCAATTCTTCATTCCTGTTGTTCACTAATCTGAACTCATGTTATTCTAAGGCGTTGTTCATGTTGAAGAAACAGTTGCAGTTCAACATAGTTTTCTTGTTACATAATTAAATGACCTGTAGGAACCAAGGTAGTGGAGAATTTGTATTAGTTTGTTGATATTATTTGAGAATATGCGATATCATTTGCGATCAGCTATTGTGTATTAGAATACTGTTTCGGAAGACTCTAATTCCACTATATGCTTTTTTCATTCCGTACTTCTAAAATGATTGACTGCAGAAAGGCAGCATGTATATAAGGTTCTTCATTTCTTTGATACATAACCACAAAGACATGTGTCCTGGGATCTAATCTTAAAGCTTGTGATTAACGACTTGGATCTTGAGAAACAATTCAATTTCATTCATAAATGAGTTACATTAGGAAATAAAGTACACATGAAAGATAATGACTTCTATTAGCAAACAGTACCTTTTGTTTCTTTTTGGATGTTTTTCTCTTTTATGCATCTCATTAATCAGTTGTTACCTTCTTCGGACAGGTATAGAGAAGCGGTTTCCGGACAAATCAACCACTCACAATGCTACTAGTAGGAGCAGTGGCTCACGAGATCTCCCTCCCAGTGACATTTTCGGAGCAAAAGATTTTGATTTAGAGAGCCTGGACGCCACTTCTATTGACAATTTAATCTCCTCACTTAGTAAACTTGTGGAAGAAGAGTCTAGCATTGTTAGGGCCGCTGCTCTGAAGAAGTTACAGGTTTTGAAGGGTAGTGTTACAAAGGCATTGGAGATGACTATATCTGAGATCGATTCTCTTGAGAATGAGTTGAAGTCTTTGGAATCCGATACTGGAACTAGTGGTCCTTGTCCAGTACCATCCAGTTCTTTGTTTGGGAATACTGAAGTTATAACTAGTGAATTTCAGGTTGTTGGTCCTGATTCGATTTCTCAGGTTGCTGGTTTACAATATGTTTCTTCTGTAAATTCGACTGTTAACGATCAAGAGAATGTCATGGAGGAAGTACCTGATCCCCTTGGAGGTGAGTGTGCAGACGGTGCAAGTACTGTAACATCGAAACTCTTTGGACATGCAGTCTCAGCTGTTGCTGCTAACCCCGGCGATGATGCAACAATTCCGAAGAACTTTGAATTGAGTTCCTTGTTGGGGGCGGCTAGTAATTATAGAGCCGCACAACTTAATGATGATAGTATAGAGAGGATAGATAACTTTGACGCCCTTGATAGTTCATCCTCCATGAGAAAACCTTTGACACCTGAGGTTGCTGCTGATACTTGTTCGGATGAGATGAATAGTGAATCATTGTTGGCGCCGCCCTTTAACAGCAGTGAAGATGGTGATACTGGGTCAGGATTTGTCCTGAAGCAAACAGTGGCCTGTGAAATATCCATTGATCAGAATAATATCACTGTATATGGTACTGAAGGTGAGACTATCGCCAGTAAGGATTCTACTGCATGTTTAGTAACTGACCTTGCGATGAAACAGCTGCAATCAGAGAACAGTTCTGCTTGTGAAGATGTCAATGTAGGTGCAATTGTTTGTGGGTCCCTTCTCGTTGATCGGCCTGACCAAGACATGAATACATCGGAGGAGGCTTCTAATGTTGCCATTGATGGAAACACTCTAGTGGAACATCCTGAAAGGAGACAACTGACTGGCTTGGAATTACATCCTTCTTCTTCAGGGTCAGTTTCCAGCTGGTTTGACCGTAATGTATGTCCTCCTTCATGCCATTGTGAGAGAATGCTTGAGCAGGGTAAGCAGGGTGATGCAGATGATAGTAACAAGCAGAAGTCTGCTTTTGTTGTGTCTCCCTGTGTTGAATCTTGCCAGGTCCCATTGGCACAGCTTATACCTGTGGCATCAACCAGGAATGAGATAAGTGGAAATTTTTGCCCGAAAAACCCTGCTTTACTTCAGACCATTGCTGCTGAGGTAGATGGGAATGCAAGTGCTAGTTTGAAATTGCTGCAGGGTGGTTCTTTTCTCCAGAATTGCAACAGTCTAGAGGCCAATAATAGTTCAGCTTCCCAATTACCTTTTTTGTCGATAACAGACAAGAGATCCGATCTTGGTGGTAACACAACATTGGATTTGGTAAGACCATTTAAAAGTGGTGAGGTGAAGCTCTTTGGTAAGATCTTGACTACTAGTACCTGCAGTGCTGATGCAATGGCTCAACCAGATGGGGTGTTTCCTGAGGTGGAGGAAGCTCCGGTTTCCGACGGGGAAGCTCCAGTGGCCGACGAGGAAGCTCCGGTTGAGAACGAGGATGCTCCGGTGGCCGCCGAGGAAGCTCCGGTTGAGAACGAGGAAGCTCCGGTTCCGGCCGAGGAAGCTCCGGTTGCTGATGAGGGAGCTCAGGCTGCAGACGTGGGAGCTCAGGTAGCGGCGGACGAGGGAGGTCAGGGCTGGCGAAGGTCTTCCAGAACTAGAAGACCTCCAGCATGGCAGGCAGACTATGATTTACGTTGACGCTACCCGACAAACGCCCTCTTTTAAGGAAATCGTGTGGCGGCAATGAGGATTATGCGGCATCTGCGATGGAGTGGCTTGAAGCCAGGCGGAGATCAAGAGGGGCAAGGAGGACGTAGGAGGGTAAAAGCATATGCCCTTAGGGGGTACAAATTATAGTTTAGCAGCTATAATTTGGTAAATCTTTTTCGGATGATAAATCTTTCAAGCTTTCAAAATTTTTCGGATGCTTGTAATATCGTAACAGCTTTGAATGATTTGGTTTAAATTTTATTGGCATACAGAATAATCTATGTAGGAAATAATCTATGTATGGACATTGTTAGATCAACATATTATGTTACAGTCTCCATTTCATGCCGTGATGGTTTCTATATTCTTATGTCTACTAGCAGCTCTAGTAGTGACCATTTTTAGAAGAATATTTGGAATCTTAGTATTCTTGAAAAATTAAAGTTTTTAGCTGGATTTTTTTCATCAATGTAGTGCAATTAAGACAAATCTTATAAAAAAAGGTGTTTCTTACGGAACGATTGATGCTTCTGCTATAATGGAGTTGAGACTGAGTCCCATATTTTTTCGATTGTTCTTGGTGTCGAAATGACGCAAATATATATATATATATATATATATATATATATATATATATGTCCATGACCTAGTTAAATTGGACTTGGGCTGTAATGTATTTTCTTATTAGGCTATATGCCGACCCGACCCTATGGTAAAGCCGCCGAAGCGACCGCTTTAGGCCCCCGGACCGGTATTTTGTAATTTTAATTCAAATATCTTTTTATTTTAATACGTAATTACCATGCATTAAGGTTAGCAAGTCATAATCTATGTTTTTGCCACAAACTTGACTCAGAATATTGTAAACGTTTCAAATGTTGAACCAAATCCATCATACTTATGCATTACAAAAAAAAAATATATATATAGTTCTTTTTCCTTTAAAAATAAACTATTTTATGTTCGAGTGTTTTTTTTTTTTTTTTCTTTTTGCCACAAATTTGTTACTTTCTTCAGGCTCTCAAATTTCTTGTGTCGGCCCTAAGAATATGTTACCCTCCCTACTTGTATGACTCATCATGGGTTATCGATAAAACCCACTATTAATAAAATACACTCTTGCTTTATACAAGCTTGCTTTCCCAAAAATAAAATATAACAAAATACGCTATAAATCTAGATTATGAAAATCTGTTTTTTTGTAGAAAGATAATGAAAATCTTGTTGAAAAAACCTAAATTGAATAGTAGTAAATTCAATGTAAGTGAATCTACAGTTTTGGTTTTCGACATACTTATAACTTAGACCAAGTTTACAACATATTTCCCTTAAAATAAAGTTTATAACATATTTTGTAAATTTGGGCTCCCAACAAGAATCAATCTGAGAAGAAGATGAATAGACTTACCCGTTTGTTGTCCGGTTTGCGATGCAGAAGAAGAGGCCGAGAATCATCTGTTTCGGCGATGTAATTTTTCGAAGGAGATCTGGAAAGGGCTCTTGCAGCATCTAACATGCGACAAACTCAACTCTCTGCAAAAAGATGAAAGAAGCAAGTTCTCCTTTGGGAATTTCTTCGATTTGTTCCAACATAAATCGAATCGTCCACAAAAACACAAGGAAATCGACAAATTTGTTGATAAAAGAGGTAAAATAGAACTTATCTTTTATGGATCTGAACATGCATGGGAGGGATGAGTCTCAACCGGCTCAGATCCTTCCAAATCCTGCAAAGCTTCGGTCAAAGCTGCCTCCAAACTGGCTCAAGATCAAAACGGATGCAAGCTGGAACCAGGAGCTGCAACTAGCAAGCGCCGGAGTGGTCGTTTGTGACGAAAATGGCCTCCTCGTCGCCGGTAAGGGGATTAAATTGCCTTTCGAATCGTCTGCTAGAGATCTAGAAGCTCAGGCGATCTTCGAAGGAGTAAAAATGGTGAAAGAGATGGAGATTTCATCGGTGTTTTTTTAGAGCGATTCAAAGTATCTCATTTATCTCTGGAACCGTTTGAGAGATAGGGAGAGATAATTTACTTCTCTTCAATGAGGATAGTGAAATGGTAGTGGAAGACACCTCATATAGCCTGATGACTCTCGTGTGTTGCTCAAAATTTCTCGAGAATTCTACGCGCTACGTGGCCTCATTTACTACACGCATTTGTAATGCTGCAGCCCACTTGGTGGCCCAAAAGATTATCCAAAGTGGGTTTTTGTTTTCTTGGTATTGTAATGATCCGGACTGGATAAAAAATGTAATTGAGATTGATATGTTGGGCCATAGCCCAATTTGCTAAATAAAATCATTTCCTCAAAAAAAAAGTTAAATGCAATCTAAGTGTCCACCTTATCATTATGTTGACACGGGGAAGAACCAACCATAACAAGCTACCAAGACCATAAGTGTCGACAACCGTAAGACTTCTTCCGGCCAGGGGAGTAAGTACAAGGAGCGACTCGGGGCTGTTGCGACCGAGTATAAATAAAATAAAGTGGGTCGAGAGACTGTAGTCAAAATCGACCAAACCCAAGAATAAATAATAAAGTGTTCTCTGGTACAACCATTCCACTTTACGTCATTACGTTTTAATAATTTCTCATATGATAGTTGTGATATCATCACTTTAGTAAAATCAAATAAGCCAGTTACTCAAGTAAACATATAAAATCACATAAAATAGTTTTGACACGAAGAAAGGAATGGGCGATAGACCTGGCATGTTTACTCACCTCAAATAAAAGCAACTACAACAACTCAGTCGTAGTACTTAACGTACCCTTCGTCTGAGAACTTGTCCCCTACAAGTTAACAATATTCTAATCAACATATTGATAACATGGCCATAATACACAAAAAGTCCTATATGAAACACATTCAATCCCTTACTACTCTTCCCAACATTTGCCAAGGTGAACAATCATTTTTATTTATAAAAAAAAAGACCTATATAAGTTAAAGTTTATTATTATAAGAACATATTATACTATACTATAATTATATTTATAAACTTGTAAGGTAATGTATTTTATTTATTTTCCCTTTTAGACTAAAGAAACTAATTAACATAAACACTAAATACTATTCTTACAAAAATATGAGCTTATTAAAGTATAAATATAATAGCCTTGATTATATAGGCCAAAATATAAGTTTAGTGAATACTAACTTTACATAATGAACAACTAATACCCCTATAATTTGGTAAAATATGGTATGTACCCAAATAGTTTGGTAAAAGACGCTTTTGTACCCCCCTTATACATACACATACGGGTTCACCATTTTCCTCAAGATTTCAAACCTCAATCAAACCAACCCATTGCTACAAGAAACTACAACCCCCCCCCCCCAAAATTAGTGAATAGAAACAAAAATAGAACTGAACGGAAAAAATAGGGGTATTGGGGTTTACCGTCGAATTGGACGGAAAAGGGGAGTCGCCGTCGGCGACGGGAAGAGCGGAACAGGGGCGAAGCTGCTGCTGGGTTGTTGGTCGCCGAAAAGAGGGACGATGGGAAGGACGCCGGAGAGGGAGGTGGGGGCGTCGGACGAAACAGGGGCGACCAGAGGTCGGGATTGGCTCGTCGGACCCGGCTGGGTTTGCTCGGCGATTCGAACGGGAGAGAGAGAGCGAGTTGGGTTGCTTTTGGGTGTGAAAAGTACTGGGTTTTGAGAGGTTTATATAGGCTTGTGGGTAACAAATCCGGCGAGAAGTAGGAGACCCAAAGTCGGTCTTTTCTGATTTTGAATCAGACCACAATTTTGGCGGAATTGATTGTCTTGGAGAGAAATTATTGGTCTAAGTCCAATTTGGAGTTGATTGGGACTGAATTTGGGTGAAGAGGAGGTCTTGGTGGCAGTGTTGGTGTTGGAGGCGGAGATGGTCGGCGGTGACTTCATTTCCTACTAGGAGATTGTGAGGAAGAAGATGACATGAGGTTTGCTACGGTGTGGCAGTGCACCGTGCTACGCGGTGGCATGGTTACGTAAAATCAAATAAGAACTTTGTTTTGGTCACGTTCTAAACTTTACATGACCCGTTACCTTTTACAAATAAAACACTTAGTTATTACTGAAAAAATAAAATAAACTATATATATAAAATACACTTATCCCTCACTTAGTTTAGGTAAAAGACACCCCACCCCCTAATTTAGTTAAAAGACACCAATTAATTTAAGTAAAAGTAAAAAAACCCCCAAAACTTATAATAACAATAAAAATTAACTCTCAATACTTATAACAATGTCACAAAATACCAGTATCCTCAAAACGGGGTATTTCAAGTAATCTCATAAATATATTTAACTTTGGCTGTAAATTTGGTTCTCTCCACTTTTACCTTCACTTTCACCTTCACCACATATCCTTTCTCGTTCTTCTTCCCCTGGGTGTAGATCCTCTCCAACCTACAACCCCTCCAGCCAGAGGATCCAGACTTCCCCCAGCCCTAGAAAATGTTTGAAAAATGCTCCTTTATAGAGTCAGAAAAGTCCAAACTTCGTGGCCAAAGCGAGCTGCTGAAGAATAGACTTGAGGTCTTACATGGAAGCGAGCGAATACAAAGAGTTACCCCCGGTCTATCTTCAATCAATCCTTCAGACGCCTCAATTTCAGTACAACTGAAGAGAGCACTTGTGGCGTCCACCTGAGCTAGGTGGTCGCCTGAGGATGAATTTGGCCGGAGATTCGCCGAAGAAGAGATCGGAGAAAGAGGAAGAAGAGAGAAGAAGATGAATTAGAAGGGAGAAGAGGGAAACTGTGATATTAATTTCATGATAATGGTTCTGAGTGAATTTCCCCTTATATAGGGTCGGAGTCAAAATGTAAATAACAAAATGAATAAGGAAATGCATAGTCAGTAAATGAGATTTGCTTCCCCCAATCTGAAGCTAGAGTAGCTCTGACTCAGCATCCACCTTGCTAGCCGTTGGCCAGACGACACCATTCCACTTAGCAGTTCAAATAGAACGACTACACGATCTGGACGACTGAGATCAAACAGGTCATCTAATCTAACGGCTACTGCTGTTCCGAAGTAGACGACCACAATTTATCTCCTATTGCATTTTTGTCCCACTCATACAACCACAGTTTACTCCCTCTTGCACCTCAGCCCTTACCCTGCAACCTTGAATATTCCCTTCCCCTTGAAATTAAGCTTGTCCTCAAGCTTTAAAGTGGGGGAACTGGGCCCTTAACTTGTAGCAATCCTCCCAAGTAGCCTCAGTGGGATAGAGATTGTACCATTGTACTAAAACTTTTAACAGTGGATGAGTTACCTTGTTTAACTAGTTTCCCGTCCAGAATGGCCACTGGTTCAACCAGAAACTGACCTTCTGGACCAACATGAGGAAGTGTAGGAGATGCTGAATAAGAGCTAATTGCCTTTTTGAGCTGAGATACATGAAATACTGGGTGAACTCTAGATGTGTAAAGGAACTTCAACTTGTAAGCTACCTTCCCAAACTTAAACAACACATGAAAAGGCCCATAGAATCTTGCTGACAACTTACTCCTGAGTTGCACATCGCTTTGTCTGTAGGGTTGAAGCTTCAAGAAAACCCAATCCCCCACCTGGAACTCTCTTTCAGTCCTGTGTTTGTTAGCATATAAAGTCATCCTCTCTTGGGCCTTTGACAAATTGTCTTTCAACAAACGCAGGAGATCTATCTCTGATGAATGTATCCACTTCAGGGGATCCAGTGGTATTGAGTTGATGGAAGTTATAATGCTTAGGAGGAAAACCATAAAGAGCCTCAAATGGTGTAAGTTTCAGAGGAGTGTGGTCATTTTTGTTATACCACCATTCAGCTAGACTCAACCATTTTCCTGCCTTCTTGGGTCTGTTACCAGTCAAGCATCTGAGATATAATTCCAGATACTGATTCAACCTCTCACTCTGGCCATCTGTCTGAGGGTGATAAGTTGTGGTGTACTTGAGGGTAGTACCCATAAGTTTGAATAAGGATTTCCAAAAGTGGTTGAGGAAGACAGGGTCTCTGTCACTCACAATGGAACCATGAAGGCCATGGAGCTTACAAACATTTTGAAACAAGACATCAGCCACTCGCAATTAGAAGTGTGAACTGATGCGAAGTTTATAAATTGAAGATGATGAAAGTCAGTTTCTAAAGAGACATGTTTCAAAGCTCCAAAGCTTTGAAGATACGCTATTGCCTACTATGACCTTGTTAACTGTTCACTAACAGTATCTGTATTGCAGGATAATGTTTAAATGTCTCTTGCAAATATTCTTAAGCTTGTTTATTGTGTTTCTAACACTAAAAGATCTCTCAGTGTGAATGCATCAAGGATCAAAGCATATTCAAGGCCAAAACTCTGAAGGATATCTTAAGCTCCAAAGCTTTGGAGGATCATCTTAAGCCTCTGACAGTTATTTGATTCTTATCTGATACTTATTGAAGGATGTTACAATTTTTTATGTGATTGATTATTGACTTGTTATGAGTCTTAATCATGTTGTTGTTGTTGTTGTTGTTGTTGTTGTTGTTGTTGTTGTTGTTGTTGTTGTTGTTGTTGTTGTTGTTGTTGTTATTATTATTATTATTATTATTATTATTATTATTATTATTATTATTATTATTATTCATCTGGAAATTATTCTGGGATTATTAGCTCAGTTTATTGGATAACTGATATGCCAAATAGTCAGCATTCTTAATGCTATATTATCTGGATTTTGTCTGATCTTGTGATTGAGTTGTTGCAGGGTTGGTCGTCATTCAAACCATACAAACAAATATGAAAATCTATTCAAACATAACTGTTGAAAGAATCCGTTAAATGGAGAGGATTTTCAGGAAGGTTGTTTCTGAAATCTTTCAGTTCTTACAGCAACTTGTGTTTAAAGGAAGTTTGAATTTCAAAAAGAAGCAGAGATACAGAGAGAGGGATTATCACTGTAAATGGAATATTTATTCATTAGTGGGAGATCAACACATACTAATCTTCAAATCAAGCAAGGATTCAACTGCTGAACAAGATCAAATCATCCAGAATCTGAAGAACACTTCTGAGCATTCACTGCTTATCTGTATTCTGTGTTCTTCTTTCTTCTTTCATTGTAATATTCTTAAGTGTTACTTAACCTCACCAAAATTTAGAAGTTAGTTGTTCAAGTGAACAACACGAGGATCTAATTTTTTCATCAGGTTGTAGTTGAAACTAGATAGGTTGGGAACTACAAGATGTATAAGTGTAAGGTATCTCACATAGGCTTGAGATCTAGGGCTAAATCAGGGTGATTAATAAGAAGTGTGTTCAAATCCTGGAGGGATCAAGTCCCTCAGGCAAAGAGTAGGTCCAACTGCGAATGAACTCTGTAAAAATCTTTGTGTTCTTTACTTTACTGCATTGTTCAAACATTCTGCAAACCAGACAAGCACAACACATTTTTCTCCAAAGCTTTGGAGAATTTTCCATCTCAAATCTTGAAGGTTCATTTAGTTCTAAACTGTTTCATCTCTTTCCAATCTTTTCCAAAGCCTTGAGATTTCATTAGTTCCATGTGTTAGAATTTCAAAAGTTCATTATTAGCAAAAGTTTCCATACTCTATTCAACCCCCTTCTAGAGTATTAGATCATGTGTTTACTCTACATTACACACTTTCAATGTGTCATAGGTATTCCACTGACTCCATTCCAAATTAACATTTACTAAGCTTGGAATAGAGTTTATGTTGTCTCATGGTCTCAAACACTTGTTGTAAGTGCTGTAGATGGTCTTCCATAGTGGTACTATAAACAAGAATGACATCAAAGAACACTAGTACCATCTTTCTGAGAAACTCTTTGAACACATCATTCATAAGAAACTGAAAGGTAGCTGGAGCATTAGTCAAGCTAAATGGAATTAATTTAAACACATATAATCGCTATTTAGTTCAAAATACAGTCTTGTAGTTGTCCTGCTCAGCCATTCTCACCTGATGATACCCAGCTCTAAAGTCCAATTTAGTGAAAATGGCAGCATCTCTGAGCTCATCCATCAATTCATCAATTACTGGAATGGGAAACTTGTTTTTAATGGTAATGCCATTAAGTCCCCTGTAGTCTACACGGAATCTCCATGTGCCATCCTTATTTTTCACTAACAGAACTGGAGCAGTAAAGGGGCTGGTGGTAGGTTGAATGGTGCCACTTTGTATCATTTCCTTAACCATCATTTCCATTTCATTCTTATACAGGAATGGATACCTATAAGGTCTTAAGCATACTGGATTATCCCCTTCTTGATTAGGTATTTGATGATCCTGCTTCCTCTTAGGAGGTAGTTCAGTGGACTCAGCAAGTATGTCTTGATATTGCCGTAGAAGTCCCTGAAGTTGTGGTGGTATTTTTTAGTTCTCCTTAGTTGCACCAATGGTGTATAGCTGAGCTGTCAACACTGGAGAGTGGAGATTACAGTACTTCTGAATAACATTCAACTGCACTTCTTTGACCTCTTATTATTGTTATTAGATGGCATCACCACCTCTTCTCCCTGTTAATGAAATCTAAAAGCTCTGGTGTTGAAATCCAATGATATAGGGATAACTTCCTTAAGCCACTGAGCTCCCAAAACCAAGTCATATCCCCCTAGAGGAAGTACTCCGAGGTCAGTTTGGATTGTACATTTCTGGAGCTGTATTGGCACTTGCTGACACACTCCACTACTGTGTATTACACTTCCATCAGCCACTGTCACCATCATACTTTAGTCTCTTCAGTCCTGCAATCCACCCTCCTTGCAGTGTGCTAGTCAATGAAGTTATGAGTACTCCCTGTGTCAATCAATATGTGCACTAGCTTGCCATTGATGTGACCTGATATTCTAATGGTGTTTGCAATTGTAATCCCTTACATGACATGTACAGAAATGCCAATAGGTGTTTCTTTATCCTCTGTCTCTTCCTCCTTTGTAAGGACCTCCTCTGAGTTGGTGTTATTTTCTGTAGTTTCTTCACTCTCCCACTCCTCTTCAATCCCTATTAGTAAGAACATAGTTTTCTTGGTGCATCTGTTTCATGGAGTGTAAGATTAGTCACAATAAAAACACGATTTCTTGTCTCTTTTCTCTTTCATTTCAGCTGGTGATAGCCTTCTAAACCCTGGAGTGGAGTTGTTTCTTTCCCTCTTTCCTGGCCATACTGAGCTTGACTTAGTTTTCTGCCAGTTTTCAAGAACCATGAATCAGATTTTTCAGGAGAAAGGTTGCTTAAAGATTGTGGGTTCAATTTAGGGATTGGAGGAAGCTGTTGAGGTTTATGAAGTTCTTGATGGTGAATTCATTTTGTTCGGAATCAATTTCGGGATTGGATTGGGGTTTTCAGGCGGAAGTTGTGGAGGTTGTATTGGTAGTTACTTACTCGTGATAGTGGACGCGGGTTATATATGAAGAGATATAGATGGGTTATTGGTGGGGTTCTATTGTGGGGTGAATGACGACTAAGGCAGTAGGGATGGTGATTTGGTTCGGTGGTTGTGTGGTGGTTTGCGGTGGTTATGTATTCGAATTAGGTTCTTGATGGTGGTTCAGATTTATGGGGTTCTTGATGGTGAATTCAATTTTAAATCTTGTCTTTGATTTTGGGATACAATTGAACACAAAGAAGTTAGATTTGCCGTTGTAATTGTTGATGTTGGGTTGCGATCCGGGTAGGGAGTGATTTTGTTGTTGGTTACAATTTGTTGTCTTTGATTTGGAGATAAAATAGAACAATATGAACACTAAATAGTAAATACATCAAAAACATGGAAAACAAATAGGGGCAAAATGTCATATAGGTGGCTTAATGGTTGCGGTGGTGGTGGGGATTCAGTTGTGGTGGTGGTGAAGAAGAACACTAAGAACACCAAGTGAACAAGGATAAAACTAGGTGGTATGCATTTTTTGTAATTCCACCCTTTCAAGGGTAGGATGGTCATATAAAAGTCAAATTGCACCCCCACTAACTAATTGTAAAAGAAGGATGGTATCTATACACTCTCCATCCACTGACGGGGGGTTTCCGTCGGGGTATCAGTATTTAACCATAGTGCAGGGGGTAATTGTATTTAGTCGTAATAGAGCGATATCCACTATAGTTGGGGCGTCCTGGAATACGGATCTTGTCACTTGAGCGGCATGATGGAAAGGGGGAAGCCATCCTGTCACTGGGGGATACGGGGACAACCCATAGTTGGTCTGTTCATGATATTGATGCAAATCGTGGCCTCATAAAAAAAAATCACCGAGAATTTCAATACAATATCAATAGCATTACTAAGAGGGTGGCAAATTTTGCAAAAATCAAAGAAAAAAAAAATCTAATCCGAAGTGGCATCTAACAAACTCAAAACCCACAACAGGGTATAAAACCTCTAAATCATAAAAAATAAACAGATCCAGAACAAAAATTCAAGAGTCTGAATTCCTTCCAAAATTCTAAGGGTTTCTCAAAAATATGTAAATTGTTTTCAAAGCATGGCTGCAATTAGAAGCAAACCTTAGATTTGGCCGCAGTTGAACCCAAAAAAACTGAACTTTTACCTGAAGTCTGCCGTGGTAGCCGCTATTGTTGCCCCATGCCACTCTGATTCTTCTCTTCTCCATCATTTGACTTTTTTGACTCGTATGTGGCTCACTTTGACCAGGTGATTTGGATCGCAAAATAATACATTTTTTTTTGATAATTTTTTCACTGTGTTATAGAACATTTTACTCTGCAACACCATAAAAAACTTATAAAAAGTTACATCATTTAACTATCCAAATCACCGGGTCAAAGTGACCTAGTGAATAGTGGCGAAAGTCCAAAAGATGGGGAAGAGAAGAATCAAGAGTGGTAGACTACAGTCTCTGGGCGAGTAAGTCCAATGGCTTCGATCTTTCCACCACGGCACATGCCCTATAGGATTCACTGACCTCTCGCGCTTCCTGCCCTTAAAGAAATCCTTCTGATCCAAAAGCACAGTAGCGTGGGCCACAAACCCAGACAACCAAAACAAAATAACCTTCTTCTATTACCAAAGTAAGAAATCAAGCAAAGGTTTCTCTGAAACCAAAGAATGAGATAAGAGGTATATATGAACATGACAACTGTTGAGAAACAACAATTTTATTTTTCTTAAAAATTTCGTCTTATCTTCATTTTTTCGTAACGCCTTTTTTCTTTTGTTCTTCTGAATTGCAGTTGGGCTAATAATACCCATTACAGAACCAGAGCAGCTCAATCGGGCACATCAATGGGCCAAATAAACTTATTGGTAAAGAAAGCCCATATTTAGTACATTTGGCCCAATGATGTAATCGATTGGACTGCTCAGGTTCTTCATAATGCTATTATTTGTCCACCTACAAGTCATTAATAAAAGAATTTGTTCCCTAAGAAAAAGAAAAAGAAAAAAGACGTTACAAAAAAATGAAAAAGAAGATGAGACGAAAAATTTAAGAAGTTTCTCACCAGTTGTCCTGTTCGTATATACCCCATATCTCATTCTTTGGTTTCAGAAAAACATTTGCTTGCTTTGGTTACAAGAAGGGTATTGTGTTTTGGTTGTCTGGGTTTGTGCCCCCACGCTACTGTGCTTTTGATTCTCCATGCCGCCAGAATCATTTCACCGGGATCAGAAGGATTTCTTCAAGGGTAGGAAGCGTGAGGTCAGTGGATCCTGTTGGGTATGTGCCGTGGTGGAAAGATCCAAGCCATGGGACTTACTCGGCACATGAATGTAATCTTTGGGGCCACACAAGATTGGATTTGGGAAGACTATTTAAAAGTGGTGGGTTAACACAAGATTGGATTTGGGAAGACCATTTCAAAGTGGTGAGGTAACACAAGATTGGATTTGGGAAGATCATTTAAAAGTGGTGAACCCATACCCGTCCACCGCGGTTAGGACCATCACGACTCAGAGGCTGAATCAAACGGATCTGTAATTTGTAGCACCCTACACTACACTTGTAGTTATTGCATAGCATCCTGTTCAAAATTTCTCAGACTAGGAGTTTGAAAATCTGATATCTTGTGGTATCTGTGAAGACTGAGTAACAAACAAAAGGCTATGAGTTCCCAAATTTTCACTTTGTTACTAAGTAACAAACATTGGGAGCCTTTTGTTTGTTATTGAGAACAAGGTTTAGAACTTCCATCCTCTGATCCTCCAAGTCGCCAACGCACCAGCAATCACAATACTTAGGCTCTTTGGTAACTCAGCTAAGGCCCGAGGGCAGGGATAAGACTGAATAGCTATAGTTATCACTTTCTTTACCCAAGCTATAGTTATCACTTAAACAAAACATACGATTCAACTCTACTTTCTGACTCTGTAGGTTCAGAGTAGTCATTATTTTTCCTTGGTCTGAGTCCCGGGAACTCTTTCTTCCAGAAAAAAAATTAAATTCTTCTAAAGGGAAGTTAATTCTTGACCCGACCTAAGTTATAATCTTAGTAGGAGGAAAATAGTGTCTTTAAATACTTATATATTTTGTGATACCCTTCCTGCGGCTAATCATTCTCTTACTGCACTGTTCCTTCATTAAACATATATTTTTTTTTTGTTAAAATTTCCTTCAAATAATCAGATTGATCTGTTAACATCCAGTGAGATATTGCATTTTTTTTTCTTCTTCTTGTAATTGAATTCCTGGAACGGGTTGCGATGTCCCACCTTTAAAAAAGTGTGCTCTTCCTTTTGGTTTTAAGTTGACATCCGCTTTTCCTCTGAAGGAAGGGGAACGTTTAACTAATATAGTAACTAACTCCCTTGAATGGGGTTTGGCTTATCACGCTAGTCGAACCACCATCCTCCTTGGCATGACCATCAATATGTTTTTTATCTGCAAATTTCTCTAAAGAATTGAAAATATGTCTAAATTTATTGGTATCATGTGTCTGTGGTTGTTTCTGTTTAATCATCATCTTTGGACATGTAGGTTCACATCAGTCATTTTTCCTGGGTACTTAGATTATGGTGCGTGCGATATTTTTTATTTAAGTGATAGCTATAGCTTCAGTTTATTGAAGTTCTAAGCGAGCCTTGACAGGGTTGCGCATGTGTGCGGGCTGAATCGGGCCGAACTTGAATGGGTCCGGGTCAGTGTACAGTGACTTGCAGAGTGGGCATTGTTACGGGTGGGCATACTGCTGGGCACTATAGCGGGTCGGGCCGGGTTTAACAAATTGTGGCCCGACCCGCCCCGATTGCCATCCCTGGGTGAAGCTCTTTGGTAAGATCTTAACTACTCAACCAAATGGGGTGTTTCCTTAGGTGGAGGAAGCTGCGGTTGCCGACAAGGAAGCTCCGGCTGAGAACGAGGAGGTTCCGGTTGTCGACGAGGAATCTCTGGTTGAGAACGAGGAAGCTGCGGTTGCCGACGGGGGAGCTCAGGTTGCGGCGAACAAGGGAGGTCAGGCTGGAAAAGGTCTTCCAGAGGCTGGGTTATGATGCATCTGCGATGGAGCGTCTTGAAGCCAGGAGAAGGGAATCAAGAGGGGCAAGGAGGATAGGAGGGTAAAAGCATGCCCTTGGGGGAAAATTGTAGTTTACCTGACAGATGATTATACATCTTTCAAAACTTTTTTCGGATGCTTGTAATATCATAACAGCTTTGAATGATTTGGTTTAAATTTTATTGGCATACAGAATACTGTGTGTAGGGATCTAAGAGGTAATTTGTGATGTTGATGCATAAGGATGCTTCATATTTTGCAGCCTACTACACTATGAGATTGGTGGATGCTGAAATCTCGGCTATTGGGGCTGGAAGATGGACAGTCTTAAACAATACCCCCGTCTCAGGGCTTATTCTCCTAGTCATGGTTGATCGATGACACCATAAACATAGGTAAAGTCCATCATAAAAAAAAAGATGAAAATTCCTCAGATTTCAACTATGTTATTGATTCGTGGCGATTCAGGTGTTGATTGATTTGTCTAATGAAATGAGTGCTGGTCAGATTCTATGTCAGCTTTCAGATTCTACGTCAGATTCTGAAAGAAGCATCATCAAATCATCAAAACCATACATAAATGGACAATATGAAGAGATAGGTAGCTAACATAGAATCTGAAAGAAACATACATGTTGAGTTTTTGACTTGAAATCATTTTGGTAATATTTTTGTTTCAAGGCAAAACAAATTAGGAAAGAAAATCTTTTTCAAAAGTCAAAGGTCATTCGACAGTGAACACTTTGGCTTGCTGCCAAAGAATGGTTTTTCTCAATGTTTTGAATAAAGCCACGTGAGCCTCTACTTGAGGCGGTGGTTATTAGTAGTAGTAGTATATAAGGCCAAGCCTTCTTTTGTAATAGGTAGTCAGTAGTAACAATCACTAGCACACACAAAAGAGGGTTCTATAGTAGTGAGTGGAGAGCTTGTTTTTGGTGCGTGTGTTAGTGATTGCAATCGGGTTTTTGGGTGGTTTCCGGGTTTTGTTTCTCTCAATAAAATCAGGTTCGGGTTGTGGAGTAGCTAGTATTCAAACTAGCGATCCACATTAAATTCTTGTCTCTCGTTCTTTATATTGTTATCGTTCTTGTTTGATACCCGGATTTATCCGCTGCGTCATAACAAACTGGTATCAGAGCCAGGTCAGGGGATCACCAGTTTTAACAAACTGGTATCAGAGCTCAGGTTAGGTTAAGGTTTTAAGAAGAAACGATGTCGGGTACTATGAAGATCGAGAAGTTCAGTGGGAGAAACAGTTTCAGTCTGTGGCAGATCAAGATGAAGGCGTTGTTGAAACGCGACGATCTTTGGCTGCCTCTGGCGTCCAACAAGGGCAACGTCGACACAACTACATCGGCGTATCAGAAGATGGATGAGAAGGCGCACGCAACGATCATGTTGTGTCTGACGAACGACGTGATCACCGGTGTCGCAGATCAGGAGAAGGCGGCTGCTTTGTGGGTCAAATTGGAGGAGCTCTACATAAAGAAATCTGTGGCAAACAAGTTGATGCTCAAGCAACGGTTGTTCGGGCTGCGAATGTCTGAAGGTACGCAAATGAGTGATCACTTAGATGTTCTAAACACTATTGTGCTTGAATTGCGTAATAGTGAGGAGAAAATAAGTGATGAGGATGCGGCCTTAATTCTGTTGGTGTCGCTGCCTCCATCGTATGAGGGCTTCGTGCAATCTTTCATTGGTGGGAAAGAAACGATAACCCTAGAACAGGTCAGATCTGCACTTCACACTAGGAGTTTGAGGCACAAGGCTGCAGGTACTTCAGGTGACCATTATGCGGCTGGTTCAATGGTCAAAGCAGGAAAAGGTAAGGGATACAAGAGGTTTGCAGGATCCAGCTTACCACATGACGTCTGTGCCTACTGCAAGGAGAAAGGTCACTGGAAGAGGGAGTGTCCCAAGAAGAACCAGACGAATCTGGTTCTAGGTGGAGGGACCTCCTCCGAGGACGACATTCTTCTCTGAGCCCCTTGGGGGCGATTCTGGGCTCCTGGCATGGAGCATCTGGCGCGTGAGATCTCTGGCACGCGAATCGGGTTCTGGTTCTAGGCGCGAAAAGATTTCTGGCGCGCACTAGGTTTTTCGGGCGCATCTGAGGCATACGGGGCGCATCTGGCATGACAATTTGTGGCACTCGTCGTCGGTGCATCTGGTCTGGACGACTTCTGAGCACTTGGTTCTGGCGCTGTTTGGAGCGCATCGGGAATCCATTCGGTCCTGCTTTCTCAGTGAATGTATTCGAGTCAGGTTCTAGGTGGAGGCGTGCTCGTTTCAGATTTAGGGAGACGCATCAGTTTCAGGTTTGAGAGAAGCATCGGTTCTGGTTCAGGGTTGCTGAGATGATTCAAGTCAAGGTGGAGATTTGTTGAGTTTTGGACTTGAAATCATTTTGGTAATATTTTTGATTCAAGGCAAAACAAATTAGGAAAGAAAATCTTTTTCGAAAGTCAAAGGTCATTCGACAGTGAACACTTTGGCTTGCTGCCAAAGAATGTTTTTTCTCAATGTTTCGAATAAAGCCACGTGAGCCTCTACTTGAGGCGGTGGTTATTAGTAGTAGTAGTAGTATATAAGGCCAAGCCTTCTTTTGTAATAGGTAGTCAGTAGTAACAATCACTAGCACACACAAAAGAGGGTTCTATAGTAGTGAGTTGAGAGCTTGTTTTTGGTGCGTGTGTTAGTGATTGTAATCGGGTTTTCGGGTGGTTTCCGGGTTTTGTTTCTCTCAATAAAATCGGGTTCGGGTTGTGGAGTAGCTAGTATTCAAACTAGCGATCCACGTTAAATTCTTGTCTCTCATTCTTTATATTGTTATCGTTCTTGTTTGATACCCGGATTTATCCGCTGCGTCATAACAAACTGGTATCAGAGCCAGGTCAGGGGATCACCAGTTTTAACAAACTGGTATTAGAGCTCAGGTTAGGTTAAGGTTTCAAGAAGAAACGATGTCGGGTACTATGAAGATCGAGAAGTTCAGTGGGAGAAACAGTTTCAGTCTGTGGCAGATCAAGATGAAGGCGTTGTTGAAACGCGACGATCTTTGGCTGCCTCTGGCGTCCAACAAGGGCAACGTCGACACAACCACATCGGCGTATCTGAAGATGGAGGAGAAGGCGCACGCAACGATCATGTTGTGTCTGACGGACGACGTGATTACCGGTGTCGCAGATCAGGAGAAGGCGGCTGCTTTGTGGGTCAAATTGGGGGAGCTCTACATGAAGAAATCTGTGGAAAACAAGTTGATGCTCAAGCAACGGTTGTTCGGGCTGCGAATTTCTGAAGATACGCAAATTAGTGATCACTTAGATGTTCTAAACACTATTTTGCTTGAATTGCGTAATAGTGAGGAGAAAATAAGTGATGAGGATGCGACCTTAATTCTGTTGGTGTCGCTGCCTCCATTGTATGAGGGTTTCGTGCAATCTTTCATTGGTGGGAAAGATACGATAACCCTAGAACAGGTCAGATCTGCACTTCACACTAGGAGTTTGAGGCACAAGGCTGCAGGCATTCAGGTGACCATTATGCGGCTGGTTTAATGGTCAAAACAGGAAAAGGTAAGGGATACAAGAGGTTTGCAGGATCCAGCTTACCACATGACGTCTGTGCCTACTGCAAGGAGAAAGGTCACTGGAAGAGGGAGTGTCCCAAGAAGAACCAGACGAATCTGGTTCTAGGTGGAGGGACCTCCTCCGAGGACGACATTCTTCTCTGAGCCCCTTGGGGGCGATTCTGGGCTCCTGGCATGGAGCATCTGGCGCGTGAGATCTCTGGCACGCGAATCGGGTTCTGGTTCTAGGCGCGAAAAGATTTCTGGCGCGCACTAAGTTTTTCGGGCGCATCTGAGGCATACGGGGCGCATCTGGCATGACAATTTGTGGCACTCGTCGTCGGTGCATCTGGTCTGGACGACTTCTGAGCACTTGTCATGGTGCACTGGTTCTGGCGCTGTTTGGAGCGCATCGGGAATACATTCGGTCCTGCTTTCTCAGTGAATGTATTCGAGTCAGGTTCTAGGTGGAGGCGTGCTCGTTTCAGATTCAGGGAGACGCATCAGTTTCAGGTTTGAGAGAAGCATCGGTTCTGGTTCAGGGTTGCTGAGATGATCCAAGTCAAGGTTGAGATTTGTTGAGTTTTTGACTTGCAATCATTTTGGTAATATTTTTGATTCAAGGAAAAAAAAATTAGGAAAGAAAATCTTTTTCAAAAGTCAAAGGTCATTCGGCAGTGAACACTTTGGCTTGCTGCCAAAGAATGTTTTTTCTCAATGTTTTGAATAAAGCCACGTGAGCCTCTACTTGAGGCGGTGGTTATTAGTAGTAGTAGTATATAAGGCCAAGCCTTCTTTTGTAATAGGTAGTCAGTAGTAACAATCACTAGCACACACAAAAGAGGGTTCTATAGTAGTGAGTTGAGAGCTTGTTTTTGGTGCATGTGTTAGTGATTGTAATCGGGTTTTCGGGTGGTTTCCGGGTTTTGTTTCTCTCAATAAAATCGGGTTCGGGTTGTGGAGTAGCTGGTATTCAAACTAGCGATCCACGTTAAATTCTTGTCTCTCTTTCTTTATATTTTTATCGTTCTTGTTTGATACCCGGATTTATCCGTTGCGTCATAACAATACATGAGGTGATTCTTGCCCTTTGTGTCGCTTGGTTAGTGAAATATCGAGCAACTACGTTGAGATCCCAAACGTGATATCCTCAACATACCCTCCTCTCAAATCTCACAAATCCATGAAGTTGGCGGCTTTTCGAAGCCTCTTAATCCTGCTCCATATCTCATTTGGGAATACTGATAGCTCCAGCAATCCATAGATAGACCAACCCTTGTTAGGTGAGTTATCAGTATCTCTGTTGGGAATACTGATAGCTCACAGTGGTACTTGGAGTATCAACATTCATCGGATCATAGTAGACTATATTTTAGTTTGTCTAATCTAAAGGAGACATGAAATACAACAAAAAATACATTTTACTTATACTTAACAAGTATAAATGTAGGAAATTGCGTGTGTATGTCGGAATCACTAGACCTAGATAATCTCTGAGTCGTGTGGATCACTTTCAGATTAGATTATTTCGGTGGTGTACACGAAATCAATAATCGGATAAAACAGAGATTCAAGAACGAATATGGTTTGCTATGGATTTCCTCTATGTTTATGAATTCGACCAAAAGCCAACTTAAAGGAAGGGAAGGCGGTTAATCACGTCAGTTATAACCACCAACGCAGCGGTTATACCTGTTGTGAGTTCAGTCCTTTTTTTCAACGAAATAAAAATCGGAGACTATTTTTGTGAAGCAAAAAACGTCCGAAATCCAATTTTTCCACGCTCAGCGCGACCGCCACCAGGTACGTTGCCCCTTGGACCCCACCGGGAGTGCTTCCCCCGAACCCTCGCAGTCACCCGGGAGTTCGTTGTTCAAGACATTAGTATAGTCGTGTACACGCGTGTACTCCACACCTCATAATGTGTACAATGTGTACGCCAATGTCTATTTTGGTTGGTAAGTAAATTCAATTACACAAAATGACCGATGACACTAAAATTACCAACAATAAAATTCATTAATTTTATCATAACAAGTGAACGCTCAAATGTTGGAGAAGTTATGAATTTGTTATTTGTACAAGTAAACCAAGCACCTACATTTCTGACCTCTAAAAGCCCCTACTTGTCTTAAGTAAGATTTCAACAATGCATTATCTCGTTAGTTTGCTTCCCCATGCCACTTTTATCATAATTAAAAAAAAAACTAGAACTAAGTCTCTCATAAGAACCACAACATCTTTTGGAAGATATTTGTCCATTTCATCCAAAACAAGTTTCATGAGGTCGAAAAGGGTCACCCAAAAACAAGACCTAAGACCCAGTTAGACTTAGTAACACCAGAGATTTGCAAAAGAATAAAGTTCCCAGATATATGTACACGTGAACAACTAAGGACATATGATTAACCAAATTATATGAATGAGTGAATCTTTCTGTAATGTTGTAGAGCTACAATCCCTCTACAATATTTAAAAAAAAAAATACAAGTTCTAACATTTTTTTTTTAAATAATACAAGTTCTAACATTATTTGGCTAATTAAATAACATCCTCAAAATTCTTTTTCATGTTGGTAAAAAAACACGACACATAAGGGAGTATATGTTAGCGCTATGTCCCTTCTTCTTACTGTCCATTTATGTATATTGACTTAGTACCTTCCATAAATCTTTCGTGCAACCTGTATTTTTGGTAGTCGCTGAGATACCATTGACAAAGAGTATAAGCCTTGAGAGGTGTGGTATTGTTTAAGAATGTCAATCCTCCAATCCCAATATATCATCAACAATACCCGAGGTTTCAAAACCAAAGTAGCTGCAAAATATGAAGGTAAATGAAAATCACAACGATCCCTCTCGGGGATTCACGACAGATCATTTCGTCGTCATCGTCTTCTTCTTCATCAGAGGGTGCTCTAGAAAATCTAGGGTTTTGAATTTTCTGACCAAAATGCAGTCTTCTTCTTATTCTTCTTCTTCCAGCAGGAGGAGGAGCCTCGTTTTTAGAAATGGAGTAAGAGTGGAGGTCAGGCGGAACAACGATCCCTCTCAGTGATTACGGTAATCTTCGGCTCGTCTTCGACGACTAAGCACAAAGAGGGAAAAGTCTTGGTGGAGTACATAAATCGAGAACCACCACTGCTACCATTAGCCGCGATGAAATAAACAATGACTTCCCCCATCAATAGAGGAAGTACGTCTCTGCTCCCGATGTGAGTCATGTCCCTCCATCGAAGCTCCACCGCCCATGCTTCAAAGTCGGCGACTCTGTTGACGTACTTGATGTTAATGCCTGGAGGAAAGGAAAAATCCTCGATGTGCTTGATTAGGAGAATTCCACTACCTCCTATTTAGTTTTATTTGGAAACCCTAAAGCCCTAGAGCAAGTGAAAACAAGATCAGGAGGTGGATGAGGTGTACCCATTCCAAGAATGGTTCTTGCGTCTTCACCGCGATGGGTGACGGCTCTGGGCTTCTCAATTTCCAACCCCAAACAACAACATTGTTTTGGAAAGAGAGAAGTCAAGAGCAATCGCCCAATCCCGGCGAAGACACAAGAACCATTGTTGGAACGTGTACACCTCCTGATCTTGTCCTTGTTCTTGCTTTGGGGCTTTAGGGTTTCCAATGGAAACTAAATAGGAGGTAGTGTAATCTTTCCTTTCCTCCCGGCATTAACGTCGAGTGCATCAACATAGTCACCGACTTTGAAGCATGGGCGGTGGAGCTCCAATGCACGGACATGTCTTGCATTGGTAGCAGAGACGTACTCCATCTTCCGCGGGGGAAAGTCGTTTATTTCATCGCTACTAGTGGTCGCGGTGGTGGTTGTTGAATTTACGTACTCCACCAAGACCTTTCCCTCCTTGTTCTTAGCCACAGGAGACGAACCGACGATTATCGTTGTGAACCACCAAGAGTGATCATTGTTCTGGCTGACCTCCTATCTCCATTTCTGAAAACGAGGTCCTCCCCCTGTTGCTCCTGCAGGAAGAAGAAGAAGAAGACGAAGACTGCATTTTGGTCAGAAAAATCCAAACCTTAGTTTTCAGAGCACCCTCCTCATGATGATGAAGAAGAAGAAGACGACGAAATGGGACTGATTCGTCTAGAACCACCGAGAAGGATCGTAATGATTTTCGGTTCACTTCATATTTTGCAGCCTAATTTCGTTCTGAAACTTCTGGTATTGATGATGATATACTGGGGATGGAGGATTGATATTCTAAACAATGCTGCACCTCTCAAGGATTATAATCCTTGTCAATGGTAGCCCAGTGGATACCATAGACCGAGGTTGCATGAAAGAATTACGAAAGTTACAAGTCCATCATACATAAACGGACAGTAAGAATAAGGGATAGATATTTAATATATAATATGAAAGATACATATTGTTGGTGTGGTTCCACCGCAAATGGTGGATTTACCACACCGGATTATTACTCGCATGAGTAATTAAATAAAAAAAAAAAAGGAATTCAAAATGGTGGGCTTGTTGTTACCCAGCATGTATCACCGTTGGTATATCTTCACACATGGTGTGTGTATGGCTTTGAGTGGGCCACGTGGGCCAATGGGCTGATTGTGTCTCACAATTAGTGTGTGGTTGGTGAGCTGGTGAATACACACAGTGAGTGAGAGAGCAACAGAGAGGCTTACGGGAGAAGGCAGAGGTCATTTCAATTGGGTTTGTTGAAGGTCCGACAGCAAGCTTCCCGGAGAAATCCAACGGTGAATTTAGCTCGGATTGAGCTGAATTTTTAAGAGCTTGCTTCTGGGTAGGTAAGTAAAATATAGACTAGTTGGATTTTAATTTAGAGTTCTCTAAATTCACTTTCTCGGTTCACCCTAGATTGCAGTCTAGATGATATTGTAAGCAAAGAATGGATTTTTCTTACTTGGTTGAAACTCTAGCTTGCTAGAGATGTATATGTTGATCCTACTATTGATATAGTGTAAGTATTTGAGTCGAGAGTGGCTCCGTGGTTTTTCCTGATTTTGGGTTTTCCACGTTAAAATTGGTTTTGTCTCATTTTAGCTTATGGTCTTCAATTGCAATTGTGTTGCTCTCCGTTTAGTTGCATATCCGTGGGGAAAGTTTGATTCTGGGGTGTATTTTCTTCCGCTACGACTTGGTTATTTGTCGTGTTTTTTAGCCCGGATTCCCCAACAAGTGGTATCAGAGCCAGGTTGATTGTTGTTGGCTCGTGTTGTGTTGACTTAAATGGATGAGCATAGTGTTGGTGGTACGATGATAAATTTGAATTCGGCAAATTATTCAATTTGGAAACCGAGGATGGAGGATTGCTATTCTGTAATGATTTGTACGATCCTGTCGAAGGTGATTCTTCGAAGCCGGCCACTATGACAGACAAGGCTTGGGACACCTTGCATAGGAAGACTGTGGCCACTATTAGACAGTGGATTGACCAAAGACTTTTTCACAACGTCGCCAAAGAGACAAGAGCGGATGTATTGTGGAAAAATCTAGAGTCTTTGTATGAGAGATAGACAGCTCAGAACAAGATGCACCTCATGAAGCGGCTTGTGAATTTGAGGTACAGGGATGGCCAGAATGTGTCTGAGCATATGAGCAGGTTTCAGGAGCTCATGAATCAGCTGACGGCGCTGCAGATTGTATTTGATGATGAGATTCAGGCATTGTTTCTCCTCAGTAGCTTGCCAGATAGCTGGGAAAATTTGACAGTGGCTCTCAGCAATTCAGCTCCGGATGGAAAGTTGACTAATGACATGGTCAAGGATAGCTTGTTGAATGAAGAAGCTAGACGGTCCAAGTCAGGCATGAACTCGGAGGCTGAGGCACTGGTTTCAGAAAAGAAACAAGATAGAGGGAGAAGTCACAACAGGGTTCCAAAGAAAAAAAGAAACCACTCGAGAGGCCAGTCCAGTGATTGGAAGACAAGTGTGAAATGCTACCATTGTGGGGGTATGGGACATATGAAGAAAGAGTGCAGGAAGCTGAAGAACAAGGGACAGAATGGGTTAGACAACAAGAATGAGAAGACAGTTGCTACAACAACTAAGGATGATACTCTCATGTGAGGAGAATGTTGTGAGTATAGCTTGTCAGAGCAGCATGTGGGTTATTGACAGTGGGGCTTCCATTCATGTTACCTCCAGGAGGGAGTTCTTCTCATCTTACAGACCAGGTGACTATGGTGTTGTCATGATGGGGAATGAAGGTGTGTCAAAGATCATTGGCATGGGTGATTTTTTCTTGGAGACTAACACTGGAAGCAAGCTTGTTCTCAGGGATGTCAGACATGTTCCAGATATTCGGCTGAATTTGATTTCTGCAGGGAAGCTTGATGAAGAAGGGTATAACAATCATTTCGGTGCTGGGAAATGGAGACAAACTCGGGGCTCATTGGTTGTTTCTAGAGGGAAGAAGGAGTGCTCACTGTATGTGATGCATGCAAAGCTTACCATTCCAGTGGTAAATGCAGTTGATGATTCCTACACAGATTTGTGGCACAAGAGGCTAGGTCACATGAGTCAGAAAGGACTGGATGTCCTAACCAAGCGAGAGCAGCTCCCGGGCATTAAAGATAATCCTTTGAAGCATTGTACTCAATGTTTGGCTAGAAAGCAACACATGTTGAGTTTTCAGTATTCTTATGGTTCTAGAAAGTCTGCTATTCTAGAACTAGTACATTCTGATGTTTGTGGACCCATGAAGATGCAAACACTTTGTGGTGCGAGATACTTTGTCACTTTCATTGATGATCATTCAAGGAAAGTGTGGGCATACACTCTTCGGAGTAAGGACCGAGTGGCTGATGTGTTTAAGGAGTTTCATGCTAGTGTTAAGAGGGAAACTGGAAAGCCATTGAAGTGCATCAGGACTGATAATGGCGGTGAGTACAAGGGTTCCTTCCACTGGTATTGCAGGAACCATGGGATTAAGAATCAGGGACACCTCCCAAGACCCCACAGCATAATGGTGTAGCAGAAAAGATGAACAAGACCATGATTGAGAAGATCAAATGTATGTTGTCACAGGCAAAACGGCCAAGAACCTTTTGGGGTGAGCCGATGAGAACAGTTGTGGATTTGATGAATCTCTCTCATTCAGTTCCTTTGGATACAGATATACCTGACAGAGTATGGACATGTAGAGATGTGTCTTATGATCACTTGAGAGTGTTCGGGTGTCGGGCATTGGTACATGTCCCGAAAGATGAAAGATCAAAGCTTGACGACAAATCCAAGCAGTGTATCTTTCTGGGTTAGGGCCATGAAGAGTTTGGGTACCGTTTTATGGGATCCAGTTACCAAGAAGATTGTCAGGAGCCGAGATGTGGTATTTCTCGAAGATCAGACTATTGAGGACATTGATAGATGTGATAAGCCTCAAGTTGATAGTGATGATTTTGAAGACATGCCAGTTCTACTCCAACTGAGCATGGTCATGAGATAGTGTAGGATGATCAGGGTGATGCAGGTGATGTTGATCCACCTCGAGTTGATGATCAGGCAGATGCACAGGATGAGGTGTCACCTCCAGAGCCACCAGCTCTAGCTGTCACAGATTTGAGGAGATCTAGCAGAGATCGACAACCCTACCGAAAGTATTCTCCGTCTGAGTATGTGAAACTCACGGATGAGGGGGAGCCAGAGATCTATGATGAGGCCATGACAGTTGACAAGAAAGAGAAATGGCTGAAAGGCATGGAATCTGAGATGCGGTCCTTACATGAGAACAACACCTATGAGTTGGTGGAGTTGCCTAAGGGTAAGAGAGCACTCAAGAACAGATGGGTCTACAGGTTGAAGTCTGAGAACTCGGAACCAAGATATAAAGCAAGATTGGTTGTGAAAGGGTTCAGGCAGAGGAAATGAGAAGACTACAAGGAGATATTCTCACCGGTAGTGAAGATGTCGTCTATCCGGGTTGTTCTAGGTATAGCTGCCAGCAGAGACTGGGAGATTGAGCAACTTGATGTCAAGACTGCGTTCCTTCATGGTGATTTGAAGGAGGAGATCTACATGGAACAACCAGAGGGTTTCAGAGTTCAGGGAAAGGAGAATCTAGTGTGCAAGCTGAAGAAGAGTATGTATGGCTTGAAGCAGGCATCGGGACAATGGTATAGGAAGTTTGACTCATTCATGGGGGAGCATGAATATAAGAAGACAATTTCGGATCATTGTGTGTTTGTGAAGAATTTCTCTGACGGTGATTCGATCATTCTTCTTCTGTATGTCGATGAGATGTTGATCGTTGGTCGTGATGCCAATAAGATTTCCAGGTTGAAGAAGGAGTTGGGAAAATCCGTTGCAATGAAGGATTTGGGTCCGCGGAGCAAATTCTGGGTATGAGAATTTCGCTAGACCGGAAAGCCAAGAGGCTTTGGTTATCTCAGGAGTCCTACATTGAGAAGGTCCTGAAGAGGTTCAATATGGACGAGGCAAAGCCCATTCAAGCTGAGTTCAAAGCAGAGTCCCAAGAAAGAGGCAGAGAAGGAAGACATGATGCCGGTTCTGTATGCTTCAGTAGTGGGTAGTTTGATGTACGCCATGGTGTCTACGAGGCCGGACATAGCTCATGCGGTTGGCGTCGTCAGCCGGTTTCTCTCCAATCCTGGTAGAGAGCATTGGTCGGCGGTTAAGCGGATATTCGGGTATCTCAGGGGTACTTCTAAGTTGTGTATTTGATTTGGAAATGGTGATCCTACTCTTGTTATTTTCACGGATGCTGACATGGATGGGGATATTGATTCGAGGAAGTCTACGTCTGGGTATCTGAACACTTTTGCTGGGGGAGCAGTGTCGTGGCAGTCTAGGTTGCAGAAATGTGTTGCATTGTCTACTACTGAGGCTGAGTTTACTGGAGCTACTGAGGGTTGCAAGGAGGTTCTTTGGATGAAGAAGCTGTTACAACAACTAGGGTTGAAGCAAGAGAAGTATACTCTATACTGTGGCAGTCAGAGTGCGATCCATCTCATCAAGAACTCGAGTTTTCACTCGAGATCCAAGCACATTGATGTGAGGTATCAGTGCATTCAGGATGTGTCGGATGGGAGGTCGGTTGAACTTATCAAGATTCATACCGACGACATTGGTGCTGATATGATGACGAAGTCCGTACCGATTGCGAAGCTTGAAGTGTGTAGAAGCATCGCGGGTATGGAGTCCTCCATATGAGGTGGAGGGGGAGATTTTTGGTGTGGGTCCACCGCATATGGTGAATTTACCACACCGGATTATTACTCGCATGAGTAATTACATAAAACAAAAAGAAAAAAAATAAAAGAAAAAAAAGGAATTCAAAATGGTGGGCTGGTTGTTACCCAGCATGTATCACCGTTGGTATATCTTCACACATGGTGTGTGTGTGTGTATGGCTCTGAGTGGGCCACGTGGGCCAATGGGATGGTTGTGTCTCACAATTAGTGTGTGGTTGGTGAGCTGGTGAATACACACAGTGAGTGAGAGAGCAACAGAGAGGCTTACGGGAGAAGACAGAGGTCATTTCTGGTGGGTTTGTTGAAGGTCCGTCAGCAAGCTTCCCGGAGAAATCCAACGGTGAATTTAACTTGGATTGAGCTGAATATTTAGGAGCTTGCTCCTGGGTAGGTAAGTAAAATATCTACCGGTTGGATTTTGATTTAGAGCTCTCTAAGTTCACTTTCTCGGTTCACCCTAGATTGTAGTCTAGATGATATTTTAAGCAAATAATGGATTTTTCTTGCTTGGTTGAGCCTCTAGCTTGCTAGAGATGTATGTGTTGATCCTAATATTGATATAGTTGAAGTATTTGAGTCGAGAGTGCCTCCGTGGTTTTTCCCGATTTTGGGTTTTCCAGGTTAAAATTGGTTTTGTCTCGTTTTAGCTTATTGTCTTCAATTGCAATTGTGTTGCTCTCCGTTTAGTTACATATCCGTGGGGAAAGTTTGATTCTTGGGTGTACTTACTTCCACTACAACTTAGTTATTTGTCGTGTTTTTTTAGCCCGGATTCCCCAACACATATCTGAGGCTTCTTTTTTCCCTTTGTGTCGCTTGGTTGGTGGATCTTCCTTGCATGCTTTGAGGGGTTGTGGCTACAGACCGGGATGCTTTCTTTACGAGTGACTTGAGAGCTTAGATATACAACATCAATATCGAGCAAATACGTTGAGCTCGTAAACGTGATATCATCGACATACCTTCATCTCAAATATCACAAATCCATGAAGTTGGCGGCTTTATCAAGCCTCTTATTCCTGCTACAGATCTCAGTTGGGAATACCGATAGCTCATCGCAATCCATAGATAGACAAACCCTTGTTCAGTGGGCGGAATCACTTTCAAGCTTCTAGAATCAAATGTTGATGGTGCTCACTTTCAAAATGCGGGGATATGGTAGTTGTTGGAGTAAATTATAGAAGAGTTACCAGGAAATCGCTGGTTGGGGGTGTGAACTGCTATCGAGATTGCAAGATCCCGATCGCAGATCATCGGCTAAAATGATTGTTAATCCTTGTGATGCTGATCGTTGGCAACCGCTCATCGATATTTATTTGGAGTGGGTTATAGGAGATTTAGCATGCGAACTGCGATCCAAATTGCAAAATCCTTATCGATGATGGTTGACTACCCTGATCGCTAATTCTAGTAATCCCAATGTTCTTTTTCCGTGTGAACCATGCGGTATCCTCCAGCCAGTAGTTAGATACTAATACTCCTGAGGCTTAGAGATCACTGAAGTGGGTATCGCCTCTCCCAACAAAGTACTTTCCATACACAGACACCATAATTCCAACTCTAGACCTCAAGCTTAATGTACCCAACTATCTACCAGTGGCGCCAAGGTTTTTTTGTAGTGATCCCGATGTTGAAAATATATCTTGCCTTTACTGAATAGTTTCCGGCAGCAATCTCCTCTTTTACGACATGGCTACAGTTATTGTGTATTCCACTTGCCAACCGATTGGTTTCCATGGGGGCGATTTGATCTTAGACGTCTAGATCATCTTTGGTTTATATCTGATCTAGGGTTTTGATTTTCGCAAAAATGAATGGGTACGCAAAGTTAACTTTCTCCAGCGGATAAGGAGATACTTATTAAATCTTTTTTTAGTCCACCCCCACCTATATTATGTTGATTTATTTACTTCCAATCACTTTCAATAAAGAAATTCAACAACTTTTTGCTCGATTCTGGTGGGGAAATGATTTAGAAAAAAAAAATCATTGGAAGGCTTGGGATGTTTAATGTAATTCTAAATGGGTTGGTAGTATGGGTTTCTGTCACATGTATGGCTTTAATCTTGCCCTTTTAGGTAAACAAGTGTGGCGTATTCTTCATAATCCGAACACCCCTTCTTGCTATAGTTCTTAAGGGTATATATTTTAGATATTCTGATATTATCTCGGTTGAAGCACATTCAAATTCTTCTTATATTTGGGAAGGGCTTATTAAAGTCAGAAATATCACTTTTAAGGGAGTTCGTCAGGGTATTGGTAATGGGCGTAATACTCTTATTTACTACCATATGTAGATGGTTACCGATTGGCCTTGGTCATAAACCTTTTAGTTATCCTACTTTACCAAGCCAACCGTATGTTTCGGACCTCATCCAATCTGATTTTACTTGGAATCAAAATCTAGTTTTTAAAAACTTTTCTGAGGAGTCCATGGCTATTATTCAAATTCCTCTTAGCTCTCCTATAGCCAAGACTGTTTTCTTTGGTCCCAAACTACAAATGGTTTATATACGGTAAAGTCAGCTTATTATGTTGCTTTATCTAGTCTTTGTCTAGACAATTTTCAAAACTTCTACTTCTCATAACAACAGTGACTTGTTTTGGAAATTACTTTGAAAAATGGAAGTCCAAGAAAAAATCAAAGTGTTTATCTAGAAACTGAATAACAATTGTTTACCCACTAAAAATAATCTGTTAAAGAAAGGTATCAGATTACCTCAAGTGTGTTGTTTATGCAAATGTGATAATGAAGACCCAAACCATCTGTTTTCCGATTGCTATTGGTCTTTGTTTCTGAAATGGTGGATCTCCAACTTCCTTTCAATAACTTGCCCTTATCGGTTCGTTTTCATCAATTCTTCCTCGATCCCAATCCTGAAAAACAAGATCTTTTCTGTTACATTATTTGGAATATCTGGTTGGAACGAAATAGGAGAATTTTTATGAAAATCAAATCTCGGAAAGTGTTTTGAATCATGCTTTAGCTACCCACCCAGAATTTAAAGGATCTACTTATCTTGATTTGAGATTGGTACATGCAGGATCTCCAGAAGCTCAATCTCTAGCGAAGTGGTCAGCTCCACCATCCGTCGTGCTAAAGATGAATGTTGATGCTTCCATTGACGTCGAGAGGGGGAGATCTGGTGGTGGTGCTGTTATCAAACTCAACTATAGCAGAAGCCTATGCCATGAAGATGGCGATTTAGACGGGTAGAAACCGAGGTTTCACTTCGTTGCTCATTAAGGCTGATTCTCAAACTTCGTATCAAGAATTAGCAAGAGGGAGCCGCCGCAGGGAGTATCGGAGGTGTAAAGAACCCTAACTGAAGTTCAGAATGCTCTTAGCTCACTTATAGATGCTAGGGTTATCTGGTGTCAAAAATTCGAAAGTGCCCTCGCCCATCAACTGGCTAAAATGGGTCTGACTTGTAATTTTTTTTTCTTTTTGGGGCTCTCTTGTGCCCGGTAAGCTTGTATAACAAGCTTGTTTGCAAAAAATAAAAATATATTTAATAATTCATTTATGTACATATACATAATAAATTTACATATTCGTACTTGCAAATTTTAAGTCCTCACTATAAAATTTGCACATAATTTGTTTTTGATTAGTCTTTTCTCATCCGCAATTTTTTTTTTTATATTTGTTGATTTTGGGTGATCAAAACACTAGGTCAAAGTTGCCAAAGCTAGCACGAAGTAAGCAAGCAACGGAGGAAGACAAAGACGCTGGCCATTCGCACAAATGCTTTCGTGTGAAGGGTCTGGACTGGGGCAGTTCATTTGTTTCTAAGTCCATTTTGGAAACTTTCTTTGTGTTTATTGGGTAGCAAGTCGGCACTCTAGTATAAATGGAATTCTAAGGTCATGGTATTCGGTGTGTGGCTTGCAGCTTGTCTCAAAACTAATGAACCATATTATATCGTTGTGAGATCTCGTTCTTGTTTGTTCTTCGATTCATCACTTTCTCATTTCGTTTCAATTATAACATATATTCTAAAAAATTATATCAACTTTAAACTTATTATACTATTAGGTTTTTCTTTTTTTACCAAAATTAAGACTTCTTTGATTGCTTAAACGATACATACACACACATATATGCTTATACATATGTGTGTAATACTATGGTCAAACTTAAAAAATTTACTTACAATTGCTTAGGATAGTATACATTACCATATACTTGCTTTTTTGCTAATCAGTATTGCACACTAGTGACTCTATGCGGCATGGGCAAGCGATTCTTGCATGTTGAACCGTTTCAACACCTTGTATATGTTGGAGTAGATGCCCTAGAGGCAATCTTATAGGGTTTTGATACGGATTGCACAGCGGAATAACAAAAAATAGATTCTGTTCAAGACCCTCCATGAATCGCAGATCCAGCTTCATAACGATGGTAAGGGATATAAGAATCGTGTACCTTGTTTGTATGAGTTTATCACTTTACGTAGAATAGCGTCCACGTATCTATGAGTATCCACACCTAGGATTGCTTCGAATTCCTTATTGCGCCTTGTGCTAGCAACGAAAGAAGGAGGATGAAGAAGATCACGCAAAACGAGAACCAAGAGGGCCGACGCCCCTTGTGGCCGACAGGTAGGGGACGGGCGGACGGCTAGGGTTCGGCCTATTCTCCTTGCTCTCTCTTTGCTTTGTTCTCTCACTCAATAATGAATGCAACTTATGAGAAAATAAGCTAGGAGTGCCCTTATAATTAATAACTCCTTATTAACTACATATTTACCCAATACTAATTCTGTCCATACACGGATAAGTCCACCTTTCAAATTATTCCTACTAAGTTTGCTTGTGGTTGCGTATTGAACTATTGATCTTTCTATTTAATTATTCATACTAATTAGTTACCAAAGTCCGGTTTAATCCATATGGTGTGTGCCCCCATAGGTTTCTACTTAGTTGGTAGTAACAATTACTAACATAGAGTGGTGTCTAGCAACAGATCTATGCCACCCAACTAATAGAAATAGTAAGTGATCCGACAAACCTTTGTGATTAGTGTTACCGTATTGTATTATCCCTTTGTATCCATATCCGGATTGGACACGAGACATACAAGACACACTCCTATATCAAATCCATAGTTTCTCGATCCTGGGAATAGTCTTATCCATGCAGATAACATCAATATCCCAGATTGATTTATTTGAGTCTGGCCAGACATTCTATAAGCATTAACCCTCGAGTGGCCGTGAATATTTTCTCCCTTATGTGGGAGGGACAAATCCTCTCTACACCACTACCACCTCTAAGCTTGCTTCTTATTATGCCCGATAAATGCCTTTATTGCTATCACAGTCACGGTGTAGTGTTTGACGATATCAAAGAACAATATTTCACAACTAGAGAACATAGTGACTTCAAGTCTAAGGACCACAATACCACTGTCACAACGAGAAGCACTTGTGACTTTAACATAATTAATGTAGCCTTCTCGTGGCGGGTCAGTCCAGAACGCCATTACCCCTAACACATACCCATGTGCTAGACTTGATATCCCCATATCAATCTACCCACATAATAGTCTCGATGCAATACAGTTGTCCTATTTACTGCAGTACTTGACAAAAGATATTTAAGAATATAAAATTTATATTCTAAGGAGTTCATTCATGTTAACATATCTCCATATCGATAACACAATTAATAGTAAATCCATATAAATGTCACAAGAAATAGATTGCCTCTGGGGAATATTTCCAACAGTATCCCACTTGCACTAGAGTCAATATGTTGCATCATATGCCTATTGATCTAGTGCGGCTCTCACGCTTACGCTGCGCCAGGTAAGAGAGACATCTGTTGGTACTTTGCATATGTTCACATCTCCTCTATCGATAATCGAATGAGATAGAATCTTCTGAGTATGTGCATATGATGCAACAATATACTCACTCCTCTGTGATAGAATCGGCAGGTGAACCTTGCCCGGAACCTTTCCATCTCACAGTCCCTTCCATTAAGGCAAAATACAAATCTTGACTATAATCTAAAATCATCTTTATCATATTGGAAGTCTGCATCACTGTAATCCCTTAAAGTGAATGCTTCCTATCCTTCATATATCAAGAATTCATCCTTTAGTTCTTCTCAAGTACTTAAGGATATTCTTGAGAATTATGAAGTGACGCTCACCCAGATTTTCCTGGTATCTATATGTCATACCATATGACATGTATGGCCTAGTACATAACATGGCGTATCTCGTGAATCTTATTCATATGGTCCTTTTCAATCTAGTTGGAAGGAAAATTAGCCTTCCTAAGACTAACTCCATGTGACATAGGTAAGAATCCATATTTCTCATGTTGAACTATTTTAAAACCTTGTCAACATATGTACTTTGACTTACGCCGAACAACTTGATCGATCTATCTCCGTAGATCTTTATAGGTTGCTTCGCCTAAGTCTATCATTGAAAATTAATTTCATATCCAATCTTTAACAGGTTGCAGAGTAGAGACATTATTCCCAATGAACATTATGTCTCCACATACAAGACCATCCCACTAACCTTCTTGTAAACACAAGCTTCATCTTCAATTTTGATGGAACCAAACTCCTTTGATTGCATCATTAAATCGAAGATTTCAACTCCAAGTAGCTTGATTCTATCCATAGATAGATTGCCGCAAGCAAGATGCGAATGGATTAAGCATCGCAACTGGGGAAAATATTTCGTCATAGTCCATACCCTTTTAGATGGTTCCAATGAAGTCCTTAAAAGTAATCACTTAAAATATTTCGCTTGAAACATTTAGCCACCAATCGTCCCTTAAAAGTAATCACATTACCATCCATGTTAGTTTTCTTAAAACTAACTTGCATCCTATGGGTCCTACCCTTTTAGATGGTTCCAATGAAGTCCATACTTTGTTGCCATACATGGATTCCGTTTCAGGTTTCATGGCCATAAGCCATTTCTGATAGTCTGGCCCACGCGTGGCCTCCTCATAGGTTGTAGGCTCATTTACATGAGCAATACATCACCGAGTTATGAGAAATCTATATTTTTCTAACCCTTTGACATATCCTACCTTACCTACGAGGTTCTTTTGTTACCTGAGCAGGTTTATCCACAACATCTTGTGATCCCGCTCATGTTCCATCAAAGGAGTAATGTTATGTTGTGGTTATTGAACTCCTTCAAGTTGTAATATCCTCCAACTGTCTCTTTTAGAGACAATATCTTTCTAGAAACACAACGGTTCGAGCAACAAACAATTTGTTCTCGATTGGATTGTAGAAGTAATATCTCCGAGGATATCCCACAAAATACATTTATCCATCTTGGGTCCAAGATTATCTGTAAATACTTTACATAAATTTCACAATTCCAAATTTGTATGAATGACATACTAGGACACCTCCTAGTCCATATCTCATATGGTGTTTTTCATAATCGATTTTGTTGGAACAAGGTTATGGGCGAAATTTGCTGTAATTAGAGCATGGCCCCCAAAAGTGAACTGGAAGTTCTGTTTGATCCATCATGATTGAACCGTGTCCAACAATGTCAGATCTCTCCTCTCAGACACGCCATTCCAAGGTGGCGTTCTATGTAGAGCGAGTTGGGATCATATCCCACACTTCATTTTGTTGAGTCAAGATCCCTGAATGTGCTTTGGTTGGTAATTGTTTTGAGTGATGAAATACAAAAGGCTAAGACATAAGCAGCAAAGCATGTCAGTTGTCTCAAGGCCTTGAGATTGACTGAACTTCAAAGTCTTGAGTTATCTTATTCTGCTATATGTTCTAATATTTCTGTGCTGCAGAATAGTTTATCTGATTATGAAATCAGTGGTTTACTGCATATTCTTTTGGATTATACTATTTATATATCTAACACAATTGCAGATGATCAGAACGGGAAGAATCAAAGCTATCTGGGTTTAACTTTGAAATTCTGTGAAGTAGGTTCAGAGCTCCAAGGCCTTGAGATGTGCCTTGAGCTGCTGACAATTTTTACAGAACTTAATTGATTCTTTCTTGCAGGTTATGATTCTTAGTATTGTGATTATTTTTTCACTTATAAGTGTATTAAACTTGTTTTTCATGATTCATATGTTTTAGAAGATATGCAGGTTATTGTTCTAAGTTTGTTAAACCGTTTTATCAGAAACTGTATAACCAAACAGTCTTAGTACTGTTAGCTTTCTGGATTTTGTTGTTGCAGTGTTTCAATGCTGTTTCAGGGTTGTTAAACGTGCAGGATCAATCTCAACAAACTCCAACGGATATCCACTTGAAGCTGTTTGAATTTAAGTTGAAAACAGAAGGAGGATTTGTAGGAACTGAGATCCTAAAATCTCTCAATCAGTTGCAGCTGTGGATAAAAGAGACTGGTTTGAATTTTGAAGAAGAGAGAGGCTTGCAGAATACTCTGAGAGGTGTGACAAATTCTTGGGAGATCATTCATTCAAACACACAATCATTCAAGCTTCATTCCACACTTCTGAAGATCAAATAAATCCAGTTTTCCAGAAGAACACTTCCAGGCTTCAACAGCTTATCTTCATACTGTGTTCTTCACTTGTACTTTTATCTGTGTATCTTTAGATTATCTTAAACCTCACTTAACCTAGTGGTTGGTTGTTCAAGTGAACAACAAGAGGTTCTTGTTAGCTCAACAGTTAGTAGCTGGAACTAGATAGGTTTGGAACCACAAGCTGTATAGGTGTAAGGGAAATCACTTAGGCTTGAAGATCTAGGGCTGTTTCTGTGTGAGTAATAAGAAGTGTTTGCCCAATCCTAGTGGGATTAGATCCCTCACGCAGAGATTAGGTCCATTGGGACTGAACTCTGTAAATTGCTTTGTGTTCTTTACTTTTCTGTTTGACTATTATCTGCTGCACACAACTCAAATCAAACTAGGGTTTAAAAGCTGTTTAGAATTGTTCACAGCTCAAGGCCTTGAAAATAACTATTTTGCCTTTGTAAGTTTCAGACAGTTTAAAAAATCTCAAGGCCTTGAGATTTGAGTTTCACACAAAGCTTTCCTGTTAAACTTTAAGTTTTGCAAAAAAATTTCATACTCTATTCAACCCCCCCCCCTTCTAGAGTATTTAGGTCATGTATTTTGTATACATTACACACTTTCAATTGGTATCAGAGCTTGTATCACTGTTCTTAGATCTAACAATCTGGTGATTATGAGTAATGTAGGATATGGTGGATTCTCACAAGGAAGGGCAGCCAACAGACCTCGATTGTTCTGTGGTGACCACTTCATGTATTGGAAGGCATTGATGAAGATGTTCTTCATAGATCAAGACATGGAACTATGGTCAATTGTCCAGAATGGTCCTTATGAGTACTACACTACAATTGATGGAGTTAGAACTGTCAAGTCTGAGGAAAATCTCTCAGTTACTGAACTGGAAAAGGTATCCAAAAATTACAAGGCTATGAATTTGCTATACTGTGCTTTAAATGCAGATGAGTTCAACAGAGTGTCAAACTGCAAGAGTGCCAAAGAAGTGTGGGATAAACTGGTGGTGACATATGAAGGAACCAGCCAGGTTAAGCAGACAAAAATCAACATTCTTCTGAGAAAATATGAGTTGTTCAAGATGAATTCAGATGAGACCATCAAGGAAATGTTCAAAAGATTCAATGAGGTGGTGAACAACCTGGAGTCATTGGGAAAGAAGTTCTCAAATGAAGAGAAGGTCAGAAAGATTCTGAGAAGTTTGCCAAAAGCCAAGTGGGAGCCAAAGACAACAGCCATTGAGGAAGCTCAGGACTTGAGTCTTCTTCAGCTAGATGATCTACAAGGAAAGCTGCTCACTCTTGAAATGTCCATGAAGGATGTGGAAGGTGATTTGAGTGAAAATATCAGGAACCTAGCACTTAAGGCAAAAGATAATGAAAAGTCTCAAAGCCTTGAGACTGAGGAGGAACCTGATGATGAAGAGGCTTTAGCATTGATCTCCAAGGCCTTGGCCAGGATTCTAAAAAAGAAAAGAAACTCTGGCAACAGGGATTACAACAGAGAGAGATCAAGACCCTCAAGAAGCAAGGATTACAAAGGTAAATCTTCATCACAGTCACATAAAACTAAAGTAATGAATTGTTTTGAGTGTGGTGATGCAAATCATTTAGTAATGGACCGTCCACAAAAGAAGAAGAACATGAACTTTCAGAAGAAGGATGGTGACAACAGAAGGAAGAAAGCCATGATGGCATCTTGGAGTGATTCTGATTCATCAAGTGACTCAGACACAGAAGAAGAGCAAGCAATCTTATGCTTCATGGCAAAACATAATGAGGAAAGTTCATCAGACAGACACATTGAAGACATGGTAAAAAATTTACTTGCTAGTCCTTCTGATGTACTTCCTGAAATTCTCAAAAGTATGTTTTTAAATGAGGAAAGTTATAGAAATGAGATTTCTTCTTTAAAGATTAAGATTCATGAGCAAGTAAAAGAAAACCTGGACCTTGTGTTTTCAAACAAAACTGTTGAAGTTTCTAAGACAAAGCTGGAAAAAGACTTCAAGGCCTTGGACAGCAGGTTCAAAGTCTGAAGGCACAGATAAAAGAGGTTGTTGATCAAAACACTCTTTTAACTGAAAGATATGCTGATCTAAAGGCTCATTCTGAGAATTTAGAACAACAGATCTGTACTTTGAATGAGAAACTTCAAGATTCCAAGAAGGTCCTAGCTAAGTTTACAGGCTCAGAACATAATCTGAATCTCATTCTTGGAGGAAGTCTGAAATCAATGCATAAAAGTGGGATTGGCTATAATCCAAATTTTCCAAAGAAAGGCCAAACTAATTTTGTCAAATCTGGTAGCAGACATTCTCCAAAATTTCATTACTGTAGAAAACTTGGTCATGTCAGATTAACTTGTCCCATCAGAAGATCAGAACCTCACATTATGAGGAATACTTATCCTTATCAGCTTAAGGGACTGGTTAGGCAGATTTGGGTTCCAAAAGGAATTAGGCCAACAAATATGGCTGATTCTGAGTATGACTCAAAATTGTGCACTTGGTCTAACAGCCTGTTGAGGCAATGATTTGTTTTTGCAGGATGTCACCAAGGCCTTGAAAGATCAGAAATTGATTTTAGACAGTTGATGTTCCAGACATATGATTGGAAAGAGGTCTCTCTTTACTGAACTTACTGGAAAATCTGTAGGAACAATCACACTTGGTGACAAAGCAAAATGCAATATCATTGGTATAGGTAGTATTGGTAATGGTTCTACAAATTCTATATCTGATGTTTATCTGGTAGATGGACTTAAGTATAATTTGCTTAGTATCTCTCAGTTATGTGATAAAGGTTATAAAGCTGTATTTGACAAGGAGAAATGTGTGGTGCAAGATGAGAAATCTGGTGATTGCATACTCACTGCTCCTAGATCATATAATCTATATGCTATGAATACTAACAGTGTTGCAGGTGACAAGCTAAAATGCCTCAAGGCCTTGAAGGAAGATTCAAAGCTTTGGCACAGAAAGATTGGGCATATTAGTATACATACTTTGAATAAACTCATCTCAAAGGACTTGGTAAGAGGTTTACCAACACAGAAATTTTCAGATGATGAGGTTTGCAAGGCATGTGTACAAGGTAAACAGACCAGAAGTTCTTTCAAGCCAAAGAACTTTGTAAGTACTTCTAGACCCTTAGAATTGCTCCATATGGACTTGTGTGGTCCTATGAGAGTTCAGACCCCAAAATGTAAGAGGTATATGCTTGTTATAATTGATGATTATTCTAGATTTACTTGGGTGATGTTTATTAGAGACAAAACTGAAGCTTTATCTAAGTTTTCTAGATTGTGCAAAGAGCTTCAAACTTTGAAAAACTTACCTGTTGCATCCATTAGAAGAGATCATGGTAGAGAGTTTGATCAACTTGAATTTGATTTGTTTTGTGCAAAGCATGGTATTTCACACAACTTTTCTGCACCTAGAACTCCACAGCAAAATGGAGTAGTTGAAAGGAAAAATAGGACACTTGAAGGTATGTCCAGAACCATGCTTCTTGAAAGTAATTTGCCAAAGTTTTTATGGGCAGAAGCTGTTAATACTGCCAATTATGTGCTGAATAGATGCTTGATCAGACCTATTTTGAAAAAGACTCCCTATGAACTGTTTAAAGGGAGAAAGCCTACTGTTTCTTATTTTAAACCCTTTGGTCGTATTTTTTTTGTGCATAATAATGGTAGAGACAATCTTGGTAAGTTTGATGCTAGAAGTGATGAAGGTATATTTCTTGGATATTCTCAAACTAGCAAAGCTTATAGAGTTTATAATAGAAAAACCAAGATTGTGGAAGAGAGCATTCATGTAATTTTTGATGAAAGTACTAAGGATTCTCTGAGTGAAAGTTTTGCAGATCTAGATTTGAACAAGCATGAATCAGATGATGATACTGTGAAAGAAGATAAAGGCAAAACTAATGTACATAATCAATCAGCAGAATCTCAAGGACTTGATCCTCCTGCTGAACCAAAATATCAAAGCCTTGAGACAGAAGCTGAAACTTTCTATGATGCTCCCTCTACTGTTTCAAGGACTCAAAGTCTTGAAGGAGAATACTCCTGGGTACCAAGAAAGAAGTTTAAGTACCTTGCAGACCATCCAGCTGACAACATTATATCAGATCCATCAACTGGAACACAGACAAGAGGACAGTTAAAGAACTTGTGTGCTTTTAGTGCATTTGTATCTTTGATTGAGCCTAAGAATACCAAGGAAGCTCTGGAAGATGCAGAATGGATTATTGCAATGCAGAGTGAGCTGAATGAGTTTGAAAGGAACAAGGTTTGGAATCTGGTCCCCAGACCTAAAGAGAAGTCAGTTATTGGAACCAGATGGGTATTCAGAAACAAGCTTGATGAGAATGGCAAAGTGGTAAGTAATAAAGCCAGACTGGTAGCTCAAGGATATAATCAGGAAGAAGGTATAGATTATGTGGAGACTTTTGATCCTGTTGCCATGTTAGAAGCTATTAGAATACTTCGTGCATTTGCATCTCACAATCACATAAAGCTTTATCAAATGGATGTTAAATGTGCTTTTCTAAATGGATATTTACAAGAAGATGTTTTTGTAGCACAACCTCCTGGTTTTGAAGATGAAAATTTTCCTGATCATGTTTACAAACTGGATAAATCTCTTTATGGTTTAAAACAAGCTCCAAGGGCTTGGTATGACAGACTTTCAAAATTTCTACTTGAAAACAATTTCAGAAGAGGCTTAGTTGACAAAACTCTTTTCATTAAACACCAACAAAGTGATTTGTCAGTAGTTTAGATTTATGTAGATGATATATTATTTGGTGCTACTAATGATGCTCTTTGAAAAGAGTTTTCTAGTCTGATGTGCAGGGAGTTTGAGATGAGCCTAGTGGGTGAACTGAATTTCTTTCTTGGGCTTCATATATTACAAATGAAGAAATGAATTTTTGTGCATCAAGGAAAATATACCAAGGACTTGTTGAATAAGTATAACATGTCACAGTCCAAGGTGCTTAAGACCCCTATGAGTTCATCACTCTCTTTATACAAATATTCAACTGGTAAGAGTGTGAATCAGAAGGAATACAGAGGTATGATTGGATCACTATTGTATTTAATTGCTAGCAGACCTGACATCATGTTCGGTGTCTGTATGTGTGCTAGATTTCAAGCAGATCCTAAGGAAAGTCATCTAACTGCAGTTAAAAGAATTTTTAGATATTTGAATGGAACCAGAGACTTAGGGCTTTGGTATCCAAGAAGATCTATTTTTATGTTAGGTGGCTATTCAGATGCAGATTTTGCAGGATATAAAGTAGACAGGAAAAGTACTTCTGGATGCTGTCAATTTCTTGGATCTTCATTCATCAGTTGGCATTCCAAAAAGCAAAATTATGTAGCATTATCAACTGCAGAAGCTGAATATATTGCAGCTGGTGCTTGCTGTTCACAAGTGCTATGGATTGCTCAGCAACTTAGAGATCTTGGTTACAACTTCAGAAATGTGCCAATTCATTGTGACAATACTAGTGCTATTTCAATCTCTAAGAATCCAGTTCAGCACTGAAGGACAAAGCACATAGATGTGAGACATCATTTCCTTAGAGATCATGCAGAACAAGGTGATGTTGTTTTAAATTTTATCTCTACTTCAATGCAGATTGCTGATATTTTCACTAAACCTTTGCCAGATGATAGGTTTTCATCTCTAAGCTTGAATTGGGGATGTTAAACAAGGATGCATTGGTTCAGGGGGAGTATTAGTACCTATATGTGAATATGTGCTGGAATCTCAAAGCCTTGAGATTATACTTTCTGAAGCCTTGAAAGTATAGCTCAAAGCTTTGAAGTTTCTCAAACTGCAGAAAATCTCAAGGCCTTGAGATTGTTCTCCAGGTCTTGATCATACCTGTATTTTTTTTTTTAAAAAAAAATGGATCATTAAATATTATATCTTATCTTTTTAGATAACTGTATAATATTTAAATTACTCAGAGATTTTCTAAAATATTCCAAAAAGATTTTTCAAGATTCTATTTTTGCATATAGATATTGCAGAGTCCTTTTATGACTCATCTTTTCAACCTACTTAAGCTGAAAGTCAGGGCTTTTTCTTCTCATTCTCTTCCAATTTTTCTGCGACTACTCTCTCTCTCTCTCTCAATTCCTCTCAATCACATTCTCTTCTCAAAACCTTAAACCCTAAAATGGAGCGCAAATCAGCCAGAATTCAGCAACAGGGAAAGCCCTCTGGCAGATCCAAGAAGAGAGCAAACAAGAAGGAGAAGATAGTGATTTCTGATTCAGATTCAGAAAATACTCAAAGCTTGCATGAGGATACCCCTCCTGCAAAGAAGTCAAGGACAGAGAAGGGAGATGAAGGCTCAAGTGTTGATCCACAAGAGAAGACTCGGGGTGGTGATCAACCTAGGTCACAGAAGAAGAAAGGGGGAGAAAAGAAAAAGGCTACTGAAGAGGAAAAAGGGAAATCAACTCAGGAAAGCCAGAAGAAACCTACTGAAGGAGGACAAGAAAAGACCAAACCCTCTGAGAAGAAGACTAGGGTTAAGCAAGTTGCTGCTGCAACTAAGAAAGGATATCAAGGTAAGAATGTACTTCCAACTGAGTGGTTTGTTAGTTCTGAAGTTAGAACTGTTTGGATTCAAGGATATGCATCATCTAAGGTAGCTTTCTGTAGCATGATTTTTGATGAGTTATTGGATAAACTGGACATAGAATGCATGAGAAAATTGAGGGAAACTGCTGTTTGGAGAGTTCTAAATCCTAGTTCAAAGGCTTATCCTAGGTTAACCAGGTTATTTTATTTGAACTTGGTGTCTGAAGGTGATGATAGAATGGTATTAACTTCTAAAGGGGCTGGTGTCGATTTGAGGTTAGATCATAGGACTTTTGCCAAAGTCTTGGACATTTCTATAAAATACAATGTTGGAGATTATCCTGATAGGAAGGAGTGTCTGGATAAGGCAAAGGAGATGTTATTTATTGAAGGTGTTCCCTCTGGTCCAAAGCAGTTGACACACTTTGTGCTCAACTGTGAAGCCAAAATTTTGTTTACTATTTTGATGAGGAGTGTAGTTCCCGGGGAGAACTCAAGCGAGTTCGTAACTGATAAAGTTCTGATTTTCATGTATCTGATATCTCAAGGGTTTGAGATAGATTTGCCAACAGTTATTATGGAGCATATGATTTATTGTGCAACCAGGACTAGAAACCATCCTCTTCCATATGCCAACCTGTTACCTCTTTTCTTTGAATATTTTGATGTGCCTGTGAAAGGAGAAGAAAATATTACTGGAGGTTTTGGGTTGATAGATGAGACTGCACTTCAGAGGATTGGGGTAGTTCAGACTGGGAAAGGGCATTGGAAATTTTATTTTGATTTGTCAAAGGAAGAACTTGCTGAGAAGGAGTTTGTGAAGCCTAAGGGGACTGCATCTGGGAAAGGACAATCCAATGAGGATTACTCTCTGCTGGTTGAGAAGTTAGAAGATCCGCAGGTTGAGATTGAAGATCTAAGACAAAGGTTGTTTGACCTGTCAGCTGAATTTAACCAGTTCAAGGGCTTGATGAATGTTATGAATGGGAAGCTGGATGTTGTCATGAAGGGCTTGAATCTAGAGAAGATACCTTCTGCTACTAGTCATGACACCAGTGTGGATTCAGAAGAGAAGCTGGGACATTTTCTGAAGAAGAAGAAACCAATTCCAGTAGTGCTAGCTTCAAAAGATTTGTTTGAACAAACTGATGAAGAAGATGCTGGTGAAGACACAGGTGTTGATGCAGCTACAGAGGTAGATTCAGTACAGGCTAAGAAGAAAGTGGTTGAGATAATCCAAGAAGTGGTTGCTGAAGTTGAAGCTGAACAAGAAGGTAATCAGTCTGCAGAAGATGCTGCAAGTGAGGAAGAAATTGAAGAAGGCTCAGAGAAAGGCGAGACATCAAATAAGAAGTGAAGATCAGAGACTGCGAAAGCCTTGACCTTCTATCTCATTCTCTTCTATCTTTTCTGTCTCAAGGCCTTGACTTTTTAGCTAAATTTTTTGTTTTAAGTTTATTTTCAGACTCTGAGTAATGATCCTACATTTCTTCACCTTATTTGATGAAAGTCAAAAAGGGGGAGAGTTAATGTGGTATTTGTGTTTTGTTTGCAGTATTTGGACTAGTAATAATAAGAATTGCCTAGTTATTTTGGTGAAATTTTATTTATGTGGTAACTTGTAATGTTTATTCTCACTGGTTATCTGTTTGGGTTCAGGTCATTTAATTTTGGAATATGAGTGGGAGGAAGATCTATACAAGACTGTAGGTTTTGTCTTTCATCAAGGGGGAGATTGTTGAGTCAAAATCCCTGAATGTGCTTTGGTTGGTAATTGTTTTGAGTGATGAAAGACAAAAGGCTAAGACATAAGCAGCAAAGCATGTCAGTTATCTCAAGGCCTTGAGATTGACTGAACTTCAAAGCCTTGAGTTATCTTATTCTGCTATATGTTCTAATATTTCTGTGTTGCAGAATTGGTTATATGATTATGCAAATCAGTGGTTTACTGCATATTCTTTTGGATTATACTATTTATATATCTAACACAATTGCAGATGATCAGAACATGAAGAATCAAAGCTATCTGGGTTTAACTTTGAAATTCTGTGAAATAGGTTCAGAGCTCCAAGGCCTTGAGATGTGCCTTGAGTGTAATACCCCGTCTAAAACTTAAGGATAAAATAGTAACTCGGAGAGCTAAAAAAAAAATGTGAAAAATAATATTTGAGTAATTTAACGTGTTTTAGTTGTATAAGATTTTAGAGAGATGTTACATTAAAAATCGTAAGTTAAAACGTAAATATTTCTTTCACTTTAGGTATCACCACGTGTACGACCACCGCGAATTTGTTTGTGTATGCCACACACAATCACTCTAGCAACTAGTACCTAAGCTACACCTAATAATTTCTAGAAAACATATATTTTATTTGAGATATTTTTCGAGAGAAGTTGTTTTCTTCTCAACTTCTTCTTCTTCCTTTCTTCTTCCACGACACCAAGTCACTTTCACCGCCACCGCCACCGCTCTCTTCACCTCCCTGTCCCCTATTTATGCTCAGTCCGACTTCATCATCACCTTCATCTTCATCTTTACCACCACCATCATCACCTTCTTCCTCTCCGGCAACTCAACCGAACACCACCACAACAACATCATCGGCCATCACCAACACCCCACTGTTCTCCCTCCCTCTTCCTTCATCTCTCTCCTTCTCTCCGAACCAGACGGAAACACAGAGACCACAGCAGCAGCAGCACTGGCCTCTGGCCACCACCACTGCCGCCGCCGCACCCGTCGGGAAGCCACCCGAACCACCCACCAACCCAACTCTTCTTCGACTCTGTCTACTCTCTCTGTCCTTGCCTCTCTCTTGCGACCTAATCAGCAGCAAAAAGAGAATAAACAGAGGCCAAAGCGAGCAGCAACAGCATCCAAACAAATTCCGGCGAATCTCCATTAAGACCGGCGAAACTCCGGCCAAACTCCACCCCGACGAAAACAGAGCCACCCACAACCTGAAAACTACCTCTCTCGACTCCTTAGGGTCCGATTGAGCTTCCAGAGCCCTCAGCCAAGGCCAAGAACCACCGGAAACAGCTCCGGTCGAGCTCACATCCGGCGACCCGTTTCGGTGACTTGACCCGACTCGATTTTCGACCGTTTCTCGCGTTTCTTGGGTCGGGTAAGCTCTAAATCTCGTCGTGAGTTGATTTCAGTAGTCAAATTCGTGTTTTGAATGCTTCAATTCGCGTTTTGATTGATGAACTTGATTATTCATGTTTAGGGGGAGCTAAGTGTATTTTAAAGAAGATGTTTTCAAAAGCTTAGGGGTTGTGGGTGCTCTTTAATGAATCTGTTGGGGGAGTAGTTGTTGTTTATAGATTCTGAAATAGCTTTTAATTGGATTATTAGTTTAGAAATGCTATAATAATATATGTTTCAAATAAATTAAACAAAAATTGATGCTTTGGAATAAAAATATAATTATGGCAAAATAAATTATTTTCTTAAAAATAAAATTATGTTTTAATAATATAAAATAAGATGATTAATATGGTGGTAAGAATATGATCATTATTTTCTTGAAAAAAATATTATTTTAAATATTAAACGTCACTTTAAATAGTGAGTTCCAAGTATTTGCTCAATAAATTCTTCTTAGCAAGAAGCCTATTTGAGATAATAAAATAATTTGCATTCATAAATATTTATTGTGTAATATCAATATAGTTTTATTATTTAATAAGTTTGAAATATTTAATTACTTATTGATAAAGTATACTTATTGTGATATTGTTTTCTAGCTAAAATAACTTTTATAAAGGAGAACGCTATTTTCTCAATATTGATAGTAATTATAATTTGTTGATTTTGAAAAAGTATTTATTAACGTTGATTTAATAATATTCAAGTTATTTTAAAATGCTTCTTTGTCTAAGAATATGACGTCAAGACGAATTGGGGGTCGTGAGAGAAATAACTAGTATTCGACATAACCGAGCAATTTTATAGAGTTAGTGCATTCGTTTATTCGAAGATAACACCGTTATGACTAGAGATTGTAAATTGTAGGAGACGGATACGTGGACGTAGGATTCGTCGAACATCCGTTGTACGACTGCTAAGTGGACTTCAGGTGAGTTATATGCTTAGCCTAGCTAGCCTTAGCCTTATTCGTGTCATTATGTGATTTTAGTACTTGTCTCGAAACGTGTTTTGTGCTTCACATGATATATTTGAGTTTGACTACATTTCAAAATGATACTTTGAAACTGTCACGCAATATTAAACCGCTCATTATGCAAAGTGGAAATATTCGCTTGTACCGGAACCAGTTATATTGGGTGATGATTCCCTGGGCTTAGTCCCTAAAGATATATTCGGGTTCGACCCCCGGAGTTACTTATATTGGGTGATGATTCCCTGGGCTTAGTCCCTAAAGATATATTCGGGTTAGATCCCCGAAGTTACTTTTATGGGTTTAGATCCCTTGGGTTTTATCCCTAAAATGCGGGACTTCGCGTGCCCCGGCTCTATGCCTTTCTGGCTAGGGTCCAGCATCTAGATAACACTCTTAAGATTGACGCTCTTAGGAGGGTGTTGCAACACTTAAGGTCTAGTATGTCTGTCGTGGTCACTGGTCTACCCTGGTACAGCGAAATGATAAGAAATGGACGTCTGTGCTCCTGTGTTTTGGAAACGTGCAACGAATCAGAATTTCGACAAATGGATTTGTTTCTGAAACGTTCATAAATGCTTATTTCTGCTGCAGACTCTGATAATGCTTTACTCGTACTCTGTTACTGTTTTACTTAACTCGTGAATCACCAACTATTTCATCTTCCTTGTTTTACACGCTAAGGTGTATCTCACTCAGCATTTCAAGCTGATTTTGGAAACTGCGGTTCTTGTTTTTCTTCCCACCGCAGGCATAAGAGCTGGATTGTAAGATAGAAGGGGCGCGAGACTCATCTAGAGAATGGACGTCACCAGTAGAATATCTAATAAATGTTAGATAAGTTTTGTGAAATAGTTTTGTGTAATGATAGCAACTAGTGTGTAATACTCTAAGTATGGTGTTTAATAATATGAATAAGTGTTGTGAAATGTATTGCTGTTGATCTCCGCCGCTTCTATTAAGCATCGCCCTCCCGGTCTTGTCCCGAGCCGGATAAGGGGGTTGTTGCATTGAGCTGCTGACAATTTTTGCAGAACTTAATTGATTCTTTCTTGCAAGTTATGATTCTTAGTATTGTGATTATTTATTCACTTCTAAGTGTCTTAAACTTTTTTTTCATGATTCATATGTTTTAGAAGATATGCAGGTTATTGTTCTAAGTTTGTTAAACAGTTTTATCAGAAACTGTATAACCAAACAGTCTTAGTACTGTTAGCTTTCTGGATTTTGTTGTTGCAGTGTTTCAATGCTGTTGCAGGGTTGTTTAATGTGCAGGAGCAATCTCAACAAACTCCAAGGGATATCCACTTGAAGCTGTTTGAATTTAAGTTGAAAACAGAATGAGGATTTGTAGGAGCTGAGATCCTAAAATCTCTCAATCAGTTGCCGCTGTGGATAAAAGAGACTGGTTTGAATTTTGAAGAAGAGAGAGGCTTGAAGAATACTCTGAGAGGTGTGAAAAATTCGTGGGAGATCATTCATTCAAACACACAATCATTCAAGCTTCATTCCAGACTTCTGAAGATCAAATCAATCCAGTTTTCCAGAAGAACACTTCCAGGCTTCAAGAGCTTATCTTCATACTGTGTTCTTCACTTGTAATTTTATCTATGTATCTTTAGATTATCTTAAACCTCACTTAACCTAGTGTTTGGTTGTTCAAGTGAACAACAAGAGGTTCTTGTTAGCTCAACAGTTAGTAGCTGGAACTAGATAGGTTTGGAACCACAAGCTGTATAGGTGTAAGAGAAATCACTTAGGCTTGAAGATCTAGGGCTGTTTCTGTGTGAGTAATAAGAAGTGTTTGCCCAATCCTGGTGGGATTAGATCCCTCAGGAAGAGATTAGGTCCATTGGGACTGAACTATGTAAATTGCTTTGTGTTCTTTACTTTTCTTTTTGACTATTATCTGCTGCACACAACTCAAATCAAACTAGGGTTTAAATGCTGTTTAGAATTGTTCACAGCTCAAGGCCTTGAAGCTTACTGTGCACAAGAGATTCCGGCGGGGAGACCTCCGTGTACACCGTATGTAGAGGATTAGAGATGGCACAGGAAGATTTGGGTTGTGTGTAGGGAGAGAGTAAGGCAGTAGTAATGTCTGAGAGAGAGACAGAGGTTTGACAGAGCTTCCGCGTATGGCTAGTGTATTCTCTTTTGTATGGAAAGGTTAACATCCTATATATAATGGAGAATGTGACCGTTGCAGTGTGGTTAATGCGCCCATCAATGGCGACTTAATTAACTTAACCGCAACGGCACGTTCGTCCGCCTATATAGGGACCGTTACAGCACATTATGCGCGAATACCGGAACCGTTACGAGGTTGACCGGGTTTGACCGGATTGACCGGGTTTATGGAGCTCCTGCCATAAATCTCTCAAAGAAGTTACTAAAGGTCGCGTGCGGGCTTGGCTCGCACGCGACAGGGCTTACTCTAGCCTCCAAACCACTAAGTCCCTACAAGTCCCGTGCAGTGGTATGCGAGGGCTCTGTCTCGCAGCCCCCACATGGATCAGCTCAGCTGGTGATCCAGTGTGTGTGGAGCACAATATGGCGTGCTGGATGGTTGCCACGTGGCCAAGATCTGCTAGCTCAGAAAGCACTATCTACATTAGCCCCCTTTCTGCGCGTGAAGGCTCATAGCTATATAGACTTCCATGCGCGGAAACCAACATGCGCGTCGCCGCCACGCACCAATTCAAACACGAGCAAATTCAGCCCCCGTGCGTGCCATTATGACCTAAAACCCCTAGAGTCGTGCCGTCTGGCCTTTAGGGTTTTAGACGTGACGTCAGCTTGTCCTGTGATTGCGCGATTCGACGGTGACGGTTGCGATTTGACTACTGAAAGGACGCAACCCTTCATTGTTTTTGGATAAATACTTTGTACTCTCCATTGTTGCAAAGCATCACTTCTTTCTCTTAAAGTGAATGGTACCCGGAAGTCTTCGAGAGCAGATTCAGATAATCAATTACCAGTTCAGAACTGCGAATCGTCTTCTTCAACTGTGTGTATCCAAGCAGGCTTCACGAAAACAAGGTTGGCCTTGTTCAATTTCGATTTACAATACTAGTATATGCTTCAAACTCCGTTGAATCTGTAAACCCATGGCATATAATCTGTTGAAACTCGTGAAGAAGCTTCAAGCTTTGGACCCAATTTTGGCTTAATCCTTCGATGATAAGGATCTTGGATGTAGGGTTCTGAAATCCCTGATAATGCAAACAATTTCCAACTGCTAATTTCTGAAATTGATACCAGAAACTGTTCATCTTTCTTTCCATAGATCTTGAATCTCAAAATTCAAACTGAAGTGTGGCATATTTCTCCCCCCTTTTTTCTTGCTCTTCCTCAGGAATGGCCAAGACAAAAGGAACCAAACCTACCAAGGAGGACGAAGAGATACCTGATCTTCCGCAAGCTTTGTGGCGAAAAGCCCCCTATCTGGGTGGCAAAGATTTCTACCACGCGAGGGTTAAGGCAAAGAAACTGCCAGCTTCTGTCCCCAATGAGGGATTGCTAACGTTGACTCCCCCAGTTAACTCAGCCTTGCTCGAGTTGATTGGCTGCGAGGACGTGGTTCGATTGGGAATCGAAAATGGGTACTTCCCCTATGCTGCGATTTCCACCCAAGCTTTTGTCCAGAAATTGGACTACATGGATGAGTGGATTGACCATGTGTTGACCGATCATGCTGCGACTCTTAATGAGGCCGGCGTATACTTCGCTGTTCGTGCTATGAAGGGTGCTGCCGTGAAGCTGGACCAGTCCATGCTTCTAAACCTTCTTTCCCGCTACTCGCCTGCGACTCACACTTTTCACTTTGCTGAGTTCGAGGCTGCCCCCACACTCGAGGACGTGCATATGCTGTACGATCTATCTCCCATGGGTGAAGTGGACCCTTTGAGTCCCTCGAGGACGGATGCGGAGATCGCTTTGTACACGCAGATGGAGTAGTGCCTATCAGAGGTAAAGAAAATCTCCACCCGGTGGACCACTACCAAAGCCCTTCCCAATTGGCAGTTGGTTGACACGTCTGCGAAGAATACTTGGAATAAATGGGTGCAGTACTTCTTTCGTGACTACGCGAACAGCAGCTTCACCAAGAAGCTTCTGAGTCAAGACCCGGAGGCCAAGAATTACGTGGAGGGTAAGGGCTATCACTTGACCCTTTGTGCTTTCCTCTGTGCCTGGCTGTCGAGGTACTTAATCGATGGTCACCCGCACGATGGGGTCTTCTACCATGTTCTGCCGCTCGCTGTGAAACTGGCCCTTGGCCAGAGAGTCGCACTTGGACCCTTGGTCTTGGGCACATTGTACTATAGATTGGATCAGCTGGTTGTGGCCATGAAGGAGTCGCGTGGCCGCCTCGACATATGACCTTTGTCAACATTTCCTTCTTGACGATGTGGGTCTTTGAGCGGTGGCCTTCTTATGCCCCAACTGCCTCCAAGCCCAACAAGTGGTGTCCCCCAGGCGAGGTGGAGGAGCATAACTGCGGCAGAGCTGCGAGGTGGTTCGGAGCGAACAATACCAAGTGCGTCTGGAACCTGATATGCGACAACCGAAAAGAGTTCGTTGCCAGGCCCTATGCCGTGCGTATTGAGAATGTGCGGTGGTTTCCAAGGCTGTACCCTTCTAAAGGTATTGTCTTCTCAGATGAGCTCCTCTTCGAAGAGGGATCGCATTTCCATGAGCGCTATCGCGAATTCTTTTGCTGGTGTCTGCGAGGTTCTCTTCCTGCTCTCGCAGAGCATATTCGTGAGCTCGCACCAAGGTATGAGAGGATTACCGTGGATGTTGACCCCACTCGAGTTTCTCCCCAGTTCGGCTTTGATGCAGTGGCACCCTCAATCTGGCCACAGTCCATCATCAGAGGTTGCTATGGGCGCTTGCTGACAAAGGAGTGCAAAATAGTCTTTATGAACAATCTTCCTTTTGAGCAGCCTGCAGGTAACCGCGAGGGTGGTTGTTCCAAGAACTGGCTCGCATACTGGATCGCCCAGCACGTCAGGTTTGAGACGCAGTCAGCTCCTCAGACAAGCAGAGCTCCTTTGATCAAAAGAAACTCTTTTCCGTTTCGTCCCAATTGCAGTCTGAGCGAGTCTGAATATGGTTGCTACTCATTGTTGGATCATGAGAACCATTTGTGCCTTGACGTCATTCTGAATGAAAAGATCGCCGCAGTTAAGAAAGGTGACTCGCATGTCATCAGATATAGCGAGACATTTGCTAAGGTAAGCAACTTTTTTGACGTATGCGTTAAGCTTCTTGATTTCCACATGTTGATGCCTTTATTCTACACTGTTTGCTGTAGTGTCATGTGCGGAGATTCGCATCTGGTGATCGTTCCAAGTCGCTGGTTAACACCATTGTTGCCACCAGAAGACAAGGACAGTCGTTCCTGCTAGCATCGAGGATGGACCCCGAGGTCGAAACCAGGATTCGCGCAGTCATGAATGCTTTTGCTGACTCGCTGATAGATAATGCTCCGGCCTCGTCTCCACCCAGAGATAATCCGTCTCCTCCAGCGACTGCAGCGCCGAGAGCGAAGAGACCCAGGCAAAAGGGAATTACAATATCTTCCCCTAGGAGCGCTCCAACTTCCCCTCCAGCTAAGTCCCTTTCTGCCAAGGACAAAGGCAAAGGTCGCATGCCCAGCAAAGCGCGAAAGGAACTCGCAGTTGAGACCTTCGTTCCATTCAACCAGGAGGAAGAAGAGGAGAGGCAGGAGCCCAGAGAAGGTGATGATGAAGAAGAAGAAAGAACAAATGTGATACATGAGGAAGAATCAGGAGGTACCTCCATCGCGTTTCCCTTCTCATTATCGTAATTCTTTTGCAACTTGATCTTGAACCAATCGTTTCTTCGCAGATGATGATGATGATGAGACCATCGGTGGCCTTTTGGCCAAGAGACAGAAGAGGGATGCTTATTCAGGCATTTCGGACGAACCCATAAGCGAGGACGTTCTCGCCGAGTCTAGGAAGACAGCCGCGGAAGCTGCAACGAGAAGAGGAGGAGCTCGAGCGTGTGAGGCAGCGGAGCCTCGAAGAGCAACATGTCGACGATTTAGTGCGTCCAGCTGATGAGGAATATGTGCTTCCCAAAGAGGTGACTCCTCAAGTTGAGGAGGAGGATGCGGCTCCAGAAGAGGATGCAGCAGCTTTGGAGCAAGCCCAGGCAGATTTTGAAGAAATCGCAGGCGGCGATAAAGGTGAGATTTTTAATCTCGCAGTAACTTATCGAGATGTTATTGTGGGTGCGTTAAAGCATGGTGTGTCAAAGGCCGACATTCGCCGTTGGCTAGTAGGCAAGTGCGGTGAACCCTCAGGTAATCACTTGATCGATATGCGCGAACTAAGATTAGTAACTCGAAGCATAATCATGACTAGCTTCTTCGCGCCCCATGTCATGCTCCTTTTAAAGACATGCTTAATGAGGACACACTAATAGGGCATGGTTCCACGTCTTTAGTGTATGACGAAGACACTGCAATCCCACCTTCGCGTGGAGGTGCTTGCTCTTAGCTTTAGCAAAAGATAGTAAAATAACGTATAATACAATGTACCTCACATCATCGCATTTTGTATCGCAGGCATTGCTGATGAACCCGTGTTGGAGCAAAGAAGTCAAACTTCTGCATCCTATGTCCCAGTGCCGAGTTCTCATACCGAGAAGCCCGTCGCAGCTGCCGAATACGCAGGAGAGCCTTTTGAGGACATCATCGAACTTTCTGATGATGCCGAAGCTGACGCTGTGTTAATGGAGGAAGATGCCCATGCTGGCGCTGAGGAAGTAAGAACAAGTACTGCTGATGCTGCCGCATCTGAAAGTGTCTCTCGCCAAGCAACTTCGGCTGCCACTATGCCTCCAGCGATGACTGAGTCTGTGACGCCCCTTCCTGCGTGGAGCTTTTGGGGCTCGCAGGTCGGGGCTGCAATCGCAACTGGTGCGGCTTATACTCTTCCTTCTAACTACGAGGAGTTAGAGGTCGCAGCTGATAGGAGAGCTATGGAGCGTGGACAGTCTTCGACCACTCCAGCAATGCGCATTCCTTCTCTTCGTGAGATCCTTGAAGGAACTGGTAAGTCGTGGTTTGCTGTTTGCATCTCGCACTATTCATTTGCGAGTTTGATATTGTAACTTAGCTTTGACATTGCTTTAGATTTGAAGCAAGCCGATGTGGACTGGCTAGTTCGGATGCGCCTCACCTATCCCCAATCATTTGTGAGATCTCTGGAGATAGGGCCCTTTGACAGAAGGCTGTTTCTTACCGAGGCCATTTGGATTTTGGAGCAGCTGTCTGCGGCCACACCTGCGACCATTTCTGCTCAGAGTGCCGAATTGCTTTTTGGCATGTGCCAAAATCTTCTGACTAAAGTCCAAGGCAGGCTGGGTTTCAAGTTTCTTATGAAAAGAGTTACTTTGATTCGCGCAGCCGTAACTTTGAAACTCGGCCACCAAAACCTCGCAGCTGAGAAGCAGAAGGTGGAGCAGCAAAAGCAAAAGGTTGAAGAGGCTCTGAAGCTCTATCATGAGATGGATGCCAAGAGCGAGCAATTGAAGCGAGAAGTGGAGCAGGTAGAGAATCTGAGCCGTCAGTTCACCCTTAATGACTCCTTGATCAAGAATTTGCTTTGACTTTTGAATTTGAAAAGTAGCAAACAAATAGCAGAAACATTAACGTAATGTTACTAGAAACATTAATGTAATATTGCTAGGGTTTCTCCCCCTTTTTTTGACAAAAGAATTGACATGCCCGTTTTGCCCTTTCCGGGATTTGATGGAATATCTCTGTGCATATCTAATTATGACATCAGCAATTGATATTCTGCTTGATTTTCGCGCTAATTTCTCATAATATAAGCACGCTTTCCTTGGGAAGTCCATCCGAATCATGACCATCCGTCATTTATTAGGATACGCAACTGAATCGTCGTAGCCTTTAGTAGGGTAATTGATCGTTACCGCTTTTCAAGGCGTAAGTGATTGACCTTACCCTCTTTTTGAATTCTGCTGACTCATCTTGGCAACTGAAGAGTCTCCACAAGGTCTATATAAACCCTGTCTTTGCCATTTGGGTTCATCCCAAAAAATGTGCTTTGCCGTGAGTCCTTACGACTGCTGGCTTCAACGCTTGTTTTTCGTTGATTCATGGCAACTCCAAGTCATGAGACCTGAGTTTGCGCTTTGTGCCATAGAAATAGTTTCCAAGATCCGCTTTATGAGGCTTACTAATCTTTGTAACCTTCATAAAGAAAATGAAGACGATATCTCATGTGTATTCGAAGAATTTTCTTCGTCTATTATGTTTGCAGGTCATGTTTCCGGCCGCCTCCCGGTGAGGTGCAGCGCCGTAGTGACCTTGCTACCGACTCGTAATGAGCGGCGGAATTCTCCTCCAGCATCCCTGGGGGAGGATTTACTGCCCCCACGTTCGTGAGCTCAGGGTGGCGAACCGTTGCGTTCATCCCCGTCTACAAGGAGCCCTTGCCCTTTGGAGCTTCTGCTTGCCTGTTGAACGCCGGAACCGGTGGTTCCTCAAGCACATCTCATGGGATGTTGATCTGACAAGGGCCTTGTCAAATACTGGATCTTGAACGTATGGCTTCTTGTGGCTCTCGTAGGACGTTCCTTTTATAGCAAGACCCTACTTGCAACAGATCTTCAGGCCGCAGATCTGTGCATTGCATAGCTGGTGTTAGGACCGTTAGGTTCATCCCTTTTCAGTCGGGATTCCCGCGATGTGTAACTTCAAGCTTGTAAGTTACTTTTCGGATGCATTGTAAGCCATGTTGGCTGCGTAGTTAGATTTGAGCTTTTTCGCTTGTAAGCTGCTATCTAGACAGATAAATTGTAAGTCTTTTTGACTCATAATGATAAATGGCTTTTGTATTATCTGCTGTCTTGTTACAACAAAATACAATTTCGCATGCGTATCGGCATATCTCGCCTTTTGTAGTGCCATATGCACACTTCGTATCTGCTATCCGTTGCATAGATTCGCAGATGTATTATTGGATCGTTCGAGATCGTATTTGCGTAGCTGTGCCATCTTTGCAGATGGGCTTATGATTCATTTTTAGATCCAAGTGCAGGTGCCATCTCATCAGATAAGCCTTTTGGAGATCACTGAAGATCATGATGCTGTTATCAAAATAGACAGTCTTAAGGACGAATTTTAAGTTGCATTCGTATGATGCTGCTATCACATCAGATAGGCTCAAAGGATCATTTAAGATCATGTTCGCATATGTTGCTATCACAATAGATAGGCTTGAAGGATCACTTAATACTGTTTTCACATAAACTGCTATTGTGGCAGATAGGCTTAGAAGATCAATTAAGATCATTTTTTCATAGGCTGCTATCGTGACAGATGAGCTTAGAAGATCGATTAAGATCGCATTTGCATAGGTTGCTACCGCGACAGATAGGCTTAGAGGATCGATTAAGATCGCGTTTGCATAGGTTGCTATCGTGACAGATAGGCGTAGAAGATCAGTTAAGATCGCATTTGTATAGGCTGCTATCGTGACAAATAGGCTTAGAAGATCAGTTAAGATCGCATTTGCATAGGCTGCTATCGTGACAGATAGGCTTAGAAGATCAGTTAAGATCGCATTTGCATAGGCTGCTATCGTGACAGATAGGCTTAGAAGATCGATTAAGATCGCATTTGCATAGGTTGCTATCGTAACAGATAGGCTTAGAAGATCGATTAAGATCGCATTTTCATAGGTTGCTATCGTAACAGATAGGCTTAGAATATGAGTTAAGATCGCATTTGTATGAGTTGCTATCATGACAGATAGGCTTAGATGATCAATTAAGATCGCATTTCGCATAGGTTGCTATCGTGACAGATAGGCTTAGAAGATCGGTTCAGATCGCAGTTGCACAGATTGCTATTGTGGCGGATAGCCCACTGTTAACAGTAATAACAAACTAAATAAAGCAACATTAACAGCTAGAAATATGAAATTCTCATTTGGGAGAATCCTTTTATTATAATGCTCTCACATGGGAGAGATGGGCTTACAATTCTCTCATTTGGGAGAGAAGATTGTGTGAATCATAGCCATACGATACATGAGGCAACGTTATAATAAAACGCATGAAATGAGAGAAGTCAAGGATAGTACTTCTTAATCCAGCGCATGTTGACTGAGCTTGGGGTTGAGGTCGTTCCGTGCAACCTCCGTATGCTGCAGTAACCACTGTCGAAGACTTCTGTGACTTCAAAAGGTCCTTCCCAATTAGCTGCGAACTTTGGGTGAGCCGCTTCTCGCATGAAATGGTCAGATGCGCGCAGGACCAAATCTCCAACTGCGAAATCTCTTCGCTGGACCGTCTTATTGTAAGCACGAGCGATCCTTTCTTGATACCGCTTGTTGGTCCTTTTAGCTTGCTCTCGCTTTTCCTCCAGCAAGACTAAGTCATGATTGCGTTGATTGTCGTACAATGCATGGAAGGCCAATCTCGCCGAATTGACTCTAACCTCGGCAGGTACCACAGCCTCAGCTCCATAGCATAGGAGGAATGGTGAGACCCCCGTGGGTGTCCTTGGAGAAGTCCGGTAAGCCCACAGGGCTATGTTTAGAGAATCAGCCCACTTCTTGTGGTCATCTGCGACCATCTTGCTCAAAATCCTCAACAGCTTTTTGTTGGTCGCTTCGGCTTGCCCGTTCCCCTTTGGGTAGTAGGGGGTGAAACATATTTTCCTGATATTGTACTCTGCTAGCTTTGCAGCCACCTGGCGATTAACAAAAGGAGTACCATTATCCGAAAGGATGGTGTTGGGAATTCCGAACCTGCATATAATGTTCTCTTGGATGAAATTGACCACAGCTAGCGCATTTGCCGTCTTTAATGGTATCGCCTCCACCCATTTGGTGAACAACTCAGTTGCGGTGAGAATAAAATGATTCCCGTGCGAAGTTGGTCGGATGGGACCAATGAAATCCAACGCCCATGTGTGAAATGGCCATGGCGTTCCCAATGCATGTAGGTCCACAGGAGGAGCATGCACTAGGTTTCCTTTGAATTGACACTCCTGGCAGCGTCGTACTTTGGTGCGGCAATCGGCCTCCATCGTGGGCCAGAAATATCCGATTGAGAGGAGCTGCCTGCATAGTTTCGCACCTCCTTGGTGTTCTACCTGATGGGAAAGGTCCATGACTTCTTGTGCTTCCCTGCCGTCTAGACATCGCAGCAAGTTGCCCTCATGACCTCTTCTCCAAAGCAAGTTCTCTTGCACCACATATCGAGATGCTTTCCTTTTCAGCTTTTCCGCTTCTTTTCTCGATTCAGGTACGATGCCCTGGGTGAGGAAATAGAAGAGTGGTTTCCTCCAATCCGCATCATCGTCGGTTAGAGCGATGAGTAAGTAATCTTTAATCAGTGCACAACTCTCGCACGTCCCTTGTATCAGGGCGGCGGCTGTTGACATATCCGGCCAATGAATGCCATATCTCTGAGCCTTCCGATAGATTGACACCTCGCTTTATCCGCAAGCATGTTGGTGAATCTTCTCCAGCAGCAATTGTCCCTCTTGCTCGGAAACACATCGCATGAGTATTCCTCCAGGGCCCTTGTAGTAAAGGGTGTTGTCATGTATGCAATATCCCCTTGTGAGTGCCCAGCTTTTGCTGCTTGTGCCTTCTGCAATAGCTCGCAAAATTGTTTTTCTCCAGTCCGTATCATCCATGTGTTCATCGTCGCACGCGTCTTCTGTCAACGCCGACGATGTTCGCACCTCAATGGATATCCTTGCGGGACATTTGTCTGTACTAACCTTGGATCCCAAGGTGGCCAAAGCATCTGCATGTCTGTTGTCTGCTCGGGGCTTGTGCTCGTACCTCACATCGCAGAATTGCTGCACTAGTTTTTGTACCAGAGTGCGGTAGGACAGAATGTTAATCTCCTTCAAACCGTACTCGCCCGAGGCTTGCATGACGATCAACTTGGAGTCCCCCATGACCGTCAGGTTGCTTACTTCCAAAGCCTTCTGTTGAAAGATAATTCCCAAGTATAGGAATATCGTTCTAAGTAGTACCCGAGTAAGAACGGGGTCGATTTCCTCAAGGATTGGGAAGGAGATTTAAACACTCTAAGCTAACTAGTAAACTTACTAAGCAACTACTTAAATCAACAAAACAAGTTTCCCAAAGGCTTTAGAGCTAGCCAAGCTTTGAATCCACCACTCAAGTGATGGAGCAAGAGTTGTTGATATTGCTAATGCAAATAACTAAGAAAGAAAACAACTACTAACACTATGACTAATACGATTCAAACGAGTTTGTCAAGAAGAGAGTAAGTTGGGTCAATCGATTCCAATAGATGCCTTGTGTGTGAGCATCAACACCCAAAGTTTATGTCAAAGAAAAGCATGGATTATATAGCAAGAGGATTTTGTCTAGCTCTTGTATTCAAGAGTGAAATGCAAAATCGAGTTATGTCAAGCATCTTTCATATGTAAACGAGAGCGTTTCCATATGAAAGATCAAGCCACAATTCGGATTTGATATTCAACACTTGAACACTACGAATTCGACATCCAACTTATAAGACTAGAAGAACAATTGAACTTCTCACACACAAGTCATCTATCTTCATCAATCAAACCCAACAAGTAGCTTAGTTGTTCATATTCAAGAGCAAGACACAAGAATCAAGAGTATTCATGAAAATAGTCATTATATTCAAGCTCAAATACTCTTCAATTCCACCAAATAACACCAACTTGCTACCAAATGATGAACAAACTACTAGCAACTTGATTCCAACACACTCTAATCAATCTAAACCAGCTAACATAACCAAATTCATCAACTAACATCAGCTAAATGAGAATCAGTTCACAAAACAGTGCTCCAAAACAGTGCTCCAAAACAGAGCAACTCAAACCAGACCTGCCTCTCCCTCCTATGGCTGTTGTTGGCTCCGTGTTAGCTCGGGACGAGCTCGGAATCACCAACACAAACCCAGAAACCGGCAAGTGCCGAGAGAGAAGAGAGAGAGACAGAGTTTTAGCTAAGCAAGAGCGTGGTTCGTCACCCCCTCTTCCTTCTTTCTCTTCAGCTTATATAGGCAGTGAGAGGGGGTTTCGTAGCCTCCAAGTCTTCAATCCTCACCCTTCGATTCATCTCAGAGCTCCCCCTTCGTTGATTTGAAGAAGCTTCACGAACCCTAGGTCAATTTGTGGCTTTTCTCTTCACTTCGGTTTGGGCCAAATTGAGCAGTGGGTTTGGAAGAGGGTTGGACAAGGAGCAATTTGGTACTAATTTTGTAGGATTTGGTGGGGTTTTGGTCTGGTTTTGGGCCGTGGGAAGCTTCGGACGAAGCTTTGGAAGAGCCAACAATGGCTGCTGCGTGTTTAGAGTCGGGAAGAGAGAAGGACGCGTGAGAGAGGGCTGGGGGGTGAGCTGGTTTCGGGAAGTTGCACCCGGCTCCCCCCTAGCTTGCTGGAATGCTTTAAAAGGCCCATTCCTTACTTAAAAACTTCTGAAAATAGCAATCTGACCCCCAATCCGTTAAGTATTCTTCACATAAGCCATTAAAACGTTTCAAAACTTGCACTTAAGCCCCACTTCCGTTAGTTTCTTCTCAAACAACCCCATAGATGCAACTTTGGCCTTGTAATGTGGCCTCTTGGCTTCTAAATCTTCATTTTTGGCCTCACTCTTCCCTTGTTCTCTTCATTTAAACCCTTGAAACCTCTCTTTAACTTGCTAATTCTTGCTTTGTCTTCAACTTTAGCCTTGTTATCACTTGACTTCTTCAAATTAAGCCTTCAAATTCTTCATTCAAGCTTTCACAACTAGCCCCTTGCGTTTTAACTCACTTCTTTGCCTACAAAATGAGAGAAAACAACCAAAACTACGAAAACAAGCATAAGTCTAGAAAGAGAGATAAAATAGATAAATTACACATATTAGCAAGTTAAGAAGAGTTCGTTAACATACTAAAATATGCAATTTTAATTCATCAACACACCCCCCAACTAGCCTTTTGCTCGTCCTCGAGCAAAGAGAGCGATATAAGTAGTATTAGTGAAGAATCAATCATGAGAGACACACACTCAACTAGACAAGGCTTGACTCAATTCTAATCTAGACTCAAATATTTACAAAAACGCACACACACATTATCTATCCTAAGTGAGAACTCAAAGAAACAAAATACTAAGAGTTACTAGCTAATTTTATATTTTTTGTGGGGGAAAAAGAAGAATGCATAAATGTCTCCTTAAATAAATTCTCAAAGTCCAAGAAGATTGAGAAAGAAGCCTAAGGACGTCTAAGCATATACTCATACAAATGTGGGCGGTGTTTGGTAGAAGGTGACTCATGCGAACTACAAAACTTGTTAAATTAAGTCCAATTTGCGAGAAAGTATGCCTTCAAAAATAAGGATCACAAGAAACTAGACATTCTCATACTTATTCAAAAGCACCCATGTAGGATGGATCTCCAAAGCTTTGAACAAAAAATTTTTAAGAATGAGAGATGTGGTTGTGGGCTTGTATGATCCTTTTGTGGATTTTTGGTAGATGATGCGATTTTTTTTTTTTTTTTTTTGAGATTTAAAGCATTAACATTTTATTTTTAACCTCAAATCCAAGGATCTCCAAGACCCACAACAAAACAGAGGAATATACACGCGAGTGGGCTTTTTAAGCTAAACCAAGGGAGCTATCTAGGTGGTGACGTAACATTATCCCCGGACACCCCTCTATTTCTTAGACATCGCATGGGGTGTCATTGGTAACCACCACTCCAATGGGCTACAAGTTTCCACCGCAAAAACGAATAGAGAAAAATCTTTTTGTGAAGTTCAAATAGCTTTAGAAAATGCACCCTTTATCAAAAGTAAAAGACGTCAAAGTTTATGTGATCAACTTAGCTTGAAGGACTTAAACATGAAACGTAAATTTAGTGTGTCGCTTTGTGAGAACGCATGATGTCGCGGAAGGTGGGATATTGGTGTAGATGTATTGAGTATAAGCAAAGAATTCCTTTCTAAAATAAAAATAAAAAGAACATGGACTAAGAAATCTCATTTTTCGAAAACATCTAGCTTCCTAAAATTCCCCCTTTTCACTTTTCTCATTTTTTTCTTTTTTTTTCATTTTTTAATTTTCACTTTTTTTTTCTTTTTTTCAAAATAAGTGACTCAACTATAACTTCCTAAGACTCAATAAAGCTATAAAATCTAGACTCAAGATGAAAGGTGAAAATAAAACTACCAAAGAAAGAAGAATAAAAAAAAAATATCTATGGTTTGACACGGGGAAAGAGTGATGCTTCTCATGAAAGATTCACATATATTTTTTTTTTTTTCAATTTTTCTAATTTTTTTGTATTTTCATTTTTTTATTTTTTTTTGTATTTTTCATGTAAATCACTAATGAAGAAAAAGCATGCTTGTAACCATTTAAGCAAGAAATAAAATCTACTCCACCCCCCAACTAAAATATCACATTGTCCTCAATGTGTGAGATCAATGGAAGTGTATACCAATTCATATAAGAGACAAGGGATAGATGGACCTCATTTTTCGCTTTCTTGGCCACCAAGCATAAGTCCTCCTCCAAGAGCAACCTACAAAATAATCAAGAGCAAAAGAACTACAACTAATATTTACAAAGGTGATACTTTTGGTGAACACTAGTTAGTATAGGTTGGGTCCATAAGAGAAATGGACTCAACCTTGGCCTCAAAATTTTCAACATATGGTTTCAATCTTTGGCCATTCACCTTAAAACTTTCCCCACTTTTGGGGTTCAAAATTTCAGTGGCCCCATAAGGATATACATGCTTCACAATATATGGACCATTCCATTTTGATTTCAACTTCCCTCCAGAGAGTTTCATCCTTGAGTTAAAGAGAAGGACTTTTTGATTAGGCTCAAAAGACTTAGGAACAATATGTTTGTCATGATAAGCCTTTGTCCTTGCCTTAGAGATCCTAGTGTTCTCATAAGCCTCATTTCTAAGCTCTTCTAACTCATTCAAGTTTAACTTCCTTTCTTCCCCCGCTTTTGCAAGATCAAAATTCAAGAATTTGATGGCCCAATAGGCCTTGTGCTCTAACTCCACCGGAAGATGGCATGCCTTACCATACACTAGTCTATATGGAGACACACCAATGGGAGTTTTGTAAGCGGTGCGGTAAGCCCAAAGAGCATCAACCAACCTCAAAGACCAATCTTTGCGATTTGGGTTTACCGTTTTCTCCAAAATTCTTTTAATTTCCCTATTAGAAACTTCCACTTGCCCACTAGTTTGTGGGTGGTATGGTGTGCCAACTTTATGCACAATCCCATACTTTTTCATGAGGCTCTCAAAAGGCCTATTGCAAAAATGTGTCCCTTCATCGCTAATGATAGCTCGGGGCATGCCAAAACGAGATAAAATGTGGTGTTGAAGAAACTTAATCACAACTCTATGATCATTGGTTTTTGAAGGAATGGCTTCAACCCACTTTGACACATAATCCACCACCAAGAGTATATATAGGTTGCCAAAGGATGATGGAAATGGTCCCATGAAGTCAATACCCCAACAATCAAATATTTCAATAATTAAAATGGGGTTCAAGGGCATCATATTTCTTTTTCCAATATTCCCTCCCATCCTTTGGCATCTATCACATGCTTTGCAAAAATGAAATGCATCACTAAAAAGAGTAGGCCAATATAAACCACTTTGCAAAATCTTGGCGGCGGTTTTTCTAGCCGAAAAATGGCCTCCACAAGCATACTCATGGCAAAATGAAATAACACTATGAAACTCTTCATTTGGGATGCACCTTCTAATAATTTGATCCGGGCAATATTTAAACAAGTAAGGGTCATCCCAAAAGAAATTCCGGCATTCTCTCACAAATCTCAACTTCTCTTGCCCTTTTAAATTTTCCGGAAAAATTCCACAAGCAAGATAATTAGCAATATCGGCAAACCAAGGAACATTTAAAAGGGCAAAGAGATGTTCATCCGGAAAAGTTTCAAGAATAGGCAAGGAGATTTTTTGCTTTGGGAATGTCAATCCTAGACAAGTGATCCGCCACAACATTTTCCACACCTCGTTTATCCTTGATTTCAATATCAAACTCTTGAAGCAAAAGTACCCAACGGATTAAACGAGGTTTGGAATCTTTCTTTGTGAAAAGGTATTTCAAGGCGGCATGGTCGGTGTAGACAAGCACTTTTGAACCAAGCAAGTATGGCCTAAATTTTTCAATAGCAAACACCATGGCCAAAAGCTCTTTTTCCGTAGTGGAATAATTTAATTGAGCATCATTCAAAGTTCTACTTGCGTAATAGATAACATGTAGTTTCTTATCTTCACCTCTTTGACCCAAAACGGCACCAACTGCATGGTCACTAGCATCACACATGATTTCAAAAGGAAGAGTCCATTTGGGTGGTTGCATGATAGGGGCCGTCACCAATAAATTCTTCAACTTTTCAAAGGCCTCTTGGCATGCACTAGACCACTCAAATGAATTTTCCTTTTGAAGGAGATTGCTCAAGGGCTTAGCAAGTGAGCTAAAGTCCTTGATAAATCTCCTATAAAATCCCGCATGACCTAGGAAAGATCTAACATCCTTAACACATTTAGGAGGTGGAAGATTAGAAATCACATATACTTTAGCCTTGTCTACACCAATACCATGAGAGGAAATAACATGACCCAAAACAATTCCTTGCCTAACCATAAAGTGACATTTTTCCCAATTTAAAACTAAATTCTTTTCTTCACATCTTCTCAAAACCATCTCAAGATTTCCAAGACAAGTATCAAATGAGTTTCCATGCACCGAAAAATCATCCATAAAAACTTCCATGCATTTTTCTACCATGTCCGAAAATATGCTTAGCATGCAACGTTGGAAAGTAGCCGGGGCATTACACAAACCAAAAGGCATCCTCCTATAAGCAAATGTTCCAAATGGACAAGTGAAAGTGGTTTTCTCTTGGTCCATTGGATCTATGGCAATTTGATTATAACCCGAGTAGCCATCTAAAAAACAATAAAAATCATGCCCCGCTAACCTTTCCAACATTTGATCTATGAATGGAAGGGGAAAGTGATCCTTCCTAGTGACGGCATTTAATTTTCTATAATCAATGCACATCCGCCACTTAGTAGGAACTCTAGTGGTCACAAGTTCACCCTTCTCATTTTCCACAACGGTGACCCCCGATTTTTTAGGGACCACTTGGGTAGGACTTACCCATTTACTATCCGAGATGGGGTAAATCATACCCGCATCCAACAACTTGAGCACCTCGGCTCTCACAACTTCTTGCATGTGAGGGTTTAACCTCCTTTGAGGCTCCCTTGAAGTTTTGGCATTTTCCTCTAAATGAATTCTATGGGTGCAAATGGAAGGACTAATGCCTCTAATATCCTCAATGGACCATCCTATGGCACCCTTGTAATCCTTCAAAACTTCAAGCAACCTCTTTTCTTGCTCAACATCAAGGGAAGATGAGATGATAATAGGATAAGTATCATTAACCCCAAGAAATGCATATTTCAAATCTAAAGGAAGGGGTTTCAACTCACAAATTGGTGGAACCCTCTCAATGGGAGGTATCATCTCACTTCCTTGCAACTCACTATCAACACTAGAATGCTCATGAGTCGACTCAATGATTTGGTGAAGTTGGCCAAAGAGTCTCTCCCCTTCATCAAAATCAAATTCTTCTTCCATAAGAAGAGATGAAAGGGGAGTGTTATCATCATACAAAAATTCCAATTCTTCCAAAGTGAGCTCACTTGAATCATTGGAACATGTAGCTAGAGTATAAATATCTTCAACACATGATTCTACCCAACTCACTTCACAAACATCATCATCATCTTGTGAGCTTGGGTGAATACATGCATTAAAAATATTAAGCTCTAACGTCATGTTCCCAAATGTAATATTCATCATACCACTTCTACAATTTATTATTGCATTAGAAGTAGCAAGAAATGGTCTTCCTAAAATAATAGGAATGGATGAAGTGCCACTAGCCAAAGGGGAGGTGTCTAAAACTATAAAATCCACCGGATAATAACATTGATTCACTTGAACCAAGACATCCTCAATGATACCTCTAGGGACTCTAGTGGACCTATCCGCCAATTGTAGAGTCACTCTTGTGGGTTTCAACTCACCCAACCCCAACTTCTCATACACCGAGTATGGAAGGAGGTTTACACTTGCACCCAAATCTAATAAAGAATTGTGAATTTTATGATCTCCAATGGTGCAAGTGATAGTAGGTGAACCCGGATCTTTATACTTGGGAGGGAGATTATTTTGGAGAATTGAGCTCACTTGCTCGGTGAGAAAAGCCTTCTTCCTCACTTGAAGAGTTCTCTTGAAAGTGCAAAGATCCTTGAGAAACTTGGCATAAGCCGGAATTTGCTTGATAGCATCCAAGAGAGGGATGTTTATCTTGACATTTTGGAATGTCTCAAGGATATCTTTGTTGCTAGCTTTCTTAGTAGAGGCTAAAAGTCTTTGGGGAAATGGTGGAGGAACCTTAACTTCCTCACTTTCTTCCACTACTTGTTTCCCCTTATCAAGACTACTTTGTGACTCTTGTGAGTCGACAACTCTCTCTTGGTCATCACTCTTCTCACACTCCTCTTCTCCCTCATTTTCATTGGACTCCCCACTTGAAAGTCCATTGTCAACAACCTTCCCACTTCTCAAAACGGTGATGGCCTTAGCATGTTCCATATGGTTAAAGCTTTGGCCCTTTGGGTTTTGTTGAGGTTGAGATGGGAATTTTCCCTTCTCTTGAGCATTTATGGTAGACTCCAACCTAGCTAAAGCATTTTTCAACTCTTGGTTAGAGTTTTGCAACTCTTGGGTGGACTTCCTCAAATCATGGTTGGTTTGGTTTTGAGAAGCCATAAATTGCTCAAAGTTCTCTTCCATACTCCTTTTGTTAGGAGGAACATAAGTGGAGCTAGAAGGGTTTACTTGAGTGTCTTGCCCTTGTCTCCATGAGAAGTTTGGGTGATTCCTCCAATTGGAGTTGTATGTCTCCGAGTAGGGTGAGTTATTATAGGGCTTCCTATAATTGTTAGAATTTAACATATTCACTTGCTCACCCATGAGCTCTTGGGCTCTTAGAAAATCGGGACATTTGTTCAACTCATGAGAGTTATCACTACAAAATGAGCACAATGCCTCACTCTTAGCCTTAAGTTGATACATAGTACCTTTAGGCTTAGAGTTAGCATCCATAGAAGGCTCACTAATGTCCCAAGATTGGACTTTCTCACAAATTTCATCTATACAATCCCAACCCTCATCTTCACCTTTTGTGAAAAAATCTCCCCCACTCATGGATTCAATTGTGTGCTTATGGTCGCATGGCAAACCATCATAAAAGGAGCTAATTAACCTCCATGTCTCAAATCCATGGTGAGGGCAAGCAATGAGGAGATCCTTGAAGCGTTCCCAAGCTTGGGGAAGTGGCTCTCCCTCCTTAGCACAAAAAGTAACAATTTGCCTTTTTATGGCATTTGTTTTGTAAGTAGGGAAAAATTTCTTAAGAAACTCTTTTTCTAACTCTTCCCATGTGCCTATGGTCCTAGGTCTCAAGGAATGAAGCCATGCCTTGGCTTTGTCCTTTAAAGAGAAAGGAAACAATCTAAGCCTTATGGTGTTACTAGAGACACCATTGCAATTAACCGTTGAGGCAATATCGTTGAAATCCTTAAGATGAGAGTAAGCACTCTCGGACTCTAGGCCATGAAACTTGGGAAGAAGTTGAATTGTGCCCGGTTTGACATCAAAGTTTCTTTCATTTAATGGAAACACAAAGCAAGATGGTGAGCTTTGTCGAGATGGATGCATCAAATCTCTTAGTGAGCGAAATGGCATCATCTCATTGTTGCTACTATGCCCATCATCTCCATCCATGATTTCAAAGCTATTAAGAGAGCTAGAATCGTTGGATTGGGCTAAACTACTACTATCACTAGTAGAAGTATTTTCACTAAAGGGATTTCTACCATCTTCTTCAAATAAAGTGCGATGCAATCTATGAGTACTATCACGTTGCCACACACTCATGCAACCCAAGCTCAAATTAAGTTCAAGAGGGTTGCCTAACACAAGCTAGGAGTATGTTTTTGTGATTTTTTACTTTTCGCTTTTTTTGTTCCAAAGTTCAAAAATGAACCCGGAATTTTTCTTCAAGCGTATCTAAAAATAAAAACAAGCAAAACAAGAAAGTAGCTAAAGAGTGAGTCTCTTAGCACCAATCCCCGGCAACGGCGCCAAAAACTTGTTGAAAGATAATTCCCAAGTATAGGAATATCGTTCTAAGTAGTACCCGAGTAAGAACGGGGTCGATTTCCTCAAGGATTGGGAAGGAGATTTAAACACTCTAAGCTAACTAGTAAACTTACTAAGCAACTACTTAAATCAACAAAACAAGTTTCCCAAAGGCTTTAGAGCTAGCCAAGCTTTGAATCCACCACTCAAGTGATGGAGCAAGAGTTGTTGATATTGCTAATGCAAATAACTAAGAAAGAAAACAACTACTAACACTATGACTAATACGATTCAAACGAGTTTGTCAAGAAGAGAGTAAGTTGGGTCAATCGATTCCAATAGATGCCTTGTGTGTGAGCATCAACACCCAAAGTTTATGTCAAAGAAAAGCATGGATTATATAGCAAGAGGATTTTGTCTAGCTCTTGTATTCAAGAGTGAAATGCAAAATCGATTTATGTCAAGCATCTTTCATATGTAAACGAGAGCGTTTCCATATGAAAGATCAAGCCACAATTCGGATTTGATATTCAACACTTGAACACTACGAATTCGACATCCAACTTATAAGACTAGAAGAACAATTGAACTTCTCACACACAAGTCATCTATCTTCATCAATCAAACCCAACAAGTAGCTTAGTTGTTCATATTCAAGAGCAAGACACAAGAATCAAGAGTATTCATGAAAATAGTCATTATATTCAAGCTCAAATACTCTTCAATTCCACCAAATAACACCAACTTGCTACCAAATGATGAACAAACTACTAGCAACTTGATTCCAACACACTCTAATCAATCTAAACCAGCTAACATAACCAAATTCATCAACTAACAGCAGCTAAATGAGAATCAGTTCACAAAACAGTGCTCCAAAACAGTGCTCCAAAACAGAGCAATTCAAACCAGACCTGCCTCTCCCTCCTATGGCTGTTGTTGGCTCCGTGTTAGCTCGGGACGAGCTCGGAATCACCAACACAAACCCAGAAACCGGCAAGTGCCGAGAGAGAAGAGAGAGAGACAGAGTTTTAGCTAAGCAAGAGCGTGGTTCGTCACCCCCTCTTCCTTCTTTCTCTTCAGCTTATATAGGCAGTGAGAGAGGGTTTCGTAGCCTCCAAGTCTTCAATCCTCACCCTTCAATTCATCTCAGAGCTCCCCCTTCGTTGATTTGAAGAAGCTTCACGAACCCTAGGTCAATTTGGGGCTTTTCTCTTCACTTCGGTTTGGGCCGAATTGAGCAGTGGGTTTGGAAGAGGGTTGGACAAGGAGCAATTTGGTACTAATTTTGTAGGATTTGGTGGGGTTTTGGTCTGGTTTTGGGCCGTGGGAAGCTTCGGACGAAGCTTTGGAAGAGCCAACAATGGCTGCTGCGTGTTTAGAGTCGGGGAGAGAGAAGGACGCGTGAGAGAGGGCTGGGGGGTGAGCTGGTTTCGGGAAATTGCACCCGGCTCCCCCCTAGCTTGCTGGAATGCTTTAAAAGGCCCATTCCTTACTTAAAAACTTCTGAAAATAGCAATCTGACCCCCAATCCGTTAAGTATTCTTCACATAAGCCATTAAAACGTTTCAAAACTTGCACTTAAGCCCCACTTCCGTTAGTTTCTTCTCAAACAACCCCATAGATGCAACTTTGGCCTTGTAATGTGGCCTCTTGGCTTCTAAATCTTCATTTTTGGCCTCACTCTTCCCTTGTTCTCTTCATTTAAACCCTTGAAACCTCTCTTTAACTTGCTAATTCTTGCTTTGTCTTCAACTTTAGCCTTGTTATCACTTGACTTCTTCAAATTAAGCCTTCAAATTCTTCATTCAAGCTTTCACAACTAGCCCCTTGCGTTTTAACTCACTTCTTTGCCTACAAAATGAGAGAAAACAACCAAAACTACGAAAACAAGCATAAGTCTAGAAAGAGAGATAAAATAGATAAATTACACATATTAGCAAGTTAAGAAGAGTTCGTTAACATACTAAAATATGCAATTTTAATTCATCAACACCTTCGCTGCACGCAGCCCCGCTATGAGGGCTTCATACTCTGCCTCGTTGTTGGTGACTGCGAAGTCGAGCTTTGCGGACATCTGTATGACCTCCCCATCTGGCTTGGTCAAGACTATCCCAATGCCTCCGCATTTCCTTGTTGACGAACCGTCGAAATGGAGTGTCCAATAGGGTACATCGATCGCATAGATCTCAGGTCCCTCGAGCTCTTCTTCGATCACGGGCTCATGACTGTTGTCGGGGAATTGTGCCAACAAATCCTCTACCGCCTGCGACTTGATCGCTCGCGGTCGCACGCATGTGATATTGTATTGAGAGATGGTCATGTACCATTTCGCCAATCTTCCTCCAGGAGTAGTGTGAGTTAACAGATATCGTATGGGATCACTTTTCGTAACCACCACCACTTTGTGCGACGAAAAGTAATGTCTCAACTTCTCTATTATAAAGAATAAGGCAAGGCAATGACGCTCAATGTCTGTGTACCTTGATTCTGTGGGCTGCACAATGCGAGATATGTAGTAGATGGGCCTTTCCTGACCTTCGTACTCCTGAGCCAAAAGCGCTCCTATGGATTTCCTGGTTGACGTCAGATACAGTAAAAGCGGTGACCCCAACTGAGGTGCGATCATTACTTTTGAAGACGTCAGCAGTTCTTTCAGCTTCCCGAACGCAGCTTCGTGCTACGGGGTCCAGTTGTATGCGGCATCTTTCTTGAGGAGATTACTGAAGCAGAAATTAATCTCGGCAATCGCAGGGATGAATCTTCGCAGATATGATAGTTTCCCCAAGAATGTTTTCAAGGCACTCTGGTCGTGCGGCAGGGTCATGCTGACGATGGCTGAAACCTTCGCAGGGTCAGGCTCTATTCCTTGGCGATGTACCACGCATCCGAAGAATTTTCCCGATGTTACCCCGAATGCGCATTTCATAGGGTTCATCTTCAGCTGGAAGCGTCTGCATCTGTTGAACACCTTCCACAAATCTGCTAGGTGGTCTGCCTCTTGCTTGGATTTAACCACGAGGTCATCCACGTAAAACTCCACTTCCTTGAGCATCATTTCGTGGAATAGGGCCATCATGGCCCGCTGGTAGGTGGCACCTGCGTTCTTGAGACCAAAGGGCATCACCGTGTAGTTGAACACTCCCACTGGGGTGATGAAGGCAGTCTTTTGTGCATCTTCGGGGTCCATCTTGATCTGGTTGTACCCGCTGAATCCGTCCATGAAACTCAACATGCGATGACCCTCTGTCGAATCGATTAGCAAATCGATGTTTGGGAGCGGAAAATCGTCCGTGGGGCGGAAACGATTGAGATCTCGAAAGTCCACGCAGATGCGAAGCTGTCCGTTCTTCTTTACCACTGGCACAATGTTGGCCAGCCATGTTGGATGATGATTCGGCTCTATGAACTTGGCATCCAGGAGTTTGACGATCTCCTGTTTGATCTTCACATTAAGCTCCGGCCTGAAGCTTCTTGTGCTCTGCTTTATCGGTTTAGAACAAGGGATGATGTCTAAACGATGCATAGTGATGCTTGTGTCCAGTTCGGGCATCTCATCATACTCCCATGCGAACACGTCTTTGTACTCAGTCAGGAGCTGTAGCAGTCCTTTCTCCTCCTCGCTTGTGAGGTCCGCACTTAGAAAGACTGGCCTCTTCTTTTCCTCGTTCGGGCTGAGGAACACTTCCTTTAGCTCTTGCTTCTGTGGGCTGGGTCTGTCTTCCATGCATTCGGGTGCTTCTTTGAGCTTCTCATCTGGAGTGCTCTGCATTGGCCTTTCTGTGAGCGCAATCTGCTCGATTTGGTTGATTTGCCCAGGGATATCCCCATGCCCGTGTGAGGACATCCCCGCGCACCTTCATATGCGATAGCACTTCTTCCCATTGGCGTAGAAGCACTCTATCTCCTTGCCCTCAGGGTCATGCTTTGCTATTCTCTTCAAAGTGTACACGTTCTTTCGCTGGTAAGCGATTCGCGGCGCCTCTTCGCGTGTGGGCGGCTTTTCCTTGGCATCTTCCCTTGTCACCATCACTCCCGCAGGTGACTGATCCTTGATATCTTCCCAAAGAGGTAAAGGAGTAGGGTTGAACGGCCCCGGTGTTTGCTCGTCCGCCATCTCGGTGAACCACACCGCTTCGTTGAGATGTGCTTCATCCATGTTGAACGGATTCGTTGAAGCCGGTATCTCGACTATTCTGTCGTTCCAAATGGCTTTCATGACTTGGTGAGCTGTTGAAGGGACCGCGTCGAAGCGATGAATCCAGGCTCTTCCTATGATCATGTGATACGTAGTGTTCGCATCTATGACGTAGAACTTCGCTGAGCACTTGATTTTGCCGATCTGCACGCCCAGGCGGATCCATCCAATCGTCATTCTAGAGTCACTTCCAAATCCCATCAGCGGAGATGGACGCCTGAAAATCTTATGCTCAGGGATCCCTGCTAGCTTCAGCGTTTGGAGCGAGACGACGTTGACCGCCGCTCCTCCATCGACGAATGCTCGTTTGAACTCGACACCATTGATGATGGCCGTCACGTACAGAGGCCTCTGGTGGTTCGCATCTGTCTTTTTGTCGCTGGCCGAAAAGGTCATAATCTTTTCTGTAGAGCGAGATGCCCTGATGACTTTCCCGTTGGAGACTACAATATCCTCCTCGTAGTCCTCTGCTATCCTCAAGATTGCTTTCGTCCTTTCTGTTCGGCACTTCTCGGAGAAGTTCATCTCGTCGAATAATCTGCTAAAGCCGTGCGACCCCTTCATCCGATCGGCACGTTCATCCTCTGTGTCTACGCTGTAGTCCTCGTCATCATGGACTTCGGCAATGATGGGTAGACCATCTTCTGCGACTTCTTCCAAGTCCACAATCGAGATCATGGTGACATATTTGCCTTTTGATTCTTGCTCCGCATGGGCAGGAAGCGGATTGTTGCGCACATCCTTCCTGTGATCGCTGACGATCAGCTCGCCGTTCTTCATCTTCTGGTTGAATACAATCCTGAGCTTCTTACATTCTGCTGTGGGATGCATGACTTTGCCGTGGTACTCGCACCACTTTGGGTCCCTCACCATCTCCTTGGAGGGTATCTTCTCGAGCGGCGGTAGGACACCGTCCTTGCGCCACTGCCTGCAGAGGTCGCTTGCCTCCTCCACCGAACATGGCAGAGGTGGTACGTTGAAGTTCACAACCTTCGCTTGCTTCTGGGGTGAAACTGTATTGACCTCAGCTTCGCGTCCCCTCTTGTAACTGAATCTCCCGATCTTGTAGGTGGTGCCGCTCGAAGATCGCTCCGGAGCGTTCTTCTTTTTCTGCCTCTAAACTATAGGCTCGATGTTCTTCGTGCATTCGATTAGCTTTGAAAACGTAGGTGTTTGCAGATTGATGAGCATACCTTTGTATTCGTCTCGCATGCACTGCAGGCATATCTCTACAAGCCGGCTTTCGAGCATTGGATCTTTGCATTCCAATGACTTCGCCCTGAATTTCTTGATGAAAGTTATCCCATCCTCCTCGCGCTTCTGATACATCCGCGAGAGGTGGATCATCGTCACCTATTCTTCCATCTGGAAGAACTTGGTATAGAACTTCTGGACCATGCCGTCCCAGGTCTTCACGGATCCAGCCTCCAACGTTCGGTACCACTTGTACGCTACGTTCCCCAAGGATTTTGGGAACTCTCGCATCATCAGTTTGGAATCGGCTCCGTATGGCCCCATGACATCGATGAAACGCATGACATGCTCATGAGCGTTCCCATTGACATCCTCGAACTTGTCCCATTTAGGAGCCTTATACCCCGCCGGGTTAGGCATGAGATAGATCTCCCGCGGGATGGGTGGATGGTTGTCTAGCTTTGGGATGATGGTATCCGCGAATGATTGATGAGCCAGAATAGTGTCCATGCGCTTCTGCAGAGACGTCATACATTCTGGAATGCTTCCCTCGGTAACAGGAGGAGGGGTTGCCGCAGACGGAGGCGACAAGTATGCCGCCGGAGGATTGGGGACATATTGGCCGTTCGCATTGCCCCAGATCGCCGTTGGCGGAGGCAAGGGATACTGCGAAGCCGGATTAGAAGCCAAAGCCGGAGGCTGAGGAGTATGAGCAGTGAGAGGCAACATCTGAGCTGTTGACCCCTGAATTGAAGGCAATTGCGTAGTCGCCGGCGGAGTCTGCAGATTAGGGTTGGGAGGTGTGGTCGACACTCCTAGTCCTGAAGCGGTAGGGGCTCCTCCTCCTTGAGAGACGGCGGTGGCTGGTGAAGGGTTTGGTGCAAGGGTGCCCAGAACGGCCAGGATCCGTTCTAGCTGCGCAGACTGAGCTTTGAGAGCTTTCGCCTGACCTTGGACGGTGGCGTCCAAGGATTCTAGCGTTGGTGCCTCGCCGGGGGTCGCAGGAGTACGGCGGGTCTCCTCTCCTGAGGCAGCTTCGGTGGAAGGCGATTTGTTGCTAACATCATCCTTCTGAGACATGGTTGCTTTTGTTGGTAAGTTCACGTCGGGTTCACCAAAATGTGCACAAGAGATTCCGGCGGGGAGACCTCCGTGTACACCGTATGTAGAGGATTAGAGATGGCACAGGAAGAGTTGGGTTGTGTGTAGGGAGAGAGTAAGGCAGTAGTAATGTCTGAGAGAGAGACAGAGGTTTGATAGAGCTTCCGCGTATGGCTAGTGTATTCTCTTTTGTATGGAAAGGTTAACGTCCTATATATAATGGAGAATGTGACCGTTGCAGTGTGGTTAATGCGCCCATCAATGGCGGCTTAATTAACTTAACCGCAATGGCACGTTCGTCCGCCTATATAGGGACCGTTACAGCACATTATGCGCGAATACCGGAACCGTTACGAGGTTGACCGGGTTTGACCGGATTGACCGGGTTTATGGAGCTCGTGCCATAAATCTCTCAAAGCAGTTACTAAAGGTCGCACGCGGGCTTGGCTCGCACGCGACAGGGCTTACTCTAGCCTCCAAACCACTAAGTCCCTACAAGTCCCGTGCAGTGGTATGCGAGGGCTCTGTCTCGCAGCCCCCACATGGGTCAGCTCAGCTGGTGATCCAGTGTGTGTGGATCACAATATGGTGTGCTGGATGGTTGCCACGTGGCAAAGATCTGCTAGCTCAGAAAGCACTATCTACACTTACTATTTTGCCTTCGTAAGTTTCAGACAGTTTACAAAATCTCAAGGCCTTGAGATTTGAGTTTCACACAAAGCTCTCCTGTTAAACTTTAATTTTTGCAAAAAGTTTTCATACTCTATTCAACCCCCCCCCCTTCTAGAGTATTTAGGTCCTGTATTTAGTCTACATTACACACTTTCACATTTGATGCTTGTCAAACCCTTGGCTTAAGTGCTCTCCTACACGATCCAATCATAGAGTCCTAATATTTTTTCCAAGCTGGTTCTATACTTCACTCTTGAATTCCTTGAACACTTCAAAGGATTTTGATTTGTTCTTCATAAGATACACAAATTCATATTTACTGAAGCCATCAGTAAATATGATGAAGCAGTCAGAACCATCTCTAGCACTTTTTCTTAGTGGTTTACATAAATCAGTATGTATGAGTTCCAAAATATCATATCTTTTCCCAATAAACAAGCCTCACATGTCTCATATGATTCAAAATCAAATGAGTCCAGAAATCCATCCACATGAAATCTAGAAATGCGTTCATATTTATGTGACCTAAGCGATAATGCCATAGTTAAGTGAGGTTCATATCATTATATGCAAACCTCTTGGTATTAATGTTATAGATAGAATTATCAAGATGAAGGATACACTATTCATTAGAAGAAATTGCATTACAATAATGCATATCACCAAAATAAATGGAACAACATTTGTCCCTTATTGTGATGAGAAAACCTTTTCTTGTACAAACAGGAAACTAAGATAATGTTCCTACTCATAGTAGGGACATAATCGCATTTGTCTAATTCATTGATAACTCTAGAAGGTAGAGATAATTTCCTACGACTAATTCAGCAAACCTTGCTTCATTGCCCCATGTGTAGGTTTATCTCTTCCTTTATCCAATTGTTTACATCTCTTGAGATCCTCCACATTTCCATAAATGTGCGATCCTCATCTAGTATCATATACCCATGATGATGAGATAGACACACTTACTTCTATAAAAAAAAATACCTAAAGTGGAATTCTTAATTCCTTTATTTTCTTCCATGTACTTTGGACAATTTCTCTTCCACTAGACCACCTATTGGGCTTCGAAGGCAACATGGCTTTAGCAACAACTTGCTTATACCCTTCGGGTCCGGGAAAACATTTTATCCTATCACATATTGGTTAACCATCAATATAGAATTGCCTTTGCTCTTATTAGTGCTTTGTCCAGCGGTTCTCAATCATATTGAGTAAATCGCTTTTGGAAAAAGTTTCCAATTGCATCCAATGCGGTTCTCGGTGCAATTGGGCGAATAAGTCCTCATTATTTATCTACTTCATAGATAACTCCCAACTACTAAGCATTCAATCCTATTCAAACAACTTAGTTGCGTTTTACCTCTTACTTTAGGAATCACACATGACTAGCTTGTGCCGTCGCGTCATATCTTGATGAATCAAGTCGCCTTGATTTGGCAAGCTCGAACTTCATTACACCGTGATCATGACGAATGCTAAGCAAGAGTAGGTAAAACGCAAAATGGAGCAACACTTCAAACATTTCATGTCTACCCTTCTCTTAAAAGAGCTTCTTTAAATGTATTATCATATCATACACCTCCATGTTCTCATCTTGCTTCCAAAGCTCAGAGTTCATGGCAGCTGACATGAGGCAAGTCACATCCAAAGAACCATTCATGTTCCTTCCATAAGGTTTTAGTGTGTTTTTGGAAGTTGGCGGAAGTGAAATTTATGCTCTAGGATATACAACACTTTCCTTTTATTTGAGAAAAAAATCACATATTTTTACCTGTCTAGAAAGCTGATTCCAGACAGCTTGTCATTCTCAAGGACATATCGTAATGATAAACTCAATTTTGTTTGTTTAATGCCATAGGTATACAACATAGAAAGAATTATGCAAAGTTTGTGACGTTGTACTATATTTAACAAGGACTTGAATTATTAAACATAGCTCTCACTATTTTTCTCGGAATAATAACCCTCACTATTAATGCGGAAAATACCATGTATTTTCTAGTGGTCCAATATCCATATTTCATCTCTTCTTGAGCTTGCTTTGGCAAGTCACCCAAGAATTAGTTATTTAGGTAGGAACAGTTTCCAATTGCATCCTATGCAACTCTTGGTTCAATTGGTCAAATAACTCATTATTTATCTATCCCATAGATAATCTCAATTGCCTTGTCTCTAGGTTTTCAATCCTATTGAAGTAGCCTAGTTGCGTCCAACCTCTTACTTCAACAATGGCACATTACTTGCTTGTGCCATCGCATCATCCTATAAAGAATCAAATCGCCTTGCTTTTGCAAGCCCGAATTTAATACATTACAGGTTTGACGAGTGTCAAGTAACGAGTAGGCAAAAACACAATATTTAAATTGAGGGATTCTTACCTTTTATTTTTAATTGTTTGTTGATCCATATCAACTGATCTACTTATTTGGGTTGGGCAATCCCAAAATAAAAGATCCGGGTTTTTGATTATTATTTTGTCACAATTTGCATGCATCAATCATACACCCAAAAAAAAACAACAAGACAATAATTTAAACAACCACAAACAATAAATAAACGTGATGTGGATGTGACCTCCTAAAACTAAGATATTCCCAAGCCAATGAGAATATCTATAAGCCTTAAAATAGCAGGCTCATCTCCATGTGCCTCCATCTTTAGTCCATGCGCCTTTAGTTTGTGGAGTGATGCCTTTTGTGGTTTCTTCAATTCTTTAAGCTTCTTGTCCATGTCTTGACTATCATCTAACTATCTAATACTAGTTAGCATTTATACTAAACTGAGGAGACGACGACACCCAGGCCGTAAAACTTAATTAATTACATTGATTATAATAAAACCAAACCACGAAATAAACATCCACATCTAAGGCCACATCCAATCACCATGCAAAAGAACATAATATAGTTAAAATCAAATTTTAGCATGGTTGGTCAATTTTAAGTTGAATTTGGATTTTCTAGGGTCAAAACGGTCCAAGGGGGCCCACCAAACCTTTTGGTTGAACACACAATGGACAGCCGCAAGCCACCGTTAAATTACCATAAATCGCTAATAGGGGGTGATTGTGCATTTTCTTAAAAGTATTTATTACCAAGTTGGGGGGTTTATATGTCTTTTACCTAAACTAATATTTTATTACGTATTAATACGGTGTTTATACTAGTACTAATACGCATATTATATACCATACCCGTAACGTACAATACATCATGTACATACATATGAAAATACTTGTTAAAAATAAAATAAACTAAATAAATTAAAATAAGAAGAAAAAAATGTTGAAGAAACCCACCTGACATTCCCCCGTTCCCCAACACTTCTCATTCCCCAACAAGTTTTTTTTTATTCTCTCTCCCTCTCTCTCCCGTCACCTTCCCTCTCTCTCTTTCCCTTCCCCTATTTCTTCTCTTCTTCTCCTTCTTCGGCACAACACCCCCGAGACCACCACCATCACCAACGCCACCACCTGCACCACCACTCTCTCCCCTCCATCTATTCCCCCGTCTCCATCTCTGCCTCTCTGTTTTGCCCGGCGAGAAACCCAGCAGGAGCAGCAGCGGCACAAGGCCGCTGCCTTCTCCGGCGAACCACCACCACCGCCTCCAAATCTCTTTCTACCTCCCCATCTCTCAGAAATCCCTCTCCCTGACTCCCTCTTTTTTGAGTTCGTCATCATCAGTAGCAACAAGGAGCTGCAGAAACAGCCGGCCAACCTCCCAACGTCGCCGGGCACAATTAACGTCGGCGACAAGCTTCGGGGCTTAAAAACCGTTGAAGTCCAGTCCCCTCTCTCTGTGTCTCCGCACTCCCGAACCTCCAAGGAGCACTAGGAGACATTCAAACGTGACCCGAAGCAAAGGAAGCAACCACGTCGACCACCACCGCCGAGCTCGCCGGCGCCAAAGCTTGGCCCAATCAATCCGGAGCTACCCACCTTCGTATATATGTTCCACTCGAAGCTTGGAGGTCCGAGGAGACCGTGTAACACCTCCAACCAAGCCAAGGCTGCCAGGATCACCGGCGACGAGAACCACCTCCGACGACCCGACGACGAGTTCGAATGACCCGATTTCTTGACCGTTTTCCTCCGTTCTTCGTGTGGGTAACCTCTAAATCACCTCTTTAACTGTTTTTAATCATAAAAATCAAGTCTTTGCTAGCTTTGATGCATGTTTGGATCAAGTGGGTTGGGTGAGAGTTATGTGTCACTGAGAGTGTGAACCAGGGGGTGTTTTTGTCATTTTCAGAAAGATAGAGGGTAGCTTTCGTACATTTCAGAACTCTTTATTTGGGTCTTTAGGGTACTAGTTGTAGTTTAGGCCTTCTAATTTCATCTAATTAGTTTTTACTTGATAAACAAATTTAATAAGTTATTTTCTGAATATTGTTCATAAAAATAACAAGTAATTTTTCATAAATTAATAACCTGATTTTTAAGATTATTTTACTTGAATAAGTACTTGATTATTAATCTTAGCATAAGCTATATGTGAACTGTGTGTATCGTTGAATAGCTATGTTAATTAATTTCAATAGCATTTTACTATGAAATTGGAATTAAAGGAGTTTTACTACTATTAAGAAGTTATAATGAATAATGGCATGCTTTCCTATAAATAAAGCTAGTTAAGTAGTATTGTAAATATATGAAAGAGCCTTATTTAGTAATAATCATAATACAATTAATTTTTTTTTAGATGAAAATAACTAAGTTCCAAGATTTGATAAATAACTATAGGTATGTCTCGTGAGACAACTTTTTAGGAGAATTTATTTGGAATGTCATAATGAGACATTTTCTCCATTAAATTTTAGTTCTCTATTTTTGGGTATCAAATCCTAATAATAAGTGAATATGTTTTCTCTTCAAAAAAAAGGAATAAAAATAATTATTTACTTTTAGAGTGTTATTAAATAGTTAATTCTCATTAGAATTATCTTAGCAAAATTATCTTCGTAAATGACTACGGCTATAAATAACATTTAGACTTGTTATTAATAAGTAAAATTCTTGTAAAGTATATTATGGATAAAATTGGGTTGGGAAAACTAATCGGAGGGCATGCATTGCATATAAAGCATGATCTAAAATGTTGTATTAATTAGGATTAATTTGCGTATTTGTAGACACCCAATTCGTAGGCAACGAATTTATCGAGTACGAGTACTAGGACTTCTCTTGACATGCGTGCACCACTTTACTTGTTTTGGTAAGTTCATATGTACAACACCTAAACTGTCAAAATGTGAATTTGGCGTGCATTTTTTCTAAACTATAATTTTATTATATCTCGTGATGCTTGGAATATTTTATGGATGGATCAAATACTTGAGAACTATGCTTTCAAGAACTCTTTGAATATCCTGTTTGGGAAAATATGCGGTTATTGATGCGATCTTTGAACGAAATGATTCGGTTATGTAATGACGATTGAATAATGCACTATAATATAAATGGGGCGATGTACAGAGGATGTTGTGGAGGCTACGGCTGGAGGCGCATGTGAGTCGATCCTCCTCGGGTGCTAATCCTATGAGATTATATACCCGGCCCCCGTGGTTGGCCGTCATGCACCGAGGTGCTGCAATCCCGGGGTTATTTATATGTGAAAACTATGGAGTACTACTTATGCCTGTGTGGGTCACTACGGTATAGGGGTGTCGACACTTAAGGTCTCATAGTTATGATTATGAGCGGGCATTGACGTAGGGGCTCCCATAACGCTCCAGTGAATTGGGATGTGTGATATCCCAAGAGGCACCCTATTGTGGTTTATTGCATCGTGACCCTTCTATGGACATTCGTTACCCGCTGGTCTCTTATACGTCCAGCTGAACTAATGATTAAAATGTGGATTTAGTTATTGTTACAGCTCATGTGGGTTTACTCCAGTTTTACATGTTGATTATATAATCGTGTAGCCAAAACTCGTTTTACATGTTGTAGTATAATTCTTATTTAGTTTTTACTGATTAAAATTTTTCTGCGGTTGACTTTTGCTATTTCAAAACCCGCAGGTTATCAAGAGGGGGACGCTCACGACGACTATTGATGGACTCATGCTATGAACACCTAGTGTTTCAATTAGTATCTCCATTTCACCAAATAATGTACTTTAATCTTTCAGACTCAGTCACTATGCTACCTTTTAATTTGTAATAAATTATGTTGTGGATTATCTATGACCGTACTAACTGTGAATCGGCGATCCTCCTCCATTACCAATGGGGTTTAGCTCCTCGGGCGGAGGCACCTTTCCAAACGTACGGTTCGGCCGGCCGTATGATTTGGGGGGTGTTGCAACCAGACCGGACGACCCTAGCCAGAGCAGTCAAACCGTCGAATAGGCCGGCCCGACCCCTAGGTCGCGGCTTGCTTGGCGCCCAAGTAGGAAGGCGGACGAGCCTAGGGTCAAACCCTATGGTTATTTCCTTCCTTTCGCTTAAAAGTGTGAAAAAGTGAAAAACTAAGAAAATAGTAACACATAAACCACTTTATGCGCTATGACATGTGGCACTGATACCACTGTAGGGTTTTGATACAGATTGCACAGCGGAATAACAATAAATAGATTCCGTTCAAGACCCTCCATTAATCGCATATCTAGCATCATAACGATGGTAAGGGATATAAGAATCTCTATGAGTATAATAGTGTCCACATCTCTATGTCTGAGTTTATCACTTTAAGTATAATAGCTTCGACATCTCTATCAGTATCCATACCGAGGATTGCTCTGGATTTATTCTTGCGCCTTGTGCTAGCAACGGAAGAGTGAGGATGAAGAAGATCACGCAAAACGAGGACCAAGAGGGCCGACGCCCCTCGTGGCTGACGGGTAGGGGAGGGCGGACGACTAGGGTTCGGCCTAGTCTCCTTTATCTCTCCTTGCTTTGTTATCTCACTCAATAATGAATGCAACTTATAAGAAAATAAGCTAGGAGTGCAATTATATAATTAATAACTCTTATTAACTACATATTTGCCCCAATACTAATCCTGAGTCCACCTTGTAAAGTAGTCCTACTAAGTTTATTTGTGGTTGCGTATTGATCATTCTATTTAATTATTCATACTAATTAGTTCCCAAATTCTAGTTTAATCAACAGGGTTTGTGACCCCATAGGTTTCTACTTAGTTGGTAGTATTAATTACCAACATAGAGCGGTGTCTATCAACACATCTATGCCACCCAACTAATAGAAATATTCAGTGGTCCGACAAACCTTGTGACCAATGTTTGCGTATTTTTATTATCCATTTGTATCCATATCCGTATTGGACACGAGACATAAAAGTCACACTCGTATATCCAATCCATATTTTCTCGATCATGGGAATAGTCTTATCCATGCAGATAACATCAATATCCCATATTGATTTATTTGATTATGGCCAGACATTCTATAAGCACTACCCCTCGAATGGTCGTGGATATTTTCTCCCTTATGTGGGAGGGAAAAATCCTCTCTACACCGCAACCACATCTAAGCTTGCTTCCTATTATGCCCGATAAACGCCTTTATTGCTACCCAGTCAGAGTGTAGTGTTTGACGATATCAAAGCATAATATTTCACAACTAGAGAATCTAGTGAATTCAAGCCTAAGGACCACAATACCATTGTCACAACGAGAAGCACTTGTGACTTTAACATAATTAATGTAGCATTCTCGTGGTGGGTCAATAATGTATGTCATTACCCCTAATGCATACCCATGTGCTAGACTTGATATCCCCATATCAATCTACTATCATACTAGTCTCGATGCAATACAGTCATCCTATTAACTACAATACTCGACAATGGATATCTAAGAATATAACATTAATATTCTAAGGACTTCACTCATGTTAACATATCTCCATTTCGATAACAAAATGAACAGTAAGTCCATATAAATGTCACAATAAATAGATTACCTCAAGGAAATATTTCCAACAAATATTATTTTGGTATGAGCATTGTTTTGGCTAGAACATTTATTTATTATTTATGGAGATATTTAATATAACGAAATCCTTAGATTACAATCGTTGTTTTTCTTTAATATCCCTAGTCATGTATATTGATTAATAGGACGATCACTATATACTAGTATGTGGGTAGATTTATATGGAGATATCAAGTCTAACACATGGGTATGTATTAGGAGTACTAGCATATCGGATTGACCCACCACGAGAAGACTACATATGGATTATGTCAAAGTCACAAGTGCTTCTCGTAGTGAAAATGGTGTTGTAGTCCTTAGACTTGAAGTCACCAGATACTCTAGTTGTGAAATACCATGTTTTGATATTATCAAATGTTACACCGTGACTGGGCAACTATAAAGATGATAATCGGACATGATAGGAAGCAAGCTGAGAGATGGCAGTGAGGTAGAGAGGATTTGTCCCTCCCACATAATGGGAGTAAATATCCACGGGCTACTCAAGGGGTAGTGCTTATGGAATTTATGTCCATACTCGGATAAATCAATATGTGATATTGATGTTTTATTTACAGATAAGCCTATTCCCAGGATCGAGAAACTTTGGATTGGATATACGAGTGTGACATTTATGTCTCGTGTCCAATCCGGATATGGATACATAGGGATATACACAACACGGTAACATAATAGCATATTATTTCTAATGAGTTATCCTTAAGAGAAATAAGAGAGCAAGGAGAAAGACCCCAAAAAGGAGCCGCCCCCATTCCCGTCGGCCTCCTACACGTCGGCGTCCCAAGGTGGTTCGGCCACAGCTTGGCTCCGATTTACGTGATCCTTTTGCTTCCCCATTCGACATATATAGAACTACAGTTGAAGGGTGATTCCATTTGGCAATCCTAGGTGTGGATACCGGTAGAGAAGAGGACACTATTCTTCGTTGTGATCACACAAACTAACAAGGTACACAGTTCTTCCTATATCACGTTATGATGGCTTAACGTGCGATTCATGGAGGGATTTGACCAGGAAATTATTATTGTATCTCCGTTTTTAATCATGCATCAAAACCCTACAGTGGTATCAGTGCCACGGGTCGTAGCATAACATGATTTATGTGTTACCGTTTTATCAGTTTTTACACCGTACCGTTAAATTTTACAAAAAAATGATATTGGCATATTGATGCAATTTGAATATGATTCAATAGGGAATGAGATAATTAAACATATCGTGTAAAAAATAGTGATTTTCATTTAGATATGATGTAAGTTTTGGTGATTTGAAAAGGTAGGGTTTGGGCACAATTGATAAAAAAAAAAGGTGTTTTACCCACAATTGGGGATCTGGCCGCAAGGAAGGGAAAAGCTTTTGGTTTCAGTCCAATAGGGGTTTGGCCTAGGCTGCTCGTCCCCCCTTGTGTGCGCCGACCCAAGACGACCTTCCCACCAGGTTCAACCAGCCGCCGGTATGACCGTGGGGCTGGTCCGACCGGCTTGGCCCAGTTCGGCTAGTCCAAATTGGTAGGCCAATTGGATTGGTGCAACTGTTCGACTGTTTTGAACCTAGAAAACCCCAGGTTCAACTAAAATTATGTGTTTTATCGCATGGTGGTTGGATGTGGCCAAGGTTTTGGATGTTTACTTTTATGGTTAATTTTTGGTTTTGATTTTACTGTAATTAATTTACAGCATGCGTGTCGTGTTCTCCCTCGCCTGCGAGGTCCTTCTATTTAGTTTGCAGATGCTAGCTAGAACTATGTAGATAGAATATAGTCAAGGCATGGAAAAGAAGATCAAAGACTAGAGAAATCACAATGAAGACCCACAAGGTAAGTCACATGGACTAAAGATGGAGGCACACGGAGATGAGCTTGCAACTTTAGGGCTTATAGATATTCTCATTGGCTTGGGAATATCTTAGTTTTAGGGGCCACATCCATACAACGTTTTATTTTTTTATCTATCTATATATTTATTTATTTATTTATTTATTTATTTATTTATTTATTTATTTATTTATTTATTTATTTATTTATTTATTTATTTATTTATTTATTTATTTATTTATTTATTTATTTATTTATTGTTATTTATTTTGATGTATGGTTGATGCATGCAAAACGTAACAAGATAATAAATAAACAATAGGATATTTTATTTGGGATTGCACAATCCAAATAAGAAAATCAGTTGATATGATCAACACAATAATTAAAAGTTGACAAGAAATCCCTCAAAGTAAAATATTGCGTTTTGCTTTTTCTTTCTTAAACACTCGTCATGATCAAGGTCTATTAAGTTCGAGCTTGCCAAAGCAAAGCGACTTAATTTACCATGATGTGACGCAAGGACACAAGATAGTAATGTGTGATTGTTTGGAGTAAGAAGTTTGAACGCAACTAAGCTACTTCATATGGATTGAAAACTTCGAGGCAAGGCAATTAGAGTTATCTATGGGATAGATAAAGAATAAGAAGTTATTCGCCTAATTGACCCAACAGTTGCATAGGATGCAATTGGAAATAGTTCCTACCTAAATAACTAATTTTTGGGTGACTTGCCAAAGCAAGCTCAAGAAGAGGTGAAATATGGATCTTGGCCCACTAGAAAGTATATGATATTTTTCGCATTAATTGTGAGGGCTATTAATCTGAGAAAAATAGTGGGAGCTATATTTAATAATCTAGCCATTGTTAAATGTAGTTAATTGTTCACAAATTCTAAAACTTGTATATTTCTCGTTTTATAGAATTTCAATGGCAAACAATCAACAACAAACATCGACTTCATCTAGTCTTTGAGAAGGACAAACTTTCTGGAATCAATTTCCTAGACTAGTACATAAACTTGAGAATTGTTCTCAAGCATGAAAATAAGTTTTACACTCTAAAGCAGCCTATTCCGGAGGCACCACTTGCTAATGCTATTGTTTCCGAAAGGGAGGCACATCAGAAGATCGTTGATGACTCTACTGATGTGACCTGCCTTATGCTTTGCACCATGAACTCTGAGGCATTGTTCAAATGTAGTCAGGCCTGATGTACTCTGTATGATCAGATTTATGGAGAGTCTCGAGATGTTAGGCTTCTCATTCAGCCAAGAGTTGGCCACTGATCTCATCCTGCAATCGTTGCCGGACAGTTATGCCAGTTCATCATAAATTATAATATGAATGAGATCAACAGACCTCTATTAGACTTACTGAACATGTTGAGGACAGCTGAACAAAGCATCAACAAAGGAAAAGCAAGGCCATAAAGATGGTCAACAGAGGGAAAAGCAAGCGAGCTGCTTCTACCTCCAAAGGGAAGAGCAAGGCAGTCACAAAACCCAAGGAAGCTGCCTTAAAGCCTGCAGGTAGCGTGTCTAAGGGCGCATGTCATTATTGTAGTCAAACTGGCCACTGGAAGAGGAACTGCCCAAAATATGTAGAAGATAAAAGGCTTGGAATAGTGATTCCACCACCACCAGGTATTTTTTCATAGATGTCAATTTTTCTATCTCTTCATCTTTGGTATTGGATACTGGATGTCGATCTCACATTTGTCGAAATGTGCAGGATCTAAAGAGAAGCAGACGACTGGCTAAAGGGGAAATATACTTGCGCGTAGGGAATGGAGCAAGAGTTACTGCATTAGTCGTATACGCTTGTGAGTTATCATTACCTTCAGGAATTATTTTAGAATTAGACATTGTTACTATGTGCCTGCTATGAACAAAAACATTATTTTTATTTCTTGTTTGGACGAGAAAGGTTTTTCTGTCACAATAAAGGACAAATGTTGCTCCATTTATTTTGATAGTATGCACTGTAATGCACTTTTGTCTAATAGATTACATATCCTTGATCTACATAATTCCGTATATAACATAAATACCGAGAGGATTAAAACTAACGATTTAAATCCTACATATATACGGCATTGTCTTTTAGGCCATATAAACGAAAAGTGCATCTCTAGATTCCATAAGGATGGATTCCTAGACTCACTTGATTATGAATCATATTAGACATGTGAAGCTTTTTTATTGGAAAAACCGACTAAGAAGAAGGGTGAAAGGACTAGTGAGCGATTGGCACTCATACATACTGATGTGTGTGGACCATTTGCCACGCCTGCTAGAGGTGGTTATCTTTATTTCATTACATTTACTGATGACTTCAGTAGATATGGATTTGTATACCTTATGAAGCCCAAATCCGAATCCTTTGAAAAGTTCAAAGAATGAAGTAGAGAAGCAACTTGGCAAGAGTATTAAGACTCTACGATCGTATCGTGGAGGAGAATACTTAAGCCAAGAGTTTGACAACTATCATAGAGAGTGTGGGATCTTGTACCAACTCATTCCACCCGGAACGCCACAATGTAATGACGTGTCCGAGAGGAGGAATCGCACCCTGTTGGACATGGCGCGGTCTATGATGTGTCAGACTGATCTTCCGTTATCATTTTGGGGACAAGCTCTATTAACTGCAACTTTTACCCCTAACTGTGTTCCATCCATATCAGTCATGAAGACATCATATGATATATGGACTGGGAGTCATCACATAGTGTCATTTATGAAGATTTGGGGTTGCGACATCTATTTAAAGCGTTAAAAACCAGACAAGCTCGGACTCAAGTCGGATAAGTGTAAGTTTGTGGGATATCCTAATGAAACAAAGGATATTATTTCTACAATCCAAGCGAGAACAAAGTGTTTGTTGCTCGGACCAGTGTGTCTCTAGAAAGAGAATTTTTCTCTAAAGAAGCCAGTAGGAGGACGATAGAACTTGAAGAAATTCAAGAACCACAAAACACTGATCCTATAATGGAGCACGAGCAGGAACCGCAAGCTATTGTGGAGCAACCTGCACAAGTAACACAAGAAATCCGTAGGTCGAGTAGGGTACGTCTGGAGCCAAAGACGTATGGACTTCTCGTGATTGAGCCCGGTGACGTACTACTCACAAATGATGAGCCTACAACCTATGGAGAGGCCATGAAAGGGCGAGACTCAAATATGTGGCTTGAAGCCATGACATCCAAAATGTTATCTATGTATATCAACAAAGTATGAACTTTGGTGGAACCACCACGGGCTCGGTCCATAGAGTGCAAGTGGGTCTTCAAGAAGAAGACCGACATGGATGACAATGTAGTTTCCTATAAGGGCCGATTGGTGGCAAAAGGATTAAGACAGATTCATGGTATTGACTATGATGAAACCTTTTCCCCGATCGTGATGACCAAATCCATTCAAATCTTACTTCCTATTGCAGCTTATCACGACTATGAGATTTGGCAGATGGATGTACAAATAGCGTTTCTGTATGGAAACCTCCTTCAGGATGTGTACATGACACAGCCATAGGGTTTTGAGGATCCTGAGCATGCAAACAAAGTCTTTAAGTTGCAACGAATCAGTTATGGATTGAAGCAAGCTTCTAGGATTTGGAATCGACAGTTTGATGATGCGGTCAAAGAGTTTGGCTTCATCAAGAACGAAGATGAGCCTTGTGTCTACAAGAAGGTTAGTGGGAGTTATGTTGTGTTTCTGGTCTTGTATGTGGATGACATACTACTCACAGGATACGACATTCCAACCTTGCAATCTGTTATAGATTTACTAGGGAAGTGTTTTGCAATGAAGGACTTAGGGGATGCAGCTTATATACTCGGTATCAAGATCTATAGGGATAGATCTAGGAAGCTGCTCGGCCTAAGTCAAAGTACATATATTGAAAAGGTGTTGACGGTTCAACAATGCAAGAGTTAAAGAGGGGATCAATCATTGCCCATGTCGCATGGAGTCACCCTCTCGAAGGCTGACTGTCCTTCCAATCAGATTGAGAAGGACTGCATGAGTAAGAACCCATATGCGTCGACCATAGGATTTATCATGTATGCCATGTTATGTACTAAACCAGATGTGTCATACGCGTTGAGTATGGCAAGCAGATACCAGTCCAATCCAGGTGAGAGTCACTAGATTACTGTCAAGAATTTCCTTAAGTACTTGAGAAGGACTAAGGATGTATTCTTAATATTTTAATGTGAGGAAGAACTCAGCGTAATTGGTTACACTGACACGAGCTTCTAAACCAACATAGATGACTACAGATCACAGTCGGGTTATGTGTTTTTCCTGAATGGAGGAGCTGTGAGCTGGAAGAGTTCCAAGCAAGAGATAGTTGATGATTCTACAACTGAGGATGAGTACATTGCTACGCAGGCGCAACAAAGGAGGCTGTCTGGATTAAGAAATTAATCACTGAACTTGGTGTGGTTCCTAGCATAGTGGATCTCATAGCGTTGTATTTTAACAACAATGGGGCGATCGCACAAGCCAAGGAACCCGGGTCGCACCAGAAATCCAACCACGTACATAGGAGATTCCATCTCATTTATGAAATCATGGGAATAGGATATGTGAAGATATGCAAGATTCCAACAAAAATAATCTTTCAGATCCACTTACAAAGCCGCTTGTTCAGCAAAATCATGAATGGCACACTAGATCTATAGGCATATGAGATGCACCATATTGGCTCTGGTGCAAGTGGGAGGCTGTTGGATTCGATGCCCTAGAGGCAATCTATATTCAGTATGAACATTATTTTGAGTAGAACATTCATTTACAATTTATGGAGATATTTAATATAATGACTTCATTAGATTGCAATTGTTGTTTATCTTAAATATCCCTAGTCCGTTATATTTATTAATAGGAAGATCACTATAGACTAGTGTATACGGGAGAATCCTTTGAGGAAGATTCAACGTACACCAAGAACAGAAATTAAAAAACACAGGAGGTATAGGGTAGTGAGTAGGGAGAGAGTAAGACGATAGCAACTGTATGAGAGAGAGACAGAGTTTTGGTAGAGCTTCCGCGTAGTTCAGGTGATTAGTCTTCTGTAAGGAAGGATTAACGATCCTATATATAGTGGATAATAAGACCGTTGTAGTGGGTTAATGCGCCCATTAACGGCGGCTTAATTACCTTAACCACAACGGCACGTTCGTCCGCATATATAGGGACCGTTACGCACTTCGTCCGCGTATACCGGAACCGTTATGAGGTTGACCGGGTTTATGGAGCTCGTGACCATAAATCTCTCAAAGCAGTTACTAAAGGTCGCGCGCGGGCTTGGTTGTCGCTCGCGCGCGACGGAACTTACTCTAGCCTCCAAACCACTAAGTCCCTACAAGTCCCGTGTTATGGTGTGTGAGGGCCCTGTCTCGCAGCCCCCACATGGATCAACGCGGGTGGTGATCCTGTGTGTGTGGAGCACATCTAGGTGTGCTAGATGGTTTCCACGTGGTTGTGATCTGTCTATCTGGAAAGCACTATCTACGTTAGCCCCCTTTTTGCGTGTGAAGACATTTAATCGGATAGACTTCAATGCGCAAAAACTAGAGCGCGCGTTGCTGCTACGCACCAATTCAAATACACGATAAATCAGCCCCCGTGTGTGTCATTATGACCTAGGATCCCTAGAGTCGTGCCTTCTGTTCCTCTAGGGTTTTAGTCGTGACGTCAGCATTGGCCTGTGATTGCGCGATTCGGCGGTGACGGTTGCGATTCGACCACTGAAAGGACGCGACTCTTCAGTGGATTTGAATAAATACTCCTCATCCTCCATTGTTTCAAGCTACTTCTTCTCTCTAGAGTGAATGTTTTCTGAAAACCTCCAAGAGCAAATCCAGATAATCAACCACCAATTCTTCCTTGCAAATCGTCTTCTTCAAATCGCTTCATCATCACAAGGTTGGCTTGCTCAATTTAAATTAATGCTCTTCGTACCTTTCTCTTGAACTTTCATGAATCTGAAAACCCAGAAACGTTTGAAATACACCATTGTTTGAAATTTCGGAAGAGGTTCCTCTTAAAACCCTAAAGGATTGAAACGGTTTAAGACGATAATTTTCTGAGATTCTGAACCCAGAACTGTTCATCTCCCAAAATTGACAGTCTTGAAACCCAGAAACTTGTAGGATTTGCTTCTTGAACTTGAAACTAAAAGTGGATATATTTCTCCCCCCTTTTTCTTGCTTTGATGTAGAAATGGCCAAGACCAAGGTAACCAAGTCTGTAAAGGAAGCTGAGGAAATCCCTGATCTTCCCAAGACCTTGTGGAAGAAAGCTCCATATATGGGTGGGGAAGACTGCTACCATGCTAGAACCGATGTGAGAAACCTACCAGACCCCGTTTCTGAAGATATGCTATTGCTGAACCCTCTCGCTAATCGAGCGGAATTGGACTTAATTGACGCCAAAGATGTGGTAAGATTGGGTCTTGAAAATGGGTTCTACCCCCATACTGATATCTCCACCCAGACCTTTGTGCAGAAGATGGAATCATGGATGAGTGGATCGATCATGTGCTCAACCATCATGCTGTTTTACTAGAACAGGCTGAGATTTACTACGCTGTTAGGGCTACAAAGGGTGCCGCCGTGAAACTGGATCAGACTATGCTTCTGAACCTCTTTTCTCGATACTCGCCTGCGACTCACATCTTCCATTTTGCTGAGTTTGAGGCAGCCCCCACTTTGGAGGATGTGCACATGCTATATGATCTTTCTCCCATGGGCGAAGTCGATCCCTTGGCCCCTCTGAAGTCTAATGCATAATTAGCTCTTTAAGCGCAGATGGAGGAGTGCTTGACTGAGGTGAAGAGAATTTCCACGCGTTGGACATCTGCGGAAGTTCTTCCAACATGTTAATTGGTTGAAACTTCTGTGAAGAATACTTTGGGCAAGTGGGTGCAATAATTCTTTTGCGACTATGCGAATAGTAAAGTCACCAAGGAAATACTGGAGAAGGATCCCAAAGCCAAGAACTACATTGAAGGGAACGGGTACCACTTGACCTTGTGCGGGTTCCTCTGTGCTTGGCTATCGCGATATTTTATCGATGGTCATCCTCATGACGGGGTCTTTTATCATGTCTTGCCCCTTGCTGTCAAGCTGGCTCTCGGTCAAAAGGTCGCACTTGGGCCTCTAGTGTTGGGAACCCTGTATCATCGGTTAGACCAACTTGTAGTTGCGATTGAGGAATCGCGCGGGCGTCTCAATGTGTTGAATTTTGTCAACATTTCATTCCTCACCATGTAGGTGTTTGAAAGGTGGCCTTCCTACGCTCCCATCCCTTCAAGACCCAGTACCAGGAATGTGCCGGGCGCGAAGAACGCGCTTCGGAGTGGGAGAGCCGCTCGTATAAGACCAAAGAGCCTAAGTGTTCATGGAGCTTGGTCTGCGACGATCGAGCAAAGTTTACAGCCAGGCCTTACACCACTCGCATTGAAAATGTGCGATTCTTCCCGAAGTTGTACCCAAACAAAGGTGGCTCCCTCTCCGAGGATACTATCGTCAGAGGAGATGACTGCTATAGAGAATTCCTCTGCTGGTGTTTGAGAGGTTTGCTGCCTGCTCTTGCTGAGAATGTCACTGATATATCTTCCAAGTATGAGCGGATCGTGGTCGATGTTGACCCTACTCGCGTTTGTCCCCAGTTTGGCTTCGACGCAGTGGCGCCTTATATTTGGCCTAGGTCAGTGAACAGGGATTCCTACAAGCGTTTGCTGACAAAGAGATGTAAATCTATTCTTCTTAGCAATTTTCTCTTCATTCAGCCTCAGGGAGACGTGAAGGTCCCCCTACCAAAAATTGGATTTCCTTCTGGCACGCTCAACAAGCAAGGTTTGATTCATTCGCGCCTCCATGCCTCAGCAAGGCTCCTGCCATCAGAAAAAATACTTTCCCATTTCGTCAGAACTACAGTTTGGACGATTCTAAGTATGGGTTTTATTCTCTGCTTGACAATGATAATCACTTTTGTCCGGACGTGATCCTTAAGGAAAAGATGACCGCTGTCAAGGGCGGAGTTGTATGTGTGATCGAGTACAGTGAATCTTTTGCTAAGGTAAATAATATCCCTTTATCCTTCTTGAATCACCTCTCTGTTTGAAATGCTTACTTTATATAAGTTTCCCTTTTTTCGAGTGCCGTTTGAGAAGGTTCGCATCTGGAGACCGTTGTCCATCGCTGGTCAATTCTATTCTTAAAGCGAAGAGGCAAAAGCAGGTCATCCCTCTGGACATGGAAATTGATCCCAAAGTGGAGGCTCTTATTCGCGAGGATATGGACGTGTTCGCTCCTTCCCTGATAGACGAAGGTGCTGAAGTGGACGCAGAAGTTGCCCCGAAGGCCAAAAGCCAAAAACAGAAGGCCATTGTGATTTCCTCGCAGCCCAAAGAAACTCCAGCTTCGTCACCCGTGAATTCTCCTGTTCCCAAGGGTAAAGGCATGGGCCGCATGCAGAGCAAGCCGTGAAAAGATCTTGCAGTTGAGAATTTCATCCCCTATGATAGGGAGGAAGAAATCGAAGAAGAAAGAGAAGAAGACGAAAAAGAACAGGAAGAAAGAGAAGAAGAGATAGGAGAAGAAAGCTCAGAAGGTAATCCAAATGAACTTAATCTTCTTTGAATCAAGACTTCCACCATAATTTTTGTTACAACATAATCTTTCTTCGCAGATGATGATACTGAGACCATCAGTGGCGTTCTGGCCAAGGAAAAGCGAAAGACAAATGGGGTCTCGCTCAGATGCTTCTAGTGAGCCCATAGACGAGGCCATAATTGTCGAGTCTAAGAGAATGGCTGCTGAGGCAGAAGAGAGAAGAAGGAAGAGCGAGGAAGATGACATAGAGACCATGAAAAGAAGAAGTCTGGAAGAGCAGCATGCATGTAGCATGAGTGTGGCTGCCTTGGAACGAGCTCAACAAGATTTTGAGGAGATCTCAGGCGATGAAGAAGGCACAATTTTTAACCTTGCTGTGTCTTACCAAGAAGTAATTTTTGGTGTATTAAAGCACGGCTTGTCTAAAGATGACATTCGCCGATGGTTAGTGAGCAAATGTGGCGAACCCTCAGGTAAACATTTGAACAATGTTTACAAGCAAAGCTTAACAAATCATTCCCTATTATAACGGGTTTTTACGTAACATCAGGTCATGCACACCTTAAAGGTGTGATAAATGAGGACACCTCTGTAGGATATGGTGTCTGAATGTTTGGACAGGGAACAGGAGGAGCAGCTTCTCAAGGTATTGCAGGAAAGGAAAGCAGCTATGGGATGGAACATAGCGGACATAAAGGGTATCGGCCCCACAGTTTGCCAGCACAAAATCCGGCTCATGGAAGATAAGAAGCCGTTACTTCAATTTCAACGCCGCCTCAACGCTCACATGCAGGAGGTGGTAAAGAAAGAGGTGTTTAAATGGTTGGAAGCAGGCATCATATATCCGATTTCTGACAGCACATGGATTAGCCCGGTGCAGTGTGTCCCTAAGAAGGGAGGTATTACTGTGGTGGAAGGGGAAAAAGGTGATCAGATTTCCACTCGTAATGTTATTGGGTGGAGAGTTTGCCTAGATTACTGCAAACTCAATGATGCCACGTTGAAGGATCATTTCCCCCTCCCCGTCTGTTGATCAGATGCTGGATAGGTTGCCGCGTCATTCTCATTACTGCTTTCTGGATGGGTATTTGGGGTGTAATCATATAGCAATTGAGCCAGCTGATCAGGAGAAGACGACATTCACTTGTCCATATGGGACTTTCGCCTTTAGACGCATGCCATTTGGGCTATGCAACGCAGCTGCTACATTTCATAGGTGTATGATGTCTATCTTCTCAGATATAATGGAGTAGAATTTTCAAGTATTAATGGATGATTTTTCACTGTATGGTGATGGGTTCGAAGACTGTCTAGAGCAGCTAGATCGGTTTCTTGACATATGTATTGACTCCAACCTAGTGCTCAACTAGGGAAAGTGTCACTTCATGGTTACTGAGGGGATAGTGTTGGGGCACGAGATTTCAAGCAACGGCTTAGAAGTGGATAGGGAAAAAATTAAGGTGATTGAGAAACTTCCATACCCTACATCTGTCAAAGGGGTACGGAGTTTCTTAGGACATGCATGGTTCTACTGGAGCTTTATTAAAGACTTTTCGAATATCACGAAGCCCTTGTCTGGATTGCTTGAGAAGGACGCCGTATTTGATTTCAATGAAGAGTGCAAGACAACTTTTGATTTTCTCAAGAAGAAGTTGATTAGCGCGCCTATCATCGCCACGCCAGACTGGACCCTACCATTTGAGCTCATGTGTGATGCTAGTGATTATGCGGTGGGAGCAGTTCTGGGACAGCGAAAATACAAGGTTGCTAATGTCATCTATTATGCTAGCCAGACCTTGAACAATTCACAAGTAAATTATGCTACTACTGGGAAATAAATGTTAGCTATTATTTTTGTATTGGACAAGTTTCGTCCGTATCTTGTGGGTTCTCAGGTGACTATCTTCACGGATCATGCTGCACTCAAGTATCTACTCACCAAGAAAGATGCCAAGCCAAGATTGATTAGGTCGGTATTGTTGATGCAAGAATTTGATATAGAGATCAAGGACGAGAAAGGGGTGGAAAATGTAGCGGCTGACCATTTATCACGTTTTGAGAATGAGAAGCATGAGGAGAAACCAATCAAAGAAGATTTTCCAGACGAACAGATTATGGTAGTGGTTGTAGCTTTGCCTTGGTTTGCTGACTTGGAAAATTTCAAGGCACTCAATATTATCCCCAAATACATGAACTCCCACCAAAGAAAGAAATTTTTTGCAGATGCGCGGCATTATTTATGGGATGATCCTTATCTGTTCAAGCTGGGAGCAGACAATGTATTGCGGAGGTGTGTTGCTGAGCCAGACACATTGGAGATTCTTAGACATTGCCACGAGTTGAACTGTGGAGGTCACTTCGACAAATCACGCACAGTAGCAAAGGTACTTCAGAGTGGTTTCTTTTGGCCTACATTGAATAAATATGCTAGTTTATTTGTGCAGTAGTGTGACCGGTGTCAGAGAACCGGCAATATTTCCAACTGAAATGAGATGCCTCAGAATTTGGTGTTGGAGGTGGAGTCGTTTGATGTCTAGGGCATCGATTTTATGGGGCCATTCGCTTCTTCACTTGGGAATCTCTATATCTTGTTGGCTGTTGATTATGTGACCAAGTCGGTGGAGGCATTGGCGTGTCCCAAGAATGATGGTGCGACCGTAGAGAGATTTGTGCGCAAGAACATATTCACACAGTTTGGAACTTCCAGGGCCATTATTAGTGATGAGGGATCACATTTCGTGAACAAAGTGTTTTCCAATGTCTTGAGCAAATATGGGGTGAAGACTCATAAAATATCACTAGCCTACCATCCGCAGTCGAATGGGCAAGCTGAAGTATCCAACCGCGAGATCACGGGAATTCTGGAGAAGACGGTCAATCCGGGACGCAAAGATTGGTCTCTACACTTGGATGACAGTCTATGGGCATATAAGACAGCATACAAAACTCCCTTGGGCATGTCTCCTTATCAGCTAGTATTTGGGAAGTCATGCCACCTTCCGGTAGAACTTGAGCACAAGGCATTCTGGCCCTTGAAGAAGATCAACTTGGATGCTAAGCTCTTAGGTGAGCGAAGGAAACAGGTTTTACTCGAACTTGAATAATTTCGGTTGATGGCTTACGAGAGTGCAAAAATTTAGAAGGAAAGGACCAAGCAGTGGCACGACAAGCATATCATACCGAGGGACTTCAAAGTTGGACAGAGGGTGTTGATTTTCAACGCTAGGCTGAAACTGTTTCCAGGCAAGTTGAAGTCTAGATGGAGTGGCCCATACACGATTACTGTAGTCTATCCATGGGGTTCTCTTGAGGTGGAAGACGCAAACGGGAACATGTTCAAGGTAAATGGTCAGAGAGCGAAACCATGTGTGGATGGAAATTTCATTGGAGTCATTGAATGGCTCCATGCGACTCTTGCTGTTTGAGTATCTCTAAAGGTAACTGGGTCGGGCCGTCGACCTTAAATCACAAAGCGCTTGTTGGGAGGCAACCCAACCTATTTATTGTTGTAGTTTAGGTTTAAATACTATTTTGTTTGTTTTATTATATTTGATTTATTTGAGAGGTGCGAGAGAGGGGATTTAATATTTCCAATGAGTATGTGCAAGATTTCGAGGTGAAAGGCCTATTCCGGATCACCCTTCTTGATGCGCGCATGAAGAACGGATCGAATTTGCAGAGATAGCAGCCTAGAACGCGTATCGGGATCAGGATTGAAGAAAGTGGAGTGTGAAGCCATGTCTTACACATAATAAACACACGCATCTGGGGAAGATCACATTCCCGGATTTCCCGTCTTGATATACGCGAAGATTACATTAAAGAACAGAGAAATCTTGCACATTGGCACGGATTACGAGGTGAAATTTTGAAAACGAGACTGAAAGCGAAATTGAAGAGTACCTTTGTGTGGGGGTGGTCGAGAGCTTTCTCTAGACAGGTGGATCGCGCATATCGGAGTCCGGATGAGAAAGGTACGCCAAAAAGGATGCTCAAGAGAGTAAAACGAGGCCAAAAGCATCCGGAAACGCAAAAAGTGCCTCGGGAAGTGTAAAATTGAAGAATAAAATGTTCCCCGGATTTTGGGAATGTTTTATGACATGAAAGGAGTCTCGAGGATGAGGAGATCCTTCGGAAAACAAAGGCACAGTTGAAGACGTGAAAAATGACGAGAAAGGATGTTTTTGAAGCTGTCCAGGATCCTCTTAGTACTAAGACAAATGTCTTCGTACTAAGAGAAAAGACTTAGAAAATTTTCGAAGGTGATTTTTCTCTTCCCAGAAAGTAGAACTGCCCCTTTTTTAGAAGACCTTCGTGCGAAGAGGGGTTTCTCTTCATACGAAGGCTCTTGGCACGAACAAAAACCTCTTCGTACGAAGAGAGCGCGTCAAAAGACCTCTTTGGAAAGCGGACGAAGGAAGGAAGGAGGCTTTTAATGGAGGGAAAAAGTGACTTTTCAAAGGTTTTTTTTAAGAGACGACCTATAACCGTGAGCTTCTTCCTCAGTTCATCTTCAACAACACTTGCTTCTCCTCTCAACCTCCATAGCCGCTCCTCCTTCTCCTTCACCTCAAGAACCAAATTCTTCACCAAATCACGAGTTAAGAGTTGGGTTTTGATCGCATCAAAGAGGAAAAACGAGAATTGGGGTTGCTTGGGTCAGAATTCGAAGGAAGAGAGAGAATTCATCATAGTGGGTTTAGGGTTTTCAATTTCTAGATCTGAAATTGGGAAAATTTTAGGACGGTTCAAGCTTTGGTGAATAAGGAACTATTGACGGGGACTACGTGAGGAGTACGGAAAGTGCAAGCAATTCGATTTTCCAGAAAAAATTTAACCGGCTAATTTTAGCCCTTTCTTGGTGAAATTTGCGCGGAACCGGCACCCGTAAGAACGGAACTCTGGGTGCCGCAGGTACACTCTTCTCTAGCAATTTAAATTTTTGAGTCTTAGGCACAATTTAGTAAAAGCCCAATTTTTATTGTTGCGCTTAGTAGCGTGCTTGGGGGCGATTGATTAGATTCCTAGGGCTTGCGTGTTTAATTGCTACGTGATTGCTTGCTTTTGTTTACACACTTCTTGTCACTGTGCACCGTCGTTGCGTTTCATTCATTCTTTGAGCACCTAAATGGCACCTAAAAAACGAAAGACCGGTGAGGGGTCGTCTCGTGATGCATTCGGGTCGGGTGAGTCTCAATTCGAGATACAACCTTCACCGACCTATTCTATATTAGAGACACATGTCCCTGAGGACCCGGGAGTTTTTGGTCGTAGGACAAGGCGTGCGGGTATTCAACAATATAAGATAGGCCCGGGAGTGTATGATAGTTTTAGGTTTGTGACATATGAGGCTCACCTTGACGCCTACAATGACACATACTTGAAAAAGAAGGGGCAACCTGAGAAAGAATTCCCTTTGCATAATGAGATGCCTGATGCTATTAAAGCTATTTTTACTCGTGAGAAGTTGAAGAACTGGTTCAAATTGGTAGGGCAATCTAGCATGAAATTTTCTAGGGAATATTTTCTTAATCTGAGGTATGCCAAAGATGGAGAGAGCCAGGACCCACGGCTGGTTTATTGTCGGGGCAAGTGGATAGTCTTCACGCCAGAGTCTATCCGCATCGCCCGTGGGTTCCCGCGTCTGAGAGCACCGTGTGCTTATCATGAAATCGTGAGGAGTGAAACTATTTTCGCGAGGGTGAACCAGTTCTGTTTTACACCAGAAAAAGACCCTTGGGATAGGCGGGGAGATTTTCCGTGTTGGCGGGAATGAGTTCCGGCCCGAAGCTCGGTGGTGCTGTGAGCTATTAGAGAATTGGGTTCTGGGAATCACACAAAACCCAACTTACACATTCAAGTTGTGTGTAATGGCTTTATGTCTGTGGTCAAGAGATAGGATAAACATTCCAAAGACGATATGGGCTAATTGACTTGAGAGGGGATGTAGGGAAAACAAGTTAGGACCCGTTCATACTTGCCTTTTGACCCATTTGGCTAAGATTTCTGAAATAGATGTTGTCACGGAAGCTGAAAAATTTGCTGACCGGTTGTGGTCTAGGTTTGACGAGTCTGTTAAAACTAGGTCCAAGGGAAAGAAGCCAGAAGCTTCTAGATTTGAAAACCAGGTGGGGTATGATAAGTTGAGAGAAGAGATGGCCCGGGACCGATTGGAGAGGAGAAGCCAGTTTGCTCACACCCGGAGCAATCAGGTGAAACTGGTTAACTTTCCAGATGGTGGGGCGATGGGTAGGTCAGTCTAGTGGACGGCCAGCAGAGGAATTTGTTCCACCGGTTCCGAACACTGATCCTTGGTTCCAAGAGGATGAGTTCGAGTACCCGGTACCACCTAGTGATGAGGAGTCCGCGGATGGAGACTCAGAGGAAGAAGAAGATGGTGAGTTCGGAGAGCATGAGAAGTTGGCCCCGGAGGTGGGGCCCGATGATGATGAGGATGAGTAGGAGAGAGCGCCCTTACGCTAGGATTGTTGAGTCCTCGTCGTCTCGTTGAGGACAACGATGCATCCTAGTGTGGGGGTGTCCTACACCTTTTACTAGCCATTTGTCGAGTCTTTGCGACGCTTGACACATGTAGATTAGTTTTTTGTTATGTCCTTATTCTCCTCGTTGTTATTTATAATTTTGTTTACACGTTTATTATTATTGAGTCACCCCACCAATTTATCGAGTCGTTAATCGAGTTGGCCGTTGCATGTAGAATTAGAAATTATTCCAAAATCACAAAAAAATTAAAAATTTAAAAATTCTAAAAAATTAAAAATTTGAGAAAAGGGCAATCAAATGAGGCTAAAGTTTGATAAATCACGAAGTGTGAGACTTTTAGGCATAGGGCATGGTTTGCGACCGAGAGTGACAACGTGAGTCCCCCTTAGTAAGTATAGAGAGACTTTCTTTATGGGAATGCGTGCCTATTTGACACACAAATTTCATTTCCAAATCTAAAGTGTGTGCCTAGTTTTTTTTTCTTTTTTTTTTTTTACAAGATTTGAGCTAGGTGTGAGCTAAACAAGCCGAACGTTCATTTGTACGTCTTAGGTAATCGCCAACCCGCCTCGTAGTGGCACACAGAACAGCTGTGCGAGCTCGTGTATTAGAGCACTCACTGCTTATAGAACTCACCCTGTAGGACCACTACAAAACTCGGCGTTGAACCATGGATTCTTTGATAACCTCTTGACTTAGGGTGACGATTCTTGACCTTCATCATTGATTGTTTAGAATCACCGCTTTAGTGCGTCACGAGGGAATTTTAGTTGAGGGGGTTCGATGAGGGAGTACTTCATGATATATTCTTGTGAGTCTTACATATCGCTTTTTCTTCATGTGTGATTTATGAGGGGATGCGAGGGTGAGTGAGAGTAGGCTTGCACACTTCGGTGTGGCAGTGTTCCATGTCGTTACACTATGGACAAAGTTGTGGAGAGTCGTGAGTGCGTAACATCTAATACGCACAAAATTGGGTTGGGTGATTTAATTGGTGGATCGTGCTAGGTATCGAATTTCATTCGCCGAGGTGTAGGAGGTTTGGTTGGATTAGGCACGAGACATACATCCGATTGACTACGTGAGAGAGGGCATGATTATATTAGAGTGTGGGGTGTCGACTTTTGACTACGGACATCGAGATTGAGCTTGCGACGATTCCATCCCCACACATATATACTTTGATTTGTGAGCGGCTTAGTTTGTCACACTATTGATTTCATTGAGTTAGGGGGAGATGAATTTACTTGTGATACGTATTCATGGAATTGATTATTTTCTCCCCCTTTCATTTTTTGGCTTTACTCTTGGAAGACCACTCGGGATTTGTAATGCAGAATTTTCGGGAATTTTGAGAGATAAATAAAACAAAAGAGAGAGAGAGAGAAAAAAGGAGAGTTGGAATAAATGAATAAATGGGAGCTTATTGGAAGACCGAGTGGAGGAGCAACTAGTTCATCGAGGGAAGTTTCATCTTGTGCACGATTCACGATGGTGGCCGCGGAGATCGTAATTGTACCGGGGTTTTGAGGGGATCGAGTGCCGGAGATGGTGAGTCTTGGTTTCGGTTTCTATCATCGATGTGAGGGTGTGTGAGATGTGGTATTATTGTGAGAATGTGAGGCTTTAGGACTATTACATGATTATTATCCTTTTGTCCATAAGCCTCATAATTTTAACTCGTTAGCGGATTAGGAGCTCGGACCTTGAACGTGGCTTAGCCTAGCGTAGCCTCTTATTTTGTGGGTACACACAAAGAGGTAATGCATTTTTGTACTTAGTAAGGTTAGGCTTTCTATACTAGCTAAGGGAGATTCTCGTAGTCGAATTTGGTTTCAACTCATGCCTTGTATCTAGATTTCTCATCGCTTTATGATAATCGGTTTAAGCTAATGGAGATTGCCCGATCTCGCAAAAGAAAAGAAAAAAAATGTGTTATTTCAATACTTGCGTTGTGAATATTGCATTTGCATATAGGTGCATTGTGTATAATCGAGTCGTGTCGGCTAGTAAAAGGATGGTTTGTGGATTGGTTTCGAACTCGGACTCGTATGCAATGATTGCTATAAGTATGCAAATGGCGTAGGGAAGTATGCAATGTGGAATAGGTTTTGTATGCAACGTTGGAGTGATTGAGGGAAGTGAGAGGATTTTGGATTGAGAGTTTGTATGGCTTGGATATTTGCTCGGGACGAGCAAAAGATATTGTGGGGGTAGTTGATAACACCGTTTTCGGAGTTATTTTATTCCTTATTTTGCTACGTTTTGCGTGCTCAACATGGAGAATTTGTCGTCTTTTGAGTGAATTATGCTATTATTTGTGAAAATGAGTTCTTGTGCTATCATTGTTAAATCCGGGCGTTTTTAGTGTAATTTCGAGCTTTTATTGTGATATGATCGCGGGTTGGGTTTTCTTGTAGTGATTCGCAGGAAAATAGGGCTTGGATGATTATGCGAGGAATGGAAACAAGCTTCGGAAAAGAGGACTTCAAAGAAGAAGCCAAGGAACTCAAAGAAGTGCCAAAAGAAGATGGAATGAAGGCCTCTTCGTGCGAAAAGATTTCTCTTCGTGCGAAGAGAAAAAGACTTAGAAAATATTTGGGCTGCCAAAAGTCTTCTCATAAAGACATCCTTCCCCAAAGTGAGAAGGCCTTCGCACGAAGAGGGAAGTGTCTTCGTACGAAGACTCTTCGTGCGAAGAAGAATCTGTTCGTACGAAGAGGGCACTGGCAGGGGGCGTTTCTGGCGGGGGTTTTCTGCAATTTGTTCAAACTTTGTTATAATGTTATGGAAACATATTTAAGCAATTTAGGTAGTAATTCTCAGTAGTAGGAGACGTTTTTGACGTTTTTTGAGAGCTAGTGAAGCCATTGTTGAAGCTTTGGAGCGACTGGATCATCCATTTGATTTCTAAACTCTTATTCCTCTCTAGTCTTTGGTTTATGATCAAGAAACGTTGTATTTTGATCATGTATTGTCGTAGCTAAACACTTTATTGCTGGGAATTCTCGTTTGGTGTAGCTAGGGTTTGATATAAACGTGATGTTTTGAGATTGTGATTCAAGTTTCCAACTTAATCTATCGTGTCTTTTACTATTATGGAATGTTTATGAGTTTGATTCTATTATTCTTGCGCGTAGCTAGCGTAGGAGTAATCTTAATTGACATTCACGTGGTAACTCCGTGAAAGTTAGTCGGTAAAGTGAATAATCCACCTATTTGAATCAATATTTGGTAACTCAGTATTGTTAACTAGGATCATTGGAGTAAAATTGTGAATTCTAATGCATGCTTAGAAGTGAAATAGACTTGGTAACTCGGTGTATTTTGCTTTTATGCATAGATAATTTGCTTGGTAACTCGGTAAATTTTACATTGCTCGATTAATAGTAAAATACGTTGTTGTTTCATGAATTAAAGCATAAATTTATATCATCCCTAGTGAACCTAGAGAATACCCGGTATTTGCCCTCTCATTAGTAAAGTCATAAATCAATCTTTGTTAATCGTAAACCATTCCACTCGATTAATTGAGAATCTCGTTGCTTTTATTTTAGTAGAATTAGAACAACAAACAACCTTGTGACTTGCTCACATAAGGTTTGAGATAATAACTGATTTAACAAAGTCCCTTGGGTTCGACAACCCGGATTTCCGGATTATTACTACACGCGACAAGCGTACACTTACGGTAGAATCGTGTCACATCCCCACGTGAGGGTGCTACCGGTATGCTACGAAGTAGGATTCAACCCACACTCGAGCCAGCTCCTACAAACGTCACGCCGGTTGTAGGACTTTTGAACCGTCACGAACCGTTGTTGCCCAAGAACAAGAGTTTCATAGTATAACATAGATAGTAAAAGAATATTGCGTATGTATGGTAGTTCACTCTATTATCATATCATATTCCTCCATCCAGCTCCCATACAAAATGACACTCACATATATATATATATATATAGATGTGCATAGAAACTAGTAACCCCCTAGTATTAATATTGGAGTTATGGTCATAATAACCACCTCCCAATAATGCTACATTAAACCAAATATTTCATTTTTAATACACATGTAATGCGGGAGTTACAAATATGTAATAACAACTTCATAATTACAACTATTAAAATATGAAATATAATTATAAATTATTATTAAATTTTTCAAATTTTCCTAAAATTCCCAACAATTTCATTCTGGTTGCTGCCGCTGGAAGCTGGCAAGATGACACTTCAAGCCCAGACATCTGCATCAGCTGAATTTGACTACTTCGTGTCTTTCCAGCTCATTCGACCTTAATCTATCTCATAATGGCTTGAAGGAGGAGATACATTAAGGTTAAGTGAGCTAGAAAGAGATCTTGAAGAAGAAGGATGTAATTCCAAGCCAGACAGTTGTCTCTTTTCAGGATGTTCCACAAGAGTGTTTCCGTCATTGGAAAAATTGGAAGCCTCCTACGATGTATTCATGTCTTGGTCTGGCCGATCAACTAGAAGGGACACACAAACAGTTGCACCTACATTGGCATCTTAACAAGAAGAACTGTTCTGTGATTGCAGTTGTTTCTTCTCCAGGTCAGTTACTAAACATGCAGTTGAATCCTTACTGGCAATAGTCTCGCCTTCAGTACCAGATACAGTGATGTTATTATGATCGATGGATATTTCACAGGCCACTGGTTGCTCCAGGAAAAATCCTGGTCCAATATCACCATCTTCACCGCTGTTAAGGGGCAGCACATTCATGGAATCATCGTCTGATATATTCCTTCCAGGCAGCACATTCATGGAATCTGCAGGATTGGATTCCCAAGTATCCAAATTCACTTCAACCATGTCCTTGTCAACGCCAGGGACTGCTTCCATCAACTCTTTTGCATTAGACTTCGATACTGCATTCACTTCCATTTTATGCGCAGAAACCAGGCCATCATCGAACGTAGTCTCTGAATAATTGTTCTGAAGTGAAGAAGGATGAAATATATTAGTCTAATGCAGAAGATCGACGAAACCCTGAAGTAGACACAGACATGGTTGAAGTAAATTTGAAAACTTGTGAAACCAATCCAAACTTGTGGACAGCCACAACTAACAGCTCCCAGATTGCACAAACCCAACCACAACTCCTCAAAGCATACAAGGCAGTTCCACTGACCAAGGTACACAAAGGTATATTTCTTTCAGATTCAAAGTTAGCTATCTATTTCCTTCTACTGTCCATTTATGTATAATGGACTCTTGTAAATCTCTCCTGCACCTCTGTTCGTAAAGCAACCATGACAAGGAGAATAAGCCTTGATGGGGGGGGGGTATTGTTTATGAAAGTCCATACTCCTGCCCCAATAGCCGATGTTTCAGCATCCACCAATCTCATAGTGCAGTAGGCTGCAAAATATGAAGCATCCTTCCTTATGCATCAAAATCACAAATTACCTCTTAAATCGCTACACAAATTATTCTGTATGCCAATAAAATTAAACCCAATCTGTCAAAGCTGTTACGATTTTAGAAGCATCCGAAAAAAGTTTGAAAGACTAATCATCTTCCAGTTAAACTATAATTTTACCCTAAGGGCATGCTTTTACCCTCAGGGGAGGATCCAACCCTGGGCATGGGTGGCAACGTGCCCTACCCAAACCCAGACAACCAAAACACAATAACCTTCTTCTAACAAGTCAAGCAAAGGTTTTTCTGAAACCAAAGAATAAGATATGAGATATATATCAACAGGACGACTGGTGAGAAACAACAACATTTCTTCTTAAATTTTTCGTCTTATCTCAATTTTCATTTTTTCGTCACGCATTTTTTTTCTTTTTTTAGGGAACATATTCTTTTATTAAAGAATTGTAGGTGGGCTAATACCCATTACATCATTATGAAAAACCTGAGCAGCCCGATCGGGCTTATCATTGTGCCACATGTGCTTATTGGTAAAGAAAGCCCAAATTTATCAAATAATCCGATTCATGGTTTATGGGGTTCTTTGCTAAATTTGGGTTCTTTGCTAAATTTGGGCTTTCTTTACCGATAAGTACATTCGGCCCAATGATATGACCGATTGGGGCACCTCAGGTTCTGCATAATGATGTAATGGTTATTATTAGCCCACCTGCAATTTTTTAATAAAAGAATCTGTTCCTTCAAAAAAGAAAAAAAAACCTTAAAAAATGAAAAAGAAGATAAGACAAAAAATTAAGAAGAAGACGAAGAAGGTTGTTCTTTCTCACCAGTTGTCTTGTTCATATATACCTCCTATCTCATTCTTTCAGGAAAAACTTAGCTTAAGTGCTTGCTTTGGTTAGAAGAAGGTTATTGTATTTTGGTTGTCTGGGTTTGTACCCCACGCTACTGTGCTTTTGATTCTCCATGCTGCCAGAATCATTTCGCCGGGATCAGAATGATTTCTTCAAGGTCTGGAAGCGCGAGAGGTCAGTGGATCTTATAGGGCATGTGCCGTGGTGGAAAGATGATACGGTCAGCCGTATCATACGGGTCACCCGTATTATCATTTTTTTAATGATTTAAGATTATGTGTTAATTATTTATTTATGCCGTTAATTAGTTTGTTTGTTTAATTAGACGTTTATTTAATTAGTAAATGGACCGGGCTTCGCTCGTAAGAGTCTAGGGTTATGTTTAGTTGTCTATTTAAATGATTGTAGTCTTCAGTTTAATCATGGAATAGGAATTGTTTTTGATTTATTTTTCAATTTATTGAGTTTATTTTTCATAAAGTAGTTATAGTTTATTCTGTAGCTTCCTACGTGGCTTTACCAACGATATCGGTACGCATCATTGGTGCTTTCATTGACGAATGACGGACATGGGTGGTCTCTCTTGCGCCGTTCTCATTCTCGAAGATCCCGAAGACATCGAAGAACTCTGCCAGCAAGTGCATACAACAATTAATAATCTCACCATGGCAGAGCTTGCACACCTCCAAGCAAGTGGGTATCTCACGCTTTTGGAGCACCAGCGGTTGTCCCAGCCGTTGCTACACCAGGCCTACCATTAGACCTCGCACAAGATGGTTTTGGGCCTAATTCTTTCGAGTCTAACAATTTATTTGGGCTGCAGTCAACTATGGGCTCAGTTCTATCTTTGGACCCAATTCCAGCTTTGGACCCAATCTTTAAACCAGGTTTTGGACCTATATTTTTTTGGCAGAAAATATATGAGCCTCAGGTTGACTTAGGACTACAATGTACTTTTTTCAAGTCCATTCAACGTCCATTTGATTCGGGCAAGCGTGTGCAAGAGATACAACACGTCGTGCATATTTTTAACTCATCCACCTTGAGGACAAGGTGTTTTTCGAGCGCAAGGGAGTTGATACGGTCAGCCGTATCATACGGGTCACCTGTATTATCATATTTTTAATTATTTAGGATTATGTGTTAATTATTTATTTATGTCATTAATTATTTTATTTGTTTAATTAGATGTTTATTAATTAGTTAGTGGATCGGGCTTGGCCCGTAAGATTCTAGGGTTATGTTTAGTTGTCTATTTAAACGATTGTAGTCTTCAGTTTTAATCATGGAATAAGAATTGATTTTGAGTTATTTTTCAGTTTATTGAGTTTATTTTTCATAAACTAGTTATAGTTTATTACGTAGCTTGCTACGTGGCTCTACCAACGATATCGATACGCATCAAAAGATCCCAGCCATAGACTTACTCGCCCTCAAACTGTAATCTATTGGGTGACAACGACGACTACCAAAGAAGGGCTTCAGGTAACAGTTCAGTTTTGTTGGGTTCAACTGCGGCAAAATCTAGGGTTTGGTTCTAATTTCAACCATGCTTTGAATCAATTTACATATTTTTGAGGAACCCTTAGAATTTGGGAAGGATTTGCGCCAGGAGAAATCTTTTAGTGCTCCAACAGAGCACGTGCTCGCCAATCACTTAAGAAATTTTTGGCTTCACTGACAGTTTGTATAGATGGAGCACTTTAATTGGACTTAGAGCACCACGTGGTGCTCTAATGGAGCACTGAAAAATGTCTCTTGCGCCAGAGGCAACATCGGAAAAGGAACCGGAGTTAGGGCACGCCGGCCTGAATCCTCTATAGAAGAATTGGAAAATTCATCTCCCTCTTGACTTGTACTGGGACTAGTATGATTCACAAACCCCATAGTGCTCTCTTTAGCTGTACTGAAACTGAGGCATTTGAAGGACTGATTGAAGATAAACCTGAGGTGTAACTCTTCGTATTCGTCCGCCTCCGTGTAAGATCTCTGGCTATTCTTCAGCAGCTCGCTTTGGCCGCGAGGTTGGTGCTTGTCTGACTCTGTAAAGGGCGGTTTTCAATCATTTTCTCGGGCTGGGGGAAGAAGAACGAGAAAGGATGTGGTGAAGGTGAAGGAGGAGAGAACCAAATTTATAACATAGTTATGAGACTACTATAAATGGTTCTACATAAAATAGTAAATACAATTTTGAGTTTCAAAAAGTTTCTCCAGAATCTAATTGTATCATGTTCTGCAGGATTAGAATTCTAGAATCGTGAGTTTTTCACAAAACTGGCTCTGTTGGAGCCGACAAACACGGAGGAAACCCTCACTGGGAACAAATACTAGTATAGAACTGTTTTGAAACCAACAGTACTATCGTTGGTTATTGTAAACAAACCGAGAGTGGTACTGTCGATTTTTAGCTTTCACACCCCAGGAAAGAACCGATTTTTAGACTATCAGTTTCTCGTAACCGAGCTTAGTATCATCGGTTTCGTGAAGAACAACCGACTTTAGTAATTTCGGTTTTATACTTAAACTTATAAACCCTATCCATTCGTTTATTTCTATATCAGTGGCCACGTATTCTCTCTACGTCATCTCTGTGTATCCCGACCGACGAAGAAGAAGGCGACCAACTGGCGACCTCCGCGCCAGATTGAGGGCACCCATTGCCGCCGGTATCATCCCACCCCAGCGCCGAAAGTGAGTCTTCTCTTCTCTTCTCTTATCTTCTCTTTCACTCTCACTGTCACTGTGATGAAGCATGCTCAATCTTTGTAACTTCTCGCCTTATTGCCTGAGATTTTGGTAATCGTGGGTAGATTATTGTGATACATATCAAATTTGGATGAAAATTGTTGAAAATTGGTTCAATTAGGGTTTTTTTATGAATGTAGGTACATTGTTGCAATCGTAGGTATGTTGGTAAACATTAGGGTTTTTTTTTTAATTAATTTTTTGGATAAACTTTCAGGAACTATGGTTAATCAAGTGTCGTTATTTCTTTATTGGGGTGGAAGTGTTATACCGAATGAGCAAGGTGTGGGATATGACCGTTCTCATCAACGAGTAATTCATGTCGATCGAAACATTAAGTATGAGGCGTTAATTGATTACTTGAATGGAAAAAATTACATAGGACGTGTTGCTAAGATGACTTGTCTATATCCGATTAGTGTGCCCCTAACCCGTTGATTTATATTCCATTGGAGATTGAATGCGATGATAGTGTGGGAGTCATGTGCGGTATAATTGATTTAGGTAAATTTAGTTGTATTCATCTCATATTGGATATAGAGTTTCATCAGTCTTCTGCAATTGGCTTTGACCAGAGCGTTCTGGCAATCGGTTCCACTTCATCGATCCTAACCCAATTCCCCGATAACATGGTTCATTTAGGTTCAACTTCATCTATTCTAACCCAATTTCCCGATAACACGGTTCCTTCTTTTACTCCTGAGTCAGAACCTAATCATGACACGATGATAGCAACTCTAGGTGATGGTAGATTACCTTGAGGGACATATGTGAGCCTTGTTTGGGCGGGCAGTCTGGATGATGATGATGATGATGATGATGATGATGATGATGATGATGATGATGATGATGATGATGATGATGATGATGATGATGATGATGATGATGATGATGATGACGACGATGTTGACCTAATGTTTGATTCACCGGTGTGTGACGACTAGGATCATGATTTGGGTGGTAGGATGTTCAAAATTGTTACGAGCCTATGTCTGCTTCTTTTGTTGAGTTTGATTTGGCGGAGGTTGAGAGAGCATGCGCCAAAAATCCTTCAAAATACAGATGTGGGTCCTTATGGTAACCAAAAACTAAAGAGCCAACAACTTCACTTGTCTTTCCCACTAAAGAACATTTGATAGATGTTGTCTCCATTTACTCTATTCATCGGAATCGTTCCCTCATTGTCTGAAAAGCGAATAAAGAGTCGTGGGTGGCAGCTTGCAAAGTGACCAAAGAAAAGGGTTGCAAGTGGTATATCAGAGGTAGGTTGAAGTCTAACCTAGGGTTGTGGATGATTTCTCATTACGAGGGACCTCACACGTGCATGTATGCCTCCATTGGACTAGATCATCCAAACCTCTCATCAAGACTCGTAACCAAATTTGTCTTGAGTCATATCAAGAATAACCCTGAGTACAAGGTGAATGATATCATACTAAACATGAAAGAACAGTCGTTTCGGTTTTGCCATTGCAGGAGCGCATCATACTATTCTGGTACACATAGTCACTCTTGCATAATTTATTTTGTAAATTTAATTGATGAATTATATACTCGATTGCTTGATTATCAACTACTTTCTATTTATAGGTTCAGGCACTATAGATGGTATGGCGCATAGCGGAGGGCCATTTGACAGTATACGAGGTCCTGTTACACCAGGCAGGCTGGAGTGAGGTACGAGTGATTTGCAGGTCCGTGTCTGAGCAGACGGTGGGAATTGATGTGATGCAAGCAGAACAGGTGGCATGCACCCATCATGATGCTCCTTCTAGCAGTGGCCTCACGACTGCAGCTCCTACTGTAACGCTACACAAGCCCAGGTGTAAGATGCGCGGTCGTGCCTCATCTACAGTTCAAACAGGTCCAGTCGTGGAGTCCCTCGTCGATGAGCCCGAGTACGATATCACTGCCACATCCACTCCACCACCATCACCGCCGCCTACCACCACATCCACTCCAACACCACCACCTCCTCCACCACCACCTACCACCACATCCAGTCGAGTACCACCAACCACTAACAACACGCATGCTGAGGGTAAGTCATAAGTATAATCAGTTCAAATATTTTTTTTACGTTTTTTTAAATATAATCTTGTATTATAAATAATTGTGGTGATGTAGGGACGAGTGGCTCCCCAACATTCAATCTCGCAGTATATCTCTCGCAGCCGACGGAGGATATGTCCCAAGTCACACAACTGACTCAAGAATCACTCGGTGAGGCATTACTGTCGTTGGCAAGAGGACCTCCTCCAGTGAAAAATGTGTACAAAAAGAAACGAAAGGCAAGAGAGGGGGAGAACCCCCCCCCCCCCCCCCCCCGCCACTAGGTAAAAGAGTGTCCTAACCACGCAAATGCGGTACATAGTTGGTTAGGATGATGTTCTTTGAATCAAAAAGTTGTATAATATTTTGGTTAGGATGATATTCTTTGAATCAAAAAGTTGTATTATGGATCAAAAAATAGGCGTCTGGATTTTTTGAATGTAATATAAATATTTATGTTTTTCGAGGAAATTTAGATGTTTATTGTATGTAATGATAACTAGATTTGGACTGTGTTGGAGATGCATGTTTTGGACAGGGAGGTTAGAAATCTTACAAACTGCTCTGGAAATTGGCTAAGTACAGAACAGACAATATTTAAAAGCCGGCTTTAGTAAAATCGGTTCTTCATAACCGATATCCATACCGTCGATTTTAAGTTTGACTTGAAAAAGCTAAAAATCGACAGTACCACTCTCGGTTTTGTTTCCAATAACCGGCGATAATACTGTCGGTTTCAAAACAGTTCTAGATTGGTATTTGTTCCCCACTGAGAGTTCCCTCCGTGTTTGTCGGCTCTAACAGAACGAGTTTTGTGAAATACTCCGAATCGTAACGTAAATTTACAACCAAGTTAAAACATAGTTATGAGATTACTATAAGGGTGATGATAATTACAGAACAACAAACAATAGTTACGCACAATTCAAGTAGAAAGACCAAAATGCCCTTTTTGTGCCTTTGAAATTAATTGTTTCCTGTCACTCTCTCTCTCATCTCCTTATCTATCTACACCTCTGTCCCAGCTCTTCCCCATCATTTTGACTTTTACCACTATTCACTGGGTCACTTTGACTCGGTGATTCGGATAGCAAAGTAATTTAATTTTTTGATAATTTTTTCATGGTGTTGTAGAGTATAAGTTGCTCACCGTGAAAAAATTGTCGAAAATCGCATTATTTTGCTATCGAAATCACCCGGTCAAAGTGACCCATATACGAGTCAAATATCCTCAATGATGGGCAAGAGCTGGGACAGAGTAGTATCTCTCAAACTTCTCTGTTTCAGGTTTAGTATTGATATGATGAAGAAGGGCGACACTACTACCATCACCAGCACTATAACCTCCACCAAAATTACAGCCATGAAACTCAAATTGATTTCCAGACTTTGAAAAACGTCAAGAGTCCCTGTGTATCCAATTGACCAGCGGCGACACAGCTCCACCCAACCCATCATCATCACCAGTTTAGTCAATCCCCCCCCCCCCCCCCCCCCCACACACACACAAACACACACACCGTTGATTGACGTCAGTCTCTTCGCCGCGACAACCATGTCTGACCCATTCGAAATGCAGATTTCGAACCCAATAAAGTTCCATACCGAACAATATATCGATCCACGAATGCAAACAAGATCTGGAAACAAGGAAACCCCCTCCCAAATTAAATCGCCCTGGAGAATCTGACCAAGAAGAAGAATAAAGAAAGGACAATGATGAAAGAAAGAAACAAAACCCATGAATTTTTGGAACTTATGCACAAAGACGAACCAACTGGGAGAGTGAGATAATCCTTTTTTTTTTTTTTTTGATAAACGGGAGAGTGAGATAATCAACAAAGCGTAGTAGTTGCGTTCGGATTTAGGGATCTAACATAAAATGTCCAGTAACTATAAGATGGTGTGCTGTAATTATCAGCACCCTTATTACAAATGGTGCCAAATTAGATTGAAGTTATGATTTTTATTTTTTGGGGAAATGATTTTCTTCTCAAACCAGGCCATGGCCCAACAAATCAGTTTCAATTATATTTGTTATCCAGTCCGGATCATTAAAATATCACTTTGGATAACCATTTGGGCCACCAAGTGGGCTGCAACAATACAGATGCGTTGAGTAAATGAGGTCACGTAGCGCGTAGAATTCTCGAGAAGTTATGAGCAACGGATGAGAGTCATTTGGCTATCTGAGGCGTCTTCCACTACCGTTTCACTTTTCTCATTGAAGAGAAGTAAATTCTCTCTCACTTTCCTCATTGAAGAGAAGTAAATTCTCTCTCACTTTCCTCATTGAAGAGAAGTAAATTCTCTCTCTCTCTCTCTCTCTCTCTCTCTCTCTCTCTCTCTCTCTCTCTCTCAAACGGTTCCAGAGGGCAGAGAGAAATGAGATATTTTGAATCGCTATAAAAAAACACCGACAAAATCTCCATATCTTTCACAATTTTTACTCCACCAAAGATCGCCTGAGCTTCTGCATCTCTAGCAGACGATCCAAAAGACAATTTAATCCCCTTACCGGCGACGAGGAGACCATTTTCGTCACGATCGACCACTCCGGCACTTGCTAGTTGCAGCTCATGGCTCCAGCTTGCATCCGTGTTGATCTTCGGCCAGATTGGAGGCGGCTTTGACCAAAACATTGCAGGAGTTGGTAGGATCTGAGCCGGTTGAGAATCATCCCTCACATGCATGTTCAGATCCATAAAAGATAAGTTCTATTGTACCTCTTCTATCAACAAATATGCCGATTTCCTTGTCTTTTTGTGGACGATTTAATTTCTGTTATACCAAGTCAAAGAAATTCCCAAAGAGAACTTGATTCTTTCATCTTTTTGCAGAAAGTTGAAGGTCGTCATGAATTATTCCGGCAAATAGACCGTTGCGTTGTCGCATGTTGGATGATGTAAGAGCCTTTCCAGATCTCCTTCGAGAATTTACATCGCCGAAACAGGTGGGTCTCGGTCTCTTCTACGTCACCACAAACTGAACAAGAATCTGGTAAGTCTATTCCTCTTCTTGTCGGATTGATTTTTGTTGGGAGCCCTCTGAATTTACGAAATATGTTATAATTTTTTTTTCTAAGGAATATATGTTATAACTTGATCCAAGTTATAAGTATGTTGAAAACCAATTTTTTTTTTTTTTTTTTTGCAAAGAAATTAATCTTTTTTATTTAAGTAGAGGCTTTATCCAAAGCCCAAATATCAGATACAAAGTCAGGGCATACTATGGCCCAATACATATCACATGGAGCTGATAAGCCCATTCTCGCTAGACTATGTGCGAGGGCATTTCCGTCCTTTCGCACGAAATTAGGTTTAGTACACTTAAAGCTTCTGGAGAGCTCTCTCACAGTTGAGAAGAGGCTCTCCATTTCTGAGCCGCTCATTTCCTCTGTCCTTCCATTCTCTTCTCCTCTAGCAATCTTCTGAACCAGCTTTAGGTTATCGGATTCGATGATTAGATTTCGAAACCCTCGACCATGTGCCATCAACAGAGCTTGACGCCAAGCAATCGCCTCCGCAAGCAGTGAATTAGTTGTGAAAGGGATCTGAAATGAGAATCCAAGAACAAACTCGCCTTTTGAGTTCCGTATGATTGCTCCTCCACTAGATCTGTTCAGGGGAAGGGAGATGGCGGCATCTACATTGATTTTCAGGCGACCACAGGGAGGGGGAAGCCACCGCCGGCTTCCTTCTGGCTGATTTCCTGCATGCACATCATTATCCGAAAGATAAGTACTGATGAACTCCTCTTTTGCCGAAATTGCTTCAACAACCAGATCCTCTTCCTTCTTATCTGCACAGTCGAAAATTTTTCTATTTCTAGAAGTCCAAATTAGCCACAGAGTGAATAAAAATAGACATCTCTTATCTTTTGAAAGATTAAGAAAATTTTCACGAATTCGTACTGGAAAAGGAATCTGAGAATGATTTAATTGCAGGTCAAGAAGAGGGGAATCAATAATCTTCCTAGCATACGGACAGTCAAGGAAAAGATGAGGCAGAGTTTCAGTCGCAGAGTAACAGTAAACACAATGCAACGGTAAATTAACTCCTTTTTGATACAGTCTTTCCTTTGTAGGAATACAGTTGGTCAATAAACGCCAGAAAAAGATTTTGATTTTACCTGGAAGTGTTAAATCCCAAACAAGATTGAAAAAGTTATTATTACTGGAACTTGTACTGCATTTCCCAGAAAAATTTTTGGAATTTTGATTTATGATAGTAAAAGCAGCGTGATAGGCAGTTTTAACAGTATAAACACCATCTAAAGTCTGGGACCAAACAGGAGAGTCATGATTGTTTGGATTTGAAAGAGGGATGTTAATAATACATTCAAACTCATCCTCAGAAAAATGTTGTTTAATCAAATCATGGTTCCAGGTAAAATCCTCTTTAATCAGAGCAGAAACTTTGGAGTTCAAAGGTAAGGAAGGGGGACTAAGAGGCTTACGACCAAATCCTATAGGCAGCCATCTATTGTAATAAATCCAAGTGTTTTGGCCATTACCTATGCCTTGTCTGACAGCTTGAAAAATAATATTTTTGGCAGCTATTAGGCCACGCCAAATAGTAGAACAGCCACTATTAGCTTCAGCAGTAATAATAGAATGGTTGCGAAAATATTTGCCTTTCATGACTCTAGATAACAAAGACGTAGGGTTTTGGAAAATTCTCCACACTTGTTTTCCTAAGAGGGCTATATTGAAAGCATGCAAATGTCTAAAACCCAGCCCCCCAATGTTTTTAGGAGTACACAAAGAATTCCAATTTTTCCAATGAATTTTTGTTTTGTCCAAATTATGGCTCCACCAGAAATTAGAAAACAGTTGTTGGAGTTGCTTACAAAAATTTATTGGAAGAAGATAGACAGACATGATATAAGTAGGTAGCGATTGAAGAACTGATTTTATAAGAATTTCCTTACCTGCAGGAGAAAGAAATTTATTTTTCCAACCACTAACTTTATTCCAAATTTTTGCTTTAATATCTTTAAAAGTGTTAGTAGTTTTACGACCATAAATTGTGGGTAAACCCAGGTACTTATTATGATTATCCGCGATAGGGATTTGAAAAATACAAGAAATATCATGTCTAGTTTGACTAGAAACAGTTGGTCCGAAAACAAGTTTGGATTTGTCTTTGTTTATGGACTGACCCGAAGACTTGCAGTAAAGATAAAGAATGGAATTTAAAGTAATAGCATCATCAATCTTTGCTCTTGAAAAAAGCATGCAGTCATCGGCAAAAAGTAATTGAGTAATAAAAGGTGAAGATTGGCTGGCCCTAACACCTCTTAAAATTTTTTGGTTGATGGCTTGATTAATTAGACAGATAAGGCCTTCAGTACAAATGTCAAATAAATAAGGACTAATAGGGTCACCTTGTCTAATGCCACGAGTAGGTGCAAAAGGCGAAGAATTTTGACCATTAACCAAAACTGAAAAGGTAACAGTGGTTATGCAAGTCATAATACGCTGAATAAAAACATCCGGGAAACCCATATTAGTCAAAACATTACGAAGGTAGCCCCACTCAATTTTGTCATAGGCCTTTGCCATATCTAATTTTAAAGAAAAAGACCCAACTTTCGATTTTTGGTTATTTATAGTATGAAGAGTCTCAAGAGCAATAATAGCATTGTCTGAAATAAGGCGGCCTTTAATGAATGCTGATTGGGAAGGATCAATAATTTGAGGCAAGATATTCTTCAACCTGTTCGCAAGAGTTTTCGAAATAATTTTGTATAGAACATTACATAAGCTAATGGGTCGAAAATCAGTTGCACAAGCGGGGTTAATTTTTTTTGGTATCAAAACGATAGCAGTTTTGTTAATAGTAGAGATATCCCCACCATTGTTAAGGAAATTTAAACAATAATTCGTAACATCGTTACCAATAATGGACCAGAATTTTTGGTAAAAAATAGCTGGAAGTCCATCTGGTCCAGGAGATTTAGTAGGGTGCATAGAAAAAATAGCCTCATAGATCTCATCAGCAGTATATGGTTGTGATAAAAGCTCATACATAGGGGAAGAAACACGACAAGAAATAGCATCACTAGCATGAGTAAAATCAGTATTACTAGAAGTGAAAAGATCTTGGTAGAAAGTTTGAAAATAATTTTTAATCTCGTTCTGGTTCTGAAGAGTAATACCATTCGAGTCAGTTATCCTAGAAATGCGATTTCTTTTTTGCCTTTCTTGGTACTGTTTATGAAAAAAATCCGTGTTCCTATCACCATGCTTAAGCCAATTAACTCTAGAAGCTTGTTTCCACTTTATTTCATCATCAGTTATAAGTTTGTTTAAAGCAATGCTAACCTCTTTTTTTCTTTCCAAATTAACAGCAGATTGGCAACCATTATTCAGCAAAGCAAGTTCTTGAAGCAGGTTGTGACGAAGTTGTCTTTTTTTATGGTGATTTGATTTTCCCCAAATTTGTAAATTTGTTGTAAGATTTGAAATTTTGCTAGACATGAGATGTAAATAATTAGTGCTAGACGTAGGATAGGTCCATACCTCCTTCACCAGGTTGTGGCACTCTTCTGATTTTGCCCATTCAGCCGCAAAGAGAAAACGCCTTGGAGTTTTGGGCATCGGCGGATCGTCAAGAACCGTAATCAGCAATGGTAAGTGATCTGATCCTGTGGTTTGCAGTACGTCTACACGACTGAATTGAAACAATGCATCCCAACTATATGAACAAACCCCTCTGTCTAGCCTCTCACGAACATTGTCAGGCTCCGGACGTCCATTATTCCAAGTAAAGAGCGGACCAGTAAATCCCATATCAAACAAATCACAATCATCTAACACTGCATTAAAATCAAGCATCTGTTGAATACTCCGTTCATTATCGCCTGATTTCTCCTTGAGGCTAAGGATCTCATTAAAATCACCAAAGACTAGCCAAGGAACTCCCTGGCCTGGATTCAACCTTCTCAATAAATCCCAAGAAAATCTCCGGCGATTAGTGACAGGATCGCCATAGAAACCAGTAATAAAAAAACCTTTGTTGTTGTTATCCGGTGGACGAACAAACCCATGTATGTGATAGCGATTGTAGGATAGAATTCGAAGATCCACCGATCTATCCCACAGCAAAGAAAGACCACCACTCATCCCAACTCTAGAAACATGTAAACCATTACCAAACCCCAATTTTCTTTTAATCTCCTCCGCCTTAGGGACCGCCAGTTTGGTTTCAGAGAGAAAAGCAATTTCGGGTTTTTTGTCTTTTGTAAGGGAGTTTAAGACATGGAACGTTGAGGCACCCCCAAGTCCTCGAACGTTCCAACCAAAGATTTTCATTGTGACCGGCAGGGTTGGTCCTCGCCAACCTCTGCCGATAGAGAGGGAAGAGAAAAGTCTCGATTCCCTAATTTAGGTTTCTTTGGATTGCATGGAGTAGGAGTATTAGCAGTTGAAAGCCTTTTATCTCCCAAAATAGAGGAGTCCATCGTATCAGTGCCTCTGTTACCAGATCGAACAATGAGTCTTTTAGCCGCTGCAATTGCTTTACCCTTATTTATCGACACAGTAGTTGGAGAGAGGGAGTTATCCGTTTGTCCACCATCGTTACCCAAAAGTTCGTCCTCATCCAGGTGTTCATCCTGGCCCACATCAGCATCGCACATCTCCGCAATATATTCCAAATGGGACTCTTTTTCTCTCTGTTTCAGCAGCATCTGTCCTTCCTCAGTGGTTGGATCTGGGTCAGGCTCTGTTTCGTCCGTACTCCCCCCCCCCCCCCCCCCCCCGTGTAGTCACTGCGCTGGTCCCTAGTGTTAATATTAAATTTCAGTTGTCTTTCATTAGGCGATAGGGTGGATGGACCAAAAGCAGAAGAAATGTCGTCGTTGTAACCCAGAACAAAGTTTAGCATTGCCGATGCATCCATCCAATTCCCATAAAGAATGGGAACATCCTCTAATGGACAGCCCACTGCAGTAACAGCATCACACTCCTTAGCCTCATGACCCATCACACCACAGAAACTGCAAATGTTTGGTAGTTTCTCATAGCGTAGGAGGACACATTCGACATGGTTATCAGCAATGTTGGCATAAGCCACACGCATTAAAGGTTCATGTACACTGACAAGAACTTTAATACGAATGCATCTTCCTGATAAGGGTCCTCGATTTGGGATGTCTACCGCCTTAACTTGACCTATCATGGAACCAATATCATCACCAACAGCCTTAGTACGACAATCTGGCGGCAGTCCCCACACTTGGACCCAAATATACGCCTCATTATAGCGAAGAGTATTCATCTTCTTCCATGGGTACCATCGTTCAAGAACAACCACATCCCCCCTGTAATACCAGGGCTGATTATCCATAGCAAAGTCCACCTGGTCCTCTCTTTCGAACACAAACTGGAACACCTTCCCTCCTTGAGGATTAACAGTAAACCCACGTGGATCACCCCAAGCTTTTGCCATCTTGATTTTCAAGTGACTGATGTTGATACTTTTGGAAGTTAGAATTTTTCCAAAAATACTTCGACGGCACAGTGCTTGACCCTCGACAATGGATTCAGCCTTGATTTTACATCCCCTTTTCTCCTTTTCAGTGATACATAAATGAGAAAGCATCTCATCAATTTCTTCATCAGTTTTACCCTCATACGGCTGGGGATAATTCTTTTTGCGTGAAGTACTCATTGCAAGGTTGGTAGTGACTCTAACCAGATGGATGAGTTTGAAAAAGTGTAGGAAATAGTTCGGGAAAGTTGGAAAGGATAATGATAAAGCACAGGAAAACAGTTGGAAAACTGAAGTCCTAAATAAAAGGAGCAGTTATCTCCTTGCGAAGGAGGAAACTGACACCCAAGCAGAGAAAATAACGTCAGTTATCTCCAAGTTATGGAGATAACTACCAGCAGGATCAAATCCTAAAATTTAGGGGAAGAAAATATTGAGGAGAGAGGAGAGAGCGTTTTTAAGAAAACAGTTACCCATCAATATTATCTTGCCTCTCCGTAACTTATAGAAAGACAAAATTGTATGTTCACTTAAATTGAATTTACTACTATTCAATTTAAGTTTTTCAACAAGATTTTCATAATCTTTACATAATCTAGAATTATAGCGTGTTTGGTTAGTTTTTTTTTGGAAAAACAAGCTTGTATTTTTCTTTAAAAAAAAAAAAAAGCAAGCTTGTATTTTATTTAATAGTGGGTTTATCGATAACCCATGAGTCATACAAGTTGGGAGGGTAGCATATTATCAGGATCGGCCCAAGACATTTGAGAGCTTAAAACAAGTAACAAATTTGTGGCCCCAAATAAAAAAAAAACATACATACATAAAATAGTATACTTTTAGAAGAAAAAAATACATTTTTTATTTGTAATACGTATGTACGATGGATTAGGTTGATTTTAATCAACATTAGAAACGCTTACAATATTTTCGGTCAACTTTGTGGCAAAAATATAGATTACCGCTTGACTAACATAAATGCATGATAATTACCTATTAAATAAAAAGATATTTGAATCAAAATTACAAAATAACGGGAGGTGGGGGGGGGGGGGGGGGAGCTACCGGTCCGGGGGCCTATAGCAGCTACTTAGGCGGCTTTACATAGGCTTGGTTTGGCATATAGTCCAATAAAAAAAATACGTTATGCCCAAGCCCAATTTAACCAGGTCATGGTCAAAGACATTTGCGTCTTTTCGACACCAATAAACCCTACCAGTCCGTCCCAGCTCTTTCTTCTCATCTGACTTTCTTGACTCGTATCTGGGTTACTTTGCCCGGGTGATTTGAATAGTAAAATAATACGATATTTTGATAATTTTTTCACCATATTATAGAGCAACTTTTATTCTACAACACCATGAAAAAATTATCAAAAAATTATATCGGTTTGCTATTTGAATCACTGGGTCAAAGTGACCCAGTGAATAGTGACAAAAGTCAAATTGGGAAGAAAGAGCTGGGACAGACTGGTACAAGTGATAAGACTACGCAATTGTATCCTCACAAGGAGTTCTTTCTAAAACACAAAGCATGATCCTTCCGATTTAACCGAGAGACCAACTGAAAGTTACCCGAATCAACTGAAAGAGATAAGAAATCACGATTCATCGCAGCATGTATGGCAAATTTTACATCAAAGCTTCCACAATTAAGTAGTTGTTTGTTTAGTGGAATGAGGAAAGCCATACCCAAAATGAAGTCGTCGTCGTCCGAATCACAGCACCAACGCCAAATCTATGTTCTTCCAGGGAGATAGACGCATAAACCTTCATCTTTGACAACTTCAAAGGAGGCAGAGACAAGTGCGCTGCTCCAGGAGAAGAAGGTGTATATGCATGCACCGATCTCAACCGAAGTTAAGTACTACCAAGATATTCATTATGTGTCGCTAAATGCAAGATAACCATAAAAAATTTGAGAGAATCTCTTTCTACAGAATTAAAAGCTTCCATATTTCGTTCAAACACAATAATACTCCATTATAGATGACTCGTGATCTGCGAATTTTGGTTCGTAAAGGCGGTGTAGATTTGTCGGAGTCGAAGAGCAAGCGGCATATTTGTGGAAGGAATGTACAGATCTACCAGTGGGAGTTTACAAGCTGACGAGTTCAAGAACAATCGAAAAAATATGGGACTCCGTCTCAACTCTATTACAGCAGAAGCAGCAATCGTTCGATAAGAAAACCCATTTTTGTAAGATTTGTCTTAATTGCAATACATTGATGAAAAAATTCCAGATAAAAGCTTTAATTTTTCAAGAATAATAAGATTCCAAATATTCTTCTAAAAATGGTCACTACTAGAGCTGCTACTAGACATATGAATATAGAAACCATCACGGCATAGAATTGAGACTGCAACATAATATGTTGATCTAACAGTATAGTCACCATGAACGGTTTGAGACCAGACAAAGTTATCATGATTTAAGGGAGAACAAAACTAAGGGGTATTTGTAACATGGCGTGGGCTTCATCTTATGAAAAAATTGAAAAGATCATGTCACGATTCCATGTAAAATCATGCTTAATAAGATCATAAACGAAGACGGTGTTAGGTAAGGTAGGAAAACTAAATGGTTTTCGACCTACCCTTTAGATCGAATTAGGAAAACTAATTGTAATTTTATAACTACTCAATTATTGATTCTTATCAATTTTCTACCTGAAAAACATATTAATTCATTTACTTTTTTGAGAAAGTTAATTCATTTACTTGGAATAGGGATGACAATTGGATCAAATCCAAATGGGTATGATCCGGTTCGTTTACAAATGGACTACATATGGATCACTTATTTTGTAATCCGTGAAACGGGATCCGGTCCGATTAGGTTATTATACATATGCACGATATCAAGTTTAAGATCCCAACGTAGTTGTTCGATATTCATGGACTTGTACCTTTCGTAAATAACCAAGCTCTCAAGTCACTCATAAAGAAAGCATCTGTCTGTAGACGAGACTGACAGCTCCCAGATTGCACAAACCCAGCCACAACTCCTGAAAGCATGCAAGGAAGTTCCACTGACCAAGGTACACAAAGGTATGTTTCTTTCAGATTCAAAGTTAGCTATCTATCTATCCCCTTCTTCTTACAGTCCATTTATGTATGATAGACTTTCGTAAATCTCTCCTGCAACCTCTTTTCGTCAAGCAACCATGACAAGGAGAATAAGCATTGAGAGGGCCCGGTATTGTTGAAGAATGTCCATCCACCAGCCCCATTATAACATCATCAAGAGCCGAAATTTCAGCATTCACCAATCTCATAGTGCAGGTCGTCAGAACCACAATAGGCTGCAAAATATGAAGCACCCTTCCTTATGCATCACAATCACAAATTACCTCTTAAATCCTTACACAGATTATTCTGTATGCCAATAAAATTAAACTAAATCATTCAAAGCTGTTATGATATTACAAGCATCCGAAAAAAAGTTTGAAAGATGTATCATCATCTGCCAGCTAAACCATATAAATTGCCCCTAAGGGCATGCTTTTACCCTCCTTGCCCCTCTTGATCTCCTACTGGCTTCAAGCCCCTCCTAATGGCCGCCCCAGGGCCAACGTAGATCGTAGTCGGATTACCATGCAGGAGGTCTTCTACTTCTGGAGCTCCTTCGACAAGCCTGACTCCCCTCGCCTGCAACCTGGCCTTCTGGAACCTGGGCTTCTTCCTCTGCAACCTGGTCTTCTTCCTCCGCAACCTGGCCTTCTGGAACCTGGGCTTCTTCCTCTGCAATCTGGCTTTCTGGAACCTGGGCTTCTTCCTCAGCAACCTGGCCTTCTGGAACCTGGGCTTCTTCCTCTGCAACCTGGCTTTCTGGAACCGGGGCTTCTTCCTCCGCGACCTGGCCTTCTAAAATATGGACTTCTTCCTCTGCAACCTGGCTTTCTGGAACCTGGGCTTCTTCCTCAGCAACCTGGCCTTCTGGAACCTGGGCTTCTTCCTCTGCAACCTGGCCTTCTGGAGCCGGGGCTTCTTCCTCCGCAACCTGGGCTTCCTTGTTGGCAACCTGGGCTTCTGGAACCTCAGGAAATACCCCATCTGGTTGAACTAAATCTGCATCTGCACTACGGGTACTATCCAAGATCTTACCAAAGAGCTTCACCTCACCAATTCTACATGGTCTTCCCGAATCCAATGCTGTGTTACCACCATGATCGGATCTCTTGTCTAGAGACAAAATCGGGAATCGGGGAGCTGAACTATTGGCCTCTAGACTGTTGCATTTCTGCAGCAAATTCAAACCAGCACATGCATTCCCATCTACCTCAGCAAGGTTCTTGGAGCAAATATTTCCACTCATTTCATTCCTTGTTGCTTCCATTGGTATAAATTGTGCCGCTGGGACCTTGCAAGATTCAAGCGCAGACTTATGCCTGTTACAATCATCATCTGCATCAGCTGAATTGATACCAATAGTTGACTGCGCACCCTGCTGAAGCACTCTCTCACAATGGCTTGAAGGAGGAGAAACATTCAGGTCAAATGACCAGGAAAGAGACCCTAAAGAAGGATGTAATTCCAAGCTAGTCAGTTGTTTCTTTCCAGGATGTTCCAGAAGAGAGTTTGCATCAATGGTAACATTAAAAGCCTCCTCCGATGTATTCATGTCTTGGTCATCAACTAGAGGGGACACAGAAACAGTTGCACGTACATTGACATCTTCACAAGCAGAACTGTTCTCTGAATGCAGTTGTTTCTTCGCAAGGTCAGATACTAAACAAGCAGTAGAAGCCTTACTGGCAATAGTCTCACCTTCAGTACCAGATACTATGAAATTTAGCTGTTGCTCCAGGGCAAATCGTGAAAGCATCTTCTTAGTGAATTTGATTACCTCCGTTGAAGGGACTACGCCCGAATTCCCACCTAAAAAGACAAGAATTAAAATAAAACATAATTAGAGGGAGACGAGGTATCCAAAGAAAAGAAATCCACCAAAATAATCTCAAGGTTGTCAAAAAAAAAGTAATAATCATAATATAAGCCATTAACAAGAGATTTGAACAAGTACAGGAATACAATATCAAATGTTAACTAACACCTTATATACAATCACACATGACGTAGTTTAAATAAATGCAAAGTGACAATTAGCATTAACAGCAGAGAGTAATGTATGAACTGGATTCTAGCATCCAGTATCCGGAACAACATTATGACCATGTGACCACAATTTCAAAAATTCTTAGCTGTCACTGCACGTATTTAACCGCCTAAATGAAACTAGCACTAGAGTAAAAATTATGATTGCATATCCAATAAAACAATGCCACGAGCACAAATTGAAACCATCTCACGCAGTGGACAGCTCTTCAGATAGATAATTGAGTTCTGCACTCAAAACACACTATAAATCAACAGATTTCCAAAAACAAAGGCACCGGAAACTAACATATCCATCAAAAATCAGCTACAACCCGGAGCTCAAAATATACATAAACCTCTACACAAAAGTCTCACGACATATTCATGAAAAATCTGTGATACCTTATACTCTTATGCAGTTCCAAGATCAAACTACCAAACACATCTCCTTACCTAAAAAGCCTCGTTAACTTAACAGTCAACACAGAATACGAACGAGAACTTCAAGATCAAAAGGAATCTTTCAGTTCAAGCCCTGTGACTGAGGCTCTCATGAGAAGAAAGTATGGCTCACTGAAGCTGTACCGCATGAAAGGATCCAATTAATAAGATGCAACGTGCTGCTTCCCTAAATACATGTGGTTCATTATAAAGGGGAAGATGAAGAGAAAAGCAGAGAAAATAGAGCAATACATAGGCAGGAGCTCTACATTCAGATTCAGACCATAATTACAGATGGAACAAGTGCACGATACCACATGTCCAATGGAGTTCCCCCTTTCTTTCCTCAATCCTTGATGTCCTCTCAATTAAAAGCCAGAGTGACCACAATTTTCTCATTGATATTAAAAATTGATTCACACATGCTGTCACAAAATGCCTAGCCATACGAGAGGGCACATTTTTTTTTACCTATCGACAATTCCATACTTTCCCCTTAAAGGTTTCTCAATCATAGGCAAAACCAACATACAGGCTTCAACTTAGGATAACTATTTGGAAAGTAAATGCTCCAACAAAGAGGATTCTTTAGTTGGTTGCCCACGAATCGAAAATTTCTAACTTTTGACTACCTTATATACTTATCCTTTATATTACTTCAACTTTAAACCTAATCTTTAGACACAAAAAGGAAATAGAATCAATAGGTTGTCGGTTATTATAGGTGCAATTCAGTAGTATGTTCTTTGAAGTTCATTAGTTACAAGTCCAATTGTGCTAGTGTAGTCGACCAAGAAAGAAATGTTATAAATGATTTCAATTTTAAACCATAGTTATCAAAATCTTACGATTCACGATTCGTATCCTACGATTCGATTCGATTCACCCATGAAACGATGTGAATCCCTTGGTGAATCTTAAATGGTCAAAAATTTCACTGAATCCCGATTCAAGATTCCGAATCTTACGATTCAGTTGCGATTCAATCCGATTCATACGATTCACCATCGATTCAGCTGAAGGTTTATTTGAGTTAGAGCTCTAGTGTAGGAAATAAAACTTCCATTTTTCTGAATGTTTTGCAACATGTGTTAGTTTTAAAATGACTTGTACATTTCTTTTAGTCAAAGACTAGTAGTTTTCTATTATTTTATATCTCCCTGACATCTCAATAGTTCCTTGCTCCACCTGTCTTTCTATATCTTCATTATAAAAATTGTGTAAAGTTTCTTATCACTAGCTAGGGAAGCGAGTTTCTGAAACTTTGAGCTTTCTTTTTCTAAAATTATGAATATATTAGCTCACACATGTTATAGTTTAGTAAAATATGTTATTATATGGACCTAACATAAGTGTAAGCGAATCTTTACGATTCACGATTCGATTCGATTCACGATTCAATGAAGGTGAGTTTCGATTCACTATCTGAATCCCGATTTGACAACTATGTTTTAAACTCACCATAGAAGATATGATTTTTCATAAATAACATGTTGACCCCGGATGTTCGAAAAGCGCTTCCGCAAAAGTATACCTTTTTACAAGTTAGTTTAGTTTTACAGTATGAAAATTGATTCAGACCACCTAGTTTTAGTAAGACGCCTCGGTGGCCGGTCTCCACATTATTAATCGAAGTCTTGTAAAGGGGATCGTGACAACGTGGTATCAGAGAAAAAGGTGGTTGGGGACGTTATGAGAAAAGTTTTTGAAGAAAAGTGTTGAGGTCATGGGTGTTAGTGGTTTTGATGTATTACTGATTAAAGATTTTTCTTAAAGTGTTGTTCTTTTATGTGCAACACGAGAATTGACATCATGTGGAAATATTTGAAGCTATTATTGTGGATTATTTGAAGGCAGGTGGGTTTTATCTTCATATGAGAAATTGTCATAGCTAGTCCTAGTTTTAGCAGTGTCATTCTCGGACTAAACCTAAGATAGTTTCTTTTCTAGATGGCAATGTTTAAATATTCGGGATCTGGTGAAAGGTCAATTGATGTCACTCGCGGGAACGGAGAGTCAGTTGAACGTGAAGCCGGTGGCACGGAGAATGGTTTAGACAGTTGAAATGATTATTTAGTAGTGACAGGTAAGAAAGGGCAATTGAAGGTTTAGTAGATGTTGTTGAGGCAAGTGGTGGAGTTATTACAATAGTGTGCTTTTAGGGGGTGAAACCAGCAACTTTTGAGGGATCCCAAACCCCAAGTGTTGCAGAGTCTTGGTTGTTGTTAGATAGAGAACATATTTGGTGCTTTGCCATGTTCCGAAAGACAAAAAGTCGAGTTCGCTACTTATAACTTAACTGGAGAAGCTTATCAATGGTAAATTCCTATGTCTAGAAGAGAGGTACTTACCACAACATCTGAGGGATCAAAAGATTGCGGAATTCCCCATGCTTTTCCTGGATAGCATGATCGTGGCGAAGTACGAGGCTAAAATTACTGAATTATCCCGTTATGCTTTGCACGTTGTTAGAGACGATGAACAAAAGGCGAGAAAATTGCGGAATTCCTCGTGCTTATCCGGGATAATATGATCGTGCCAAGTATGAAGGCTAAAATTGCTGAATTATCCCGTTATGCTTCGCATGTTAGAGACGATGAACAAAAGGCGAGAAAATTTGAGATGGGTCTTAGATGGAATACTAGGAACCGAGTAGAACACTTTAGGCTACCAATGTATCACGACGTGGTCAATTGAGCACTAATTGCCGAAAAGGGGATCGACGAAAGTAAGAAGTTTCATGATCAAAGGGCAAGGAATAGTGGGGTAAGAAATGTTAGAGGGAAAAAAATTCAAGGAGCACCAAATCAAACTGTGAACTTCAAGAGACAAGGAACCACGAAGGTCATGGTAACAGAATGAAGCACTGTAGTGAAGTTCCCCCACAACGTCTGAAGTTCCTAAAGCATCACAGGAACCCAAAATGTTACCAAAGCACCAATACTTGCTACAGATGTGGAAATGCTGGTTATCAAGCAATGAAAAGCACCAAGTTTCAGAAACTAAATGCGGCAACGGGTCGAGGAAACCATAACATGCCTTAGTAGTATTAACAGTATGATCTACGTCTTTGTTGGAGCTTCACTCAATGAGTTAGTAAAGTGTATGGAACTAACTGAAGTCTTTAGAGAAATTATGTGTACATCAGATTCTCACTAAATGGAGAATCTCAAGACTAAATGGCAACCAACTTATTAACTGGATTCTCAAGACTAAATGGCAAGATTTCAAAGTACATCAGAGAAGAGGAAAAAACAATGTCTCAAGCAAACAAAACCAACAGTGTAATAAAGCAAAATCTCATGCAACATGAGGTGGCATCCTTGCCTTCATAACACTCTGGAAGTCTGAGGTAATATTGCTCACATGAAAATGGGGGAAAACTTACAAGTTTACAGTAAATATCTCAGGAAAACTTCGAGGGCAATTTCCTACAATGTAATGCTTACAGTAGTAGATAAGGCATCCTCCAGCCAAATGCAAGAACAGAAAAAAAATGTTAACTCAAACTACAGTTATAAATAGGTACTAAATCTTACCAGGAGAAAAAAGGGATCTAGCGGAGGACCGATGCTTTTGATTGCTTCCACGTACTGTCTGAGATTTTGCACCTCCATCACCACATAAATTCACATCCCTGGGAGTTTTAGAAGAACAAATAGGAGCTTCCGGCTCCAATGTTAAGGATGCAATACCCTCCAGATCCACAGAACCCTCGTTATACTTTACCCGATCAAACAGCACATCATCCTTTGATGAAGAAAGAGGTCCAAGGAGTTTCGATGTTACAGTACCTGGACTGTCAGCACCCTCACCTCCAAGAGGATCAGGTACTTCCTCCATGGCATTCTCTTGGTCTTTCACGGTCGGATTTAGAGAAGAAACAAATTGCAAACCAACAACCTGAGAAATCGAATCAGGACCAACAACCTGACATTCACTAGTTTTAACTTCAGTATTCCCAAGCAAAGAACTGGATGTTACTGGACAGGGACCACTGATTCCAGTATCGGGTACCAAGGACTTCAACTCATTCTCAGGAGAATCGATCTCAGATTCGGTCATCTCCAATGCCTTTGTAATACTAGCCTTCCAAACTTGTAGTTTGTTCAGAGAAGTGGCCCTAACAGAGCTAGAATCTTCTTCCAACAGTTTAGTAACTGAGGAGCTTAAATTGGCAATAGAAGTGGCGTCCAGACTCTCTATATCAAAATCTTCTGCCCCGAAAACGACATTGGGAGGAGCATCTTGTGAGCCACTGCTCCTGCTAGTAGCATTCTCAGTGGTTGATGTGTCCGGAAACTGCTTCTCTATACCTGTCCGAAGAAGGTAACAACTGATTAATGAGATGCATAAAAGAGAAAAACATCCAAAAAGAAACAGAAGGTACTGTTTGCTAATAGAAGTCATTATCTTTCATGTGTACTTCATTTCCTAATGTAACTCATTTATGAATGAAATTTAATTGATTCTCAAGATCCAAGTCGTGAATCACAAGCTTTAAGATTAGATCCCAGGACACAGGTCTTAGTGGTTATGTATCAAAGAAATGAAGAACCTTATATACATGCTGCCTTTCTGCAGTCATTCATTTTAGAAGTACGGAATGAAAAAAGCATATAGTGGAATTAGAGTCTTCCGGAACAGTATTCTAATACACAATAGCTGCTCGCAAATGTTGTCGCATATTCTCAAATAATATCAACAAACTGATACAAATTCTCCACTACCTTGGTTCCTACAGGTCATTTACTTATGTAACAAGAAACAATGTTGAACTGCAACTGTTTCTTCAACATGAACAACGCCTTAGAATAACATGAGTTCAGATTAGCGAACAACAGGAATGAAGAATTGAGACAGATGTCCAGCGTATGTTCTCATTCAATAGAGATACCAATTCAACAACTTGGTATTGGCCAATACCAAAATCGTCAATAGCTTACCATACACAAAATCATAAAATGAAAAAGGATCTAGAGAGGGATGGGAAGCAATTGTTTTATGGACTGCTACTCTACACAGTAATGTTGCTCTTATGGTGGAATTCAATTCTGCACTTTCATCAATGCCAGTGGAGCTTCACTAAATTATTTTTAAATGAATGCTATCCTTTTTAAAAGAATGTTGGGATCTAAATCTGGTGAAACACTCAGATAGACATGGAAAATGTGTGTATGTCGTAACGTGACTTATTTTTGGTAAAAATGTATCCAATACTTTAATAATAGAGACTAGGAAATTGCCCGTGCCCTCGGGGCACTATCCTGAAAAAGAGTAACAATCTTAAAATTAACTGTTGGTGCGACTTCTGTTTGAGTTTTGAATAAAAAAAAATAATCAACGCATGTCTACAATATCCCCTACAAATGCGGTAGAATATTTTTGAAAAGATATGTCAAAGGTCTTATTGTTTTAGATCTATCTGTAACCTGAAACTATTTACTACACCTGAACTACATGTGTGTGATAATCACCATATGTTACTACTCCAAAATCACATTATATATATATATATATATATATATATTATCAAAAAACAACTACTTATTTTAAAAGGAATTACTAGTCGTTACTTTCAAGAAAACAGTTTTAAATGTCCCGTCTACTCAACCCTTATTAAATCTCAACCCTTAGTTGTTACTTTGACCAAACGGCCATTAATAAGCCAGTCTCACAGAAATGAACAGTAAAACCATGAGCTCTCTTAGTATATAGATTAGAATCTCAATATGAAAAGCCTCCTGCTGCATACGTGGAGAAAGAGAGAGTTAAGAAAATTGAGAGAGAGAGGGGGGGGGGAGTTAGAGAGAGATTGAGAAGATCATGGGTGCAGAGATTGCGGGAAAGAGAGAGTTGGGGAGAGGAGGGAATGAGGAAAGAGAAAAAGATGACTTATCGGATTTGAAATATGAAGGAAGGGTTTTAAAAAAATGAACAGAGGGAGTTGGAGTAAGAGAGAGAGATAAATATAGAACAATAGAAGAGTAGGCGAGAACAATAAACCCGAACGGGTACGGGTGAGGGAAAAACCCAAAACTAATACCTCAACTGCCATCCTAATATCCGGAGACATTCTACTTACCTAAAGTCTACCATGGAATATATATCTAGATAAAAATATGCAATACTAGCAAATGGAAACCTTGTATTGAGACTACTGCTCAACCGTACAAGGTTTACTTGCACTGCACTAAAAGACCTCAAACCCTTTCTCTTAACAAATTTAAGTAGTTAGCACTTGGCACATGATCTCACCACTTGAAAACACTGACTGTTTACATAAATCTAATTTTAAGTTACCACAATAGATCTATGAACCATCTGAAAGCGAATTGCCTCCAACTGAGAGGAAAATATATCAATACCTGGTGAAGAACTATAGCCGACCGAGGAGAGGATAACAGGAGCAGCAAAGCTTGGGAAGTTTGTAAACCTAGGGCTTTTATCAGACAAGTTTGGCAATTCCGAATATGGAGCTTCTATGCTGCAACAATCAACCCCTCCATTCCTTGTTGCACTATCTTCAGAGACGCCAACTTTCCTCTTCTCGTACTCCACCAAGCCCTCCCCCCACCTAACTCGCGACTTCGACCTGAAAATTTTAGATAGAGCAGCTGATTGAACACAGCCGGAAGGATCCCCTGATTGAGTCTCTACCGGATTGGCTATCTTGTCTTGTACCTCAGCTTTTCCCTCAGAAGATTCTGCACCGGAACTCTTTGAGCCACTCAAGCGAGTCAATCGACGACGTTTCCAATCAATTGGGACCAGTACGCCCAATCTCGGGTCTTTCGGGCGACGTCCATCTTCCGCGTTGCCCAAATCGGAACGAGGGAGAGAGTTGCCCACCGCCAAGCCCTCCCCCCACCTAACTCGCGACTTCGTCCTGGGAATTTCAGATAGAGCAGCTGATTGAACACAGCCGGAAGGATCCCCTGATTGAGTCTCTACCGGATTGGCTATCTTGTCTTGTACCTCAGCTTTTCCCTCAGAAGATTCTGAACCGGAACTCTTTGAGCCACTCAAGCCAGTCAATCGGCGACGTTTCCAATCAATTGGGACCAGTACGCCCAATCTCGGGTCTTTCGGGCGAAGTCCATCTGCTGCATTGCCCAAATCGGAACGAGGGAGAGAGTTGCCCACCACCATTGTAGACGGAGCAAGCAAGGAATCACGAATAGCTTTTTTCTAAAACAAACGAATGATGGAGGTTTTTCCTTCTTCTTCTTCTTTGATCTTCTTCTTCTTTGTTTAGGGGCTATTCCTCTCACTAGTCTTCTTCTTCTTTGTTGTTTGGGTTTCTCTCGAAAGAATAGATAGTGATAGAGGAGGGAGCTTGATTGATGATGTTAGGGTGAGAACGTGAGTAGACAAAAGAGATAATACACTCGTTCACTCAGAGAGGGAACAAAATATTTAAGTAGAAAGAAAAATGTATCTCAAATATTATACTAGACCTGGTTTATCTTGTTTTTCTTTTTTGTAAAGTCTTTTTTCTTCTCCAGTGTTGAACATGTAATCATTGTTGAAGATTACTCATCTTTTTGTTAATTCACAATTAATTATCTTTTTTTTAATTCAAATGCCAAATGTCATGTAATCAGTGTTGAACATCAATCAACTTCTGTAAGTAAATAATACCATATACAGTTTAATCTTGTTGTGCAAAATATTAAATGTTATTTATTAATTCTAAACGACTAGAGGTCCAGTAAGCAACTAATTAATTTGATGAATCACACAAATGCCATTTGGCAGAGCGGAAAGTGCCATATTATTGTCAATATCACTAATTAGGACATGTAAACTGCGAAGAATACAAATGTCATGAAAGTAAATAAATTCAAAATGTTACGTTGTTCAACAAATTGTCAAATGCTTACCATAAAAGTTAATCAATTCTATCTATTTTTACGAAATAGCTAATGTTGTCCGTAAGACTTAAATCCACATGAATACTTTTCCTGCAAAAGATTACCGTGAATAATAAAATAATTTTTTAGAATAATAAATGAAATATGTTTTGGTCAAATGCATGTTATATTCTGTATAATAACACATAGTAAAAATGACAAATGCGATATAAGTGGCAATATATTTCTTTGCCAAAAAAATTAAATGCTATCTACTATGACAAATTTTCATTCTATATATTGGGAATGGTAATTCAAAAATAAGAGGAAGAGTTCAATTTCTTGTTCACACACATCAATACTCAAATAAAATATATGAATAGTACAGATCGTCATTAAAATATAATCAATTTTATGTCACTTATGACAAACAAATTAATACAGAACTCATAAATGTTTTCTTATTGCAACAAATGCATGAATTTAAGAGTAACAATACATTGCACTTGGTAATTACCTGATAAAAGGCTCTATGCAAGCTCAAAGGCGTAAACCCTTATTTTAAGCTCTTTCAAGCAATTAATTACCAAGTGCAATGTACTGTTAGTCTGATTTTCATCGTGACATAATAAAAGGCTCTATGCGAGCTCAAAGGTGTAAAACCCTTATTTTGGAAATCTTTCAAGCAATGAATTACCAAGTGCAATGTACTGTTACTCTTAAATTCATGGACATTTGTAAATTATTTTTTTATTATTAAACATGTAATTTATCGGATGGTAACCGGTGGATGGTAAAATCACAAGTATGTGTAGGGCCATACGTGCATTTGTTTAAATATCACTTATAGTATATTATAAATGAATATATTTAGTTTTTCTCAAACAACACCTGATTGCACAAATTTGAATTGCGTGATTATATCTACTAGGAAATAACTAAATGCATGATTTTGTAAACATGTCCGTTTTACATAAATTATATACTATATATATATATATATATGAGGGATTACGTACATTTTTCACTAACTAATAGATAATATTTCACCAATTGGTTACCTCCAGGTGCCAAATAAATGAAATTAATAAACAATAATCAGGGCCGGCCCAAGACACTTGAGGGCCTAAAGCGTGTCATAAGATTGAGGCCCCAAAAAAGAAAAATGTACACATAAAACGTTTTTTTTTAAAAAAAAATAGAATTGCAATACTTCTGTGTAATTGAATATGTTAGTCATGTAGAGAATAGATTGTGTTGATTTTAATTAATACTCAATAACCTTAGAATTTTCTCTCAAAAAAATGATCTTACAATTTTTTAATATATTAAAATTAAATGTTCACATACATCACTGTGGATAATTGAACTTGTGTCAAGTTTATGGCAAAAATTAAGTTACCACCAAGCTGATGCACAATTTATGAGAAATGTACATTAAAATATTTAAATGTACCTAAATACAATGTGATGAACCTAACTACAATTATAAATACGGGGCTCTGCCGGCACAGGGGCCTAAAACGGCCGCACCGGCTGCTTCCCCATAAGGCCGGACTGACAATAATAATAATATACACACAAGCGCATACATATTAAAATGGTGACTTAAGTGATTATACAGGTAACTATTTATTATAAATGTCTCTTAAAGAAAGAGTAGTGGAACTTTACAAGTAAAATAATAATTTCGGAAAAAACATTATATGACGAAAATATAATTACTGTCAAGTATACATCTCATCTCTTTGTAGTACTTTGAATGTAAACCATATCTTTTTGCACAAGAGGGATGGAATCAATAAATTCTAGTTACTAGCTTGCGAATTTGTTAGTGCAATTCAGTACTTCTTAATCTCTTTGATATCACATGGGTGCTTCCATGTTCCAAGTATTTGTTCATATATTCTTGGCAGGGCGTTAAAAGAAACCACTTCTCAAAAAAATGAACGGAACATTACTCAATGTGTGGTATTTTGGCTTCTCAGGAGAGAAAGGATTTGAAGAAGGAAATGGTCACTGTCAAAATGAAATACTCCCCTTGTTGGACAATAGGACATGGCTTCAAACCTTAACACCTACCAATATTTTCACTGGATTACTTCACACCTTCACACTTCTTGAATCTTTTTTTTCATTTCATCTCCTCGTGTTCACTTTTTCCCCGATGTTAAGTATTTCAAACCCTTGCACTCTCAGTGGTATCCCTACTGATGCCATTACTGGAAATTCTTTTTAACATGATAAAGGAAAGTGTTTGTTGTGAAACATAGTAAGCTTTTAACAGATTCACACAGCTATTATGTCTTTCCTGGTAAAAATGTGACTTATTATTAACTGTCATGCAAAACTAAATTGAATTATTCAAATCCTAGTAGATTTTGGATATGCTATAAATTGCTGATGAAGCTTGAATAGATATGGTGATTCCATTTCTTGTATTGATGCGTTGATGATTCATTCTGTTCACAGAATTCAATATGAGCTTTAATAAATTGTTATTTTCAATCTAAACTTGTAAATACATTGTTTTTCTGTGGGAGCACCCTCAAGCAGGAATAACACTCCAATGCCATTCAAAGATGCCACAAAATTACCATGCTATTGTCATGCAAGTGGCACAAACCATTGGATCTACTACAGAAAGATATCATAAGCAAGTGGGATGTCTAGCCTACTGCAAACACTACTTTCTAAATTGACTCCTTATTTTAGTTGTAACTTCTAAATGGCTACAAGGATGAAATTCAGATGACAGAGAGGAGAGAAAAGACCCCTAAAGCCCCGTGACATGTCAAGCAGGACACTATTCTATCGTAATCAATGTTACGACTATATGAAGGGACTTCAAAGTTGACTTGTATGCAGTACAGTAATTAACAAATTGCTCATATACCTACCAGTACCGAGAAGGTTTTCCCAGTCCCGGCTTCTTTTCAACTCCCACGAAAAGTACTTCTTCCACCTTTAGCAGTCAATTTCCATTGTGGTTATGCACACCTGGCGAGCTCTATATCATGCTATGTGAAGGTATTGTTCAATAAGTTAGAATGCTAATGTCTCTTCTGAAAGGAATCATGGGTTGGTGTTTGTGTTCCCAATTTAGCTCGCAAATGCCTTTGGATTAAAGGAGGTTTAGTTAGTATTCATGCAAGGCTTGAATACTAACTAAACCTCTCCTATCAAGAAAGTGTAACTCAGTCCTTGAGGTATAACATAATATAGCAGACTAAAGTTCACTTAACCAACCGACTGGACTGATAAAATGTATGAAACAGGTTTTCTCTCTTTCATCAAACATTGAATCATGCAAAAGGTGAACAAATTTAACGACTGAGAGTCAAGAAGTACCAGCATGTGATGAAAGCCAAGCAGCCAGCTTCTTTGCACCATTGCGAAGCCGGTTGACCATGCTTAGGCAAACTTAATCCCTTGACAACCTTTCCACTCAATTAGGGCACGCCGCCGTGTATCCTCCATAGTGAATAGGCACAAATCGTCTCCCTCTTGAGTTGATTCATAACCCCCATAGTGCTCTCTTCAGTTGTATTGATACTGTGACGTTCGAAGGATTGATTGAAGATAGACCTGAGGTGTGCCTCTTCGCAATCGTCCGATTCCAGTGTGTCCATGTAAGACCCCGAGCCTTTTCGTACTTCCGATTCTTCGGCAGCTCGCTTCCACCGCGAAGTCGTAGGGCTTGTCTGACTGTAAAAAGGGAATGGTAGTTTTCAAACATTTTCTAGGGCTCTACGGGAAGAAGAAGGAAGGAGGAGGAGGACGAGAGAAGAGAAGGTGAGAACCAAATTAGTAAGTTCACACGTTTTATACGAGTACTAAATTCAATTTAAGTTTCAACAAAATTTTCAGAATCTCATTTCATAGAGAGTTTTTTTTTGGCTAAATTGCACCGGAGGTACCTAAAGTTTGGCAAAACGAGCAAGTAGGTACCCAAATTTCAAAATCGAGCACCACAGGTCTCAAATTTTGGATTTTCTAGCAAGTAGGTACCCTTCCGTTAACTTTCCGTTAACTTTGGACGAAAAATTATAAAAAGACTTTTGTACCCCTTATTTTCACATCAATTTTTTTTTAATACAAGTTATACTAAAAATCTAAAAAAGTTAAAAAATATATATATTTTAATAAATAAGATAATGCAATATATTTTATCAAAATTACATATTCTTACATCATTTCAAGATATGAAATATGTTTTATTAACAGATATCCGTCAATCTTAAAGTCTTTAGTTTTTTTAATAGTGTTTAAAAAGAATCTCAAATTTCATAATTTCATGTATTTTTTAAAAAAAAACAATAACACAAAGTATCTTTATACATTTTATACAATAGTCTATTTTACATTTGCATGAAAAATACAAATCATTACAATAAAAAACTACTCAAGAATGTCTGGTATCAACTCTTGTGTAAGTTGTTAAAATGCACAAAGATACTTGTATGTCATTATTTTATTAAAAAATACATGTGAAATTATGAAGTTTTTAGATTTTTTCTAAAAGATGTTAAAAAAAAGTTAAAGACTTTAAGATTGATGGATATATGTTAATGAAAACATTTTTCATATCTTGAAATGATGCAAAAATATGTAATTTTGATGAAATATATTGCATTATCTTACATATATCAAATTATTAAATAATTTTTTTTTTAGATTTTTTTAGATTTTTAATAAAACTTGTATTTTAATAAAAAAAATGAGGTAAAAATAAGGGGTATAAAAGTCTTTTTATAATTTTCCGTCCAAAGTTAACGGAAAATTAACGGAAGGGTACCTACTTGCTCGAAAATCCAAAGTTTGAGACCTGTGGTGCTCGATTTTGAAATTTGGGTACCTACTTGCTCGTTTTGACAAATTTTGGGTACCTCTGGTGCAATTTAGCCTTTTTTTTGTGTCAAAATAGAGAGTTTTTTGTTAGATTTCCTTTTTTAAAGCCAAGACAAGATTATATTTTATATAATTTTGGGGTATATCTCTAGCCCAAGAGCTATACATTTAAAAAAAAAAAAAACTCAGAAGTCATACAAGCATCTAAGCCGGCTAAAAAAAATAATCATACAAGTTAGGAGGGTGCAAATAGCCCAATGAAAAAATACGTTACTGCCCAAGCCCAATTTAACTAGGTCATAGCCAATGATATTTACGTCTTTTCGACACCAAGAAACCCTACTAGTGATAAGACTACGCATCTACTACATCTTGACCTTGAAAAGAGTTCATTCTCTCTCAGCAAAAAACACGACGACTGCTCTTTCTTATTCAACCGAGAGGCAAAATGAAAATCTGGCAAGATTTGCAGAGCTTTTTGAAGTATAAATAGAGCTCATTTTTGAACAAACAAGAAAACCACTCAACGGGCAAAAAGAGAGATAAAGTTCTGGATTGACAAGCATCAAAGAAGTTCATCACTCTCACAATCCAACACACAGAAGTTCATCGCATTTTTTTTCACTGCTGTTTTCTATTCCAGTGTTCTTCTGTACTGTACTTTATTGGTAGATCATTTCTGTAATACTTCTACATCATTCTCAAGGATTGTTCAAAGTGAACAATAGAGAAATCTTAGTTAATCAGACAGCTAGACCAGGTACTAGATAGGTTAGGGAGAACCACAAGCAGTAACAGAATAAGACAATTCTCTGTGCTTGAGATATAGAGGGGGTTTGGTATGACTTATAAGCAGCTTATAAGTCAGTTTTGGATTATAAGTTCAGGACAACTTATAAGAGGTGTTTGGTATGGACTTATAAGCTGAAAAGTTGGAGTTGGACTTATAAGTCCATAGTGTAAAAATTGAGTCTAGAAAAAGTTAGGTTCTTCAAGCTTTTTTTGAACTTTTTGACTTAACATCTTTTTCACCAAATACACATGACTTTTTTGTTCATCTTTTTTGTCATAGACTTTTTTGACATGAACTTATAAGTCGACTTAAGTTGCAAATAAGTCATACCAAACTCACCCATAGGGCTTAGGTTTTGATTAATAAGAATTGAGTTGAAAATCTTGCAGGGAGAAGTTCCCTGAGGTAGAGACGTAGGTCCAAGTGGACTGAACTCCCAGAGGTCTATGTCTATAATACTGTTCATCATGAAGTAATAGATCCTCGGGCTGCTTCATACTCAGATTCAGACTCGGATTCGAACTCAGATTGGGATGACATTATGAAGCCTATACAACTTGTGTCTCGCATAATTCCGGAGTCGTGGCATGTATGGGAGAGTGTGGACAAAGCTAGCTTATGGCCCACTGGAGATATTTACTTTGAAGAAAGTCATGAAGCTAAGGAATTACTGCAGGGAGATGTTTGCAAGAACATGTATCAAGAAACTCTTCAGGCTAACCCTTATCTTTTGGAGAAAATTAAATGGGGTGAATCACATGAGGAAGACCAAAGACCCCAGTTTTATGCAATACATGATTTGCCACCTGTGATTCCAAGACAAGAGCTCGGGAAGGAAGCAGTCAAGACGGCACTCCTTGCCATTACTGTTCCAACTGAGATTCTATTTCCACATAACCGATCCTCAATGATATTGATTTTGAAGAATTGGAAGAAGAAGAAGAAGACGAAGAAGAAGAAGAAGAAGAAGAAGAAGAAGAAGAAGAAGAAGAAGAAGAAGAAGAAGAAGAAGAAGAAGAAGAAGAAGAAGAAGAAGAAGAAGAAGAAGAAGAAGAAGAAGAAGAAGAAGAAGAAGAAGAAGAAGAAGAAGAAGAAGAAGAAGAAGAAAGGTACAATGGGTCATGATGTGGTGAATGAATTCACGAGAAGACCGGTGATCAAGGAGTGGAAGCACAAGAAGAAGAAATTTGCAAAGGCCGTCTTCTACAGCTTCTTCTTGCCATATATGTCTCATGCATGCTCACTTGAGAAGAGACAAAAAGAGAGACGATGGTGGAAGAAGAAAAGTTGAGAGAAAAATCTCCATAAACATCTTTTGAGGTAACTGGGTCGGGTCGTCGACCTTAAATTACAAGGCGCTTGTTGGGAGGCAACCCAACCTATTTATTTGCTTTAGTGTAGTTGTGTTTTTAAATTCAGTTATTTTATTATGTTATTTTGGAGAGATGAGAGAGAGAGGGACTAATGGTGTTTTTCCAAGTGACATATTTGAGCAGATTATTGGAGAATCTACCCCGGTGTGCGATGGCACACATGACCTTCACAGGGGCTTGCATTGGCGAGTTGGGGATTCTTTAGACATGGATTTTAGTAGAGGAGGGCAATCGACCCCGGTGTGCGAGTACACATTGACTGTATAGGAGCATGGTGGCACCACTACTGTGCTTGGGGAGTGCTTGGCGTGATTTCGTTCCCACCCTTGAGGTGGTTGTGAGTATCTTTTTCTCTTGCTAACTTTTTTGTTTCTTTTATATAAGTATGTCATGCTCCATCTCATTTACTGGCCTACACATTGATTGCTTAGTCTTCTTGCATACTCTCTAAATTCGTTGAGGACAACGAAGCATTCAGTGTGGGGGTGATTTATCTGTTTTCTAGCCATAGTGTCTTGCATAGTCAGTTACATGTAGGATGTGTTTAGATTGTATTGTGAGTTAGTGTTGTGGTTTATGTTGAGTTTTAATTTATATTGTCGTATTGTGTAGTGTAGTTTATATTCTGTTTGCACTTTTGTATAATTGAGTCTACCCACCATAAAGAGTTGAATTGTGTAGTGTCAATTTTTGATTTTCGTGTCTAAGCCTTGCATTTAGAGTTAGGACTTACGAAAATACAAAAAAAAAATGAGAAAATAGAAAATTCATAAAAATTAGAAATTGAATTTTTTTTTCAGAAGAGGCAATTGAGGATCTTGAAACTGAAGAGAGCTTAGTGAATGAATCCTTTTGAGTAGGAAGTGCCGTAGTAGGGAAATGTTTTTCCTTTAATATTTTGTGTAGAGGTTTCACTAAGGATGTCCCGGGAATTTTTGGAAGTTGTGAAAGAATGACATGTAAAGTATAACTAAGTTTCCTATAGTGTGCTAATTAGATTGAGTTTTGCTTGTAGCTGAATATATTCTGTTTTCAAGTGGAAACTTGTGGTCTCTTGTTGATTTGGGGTGGACCTTCGTGTAGAGTTGGTTTCATGTGGTACGGTTTCCTCAGCCTAAGTGAAGTTGAGGGGCGTACACCACCATCTCTTACAGTGGTCACAAGAGTTAACCTAAAAATCACACGCTCTTTATGCTCTACTGCACGGTTGTAAAAAAACATAGGAGGAAAGAAAATAAAATGAGAAAATCTGAAGAAAAAAAAATAAAAAATAAATAAAATTGTGCTTCAAGGAGAAACAACCTAATGTGCTTCCGGTCACACAGAAAATTTGGTCCATCCAAGTAGAGCTTAGAGAGGAAAACTAGAGTTAAGCCTTATTTCACAGGAGTTGTGACTCCCTTCACTGGGACAATTTGAATTCAAACGCAATATGGGGCTAAGAGGGTCTGAAAACCTCAGATGATTCGGCAAAGAAATGCTACAGTGAAATTTGAGCTTGATTAGACCCAATGAATCTTAGGACGTGCTTGTGTCTTGGTTTGAATTGGTGGAGGAAAGTGGACGCCTTAGTGTGCTTTTGCATAGAATCAATTTTATTTCAAATTCTTGCTACGTGTATGTGAATTTCAGAACGGATTAGTGAAAACTTGATGATCTTCAGTTAATGACAGGGAGATTGCCTATTCTTGCAAAAAAAAAATCTGGTTTAAATACTTGTTTTCAGATCGAGTCTACATTTGCATTGCATCATCTTGCTGCATGGTTGTATTGAGAGTCGTGTTTGAGTCGTTTGTTTCTCATTGGCTAGTAAGCACATAGATGCAGTAGATGAGACTTTGCTCGGGACGCGCAAATGGCAAGTGTGGGGGTATTTGATAACTCCTTAATAAGAGTCATCCTATATACACTTTATATTGTTATTTGTGTGCGTTTCGGTGCAAAGTGACGAATTTCGGGCTTATTTGAGAAGAAAATGAGATTTATGATGTTTTAGAGCTTAAACGTACTATCTGGGCGTTTCTTGAATAGTTTTACTTATGATTTGTATGATTTTGTCACATTTAATCTTCGCGGTAGTGTTTGTGTTGTGATTTACAGGAACATTGCATGAGGAGAGCAATTGGAAAGGAGAAACGAGCTTCGGAAGTCAAAGAGTACGCAAGAGAAGCAAAGTTAGAGGAGCAAAAGTGACCATCCTTCACTATTTTGATGATATCTTGAGTTATACAAAACCTGCTATAGTGATACCGCTTCCAAATGAAATTAGACTCAAATATATTTCCAACGGTAGGTCACGGAGCTCAATCAAAGTTCGGACGAGAAAGATATGGTCCGGCGAAGCTGACACAAAAACGAAGAAAAGCTGGTAAACTTTCAATGGACCAGTGTGCACTCTTCTGGATGTATCTGGAGTTACGTATACAGTTTTGGATCAAGTCCTACCCCATTGGAAAGTATACATTCAGGGCTTTCGACCGATATAAGATTGGACCAAATCGGAGTCCGGATGAGGTAGAAAAGGCCCGCGCAAAGTCAGCTTATGAATTTTGGCCGAGAATTGCAAACTGGAGGGGCCGAATTGCAAATTCGGCCAAAATACATTAAAAATCGTGCCCAGGCCTTGAAAAACGAGTTCTTAGACCTAGAAGACAGGTTAGAACAGAGCGAGACGCAGAGAAAAAGATTTGAGGAGAAACTTGGAGCTAGAGTTCGTCGTGGAAGCGAGAATTCATCCATTTGATCCCTCTACTCTTATCTTTTCATTATTTTTGTACATGATCACACAAATTATTGTATTTTTGATCATGAATATGCGTAGCTAAACACTTTTATCAGGGTATCTCGTAGGGAGCTAGGATTTGATCACTTTGTTTGGTGATTTATGGATTTGATTTCATGTTTTGAGTTTAATTGATGAATTTTTACCTAGCTATGTGTATTTTATGCGCTTAAATTCACCTTTGCTATCGGTAGACGTATTGATAGGATTGAATTAGGCTTAGAACATTAGAGACATCAATGTTTCTTGCCCGGAATCTTGAAATACACAGTAGCCGTATCTAGGGTTAAGAAATCTTGCTAGTTAGCTAAGAACAAAGAGTAGATTAATGATCTTAATGCATACTTGAACTTGATTAGGCTAGAGAAGTCGGCTTTTTTAGTCTAAGTATTGGTGTTGTTGAGACATCTTCAACACATTTGTGCTCGTTTAGTTAGATTAAAGAATCATCGTGTTAACAAAGCATAAATCCGTCAAAGTGTGAAATACCTAGTGACCCGTAGAGATATCCTGATACTCATCCCTCGTATTAGTCTAAATTTTAATAATTTGTTATTTAAATTATTAGTTAATAAAACAATCCAATTGCTTTCCCACAGGAAGTTAATCATCTTAGTTAATTCATGACAAGTCCTTTGGGTTCGACAAACCCGGATTACCGGATATTACTACACGCAGCAGCCATACACTTGCGGTTGGATCGTGTCATCCTCCAGGATTTGAACACACTTCTTATTAATCACCCTGATTTAGCCCTAGATCTCAAGCCTAAGTGAGCTACCTTACACTTATACAGCTTGTAGTTCCCAACCTATCTAGTTTCAACTCAACCTGATGAAAAAATTAGAACCTCGTGTTGTTCACTTGAACAACTAACTTCTAAATTTTGGTGAGGTAAAGTAACACTTAAGAATATTACAATGAAAGCAGAAAGAAGAACACAGAATACAGATAAGCATCGAATGCTCATAAGTGTTCTTCAGATTTTGGATGATTTGATCTTGTTTAGCAGTTGAATCCTTGCTTGATTTGAAGAGTAGTATGTGTTGATCTCCCACTAATGAATAAATCTTCCTTTTACAGTGATAAGCCCTCTTTTGTATCTCTGCTTCTTTTTTAAATAAAAACTTCCTTTAAACACAAACTGCTGTAACAACCTGCGAGATTTCAGGAACAACCTTCCTGAAAATCCTCTCCCTTTAACGGCTTCTTTCAACAGCTATGTTTGAATAGATTTTCATATTTGTTTGGATGGTTTGAATGACGACCAACCCTGCAACAACTCAATCACAAGATCACACAAAATCCAGATAATATAGCATTAAAAATGCTGACTATTTGTCACATCAGTTATCCAATAAACTGAGCTAATAATCCCAGAAAAATCTCCAAATGAATAACCTATGATAAATAATAATAATAATAATAATAATAATAATAATAATAATAATAATAATAATAATAATAATAATAATAACATGATTAAGACTCATAACAAGTCAATAATCAATCACATAAACAATTGTAACATCCTGCAATAAGTATCAGATAGAATTAAATAACTGCCAGAGGCTTAAGATGATCCTCCAAAGATTTGGAGCTTAAGAATCCTTCAGAGTTTTGGCCTTGAATATGCTCTGATCCTTGATGCATTCACACTGAGAGATCTGTTAGTGTTAGAAAAACAATAAACAAGCTTAAGAATATTCGCAAGAGACATTCAAACATTATCTAATCCAATGCCAAGCCTGAAATACAGATACTGTTTGTGAACACTTAACAAGTCATAGTAGGCAATAGCGTATCTTCAAAGCTTTGGAGCTTTGAAACATGTCTCTTTAGAAACTGTCTTTCATCATCTTCAATTTATGAACTTCGCATGAGTTCATACTTCTCATTGTGAGTGGCTGATGTCTTGTTTCAAAATGTTTGTAAGCTCCATGGCCTTCATGGTTCCATTGTGAGTGACAGAGACCCTGTCTTTCTCAACCACTTTTGGAAATCCTTGTTCAAACTTATGGGTACTACCCTCAAGTACACCACAACTTATCACCCTCAGACCGATGGCCAGAGTGAGAGGTTGAATCAGTGTCTTGAAATATATCTTAGATGCTTGACTGGTAACAGAACCAAGAAGGCAGGAAAATGGTTGAGTCTAGCTGAATGGTGGTATAACACAAATTACCACACTCCTCTGCAACTTACACCATGTGAGGCTCTTTATGGTTTTCCTACTAAGCATTATAACTTCCATCAACTCAATACCACTGGACCCCCTGAAGTGGATACATTCATCAGGATGACTTTGTATGCTAACAAACACAGGACTGAAAGAGAGTTCCAGGTGGGGGATTGGGTTTTCTTGAAGCTTCAACCCTACAGACAAAGCTCTGTGCAACTCAGGAGTAAGTTTTCAGCAAAATTCTATGGGCCTTTTCATGTGTTGTTTAAGGTTGGGAAGGTAGCTTACAAGTTGAAGTTACTTTACACATCTAGTGTTCACCCAGTCTTTCATGTATCTCAGCTCAAAAAGGCAATTAGTTCTTATTCATCTTCTCCTACACTTCCTCATGTTGGTCCAGATGGTCAGTTTCTAGTTGAACCAGTGGCCATTCTGGACGGGAAACTAGTTAAAGAAGGTAAATCATCCACTGTTCAAGTTTTAGTACAATGGTACAATCTCTATCCCACTGAGGCTACTTGGGAGGATTGCTACAAGTTAAGGTCCCAGTTCCCCCACTTTAAAGCTTGAGGACAAGCTTAATTTCAAGGGGAAGGGACTAGTCAAGGTTGCAGGGTAAGGGCTGAGGTGCAAGAGGGAGTAAACTGTGGTTGTATGAGTGGGACAGAAATGCAATCGGAGATAAATTGTGGTCGTCTACTTCGGAACAGCAGTAGCCGTTTGATAAGACGATCTGTTTGATCTCAGCCGTCCAGATCGTTTAGTCGTTCTATTTTAACTGCTAAGTGAAACGGTGCCGTCTGGCCAACGGCTAGCAAGGTGGATGTTGAGTCAGAGCTACTCTAGCTTCAGATTGGGGAAGCAAATCTCATTTACCGACTATGCATTTCTGTTATTCATTTTTGTTATTTACATTTTGACCCCGACCCTATATAAGGGGAAATTTACTCAGAACCATTATCATGAAATTAATATCACAGTTTCCCTCTTCTCCCTTCTAATTCATCTTCTTCTCTCTTCTTCCTCTTTCTCCGATCTCTTCTTCTGCGAATCTCCGGCCAAATTCATCCTCAGGCAACCACCTAGCTCAGGTGGACACCACAAGTGCCCTCTTCAGTTGTACTGAAATTGAGGCGTCTGAAGGATTGAATAAAGATAGACCGGGGGTAACTCTTCCTATTCTCTCGCTTCTATGTAAGACCTCGAGTCTATTCTTCAGCAGCTCGCTTTGGCTGCGAAGTTTGGACTTTTCTGACTCTGTAAAGGAGCATTTTTCAAACATTTTCTAGAGCTGGGGGAAGTCTGGATCCTCTGGCTGGAGGGGTTGTAGGCTGGAGAGGATCTATACCCGGGGGAAGAAGAACGAGAAAGGATATGTGGTGAAGGTGAAGGTGAAGGTAAAAGTGGAGAGAACCAAATTTACAGCCAAAGTTAAACATCTTTATGAGATTACTTGAAATACCCCGTTTTGAGGATACCGGTATTTTGTGACATTATTATAAGTATTGGGAGTTAATTTTTATTGTTATTATAAGTTTTGGGGGTTTTATGACTTTTACTTAAATTAATTGGTGTCTTTTAACTAAATTAGGGGGTGGTGGGTGTATTTTACCTAAACTAAGTGAGGGATAAGTGTATTTTATATATATATATGTGTATATATATATGTGTATATAGTTTATTTTATTTTTTGAGTAATAACTAAGTGTTTTATTTGTAAAAGGTAACGGGTCGTGTAAAGTTTAGAACGTGACCAAAACAAAGTTCTTAATTGATTTTACGTAACCACGCCGCCGCGTAGCACGGTGCACCCGCCACACCGTAGCAAACCTCATGTCATCTTCTTCCTCACAATCTCCTAGTAGGCAATCAAATCACCCCCGACCATCTCCTCCTCCAACACCAACACTGCCACCAAGACCTCCTCTTCACCCAAATTCAGTCCCAATCAACTCCAAATTGGACTTAGACCAATAATTTCTCTCCAAGACAGTCAATTCCGCCAAAATTATGGTGTTATTCGAAATCAGAAAAGACCGACTTTGGGTCTCCTCCTTCTCGCCGGATTTGTAACCCACAAGCCTATATAAACCTCTCAAAACCCAGTACTTGCACACCCAAAAGCAACCCAACTCGCTCTCTCTCTCCCGTTCGAATCGCCGAGCAAACCCAGCCGGGTCCGACGAGCCAATCCCGACCTCCGATCGCCCCTGTTTCGTCCGATGCCCCCCACCTCCCTCTCCGGCGTCCTTCCCGTCGTCCCTCTTTTCGGCGACCAACAACCCAGCAGCAGCCCCGCCCCTGTTCCGCTCTTCCCGTCTCCGTCAGCGACTCCCCTTTTCCGTCCAATTCGACGGTAAACCCCAATACCCCTATTTTTTTCGTTCAGTTCTATTTTTGTTTCTATTCACTAATTTTGGGGTGGTGTAGTTTCTTGTAGCAATGGGTTGGTTTGATTGAGGTTTGAAATCTTGAGGAAAATGGTGAACCCGTATGTGTATGTATAAGGGGGTACAAAAGTGTCTTTTACCAAACTATTTGGGTACATAACATATTTTACCAAATTATAGGGGTATTAGTTGTTTTTTATGTAAAGTTAGTATTCACTAAAGTTATATTTTGGCATATATAATCAAGGCTATCATATTTATACTTTAAAAGGAAAAATAAAAAAATCCATTACCTTACAAGTTTATAAATATAATTATAGTACAGTATAATATGTTCTTATAATAATAAACTTTAACTTATATAGGTCGTTTTTTATAAATAAAAGTGGTTGTTCACCTTGGCAAATGTTGGGGAGAGTAGTAAGGGATTGAATGTGTTTCGTATAGGACTTTTTGTGTATTATGGTCGTGTTATCAATATGTTGATTGGAATATTGTTAACTTGTAGGCGACAAGTTCTCAGACGAAGGGTACGTTAAGTACTACGACTGAGTTGTTGTAGTTGCTTTTATTTGAGGTGAGTAAACATGCCAGGTCTATCGCCCATTCCGTTCTTCGTGTCAAAAATATTTTATGTGATTTTATATGTTTACTTGAGTAACTGGCTTATTTGATTTTAAAAAAGTGATGATATCAAGAAATTAATAAAACGTAATGACGTAAAGTGAAATGGTTGTACCGGGGAGCACTTTATTATTTATTCTTGGGTTTGGTCGATTTTGACTACGGTCTCTCGACCCACTTTATTTTATTTTTACTCGATCGCAACAGCCCCGAGTCGCTCCTTGTACTTACTCCCCTGACAGCAAGAAGTCTTACGCGTGTCGACACTTATGGTCTTGGTAGCTTGTGATGGTTGGTTCTTCCCCGTGTCAACATAATGATAAGGTGGACACATAGATTGCATTTAATTTTTTTTTTGCGGGAATGATTTTATTTAGAAAATTGGGCTATGGCCCAACATATCAATCTCAATTACATTTTTTATCCAGTCCGGATCATTACAATACCAAGAAAACAAAAACCCACTTTGGATAGTCTTTTGGGCCACCAAGTGGGCTGCTGCATTATAGATGCGTGGAGTAAATGAGGCCACGTAGCGCGTAGAATTCTCGAGAAGTTTTGAGCAACACACGAGAGTCATCAGGCTATATGAGGTGTCTTCCACTACCATTTCACTTTCCTCATTGAAGAGAAGTAAATTATCTCTCCCTATCTCTCAAACGGTTCAGAGAGAAATGAGATACTTTGAATCGCTCTAAAAAACACCGACGAAATCTCCATCTCTTTCGCCATTTTTACTCCTTCGAAGATCGCCTGAGATTCTAGATCTCTAGCAGACGATTCGAAAGGCAATTTAATCCCCTTACCGGCGACGAGGAGGCCATTTTCGTCACAAACGACCACTCCGGCGCTTGCTAGTTGCAACTCCTAGTTCCAGCTTGCATCCGTTTTGATCTTGAGCCAGTTTGGAGGCAGCTTTGACCAAAGCTTTGCAGGATTTGGAAGGATCTGAGCCAGTAGAGACTCATCCCTTCCATGCATGTTCAGATCCATAAAAGATAAATTATATTTTACCTCTTTTATCAACAAATTTGTTGATTTCCTTGTGTTTTTGTGGACGATTTGATTTATGTTGGACCAGATCAAAGAAATTCCCAAAGGAGAACTTGCTTCTTTCATCTTCTTGCAGAGAGTTGAGTTTGTCGCATGTTGGATGCTGTAAGAGACCTTTCCAGATCTCCTTCGAGAAATTACATCGCCGAAACAGATGAGTCTCAGCCTCTTCTTCTGCATCGCAAACCGGACAACAAACGTGTAAGTCTATTCATCTTCTTCTCAGATTGATTCTTGTTGGGAGCCCGAATTTACAAAATATGTTATAAGCTTTCTTTTAAGGAAATATGTTGTAAACTTGGTCTAAGTTATAAGTATGTCGAAAACAAAAACTGTAGATTCACTTACATTGAATTTACTACTATTCAATTTAGGTTTTTTCAAAAAGATTTTCATAATCTTTCTACAAAAAACAGATTTTCATAATCTAGATTTATAGCGTGTTTTGTTAGATTTTATTTTTGGGAAAGCAAGCTTGTATTTTTCTTCAAAAGAAAGCAAGAGTGTATTTTATTAATAGTGGATTTTATCGATAACCCATGAGTCATTCAAGTAGGGAGGGTAACATATTCTTAGTGCTGGCACAAGACATTTGAGAGCCGTAAGAAAATAACAAATGTGTGGCTAAAAAAAAAAAACTCAAACATAAAATAGTCTATTTTTAGGGAATTGATTCTTACACCGGTCTTTTTTGTTGGTTACACCGGATTTTATTTGTCAAGACATTATTGCCCCTAATCAATCAATTAGTAGCATTTTTTTCATTATTATGTAATCATTTATTTTGGGCAAGTTTACAATTCAAATTGGCCATTAATGTTTGACATTCTTTTTAGTACATCGACTTCGAACGTAAAAACTCAATCTTCAGTACTGTATTATAAGTTCGTGCTTTCTTCCTTATTTTGTTTTTGTATATTTTTTCGTAGAAAAAACTAATCGAATCATAAAAGATTTACTGGGTAACTTTGGGTACCATGGTTTTTGGGTTGAAGCGTCATTACTTTTGGAACTCTCCCGAAGACAAGGCAGAGGGTTGAAGCCCCATTACTTTTGGGTTGAGTGCTTTCTTACAAGTTTTTCTGTACATAAATTCTCTTCAAAGTGAAAACCAAAAGAATCCCAGCCAAAAGACTAGGCATTCAATGTGATGGTTTCTTCAAGGTACAGTTTCTTTTACACAAAAAAAACTTCCATCGATCGGTTAGCTTTTTTCTACACAAAAAATAAACAATAACAAAAGAAGAAAGAACATACAACATGAAATACAGTGAAAATGGAGATTCTACGTTCCAACAAAAGCTATCCAGATACCCGTAAGAAATCGTCATGTACAGAAAAATATCATACAGAAAAAAATGTCAAACATTAATCGCCAAAATATTGGAGGTTTTTTTGATAGCCATAGTGGAGGTTATTAGAACTGTAAACTTTCCGAAAATAAATGATTGCATAATAAATGAAAAAAAATATTACCAAATTGATTGAAAAGGGCAATGATGTCTTAACAAGTAAAATTCGGTGTAACCAACAAAAGAGACCGGTGTAAGAATCAATTCCCTATTTTTAAAAGAAGAAAAAAACTATATATTTTTTATTTGTAATGCATAAGTACGATGGATTTGGTTCAACATTTAAAATGTTTACAATATTTTGGGTCAAAGTTTGTGGCAAAAACATAGATTACGACTTGACTAACATTAATGCATGGTAATTACGTATTAAAATAAAAAGATATCTGAATTAAAATTTCAAAATACGGAGCCCGACCGGTCCGGGGGCCTATAGCGGTCACTTCGGCGGCTTTACCATAGGGTCGGGTCGGCATATACCCTAATAAGAAAATACATTACAGCCCAAGCCCAATTTAACTACGTCATGGTCATATATATATATTAGCGTCATTTCGACACCAAGAACAATCGAAAAAATATGGGACTCAGTCTCAACTCCATTATAGCAGAAGCATCCATCGTTCCGTAAGAAACCCCTTGTTTTATAAGATTTGTCTTAATTGCACTACATTGATGAAAAAATTCCAGCTAAAAACTTTAATTTTTTCAAGAATACTAAGATTCCAAATATTCTTCTAAAAATGGTCACTACTAGAGCTGCTAGTAGACATAAGAATATAGAAACCATCACGGCATAAAATGGAGACTGTAACATAATATGTTGATCTAACAATGTCCATCCTCCAGCCCCAATAGTGCAGTAGGCTGCAAAATATGAAGTATCCTTATGCATCAAAATCACAAATTACCTCTTAAATTCCTACACAGATTATTCTGTATGCCAATAAAATTTAAACCAAATCATTCAAAGCTGTTACGATATTACAAGCATCCGAAAATTTTGAAAGCTTGAAAGATTCATCATCCGAAAAAGATTTACCAAATTATAGCTGCTAAATTATAATGTGTGCCCCCTAAGGGCATATGCTTTTACCCTCCTACGTCCTCCTTGCCCCTCTTGATCTCCGCCTGGCTTCAAGCCACTCCATCGCAGATGCAGCATAATCCTCATTGCCGCCACACGATTTCCTTAAAAGAGGGCATTTGTCGGGTAGGGTCAACGTAAATCATAGTCTGCCTGCCATGCTGGAGGTCTTCTAGTTCTGGAAGACCTTTGCCAGCCCTGACCTGCCTCGTCCGCCGCTACCTGAGCTCCCACGTCTGCAGCCTGAGCTCCCTCATCAGCAACCGGAGCTTCCTCGGCCTGAACCGGGGCTTCCTCGTTCTCAACCGGAGCTTCCTCGGCGGCCACCGGAGCTTCCTCGGCGGCCACTGGAGCTTCCCCGTCGGAAACCGGAGCTTCCTCCACCTCAGGAAACACCCCATCTGGTTGAGCCATTGAATCAGCACTGCAGGTACAAGTAGTCAAGATCTTACCAAAGAGCTTCACCTCACCACTTTTAAATGGTCTAACCAAATCCAATGTTGTGTTACCACCAAGATCGGATCTCTTGTCTGTTATTGACAAAAAAGGTAATCGGGAAGCTGAACTATTATTGGCCTCTAGACTGTTGCAATTCTGGAGAAAAGAACCACCCTGCAGCAATTTCAAACTAGCACTTGCATTCCCATCTACCTCAGCAGCAATGGTCTGAAGTAAAGCAGGGTTTTTCGGGCAAAAATTTCCACTTATCTCATTCTTGGTTGATGCCACAGGTATAAGCTGTGCCAATGGGACCTGGCAAGATTCAACACAGGGAGACACAACAAAAGCAGACTTCTGCTTGTTACTATCATCTGCATCACCCTGCTTACCCTGCTCAAGCATTCTCTCACAATGGCATGAAGGAGGACATACATTAAGGTCAAACCACCTGGAAAGTGACCCTGAAGAAGAAGGATGTAATTCCAAGCCAGTCAGTTGTCTCTTTTCAAGATGTTCCACAAGAGTGTTTCCATCAATGGCATTATTAGAAGCCTCCTCCGATGTATTCATGTCTTGGTCAGGCCGATCAACGAGAAGGGACCCACAAACAATTGCGCCTACATTGGCATCTTCACAAGCAGAACTGTTCTCTGATTGCAGCTGTTTCATCGCAAGGTCAGTTACTAAACATGCAGTAGAATCCTTACTGGCGATAGTCTCACCTTCAGTACCATATAGAGTGATATTATTATGATCAATGGATATCTCACAGGCCACTGGTTGCTCCAGGACAAATCCTGACCCAGTATCACCATCTTCACCGCTGTTAAATGGCGGCGCCAAAAATGATTTACTATTCATCTCATCCGAACAAGTATCATCAGCAACCTCAGGTGTCAAAGGTTTTCTCATGGAGGATGAACTATCAAGGGCGTCAAAGTTATCTATCCTCTCTATACTATCATCATTAAGTTGTGCGGCTCTATAATTACTAGCCGCCGCCAACAAGGAATTGTTGCATCATGGCCGGGGCTAGCAGCAACAGCTGAGACTGTATGTCCAAAGAGTTTCGATGTTACAGTACCTGCACCGTCTGCACACTCACCTCCAAGGGGATCAGGTAATTCCTCCATGACATTCTCTTGATCGTTAACAGTCGAATTTACAGAAGAAACAAATTGTAAACCAGCAACCTGAGAAATCGAATCAGGACCAACAACCTGAAATTCACTAGTTATAACTTCAGTATTCCCAAACAAAGAACTGGATGGTACTGGACAAGGACCACTAGTTCCAGTATCGGATTCCAAAGACTTCAACTCATTCTCAAGAGAATCGATCTCAGATATAGTCATCTCCAATGCTTTTGTAACACTACCCTTCAAAACATGTACCTTCTTCAGAGCAGCGGCCCTAACAATGCTAGACTCTTCTTCCACTAGTTTACTAAGTGAGGAGATTAAATTGGCAATAGAAGTGGCGTCCAGGCTCTCTAAATCAAAATCTTTTGCTCCGAAAATGTCATTGGGAGGGAGATCTCGTGAGCCACTGCTCCTACTAGTAGCATTGTGAGTGGTTGATTTGTCCGGAAACCGCTTCTCTATACCTGTCCGAAGAAGGTAACAACTGATTAATGAGATGCATAAAAGAGAAAAAACATCCAAAAAGAAACAAAAGGTACTGTTTGCTAATAGAAGTCATTATCTTTCATGTGTACTTTATTTCCTAATGTAACTCATTTATGAATGAAATTGAACAGTATTCTAATACACAATAGCTGCTCGCAAATGATATCGCATATTCTCAAATAATATCAACAAACTGATACAAATTCTCCACTACCTTGGTTCCTACAGGTCATTTAATTATGTAACAAGAAAACTATGTTGAACTGCAACTGTTTCTTCAACAAGAACAACGCCTTAGAATAACATGAGTTCAGATTAGTGAACAACAGGAATGAAGAATTGAGACAGATGTCCAGCGTATGTTCTCATTCAATAGAGATACCAATTCAACAACTTGGTATTGGCCAATACCAAAATCGTCAATAGCTTACCATACACAAAATCATAAAATGAAAAAGGATCTAGAGAGGGATGGGAACCAATTGTTTTCTGTACTGCTACTCTACACAGTAATGTTGCTCGTATGGTGGAATTCAATTCTGCACTTCCATCAATGCCAGTGGAGCTTCACTAAATTATTTTTAAATGAATGCTATCCTTTTTAAAAAAATGTTGGGATCTAAATCTGGTGAAACACTCAGATAGACATGGAAAATGTGTGTATGTCGTAACGTGACTTATTTTTGGAAAAATGTATCCAATACTTTAATAGTAGAGACTAGGAAATTGCCCGTGCCCTCGGGGCACTATCCTGAAAAAGAGTAACAATCTTAAAATTAACTGTTGGTGCGACTTCTGTTTGAGTTTTGAATAACAAACAATAATCAACGCATGTCTACAATATCCCCTACAAACGAGGTAGAATATTTTTGAAAAGATATGTCAAAGGTCTTATTGTTTTAGATCTATCTGTAACCTGAAACTATTTACTACACCTGAACTACACGTGTGTGATAATCACCATATGTTACTACTCCAAAATCACATTTTATAATTTATATATATATAATATATATATATATATATATTTTATTATTATTATTATTAAAAAACCACTACTTATTTTAAAAGGAATAACTAGTCGTTACTTTCAAAAAAACAGTATTAAATGTCCCATCTACTCAACCCTTATTAAATCTCATCCCTTAGTTGCTACTTTGACCAAACGGCCATTAATAAGCCAGTCTCACAGAAATGAACAGTAAAACCATGAGCTCTCTTAGTATATAGATTAGAATCTCAAAATGAAAAGCCTCCTGCTGCATACGTGGAGAAAGAGAGAGTTAAGAATATTGAGAGAGAGAGAGAGAGAAAGAGAGAGGGGGAAGTTAGAGAGAGATTGAGAAGATCATGGGTGCAGAGATTGCGGGAAAGAGAGAGTTGGGGAGAGGAGGGAATGAGGAAAGACAAAAAGATGACTTATCGGATTTGAAATATGAAGGAAGGGTTTTAAAAAAATGAACAGAGGGAGTTGGAGTGAGAGAGAGATAATATAGAACAATAGAAGAGTAGGCGAGAACAATAAACCCGAACGAGTACGGGTGAGGGCAAAACCCAAAACTAATACCTGAACTGCCATCCTAATATTCGGAGACACTCTACTTACCCAAAGTCTACCAAGGAATATAAATCTAGATAAAAATATGCAATACTAGCAAATGGAAACCTTGTATTGAGACTACTGCTCAACCGTACAAGGTTTACTTGCACTGCACTAAAAGACCTCAAACCCTTTCTCTTACCAAATTTAAGTAGTTAGCACTTGGCACATGATCTCACCACTTGAAAACACTGACTGTTTACATAAATCTAATTTTAAGTTACCACAATAGATCTATGAACCATCTGAAAGCGAATTGCCTCCAACTGAGAGGAAAATATATCAATACCCGGTGAAGAACTATAGCCGACCGAGGAGAAGATAACAGGAGCAGCAAAGCCTGGGAAGTTTGTAAACCTAGGGCTTTTATCAGCCAAGTTTGGCAATTCCGAATATGGAGCTTCTATGCTGCAACAATCAACCCCTCCATTCGTGGTTGCACTATCATCAGAGACGCCAACTTTCCTCTTCCCGTACTCCACCAAGCCCTCCCCCCACCTAACTCGCGACTTCGTCCTGGAAATTTCAGATAGAGTAGCTGATTGAACACAGCCGGAAGGATCCCCTGATTGAGTCTCTAACGGATTGGCTATCTTGTCTTGTACCTCATCTTTTTCCCTCAGAAGATTCTGCACCAGAGCTCTTTGAGCCACTCAAGCGAGTCAATCGACGACGTTTCCAATCAATTGGGACCAGTACGCCCAATCTCGGGTCTTTCGGGCGAAGTCCATCTACTGCATTGCCCAAATCGGAACGAGGGAGAGAGTTGCCCACCGCCAAGCCCTCCCCCCACCTAACTCGCGACTTCGTCCTGGAAATTTCAGATAGAGCAGCTGATTGAACGCAGGCCGAAGGATCCCTTGATTGAGTCTCTACCGGATTGGCTATCTTGTCTTGTACCTCAGCTTTTCCCTCAGAAGATTCTGAACCAGAACTCTTTGAGCCACTCAAGCGAGTCAATGGACGACGTTTCCAATCAATTGGGACCAGTACGCCCAATCTCGGGTCTTTCGGGCAAAGTCCATCTTCTGCATTGCCCAAATCGGATCGAGGGAGAGAGTTGCCCACCACCATTGTAGACGGAGCAAGCAAGCAATCACGAATAGGTTTTTTCTGAAACAAATGAATGAGAGAGGTTTTTCCTTCTTCTTCTTCTCTGATCTTCTTCTTCTTTGTTTAGGGGCTATTCCTCTCACTAGTCTTCTTGTTCTTTGCTGGTTGGGTTTCTCTCAAAAGAATAGATAGTGATAGAGGAGGGAGCTTGATTGATGATGTTAGGGTGAGAACTTGTGATTTTACCATCCACCGGTTACCATCCGATAAATTACATGTTAAATAATAAAAAAATAATTTACAAATGTCCATGAATTTAAGAGTAAAAGTATATTGCACTTGGTAATTCATTGCTTGAAAGATTTCCAAAATAAGGGTTTTACACCTTTGAGCTCGCATAGAGCCTTTTATTATGTCACGATGAAAATCAGACTAACAGTACATTGCACTTGGTAATTAATTGCTTGAAAGAGCTTAAAATAAGGGTTTACGCCTTTGAGCTTGCATAGAGCCTTTTATCAGGTAATTACCAAGTGCAATGTACTGTTACTCTTAAATTCATGCATTTGTTGCAATAAGAAAACATTTATGAGTTCTGTATTAATTTGTTTGTCACAAGTGACATAAAATTGATTATATATTAATGACGATCTGTACTGTTCATATATTTTATTTGAGTATTGATGTGTGTCAACAAGAAATTGAACTCTTCATCTTATTTTTGAATTACCATTCCCAATATATAGAATGAAACTTTGTCATAGTAGATAGCATTTATTTTTTTTGGCAAAGGAATATATTTCCACTTACATCGCATTGGTCATTTTTACTATCCATGTGTTATTATACAGAATATAACATGCATTTGACCAAAAAATATTTCATTTATTATTCTAAAAATATTATTTTATTATTCACGGTAATCTTTTGCAGGAAAAGTATTCATGTGGATTTAAGTCTATTAACGGACAACATTAGCTATTTCGTAAAATATTTCGTAAAAATAGATAGAATTGAATAACTTTTATGGTAAGCATTTGACAATTTGTTGAACAACGTAACATTTTGAATTTATTTACTTTCATGACATTTGTATTCTTCGCAGTTTACATGTCCTAATTAGTGATATTGACAATAATATGGCACTTTCCGCTCTGCCAAATGGCATTTGTGTGATTCATCAAATTAATTAGTTACTTACTAGACCTCTAGTGGTTTAGAATTAATAAATAACAGTTAATATTTTGCACAACAAGATTAAACTGTATATGGTATTATTTACTTACAGAAGTTTATTGATGTTCAACACTGATTACATGACATTTGGCATTTGAATTAACAAAAAAGATAATTAATTGTGAATTAACAAAAAGATGAGTAATCTTCAACAATGATTACATGTTCAACACCGGAGAAGAAAGGGGACTTTACAAAAAAGAAAAACAAGATAAACCAGGTCTAGTATAATATTTGAGATACATTTTTCTTTCTACTTAAATGTTTTGTTCCCTCTCTGAGTGAACGAGTGTATTCTCTCTTTTGTCTACTCACGTTCTCACCCTAACATCATCGATCAAGCTTCCTCCTTTATCACTATTTATTCTTTCGAGAGAAACCCAAACAGTAAAGAAGAAGAAGAAGACTAGTGAGAGGAATAGCCCCTAAACAAAGAAGAAGAAGATCAGAGAAGAAGAAGAAGGAAAAACCTATTCGTGATTGCTTGCTTGCTCCGTCTACAATGGTGGTGGGCAACTCTCTCCCTCGTTCCGATTTGGGCAATGCGGAAGATGGACTTTGCCCGAAAGACCCGAGATTGGGCGTACTGGTCCCAATTGATTGGAAACGTCGTCGATTGACTCGCTTGAGTGGCTCAAAGAGTTCTGGTTCAGAATCTTCTGAGGGAAAAGTTGAGGTACAAGACAAGATAGGCAATCCCGTAGAGACTCAATCAGGGATCCTTCCGGCTGTGTTCAATCAGCTGCTCTATCTGAAATTTCCAGGACGAAGTCGCGAGTTAGGTGGGGGGAGGGCTTGGCGGTGGGCAACTCTCTCCCTCGTTCTGATTTGGGCAATGCAGAAGATGGACTTCGCCCGAAAGACCCGAGATTGGGCGTACTGGTCCCAATTGATTGGAAACGTCGTCGATTGACTCGCTTGAGTGGCTCAAAGAGTTCCGGTGCAGAATATTCTGAGGGAAAAGCTGAGGTACAAGATAAGATAGTCAATCCAGTAGAGACTCAATCAGGGTGTAACACCCCCAAATTGACCAAACCGGAAACCCGGGGGTGTCACTCCGTACCCGAGGTTAAACCCGGATACAAGGAGGTTTAGAGATAGAAAATCCAAACAAAACTTCCATAAAATTTAAAGTAATACTTTATTGACAATTCAAATCCTTGTGCCACTAACATGGGCAAATCTATCTAAACAGAATTCTATATGAAGGTTCTAAGAATTTAAATGTGATCTAATACTTGTATAAGTGATGATTCGCGTCCCTGCTAAGCTATGCCCCCATCATCTCGACCTGTGGTGCAGAAAACAAAAGAGAACACCACAATTTACAAAGTCAGCGGAAATACTGAGTAAGCAACACCCAAGCATGTAAATAGATTATGAAGTAATTTGAAAACTAATTTGTAATAGTTTCGCTAAATCAAAGTGGAAGTAAAAGCTTTGACCCTTTTATAAAAGAAATAAGATGAGAGACTCCAATTTCATTTCTATTTTCCAAATCACATCCATTATCCAAATAATGGGATTCCAAAACTCATGATATTCCATTTCCCATTAACAACATCCAATCTAAAAACCAATTTATTAATTTGTTGATACGGGGAAAACCAACCAACCACTTCGCAAGCATCCAAGACCTTAAGTGTCGACACCCCCTTTTCGACTTCTTGCGGCCAGAAGAGTGAGTACAAGAAGCTATCTGGGGACTTACTGTTGGGTTTTGACGTAGGTAACGCAGCAGAATAACAAAAAATTTAATCCTACTCAAAGCCCACCAAGGATCACAGGAAGAGACATCATAACATGATTAAGGACATAGAAGATGTGTACCTTTTGATTTGTGAGATCACACGAAGAATGATGTCCTCGTCTCTACGGTTGATCCACGTCTAGAGGTGAGATCTAGATTCTTCCTTCACAACAAGTTCTAGCTTGAACCAAGAGGAAGAGGGATGAAGATCAAAGCAACAAATCACCAAAAGCACAAGAGAGGGGCGGCCTCTCTTTGCCGTCGGGTAGGGGGGCGGACGGGTGGCTAGGGTTTCGGCCCTAGCACCTTGTCTTGCTCTCTCTTTTGCTCTCTCCCACTCTTTGTGTGTTATGACTAATAACTCATGTAGTGGGAAGGAAGCTAGAGCCTCCTTTATATACTCCAACAACTCCTTGTTGTTTCCATAAAAGAGTTTTTCTTGTTCTAGTAGGACTAGAACTATTCCCTTCCTTGCAAATTAGTCCTACTAAGTTTGCAAGGTGTTGCACAATGATCCTTCTATTAATTAATCCATATTAATTAATCCCAAATCTAGCTCTACTCTATTTGACGTGTGACCCCATAGGTTTCTATATAGTTGGTAGTAACTATTACTAACATGGAGCGGTGTCTAGCTACACATCCATGCAACCCAACCAATAGAAATAGTCAGTGATCCCGACAAACCTTTGTGCCGAATATGTCATATTGCATTATCCCTTTGTCTCCATATCCGGATTGGACACGAGACATAAATAGTCACACTCGTATATCCAATCCATAGTTCCTCGATCCTGGGATATGCTTATGCTTGCAGATAACATTAATATCTCTATATTAATTTATCTGAGTCTGGCCAGACATTCAATAAGCCTCATCCCTCGAGTGGCCGTGGATATTTACCCCATTATGTGGGAGGGCCAAATCCTATCTACATCACTACGATCTCTAAGCTTGCTTCCTATCACGCCCGATAGCCACCTTTATGATTACCCAGTTACGGTGTAACGTTTGATAACATCAAAGCGCAATATTTCACAACTAGAGTATCTAGTGACTTCAAGTCCAAGGATTGCAATAATATTAGCACTACGAAAAGCTATTGTGACTTCACATAATCTAATGTATCCTTTTCATCGTGGGTCAATCCAGTATGCCATTACTCCTAATGCATACCCATATGTTAGACTTGATATCTCCATATCAATCTACCCATATATTAGTCTATATTTGATTGCCCTATTAATCAATATAATGGACTAGGGACATTTAAGATAAATAACACAATTTATCTAAGGACTTCATTATATTAAATATCGCCATAAATAATAAATGAATATTCTAGCCAAAACATTGTTCATACTAATTCTACGATTGCCTCTAGGGAATCTATTCCAACAGTCTCCCACTTGCACTAGAGCCAATCCGGCGCATCTCGTATGCCTATAGATCTGGCGTGCCCTTCATGCTTTCGCTGCGCAAGAGGTTTCGTGAGCGGATCTGACACGTTGTCATCTGTCGGAATCTTGCATATCTTCACATCTCCTCGATCGATCATATCACGAATAAGATGGAATCTCCTAAGTACATGCTTTGACTTTTGGTGCGATCTTGGTTCCTTTGCCTGTGCGATTGCCCCAGAGTTGTCACAGTACAACTCTACGGGATCCACTATGCTAGGGACCACACCGAGCTCAGTGATAAACTTCTTTATCCATACTGCCTCTTTCGCCGCTTCCGCAGCAGCAATGTACTCAGCTTCTGTTGTAGAATCAGCAACTGTGCCTTGCTTGGAACTCTTCTAGCTCACAGCTCCTCCATTCAGGCAAAACACGTATCCAGACTGTGATCTGTAATCATCCTTGTCGGTTTGGAAGCTTGCGTCAGTGTAACCCTTTACACTTAGCTCTTCCATTCCTCCAAATATCAAGAACACATCCTTAGTTCTTCTTAAGTACTTTAGGATGTTCTTGACAGCAATCCAGTGACTCTCACCCGGATTGGACTGATATCTGCTCACCATACTCAACGGGTATGATACGTCTGGTCTAGTACATAGTATGGCGTACATGATGGATCCTATGGCCGAAGCATAGGGTATCCTGCTCATGCGGTCCTTCTCCATCTCATTGGAGGGACAGTCATTCTTGGAAAGAGTGACTCCATGTGACATGGGCAAGAATCCCTTCTTGGAATCTTGCATGTTGAACCTCTTCAACACCTTGTCAATATATGTACTCTGACTTAGGCCAAGCAACCTTTTAGATCTATCTCTATAGATCTTTATACCAAGTATATAGGCTGCATCTCCTAAGTCTTTCATCGCAAAGCACTTTCCTAGCCAATCTTTAACAGATTGCAGAGTAGGAATATCATTGCCAATGATTAGTATGTCATCCACATACAAGACCAGAAATACTATAGAGCTCCCACTAACCTTCTTGTAAACACAAGGCTCATCTTCGTTCTTGATGAAACCAAACTCTTTGACCGCGTCATCAAAACGTCGATTCCAGCTCCTAGAAGCTTGCTTTAATCCATAAATGGACCTTTGCAGCTTACAGACTTTATTGGTATTCTCTGGATCCTCAAAACCCTCTGGTTGTGTCATGTACACATCCTCAAGGAGGTTCCCATAAAGGAACGCTGTTTTGACATCCATTTGCCAAATCTCATAGTCGTAGTATGCTGCAATAGCTAGTAAGATTCGAATGGATTTAGTCATGGCGACTGGTGAAAAGGTCTCATCATAGTCAATACCATGAATTTGTCTATAACCTTTGGCCACCAATCGGCCCTTATAGGCAACTACCTTGCCATCCATGTCGGTCTTCTTCTTGAAGACCCACTTGCACCCTATGGGTCGAGCCCCTTCGGGTGGTTCCACCAAAGTCCATACTTTGTTGGTGTACATGGAATCCATTTCGGATCTCATGGCTTCTAGCCACTTTTAGAGTCTGGGCCACTCATGGCTTCTCCATAGTTTGCAGGCTCATCATCAATGAGTGGTACGTCATCGGGCTCAGTTACGAGAAGTCCATACCTCTCTGGCTCATGACGCACTCTTCTTGATCTACGGAGTTCCTGTGTTACCTGAACAGGTCCTTCCACAACTTCTTGTGGTTCCTGTTCATGTTCCATTATCGGTTCAGTGGTTTGTGGTTCATGAATTTCTTCAAGTTCTACAACCCTCCCACTTGCTTCTTTAGAGACTAGTTCTCTTTCTAGAAACACGCCGGTCCGAGCAACAAACACTTTGTTTTCGGTAGGGTTATAGAATTAATATCCTTTAGTTTCCTTAGGATATCCCACAAACTTACACTTATCCGCTTTAGGCCCGAGCTTGTCTGTTTGTAAACGCTTTACATAAACGTCACAGCCCCAAATCTTCATAAACGACACTATGGGACGCTTCCCAGTCCATATCTCATATGGCGTCTTCATGACTGATTTGGATGGAACACGGTTAATGGTAAAAGCTGCCGTCATTAGAGCATGTCCCCAAAAGGATATCGGAAGATCTGTTTGAGACATCATAGATCGCACCATATCTAATAGAGTGCGATTCCTCCTCTCAGATACACCATTCCATTGTGGTGTCCCAGGTGGAGTGAGCTGGGATACTATCCCACACTCTCTAAGATACTCATCAAACTCTTGGCTTAAGTATTCTCCTCCACGATCCGATCGTAGAGCTTTAATACTTTTGCCAAGTTGCTTCTCTACTTCACTCTTGAATTCTTTGAACAATTCAAAGGATTCGGATTTGGCCTTCATAAGGTATACAAATCCATATCTACTGAAATCATCAGTAAATGTGATGAAGTAGGTATAACCACCTCTGGCAGGCGTGGGGAATGGCCCGCATACATCAGTATGTATGAGTGCCAATAACTCACTAGTCCGCTCGCCTTTATTATTGAAAGGGGACTTTGTCATTTTTCCTAATAAACAAGATTCACATGTCTCAAATGATTCCAAATCAAATGAGTCTAGAAGTCCATCCTTATGGAGTCTAGATATGCGTTTCTCATTTATATGGCCTAAACGACAGTGCCATAGATATGTAGGATTTAAATCATTAGTTTTAATCCTTTTAGTATTTATGTTATAGATTGGATTATTTTAGATCAAGGATATACAATCCATTAGACAAATGCGCACTACAATAGTGCATACTATCAAAATAAATGGAGCAACACTTGTCCTTTATTGAAATAGAAAAACCTTTCTCGTCCAAACAAGAAGCGGAAATAATGTTTCTGCTCATAGCAGGCACATAAAAGCAATTGTCTAATTCTAAAATAAGTCCAGAAGGCAAAGATAGCTCATAAACGCCTACAGCTAATGCAGCAACCTTTGCTCCATTCCCGACGCGCAAGTCTATCTCCCCTTTTCGCAATCTTCTACTTCTTTTCAAATCCTGCACATTACGACAAATGTGAGAACCACATCCGGTATCTGATACCCAGGATGATGAAATAGAAAGATTAACGTCTATAACATAAATACCTGGTGGCGGTGGAATCACTATTCCAAGCTTCTTATCCTCCAGATATTTAGGGCAATTCCTCCTCCAGTGACCTGGCTGGCTGCAGTAGTGACACTCACCTTTAGCCACGCCTCCACTAGGCTTTAGGGCTTCCTTGGATTTCGCAACTTTCTTGCGTTTTCCTTTTGAAGTAGATGCAACTGACTTGCCCTTCTTCTTGTGTACCATCATTATGGCCTAGCCCTTTCCTTTATTGATGCTTTGCTCAGCTGTCTTTAGCATATTCAATAGGTCTGGCAAAGACTTGTTGATCTCATTCATATTATAGTTCATAATGAACTGATTATAACTGTCAGGCAACGATTGCAAGACGAGATCAGTCGCCAAGTCCTGGCCGAGTGGGAACCCCAGTCTCTCAAGGTTCTCTATGTACCCGATCATTCGGAGTACATGAGGGCCTACTGGATTCCCCTCTGCAAGACTACTTTTGAACAATGCTTTAGACACTTCATAGCGCTCATGTCTTGCCTGTTCCTGAAACAATTGTTTCAAGTGTCTGATCATATCATAGGCTTCCATGTTCTCGTGTTGCTTCTGAAGCTCACCAGTCATGGTACAAAGCATGAGGCAAGTCACGTCATTAGAATCATCAATATGTTTCTGACGTGCCCTTACTTCCGCTAATAGAGACTCATCTTGTGGTGGGTCTGGAATTGGAGTGTCCAAGACGTACAGCTTCTTTTCTTGCTTGAGGACAATCCTCAAGTTTCTGTACCAGTCAAGGAAATTTGTTCCAGACAATTTATCCTTCTCAAGGACAGATCGTAGGGATGAACTCGATGCGTTGTTGTTTGCCATTTGGAATTCTACAAAACGAGAAATATGCAATTTAGTATTTTGAACAATTTAACTATATTTAACAATGGCTAGATCATTAAATATAGCTCCCACTATTTTTTCTCGGATTAATAGCCCTCACTATTAAAGCGGAAAATATCTTTATATTTTCTAGTGGGTCCAAGATCCTTATTTCACTTCTCCTTGAGCTTGCTTTGGCAAGTCACCCAAGAATTGGTTATTTAGGTAGGAACCATTCCAATTGCATCCCATGCAACTCTTGGTCCAATTAGGTGAATAAATTCCTTTTATTCTTTATCCAATTGGATAACTCCTAATTGTCATGCCTCTAAGCTCATCAATCCAATTGACTCTTGCCTAGTTGCGTCCAACCTCTTGCTTTCAACATACACGCATTACTAGCTTGCGTCGTCCGCGACACATCATGAAAATTAAAATCGCCTTGCTTTGGCAAGCCCGAATTTTAATAGGCCATGATCATGAAGGGTGTTTTGGCAAGAGAAGGCAAAACGCAATATTTAATTGAGGGATTTCTTTTAATATGTTTGGTTGATCTTATCAACATGGTCTACTTATTTAGATTGGGCCATCCACAATAAAAGACCAACTTTGTTTATTATTATCTTGTTATTGTTTTGCTTGTAGCGCCATACACACAAAATAAATAACGAGGCATGAATAATAAACATCCACAAAATAAAAAAACGTGGCATGGATATGGCCTCTAGAATAATGATATTATCAAGCCAATGATAATATCTAATTGCCCTAAAGTGCCGAGCTCATCTCCATGTGCTCCACCATAGCTGCGCGCCTAGGGATGTCTTTTGGCTCCTTTGGTTCTCCAGTCTTCTTCTCCATGTTCTTGGCTATCATCTAAATATTTCTAATTCTAGCCTAACATCTAGAATAAATAAATAATAAAAGCCTCACATGTCGAGGAGAAAAAGAACGACTCGCAGGCCGTAAAACTTAATTAATTATTACATTAATTTGATCAGCTCGCAGGCCGTAAACCAAACCACAAAAACAATAAACATCCACAATCCTAGGCCATATCCATCCACCATGCAATAAAGCACATAATACAGTTAAAACCAATTTTTAACGCGCTTGTTTAATTTTAATGAAATTGGGTAACTAGGGTTTCACAACGGTCCAATGGGTCCAAGCCAACAAGTGGCCCGAACCCTAGGACCGCCGCACGCCTAGGAGGCCGCGGCCTTGCTTGGCGCGCAAGGGAGGGGAAGGCGGCTAGGGTTTCGGCCCTAGTCCCCTTCCTCCTTCCTTGTTGCCCAAGCAAGGTTGTTTCCTTATGGATTTAATTCCATAATTTTGTTTCCATAATTGAAAAACCCCTTTTCAATCATGTGCCCATGAACCCTAATTTTCAAGAACCCAATTATTCACATCCTATGTGATTAAACTCACCAATTCTAACATCCAATGTTAAATTGGGTCTTGTTTGATTGAATCAAATTCAATATTGCATCTACTATGCCAATTTTTCAGTTTTCGCGTAATAAACAATAATACGGTGTATGAACTGAAATCGTAAACACATAATATCATGTTATGCTCTACGACCTGTGGCTCTGATACCACTGTTGGGTTTTTGACGTAGGTAACGCAGCGGAATAACAAAAAAATTAATCCTACTCAAAGCCCACCAAGGATCACAGGAAGAGACATCATAACATGATTAAGGACATAGAAGATGTGTACCTTTTGATTTGTGAGATCACACGAAGAATGATGTCCTCGTCTCTACGGTTGATCCACGTCTAGAGGTGAGATCTAGATTCTTCCTTCACAACAAGTTCTAGCTTGAACCAAGAGGAAGAGGGATGAAGATCAAAGAAACAAATCACCAAAAGCACAAGAGAGGGGCGGCCTCTCTTTGCCGTCGGGTAGGGGGGCGGACGGGTGGCTAGGGTTTCGGCCCTAGCACCTTGTCTTGCTCTCTCTTTTGCTCTCTCCCACTCTTTGTGTGTTATGACTAATAACTCATGTAGTGGGAAGGAAGCTAGAGCCTCCATTATATACTCCAACAACTCCTTGTTGTTTCCATAAAAGAGTTTTTCTTTTTCTAGTAGGACTAGAACTATTCCCTTCCTTGCAAATTAGTCCTACTAAGTTTGCAAGGTGTTGCACAATGATCCTTCTATTAATTAATCCATATTAATTAATCCCAAATCTAGCTCTACTCTATTTGACGTGTGACCCCATAGGTTTCTATATAGTTGGTAGTAACTATTACTAACATGGAGCGGTGTCTAGCAACACATCCATGCAACCCAACCAATAGAAATAGTCAGTGATCCCGACAAACCTTTGTGCCCAATATGTCATATTGCATTATCCCTTTGTCTCCATATCCGGATTGGACACGAGACATAAATAGTCACACTCGTATATCCAATCCATAGTTCCTCGATCCTGGGATATGCTTATGCTTGCAGATAACATTAATATCTCTATATTAATTTATCTGAGTCTGGCCAGACATTCAATAAGCCTCATCCCTCGAGTGGCCGTGGATATTTACCCCATTATGTGGGAGGGCCAAATCCTATCTACATCACTACGATCTCTAAGCTTGCTTCCTATCACGCCCGATAGCCACCTTTATGATTACCCAGTTACGGTGTAACGTTTGATAACATCAAAGCGCAATATTTCACAACTAGAGTATCTAGTGACTTCAAGTCCAAGGATTGCAATAATATTAGCACTACGAAAAGCGATTGTGACTTCACATAATCTAATGTATCCTTTTCGTCGTGGGTCAATCCAGTATGCCATTACTCCTAATGCATACCCATATGTTAGACTTGATATCTCCATATCAATCTACCCATATACTAGTCTATATTTGATTGCACTATTAATCAATATAATGGACTAGGGACATTTAAGATAAATAACACAATTTATCTAAGGACTTCATTATATTAAATATCGCCATAAATAATAAATGAATATTCTAGCCAAAACATTGTTCATACTAAATCTACGATTGCCTCTAGGGCATCTATTCCAACACTTACAACCAGATTAAATAAAATAAATTAATTGGACGAGAGACCGAAGTCAACACGCCCAATGCCAATAGTAACCATTCAGCAACAATCATCCCCGTACAACTCTTCCACTTTACGTTATCATCGATTATTAGATTGCAGTGATATTTTCAGAGAACATTTCAACAATTTAAAACAAGTATTCAAGTAGCACATATTTTGCATAAAATCATTTTGAGACCAGTGGGAATGAAAACATTTGACACGAAAAGAGGAATGGGCGCTAGGCCTGGCATGTTTACTTACCTTTAATCTCAAGCAAAGCAAATCACTTCCTAGTAATACTCGACGTGTCCTTCGTCAACGAAATTGTCGCCTACAAATTTAATAGTATCCTAATCAACACATTGCACACGAAGTCCTATAGGTAAATGAAATAATTCTCTTACTAACTCTGCCTAACCCTTGCTAAGGTGAACAAACCTCTTTTATAATAAAAATATGCTTTATTAAGCTAACGTTTATTATCTGTAAGAACATAGCTATAGTTATATAAATATAACTTATAAGATTAGATAAGCTATAATTTTTTTTTATTATTATTTAGGGTAGAGAAGCATATTATTTTACCCCAAAAACACTTTCGATTCAAATAGTAGTTTCTCCCAACCAAACAAGTCTTAGTAGAGAATATAAGTTATAAATTAACTATCTTTTATTTAAAAGAAATAATAAATTTATTTGAAGAAAATAACTTATTCTAATTTGTTATAAGCCTATAAAAATAAATTAGAAATATATATTTTATCACCCTCATATTACATTTTTATTTTTGAGTAAAGATGAGTACCAAAAGATCATTCTAAGCTTGTGCAAAAAGAATTGTCCCTTATGGGGTTTGAACCCATGACCTTCTTCTCAGACTTCACCAAAGCTTAAAGTTATAGCAATTGACCACTGGGCCAACAGTCCTTTTGTTCTTTTCTTCACCCCACTAATAACTTGAACCAACAGTTTACTATTAATAATAAATAAAAGACAAAAAAAGAAGAAAAGAAGAGGAAGTAAAGCAGACGGGTTTCTTACCCGAAGAGAGAGAGAGAAGCGACGGGGAATGACGGGTGGGAGGCCGACGGTGGCGAGACCGACGGTGGCGGACGGCGACGGCACGGCGAGCTGGACGGTAGGCGAGTTGGGCTCGGTCGGAGCTCCGGCTGGGTCTGCTCGGTCGGACCCGACTGGGATTCCGGCGAATCTGACGGGAGAGAGAGGAGCGAGTGAGAGAGAGATTGATGTGGTGTTGGTGTGAGAAGAATTCTGATTTTGATGTGGGTATTTATAGGCTTCCAATTGAAGAATCCGACGAGTGGAAGGAGACCCACCGCGAAGTTTTCGATTTCGAATCGGGTTGGGTTTTGGACGAAATTAGTTTGCTTGAAGCTAAAATATCGGGTTTTGACGAGTTTACATCGAATTGGGACAGAAAACGGGATGTTTGGTGGCGAATTGGGCGGTGGTTGTGTTGGAGTTGGAGGTGGAGGCGTGAGAACTCTCCTGCTAGTTGCAGGAGGTGGAGAAGATGATACTTTTTAGTTAAAGACACTTTCACCCCCTCTGGTTTAGGCATAAGTCAAGTACCACCCCCTTAGTTTAGGTAAAGACACTAAATAAGTTATGAATAAATACATAAAAGCACCTAGGTAGTTTATAACATTAAAATTAACTTTCTAAATAATAATAACTAATACCCAAACTTATCCCAATGTCATATAAACACCAAATAATATCATAAAAATATAATAGTAACATATTCACACCCAATACTTATAATATTATCATATTACCACTCAATAATTATTGTAATATCATAAATACCCATATTCACAAAACGGGGTATTTCATCCTTTCCCCCTTAAAGAGAGCTTCGTCCTCGAAGCTTAAACCAACCACTCAACAACCACTAAGGTACGGGTCTCCACTTTAGGGTATAATAACTAAGCGCAAACATAAGGCTTCGAAAATGACGTTCTTCAAAACCAAAGGCTTCAAAACCGAAGGATTACATCATTCCCCCCTTAGAGAAGTGACGTCCTCGGAACTCCAAATACCTCGTCTAAAAGGTGAGGATACTTCTTCCTCATACCATCCCCTGCTTTAATTGTCTATAATACCTTTACAATCCTAACACTCTTGGTACACGTGCCCCTTGTCATGATATCTAGAATCTTAACATGGTCAAATCTTCTGGTTCGAGATCCAATAAATGAAATGGTATACAAGACACTCGTCCTTAGTTGCTACACATGGGCCAATGTATTGTCCAAACTTTTCACTTTTCTTTTCAATTCATAGTCGTACGTGATCATCTGATTAAGTCTATGGGGTACGGATCACAATTATCGCCTATTGATCATTTCCTATCTTATCATGCAGCATTACAAAGATGCAGTACATCACATATATCACACAATTCAACTTAACAAGTTTTATCATCATTCGTCATTTATAAGCAATCTTCCAAGGACAATATTGCTCCTGGGCTTACATTCCCATAGTAGGTCTCACAACAATATTAGTGTTCTCCACGTCGGAGTAACATCGTAAAACAATCACAATAATCTGAGCCAGAGTCAAGTTTACTACATAAATTTATTTGTTCGAGTATTCCAAGTATATCACAACAAGTTCGAAAGAAAGTTCACGTGCGGATTTGTCTCTTAGTTGTTGGGTCTAACCTTTGAACACGGTCTTTGGTATCATATATAAAATTCTTTATTATAATCATCCTTCCAGATGATTACAAGCACACTCTTACAACCACTCAACAAGAGGTAGAACCTCTAGTAGCCCAATAAAACATACAACTTTTAAATTAGCTCCTCCGTGGACATCCATCCCATGACTCGAGCAATGATTTTGGTGACAAGACTCTAATCATACACATCCTATGACAAAGTGCCTCAATTACATCAAGATTTATATTATAACATGGCTAGTGAGATCATGTCCACAACTTAATCAGTGCCAAAGAAAATATTTTCATTGCTTCAATCATTAACCCCAGTAACCATTGCTATTGTCTCATAAGCTGTTCTTCACAGAGAGTAAGGTCAAGAAATCTCCCAAGTTTCAAAGCAAGTACTCTTAGTGAACGTAAACATAACCCAATTAAAAAAATTCTAGATTATAATTCTCTAAACAATGAAAACGCGTCCAAACAAATCGTATGACTCTAAAGACGATTCACAAACAAGGAAATATCTCGTTCCCTTAACTGACAAAACTCCAAAACTAATTCCAAAGGTCAGAACTATATCCAAATGGTACAAAACGGCTTATCTAACAAAACAGAGAATCGAAGAGATAGTGCACAAGACTCCAAAGCAACATGGTTCCTCCTATCCTTAGGCACTTAACCATTGTCTATGATATATGATGTTACTCGGTGGTTCCCTTTACCGTTGTTTTCCTACCGTCATCTGAAAATTGGCCTCGAGCTAAGGAAATAAATAAAAATAAACCAGGTGTACCCAAAATAATACAATACTTAAGCACATACTCCAAGCAACTTATTCATATTCAAATAGGTTCAAAAATAACGAGACTCGCAAGCTAGTATCCGAATTGACCTATGGTGATAAATCCTTAAAAACATATATTTCTATTAACAAAGCTCCAAGTACATCGTCCGAGAAGATAACAACAACTAGGCGGATTCATTTATCCCGGTACACCATTGATTTATGTAACTCCAAGGAATTCAATATGAGCATAAAACTCATCAAATCTTTTAGAGGTTAATAACCGTCCCATTATCTCAAATAATAGTTTAGTGACAATGCTCCAATCATATACGCCAATCAACGTTATAAGCTAACTATTTCGAAATGAGATTATACCAAGATAAGTTAGACTACACCAAAATTTGTCTCATTGATAGTACTAAGGTAGTAGAAAGCTTCCAAATCTAAATCAATAGCTCCAATAATAACCGTTACAACATCATAAACTATTTGTCCCGAGAAACAAGGTCTCCGGATTGTCCAAGGCTGAACATCGGAACTCCCAATCAGATTAAAACAACAAATACATTACGCTTACACAAAATGATGTCACAACCCAACGACTAGAGTAACTCCAAGGACAAACCACAAACAAAGAAATATATCGTTCCTCAAATAATAACAAAGCTCCAAACATAAATATCTAACGCAAAAGTTAACATTCTAGTGACCTAGAATACCGCACTCAGTATCTCCGGAAAGATTTGCTTTGCTTGAGATTAAAGGTAAGTAAACATGCCAAGCCTAGCGCCCATTCCTCTTTTCGTGTCTTCATTCCCACTTGTCTCAAAATGATTTTATGCAAAATATGTGCTACTTGAATACTTGTTTTAAATTGTTGAAATGTTCTCTGAAAATATCACTGCAATCTAATAATCGATGATAACGTAAAGTGGAAGAGTTGTACGGGGATGATTGTTGTTGTATGGTTACTATTGGCATTGGGCGTGTTGACTTCGGTCTCTCGTCCAATTAATTTATTTTATTTAATCCGGTTGCAAGTCCCCAGATAGCTCCTTGTACTCACTCTTCTGGCTGCAAGAAGTCTGTAAGGGGGTGTCGACACTTAAGGTCTTGGATGCTTGCGAAGTGGTTGGTTGGTTTTCCCCGTATCAACAAATTAATAAATTGGTTTTTGGATTGGATGTTGTTAATGGGAAATGGAATATCATGAGTTTTGGAATCCCATTATTTGGATAATGGATGTGATTTGGAAAATAGAAATGAAATTGGAGTCTCTCATCTTATTTCTTTTATAAAAGGGTCAAAGCTTTTACTTCCACTTTGATTTAGCGAAACTATTACAAATTGGTTTTCAAATTACTTCATAATCTATTTACATGCTTGGGTGTTGCTTACTCAGTATTTCCGCTGATTTTGGAAACTGTGGTGTTCTCTTTTGTTTTCTGCACCACAGGTCGAGATGATGGGGGCATAGCTTAGCAGGGACGCAAATCATCACTTATACAAGTAGTAGATCACATTTAAATTATTAGAACCTTCATATAGAACTCTGTTTAGATTAATTTGCCCATGTTAGTGGCACAAGGATTTGAATTGTCAATAAAGTATTACTTTAAAGTTTATGGAAGTTTTGTTTGAATTTTCTATCTCTAAACCTCCTTGTATCCGAGTTTAACCTCGGGTACGGAGTGACACCCCCGGGTTTCCGGTTTGGTCAATTTGGGGGTGTTACAGATGAAATACCCCGTTTTGTGAATATGGGTATTTATGATATTACAATAATTATTGAGTGGTAATATGATAATATTATAAGTATTGGGTGTGAATATGTTACTATTATATTTTATGATATTATTTGGTGTTAATATGACATTGGGATAAGTTTGGGTATTAGTTATTATTATTTAGAAAGTTAATTTTAATGTTATAAACTACCTAGGTGCTTTTATGTATTTATTCATAACTTATTTAGTGTCTTTACCTAAACAAAGGGGGTGGTACTTGACTTATGCCTAAACCAGAGGGGGTGAAAGTGTCTTTAACTAAAAAGTATCATCTTCTCCACCTCCTGCAACTAGCAGGAGAGTTCTCACGCCTCCACCTCCAACTCCAACACAACCACCGCCCAATTCGCCACCAAACATCCCGTTTTCTGTCCCAATTCGATGTAAACTCGTCAAAACCCGATATTTTAGCTTCAAGCAAATTAATTTCGTCCAAAACCCAACCCGATTCGAAATCGAAAACTTCGCGGTGGGTCTCCTTCCACTCGCCGGATTCTTTAATTGGAAGCCTATAAATACCCACATCAAAATCAGAATTCTTCTCACACCAACACCACATCAATCTCTCTCTCACTCGCTCCTCTCTCTCCCGTCAGATTCGCCGGAATCCTAGTCGGGTCCGACCGAGCAGACCCAGCCGGAGCTCCGACCGAGCCCAGCTCGCCTACCGTCCAGCTCGCCGTGCCGTCGCCGTCCGCCACCGTCGGTCTCGCCACCGTCGGCCTCCCACCCGTCATTCCCCGTCGCTTCTCTCTCTCTCTTCGGGTAAGAAACCCGTCTGCTTTAATTCCTCTTCTTTTCTTATTTGTTTTGTCTTTTATTTATTATTAATAGTAAACTGTTGGTTCAAGTTATTAGTGGGGTGAAAGAAAAGAACAAAAGAACTGTTGGCCCAGTGGTCAATTGCTATAACTTAAAGCTTTGGTGAAGTTTGAGAAGAAGGTCATGGGTTCAAACCCCATAAGGGACAAATCTTTTTGCACAAGCTTAGAATGATCTTTTGGTACTCATCTTTACTCAAAAATAAAAATGTAATATGAGGGTGATAAAATATATATTTCTAATTTATTTTTATAGGCTTATAACAAATTAGAATAAGTTATTTTCTTCAAACAAATTTATTATTTCTTTTAAATAAAAGATAGTTAATTTATAACTTATATTCTCTACTAAGACTTGTTTGGTTGGGAGAAACTACTATTTGAATCGAAAGTGTTGTTGTGGTAAAATAATATGCTTCTCTACCCTAAATAATAAAAAAAAAATTATAGCTTATCTAATCTTATAAGTTATATTTATATAACTATAGCTATGTTCTTACAAATAATAAACGTTAGCTTAATAAAGCATATTTTTATTATAAAAGAGGTTTGTTCACCTTAGCAAGGGTTGGGGAGAGTTAGTAAGGGAATTATTTCATTTACCTATAGGACTTCGTGTGCAATGTGTTGATTAGGATACTATTAAATTTGTAGGCGACAATTTCGTTGACGAAGGACACGTCGAGTATTACTAGGAAGTGATTTGCTTTGCTTGAGATTAAAGGTAAGTAAACATGCCAGGTCTAGCGTCCATTCCTCTATTCGTGTCAAATGTTTTCATTCCCACTTGTCTCAAAATGATTTTATGCAAAATATGTGCTACTTGAATACTTGTTTTAAATTGTTGAAATGTTCTCTGAAAATATCACTGCAATCTAATAATCGATTTTGATCAAAATTGAGAACCATAGCATTAGAAAAACCACAAAGGCTTATACAGCAACAAAATCAAACCATAAGACAGACAAACAAATCAACATCTAACATTTTGTTCGTCTCTCAACACCTATACCCAATCCAGATTCGTCGTGCAATCAAAAACCAAAACTCAAATCAAAGGACTGGTGTTGTTTCAAAAATAGATCTGAGGACTTTTTGATTCAGAAATACATCTGAGTCGTTGGTGAAGGAGAGGGAGGGAGCAGCGGTGCTGGGTTGAAGGGAGAAGGGGACGACCTACTAGGAAGAAGGGGACGGTCCAAGAGATCTGCGCAAGATCCCGCCTTGGCCTTGTAAGCAGCGATGGTGATGACGAAGAAATGGTCGGAAAATACGGCGGCGGTCTTTTCCGGCTCAGATTCTTCTGGTTCGGGCTTTGCGGCCAAGGACTGGGTCCCTTCGTTCCAGCGATTCCAGGTACAACTTGGTGGTAGCGTGAGCTGAAACTGATGGTGGTAACGACGGAGACGCTCGGAGTGGTTCACGCGAGAGGAGAAGGAGACACCTGAATTCGGCTTGGGGCGGCGGCGCTGGTGCTCAGATGGGATATGGCAGTGGTGGTTGTGTGTGGGTAAAAGGAGAGGAAGGCTGAGAAGTGAAGGAGAAGGGAAAGAGAAAGAAACATTTAGGTTTAGGAAGAGAGGAGGAGGAGAATAATGGCTATTTATATTGTGTAATTTGCTTTTGTTCGAAGGGTATTTTTGTCTTTTCAAATCTCCGTTAGTGCGCTGTTAAATACTAACTCTGACAAGGGTGCTTTGTGTATATCCCCAAACACGAGGGTTGTTTTTGTATATAACCCATAATCGACGGGTGGTTTTTGTCTTTTACCCAAACAACAATACCCTTCTTGTAACCAAAGCAAGCAAAGGTTTTTCTGAAACCAAAGAATGAGATATGGGGTATATATGAACAGGACAACTGGTGAGGAACCACAACCTACTTCTTAAATTTTTCGTCTCATCTTATTTTTTATTTTTTTGTAAAGTTTTTTTTCTTTTTCTTTTTCTTAGGGAACAAATTCTTTTATTAATGACTTGTAGGTGGGCAAATAATAGCATTACATCATTATGAAGAACCTGAACAGCCCCAATCGATTACATCATTGGGCCAAATGTACTAAATATGGGCTTTCTTTACCAATAAGTACATTTGGCCCAATGATGTGCCCGATTGAGCTGCTCTGGTTTTGTAATGGGTATTATTAGCCCAACTGCAATTCATTAGTAAAATAATATGTTCCCTCAAAAAGAAGAACAAAAGAAAAAAGGCGTTATGAAAAAATGAAGATAAGACGAAATTCTTAAGAAGAAGTAGAAAATTGTTGTTTCTCAACAGTTTTCATGTTCATATATACCTCTTATCTCATTCTATGGTTTCAGAGAAACCTTTGCTTGATTTATTGCTTTGGTTATAGAAGAAGGTTATTGTGTTTTGGTTGTCTGGGTTAGTGGCCCACGCTACTGTTTAGATCAAAAGGATTTTTTAAGGGCAGGAAGCGCGATAGGTCAGTGGATTCTATAGGGCATGTGCCGTGGTGGGAAGATCGAAGCCATGGGACTTACTCGCCCAGAGACTGTAGTCTACCACTCTTGATTCTTCTCTTCCCCATCATTTGGACTTTTGCCACTATTCACTAGATCACTTTGACCCGGTGATTTGGATAGTTAAATGATGCAATTTTTTGTAAGTTTTTTATGGTGTTGCAGAGTAAAATGTTCTATAACACAGTGAAAAAATTATCAAAAAAACGTATTGTTTTGCGATCCAAATCACCTGGTCAAAGTAATCCACATACGAGTCAAAAAAGTCAAACCAGGGGGAAGAGAAGAATCAGAGTGGCATGGGCAACAATAGCGGCTACCACAGCAGGCTTCAGGTAAAAGTTCAGTTTTTTTGGGTTCAACTGCGGCCAAATCTAAGGTTTGGTTCTAAATGCAGCCATGCTTTGAAACAATTTACATATTGTTGAGGAACCCTTAGAATTTGGGAAGGAATTCAGACTCTTGAATTTCTGTTCTGGATTTGTTTATTTTTTATGATTTAGAGGTTTTATACCCTGTTGTGGGTTTTGAGCTTGTTAGATGCCACTCCGGATTAGATTTTTTTCTTTGATTTTTGCAAAATTTGCCACCCTCTTAGTAACGCTATTGATACTGTATTAAAATTCTCGGTGATTTTTTTTTATGAGGCCACGATTTGCATCAATATCCTGAACAGACCAGCTATGGGTTGTCCCCGTATCCCCCAGTGACGGGATGACTTCCCCCTTTCCATCATGTCGCTCAAGTGACAAGATCTGTACTCCAGGACACCCCAACTATAGTGGATATCGCTCTATTACGGCTAAATACAATTACCCCCTTTACTATGGTTAAATACTGATACCCCGACGAAAACCCCCCTGTCAGTGGATGGAGAGTGTACAGATACCATCCTTCTTTTACAATCAGTTAGTGGGGGTGCAATCTAACTTTTATATGACCATCCTACCCTTGAAAGGGTGGAATTACAAAAAATGCCACCCCCACCACCACCGCAACTATTAAGCCACTTATATGACAATTTTGCCCCTATTTTTTTTTCCATGTTTTTGATGTATTTACTATTTAGTGTTCATGTTCATAGTGTTCTATTTTATCTCCAAATCAAAGACAACAAATTGTAACCAACAACAAAATCACTCCCTACCCGGATTACAACCCAACATCAACAATAACAACGACAAATCTGACTTCTTTGTGTTCAATTGTATCCCAAAATCAAAGACGAGATTTAAAATTGAATTCACCATCAAGAACCCCCATAAACATGAACTACCATCAAGAACCTAATTTGAATACATAACCACCGCAAACCACCACACAACAACCGAACCAAATCACCATCCCTACTGCCTTAGTCGTCATTCACCCCACAATAGAACCCCACCAATAACCCATCTAGATCTCTTCGTCATAACCCGCGTCCACTATCACGAGTAAATAACTACCAATACAACCTCCACAACTTCCGCCTGAAACCCCCAATCCAATCCCGAAATTGATTCCGAACAAAATGAATTCACCATCAAGAACCCTATAAACCTCAAAAGCTTCCTCCAATCCCTAAATTGAACCCACAATATTTAAGCAACCTTTCTCCTGAAAAATCTGATTCATGGTTCTTGAAAACTGGCAGAAAACTAAGTCAAGCTCAGTGTGGCCAGGAAAGAGGGAAAGCAACAACTCTACTCCAGGGTTTAGAAGGCTATCAGCAGCTGAAATGAAAGAGAAAAGAGACAACAAATTGTGTTTTTATTGTGATTAAGCTTACACTCCATGACACAGATGCACCAAGAAAACTATGTTCTTGCTAATAGGGATTGAAGAGGAGTGGGAGAGTGAAGAAACTAAAGCAAATAACACCAACTCAGAGGAGGGCCTTACAAAGGAGAAAGAGACAAAGGAACACCTCTTGGCATTTCTGTACATGCCATGTCAGGGATTACAATTGCAAACACTATTAGAATATCAGGTCACATCAATGGCAAGCTAGTGCACATATTGATTGACACAGGGAGTACTCATAACTTCATTGACCAACAAACTGCAAGGAGGGTGGATTGCAGGAGTGAAGAGACTAAAGATATGATGGTGACATTGGCTGATGGAAGTGTAATACACAGTAGTGGAGTGTGTCAGCAAGTGCCAATACAGATCCATAAATGTACAATCCAAACTGACCTCAGAGTACTTCCTATAGGGGGATGTGACTTGGTTTTGGGAGCTCAGTGTCTTAAGGAAGTTATCCCTATATCATTGGATTTCAACACCAGAGCTTTTGGATTTCATTAACAGGGCGAAGAGGTGGTGATGCCATCTAATAACAATAATAATGAGGTCACAAAAGTGCAGTTGAATGTTATTCAGAAGTACTGTAATCTCCACTCTCCAGTGTTGACAGCTCAGCTATACACCATTGGTGCAAATAAGGAGAACTAAGAAATACCACCACAACTTCAGGGACTTCTATGGCAATATCAAGACATACTTGCTGAGCCCACTGAACTACCTCCTAAGAGGAAGCAGGATCATCAAATACCTATTCAAGAAGGGGCTAATCCAGTATGCTTAAGACCTTATAGGTATCCATTTCTGCAGAAGAATGAAATGGAAATGATGGTTAAGGAAATGATACAAAGTGGCACCACTCAACCTAGCACCAGCCCCTTTGCTGCTCCATTTCTGTTAGTGAAAAATAAGGATGGCACATGGAGGTTCCGTGTAGACTACAGGGGACTGAATGGCATTACCATTAAAAACAAGTTTTCTATTCCAGTAATTGATGAATTGATGGGTGAGCTCAGAGATTCTGCCATTTTCACTAAATTGGACTTAAGAGCTGGGTATCATCAGGTGAGAATGGCTTAGCAGGACAACTACAAGACTGTATTTTGAACTCACTAGGGGTTATATGAGTTTAAGTTAATTCCATTTGGCTTGACTAATGCTCCAGCTACCTTTCAGTGTCTTATGAATGATGTGTTTAAAGAGTTTCTCAGAAAGATGGTACTAGTGTTCTTTGATGACATTCTTGTTTATAGTACCACTATGGAAGACCATCTACAGCACTTACAACAAGTGTTTGAGACCATGAGACAACATAAACTCTATTCCAAGCTTAGTAAATGTTCATTTGGAATGGAGTCAGTGGAATACCTAGGACACACTGAAAGTGTGTAATGTAGAGTAAAAACATGATCTAATACTCTAGAAGGGAGTTGAATAGAGTATGGAAACTTTTTCTAATAATGAACTTTTAAAATTCTAACACATGGAACTAATGAAATCTCAAGGCTTTGGAAAAGATTGGAAAGAGATGAAACAGTTTAGAACTAAATGAACCTTCAAGATTTGAGATGGAAAATTCTCCAAAGCTTTGGAGCAAAATGTTTTGTGCTTTTCTGGTTTGCAGAATGTATGAACAATGCAGTAAAGTAAAGAACACAAGGATTTTACAGAGTTCAGTCACAATTGGACCTACTCTTTGCCTGAGGGACTTGATCCCTCCAGGATTTGAACACACTTCTTATTAATCACCCTGATTTAGCGCAGATCTCAAGCCTAAGTGAGTTACCTTACACTTATACAACTTGTAGTTCCCAACCTATCTAGTTTCAACTACAACCAGATGAAAAAATTAGAACCTCGTGTTGCTCACTTGAACAAATAATTTCTAAATTTTGGTGAGGTTAAGTAACACTTAAGAATATAAAAATGAAAGCAGAAAGAAGAACACTAAATACAGATAAGCAGTGAATGCTCAAAAGTGTTCTTCAGATTCTGGATGATTTGATCTTGTTCAGCAGTTGAATCCTTGCTTGATTTGAAGAGTAGTATGTGTTGATCTCCCACTGATGAATAAATCTTCCTTTTACAGTGATAAGCCCTCTCTCTCTACTCTGCTTCTTTTTTAAATTCAAACTTCCTTTAAACACAAACTGCTGTAACAACCTGAGAGATTTCAGGAACAACCTTCCTGAAAATCCTCTCCCTTTAATGGCTTCTTTCAACAGCTATGTTTGAATAGACTTTCATATTTGTTTGGATGGTTTGAATGACGACCAACCCAGCAACAACTCAATCACAAGATCACACAAAATCCAGATAGCATTAAGAATGCTGACCATTTGGCATATCAGTTATCCAATAAACTAAGCTAATAATCCCAGAATAATCTCCAGAATAATTTCCAGATGAATAACCTATGATAAATAATAATAACAATAATAACAACAACAATAAGAATAATAAGAATAATAACAACAACAACAACAACAACAACAACAACAACAACAACAACAACAACAACAACAACAACAACAACAACAACAACAACAACAACAACAACAACAACAACAACATGATTAAGACTCATAACAAGTCAATAATCAATCACATAAACAATTGTAACATCATGCAAGAAGTATCAGATAAGAATCAAATAACTGTCAGAGGCTTAAGATGATCCTCCAAAGCTTTGGAGCTTAAGATATCCTTCAGAGTTTTGGCCGTAAATATGCTCTGATCCTTGATGCATTCACACTGAGAGATCTGTTAGTGTTAGAAACACAATAAACAAGCTTAAGAATATTTGCAAGAGACATTTAAACATTATCTAATCCAATGCCAAGCCTGCAATACAGATATTGTTAGTGAACAGTTAAAAAGGTCATAGTACGCAATAGCGCATCTTCAAAGCTTTGGAGCTTTGAAACATGTCTCTTTATCATCTTCAATGTATAAACTTCGCATGAGTTCATACTTATCATTGTGAGTGGCTGATGTCTTGTTTCAAAATGTTTGTAAGCTCCATGGCCTTCATGGTTCAATTGTGAGTGACAGAGACCCTGTATTTCTCAGCCACTTTTGGAAATCCTTGTTCAAACTTATGGGTACTACCCTCAAGTACACCACAACTTATCACCCTCAGACAGATGGCCAGAGTGAGAGGTTGAATCAGTGTCTGCAAATATATCTCAGATGCTTGACTGGTAACAGACCCAAGAAGGCGGGAAAATGGTTGAGTCTAGCTGAATGGTGGTATAACACAAATTACCACACTCCTCTGCAACTTACACCATTTGAGGCTCTTTATGGTTTTCCTCCTAAGCATTATAACTTCCATCAACTCAATACCACTGGATCCCCTGAAGTGGATACATCCATCAGAGATAGATCTCAACTCCTGCGTTTGTTGAAAGACAATTTGTCTAAGGCCCTAGAGAGGATGACTTTGTATGCTTACAAACACAGGACTGAAAGAGAGTTCCATTTGGGGGATTGGGTTTTCTTGAAGCTTCAACCCTACAGACAAATCTCTGTGCAACTCCGGAGTAAGTTGTTAGCAAGATTCTATGGGCCTTTTCTTGTGTTGTTTAAGGTTGGGAAGGTAGCTTACAAGTTGAAGTTCCTTTACACATATAGATTTCACCCAGTCTTTCATGTATCTCATCTCAAAAAGGCAACTAGCTCTTATTCAGCTTCTCCTACACTTCCTCATGTTGGTCCACCAGGTCAGTTTCTGGTTGAACCAGTGGCCATATTGGACGGCAAACTAGTTAAACAAGGTAACTCATCCACTGTTCAAGTTTTCGTACAATGGTACAATCTCTATCCCACTGAGGCTACTTGGGAGGATCGCTACAAGTTAAGGGCCCAGTTCCCCCACTTTAAAGCTTGAGGACAAGCTTAATATCAAGGGGAATGGACTAGTCAAGGTTGCAGGGTAAGGGCTGAGGTGCAAGAGGGAGTAAACTGTGGTTGTATGAGTGGGACAAAAATGCAATAGGAGGTAAACTACGGTCGTCTACTTCGGAACAGCAGTAGCCGTTAGAATAGACGACCTGTTTGATCTCAACCGTTCAGATCGTGTAGTCATTCTATTTGAACTGCTAAGTGGAACGGTGTTGTCTGGCCAACGGCTAGCAAGGTGGATGCTGAGTCAGAGCTACTCTAGCTTCAGATTGAGGGAAGCAAACCTCATTTACTGACTATGCATTTCTGTTATTCATTTTTGTTATTACATTTTGACCCCGACCCTACATAAGGGGAAATTTACTCATAACCATTATCATGAAATTAATATCACAGTTTCCCTCTTCTCCCTTCCAGCTCATCTTATTCTCTCTTCTTCCTCTTTCTATGATCTCTAACTCGGCGAATCTCAGGCCAAATTCATCCTCAGGCGACCACCTAGCTCAGGTGGACGCCACAAGTGCTCTCTTCAGTTGTACTGAAATTGAGGCGTCTGAAGGATTGTTTGAAGATAGACCGGGGGTAACTCTTCGTATTTGTCCGCTTCCATGTAAGACCTCGAGTCCATTCTTTAGCAGCTCGCTTTGGCCGCGAAGTTTGGACTTTTCTGACTCTGTAAAGGAGCAATTTTCAAACATTTTCTAAGGCTGGGGGAAGTCTGGATCCTCTGGCTGGAGGGGTTGTAGGCTGGAGAGGATCTACACCCGGGCGAAGAAGAGCGAGAAAGGATATGTGGTGAAGGTGAAGGTGAAGGTGAAGGTAAAAGTGGAGAGAACCAAATTTACAGCCAAAGTTAAACATATTTATGAGATTAGTTGAAATACCCCGCTTTGAGGATACTGGTATTTTGTGACATTATTAGTAGTATTGGGAGTTAATTTTTATTGTTATTGTAAGTTTTGGGGGTTTTATGACCTTTACTTAAATTAATTGGTGTCTTTTAACTAAATTAGGGGGTGGTGGGTGTCTTTTACCTAAACTAAGTGACGGATAAGTGTATTTTATATATATAGTTTATTTTATTTTTTCATTAACAACTAAGTGTTTTATTTGTAAAAGGTAACGGGTCGTGTGAAGTTTAAAACGTGACCAAAACAAAGTTCTTATTTGATTTTACGTAACCATGCCACCGTGTAGCACGGTGCACCCGCCACACCGTAGCAAACCTCATGTCATCTTCTTCCTCACAATCTCCTAGTAGGAAATGAAGTCACTGCCGACCATCTCCGCCTCCAACACCAACACTGCCACCAAGACCTCCTCTTCACCCAAATTCAGTCCCAATCAACTCCAAATTGGACTTAATCCAATAATTTCTCTCCAAGACAATCAATTCCACCAAAATTGTGGTCTGATTCGAAATCAGAAAAGACCGACTTTGGGTCTCCTACTTCTCGCCGGATTTGTAACCCACAAGCCTATATAAACCTCTCAAAACCCAGTACTTTGCACACCCAAAAGCAACCCAACTCTCTCTCTCTCTCTCTCTCTCTCTCTCTCTCTCTCTCTCTCTCTCTCTCTCTCTCTCTCTCTCTCTCTCTCTCTCTCTCTCTCTCCCGTTCAAATCGCCGAGCAAACCCAACCGGGTCCGACGAGCCAATCCCGACCTCCGGTCGCCCCTGTTTCGTCCGACGTCCCCACCTCCCTCTCCGGCGTCCTTCCCGTCGTCCCTCTTTTCGGCGACCAACAACCCAGCAGCAGCTCCGCCCTTGTTCCGCTCTTCCCGTCGCCGCCGGCGACTCCCCTTTTCCGTTCAATTCGACGATAAACCCCAATACCCCTATTTTTTCGTTCAGTTCTATTTTTGTTTCTATTCACAATTGGGGGGGGGTTAGTTTCTTGTAGCAATGGGTTGGTTTGATTGAGGTTTGAAATCTTGAGGAAAATGGTGAACCCGTATGTGTATGTATAAGGGGGGTATAAAAGTGTCTTTTACCAAACTATATGGGTACATAACATATTTTACCAAATTATAGGGGTATTAGTTGTTTATTATGTAAAGTTAGTATTCACTAAACTTATAAGTTGGCCTATATAATCAAGGCTATTATATTTATACTTTAATAAGCTCATATTTTTGAAAGAATAGTATTTAGTGTTTATGTTAATTAGTTTTTTTAGTCTAAAAGGAAAAATAAATAAAATACATTACCTTACAAGTTTATAAATATAATTATAGTACAGTATAATGTGTTCTTATAATAATAAACTTTAACTTATATAGGTTGTTTTTTATAAATAAAAGTGGTTGTTCACCTTGGCAAATGTTGGGGAGAGTAGTAAGGGATTGAATGTGTTTCATATAGGACTTTTTGTGTATTATGGTCGTGTTATCAATATGTTGATTAGAATATTGTTAACTTGTAGGCGACAAGTTCTCAGACGAAGGGTACGTTAAGTACTACGATTTAGTTGTTGTAGTTGCTTTTATTTGAGGTGAGTAAACATGCAAGGTCTATCGCCCATTCCTTTCTTCGTGTCAAAAATATTTTATGTGATTTTATATGTTTACTTGAGTAACTGGCTTATTTGATTTTACTAAAAGTCCTATATGAGGGTCGAAACCGGGTCGGCACAAAACAGAGCCAACGGAGGCTCTGTTGGTCCTGCTGTTTCGTCGGAAGGCAGAGGGGGAAGAGTCGAGTTCGAAGTCTGGTGGTCTTCGCCGGAATTTGCAGAGATGGTGGTGATGATTGGCGGTGATTTGGAAAACAGGGGAGTGGGTTTCTTTCTTTGCTTCGGCAGAACAGAGAGTGAGGATGTGGAGAAGTGACGAGGGAGAAGGTGGTGAGTTGATATAGGTTGATAGGCGTGGAATTGAGAGAGATCGTGGCTTGGTGGTGATGGTGGTGATGGTGGTCCGCTGATTTTGGGGGAGATGGAGGAGATGGGTCTCTTCCCGTCGGTTAGAGAGAGAGGGAGAGAGAGAAAGAGTTGTGCAGGTTGTTTTACACCCAAGTCTGGGAAAAGACACTTTAACCCCCTTCACCTAATTTAATGGAACTATAAATGCATACCCCCAATTTGAAAACAATAACAATTACCCCAATTCAAGAATAACACATACAAAAATACCCTACTAAATATAGGGGTATTACATCACCTTCCCCTTAAAACAAGGCTTCGTCCTCGAAGCGTAAAACAATAAATCCCCCAAAAGAACAATATGTCTACATGCACGATGCAAAGATGAAATTTCTAATGCACGAGAAAATGCAAAGGTCATACCAAACAAGCGAACAACATGTGGGGTGTTTCATCACATTCCCCTTAAAAGAGAGTGACGTCCCCGTCACTCAAGTTACACTCGATATGGGTTTCCTAAGTCACTAAACTAGGTATGATGGTAGCCTTACTTCTAGGTTAGCAGTTGCTGCATTGGCATGTTCCGCTTGAGTCGGTTCATGACATTGATAGTTCCCGTGACGCTATTGGTTGTGGCAGTTGGTGCTGTAGTTGTTGGTGCTGTAAGAGCAGCTACTGTTGTTGCTGATGCGGCATTACCTCCTTGGGGTCGGTTATTTTGACCATTCCCACCTTGCCAATTGTCTCCTCTATTGTAGCCACCTCCACTGTTGTTGTTGTTGTTCCTGCCCTGGTTGTATCCTCCATTGTTGCCACTGTGGTAACCTCCACCTTGTTGATCGTTTTGCTGGTTCTCGCCATATTGATTACCACCGTTGTAGTAGTTACCTCCACGATTAGGTCCATTGTTTCCCCCTGAGCGGTTCATACCAATTCCATTGTTTCCACCTCCATAGAAGTTGCCCTGATTGTTGGAATTGCTGCCACTATTGTTATCTTGAGGCCTTGAACGACATTCAAATCTGCGATGGCCCAACTTACCACAATTGATGCAAGTCACCTTCATACCATGGAAGTCCACCCGAGGGTGGTTTCCGCCGCACCTCTTGCAGTAGTATAATCTTATCCGACCTTGTCCACCTTGGGCTTGACTCCCAAACTGGTTGGTGGGGGCAGGGTTGGGACGAAACCTCTTATCTCCGCCGTTGTTTCCTGTACCGCGGTTTTGGAATCCGGTTTCAGCTGGCGCCTCAGTCTTCCTTTTCCTGTTGGCTTCGGCATTACTATCCAGCATGCGCTGCATGTCGTGAGCCGCTCCATAAGCCTCCATGAGTGAGTTAAATCGTGTGGGTCCCATTGCCCTTCGAACTTCAAAGTCCAGACCTTCGACAAATTTGCGGATCCTTCGCACTTCTGTGGGTACAATTTCCCGTCCGAACCTCATGAGTTCCATAAATTTCTCATAGTAAGAAGTTAAGGTAGCTCCATCTTGCTTCAGGTGCAAAAACTCTTCAAACTTCTTTGACTTCACATGGTCGGGGTAAAACCGTTCACGCATAGCCTCCTTTAGCTGCTCCCATCCAAACCCTTCCTGGGGGAGTAAGTCGGCTGAGACGGAAGTCCACCAGTTATCAGCTTCTTTCTTAAAGTAATAGACCGCCACTTCTATGCGTCGGTCCTCGGGGCAACGCACAGAAATCAGTGCCTTGTGGAAGTCGCGAATCCAATTCTCTAGGGTGGTCGGGTCGTCCGTCCCATAAAAGAAGTCAGGGCGGAGTTCTGCAAGTTTACTCATCACGTCACCTTCCCCAGCCTGTTGATTGTGCAGGAGTTGGGTTAGGGCTAGGGTCGCTTGTTCCATGTTCAGGAACCGAATCGGGTCATATTGTTCTGGAAATGGAGCCGGTTGGTTTTCTTGGGTTCCCTGACTCATCGTTCCTACTTCCCTTGCACGTCTCCTGGTATAGTGTTGCATTGTACCTTCTTAAATATAACCTTACTTAATAAAATTCTAATCCAACCATACACATGAGAGGAAAAATATAGGATAACCAAGCATTTATTGATTCAAATACCACATAATCCACAAAGAAATCCAATTAATCCAACAAAAGACATATACTGAATCACAATTCTAATCCTAATCGTTCTCACTTGGAAAAAAAATGCAATGAAGAATAGAAAATGCAACTACGGGGTGAATGGTCGGGTGTGTTAAGGCTCCTCAACGTCAGTCAGGCACTCAGAGCCAGTCTCTAGAAGGTCGATCTCGTCTTCACCTATTTCCTCTTCATCATCTATGAACTCATCGTGCTCTTCCTCCTGAACATGCTCTTCTTCCTGGTCTTCATCCATGTTATCCTGGCCCACATCCATGTTCTCCTGGTCCACATCCATGTTCTCCTGGTCCTCATTCTGATCTAAGTCCTCTAGCCGTCCTTGAATCTTAAGTGGGTCGATCTCGTAGATGTCCTGCTCACGATGTTTGTACCTAGATTCGTTAGGTACAGCCTCGCCCTACGCGTTCCAAACGTGTAGGTCACGGTATTGATGCCTCAGGCTCCTCCAAGGGTGTACATTAGGCAATCCTCGGAGTATGTAGTAGCATATGGTTAACGGATGGCTATGTCGGTCATCGAAATGCCCCCATGCAACGCATATATCTATCATGTAGGCATAGTACTGTGCAATGGTTTCCTGACCGGGCTGGTACATCACAAGCTCTGTTCGGTGTGCATCGCTGAGGTCATTAGAAGCAGGGACGGGCTGTCTACCTGCTCCATATTCCCCTAAAACCTGATTGGGCACTTCCTCCTCTTCGGGAATCTGTTCCTTCTGTGCTTCCTGTTCCACCGGTTCCTCCGGATCTGACTCGGGTTCCTCATCATGCTCTTCCTCTTCAGGTTCTTCATTCTCCTCTTGTACGAGTCGATCGGCCGCTTCTTGTAACCTATCATATAGGTCATGGAGTCGAAACATGTAAACGCCGTTATGCTTCCAAAATCCATCGTTAGGCACCAAGTTTCCATCTTCACCCTCGTGCACCAACTCTTCGAAGTCGTCCTTTATTGCCAGCCATGGTTGCACGTTGGGAAGTCCATTGAGGATACAGTGACTCACTACTAATCGGTTTCGAAAGCGGTCATCTCCAAACGCAGAGAAGCTCCAATTGTTGCAGCGTTCGTGCACACAATGAAGTAATCGATCATTTCCTCCTGAGGTCCTAAGTATGTCATGAGCAGCGGGGAATCCTCAGGCTGTAGTGCTGGTAGGGCAGGTGCGGGTTGGGCGGCCATCTGGGAAAATAGAAGGAAACAGTCTGAGAAAGGTTCTAATCCACGTATGCACTCAATATCGCAACGAAAATCAACTATAGACATATAGATAACCAGATAAAGAAAATTTTCACATATGTTACATAACATCACGGTGATATTTACATGGTGAGACATGAATTGATACACTTATGCCACATTGGAATCTTGGGAACTAAAATATTCATAAAAGATAACAGGGAATATTGCTAAGCTACCCCAAACCCCGACTTGTTTAATTTTATTACCATTTTTGGTTGTCCTATGTGAATTTTAAATTTCCTTTGAAAATTCTTAAAATATTTAATTTCTATTTATTAGAGGAATTTGGAGAATCGCACTAGCTTAGAACCGTCGGCTCTGATACCAACTGAAACAGCCCGAAGGACCACGGTTCACAGCTAGTACAATTCAACCAAATCCCAAGTACATTATTTATAAACAAAAAGGAGAAACCCTCCAACAACGTTTGGAAACAAAGAAATAACAATGACTAAAACATCTGAAATGTCTAAGTGATGAAATGAAACTAAACTTTATTACTGCTAAACTTCTAAGCTTCAACATGTGCGCGTTTCCCCCCACCTCAATGCCAACCTGCGGGTTTTACAATAGACAAAGCCGACCTCAGGAAAATTTAATTAGTAAAAACTAAGTAAGTATATACCACAATACGTAAACAAGAGTTTTGGCTCAAGATACACACGATTTGATAAAATTCCATTTGAAAGATGCCAAGAGTAATTGATAAACTCAGTGATAGTAAACTAGGGATGAAGGAAAATTGAGCATATGGAACAGTAACCAAGATCCAAATTTTAGTGTTTGGTTTGGTTGAGGCGTAGCCTACGAGCCCCAACAGGTACGATGTGGACAGAGAGGTCACGATGCAATAAATCATAATAAAGGGGTTCATTCTTGGAATATACCAATTTCTCCCCGGACGTTAGTAGATAGCCCAATGCTATCCCGCCCAAACCATTCTAATGAGACTTTAAGTATCGACACCCCTATACAGTCATGACCTAAACATGCAAAGGTAATACTCATAGATTCCACGATAAATAAGAGGGTAAGTACCCTAAAGGGGAATCAACTCACATGTGTCCCCGGCCGTAGCCTTCACGCACATCCTCTGCACATCGTCCTAATTATATTATCGTACTTTCATCGATTAAACATGTCAGAGATTTAGTTTCCGATTTCCACGATAACCAAGTAATTAACGAGGAGGAACAATTTATAACTTTGGAAATAACACACGCCAAATACATTTTGACAGTTAAGATATTGTGCATATAGACTTACTTGGATTGAAGAAAGCTCCACACCCACAAGCAAGCACGGAACTAGTACTCGTAGCACGAACCGTCAAAGAACTGATCGTCTATGAACTCAGACTCTACAATTATCACATAATCCTAATATTAACATGTGACCATACTCATACAACAAATGCAATTATGCCCTATATGCAAATTCAAAGAATATTTCCCCGACAAGTTCCCAGTTCCATTTACACGGCTCTAACATTAGAAAAGCATACTAATTAATAAAGTTGTGAATAATAATAATAATAATAATAATAATAATAATAATAATAATAATAATAATAATAATAATAATAATAAAGTAAAATAATAGAGATAAACTTTAAACCAATTAGCTATATTCTTAAAGAATCTATTTTTAACTATTTATATAGAAAAGAGTAATAATAATCAAAGTTGATATTGGTATTGAACAAAATTTAACTATACTTATTAAAAGAGTATATATTTATACAAGAAAAGCTTACAATAAACACATAATATAAAACTATATAACGTTTAAGAAATATCATTTTTATTTAGTACAAAAATATTTATTATTATGAACAAAACGCTTCTTATAAAATCATACTATAAGAACTTATATTTATTTTCATAATTAAAGGAACTAATTTAATTTCAATTAATATTAATAAACTAAGCACTAATTAAAGGTATATGAATAACTAGTAAATGAAACTGTTTCTATTTAATAACTAAGGTCTCCCCCGAAGTTTCTGAAATGTACAACCACAACCCCATCAAATTTCAGAATAGACAAAACGACCCCAAATTTCAATTTCCCTTTTCATTTATACCCTCTTCCCCAACAAGAATGAATTAACAGATACATATTGAACCCACATGAAGATCTTGGAGCAATTGAAAGTAATTGGACGAAAAATTGAAAACAAAGATCGGGCATTTGTTTACCGATTGAAGAAGGGGAAAAGTGAAGCAAACGACGGCGGCGACGACAGCGATTGGAGGGTCGCTGCTGCTGTTGCTGCTACAAGCGGTGGTCGCCGGTGCGAGGGGATGAAATCGAGTTTGAGAGAGAGTCCGGCGAGGCACAGGGGGCGACGGGTTTGCGTCGGCCTTTCTCGGGTCGAAATCGGATCGGCACAAAACAGAGCCAACGGAGGCTCTGTTGGTCCTGCTGTTTCGTCGGAAGGTAGAGGGGGGAAGAGGCGAGTTCGAAGTCTGGTGGTCTTCGCCGGAATTTGCAGAGATGGTGGTGGTGATTGGCGGTGATTTGGAAAACAGGGGAGTGGGTTTCTTTCTTTGCTTCGGCAGAACAGAGAGTGGGGATGAGGAGAAGTGACGAGGGAGAAGGTTGTGAGTTGATATAGGTTGATATGCGTGGAATTGAGAGAGATCGTGGCTTGGTGGTGATTGTGGTGATGGTGGTCCGCTGATTTTGGGGGAGATGAAGGAGATGGGTCTCTTCCCGTCGGTTAGAGAGAGAGGGAGAGAGAGAAAGAGTTGTGCAAGTGGTTTTACACCCAAGTCTGGGAAAAGAAACTTTAACCCCCTTCACCTAATTTAATAGAACTACAAATGCATACCCCCAATTTAAAAACAATAACGATTACCCCAATTTAAGAATAGCACATACAAAAATACCCTACTAAATATAGGGGTATTACATAGACACTTATGGTTTTGGTAGCTTGTGATGGTTGGTTCTTCCCCGTGTCAACATAATGATAAGGTGGACACTTAGATTGCATTTAACTTTTTTTTTTTTGAGGAAATGATTTTATTTAGCAAATCGGGCTATGGCACAACATATCAATCTCAATTACATTTTTTATCCAGTCCGGATCATTACAATACCAAGAAAATAAAAACCCACTTTGGATAATCTTTTGGGCCACCAAGTGGGCTGCAGCGTTACAGATGCGTGGAGTAAATGAGGCCACGTAGCGCGTAGAATTCTCGAGAAGTTTTGAGCAACGCACGAGAGTCATCAGGCTATATGAGGTGTCTTCCACTACCATTTCACTTTCCTCATTGAAGAGAAGTAAATTATCTCTCCCTATCTCTCAAACGGTTCCAGAGAGAAATGAGATACTTTGAATCGCTCTAAAAAAACAACGACGAAATCTCCATCTCTTTCGCCATTTTTACTCCTTCGAAGATCGCCTGAGCTTCTAGATCTCTAGCAGACGATTCGAAAGGCAATTTAATCCCCTTACCGACGACGAGGAGGCCATTTTTGTCACAAACGACCACTCCGGCGCGTGCTAGTTGCAGCTCCTGGTTCCAGCTTGCATCCGTTTTGATCTTGAGCCATTTTGGAGGCGGCTTTGACCAAAGCTTTGCAGGATTTGGAAGGATCTGAGCCGGTTGAGACTCATCCCTCCCATGCATGTTCAGATCCATAAAAGATAAGTTCTATTTCACCTATTTTATCAACAAATTTGTTGATTTCCTTGTGTTTTTGTGGACGGTTTGATTTATGTTGGACCAAATCGAAGAAATTCCCAAAGGAGAACTTGCTTCTTTCATCTTCTTGCAGAGATTTGAGTTTGTCGCACGTTGGATGCTGTAAGAGCCCTTTCCAGATCTCCTTCGAGAAATTACATCGCCGAAACAGATAAGTCTCGGCCTCTTCTTCTGCATCGCAAACCGGACAACAAACGGGTAAGTCTATTCATCTTCTTCTCAGATTGATTCTTGTTGGGAGCCCGAATTTACAAAATATGTTATAAACTTTCTTTTAAGGGAAATATGTTGTAAACTTGGTCTAAGTTATAAGTATGTCGCAAACCAAAACTGTAGATTCACTTACATTGAATTTACTACTATTCAATTTAGGTTTTTTCGACAAGATTTTCATAATCTTTCAACAAAAAAAAGATTTTCATAATCTAGATTTATAGCGCGTTTTGTTAGATTTTATTTTTGAAGAGCAAGCTTGTATTTTTCTTCAAAAGAAAGCAAGAGTGTATTTTATTAATAGTGGGTTTTATCGATAACCCATGAGTCATACAAGTAGGGAGGGTAAACTATTCTTAGGGCCAGCACAAGATATTTGAGAGCCTAAAGAAAGTAACAAATTTGTGGCTAAAAAAAAATAGTCTATTTTTAAAACAAGAAAAAAACTATATATTTTTTATTCGTAATGCATAAGTACGATGGGTTTGGTTCAACATTTAAAACGTTTACAATATTTTGGGTCAAGTTTGTGGCAAAAACATAGATTACGACTTGACTAACATTAATGCATGGTAATTACGTATTAAAAAAAAATATCTGAATTAAAATTACAAAATAAGGGGCCCTACCGGTCCGGGGGCCTAAAGCAGCCACTTCGGCGGTTTTACCATAGGGTCGGGTCGGCATATAGCCAAATAAAAAAATACATTACAGCCCAAGCCCAATTTAACTAGGTCATGGTCATATATATTTGCGTCATTTCGACACCAAGAACAATCGAAAAAATATGGGACTCAGTCTCAACTTCACTATAGCAGAAGCATCAATCGTTCCGTAAGAAACCCCTTGTTTTATAAGATTTGTCTTAATTGCACTACATTGATGAAAAAATTCCAGCTAAAAACTTTAATTTTTTCAAGAATACTAAGATTCCAAATATTCTTCTAAAAATGGTCACTACTAGAGCTGCTAGTAGACATAAGAATATAGAAACCATCACGGCATAAAATGGAGACTGTAACATAATATGTTGATCTAACAATGTCCATCCTCCAGCCCCAATAGTGCAGTAGGCTGCAATATATGAAGTATCCTTATGCATCAAAATCACAAATTACCTCTTAAATTCCTACACAGATTATTCTGTATGCCAATAAAATTTAAACCAAATCATTCAAAGCTGTTACGATATTACAAGCATCCGAAAAATTTTGAAAGCTTGAAAGATTCATCATCCGAAAAAGATTTACCAAATTATAGCTGCTAAATTATAATGTGTGCCCCCTAAGGGCATATGCTTTTACCCTCCTACGTCCTCCTTGCCCCTCTTGATCTCCGCCTGGCTTCAAGCCACTCCATCGCAGATGCAGCATAATCCTCATTGCCGCCACACGATTTCCTTAAAAGAGGGCATTTGTCGGGTAGGGTCAACGTAAATCATAGTCTGCCTGCCATGCTGGAGGTCTTCTAGTTCTGGAAGACCTTCGCCAGCCCTGACCTGCCTCGTCCGCCGCTACCTGAGCTCCCACGTCTGCAGCCTGAGCTCCCTCATCAGCAACCGGAGCTTCCTCGGCCTGAACCGGGGCTTCCTCGTTCTCAACCGGAGCTTCCTCGGCGGCCACCGGAGCTTCCTCGGCGGCCACTGGAGCTTCCCCGTCGGAAACCGGAGCTTCCTCCACCTCAGGAAACACCCCATCTGGTTGAGCCATTGAATCAGCACTGCAGGTACAAGTAGTCAAGATCTTACCAAAGAGCTTCACCTCACCACTTTTAAATGGTCTAACCAAATCCAATGTTGTGTTACCACCAAGATCGGATCTCTTGTCTGTTATCGACAAAAAAGGTAATCGGGAAGCTGAACTATTATTGGCCTCTAGACTGTTGCAATTCTGGAGAAAAGAACCACCCTGCAGCAATTTCAAACTAGCACTTGCATTCCCATCTACCTCAGCAGCAATGCTCTGAAGTAAAGCAGGGTTTTTCGGGCAAAAATTTCCACTTATCTCATTCCTGGTTGATGCCACAGGTATAAGCTGTGCCAATGGGACCTGGCAAGATTCAACACAGGGAGACACAACAAAAGCAGACTTCTGCTTGTTACTATCATCTGCATCACCCTGCTTACCCTGCTCAAGCATTCTCTCACAATGGCATGAAGGAGGACATACATTAAGGTCAAACCGGCTGGAAAGTGACCCTGAAGAAGAAGGATGTAATTCCAAGCCAGTCAGTTGTCTCTTTTCAGGATTTTCCACAAGAGTGTTTCCATCAATGGCAACATTAGAAGCCTCCTCCGATGTATTCATGTCTTGGTCAGGCCGATCAACGAGAAGGGACCCACAAACAATTGCACCTACATTGACATCTTCACAAGCAGAACTGTTCTCTGATTGCAGCTGTTTCATCGCAAGGTCAGTTACTAAACATGCAGTAGAATCCTTACTGGCGATAGTCTCACCTTCAGTACCATATATAGTGATATTATTCTGATCAATGGATATTTCACAGGCCACTGTTTGCTCCAGGACAAATCCTGACCCAGTATCACCATCTTCACTGCTGTTAAAGGGCGGCGCCAACAATGATTCACTATTCATCTCATCCGAACAAGTATCATCAGCAACCTCAGGTGTCAAAGGTTTTCTCATGGAGGATGAACTATCAAGGGCGTCAAAGTTATCTATCCTCTCTATACTATCATCATTAAGTTGTGCGGCTCTATATTTACTAGCCGCCCCCAACAAGGAACTCAATTCAAAGTTCTTCGGAATTGTTGCATCATCGCCGGGGTTAGCAGCAACAGCTGAGACTGCATGTCCAAAGAGTTTTGATGTTACAGTACCTGCACCGTCTGCACACTCACCTCCAAGGGGATCAGGTACTTCCTCCATGACATTCTCTTGATCGTTAACAGTCAAATTTACAGAAGAAACATATTGTAAACCAGCAACCTGAGAAATCGAATCAGGACCAACAACCTGAAATTCACTAGTTATAACTTCAGTATTCCCAAACAAAGAACTGGATGGTACTGGACAAGGACCACTAGTTCCAGTATCGGATTCCAAAGACTTCAACTCATTCTCAAGAGAATCGATCTCAGATATAGTCATCTCCAATGCCTTTGTAACACTACCCTTCAAAACCTGTAACTTCTTCAGAGCAGCGGCCCTAACAATGCTAGACTCTTCTTCCACAAGTTTACCAAGTGAGGAGATTAAATTGGCAATAGAAGTGGCGTCCAGGCTCTCTAAATCAAAATCTTTTGCTCCGAAAATGTCACTGGGAGGGAGATCTCGTGAGCCACTGCTCCTACTAGTAGCATTGTGAGTGGTTGATTTGTCCGGAAACCGCTTCTCTATACCTGTCCGAAGAAGGTAACAACTGATTAATGAGATGCATAAAAGAGAAAAACATCCAAAAAGAAACAAAAGGTACTGTTTGCTAATAGAAGTCATTATCTTTCATGTGTACTTTATTTCCTAATGTAACTCATTTATGAATGAAATTGAATTGTTTCTCAAGATCCAAGTCGTTAATCACAAGCTTTAAGATTAGATCCCAGGACACAGGTCTTAGTGGTTATGTATCAAAGAAATGAAGAACCTTATATACATGCTGCCTTTCTGCAGTCAATAATTTTAGAAGTACGGAATGAAAAAAGCTTATAGTGGAATTAGAGTCTTCCGGAACAGTATTCTAATACACAATAGCTGCTCGCAAATGATATCGCATATTCTCAAATAATATCAACAAACTGATACAAATTCACCACTACCTTGGTTCCTACAGGTCATTTAATTATGTGACAAGAAAACTATGTTGAACTGCAACTGTTCTTCAACATGAACAACGCCTTAGAATAACATGAGTTCAGATTAGTGAACAACAGGAATGAAGAATTGAGACAGATGTCCAGCGTATGTTCTCATTCAATAGAGATACCAATTCAACAACTTGGTATTGGCCAATACCAAAATCGTCAATAGCTTACCATACACAAAATCATAAAATGAAAAAGGATCTAGAGAGGGATGGGAAGCAATTGTTTTCTGTACTGCTACTCTACACAGTAATGTTGCTCGTATGGTGGAATTCAATTCTGCACTTCCATCAATGCCAGTGGAGCTTCACTAAATTATTTTTAAATGAATGCTATCCTTTTTAAAAGAATGTTGGGATCTAAATCTGGTGAAACACTCAGATAGACATGGAAAATGTGTGTATGTCGTAACTTGACTTATTTTTGGAAAAATGTATCCAATACTTCTATAGTAGAGACTAGAGACCAGGAAATTGCCCGTGCCCTCGGGGCACTATCCTGAAAAAGAGTAACAATCTTAAAATTAACTGTTGGTGCGACTTCTGTTTGAGTTTTGAATAACAAAAAATAATCAACGCATGTCTACAATATCCCCTACAAACGCGGTAGAATATTTTTGAAAAGATGTCAAAGGTCTTATTGTTTTAGATCTATCTGTAACCTGAAACTATTTACTACACCTTAACTACATGTGTGTGATAATCACCATATGTTACTACTCCAAAATCACATTATATATATATATATATATATATATATATATATATATATATATATATATATTATTAAAAAACCACTACTTATTTTAAAAGGAATTACTAGTCGTTACTTTCAAGAAAACAGTATTAAATGTCCCATCTACTCAACCCTTAGTAAATCTCATCCCTTAGTTGTTACTTTGACCAAACGGCCATTAATAAGCCAGTCTCACAGAAATGAACAGTATAACCATGAGCTCTCTTAGTATATAGATTAGAATCTCAAAATGAAAAAGCCTCCTGCTGCATACGTGGAGAAAGAGAGAGTTAAGAAAATTGAGAGAGAGAGAGAGAGGGGGAAGTTAGAGAGAGATTGAGAAGATCATGGGTGCAGAGATTGCGAGAAAGAGAGAGTTGGGGAGAGGAGGGAATGAGGAAAGAGAAAAAAGATGACTTATCGGATTTGAAAATATGAAGGAAGGGTTTTAAAAAAATGAACAGAGGGAGTTAGAGTGAGAGAGAGATAAATATAGAACCATAGAAGAGTAGGCGAGAACAATAAACCCGAACGGGTACGGGTGAGGGCAAAACCCAAAACTAATACCTGAACTGCCATCCTAATATTCAGAGACACTCTACTTACCTAAAGTCTACCATGGAATATATATCTAGATAAAAATATGCAATACTAGCAAATGGAAACCTTGTATTGAGACTACTGCTCAACCGTACAAGGTTTACTTGCACTGCACTAAAAGACCTTAAACCCTTTCTCTTAACAAATTTAAGTAGTTAGCACTTGGCACATGATCTCACCACTTGAAAACACTGACTGTTTACATAAATCTAATTTTAAGTTACCACAATAGATCTATGAACCATCTGAAAGCGAATTGCCTCCAACTGAGAGGAAAATATATCAATACCTGGTGAAGAACTATAGCCGACCGAGGAGAGGATAACAGGAGCAGCAAAGCCTGGGAAGTTTGTAAACCTAGGGCTTTTATCAGCCAAGTTTGGCAATTCCGAATATGTAGCTTCTATGCTGCAACAATCAACCCCTCCATTCCTCGTTGCACTATCATCAGAGACGCCAACTTTCCTCTTCTCGTACTCCACCAAGCCCTCCCCCCACCTAACTCGCGACTTCGTCCTGAAAATTTCAGATAGAGCAGCTGATTGAACACAGCCGGAAGGATCCCCTGATTGAGTCTCTACCGGATTGGCTATCTTGTCTTGTACCTCAGCTTTTCCCTCAGAAGATTCTGCACCGGAACTCTTTGAGCCACTCAAGCGAGTCAATCGACGACGTTTCCAATCAATTGGGACCAGTACGCCCAATCTCGGGTCTTTCGGGCGACGTCCATCTTCCGCATTGCCCAAATCGGAACGAGGGAGAGAGTTGCCCACCGCCAAGCCCTCCCCCCACCTAACTCGCGACTTCGTCCTGGAAATTTCAGATAGAGCAGCTGATTGAACACAGCCGGAAGGATCCCCTGATTGAGTCTCTACCGGATTGGCTATCTTGTCTTGTACCTCAGCTTTTCCCTCAGAAGATTCTGAACCGAAACTCTTTGAGCCACTCAAGCGAGTCAATCGACTACGTTTCCAATCAATTGGGACCAGTACGCCCAATCTCGGGTCTTTCGGGCGAAGTCCATCTGCTGCATTGCCCAAATCGGAACGAGGGAGAGAGTTGCCCACCACCATTGTAGACGAAGCAAGCAAGCAATCACGAATAGGTTTTTTCTAAAACAAATGAATGAGAGAGGTTTTTCCTTCTTCTTCTTCTCTGATCTTCTTCTTCTTTGTTTAGGGGCTATTCCTCTCACTAGTCTTCTTCTTCTTTGCTGTTTGGGTTTCTCTCGAAAGAATAGATAGTGATAGAGGAGGGAGCTTGATTGATGATGTTAGGGTGAGAACGTGAGTAGACAAAAGAGATAATACACTCTGTTCACTAAGAGAGGGAACAAAACATTTAAGTAGAAAGAAAAATGTATCTCAAATATTATACTAGACCTGGTTTATCTTGTTTTTCTTTTTTGTAAAGTCCTTTTTCTTCTCCAGTGTTGAACATGTAATCATTGTTGAAGATTACTCACCTTTTTGTTAATTCACAATTAATTATCTTTTTTGTTAATTCAAATGCCAAATGTCATGTAATCAGTGTTGAACATCAATAAACTTCTGTAAGTAAATAATACCATATACAGTTTAATCTTGTTGTGCAAAATATTAAATGTTATTTATTAATTCTAAACGACTAGAGGTCTAGTAAGTAACTAATTAATTTGATGAATCACACAAATGCCATTTGGCAGAGCGGAAAGTGCCATATTATTGTCAATATCACTAATTAGGACATGTAAACTGCGAAGAATACAAATGTCATGAAAGTAAATAAATTCAAAATGTTACGTTGTTCAACAAATTGTCAAATGCTTACCATAAAAGTTATTCAATTCTATCTATTTTTACGAAATATTTTACAAAATAGCTAATGTTGTCCGTTAATAGACTTAAATCCACATGAATACTTTTCCTGCAAAAGATTACCATGAATAATAAAATAATATTTTTAGAATAATAAATGAAATATTTTTTGGTCAAATGCATGTTATATTCTGTATAATAACACATGGATAGTAAAAATGACAAATGCGATATAAGTGGAAATATATTCCTTTGCCAAAAAAATTAAATGCTATCTACTATGACAAAGTTTCATTCTATATGTTGGGAATGGTAATTCAAAAATAAGATGAAGAGTTCAATTTCTTGTTGACATACATCAATACTCAAATAAAATATATGAATAGTACAGATCGTCATTAAAATATAATCAATTTTATGTCACTTATGACAAACAAATTAATACAGAACTCATAAATGTTTTCTTATTGCAACAAATGCATGAATTTAAGAGTAACAATACATTGCACTTGGTAATTACCTGATAAAAGGCTCTATGCAAGCTCAAAGGCGTAAACCCTTATTTTAAGCTCTTTCAAGCAATTAATTACCAAGTGCAATGTACTGTTAGTCTGATTTTCATCGTGACATAATAAAAGGCTCTATGCGAGCTCAAAGGTGTAAAACCCTTATTTTGGAAATCTTTCAAGCAATGAATTACCAAGTGCAATGTACTGTTACTCTTAAATTCATGGACATTTGTAAATTATTTTTTTATTATTAAACATGTAATTTATCGGATGGTAACCGGTGGATGGTAAAATCACAAGTATATATGTGTAGGGCCATACGTGCATTTGTTTAAATATCACTTATAGTATATTATAAATGAATATATTTAGTTTTTCTCAAACAACACCCGATTGCACAAATTTGAATTGCGTGATTATATCTACTAGGAAATAACTAAATGCATGATTTTGTAAACATGTCCCTTTTACATAAACTATATACTATATATATATGAGGGATTACGAACATTTTTCACTAACTAATAGATAATATTTCACAAATTGGTTACCTCCAGGTGCCAAATAAATGAAATTAATAAACAATAATCAGGGCCGGCCCAAGACACTTGAGGGCCTAAAGCATGTCATAAGATTGAGGCCCCAAAAAAGAAAAATGTACACATAAAACGTTTTTTTTGAAAAAGAAAAATAGAATTGCAATACTTCTGTGTAATTGAATATGTTAGTCATGTAGAGAATAGATTGTGTTGATTTTAATTAATACTCAATAACCTTAGAATTTTCTCTCAAAAAAAATGATCTTACAATTTTTTAATATATTAAAATTAAATGTTCACATACATCACTGTGGATAATTGAACTTGTGTCAAGTTTATGGCAAAAATTAAGTTACCACCAAGCTGATGCACAATTTATGGGAAATGTACATTAAAATATTTAAATGTACCTAAATACAATGTGATGAACCTAACTACAATTATAAATACGGGGCTCTGCCGGCACGGGGGCCTAAAGCGGCCGCACCGGCTGCTTCCCCATAAGGCCGGACTGACAATAATAATAATATACACACAAGCGCATACATATTAAAATGGTGAATTAAGTGATTATACAGGTAACTATTTGTTATAAATTTCTCTTAAAGAAAGAGTAGTGGAACTTTACAAGTAAAATAATAATTTCCGAAAAAACATTATATGACGAAAATATAATTACTGTCAAGTATACATCTCATCTCTTTGTAGTACTTTGAATGTAAACCTTATCTTTTTGCACAAGAGGGATGGAATCAATAAATTCTAGTTACTAGCTTGCGAATTTGTTAGTGCAATTCAGTACTTCTTAATCTCTTTGATATCACATGGGTGCTTCCATGTTCCAAGTCTTTGTTCATATATTCTTGGCAGGGCGTTAAAAGAAACCACTTCTCAAAAAAATGAACGGAACATTACTCAATGTGTGGTATTTTGGCTTCTCAAGAGAGAAAGGATTTGAAGAAGGAAATGGTCACTGTCAAAATGAGATACTCCCCTTGTTGGACAATAGGACATGGCTTCAAACCTTAACACCTACCAATATTTTCAATGGATTACTTCACACCTTCACACTTCTTGAATCTTTTTTTCCATTTCATCTCCTCGTGTTCACTTTTTCGCCGATGTTAAGTATTTCAAACCCTTGCACTCTCAGTGGTATCCCTACTGATGTCATTACTGCAAATTCTTTTTAACATGATAAAAGAAAGTGTTTGTTGTGAAACATAATAAGCTTTTAACAGATTCACACAGCTATTATGTCTTTCCTGGTAAAAATGTGACTTATTGAATGTCATGCAAAAATAAATTGATTTTTTCAAATCCTAGTAGATTTTGGATATGCTATAAATTGCTGATGAAGCTTGAATGGATATGGTGATTCCATTTCTTGTATTGATGCATTGATGATTCATTATGTTCACAGAATTCAATATGAGCTTTAATAAATTGTTATTTTCAATCTAAACTTGTAAATACATTGTTTTTCTGTGGGAGCACCCTCAAGCAAGAATAACACTCCAATGCCATTCAAAGATGCCACAAAATTACCATGCTATTGTCATGCAAGTGGCACAAACCATTGGATCTACTACAGAAAGATATCATAAGCAAGTGGGATGTCTAGCCTACTGCAAACACTAGTTTCTAAATTGACTCCCTATTTTAGTTGTAACTTCTAAAATAGGGAGTCAATTAACAAATTGCTCATATACCTACCAGTACCTAGAAGGTTTTCCCAGTCCCGGCTTCTTTTCAACTCCCACGAAAAGTACTTCTTCCACCTTTAGCAGTCAATTTCCATTGTTGTTATGCACACCTGGCGAGCTCTATATCATGCTATGTGAAGGTATTGTTCAATAAGTTAGTAATCCCAATTTTTATAAGGAAAAAAAAAAAAAAAAAAAAAAAAAAAAAAAAAAAAAGAAAAACCTTTCAAGATAGAATCTAAGCAGACCTCACAAGAAGATTCCTTATCTCCTCTTTTGACCTTCTCCTTCAGTGATAGGCTGCAAGGACTAGAATGCTAATGTCTCTTCTGAAAGGAATCATGGGTTGGTGTTTGTGTTCCCAATTTAGCTCGCAAATGCCTTTGGTTAAAAGGAGGTTTAGTTAGTATTCATGCAAGGCTTGAATACTAACTAAACCTCTCCTATCAAGAAAGTGTAACTCAGTCCTTGAGGTATAACATAATATAGCAGACTAAAGTTCACTTAACCAACCGACTGGACTGATAAAATGAATGAAACAGGTTTTCTCTCTTTCATCAAACATCGAATCATGCGAAAGGTGAACAAATTTAAAGACTGAGAGTCAAGAAGTACCAGCATGTGATGAAAGCCAAGCACCATTGCGAAGCCGGTCGACCATGCTTAGGCAAACTTAATCCCTTGACAACCTTTCAAGGGCAAAGGCACCGGAATTAGGGCACGCCGCCCTGTGTCCTCCATAGTGAATAGGCACAAATCGTCTCCCTCTTAAGTTGTACTGGGACTGGTATGATTCATAACCCCCATAGTAACTGATACTGTGACGTTCCAAGGATTGATTGAAGATAGACCTGAGGTGTGCCTCTTCGCAATCGTCCGATTTGCAGTGTGTCCATGTAAGACCCCGAGCCTTTTCGTACTTCCGATTCTTCGGCAGCTCGCTTCCACCTCGAAGTCGAAAAGGATAGTTTTCAAACATTTTCTAGGGCTCTACGGGAAGAAGAAGGAAGGAGGAGGAGGACGAGAGAAGAGAAGGTGAGAACCAAATTAGTAAGTTTCAACAAAATTTTCTGAATCTCATTTCATAGAGAGTTTTTTGTTAGATTTCCTTTTGTAAAGCCAAGACAAGATTATATTTTATTTAATTTTGGGGTATATCTCTAGCCCAAGAGCTATACATTTGATTAAAAAAAAAAAAAAAAAAAAAAAAAAAAAAAAAAAAAACTCAAAAGTCATACAAGCATTTAAGCCGGCTAAAAAAAATAATCATACAAGTTAGGAGGGTGCAAATAGTCCAATGAAAAAATACGTTACTGCCCAAGCCTAATTTATCTAGGTCATAGGCAATGATATTTACGTCTTTTCGACACCAAGAAACCCTACTAGTGATAAGACTACGCATCTACTACATCTTGACCTTGAAAAGAGTTAATTATCTCTCAGCAAAAAACACGACGGCTGCTCCTTCTTATTCAACCGAGAGGCAAATTGAAAACCTGAGAAGATTTGCAGAGCTTTTTGAAGTATAAATAGAGCTCATTTTTTAAGAAACAAGAAATCCACTCAACGGGCAAAAAGAGAGATAAAGTTCTAGATTGACAAGCATCAAAGAAGTTCATCACTCTCACAATCCAACACACAGAAGTTCACTCCATTCTTCACTGCAGTTTTCTATTCCAGTGTTCTTCTGTACTGTACTTTATTGGTAGATCATTTATGTAATACTTCTACATCATTCTCAAGGATTGTTCAAAGTGAACAATAGTGAATTCTTAGTTAATTAGTCAGCTAGAGCAGGTACTAGATAGGTTAGGGAGAACCACAAGCTGTAACAGAATAAGGCAATTCGCAGTGCTTGAGATCTAGGGCTTAGCTTTTGATTAAGAATTGAGTTGAAAATCCTGCAAGGAGAAGATCCCTGAGGTAGAGACGTAGGTCCAAGTGGACTGAAATCTATAAATCCTTTGTCTCTTACATTTACAGTTCATTCATATTCATAGTTCTTACAACATCCAAACTTGTCTGTTTTTCAAGGGTTTGAAACTCTTTTCAAGGCCTTGAAAAAGACTTGTCTGTTTTTCTGCAAGCTGTATTTCATTCCAAAGGCTTGAATTTGTGTTCAAGTCCTTGAGCTCCTTTGCACTAAAACTAAAACTATTTTTCTCCTCTAGTTTTGCAAAAAGTTTGCATACTCTATTCAAAGCCCCTCCCCCCCCCCCCTCTAGAGTATATGTGCTGCATATTCATCTGCATACTCCTCCCTTTCAATTGGTATCAGAGCTTGTATCACTGTATAAGATTTAACCATCTGGTGATCATGAGTACTGCAGGTGATGGTGGTTTCTCACATCGAAGAGCTTCCAACAGACCTCCTCTATTTTGTGGAGACAACTTTGCTCACTGGAATGCCCTGATGAAGATGTTCATCATTGACTAGGACATAGAACTTTGGACCATTGTTCAGAATGGACCTCACACCTTCTTTACAGAGAAAGATGGGATCAGAACTCCCAAATCTGAAGACTCGCTCTCCTCCTCTGAGTGAGAACAATATTCTAAGAATTACAAAGGTATTAACATCTTATATTGTGCTTTGAGTACTAATGAATTCAACAAGATTTCAGGCTGCAAGACTGCCAAGGAAATCTGGGACAAGCCTGTGGTAACATTTGAAGGAACTAGCCAAGTCAAACAAACCAAGATTAACATCTATCTCAGGCAATATGATACGTTCAACATGAACGCAGATGAGTCAATCAGAGAGATGTTCAAGAGGTTCACAGACATTGTCAACAACCTTGATTCTTTGGGTAAACATATTTCCAATGAAAAAATGTGAGGAAGATACTGAGAAGTATTCCAAAGGCCAAATGGGAACCAAAGACAACAGCCATTGAAGAAGTTCAAGATCTCTCACCACTACAACTTGATGACCTACAAGGGAAGCTCATGTCACATGAAATATCCATGAATGAAGCTAATGGAGAGCTACATGAAGGTGTCAAGAACTTAGCACTCAAGGCCAAAGAGAATGAGAGAACTCAAAGCCTTGAAACTGAAGATGATGATGAGGAAGATCCATTTGCTTTGATTTCCAAAGCCTTGACCAGAATCTCAAGATGAAGAAAAACTTTGAAAACAAAGACTTCAAAAGAGAAAGAAAAAAATCATCTAGTGGCACGGACTGCAAAGGTAAATCTTCTTCACAAAATAATCCAAAGTCATGAACTGCTTTGAGTGTGGTGATGCAGGACATTTGATAAGAGATTGCCCACACAAGAAGAGCAAGAAATTTCAAAAGAAAGACCATGACAGGAGAAAGAAAGCTATGATAGCTTCATGGAGTGAATCAGATAGCTCAAGTGAATCAGAATCTGAAGAAGGACATGCCAACCTATGCTTCATGGCCAAGCATGATAAAAGTTCTGAAAAGAACATTGAGGTAATGGTAAACTGTCTAATTTCAAAACCAAAAGATGCTCTTTCAGATTATCTCAGAACAATGCTTTTAAATGAAGAAGATTATCTGAAAGAGATCAGACTTTTGAAAGAAAAAGTTCATGAGCAAGAAAAAGATAATTTACAACTAGTTTGCCTAAATAAGAATCTTGAAATATCTCAGAAGAAAACTGACAGTGATTTCAAGGCCTTGAAAACCTGTTTCAAAGCCCTGAAAACACAAGTTAAGGAATTAGTCACTGAGAATCCTTTAATGAGTGACAGCCTTGTTAATCTGAAACATCAAGTTGATGAATTGGATACACAAAAGACTACTCTTGCTGAGAAACTTCAAGAATCTGAATTAGTTAAAGTCAAGCTTGCAGGCTCAAAACATAAGTTAAACTTGATTCTTGGAGAAAGTTCAAAGTCTGTTCATAAAACTGGTATTGGATACAATTCAAATTTTCCAAGAAACAACAGTACCAGATTTGTGAAAGCTGGAAGCAAAACTTCTCCTAAGTGTCATTTTTGTAACAAGATTGGTCATATAAAGATTACTTGTCCTTTCCGAAGAAGAGACCCTCATATAATGACGAACACTTTTCCATTTCAGCTCAAATGACAAGTTAGACAGATTTGGGTTCCTAAAGGGGCCAGACCACCTAACGTTGATCCTGAGAATGAGTCCATATTCCACACTTGGTCTAACAGCTGGGTAAGGCAGTGATCGGTGTTTGCAGGTTGTCACCAACATCAAAGAACAAAAGTGGTTTATGGATAGTGGTTGCTCAAGACACATGAGTGGAAAAAGATCTCTATTCTCAGAATTGAAAGAGCAATATGAAGGTTCAATTACTCTTGGTGACAAAGGAAAATGCAACATTCTTGGTATTGGTAAAGTTGGTACAAATTCTGAATATTCTATTTCTTATGTGTATCTAGTTGATCATTTAAAATTCAACTTGCTTAGTGTATCTCAGCTTTGTGATAATGGAAACAAGGTTATCTTTGATAAAGAGAAATGTGTGGTGCAAAATGAGAAATCAGGAGATTGCATCATCACAACCTCTAGATCAAACAATGTTTATACTTTTCAGACTAACAAAGTTGCAGGTAAAAGCTTAAAGTGCCTGAAGGCCTTGAAAGAGGATTCAAGGGTTTGGCACATAAAGCTTGGTCACATTAGCGTGCATACCTTGAACAAATCAATCTCCAAAGATCTGGTAAGAGGATTGCCATCTATCAAGTTCAAAGAAGATGATGTATGCAAAGCTTGTGCTAAGGGTAAGCAGACAAAAGCTCATTCAAACCAAAGAAGTTTGTAAGTACCTCTAGACCTATTGAACTACTTCACATGGATTTGTGTGGTCCTATGAGGACACCAACTCCAAAAGGTAAGAAGTATATGCTAGTCATTGTAGATGATTACTATATATATACTTGGGTTACGTTTTTGAAAGAAAAATCTTAAGCCCTCTCTGAATTTTCAAAGCTTTGCAGAGAACTTCAAAACTTGAAAAACCTACCTATTGCTTCAATTAGAAGTGGTCATGGTAGAGAATTTTATCAACTAGAATTTGATTTGTTCTGCGCTAAGCATGGTATCTCTCACAATTTTTCTACTCCTAGAACTCCTCAACAGAATGGAGTGGTTGAAAGAAAGAACAGGACTCTTGAAGACATGTCAAGGACAATGCTTCTAGAAAATAAGTTGCCAAAACATTATTGGGCAGAAGTTGTGAATACAGCAAATTATATTCTGAACAGGTATTTGATCAGGCCTATCTTGAAGAAAACCCCCTATGAACTCTTCAAAGGGAGAAAGCCAAACATCTCATACTTCATACCCTTTGGTTGCACATGCTATGTTCACAACAATGGTAAGGACAACTTGGGTAAGTTTGATGCAAGAAGTTATGAAGATCTGAATCTGAACAAGTATAATCAGAAGAAGAGAATGAGAACTCTCTTGGGTTCAAGAAAGGCTCAGAAGAAAACAGAAGACATTTTCAAGACCTTAAAAATGGTATTCAAGGCCTTGAAAACAAGCCTCAAAGCCTTGAAAAGGATTATCAGAAGGTTACAAGACAAAGCCATTACTTCAAGACCAGAAAAGATCTATGGAGAACCTGAACCGTGGTATCCAAGAAAGAGATTCAAATATCTCTCATCTCATCCAGTTGATAATATCATTTCAGATCCAACCATTGGTACGCAAACTAGATCACAGTTAAAGAACTTATGTGCTTTTATGCTTTTATCTCTCTTGTAGAACCTAAAACTGTGAAGGAAGCACTACAAGAAGCAGACTGGATCATTGCTATGCAAAGTGAACTCAATGAGTTTGAAAGGAATAAAGTTTTGCACCTGGTTCCTCCACCTGCAAATCAGTCTGTCATTGGTACTAGATGGGTGTTCAGAAATAAGTTGGATGAAAATGGCAAGGTGATCAGAAACAAAGCTAGGTTAGTTGCTCAACGTTACAATCAAGAAGAAGGTATTGGTTATGAGGAAACTTTTGCTCCAGTTTCCAGGTTAGAAGCAATTAGAATTCTGGTTGCATTTGCATCTTTCAAAAACATGAAATTATTTCAAATGGATGTGAATGTGCATTTCTGAATGGATACTTACAAGAAGAAGTTTATGTTGCACAACCTCCTAGTTTTTAAAGTGATAAGTTTCCACATTATGTTTATAAACTTGACAAGGCTCTTTATGGTTTGAAACAAGCTCCAAGGGCTTGGTATGAAAGATTGTCAAAGTTTCTGCTTGAAAATGATTTCAAAGCGGATTGGTAGACAAGACCCATTTCATTAAGACTCATGAGAAAGATTTACTTGTGGTTCAAATTTATGTTGATGATATTCTGTTTGGAGCTACTAATGATCTTCTATGCAAAGAATTCTCAAGTCTTATGAGTAGGGAATTTGAGATGAGCATGATGGGAGAGTTGAACTTCTTCCTTGGACTTTAAATACATCAATTGAAGAAGGGCATCTTTCTGCATCAAAGCAAGTATACTAGAGACTTGCTGAACAAATAAAACATGTATCAATCCAAAGAGATCAAGACTCCAATGAGTTTTACAATGTATTCAGATAAAAATGAATCTGGTAAGAGTGTCAATGTGAAAGAGTACAGAGGTATAATTGAATCATTACTATACCTTACTGCTAGCAGACCAGATATCATGTTCAGTGTATGTATGTGTGCAAGATTTCAAGATGATCCAAAGGAATCACACTTAACTTCTGTGAAGAGAATATTCAGATATCTCAATGGTACCAAAGACTTGGGGCTTTGGTATCCAAGACATTCTAACTTCTCTTTGCATGGATTTTCAGATGCAGACTTTGCAGGTTACAAAGATGATACAAAAAGCACTTCTGGAACTTGCCAACTTATTGGATCATCTCTGATCAGTTGGCGCTCCAAGAAACAGAACTCAGTTGCTCTATCAATAGCTGAAGCTGAGTATATATCTGCTGGTGCATGTTGTTCATAAGTGTTGTGGATTGCTCAACAGTTTAGGGATCTTGGATTTGATTTCAGAAGTATTCCCATCAAATGTGACAATACTAGTGCAATATCTATCACAAAGAACCATGTACAACATTCAAGAACCAAGCATATTGAGTTTAGACATCATTTCATCAGAGATCATGCTGAGAAAGGTGATATTATTCTTGAATTTGTTTATACTAACATGCAACTTGCAGATATCTTCACTAAACCATTATCAGATGAAATATTTTTAGCTCTAATACTGGAATTAGGCGTGCTAAATAAAGGAGCGTTGGTTTTGGGGGAGCATCGCGTAAGAAGGTAAGTCATTATGTGGTTTTCAAAGGTTTGAACTGATTTACAAAGCCTTGAAAATCCTTTCGGAACTTTGATCTTATTTGTTTCAGTGTAACAACTTTTCAATACCTTGAAAATCTTTTCAGAGCCTTGAAAATAAGTCTGCTGAACTAGTTGGTCAACAATCTTGGATCTTTCATTATTGGGTACTATCTCTGTAGATATTTGCTCAATATTGCCCATACCTTTTCAAAATTAGTTTTTAGCCAAATATAATATTTTAATATTTGATTTCCAACGGCCTAAAAAGATTTGAATTTTCTCTGTTCATAACAGATCTTTTCAGATCAGAGAGATATTCTAGTTTCCTTTTGAAACTCAAACACTTTTAGTATTTATCTTCTTCTCTTCTCTATCTCTCCGTATCATTCCTACCTCTCTCTATTCTTCTCCCAAACCCTAGTGAGAACAAGGAGAGCCTCAGACAGAATCAAGATGGCTGGAGGGTCAAAACCTAGTTCTGAGAAAAAGAGAAAGATAGCTGAAGAAAAGGTTCTGACTATCAGCGAATACTCAGAGTCAAAGAGCTTTACTGATCAAGAACAAGAGTCTTCAACAGCCAAGAAGATCATAAAAAATGACCTGATTCCAGGAACTGGAAAGAAGAAACAAACTGCAGTTTCTTCACAAGAAAAGCAGAAGGGAATCCATATTGGAAATCCTAAGAGAGGCAAGAAAAGGACAGACACAGGGGCAAAAGGAAAAGGAAAAGAAATACTCATTCAAGACTCAGACTCAGACACTACTACAGGATCATATGGAGTGTACTCTGTGTCCAACAAGGGGAGACATGAGAAGGACCCGTCCCAATATGCAGCTGCATCAAAAACAGGAAAGAAGGATCAAAATATCCCCTGCACAGCAGAAAAGGATGGCTGTAAAGAAGAACCTAAAGCATGGGAGAAAAGCTTTGGAAGGATTCACCTTCCTGTTTAACAATGTTATAGAGAATATCATTTATTTAATTGAGAAACTAGATGTGGTTTCACAAGAAGTTCAAGCCAACAATGATGACAGTGAGGAAGAAGAGGGAGATCAAGATGGAGATGAAGACCCAACTCCTTAATCCTGCCTACTCTTTCTTCCCCATTCTCTCTTTTAAGCTTTTAAGTTTTATTTTCAAAATTTTCCAGACACTTGATTTAACATTTTCTTTAACTTTTTGATGGAAGTCAAAAAGTGGGAGAAACTCTAGGGGTTTTAGGTTTTATTCTCAGAAATTATCTGCCGAACTTCTATTTTCTGTTTCTGAATTGAATAAGTTGGATCTTTAGGAACTATTATGTTATTTGCACTGTATACTAATCAGTTTTTTTTTGCAGAGACTAAGAATCAAACAAGTCTTGGTTTTGTCTTTCATCAAGGGGGAGATTGTAAGGTCATAGGTTGCACAAGGCTTGAAATAGCAAAACTATTTCAAGGCCTTGAATCAGCTTTCAAAGTCTTGAATCTGTTCTCACAGACTTGAAAGCTATTTTTAAGGCCTTGAAACTGGATTCAAAGGGTTAAAACTGAATAACCTGTATGCTTATTCTCAGGGGAAGTTTTATGTGAAGTCTTCTAACATTATTTATTCTCTCTCCCTTATGATTGATTTACTATTATTTGATGATGAAAGACAAATTAACTCGACATGTTTGAACATAAGAAGTCATCTGTTTTACTATGCTTTTGCAGGGAATTCTATTTTCTCTTTTGCAGGTACAGTTTCCTAATCTGACTTGTGTAGGAAAGGAAACAGTTGAAGAAGATGATTCTGTGATCAATCAAACCTGCATGACAGCTTCTCAATTTTTTTAAATGCAAGATCACAACAATATCTCTGAAGATTGTGATCATCTAACCGTTGGAGAAGATGTCAAAGAGTCAAATTTGTTGCCTACAAAATAGGAGATTTGTTGCTGAAAATATGGGAAGATTTACGGAGCTTTTTGAAGTATAAATAGAGCTCATTTTTTAAGCAACAAGAAAAACACTCAACGGGCAAAAAGAGAGATAAAATTCTGGATTGACAAGCATCAAAGAAGTTCATCACTCTCAGAATCCAACACATAGAAGTTCACTGCATTCTTCACTGCAGTTTTCTATTCCAGTGTTCTTCTGTACTGTACTTTATTGGTAGATCATTTCTGTAATACTTCTACATCATTCTCAAGGATTGTTCAAAGCCAACAATAGAGAATTCTTAGTTAATCATTCAGCTAGAGCAGGTACTAGATAGGTTGGGGAGAACCACAAGCTGTAACACAATAAGGCAATTTTGTTTGCTTGAGATCTATAGCTTAGCTTTTGATTAATAAGAATTGAGTTGAAAATCCTGCAGAGATAAGATTCATGAGGTAGAGACGTAGGTCCAAGTGGACTGAACTCTATAAATCCTTTGTCTCTTACATTTACAGTTCATTCATATTCGTAGTTCACACAGCATTCAAACTTGTCTATTTTTCAAGAGTTTGAAACTCTTTTCAAGGCCTTCAAAAAGACTTGTCTGTTTTTCTGCAAGCTATATTTCATTCCAAAGGCTTGAATTTGTGTTCAAGGCCTTAAACTCCTTTGCACTAAAACTAAAACTTTTTTTCTCCTCTAGTTTTGCAAAAAGTTGGCATACTCTATTCAACCCCGCCCCCCTTCTAGAGTATATGTGCCGCATATTCACTTGCATACTCCCCCTTTTCAATAAGACTTACTAAGATCAGTAACTAAGATAAAAAAAACTATATGGTCTATAACCTAACCCGATGAGGATCCATTTGTGTTGATAACCTAAAGTATTAGGACCATTACCAAATCCTTGAATGCTTCTTGCTTTAATAAGCTCATCGGCAAAAGCGTATTGTAAATTATAAAATTCTACAATTCTCTAATAATTAGTAAATTGTATTTTTAAACTACACGAACATTGATCCTTATTAATTCTCTACCTAAAACATATGAATCCATTTACTATTTTGAGAAATTTAATTCATTTACTTGGAATATGGATGGAAATTGGATCAGCTCTGGTAGGGTATCCAACACCACAGACCCTTGTGGAGCATGTCTGATCCGGTGCGTTTACAAATGGATCGGATATGGATCATAGCTTTTGTGATCCGTGAGACCCGGTCCGGTTCGATTATGTTATTATACGTAATAACTTCAACAACATACATGTAGTATTATAGTTATAAATATGTTATTTATTATCTATAATTTAAATAACATTGTAAGTTTGATTTAAATATACATTTGTCTGATAAATTGAAGAATGTATACTTGTAAAGTAGAAACTAATCTATTTTTTGTTGTAATTCATGATTGCTTTAGGCTATCCGAACTATAGTATAGTCTACTATGATCCGATGAATGTTGGTACTCCAAGTACCATTATGATCTTGAATACCAATAATAGTATTCTTCTTTTTCGTTCAAAAGCCCTTCTATAAAAAAATTGTGTTATAATCACCTTCTCCGAGCCAAGTAACCATAGATTTACGTTTTCAGGACAATTTTTCTTGAAGAAGGTAAGCAATTATTTGATCACTTGTGTTCTTTATCTTCTCCAGAGTTATTGTAGTCTATACGGGCTACTCATGTGGCCCAATTTTGTTCATTATTTAGTAGTAGTTGTGAACCAGTTAGTTTTTTTGCAGCCTTTCGAAGGTCTCCCGTGCTGAGGTTGCTAAAGCCCGCCGTGCTGCAAAAAATATTATTTTGGATAACCATCATATGTAGTTGTTGCTCTTTTATGTTGTAGCTCTTGTTGTGTTCTTTGTTTTCTTGTTGCTCCCCTGGGAAAAAGGTTATAATTTTGACTATATTTTCCTTGAATGAAGTTAACATTTCCCCCATAGGAAAACTGAAATTAGGTTACGGGTTCATGTGTCATGTCTGATGGAGGTCCTCGGTTTGTGATTCAGTGGCCGAGGGCTTCGATAGGAAGTCTGCATAACTTGTTGCAATCCAGGGCGGTTGGTTGCAAGTTAGACGGTTGTGGTGGTCGAAGTGTACGGAGACGACTGGTAGTCGTGCGTTGACTAGGAACAATTATAGGTAACAAAAATCATTCTGTTGACAAGTTCTTCATAGATATATGGAGAATTATAACAAAAACTCAAACAAAAGCAATGAACATAAAGTGGCATGAATGGAACACATAATTAAATGTGAATCATGAAGGGCATACATTATTAATAAAGTCGAGGGTGAAGATTTTTTTAAAAAAGAGCCGGGCTACAAGGAAAAAAATCGAGTAATCAATAGATGTCTAATTGTCTTCTATATTTATTTGGGTAATTGACAGAAACCACCCTCGTGGTTTGGGAATTTACCAGGTCAGTATCCTGACTTTCGGGAAATACCCAACACCAACCTTCTGACTAACAGAGACTAACAGAAGGAAAGAAAAAGTCCATCATATCCCTTTCCATAACAAAATTTACAGCCCACTCAGCCCACTAAAACATCTCTTTATCTCTCCCCAAACCCAACAACCCTGACTAAAAAACAGAGTAATCAATAGATTCCTAAATATCTTCCATATTTATTTTTCTATCTTCTTAATAATATTTCACATCACTTTCGGTTAATTTAATTGTTAGAGTTTTTGTTCACCTGAGTTTTCCTTAAAAGAATAGAAAGAATAAATCTTGGTAATATACATTGCTTCTGGTCACTAGTGTGCAACACTGATTAGAAAGAAAGCCAAGTACATGCTTGTTTTTTTTTCAAAGAGATTAGTTTAATTTATTAATTGAAAGAGGCTGCTTTGTCCAAAGCCCATACATCAAATACAATAGTTGGGCATACTACAGCCCAATACATATCAGTAGTTGCATCAAGGCCCATACGCGCAAATGGATGTGTGAGGGAATTTGCGTACTTTCTAGAGAAACTATGTTTACAAGTAGTCAATCGGTGGACTAACACTCCACATTCGGTGAAGAGCCTTTCCTCTTCTGTGCCGCCTTCTTCCTCTCTCATATTCCAACTGGCGATCTTGCGAACCAGAGCTTGGCAGTCCGATTGCGTGATGAAGTTTCGGAAGCCTCTGTCATAACCTTTCTTCGTTGCTTCTCGAAGCGTGATAGCTTCAGCGACCATTGGATTTGTTGTGAATCGGATAGGAAATGAACACCCAAACACAAATACTCCTTCTGAGTTTCGGATTACGACTCCTGCTCCATATATGTGGTTTTGAAGGGAGATTGCAGCGTCGGTGTTCAATTTCAGAACACCCGGAGGGGGAGGAACCCACCGTCTTGAATCAGGCGTTTGGCTACCTGCATGAACAGAATTCCCAAACAGATAAGCATCTGAGTACTCTTCTTTCGCTGAGATTGCTTCCAAAACAGATCTTCTTCTCTCTTTCTTGCATAATCAAAAAACTTTCTATTTTTAGAAGTCCAAATTAGCGATAAAACATGCAGTAACAGATCTCTCTTCTCCTTGTTTAGATTAATAAAAATATCCCTGATCTGAATTATAAATGGCAAACCATTAATTTTTATTTGTAGATCTCGCAGAGGAGAATGAAAAATTCTTTGCGTTCTGGTACAATCAAGGAAAAGGTGGGGAGTAGACTCAACATCGAAGGGGCAGTAACAACAGTTGGCAGGTAAATCGATCCCCTTCTGTCTCAATCTCATCTTAGTAGGGATACAATTGTTTAGAAGGCGCCAAAAACGGAGTTTTATTTTACCAGACACTTTGGTTGACCAAATGTTGTTCCAGAAATCATTTTGATTCTCACTTGAACTGCAGTATTGAGTCTGATTTGGGTAAAGAATTGAAAAAACAGCATGGTATGCTGATTTAAGAGTAAATTTGCCATTATTAGTTTGAGTCCAAACCAAGAAATCATTCTGAAATGGACTTGTTAAAGTAATATTCATGATAAGATCATATTCATCTTCTGATAAATGAGATCTAAAAAGGTTACGGTCCCACGTAAAATCAGACTTAATAAGGCCAGCCACTCTAAACTTTGGTAAGGTTGGGTAAATAACGAGGTTTTCTACCAAAACCAACAGGGACCCATCTATTATGATAAACCATAGTATTCTGGCCATTTCCAATACCATGTCTAGCAGCTTGAAATATAATATTTTTGGCATAAATCAAACCTCTCCAAATATTTGAACAAGACCCTTTAATTTCAGCATTAATAATAGAATTGTAGCAAAAATATTTGCCTTTTAAGAACTTGAGCAAGTAAAGAATTAGGCTTTTGAAAAATACGCCCCACTTGTTTACCAAGAAGGGCTATGTTAAAAGCATGAAGATGTCTAAAACCCATATCACCAATATTTTTAGGAGTGCATAAAAAATTTCAGTTTTTCCAATGTATTTTTATCCTATCAATATTATTACTCCACCAGAATTTGGTAAAAAGTTGCTGAATTTTCTTACAAAAGGTCTTTGGAAGGAGATAAACTGACATCATATAAGTAGGTAAGGATTGAAAGATAGGTTTAATTAAAATTTCCATACCAACTGGTGAAATGAATTTTTCTTTCCAGCGATTAACTTTTCTCCAAATTTTGGATTTTATAACTTTGAACAATCTTGAATTTTTATGTCCGGTTATTGTAGGAAGTCCAAAGTAACTATTTTGCTTTTCAGCCACAGAGGTTTTGGAAAATTTGAGAGATGCTATCTTTGGTATGATTTGGTACAGTAGGACCGACCACAATTATGGATTTCTCTTTATTTATAGTTTGACCTGAAGACATACAAGACTGATAAAGAAGAATTGAGAGATATTGCATAATCCAAAGTAGCACGTGAGAAAAGCATACAATCATCTGCAAATAATAATTGAGTAATATAAGGAGAAGAATGTCTTGCTCTAATACCTCTAAGAACACACTGATTAATCGCTTGATTTATTAGACAAATAAGACCCTCAGTGCAAATATCTGTAGGGTTTTGATTCATGGATCGCGCAACGGAAGCATAATCAAACAAACAACCATGCAAAACCCTCCAAGGATCACAAGTCTAGATGCATAACGATAGTGAAGGTAAGAAATCATAAACACACCTTTGGGTTCTCCTTGATGACTTCAAACGCGAATAGTGTCACGTTCTCTATAGTTGATCCACGCCTAGATTTGATCCTAGATCTCCATTCTCCTTGGTGCTAGCCCGGAATGAGAGGAGGGTGAAGGAATCACGCAAAACGAGACAAAAGAAGGGGCTCGGCCCTCTTTTTGGCCGACGGGGACGAGGGCGGCGGCAAGGGGGGCGTCGGCCTCCTTTGTTGCTTGCTCTCTCTCCTTTGTTCTCTCCCACTCTTGTTATGTTCTCTCTAGAGCATAAGTTATGAGGAAGGAAGGAAGGAGGGTCCTTTATATAGTCCAACAACTCCTTGTTAACTACCTAAAGGACTTATTCTAGTCCAACTAGAATTCAATTTAGTCCCTTCCTTGCAAATTAGTCCCTACTAAGTTTGCAAGGGTTTGCAAAGTGATCCTTCTAATTAATTAATCCAATTAATTAATTCCCAAATCTAGTACAACTCTATATAGCGTGTGACCCCATAGGTTCTATCTAGTTGGTAGCAACTCTTTGCTAATATGGAGCGGTTTCTAGCAAAACATCCATTCTAGCCAACTAATAGAATAGTCATCTAGACAACCTTGTACAAGTAATTGTCTCATCCCTTTGCCTCCATATCCGGATTGGACACGAGACATACAAGTCACACTCGTATATCCAATTCCTAGTTTCTCGATCCATGGAATAGCCTTATTCGTGCAAATAACATCAATATCCCATATTGATTTATTTGAGTCTGGCCAGACATTCTATAAGCACTATCCTTCGAGTGGCCTAGGATATTTACTCCCGTTATGTGGGAGGGGCAAATCCTCTATACGTCCACTACGATCTCTAAGCTTGCTTCTCATTGTATCCAGTACACACCTTTATAACTACCCAGTCACGGTGTAGCGTTTAACGCTACCAAGATCACAATGATCCACAACTAGAATATCTAGTGACTTCAAGTCTAAGGATGACAATACCATTGTACCCGAGAAGCACTTGTGACTCAACATAACATGTATGTAGCCTTCTCGGTGATGGGTCAATCCAGTGCAACATTCCGTAATGCACACCTATGTGTTGGATCGTGATATCTCCATATCAATCCAACCCCATACTAGTCTATAGATGATTGTCCCATTTAATCATTATATTTGACTAGGGATATTTAAGATAAACAACACGATTGTAAATCTAAGGACTTCATTATATTAAATATCCAATAAATAATAAATGAATTTTCTAGCCATATACAAATTCATACTAAACTAGATTGCCTCTAGGGCATCTATTCCAACAGTCTCCCACTTGCACTAGAGCCAATCTGGCGCATCTCGTATGCCCATACTCCTAGTGTGCCCTTCATGCTTCCACTGCGTGAGAGGCTTTGTAAGCGGGTCTGACAGATTATCATCTGTAGGAATCTTGCATATCCGAACGTCTCCTCTATCGATAATATCTCGAATCAGATGAAACTTCCTGAGCACGTGCTTGGAGTTCTGGTGCGATCTGGGTTCCTTTGATTGCGCGATCGCCCCAGTGTTGTCACAGAACAACTCCACTGGATCCGCAATGCTAGGGACCACACCAAGTTCAGAAACTAACTTTCTGATCCAAACAGCCTCCTTTGCTGCGCCATTTGCAGCAATGTACTCAGCCTCTGTTGTAGAATCAGCCACCGTCTCTTGCTTGGAACTCTTCCAGCTCACCGCTGCTCCATTCAGGCAAAACACATATCCCGACTGTGATCTAAAGTCATCTCTATCGGTTTGGAAGCTTGCATCAGTGTAACCCCTTACACGCAACTCTTCCTCGCCGCCAAACATCAAGAAAGCATCCTTAGTTCTTCTCAAGTACTTTAGGATGTTCTTGACAGCAATCCAGTGACTCTCACCCGGATTGGATTGGTATCTGCTTGTCATACTCAAGGCATATGACACATCTAAGCTAGTACATAACATGGCGTACATGATAGACCCTATGGCCGAGGCATAGGGAATCCTACTCATGCGTTCCTTCTCAATCTCATTGGAAGGACAACCAATCTTCGAAAGAGTGATTCCATGTGACATGGGCAAGAATCCCTTCTTGGAATCTTGCATGTTGAACCGTTTCAACACCTTGTCAATATATGTACTTTGACTTAGGCCTAGCAACCTCTTAGATCTATCTCTATAGATCTTTATACCGAGTATATAGGCTGCTTCCCCTAAGTCTTTCATTGAGAAACACTTTCCTAGCCAATCTTTCACAGATTGCAGCATAGGAATGTCGTTTCCAGTGAGTAGTATGTCATCCACATACAAGACCAGAAAAGCTACAGAGCTCCCACTAACCTTCTTGTAGACACAAGACTCATCTTCGTTTCTGATGAAGCCAAACTCTTTGACCACTTCATCAAAACGTCGATTCCAACTCCTAGAAGCTTGCTTCAATCCATAAATGGATCGTTGCAGCTTACAGACTTTGTTGGCTTGCTTTGGATCCTCAAAACCCTCCGGCTGTATCATATACACGTCCTCGAGGAGATTCCCATAAAGGAATGCTGTTTTGACATCCATCTGCCAAATCTCATAGTCGTAGTATGCTGCAATCGCAAGTAGGATTCGGATGGATTTGGTCATAGCGACTGGTGAAAAGGTTTCATCATAGTCAATACCATGAATCTGTCTGAATCCTTTAGCCACCAATCGGCCCTTGTAGGTAATCACATTACCATCCATGTCGATCTTCTTCTTGAAGACCCACTTGCACCCCATGGGCCGCGCCCCATCAGGTGGTTCCACCAAAGTCCATACTTTGTTGGTATACATGGATTCCATCTCGGATCTCATGGCTTCAAGCCACTTCTGCGAGTCTGGGCCATTCATGGCCTCCTCATAGGTAGTAGGCTCATCATCTATGAGCATCGTGTCACCGGAATCAGTTACGAGAAGTCCGCCCCTCTCGGGTTCCTAGCGCACTCTACTAGATCTACGAAGCTCTTGTGTTACCTGAACAGGTGGATCCACAACTGTTTGTGATTCCTGTTCATGTTCCATAATCGGTTCAGTGATTTGTGGTTCTTGAACTTCTTCAAGTTCTACATTCCTCCCACTTGCTTCTTTAGAGATAAACTCTCTTTCTAGAAACACGTCGGTCCGAGCAACAAACACTTTGTTCTCGGTTGGATTGTAGAAGTAGTATCCCTTAGTTTCCTTAGGGTACCCCACAAATTTACACTTATCTGATTTAGGCCCTAGCTTGTCTGATTGTAAACGTTTTACATAGACATCGCAGCCCCAAATCCTCATGAACGACAGTGTGGGACGCCTCCCACTCCACATCTCATATGGTGTCTTCATGACTGATTTAGATGGAACACGGTTAATGGTGAAAGCTGCACTTAATAGAGCGTAGCCCCAAAATGATAATGGAAGATCGGTTTGACACATCATAGACCGAACCATATCCAATAGGGTTCGATTCCTCCTCTCGGACACGCCATTCCATTGTGGCGTTCCGGGTGGAGTGAGTTGGGACACGATCCCACACTCTCTAAGATAGTCGTCAAACTCTTGGCTCAAGTATTCTCCTCCACGATCCGATCGTAGAGCCTTGATACTTTTGCCAAGTTGCTTCTCTACTTCATTCTTGAATTCTTTGAACACTTCAAAGGATTCGGATTTGGTCCTCATAAGGTACACAAATCCATATCTACTGTAATCATCAGTAAATGTAATGAAGTAGACATAACCACCCCTGGCAGGCGTGGCAAATGGCCCACACACATCGGTATGTATGAGTGCCAATTGCTCACTAGTCCTCTCACCTTTCTTATTGAAATGGGACTTTGTCATTTTTCCCAATAAACAAGCCTCACATGTCTCATATGATTCAAAATCAAATGAGTCTAGTAATCCATCCTTATGGAGTCTAGATACACGTTTCTCATTTACGTGGCCTAAACGACAATGCCATAAATAAGCAGGATTTAAATCATTTATTTTAATCCGCTTGGTATTAATGTTGTACACATGATTGCTTAGATCAAGGACATAAAGTCCATTAAATAATTGCGCACTAAAATAGTGAATATTATTCAAATAAAAGGAACAACAATTGTTCTTTATTGAAATAATAAAACCTTCCTTGTCCAAACAAGAAATAGAAATAATGTTTCTGCTCATAGCAGGCACAAAGTAGCAATTATTTAATTCTAAAACTAATCCTGAAGGCAGAGATAGCTCGCACACGCCTATGGCCAACGCAGCAACCTTTGCTCCATTCCCAACGCGCAGATCTACCTCCCCTTTAGCCAATCTTTTACTTCTCTTTAGATCCTGCATATTTCGACAAATATGAGATCCACATCCAGTATCTAATACCCATGATGTAGAGACAGTTAAATTGACATCTACAACAAAAATACCTGGTGGTGGTGGAATCACTATTCCAAGCCTCTTGTCCTCCAGATATTTTGGGCAGTTCCTCCTCCAGTGTCCAGGTTGACTAAAGTAGTGACATTCACCCTTAGTCACGACCTTGGCAATGCCACCAACAGGCTTAAGGGCTTGTTCCTTGGACTTGGCAACTGACTTGCCTTTGCCCTTGGAGGAAGAGGCAAACTTTTTGCCCTTTCGTTTATGCACCATCATAATGGCCTTGCCCTTACCCTTGTTGATGCTCTGTTCAGCCGTCCTCAACATGTTGAGAAAATCTGGCAGTGGTTTAACGATCTCGTTCATGTTATAGTTCATAATGAACTGTCCATAACTCTCGGGCAACGATTGCAACACGAGATCGGTTGCCAACTCTTGGCCGACCGGGAACCCAAGCCGGGCGAGATTCTCCAAGTACCCGATCATTCGGAGTACATGGGGTCCCACCGGGTTCCCTTCTGCCAGATGACATTTGAACAGTGCCTTTGAGACCTCATACCTCTCTACCCTCGCCTGCTCTTGGAAGAGCTGCTTTAGATGTTCGATCATATCGACAGCATTCATGTTCTCTTGTTGCTTCTGAAGCTCAGAGGTCATGGTGCAAAGCATTAGGCAGGCCGCATCATTAGCGTCATCAACACGCTTTTGATACGCCTTTAAGGCAGCAGGTGTCTGATTCTCTGGACCTTCTGGAACATGCTCCTCTATTGCGTACAGTTTCTTCTCTTGCTTGAGAACAATTCTCAAGTTTCTGTACCAATCAAGAAAGTTGGTTCCAGAGAGCTTGTCCTTCTCAAGGACAGATCGTAGGGAATGTTGTGAACTCGATGAGTTGCTTGCCATTTGGAATTCTACAAAAAGGAAAATACGCAATTTTTAGTATTTGTGAATTTTTGACTATATTTAATAATGGCTAGTTTATTAAATATAGCTCCCACTATTTTTCTACGGATTAATAACCCTCAAGATATTAATGCGGAAAATATCCTTATATTTTCTAGTGGGCCAAGATCCATCTTTTCATCTCCTTATGAGCTTGCTTTGGCAAGTCACCCATAATTTGACTACTTCTAGGTAGGAACAATTTCCAATTGCATCCCATATGCAACTCTTGGTTCAATCGGGCAAATAACTCCTTATTTATCCATCCGTATGGATAATCCCAATTGATTGCCTCTAGGTTTCTTAATCAAATTAATAGCCTAGTTGTGTTCAACCTCTTATCTAAACAATTGCACATTGTTACGTGCCATCGCATTCCATCATTATGAACCAAGTCGCCATGCTTTGGCACGCACGAACTTGATAAATAATGATGATAATGAGTGTTTAAATAACGAGAAGGAAAGAACACAATATTTAAGATTTGAGGGATTTTTTAATTTAATTATTTTGTTGATCAATATCAACTAATCTATCTATTTGAGTTTGGGCACAACTCCAAATAATAGATCCGGGTTGTCTAATTATCTTATTATCCTAATTGCATGCATCATCCATACACCAACCACACAAACAATAAGACAATAAATAAACAACCACAAAACAGAAATTAAACGTGATGTGGATATGGCCTTTTCTAGACTAAGATAATTCCAAGCCAATGGAATTATCTATGAACCCTAAGCAAACACATCTCCATGCGTCTTGATCTTTTGGTCCATCCTTCATAGTCATGTGGTATGCATGCTCCATGCTCCATCTATTGTGGCTTCATTGGCTTTGGGCTTCTTTTCTCCAATCTTGGCTAACAATCTACTTTATCTAGCACTAGCTAATATCTATACTAAATAAAATAAATCTCACAAGTTGAGAAAAAAAAAATGGCACGCAGGCCATAAAACCCTAATTAATTATTACAATTAATTGATCAGCTCGCAGGCCGTAAAACCAAACCACAAAATTAAACATCCACATCAAACCACATCCTAAGGCCATATCCAATCACCATGCGATTTGCACATAAACAGTTAAAATCCAATTTTAACGCGCTTGGTCAATTTTAATTGATTTTAGGATTTCTAGGGTTAAAACGGTTCATGGGCCCAACAATCCAATTTCCCGGGCCCAATAAAGTGAACCATAAGGCCCTAGGGCCGGCCCGGCCCAAAACCCGCAAGCTAGGCCCGCGGGTTAGGGCCGCCCGGCCCCTTAGGGCGCCAATCTTGGGCGGCAAGCAAGGGGGGGGGGCGGTCCCCTAGGGGCCGAACCTCCTTATGGAGGTTGTTTCCAAAACAACCTCCTTGCTTGGAGACCAAGTTTGGTTGTTTCCTTGTTTTGGGAGAACTCCTTCTTCCCCAAGGATGCCCAAACCCTAGATCTAAGATCCTAAAATTTCTCAAACTCACCAATTCATGCATCCAATGCAAAATTGGGTCTTGTTATGATCTAATTATTGACAAATTGCATCCCATGCTTGATTTGTCTTGTTTTACGCGATAAACAACAATTAAAGGTGTAAAACAACAAGAATGTAACACATAAACTACGTTTTGCTCTATGACCTGTGGCTCTGATACCACTGTAGGGTTTTGATTCATGGATCGCGCAACGGAAGCATAACCAAACAAACAACCATGCAAAACCCTCCAAGGATCACAAGTCTAGATGCATAACGATAGTGAAGGTAAGAAATCATAAACACACCTTTGGGTTCTCCTTGATGACTTCAAACGCGAATAGTGTCACGTTCTCTATAGTTGATCCACGCCTAGAGTTAATCCTAGATCTCCAATCTCCTTGGTGCTAGCCCGGAATGAGAGGAGGGTGAAGGAATCACGCAAAACGAGACAAAAGAAGGGGCTCGGCCCTCTTTTTGGCCGACGGGGACGAGGGCGGCGGCAAGGGGGGCGTCGGCCTCCTTTGTTGCTTGCTCTCTCTCCTTTGTTCTCTCCCACTCTTGTTATGTTCTCTCTAGAGCATAAGTTATGAGGAAGGAAGGAAGGAGGGTCCTTTATATAGTCCAACAACTCCTTGTTAACTACCTAAAGGACTTATTCTAGTCCAACTAGAATTCAATTTAGTCCCTTCCTTGCAAATTAGTCCCTACTAAGTTTGCAAGGGTTTGCAAAGTGATCCTTCTAATTAATTAATCCAATTAATTAATTCCAAATCTAGTACAACTCTATATAGCGTGTGACCCCATAGGTTCTATCTAGTTGGTAGCAACTCTTTGCTAATATGGAGCGGTTTCTAGCAAAACATCCATTCTAGCCAACTAATAGAATAGTCATCTAGACAACCTTGTACAAGTAATTGTCTCATCCCTTTGCCTCCATATCCGGATTGGACACGAGACATACAAGTCACACTCGTATATCCAATCCCTAGTTTCTCGATCCATGGAATAGCCTTATTCGTGCAAATAACATCAGTATCCCATATTGATTTATTTGAGTCTGGCCAGACATTCTATAAGCACTATCCTTCGAGTGGCCTAGGATATTTACTCCCGTTATGTGGGAGGGGCAAATCCTCTCTACGTCCACTACGATCTCTAAGCTTGCTTCTCATTGTATCCAGTACACGCCTTTATAACTACCCAGTCACGGTGTAGCGTTTAACGCTACCAAGATCACAATGATCCACAACTAGAATATGTAGTGACTTCAAGTCTAAGGATGACAATACCATTGTACCCGAGAAGCACTTGTGACTCAACATAACATGTATGTAGCCTTCTCGGTGATGGGTCAATCCAGTGCAACATTCCGTAATGCACACCTATGTGTTGGATCGTGATATCTCCATATCAATCCAACCCCATACTAGTCTATAGATGATTGTCCCATTTAATCATTATATTTGACTAGGGATATTTAAGATAAACAACACGATTGTAAATCTAAGGACTTCATTATATTAAATATCCAATAAATAATAAATGAATTTTCTAGCCATATACAAATTCATACTAAACTAGATTGCCTCTAGGGCATCTATTCCAACAATATCAAATAAATAAGGACTAATAGGATCACCTTGTATAATACCACGAGTTGGGTCTAAGTGTATGGTAATTTGTACGATCCTAACCAATTGTATGTATGATTTTTGAATTTTAACCATAATATTACACACATATAAATATGTATATGTGTGTGTACCGTTTAAGAAATTAAAGAAGTCGCATTTTGGTAAAAAGGAAAACCTAATAGTATAATAAGTTTATAGTTGCTATAAATTTTTAGCATATATGTAATTATTAAAACGAAACGAGAGAGTGATAAATTGAAGAACAAGCAAGAACAAGATCGTACAACGATATAATGTGGTTCACTAGTTCTGAGACTATCTATACCACGACAACCAAACCATATATTATTGGTGAGAGTAACCAGTTACAAGCAACACTGAATATCACGACCCTAGCGTCCTATTTATACTAGACTACAAACTTGCTACCCAAGAAACACAAAGAAAGTTCTTAAAACGGACTTAGAAAGAAACAAACCGCCACCGTCCAGACCATTTGCACGAATGGGTCAACCATTCGTACGAAAGCATTCGTGCGGAAGGTCTCCCCTTTCGTGCGAATGGCCAGCGTCTTCGTCTTCCTCCGTTGCTTGCTTCCTTTGTCTGATTTCCTGTTAGCTTTTGCCAACTTCAACATAGGGCTTGGATAACGCAAATTTAACAATACATAAAATTATAATGCGCATGTGAAAAGCTAATCAAAAACAAATTTATGTGGACTTAAAGTTTGTATGTAGGAATATGTAAATTTATTATGTATATATATACATAAATGAACTATAAAATATCACGTTTTTATTAAGGTTATAGATATGAGGGTATAAATCATAATTACAAAATTTACGGGTGAGAATGAAAGGGCGTACAATTTTTTACACAAATCTGTCTGCAATTATGGATGAAGTTAACTTTGCGTACCTATTCATTTTTTCGGAAATCAAAACCCTAGTTCAGAGATAACCAAAGATGAACTAGACGTCTAAGATCATATCGCCGCCCATTAAAACCAGTTGCCCGACGCCCATTAAAACCAGTTGCCCGACGACTGGAATCCAGGCAACCCAAAAATTGCAGCCATGTAGTAGAAGAGGAGATGGATACCAGACACCATGCAATAAAGGCAAGATATATCTTCAATACCGGGATCACTACCAACAAGGCTTGGCGTGACTAGTAAATGGTTGGGTCCTTTAAGCTTGAGGTCCAGAGTTCGAAATCATGGTGCCTGCTTATGGAAATTACTTTTGTTGAGAGAGGCGATGCATTGTGATCTCTAAGTCTCTGAGTATTAGCCTCGAACTATTGGCTGGAGGACACCGCCTAGTTCACACCTCAAAAGAACATTCGGATTACTAGAATTAGCGATCAAGGTAGCCGACAATCATCGATCGGGAGCTCGCAATCTGGAAAGCAGTTCCCACCATAATCATCTATTTTTCTGCTAAATCTGCTATAACCCTCTCCAAATAGCCGTCGATCAGCGATAGCCAACGATCACCATCGCTAGGATTAACAATCATGGTAGACGACTATCGGCGATCGGGATCTTGCAATCTCGATCCCAGTTCACACCCCCAACCAGCAATTTCTTGGTAACTCTTTATAATTTACCTCAATAGCTATTGTATCCCTACATTTTGAAAGCGAGCACCATCAACATTTAATTCCAAAAGTTGAAAAATGATTCCGCCCATTAACCAAGGGTTGGTCTGCCTATGGATTGCGGTGAGCTATCAGTATTCCCCACTGAGATATGGAGCAGGATTAAGAGGCTTGGCAAAGTCACCAGCCAGCGGTGTACACCGTTCGGTTTGGACGGTCTAAGGGGAAGGAGCACCCGATCTCATAATGGTTGGGTGAGATAAATGCAAGTCAAAACCAATTCGACTACTTGACAAATTAGACCAAACCAACAAGCTAGATTTGTTCGGTTTAGACGGGTTGACCGGGTTGACTTTATTCTACACAAAGTTTTATTTTCATTTTTATAAACATCAACATTGTTGGTGAACAAAGTTATAAGAGGGAAAATTTCTATGAAAATATCACTTAGATATAAGCGGTTGGAAATTAAAAGAAAAAATTAATTGAAGATTGAAGAGATTGGAGAATGGTTTTGAGGATAAGTATTCATGTGGATTTAAGTGTATTAATGGAAAACATGCATGTGACCAAAAAAAAAATATTTCATTATATTATTCTACAAAATTTATTTTATTATTCACGTTATCTTTTGCAGGAAAAGTATTCACGCGCACTTAAGTCTAGTAATAGAAAACATTAGCTATTGCGTTAAGTCTAGTAATATAAAACATTAGCTATTGCGTTATAATAGATAGCATTGGATAACTTTTATCGTATTTCAAGCATTTGACAATTTGTTGGACAACGCAACACTTTGAATTTATTTACTTTAATGACATTTGGATTTTTCGCAGTTTACACGTCATAATTAGCGATCTTAACGATTCATGTGGTACTATCCACTCTGGCAAATGACATTTGTGTGATTCATCAAATTAATTTGTTACTTACTGGACAATCTAGTCATTTTAGAGTTAATATTTTTGCACAACAAGATTAAACTGTAACTGGTATAATTTACTTATAGAAGTTGAGTGATGGTCAACACTGATTACATGACATTTGGCATTTGAATTAACAAAACAATAATTAATTGTGAATTAACAAAAAAAATGAGTGATCTTCAACAGTGATTACACACGTTCAACACAGGAGAAGAACACAGACACGTTACAAAAAAGAAATAGTAGATATAGCATTTTTTCCTTAATTTCTCTGCGAATATAATGCAAATAGTAAACTAGTTTTAGCAAAATATTTGAGATACATTTCTCTTTCTTCGTAAATGTTTAGTTCTCTCTCTGAGTGAGTAGACGAGTGTATTCTCTCTTTTGTATACTCATGTTCTTACCAGCGGTGTACACGTTTGGTTTGGACTGTCTAGGAGGGAAAGGAGCACCCGATCCAATAATAGTTGGGTGAGATAAATGCACGCAAAACCAATCCGACTACTTGACGAATTAGACCAAACCAACGTGAGCAGCAACAACTAGTGATGAATGGCAACCTTCCTTCTTCTTCTCTGATTCGTCAAGAAGGTTGTCGTTCATCACTAGTCGCTGCTGCTCATGTTGGTTTGGTCTGATTCGTCAAGTAGTCGGATTGGTTTTGACGTGCATTTATCTCACCCAACCATTATTGGATCTGGTGTTCCTTCCCCTCCAAGACAGTCCAATTAAACCAAACATGTGCACCGTCGGTGAGAACATGAGTATACAAAAGAGAGAATACACTCGTTCACTCAGAGAGAACAAAACATTTAAGAAGAAAGAGAAATGTATCTGAAATATTTTACTAAACCTAGTTTATTATTTGCATTATGTTCTCTGAGAAATTAAAAAAATGCTATATCTTCTTTTTCTTTTTGTAACGTGTCTTTTTTCTTCTCCAGTGAACGTGTAATCACTGTTGAAGATCACTCATCTTTTTTTTTGGTTAATTCACAATTAATAATTTTTTTGTTAATTCAAATGCGAAATATCATGTAATCAGTGTTGACCATCACTCAACTTCTATAAGTAAATAATACAATTTACAGTTTAATCTTGTTGTGCAAAATATTAGTGTTATTTATTAATTCTAACTGACTAAAAGTCTAGTAAGTAACTAATTAACCTAGTTAGTAAATACTCCGAATTTTTCCGTTTAATACATGTCCGTACGTATAAATGAAAAATACTTCCGTATTTTGTACTATTGCTGAACCTAATGAAAAATACTCGAATTTTTAACCAAAAAGTTTAATACTCGTATTTACGTTTTAACGTATAATACTTCCCAATGAAACTTCTTCCTTACAAAATTACCGCGAATAAATTGTCATCCAAAATATTAGAAGCTATAGTAATTAGTTATTATTAAATATTTTCTTACTATTTATTTATTATAAATATTTTTTGGAAAGAATAATAGTGTAAAGAATAATATTTTATTCATTATAAATATTTATTAGTATATACATTTACAAGTATATAAAATAAAAATTGAAAATTTGAAGTTGTAATAGCTATGTACATGCATTTTGAGTCTTATGTGTTATACTATTTATTTTTAAAATAATTAAGTCTTATGATTAGGAAATGCGCAGTAGTTTTTTTGTATAGAAGATTTTATCATATATAGTTTGATATTATTTTACATAAGTAAAATAAGTAATGTGTTAGTTATGAGTAAATGGTATGTTATATTTATAAAAAATAATAAACAAATGAGTACGTGTTGTACAAATTATTTTTAAATATGTTTGATAAAAATATGAAAAGATTGCAATGTGGGACACAAATAACTCATAATATATGCTAAAATACTAACAAACGCACCCGTATTTTTAATTCCGAATGAATAACTAGTAAACGAATTTTACACATACGTATGGAATACTCGAATTAATCAAAACCCGTATTTTTAAGTCGAATTTTTACTAACGTATTTTTAACATAAAATCGTATAATAAACGTACGTACCGTACCACGATTTATTTTCGTCCCGTATTTTACCAACTATGCTAATTAATTTGATGAATCACACAAATGCCATTTGGAAGAGCGAATAGTACCATATGAATTGTTAAGATCACTGATTATGACGTGTAAACTACGAAAATTACAATGTCATGAAAGTAAATAAATTAGTGTAGTGTTGTCCAACAAATTGTCAAATGCTTCAAATACCATAAAAGTTATCCATTGCTATCTATTATTACGAAATAGCTTTTCCATTTATAGACTTTGAATCCACATGAATATTTTTTTTAGAAACTGTTTTGTCGTCAACCGGGTTCTGAATGCAGGACCTCATGCAGGGGATTCTAACGCTTTACCACTTGAGCTACCACCCTAGCTGCCACAATAATACTTTTCTTGCAAAAGATAATGCGAATAATAAAATATAATGAACTAATTTTTTGGTCACATGCTATACGTCATTAACAAATATTCACCATAATAGCGATATAACATCAAAACCATTTCATAGGTTTGATTGTAATTTGAATATTTTCTTGCAGATTGATACAAAATACAATGCATCAACCAGGCGTTGTAACCCATCACGCTATATTCGTTCACTCATAATGATATCCTCGTAGAGAATGCCCTTTTATCAAAATGATTTAAAATTTGATTCATGGAGTCATAGCTCTAAAGCTGCTAAGAAACTAGAAGCTTCTCAAATAACCCAATAAATAAAGCTCCATAACACAACAAAGTTCATAGGGGATCCTCTTTTTGCAACTATTGATGCATTTATTTTCTCCCCCAGTTTTTATGCAGTCTTCCTCTTCCGGAGAAATCATAAAGATGCACTTTAATATATGACAATGGATGTGCATATCATTGCAACTAAGTCCGTGACTGTACCGATTATTCTGACACCATAGATTGGTTCACTTCAGATAATGCGTCACTATTTTCTTTAAAACAAATGTCGTAGGGCATGCATTTGCTTATGGAAATGCTCTACAGCCCACTTCTCAACATGGAACCAAGTTATCATAATGTTGATTATTAAATCATTCTCATTACTTTACATGAGTTTCCATTTGATAATATGCTATAACTCTCGGCATACCATGTATTTCACAACTTCTGACATGAAATACCACATATATCAATATCAACTGCTTTTAAGCGTATACTCATATCATAGAAGCTATAATTGAAAGTCCTATTTTAGAGAGAATGACTCATCTTTGCGATGATTGAAACATTAAGCTCATATTCTTAATCGCTCGAGCCTTTCTTATGTGTGGCTTATGGCAACACAATGAGTTGTATTTCGGTATACTATTAGGATTCAGGCTTTATGTAGCAAGGTTTATTTTCCCAATTGAACTTCATGTTCAATGAATCTAAGAAAATAGCCTTTCTACCAAAATTTTATGACTTCGAGTCATAAAATACCTCATGACTGCATGATTTGAGTCATAAAATATGTACAACAAATATTAATGTGGACTACGAACTTCTTCCGTATGTTCTTTCTACAAAATAAAGATATTTTTCAAGTTTAATCTCTTTTATTGATTTTCACATTCACAACCATGACCGCCTCTATAGTCACGTGAATTTCGACCAGATATGGCAAAGTGATTCGCTTCTGGGAATGCACTTACCATTCACTTAAGGGAATGTGATCGAATTAATCGGTCATGAACAATGACAATAGTTTAAATGAAACATGAATGTTTGATAATATATCATAACTTCAAGTTATTGACAATTGTAACTTTCTTTTCACAACTTTTGGTGTGAAATATTTCTTTTACACCCGCTAGCAATATCAATTACTTTTAAACATGTCATCGTATAGTATACAAGTCTCTTCAGGAGATCTTGGTTTTCCTCCTTTAAGTTAACACAAATAATAGGAGAATAAGAATAAAACTACAAAAAATAGCATAAAAAATTATCGAAACTTCTGGTTCGATGAGTGTAGATTCTCTCTTGAAGGAGATCTTTTGACATAACTTTATAACATCATGTTATAGTATCTTCATGTTTTTCATAAATTCTGGTATGAAAACGGTTTTACACGCATTTAAATAGCGTATGTCCAGTAAATAATCATGGACTAAGAACATCTTCTGGATGCTCTTCAGGGGGATTGACCAATTATTAAATTTGTAGATATCTCTTCAGGAGAGGTGTCATAACTACAAGTTATGATAAATACATCATATAATTCGTAACTTCAAGTACGATACAAACGAATGTCCCTTATGTCCAATATAATCAATGGACTAAAAACCTCTTCTGGAGATTTTAATTTGATCAATAATCCATAAAGATCAAGAGTGTACAAAAGAAATTACGTAAAATTTAAGTGAAAGAAAAAGAACAGAACACGACCTCTTCGGGAGGGTGGATCATTATTTGGATTGTAGCAATCTCTGCTCCAGATCACTATTTATAATATTTCATAACTTCAGGTTATGAAAGTCATAACTATGGATTGTGAGTGATTTCATGTAATTTGTTACTTCAAAACAAATTACATGGCTATAAAATAGCCTCTGCGAAACCTCTTCTGGAGATTCGTTTTTATCCATAGTAAGTAAAAAAATCGAAAAAGATTCGTTGGTATGTCGCGTCCTACAAGCAAAATATTTCCGTAATACGTCGTTGTTACACTATATTTTGAAACCCACATCCCATTTCATATGCTCTTAGAAGCATTGTTGCTGGAAGAGATTTGCTCAAACTAGGACTTGTTTGGAAAATCAAAGATGGTAAAGAGATGTTAGTATTTTCGGGGATAAATGGCTAAAGAGACCCGATAACTTCAGTTTAATTACTCCATCTCCACAAGGAGTAATTTGAAGGTACATGATCTAATGAACGAGCACTCAGATGGTTGGGATGTAGAAAAAGTTCACCAGCTTTTGTGGCCGGTGGATTGGGACACAGTTCTCATTGTTCCTATCAACCAAGCCCTGGGACAGGACACTCTATATTGGATTCATGCGGAGGATGAAAATTATTCCGTTAAATCTGTATATACAGCGCAGTGAAGGAGCACGACGGGATCCCCATCATCTTCTGGACATTTTTCACACTGTCAGTGGCTTAATAAACTTTTGAGTTTGAATATTCCAAAGAAGTTTTTATTACTGACTTGGAGGATTTGGCACTGTTCCTTACCAGTCTCTTGTAGTTTACGCAAACGTGGAATTCCTATTCCTCTTCAGTGTAAGCTCTGTAAAGAAGAGGTTGAAACTTTGGAACCTCTATTTGCGATTGTCCACACTCTAAACAACTGTGGTTCTGTATGATGGGTGAAGGGTTTTTGAGGGATCGAAGGATGATTATACAAGAATGGATAGCTGAAATACTATTGAAGGAGAAAAAGCCGAAATGTGACACACCTTATGAGTGTCAAGATGTTTGTATAAGACCAAAACATCGCTCCGTTCTAGGAATCTAAGCAACCAAGGTTTTGCTAAGAATACTAGTCCAGCATACTTCTGAAGTCTAAGCGATAAATGATTGCTAAAGACTGTTAATAAAATTCGATAGGCCTATGAAGTCCCTAGCCCGGTATTAGGATCGTGAGGCAATATGTGGGGAAAGGATAATGGAATGTAGGACCAATATTGGTATAAGACCAATAGCCCAAGACTGGCAAACGCAAAGGAGGTAAAAGAGGTTTCCTAAAGACTAGAGAAAAGGCCATACTTGTCACTAACCTCTCGTCTAAGTATCCGTGGGATTATCTTTGAGGAGTAGACACCAAAGTTTTATTTGGTCACAATTTTTACTTTGGAACTCGTCATGGTATGTATTGCATTGCGTTCTTAAACTCTAGCATGAGAGACGCCTCATAATCCTTGGATATCAACTCAAAAGTAGGACTAAGATTCTGATATTTGGCGCGCTAGATTAAGACACACTATTTCAGGAAAGGATGTTTCAGGCCAGGTAAGGCAAGCCTGCTTAGAACGTTCCCAAGTACCCTTACCTGTGTGTGATTCTTGCCTTACAGGGAAGGCAAAACGCAAACAATCCACTAAAGCAGTAAGGACTATTGAGTCTTTATATATTATTTATTATGTTGTTGTGTTCCATTAAACATTATAGCTAAAAAGTGGGGCTTACTGTTCCATCACATTCTTAGATGATTGTCCGTGTCTCAACTATGTGTCCTAGATGCCACATAACTATGTGTGCTAGATGCCACATAATCCTAAGGCACTAGAGTGCTTCAGACAAGTATCAACTATGTGTGCTAGATGCCACATAAGTCTGAGGTACCAGAGTACTTCTGACAAGTATCTACGATAGGTAGAAAACCATCTCGAAAAGAGGACATGACTTTGGCTAGAAAGAGTCTGCGAGTATCTATCTGAGCAAGAGCTATGTTATGGAGAGGAATTGTAAGACAGTTGGACATTCTCCACACTCTGCAGCAGAATGCTGTAGCGGACATGCGGAATATGATACTGTGAGTAATGGTTTGATGTATGATAGCACGTGCAAAGCACATGTTCCCTATTTGGAGGAGACACTTTGCTAAACAGCTGTCAACGTACTCAACCAAGAGCCCACCAAGTCTCTAGCCACTATACCCCTACGAGATGTGGGCCAAAAGGCAACTTAAGTAAGGTTACCTTAGGCCATGGGTATCGGGAGCTTATGTGCTAACTTCAAGTCAGGGAGAGTTTCGCAGAGGCAAGTCTCTATGAGACAGAAGTATCACTAGATGATGCACCATATCTGATTGATCGACATGAAAGAGTTACCATGGATCTTCAGGATAGTGGGAGTGACTTACCTAGTGAGAAGCCCATCATATACGATGATAGTGCTCAAGAACCCTCTTTGCATAGGAGCGTTCTTTGGAGCGTACCCTTTTGATGATTTGACATGGAAGGGGAAGACATGATGGTCAGCACGCAAGACAATGATAAATCTAGGAGGTTGTCCAAGATTTCATCACCTGAAAAGAAGGAATTGGAAGTTGGACCATAGATGGAAGAAACGTATCTTCATGGATTAACGTATCTTCTTATGCTATTTAGAGCACTCTAGGGGTTGCGTATTCGTAATACAAGAGCCGATAAGTAGTGTAACGTAAACGGATTCACAAGATAGTATTTCTCATAGAAGATGTCCAAAATTGAGATAAAGGTTCATAGAGATGATGATTTTCACGATCATGGAGGAGCCGCTAGAAAGACACACGTTCTTAGTTGATTGTGAGGAATTAGTTACTCAAGGATCCTTTGGACAGTGGGAGTGAATTTCCAAGCGAGGTGCCCATCCATAGGGTGAGAGCAAATGATGATCCTCCTATGAAAAGGAATTGCTCGTAGGAGCATACCCCATCGACTGCTTGAGATCGCAGGGATGATTTTCAGAATCACCTTGCATAAACGATAGGATAGAATCCTAGACCTTGTCGTTCCCTAATTATGAAGAATGAAAAGTAAGTTTTACAAGAAGACATAAAGTCTTCAAGGGGCCAACCAAGTTTGAGACTAGGTTGACTTTCCGACTAGATGCAAGACTATTGGAGATCAATGTATTTCCAGGGCCAATCAGAGACCCAGACAAAAGATTATTAAGGCATATGACTTGCATAGAAGCGAATAAGCCTACACTCGTTCTCACTGTAGACATCAACGAGAAATTCTCCCAAGACGGGTAGTGATATTTTGCGTCTATCCGAGGAGGTATTCCCCCAATAGGGTAGCAAAAATTGTGTTGGTTCAACCGGGTATCCTCCCCAATGCTATTATGTAGTGAGGATTACGTTAATTCTCTTGATTACAACAATATTTGTGGTGATGGACTTAGAACTCCATTCTCGATAAGCATGAAAAGTGAACTTCTTGATGGAGAAATCAGAGAGGTGATCTGTATGACTCAGCCAAAGGGTTTTTGAGACGTAAGATAAAATGCACAAATGGGTGCAAACTAATTAATTCCATATGTGGTCTTAAGTAGTCCTCTAAGACAGCGGTATTTCATCAAGGGATCGTTTACGATGTGTTTACGATAACGGAAGAAAACCGCTGCATACCACTCTCACTAGTAGATAGTTGATGATCATGTCACTTAATATCGATGACACACTATTGGCTGGTATAGCTTAAGGACTGTTTGTGTCCACTAAGGAGTAACTGTACTCGTGTAGCTCAACGCAAGACTTTACGAGCCTAAATATGTACCATAAAAGACACTATAAAAGATTGACTAGATGACCAGAGTGCCCGATGCAGTGGGAATCTTCTATACACTATGGTGTGTACTCAGACCCAGCGAACACTATGCAATCGAAGGATTGGATTTCAGGAAATACCGATTTAAGACACCAGATTGCAGTCATCAGAGTACTTAGATAACTCCATACGATGAATCACGTGCTATAACTATCGGAGATAGATGCTTCGACTAGTTGGCTATGCATGTTGACTGGGGTGGGGACCTAGAAGCACGGTGATCTACCTCAGGCTATCGTCCATGTTTGATGAACAAAGTCATTGCATGGGACAACAATATATGATATTTCACGGTCGTATTTGACCGCTCCATAGACCATAGAAGCGAAGCAGGATTGCCTGTTGTGCCACTGGGTAAAAAAGTGTTTAGCTAAAAAGGTTTATAGTAAGCTTATGAGCTACCGATAAACCTGTTACCGTGATTTTTGCTAGCATACGACTATAACACTGCGGTAAATCCAAACACATAGACATTGGTACCATTTCACAAAAGGTGAAACGACTACTTGAAGAGTGATCTTGGAGTTGTTCGACTATGGGCTAAAGTGCTGGCTCATCCCATTCCTAAACCACTTAAGAATCGTCTTTGTGGATCATTTTAGAGAATTGGGACAGGGTAGTCGATGAGTGACAATATGATTGATGAGAATACGAGAAATTGATGATTGGATTTTAATTGGATTAGTTTAAAGCTGCATGTTGTTTGATACCTGTATGATATGTTACATTTCCTTTACTAGCATAGATCATGTTGCATAAACACTAGGTCAGCTCCGTCACACGAGCGAATGCCTTTGCGATATCCTGGATAGTCTAGGTGAGAAGAAGATGAGACAGATTCCCGATAAGAGCTAGAAGCCTATGATATGATAAGATACGCCTATCATATGAGGCATGTGGCCTATGATACGAGCATGACATCTATCATTAGAGCAAGACGCCTGTCAGACGGATTCAAATTGTCTCGTATGATTTTAGACTATAGAACACCCGAAATGCAGATACTCACAGCAGTCACATGCCACGGCCACAAAAAATACTTTGGTAGTTGATACAGTTGGATATTAAGAGAGACTAGACGAACTATGTGCATCCCCACTGTGCGAGTGGGAGATGTTGGAAAATTACGAGTTACGCCCATGTGGGGTGCACATGTAATTATCACAAACTTATAGGGTTGACTGCAATAAGGCACAAACCTTAAGGGGTTAGTAGCAAAGGCAAAAAACCTAGGGGGTGTAGGGTTTTGATGCAGGTTACGCAGCGGAATAACAAAAATTAATTCCTGGTGAAAGCCCTCCAAGGATCGCAGGCAAGCATTCATAACATGATGAAAGAAGAACGTTTGTGTACCTTAGTTAGTTGTGTGATCACAACGTATAATGATGTCCACGTCTCCAGGGTATCCACACCTTGCATTGCAAGCTAGATTCCTCTTCCACATCAAGTGCTAGCTACGTGAAGAAGGAGGCAGGAAGAGATCACGCAAAACGGAGCACAAGGCCGTGCGCCACAGGAAGGCCGACGACACTGGGGGGGACGGGTAGGGGTGCCAATTCTCTACTTGTCTCTCTCCTTGCTTTTTTATTTCACACAATAATGACTCTCTTGTGAAATAATAAGCTAGGGTTCCGCTTATATAGTTAATAACTCCTTATTAACTACACATTTGCCCCAATACTAATCCTATCCATACACGAATTAGTCCACCTTGCAAATTATTCCTACTTAATTTGCTTGTGGTTGTGTTTTGATCCTTTTAATTAATTAGTCCCACTAATTAATATCCAATTCATTCCATATGGTTGTGTGACCCTGTAGGTTTCTACTTAGGTGTTAGTAAAAATTACAAACATAGAGCGGTGTCTAGCATCACATGTATTCCACCCAACTAACAGAAATAGTCAGTGATCCGACAAACCATGTGCCCAATGTTATCGTCTTTTATTTATCCCTTTGTCTCCATATCCGGATTGGACGCGAGACACAAGTGTTACACTCGAATATCCAATCCATAGTTTCTCAATCCAGGGAACAGGCTTATCTATACAGATAACAATAATATCTCCATATTGATTTATCTGAGTCTAGCCAAACATTCCATAAGCACTACCCCTCGAGTGGCCGTGGATATTTACTCCCATTATGTAGGAGGGACAAATCCTCTCTACATCACTACCATCTCTCAGCTTGCTTCCTATCATGCCCGATTACCATCTTTATAGTTACCCAGTTACGTCATAACGTTTGATAATATCAAAACATGATATTTCACAACTAGAATATCTAGTGACTTCAAGTCCAAGGATTACAAAACCAATAGCACTATGAGAAGCACTTCTAACGCTGACATTATCTAATGTAGCCTTCTCGTTGTGGGTCAATCCAGTATGCCATTACGCCTAATGCATGCCCGTGTGTTAGACTTGATATCTCCACATCAATCTACCCACATACTAGTTGTAGATAGTGCTTTCCAGAGAGACAGATCACAGCCACGTGGCAACCATCTAGCACACCTAGCTGTGCTCCACACACACAGGATCACCACCCGCGCTGATCCATGTGGGGGCTGCGAGACAGGGCCCTCGCACACCATAACACGGGACTTGTAGGGACTTAGTGCTTTGGAGGCTAGAGTAAGTTCCGTCGCGCGCAAGCGACAACCAAGCCTGCGCGCGACCTTTAGTAACTGCTTTGAGAGATTTTTGGTCACGAGCTCCATAAAATCGGTCAACCTCATAACGGTTCCGGTATACGCGGACAAAGTGCGTAACGGTCCCTATATATGCGGACGAACGTGCCGTTGTGGTTAAGGTAACTAAGCCGCCATTAATGGGCGCATTAACCCACTACAATATTCATATTCTCCACTATATATAGGATCATTAATCCTTCCTTACAGAAGACTAATCACCTGAACTACGCGGAAGCTCTGCCAAAAACTATGTGTCTCTCTCATACAGTTGCTATCGTCATACTCTCTCCCTACTCACTACCCTATACCTCCTGTGTTTCTTATTCTCTGTTCTTGGTGTACGTTGAATCTTCCTCAAAGGATTCTCCCGTACACATTTGGTGAACCCGACGTGAAACTTACTCCAACAAGCAGCCATGTCTCATGATGAAGATGTCAGCAACAGATCTCCCTCAACCGAGACGACTTCAGGGGAGGAAACCCGCCACAATTCCGTGGCAACTGGTGGTACTCCAACCTTGGAGGCGTTGAACACCACTCTCCAGAGCCAGGCGAAAGCCCTCCAAGCTCAATCTGCATAGATGGCCCAGATAATGTCATTTTTGGGATCCCTTGCTCAGAATCCGGCACTGGGAACCGATGTCTCTCAACGAACTGGAACCCCTGCCTCCCAGGGAACAGAGGTAACGCGTACACCACCTAACCCTAGTTTGCAAAGCCCACCAGCAATGGTCCAACCATCTCCTACTGAGGGACAAACTGCTCAGCCATCCCTTATCACACCTGGTTCCCAACTCCCGGGTATTCCCTTCAACATTCAACCACAATACCCACTGCTTTCTCCACCAGCAACTATAAGCAATGTGGCCTACACCCCAAATCCAACTGCTGCGTACGCGTCTCCACCGGCTGCAACCCTTCCTCCTGCTATCGGAGGGAGTGTACCAACAATCATGACGGCTTTGGAGCAGCGCATAGAGAGCTTCCTGGCCAATCAGTGTTTTACAGACACCGTCATCCCGAAGGTTGACAATGCGCCTCCTATCCCGCGCGAGATCTACATGATGCCCAACCCAGCAGGGTACAATGCCCCTAAGTGGGATAAATTTGACGATGTCAACAGGAATGCTCAGGAGCACGTTATGCGTTTAATTGATGTGATGGGGCTATTCGGGGTTGACCTAACCTGTTGATGCGTGAGTTCCCCAAGTTTTTGGGTAACATTTCCTATAAATGGTATAGAACGCTGGAGGCTGGATCTATCAAGACCTGGGATGACATGATTAAGAAGTTCTATACCAAGTTCTTCCAGGTGGAGGAGAAGGTTACGATGATAAATTTTTCGCGAATGTATCAGAAGCATGACGAAAATATGGAGTCACATTCATCAAGAAGTTCAGGGCGAAGTCGCTGGAATGCAGGGATGAAGTGCTCGAAAACCGGCTGGTCGAGATATGTCTACAAGGGATGCGAGACGAATACAAGGGTATGTTAATTAACTTGCAAGTGCCAACTTTTTCAAAGTCAATTAAATGTACCAAGAATGTAGAACCTATAGTTGAAAGGCAGAAGAAGAAGCATGCTCCTGAGTGATCCCTGGGGGGACCGACTTTCAAGATTGGGAGGTTTAACTACAAGAGGGGGCTCGAAGCTGAAGTCAACACAGTTTCGCCACACAAGCAACACAAGGTTTCGACCTCAGATGCGCCGCCTCTGCCATGCTCTCTGGAGGAGGTGATCGATCTATGAAAGCAGTGGCGCAAGGATGGGGTCCTACCTCTACTTGAAAGGACACCCTCCAGGGAGATGTTAAGGGACCCGAAGTGGTGTGAGTGCCACGGCAAATTCATGCACCCAACAGCTGATTGCAAGAAACTCAGACACCTTGTCAGCAGAAATATGAGGAAGGGGAGCTGATTGTCAGCGACCAAAGGCAAGACGTGCGCAATAATCCCTTTACAGCCCATGCGGAACAAGAGCCGAAAGACAAGGAGGTAGCCATGATCGCAATCATGGACCTTAAAGAAATTGAAAAAGATGGGCTGCCTATCATAGCTGAAGTTCATGACGAGGAGGATTACAGCATGGACACTGAGGAATCGCGTGCCGACAGGATGAAGGAGTCGCACGGGTTCAGAAAGTTCTTTGACGATATGAACTTTTTGGAAAAGTTCCGGAAAGAAATGACAAAGGCAATCCTCAGAGTAGCAGAGGACTTTGAGGAAGACATCGTCGTCTGCAAGGGAAGAGTTGTCAGGGCCTGTCGCTCGATAGAGAAGATAATGACCTTCTCTGAAAGCGACAAAAAGACGGACTCGAGCCACCAGAAGCCCTTGTATGTAACGGCAGTAATCAACGACGTTGAGTTCAAGAGGGCATTCGTTGATGGAGGAGCAGCCGCCAATGGCAGGGATTTCTGAGAAGAAGATCGTTAGGCGCCCATCCTCGCTGATGGGATTTGGAAGCGACTCTAGGATGACAATGGGCTGGATCCGCCTAGGTCTCCAGATAGGTAAGATCAAGTGTTCCGCCAAGTTCTACGTTATTGATGCGAAGACTACGTATCACATGATCATAGGCCGAGCGTGGATCCATCGCTTTGATGCAGTCCCTTCGACAGCTCACCAAGTGATGAAGGCCATTTGGAATGGCAGGGTAGTCCAGATACCAGCCTCCACGAACCCATTTAATCTGAACGAAGCGCACCTCACTGAGGCCGTATGGTTCACCGAGATGGCGGATGAACAGACACCGGGGCCATTCAATCCAAATCCTCTGCCTCGATGGGAGGACATCAAGGATCAGTCACCGGCAGGAGTGATGGTGACAAGGGAAGATGCCAAAGAAAAAGTGCCCGCACGAGAAGAAGTGTCGCAGGTCGCCTACCAGAAGAAGAACGCGTATACCCTAAAGAGGGTGGTGAAGCACGGCAGCAAAGGCAAGGAGATAGAAAGCTTCTACTCCAGCGGGAAGAAATGTTACCGCATATGAAGGTGCGCGGGGGTACCCCCATCAAAACATGGGGATATCCCTGGGCAAATCAATCAACTTGAGCGAGACCCGGAGAAGGACAAGCTAAGGTCGGATGTGCCGGAGGAAAAGTTGAAAGAAGTTCCCGAGTGCATGGAAGACAAGCCAAAGACACAGAAACAGGAACTGAAAGAAGAGTTCCTAAGTCCATCTGGAGAAAAGAAAAGGCCTATTTTTATGAGCGCAAACCTCACAAGCGAAGAGGAAACGAAATTGCTGCAGCTGCTGACGGAATATAAGGATGTGTTTGCCTAGGAATATGATGAAATGCCCGGCCTTGACACGGGTGTAACAATGCACAGATTGGACGTTATCCCGGGATCCAAACCAGTCGGAGATCAACGTGAAGATCAAAGAGGAAATAGTCAAGCTGTTGAATGCCAAATTCTTCAAACCAAATCATCATCCTACTTGGTTGGCCAACATTGTGCCAGTGGTCTAGAAGAATGAACAGCTTCGCATATGTGTGGATTTCAGGGATCTTAATTGTTTCTGCCCAAAAGACGATTTCCCATTGCCAAATATCGACTAGCTCATTGACTCTACCGCAGGACTTCGTATGTTCAGTTTTATGGATGGGTTCAGCGGATATAACCAAATCAATATGGACCATGAGGATGCGAGAAAACTGCGTTCATCACGCCAGTTGGGGTCTTCAACTACACAGTTATGCCCTTTGGACTGAAGAATGCGGGCGCAACCTATCAGCGAGCTATGACGGCTCTCTTCCATGATATGATGCATCAGGAAGTAGAGTTTTATGTTGATGATTTGGTCATCAAATCAAGAGAAGAAGCGGACCATCTGGGAGACCTGCGGAAAGTATTTGAAAGGTGTAGAAGCTTTCAACTTAAGATGAAACCGATGAAATGCGCGTTTGGAGTGACTTTTGGGAAGTTCTTGGGGTGTGTGATCCACCGCCATGGGATTGAACCTGACCCTGCCAAGATCTCACCTATCACCAGCATGGCAGCGCCCCGCAATCAGAGCACTTTGAAGACGTTCTTGGGAAAGCTGTCTTATCTGCGAAGATTCGTGCCAGCAATCGCAGAACTGACTTTCTGCTTCGGTGATCTCCTCAAGAAGAATGATGTGTATAATTTGACGGAGGAACACGAAGCTGCATTTGGGAAGTTAAAAGAGTTGTTAACATCGCCCAGAGTAATGATCGCACCTCATTTGGGGTCACCACTCTTGTTGTACCTGACATCGACCAGGAAATCCATATGAGCACTACTAGCTCAAGAGCAGGAGGGGCAGGAAAGGCCGATCTGTTACATCTCTCGCGTGGTACAGCCGGCTGAGTCAAGGTACACTGATATTAAGCGTCATTGCCTTACTTTATTTTTTGTAATAGGAAAGTTAAAGCACTATTTTGCTTCACATAAAGTTGTGGTAATCACAAAGAGTGATCCTATCTGATACCTCTTAAGTCACTCCTCTCCCTGCGGAAGATTAGCAAAGCGGTACATGATCATCTCACAGTACGACATTAGGTGTGCTCGTCCGATGGAAATTAAGTCTTAGGAAGTGGCAGACCTTTTAGCACAATTTCTAGACAACAATTATGAGCCAATGATAGAGGAAGATCTAGAAGGTCCTGAGATCTATACAATCGAGTCACCATATTGGAAGCTGCATTTTGATTGATCATCGACAAGGAAAGGAGGTGGAATTGGTATTGTACTGACTAAGCCAGATGGGGAAGTTGTCCAAATGTCAACGAAGTTGGACTTCCCGATCACCAACAATGAGGCGGAGTATGAAGCTCTGATTGCAGGACTCCTCGCAGACAAGGCATTGGAAGTCAACAATTTGATGGTCATGGGGGATTCCAAGCTTATTGTTAAACAAGCCTCATGCGAGTATGGCTTGAAGGAAATCAATTTATTGCCTTACAGGACTATGTTCCAGAAATTGGTACAGCAGTTCCATGATGTCGAGTATGAGCAAACTCCCCGAGACGATAACCGACATGCAGATGCTTTGGACACTTTGGGATCCAAAATCAGTGCGGACAAGTGACCAGCAAGAATTTTGATCGAAGTTAGAACTACTCCAGCTCTGGCACAGGAGATATGCGAATAGGAGCCCACAGAAGCTGGGGATTGGAGGAAGCCAATACTGCGCGCGATTGCTGAAGGAACGAGCAAAGACAATTGGGCATCCACAAAGGGATACTGCGTGCATGATAATTCCCTTTATTTTAAGGGACCAGGGGGAGTACTCATGCGGTGTGTCTCGCAACAAGAGGGGCAGGCACTATTAGAGAAAATTCACCAACACTCCTGTGGAGAAAACGAAGTATCTATTTATAGAAAAGCTCAGAGATATGGAATCTACTGGCCAGAAATGTCAACATTTGCTGCGATCATTCAAGGGAACTGCGACAAATGCACGTTAGTCAAGGATTCTTTGGAGATTGCTGCAATCGATGATGACACAGTTTGGAAGAGCCGCTCTTCGACTACTTGACGGAAGGAATTGAGCCAACTTAAAGAAAAGAAGCTGAAAAGCTTAAAATAAAGGCGGCTCGATATGTTGTGAGGGAAAATATACTTTGGCGAAAAGGTCACGGGGGGAATTTGCTCAGATGTCTAGATGGCCAAGAAGCGCAAGAGGTGATGGATTTGTCCCATCAAGTGGAGCACCAAGGAGGCGCAAAGCTATGCAGACAGCTCCTCACTGTTGGCTATTTCTGGCCCACAATGGAAGCAGACTGCCGCACCAAGGTCAAAAGGTATCAAGAGTGTCAGTTCAAAGGCAACCTTGTGCACGCTCCCGATGTAGACTTGCATGCATTGGGAACGCCTTGGCCATTCCACACATGGGCCTTGGACTTTATTGGCCCCATCCGACAAGCCTCGCATGGGAATCAGTTTATCTTGACTGCAACGGAGCAATTCACTAAGTGGGTAGAAGCGGTGTCGCTCAAGATAGTAAATGCATTTGCGGTTGTCAACTTCGTCCAAGAAAAATCATATGCCGATTCGGGATCCCCAATAACATCCTATCGGACAACGACACTCCTTTTGTGAATTGCCAGGTGGCTGCGAAGTTGGCAGAGTACAACATTAGAAAAGTGTGTTCCACACCCTATTACCCGAAGGGGAACGGACAAGCAGAAGCAAGGAACAAGACATTGCTGAGAATCCTGAGCAAAATGGTCGCCGTTGACAACAAGAAGTGGGCAAATTCTCTAAGTCTGGCTTTGTGTGCATATCGCACTTCGCCGAGGACTCCCACAGGGGTTTCCCCTTTCCTCCTATGTTACGGGGCATAAGCTGTTGTACCAGCAGAAATCAAAGTTAACTCTTCCAGGATAGCTTTTCATGCTTTGTACGAAAGTCAACGCGATCATGATCTTATTCTGCTGTAAGAAAAGCGTGAAGAGGCTAAGAGAGCTAACACAATATACAAGGAAAGGATTTCTCGCGCATACAACAAAACAGTTCAGCACCGAGACTTCGCATTTGGAGACTTGGTCCTACGAGCTTCAGATCATTGTATGCGGGAGGCAGCCCATCCTAAGTTCGCCGCCAATTGGGAAAGACCATTTGAAGTTAAAGAAGTCTTCGACAGTGGTTACTGCACTATTCAGAGACTTCATGGGACTGCAACAACTCCAAGCCCAATCAACATGCGATGGATCAAAAAGTATTATCCCTAGCTTATCTCTCTACTTTCAATTCCAAAGTCTTGTTGCTTCATTACTTTCGATTTAAAAGTCTTGTTGCCTTTATGTATCTTGCATTGATTCCTCCCATATGAGGAATCTGTTCTCATGCTCCTCCCATATGAGGATGCCTTAATAATAATGACACTCCCATATGAGAGAACTTTATTAAATTGTTGTCTTATTGCTTTATTTACTTATCTGTTCATATTATTTATATCTGTCAATGCGTTCAAATCCTATCTGCCTAGATAGCAGCCATAACAAATATGATCCTATGCGATCCAAAGCCTATCTGCCTAGATAGCAGCTATAACAAAAATGATCACATGCGATCCAAAGCCTATCTGCCTAGATAGCAGCTATAAAAAGTATGGTCCTATGCGGTCCAAAGCCTATCTGCCAAGATAGCAGCCCAAATAAAAAATCATCCTATGCGGTCCAAATTCTATATGCCTAGATAGCAGCCCAAATAAAAAATCATCATATGCGGTCCAAAGCCTATCTGCCTAGATAGCAGCCGTAACAAAATATGATCCTAAGTGATCTAAAGCCTATTTGCCTAGATAGCAGCAATAATAAAAGCGCTCCCATGCGATTCAAAGTCTATCTTCTTAGATAGCAACTTATCCAAACATTATTTGGATACAAATTCAGTAGAAATACAAAGCTTGTTTCATCATATAGCAAGTTCATGCGCAAAGTTACGATCTATTGTAGCAGACAAAATAGCAAATGAAAAAGCATACTTTCATAACAGTAAAATATGGCTTAAAATGTATCTGTCTAGATAGCAGATTACAAGCAAAAGCTTACATTGAGGAAAATTCCTAATCTAAAGCCTGAATCTATGAATACTAAAGCTACGAAGCGTGACACTGTTGTCGACGTTCCCGATCAAAACAGAGCTATTGCTCGTACCCTTGCCATGTGAGATGCCAAATGAACTTCACGCCATGAAGGCTGCAGATGTGAAGAGCAAATGGGAGAACAACTCATGGGGCAGGAAGCTGATTCTGTACAAGGGATAAATACAATCACTTGTTACACCTTGTCTGAAACAGTGGTGGAAAATAGTTCTCTTCCGGAAAATCGGCAGAGATGCACACCGCTCATTACTTGCTGGTAGTAGAACCGGTACAAGGCTGTGCCTCGCCGGAAAGTCACTAGAGATAGTCCCTGCAAACATAATAAAGAAGAAAGAATCTTCGTTCAAACAGAAAAACCTACGCAATTGATCTTCAAAAAGGTCAGGGGAATCGGAGGCCTTCCCGGATAATTTCTTGGGAGTCATTTCTATGGCACAACGCATAAATTCAGATTTGGAAGCCCGGACCTGATATGAATCAACAAAGGTCAAAGGACAATACCAACAGTCGTAAGGACTCACGGGAAACAACATTTTGATGAAGAAAAAAAAATATCAACAAGGGAGGATTATATATAACTCAGAGGAGACTCTTCAGTTTCCTTAATGAGTCAGCAACACCTCGGAAACAAGCTAGAATCAATGACCCTACTAAAGGCTATGACGATACAGTTGCACGCCTTATTTAACGACTCTAGGTCTTGATAAGGATGGGGCCAAGTGTATGGTAAGCACGCCTCATTTAATACATTGATGACACAATAATCCAAGTAATTACTTCAAAACGTGACGTCACAATCATTATAGCATTGAAACGCGAAGGGCATATCATCCATAAAACAAAAGCCAATACGGAGTTCAAGTGTTCGAAAAAAAGGGGGAGAGCATTACAATACACGCAGCTATCAAAATAAATCCTTGTCTAAAGAGTCTTAATGCGATAACAGGAGCGAGGCCATCTCTGCTTTGTTGATTTCTTGCTTCAGTTTTTCATAGCTAGCCTTCATCGCGTGGAAAAGATTGGCAGCCTCTTCAGCTCTCTTCTTTTGCTCTTCCACCTTCCTCCTTTCAAGTGCGAGGTTGCGGTGGCCATACTTCAACATCACAGATTTGAGAATTTGGGTTACTCTATTAAAGAGAAAACAAAAGTCTAACATGCCCTGAGAATTGGTATGAAGCCTTTGGCATGTATCGTAGAGTGCCCGCGCATTCTCAGTTGAAATATTGGCGGGAGTCGTCGTAGATAATTGCTCAAAATCCAAGTGGCTTCAGTCAAGAAAAATCACCTCTCGAAGGGACCCAACTCCAAAGCTCTCGCAAACGTCCCTGGGTACGCCAAGCGCATCTTTATAAGCCAGTCCACATCAGGTTGTCTCATTCCTGAAGAGATGACAAGTTTAGGAGTGCGAATGTTAACAAAGAAATACAGTAAGTATGAAATGTGGTCATGCAATGGCATACCTGTTCCATCAATGATTTAATGCAGAGTAGGAATGCGAACAGATGCGGTTTTTGAAGCATCTCCTTGCTGCATTGCTAGCATGTCCACTTGAGCCTCGCGTTCATCGTAGTCAGCAGGAATAACACAAGTAGCCACAGGAGCGATGGCAGCTCTTTCCTGCGAACCCCAAAAACTCCATGCGACGGGGACTTGGGATAAATCCGTCTCAACAGAAGGGATGGCAGGATTTTGCTGAGGAGGCCCTGGAACATTAACTGCAACAACAGGATTTGAAGAAATGGGTGGAGTATCAAAACCACTAACTTCAACAGCAGGAGCGTTCATTGGAGCATCAACATTTTCATGAGATGCTACGTCTTCCATGACTGGTTCATTAACATGAACTTTAGATCCAGCATCCTTTGCTTCCATCTCTTCAACTGTGCTAGTTTCAACTACATGCTCATCCTCAACATTTTCCTCTCGTATTTCGGTTTCATGACCGCCATCGTCTGACACCTCAATTATATCTTCCAAGGGCTCCCCTGCATCTTCAGCAACCATGGCAGGCTTCTCCGTGTGCGAACTTCGCTCTAGAGCATGAGACATGGGAGACTGATTTCTCTGCTCAAGCACCATGGCATCATCAAAACTACTCTGAGCAATGACCTCCGGAGCAGGAACGATTGCACTTCTTAAAAACCCAGGCCGGTTGGCATAACTTCTGGGAGGAGAGATAAGTTGAACCTCGCACGACAGAGGGTCACAAGGATCAACAGAAGGACCACCAACACTTGCCTCATCAATGACCACTCTCGCAGCTGGAATGTTTGCAGTGGTGCCTTATGCGACGGCAGCCTCACTCGCACCAGCAGCAGGCTCATTTGAAGCAGTACCACCTACAAGACAAATGTGGACAAGACATTGAGGTAACTTGCATTATGAATTACTTACTATATTTCATTTTGTTAGATCAAAAGCGAGCACCTCCACATTTATGTGGGATCGCAGCTCCAACATCATACGATATAGATGCAACACCATATCCTACATAGGTGTCCTCATTTATCACATACTTAAGGTGTGCATGACCTGATGTTACGTAAAAACTCGTTATAATAGGGAATGATTTGTTAAGCTTTGCTTGTAATCATTGTTTAAATGTTTACCTGAGGGTTCGCCACATTTGCTCACTAAACATCGGTGAATGTCATCTTTAGACAAGTCGTGCTTTAATGCACAAAAAATTACTTCTTGGTAAGACACAGCAAGGTTAAAAATTGTACCTTCTTCATCGCCTGCGATCTCCTCAAAATCTTGTTGAGCTCGTTCCAAGGCAGCCACACTCATGCTACAGGCATGCTGCTCTTCCAGACTTCTTCTTTTCATGGTCTCTATGTCATCTTCCTCGCGCTTCTTTCTTCTCTCTTCTGCCTCAGTAGCCATTCTCTTAGACTCAGCAATTATGGCCTCGTCTATGGGCTCACTAGAAGCATCTGAGCGAGACCCCTTTGTCTTTCGCTTTTCTTTGGCCAGAAGGCCACTGATGGTGTCAGTATCATCATCTGCGAAGAAAGATTATGTTGTAACAACATTATGGTGGAAGTCTTGATTCAAAGAAGATTAAGTTCATTTGGATTACCTTCTGATCTTTCTTCTCCTATCTCTTCTTCTCTTTCTTCCTCTTATTTTTCTTCTTCTTCTCTTTCTTCTTCGATTTCTTCCTCCCTATCATAGGGGATGAAATTCTCAACTGCAAGATCTTTTCGCGACTTGCTCTGCATGCGACCCTTGCCTTTACCCTTGGGAACAGGAGACTTCGCGGGTGATGATGCTGGAGTTTATTTGGGCAGCGAGGAGATCACAATGGCCCTCTGTTTTTGCTTTCTGGCCTTCGGGGCAACTTCTGCATCCACTTCAGCACCTTCGTCTATCACGGAACGAGCGAACATGTCCATCTTCTCGCGAATAATAGCCTCCACTTTGGGATCCATTTCCATGTCCAGAGGGATGACCTGCTTTTGCCTATTCGCTTTAAGAATAGAATTGACCAGCGATGGACAACGGTCTCCATATGCGAACCTTCTCAAACAGCACTGAAAAAAAGGGAAACTTATATAAAGTATAGCATTTCAAACAGAGAGGTGATTCAAGAAGGATAAAGGGATGTTATTTACCTTGGCAAAATATTCACTGTACTCGATCAAACATACAACTCCGCGCCTGACAGCGGTCATCTTTTCCTTAAGGATCACGCCCAGACACAAGTGATTATCATTGTCAAGTAGAGAATAAAACCCATGCTTAGAATCGTCCAAACTGCAGTTCTGATGAAATGGGAAAGTATTCCTTCTGATGGCAGGAGCCTTGCTGAGGCGTGGAGGCACTGATGAATCAAACCTTACTTGTTGAGCGTGCCAGAAGGAAATCGAATTTTTGGTAGGGCGACCTTCACGTCTCCCTGAGGCTGAATGAAGGGCAAATTGCTAAGAAGAATAGATTTACTTCTCTTTGTCAGCAAATGCTTGTAGCAATCCCTGTTCACTGACCTAGGCCAAATAGAAGGCGCCACTGCGTCGAAGCCAAACTGGGGACAAACGCGAGTAGGGTCAACATCGATCGTGATCCGCTCATACTTGGAAGATATCTCATAGACATTCTCAGCAAGAGCAGGTAGCGAACCTCTCAAACACCAGCAGAGGAATTCTCTATAGCAGTCATCCCCTCTGACGATAGTATCCTCGGAGAGGGAGCCACCTTTATTTGGGTACAAATTCGGGAAGAATCGCACATTTTCAATGCGAGTGGTATAAGGCCTGGCTGTAAACTTTGCTCGATCGTCGCAGACCAAGCTCCATGAACACTTAGGCTCTTTGGTCTTATACCATCGAGCGGCTCTCCCACTCCGAAGCGCGTTCTTCGCGCTCGGCACATCCCATGTACTGGGTCTTGAAGGGATGGGAGCGTAGGAAGGCCACCTTTCAAACACCCACATGGTGAGGAATGAAATGTTGACAAAATTCAATACATTGAGACGCCCGCGTGATTCCTCAATCGCAACTACAAGTTGGTCTAACCGATGATACAGGGTTCCCAACACTAGAGGCACAAGTGCGACCTTTTGACCGAGAGCCAGCTTGACAGCAAGGGGCAAGACATGATAAAAGACTCCGTCATGAGGATGAACATCGATCAAATATCGCGATAGCCAAGCACAGAGGAACCCGCACAAGGTCAAGTGGTACCCTTTCCCTTCAATGTAGTTCTTGTCTTTGGGATCCTTCTCCAGTATTTCCTTGGTGACTTTACTATTCTCATAGTCGCGAAAGAAGTATTGCACCCACTTGCCTCAAGTATTCTTCGTAGAAGTCTCAACCAATTTCCATGTTGGAAGAACTTCCGCAGATGTCCAACGCGTGGAAATTCTCTTCACCTTAGTCAAGCACTCCTCCATCTGCGCATAAAGAGCGAATTCTGCATCAGACTTCAGAGGGGCCAAGGGATCGACTTCGCCCATGGGAGAAAGATCATATAGCATGTGCACATCCTCCAAAGTGGGGGCTGCCTCAAACTCAGCAAAATGGAAGGTGTGAGTCGCAGGCTAGTATCGAGAAAAGAGGTTCAGAAGCATAGTCTGATCCAGTTTCACGACGGCACCCTTTGTAGCCCTAACAGCGTAGTAAATCTCAACCTGGTCTAGTAAAACAGCATGATGGGTCAGCACATGATTGATCCACTCATCCATGATTTCCATCTTCTGCACAAAGGCCTGGGTGGAGATATCAGTATGAGGGTAGAACCCATTTTCAAGACCCAATCTTACCACATCTTTGACGTCAATTAAGTCCAATTCCTCTCGATTAGTGAGAGGGTTCAGCAATAGCATATCTTCATAAACGAGGTCTGGTAGGTTTCTCACTTTTGTTCTAGCATGGTAGAAGTCTTATCCACCCAGATATGGAGCTTTCTTCCACAAGGTCTTGGGAAGATCAGGGATTTCCTCAACCTCCTTTAAAGACTTGGTTACCTTGGTCTTGGCCATTTCTACATCAAAGCAAGAAAAAAGGGGGAGAAATATATCCACTTTCAGTTTCAAGTTCAAGAAGCAAATCCTACAAGTTTCTGGGTTTCAAGATTGTCAATTTTGGGAGATGAACAGTTCTGGGTTCAGAATCTCATAAAATTATCGTCTTAAACCGTTTCAATCCTGTAGGGTTTTAAGAGGAACCTCTTCCACAGTTTCAAACAATGGTGTATTTCAAACGTTTCTGGGTTTTCATATTCAAGACAGTTCAAGAGAAAGGTACGAAGAGTATTAATTTAAATTGAGCAAGCCAACCTTGTGATGATGAAGCAAATTTGAAGAAGACGATTTGGAAGGAAGAATTGGTGGTTGATTATCTGGATTTGCTCTCGGAGGTTTTCAGAAAACATTCACTCTAGAGAGAAGCAGTAGCTTGCAACAATGGAGGATGAGGAGTATTTATTCACGGCTAAAACCCTATAGGAACAGAAGGCACGAATCTAGGGATCCTAGGTCATAATGACACGCACGGGGGTTGATTTATTGTGTATTTGAATTGGTGCATTGCAGCAACGCGCGCGCTAGTTTTTGCGCATTGAAGTCTATCCGATTAAGTGTCTTCACGCGCAAAAAGGGGGCTAATGTAGATAGTGCTTTCCAGATAGACATATCACAGCCTCGTGGCAACCATCTAGCACACCTAGTTGTGCTCCACACACAAAGGATCACCACCCGCGCTGATCCATGTGGGGGCTGCGAGACAGGGCCCTCGCACACCATAACACGGGACTTGTAGGGACTTAGTGGTTTGGAGGCTAGAGTACGTACCGTCGCGGGCGAGCGACAACCAAGCCCGCGCGCGACCTTTAGTAACTGATTTGAGAGATTTATGGTCACGAGCTTCATAAACCCGGTCAACCTCATAACGGTTCCGGTATAGGCGGACGAAGTGCGTAACGGTCCCTAAATATGCGGACGAACGTGTCGTTGTGGTTAAGGTAATTAAGCCTCCATTAATGGGCGCATTAACTCACTACAACGGTCATATTATCCACTATATTCGTTAATGCTTCCTTACTAAAGACTAATCACCTGAACTACGCGGAAGCTCTACCAAAACTCTGTCTCTCTCTCATACAGTTGCTACCATCTTACTCTCTCCCTACTCACTACCCTATATGCAACGACCCCCTTATCCGACTCGGACGAATCGGGGAGGACGAGGCAAAAAGTAATGGCGGAGAATCAAAAGCACAACATCCAACATATATATTACATACTATTAAACATTACAAAACGTCCTCGAGTCTTTCATACTTCTCTATTATACATTATGCTAACGTTATTCATACTATTTTACAACGTGTGACAGAACCTCCTTAGTGAGTCTCGTACCCGGTCATGCCATAGTCCTCTTCATCTAAACCTGCGGGGGAAGGAAAACAAGACCGCAGTTTTCTAAAATCATCATAAAGTACTGAGTAAGCAACACCCAAGCTCGTAAAACGGAAGACGAGGCATGTTTACTTTTCATTTAATAACAAAGAGGAATAAATTTTAAAGCAGTAAACTTGAAGAGTAAAGTAGGACTCAAATGAAATATTCTCTTTCTTTTAATCTCCTTTCTCAACTTGTAAACGGGGAATACGATTCCCAATCTCTTCTTCTTTTCCTTTATAACTGTCCAAATCTCATAGAAAACTGTATTATTAACTTTGTTGACACGGGGATAATCTACTAACTCTACGCATCCAATACCTTAAGTGTCGGCACCCCTCAAAGACTCCTCGCGGCCAGAGAGGTAAGTACATGGAGCGACCCGGCAGGTAGCGTCCGGGCTAAATAAACGGGTCGAGTGACAGAAGCCAACACGACCAATCTAATCAAAGGAAAATATAACGATCCCCGGACAACTCTTTCCACTTTACGTTAATTACGAATTATTATTATTATTCGTGTGACGAAATCAAAGCATAGCAACACAATTTAAAATATAAGAACTTAAAATAAAACATGTTATTAAATAACAAAAACATTTTGAGACTAGTATCAAAATCAAGTTAAGACACGAAAGGAGCTAGGCACGCTAGACTTGGCATGTATACTTACCTCGATCCTCAAAATTTAGCTCGTAAAGCCTCCTAGAATGTCACGTGGCCCCCGTCTACAAACTTGTCACCAGAATCAAAAACCGAGAGAAACGATCGAGATTCGGTCCGGGTTGCGTAGCCGAACGTTGCTCGCCGGAGTTGGAGCTTGTGGCCGGCTTTAATGGCTTCTCCAGCCAGTTATGAGCTCTCCACTGAGTTGGTCGGCCTCCTAGTAGTCCACTGAAAGCAGAGAATGAAGGTGGGTGGCGCTGGTTCACGTTGGTGAAGTTTGGCCGGAGCTTTGGCCGGTTTTAATGGAGGTTGGCCGGAGTTTGGTGGTGCTCTGTTTCGGGGTGGTTTAGCTACTGGTATCGCCTAGATTCAGGCCGTTACAGAGGGGTAGAGTGAGAGACAAGGAGGGAGGAGAGTTTGGAGGGTGGTGGTGATGGCCTCGGTGGTTCCCGTCGGGAACAGGGGCGGTGGTGGTGGCAGTTTTGGGCTAGCTGCTGCTGCTGCCGTGATCTGTTTCGGACAGAGAACAGAGTGAGGCAGAGAGGAGAGCTGGGGGCAGTGGGTGAAGGTGGAGGTGGTGGTTGTGTTCTCGGTGGTGGTGTGGGTGGTCGCCGGAGATGGAGAAGATGATGATGACGTTGGTGGTGCTAGTTGAGTGCAGTTGTGTTTTTGCCGAAGGAAATGAGAGAGGAAGATTTTATAGGAGGTGAGTGAAAGCGATGGAGGCGGTGGTGATGATTTTTGTCGGGCAAAACTTTTGCCGAATGAGAAAAGTTGGAGAAGAGGAAGAAAATTGGAAGTTGAAGAAGAGGAAGAAACAAAATAGAGAGGTCTGGTGAATTTCACCTGATAGTGACACTTCTAAAAGTTGTTAGGTGTGTTGGGCACACCAACGTGTAGGTGGATTGGGTGTGTGTTATCTACACAATAGTGTGGTGGTTGCATACACGTTAAATAATAACAATAAATAAATTTTAGCCGAATTAAATTATAAATATTATCTTAATGTTTAAAACATTGTCTGAATAATTTCCCTAATTCAATACTATTATTATTATTATTATTATTATTATTATTATTATTATTATTATTATTATTATTATTATTATTATTATTACTAAAGCATATACATATATATATATATATTTAACTATATAATAACGTTTAGCTTATAAAATCCTCAAACACTGTATTTCATAATTATTATTAAAATAGTTTCTTAATTAAAGCACAATAATATTTTATGAAATTTAATCCGTATTAGTTTCTAAATTTACTATTTTATCCCTGCAATTTGACGGGGTATTACATTCTTCCCCCCTCAAACGGAGCTTCGTCCTCGAAGCTAACTCTTACAATTGACCGAAAACTTAGCTCATCCAACACCAACTAACTAAAATCATACAATGTGCAAGTAATTTTATGCAACAAGTATTTATCATCTAATGCTTATAGTAACAAATTTTAATTGCGTTTTATTTACTCAAGTGATTTTAGTTTCATTTAACTGCTATATGTTACAGCCAGACATGTCGTAAGGTTACTATGCATAAGAGAATATTGAGTATGAACGGTACCAAACGAAACGAGGGGTTTTATCCTCCTCCCCCCCCCCCCTTGTAAAGTGACTTCCTCGGAACTTAATTTACCTCGGCGAATAGGTGTGGGTATTTATTTCGCATTTCGTCTTCAGTTTCCCACGTAGCCTCTTCTGTTTGTTGGTTTTGCCACAATACTTTAACTAGTTTGATGCTCTTTGTACGCGTGTCTCTTGTTTTGGTGTCTAAAATTTTGACAGGGTGCTCCTCGTAAGATAGAGATGGGTCCAGCTCTATTGGTTCAGGGTTCAGCACGTGTGATGGGTCTGCTACGTATTTCTTCAGTTGGGATACGTGAAAGACATTGTGTACGCGTCCCAAATTTGATGGTAGATCTAATCGATACGCAACTTCGCCAATCCTTTCTATAACCTCATATGGACCGATAAACTTAGGGCTTAATTTCCCTTTTAGGTTGAACCTGGTCACTCCCTTAGTAGGTGAAACCCGTAGAAACGCTCTTTCTCCCACTTGGAATTCTAATGGTCTTCTCTTCTGGTCCGCGTACGACTTTTGCCTGTCTTGAGCCGCTTTCCTTCTTTGTTGGATGAGTCGTACCTGGTTCGTCATGTCTTCAATCATTTGTGGTCCGATGACTACCGTTTCGCTAATGTCACTCCAACACAATGGCGATCGGCACTTTCTTCCATACAGGGCTTCGTACGGTGCCATACCAATGCTGGCGTGATGGCTGTTGTTATAGGAGAATTATATTAACGGCAATTTGTCCACCCATGAACCTTGAAAGTCCATAACACAGGCTCTCAACATATCTTCTAGTGTTTGAATGGTTCTTTCTGTTTGCCCATCTGTGGCTGGGTGGAAAGCTGTACTAAATTTCACCTGAGTTCCCAATGCTTCTTGGAGCGCCTTCCAGAAATGCGAGAGAAAGTTAGGGTCTCTGTCCGAGAATATCGAACTCGGAACCCCATGATATCTTACGATGTTTTTGACATAAGCGTGCGCCCTTTGCTCCATGTTCCAGGTGTCTTTCATTGGGATGAATCTCGCAGTCTTGGTTAGTCTGTCCACGACTACCCATATCTGATTTAGTCCGTTCTTTGACGTCGGCAGTGCTGTGACGAAATCCATTGAGATGGAGTCCCATTTCCAAACTGGGACATCCAGTGGTTGGAGTAGGCCTCCCATTCTCTTGTGTTCAAATTTCACCTTTTGGCAGGTTAAGCATCTAGCCACAAATTCCGCTACTTCCTTCTTCATGTTGGGCCACCAGAACGTCTTCTTTAAGTCCTTGTAGAGTTTATCGCCTCCAGGATGGACTAAATATGGTGTGTTGTGTGCTTCCTGCATCAACTTCTGTTTGGTTTCCACGCACTTCTGTGGTACACACCATCTTCCTTTGTAGCGAATGCTTCCATCCTCGTGAATCTTGAATTCTTTGGCTTCTCCAACTGCAATCCTCTTCTTGATTCTTTCGAGCTTTACGTCTCCAGCTTGATTGTTCCTTATTTCTTCAAAGAAGTCCGGTACAGCTGTCATGCTTCCAAGCAGGTTTTGTACCGTGTTCCACCACTTCGATGTTGAGCTTTCTAAACTCGTGGCATAACTGGTCCGTCAAGACTATCATAGCGCTTACTGTGTGGCTGGTCTTACGACTTAGCGCGTCAGCGACCACGTTAGCCTTCCCTTCGTGGTACTGAATGCGTAAATCATAATCCTTAATAATTTCAAGCCATCTTCTTTGCCTGTTGTTTAGCTCCTTCTGAGTGAGGATGTACTTCAGGCTTCGATGATCCGTGTAGAGCTTGCAAACGGCTCCATAAAGATGGTGTCTCCATATCTTCAGTGCGAAGACTACTGCTGCCAGTTCCAGGTCGTGTGTTGCGTAGTTTTCCTCGTGGGGTTTCAGTTGCCTTGACGCGTAGGCAATTACCCTTCGGTCTTGCATAAGCACGCATCCTAGTCCCTTCTTTGACGCATCACTGTATACTTCGAATTCACCAGACTCGTTCGGTAAAGCTAATACGGGTGTTGTAGTCAGCTTTTCCTTCAGAGTTTGGAATGCTTCTTTGCAGCTGTCGTCCCAATAATACTTCACCGCTTTCTTTGTCAATGTTGTCAGTGGCCTAGCGATCTTGGAGAAATCCTTTACCAAACGTCGGTAGTAGCCTGCTAAGCCAAGGAAACTTCGGATTTCCGACACATTCTTCGGTGTAGGCCAGTCCTTGACTGCTGCGATCTTGGCTGGGTCCACAGCTATGCCTTCCTTGGAAATTATATGGCCCAGAAATGGAACACGATCCAGCCAAAATTCGCATTTCGACAGCTTGGCGTACAGTTGTTCCTGCCTCAAAGTCCGTAATACTTCTTGAAGATGTTCTTCATGATTCTTATCGTTCTTTGAGTAGACCAGAATGTCATCGATGAAGACGACTACAAATTGGTCCAGAAATGGTTTCATCACCCGGTTCATCAAATCCATGAACACCGCGGGTGCGTTGGTCATGTTGGAATAGATGCCCTAGAGGCAATCTAGTTTAGTATGAATTTGTATATGGCTAGAAAATTCATTTATTATTTATTGGATATTTAATATAATGAAGTCCTTAGATTTACAATTGTGTTGTTTATCTTAAATATCCCTAGTCAAGTATAATGATTAAATGGGACAATCATCTATAGACTAGTATGGGGTTGGATTGATATGGAGATATCACGATCCAACACATAGGTGTGCATTACGGAATGTTGCACTGGATTGACCCATCACCGAGAAGGCTACATACATGTTATGTTGAGTCACAAGTGCTTCTCGCGGTGCAATGGTATTGTCATCCTTATACTTGAAGTCACTAGATATTCTAGTTGTGGATCGTTGTGATCTTGGTAGCGTTAAACGCTACACTGTGACTGGGTAGTTATAAAGGCGTGTACTGGATACAATGAGAAGCAAGCTTAGAGATCGTAGTGGACGTAGAGAGGATTTGCCCCTCCCACATAACGGGAGTAGATATCCTAGGCCACTCGAGGGATAGTGCTTATAGAATGTCTGGCCAGACTCAAATAAATCAATATATGGGATATTGATGTTATTTGCACGAATAAGGCTATTCCCATTGATCGAGAAACTATGGATTGGATATACGAGTTTGACTTGTATGTCTCGTGTCCAATCCGGATATTGAGGCAAAGGGATGAGACAATTACTTGTACAAGGTTGTCTAGATGACTATTCTATTAGTTGGCTAGAATGGACGTTTTGCTAGAAACCGCTCCATATTAGCAAATAGTTGCTACCAACTAGATAGAACCTATGGGGTCACACGCTATATAGAGTTGAACTAGATTTGGGAATTAATTAATTGGATTAATTAATTAGAAGGATCACTTTGCAAACCCTTGCAAACTTAGTAGGGACTAATTTGCAAGGAAGGGACTAAATTGAATTCTAGTTGGACTAGAATAAGTCCTTTAGGTAGTTAACAAGGAGTTGTTGGACTATATAAAGGACCCTCCTTCCTTCCTTCCTCATAACTTATGCTCATTAGTGAACATAACAAGAGTGGGAGAGAACAAAGGAGAGAGAGCAAGCAACAAGGAGGCCGAACCCGACCCCCTTGCCGCCGCCCTCACCCCGTCGGCCAAAAAGAGGGCCGAAGCCCCTCTTTTGTCTCGTTTTGCGTGATTCCTTCACCATCCTCTTATTACGGGCTAGCACCAAGGAGTTTAAGAGTTCTAGGATCAACTCTAGGCGTGGATCAACTATAGAGAACGTGACACTATTCGCGTTTGAAGTCATCAAGGAGAACCCAAAGGTGTGTTTATGATTTCTTACCTTCACTATCGTTATGCATCTAGACTTGTGATCCTTGGAGGGTTTTGCATGGCTATTTGTTTGATTATGCTTCCGTTTGCGTGATCCATGAATCAAAACCCTACAGTGGTATCAGAGCCACATGTCATAGAGCATAAACGTAGTTTATGTGTTACATTCTTGTTGTTTTACACCTTAATTTGATTGTTTATCGCGTAAAACAAGACAAATCAAGCATGGGATGCAATTTGTCAAGAATTACTCATAACAAGATCCAATTTTTGCATTGGATGCATGAATTGGTGAGTTTGAGAAATTTTAGGATCATAGATCTAAGGTTTGGGCATCCTTGGGGAAGAAGGAGTTCTCCCAAAACAAGGAAATAACCAAACTTGGGCTCCAAGCAAGGGAGTTGTTTTGAAAACAACCCCAAGAGGAGGTTCGACCCCCTAGGGGACCGCCCCCTTGCTTGCCGCCCAAGCTTGGCCGCCCTAAGGGGCCGGGCGGCCCTAACCCGCGGGCCTAGCTTGCGGGTTTTGGGCCGGGCCGACCCTAGGGCCTTGTGGTTCACTTTAATGGGCCCGGGCAATTGGATTGTTGGGCCCATGGACCGTTTTAACCCTAGAAATCCTAAAATCAATTAAAATTGACCAAGCGCGTTAAAATTGGATTTTAACTGTTTATGTGCAATTCGCATGGTGATTGGATATGGCCTTAGGATGTGGTTTGATGTGGATGTTTAATTTTGTGGTTTGGTTTTACGGCCTGCGAGCTGATCAATTAATTGTAATAATTAATTAGGGTTTTATGGCCTGCGTGCCATTTTTTTCTCAACTTGTGAGATTTATTTTATTTAGTATAGATATTAGCTAGTGCTAGATAAAGTAGATTGTTAGCCAAGATTGGAGAAAAGAAGCCCAAAGCAAAAGGAGCCACAAAAGAAGGAGCATGAAGCATGAAGCATTCCACATGACTATGGAGGATGGACCAAAAGACCAAGACGCATGGAGATGTGTTTGCTTAGGGTTCATAGATAATTCCATTGGCTTGGAATTATCTTAGTCTAGAAAAGGCCATATCCACATCACGTTTAATTTCTGTTATGTGGTTGTTTATTTATTGTCTTATTATTTGTGTGGTTGGTGTATGGATGATGCATGCAATTAGGATAATAAGATAATTAGACAACCCGGATCTATTATTTGGAGTTGTGCCCAAATTCAAATAGATAGATTAGTTGATATTGATCAACAAAATAATTAAAAAAAATTGAATTTAAAATCCCTCAAATTTTAAATATTGTGTTCTTGCCTTCTCGTTATTTAAACACTCATTATCATCATTATTTATCAAGTTCGTGCGTGCCAAAGCATGGCGACTTGGTTCATAATGATGGAATGTGATGGCACGTAACAATGTGCAATTGTTTAGATAAGAGGTTGAACACAACTAGGCTATTAATTTGATTAAGAAACCTAGAGGCAATCAATTGGGATTATCCATATGGATGGATAAATAAGGAGTTATTTGCCCAATTGAACCAAGAGTTGCATATGGGATGCAATTGGAATTGTTCCTACCTAAAAGTAGTCAAATTATGGGTGACTTGCCAAAGCAAGCTCATAAGGAGATGAAAAGATGGATCTTGGCCCACTAGAAAATATAAGGATATTTTCCGCATTAATATCTTGAGGGTTATTAATCCGTAGAAAAATAGTGGGAGCTATATTTGATAAACTAGCCATTATTAAATATAGTCAAAAATTCACAAATACTAAAACTTGCGTATTTTCCTTTTTGTAGAATTCCAAATGGCAAACAACTCATCGAGTTCACAACATTCCCTACGATCTGTCCTTGAGAAGGACAAGCTCTCTGGAACCAACTTTCTTGATTGGTACAGAAACTTGAGAATTGTTCTCAAGCAAGAGAAGAAACTGTACGCAATAGAGGAGCATGTTCCAGAAGGTCCAGAGAACCAGACACCTGCTGACTTAAAGGCGTATCAAAAGCGTGTTGATGACGCTAATGATGCGGCCTGCCTAATGCTTTGCACCATGACCTCTGAGCTTCAGAAGCAACACGAGAACATGAATGCTGTCGATATGATCGAACATCTAAAGCAGCTCTTCCAAGAGCAGGCGAGGGTAGAGAGGTATGAGGTCTCAAAGGCACTGTTCAAATGTCATCTGGCAGAAGGGAACCCGGTGGGACCCCATGTACTCCGAATGATCGGGCACTTGGAGAATCTCGCCCGGCTTGGGTTCCCGGTCGGCCAAGAGTTGGCAACCGATCTCGTGTTGCAATCGTTGCCCGAGAGTTATGGACAGTTCATTATGAACTATAACATGAACGAGATCGTTAAACCACTGCCAGATTTGCTCAACATGTTGAGGACGGCTGAACAGAGCATCAACAAGGGTAAGGGCAAGGCCATTATGATGGTGCAGAAAGGAAAGGGCAAAAAGTTTGCCTCTTCCTCCAAGGGCAAAGGAAAGTCAGTTGCCAAGTCCAAGGAACAAGCCCTTAAGCCTGTTGGTGGCATTGCCAAGGTCGTGACTAAGGGTGAGTGTCACTACTGCAGTCAGCCTGGACACTGGAGGAGGAACTGCCCAAAATATCTGGAGGACAAGAGGCTAGGAATAGTGATTCCACCACCACCAGGTATTTTTGCTGTAGATGTCAATTTAACTGTCTCTACATCATGGGTATTAGATACTGGATGTGGATCTCATATTTGTCGAAATATGCAGGATCTAAAGAGAAGTAAAAGATTGGCTAAAGGGGAGGTAGATCTGCGCGTTGGGAATGGAGCAAAGGTTGCTGCGTTGGCCATAGGCGTGTGCGAGCTATCTCTGCCTTCAGGATTAGTTTTAGAATTAAATAATTGCTATTTTGTGCCTGCTATGAGCAGAAACATTATTTCTATTTCTTGTTTGGACAAGGAAGGTTTTATTATTTCAATAAAGAACAATTGTTGTTCCTTTTATTTGAATAATATTCACTATTTTAGTGCGCAATTATTTAATGGACTTTATGTCCTTGATCTAAGCAATCCTGTCTACAACATTAATACCAAGCGGATTAAAATAAATGATTTAAATCCTGCTTATTTATGGCATTGTCGTTTAGGCCACATAAATGAGAAACGTATATCTAGACTCCATAAGGATGGATTACTAGACTCATTTGATTTTGAATCATATGAGACATGTGAGGCTTGTTTATTGGGAAAAATGACAAAGTCCCCTTTCAATAAGAAAGGTGAGAGGACTAGTGAGCAATTGGCGCTCATACATACCGATGTGTGTGGGCCATTTGCCACACCTGCCAGGGGTGGTTATGTCTACTTCATTACATTTACTGATGATTACAGTAGATATGGATTTGTGTACCTTATGAGGGAAAAATCCGAATCCTTTGAAGTGTTCAAAGAATTCAAGAATGAAGTAGAGAAGCAACTTGGCAAAAGTATCAAGTCTCTACGATCGGATCGTGGAGGAGAATACTTGAGCCAAGAGTTTGACGACTATCTTAGAGAGTGTGGGATCGTGTCCCAACTCACTCCACCCGGAACGCCACAATGGAATGGCGTGTCCGAGAGGAGGAATCGAACCCTATTGGATATGGTTCGGTCTATGATGTGTCAAACCGATCTTCCATTATCATTTTGGGGCTACGCTCTATTAAGTGCAGCTTTCACCATTAACCGTGTTTCATCTCAATCAGTCATGAAGACACCATATGAGATGTGGAGTGGGAGGCGTCCCACACTGTCGTTCATGAGGATTTGGGGCTGCGATGTCTATGTAAAACGTTTACAATCAGACAAGCTAGGGCCTAAATCGGATAAGTGTAAATTTGTGGGGTACCCTAAGGAAACTAAGGGATACTACTTCTACAATCCAAGCGAAAACAAAGTGTTTGTTGCTCGGACCGGCGTGTTTCTAGAAAGAGAATTTGTTTCTAAAGAAGCAAGTGGGAGGAATGTAGAACTTGAAGAAGTTCAAGAACCACAAATCACTGAACCGATTATGGAACATGAACAGGAATCACAAGCAGTTGTGGAGCCACCTGTTCAGGTAACACAAGAGCTTCGTAGATCTAGTAGAGTGCGCCAGGAACCCGAGAGGTACGGACTTCTCATAACTGATTCCGGTGACGCGATGCTCATAGATGATGAGCCTACTACCTATGAGGAGGCCATGAGTGGCCCAGACTCGCAGAAGTGGCTTGAAGCCATGAGATCCGAGATGGAATCCATGTATACCAACAAAGTATGGACTTTGGTGGAACCACCCGATGGGGCGCGACCCATAGGGTGCAAGTGGGTCTTCAAGAAGAAGATCGACATGGATGGTAATGTGATTACCTATAAGGGCCGATTAGTGGCTAAAGGATTCAGACAGATTCATGGTATTGACTATGATGAAACCTTTTCACCAGTCGCTATGACCAAATCCATCCGAATCCTACTTGCAATTGCAGCATACTACGACTATGAGATTTGGCAGATGGATGTCAAAACAGCATTCCTTTATGGGAATCTCCTCGAGGACGTGTATATGATACAGCCGGAGGGTTTTGAGGATCCAAAGCAAGCCAACAAAGTCTGTAAGCTGCAACGATCCATTTATGGATTGAAGCAAGCTTCTAGGAGTTGGAATCGACGTTTTGATGAAGTAGTCAAAGAGTTTGGCTTCATCAGAAACGAAGATGAGTCTTGTGTCTACAAGAAGGTTAGTGGGAGCTCTGTAGCTTTTCTGGTCTTGTATGTGGATGACATACTACTCATTGGAAACGACATTCCCATGCTGCAATCTGTGAAAGATTGGCTAGGAAAGTGTTTCTCAATGAAGGACTTAGGGGAAGCAGCCTATATACTCGGTATAAAGATCTATAGAGATAGATCTAAGAGGTTGCTAGGCCTAAGTCAAAGTACATATATTGACAAGGTGTTGAAACGGTTCAACATGCAAGATTCCAAGAAGGGATTCTTGCCCATGTCACATGGAATCACTCTTTCGAAGAGTGGTTGTCCTTCCAATGAGATTGAGAAGGAACGCATGAGTAGGATTCCCTATGCCTCGGCCATAGGATCTATCATGTACGCCATGTTATGTACTAGACCAGATGTGTCATATGCCTTGAGTATGACAAGCAGATACCAATCCAATCCAGGTGAGATTCACTGGATTGCTGTCAAGAACATCCTAAAGTACTTGAGAAGAACTAAGGATGCCTTCTTGATGTTTGGAGGTGAGGAAGAGTTGCGTGTAAGGGGTTACACTGATGCAAGCTTCCAAACTGACAGAGATGACTTTAGATCACAGTCGGGATATGTGTTTTGCCTGAATGGAGCAGCGGTGAGCTGGAAGAGTTCCACGCAAGAGACGGTAGCTGATTCTACAACAGAGGCTGAGTACATTGCTGCGAATGGCGCAGCAAAGGAGGCTGTTTGGATCAGAAAATTTGTTTCTGAACTTGGTGTGGTCCCTAGCATTGCGGATCCAGTGGAGTTGTTCTGTGACAACACTGGGGCGATCGCGCAATCAAAGGAACCCAGATCGCACCAGAAGTCCAAGCACGTGCTCAGGAAGTTTCATCTGATTCGAGATATTATCGATAGAGGAGACGTTCGGATATGCAAGATTCCTACAGATGATAATCTGTCAGACCCGCTTACAAAGCCTCTCACGCAGTGGAAGCATGAAGGGCACACTAGGAGTATGGGCATACGAGATGCGCCAGATTGGCTCTAGTGCAAGTGGGAGACTGTTGGAATAGATGCCCTAGAGGCAATCTAGTTTAGTATGAATTTGTATATGGCTAGAAAATTCATTTATTATTTATTGGATATTTAATATAATGAAGTCCTTAGATTTACAATTGTGTTGTTTATCTTAAATATCCCTAGTCAAGTATAATGATTAAATGGGACAATCATCTATAGACTAGTATGGGGTTGGATTGATATGGAGATATCACGATCCAACACATAGGTGTGCATTATGGAATGTTGCACTGGATTGACCCATCACCGAGAAGGCTACATACATGTTATGTTGAGTCACAAGTGCTTCTCGCGGTGCAATGGTATTGTCATCCTTATACTTGAAGTCACTAGATATTCTAGTTGTGGATCGTTGTGATCTTGGTAGCGTTAAACGCTACACCGTGACTGGGTAGTTATAAAGGCGTGTACTGGATACAATGAGAAGCAAGCTTAGAGATCGTAGTGGACGTAGAGAGGATTTGCCCCTCCCACATAACGGGAGTAGATATCCTAGGCCACTCGAGGGATAGTGCTTATAGAATGTCTGGCCAGACTCAAATAAATCAATATATGGGATATTGATGTTATTTGCACGAATAAGGCTATTCCCATTGATCGAGAAACTATGGATTGGATATACGAGTTTGACTTGTATGTCTCGTGTCCAATCCGGATATTGAGGCAAAGGGATGAGACAATTACTTGTACAAGGTTGTCTAGATGACTATTCTATTAGTTGGCTAGAATGGACGTTTTGCTAGAAACCGCTCCATATTAGCAAATAGTTGCTACCAACTAGATAGAACCTATGGGGTCACACGCTATATAGAGTTGAACTAGATTTGGGAATTAATTAATTGGATTAATTAATTAGAAGGATCACTTTGCAAACCCTTGCAAACTTAGTAGGGACTAATTTGCAAGGAAGGGACTAAATTGAATTCTAGTTGGACTAGAATAAGTCCTTTAGGTAGTTAACAAGGAGTTGTTGGACTATATAAAGGACCCTCCTTCCTTCCTTCCTCATAACTTATGCTCATTAGTGAACATAACAAGAGTGGGAGAGAACAAAGGAGAGAGAGCAAGCAACAAGGAGGCCGAACCCGACCCCCTTGCCGCCGCCCTCACCCCGTCGGCCAAAAAGAGGGCCGAAGCCCCTCTTTTGTCTCGTTTTGCGTGATTCCTTCACCATCCTCTTATTACGGGCTAGCACCAAGGAGTTTAAGAGTTCTAGGATCAACTCTAGGCGTGGATCAACTATAGAGAACGTGACACTATTCGCGTTTGAAGTCATCAAGGAGAACCCAAAGGTGTGTTTATGATTTCTTACCTTCACTATCGTTATGCATCTAGACTTGTGATCCTTGGAGGGTTTTGCATGGCTATTTGTTTGATTATGCTTCCGTTTGCGCGATCCATGAATCAAAACCCTACAGTGGTATCAGAGCCACATGTCATAGAGCATAAACGTAGTTTATGTGTTACATTCTTGTTGTTTTACACCTTAATTTGATTGTTTATCGCGTAAAACAAGACAAATCAAGCATGGGATGCAATTTGTCAAGAATTACTCATAACAAGATCCAATTTTTGCATTGGATGCATGAATTGGTGAGTTTGAGAAATTTTAGGATCATAGATCTAGGGTTTGGGCATCCTTGGGGAAGAAGGAGTTCTCCCAAAACAAGGAAATAACCAAACTTGGGCTCCAAGCAAGGGAGTTGTTTTGGAAACAACCCCAAGAGGAGGTTCGGCCCCCTAGGGGACCCGTCACGACTCCATGAGCAGCTTCTGCTTCAGTCCTTGTCAGCACAGCGATCCTTCCGACATTTCCATTCTGTCCTCCTTATCCTCCTGCTGTACCAGCTCCGTTGTTGGCATTCGGCCTGTATCCAGCATTGTTGTTCCCGTTCCTGTGTTGAGCTCCGTTCTGTCCTGGGTTGTAATTCTGCTGCCTTCCATAGCCATTGCCTCCATTGTTTTTATTGTTGCGGTTTCCATTTTGCTGATTCCCAAACTGCTGGTTGCGCCCAAAGTTGTTCCCGTTCTGCTGACGGTTGCCTTGGTAGTTGTTCTGTTGTGGCCTTCCGAAATTGCCTCCTGGGTTCACTTGCTGGTTCCTGGCTGGTGGTAGTCGACACTCATAGGCTCGGTGTCCTCTCTTGCCACAATTAATGCAGGTGACTACGTTTCCTTCGCAATATTCGCCTGGGTGGTTTCGTGGGCACTTCTTGCAGAAGTAACGACGGATTTGCTGAGCTCCGGTGTTTTGTTGATTACCACGATACTGCCCTGGGTTGCCTCCTCCATTGTTGGGCTTCAACCTTTGATTTCCCTTTGTGAAGTTGTTGCTGCTTCCTCCTGTCTCCTCGAGCTTGCGCTTCTTGCGTTTCTCTTCTTGGGAGACACGGACTCGCCAGATATCAGCAGCTCTGTCGTAGGCTTCGTGGAGAGTAGAGTAGGTCCTGCTCAACAGAGATTCTTGTAGCCTTTCATTCAATCCGCCGATGAATCGAGAAACCTTGGAGTCTTCATCAGGCACCATATTTCCAACAAATCGCGTCAGCTCCGTAAATTTCCGGAAATACTCCGTCACTGAGTCATTCCCTTGCTGCAGGTTCTGGAATTCCATCTCCTTGCTCCTCTTCACATGATGTGGATAGAAACGAGTTCTGAGAGCAGCTTGAAGAGTTTCCCAATTGAAATTGGGTTTGGCCAACAAAGTTTCTCGAGCGTTTCTCCACCAGAGGTTGGCTTCACTCTTCAGGTAAAAGGCCGCACAATTCACTTTTCGCTCCTCAGGGAATTCTACCACCTCAAGGATCTTATCCATTTCCATGATCCAATCTTCCAATTCAACAGGATCCTCTTTTCCTGCGAATTCCATTGGCTTCATTTATGCTACCTTTTTGGCCCAGTTAGTCCCTGTCTGACCTCCGTTGTTCATCATCTGGCTCATTTGTGTGAAGAATTGCTCCATGCTGACGTTTTCAGCCATTGGTCTCTGTCAAATGGTCCTAAAGTAGTATTGTAGTGGTCTATCAGTCTCACCCTACGGTGTTCTTAATTATGGTTGCAGATATTTCAACAACTATTTCGCAATTATTCAACACAATTATCGCGTAAAATAACAGCTAACCACGTATCACATAACAACTATCACAATAAAGCACATATAACGTGCATCTGCAAAGGAAATGACACATCTAGTATGAATTGAATTATGTATTCAACCTTCTTTCTATCATGTGAGTGAAGATTATTCACAATCAATAAGCTGTATTTTAAATCAAACGATTCATATAAGACTATAACACACAATACTTCTAAGGAAAGGTTGCGGGTGGGCGGGAAATACCAAGACCTATGCCTAAACTACCCATACCCCGAACGGATTTTCCAATTTTTAATTTATCTTACCCTATGTTCATTTTAAGTTTCCCTACAGGTTCTTATTTCCCATTTAATGGACTGCCGGCTCTGATACCACCTGCAACGACCCCCTTATCCGACTCGGACGAATCGGGGAGGACGAGGCTAAAAGTAATGGCGGAGAATCAAAAGCACAACATCCAACATATATATTACATACTATTAAACATTACAAAACGTCCTCGAGTCTTTCATACTTCTCTATTATACATTATGCTAACGTTATTCATACTATTTTACAACGTGTGACAGAACCTCCTTAGTGAGTCTCGTACCCAGTCATGCCATAGTCCTCTTCATCTAAACCTGCGGGGGAAGGAAAACAAGACCGCAGTTTTCTAAAATCAGCATAAAGTACTGAGTAAGCAACACCCAAGCTCGTAAAACGGAAGACGAGGCATGTTTACTTTTCATTTAATAACAAAGAGGAATAAATTTTAAAGCAGTAAACTTGAAGAGTAAAGTAGGACTCAAATGAAATCTTCTCTTTCTTTTAATCTCCTTTCTCAACTTGTAAACGGGGAATACGATTCCCAATCTCTTCTTCTTTTCCTTTATAACTGTCCAAATCTCATAGAAAACTGTATTATTAACTTTGTTGACACGGGGATAATCTACTAACTCTACGCATCCAAGACCTTAAGTGCCGGCACCCCTCAAAGACTCCTCGCGGCCAGAGAGGTGAGTACATGGAGCGACCCGGCAGGTAGCGACTGGGCTAAATAAACGGGTCGAGTGACAGAAGCCAACACGACCAATCTAATCAAAGGAAAATATAACGATCCCCGGACAACTCTTTCCACTTTACGTTAATTACGAATTATTATTATTATTCGTGTGACGAAATCAAAGCATAGCAACACAATTTAAAATATAAGAACTTAAAATAAAACATGTTATTAAATAACAAAAACATTTTGAGACTAGTATCAAAATCAAGTTAAGACACGAAAGGAGCTAGGCACGCTAGACTTGGCATGTATACTTACCTCGATCCTCAACAGTTAGCTCGTAAAGCCTCCTAGAATGTCACGTGGCCCCCGTCTACAAACTTGTCACCAGAATCAAAAACCGAGAGAAACGATCGAGATTCGGTCCGGGTTGCGTAGCCGAACGTTGCTCGCCGGAGTTGGAGCTCGTGGCCGGATTTAATGGCTTCTCCAGCCAGTTATGAGCCCTCCACTAAGTTGGTCGGCCTCCTAGTAGTCCACTGAAAGCAGAGAATGAAGGTGGGTGGCGCTGGTTCACGTTGGTGAAGTTTGGCCGGAGCTTTGGCCGGTTTTAATGGAGGTTGGCCGGAGTTTGGTGGTGCTCTGTTTCGGGGTGGTTTAGCTACTGGTATCGCCTAGATTCAGGCCGTTACAGAGAGGGAGAGTGAGAGACAAGGAGGGAGGAGAGTTTGGAGGGTGGTGGTGATGGCCTCGGTGGTTCCCGTCGGGAACAGGGGCGGTGGTGGTGGCAGTTTTGGGCTAGCTGCTGCTGCTGCCGTGATTTGTTTCGGACAGAGAACAGAGTGAGGCAGAGAGGAGAGCTGGGGGCAGTGGGTGAAGGTGGAGGTGGTGGTTGTGTTCTCGGTGGTGGTGTGGGTGGTCGCCGGAGATGGAGAAGATGATGATGACGTTGGTGGTGCTAATTGAGTGCAGTTGTGTTTTTGCCGAAGGAAATGAGAGAGGAAGATTTTATAGGAGGTGAGTGAAAGCGATGGAGGCGGTGGTGATGATTTTTGTCGGGCAAAACTTTTGCCGAATGAGAAAAGTTGGAGAAGAGGAAGAAAATTGGAAGTTGAAGAAGAGGAAGAAACAAAATAGAGAGGTCTGGTGAATTTCACCTGATAGTGACACTTCTGAAAGTTGTTAGGTGTGTTGGGCACACCAACGTGTAGGTGGATTGGGTGTGTGTTATCTACACAATAGTGTGGTGGTTGCATACACGTTAAATAATAACAATAAATAAATTTTAGCCGAATTAAATTATAAATATTATCTTAACGTTTAAAACATTGTCTGAATAATTTCCCTAATTCAATACTATTCTTATTGTTATTATTATTATTACTAAAGCATATACATATATATATATATATATATATTTAACTATATAATAACGTTTAGCTTATAAAATCCTCATTCATAATTATTATTAAAATAGTTTCTTAATTAAAGCACGATCATATTTTATCAAATTTAATCCGTATTAGTTTCTAAATTTACTATTTTATCCCTGCAATTTGACGGGGTATTACACTATACCTCCTGTGTTTCTTATTCTCTGTTATTGGTGTACGTTGAATCTTCCTCAAAGGATTCTCCCGTACACACTATTCTATAGTAATCGTCCGATTAATAAATATAACGGACTAGGGATATTTAAGATAAACAACAATTGCAATCTAATGACATCAATATATTAAATATCTCCATAAATTGGAAATGAATGTTCTAGTCAAAATAATGTTCATACTGAATATAGATTGCCTCTAGGGCATCGACTCCAACAGCCTCCTACTTGCACCAGAGACAATATGGTGCATCTCGTATGCCTACAGATCTAGTGTGCCATTCATGATTTTGCTGAACAAGCGGCTTTGTAAGTGGATCTGAAAGATTATTTTTGTTGGAATCTTGCATATCTTCACATATCCTCTTTCCATGATTTCATAAATGAGAGGGAATCTCCTAAGTACATGGTTAGATTTCTGGTGTGACCTGGGTTCCTTGGCTTGTGCGATCGCCCCAGTGTTGTTACAACGCTATGGGATCCACTATGCTAGGAACCACACCAAGTTCAGTGATTAAATTCTTAATCCAGACAGCCTCCTTTGTTGCGCCTGCCGCAGCAATGTACTCAGCCTCAGTTGTAGAATCAGCAACTGTCTCTTGCTTGGAACTCTTATAGCTCACAGCTCCTCCATTCAACCAAAACACATAACCCGACTGTGATCTGTAGTCATTTTTGTTGGTTTGGAAGCTCGTGTCAGTGTAACCAATTACACTGAGTTCTTCCTCACATCAAGATATTAAGAATACATCCTTAGTCCTTCTCAAGTACTTAAGGACATTCTTGATAGTAATCTAGTGACTCTCACCAGGATTGGACTCGTATCTGCTTGCCATACTCAACGCGTATGACACATCTGGTCTAGTACATAACCCATCTATATCTCTTCGTATATAACCCGCGTCCACTATCACGAGTAAATAACTACCAATACAACCTCCACAACTTCCGCCTGAAAACCCCAATCCAATCCCGAAATTGATTCCGAACAAAATGAACTCACCATCTAGAACCCAATAAACCTCAACAGCTTCCTCCAATCCCTAAATTGAACCCACAATCTTTAAGAAACCTTTCTCCTGAAAAATCTGATTCATGGTTCTTGAAAACTGGCAGAAAACTAAGTCAAGCTCAGTGTGGCCAGGAAAGAGGGAAAGCAACAACTCCACTCCAGGGTTTAGAAGGCTATAAGCAGCTGAAATGAAAGAAAAAAGAGATAAGAAATTGTATTTTTATTGTGATTAAGCTTACACTCCATGACACAGATGCACCAAGAAAACTATGTTCTTACTAATAGGGATTGAAGAGGAGTGGGAGAGTGAAGAAACTACAGAAAATAACACCAACTCAGAGGAGGGCCTTACAAAGGAGGAAGAGACAGAGGATAAAGGAACACCTCTTGGTATTTCTGTACATGCCATGTCAGGGATTACAATTGCAAACACCATTAGAATATCAGGTCACATCAATGGCAAGCTAGTGCACATATTGATTGACACAGGGAGTACTCATTACTTCATTGACCAGCAAACTGCAAGGAGGGTGGATTGTAGGACTAAAGAGACTAAAGATATCATGGTGACAGTGGCTGATGGAAGTGTAATACACAGTAGTGGAGTGTGTCAGCAAGAGCCAACACAGCGCCAGGAAAGTACAATCCAAACTGAACTCAGAGTACTTCCTCTAGGGGGATGTGACTTGGTTTTGGGAGCTCAGTGGCTTAAGGAAGTTATCCCTATATCATTGGATTTCAACACCAGAGCTTTTAGATTTCATTAACAGGGCGAAGAGGTGGTGACGCCATCTAATAACAATAATAATGAGGTCACAGAAGTGCACTTGAATGTTATTCAGAAGTACTGTAATCTCCACTCTCCAGTGTTGACAGCTCAACTATACACCATTGGTGCAACTAAGGAGAACTAAGAAATACCACCACAACTTCAGGGAATTCTATGGCAATATCAAGACATACTTGCTGAGCCCAGTGAACGACCTCCTAAGAGGAAGCAGGATCATCAAATAACTATTCAAGAAGGGGATAATCTAGTATGCTTAATACCTTATAGGTATCCATTTCTGCATAAGAATGAAAGGGAAATGATGGTTAAGGAAATGATACAAAGTGGCATCATTCAACCTAGCACCAGCCCCTTTGCTGCTCCAGTTTAGTTAGTGAAAAATAAGGATGTCACATGGAGGTTCCGTGTAGACTACAGGGGACTGAATGGCATTGCAATTAAAAACAAATTTCCCATTCCAGTAATTGATGAATTGGTGGATGAGCTGTGAGATGCTGCCATTTTCACTAAATTGGACTTAAGAGCTGGGTATCATCAGGTGAGAATGGCTGAGAAGGACAACTACAAGACTGTATTTTGAACTCACTAGGTGTTATATGAGTTTAAGTTAATTCCATTTGGCTTGACTAATGCTCCAGCTACCTTTCAGAGTCTTATGAAAGATGTGTTCAAAGAGTTTCTCAGAAAGATGGTACTAGTGTTCTTTGATGACATTCTTGTTTATAGTACCACTATGGAAGACCATCTAAAGCACTTACAACAAGTGTTTGAGACCATGAGACAACATAAACTCTATTCCAAGCTTGGTAAATGTTAATTTGGAATGGAGTCAGTGGAATACCTAGGATACATTGAAAGTGTGTAATGTAGAGTAAACACATGATCTAATACTCTAGAAGGGAGTTGAATAGAGTATGGAAACTTTTGCTAATAATGAAATTTTAAAATTCTAACACATGGAACTAATGAAATCTCAAGGCTTTGGAAAAGATTGGAAAGAGATGAAACGGTTTAGAACTAAATGAACCTTCAAGATTTGAGATGGAAAATTCTCCAAAGCTTTCGAGCAAAATGTTTTGTGCTTGTCTGGTTTGCAGAATGTATGAACAATGCAGTAAAGTAAAGAACACAAGGATTTTTACAGAGTTCAGTCACAATTGGACCTACTCTTTGCCTGAGGGACTTGATCCCTCCAGGATTTGAACACACTTCTTATTAATCATGAAAAACCCCGTTTTGTGGATATGGGTATTTATGATATTAATATAACTATTGAGTTTAATATAATATTATTATAAGTATTGGGTGTTAATATGCTACTATTATATTTTATGATATTATTTGGTGTCAATATGACATTAGTATAAGTGTTGGGAGCTAATCTTATTGATAGGAAGTTAATTTTTATTACTAGTAACTATTTGGGGTTATTATGTATTTTCTCAACTTTATAAAGAGTCTTTTATTTAACTCAGGGGGTGCTAGTGACTTTTATCCAAAATAGTGGGGGTGAAAGTGTCTTTAACCGTAAAAATAGTCATCTTCTTCCTCAAACTCTCCCATGGAGGAAGAAGACCATCTCCAACCTAAACACCACCATTACCACTCCGAACATTCACTAAATTCGTTGATGTTTGTCCCAAATCACTACCTATTCGATTTAAACTCATCAAGGCTCGATAATTTAGCATCAAGCAACCCAATTTCGCCAATTTTTTGTCCCGATTCAAAATCAAAATTTTCGAAGTGGGTCTCCTAATCCTCGCCGGATTTCTCACCCTCTAGCCTATATAAACCCCCCAATCTCAGAGAAATTCCCATACAAATTCATAGCTCTCAATCTCTCCTTCAATTTCTCTGAATCTCTCCTTCAATCTCTCTCTCTCTCTCAGGGCCGCCGCCGCTGCCGTCGCCGCCTCCGCCGCTGCCGTCGTCGCCGCCGCCGCCGTGCCCAGCCGACTCCGCCACCGCCGTCGCCTCCTTTCCGGCGACTTCACCACCCACGTCGCCACCATCTCTGTCCCGTCTCTCTCTCTCGGGTAACAAACCCGTTTCTCTCTCTCACTCTTTCTTCTTTTGTTTTGTTTTTGTTTTTTTTCATTATTTAATCTGGTTAGTTAGATAATGTTAGTAGTTGGGAAGAGAGAAATAACAAAGAGGTGGGTGGCCCAGTGGTTAAAAGCTAACACCTAAAGCTTTGGTGAAGTTTGAGAAGAAGGTCATGGGTTCAAACCCCATAAGGGACAATTCTTTTTGCACAAGCTTAGAATGATCTTTTTGGTACTCATCTTTACTCAAAAATAAAAATATAATATGAGGGTGATGAAATATATATTTCTAATTTATTTTTATAAGCTTATAACAAATTAGAATAAGCTATTTTCTTCAAACAAATTTATTATTTCTTTTAAATAAAAGTTAGTTAGTTTATAACTTATGCTCTCTACTAAGCCTTGTTTGGTTGGGAGGAACTACTATTAGAATTATTATTATTTTGGGGGAAAAATAATATGCTTCTCTACCCTATAATAAGGGAAATAATGAGTTAATCTTATAAGTTATATTTTTATAACTATAGCTATGTCTTACAATAATAAACGTTAATTCTATAAAGTGTATTTTTCTATAAAAGAGGTTGTTCGCCTTAGTAAAGGTTGGGGAGAGTTAGTAAGAGATTTATTTCATTTACATATAGGACTTCGTGTGCAATGTGTTGATTAGGATATTATTTGAATTTGTAGGCGACAATTTCGTTGACGAAGGACACGTCGAGTATTACTAGGAAGTGATTTGCTTTGCTTGAGATTAAAGGTAAGTAAATATGCCAAGCCTAGTTGTGCTTATCTCTTTCGTGTCAAAACGAATTCTTGTATTTCTTTACGTCTCAAAATGTGTTTGTGTGACGTGACATGCGATATGTGATTTCTACTTGATAAATGCTTTTCTTGGAAATATCACCATGTTAATGATAATGCATTAATACGTAAAGTGGAATAGTTGTGCGGGGACATTTATTATTATTGTGGTATGGTTACCATTGGCATTGGACGGTTTGATCTCGGTCTTCCGTTTCAATTTATTTTTACTTTAATCCGGTTGCAAGTCCCCGGATAGCTCCCTGTACTCACTCCTCTGGACCATAGATTCTTTGGGGGGTGTCGACACTTAAGGTCTTGGATGCTTGCGAGATGGTTTGGTTTCCCCCGTCACAACGAATTAATAATGGATTTTTGGTTTTTGTTAACGGAAAGAAGTTAACGATGGATTTTGGATGATTATGAAAATTGGTTGGAAATATTATGGAATTGGGAACTCTTATGTTTTAATACAAGAGTCAACTTTATTACCGCTGCGTTTGCGAAAAACTCTTACTTACAAATGAGTCAATGATTTATAACTACCTCATCATCGTTTTACCTGTTTGGATGTTTATTTACCAGTATTTCATGCTGATTTTGTACTGTGGTGTTTATTTTTCAGTTCGCACCACAGGTTTAGAAGATGGTTATCTGGCATAGAAGGGGACGCGCATCACATGGAATAATAGAAGTAGTATTTCATTTGAATTTGAATTCCTTATTAGTTTAAACACTTTAGTTTGTTATGCCGGTTTGTGGCTAGGATGTTGGATTTTTAATAATGCAATATTTTCAATTGGATTTAATTATTAGTGTGGATGTTTTGTGCTTGTGAACCATGTCATAAAATCTCCTTGTATCCGGGCTCCTCTCGGGTACGGAGTGACATCCCCGGGTCTCCGGCTTGGGCCATTAGGGGGTGTTACAAATCACCCTGATTTAGCCCTAGATCTCAAGCCTAAGTGAGCTACCTTACACTTATACAGCTTGTAGTTCCCAACCTATCTAGTTTCAACTACAACCTGATGAAAAAATTAGAACCTCGTGTTGTTCACTTGAACAACTAACTTCTAAATTTTGGTGAGATTAAGTAACACTTAAGAATATTACAATGAAAGCAGAAAAAAGAACACAGAATACAGATAAGCAGTGAATGCTCAGAAGTGTTCTTCAGATTTTGGATGATTTGATCTTGTTCAGCAGTTGAATCCTTGCTTGATTTGAAGAGTAGTATGTGTTGATCTCCCACTAATGAATAAATCTTCCTTTTACAGTGATAAGCCCTCTCTCTGTATCTCTGCTTCTTTTTTAAATTCAAACTTCCTTTAAACACAAACTGCTGTAACAACCTGAGAGATTTCAGGAGCAACCTTCCTGAAAATCCTCTCCCTTTAACGGCTTCTTTCAACAGCTATGTTTGAATAGATTTTCATATTTGTTTGGATGGTTTAAATGACGACCAACCCTGCAAAAACTCAATCACAAGATCACACAAAATCCAGATAATATAACATTAAGAATGCTGACTATTTGGCATATAAGTTATCCAATAAACTGAGCTAATAATCCCAGAATAATCTCCAGAATAATTTCCTGATGAATAACCTATGATAAATAATAATAATAATAATGATGATGATGATGATGATGATGATGATGATGACGACAACAACAACAACAACAACAACAACAACAACAACAACAACAACAACAACAACAACAACAACAACAACAACAACAACAACAACAACAACAACAACAACAACAACAACAACAACAACAACAACAACAACAACAACAACAACAACAACAACAACAACAACAACAACAACAACAACAACAACAACAACAACAACAACAACAACAACAACAACAACAACAACAACAACAACAACAACAACAACAACAACAACAACAACAACAACAACAACAACATGATTAAGACTCGTAACAAGTCAATAATCAATCACATAAACAATTGTAACATCCTTCAATAAGTATCAGATAAGAATCAAATAACTGTCAGAGGCTTAAGATGATCCTCCAAAGCCTTGGAGCTTAAGATATCCTTCAGAGTTTTGGCCTTGAATATGCTCTGATCCTTGATGCATTCACACTGAGAGATCTGTTAGTGTTAGAAACACAATAAACAAGCTTAAGAATATTTGCAAGAGACATTTAAACATTATCTAATCCAATGCTAAGCCTGCAATACAGATACTGTTAGTGAACAGTTAACAAGGTCATAGTAGGCAATAGCGTATCTTCAAAGCTTTGGAGCTTTGAAACATGTCTCTTTAGAAACTGTCTTTCATCATCGTCAATTTATAAACTTCGCATGAGTTCATACTTCTCATTGTGAGTGGCTGATGTCTTGCTTTAAAATGTTTGTAAGCTTCATGGCCTTCATGGTTCCATTGTGAGTGACAGAGACCCTGTCTTTCTCAGCCACTTTTGGAAATCCTTGTTCAAACTTATGGGTACTACCCTCAAGTATACCACAAATTATCACCCTCAGACAGATGGCCAGAGTGAGAGGTTGAATCAGTGTCTGGAAATATATCTCAGATGCTTGACTGGTAACAGACCCAAGAAGGCAGGAAAATGGTTGAGTCTAGCAGAATGGTGGTATAACACAAATTACCGCACTCATCTGCAACTTACACCATTTGAGGCTCTTTATGGTTTTCCTCCTAAGCATTATAACTTCCATAAACTCAATACCGCTGGATCCCCTGAAGTGGATACTGTAATACCCCGTCAAATAGCTAGGGGTAAATCGGTAATTTATAAAGCGCTATATAATTTTTATTAAGAAATTGAGACTCAGGTAAAATATTATATTTTTATAACTGAGAAATTGTCTAAGATTTTAGAAAAATATTGAATTTGTATGCGTAAATATATACGCGAGTTTATTTTATTTTTAACGCGGGTACACCGCGAGATTGTGTGTGTGATACCCTAGAGTACACTACCCATGGTGTGCCACCCACACCTTAGTATTCTCTCAAAACTTATCATCTTCAAATTCCTCCATCTTCTTCGGCAAGCTTTTGCCTTCATCTTGCTCGGCAAGATTGTGCCACCGCCTCATCAAACTCTAGCTTCCTCCACAATATATGCAACACCCTTCTCCTACAAGCTTATCTTCATCACCTTCATCATTATCACCTCCCTCTTCTTCCCCAACCACACCAACGCTGCCACCAAGAGCTCCACCACCACCATTCATCTCCATCTCCTCTCTAGTCTCTCTCTCTCTCTCCCTCTTCCTCTCTCTGTTCTCTGCCCAGAAACAGAGCAAGGCAGCAGCAGCGGCAAAAGCCGCCACCACCACCTCCCCTGTTTCCCGACGGGAACAACCGCCCGCCACCCGACTTCAATCCACCACCTCCCAGCTCATTTCTTCTCTAAATTCCCCTCTCCCTCTCTCGACCAGAGCACAAATAGAGAGAGAAACAGCAGCAGCCGAAGCTCAACAAAACAGAGCACCACCAAGTCACCGTCGGCCACCATTTTTGCCGACAGGAAGCTTGGCCCAAGCAACCCAGTGACACCCACCTGCCAAAATCACCACCAAACGACGCCTAGAGTTCACAGGAGATCAAATCAAGTCCTACCCGAAGCTTAGAGTCCCTCCATCGCCGGCGACGAGGAGCACTACGCGACTCACCGGCGGCAAACCCGTATAGCCTCGTTTCTTGATCGATTTCGGTCATTCTTGGCCTAGGTATGCTCTAAATCTTGTCTAGATTCCGTTTAAACAATCAAAATCATACCTTGAATGCTTGAATTCATGTTTAGTTTGGTGAATTTGGATTTTTTGTAAAAGGGGGTTAAAGTGTCTTTAACATAAACCTGTTATAGTGTTCATATGGGGTACTATTTGTACTTTAGGGAGATCCTTAGGGGGGCTGTTGTCTTTTAATGTAACTGTCTTGTGAGTAGAAGGGGGTTCATAATGTCTTTTGAAGTAAACCCGGGGGATTCAGTCATTGTTTATATAAACATTATTTTATTCGCGAAAATAAAAATGTTATTTTTAGATTAAAAATATTTTATAAAAATAATAGTTTCCGTCCCGGTTACGGAAAAGTGTTTCGGGCATCGAAATAGTGACCGAGTCGTTCGTTAAAAAAATTAAACAGTTACGTTTTATTAAAATTTAAATAAAGTTTGCTTAAATTACTTAGTCTTCAAATCGATTTTGTTCAATACATGTAAAAATTGATATCGGCTAGTTTATAAAGGTTATAGTGTCGTTTTCAGAAGAAGTTTGTTGACAACGTGCTATTTTAAATATCGTTTAAACCGTTATAATTACAATAAGTATTTTTCATAAATATAACTACTCGTTTTACTAATATTCCATGTCTTTTAATACCAAAAATGTTTTAAAATAAATAATCACTTTTATAAAACATAAAATTTAATAGTTGTCTAAAAGTAGATGCGTCGATTTATATATTTTCACAATTAAGAAATAACTAGAGAAAGAAGACGTTGAGTTCGGGCTAGTCTAAAAACGCTTAATAGGATTTTCTATAAGACTTGAAATACTATGTTCGGATTGTGACAATCTAGAAGCTCAGATTTGTAGGTGAAGTTTACATAGGCAAGGACTACGACTCGAACTTTCAGACGCTTCTGGACTAAGGTAAGTAAAATGCCTAGCCTAGCGTGCTAGCTCCTATTCGTGTCAGAGTATGCTTTTAATACTTGTCTCAAAATTATATTTTTGAGTTACATGTTTTGTTTGAAATCTCTTTACATGTTAAAGAAGTTGTTTTACTGCGAATTGTCACACGAATAATATTAATCCACTAATAACGTAAAGTGGAAAGAGTTGTGCAGGGATCGTTATATTTGCTTTTCTATAAGATTGGTCGTGGCTGACTGCGTTCACCCGACCCGTTTATAAGATTGGTCGTGGCTGGCTACGTCCACCCGACCCGTTTATTTTAATTCGGTCGCAACCTGCCGGATTGCTCCCTGTACTCACCTCTCTGGCCGCGAGTAGTCTTAGAGGGGTGCCGGCACTTAAGGTCTTGGATGCGTAGTGATAGTAGATCTTCCCCGTATCAACAAAGTTAAAATGTAGTTTTCTTCAAAGACAGTAATGTCTATGAATATAAAGGAAGGCAAGATTGGGATAATACTCCCCGTTTCAAGATCAAGAAGGAAGAAATTGAAAGATTGAGTAGTTTAAAGTTGGATTTGTGCTTGGTTGATTCTTTTAAAGATTTATTTCCTCTTATTACTGTTTTTGAAAACAAATTATGCCTCGTCATCTGTTTACGAGCTAGGGTATTTATTTACTCAGCATTTCCCAGCTGACTTTAGAAACTGCGGTTCCGTTTTCTTTCCCACCGCAGGATTAGAGGAAGAAGGCTATGGTATGGATGGGTACGAGACTCACTGAGGAGGTCACGTCACGTGCTGTAAGATAGATTAAACAATGTTAGATATAATGTGTAATAGTAACGTAGGAAGGACTTGAGAAGTAATGTAATGTTTAATAGTAAGTGTTGGTATGTTGTGCTTTCGATTCTCCGCCGTTACTTTTAGCTTCGGCCTCCCCGATTCGTCCGAGTCGGATAAGGGGGTTGTTGCAGGTGGTATCAGAGCCGGCTATCCATTAAATGGGAATTAAAACCTGTAGGGCAACTTAAAATGAATATAGGGCAAGATAATTAAAACCGGAAAAGCCGTTCGGGGTATGGGTAGCTTAAGTATAAGTCTTGTATAATTTCCGCCCACCCTCATCCTGTTTCAAGAAGCGGTACCTGCTACATCGTTATACCCAGTTTAATTTTGGATGTACTTTATTGGTTGTTACTTTCCGATGAAAAGAGGGATGAGAATAGAATTTGATTTGTACTTGATGTACTATCTTAAGTGCAGGAATGAGCTATATTATCTTATTTGTAGACGCGAGTTATATGTTATGCATATTAAGATGCTCTATATGATAATTGTGTGGTGTGAATCGATGATAGTGCACTTAAAAGATGATATATCCCAGTTCCTGAGACAATGATAACACAACCAAAGAACATGGTTAATACTAGCAAGATCCAACGTAACAAATGCCTAGAACAATAACCACTTGGGGCAAGCCTTCGTTCGATAGTAATGTTAAAAGGGGATGTGACTTCATGAGAAATCTGAGGGCAGAGATGTGATGAGAATATTGAGATACTTGACTGGCAAATCCTAGTTTCACCTACAATATGTGTACATAAATTTGGTGACGTAGTCTAGATACTGATTGGTATTGTAATTTAGAATTGGGGGTCAATAAATAATTAATCTTGGGAGCCTTTTCAAGAAATCAAATAGTATATTTTGGAAGTAGATAAGGACGATCCCCCCCACCCTCACCTGAGAACCTATGAAGTCAACCCGCTGAGTTTTCAACATATTTCTGCTGTAATTTATGGCCTTAGTTATTAAAGGGTTTTGATGTGCTAATGGTTAAATGAAGTTTATTTCTTCATAATCTGTAACCCGAGGACTATGCTAGCTTGGTTTATCGTAGACAGTTTTTGCGCTCCAATATTTAAGTACTTGAGTTGTTACTTGGAGTCTTGTTATCCTAAATGCTGCTTGAAGGTTGGGATGTCTGTTTGACTATATATAAATTCTGGAGTTGTGGGACTAACTTGAGAGGGTTGACGTTTAAACTGTGAAGTATCAATTTTCGCCTACAAGACTTAAATGTATCAAGTGACATATGTAATCAGGTTCACTCTAAAGTTTGCATGATGAATATCTCGAATTATCTGGTCTGGAGACTCTCCTGGAATGGTGACCCAAAAACTGTGGAAGTGTTATTTGGATTCTATTAAGTTTATATTTAGAGTTTCTTAATTCATTACACTTATTTGGGAGCTACTATTCCGTTATGCAAAATATTGGCAACTTCATATATTGGGTAACTATTTCAGCTCATGGGGAATACTTGGACAGAGTCTTTGTTTACATTTAGGATATATGTTCAATTACGAATTTATTCGTAAATGTATTCGCATACGTCACTCGGGGGTTCTGTCGTCTAGCTTATGTTTTGTGGTACGAGGTTGATTGAAATTATACGAGACAAGATGTTAAGATGATTTTGGGGTTTGTGTTAAATGTTGGAAACTAGAGGTGTATTCTAGCTTTAAATTCGGAGACTTGTTTGAATACGAGGTCAAGGAGAATTTTTATTTATTTGATTGAACTATGGAGTATCAAACTTGGATTACAAGGAGTGATGGACTTAAATAGTTGTTCGGGGTCGGATTGAAATATTAAAGGGAAACGTATGAATGTTGTCACTTGGATGAAACGAAAGCACTTTAATTCTCGCTTCGTGCGACACATGTTTATTGAAGTACTACCATAAGTTTGTCTATACCGGACTCATAGAGAGACATACCGTAAGAAATTCAGCTCCAGATACAAACACAAGGAGTAGTTAAAAAACTCCAAGAGTAGTCAGCTCAGTAACGGATCTACACGAGTGACCAACTATAAAATTTAAGACTTTTACCAGTTAGAGTATGTGACTTCTCATAGCATGGTGGCAATATGTGATGTGTAATGTGTGGTACGGTACCTTGGGAATGCATGCTTTATGGTTCATTGACATCATATTGAAATCATAACATTGCGGTAGCCTATCAGGCTTAATTGACAGGATTGATCTGAGGATATAGCATCAAGAATCTGATCGCCCGATTGGGCCAAAGTTAGTTTTCAAGAGAAAGAAGAGAGGCAAAACAAAACATCTTACATGAAACTTTCATATCTGATTATATTTTAGCAATGATTGTGATCATGAACTATGTATTGTATTACCTGCCATGTGCACATTGTTTTGTCAGTTCCCTTTTACCTATACTACATACTAGATTGAGGGAAGAAGCATTAATATATCTCGGAATAGTGAAATTGATAGATCACACCTTCGCAATACCAGACACAGCCTCTAGCAATTTAAATTTGACAAGGATAATAAATGTACCTCGAACAATGAGACATAAGGATACAGTTTTAGATAGTTCATGCTGGCCAGGCGAGGGAAGTTGATTAAGGATAAATCAACCAGATATGAGTGGGAGGCGATCAACAGTTAAAATAAGATAACTATGTAACTAGGAGAAATTGAGGGGACATTGGGAATTTTACCGAAGGTCGAAGGGTTCACCCACTAGATTCTAGATGCTTTCGACTAGACCAATTTGAGGTGTTGCAACAGTTTGGAATTCCCATTTGGAATTTTATTGCAGTATACATTCTTCAAATAATTTCTGATTGAAGTCCTTCTCGGAGTCTGAATGTTAAATTGTTTGGGAGTCTGGTCATCGAAATTATAGTTCTTGAATTATTACAAAATCTCGGGAATTTTAGAGTGGCAACTCAGATATTGGATCGGTGATTACAACCCATTGTATCATGAGATTTTATTATATATTTTCGTCGATCCTCCGTGGTGGTGAATAAAGTGCTTTGTATGGCTAAAAGGTTAATAGTTGTCTGGGGCATTATTACTTGGATTTTTGTTGCTTAACTATTACTAAAGAAGTATAAATGATGGTATGAATTTACCTCTGGAGTCAGGGAACCCATATAATTATGTGTGGGCTTACTATTAATATAAGGTAAGCAATAAAGGTGTCTTTGATTGTTTAACAGGACTTTGGAAGATTTTTCTACAATAATTTTATTATCTGGGGGGTGTTTATAAATTATCTACCAGATTATAGTTTAGAATGTGAATTCAGATGGTTGGTATGATTCATCAGTGGGACCGTGCAAATTGGAGCATATATTTTGGGCCATGAGATACTGATTCTCTTACCAACTGCTTTTAGAGGATATACAATATTATAGAGCCACCCTACGTTTTAATTCGTTTATACCAGGGGTTTCACGTATTCTTCGACAGATTCTGGGGATTACGAGGTAAGAGACTAGTGAAAATCATATTCTATTTTGTGTTCGGGTAAGTTGACCTCCGACTGAATATTCAAGGTAAAGTTAGACGGTAGACTCAGAAGGAGTTCCGGGGACGTCACTCCCTAAGGGGGGGAGGACGCAACCCTTCATTTAGTACTATTACACACTAGTACTATGATCATTTAATACATCATTTAATACCATTACAGGCTAGTACCCTGGCATTTCCTAACCAAACGAGACTATAATCACATAAGCAAAATAGACATGACAACGACTTTGCGTAGCACTACACGTGTTCATGCATTAGATAGTGATTACTTGCAAGTGAAATCCCTGGCCTGCTATGTGATCGCAACTGTGACCACTAGTTGCTTGATGCCTAGTTTTAGCATCTGGAGTTTTTGGGCCGGTCTGAGCTTCGAGGACGAAGCTCCCTTTAAGGGGGGAAGAATGTAATACCCCATCAAATAGCTAGGGGTAAATCGGTAATTTATAAAGCGCTATATAATTTTTATTAAGAAATTGAGACTCAGGTAAAATATTATATTTTTATAACTGAGAAATTGTCTAAGATTTTAGAAAAATATTGAATTTGTATGCGTAAATATATACGCGAGTTTATTTTATTTTTAACGCGGGTACACCGCGAGATTGTGTGTGTGATACCCTAGAGTACACTACCCATGGTGTGCCACCCACACCTTAGTATTCTCTCAAAACTTATCATCTTCAAATTCCTCCATCTTCTTCGGAAAGATTTTGCCTTCATCTTGCTCGGCAAGATTGTGCCACCCCCTCATCAAACTCTAGCATCCTCCACAATATATGCAACACCCTTCTCCTACAAGCTTATCTTCATCACCTTCATCATTATCACCTCCCTCTTCTTCCCCAACCACACCAACGCTGCCACCAAGAGCTCCACCACCACCATTCATCTCCATCTCCTCTCTAGTCTCTCTCTCTCTCTCCCTCTCCCTCTCTCTGTTCTCTGCCCAGAAACAGAGCAAGGCAGCAGCAGCGGCAAAAGCCGCCACCACCACCTCCCCTGTTTCCCGACGGGAACAACCGCCCGCCACCCGACTTCAATCCACCACCTCCCAGCTCATTTCTTCTCTAAATTCCCCTCTCCCTCTCTCGACCAGAGCACAAATAGAGAGAGAAACAGCAGCAGCCGAAGCTCAACAAAACAGAGCACCACCAAGTCACCGTCGGCCACCATTTTTGCCGACGGGAAGCTTGGCCCAAGCAACCCAGTGACACCCACCTGCCAAAATCACCACCAAACGACGCCTAGAGTTCACAGGAGATCAAATCAAGTCCTACCCGAAGCTTAGAGTCCCTCCATCGCCGGCGACGAGGAGCACTACGCGACTCACCGGCGGCAAACCCGTATAGCCTCGTTTCTTGATCGATTTCGGTCATTCTTGGCCTAGGTATGCTCTAAATCTCGTCTAGATTCCGTTTAAACAATCAAAATCATACCTTGAATGCTTGAATTCATGTTTAGTTTGGTGAATTTGGAATTTTTGTAAAAGGGGGTTAAAGTGTCTTTAACATAAACCTGTTATAGTGTTCATATGGGGTACTATTTGTACTTTAGGGAGATCCTTAGGGGGGCTGTTGTCTTTTAATGTAACTGTCTTGTGAGTAGAAGGGGGTTCATAATGTCTTTTGAAGTAAACCCGGGGGATTCAGTCGTTGTTTATATAAACTTTATATTATTCGCGAAAATAAAAATGTTATTTTTAGATTAAAAATAGTTTATAAAAATAATAGTTTCCGTCCCGGTTACGGAAAAGTGTTTCGGGCATCGAAATAGTGACCGAGTCGTTCGTTATAAAAATTAAACAGTTACGTTTTATTAAAATTTAAATAAAGTTTGCTTAAATTACTTAGTCTTCAAATCGATTTTGTTCAATACATGTAAAAATTGATATCGGCTAGTTTATAAAGGTTATAGTGTCGTTTTCAGAAGAAGTTTGTTGACAACGTGCTATTTTAAATATCGTTTAAACCGTTATAATTACAATAAGTATGTTTCATAAATATAACTACTCGTTTTACTAATATTCCATGTCTTTTAATACCAACAATGTTTTAAAATAAATAATCACTTTTCTAAAACATAAAATTTAATAGTTGTCTAAAAGTAGATGCGTCGATTTATATATTTTCACTATTAAGAAATAACTAGAGAAAGAAGACGTTGAGTTCGGGCTAGTCTAAAAACGCTTAATAGGATTTTCTATAAGACTTGAAATACTATGTTCGGATTGTGACAATCTAGAAGCTCAGATTTGTAGGTGAAGTTTACATAGGCAAGGACTACGAATCGAACTTTCAGACGCTTCTGGACTAAGGTGAGTAAAATGCCTAGCCTAGCGTGCTAGCTCCTATTCGTGTCAGAGTATGCTTTTAATACTTGTCTCAAAATTATATTTTTGAGTTACATGTTTTGTTTGAAATCTCTTTACATGTTAAAGAAGTTGTTTTACTGCGAATTGTCACACGAATAATATTAATCCACTAATAACGTAAAGTGGAAAGAGTTGTGCGGGGATCGTTATATTTGCTTTTCTATAAGATTGGTCGTGGCTGACTGCGTTCACCCGACCCGTTTATAAGATTGGTCGTGGCTGGCTACGTCCACCCGACCCGTTTATTTTAATCCGGTCGCAACCTGCCGGATCGCTCCCTGTACTCACCTCTCTGGCCGCGAGTAGTCTTAGAGGGGTGCCGGCACTTAAGGTCTTGGATGCGTAGTGATAGTAGATCTTCCCCGTATCAACAAAGTTAAAATGTAGTTTTCTTCAAAGACAGTAATGTCTATGAATATAAAGGAAGGCAAGATTGGGATAATACTCCCCGTTTCAAGATCAAGAAGGAAGAAATTGAAAGATTGAGTAGTTTAAAGTTGGATTTGTGCTTGGTTTATTCTTTTAAAGATTTATTTCCTCTTATTACTGTTTTTGAAAACAAATTATGCCTCGTCATCTGTTTACGAGCTAGGGTATTTATTTACTCAGCATTTCCCAGCTGACTTTAGAAACTGCGGTTCCGTTTTCTTTCCCACCGCAGGATTAGAGGAAGAAGGCTATGGTATGGATGGGTACGAGACTCACTGAGGAGGTCACGTCACGTGCTGTAAGATAGATTAAACAATGTTAGATATAATGTGTAATAGTAACGTAGGAAGGACTTGAGAAGTAATGTAATGTTTAATAGTAAGTGTTGGTATGTTGTGCTTTCGATTCTCTGCCGTTACTTTTAGCTTCGGCCTCCCCGATTCGTCCGAGTCGGATAAGCGGGTTGTTGCAGATACATTCATCAGAGATAGATCTCAGCTCCTGCATTTGTTGAAAGACAATTTGTCTAAGGCCCAAGAGATGATGACTTTGTATGCTAACAAACACAAGACTGAAAGAGAGTTCCAGGTGGGGGATTGGGTTTTCTTGAAGCTTCAACACTACAGACAAAGCTCTGTGCAACTCAGGAGTAAGTTGTCAGCAAGATTCTATGGGCATTTTCATGTGTTGTTTAAGGTTGGGAAGGTAGCTTACAAGTTTAAGTTCCTTTACACATCTAGAGTTCACCCAGTCTTTCATGTATCTCAGCTTAAAAAGGCAATTATCTCTTATTCAGCTTCTCCTACACTTCCTCATGTTGGTCCAGAAGGTCAGTTTCTGGTTGAACCAGTGGCCATTCTGGACGGGAAATTAGTTAAACAAGGTAACACATCCAGTGTTCAAGTTTTAGTACAATGGTACAATCTCTATCCCACTGAGGCTACTTGGGAGGATTTCTACAAGTTAAGGGCCCAGTTCCCCCACTTTAAAGCTTGAGGACAAGCTTAATTTCAAGGGGAAGGGACTAGTCAAGGTTGCAGGGTAAGGGCTGAGGTGAAAGAGGGAGTAAACTGTGGTTGTATGAGTGGGACAGAAATGCAATAGGAGATAAACTGTGGTCGTCTACTTCGGAACAGCAGTAGACGACCTCTTTCTCCGATCTCTTCTTCGGCGAATCTCCGACCAAATTCATCCTCAGGCGACCACCTAGCTCAGGTGGACGCCACAAGTGCTCTCTTCAGTTGTACTGAAGTTGAGGCGTCTGAAGGATTGATTGAAGATAGACCGGGGTAACTCTTCGTATTCTCCCGCTTGCATGTAAGACCTTGAATCTATTCTTCAGCAGCTCGCTTTGGCCGCAAAGTTTGGACTTTTCTGACTCTGTAAAGGATCATTTTTCAAGGGCTGGGGGAAGTCTGGATCCTTTGTCTGGAGGGGTTGTAAGCTGGAGAAAGGATATGTGGTGAAGGTGAAGGTAAAAGTGGAGAGAACCAAATTTACAGCCAAAGTCAAACATATTTATGAGATTACTTGAAATACCCCGTTTTGAGGATACTGGTATTTTGTGACATTATTATAAGTACTGGGAGTTAATTTTTATTGTTATTATAAGTTTTGGGGGTTTTATGACTTTTACTTAAATTAATTGGTGTCTTTTAACTAAATTAGGGGGTGGTGGGTGTCTTTTACCTAAACTAAGTGAAGGATAAGTGTATTTTATATACATATATATTTTATTTTAATTTTTCAGTAATAACTAAGTGTTTTATTTGTAAAAGGTAACGGGTCGTGTAAAGTTTAGAACGTTACCAAAAAAAAGTTCTTATTTGATTTTACGTAACCATGCCACCACGTAGCACGGTGCACCCGCCACACCGTAGCAAACCTCATGTCATCTTCTTCTTCACAATCTCCTAGTAGGAAATGAAGTCACCGCCGACCATCTCCGCCTCCAATACCAACACTGCCACCAAGACATCCTCTTCACCCAAATTCAGTCCCAATCAACTCCAAATTGGACTTAGACCAATAATTTCTCTCCAAGACAATCAATTCCGCCAAAATTGTGGTCTGATTCGAAATCAGAAAAGACTGACTTTGGGTCTCCTCCTTCTCCCCGGATTTGTAACCCACAAGCCTATATAAACCTCTCAAAACCCAGTACTTTCACACCCAAAAGCAACCCAACTCGCTCTCTCTCTCCCGTTCGAATCGCCGAGCAAACCCAGCCGGGTCCGACAGGCCAATCCCGACCTCCGGTCGCCCCTGTTTCGTCCGACGCGCCCACCTCCCTCTCCGGCGTCCTTCCCGTCGTCCCTCTTTTCGGCGACCAACAACCCAGCAGCAGCTCCGCTCCGCTCTTCCCATCGCCGCCAACGACTCCCCTTTTTCGTCCAATTCGACGGTAAACCCCAATACCCCTATTTTTTTGGTTCAGTTGTATTTTTGTTTCTATTCACTAATTTGGGGGGGGGGGTTGTAGTTTCTTGTAGCAATGGGTTGGTTTGATTGAGGTTTGAAATCTTGAGGAAAATGGTGAACCCGTATGTGTATGTATAAGGGGGGTACAAAAGTGTCTTTTACCAAACTATTTGGGTACATAACATATTTTACCAAATTATAGGGGTATTAGTTATTTATTATGTAAAGTTAGTATTCACTGAACTTATATTTTGTCCTATATAATCAAGGCTATTATATTTATACTTTAATAAGCTCATATTTTGTAATAGTATTTAGTGTTTATGTTAATTAGTTTCTTTAGTCTAAAAGGAAAAATAAATAAAATACATTACCTTACAAGTTTATAAATATAACTATAGTACAGTATAATATGTTCTTATAATGATAAACTTTAACTTATATATGTCGTTTTTTATAAATAAAAGTGGTTGTTCACCTTGGCAAATGTTGGGGAGAGTAGTAAGGGATTGAATGTGTTTCATATAGGACTTTTTGTGTATTATGGTCGTGTTATCAATATGCTGATTAGAATATTGTTAACTTGTAGGCGACAAGTTCTCAGACGAAGGGTACGTTAAGTACTACGACTGAGCCGTTGTAGTTGCTTTTATTTGAGGTGAGTAAACATGCCAGGTCTATCGCCCATTCCTTTCTTCGTGTCAAAAATATGTTATGTGATTTTATATGTTTACTTGAGTAACTGGCTTATTTGATTTTCCTAAAGTGATGATATCACAACTATCATATGAGAAATTAATAAAACGTAACGACGTAAAGTGGAATGGTTGTACCGGGGAACACTTTATTATTTATTCTTGGGTTTGGTCGATTTTGACTACGGTCTCTCGACCTACTTTATTTTATTTTTACTCGGTCGCAACAGCCCAGAGTCGCTCCTTGTACTTACTCCCCTGGCTGCAAGAAGTCTTTCGGGTGTCGACACTTATGGTCTTGGTAGCTTGTGATGGTTGGTTCTTCCCCGTGTCAACATAATGGTAAGGTGGACACTTAGATTGCATTTAACTTTTTTTTGAGGAAATGTTTTTATTTAGAAAATCGGGCTATGGCCCAACATATCAATCTCAATTACATTTTTATCCAGTCCGGATCATAACAATACCAAGAAAACAAAATCCCACTTTGGATAATCTTTTGGGCCACCAAGTGGGCTGCAGCATTACAGATGCATGGAGTAAATGAGGCCACGCAGCGCGTAGAATTCTCGAGAAGTTTTGAGCAACACACGAGAGTCATCAGGCTATATGAGGTGTCTTCCACTACCATTTCACTTTCCTCATTGAAGAGAAGTAAATTATCTCTCCCTATCTCTCAAACGGTTCCAGAGAGAAATGAGATACTTTGAATCGCTCTAAAAAATACCGACGAAATCTCCATCTCTTTCGTCATTTTTACTCCTTCGAAGATCGCCTGAGCTTCTAGATCTCTAGCAGACGATTCGAAAGGCAATTTAATCCCCTTACCGGCGACGAGGAGGCCATTTTCGTCACAAACGACCACTCCGGCGCTTGCTAGTTGCAGCTCCTGGATCCAGCTTGCATCCGTTTTGATCTTGAGCCAGTTTTGAGGCAGCTTTGACCAAAGCTTTGCAGGATTTGGAAGGATCTGAGCCGGTTGAGACTCATCCCTCCCATGCATGTTCAGATCCATAAAAGATAAGTTCTATTTTACCTCTTTTATCAACAAATTTGTCGATTTCCTTGTGTTTTTTGTGGACGATTTGATTTATGTTGGACCAAATCGAAGAAATTCCCAAAGGAGAACTTGCTTCTTTCATCTTCTTGCAGAGAGTTGAGTTTGTCGCATGTTGGATGCTGTAAGAGCCCTTTCCAGATCTCCTTCGAGAAATTACATCGCCGAAACAGATGAGTCTCGGCCTCTTCCTCTGCATCGCAAACCGGACAACAAACGGGTAAGTCTATTCATCTTCTTCTGAGATTGATTCTTGTTGGGAGCCCGAATTTACAAAATATGTTAAAAACTTTCTTCTAAGGGAAATATGTTGTAAACTTGGTCTAAGTTATAAGTATGTCGAAAAGCAAAACTGTAGATTCACTTACATTGAATTTACTACTGTTCAATTTAGGTTTTTTCAACAAGATTTTCATAATCTTTCTAAAAAAAACAGATTTTCGTAATCTAGATTTATAGTGTGTTTTGTTAGATTTTATTTTTGAGAAAGCAAGCTTGTATTTTTCTTCAAAAGAAAGCAAGAGAGTATTTTATTAATAGTGGGTTTTATCGATAACCCATGAGTCATACAAGTAGGGAGGGTAACATATTCTTAGGGCCGGCACAAGACATTTTAGAGCCTAAAGAAAGTAACAACTTTGTGGCTCAAAAAAAATGAAAAAAAAAAGAAAAGAAAAGAAAAGAAACTCAAACATAAAATAGTCTATTTTTAAAAGAAGAAAAAAAACTATATATTTTTTATTTGCAATGCATAAGTACGATGGATTTGGTTCAACATTTAAAACGTTTACAATATTTTGGGTCAAGTTTGTGGCAAAAACATAGATTACGACTTGACTAACATTAATGCATGGTAATTACGTATTAAAATAAAAAGATATCTGAATTAAAATTACAAAAATACGGGGCCCTACCGGTCCGGGGGCCTAAAGCGGTCACTTCGGCTGCTTTACCATAGGGTCAGGTCGGCATATAGCCTAATAAGAAAATACATTACAGCCCAAGCCCAAGCCCAATTTAACTAGGTCATGGTCATATATATATTTGCGTCATTTCGACACCAAGAACAATCGAAAAAAAAATGGGACTCAGTCTCAACTCCATTATAGCAGAAGCAAAAATGGGACTCAGTCTCAACTCCATTATAGCAGAAGCATCAATCGTTCCGTAAGAAACCCCTTTTTTTATAAGATTTGTCTTAATTGCACTACATTGATGAAAAAATTCCAGCTAAAAACTTTAATTTTTTCAAGAATACTAAGATTCCAAATATTCTTCTAAAAATGGTCACTACTAGAGCTGCTAGTAGACATAAGAATATAGAAACCATCACGGCATAAAATGGCGACTGTAACATAATATGTTGATCTAACAATGTCCATCCTCCAGCCCCAATAGTGCTGTAGGCTGCAAAATATGAAGTATCCTTATGCATCAAAATCACAAATTACCTCTTAAATTCCTACACAGATTTTTCTGTATGCCAATAAAATTTAAACCAAATCATTCAAAGCTGTTACGATATTACAAGCATCCGAAAAATTTTGAAAGCTTGAAAGATTTATCATCCGAAAAAGATTTACCAAATTATAGCTGCTAAAATATAATTTGTGCCCCCTGAGGGCATATGCTTTTACCCTCCTACGTCCTCCTTGCCCCTCTTGATCTCTGCCTGGCTTCAAGCCACTCCATCGCAGATGCAGCATAATCCTCATTGCCGCCACACGATTTGTCGGGTAGGGTCAACGTAAATCATAGTCTGCCTGCCATGCTGGAGGTCTTCTAGTTCTGGAAGACCTTCGCCAGCCCTGACCTCCCTCGTCCGCCGCTACCTGAGCTACCACGTCTGCAGCCTGAGCTCCCTCATCAGCAACCGGAGCTTCCTCGTTCTCAACCGGAGCTTCCTCGGCGGCCACCGGAGCTTCCTCGTTCCCAACCGGAGCTTCCTCGGCGGCCACTGGAGCTTCCCCGTCGGAAACCGGAGCTTCCTCCACCTCAGGAAACACCCCATCTGGTTGAGCCATTGCATCAGCACTGCAGGTACTAGTAGTCAAGATCTTACCAAAGAGCTTCACCTCACCACTTTTAAATGGTCTTACCAAATCCAATGTTGTGTTACCACCAAGATCGGACCTCTTGTCTGTTATCGACAAAAAAGTTAATCGGGAAGCTGAACTATTATTGGCCTCTAGACTGTTGCAATTCTGGAGAAAAGAACCACCCTGCAGCATTTTCAAACTAGCACTTGCATTCCCATCTACCTCAGCAGCAATGTTCTGAAGTAAAGCAGGGTTTTTCGGGCAAAAATTTCCACTTATCTCATTCCTGGTTGATGCCACAGGTATAAGCTGTGCCAATGGGACCTGGCAAGATTCAACACAGGGAGACACAACAAAAGCAGACTTCTGCTTGTTACTATCATCTGCATCACCCTGCTTACCCTGCTCAAGCATTCTCTCACAATGGCATGAAGGAGGACATACATTAAGGTCAAACCAGCTGGAAAGTGACCCTGAAGAAGAAGGATGTAATTCCAAGCCAGTCAGTTGTCTCTTTTCAGGATGTTCCACAAGAGTGTTTCCATCAATGGCAACATTAGAAGCCTTCTCCGATGTATTCATGTCTTGGTCAGGCCGATCAACGAGAAGGGACCCACAAACAATTGCACCTACATTGACATCTTCACAAGCAGAACTGTTCTCTGATTGCAGCTGTTTCATCGCAAGGTCAGTTACTAAACATGCAGTAGAATCCTTACTGGCGATAGTCTCACCTTCAGTACCATATAGAGTGATATTATTATGATCAATGGATATCTCACAGGCCACTGGTTGCTCCAGGACAAATCCTGACCCAGTATCACCATCTTCACCGCTGTTAAATGGCGGCGCCAAAAATGATTTACTATTCATCTCATCCGAACAAGTATCATCAGCAACCTCAGGTGTCAAAGGTTTTCTCATGGAGGATGAACTATCAAGGGCGTCAAAGTTATCTATCCTCTCTATACTATCATCATTAAGTTGTGCGGCTCTATAATTACTAGCCGCCGCCAACAAGGAACTCAATTCAAAGTTCTTCGGAATTGTTGCATCATCGCCGGGGTTAGCAGCAACAGCTGAGACTGCATGTCCAAAGAGTTTCGATGTTACAGTACCTGCACCGTCTGCACACTCACCTCCAAGGGGATCAGGTACTTCCTCCATGTCATTCTCTTGATCGTTAACAGTCGAATTTACAGAAGAAACAAATTGTAAACCAGCAACCTGAGAAATCGAATCAGGACCAACAACCTGAAATTCACTAGTTATAACTTCAGTATTCCCAAACAAAGAACTGGATGGTACAGGACAAGGACCACTAGTTCCAGTATGGGATTCCAAAGACTTCAACTCATTCTCAAGAGAATCGATCTCAGATATAGTCATCTCCAATGCCTTTGTAACACTACCCTTCAAAACCTGTAACTTCTTCAGAGCAGCGGCCCTAACAATGCTAGACTCTTCTTCCACGAGTTTACTAAGTGATGAGATTAAATTGGCAATTGAAGTGGCGTCCAGGCTCTCTAAATCAAAATCTTTTGCTCCTAAAATGTCACTGGGAGGGAGATCTCGTGAGCCACTGCTCCTACTAGTAGCATTGTGAGTGGTTGATTTGTCCGGAAACCGCTTCTCTATACCTGTCCGAAGAAGGTAACAACTGATTAATGAGATGCATAAAAGAGAAAAACCTCCAAAAAAAGCACTACTTATTTTAAATATAATACTAATAGTTATTTTTAAGAAAACGGTTTTAAATGTCCCATCTACTCAACCCTAAGTTGTTGCTTTGATCCAACAGCCATTTACAAACTAGCCTCACAGAAATGAACAGTAAAATCATGAGCTCTCTTAGTATATAGATGGGAATCTCAAAATGAAATGCCTCCTGCTGCATACGTGGAAATGGTGTACCTCAAATGGTCATGGTGTTCTGATTGACGATATGTTCCTCTTGCCATAGCTTTTAAGGTCTTTCTTTCAAGAACTCCTGGGTATCTAGTTTAACCTTTGTCAATCTTTGCAGTCAAGGTAGCACCACACTTGTGTTCCAATTTCAATTAAATTTAAACTTTTGATAGGTCAAAAGAGGCATCATATGATACCGGTATAATTCCTAAAAAAATAACCTATGAACTAGTAGAGTACTTCTTTTAATAGGTGATATGCACAGTATATTGTATCCTAAATAAACAGCTTTCAGCTGTATCTTTAAACACAATACAATTAAGAAAAATTCAGATGGCAACAAATACCCATAGGTAGGCTTAAATACTTGCCCGAGATAGGACGTTCCCCATATCCAACTCTCCACTCTTCATTCAGTTGGCACCGCAATAGACAGACGAAGTATCCAACTCTCCCCTCTTCAGAGCTTTGTCTAGTTAAATGATCCTTCAAACGTTTCTAAACAAACGATTATGATTGGAGACACTCTACTTACCTAACGTCTACCTTGGAATATATCTAGATAAACTATGCAACACTAACAAATGGAAACCTTGTATTGAGACTACTACTCAACCGTACAAGGTTTACTTGCACTGCATCAGGCCATTTCTCTTACCAAATTTAACCAGTTAGCAATTAGCACATGATCTCCCACTTGAAAACACTGACTGTTTACATATATCTAATTTTAAGTAACCACAATAAATCTATGAACCATGTGTAAACAAAGTTACCTACAATTGACAGGAAAATATATCAGTACCTGGTGAAGAACTGCAGCCCGCCGAGGAGAGGGTAATAGGAGAAGCAAAGCCTGGGAAGCTTTTATCAGCCAAGTTTGGCAAATCCGAACATGAAGCTTCTATGCTGCAACAATCAACCCCTCCATTCCTGGTTGCACTATCATCAGAGACGCCAACTTTCCTCTTCTCGTACTCCACCAAGCCCTCGCCCCACCTAACTCGCGACTTCTTCCTGGAAATTTCAGATAGAGCAGCTGATTGAACACAACCGGAAGGATCCCCTGATTGAGTCTCTACCGGATTGGATATCTTGTCTTGTACCTCAGCTTTTCCCTCAGAAGATTCTGCACCAGAACTCTTTGAGCCACTCAAGCGAGTCCATCGACGAAGTTTCCAATCACTTGAACCCAGGGAGCCTCCGCTTTCCAATCTCCGGCAGGTGCCCAATGCACTGATACAATCAATCTTATCATGCAGGACTTTCGGGTGAAGTTCATCGATTGCATTGCCCGGATCAAAACGAGGGAGAGAGTTGTCAGTTGGCATGTCACCAACCAACTTCTGAGCACTAACATTCGGTGGCTTGCCAGAGCCGTCAGTAACTCCACCATTCTCTAAAGGGTGGGCTTCAAAGTCCCTCTGAGTACTTCCATCGCTATTTCTACTGCATCTTCCATCCACAGCAAACTCAGATGACTGCACGGTCTCACCATCTACAATCTTCTCGCTGAAGCAGTATGGAGAAGCAATCTTCTCACTGGAGAGCAAATCAAAAGCATTCTTATCCCCAGAGTGCAATGGAGAAACAATCGTCTTGCTAGGGAGGAATGAAGGAGTATCCCATTTACTGGAGCGACTTGTAGTAGTAGTCTGAGCCCTATCAATGGAGTGGTGTGGGGTACCAACCCAGTCAATGGAGTGGCCTGCCGTATCAACCCTGCCAATGGAGTGGTGTGGAGTATGAGCCCTGTCAATGTAGGGGGATGGAGTATCAACCCTGCCAATGGAGTGATGTGGAATACCAACCCTGTCAATAGAGTGGCGTGGAGTATCATCCATGCCAATGGAGTGGTATGGAGTACGAGACATGTCAATGTAGGGGGGTGGAGTATCAACCCTGCCAATGGAGTGGTGTGGAGTACCAACCCTGTCAAAGGAGGGGTATCGAGTACCACCAACCCAGTAATCAACGGAGCGCTGCAAGTCATTGGAGCGTTGTGGAGTACTACCATAGTTATTGGAGTGCTGAGGAGGAGAGCGATATCCACTATTGTTGGGGCGGCCTGGAGTACGAATCCTGTCCCTGGGGTAGTAGGAGGGAGTCCTCCTGTCATTGGGGTGAAACGGGGAAGCCATTCCGTCACTGGGGGATACAGGTAGAAGCCGTTCTTATCTTCTTTTTCTTTTTCATTTTTTTGTAACGCTTTATTTCTTTTTCGTTTTTTTGTAACGACTTTTTCCTTTTTCGTTTTTTAGTAACGGCTTTTTCCTTTTTGGTTTTTTTGTAACGCTTTTTTTTCTTTTTCGTTTTTTTGTAACGCATTTATAAGAAAAAAGGCGTTACAAAAAAACGAAAAAGAAAAAAGGCGTTATAAAAAAACCAAAAAGGAAAAAGCCGTTAAAAAAAAACGAAAAAGGAAAAAGCCGTTACAAAAAAACGAAAAAGGAAAAAGCCGTTAGAAAAAAACAAAAAAGAAAAAGAAGATAAGAACGGCTTCTCCCTGTATCCCCCAGTGACGGAATGGCTTCCCCGTTTCACCCCAATGACAGGAGGACTCCCTCCTACTACCCCAGGGACAGGATACGTACTCCAGGCCGCCCCAACAATAGTGGATATCGCTCTCCTCCTCAGCACTCCAATAACTATGGTAGTACTCCACAATGCTCCAATGCCTTGCAGCGCTCCGATGATTACTGGGTTGGTGGTACTCGATACCCCTCCTTTGACAGGGTTGGTACTCCACACCACTCCATTGGCAGGGTTGATACTCCACCCCCCTACATTGACAGGTCCCGTACTCCACACCACTCCATTGGCATGGATGACACTCCACGCCACTCTATTGACAGGGTTGGTACTCCACATCACTCCATTGGCAGGGTCGATACTCCACCCCCCTACATTGACAGGGCTCATACTCCACACCACTCCATTGGCAGGGTTGATACGGCAGGCCACTCCATTGACTGGTGTTCTTGCTTGGTTTTCTTCTTCAGCACCACAACCTCCACCGCAACTGAATCCCCACCACCACGGCAATTATGAAACCTCTTTTATGAGAATTTTCTCCCTGTTTTTTTCTCCCATGTTTTTGATAATTTAAGTGATCATGTCCGTGGTGTTCATAGTGTTACTTTATCTCCAAATCAAAGACAACAAATTGTAACCAGCAACAAAACCACTCTCTACCTTGGATTAGAGCCCAACAGGATTAGAGCCCAACATCAACAATAACAACGACAAATCTGACTTCTTGGTGTTCAATTGTATCTCAAAATCAAAGACAAGAATTAAAATTGAATTCACCATCAAGAACCCCATAAATCTGAACCCCCATCAAGAACCTAATTAAACACATGACCACCGCAAACCACCACACAACCAACCAAACCAAGTCACCAACCCTAATGCCTTAGACGTCATTCACCCCACAATAGCACCACCGCCGACAACCCATCTATCCCTCTCCGTACACAACCCACATCCACTATCACCATTCAATAACAACCAATAGAACCTCCACGGCTTCCTCCTGAAAACCCCAATCTTTAAGCATCCACAGATTCCTCCAATCCCTAACTTGAAACCCAAAGATTGAATTCACACCATCAAGAACCCCATAAACCTCCACACCTTCCTCCAATTCCTAAATTGAACCCATTAAGCAACCTTCGTCCCAAAAAATGCGATTCATGGTTCTTGAACCACCTTGCCTCACCGGAACCACCTCACTGGAAAACGCCATTTACAAGTTAAACCTGAACCCAGTTGCACACACACCCAGCCCCTGCTCGATAAGAACAACCACCAAACCACCTTGTCGGCAAACGCCATTAACGGCGCTAAACCAAATTCACCTATGTTAGATCGAGAGGGGGGAGAGAGACATAAAGGCGGTACGACAGAGAGACAGAGAGAGATATCCAGTTCTGTTTCTTCGATCTGTCCTTGTGTTGCTTTGATTCGTTCTTCTATAAGTGCTGGGTTCGATGGATGGGTTTCAGAGAGACAACATAATGTTTGCTCTCTATTGTGTATTCCTTCGTGTTAATGCTATGTTGTTTAACATGATTATTGAAAGACAAAAAAACAGATGTATGAAAATTTGAAATAAAAACTTCAAATTTGCTTACAAACTTTGTTCCTGAAATGATACCCTATAAGACATTTTGTACCGTTCACATTCTATGTTAAGAAGGTGCTGGTGTTATATTTTTGCAAACTTATGTTGAGAACGAGTTGGCGTTATATTTTTGCAAACTTATAGAATGACCATAAATATATTTATGTCCTTTCTTTTCATTCATTAAGTATTTCCTAATTTCTATCAATTGATTATGACAATTTCGTGATTAATTCCCATAACTTTCTGTTCACGGAATTTGCTTACGGCCATGTTACTTCTTCTTCTTCTTGCTTGCTTATGCCAAATCCTGTTCTGGCTTCATTTTTAAGCATTGTATGTGCTTTCTTGAACCTCACTGGCATGTAATAGTTGGGTTACACGGATCGCTGAGAGATAGTCAAAATTGAATTTTGCTGAATTCAAGCATCGCTTATTTCCATTCTGTTGATTTGATGCGATCATCCAACTCACTCGTCCAATCTCTGGTCGGTGCCCAATGCACTGATACTATCAATCTTTTTGTTTCAGGGAAATGATGACTCGTAAACACTAAATAGGATATCCATGTTTGGACGAGTAGATGATATTGTCAGCATCCAGGAGCTATAAAACCCCGAGGTCCACCTGTAGTATTTCGCTCAAAAGGTTGTTGCACTTTTTCTATATTCTTACTGATTTTTTTTCAGTTCCGATTTTCAATTGCAGATCATGTTCGACAAAAGAGTTTCTGTTAGGTTTGAACAAGTTTTTTCATACTGATTTTCGATTACTATTTTCTTTTGCAGATCATTCTCCGTCTTCTCGCCCACCTTGATGAAAATTGAAGAAACAAGGGAAAGTTCATGTTGAGAAACTGTCAGCCACTTTTGTGGGGGAGATAAGGAAATGTGAAGCTTTAAGCTGACAACATACTGTTTGCTCTCGTTTGTGTATTCCTTCGTGCTAATGCTATGCTGCTTAACATGATTATTGGGAGACCCAAAAACAATAGATGTATGAAAATTTGAAATAAAAACTTCAAATCCGTTTACAAACTTTGTTCCTGAAATGATCCCCTAGCAGATTTGAATAAGACATTTTGTACCGTTCACATTCTGTTTTGAGAAGAAGCGGGTGTTATCTTTTTGCAAACTTATGTTGAGGAGTTGGCTTTATATTTTTGCAAACTTATAGAATGACTATAAATATATTTCTGTCCTTTCCTTTTATTCATTGAGTATTTTCTAATTTCTATCAACTGATTATGGAAATTCCGTGATTAATTCCCATAATTTTATGTTCACGAAATTTACTCATGGCCATGTTACTTCTTCTTCTTCTTGCTTATGTCCAATCCTGTTCTGGCTCCATTTTTAAGCATTGTATGTGCTTTCTTGAACCTCACTGGCATCTAATAGTTGGGTTATACAAATCGCTGAGAGATAGTCAAAATTGGATTTTGTTGAATTCAAACATTGCTCCTCTCTATTATTTTGAGTTGATGCTCTATGTCTCCAACATCCAAATTGGAATAGTTAATCTAAGAAGGGAAACTTTTGTTTCGGTGAAATGATGACTGGTAAACACTATATAGGATATCCATGTTTGGACGAGTAGATGACATTGTCATCATCCAGGAGCTAAAAATCTCCGAGGTCCTCCAGTAGTATTTCGCCCAAAAGGTTTTTGCACTTCTTCAATGCACTTGGAATATTCTTTTAGATTACACAAGAAAGTATACATCATCCAACTTTTCTTATATGCAGATTTTGAATTGGAACGTGAAGTCGAGTAAGCTGATAATTTCTATCAAATTGGTTCATCCGAAAAAAATCAGGTAACACAAATATTAACAATGACACACAATTATTTATAGGTAGGACAGTCTAATTGGTTCGTAACACTGGATTTCTCTGTTTGGTATTTATACAGGTTATTGTGCATTCACCAACATGGAATCTATACATATCGGCGGATAATGGCATTTATCATAGAATGGATAATAAGGTCCAATTGTGGTTAGGCTAAGGATCACAATTATGCCAAAATTATAAATTTTAATAGGCATGACAATGTATGTTGTTTTTTAATGGTGATTTTGTGATATAGCTGTACTATACAATTTGCTATGGAACAAAATATTCTAACGGATTTTTTTTAATGTGTTTGCATATTCATTTCTAATGATTCTATTATGCCTCCATATTCTACGGAATGCCGTTCTAAATAGATCCACTTGTCATATAAGTATCATGAGATCCTAAAAGCAATAATGCTTTGGAATAATCTTCTTATTCTAGAAAGAGAGAGCTCAAAAACGGGTTTCACTTCAAATTGGGTCTTGATTTAGATTGGGAAAATCGTGCGGTTTAAAAAAAATAGGATTTGTGATTTTCTTCTTATTATTATTATTATTATTGTTTTTTATTATATATAAAATATATACATATTATATATAGATATTATTGAGTTGTATTTTATAATATATATATATATAAATTTAATATATATATATATATTAGTTCTTTAATATTTTTAGTTGTGTTTTAGCTTATGTAAATTTATGTTGTTCCAGAGATTTATTAAATTTTCGGTGAACTAAAAGTTGTGTTCATGTAGGAGTACATTTCCAAGTTGATAAAATAAAACACATATATTAGTTGTCAATATTATTGAGTTGTATTTTATCATATATAAATTTATGTTGTTGCAAAGATTTCTTAAAATTTCGGTGAACCAAAAGTCGTGTTTCAAGAAACATAGTATTAAAAATAGTACAACCAAAGTTATGTACGAGTACATTTTTCGCATGCTTCCAAGTCGATATAATAAAATACATACATAGAGTCTTACATAAATAAATGTTTAAGTTTAGTTATCTTTTTCTAGATATCTTGAGTGCATATCTAATGCTTATAGTGGTTGTAGATTGAAAAGGCAATGATCACATTAATAATTCACGTGAAAAGGTAATTGATTCACTATATTAATTAGTATGTAAAAAGGTAATATGAGTTTAAGTGTGAGGGTAAAATATGTATAAAGTGTGTCATTTTGTTTAATGGCTATCATGTTTTTTAGCATGTATATTATATACTATATATCGAGGGGTAACGTACATTTTTTACTAACTAATGGATAATATTTCACCAATTGGTTACCTCCGAGTGGAAAATAAATTAAATTAATAAACAATAACCATAATAATGAGATAGAAACAAGCACATACTTAATAGAATTGTGACTTACCACTCCGTCTCTTCTCTTTAGCACCATTTTCTATTTTGGGATGTCTCTTCTCTTTCACCCCATTTTGTATTTGGGTAACCTTAAACAGTTGAAATGACAACAATACCCTCACAAATAATACCCCACATACTTTTTCCCCACCCAACCCTACCCATCTCACAACCTTATCCTTTCATGACTCATTTTCAAGACAAACATTTACTTTTCTTACTTGCCTTTGTGATATCAATTCAAAGCTTTATTCTTCCTTTTTACTTGCTTTTAATATATATGTGCTCAATCATCTCTTTAGGTGTTGAGGTATTTCTGACTCAGCTTAAGCTAACATTTTGCAAAACTGTGGTTTGGCTTTTGCTATTTTAAAACACCACAGGTTAGTACAGTTGCGGGTAAAGGAGAACGAATCACAACCTTGGGTCAAAGAGCAGTTAGCTGTCATGGAATAACTACAGCTTTCTTCCTTTTGAAACAATGTTAATTTGTCAAGTACCACTTCAACGACCACGTTTGGCCATTCTTTTTCGTAGGAACCCTAGAATTGGAGATTGAAGCATCTCAAATTGCATAATCGGAGATCGTAGCCTCTCAAATCGCTACTACTATCGATAGGTATTGCCAGATGACAGAGAGGAGAGAAAAGACAGAACTTTTACCCATATAAGTATGAGTTTCACTTCACCCATATAAGATACTCCCTCCGTCCCAAATAAGTCTCAATTCCTATTTGGGGAAGAGTGTTCCATTTTCTTAAGTAACATACTTTTTTTCAATTTAATTTTCTCCATACCCATTTTCAAATTCTTGTTTTTTAACTTCCAAATAATATCTCAAATAAAACGAAGGATATTTTAGTAAATCTATCAAATAAACACCTGTAAAAGCCCGTGACAAGTAAAACAGGACACATAATTTGAAGCAAAAGGAGTTTAGTATTCATGCAAGGCTTGAACAATCTGAAGCATTGCAACGAACAAAAGAGGATCAAGGTGGTTGTAGACCGGCGTTAAGAGAGATTCCATGAGCAAACAAGAGGAAATTTTTTTCTCGGTAATTCCTGAACTGAAGATCGAAGGAAGGAGCTTTGGTCGATGACCAATGCCTAAGTGCATAAGTAGGTGAAGTGTGTGAGATCTAAGGGACTAGTTCCTATTTCTACATCAACTGAAAACAAAGTGTTTCATGTAGCTTCAAAAGTTTCCTGAAGGCTTCTTCTGAGAGAGGGGGGCCAGAAGAGCCGGGACACCCTATTTGGCATAGGCCTTGGCTCACCCAAGCTATCAACTTCCGCATCTTGCGCGAAGGAATACAACTCGTGAACTTATCAGGGCATGGCAATTCAAATCTATCCTATCAAGAAAGTGTGACAGAGAAGCTGTAACTCTCCTTGAGATAGCATATTATCGACCTCGTGGCCTATACTTTACTTGACCAACTGATGTGAAAATTGTTAGCAGATGATATGGGGTAAAGGATTAGATAAAATATGTTCAATAAAAATGATTGTGTATGAAGGATTAAGATAACATGTGTTCAATACAGCTGACAAAATGTATGAAGTGGGTATCCTTTCTTTCATCAAATCATGCGAAATGTGAAAAATTATAAAGACGAGAGTCAAGAAGTACCAAGCAGGCCCTCTGAACTAGATTGGTCCGGCGACGTATAGCCATAACCCACAATCCGAGGTCTAGAAATTAACCACCCAGCAATTCGGGACATTGTGGCCTGCCTCATTAAAATCAGTCCACAATATAGCCAGCCAGCTTCTTTGCACCAATGCCAATTGCTAAGCATATCAACCGATGAACTCAGGCAAACTTAATCCTTAAACAACCATTCCACTCATACATCAGAGTAGGGCATTTTTGCACCAATGCTAATTATGGATCACGATTCTCCAAATAGGGCATTTTTGCGACACAGAAAATCTGCAATCACAAAAGAGTCAGCCAAAGACACTAATTAAGTTTCCATCTAAGGGTTGTGTCTCTGCTATTTCATATCATCAATCCAGGTTAGTCTAGGTAATATCATAACAGTAACACCTAGAGTTGTAAGGCGGCTTACCAGTTACCACTAATGACAAAGTAATTAGGGCACACCGGCCTGAATCCTCCATAGAAGAATAGGCACAAATCGTCTCCCTCTTGAGTTGTAGTGGGACTGGTATGATTGATAACCCACATAGTGATCTCTTGAGTTGTACTGAAACTGAGGCGTTTGAAGGATTGATTGAAGATAGACCTGAGGGGTAACTCTTCGTGTTCGTCCGCCTCCATGTATGTAAGACGTCGAGCCTATTCTTCAGCAGCTCGATTTGGCCGCGAGGTTGGGGATTGTCTGACTCTGTAAAGGGCGGTTTTCAAACATTTTCTAGGTGTGGGCGAAAAAACGAGAAAGGAAGGGCTAGTTTGGGAATGCTTGGGGGTGCTAGAAAGCTGCAGTGGAAAACCTGGTGTGAGTTCTCAAAATGTTGTTTGGCAAATATGTAAAAGTTGTTGTGAAATATTGATATTGTAATTTTGTATTTGATAAAATCAAATGTGAAATTGCTCTGAGAAGTGAAATGATAAAAAATATATGACACGTGTCATTTCCGTAAAGATAACTATTGATATTTTAAAAAATTGTGAGATTAAAATCGGTTGTAGATAAATTAATCAAAAGCACTTTCTGGAAAAGCATATCTCCTCTTGTTTCCTGAAAACTGCTGTGGAAACACACTAAAAAATGCGTCTGTTGTCGGAAAGCAACTGTGCTTGCAACAGAAGCATTTCCAAACTCACCCGAAATGTGGTGAAAGTGAAGGTGAAGGTGAAGGGTGACAGGTGGCGATGATTAAAAAGATTAACAAAAAAATCCCAACTCGATTCGCTAACGGAGGAAGCTGTTGTTTATCCATTAAAAGACACTTTGCACTCCTATGCTTAGGCAAAACGAAACCCAGCACCCTTGTGTGTTGAACAATACACTTGACCACCCCTGTAACAGATTAAGGTAGAGACAGATTGCACCGCTCTGTTAAGTTCCGTTCATAAAGCAATGTTTTAAATATTTTTTGACCAATTTACCCATGTTTGTTGGGGTTAAAGTTTTTTATGTGTTCTTGGTCTTCACCACTACCAACAAGTGCATCAAATACAAAACCCTCTTTTCCTTCCTCCTTCATCCTCTTCTTCTTCACCCACGGTAGAATTTTTAACTATGTTCTAAACAAAAGCATATTTTTTTTTACTTTCACTAGAGAAACAAATCCACAGATTAAGGGATGTGAAAGTTTCAATAAAAATCCATTTTTGCTACAAATTCCAAACACAATCCTTCAAAAGGTGTAATCAGCCATTGGAGGCCAAATTTCGAAACTCAGCATCTTCTAAGAGAGCATCATCTTTCTCACTACAAGATTGGGCCAACTTATTTGATAAATCACCAATCTAATTGCCTTTCTATAATCACCATTTGACATTCAGACCATGATTCCCTATCAAGTTACTAATTTATCTAAGATAACTTCAATACCCCGGCAACAATTTTCCTTGCTTGAACCATGAAACTTTGGTTCAAGTTTGAATCAATCCCACCTTCAACCTTATGATTTATCCACTACAACAAACACAAAGTAATCCCCAGTTGAGCTATCCCTAAAATCAACCTTCAAGAGAAGAGCAACAACTTGACAACTCCCCCAAACGGAAACCAATTGTGTCTTCTCCTTGAGCAACCACCGCACCCAACACCGCCTTAACCTCCCTCCGTCATTCATATCTGCAAATTCTACAATACAAACACATCAAAGTTCAAGTATTTTGCCACTCCCAATCGATTGAACCCTCACCCATAACGAAATTGGATCTTTGAAGCTTCGCTTTTGTCCCCAAACTTGCCGACGCCGAGATTTACGCGTTGAAGAAGAAGAAGAAGAAGAAGAAGAAGAAGAAGAAGAAGAAGAAGAAGAAGAAGAAGAAGAAGAAGAAGAAGAAGAAGAAGAAGAAGAAGAAGAAGAACAAAGCAGCACCAGCCCACAATTTGACCAACACATAGCACTTAAAAGCTCTAAAAACAACCTTGCAAATGTCATGCTTTCTTCTCTCTCTCACCGATTGCTCGCAGAATTTAGATACACCCCCTCCAATTAAGTGTGTACGAACCTCCCGAATCCAACCCAGAAACTTAGAAAAAGGAACTAGGGAGAAGAAGATGATTACACATAACTCCTTTGTTACCACTTAGTTATTGTTGATTCTTAGCTCAGTGAACTCCTTATGAATTTGTTTACGAGCTCATGTAGATTACTTGACCTGAATCAATTAATAACGCTATTGAATCTTAGTCCAAAGTGGCTGCATGTCGATGTTTTCACCTTAAAAGACTCTCAAAATTTTCTAAGCGTTGAAAGCATAATTTTCACCAAGCTTTGACGGATAATATCCCCTTTAATAATTTGAATCTGTGGCAAACTTGTTTTATAGCAATGGTAATTAAGCGTTGTTGTTACTCGTCCAGATGATATTTTTCCAATATGTTGTTGAATCCTTGGACAACCACCTTCAAGACAATATTTTCAGATTTCATAATATATCCATGATTACTCATAAACTAGCTCTAAAGTTGACTGTTTGGACTGTTTTCACGCTATACTTAACTGTTCAATTTTTCATTTGAAAAGAATCTCTTAGTCTTCACATTCTTCAGCAAAGTTGCTCGTATTGTCATTACGATTTAAAGGTAAAGTTGGATCAATTTAATCCTTATGGAGAAAATCGCTAGGTTGACTGAACTAGCTGATAGGGGCAAAATAGTGATTTTACTTAAAACTGGAGTTCATTTCAAATTAGTAGCTTGGGGTTTGCAATATGACTTGTATGAATATTTGGAGTAATTTTTTGTGAGCAAATTATATTTGGAGTACTTGAATGTCATTTGAAGTCAGAGTTGATCGAGTCAATCTTTAGGGGTCTTTTTGCAATTTTACTAAACTTCAGGGGATTAAGAGAAAAGATTAAAAATTATAGATCTTCAACCATATGGCTACCTGAGAGTGTTAAAAAGATGATTTCATATTAGTAAGTATGATTTGACTTGTTTGGGGAGTTCATGCTCAATTAGGGGATAAAGTGCAATTTAATCAAACTTCAGGGACTTGAGTGTAAATAATTAAAACATGAGATACAATCTTAAGTGGACAACTTGGAGACTTAGGGTTGAATAGTCATTCTAAGGTAGACAACTAGGATGATACTGCATATGCATTGTGTCTCGCTAATGAGGACATGTACTAATAAGTATGTACACATGTATGTGTAGAGTTTGCCAAGATAAAGAATCAGCATCGCTGATCAGGAGTACTAGGCAAGCTACCAGGTAAGCATATGAATGTTATTTTCCACTGAAGAGTACTGAATTAGATATATGTATGTGTCCATGAGTAGGAGGTGCATGAATCATAGAATAACTAAAGACACATTATAGACATCTATATATGCACATAAAATATGTGAGTATGGGTACTATACATGCTTGTATCTGAATATTTAGCTGAGGAATGTTTCATGTTTACTTTAGACCTTTGTGTGGTCATTATAGTCTCGAGACGTCTAGATGCTGCGGTGGGGGACACACATGAGACCCGGTCTACGGGCTTTCAGTCACTACATTGCTAGCTCCCGACTGTAGGCAACTAGTGCTACTCTCTGGATTGACGATCCAGTAGGGGTGTGCACACTTAAGGTCTAATTTATCTTGGTAAATCATTGGATACTGGAAAAGGGAATTGAGTTTAGATATGTCATAACTGAACACTAAATGATATATATATATATATATTGCTGGTGTAACATTCTCTATGATCTTTGATGCGGCTCAGGTGATTGTGTCATATGCATTACAAGTACATTTAAGTATTTTCAAAATTGTATATATTTTGTTATTAAGTCTAGTTTGGTTCATTGTAATCTGATTTTGTGACGTCACTGCCTTGTATGCTTGGCAGGTGGGTACGCGTGAGACCGGGAAGTAGGTCATCACTTAGAAGTTGTCACACCAGCATATGAAAGCTATAATAGTAAGTTTCTTTTAAGTTTTAGTTTCTTTAGTTCTGCGTTGTCACATAACTGTTAGGATCAGACTCCTTGCTAGGTATATTCGTGCTCAGCAGAGGACATCTCCGGAGAGTCTGAGGAATCCAAGGGTAGTTCTCAGCACTCTAAGATGGGGGTGTTACACTTTCTTCCCTTCCCACTTACGTGAGCTCATCTTTCAAGCTTCCCTTTCAGAAATCTCTAAGAAGATCCATGAATGTTGGTGGAACCCGAATAAGCAATCGTCCTTAAGGACTATCACGGAAGACGTTCTCTGCTTGGGGTCTTGGTTTGAGGAACTTTGACTGGTTTAACCAAGCTCTTCTCGCTTCTAAGGCCTGGCGTATCATGGCTAACCCAAACTTGTTGGTTTCAAAAGTGTTGCTTCAAAATATTTCAGGAAAAGAAAAGCTTTTTGGACGTCGATTGTCCTAGTAATGCTTCTTCGGCTTAGAAGAGCATCCTTCATGGTAGAGATCTTCTTAAGGAAGGAATGTTATGGAAAGTGGGTTATGGTGACAACATCCACATTCTTTAGGACAAATGGATCCTATACTCTTTGGTTTCCTGGGGTGATATTATTGGCTCTAGTTCATCAACCATGATGCCACAGTCGACTCATGAATCTTGTGCGAGGATGACAGGCAACTCTAGAAGAAGGAAAAATTTGCTAAAGTTGTTCCTGCTTTTATAGCTCAAATAATTCTTGCCATTCAGCTTCTTTCCCATCGAGAAGAAGATAATCTTGTCTGAGGCTTCACTTGTGACGGCCATTTCTCCACGAAGTCAGGTAACAACTTCCTTTGCAATAAAAGAAGAAAGACTTTCCCCCAGGAGGTCTGTTTATGAACACCAAGGATGGAAATGGAAGAATTTGGGGCTCTATCTAGGGTCTTAACATACCAGAAAAAGTGGGAAATCCTCCTTTGAAAATGCGCTCATGGAAATTTTCTAACCATGTCATATCTCAGTCGACGCTTTAATACCAGTGACAGCCATTTTCGCCTTTGTTTAGCCAAAATTGAGAGCCTGGATCACCTCTTCTTTACGTGTCCTGAGGTTGACCCTCTCTGGTTTGAGGGTGGTTACAAACCCTTCCCTTAGAAGTGTTTTGAGGAAGATCTTGTAGACATCATCTCCACCTATAACATTCAAGTCATTCACACCATTTGGGCTATTTAGAGAGGTCAATGCGGCAAGATTTTCAGCAATACAAACTTCTCGGTTAGTGGTATTCGACTATTCGTCGAGCTATGGAGGAGGAGAAATCCTTGCTCTCCCAAGATGCTTCCCTTTTTTCTACTGCTAGTCCTAGCCCCCACGCTCAGAAACCACATTCTAACTCATTTAACCTCAAAAACTCGCCTTGCAGTGATCATGTCCCCCTCGCTATTTTTGTTGACGGTGCTTGGCATCAAAGCTCCTTTTCTTGCTCAGTTGGGTTGCATAGTATTGGGGATGACAATGTGGAATGCATTATTGTAGTTAAAAGCCAATGCCTCGAGTGCCCTTCAACATGTCCTCCTCGAGTGCCCTTCCCCCTCCCCCTGTGGCTGGTTTTGACGAGGATTAGGGCTCTGCCGCTGCTTTCCGCCGTCCACGCAGCTGCCATCTTCCGTCCACGCCGCCGCCGTCGTGTTGCTGCTACTGCCTCTGTCTTCAATAGCCTCCAAGTGGTTTAGGGTTCCTTGCAGCTTGTTGGGCCTTTTTGATGGGCTTTGTTTTTATTTTCTGGTCTTGGGCTAGGTTGTCTTTAGTGTTGTCATTTTGGGCTGCTTTGTCAAGGGGGTTTAGGAGGCTCTTGATGTCAACGAGCCTTTTTTTTTATGGGGTTTGTTGTTGGGTGCCCTCGAACATAACCCACTAGGTTCCTAGTTTGTTGAGGCATTTGGTTTGTTTGTAGGTCTTTTCGGTTGGTTCAGGGGTATGCCCCTTTTCTCTTTGTAATCGTTTTTATAAATCTATAAAATCTTTCGTTGCCGGAGAGAGAGAGAGAGAGAGAGAGAGAGAGAGAGAGAGAGAGAGAGAGAGAGATTCCTAACATTAACATTAACACTGATTGTTCTTTGGCTAGTTCTTTGTTTCAGGGGACGTGTAGGCCGGTCTTCCAATACTCTCCCGTTTTTGGTAACATCAGGGGAGCTGTTACCTTTAGATACGAGTCAACCGTATCTTCATCGTCCATTAGCAAAGTTTTAAAAACCGGACCGGCCATCGAACCGGTGAGGCACCGGTTCATGGTCGGACCGGTCGGACCGGTGGTCGGACTGGTGGTCGGACCGGTTCAATTGCACGTTTATTAATAATATATATTTATTATTTTATATACAGAAATAGTAAAAAAAAAATAGTCATAAATATATATAATTTTTTTTTTAATTTGAAGCTTATTTAGAATGTAGACTTATATTTGCGAACGATAAATATTTTTGAACATTTTGATACTAAAAAGTTATATTTTGTAAATTGATGTTTATTATGGGTTGGGATAAATAAACATCTATCATTGTCAAATATAGATATAAATACTTAACTTCAAATATGTGATAGGGTATGCAAAACATAACACTCCTATTATATTTACAATATATTTATTAAATAAAAATAAGAGAACTTATAAAAAAAGCTGATAATGTTTAGAAAGGAAACTTACTGAAATGAGTTTAAGTATATTGATACCTCCTTTCAAGACATGTAAGCGTCTCTGGCATGGTGGTAAGTCACTTGCGTTGCAATCACGAGGTCTGGAGTTCGATTCCCAGATCCGGCAATAATTCTTTTTAATTAAAGGAGAGAACCGGCGGGTCCAAACCCGACCGGTTCGGCGGTTGGACCGCCGGTTCGGATGACGTGGAGCGGTTTTCTTGCATGGACGGTCTGATTACCTGACCGGACCGGTCAAGCTCCGTTTCGCCGGTCCGACCGGTCGAACCGGCAGGTCCGGTCCGGTTTTTAAAACATGGTCCATTAGTATTATTAGCTGGTTAACTTATTTATTTAATTAGTCTTGTCCGTTCTTTCTCGGCCCTTTAAGTCGAACAGTCTAGGGTTAGTTTTCTATTTTAACATTGTATCGCTCAGTTTATTTTAAGCAATCAAGAAACAATTAAAAGTGTTTCGTGTTTAGTGTGTGTTTCGTGTAGATGTAGAGACTTGATAGCGTCTAGAATTGATATCGTGTTAGGTAAACCCTAACACCTTTCCTTTTGCACAAAGTTTATCGTGTCGAGGTTGCAAAAGACCAGAATGCAGTGGAAGCTGCAATGTTAGATTACATCCTATGTAATCTTGGACACTTCTTTTCTTTGTTTGATGTTTGTATCTGGTGTGTTTCTCCATACTTTAATTATCGGTTGACTTTCCCATAAAAAAGTCACAGAGTTCCGGATTGATTCAGAAAATAATATAGGTTACGACGTTTCAGAGTGATTCGCACTACCTTATATGCTAGGAGTATGTTGTCTGCTTCTTCAAATCGTTTGAGCAGAAACGTTTGCTGACTCGGAGCTAGTGTAAGAGCATTTGGCGTGGGTCAAAATGTAACAAAGAAAAAGTACTGGTATCGCTGAAGAATAACCAAAGTATATACCCGATAAATACTAGTCTCACTAGTCACTACACCCTCATTTGTATTTGCAGCATTCTGACACCTACAGATAAACACAGATGAACCAGACATCACATCGCCACCAATGGAAACCAACCGGCTGAAGAGTAGAATTCCAGCACATGAAAACTGTAACCATGTTGTAGAAGAGAAGACGGCAACCATACATCATCATACACATAAGGCATGATTCAACATCAGGATCACTAGATTTATTGATCTGGATAGTCGTCCATGATTGGGAGCTCGCAATCTGTATCCTAGTTCGCACCCTAATCAAATCTTCTACAACTCACTACAACAGCTACATATCTGCAATAACCAACGATCGGCACTGCTAGAATCAAACCTGGGTAGCCAACGATCCTGATCTTGCAACCTCCATCACAGTTCACACCCTAATAAGCAGAGAATCAACCACCAGTCTCACAGTGCCGACCTAGAACCAAAGTAGGCTGTAAAACAATAAGCATCATTATACTGAACAGCGACATGCAAGTATGATTATTATCACAGTGAAGCCATCAAGAAATCACATCTGCAGGAAGGAAGGCCATCATAAGAAGGCATCGAAAACATAAATTACCCATTACCTCCTAAACACCTACACAGATTATTCTGTATGCCAATAAAATTAAACATCATCCAAAAGCTGCTACGATATTACAAGCATCCGAAAAAAAAGGTTTTTAAGTCAGAACAAAAAGACAGATTTGGCATCTGCCTGTTTCCCCCTATCTATTTCCCTGCAATGGAGATGCAAAAACTATAATACAGGATGGCAAATAAATAATTTGCCACTGAGGGTGTGCGCCTTTACCCGCCTACGTCCTCCTTGCCTCTCTTGATCTCCTCTTGGCTTCAATTCGCTCCATCGCAGCTGCAGCATAACCCAACCTAATTGCCGCCACAGGGTCTCCAACATTGCCGCTAATTGATTCCCCGCCAAAAGCTCCTATTTTTCCTATGTGACTTGCTCCAGGCATCGCGATCTCTCCTTGCTGGGTACTTTGGAAACCTTCAACTCCATTGTTCCGCCTCAGCCTCTCAGGAAGCAGCGCCTTCACCTCAGGAAATACCCTGTCTTGGTGTTGCCCAATATCAAAATTGAAGGGCTGAACTATGTTGTTGCCTGCATTTTCCCAGTTATACAGCGGATGTTCCGCAACTGCATTGCTGCCAAAATACTGCCCATTACCTGCTGTAACTGTAACTGATGGCTGCTGGGCATTAGGGAAGGAGGGTGTGAAATTGGAGAAAGCAGCAGGATACTTAGCCAGTAAAAGGGATGAGTCTGGCAAAGAAGTGATCCCAGGTTGTTGTACTCTGTTCCCATCCCAGAAACCATAACTCCTCAGTGAAGCATTCTCAAGGCCCAACCGTTCACCCTCTGGTGGAACTGAGTTTGCATCCGCGCTGCGGGCACGGGATGATCTCATGTTGAGACCAACACTTCTCCAACCAGCAAGTGGGTTCCCATTGTGATTATTTTCTTGGACACCATTACAATCATTCTGCACGGTTGAGGTACTACTAGTCAAGATCTTACCAAAGAGCTTCACGTCACCACTTTTACATGGTCTTGCCGAATCAGATGAAGTGTTACCACCATGGTCGGATCTCTTGTCTAGAGACAAAAAAGGGAATCGGGAAGCTGAACTATGGGGCTCTAGACTGTTGCATTTCTGGAGGAAAGAGCCCTGCAGCAAATTCAAACCAGTACGTGCATTCCCATCTACCTCAGCAAGGGTCTGAAGTAAAGCTGGTTTCTTGGAACAAATATTGGCACTCATTTCATTCCTGGTTGCTGCCACAGGCATCAACTGTGCGGCTGGAATCTGGCAAGATTCAACAAATGGAGACATAGCAAGCACAGACTTCTGCTTGTTACAATCATCTGCATCAGCTGAATTGATACCAGCTGTTGACTGCGCACCCTGCTCAAGCATTCTCTCACAATGGCTTGAAGGAGGAGTATCAGTTGTACAATTCCCTTTAGCAAGAGATACATCAAGGTTCAAAGATCTGGGAAGAGATCCTGAAGAAGGATGTAACTCAAAGCCAGTCAGTTGTTTCTTTTCAGGATGTTCCACAAGAGTGTTTGCATCAATGGCAACATTAGAAGCCTCCTTCGATGTATTCATGTCTTGGTCAGGCTGATCAACTAGAAGGGACCCACAAACAGTTGCACCTACATTGACATCTTCACAAGCAGAACTGTTCTCTGGTTGCAGTTGTTTCTTCTCCAGGTCAGTTACTAAACAAGCAGTAGAATCCTTACTGGCGTTGGTCTGACCTTCAGTACTAGAGACAGTGAGACTATGATCACTGGATATCTCACAGGCCACCTGTTGCTCCATATTAGACTCCCCCATCGAGACATCAGCAATCAAATGTTCCTGTCCAGGCTCGGGTTTCTCAAGTTCCATCTTTCCAGCTCTACACTCGTCCTCTGATCTATGCCTTTCAGGCAGCACGTTCATGGTATCTGCAGGATTAGATTCACAATTATCCACATTTACTTCAACCATGTCTTTGACCACGTCAGGGACCGCTTTCATCAACAATTCTGCATTAGACCTAGATACTGCATCCTCGTCCACTTCAGAACAATTATTTATCTCCACGTCCATTTTATGCGCAGAAACCAGGCCGTCATCTAACTTAGTCTCTGATTTTTCACTGCATATAACAGAACCATTCAGCATCCCACAAGCATCTTCACTATCACTCCCCCCACAATCAGGGTCATCACTAACCGGGAGTTTATCTTTGCCAGAACTGGAACAAATCTTATCTAGTCCAAGGGGCCCTCTGGTTTTGGTAAAGAAAGCTCCACACATATTTTCAGACTTGGTCTTCAAGCACTTTGAGATCATAGCAAAGTCTTTACCATGAGCTTTCAGGGCCTGAACAAAAAGTAACTTCTCCTCATCAGTCCAGTCTGCACTATACATCTCGTCACAACTGTCATCCGAACAAGTACCATCATCAACAACCTCGGGTGTCAAAGGTCTTCGCATGGAGGACACCACTTTTTGGGACTTCGAATCCTGGTGGCTCTCTACGGGGTCAAATGAACTAGTGATGCAAGAGCTCATTGCCTCCGATGATAGAGAACCACATATGCCAGCCAAGACACCAACCGCTACCGTTTCTCTGTCACTATCAAGGGCATCAAAGTTATCTAACCTCTCTGTACTATCGTCATCAAGTTGAGGGGCTCTATAATTACTAGCCGCCGCTAACAAGATACTCGAATCACAGTTCTTTGGATTTTTTGTGCCATCTCCGGGGTTAGCAGCAACAGCTGAGACCGCACCCAACATGTCCAGAGATGCTGCATCAGCTTCCCGATTCCATCGCTTCTCTGACGTCACCAAGTAATTATGAGCAGAACAGGACTCTCCTTGCCCAGATAACTTCGGTTTCTTCTTCGCTTTTCTGAAACTGTCAGATTTGTGGTTCTTGTAGTAAAACTCAACGCAATCAGCAGTTGTCTTGTGATCAAGAAATGATGCAATTTTCCTGAAGTCTTTGCCGAGTTCAACGAGCTTATCCATAAAAATGTCCTTCTCCTCTGTTGTCCAAGGATTGATCAAAGCCCTTTCCTTCTCAACGGCACAGGGATCTTCGACTAACCCATTTTTCGAAACGAACTGCATAGCTACCTTCTCCTTGTTATCTAATACCATGGCAGGCATTCTTAAAGCCTTCCTCTGAAGCTTGAATTGTGAACCTGAAAGCAACTTCTTAGTGAAATTGATTACCTCCGCTGAAGGGGCTACGTTCGAGTTCCCACCTAAATATACAGGAATTGAAATAGAACATAATTAGAGGGAGATGAGGTATCCAAAGAAGAGAAATCCACACCTCAAGGTTGTCAAAAAAAGTAATAATCATAATATAAGCCATTAACAAGAGATCAAGTGCAGGAATACAATGGCAAATGTTAACTAACAACGTACATACAATCACAGATTACGTAGTTAGAATATGCAGCGCCATGAGTGACGATTAGTACTAACAGAGAATAAAAATATGAATTGGATTCTAGCATCCAACATCTAGAACAAGATCATGTCTTAGTTGAAATGTGAATTGGATTCTAGCATCCAATATCTAGAACAAGATCATGACCATGTGGCCACGATTTCAAAAAGCATATATTTGTGAAACTATCACTAGAGAGAAAATCATGATTACATAGCCAATAAAGCAATGCACACCAGCACAAACCATCTCAGGCAGTGACACCCATCAATAGATTTCAAAAAATAACTGCACCGGAGGCAAACAGATCCATTGGAAAACAACTAAAACCTGGAGCTCGAGATATACATAAACGGATAAACCTCCACGCAAAAGTCCCGTGACATATATATATGAAACATCTGTGATAGCTTATACTCTTTTGCAGTTCCGAGATCAAACTACCTAACACATCTCATTACCTTAAAAGGACTCGTTATTCTACCAGTCAACACAGAATTCGAAAAGAATTTCAATATCAGAAAGCATCTTTCAGTTCAAGCCTTTTGAGGCTCTCATGTGAAAATGTATGCCCCATTGAAACTGAAATGAGATGCAATGTGCCGCTGCCCTAAATCTATGTGGTTATTTTTAAGGGGAAGATGATGAGAAAAGCAGAGAAAATAAGGCAATACATAAGCAGGAGCTCCAACTGATCGAAAGAACGAGTGCATTTCCGCAACAATCAGATTAAGACCATGATTACAAATGGCACACATGCACGATACCACATGTCCAATGCAAGTCCCCCTTTCTTTCTTCTCAATTTAAATCCCACCATGACCACAGTTTTCTTAATTGAAACTAAAAATTGATTCAAGCATGCAGTAACAAGATGCTTAACGTACGAGAGGGCATATTATTTTTACCTATCGACTATTCCATAGTTTTCCTTTAAAGGTTTCTCAATCAAAGGCAGAAACAATGCCATGTTACACAGAAATGCAAGTCACAGTGTAGCACGATAACCCTAAGGATTCCCTCCCGATTGAATGGTAATCCTATCATACACGCTTCACCTCAGGATAACTATTTGGAAAGTATATGCTCCGAGAAAGAGGTTTCATCAGGAGCTCCAACTGATCGAAAGAACGAGTGCATTTCCGCAACAATCAGATTAAGACCATGATTACAAATGGCACACATGCACGATACCACATGTCCAATGCAAGTCCCCCTTTCTTTCTTCTCAATTTAAATCCCACCATGACCACAGTTTTCTAATTGAAACTAAAAATTGATTCAAGCATGCAGTAACAAGATGCTTAACGTACGAGAGGGCATATTATTTTTACCTATCGACTATTCCATAGTTTTCCTTTAAAGGTTTCTCAATCAAAGGCAGAAACAATGCCATGTTACACAGAAATGCAAGTCACAGTATAGCACAATAACCCTAAGGATTCCCTCCCGATTGAATGGTAATCCTATCATACACGCTTCACCTCAGGATAACTATTTGGAAAGTATATGCTCCGAGAAAGAGGTTTCATCAGTTGGTTGGCCACGAATCGGGCACTTCTAAGTTTTGACTATCTGATATTCTATGTGCAATTCAGTACCTCCTGTAATGCTTTCTCGAGTCTTTTTAAGTTTCTTCTACTCTTTTTCGCTTTTTAGCCCCGTGGTTTCGTATTTCTAACCTTTGTACTCTACATTGTATCCCTATTCATTCCTTTATCGCAGATTCTTTAACATCAAAAGGAATATAGAAAGTGAGAGAGAAGTGTCATCACACATACTAGTCACTGACCCACATCATACAAAGTAAGTCTTTGTATCAAGACCAACATAATAGTCACTGAAGTGTCATCGCACATTAACTTTTTATAGGTTGAAGACACTTAGTGAAGGAGATGGTAATGTGGCTTCAAGAGAGTGCAAAACACTCCGTCCTCGTGCGAGAAACAAGTGCTAGACAGTGACCCAATAGACGTGAACAACATACCGGAAGCAAAGGATGGCATTGACAAAGATCTCCACTGTGCCCAAAAAGAAGAACAGCAACTATGAATGATCTCCTGAATGAAGGACAAAACAGGACAACTAAAGAGGAGGATAGCTCATTTAGTTGATTTACCCAAACGCCAGTTGCTTTAGCCAGAGGACTGAAAACAAATTACTAGCATTTACAAAGCATCTTCCATCTTCTGCAAGTATAGTATGGATGATGTTTAAAAGGTGGCGAAAAGAAGCTCTCTCAGATTCTTCATCATTCGGGCTATTTCTGGTTGACATACGAAGGGGGTACAATCCAGTATGTGCAAAATCAGAACTCTTTGCGAACCTCTTACTACCTTCAACTACGAAAGGATCTGCTACAATATTGACACCCCGATTCATGGTGTTTGGGATAGCATGCCTACTAACTGATAAGCCAGTTAACCATTCAGCTCTAGAGCCAAAGAATATAAACACACAGAAGATAGCAGCTCAAAGGGGGGGGGGGGGGGGGGGGGGGTTAATCTGTGAAAGAGAATGCAGATAAAGAGGTTTACTTAAATACAAACACATGATGTGTCACCCCAATTTCAATATTGTGAGCCTCGGTTAAACGAATTTCAACAGATCTGGTGTGGACCTAAGGGTGAGAGAGTTTGGCTCAATTTACTATCCAAAAAGTACGAAGAATGCTTGTCAAACTAAAATCGGGACTTGCTGAGTTAGCTAAAAAAAGAGCTCTCCAGTCCACAATAAGCCATCATTATATTCAAGCTTTTTTCCTTCAACATATGTCTAGTCTAATAAAGCAAGGCGAGCCAAAACATATTCAAGCTTTTTTATGATGCTTTAAATGACTTTCTTATTTTGGGAGCCAAAACACAAGGCGAGCCAATCACGCAGAACTGGCCAGTATGTTCTACATAAACGCCACAGAGTACCTCTACATATGTCTAGTCTAATAAAGCACCAGCTGACTCCGAGAAAATGATTTAGCTTCTCCAATATATGAATTAAGGTGAACACAAACAAAGGACAAAATTAACACTCGGCAGAATATGCGGACTGAGATACATAGTCAAAGTATGAAAAGTTCCGATCATATTTACTCCAGCTACGTTCTAGGCATATTTAGACAGTAGCATAACATGCATATACAAAAAAGTTAGTAACTTAATTCTCAAGTCGAAATGGCCAATTTTCGAAGAACATCAGAGAAGAGGAAAAAACAAAGCCTTGAGCAAGCAAAAACCAACAGTGTAATTTAGCAAAATCCAATGCACGGTGAGGTGGGACCCTTGCCTTCATAACACTCTGGAAGTCTGAGGTGATATTGCTCACATGAAATGGGGAAAACTCACAAATTTTACAGTAAATATCTCATACGAAGTTCGGGGCCAATTCTCTACAATGCAATACTTGCAGAAGTCGATAAGACCTCCTTCAGACAAATGCAAGAACAGAAAAAAGGCGTAGAAGTTCAAACTACAATAATAAATTGGTACTTACTCTTACCAGGAGAGAAACGGGATCTAACGGAGGACCGATGCTTTTGGTTGTTGCCACGAATTGTCTGGAAACTTGAGTCCAATCTTTTCTGAGATTTTGCACGGTTTTTCCTTACAGAAAGCAGTCTCATGTCTTCCCTCCAGAGACGCCGGAACACCATGTACTTGAGTGTGTACACTCTCTCCTTAAATTTTAGAAGTTGCTTCCGGGATAAAAATTTCTCCTTGATAAATGAATCATTCGACCAGTTAGAGACACTGCTGGTTCTTGATATAGCAACACCACATTGATTAGATGGCATTTGCTTCTCAAGTAAGTCGGAGGCTCTGGCTGCACATTCTTTGTTGGAGGCGTATATAAGATCATACAATTTGGCACCTCCATCACCACGTAAATCCATATCACTGGGAGTTTTAGAAGAACAAATAGGAGCTTTCGGCTCCAAGGTTATGGATGTCATGGCCTCCAGATCAACAGAACCCTCGTTACACTTTACCCGATCAAACAGGACATCATCCTTCGATGAAGAAAGAGGTCCAAGGAGCTTCGATGTTACAGTACCTGGACTGTCAGCACCCTCACCTCCAAGAGCATCAGGCACTTCCTCAATGGCATTCTCTTGGTCTTTGACAGTCGGATTTACAGAAGAAACACATTGCAAACCAGCAAACTGAGAAGTCGAATCAGGACCAACAACCTGACATTCACTAGTTTTAACTTCAGTATTCCCAAGCAAAGAACTGGATGTTACTGGACAGGGACCACTGATTCCAGTATCGGGTACCAAAGACTTCAACTCATTCTCAAGAGAATCGATCTCAGATTCAGTCATCTCCAATGCCTTCGTAATACTACCCTTCCAAACCTGTAGCTTGTTCAGAGAAGTGGTCCTAACAAAGCTAGAATCTTCTGAAGCTGGATAATCAAATTCCACTAGTTTACTAAGCGAGGAGCTTAAATTGGCAATAGAAGTGGCATCCAGACTCTCTAAATCAAAATCTTTTGCTCCGACAATGTCACAAGGAGAGAGATCTTGTGAGCCACTGCTCCTACTAGTAGCATTGTCAGCGGTTGATGTGTCCGGAAATCGCTTCTCTATACCTGTCCGGAGAAGGTAACAACTGATTAATGAGATGCATAAAAGAGAAAAACATCCAGAAGAGAAAACAAGAGGAACTGTTTGATAATAGAGGTCAGTATCTTTCATGTGTACTTGATTTCCTAATGTATCACATTTATGAATGAAATTGAATTGCAAAATCCAAGAAGTGAATCGTAAGCTTTACGATTAGTTCCCACAACACAGGTCTTAGAGGTTATGTATCAAAGAAATGGAGAACCATATATAAATGCTGCCTTTCTGCAGTCACATTCTTTTACAAATACGAAATGAAGAAAGCAGATAATGGAACTAGAGTCATCTGGAATAGTATTCTGATCCACGAAATGTGCTCGCAAATGCCAATGGATCTTCACTAGACTATTTTTAAATGAATGACATCCCTTTTAAATGATTATTGGGATCTGAATCTGGTGAAACGCTAAGAAAGGCATGGAAACGGTTTGTTATGTCGTATTTAACTTAGTTTTTGAAAAAAAATCCAATCTTTTTAATAATAGAGATTGGAATCTCAAATTGAAATGATCCCTATTGCCAACGTAGAAATGGTGGACCTTTGGGGCTTGTTTGTTTTCTGGCTTATGAATGTGGGATTGTGAGTACTGGGATTAATAGTGATGACAAAGATAGTATTGGAATTGATAGTCATGAATAAAGTACAAGTTGGTGTTTGAGAGGTGATAGAACTATTGTGGGAGTAAAAGCTAAAATGACTACGTCGCCCTTTTGTCATCTCCAACAAAGAGATACCTGATTCATCCATACCCGACAACTGCTACTTTACCGAATTAGCATCATGATCACAGCAAGCAACCACCAATTCACATATCTTTGTGCAGAAACCTATAGTACATCACTAGAACCAAAGGGAACCATACCAAAATCTACAAGCAACAGACCATCACCCACCCCTCTTTGTCACCATTACCGCCTCCATTGGCGGGCTATACTGAATTGCTGATGCAAGCAATTTGGTTTCAGTCAGCTTCTCTAGCTTCTAATTGAATTTGCTTCTAATTTAATTTACGAGAGAGTAGAAGTGAAAGCTATGGGTAATTTGGGTATTTTGTGGTAGAATTGTTTCACTCAGTGTTAATACCTGGTGGGTGGAAGTATTAATAATACCACGTTTGGAGGATTGTGAGTGCCCAATTGGTGGGCTCCATTGAGTATGTTTCTAAGACATTTACCCCACCAAACATAGGATCGGCTTATGTATCCCATCCCACACCTAGAAAGCCAAAAAACAAACACGCCCCTGATGGTTACGGTATTCTGATTGATGATGGGTCCCTCTTTCCATAGCTTTAAGGTTTTTCTTTCAAGAACTCCCAAGTATCTAGGTTAACCTTTGTTAATCTTTGCAGTCAAGGTAGCGCCACATTTTCGTTCTCATTTCAATTAAAATCAAACTTTCGATATGTCAAAAATGCATACTACGATAAACCGTATAAATCCTTAAATATAAAAAGATATGTGATATACCGTAGTAAAGTAATTATAGGTGATACGCACAGTATACTGTATCCAGCTCTCCACTCTTCAGTATACGCACAGTATACTGTATACAGACAACTATATTCGGAGACACTCTACTTACCTAACCTCAACAACGGGATATATCGAGATGAAAATATATAATACTAACAAATGGAAAAACCTTGTATTGAGACTACTTCTCAACAGTGCAAGGTTTACTTCCGTTGCATGAAGGGCCTCAAATCCTTTCCCTTACCAAATTTAATTAGTTAGCACTTAGCACACGATCTCACCACTTGAAAACACTAATTATTTACATAAATCTAGTTTAAGTCACCACAATAAATCTAAGAACCATCTGTAAAGTGAATTACCCTACAATTGACAGGAAAATATATCAATACCTGGTGAAGAACTATAATCGACCGAGGAGGGGGTAGTAGGAGAAGCAAACCCTGGGAAGCTAGTAAACCTCGGGCTTTGATCAGCCAAGTTTGGCAAATCCGAACAATCAACTCCTCCATTCTTGGTTGCACTATCATCAGAGACGTCAACTTTCTTCTTCTCGTACTTAGCCAAGCCCTCGCCCCACCTAACTCGCGGCTTTTTCCTCGAATTTGTTTCTTCAGATAGCGCAGCTGATTGAACACAGCCGGCAGGATCCCCTGATTGAGTCTCTACCGGATTGACTGTCTTGTCTTGTTCCTCAGCTTTTCCGTCGGAAGAATCTGCACCGAAACTCTTCGAGCCACTCAAATGGATGAAGCTAGAACTTCTGGCTGACCCATAGCGAGTCCATCGATGAGCTTTCCAGTCAATTGAACCCAGTGAACCTCCTCTTTCCAATCTCTGGTCTGTGCCCAATGCACTGGCACTATCAATCTTATCATGCTGGTCTTTCGGGTGAAGCTCATCTGTTGCATTGCCCGGATCAGAACAAGGGAGAGAGTTGTCAGTAGGCATGTCGTCAACCAACTTCTGAGCACTAACATCCGGTAGCTTGCCAGAGCCATCAGTGACTTCATCATTCTCTATAGGGTGGGCTTCCAAGTCCTTCACTGTACTTCCGTTGCCATTTCTATTGCATATTCCCTCCGCAGCAAACTCAGATGACTGACCGGTCTCAGCCTCTACAATCTTCTCGCTAAAGCACTTCGGAGACGCGATCTTCTCACTGGAGGGCAATGGAACAATACCCATCTCACTGGATCCCAACGGAGAAACAACCTTATCACTGGATCGCAATGGAGAAGCAATCGTCTCGCTGGGGAGTAATGAAGTAGTACCCCTCTCACTGGACCGACGCGGAGTAGTAGTAGTAGTAGTACTAGTACCCCTGTCAAAGGAGCGGCGCGGAGAAGCAAAGTGGTTACGACCCCTGTCAATGGAGGGCCGCGGAGTAGCAACCCTGTCAATAGCCCGACCCTTGTCAATAAAATGGCGTGGAGTACCACCTCTGTCATCATACAGCCGCGGAGTACCAGCCCTGTCAATGTTAGGGTACTGATTACCACCAACCCAGTAATCATTGCTCCGCTGGAAGTCATTTGCACGCTGCGGAGTATTCCCATAGTCATTATACCGCTGAGGAGTAGCCCGGTAAGTATTATCACCAGGGCGACCCGGAGTATGGGTCCTGTCATTAAGGCGGTTAGGGTTAGGGTTATTGTTATCAATCCTGTCATTGGACCGATACGAAGGAGCAATCCTTTCGTTTGAGCGGTACAAAGGAGTCATGGGCACCCTTTCATTGGGGTAATACGAAGGAGTCATCCTCTCATTCGGGCGAAACTCCCCCATCCCATCACTGGGAGGATACGGGGACAACCCATAACCGGGCTGTTCCGGATATCGATGCATACCCCCTTGCTTACCATGCCCTGCATCAAAAACATCATTCACATATAATTTCAATACAGTAAAATTTAATCCCATCTAACAAACTCAAAACCCTAAAATAAACAGATCCAGGACTACAGGGCAAAAACGTAAATAAATCCAAATTCAGGGTGAAATTATAACGAAACCCTAGATTTGGCCGGAACTGAGAGATTTTACCTGAGGGGCGGTTTCGGTAGCCGCTGTTGTTGTTGGGCCAGCGATTGAAGTCTCTCCCATGGCGAGGAGAGTCTTTCCACCTGGTTAATGGATCCACCGACCGCTCTCGCTTGCGGCCCTTGGACAAATCTTTCCGATCCCAGTGAAACGATTCCGGCGGCATGGAGAATCAAAGCGAAATAGCATGGGGCACCAGCCCAGACTAAACAGAGAATCGGTGAAAAGAGTTCAGCAATTGAGAACCGCCACCATTGAAGACGGAAGCAATCGAGAAGGGGGTTTTTGTGAGCAGCACCGAGTGGTGATGAACAACAAGGTTCTAAATCTTCGTCTGCTTTGATCTTCGTTTTGGGGATTTTTTGTTCTGAGTAGTCGTCTTCTTTGTTTGGGGGTTTGGTTTCTCTCTCTAGATAGAGATAGAGAGGAGGGAGGAGAAAGTCTTGGTTGATGATGTTAGGGTGAGAACGTGAGTAGACAAAAGAGAGCCTCTCTACACTCGTTCACTTCTGAAAAAAAAAAAAAAACGTATCTCAAATTGGTTTGGTAAACCTAGTTTAGTTTTTGCGTGACGTCCGGTGGGAAATTATGAAATAATTTGTTTTTATCTTCTCTTTTTTGACCGGTTGTTTTTATCTTCTTTTTTTCTTTGTAACGTATTTTCTAGTTTGTTTTTATCTTCTGCTTTTTCTTTGTAACGCTTTTTATCATCAATCACGGCTTTTTATTTTTTTCTAGTAATTATTTTTATTTGTTTTATTTATGTTTCTATCTTAGCTTTTTTTTCTAAAAATAATTTCAAAAATACTTTTTCTTCTAAAATTATATGATATGCTCGGGTTTCGAACCCGAAACTTCATAGGGGCTTCGAACGCAATTATTATTTTTTCTAAATAAGTAAGGTAAATAAGGTAATTATTCGAATAATTTAAGAATATTATGAGAGATTCAGCCAGCTGGTACAAGACAGTGTGTTTTATTTTCTGAGTGACGTACACAATTTCGAAAATGTGGAAGCAAACTCATCATCTAAGTACCAAGTGTCATCACATAGACTGTATTTGGACGTTTATATTATGTTGTTGATTCGATAAAAGGAAAATCTTATCACTTTATTACCTCTAATTTATATAATTTCAAAAAACACTGAATCTTCTCTAATTATTCATTCATGAATTGTGTATATTTAGGAAGCGATATGTGCACACTAACTTCTACTTGAGTAGTCAAAAGAGAGCATCTACACCCGTTCACTCAGGAAAGAAAATTATTTCTCTAAACCTAGTTTATTTTTTGTGTCACGTCGGCTTAAAATTAAGTAATAATTTGTTTTTATCTTCTTTTTTCTTGTAACGCATTTTCAAAATTTGTTTCTATCTGCTCCTTTTTCTTTGTAACGCTTTTTTCTCGTCAATCACGGCTTTTTTATTTTTTCATAGTAATTTATCTTTATTGACATTTCTATCTTTTTTTTAGAATACCTTTTAATTTTATTTCAAAAATAATAATACCTTTAATTTGTTTTTATCTCCTTTTTCCTAGTAACACATGTTTAAAATTTTCTTTTATCTGCTCCTTTTTTTGTAAAGTTTTTTCTCATCAATCAAGGGTTTTATTTTTTCCTAGTAATTATTTTTATTTATTTTATTTACGTTTCTATTTTTTATAATATCTTTTTACGTCTACCAGGTTTGAGCCTAGGACCTCCTGCGGTGACTTCACACTCTATCACTGAGTTAGCACTCATTAACATTTATGTTTCTATCTTAACTTATTTCAAAAAATGCTTATTTCATAAGTGCAATTACTATTTTTTTTAATAAGAAAAAGTAAATAAGGTATTTAGTTGAATAATCTAAGAATATTATGAGAGATTGAGAGTTTCATCCGACTACTACAATAAAATATGTTTAATTTTCGAATGAAGTACAATGTGTATTCTACTATTATGTGTTTTTGATGAGTATGGAACCAAACTTATCACATCAGTACCACGTGTCAATACAAACTATTATATTATGATGTTGTGTCGATAAAATGAAAATCTTGTCATTTTATTACCTCTAATATATATTCTCTAACAAATCATTCATGAATTGCGTAGATTTGGGGAGTGATACGTGCACACCAATTTCTATATGTCTCTTTAATTTTTTTGCGTCACGTTCTTTATCTTCTTTTTTCTTGTAACGCATTTTTTTATTTGTTTATATCTGCTACTTTTTCTTTGTAACGTTTTTTTTCTCGTCAATCACTTTTATTTATTCCTAGTAATGAATTTTTATTTATATTATTTACGTTTCTATCTTTTGTTAGAATACATTTTAATTTGTTTTTATCTCCTTTTTCCTTGTAACGCATTTTAAAATTTGTTTTTATCTGCTCCTTTTTTGTAACTTTTTTTCTCATCAATCGGTGGTTTTTATTTATTACCTCATAATTATTTTTTATTTATTTTATTCATATTCTATATTTTTAGAATATTATTTTACGTCTACCGAGCATGAGACCTTATGCAGTGCCTTCAAACACTCTACCACTGAGTTAGCACTCGTTTGCATTTAAATTTCTATCTTGACTTATTTTAGAAAAGGATTTCAAAAAATGCTTATTTATGGCAATTAATATTTTCAAAATAAGTAAAGGTAAATAAGGCATTTAGTTGAATATTCTAAAAATATTACGAGAGTTTCATCCGACTAGTACAATACAATATGTTATCGAATGAGGTACGATGTGTATTCTTAGAGAAACTATTATATGTTTTTGATGAGTATGGAATCAGACTTATCACCTAAGTACCATGTGTCATCATATAAACTATGTGAACCTTTATATTTTGATGTTGAATCGATAAAGTGAAAATCTGGTCATTTTATTACCTCTAATACATATAAGGCAAAATTGCACCAACAGTACTCATCTTCTGACTTTTGTTACAGTTTAATACCCATATTTTCAATTCCGTCATTGGCAGTGCCCACATTTTGATTTTGTTGCATTGACGGTACTCATAGCTAGAAAATGACCGTTGTGCCATTAAAATTAATCTCATTCTCTTACTCATTAATTTTTATTATGATTTATCCCTGTAATATTATGATTAATTGTATTTATCCCCATAGTGTTACGAATAATATTAAAACAATATAAAAATAAAAAGAGAACAAAAAAAGCACAAAACAATATAAAATTCTAAAGAGAAAAAGGGTAGTCCAAACCTGGACAGGAAGAACACGAAAAAGATTAAGAAGAAAGGGGGTGAAAAGAGAACTGATTGGAAGAAAAGAACGGATAACACATTGGAAAATAGAAACGCATAAACGCATTCTGGAAACTAGAATACATGGCACACATACTGTGTGTGCAAGCACAAATGATTCTTCAATAATTAAAAAAATTATACTAAGAAATGATAAATATTAAGGGATGGTGGGTAAAAACTTATAGGTTAGTGGGTAGTTACGAAGTGATGGGTTTCTTGTGATTTCCAATTTTACCCTAACAATAATTTATTTTCTCTTGAGAAGGGCATTCGATGTCTAGTGAAAAAGGCTTCCCCAAAATCCTTATTACCTTTATATATTAGTATTGATGATATACCGAAACTAGATCAAACAACTAAAATCAGCCTCTCAAAGCGAAATTACGATGTAAGAACCATCACTCATCGCACTAGAAATTGTGTATTTACTTTACATCACATGAATTGAAAACAGAAACGTATTCATTGAAACTCAAAGACGATTATGAAACTCCAAAAATAGCATCATTATTTTGCAACAAGAAACCCAGATGCGAGGCCGAAGAAGATGTCGGGAGGGAAAGGGATGAGATTTGTGGATCTGACAACAAGAGAGCGATTGAGAGGAGGAGGAAGAGGAAAATGACTCCTGCGTCCTGAAGGGCTTTGAAGCTGTGAACTGGAGTACGGTCCTTGAGTAGGGGTCGGAATCATACGAGGAGAGAGCCTATTGGGCAAAAGCGACAATTAGGAAGGCGATTAGGAGGTAGAGATGGAGGTGCTTGAGGCATTGCTGCGACGAGAAGGAAGGGAATGGATTGTAGGGTTTGGCGATGCACTCGCGGAGAGAGTCGAGGTGGTTTCTGGTGGTGAGTACGAGATCGTAAAGCCCTAACGAAATACACATGTTCTTGTATTCTTCTCTTCTTCTTCTCTTTCTCTTCTTCCAGTCGGTTCTCCATTCTCCCCCTTATCTTTTTAATCTTCTTCGTTTTCTTCTTGTCCAGGTTTGAACTTTCCTTTTCCTCTTTTGAATTTAGTTATGCTTCGTGTTTTTTTCCCTTTTGATTTTTTTTTTGAATAAATTCCCTTTTAATTTTGGCTTTGATTTATGTTGTTTTAATATTATTTGTAACTTTATGGGAGTAAATACAATTAATCCTAAATATTATGGGGATAAATAATAGAAAAATTAATGAGTAGGAGAGTGAGAGTAATTTTAAGGGTACAACAGTCATTGTACTAGCTGTGAGTACCGCTAATGCAACAAAATCAAAATGTAGGTACTGCCAATGTCGAAATTGAAAATATGAGTATGAAACTGTAACAAAAGTCAAAAGATGGGTACTGCCTGTGTAATTTTGCCTACATATAATTTCAAAAACATTGAATATTCTTTAATTAATCATTCATGAATTGCGTATTTGGGAAGTGATACGTGCACACTAACTTCTATATGTCTATTCAAATGTGTTAGGATATTAAGTTACTTTTCTCGTATATAATTCTTTTTCTGACAAAAAAATTTACCAGATATTTGGCACCGTATGCACTTATAAAAAATTCTCGATATTCCTACAAAGAACTAATGTTGGAGTATTATTTTTTTTTTAGAGTTACCAACTTTGTATGGTGAGTTAAATTCAGCATTAAGTTATTTATTCGAGATTTAATGTCTATATTTATGAATGTATTAGTAGTCTTAAAACATCTCAAAAAAAACATTTCAAAACAAAATGATATTCTTAAATTACCATAAATTTTTTTTTATGGTCCTTCTATCATTCTTCATAAATATTAAGGGTTTATGGATATTTGTTAGTATTACCATAATTAAGAGGTAGAATTTAACAATATTATGATAAATGTAGAAATTGACATGAGTTAACGTAACAAACAAAGATATCACTAGTAATTATATTTTTGTTACTCAACATGTCAAATGTAATATAGTTGGTGGTTACATCAGTCATCTGTTTTACGTAAATAATTTTAATATTTTAAGTTTTATATTTTATCTTGTTATGCAAAAGATTAAATGTTAATTTCAAGTAACTAAATGTCTATTGATTGAAGTTAATTATCACCTGTAATATGTAATTAATTTGCTAAACCACACACATGTCATTTGGCAGACCTAATAGTGACATATGGATAGTTGAAATCACTACTTGTGACACGTGCGAAAAAATACAAATGTCATGAAAATGGTGGTGAATAATATATATTGTATCTTAAGAGTAAATTCAATGTTCAGAGTGTTACATTATTTATTTATTTTTGAAATAAGAGTGTTACATTGTTAAACAAATTGTTAAATGATTTAAATCTCATATAAATTTCTCAATTTTATCTATTATTTCAAAATAACTAAACTTATTTCACATTAATTTCTTTCACGCAAAACATATATTTTGGACCACACTTATCTTAATTTTCATCTAATAACATGTGGATGGTAAAAACATAATATTATATACCGTATATATATATATATATATATTGTATATTGGGGAATTACGTACAATATTCTTTGCTAGCTAAAGGACATATTTCAATAATTAATTATCTCTAAGTGAAAAATAAAAGAAATTAATAAATAATACAAATAGACACGTACACACACATATTAGAGAAAATAGAACAAATTTCATCATTAATACGTGTGACACTTGCTAAATGGTGATACAAATGAGATAAAATATGTAACAAATGACTTTGATACACTACACATAACCATTTGTTATAAATGTTCTTAAACAGAAAATACTCATAATGTTTGCACCATGTGGGCCTATAACATTGAGGCCCAACTATAGCACCATATGGGCCTATGTCACAAAATGATCTAAGACAATCAATCAACATAACAACAACCTATAATTTATTGGGTCGTTGTCCTTAACCAAAGTAGTCGCATGAGTGACCAATCCAGCTATTGCCAGTCGACTAACCAATATGTTGCCAACTTCAATGGTATTGCTGCAAATACAACAACGTAGTACCACAATTGTGCATGCCCAAGCATTGAGTTTCTAGTTTTCCAAAAGAAAAATATTTGATCTCAGCTACAACATTAGTTATTGATAATTCTGTATGTAGAACCAAGGTGATCGAATATTCACCACATGTCATGACACTTTTTACGCGCAGTATAGTATGTTCACTAATCTTGTAGTTGTGCCGACAGCAGCAAAACGAATTGCCCATGCTAATTCATTATACTAAGTAGTGTCTGATCAATTGTGTTGCAAGTGTAATGACTCGTTGTAACATAGGCCCGCGATTAGGGTTAGTATCCATGGAGTTCAACCTCAAAACCAATTGGTATAGGGGGAGTACTTCAAGAACTAGTTAACCGCTCACAAGGCTATCAAACTTTTTATGTAGGCATTTTTTATATTTTACTAGTCATCCTTTTCAGGAACCAGTGACTTGATAAATGTACTTTAAAATCTCAGCATGCCCCTCACATATGGTACAATCATAGTTCTAAAAACCGAATCGCCAGTTCGACTGGTCGGACCGGTGAACGGGCACTTACCGGTCCGATTCGGTTATCTGATTAGGAATGCAAGAACCGGTCAAACTCGGTCAGTATTGTGGTCCAACCGGCGAACCGTTTGAGAGAAAACCGCCAGTTTTCAATTAATTCCAAAATAAATTGCACCCAGTGGGAATCAAACTCCAGCTCACGGGCGTGAAAGCAAGAGGATTTTTTGCTGGACCAACCAAGATATGTCTAACTACTTTTACTATATAAATATTATCCAAAAACGGTATGTAATTTAGCATTCAGATTATAATGTGAATACTGGGCTAATTGATAGATTAAGATTAGAGTAAATGGAACATGTTACCAAGAAACTAAGCTAAACGTTACCAAGAAACTAAGCTAAACCCTTGCCAATATAGAAGTAATCACTTCAAAATCTTGATATATTGTAGCAAATTATTTCATGGTTGCGATTTAAACAAAGCTTTAATTGTCCTAAATTACATTTTTTTCCTATGAACGTAGATGATTACGAAGCATTAGGAGAGAAAATATGGTACTTTTTCTCATCAAGGGATAGGAAATATCTCAACGGGAAACGTCCCAACATGAGAGCTGGAAACGGGTACTGGAAAGCCACGGATAAAGAGAAAGACATAGTGAAGAATAAAGAAATTGTTAGTTTCGAGAGGGCATTGTTCTACTACGTCGGGAAGCCACCACATGGTGTCAAGTCTGACTGGATCATGCATGAGTTCAGGAGCAATGCGCCTCCCAGGGCCAAAAGCTCTCCTCACGACATGAAGGTAAATATATCCTAAACCCAGAAAACATACGACCAGTGTGTGAATACTTCTATTGTCAAACCTAATTTTATCAAACTCAATTTTATATAACATTCGCTTATATATTTATGGTACTTTATAAAACATAATATTTTATAACATTGTCCTTTGTAGTTGGATGATTATGTTATGTGCAAGATTTATCGGAAGTCCCACATATCATGTAGTAAGAAGAACCAGAAAGCTGAGAATCCCAAAGTCGTCGAAGAAGGAGCAATTGTGTAAGTTGAGATGGCAGAAAACCATGTCCTTGAACATCACCCGAATTTCGAGACAAAGACAGAGAACAATTATCCACATATATATTGCGAAGAGTGCTCAAGATTATCATAATATTGGGACGTTGCGTGATGGATACATGACACAAAAACCACAATAACACGTTCCTTTTCCTCAAAATACTTTTGTGAAGACCCAAGATCGTGTTTTCATGCAAAATTAGGTTATGATGCCACAACAGCGAAGTGCTGGTTATGGGACAACGGCAATAAATGAGTATATAGCATGGCCTAGTCCTTATAATAATGTGTCAAACTACGAAATGTCACATCTTCTCCCTTCTCTTGTTTCTATGCCTGAGTCAATGGATGCTCATCATTCTCAGTTGATTCATATTATGTCTCATCAATTATATGGAGAGGAGGCTTTGGAATGCAAAAGTATCATCATCAGACGATTTGGAACCATCACGGAGTGCAACTGCAACATCATCTTCATGTTGGTGTCTCTAGAGTAACAGCGGATACTTATCCTTCTCCTGCATTTACTTAGGTTGTTCAATGTGATAATCAGAATACTACTGATTGGGTCGATGCTCAATTTCTCGTGGTTATGAGCAGGTAAACAGACCTCATTATAATGGTGGATTGTGTGATAATAATTTCAGAGACAACTGAGCTACAACCACCACCATCATCAGAAGAGGAGGAGAATGGCTTGACAGTGGTCAGAATTCGGATAGTTGTTGGGTTACTGATTTCTCTATTCCGATGGGTGATGATCTTCCTAGGATTGACGACTACATAGTTATTGAGGATCCTGATAATGATGTTGGAATGAACTGACAAGCAATTTTCTTGATGGGTTAGGGTTTATATTAGTTAGGGTTTTACAAATACTAAGTTTTATGAAGTTTAACATGATAATAAAGAAGGTAATGTATTTTTATCTACTATGGTTTCGCTCTTGCATATTATCCAGAAAATTATTTTTGAACTATCAAATTTTTATGTATAATAGTCAAATTTTTGTTAGGATTATCTCTGCTGCTAAGGATGTTGTGTTTTAGCATATATTTTGTCACTGTTCACATGCTTAGTAATAACATAGGTCACTGCTACTTAATTCCTTCAACTCAATGGTAAAGTTGAAGGAATCAAGAAGAGAGCTTAGCCACCTAGTTACAGGTTTGTTCCCGCCGATGTGGAGCTTATCTTCTACCTCGATAACAAGCTATTCGATTCCCGACTGTTTCATGATCTCATCCATGAAGTTAAGCTCTACAATTTCCGCCCCCAGAAGCTCTCAAGTAGCCCGAATCTCTCTTTCTCTCTGTCTCTCTAATATTACACAATTCGAGAATGCAATTGTGGGTTTCCTTTTTATTATCATTATTTATTATCTCTTCAAAGATCAGTTCTTGGCTATGTTTCTGCACACGGGACTACAATGGTTGCTCTGTTTATTGTTTGTCTTCATGTTTATTCCTTCTGTCTTGAATTAAATTGGGTTATCAGCTACTTGGTATTGTATTGTTTCAGATGAAAACAACAAAATTTGATACTATGATAGTAGATAATAGTAATAACTACAAAATTAGTAGGATAGATGAAACGCAACCTTTGATTATAGGGAGATTTTTCGGGCTGAAATTTTACCATCATTAAAATATGACCAGTGTGAGTGTCTACATTGATCAACTTCAGTTATTAAATTAATCAATTACTTTCTAATCAGATAAACAATATAAAAAAAACAATTTATTGGTTCCATAACATTGTAATTCTACCCTTTGACAGTAACACAACTGCCCCGGTGAGTTCACATATTTTCACTAATACCTTTTGAAATACCGTTAGTTTTTCTTGCCCTAACTGTTCCGATTTTCTAGCCCCGCTGCTAGTAAGTAGTAGTAACTTCTATCTGGATGAAGGGAAACCATAAATTTAAGCGTAACATTGGAATACATATTAACGGATACATTTGACAGCGACCACATATCACCGGATCGCGAAACCTGCTCACCAACAAAACATTTGTGGACGGCACGACGTACAACGAAATCCACATAACGCGCACCTGTATTTATGCCACCACAGTTACTCAGTACTGCAGCACATGAAAGAACGAATGCACCACCAAAACTGGAAGGTGCATCTGGACGCTTACTCGCTCCTGCATCGACACCATTGAAATCGTATAGTTATCCAACGCAGGAACCATCTCACTTATCAGAATACTGACTGCCAAAATTTGGGGAAATTTCCGGGCGATACATTTATGGAGCTACCTATAATCATCGGCATACCTGATGCCGAAGCGGACATATTTTCCAAATAGAATACATACCACGATAACGTTTGCGCCATCACCGGCGCGAAGCTCCAATGGTTAAAGGCGTAGTTGAGGTCGGTCCAGCATGAATACTCGTGTCGATATTAACAAAAGACATGTTTGCGCAGTCAGAAGTGGGAACCGAATATGCATGCCATCAAAATCCCAACTTTATCCAACAAAGGAAGCATTAAACGTATCAACAAAGAGGGCTCCACAAATTCATGAATAATTGAGGGCCGCACAGACGGAGCCAACTATCAGCGCAACAGGAAAGGACGAAGAACTGGATAGTACGCAGCGAGCATGTACCACGAGAACGCGACAACTATTCGCTGACAAACTAATTGCCCGCGGCATCGACCACAAACCCCAATATGTGCACCTCTATTCACGTCAGCACAGGTACTTGTCAATGCAACACCACACGCAACATCTGCACTAGCATAACTGGAAGCCACGCCTGCAGACGTAGACGCTCCTACATGGACATCATAACTACTTTAATATTATCCAATGTCGGAACACTTGTAAGTATAAAAACACAAAACGTCAATATTGGAGAACATTCCCTTCGGCCCACCAACAGACCTACTTATCAACATAACAGAAGGAGGTGACAGACCAGACATATTCGACATCAAACACATACCACACAAACGTTTGCGTCCACCATAGTAGGGAGTTCGACCGTCGGAACGCGAGGATGAGGTGAGGCCACCAGAAATAGTTGTAACAACATTACCTACGGACACATTTGTGCAGTCCGAAGTGGGCGACGAATCTATACACATGCTCATGCATCAACACCATTAATACCCTAAGATTATCCAACTGGGAAAAATTGCACGTATCAGCCGAGAGAGCGGCAACATTGAGGGAATATAGGGGCCCCGCTCATAGGGAGCCACTTATGAGCGTAAGAACAGAAGACGAAGATGCGATATATCCACCAGAAAACACGTGCCACGAGAACATTTGCGGTCAAAACGCCGCGGAGCTCCAACCCTGGAGCGCATCGTTGATGTTACACCACCATATTTTCTTGTCACCACATCACCGGAAGCCACATATACACAAACAGAACTGGAAGCCACATCTGCGCACATATTTCCCGCTACATTAACGTTATCAAAACCTCAATATTATTGCACCATAAAATAAATGGGGTAATACGAACGCGAAGCATCAACATTGGAGAAATCTCCTTACGAAGCACCAAGGAAGGGAGTCATCATCGCACGAGTAGAAAATTCACCCCATATGTATTCGTCACCAAACACATACCGTGACAATGTGAATTTTTCCTAATAAAAAAGCGGCTGAGGCCACCGTAACGAGGACCATGAACCTTAGGAGCCGTGAACATGGCCAACTCTGCATAGGTATTTCTCCCTGCATCGATGGAGGGCACAACTGCAGAGCGATCCGTCACGACGGTCGCACCAGCAGAATCAACAACTTTTTGGCTCCAAATGAATTGTACATAGCAGAGTTGCAACCTTGAACATTAGACGGGTGAACCAAATATGCATCTGGAAGACTCCGATTACAACCTACAACCGAAGCATTATCTCCATAAATATTTGTCACTGCAACACCTGCAAAAGCACCTCGAGGTACATTCGTAACAGCAAGAAAATCATCCAAGCACTGGCTTTCTGATACTTTGAAGGTCTTTGCGATGCCATGAGTACGCGTCTTCTACCACGGAAATATAGAGCAGAAAACAGCGCGTCCAACAACCAATTAGTACCAACGCATGAGAGATAAATTAAACCAAAGCCTAATTCGTATCAACCAATGAAACAACACCACAAACTCTTAAAACTTAACACATGCAATACAAAATTCCAAATTACAAAAACGATTACAACTTAACGAACCCAATTAGAAACAACGGTACCGCAGGGATGTTGTGCACTACAAATAAACAGCGAAATCGAACTTGTGTAAGAAACCACACAAAAAATGATTAGCATCGTCGATCAAAAGCAATAACGCCTAAACAACCACGACAACCTCCATAGAAACATAATAAAAAATATTCTTGAATCCAGCCGAACGCACACATCTATCTCCATGAAAAATATACTGTCAGTAGACCTGAAACAATATCCAAATCAAAATATCACACGAGGAACCCTACGTATGCATCAACTTCCCAAAAACCATCCTAATATCCCAGACAAATCGAAATCACAAATTGCATGTAAACAACCCATAATAATGACATAAAATGAAATGGGTACCAAAAGAAAAAAAACATCATTCCACGATAATAAACCCCAAAAAAATACATACCACCCAAAACAATCCAAAATGAAACCAAAACCCCATGACAATACATGCACAATCCTACACCAACAGAAACCCCCAATTGGATATAAAAATACATCAACATAATCAATAATCAATAGGAACAACCACAAACAATCAGTACACAAGAAAAAACCTAGTAATCAACATAAATAGATTTTCATTATTAATTGAAAGCTATATAAGTGAATAACCCATAGCTAGGCAAAGAATGAAGCCAACCTCAGAACATGTAATCTGGAAGGCTACAAACAACGAAGACGAAATCGTATAGCAGTTAAAGGTTAATAAATGAGCAGGAAATCAACACGAAGAAAGAACATACGAAATCCCCAAACCTGAACCGAGAGAGAAGACCTTTCCACAATCCAAATCGAAATGAGTCGGCGCCAAATAAAGACATGATGCCTACACAGGAATACATGACCCTTGGAAAAGGCAGGGTACGTTAGAATCATGTGCTACAACAGCACATTGGCGCACAGATAAAATTTAAACCACTCCACCACAATATGAGAAACCATATACATTTTTCTAGCCCCAATAAACTTCCCAAAAACCAGACATAGTAACAACACCTACTGCCTCCACATGACGCAATAAAGCGGAAAAACTCAGGGCACATACGTAAATCTCTACAAAAGAACAAGCGAACTTGAGCAGAAGCAAAATTACCCAAATAACTGCCAATTTAACAGAAATAACATCACCCCAGAATTGTAATAGAATAACTCCAAGAGGGGCTCCACATTCATTGCCACCTCCAAATTTTGCTTAAGGTTTCGCCACCAAACAACCCAATATAGGCATCATTATTACAGAAATACCAACATCAGAAAATCAAAATTCCAACTAACCAAGGTCAACCATGTCAATTCCCTTATCAAACAACACTCAGGGTGGAAGACGCATAAAGCCTTCCCATATGACCCAATTAACAGCCCCCAAGCCTAGAATGGCACGACGCGCCGAAGGGCACCACCATCATTCGCCATCACTACCCCAGGAAACCAACCAAAACAACTACCCTTACTACCGAAATACCATGGCCATTCCGCAACTAAACGACCAACACTACGAAGGGCAGACACGTAATTTGCTTCCAAAAAATAGCTTCCACGGTTTTGGTATAGCAGATAGATTATTAATATCATATATTCCAGATCCCTTTCTAAACATTTATATATATATATATATCATTTAACATTCTTTTTCTTCATATTTTCATTATGTAATCTTTATCTGCTCTTGTAAACATACTAGTATAGACACCGAAAAAATAGATTTAGACACTTTTAATAAAGAAAACGTACTAGTAATCGTGAGAAAGAAATCAACTTTATATTACAATGTTGTGTGTCAATTAATCAAATCTTAAAATTTTAAAATCATTTTTTTTCATAATGTTATTTATATTATTATTCTGTAATTTATCAAGATGTTGGTTATATTAAGGTATCCATGCATATTCTAATTAAATTTATCACATACTTGTATACAAACATATTATTATATATTATAAAAAGATATGGAGTTCAGCCGGTTGAACCGCAAACCATTGTCTCACCGGTTTGATGACCGGTCCGATTTTTAAAAATGTAGGTACAATACTAGTCAAAGACATGGACAACATAAATTAGTGGCGACGAACACGTGGGTCACATAAACAACTATCACGTTGATCTCATACCATCACATAGTTTCAATTGGGAGACGAATTTATCGAATTCAACTTGAATAAGAATATGTGAAGGGGTTGTTATGCTACAATTTGCAAATATTGTGGGTCATATGATATTGTATATAGACATAGGTATTCAGATCATAAACATGGAAACATGTATAATACAATTTTCACATTGTAAGGTTGATGTGAGCACTTTGATAGCTTCGTATTTTGAGCTATTTAGACTACCATTTAGAGCAAGTTTTTGTGAGTTTTGACTTATGAGCGATATTTGACCGGATCTTAGGTGATATGGCGTATTTTCTGGATTGGGATATTTTTGATTAGGAAATTATGGTTTCCCATGTATTTTGACATATTTTGTATGATTTGGTGTTACCATCACATTATTATCGCGGTTGTATTGAGTGGTTCTCGGGTACAGTTGATGGCAGCATGTATATTGAGATAAAAAATGAAGCGCAAAAATTTAGAAATGGAATGAAAATGTGAAGAACGGGAGAAAATGGAGTTCGAAAATAGCTTGGGCTAGCAGAGTCACAGAAAAAGTACGACCAGGGCATCTAACGATGATTATTTGACGTCGAGAGTGCTCGAGTATCCAAAATTGAGGGACAAAGGGAGAAAGAGAGCAGGGAAAGGCACAAAAATGATGTCACTTAAGAGTTTACTACGGTAAGGATGAGACTTAACGTGGCAATAAGAGCAGAGAGATGGAGCTTCAGAGCATCTGAGGCCATACCGCGGTTGGGGACCATACTGGCCGTGATATGAAAGGTATAGGACCACTAAAATCTCTCAGGAAAATATATCGCGATAAAGGGTAAGACTTACCGTGGCACAAGGATGGCAACACGTAGAGCAACATTATCATTTGACTGTGGTAAGTGATAGCGCCTTTTATGAGCTATATTTTATGGACATTCTATACTATCTTGTGATGATCGTTAGGGTTTTTGGAGCCTAATTGCAGAGAATATGATAGTTTTGACATTGCATCTTCATATGCGTTAATGCTAGTTCGGGCAAGTTTTATGTCCTTTTGAACTTAATTTGATGGTTTCAATTGCTCGATGAAGTTTTTTGTAGAGTATGACAGGAAATAGGAGCCTGAGGATAGGATTGGAGCAAGACGTGAACTTTGAAAACGAGCAAGCGCAAGAAAAGAGGCTCGAGAACCAAGACAAACAAAAATGGAGTTGAATTGCCGGAGACATTCGCACGAAAGACCAATCCTTTCGCACGAATGCAAGTACTTAGAAGATTTTTGCAAAGCATTCTCATGAAAGAAAAAGATCTTCTGCACCTTCATAGGAAAGCCATTCGTACAAAACGGCAAAGCTTTCACACGAATGATTCGTGAGAATGCCTGACTCTTACGCACGAAATGTACTTCCAGCCGAGGCAAATCTTTGGCGAAGGAATGCAGTTCAAAGAGTTATTGACGGAAAAAGATGGTATTGAGGTCTAATACGACCCAGAGAGCAGGAAAACGAACATTCACATTGAGGACGGAGACTCAATGAGACTTTGGGGAGCTTGGAGTTGTGGAGATCACTTGGGATCATCGCCGAAAGAACTAACTCCTAAAGAGGCGTGGTACTAGATCCTAATTACTGAGTACAGTAATCGATGCCAATCATGGAAGACACATGTCGTCATACCTTAAAGGTCACCACTATGATGGAGTTTGGGGAACCTGCATGTCTCTACCTCAAAACCCCGCACTCAGGCGTATATCCTGAAGACGCTAACCAAAACCAAATACCAAATACCAAATACCAAATACCAAATTTAGTATCCAATATCCAAGTATAACAGGATTTAAGAATGACAACGTTGTTCACAATTGAGATTTTTTATTATATAAATCAGTTGCCAAGCTACGGAAGTTTAAAGAGACACTTCAAATTCCAAGTCTCAAGTTCAAGATAGTATTTCCATAATTACATGTAATTCAATAATAGGAGGAGTCAAGTATGACTGCCCACTTGACAAATAACGACAATCCAAATATACGTATGTCGGAGACGATCCTCGAACCAACTTATATCGACCCAAGTAATGTATACAACCTATCAACACAGACCCTATGTTTGAAGTGGAATGCAAGTATGCTATACAGTGCAAACAATGCATAAAGTGCCCCTAGAACTATCCAGTACAAGCCTTGATTATGCATGGACCCCAAAACATGCTAAAAAATATGCACTTATCATTCTGAAACCATCTTGATATACAATATAGTAAAGTATCCAACATTCAATTAATTGCACACGAAATTGCAGAAAATCCCCAACAGTTGATTTAGTCAACTCTATGCCCACAATGTTACAACTCAACTCCAAATATCATATAACCAACATATAACATCTTAAGATGCTCCAATTACCAAAATATCCCCAAAGTACATTCTGTTGAAATAAAGGTCTTACCCTCTTATACAATTTCCCTTAAACTGATATCTATTCAAACTCAAATTCAAACAAACTTTTCATGCCTCGTGTCATTATTCCAAAAAATTATGACGAAGGTCCCTGTGTGTAAATAGGTCACTTGGCCAATAAAATTAAGAGTCAAATTTGAAAAATTCAACAATCACCTAATAAACTTGACAACCTATTTCTCAAAATATAGAAAAATTTAAGAATTCCAAGAACAAGGTTTTGATGACGAAAGTTTATATATTCTAAAACATCTTTTATGTCCTAAAGACCATCAATATAAAAGAAAATATGAAGGCTCAATGTTGAATAAAAATTTAGGGTTTCAATACTTTAGAAAATTTTGTAGAGATTTATAATTTCAAGGGTACCTATCTTGAGCTTAACTTCTGAAAAATCTGTGAGGAACTTGAAGATAGCTCAGAGAGAAAATTTTGAAGTATATAGGCTATCCACAAAAGAAAATTATTACAGTTTCACCAAGTAGACAAGAAAATGCAGAAGAATAAACTTGGCTATCTCAACACGGGTTCACAACACTAAGAAATTTTCCAGGTACAAAGCATGTTCTTGATTTCTCAACCTCAACACATTTTCATACCACATTTAGGGAAATCAAGATTGAGATTTAAGACACTCTCGGCGTGAGGATGAATATTGGATATTCAAGAGTACATAGAAGAAAACATAAATTAGTTCCATCAAGTTAGGAACAAGTTATGCATCATACAAAATGGCTTCAAAATCATGCTAGTTTGTTTATAAAGTTTGAAGTTAATTTTAACAAAGATTTTCAGAGCTAAACGTTTAGCTTGATTCAGGAAATGATTTGTATACCATATTTAGAGTATGACATGCAGCCAACAACCCTAACCAAACCACATGTCAAATCATCAAATAAAGAGGGAGCTACGCGGCCAAGAATAGAGCTTGACGACCACATGTCAAACCACATGTCAAACCATCAAACAGAGAGGGAACTATACGAGGTCAAGAATAGAACTTGACAACCCGCCGGAATGAAACCCATCAAATTGAATGATGGGAAATGGTGGAGAATGGATTTTTCTCCCGGTTAAAAAGGATCAAACTAAGACGATATTCCTCACTTTTGGCCAAATATTTAGGGAAGTTACCGATTTTCCGGTGAATGTGCCACAATCCGGTGAACTAAAGTTGTTCTTAGACTCACTAGGTTTGTCTTAACCTCACCAACAAAGTAAGTAGATTAATCCCACTGAATTTCAAAAGAAGATGAAGACTTGAACCGAAACAAATGTTAGGGTTCTTAATGTGTTCTTACCAATTCTAACTTCACCATTGTGTGATTTGAGAAACTGATTTAGGAGTTCCCTCTCAGATTCACTATGAAATTCTCTTAACAACATATTTTTGTTGAAGATAAAGATTTGTTGGTGACTAAGAGAAAAAGTGCAATACCACAGGATCTTGGTTCATGGTTAATGTGGATCAAACGATAACCAAACGTAGAAGTTTATTTTTTATAAAACACATTACAAACCATACGAGTTCTACAAAACTTGTGGAATAAATTTAAAAAAATAAACGTTCGTGATATGCTTAAGCTCACCGATCTCGTCTCGATCCGTGTTCTCATTCCACTCTGCATTAAACTATGGTGGTTCTGGAATAGCAAAAGTGTACACCAAAATTTGAAATTGTTAGTGAAAACCCGAGTAAATACATACCACGACGTGCAAAGCAATGAGTGGCACACGAATCGGAATAAAATTATAGTTTTAAGAAAATAATTCCATTAATTAAACGAGAAATCTAAAAAAAATTAATAAACGGCTAACCACATTCATTTGTACTAGCAAAAATTTATGAGATATGAAATTTCAAGAAAAAAATTAACAACTAAGTTACCAATTCCATTTCAACTTCATAGAATAATGATAAGCCACCAATAAATAATGATTTTCAACTCATTCCATTGGGCTAGGCATATCTAGAGCCACCAACATGATTGATAGAGAAGTCAACTTTCTTTATACTTCAATGAACCGTTAAGCTTAGACGAGACATGTCAAGAGCCACCAGCAGAATCAATGCACACATAGGGATCACAAAGAAATCACAAATGGTGCATTCTAAGTTCTAAAAAAACCTATTTATCCCGAGCATTATGAGAGCCCGTACGTCATTCCTCGCTTAAGCTAAAATACCTTAAGTGTGGACACCCCTATGCCGTAGTGATCCATACAAGTACAAGTAGCACTCTATTTCTTTTACGATAATAACCCAGGACCTCAGTACCTTGATACATGTTGGCCAAATGCAGGGGCGGGTTTGTAATCACTCAAGATTTATCCAATAGGGGATCATCTTCGACTGAAGCCATAAGTAATAGGGGGATCGCTTGTGATGCGCAATTTAGCATACTATTTACAAGTATACGATTCAAGTAATAAAGTGAGTGTTGCGACTCGGATGATCGTTCCCACGATGACAGTTTTAGGTTTTCTTGAATAATTCGAAATAATAAAAAATTGTAAAAAGGAGGAGTGTTGTTTTCGTCGATAATTACGAACTAATTTGCAAAATGTAAAAACTAAAAACATAAAAGAAAATATTTTTGTTTAAGGTTTCTATGTATTGAATGGTTGTAAAGCCAGGGTTTAAAGGCACTAGGTTTTAGGATCCCCTAGGATTTCTCCAGATTTTGTCCTTTTTTATATTAAAACACACAACAAGTTTTATCTATGATATGTTACCGTTGGTGTACTATCCTTTCGGTTTTGCACGCACTGTCACGATTCTGTAGCTTTTCGGGTCCTTTCGGCCCTCCTAGATATGCATCACTGTTCTAAGGCTGCTAGGATTTTAACCTTTCTTTTCAGTCTTGGTAAAAAACCTGTAACAGTTGGTCAAACACTCAGGCTAGCTCTGAATTCCTTTCGCCTCCCCGTATATTAGGATTTAGAACTAAATTTTGTCTTCACTTCCTAACCCTAACCAGTTATTCTCGCGTAAAGGGTTGAGTCTCTAGCAATTCCGGGTCATCAATTCGTTCATGCATAAACAGTAAAACTGAAGACGAGAATAATAAATAAAATTACTCTATTAAGAACTCAAGATCATGAATCCATAGTAAAAAGAAATAAGAACTGGATGGAAACCAATAGGTTCACCAAGAACCTAGGTAAAGTGTTTAACTAGAAACTGACATAATTAAAAAAAATATATATATAAAATAAAGAGAGAATGAGATCAAACTAGTGTCTTGATGCTGAATCTGCGCTTCTGTGCTTTTGGAGGGTGCTTAGATCTATTCATTGTGTGTAAAAAATGAGCAGTGGATGTTTCCTTTTATAGTGCCGAGAGTTACCAAAAAGATTGTCTGGAAATTACGCATCTGCCACTGCCTAAACTGCCTCAGGAAAATGGATGTATGCGTAGCTAATCATGCTTTGCTATCTAGCTACGCAGCTCAAAAATGCTCCAAGTCATGCCTCTATATGCGTTGATGAACTTGCGCTTAGCGTAACTAATTAGCTGAGCAGACAATGGCCTTCCTTCAAGTTTTCCTGCTTGTTGTGTGCATAGATACCTGCATAGCTATGCTGAAATCTGCGTTGGTACCTGGATAGCTACATAGATAGTGGCTGGCCTTCTTCTTTCGAATTTCGTTCTTCCATTCCTCCTTGCTGTTTGTGTTGCTACCTGCGTAGCTAATTAGGAATGCAGACAGTGAGCTCAATGTTCCTGCCATAGCCATTTTCTTCAACTCTTCCCCTCTGTCTGCATAGCTACGCAGATAGAAGCCCATGTGTTCTCTTTTCTCCCTCCTTAGCCTGATCTGCTCCTCTTGGATCCTTCCGACACTATTTCCAACTCCTCACAAGCCCTCTTCCTGCATAGACAACATGAACAAATCATGTGACTAAAAAATGCATGATAATGTAGAAATTCACGAAGAGGCTCAAAACACTTTATCGTAAATTACATGACTAAATAGGGCTAAAATCTGGCCAAGTTGCTGGCACTTGACATATTTTCCTCTCAAATTACGCTCAAGAATAACTCCTAGCGAGGAGTTATCACCTTGGCACCCCCGACCGTAGCTATATAACAAAAACAACTCTCTTCATCGTCCTAAATCTATAACAAGTGTCTCATTTCTTCTATTTCTCATAACCTAAAATCAGAATATCAATCTTTCACAAGTAATTTTCTAACATTCTAAAAAAGGATTAATATATATCCAAAAAAATCGATTATAAGTCATGCTTCTCATACCTTTAATAGCAAAATATTCATTTGAATGTCACACGCTTACTCGCAAGGTAGGGTTTTGATGCAGGTTACGCAGCGGAAATACAAAAAATATTCTGCTCAAAACCCTCCACGAATCGCAGGTGAAGCATTATAACATGATGAAGGAAGAGAGGTTACCTTAGTCATACCAGAATGGGACGATCACATACATCGAAAGAATATCCACGTCTCTATGGTATCCACACGAATAGACCTCAGATGGAATTCTTCTCCTATGGTGCTAGCAATCGTGAGAAGAAGGAACCTCTTGTCATACAAGATGATGAACTTGGTCGTGCACAACGACTGAATCACATCCAACCCATGACAATGAGAGAAGGAAATGGCATCACAATGACGTGGGCAGCTAAAAGAGGGTCAACCGTCACCATGGCCGAGAGCTCCATGAAGGGACGACACAAAGGAGGCCGACGGCTCCTATAGGGGCGGCTTCCTTGTGTGGCCAAAACCTAGGAATGAAAAACTCATTTGTCACTCGTCCTATTTTCTCTCTAGTGTACTATGTGTGGTAGGAATTAATTAAGACTGAATTTCTAGTCCACGATTGCTCTTCATTCCAACTGATGAGCACAGTTTACACTTTAGTCAAATCAATTCATTATTGCTATTAAATCCAACTAATTAGCAATAATTCCATTTTGATCTATTTTTGTGTGTAACCCTATAGGTTCCTAATTACGTTGGTAGTAATACCATTCATTACAAACATTGAGTGGTATCTAGCAATACATCAATGCTCCCAAGTAATAGGAATGTCAGTGATCTGACTAACCTCTGTGTCCAATGTTACCGTGTTGTATAATCCCTTTGTCACAACTATCCGGGTTGGACACAAGACACATAGTTTCACATTTGTTTATCCAATCCATAGTTTCTCGATCTCTGAGTAGACTTAGATAAACAAATAACATCAATATCTCATATTGATTTATTCGAGCATGGCCATGCATTTCCCTAAGTCTCACTCATCGAGTGGTCGTGGATATTTACTCCCTAATAGATCACAATCTCTTTTGTGTTAATGTGTGGATGTATACAAAGAGAAGGATTTTTGGTTCCTTGGTGATAAAAGCCAGAAAACAAGTGTCAAAACTTCAAAGCTTTGAGACACTGTTGGTTGTCTTATATACTCTTAACCGTTTTGTATTTTGCAGGTCTATAAGTTGGTTTTGTAATGATTCTCTCATTCTCTATAATGTTCTACATATGGTATGGAATCATGTTTTGATTAGTACAACACAATGTACATGTTTGATTTGGATTGGGAATCCAAGATCTTTGTGATTAACTAGCAGTCAAGGCTTCAAAGCTTTGAGAATTTCTGAATGTTGTTTGCTGCTAATTTTATCTAACCTGATCTGTGTATGCAGGTCAGGTCATTTGGTTTTACAATGTGCAATGGACGCATACTAGTCTATTAATACTTGTTCTATGATGAATATTTGGTCTATACATTTAATTGGTTGTATAAACTGTTTTTGTTGTTAGACAAAACATAGCCTAATTTATTCATGAACAGTTGGCATAATGCTGATAAGACCTTGATGCTAGTTTGTCTAGATATTGTTTGATCTTGTTTTTTGAGTGTATACAGGGTTGTTGGGCGTTCCAACGTCCATAAACAAATCAGATAGCTATTTAAGCATAGTTGTTGAAAGAAGCATATCACGGGAGAGGAGTTTTAGGCATTCAGTTCCTAAAATATCTCAGGTTGTTGCAGGCTGTTATTTAAGAGGTCAGCACTTTGAATTTCAGAGAGACGCACAAGGAGATACTGATTAACGTGTGAATTGAAGAGTACTACAAACATGAGAGATAAGATCATTCGAGTCTTCAAATTCATCAGGTCTTTAACACTGCAGAAGCAAGATCATTCATCAGAGATTGAAGAACACTTCCAAGCTTTATTGCTTATTTCTATTTTGTGTTCTTCACACTTGTACTAAACTTGTATTATCATTTTCTGTTCTCAAACCTCACAAAGTTAGAAGTTTAGTTGTTCAAGTGAAAAACAAAGAAGTTCTCATTGTTTCAACAGATTGTAGCTGGAACTAGATAGGTTGTGAACCACAAGTTGTATAGGTAAAAGGTAGCTCACTTAGGCTTGAGATCTAGGATAAATCTGGGTGATTAATAAGAAGTTGTGTTAGAATCCTGGAGGGATAAGATCCCTCATCCAGAGACTAGGTTCAATTGTGACTGAACTCTGTAAAATCCTTGTGTTCTTGCTGCTTACTTTTATTATCCTTTCATTCCAGTCTAAACAGGAAGTTCCAAAGCTTTGGAGTTTTCCAAATCTCAAAGCTTTGAAGCCTCTGTGTTCTGCAGTTATATCTCTAGTTTCTCAAATCTGTTTCAAAACTTTGAGATATCAACTGCATACTCTCTTCAAGTTTTAAAAGACTGTTTTTAAACAAAATTTGGCATACTCTATTCAACCCCCTTCTAAAGTATTTAGTTACTGTGATATAAATACATTACAAACTTTCAATTGGTATCAGAGCCTGATTCACTGTTTAAGTATCTAACAATCTTGTGACAATGAGTAATGTAGGTGATGGAGGATTCACAGGGAAGAGCAGCTAATAGACCTCCACTGTTCTGTGGTGATAACTTTATGCATTGGAAGGCACTGATGAAAATGTTCATCATAGATCAAGACATGGAGCTATGGTCTATTGTTGTGAATGACCCAAACTTATTCTATACTACTTCTAATGGAGTCAGAACTGTCAAATCAGAGGAAGATCTCTCAGTTACTGAACTGGAAAAGGTATCAAAAATATAAAGCTTTGAACTTATTATATTGTGCTCTTAGTGCAGATGAGTTTAACAGGATATCCAACTACAAGAATGCAAAAGAGATATGGGATAAGCTGACTATTACTAATGAAGGAACTAGCCAAGTCAAGCAGACAAAAATCAATATCCTTTTGAGACAGTATGAACTGTTTAATATGAATTATGATGAATCCATCAAGGACATGTTCAAAAGATTTACAGATATTGTGAACAACTTGGAATCCTTGAAAAAAGCTTTCTCGAAAGAAGAAAAGGTCAGGAAGATACTCAGAAGTTTTACAAAGGCTAAAAGGGAGCCTAAGACAACTGCAATTGAGGAGGCTCAGGACTTAAGCATCTTGGAACTTGATGATCTGCAAGGAAAGTTGTTCACTCATGAGATCTCCATGAAGGAGGTAGATGGTGACCTGGGTGCCAATATCAAGAACCTGACACTCAAGATAAAAGACAATGAAAAATCTTAAAGCCTTCAACAGGAGGAGGAGGATGATGATGATGATGATGAGAAAGCCTTAGCCTTGATCTCCAAAGCCTTGGCCAGAATTCGGAAAAAGAAAAGAAACTTTGGAAATAAGGACCATAACAAGGAAAAATCCAGATCCTCAACCAACAAGGATCAGAAAGGTAAATATTCTTCACATTCATATAAATCTAAAGTTATGAATTGCTATGATTGTCGAAATGCAGATCATCTGGTGAGAGATTGCCCTCAAATGAAGAAAAGCAGGCAATTTCCTAAGAAGGAAAATGACAACAGAAGAAAAAAGACAATGGTAGCCTCATGGAGTGATTCAGATTCTTCAGAATCAGATTCTGATGAAGAGCAAGCCAATATCTGTTTGATGGGTGGACATCAAGAGATCACTCTACAGAGAAGCCAATTGAAGATATGGTAAAAAATCTTTTATCTAGCCCTTCTGCTGTATTGCTTGAAATCCTCAAAAGTATGTTTTTGAATGAGGAAAGTTACATGAATGAGATTGATTCCTTGAAAGTAAAGGTTCACGAGCAAGCAAAAGAAAATTTAGATTTGTTTTTTCAAAACAATGTCTTGAAGCTACTAAGTTGAAAATTCACAATGACTTCAAAGCCTTGGACAGTAGATTCAAAGCTTTAAAATCACAAGTCAAAGAAGTTGTTGATCAAAACTCTCTTTTAACTGACAAATATGTTGATCTAAAAATCACTCGGATGATTTAGAACAACGGAACACTTCATTGACTAGTGAGCTTCAAGAATACAAGAAAATTCTTTCAACCTTTGCTGGATCAGAACATAAACTAAATCTTATGCTTGGAGGAAGTATGCATTCTGTATACAAAAGTGGAATTGTTTATAATCCAATTTTTCCAAAAAGAAACCAAACCACATTTGTAAAATCAGGAAGCATACATTCTTCAAAATGTTCCTATTGTGGTAAAATTGGACTTGTGAAATTAACTGCAACAGCCCGGGAATTCCCCAAGCCTTCCGTTCCGGACCGGAAAGCCCGGGAGGGCGATGCTAAAAGTAACGGTGGAATATCAAAAGCATAACATCCCAAATTATTTATTTATTACACAATATTAAGCATTACAAAAGTCTCTAGAAATTACACGAGAGTTTCCAAAACTACCACATTGTTTTTGCTAACTAGGCTAGATTCCACTCGTTACTATATCCTTCTAGGTGAGTCTCGTACCCGGCTATCCCTTAGTCTTCAGCTCCTAAACCTGCGGTGGGAAGGAAAACAGGAACCGCAGTTTCAAAGTCAGCATGGAAATACTGAGTAAATGACACCCAAGCTCGTAAAACAGAAGACGAAGCATAACTTTAAGCATAACTTTCTTTTCACAATAAATATAAAGAGGAAATAAATCATAAAAACGTAAACTTGCAGAGTAACTCAGGAACTCAAATAATAACTGTAAACTGTGAAACTGAACCTGATGCATCCAGTAAGAACACTTATAAAATTATCTTTATTTTGACCTTCCTTCCTTTCTCAACTTTCAAATGGGGAGCATCAGTCCCAATCTCTTTCTTCTTCTCTTTCTTAAATAACCAAATCTCATGGAAACTGTATTATTAACTTTGTTGATACGGGGAAGAATCTACTATTCTATCACTAGCAACCATGACCTTAACTGCCGGCAGCCCCCTAAGACTTCTTGCGGCCAGAGAGGTGAGTACATGGAGCGATAACCACGGGCCGAGTCAAGCTCGACAATAATAACCACGGGCCGAGTCAAGCTCGACAATAATAAAATAATAACCACGGGCCGAGACAAGCTCGACAATAATAACCACGGGCCGAGACAAGCTCGACAATAATAATAAAATAACCACGGGCCGTGTGACAGAAGTCAACACGATAATAATAAAGCTTCTCCCGCACAACTCTTTCCACTTTACGTTATTACCCATTATTTAACTTTTCGTGTGACAATATCAAGTCAAAGAAACTTCTTTAAAACGCAAGAAAATCTCAAATAAAACATGTAAAATAACAAACACATTTTGAGACAGTATTAAAATCATTTTGCGACACGAAAGGAGCTTGGCACGCAAGGCTTGGCATGTTCACTTACCTTAGTTCACAGCCACTAGCATGTAAAAGCTTCTACCTAGCCGTCGTCTACAAACCTGTCACTAACAAATTACATTGCCTTATTTGATGACAAATCGTCCACACAAGTATGCATATATGATTCTATAAATTTAACGAGTCATATTAGAAGTCGCCTAATTTCCCCACCATAACACGCTTAAGATTATAATTATACAAGAGGGCATATCTTAAGTTTATTAACTTTTATTTTTAATAAAGGCTAATTTATTGGCCAATATTTTTCTTTATAAATAATCAAGAGCAACTTTAAAAAAAAATTGCTATTAGAAAGCATATAGAAGAATTAACAAGCTATGAACAAATAGACATTTATCAAATGAGAGAAACATTATAAATTCCAAATTACTAACTAAATATCCAACTTATTCAAAACAAATGATTACTCAAACAATTCTTAAATAAATAATTCTATTTAACTTCTGTGCACAAGAGATTCCGGCAGGGAGACCTCCGTGTACACCGTGCGTAGTGGATCAGGGATCGCACAGGAAGAGTAGGGGTGTGTGTAGGGAGAGAGTAAGTCAGTAGCAATGTCTGAGAGAGAGACAGAGGTTTGGCAGAGCTTCCGCGTATGGCAGTGTGTTCTTCTTTGTATGGAAAGGTTAACGATCTATATATACTGGAGAACATGACCGTTGTAGTGTGGTTAATGCGCCCATTAATGGCGGCTTAATTAGCTTAACCATAACGGCACGTTCGTCCGAGTATATAGGAACCGTTAGAGCACGTGGTGCGCGAGTACCGGAACCGTTACGAGGTTGACCGGGTTTGACCGGATTGACCGGGTCTAGGGAGCTCGTGCCATAGATCTCTCAAAACAGTTACTAAAGGTCGCGCGCGGGCTTGGCTCGCACGCGACAGGGCTTACTCTAACCTCCAAACCACTAAGTCCCTACAGGTCCCGTGCAGTGGTATGCGAGGGCTCTGTCTCGCAGCCCCCACATGGATCAGCTCGGCTGGTGATCCTGTGTGTGTGGAGCACAATATGGTGTGCTGGATGGTTGCCACGTGGCTAAGATCTGTCATGTCAGAAAGCAGTATCTACATTAGCCCCCTTTCTGCGCGTGAAGGCTCATAGCTGTATAGGCTTCCATGCGCGGAAACCAACATGCGCGTCGCCGCCACGCACCAATTCAAATACGGGTAAGTTCAGCCCCCATGCGTGTCATTATGACCTAAAACCCCTAGAGTCGTGCCGTCTGACCTTTAGGGTTTTAGGCGTGACGTCAGCCCGTCCTGTGATTGCGCGATACGACGGTGACGGTTGCGATTCGACTACTGAAGGGACGCAACCCTTCATTCTTATGGATAAATACCTTGTATCCCATTATTGCAAAGCTTCACTTCTTTCTCTTAAAGTGAATGGTACCCGGAGATCTTCGAGAGCAGATCCAGATAATCAATCACCAGTTCAGAACTGCAAATCGCATTCTTCAATTGTGCATATCCAAGCAAGCTTCAAGGAAACAAGGTTGGCCTCGTTTACTTTTGATTTAAAATACCAGCGTTTGCCTTGAACTGCGCTGAATCTGTAAATCCATGAAATTTGTGAAGAGGCTTTGATCTTTGAACCCGCTTCGTTTTAATCTTTCAACAATATTGGATCTTGCGACTCCCCGATTTCTGAAATCGGTACAGGAACTGTTTTGCTTTCTTTTGCATAGATCTCGAATTCCAAAATTCAAACTGAAGTGTGGTATTTCTCCCCCCTTTTTCTTGCCCTTTCGCAGGAATGGCCAAGACAAGAGTAACCAGACCCGTCAAGGAAGATGAAGAGATGCCGGAGCTTCCGCAGGCTCTGTGGCGAAAAGCCCCCTTTCTGGGTGGGAAAGATTTTTATCATGCGAGGGTGAAGGCGAAGAGGATGCCTGATCCTGTTCCAGTTGAGCGATTGTTGACACTGACTCGCCCAGTTAACTCAGCCTTGCTCGAGTTGGTTGGCTCCGAGGACGTGATCCGATTGGGGATCGAGAATGGGCACTTCCCATACACTGCGATTTCTACTCTGGCGTTCGTCCAGAAATTGGACTATATGGATGAGTGGATTGACCACGTGTTGGATCATCACGCCGAGACTCTCAATGAAGCCGGCGTATATTTTGCTATCCGTGCTATGAAGGGTGCTGCCGTGAAGTTGGATCAGTCCATGCTTCTAGACCTTCTGTCCCGTTACTCGCCTGCGACTCACACGTTTCATTTTGCTGAGTTCGAGGCTGCCCCCACTCTCGAGGACGTGCAAATGCTGTACGAGCTTTCCCCCATGGGCGAGGTGGACCCCTTGAGTCACTTGAGGACATCTGCGGAAATGGCCTTGTACGCGCAGATGGAGGAGTGCTTAGCAGAGGTAAAGAAAATCTCCACTCGGTGGACCACTACAAAGCCTCTTCCGAACTGGCAGCTGGTTGATACGTCTGCGAAGAATACCTGGAACAAGTGGTTGCAGTACTTCTTCCGAGACTATGCGAACAGCAGCATTACTAAGAAGCTTCAGAGCGAGAACCCGGAGGCCGAGAATTACGTAGAGGGCAAGGGTTATCATTTGACCCTTTGTGCCTTTCTCTGTGCTTGGCTATCGAGGTATCTGATTGATGGTCACCCTCATGACGGGGTCTTCTACCATGTGCTGCCACTTGCCGTGAGGCTCGCTCTTGGCCAGAGAGTCGCACTCGGACCCTTGGTCTTGGGCACGCTATATTATAGGCTGGATCAGCTGGTTCTGGCGATGAGGGAATCGCGTGGCCGCCTCGATGTTCTGACCTTTGTCAATATCAGCTTTTTGACAATGTGGGTTTTCGAGCGCTGGCCGTCTTATGCTCCAACTCCCCTCCCACTTGATAAGTGGTGTCCCCCAGGCTAGACAGAAGCGCGCAACAGCGGAAGGGCTGCGAGATGGTTTGGAGCAAGCAACACCAAGTGCACTTGGAGTTTGATATGCGACAAACGAAAGGAGTTTACTGCCAGGCCCTATGCCACACGTGTCGAGAATGTGCGGTGGTTTCCAAAGCTATACCCTTCCAAAGGTATGGTCTTGTCAGAAGACCTTCTCTTTGAAAAGGGGCCGCATTTCCACGAACGCTATCGTGAGTTCTTTTGTTGGTGTCTGCGAGGTTCCCTTCCTGCCCTTGCAGAGCATATTCGTGAGCTCGCGCCAAGGTATGAAAGGCTTACAGTGGATGTTGACCCCACTCGGGTCTCTCCTCAGTTTGGTTTCGATGCGGTGGCCCCATCGATCTGGCCCCAATCTATTATCAGAGGGTGCTACAAGCGTTTGCTGACAAAAGAGTGCAAGACGGTCCTCATGAGCAATCTTCCCTTTGAGCAGCCTGCGGGAACTCGCAAGGGTGGTTGTTCCCAGAACTGGCTCGCATACTGGGTTGCCCAGCAAACGAGGATGGAGACGGAGGCGGCAGCGCAGCCAGGAAGGGCCCCCTTGATCAAGAGAAACTCTTTTCCGTTTCGCCCCAATTGCAGTTTGAGCGAGTCTGAGTATGGTTGCTACTCGCTGTGGGACCGCGAGAACCATTTGTGCCCCGATTTCATTCTGAAGGAGCAAGTTGACGCAATCAAGAAGGGTGACACGCAGGTCATCAAATATAGCAAGGCGTTTGCTGAGGTAAGCAATTTCCTTGTGTGCTTTAAGCTTTTTGATTTTTTCTTGCGCTGATGCTTTTCGTTCTGTATTGTTCAGTGTCATGTGCGGAGGTTCGCAGCTGGTGATCGCTCCAAATCGCTGGTGGACACCATTGTTGCCACCAGAAGGAAGGGGGAGTCGTACCGGCTAGCATGGAGGATGGATGCCGAGGTCGAAACAAAGGTTCGCGCAGTCATGAATACTTTTGCTGACTCGCTGATAGACAACCCTCCGGCTCCGTCTCCTCCTAGAGATGACCCGTCCCCTCCAGCGACTGTGGCGCCGAGAGTGAAAAGACCTAGGCAAAAGGGAATTACGATTTCTTCCCCTAGGAGTGCTCCAGCTTCTCCCCCAGTGAGGTCCCTTTCCATCAAGGACAAAGGCAAGGGTCGTATGCCCAGCAAAGTGCGGAAAGATCTCGCAGTTGAGACTTTCATTCCATTCAACCAAGAGGAAGAGGAAGAGAGACAGGAGCCCCAGGCCAGTGATGAAGAAGAAGAAGGAACAGTCGTGATGCGCGAGGAAGAGTCAGGAGGTACTTCCGTCGCATCTCCTTGTCCTTTATCATGACTTCTATGCAGTTCTTTTCTTTGAACCAATTATGTATTCGCAGATGATGATGATGAAGCCGTTGGTGGCCTTGTGGCCAAGAGGCAAAAGAGAGATGCCCCTTCTGGCATTTCAGATGATCCTATAAGCGAGGATGTTCTTGCTGAGTCCCGGAGGACAGCCGCGGAGGCTGCTGAAAGGAGAAGGCAGCGAGAGGAAGAGGAGCTCGAGCGTGTGAAACAGCGGAGCCTCGAGGAGCAGCATGTTGACGACTTAGTGCGTCCAGTTGGCGAGGAAGACGAGCTTCCCGAAGAAGTGGCTCCTCATGTGGAGGAGGAAGATGAGGTTCCCGGAGAGGATGCAGCAGAGCTAGAGCAAGTCCAAGCGGACTTCGCAGAGATCGCAGGTGGCGATAAAGGTGAGATCTTCAATCTCGCAGTTACTTATAGAGATGTAATCGTGGGTGCGTTAAAGCACGGTGTGTCAAAGCCTGACATTCGCCGTTGGTTGGTAAGCAAATGCGGAGAACCCTCAGGTAATTATTTTGAGTGATATGCACATACTAGGCTGTAGCCACTTGAGGCGAAATCATGACTGGTTTACTCGCATCCCAGGTCACGCTTCTCTTAAAGATTTTCTTAGTGAGGACGCACTGATAGGGCACGGTTCCACGTCCCTAGCGTATGATAAGGATACCTCAATCCCACCTTCGCGTGGAGGTGCTTATTCTTAGATTTAGTAAAGGTAGCGAAATAACTTACAACACAAGTTACCTCATATTATCGCATTTGGCATCGCAGGTCCTGCTGAGGAACCTGAGCTGGAGCAGAGAAGTCAACCTTCTGCATCCCATGTTCCAATTCCGAGCTCCCATACCGAGAAGCCCGTCGCAGCTGCTGGAAACATAAGCGAGCCTCCCGAAGATGTCATCGAACTTTCCGATGATGTCGAAGCTGATGCTGTGCCAATGGACGAAGGTGTCCGCACCGGTGGCGAGGAAGAAAGGACAAGTGATGCTAATGTTTTCGCATTTGGGAGTGTCCTCCGCCCAGCGACTTCGGCTGTCCCTTCGCCTCCGGCGATGACTGAGCCAGAAGCACCTATTCCTGCGTGGAGCATTTGGGGCTCGCAGGTTGGGAATGTAGTCGCAGCTGGTGCGGCCTACACTCTTCCTCCTGACTATGAGAGGTTGGAGCTCGCAGCTGATAGGAGAGCCATGGAGCGAGGGCAGTCTTCGAACAACCCGGTGGCCCGCATCCCCTCTCTTCATGAAATTCTGGAAGGCACTGGTAAGTAAAGATTTACCGTTCGCACGCCGCATTATTTGCTTGTGAGTTTTGACATTATAACTTATTTTTGATGTCTCAGGTTTGAAGCAAACCGATGTAGACTGGGTGGTTCGAATGCGTCTCAGATACCCCCGATCGTTTGTGAGGTCTCTGGAGATCGGACCTTTTGACAGGAGGCTATTCCTTACTGAAGCCATCTGGATACTGGAGCAGCTGTGTGCGGCTACACCTGCGACCATTTCGGCCCAGAGTGCTGAATTGCTGTGTGGCATGTGCCAAAATCTCCTGTTCAAAGTCCAAGGCAGACTTGGTTTCAAGTTCCTCAAGGACAGAGTTACACTGATTCGCGCAGCTGTAACTTTGAATCTCGGTCACCAGAATCTCGCAGCTGAGATGCAGAAGGTGGAGCAGCAAAAGCAAAAGGTTGATGAAGCTTTGAAGCTGTATCACGAAATGAATGCCAAGTGCGAGCTACTGAAGCAAGAAGTGAAACAAGTGGAGAAGCTGATCGAGCAGTTCGAGCCCCAAGACTCCTTAATCAAGAATTTGTTTTGAATTTTCGAATTTTGAAAAGAAAACAGGAAAATGGCTGAGACATTAATGTAATGTTTTGAAACATTAATGTAATGTTGCTAGGGTTTCTCCCCCCCCCCTTTTTTTTAACAACAAACAATGAGTTTGCCCGTTTTGCCCTTTTCGGGATTTGATTGGACATTTCTGTGCATATCCAATTATGACATCAGCAATTGATTCTCTGCTTGATTTTCGCGCTAATTTCTCGGCAGATAAGCACGCTTCCGTTGGGAAGTCCATCCGAATCATGACTATCCGTCATTTATTAGGATACGCAACTGAATCGTCGTAGCCTTTAGTAGGGTAATTGATTGTTACCGCTTTTCAAGGCGTAAGTGATTGAACTTACCCTCTTTTTGAATTTTGCTGACTCATCTTAGGCAACCGAAGAGTCTCCACAGGGTCTATATAAACCCTGTCTTTGCCATTTGGGTTCTTCATCCCAAACATGTGCTTTGCCGTGAGTCCTTACGACTGCTGGCTTCAACGCTTGTTTTTCGTTGATTCATGGCAACTTCAAGTTTTGAATCCTGAGTTTGCGCTTTGTGCTATAGAAATGGTTTCCAAGATCCACTTTATGAGGCTTATTGCTCTTTATAACCATCATAAAGAGGATGCAGATAATATCTCATGTGTGTTCGAAGAAATTTCTTCGTGTATTATGTGTGCAGGTCATGTTTCCGGCCGCCTCGTGGCGAGGTGCAGCGCCGAAGTGACCGTGCTACCGTCTCGTAATGAACGGCGGAATTCTTCTTCAGCATCTCCAGGGAAGAATCCGTCGCCCTCATATTTTTGAGGTCGGGGTGCTCGTCAATGCCCTTGTCCAACATGACAAGGAGTCCATCACCAGAGGAATGACTGCTTCGCCTGTTTTGCAGAGTAGCATCTGTCGGCACAGGAAGCTCCTCCGGCGCCTATCTTGATCAGACAGAGGCTTTTGTCATTCCTTGGGGTCTTGGGCGTATCGCATCCTTGACCTTGCTGCTAGGGATGTGGCGAATGACAAGTTGATCTCTTCGCGGCAGCATCCCTTTTGCTATAGATCTTTGGCCACAGATCTGCGTGCTGCATTGCCGGTGTTAAGACCGGTGGATTCTCTCTTTTCTTAGCCGAGAGTTCCCTAGTGCATCTCTGGCTTACCAGCCATTTTTCGAATGTATTGTAAGCCATGTTGGCTGCGTAGTTAGATTCGAGCTTTTTGCTTGTAAGCTGCTATCTAGATAGATAAATTGTAAGTCATTTGACTCATAATGATATATAGCTTTGTATTATCTGCTCTTTGCAACAAAATACAATTTCGCATGCGTTTCGGCTTGTTTTGCCTTGCATAATGCCATGTAATGATTTCACATATGCGATGTCAATTCGCAGATGTTTCGCTAGATCATTCGAGATCGTAATTTCGCAGCTGTGCCATCTTGACGGATGGGCTTGCAGTTGGTCGTTGTAAATCGTATGAGATCACGTTCACAACTTTTCTATCGTAATAGATAGTTTTTAACAGATCAATTAAGATCATTGAGTGGTGCGAATTGCTATCATAGAAGATAGGCTTTATTAGAGAATTGCTTGAGATCGTTTCTCGCATAAATTGCTATCGCAGCAGATAGACCTTTAGAAGATCCAATAAGATGATTCTGCACTTACGTTGCCACCGTAACAGACGGGCTTGGGTGATCAACTAAAATCACTTTGCGTATAAGTTGCTATCGTAACAGATAGTCTTGGGAAGATCATATGAGATCGTTATCGTGAGAGATAGGCTTTAGATGAACGATTGAGATCGTTTTTGTATTTCGCTGCTATCATAAGAGATAGGCTTTGGATGATCACTTAAGATCGCATTTGCATTAGCTGCCATCGTAAGAGATAGGCTTTGGATGATCACTTAAGATCGCATTTGCATTGGCGGCCATCGTAAGAGATAGGCTTTAGATGATCAATTGAGATCGTATTCACGTTGACTGCTATCGTGAGAGATAGGCTTCGATGATCACTTAAGATCGCATTTGCGCTTGGCTGCTATCGTAAGAGATAGGCTTTAGATGATCACTTAAGATCGCGTTCGTATTGGCTGCTATCGTAAGAGATAGGCTTTAGATGATCAATTAAGATCGCGTTTGTATTGGCTGCTATCGTAAGAGATAGGCTTTAGATGATCACTTAAGATCGCATTTGTATTGGCTGCTATCGTAAGAGATAGGCTTTAGAGGATCACTTAAGATCGCGTTTGTATTTGCTGCTATCGTAAGAGATAGGCTTTGATGATCAATTAAGATCGCGTTTGTATTTGCTGCTATCGTAAGAGATAGGCTTTAGATGATCACTTAAGATCGCGTTTGTATTGGCTGCTATCGTAAGAGATAGGCTTTAGATGATCAATTAAGATCGCGTTTGTATTTGCTGTTGCAGCGAATAAATCATTGTTAACAGTAATAACAAATTAAATAGAGCAATATAAACGGCTAGAAATATGAACTTCTCATTTGGGAGAATTCTTTTATTACAACGCTCTCATATGGGAGAGATAGGATTACAATCCTCTCATATGGGAGAGGAGATTGCGTCAATCATAGCCACATGAGACATTAAGCAACGTTATCATAAAACGTATGAAATAAGAGAAGTCAGGGATAGTACTTCTTGATCCAGCGCATGTTGACTGAGCTTGGAGTTGAGGTTGTGCCGTGCAACCTTCGTATGCTGCAGTAGCCACTATCGAAGACTTCTGTGACTTCGAAGGGTCCTTCCCAATTAGCTGCGAATTTTGGGTGAGTTGCTTCTCGCATGCAGTGGTCAGATGCGCGCAAGACCAGGTCGCCAACTGTGAAATCCCGTCGCTGGACTGTCTTGTTGTAGGCGCGAGCGATTCTTTCTTGGTACCGCTTGTTAGTCCTTTTGGCTTGTTCTCGCTTTTCTTCCAGCAAGACTAAGTCATGATCGCGTTGATTTTCATAGAGTGCATGGAAGGCCAGCCTTGCCGAATTGACTCTGACCTCCGCAGGTACTACAGCTTCGGCCCCATAGCATAGTAGAAATGGCGAGGCCCCTGTAGGTGTCCTTGGAGAAGTTCTGTAGGCCCACAGAGCTATGTTAAGGGAATCAGCCCACTTCTTGTGGTCATCTGCGACCATCTTGCTCAGAATTCTCAACAGCGTTTTGTTAGTCGCTTCGGCTTGTCCGTTTCCCTTTGGATAATAGGGGGTGGAGCATATCTGCCTGATATTGTACTCCGCGAGTTTCGTAGCTACCTGGCGATTAACAAAAGGAGTACCGTTATCTGAAAGAATGGTATTTGGGATTCCGAACCTGCATACGATGTTTTCCTGGATGAAGTTGACCACAGCCAGCGCGTTTGCCGTCTTCAGTGGTATTGCTTCCACCCATTTGGTGAACAGCTCGGTTGCGGTGAGAATGAAATGGTTCCCATGTGACGTTGGTCGGATGGGGCCGATGAAGTCCAAAGCCCATGTGTGAAATGGCCATGGCGTCCCTAATGCATGTAGATCCACGGCGGGAGCGTGCACTAGGTTTCCTTTGAATTGGCATTCTTGGCAGCGTCGCACCTTGGTGCGGCAATCGACTTCCATCGTGGGCCAGAAGTATCCGATTGAGAGGAGCTGTCTGCATAATTTCGCACCTCCCTGGTGTTCCACCTGATGAGAAAGGTCCATGACTTCTTGTGCTTCCCTGCCGTCTAGGCATCGCAGCAAGTTACCCTCGTGACCTTTTCGCCAAAGCAGGTTTTCCTGAACCACGTATCGAGAAGCTTTCCTCTTCAATTTGTCGGCTTCTTTTCTCGATTCGGGTACGGTGCCCTGGGTGAGGAATTCGAACAATGGCTTCCTCCAGTCTGTGTCGTCATCGGTTAGAGCGACGAGTAGAGAATCTTTGATTAGTGCGCAACTTTCGCACTTCCCTTGTATCAGGGCTGCAGCTGTCGACATGCCTGGCCAGTGAACGCCATATCTCTGAGCTTTCCTGTAGATTGACACCTCGCTTTCTCCGCAAGCGTGTTGGTGAATCTTTTCTAACAGCTGTTGTCCCTCTTGCTCGGAGACACATCGCATGAGTATTCCTCCAGGACCCTTGTAGTAAAGGGTGTTGTTGTGGATGCAGTATCCTTTCGTGAGCGCCCAGCTTTCGTTGCTGGTGCCTTTCGCAATAGCTTGCAGGATTGCTTTTCGCCAGTCTGCGTCATCCATGTGTTCGTCATCGCACGCATCTTCTGTTAATGCCGACGATGTTCGCACTTCGATGGAAATCCTTGCGGGGCATTTGTCTATGCTGACCTTAGATCCCAGAGTTGCTAAGGCGTCTGCATGCCTGTTGTCCGCTCGGGGCTTGTGCTCGTATTTCACGTCGCAGAATTGCTGCATCAGCTTTTGCACTAGGGTGCGGTATGACAGGAGGTTGATCTCCTTTAAACCATATTCGCCCGAGGCTTGTTTAACAATCAGTTTGGAATCTCCCATGACCGTTAAGTTGCTCACTTCCAAAGCTTTCGCCGCGCGGAGCCCCGCGATAAGAGCTTCGTATTCCGCCTCGTTGTTCGTGACTGCGAAGTTGAGTTTTGCGGACATCTGTATGACTTCCCCGTCTGGCTTTGTCAAGACTATCCCAATGCCTCCGCCTTTTCTGGTTGACGAACCGTCGAAGTGGAGGGTCCAATAGGGCACGTCGATCGCATAGATTTCAGGGCCTTCGAGCTCTTCCTCGATCACAGGTTCGTGACTGTTGTCGGGAAACTGTGCCAACAGATCTGCTACCGCTTGCGACTTGATCGCTCTTGGTTTTACGCATGTGATATCGTATTGAGAGATGGTCATGTACCATTTCGCCAATCTCCCGCCCGGAGTAGTGTGAGTTAGCAAGTATCTTATGGGGTCGCTTTTGGTGACCACCACTACTTTGTGCGATGCAAAATAGTGTCTCAACTTCTCTATCACAAAGAATAAAGCAAGGCAATGACGTTCGATGTCTGTGTACCTTGATTCAGCAGGCTGCACAATGCGAGAGATGTAATAGATAGGCCTCTCTTGGCCTTCATACACCTGAGCCAAGAGTGCCCCTATAGATTTCCTTGTTGATGTAAGATATAGCAGAAGCGGTGATCCCAGTTGAGGTGCGATCATTATCTTTGGGGGTGTGAGTAGCTCCTTTAGCTTTTCGAATGCGGCTTCGTGGTCGGGAGCCCAGTTGTACGCGGCGTCCTTCTTGAGAAGAGTGCTGAAACAGCATGTGATTTCGGCGATTGCTGGGATGAATCTCCGCAGATATGACAATTTTCCCAAGAATGTTTTCAAGGTACTTTGGTTGTGAGGTGGCGTCATGCTGATGATGGCTGACACTTTTGCAGGATCAGGCTCGATCCCTTGGCGATGGACTACGCATCCCAAAAACTTCCCCGAGGTCACGCCGAATGCGCATTTCATGGGGTTCATTTTCAGTTGAAAGCTCCTGCATCTGTTGAACACCTTTCGCAGGTCTGCAAGGTGATCTGCTTCATGCTTGGATTTGACTACCAGGTCATCCACATAGAATTCCACCTCTTTGTGCATCATGTCGTGGAATAGAGCCATCATGGCCCGCTGATAGGTTGCGCCTGCGTTCTTAAGACCAAACGGCATTACCGTGTAGTTGAATACCCCCACGGGAGTGATGAATGCAGTTTTCCGTGCATCTTCGGGATCCATCTTGATTTGATTGTACCCGCTGAAACCGTCCATGAAGCTGAACATGCGATGGCCTGCCGTTGAATCGATGAGCAAATCGATGTTAGGCAGTGGGAAATCGTCCTTAGGGCAGAAGCGATTGAGATCTCGGAAGTCCACGCAGATGCGGAGCTGTCCGTTCTTCTTTACCACCGGCACGATGTTGGCCAACCATGTGGGATGGTGGTTTGGCTCTATGAACTTGGCGTCTAGGAGTTTGACAATCTCCTGCTTGATCTTCACGTTGAGCTCTGGCCTGAAGCTTCTGGTGCTTTGCTTGACCGGTTTAGACCCTGGGATGATGTCTAAACGGTGCATGGTGATGCTCGTGTCCAGACCTGGCATCTCATCATATTCCCATGCGAACACGTCCTTGTATTCAGTTAGGAGCTGCAGCAGTCCTTGTTCCTCTTCGCTTGTGAGGTCCGCACTCAGGAAGACTGGCCTTTTCTTTTCCTCGTTCGGGCTGAGGAACACTTCCTTTAGCTCTTGCTTTTGTGGTCTTGGCCTGTCTTCCATGCATTCGGGCGCTTCTTTGAGTTTCTCGTTTGGAGTGCCCTGTGTTGGCTCTTCTGTCAGCGCAACTTGCTCGATTTGATTGATTTGCCCAGGGACATCCCCTTGCCCGTGTGAGGACGTCCCCGCGCACCTTCATATGCGATAGCATTTCTTCCCGTTGGCGTAGAAGCTCTCTATCTCCTTACCCTCGGGGTCACGCTTTGCAATCCTCTTCAGAGTGTACACATTCTTCCGATGATATGCGATACGCGGCGCCTCTTCGTGTGTAGGCGGCTTTTCCTTGGCATCTTCCCTTGTCACCATCACGCCCGCAGGTGACTGGTCCTTGATGTCCTCCCAGAGAGGCAAAGGAGTAGGGTTGAATGGTCCGGGTGTTTGCTCGTCCGCCATCTCGGTGAACCACACCGCCTCGCTGAGATGTGCTTCGTCCAAGTTGAACGGGTTAGTTGAGGCCGGTATCTCGACAATCCTGTCATTCCAGATAGCTTTCATCACCTGGTGAGCCGTCGAAGGGACTGCGTCGAAGCGATGAATCCAGGCTCGACCTATGATCATGTGATATGTGGTGTTCGCGTCTATGACATAGAACTTCGCCGAGCACTTGATCTTACCAATCTGAACGCCTAGGCGGATCCATCCGATCGTCATTCTAGAATCACTTCCGAATCCCACCAGTGGAGATGGACGCTTGACTACCTTGTGCTCGGGGATCCCTGCTAGCTTCAGTGTGTGGAGTGGAACAACGTTGACCGCTGCTCCTCCATCGACGAATGCTCGCTTGAATTCGACGTCGTTGATGATGGCGGTCACGTACAGGGGCCTCTGGTGGCTCGCATCTGTCTTCTTGTCGCTGACAGAAAAGGTCATAATCTTTTCTGTGGAACGGGACGCCCTGATGACTTTCCCGTTGGAGACCACGAGGTCCTCCTCGTAGTCCTCTGCTATCCTCAAAATTGCTCTTGTCATATCCGTTCGGCATTTTTCGGAGAAGTTCATCTCGTTGAAGAATTTGTTGAAGCCGTGCGACCCTTTCATGCGGTCGGCGCGCTCATCCTCCGTGTCCATGCTGTAGTCTTCATCTTCATGGACTTCAGCAATGATGGGTAGACCATCCTCTGCGACTTCTTCCAAGTCCACTATCGAGATCATGGCGACCTCTTTGCCCTTTGAACCCGAATCTGTATGGGCAGGCAGCGGGTTGTTACGCGCATCCTTCCGGTGGTCGCTGACGATGAGTTCGCCGTTCTTCATCTTCTGATCGAACGCGAATCTGAGCTTCTTGCACTCGGCCGTGGGGTGCATGACCTTGCCGTGGTATTCGCACCACTTAGGGTCCCTCGTCATCTCCTTGGAGGGTGCTTTCTCGAGCGGTGGCAGGACGCCGTCCTTACGCCACTGTCTGCAGAGATCGCTTGCTTCCTCCACCGAGCATGGCAGAGGCGGTGCATCGAAGTTTGCAACCTTTGCTTGCTTCTGGGGCGAAACTGTATTGACCTCAGCTTCGCGTCCCCGCTTGTAGCCAAATCTGCCGATCTTGTAGGTGGTGCTGCTCGCAGGTCGTTCTGGAGCGCTCTTCTTTCTCTGTCTCTCGACAATGGGCTCGATGTTCATCGTGCATTCGATGAGCTTTGAAAACGTAGGTGTTTGCAAATTGATTAGCATGCTTTTGTACTCATCTCGCATGCACTGTAGGCATATCTCTACGAGCCGGCTTTCGAGCATTGGGTCCTTGCACTCCAAGGATTTCGCTCTGAATTTCTTGATGAAAGTGATTCCATCTTCCTCGCGTTTCTGATACATCCGCGAGAGATGGATCATCGTCACCTTTTCTTCCATCTGGAAGAACTTGGTATAGAACTTCTGGATCATGTCGTCCCAAGTCTTCACAGATCCGGCCTCCAATGTTCGGTACCATTTGTAGGCTACATTCCCAAGAGATTTTGGGAATTCTCGCATCAGCAGCTTGGGATCGGCTCCGTATGGACCCATGACATCAATGAAACGCATGACATGCTCATGAGCGTTTCCATTGACGTCCTCGAACTTATCCCATTTGGGAGCCTTGTACCCCGCCGGGTTAGGCATGAGATAGATCTCTCGTGGAATGGGTGGATCGTTGTCTAGCTTCGGGATGATGGTATCCGCGAACGACTGATGAGCCAGGATGGAGTCCACGCGCTTCTGCAAAGACGTCATGCATTCTGGAATGCTCCCCTCGGTAGCTGGCGGAGGGGTTGCCGTAGGCGGTGGCGACACATATGCCGCCGGAGGATTGGGAGTGTATTGACTACCCGCGTTTCCCCAGATCGTCGCTGGTGGAGGCAGAGTGTACTGCAGAGCTGGGTTGGACGCCAAAGCCGGGGGCTGAGAGGCGTGAGCAGCAGGGGGTAGCATTTGTGCCGTTGACCCTTGGACGGAAGGCAGCTGCGTGGCTGACGGTGGAGTTTGCAGATGAGGGTTGGGAGGCGTGGCTGACACTCCCAATCCTGGAGCGGTAGGGGTTCCTCCTCCCCGAGGGATAGCGGTGGCTGGTGGAGGATTCGGCGCAAGGGTGCCCAGAACGGCCAAGATCCGTTCTAACTGCGCAGACTGAGACTTGAGAGCTTTTGCCTGACTTTGAACAGTGGCGTCCAAAGACTCTAAAGTTGGTGCCTCGCCGGGAGTCGTCGGAGTACGGCGGACCTCGTCTCCCGAGGGAGTTTCGGTGGAAGGCGATCGGTTGCTGACATCGTCCTCCTGAGACATGGTTGCTTTTGCTGGTAAGTTTCACGTCGGGTTCACCAAAATGTGCACAAGAGATTCCGGCAGGGAGACCTCCGTGTACACCGTGCGTAGTGGATCAGGGATCGCACAGGAAGAGTAGGGGTGTGTGTAGGGAGAGAGTAAGTCAGTAGCAATGTCTGAGAGAGAGACAGAGGTTTGGCAGAGCTTCCGCGTATGGCAGTGTGTTCTTCTTTGTATGGAAAGGTTAACGATCTATATATACTGGAGAACATGACCGTTGTAGTGTGGTTAATGCGCCCATTAATGGCGGCTTAATTAGCTTAACCATAACGGCACGTTCGTCCGAGTATATAGGAACCGTTAGAGCACGTGGTGCGCGAGTACCGGAACCGTTACGAGGTTGACCGGGTTTGACCGGATTGACCGGGTCTAGGGAGCTCGTGCCATAGATCTCTCAAAACAGTTACTAAAGGTCGCGCGCGGGCTTGGCTCGCACGCGACAGGTCTTACTCTAGCCTCCAAACCACTAAGTCCCTACAGGTCCCGTGCAGTGGTATGCGAGGGCTCTGTCTCGCAGCCCCCACATGGATCAGCTCGGCTGGTGATCCTGTGTGTGTGGAGCACAATATGGTGTGCTGGATGGTTGCCACGTGGCTAAGATCTGTCATGTCAGAAAGCAGTATCTACAACTTCCAAATGATTTTACCAATATAATTTCAATATTTAACAAACCTCTATTTATTTGAATAGTAGCTAGAAATTAATTTTAACCCAAAAACCTATTTTTATTTTTATTTTTCAGTTTTCGAAACGTCAAATAAACCCCCATGTGTTGCGAAAAGAAAACAAATGCCCCCAACCTACCACTAAATAGTTCCATATGCTATATATATTACCCTAAGTTTTTTAGAAACTACATGAAACACCCCCTAGCAAGAACATATTAATTCCAATCGGCCAAAACCCAAATCGAAGCCTTAAAACATGATTATAAGTACTGAAACCATCCTATAGGAAGATCTAGAGCGTACCTTGGCCAAAAATGGCGGAAAGCGGTCGAGAAACGAGTCTCTACGGGATCGTCGGCGATGTAATCGAAGGTGGGTCTCGGCTGCTGCGTTTTGGGTCTTCTTAGCTCCGACTCTTGATGTATGCTGCCTCCTAGGATCTCTCAGAGATGATTGGTAGCACAATCCGGTGGTGGGTGCGCTGGAATCTCACTGGCGAAACATCCCGCCGGAAACAATGGCGTTACCGGCGGTGGCGGCAGTGGCCTCTGCTGCTGCTGCTTCTTGGCCTCTGATTCGGGGCAGAGGATAAGGTCACGATATAGAGCAGAGAGGTAAGGGGGAAAGAAGGGAAGAAGAGATAGAAAAGTGGGTTTGCCGTCGGTTGTTGCCGCCGGCAATTATGGTGGACGCGGTGGTGGTTGTGGCTGCTAATGCCACTGCTCTGTTTCTTCCGGGTTCTGAAAACAGAGAGGGAATGACTGAAAGGGTGCAACAGAGGTGAAGAGAAAGGAGAAAACAAAGTGGTGGTAGCTTCGGGTGTCTTCCCCGGCGGCGGCAGCGGCGGTGTTGGCTCTGCGTGTTGCTGCTGCTGCTGCAGCTTGCTCCCTCGGCTGCTGATGGAGGACAGAGAGAGGTAGAGGGTAAGGGAGCTGAGAGAGAGCAGATAGTGATGGAAGTGATTGTGGTTCTTGATCTTGCCAAGAGGAAGCTTGGTGGTTGTGGTGGTGATGAAGTGTTGACGGTGGTGATGGTGGAGGTGGCTGCTGTGGTGTGCGAGGGGAGGAAGAGGGAGTGCCTTAAATAGGCTGGGTGGGGCGGTGATAGAGGAGGCGGTGGTGAGAGGCGGTGTCGGTTGCTTTGCCGTGAAGGCAAAGGAGGAAGGTACGGGAGAAAGCTGGTGCAAACTTCAAATAGAAAAATGATTATCCTGAAAAATTATTGGGTGTGTCTCATGCGCCAGCCACTTAGAAGATTAGGTGTGACAAACCTATCATGTCTCGCGGTGGTCGGACACGCGTTAAAACTAAAGTTTAACTAAAGTTTACGAAACGTTGACGTATTGATTTCACGACCACTAATCTAATATTATGCTAAAATTTTCTACATACAAAACTCAATAATCTATTCAAACATTATTTTGCAAATAAAAATTATTATTAGGGTTTTAAAATTACCGTTTTACCCTTATTAATTAAACAGGGTATTACATCCTTCCCCCCTTAGACAGAGCTTCGTCCTCGAAGCTATGATCACACAAGTAATCAAGATGCTCAAACGATTTATCACGCAATTATTATCAGAATCAAGATCACACGGCAGGCAAGTAATCTCACACAGCATTTACAGCAAATATCCAAGTTCTGTAATGCACATAATATCAAATAACGTCGTACACACGTTTATCTACTCAAGTGGTCATAGTCTCATTCGGTTGCTAAGTCTCAAGGCTAAGCACGTCTCAAGGGTACTAGGTTCGTAACACAACTTATCGAAAGGTTGACGTTCCTAGATCTTAAGTCAATCTTCGAAAAATACGAGCCCTTAGTACCTGATCAAGTAGGTTGTCAACCCGAAGTTGGCCGCTCATAGTTATGTAAATCACCCGTGCCAACTCCGTACTCAGCTTCTGCCTCAGTCTTTGTCAGCACCGCAATTCTTCCTACATTGGCGTTCTGGGCTCCTGCTCCTCCTGCTCCATTGTTGCTGTTTCTCCCGTTTCCCGCATTATTGTTTCCAATCCTGGGTTGAGCTCCGTTCTGTCCTGCATTTCCAGGGTTGTAGTTCTGCTGCCTGCCATAGCCATTGCCTCCATTTTTGCGGTTGTTCCGGTTCCCATTCTGCTGGTTCCCAAACTGCTGGTAGTTGTTCTTTTGTGGCCTTCCAAAGTTGCCTCCTTGATTCATTTGCAGGTTCCCGGCTGGTTGTGACCGGCACTCGTAAGCTCGATGTCCTCTCTTGCCACAGTTGTGGCAGGTGACTGGGTTCCCCATGCAGTCAACTCCAGGATGGTTCTGCTGACACCTGTTGCAAATATAACGGCGAGGTTGCTGTCCTCCAGAATTCTGCTGACTGCCTCGGTATTGCCCCTGGTTGAAACCCTGATTCCCTTTCGCGAAGTTGTTACCTCCTCTTGTCTCTTCTAGCTTGCGTTTCTTGTTTTTCTCTTCTTGAACGACACGGACTCGCCAGATATCCGCAGCTCTGTCATAGGCTTCGTGGAGAGTAGGGTAGGTTCTGCTCAACAGGGACTCTTGTAGCCTTTCATGCAGTCCAGAGATGAATTTGGAAACCTTGGAATCTTCGTCAGGAACCATGTTGCCTACAAACCTCGTCAATTCAGTAAATTTCCGGAAATACTCCGTCACTGAGTCGCTTCCCTGCTGCAGGTTCTGGAATTCTTGTTCTTTGCTCCTCTTCACATGGTGAGGGTAGAAGCGAGCTCTGAGTGCAGTTTGAAGGGCTTTCCAGTTGAATTTGGGGTCGGCTAGCAGAGTTTCTCGTGCATTCCTCCACCAGAGATGCGCTTCGCTTTTTAAGTAAAAGACAGCACAGTTGACTTTGCGGTCATCAGGACAATCTACCGTCTCAAGAATTTTGTCCATTTCTATAATCCAATCCTCTAATTCCACAGGATCCTCTTTCCCTGTAAACTCCCTTGGCTTCATGTCTGCCACTTGCTTGGCCCAGTTAGTTCCTGTCTGACCTCCGTTACTCATCATCTGAGTCATTTGTACGAAGAACTGCTCCATGGTGATGTTCTCAGCCATCTTTTCCTTTCAAACTTTCCTAAAGTGATATCGTAACGGTCTATCAGTCTCTCCCTACGATATCCTGGGTTATGGTCGCAAAATCATAACAACTATCTTATAATTTCACAATTAGCAATACCTCCAACAAAGTTATCGCATAACATTGCACGCATCACATAGCAACTTCACACATATAGTTCATGTCAACCAATAAGATAATATAACTCTTCTCTGCACAACAAGCAGAAATTAAACTCTATTTCCATCCTTATTCTCATCGTGAAATTAACAACTATCCATAATCACTGAAATGAATCTCAAATCAAACCAGATCACAACAATCTCAAAACAGGATGAGGGTGGTCAGGAATATCAAAACTTATACTTAGACTACCCATAACCCCAACGGCTTTTCCAATTTTAATTATCTTGCCCTATGTTCATTTTAAGTTACCCAGGAACGAACGCTCTGATACCACCTGCAACAGCCCGGGAATTCCCCAAGCCTTCCGTTCCGGACCGGAAAGCCCGGGAGGGCGATGCTAAAAGTAACGGTGGAATATCAAAAGCATAACATCCCAAATTATTTATTTATTACACAATATTAAGCATTACAAAAGTCTCTAGAAATTACACGAGAGTTTCCAAAACCACCACATTGTTTTTGCTAACTAGGATAGATTCCACTCGTTACTATATCCTTCTAGGTGAGTCTCGTACCCGGCTATCCCTTAGTCTTCAGCTCCTAAACCTGCGGTGGGAAGGAAAACAGGAACCGCAGTTTCAAAGTCAGCATGGAAATACTGAGTAAATGACACCCAAGCTCGTAAAACAGAAGACGAAGCATAACTTTAAGCATAATTTTCTTTTCACAATAAATATAAAGAGGAAATAAATCATAAAAACGTAAACTTGCAGAGTAACTCAGGAACTCAAATAATAACTGTAAACTGTGAAACTGAACCTGATGCATCCAGTAAGAACACTTATAAAATTATCTTTATTTTGACCTTCCTTCCTTTCTCAACTTTCAAATGGGGAGCATCAGTCCCAATCTCTTTCTTCTTCTCTTTCATAAATAACCAAATCTCATGGAAACTGTATTATTAACTTTGTTGATACGGGGAAGAATCTACTATTCTATCACTAGCAACCATGACCTTAACTGCCGGCAGCCCCCTAAGACTTCTTGCGGCCAGAGAGGTGAGTACATGGAGCGATAACCACGGGCCGAGTCAAGCTCGACAATAATAACCACGGGCCGAGTCAAGCTCGACAATAATAAAATAATAACCACGGGCCGAGACAAGCTCGACAATAATAACCACGGGCCGAGACAAGCTCGACAATAATAATAAAATAACCACGGGCCGTGTGACAGAAGTCAACACGATAATAATAAAGCTTCTCCCGCATAACTCTTTCCACTTTACATTATTACGCATTATTTATATTTTCGTGTGACAATATCAAGTCAAAGAAACTTCTTTAAAACGCAAGAAAATCTCAAATAAAACATGTAAAATAACAAACACATTTTGAGACAGTATTAAAATCATTTTGCGACACGAAAGGAGCTTGGCACGCAAGGCTTGGCATGTTCACTTACCTTAGTTCACAGCCACTAGCATGTAAAAGCTTCTACCTAACCGTCGTCTACAAACCTGTCACTAACAAATTACATTGCCTTATTTGATGACAAATCGTCCACACAAGTATGCATATATGATTCTATAAATTTAACGAGTCATATTAGAAGTCGCCTAATTTCCCCACCATAACACGCTTAAGATTATAATTATACAGAGGGCATATCTTAAGTTTATTAACTTTTATTTTTAATAAAGGCTAATTTATTGGCCAATATTTTTCTTTATAAATAATCAAGAGCAACTTTTAAAAAAAATTGCTATTAGAAAGCATATAAAAGAATTAACAAGCTATGAACAAATAGACATTTATCAAATGAGAGAAACATTATAAATTCCAAATTACTAACTAAATATCCAACTTATTCAAAACAAATGATTACTCAAACAATTCTTAAATAAATAATGCTATTTAACTTCCAAATGATTTTACCAATATAATTTCAATATTTAACAAACCTCCATTTATTTGAATAGTAGCTAGAAATTAATTTTAACCCAAAAACCTGTTTTTATTTTTATTTTTCAGTTTGCGAAACGTCAAAGAAACCCCCATGTGTTGCGAAAAGAAAAAAAATGCCCCCAACCTACCACTAAATAGTTCCATATGCTATATATATTACCCTAAGTTTTTTAGAAACTACATGAAACACCCCCTAGCAAGAACATATTAATTCCAATAGGCCAAAACCCAAATCGAAGCCTTAAAACATGATTATAAGTACTGAAACCATCCTATAGGAAGATCTAGAGCGTACCTTGGCCAAAAATGGCGGAAAGCGGTCGAGAAACGAGTCTCTACGGGATCGTCGGCGATGTAATCGAAGGTGGGTCTCGGCTTCTGCGTTTTGGGTCTTCTTAGCTCCGACTCTTGATGTATGCTGCCTCCTAGGATCTCTCAGAGATGATTGGTAGCACAATCCGGTGGTGGGTGCGCTGGAATCTCACTGGCGAAACATCCCGCCGGAAACAATGGCGTTACCGGCGGTGGCGGCAGTGGCCTCTGCTGCTGCTGCTTCTTGGCCTCTGATTCGGGGCAGAGGAGAAGGTCACGATATAGAGCAGAGAGGTACGGGGGAAAGAAGGGAAGAAGAGATAGAAAAGTGGGTTTGCCGTCGGTTGTTGCCGCCGGCAATTATGGTGGACGCGGTGGTGGTTGTGGCTGCTAATGCCACTGCTCTGTTTCTTCCGGGTTCTGAAAACAGAGAGGGAATGACTGAAAGGGTGCAACAGAGGTGAAGAGAAAGGAGAAAACAAAGTGGTGGTAGCTTCGGGTGTCTTCCCTGGCGGCGGCAGCGGCGGTGTTGGCTCTGCGCTGTTGTTGCTGCTGCTGCAGCTTGCTCCCTCGGCTGCTGATGGAGGACAGAGAGCGGTAGAGGGTAAGGGAGCTGAGAGAGAGCAGATAGTGATGTAAGTGATTGTGGTTCTTGATCTTGCCAAGAGGAAGCTTGGTGGTTGTGGTGGTGATGAAGTGCTGACGGTGGTGATGGTGGAGGTGGCTGCTGTGGTGTGCGAGGGGAGGAAGAGGGAGTGCCTTAAATAGGCTGGGTGGGGCGGTAATAGAGGAGGCGGTGGTGAGAGGCGGTGTCGGTTGCTTTGCCGTGAAGGCAAACGAGGAAGGTACGGGAGAAAGCTGGTGCAAACTTCAAATAGAAAAATGATTATCCTGAAAAATTATTGGGTGTGTCTCATGCACCAGCCACTTAGAAGATTAGGTGTGACAAACCTATCATGTCTCGCGGTGGTCGGACACGCGTTAAAACTAAAGTTTAACTAAAGTTTACGAAACGTTGACGTATTGATTTCACGACCACTAATCTAATATTATGCTAAAATTTTCTACATACAAAACTCAATAATCTATTCAAACATTATTTTGCAAATAAAAATTATTATTAGGGTTTTAAAATTACCGTTTTATCCTTATTAATTAAACAGGGTATTACATCAACTTGCCCCTTTAGAAGGACAGAACCTCATATAATGAGAAACACATATCCTTATCAGCTTAAGGGACAAGTGAAACAGATTTGTGTTCCAAAAGGAATTAGATCACCTAACATGGTTGTTCTGAGTTTGAATTCAAATTCTACACTTGGTCTAATAGCATGTTAAGGCATTGATTGAATCTCGCGGGATGTCGCCAAAGCTTTGAAAGATCATAAATGGATTTTGGATAGTGGATGTTCCAAACACATGAGTGGAAAGAAACCTTTATTCGCTGATCTTAAAGAACAATCACACTTGGTGGCAAAGCAAGGTGCAACATCATTGGTATAAGTAGTATTGATAATAAGTCTGCATGGTCAATTTTTAGATGTTTATCTAGTTGATGGTATTAAGTATAATTTATTGAGTATTTCTCAGCTATGTGATAAAGGAAATAAGGTAGTTTTTTAGAAGGAGAAATGTGTGGTGCAAGATGAAAAATCGGGCAATTGCATACTCACTGCTCCCAGGGTCACATAATGTTTATGCTCTATGTACTGACAAGTTGCAAGTGAAAGTCTGAAATGTCCCAAAGCTTTGAAGGATGACTCAAAGCATTAGAATAGAAAGCTTGGTCATATAAGCATGCATACTATGAACAAACTCATCTCAAAAGATTCGGTAAGAGGCTTACCAGTCCAAAAATTCAAAGATGATGAGATTTTCAAGGCATGTACCCAAGGTAATTAGACCAAGAGTTCATTCAAGCCAAAGAACTTTGTAAGTACTTCTAGACCTTTATAACTGATGCATATGGACTTATGTGATCCTACGAGGGTTCAAACACCCAAAGGTAAGAGATATATGCTTGTTGTGGTTGATGATTATTCCAGATTTACATGGGTCATGTTCATTAGAGATAAATCTGAAAGCATTATCTGAATTTTCAAAGCTTTGTAAAGAGCTTCAAGCTTTGAAAAATTTACCTGTTGCATCTATTAGGAGTGATCATGGTAGAGAATTTGATCAACTTAGTTTTGATTTATTTTGTGCAAAGCATGGCATCTCACACAACTTTTCTGCACCTAGAACTCCTCGGCAGAATGGAGTAGTTGAGAGGAAAAATAGAACTCTTGAAGAAAAGTCTAGAACCATGCTACTTGAAAGCAATTTGCCAAAGTATATGTGAGAAGAAGCTGTTAATACTGCCAATTATGTGCTGAGTAGATGTTTGATCAGGCCTATCTTGAAGAAAACTCCTTATGAATTGTTCAAAGGCAGAAAGCCTAGTGTTTCTTATTTTAAGCCATTTGGTTGTACTTGTTTTGTGCATAACAATGGCAAGGATAATCTTGGTAAGTTTGGTGCTAGAAGTGATGAAGGTGTTTTTCTGGTTATTCTCAAACAAGCAAATTAAGCTTTATAGAGTTTACAATAAGAGAACTAAGATTGTAGGGAAGAGTATTCATGCGATTTTTGATGAAAGTACTGATGATACTCTGAGTGAAAATTTTGCAGATCTCAACCTGAACAAGTATGAAGCTGATGATAACAATGAGAAAGTAAACAGAAGCAAAACTAAGTTGCAGAAACATTCAGAAGAATCACAAGACCTTGAACCCCCTGCTGAGCCAAAATCTCAAAGCCTTGAGACTGAGACTGACATGACATATGATGCTCCTTCTATAGTGTCAACAAATCAAAGCCATGAAGGATCATACTCAGAAACCTAGAAATAAGTTCAAATACTTATAGATCATCTTGCAGATAACATCATATCAGATCCAATCACTGGAACTCAGATAAGAGGTCAACTGAAGAATTTGTGTACTTTAGTGCTTTTATATCACTTATTGAGCCCAAAAATGCAAAACAAGCACTAGAAGACGGAGATTTGATCATTGCAATGTAGAATAAGCTGACTGAGTTTGAAAGGAACAGAGTTTGGAATTTGGTTCCTAGACCCAAGAATCAATCAGTGATTGGAACTAGATGGGTGTTCAGAAACAAACTTGATGAAAAAGGTAAGGTTGTGAGAAATAAAGCAAGACTGGTTGCACAAGGATATAATCAAAAAGAAGGAATAAATTATGAGGAAAAATTTGCCCCTGTTGCAAGGTTAGAAGCTATCAGAATACTTCTTGCATTTGCATCACATAATCATATAAAGCTTTTTCAAATGGATGTTAAATGTGCTTTTCTAAATGGATTTTTACAAGAAGAAGTATATGTTGCTCAACCACCAGGTTTTGAAAATGACACATTTCCTTATCATGCTTACAATTTAAAAAAAGCCTTATATGGACTTAAGCATGCTCCAAGGACTTGTTATGACATACTCTCTAAGTTTTTACTTGACAATCGTTTCAAGAGAGGACTTGTTGACAAAACTCTTTTTATCAAGAATCATGAAAAGGACTTGTTAGTAGTATAGATATATGTTTATGGTATTCTATTTGGTGCTACTAATGATTCTCTTTCAAAAGAGTTTTCAACTCTAATTTGCCGGGAATTTGAGATGAGCTTAATGGGAGAACTGAATTTCTTTCTTGGACTTCTTGTGCATCAAATGAAGAATGGAATTTCGGGGCATTAACCAAGGACTTGTTAAATAAATATAACATGTCACATTCCAAGGTTGTTAAGACTCCTATGAGTTCATCATTATCTTTAGACAAAGATACAAGTGGTAAGAGTGTGAATCAAAAGGATTATAGAGGTATGATTGGTTCACTTCTGTATCTAACTGATAGTAGATCTGATATTATGTTTAGTGTACATACGTGTGCTAGATCTCAAGAATATCCTAAAGAAATTCATTTGATTTCTGTGAAAAGGATTTCCAGATACTTGAACGGAACCAAAGACTTGATGCTTTGGTATCCAAGAATATCTAACTTTATGATGAGTGGTTAGTTCAGATGCAGACTTTTCAGGATACAAAGTAGACAGAAAGAGTACTTCAGGATGCTGTCAATTTCTTGGTTCATCACTGATTAGTTGGCACTCAAAGAAGCAGAGTTAAGTAGCTCTATCAACTGTAAAAGCTGAATACATTGCAGCTAGAGCCTGTTGTTCTCAGGTTCTATGGATTGCTCAACTGCTAAGAGATATTGGATATAGAATTCAGGAATGTGCCTATCAACTGTGATAATACATGTGCCATTTCTATATCAAAGAATCCAGTTCAGCATTTCAAGGACAAAGAACATAGATGTGAGACATCATTTTCTTAGAGATCATGCTGAAAAATGTGATATTGTTCTATCTTTTATTTCTACTACTATGCAAATAGACGATATTTTAACTAAACCATTTTCAGATGAGAGTTTTGCATTCCTAAGGCTTGAATTGGGTATGTTGAACAAGGATGCATTGGTTTAGGGGGAGTATTAGTCTCTGTGTGTATTATATGCGTAAATCATAAAGCCTTGAGATCATACTTTCTTAGCCTTGAAAGTATGGCTTAAAGCTTTGAATTTTTCTGTGTTGGTCTGAAACTTCTCAAAGCCTTGAACTACTGTTACACTGCTTTGCATGAGTTGATATTTGTTTTATTAAAAAATTGGATCGTGGAATATTTTGTAATATCTTTTTAGATAACTAAAAAATATTTCAAGTGTTCAGAGATTTCGACTAAATATCCCTAAAATATCTCATGAAATCTTATGCATTCTCTTTTGCATGCAAATTCTTTTTTTTAATCAGACTCTTCTTCCTACTTAAGCCAACTCCAGGGCTTATTACTGTCATTCTCACCTTTCTTCTCTTCGTACCTACCTCTTTCTCAAACCCTCTCAAACCCTAACCACAATGGAGCGCAAATCTGAGAGGATCAAGCAACAAGGACAGAATTCCAACAAGAGGATAAAGAGGAAGGCTAATAGGAGGATCACCATTCATGGATCAGATTCAGAAGAGACATCTAGTGTCTATGAGACTTCACCGCCCTCAAAGAAGGTCAAGTAGGGAAAGGAATTTCAAGAAGAATCTGTGGCTGGATCAGAATCTGATTCTGCAACAGAAGAAGTGGTGAAGATAAAAAAACAGGGGAGTAAGGATCATGGAGAAAAATCAATCAAGAAGAAGAAGGAAGAGGCTGAAGGAAAAAGTGAGAAGAAGAATGTACCATCTTCAAAGGAAAAGAAATCTGATGAGAAGAAGGATGAAAGAAATCCAGAGAAGAAAAGAGTGAAACACAGTGCAGTAAAGACTAAGAAGGCTACAAATTTTGGTAAGAACATTTTGCCTCATACTTGGTTTTTCAATTCAGATGTTAAGACTGTATGGATGGATGAGTATGCATCATCCAAGATATCTTTATGTAGTCTAATAAGTACTAAGTTTTTGGATTTAATGGACTTAGACTACATTAAGAAATTGAGAGAATCATCTGTTGGGAGTTTGTTACATCCACCATATGAAGCTTACCCTAGGCTGACTAGAATTTTCTATCTGAACTTGGTTCAAGAATTGGATGTTAGTGACAATTAAATTCTTACATCAAAAGTTGCAGGGATTGATATTAAGTTGGATCACAGGGTTTTTGCCAAAGTCTTAGGAGTTCCTAGAAAATATAGGGTTAATGATCATCCTGATAGGAAGGAGTTTTGGAGAAGGCTAAAGTTTTGTTTGTATCTTGGAGGGAACCCCTACTGAACCTAAACAGTTAACACATTATGTGTTTACTTGTGAGGCTAAAATTTTATTTTCTATCATTATGAGATGTGTAGTTATCAGGGAGTATTCCAAAGAATCGGTGACAGATAGGGTGTTGATTCTGATGTATCTGATATGTCAAGGGTTTGAAGTTGATATCCCTACTGTTGTGATGGAGCATATGGTTTACTGTGGCACTTGGACTAGGAACCATTCCCTGCCTTATGCCAATGTGTTACCTTTGTTTTTCAAACACATAGGAGTCTCTTTGGAAGATGAAGACAAGATTACAACTGGTTTTGTGTTAGTGGATAAGGCAACTCTTCGAAGGATTGGGATAGTTCAAACTGTCAAAGAAAAATGGAAATACTATTCTGAACTGAGTGCTAAAGAGTTGAAGGAAAATGAGTTTATCAAACCTAGAGCTGCTACAACCCCCAGAGTGTCTGGTAATTTGGATTTCTCTCAAATAATAGATAGGGTTGAAGTTCTGGAAGATAGAGTGGAGGATTTGGGACAACGGTAATTTGACCTGTCTACTGATTTCACTAAGTTCAAGTGTTTGGTGAACAATAAGTTTGATATCATCATCAAAGGATTGAAATTGGAGAAAATACCCTCTTCAGAGAGCAGAGACACTAGCATTGATTCAGATGAGGTTATTGAATAAGTTCTCAAGAATCAGAAGAAGAAAAAGAAATTAGTCCCTATTGTTCTTGCTTCTAAGCATATTTTTGATCAATATGAGGATGAGGCTGGTGATGAAGAAACAGTTTCAGAGACTGCTGAAAAGGAAGCTGCTGATTTGGATAGGGTTATTCATGAAGTGATGGAAAAAATGCAAGCCGAAACTGAGGAAGTACAGGGTGAAGAAGTTGATGGACAAGGTGAGCAAAGAGAAGAACAAGTTGAAGCTGAAGGAGATTCAGATACTGAGATGGTTGATGAAGAACAGGAAGAAGCTCAGGACATGGGAAAGGGAAAAGCTAAGACTGGAAAGAAATCTGCAAAGAAGGATCCTGAAGCTGAATCTTCAAAGCCTTGAAACCTATCTTTCTCATTCTTTATGTTGTTTCTTTCTTCCAAGTCCTGAAGTATTTTAACTTTTCTTTTTTGGTTCTTTTAAAAACCCTGTGAACAAGATCTTACATTTCTTCTACTCTTTTGATGAAAGTCAAAAAGGGGGAGAAGATTATTTATGTTTAGGTTTTGTAATAATTTTGGATTATGTAGGATGCAGGCTCTGATCTTTTTGCTATTTAAGACTAGTTGTTTTGTTAATTGTGTTTTCATGATATTTACAGACTTTTAGGTTGATTTTATTTGTTGTATTTTGGGAATCACTTGTGTTTGAGTTGCAGGGAAATATTCAAGATTTCTGGACTTCAACAATAGTGTTTTGTCTTTCATCAAGGGGGAGATTGATCGATCACAAGCTCGTTTGTGTTAATATGTGTATGTATACAAAGAGAAGGAGTTTTGGTTCCTCGGTGATGAAATCCAGAAACACAAGTGTCAAAGCTTCAAAGCTTTGAGACACTGTTGGTTGCCTTATATACTCTTAATTGTTTTATATTTTGCAGGTCTATAAGTTGGTGTTGTAATGATTCTGTCATTCTCTATAAAGTTCTACGAATGGTATGGAATCATGTTTTGATTAGTACAACACAATGTACGTGTCTGAGTTGAATTGGGAATCCAAGCTCTTTGTGATTAACTAGCAGTCAAAGCTTTGAGAATTTATGAATGTTGTTTGCTGCTAAGTTTATCTGAACTAATCTGTGTATGCAGGTCAATTCATTTGATTTTACAATGTGCTATGGACTTATATTACTCTATTAATACTTGTTCAATAATTATTATTTGGTCTATACATTTAATTGGATGTATAAACTGTTTTTGTTGTCAGACAAAACTTAGCCTAATTTCTTCATGAACTGTTGGCATAATGCTAATCAGATATTGATGCTAGTTTGTCTGAATATTGTTTGATCTTGTTTGTTGAGTGTATGCAGAGTTGTTGGGCGTTCCAACGTCCATAAACAAATCATATAGCTGTCTAAGCATAGCTGTTGAAAGAAGCATATCAATGGGAGGATTTTTAGGCATTCAGTTCCTAAAATCTCTCAGGTTGTTGCAGGCTGTTATTTAAGAGATCTGCACTTTGAATTTCAGAGAGACACACTAGGAGAGACTGATCAACGTGTGAATTGAAGAGTACTACAAATAGGAGAGATCAGATCATTCAAGTCTTCAAATTCATCAGGCCTTTAACACTGCAGAAGCAAGATCATTCATGAGAGATTAAAGAACACTTCCAAGCTTTATTGCTTATTTCTATTTTGTGTTCTTCACACTTGCACTAAACTTGTATTATCATTTTGTGTTCTCAAACCTCACAAAGTTAGAAGTTTAGCTGTTCAAGTGAACAACAAAGAGGTTCTTATTGTTTCAACAGATTATAGCTGGAACTAGATAGGTTGAGAACCACAAGCTGTATAGGTGAAAGGTAGCTCACTTAGGCTTGAGATCTAGGGCTAAATCTGGATGATTAATAAGAAGTTGTGTTAGAATCCTGGAGGGATAAGATCCCTCTGGCAGAGACTAGGTCCAATTGTGACTGAACTCTGTAAAATCCTTGTGTTCTTACTGCTTACTTTTATTATCCTTTCATTCCAGTCTAAACAGGAAGTTCCAAAGCTTTGAGAAGATTAAGATTAATATAATCTTTTTAAATGAATCTATCTACTCACGTTTCTCTTTTTTAGATTATTTAATATACTTTACTCAATATACATTGTAGTAAAAGTACGTTAAGTACATATCGGTTCGGTTTGGTTTGGTGCGGTGTGATATTTTTACAAACCAAAAACCAAATCGAATAGACCGGTTTGTGAAAAATTGAACCATTGATAAACCGAACATCCAAAAAAACCATCCAAAACCGAGCATTTCGGTTTGGTTCGGTCGGTTTGGCCGGTTTATTCGGTTTTCCTTACATTCCTACCTGGAACCCCTTCCAGATTACAGTTCCTCCATTAAGGCAAAATACAAAACTTGACTATAATATGAAATCAAACTTGTTAGATTGGAAGTTCACATCACTGCAACCCTTTACATTGAACTCTTCCTCTCCTCCATGTATCGAGAATTCATCCTTAGTTCTTCTCAAATACATAAGGAAATTCTTGATAATTATCCCATGAACCTTATATGGATATGACTGGTATCTCCATGTCATGCTCATATGACATGTATGGCCTAAGTACATAACATGGCGTATATCATGAATCTTATTCATACCGTCATTTTCAATCATACTGGAAGGACAATTAGCATTCCAAAGACTAATTACATGTGACATAGGTAAGAATCTATATTCTTGCATGTTGAACTGTTTCAACACCTTTTGTCAATATATGTACCTTAACTTAAGTCGAACAACCTTCTCGATCTATCTCCATATATCTTCATAGGTTGCTCCACCTAAGTCCTTAATTGAAAATTGATTCTCTAACAAATCTTTAACAGATTGCAGAGTAGGGACATCATTCCCAATGAATGATATGTCATCCACATACAAGACCATAAATATACCTGTGCTCCCACTAACCTTCTTGTAAACACAAGCTTCATCTTCATTCTTGGTGAAATCAAACCATTTGATTGCATCATTAATCGAAGATTCCAACTCCAAAAGATTGCTTCAATCTATAGATAGACTGCTGCAACATACACATCCTTTTAAGCATGCTCTAGACCGACAAAACCTTTATGTGTGTCATACACCTCAATGACGTTTCTATATCCATCAGTCAAATTGTGCAAGATACAATTATAAGCAAGATGCGAATGGATTTAAGCATCACAACAGGGGAAAATATTTCGTCATATCCCATACTATGAACTCTCAGGTAACCTTTAACCACAAATCGTCCCTTAAAAGTAATCATATTACCATCCACGTTAGATTTCTTAAAACTCACATGTACCCTATGGGTCTTACCCTCTTAGGTGGTTCTACCAAAGTCCATACTTTGTTGGTATACAGGGATTCCATTTCGTATCTCATGGCTCCAAGCCAATACAGAGAGTTTGGCCCACTTTTGGCCACGTCATAGGTTTTAGGCTCATCCCATGAGCTATACGTCATTAGGTTATGTCATGCCGTCACAGGAAATTCATATTTATACGGCCCCTTGACGTATCCTACCTTATATACGAGGTTCTTGTGTTACTTGAGCAGGTTGCTACACAACATTTTGTGATCTTGCTCATGTTCAATCAAAGGATTAATTTTATTTTGTGGTTCTTGAACTCGTTCAAGTTCTACTGTCCTCCCACTGTTTCTTTTAGAGACAATATCTATCTAGAAACACAGTGGGTCGAGAAACAACCAACTTTGTTCTCGATTGGATTGTAGAAATAATATCCTTACGTTTCCTCAGGATATCCCACAAAATACATTTATCCGACTTGGGTCCAAGTTTATCTCTATAAACGCTTTACATAAACTTCGTAACCCCAAGTCATTATGAATGACATACTAGGACACCTCATAGTCCATGTCTTATATGGTGTTAATCATAATCGATTTTTGATAGAACAAGGTTAGGGCGAAAATTGCTGTAAGTAGAGCATGGCCCAATAGAAAATTGGAAGTTCTATTTGACGCGTCATTACTGAACTATGTCCAACAAAGTCCAATTTATCCTCTCAGACATGCCATCCCATAATGGTGTTCTAGGTGGAGCGAGTTTGGATCATATCCAACACTCCTTTAGATGCTCGTCAAGCTCTTGACTTAAGTACTCTGCTCTATGATCATATCGTAGAGCCTATATACTTTTTCCAAGCTCGTTCTCTACTTGATTCTTGAATTCTTTGAACCTTTCAAAGGATTCTAATTTGTTTATTCATAAGATCTACAAATCCACATTCACAGAAGCCATCAGTAAATGTGATGAAGTATTGAAAACCATCTCTAGCACTTGTGCTTAGTGGTCTACGCACATTGATATGTGAGTCCCAAAAGATCTCATCTTTTCCCAATAAAAAATCCTCACATGTCTCATATGATTCATAATCAAATGAGTCCATAAATCCATCCTTATTGATTCTAGAAATGTGTTCTTATTTTGTGGCCTAGTCCACAATGCCAAAGATTAATAGGGTTCATATCATTATATGAAAACCTCTTGGTATTAATGTTATAGATGGAGTTATTATGATCAAGTATGTACAATTCATTAGACAAATGGGCATTACAATAATGCATTTTATAAAAATAAATGGAATAACACTTGTCCATTACTTTAATAAAATTGTTTCTTGTCCAAACAAGAAACTTAGATAATGTTTTATATAATTCATGGATAATTCTACAAGGCAGAGATAAGTTCCTACGGCTAATTTAGCAACCCTTGCTTCATTGCCCCACCTGTAGGTGTATCTCTTCCTTACTCAATTTTCTCCATCTTTTAAGATCATTTACATTTCTATAAATGTGAGATCCTCATCATACCCATGATGATGATGATGATATGGACATGTTGACTTCTATAACAAAATATACATTACGTGGAATTCATAATTCCATTATTTTCTTCCAGGTACTTTGGGCAGTTCCTCCTCCATTATACCACATATTGGTCTCAAAGGTAACTTCCTTGGATTTAGCAACAAGTTTTATTATAACCCTTGGGGCCCGTCCGAACCTTTTGCCATTTCCCTTGCTGTAAACCATTAACATATATTTGCCTTTGCCCTTATTAGTGCTTTTTTTAGCGGTTCTCAATCATATTGAGTAAATTGCTTTTGAACAAAGCTCCTACTACAACCCTTTCATGTCTACCTTGCTCTTGAAAGAGCTCAAATGTATGATCATATCATATGTCTCCATGTTCTCATCTTTCTTTCAAAGCTCATATTTCATGGCAGATAACATGAGGCAAGTCACATCCATTGAACCATTCGTTGATGTTCCTTCCATTAGGTTTTAGTGTTATTGGTAGTTGGTGGAAGGAAAATTTATGCTCTAGGATAAACAAAATTTCCTTTTCGTTTGAGAACAATTCTCAATTTTATACCAGTCTTGAAAACTGATTTCAAACAACTTGTCATTCTCAAGGACATACCATAGCGATAAAGTCGAGTTTGATTGTTTAATGTCATAAGTATTTAACACAGAAAGGATTATGCAAAATATTTTGATATTGTACTATATTTAACAAGGACTTGAATTATAAAATAGAGCTCCCACTATTTTTCTCGGATTAATAACCTTGACTATTAATGCGAAAAATATCATATATTTTCTAGTGGTCCAGGATCCATATTTCACCTCCTCCCGAGCTTGCTTTGTCAAGTCACTTAAAAGTTAGTTATTTAGGTAGGAACACCTTCCAATTGCATCATATGCAACTCTTGGTTCAATGGGGGAAAAACTCCTTATTTATCTATATCATAGATAAATCCCAATTGTCTTGCCTCTAAGCTTTCAATCATATTGAATTAGCTTAGTTAAGTTAGACATTTTAAGTAGCAATTGCATATGACTTGTTTATGGCATCGCACCATACTTTTGAGAAATAAAGGTGTCTTGCTTTGGCAAGCCCACACTTAATTAGTCGATTGTAATGACTAGTTCCACACACAAAAGAAGACAATATTAATATCTACTTTGAATTTTCTTGTCATTTTATTTGTTGATCATATCAACTGATCTACTTATTCAGATTGGGCAAGTCCAAATAAAATATCCGAACTGTTTACTAATTATCTTCTTATCGTTTTGCATGCATCAACCATACATCAAAATAAAAACAAGACAATAAGTAATAAACAATAAATAAATGTGGTATGGATGTGGCCCCTAAGACTAAGATATTCCCAAGTCAATGAGAATATCTATAAGCCCTAAAACAGCAAGCTCATCTCTATGTGCCTCCTTATTTAGTCCATGTGTCCAAGTTTGTGGGTCTCCATTGTCTTTTGGTCTTTTGTTATTTGATCTTCATCTCCATGCCTAACCTCACAGGCGAGGGAGAAAAAGACACGCATGCCGTAAAATTAATGACATTAATTACATCAAAAAGAAAACCAAACCACACAAAATTAACAACCACACAACTAGGGGCACATCCCGCCACCATGCAATAAATCACATTAAATACTTAAAATCCAATTTTAATGTGCTGGGTCAATTTTGATTAAACTGGGTAACTAGCGGAAAAACAGTCAATACGGTCGCGCTAGTCCAACTAGCCGAACCGAACTGACCCGCCGAACCGGGCCAACCCGGTCGGACCAGACCGGTCGGCTGGGTAGGCGCGCAAGAGAGGGGGACGGGCTACATGGTCGAACCCCATAGTGGGTTAAAATCAAAATTTTATTCCTTTCCTTATGGCCAAACCCCAATGTGGGACAAAAACACATTTTTCTTCAAACATTGTGCCAAAACCTAGCTTTATGTCACCAATAAATTTGTATATCATATGTACATGAAATTCACTAATTTTCACATCATATGTAAAATTAGCTAAAAATTTGTCATGAATCATATTCATGGCGTATCATAATACGCATATCAGTTTTACGCAAAAATGACAACGGTGTAAACTGATAAAAACAGATAACCACATAAATCATGTTATGCGCTATCGACCTGTGGCTCTGATACCACTGTAGGGTTTTGATGCATGTTACGCAGCGGAAATACAAAAATTATTCTGCTCAAAACCCTCCCTGTCGCAAGTGAAGCATCATAACATGATGAAGGAAGAAAGGTTACATCAGTCGTATCAGACTGGGACGATCACATACGTAGAAAGAATATCCATGTCTCTACGGTATCCACACGAATAGACCTCAGCTGGACTTCTTCTCCAATGGTGCTAGCAATCGTGAGAAGAAGGAACCTCTTGTCACACAAGATGATGAACTTGGTCGTGCACGACGACTGAATCACATGCAACCCGTGAAAATGATATAAGGGAATGGCATCACATGCCGTGGGCAGCAAGAAGAGGGTTGGCCATCACCATGGCCGGGAGCTCCATTGAGGGACGGCACAAAGGAGGCCGGCGACTCCTATAGGGGCGGCTTCCTAGTGTGGCCGAACCCTAGGAGTGAAAAACTCCTTCTTCACTCGTCCTCTTTTCTCTCTAGTGTACTGTGTGTGGTAGGAATTAATTAAGACTGAACTTTCATAGCCTATAATTCTCATTTATAGCTAGAGAAATTAATCTTTTCCCATAAATCCAACAATGTAGGACTAGTTAACATTCTAGTCCACAAATGCTCTCAGTCCAACTGATGAGCACAATTTACACTTTAGTCCAATCAATTCATTATTACTATTTAGTCCAACTAATTAGCAATAATTTCAGCTTGATCTATTATTGTGTGTGACCATGTAGGTTCCTAATTACATTGGCAGTAATAACAATAGCGGTATCTAGCGATACATCAATGCTCCCAAGTAACAGGAATGTCAGTGATCTGACTAACCTCCATGGCCAATGTTACCGTGTTGTATAATCCCTTTGTCACATCTATCCGGATTGGACACAAGATATGGAGTGTCACACTTGTATGTCCAATCCATAGTTTTCGATCTGTGAGTAGACTTAGATAACAAATAACATCAATATCTCATGTTGATTTATTCGAGCATGGCCATGCATTTCCCTAAGTATAACTCATCGAGTGGTCGTGGATATATACTCCCGTTATGTGAGATGGACAAATCATCTCTACATCACTACCATCTCTCATCTTGCTTCATATCATGTCCGATTATCGTCTTCATAGTTACCCAGTTACGGTGTAACATTTGACGATATCAAGGCATGATAATTCACAACCAGAGTATCTAGTGACTTCAAGTCGAGGGATCACAACACCATTGTCACTATGAGAACCGCTCGTGACATTCACATAACTCCCATGTAGTCTTCTCATGGTGGATCAATCCAGTACGCCATTACCCCTAATGCGTACCCATGTGTTAGACTTGATATCTCCATACCAATCTACCCACATACTAGTCTCGATGCAATACAATTGTCCTATTAGCTGTAGTACTCGACTATAGATATTTAAGAATATAACATTTATATTCTAAGGACTTCAATCATGTTAACATATCTCCATATCGATAACATAACGAACAGTAAGTCCATTTAATTTTCACCAAAAATTGATTGTCTCTAGGGCACAATTTCAATACGTACATATGTACGTACAACTGAGCCGAATAATGATGAAAAGAAAAGAACCAATGTTAGCACTCCGATGAAAAAAACTCGTCCCGTACGAAGTCGGTGTCTACAATCACACATCCGACGCACTATGTAACAACCCCAAATTGGCCAAGCCGAAACCCGGGAGGGTGTCACTCCGTAACAGAGATGAAACTCGGATACAATGATATTTTAAAGTGGAATCAAGCAAATCAATCACCAAGTATTAAATTGTTACTTTATTACAATTCAAAAGTTGTGCCTCAACACGGGACTTAACAATTCTAATGAAATAACTAAAGGAAGTTTAATTATTAAAATGAACGCTCTAGCAGTCGAGATGGTGATTCATGTTCCCCGCTAAACCAAGCTCCTTAATCTAATTTGTGGTGAAGAAAACAGAAAGAGAACACCACAGTTTCCAAAAGTAATAAATATGAGCAAATAAACACCGAAGCATGTAAAATTATGATGAAGCATAATTTATAAAAAAAGTAAACAACTTATATGACATGATTTAACTTTGCACAGCGGAAATAAAGTTTGAAACATATAAGAAATTTAGGAGTTTCCAATTTCATTGTATTTTTCGAAACATGTACATTATCCAAGTTAGGGGATTCCAAAATCTTATACCCATTCTTTCCCCATTAATAAATATCAAGTGAAAAAAGTCACATTGATAATTAGTTGATACGGGGAAAGAACCAACCACTTCGCAAGCATCCATGACCTTAAGTGTCGACACCCCCTTAAGACTTCTTGCGGCCGGAAGGGGTGAGTACAAGGAGCGATCCGGGGCATTGCAACCAGATTAATTAAAATTATTTGGTTGAGTGACCGTATTCAACACAACCAATCCCAATAGTAACCATGTAACAAACCCACACAACTCTTCCACTTTACGGTATCATCGATTATTAGATAATTGTGATATTTCCAAGAAGATTGTTTAACAAGTATAAACATGTATTCAAATGGCACTTAATGCACATAACACATAAATTCATTTTGAAACTGGAAGTGAAATCACATTTGACACGAATGAGGGATAGGCACGCTAGTCGTGACATGTTTACTCACCTCAAGAAATAGTAGCTACTGCAACTTAGTCGTAGTATTCGACGTATCCCTCGTCTGAGAACTCGTCGCCTACAAGTTAAATATTCTAATTAAAATAAAATTTCACATAACGACGAATCGTGCTACTCTACATGTCACGCAAAGACTCTCGGTCAAGGTCCTAGCGTCTCATGTTAATTCCACCTAGAATGTCGATTTAGCCATAACAATCAAATTCTTAAAAGCTAATTCATTTTAGCATACTAGAAAGCTACTTTATTTTTCATAAAAGGACTATTTAAATAACCTAATAATATACTATAATATTACATATTTCTCCACAATCCTCTAACAATGATCTACCGGTTGACAAAATGATCAAACGAGGCTCCATACTCCAAAAGATTTGCTAAACAAGACAACCGATTAAGTGTTTATTGCTAGACAAGGCTCTAGTGACAAAGCAGATTATTTTTGTGAAACGGTAATACTTTACTGTGAAACAGTTAGTCCAGAAAGTGTCAAGGGAGTTGAGATTCGTGAAAAGTACAAGAATACAAAACAACATGCTTAACGGTCACAATTTCGATTCTAATTCAATTATTCGGCGATTACCCATCACATTAGAAACCCAATACCCAAACAAGTGGTAGTGTCTATTAAATCCTATTGTTTCGGATTGGTTTTACCACCTACACAACTAGGGTTTTGTGGTCAATACATGATAGTGAATGAATCAAACGATTTATGATGAATATAGGCACGATATGATACAAAACCAAGCTAAATAAATCTAAAATTGATGAAAAACATGGCACTTACAAGTGGAAGAGATGGAATTAAATGAGTTGTGAAAATCGATGACGTGGAGAGGCGGTGATGAATTAACCCGATTGGGTTCTTGGTGTCTTACGAGCTGCCGAAAATTATTGGGTTTGAACAACCCAAATGATTGACAAAAATAGAGAGGAGAAGAGATGAACGAGATTCAAACCTGGAGAAGAATCTGGTGCAGTTTGGTCCGACTGAAACAACGCAGCAGCGCAGCTTTACTGCTGTTGCTGCTTCGTGCGCCGGAACCGAAGGAGGACGACGGTGGAGTGAGAGATAGAAGCCGAAGGGTGGAGTTCGGGAGTGGGGTTACTCCTTCTGTAACCCGCTGTTGCAGTGGCTCCTGGGTTTGAAACGAACGAGAGGGAGATTGGGGGTGAGGTTAGGTTATGGTGGAGGCGTTGGTGTGATGTGGGTGGTGTTGGCTTTAACAGTTCACGGAAGAGGGAGGGAGAGTAATGATGGTTCTGGTTTTACAAGAGGGATAGATCGATGATGATGATGAAGGAGAAGACGATCCGAAAGAGAATGAGAGATACGTGTTTTGATTCCCGATTGATTGAGGGTTCTTCAAATCAGGGACGTGATTTTGGGTTTGGAATGGAGAGAAAAGAATCCATTCTACCGTGAATTGGGTAGAATTTTGCACCTATCTTAGGTAAAAGACAATTTTTTTACCCCCTAGTTTATGTTAAAGACACCAACTACCCCTAGATTAGGTAAAAGACACTAATAAGTATAGGTAAAAGTCACAAATAACCCCAAAGGCTTAACTATAGTGATAATTAACCCCCAAAATTATACTAAAGTCACAAAAATACCCGTAGCGATTAAACGGGGTATTTCACACTAAGTACCAAATCGTGCACTCACGTGTCAAATACATGTTCTATATGTAAATGATCCTATATGCCATAATGCACATATATTGATGTTCAATTATCAAAATAAATCAACCATAACACTTAAAGTATAAAAATTTGAATTTTAAAAAAGTGTGAAAGTTCAGTTCTTAACAGAATTGAACCTCTAAGTTTAGAGACTTATTTCTCATATCACCACAGTTCTTAAAATTTTGAAATTAATTTAGACCAAAAATATATGTGCCTAGTTTGAGAAAAATCAAGAATTAATGCATATTTATTATATAACTAAAATTACAAAATAAACAAGAACCACCATGCTGAGACAATTTTAGCACACACTTTCAAATTTATAAGACATTACTACCAGTTAGAGAAGAGCACTAATGCTCATTGTTTTTATACTTAATCATATATGTGTCTAATTCCATCACAAGAAAGAGGAGGTGAGAAATGTTTATGGAAAGTAGTTTTTCAATCAGAAAACCAAAACTGGTCCTAACATAAAGTTTCTGAAAACTTACAACTTTAAATGACCATATCTCCACCAACCAAAAATGTCGTGGAGATTTTTTTTTCGAATGACCCTCTATGTATCTAGTTTTGAAAATGTAAGATTATAATTTTTTACAAACACAAATTTTAGATATGCTATGTTTTTCACAAACTGTTCAGATTACAATTCAACCAAAAAAATTAAAAACCAACAAGTTTAGTGCTAATTATACATGCAACACAAAGAGACAATTTTTTTTCTCTAACAAAACTATTTTAAAGTGAATTCAGATGCTCTTGGCGCCATGATCAAAACTCACTTGAAATGCACATGCAACTAAAAAGATGCTCACCAAAGTGCATGCGTGTTCTAGTGTGAGTTTTATGAAATAGAGAATATCCAAGTGCCAATCTTATGATCTAAAGCTCAAACGACACATGCAACTCAAGATCAAGCAATGTCCCCAACCAAAAATGCTATGGAGACAATTTTTTTTTTCCGAATGACCCTCTCTGATTCTAGTTTATGAAATTGTACGATTTGAATTTTTTACAGACATAAAAATTTGAGATACGTTATGTTTTTCAAAAATTGTCCAGATTACAATTCAATCATTTTTTTCAAAATCAACAAGTTTAGTTCTAATTATACATGCAACATAAGGAGACATAATTTTGCACTAACAACACCATTTAAACATGAAATCAGACTTTTCAGATGCTCTTGGCACAATGATCAAATGTTGACTGAAATGCACATGCAACTAACAAGATGCTCACCAAAGTGCATTTGTGTAGTAGTACGAGTTTTATGAAATAGAGAACGATCAAGTGTCAATCTCATGATCTCAATCTCAAACAACACATGCAACTCAAGATCAAACAATTTTCCTACCAAGAACAAGGACTATCAACATCATGAGTATAATAGATGAAAAAAGATAGTTTGATGCTTACATTAGAGCTAGAGAGCTTGGCTTCTTGAAGACGAAGAAGAAAATGACTCCCCAATAGTTACTATGGCATTGGACACATTTTCCTTGATTTGGAGGGTGCAAATAAATTTTGGGATTGTTTTGTGAGGGACAACACCCGAGTTCGGAAGAGAGTTTGTTTGAGTGATCTTGAGGAGAAAAAGATGTAAAGGAATGAGAGTGGAAGATATAGAGTGAGGGAGTTGATGGAGATGTAGAGAATGACATGTATGATGTAGCAAGAGGGTTTATATATAGAGAGTTGGAGAAGATATTCATTGGGGCTAGCCCCATCACGTGACATACCTACATGGTGGGGCACGCCAGTCAATTTTTGACGAACATTCAGAAATTGGCGGGTTCCATCTGGCTAAAATAAATAAGGAGTTGTGCTAGTAATATGTGCCTCACTTATTTTAATAGGGTTGCCTATAATAGTGGAGGGGGACTTGAGTATAAATAGAGGGTGGAAGAATTACTAGTAGGAGTTGTGAAAGTCTATAGTTTAGGGGTAAAAATGTAATTCTTATTACTAGCTAACACATAATTTTTTTTTATTTAGAAAATTATCAAATAATTTCAGAAAAATGCTATATATAAATGTCAAACTCCACTTTTAAGAAACTAAAAATGAGTTCAAAGTAAACAAATTCCAAATAGTATTGCTCAAAACTTTATAACACTACAAAATATTCCCAAAATAAAATATGGGTATTTCAGAAAGTGGGTGAAGCTTGTGTTGAACATTTAAGTGTTCTCGAGGTTTTATCAAATTTGGCCACTTTGATTCAATCATGTGCATGACTTATAATGTCCAAAAAGTGTCCATGACACGTCGTCAATTCATGTGAGAATTGTATAAAAGCCTTTAAATTTTGAAGGAATTGTGGATAGATTCAAGATTGGGGAGCTAAGTGCAGTTTCTCCAATCCTAGGCCTAGATTAGGGTTAATGTCTCATTTAAATTTGAGATAATCTCATTTATGCCCCCTCTTTTACAGCAAACTCAAAGTTACCCTTGTATCATCATGTAATTACAACATTACCCAAACAACATTGCTTGATAGGCATGAAAGTATTTATAAAAATTGCCCCCACAATCTCCGAATTTACAATTGAGCTATAATTTGAAAACTAGGGGTAACACAATTACTATATATTCATTGCATTTGAATAATATGTGCAAGTTGAATGAAAAATGTGTGTCTTAGATTAACCCACTTATTATTATTTGAGACGAATTACAATAGATTTGTACGCACAATGTTATTTGCATAAAAAGTATGCAATGTCAATTAATAACTCACACCATGCACTATAGCAATTGGGGTTAATTAACCCCAAACCCATAATTAAAGTAAATTAGACAGAAGCAAGGGCAAGGTTGGCATTTCCCGTTCTTCCACCAGTTGAACGCCACCTAAGCCCACCACCACTAGCAACACGTACAACCTCAACCACAAACACCACCCTCCAACACCAATCTCGTCCTTTCTCTACTGCAATAATCACAACGGCACCATGGATTCCATTGCCTCAACACCATGGATTCCAACGAGCCTTAGCAGCCGCCATCTGCAATAATCACAACGGCCCCCTTAACAACTACAACCACCACCATCACCTTCAACATCTTCCACCAATGACCAATTTTTCTTTGTTTTTTTTAAGGGATTTACCAATTTATTTCGGCATACGCACTAAATAGGATACCAAAGTCAAGTTGGGTTTGTCCTTAAAAGAAAAGTCAAGTTGGGTTTAGAATATTATATTGGCACTTTTACCTCTTAAAATGGGCACCGGGGAGCAAGAAAGAGAATCAAACTATCCAAAGGGCAACAAAGAAAGAAGAAAAAAGAGATAAGAAGCATCTAGTTAAATATTCTATATTCCTACTTGACAAGTGATATAAATTATTTTCTCATAAAGCTTCAAAAGGAAGTCGAAAATGTTCTGTACCCACCCAAATGCGACACAATGGGGGCATCCCACTCGGTTATTTATCATACTACCCTTATTCTTTGCTTGCCTTGGAACACTTTGATTGCCTGTAGAACCTCCTACGTACAACTCCAAGAAAAATATAATGTGTGTTTTGATTTGAGTCAATTAACAGTCTTTGTCTACAACAACTCAAGGGAAACGACATCTTATATCCTTGGCCCGCGTTTAAATCTATATGCTAAAGCAGGACAAAATTCTTCTGTTCATTGTAGGCACGTGCATCACTTATGGCGGTTGGATTTGATAAAGATGTTTTTCACATTTTTAGTGACCTCGGGCCACAAAAAAGAACTTTGAAAGTATAAGAGCATCTTCAACCAAACAACAAATCTCAATTTCTGGTGCAATACTTGAGATTTTAGCTTCTACGAGTCTCCAAATCTCCATACTTCACCCCGTTAAGCTTAATGCAAAGACATATTCACCCCTTAAAGTTTGATGTAAAGACACTTGCACCCCTTCTAGCCTGGGAAAAATATTCAGCGTGTGAATTTCCGAACACCTGAACTCCTTAATTGTGACGTCATTAGCATGGAGATGGAGATACGTAAAAGATACTACATTTTGGGACATATTTGTCCTCCTAGAGTATGAAATGGCACAATCAGGGGTGTCAATGCCCTGAAGTTTGGTGCACTGAAGAGGTGAAAGTGTCATTTCCCAAACTAGAAGTGGCTAAAGTGTTTTTGTGTCATAACCTGAGGGACTGAAACTGTCCCTTTACCCAAAAACAAAAGATTCTCTTGAATGCATGGGGTATCCATTTTCATATACAAAGGTGGAGAGTGTGTGCTTGCTAGAAGCCATTTACAACTTTTTGAAGCCTTTCAGCTGTTTCAACAGAGAGAGAGAGAGAGAGATGTACAGGTTCAGCAACACACTGATCGGCTTCTTGAACCTGTTCACCCTCATAGCCTCCATCCCCATCATTGGCGGCGGCTTGTGGCTGGCTCGGAGCAGCACCACCTGCGAGAGCTTCCTCCAGACACCCCTCCTCATCATCGGCTTCATCATCCTCATCATCTCACTAGCCGGCTTCATCGGTGCTTGTTTCAACGTGGCTTGGGCCTTATGGGTCTATTTGGCCATCATGTTGCTCCTCATCGGTGCTCTAATGGGCCTCACGGTATTCGGGTTCGTAGTCACGGGTCAAGGAGGCGGGTCGGAGGTCCCGGGTCGGGCCTATAGGGAGTACCATGTGGGTGAGTACTCTACATGGTTGAAGAAGAGGATTATTATGGATCATCACTATTGGGAGACCATTAGGGCCTGCATATTGGGCTCCAAGACTTGCGCTAAGATCGCTAATTGGACGCCGTTTGATTATCTGCAGAGAACTATGTCTCCCATACAGGTTTTATTTAAATTTATCTACCTTAAATATTCTATGTTTATATGTCTGTCTGTTATTTATTATTTTGCTAGGCATATGTGACAAGTGATGAGGTTTTAATTTCGAGCTTCATTTCTCAAAATCTTTCTTCGCAGTGGTAGCTTATGATCGAAGAAATATTTAATGCTTGTGGTGATATATTTTATTCATGTTTGCGTGACTATAACGCTTTTCTTAAAAGAAATTTGTGAATCCCAAGTTTTTGCAATATATTATTCTCTTACATTATTTAACTTTTAGATATAGATAATATTCACAATTTTACAAAAGACTGTGTAGTTGGCTGAAAGTTACGGATACCGTAAAACACGTGATCATCTTTAATTCTCTTATGTTCACATTCTTAATCATTTAATTTGGATAAGCAAAATAAAATTTTAATAGTTTTACTGAAAATTGTGTGTAGTTGGTTGAAATGTCATATCGACTGCATTAGACACATGCTCATCTTCAAATGAACAACTTGAATTGGCTTCATATCAGACTTCATGATCAATATTGCAGAAATCTCCATATTTTCGTTCAGAAACACAACTCAATTCTTATAGAATAATCTATCACTACTAGTCAACTTCATACCAGTCCGTTTCAGCTCTTTCTTCTCATCTGCCTTTTTTGACCCGTATCTTAGTCACTTTGACCGGGTAATTTGGATAACAAAATAATACGATTTTTTGATGATTTTTTCACCATATTATAGAGCAACTTTTATTCTACAACACCATGAAAACATTATCAAAAAATTACATCGGTTTGCTATTCAAATCACCAGGTCAAAATGACCCAGTGAATAGTGACAAAAGTCAAATTGGGAAGAAAGAGTTGGGACAGAGTGGTATGTTACAAGGGTTCATCTTAAAATTGCAATTCGATACTATCACATCCTTGAACTTTTGGACCATAAAAGAATTAACAATTTTACAGAAGACTGTGTAGCTAGCTAAAATATCATATCAGCTGCATCAGACGTCTGCTCATCTTCTAATGAACAACATGGCTTGGCTTCATAACAAACATTGCGATAAATCTTGCCGAAAACTTCACTCATTCTACTAATCAAACTTTGTCATGTCCCCTTTGTCTTACAGTCGGGATGTTGCAAGCCACCAACTTCGTGTACTTACAGTGCGACGGTGGAGACAGAGGCGGCGACGATGGTGGGGCAAGACCCCGATTGCTTCAAGTGGAGCAACGACCCGAGCTTGCTTTGCTACGAGTGCGATTCGTGCAAAGCGGGTGCGCTCGAGAGTGTGAGAGATGACTGGCACAAGCTATCTGTTCTCAACATTGTGATGATTGTCCTTCTCATTGGCATCTACTCAGTTGGATGCTGTGCTTTCCGGAACACGAAGCGGGCCGAGACGGATTACCCGTATGGGGAGAACCGGATGTCCAAAACCCGACCCAGATGGGATTTCTACTGGTAAGTTATCGCCAGCCCCTATAAATAAGTTTTAAGTTTGATGAAATGGGCCTGAAAATAATGGGGTCTGAGAGCACATAAAGGTTTGGGTCGAGTCTAGAGGGCCGGACCCATTGGGTCTGGGGGGGTTTAACTCTGATGAATTGGGCCTGAAATAATGGGGCCAGGTCGGGTCCATCGCTTTAGGGTGAGGTTGCTAATAGGTCTGGGTCGTGACCCAACTTATTGACAGGCCTAGTCTAACACGAAAGTAATTTACAACATTAGGAACATACACCGTCCTACCTAAATCTCAGTAATTGTATTCGGTAAAAGAAAAAAGGTTTGTACGATCGGGTGTGGTTGCATAACATTTCCAGTGACATGATTAAACATTGATGAACTGACTCAGAGATAATGACACAAATGCTGATATATTCTAGCCTCGTCTCGCACGTCTGTGATTCGAGTCCCACGCGTGTTTAACGAATCTTTCATATCACAGCAAAATATATTCCTACCTATCTCTCTATATACTGAATTTTATTTATATATTTTAACGATGGATGCCCTTGTTATTTCATTTTTGTTGGCAACAGGTGGAGATGGTGGCACCACAGAAGAAACCAGCTCTATTAGACAAGTCTCTCATCCTCTTCCCTCTCGAGTTCAGTTTTCCTTTCTTTTGCTTTTTTCTTTCGGGTTGGACAAGAGATGGACAATTATGATACCATTTCATTCTGATCTACTCTTTTGTATGTACAAAGTAAAAACTGATAGTACAGTTTCTCTTTGGTTCTGTTTTTGTATTTGAAATCTCAACCATGGGTCATGAGTGTTGCTTTTGCTTTATTTTGGCTTTAAGGCATAGTGAACCAAGTGGAGGGTGAACTTGTGGTAATAATAAATAGAACCTGAGAAAGGTGATAGATATACAGAATACGTTGTTCCAGCTTTCTTTCTTCATCGCAGTGTTTAGGTCAACTTGCACTCTTAGCCCCATATGTCTCATATTTTAAGATGAACTACAGTTGAACATTGGCAATTGGGTTTTCAAACAGGAATGTTAGGCAGGGCCAATTTGGTTCACGAGTGTAAGGAGACAGAATATGTGGCTCTAACTTAAAAATCATCCAAACACACTAATTTAAACATAATCTCTAAAAAAATTCAAAAAACTTCACCATAATTTATAAACCCGTTTTTCCACCAAAATCCATTCTTCACTCAAAATTTATGAGACACACGATAGGCTGCTCAAAGCCTCGAACTATACAAGATTGTCCCAAGTCTAGAAAGTTCCAGCAAATGGACTCTTGTGATTGCAAAACCCGGGAAGAGCAAGGGCTGAATTTTAGGACAATGGCATTTTGGAAAATAAATGGGGGGGAGGCTCCATCCTAATTGCAGATGCCCTTACTGATCCGCGAAACATCAACGGCAGCAAGGAAATGGAGGAAAGACACGATACATAACTTATATCAAATGTTTTGAAAGATTATTTATAAATAACATTTTTGCACAATATTCAGGAAATCCAGCATAATATAACTTCATATTTACAAATATAAACAAGAATGGAGAGACACGGTCGGCTAAATCCACTTCATTCCTTGCTCAAAGAATCGATAAGAGCAGGCGTCTTGCAGATAGGGCACACATTCTTCATCGACAACCAGTGGCGAATACACTTCACATGGTAATTATGTCCACATTTCTTCAAGGTTCCGACCATCTCTTCACCAGTATACTCTTCCTGCAAATTTATATCACAATGGGAGAAACAAACAGTTCCAATCAGTTCCTTTTCCATTAATAATTCAGATACATTCAAGAAGATAAAAGGACAAGACTACATAGATCGACTTGGTTATACCGTAACATTTGGTGATAAACACAGGTAATTAGGGGACAACAGACGTTCCACATCATCACATTAAAAGTATCATTTTGTAACACTGATAATAAGAGAAAAACTTATAGTTTATTTACTAATTATGGGTTGTTTACTACTAGTACATTATCAGTGCCCTACCTAAGAAATAAGTCGCCCGAGCATAGGTCAGACAAATCGGGGGTAGTGGAGGTGAAGGCGGTGTTTAGGTGTACATGAGTGACGGTGGAGGTGAGTCGGCATTCAGAGAGAGAGAGAGAGAGAGATGCATTTGGGTTTTTGGAATCTGAAAAGTTGGGAATTCCAAAACGTTGAATGGCTCAAACCTGTCTGAATCAACTTTTTAACAACCGATGAAAATGTTATCCGAAAATGCTGTTAGGTGTGTGGTTTTTGTTTGGTAGAATGTCATAATTTGGGGAAATGCGTATACTATCCCCGATAGCCATTTGTTACGTAGATGCTTATTTACTAGGTAACATATACACAGAAATTAACTTATGGGGTGGTAAGAATAATTATACTAATAATAATGATACTCCGATAATAATAATAATAATAATAATAATAATAATAATAATAATAATAATAATAATAATAATAATAATAATAATAATAATAATAATTGCCCCTAGAACACCCCAGGCCCCACAACTAAATCTTCTCCTGACAGGTTAGTTAATTGTCAGCTTAAGTTACGAACGGTACACGGCAGTATATTATTATTCTCCCTGTATTTCACGGGAACTGATAATTACAAATTTTTCCGTTGCTTACACATTTTTACTCCCACAAGAATTTGGCTTGTTCTGTAGTTGCAAGTGTCCATCCTTTTTCAACAAACCCGAGAGGTTGCAACCAAGGTACTCGCTGAAACAAGTATATTAATAACAAAGTCTTCTACCAAACGGCCAATGCAAGATTATACATGTCATCAAGACTGATAACTAGACGTGACAGAAAAGAAAAAACAATAGACGACCATTTCCAGACTCTAATCCTTCTCTCCTGGATCCTTTAATTTTAGTGTACAAAAACGTTGACTTTTTTCTCTGCATTTTTAGACACTCGATGCAAATCAGGATCCAACTCATAATTATATCTAAAAAGTTGTGATAAAGCAAGCTTCTGTTCTAGCTAACATCTGAGACAGGACTCTAACCAGTTATGGGTTACCCCTATTGTCTTTATCAATCCTACGGATACGGAATGTTGAATATCAAGAGTTGATAATTCATTTTAATCAGAGAGAACAACTTACAAGACAGATGGCACATGATTCTTCTTCATGGTTTTGATATGATGAATGTGTCAAACAATTCGAAATCATATCTTCAGAGACACCAGTATTGACACTCCCTATCCTTTCACCCAGGGCAATTAGTTCCTGCACCATGCAAATTTAACATTAACAACGATATATTGAAGGAGAGACTGATTACACCCATTAAAAGGAGGTGGAAAATAGGAGAGCAGAGCAAGCTGTGACACATGCGGTCAAAGGATGTAATTGGTTGAATCAACAACCTCGTAACTCATGTTGTCGACATCGAGCCTCATGTCTTCATATTGATCAAACAGATCCCTCGAACTAGCATAGAAGGCTGAATGATCCATCATATCGAAATTCTGCAAGGAGACAATGATTCATGATACTAATCAATCCCTACTTCTTACAAAGGACTCAAAAGGTAATAGACTGACGTTAAGCACAATATTAGCTTATTCTCGAATGTGCACCATCCTGTTAAGTGTACAGGAATCAGCAAAGTGATACATTGCATCCTAGACCATAGATAAGAAGATGAGGAGGTGACTTTGTACACTACTCTAATCGCTAAGTTTCATAAACATAGACATTCAATAGTACCTGAAGCTTCATATATCTTTAGTTACTCAGTATGTAAATTCACATAGCTCAGGCTTGTAGTTATTTTTCGTTAATATAACCTTCAATTAGAGTCTCAACCGTATCTAGTTGATATGGCTCTGATTTGACTGATTCATCCTAAAAGCTGCTTTGGTACATTTCTATCAGAGTAGGAGTAATTGTGCACTGGTATTGCTGTATTAGTAATATACTAATATAGGCAGGAACCATAAGCAGTGAAATCTTTGTTTTAGAAGCATATACTGACATACTAGTGCAAGATTAATGTATGTACGACAAGATAGCCACCGATGTAACTTCGTCGCATAAACGGCACCAACCAATATTCTTGAAACAGATGTTAGTTGGCCAATAGGGACAGCAATAAAATGCTACAGCATAGAGCAAATTCTTTGTAAGAAAAACGATCAAATATTCTATTGTTGTTAAGTAAAGCACAAGAACTAAAATACGAAATAATGCATAGTATTCACGGATTCATGCAGTTTGACTACTACATTGATGATCGTAATAGCAAATAACCAATCATTACTTGAAGCAACTAATATGGTTCAACAGGAAGTGAAGTGAAGTCGTCAATTTATTGTGTGTTTACGGCATAAAAAAATAACTTATCCCAAATGAGGGTACAATTTCTCACTAGATGCTTGGGTGATTCCAAGAAAGATAATCATAATTCTTAGTTTCTATGAGGTAATTGATCCCCCAGGTATAAAATATATCTTCTGTACTTCTCTATGTTGCTTATGTGCCATAGACTCGCATGTTCAAAGGAATAGAGACCACATCTTTTTCTTGGAGCGTCCAATAATTTCAGTTATTAGAGCCTTAGGGGTAGCCTGAAACTTTTTTAAGCTGGGCCGGATTGCTTTTTGTGGATCATTTTCCAAACATTTAGTAGATGCAAAAGCAAAGCAATTCAAAGTTCAAACAGAAAAGGGAAAAATCTGCTCAGTCATACCAGAATCTGCCTAAGTTTTTTTTTTATTATGGGTTTATGTTACTCATTCAACTTTACATAAATCCTTTTTCAAAAAAGAATCTACTACATATTGCCTCTAGAACAATAATAATTCACCTCTCTAAAGGGAAAGTCCCCGAAACAAACCTTTCACATGCTCAATCTATATCTGACAACTACGTGCATAATTGCGTAGAGACAAAATATTACATGTGGTTCCCTGTTACACTATATCATATCAAAATATGATCAAACTATATCATATCAAAATATTAAACAGCCTAGGTTCCCTGTCACACCTTATTACAATATGTTAGGCCCAGAAGGAAACAGTAGAGACTTGCTAGTGATGTGGTGAAGTGGTTTATTTGGAAGGAGTGGTGGTTAAGCACTGGCAGTCAGGATGCGCCACTGCACACCATCATATCCCGAATAAAATTTTAGTCTTAGCCTTACAAGCCCATGAGTATGTCTGTTCACAACTTTTTCTAGTTACCGGATTTTACACCTGGTCTGTTTACAGTCCCTGAGGAAGCAAACCGCTAATAAGATGGTCGTCTGTTCTAGCCCGAAAAATATCTTAAGTAGGAGCTATAATGAAAGTTTGAAATCAAGATACCAGCTACCTGAATAATACATCCACCACATTTACTGCAACGAAAATTTCCAAATACAGCAGATATCCAATGACCACAAGAAAGACAAGAAAAACCGTGCACCTGAGATCCATTTCTGGAATGGGCATCTGCAAAACCAGAAAATGCACGGAACCTCTCAAGAGTTATTCTTGACCTTCCAGTCCTGTGGTTATTGCGCCATCCTCCAGAAGACGGTCTTGATTGACCAGATGAGTAAGTTTCTGCAGCCGAGAGGATCGGCAGATTGTTCCCTGCAGAAGGCCTGGAAGCTGCTTCACCTCCCAGATTAGAGTAGCTCAAAGCAGCACCATACCTAGGCATTTCTCTTTGATGATGATTAGCATAGCTCTCCGCAGAAACCTGTAGAGGAGAATCATAAAGGTACGCTGAAGAAGAATTATAATCTCTGCTTGAAACAGGGCCAAAGCCATGGATATCTCTTCCATTTCCCCTCGGAAGAAGGTGACTGCTCTCGTTACGTGATCCTCCACTACCTGCAACTTTGACAAGCATTCACAAGTCAAACAACGTTTTGAAACAAGGAGAGAATTCTAATATCTACATATCATGTCTGGTTATGCATTAGATACTTCAAAGTTTCTGACTGCACAAGCTAACAAATTTGCAGGAGAATTTTTCGTAGCTACATACATTTCAGGCTGACACTTGGTCATTTACTATTATATTTTTAATTATCGTGTATCCTTCAACCCAAGATTTACATATACCTGAGTTAATAAAAGAAGCTGAGTTTTCCTGAATTATACTATTTACTTGAGAGATAATGCCTCAGTTTGCATTGCCACTTTCTTGTCAAATTAAGGCCAACCAAAACTAGAGATGTAGTTCAAGAGATGCCAACTGCAGGAAATTTTGGTGACTTCTGTTCACCAACCATCCCCTATAGAAAGTTAGTTTGCAAAAGAAGTTCAAGTCACAGGGATGTGTGTATAGTATATGCAGGCCCTTCGAGGTGAAGAAACTGCTTACACATGCACTTGGAATTCTAACCCAATTAGATTAGGCTAAAATTCAGCTTTGGTGAACGACCTGTACACACCCTCCCATTCAAATTCCATAGAAATCAAGTTTTCCAATGAATTAACAAATGATTTTCAATCAGCTTAGATGACTTCAACAGAAAGGACTGTAATACATGAGCAAAGAACAATGTTCACTGACAGAACTCATAGCATTATCAACCTTCAGTCATTAATCGAAAGCCAATGTCAAACTATACGAGAAGTAGAAAACAAAGCATAAATCAAAAGACGAACAAAATGAGCTGTAACAAAAATCCAAGAAAAAAATGAGATACGCATAATTTCCAGATAAGTCAACTTAACTTATGAACAATAAACCCTTAACTTCCTATAGGAAAATCTTCAAGTAACCTTGTTTTCCATAAGTAGGTACTTGAATTGATGTTATGATTTCACGGATTGATCACAATTCACAACGCTTTATCATCGATTTCACAAGGAAATTGTGCGGCTAATATTTAAATTAACAGACAGAGCTCAAGCAATCGACCTCGGTAAAGATCAAATTGACTAACTACAAACAGTTCACTGATCAAACTCATTTGAAGTAAGATGACACTGGAGGGTAGAGCTCAGGGACAAAAACATTATTTTAGACTTCAAAACTATGCAGTTGTTTTGACATCTAAAAACTCAAGAGGTCAAGTGTAACTCATACTGACCTGAAGTGTGTATCCTTGCATGTGGAGCAGGAGCAGGAGCCAAGGCATCAACATTCCACTGCCTGTTGTTCCAATCAGCAACCATGTTTGTTGGTGCCACTCCTTCGCGATATGTTGATACAGAAGATGTGGGGTGATAGTGAGAAGAATACCCTGACAATTGAGTTGGCTGTGGGTTAGTTAATGGATCAACTGTGGTTCGTCTTCTTACATTCCTTGATGATCCTTCACCAGCACTTAATTGGGCGGCTCCTCTGTCACGACGGAAGTCAATCAGATCATATGGATTGTCTTGATAACCAAAAGTTGGCCTTTCTAGCGGCTGCCCAGAAAAACTAGAGGAACTCTCTGCAACAGGAAACCCGGGTAGCAACAGAAATTTCCGGACTTCTTCTTTTCAACTGTCTCCTTGCAATGTCTGGCGCAAACCTTAGCTCACTTTCATAACCATAGCATCTGTCATAATAGTAAGATTGTGAAAAACCGGTGCTCCCCTCCGGAGGCAGATGTGAGCTCCCAGGATCAGATGAGTGGGGGAAGGGATCATGCGAAGCGCCCGAGAAGGGTGGTTGGATAGTCGGCACTCCCGTGCTAAAACTTGAAGAAGGATAGTCATTCCACGTTCTTTCTGAGTTCCAGTGAGAAACACGTTGCATTCCGCCTCTTGACACTGGGTCAATAGGGTAAGCCAATGAAACGTTCTCCAGACCAACAACTCTTCCTACAAGTACAAATTTCATTGAGTCACAAGTTTGCTAAAAAACCAATTGAGTCCGAAATTGAGCAAGGTAACGGATAGAAAAAAGGTAATGCGTATTAACTGTGAAGCATTACTTTTTTATGTGAACCGAATACCTAAGCTTTCCATCTATACCAGGGATATACGGGAGGATATAGTGGAGTATCGGATTAAAGTAAAATGTGAGTGCTTTACTGGCTTCCAAAATTCTCTTCAATACCATGATCTAAACATTCACAGTTCAGGAAACAAAGCAGAACGTCATGCTATATTAATAAATCGATAATTGCCTACCAGTACCCGTGTAGGGGTGTTCTGAAGTCGAATCGTAGCTATTCTGACTTTGTCCCGTCAACACTGGTAATGAATTGGGAAGGTGTCTGTGACCCATGGTCCCTATGTAAGCAGATGAATCGAGATCCACAGGTAGCAAAGCAACCACCTACATGCATAGAAGAATGAACGAAAATGTCATAAATATGTGGGGGTTTCAATAAAGGATTAAACAGACAATTGTACTTACTATGTAGGGGGATATTGTGGTACCTTCAGTACTACAGCAAAATGAACAATTTTCCACCAGGTATACTGATTCCACAAAACATAAAATTATTCAGTGAGAAAGCAAACACTAAAGTCAATCGAAACTGATGAACTTAAAATAAACAAAATTGGAGGACTCTCTTGCAGATGCTTGCATATCTATCTACCCAAATAATTTCTGTCTCACATTCTCCTCGTTTTATTTGTACTTGTGCAGTTATGCTTGACACCAATAGAGAGTACTCCAACTAGTAATTCATAAAAACCAACTCTAGCTTGTGATTTCAGAGAGCTTCCTTTTCCATGTCCATACACTTCAATGTCTCAATGAATGAGAAGGAGATATAATCTTACAGTGACAGCTGCACTAAGTCACTTGGTGATATTACTTTGTTACAACGGGAAGCATGGATCCTACAAACCCTACCACCTCTGCACATTCATGGATGCGACATGCTGATCCAGATAGAAGAAACATATCATCCACGATTATGATTGCAGATAAATGATCATTGTGGTTGTTCATAGATGACCGTGCAACCCTAATGTTAACCTATTTATGGGCCTTTATGGGTCTCTCAGATCAGCAACACCTAGCTGAGGTGGCACACACAGCGAAGGAACATCAATCATTGATCCATAGGTCTCAACCAAGTTTCGTCACTGAGAACTTGAAGAACAAATCACCAAGGAAAGTATGCTTTAAATAGCGAATTAAACCTCGGTATCCCACCCAAGGTGGCTGGGCCAAGGGGTAAGTGGCTTGTGACCTCCAGGGGAGGTCAGGTGTTTGACTTCTGCTGGAGCCATCGTCTTGGGGAGGGCTTCTCAATGCGTGAAGCGGACAGCAGTATCTCCAAAACAAAAATCCTGAATCCCAACTTCTTCCTGGCTCTGTTTACATATTCTGTATATATAACTCTATTTTATTTCTGATTAATAATAGTAAATAGTATTCGGTAAAAGTTCGAAAACAAAGAATAAAATTTTAAGATACTAAATCGGCAATTGTGTTCACAACCACCAAGTACAAACGAATTTATCAAAACAAATAGAACCAGGTGATAGATGAGATTCGTTACAAAAATGCATAGTTTGAGTAAGTGAATTTTTTCAACTATCTTCTCGATTTAGATAAAACGATTGTTTTCTTTACTTCAAAATCGCAAATTTCAACATAGAGATTTAGAAAGTCTTGTTCATATTAGATGATCTAGAAAAACCTTTCCCACTGTCTAACATTTATCCCTAAAGGCAACCCCGTTAATCGCTCACTGGCTACAAGTGAAAGAATAAGAGAGCTCGAGAACTCAATGCTCAGAAAAGTAGCCATAATCTGTCAATTACTAATCGCATCCAAGGTTCTAAATATGAACTGGTAGAGGAGAAACAATAAAGATGTACATAGATCATTACATAGAAGGATTAAACTATTTATTCTAAGGACTTTAGTTTATTTATAAAATCTTCCCCAATATCTATGCTTCAACAGGAATCAACTAACGATGTTGCTCAGGTGCTGAGAGAACAAGAGAACTTAGTTTAAGCATGACCTGAAAGGTGTCCACCTCATTGACCTGTATGGCTGACTATCAATACCAGTCAAGTTAACCAAATTACAAAGCATCAGAATAAGCTAATATACTGACAGCATTACTAGGCTCATGTTGCTCCCAATCCCGTACCTACATAAATAAAGATTATTCCCTTCCAAAAACTGAATTATATTTGAAATGGTGGTGATGCGTGAGTCTACTTAAAACTGGGGAGATATCCATTACACCCAGATGCCAGGTTTAGAGAATTGAAAACTCTTTCTCTGATTAGCTAGAGGACTCGGACCTTTTGTCATTTTTATCTGCTCACTAGATAAACTCAAGAATATCTCCAAATCCAAACCAATGCAACAGTAATGGCTTACATAAATGCAGGACACTTGAGAAGATCTATGTCACTTGTGAAAACTCGGCTAACAATCAAAGCAGCATATGTACCCGGAAAAGACTCCTTTCGCTACAGATCCAAAATAACTGATCAATTGGAGCATCCAAACAGGGGAGCAATGAAAGACTACTTCAATACTACCTCTCCCATGCTGTCGGTTTGATGCATCTAAATGAATATCGCGTCTACTTTTTTAACCCGGGAAAAAGACACAGGAAATAAGAGTGAATGAGGATAATATGTTCAAGAGCTTTAATTTCTAACAGGACCATAAGATATCTGAATGTTGTGGAGATTGGGATGCATGTATATACCAATGAAAATAGAACATTGCAGGACAAAACTAGATGACATAAATATATAGGAGCAATAAGAGCAGCTTTCCTACTCGATGACGAGAAAATACTATGCAGAGAACAATAATCAGTTAGTCTCCACCCTCCAGTTAAAGAGAGAAGGCACAGAAGTTGATAAAGATCTGGACGAGCAATGCTTTCAATCAGATAGATATGCATGAGTGTAAGAGTCTGCATAGTGCATATGCCAGCTTCAAGAAGAAATCCAGGTTTCAAAAATTGTATAGCAGAGAGAGAAAGAGAGAGGACATGACAATAAGAGGAATTGGTTGGTTGCAGGGACGCATGAATTAATATTCGTCATAATTAATACTAGCACGATCACAAGAGTCGAAGAGCGACAAGGATTGTGTCTTTCAAAGAAGAAGAATTTGTTCCATTAAATAGATTATATATAATGGACAGATGCTGAAGAGCAGAAGTACCAATCACAACAATATTTCTTAAGATAGGTAGGGTCCTTAGGGATAATGACGGGTTCTGTAAGCGTTGCAGAGGCTAGGATACAGTACCTAAGATTAAATGACAGGCCACCAGCTACCGAGAACACATTTGGGTAAATCTGGGGACAAAATCCATTCTTGCTCGATGGTCTGAATAAAGATAGAGAAGTCACTCTGTAATTTCCATAAATGCTCCTTGCATTACGGAGCTTCTCCTAAGTGGAACCAAGATGGAAATACAGAAATTAACAAATAGAAAAAATGTTAAATTGCTTTCCTAAAAATGATACTTTTTGCACTCAAATTCAAATAAAGGATCCAGAACTGTGATAACCCAATAGATCCTCGCATAAATGTACTCGAATCTACGAGATACTAGTAAAGGACTTTCCAATAGCGGAAAGGCTCCCACCTATGAATACGATATTCAGAACATACCAATTCATAACATACCATGACGTGAAGACAAGTATCTACTAAACCAACCCCCCCCCCCCCAGAAAGATCATAATGGTGCTCTAAAGTTTCCAATATCTATCCAAATTAAAGCAAACTTCTAATATCTTCATAGAGTACATATATCTGAATCCAACAGAGAGAACATTACCAGAGACCATTACCAGTGCGAACCCATCTGGCGAGTGGGGAGGAGGAGAAAGGAACACCAATCCTCGACTTCGAGTTAGAAGAAGTGCTTTCTATGGAGTTAAATAGCCAAGAGAAGTCAAGTATAGCCTTCCATGCAAACTGAAATGTCTCTGTGTCCATTATTGCGTATACATCACATTGACCAACCGTAATTGAAACTTTCAACGCATTAAGTTAATTATCTCTAGCATTTAAGGTTATATCCAAACATGCATATATATTAAAAATGAAATTTAATTAAAATCTCTAGACTCTTGAAACCGTCCAAGTAATAGTTTAATAAGTTCTAGCATTGGGGAAATACCTAAAACAAGCATTTATATTTTTTTTTATATGACATTTAACTAAAAAATGAGCACATTCATGTTCTTCCAAACATTAGATAAAATGTCGAGACTCTTGAAACCTTCCAAGTACAAGTTTAGTTAGTTCTAGCAGTAAGGAAATACCCAAAACAGTAATTAATATTAAACGGAAATTTAATTTATAAATTAACCACATTCAGTTTCTTCCAAACATAAGATAAAATGTTGAGACTCTTGAGAGTTGAAACCTTCCAAGCTCAAGTTTAATTAGCTCTAGCATTAAGGAAATACCAAAAACAAGAATTTATATTAAAAGGAAATTTAATTTAAAAACATATGACCGCACTTACTTTCTTCCAAAAATTGGATCAAATGTCAAGACTGTCCTCGTTTAACGTTGATATAGTCGTTTTCAGCTCCAATTAGAAGTAGCAATGCCAATATACCTTAAATTCTTCTAGGATTCATTTCCTAGTACAGCTTCAAAAAGCACAAAAGAATTCTGAAAAGTTAAACTAACAAGCTTCAGTTTGTATAGAATCAATTCAAGAACTAACTGTAAACATTGGAAGTACAAATGAAAATTAGACTGCTTTCAAAAGAGTTGCTTCTTTTATTATTATAAAAATCGCTCAAAGTTTTCTGAAGACATGCTATGCCACACTCTTGCTAACATCTTATACGTTCATTCAGCACAACAGTGAAAATCAATTAGAAACATCACGGCAGCAACAACTGCAACACACAGTCACCTCTTCCATTTGCAGATTTCAAGATATTTCAGTCCAGTGACATTTCTTTCCCATTTGGCTCCCAATAAGAGGGGCTGGAAGGAGGGGAATCAAGGCTCCTCTTGTTGCAGTTTTCCCATATTAAGAAAAACCATAAGTATGGCATCGACTCTCCAACATGATCAGGACACCCACTGCTTTTATGGATACACCGGATGCGTATGTTCTCAGGGATAGAGAAAAAGTTCATGTAGACAGCACGAGCTTTGACATGTATGATAAAAACATGAGAAAATTCTGGAAAAGAACTTTTTGAAAATCCAGAAGTGTGCTTAAAAATAAAACATTCATAAAATCGGACACTTAAGAAAGCTGTGTCATTTCTCTTATCAAACTATTCGAACATCACAAGAGGTCCAGCTATGAGAAAGCAACAGACCACGAAAACAATCGCCCAGGTTGTGGACCAACTTAAAAACCTAATACTAAAGAGGAAGTAACAGTCAGATTTCCTCGTAAGCTTAGAGAAACTACAAATATAGGACACATAACGTCGTCACTCATCAAATACTACTGAGTTAACAAAAAGAATATATATAATACTTTTAACTGAAGGAGTCTGCCTTACAAAGGGTGGGCAAAGAGCCTTAATTTTCTGGAACGCAAAAGAAACAGAAATTGTATAATACTAGAATAATCAAGTTAACACATTACACATTGGTCTCACTTAAACAGTCTAACTCCTCACAACCTACTTTGCTTTCCACCTTTCTGCTTATGAAGAGTACATAACTGAACTAAAATCCATTTGCAAAAATTCAAGGAGTAAATACGAGTAAGGAATGTACAAAATTGCTTCCAGAAGGCAATACCGACGTTCTGATACCAATCCACATCACCAAGAATCCCAAAGCTTAGGCAGTAACAGAGCAGGCCCAATAGTTTATCTCAAGCTCCGAATATTAACTGTGAAAACATCCTTCTTTATCTTCAGCTAAGTCCAATAAAAGCCAGTTCAATATCTCCTCCAACAGAACAAACCTGATCTTACTCATATGCTTTCTATATAGTGCATTTGCGGCTAGAGGCTTGGAATGAAAGGAGAAAGAGGAGTGTATAAAGCTCCAGCAACTATTATGTTTGAATATAATTGACATGGGAGGAAAAGGAGAAAGACAAAAGGATAGTGGTTTCTATCAATTCAGTATCAAGAATTATGAATCGAAGCTGATGGATTGTAAGTTGTGATGCAAGTTATCTAGTAAGCAGATGAATGAGGATCATAATGAGGACCAGAATGAGGAGAACCTCAGAAAAACTTAAACTGAAAAGGGACTGATGTAGCTGATACACAGCCATGGCAGCTTTGGCTCTATTTACAACTCCTCGGAACTAGGAGGTTCAGAAAATAGATATTGGACGTAGAAGTAAATGTACTCTTTAACTCAGTGACACCGAGGTTAAGTTCTAGAGCTGATTGTAGGGATTTTATTACGTATATCGTAGCAGCCTGTGAAGTCAAAGCAACTAGCCTGGTCCTTATTCGTCATTAATGATATGGATGTATATTCAATACAGTTTGCTCTTTCCTTTTTGCTTCACTATTTAAAATCTTGTGTGGAAGCAAGGGCGTTTAAAAGTAAGGCTGCTTGCAAGTTGTGTGAGCCCTCCCAATAGAAGTTATCTTATTGTCAAAAGCAATGTACAAGAACCTTCAGTAGGGGAATGCTTTCTGTAATAACTCCTGATGCATTCTTGAAAATCTTTGAGAAGTCAGTGTAACAAAACCTTAACAGCAAACTGAAACACTGAAGTGAGGACAGATCGATAAAGTGGAAGGATGCCAGAGAATTGAGCTCACAAAACCAGCCATCAAAGGCATAGCAGATATCATCAGCAGAACATAATCTTCGAGTGTAACGTTCTTACATAACTTCATGCCATAGAACAAGTCAAGCTCTCAGTAACATATCCAAAGTGCTATAACTTTGCACATGACTTGGAGAAGATGAGAGTCTGCATCTCCTTTTTTGATCTTACAACTGACTATGAAGTTATCCTTGGTAGATTAACTTGCAACCTCTCCGTCTCATTAAAAACTTAAGATTTGCTCGAGGAAACTCAAAACAGGAATAATTTAGGCATTTGTTGATAAGTCAATCCCAAAGTGCTCAAACATGATGCAACGTCAAGAAAGAGTTGTACATCATTGCTCGGCAAATAATCTACATTTATTTTGACCAGTCACTTGATAATGTTGATAACAGGAAGGATAGTCTCACTCTTACCACACTTCAGCAGCTTTAGGGTCTAGCTCATTAAATATGGCAATAATAACTTACAATATCAAGGGTTCAGGGCACTCCAGGCCCCAATATCAATGAAATTGTCGCCCATGCATTTTGTGAAGGTCATCAATATGCTTTAGCTCAAAATATATTGCTGCTTCCCACCAGGTAAAAGAGGTCAAAGCACAAGTCGACATCAATGAGAAAAATACCCATTTTTCCAACAACCTCTTTGGCACTAAAGTAATCTTGAGACAAGATCCCTGGCATGAGGCTTCATGTGTGACTATTATGCCACGGTATGGCTTGAAGTGTAACATTCATATGTCACTGAGATGGCCAACGTGAAACCTGAACTATAAATTTCCCACAAATAGAAAAAGTGACACAAGTTGCAACTTGCAACTGGTCATATACTACCATGATTCATGAATATGAACGGTTCTTCTGTCGCTCGGAGAAACCAAAGGTGCCTGCAACGCAATACCAGTTTGAATTAAGGACTGAGAAAACGGAAGGCTGACTAGCTAGGGCTCCTATAAAACTCCCGGTGATAACTTTATACTAGAATATCATTAGGTGAATAAGAGCACATAACCCAGTGGTACTGAAAAGTAGGTTGGCGGTGACTAGGGATTTACACCCCTTGCATGTAAATGGGGAAGTTTGATGGCCAACAAGAGCATCACATGTCACAAAGAAGCAGCCATTAATAAAGACAAGAAAATGGAGGAGCCATGTTGAGAGAGAGAGAGAGATTTTTCTGCACACTGCAATATCAAACTCACCAGAAAATTCACCCAAGTAGATGACCAATGTTTACAAGTCCAGGAAATTAATGTTTCAATGTATCTAAAACAAGTGACATACAAAAAGAATTAAGATACAATACCAATATTCTTGCAAAAAAAGAACAATGAATATAAGATACAATAACAATTGACATCCACCTGCATAACAAAACCATCCTATTCCTTGCTTATTTTTTTTTTCTTTTGTCATTAAGGCCTTTCTACTTTTCGTGTAGCTAAGAAATCAGTGAAAAAGATATGGTGTGCAACACAAAGATTGAGAGTGTATAACTCACCTGAACAGCAAGGGGAAGTTACCACTTACATCTAGATAATTCTGGAAGAACAAAATCCTGATATGAGAGATGAAGTACTCTGATATTCAAAATTATCGTTTTTTGAACCTACAACTTTTTAAGGTGGCATCCATTAGATGCAAACATGTCTGGACTTTTTGATGGTAATGACACAAATTTCCCTTATTTCTCAAATTCCAATTTCCAACACAACTTTAACTACTTTTTGTTGGGACATTGTTGTCAACCGATACAATGTCAATATGAGAAAGGGAAATGGGCAATTATTTTGACATCACAAAATAATAAAGTGAACAAATTTGTGGGGCCGAGGGAGTATATATTTGACCTTCCACGTACTTTACCTTCTAAATAAATAAATATTGTAGCAACCAATAAGTTGGAGTTTAACCACAGAGGCCAGGGGCGGAGCTACGTAGGGGCAAGGGGGGGGGGGGGGGGGGGGGGGGGGGGCAACTGCCCCCCCTGAAATTTGAAAATTTCTACTAGTACTCTCAATTTTTTTGATTTTTAATGACTATAATTTCCCCCCCCCCTGAGATTCTAAAGCGTCCAGTGGCGCTGGTGGTTAAGTGTTTTGTTGTCAAAATATACTACGCGAGTTCGAATCTCCTTGCTGTCAAAATTGTTTTTGTTTCCGATTTTTGTTTCCTTTCCTAAAAAAATAATGTACAGCAGTGAGAATCGAACCCATGACGACCGACTTGCAAGAAGAAGCCTTAACCGCTGCGCCAAATGGAAAGATTACAAAATTATAACATCTTTGCTATATAAGAACAGTTTCAACCGTTAACTATGAGACTTTTGACTTTTGATTGTCGACTTTGACTTTTAACTTCGTGAATCTTACCCGGCTGACTTGATTTCCTAGCTCCGCCACTGACAGAGGCAGTGGGTCATTCATCAAAACAGGCCAACAAAGCATTGATGATTTGATTGTGATTAAAAAAATGACAATGTCCCGATGAAATTTGCGTCTATAAATGTTATTTCAAGGTGTCATTTAGACTTTGAATTAAAGGTGTGCTTTAAAGGTGGAAGGTTTGGAAATAGGATGACAAATATGACAGATTAAACAGGAGCTATGGGTGCATGTTAAATTATGTAGCTCCATCTCTGCACGACTGTAACCAATATATTATTGTGGACATCTCTAGAAGAAAGGGTGCAACTAATATCTCCAGAGAAAATAAGAAAAAAGCCATACCAAATCACGAGTCTCTCCATCTTCATTTCATTTACTATTTCCACGATACCCAAAAACTAATCAAGCTGTACCTAGAGTCTCTATTGGTATGCTCCAAAGCTATAATTTATCTGAACCGCAATAGTGATCATCTGAAACAGCCACAATTCACGGGAATCCAGTAACATATGATATGGCACAACCTACAGTTCTTTCTCCAAAAGCTTTTACGTAGGATATTTAGATATTCGACAACTCCTTACCGTTTCACTCAGATCTTCCCACCCATTCTCTATCAGGCAAGCCTAGAATACATAAGGACCACACCACATAACCTGTCACGGGTTTTAGCAGAATAATATTAAGAGACAAGGACTAAATTGAAGATGAAGATAAAGTTTCGAGGACTAAAATGAAGATGAAGACAAAGTTTTGTGGACCATCTATAATTCCTAAAGCTTCTGTTGCTGCTGCATATGTTATCCTTAGTTTAGTGCCGTTGTGTAACGGTCAATATTTGTAACCCAGTTATCGCCTAAACCATGGTTAAGCCTTACGCCGCTTCATATAAGGCGTCTGTATATGTCCTTTAGGGTTTCAATGAGAATGCACCGTCTTCTTCATTCATGAACCGCCATCAATGGCGTTATCTGTTCATTTATGTATACAAACCTAATCGATTCACCGATTAGGCTTTTAAATAATAGGCAAACTATTTATACCCGTTACGATATTCAGTGATTAAGCACATCTATTGTCCCATGTTGCAGCAACTAGTACTCCATCAATTTAGTCATCTTTTCAGAATTCAAGGGCTACAAACAGTGAAATAACATCCGGATTAACATAGTTTACTAATCTATTTCAACAGCATTCATTTTTACCCCTAAAGTTGAGATTTCATGCCTTCCAATTACATGTTTACAGCAAGTGATCGAGATAATAAACATATAACTGATGAAATAGACCTTATTGCTATGAATCGACTACTTACGATATTTCTCTAAAACACAAGCGATTCGCAGAACCGAACATGTCAAAACGATGTTAGGTTTAGGAAGAGAATAGATTAAGGAGTTTCTGTGACTGAGGAAATCGATATGAAGCGGTGTGAGATCTGACGGAGACGTACCTAACGGCGGTGGTCGATCGGCGGTCGACGGCGAGCGGTGGATTGAGAGGATCGCAGAGGAATCCAATGGTTTTTGGAGAGGGATTTGAGAGAGAGAGAGAGAGAACGGTTGTTTAGTCACAGACGAAACTGCGAAGTTTAATCTCCTGGGTGCGTGAAGGAATTTGTATTTTAATGGAAGACTAGGGAAAGCGCTGCGGGCAAGTTTTCCTCTCTATTTCCCCCACATTTGATCTTGGCGTAAAAGACACGTAGGCAAAAATACACTCTGCTGCCCTGACGTTTGAATAAATACACTTTGCACCCTTGAAAATGACAGACCTAACGCAATTGTACCCCTTAAATTGTAACAACATTACCCCCACTAGGTTGTTCCTGTAGGGTTTTGATTCATGGATGCGCAACGGAAACACAAACAATCATAACCCATGCAAAACCCTCCAAGGATCACAAGTCAAGAGACATAACGATGGTAAGAGAAGAAATCAATAACACACCTTAGGGTTCTCCTACGATGACTTCAAACGCGAATTGTGTCACGTTCTCTATAGTTGATCCACAACTAGAGTTCAATACTAGATCTTCCAATCCTTGGTGCTAGCCCGGAAAGAGGAAGAGGAAGAAGAATCACGCAAAACGAGACGAACAAGGAGGTGTTCGGCCTCCTTGTGGCCGACGGGGACGGGCGGCGGCGAGGGAAGGGCGGCGGCTCCTCTCTTGCTTGCTTGCTCACTCCGTTTTGTTCTCTCCCACTCAATTTATGATCAATAAGGTCATAAGTATGGGAAGGAAGGAAGGAGTGTCATTTATATAGTCCAACAACTCCTTGCCAACTACCTAAAGGACCTATTCTAGTCCTACTAGAATTCAATTTAGTTCCTTCCTTGCAAATTAGTCCTACTAAGTTTGCAAGGTGTTGCAAAGTGATCCTTCTAATTAACTAATCCTATTAATTAATTTCCAAATCTAGTTCAACTCTATATAGCGTGTGAGCCCATAGGTTCTATCTAGTTGGTAGCAACAATTTGCTAATATGGAGCGGTTTCTAACAAAACATCTATTCTAGCCAACTAATAGAATAGTCATCTTGACAAACCTTGTACAAGTAATTGTCTCATCCCTTTGTCACTATATCCGGATTGGACACGAGACATACAAGTCACACTCGTATATCCAATCCACAGTTTCTCGATCCATGGGAATAGCCTTATTCGTGCAAATAACATCAATATCCCATATTGATTTATTTGAGTCTGGCCAGACATTCTATAAGCACTATCCCTCGAGTGGCCTAGGATATTTGCTCCCGTTATGTGGGAGGGACAAATTCTATCTACGTCCACTACGATCTCTAAGCTTGCTTCTTATTGTATCCGGTAGACGCCTTTATAACTACCCAGTTACGGTGTAGCGTTTAACGCTACCAAGATCACAATAATCCACAACTAGAATATCTAGCGACTTCAAGTCTAAGGATGACAATACCATTACACCGGGAGAAGCACTTGTGACTTAACATAACGTGTATGTAGCCTTCTCGGAGATGGGTCAATCCAGTGCATCATTACCCTTAATGCACACCTTTGTGTTGGATCATGATATCTCTATATCAATCCAACCCCATACTAGTCTATAGATGATTGTCCTATTAATCATTATACTGGACTAGGGATATTTAAGATAAACAACACAATTGTAAATATAAGGACTTCATTATATTAAATATTCAATAAATAATAAAATGAATTTTCTAGCCACAAATAAATTCATACTAAACTAGATTGCCTCTATGGCATCTATTCCAACAGTCTCCCACTTGCACTAGAGCCAATCTGGCGCATCTCGTATGCCCATACTCCTAGTGTGCCCTTTATGCTTCCACTGCGCAAGCGACTTTGTAAGCGGGTCTGACAGATTCTCTTTTGTAGGAATCTTGCATATCCGAACGTCTCCTCTATCGATAATATCTCGAATCAGATGGAACTTCCTGATCATGTGCTTGGATTTCTGGTGCGACCTGGGCTCCTTTGATTGCGTGATCGCCCCAGTGTTGTCACAGTACAACTCAACTGAATCCGCAATGCTAGGAACCACACCAAGTTCAGAAACAAAACTTTCTGATCCAAACAGCTTCCTTTGCTGCGCCATTTGCAGCAATGTACTCAGCCTCTGTTGTAGAATCAGCCACCGTCTCTTGCTTGGAACTCTTCCAGCTCACCGCTGCTCCATTCAGACAAAACACATATCCCGACTGTGATCTAAATTCATCTATGTCGGTTTGGAAGCTTGCATCAGTGTAACCCCTTACACTCAACTCTTCCTCACCGCCAAATATCAAGAAGGCATCCTTAGTTCTTCTCAAGTACTTTAGGATGTTCTTGACTGCAATCCAGTGACTCTCACCCGGATTGGATTGGTATCTGCTTGTCATACTTAAGGCATATTGTAATACCCCGTATAATTTACAAGGGCGCAATAGTAAGTTAAAAGCCAAATAAAGAATTCAATTGTGGAAAATATATAAATAAACAAATAAATAAAGTTTGTCAAGTTTTAGTATTTTATAGACAAGAAATTATCGGAGAATTTTAAACTATTAAAAGTTTGTATTCGGGGATAAATACGCGAGAGTTTATTTATTTTTGGCATTTTTACCGCGTGTGCAACCACCGCGAGTCGTTGTGAGTGGGTTACACCCAAACACTTTAGTGTATAGTGCTCCAACCACACCCTAACATCTCTCTTGAATTCATCTTCTACATGAATTCTTCCTCACAAGATTTTTCCTACGGTGATTTTTATCACCGCCACCGCCACAATCACCATCATCATCCCCCTCAACTTTTGCCCCCTATAAAACCAGCTTGTCCCCCTCAATCATTCCCCTCTGCTCCATCATCATCATCATCATCATCATCATCATCATCATCATCATCATCATCTTCAACTTCTTTTTCTCCTGCCAACACCAACACCACACCGCCAACATCACCGATCACCACCACCACCAACACCCACTGCCATCTCTCTCTCTCTCTTTCTTCCTCCCCCTCCATCTCTCTCTGTCTCACACTCTCTGTTCTGGACAGAAAACAGAGCACAACCATCTCCACCGTTCCCCGACGGGAACAACCCCCCAAGCACCACCTCTGTTTCTTCACCTTCCTCTATTTCTCTCCCTCTGTTTTTCACTCTCTGCCTCTGACCCGTACAGAAACAGAGACAACAACAACAACAGCAAGCTAGCAGCGGCAGCAAACCCAGCCACGCCGCCGCTGCTGCCGTCGGGAAGAGACCCGAAGCCCCACCATCTCCCCTTCTTCTATGCTATCTTTCTCCCTCTCCTCTACCAACTGTTTCAGACCCAACAAGAGCTGAAAGAAGCAACGACAACAACACCCAAAAACAGAGTTGTGAGACAAGCCACCGCCGGCCACCATTTTTGCCGAAGGGAAGCTTGGCCCAAGCAACCCAACAACACCCGCCTACCAAAATCACCACCAAACGACTTCTAAAGGTCCCAGGAGATCAAATCAGGTCCTAACCGAAGCTAGGAGGTCCACCATCGCCGGCGACGTAGAGCACCGCCGTGACCCACCGTCGGCGAATTCGTATAGCTTCGTTTCTTGACCGATTCCGGCCATTCTTGGCCTAGGTATGCTCTAAATCTCGCCGTGATTCCATTTAAACAATCAAAATCGTATCTTGTATGCTCGATTCCATGTTTAGCTTCATAAATTTGATGATCATGTAAAAGGGGTTTAAAGTGTCTTTTCCCCAAACTGTTTATAGCATGACAATTATATTAAGGGGGTAGCTGGTTGTAATTGTGAGAACATAGTGAGTAGTATTGCATGTTAAATCAACTGCCATGTGAGTAGAATGGGGGATCCTGCTGTCTTTTGACATAACTGGTGGGGTTATAAGTGTAGTTTATATAAACTTTATATTATTCGCGAAAAATAAAAATAATATTTTTGGATTAAAAATATTTTTTAAAATTAATAGTTTTCGTCCCGATTACGAAAAAGTGATTCGGGCGTTGAAATAGTATATGGATCGCTCGTTAAAAATTAAACAAGTAATATTTTATTAAAAACTAAACAAACGTTGCGTTTAATTGTTTAACTTTAAAATCGGTTGTTTAAATATTTATAAAAATGACTTTTTCGAACTTATAAATATCGTGCATCATTTCAAGTATTTAGAAGTGATTTATCATAAAAATCCAATATCGTTTAGTTGTTAATATCAATATTTACTTTATGTAAAAATACAAACTACTATTAATCTTTACTAGTATTTTATAGAAATAAATACTATAAATAAATAAGACTTTTGTAACATAAAAATTTAATAACTCTTCAAATAAACACCCGTTGTTTTATTAAGTTTTGCGAATAAGAAAATATAACGAAGTAAAGAAACGTTAAGAAATTAATACGCGAGTTCGGGCTAGTTTAAGATTGATTAAATAGGATTTTTAAATAAGAATCGTAGAATTATACAAAGTTGGGACGATTTAGAAGCTCCGATTTGTAGGTAACGGATTCGTAAGCAACGACTACAAGTAGGGCGTTTTGACGCTACAGAATCCAGGTAAGTAAATATGCCTAGCCTAGAGTGCCTAGCTTCGTTCGTGTCGTTACATGATTTTTGACTTGTCTCAAAATATGTTTTGTGTTATTACTTGTTTTACTCAAGATTTGTTACATTTTAGAAATGTGTGCTTTGCAACTGTCACACGAAGAATAATAACTCGTAAAGAACGTAAAGTGGAAATAGTTGTGTGGGAGAAGCTTATTATTGTCGGGTTTACTTCTGTCACTCGGCCTGTGATTATTATTGTCGGGTTGACTTCTGTCACCCTGCCTGTGATTATTATTGTCGAGTTGACTTATGTCACTCGGCATGTGTTGATTATTGTCGGGTTTACTTCTGTCACTCGGCCTGTGAATATTATTGTCGTGCTGACTTCGGTCACTCGGCCTGTGTATTTTAATCCGAACGCAACCTGCCGGATCGCTCCATGTACTCACCTCTCTGACCGCAAGAAGTCTTAGGGGGCTGTCGACAGTTAAGGTCATGGTTGCTAGTGATGGTATAGTAGTTCCTTCCCCGTATCAACAAAGTTAAAATATGGTTTTCTCTGAGAACAAGAACATCTATGAATATAAAGGAAAACAAGATTGGGATATTATTCCCCGTTTCAAGGCCAAGAAGGAAGAGTTTGAAAGCTTGAGAAGTTTAAAGCTGGTTTTGTGCTTTGTTTACTCTTTTAAAGATTTATTTCATCTTATTACTGTTTTAAGAATAAATTATGCATCATCTTCTGTTTACGAGCTAGGGTATTTATTTACTCAGCATTTCCCAGCTGACTTTAGAAACTGCGGTTCCGTTTTCTTTCCCACCGCAGGCTTAGAGGAAGATGAATATGGTATGGACGGGTACGAGACTCACTGAGGAGGTCCTGTTGCGTGTTGTAAGATAGTTTGAATAATGTAAGCTTAATGTATAATAGAGGCGTACGAAGACTTGACAAGTACTGTAATGTTTAATAGTATGTAATATAAATGTTGGGATGTTGTGTTGTTGATTGTCCACCGTTACTTTAAGCATCGCCCTCCCGGTTCGCCCGAGCCGGATAAAGGGGGTCGTTGCAGGTGGTATCAGAGCAGTACGTTCCATCACGGGATTAAAACCTGTAGGGTAATTTAAAATGAACATAGGACAATATAACTAAAATTGGAAAAGCTGTTGGGATTAAGGGTAGCTTAGGTATGGGCCTTGATTTTTCCCGCCCACCCTCATCCTGTCTCAAGAGATGTTATGTGATCTAGTTTAATTTAAGGTACATATTATTGATTTCGGATGGCTGTTGCCTCAGGATGGGAAGAAGGATGGAAATAGATTTGACTCGTACTTAATGTACTATCCTATGTGTGGATATGAGTTATGATATTTTATTTGCAGACATGAATTATATGTGCTATACTGTGAAAGTGCTACATGATGCATGTTGTCTGCGATAATTGTGTTAGATATATCACTAAATGTGAAATTACGAGATAATTGTTTTGACTTTTGCGACCATAACCAAGGATACCATAGGACGAGACTGATAGACCATTACGATATCACTTTAGGAAAGTCTAACCAGAAGAGATGTCTGAGAACATTACCATGGAGCAATTTTTCGCACAAATGACCCAGATGATGAACCACGGAGGTCAGTCAAGAACTAATTGGGCCAAAGAAGTGGCAGAAATGAAGCCAAAGGAATTCACAGGAAAAGAGGATCCTGTTGAATTGGAAGATTGGATCATGGAAATGGACAAGATCCTTGAGACAGTGGACTGCCCGGATGAGCGGAAAGTCACTTGTGCGGTCTTTTATTTGAAAAGTGAAGTGAATCTTTGGTGGAGGAGCGCCCGAGAAACCCTGCTAGCCGATCCCAACTTCAAATGGGAAGCCTTCCAAACTGCGCTCAGAACTCGCTTCTACCCTCGTCATGTAAAGAAGAGCAAGGAACTAGAATTCTAGAATCTACAACAAGGAAATGACTCTGTGACCGAATACTTTCGAAAGTTTACGGAGTTGACACGATTTGTAGGCAATATGGTACCTGATGAAGATTCCAAGGTTTCCAAATTCATCGCTGGACTTCACGAAAGGCTACAGGAAACTTTGCTAAGCAGAACTTATTCGACTCTTCACGAGGCCTACGACAGAGCTACTGACATCTGGCGAGTCCGTGTCATCCAGGATGAGAAACGCAATAAACGCAAGTTAGAAGAGGTAGAAGGAAGTAACAACAATTCAGCAAGGGGAAATCAGAGGTTTAAACCTATCAATGAAGGAGGTAACCATCGAAAATATCGAGGCAACCACCAGGACCCGGGAGCTCAGCCAGTTCGTCGCTATATTTGTAAGAAGTGTCAACTAAACCATCCCGGAGTGGATTGCACGGGAAATCCGGTTAACTGCAATAACTGTGGTAGGAGAGGACATCGAGCATACGAATGTGGATCTCCATCACCTTGGAACCAGCTAGAAAATCAAGGCAGAACTACCGGAGACAACCACAGAACGACTATCAGGGTAACCGTCAGCAGAACGGGAACAACTTCGAGTGCAACCAGCAGTTTGGGAATCAACAGAATGGTAACCACAACAACCAAAACCATATACAGAACTTTATTATTGGTTACTATTGGCATTGGGCGTGTTGATCTCGGTCTTCTGCTCAATTTATTTTACTAGCTCCCTGTACTCACTCCTCTGGCAGCTAGAGTCTTTGGGGGGTGTCGACACTAAAGGTCTTGGATGCTTGCGAGATGGTTGGTTTTCCTCTGTCACAACAAATTAATAAGATAGTTTTGATTTTGATCATATTAATGGAAAAAGGAATTAATATGTGATTTTGAAATTTCCGTAATGGATAATGAATTGGTTTGGAAATATTATGGAATTGGGAACTCACATGCTTTTCTTACAAGATTCAAACTTTATTTCCGCTGTGTTTGAAATGTATTCCTACTCATAAAATTGGTCACTATTTTATAACTGTCTCATCATCATTTTACATGCTTGGGTGTTTGCTTGCCAGTATTTATATGCTGATTTTGTACTGTGGTGCTTCTTTTTATTTCTGCACCACAGGTCTAGGTGGTGAGTATTTGGCTTAGCGGGGGACGCGCTTCGTCACCGAATTCATTAGTTGTTTCTTTTCAATAATCAGAACTCGTTTGGTTAGTCATTAACACTTTAGTTTGTTTTATGCCCGCGTTTGAGGCACGGATATTGAATTGTAATAATGTTTTGTTTTAAATACTTTGTGGATGTTTTTCTTGGGAAGCACTTTTAAATCTCCTTGTATCCGGATTTAGTATCGGGTACGGAGTGACGCCCCCGGGCCTCCGGCTTGGTCATTTTGGGGGTGTTACATGTGGTATCAGAGCCGACAATCCAAAAAGGAAATCAAAACTTGTTAGGGTAACTAAAATGAACATAGGAAAAGTAATTAAAACTTGACAAGCATTTGGGTAGTCTTGGATAGGACTATTATGTGTGTAAGTGCTAAGAAAATAGGACAGAAAGCAAGTACACCCGCCCACCCACTCCTAACTAAGAGCTTTGGCCTACCCGAGATTCTATGTGATTGGGTTTTGAGGCGTTTCATTGGAGTTCGGGTTAGAAGCCTACTGTTTGGGTGGTCAAAGGTTGGGGGTTATTTTCAAAAGTCTTATGGTTATAAAATTGAAGTCTAGGGAATATTTATTTATTTCATGAGAGTAGTCTTTTTGTTTACGCTATATACTTGTGGAGTAAGAGACTTATGGAGTTCTTTTCTTTTGTAGATGGCTAGAACCAAAACAAACGCTAGGAAACGTGTGTTTCCCGTCGAGAACCACCCGATTGTGACACCTTGGGTCGAGGGTAAGGATCTCACGACGTTTCGTGATCGCGTCATTCACTTCTGTGAGCATAGGTTCGTTACATTGGAGTTTCCTCGGTACCGGAATCCGGCCTTTCAGGTGTATTGTACGGTGAAGGCACTTCCTATGGGACCCATGTTTGGTGATATAATAGCGAAGTATAGCAATATTATGGACATTTTCAACCGAATGAATGCTAGGGATTACCTCTACCAAGGTGAATGGAGGGTGAGCGCCGACTTCATATGCAAATTGCTCATGGAAGTTCATGCAAAATGGCAAGGCTACACGGTAATTGAGGTAAATCCTAGTGAAGCCAAAGAGGTGATCAACATAGACTCCAATGATGATGAAGAGGTGATCAATATAGACTCCAGTGATGATGAAGAGGTGATCGTTATAGACTCTAGTGATGATGAGGAGGTCGAAGAAGACCTAATGGAAGATGATGAAGTTGAGAAAAACCCCATGGAATATGATGAAAGTGAAGAAGACCCAAGTGAGGGTGAAGAGTTCGAGGATGATCTCAATGAGAATGTGGAGGTTGATGTGAGCGATGATGACGAGGAGTAGTCATGTTAGAACTTTTCTAATTTCCTAGACTTTGATGCATTTTCGAGTTTTATTACTGGTTTGAATAAGGCTATGATGCCAACAATACTTTGAGGTTTTCTTGAATGATTTTTTTTTTGTATAGCCACTTTTGGGCTAGAGTTAAACTCTTAGCGTGTTGCTTTAAAGATGAGGAATAATGCTCATGTTTTCAGGACCCGATTTGGGAGTTTAATAAATTATGTTTTTATTGATTTAGAGTATGAGTTGATGAATTAAGATTGTCTTGTGTTTTGTTATCATTTATTAAGTGCATAGAAAGTGTTCATGGAGTTAGAACGCGAAAACTTTGATTTTTGGTGTTGTTTGAATCTGCGCAGCAGTGAGTTTTTGTTGTAGCAGACATATTTAATTTTAAAGTTATTTTTCTCTGATTTTTTCCCAGAAATTATACATACCCAGGTATCTTCCATAAAAATTTCAGCCCTATATGAGTTCTGGAGACTTAGACACAAATTTTTAAAGTTGGTTGTGTAGTAGCAGAATTGCAAAGTGACTAACTGTAGAATTTTTGATGTTTACCTATCTTCCAGACCTTGTTTGGATCTCAAATTTTTACGGATGTTAGTAGACACGTAAGGCTAAATCTGGGTGAAATCCTAGATCATTTTGAGGATATTAAAGTCAATTTTAGACCTTTCAAAGACAAAGTTTCTGTTTTGGTGGTCTGTGACAGCAGCTGTAGTATTCTCTATGCAACTTGAGTTCTACAATTTATTTTGAGTTGATTCTTCTTGATTATGAAAGTAGACTGAGAGAGGTTGTTTCACACCAAAATTCAAAACTTTTTCTTGTCCTATTGATCATTTTTCCAATTTTTAAAGAAGGACAAAAAGATGAGACGTGATCAGCCTATGTGTAAATGCATGTTTAATTGAGTAATTGATGATCAATGTGTGACATTACATGCCTAATTGCGCGTTACACGCCATGTATTCATGTTTACTTGTACTTCATGATGATTTATGAATAATACAATAGGCTATAGTGTAGGGATTATGACTGATAGACCACATCAATACTACACCAGGAAAAATCGTCAAGTACCGATGGCAGCCCCAAACAACAACATGGAGCAGTTCTTTGCTCAATTTGCTCAAATGGCTCAGAACATTAACCATGGAGAATAGAATACAGCCAACTGGGCGAAGAAAGTGGCTGACATGAAGCCTGGAAACTTTACAGGCAATGAGGATCCTGTTGAGCTTGAAGATTGGATCGATGAGATGGATAAGGTCCTTGAGTTGGTTGAGTGCCCTGAAAACCGCAAGTTTGTTTGCGCGGAATTCTACCTGAAGAATGAGGCAAATATATGATGGAGGAGCACGCGCCAGAACTTTTTGGCTCAACCCTACTTCAATTGGGAGGCTCTTCAGACTGCACTCCGTACTCGCTTCTTTCCGGATCATGTCCAGGATCAGAAGTACATCGACTTTGTGAATCTGACGCAGGGGAGTGGTTCTGTGACCGAGTACTTTAAGAGGTTCATGGAACTATCCCGATTCGCATGTCAGCTGATGCCTGATGAGGCGACCAAGGTTAGGAAATTCATGTCAGGTCTGCAACACCATCTGCAGAAGGACTTAATGTGCAGGACATATGATACCCTTCAAGAGGCATATGATAGAACTGCAGCTGTTTTGCGCATTCAAGAGGCGCAAGATGAGAAGCGAGGAATGCGCAAGATTGAGAGCGCTGGGGGCTATGGCAACAATCAGGGTAGGAACAACCAGAGTAGTCAAGACAAGAGGTTCAAACCCAACCATGGAGGAAGTAACCAGGGTCAGTACCGTGGTAACAAGCAGAACAATGGAGGTGATCCACCTCGCCGCTACATCTGCAAGAAGTGTCAACAGAATCATCTTGGAAAGGACTGCCAAGGAAACCTTGTCAATTGCCACAACTGCGGCAAGAAAGGTCACCGTGCTTTTGAGTGCCGATTGCGACCAACTGGGAACCAAAGGGGGAACCAGGGAGGAAATTATCAAGGAAAACGGCAGTTCAATGACAACAATCAGGGCGGAAACAGGAACTATGGGAACCGCAACAACCAGAATAATGGGGGCAACAATTATGCAGGCATCAAGTAAACTACCAGGGTAATGGGAGGAACAATGGAGTTCAGAACAGGAATGGGAACAACGATGCTCCGGCTAATGCCAACAACAACAATGAGACTGGTACAGCAGGAACCACAGCGCAGAACGGGAATGTTGCACGGATTGCTGTCATGAGCAGGACTGAGGCAAAAGCAGCAAATGGAGTAGTCACTGGTACATTTCTTGTCCATGATCAACCAACATTTACTCTATTTTATTATGGAGCATCGTATTCATTTATTTCATCATCATTTGTGGAAAAGTTGAGACTCAATAAGCCGTCTAGAGTATCCATCCCTGTAGCTATCCCAACCGGTCATATAACAGTTTGTGACACCATTTTTGAAGAAGTAGAAGTCAAGATTCTGGCTAGTACCTTGCCAGCGAATCTAATACAATTTGATATTGGGGGGATATATGTTATATTGGGAATGGATTGGCTGGGTAAATATCGAGCAGTTATAGACTGTCACGATCAGAAAATCAGGCCTAAAGGTCCAAAGGGAGAAAAGGTTTCTTACCGTGGCATCACGAGGGAACCACGTATCAGACTAGTGTCAGCCTTGACCATAGTCAACCAAGTGAAGAAGGGGAATAGTGCTTATTTATGTCATGTCCAAGACGTGTCTAAGAAGGAGTATGTGCTAGGAGAGATACCGATAGTCAAAGAATTTCCCAATGTGTTCCCAGATGAGATTCCAGGAATGCCACGTAGAAGGGAAGTTGAGTTCACTATGGACTTAGCACCTGGAACAGCTCCAATCTCAAAGGCACCGTACCGTATGGCACCAGCAGGGTTGAAGGAACTAAAGGACCAATTGCAAGAGCTACTTCAAAAAGGTTACATAAGGCCAAGTGTTTCCCCTTGGGGTGCACCAGTATTGTTTTTGAAGAAGAAAGATGGAAGCTTGAGGTTGTGCATTGACTATAGAGAGTTGAACAGCACAAAGATCAAGAACAAAAACCCTTTACCCCGAATTGACTACTTGTTCGATCAGTTGCAAGGGGCGACTGTCTTCTCAAAAATAGACTTGAGATCAGGGTATCACCAGCTTCGGGTAGCCGAGAAGGGCATTCCGAAGACAACCTTTAGAAAAATGTATGGCAATTATGAGTTTACTGTTATGCCTTTTGGTCTAACTAATGCTCCTGCAATATTCATGGACCTAATGAATCGTGTTAAGAGGACGTTTCTGAATCGGTTCGTGGTCGTCTTTATTGATGACATCCTCGTTTACTCAAAGAGCGAGGAAGATCACCAAGAACATCTCAGGGAAGTGTTAGAGACATTGAGGCATGAGAAGTTGTATGCTAAGCTCTCGAAATGTGAGTTTGGGCTATATCAAGTTCCATTTATGGGTCACATAATCTCAAAGGAAGGGATATCCGTAGATCCAGGAAATATTTCAGCCGTTAAAGACTGGCCAACTCCGAAGAATGTGTCAGAAACAAGAAGTTTTTTGGGATTAGCAGGATATTACAGGCGTTTTGTAAAATATTTCTCGAAGATCGCTAGACTGCTAACTGCACTAACCAAGAAGACGGTAAAGTACCAGTGGGGCGAAGATTGTGAAGAAGCATTCCAGACATTGAAAGAAAGGTTGACTACAACACCTGTGTTGAATTTACCTAATGATTCTGGCGAGTTTGACGTTTACAGCGACACATCGAAGAAGGGTATATGATGCGTGCTTATGCAGGAAAGAAGTGTTATTGCCTATGCTTTGAGACAGTTGAAAACTCGTGAAGAGAGCTATGCTACGCCTGATTTAGAGCTTGCAGCAATAGTTTTGGCACTGAAGATATGGAGACATCACCTATATGGGTCAGTGTGTAGATTGTATACTTACCACAGCAGTCTCAAGTACATCTTCAATCAGAAAGAGCTAAACAACAGGCAAAGACGTTGGCTGGAGATCATAAGGGATTACGACTTGCATATCCAGTACCACGAGGGGAAGGCAAACGTAGTAGCTGATGCGTTAAGCCGAAAATCGAGCCCTACTTTGAGTGCTATGCTAGTTATGCCAGACTGGCCATGCCATGAGTTTCAAAAGCTCAAAATTGAAGTGGTAGAACAAGGTGGAGTAAAGAATATCCTTGGGAATATGAGAGTTGTGCCAGATGTCTTATAAGAAATAAGGAGTAACCAGCCTGGAGATGTGAAGCTGGAAAGGATAAAGAAGAAGATTGTGGGAGGGCAAGCAAAGGATTTTAAGATCCATGAGGATGGAAGTATTCGCTACAAGGGGAGATGGTGTGTGCCACACAAGTGTGCGGAAACCAAGGAGAAGTTGATGCGTGAAGCGCACAACATTACCTACTCAGTACATCCAGGGGGTGACAAACTCTATAAGGATCAAAAGAAGAATTTCTGGTGACCCAACATGAAAAGGGAGGTAGCAGAATTTGTGGCAAGATGTCTGACTTGTTAAAAGGTGAAGTTTGAACATAAGAGAATGGGAGGCTTAGTTCAACCATTGGATGTCCCAGATTGGAAGTGGGATTCAATTTCGATGAATTTTGTGACTGCTTTGCCGACATCGAGGAATGGACTGAATCAAATTTGGGTCGTAGTTGACAGGTTGACCAAGACAGCAAGGTTCATTCCGATGAAGGATACATGGAATATGGAACAAAGAGCCGATGCGTATATGAAGAACATTATGAGGTACCATGGAGTTCCAAGCTCTATAGTTTCCGACAGGGATCCCAACTTTCTCACTTCTGGAAAGCACTCCAGGAGGCATTGGGAACCCAGTTGAAATTCAGCACGACATTCCACCCTGCTACTGATGGACAGACCGAGAGGACGATTCAGATATGGGGGATATGCTAAGGGCTTGTGTTATGGACTTTCAAGGTTCATGGGTTGATAGATTACCTTTGATAGAATTCTCCTACAATAACAATTACCACGCCAGTATTAGAATGGCACCTCACGAGGCGTTGTATGGAAGAAAGTGTAGAACACCACTGTATTGGAGCGACATAAGAGAGACAATGGTAATTGGTCCACAGCTAATTGAAGAGATGACAGATCAGGTGAGACTTATCCAGCAGCGAATGAAAGCAGCTCTGGATAGACAGAAATCCTACGCTGATCAGAAAAGGAGACCATTGGAATTTCAAATTGGAGAAAAGACATTTCTTAATGTTTTGCCTACTAAGGGAGTCATGACGTTCAATCAGAAGGGGAAGTTGATCATGAAATTCATTGGACCATATGATGTCACAGAGAAGATTGGGGAAGTAGCTTATCGATTGGATCTACCATCAAATTTGGTTCGTGTTTACAATGTATTCCACGTATCTCAGCTGAAGAAGTACGTGTCTGACCCATCTCATGTATTGGATCCCGAACCAGTAGAATTGGATCCGTCTTTGAGTTATGAGGAGCATCCTGTTAAGATTCTAGACACCAAGACAAGGGACACCTGCAACAAGAGTGTCAAGCTTGTAAAGGTCTTATGGACAAATCACCTCATTGAAGAGGCAACTTGGGAAGAAGAGGATGATATGAAAAAGAAGTATCCTCACCTTTTTGACGAGGTACCTTGAGTTCCGAGGACGTCACTCCTCTAAGGGGGAGAGAATGTAATCCTTCGGTTTTTAAAAAGTCTCCATCCAGTTTTCAATCGCGAGGGAGGAAGACAAACTCATCTGGCCCTCTACCAAAACAGGAAATGTTTCCACTAAATCGGGATGCAACTTCATACATGAAGAGGCCCAATCGATATTTCAGCATTCTTGTGAATTTTTCTCAAATGATTGCAATGTCGTGGACGACAATAGATGAGGTTTAATCCTGGGTCTCAATATTCTGGAGAAGTGGTAAATGTTTTTTGTGGAAAGTGTGCCCATAAGAAGCTCCCAAATCTAAGTCTCCCCAGTAAGTGTTTTAATATTAGCAACAACATGTGTCCAATGTGCCTCTAAAGTACGGAAATGATTGTTAATCATTGTCTTCGTTGTCGCATTGCTACGCAACTTTGGAATGAATGTGGTGAAATTGACGAAATTTATGGAATATTATCAGAACTAGAAAAAACATGCTATTCATATCGTGTGGGGGCATATGGAGAGGCATATGTGTACAATGTTTAGTGTTAGCAACGTATCCCCTGAGGCCATCAAGAAAATTATGGAAAATGAACCCATATCTCTGCATCAAAGATGCTTGTCCTAATGCTAGGACCACGATTAGCTTACATCACTCAACTGTTCATGTTGTTGACAAAAGGAGGGAAGACAATTTGAACTCAAGAATCACTATTATTGATGTAGATGCGATTTGAAAGGAAAATATTAGTGCCTCGAGCATCGGTCTCCACACAGTGGGGTTGATGGTTCACATTGGGTCATAGGGGAAAATGTGTATGAGTTTAGGGCCCTTCGAGCAAAAATGTTGGCAGTGGATCACTAAGTTAATTTTGCTTGACATCACAACATTACATGCAGTCATATGAATAATGATAGTTATGTTGTCCTTTCTATGTTTCAGGAGAGGAGTAATCCCGCATTCCAAGACGCATTCGTTTTTTTGCCAGAATTAGTGTTTCCATGAACACTTTTTTTTTGAAGTGCGGCGTGCGGAGGTTACAAAAGTCCATAAAGCTGCTCACCAAGTTGTGTATGAAAACCAACCTATTTAATCGCTGATTCTACTCTATGTAGTAGTGTATTTTTAGGTGTTCTTATACTGTTATTGTTGGACTCTGTATTGAGCTTTCCTTTAGTATGGCACGATCCTTCATAAAAACAAAACTTGTCTTGTAAAACTTGGGGAATGGATTTTCTCCAGCCGAGAATCCTCCAGCCCCGTCCGGTCGATTCCATAACGTCCGATTAAACTACAAGATCAAGTCACATGTGTATTGTTTGTTTACTCATTAAAGAAGATTTAACGTCATCTTCACCAGTTCTCTAAACCTACCACCATCTTCTCTCTCTTCATTCACCATACAAAACAAAGACATCATGTAAATTATTAAATTCGAATGCAGGGGTCATTAGCGGTTCCATCGTTGCCGGCGACATTTGCTGCATCCCATGTCAGTAATCACCCACATGATTCCAGTTTAATGCGTTTTGTTGCCGTTGAAGGATGAGCGACGAACCATTACGCACGGACGACTTGCGATTGGAACGACACCATGAAAGTTTGAGACAACGACATATGAAGATTCCGAACACGTAAATTTATTGTAGATAGCCAATCTGACTATCAGGAATTGGCATAACTCTAGTTTGGATTCAATGTGTGCGAAATTTAAAACGCAAATCATCACCTTTCTTTGAATTAATCTTATATCACATTATCCAGCTCAATTGTTGTAGGAGACGAAGAAACAATCACAAATTTTTTTGGTTCTTTGGAAACCTTCGACATATTGAAGTATAGAGTGAGAGAGAGATTGGATCTGGAGCAAAGAAGGATTAGGTGACGACGAATAGGCTTTATTCGCCGTTAATGAGTAAACAAACAGTACACCTCGCCTCATTGGATTCGGCTGGAGGATTCACGGCTAGAGAGGATCCATACACTGACATCTCGTGCTCACAAACACGCCAGGCCTACGCTTCTTGCATATGTTAGACAACAACTCCTTATGGCAACACACTCCCAAGAAAACATAAGTTGCCAATCGGACATTTAATTATGAAAACGCTTCAAATTAACCCCGCCTCATTAGACACGGACTTGATTGACCCATATTGCAAACCATCGTGCTCGATTCATCGTCTTCGTGGACCCGTCTCTGATACAACTTGTTGAAATATACGTCGAACAAAATTCCCGCTGCACGGAAAGAAAAATCTAGTGCCCACATCACACACAACGTAGACTCACAAATCACGGGATAGTTGGAAATATTGGATCACATTAGATTTTTGAAAACGGATCAATTAAGATTGGGGGTATAAAGTATAAACCTTCTTCTCTTCTCACCTTCTATTTTCTTCTTCTTCTTCTTCCCGTAGCCCTAGAAAATGCTTGAAAATTACAGTCAGACAAGCCCACGACCTCGCGGTCGAAGCGAGCTGCTGAAGAATTGGAACTACGAAAATGGATAAAGGCTTGAGGTCTTACATGGAGACACTGGAGACGGACGAATACGAAGAGGTATACCTCAGGTCTATCTTTAATCAGTCCTTGAAACGCCTCAGTTTCAGCACAGAGCACTACGGGGGTTATGAATCATACCAGTCCCGGGGACACAGGACACTGTTGACTACTGCTTCGATTTCTAGCCAGACCAATCAGCGGGGCTGCTTGGATTTCATCATAGGCTGGTACTTCTTGACACTCAGTCTTTATAATTTTTCACCTTTCGCATGATTCAATGTTTGCTCAAAGAAAGAAAACCCGTTTCATACATTTTATCAGTCTACTACATATGATCGGTTGGTTAAGAAAACCCATTTCATATATTATGTTTTAGCTCAAGGACTGAGTTACACTTTCTTGATAAGTCCATGCCCTGCCCTGATAAGTCCAGGAGATGTATTCCTTTGCGCAAGATGCAGAAAGAATACATCTCTTCATTGCAATGTTTCAGCTTGTTCAAGCCTTGCATGAATACTAACTAAACCTCCTTTTAACCAAAGGTATTCGCGATCTAAATTCGAAACACAAATACCAACCCACAATTCCTTTCAATAGGGACATTAGTCTTCTAGTCCCTGCAGCCTATCACTGAAGGAGAAGGTCAAAATAGGAGATATGGAATGGTCTTGCGAGGTCGGCTTAGAATCTATCTTAAAGGATTTTGTTTCCCTTATAAAAATGGAGATTTTAAGCTGTTAAATCAATCAGTTCGCATTGCAGAATATAGAGCCGCCAGGTGTGCATTACAATAATGGAAATTGATTGCTAAAGGTGGAAGAAGTACTTTTAGTGGGAGTTGAAAAGAAGGCGTGACTGGGAAACCTTCTCGGTACTGAACAATTTGTTAATTACTGTACTGCATACCAGTCAACTTTGAAGTCCCTTCATATAGTCGTAACACTGATACTTCCTTTATTACGATATAATAGCCCCATGACTAGGGCTCATGCTACAAAAGTATACTCCTTCTGTACCAAAATAAGTGTCCTGCTTGACTTGTCACAGAAGGAGAATTTTCTACAATAGATTTACTAAAATTTCCTTTGCCTTATTTGAAATTGTAATTGGGAAGTTAACAAGCAAGAATTTGTAAAAAGGGTATGAAGAAAATTAAAATGAAAAAAAGTTTGTTACTCCAGAAAATGAAACGCTCTTTCCAAAATAGGAAGTGAGCCTTATTTGGGACGGAGGGAGTATGGGTGGAATTCATACCTATATGGGTAAAGTCTGTCTTTTTTCTCCTCTTTGTCATCTGAATTTCATCCTTGTAGCCATTTAGAAGTTACAACTAAAATAGGGAGTCAATTTGGAAAAGTAGTGTTTGCAGTAGGCTAGACATCCCACTTGCTTATGATATCTTTCTGTAGTAGATCCAATGGTTTGTGCCACTTGCATGACAATGGCATGGTAATTCTGTGTCATCTTTGAATGGCATTGGAGAGTTAATCCTGCTTGAGGGTGCTCCCAAAGAAAAACAATGTATTTAGAAGTTTAGATTGAAAATATCTATTTACTATATTAAATTCTGTGAACATAATTAATCATCAATGGAGCAATACAAGAAATGGAATCACCATATCCATTCAAGCTTCATCAGCAATTTATATAGCATATCCAGAATCTACTAGGATTTGAAAAAATCAATTTATTTTTGCATGACAGTCAATAAGTCACATTTTTACCAGGAAAGACGTAATAGCTGTGTGAATCTGTTAAAGCTTACTATGTTTCACAGCAAACACTTTCCTTTATCATGTTAAAAGAATCTGTAGTAATGGCATCAATAGGGATACCACTGAGAATGCAAGGGTTTGAAATACTTAAAATCGGCGAAAAAGTGAACAAGAGCAGATGAAACGGGAAAAAAGATTCAAGAAGTGTGAAGTAATCCATTGAAAATATTGGTAGGTGCTAAGGTTTGAAGCCATGTCCTATTGTCCAACAAGGGGAGTATTTCATTTTTATCAGCGACAATTTCCTTCTTCAAATCACTTCTCTTTTGAGAAGCCAAAATACCACACAATGAGTAATGTTCCATTCATTTTTTTGAGAAGTGGTTTCTTTTAACCAGGGCCGGCCTTATGGGCAAGCAGCCGGTGTAGCCGCTTTAGGCCCCCCGTGCCGGTAAGGCCCCGTATTTATAATTGTAGTTAGGTTCATCACATTGTATTTAGGTACATTAAATATTTTAATGTACAATTCCCGTAAATTGTGCATCAGCTTGGTGGTAACTTAATTTTCTGCCATAGACTTGACACGAGTTCGAATCGATGTATGTGAAGATTTAAATTTTAATATATTAACAAATTGTAAGATCATTTTTAAGGGAAGCTTGTAAGGTTATTGAGTATTAATTAAAATCAACACAATCTATTCTCTACATGAATAACATATTCTATTACACAGAAGTATTGCAATTCTATTTTTTTTTGTTCTTCTAAAAAAGCCGTTTTATGTGTGGGGCATCAATCTTATTACCCGCTTTAGGCCCTCAAGTGTCTTGGGCCGGCCCTGATTATTGTTTATTAATTTCATTTATTTGGCACCTGGAGGTAACCCATTGGTGAAATATTATCCATGAGTTGGTAAAAATATGTCCGTAATCCCTCATGTATAGTATATAATTTATGCAAAAGACATGTTTACAAAATCATGCATTTAGTTGTTTCCTAGTACATATATTCATGTAATTCAAATTTGTGCAATAGGGTGTTGTTTGAGAAAAACAAAATATATCCATTTATAATATACGATAAGTGATATTTAAACAAATGCACGCATGGCCGTCTACATATACTTGTGAGTTTACCATCCACCGGTTACCATCCGATAAATCACATGTTTATTACTAAAAAAATAATCTACATTTATCCATGAATTTATGAGTGACAGTACATTGCACTTGGTAATTAATTGCTTGAAAGAGTTCCAAAATAAGGGTCATACGCCTTTGAGCTCGCATAGAGCCTTTTATTATGTCGCGACAAAAATCAGAGTTACAGTACATTGCACTTGGTAATTTAATTGCTTGAAAGAGTTCCAAAATAAGGGTCTTACGCCTTTGAGCTCGCATAGAGCCTTTTATTATGTCGCGACAAAATCAGAGTTACAGTACTTTACACTTGGTAATTAATTGCTTGAAAGAGTTCCAAAGTAAGGGTCTTACGCCTTATAGCTCGCATAGAGCCTTTTATTATGTCGCGACAAAAATCATAGTTACGGTACATTGCACTTGGTAATTAATTGCTTGAAAGAGTTCCAAAATAGGGGTTTTACGCCTTTGAGCTCGCATAGAGCCTTTTATTAGTTAAATACCAAGTGCAATGTACTGTTACTCTTAAGTTCATGCATTTGCTGCAATAAGAAAACATTTATGAGTTCTGTATTAATTTGTTTGTCATAAGTGACATAAAATTGATTATATATGCTAATGACTTTCTGTACCATTCATATATTTTATTTGAGTATTGACGTGTGTCAACAAGAAATTGAACTCTTCATCTTATTTTTGAATTACTATTCCCATCATATAGAATGAAACTTTATCATAGTAGATAGCATTTAATTTTTTGGCAAAGGAATACATTTCCACTTATATCGCATTGGTGATTTTTACTATCCACGTGTTATTATACAGAAAATAACATGCACGTGACCAAAAAGTATTTCATTTTATTATTCTAAAAAAATATTTTATTTTTCATGTTTTCTAGTATTCATGTGGATTTAAGTCTATTAATGGACAACTTTAGCTATTTCTTAATAGTAGATAGAATTGAATAACTTTTATGGTATTTGAAGCATTTGACAATTTGTTGAACAACGCATCGTTTTGAATTTATTTACTTTCATGACATTTGTATTTTTCACAGTTTACATGTCATAATTAGTAATATTGACAATTCATATGGTACTATCCGCTCTGCCAAATGGCATTTGTGTCATCCATCAAATTAGTTAGTTACTTACTAGACCTCTAGTCATTTAGAATTAAGAAATAACATCAAATACATTGCACAACAAGATAAAACTGTAAATGGTATTATTTACGTATAGAAGATGAGTGATGTTTAACACTGATTACATGATATTTGGCATTTGAATTAACCAAAAAGATAATCAATTGTGATTTAACAAAGGATGAGTCATCTTCAACACTGATTACATGTTCAAGACTGGAGAAGAAAAAAGACGTTACAAAAAACAAAAAGTAGATAAAACAATTTTTTTCTTAATTTCTCAGAGGACAGGTTTAGTAAAATATTTGAGATACATTTTTCTTTATTCTTAAATGTTTTTTGTCCTCTCTCTGAGTGAACGAGTGTAGTCTATCTTTTGTCTACTCAAGTTCTAGAGAGAGAAAAAGCCCCTAAACGAAGAAGAAGATCAGAGAAGAAGAAGATCAGAGAAGAAGAAGAATGAAGGTTGTTGGTCATCACTAGTTAGTGCTGCTCATATAGACCTCATGTTATTCATTGGTTTCAGAAAAACCCTATTCTTGATTGCTTGCTTGCTCCGTCTACAATGGTGGTGGTTTTGATTTGCTGAAGTGTTATTTTTTTCCGAATCTGTGGTTCTTGATTGTGTTTTGGTTGCCTGTGCTTTTGATTCTCCATGCAGCCGGAATCGTTTCTCCAGGATCGGAAGGATTTCTTTAAAGGAAGGAAGCGTGGGAGGTCGGTGGATCCTGTAGGGCATGTGCTGAGGTGGGAAGGTTCTCGAAGCAATGGGACTTATTCACCCCGAGACCATAATCGATGGGGCAACAATGGCGGCTACCGCAGCAAGGCTTCAGGTAAAAAAAATCTGTTTTTTTTTTTTTTTTTTTTTTTTTTGGGTTCAGTTGCGGCTAAATCCAGGGTAATTTCTGCCATGGTTTGAATCCTCTTGATAATGCTATTGACTGTATGAAATTCTCTGTGAATCCTTTTGCTGCAGGCCACCACGGTAAGCAGTGGGAACAGCCCAGCTATGGGTTGCTTCCGTATTCCCCCAGTAACAGGATCCATACTCCAGGCCGCTCCACCGATAGTACATACCGTTCTACAACTCAGCGCTCCAATGATTACTATGTTGGTGGTACTCAATACCCCTCCATTGACAGGGTTGGTACTCCACTCTCCTATGTTAACCGGGTTGGTACTCGAAGCCCCTACATTGACAGGGTTGGTACTACACACCCCTCCATTGAGAGGGGTCATACTCCACACCACTCCATTGGCAGGGTTGATAGTCCAAGCCCCTCCATTGACAGGGCTCGTACTCCACACCACTCCAGTTACAGAGTTGCTTCTCCACGCCGCTCCATTGACAGGGCTCATACTCCACACCACTCCAGTTACGGGGTTGCTTCTCCAGGCCGCTCCTTTCACAGGGGTACTAATACTCCACGTCGCTCCAGTGAGATGGGTACCCCTTCATTCCTCCTTAGCAAGACACTTCCTTATCCAGGGCGCTTCAGTGATACGATGGCTTCCCCATTGCTCTCCAGTGAGATGATTGCTTCTCCGTACTGCTCCAGCGAGAAGATTGTAGATGGTGAGACTGTGTCATCTGTGTTTGCTGTGGATGGAAGATGCAATAGAGATAGCAATGGAGTTACTCAGAGGGACTTGGAAGCCCACCCTTTAGAGAATGGTAGAGTTACCGAAGGTTCTAGCAAGCCACTGAATGTTAGTGCTCTGAAGTTGGTTGGCGACATGCTAACTGACAACTCTCTCCCTCGTTCTGAGTCGGGCAATGCAGAAGATGAACTTCGCCCGAAAGACCCGAGATTGGGCTCACTGGGTTCAATTGATCGGAAACTTCGTCGATGGACTCGCTCGAGTGGCTCAAAGAGTTCCGGTGCAGAATCTTCTGAAGGAAAAGCTGAGGTACAAGACAAGATAGCCAATCCGGTAGAGACTCAGTCAGGGGATCCTTCCGGCTGTGTTCAATCAGCTGCTCTATCTGAAAGTTCCAGGAAGAAACAGCGAGTTAAGTTTGGCGAGGGCTTGGTGGAGTACGAGAAGAGGAAAGCTGGCGTCGCTGATGATAGTGCAACCAGGAATGGAGGGGTTGATTGTTGCAGCATAGAAGCTTCATGTTCGGATTTGCCAAACTTGGCTGATAAAAGCTTCCCAGGCTTTGCTTCTCTTAGTACCCCCTCCTCGGTCGGCTATAGTTCTTCACCAGGTACTGAAATGTTTTCCTGTCCATTTTAGGTAATTCGCTTTACAGATTGTTCATAGATTTATTGTGGTAACTTGAAATTAGATTTATTTTAACAGTCAGTGTTTTCAAGTGGTGAGATTATGTGCTAAGTTCTAACTAGTTAAATTTGGTAAGTGAAAGGGTTTGAGGCATTTTAATGTCGTGCAAGTAAACCTTGTACGCTTGAGCAGTAGTGTCAATACAAAGTTTCCATTTGTTAGTATTGCATATTTTTATCTAGATATATTCCATGGTAGACGTTAGGTAAGTAGAGTGTGTCTCCGAATATAATCGTTTGTATAGAAATGTTTGAAGGATTATCTAACTAGATGAAGCTCTGAAGAGTGGAGAGTTGAATACTTTGTCTATCTATTGCGGTGCCATCTGAAATTCTGAATGAAGAGTGGAAAGTTGGATATTCCATCTAAATCTTAATTGCTTGCTTAAAGTAATTATGTGAAATATGGGGAACGTAAGTATTTAAGCATACCTATGGGAAGGGGCGGATCCAGGATTTAATCTCAGCGGGGGCTAAATATTAAAACGGGAATATTTTGGTAAATAAACCTAAATAGTGGGGCTATTACTTAATTTCAGTGTGGGCTAAAATGAATTTAATGAACAAAATATGGGTTAAAATTGTAATTTCTAATACTTGAGTGGGGGCTATAGCCTCCACAATGCTCTACTTGCATCCGCCACTGCCTATGGGTATTTGTTGCCATCTGAATTTTTCTTAATTGTATTCTGTGTTTAAAGATACAGCTGCAAACTGCTTATTTAAGATACAATATACTGTGCGTCCTACTAAAAGAAGTACAGTACTTTACTAGATCATAGGTTCTTTTTTATTTTAGGATTTATACCGGTATCGTAAAATGCCTCTTTTGACCTATCAGAAGTTTAAATAAGATTGAAATTAGAACGAAAATGTGGTGCTACCTTGACTGCAAAGATTAACAAAGGTTAACCTAGATACCCAGGAGTTCTTGAAAGAAAGACCTTAAAAGCTATGGAAAGAGGAACACACCATCAATCAGAACACCAGAACCATCAGAGGTCCACCATTTCCACGTATGCAGCAGGAGGTATTTCATTTTCAGATTCCAATTTGTACTATTAAAAGATTGGATATATTTTCCAAAAATAAGTCACGTTACGGCATAACAAATAGTCTCCATGTCTTTCTCAGTGTTTCACCGCATTTAGATCCCAATAATCTTTTAAACAGGATGGCATCCATTTAAAAATAATATAGTGAAGATCCAGTGGCATTGAAAATGGTATAGAATTGAATTCCACCATACAAGCAACATCACCATGCAGAGTAGCAGTACAGAAACAATTGCTTCCCAACCCCTTGAGACCCTTTTTCCTTCTATGATTTTGTATATGTTAAGCTATTGACGATTTTGGTATCGGTACCAAAGTTGTTGAATTGGTATCTCTATTGAATGAGAAAATACGCTGAACATCTGTCTTCAAATCTTCGTTCCTGTTGTTCACTAATCTGAACTGATGTTATTTTAAGGTTTTGTTCATGTTGAAGAAACAGTTGCAGTTGAACATAGTTTTCTCGTTATTGGAGAATTTGTATCAGTTTGTTGATATTATTTAAGAGATATTTAACAACATTTGCGAGCAGCTATTGTGGATTAGAATATTGTTTCAGAAAACTCTGATTCCATTATCTGCTTCCTTCATTCCGTAATTGTAAAAGTATGTGACTGCAGAAAGGCAGCGTGTATATAAGGTTCTTCATTTCTTTGATACATAAGTAACATCACCATTAAGACCTGTGTTGTGGGATCTAATCGTAAAGCTTATGATTCACGACTTGGATCTTGCGATTCAATTTCATTCATAATGAGATTCATTAGGAAGTAAAGTACACATTAAAGATACTGACTTCTATTAGCCATTCATAAATGAGATACATTAGGAAATAAAGTACGCATGAAAGATACTGATTTCTAGTAGCAAACAGTACCTTCTGTTCTTTTTGGATGCTTTGTTCAGCTCCTTTCCGGGTTCACCAGGTTTGCAATATCTATCCGTAGAATCAAGCAAGAAACGGGCATTTATGTTTTTTTTTTTTTTTTTTTTTTTTTTTTTTTTTTTTTTTTTTTTTTTATCTTTAATGCATCTCATTAAACAGTTGTTATCTTCTTCGGACAGGTATAGAGAAGCGTTTTCTGGACACATCAACCACTGACAATGCTACTAGTAGGAGCAGTGGGTCACAAAATGCTCCTCCTAATGACATTTTCTGGGAAAAAGATATTGATTTAGAGAGTCTGGACGCTACTTCTATTGCCAATTTAAGCTCCTCAGTTAGTAAACTAGTGAAAGAAGATTCTAGCACTGTTAGGGCCGCTTCTCTGAACAAGCTACAAGTTTGGAAGGGTAGTATTACAAAGGCATTGGAGATGACTGAATCTGAGATCGATTCTCTTGAGAATGAGTTGAAGTTGTTGGAATCTGGTACTGGAACTAGTGGTCCCTGTCCGGTAACACCCAGTTCTTTGCTTGGGAATACTGAAGTTAAAACTAGTGAATGTCAGGTTGTTGGTCCTGATTTGATTTCTCAGGTTGCTGGTTTGCAATTTGTTTCTTCTGTAAATCCGACTGTGAAAGGCCAAGAGAATGCCATGGAGGAAGTACCTGATCCTCTTGGAGGTGAGGGTGCTGACAGTCCAGGTACTGTAACATCGAAACTCCTTGGACATCTTACTTCGTCGAAGGATGGGGTAAAGTACAACGAGGGTTCTGTTGATCTGGAGACCATTACATCCATAACCTTGGAGCCGGAAGATAAAATTTGCTCTTCTGAATCTCCGATTGATATGAGTTTACGTGGTGATGGAGGGGCCAAATTGTATGATCTTATAAATGCCTCCAACAAAGAATGTGCAGCCATAGCCTCTGACTTATTTAAGAAGCTAATGCCATCTAACCAATGTGGTGTTGATTTGTTAAGAACCAGCAGTGTCTCTAATGGGCCGAATGATTCATTAATGAAGGAGAAATTTGTAGCCCGGAAGCAACTTCTAAAATTTAAGGAGAAAGTGCAAACGTTAAAGTTCATGGTGTTGCGGCATCAATGGAGGGATGACATGAGGCTGCATTCTGTAAGGAAAAACCAAGCAAAATCTCAGACAGTACGTGGCAGCAATAAAAAGCATCGGTCCTTCGATAGATCCCGTTTTTCTCCTGGTAAGAGTAAGTACCTATTTATTATTGTAGTTTGAGCTTTAACGCGTTTTTTGTTTTTTGCTTTTTTTTTTGTTTGTTTTTGTTTTTTTGTTTTTAATTATTCTTGCATTTGGCTGAAGGACCTTATCTACTACTTTAAGTGTTCATTGTAGGAAATTGCCCTCGAAGTTTTTTCTTTTTTGAGAAACTTACTGTAAAACTTGTGAGTTTTCCCCATTTTCATTTGAGCAATATTTACCTAAGACTTCCAGATTAAAGGCAAGGATCCCACCTCATCGTGCATGATATTTTGCGAAATAACACTGTTGGTTTTTGTTTGCTTGAGGCTTTGTTTTTTCCTCTTCTCTGATGTACTTTGAAAATTTGCCAGCTGGACTTGAGAATTCAGTTAATAGCTTGTTTGTATATGCATGGTGTGCTACTATCAAGATATACCTAGAACATAGCTGGAGATAAAATATTGTGCCTCACATAACAAATGATGCGAACTTTTATTGTTTTCACCATGTATCTCAGTCCTCGTATTCTGGCGAGTTAATTGTGTCCTTTGTTTGTGTGCACGCTGATACATTTATGGGAGAAGCTGAGCATATCGTCGTGATTGAGCTGGTGCTTCATTAGACTAGATATACATGGCGGTGCTCTATGGCGTTTATCTGTAGCACACTGGCCTGTTTGGCAGCCGCTCTCAATCTGCCTGATTGGCTCGTCTTGGTTTGGCTCCCAAAATCAGGAATTCATTCAAAGCATCATAAAATATTAGTATATATACATATATCTCAACCATTGTCATATACACCGTGTCGAAGTAAAATGCTTGTATATAACGCCGGCTTACTGTGGGCTCAAGAGCCTTTTTTAGCTAACTCAACAAGTCCTGTTACCAATTTTAAGTTTGACAGCATTCTTCATACTCTATTAAAAGTATGTTCAAGGCCAAACTCCAGCGACCATTAGTATTTCAGAAAACCTAATTATCTGCATTCTCTTTCACAAATTAGCCCCCTTCCCCACCCCACAAAGAAAGAAGTGATGAGAGTCAGAAGTTCCCAGAGGCAAGGCTAGCACCCAAAAAGAAGCGAAGAATCCAAGGGAGCGGTTCACTTCCCAAGATCATCGAAAGAGCTAATATAGCTCTAGTTGCCTCACCGACTGTTATGCGATGGAAGATGGAATATGAAGCCATTGAAGGAAGTAGGACTAAACTTGCTGCTTTTGAGATTTGAGTTGTTATCTTCTGTGCCTTATATTTTTTTCTTTAGAGCTGAATGGTTAACTGGCTTGTCAGTAAGTAGGCATGCTATCCCGAACACCATGAACAGGGGTGTCAATTCTGTAGGATATTCTTTTGTAGTTGATGGTAGTTAGAGGTTCGCAAAGAGTCCTGAATTTGCACACACTGGATTGTACCCCCTTCGTATGTCAACCAGAAGTAGCCCGCGAGATGAAGAATCTTTGAGAGCTTCTCTTTGCCACCTTTAAAACATCATCCATACTTACAGAAAATGGAAGAGAATGCTCTGTGAATGATAGTAAATTGTTTTCGTTGTTTTCAGTTCTCTCCCTAAAGCTACTTTGGTTTGGGCAAATCAACTAAATGAGCTATCCTCCTGTTTGGTGGTCTCATTTCTTGTCCTTCATTCTGTTATTCAGATTGTTGTTCTCCTTTCGAGGCACTTTATAAATCTTTGTCTATGCCATCCTTTGCCGCCATATATTCTTTTTGTCTCTATTTCTTTGGGTCATTGTCCAGAGCTTGTTTTCTCCCACAAGGACTGAGTGTATTGCACTCTCTTGAAGCCAGATTACTGTCTCCCTCACTATCCCAATGCCTTCAATATATAAGGAGTGAATGTGTGTTGCCACTTCAGTGACCATCATGTTAGTCTTTATACACAGACTTAATGTTTTGGTGGACAAACAGTTATGATATATCTCTTTGCTTGACCGTATTTTTACCATTCAAAGTTTTCCCATATAAGTGCAATCAAATGATATTGAGGCTGTTTGGATTGGTCACTTGACGTGGGACATAATTAGGGTTAGGGTTTGGGAAAAGGAATTGGGGCATGGAAACTTGCTGTCACGGCAACTGATGAATAGCAGCGTGAACAGAGTAGCTCTGAGAGAATAAAGAAGAGGAAGAAGAAGCAAGTGCTTCACCCTCGGAAGGGATCGACTAATCACAGGAACGCATTCGCTCAATAACTCATCTCAAAACTCTGATCAGTGGAAAGATTACAATCCTATAAGCACATAATTAAACTTAACCGATTGCTAAAATAACTAAAATAAATACCCTTGACTAATAAACATTATTTATAAACTAGGCCCTAAAGTACCGAATAATAAACTAATAATCCTCGTAAACTCACTGGAGCATCGTCATGAAACCTTAGTCGTCTTGGATATGAAATCTCAAATTTGGACTTTCTTTTCCTTGCAAGTTCTGCATTATCTTCCCTGCATTCAAGTAAACTCGTCATCGTTTTACAATGTTGAATAGTGAAGACCATAAAGTGCATTCGAGACATCATGCCTTTCATCTTCCTTGTTCTTGACACTAAACTTGATATGAATGAAAAAACTCAGCAATCGGAAGCTTGTCAACGTTGTAGACAACTTGCTTCCATGTGTCGAGAAGAGACGATTCAGTGGCCTTACCATTCTCTTAAGTTGCTTGTTCACCTTGCAGGCTTCTTTTTCTACGTAAGAAGCTGACGTCCGAAGGGCTGTGTCATTCTCTTCCTTCACTACTTCAGCTCTTACCAGGGCATGTGGCTCTTTAATGAAACATTCTACCTAGATTAGGAGCATTTGAGAGACGAGAACACTCCGGCAAGGGCTGGATCGAGGGATTTTGAATATGAAAAAGCATGGCCCCATCCTGTTTCGATTCAAGAAGCCTAAGGGGAGCAGCATTGATCCTATCTACGGAGCTTTGTATCTCCTTCAAAGATTGCTTAGTGGCCTCATGATCCAAATAAAGAGCATCTGGAATTGAGATTAGCATTAGTAAACATCGAAATAAACTAGAAACTCACCAATATAGAAGAAAAGGGGACGGAGGTTTAGCTCTGATACCAAACTGATCTGGGACAGAATTAGGGTTAGTGTTTGGGAAAAGGAATTGGGGCATGAAAACGCGAGTGTGCTGTCACGGCAGCTGATTAACAGTAGCTCGGAGAATAGTAATAGAATAAAGAAGAAAAGGAAGAAGAAGCAAGTGCTTCACCCTCAAAAGCGATCACTAATCACTCGAACGCATTCGCTCAATATCTCATCTCAAAACTCTGATCAATGAATAGATTACAATCCGATAAATAGATAATTAAATGAGAGACCCTAATTGCTAAAATAACTAAAGTACTCTTGACTGATAAACATAATTTTTAAACTAGGCCCTAAAGTACTGAGTAATAAACTAATAATCCTCATAAACCTCACTGGAGCATCTACATGAAATCGTAGACGTCTTAGATATGAAATCTCAATTTCAGACTTTCCTTTCTTAGCAAGTCCTGCATTACCATCGTTTTTTTCGGCAAAAATATGTACTGCAGTCCTCAGGGTTCCAGAAACCGAAAAAGAAAAACCCAGTGCACGAAGTGCCGGATTCTCTGACAACCCCGTTGCATGTGCCCGCTGCTGGGTTTAGTGGGCTAGCTCGTCGTTTCCATTTATGTACGTTTGGTTTTCCTAGATTAGTAGTACTAGCTGGGAGTTCAGGTATTAGTTAATAGGGTTAGAGACACTTTGCATCCCTATGTCTAGGCAATTTTTTTTAACTCAAATGGGCTTATCACGGCCGAAAAAACCAAAAATAACCCCATTTGGCCCCAAATACCAAAATAGGCTCGTTTTGAAACCGGCACTTGCATTTTCGGTTTAAAGCTTCGAAACCGATACTTCAAGTCTCGGTTTTAAGCCCTAAAACCGACGCTCCAAGTGCCGGTTTATATATTCCTAACAACATACTGAAAACCGATACTTGGAGTGTCGGTTCGAAAGCTTAAAAGTTAAAACCGATACTTGAAGTGTCGGTTTCAAAGCTTGAAACCGATACTCCAAGTGTCGGTTTCAAAATGAGCCTAATTTGGTATTTTTCTCCGAATGGGCGTTATTTCCGTATTTTTCGGCCGTGATAAAGCTCATTTGAGTGAAAATTTCAAAAGGCATCTAACATGCATGTGCTTTGAAAAAATCACCTTTGCACCCTCGTAACTAACAGACCCTAACGTCTCGGATGAAATGACAATTCTACCCGACATTGAAGCAAAATTACAAAGCTATGAAACCCTTTCTTCTCTTCCCCTCCTCATTTCTTCTAACCCTCGCTGCATGGATATCAATCTTCTGTTTCTTCTTTTGGGTTCGGCTCTAATGCCCTCCCAAGAATGTGAGGAATGACGAAGCATAAAGGTGCACAATTGCATTTGTGATACAGTAACAAATATTCTCGTCATTCTGTTCCCTTTTGCGCCAAAAAGGATAGGGTAAAAAAATTACCAAGTAAGTCGAATATTGAAGGACGTACTTGATCTAACATATTCAGATCTACAACATGAATTATAGCGGAAGATTCATGTGTTTACCTTGTCTTCCTTAGCTCCTAAGCGCAACGGATGATCGAAGGATGCTTGCTTTCACGTGCTCTTCTTGCTCCCACAATCTGGCTCGAATCACTAGGACGAGAGCTCTGATCCACACCAAGTTCCACGCAATGGAGGCTAGTTGAAGAGAGAGTCTAGGGTTTACTGTATTATGATCAGCACATGATCTCTACAGTATTGTGTATAAAATAATAGGAGGCTGTCTCCTTATATAGACAGACTTATAGCCTATTGCAACATAACCCCCTAGGGTTTGTCCTTGCTACTAACCCCATAAGGTTTGAGCTTGTCTCACCTAAACCCATAAGTTTAGGATAATTGCACTGTGCACCCCACATGGGCGCACATAATGCTAACATCTCCCACTCGCACAGTGGGGTTGCACAAATACAGTAGTTCTAGTCTCCCTCAATCTCCAACTATTATCATCTGCCAAAGTGTTATGTGGCCTTGGTGTGTGACTGTGAGAGAACCTGCATTTCGGGAGATCCATACTCTAAACTCATACGAGACGAGCTAGCAGCAGGCGTTTCTCAACCCTTTAAGAAATAATGCAATACATATATATATCTCTCTCGTATCCCCCAGATTCTGTCTATTGCCATCTCATAGACCATGAGCACCTACCTTGTCCCGAAGGTCGTGCGTCAATGAGTCTATATCTCCTTTATTATATTCATATCCTGCATGATCCCATAAGATCTTGTAGGTGGGCCCAATGAACATGATAAAGAGCGATGCAATTAGAATCTTCCTTTCTATCCATTGTCGCTTTGATTCGGAGTCAGCTGCTTTCCTAGCAATGTCCTGGTAGGCCGAATCATTCATAGCCGTGAGGTGTCACGCTAAAGTAGCACCACCGAACCGTCTCTCCCCGACATGGATGAAAGTACTAAGGGTATACAGTGTCAATCATTTTTATATGATCGACGAGGCTCACACGGCGAGGAAACTCAGGGACTAGTTCTACTCGCCACCTCATGTCACTCATAAGCACGCGTTATCTCATCAGATATGCGCCATAGTGTTTGGACTCTATCAGAGCACATGTCCTATCCCATAGGGACCACTATACAGATGTAAGTCCAACAGTCCATATGACTATTAACCCGAGTACTGAGTGTTGCACATATGCAATCGAAATCAGTTCTCTCATCTGGCTTTCTCTACGCAGACAATACATGGTTCGGGGTAGTAACCATGCTCGAATGGCCATAATCCAATCTCACCTTGGAACTTATTCCAATGCGACAAATAAATCCGTCTGACAGGGTCTTGCACTATTGATTGATGTCCAGCTCTTGTCATAGGCCATACGCCTCATATGACAGGAGTCATCATATCATAGGCTTCTAGCGCTTGCCGGGATTCTGTCTCATCTTCTACTCACCTAGGCAATCCAGGATATTGTAAAGGCGGTTGCTCGTGTGAGAGAGTCAACCTAGTGTCCGCGCGACATGTTCTATGCTAGTACAGGATATGTAAACGTATCATACACGTATCGAAACAACATGTAGCATAATTAAACAAATCCAATTAAAATCCAGTTATCAATGTCTCATATACTCATCAATCATATTGCCAGTGATCGACTACCGAGTCCCAATTTTCTAAAGCAATCCACAAAGACGTTTCTTATGTGGTTTTAGGAATGGGAGGAACCTACATTTTGTCCCGTAGTCGATCTACTCCAAGGTTACTCTTTAGGTAGTTGTTTCACCTTTTGTGAAAACAGTACCCTTTTCTATATGTTTGGCTTTGTCAAAAGTACTGTAGCCGTACGCTAGCACTATAGGTTGGTTGATAGCTCATAAGCTTATCAGAAACCTTCTTATCCAAACATGTTTCTGTTCGGTGACAGAATAGGCAATCGTGCTTCGCTTCCATGATCGATGGAGCGGTCTAATACGATTTTGCAACACTTATGCTGCAACTCCATGCGATATCATCTAGCATGGACTATAGCCTGAGTCGGATCAACGTGTATCTAGGTCCCCACCCTAGTCAGCATGCATAGCTGGCTAGTCGAAGCATCATCTCCGATAGTTATAACACGTGATCCTCCGTACCGAGTATCCTTTTGGTTGCAATCTAGTGTCTTAAGTTAGATTTCCTGAAATCCACTCTTCCGATTGCATAGGGTTTGTGGGGTCTCAGTATATACCATAGTATATAGTAGACTCATACTGCATCGGGCACTTTGGTCATTTGGTCAATCCTAGTATGGTGTCTTCTAGGTCACATATTCAGGCTCATAAAGTCTTGCAGCAAGCTATAGGAGTATCACATGGCCTTGGGTCCATAACATGGAATCGTTCAAAGTATCTTCTTGTTGTCCGCCTTATGCGTTAATATAAGAAGTCCTTTTGAACGAACGAGAATGCATCTCGCCCTACTAATATCCTTTGTCACAAATCGAAAGGATAACCACCCCATAGTGGATGTGAAATAGTCCTTAGACTCTCCTGGAAATAGTGTGTCATCGATAATAAGTGACGTGTTCATCTACTCTCTACGACCGAGAGTGATATGCAGCGGTTTTCATCCATTGATAAAATACTGCTGACTTAGAGGACTAATTAAGATCACACATAGGCTTAATTAGCTTGCACCCATATGTGCATTCGATCATACATCTCGAAACCCTGTGGTCGAGTCATACATATCACCTCTCTGATTTCTCTATCGAGAAATTCAGTCGTCACGTTTTATCGAGAATGGAGCCTTATTTCCATCATCACAACTATCACCAATATCTCTGCAAGTCGTATGCCTTACTATGCTTCCGCCTGTGTCACTCTGAATGACCTTGGAAATCCATCCATTTCCAATAGTCTAATATCCAGTCGGAAAAGTCAACCTAGCCTTAAACTTGGTTGGTCTTTATAGACTCTAACTTTTCCTGTAAAGGTTACCTTTCATTCTTCATAATTAGGGAACGATAAGGCATAGTATCCTATCCTATCGATTATGCAAGGTGATCCTTAAGATCATCCCTTCGATCTCAAACAGTCGATGGGATATGCTCCTATGAGCAATTCCTTTGCATGAGAGGATCATAATTTGCTCTCACCCCTATGGATGGGCACCTCGCTTGGAACGTCACTCCCACTGTCCGAAGAATCCTTGAGGGACTAATTCCTCATGATGGACTAAGGAACAGGGTATATTCTAGCGGTTCCTCCATGCTCGCCGAGATTATCATCTCTACGAACATTCCCTTAATTATGGACATCTCCTTATGAGAAAACATATATCCTGTGAATCCATTTGCGTTACACTACTAATCGGCTGTTACGTTTCGAATACGCAACCCCCTAGAGTACTCCGAATAGTATGGGAAGACATGTTACTCCATGAAGATACATTTCTTCCATCTAGGGTCTTAATTCCTTCTTGTCAGGTGATGAAATATCCTGGGACAATATCCTAGGTTCATCAACATCTTGCATGGTGACTATCACGTCTTCCCCTTCGATGTCAAATCGTCGACGGGGTACGCTCCAACGAGCGTTCCTACGCAAAGAGGATTCTTCTTCAGCATTATCGTCATATACGATAGGCTGCTCACTAGGTAAGGCACTCCCACTGTTCTCAAGATACATAGGAACAAATTCCTCTTGAGTAGTGGTGAATTGAGTGTTATCTAGTGGTTCCTCTTACTCGTAGAGAATACCATCTCCACGAGCTTCTCCCTGACTAGGAAAATTTAGTTAGCACATAAGCTGCCGATCCCTATGGCCTAAGGTGACCTCTTATAGGTTGCCTTTTGGTCCACATCTCGTAGGGCGTAGTGGCTACAGACTTGGTGGGTTCTTGGTTGAGTAAATCGACAGACGTTTAACAAAGCGTCTCCTCAAGATAGGGAACTTATACTTTGAACGTGCTATCATACATCAAACCATCTCAGGCTGCATCCTATTCCTCCTATCCGCCATAGCAATCTGCTGCGGGGTATGGAATAGCCAACTGCCTAACTACTCTCCATCACATAGCTTTTGCTAAGATAGATACTCGCAGTCTCATTCTGGCTAAGGACATATCCTTTTATCCAGACGGTTTTCTACCTTTTGTAGATACCTGTCTGAAGCACCCTTGTGCCTCAGACTTATGTGGCCCAAGCACACATAGTTGAGATGCGTACAATAGTCTACGAATGTGATGGAACAGTAAGCACCATGTCTTTAGCTATTAACATTTAATGGAACACAAATACAACAGAATGAATTATTTGTAAAGATTCAATAATCCTTACTACTTTACTGGATAGTTTGCCTTTCGCCTTTCGTGTAAGGCAAGAGTCACACACAGGTAAGGGTACCTTGGGCATATTCCAAGCAGGCCTACCTTAGCTAGCCTGAACATCCTTTCCTGACATAGTGTGTCTCAATCTAGCACGCCACATATCAGAATCATAAGGCACAACCCTAGTTGATATCCAAGGATCCTGAGGCGTTTATTCATGCTAGAAATCAAGAGTGCATAACCATACATAACATGACCAATTCCAAAAGTAAAACTGTGACCAAAACAAATTTTGGTGGCTACTCCATCAAAGATAATCTCATGGATCCTTAGACGAGAAGTTAGTACCAGATCTGGCCTTCTAGTCTTAGGGAAACATCCTTTTCCTCCTTTGTATTTGCCTTTCTTGGGATATTGGTCATGTACCAATATTTCGCCCTTATTCCCTTATCTTTGCCCCACCTGTTCCACGGTCCTAATACCGGGCTAGGGACTACATCTGCCTATCATACTTCATTCACAGTCTTTTAGCAATCGTATATCACTTAGACTTCAAAAGTATGCTGAACTAGTATACTTAGCAATCATATATTGCTTAGATCCTAGAACGGAGTGATGTTTGCTCTCATCCAAACATCCTGACACTCTCAAAGTGTGTCATATAACGTTTTCATGGCACTTTCATGAAACGTGGCAGAGATAGCAACAAATTGCTAATCGGATAACTTAAACACGATAGTTTAAGGTGGGATTTATGAGTCATTACTCACAACTTTTAATGAGGCAAATGACTAAGGTGGATCCAAGATTCTTCTTTGGCTCATTCCTACAATCTTTGAATCTCAAAGTGGTCTTGAACTTGCTGATGAGGTCATTTCCCCACCTTGGCATAGCACGCTCTATGACATTTATCTTGACTGCCTCCCACTTATTGGTTAGCCTAAAGATAATGTTCATGTGCTGCTGTGACAACTATTCATCACAGGTTCGACCATACTTGTAGGTGTTTTGACAAACTATGTCCAACTATTTGGTTACATAGTACGATGACTTGACATATCGTTTAATTGTCATCATTTTAGCCTTTACAGTTTCGATTTAGACACGATTGATCTTGATACATTGCATAGGAAATTAATACTAGCATTTATTTAGCTCCGAAATAACATGATACATGATTTAAAATTTCATAGTTCATCATAAGGACTCCACCAAAACCTAGCAGCAATTCTAGGAATCAAATATCATCACTTATGATTCCCCATTAGTTTCAATCATGCATAACCATGTGAGCTCTTTTGTTTTAGTTCCTTAGCATGCGAGGTTATACAGATATATCCAATCACACGCAGTTATAACATAAAACAAGCATAAGCATAAATAAATATGCAATGGATGTGGCCCCTAAGGTGCACTCCCACTATTGAGAGTACGTCTTGAGCAAGTCTTGAACCTCTCGCCTCATGGATCTCGCCTCATCTCGAGTGCTCCTTGAAGCTTCCCTGTTCGTCTCTTTGCTCCATGCACCTCGCGCCATAGCTTTTGGTTTGGCCACCTCTCTTGAAGCTTCTATTCTTCAATCTTCATTAAATATCTTATTTCTAAGAAGTAACCTCTAATAGGCGATTTAGATGAGAAGAGAAGACAATAGAGTATGTAGAGAGGCACGACACGCAGGCCGTATTTTAATTGATTACATATTCAAAACCAAAACCAAATATAAAACCATCTAAGCCACATCCATGCATCAAACACATCCATTCAACCCACAACAGCATGTATAATAATAAAATAAACATACTGGAATTTTCTGGAAATTTCCAGAATTAAAGAATAATTACTGGAAATTAATAAGCAATAAATCAATCAACTAATAAGATCGAAAATCGCTCCCAACAACCTAGGATCTCACCTCCTATCTCATAAGGTAGGGAAAAATGTCCTAAGTCTCCAGAAAAAATTTGGGCTCAAAACAGTGTGTTTAAGGACGTCTAATTGCCTCGGGAAGTGTGCTAAACACTAATTAATTAATCTGGAAAATAATAAAATTTTCTGTTTTTCCAAAAATTATGAAAAAATCCCACAAAATAGGAAATTTTATTCTGAGCATGTAGAAAAAAATTTGGTGAAAAATAGTGGCCGGAAGAGGGCTCACGCGCCCACACGCGCCGCCGCGCGTGGGCGAGTCCGCCTCCGTCACGCGCCGACGCGGCCCGAGTGCCACGTCAGCATGCCACGTGGCATGCCACGCCAGCCATGTGCTGACGTCAGCAGCCACGTCAGCCCTCCACGTCAACAGCCACGTCAGCAGCCCACGTGGCTGCCACGTCATCTGCCACGTCAGCAATTGCTGACGTGGCACCGCCACGTCATCGTGCCACGTCAGCCCTAGCTGACGTCAGCAAGTCCGCCGCCGCCCTTTGGCGCGTGCGGCGCGTGGCGGCGCGTGGAGGCGGCGTCGGTGGCGCGTGAGGCCCACGCGCCGCCTTCCCGGCCTCCGTTTCCGGCGATCTTTACATCGTTGGAATCGTCGTTTCACGTAGATCAAGATTATGTGTTCAAAACCCAATTTTAACATGTTTTGAAAAAATCTTTTTACTGCTCAGATTAAACAATCCAGATTTATACTGTTTCGAATCTTAGAAAAATCATAACTAATTCTCTGTTCGTCCAAAAATTACAAAATTTATATTTCTGGAATCCTTGTGAAAAACCCTATCTAACCATGTAGGTTTCACTAACAGATTATGAAATTTCAAAAACTCGAATTTTTTATCTGATTCGGGAACGCATATCTAGGCACGAAAAACAAGCCTAAGGCTCTGATACCAATGAAGGACGTACTTGATCTAACATATTCAGATCTACAACATGAATTATAGCGGAAGATTCATGTGTTTACCTTGTCTTCCTTAGCTCCTAAGCGCAACGGATGATCGAAGGATGCTTGCTTTCACGTGCTCTTCTTGCTCCCACAATCTGGCTCGAATCACTAGGACGAGAGCTCTGATCCACACCAAGTTCCACGCAATGGAGGCTAGTTGAAGAGAGAGTCTAGGGTTTACTGTATTATGATCAGCACATGATCTCTACAGTATTGTGTATAAAATAATAGGAGGCTGTCTCCTTATATAGACAGACTTATAGCCTATTGCAACATAACCCCCTAGGGTTTGTCCTTGCTACTAACCCCATAAGGTTTGAGCTTGTCTCACCTAAACCCATAAGTTTAGGATAATTGCACTGTGCACCCCACATGGGCGCACATAATGCTAACAAATATCTACTCCCCAAATAGTTTTCCTTGGAATTTTCTTTATGGAAGGAAGGTGAGAGTAGCATGGTTTGATTATGGAGCTTTAATGAGGCATATTATGAAATATGACTCACTATCATCTATTTCGAGTATAATAATCAAAGTAAAGGTATTGAATCCCAGTTCTCCCATTCATTAAGGTCTCTCCAAAAGAGGCTAGGTTTCTTCAGTTGAAGGAGAGACAGTCACTGCGGCGTTGTTGTTGCTTTGTAAGTGGTGTGTCTTGACACCAAACAAGTCTAAATCACTCTAAGACGGGCTTTAGAGACCCAACATAAATTCTTATTTGTCTCCCAACACAATTTCAGTAGCTAGTCACTGCATGTGTAAAGAATTTATAAGCTTCTGGAGCACCCCCAAGCTTTTCCTTTCCCACCCAAATCGTGAAAGGTACTTTCTCAGAAGGAACTGTCTTTATGCAGTGTTAGTTGCAACCTATTTATTTTCGATGGCATATTCTGTACCCCTCAGAGCCCATGTACTTCAGTTTACTTATTTATAGTATTAGTAGTAGGAACAATCTTACCTTGCATTCTTGAAGCTATGATATGTGGTTTTGAAAAGACCTTATGGTTTATTTGTTATATGCCCTGTGCTAGAGCACCATGAGAACCGTGTTACCATCCATGGATATACAGTCGGTTATGCTGGTTGCAGTTTTCCTGACATAGCCCTCCAATCACTGTTTTAGATATATACTTCAGTAAAAAGTCTCATGCTTGTCAAGCTAAAAACAAAATTACAATTGACATATTGGAATAGAACGTGTCATCCACTCTAATTATGATCAGGAAAAGCTCAACAAGGTACTTTGCCGATGAGTACGACATTCTTTTACTGTTTTATTATTTGATAGTTGGTTCAACAGGTTTAATGTAGATGTCGGCTAGTGGTGTTATCTTATTAGTTGGCTCCATTTTGTTTGAGCACTGTGATAATTATAATGTCATCTGTATTAAATTTGAAGGCTTATGCCGCTTGCATGACAATAGCATTGTAGTTCTGTGGTATCTTTGAATGGCACTGGAGATATGATCCTGCTCAAGAGTTACAGAAAACTGTATACTCATGAGTTTAGAGGTCAGACATAAATAGTGGAAGCTCATATTAAACAGTGGGAATGTAATTATTCATCACTGCGTCAATATTAAAAAATGGGACTGCCATAATCAATCGGAGTTGATCCAGAAATCTATTCCATATCCAAATCGGAGTTGATCCAGAAATTTATTATCCAAATTTAACGAGGGATTTCAAGGTCCATTTATTTATGCATGATATTGACCCTGTTTCCATAGTGAGGATTATGAGATTATTTGACTTGAGATTAAGAGAAAGCATGAATTTTAAATCTCTCTTCATTACAACCACACATTCAGAAATCCAGTAACTTCATAATTTATTAATTCTATCCATCCAAACAATGCCAGTTCAATGAGTCACATCACGTGGAAAGACACGGCAGTTGCATATATTTGATAGAAGTTTACCTTGTTTCACAATTTACTTCTGTCTTTCACTCTCTTTCTTCCTTTTGATGTTAAAGAATTTGCAATAATAGCATGAATATGGATACAATGTAGAATACAAAGGTTATAAATACGAAACCACGGGCTAGAAAGTGTATAAGAGGAGAAGAAACTTAAAAAGAGTTGAGAAAGCGACCGGGGAAGTACTGAATTGCACCTAAAAAGAGTAACCGAGACCCTATTGATTCTATTTCCTTTTTGTGCCGGAAGATAAGCTTTTAAAATAGGAGTACTATAAAAGATAAGAGTTATCAGGTAGTCAAAAGTTAGAAGTTCCCGCTTCGTGGCCAACCAACTGAAAGAAACCTCTTTATCGGAGCATTTACTTTCCAGATAGTTATCCAAAGTTGAAGCCTGTATGTTTGGATTTTAACGTTCAACCGGCAGGGAGTCTTTAGGGTCATCGTGATGTACCGTGACATGCAATTCTGTGTAATGTGGCATTGGTGTTGCCTCTGATTAAGAAATGTTAAGGGAAAAGTATGGAAATGTCGATATGTAAAATAGAAGCTGCCCTTCCCTACGGTAAGGCATCTTGTTACTGCATGTGTGAATCAACTTTTAGTTTCAAGGAGAAAATTGTGGTTACTCTGGGCTTTTAGCTGAGAAAGACATCAAAGATTAAGGAAAGAAAGGGGGAACTGCATTAGACATGTGGTATCGTGCATGTGTTCCATCTGTAATTATGATCTTAATCTGAATGTTGCGGCAATTTACTTGCTATTTCAATCAGGTAGAGCTCCTGCCTATGTACTGCTCTATTTTCTCTGCTTTTCTCTTCAATCTTCCCTTAAAAGCAACCACATATATTTAGGGCATCGGCGCGTTGCGTCTTGAAATTCTCGTTCGTATCCTGTGTTGACTGAATGCTCGGTGTTAGTTAACATTTGCCATTGTATTCCTGCACTTGTTCAAATCTCTTGTTAATTGCTTATATTATGATCATTACTTTTTTTGGAAACCTTGAGGTTATTTTGGTGGATTGCTTTTCTTTGGATACCTCATCTCCCGCTAATTATGTTTTATCTTAATTCTTGTATTTTTAGGTGGGAATTCGGACGTAGTCCCTTCAGCGGAGGTAATCAATTTCACTAAGAAGTTGCTTTCAGGTTCGCAATTCAAGCTTCAGAGGAAGGCTTTAAGAATGCCTGCCATGGTATTAGATAACAAGGAGAAGGTAGCTATGCAGTTCGTTTCAAAAAATGGGTTAGTCGAAGACCCCTGTGCCGTTGAGAAGGAAAGGTCTTTGATCAATCCTTGGACAACAGAGGAGAAGGAAATTTTCATAGATAAGCTCGTTACACTTGGCAAAACGTTCAGGAAAATTGCATCGTTTCTTGATCACAAGACAACTGCTGATTGTGTTGATTTTTACTACAAGAACCACAAATCTGACTGTTTCAGAGAAGCGATGAAGAAGCTGAAGTTGGCTGGGCAAGGGCAAGGAGAGTCCAGTTCTGCTCCTAAACACTTTGCAAAGAAGAAACTGAAGTTGGCTGGGCAAGGAGAGTCCAGTTCTGCTCCTAAACACTTTGCAAAGAAGAAACTGAAGCAAAGAAATCGGGAAGCTGATCCGGCATCTCTGGATATGTTGGGTGCAGTCTCAGCTGTTGCTGCTAACCCCGGCGATAATACAAAATATCCGAAGAACTATGCATCGAGTTCCTTGTTGGCGGCGGGTAGTAATTATACAACCCCACAACTTAATGATGATAGTACGGAGAGGATAGACAACTCTGACGCCCTTGATAGATCATGTAACCCTGTAGAGAGCCACCCGGATTCGAATTCCCAAAAAGTGGTGAGAAGACCTTTGACACCTGAGGTTGTTGACGATGGTTCTTGTTCGGATGACAGTTGTGATGGGATGTATAGTGCAGACTGGACTGAAGAGGAGAAGTTACTTTTTGTTCAGGCCCTGAAAGCTCATGGTAAAGACTTCGCTATGATCTCGAAGTCCATGAAGACCAAGTCTCAAAATATGTGTGGAGCTTTCTTTTCCAAGACCAGAGGGCTCCTTGGACTAGATAACATTTGTTCCAGTTCTGGCAAAGATAAACTCCCGGTTAGTGATGGCGCTGGTTGTGGTTGGAGTGATAGGGAAGATGCTTGTGGGATGCTGAATGGTTCTATTATCTGCAGCGAAAAATCAGAGACTAAGCTAGATGATGGGCTGGTTTCTGCGCATAAAGTGGACGTGGAGATAAATAATTCTTCTGAAGTGGACGAGGATGCAGTATCTAGGTCTAATGCAGAAGTGTTGATCAAAGCGGTTCCTGACGTGGTCAAAGACATGGATGAAGTAAATTTGGATACTTGTGAATCCAATCCTGCAGATACCATAAAAGTGCTGCCTGAAAGGAATAGATCAGAGGGCGATTCTGGAGCCGGGAAGATGGAATTTGAGAAACCCGAGCCTGCACAGGAGCATTTGATTGCTGATGTCTCGATGGGGGAGTCTGTTATGGAGCTGAATTCTGTTGACATCAGCAAGACGGCAAGTGCTGGTAGCTGGTCACCCCTTAACTGCTGTGAAGATGGTGATACTGGGTCAGGATTTGTCCTGGAGCAACCAGTGGCCTGTGAGATATTCAGTGATCATAATCTCACTGTATCTGGTATTGAAGGTGAAACTATTGCCAGTAAGGATTCTACTGCTTGTTTAGTAACTGACCTGGATAAGAAACAACTGCAATCAGAGAACAGTTCTGCTTGTGAATATGTCAATGTGGGTGCAACTGTTTGTCGGACCCTTCTAGTTGATCGGCCTGACCAAGACATGAATGCATCGAATGAGGCTTCTAATGTCGCCATTGATGAAAACACTCTTGTGGAGCAAGCTGAAAAGAAACAACTGACTGGCTTGGAATTACATCCTTCTTCAGGGTCTCTTTCCACCTCGTTTGACCTTGATGTATCTCTTGCTCAAGGAAATTGTACAACTGACACTCCTCCTTCGAGCCACTGTGAGAGAATGCTTGAGCAGGATGCGCGGTCAATAGTTGGTTTTGAACAGGGCAGTTTTGAGGAGCAGTGTATCAATTCAGCTGATTCAGATGGTTGTAACAACCAGAAGTCAGACCTTGCTGTGTCTTCCTGTGTTGAATCTTGACAGCTTCCAGCGGCACAGTTTATACCTGTCGCAGCAACCGGGAATGAAATAAGTGGAGATATATGTTCCAAGAACCCAGCTTTCCATCAGACCCTTGCCGAGGTAGATGGGAATGAACTTGCTGGTTTGAATTTGCTGCAGGGTTCTTTTATCGGCAGCGAAAAATCAGAGACTGAGTTAGATGGGAGTGATAGGGAAGATGCTTGTGGGTTGCTGAATGGTGCCGTAATCGGCAGCGAAAAACCAGAGACTGAGTTAGACGATGGCCTGGTTGGTGGACATAAAATGGATGTAGAGATAAATAATTGTTCTGAAGTGGATGCAGAAGAGTTGATGGAAGAGGTACCTGTCATGGACAAGGACATGGTTGATGTCTCGACGGGGGAGTCTAATATGGAGCTGAATTCTGTTGACGTGTGCAAGACAGGAAGTGATGGTAGCTGGTCATTGTTGGCCCCGCCCCTTAACAGCGCGGTAGATGGTGATACTGGGTCAGGATTTTCCCTGGAGCAACAGCTGAATCTCACAGTATCTGGTACTGAAGGTCAAACTAGCGCCAGTAAGGATTCTACTGCGTGTTTAGTAACTGACCTGGAGAAGAAACAACTGCAATCAGAGAAAAGTTCTGCTTCTGAAGATGTCAATGTAGGTGCAACTGTTTGTGTGTCCCCTCTAGTTGATCGGCCTGACCAAGACATTAATGTATCTCCTCCTTCAACCCATTGTGAGAGAAAGCTTGAGCAGGGTGTGCAGTCAACTGTTGGTTTCGAGAAGCAGTGTATCAATTCAGGTGATGCAGATGATAATTGTAACAAGCTGAAGTCTGCGCTTGCTGTGTCTCCCTGTATTGAATCTTGCCAAGTCCCAGCGTCACAGTTTATACCTCCGGCAGCAACCAGGAATGAAATGAGTGGAAATATTTGTTCGGAAAACCCAGCTTTACTTCAGACCATTGCTGAGGTCGATGGGTATGCACGTGCTGGTTTGAATTTGCTGCAGAAATGCAACAGTCTAGAGGCCAATAGTTTAGCTTCCCGATTCTCTTTTTTGTCGTTAACAGACAAGAGATCAGATCATGGTGGTAACACAACATTGGATTTGGGAGGACCATGTAAAAGTGGTGAGGTGAAGCTCTTTGGTAAGATCTTGACTATTACCCGCGGTGCGGAAGCAAATTCAGTTCAACCAGACAGGGTATTTTCTGAGGTGGAGGAAGCCCAGGTTCCAGACGGGGAAGCCCAGGTTCCAGAAGAAGAAGCCCAGGTTGCAGAGGAAGAAGCCCAGGCTGCAGAGGTAGAAGCCCAGGCTGCAGAAGAAGCCCAGGTTGCGGGCGAGGGGGGTCAGGGCTATCGTAGGAGCTCCAGAAATAGAAGACCTCCTGCATGGCAATCTGACTACGATCTACGCTGGCCCTGTGGCGGCCATTAGGAGGGGCTTGAAGCCAGGAGGAGATCAAGGGGGGCGAGGAGGACGTAGGAGGGTTAAAGCATGCCCTTAGGGGCAAATTATGGTTTAGCTGGGAGATGATGATACATCTTTCAAACTTTTTTCGGATGCTTGTAATATCGTAACAGCTTTGAATGATTTGGTTTAATTTTATTGGCATAAAAAATAATCTGTGTATGGATTTAAGAGGTCATTTGTGATTTTGATGCACAAGGATGCTTCATATTTTGCAGCCTACTGTGGTTCTGACGACCTGTTTGGTGGATGCTGGCATAATTAAGTTGCAGAGAAGCGTTTTGGCATGGTATTCTTGATTTTCATTTCTGTAGGTGGCACACAAACAGTTTCAGGAAACATTTGGTCTCGTTTGCATACAACCTGTGCTTCCGTGATTTATTTCTTTATCCACTCTATGAGTATCATTTCTTGAGATCTATGCTGTGCGGTTATCAGTGTTGCATTATCACATGATGTTACCTGTTAAAGAACTTGTCATTCTGTTGTGATTTTATGATTTGGCCCCCCCTGCTGTTCCAGCTATATTTCTGTTGATGAATTGAAAGAAGTCACCGATAACTTCGGTACCAAGGCATTAATAGGTAAGCCCATTTATATGAATTTGCTTCAAATGGATCCCTTCACGATATTCTTCATGGTAAGTACTGTCAAGATTTCTGTTTTATACGTGGGTTTATGATTATTCCCTGTACCCTCCTTGGAAATGATTTAGACTTAAATCCTTGAAAGAACAAGGAATCATTTTTTGCTTTTTTGTTGCTCGACTATGATGATGGTAGTTATTCAGCAATAAAAATATATGTTAGCTTTCCCAGGGGCGGAGCCATGTAGGGGCACGGGGGGCACGTGCCCCCCCTCCCCCAAATTTTCCGAAAACACTAGGTAACCCCTGATTTGTTAAAAAAAAATTGAGCATTTCTTCTTACTAATAAAAAAGTGCCCCCTTAATATTCAAAAGCACCTCCAGCGCAGTTGGCAATGCGCTCGTCCTCAAAACTGTATTGTGCGCGCTTTTTTATTTTTGAAAAACAAAAAAATTAAAACGTACTAAAGGAGACTCGAACCCTGGGGGCTTTAGTCAAAAGCAGAGAGCCTTACCAACTTAGCCAGAAGACTAATAATAGCATTATCGATATTTAAATTATTTAACCTTTAAAAGAAGTGAACAAAAGCCGAATTCACCCCCCCCCCCCCCCCCCCCCCCCTCAATGGAATCCTGGCTCCGCCACTGAGCCTTCCTGTGGGTTGCTTTTATGTAAGTTCAAGATTGTACAAATAAGCTTATTCCCCCTCAATGGAATCCTGGCTCCGCCACTGAGCCTTCCTGTGGGTTGCTTTTATGTAAGTTCAAGATTGTACAAATAAGCTTATTTCTTAATTTTTGGTGGAATATGTGGGCATTATTTAAATAGGCTCCAATTATTTTTCCCCAATGCAATTTCCAAAACTGCGAAGGAAATGTTCTGCACAAGTAGGAACTACCAGAAACATAATTAATTTAGATCTCAAAGCAGTATGTTTGCAAACATGTTTGAAAAGAAAATATCTTGAATCATCTTTCTCAGTTATCGTTGCACCTACTTTGATTCTGATGACCTGCACTATGAGGCTTATAATACTCCTTGTCATGGTAGCCCGGTGACTACCATAAACAGAGGTTGCAGGAAACATTTCCGAAAGGTAGAAGTCCATCATACTAAATGGACAGTAAGAAGAAGGGATATACAGCTAACATAGAATCTGAAAAGAAACATACCTGAGGTATCGCTTGGTTAGTGGAACTTCCTTGTATGCTTTGAGGGGTTGTGGCTGCAGACCGGGATGCTTTCTCTATGAGTGACTTGCTAGCTTAGATACACATCAATATCGAGCAACTACATTGGGATCCTAAACGTGATATCCCCGACATACCCTCATCCTCTCATATCTCAAATCCATGAAGCCATGCCTCCCAATCCTGCACCATATCTCAGTTGGGAATACCAATATAGCTCACCAAAATCCATAGGTAGACCAAACCATTGTTCAGAGGGCGGAATTACTTTCCAACTTCTGAAGCTAAGTGTTGATTGTGCTTGCTTCTGTTGGGGTAAATTGTACAAGATTTATCAAGAAATCGCTGACTAGGGTGTGAACTGCCATCGAGATTGCAAGATCCCAATCACGGATCTTCGGCTACAAACATTGTTTAACTCTAGTGATGCTGATTGTTGGCTATCGCTGATCGTATAGCTGTTTCGAGTAGGTTATAGCAGAAAATCGCTGATTAGGGTGTGAACTATGATCCATATTGTGAGATCCTGACCGTGGATCGTCGACTACCCGGATTGCTAATTCTAGTGATCCCCACGTTGAAGGTATGTTTTGTCTTATCTGTATGATGTCTGGTAGCCATCTCCTCTTCTACGACATGGTTACAGTTTTTGTGTCGCCTGAATTCGACTCGCCGGCTGATTGGTTTCTGTGGGCAGCGATATGATCATAGACGTCTGGTTCATCTTTGGTTTATCATCGTTAAACTTAATATATTAGTAGCATTTTTGGCACTTTTCATTTTTATTAAAAAAATGACTTCTTCAATTAAGGTCAAACTTCAAAAATCAATCATACAATTTGCTTAGGATCGTATACGCTATTATATACTTGTTTTGATTCTAATTAGAATTGCACACTAGTGACCCGAAGCGACATATCTCCTGATTTATATTTTCTTAATAATCTTCATCATCAATTTTATTAATGACGTGTTCTCATTCATGTTCACATTTATGTTACTTTTTGTTCATTTCTTGGTTTTGAGTTTTTGTTACATATAATTTCCATACATGTTACAGTGTAATGTAGAATAACAATATAAATTGTCCAATCTTCTCAATTTAAAGTCCACTCTCTTTGCCCTCTGTACCTACTCAATGTCATGCATTGTATTTTCGAAGACAGTTTGCAATCAGATCACCACCATAATCTCAAATTGGTGGCAAATGAGTGCTAACTCAGTGGTACAACGTTTGAAGCCCCTGCACGAGGTCTTGCGTTCGAATCCGGCTATATGATGTAATTCTCAAAAAAGATTCTCAAATTTGTAGTGGGTTGGTAAGGGAAAAGTAAGAAAATCCACTGGAAGGCCTGAAATTTTTATGCAGGAGGAAAGTGGAAGGAGGTATGGGCTTCAAGAAAACTCGTCTTTACAATCTTTTACTTCTTGCCCGAACAAGCTTGGAGACTAGTGGAAGGGAAGATCTCTCTTTTTAAGAAACTTTTTAAAGATTTTTTTTTTTCCAAACCTCTTTTTGGAATGCAAAAGTGCCTTCTAACAGCTCCCTGGCCTGCAAAGGGATAATAGAAGGGAGGAAGGTAATAGAAAAATGATGGACATGGTCATTGAAAGTGGGCAAAATAATTAATAAGGTAAGTGATCTTATTGGATTCTTAAGGATGGAAATATGCTTGTAACCTCCCTTAAGAATGAAAGCTGCAACATTAAGAAGATCTTATTGGTCACTCAACAAGACAGTGGAAAAGCAGTTTGGTGAAAAGCCTATTCTGTCATGAAGAGGCCTCTCTAAATTTATCAATCCCTGTAGGACAATTAAACTGTAAAGACAAAAGAATATGACATACTATTTCAAGGAGTGGTCTTTTGACAGCTTAAGTATCTAGCTACTTGATGAAGTTGAATATGGCTACTTCCACCACTCAGTGCTGAAAATGGAAGCTTAAGCTTTAGTTTCAATTGTAGATACATTTGGGAGCTTAAAGTGCAGCAAAATATTAGAATGTTTTTGTGAAGGTGCTTAAACAATTGCATATTTGTTATATCAGGGGAATTAGTAGGGTTTGAAAATATTTGTTATCTTTGTAGAGAAGATAAAGAAACACAATTGCATGTTTACGGCTATGCAGCTTCTCAAAACAGGTGTTGCCTTTTTCGTCTTTGAATGTCTTACATTTTCCCCCTCAAAACCTGTCTCGAGTGCAATGGTTATCCTATATGATTGATATTATGAAGAATAAGATGGAAAACGACATGGTTTTTGGAATTTTTTTTGCTAGGTTTGTTGGGAAATTTGGTGATAGAAATGACCCAATCTTTAATGGCATGAAGTGGAGTCCTCTTCAGGTTGTCGAAGGCTATTTGTTAATTTTATGATTACTATGGAAACATTCAGAAGATAGCATCAGAGCACTCCTCTTTACCAACTCAACCTACAGCTTTGTCTATTGACAATTTGGAGGCAAGAATTCGTGCTGATGCAGCTGTTAGTTTCACGAAAGCCTTAGAGGTACTGGTCCGGTAATTTTCAATATTCATCGGTTAATTTCGTTTCAATCTTCTCAGTATATTGAAGGAGCTCTTGACCCTCTTTCCCTAGAAGGAATAGCCATAAAGACAAGCACTTATAACTGCCTAGAACTTATCCTCACCTACCAGAGTCAAGTATCTCAGACTTAAGAAGTATTTAAGCCAAAACTTGAGGGGTAGACAATGGTGGTGATATGGCTGTAGGGGAGATAGTCTGGAAGTTAGAGAGGTTAGAATTGAAAAGACGGTATAATTTATTTTTGAAAGATCAAATTAGCATGACTTTAGTATATTCTATCTAATAAATGTAACAAATGTCATTTCCTGAATAAAGTATTGGCAGATTAAAAACAACCTAGATGGCATTCAATCTTTCCTTCTCCTAGGTTCAACTCCTTTTGTTTTCAAAAAGAGAAAACATATGTGTATCAATAGGAAAAGAAGTTACAATCATAGAAAAAAACAACTCGAAAAACTATGATACGGGTCAAACGTATCATCTTCGTCCGTACTATTTATTTTGCATTTAGATAATTACTTAGTTAGTATTTATCTATTTAGTTGTTAATTAGATAGTTTATTACGTTATTTATTTAATTAGTCGTACCGGGCTTTCTTGTCTGGCCCGTAGAAGTCTAGGGTTAGGTTTTGTTTCGGCTATTTAAACACATGTAGTCTTTTGTTTATTTTCATCGAATGAATTGATTATTGAATGAAATCTTTGTTCGGTCAACTAGTAGATTGTTAGGAAAAGCGCCGTAGGCTAAAAGCTACGTGGTCAAGTTTTGTCGATTTTCGCAAAATCGTCAACCCCGTTACCTTTCCGGTAACAAATTAAACTAATCCTAAATAATGAACAAAATCGGCCACATGATTAGCCGATAAATGTTATGGAGAAGATAAATGTTATGTTTTGGTGACTCAAACTTCTAGCTAATTGTTGGACGAAACGGCGAAACAATTGGCGAAGCAAGGAAGAAGAACGAAGACACAAAAATTGGGTATTGTCAGTGTCTTCGTGCGAAGACATCGGGTCTGGGGCGGTTTCGTTGTTTCCTTGTTCGATTTTGGATTGTTTCTTCGTTTCTTTGGGCACAAGTCAGTATCCTAGGCCTATATAAAAACCTAGGATCGAGACTAACATCGTCTGGTGAATTGTATTGGCTTCTCATCAATAAAATTGGTTCATTTTGGCCGTGGAGGTAGCTAGCCTCAAAGCTAATGAACCACGTTAATTCGTTGTGTTGTTTCTTCATTGTTCATCGTCTCTTCGCTCCTCTTGTGCTTCCGCTATCATTTTCTAACAAGTGGTATCAGATCCTGGTTGTTGGATCTCGAGTTTGTGAGGAGTGATGTCGAACATGATGAAGATTGATCATTTTGATGGGAATAATGGGTTTAGCTTGTGGCAAATCAAGATGCGTGCTTTGTTGAAGCAACAAGATATGTGGTTGCCACTAGCTAACAAATCAGGCATTGACAAGACCACATCGGATTTTGTGAAGATGGAGGAGAAGACACATTCGACGAACATGTTGTGCCTCGCGGACGACGTGATTACTGAAATTGCAGATCTGACCTCAGCGGCCGACTTATGGAAGAAGTTGGAGGATCTCTACGCAAAGAAATTTGGGCCAACATGTTGATGTTAAAGCAGCGGCTCTTTGGTCTTCAAATGGTCGAAGGTACGCATATTGGTGATCACCTAGACAATCTCAACACTATTTTGCTTGAATTGCGCAATAGTGACGAGACTGTTAGTGATGTTGATGCGGCTTTGATCTTGTTGGTGTCTCTACCTCCTTCTTTTCAGGGTCTCGTCCAATTATTTGTTATTGGGAAGGAGACGATAACCCTAGAGGAAGTTCGTTCGGCGTTGCACACAAGGGAATTGAGGCACAAGGCGTCAAAGTTTGAAGATCATGATGGTGGTGCATTCATGGTCAAGGGAAGAAAGGGTAAGGGTGGACGAAACTATGGTAGATCCGACTTACCATTGGACGTGTGTGCGTTTTGTCGTGAGAAGGGTCATTGGAAGCGGAATTGTCCCAAGAAAAAAGGATCTGCAGAGTTTACTGCAGTTCTAGGTGGAGGGACAAAGTTCGAGAAGGACTTCGTTCTCTAGGTCTCATGTGCAAGCTTGGGCTCCAGGCATAGGAGCATGGGCGTGTGATTTGTGATACGCAGATTGGTTGGTTGATTGGTTGCATGTTATTGAGCATGCATTGGTCCTTGGTACGTTATTGGGTATGTCTTGTTTGGCGTCTTGGTGCGGTAAGTATTGACGGCGCAATTGGCATGACTTGATTGATGGGCACTTTTGTCGTTAAGTGTCATTATAACGACATTGGAGAGATGCACTGCGTCATGGTGCATTGGCGGTGTGTTGATTGTGACACACAAGTCTCTGCATTTGTTGAGACGCAAAGACGCGCTTGTTGTGGCGCATAGTGGATATAACCTGCAACAACCCCCTTATCCGGCTCGGGACAAGACCGGGAGGGCGATGCTTAATAGAAGCGGCGGAGATCAAAAGCAACACATTTCACAACACTTATTCATATTATTAAACATCAAACTTAGAGTATTATGCAATGAGTTCTACTATTACACAAAAACTTATCTAACATTTATTAGATAGTCTACTGATGATGTCCATACTCTAGATGAGTCACGCGCCCCTTCTATTTTACAATCCAGCTCCTAGGCCTGCGGTGGGAAGAAAAACAAGAACCGCAGTTTTCAAAGTCAGTAAGAAATGCTGAGTGAGATACACCTTAGCGTGTAAAACGAGGACGATGAAATATATTGCGTAATTACGAGTTAAACAAGTCACAAGATGCGAGTAAAACATTTATCAGAGTTTGCAGCAGAATAAATAGTAACACTAGTAACATTCATCCCGATATAAATCAACTTTCAAAATTAGTTATTGCTCATAGTAACCAGAATTGCTAAGAACAGTCCTCTGATCGGTTATCCAGATCGAGGATTGGGAAAACATTTCCATGGGAAACCTTCCCGTGTAGGACGACAACGAGAGAGTAAACCTTTCTTCCGTGTCTGGCGTTGTAGAGAACCTCTCCCTCCCCTACTTATATAAACCATACTAGACCTTAAGTGTCGACACCCGCTTTTGAATCGTGAGTCCATAAGAGTAGTACTAGATGGGACTCTAGCCAATAAGGCAAAGAGCCAGGCCAACAAAGGGCCCAACTAACCCAATAAGGGCAAATGAAGCCAACAAAGGGCAAATCCAAACCACTGGTTCCGGTACTTGTGAGCTCAGTTTCAAAGCAATCATTTCGGACGTAATCAAACTCAAGGAAAGCATGTATTTCACAAAACTCATTGAGACGTATTATAAAATCATGTCATGACACGAATGAAGCTAGGCAAACAAGACTAAGCATATAACTCACCTGAAGCCAACTTAGCAGTTATACAACGGATGTTCGACGAAGCCTACGTCCACGAATCCGTCTGCTACAATTTACAAACCTCTAGTCATAACGGTGTTACTTCTGAATAATGAATGCACTAGTCCTATACAATTTTCTCGGCTGGGTCGTATACTAATTACATTTCTCACAATTCTAATAAAACTCGCGGTCAAGTCTTATATATATAATGAAGTATTTTAAAGACACATTTGATACCAAATGAATAAAATATTACTTATAAATAATTATTTAGGGAAGCATGTAATATTAATATGAACCGTTTGATTATAGTGATAATTACTAAGAGTATTAAGAAATTATAATATTATCAAATAGAATTATAATGAGTTATTTTGACTAGAGAATTATTTTTGAATACATAACATTATAATTGTTGTTAAAATGATTTAAAACTCACTAATAAACTAAAGTAGCATTTAGTAAGTGACTAAATCAATATTGCTTTCTTAAACGTATATATACACATATATACACAAGTATTTTACTAACTTATTTTTCTAGAAAATATTCATTTTAACCAATTTTAAAAACATATATTTTCTTGCTACAAAAGAAAACATTCATTCAATTATGTAGTTAGTTGATGAAAATAACTTTTGTCAATAAATATTATAACTACTTTTAATTCAACATAATTATATATATATATATATATATGTAGACACAGACACACACACACACACACATATAGACATATATATGTGGATATAATAGAGATATTATGGAAACACATCAGCCCCCCACTAACAGTTTAGTATAGGACAACGAACTCCCCTAAAGTTTCTGTAAAATACAATTTAACCCCCCAAATCATGAATTTCGGCACATACTCAATCTCACCAATCAAAATTCGAATTCGAGCTACAAAAACACGGTTTTGATTACATAAAAGAAATCGGGAGGTGATTTAGGGCTTACCCACTCCAAGAAACGTGAGAATCGATCGAAAAACGAAGCGGGTCGATGTCGTCGTCGACGGCGCCGGTGATGATGGTCGACGGGGCTGTTCCGGTGTCTCTCGTATTCGTCTGAGCACTCCTGGAGGTTGGTCGGGGCCCTTAGGGTCTAGGGAGTTGGAAGAGAGGAGGTGGGTGGCGTTCGTTCGAGCTTTCCGAAAGTTGGCCGGTTCTGGTGCTACTAGGTGCGAAATAGGGAGGGAATCGAGATGGAGGATAGGGACAAAGGAGAACGCAGAGGGTGGTGACGGGTTCGGTGGTTTCCAGACGGCAGCGGCGGGGTAGTGGCTCTGTTGCCGCTGCTTCTTCTTGCTCTGTTCTGGGGCGGAGAAACAGAGAGAGATGAAGGGGGAGAGAGAAAGTGAGGTCGTGACAGAAAGGCGAAGAGAAGAAACAGGGGGTGGATCTCGGCCTCTTTCCCATTGGCGGCAGCCGCGGTGGTTGGTGGTGGGGTTTGCCACCTGCTGCCGCTGCTATCTCTTGCTCTGTTTCTGTGTAGGTCAAAGAGAGTGAGAGAGAAAGCAGTGAGTTGAGAGGAGGACGGTGGTGGTGGCCAAAGGTGGAAGCGGTGGTTGTTGTTTGGTGATGGCCGGAGATGGTGATGATGATGAAGATGATGATTGTGTTGTGAGGGAGAGAAAGGCAAAGCTTAAATAGAGAAGAAAAACGGTGGGAGCGGTGGTGGTGAAAGTGATGGTGGCGGTGATGTTGTCGTGGAAGAAGAAGGAAGAACAAGAAGAAGAAAAGATGAACAAGAATGAGAGGAAGAGGACAAGAAACAAAAAAATATCTGGTGAAAGAATGAAAAGATATCTACTGGGTTTTGAATTTGTCCAAAACTATTACTATTTGGAAATTATTGGATGAATTGGGTACACTATCCAGTAAAGTGATTAGGTGTGATACGTGCGCTACGTCTCACGGTAGTCGCATACGCATCGCGGGAAAGACAAAAAGATTTCTCTCACGTATTAATAACGTTTTTTAAATAATAAATTATTCAATATCATTTTTCACAACTAATTGTTATTATTACTATTTTATTATTATTATTTACTATTATTTTTATTATTTTTATTATTATTATTATTATTATTATTATTATTAGTAATAGTAGTATATATATATATATATATATCTTTCTAAATTACTAAATAACCCCTAGTTATCAGTCGGGGTATTACAATTCAAATACCGCAAAATTTGGGTATATATTCTATCAGTTAATTGGGTTGAGGAGAGCATTGAATTGGTTGCTAGGGAACTTGAATCAAGGTGGAGATTTGTTATGTTTTGGTGATTCAAGCTCCTAGCTAGTTGTTGGACGAAACGGCGAAGCAATTGGTGAAGCAAGGAAGAAGAACGAAGACGCGGAAATTGGGTATTGTCAGTGTGTTCGTGCGAAGACAATTGTCTTCTTACAAGGAGTCTTCGTGCGAAGACAATTTGTTGTCTTCGTGCGAAGACATCGGGTTTGGGCGGTTTCGTTATTTCCTTGTTCGATTTTGGAATGTTTCTTCGTTTCTTTGGGCATAAGTCAGTATCCTAGGCCTATATAAAGACCTAGGGTCGAAACTAACATTGTGTGGTGAATTGTATTGGCTTCTCATCAATAAAATTTGTTCGTTTTGACCGTGGAGGTAGCTAGCCTCAAAGCTATTGAACCACGTTAATTCGTTGTGTTCTTTCTCATCTTGTTCATCGTCTCTTCGCTCCTCTTGTGCTTCCTCTGTCGTTTTCTAACAATAAAGAACACAAGTGATCAAATAAATGATTACATTTTTCAAGAAGAAATGTCATGAAAGCAGAAATCTATGGTTACTTAGACTCAAAGAAGGTGATCGCGACACGACTCTTTTCATAGAATAGCTTCTGAACGAAAAAAGAAAAATACTATTATGGGTAGTAAAGATCGTACTGGTACTTGGAGTACCAACATTCATTATTTTGGAGTACCAACATTCATTATTTTTCTGCAAATTTCATAACTCATTTTACTTCCTTGTTCACTGTTGAGGATCGTGTTTTTTATTCCACCATTCTTGCTATCCCTAGCAAAGTTACACCAGACATGCATAATATGTTTCTGAAACATTTTTCTATGAAAGAAGTAAAATATGATTTATTTGAGATGAATCCCCTAAAAGCACCAATACCATATGGTCTACCAGCCTTTTTTTTATTTAATTTCGACACTACTAGCCTACTATTAGGAATGATTTGATGTCTATGATTATTAAATTTCTGAATGACGATGGTGATATCAGTTATCTTCATGAGACAATTATAGTTGCGAATGTTGGATAGAGTTGAAGCTCTTGAGCTCAAGAGTGAGCTCAACTTGAGCTCTTGAGCTAAACTGTGCATGAGCGAATTCTCGTGTTGAGATGACGATTTCTTCGGCTACAGTTTTCGGTGGAGAAATGGTGTTAATTTATAGCTACGTACGCACGCATCGCCCTTGGGGGTTTGGGTAATATGGTGTTCATAATTTTTATAACATGTTTTAATTCTCCTGGAAAACTGATTTGGAACGTGGGAAGGCAAAGTACGACGTACATGGGTGTTTGCCTCCAGCCACGATCTCCTCGTCTCTTTATAATCGAGGGTTTCATACTCAGTTGAGTGGCAGACGCATCTCTTACTCTCAATCCCGTTGCTCTCTCACTCTCACTCAAACTGTTCAAACGTTGTTTCGTTCGGGCAATCAAGGGTTCGTGCTACACCAGTTGATTGCGACAAGTGGAGTCCTGGGAGGCGATTGTTTCGTTCAAGCCGATAGCACAGGGGGGAAACTCTTTAAGGAAAGCGTTCGTCAACGCAATCCTCTTCTCTGATCAGTTCGTCGACTTTGGTGACATGTTCTTCAAATTAATTATGCATTTGTTTTTGTATGTCGCAATTAATTACCTAACAATGAAGACGTCAATATTGGTGCAACTATTTATGTGTCCCTACTAGTTGATCAACCTGACCAAGATATAATACATACATCGAAAGCTGCTTATGATATTAACATTAATTCAAACACTCATGTGGAGCATCCTCAAAAGAAGCAACTAACTGGTTTGGAATTACATACTTCTTCTTCAGGGTCTCTTTTCAGCTCATTTGGCTATCTCTTGGCTCTTGCTAAAGGGAAATATTGTACACCTGATACTCTTCCTCCTTCAAGCCATTGTGAGAGAATGCTTAAGCAGTCAACAGTTGGTTTTGAGATTGTGCTTGATGTATCTCCCTCCGTTGATGCATGTGATAGTCCTCCTTGAGGGAGATGAGAATGAACAAGCTGGTTTGAGTTTGTTGCAGGGTTCTTTTCTCCAGAATGCAACAGTGTAGAAATCCATAGTTCATCGGCCCGATTCCCCTTTTTTCGGTAACAGACAAGAGATCTGATCATGGTGGTAACAAAGCATTGGATTTGGGAAGACCATATAAAAGTGGCGAGGCGAAGCTCTTTAGTAAGATCTTGACTAGTACGCGCGATGCAGATGCAAATTCAGTTCAACTAGTCAAGATCAGGTTGAACTGAATTTCCATCAACACTGTGGGTACTAGTCGGGTTGTGAACGGGGAAGCTCAGGTCTGTTGAATCGAATTTCCTAATCAGGTTGCGAACGGGGAAGCTCAGGTTGCGGACGAGGGAGGTTAGGGCTACCTATGGATTTCCAGAAGAAGAAGACCTCCCTCGTCTGCAACCCGAGCTTTCCCGTCGGCAAAACTCCAATTTTCCTCCCAAACCTCAAATTTTCCTGAAACTAGTTCATAACATCATTCTCACTCGAATTAACCTGAAAAAGAGGTAATCACATATAAATGACTTATGTCCTTTTTGGACAACATAACCAGATACTCAAGAACATTTGTTATACTACTGTAATTTTGCAAATAAGATTTGGAAATCTACTTATCTTGATTTATCTTTTGATGCACTAATCGTCTCCTCTTCCGTTCGGATCTGGAATAATCTAGGTTATTCGAGAAAGCGCACTGATTTATTCGTCATTATTCTGTGGAACATATTGTTTTCAATTAATAAGTTTGTCTTTGAAGGCCAAACAAGCATATCGACAAATAAAACTATCAATCCAATCTCTCTAAAAAATCACTTAAATGAAACAAATTAGATGAAAAATCACTCAAATCACTAAAAATTCCCTTACTTAAAATCATCAATTTGTATCCCGAATAAGCGCTGTAAATTAGATGAAATTCTCTATGTTTATACGATTATCACTGCGGTTTCTTCTACTAGATCCTCCTATGTTTGAAAAAGTATCATTACTTATTGTTTTTCAAAGGGTACGTCAAGGCATAGCTAGTGGTCAAATACCCTCGTTTGTCACGATCGTTTGATTCCTACCGGCCTCGGAAGAAAACTTTACCGTTACCCAACTCTTCCAAATAATAAAGTTTCAGATCATATCACCCAAAATTTACTTGGAACACCGATTTAATTCAGTCCAATTTCCCGGAAGATGAAGTGGATGCAATTCTTGAAATCCCTCTTATTTCCCCTCTAAATCAAGACAAGTTTGTTTGGACCCAAACTGAAAAGGGGGACTATTCGATTAAGACAACCTATCATATGGTGGTTTCTTACATAATTTGTGAGACCAATACCAATATCTCCAATTCTACCAAAGATACTTTTTGGACAAATCTGTGGAAACTTAACATTCCTAAAAAAAATTAAATTTTCATATGGAGACTTTATCATCACTGTATTGCTACAACAGACAATCTAAGGGAGAAAAATAAGAATCTATTTACCTTCACAATGTTGCTTATGTTCTTATGGTCTTGAAGCTGATGCTCATTTATTCCTTGATTGTTTGTGGATTCGTCAAATTTTCAAGTCCCCTCTTCTAGATCTGGAAATACCCTCGTCGGACCTGCCTTTCTCCATCTGTTTTATGATTTTTTTTTTTCCACAATGAACAGTCAGAAACAACAGATCTTGGGATACCTATTGTGGAATATTTGGTTCGAACGAAATCAGAGAATTTTTAACTCAAATCTAAAACTTCTAATGATTTAATTATATCTACTTTAAACTGAAAACGCATAATTTCAAGAAACTACTTATCTTGGTCGGAAAGTGTTGCATGCAGATACAGGAGAAGAAGCAGAAGTTGTCCGATGGAAGCCGCCACCTATGGGTTTTCTCAAAATGAACATCGATGCCGTTATATCCACTGGACACTGTAGATCTGGCGGTGGGGGCGGTCATTCGTAACTCCCATGGTGTTTTCGTGATGGCTATAGCATTTCTAATCCATTAAACCAACGATCCACTGCTAGTGGAAGCTTATGCGATTGGGGTCGCCATTTCAGAAGGTTCAAATTGAGGTTTTGGTTCTCTGATGATTGAATTAGACAACCAAGTCTTGGTCCGATGTTTAGAGAGAGAGGCGCCGTCTGTGGCTATCTCAGATAAAGAACGGATGATAAATGGCATCTCATCGCAGCTAGGTCATCTTATATATTCTAGGATTGGTTGGTGTAGAAAAGACGAAAATGTCCTTGCTCATACCCTAGCTAAAATGGGCTTGGATTGTGATGTTATTTCTTTTTGGGCTATTACTTGCCCCATCAGCTTGTAGAACATTTGGGCCTTGGATTTAGCCCGCTATCAAATAAAGTACAAGCCTACTTTCAAAAAAAATCAAAAATGTTCCAGTCCAAGCAAAATCCAATCAAACAAAAATATAAAAATTCGTCAAATCAAATTATTTCTCAATCTAAAATAATAGAGCCATACTATTTATTCGCACATCTCCTCTTTTGTACAATTGTTAATTGCTGATAACGTGTTGTGAATCGAGATATGAGGGAAGAAGAATTAAAGAGAGACAACGATGTCGAGGAAATAATATTGATGTCTATTCATTTGAGAGGAGTTTAACTCTGATTTTAAGTTTATCCGTCTCATATTTAAGTTCTTCTACTTCTTGGCCGTGATTCAGCAAATGAATATTGGTCTTGTTTGGATATCGGGGTTTGGTTAACCCAAACCAGAACCCAACCCGGGAGAAGGTCTGGTGACCGGTGTCCGACATTTCTCCATGTGGTGAACATTGAAAGAAGCGGTGTCCAACATTTCTGAAAAGAAAACTAGATGATAGTTTCAATAGCCAGTCACCGGCTTAAATCACCGGCTCATGGCTTTTATCGCCAAATTTACTGGTGCATGTATTACCAAAACCGGTGTATGGCTATTTGTTTTTCTATTTTTTGGTTCTCTGTTGATAACAATTCATGTGAGAGAGAGAGAGTTGTTGCTTATTTTTTACAAAATAATGCAGTTATAAATTCCGGAAAAGAAAAAACCAAGCAAAAAGGAAAGAAAACAAGTTAGAACACCCGGGCACCGGCGATTTAGCCGGGCATGGAAGAAATTTTCACCCAAAAGCCAGGCACAGTACTTTTACCGGTGGACGACAACCACACATTTTTTGGTAAAAATAGAACCGGTGACCGGCTTTAATATGCCGGCCACCGAACCTGCACCAACCCTAACCACATCATCCATACACCACCCTATTATGGAAACCCCCACCCTCACAACCCGCCTCGAACAAGCCTAGTAACTTCCTCATTTACTTGAATCCAGAGACTTCACATTCTACCTAAGGCTCTTTATTATCATATAAATCTATGCCCATAAAACACACAACGTCAGAGTCTTGTTGAGACGGATTGGTAAGAGATCATCATCATTATAGGTGTTGTCAGAAGTGGGGGAAGAAAACATACTGAGAGGTTGACCCGATGAGGATGAGTCAACTACCCTTCTCAAGAGTTATCTTTATAAACCTATAAAGAAAATGTTCATTATTTTAAAATAAATAAAATACGCAGTTACTCGGCCATTTAAGTCGATCAAAGCCCTCACTCAAATTGGCACAAATAAATAATGTAATATCTAATCAAATTTATTAACTCTACAAATATGACTTGACTTTAAGAAATATAAGATAAATCAAGAATTATACTCCAAGTAATTAATGTTGGTATTACACCACTAAGCCCGCTAGACAACATTTGGTGATTGAAATGGCACGTTGGCTTGGTGTACTCGCTGCTTGGTTCAATGAGACATGTTAGCTGCTTGGCGACGTTAACTCTATGTTGGTAAAACCGTTTGGTGCCATTGGTTGTGAAAGACGAACCCTTTAGGGTTTGATTTAACAACAATTCAACATCAGAGAGAGAGATGAGGATGAGGAATTAGATCCGAGAGTGAATGGACAAGACAAAGTGTGTCTCAATGCATATCTCAACATACAGAATTGTGTTGATATTTGTTATGGGTGATTGATCAGACGTTGGATGAAATCTCTATTTCTAACGGTTGTGGTCAACTGAACGTGATGGTAATTGCAGTGTTCATCCTTAGAATTTATTATAAATACAGTTAAGCCCCTAAAGTTAACCATGGGCCTGTTTTGAGTCCGGCTGGTTGAGTGGGGCAGCTGTGAGGGGTCACCTTGGGCTATCTTCTTGGGCCTGCTAGGATTGGGCTTCCTTGTATAGTCTAATAGGATGTGCCATTGCTATGATCCTATGGGCTCGAGTCTTGATCAAATTTGTTGGGTGGTTTGGCTTGTCTTTTACTGGTTCCTTGGGTTGGCTTGGTTGCTGTGGCTTTTGCTTGGTTCATTATCCTTTGATAACTCTCGGTTGAGTTTGGAAAATTAGTGGTTTTAGCTTGGTGCCTTGGCCACGATGAGAAGATTATTGTCGGCTGAATGTTGCATGGAGTTGTTGAACGCTCCTAGAGTTCACTGCAAGCTGTAATGTGATGTTAGTCGCTTCCTTGTGAGTTGATGAAAGCTGACTGTTTGCGTAGTGCTTGGGAGTCTACTGGAAGGAGGATGATAGTTTTATGAAAGGATAATTGGATATGGATAAAAAAAAGTCTCAGAACGTAGCTTACAACCTGGAGCTGTATATATAGCTTGCAGGTAAATAGAAGTTAAAAGGAGAAGAAACAACAGTAAAGACACAAGGATAACTTTAGAAAGAAATTGCACTTTTAGTCCTCGCACTTCTGCCACAAATGCTTGAACCACCCACTGACTTTGCCACGAAGCCCTGAGCTTTATTCAAATTTCATAAATAAGCAAGTATTTTTAACAGGCCCCCTCAAGCTGGAGAGTGTATATTTAACACTTCCAGCTTGCTTAGAAGTCTATGAAATGTTGCAGGTATTAACGGTTTAGTCAAGATATATGCTTGTTGATGGGCAGATGACACATGTAGAAGCTTCACCTTCTTCTCTTGAATGCGATCTCTAATAATGTGACAATCCATTTCTATATGCTTGCTTCTTTCATGAGAAACTGGATTATGCGCGAGATGAATTGCTGACAGACTATCAGTATAAATTACTGGAGCACTTTCGGGTTCAATCTTTAAATCTTGCAGTAGATAAGTTAGCCAAGTTAACTCACATACGGTGCTTGCCAGGCATCTATACTCGGCCTCTGTCGAGCTTCTTGAAACTATGCCTTGTTTCTTTGATTTCCAGGACACTAAGCTTTCTCCAAGATAAACTAAAAATTCTGATGTCGACCTCCTTGTATCAGGGCAACCACCCCAATCGGAATCCGCAAAGGCCTTAAGTTGAACTGAAGAAGATGATGGAAAATAGATGCCCTGACCTAGATTGCTTTTGATGTACCTTAAGACCTTATTTTCAGCGGTAAGATGTGTATTAGTAGGAGAGCTGACAAATTGACTGAGTCGATGTACTGCAAAACATATATCTGGTCTTGTGTTGCATAAGTACATCAATCGCCCAACGGGTCTTCTGTATGAGGCCACTGCATTAAAGTCTAAGAGAATTCCACCTTGAGCATACAATTTGACACTATGATCCATGGGTGTACTAGCTGGTTTACATCCTAAATAAGCAGTATCCACAAGTATCTCCTGCGCAAATTTTCTTTGGCAAAGAGACATACCCTGCTGAGTTCTTGCTACTTCTAGTCCCAAGAAGAAGCTAAGTTTCCCAATACCTTTTAGCTTGAAATGATGGTTCAAATGGTGCTTCAGTGATTTCATCCTTGACATGTCATTACCTGCTAGAATTATATCATCGACATAAACTAATAAGGATATAAAAGATCCACCTTCCTTTTGCACAAATAGAGTATAGTCAGCCTTTGATTGAACAAATCCTAAATTCAGAAGCGCACTTGAGAATTTGCTGAACCATTGTCGCGATGCTTGCCTGGGCCCATACAAATATTTCCTCACCTTGCACACTAACGGTTCCTCTCCTCTAGTAACATTGTTTGGCACCTGAAAACCTTCTGGTAACTCCATGTACACATCCTCAACCAAATCACCGTGTAAGAAGGCGTTATTTACATCTAACTGTAATAAATGCCACTGATTAACTGCAGTCAAAGCCAAGAGACATCTTACTGTTTACAACTTCGTGACAGGAGAAAACGCCTCAGAGTAATCTAACCCTTCGTTTTGAGTAAATCCCTTGGCGACTAACCTTGCTTTGTGTCTTTCTATCGAACCATATGAATTGTGATTTATTTTATAGACCCACTTACATCCGACGGTGGTTGTCCCATCTGGTAAATGTGTAAGAATCCAAGTATTGTTTTCCTCCAAAGCTTTGATTTCTGTCATCATTGCATTCCTCCATTCTTCATATTGCACTGCTTCAAAATAAGTAGTGGGCTCTCTTGCACTAGTCACCCCTGACAATGCCATTCTGTATTGTGGTGATAGATGTACTTCAGACACATAATCATGAATATCATACCTCACTGAGTTGCTTCTCTTATTGGTTCCCATTTGGTAATCCTTTAAATAAGTTGGTAGTTTTCTTTCTCGGGTAGATGTTCTCAAAATTGGCTCCTGCAACACCATGTGGTCCAGTGGTGCTTCAGCTTGAAATGGTCCTTCCTCCGCACATGTTTCAGTCCTCACTTCTGGGCCATAAATTGGAGGATTTTCAGAAGAGTCATCAATGACAGTAGGCAAAGTGAAATCGGCTGCTTCTTCATGATGAACATTGTCCTGCCTTGTGTTAACCTTCATCTGAAAAGGGAATAAATCTTTTGCAAACACAGCGTCTCTTGAGATGATAAAAACTATGTGTCTCTAGATTAAACAACTCATATCCCTTGATTCCATATGGGTACCCTATGAAAACACATTTAACTGATCTTGGATCGAATTTGGTTCTACCTTGTTTATAAGTGCATGCAAAACAAAGGCACCCAAATGTCCCCAGATGATTATAACTCGGAGTAACTTGGTGCAATATCTCAAAGGGACTCTTATTACCAGTAACAGAAGATGGTATCCTATTAATTAAATATGTAGCTGTTAAAATGCATTCTCCCCAAAAATGTAATGGTACCTGAGACTGAAATCGTAAAGAACGTGCAACATTTAACAAGGACTGGTGCTTCTTTTTTACGATGGCATTATGCTCAAGTGTCTCAACGCATGACTTCTGGTGCACAATCACTTTATCCACAAAGAAAGCTTTGAGTTCCAGTTCTGGAGCGTTGTCTGTTCTCATGACCCTGATCTTGCAATTGTATTGAGTCTCAATCAGCTTATAAAATTCAGGTATAATTTTTTCCACCTCTGACTTGTGCTTCATTAAATAAACCCATGTCGTTCTCGAAAAATCATCAACAGTTGTCAAAAAATACTTATGCCCAGAAATAGTAGGTCCCCTATAAGGACCCCACGTGTCGCAATGAAAAAGTTTGAAGGGAACTTCAGAATGTGTATGTGAAACAGGAAAAGGTAATCTTTTATGTTTAGCCAAATGGCAAGTGTTGCAACATCCATTACTTGTATCCGACGTATAATTCAGTGCATCGCGCATCATCTCAACCTTCTTAAAATAAGGGTGCCTCAATCTTAAATGCCACATATCTTTAGAAACAGAAGAAGAATTGTGCTTGTGTAAAAGTGACGAACCAATTGGTGTTTCGAGCAAATATAAGCCCTCACTCTTAATACCAACTCCAAGAGTCACCCATCTATTACTGTCATGGATGTAACACTGAAAATAACTAAACACTCAGATGTGAAAAGAAGGCACACATCTGAAACAGAGATGAGATTAAAGTGAAAAGAAGGCACACATAAAACTCCGGTAAGTACAAAACCTGGACTCAAACTTACAGTGCCAATGTGAGTCACTGGGACAGGAACTCCAGTCGGCAGATGAACGTAAGTGTTGCTGACTGCCTTCGCTGAACTGAAAGTGTAATACCCCGTGTGATTAAAAGTGTAATTGACGAATTTTCTTTGCTAATTGTAGATAATTCTATGACAAGCGAGGAGGTGTTTGTAATTTCAGAAAGCATAATTAGTTAACTAGACACTTAGTTGGGGGTGAGAGTTGTAGATTGTAAAGGCTTCATCACCTTGAGAGCAATTAAATAAAAAAAAAAAAAAAAAAAAAAAAAAAAAAAAAAATTAATCCACATCCCCCAACCCTGCCAACGGGTTGCTCCCATTCCCCAACAAAATTGCACTCCCCAAACTTTTTCTCTCTCCCCCGTCACCTTCTCTCTCTCTCTCTCTCTTCTATTTATTTGTTTTCTCTTCTCCTCTTCGGCAAACCCAACCCGAGACCACCCAACACCTTCACCACCTCCTCCTCATCTCCGCCTCTCTCTGCCTCCGTCTCTCTCTCTCTCGCCCTCCTCTGTTTTGGATGGGAGAAAACCCAGCTCCGCCTTCACCTCCGACGCATCTCCACCCGCCGGAAAACACCACCCCCGACGCCCCAACGCCATCACCACAACCTCTACCTACACCACAACCCATCTCTCTCCCCTGACCTCCCTCCTCCTCTCTGTTTTGCCGGCGGAGCAGCAGCAACAGCAGCGGCAGCAATGGCCGCTGCCACCGCCGAGAAGACCCACCGACGGGGAACCCACCACGAACACCACCCGATTCACTCACCCCTCTGTCCCTCGACGTCTCTGCGCTCTCCCCCTCTCTGTTGATCCACGCAGACAGCAACAAAAGTGACAGAAGTAGAAACAGCCGCCAACGCCGCCGTTCCACCATGGATTCCGGCGACGAACTCGAGCCCAACGAACCCGGCGGTACCCATCGCCGGTTCTCTATTCGTACGAGCTCCTGAGCATGCTAGGAGCACGATGAGACTGAAAACAAAGCCTGAAGTTTGCCGGAGTCGTCCCGTCAAGCGGCGACACCGAGCTCACCGGCGGCGAGCTCGACCCACCTCCGTTCTTCGTCGTTTTCCATTATTCTTTGAGTGGGTAAGCTTGAAATCACCTCCTTAGTCATTTTCAATCATAAAAATTCAGACTTGATGGCTTGAAGTTATTTGAATCGGATGGGTGAGTGGTGATCATGTACCACTGTAAGAGTATTATAGGGGGGTTGATTTGTTGTTTAATAGACTTGTGGGGAAGTAAATGTATTTTAAGGAAACTGTTGGGGGGCTTGACGCATTTAATTAATCTGCTTATATATAAATATACTTGCATTTTAGCTTAAATTGTTACTTTAAGTTGCTAAGTTGTATTTTAAAAATAAATGGAAACAAGTGTTTTGTAACATAAATAAGACAAATTTCTACAAATTAGGAATTTGTTTCAATACATCATCTCTAAGTTGACTAAAATGTATCGCGTGTATATGTATATATGTATAAAATGAGAAATAGTGTTGTTGTGAGTTATTAACTAAATATAATTATGATTTATTGATATAAGTAGTGGATTTTCAAATGTTCATAAGATTTTTACCAACAAGTAAACTTGCTAAAATTGAATATTGCTAGTTATAGATTACTTATGAATCATTATGAAGTGACTCCTTCAGTTAAGTATAGCAATTTTACGATTTGTATGAATTGTTGTTTATAAATATTCTAAATTTCTTATGAATAGTAAGACTTTTTATTAAATAATAAATAGTTGTGAAAATAATATTCTATCGGTATTTCAAAAGTGTTGATTATTAGTAACCCCCTTTTTCTCTTATAAATAATAATGTTAATATTTTATCACTAAATGAGTTATACTACTATTAAATATACGTACGTTTCCTAAAAATTATTACGTTCGGGGTTATAATAGTTGGATTTGGGATTTTTGCTCTGGCCAAACACTCAAATAGGATTAGTACATTTATTTGTTTAGAATTACCGGAATCGTGACTAGATGATTTATAAATTGTAGGCGACAGTTTCATAGACGTGGGCTACGTCGACTACCCGTAGTGGGGCTACTTCCGGATAATTGTCGTTTCGACCCTCGCGGTGAGTTATATGCTTAGCCTCGATTGCCTAGCTCACTTCGTGTCAAAATGTGATTTATATTTTCTGTCTCAAAAATACTTGTGAGTTTTACGAGCTTAGCCTTGCGTGCCAGCTTATTTCATGTCCACTACTCGTTTGATTGAAAATGGTTGTCGTGTTTCATCTCCTACTTGATAGATGCGTTCTTATTGTTTTCGAATCTTTGAAATATTATTTGAGCTTGGAATACTTGTCACACTTGATCAGAAAATCAGTAATAACATAATCAATACGAACCAGTGATGTGACTTATATTGGGTGATGATTCCCTGGGCTTAGTCCCTAAAGAGATAATCCGGTTCGATCCCCGGAGTAAAGTAAAATGATTCGCATGTACCGGAACCAGTTATGTTACTTTGATCGGCTCCGGCCGGGAACACCGATACCAGCGAGTTCCCCTAGTCTACTTGTTGTAGGCTTGGATCTTGCTTTATTACAGTCGGCTCCGGCCGGGAACATCGACACCAGCTAGTTCCCCTTGGCTTGTACGCCTTGGACTTTGATCGGCTCTGGCCGGGAACACCGATACCAGCGAGTTCCCCTTGTCTACTTGTCGTAGGCTCGGATCTTGATTTATTATAGTTGGCTCCGGCCGGGAACACCGATACCAGCTAGTTCCCCTTGGCTCATACGCCTTGGACTTATGATTGGCTCCGGCCGGGAACACCGATACCAGCTAGTTCCCCTTGGCTTCTACGCCTTGGATCTTTTACTGCCTAGGATGGCTAAGGGACTCCGTGTGCCCTGACATATAGATACCACTCCTTTGATTGACGCTCTTAGGAGGGTGTTGCAACACTTAAGGTCTAGTATGTCTGATTGTGGTCACTGGTCTACCCGGGTACTGTGAGATCAATAATAATACGATTACTATATTTGGAAACAGTTATTTGTAAGTCGTGTTACGAACAGTCATACCATACCTGAAAGAATTAATCGGGAAACTTTTGACGTATCATAAATGTTATTGAGACATCGTGGCAAACGGATTTGTTGTGAGAAAACTAATCGACACTTGTTATTTGATAACTCGACGTCTTTGTTGGCATTATTAGTTGGCAGACCTTTGTCGGCATTATTATATACGACTACTGTGCTTAACGGTTGGATTATTGGATTCTATTTTGGTTTTGTGTCATTATTTAACATCGGTGTTTTACTGTTTTGCACTCTGATAAAGTTTTTACTTATACTCTGTTACTCTTGTTTATTTAACACGTGACCCTACAGCCTTTCGTAACCTTCCTGTTTTTACATGCTAAGGTGTAACTCACTCAGCGTTTTTGCTGACTTTCGAAAAACTGCGGTCTTTGTTTCATTCCCCCGCAGGTCTAGGAGCTGGGATTTTGGAGTAGCGGGATTCGAGACACACGTAGATTGTCACACATCATCACTTTACGATGAGAACACTAGTTTAACATCAGTATATTAATGTTGTAGCATGTATTGTAGCCTAAATACGATAATGTAATAACTTGTTATTTAACTTTTATGGGATGTAATGTTCTCGATTTCCGCTATTCAAGTAGCACTCTCCCGGTCTCTACCGAGCCGGAACAGCGGAGTGTTACAGAAAGAGTTAAGGGAACAACACATATGATATGTTGCCCCTGAATCAATGATCCAGGAATGACTAGCTCCAACGCCTTGAGGAACAAGTGAAGCAATGCTCTCCATATTCATCACTCCTGCATTAAAATGATATCCATAATTACCAAAGCCAAATTGTTGTTGGAGAGGAGTATCGTAGGATATAGTCGCATTTGAAGCTGCTGACTTAGGACTATAAGGTCCCGTTGACTCAACTACAGCAGGTGCTGGCTGGTGTACATTGGTGGCATGTAGTTGATCACTCAACATATTCATCAATTGTATGCACTGCCCTTAAGTAAGATTGAGATTATGAGCTGAATTTCCAACCATGAATTTATCTGCAGTTTGTGGCCTCTGATTATCTAAACCGGATACGTTATGAGCTTGAGGGGGTGCTCTTGGTCTATGCTTAAAACCTGGTGGAAACCCATGTAGCCTGTAACAACTGTCCTTCACATGACCTTCAATCCCACAGTAGGTGCACACTAATTTGGACTTGTTATTGTGCTTAAAGTTTCGGACTCCCTGAGACTTGCGTTGGTAGGTATAACTCTGTCCAAATCCTAGATGATTACCTTGATTGGGACGTCCACCCTGTGCATAATTCGAGTAACCTCCCCCTTTATCAAAATAACCTTTCATGTATTGTCCCTGAATGCCATTCGAAATCCCTCCTTTGCTGTACATTGCCATGGACTAATCAGAATTTGTGGAGGTTGAACGAGATGACGAACAAGAACTGATTTCTGCTTGCCTTTCTTGTTGTACGACCTTTGCAAACACTTTATTGAGCGAAGGCAAAGGTTCGACAAGAAGTATTTGGTCTCTCACAGGAGTAAAACAATCATTACGTCCAATAAGGAATTGCATAATGCATTCCTCCTCATAGTTACTATAGAGTGTTTTCAGGATACCACATGAACAAGTACTAATATTTCCACAAGTACACTCTGGAATACATTTATAATTTGATAGTTCATCCCATAAAGACTTTAGCTTAGTGAAATAGCTAGTGACATTCAGTCTCCTTGCTTCAATTCAGCTATAGACTTACTCAACTGAAAAATTCTAGGACGATTCTTCTGTGAGTAGTGGTCTCTCAAATCCTCCCAAATATCATATGAAGTACTTCTATAGACCACAGAAGATGCTATTTTTTTCGATACTGAATTTAAAAGCCATGACATGATCATGTTATCACAGCGTTCCCATTGATTGTGCAGAAAAGTATCATTCACAGGATCTGACAATGCTCCAGTCAAAAAACCCAATTTGTTTTTAGCTCTAAGGGCTAATATCATGGACCTACTCCATGTATTGTAGTTATCTCCTTGCAATAATTGAGAAACCAGAATCGTACCAGGGTTAACAGCAGTATTGAGAAAATACGGCGAAGTAATATCAGCTCCCTCGTTCTGATTTTGGTTCCTAGCCACTGGAGTCGTGTCCATGATCTTCTAATTGCAGAGGAAGAATAACCCAGAAGAATCGTTGGCAGAGCTAGAGGCGAACCATAAACAAAGAAACCCTAGGTATAGAGCCAACCAGGCTCTCATACCATTTTTATAAAAGGATAATTGGATAAGGATAAAAAAAAGTCTCAGAACTTAGCTTACAACCTGGAGCTGTATATATAGCTTGCAGGTAAATAGAAGTTAAAAGGAGAAACAACAGTAAAGACACAAGGATAACTTTAGAAAGAAATTGCGCTTTTAGTCCTCGCACTTCTGCCACAAATGCTTGAACCACCCACTGACTTTGCCACGAAGCCGTGAGCTTTATTCCAATTTCTTAAATAAGCAAGTATTTTAACAGAGGATGATACAGACTGATTTCTAGCTTGAACGTTGTTTCGGTGCAAAGAATAATTGTTGCAACTATGCATTTGAGTTGATGTACTGTATGCTAGCTTGGTGCAATATTTTAGTCCTTTCTTGGTTAGCTCGATGGTGCACTTTGTAGCTGTATTCGTGGGCTACTTGTGTCTAATTTCTTGATCATAAGATATGTCCATGATTGAAGTTAACCGCTCCATCTATATAAGTAGTTTCCTGTTTCATTTCTGAGTAGAGCGAAATGTAATCCCTATTTGTTGAGAGCAACAAAAAGGTGGTGACGACTCTCGTATGTCGCGAGTACTTTCTTCTACTTTTTTGAGGGATGTCGCGAATACTTTCGTTAATTATGTTCACTGAACATTTAAGCTTGTTTCGTACAACTAGAATTGAGTGACAATACTAAGTCGAGACTCTTACATTGTCTCTTTGATGTTCCTTTACTCTTCTTCCTTTCTCTGGGGTTAATTTAATTCTTCTTCCTGACAAGTTAAACCTTTATGTGTTGACATGGGCTATTATTGGACCGGGCTAACTTGCCCATGTAGTCGGCCATTGGTTACATATGAGTCTACGGTGAGAGAAGGTTTGATTTTTGAGCTTCAGGCTCACTTGCTAATGTAATAAATAAATAAATAAATAAATAAATAAATAAATAAATAAATAAATAAATAAATAAGAAAAGTAATATGGCTTTGCTAGTTGTGGTAGCTCAAAAAAAAAAAAAAAAAAAAGTGGTAGAGTGTTAAACCCCTGCATGAGATCCCGAGTTCAAATCTCATTGACAACAAAACAATTTCTCCCAAGAAAACAAGTTGGAAAGAGTTACCAAGAGTCCGAGACAAATGTATGACTTGAAATAGTGTGATGATTCGAAAGTCCGAGACAAAAGTATGACTTAAAATAATGTGATGATTCGAAGATATCACTTCAATATCGTGCAAATCCACCGTAATTGTACAATTTGTTTTGAATCAGTTACTAGAAGAGAGGCAGCAACATTGAGAATTATTACGTGAAATGTTATTAAATGTTCGGAATATTTAATTATTATGATTAAATAAACATAAATAAGCAATCATTCACGTTAATGAACTAGTGTTACTGTATATAATTTTCTCAAATACTACATATAGGCAGAAAAAATAAAACAACGATTCCAACAATTGTGTACAGAAAACATATAAATGAAGGATCAAAACAATCCGATATTTTGTATAAATGTTCATTCCATGATTATTGATTTCATCAGCTTCATGTCCTCAGCCACATAAGTAAATTTAATTTCTTATATTCATTTTCTAAAAATCTAGATTCTATGGTAGCCACAACTTTCACCATACTAAAAGAATCCACCAACAAAATCTACGGTCCACTTGATAATCCACGTAAGCATCCAAATGGATTGACATATGACACGTGGTCCAATAGGAAAACATTTCCAACAATGGGTTACCCAATAAGAATCAATATTTGGATTTGCCTATTATCTATCATCACCTCTTCCTTTTGTACTTGTACCAGTTCTCTTGCCACTTCTTCAACCACTTCACCTCCCTCTTCCTCTTCTTCTTCCATCTCTCTCCCTAGCCTTCTATCCCAACATCAATCACAACTCCGGCAATGGCATCGAATACATTAATGAGCTGCGGCATCGGCGCCGTTTGCCCGGCAGTTCTCTCCTCATCCAAATCAAAGTTCGCGGCAGCGTTGCCGCTGCCAAACTCCGGTGCCATTGCCGGAACTGGCCGGGTTAGCATGACGTCCGATTGGATGCCCGGCCAGCCGCGCCCACCTTACCTAGATGGCTCAGCTCCAGGGTATGTCAAATCTCTTATATTCTGTTTTTGCAAACATTATGTCTTCTTAATGAATTTAGCTGATCCCTAAGTGTGGTTGATTGTAGTGATTTCGGGTTTGACCCGCTCGGACTCGGTGAGGTTCCAGAAAACCTAGAGAGATACAAGGAATCTGAACTCATTCACTGCCGATGGGCAATGCTTGCTGTTGTAAGTTCTTTTATTTGACACTGATTTAATCAATGAGGATATTGTTTAGTAGTAGAGACATCATTCGTCTTAATTATGTTGTAATATATAGATATGTAAGATTAATAAAATTATGAATGCAAGTAATCAGATGTCTAATGTAAATCATACGAAAAGCATGAAAATGTAGTTGATTGTGAGAGCATTCACTAACTTAGATAACTTATTAAGCTCAAGCCAATAGGTTTATCTCAAATTATAGATACGGCTGTTATATGTTTTAGTTCACTGATCGGGTTTCAAGTTATAAATGGTTATGATTATTTTGTTGGAGAACCCTACACGATACATATATAACTAATTAACTATTGGAAAATACTAAGAGTGGGTTACACTGGTGATTATTTTCTTCAGAGTCTATTACACATTTAATCGCTCAATTATATTCAGAACCCGTATCCAATAATCTTTGAAGCCCCGGAAAACTTTAGTTATGTCTGAGGATACGAATTTGGCTGCATCAATTATTAGAAGCACAATGGCATTATGTAACTTCCAGAGACCAGAATGTCAATGTAAAAGCATCAACTTTAGGTAAGTTAATAGCACTAAAATAGAGAGTCAAACTAGTAAAAGTGCTGGAGAAAACCCTTGCTAATCGGGTGTCCTACTTTTTAGCTTACCAAATGTAGCAATCTATCTCGTCCAAAGCTACTCATTTATAACAAATAACATATTCAACTAGTTCAAGTAGTTCAAGTAGAGTACTATTAGATTATTTAGAGCCTGTTTGGTATCCATTTATAACCAACAACAATGAAAAAATATGTTGAAAAAACACGTTTAAAAACAGAATCAAAAACATGTTTGCAATGTGCCGAAAAACAGTATTTAAAATAAAAAACATTGTTTAAAATAAAAAAACACGTTTGGCAGTATTACTAAATTTCAATGTTAATTTGCTTGAATATTATGTTTACGTACAATATTGACATATATTTGTTGCTTCATGCATCCAATCATAATCGAAATGTCTTTGACCACTAAAAAACACCAAAAAAACACCAAAGTTGTTTCTATGAACTTTTGTTTTTCAGCATGTTTATGTTTTTAAACAGGCAAAAAAACAGCATTGTCCAGTGAGTTTCTCAAAAAAACAGTGTTTTTAAAGAATCTTTTTTTATAAAGAGGGATACCAAACATGCACTTAAAGAGTCAACAGGCTAAAATGAAGAAGTAAAATCATTCTAAATTTTGGACAAGTAGTTTAGAGAGCACTATTGTGTATGCTCTAAGTATTGGTTTTAACTTTTAAGTTCTTAATTCATTATGCAGCCAGGGATCCTAGTTCCAGAGGCATTGGGTTTAGGTAACTGGGTAAAAGCACAGGAGTGGGCAGCAGTTCCGGGAGGACAAGCCACTTACCTCGGCCAACCGGTTCCATGGGGCACCCTTCCAACCATATTGGCCATCGAGTTCCTTGCCATCGCTTTTGTTGAGCAGCAAAGGAACATCGAGAAGAACCCTGAAAAGAGGAAGTACCCCGGTGGAGCATTCGACCCTCTTGGATACTCCAAGGACCCTAAGAAGTTCGCAGAGCTCAAGGTCAAAGAACTCAAAAATGGTAAGCACAATCTAAATTGAAATAGCTTTCATATCATAATGTTTAAACCAGATAGTGAGGGGCTTACCAGAGATGGTTATATTGTTTTTTCACAGGACGTCTTGCCTTGTTGGCTTTCGTGGGATTCTGCGTGCAACAATCAGCTTACCCAGGGACAGGACCACTGGAGAACTTAGCGACTCACTTGGCTGACCCATGGCACAACACCATTGGCGACATCATCATCCCTAGAGGCCTTTAGATGGAAGCTGCTTTTTTCTTTACCTAAACCCACTGTAAAACTCCCCCGTAACAATCTTTGTACTGAAGTAAAACTGAGTGTATGAGATCTATGGATGTGTAAAAATGTTGTCCTTTTACCAACTGTCTTGCTATATGAAGCGCGTCATATCAGTAAAATTTTAACCAAGGGGACCGAAAAATGCAAATTCATAATGTAAGAAGCTTACTACAAGAAAAGAGGAGAGAAAATAGTGTATACGCGAAATTGCTTTATTTCTAATACATGATGCAATGTTGCTGATGACCTGATATTCTATACTCTAGCCATAAACCTTCAGCAAAGGTATGTTTTCTTCTCTAGATCTCAGAAGAGAGCTGTGCCTTCTAGGAAATTCAAAAAGTTTTCTCAGTAGATCTGCCTTTTAGTGTCTTGGATGTTATAACATTACCAATAGAGTAATCACAGTGAATGGCGACAGAAGTGGTATGAGCAGTAGTGGGTGAGAGCATCCAGGTTGAGGAGAAGATGATGCATCTGTTGAAACAAAAACAGAATATGAAAATATGTAGATAGGCATGGGCATGAATTGATATGCTGGACTCGATAAAGTAAGCAATAAGTTATACATGAAATGCCATGTAGTGTAGCATGCGAAATGAGTAGAACTGTAGAACTATATGAAATTTGATTGATCCTGTCGATACCTACCATCAACTAGACTGCTCAAGAGTAATCAATTAGGGTCATAGTTATCAAAATCTTACGATTCACGATTCGTATCCTACGATTCGATTCGATTCACCCATGAAACGATGCGAATCCCTTAGTGAATCTTTAATGGTCAAAAAATTATTTGAATCCCGATTCAAGAGTCCGAATCTTACGATTCAGTTGCGATTCAGACCGATTCTACGATTCACCTTCGATTCATGTGAAGGTTTTTTTTTTTTTTGAAATGCATGTGAAGGTCTAATTGAGTTGAAGCATCAGTCTAAGAAATAATACTTCCAACATTACTTACTACATTTATGTCTATTTTGCAACATGCATTTGTTTGAAATTACGAGGGCATTTTTCTCAATATAGTTTTTCTATTATTTTCTATCTCCTTGGCATCTTTTAGTTCCTTGCTCCACATGCCTATCTATATCTAGATACTCTTCATCTTTTAGATGTGTGAAACTCCTAATCACTAATTTTATGGATGCGATTTTCCAAGAATTTGAGCTTTCCTTTTGTAAAAATGAATATTTTGTTCAATAATGTTACAGCTTTATGAAATATTTTATCATATCTAAATAAAATTATTGCAAGCTGAATCTTTACGATTGACGATTCGATTCGATTTACGATTCAGTGAAGGTGTATTTCGATTCACTATCTGAATCCCGATTTGACAACTATGATTAGGGTAAGCAACTATACCTGCATCATGAGTAGTTTCTGGCGATGTAGTTCCTGCCACACTGCTGTTATTTGATCCTTGTAAGCTTTCTGAGATTGAAGCTGATGTGGCCAAGTAAGACCTTGTTAACTTCTTGACAACGGCCATCCCTTGGGTGCTACAATGGGACATAAATTAACAGGAAGTTTAACTATTTATACATTTTATACGTTTTCTAAGCAATTTTCCATCTTCTGGAGAACCAACCATTCATAAGGCTTTATTATACCTTGAACTAAGAAGGTAGTTAGCTCCAATTTCGCCAGCATAGAGTGCATCAACCCAGCTATCGTTAAGCAATTTCTGCAAAACAACAAGTTTCTTCTCGTTCGGGATGGAATTGCTAGTCATGATCGCATTTGCAGGAACCTTTCCGAATCTGTTCAAAGCCAATCAGTAGCAATTCAATACAAACCCTTTTTAGTGGAGGAGAGAAAGATCAGCAATTAACCCATGCAATCATAGTTTTCAGAACCGGACCGGCCATCGAACCGGTGAGACACTGGTTCACGGTCGGACCGGTCGGACCAGTGGTTGGACCGGTTCAACCGCACGTTATTTTTAATAATATATAAATATTATTTATATATATAATCATATAATATAAATATGAAATTAACTGGAATACGTTTAAAAAATATATACAGCTTATGAATAACATGTAATTAATTTTCTATAAAAAATAACATATAATTAATTTTTTACATTAATATAATATATAGCTTTTTTAACAATAATATAATATATAGCTAATAAACAAGTACAGCTAATATTGCACTTTAAAAAAAATATAAATAATAAAAACCAAGTACTACAACTGCCGTTTGACTTTTCCCTTGCTTTGTTATTATCTCCTCTATAACCTCTCATTCTTCTCACTCCAAACCTTATCCCCTCCATATCTCTTCCTATCCTCTTCCGGTTGTTCTCTCTCGTCTCTCCCACCACACCACTCCCTCTTCTCACATGGAGTCTTGTTCACTTTGTGGATCTCTCGATTTGTGGATCTTCAATTTCTGTATAATGGAGCCCTCATTGCTTCACTCGGCAAAGACTCGCAGTGAGAGAACCAACTGATGTCTGATGGTTGAGGACGAGAGGGTCAACAGTGAGATTTTTTTGGATCTTCAATTTTTTGTGCAAAAACCGTTAGAACCGGTTAAAACCGGCCGGTTCACCGGTTCGGTGAAAACCGCCGGTTTTTGACCGGTTTTGACCGGCTTTCTGCATGAGCGGTCCTTTCGCTAGATCGGACCGGTTACCCGCCGGTTCAACGGTTGAACCGGTCGAACCGGCCGGTCCGGTCCGGTTTTAAAAACTATGCATGCAATGATAACAACAAAGTTTTAGCAATCCCTACAACGTTATGCATAAAGAGCTAGCACCCAAACACGGAAATTTCTTTCAACATTTGATAAGCTTCTCTCCGGGTTAATAGTTCCTTGGTTTTCATCACATATTCCCATGTTACCATGGCATTACACCTTGGTAACTAGGAACTTTGACGTTCCGGTATTGCAAAATTATTGTACTTGTAAAAGTGCAACAGAGTACTATGATTAATTGTAGCATATAACTCCAATTCCATGCCTGGTTCTCATCCCAACTAACCAGGAACCACATTAAACCTGAAATTGTCTAAAACTTGACAGGTTCTAAATTCACAATGTCACCAGTTTCAGTGCAGTGTTCTCACTTTGGCACTGACAAGAAAGCTTTACAGGTATGTTTGGTGCACTTCAAAGATTCCCTAATTCACATAACCCTCGTGAAGGACTTATTCTAGTTCTGGGAATAATTGTTAGAATATCCCTTCATTTAGAAATGTGTTAAATAAAACAATGAGTTAAGGACTGAAATTCATCACTTACGAACAAGTTCCTGGGTAGCCATTAATTTCCCTGCAACCTCCTTGTGGACAAAGATACCTGCAGCATCATATTTTACAAGAAAATCACATAAATGAGAGTGAGGCTACTAAGTTTGCTAAAAACATAAACTCACGAGTCCGATTAGAATCCAAAGAATTGCAAGAAAACGCAAAGACCCCCCCCCCCCCAAAAAAAAAGAAAAAAGAAAAACAGAAAAAAAAAGAACCCATGAAATCGCAAGAAAACAGAGAGAAAATTAAATGGACATGATATTGATCCTTAGCCTTTTTACTTGACAAATTTATTTTTAGTATTTGCATCCTGATAGTATGTATATTAATAGATAAGATGGTATTGACCATTAGGACAAGTCTGCCAATGTCAGTACATAATTATGACTACAAACAAGGTTTTCCTTGCCTTTCTCTTTTCTTCCACAAAAACCAGGTTCCAAAAAGGGCAGTAAATGAATGCTCATGGAAAGTGGGTCGTGACAGATAATAAAAGACAATAATTAATGGATAATTTCATTTTTCATATGGAAAATAAAACTATAAGCTCGTTAATCTGTTTCATATACTTCGTAGGAACATGAAGCGATAAAAACATGAATGATGAAAAACATAATTGATGGTTTTGTAGTACCATGAAGAGATAAAACATGAATGACGAAAAACATCATTGATGGCTTTGTAGTACCATGAAGAGATAGAACGTGAATGACGAAAAACATCATTGATGGCTTTATGCTCATAAACCAAAAATTTTACATACTTGAAATCTCTGACAGACTTCTTCGACCAAGACTGGTTTTGAGGACCTTCCATCGAGTACAGCAGAGCAGTATCTCCTTTGAGAAATGCAATATCCCCCAGGCCTTCAACCAAGCATCGATAAGCTCCAGGGTAACCAAAGTACAACTTCTCCGAGTGACATGAACCATTCACATCTGGACATCCATTGCAAATGCCCGACTCTCCAAACTCTGGAGGAGCACAAACCTTCGAGAAAAAACTTAAGGCTATCTCTTGATCATTCAGTTTATTCCGATCAAAATGATTCTTGATATGGGAAATGGGATAGTTCCACCCTGCGGCCAAGGAATAACCTCCATGACAAGATCTGTGCCCCTTAAAATCAGTTAGACTGATTCTGTGATTTTTCTCACACACCTTTCTGTTTACAATAGCAACAGCGTCATAGGTTTCAGCACGGTTGAGGTATATTTCATTAGCAATGGCTTTCATGGAGTAGTTCAAGAATGCAGTATAAGCAAGGGAGGCTTCCAGGTTAACCAAATCAGCTTCATCTTGCTTTATTGAAGCCATACAGTCTTGAGCTGTATCTCTTCTGACACTGCAGACAAGAAAACTGATCAGAACACAATGAAGCTTGCTAATTGCCTCCGTGAGATATTTTATTGCATGATCGATTCTCTTGGGGATAGTGAGAAGATATTGAACATGAAAAATATGAAGTTCCGAGTGATGAAAAAATATATTGGATCACCTGTAGATGGGGGCAAAAAGTACTTTACGCGCAAATAAAAAATTACATTAATGCATAGTTCCAATCAATACCGAAAAGAAATAACCCTCTAAGAAATGTTTCTACTCAAAAAGTCTATGTATATGGACTCTACAAATGTAAGCAAGTGCCCGTGTCAGACACCCGATATGTGTCAGTCTGTAGGACAAGGTTACAGGGTATTAACTAGGTTTACTATGTATAGTTGAGTATTTAACTAGATATATGTATACTAACCGCAAATGACCACAAAATAATGCTGCATTATGCATAAAACAGTCACCCTTCAAATATCACTTCAATCAGTAGAATAGTGGATTTACTGGTAAGTGTAAGAATCCATGGGGTTCCACCTCAAAACCAATTGGCAATGAGGGGAGTAGCCCAGGAAACTTATTAATTATATTTCTTCTTCTTGAATGTCCGATGTGGGACTTCTCAACACGCCCCCTCACGTGTGGCATTCTTTGGCCTACACATGAATCTTTTTGTCTACGGGTGACGGTGAGCACGTGGGTTGTTAGACCATTCACGTGTGTGAGCCGAGGCTCTGATACCATGTAAAGAATCCATGGGGTTCCACCTCAAAACCAGTTGGCAGGTTTGAGGTGGAACCCCATGGATTCTTTACATGGTATCAGAGCCTCGGCCTGCCAACTGGTTTTGAGGTGGAACCCCATGGATTCTTTACATGGTATCAGAGCCTCGGCTCACACACGTGAATGGTCTAACAACCCACGTGCTCACCGTCACCCGCAGACAAAAGATCCACGTGTATGCCAAAGAGTGCCACACGTGAGGGGGCGTGTTGAGAAGCCCCACATCGGAAATTCAAGAAGAAGAAAAATAATTAATAAGTTTCTTGGGTTACTCCCCTCATTGCCAATTGGTTTTGAGGTGGAACCCCGTGGATTCTTTACAGTAAGAAGATAAATTGGCATCCTCAAATAATTGGATTTGAAGAATCTAACACTAAACTTCATACAAGTTTGGGAATCGTACCCAAGTTAACAGAACGCCGGAATGTAATAAGTTTGGTTACTGCTCACACACAATAATATTACTGGGGGACAAAAATCAATTATACCAAGCTAAATTACACATTTTGTGGGGTTAAAATTATATCTGAAAGATCTAGGCTAATAGGCATACCATATGAGCTCTGGAGCCCAACAAGTAGGAAGCTTAAGCTTAAGTTCACTCTTAGTTCATACTACTGCCGAGCCGAGTCTAAGTTGAGGTTTTGAAGTTTGAACATATTAATTCTTCCGACCACAACTCGAGCTAACATATAAGACCTCTAATCAAACCCATCAGAGATTTGTGGTCCAGCGAAGCAAAGTTCAACACGGGTCGACTCATTTACATCCCTAACATCCGGGAGGCTGTCAAGATGAGTTGACATTGTCGGACATGGATCACAGGTTTTGTGACCTGTGAAACCTGATCAGATTACAATATTATCCCAACTATATTCAATAATATTAATGTATTAATATAATTATATGTATATATTATTTACAATCGTTTACTTTAAAGAACATCAAAGTTTGATATATCTATGCTTTATTCATTGTAACTCATGATTATCTTAGGCCAAATGAACTAAAATATTGTTCGCTATGATTTGATGGATAATCCAATTCGAAACCAGCAAAATTGGAATCTGAATCCGATCCCTTCTGAACCCACTCCTAGATCGGATATTGATATAGGCTGATCCAATCTAAACCCGATCCGTTGACATCCCTAGTTTAAAAGCAGAGCACTGCTTTGATTGCAGTTGCTAATTTCTGTAAAAGTGGGAATCCACGAACTAAGTTGCCTGGAATCTTCATTCTAGGGGCCGCACCCGCGTCGACTTGACACTTTTCAGATAAGGGTATGGGATTTGTTGCTGATATGGTCTTCACTCTCCATCCCATCAGACACTCAGAGAGCAAGTTGGTGCTTTGGTTTAACCTTCCCTGTGCCTATATTCTTGTTCACTTCCTCACCTCACTCGAACTAGTTGTTGTGGTCTTCGTCTAAATCTTGCTAGTCATCTATCATGAAACACATTGATCCCCTACAGTACTAATTGATCGGTGGATTTGTTCCTTAGAGATATATTCAAAATATCTCTGCCTTAGTAGGCTGAGGACTCTACACCTATAAATTGGTGTCTGCTCCTACAAATTTATTGGTGCAGAGGGTGCCAGAAGTAGGGCGAACAGTGTATACAGAGATTGAGAGAGTAGAGAGAGAGTTTGAGAGAGAATTCGTGCTCCACCTTGGTGCAGAATTCAAGAGTAGCTTCGGCTGCAAAGAGGACTACGGTCCTATGTTAACAGAAACGTAAAAGTAGCCGCGTTTCTCGTTCCGAGTCGTACGTACCGAAACACGGTACGTTTTTGTCCCGAAACACAGAAAGCATCGATCCGAACGTTTCGTAGAGTGAGTACATAATTGACATGTTTATATAACTAGTTTTCAGTGGTACTTATTTGCAGAAAGTTATGTTATCATGATAACTGGATTTGAGAATGGAAGTATGAAACTACCTAAGTTGATATTCTTGAACTTTTAAGGTAACTGTACGGAAAATTGTTCCCAAATAGTGTTCCTCGTTCCTAGTAATTGTATTTCGTCCCGGACATCGTTCCGGAGAAGCCTACCCCTAGCGTACCCCATACCAGCACCTATCGCGTTTCCCTTTCCCGTTCCCGTCCCACATATCGCAGCGTACCACAGTTAAGGATCTTCATTCGGATTACTGATGCAATATGATAGTTTGTTTCCACATAAAGCAATCTGGAAATTTGATGCGCCCAGGAATGTTTTCTTTTGTGCATGGAAAGTACATGTGGAAGCAGTGTTGACAAGCGATAATCTGCAAAGAAGAGGATTTCATTTGGCTAGCAAGAGTTTTTGTGTGGATCTGCAGAGGAGACCACAAATCACCTATTTCTTCACAGTACGGTTAGATCTTTCGGGGATTTTGTATGCGTAATCTTGAGAATTGTTTGGATAGTGCTACACAATCCCATCGATTTATATACAAGTTGGCATTCCGCCTAGGGGAAGGAAGGAAAAAAATTGGCGCTTGGCTCCTCTAGCATTTGGTGGTTCTTATGGAAGGAGCAAAATCGATGCATATTTCAAAATAAGGAGTTACCACCATATTATACATTGAAGAGCAGTTTTGTGAATACCTTTCAGTTTTGGTATTGAAGGAATTATATGAATTCTGTTTTAGCTCTTTTGGATTTCCAAGAATGAAATCAACAGCTAAGTTGAACTAACTTAGGGACGACGATGTATACTTTTCCCGTTTTGGCAATATACAACTTATAAAAAACGGTAATCTAGTTGTGATATTTCCGAAGGATTAAGGTGAGGCACGCTGGTAACTTTCGCCCATCACAGTCATTCTTAGAAGACTTGGGATGCTGACATCCTTGGACTCTGTTGGAGGGTTGCCCATATTAGAAAGGAAGAATCTCATACTAGCAAAAAAAGTTGGGTCACTTGTTTCCCATACTTCAGGCATATCTTAAGGTTTAGACCTTCGAATCCCCAACGAAGAAGTCATTGCATTAACACAACAAAATTATAGTATCTTCTAGGTATCACTTTCATGGGCTGGTGACTGGTATAGCCGACCCTGTGTAGTCTGGTAGGAACCAATATTTGTTGCACTATTGCTTATCATCCTTAAAGCACTTGAGGACTAAAAAGATCCAAGATGTTTTACCCCTGGGTAACAGATGACAACGACAATCTTACCAGCGGGTTAAATGGTTGGATTCGGCCAGATGGAACAAAGATGAAAGGAACCTGCTTATCCCAACCCGGATATCTAAATGATAACTTTATTCGAGGGATTAAGTATGATAATTCTTTTTTGGTAATTGATTGTTTTAAGATCAAGAGGTCTAAGCGTGACTCTAATGAGGAGAGATGGGTGCCATACTTACTACAATCATGTCAAAGATCTTTCTAACACAAGCAGAACCTTGATTTATGGCCCCCTATAGATGGTGGCCAGATTGCCTATACTTGGCACTTGGCAGTGATCAATGGAACTCCGAAAATGTAAGCTACTAAGCTAGCTTAAGAAGATGACAAGGCTTGCATTGTCTTTGGCTACAACTTTCCTGAAGTTCGTCTTGAAAGTTAGTTTTTTATAAAGCCAATATTCTTGCATTTGAAGCAACTTGGAAATTCTGACTCTGTGGTCTGCCGAGTTCCAAATTAAGATCCCTGGGGGTAACAATTGTTCAAGAGATGAATTAGGCCAATTGTATAAATTGCTCCTTAGTGCTTACGGATTTGAAGGAAGATCTTCACATTTAGCGGTTATATAAGATTTGAGATGGAAAACTGGGTTTAGCATTGGCAGTGGCCAGGAGTTAAAGTTCCCTCAATGCCTCAAAGGTTATCTATAGAAGCTTCATCACATAGGTATTAAACACAAAGGCAAGTCAACCTGATGTAATTGACTTGTATACACTAGTTTGTATTCATGTGAACTCTACAGACTGGGTTTTAGTTCTGCGTTCCATTTCAAGCCTCCCTGGTCAATTCTGCTGATCCATGGGATTGCGGTGGCCTTGTCAATTCTGCTGATCCACGAAACAATATGCTATGACTAGATATACTAATCTATAGTTCTATACAATCATTTGCTGTATAAAGAGAACCTCAGTTTTTTATCGAAATTACGGGTGCCAAAATTATATCCTCCACAGATATTCATCAGAAACAGGCTTTCCACTTCCCAGATCATAATTTCAGTTGAGTTAGATTCACAAAAGCCAGACTAGAACATTTAATTAGCTTCGATTAAAGAACAAAGATCGACATACCATTGCCACGTGTAACCATCGGAAGGCATGAAGAGACTGACGAGATACTGACAGTCCGCGAGCTCTTGATCTCCCACCGCGCACCACCTCACCGTCGTCGAACCGTCAACCTTCTCCGGCGGCTGAGACGGCGCCGCCGGAGTAGTAGCCCCGTACTCGACGGGCGATTCAGGCGAAGCCGCTGGAGCTTTCGCCGGCGATGACGACTCAGAGGCCTCCGGCTGCGGCGGATCGGACTCAATCGGCGGCGATCCAGTGCCTTGTACCGAGATCGGCGCCGGAGAGGGCTCGAATCCTGACGGAAAACATAGATTAATCGAAGAAAATACACAAACATAGACGACGATTCAATTGATTTGAGAGCGTTACCTAGAGAATTTGAGGAGATGAGCGAGAGGAACAGGACGGTGATGGAGATGAGGACTGAGATCTGCATCTTCTTCGTCATGGTGAATCGAGAGCAAGGATCGTCTTCTTCTTCTTCTTCCAGAACTCATCGTCTTCATGACTATTGAAACCCTAGGGTAGGCTAACGTTGAACTGAAGAAATGGCTTTGTTGATTGAGTGTATTGATTTTGAATTGCTTCTCCTCTCTCTGTCTATCTCACACGATCTGTATGTTCCCGCCAATTTTGCAACAAAAAACGGGGGGTGTGTAGTCAAAAGGGGCAGAAACTCTTTTCGCGCACAAGCAACCTTTGCACACCGTTTATTCTTACAGCACAATTTATTAGAGAAGGACATTGTCAAATAAAATTACTGAATTAGTTTCTCAAAAAAAGTTTATTGAATTAGAATGTATTGATTCGTGGTTCCTTTCTTCTACAACTTCTCTTCGTTCTTCTTCTTATCCTGATCAGCTAAATTGATTTCGTTAGGAGGTGTGTGAATCTCTATTTAGTATAGGGGTATCCAGATCTTGTATTTTTAGATTTTATGCAAGGATTTTGTTTTGGATTTCGGATAGGTCAGATATGTGGGCCTTGAATTTGGGCTTACTGATTCTCCCCCCTCTCATGTTTTGTGGTTAATGGCATGATTTGAGTTCTTGGTAAGGTTGACGTGAATGGTAATGAGAGCAGCGCAATGAATATTTTGGTAATTAGTAAGGTGGGGGCAGCGGCTAATTGGGCGATGCTGGTGATTATAGCGATCATGACGGGGTTGAGCCATGGGTGGCTGCATGTCATTGTGCAGATAGTGCTCGTGTGGGTAGTTGTGATGGTGTCGGTTTGGTTTTAGATACGAACTTGATTTTTGATAAGGTAAATTGCTTTGTTGCTGAGATTGCAGTGATTATGGTTTTGGTGACCTTTGTGGAGGTTATTTTGTCGATGGTTGGGCAGAGAATATGCATCATCCTCTTCTCCCGATGAAGAGATTTCGGGAGGAGCAGATGAGAAACAAAAGTGAAGAGCAATTTTGTATTTCAAATTAAATTGTGTTGTAACGAGTGTTTCGTGTCCTGTAATTGTCACCACCCATCTATTTTATAAAACAGCATGTTTTAACTAACTTATGACTTTTCAGCCTTTAGATTAAACAAATCAGCCACAGCCCTTAGATCTCACATAGCACTCATTTAACTACCCACTACCCACTTAACTACGGTACTTGCTCAAAGGAAAATAAAAAAACTACCCACTACTTGAAAGTTACCATCGAATTAATTTACGTAATTGTCAAAAGTGTGTAAGAACATGACCTCCAGCAAAATCGATTATGAAAACGTGTTTTTGGGATAGTGCCCTCGAGCACGGGCAATCCCCTAGTGTGTGTGTGTGTGTGTACACACACACACATTGTGGTCTAAATAAAACCTATCATAATTTCTCCCAAAATAAGTAATCATATAACTGTTTATTCTTTTTAGGGTATACAACTATTTATACTATCTTATCTAAAAAGAAAAATGAAGATTATATCAACTAAATAAAACTGGTGTTATAGTTATCAGCATTGATACAAGATAATAGCCACTGAGGGAAAGCAATATCCCATCTTCTGGAAGCACCTTCTGTTCTTGCTTTTGAGGTTATGATATGAGTCACGCTGTTCGCCTTCCTTCCACACGTCAACACCTTGAGATCTGCAATTACAGGTAGAACGCCCATTACTTCTCTTATGACATGACATGTTGGGCTTTGATCTTCTGGAACCAGAACACTCCTCATCTTCTCGATCTGAAAGGCAACAGCAACAGCATCTCCCTTAACCTCTACTTTCCTATTACCAAAGTCTTGGGCAATGTGGATAGCGTCCTGGAAGCCACAAGCCTCTACGTGTTTTGAATCTTCACAATAACCGAGTTTATCGCTTCGGCAATCAGTGGAGCTTTGGCGTTGTTTCTCGCAATGATACCGACGGTGGCCTCACCGGAAGAAGGTAGCCACTGTAATACCCCGTTTAATTTTGAAGGGTAGCCACTGTAATATCCCCACCTATTTGATGAGGTAAATTGAGTTCCGGGGACGTCACTCCCTAAGGGGGGAGGATGTAACCTTTCCCTTTCATACCCTTACGTTTATAAAATAAAACTTAAACATTTCATATTAACCCTAGTACATTTCGTGATATAATTTGTGCATCATCATATAGACATATACTTGCATTTTATAGAGACGTTATTGTTATTGAGTATGAGTGGATTTAGCTTCGAGGACGAAACTTTTCTTCAAGGGGAGAAGGATGTAATACCCCGTTTAATTTTGAAGGGTAAATTGGATAATTGAGAAATAAAATTTAATTTTCATTGCAAGCGACGAGTTGGGTTATTTTGGGTTGAAAATATACTCGGGAGGTTCATATAATAATTCTATAGAAAACGATATTTGATTGCGTATTTTATTTAGCATTTTATGTGATTTTTTTAAATATAACAAGTGTGTACCCAACCCACTAGATTGACCACCCATTTGGTACTCCTAAAGCACCCTAACTTATCTAACTAGAAGACAAAAAAAATAGAGAGAGAAGGTCGGTTGAGGAAACTGACTCCTCCAAGCAACATTTCATTATTTAATTCCTCTCTCTCTCTCTCTCTCTCTTTCTCTCACACCAAAAACAAAACAATCAAAAACACTTCTCTCTCTCCCATTTCAAACCCACGGGACACAACCACCATCACCACCGTACCTCCATCACCACCACCCGAACCACCTTCACCACCACAGCCACCTCCTTATCTCTCCCTCTCCTCTCCCTCTCTGCCACACACCATCAGCAGCAGCAGCAGCTCCCCGACGAGGAGCCGCCAACCACCTCCGGCGAACCACCCCGACAGGAAAGCCGCCACCCTCATCTGCCCTCTCTCTCTCCCTCACTGTTTTGAACCCCTGAAACTCTCCTCCTCTCTATTTCGTCGCTAGGAGAGAAATAGCAGCAGCAGAACGCTGCAGAACGGCCAGAACCACCAAACCCGCCACCGGCCACCATCTTTTCCAGCGAGAAGCTCACCCGAGCTAACCAGCGCGACCCACTCTATCCCGTTGGTACCATTCAACTCCTGGAGGTCCGAGGAGTACTTTAGCAACATCAAACAGAGGCTATAACGTCAAATTCATCGCCGGTGTTCATCACCGCCGACCACCACCTTCGGAGACGAGACCCGCTCCGTTTCTTGACCATTTCTTGCGATTTTTCGCGTAGGTGAGTCCTAAATCACTCTCTAGTCCATTTCTAATCATCAAAATCGCATCTTGTTAGCTCTAACACGAATCGGGTATGTTGGGTTTAAGTTGTATGCTTGTGTTCTTGAAGGGGGGGGGATTGTTTATGTAATTTCTGAAAAGTTGAGGGTGGGTAGTGCACTGTATGTATAGTTTCTGAAAAGTTGGGGGTGATTTGTGTATAATATGAAACTGTATATAATATATAAGATTTAAAATGTGATTTTTGGATTAATGTTATATGCTAATATTTCTATATATTATTTTGACTATATAAAAGTAAATAGGTTGTAAAAATTACATAGGACTGCATTTATATGAAATATTGTTCTCTATAAGCAAGATAAAAATGTACAATTTGGTTTAATTATATAATTTCAGATTGTTTAACTAAATATTTTAGATACTTGTAAACTAGTATTTTGAGTAAAATAGCTTATTTTGATAATATTGATAAAATAAATAAGTTGGAAGTTAATTTGTGAAATAATTAATACGTAGAATTTTTAAATAAAAATCCATATTTCTATTGTTGATATTACATGATTATTTTTCTTACATACTTGAAATTATTTATCCAACATCAATTTTTAGATATATAAGACTTGTTTTATTGAAAGAAACATTTTTGTGAATTTTATTTAAGTATTTAATTCTTTTATAGTATATAAATATTTTCTAATAAATAAATGGCTATAATTGAATTAGTTTGAATTAATTTTTGGAGTCACTTATGAATAAATAGTTTGTCTATTAAATTATTATTTCCTAAATAAAAGAGTGTATAAACTTAGTATTAGATTTGTTACTCCATAATTTTACGAGTTTGTATTTGTATAAGTTATAATATTTTTATGAGAAAAATATAAGTGTTAATGTCACAAATTTATTAAATAGTTGTTGTATGCTAATAATTAACGGGGTTATGGGGATAATTTCAAATGTCACATTAGGAAATATAGCATTTTTGCATATTATACTTGCATAATTAGACTTGTAATTAATTTAGGAATTATAAATTGTAGGTGAGAAATTCGTAGACGAGGGCTACGTGTATCTGTAGGAGCTTTATCGTGAGATTTTTCGTGCTACTTGAGGTGAGTAAATATGCCTAACCTAGTGTGCCCGTCCTTCTTTTGTGTCCAATTATTTGTATGATTTTTACATCTCAAATGTGAATTGTGATTTAAGTGCTTAACTTCATATTTCAATTATTTGTATATTGATTCTTTTGGAAATTATCACATGAAATTAATAATACGTAATAATGTAAAGTGAAAACAGTTGTGCGGCGGAACCCTATTCAACTTCTTCTATACATTGTGATTATTATATTTGGCTCGGTTGCCATTGCCCCGGGTCGCACCATGTACTCACCCTTCTGGCCGCTAGATTCTTAAGTGGGTGTCGACACTTAAGGTCTTGGTTGCATGCGAGATGGTTGGTTCATTATTTTTGGATTGGTTTGTTCCCCGCTACAACTAAATAATAAATGAGGATTTTTCATATGGGTGATGGATGGACTTGGTTTATTTTGGAAATTATGGAAATGGGTTGAGATTGCTAAATAATGAGTCGGATATTTTATATTTGGTCACTTGAAATTAATATGTTGTTTACTCTTATTCCTCTTTTATTAAAATTAAAAATATGCCTCTTTCCGATTTACATGTTGGGGTGTTTACTTGCTCAGCTTTTGTGCTGACTTTGGAAAAACTGCGGTCTTGTTTCTTTCCCCCGCAGGTCTAGGTGAAGGAAGCTCGGCTTAACAGGAATCGCGGACTCACCTAGTTTATCTAGTATCCAAATAATTGAAACACCTAGACAATGTTTCATCTTGTTTAATAGTATGTAATGTTTCACTATTTAAGACTTATGGTTTGTAATAAATAATTATGGCGATGTTTGTTTTGTATACCATTGTTCCCCGCACCCGGGAGTGGTCTCGGGCGCGGAGCGACATCCCGTATTTCTCCCACGATGAAGTACGGGGTGGCAGCCACGAAGGATCACAATTTTTTTTTACATCAATCGGTCTGAAAGCTTCTATTTTGATCGGTAAAAAAGTCATGCTAAGTTCTTGCTCTTTTAGATTTACCGTCCCATCTCTTTTTTCAGGGGATTATTTCAATAATAGCCCACATTTGTAGTTCATTCTATGTGAATATTCTTGAGTTTCTCCATCCCCACAAACTCCACACAGTTGCACATAACATTCTACACTCTTTCTCGTTAAAACTTGGGATATTTTTGGTAGTCCACCCTGAGAAATCAATGTCTGCATTAGGGAATTTTAGTTGTGGGGAGGACAATCATCTTGATTTGGTAAATAGTTGGGTCGTGCAGCAAAATATGAATCTCAGTCTCCGTTTCCATTTGGCAAAAAACAACAAAGATTAATGATTATGATTCCACGTTTTGGAGGTTGTATGTTATATGAAGAGAACTTTTATGGCTCGCCACACCGTATTCTTCATCTTTTATTGTAATTTTTGTATCCCTACCACTATAAATGGAGATTTTGACGTTTGGAAGAGCTCCCCATGTTCTCGTACTCTTTTTTAAACCCGAAAATTGCCAAGTATTCCAATTTCACATTGAAAATGCCTATCTCCAAGAAATTTCAGTGAAGGTAGTGCATTGGGCTGTGAAGGGACCTGGATCTTACCAATCTCCGAGACGTCAACCTCCCAATGTAAGCTTCTAGCATCAATTTGTTCCATTGTCTGGTATATAGGTCAATGAAATCTTGCATTGGCAGTCCCTCTAAAGATGGATTTCTTGTTGTTGTGAGCAAATGATACGTCATTCGTATAGAAGCACCGTCTCCCAGCCTCCAGTGAATTCCTTTATGCAGAAGCTATGTATTCCATTATGAGACGATCCGATACAAAAATCACTTTACTTATCTACAATCAAATCATTTATGACCCTCTTTAATCTATCAATTGGTGCCGTAGCCACCGCCTTATACACCACTGAACAAAAACTAATCGGTATAAAATTCGCTGTGTTTTTTTTGTTGCTTAATCCTGGGGACTAGCGCAATAAGAGTCTTATTATACTCATTTAAGTTCTTTCCCTCAAGGCAACTCAGGCATGTCGAAGTTAGCGACTCTCTTACAGTGGCCCGAAAACATCGAAAGAATTGGGATGTGAAGCCATCCTTCTCGGGCGCTTTACCAGGGCCCATTTGGAAAAATGACAGCTTTAACTTCCGTGACTATGTAGGGGGACTCCAAGCTAGCTGCATCCATTTGTTGGAAAGAGAAATTCATGACATCCAGAAGTGGAGCTATCTCTATCATTGTAAGCTATTATATTTGAAAATCTCACAAAGTGTCTTGAAAGGCAATTTGTGATTTCTTTGTTGCCCGTCTTCCATATTCTAATTATATTCCTCTGAAATTGTTTCGATCTTTCTCGATTGTAGCCCGTTGGTGAAACAAATTTAAGTATCTATCACCGTATTTAAATCATTCTAAAATAGCTCTTTGTTTCCACATAAATTCCTCCCACGCAATAAGGATGTCAAATCTTTCTTCTAGGCGCCTCAGTTCGTCAATCACTTCTCTTGTTTAGGCTTGTCCTCTAAAAAATTCTTCCTCTCAAGAAGCTCAAAAAATTGATGCTTGACATGGCCTAAGCTAGTTTTGTTCCACTTGTTGCACTCTCGGGCCAGACTATCCAGTTTTTGTCTGAAGTCGGGATCAAATTATCATTACAGTTGTTACTAACCAGATCGTCAAACTCTGCATCTTCATTCCACGTGTTTTCAAAGTGAAATATTCGTTTTTGCTTTGCTTTCATATGACCAGCCCATTCCACCAAGATGGGTTATGATCTGATCGAAGCCCCGTCACACGGGTTACTTTTGCTCCCATAAGTTTGTTCATCCATAGGATGTTGGCAACCTTCCAATCAAGCCTTTCACGAGCATATGTTTCCTCTTGTTGGTTACTGGACCAAGTGAAGGATGGTCTAGAGAAACCAAGATCAAGCAACCCAGTTTTTCTAAGAACCTCCTTAAAGTACGAGTTTGACTATATTGCACAACCCCCACCCCATTAATTTTCCTCCTAAGTGATGATAGCATGAAAATCCTGTTACTCAATAAGCCACTTCTGATTGTGGAGCAATTCTCTTGATTAGTTACAGATGATTCATTCTTTTCGACTTGAATTTGTCACCATAGTAACCTGTAAACTTCCATACAATCTTCTACTTCCATTTAAACATAGATGACGAAATTGGAGAGAGAGCATATGATTACCTTACCGGTTGTCTTCCATAATAAAGCATGTCATCTTTTCCTTCCTTGTGCTTCAACAAATATTTTGTTTGCATACTCCACATGGTGTTTCACTTTATCCATTCCAGGACTCTTAAGCTTGGTTTCTACTAGAAACGCAAGCTTCGAGAAAGGAGTTAGAGATGCTCCTTTAGTTCTTGGACCGCACGCAATTTCCCCATCCGCGTAGTTTTAGCTACACAGACTCATTGTGGTAGGCGGGACTGTTATGAAATTTCCCCCCTTGTAAAAACGAGTTTATGTGTGGCTCCCTCACCACCATTTTTACTTGCACCGAAGCTGTGCAGCTAACAGTCTTTTCTAAATTCTCAAAACCCTACTATTGCTGCCCCCTTTTGAGTTGTTGTGCTTGTGATCTGGAGGGGGGGGGGATCAACTTCTACCGCATCCTTCCTCTTAGAAGATGACAAAATTTCCTTATCTTTCGTCGTTTTCTTTCGTTTCCGGGCTTGTTCCTTCCAACCCAGGCAAATTTTAACTTTTACTCCCTCCCCGGTCGATTATTGCTGCAATACCCGACAAGTGATTTATTTTTACCATCCTTTGCTCCCCCACTATGGACCTCACAACCCGTAGTTGTTTGAGATTCAACATTAGTTATTTGACCATACTAAATGGTTCTCGCAATAACATATGCTTCAAACTTCCACTAGCATCACTTTGCTCCACCTGACCATTATTGACACTCTAAATATTGATTATAGTTTGCGGCAGGTTCTCTGAGTTTGGATAAGACATTACCAGCCCCTCGTCATCTGGCTGGAAAATGGCAAAGTGGGTTGCCATTCATGAGAACGTCTGGTGGGGGATCGTTTATTTTGTCTTTATCAGCTGTGTGAGTCCGATTACTTTCAAATGCTTTCTGGATTTATGTCGTGTTTTCCTCACCTATGTCATCGGGCAGACTTTTATCTGGCCGAGGTCTGGCTTGTTCCTCAGACTGTTTCTGTAATACCCCATTTTTAATATACCGGTAATTTGGTAACTATTTGTAAGTTTAAGAATATAGTTTTATGAATTGTATGGCAAAAAGGGGAGATAAGTGTAGTTTAATAAAGTACAAGCTAGTTAAGTAGGATGGGTAGAAGTTGCAATTTAAAGAAACTCTACTCCCGTTTGTGCAATCTAATAAAATATGATTAAATAATAAAACAAAGAAAAAAAAATGAGGAGCAGTTTCTCCAAATCTTACGCAACAACAAGTTGATGAAGTTTTTCCAAAAATCAAGGAGAAATTGTCTCCTTCTTCACCTTCTTCTTCAAACCCCATCCCCGCTCCTCCTCATATTCGGCAGCCACCACCATCACAGCCACCATCTCTCTCTCCCTCTGTCGCTCTCTTTCTATGCCTCCCACCCTCTGTGGGACAGTAGGACCAGCAGCAGCTCCCGCCAAGGAGGCCGCCAGCTGCCTAAACAGCCGCCGAAACCACCCCGACGGGAACCACCACCACCTGCTTCTCTCTCTTCCTCTATGTCGACCCTAGCATTTATCTCTCTGTTTTGATCCAAGGAGAGGCAACAACAGTAGTTGTAATACTCGCATTTTTTAAGATTATATTACTTCAGTAAATTTCATGTTTAAGAATTTAACATTTTGATAGATGTATCCATAATTGCTAAACTATAATAATTAAGCTCGTCTAGAAAGACACCGAAATTCGTAATTTCTTATTCTATTTCTAATTTAAAGATAAAAATAATTAGGGAATGATTAGTGCTAATCACTAGTTTAAGTGTTAATTAGTGATAATCACTAGTTTAAGTGTTAATTAAGTATTGTTTATGCATCTCGTGATATGTGGCTTGTTATATGCTTGACGTGACTACATTACATGTTTATTCGCCGCGGTGGTTGAGGATAAGCATTTAGATTTAGCCGAATGAATGTGTGACACACAGGGGGACATGTGTCACGACATCTATGACTGTCCCTGCATGCGCAACACACAGGGGGGACACGTGTCGTGACTTGGTGAAGTGTTGTGCATGATTGACACGTAGTAAGGACACGTGTCATGAATATGAGATGATTCCTTGCATGAATTACACACAGAGGACACATGTCAGCCTGTGGCAGCCCTTTCGCTGCAAGCACGCCATGTGTCCTGTGACTCGTCGCGATCTGATTGGTCGTTGACTTCTATAAATCTAATTCGTGTATAGTCTTCGATTTTGATTAGGAAAATAATGATTTTGATTTAAAATGAAAAGAGTTGTTTATTTCTAAAGCTTCCCCTATATTTTTATCTAAAAGAGAAAAATGTTCGTATTTCCGTCGCAGTCGAAAAGTGCGCGTTCTACTCTGATAAATTATTTTTTTTTAGGGAAAAAGATTGAATTAAGCGCCTAAAGGCGACAAATCAGAGGCTAATACAATCGAAGCCCATCTAGGTTCTACCGTGTAGAGACTATACTGGGATGATAGAAGCGATCTCTGAGCAAAAATGTGAGCTACTCTATTACCATATCTAGCTACATGCGAATTTTCTAAACTAACAAAAGAGGCACATTTGCAAAGAATATCTTCCAAAATTGCTTCTAGTTCCTCACAAACGTCCATGGTGGGATGACCTGCCATCTTCTTCCTGATTAACTCGACTGCTAGCAGAGAGTCAGATTCAACACAAAGCTTAGTGCACCTGGCAGCGACTGCCATTTCTAGACCTCTTTGAATTGCCCGCGCCTCCAAAATAAGAACCGAATAACTGAACTGGGTTCGTTCATAGCGGCCAGCTATGAAATTACCATCAGCATCACGCAAGAGGCATCCAGTACCGGCCAAATTTTCATTTGAATCTCTAGCTGCATCACAATTCAATTTAACCCAGTTCTCCCGCGGTTTCGTCCAGCGAGAAGAGGCCGGGGGTTGAGGAAGAGGGTCCACCCGAGCCATAGCAGACTCATCAAGCTTGAACTGGGAAGCGAAAAACTTTGTTTTTTCAATCAAGGTTGCTGCCGTAACCTCCTCTCCATGGAATCTACTTCTGTTGCGACCATACCATAAGCACCACATTCCAATTACCCAAATTTCCCGAGTAGACACTGATTCCGAGCTGAAAATAATTTATATCCAGTTCGCGGCATTGCTACATTTTGAACGTAGAAATCCTTCACCGAGCAGCCCCCTCCAGAGAGCCAATGAGACTGGGCACTCTGTTATGATGTGATCTTCTGTTTCTGCTTGACAGTGACAAAGAGAGCAATCAATATCAACGTTTAACCCTCTGTTGCGTAATCTGGTAGCAATGGGGAGGGAACGATTCCAGACTCTCCAGGTAGTGAACAGGGTTTTTTTAGGGAGTTTCGTCTTCCAGAAGTTACGAACCCAAGTACGGTTTATGCCAAATGAAGTGCTACCCCTAATAGTCGTCAATTCTCTCTGAAGTTTATACCCACTCGAAACTGAATAAACACCTGACTCCGCATGAGCCCATAGTCGTTGATCTACTGCAGTTGAAACTGGAACAGGCATTTGGGAGATGACATCCACATCTTCACTCCACAGGTAAGTGCGAAGTAACGGATCATTCCACGCACCATTTTGGACAAGATCAGAGACTTTAAGAGTAGCATCTTCCGGGGTCGGAGTGACAACTCTAAAGCTATATGGACGCGGAATCCATAGATCATGAAAAATATTAATGTCAGAGCCATTTCCTACCTTCCAAATAAGCCTTTTTTTCAAAAGATCACGACCTGAAAGAATACTGCGGAACGCAAAGGAGATTTGCGACTTTGGATTGCAAGCAAGCAAACTCGAGTTTTTGAAGTACATGTGCTTTAGTAGTCTGCTAATAAGGCTGGTTGGGTTTGAAAAAATCCTCCAAGCTTGTTTCGCCAAGAGGGCAATATTAAAGCTGTGGAAATCTTTGAAACCCAAGCCTCCTCTTTCTCTATCGTCCTTGAGTTTATCCCAGTTGATCCAATGAACAGATCTTTTATCATTACTGTCGCCCCACCAAAAGTTTCTGATAAGTTGCTCTATTTGATCACAGATCCCCTTTGGAAGTAAAAAGCAGCTCATCGCATAATTAGGGATTGCCTGCGCCACGGCCTTGATAAGAATCTCTTTTCCGGCAACTGAAAGTGTTTTCTCCTTCCATCCCTTCAAAAGAGCACTAATCTTCTCAATAATTTTCTGAAAGGTAGCTTTTTTCTGTCTTCCAATAGTTGACGGGAGCCCCAGATAGCTATCGTGACTATCCACAAGTTGAACCCCACAAAGATTGCTTAGCTCAATCTGGTCTTGCTCTTTCACATTGTTGGAGAAATCTATTGCTGACTTCTGAAAATTGAGAGACTGAACTGAGGCAGATTCATACTCCTGTAACAAGAGTAATAATTGATTGATCTCAACTGCGTTAGCTTTCGCAAATATCAAACTATCATCGGCGAAAAAGAGATGAGACACTGATGGACCACCTCTCGAGGCTTTAACCCCCGAAATGGTTCCTTCGGCCATAGCTTTCGAGAGGTTTCTCGATAGCGTTTCGCTGACCAGAAGAAATAAATATGGGGACAACGGACAACCTTGTCGCAGCCCCCTCTTTGGAACAATGTGACCTTCCGGTTCACCATTAATAATCAAACTGTAGGTGGCTGATGAAACACACTTCATAACAACTTCAATCCACTTGGACCCGAAACCCATCCGTTCCATAACTGCGCGGAGAAAATCCCACTCTACACGATCATAGACTTTACTCATGTCGAGTTTGAGAGCCAAACAACCTTCTTTGCCCTTTTTCATCTTCATCGAATGCAGTAGTTCAAACGCAGTTAGAATATTATCACTAATAAGACGCCATGGGACAAAAGCACTCTGGAACTCAGAAATTAGATCAGGTAGCACAGTCTTGAGACGATTATCCAGAGTTTTAGTGATAATTTTATAAATAGTGGAACATAAAGAGATAGGCCTGAATTCAGAAGTTTTCCTAACCTGTTTCACCTTGGGAATCAAGGCGATAAGTGTATGGTTAAACACCGAAACATCCCCTCCATCATTAAGCACATGTAGACAAATCTTAGTCACTTCAGGGCCTAGTACATCCCAAAACTTCTGGAAACAAAGCGGGGGATACCCATCTGGCCCCGGGGCTTTCTGGGGTGCCATGGACTTCAAGGATTGCCACACTTCGTCCGCGGTGAAAGGCGTATTAAGGGCTGCCCGATTTTGTACACTTAAGAGATCTTAGATAGGTTCCAACAAAGGCTCCATAGAGGCTCTGGAGGGGTCTGTAGTATCAAACAAGTTGTTGAAGTAGTTAGAGAAAATGTTTACCATGCCATAGTGGTCATCAACCCAATTGCCGTGGTCATCTTCAATACCCCGAATGATGTTTCGAGCTTTCCGGATGCTAGCTTTTCTATGGAAAAATTTTGTATTCTTGTCCCCGTCCCGCATCCAAATCATACGGGACCGTTGTCTCCACATAGTTTCTTACCGAGCTAGAAGGGAAGAGATTTGAAGTCGGCAATCCTGAGATTCGGCGATGACTTGAGCAGTCTGGACTACCCTGCCAAGCTCAGCCAGCTTTGTTCGGAGGATCTTTAGTTGTTTTTGCACGCTGCCGAAGGACTGTGCATCCCACATCTTGACTTTGTGTGCCAAGTCTGACAACTTTTCTGGTACGGCTCCCTCGACAGCCGCCCAACTTTCCATCACAAAATCAACACATTCTTCTTTTTGAAGCCACATGGCTTCGAACTGGAATCTTCGACTGCTTCTACGCGCATTAACAGTCTTCCGGTCAATAATAACTTCTAGCGGCGCGTGATCTGAAGTGTCAACCACAAGATGATTCACCCTGGGGCGCCCAAAACTATTAATCCAGCTATCAGTAGCCAGAGCTCGATCCAACCTCTCTCTGATGTTGTGATTATCTGGGCGATTATTCGCCCAAGTGAACTGATTACCGTGAAACCCCAAATCGTGGAGTTGCAAGGTAAATATAGTATCGCGAAAGTCTTCAACTTTTTTGAAGGTGACTTCTCGACCACCTTCCTTTTCTCAAGCTGAGGAAATCGCATTAAAATCGCCCACTACCAGCCACGGAATGTGGCGAGGTCGTAAACGACGTAACAGTTTCAAAGAATGGCATCTCTCTTTCCGGACCGGATCACCGTAGAACCCGATAAAGAACCACGGCTCCGTCAGACCCGACATGTGGATGGTACCCTGAATATGGTGGATAGAGTACTTGTGAAGCGAGAAATCAACCTCCTCATTCCAAAGTAAACCGAGCCCACATCTTCTCTCGGTACAACTCACAAAGAAACCGTTCCGAAAACCCAACTGCACTCTAATAAACTCCATCTCATCTACATACTTTCTGGTTTCCATTAAGAAGACCAGAGTGGGATTCTGTCTCCTCACGAGATCGCGAAGAGAGGTAACGTTTCGGGGGTTCCCAAGCCCCCGAACGTTCCAACGTATGAGACTCATTGTGACTGGCAGTGCTGCGGAGCAGACACTGCCAATGGTGCATTTTGGGACTTTTGGACGCCCATATCCGTTGGTGGAATCCGAGTATCAGAAACTGGGTTTATCTTGAGGGAGCTTGTGGCGGGTTTTGTTTGCTGAGTCTCTTCCTTGGATTTTGACGATCTTCTAGACTTAACAGTATCCTTTCCTTTGGGATTGGGGCTGGACAGAGTGTCACTATTCTTCCTCTTTTTGGGAGGCTTTTTGGGGGTAGTAGTGATTGGTTGATTTTTCTTTGGGTTCAGAGGGTTCTGCATTTTAGGGCGAGGGTTCGTGGCTACTTTTTTTCCTTTATCAGGGTTGCCCAAAGGATCTCTTGTCGAAACAACTTTCTGTCGGCCTAGAGGATTGTCATGAATCGTGATGCCAATGCCCATCGAACCAGAGTTCTTCTCTACATCATCTCCTGTAGTATCCATGTCTGCTGTTGATGAGCCTGAGCTCGAGTTTTCCCCAGAAACAGAGCTGTCGTCTGAGTACATAGAATTTTCATATCTCTTCTCGTCATCTTCCTCACCCAAGATCGACTGTTCTTCAGATTTCTTAACAAAAGCTTTCTTCCTTGGCGGTGGCTTGAAAGTTAGCCACGTCCCAAAGCCCGGTGGTCTGTCTTCATTGGCTAACGGCTTTTGAGAACACTCAAACGACATGTGATTGATTCTGCCGCACCATTCACATACGTTAGGGAGTCTCTCATTTATAGTCTAGCCATGTCTTCTCGCCTAGAATCTTGATGTAACCACCACGAAGTATCGGATCCTTTGAGCTCATACGAACCCTAACCCTCATGTAGTCACCGTCTCCAGATATAACTCGGTCATCTGAATCAAGAACTTGACCAATACCCGCTGCTACTCTCCTTGCATCCGCAACCGTATGAAGGTATGGGGGGAGATTACGTATTTGGACCCAAAGATCCATCGTCTCGAAAGAGACCTTGTCCACCTTGTTCCGAATATCCCAGGACTTAAGGATGAGCATGTTATCGTCGAAGACCCAAGGACCCCCGGCGAAGACACGATCCATGGCTTCCTTAGTAGGAACATGATGATAAAGAGATTTGGACGAGTCTCTGTAATTTCAATCTGTTCACCTTCCAGCCAGATCCGTTTGAATAGTAGTTTCATGGCCCAGGAGTTGATACGTCCCGGGAGAATGAAAGAACCGATCAAGCAAAATTGGTACCTGTTGATAGCTTTGAGGCAGTAGTCGTCCTCAAACTCTATGATGGCTTCTTCTTGCTGTGAGAGTGGGGTTTCATACTGAGAAGTTGAAGAGGAGCCTCCCTTCACAGTCGATGAGCGGACTCCGGCGATACCATGGTCGCTGTGGGCATCGTCGTTTTCCGTCGCCATGTTTAGGGTTTCTGTCGCACTTCTCTAGCTCCGGAAAAACCGGAAAACCTAGACCCGTGAAACTTGATGCATTTTTACTCTGATAAATTATTAATCAACATAAAGCGAAAAAGGTACGGGTCGTGACATGTGGTATCAGAGCGTGAGCCAGCCCAGTGTGTTAAACTCACCTTACCCGACATTTTCGCTCGGGACTCGGTCTTGGCTAACTTGATCCAAGCGAGGTATGTCGGATACGTTTTAGGGTAGAGTGTGGTACCTGAATCGCTCGTCACCTACGCACGGGACTCGGTCTTGGCTAACTTGATCCAAGCGAGGTATGCTGGGGCGCAAGGGGAGTTGTGTAGGCACACTGCCTGGCTATGTGAAAGAGATGAGATTGTTTATGTCATGATAAAATATTTCTTTAAATAGAAACACACAATTATTAAAAGTTAAATTTCGATGACGAAATTTTTATAAGGATGGAAGAATGTAATGACCACATTTCTTAAGCCTATATTACTTAAGTTGATTTCCTGTTTAGGTATTTAGTAATTTCATAAATGAATTCATAACTTTCAAACTGTAAATGTTAAGCTCGTCTAGAGAGACACCGAAAGTCATAATATCTTATTTTATTGCTAAATAAATTATAAAAATATTTAGGGAATAATTAGTGAGAATTAGTGTTAAAGTGCTAATTAAGTATTGTTTATGCATCTTGTGATATGTTGCTTTTTATATGCTTGATACGACTAAATTACATGTTTATTTGACGTGGTGGTTGAGGATAATCATTCAGATTTGGCCAAATAACTATATGACACGCAGAGGGACACGTGTCACAACATCTGCGACTTTCCCTGCATGCGCGACACGTAGGGGGGGTTATGTGTCATGCTGTGAGTCCATCATTATCCATGTGTGACACACAGGCGACATGTGTCGTCGTGTGGCACAGCTTTCATTGCATGTGCGACACGTGTCCCTGTGACTCGTCACAATCTGATTGGTCGCTGAATTCTATAAATAGGGTCCAGTGCTATAGTTATTTCTCATTTCTATATTCGATTTAACTACCGATAAGTGAGATAGAGAGATATTGGAAATATTCCGAGATAAAAGATTTGGATCTACTCGTACCATTTCAATGTTGTTATCGTGAAGCTGATAATAAAGGTAGGGGAAATATAGTTTTCACGTCTACTGTAATTACGGTCTATGCACGTGATTATATGCTTATATGTTGATTGTTAAGTTATTGTGTGTTATTCACATGAAGTATAAAGCATGATAATTATGTGATTCGTGATCGATGTTACAGTTTAATTGATTATTATATTCCTACGCCAATGGTTAGGCAGTACCTACTAGGATTTTTGCTCACCCTAAAATATCTACAGGTAGCGTACCGGAGTGATCGGAGACTATAGACGGGCTATATTTATAGAGTTTTTGAAATAATTGTAATGTTTGTTAAGATTCGTGTATTAGATAATTGTAAACGATTGCTGATCAAATGAATAGGAGAAATGAGTTTTTATTGAAATAAATGTAATATTTGTTAGGTTTCTTTTATTCAATGTTTGTAAATTATTATTGCTCAAATGAATAGGAAAATGACATTTTTATTCGAAATTGAAAATAATACCTATTTCTAAGCTTCCGCTATATTTCTTATCGAAAAGAGAAAAGGTTCGTATTTCCGTCGAGGCCGATAAAGAACGTGCTTACTCTGATGAATTCTTAATCAACTTAAAGCGAAATAAAAGGTACGGGTCGTGACATTTGGTATCAGAGCGTGAGCTAGTCCGGTGTGTTAAATCCACCTTACCCGACATTAGCGCCCAGGACTCGGTCTTGGCTAACGTGATCCAAGCGAGGTATGCCGGATACGTTTTGGGGTAGAGTGTGGTACCTACATCGCTCGTCACCTACGCACGGGACTCGGTCTTGGCTAACTTGATCCAAGCGAGGTATGCCGGGGCGCAAGGGGAGTTGTATAGGCACGCTATCTGGTTATGCAAAAGTGATGAAATTGTTTATGTCAAGATAAAAATGATTTTTTAAATAGAAACCCACGATGATTAAAAGTCTAATTTCGAGGACGAAATTTTTATAAGGAGGGAAGAATGTAATACTTGCATTTTTAAGCTTATATTACTTCAGTAAATTTCATGTTTAAGAATTTAACATTTTGATAGATGTATCCATAATTGCTAAATCATAATAATTAAAGACACCGAAATTCGTAATTTCTTATTCTATTTCTAAATTAAAGATAAAAATAATTAGAGAATGATTAGTGCTAATCATTAGTTTAAGTGTTAATTAGTGATAATCACTAGTTTAAGTGTTAATTAAGTATTGTTTATGCATCTCGTGAAATGTGGCTTGTTATATGCTTGACGTGACTACATTACATGTTTATTCGCCGCGGTGGTTGAGGATAAGCATTTAGATTTAGCCGAATGAATGTGTGACACAGAGGGGGACATGTGTCACGACATCTATGACTGTCCCTGCATGCGCGACACACAGGGGGGACACGTGTCGCGACTTGATGAAGTGTTGTGCATGATTGACACGCAGTAAGGACACGTGTCATGACTATGAGATGATTCCTTGCATGAATTACACACAGAGGACACGTGTCAGCCTGTGGCAGCCCTTTCGCTGCATGCACGCCACGTGTCCTGTGACTCGCCGCGATCTGATTGGTCGTTGACTTCTATAAATAGAGGCTAGTGCTTTAGTTAATTCTCATTCCAGATTCGATTCAACTAGTGATAAGTGAGATAGAGAGATATTGGGAATATTTTTGGAGATAAAAGATTGGAGCTGCTCTTATCAGTTCAAAGTTGCTTTCCTGAAGCTAGTATTGAGGTAGGGGAAATATAGTTTTCACGTCTACTGTAATAACGGTCTATACATGATTATATGCTTATATGTTGATTGTTAAGTTATTGTTTGTTATTCGCATGAAGTTTAAAGCATGATAATTATGTGATTCGTGATCGATGTTACAGTTTAATTGATTATTATATTTCTACGCCAGTGGTTAGGCGATACCTACTAGGCTTTTTGCTCACCCTAAAATAATTATTGGTACCGGAACGAATCGATCGAAGACTATAGACGGATTAGACTTATTGTATTTGAATTAATTGTAATATATGTTAAGATTGTTTCTTTGGAGATTTGTAAAAGATTATTATTGTTCAAATGAATAGGAAAATAATGATTTTGATTGAAAATGAAAAGAGTTGTTTATTTCTAAAGCTTCCTCTATATTTTTATCTAAAAGAGAAAAAGGTTCGTATTTCCGTCGCGGCCGAAAATTGCGCGTTCTACTCTGATAAATTATTAATCAACGTAAAGCGAAAAAAGTACGGGTCGTGACCTGGTATCAGAGCGTGAGCCAGCCCAGTGTGTTAAACCCACCTTACCCGACAGTTGCGCCCGGAAATCGGTCTTGGCTAATTTGATCCAAGCGAAGAATGTAGGATAAGTTTTGGGGTAGAGTCTGGTACTTGCATCGCTCGTCACCTACGCACGGGATCCGGTCTTGGCTAACTTGATCCAAGCGAGGTATGCTGGGGCGCAAGGGGAGTTGTGTAGGCACACTGCCTGGCTATGTGAAAGCGATGAGATTTTTTATGTCATGATAAAATATTTCTTTAAATAGAAACACACAATTATTAAAAGTTAAATTTCGAGGACGAAATTATTATTAGGAGGGAACAATGTAATGACCACATTTCTTAAGCCTATATTACTTAAGTTGATTTTCTGTTTAGGTATTTAGTAATTTCATAAATGAATTCATAACTTTCAAACTGTAAATGTTAAGCTCGTGTAGAGAGACACCGAAAGTCATAATATCTTATTTTATTGCTAAATAAATTATAAAAATATTTAGGGAATAATTAGTGAGAATTAGTGTTAAAGTGCTAATTAAGTATTGTTTATGCATCTTGTGATATGTTGCTTTTTATATGCTTGATGTGACTAAATTACATGTTTATTTGACGTGGTGGTTGAGGATAATCATTCAGATTTGGCCAAATAACTATATGACACGCAGAGGGACACGTGTCACAACATCTGCGACTTTCCCTGCATGCGCGACACGTAGGGGGGGTTATGTGTCATGCTCTGAGTCCATCCTTATCCATGTGTGACACACAGGCAACATGTGTCGTCGTGTGGCACAGCTTTCATTGCATGTGCGACATGTGTCCCTGTGACTCGTCGCAATCTGATTGGTCACTGAATTCTATAAATAGGGTCCAGTGCTATAGTTATTTCTCATTTCTATATTCGATTTAACTACCGATAAGTGAGATAGAGAGATATTGGGAATATTTCGAGATAAAAGATTTGGATCTTCTCGTACCATTTCAATGCTGTTATAGTGAAGCTGATAATAAAGGTAGGGGAAATATAGTTTTCACGTCTACTGTAATTACGGTCTATGCACGTGATTATATGCTTATATGTTGATTGTTAAGTTATTGTGTGTTATTCACATGAAGTATAAAGCATGATAATTATGTGATTCGTGATCGATGTTACAGTTTAATTGATTATTATATTCCTACAACAATGGTTAGGCAGTACCTACTAGGCTTTTTGCTCACCCTAAAGTATCTACAGGTAGCGTACCGGAGTGATCGGAGACTATAGACGGGCTATATTTATAGAGTTTTTGAAATAATTGTAATGTTTGTTAAGATTCGTGTATTAGATAATTGTAAACGATTACTGATCAAATGAATAGGAGAAATGAGTTTTTATTTAAATAAATGTAATATTTGTTAGGTTTCTTTTATTCAATGTTTGTAAATTATTATTGATCAAATGAATAGGAAAATGACATTTTTATTCGAAATTGAAAATAATGTCTATTTCTAAGCTTCCGCTATATTTTATCGAAAAGAGAAAATGTTCGTATTTCCGTCGAGGCCGATAAAGAACGTGCTTACTCTGATGAATTTTTAATCAAATTAAAGCGAAAGAAAAGGTACGGGTCGTAACATTTGGTATCAGAGCGTGAGCTAGTCCGGTGTGTTAAATCCACCATACCCGACATTAGCGCCCGGGACTCGGTCTTGGCTAACGTGATCCAAGCGAGGTATGTCGGATATGTTTTGGGGTAGAGTGTGGTACCTACATCGCTCGTCACCTACGCACGGGACTCGGTCTTGGCTAACTTGATCCAAGCGAGGTATGCCGCGGCGCAAGGGGAGTTGTATAGGCACGCTGTCTGGCTATGCAAAAGTGATGAAATTGTTTATGTCATGATAAAAATGATTTTTTAAATAGAAACCCACGATGATTAAAAGTCTAATTTCGAGGAAGAAATTTTTATAAGGAGGGAAGAATGTAATACTCGCATTTTTTAAGCTTATATTACTTCAGTAAATTTTATGTTTAAGAATTTAACATTTTGATAGATGTATCCATAATTGCTAAACTATAATAACTAAGCTCATCTAGAAAAACACCGAAATTCGTAATTTCTTATTCTACTTCTAAATTAAAGATAAAAATAATTAGGGAATGATTAGTGCTAATGACTAGTTTAAGTGTTAATTAGTGATAATCACTAGTTTAAGTGTTAATTAAGTATTGTTTATGAGTATCGTGATATGTGTCTTGTTATATGCTTGACGTGACTACATTACATGTTTGTTCGCCGCGGTGGTTGAGGATAAGCATTTAGATTTTAGCCGAATGAATGTGTGACACACAGGGGGACATATGTCACGACATCTATGAATGTCCCTGCATGCACGACACAGAGGGGGGACACGTGTCGCGACTTGATGAAGTGTTGTGCATGATTGACACGCAGTAAGGACACGTGTCATGAATATGAGATGATTCCTTGCATGAATTACACACAGAGGACACATGTCAGCCTGTAGCAGCCCTTTCGCTGCATGCACGCCACGTGTCATGTGACTCGTCGCGATCTGATTGGTCGTTGACTTCTATAAATAGAGGCTAGTGCTTTAGTTAATTCTCATTCCAGATTCGATTCAACTACTGATAAGTGAGATAGAGAGATACTGGGAATATTTTTGGAGATAAAAGATTGGAGCTGCTCTTATCAGTTCAAAGTTGTTATCCTGAAGCTAGTATTGAGGTAGGGGAAATATAGTTTTCACGTCTACTGTAATTACGGTCTATACATGATTATATGCTTATATGTTGATTGTTAAGTTATTATTTGTTATTCGCGTTAAGTTTAAAGCATGATAATTATGTCATTCGTGATCGATGTTACAGTTTAATTGATTATTATATTTCTACGCCAGTGGTTAGGCAGTACATACTAGGCTTTTTGCTCCCGGAACGAATCGATCGAATACTATATACGGATTAGATTTATAGTATTTGAATTAATTGTAATATATGATAAGATTGTTTCTTTGGAGATTTGTAAAAGATTATAATTGTTCAAATGAATAGGAAAATAATGATTCTGATTGAAAATGAAAAGAGTTGTTTATTTCTAAAGCTTCCGCTATATTTTATCTAAAAGAGAAAAATGTTCGTATTTCCGTCGCGGCCGAAAAGTGCGCGTTCTACTCTGATAAATTATTAATCAACGTAAAGCGAAAAAGTTACGGGTCGTGACAGTAGTAGCTAGCAGTCCAGAACCACCACCATCGCCGATGAACTCCATTAACGCCGGCTGAGAGCTTGGACCTGACGAATCCGGAGCTAACCACCCCCTAGAATCGGTACCAATCGTCTCCTGGAGGTCCAATGAGACTCATGGTAGCGAACAACAAGCCTAGGGAGGCCTCTACTACCGGCGGCGAAAGCCATCGCCGACCCACTCGACGGCGAGCTCGAATCAACTCATTTCTCGACTGTTTTTCACGGTATTTGGCTTGGGTAAACTCTCAATCACCTAATTTTACATTTTAGTTGATCAAAATATTGAATTGAGGCTTAAATCCACGTTTATATTGTGAGTAGGAGGGGGATACAAACTGTCCTTTAATATAACTTATGGGGAGCTTCTTCTTGTTTACATAAACATTACACTTAATGTAAAAATAAAAATGAAGATTTTGGAATAAAAATATTTTCTAAAAATACTAGTTCTCGTCCTCGTTCCAGGAATGTAACTCGAGTATTGAAATAGTGTACGGAATGTCCTTTTAATAATTAAACTATAAATATTTTCTTTAAAACTAAATGAATCTTGTTTAACCACTTAACCCTCAATCCGGTTTGTTTAAATACTTGCAAAAGTGATATTTGCTAGATTATAAACATCGTTACATTGAGTATAGTATTTAAAAGTAGTTTTTCTTAGAAATCTAATATGTTCAATAATCAGTACCGATTTTGTTAATATCAAAAGAGGTTAAGTTGATATTTTAAATAAATTAGTTGTCCAAATGTGGTTTTTTAGAATAAAATAAGTTATAAAGTAACTTAAAAAATATTTATGAAGAGTTTCTTAATTAGTGTTTTATCTTTTTTTAAATTCAATAATTATTTCTCGTACATGTAAGTAGATAATAAATAACAATTGTTTTGCTACTAGATATTTTTATCACTTAAATAATTTAGTACCTAGTTCTTTTATTACTTAAATATATATCTCCAATAATAAATTTTGTCAATTAAATAGTTTCTTTACTACAAAAATTCATCCTAGAAGGCTAAATATAATTTTGTAGAATATCAAGAATAAAATGTGTTTCTTTATAATAAAGTCTAAGCTAGTTATTTTATATTGGAAGAGTCTATAATTAAGAAGTCCTAAATCTAAACTTATTTTATCACCATTTAAAGCACACGAGTATTAATTATGATATTGAGTGGTAATATTAGAAAATCATAATTCGATGATATTATTATTATAAACTAACAATAAAGAGAGATTTGGACTTTGTACAAAATTAATTGGACTTTCTCACATCGTCACTTGCATATCACGTGCTAGTCGAGCTTTTGATTAATTAGAAATTATAAATTTGTAGGTGCCGAATTTGTAGACGAGGGCTACCTCTACCTGTAAGAGCTTACGTGATATTTGTCGTGTTATTGATGTGAGTAAACATGCCAAGTCTAGCGTGCCTAGCTTCTTTCATGTCATAATATGATTTTATAATTTGTCTCAAAATGTGTTTAATGACTCACATGCTTTACTTGAGATTTGGTTATGTTTGAAATATTTGCTTTGAAACTGACACTTGAGAATAATAACGCATAATAACGTAAAGTGGAAAGAGTTGTGCGGGGAAAACTTATTATTATTGTCATGTTGGCTTCGTCCACTTGGCTTGTGATTATTATTGTCATGTTGGCTTCGTCCACTTGGCTTGTGATTATTATTGTCATGTTGGCTTCGTCCACTCGGCATGTGATTATTATTGTCGATGTTGGCTTTGTCCACTCGAACTGTGTATTTTAACCCGGTCGCAACCTGCCGTGTCGCTCCATGTACTCACCTATCTGGCCGGAAGAAGTCTTGGGGGGGGGGGGGGGTGCTGGCACTTAAGGTCTTGGATGCTTGTGATGGATTGTTCTTCCCCGTATCAACTAATGGATCAAATGGTTTGAATATTGGATGGTATTAATGGAAATATTGAGATTAAATGGTTTGGATATTGGATTATGTTAATGGGAAATGGAAATGTTGAGATTAAAAGGTTTGGATATTGGATATGGATTTAATTATGATTATTGGATATTTTCTGGAAATTTACAAGAAGTCGGGAATGTCTTGCTATTCCACTGTCTTTTACTTCCGCTGTATCTCTATTTGAGGTTAATTGTGAAATATTTACTCTTCATCCATTTATTATTTTCTACTTGAGTTAAATATCCTGTATCCAATTTACGTGCTTGGGTGTTACTAACTCAGTATTTCATTGCTGACTTTCAAAACTGCGGTTCCTGTTTTAATTCCCATTGCAGGTCAAGATGGAGAAGGCTTGGCTTAGGACGGGGAAACTGCGGACTCACCTAGTTTTATCAGCACGCCTAGTAAATCGAACTCTTAGACTTTTCACTTTGTGTAATAATGTTTTATGACGATGTGTAAAACTTTGGTCATATGTAATATATAATTGTAGCAGTGTTTGTTCTCAATTTCTGCAATTTCATATTGAGTAGCACCCTCCTGGGCTCTCCGGTCCGGAACAGATAGCTTGGGAATCAAGGGGTGTTACAGGTGGTATCAGAGCAAGGGTATCCATAAAGAAATTTGAAACCTGTAGGGTAATTTGAAATGGACACAGGACAAGATAATTAAAATTGGAAAAGCCGATCGGGTTATGGGTAGCCTAAGTGTTAGTATACTGATCCCACCCTCATCCTTTGACACCATTACTTGGTTTGATTTGAGAAATTCATTTGTGATAGATTGATTTACAAATGTTATCTACATTATGAATTATGTGTTGTCCTATATGAGGAGACGAGTTATATGAGTATCAACGACAAGTGTTACTCCTATGATGGAGAATAAAGATTATGAAATATGGAAACTAGATTATGGATTGCAGTTGATATACACATTAATTTGAGAAGATGAGTTTCGTGCTGCATGATTTCATGTATGTGCGATGGATGATACATTGTATATGATGCTTAAACTAATAATTGTGCATGAGACCATGGTTAATGACCTAGAAATGTGATTAATGAACCACTACAGTACTATTTATACCAGGAAAATTTGACATGGGCGGAAGGCTTAGAACAACAGCCACATGGGGAAAATTCCTGTTCGATAATAATGTTGGTAGGATATGAGACTCTTATAAGAATTCTAAAGGAAGTATCAAATTTTGACCATAGGAGACAATGGGCTTAAGGGATGTAACGACAATGCTAAGATATCTGACTGGTGAATCCTAGTTTCACTAACTAGATTTGTGAATAATTTGGTGACGTAATCAAGGTACTGGTTGGAATGGTAATTTGGAGTTAAGGGTCAAGAATGATGTACTTCTGATGATTAAATTGAGTTATCTTAGAAACGTCCAAGAAATTTCCCACCCACCCACGCCTAATAAAAGTAACTGTGAACTCAACTTGACGAGCTTTGAACGCATTTTAACTATAATATGACAGTCTTAGTTATTAGATGGTTTTGATGGTTGATTCGATTATACTTGTCCATGAGTTGTACCAGGGACAAAAATCTAGACTAAACTGTCATAAATGATTTGGGGGATCTAAGGATATCTAGCTATCTTAGGCATTACGTAGAGTCTGGTTACCTTAACATTACTTGAGGACCAGGATGTCTATTTGGTTATGTCTTGATTTTGGAGATATATTACTCACGTGGAAAGAATAATATTTAAAATTTGAAATAAATATTGTTGGTTCAATAATGATTGTCTACAAGACTTGGATGTTCCCTATGACAGACCTAGATATATTTATTCCAAAGTTTCATATCTGGTGTTATCTTAATGTTAGAATTTTGGTCTGAAGATTGTTTCAAGGTTTTAACTCAGATTTTAGAAGTTCACTTTTGGAATATGTTATTTCATAGTGATGACTCGGGAGTTATTTTTCCATTAAGGCAAATTTTAGAAGCTTTTCATATTACTTAACTATCTCAGAAATACTTGGGGTACCGTTACGATGTTTTGCTTACTATTAGGATGTGGATAATTTTTAAGAATTATATGCTTCGCGTATGCCACTTTGAGGGTCTAACGTTTGTTAAGCTAAGGGGATATTGTACATTCTTCAATCTCGCGCTGTTTAGATTATGAGGTATGGTATACACTTTATGGAGATGATAGAATCAGTTACTAAGAAAGAAAATGTTACTAGAAGTCTTGATTTCGTGTAGGAATTGGAGGCATATTGTACCTTTATATTTGGAGATTTGTTTGGATATAGGCATGATGTCGGTCAGTGTTTCAAGTTATTTGATTAAATTCTTGTGAATCCACGAGTACACGCCAAGTGATAAATTGAGACTCTGAAGAGTCATGAATTAATAATCATCATTTGAGGTTTGATTAAAACACTAGGTGGAAGCGTATGGGTTATGATCACGTGGACGGAATAGAAAGTCTTTAGTTTCCGCTAAGTGCGACGGTCATTGAAAAATTACCCCAGGTACTCCCAAGTACTAGACTTATAGAAGAACCTACCCCGAGAAATTATGCCCAAGATATGGTCTTAAGACATAGTCAAAATTTGAAGGAGTATACAATTCAGTAACATATTTGCACAAATGACTAGCCATAAAGTTAAAGATCTCTATTACCTTGAATGTTTGACTTACCATAAGTTGTTTACTTATGAGTTGGCAATATGTGTGATATGAGATGTATCAATCGTGTATGATTATGTGCTAGTATGAACATTTAATGAAAGACAAAGATATGATGAAAAGTAAATTGATATATTATTGAGAGTGAACCTAAAGTAGCAACACCATAAAGAGTCATGAATCAGACATCCTTATCAATGATAGAAATCATAGAGATAGTCAAAGTTTCTAGTAATACAAATGAGATAACAAGATAACCCAAATCAGAACCAGCCTACCATAAGGTGACTTGTAGGGGGGACTATAATTACGATCTAAAGCAAAATGATCTCTCTGACAACATCAACACGAAGAGCAGACTCATGTGATACCACAAACGAAGGAACCTAAAGTAAGCAATCTAGACAATCCAATACCCGCTAACCTAGGCGAGATCAACCTAAATATCAGGCAAACAAATGTCCGGATGAGAGGACCTTCTAACTAAGAATTGTGAAGAAAATTTAAAGAGATGTTGGAAGATAGACCAAATGACACATGATCAACCCGCTAAGTTTTAGAGGATTCTTAGTAGTGTGTGAACTTGTAAGCCTCTACGAGTTGTTTGGAGTTATGTAACTCGAAGTTACGCTTAGGTGGATTAAGTTTTTTTTTTTTCTTATGGTATATATGTTCTTCATAAATTATTTATTTAAAGCCTTGCTATTAATGTCACGGTTTCGAGCTTTTCACTCAGGTCTAAGTCATGATTCACGAGGGTAGTCTGAATCTTACTCCATTGCTTGGGAGTCTGATCTTATGTATAACACTTTCTTCAGTCATTTCGCGGAATTTTGGGGATTTTGGGTAACGTTGCAGAGCTCGGGTCAGTAGATAAAATCCAAAGAGAAGAAGAACTGTGTTCCTCAGCTCTTCGTCGCGATGACTTAAGTGATTTGGGTATGCTAAGATACTAATTGTTACATCGAGTGTCACTGCTCTGAATTTTATTACCTTGCTAATCTTTGAGGAACAGACAACTTGGTCATGACCTATCTTTGGAGATAAGTAACCCGCGGGATTTTTTTATCCTTATCATGGGAGTGTATCCTAGTCCATTTCTTCGTTTCTGCCTTGGATTAGGGATGACGAAATATGAAAGCGACTGCTAAATTTCATTTAAAGTCGTAGGATCTTTGAGGTTACCTCAATTTCCGGCTAAACCCATTTTAGAAGATACTAATAATTTCGAATAAGGATTCACTCTAGAGAAAGAGTGATAGGGGCCATATGCTACAACTAAGAAAGAGTATACACGACTTGAAGTTTCCCCGTATGACCATCCATCGTGATAACTTATATTGAGTTCCGGGGACGTCACTCCTCTAAGGGGGAGAGGATGTCACCCTTCGTTCAGAACTGCTACATGAGACCGCTGCATGATTAAAACCTCGGTATCATTATGTCGGACCTAGAATTAATATTTTGTAACTTAAATGAGTTATAGTGTTTCTTGATATTTCGAGTACATTCCAAAATACACTGTGCGTGTAAAATATTGGTTTCTTACCTATAAGAGATTTCGTGTATCTAACTGCAAGAACTAGTTGCTTGCCGTATGGTTTACTTTTATTTTAGCTTCGAGGACGAAGCTCAATTTAAGTGGGAAGGGTGTAATACCCCATTTTTAATATACGGGTAATTTGGTAACTATTTGTAAGTTTAAGAATATAGTTTATGAATTGTATGGCAAAAAGGGGAGATAAATGTAGTTTAATAAAGTATAAGCTAGTTAAGTAGGAGGGGTAGAAGTTGCAATTTAAAGAAACTCTACTACCTTTTGTGCAATCTAATAAAAGATGATTAAATAATAAAATAAAAAAAATGAGGAGCAGTTTCTCCAAATCTTACGCACCAACAAGTTGATGAAGTTTTTCCAAAAATCAAGGAGAAATTGTCTCCTTCTTCAACTTCTTCTTCGAAACCCATCCCCGCTCCTCCTCCTATTCGGCAGCCACCACCACCACTCTCACCACAATCACAGCCACCATCTCTCTCTCTCTCTCTCTCTCTCTCTCTCTCTCTCTCTCCCTATGTCACTCTCTTTCTCTGTCTCCCTCCCTCTGTTGGACAGCAGGAGCAGCAGGAGCTCCCGCCAAGGAGGCCGGCAACCGCCAAAACAGCCACCGAAACCACCCCGACGGGAACCACCGCTACCACCACCTGCTTCTCTCTCTTCCTCCATGTCGACCCTAGCATTTATCTCTCTCTTTTGATCCAAGGATAGGTAACAAAAACAGTAGCTAGCAGTCCAGAACCACCACCATCGCTGGCGAACTCCATTAACACCGGCGAAGAGCTTGGACCCGACGAATCCGGAGCTACCCACCCTCAGAATCGGTACCAATCGTGTCCTGGAGGTTCAAGGAGACTCGTGGCAGCGAACAATGAGGCTAGGGAGGCCTCTACCACCGGCGGCGAAAGCCACCGCCGACCCACTCGACGGCGAGCACAAATCAACTCATTTCTCGACCGTTTTTCACGGTTTTTGGCTTGGGTAACTCTAAATCACATAATTTTACATTTTAGTTAATTAAAATATTGAATTGAGGCTTGAATCCACGTTTAGATTGAACAAATTTGAAATTCATGTAAAGGGGTGAAAGTGTCTTTTCCATAAAGTATGTGTAAGGGTGAAAGTGTTGTTTCAGAAACTTTGGGGGGTTAAAGTGTCTTTTAATAAACATGTATTGTGAGTAGGAGGGGGTGCTGACTGTCCTTTAATATAACTTAAGGGGAACTTCTTGTTGTTTACATAAACATTACACTTTACGTAAAAATAAAAATGAAGATTTTAAAATAAAAATATTTTCTAAAAATACTAGTTCTCGTCCTCGTTCCAGAAATATAACTTGGTTATTGAAACAGTGTATGTAATGTCCTTTTAAAAATTAAACTAGAAATATTTTCTTTCTTGCATTTAACCACTTAACCCTCAATCCGGTTTGATTAAATACTTGTAAAAGTGATATTTGCTTAATTATAAACATCATAACATTGAGTTGAGTATTTAAAAGTAGTTTTTCTTAGAAATCTAATATGTTCAATAATCAATACCGATTTTGTTAATATCAAAGGAGGGTAAGTTGATATTTTAAATAAATTAGTTGTCCAAATGTGTTTTTTTAGAATAAAACAAGTTAACTTAAGAAATATTTTATGAAGAGTTTCTTAATTAGTGTTTTATCTTTTTCTAAATTCAATAATCATTTCTCGTACATGTAAGTAGATAATAAATAACATAGTTTTTCTACTAGATATTTTTATCACTTAAATAATTTAGTACCTAGTTTTTTTATTACTTAAAGATATATCTACAATAATTAATTCTATCAATTAAGTAGTTTATTTACTACAAAAATTCATCCTAGAAGGCTTAATATAATTTTGTAGAATATCAGGATTAAAATGTGTTTCTTTATAATGAAGTCTAAGCTAGTATTTTCTATTGGAAGAGTCTATAATTAAGAAGTCCTAAATCTAAACTTATTTTATCACCATTTAAAGTACATGAGTATTAATTATGAAATTGAGTGGTAACATAATTCGATGATATTATTATTATTATAAACTAACAACAAAGAGATATTTGGACTTTGTACTAAATTAATTGGACTTTCTCACGTCGTCACTTGCATATCACGCGCTAGTCGAGCTTTCAGTTAACTAGAAATTATAAATTTGTAGGTGACGAATTTGTAAACGAGGGCTAGCTCTACCTGTAAGAGCTTACTTGATATTTGTCGTGTTATTGATGTGAGTAAACATGCCAAGTCTAGCGTGCCTAGCTTCTTTCCTGTCATAATATGATTTTATAATTTGTCTCAAAATGTGTTTTATGACCTACATGCTTTACTTGAGATTTGGTTATGTTTGAAATATTTTCTTTGAAACTGACACTTGAAAATAATAACGCGTAATAACGTAAAGTGGAAAGAGTTGTGCGGGGGAAACTTGTTATTATTGTTGTGTTGGCTTCGTCCACTCGGCCTGTGATTATTATTGTCGTGTTGGCTTCGTCCACTCGGCTTGTGATTATTATTGTCGATGTTGGTTTCGTTCACTCGGCCTGTGTATTTTAACCCGCTCGCAACCTGCCGGGTCGCTCCATGTACTCACCTCTCTGGCCGCAAGAAGTCTTAAGGGGGTGCCGACACTTAAGGTCTTGGATGCTTTTGATAAATTGTTCTTCCCCGTATCAACTAATGGATCAAATGGTTTGGATATTGGATGGCATTAATAGAAATGGAAATATTGAGATTAAATGGTTTGGATATTGGATTATATTAATGGAAAATGGAAATATTGAGATTAAAAGGTTTGGATATTGGATATGGATTTAATTATGGTTATTGGAGATTTTCTGGAAAATTTATAAGAACTCGGGAATGTCTTGCTATTCCATTGTCTTTTACTTCCGTTGTATCTCTATCTGAAGTTAAATACTTGTGAAATATTTACTCTTCATCCATTTATTATTTTTTACTTGAGTTAAATTTTCATGTATCCCATTTACGTGCTTGGGTGTTACTCACTCAGTATTTCATTGCTGACTTTCAAAACCGCGGTTCCTGTTTTAAATCCCATCGCAGGTCTAGATGGAGAATGCTTTGCTTAGGACGGGGGAAACTGCGGACTCACCTAGTTTTATCAGCATGCCTAGTAAATCGAACTCTTAGACCTTTTCACTTTGTGTAATAATGTTTTAAGACGATGTGTGAAACTTTGGTCATATGTAATATATAACTGTGGCAGTGTTTGCTCTCGATTTCCGCCATTTCATATTGAGTAGCACCCTCCTGGGCTCTCCGGTCCAGAACGAAAAACTTGGGAATCAAGGGATATTACACTTTCACTGTAGCTGATCCCTTCCACTTTTTTGGTGGATGGTACAACATCCAACAACCGTAACTCGGGTCCATATATAAACTTTATTCATCGCTCACTTTTATCACAGTTCTTGATGTAGTGATTCAACATCCCACACCACTTGCACAAGTGGAGGACTCTTTTGTACTTGAAATCCAACCACACTCAATCATTCTTTTTGCTCATATGAACCTCTCTTGGGAGAGGCTTGAAAATAGTATACGACATAGTTTGTTAATCTTTCACTTTGACACTTGATCATAGGTCCCTTTGTCACCCAAAATCAACCCTCCAAAGTAAATAGCCAACCTCCTATTCTTGGAGAAATTTTTGTTTGCTCTAAGAGCAAATGATGTGGATTTGTTCTAACCATACATCACAGGACACGTCAGGAGGAAAGAGAATGAGTGGCAGACAAAGAAAGTGAATTCCTACATGTTCCTGACGTGTCCTGTGATGTATTGCTGAGAGCACCATATCATATTTGCTATTGGAGCAAGCAATAATTACTCCTATTCTTGTGGTTTAATGGTGCCCATGACTTGTTCAAAGACTCAATTATACTACTTCTCAGTTTCGCCATAAAGTAATCAGTTGACTTTTTTTGCCATAATTATGTCACTTTGATTCGTTGATTTGTATTGCAAAATGACACAAATGTTTAGTAATTTTTCATTGTATCATAGCGATACCATGAAAAGACCACCAAATTTTGGCATTGTTTAGCTAATCAAATTACTTACTGGATCAAAGTGACCCGTTGAATAATAATAAAACTCAAAATGTGTACTTTCTAGCCAAAGAGAGAAAATACTTAATTCCACATTAAAACAATACTATTTATTTTCAATACTTAATTCCACATTAAAACAACACTATTTATTTTCACTTCCAAAAGTACTCATCTCTAATTTAAGAAAAAGATAAATTCTTGGAAATGAAAATTTAAAATAAAAATCCAGTCAAACGCTAGGAGGAGGAGGGGTGCAAAAAAGAAGGGCTAGGGTTTACTCTGAGGGAAGGTAGTGGAACCTGCAGATAGATAGATAGGTGTAGATAGGGACAAAAAAGAAAAGAAGAAGCGACCAAGTAGTAGAAATATTCTCATGCGCGCGATCATGCTCTCTCTTGTAGGTTTTACAATTTTCAAGAACAATAGACGAGTGGTATTAGTATACATTATTACAACAAGTATAAACAATTAATAAAATTTTAATTTAATTACTTAAATAATTAGTACTAGGACTAGTAAAAGAGACTAAGAGGAGGAGAAGAATCCAAGCGAATGATGTTGCTGCTGCAATAGATGCAGAGTTCGAGGAGGGAGGCGTATAGAACAAAGGAGAGAAGAAAGTCATGACTCGTATGAAGGTGGATTCTGCAAATCATCATCATCCCAGACAACAACTACAACAGAAACCAACAAACAAACAAAGACCACCAGACAGAGAGATAGAACGATTAATACCCACTACTGGTTTCTTGTACGCACGCACATTGTTGGTGGTGGTGGTGATGATGGTGGGGAAGTGGTGGTGGCGGTGGTGCCTTCGTGGGGGAGTACAAACCCTAGCTAGGTTGTAATAGTAAGTAGCTAAAGCCTATGCCTGTTCTCTGACACCATGCTTCCCACACTTGTTCCTTCCAACTCACAATCCTCCACCATGAAAACATTGCTATAGAAAAAAGGAAGAACGAACCTTATCATTTTGTTAGTTCGTGATTGGTTCTACTAAGATATTAAAATATGTGTTTCTATAAAATGTATATTAAATATGTGAAAAAATAATAATTTCACCTAATTTGTCTATTGTGAACTTATATTTTAATTTCATTTCAAATTTAATATTCAAACCTAAAATGTCTATAAAATGAAGATTGTAAAATCTGTATATTAAATTTTCTAGGGACGAATAATTAATTAGTTCAAATGCGTAACATGTTTTTTGATGGAAAAATGCGTAATGTTTTAGATGTATCATAAATTCAAATTAAGATTATTTTAAGAAAATGACCAAATTAAAGTATTTATGTAAAGATTTGATAGTAAAGGTACAAGTAGTGGCAAACAGTTATAGCTCCCATTATCGTAAATGCATTAGAATTGTAATTCAAATTTTCAGCGAATACAAAACAATTTTCATAGTCCCCTCAAAGAAAAAAAAACAATTTTCATAGTATTATGAAATTTTAGTCCAATTATTCAATATGTATTATATGTCGTGCTCTAATTCACACAGTTCAAGACGCACAGTTAATAGATATTATAAATACCAAGAAACAATATTCTTGCATGTCACGAGCTGTGTAAAATTTTGAACAACTAGTCAATCTTCTTCTTCTAGATTGGCGCTGAGACATTGAATGATCTCCGATATTACCGTAAAATGTTGGTGTATTACTTTGTCGATAGGTCAAGGGAGAACAAGTTGATGAATAAATCTGTTTAGAAACAGAGTGAAAACCATGTCTATGATTGAGTAGCTGACATATTCCTTGATCTAAGAAGGTAAAGTGTACGTGTGTGAATAGATGTGTTGTCATTTTCGCCAAATTGGAAGAGATTTGTCACGATATTCCAAATCATAACCATTTTTTCCCTATGACACATGACCTTCAAATTGAACCATTTAAAGGTTGTCACTAAGATTATTTGAACTTGTGTGCTTCAGAGTTTAAATCTTCAATGAATTTTCTCCAAGGTATACTCCTGCTTCCTTTAATACGTAAAGAACTTCACTAATCCTGCATTTAGGTAATAAAGGATTTAAGAAGAATATCATATCATATCATATATGTTAGCATCAAGTGAAATTATAACCATTTTAGTAATAAAGAGCTTCACTAATCCTGCGTTTACTTGAAAACATGCAGAATTATACACAGATTTACTTGACATCCACTATTTTTTTAGAATTACATCAAATTATACGTTTATGCAAGTTCGAATCCGGGACATTGGGCATGGGCTTTAAATGCCCTGCCACTGAGCTACAACCATTTGCAAGGATCCTTTATTAACATACTGATAATAGGAATTAAATTCCCCTAAATAAGAAGAGAGAGCATGTCTCAAATTCAGTACCTCGTGTGTACGGACTTTAATTCGTCACACCGGTAGCACTCATTCACGCATATCCCAACATTGATCGACTTTACGGGATTTCATTTCCAAATCTAATTTATGTATAATTTATCATCAATTCCTATCATATATTGGTTCATCAAAAAAAAAATCTTATTATATGTTCTGTGAACGAATGTCCACAATTTGCGAAGGAAAATGGGTGTTCACAGAAAGAGGGAATTCGGTTTCACTGCAATATTGACCATTACGTACGATCTCACATATGTCATATCATTAACACAAACACACATATACTTCAAGTTATCTTACAGATTTAAGAAGAATATCATGTCACTTATCTGTGCATATCATGCTCTGAGAATGCGATTTAGGTGCCCTTATCTGTCGCATATAATGCATAAGCAATTGCACCACCCCATGTGGTTACATTTGTTTCTCCAACTTTCTTCATGTCTAAAAACTGATGGTGTTGCACTCAAATGGGCATATACTCAAATGGGCATATGGGTGTTCTCTGATTCCAACAATAATTCTCACATTCCTGGCATTTGTGGTCAAGGGTACACAATTCTCTTTGTTTTCATCTGTATAGCTTTTTCTTGCACCTTGCAATTAATTCAATGTCATCAAATTAAGCACCCATCAATATGTACAATTCTGAAAGTTCTTTAACTTTCTAACTCTTGTTGGTCAAATTACCCTTTATTAATTTCTCATTTTTCTATCTTTCATTTACGAGTGATTTGATAACTTTTTAAATGACATGATCAAGTACTTTTTGAAATGTTTTTTTTTTTTTTTTTTTTTTTTCTGAAATGCGATCAAGTACTTAGTTTTCGTTCCAGCAACAAAAGGTAATGGTTGTCAAGATAAAATAATGCCTATGCCCATTAAACAATGTCTATAGCCTTACAAACCCACTTAGTTAGATGCAAAATGAATGCTAGTTCAGTGGTTGAGCATTTGAAGCCCCTGCATGATGTTTCGAGTTGAAACCGGGCTAGGTGTAAGGTAATTCTAAAAACGTAAGGTAATTCTAAAAATAACCCCAGTTAGATTGTTCTTAAGAAAATTGGCAATTTTTTCTTAAACTTATTTGTCCCCTTGATGCAAATATGTCGTCTCTCGAGGTGTGTGTTGTTGTCCCTGTGGTGTTTGAATGGGCTTATTCGCAAATGAAGTGGATCGGGTGATAAGACAAACTGACATAATGAGGCAAAGCGAATATGTCGAGATCAATCAAATATTTTGATGTCCAAATATGGCAGTGTGATTTATTCAAATGAGATATACCATAATATGACTTTGATTTATTTATCTTTTTTGTTCAAAATTTTGTTTCTTTCTAATATGCGTTGTGAGTCGCCGGATGTATAGAAATAGCACATACGGATCCGTGCATGATTGCGATAATAATTCTTCATAATACTCGCCTTTTAAGGCCGAATTCCAATTCAACTACCGCGATGTACAAAGGTCACTTAAGAAATTGCAACATTCATTCATAAGAACAACATTATCCATATCAGCAAAATTTATCGGACACCAGAGACAAGAATCAGCTTGCACACTTATGTGAAAAAGCCGGACACGATTTCGAACACCCCAAGAATTTGGATGGGTAGTATTCTTGGCTGGGCGCGATCCAGTAATGAAACTGTTTCGGGTTTAACCCCGCTTGTTTAATTAAATAGTAGTACCACTTATCCTAAAAAAAAGTTTACCAGACACTTATATCATTCTCATTCAGAACAAAGTAAATAATTATTTCATTTTTCACCTATATAATTTCTGTTAATAAAGGGAAACATCCACCTACATGCACTAAGTGCGTGTTTGGCATGGCTTTATAAAACAACTTAAATTAAAGGCTGGCCAAATAATTTAGTTTTTTTTAGGGAAAAAAATTTAGTTCCATTTGTTTCGTAAATTATTTTACTCAAATTTTAAATTTAAGTTGACTAATAATCTGGATATTCTACTATCTTCAATTGTGAATTTTTTAGTCCGGACTAGTTGAAATACCATATCTACAATCTTTTTAATTTATAAGTGGTCAATTTATCCAAACAAAACACATGTTAGATGTGATGTCAGCCCTCGGTTCAAATGAAAACATCTATCGTAAATTAATTCAATTTTTTTAACGGATACCAAACAATTTTCTGATTATATCTATCTCAGATTATTCATTCCAGATTATTAAGCTGAAACCACACAAGCTCTGAAGCCTTTAAAAAGAAAGATGTTGTAAAAATGACTTGCTAATTTCAATCCTTCTCGTTCTTGAACAACTTTTTTTGACAACCCGGAACCTCATGCAAGGGCATCAAGTATTCTACCAGTGAGTTAGCACTCATTTGAACAGCTTTTAGAATATCTTTACTCTCTTAAAAATGTGTCTCAATTGAAAAAAAGTTACCCTTTGAAGAGAGAAATAAACTAATAATACATTAAAAGAGTCGATTCTATACAAGAATTATCAATCATACATCATATTTTTACGGTTGCACTAGTTTTCTTCTTCTTCTTCTAATTACAAGTGAAGAACACATTTTTCTAATTTACGCATAATGGGGTGTCGAACCAAAGACATGATGAATGACACGGCGAGTTCTTAAGAAACAGCGGTAAATAACATAAGCGAAAATTTGTGAACTCGAAAACTACAAAGTAGTATGAGATAATCTGCATATTCTGAAACTAAATTTCAAAAACATATTCTCCAACACATGTACTATGTACTAGGGCAACTTTTTTTTTTTTTTTTTTTTTTAAATGTGTTTATAATCGCATTCTGTTCCCAAACATCCTGAACAAGCTTTCCACCCTCCCTCTTTCATTTCATTTCATTTCATTTCATTGTTAGGGTACACTTGAGTGAAGGTAGCAAGTACAATGGGGTGGGTGGGTACATATGATAAACCCTAAAAATCTATTGGTTGGGCTGGAAAGAGATTGACAGCTAAAAAGATTCTCATGTGTGTGTACGTAGATCGACATTGACTAGTCGAAGCATTGAAATCAATACTAACGTTAGAATGGCTTGATGTAAAACTTTGTTCCTTTCTGATCATAAAATCATCCATCCATATTCATCATGATAAAATAGGAGAAGTATATCTTATCTTTTTTGGTAAATAGAAAGGCTAAGCAGCCATCAAACCATGAGAAGGATCTCCCAACATGTCCACAATAAAAGCATCCCTCATAATTCATAAAGCAGAAGGGGCATTAGAATATTCAAAACGCTAGGTTATGAGCAATCCTGTTGGTCTCTCTGAAGCAATGTTGGAGATTGAACTGTGCAATATTAGAAGTCAATTGCATGCAGTAAAAATCAGAGGTTCTGCAGGATGATAGCATGAGGAATGGCGAAAAGGTTCACGCCATTAGTGCAGCCAATTTCAACAATGCAACAATCATAGCTCAGTGTCACGGGCCGAGCATAGAAGGTTAACCATCCTCGAACACTTGGAGTTCACGACTCGGTTGTGGGACCCATTCCAATAATCAATGATCCTCGAAGGGTAATATTGTACTTCTATTTGTCGTGTGGTAGAATGTTCTAAAAGATTGTAGAATGTGAACTTATGTAACTGTGCGAGATGCGAAGCCCTAGGCTCAAGCCCATTGGTCAAGGCCTTCACATCTCCACCGTCGTATGATATAAATCTAGACCGTAGATGTAGACTAGATATATAATATAAATCTAGACCGTAGATGTAGACTAGATATATATAGAGCTAGGATGAGGCTTTTGGGCAAACCACTCAATCTTGTATTCATTCTAGTGATAGTGCAATACAAACATTCCTCCATACTCTCTTCTCGTTGTTTTTGTGTTCTCCGTGTTCTTGAAGGTTCGAAGACTTATTTCAAAGATCGAGAGGGATGATCGACGAAGTGCCGCGCGGGAGTGACTCGTGGAAAAACTTGACCCGTGTCATGTGGTATCAGAGCCAGATTCAAGATCGAAGAAATGACGTCTGATGGTGAAGATGGGTCAAATATCTGCGAGGAAGGGTTGAAGAACATCGCCAAGGGGAGGGGCGCGGAAACAGTGAGGAAGAAGAGTAAAATGAAGGCATTGCTGGTGAGTTTCGAAGAAAAGTTGCAGGTGATTGAAGAAAAATAGGGAATTTTTCAGAAGCTCGAAGAAGATGGGGTGATTACCATCGAAGAATTCAAAGGGGAGATGTCTGGTATTATGAACTCTGCACTCGATACTCAGAGGAAGGAAATGCAGACAAGGATTGATGGCTTGCAAGAGGAGTTGACATCAATCAAAGAATATGTAATGTCCATGAAGGGATATCTTGCGTTTTGCAAGGAGCTGATTTCGAATTGAGTTGGGCATAGTGGGTTGTTGGTTCCTAAGATGGAGGCGCAAAAGCCTAAATCCTTCAAAGGAAAAAAGAGATGCGAAGGAAATTGACACATTCCTATGAAACATGGAGAGTTTTTTCCGGCATTTAAAGACCGTGGATGATAATTCCAAGACCTAAGGTGCAACAATGTTCCTGGCTGATAATGCATTGGCGTGGTGGAGGATATGAGCCTTGAGATAGAGAGCGACACAACAAAACTCGACACTTGCAATGACTTCAAGAATGACTTGAAGAAGTATTTCTACCCCGAGAATGCAAGGTACGAAGCCAAACAGAAGCGAGGGTACTTGAAGCACAATGGGACCATCGAGGAGTATGTGGCGACCTATACAAGTCAGATGTTCGAGGTCCCATAAATGAATGAGGAAGACAAGCTCTTCAACTTCCTCAGTTGGTTGCAGCATCGGGCAAAGCAAGAGTCGGACATGCGCGATGTGACTATCCTGATCCAAGTCATTTCCACTGCCGAGTCACTTGTCGAGTTTAAGAAGCCAAGTGCTCATATTTCAAAGGAAAACAACAAACCCAACACTGAGAAAGTAGGAAGGATAAGCCTTTCGCCAAGAAGCTACGAGATAAGAAAAGAAGGGACCCAAATACGGGTGTCATTGGTGCAACGGGCCCCACTACAAGAGAGATTACCAATTATGAAAAAATGACCGTTGTTGCGTAAGACTTGTCATAATCCAACTCCATGGAGGAGCAAGGCAAGGTGAGCTCCCTCCGGATGATAAATGTCGTTCCGGCCAGACCCAAGTATAAACTTAGGAGACGGAGAAGGGGTTAATGTTCGTTAATGCCAAGGTGAGTGGCATTGACACTTGATCACTCATAGACACATGAGCTTCCCACACTCGAGTACTCGTTAATGCCCAGGTGAGGCCAAGAGACTCATGTTTTAAGATGGTACAGGGGGAGGAAGCGTGAAAGCAGTGAACCCCGCAGCTAAGCAAATGGTCAAGTTTTCCTGAGGTGTGATGGTGCAGCTCGAGACTTGTTAGGGCCGTGAATTATGTGATACCCATGGACGACTAGCATATGGTGCTTTTCTGCCGTCCATTAATACTATGTGAAGAAATATGATACATTTTTTGTCAATTTATGATCTCGTACAGTTTTTAACAATTTTCAATTCCGGTACTAAAAACATCATATCATATAGTGCATTGTATATATTTATTATAAATGATATAAGAGCTTTTAAGATAGATACTCTCTGATGGTAAGCCTTTCCTTGCAGGCAATCCAAGCTTCTTTGAATCTAGTGAAACAACTTGAAGATCAAAGATTACTCCAAGTATTTTCAGATATTCTTCATAGCGTCGAGTTTCATTCATAGGTCTGGGAGTATTCATATAGCATCAATCCAAAAGTCTAGGGACTTAATTGTCAAAACTGCAAAAGAGAAGAGGACTAGGGAAGAAGTTAAGCCTCTCTAGCATGTCCACTGAACTACACAGATCCCCGGGTGGTCGTAAGCTGCTTTGGACGACTAGGGTTTGGTTGACTGATTCTCTAGACTTCCTCTCTAGTTTTTTTGGAAGTTCAGTCAGTCAGATATTCTTCTTTCTTAGATTTTCTAGGATATTTCTCCTTATCTTCCGATAGGTAGAGAGTTTGATTATGAATTATTTCTTCCTTATAATATGATTTTTTTATGACCTAAGAAGTATTTTCATATAAAAACTCTCTATTGAAGTAAATAGTTTTCTGTTTGAAGTTTTTTCAATATAAACAGTTTTTGTATAGTAAATTATTTTTACCGAGTATATTAATATTTTACTATATTTTGATATATTTAATTTATATTGATTGAAGAATCTTTTACTAGTTAGAGAATATTTTTTCTCAATTAGTGAAGAATAGTTTATTGCCGCTTAATATCTTTTTTAAATTATTTTAATATAATATTTTCTCCTTAAAGTAATTTTCTTTATTTAGAATTTTTCATCAGAATGAATCTCATGTTTTAATTAATTAATTAATTATATTTAACTGAGTTTTAAATTTAATTAGTTTTCCAAAACGTCTTGATTCATATCAAATTTTCTCTAGAACTCTATTTTCTTGAAAAATAAGTTACCTCACTCTATTTATTGAAACCTAGGATTTATGAGAAAATCAAGAGAGAGAGAGAGAGAGAGCACTCTTGTGTGAGAGAGTCTTATCTCTTAGGGTAAGGCCTGCAAGGAGAAAGCCTCAGCCGTCCCTCAACCTCTTCCCCTGTTCCCCACGACCGAGAGTGAGAAAACCCTCTAGGTTTGCCCGTGTAGTTCGTGCATCAGCTAGGAGTTGCTGATTGTTTTTTTGTTCTGATTCAATGCCAGTTACACGTATTTCTGTGGCGATTCAACTTCAGGTACTCGAAGCTTGATTTATATTTTAAATTCAATCATGTTAGATATGTACTTAATTGATTCATTCAAGTTCTAGTTATCTTTCTCGTTATGATCTAGAACTTCTCCCTATCATATCTACATGTGCCTAGAATCTTCCATAGGCGTTTTTTTACTCAAAGTCAATTCTCTTGATATTGTTCTTCGTATTTTTTTGTTTCAGATCTATGTTTTAGACGGTCTCTTCTCTATAGACGTCTCAGAAAATCTGAACTCTAGGGTTTCTATCATCTCACCTCGTGCGGCTAGGTTTCAATTAGAAAGAGTATAACGGAGCTTGCTGCCTCACGAGATGGCGAAGCCATAGGAACGTACTTGAGTTCCCAAGCCTACACATGTTCGAGCTGATAAGACATATTATGCTTGGAGGGGGTGCACCACACCTCCACCTTTGTCGCATTTGGGGTCTTTGGGGCGCCCCCTTCAACTGTTGGAATCTGATTCCCAGAAACCTGTGTTTCCAAATTCATTCCTGACGAGATTTCTCCATTCCCTCTGCCACTTCCTCGTCCTCTCCCCCTTCCTCTGCTTTCATTCCCCATTCCTCGTCTCAACTTTGCTTTTCCCCTATCCCCTTGTTTTTACTTCGGTTTGGACTGAGATTCACCTAACTAACCTTTCGTTTTCGGCGCATGTAACTAGCAACATGTTGATGTGTGATGCTCTTTCCTTTCTCTTCCTTGGTAAGTTTTTTAGTTCCCAGTGTCTGTTTTTGGGAAATCAAAGAGTTGTCAAAGACTCCCACACCATCTTTATCCTTGTTGATCTCATAATTTTCTACCTCCATATTTTCTGATTCATGTACACTACCGGAACCCCAGTCGAAACCCTCAATATTGTCCTCGTATTCGTTCTCAGCAGATTGGTCTTTTGTTCTTCGGCTTCGTGTATTGCCTGCCATGTGATTCGAGATTCTAGTGGGATGATTGACAGCTTCTTTCTCGTCTTTCCCCTTGCGATCATCCAGTCTCCGTAGCCCGAAAATACTGGATGTTTATGTTCATATCTTTTAGACTTACAGAACCCCATTCACACATACACGGGATTCATTCAAATTTATAATCAAGCTAAATTTTCTCGCCAAGGACGGAGATGTTAACCACTTGCCGGAGTGTCTTGCTGAATTCCACACGATCTCGCACCCTTCTATAATCGCCATCTTCGCCTAACAACACCCTCCCATCCAGTTTAATAACTTCACCCTATTTCCTCACCGCTTTTTGCATATAATCTTCTAAGCGAAGGAAGTAGGGTAAATTTCTTACCTGAACTCAGATGTCCAATGCTTCAAAACTAACGTTGTCTGGTCTGGTGAAGACCACCCAAGGCTTGAGTAGTAGCAGTTGTCATCATAAATCCAAGGACCTCCATGAAAAGCTTTGTCCAAACTTTCTTTGGAGGGGAACTCGAAAACAAAACGGGTTGCACTTACTTCGTTGATAATGAGTTTATCGCCGCCCTCCCAAATCTTGGAGAAGAGTAACTGCAACGCGCCATATATTGAAAGTGGTTGGATATAGGAAGGTAACAAGGAGGCATGAACCTAGTTTCTTGATGGACTCGCGGCATTGCTCATCCGTAAAGACTTCGACCTCGTCTTCATCTGTGACGCGTGTAAATTACGCGTTGCTGCGCAAGTATACAGTCAAGTAATATAATGTAGTATTAAGGACTTCGAGTTATCGAACCCAAGGGAAGGTGTTTACTATGTGCCCAGATTAGCAATTAAGCCCAATTCACACAAGTATTCGGTAAAAAGGTTTGTGGTTAAGAGTGTTGTCACCCTCAAACAAGTGACTAGCAACGATATTGAAATAGTGCAAACGAAATGATTCAATTTAAATCAGAGGAGATAAAGCTAGGCAATCTATAGATCACCTAGGGTAGTTTTGACGATTTTGGATTTTATGTTCTAACACGGCAATTCTTAGTTAGTTAAGCTGGGTAATGGCATTGACAATTAGCTATCGGTCTCATGTCGTTCTACACAATGATAAGAACTTGTCCCTCTCAAGCCGATTCTACTACCTATGTGTTCTAGTAGGCTAACGATAGTATAAGAAGTAATGTACCCTATCAGACCACTATACACGAACACTTCACTTTGTCTTACTGAATTTGCCCTCTTGTGGCCATTCCTATTCAACTCACTTTCCAGTCTTATTGATCAAGAATGTTCTTGTTTATTCATACCAACTAGGGTAGAGTTGCTTTCACACACTCACTAGTTAATTAGTAATTTCGGGTCATGACTCCTACATTACTAAGGATTAAGCACAATAAACAAGAGATTAAACAATTAAGATTGTCTTTAAGCCTAGTTCATGGTATCATGGAGAAAGAGATAATCAACATCACACATCCTAATTCTAGCTTGTCAATGGAAGAACTCAACATGAAATAAAGTATAACAAACTCCGTAGAATCATAACCCTAGCATGAAAGTTCTTCCAAATTTCGGAAAATATCATCAAAACATAAACCCTAGGATCTCCATAGATGCCTAGCTATGAGTTTAGCTACTCAAGAGTTAACATCGTATTCAAATATTTCATACTAGAATGGAGAGAAAGTGAATCAAACGCTAAAAACGATGTTATGGCGATGATCCGGGCTCGTCTCTTTGCTTGATGATGATCCAAACAAAGTCTCCTTGCTCTCCTTAGTGTTCTTGGCTCACAATGATGGTCTATTCACGTCCCTTGATACTTAGGTCGAAGTAGGGAAGCTAAACTTTCAAGAAATTGCATTTTTCCCCAAAATCCCGCACATGGAATCTGCCCTATTTATGCCCGAAATATGGCTTATTTCGGCTGGCATTTCGGGCTGAAATGCGCTGATGCTTCAACTTCTCGAATCTTCAACTCCTGCCCTTCAAGTTCCTGAGCCTCTTTCCTTGCCCTTCCTTGCTTCCAAAGTTCAAGTCCTTGATTCCAAAGCAATGCCAAAGCCCTGTATCCTGTCAAAGACAAAAACAACAACTATACCAAGCGATTAAATCCGCAAATAAAGCTCAAATTAAAGTAAAGAACATGTCTGGACTAACATTAAGCATATGAAGGAACAAGCGCTAAATCATGCTCATCTCAAAAAAAGTAGGCTCAAAAATATCCAACAACCTATCAATCATGGGGTAAATGCTCAAGAAAAATAGCTCCTAAAGGCGCTATCAAATTCCCCCACACTAACTATTTGCTCGTCTCGAGCAACAATAGCGCTCAAAACCCCCACACTTGAGACATTGCATACATACCAATACCAAACCAATACATACCCTACCACTTTGCAAACTCCATTTTCCGCTAGCCAACACGACTCACGACTCAATACACAAAGACTCGACGATGCAAACTACATGATATATACGATGCAGCTCAACTATGTACAATGCAAGCAATTAAATAATATATATTTTTTCTTTTTTCTTTTTGGAGATTGAGCAATCTCAAAGAACAAACCGGAATGTCATAAGGCTCTCATATCCCCTAAAAGATTCTAACTTTGGTGATCGGTAGAACTTGCGGTCAGTTTCGTCAGAAAGAACGGGCGCGAACACTCCATAATCGCTTTGGCACACTCACCAAACGTATCCCTAGTACTCACCATCCGAGCTATTTATCCACGGGTTTTAACAGTTGGCGTCTTAGGACGGGTATGATAAGTCATTTAGAAGCGCAGTCCTAGATGTCATGATACAACTCACAAAAAACAGATTCTCACACTCCCTCACCAAAATCTAAGGAACCCACCGAAACTAACTACTCCGGCCCTCATTTCCTCAATCTTGGTGCAACGCCGTTCTCGCGGCCACACATGTGAAGAAGTGATCAAGATCCATACTTAATCTCCCCGGTCTTCATGAAGTTCAATTTCTTGCTCCTTATTTCTTTCACTTTTCAATTTTTATTTATTTATTTTTTCTAATCCCATGGAGCCTATAGTAATAACAATAATATCCGAGGAGATCCAAGTATCAACTATATATAATTGGGGGTGGAATGTGTCAAATCGAATGTATGATCAAGATAGATGTTGACACCCCCACACTCAATGTAAAGCATATCACAAACCTGAAATACCCCGGTAATTTTCGTGGGCATTTCGGTGACGTTTCGTTAAATTTAGTGTGTAATTATTGAGCCTTTAATTATGTGGGGGTAATAAGTGTAGTTTACTAAATTACAACCTGGTTAAGTCTTGGGGGTGATAATTGTATTTACCCACAAGTTTATTAACAGCCAAAAAAAAATAATAATAATAAATAAATAAAAGAAAAATTTCCCTTTCCCCGAAGCTTTTCTCAAGAAACGGGTCTCCTGCAAATTGAGTTCCCCAACAACACACCCTTGTCTTCACCTTCCTTCTCCTCTTTTATACTTCTTGCTCTTCTTCTCTTCTTCGGCAGAAACACATGATTTAGAGTTAGCTGCAATCGTGTTTGCCTTGAAAATTTGGAGGCATTACTTGTTCGGAAACACTTGTAAGATGTATACAGACCACAAAAGTCTCAAATATATCTTTACTCTGAAGGATCTGAACATGAGGCAGCGAAGGTGGTTGGAACTCATCAAGGACTACGACTTGCAGATTCAGTACCATGAAGGAAAGGCAAATGTCGTGGCAGATGCCCTAAGTAGAAAGACCAGTCACGCAGTCAATACACTAAGGGTTCTGCCAAGGAAGTTGAATGAAGACCTCGAGAAATTGGACATAGAATTATATGAAGAGGGGGCTAAGGAACAATACTTATGTAGCCTCACCGCAGTGCCGAACATCTTTGCCGAAATCATTGAGGGTCAGAAGGGAGATGCGTTTCTCGAAGGAATACGAAAGAAGATAGCAGAAGGAGCAACAACAGATTTCAAGCTGGAAGAAGATGGTAGTATTCGCTTTAAGGGCAGGTGGTGTGTACCTTTCAGATGCGCAGACTTAAAAGAAAGGTTAATGAAGGAAGCTCACAATTCACCATACTCAGTGCACCCAGGAGGAGACAAGTTATACAAAGACTTGAAGAAAAACTATTGGTGGGCTAACATGAAGAAGGAAGTCGCAGACTTTGTATCACGATGCCTGACATGCCAAAAGGTGAAGTTCGAGCATAAGCGTATGGGCGGTATGGTACAACCACTAGAGATACCTGTCTGGAAATGGGATTTTGTCGCAATGGATTTCGTGACAGCCCTACCAGTTACAAAGAAAGGAATGAACACAATATGGGTGGTTGTGGATCGTTTGACAAAGACGGCAAGATTTATCCCCATGAAGGACACCTGGAACATGGAACAGAGAGCAAGGGCCTACATTGAGAACATAGTGCGCTATCACGGAGTACCTAGCAAAATTGTTTCAGATAGGGACCCTACATTCCTATCAAACTTCTGGAAATCACTTCAGAAAGCACTTGGCACACAGTTAAGGTTCAGTACTGCTTTTCATCCAGCAACCAACGGGCAGAGCGAGAGGACAATACAAACCTTGGAGGATATGTTGCGAGCATGCATCATAGACTTCCAAGGGTCGTGGGAAGACAAGTTGGCGTTAATTGAATTCTCCTACAATAACAGTTATCATGCAAGCATTGGCATGGCTCCGTATGAAGCGTTGTATGGGAGGAAGTGCAGGACTCCGCTATGTTGGAATGACATTAGTGAGACAATCGTTTTGGGACCCGAACTCATAGAGGATATGATGAACCAGGTGCGAATAATTCAGCATAGGATGAAGGCGGCACAAGACAGACAAAAGTCATATGCAGATTTGAAGAGGAGACCAATACAGTTCGAGGTGGGAGACAAGGTATTTTTGAAAGTCTCACCAACAAAGGGGGTAATGAGATTCAGTCAGAAAAGAAAGCTTAGCCCAAAGTTTATCGGGCCGTATAGCATTCTGGATAGAATCGGAGAGGTCGCCTATCGCCTTGATCTTCCTTCCAAACTTGGTCGAGTTCACAATGTCTTTCATGTCTCTCAACTCAAAAAGTACATTCCTGATCCGAGTCATATCATTGACCCCGAGCCTATAGAGTTTGATCAATCCCTTTCATATGAAGAGCGGCCTATTAAGATTTTAGGTACAAAAACTCGAGATACTCGTACCAAGTCAACCACGTTAGTAAAAGTTTTGTGGTCGAACCATCTCACGGAGGAAGCAACGTGGGAATCCGAGGCCGACATGAAGAAGCGTTACCCACACCTATTTGACAAGGTAATTGAACTCCGAAACGTCACTCTCTAAAGTAAACAATAACATTACCTGTGCAATTCATGTAATTGCGTATGCATCTCTAGATATGTGTTCTATACCCTTACATAGTTTGTGGCACTTGGCATATCGTATAGTTCTAGCTTCGGGGACGAAGCTCTCTTTAAGGGGGGAAGGATGAAATACCCCGGTAATTTGCGTGGGTATTTCGGTGACGTTTCGTTAAATTTAGTGTGTAATTATTGAGCCTTTAATTATGTGGGGGTAATAAGTGTAGTTTACTAAATTACAACCTGGTTAAGTCTTGGGGGTGATAATTGTATTTACCCACAAGTTTATTAACAGCCAAAAAATAATAATAATAATAATAATAATAATAATATTAATAATAATAATAATAATAATAGTAATAATAATAATAATAATAATAATAATAATAAATAAAAGAAAAATTTCCCTTCCCCCGAAGCTTTTCTCAAGAAACGGGTCTCCTGCAAATTGAGTTCCCCAACAACACACCCTTGTCTTCACCTTCCTTCTCCTCTTCTTATACTTCTTGCTCTTCTTCTCTTCTTCGGCAGAAACACCAAGCAGACAACCTCCTCCTCGCCACCACCACTCCCCCTGTCCTCTCTTCCCTCTGTTTCGTCGGAAAACAGAGCAGCAGCAGCGGTAGCAGCGGTGGTTGCCGCTGCCACCACCGTCGGAGGCCACAACCACCACCACCAACACTCTCTGCCTCTCCCTCTCCCCTCTGCTCTCCCTCTCCCTCGCCCTCTGTCCTCCCCGCGACCAAGAGCAGAGCAGCGACAGCAGCAGAAACCTCGCCGACCACCACCACCATCTCCGCGACTCCATAAACGCCGGCGACGAGGTCGGGTCTTGCAATCCGACGCTACCCAACCCCGTATCTTGCTCCCACTAGCCTCCTGGAGGTCCGAGGAAGCCAGAAACGCAACCCACCGGAGCCAACAACGCCGGATTAACCCCCGTCGAGCACCACCGTCGGGTTCATCAACCCGACTCGTCTCTTCACCGATTCTTGAAATTTTTGGTGCGGGTAATCTCTAATCCTTCCCAGTATTCGTTTAGAGTAATCAGAATCACATTTTATTGCTAGAAATCATGTTTCGATTCAAGTGGGTATTGGGTGTTCACCGTGGGTATGAACAGGGGGGGGGTGAAAGTGTCGTTTCAGAAATGTTGAGGGCATGGACTATATTTTATATTAACTGCATTTGTATGAACTAGGGGGTGAAAGTGTTATTTCGGAAAACTTGATGGCATGTTTTGTCACTTATATAAACTGTGATGTGTGTCGGTTGGGGGTTAAAAGTGTTGATTTTGGAAAATGAGGGGCGGTTTGTAGATTATATATTTTGTTTTGTTAATATAACTAGTAATTTTCTTTTATTAAATACAATATATAAAGTTTATTATACATATATAACTATATATTACATTGTAATATTTAATATATATACATATCTATACACACACACATACACACACATATACATATCTATTTAAACAATTGAGACAAGTAATTTTCTATTTACTTTTTACGTTTTAATTTATTAATAAAAGGGGCATAAGTGAAAGATATCGTGTTTATATAATTATTTTTGAGAATACAATTTGTGTTAGATATTCACTATGTGTACATATAATTTTGTGTATAGAAAGTTTCAAATAATTATAAGTATTGACATTGACTTTAGTAACAAATAAAATTGCTAGTTAAATATTTATTAAATTAAAAAATAATAATAGGGAGGAGAGTGGTTTTTATTGTAAAAAATTAAGAAGTAATTTCTTTAGAAAATACACATTTATATCGTCCACAATATAAAGTTTGTATAAGTTATATTTCTTTATAATTACTAGTATCTATAATTACTATTTTTATTGAGGAAATACTTGTTAGATATTTTGAGTTTATTACTAATAAGAATTAATTTCTTTCGTCTCACTACTTAAGGATATACATAAGAGTTCAATTATATTTTTATCAATAAGTATATGGCATCAAATATTTTAATAAATATTGTTAATTAGCTACAAGTACAATTTTTTAAGAAACAAAGGTAAATCGATCGGTCTTGATATAAAATAGGATGCCCCGCTCCATCACTAGTCTTTCGGGGTATTTCACATAAGATATATGCGTTTTATGTGCTAGACTTTGGATTGATTAGAACCTATAAATTTGTAGGCGACGAGTTCATAGACGAGGGTTACATCTATCAGCAGGAGCTAGTTCGAGTTGTTTGCTGTTTCTACTTGAGGTAAGTTATATGCTCGACTCTTCAGTCATCAAAATGGGTTTATCAACCTGTTATCTGCTTAAATGTTTTACTGTCGGACTATCAGAATATATGTATGCTGAAGATCTGGAAACGATTCCTATCTTGAAACAAAGCAGTAGAGATGGACATTATCCCTTGAATATTATGAGTTATATTTTGAATTCACCATTACCTTATTATTTCTTTGGAATTGTATCACCGAAATCGATTTGAAGATCAACGTTTTCAGAAAAGTACTCTTAAGACGCTAAGAAACGTAAAGTGAAAGATAACTTGTACGAGTTGTTATTTGGTTCACAAATGTTTTAGACCATACGTTCTGGTCAGGGGATTTAGGGAGCCAAACTCTGGCTTACCCTGGTGCCCATTATCCTACACTATCATGAGGAAATGGGAGGAGCTACAAGTACTACTCTAGCGGAGTTGCTAACCTCTAGGGGGTGTCGACACTTAAGGTCTTGTAGGCGAGTTATGAGGCGGGAAGGTTCTAACTAGTGGGACTTTCTCAACCGCCGGGTTGAAGTAGGGTTTGATAGACCCACGATTTAACCCTGATATATTTTGTTCTGAGGCAGGCGGGTTCTCCGCACGGTTCCACTCGTACATTGTTAATGTCTGGGGCTCATGGGGCAGATAAGCAATCTGTTTACCCGTGGCACGTGGAGAGGTCTCCGCCAGATAAATTTAAAGGAATACTTTAATAAGGAAACATTAATCCGGAATATCAAACTTTCCTTTTATTACTTGTTCTTGTAATATCAATTCATCGCTTTATTCCTTATTTCATTTACTTGTATTTAAATTATATGTGCCCAATCATCTGTTTACATATTGAGATATTTCTTACTCAGCCCTAGCTGACTTTTCGTAAAAACTGTGGTCGGCTTTTGCTATTTCAAAACACCGCAGGTCAATACCGCTGCTAGCTCTGGGGGGACGAATCACTGACTTGACCAAGGAAGTAATCACCTTAGCTATCATGGAATAAATGTAACTTGTCTTTTGAAATATTTTTAGTTTTCAAGTACTACCCTAATGACCGTGTTTGGTCACTCTTTTGTAATCGAATGTTTTTCAGTAAATTTGAAGTTAGTTCTTTATGGTATGGTACGAAGCCGACAATATACTCCGTTCACAATGAGGTAAAACTCCTCGTGCGGAGGGCACTTTCCAAAATTTACGGTTCATCCGGCCGTGAATATTGGGGGTGTTACAAAACCGGTAATCAATGTGCACATGTGCTTTTCCAACAAGTCATCCTCATCACCTAAGATATAGAGAATAATCATGAAAATCAAAGCACGACCTCCTATAAGATCAACCCACCCCCACCCCATATCGTGCGGAAAGAATATCACGCACTACGACACTCCAACTATGATCGTGGTGTAAGGACACGACTCACCGCCACACCGAAGTGTGCTACCGTCTCTAACTCACCCTCACATCCCATCAAAAGACGACATGTAGGAGAATCCACTCAAGATGTATAATATCCGCTCACCCTCAACGAACGTCCCTAACTCAACTCCCTCTATCATGACGCATAGGAAGGGACCATTCTAACTAGTGAGGAAATCATAAGGAACTGTTTCCTAGGCTAGATGTTGTGAATAAAGGGGTAAATGGATCAAATAGGGGTAACTAGTGGACCTAGGAGATGGAGACGGGACGTGAGGTCCCCATAAACATCACTCGCACATCTGTTATGTTGCCACTACGAGGAGGGTTGACGACTACCTAAGTGACGGTGGTGTAGCGCTAGTAGGATAACTAGTCTGAGAGGCAACTACTCACAATTCTAAAGTGCATTAGCTCTATAGCCTTTCCTACTCCAGTATTTCTCGCGTCTACCTCACCTCAGATTGTCATACTTTTAGGAAATTTCTATCATTGAGCCCTCACAATGCCTACTCTCTACAATTGCCCTTTCTCAAAATTATCAATTTTTATTTTTCAATTTTTCAATTTTTTTTGTATTTTTCATATTTTCCTAACTCTATATGCTTGGGCCAACACGATTAACAACACATTATGGGTAGGTGGACTCAATAAATAAAAGTGCAACAATAATATATACAATCTATTTACAATGCAATAATAAAACGTGAATGTAAATGCAATCCTAAGGACTAATTCTATATGCAAAACAGACTCACTAATCTATATGTAACAAGGCGATGCGAACTAGCGAATAGCAAAAAATCTCCTCACACTTAAGCGCTTCGTTTTTCATCAATGAAAGATAGAATGAAATCAAGAGGACTCGACTGCCTAAATGCAGGGTCACTGGGTCTAGTCTAAACGGGCCCCCTCGTCCTCAGCGATTGTGGGGTCCGGGCTCGACTCTGGGTATACATTGGACATGTAATGTTACAGTCCCTTGTAAGTGTCTGGATGCTGCAAAGTGACATTGGCCGCAAGGGCCATGTCCTTAATCCATACTCTCTGCTCAGCACTATCCACACCCAGCCGCTCTAAGCCTCGACCAAGCTGACGCTGACTACTATGGACATGCTCAAACTGCCTCCTAGACCTAGCTCTGTCAGCATCTTCTTGCATCTCTGATTCTCTAGCATGTGAGTGATGGTAGTCAGCTGACGCTCAATGGAGCTAGAACTAGCCTCACTAGGGTGTGGGATATCAACAGGTCCTTGGGCTCTAGGGGGTGGGTATTCTTACCCACCACACTCTCTATTATTCGTCTTCGCAAGGTCATATTCTATACCATTCAAAACAGAGCCAGCATCTTTCGCTAGCTTTAGGAGAAGGCAAGTGTGCCCGGGAGATTTACGGCTATTGGGAACGGTCTTATCCATGATAAAATAATAAATGAAGTACGGGATGTTAATCCTCTTATCGGTCCACAAATAGTAGGCCATGGTGCAAATCTGGAAGGAGTAAGTGGGTTGGGCAGTGACGCCAATAACCCAGTTCTCAAGAAGTTCACACAACCACCTCGCATGTGGAAGCACAAACTTCCTAGAGACGGTCCACTCAGGTAAAGTAGGTTTCTCATTCCACCCCGCTCCAGGCACCCCCTCAAAATAAAAGGCGCTCACAATCTCAACAGCATCAATCCTCCGGAAAGTCGCATGGTAGGCACAAGTCTCTTTAAAAGGCTTGAAGTTCATGGCAACCGCTATAGTCTCAGGCGTGAGAACTATAAAGGCATGCCGGAAATACACGTGCCTCTCATCATCACCCTCTTCCTCTCTATAGAAACGCGCATTCACAATAAACTCTCTTGCAAGAGCGGAGCTAGACTTCTTATAAATTCTGAACCACTTGTCTAACTTCTCATTCTTAAAAAGGTACATAAGCTGTTGGGGCATCTTAGGATGTAGCGGGAAGAGTTTTTCAGAAGTCCCTTCCCTCTTCAGGAATGAGTCAGTGCAATATTCCTTGTGGGAACGCACTAACAAACCTAAAGCTGCAGAATTTTGTACTGTAGATAGAATTAGATCCACATCTCTAGGTTCCTTACCTCTAGTTCCTATCTTAGGGAGTGGGGACGTCTCCGTGTTGAGCACATAACGAATTGGAGACGGCGGCACCTGACGGCGATTGCCAGAGCTGTCTTCCTCGTTCACTTATTCCTCTTCCTCTTCCTCACTCATAACTACATTCTCCTCGGGGTTAAAGACCGGGTGGTCATCAACAACAAGCCCCCGTCTCCTCCTACCAACATTCCTAGGTGTAGACATTATGATATGAAAAAGAAAATCAAGTGCTTGTGAGGTTTAGCCATGAACTACACCAAGTAACCCAGGGTACAAGCAATAAACACGTGTAATTCGCGAGAAAATTAAGCCCTAGAGTGCTTAAGGAAGAACTAAAGCCGGGAGAAAGAGTATGGTACCGAATTTTCGAAAACCCGAGCAAGTGAAGGCAAGAGCACCTCCTTAAGCTCCTCGGTGTCCCCGTCACAGGTCTCTTCCGAAATGCCCCCATTAAGTGAACCGGCCAGAGCATTTCGGCCTGAAATGTTTAGAAAATTTCAAAACAGGCCCCATGTTTCAATTCGGCCCAAAATAAAGGGTATTTCGGCCCGAAATGCCCTTGAACTCACCAAATTTTGTTTTTGCTCTATTTTCTTCATCCGGTATCCGATCCCTTCGATTCTCGCGCCATATGGACTCCTCATTTTAACGTAGAATCCATTCTTGACTGAAAAGTTCCCAAATTCCAGGGAATTTTTCATTTCTTCACAAAAATAGTTCTCTAATGCAAAAATCGTGGCTCTTGAAACTCTTTTTTCTTCCCATCTCACTTCGGATTTCGATGCGTGCAAATCCGGGATAACAACTAGCCGCTATTATCTTCAAAAAATAAGTAGCTACTCCTCGACCTTGAGTAGCCTATTTATCATGCCCATACAAAAATCCTCGTTGTTCCTCGTTTTGCTTGAAAATATTGTGCATGTGCATCAAGAAGGGGAATCTGAAGTGGTCTTCCATACCTGTGTCCTGCACACTTATAGGAAATATTAAAACAATCTCTCTCACCTCTCACAAACATGTATAACTATCAAAACAAAGTACGAAAACAAATACGAACTACCTACATTGGGCTGCCTCCCAATCAGCGCTTGTAATTTAAGGTCGACGGCCCGACCCAGTTAATTCCTACTTCAAAACAAAATCACCAATCACAGAAATATTGATCAAAAAGAAAAAGAGTAAATTAAACTAATTGCTAAACTAAGACTAGTAACCAATGCCTTCCCCGAAAACGGCGCTAAAAACTTGACGCGAATAAATTACACGTTGCTGCCCAAGTATACGGTTAAGTAATATAATGGAGTATTAAGGACTCCGAGTTATCGAACCCAAGGGAAGGTGTTTACTATGTGCCTAGTTTAGCAATTAAGTCCAATTCACACAAGTAACCGGTAAAAAGGTTTGTGGTTAAGAGTGTTGTGACCCTCAAACAAGTGACTAGCAACGGTATTGAAATAGTGCAAACGAAATGATTCGGTTTAAATCAAATGAGAGAAAGCTAGACAATCTATAGATCACCTAGGGTAGTTTTGACGATTCCGGATTTCATGTTCTAACACGACAATTCTTATTTAGTAAAGCTGGGTAATGACATTGACAATTACGTATCGGTCTCATGTCGTTCTACACAATGATAATAACTTGTCCCTCTTAGGCCAATTCTACTACCTATGTGTTCTAGTAGGCAAACTATAGTATAAGGAGTAATGTCCTATCAGACCACTACACACGAACACTTCACTATGTCCTACTGTATTTACACTCTTCTAGCCATTCCTATTCAACTCACTTTTCAGTCTTATTGATCATGAATGTTCTTGTTTATTCATCTCAACTAGGGTAGAGTTGCTTTCACACACTCACTAGTTAATTAGTAATTTCGGGTCATGACTCCTACATTACTAAGGATTAAGCACAATAAACAAGAGATTAAACAACTAAGATTGTATTTAAGCCTAGTTCATGGTTTCATGGAGAAAGAGATAATCAACATCGCACATCCTAATTCTAGCTTTTCAATGGAAGAACTTAACATGAAATAAAGTAAAACAAACTCCATAAAATCATAACCCTAGAATGAAAGTTCATCCAAAATCCGAAAAATATCATCAAAACATAAACCCTAGGCTCTCCATAGATGCCTAGGTATGAGTTTAGCTACTCATAGCAAGAGTTAACATATTATTCAAATATTTCATACAAGAATGGAGAGAAAGTGAACCAAACGCTAAAAACGAAGTTATGGCGATAATCCGGGCTCTTCTCCTTGCTTGACGATGATCCAAACGAAGTCTTCTTGCTCTCCTTAGTGTTCTTGGCTCACAATGATGGTCTATTCACGTCCCTTGATGCTTAGGTCGAAGTAGGGAAGCTAAACTTTCAATAAATTGCATTTTTTGCGCCAAAATCCCGCACATGGAATCTGTCAATTTCGGCCTGAAATAGAATCATTTCGGCCCGAAATATGTCTTATTTCGGCTGGCATTTCGGCCCGAAATGCTCTGATGCTTCAACTTCTCGAATCTTCAACTCTTGCCCTCCATGTTCCCGAGCCTCTTTCCTTGCCCTTCCTTGCTTACAAAGTTCACGTCCTTGATTCCAAATCACTCCCATAGCCATGTATCCTGTCAAAGACAAAAACAACAACTATACCAAGCGATTAATTCCGCAAATAAAGCTGAAATCAAAGTAAAGAACTTGCCTGGACTAACATTAGGCATATGAAGGAACAAGCGCTAAATGATGCTCATCTCAACAAAAGTAGGCTCAAAACTATCCAACAACCTATCAATCATGTGGTAAAGGCTCGAGAAAAATAGATCATAAAAGGCGCTATCAGGCCTACAAGAATCCATAGTCTGTGGTGCTCCTGATCCTGTTGTTTGATCGTGTCCCTTCTCTGCCATGATTTTCAAGCTTCGTAACCCTAGTTCGCATTTTCGACCTCCGACTTGTTCGGAGCTCGTACCTTAATAAACCTTGTTAATTGAGTTTTCCATCTCATTATTATATAAATTCTCACGACAACAACTAAAAATCGAAAAAATTCTAGCTAAGTACCACTCTGTCTTAGCTCTTCATCCCCATTCTGACTTTTACCACTATTCACTGGGGAACTTTGACTCGGTGATTTGGATAGTAAAATAATGCAGTTTTTGGATAATTTTTTTTTGAGAAAAAGGACTTTTATAACGATCAAACAGTAGCCATTACAGAGGAGGAGTCCTTCCTAATACAGTCTCTTAACCATGAGGGAATATCCAGTCTAGAAAACCCAGTAAAGATGTTATCTTCCTTGGCATGAACAGCTAGAAGATGAGCAGCATTGTTGGAATTCCGTTGTCGAAACATTGCTTGAAAACTCGAGAAGCCATGAGCTGAGTCTGCGACCTGCTCGACGATCACACCCACTTCAGAAATGTCTTCTTCTCGTTGTCCTTGACGAACCTTCATGATCTGGTCTATAATCCCTTTCGCATCCCCCTCCAAAATCAGAGCATTACAGTCGATTTCTAAGCTTAGCCGAATTGCTTCTTGAGCCGCAAGCGCTTCAACGTGTTTCGCCGACATACCGCAATGAATTGGAGTGCCAGTGCCTTTCACCACATCGCCATTAGAATCTCTAATGATCACACCAATGCCTGCTCGTCGAGTTTCTTCACACCAGGCGCCGTCAAAGTTGGATTTCAGCCAGCCACTTAGCGGTCTCGCCCACTGTTGATGTCTTGTTTTCCCGGTGCCCGACGACTTCTCAGTGACACTATTCAAACTCTTCAAAACCGTAATGTCGGAATTGATTTCCCTAACAATCTGCTCTGGCGTGAAGCTTTTGTTGTGGAAAATAGAACTGTTCCTCGCCCTCCAAAGCCACCATATCGTAACAGCAAAAGGGATGAGCTCATTCGAGCTCAACGTCTCAATCCAGTGCAAGGCCCATGTAGCAAATACCGTGGGTTGCTTTGACAGAAACACGCCATCTTCCACCTTCTTCCAGACTTCTTGGGCAACTTCACACAATCCGAAGACATGGGTTAGATTCTCCCCTCTATGACCACATGCATAACAGTAGTTGGACACTTCAATATTTCTTCTTCTCAAGTTGTCAATTGTAGGAACTCCATTATGCACACATCTCCACAAGTGGTGCTGAATTTTGGATGGCACCTTTATTTTCCAAATATTGTTAATAGCTGTAAAAGAAGAGTTTGAAGTACCTTCCACCATTCCAGAGTTTTTCATCCTCTGAGCTAGCCCATAACCCGATCTGACCGTATAATGGCCGGAGTCCGAATAATGCCAGATAATTCTATCGAAACCTCCATTAACTGGAACTTGGATTCGCAACACTTCTGCCGCATCAATTGGCGCTAGCTGATCATATAACGCCTGAGAATTCCACGTATTGTCCTCATTCAAGAAGTCCTTTACCTTTGCCTCATTGTTGATTGGTTGAACAAAGAGTTTCAACGACGGTTCCCGTGGGATCCACTTTTCCGATACCCGGATTTTGCTACCATCACCCACTCTCCATCGTAACCCCGAGTCCAACAACTTCCTACCTATAAGGATACTTCTCCAAGCATAAGAGGGCGTAGTCCCTAAGTCTGCCTCCATAAAGTCTTTATTTTTGAAATATTTCGCCTTAAGAACTTTACTGAGTAGGGAGTTCGGAAATCGCATGATTCTCCAGCTTTGCTTGGCTAACATGGCATCATTAAATAGCTTTAGGTCTTTGAAAGCTAAACCTCCTTGATCTTTCTGCAACTGAATATGTTCCCACTTAACCCAGTTAATCCCCTTCTTATCTTCAGTTTTACTCCACCAGAATTCTCTTATGAGACGCTCCATACGATCACATACACTATCAGGTAGTTTAAAGCATGACATAGCGTAAGTGGGAATAGCTTGAGCTACGGCTCGTATCAAAACTTCCTTACCACCTGAGGACAGAGTACGCTCCTTCCACCCCTTTAGCTTTGAGAGGAGTCTCTCAATCAGGTACGCAAAAGTAATTGACTTCTTCCTCCCCATGGTCGTAGGCAAACCCAAGTAAGTGTCATATTGCTCCACTTCCTTCACACCGCAGACCTGTAGGATTTCCTGTTTAACTATCTCCGGCGTGTTTGAAGAGAACACAATCGCAGACTTGGCAATATTTAGCTGCTGACCCGAAGCCATTCCATAGCGATTGATAATCTCCAAAAGCGTTGTTATGCTCTCTGTATTTGCCTGTGTAAAAAAGATACTATCATCAGCAAAAAATAAATGGGAGACCACTGGTCCTCCCCTAGATTCCGTAACACCACCCAAATCCCCATCATCAACAGCCGCTGTAACCGCTCTGGAAAGCATCTCACTACAGAGAAGGAAAAGATAGGGCGAGAGAGGACAGCCCTGTCTCAATCCCCTTCCAGGAGTGACCTGTCCCATAATAACCCCGTTCCTGACGAAACTGTAAGAGACGGTCGAAACACAGTTCATGACCGAGTTAATAAAACGTGGCCCGAAGCCCATATGTGTCAAAGTTTCATTTAGGAACCTCCATTCGACTCTGTCGTAGGCTTTGCTCATGTCGACTTTGAGGGCTAAGCATCCCTCCTTGCCCTTCTTCCTGGTCTTGAGAGAGTGAATCATCTCAAAGGCCGTGAGAATGTTGTCCGAGATGAGTCTACCCGGAATAAAAGCACTCTGATTCTCCGCGATGAGGCCGTGGAGCACTGTTTTAAGCCGATTGGCTATTGTCTTCGAAACGATCTTGTATATTACATTGCATAAACTGATCGGACGAAAATCACTGGCTTTACGGGGCTGTTTTATCTTCGGAATTAGAGCAATAATAGTGGAATTGAAAGCTTCAATACTGTGACCCTCATTAAGAATACCGAGGCATACCTTGGTGACATCGTCTCCAACTGTCTCCCAATGTCTTTGATAGAATCCAGCTGTGAATCCGTCGACTCCTGGAGCCTTGTCAGGCCCCATAAATCGAAGAGCTTTGTAGACCTCGTCAGCCGTATAGTCACGGTCAATATTGGCCCTCTCCTCCGCGTTCAACATCTCAACCGAATAGTGAAGAAGAGGACTGATCTCTTCCATCGTAGGATTACTGGACTTGAAAATTGACGAAAAGTAGTCCTCCAAACAGTGGATAATATCTTCCTCTTCGGTGACCCAAACGCCATCACTGTTTTCAATTCCACATATAGTATTCCTGGCTCTTCGGATGGTTGCTTTTTGATGAAAAAACCGAGTATTACGATCACCATGTCTTAGCCAATCCACCCTCGACCTCTGACTCCACATGATCTCCTCTCTAGCAAGAAGTTCGTTGAGCTTACCCGTTAGGAGACGAGTCTGGGCCAGACAAGCGCCTGTTTGGGGCTGCTGACCGAGACTGTCTAATTGCTTAAGCATGGCGTCTTTTTCACGAGTAATGCTCCCGAACTCTTTCCTCGCCCAAGCCGAAAGAAGCACTGACATACGCAGGAGTTTGTCCTTCAATTGCAAGCCCTCGGAACTGACCCAATGTGACACCACCGTTTGATGATAAGCTTCATGTCTTCTCCACATGTTCTCATAACTAAACCGTTTTCTGCCTCTTGTAATCTTTTCCTTCCGCTTCCATTCGATCAATAATGGTGAGTGGTCCGAGTTTGGACCCACAAGATGGTTTACACGAGCCCCCCTATATGCATCGAGCCATCTCAAATTTCCAACGGCCCTATCAAGTCTCTCACGGATATTGGCGTCATCCGCTTGATTGTTTGACCAAGTAAAAGGGTTACCCGCATAACCAAGATCAAACAACTCCAAATCGTGTAAAACGTCATTAAAATCCCTTACTTGGCTATAGTCGATAGCCTGGCCACCCTCCTTCTCCGTGAAGGACTTGATGGCGTTAAAATCCCCCGCAACAAGCCAAGGGGTCTCTTCCAGCGGTGCCAGCCGGCGAAGAAGTTCCCACGAGTGGATCCTCTCCTCTCTAACGGGATCACCGTAGAATCCTGTAAATTTCCAAACTTCTTTTGTATCTTTTTCCTCCACTGTGACGTCTATATGATGAAGATTCGAGCTATGTAGAGTTATATTCATCATGTCTTTCCACATGATCGCCAACCCTCCCTTCCGTCCATCCGCATCAACATAGGCACCACGAGCAAAACCCATCTTCTTCCTCACGTACTCCATGTCACTGGAATTCAGCTTTGTCTCCGTGAGAAAAACAAGCTGAGGGGCATGACTTCTAACAACATCATGTAAAGTACGGACCGTGTCGGGGTTCCCCAGTCCCCGCACGTTCCAACATAACAGATTCATTGTGCCCGGCAGTGCTGCGAAGCAAACACTGCCGATGTCAATTTGGGACTGTTGGAGGAATCCCCACCCTCATTTGGAACCGTCACATTGCCACCAAAAACAGCAGCTAGGTTCTTAACCGCAATACCCTTCGATTTCTTGTCTTGAACAATTTCTTTGCTAATGATCTTTGGTGGGGGAGTGATAATTGCCTCGAACTTTCTTTTGTCCTTAGCAACAGGGACTTCTCTATCTTCGTCCATAGCACTAGGAATCTTGTCATGAAGATTGGCGTCATCATCCATTCCGGTTACCACGTCATTGGCCTCCAAGGTATCCATCGCGTTACAGTGAGTTTCTGGTGTCGTAGTCTGTGACCTAGGTGGTCGAGCTTGTGTCCCTATCTCCTCTGCTGGGTTTGGGTCGTCACTCGGCTTCTTTTCCGGCGACCGAGACCGCTCCTTTGGTTTCTTTGGGGAGTTTGGTCTTTGTTTCTTCCTCTTCGGTGGCTGGTGAAGCAACCACTTGTTATAACCCGATTTTTCCCCAGTGTTGATCATGTCCTCTCTCTCGTCACAATCTCCACTAAGATGATTGAAACGCCCGCACCAACGGCACATGTCCGGTAGTCTCTCATATTTGAAGTCAAACCACACCCTCTCATTCTTCACCTTCGTATAGACTCCCCGACGGAGTGGGTCATTCACATGGAGACGGACTCGGGACCGGACATACGGTGTATCATCACCGAAAGAAACCAGAGGGTCGGTGTCAATCACCTCTCCCAGGACTTGAGCAGCTTTCTTATCGATTTCAGGTTTGATAAGATGGATAGGCATGTTGGATACCTGTACCCAAACATCAACCATGTCCAAACTCACCTTCTTGACATCATCTCCGATCGACCAGTCAGTCCATACTAGGATGAGACCGTCGAACACCCAAGGGCCGCCGCCAACAATTCTCTGTTTGATCTTTTCGTCTGGGAACTTGAATAAGAACAGGCCTTCCAGGACTTCGAAGATTTCCACCAGTTCACCACTATTCCAGATCCGTTGGAAAAAAGCTCTATTGGCAAACACATTAACCTTACCGCCCATGAATCGGCCTATCATACATATCCTGCACTCGTCTTCGGCTTTGATACAGTAGTCGTCATCAAACTCGATCACATCAGTCGCCTCTTCAAGGGTAAGCTTTAACTCGAAGCTTTCTGCTAACAGATCCGCCATAGCAACGGTTGAAACAAGATTCCGGCGGCTTAGGGTTTTTTTGGGTTTCTTAGGTTTTTGGCTCTCTAGAGAGAGAGACTTTTTTTGCAAAAAATGTACTTTTACCCTTTCAGGAGTTTTTGGATAATTTTTGCATGGTGTTGTAGAGGAAAAGTTGCTCTACAACGCGACAAAAAAAATATCAAAAAAACACATCGTTTTACTATCAAAATCACCCTATCAAATTGACACACATACGAATCACAAAATCATGATATGGAATAAGAGCGAAGACAAAGTGTTATGAAAAAGTTCACAATTCCCTTATTTGCCACATGTCACCACCACCCACGGCTCAATACTTCAAATCACGGGATTGCCAATACCCAAAGCCAATGAACCTGAGCGATTATGTAACGGTTATACTACGAGTATGTAGCAAAATCAAGCCATCTTCTTCAAATCTCAATCACACAGATTATGATAAGTTCACTTTAATGGCTAATTTCAAATTAGTTTGAAAATGTAGAATAAATGAGAATGATTGTGTTACCAAGGTAATCATGACATTTCCAACTTCCAAGACAGAGAAGTATTCTTTCTCCTTCCACGCCATATCAATTCATTTTGTCAAAATTTATTTTGTTTCTCTAACACTCAAAATCTTCTATTAGAAAATGAATTTTACTAACATTTTAATGAAAATAATCACTGTTACAAAATAAAAGAAAAAAACTGGAGTATTGTATTTAATTATTTCAAACTTCATTATAATTAAATCTGTTTAAAAACATACTTACTGCTTGGGCTGTGTTCTAAGATTATAGAACAAGAATAGAACAAGCTAGATTAGCTAAGAAAGTAGAGTGATGGGAGTAGTACAAATTGTTAAAATTAGGTATAGTGGTGGATAAAGTAGTAGTAGTAGACCATTGACAAATTGTCTCTTTTCTTAAGTTTGAACTAAAGAAAGCAAACAAAATCTTTTAAAAGAAAAAGAAAATAAAGTGAAAGCATGAAGTGATGGCTGACAGACAAGAAAATAAAAATGAAAAGGAAAAGAGAAGATTCATTTTCTTAGCTTTCTCATTTCCTTTTTTAAAAATAGTGTTAAGATAATGAAGATCAACTGTGAAAGAAAGAAAGAGAGAGGAATCAAAGGTGTTTCCAAACGCTCCCAGACAAACAAGGCCCAGAAGAGTAAAGCAACGTTTGCTTTACGACCCACAAGAGAGAGAGAGAGAGAGATGAGAGATTTCTAAACCACCACCATAAGAGAGAACGAGAGAGAGAGAGAGAGAGAGCTTAGGAAATTGCGTGGTTAGCCTTAAACCGTTGGAGAGGTTCATCTCTCTCTTCTATATTTAGCTGAGGAAGATGAGGAGAAGGAGGAGGGAAACTACTGGAGGTGAAACAACAACAACATGCCTCACATCTTGATTCATTCTCTTTCTCTCCCTACCTCTCTCTCTCTCTCTCTCTCTCAATCTCTCTCTGTGAAAGAGTGAGTTGCGAGAGAGACCACATTCGAACTCCATCCCAAACACAATATAGATCAATCTACTTCCTCTGATACTCCTCTCTCTCTCTCTCCCCCCCCCCCCCCCCCCAAAGGTTGAGTTCTAGCTATAGTTACTCACAATCTCTCTATATCTCTCTCATGTCCTAACCTCTCTCACCCCAAAACACACTCTTTAGGATACTTCATATTTTCTTCTTAGATTTATTTGGTTAAACACATATGTATGTGTATATGCCTGGCTCCCTGTATGCCATTTGCTGCGTTTATCGAATGCTATCAGTAAGCTCGGTATATGGCGTATGAGGAGCCAAGCATATTTCGTTTCATATTGGTACTAATACTCATGGAGATTTTAATATTCATTTGACGATCATGTAGTGTTTGTGTGTATGAAGGGTATTATTGTCACATGTTGGTTCTTCCACTGCAGCATTCATCATCTTCTTCTGGACCTGCAGGTATATCTATATCTAATTAACTTGTATGGGTTTTTAGGGTTTTTTTCTTCAAATTTCTTTGTGTTTCCAAGAAGATGCAATATTGGTGGTTTGTTGCAGAGGGTAATTATTCTCTGGTTCTTGGGAAAAGATGGAAAAAATGTTTGTCTTCTCAAGGGCTTGATCACTTTAGATCACTACACGTGTAGAAGGATGAATCTGTGAAGAGTTCTCTCCTTTATGCTTCAATAATGTTTAGCATATTTATCCGTTGTTACCCTAACCTAATGTCTGAAAATTGCACAAGTTACAAGAAGTAGTACAACCTAAACGGTCCAATTGAGTGTGTCTTGGAATAGTGTTTTTAATAGATTTTTTTAAAAAATAAATGTTTTGTTATAAAAGCATTTTTTTAGAGAGATTGTTTTAAACGCATTTGGAAGCATTGTCTTTTATCAATTTTTGAAACGCCCATATTAGAGACACCAATATTTGTGATTTTTGAATCTGTTTTCTTGATTTTATCGGATACCAAACATGCTGTGAATTGAGAGAAAAACGTTTTTTTATTTGTTGAGACCGATTTAGGATACGTTTGTGTATAATAATGTTCTATGAAAACCCAACAAATAGCAATAATGCCAATTTTGTGAATATCATGTGGAGTATAGGTACTATATATTTGAGTTGTAGTTTCATAGTAGTACTTGTCATGAAACTTGATTTTAGATTGCTTTAGAAGAAATAATTTTAAAATTGTCTTATTAATCTTCAGAGATTTTTATTTCCTGGATGAAAAGAAACTTATTAAACTAACTAGAGCATGTACAACAGCAAAACGGTCATTAGATAAAGAAAAGACAATGATGTTAGAGCGTTTTTCTTTGCTAAGTTTTTCTGTGTTATCCTGGTTTGAATTACGGGTGGTGACCATGTAAATAAATTGCTGGCAAATTAGAATAATCTTATCTAAAGCATCGGGTTATACGATTGAATAAGAATAAGTGAAATAAGTTTTATTTTGTATTGTATAAAAACACTATTTTTGAACGAATCAATAAAAAAAGAAAATTACTACTTATCTTTCTTTTTGACATATCATGTATCCATGCAGTTAGAGTGGTAGCTCAAGTGGTAGAGCGTTGGAAGCGCCTGCATGAGGTCCCGCGTTCAAATCCGGTTGACGACAAAACTATTTCTCAAAAAAATATCATGTATACATAAAATATCATTCATAAGTTATAAATTAGTCTACTCCAGGTACCTTTTATCTTTGCTTTGGTAGTTTGATTTGATGAATTATTCTTGAACAGTTTTAATTCGTACTAATATTCTATACTGTGAAAGAATATTTTAGAACCTACTCTACCTAAGTGCATGTTTGCAACTTTGTTGTTTAAAAATAATATTTTCTTTTTTGAGGAGAAAATTAATAATTTCTTGGTAATTTATCTAATATCACTGTTTTTAACTACTTTTCGGTTTATTATTTTCAAAACAGCCGTTTAAAAACAATATTTTTTTGTTATTTATTGAACTATATTTGACTTTTAAACAGATCCCAAACACCTTACTTCAGCTGAATAAGATGCGCAGTTGGAGGAATGGCTAAAAAGAAGAGGGGATCAAAAACGGTTAGATCTAGGGTTTAGTATCACCCATTAGTCCGTCACTGTCCAACATCGAAACGTAAATAAATAGTACAGTACTACTAATAAAGCTGTTAATTTTTTTCCATGGAAAAGTGCAATTATTATTGTAGGTAGTACTACAAGATAAGTTCAAGTATTAGCGGGATGTTGGTGACATGATGTTGGTGACATGATATCAGAAGACATTTTCATTGTTCGATCATGTTAATTCTCGTGATATCACGTAGTGAACAATTTATTATATCAATGTATGAAAATAATTATATAATGAACTAATTATACTGTTTCATGATACCACATCACCAATATTCTCATGCATGATACTGAATATTTTCTCAACTAATTGATTTTTAACATTTTAATGATCTATACCAGAAGGTCGGTAAATAAGTTAAAATGATAAATTGTCTAAAAACAATCGTGACATTGCCATACTGGAATTCCATTGTGTGTGAGCAGGACCACAACGTAGGCAAACGACAATTCAGAAAGCAATATGCAGGACTCTTTCTGAATTTTAGGGTACTGTAGTGATCTCTTACAGATGAGTCTGAATATGTCATCTCTCTATCTCCATCTCAAAGCTTTGGATGTATGTTGAGCTGCAGGGGCCTGCTGATGATGGAGAAAGCAAAATGATAGAGAGAGAGATGAAGGTAGGTGTAATGGTAATGATGAAGAAGTCTCTTTCTCTCTCTCTCTAGTCTCTAGTGATATCTGGTAGCCTGCAAGTGCTTGTGGGAATCTCATGCAACCCTATGTTATCATCATCTTCTTCATCCATGGACCACATCTCTCTCTGTGCAGCTTGGTTCTTCTTCCTTCTGGTTGGTTAATAAGGAATATGGAAACTGGTCAATCATGGTCAAACTGAGGCTTGCCTCACCAAAACCTCTCTCTCTCTCTCACAGCTAGGTCACCCACCTTACAACTAGCACAGAAATGTGATATGATTCTTATGCCCTAGCTGGGGCTAGGGTGTACCTGCATGCTGCAATCTCTCTGTAAAAAATCACATTCCATCTTTCACTTATTCTTCATGGAGACAAATCTTTCACTCTGTTGAATAATGAAAGTTCATCAGTTGAGCTTCTCATTAAAGCTTTTTTGAGGAATTTCCATGAATAATTATGTTGCATTTCTCATTGGGTTTGAAATAATCAGAGTAAAAGAGTTATATGAAATCTTTAGGTAGCTGAAAGTTCCAAAAACTATTTGGTATGAGTTCAAGGTCTACATGATTTGAGAAAATTTGATATTAAATAATTAGGTAAATTACGGATAGGTGATCTGTAGTATAAGCTCGGTTCTGTTAGGTGACCAGTGGTTTAAAAAGTTTTCCTTAAATGACATGTGATTTTATTTTTATTTTTTATTTTTTACTTTTTGTCATCCAAGTGACATGTTGTTTGCTCCGTGTGTCACGTAGGTTTTCCGTCCATATTTCCGTTAACAAATACGTAAGTTTATTATATGTTCACCCCTTCACTTCAAATGAATGCTCAACATAACCCAAGAGATATAAAAAAAAATAGTGAAAATTACAAAACAAAACCCAAGCCAGGGAAGAAGAATCACAAACAGAACATCTACACATTGATTAAGATAATAAGTGAAGAAGAAATAAGAAATTCACTCAATCTAGCATTCTAAAAACTTCACCTAATCTTCTTCTTCCTTTGTTTTTCTTCAAATTACTTTGGGCATAATTTGAGCATTAGCAACTACTAAGGATGAATATGCTCCTGTAGAAGGTGAGTGAAGCTTCTTCATTCTTCAATTTATCGTCCTCTCTTCTCCTCCCATCTCAACCAACCACCGCCTCTCCCTTGTCCTACAAATCTACCCTGGGCAACCGATTCCTTTATCCACCGAATCAAGCCGCCATAACCAAACAACTAAAAACAATGATTTCGAAAACCTAGAACCTCAAAACTCCGACCTAGACCTAGAACCCGATTTCAACCACCACCGCTGCTTGCCTTCTAATCCACGAGCAAATATACTTCAACACCCAATTGATTGGGATCGAATCAATCACCGAAACAAGATGGTCTGTGTTTTCACCATTTTGCTCGTCGTCTCTTTAGCACACCACTACTAGCCCATACCCTAGCCGCCACTCCAATTGGTTGGAGACTTTTGTGGTTGTGTTCGCCACTCCAATTTCTTTTTGAAGCTTGCTAAGCTATCGCCTTCCTCGTTCCTCAATGCTCCTTCCCCTCCTCGTCTTCTTCTTCAACCCCGTCCTTTGTTTCTCCTTGAACATTTCATTGTTTTTCTTTTATTTTTTTAAATATCTTGTTGTTTTCATTTGAATAGGCTTTTTGGTAATATATTGGTACTTAGAGGGTGAAACAGACTTTTTGAAAATGAAATTTAACGGAAACACGGACGGAATTGTTAGGTAAAACAATTAACAAATCACATGTCACTTAAGTGAAACTTTTGAAAACAAAGGTCAGTTAAGAGAACAGAGTCCAAACCACAGGTCATTTAACCGTAATTTACCCTAAATAATTTGCATATTTTAATCCGACTTTCAGATTGTCATGGCATATTGAGTTAAATTCTTTCACAGATGCGTAACCTCATTTGAGATTTTAAAATGTCACCAAACATGCAATGTACCACTCTATTTCTTCTTTTTCTTTTCATTCTGACTTTTACCACTATTTACTGTATCACTTTGACCCGGTGATTTGAATAGCAAATGGTGCTTTTGATAATCATTTCATGGTGATGTAGAGTAGAATGTGTTCCATAACACGATGAAAATTATTAAAAAATTACATCGTTCTGGGATTCAAATCACCCAATCAAAGTGATCCAGATACGAGTCAAAAAGTCAATATGGGGAGAAAGAGAATAAACAAAGTGGTATGAATTTATGATTTTCAGTTCATACAAGACAATATTATTGGTTCCTCCGTTCTGACTCTATACTAGTTAATTGATTAACTCGGTAAATAGTACGATTGGCTTGTCTCGACTAATGACAATTAACAATTGCAAGAGGATATGGTGGTGTGAGTATAGAATGTAAGAATGAATTATGTAGTGCATATTCCTAGGGCTATAAACTGTTTGGTCCGGTTCGATTTCTATCAAAATTTAAACCGAACCGCTATTTGCTGTTTGAGAAAAATACTAAACTCAATTGTTTACAAGGTTCGATTATGTAGCCTAAAAAGTGGTACGGCTTAGCTCCGTGATTAGACAACCAAAAAACTTCCCAGATGTGACTTCATATGCACACTTCATACAATTCGTCTTCAGCTGGAATTTCCTGCATCCCTCAAATAACGCGTGCAAGTCCTTCAGGTGATGGGTTTTTTTACACATAATTGATCACAAGGTCATTCATATAGAATTCCACTTGTTTGTGCATCAGGCCATGGAAAAGTGCCATCATGGCTCTTTGGTACGTCGCACTTGCATTTTATAGGCCAAAAGACATACCTATGTAGTGGAAAACTCCATCTTGGTGATGAATGCAGTCTTCTCAGCAACTTCCGACCCCATTTTGATATTATTATACCCATTGAATTCATCCATGAAGCTGGACATCCGGTGTCCTAATGTCGAGTCCACTATCAGATCAATGTTTGGCAGTAGGAAGTTGTCTTTGGGGCAAAACTTGTTGAGGTCAATGATGTCTATAAAGATACTAAGTTGGTCATTCTTCTTAATGACATGAACTATATCCGTAAGCAATGTTTTATGATGCGAGAATTTGATAAATTTAGCGATGACAGCTTCTCTATCTTTTCCTTGATCTGGACTACTACTTCGATGCGAAGACCCTCGTGTTCTGCTTCACCGGTCTTGCGTTTGGGAGTACATTCAGCTTATGAAATTTACCTATGTGTCCATTCCTGGAATCTTATCATAATCCCATGCAAATACGTCTTTATAATCTTGTAGTAGATTCACTAGACCATTCTTCTCTTCCTCCTTAAGTCATGACGCAATGAAGATGGCTCTTCTCTTGCACCCCTCTGGGCTGATATCAACTTGCTCTAACTCTTCTTTATGTGGCTTGGGGTTGTCCTGAAAACATTTATGGCACGTGCTCAATCTTATTCCTTGTTTGGTGGCTCTTCTGTGGGTGCTTCCAATTCAAGGATCTAGGGACACGCTCACCCTGAGAAGGAGTTGACCCTGCAAGTCTTCGGATGCAATATCATTTCTTAATTCCTCTCCTTGGTCATCATATTCTACCGCCCTTTTGAGGGAGTAGATGTTCTTCCTCGCAAGATTTGACTTGCCCTTGGTAGGCTTCACACTTTCTCTTCACAACACTATTCCTGCAAGGGACTGACCTTTGATGGCTTCCCAGTTTTGTAGAGGGGGTATGGTTGAAGGACCTGGTGTGATTTCTTATCCAAGTTCATTACACCACACTGCCTCTGCAAGGTGGGCTTCATCCATGTGTAAGGGTTGATGGATGATGGAATGTCCACCACCCTTCCTTGCCAAATGGCCTGCATGAGCTGATGTGCAGTGGACAAGAATGCATCAAACCTGTGAATGAATGTGCGCCACGAGATCATGTGGTAGGTGGTGTTCGCATCTATGACATGAAATTTTGCTAAGCAATTTTCTTCCCCACTTGAAAGTTCAGGTGAACAAACTCTAGTGTCACCTTTGAATCATTTCCAAACCCACAGAGGAGCATGACATCTGACAATCTTCTTCTCCGGGATATATGTGATTCTTAAAGTGTTCATGGAGGTTATATTGACTATGCTCCTCCATCAACCATGTCTCTATTGAACTCGATCCCGTTGATGGCGGCAGTTACGTGTAAGGGCTTGTTGTGATGCCCGTTTCCCCTCGTCTCTTCCAAGAAGCATATTGTTGTGGAGGCTATGCGAAAAGATTTGATCATCGAATCGTGGATGGAGACGCAACTCTCCGTGTACTCTTTTACAACGCGTAAGATGGCCTTTTTCATTTCCATGCGGCAGGCCTTCGAGAATCCCATCTGATCATACAAATATGCGAATTTGGGTAAATGCACTACCTTAGCTTGCTTGTGTTTCATTGGTATCTCTACTGTACTCTTACCCTTCGTCCACTGTTGCGACATTACCATATTCTTCTGGTTCTTTGACATAAGAGATAACAACAACCTCTTTGCCCTTAGACCCTTCTGATGAGTGTGAAGGGAAGGGGTTATCTCTCACGTCTTTCGCAGGTTCTTCAATCACCAGTTCCTCCTCTTTTACCTTCTTGTCTATGAGGAACCTAAGCTTCCTGCATTTCTTGGTGGGTGTGAGACTGCCCCATAAAATTCACACCATTTTGGATCTCACTATTGTTCCCCAGTTTGTGGTTTCTCTAGGACAGGGAGTACTCCATCTGTCCTCCACTGTTTGCATAGTTTACAATCTCCCCAGTTGAGCATGGGAGGGGTGTAAGTGGGCAGCCTTAGCAGTCCTTTGATACTTCAGTGGGGAGGTGTGCTTCTCGGGGAGTATACGTCATGGACCTCGGATTTTCTGCTTCTCTCGTAGTTGAAGCTCTTAATCCTGAAGGGTGAGCTAGCAGACATAGTCTTCTTTATCTTCTTCTCCATAATGTGGTCAATATTGCGAGTGCAATCTATGAATTTGGAAAATATTAGAAAATAATGGTTGGTCGACATTTCCTTATACTCTAGAAGCCTGCGTTGGAGACACATCTCCACCAGCCTATGCTCAGAGACATTTTATGCGTATTCCAAAGACTTCAGGTGGAATGTCTTTATAAATGCAATACAATCTTTATCCTCCTTATGTGCCATATCAATTGTAGTTGTTGCTTAGCTTTACTGCCAATTCAATAGCTACCAATTCTGCATTCTTAGAATCTTCACTCCAGCTCACACCTTCAATGATCAAGTTATTACCCAACTTATGACTTCTATCTATATTTTTTTCCCAAAAAACTTCTATCTATTCAAAATGCAGTTTGTTTTGTTCTTGGTCAATCTAAAATAAATACATATGGGGGTAAATTTTTCAATTATCATATTGAATTTAGTTTAAAAACCACTACTAAACATTTTTTTTTTTAAGTTTTTAGTCTGGTTTAGAAAATACTCACCAAACACAATGGTTACAAAAAAAAAAAAAAAAAAAAAAAAAAAAAAAAAAGAGACCAAAAACTTTCCACCACAATAAAATCAGTTTTTCCAATAAACCATCTACCAAACTCACCCTAATGATAGATCAAGAACAGTGAATTGCATGTCAAATCCCATCATTATCAATCAGATTTCACAAAGAATAATATTAGCACAAAGCTGGCGAATTGTTATTTCTCCAGCATACTCATGAGCACACTTTTTTGACTAAATAAAACCATATGTTGTTGTTTCATGACTTTGAGGTACTGTTTCAGTCAACAGAGAAAAAGAAAGCAATTGAAAACTTTTCAAGCAATCCGAGCCCCTGTCTCTCTGGGTGTTCAGACCCTATTTTGCACACCATGATAGAGACACCCACCACCACAATGTGATCAACATGCTACTGATCTTGTTTAACTTCTTCCAACTATATCGCGCCCAAACAAAAATATGACAAGCTCAACTTATCAGAAATAAATACGACTGAGTGAGTCAATTACAAGCAGCTGATTGTGAAACATCAGATTGACTACCAAATGCGTTCACAAAGCGATGACCCGGATCAACTAGGGATGATGTAATGGTAAGCTCGACTATGATACCATTGTTTTGCGGTCTTGAGCCTTCTCAGCCTAAAAAGTTAGCTCAACTGCTGAAGTGATGATGTTTTCTCCCCAACACCTACTAAACGACAACCCCTACCCCCTTCCATAACCGACGTTGTAGAAAACCCCAACACCTACTAAACTACCAATACATATTTGCCCCAATGTTATGCAAAATATGGAATTGCTTAAGGGTATAATAGACCTTTTGCATGATGAGAGGGGCAAATTTATCTCCAAAATTATTTATTTACAGTGATGCATCCCACCTCCAAACTAATAGTGTCACCGTGGACGGTACTCGAAGTTCGGAACATTGAAAGGGTGCAAGTGTCTTTTTCCAAACCGGAAGGGGTGAAAGTGTCCTTCAATCAAACTATAGCGGTGAAATTGTATTTTACCCTTTGTCATGCTCTAAGAATTTAGAATGAGGTGGTGCGTAGCTAATTGTAGGGCATGAGTGAACAGGTTGGGTCACTCATGCTAGGGCTTCTCCAATCTGAGTGCGGGAGGCAGATGGAAAGGGACAAAGGGATTGCTAGTCTCAAACCTAGTAGGGAGAGGGGCAGCCTAGGGAGAGGGGCAGGGTTTCTAGTCAAGTCATGGCCTGGGAGGGGATGAAAGGGGGCGAGAGATTACATGGAATACACCATCTAGTGATTTCTTGGACCAGAATGATCTTCTAACTCACGCCTCTACTCCCCCATTTGGCAATCCCAAACCTTGTCTTATCTGGAGCCATACAGATCAAGCAGGCAACCTTATCTGTGTTGTGGTAAGTATAACAACAGATATAAAGTTGCTTTGGGTTGATAACCAGGTTGATGGGGGTGGCCGCCAAATGTGAACCTCCATTACCATCCACAATTCGTGTTATCAACCAAAAGCAACCTTATATCTGTTGTGACACTTACCACCCCATCAACCTGCAAAAGCCTCGTCACCGCCACAAATCACCCGCCAACAGCCATGATCCAAACCAGCAGCACGAGCATGGTAGGCCTAATGAGAAAGTGAAAACTATAGAAGAGTCTCAAATGAAGCAGGGAGCTTTATACGATCAACAGGATACGAAAATCGAGTACCCAAATGTAACAAATTTATATGAAATTCCGAAACACCCAAACGGTAAAATACAGTAGAATACAAGTTCATGGCAAGAGTCACTCCTCAAACACAAGGTGAAGAAAAGACTTTAACATAGGGACTGAACCAAACACGACGATATTCAACACACTCAAGACTTGAGCAAAGAATTTAGTTCTTTACTGTTGTCACCTGCCTCAGAAGCATGCTGACAACGTCGTGAGAAATTCTTGAAACCTCGGTCTTCAAGTGGGCGATCTTTGTTTCCGTTTCTTGATCAAGACGCTTCACGTTTGCACCAGAATCTCCAGTAGTCTGTTACAAAAATGAATAAGGACTTAAGTAGTGTGTAAATGAGAGGGATCGTGCATATTATTTAGCATTCTGAAACAACTTCCATTTATTGCGTAACATATATAATTACTCCAATTGCATCGTGAGGGCAAGAATTAAACAAATTAGGACGCAATAGCGGCACAAGGATCACAGCTCGCGGAGATTTCAGAAATAGAGAAAAAAGAATGAAGTAGAGACGGCACTTAACTAAATATGACTTGAGAGAATGTTGAAATGAAAACTGGAAACCAATAAGCAGACATTCAAACGAAACTACTCCACGCGAAATGCTGAGCTCTTTACAACGTTAGAAGCCCAACAAAATCTTCTTACTTGTGATTTTGAGTGTAACAAGAAGAATTATGAAACTATATCGGTAATTATCTGGATAATAGTTTATCCAACATGTAAAACAAAAGAATATTTGAAGTTGGAATCAACTGATTACATGATACGAAATTTCTTGAACAAATTCAGGAATCATAGAACCCGTAGAAAAAGTTAGGTACAATTAATGAATGTTTCACCTCTGCGACCTTCCTTTGAAAATCAGATTCCACTTTAGCTCGGAATTCCGCAATCTCTCTTTCAGCCTCCTCTTTGGCCTGCTTAAGCCTAGCCAGTTTTGCTGAAAATGAAAAATACATCTAGAATAAGTGCTTAGTATATATATGTCCCAAAGAATTAAGATCGAATACTTGGTAATTGGTATAATCTACACATCAAGAAGTAGATCTTACTTCTCAATGTACCCCCTATGTAACATTTCAGTAATATTAGACAACCAGAGGAATATAGCATCTGCATGTACAACATATGCACACAGCTCCAGTTGCAATTCATATTTTTTAACTTTTACAGCCATCCAGGAACTAAACACAACTATAATATAATAAGGCCTCACATTAGGTACTTATATCAGCTGCCCAAGAACGGTCATTGGACCAATTTCCAGCCTTATTGTTATAATGAAGGGTCAATTACTTATTACCCACCTCCAATTAAGGGTAATGATCCACTTGCCACCCCCGGTTTCAAAACTACTTATTTCCACCTCAAGTTCCTAATTGCTAAGATTTAACAACCGGGGTAAATTCCGTCAAAAAGTTTCCGTTCGTTAACAGATTTTCAAGGGCAGAATTGTCAAATCAAAAAAGATGAACAAGAATAATAAAACCACTACCGCTACTGCAACACCACCATAACGCCACCATAGCCCAGAATCCGACCATCCACCGCCACGGCGCCACATAGCCCAGAATCCGACCATCCACTAACCAATTCAAGAAACCAAGCGCCTATTCAGCCCATAGAAAACTCATGCCTTTGATTCTACTGACCAATTCAACTCATGCCAAAAAAAATCCCCAAAATTTCCATTACAAATCGTCTCTGACTTCAACCGATCAAAATCCCCAAACAATTCTCAAAATTGGATTTTTCGGTTGGTCTAAGGACTGACAAAAAAAAGGGCAACGAGAGAGATTAAAAGAGAGAGGCACCAAATCAACATCTCCTCCTCATCTGCAGATCTGAAGTGAGGATGATCGATTGAGAGAGGGAAGAGAGATAGAAGATGCCAATCTGGAGAGAGAGATGGCAAGATCGAGAAAGCCTACATGGACACAGCCACGGCGTTCTGATTAGAGCCGCCGTCGCTGCCTGCAAAACACCACAGCTGACCACCATGGACACCGGCGACTTGTTCACACTTCACAGAGAAAGAGGGAGAAGACAGGGAGGAAATCGAGTGAGAGAGGGAGAGGAGAGACTGTGAGAGATATGTGAGAGCACATAAAGATTGATCCGTTCGGGGATTTGATGAATAGGCTGAGGCGGACGGTGGCGGAGGCCGTGGTGGACGGTGACCTCCTCCTCATCCTCCCCCTCCTTTCTTCTCCTCCCGTTCTTCTTCGTGTATCTAATCTTCTGCGTTCTTTTTCTTTTTGAAATGAACAAGAAAGTGGGTGAAAAAAGTTCCTTCAAAAAAAGGTGGGTGAAATACAAATTGACATGAATGTCCTTTTGTTAACATTTTTGGATGGAAAACAACCCAGTTGTTAGTTGTTGGCAACTATAAACTTTAGGTGGAAATAAGATCGTTTTGAAACTGGGGGTGGCAAAAGGATCATTACCCCTAACTGGAGGTGGGTAATAAGTAATTGACCATATAATGAAATGAAGGAATACAGGTGATATACTTTGCACAGTAGACACACACAGTTGAGGAATACACGATCCCGTAACAAACTGGGACGATGGGCACATATAAAAGTTGCTCTCTGCGTCCCGCAAAGACAGTCCACTTTTTAAACTACAACTTCTTCTTGGAGACATGCAGTTAATGCAACCCACTACAGTTTTTGACATGCTATTTCCACTATTATCCTTGATATTTTGTATTTTCCAAGACTAGGTGCATTGAATATGAATGGGTAATATTAGAACTTCATTTGTTTTTGACATTGAAAATGTAAGTGGACAATCATTTTGGGACAGATCAAAATGGAAATATGGATGGAGTTTGCAGGACGGAGGGAGCAAAATTGCGGCATTAGAGTATGCGATTAATTCTTATGTCTGCACAAAAAGAGTGGTAAGCAGGTGCAAGTGGTTTTGGCCAGGAGCAACAGAAACACTACAGTTAAGGTCGTCAAAACTGATAAAACTACCAATGATTGTGAGAATCACTGGATGAGTTCAGAGGAGTGGTCCTGGTGGTGGCTTAAATTAAGAAACCATCACTTGGAGGCAGTCACGTCGCCAAATCAAACTTCCAAGTCTATGATGTCTCACAAAAATGCTTGATGCAGAATTATTTTCATCTAGAAAAAACATGTCAGGTAGAGAAAAATGTCCAGAAAAACATGTCTAGGCAGAAGAAATATAGTTTTATCCAACGACAGTGTAGCATCATAAGCAAGTATAGAGCTGAGAACATAAACTGAGAAAAGGTAACTTCAAAAAAGGATCAAGAATTTGAATAAGAAGTCAAGAAATCTTGATCAAACTTCTATTTATCTCCACCATATTTGGATTTTAGAAATTTGTTGGGATTATTGGTTTCCTTCCTATTATGCGCTCTCACCTATAAATAGTTAGACTTCTCGACATTGTAAGGCAGACTTTGCTATGATTATTTGAATGAAACTGAGTGAAAATATTCTTGGTGACTCAAAGACTGATTGACTTGTCCAATTCGTTCTTGATGCATTCTGAATCATTTGTCATCAAAGCCTATACCGTCACCATCAATTTCGCTACCTTAGCAGCCATAGCTACTGTCGTTGCCTTTGCTGCCATAACCACTACCACCGCTTTGTCTGCACAACATCACCATCGCCTCAACCACGATCATCATTTTGCTTCAGTAAACAGAGTCCATATACAGCTGCAAGAAAGCAACCAAACATGGCAACCAACAAGTCACCACCACCATCAAGATACACACAAGTTTATTCTTTTATTGCAGGTATTTGCATTGCAGCTGCAGGAATCCTGGCAAGACCATCAAAATAGAGAATCAACTCCACAATGGCGTCAATACCTCCGTCACACCAGATAGCCAAACGGAAGCCCCAGAACACAAGGACCCCTGCAACCCAAATCGTCTGACTTAACTTAGAGAAGCATAAAGAGAAAAAGACGAAGTAGATTAAGTAGAAGATAATGTTCACATCAAGACCCAAGCTACGGACGCCAACCAGACTCCAAAATCAAAGACCTTTGTAGCCCCCACCAGATCTGACCGATACCCATTGCTAGAGCCCAAACACCGATGGGATTATCAAATGCCAATATCCAGTCCTCCTGCCACCACAACCTGAACCAGATCCGTTGTTTAGCCGAAGAAAGAAGAAGCCACTCATCGATTTGCTGAGCCAAAGATGAAGCGAAAGAAGAAGAGAAGCCAGACATCCCCCCAAATGTTGAGCTCCCACCGTTCTGCCCCTTTTTTTCCATTACCATTGTTTTCGTTGAGGTTCCACTTCCACAAAGAAGGAGGATAAAGAGACTTATGATCTTGGAACTTAATTATACTTTCATCCCAACTGAAGAAGCAAAGAAATATCTCATAACTTATCTACTTAAAACCCAAATAGCAGTCCCTATAATCAGCCACAGTCCATGATTAATGCAGCCCCCTAATTAAGCTTCCATGCATAATTTAAAGCAGAACTTGTTCATTCGGTCGTTGTGACTTTCAAAGGCTTCATGATCCGCCTAAATCAAATTATGGTTACCACAATGTGCTCAGAAGAAAATGAAGAAGGGTGACCCTGTTATACAGTCGAAGATGACTACTATGCGGATATCAAAACTGCTAACATCTTTTTACACGGGCTTCATGAGTTGAGCCGTCGACAATTATTTCGACTAGTAATAATATAAGTCGATGAGTCCGCTTTACAAAGATGACACTTCATGGATTTGCTAGGGGATATTGGGAAATTGTACAAAATCTAGAACGTCATGAGGAACAACTAATTACTCAATGGTACGAGATGAAGAAAATCTTAGAAGAAAAGGGTAAAAGACACTGACCACCCCTGACTTTAGGGTTAATTCCACTCCACTACCCTGGCTTTTGGAAAAACACACTTTGCACCTTTTTTTGGATGGAGACTAACGGTTGACTAACTGCACAAACAAAAAGACCATTTTATCCCTGAAAATTTGTAAAATTACCCTCTATATATTAATAGTTATAGGACTCTTATGTAAATAATTAGAGGACTAGTTGTATAATTTACCATGCTAAATTATACAACTAGTCCTCTAATTATTTACATAAGAGTCCTTATAACTATTATATATTACCCTAACCCCTCTCTCTCCCTCATTTCTAACCCTAATCCCTCTCTCTCTCCCCCTCTTTCTCTCTAGTCTCTTCCCTCTCTTGGTGTAACACAGCCGCCAACCACCTTCTTCTTCAAATCCCCGTCTTCTTCACGCCTCCCTCACCTTCCCTCCTTGCCGTGGGTTGTTTCGGTCGAAGTGAGCAGCAATCTCTCTGATTTTCAACAGCTTCAGGTAGGATCAAATCAACACAAATGTCATCTCCTAAGCTCAAACCCCTCTCATGGCAGAAGCTTTTTCCATAAATATCTTTTCCGAAGCTCTCGAAATCAACAACCCTGCCGTCTGTGAAAAGAGAGAGAACCTCGCCGGATCGAGCCGCGGAGGCTATCGGCGTCGAGAGGGACTGCGTTCCGAATCAGGACATGTCGTCCTCCAAACGACCCATCGCGACCTGGATCACGACATCAGCTCGATCGACGATCTCGTTGTCGGGATCGAAGGTCAGATCTCGTCGACGGCGGCGAGGTAATCAGCTGATTCCTCCGGCGACTCCTCGCAGGTGGCGGAGTGACGGGAGGAGTTATTGCACTGGAGAATCACCTTCTCGGCTCCTTCGAATCGGCGGCCGTCGCTCTTGCAGTTGAGCTCTGCGACAAAGATTTGCGTTTTTCTTGATAATTGAGGTAGTAATAGATGAGAATATTTAAACAACTTTTTGACCTTTTGTTCGTAGATCTCATCTGACTCCATCAATATCAGGTTTCTATCATCAATATTTTGAAATTCAGGGTCAAAAGCTTATCTTTTTATTGTAGATTTTGCTTGATCTTTTGAGAAAATTAAGGATTTATCATGTATTTGAGTTTAGATTGCTTGTGTAAGATTGTTGCAATTGATGATAAAGGGACATCAAACGCTCCTTTGGAGCATGATAGACTATTGTCTTTTGGAATCTCTCTGATGCAAATTAGTACAGAAAAAGAAAATAAAATACCTGATTTTTATTCTATTTGAGCTATCAAGTAATCCAGGATCATGTGAATGTAAGGTTTCTACTTTCTACAATGGATAGATTGCCAATGATGGTTTATAAATATACCATGGGGTATTGAGTTACCATGGGCACAACATAAAGCTGAGGCAATCCTTTTCTTTCCTCAACATTTTCATCTCTTTGTTGTCTTTGATTTGATCTGTTTTTAAGATGAAATTTGGTGGTGTGGTGTGGTGCAAGTGATGATAAAAAGACAGGGACATCAGAAACCTCCTTCGGGAGTAGAATGAGAAAATGGTTGGGTTACTCATGATGAAGAAGAAGCATCAAATGTTTTGGATTCAAAGTGAGAGATGTTCTCGCTGTTATTGATATTTTTTGGATGTTCTTGATGTTCTTGTTGATAAAAAGAGGCAAAAAAGGTCAAAAAAGTACACAGGGGTAATACCGTCCGAAAAAATTCAATCACCTACTTTTCTAACGGAATATGACAGAAGTGTGCTAAGTGTGCACGGAATATTCCGTTAAATGGGTGCAAAGTGTCTTTTTCCAAAAGTCAGGGTAGCGGAGTGTAATTAACCCTAAACTCAGGGGTGGTCAGTGTCTTTTACCCAAAAGAAAAACATCCGTAGGGGTATGTCTCTAAATTTGTAGAATCCAAGTAAACTCAAACTACAAATGAAACCAGGACCAAAACTCAAGTCAACTCAACAAACCTTATCTCAATTTGACTTGAAGAAAATAACCTACAAATCTTTTATTTGTTAACTATACGAGATTTCATTTTGATATACTTCAAGAACTAATAAATAAAAGACCTATGAATTTTCTATTCTTTGTATTGTTGTTTGTGGTGATATTATAGACTATGGTCTGGCGGTAGGTTTGTATCATCGATTCACCAGGGAGCGGTACAGTCCAAAATATTTTGGTCAGTTTTCGGGTATGTGACTGCCATAAATTGAAAAATGATCTATTGTTGTGGGTGAGTTTGAAAGAACGACAGTCTCGGTAGGACAAATTGAAGAAATTTGGTAGTAGTTTGGGAGGGACATGAAAAGCTTTGAATTTGTGGTGGGAAGATGAAATTAACCCCGCTTTGCTTGCCCATTTGTTCTGCTTGTGCTTCTTTGCATCACTTTCCTGATCTCACCAACTGAGCCCCAGCTTAAACTCTTGAAAGATATTCTGATCAAAATTTAGGTCAAAGGAAAACCTAACATGCAACCTCCATAACCATATATCCTTCTTTTGAAGGCATCAAAAGAGAGGGACAAATAGCGTTCCAAGAACCTTCCAATCATCAGGAAATGAGCATTTCAAAACTATACGAGCTTCAAAATTGCATAACTAATAGTCTTACAGTCACAACAACATTGACTGGTCTGCTCTGCTTGTAAGCAATCAACAACTTACTGGCAGTCCTCTGCAAATATGTGACAGAAGTCCCATAAGAGTCTGGTTCCAAAAATCTCGCAAAGCACCAATCCTTCAACTACCGCCAGATCTTCAGAAAGTATATAGAGACAAAAATAATAGATTTTAGACTTGCAAAAGAAGTTAGCATTTACAATCTGCTGAGCCTCTTGTTCCGCGGCTAACAACATTCGAATTCCACCCTGGCCCCTGTTGGAGTCTACACTTGCTTGGTTGCACTAAAGATTCTGATAATACTTGCTTGGATATAAAATCCAGGTCTGTTGGCATCTCTAACTACATTTTTTGGGTGAACTTCTAACTACATTTTGTAGCCTACTTAACCTGACAATAGATATTTTCTATTCAATACTCAACTCTTCCATAATCATATAACATCGCTACCCTCATCCGGCTCATCCATAGATTCATCCTTTTGTACAAGATTTTTGGGAGACTAATTGTCTAAACTCTTATTATCCATCAACATAGTTATCAAAATCTTACGATTCACGATTCGTATCCTATGATTCGATTCGATTCACCCATGAAACGGTGTGAATCCCTTGGTGAATCTTAAATGGTCAAAAATTTCACTGAATCTCGATTCGAGATTCCGAATCTTACGACTCAGTTGCGATTCAATCCGATTCATACGATTCACCATAGATTCACATTTTTTCTGAATGTTTTGCAACGTGTTAGTTTTAAAATGACTTGTACATTTCTTTTAGTCAAAGGCTAATAGTTTTCTATTATCTTATATCTCCCTGGCATCTCAATAGTTCCTTGCTCCACCTGTCTTTCTATATCTTTTATAAAAATTGTGTAATATTTCTTATCACTAGCTAGGTGTTGGGGTGGAGCCCTGGTTCATGGGCGACCCGTTTTATGAATCGACCCGGTTCATGTTTTGCTACGACCCGAAAAGGGAGACATGATTCGTGGAGCGAAGGCTTGGGGGCTTGGATCCGGCCCGGTTTGATAGGTTGTCTATTTATAGAGTTCTTAGGGTTCGTAGCATGTTATGTTGAGCGTTCTGATTTCGCTTGTAATTCTCTCTGAGACGATTCGTCTGTTTTAGTGAAATCTCTGCAACTCCGTGGAGTAGGCTGTTTTGCCGAACCACGTAAATCTGTGTGTTTCGATTCTTTCTTTCTGCATATTTTTTGTTTTTTCACAACAACTGGTATCAGAGCCTGGTTCGCTAGGGTTTGGGAAAAACGATGGCAGATGAGATGAAAGGTTCTGGAATTGAAAAGTTCGACGGCACAGATTATGCGTACTGGAAGATGCAGATAGAGGACTATCTGTATGGGAAGAAACTGCACGCTCCACTGGAGGGGGTAAAGCCTGAAGCCATGAAGGAGGAAGACTGGAAGGTTATGGATCGACAGGTTCTGGGCATTATTCGGTTGACGCTGTCAAAGTCGGTTGCGCACAACGTTATTAAGGAGACTACTACAGCTTCGCTGAGGAATGTACGAGACTCCGTCTGCTAATAACAAGGTGTACTTGATGAAGCGTCTGTTCAATCTGAAGATGACAGAAGGTATGTTGGTTGCTCAACATCTTACTGATTTCAATATAATTACGAATCAATTGTCTGCTGTTGAAATTAACTTTGATGATGAGGTTAGGGCTTTGATACTATTAGCGTCATTACCTAATAGTTGGGAATCTATGCGAACTGCTGTTAGTAATTCTGCTGGAAAAGAAAAGTTGAAGTATGATAACATACGTGATTTAATTCTGGCTGAGGAAGTGCGTCGTAAAGATTCTGGTGAACCTTCGGGTTCAGCCTATAATGTTGATAATCGTGGCAGAAGCAACGAAAGGAATGATAATAATAATCGGGGAAGATCAAAATCTAAGCATGGAGGTACCAGTCGTGGAAAATCGCAGACAAGGGATGGAAGCACGGTTAATTGCTGGAACTGTGGTAAATCAGGTCACTTTAAGAGTGATTGTAAGGCACCGAAGAAAAACAGAGGAAAGTCTGGGAATTCGGTGAATGCAGTCAGTGATGAAATTCAAGATGCTTTACTTCTTGCTGTGTATAGTCCCGTTGATGATTGGATATTAGATTCGGGTGCTTCTTTCCATACTACCTCGCACCGTGAAATTATGCAGAACTATACTGCTGGGGATTTCGGAAAGGTGTACTTGGCAGATGGGGAGCCGCTGAATATTGTTGGTCAGGGTGATATTGATGTCAAGCTTGCAAGTGGTTCTGTATGGACTTTGCGGAAGGTGAGACATGTTCCTGAACTGAAGAAGAATTTGATATCAGTGGGACAGCTTGATGATGATGGTAACTCTGTGGTCTTCTCAAGTGGTGCATGGAAGGTTTTGAAAGGTTCCATGATACTTGCTCGTGGTAAGAAAACAGGAACTTTGTACATGACTTCGGGACCGAGTGATACAGTAGCAGTTGCTGAAGCTGAGCAAGACGCTGATTTGTGGCATCGCAGACTTGGTCATATGAGTCATAGAGGTATGAAGATATTGCAGTCCCAAGGTAAGCTCTCAAAGCTGAAGTCTGTTGATCTGGGTATTTGTGAGAGCTGTATTATGGGAAAGCAAAAGAGAGTCAGTTTCTTGAAAGGCGGTCGTGCCTTGAGATCAAGCAAGCTGGATCTCGTGCACACAGATGTGTGGGGTCCTTCACCAGTAGCATCGCTAGGAGGATCTCAATACTATGTCACTTTCATTGATGATTTCAGTAGGAAAGTATGGGTTTATTTTATGAAAAATAAATCTGATGTGTTTGAAACTTTTAAGAAGTGGAAAGCCATGGTTGAGACTGAAACGGGTTTGAAATTGAAGTGTTTGAGATCTGATAATGGTGGAGAATACATTGATGGTGGACTTAAGGATTATTGTGCTGCGCATGGAGTTAGACTCGAAAATACTCTTCCCGGGACACCACAACAGAATGGTGTGGCTGAGCGCATGAATAGGACCATCAATGAGAGAGCTAGAAGCATGAGACTTTGTTCTGTATTACCGAAGACTTTCTGGGCAGATGCAGTTAGCACAGCGGTTTATTGCATAAACCGTGGACCTTCAGTTCCGTTGGAATTCAGATTGCCTGAAGAAGTATGGAGCGGAAAAGAGGTTAGTTTTGATCATTTGAAAGTTTTCGGTTGTGTTTCTTATGTTCATATTGATGCTGCCAGACGTAGAAAGCTAGATGCGAAATCCAAGATTTGTTTCTTTATTGGCTATGGAGATGCACAATTTGGTTACAGATTCTGGGATGCTGAGAACAGGAAAGTTATAAGAAGCAGAGATGTGATCTTCAATGAGAAGATGATGTATAAGGATAGGGCGAGTGTTGCTATTGATACAAAGGATAAAGTCCCAGCTACTCCTTCGTATGTTTGTCCTGATATTCTTGAGGATGTCACTCCCAGTGATGATGTTCCGCAGGATCAGTCTAGTGTGCCTGACACTACTGAGTCACAGCCAGTTGCGAAGGACAAGAACACTCCTCTGAAGACCTATGTTAGAACTCGGGTGGGGACTAGGAACAGAAAGGTCCCAGAGCGTTACTCCCCTAGTCTTAATTATATATTGTTGACTGATGCTGGTGAGCCTGAGACTTATGCAGAGACTTTGCAGGATGTTCACTCTAGCAAGTGGGAGTCAGCAATGAATGATGAGATGGATTCTTTACTTCGGAATCAGACATGGGAGTTAACTGAACTTCCAACAGGGAAGAGGGCACTTCATAACAGGTGGGTATATCGTGTGAAGAATGAATCTGATGGAAGTAAACGATATAAGGCAAGGCTTGTTGTGAAGGGGTACCAGCAGAAGCAGGGAATTGATTATTCTGAGATATTTTCACCTGTTGTGAAGCTTACAACTATCAGGTTGGTGCTGAGTATGGTTGCTCAAGAAGACTTGCATCTTGAGCAGTTAGATGTAAAGACTGCATTCCTTCATGGTGACTTGGAGGAAGAATTGTATATGCATCAGCCAGAGGGTTTCGAGGTACAGGGAAATGAGAATCTTGTGTGCAGGTTGAAGAAGAGCTTGTATGGTCTGAAACAAGCTCCTCGGCAGTGGAACAAGAAATTTGATAGTTTTATGTGCAGCTTAAAGTACACGAGATGTCATGCAGACCATTGTTGCTATGTTAGACAGTTTGATGGCTCCTACATTATCTTGTTGTTATACGTTGATGATATGCTGATTGCAGGATCTAGTTTGGATGAGATTAACAACTTGAAGAAGAAATTGTCTACACAGTTTGCCATGAAGGACTTGGGCCCTGCAAGTCAGATTCTTGGCATGAGGATAGTTAGAGATAGAGCCAGAGGTACTCTGTATTTGTCCCAGGCAGAGTATGTGAAGAAGGTACTAAGCAGATTCAGCATGGATCAGGCTAAGCCTGTGAACACTCCGTTGGGGGGTCATTTTAGATTGAGTAAAGATGATTCACCAAAGACATTTGAAGAGCGGGAACACATGGGTAAGACTCCATATGCCTCAGCTATTGGTTCGTTGATGTATGCTATGGTTTGTACTAGGCCAGATATTTCCCATGCAGTGGGAGTTGTGAGCAGGTACATGAGTAATCCAGGAAAGCAACATTGGGAGGCAGTTAAATGGATCTTAAGGTACTTGAGAGGTTCTTCAGACACGTGCTTATGTTTCGGTGGAGGTGCTTTGAAACTTAAGGGTTTTGTTGATGCTGATCTTGCTGGTGATCTGGATAAGAGGAAGAGTACTACAGGGTATGTGTTCACCTTGGGTGGTACGGCAGTGTCGTGGGGTTCTAACTTACAGAAGGTTGTTGCTCTTTCAACAACGGAAGCTGAGTATATTGCTATCACGGAAGCTGCAAAGGAGATGGTATGGTTGCAGAGGTTCTTAGGAGAGTTGGAGAAGATACAGGAGAATGGCACGCTTCACAGTGACAGTCAGAGTGCTATTTTTCTTGCTAAAAATCCAGCGTTCCATTCTAAGACCAAGCATATTGAGACAAAGTATCATTTCATCCGTGAGTTACTTGATGATGGTCAGGTTCAGCTTGAGAAGATTTGTGGAAGTGAGAATCCAGCAGACATGTTCACAAAGGTTGTTACTGTTAAGAAACTGAAGCTGTGCGCAGCTTCAGTGGGTCTTCTTTCTTGAAGAAGATGAGTTGAGTTGCAGGGATGGAGCTTGATTATGTTAGGAGATGTGGTTATGGTACATGATGTTGAACCAGTCTCCAAGTGGGAGAATTGTTGGGGTGGAGCCCTGGTTCGTAGCATGTTATGTTGAGCGTTCTGATTTCGCTTGTAATTCTCTCTGAGACGATTCGTCTGTTTTAGTGAAATCTCTGCAACTCCGTGGAGTAGGCTGTTTTGCCGAACCACGTAAATCTGTGTGTTTCGATTCTTTCTTTCTGCATATTTTTCGTTTTTTCACAACACTAGGGACGCGAGTTTCTGAAACTTTGAGTTTTCTTTTTGTAAAATTATGAATATATTAGCTCACACATGTTATAGTTTAGTAAAATATGTTATTATATGGACCTAACATAAGTGCAAACGAATCTTTACGATTCACGATTCGATTGACGATTCAATGAAGGTGAGTTTCGATTCACTATCTGAATCCCGATTTGACAACTATGTCCATCAATAGGATCTCAGAGCAGGGGAGTTAGATAACCCTTAAAAGTCGATTGTTAAGTGGTTTGTAAATCTAGGAAAAGATTATCAGCCTTTTTCTCAACTTTCTCCATCATTTTTTTTCACACAATCGTTAGCACCCTTAATAAGAAGTAATAAAATACACTATGAAATCTTATAACAGTTCAGAAAAAATGTGACGCATCATTAACTTCTGAAGTAAACCTACCTTTCCATCAAAGTTAACCTACATTTTATTCTTTTTTTTCTCATTGAAGTTTTAAACTCCACCTCAAAAGTTGTCATAGAAATCCCAACTGTCGTACCAAACTGCAGCCCAAATCAATGCATTTCAAAACCTGACGATGTTGGTTTAAGCATAGTGACGAAGCAAATTAAGAATTGTTGTTGACGATGGTCCTCCTGAATCTTGGAGAAAATTGCACAATTCAAAGAAAATGACGCATCAGATTCAGAAGGTTGAGCTTTGTTTTCGGATGTAGTTAGACAAACAGACAATTTAAATCTGTAGGTTTGTCTCTAAATTTGTTGATCCCCGTTGAAGTAGTGCCTACTTTTCTTCCTATGGACTTCCTTTTTCTGGTAGATGGAGTAACATAATTGTATTGGAAAAAAAAACCTTGCAACTAAGAACAATTAAAAAGAATGACGAATGAAACTAACTACAAACCAAACTAACTACTTCTCCAACTAACTATTGCTAACACCATTATCTCTTCCATTCTCTGTCCAGTTATGATTCACGGAAGATTCCAATCTCTTCAATTCTCTGTCCAGTTATGACCGTGTAACCTTTACCACACTTGCACATTCCTTACTAAAGCTTTGTTCATCTTTAATAGTGTGAAATGCCTTACACCATCTGCTCCAGGCCAAGGACAGCTCCAAAAATTTCTGGACTCCAATACTAAGTCAGCACATGAAGGAGGCAATATAGCTATCGAACTACACTTAATAACATACATCTTGTTGCTAGCCTCAGAATTAAGTCTCTCTCTTACCTTCTCTTGCTTCACCAAAGCCCACCACCTATTACGGTCAATGATCTTGTCAGAAACGGATTCTTATGCAACGGGAAAACTTGCACATGCCTTCTCTCCCCACCGCCATTCAGCCCACTCCTGGAGTCCTGGACCAACAGCACATCTCTTGAAAAAGGCTGACGTCTCTTCCTGAGAAGCTTGAAGCATTGTATGAACCACACCAACCCGACAAGACCTAGACTTTTCCACAGGACAAGCACAAACAAAATCAACCAAAAGGCACCCAACCAAGCATCTTCTCATCCTCCGGCAACAGGATACCCAAACCCCATCCCTTGCTGTCACTTTCCACAGCAAGAGTACACCCACTTCTGCCTCTTGGTAGCCCTCATACCTCAACACATAAAGATGACCATGACTTCTGATACGGACACGTGTATGATAGTAGACACAGCAGTACGGCGTAGTGCGAGGAATCGTCGTGAGCCGGGATATCTCAAAGACTGTGAAAAAGTAGTTCGTTATTTATTAGTTAAAGAGTTTATTTTATTAGTTTATTACTTGGGGGCTTAAGTGATATTTATTAAGTAGTCAGGGGGTTAGGGGTAATTAGCAGTCAGACTAGTACTATTTATATGTTGCTTTGGTTCAGTTTTTATTTATCAAATGAATTGATTATTGAACTGTCTTTATTCGGTCAAACCCTAGATTTTGGAGAGTGCAAGCCTCTATAGTGCTACAAAGGAGACAGTAGTGTCTACAATAGCTACAACCCGATAGCTTAAGTGCTATCAACTTCCATAGCCGCCGACCCACAGGTGTTGTCGACAACGAGGAAGAAAACACTAAAGCCAGGCAGCTTGGTCCAACCCTAACCACATAGACGGATAAGACCCAGGGGAAGAAACATTTATCCTACAACCAAAAACGGCATCAACAATTTCATCCATCAGCAACACAAGCCTCACCACACAGGCACACAGTCCCTTCCGCTGCACTGACATGGCTCAAACCAAACACACCAACAAGGCCACAGCCATCCCACACTCAAACAATTAACCAAACCACAAAGGTGGAAGCACTCTTGAACTAGCCACCCAACCATATCTGGAGACTACCTCGCCGGCAGACCCGATACACCACGCGGGAAAGGCGCCGCGGAAACCGACAAGAGTGCCTGCTGCTCCTCCGCAAAGCCCTCGCTGCTGTCTCTGCTCGGTAACTTTCGCTCCACTTAGGATTTTGTTAGGTACAGTGAGTTGGTTTCCTATGCGCTATTAACACTGACAAAATTGGTTGAAATACCTTTTTGGCAAACAAAAACTGGCATACCGTTTGCTTATGTTATTCCTCGATATTATCACTGCCTCCCTATTTTCTTTCAATAGATAAATCCCTCAATCACTCAAACAACAAATGACCCCAGAACCAAATACTCAGCTCAACAAGCCTTTTCACATTTTAACTGGAAAAAATCAACCTACAATTTTTTTATTTGCTAATTATTTATAATTTAGATAATCTTTCAACAGCTAATAGATCAAAGACATCCCTGTGAAATATACATTCATCGTAATGGTGTTTGTGGTGACCAGTACAAACTGCCGCACAGTAGTGGGCTTGTATTGTAGGGAAGCAGTGAAAGGTCAAAAAAGTTCTCTTGTCACGCAGCAGACTACCAGGTATGTGATTGCCATAAATTGAACATTTTTTATATCCTTGTGGGACGTTTTGAAAGAATGAAAGTTGCAGTAAGATGGATTGGAAGAGATTTCCATGTAGTTTAGGAGTTTCTATTATTGTGAGTAATTTCGAAAGAACGAAAGTTTCAGTGAGATGGATTGAAGAGATTTCTTTGTAGTTTAGGAGGATCATGAAAGCTATGACAGTTTGCGGTGGGAAGATGAAATCAACCCATAGCTTTGATTGCCTATTTGTTCTGCGTGTGCTTCTTTGCATCAGTTTCCTCATCTCACAAACTGAGCCCCATGCTCAAACTCTTCGGAAACCTTCTGACCCGAATTCAGGTCAAAGAAAGAACTAACATGCAAGCCAGATAATCCGATATCCATCTTTCCTAGGCAGCAAAAGAAAGTGAAGAAGAGCGTCCTAGGAACCTTCTAATCCATAAGATAAAGAGCATTTGAAAATTGTATGAGCTTCAAAACTCAGTGACTAGCATAGACTGGTCTAGTCTGCTCGTAAGCAATCAACCATGGTGAATGGACTGCCAGTCCTCTATGGTGCAGAAGTCCCAGAAAACTGCGGTTTAAAAGATCTAACAAAAAGCACCAAATCCTTCAACAACCGAGAGATCTCCAGAGAAGTATGTAAGAAGAAATTATATGCAACTTTGGAATGGCAAAAGAAGTTACCTGCTCTGGCAGCATTTACAATTTGCTGAGCCTCTTGCTCTGCAGCTAACAACTTTTGAATTCCACTCTGCCCCCTGTTGGCGTCCATACTTGCTTTGAGTCACTAAAGATTCTACAATATACCAAGATGCAATATAAATATCATAGATGAGAAATAAACGGATATGCATAATTTGAAACTCAATCCAGCTTAACCTAACCAGTCATTTCCCAACTTATGGAATAGGCCACAACTTGAATTCAAAAAGAAACAAGGTCTAAGTTGTTCTTCCATTGTATAAAGCAAATTAGAATTCCTACACAATAAGACTGCAATGTAGGGTCGGTTTGCTAATGCTTTTGCTTTCTAGAAAGCTACTTTTCGAATCTAAAAGCAGTATTAATGTGTTCGGTAAATTTATTTTCTTCTGCTTCAGGAAAGCATTTGCTTCCCCACAACAACTTTTGAAAAGCAGTGGAGGGGTTGCTTTCCAGGACCTGCTCTTCGATAAATGTACTATTTGACATTCTTATTCGTTAATAAGTATCAATAATTATTTATTTGTAATAACACTATTTATCATATCATGTCTAATACTGTCATTTCGACAATAAAGCGGCTCTAAAACACTAATTACCAAACACAAAATATCAAAATACTTTCTCGCAGCAGCTTAAATACGGAATTTACCAAACACTTTTCGCATAGATTTCCACAGCAGCTTTCTCACAGTAATTCCTACACAGCAGCTTTCTAAAACGCCACAGCATTGCCAAACTAGACCGTAGAAGAATTTCAGGTTTTCGCATATCATTATTCGGTATATCCCCGGAGAGCAACTTTTGAGAAAAAACCCAACTAAATTCACAGTCGACCCAAGTCTATTAATCTCTTCAACCTCATAAAACCGATCAGATTTCACATAAAGGGTTTCAGTTTTCAGGCCATGCCAATCCAAATCAGAACAAACAACGAACCTCCTATGGTTCTCATTGATTCGTTACCCTGAGTGGCACTAATTCGCATAGTTCAAGCAAGTTCAACAAACATGAATTCAAAATCGGTGCGTGTCGGGATCAGTTCGGCGACGCTCGTTAAAAATATCAAACAGAATGAATCTACAAGCGCACGAGAGACGACGATGAGCGAGGGAGGGAGAGAGAGATTACCGAGAGCGGTGGATCAGTGAGTTAAGGAGAATTTGGGGGTGCCTGCTTTTCGTTGATGGTGGAGGAGTTTGGACTTCTCAAGCCTCAATTTGAACCAGAAACCAGAAAGAACAAAAGATCCAACTACTGCTTGGAAGACAGGTGCCTTGTGACTTATTTGCCCTTGTTGTTGTAAATAAAACCCCCAATTTAATTACTTTTTTGCACCAAAAGTCCTGCTAATTTCTTTATTTTTTTTAGAATTACATCATATAATCGGTCTGAATCAGGATTCCGGGGGCTTCAAGTGCTCTACCACTGAGCCTCCTCATTCGTCTGATGTGTTCAAATTTTGGTTTCTCTCATTTTTTTTATCCGTGACTGTGAACGAAGGGATATCATTGATACATCAATATGTTTTTGCAAAACGATGTTCAGAGGACATATCTCTTCAACATAAAGAATTACAAAGGGAGATCTATGGGTTTCATCAAGTCCGAAAGGGGCATCTGTCAAGGTTGTCCACTATCACTCTATCTTTTTCTTTTTGTGTGGTCAATCTCTCTTGAATGCACTCACGAGTTTGTCGCACGATGGTTTGTTGTCGGGGCTATCGCCATCGAGAGGGGATCCTTCTATAACCCACATTTTCTTGGTGAACGATAGTATACTATTTACAAAAGTCAATACAGAAAAAATTATAAGAATAAAGAAGCCTACTACAGATCTACGAAAATGCGACGGGCCAACAGTTTAATGTGAAAAAGTCTTATGCCGTCTTCTGCTCCAATATCAGTTGACGCCAATAAGACGAGATGAGTTAGCTTATGGGGGGTAAAGCGTGAAGCTCTCCATGCCCGATATATTGGTCTACCTACAAGTTTTGGAAGGAAAAGATCAACGACTTTTGAAGGTATTACAAAAACAATTGAAAGCAAATTTTAAAAGTTGGAATAAAATTTATATCTAGTGGAGGGAAGGAGGTATTTATAAAAGCCGGTGCACAAGCTATTCCTAGTTGTGCAATGAGGGAATCGTCTAAGAGAGTTTACCAAATTTAACTTAGCTTTGCTTGCAAAATAGTCGTGACATTTCCTCTACAACCCAGACTCTCTGTGGCCAGTATTTTCCGGAAAAAGTATTTCTTTAATACATGTTTACTCAAAGCAAAAGAGAAACATAAATGCTTTTTTGCTTGGAGGAGCATAGTGGCCGGAAAACAGGTTCTGCTAAAGGGGATACAGTGGCGCTTTAGTGATGGCGAGAATTTGTGGGCGTTCAGCGACCCATGGCTCCTAAAAAGTTCGAAGTTCAGACCATTACCCCAGTAGGGGAAAATTCTGATTAAGAATCTCTGATCTCGTAAACGAAGAGAATTTGGGATCAATCTAAGCTTTAAGACATTTTGTGGCAGGAAAATATTGATGAGACTAATCGAATTACAATACCCCAAACCAGAATCGGACCAGATAATGTGGGATTACGAAAAGGAACATATAAACTTGGTTCGATCTTGTTAAAGACTTTTAGAAGAAACAACTACATGTCTCGAGGAAGGTTCAATTTCAAGGAATACCACAGTCGACTGGTGGAAGGTATTTCGAAAATAAAAAATCCAAAAGAGAATGTTGTTTCCCTCATGGCCTGCTGTCAACAGAGCCCTAGCTACAAGATCAAATCTAAAAAGGAGGGGAATTGACATACCGTCTCACTGCCCAGTCTGCGGTGAAGCTACTGAAATAGAGCTTTGTCTCTTTCTCCACTGCAAATTGGTTCTCTCCTTGTGGTATGGCTTTTGGTAACTCCGGATGTTGGCAGGAAAGCAAAGATTCACAAGTTGATTTCCTCAAGCTTTTCAACCATTGCAAGATTTCATATAAGGAAGCTGAGTATTGGCATTTGGGTCTTATGGAAGAACAAAGATATGATGTTTTCCACCATAAGAAAAAGAGCTCAATCGGTTTACAGAGAGAAATTTGAGACCACTTATCTGAAAGTTTGAACCATATGCATGTGGATGTGAAAGGGACGCAGGCTCATATCCAAATCGCTTCGGAGAAGCGCTGGTTAAGACCATTTCCAAGTGGCATAAAGTTAACCTAGATGCCGCATGAGATTGTAACCGATGGCGGGCAAGCGTCGGAGTCGTGGTTAGGAATGATCAAGCTCTCTTCATCGTCCGGAAGGGGGTAACGCTGCCGCTCGGTAACTCTACAAAAGTGGTTGAAGCCGGAGCGCTACTGGAAGGCGAAGCATGCGATGGAACTGAATCTCTCACAAACGATCTTCGAGATCGATGCTCAAGGACAGATCTGTGGAACCGGCTAAGAGAGAGAGAGAGATAGAGAGAGAGAGGGATAGAGATATTTCTCCCCAACAACGGTGATAGAACTGAAGAAAGAGAATAAGACGCTTCGGAAGTAAGGGTGGCGGTAGTCAAAGAAGCCATAAAATTTTTGGGAGTGGAAACGAACGCGTGGTACATTTCGTGCTCGCAGCCTGAACCTGCCAGCTCACGTTATTTCCAGATATGTAGTAAAAAATTATTGTAATTGTTTTTCCTTTTCACAAGTCCCTGTTTATCTTAGCCATGTAATTTCGGAAATTTTTTTGGCATCTCTGCATATTGCTGACTAATGCAGCCACTTTTCCATCAGAAAAAATAAATAAATAATGAACTAACAAAAAAGTACGAGCATGAGAAAAAAAATCATTTAAGGATGGGACAAATAAGCTTTCTCCTAGGCTGATTTGGCTACGAGATGTGCTAAGGACACCAGATATCTTAGAATTTTGGCCACCTTGCTCTCAGTCTATGAAGAAGTTTCAAAATATCTTGGAGTGTGGTTGCATCTTCAAACAAAGTCATGCAGGGGTCATGCAATTATAAGAGGAGGATTGTAAAATTTGTAAGAAAAATTATATGTAATGATGAGAGTCCATGCACCCAGGACAAGCATCATAAAAGGCAATGAGTTGCGTATGGAGAGAAAAGTGGGAAAATGTTCGTCATTTCTTAATGTGAAAGAGGTACCCATACTTGGAGGAAACAGCGAAGTCTATGCCTATCAAACATATTGAGTGATTTCATGCACATATATTTGGATTATGGTGTTGGGGACTTGATTATCATGTGGGTTAGATCCAATTTTGAACACGATGATACCATATTTTTCTTCACTTATTTGTGGTATTCAGATCTCCTTATTTTCAATTAGGAACTGGAAGTTCGCAACCATTAAATCAGAGGCAAATTTGCAGTGCAGTGGTCATATCCTAAAAATGGCCATATTCCTCTAGTTTCAAAGGTTTCAAAGGATTGACATGAAGGTATGAAGGCTCTTGAGATCCGGTCTCAAGATGTGGAGCTACTGACTGAGGCATGTTGTTAAAGTTAGGAGGTTAGGAAACCAAATGAGGAAGAAGGGAGAGGATAATCAGACTTCGTTGGACTGGTACAGTGGCAGAAGAGGTTAGTGTTTCATCCTCCTTCAGAAAACTTACGACATTGATGGGAAAGAACGTGGAGGCACAAAGCAATTAGCTCCTTTTTGGCAGCTTTTCAAATTAATTTTTCAAATGACGTTTTATTTATTTATTTATTCATTGACAAAGGGAAGATACAAAGGGTTTTTCAACAATTTGGGAGTTCATCAGCATAAAATCACCGATGGGTGCGGTTGAGGTGAAGACGGGGTATGAGGTGTTTGTTCCGAGTTGATAACTAAATTTGGTTGAGTAAGAGCCAACTTTGGTATAATTCCAACAATTTTGTCTTGAATTGCACGGGCATGGATCCGAATTACTAGGATTATAGTCATAAGTAAGGAGGAATGTAAGTGAAAAGGTCTTGAATATTTTAGTCAGGATTGGAGCAAGTGCACGAGATGAGGTGTGATACTTTATGACTGAGGTTTGTGTTATGTCCCAGAAGTTTGGTTGGGGAGGGTTTGAGGGTATTCATATGTAATTAAAGACCTTGACTGTAGCACCCCCCTTACTCCGGCTCGGGAGAGACCGGGAGGGTGCTACTTGAATAGCGGAAATCGAGAACAAAACATTCCATTTAAAATCAAATAATACAACTTATTACATGATCAACTTTAGACTACAACCAAAATTTTATGTAATGATTCTATCAAGCTATTGTTTTCATCATAAATTGACGATGTGTGATAATCTACGTGAGTCCCGAATCCCGCTACTCCATAATCCCAGCTCCTAGACCTGCGGGGGAATGAAAACAAAGACCGCAGTTTTTCGAAAGTCAGCATGAAATACTGAGTGAGACACACCTTAGCATGTAAAGGAGGAAGATGAGAAACGTCACAGTGTTACGCGTTTAATAGAAATGAGGAATAACATACTATGAGTAAAAGTGACCCAAAAATTAGAGTTTGTAGCGTCATAAACAACGGTGTTAGCCAAATTACGATTGGCAATATCCAGCTTCAAACATTTCCAATTAAATCCTTCACGAGTGTCACTTTCGAAATAGAATAAGAATCTAACCATCAGTTTCCAAATATAGAATGAGGGAGCCAGTTATTAAGCACAGTACCGGAAACAGTAATGGTCAACAAAGGACCTCCCAAATGGTCAACAAAGGACTTCCTTAATGGTCAAAGGACCTCCCAATTGCCAGACTAGACCTTAAGTGTTGCAACACCCCCTTAAGAAGCAAAAGGCCAGAAGGGTGAGTACTAGCTGGGACTCTAGCCAACAAGGCGAAGAGCCATGGCCAACAAAGGGCCTCCCAAATAATAATGGTCAACAAAGGACCTCCCAAATAGTAACAGAGTCCGGTACGTGCGATTCCACTTTACGTTATTAACGTGTTATTATTTTCGTGCGACAGTTTCAAAGCAATCATTTCAAAACTTAACAAATGACAAGTAAAACATGTATATCACAAAAACACATTTTGAGACGTTTATAAAATCATGTAATGACACGAAGGAAGCTAGGCCAGCTAGGCTAAGCATGTAAAACTCACCTGATCCAGTTGTAATTATCGCATAAAAGCTTATACGGATGTTTGTAGTCCTTTTCTACGAGCGTGTCGCCCCATCCGAAAATTACGAGAAACGGACAAGAAACGAGTCGTGCCGAGTTCGCCGTCGATGGCGTCGGTGATGGTGCTCGACCCCGGCAGGAACAGCCTCCTTGGCTGCGCTTGAGCCTCCTAGTGATACAACTAGGTGAAAAGTTCAATTTACCGACTAAGAATCACGGAGTTACCGCATGAATTCTAATTAAGATCAATCATGCGTTAGCTACGCGCAAGAAAGATATAGATTTAACATAGAATTTTCATAATAATAGAAGAACATGCTTAATTAAGTTCAAAACGTGAATCACAATCCCAAAACATCAAGTTAATATCAAACCCTAGCTAACAAACGAGAATTCCTAGCAAAAGAGGGTTTAGCTACGACAATACATGATCAAGATACAAAGTTTCATGATCATAAACCAAAAAACTAGAGAGAGGGAAGAGAAAAGATCAAAATAAGTGTCTCCCAAGCTCCCCGTAGCTCCAAGCACTTGTCTCCAACTCAAAGATACTCAAAACTATGCCCTAACCCGTTCTAATATGTTTCCGTAGTGTTTAGAACAAGTTACAAGTAATTACGCAACAGCCCCAACGAATCTGCTTGTAATACCCCGTTTTTATTATAGGGGTAAGTTGTTAACTTTTCATAGAATTTAGACGTTAATTGTATGACGAGAGAGGAGGTAGTCGTAGTTTCAGAAAGTATATGTTAATTAAGTTGGGGGTAGAAACTGTAGTTTGTAGAAACACTATATCCTAATGGGTAAATTAATAAAATCTAATTAAATAATACAAAAAAAATGGAGAAAATCTTCTCCCAATCTCACGAAAGCAACTGACGGGTTTCCTCCCAAAAAACAATAAAGGCTTGTTCTCTCTCTTCCCCTTCTTCTTCATAAACCCCTCCCCTCTCCTCCTCTCACCCGACAACACCACCATCACCGCCTCCTCCTCCATCTCCCTTCCCTCTCTGCCTTCCCTCCTCTCTGTCGAGCACCACCAGGAGAAGGCAGCAGCAGCAGCTGGAAGCCACGACCAGCCACCACTGCCGCTGCCACCGCCGGGAAGAGCCCGACGCAACCAACCACGCCATCACCACCACCATCTCCACAGCCTCCACCACTACCCATCTCTCCCCCTTAATCTCTCTCTCTTCCCCTCTGTTTTGTCGGCAGAAAGCAGCAGCAACATCGGCATCAAGGCCGCAGCCTCCCGACGAGAACATCGCCGCCACCACCATTGCCGACCATCTCTCTCTTTCCCCAGATCTCTCTCTCTCTCTCTCCACTTACTGCCTTGCTCGACGAACTCACCGGAGGACGAAGCCGCAGCAGCAACAGCAGCAGCAGCACGAGAACGCCGCCGGACCTCCATGGATTCCGGCGAGCTTCTCGCCGGAGTTCAACTGTAACGACCCATGCCTTCAAACCAGTCTCATTCGACTCAGAGGAGTACGACTAAGCTGATGGAGGCCTCAATCGAGGCCAAGAACAGCCGGAGAAGCCCCGGCGAAGCTCCACCTCCGGCGACCCGACGACGATCTTGACCCGATCGAATTATTGACCGTTTTTCACGATTTTTGGCTTGGGAAGCTCTAAATCACTCTATAGTTCATTTTAGATAATCAAAATCCTATCTCGAGGCATGAATCGGCGTTTAGGTTGATCAATTTCATAGTTTGTGTAAAAGGGGTGAAAGTGTCTTTTATATAAACTGGGTGCAAGTAGAGAGGGGTACTTGGTGCACAATCTGAAAATCTGTGGCTATGTATTGTGGCATCTGAAACTATTAATTTTTGAAGGAGGGGTTATTATTGTCTTTTAACGAAACGTTATTTACATAAGTGTATACATATGTCTATATACATATATAGGTGAAAATAAAGATATGAATTTTGGATTTAAAGTTGATTTCTAAACTTCTGATTATTGTTGAGATATATAGAAATAACTTGGGTAATGAAATTTTACAATAAATAATTGTTATAAAGTGAACTAGAGATGTTTAATACGTTTAGCACATTTAATCAATAATCAATATCGGTTTTACTTAATTAGTTAATCTCAAAATATTGTAAGTTAGCATTTTAAATAAATTGATTATCTAAAATATCGTTTTAGAATGAAATAAGTTATGAAGTAATTTGAGAAATATTTATGAATAGTTTCTTTAATTAAAATCTCTATCTAAAATTAAAATAATTATTTCTCATATTTATAAGTAGATATTAAATCACGCTTGTTTTCTTAATAAATATTTTACGATATCATCTCCTAAACAAGTTAGTATCTAGTCTTTTTTATTTCACTATTAAGAATATATTCCCAATAGTTAATCTCACTAATTAAACAATTTCTTTGCTATAAATAATTTATTCTAGAAAAGTTAAAAAATAATTGCTATAATATTAAGAATAAAATGTGGTTATTTACAATAAAGCCTAAGCTAGTATTTTCCTATAGTAAGAGTTTATACTTAGGGAAATTCTAAAAGTACATATATTATTTTCTCACTATACAAGTGTATTATTTGTAAAATTGAGTAGTAATATTAGATAATTATAATTTGAGGGTATGATTATTGTAAACGAGCACTCTCTTGACAATTATAGCAACAAAGAAAAGTTTAGACGTCGTATTAAATTAAATTCGACTTTCTCACGTCGCCACTTGCATATTACGTGATAGTCAGACTCTCGATTAATTAGAAATTATAAATTTGTAATTCGACTTTCTCACGTCGCCACTTGCATATTACGTGATAGTCAGACTCTCGATTAATTAGAAATTATAAATTTGTAGGTGACGAATTTTGTATACGAGGGCTACGTCTACCTGTAAGAGCTTACGTGCTATTTGTCGTATTGTTGAGGTAAGTAGACATGCCAAGCCTAGCGTGCCCTAGCTTCTTTCGTGTCGAAATATGATTTTATATCTGTCTCAAAATGTGTTTTATGACTTACATGCTTTACATGAGATTGATTACGTTTTGAGATAAATGTTTTGAGAATGTCACACGAGAATAATAATTTGTTAATAAAGGAAAGTGGAAAGAGTTGTGCGGGGATTATTATTATTATTGTCGATGTTGACTTCGGTCACTCGGCCTGTGATAGATTGTCGTGTTGACTTCGCGTCACTCGACCGTTTTTATTTTAAACCCGGTCGCGACCTGCCGGGTGTCTCCATGTACTTACCTCTCTGGCCGCGAGAAGTCTTAGGGGAGTGCCGGCACTTATGGTCATGGTAGCTAGTGAAAGGATAGAAGCTCCCCGTATCAACCAGTTAATAATATGAAGTCCTTTGAGAATGAGATTTTTACAAAAAGAAAGAAGATATAGATTGGGAATAATATTCCCCGTTTGAGATACAAGAGAAGGATTGAGATGCAAGGTAAAAAGATAAAGAGAATTTCAAATGTGTTCCAGTATTCATACTTTATCCTCCAATGATTTATTCAGTTATTGTTCATTCCCATTTATGATTGTTTTTGAAAGAATATGCCTCATAATCTGTTTACAAGCTTGGGTGTTTACTTACTCAGTATTTCATTGCTGACTTTAGAAAAACTGCGGTCTTTGTTTCTTTCCCCCGCAGGTCTTAGGAGCTGGATTATGGGGTAGCGGGATTCGACACTCATCTAGTATTTGTTAGTACTTGAACGAGCCGAACTCTTAGTATCACTTCATCTCGTGTAACAATATATTATGTTGAGATAATTAAAAGTTTGTAATATATAAGTGTCATATGTGTTGTTCTTGATTTCCGCCGCTTCATTTTGAGTAGCACCCTCCTAGTCTCTCCGGTCCGGAACGGAAAGCTTGGGAACGAGGGGTGTTACACTGCTATTTCTGGCGTTCTCTTCGTAGGAAGACTTTTCTCTTCGTACGAAGGCCTTCGTAGGAAGAGTCTTCGTACGAAGGCCTTCGTAGGAAGAGTCTTCGTACGAAGGCCTTCGTAGGAAGACTCTTCGTACGAAGACTTTTTCTCTTCGTAGGAAGACTTTTTCTCTTCGTAGGAAGACCTTCCCAGATAAGTACTGCAAGCTGTTTTGGGAAGACATTTTCAGCAACTCAAAATTTGGCTAAGTATAATCTCTTCGTAAGAAGACAAATCTCTTCGTACGAAGAGAAGTCTGGGTCACCCAAAAACATCATTTTCCGACTATTTTCCGATTCCTTGCTCGCACCTTTGCTTCCTCAAGTATCTCCTCAACCTGAGACTCCTTTTATGCTATAAAACATTCCCAAATTCCGGGGAACCCTTCATTCATCAATTTAGCTCCTCGAAAGGCGTGTTTGGCATTTCAGGATGCTTTTGCCCGCGTTTATCTCTTTGAGCATCCTTTTTGACATAACTTTTTCGTCCGGACTCCGATAAATGTGATTTTTGCACCTTTGGATTCCTTTTGCAACGTAGACTTCATCCATGTAGAGAAATTCCCGTTTCCAGATCATTTTCTCGTTTTTATCAATTATTGCCCAATATTTGGCAAAAACATCCAAAACGCGCCAAATTCGTATTTTCTTCTATTCCGGAGCTCGTTTCTTCTCTCCACTTGATTCCCGCATACGTAATTCCTGTCAAACAACAACACGAACACTACCGTGAAGATCAAATGTGATAAATTATCAAAATCATACTCAAAATCATTGAGAAACGCCCGGATTGTGCATTAAATCTCAAAAACATCCAAAAGTGCATTTTCTTCTCAAATTAGCCCAAAATCCATCACTTTGCACCGAAACACACACAAATAACAATGTGAAACATACATAGGATAACTGTTATTAAGGAGTTATCACTAAGGCAGTGACACATGTCACCCTACGTGTCTCCTGGAACACACTTACACCCATACAAGCTATACACGCTCTATAATACTTGTCATTATGCACTAATCACGATTAACTTAGCTAATTAACACTTAAACGAATGATTAGTACAAATTATTACCTATATATTTTTATCCTCAATTTAGCAATTAAAAAGATATTGAAACTTTCGGTGTATTTCTGGACGAGCTTAAGTGGTATAGTTTCACAATTATGAGCTCATCTATCAGGATACTAAATATCATAAAATTCACTAAAGTAATATAAGCTTAAGAAACACACCATTATATTTTTTACATAATGCAACGACTAGACTGCATACAACAACAATTAAGCATGCTAATTAGTTATCTCAAACTCACGTATTCACAATAAACACAGTAATTTCACATTTTTTAAATTTTGAGATATTACAATAACTATATACAGTTTTGGAAACGTATAACATGTGCTTATATAGCATATGTCTCAGTAACCTGACCGACATCAAATTGTGAAGAGAGTGTTATACTACCATTCATTCCAAATTAACCGTTAAAACAAAGTTACGTCAAATCTATATATATTTACCCATGCTTGTACCACCTACTAATCCACTAAGACAAACTAGACCTTAAGTGTGCACACCCCCTACTACATCGTCAGTCCAGAGAGTAGTAGTAGTTGCCTACAGTCAGGAGCTATTAGGGATGACAAAGGGGTGGATTCTGATCGGATCCACCTGTATCTAAACTCGGATCCTAACATGAATGGTCGGATCCGGATCTGGTTCGGATCCAATCGGATCATAAGCGGATTCGGGTCGGATCGGATCAAATTAGATTTATGATGTTTATATTCGATCCGCGGATCCGCAAGTTGCGTAAATGGATCAGATCGGGATAAAAAATACACGAAAATCTAAAAAATCATAATAAAATGAAGCACACAAAAGAGAAGAAAATAGTACATCCTATTTTACCAACTCCAAACTATTACAAACCCAAATACACCCAAAATATAGGTGAAATCATTCAAATATTTAATACATCCAATAAATTAAAGGGTATTCTAGTGAGAGTATATATATATATATAAATGATATAGTCAGACGAATATCCATCGCATATCCTGTCAAATCTGGATCCAGATTCGGATCTAATCGGATTATGGATCAGGTTCGAACTTGATCCATTCGGATCGAATCACTAGGATCTCGGATCCGATCAAACCACATTGCCATCCAAAGGAGCTATCAATATACTGACTAAAAAGCATGTAGATCGGGCTCCATTAGTGTCTGCAGCAACTAGACGTCCGGAGATTATGACGACCATACAGAGGTATAGGGTACAAGAATCAATTCATAAACAAGTATTCACGACCATCATGAGAAATACTCTTACTTACTTGTTTTATGTGCATATATAGGTGTCCAAGATCATCCTTTCGCTATACCATGGTTTCTGTATCTCCTACTCATAGCCACATATATACATCTAATCTAGTACTCTTTAATAGCAAATAAGCATTCACATGCTTACCTAGTAGCCTGACTAGTATTCCTGATCAGCGATGCTGATTCTCTATACCGGAAACCTCTACATATACGAATGCACACATACTTATTAGTACATATCCTCATTAGTGAGGTAAAACGCATATGCATGAGTCATGCTAGCTGTCTAGCCCAGAATTACTCTTTTGCCCCTGAAGTCTCAGTTTTATCAGGACAGTCCCTGAGTGTTCCAGAACCTCCTCAATTATGCCTAACTTGCCAATCTCATGAGTTTAAGTCTCCAAATTGTCTGCTTAACATTGCACCTTAAGTCCTTATCATTTACAATTAAGTCCCTAAAGTTTGGTTATTTGCACTTTAGCCCATGTTACAGTGTGATTAGTCAGATTCAAGTCCAGATGAACACAATTGGATTCCAGATGTCATAGAACTTTCATAGATACATGAGGTCAGGCGATGTATCAAGATGTGAGTGTTTGACTAAAGAAACTATAAATTACTATTTTACCCCCCATAGTCAACTCGATTGAACTAAGGTTTTCAGGGAGTCAAACTTGGTCAGACTTGACCTTAGATCAGAACTATCATTATGAGAGTCTCACGTGAAGAACTCTTAGGTCACAGAATTATAGTTTTGTCCTTACACAAAATACCAGAGTTTTTGATTGAGTTTGATAATCCAACCCGGTAGTTTGAGGAACCCAGACTGGACTAAGGAGAGGTCTCAAGTAAATTCAGTCACTAGCTTGTTCATGAGAAATGGTTTTCCCAAGTTTTAATTATTTGTAGGCCCTTGAAGTTTAGGAAAATTGCAGAAAGGCCCCTAGATAGCTGACTTGGCCAACATTATCCCACAATAACTTATTATAACTCCAATTATCCATGTAAGTCATGTATAAAGCTCCAAGACATTGATTTCAACTTAGCACATTTTTATGTAAAATTACTATTTTGCCCCTCTTATACAGTTTAGTCCAAATAGAGTTTTGCAAGAGATCAACTTGGTTAAATTTGACAGGTGGATTCAAAATAACACTATAGGTAATTCTATCAAGGATGTTAAGGGTAGAACAGTCATTTAGAATGACAAAACTTGAAGTTAAGGTTTGAGAGAAATCAGCACAACAGTCGGTTTCAGAGCTAAATATGATCAATTAAGAACGACTCTGGAAAAAATTGAGAAGAGGATTTTTTAATCTGGTTGAACAGGATTCCAGAACATATTCAATTAGAAACTCCAAATATATAAGGAGATATTACATATCAAAATTGGGCAAAATCCATCCATTCAACACTTAGCCAATTGTTCAAGTTTTGACATTTTTTAACACATTTTGCAGCATATTTGAGGTTGATTTAGAGTGGATTAGAGAGTTTTTGAAACTTGAAATTCAAATGAAAGTTGGGGAGTTATGTACATGGAGTTCAAAGAGACAAGAAACGGCTAAATCCATTCACTATAGAGAGAGTTAGCAAGTCTGTAAGTTGGCTTCTTCGTAACACCTCAAGAACACAACAAGGACAACAGTGATTTTCAGTGACTTCCCACCTAGATTTATCAGGCTCATTATGCAATGTGTCACATCTGTTTCTTATTTTGTGCTTGTTAATGGATGCCAGACTGAATACTTTCAGCCCTCTAGAGGTCTTAGGCAAGGAGACCGATTGTCTCCATTCCTTTTCTCCCTTTGTGCTGCTCTTTCTATTTTGATGAAAATGAAAAACAGTTCACTAGCATTCCCTTCTCTAGAAATCATACTTTATCTCATTTACAGTTCGCTGATGACACTCTCCTTTTTCCCCAATTCATTTTCAAACAGCAACTAATCTTAGAAATATTTTAAATGACCATGCTAGGCAATCTGGTCAAGCTATTAACATTAATAAATCTTCACTTGTTTTTAGACCTAATTGTACCCCTGAGGACAAAACTCTTTCACTGTTTAGATGTTCAAGAGAATGATTGTATTCGTAAATATTTGGGAGTTTTCCTTGACAATAAGGGTTCTAAGAATGCTTTAATTAATAGCACCATTAGCAAGGTTTCCAACTTATGCAATGGTTGGAATGGTCTAATGCTTAACCTTTTAGGGAGATGTACTTTAATTAAATTTGTCTTGACTAGTTCTTTAATTTACCCTATGTATGTTTGTCTTTTCCCCAAGAAAGCCTGTGATACCATCTCTGCTATTGTTTCTAAGTTTTTCCGGTTTGGAAACTCTACGCGTAAGGGTATTCACTGGCTTCCTTGGAGCTTCTTATGCAGCAGTACTAAGAATGGGAGTCTTGTTTTTAAGAATTTAACTTGTTTTAATAAAGCTTTACTAGCCAAAAACAGCTGGAGAATGATTGTTGATCCAAACTCTTTTTCAACATCTATTTCGCTAACAAGTACTACCAGAGAAAACCCTTTCTTGCACAAAAAACTGCTCTACCTCTTCCTGTGCTTGGAAGGCAATCTGCAAAGGCAGGGAGGTCCTTAATTTGAGCTTCAATTGGAAGATCGCTTCAGGAATGTCAATTTGGATTAGAGCTTGTGGATGGATTGAGAATCTGCCTGGTGACTCCATTACTGATTGTTTACGGGATACTGATGGTAGTAACAATCTCAAATGGGTTTCTCAGCTTATGAACAATGATTCCACTCACTGGAATGAGGGTCTGGTCCATAATTTTTTCCCTACTTGGCTTTCAAATCTCATCATGGAAACCCTATCTATTATGGTGAAGAAACTGATCAACCTTTCTGGAAACCTTCCTCCAAGAGATCATGCTCAGTTAAATCTGTCTACCTCTTACAAAATTTTAATAATTCTTCCCCCACTTATTTGCTAGTAAAGTTCATTTTAAAATTATTTCTTACACTTTCAATTGAAAGTCTCTTTGGTCTTCTGGTATTTCTTTCAATTTAGTTGCTCTTTTGTGGAGAATTCTTACTAATTCTCTCCCTACTTTAGGAAACTTAAATCATAGAATTAGTTCTATTGACCCTCATTGTACCATTTGTCCATCGACTATTGAAACAACCTCTCATACCTTCTTTGCTTGCCCTAGGGCTAGGGGGCTCTGGGATGTGGCTCCTATTGGCTCAAACCTTACCCTAATACAAATATAGTTATATGGATCAAATGATGGTTAAGGAAAAAGAAGAAGATCCCTACCTGCCCTTACTGGCACTGGTTTGCTGCTGTTATTTGGACTCTCTGGCCATCCAGAAATAAAATGATTTTTGAAAACCAATTGCTTGGTAGAGAGAGTTTATGGTAGCAACTAGAGCTATGGCAGCCTTAATTTATTCGGCTTGTACCCTATAATGTTTCTCTTCTCTTTTAGATGGTCTTGTTTTAGTGGAAGTGGTTGTGGATGTTGATCTCTCTGCTTGGATTTCCATAAAAGAGCAGTTTGCTCCTTCAGCGCTTGTTCTAGTTTCTGATGCTGCTCCCCTTGCTGCTTTGGCTCCCATTGGTGTCCTGGCTCTCCCAGCCTCTGTTGGTGATGCTGTTTCTCAGGCCCCTGGCTCTCCCTCTGCTTTGGTCTCTTTGAAGGATGATGTTGTGGCTGCTGCTGATTCAGTCCTGCCTTTGGATCCCATTGATGAGCTCTCCAAAGCCATTCTGCCTTTTATTGGTGCCTAGTTTGATGGTTCTTTGATGTTTCTTTTGATCTTGCTTTTGGACTGTTTTACTATTTGCTAGACTAGTTTGTTTGGTGGTAGTGTTTTGGCCTTTTCCTTGTGCTTTGCTAGGCTTGTACCTGAGCCTCGTGCCTAGCTTTTGTCGGTGTTTTGCCCTCTTTTGGCCGTACTTTTGTGTATTGTATCGCGCTTTTTTATTATTAATATGATGTTCTCTTTGATTCGGTTTAATCGGTTTGCGTAAATATTATTAAATGTATATTATAATATTGCATTTTCAATGATTTTTAAATTTATGTGAAAAAGAGATTAAATAGACATAAACAAACTTCCACAACTATCATTTTAGAGAAAAATATGATGAAACGGGAGAGAAATTTAAAGATTAAGATCAATAAGCTCATTTTAATTGAATTGATATACTTGTGTTCTATCTTTGTAGATTATGTAATATACATTACGCAATATATATTTTAATAAAATACATTAGGCACATATCGGTTCGGTTTGGTTCGGTTCGGTGTGATATTTTTTTACAATAGACCGGTTTGTGAAAATTTGAACCCTTCATAAACCGAACATCCAAAAAACCAATCAAAATCAAGGATTTCGGTTTGGTTAGGTCGGTTTGACCGGTTTGTTCAGTTTTCCTTACAGCCCTAGTTCTCTCACAGAAATCTCAGAATTTTGGTTAATTCTAAAATTTTGGGAAACTACATTTTCACCCCTTTTGTGCCTAATGGCCACTTGTCACTCATTCTCATTGCCACCCCTTGCCTGAACACTGAAACTACCCTTCAATTTCCAGATGTTCTTGAACAGCCCCATCTACCGTTTGTAAACGGATTTCTCTCTTTGTTATGATTCGCCCGTAGAGGCATTTTTTTGTTAGTCTTTGGATTTCACTATCCTCATCGATAAGAGAGATTGTTTACAGCATCGCTGTATCTAAGCTAGGCATCTGAATCTCAGCTCTACCATCGTTCGCATCCATAGGTCGGTACTATGATAACCATTTCCACAACTAAGAAGCACAAAATGAGATCTGAAACACAAAAAAAAAAAAAAAAAAAAAAAAAAAAATAAGAGTTGATACCACCATGATTCAGGGAACAGATCATGAAATCCAGGGGAACCCGGGTCTAATGATCAAGAACGAAAGAAAAGAAAACTCGAAATCGGAGAGAAACCGACTAACAGAGCACACAGCTCATCAACAACACTAGAAGACGAAAAAGCCAGAGAGAAACTTCTCTCTAGAACTTTTTCTCTAGGACTCAAGTGTTATTGCTTTTTAGTTTGGTTTATGGTTTTCGCAAAAATCGTACCAAACCGAACCGTTTACACTCCTAGTGAGAATCCCGAGTTTAAAAAAAACACGGTTGACACTTGACACTAAGGGCTAGTTAGGGAATGCTGTGGCGGTGTTAGAAAGCTGCTGTGTGAAAACACAGTAGAAAAGCTGCTGTGAATTCTTGGTAAAATGTTGTTTGGTATTACGTAAAAGTTGTTGTGAAATATTGATATAGTAATTTTGTGTTTGGTAAAATCAACTGTGAATTTGCTGTGAGAGGTAAAAATGACAAAAATATATGACATGTGTCGTTTTTGTAAAGATAATTATTGATATTTTAAAAAATTGTAAGGTTAAAATCGGTTCCAGATAAATTAATCAAAAGCACTTTCCCGAAAAGCATCTCCCGTCTTGCTTCCTGAAAATTGTTGTGGGACAGCAGAAACTGTCCTGAAAAGCAAAAAAATTATTTTTACCAAACACACTAAAACTGCTTCTGCTGTCGGAAAGCAGCTGTGCTCGCAGCAGAAGCATTCCCAAACTTACCCTAATACATTTAGTAAAAGCATTGTCACTTATGATAATACTTTCCTCCACATAACCAAGTCAAGATTAGATGGTCTATAAAAAACGATACACGAATTTGTTACTCTCTCAAGGGTCCTTCACGGAGAGATCAAGTTTGAGCAACTCAAGAAATTCAAAAATCAAATTGAAGAGGGAGAAAACTGTTAACATCTGCTGCATTCCATATATATAGGCACCACAGGTTCAATTCTAGGCAAACTGCTGTAAGTTACCAAGAGATACTACGACTATTTTCATTCTTTCTCGTCCTGAAAATGATATCACAGCATTGCTCCAATACAATAGAAATTTCTGTGGGTTAAACGGAAACTACATTCTATACTTCCATCATGAATTATATGAAAACCAACTTTTTTATTGGCAATCTAGTACTATCATATCATATCCGAATTTCGAAGGTTCGAACACCAAACAATACCCAGCTAAAATGAACTATATCATTTCATCCAAAAAAAAAATAACTATATCAATCATCTACGTAACCAACCACAGTTCCTCCAGAATTGGTGCATCCGTGCATGTTATGTCCCCAGGTTTAATCCTCGTCAATGCATGCTGCAGACACAAATAACCAAATACTATTATAAATAGATTTCGGAGAGATCTACACCAAACTTGAGAATAACAAACATCAGCATAGCTACTTTAGAAGCCAGACACCATATGGTCATTTGTTTCTGAAACACATGAAGCAGAAAGCTACAGACTCCATCTGCAGTCAAATTGCGATCTGGAAGCACATGTGAAGCCGTGGGAGTGCGTCCCCCGAGTTCTAAAGCTGTACTTTGTGAGTATCATATGAACCCTTGTACTATGCAGTCAAAAATCATAATTATCGATTTTATACATCACAAAACAGCACGATGCCTTAGACCCCTAGGTCAGGTATAGTGATAAATTTATACATGTCGTCTCATATGCCTTATCACAAAACAGCACGATGCCTTTGACCCCAAGTGCATTTCTATGGCAAAATCAATTTTCCACACAGACCCGAGCGGGACTACTTAGAATTGAATAAATAACTTCCAATGATACATAGTTGATAGTTCAATAATCATCATTACTGGAGTACGAGCGAGGATTCCATAACTGTGAAGTATTGTTTCGCTCTATCACCACTGCAGTAGCTTAAACGCAGTAAACAAATTGGTGAAACTGGTGCCAGTTTTTGTTACCTATTATAGCCTTCACTATTTGAATTACTGTCAACCCGTTCCACATCCACCATCTGCTATATAGTGGCTGAGGGTTTTAGAATTGTAGTTAAAAAGTCAGCATACTTTTGCAATATCCAGTTAGTGAGCAATGGTCTGGCCACCATTTTCAGATGGTTGCTAGCATGCTGATGCTAGAATTAGCATTATAATCATTTATTCTGTAACTGATATAAAGGAAAGCTAGAAAACATCGTATATGTTAGACCAGCCCAATAAAATGTTTCAGAGAGTCATGCAGTGAATTCATCAGACACTTCAGGGTTGGCGATTAAGATTGTTTTCTACTTACTGGTCATCTGCCTAATGTTTGGTCGATTCATTGGCACTTGAAAATGAAACAAAGACTTGCTTGATGTTGCAAATGATCAACAAACTGGTATTTTTCCTAGCTAAGGTGGCATGATAGGTAAATGTTACAGACAAGCAACAGCTATATGAGGGAGTAACATGCATGTGGGTGTGATGGCAAAGTTATAGGAATGAGGAATGAATATAGGTCATCCAGTCAACCTTCGTTTTCCCTGAGGCAAGGGTCATGGTGTCAAAGGTCCGTGGGCCGGGCCGGTTAGGAGTGGCTGGGAGGGGAGGGCCAGGCCGGGTTGGTGGCCCTGTGGCGGAGGGGGAGGGGCGGGGCTGGTTGGAGAAGGTAAAATGTGATCCGGACCGGTCCCGGGCCTAAACCCCAGGGGTTCAAGGGTTAGGGGGCGGGCCGGGTTGGAGAAGGTAAAATGTGTTCCGGACCGGTCCCGGGAGTAAACACCAGAGGTTCAAGGGTTAGGGGGACCGGGCTGGATATATTAATAAATACATACACACACACACACACACACACACACACACACACACACACACACACACACACACTTATAGTAAATTAATAAAATACTATTTGGGTAGGGGGGCGGACCAAACCGGAGAGGGCTTCGTGTATCGGGGGCCGGGCCAGGCTATCTAATGAAATAAGTAATCCGAGGCGGTTTTGGGGCCGGGCTAGGGGGAATGGGGCTGGGCTGGGTTAGGGGTGGGAGGGGTCCGGGATGGGGCTGGGTTAGGGTATTTGGGAGGGGGGGGGGGCGGTTTTAACCGTGGGCCGGCCCTATTGACATCTTGAGGCAAGGGTAGCTCCAAAGCTCTTCAAGGATCGCAAAGAAGAGCTTAAAGATGGTACTTGACAAGTAGACAGTGAATAAGAAGCATGACTTCTATGATGGTGCTAAGTGCTAACACCATGTCCACAACAAATATGTTCCGGGACACTACCCTACGACATTATAGCAGCAAGGCTAGTTAGATCCTTTGAGGATACAAGTTCATGTTAATATACTCTATTAGACATCAACTAGATTATCTCCTTTATCACCTTTTAACTAGGACTTTAGAATGAGATGTTATGATGAGCACCTTGAGCAGACGGAAAGCATCAGCTTCCAAGCAGAGCATTAGCTCAGACTAAAGAAGGTCGTGCTGGACAAAGAGCCCACACAGAATAGTTAAAAACCAGCAGATCAACGCTCAAGCCAGGGCGAAGTGAATGAAAGGTTAGTTCAAAGGATCAAGTTGAGGACTGAGAAGCATGCTGGCTTAGCATAACCTCCATTTGGTAAAAGAATAAAGCCCTTCCGTAGTCCCAATTTGCGACTTTATTATAACCCGTCCCCGCATGAGTACAAATACACCTTTTTACACCACCATATAAACGTCAAAGCCACTACTCATTAAAGTCTGCCAGAAAGTGTTCTTGGCATGATCTATAGAGATGATAAAATTTCAAGGAGTATCACCACACATAGAGGCATCCGCTCAAATTAGCACAAAAGTGTTCGAACACACAACTGTAAAAGCAGCTTTAGTAGGAAACAATGGGAGTGCAATTGCAATGGCAAACAAAACTCAAAATAAATTGACTCTTGGAGTCACTTGAGCCTATTAAGTGATGGGGTTCCACCTCAAAACCAATTGGCAATGAGGGAGCTAGCCGAGGAACTTAGTAACTACACAAAAGGCTAAAACAATTCCGATGTGGGACAAATCTCAATTAAGGACTGCTTAACATTGCTCTCTCCATTTCAACTATTCCTCTTTTCATTTCAACAAAAATAATTGTTCTCCATTTCTTACAAGGACACTAAAATACAGATTCTTCTATGGTAACTAACGACACCTTTAGGCGCATCTTGACACCACACCGTATAGCCCCCCCCCCCCCCCCCCCCCCCAATTGTGTTAATCTAGTTCAATTTGGGGGGATTCATCGAATTCCAGGTTTCATTATTTGTGCATTTTTATCCAACAATTCTCTTCAATTATGCAATTTCAGCTGTTTTCTATCAAATCATTTGGAAATTGAACCAACTGGAACCACAAAACATATCAGAAAAAGCGAGAGAGAGAGGTTACCTCCACAGCAGAAACAACAGTAGCAGCAAGAGAGGACCAAGAGCACCTCTCGGCACAAGACAAGCACACCACCGGAACAATTCTCCGGTTCGCCGCTAGAACTCGAACCTCCCTGGTTTAGATCAGTGGAAGAATCGTCTAGAAGCTTCTGCTGATTCGGAGATTGAGATTGATTCTTCTTCTTCTTCTCGGCCTTCATTCTGTGGAGGTTGAGCTCGAACTTGTCCAGGTATGCCAGCTTGAACGAGTCCCTGATCCTCAACGACGGCCATAGATGCATCTCTCTCTCGCTAGGGTTCGTCGTGCAAAGATCAAGTTGGAGCTACTTGTGAAATTCAAACAATCAGAAGATGAGGACAAGCCATTTCGTGGGGGGTTTGGCAAACGGCGATGTTGCGCACAAATTTACTGCGTTTAAAAAAATTGGTGGTTAAACTACTTGGGTAAAAGACACTTGCGCCCCCTGTAGTTTGACTTAAGGACATTTTCAACCCCTTCAGTTTGGGAAATGACATAATGAGTAATGACGCGGAATTGAGTCAGGCGTTTTTGGAGCAGCATGAAGCAACGAGAAAAAAAAGGTATAAACCGATAGAAAATCGTCTCTAGAGCTCGAAAATAATTCAATACTCCATAACATATGAAAATCAATCCACAAGCCGGATGTAAATAGCTGAAAAGTCTAATCATTCGAAATTCGGTAAAAACCCTAAAATTAAATAATTATAATCAAATAAAATAATTAGTTAAAAGATTCACCTAAACCGGGTTCAAATAAAAATCATAATTATAAAGAAACGATTTACGAATATAGAAAAGGGGTGATTTTCGGACAATTAGATAGCCAAATTTTGTCAAACCAGGGTGGTGCTCGTGACAAAGTCACAAGTTCTCTTTAGAATGTCTTTTATAGTCAGATTTCTGTATGGTTTGATCCCGATCCTTAAGCCTTCAATTCTGCCCCTAATTCTGTGTTAGGACCGAAACTATAAGCTGACGTATATTTCCACGAAATCCCTCATGCATCACATTATCACCCTTTAGTGTGCTGAACTTCATAAAATCACGCCCCCTTATTTTGGTGATGACGTTAATATGAAGTTTGGGTGTGTCGTTAAAAGTATTTTTTGGGACAATTTTCCACCATAGTATGCAAAGTACGGGGGTTATCTAAGGGTATAGTAGACAGTTAACCTGATTTGCAAGGTAAATTTGTCTTCAAGTTGTTTTACAGTGAGTGACTCCTGACTAACGGCTTCACAATTAGGAGTTTAAGTTATTTGAAGTTTGACTCACTATTAGTTAGTAGCGGACGAAACTCAAATGTCTATATAACTCCATCCTGGCATATCTGTAATACCCCGATATTTTAGGGGGTATTTTTGGGAGTTTAACGAATATTTCGGGCCACTGATTGATATTATGAAAGTATGTTCCTTACTAAATAGTGTTTATTATTATTATTATTATTATTATTATTATTATTATTATTATTATTATTATTATTATTATTATTATTATTATTATTATTATTATTATCAATACTATTATTAGTATTATAATTAGTTTTAACAAAAAAAAAAAAGATTTTTTTGTTTCTTTAGCTAAATAGTTTTTCTTCGTATTACAGATTATCATTATCATTGTTAATAATTACTATTATTACTTTTATTTTATCAAAAGAACTGTTTTTAAAGATGAATTTTGTTTTTAGTTAGTTATGTGTATAGAGCGGGTAAAGTGTTATGTATCATTTGACATTTATAACGTGTCCAAAAGTATATTTTTTAGTTAGCTTTTACGTAACAAACCACCTCGATAATTGGTGCAACCGCCACACCGTAACCATCCTCTCATCATCTTCCCCATCCCTTCCATTTTCAGCAGAGCATTTTTCTCTGCTAATATTCCGGCGGCACACCCACGGCAAATAAAAAAACCCGAACTCCTTTTCTCCTGATTTTCGTCCAGATTCACTCCTAGCAAGTCAAAGACCCGATCGTGAACATCAATTTCCCCTTTGACATTCCAAAATCAAACCCGGATTATTTTCTCTCGATTAATTTCCGATGGGTTCCAAACCCATCTCTCGACCCTCTGTCTCGTCTCTCTCTCTCGTCTCTCTCACGCTATCTCTCTCTCCCTCGCGCCCTCTGTGTGTGGTGCCGAGCAACAACCCGGCCAAACCCAGGTCCGGCGAAGTGAAGCCGAACCCAGGCCGACCAGCGGCGCCGCCGAATCGGGCCGACCCGCTGTTCGCCGCTTCCTCTGCCCCGCCGTTCGTCGTCCTCCTCTGCGTCGCTCTCTCTGCTCTCCGTCGAAGCCGCCTACGAACCCAGGACCACCGCCCAACCGCCCGACGTCGGCGTCCCCATCTGCGTCGACCCAGCTCCGTCTATCCAAACAAACCCTTTCCGTTGTGATTTTGTTACCTCCCACTGCATACAATTGAATTGGGTTTGAGTGATAGGGAAGTGCAGGAACTGAGATGTTTTGTGGGCAAACTTGGGGGGTATGTTCTGCATGATTCGCAACTTGTGGGGGGTGAATATGTATGGTTGAATATGAATGGGGAGATAATGTCATTTACAATATCTTCGTTATTTTAGTGTACATTATGTAATTTTGATTTGTTTCATTTATTTTGTTATAAGGTGTTTTGTACACTTTTGAATGAAAATTTATGAACCATTTCCGAGAATAAATATTTAGCTTCATAAGGTTAAAATAGTAGTTTATGAATTATGTAAATACAATATTTATATTGTGATTAACCAACTATTTAGTCTTGTGTCGAAAATTAATCATTTTCACTTAATAATGTTATTTCCACTAATATAACATTTATAATCAACATTGTCGAGTTTTAGCTCTTGTTGAATTCCCCTTTTTATTTATCTAAGCTTTAACTTAAAATAGCTATCTTTATCTATATAAATGTACTTTCGTAAATCGAATAATTATTCAAGTATATTAAATAGAGTTTTCGTTACCCCAATTCTTACTTTTATTTTATAAAGCACTATTATTCTTATTATTATTAAATGTGTATTCTAAGCGTGCAACTTATATCTAGTAAATTATAAATTGTTTGTGGGAGTATGGGGGGGGGGGGGTTGCACTTGCATTTCATACAGGACACTTTAATTGCAATCTATTGTGTGATGTTTATGTGTTAATATAGGATTATGTGATTATTGTAGATTCATAATTTGTAGGAGACGAATTCGTTGAGGACCCTACTACTAGCTTACGTACTTGCCTGTGTGTGAATCTCTCTCCCTTATCAGGTAAGTTATATGCACAACATCTTTAAATATCAAAATGTGTTGTTTCGTGTGCGTTATCTCAGACTTCAAATTCAATTCCGCTTTACAATACTTTGAACTCTTCTAGCGTTTTATTTCGAACGATTTGAGAAGCATGTGGTCACTATTAAATTGTGATTTATTACTCCCGTGGAATCTCGAACAATAATTGTACGATAATAGAATTGGGAACGGTGTACAGAGGATGCGCGTGAAGGCTAAGGCCGGGATCACCATTGTGTGATTTCCCTAGGGCATTGTACCCTCTTATTTGCTGTGAAAACTAGGAGTACTACCTATACATGTTTAGGTCACAACTGTATAGGGGTGTCGACACTTAAGGTCTCACTAGTTCTTTTAGGGAGAATCGGGATGGACTGTGATATCCCGTAGAAGTACCCTACTTTATTATTATTCCATCGTGACCTCTCTGTCCACACCGAACCTGTTGGGGCTCGTGGATATGCCTCAACCAAATAAAAGAATAAAAAAAATGTGGTTACTGCTTATTTTTACTGTGTATATTCTCGTGTTAGTCAAAAACTCTGTCTTTACGTGTTGTGGTATATTCTTACTCAGTTTTTACTGATAAAATATTTTGCTGCGTCGGATTTTGCTATTTTAAAACCGCAGGTTATGACTAAGCTAGCTGTGGTGGAACGCGCGCACAATTCAAAGAGTAGGATTGACTAGAACACATATTTTAGTAGTTATTTCTTTTGGATTCAAAAAAAATGTTTTATTATTTATGTACGAAAATGTTGAAGGTTTTCTCCTTTTATTTCAATAAAGTATTATTTTGGATTGTCGTTAAGTCGAACTAGCAGGAACCGTAGGATCCGGGTTGTTTCAATATCAATATTGCAATATTATTTTGTTAAATCTATAAAAATACTACTCGACTCTCATTCAAATGTCACAATGCAAGGAGAAGATGGATGCACATAACCCTTCGGGGTGTAGGTGAGTTGGTCGGGTGAGCATTCTTAAGACTTCGGGCATTTGCCTTGAGGTCTTGAGTTCAAACTTAGGGGCAACCCAAATGCAGCCTATTGACCTTCTCGACTGCGAGCATGTCAGCCAATGTTTTCTCAGGCTGGTTTGTCTCTATAGTGTGATTTGCAGGCTATTGCATTAGAGTGGCGGTTTATCCAGTGCGCACTCGAAGGATAGTGGCTGCGGGTTACATGAAAAAAAAAATGGATGCACATAATCACGTAGGTCCAAATATTGGCAGATAGGTGCGACAAGTCTACATAGGGGAGAAAGCATTTGGAGTTGCCTTGTATTTATTACCCAAGCAAAATTAATAATTGTCCATATGGTTCACTAAAAGACAAGATTCACCTTGCCAATTGTGGACAAGAGATGGGAGATTTGGGATAACCAACCACAATACTGCCAAGCACACATTCAATGCATCTAGCAAATGCAGCTCATGAAAGCTCAATTTAACCCATTTCATGAATGATGATGCCCCACCCAAACACTTCCATCATGCCACAGAGATTTTGAATTCCAGTTTCAACAACACACTTTGGAAATGAATGCTACTATAGTGATAGTCTCTGAGGTAGTTTGGATTGGGTTTGTTTTTTGGTTTTTTATAATATAAAAATCTGCATTTTAGAGTTACAAAAACTTATAAAAGCATTTATTCCGGTGTATCAAGTCTCATACCTGGGCACCGGATCAGTGGTTAACTTTTGAACTGAAGCGACACTTATCGCAAATTTATTGGTCACACATAGTGAAAAAACTACAAAACAGCCCTCCCACCGGTTGGAAAGGACCAGTACACCGGATGAGTAGTAAACTTTTATTAAAAAGTTATCCGGTGCTCCGGTTGCATAACCCCGGGCATGTTGCAGAAACCAAACAAAAAAATCCCACCCAACCAAACATCTCTGATTATATTTTAATAAAAACCAAAAAATTCTCCATCCAAACTAACCCTCTATATTATCTCGGAGGGTTCGAACCATATAGTCTACATCTATCAAGATTCGAATCATATACTACAATGAGATACATGACTCGGAATCTGCTAGTTGTAGACTAGTTTAACAATTACCATTAATGTTATATTAATTTGACAAGCATAAATAAATTAGCAGCTCACTTCAGATATTTAGGTCTAATGCTAGTACATTGATGTGTGACTTTCTAGTTGTTAGAAATGTACTTGACTCAAGCGGTAATGTCACGAAAATACAATAGAGAAGAAACTATGAATGCAACTTTTACATGGTAAATTGCACGCGCGTGAAGAGTGCCAGTGGCTTTTAAATCTGGTAACGAATCTTGTCACTCAACTTTAAAGATGTGGTAGAAAACTACATATTGGAGTATAGTAAGGCAAATGGATCGGAAAGAGCATCAATAAGACCGATGAGTTAGGTTGAGTGGATATAAATTCTGGGAGATGTCAAAATCTAGCAATGCAAATGGGATAAGATGCCACTTATTCCTAACCGTAGATGATTATACATTGTACGTCTCAATTCATTTTAGTTCTACTTGATACATCAACTTGTTTCTAAAGGACATTCGATAACAATAGTTCACTAATTGAAAAGCGTATATCTTAATTTTATCACGCACTTAAATTATTTAATACCTTTGGATGCAAGTAGAAATTAGTCGTGAAGGAAATCAAGACAAAATAGTGAAATACCACTAATTAAAGATTGGAAAGTAGTACCAGTACAATGCTAAGAAAAAACAATAGGTACAAAGAAAAAGCTTTCTCTTCTCAAAGATGAGACTTTATCTACATTTTTCTCACCATGGCTCTCAAGTGCTCTCTTTCTCTTTTTCCCCATCTAACCTTGAATAATAATGGTAATACCAAAGAAAGCAAAATAACTTCAAATACAAGATACAAATACTCTTCCATTATTCATCTTCATCAACCAATTTTGGGAAGCTTTTTTTTTCAGACATGAGTGGTGCTTCTGAACGATCCGAGAGCTTTAACAGCGCCCGCTCGCAAGATGAACTGGTGGTAGAAAGCGGCAATGGCTGCTCCGATGAAGGGTCCAACCCAGAAGATCCATTGGTCATCCCAAGCCTTTTCTCTGTTGTAGATAACCGCAGCTCCAAAACTCCTGGCTGGGTTGATGCCGGTGCCGGTGACGGGGATGGTGGCCAAGTGAACCATGAAAACGGCAAATCCGATTGGGAGTGGTGCCAAGACCTTCAGATCATAGCCACACACACATTTAGAATTATTCAATATTGAAGCAGAATAAGAACAGACATGTCATGATGAGAAACATTTAACGTGTCACATGTCACATAACACATGGAATAAACTTGATTACCACTAGAAATTTCACGAATATGTAAGACAATGGAGTACAATATAAGAACCTCTCTCTTCAATTTTATGGGCATCACGTTATAATCGACAACATACACGAAAGTGTGATTCCATTTAGTCGGTCAAAAGATCCATACCGTTTATGTGTTATGTTAGACTACATGTTGTACTTCGCAATCAATTACTTCACAATCTAAATATATTACTTCATAATTAACTGCTCAAATGAGTTTGTGTTGGATGTGAAAAAGTAGTACAGAAAAAAATGTGACATGCAGCTAGGGTGGTAACTCAACTGGTAGAGCGTTGGAAGCTCGGTCTCGAGTTCGAACACGGTTGACGACAAAACAATTTCTCAAAAGAAAAATGTGACATCTGACTGCATGTGTAACAACTTTACAAACAGTGTTTTTACGAAACATATATAGTATGTAAGCATCCGCATCACTTCACATTTTGCATATAATTTAATTTAGAACTTTTGACAAAAAAATCCCTGCAATATCGTCTCGCTGACACTTAGCTACAAGCAGTATTGATTTTGTCAGGAAACCTCCCTGCAGTTTCACTTTTACTGACACCGCGCGCCATTTTTCAATCAGAAACTCCCTTGTAGTTTCACTTTTACTGACACTTAGCTACCAACAGTTTTAGTAAAATAGAGCGCGGTGTCAGTAAAACTGAAACTGCAGGGGGGTTTCGTGGCAAAATCAATACTGCTTGTAGCTAAGTGTCAGTAAGACGATACTGCAGGGGGATTTTCTGTCAAAAGTTCTTCAATTTATATTTACTACTTGTATATATCTCCATTTATTACTCTATTTATTTTATCAGATAGAAATGAATAAGCTGAGCATGTGGTAGTTGTGCGGTGGCGGAATACTTACGGGGACGTGGGAATCTCTGGCGTTCCTCTTGGGGTCAGTGGCGGAGAAGACGGTGTAGACGAGGACGAAAGTTCCGATGATCTCGGCACCCAAGCCGGCTCCCTTGCTGTAGCCGACGGCGAGCTCGTTGGCTCCGCCGCCGTAGAGCTCGTAGTAGGTGGACTGGAAGGCCTTCACCAGTCCCACGCCGCAAACAGCTCCCAACGACTGAGCTATTATGTAAGACACCGCCCTGATTAGCGACACTTTTCTCGCCAGTAAAAGCCCAAATGTCACTGCTGGGTTAATGTGACCCCCTGTTTCATTTCCAACCCAAACATTAATAAACAAATAAAATTCATTTTATTATTAAATAAGAAAATAGTAATGAAACAGATTTTTAGCCAAACTCCAAATTCAGCTCTAGGGAGCATTAAAATAAAGATATTGCACTTCTCAAAGAAAAAAGAATGCAGACTTCCAAAAGTGCCTGAAATCTACTCTATAGAGCATCTGCTCCGTTTTAGCAAAAAATATAACTAATTAACTGAAAATAATCTGAAAATAAACAGGTTGAAAGTAGTTGAAAATTTTAAAGATTTGTTATCGGTTAAAATTATCCAGCATGAGAGAGTATGTAAAATTTGAGATTAAATAGTCGACTAATTTTTAGGTCAAAAACAAATTTTAATTTTGATTACAAAACAGTGTCCCAAACAGAATTAAAATTACAAACTTTAATGAAACTTATTATAATTGGGGTTTCCAAACAAGCATATAGCGTATGCTTGGAGACAAATTTTTATTTGAACTCAACCACTCATTCTAATAACTTGATATAATTTCTTCTCATTTGAGCTCATCCATATAAACACATTAAAATCCATCATTTGGTATAAGAGGTTTAAAGATTGTTAAAAATCCAATCCTATCGCATTATACAGATTTTCAGCTCATAGAAGTACCAACCAGTTTTGAAACTTTTCAGATACTTTAGAATATATAGTTAGCTTTTACCTCTAAGAATAAAACCACACAAAATCGTGAAGGGAATAGAAGTACTGACCGGAGATACCGGCGGTGCAGTAAACGAGGACGAAAATCATGCCGCCGAAGGCCCAGGCGATGCCAAGAATGCCGACCCCTCCGCAGGGGTCGTCAGTCTTGACAGGGTCCACTTGGCTCTTGTAGCCAATCACCGTGTTGACGGTGATGTAAAGGAAGAGGAGTGTAGCAATGAACTCCGCTATCACCGCCCTGTAGAAGGACCACTTCCCCAACTCCGTCACGCCGAGGAACGGCGCTGGCGGCGGGTCGTGGTAGTCCTTGGCGGAGAAGGAGCCCTGCTCGGCTATCCCAGTGTCCTTAGCCATAAGGAAATAAGGAAACTATAGAGTTTGTTGAGAGAGTAAGAGAATGAGTTTGGTGATGAGAGTGTGATAAGGTGAGGGTGGTATTTATGGATGGTGAGGCTTGTGGGGGTGAAGTGTGTAATAATTGTATGGTGGTGAGGCTATATTATTATTATTATTATTATTATTATTATTATTATTATTATTATTATTATTATAGCCGTTGTTGCACTGTCAGCATTGGTTGTGATGTTTATTTGTTGCTGCCTTCCACACATTGAAAATAATGCGACAGGTCATTTGGCTTCTCTCCCTTGAAATGGAAAATTAGGTCAACTTCTCCGTGGGTTTTCTTGAAGATGCGACGATGTTGTGGATTCGATTTCAATTTCATAAACTGGCGAAATATGACATTTAGTTGTCTTGATGAGTCTTTTTTCAAAAATTACTGGGACAGTTGTTGTCAATTAGTTATTTTTATATATGATTGAAATATTAACAGATGATATACAAATATTGATAACATCGTGTATGATGTTTTTAACTATAAATTTCTGAAATATGATCCAATTAAACGAATAGTTGACTCTTGTAAGGCACAAAATGAACTCGAGAATTATAGCGTAGCTTTCTGGTCCTTCTTTCTTGTACTCCGGAATCATAAGTGCCTCTTATAACCATTAATGGAATGTGTTGCAAAAATTATATTACTACTTACATATTTGGACTTGTATTTCAATTAGAAATGTGTCTGAACTAAATAGAAAATAATGTTTATGGAAACCCAGTTATGACTTAACACTGGAAAACTTGACTAATTTGTTTTGCTTTAGTCTTACCCGATCGCCAAAGTGAATAACTAACCAAATCAAAAAATTGCAAAATACTACATATAATAGTAGTACATATTAAATTGATGTAGGAAAATAGGATTCAACTTATCAACAGTAGGCAATTCTACACCACTAGTGTGATTCTATTTAGTCTTTCGCTCTCACCGACCCAGCCGATACTACCCCACCAAGCCACCACCACCTAATTCTAACCTCATTTATTTATTTATCTATCTTTTGTTTTTGTTTTTCTTAACAATAGTCAATACTCTCTTTACTCGGAAATTAGAAATTTGTTTTGGTAATGCAACTTTTAAGAGAACATATACTTCATACTTCATCTGTTTCTTCTCTTTCTTTAAGCTTTGACTTTTTGATTCGTATCTTGGTCCTTTGACCGGGTGATTTGGATCGCAAAATAATATATAATTTTTTGATAATTTTTTCACTGTGTTATAGAACAATTTTTACTCTACAACACCATGAAAAAATTGTCAAAATATTAGATCGTTTTGATATTCAAGTCAAAAGTCAGAACGTAGAGAAAGATAATAAACGGATGGAGTATGACAGTTGTACTGTAACTCACTTTAGATGTTTACCTACTGCTTTGTATTCACATTTTGTTACTTTCATACTGGTATACGATAATAATTATCTTTTCAGGGCACTTCAGAGTACCACAACTAAAAAGGAAATTTGAAATCTTTAGACATCCCTAGTACTTTATTTATACATTGTTCTTGTGCACCTCACTTTGTCCTCAATTAAATTTAATAGCCACTTGGATATTGTTTAAGTCAGCTTGTGAAAAATATAGATTCAACAAGTCAATAAATTTTTAAACTTTGACATCTCACCGTGTAGCTTGTCTATCAATTTGTTATTGATTATTCTAATTTTAAATTTGATCTGCAATCGTCGATGATTGAGTTTTAAGTTAAGCTAAAAGATATCATAAGGTAAGCTCGTGTCGTATTAATGTAAAGAGTCGTTTATGATTGTATTATTGTACGTAAAAAGTTATTTTGAGACAACTGACATCAGAAGACTTCGAGCATGATAAAAGTATTTCTAAAGGCAACTGTTTAAAAGAATCGACCACCGAACATCTTGCTAACCAAGAACACTATCTTTGAACCAATTTGTTCTTAATAACGTTTGTCAATCAGGCAAGGGCGGATGCACACTAGGACACAAGAGGGCTACAGAAACCCGCTTAACATCTTTCATTTTTTATTTTACCATATAATTTTTTGATTTTGTGCAAATTACCCCCCACAAAAGTTATACTTGAGTCCCATTATGTAAATTTTTATCCACTAATATACAATCTTAGCCATGTACTTCCTACACAAAATTTCTAAATATGCCCCTGCAAACAGGCACTTAGAAGATTCAAATTGATATGTTGTCCTTCAATAACGTGTTTAATCCCATACATCGAACCTTAATATATATATACCAACATGTGCAGTGTTCTAATTATTATTATCTTCAAGACTCGAGTTGTTAATCACTTGTACGGGTAATTTTTTATTAAAAATAACACCTTTTTTGAGGAAATAAATTTTCTTAGGAGGAAAAGAGTAAAATTATGGAAGTGCTGAAACTTACTTTTGCTAATTAAAATGGTTCGGTGGAATGATGGGGATGGAGTCAAAAATGGGAAATGAAACAATAGAAAGATAGAATCATGTGGCAAGCAACGACGTAATGGGAACAACTAGACACATGCTTGCCACAAAAGGAATGTTTCATAAGTTTCAATGTCTTCAGTTTGTGGGCTCATCTAATTAATGCGACAAATTGCTAATTTCAGGCAGATTAAACCATCATTCTATTGCTAATGAACACGTGGTCATTTTAATTGTAGAACACAAAATTTGGAGCAAAATGAAAAAGAAATATAGTGCAGTTTGGCATTACTGCTTATAAATAAATTTGTTTAGAAGCATATTTTTAATCTAAACGCTAACAATTACTGTACATACCCTACTTTTTGAGTAGCTTTTTCATCATTAAAATAGTCACTTTCAGACACATATTTGTTTAAAGTTATTTATCATATTTTTTTTAACCTAGTACACCATAGGCATACAGACTCATAATCAATCCTTGTTGTTGTAAAGTTGTGATTTTTTTTTCCACACTTTCCTCATCTCTTTTGCCTCGACTTTGCACTTTATAAATATAATTTGAATATTATGGTTATACATAACTCTGGAAAAATACTATTGTCAAAAAATTGCTTTCGTTAACTGACCATACGGGACACGGCAAAGCTAACGGCGTTAGCTAAGGAGAAGGTGCAAGTTTCATGATGTTGAGACCATTAAAAGGTGTAAGTGCCCTTTCTGAAATAGGAGAGGGTGAAAGTGTCTTTCACTAATATCCCATGGGGTGAAAGTGTCTTTTACCCTTAGTAGGTCATGTAACTTTGCCAATAATAATAATAATAATAATAATAATAATAATAATAATAATAATAATAATAATAATAATAATAATAATAATAATAATAATAATAATAATAATTGCCCATGACAACAGAAACTAAAAGTAACCTAAAACATTATCAAAACAGAAGATGACAATAAACATAGTTTAGGAATTGATGCAAAAGGGAAATCTATCAAACAAAAGCGTACATGCATCTAGCTAAAAGTGGAAGATCCTAGCCCTAAGCTGTATTAACGACAAGAATACTACTACTATACTATTAATGTAACATTCTTTTTACAACCATTGTAAAGTGACAAACGCACACGCCACTACTTTCTAATGGTTTATGTCTCTCAGTTCTTCACTTCACTTCACTTCAATCAACGAACTAATACTAGAAAATTACTTCTCTTGACGCAAGCGGATGGATAATTAGTGGTGTACTTTATCTCATTGTACTTTCTTGGTTGCTTAAAACGTATGGTGTATGTTATTTAGATGTTTTGATCTATACCGATAAAATGCATGGGTAGTTGAACATATAATTTTAGCAAGGTTCTAGACAAAAGCAGGTACGTCTAGCCTCTACATTTATTACCTAGAGAGCCCTTTTCTTTTACGAAAAATCTGTAATCGGTTCCCTTTTAACTGTGTCGCGAATAATTCTGTGTTCTAGTGTAATCAAGGGCGAATATGGAAATGAGATAGAGTAGAGGTTACACAGTGAAATTAAGTAAACTGCATGGATCTTATGTGACTAAACAATAAATTACATCAACAATAGGGTCTTACTAGATTATTTGTGGGGGCTAAATTATAAAAAGAAAATTAGGGTAAATTTTCAAAGCTTCTTTTGAGGGTGGCCATACGCCCACACATCTTTCCATCGAGCTCTACCAGTGGTGCAGTAGCATGTAAATCCATGGATATGTCTGTAAACCAAATCGTCTGATTCGACTCGGAACGCGAATTTTCCAGTTTGAACTTGGATCTTTACTAGTTACGTAATTTCTCGAAGCAAAAAAATTAAAAAATTCAAGTGTCCAAAGTTTTTATGTATGTCTAAGGCTACGCAGCTACATTATAGAAGAATAGAGGCCCATTTAAATACTTATGAAGAGGTGTAATAGTTGATCTCAAAATAGATGTTGAGCTAATTACTTCATTGATGTATCTTCAGTCGGGAAAATTCATCTGTAAGAACAAATACTAGTGATATATGAATTGTAAACTAAAGTGCTAGTTAGAAACTTGAAATCTAGCGCTCGACATTCTGTATGAGAGCATAAGCAGAAACCATATTCTTTTATGAAAACACGTGTAAGATTACCAAATATTACATCATTTTGTAAATCAAAATTCACTAGATCAAATTAATTTCAAGCAATTAATTGAAAAGATTCAGAAGAACTAGACCGCTTTTTCCTGTTTTTGGACAGGTAACTATCATTTGGGAACACAATTATGTTTTTGATGTATCAAAACCTAATACTACCTCCGTTTCTTCTCTATATTACCGGTTTGACTTTTTAACTCGTATCTGAGTCACTTTGACCGAATGATTTGGATAGTAAAATGATGCGATTTTGTAATAACTTTTTCACCGTGTTATAGAGAAACTTTACTCTACAACACCATGAAAAAATTATCAAAAAATTACATCATTTGACTTTTCAAATCATCGAGTCAAAATGACCCGATGAAGAATGGTAAAAGTCAAACCGGTGTGATAGAGAAGAAACGGAAGTAATATTTGTTGGAAAAAGATGCTTTTTGACCCGACTTTGAGTGCGATTATTATCCAGCTCATATGCGAGTTAACAACACCAATTGCATCATCGTGTAGAGGGCAACTTGGTGGTCGTTGCGATAACTCATTTGTCAAAAAACATTAAGGAATGAATGATCAAATCATGCTCTCAAAATGAGTTCATGAGCAAACAATTTGTTGAAAACAAAATAGAACCACATCTTGGTTCAAGGGAGAAGATGAAGTACTTATCTACTTCAAGGTTGGACCTTAAGGGCACGCCCTTTGGGTGGAGCACATTTTGTGCAGGAGAGAGGACCTAGACAATGGTCGAACCACCACACGCGCGCGCGCGCGCCGCCGCCGCCGTCCGTCCGGCCGGCTCGGCTCGGTCTCGGGTTCGGGCACGGGCACGGGCCGGGCCGTGACGTGGTGTGGTGGGTGGGTTGGTTGGGCTGAGTAGTTAGTTCAGGCCTATATCTTTTTGGGCCAAAAACTAATTAATTATTTTAATTAATAATTAATATTATTATGATAATTAATTAACGGAATGGTTGTTAATTAACAGAACAGTTACAACCGTTCTGTTTTCTGAACAGTCAACGGTTGTAACCGTTCGGCCCGTCAGCCAACCGCCACCTTCTCTCAATAAATTCAATTCCTTCTCCAGTTTTCATAACCAACCGAGATTCATTCACAACATTCATTCTCTCTCACAACAGCAGACTCTCTCTACCAACTTTCGGTTCGTCGGGCTTGGTGGTTACGTGCTTTCAACCACCGCGCCGGAAGACTTTTATCCTGGGAAACAGAAGCCACTCGGCATAGCAGGCGGCTAATCTGTTTTAAGGAACCCGTACCCATTCATGTACGAGACTGTCTTCGACATCACAGCAGCTTTCGGGAAACTCTCAATCAGTAAGTCGTTTCAGTTTTGTTTATTCAATCTGTGTTCATAAATTTGCAGAAACTACAACAAATTTTCTAACAATCTTAAAACAGATTATGTTTCTGTAAAATTAATAAACACAGTAACAGAATCATTTCTACAATCTGCTTCTGTTTCTTTTATTTTGTTCTAACCAGTTACTTGCAGCAAAGATTAAATCTGTCAATACAGTTTTATCTGTATTTAAAATTTTTGACAGATCTTCTTAAACAATCTGACTTAACAGATTTACTGTAAAGTATTGTACTGACTGTTAATATTCAGTCAAGTGTTAACAGATTTGTTATATTCATCTGTTAATTGCTGTTTAGTCAAATTATTGACTGTTTCTCCATTTCAGAAATGGCAGAAAAAACACCTGAGAACCAAGAGGCTGGAACGTCTACAACCGTGACAGTGCCTACAAATCCGGTTCTTGCAGTCGGTTCCCATCATGTGGACAAACCAGAGAAATTCAGCGGGAAGGACTTCAAAAGGTGGCAGCAGAAGATGCTGTTTTATCTCACCACACTGAGTCTCGCTAAATTTCTCAAAGAAGACGCTCCTGCTTGTCCAGAAGACGCGGATCAACAAACAGTGCAAGCGGTCCAAGCATGGAATCATTCTGATTTCTTAGCCAGAAACTATGTACTAAATAGTTTAGATGACCAATTGTATAATGTTTATTCTGCGGTCAAAACGGCAAAAGAACTTTGGCAGTCCCTTGAAAAGAAATATAAAACTGAGGACGCGGGCGCCAAAAAGTTTGTCGTTGAAAATTTCATGGAGTATAGGATGGTAGATTCTAAGGGCATTATGGCCCAAGTTCAGGAATTTCAATGTATAATTCATGATGTAATTGCAGAAAAGATGCATCTTCCTGAAGAATTCTTAGTCGGCGTCATGATTCACAAACTGCCGCCGGCATGGAAGAATTACAAGAACTACCTCAAGCACAAGCGCAAGGAGATGTCAATGGAGGAACTAATCGTTCGGCTCCGCATCGAGGAAGGGAATCGACTTGCTGACGACAGGCCCTCATCAAGCCAACAGTCCAAAGTTAACGTGGTGGAAGAAAGGCCCAAGAACAATCTCAAGCGGAAATCTGACTCAAATCAGACCGAGAAGAAGAAGTTCACCGGGAAGTGCCACAATTGTGGTAAAACAGGCCACAAAATCAAGGACTGTCGCAAGAAGAAGAAAACCTCTAAAGGGAAGAAACCGGAAGCACAACTAGCGGAAACCGACGATGGAGACAATTATGCCGCCGTCGTATCCGAAGTCAACCTCGCCGGAAGTAACCCTAAGGAGTGGTGGATTGATACGGGGGCTACCCGACACATTTGCTCCGATAAGAAGATGTTCTCGTCCTACGAGGAAGTCGAAAACGAGGAACCTCTCTACATGGGGAATTCAGCCACATCCGCAATTAAAGGGAAAGGGAAGATATCGCTGAAAATGACCTCGGGAAAGACTATCACTCTTCATGATGTTCTCCATGTTCCGGATATACGGAAAAACTTAGTCTCGGGAGCTGTACTTAGCAAAAAAGGATTCAAACTAGTATTTGAGTCCGACAAGTTTGTATTGACTAAGTCGGGGGAATATCTTGGGAAAGGGTACCTTAAGGATGGGCTCTTCAAACTTAATGTACTGACTATGATTCCTACTATGAATAAGAAAGCAGCAGTTAATTACTTGTCGGAGTCCTCTTCTTGTTTATGGCATAAACGATTGGGTCATGTCAATTACAATTCCATTCGTAAATTGATGAAATTGGACCATCTTCCTAACGGAAGTATTGACTTAAACCACAAATGTGAAATTTGTGTCGAGGCTAAATTGACTAAGAAATCGTTCAAACCAATTGGTACGAAATCAACAAGTCCTCTCGAACTAATTCACACCGATATTTGTGATTTAAAGTTTGTGCAAACCAGGAATGGGAAGAAATACTTCATTACATTCATTGACGACTATACTAAGTATTGTTACGTCTACTTATTACATAGTCGAGATGAAGCATTGGACGCCTTCAAGCAATACAAGTCCGAAGTGGAAAATCAACTTAACAAGAAGATTAAAATACTTCGGAGTGATCGTGGAGGGGAATATGATTCGCCTTTCATTGACATATGCGCTGAAAATGGAATCATTCATCAAACATCGGCACCCTATACACCTCAACAAAATGGGGTTGCGGAAAGGAAAAATCGAACATTAAAGGAAATGCTAAACGCATTGCTTTTGAGTTCAGGATTGCCTCAGAACTTGTGGGGGGAAGCTCTACTAAGCGCAAACTACATTCTAAATAGAATACCGAAAAAGAACTTCGACAAAACCCCATATGAACTATGGAAAGGTCGAACGCCCTCATACAAACACTTGCGAGTGTGGGGGTGTCTTGCAAAAGTTGCGACCCCTCTACCAAAAAAGGTCAAGTTAGGACCTAAAACAATAGATTGCATCTTCATTGGATATGCGGCTAATAGTAGTGCTCATCGATTTCTGGTACACAAATCAGAAATACCAGACATTCACGAAAACACTATTATTGAGTCGGCCAATGCCTCCTTCTTCGAAGATATCTTTCCTTACAAAGTAAAGGAAGTACAAGAGTCTGGAAAACGGACGCATGAGACAGCCATTGGCAACAACCAAGAGGAAGAGGTAAGGCGGAGTAAACGAGCCAAAACGGCAAAAACTTTTGGACCTGAATTCCTAACATATTTAACGGAAAATGATCCAAAAAGTTACAAAGAAGCCATGTCTAGTGTTGATGCTCCATATTGGAAAGAGGCCATAAATAGCGAAATTGAGTCCATCTTACAAAATAATACTTGGGAATTAGTAGACATTCCGCAAGGCTCCAAGCCCCTAGGTTGTAAGTGGATCTTTAAGAAAAAGCTTAAACCCGATGGTACAATAGATAAGTACAAAGCGAGACTTGTCGCTAAAGGTTATAAGCAAAAGGAGGGGTTAGATTTCTTCGATACTTATTCTCCAGTGACGAGAATAACATCCATTCGAATGTTGATTGCTATTGCTTCTATTTTCAATTTTGAAATTCATCAAATGGATGTTAAGACAGCCTTCCTAAACGGAGAATTGGAAGAGGAAATTTATATGGAGCAACCAGAAGGATTTAAAGTTCCGGGAACCGAAACCAAATATTGTCGACTTAAGAAATCCCTCTACGGTCTAAAACAGGCTCCAAAGCAATGGCACGAAAAATTCGATAAAATCATGAAAATTCATGGATTTCGAACAAATGAATGCGACAAATGTGTTTATTCCAAAACTGTCGCAAAGGAATGTGTCATAATATGTTTGTATGTCGATGACATGCTAATTATGGGGAGCAACAAGACAATAATTCTTGATACAAAGAAGTTGTTGTCCACAAAATTCGACATGAAAGATCTCGGAATTGCGGATGTGATTTTAGGAATTAAAATCACAAAGACTGCTGAGGGCTATGGTCTTTCCCAATCTCATTATATCGAGAAAGTACTCGAAAAATTTGATAAAGGGAATAATAAACCGGTTACAACACCTGTAGATGTGAGTTTACATCTCGCTAAGAATCGTGGCGAAGGTGTTCAACAATCAGAATATGCCCAAGTAATAGGAAGCCTCATGTACATTATGAATTGTACAAGGCCGGACATCGCACAAGCTATCGGGAAGCTTAGTCGCTTCACTAGTAACCCCGGCAAGGATCACTGGATAGCGTTAACTCGAGTATTAAGGTATCTTCGATACACTAAAAATTTAGGATTACAATACTCGAACTATCCAGCTGTCATGGAAGGATATTGCGATGCCAATTGGATCTCCGATTCAAGGGATTCTAAATCCACGAGTGGATACGTCTTCACTCTTGGAGGAGCGGCAATATGTTGGAAATCTTCAAAGCAGACGTGCATTGCAAGGTCTACTATGGAAGCAGAATTCATAGCATTAGACAAGGCAGGGGAAGAAGCAGAATGGATTCGCCACTTCCTCGAAGATATCCCAACATGGCCGAAACCCGTGCCTCCTATCTGCATTCATTGCGATAGCCAATCTGCGATAGGTAGGGCACAAAGTAGCATGTATAATGGTAAGTCTAGACATATACGTCGGAGACATAATACCATTAGGCAACTTCTCTCAAGAGGTATTATATCGATCGATTACGTAAAGTCAAAAGAAAACATAGCGGATCCGTTGACTAAAGGTTTATCGAGAGAACTAGTTGCAAGTTCGTCAAGGGGAATGGGATTAAAGCCAATCTCGTAAAGAGTTGCACGTAGCGGCAAACCCAACCTAGGTGACTGGAGATCCCAAGAACTAGGTTCAAAAGGGACAACCCAACTACCAGTGCAAATAAATAAATCACTCACCCGGAAATAAAGTTTCCAAATCCATTCCTAGGACGAACATCGAGTGATAGGGACAGGGTAAGCAAAAGGCTTTTAATGAGACCGTACCTTAAAGGATTTAAGGAGAGTATGTAGGATACTCGTTATGTGTCTCACCTATGTGGGTAGGAACGGGCCGGTTCTAGGAGGATGATGTGGCTATCTCCTCTAAGTCTACTCATGAAACCAGGACAGTGTTTCAAGGCCAAAATGAACACAACCATGAGAACCAAATTTGGATAGGTCCACTAATTGTGTGGTTGCTATCGACTAGGTATACACCGCGGCAAGCAGTTCAAGGCGATTCGTTCACTGACAAGCCAGTATACCCTATAGCATCTCACTAAGGGAAAAGTTCAAAGTCTATGACTACTTTTCCTTAAGCAATTAATGAACCACTTGAGATAGTTAACCACTACTTGGCATTTTCAGCATTAGCGCTAATTTGTCATTCATGTGGGGGATTGTTGGAAAAAGATGCTTTTTGACCCGACTTTGAGTGCGATTATTATCCAGCTCATATGCGAGTTAACAACACCAATTGCATCATCGTGTAGAGGGCAACTTGGTGGTCGTTGCGATAACTCATTTGTCAAAAAACATTAAGGAATGAATGATCAAATCATGCTCTCAAAATGAGTTCATGAGCAAACAATTTGTTGAAAACAAAATAGAACCACATCTTGGTTCAAGGGAGAAGATGAAGTACTTATCTACTTCAAGGTTGGACCTTAAGGGCACGCCCTTTGGGTGGAGCACATTTTGTGCAGGAGAGAGGACCTAGACAATGGTCGAACCACCACACGCGCGCGCGCGCGCCGCCGCCGCCGTCCGTCCGGCCGGCTCGGCTCGGTCTCGGGTTCGGGTTCGGGCACGGGCACGGGCCGGGCCGTGACGTGGTGTGGTGGGTGGGTTGGTTGGGCTGAGTAGTTAGTTCAGGCCTATATCTTTTTGGGCCAAAAACTAATTAATTATTTTAATTAATAATTAATATTATTATGATAATTAATTAACGGAATGGTTGTTAATTAACAGAACAGTTACAACCGTTCTGTTTTCTGAACAGTCAACGGTTGTAACCGTTCGGCCCGTCAGCCAACCGCCACCTTCTCTCAATAAATTCAATTCCTTCTCCAGTTTTCATAACCAACCGAGATTCATTCACAACATTCATTCTCTCTCACAACAGCAGACTCTCTCTACCAACTTTCGGTTCGTCGGGCTTGGTGGTTACGTGCTTTCAACCACCGCGCCGGAAGACTTTTATCCTGGGAAACAGAAGCCACTCGGCATAGCAGGCGGCTAATCTGTTTTAAGGAACCCGTACCCATTCATGTACGAGACTGTCTTCGACATCACAGCAGCTTTCGGGAAACTCTCAATCAGTAAGTCGTTTCAGTTTTGTTTATTCAATCTGTGTTCATAAATTTGCAGAAACTACAACAAATTTTCTAACAATATTACTTGGTGGAGGCTTGGAACCCCACAACATAACCTGGTCGGTGACCATATAAAGAACGCAATTGCATTCAGTCGTCTTCACACTTCGATTCAAAACCCATACCTGCATTGAGCCTATGATCCTACCACTAGCCTACGACGAACACTGTCTCTGTACCTCGTACGAACGTCATTAAGAAGAAACGTGTAGAAAAACACTACGTCAGCTAGGTCTGTGGAAACTTCAATACAGAGAACCCATTTTCTTCACACCACGTGGCATCTTCTCATTGCTCGGCTTGGTCACTCTATGAAGATACTGTCAGTAGCGAGACCTTTCTCGAAAACGGAAAGCCATTGAGGATGAGACATGTGTGGACACGTGGCTGTAGATGGACCTTTTGTTTTGCGGTGGTCCTAGATTCAACGGCTCGATAAAAAAAGGTAAATCCACGTGCGCTATAAGTTAAGGTAAGGCCATGGATGATTTGGCGGTTTGGCGACGTGAGGATGATAGACAGGTGGCGTATATTGATTGGAGGATAGGAGTGGGAGGATGATACGTGATGCAGTATTATTGGGTTGTCTAACAGTCCCAGCTCTTTCCCTTTCTTGCATAGGGATAAGATTCGGTTAAAATATAAGTTTACCCTTTACTTTGAGTGAACGACACTATTACCCCTTTTGTTTTAAGTAAAGACAATTACCTCCCACGTTGGTCCCGAACGTTAGGCCACTTACACCCCCACCGCTTGGTGTGAGGTCAGTTAAGGGAATTCAATCCGGATGGTACTTTCAATCAGTGAGATGCAATTATTCTGAGAGGCTATTCCCTCCAGAAGAAAACAGTTCCTAAAGGAAATGATTTTTTCCTCAAGGAGATCGTTTCTATGTTGATCTTTTCGACATTTTTCGGCTTTTTTCCCGACGTTGTAAGTTCTTCTGTTTTACGCATATTTTATTTTACTTTTTTTTTTCTCAAATTTTAGGAAGTTTTACCATTTTTAAAGTCATAAAAGTTCTATTTAGCTCATTTTCCTTGCAATTTTTTAGGTACTTTTTAATTTTTTTTATAACTAAAAAATCAACATTTTTCTAAAAAAAATATACCTATTTTTTTTAGAAAATTTAAAAAATACTGAAGTAAAAGAGCTAAAAGTCACCTAAATTAGGTGATTAGAGCGGGACCTCAGTATCTATAATTTCTAACAGAAAAAAGGGGCAGAAGAGTATTTAACACATCCTATAGTAGTTTATTCAATTTTTCTTGCTCTCATTGGTTTAATAGGAGTATCACTTGTAATTGTTTATGGTGCGAGGACCTCGAAGTTTCTATCTATTTTTTAGTAATTAGTTAATAAAAATCAAATGGGAATATCTTGGTAACGTTGGATTAGGATTGCAGCTGGTTCAAGGACTTAATTATTAACTGTCTGGTGGTATTAACAGAGCAAATGCTCTGTTTTCGACATCATCGTGATAGGGTTCTGCATATTATTAAAACAATAGACAATCTCTGAACATTTTGATCTTTGTTTGGGTGTGTCCTCTGAACTTTGCCTTGTTAAGAATTAAACTAGAAGATTTTGATGACTTGTAGAATCATTTAGTTTAATGGATTTGACAACAAATGCGTGAATTAGAACATAATCTTCTTGATATAAAATTTTAAGTTCGTGGTCAAACTACTGACAACTGAATGTTAGATTAAAATTAATCACGTTATCCTATTCTTGTAGTTTGATTGCTCTGTGTGGTTTTGGTGCGAATAACATGCCGAATGATCAGTTTTTTAATTCTCATAAGAAAAGATCAGTGTGTAGCGTGTTTGGATGGAAATAAATTTTGAAATTATAAGATAAAATTCAATAAAGTTTTACAAAATTTTACTATTTGAGAGCATTGGCCTCGAAATCTGGATCCGGATGTATAGACAATCCTTACTGACAGATATTCGGATCAGGCTTGATAAGAATGAGTTTCCAGTCTCCTCTAATTGGAGACATTTCATGCATTTGAGAACCCGTCGAGCCAACTCAATGTGGCAAACCCGGATCCTACAGTGGCAAGATCGGAACTTAATTTTGCAGAGCCAAATCCATCTAAGAAAAGCTCCGAGTTTAACAATTAAATAAGGGTAAAAGACACTGACCACCCATGGGTTTAAGGAAAATTCCACTGACCACCCCTGAATTTTAGATAAAGACACTCCGCACCCATTTAACGGAATATTCTGTGGACACTTAGCACCCTTCTGTCACGTTCCGTTAAAAAAGTGGGTGTTTGAGATTTCTCGGACGGCATTACCCCTATGTACATTTTTAACATTTTATTTTTGCCTCTTTAATCATCAAGAACATAAAAAGCATCCACTAAAAGTTCTCACTTTGAATCAAAAATATAAACCCATAGACATTAGGGATGGCAACGGGTCGGATCCGGATCGGATCAGGCTAGATCCGATCCAGATCCGACTAGGAGAAATGGGATCCAGATCCGATCCAGATCCGTTCGGATCATCACCGGATTCGGATCTAGATCGGATCGGGTTTCATCCAGCTGATCCAAATCCGATCCGTAGATCCATATAATACGTGGTCGGATCGGATTCGGATCGGATCCGACTTGGGTTTGCAATTAAATACAAAAAATAACATAAGAATTAAACACTATTCCATACGCTAAGGCATGTTCACAAGTTATGTAGCCTAAAACACAACAGAAATAGCTTTCTAGGTTGGAATTACTATTGTATTCTTCTTGGAAGTGAAAGTGGGGAGGTAATATGAATATATTTGTAAAGCACGCATATACGTCGGATCGGATCGGGTCGGAACCCGGTGGATCTGTCCTTAGATCCAAATCCAGATCCAAATCCGATCGGATCTGACTTTCTAGATCCAAATCCGATCCATTTTCAATTGGATCGGATTCGGATCCGATCCATTCGGCCCGGATCCCTCCGATCACAAATCGGATCGGACCATATTGCCATCCCTAATAGACATACTGATTCATCCAAACAACTCTCACATTTCACCAACACTACCAAATTTCTTTAACAACACAACCAAAGGCAACAACATTTCTGGCAACATCTCAGATTGTGAGACGACCTTTTTTTTCTTCTTCTTCCTTTCTCCTCCTCCCCACGCCTCCCTCTCTCTGTTCTGGATCAAACATTACCAACCTGGCCTTGATTGCTCTTCTTTTTTGGTCCTCTGGTTTCTTCATCACCCAACAAACACAAAAACAAAAAACACAATTGAATCAGTCATATTCTTTAATCAAAGAAAGATCAAACCTTGACATCAACCCAGAATTCGAAATTGAAAACCCATGTTGAATAGGGATCAAACTCTCCAATCTGAGAGCTTCAAGAACACACTTTTGAGAAACCCAATTGAGATCAATGCAGTTACAGCATCAACCCACAAGAAAGAACACATTTTTTTGAGAAACCCAATTGAGCAAACGCAACTAGATCATTAATCCACAAAATAAAACTGAAACCCCGTGTTTAAATTTGATTGATTTGAGAAGGCAGCGGGACCTCTTCTTCTTCCTTTCTCGTCCTCGATCTGGTTTTGATTTTGCATATCCATGACCTCGTCGCCGGCGCCTGGCGATTGTTCTCCGCCATTCCTAATCAATTTCACACCGGAGATAAACAGAGATCCGAATCAAGACACGAGGGTCAGAGAAATCATTCGGCGAGATGAATTCACGTGAAGAGGAATCGCGAAATCGGTGGATTGATTCAGGAGAGGACAGTTTGTTGATAGAGCTGTGATGAATTGCAGAGAGAGATTGAGAGAGTGAAATTTTGGGGAAAAGCGGTTGCAATATGGTTCGGATTTCGGAGATGAGGAAAAGGGAGATGTGGAAGATGATATAGAGGAGGTGTTGGCGTACGGAGAAGGCAACGGTGGTTCTGCTGCGGCGGTGTTGGCGTACGGTGCCCCAACAGATGAATCCTCTCTCAGCTTGTGCTGGAGATGGAGGAGGGGGGAACAGAGGGAGCGGGCGGCGGCTGTGAGGGGAAGAGAGAGAGAGAGAGGGTGATTAGGGTTAGAATGGGGGAGAGAGAGAGATGTGGGTAATATATAGGAGGTAATTTTATCACATTTCAGGGGTAAATTAGTCTTTTCTCCCGTACTGTTAGTTAGCTGTTAGCCTCCATCCAACAAAAAGTGCGGAGTGTCTTTATCCAAAACTCAGGGTGGTTAGTGGAATTTTCCCTAAATGGTCAGTGTCTTTTACCCATTAAATAAATATCGGATCTCGTTCACACGAAGATTGGGACTCAATTGTGCACTCTAAATTTAGGCTGTGTTTTATTTGTCTAATTTTCTGTGGTATTTTATCATAAATGCTTATTTACATTAGAACTTTTCTAGTTAACATTTTAATCTTTCTTAAGACTATAAAAATTAAGTTTTCTCCAACTTCAACTTTATAGTTTTGTTATTGAATTTTTCTTTTAAGGATATAGGGCATGTTTGGTACCAGTTGAAAATCTCAATAATTAACTGAAAATAATCTGAAAAGAACATCCAACTTAACTGAGAATCACAATATGTTTGGATGAGCTGAAATTATAGATGACTAACTTGATCCATTTGACAAAATTTAAATAACTCTAAAATCAATCAATTGAATACACCTATTTATATTTGAACTGCGAATATGCTAATGTAAAAAAATATCAAAACTATTTTTTTAGAGATTTTTAGCTGCATAATCCCCAATTTTGGAGATTCAACAATTGCACGAAGATTTTTTTAATCTGCAGATTATCAGATTAAAATTTGCAACCATAACAAACAATATTGTTAAAATCAGCGATACCAAACATGCACATAATTAGAAGAAATATGCAACTTAATATATATATATATATATATATATATATAAGTAAACAACATTTATTTCTTTTTAAGAATGAAATAAAAGATTACCTTAAATTAAAATAAAGAAAGTTGAGCCTAAGGACATGTTTCAGAATGCTTGTTCTGCCAGCACAGTTGCTTTCCGAAAGAAGAATCAATTTTTTGTGTGACTGCTATGTTTATTTTAAAAAAACTTTTTTCTGCTGTCTCACAGCAGCTTCTAGGAAGCAATGCAAGAGAAGCTTTCACATAACCTGTTATTGATTAATTTATCCACAATCTATTTTAACTTTACAATTTTTAGCAGTTTCAATATTCCCTTTCTTTCTTTACGGAAACTGATACATGTGATATATTTTTGTCATGTTACTCTCTCACGGCAAGGTAACAGCTGACTTTACAAAAATGAAATTATTGTATCAATATTTTACCGTTGTTTTCACGTAAAATTTACCAAACAAAATTATATCTGATATTACAACAACTTTCTCACATTAATTTCACACAACAGTTTAGCACCGTCACAATATCGCCAAACTTGCCCTTAACTCCTTCACCGAAATAATCCGGTATAACATACATTGTCCAAACAATACGATAAGGATACAAATGAGTGCAGCAATAAGGGTGAAACTGGAGATGTTATAACGTGAGTAGTATTGTACTACCTTCATTTCTTCTCTATCACACCGGTTTGACTTTTTGACTCGTATATGGGTCATTTTGACCGGGTGATTTTGATAGCTAAACGATGCAATTTTTTTTATAATGTTTTCACCGTGTTATAGAGCAACTGTTACTAACAACGCCATGAGAATATAAAAAAAAAATGCATCGTTTTGCTACATAAATCACCCGGTCAAAGTAACCCAGATACGTGTCAAAAAGTCAAACCGGTGCGTGAGAGAAGAAATACAATACTACTCACGTTATAACATTTTCAGTTACACCCTTATTGCTGCACTAATTTGTATCCTTATCATCTTATTTGGACAAAATACATTATACCGGATTATTTCGGTGAAGGAGTTAAGGGCCAGTTTGGGAATGTTGTGGCGCCAACAACAACTTTTTGTATTTTTCTGGGTGATAATTTGATCTCTTGGGGTTTTAAGAAACATGCAACAGTTGCTAGATCATCCACAGAGGCTAAATACATGGCAATGTGTATTACCTCATTTGAGCTTAAATGGTTGTAGTGTGTGCTTCAGGGATTATACATTCTTCCCTCTACCATCACTACATTGTAGTGTGATAATGAGTCTGCTCTGGCATTGCCATCAAATCATGTGATTCAAGCCAAGACTAAACAAATTAAAATAGATTTTCACTGTGTAAGGGATATGGTTGTGTCAAAACAACTTCATGTTGCTCACATTTTTCTCAGTTGATCAACTAGCTGATATGTTTACCAAGGCTCTTAGTGAGTTTCAGTTCCATCATTTGACATCCAAGCTAAATTTGTCTGCCACCAAGTTCAGCCTGAGGGAGGCTGATAAGGATACAAATGATAGCAGTAATAAGAGTGTAACTGAAGATGTTATAAAGTGAGTAGTATTGTAGTTGTAGTCAGAAGAAGAGTTGGGGACATAGTTGATAGAACTAGAAGTAGCTGACTAACTGTTGGGTAGTTTACCGTTACAATGTAATAGCAAAGTCAATGTGAAATGATATTGTTCATCTCTTTTTCCCAATTCTCTCTCTCAACTTCTTGATGAATTAGACAAGTTAGCTGAATTTATTCACAAGGTCAAAATGCCAACCCACTGTCACAAAAACTAATACTAGATTTTTCAAAAAAAAAAAAAAGGAAACTAATACTAGTAGTAATACTTATAGGTGAACAAGAGAAGGGCATTTCCACCTTTCGGATGTAGTAAAGTTGGTCGGGACTTGCATTCTTAAACATCTTGGTATTTTCCTAAAGGTCTTGAGTTTGAACTTTGGAATAACCTAAGAGCTATCTATTGGTCTTCTCAACTGCGAGTCTGTCGGCCGGATTTTCTCAAGCAAGTTTACCTCTTTGGTGCACCTGAATGGTAGCATGATAGCAAGTTGCTATCGCCCGGGCACACACACTAAACACACTACTAATTTGATATTTGATTGATTTATAAAGAAATTCTAAGACTACAATTGTTTAAATAGACAAAATACACAAAACCAACACTAGACGATTCGACTCACGGGCCGGGAAAGTACCGACAAGTTAACCCGGTCTACTCCTACGTAATCAAATTAATAAAACATATACTCCTACGTAATTACGTAAATAAAACATACTACCAGCGGGCGATGTAGTCGTTGAGATACTTTGGAGGGTGACGCCCCATTCGTAGTGCCGTGTTGTGGTGTGGATACGTACCTGTTCCAACTCCACACTGGTTAAATATCGCCTTGTCCTCAAGGGGAAAGAAGGACCTGTGAAAATCAAATGTTGCTTTTGTCAAACCTTGCAAGACCATGAGAGAGCTGTTATGTTGAAATTCATCGTCATCTTGGAGTAATCTGTGTCCCCTCGTCCAAGTTGCTGGAGCCACTCTACTCCAGAACAACATGGAATCCCTTGAACTCATCGCGGTCTGCTATGGTTCCAGAAGGCATAGAGAACATTATTGATCACTGCTGACCATGGATGCAAACTAGAAGCACCGGCAGCAATGACGAACTCATCCGACTGTGCCTGATACGTGTCGTGGCAACTCATAAGAAGGAACTTGCCCTCACACTTGTGACCTTGGAAGTACCTCTTATCGTAGTTGTAACACAAACCTTCTTTCTGCCGTTCCTGTTGTTTGGCTAGAGTATGCCGCTTAATTGGCGGTGTAGAGGAAACCAGTAAAAGAGTTTTAGTAGGGGCCACTGTGTAATATCCCGTCCCACATCGAGTTATTGTAGGGTTTTGATTCATGGATGCGCAACGGAAACAATAATAACCATGCAAAATCCTCCAAGGTGTTGGATTTTGACGTAGGTAACGCAGCGGAATAACAAAAATTTAATCCTACTCAAAGCCCACCAAGGATCACAGAAAGAGATATCATAACATGATTAAGGTCATAGAATATGTGTACCTTTTGATTTGTGAGATCACACGAAGACTGATGTCCTCGTCTCTACGGTTGATCCACGTCTAGAGGTGAGATCTAGATTCTTCCTTCAAACAAGTGCTAGCTTGAACCCGGAGGAAGAGGGAAGAAGATCAAAGCAACAAAAGGAACCAAGGAGGTTCGGCCCTCCTTGTGCCGTCGGGTAGAGGGGCGGACGGGGGCTAGGTCTCAGCCTAGCTCTTGTCTTGCTCTCTCTTTTGCTCTCTCCCACTCCTTATGTTATGTCTAAAAAAATAACAAATCTTGTGGGAAGGAAGCTAGAGCCTCTTATATATATACTCCAACAACTCGTTGTTGTTTCCATATTAGAGTTTTCTTGTTCTAGTAGGACTAGAACTATTCCCTTCCTTGCAAATTAGTCCTACTAAGTTTGCAAGGTGTTGCACAATGATCCTTCTATTAATTAATCTATATTAATTAATCCCAAATCTAGCTCTACTCTATTTGACGTGTGACCCCATAGGTTTCTATATAGTTGGTAGTAACTATTACTAACATGGAGCGGTGTCTAGCAACACATCCATGCCACCCAACCCATAGAAATAGTCAGTGATCCCGACAAACCTTTGTGCCCAATATGTCATATTGCATTATCCCTTTGTCTCCATATCCAGATTGGACACGAGACATAAATAGTCACACTCGTATATCCAATCCATAGTTCCTCGATCCTGGGAATATGCTTATGCTTGCAGATAACATTAATATCTCTATATTAATTTATCTGAGTCTGGTCAGACATTCAATAAGCGTCATCCCTCGAGTGGCCGTGGATATTTACCCCCATAATGTGGGAGGGACAAATCCTATCTACATCACTACGATCTCTAAGCTTGCTTCCTATCACGCCCGATAGCCACCTTTATGATTACCCAGTTACGGTGTAACGTTTGATAACATCAAAGCGCAATATTTCCCAACTAGAGTATCTAGCGACTTCAAGTCCAAGGACTGCAATAATATTAGCACTACGAAAAGCGATTGTGACTTCACATAATCTAATGTATCCTTTTCGTCGTGGGTCAATCCAGTATGCCATTACTCCTAATGCATACCCATGTGTTTAGACTTGATATCCCCATATCAATCTACCCACATACTAGTCTGTATTTGATTGTCCTATTAATCAATATAATGGACTAGGGATATTTAAGATAAATAACACATTTTATCTAAGGACTTCATTATATTAAATATCGCCATAAATAATAAATGAATATTCTAGCCAAAACATTGTTCATACTAAATCTACGATTGCCTCTAGGGCATCTATTCCAACACAAGGATCACAAGTCAAGAGACATAACGATGGTAAAGGAAGAAATCAATAACACACCTTAGAGTTCTCCTTTGATGACTTCAAACGCTAATTGTGTCACGTTCTCTATAGTTGATCCACGCCTAGAGTTGATTTCTAGATTTTCTAATCCTTGGTGCTATCCCGGAAAGAGGAAGAGGAAGAAGAATCACGCAAAATGAGACCAAACCAAGGAGGTTCGGCCTCCTTGTGGCCGACGGGGACGGGCGGCGGCAAAGGGGGGCTGCGTGCTCCTCTTTGCTTGCTTGCTCTCTCATTTTGTTCTCTCCCACTCAAGTTATGATCAATTGAATCATAAGTGTGGCAAGGAAGGAAGGAAGGTCCTTTATATAGTCCAACAAATCCTTGCCAACTACCTAAAGGTCTTATTCTAGTCCTACTAGAATTCAATTTAGTCCATTCCTTGCAAATTAGTCCCTATTAAGTTTGCAAGGTATTGCAAAGTGATCCTTCTAATTAATTAATCCTATTGATTAATTCCCAAATCTAGTTCAACTCTATCTAGCGTGTGACCCCATAGGTTCTATCTAGTTGGTAGCAACAATTTGCTAATATGGAGCAGTTTCTAGCAAAACATCCATTCTAGCCAACTAATAGAATAGTCATCTTGACAACCTTTGTAAAAGTAATTGTCTCATCCCTTTGTCTCTATATCCGGATTGGACACGAGACATACAAGTCACACTCGTATATCCAATCCATAGTTTCTCGATCCATGGGAATAGCCTTATTCGTGCAAATAACATGAATATCCTATATTGATTTATTTGAGTCTGGTCAGACATTCTATAAGCACTATCCCTCGAGTGGCCTAGGATATTTGCTCCCGTTATGTGGGAGGGACAAATTATATATACGTCCACTACGATCTCTATGCTTGCTTCTTATTGTATCCGGTACACGCCTTTATAACTACCCAGTTACGGTGTAGCGTTTAACGCTACCAAAATCACAATAATCCACAACTAGAATATCTAGCGACTTCAAGTCTAAGGATGACAATACCATTGCACCGCGAGAAACGCTTGTGACTCAACATAACGTGTATGTAGCCTTCTCGGAGATGGGTCAATCCAGTGCGCCATTACTCTTAATGCAAACCTATTTATTGGATCATGATATCTCTATATCAATCCAACCCCATACTAGTCTATAGATGATTGTCCCATGAATCATTATACTGGACTAGGGATATTTAAGATAAACAACACAATTGTAAATCTAAGGACTTCATTATATTAAATATCCAATAAATAATAAATGAATTTCTAGCCACAAATAAATTCATACTAAACTAGATTGCCTCTAGGGCATCTATTCCACTGCGTAAGCGGCTTTGTAAGCGGGTCTGACAGATTCTCATCTGTAGGAATCTTGCATATCCGAACGTCTCATCTATTGATAATATCTCGAATCAGATGAAACTTCCTGAGCACATGCTTGGATTTCTGGTGCGATCTAGGTTCCTTCGATTGCGTGATCGCCCCAGTGTTTTCACAGTACAACTCAACTGGATCCGCAATGCTTGGAACCACACCAACCGTCTCTTGCTTGGAACTCTTCCAGCTCACCGCTGCTCCATTTTAGGCAAAACACATATCCCGACTGTGATCTAAAGTCATCTCTGTCGGTTTGGAATCTTGCATCAGTGTAACCCCTTACACGCAACTCTTCCTCACCGCCAAATATCAAGAAAGCATCCTTAGTTCTTCTTAAGTACTTTAGGATGTTCTTGACTGCAATCCAGTGACTCTCACCTGGATTGGATTGGTATCTGCTTGTCATACTCAAGGCATATGACACATATGGTCTAGTACATAACATGGCGTACATGATAGATCATATGGCTGAGGCATAGGGAATTCTACTCATACGTTCCTTCTCAATCTCATTGGAAGGACAACCACTTTTCGAAAGAGTGGTTCCATGTGACATGGGCAAGAATCCCTTCTTGGAATCTTGCATGTTTAACCGTTTCAACACCTTGTCAATATATGTACTTTGAATTAGGCCTAGCAGTCTCTTAGTTCTATATCTATAGATCTTTATACCGAGTATATAGGCTGCTTCCCCTAAGTCTTTCATTGAGAAACACTTCCCTAGCCAATCTTTAACAGATTTCAGCATGGGAACGTTGTTTCCAATGAGTAGTATGTCATCCACATAAAAGACCAGAAAAGCTACAGAGCTCCCACTAACCTTCTTGTAGACACAAGACTCATCTTCGTTTCTGATGAAGCCAAACTCTTTGACTACTTCATCAAAACGTCGATTCCAACTCCTAGAAGCTTGCTTCAATCCATAAATGGATCGTTGCAGCTTACAGACTTTGTTGGCTTGCTTTGGATCTTCAAAACCCTCCGGTTGTATCATATACACGTCCACGAGGAGATTACCATAAAGGAATGCTGTTTTGACATCCATCTGCCAAATCTCATAGTCGTGGTATGCTGCAATCGCAAGTAGGATTCGGATGAATTTGGTCATAGTGACTGGTGAAAAGGTTTCATCATAGTCAATACCATGAATCTGTCTGAATCCTTTAGCCACCAATCAGCCCTTATAGGTAATCACATTACCATCCATGTCGATCTTCTTCTTGAAGACCCACTTGCACCCTATGGGCCGCGGCCCTTCGGGTGGTTCCTCCAAATTCCATACTTTGTTGGTATACATGGATTACATCTCGGATCACATGGCTTCTAGCCACTTCTGAGAGTCAGGGCCCTTCATGGCCTCTTCATAGGTAGTAGGCTCATCATCTATGAGCATCGTGTCACCGGAATCGGTCACGAGAAGTCCATACCTCTCGGGTTCCTGGCGCACTCTACTAGATCTACGAGGCTCTTGTGTTACCTGAACAGGCTGCTCCACAACTGTTTGTGGTTCCTGCTCATGTTCCATAATCGGTTCAGTGATTTGTGGTTCTTGAACCTCTTCAAGTTCTACAGTCCTCCCAGTTTCTTTTATAGAGAAAAACTCTCTTTCTAGAAACACGCCGGTCCGAGCAACAAACACTTTGTTCTCGGTAGGATTGTAGAAGTAGTAACCCTTAGTTTCCTTAGGGTACCCCACAAACTTACACTTATCCGATTTCGGGCCTAGCTTGTCTGATTGTAAACGTTTTACATAGACATCGCAGCCCCAAATCCTCATGAACGACAGTGTGGGATGCCTCCCACTCCACATCTCATATGGTGTCTTCATGACTGATTTAGATGGAACGCGGTTAATGGTGAAAGCTGCACTTAATAGAGCGTGGCCCCAAAATGATAATGGAAGATCGGTTTGACACATCATAGATCGAACCATATCCAATAGGGTTCGATTCCTCCTCTCAGACACGCCATTCCATTGTGGCGTCCCGGGTGGAGTGAGTTGGGACACAATTCCACACTCTCTAAGATAGTCGTCAAACTCTTGGCTCAAGTATTCTCCTCCACGTTTATGATCGTAGAACCTTGATACTTTTGCCAAGCTGCTTCTCTACTTCATTCTTGAATTCTTTGAACACTTCAAAGGATTCGGATTTTGCCCTCATGAGGTACACAAATCCATATCTACTGTAATCATCAGTAAATGTAATTAAGTAGACGTAACCACCCATGGCAGGCGTGGCAAATGGCCCACACACATCAGTATGTATGAGCGCCAATTGCTCACTAGTCCTCTCACCTTTCTTATTGAAAGGGGACTTTGTCATTTTTCCCAATAAACAAGTCTCATATGTCTCATATGATTCAAAATCAAATGAGTCTAGTAGTCCATCCTTATGGAGTCTAGATACACATTTCTCGTTTATGTGGCCTAAACGACAGTGCCATAAATAAGAAGGATTTAAATCATTTATTTTAATCCGCTTGGTATTAATGTTGTAGACAGGATTACTTAGATCAAGGACATACAGTCCATCAAATAATTGTGCACTAAAATAGTGAATATTATCCAAATAAAAGGAACGACAATTGTTCTTTATTGAAATAATAAAACCATCCTTGTCCAAACAAGAAATAGAAATAATGTTTCTGCTCATAGCAGGCACAAAATAGCAATTATTAAATTCTAAAACTAATCCTGAAGGCAGAGATAGCTCGCACACGTCCACGGCCAACGCAACAACTTTTGCTCCATTCCCAACGCGCAGATCTATCACCCCTTTAGCCAATCTTTTACTTCTCTTTAGATCCTGCACATTTCGACAAATGTGAGATCCACATCCAGTATCTAATACCCATGATGTAGAGACAGTTAAATTGACATCTACAACAAAAATACCTGGTGGTGGTGGAATCACTATTCCAAGCCTCTTGTCCTCCAGATATTTTGGGCAGTTCCTCCTCCAGTGTCCAGGCTGACTGTAGTAGTGACACTCACCTTTGGCAATGCCACCAACATGCTTAAGGGCAGGTTCCTTGGACTTGGCAACTGACTTGCCTTTGCCCTTGGAGGATGAGGCAAACCTTTTGCCCTTTCCTTTCTGCACCATCATAATGGCCTTGCCCTTACCCTTGTTGATGCTCTGTTCAGCTGTCCTCAACATATTGAGCAAATCTGGAAGTGGTTTCACGATCTCGTTCATGTTATAGTTCATGATGAACTGTCCATAACTCTCGGCAACGATTGCAACACGAGATCGGTTGCCAACTCATGGCCGACCGGGAACCCTAGCCGGGCGAGATTCTCCAAGTACCCGATCATACGGAGTACATGGGGTCCCACCGGGTTCCCTTCTGCCAGATGACACTTGAACAGTGCCTTATAGACCTCATACCTCTCAACCCTTGCCTGCTCTCGGAAGAGCTGCTTCAGATGCTCGATCATATCGACAGCATTCATGTTTTCGTGTTGCTTCTGAAGCTCAGAAGTCATGGTGCATAGCATAAGGCAGGCTGCATCATTAGTGTCATCAACACGCTTTTGATACGCCTTTAGGGCAGCAGGTGTTTGGTTCTCAGGACCTGCTGGAACATGCTCCTCTATTGCATACAGTTTCTTTTCTTGCTTGAGAACGATTCTCAAGTTTCTGTACCAATCAAGGAAGTTGGTTCCAGAGAGCTTGTCCTTCTCAAGGACAGATCGTAGGAAATGTTGTGAACTCGATGAGTTGTTTGCCATTTGGAATTCCACAAAAGGAAAATACGCAAGTTTTAGTATTTGTGATTTTTTGACTATATTCAATAATGGCTAGTTTATCAAATATAGCTCCCACTATTTTTCTACGGATTAATAACCCTCAAGATATTAATGCGGAAAATATCCTTATATTTTATAGTGGGACGAGATCCATGTTTCATCTCCTTATGAGCTTGCTTTGGCAAGTCACCCATAATTTGACTACGTTAGGTAGGAACAATTCCAATTGCATCCCTTATGCAACTCTTGGTTCAATTGGCTAAATAACTCCTTATTTATCCATCCTCATGGATAATCCCAATTGATTGCCTCTAGGTTTCTTAATCACATTAATAGCCTAGTTGTGTTCAACCTCTTATTTAAACAATTGCACATTACTAGCTTGTGCCTTCGCATTCCATCATTATGAACCAAGTCGCCATGCTTTGGCACGCACGAACTTGATAAATCATGATGATAATGAGTGTTTAAATAACGAGAAGGCAAGAACACAATATTTGAATTTTGAGGGATTTTTAAATTCAATTTTAATTGTTTTGTTGATCAATATCAACTAATCTATCTACTTGAGTTTGGGCACAACTCCAAATAATAGATTCGGGTTGTCTAATTATCTTATTATCCTAATTGCATGCATCATCCATACATCAACCACAAAATAATAAGACAATAAAGTAAACAACCACAAAACATAAATAAAACGTGATGTGGATATGGCCTTTTCTAGACTAAGATAATTCCAAGCCAATGGAATTATGTATGAACCCTAAAAGCAAACACATCTCCATGCGTCTTGATCTTTTGGTCCATCCTTCATAGTCATGTAGAATGCTCCATGCTCCATCTTTTGTGGCTTCCTTTGGCTTTGGGCTTCTTTCCTTCAATCTTGGCTAACAATCTACTCTATCTAGCACTAGCTAATAACTATACTAAATAAAATAAATCTCTCATGTTGAGAAAAAAAAGGCTCGCAGGCCATAAAACCCTAATTCATTATTACAATTAATTGATCAGCTCGCAGGCCGTAAACCAAAACACAAAAATTAAACATCCACATCAAACCACATCCTAAGGCCATATCCAATCACCATGCGATTTGCACATAAACAGTTAAAATCCAATTTTAACGCGCTTGGACAATTTTAATTGAATTAGGATATTCTAGGGTTAAAACGGTCCATGGGGCCCAACAATCCAATTGCCCGGGCCCAAAAAGTGAACCGCAAGGCCCTAGGGCCGGCCGGCCCCTAGCCCACGCGGCTAGGCCGCGGGCTAGGGCTGCCCCGGCCCCTAGGGCGGCCTTGCTTGGGCGGCAAGCAAGGAGGGGCGGTCCCCTAGGGGGGCCGAACCTCCTTTGGGAGTTGTTTCCAAAATAACTCCCTTGCTTGGTGCCCAAGTTTGGTTGTTTCCTTGTTTGGGAAGAACTTCTTCTTTCCCAAGGATGCCCAAACCCTAGATTAAGATCCTAAAATTTCTCAAACTCACTAATTCATGCATCCAATGCAAAAACAAGGTCTTGTTATGATTGATTATTGACAAATTGCATCACATGCTTGATTTGTCTTGTTTTACGCGATAAACAACAATTTTAAGGTGTAAAACTATCAAAACGTAACACATAAACCACGTTTATGCTCTACAACCTGGCTCTGATACCACTGTAGGGTTTTGATTCATGGATGTGAAACGGAACAATAATAACCATGCAAAACCCTCCAAGGATCACAAGTCAAGAGACATAACGATGGTAAAGGAAGAAATCAATAACACACCTTAGGGTTCTCCTTTGATGACTTCAAACGCGAATTGTGTCACGTTCTCTATAGTTGATCCACGCCTAGAGTTGATTTCTAGATCTTCCAATCCTTGGTGCTAGCCCGGAAAGAGGAAGAGGAAGAAGAATCACGCAAAACGAGACCAAACCAAGGAGGTTCGGCCTCCTTGTGGCCGACGGGGACGGGCAGCGGGAAAGGGGGGCGGCGTGCTCCTCTTTGCTTGCTTGCTCTCTCCTTTTGTTCTCTCCCACTCAAGTTATGATCAATTGAATCATAAGTGTGGGAAGGAAGGAAGAAGGTCCTTTATATAGTCCAACAAATCCTTGCCAACTACCTAAAGGACTTATTCTAGTCCTACTAGAATTCAATTTAGTCCCTTCCTTGCAAATTAGTCCCTACTAAGTTTGCAAGGTATTGCAAAGTGATCCTTCTAATTAATTAATCATATTAATTAATTCCCAAATCTAGTTCAACTCTATCTAGCGTGTGACCCCATAGGTTCTATCTAGTTGGTAGCAACAATTTGCTAATATGGAGCAGTTTCTAGCAAAACATCCATTCTAACCAACAAATATAATAGTCATCTTGACAACCTTTGTACAAGTAATTTTCTCATCCCTTTGTCTCTATATCCGGATTGGACACGAGACATACAAGTCACACTCGTATATCCAATCCATAGTTTCTCGATCCATGGGAATAGCCTTATTCGTGCAAATAACATCAATATCCTATATTGATTTATTTGAGTCTGGCAAGACATTCTATAAGCACTATCCCTCGAGTGGCCTAGGATATTTGCTCCCGTTATGTGGGAGGGACAAATTCTATCTACGTCCACTACGATCTCTAAGCTTGCTTCTTATTGTATCCGGTACACGCCTTTATAACTACCCAGTTACGGTGTAGCGTTTAACGCTACCAAAATCACAATAATCCACAACTAGAATATCTGGCGACTTCAAGTCTAAGGATGACAATACCATTGCACCGCGAGAAGCGCTTGTGACTCAACATAACGTGTGTGTAGCCTTCTCGGAGATGGGTCAATCCAGTGCGTCATTACCCTTAATGCACACCTATGTGTGTGATCATGATATCTCCATATCAATCCAACCCCATACTAGTCTATAGATGATTGTCCCATTAATCATTATATTGAACTAGGGATATTTAAGATAAACAACACAATTGTAAATCTAAGGACTTCATTATATTAAATATCCAATAAATAATAAATGAATTAGCCACAAATAAATTCATACTAAACTAGATTGCCTCTAGGGCATCTATTCCAACAGTTATTGTGGATGAAATGTGTGGTATATAGTACACCATGTGGATTACTACTAGCACCTTCAAGCCTTAAGAATTTTTATTCGGTGGAACGGATAAAGAAGTTGTTGGGACAGTAATCCGCACGGGTTGTTACAAATGCTATCACAGCCGAACCTGGTCCGCAAGGACTCCGTGGTGGTGCGCCGCCAGCCAAGGAGAAACGTGACTGTGGAGTCTCGGCGAGGACATCGAGTATATAAGGTGGGGGGATTATAATATCCCATCCTACATCGAGATATTGTGGATGAGATGTGTGGTATATATTACTGGTGAGTTTGGGAATGCTTCTGCTGTCAGCACAGCTGCTGTCAGCACAGCTGCTGTCTGACAGCTGAAGCAGTTTTAGTGTGTTTGGTAAAATTAAAATTTTTGCTTTTCCGGACAGTTTCTGCTGTACCACAGCAGTTTTCAGGAAGCAATGGGGGAGATGCTTTTCCAGAAAGTGCTTTTGATTAATTTATCTACAACCGATTTTGACCTTACAATTTTTCAAAATATCAATAGTTATCTTTTCGGAAATGATACATGTCATATATTTTTGTCATTTTACCCTCTCACAGCAACTTCACAGTTGATTTTACCAAACACAAAATTACTATGTCAATATTTCACAGCTGCTTCTATGTAATAATTACCAAACAACATTTTATCAAGAATTCACAGCAGCTTTCTCCAGTGTTTTCACACAGCAGCTTTCTACCACCGCCACAACATTCCCAAACTAGCCACATCATGTGGATTACTACTAGCACCTTCAAGACTTAAGCATTTTTATCCAATTGTACGGATAAAGAAGTTGGTGGGACAGTAATCCACTCGGGTTGTTCCCACTAGGTTGACGTTTCCCTTGTCCCCGTCGTAGTGTTGTGCATATGTACCGGTATCATAGCGGTTGCGGGATTCCGCACCATTAAAAAACAGTTCTTGTAAATACAAGCATTTCAGGCAAGCGGTGAGCCCGTGTCACCTTATTAGTTGACATACCTTGTGGCGGACCCATATGAAGCGGCAACCAACATAACTAGATCGATGAGCATTCTTACTCTGAATTCTTGAATCCGCCACTAACAACAACAACGCGTATTCATACAATTAATGTTATCTTATATCGTTTACTCGAAAAAAAAAATGTTATCTTATATCGTTGGTCTCCAAAAATAAAAATCACAACTCTTATTATTTTTAACTTCGATTTTTGTTCCCCTGAATCTCAAGTACTCAAAGAAATAAGATTATTTGTGATAAAATTGAGTCGAGCCATGACGATGCGGAGTTAACGCATCTGCAATTCCAAAAAGAAAAACTGTCCTACCATTTGATTGATCTGTGAAGGCATTTCCAAAATAAACTGAACTTTGCCTAAATGATTGAAGATGCTTATAGAAAAAGCAAAACTTAAAAGTTGAAATGCATGGCACACTACAACCAAACGATGCATAGCCTCTCAAAAACATCAACAGTCACTTCTTCCCCGCAGTTTTTGCTTATCCACATGTCAGAAACTACCATCTTTCGAAAAATTCAAAGATATTAGTATATGACTTTGATAGATCAAGAGCCAGTTGCCTGGTACAGCAAGTTAAAAATCTAAAATGTCTCCTGAAAACACTTCTCATTGCAACAATAATGCATGGGAATAGTAGTCCAATGTAGTGCCGACGTCCATGTACGTACTTGAAGTCTTGAGCTGTAAAAAAGAGTATTTTAGTTGACAAAATATCTAAAATTTTAGAACAAAATAAATTGTGCCGACATGTACGTAGCACGGCGGGAACCAAGGAGGCACAAGTCGTACCGACATTACACCGGTTTGGGAATGTTGAGCCGGTGTATGACACTGCAGTCTAAGAAATAAGAAACATTGTGAGAAAGCTGGTGTTATTTTTTGGGTAGAATGTTATTTGATAGATGTCACGTAAAAGTTGGGGTTGGTTCATAATTTGATTTGATATTTAGCAGAAACTCTGAGAAAGTAAAATGACCAAAATATCGGTTGTAGTAATTCATTTGTAAAGCAGGTTGAAGAAAACATCATTCCACATAGTTCTCAAAACCTACCGTGAGATATCAGCTGTTGTTAAGAAATATGTGATTTTTTTCATCAGAAAAATATGTGTGAATTTTAAATTTATTAAAATTTAATGCATTGTTTTTTGCTATTGTAAAGCGCTTTTGACAAGCAAAAGTACAAACGGATAGCCTGAGGAGAACCAAATAAGCACCAACGTCGCTTCTTCGAGAGATGATGAGAAATCGAGTTTATAGTTAAGGAAAACAACATTCTACTACTCTTATATTCCAAAACATTTCATAACACTCATTTGATAATTTTAATATAAATTGCATATTAATTTTATTAGTTTTATATCAACCCAATAATAAAAATAAATATAAATTATACCCTGTCACATCACTAGATGCATAAATATACCTATATTTTGTTATTTCAAAACTTTTAATAATCTTCATAATCAACTTTTATTAATAACATATTTCTATGCACATCACTTTCTTTCATTGTTTTTTATGTTTTTGTTCACCTAAACTTTTCCAAATTATATTATGATATATGGAAGTCAAAATTATTAACAAACCAACGAGCTATTGTTGTCACCGACCACATGACGATCACACAATATGATTAATTATTATTTTACTATTTTAAAAGCAACATTCCAGCTAATGAATTAGTTTTCTACGTCCTTTTATATCATTATTATCAACCTAATAATTATTAGAGTCAAAGCTTTTCATTGAAGATCAATCGAGAGTTCTCAAATATATATATATATATATATATATATATATATATATATATGATTCTTACAAACCCACTAACATCATTTATGCAATTTCATTAGTCATTAGATGCATAAATAATATGAGTGATTTTGTAATAATAATTTTCTGCTTTGTAAGAATCATTACTCATTTTGTAATCATGAGCCTAGTTTTTCTAGTAGCAAACTTTCGTGAAAAATCTCAAACGACACATTGGTAATAATTCCCGAACTCCAAGGGATTGACCTAGCTAGTAGGTTAGGCTTGAAATTTAAGGATGTTCTACCATATAGAAGAATCTCAAATGACACATTCCTAATAATTCCCGAACTCCAAAGAATTGACCTAGCTAGTAGGTAAGGCTTGTCATAAGTTCTAATTTCACTTTCGTCTGTTATTTGATAGGATATTGAGGATTGATATGACATTTTTAGTCGAAATACGAAATAATTTAATTAGAATTTATATAAATCATGAAATGAAAATTATGGAACTTTTAGAGGCCAACATAACTGTTTTAAGAAAATACAATGTATTAGTGACGCAGACCCGTCTCAAGAGTATTTGGCTGCCTAGGGCTCCACTTATGGAAGGGCCCCAATTTTTTTAAAGCAAATCAGAAAAGCCTCATTTTTATTTTTTTTAGAACAAAAAAGCCCCCAATTTTGAAATAACATGGCTTCTTTTTGTTTTTAAAGTAACAAAGTTCCATCACATATTCATATTTTTGTAAGCGTTTGAAGCTGTTTAACCATACAAACTTATTGTTTTACTTCGGCGAATATTTTTTATCTCCTAATTGTCTACACTGTAAAATTTCTATCGATATTTCACTTAAAAAAATTATGTACATATGAACTGTACTGGGTCATTCCTCTATTGACCCATAGATCAATTCTTTCTCAAAATCATAACCAAACCCTAAGTCTCCAATATAACTTGTTCTCTCGGATTGTTTGATTCATCTCGAAAGATATTTAACGGTGGAATTGAGTATAGGTTTTCTTAGGGAGACCTCCAAATTTCTGAGTCGCCTAGAGCCCAAAAAAAGCTAGAAATGGCCTTGTAGTGACGTAAAATATCTCTCAAATTCTATAAAAAGATAATTTCGAACACTTCATATATTTGACCGCAGAACCTTCAATCTTATATCTGGTCCAACATATAAGATAGCTTGGTTCATACAAGATTAGGGTTGTGAATGAACTCGTGAACAACTCGGGTTCGGCTCGCCACTTTAAAACTTTTTAATTTTGTTGTGCTTTATGATAATTGTATGGTATATTCGAAAGATCTCATTGAGAAAAATATCGTAAAACATTAAATTAAAAAATTGACACATTTACATTATTTTTTCCATAAACCAGGCTCGATTGTCGGCTCGTGCTCGACTCTAGTTCGAATAAAATTTAATCAAACTCAAACAGCTCAAACAATGTTTGGCTCGAGTTTGTGTTCATTCCGATTTTAAACAAATCAAACTCAAACCACCGACATTCGATTCGGCTCGGTTCGTCTACAGCTCTAGACAAGATGCCCACCACACTCGACATGTCACCTGCATAATTCTTCCCATCCATATACTGGTAAATGCTAGATGGAATCATGTATAAATAACATAGCATGTTTGATGATTTATGAAAATATAGTGTATACAGTAATATTTTGGTGATGTGGTGGCTTAAGAGCATCTCCAATGCTATAAATTATGTATATTTTAATCAAAATTGCTAATTATTACTACTTGGTGTTCATTGTCTTTTTTCCTGATTAATTTTAGAGATCACTTTTACCGACTAATTTAGTTAACAATATGGTACGAGAATGTGTTAATCTTTTCATAATATTGTACATTTTTCTTAACACTATAATATTATAAAAAAGTTAACAAAAATTTATATCTTGTCATAAACTAAATTAGCCGGCAAAGTGACCCCTACGGTGAAGCTGGAAGAAAGAGAAAAACATGGAGGAGGAAGTAACAAAAAACTTCCCAGCTATATGGAAGTACTCCACCACAAAATCTATACACTTTCATCTTTCAAAGCGCCAGCATCCTTCTATGAAGATGTTCGTCAGGTCGTTTCAATGTTTCTCTGATCCAATGGAAAGAAAAAAGGGATTTATTGGCGATCGTGGGAATATCTATGCCTTGTTATCTCTAAAGGCGGCCTGGGTTTCAGAGATATTCGGGCACATAACCAAGCATTGCTTGCAAAAACTGCATATCGTCTTCTGACGGATTCCACCAGTCTACTAGCTCGAATTCTGAAAGGTCGGTACTACCCACGCAGCACCTTCATCCAAGCTAAAACACCGTCATCTTCTTCGTGGGGGTGGCAGAGCCTGTGCTAGGGACGCATCTTGGCATGTCACGGCACGACGTCTACTATTGGGAATGGCCGCGGGACTCATCCTCTCTCTCAACAGTGGATTCCGGGCGACCCGTATGTCCCAAAGCCCGCATATATCATTTTACAGACTTATCCAAGCCTCACGGTTGCAAACTTCATCATTGCTAATCCACCACGATGGAATGCCACACCGCATTACAACTATACCGTTAATAGCACTGGATTCCGATGACACTCTTGCATGGAAGTCCTCCAACTCCGGAAACTTCACTGTCCACTCGGCATATCAATTGGCCTGTTCAAACGAGGCGCAGCTTCTCAATACCCCATCACCAGCAGCCGTGCAAGTCCTCAAACTCATCCACAAGCTTCAGCTAGAGCCGAAAGTTTTCTCCTTCGTCTGGAAAGCCGTGTCTTTGTGCAATGGCAGTTATGGCAAGTCTTCGGTCTCGAAATATCATCCAGACAACGACAATCTGTATTCTCTGCAACGACACGGAGGAAATGATCTCTCATTGCCTTTTCCAATGCCATCATGCACGAACAATCTGGTTTGGATGCCCTATCGGTTATCGGGTTCCTGACACCGACAACCAAAGTTTCAGTACCACTCTGTTAACGTTGCTTCAGTCAACCAACAAAGCTGAAGATAGGATCACCATGATCATCACTCTTCGGCAAATATGGCTCGACAAGAACTCAATGACGATGAAACACTTGTATGTCTCTCCCATTGATTCGCTCAATGCCATCACCGTCTCAACCCATAGACAACTGTCCAGAAATCTAGCCATCCAACACTCCACTACCGAAAGGAAGCAAGTGAAGTCTAAAGTGGACACAATCTGCCTTGCTGGTAGGAACTTAAGCTCTGAAGATCCCGCACTCAGAGAGTCGCAAATTGCGTGTTTCTGTGTTGATGCGACTTGGACCAATCACACGGAATCTATAGCTGCATGGGTGGACGCAAATAACATTACCATAGGCCATCACGTGAGTTTCCAAGCAGCAACACCACTCCAAGCGGAAACACGAGGGGTTTCTGAGGCCCGGTGATGGCTGCTCAACAATGGCTATTCTGATATTGAGCTTCGCACCGACTCTCGCCAGTTGCTGGTGCATCTCCAACGTCACACCCTTCCAGCTGCTCTGCGAACCTTACTAGTCGATATCCGCAAAACCGCTTGTAATTTCAATATCTGTAATATCTCGTTGTTCACAGACAAGGTGTCCATGCAGCGCATGACAAAGCGCATGCCATTGTAACTGGTTAAATTTTCAATATATTTTATCTCCTTCAAAAAAAAAAAAAAAAAAAAAAAAAAAAAAAAAAAAAAAAAAAACACCTATGAAGATGAAATACATGTCTAGGCTCTAGCCACAAAGCAAGGATGCAGTTTATGCTCGCCTTCAAAGTTGTGATTGTAGTGTGTTCACTAGGTACTGGAATGAATGATGATAAATTTCTTTGAAGATCAAGACATGAATGCACATGCTCGGCTTGAAAGCAAACATCATGATATATGGAACCACACAAAATAAAGGTGATGAAGACCACTGATATATATACTCACACTCCACTAAATGCTACTACTAACACAAGAAATAATGACCAGAGAATCCAATAAAATTGACATTTCATGCATGATAATATGGTTATGCTGGTCCAAATATGATTCAGTTTATTCTAAAGCAGCTCATCCACACATACGTTAGCGATACAACGAGGTAAAAGGGTGTTGGAGTTTGTTCACAACTTTTGTGAAAACGACGGGAAGTCAAGTTTCTAAAAGGGAAGCATCACTGGCAAACTAATTTTTGAGGTTGAAAAAAGGCCCAATGATCAATGTATTGAAAACAATTAAAGGGTTTTATGTAACATTTCGTATTTGGGATAATGTTATTGAAATATTAAGGGTAAAAGAGATGACTCATTCATGGATAATGTGGCCAAACAATGCTAGCATAACCTCACTCAAATATGTTGTTGAAATTGACAAAGGACTCTTGCAAAAATGACAGAGTAAAAGACACTTTCACCCCCTCAGGTTTGATGCAAATACACTTTCACCCCTTCCTGTTTGGGTAATAACACTTTCCCCCTTTTGTGGTCCAAACTCCGGATGGTGTCATTTCCTAATCTAAGAGAGCAAAGATGTTCCCAAAACTATTATCGTGAAAGACCCCGAGACTAATGGTTTCACAATGAAGGAGAAATCTGACTACAGAAGCGGTGAAAGTGTCATTTCCCAAACAGGAAGAGGTGAAAGTGTCTGTTGCCCAAAACGATACCCAGAACAGTGTGTCCCGAATTATTCTCTTATCATCCAAGATGCAATATACCGATAGGAAGGCAAAACCAAATCATACGTAGCAGATAGTGCGTTCAACTTCTTATATCGAGCCGAATCAGCAGACACTACACAATAATAGAAGGCCAAATTACAACCGCAAATCCTACCCAGGAGTACATCACTAGTTCTACATGAGACATGCAAGTAACAAGTGAATCGAATTCAGAGCAACAGGAGAATTGACATACTAATAAAGAGGATACCATGACAACGTTAAACCTTAAACTAATCTCCCAAGGCCTTGCATGACTCGGAGCAACACCTATGCCACCACCTCTACATCCACCAGGGGAAAAAAATAAGTGAAATAATAGTTTAATTAGAAAAGTTTCACATAAAACACTTCCGATTTCACCAGTCTCAGCTTTCTTCTCAATGGATCAGCCACAGGTAAATTATCATCATGTGGCGGCAGTTTTACATATTGGCATTAACAATAAATATACCTATCAAACAACCGCAAGGCAAGAAAAACCCAATTGCATTACATGTCGAGATGTTGAGATTTCAGCGTGTCTCCCAATCCTTGAGCTTCTTGCTTCCTCTGGGCTTCTCTATAGGGGCATTCATTCCAGCCATTTTCGCATTGTACTTTGCCCGCAGCGGATCGTTATATGTCCACCTGTATATAATACCAGAAACCTATAGTTAGAGGAAAAGGCCACCCAAAAAAAAAAGAAAAAAGTAATAATCTAGACATTAATCTAACAACCCAACAAGAACATACTATAAACAAATTTGTATCATTTCATATCACTGACAACTCCAGAAAACTGTCAGTCTCCAAGTGATCAAGTGAGGTCTTGACCCAAAAACATCGTATGTTTCAATATGGTTCCTAGACTGAAGTTTTCAGCATTTTAAGACATTAGTCATGGCAAGATAACTCAAGAAGCAGACGCATGAAGGAACTGGGCCTAATAAGTTATTGGGTGAATATCATGGTAAGAATCTACATATATAGCAATAAGTGACTTATAGCATAGATCCAACTCAAACCATATGCAGGCTTAGCTTCTAACATCCTTGCAAGCCCGTTCGATCAAAACATGGAAGCCTCTTCACATATTTAACCTTGTGGAATTTAACAACTTTTCTGTCACTGCAAAAATTTTGTTTGTATATCCATAGTTCCATACACTCGGTATATGAGTGCATGAAGATTTAGACGATCTTATACTGCCAGAAGTAGTGCCGCAGTTTCAATACGCCGCAGGTTCATTTCATTGATATAACTATGATCTCACTTGCACCACCTCGTTCTAATAAAGATTGATTACTATGGGCTTGAGCTAAGATCTTTTGAATAATCAGGGATCATAATGTATGGCATCATAATGCTGGATCTAATGGCTCGCTCAAGATCAAGCTCATTGCAGCTTCTCTTTTTCCTAATATTGCAAGTTTGCAACCATTAAGGACTTAAACCAGGTAAAGGGATGAAAATCGTGGTAAGAAGCCACATGCGCTAAGATTGAACTCTAGTGGGAGTAATCTTTACTCCTACTAGGCTACTCCAGCTAGAAGGATGAAAATTGGGGTAACAATTTACATATTTGCCAAGGCTGGACTCTCGTGTTAGTCAAATTTTCATTCATTCCCTACCACCAATATCTGAATTGGTGAGCGCATTTCTACCAAAGCTATTTGACAGTTGGCATAGAATACTAACTAGATCTAATTGCTCGAGCCCTAGTTCATTATTTCTGCTGCTTTTATTCTGTAATAATGCACTTTTGATTGGTTGGTTCAATCTAAATACTTACTGCAACAAATTAGAACGGTGTGGATTCTCATGTTTCTGAAATGCCTTTTGGCCCATTAGATCAAATGAATTTGAACCATTGGATGCAATCTTCTTAAGGAAACTTTTTTTGTAAATAATTGGGGCGTGGAATTTACGCCATAAATCATCTCTCCAATCACTTTGTAATAACTTTTTCACTCCCACTTGGAAGCTGGAGTTTGGAAAAATAGGAAATGTAAATCACTCTACATCTCCACTAAATTTATCTTGTTTTTTATTTTGAATACCTACATTTTTTTACTTCTTCATGATGGCATTCTCACATATTTTACTTCAATATTGTGAGTCACCATAAAGTAAAGTGGACAAAAAATTTGGGCAACCAAAATATTGCGATGGTGGGAGTAGAAATGTAACATTTTAGTGATTGAAATAATAAATTTCACTACTTTATTTTTTGCAACCTTACACTATTGTATCGAAAGTTTTTTACTAACTATTTTTATCTGTGATAACTCAAAAGAAACGGATTAATATTTTTCGTGTAAAACTTTATGTCACAGTTTAGGTAGTGCCCTTAGGGCACGGGTAATTTTCTAGATAATAACTAATATGGAAGGCGCAGAGGGTGAGCGAGCAGGGAAAGCACCTAATTTTCAGAGAGAAACTTCAAAGGAAAAAAGTACTTACGGATTGTTCCAGTCAGTTGTGTCCTCATTGACAAGATGGGTCCATTTTGTCCTCCCACTACGACCAAAGTGCTTGACTTGCATTACTTTAGGCAATATGCTCTTATCCATCTTATCTTCTCCAGTGGGAGCAGAGAAATCGCGCCGGTAAATTTCAGCAGCACCAGCAGTGCCACCATTATCATCTGGATCTTCCTGAAAGAAGGCACCTTTATGATAATATTTCTGCATGAACCTCCACTTTTGCTTGGGCTGAGCAGCAGGTTTTGGATTTTTCCTTTCCCATTCTCTCCTCTCATCCTCAGTCATGTTTCTCACCCTCTCGATCTCTTCCTTCTCCTTCAACAATGCATCACGCGCCTCCCTGTCCCTCTTAATCCTTGCTATCTCTCTTGCCTTCCACGCTTCATATTCCTCTGCTTCATTTAACTCGTCATCAGTATCTACATCAGCTATATTAGCCTCCAATTCTAGATTCTTCTGAATTTCATGATCTTTCCTAACCTCTTCAACAACTATCTTCTTTGTTTCAATTCTTCTTTCTTCCAACCGCTTCTTCATGAATTCCTCCAGTGCATGTTCTTCTGCTTCGATTCTTTCGCGCTCAGCTATGGTGTCTCTCTCCGACTTTGGAACAAACACAGGTTTAATCATAGCGGGTCCCGTGAGTTCATCCTCAGAATCGGTCTCGTATTCAGATTCCTCTTCTTCATCTTCCTCTGCTTCTTCTTCCTCTTCGTCGGGAAGAAGTGCAGCTTCCTCCTGCTGCCTCTGAAGCAACTTCTCTCTCAGTCTCTGCCTCCTTTCTTCCAGCGCATCTTCATCTTCTTCCTCCAGATCAAGTCCTTCTTGCCTTTTGTTTTCCTCTTCAATGGTGGAGATTATCTCAGCTTGTCTAATACGCCTATGGTCAGCCCTTATTTCCTCGCGATTATCTATCCTTCTCTCTGCGAGACGACGTAACCTCGGGTCGTCCCTTCTCCCAATATCTGGATCTTCCTGACGAGGGAAAGCTTCGTCAAGGGCAACAGCTCTGGACATACGAATATCCCCATCTTCATCAACATCATCAGCCCACTCAGGAGCTTTACCAGGCCAGTATCTTTTTACTTTAGTCTGGCCGATTTTCCCTCTAAGTTTATCCCTAATTGCAATGATGGTATCGCTAACACCAGCTGTCACCGACATGGTTAAGCGAAATACACTAGCTCAGAGATACTGTGAAGAAGGATATCAGTAACCTATAAGTACTCTGACCGGTTCTGCAAAAAATAAGCCAGAAGCTGAATAACGGATAAAAACCTGCAACCAAAAAGGATAATTCTTTAGAGAGGATAACTGATAGAGGTCGTCATTGTAACAAAATAAATGAGTAACTTTTTCTTTGAGGAAAAAATAAATGAATAATTGATGCAAAATCTGGGAGCAATTCAGATCTTATTCTGATATTGAAGTCTTGAAGACATGTCAACTCTTTACGATGACACGAGGAACTACTAGGCTTAAGAAATTCAAATCACCTCAGATTCTTTAGAAGGCAACGGCTTTATTTAAGGGGAACACAATGAAGAACATCAAACTGCCTAACACAGCTACCGTAACATGTTTCAATGACTGCCCCTTTTAACCTCCTAGCAAGCAGGGGCGGATCCAAGAATTTGTTTTAGTGGGGGCTAAAGTGAAATTTTTAGACAACATATGTATAAATTAAGATTTGTAAAGTTGATTGGGGGCTAAAGTGAAATTTTTATAGGACTGAATTGAAAAGATTAACAAATTAAGGATAAAATTTAGATTTTCAAAAGTTGAGTCGGAGCTATAGTCCCCACTACTCATAGTGTACATCCTCCCTTGCCAGCAAGGAGACGGTGTGTATAGGTCCCAATAATGTCCCAACTCGCCACTTCAACTAAATTGACCAATATCTTGAAAATGAATTAAGATACTGGAGGATCCTTCATGTGACGTGGGCGAGTTTGGATGTTGTGGGGATGTCTATGTCGGTACGTGTAGCATTGCAAAATCTAACACATACAAACTCAAAAATATCCTGCATTTGATATGTTGGCACATTGATTTCAGATTTGATTTATGCTAATTTGCTGCCTCTTCACTGAACCTTTTTTCCATTCTAACAAGACACCCCCCCCCCCCCCCTCCCCTTTCTCTTCCAAGTTTCAAAATGCCTCTTCTATTTGTTTGACATCCGTGTCCACTACATTTTTTGAAAAGGATGTGTGTCTACTAGAGACTAGTAGTTGTTTTCCCAGAGCCTCCAACCACAAAAATATATTATCTAAAATTGTAAAACACCACCAGGTGTTTGGTCATTGTCTCCAGGCATCTCTGATACGCAAACTAGCCCCATGCGGAATCTACATGATAGATAGGTTCCAAAAGAACAATAGCATGTGCTTACAAGTTACTCCCTCTTACGATGAGTATCAACCCATTTTCATACATGATATATTATTTTTTTATGAATATAATCAAACATAGGGGAGTCTTCGTCCAAAATCCGTACATCACACACCAAACGTTCAATATAGAGAAAGAATACATTATCTACACAGCGACTACTGTTGACAGCACTATTATTTCCATTTGCGAGGAACTACTCCCTCTGTCCCATAATATTTGTCCCTTTTGACTTTTTCACACATTTTAAGGCGATTACACTTGAAAAAAAAAACAAAAATACTTGCTGATCTTGTGTAGTGCTAATCTCACACTAGAACATAATGCAGAGATTATCAAGTAATTTTACCTTTCTACAAGTGCAATAGGCTCCTTCAAATGTGTGAAAATGTCAAAGGGACAAAAAATATGGGACATAGGAGTATTATATAAGGGAAAGAAGATACAAAACTTTAATATCGAAAAAGAAACTGTTCATAACTTAAAAACATAACTGGTCAAAGCTTATTGAATTCTGGAAGGTATTCTTTGATTCATGTGAACAGTGAGCCACTGCTTGGGAAACAAGCAATATCACCCTAGTAATTTTTTTTTTCTATCAGTTGCAAGGTAGTCAAACTTGCAACTGAAGACTGCTACAGCCAGGGGCGGACACACCTCCCCCTCAATTTTTCAAAGTTTATAACTTTATATTATAACCTGTATTCTTGACATTTTGTTCAGATTAGCCCCCAGAGACCTTACGCCTTAGCCCTTTACTATCTATGCTTCTTTTACTGGAAGTCTGAAACCACTCTTTTCCTAACCCCTGAATCCTTCTAATTTTATAAATAGACACCACATATATAAACTAAGGTAAACCACAATTGCTATACTGAACGTAGAACTTTGAGAGCAACGAACAGAGAGACGCCTGAGACACCATGTGGAAGAGAGCCAATCAAAGGATGACAAGCTTCTCCAAGGCCGGGGTCATCGTAAACCAATAATCTGCTGAGCCTAAACGCGCTTCCGTGGTGCTCATCGCCATTCAAAGTCGTGAAGTCCAGCCACAAAATCACCCCATCCCCAGTAAGAAACCCCTAGATCCTTAATTACTAGACAATGGTAAGAATATTGCGATTTCTTCTACCATGGTATTTTACTAAGATAAGCCCTAGTTCCAAAATCCATGAATTTTATCTCAATGTGTTCACAGTGCTAGAACTCAGTTTTGGTGTTCTTGGGCCGTTGGAGTCTTTTACTATTAACATTTATGTTTCAAGTGGCAAATAAGCATAATGATTCATGGATGTTTAAGAACGTAAGCTAAGTGTCTTTCTCTTTCTCTTATTATTGGAAATTTGGGGGTACTCAGGTTTACTTGTTCTAAGTTTAATGTCTGGTGTTTTTTTTTTTATAATGAAGTATGTCTAAATTACCTTCTAATTTATTCAAAAGCTAGATATATAATAGAATTGGGAAATGATTATTGGGAACTAATCGATGGATTGACTTTGTTATTGCTTGGCTCTGAGAATCGCAATACATCCTTACCCCAAGTGAGTTCCATAACTTCTTTTGATACCCTGCGTATATGAATTGGTTACGGGTCGAAATATAGATATTACATAGGTAAAGAAATTAGCCATTGTTATCACATATTCCTCTAAAAGAGAGAACAAACTTTGGCCATTTAAATAGCTAATATGGATGCGGAACAAATAATCCTCGATTGTTACTAGGTTTTGCTTGAGAATTTATATTATGCAATTTATGTAATAGTGGTGGTATGTTTCAAGCAAATTTAATGCTCATGTTTAGCAGTGTAACTCAAGAAATAGAATTACGAAAATGAACAGCTAAAAGCCCTAATTTTCCAGACACATACAGGAAAAAAAAAAACTATTTTTTAACGGTATTATCTGTTTGTTCACTAGAGCTATTCAATCAATAAAAAAAAAAAAAAAAAAAATCAATCAAAAAATCATCAACGAATGATAATGAACAATAATCGTAAAGAAAGAATAAAGCGAGAGAAAATAGAGGATGAATCTATATACCTGTATGCGTCAACCAACGACCAGCAGCTAAAAAGCCCTAATTTTTTTTTCCAGGAAGACAGAAGAAGCCCCAATTCCAATCTGGAGAATATTTTTTGGAATCACAAAACAACCGAACAGTTGGTCTATTTCACCCATCGGATTTGCAACTTCGGAGTTCCGATTGCGCACTCGTCATAGCCTCGTCGGTGAAAGCTACGAAGAAGAAATCTGGTTCTCTATCTCTAATGCTCTCTCAAAAAAATTGGGTCTTGAACCGGCTTGGGGAAATCATCTTTGCACTATGCTCTTTTTAGCTTTGAAAGGGTTGTTGATATTTATTACTGGAGGTCCAATTCTGTAATTACACTGAACTACTTGGGAATTTGTATAAATTAATTGAAATTTTGGATAAAACCATAGTTAGTAAATAGTCCGAATTTTTCCGTTTAATACCCGTACGTACGTATAAATAAAAAATACTTCCGAATTACGTACTGTTGTCGGATCTAATTAAAAATACTCGAATTATTGGATAAAAACGTTTAGTACTCGTATTTAACATTTTAATGTATAATACTTCCGAATAAAACTTCTCGCATTCACAATTACAACGATTAACATATTTACATATTTTCTAAATATTATTTTTTAGATAATATTATTCAAATAACACAACTCTTATAGCAACTGGTTATGAATGAATATGTTATAAATTATTTTCTTTCGCAAGATATTTATTATTTTTCCTCAAAAAAATATTTATTATTTTAAAAATCAGCATATATTACTCTAGAAAATTGTGAACATCATATAATTCCTCAAAAAAAAACATCATAAAATTATTAATAGTTATATTTATTTGCATTTTGAGAATTACTATTTAGTAATTATGAGGCTATTATTTTTTTCTAGAATAATTCGCACATAAGGTGTGGTACTTCTTACAAATAAATTAAATAAAATTTGGTATATGCTTGGGTCAATAAAGAGAGTTATCACAATTAAAATAAATAAGTAAACATTTAACATTTTACAAATAAATACAAACATATTTCAAAGAATCAATGAAAAACTAGCATTATTGGATATGAGAAACTCAATATATGTGCTAGAATACTAGGAAATATGCCCGTTTTTTTAATCCCGCATTAATAACTAGTTTACGAATTATACACGTACGTTTAAAAAACTCGAATTATACATATCTCGTATTTTTAATCCGAATTTTTATTGACGTACTTTTAACAGAAAATCGTATTATACCCGTACGTACCGTACCACGTTTTATTTCCGTACCGTATTTTACTAACTATGGATAAAATATCATTTTCACAAACTCACACTGCAAACTCCCTCTACCTATCTCGATTTGCAACCAGTGTTCGCTTTTTAACAGCAGAAGCAATTTTAGTGTATTTAGAAAAAATATTTTTTTGGTTTTTCTGACTTTTTATGTTGTTCCACAACAATTTTAGTGTTTTTCCATAAAGTGATTTTGATTAACTTATTTACAACCGATTTTAACCTTACAATTTTTTAAAACCTCAATAGTTATCTTTACAGAAATGATATGTGTCATATCTTTTTGTCATTTTACCCTCTCACAGCAAGTTCACAGTTGATTTTACCAAACATAAAATTACTACCTCAATATTTCACAGCATCTTTTACGTAATATTTACTAAACAACATTTTATCTAGAATTCACAGCAGCTTTTCCACATTGTTTTTCACACGACAGCTTTTAGCACAGCCACCACATTTCCAAACTAGTCCTTCGTCTTCATCATCATTGGCTCCCTTTTCGTCATTTGCTACTTTTCCCTTATCCGTCGTCGAAACATATGCCAACATCAACGTCGATCTTCCACCACCACCACCGACCTCTACAAATCAAAAGGTTTCATTCTAAAATTTGTTCATGAAACATGTAAACTGTGTCTGATTAAATATCTACTTTATCTAATATAAAGTATGTAAATGATGCTAAAAAAAGCAATTATCGAAATTAAAAATATCAAATTATCGCGCGTCAACAATTACTTGCCAAGACATTGCCTATGTTGTTCACTGAGTTAGCCAATTCTTATCAACTCCACGCTCAACACATGTTTATGTCGTTCTTCGGATTCTTTGGTACTTTAAAGGTACCATGGGGACTTTACTTCTCATCACACTCCACCCCGTGTTATGTAGATATGTTACTGACGGTTGCCACTAGAGGCTATTGTTTCTTGTTAGGGAATTCATTTCTTTCTTGGAGGAGAAATACACAAATAGTTGTTGTTCGATCTCATATCGATGCACAATAAAGTTGATACTACACAAGAGCATCCGAGCAGATGGCTATTAGCGGACATGGGTGTTGTGACATCGTAGTATTATTCATATTCCCACAATTATGTTGATCAGGAGCACTCCAAGTATGTTGAGATTGATTTTCAGTTCCTCCAGCAACCTCTTCTAGCAACAATGTTCGTCTTCAACTCATTGGTACTTTAGAGCATACTGCTGATATTCACACGAACTCTCATTCTTTTGAATACTTTCATTTCTTAGTCTCCAAACTTTGGCTCAGCACTTCTCTGCCAATTTTGATTTGATCGGGGGTGTTGATGTATATATATCTTCCATGTGTAGATTGTAACACCCCTCCAAAACTAGAGAGATCCCCGAACTCAAAGAGTGTCCTCCTCTAACGTACGAAAATTCCTAATAAAATAATTAATCTAAGATTATCTATGACATAATGGAATCACGAATACCCCAGCAGAAAATGCACTGTCTGAGTAGCCACATTCATGCTTTGGGTACGCTGATCCTGGATGATCTGCCCTAGGGTCACAATCAAGTCTTCAATTCCTTCAAGTCTGGCTTGGGAGTCCATTAATAAGTTTTTTTCTTTTCCTTTGAATTCATAATATGTGCAAATAATAATGTATTTTAGATGTATTCAATGTACGTGAAACGTACTCCCAAAATTTCTTATATATACCAATATATTACACAAACTGACTCAACCTAGTGCACGCTCCTATATTCAGAACATGTTTTTAATTATGTGCAAAAGATAAGGTCTTATATATTATGGCCACTTATTATAACATCCCAACCGATTCCCCACGTGCCTGGAGCCGACGACGTGTCACTCCGCAATCAAAGATGTCTCTCGGATGGTAGCCGAGATTTCTCGCGGACGCAAAAGAGACTTTAGAGTGGATCAACATAAGCAAACTAACATTTAATCCATAACAGCGTAACACGAGTCTAATACATCAAGTGATTGCCTCAAACACGGGGCATACAACTATTATTTGAAATTATCTGACTTAATTAGATAAATTCTAAGTTTTGGTTACCAAACACTATTAAACAAGCAGATATCATATGACGATCATCTCTTCACGCATCCCTAACATAGTCACACGTGGTGGTTTTAAAAGAACCCAAGCTAAGCCGCAGTTTATAAAAGTCAACAAACGACTGAGTAAGCAAATATCGTGACATGTAAATAGATGATGACATATAAGTAGGAATGGAAAATTGCTCATTTGACAAACACTCAAATTATAACACAATGGACGTATATTAAATTCAATTCCCATAAAATAGTCAAAACTATTTGATTTCTCATGCCCATAAGTAGTAGAGGAATTCAAGTATCAATCAAATGCTTTAGTCCGAACCAGGGCCTCCATAAAAAAGATTTCTCTTGAAAACTATATGTCAATATTCAGAAATCCATCATATCCAAAAAAAAAAAAAATTAAGTTGTAGTGAGGTACCGATCGGAATCCAAGATAAATCCCTATTACACTAGATACTTTAAGTGTCGACACCCCCTACGAGGGAAATTGTTGTCCCAAGAGAGTAGTAAATACGGACACCCATGGGAAATTGCAACTTTAACTATAATATTCTGTCACGGTCATGCCTTCCCGCTTAAATGCCAAGAATTCCTCATATTTCTGCAACTTCACATGCTCCGGGTAAAATTTAGTCTGTGGTGTCTCTTTACACTTATCCCATCCGAATTCGTCTTGTGCGATTAGCACTTCCTTATTATCAGTCCACCAATCGTTTGCACTTGACTGCAGATTGAGAACTCCAGCATCGACCTTGCCTTCTAGGGGACACTTAACTGTTGTTAGGATATTATCGATCTGCTTAGTTAAATTCTCTAATTATGTTGGTCCTTCTATTCCAGAAAAGAAGTTAGGTTTCCACTTCACTATCTGGCTAGCCACATTCTTGCCTTTGGTACGCTGAACCTGGGTGATCTGCCCTAGGTTCGCAATCAAGTCTTCAACTCTTTCAAGTATGTCTTGAAAGTTCCTTTATAAGGTTTATAATATCACATCCCCATCAAGATATTGTGGATTATATGTATGGTATATAGTAAACCGTGAGAATTACTACTAGCACATTCAAGGCTTAAGCATTTTTATCTGTGCTACGGACAATATGTGTTATTACAAATGGTATCAGAACCAACCTTGTCATGCAAGGACTCCATGCAGGGCCGGTTCTAAGTTTTCTATTGCCTTAAGTGAAATAAAAATGTGTTAAATGTCATTTTTAAAATAAATAAATCACAAAAAAAATAAAAAAGTACATATAGTTTCATTTTTTTTAGATTCATTTATTCAATCTCAAAAAATGATTATACTCATTAGAAATGCGTAAACTAAAAACTAAACGACTGTTCAATACATTACATATCGGGACGACACATTTGTGCATGGCTCTCTAGTACTACCTCCGTTTCTTTTTTAACTTTCCGTTTTAATTTTTATCACTATTCACTGGCTCATTTTGACTCGGTGACTTGGATAGCAATGCAATGCAATTTTTTGATAATATCTTCATTGTGCTTTAGATTAACTTCTACTCTACAACACCATGAAAAAAAATCCCAAAAAAATTACGTAGTTTTGCTATCTAAATCACCCGGTCAAAGTGACCCAGTTACGAATCAAAACGTCAAATTGTTGACGCAGTGAAGAAACAAAGGTAGTAGTTGCTAGATAGCATACATGTAGTTATTTTTTTTGAAATTTATCCCTCTTCCACTTTAAGTAATAAGTAAATATATATATATATATAATTTTAAACCTAAATATTTATGTAAAATAGATAACATTGTTCGACAAAAAACTAAAAGACTATGATAAGTTGATGTTGCTTTGACCTTTCCATTCAGAGCAGCATTAACGATATTGATTACACAAGCATGACCACAATGCCCTTATATTTTACAAAACTAGGTGCCCCCTCCAACTTGGTGCCCTAAGCAATAGCTTTATCTGCTCACTGCTAAAGCCGGCCCTGACTCCACGGCGGTGCACACCAGTCGAGGGGATACAGGACTGGCTAGACGAGGACATTGAGTATATGAGGAGGGAGATTGTAATATCCCATCCCACATCAAGCTATTGTCGATTAGATGTATCGTATATAGTAAAGCATGTGAATTACTACTAGCACCTTCAAGGCTTAAGTATTTTTATCCCATTGTATGGATAAGCTGATACAGTAATCCGCTCGTGGTATTATAAGGGTTCTCTTCTTTCTTTCTCAGGTTCTGACATGTGAAAATAATTATGTATTTTAGATGTATTCAATATACGTGAAAAATACTCCCAAAATTTATTATATGTACCAACATGTTACACAAACTGACCTAACCGAAACAGAACTTCTGATTATGTACAAAAGAAAATGTCTTATATTATGACCACTTATTGCCTACCTCCACGGCTTATGCAAGTCTACTGACCCACAATTATCTAGTCAATTACGATTCTAGCAGAATCATCCTCATTCTTCATTGAGGAGGGCAGCGCTGCCTTGCAGCCGCCGCCGGTAGAATTGCCAGAGATGTGTAAGGAGATGTGGACTGATTGTCTTCTTCACTTCCTTTCGGGTCGTCGTCAAATGAGAGGGATCTCCCATTCTTGTTTGTTAAAATATCAAGAGCCGATTTGTTTGGTGGAGGGATGAAGTTGGTAGTAGAGCCCTTCCTCTTGGGCTCCTCAATCCCTCGCTTTAACTTTTCCTTTAGCTTTATTGCAAGCTTGTCCCTTCCATTTACCAACTCCACGGACTTGACTGTGGTTTAGGGATTGTATCATGTCCCGTACTGAGCTTGGTTATGTTGTGTAAATTCCCGTGGCTGATTAATCTATTAGTCCTTGGGGTGGAGCTCCGTAGTGAACTCATCAGTAACTTCAGCCGCAAGGCGCTCAATGTAGTTTGATTGGCCTTAAGTATCTTTCTGGTTTTATCCATCTTCTCTTTACGAGGGTTCTGTTATAACTACCGACGAGTTCTGGCTCTTGCGATTCTCCCGTTCTTGTGCCAAAGGTTTTTCAAAGACTGTTAACTTAGTCCCATATTTGACTAAATAGGGTCTTCTTCCACAAGATTGTCTTCTTCGCTTTCCTTCTCTACATCGTGTCCGGTAGGGCTGCTCTGAGCCTTTGTGTTCCTAGGTTGATTTGGCTTAACTTTATTTGAGGAAAGGTTGAAGAGGAGCCAGTCTCCGTACCCCTTCTATGTGATCTCCTTCTCTCTGGAGGATAGTTTGGAACAATGTTTGTCTTCGTGGGTGATTCTGCCGCACCAGCAGCAGAGAGACGAAATCCTTTCATAGCAGAAGTCGATCCATACTTTCTCCTTGTGAACACGTAGCATGAATACCTCAGGGTATTGGTTCGGTAACAGAGAAACGAGCCCTGATCCAAATATAATTCTCGTTGTCTTCACTGTGTATGCGCTTATCAGAATCAATCACTTATCCTTTCTCAGCTACAATCTTTTGCCCCCCGTCTTTGTTAACTAGAGGAACTGGAAGGTTGAACACGTGGATCCATACATCAAATGCTTCCAATCCAACATCCTTTGTGGGATCTTCTGGGTACAGAGGTCTTAGAAGAAGAACCTTCTTGTTGAAAATCCAAGGTCCTTTGGTCGGGACTATGTCCATTGATTCTTGATATGGAAAGCAAACATGAACGTATTGAAAATCTACTGAAAGTAGTATATTAACATGCTCACCATTCTTCCAGATTTGTTGGAAGGTGTTCCTCATCGCTTTAGCGTTTACTAGTTATTCTGCTAGAAAAAAACCGATCAAACAAGTCTGGAACTTCTCCTATGCTTTGTCGCAATACTCTTCTTCGAGTCAAACCACTAGACTCTCCTGGGCCATGTACTCGGAAGCTCGCTTCGTCCCGTGATCTTCCATAGCTGCGCTCCTACAATACTGTGCTAGGGTTTTCCTAGGAATCGCCTCCAATGTATTCAGAGCACTAAAAACTTTGTCCACTATGCTCTTAAAATTTTGAAACTTTCGTTTACTATTCAACCGAATTGAACCACGTAAAACTGAGACCGAGACCAAACCCAACCAAAACTAAATCAAGTAATTGATGTTTGAATTTTCCTAGTGTGATTTTTGAATTTTCTCAGCGTGATTGGCTTAAATCCTGAAAATAGGACTAACGCGTTACAGACCGACTGTAACTGTTTGCATATGTACCTAAAGACTACTAAGAGGCCCCGCGCAGCAGAGGGCGGTTGTGGTGGCTTAGTATTTAGAGAATGCAATAGAGAGATGGATATGGTGCGTTGGTGGCTCTGGGATAGGATTCCCACGCTTGAGATAGAAAGAACAATGGTGAAGAAGTTCGAAAATATGGTGGTTACTTTTGAAAGTTTTACGAACTCTTACAAACTGTAACTGCCTCCCCCGACATTACTCAATCCACAAATTAAACTATCCGTCTGTTGTCATGGATACTTTATTGCAACAAATTGAAAGTATAAGGATCAAGATGCTGCAATTGAAATTATGAATACACCAAATCCAAACAAAAGACAAAACATGGGTTCCACCCAATGCAATTTACCCCATTCTTTTCCCCCACGCCATAGCTGTTTCAAAAACTAGGGTGGGGATAGTACCACAGGATAACACCTCCTCCACCCCCCCAAGCCGAAACAAAAAGCCAAAAAGGCCACTGTCCAGCATTTTCACTCACTGCTTTTCTCTCTGTGCCTTATTTCTCAGAGTTTTACATTCGCATTTTCCTCTTCCTCTCTCTCTACACAGCCATTTCTGTACGAATCGAAGCTCTCATCTCCTCCGATCCATTCCCATGGCCGTCTTCATCCGAGACCTCGAACCTCTGATCTGAGCTCTCTCGTTACATTTTCCACCTTCTTTTTTCAGGTTTTCAAAGGACCGATTTCGTCTCTCCGGCGACTACTGAGATGTACAAGAACCAGCTTCAGGAGCTAGCTCAACGGAGCTGCTTCAACTTGCCGGCCTACTCATGCATCAGAGAAGGCCCCGATCACGCGCCTCGGTTCAAGGCGACGGTGAATTTCAGCGGCGAGACCTTCGAGAGCCCTAGCTTCTGTACGACGCTCCGGCAGGCCGAGCACTCCGCCGCCGAGGTCGCTCTCAACGCGCTCGCCACTCGCGGACCGTCGCATTCCCTCGCCGCCAGGATTCTGGTGAGTTTCTGATGAACTGGTCTAGTTTTTGATGAACTTGCCTAATTTATGCTAACGATTCTGCTGTTACTTGCTATCAGTTAGGGTTTATGATGTGTTTGTGTTGTTTTTTAGCTAGCTAGAGCTGGAAACCCTAAGATTGAGTAGTGGAAGATCTAGTGTACAGTGTTGGAGCTCATTTTTTGATGAACTGGTCTAATTTATGTTAACGATTCTGTTGTTACTCGCTTTCAGTTAGGTTTATGATGTGTTGGTGTTGTTTTTTAGCTAGCTAGAGTTGGAAACCCTAAGATTGAGTAGTGGAAGATCTAGTATATAGTGTTGGAGCTCATTTTTTGATGAACTGGTCTAATTTATGTTACCGATTCTGCTGTTACTCGCTATCTATTAGGTTCATGATGTGTTAGGTAGCCAGAGTTGGATTACCCTAGGATTGAGTAGTGGAAGATCTAGTATATATAGTGTTGGAGCTCATTGATTATGTATGTTCATGAATTTAGGGTTTATAGTAGTTGTTAGAGGTCATTGATTGTCTATGTTCAGGAATTTAGGGTTTATAGTAGTGTAAATCTTTTTCATGCATGAAATGGCAGAGATTCCATGTTTGGACTTGGTTTGTTCTGTTTGTGTAGTTATGGATGCCACACCAGCTTGGTAACATCTCAAAATTCTGTTTATAGGCTTATGATGTGTTGGTGTAGGTTTTAAGCTAGTCAGAGTTGGATACCCTAAGATTGAGTAGTGGAAGATCTAGTATATATAGTGTTGGAGCTCATTGATTGTCTATGTCTATGTTTAGGAATTTTAGGGTTTATAGTGGTGTTAGTCTTTTTCATGTATGAAACGGCAGAGATTCCATGTTTGGACTTGGTTTGTTATGTTTGTTTAGTTATGGATGCCACACCAGTTTGGTAACATCTCAAAATTCTGTTTATAGGTTGAAGCTAATCACTCCAGTATCGACTTTAGACCATGATTTTAGATGTGGCTATAATTCCATGTATTGAAAAGTGAATGTGATGCCTGCCGCGTGTTTTGGTTTTGGTATCGTTCATAAGAAAAGACTATGTTTAGGAATTTAGTAGTGTTTTGGTTGTGATGCCTGCCGCGTGTTTTGATCTAGTATAGTGTTGGAGCTCATTGATTGTCTGTGTCTATGTTTAGGAATTTTAGGGTTATAGCGGTGTTTAATCTCTTTCATGAATGGAATGGCAGAGATTCCATGTTTGGACTTGGTTTGTTCTGTTTGTGTAGTTATGGATGCCACACTGGTTTGGTAACATCTGTAAATTCTGTTTATAGGTTGAAGCTAATCATTCGTATGGACTTTATATCATAATTTTAGATGTGGCTATTTCCGTGTATTGTAAAATGAATGTGGTGCCTGCCGCGTGTTTTGGTTTTGGTATCGTTCATAAGAAAAGACAGCCCTCATCGTTTTGTTGGTTTTGTCATTGACGATGGATATTCTAAGGGTCCACACTTTTGTATACGTCAATGAGGAATTTCTTTGTCGGGAGTTGGATGCAGAGGGGATTCGCACAACGTTTTTGGTTGAAATGAGTCAATGGGACTATTTCCTTTGTTGATTTAGATGCAGGGGGGTCTATTTCCTTTGTTGATACATAGTTCCATACAATCTTTTACTATTTTTCCATATATATTTGAACAGCCTTAGCATATATTTTTTCCTAAATATACCGCAGATAGTTCGAACAATTCTTTCTTAGTTTGTGGTGGATGGAAATCTCTAAAAATGACACAATGATTTCATAATTTATCGCTTCCACTAAAACACCATGTGCTTCTGTGTTGCTAACTTATATCTTTCATGAAGTTGTTGGATTACATGGGTTGCCTACTTCCATGATATCTGATTGATACATCAAGCGAGTTAAGTTTGATTGAAATGTTAAGTGATGAAGTCTATTAAATACTTTTGAATATTGATACTAATCTCAAGTTCTTTTCTGCGTCTCTTCTGCAATCTAATTGTCAATCTGAGGTAGTTAATTGTGAGCTGGAAGATTTGCTAAGTCTCCTGTAGGGTAAGAAGCCAGAAACCTGATACTTGACTCTGCTAGCTGCTGAGTTCCCTTCTATAGCTCTGTCAGCCAGCAGAATATTTGTGTAGCTGCATTCCCTTGTAATAGCTTAGTCTACTGGCAAAAGTCCCCCTGGAGATAGTTCATGTGGCCGTCCCTGTCAACATACTAACCTTCTCAGCTAGCCATTGACGCCTGCCCTTTTAACATTTGAGCAACATGTCCTTGAAATTTATGTAGACTTTTTCTAGTGACAAAGATTGCATCTACTAGTGATGGCTATCGACTTGATACTCACGAACAAGGGTAGTGCTTTTCTGATGAAAGATGTGAAGATATTATCTGCATCGGTTGTTTGTGTTACACATAGAATTATATCTAGAGTTTCATGTACCAGCTAGGACTTCCTCCTCTGCTAATTTAAGGATCAAAGCCTTCTAATAAAATGCCATTGCCGTTATGGATATCTTACTCTTGTTCGTCGAAAGATCAAATCTCTGGTGGCCCTGTGTAATATATTGCCATCACTACTCAAGAGCTCTAGGTGTTGTGGTTCAGCTTTCGACTTTGCAGATAGTTCACTATTTATTGTTCAATTTTCTTTGTCTAGACCTCTTATCTTGATCAAAGCTCTAGCGTATCTTATCCTGCTACCACCACCCAGGATACTTGAGCTTTAGATTGTTTGGTGAGGCTTTGGAGATTGTGGTTGTAGAGTTGTTGCCTGGGGTTGGTTGAGTTCCATATGGAGGCTTTTCTCCAGAGAGTCAATGAAGTCTTTGGGCGGCCTGAAACTCATAAGTAGTAGCTTGCAAGTAATTTAATTCCATGGGATGACTCATGTATACATTAAGTTTCCTACTCCAACCACTGATCACTACCAAAAGCAATTGCAAGTGACTAAGGAGGAAGATATACATTAAGCTTCCTACTCCAACCACTGATCACTACCGAAAGCAATTGCAAGTGACTAAGGAGGAAGATAGATTATGAATTAATGGACACGGGGAAGAAAGTTCAGAGCTGCATACAAGTAGATGTAACATGTTGCAGCTAGCACTAAACTTCCTCCTGCATAAGACATAGTGATTTGAATTATCCGGATGTAGTCACTGCTGAACTAAGCCAAGATTGTTATGACTTCTGACTTTGTGCACTATTATCATCTAGGTCATTGACTGAGGAATGCTCATCATATATAGTTAAATGTCATACGTTCTTATTGTGGTCCTCCTTGTTCTTGGAAACAATGGTCACGGCCATAATTGTTCTTTCTTTACCTGGTAATTCCATGTGCCCCCAAAGTCCATTTTATTTGACTCGAATTAGGAGAGGACCGGGATCTTACATATCTTGTAACCCTTTCTCGTACTTTTATTTTCCCTGACCTCAGTAAAGGAATTATTGGTTTGGAACATGGCGAACGTGCATTGGTCTGATCGAACAAGTAATCTCCCAATTTATCTATGATTTTCAATTTGGATCACCTCTCTTGTAGCCTGGTGGATCTCCTTGTCAGAATTCTTCTGGGTTGGTTGCTATGTTGCAGATGCAACATCTTTCATTAAGCTTAAACATGATGATCCAGCAATGAGTGATGTGTCTGCTGTGTGGTTTAGTCTCTAGCTGCCTTGCATGCGATTTGATTAATTTGGTGAACATCACAATAGTTATTTTCCAAGAGTATTATTGTGTTTACGAGCTTGTGTCTTTTTGTTATTTTTATATGAATCGTGTCTTGTGGATTCTCCATTACAGTTAGCAGTAACAATTAAAGTCAACATCAGCTACAGCCTACGGCACATGATTGTGTCGGACTAACTGTCCACCTGATCTGACAATAAATAGTTAAAAGTGCTGCTGAAGCAAGGGTGTTATGAACAGAGGTTTGGGGTCTTTGTTTCTTTCAGGTAGTTGATATGGGTTTTGGTGAAACTTCCCCAGGACCTCTCTTTTTGTGGTTGGTTGTGAACAGGACACATTACATAATAGGACATTATTTATCACTATAAGATTCTTAGGATCAATATGTTAACATCAATTAAATATGGTGTTATATAGTGCCATAGTGATACTGGTACTTCTTTTGAAAGTGGCAATCTTTCGAATCAGTTCAAAGTAAGGAAAGTGGTTTATTTCAGTAAGCTGTGTGACTTCAGTGATTAGCTCGAGTTTTCAAATTCGAATCTATCCTACAAAGACAGGGCGTTGAACTAATTCTCTTATTGTGGAATGAAATTGTTACTGTATTGGCAGACTTAAGCACCCGTATGACATGGCTCATCCAGGTTGTAAAATTATGCCATTCTACAGATTTGGATTAGCATTACCAAAATTGTATAGGTGAGTATGAGATGATGATGTTTGCTCTTAGCATTAAATGTTGTAACACATCCAGCCGTGTCCACCTTATGGTGCTTTGTGTCAGCCTGAAAGCAGTAAACTGAACTGATGTTTTGCCCACATAGATTACAGATTATAGTCTACATTGGTTATGCTTGGTGCTAGGTACTTCCATAATTCAGAAACATCGTGTGTTTGCGTTTATGTTTTACCAGCCATGCACTTATAATTTGCAGCATGATTCTGATGACATTTCTATAGGCTTATCATTGTCACTGTTTCTGAACTGCTTTTTTCTATCTTTATTTTTTGACGGACAGGATGAGACAGGAGTTTACAAGAACCTTCTGCAGGAAGTATCACAACGAGTTGGAGCTTCTTTGCCTAAATACAGCACTTTTCGGGCACGGCATGGGTACCTACCTGTTTTCAGTTGCACTGTAGAGTTGGCTGGTGTAAGATTCACTGGCGAACCAGCAAAGACCAAGAAACAGGCAGAAAAGAATGCAGCTATGACAGCTTGGACATCTCTCAAACTTTGTAAGTTTTACATATTTTGTAAACATTTACTGACAAAGTGAAGGATATAAAGTATGAAATACAACATGCCTCTAGGAGTTTCTGTGAAGTTTCGGTGTCAGTAAGGAGTCTGGCATGAGAACAATACCTTGCTGAAATTGGTGGTGCATCCTATCTTTTAGCCCAAAAAGAATACCTCTACAACCAAGCCCAAATGGGTCAGATGCTAGTTTCTTGGTTTTGTGTTCTAATGGAATATATTGGAGCTCCATTGTTGAACATATCGTGCTGTGAACTATTTTTTATGAATCCATCAGTAACACCACCACATACACACAATGTTTACTTAACTTATACTTACCATTTATTGGTGGCTGTTCTTCAGGCTTCTGTGAAGGAATAGACAAATTTGGGCAAAAGCTTGTTGGGTTGATTTCAGGGCTATTTGTGACACAAAACTATATTTGAAAGATGTTGCTTCTATGCAACCAGTTAGTAATTTGACCTTTTATATAAGATTGATAAGAAAAATAAATGTTAAATGTTTGATAGGCTGTTAAAGGAGAAGTGGCAAGTTACAAAAGACATGAAGAAAGTAGAGAGAAAATAGATCAAGAAAAGATACTTCCTGGGGAGACTATGGTGGTTTAAGAGCTAACTTTTTGTTTTAACTTTCTATCTCGTGTTAGCTATTTCCGTCTTTGAGATTGCGTAAGTTCCTTAGTTCCTATCAGTGATGTACTAGTAGTTGGGTGACTGTGGATGTGGATAAGTTCAAAGTGTTCTGAAATTGAATATATGTGACGGATTGGACAGTTTAATAAATAATGGGTCTCGTGAGAGTGTCAGTTTTGTCAAAATAAGTGAAGGCTCGACTGAGGCTGGAATTAAGGGGTTGTTTTTATGACTGCAAGTTTCAGGTTGCATGTTGGCAGATTAACTAACTCTACAGACAGGAATCTAAAATATCTAAATTTCCTGTTGTGCCTCTATTCTGTTGGAGATTTTGTTGAATACAATGCCATGATTTATTTATTTATTTACTGTTGAGGTTGGGTATGAGAGATTCATTAACCCTCGGTAACTGCAAACAAAGGTGGAATTTATTTCTCTATTTCCATCTTCATGAATACATTGGCTATCAACCTTATACCTGGCTGGGGCAGTTGCAAACGGGCTGTGTCATGATGCATGTTGTTTGGCTACCTGCTACTGCTAATTAGTTGAGCTCATGCCTGCATTAAGAAGTCACCACACAAGTTTGTTGGTGTGGGAGGCTTCAAATTTTTACACGAGTATGTGGGGTGCTTCTTGGAGATTATATATTTACTTTTACTACTTTAATCCTACAAGGCCGTGGATTTTTTGTCATCAGAAGTAAAATCTTTCTGGAAGAGGGTTGACATGCAAAGGATTTTAAAGTCTATTTCGCCACAGTATTTGTCTTGTTTCTCATACTCTTGCCCAACATATATATAACCCATCATCATTGCCCCGATAAACTTTAAGAAGATAAAAGAGTCGATGTTCCAAGTAAAACGATTCTCTTATATCACTGTGTAGGTGACGTTTATTTTCATTAAAACAAATTGATTACGTAAAGTTATAGAAACATGCAACACTATTAAGCTTACTTGTATACCGAAGATCAAACACTCACTCACTGTTTGATTGAGATCAGGGGCGGAACCTGAGATGTAAACTCTGAGGGCCAGTTGGGTATCGTAAAATGAAAAGAGTCCGCAGATAATCTAAGGGTTTATTAACCATTCAGATACCTAAATACCTAAATGATACATTTCTTTTATTTTTGTGTGGGTGCAATTGATAAGCTGCCATCTTGGCATCTGAATAAGAAAATTCATAAAAAGTATGCCCTGTTGTGTGATCGAGAGCGCCTATATAACCCACGTAACTGAGAAAGGGAAACAATTGCAACATACTATGTTTTCTAGTTATATTCGTCTTTGGTATCATTTTGTGGTCATTTTATGAATTACAGATTCTAAATATTCCAGGTTTTACCTATAGTAGGCTTGAGTTTTTGTGAACACATTTTTGTAAACTAAGCAGTTTCTCCGCCATTGTTAACTGATTTATTTTTCTCTCCCCAGTGGTACCGCACTCTGAGGGTTCATCATCAGAAAGGGCAAACAACGACGAGCAGGAGCATGTTACCGTGGCGCGTGCATTGCAGCTGTTTCTTGCGAAGGCGAAGATGTCTAATGTATCATTTCCTATCACATGCCCTGCACAGAATTCAGCAGGACCTCCTCTGATCACACAAAGGCCTTCAATTAGAACATCAAAGATTCTTCCTTTTATAACCTCCAGGACCCCTCCTCGAGGAAGACCTCTCATCCCTTCTGCAACTAACAACTCAACCTCCTCAAATTCAGGTCCCGATAGAAGACCACCATCTCTGAGAGTCAACGATCGGCCCACCATCTCCCAAAATGTTGCTTTTGACAGCCTCGCTGCAGTTTTAACAGCAAATGATGTTCCAATACCAAGACCCGAAAGCCCTATCGTCCGTCCTCATCAGAAGTTCCCTGCAGCTGAAGCTGCACCTTACATACCATTCCGGCATTTCAGACCACCTCGTGGAATTGCACCGCCAGTGACCATGAGAAATGCGATACCTGTCTTCTCTGCACCACCGCGACCTCCACCACCTAGCCACCACCAGTCCCCTCAGTTCAGGAGTTTTCCTCAGTCATTTAGGCCCCCACCAGTCTGTGTAAGACAAGTAGTACCAGCTTTCGCTGCTGCTCCAGTTGGTGTGATGAAAGATCAACCTGTCTCCGTTCCCCAACCTACCCCTCCTACCCCGCCCCCGCCGACTTGCTCTTCGCCGCAGTTAGAGAAGACAGAAGCTTGTGGTGAGGACCAGCAGAAGGACTCGGCTTTGGTACAGGATTTGCAAGAGCTCAAGGTTTGACGACAATCTGGGAAGCAGCAAGGACCTTTCTTATTCAGAATCTTCTTGGTATTGCTAGTTTCTGTTGTTGCATATTTATGACATATATACATAGGGAGGTGTAGTTTTTGCCGATGCTACTCTGTCTCGTAGGGAGGTACATAAGGAAGGTGGTTATGTTAGCGCGCTCTAGTTTATCTTGGAAACTCTCTTGTTGGTTCAGTTCTGTCTACCCTTTAGAAATTGCTTTGACCTTTGGGGTTAACAGAAGGAGTTGTTGCTTGCGAGACTAAAGATACTTGAGCCGTGGATGATGTTGTTCGAAGTAACTTATTGCTTCATTCTCTGGTTATTTTGCTTTGGCAGTGACATTTGCAGTGCTCAGAAATATCCTGCCCGAGCAAATTTTTTCTTATTGTCTTTGTGTGCTTGGCCTCTTTGTGATTCATTTTCAGGTAAGATCTCCGTGCCTTCCCCAGGTAATAATAGCGCATATGTAGCTCATGTGCTGTAATGCTATTGAGAGACGCCAGTTGTGCTCTCTCTTGTCGAAGGAGGCAAGTATTTTGGGACTCCGTGGGCAATTCTCTTGTGTTGTTTGTCTTGTGCGAGTCTGTTGATTTATCCCCTTGTGACGAATCATCGCCACCTGAATGGATCTTCGTCCTCCGTGGTTCTGAACCTCTTGGGGTGCAGCATCAACACCTCATGGTTTGCGCTCAAGAGCAGTTCTCCCCGGGGAAGGTTGATTTGTGACGCTGATTCCCTCGCGGTGATCTTGTGCTGGGGCTGCGAAAGCTGATGCCTTTTCCAGGTACTAGCATATGTAGACTCATGTGCAAAACCACAAAATTGTCCTGTTAGCATATTTCTTGCTAGCATTTTTACATGATCAAAGCAAATTTGAAGAACGTTTGGTAACACGACAATTTTCCACCATAAATTATATTGGAAAACAAGACTTTTATGTATGATATAAATGTCATTGGTTGCCTAATCTAAGCACCAATAGTCCCTTGTACTGCTTTTTGCCACAACCTAACACAATGCCAACAGAAATCTACAATTTCTACTTTTCTAGTAGTAAAGCATAAAAACCCATGGAGTGATATCGAGAGACGAACTGCTTCATAATCCAAAACAAAAGCTTACATAAGGGTGGGTGGGTGGGAGTGAGACAGAAGAACACTCGCAAACAGCAAATGATGTTCCACTTTGCGAGTGATGAAGCAGTTTTAAGTTTTAACAGCCTTGTCAGAGATCACCACCATAAATAAAATGGAAAATGACAATTTATGTGTATGATATAAGAAGGGTAAAAGACAAAAACCACCCCTTGAGTATGGGGTATATACAAAAAAACCCCTCGTGTTCGGAGATATACAAAAACCACCCTTGTCAGAGTTAGCATATAACGGTTCACTAACAGAGGTGTAAAAAGACAAAAATACCCTTCGAATCAAAACAAATTACACAATATTAATACCAACTATTCTCCTCCTCTCATTCCTAACCCTAAATCTCTCCCTCTCTTCCCCTTCACAAGTTCACATTCAGCAGCTTCTATCTAATTTACTCATCACTCACAACACACCATCTCCACCACAGCCAACCCACCATCTCTACAACGCCCTCTGAACCAGCGCCGCCGGCCGAACCAGCGCCGCCGGCTGAACCACCGTTTCATCTTCTCTTTCCCACTCATCCGTCTCTCGATTTAACCCCCGAAGCCCCAAAATCACCACCGCATCTCCGACCCTCTTTGCCTGAGCAGAACCCAGAACTCCTCCGAGAACTCCACCGCATCTCCGACCCTCTTTGCCTGAGCACAACCCACAACCCAGAACTCCACCGCATCCGAGATGATGCCGAATCATCAGAGATTATCACCCATCGTGGGACGGGAGTCTTGGATCTGCAATCGCCGGACTATCGTCGTCGGGGCTGCTATTGTCCGGGCTTCGGCGTTGTCTACAACGAGGGTTTCTTCTCCATCCCCCTGCTTCTTCGTCCCCCTCCTTCTCTGTCTTCTCGCGGTCGAAGAGTTAGACACCTGAGTCGGCATATTCCTCGAATCATGTTTCTATTTGATGTCAATTTAGCTCTTCTGTCATCGCATGAGCCTCAAAACCTTCAATTTGATTGTACTCGTAGCTGATTTGGGTCGTTTCTTTCGTGATTTTTGTTGGGTTTGCTTTAGATTCTGGATTTGTGTACTGGGCTGATGTTCTGTTTATGGTCGGCTTCAGATCTCGTTTTATGGAGATGGGTTGCTGTCATTTACAGTTTATCTACTCCAATGTTTCTGTTTTTGAAGATGTGTTTCTGTTGACTTGTGGGTTTTCTCGGTAAGCCATTTCTGGTCTCCCAAACGAGTTTCTGAACGGATTTTAGAGGAAAAAAAATGTGGATTGGGGTTTCTGATGGTTGTTGCAGAGTAATGGTTTCTGGGTAGAGAGATACAAAGGGGTATGAAGGACTTGTGTAAACCAGATGTGGTGTTGGCTATTGGGTTACAGGTGGTTTTGGTTTGTGGTCAGCAGTGGTTCTAAGAGGGAAAAAGGTGCAGTCATAAGGTGGTGGCGGCGGCGGTGGTGTGGTGTTGGTGGTGGTTGTGTGGTGTTCTTGGTGGTGTCTTTGGTGGTGTTCAAGAACACCATGAACATGAACAAAAAGACACAAAAAGTAAAAAACACATGTAGGGGCAAAATGGTCATAAAAATACATAATGCACCCTCATACTAACTAATTGTAACATAAGGGTGCTATTTGTCTAACGTCCATCCACTGACAGGGGGTTTTTGTCTCGGTAGGGGTGGTTTTTATATATCCCCGAACACGAGGGGTTTTTTTGTATATACCCCATACTCAAGGGGTGGTTTTTGTCTTTTACCCTATAAAAAATGGTCATTGGTAGCCTGATCTAAGCACCAAAGACTGCTTCTTTTTGCGAGTCACGAGACCTGGCTCTGCCATCAAACTAACAACAAAATGCCAAAAGAAAGAAATCTACTATAAATACTGAGAAAGACTATCTTCATGATCCAAAACAAAACGTTACATAAAGGTGGGTGGGAGTGAGACAGAAGAACACAATCAGAAAACGGAAACTGAACCAGTATCTATCCTCCTGTACAGGGAAAAGAGATCATCATCACTGCTTCTGTGATCATTAAAAGAAGAGAAAAAAAAAATGCGCCATCTACAACTAACCAAACTAACTACACCATCAACACTATTGAACAACCATACACAAAGTCATGACAAAAAGCCACGCTCCGCTGCTCGCAGTATCAAGTTTACATCAAGGTGGAAATTCCTCAAGCAAGCGCCAGGGGCAGTGTCCTCAACAACAACGACAGGGGGTTTTGCTGATTGAATCTCCGGTATTGCCAAGTTGCTCCCCGACGAACTGCTCTTTGCCTTCCACACGCTAATTGCTACACGAGATAAACAGACAGCAAAATTGAATTTTGAGAACAATTGAACCAAGGTGTGTGGGTAAAGCAGACCTTCTAATGATGTCAGTAGCATGAACATGCAGCATCGAGAACACTTTTTTCTTTCTTCATTAGGCTTATTACGAAAAGATAGGTTGTTTGCAAAAGCCACTGGTAAAATTTCGGAACGTCTTCTCAGCTTTCGGACATATACTGGATGTACGTTACTGATATTCTAACAGTTGACCGAGTAAAACTAAAGTGAGCTTTAACAAACAAGATCCCCCAAAACGATCAAGGCCAAGTGGGTTATGAATGTGCAAGCTAACAGATCATGTGCCGTAGGCTGTAGCTGACGTTGACTTCATAAAGGCCCAAAGTCTGGCACAGAGACACTCGGTTCTCAGGGATTTTTCAGCTAGGCCTACAAGTAAAATTGTTTGGATCTAACTTTCCAAATATTCGAGAAGACTTGTTTTCAAGTTGCCCTACCAATTTCTTTTATAGGTAAAAATATATATTTAAAATCTGAGAAAGAAAGGTTTTAAGAGGAACTAACAGGTAATACTCAACCTACGCAGCGAAAGAAACAAATATTACGAAGCAACTATGCCAAATAATCCAAGAATACCATCAGACATTAGACATTAAAGGCAAAATCTGAAAACATATGTCCATATACATTGCACGCTTAGAGGATGAGGGTCTCTGTGTGGGGAATGGGAAAGGTTAAAGAAGTGTCGGCAAATCTGTTCGCCGCCATAGATCTAGTGACAGTAGAAGATTGGGATTCTCTTCTTTGTTATCATTGTTGATTACCATTTAGAGTGATGGATTATGGTTTAGGCATGTATCATATTAAGAGATATTGCAGGTGTTCGACACAGGGTCAAGGTGATGGATGTGAAGTTACGTCGCCAATGGTGTTAGGGGTTTCTTTTTTTATTCATGGCTAGTTTCTAAGAGAACATGACAAAATAATATCGTGAAAGAGTCACCTTCTAATGAGCTCTAAAATCTAATAACAAACTACATGGACAAAAGAAAACCTATTGAAACCAGGAGAAATGAGAGTCAGCGATACAAAAAAGAAAGGAGATGACAAACCTTTCAAAGGCATATCAGGTGTTGAAGAGTGTGGGGGCTGGTGCTTTGAAATCCATTTCTTCAAAGGTCTGCAAGATGAGCTTTAGCAAAGTGGCCAAAAATAACCTATCATGGTTTTATAATAAGATGCAAGTAACAAGACACTCACTCCAAGAAAGGGGACACCATATAAAGCTTGAAGCCAGTAATCCCGCGAGATATTACATCCCCAGTTGCGGATTCAAGCTCAGCAAGCCGCTGCCATGCAATTTCCTGCAGCCAAACTCACAAAATCAGTTTTACAAAGTCGTGAAGATCTTTATGGAGTTTATCAACATGTTTTATACCAAATAGCATGTAGAAAATGTGTGGGTTTACATTCAACATTGAACATGTGGACAATTTGTTAACCAACAATAAAAAAGAAACCTGCGAGATAAAAACTGGAATAAAACATCAATAAGAAACGGCAGGACGTTCAGTGACTCATTGATGCCCAAAATAAGATGGTGATATACACAACAGCAACAGTTAACCGCATTTCAGATGCCCTAAAAGAAAAACTCAGAGACCTAGATTCCTATATTAAGAAAGCATAGTTTGCAGAACACTTGGTAAAACAGAAACGTGCTGCAAGGAATTAGGCTTTGCAACACTATCATTCCAACAAAACCATTGTTGAACTTCTATAATTAGCGGATGTACGAGGTTCGCAAGAGGTGGACAGCATTACGGTCAATGACAACATTAATGAAATTCAGTCTGACCCCCTATAGAGTACAGTAAGGACCTTTACAAAATCCTGTACTATGCAGTATATACCAGTACAACAGATACAAAATGATAATTTCTTAAAAATTAAGTGGCAAGAATGGGGACAAATGATTGGTGAAGCATTTGAAACTAAAGTATGTGTATTCGTGAATATATGGGCCACAACATCGATCAGAAACAGATGCAAGCAACAAAAACTTATGCTGAACATAATCAAAGCATATTTATCAATATGATTTCCTTTTCCCACACTATTGTTTGAGAAAATGACAGACGCTGAGATTTTGTGTCCGCCACATAACACCTGAAAATTTAAATTGTTAACAAACTCTAACAGCTTCAAATGATGTGTAGTTCATTCGTAAAAACTCCAACAGACTAAATGAAGTTTCATTGTAGACCAGAATGGGACTCTAAATCTTCTCCTAACAGTTCTCTAAAAATGAATCCACCAATCAATTATTTGGGCCAAATTTAATTCTCTAATGTCATGAAAACCAGAAGTCGTTCAAAAATTAGAGTTTATCCATAGTAGACAAGATTCTTATACAGGGTGATTTGTGGCCTGCATGCTATTTCAGCCTTTACTTAACAAGTGCAGATGCAGGCAGTTGAAAACTCATTTCCCAACCAAGATTGTTATTTGACAGCACCAACTCAAATTATCCTTCTATAGGAAAAGTTCATTGATTGATACTTCCAACATTAGATACTTCTTTTGTGTAGACAAAAAAGGTTTGGAGCCTATTTTCCACATATATTTTTAGTTAAGAAAGGGTTCACAATGAACTGACCCCATAAGCATAATGACATCAAGAAATAAAGATATGATCCCTAACATGAGTTGAGTAAAGAGGGAAAAAAGCATGCAAACTCTTTCTATGCCCACTACAATGCAAACAAGTCAAAAAGAGAAGCCAACTACCAAAAAGGGGTATGAGAGAGCCTTGGACGATTTTCATAAAACAATAGAGGCTTTCATTCCCATGTTGTCATAGGGTTGGTTTAGCATTTTATGTAATGTTTGTCTAGTCGCAGGTGTTGCGACATTTGTGCGTTCCTGAAAGCGCAAAATGCAAATTTAGACTCTTTTTTATACCAGCTGAACACACCACAAAGGAGAACACTACAAGAATTTTGAAAGTGATTTCAGTAGGATGTATGCATTAACAACCTAAAGTTTTCATGAACATTACAGGAACAAATAAGTTTTTACGTTTTACCACCAACTTTAAGTTTCCTTAAACATTTAAAAGAAAGTACTCATTAAGAACATAATTGTGATGTAAGCACAACAGAAATGCAAGTTTTAGAAAGTAAAACACTAGAAATCAAGATAGATGCCATACACTAATTTCCTTTTTGGTAAGTGGAGCAAAGGGAGTATCGACTTTAACACCCGCAACAATATATAGTCGCACTCTCTGCTGTCCAAAAGTCTTTTCAATGTAGTGATCTTTGTTCAGATACTTTGAGAAGTCAAACCCAGTTTCCTCAAGGACCTGTAATCAAAATAGAGATGTTAGAATGCAGCATCTGAACTCAGTGCAGCTTGACAACCTCTCAGGATTGTTTATATCAGTCAATTCTTCCCTCCTGTCACTCAATTAAGTGTCCTATCATCGCTAAACATGTTATCAGGTCATCGCAACCATACTCTCCTTGGCCACCTCAGTAGCTATTTTGCCACCCTTACCCAAGTGATGTCTCCTTGTGAAACTAAAATAAATCAAGCGGTCTCATTCCCGAGTCCTCACAATCTTTCTTAGTATCAAATGAGCAATGCTAGCAATCATAAAGTGTGGGAGAACTATACCTAGCGTGTGGGGCCGTATAATCATCTTTACCAGGATGGAGCCTCCATTAAATTCGGGATCAGCTAGAATCTCGATCTCCCAAGAATGAAGCATTAAAACAAACAAATAAAATATAGTTTTCTATCCCCCTTGACAGGTGTGGAATGAAAAAGGCAAAAAGCTATAGACAGTCCAAGCATGGAAATCATTGGGAACCTAATGTGCTTGGAACAGTGATGTGATGTAACCAATTCAATTTCTGAATTTCCTTCGGCTAATCAAGAATAATGCCCTTTCCTTTCCTTGCATGAATGCAGGCAAAATAAAGCTCGTCACAAACCTCCCATGGCTTATAAAGATAGATGGATTCAAAAGATAATAAACATCTAAGTAATTGTTTCGGCAATAGACGATCCAATGAAAAAACTAGAGATGTCCAGGAAACTAACATCCGGACATCATGATAAACTTTAAATTGTACCCGAACAAGAAGCCGTATTGAATCACTATAAATGAAAAGCTTTTTCTTCTACATTAACTCCGTACTCTAGAACGATCTTAGTCGGCCAGTAAGTCAATAACTAAACCAATATGCAGACCAAGACTAAGTTGTGAACCATAACATCAGGAAACTGTAAAAGTTCGCTATACCATGCTATCGATGTAACAACATCCTCAGGAATGAGGATACTTACTTCTCTGACAGCGCACGTGTGGTCTTCCTCATCTTTATTCTTTTTTCCGCGGGGGAAACTCCAACTTGCTCCTTTCCATCCCTTGACAAGCAAGCACTGCACATTTACGGTTTAGACAGATAGTTAAGAAGTTAAAGGGTCACGGAAAATAAATAAAACCTGCATGTGCATACAGGGATTCTGCATATCTTTCGATTTTTATCGCTTCTATGTGCCATCTCTCACGATCAAAGTGCACATGGATAAAAAAATAATATTTCAGGTCCCCACACCATTTCAATGGCGATGAGAAAGACGCAATTGTGCGGCCTGACTCAATGAAGTCATTCATTCAAGGTAAAAATCCCCCAGAAAGTTATTTTGCTGATTCCTAGATTCCAACGCACCCAGAGGATACATAAGACCAAGGCAGTGATGGGTCCCAACGAGGACCTAAGTAGTTTGCGTTAGAAGAAGAGAAACTCAGCATAGAATTTGGCTTCCTGGTAAAAAGATGGACACCTAGTGTTTGGTAATATTTCTTGATCATGAGACACCGCAAATCAAAAATGGATATTCCCCCTTTTCCATGCTGGCATCAGATTCTCGCTCGTATTTCAATAACGGATCGCGCCGTGGTCTGGTCTCTTTTGGACAACGACGAAGGTTGTTATATCTCCTTCTTGGCTACTGGCTAATGAATCTTATCTTCTCCAAGATTCAAAACTGTTTGGAGGAATTTTTTTATTTTAATAGGGAATTTCCAGATTACACACAGATTCGGACCACAAAACTTACCAGAAACAGTCTGAGAGATTTTATAACTTACTAGCAACTGTGCACACGCGATGCGTCCGCAATTTGTATTCTTTCAAACAAATGAATATATATATACTGAGTTCAAGATTAAATCCGAAAGTATTCTAACATAATTGTATATGTAATACAGTGCATTAGAATTTGAAAAAGAAAAATTAATGCATATCAAGTCAAAGAAGAAGATCGACGATGCAAGTGCAGCAACACTACGTTGCAATCACAGGGAAAAATTGTATTCAAAATGTTAATTTGTGGAGAACAAATGAACAAATGTACTACCTTCAAATTTAGCAGCAATGGCGCTCGTAACTGACATTGATTTCGAAGCAAAATAATGAACTTAGGACTCTGAATTCCAGGAGTCCATGTTGAAAAGAGCTTGAATTAATCTAAAAAGTTTCAGGTGTGGTGGGTTGAGGTGGAAGTAGTGAGTTGAGGTGGGGATGATGTATGTAGGCGGAAGTGGTTGGTTGAGGCGTGTACATGGAGTTGTAATTTTCCTAAAAATATGTATTAATTATCAAATATTTATACATCTCGATGAAATTGGAAAACTCAAAATATGAAGGGCTCCAGATTTTGATTTCACCAAACTTGGCGTTGGCTAATTATATTAGTATAGATTATCAAGCCTCATTGTCTGAGAAGAGATACCTGCTGCCAACGTCCTCCTTGTCAGAAAGAGGTACACCACAAACTTCCATTCATCCAGATCAAATGAAGGAGTCCGGCTAGCGGTAAGGGAACCGCCAGAGGGGATCTTCCGTTGAGTTATATCTAACTGAACTAAGTGGTGGCTTAAAAATGGATTTCTGAATGAATAGATTAACCTGTGAAGATCTATTTTCCCCCCTTGGTTTGCTGCGGCCAGCTGGCTACAAATTGGCCACAGCAAAATTGGACAAATGTGATGATTAAGAGATAATTCAATCACCTTTTGAATCATTTTTTGTCACATGTAGAAGAGTCAAAGAGCACAAGATAGGTTCTTCCATGATGAACCGGCGAGTTGCACATGGATCACATGCTTTCATAGGCTGAAAGAAGAAACAATTTGCCACATGCGACTATTCTGCATTGGTAGGACAAGGGCTTTAAAGGGGAGAATTAATGTGACTGCGAAAGATGAGAGGCTGTTCTTGGTCGGTCCCTAATTTCCAGCGAGTGGGTGAAAATTCTCCATGCCCAGCTGCATCAACCTATGTCTTGTCAGTTTTTCTAATTTTCAGGAGAAGCTATAGGGACAAACCTTCTTAGTGAAACCACGAAATTTTATTCCCTTTCCAGAGGATGATCACTCCGGATAACCACTCACCAAATCAAAATGGAAATGTGGGACGTCTCAGAAAGAGAAATCCATATCTCAAATCCACATTTTTCGAACAAACTTTGGTAAATTAGACACATCTCATGGAAAAGGGGGCAAAGTAAAATCTTCAATCTTTTCTTTTCCCTGCCATGTATGATGTAACTACTAAACATATAATCAATAGTTACCATTGTTATAATAGCTCATATTGATGCTATAGAATGTAACAAATTCTACCATTTCTTTCCAGTTAGCTATTGGCTAAAACTTTGCTTTGACCAGAGCGACAAGAAGGAATTAGGTCTTGCTATATTTTTAAAACATAACTATGAAAGCTTTCCGCTTCAAAGTGAGCAAGACCATGAAGGAAGTTCCTGCATATGATCAAAAATAGGAGCCCAAAATGTGGATCTCTATGGCCGATCAACTGAGGGTATTTCATAGTTGTATGCACGGTATTTATAATGAACTTGAGTTCACTAGCACCTTACCCGCTTATAAGACTCGTCCAAAATGATGGCCCCAGTAACAGGTACCCGAACCTTGTATGAAGTGAAGTCCTTAAAAATGTCGTCTATATGAGCAACGTAAGGCCTTAATACATCACAACTGTTAAACACTGCACATCTGATTAAGGAAAATAAGATTTACCAAGAAAAAACTAATAACATAAAGAAGTGAGAAAACTGCGAACAATGGTATCTAATTAGCAAAGCGGGTAGATACAGAACAAGCAAATAACAATACTCGAACTGGAACATAACCTTTATCCTTTAGTACTTTCATTCGTTAATTTCTTTGTGACTATAATAAAACTCTGTCGTGTACAAAATGGAGCACAGTGTGTCTATCTTCATTCACAGAAGAAAACAAAAGTGGTGCTGTGAAAGAGAGCTGCAAATATATTTGAAAAGCAAAAAGAACACGACAAAAAATTACAGCAAGGCTAAGTATTGGGAATAAACAGATGATTGCAGGATACTTAAGGAAGTGAACTCCTTTAAAGTGCACGACCTCAGTGAAGGGTTGTTTTCCACAGAATTGTCCTCGTAGAACCAATGCGCATACTCAACTAGAAACAGAATTCTCTCAAAGGACTCTAGATCTTCTTTTGGTACATTTAACACAAACCGGCTGCAAAAAAAAAAAAAAAAAAAAAAAAAAAAAAAAAAAAAAAAAAAAAAAAACAGTATTAGAAGGTCCGAAATACTTAACCTGCAATACAATACAATGCCTTAAAACATCACAGAGTAAATCAGGCCCTTACAGTAATCGCTTGGCCTAATGTGCAAGCTGTAAATAAACCTAAGGATCGGTGTTCAAACTGTAAGGGCATTTACAAGGTGTACTAGAAGAACACTACGGTGCTTACCTGTTTGTTTCTTTCTTTCATTCCAAATCATCTTAATATGTTGGTACTCTAATTTCCTAATTCGTAACAGGTGCATCACAGTCTAATTTCAAGCAGCCACTCTCCCCTCCCTTCTGAAAGCGCACTTTCTGCGAACCCTAACTTTGCCCTTTCTGTTGAGAATCCTTTTGTTGTTTCTTTAGTACCATTGACATTCCTTAAGTTTGTTCCTTCACATCAGGAAGTGAGCTCTCTTACCTTCAGTACATTGGTGATGCTTGTTCCTTCAGTACATTACAACAATGCCAGTGTGTCCCATGCATTTTAATAAGCTTGTTTGGGTTGCAAAGAAATTGCAAGGGTGATGGGTTTCCGGTGACAGAACTGCTGAGCTCAAACATATATGAACTCACTTGGAACCATTTTGCTCTAACAAAACCAAAGTCTCAATTCTCTATAAAAGAGCATGAATCTGGGCCATTCTAATGCTATGAAGAATTTGGAATAATTGAATAGGTTAGTTTTATAGAGGTGGGAGATTTGTATAACAATTAATGATGTTCAAGAAATTTGAAGTGTTTTTTATTCATTCCAGGACTAGACAATGATGCATTCAGTAAAATCCCCAGAAATTTTCCTCTGGGCTTCCAAATTGTGTTTTGAGTATAAAAAATGCCTCAAAATTCAGAATTTCTCACTTAAGCGTCGCCGATAAATCGAGATTGGGCATAAACAGTATCTACCATTCCAGAGCACAGAATCTTAGTAATCGGTGACAGAATCGTAGCAGAAGATGGGCTGATACAGTTACGTAAGCAAAGAAATCGAAGAGGGCACACCTGCAGAGATCGTCGAGTAGTTCCTGGGGAGGAAGGCCAGTGTTCTTGGGCGGATTACTCGCCGAACGATTCAGACCTGACATGTTTGATTTCTCTTCTTCTTCTTCTTCTACTGCTACGTCTGAATCTGAATAATCACTGCTGAAAAGAGAAAAAGAGAGAGAGGACTGGAATGAAGGAATTTGGGGATGATGATCTCTCTCTGCTGTGTAGGGACACACTGGGGCAGGCACTGTACGAGGGAGTCCTTTCGAGTCAACTCCTCCTAGATTACTCACTTGCTACATTCACACCCCTCCACTTTTACTCTCATCACAAAACCCACCCCTTCACAAGCCCCACTTTAGCAATGTTTTTGTTTTATACTCCCTCCGTCTAGGCAGATTTTTCAAAATTTCATTTTGGGACGTTTCGTCAAATTCTTCAAAATTTCTAAATATGAAAACTTTGATACTGGTAAAATAGCACAATAGCCTCACTAAAAAAAAACTCAAACCCAGATTTTGATTAGGCTTAACTAATATGATCTTATACTAAACCTGATTAATTAAGCCCAAAGCTAATTGTGGACTAACTAATCAAACCCATCAGCCCAACCACCATCAACCCAAAATGTTTAATGATACAAACCCTAATTATCCAATCAAGTGTTCTTCCCCAATTCATTTCAACTCCGTCTTTTTCTCTCCATCTCCCTCCGTCTCTCTCTGTCGCTCCGCCTCTGTCGCTAGGGCTTCTTGTGTTCTTGAGAAATCCTAGCAATTCACCAACTCCACCGCCAGATCTCATACTCGTAGCTCGATTTTGAACACCAAATTAAATGGAATCGATGACTTCTGTGGTCAAGCCAGATGATATGGACCTTGAGGAGTCCAATCTAACCTGGTTTGATGATGCATGTGGGAAATCGATGTCTTTCGATGAGGATCGGTATGCTCTTTTCCGATTCATGGCTATTCTGGTGTTGTCGATACTTCGCACGCCACCGGAGAATCTAATCGTCGCCGACTCAGAGGATGAGCCAGATAATCTAATCGTTGCCGACTTGGAGGATGAGCCGGAGAATCTAATCTTCCTCGACTCGGAGGATGACGTACCGGACACCGAAGATGATGAACCGAACTGGCGCCAATTAAGGGGGAAGTGAACAGAAACCCTGATTCTCTACTCCATCTGTTTCATCAGATACTTCAAAAAATTAAGTCCACATGGATGTGCTGCAAGTGCTGTGAGAAACCCTACTTCTCTATCTATCTTTATATCTTGCAAGTGCTGTGAGAAACCCTAACTATCTTTCTTTCTCTTTCGATCTGTTTTGTGATATGTTCCTTATGTATAAAATGTTGTGAATTTTGTTGTTATGTGATCTTTTGTGGTATTATGTTATGGTGATCTGATGAATCTATCTATCTGGTTGTGATATGTTCTTCATGTATAACCTGTTTTGAAGTACCTGATGAAACATAGGGAGTATGTTATTGTGATCTTATTAGATTGTCTATCTGGTTGTGATCTGCATTGGCTATTATGTGATCTGCAATACCTATTATGTGATCTAATTACACGGATTACCTGTTGTATTCTAATTACATGGATTACCTGTTGATGCAAAGACATGTGATGTAGTTACATTGTCTACCTGATTGTGATCTAGTTACATTGAATACCTGTTTCTGATCTAATTACATGCCCTACCTGGTTGTGCACCTGTTTGTGGCGTCACTACCCAATGAGGAGATGTCCTAGAGTGTTGGTATAAAGATCATATCTAAACAGGTTCCACCCCTTGTGATGCAGTGTTAGAAAATGGTTGATTTACACAACCACCTACCTGCTTTACTTGTGATGCGGTGTTGACAAATGGTTGATTTACAAAACCACCTACCTGCTTTACTTGTGATGCAGTCTTCGCAAATGGTTGATTTACACAACCACATACCTTCTTTACTTATGATGCAGTGTTAGCAAATGGTTGATTTACACAACCAGCTACCTGCTTTACTTGTGATGCAGTGTTAGCAAATGGTTGATTTACACAACCACCTACCTTCATTACCTTCCCTGTGATGAAGAGTTAACCATCTTCTGAGGCTATTAGAAGCAATTGAGAAACTTTTAAATACTACACTCTTCCTTCTTGGTTGTAGATGTGAGGAAACACTACACTATATGAAGTGTGCGTTACCATTGAGAAGGATCCAATGTGCACATATTGGAGTTCTCAATGTGATTGTTAGGGTACCAAGTTCCAATTTTTTTCATGTAATTTCGGATAATTAAATGATGACATACATTAATATCATAGAGCATTTAGTACCTGCAAGTGTTCTAATTGTCCTACTATGTTTCAACTCCAAGTCTCCAATGAATTGCCTATCAATTTGTATATTTGGCTTCTTATTGCCACAATACTCTGGCATCATCTTCATGGGAGCACCATTCTTGTCACATTACTTCATCTCTTCTGAGATAGTATAGCATGTCTTTAAGCCGATACTCCACTTTGATGCAGCTTGCTCAATTGCTCCCTTGTTAAGCTTCATCAATGTGGTGTTTAAGTGTGTTTTTTTAGAGCTGTATGAAGCAAGAAACATTTGATAAACTCCTTCTCTTCTTCATCTAGTCATTTTTTTACTCATTTGGCTTACTTGTGTTTTTTTTTTTGCAGGTACACTTTGTTCTGCACATGAAACAGAAAAAGAGGACATGCAACTCAAAGCGAAAGAACTGGAGCTCAAGAAGTGCAGCACAAGAAATTGATGAAAGCATTACCTGGTAATGGAGGACAGTACAAGTAGCTGACATAATTGGAGATGAAGAAATTGCTACATCTTCTTATTCTTTTATTCTTCTTCTTCTTTGTGTTGTTGATTGCCTCTGTTTTTTGGAGTTGTAATGTTCTGGATATTCTCTCAAGAACCAAGTTTTTTTGGGTTGCAGATTGGTTCTACACCAAGGGTGTTTATGTAGGGTTTTGATTCATGGATGCGCAACGGAAACAAAATTAACCATGCAAAACCCTCCAAGGATCACAAGTCAAGAGACATAACGATGGTAAAGGAAGAAATCAATAACACACCTTAGGGTTCTCCTTTGATGACTTCAAACGCGAATTGTGTCACGTTCTATATGGTTGATCCACGCCTAGAGTTGATTCCTAGATCTTCCACTCCTTGGTGCTAGCCCGGAAAGAGGAATAGGAAGAAGAATCACGCAAAACGAGACAAATCAAAGGAGGTTTCGGCCTCCTTTGGGGCCGACGGGGACGGGGCGGCGAGCTAGGGGGGCGGCGGCTCCTCTAGCTTGTTGCTCTCTCTCCTTTTGTTCTCTCCCACTCTTGTTATGTTCAATTATGAGCATAAGTTGTGGGAAGGAAGGAAGGAAGGTCCTTTATATAGTCCAACAACTCCTTGCCAACTACCTAAAGGACTTATTCTAGTCCTACTAGAATTCAATTTAGTCCCTTCCTTGCAAATTAGTCCCTACTAAGTTTACAAGATTTTGCAAAGTGATCCTTCTAATTAATTAATCCAATTAATTAATTCTCAAATCTAGTTCAACTCTATATAGCGTGTGACCCCATAGGTTCTATCTAGTTGGTAGCAACTATTTGCTAATATGGAGCGGTTTCTAGCAAAACATCCATTCTAGCCAACTAATAGAATAGTCATCTTGACAACCTTTGTACAAGTAATTGTCTCATCCCTTTGTCTCTATATCCGGATTGGACACGAGACATACAAGTCACACTCGTATATCCAATTCATAGTTTCTCGATCCATGGGAATAGCCTTATTCATGCAAATAACATCAATATCCCATACTGATTTATTTGAGTCTGGCCAGACATTCTATAAGCACTATCCCTCGAGTGGCCTAGGATATTTGCTCCCGTTATGTGGGAGGGACAAATTCTATCTACGTCCACTACGATCTCTAAGCTTGCTTCTTATTGTATCCAGTACACGCCTTTATAACTACCCAGTTACGGTGTAGCGTTTAACGCTACCAAAATCACAATAATCCACAACTAAAATATCTAGTGACTTCAAGTCTAAGGATGACAATACCGTTGTACCGCGAGAAGCGCTTGTGACTCAACATAACGTGTATGTAGCCTTCTCGGAGATGGGTCAATCCAGTGCGACATTACCCCTAATGCACACCTATGTGTTGGATCATGATATCTCCATATCAATCCAACCCCATACTAGTCTATAGATGATTGTCCCATTAATCATCATACTGGACTAGGGATATTTAAGATAAACAACACAATTGTAAATCTAAGGACTTCATTATATTAAATATCCAATAAATAATAAATAAATTTCTAGCCACAAATAAATTCATACTAAACTAGATTGCCTCTAGGGCATCTATTCCAACAATCTCCCACTTGCACTAGAGCCAATCTGGCGCATCTCGTATGCCCATACTCCTAGTGTGCCCTTCATGCTTCCACTGCGTGAGCGGCTTTGTAAGCGGGTCTGACAGATTCTCATATGTAGGAATCTTGCATATCCGAACGTCTCCTCTATCGATAATATCTCGAATCAGATGAAACTTCCTGAGCACGTGCTTGGATTTCTGGTGTGACCTGGGTTCTTTCGATTGCGCGATCGCCCCAGTGTTGTCACAATACAACTCGACTGGATCCGCAATGCTAGGAACCACACCAAGTTCAGAAACAAATTTTCTGATCCAAACAGCTTCATTTGGTGCGCCATTTGCAGCAATGTACTCAGCCTCTGTTGTAGAATCAGCTACCGTCTCTTGCTGGTAACTTTTCCAGCTCACTGCTGCTCCATTCAGGCAAAACACATATCCCGACTGTGATCTAAAGTCATCTCTGTCGGTTTGGAAGCTTGCATCAGTGTAACCCCTTACACGCAACTCTTCCTCACCGCCAAATATCAAGAAAGCATCCTTAGTTCTTCTCAAGTATTTTAGGATATTCTTGACTGCAATCCAGTGACTTTCACCTGGATTGGATTGGTATCTGCTTGTCATACTCAAGGCATATGACACATCTGGTCTAGTACATAACATGGCGTACATGATAGATTCTATGGCCTAGGCATAGGTAATTCTACCCATGCGTTCCTTCTCAATCTCATTGGAAGGACAACCACTCTTCCAAAGAGTGATTCCATGTGACATGGGCAAGAATCCCTTCTTGGAATCTTGCATGTTGAACCGTTTCAACACCTTGTCAATATATGTACTTTGACTTAGGCCTAGCAACCTTTTAGATCTATCTCTATAGATCTTTATACCGAGTATATAGGCTGCTTCCCCTAAGTCCTTCATTGAGAAACACTTCCCTAGCCAATCTTTAACAGATTGTAGCATGGGAACGTCGTTTCCAGTGAGTAGTATGTCATCCACATACAAGACCAGAAAAGCTACAGAGCTCCCACTAACCTTCTTGTAGACACAACACTCATCTTCGTTCCCGATGAAGCCAAATTCTTTGACTACTTCATCAAAACGTCGATTCCAACTCCTAGAAGCTTGCTTCAATCCATAAATGGATCGTTGCAGCTTTCAGACTTTGTTGGCTTGCTTTGGATCCTCAAAACCCTCCGACTGTATCATATACACGTCCTCGAGGAGATTCCCATAAAGGAATGCTGTTTTGACATCCATCTGCCAAATCTCATAGTCGTGGTATGCTGAAATCGCAAGTAGGATTCGGATGGATTTGGTCATAGCGACTGGTGAAAAGGTTTCATCATAGTCAATACCATGAATCTGTCTGAATCCTTTAGCCACCAATCGGTCCTTATAGGTAATCACATTACCATCCATGTTGATCTTCTTTTTGAAGACCCACTTGCACCCTATGGGGGGCGCCCCTTCGGGTGGTTCCACCAAAGTCCATACTTTGTTGGTATACATGGATTCCATCTCGGATCTCATGGCTTCTAGCCACTTCTGAGAGTCTGGGCCCTCCATGGCCTCTTCATAGGTAGTAGGCTCATCATCTATGAGCATTGTGTCACCGCAATCGGTTACGAGAAGTCCATACCTCTCGGGTTCCTGGCTCACTCTACTAGATCTACGAAGCTCTTGTGTTACCTGAACAGGTTGCTCCACAACTGCTTGTGGTTCATGTTCATGTTCCATAATCGGTTCAGTGATTTGTGGATCTTGAACCTCTTCAAGTTCTACAGTCCTCCCACTTGCTTCTTTAGAGACAAACTCTCCTTCTAGAAACACGTCGGTCCGAGCAACAAACACTTTGTTCTCGGCTGGATTGTAGAAGTAGTAACCCTTAGTTTCCTTAGGGTACCCCACAAATTTACACTTATCCGATTTTGGCCCTAGCTTGTCTTATTGTAAACGTTTTACATAGACATCGCAGCCCCAAATCCTCATGAACGACAATGTGGGACGCCTCCCACTCCACATCTCATATGATGTCTTCATGACTGACTTAGATGGAACACGGTTAATGGTGAAAGCTGCACTTAATTGAGCGTGGCCCCAAAACGATAATGGAAGATCGGTTTGACACATCATAGATCGAACCATATCCAATAGGGTTCGATTCCTCCTCTCGGACACGCCATTCCATTGTGGCGTTCCGGGTGGAGTGAGTTGGGACACGATCCCACACTCTCTAAGATAGTCGTCAAACTCTTGGCTCAAGTATTCTCCTCCACAAACCGATCGTAGAGCCTTGATACTTTTGCCAAGTTGCTTTTCTACTTCATTCTTGAATTCTTTGAACACTTCAAAGGATTCGGATTTTGCCCTCATAAGGTACACAAATCCATATCTACTGTAATCATCAGTAAATGTAATGAAGTGGACATAACCATCCCTGACAGGCGTGGCAAATGACCCACACGCATCAGTATGTATGAGCGCCAATTGCTCACTAGTCCTTTCACCTTTCTTATTGAAAGGGGACTTTGTCATTTTTCCCAATAAACAAGCCTCACATGTCTCATATGATTCAAAATCAAATGAGTCTAGTAATCCATCCTCATGGAGTCTAGATACACGTTTCTCGTTTATGTGGCCTAAACGACAGTGCCATAAATAAGCAGGATTTAAATCATTTATTTTAATCCGCTTGGTATTAATGTTGTAGACAGGATTGCTTAGATCAAGGACATATAGTCCATTAAATAATTGCGCACTAAAATAGTGAATATTATTCAAATAAAAGGAACAAAAATTGTTCTTTATTGAAATAATAAAATCATCCTTGTCCAAACAAGAAATAGAAATAATGTTTCTGCTCATAGCAGGCACAAAATAGCAATTATTTAATTCTAAAACTAATCCTGAAGGCAGAGATAGCTCGCACACGCCTATGGCCAACGTAGCAACTTTTGCTCCATTCCCAACGCGCAGATCTACCTCTCCTTTAGCCAATCTTCTACTTCTCTTTAGATCCTACTGAAACAACCCTGGAACCTACGGTTCCCTGCTAGTACAACCAAACGATAATCCAAAAGCATTTATTAATGAAAACCGGAGAAATCCTCCAACCATAATTTGAAATAAAACAAATGACATTGTTCAAATATAAATTCCGAAATAAGAGCTTCCTAGATGAAATGAAATGTTCCTAGCTGCCTGATCCTAGTCTTCAGCTTATGTGTGCCCGTTCCGCCACTTTATTCGTAACCTGCGGGTTTTAAAATAGCAACAGCCGACCGCAGTAAAAGTTTGTCAGTAAAAACTGAGTAAGCATATACCACAACATGTAAAACAGAGTTTTGGCTTAAAGACTGGATCACAATATTACTGAAGTAACTTCACATTTAATCATTAGTTGAGCTGAGGCATATTAGAGCCCAGCGGGTAACGAATGCCCACAGAGAGGTCACGATGCAATGAATAATAATTAGGGTACCTCTCGGGATATCACAGTCCATCCCAATTCACCCCTGAACTAACTATGAGACCTTAAGTGTCGACACCCCTATACAGTTGTGACCCACACATGCATAGGTAGTACTCTATAGCTTTCACAATGAACATAGGGAATCGCCGACATGCTTCCCTGGCCATAGCCATAATACAAAGGAGACTCGCCGACATGCGTCTCCGACCGTAGCCATATATAAATACAAAGGAGACTCGCCGACATGCGTCTCCGACCGTAGCCATATATAAATACAAAGGAGACTCGCCGACATGCGTCTCCGACCGTAGCCATATATAAATACAAAGGAGACTCGCCGACATGCGTCTCCGGCCGTAGCCTTCACACGCATCCTCTGTACATCGTCCCATATCATTTATCGTTCATTAATATATCACATGACCGCATACTTTCGAAAGAGATATTTACAAGAGATTTTCAAAATTTAAGACTTAAAAACAGTTGTACGATACACAAGTAACACACGCCGAACACATTTTGATAGTTGAAGGTGTTGTGCATATAAACTTACTTGGAATAGAGAGCTCGTCACACGAAAGCAAATACGAAACTACTCGTAGTACGGATCCTCAATGAACTCGCCTCCTACGAACTCGGAATCAATTGGAGAACGGAAACAACGAAGGACAAGACGGCGGCGACGGTGGTTCGACTCGGTGGCTACCCGCTGCTGCTGCAGCTTCGTCGGAGGCAGGGAGACGCGTCGGAGAGGCCGACGGAGGGAGGCGGACCAGCGGCTGAGTCGCCGGAGATGGGTTCGGCCTGGGCTCCGGTCGATTTCGTCGGCTGGTTGCTCGGCGAAGAACAGAGCAGAGAGAGAGAGGCTGTGAGTTGTTGGTGGAGATTTCTGAGTTCTACCGGCTTAAATAGGCCTTGGGTAGAGAATTCGACGGAGAGGAGGAGTCCGATTTTGGAGTTTTTCGGGTTGAATTGGGTCGAAGTCTTGGGCGAGATTCGGAGTTTGAGAGTCGAATTCGTGTTTGGGTGCGATAAGGACTGAATTGGAACCGAATTCGGGTCGCGTGGTGGTGTTTGGAGGCGGCAATGAGCGGTGGTGTTGTACTCGGAGGCGGTGTTGGAGATGGCGGAGAGTTCATCTCCTAACAGGAGATGGTTGAAGATGACAGGTGAAGTAATCCTGTGTGGCACGGTGCACACATCACGCGGTGGTTGGTCACGTACAAATTAATTAAATGTGACGTTTTGGTCACGTTAAAAAAATGTTACACGACCCACAACTTTTAATAACTAAAAATTTACGTAACTTTTATAACTTTTACTAAAAATAATATATACAAACAAAATGTTCAAAACTCTTATTTTCCTTAACTTATAATTATATTTATGTATAGAAATAATATGTATAACATCTAAAAATTAAGAAAACTACTTGTTATATATCCTATTAACGGCCCACAATATTCAATAATCTCCTAAAAATACCCCGCAAATTACGGGGTATTACATCACATCTCCCTTAAAACAAAGCTTCGTCCCCGAAGCTTAAAGTACTCCCCCAAAGAAAAGCATGCAATTCTAATGCACAAATAATAGCAAGACACGTAATACGAAGCAGGACGGGTAATCGAAATGCACGACTGTTAAATCACATCTCCCTTAAAAGGAGTGATGTCCCCGTCTCTTGAGTCTCATTCGATATGGGTTATCGCCACTAAACAGGCGTGACGGTAGTCTCATTCCTACGTATCCTAGTATAATTCAAAGGAATAGTGTCTCACGCATTAAGAGCGAGGTCGAGATAGTTATAAGAGGTAGGAGCTAGTGATTCTAGTTTCTTAGCAATAGTTTAGGAAATGAAGGGAAAAAAACGCTCTAGATTCAAATAAACTAACGATGGGTGGATAGCGATGTACCAGTTACTATGTTGGCCTGTTTCGCCTGCGTCTGATTCATGACGTTGATGGTTCGGCCGCACCTTGGTTTACTGTCGCTGGGGCTGTTGTTGCCACTACATTGTTTCCCTGAGGCCTGTTGTTGTTGCCACCATAGTTGTTTTACCTCTACGGTTGAAGTTGTTGTTGTCTCCTTGACGGTTTCCACCATTACCACCGTTCCCCCCTCCATTGAAGTTGTCGCGGTTGTTGGAATCATTCCTGGTATTGTTCCTTTTTGGTCTTCCCCTACACTCCATTTTCCTGTGGCCCAATTTACCACAATTGTAGCATGTGACTTTGTTTCCTTGACAGTCGACACCTGGGTGGTTATTTCCGCATCGCTTGCAGTGGTAAGTCCTTACCTGGCCCTGTCCACCTTGGCCTTGGTTCCCAAATTGGTTGGCAGGGGATGGGTTGGGACGAATCCTTTTATCCCCACCTTTGTTCCCTATGTCGCGGTTCTGGAAACTTGTTGCCGCTGGTGCCTCGGTCTTTCTTTTCTTGTTATCTTCTACATCCTCATCCAGCATGCGCTGCATATCCTGAGCCGCTCCATAGGCTTCCAATAGTGTGGTGAAACGTGTAGGCCCTATAGCTTTTCGAACTTGAAAGTTCAAACCTTCGACAAACTTGCGGATCTTGCTTGCCTCAGTCGGGGCAATTGCTTGTCCAAACCTCATAAGTTCCATAAACTTGTCGTAGTAATCAGTCAGGGTATCCCCCTCTTGCTTCAAGTGCAAGAACTCGTTAAACTTCCTAGACTTCACATGATCGGGGTAGAACCTTTCACGCATAGCTTCCTTAAGTTGCTCCCATCCAAATCCCTCTTGAGCGAGCAAGGTAGCTGATGCGGAAGTCCACCAGTTATCGGCTTCTTTCTTAAAATAGTAGACCGCCACTTCTATGCGTCGATCCTCTGGGCAACGTACTGAAATCAGCGCCTTGTGAAAGTCGCGGATGCAATTCTCAAGGATGGTTGGGTCGTCCGTCCCATAAAAGAAGTCGGGTCGGAGTTCCGCCATCTTACTCATGATGTCTCCTCCCCCAGCCTGCTGATTGTGCAGGAGTTGCGTTAAGGCTATGGTCGCTTGTTCCAGATTCTGGAACCGAATTGGGTCATATTGTTGAGGAGGCTGAGCTTGTTGGTTTCCTTGGTTTCCTTGATTCATGGTTCCTACTTGTCTTGCACGACTCCTGGTATAATATTGAGGAGGGTTGGCAAATCGCATTGTACCTTATAAATGTGACTTTACTTAATACAATCCTAAGGTATTCACATACAAAACTTAGGCTTAAAATAATCATGTCATGCTATATGAAGAGTCTACAAGTCCAAAAGTTGGTGGAGCAGGTGCGGGTAGGGAAACCATATGAGGAGAGATAAGACAAGTCTTAGAAGCGTTCTAAACCACATATACACTCGTAATTTCCACGAAATCGATCTAAATAATCAAACAACAAGTGCCAGGCAATTATCACAATAATATTAGCACATTGAGGCACACAATATGGCACATAACAATCTCTAATAAATCTCAAATATCCAACACGAAAGCTGCTAGACTAACCCACAACCCCGGCTTGTTTAAATTTAATTCCCAATTTTAGTTATCCTATATTCATTTTAAATTTTTGAAAAGTTTTAATTTATGTTTATCTTTATTTAATGGAAATCGAAAGGTCGCACTAGCGTTGGGACCGTCGGCTCTGATACCAACTGAAACAACCCTGGAACCTACGGTTCCCTGCTAGTACAACCAAACGATAATCCAAAAGCATTTATTAATGAAAACCGGAGAAATCCTCCAACCATAATTTGAAATAAAACAAATGACATTGTTCAAATCTAAATTCCGAAATAAGAGCTTCCTAGATGAAATGAAATGTTCCTAGCTGCCTGATCCTAGTCTTCAGCTTATGTGTGCCCGTTCCCCCACTTTATTCGTAACCTGCAGGTTTTAAAATAGCAACAGCCGACCGCAGTAAAAGTTTGTCAGTAAAAACTGAGTAAGCATATACCACAACATGTAAAACAGATTTTTGGCTTAAAGACTGGATCACAATATTACTGAAGTAACTTCACATTTAATCATTAGTTGAGCTGAGGCATATTAGAGCCCAGCGGGTAACGAATGCCCACAGAGAGGTCACGATGCAATGAATAATAATTAGGGTACCTCTCGGGATATCACAGTCCATCCCAATTCACCCCTGAACTAACTATGAGACCTTAAGTGTCGACACGCCTATACAGTTGTGACCCACACATGCATAGGTAGTACTCTATAGCTTTCACAATAAACATAGGGAATCGCCGACATGCTTCCCTGGCCATAGCCATAATACAAAGGAGACTCGCCGACATGCGTCTCCGACCGTAGCCATATATAAATACAAAGGAGACTCGCCGACATGCGTCTCCGACCGTAGCCATATATAAATACAAAGGAGACTCGCCGACATGCGTCTCCGACCGTAGCCATATATAAATACAAAGGAGACTCGCCGACATGCGTCTCCGGCCGTAGCCTTCACACGCATCCTCTGTACATCGTCCCATATCATTTATCGTTCATTAATATATCACATGACCGCATACTTTCGAAAGAGATATTTACAAGAGATTTTCAAAATTTAAGACTTAAAAACAGTTGTACGATACACAAGTAACACACGCCAAACACATTTTGATAGTTGAAGGTGTTGTGCATATAAACTTACTTGGAATAGAGAGCTCGTCACACGAAAGCAAATACGAAACTACTCGTAGTACGGATCCTCAATGAACTCGCCTCCTACGAACTCGGAATCAATTGGAGAACGGAAACAACGAAGGACAAGACGGCGGCGACGGTGGTTCGACTCGGTGGCTACCCGCTGCTGCTGCAGCTTCGTCGGAGGCAGGGAGACGCGTCGGAGAGGCCGACGGAGGGAGGCGGACCAGCGGCTGAGTCGCCGGAGATGGGTTCGGCCTGGGCTCCGGTCGATTTCATCGGCTGGTTGCTCGGCGAAGAACAGAGCAGAGAGAGAGAGGCTGTGAGTTGTTGGTGGAGATTTCTGAGTTCTACCGGCTTAAATAGGCCTTGGGTAGAGAATTCGACGGAGAGGAGGAGTCCGATTTTGGAGTTTTTCGGGTTGAATTGGGTCGAAGTCTTGGGCGAGATTCGGAGTTTGAGAGTCGAATTCGTGTTTGGGTGCGATAAGGACTGAATTGGAACCGAATTCGGGTCGCGTGGTGGTGTTTGGAGGCGGCAATGAGCGGTGGTGTTGTACTCGGAGGCGGTGTTGGAGATGGCGGAGAGTTCATCTCCTAACAGGAGATGGTTGAAGATGACAGGTGAAGTAATCCTGCGTGGCACGGTGCACACATCACGCGGTGGTTGGTCACGTACAAATTAATTAAATGTGACGTTTTGGTCACGTTAAAAAAATGTTACACGACCCACAACTTTTAATAACTAAAAATTTACGTAACTTTTATAACTTTTACTAAAAATAATATATACAAATAAAAAATTCAAAACTCTTATTTTCCTTAACTTATAATTATATTTATGTATAGAAATAATATGTATAACATCTAAAAATTAAGAAAACTACTTGTTATATATCCTATTAACGACCCACAATATTCAATAATCTCCTAAAAATACCCCGCAAATTACGGGGTATTACACCTACATATTTCGACAAATATGAGATCCACATCCAGTATCTAATACCCATGATGTAGAGACAGTTAAATTGACATCTACAACAAAAATACCTGGTGGTGGTGGAATCAGTATTCCAAGCCTCTTGTCCTCCAGATATTTTGGGCAGTTCCTCCTCCAGTGTCTAGGCTGACTGCAGTAGTGACACTCACCTTTAGTCACACCTTTGGCAATGCCACCAACAGGCTTAAGGGCAGGTTCCTTGGACTTGGAAACTGACTTGCCTTTTCCCTTGGAGGATGAGGCAAACCTTTTGCCCTTTCCTTTCTGTACCATCATAATGGCGTTGCCCTTACCCTTGTTGATGCTCTGTTCAGCTGTCCTCAACATGTTGAGTAAATCTGGCAGTGGTTTCACGATCTCGTTCATGTTATAGTTCATGATGAACTGTCCATAACTCTCGGGCAACGATTGCAACACGAGATCGGTTGCCAACTCTTGGCCGAACGGGAACCCTAGTCGGGCGAGATTCTCCAAGTACCCGATCATACGGAGTACATGGGGTCCCACCGGGTTCCCTTCTGCCAGATGACACTTGAAAAGGGCCTTAGAGACCTCGTACCTCTCTACCCTTGCCTGCTCTTGGAAGAGCTGCTTCAGATGCTCGATCATATCGTCAGCATTCATGTTTTCGTGTTGCTTCTGAAGCTCAGAAGTCATGGTGCATAGCATAAGGTAGGCCGCATCATTAGCGTCATCAACACGCTTTTGATACGCCTTTAGGGCAGCAGTTGTTTGGTTCTCTGGACCTTCTGGAACATGCTCCTCTATTGCGTACAGTTTCTTCTCTTGCTTGAGAATAATTCTCAAGTTTCTGTACCAATCAAGAAAGTTGGTTCCAGAGAGCTTGTCCCTCTCAAGGACAGATCGTAGGGAATGTTGTGAACTTGATGAGTTGTTTGCCATTTGGAATTCTACAAAAAGGAAAATACGCAAGTTTTAGTATTTGTGAATTTTTGACTATATTCAATAATGGCTAGTTTATCAAATATAGCTCCCACTATTTTTCTACGGATTAATAACCCTCAAGATATTAATGCGTAAAATATCCTTATATTTTCTAGTGGGCCAAGATCCATGTTTCATCTCCTTATGAGCTTGCTTTGGCAAGTCACCCATAATTTGACTACTTTAGGTAGGAACAATTCTAATTGCATCATATATGCAACTCTTGGTTCAATTGGGCAAATAACTCCTTATTTATGCATCCATATGGATAATCCCAATTGATTGCCTCTAGGTTTCTTAATCATATTAATAGCCCAGTTGTGTTCAACCTCTTATTTAAACAATTGCACATTACTAGCTTGTGCCATCGCATTCCATCATTATGAACCAAGTCGCCATGCTTTGGCGCGCACGAACTTGATAAATAATGATAATAATGAGTGTTTAAATAACGAGAAGGCAAGAACACAATATTTGAATTTTGAGGGATTTTAAATTCAATTTTAATTAATTGTTTTTGTTGATCTATATCAACTAATCTATCTATTTTAGTTTGGGCACAACTCCAAATAATATATCCGGGTTGTCTAGTTATCTTATTATCCTAATTGCATGCATCATCCATACACCAACCACACAATAATAAGACAATAAAGTAAACAACCACAAAACAAAAATTAAACGTGATTTGGATATGGCCTTTTCTAGACTAAGATAATTCCAAGCCAATGGAATTATCTATGAACCCTAAAAGCAAACACATCTCCATGCGTCTTGATCTTTTGGTCCATCCTTCATAGTCATGTGGAATGCTCCATGCTCCATCTTTTGTGGCTCCTTTTGGCTTTGGGCTCCTTCTCTTCAATCTTGGCTAACAATCTACTTTATCTAGCACTAGCTAACTTCTATAATAAATAAAATAAATCTCACAAGTTGAGAAAAAAATGGCACGCAGGCCATAAAACCCTAATTAATTATTACAATTAATTGATCAGCTCGCAGGCTGTAAAACCAAAGCACAAAATTAAACATCCACATCAAACCACATCCTAAGGCCATATCCAATCACCATGCGAATTGCACATAAACAGTTAAAATCCAATTTTAACGTGCTTGGTCAATTTTAATTGATTTTAGGATTTCTAGGGTTAAAACGGTCCATGGGCCCAACAATCATATTGCCCGGGCCCATAAAGGTGAACCGCAAGGCCCTAGGGCCGGCCCGGCCCCTAACCCACGCGACTAAGCCGCAGGCTAGGGCCGCCCGGCCCCTAGGGGGGCCAAGGCTTGGGCGCCAAGCAAGAGGGGCGGTCCCCTAGGGGTCCGAACCTCCTTGAGGGAGTTGTTTCCAAAACAACTCCCTTGCTTGGTGCCCAAGTTTGGTTGTTTCATTGTTTTGGAAGAACTCCTTCTTCCCCAAGGATGCCCAAACCCTAGATCTAAGATCCCAAAATTTCTCAAACTCACTAATTCACGCATCTAATGCAAAAATTAGATCTTGTTATGATGGTTTATTGACAAATTGCATCCCATGCTTGATTTGTCTTGTTTTACGCGATAAACAATCAATTTAAGGTGTAAAACAACTAAAACGTAACACATAAACCACGTTTATGCTCTACGACCTGTGGCTCTGATACCACTGTAGGGTTTTGATTCATGGATGCGCAAGGGAAACAAAATTAACCATGCAAAACCCTCCAAGAATCACAAGTCAAGAGACATAACGATGGTAAAGGAAGAAATCAATAACACACCTTAGGGTTCTCCTTTGATGACTTCGAACGCGAATTGTGTCACGTTCTCTATGGTTGATCCACGCCTAGAGTTGATTCCTAGATCTTCCACTCCTTGGTGCTAGCCCGGAAAGAGGAAGAGGAAGAAGAATCACGCAAAACGAGACGAACCAAAGGAGGTTTCGGCCTCCTTTGGGGCCGACGGGGACGGGGCGGCGAGCTAGGGGGGCGGCGGCTCCTCTAGCTTGTTGCTCTCTCTCCTTTTGTTCTCTCCCACTCTTGTTATGTTCAATTATGAGCATAAGTTGTGGGAAGGAAGGAAGGAAGGTCCTTTATATAGTCCAACAACTCCTTGCCAACTACCTAAAGGACTTATTCTAGTCCTACTAGAATTCAATTTAGTCCCTTTCTTGCAAATTAGTCCCCTACTAAGTTTGCAAGATTTTGCAAAGTGATCCTTCTAATTAATTAATCCAATTAATTAATTCTCAAATCTAGTTCAACTCTATATAGCGTGTGACCCCATAGGTTCTATCTAGTTGGTAGCAACTATTTGCTAATATGGAGCGGTTTCTAGCAAAACATCCATTCTAGCCAACTAATAGAATAGTCATCTTGACAACATTTGTACAAGTAATTGTCTCATCCCTTTGTCTCTATATCCGGATTGGACACGAGACATACAAGTCACACTCGTATATCCAATCCATAGTTTCTCGATCCATGGGAATAGCCTTATTCGTGCAAATAACATCAATATCCCATATTGATTTATTTGAGTCTGGCCAGACATTCTATAAGCACTATCCCTCGAGTGGCCTAGGATATTTGCTCCCGTTATGTGGGAGGGACAAATTCTATCTACGTCCACTAAGATCTCTAAGCTTGCTTCTTATCGTATCCAGTACACGCCTTTATAACTACCCTGTTACGGTGTAGCGTTTAACGCTACCAAAATCACAATAATCCACAACTTGAATATCTAGTGACTTCAAGTCTAAGGATGACAATACCGTTGTACCGCGAGAAGCGCTTGTGACTCAACATAACGTGTATGTAGCCTTCTCGAAGATGGGTCAATCCTGTGCGACATTACGCCTAATGCACACCTATGTGTTGGATCATGATATCTCCATATCAATCCAACCCCATACTAGTCTATATATGATTGTACCATTAATCATTATACTGGACTAGGGATATTTAAGATAAACAACACAATTGTAAATCTAAGGAATTCATTATATTAAATATCCAATAAATAATAAATAAATTTCTAGCCACAAATAAATTCATACTAAACTAGGTTGCCTCTAGGGCATCTATTCCAACAGTTTAATAGGCTTGTGTAAATGTAGCCTCAATTCGGAGGGAATGTGATATTGGAGGGAAATATTTTTTGTTTAATTCACTGTTAAATTTTGGGTGGGAAGGGCCTTAAAAAAGCCACATGTTTTCCACTCACAGATTTTGGGTGAGTCACAGGGGTGAGAAGGACTTTAAGCCCCCTTTCTTAATCATACTGTTGATTTTTTTTTTTGAAGTAACTGATGAAACAAAGGGAGTATATTTTTTTAGAATTACACAACGTAGACAGGTTCAATTCCAAGACCTCAAGTCGGGGCTTCAAACGCTCCACTACTGATCTGGCACCAATTTACGCGTACCTTTTCATAAACTATTGATTATCGGCTTTCTTAATACCATTTGCTTCTCCACCGAAGCTTTTGAGAAGTCCGGAGAATTGTTTCTTCATATTTGTCTTTTGATAATATTATTAGCTCGTATAAAATCCGTGAAAACTACCTTGTGATTTTTTATTTTTATTCATTACCTCATGAAATTTGATAGAGGATAGGAAGCGTTTGTTCTTTTCAGAAGTGATGAAAAATTCTCTGTCAAAAATTAGACATGTTTCCATCAAAAAAATAAATAAAAGTTAGACATGTACTTTTTATTTAAAAGAAAGTTAAAAAGATATCACCATCATGCAATTTCACACATTGTAAATATATGCATCATTTTGCAATAGCAATGTGGATGATTTACAATTGTCATATTCCAGAATACTATTTAGAGAATAATACCACGGCCTGAGCGTTTGGGGGCACCAACATGCGTAATTTATGGCGCTTAACCCGTGACCATGGTCTATTTTATAGCATGCCAGGAAGATTTACTTAATAAAACCCCGATGGGTAGAAAAAATAATAATATTGTACTTTACATATATTATTCTATAACATTCTAAAAATGAGTGGAATATAGTTGTAGGAGGCGACCAAGGCCCATGGCGCATGATCTCTCAATCTCCACAGTTGGTTACTGTAGATTTAGACCGTGGATGTGCGTATGACTTGTATATATTTGGGGTGAGGCAGGGGCATCATGCCAAACCCTCCGACACTTGTATTGATCTATTACTCTCAATAGAAGTTATCTTCCATCATTTCGTCTTGCTCTTCGTCTTATTGGTTGTGTTCAAGGTTCGCAGACTGACTTAGAAGATTGAGAGGGAGGACCGGCGAAGTCTCATACGAGTTTGACTAGCAAAATAAGCAGCTTGTGGCAATATGCCACAGTTAGTAACTACTCTCATTTGTCCATTTAATACCCATTATTTTTCTTAGACGGAAATTCACACAATTCACACAACCACCATCTTTCAAAATGTTTAAAATCCGTCAAAGTTAACAAGATAGTATGAAATACTGGAAAACCACCATCCTCAAAGTACTAGACACAACCATTATCAAAGTACTAGAAAACCACTAAACTAGAATAAATCTCTCCTCAGTGCCTCAAGTCTCTTTGTAGTCCATCAGAAGCCAACAACATCAGAAGCCAAGAATGTCGATCTCCGGTGTGTGGCACAACATCGTCAAGGGAATGCACGTCTCTGACATGGAGATCAAAGGCATCAGTAGTGTAGAACTTCTTCGCCTGGCGAGCCTCTTCCCTCATGGTCCTAGCCTTCACAGTGGCTAAATAGCTACTACAGACCCAGGGACCGCCCTCGGCCTTCTCCCTCAGACGTTTCACCTTATTCTTTCCCATGCCTGTTCAGCTTCAGAGAGAACCAACAGGAACGCGAGACGAAAATAAACCCTAAATCAAAGTGAGACGAAAAAAAACCCTTTTGAAGATGATCGAGCCAGAGAGCAGCAGTAACCAAAGCGGACCAACTAGGGCTCTCTACCTTTTATTTAATACCCATTCTTACGTGCAAGTGAAAAAAATTCATTTTTTTTACTGAACATAAGAACTTCATTAATATTAGTAAGAGATACAAAGGCATACCAACCCATTCATAGCATACTTTTTAAAAAGCTAAGGGAACTACCACAAGCATATCTACTTAAACATCATACCATGACCTGAACTAGGACCTAATTGTTGGAGTAGGTGCCCTAGAGGCAATCTAGTTTAGTATGAATAATAAATTGGCTAGAGCATTCATTGTATTATTTATTGGATTTTTGATATAATGAAGTCCTTAGATTTACAATTGTGTTGTTTATCTTAAATATCCCTAGTAGGCTATAATGATTAATGGGACAAGCATCTATAGACGAGTATGGAGTTGGATTGATATGGAGATATCATGATCCAACACATGGGTGTGCATTAGGAGTAACAGCATGCTGGATTGACCCAACTCCGAGAAGGCTACATACATGTTATGTAAAGTCACAAGTGCTTCTCGCGGTGACAACGGTATTGTCATCCTTAGACTTGAAGTCACTAAGTTGTTCTAGTTGTGAAATATTGTGTTTTGGTAGCGTCAAACGCTACACCGTGACTGGGTAGTCATAAAGGCGCGTATTGGACACAATAGGAAGAAAGCTTAGATATCGTAGTGATGTAGATAGAATTTGTCCCTCCCACATATAGGGAAAAAATATCATAGGCCACTCGAGGGATAGTGCTTATAGAATGTCTGGCCAGACTCAAATAAAACAATATAAGATATTGATGTTATTTGCACGAATAAGGTTATTCCCAGGATCGAGGAACTATGGATTGGATATACGAGTGTGACTTGTATGTCTCGTGTCCAATTCGGATATTGAGACAAAGGGATGAGACAATACTTGCACAAGATTTGTCATGATGACTATTCTATTTGCTGGCTAGAATGGATGTCTTGCTAGAGGCCACTCCATATTAGTAAATAGTTACTACCAACTAAATAGAACCTATGAGGTCACACGCCATATAGAGGTGAACTAGACTTGGGAAATAATTAATTAATATGATTAATTAATTAGAATGATCAAAACGCAACAACTTTCTAACTTAGTAGGATTAGGATAGGGCCTTTATGTAGTAAACAAGGAGTTGTTGGACTATATAAAGGATGCTCCTAGCTTCATTCCCTACAACTTATGCTCATAACATACTTTGAGTAGGAGAGAAGGAAGGAGAGAGCAAGACAAACAAGGAGGCCGAAGCCCCCTTGTCGTTCGCACACCCTGTCGGCGACAAGAGAGGCCGCCCCTCTCTTTGGTGCTCCGTTGCGTGATTTCTTCATCCTCTTCCACTCCTCCTAGCTAGCACAAGGCGCTTGGAAGATCTAGATCTCACCTCTAGGCGTGGATCAACCGTAGAGACATGATAACTTTTTCGTTAGAAGTCATCAAGGGGACCTCAAAGGTACATAACACTATTCCCTTACCATCGTCATGATTTCTCTTCCTGTGATCCTTGGAGGGTCTTGATTGGATGAAATTTTATCTTTCCGCTGCGCATCCATGATCAAAACCCGACACTAACACCAAAAGAGAATAGATTCTACTAGACCAGAGAAGTAGATGTCGAAGCTACGACATTTTGCTGGACATGATGATTACCAAAAGCTTACTACACAAGTAAAAACATTGACACTGAAGACAGATGAGCGCCACACATGGATTAGAAATAACATGGTGAAAAGAGATGATAAAATCAAGCAGAATTGCAAGAAGATCTTCTCACTGCTTCACAACTTTGGCAGCTACATGGCAGCTGCAAAAAACGAGATGAAGATGAGAATCTGCCATAATGTTAAAAAGTTGAACAAATTAAGTACGATTAGTAGTAGAAATGGTGGAGTTGTAACAGCTCCAAGAGCTTAATATCTTCAAGGATCGGTGGATTCCTAGAGGTAAAGTGTCAAATGTTATTACAAGTAGCTCAGATTATGCTAATCTCAAAGTTTCGCATTGCATTGAAGGGGGATTTTGGAATGAAAATCGACTGCGAACGTATCTCTGGGATGTTGATGTTCGGGACGTACTTCAGGTTCCCATTCAGCAACCAAATGGAGTAGACACATTCTATTGGACCTACTCACAAAATGGCTCCTACTCAACCTCGATAGGTTACAAACTTTTACACTCTGCTAATAGTGGTGTGGCCGAAGCTTCTGGAGGAAGTAAACGACGTTGGCTGGACAACTTGTGGCGGACAAAGATACCGAGGAAAGTAATATTCCATGTGTGGCGAATGTGGAATGGTTCAATTCCCACGGCTACGAAGCTTAGGGACAGGGGGGTTCACGTCCAACTCAACTGTTGTGGCTGTAGCATGGGAGTCGAAACGAGCGATCATCTATTTCTGGGTTGTGTAGTAGCCAAGCGCATTTGGAAGGAGCTCTTCGGAGATGAATCGAGTACAGAAAGAGGGGACTCGCTGCAGTCGCTGATCCCACGGGTCTTCACTGAGAAGGATGTTAATTACCGAGAGCGATGGACGGTGGTGGCGTGGTATTTATGGCAGACAAGAAACTCAGCAAGATTCAAGAACAAAGATTATAGCGTGGCTGCGATAAAGAGAAGAGCAGAGTTCTACTGGAACTCTTTTCATATAGCCGGTAACAATGGCGTCCCTAAGTATGATGGTGAGGATGGGGAAGAGAAGTGGGTGGATCCGGAAGATGGTTGGCAGAAGGTAAATACGGATATAGCAAACAAATGTTCTGATTCGCTGGCAGGCTGCGGTTTAGTTCTGCGTGATGCAGCAGGAGGATTCGTGGCAGGGAGGTTCAAGAGGATCACCTACCACCCAACAATCCAACTGATGGAGCTCTCAGGAATCAAGGAAGGTCTGGAGATGGCTAGGGATGCACGGTGTCGGAAGATTGTGGTAGAATCAAAAGCTCAATTTTGATCTACTTAGGGACAGACCACTCGGCATGCACTGTACGAGTGAGCCCCTCCCCCCCCCCGATGGAGCTCAAATGGTAGAGCGTTGGAAGCTCCTGCATGAGCTCTCTCAGGTACAAACCCAATTGACTACAAAATAATTTCTCAAAAATATATATATATATATATATATATATATATATATATATATATATATATATATATATATATATATATATATATATATATATATATATCTCATACTATCTCCCACCCTACCTCATAAGTACTCCATTTTGTTAAGAAAAAATGGAGTAATGGAATAGGCTTTCCTATGGTGCTTGGCAATAAAAAAAACACTTAATACTCGTGTTTAATGTCTTATCGTAAAATACTTCTCAATAAAACTTTTTACTTATAACATTCTCGAATATTTGTTCTTCTTTTTGAATATTGCTTCGAAGTTGTATAAGAATAGTGAATATGTTAGTATATGATAAATAAAGAGAATCGTCATATTTTAAATAATAAATGAATGTATAATACACAAACAAAAAAATGGAAAAAATAATTGGAAAAAATGGCAGGTAGGAGACCGAATAAACTCATTATATGTGTTGCAACACTAACAAGCGTGTTCATATTTTATATCCCGAATAAATAACTAATATACGAATTATTCACGTATGTTTTAGACTTCCTCTCCTAGAGGACTATCTCTAATTCTATCCTCTCCTAGAGGACTATCTCTAATTCTATCGAGAAGGAGAGATGGACGAATGTTCCTGATACAGGTACAGCCTTTGTTACGCATGTTGCCCATGTCTTGTTCGTATAGCTATCGGGCACGGGTCACGCACTGATACAGTAAAAGTCAACACAATTGTATCATCTGCAAATTTCACGCACTGATACAGTAAAAGTCAACACAATTGTATCATCTGTAAATGTTGTAACAAACGAGTTCAACCGCATATCAAAACTGAGAAGCGTAAACGTGCAATCTTTTAGCTTCATCTGCAAAGAAAATAAGCAAGTATCAAGAACAAGAAGCATGCAGTCAAAGTCGAGAAACCATCTAATTTTTCTTAATAGAACGAGTCACGATTCAAGCATTCACTATAAACTATCTTCACAATGAAATGTGTAATTTTATCACAACCTGTTAGCAAACTCAGCATCCTACACATTAAGGTAGCAGCAATAGTTTGAGAATACAAGTGGGTATACCCATTGTGGATATAATCTACAGACTATCGCCTTGACGCTAAAGACCAGAAGTTCAAGAAAAACGACGGCGAAACTGCAAACCAGCTCAAGAAAGCCATAGCTGACGCTGCTTGGAATCGAGCACAATGGTTCTGAGCGCAATTGTTGAAGTCGTTGCCAATGAGGACGGTTATACCAGCAGAAGCAGATGCCGCAGCAAAAGTGAGAGTGGATGTTACCTGCCGATGTGGGAGAACACCGTCGTTATTCACTCAGATAAAAAAAACATTGCAGTATAGTTAATCAATATAAGAGTTTACTGGTTTCATGTAGCTGTAAATTAAAGGAAATTTCAGAGAATCAAATGTAAGACTGGATTTGAGGATATGAACCAATAACTTGCACTGTAACCAAAAAGAATGATTTAATTCACCGTCACTTCTTTCCCAGCCAGATTTATAACATTGGTCTCAGTCAGTTAAACTGAAGCACGGAAACCATACTTATTCATGAATGAGGCAGCGAAGAAAACAAAACACAGGTTCATTTTCATCAACAGAGGAACGATGAACAAAAGTAGGACTGCCATCACTCCAGTTGAGCTGTTATTTCTAAAAGATGTGACAGCGGATACGTACAATACTTCTCTCGTTTGTAAAAGTCATAACACCAACAATTAGAACTGTATTCTCATTGAATCAAAATGATGAGAAGTGAATGACTGGAGGTACATTCGCGCATGGACAGCATATTAGCACACGCAATCAAACCCAACTCCATTGAATACCTCCCGCACCTTTGGCATAAATTGGGACTGTTTGGATTCGATTTAGTCGAGAGGTAGAGTATAGTCAAAAATCCGAGATATCAGTCAACCCTCTCCAAAAAAATAAAAAAATAAAAAAAATAAATAAATCCAGAATTCCCTAAAAAAATACAGAATTCCGGCTAAAAATACGTTTTTTTTAGCCAGAATTCCGGATTATTATTAGGGAATTAAGGGTTATTTCGGGGGATTTCTGGATTGTTTTGGAGGGAATTTCCTGATTGTAAAAAAAGTACGAATTTAATAAAAGAATTTACCAATAATCTACAATAATCTATCGCATCCAAACACTACTGATTAAATGAGCTTTTAAGCTCAACCGCTCACTTACTTCAGCTCATCCAAACAGCCCCATTACGGAGACCAAAATGCACGCAGTTCTCACAGTTCCCACCGAGTTCTGATTATACGCCTAATTTTAACTTCTGGATAAACCCCTACAGGGCAGAGCATCTCAAGTTGCACGAAACTGCCAATCCCACAAATGCCTTCTCAGATCCTAGTACGGAAACAGGAAAAGAGACCAATTGCACCATCGCTTCTCATGTTCGGAGGTTATGGGATGCGCTTTATTGGAAGGAAAGTCCTGCTCACAAAAGGCCTACAGTACCGACCTCAAAGACTAGCTCCGTTATATCTCATAATTAGCAGTGCATTCTAAGCCTTTCTTAGGAGTCATTGTAAGCCAGCGAAGGCCATGCAGATAAATTTACACTCGCTCTGTCTCCCTACTTCAAGATATCTTGGCCTTACCTTCTCTATTCTATATGCCGGCCATATACTTCTTTCCAGAAAGAAGTGCATTTACACCAAAACGAAAATCCCCAAGATAGCTAGCTAAGTTTAGGAATAAAATTCAACTGTATGGCTATATCCCAAAAAACAGTAAATGGAGTATAATTACTGGATTGGAAGATCCAACAAAGCCAAGAGAACACATCCCAACAATTCAAAACTCTAGTGTTAATCTAAGAGCTGAGACATAATAATTCCTTACCCCATCACCAACAGTAAACAAACTGACAACTGTGGTGTTTCGCAAGCATCGCTTCACCAAGAGTGCATAAATATCAACAATGGTTAATGAGAGACTCCATATGCTTTGCAGTCCCACAGCCGCTACCAGGTAGCTGGCACAAGAAATAGAAGAAAAACATGAATCATACCATTTACTACTTCTTCCAAATTAAAATATGAACTATAATGACATTTCCTTTTAATCACCATGCCTTCTTAATGAGAATAACGTTCCAAATCCAGATTATTAATCACTCCACAGAAAACATCTAGAAGTTCCACCACACTTTTAGATGTAATGACATCTGAATTGAAGCTTATTAACATAACTGCAGGGTCAGCCCAAGACACCCGGGGCCTAAAGCAAGTAATAAATTTGAAGCCCCCATTTAAAGAAAAGTTACACATAAACTAATTTATTTTTAGAAAAAAGACTTCTAATACTTGTTTAATATGTTAGGTTGATTTTTTAAAAGAGTATATTAATGTTTAGTGATCGTACGTACCATTTTTTGGATAAACTAAAATGTTGGCTGTCATAAACAAGATTCAAACTTTGGTTAACTTTGTGGCAAAAATATAAGCTACCATCAAACTAATATACAATTAATGGTATTGCATCAAAATCTGTAAATCCAGTTAATAAATACAAGCCCTTGCTGGACTGGGGGCTTTAAGCGGTCGCCTCAGCTGCCTTACGATAGGTGCGGCCCTGCATAACTGTAATACTTTACCTTCTACGATCTAGTAACTAAAACTCTTGACAGTTATGGTATTAGTCAGACCCCGTACTGAAGTGGCCAAAAGTCTAACTCCAACTGCTAAAAGACACGATCCTTGCGTGTTGGGCCCTTGTATGAAACCCTAGTTACATGCGAGTGGGTGTCATATTGACAAATACTATAGAAACAACTTTACCCACTTTAGTCCTGATTATATCGGCCACACTTTTAGATGCAATGATATCTAAATTGAAACTTATTAACATAATTGTAATACTCTGCCTTCTCTTTAGTAACTAAATTGACCTGTACTGAAGTGCCCAAAAGTCTACCTCTACCTGCTAAAAGACACGATCCTTGACGTGTTTGTCCCATGTATGAAACCCTAGTTTTCGTCATGAAAAGCACTGTAGTAACAAGGTTACCCTCCTTAGTCCTGATTATAACAAGCCATAACCATTGAACATAATATGGCCCTAACAATTATAGGTCTACTGTTCAACAGCTCCACCACTTCCAGACTATAATTGTTAGGATGAGGGTTTCAGTCTAATTCCATCAGTTTCTCACTGGATTCATAACAGAAATTGCCACACTATTAGCAATTTACGACTATTAGCCTAAATCTCACAGATCAAAGTATCAAACACCACCAATTCCGACTAAATCAGAATAACAACCATCTTCGCTCTGGAGTACCAACCGGAAAACAAATGAACCGAGCAGATATTAAAAAATAAACCATTATTACCGGAAGGCGGTGACGGAGGGGAAGTCGGAAGTGGTGGCCATGACGCAGAGGGACACGGCGGCGAAGGCGAACTGACAGAGACGCAATCCGAGTCCGGCCGGCGTCCCTGGCATGCCTTGCACGTCCTTCATCCGTACCCTCGGCGGATTGTTGAGCGGAGGGGCTTCGATCGGGTGGACCGACGGCCGGCTCATCGTATTCTACGCCGTGAAATCCAAATTCCGGTGATCGGAGGACTGAGAGCGACGACGGTGAAAATTGCATGCGCGTGGAGTGAGTGAGAGTGAAGGAGAGAGGAAAGTGATGGAGTCAGCGGCTCTGCAAATGTGCAAATTCTGTGAAGTTTCGGTGGGAATTAATGAGTTCGTTGAGTGAAAACGACGGCGTAGGGGGGAGGATTGTGGAAAATTCTTAAATCGGTGGCTCCATTTCCGGTAATTGACCGAATCAGTTCTCGTTACTTTTCTTGTATTTTTTTACTTTTTTGAGAATTTGTTTTTCTCACACAAAGTCCTTGAAGTAGCAATTTTTGCAAATTGCGATCGATAATATTAAATTCTAATGAAGAGGGTCGTTGAGGGTTAGTGTGATCCACTATTTATTTGTTATTTCTATTATATATATATATACACAACTCCATATATATGTCACAAATTGGTGTGCTAGTTCAGTGATAGAGTGTTTGAAGTTCTATGGTACGAACGGACTATATGAGGTAATTCTAAAAAAAATCCATATATGTCGATATAGAAATTCTTTATAAATTATTTGGCTAATATTTATTTCTAACCTTTTACTACCGTTTTCTCGTAAAGAAATGCTACTAACCAATAACTTGTGTGAGTTGATAAAACTAAATTGTGAAAACTGGATGAATTATAACGTTCTTCTGCAAATATGATTTTTTTTAAGGAATGTGATATTATAAAAGAAAGAAAGATTTAAATTGACTATAACTAGTGACAAACAGAGACTAAGCTTTTTATGGGCGCTTCCAAAGCTCGGGGCTTGTGAGCATTAAAGCTCGTTGAGCCAGGTGGTGAGTTTCATCATTTCTATCCATGGGGACATGAAACCAGTGCAATTCAGCGAATGCACATCGATGTCTCATGAGTTATAATATTGTCTCACCGTAGAGGCTTGTTGATTCTTCTTCATCCTCTTCACTTATGAGTTCGTCAATGATAATTTGGGCATCGGATTTCACCATAATTCTCCGAATACCCAATTTGATGGCTATCGGAAATCCCGTCTTGATAGCTCGAAGCTCGAAATGTGAGTGAGAGTTGAACAAAGAGAGGAAAGTGATGGAGAGTCACCGGCTATGATTGCAAATGCGCAAATTATGTGAAGTTTCAGTCGGAAATATCAATTCGTTCAACGAAAACGACGGAGTAGGGGTCGGTGCCTCCATTTCCGGCAGTTGACCGAATCGGTCCTCGTTACTTTTCTTGTCCTTTTTTACGTTTTGAGAAGTTATTTTTCTCACACAACCTCCTTGAAGTAGCAATTTTTGCAAATTGCAATCGTAAAATTAAATTATAATAAATAGAGTTGTTGAGGGTTGTTGAGTTTAGCTATTTATTGTTATTTTATATCCAACCCATCAGTGATAGAGCGTTTAAAGCTACCGAATTCGAACTGGCTATATGATGTAATCCTAAAAAAAGGCTCATATATGCCAATATAGTAATTCTTTATATGCTAATATTTTTCTACGACTTTACTGCCATTTTTTCATAAAAAATGCTACTAGCCAATAGCTTGTATGAGTCCATAAAATTAAATTATGAAGAAAAATGAATGAATCATAACATTCTTCTCCAAATATTAGTTGATAGCTTGAAGCTTAATTTCCTTTACTCTGTTTCTCCACTTAAGTAGTTTGGATATGGGGGCGAGGTGATCCCCTTGATGATTCTGAATCACACCACCTGCAATTGCGATTCTTTTGCAGTAGGACCAGACCCCATCAACATGGAGCCAAATGAACCCTTACCGAGGCGGTGGAGACGGTTATATGCATGTGCTGGTGATCGCCGGATCTGAGGAACTCTTGGGCAAATCATTTTTCTAGTGAAGATTCTTCATGCTTCTAGCTATAGTAACTAAATCTTCCAATGTAGCTCTTCGATCACCCATACGAGCCTTGTTTTTGTATGTCCACATTGCGCATAGTCCGACACAGAGGTCTTCGAGGGTATCTCTTTGTTCAATTTCGAAACTCCAAATTAAATTTTCGGTGAAACCATTTTCAAGCTTCTCAATAAGGTTGCTACAACCATAATTTTTCCAAAATTTCGCAGCCATTGGGCAATTTAGTGCACGTGCTCCAAATCTTTGATACAGTGATGGCGCACTGAGCACTCCGGTGAAATTGGAGTTTTCATCTTGACAAGATTGTGAGGTGTTGGAATTAGATTTTCTATGCAGTTTGGGTTTCCATAGCTTGTTAAACCACATGTTTGGGGCTCTTTCGAGAGAAGACTTCGTGTTATGTGTTGCAAGTTTTCGTGCTTTTTATAGACTTATCTAACTATATATTCTCTTTTACCATCGTAGTACCAGACATATGATGGTTGGTGCCCAAGCTCAGCTGTTAAAATTATTTTTACAAGATACATTGCTTAAGGATAATATCAACTAGACTATTCGGGTTTTTCAAAAGCCTCCATCACTTTTTTTTAGTTGCTAAAATGGCTTTATTGAAGTCAGTGATATCATGGAAATCAATACCACCATCCAAATTTGATTGTTTCATAGCGTCCCAGTTTAGCCAACTTATACTTCTTTTGTCATTGTGATTCCACCAGGACCGGCGCACATACTGCTCAATTTTGTTGCAGGTTGTAGCTTGTCGGAGAAAGCATGACAGAAAAAATTTGGGAGAGCTTGAACTACAGTTCTTAGCATAATTTATTTACCAGCCGCAGATAAGCATTTCTCCTTCAACCATTTGACTTTTTGCTGCACTCGATCTATAATATAATTGAACGTATCTCGCTTATTGCGTCCAACTGTTGTAAGGAGCCCCAATACTTTTCATACCTTTCCACGTCACTCACTCAACACATGCTGCTAATTTGGGAACAGACTTGAGGCGAGACAATGCTTCAGAAAATTATTGCTCACTTAGCGAGATTGATTTTTTTCCTTGTAGCTTCTTCGTACATTTTTATAACTTGAAATAAATTTGTAATGTCAGCTAGATCAGCCCTTGCGAAAATATATAATCATCCACGAAAAAAATATGGGTTACCCCTGCTTCTAAAATCTTTGGCTCCTCTAAGGAGCCTTGTATCAGCTACTGCTTTAATTGACCGAGAAAAACCCTCGCTGCAAATTAAAAGAGATAAGGAGATAGTGGGCAGCCCAGACGGAGCCCTCTTTCAGGTAACACTTTTCCTCAAATCTTACCATTTATGATAAAATAGCAGTGAACGGATGTAATATACTTCACAATCACGGCAGTAAAACGTTAACCTAGACCCATCATGAGCATAGATACATGTAGATACCTACATTCAACTCTATCGTATACTTTTGGCATCTCGACTTTCAAAGCAACATACCGTTTATGACCTTTTACTCATGTTCTTATTGTATGAATAAGCTAAAAATGCTGCAAGGATATTATCAGAAATCTGTCATTTCGGGATGAAAGCAGCTTGAGAGTCCCCATTCAAAATCTGAAATACCACCTTTAGCCAATTGGTTGTAGTGTTTGCAACTATCTTATAAACGTTTGTAAATAGACTAATTGAACTGTAGTCCGAATGCGCTTTATAGCTGCTTCACCTTAGGTATTAAAGCAATTAATGTATGATTGAATTTTCAAGCGTACCTTCGTAATTTAGGAACTGTACGCATGACTTAGTCACATCCTCCCCCACAATGTTATAGTATTTTTGATAAAACAACTGGATACCCGTCAACTCCTGGCGATTTGAGGGGGTCCATCATATTCAAAGCTTACTTGACTTATGCACAAGGGGGCTAAATGTAGATAATCCAAACATGATTATAGCCTCTAGCCACGCGGACCAACTAACAATTCACACACATCCACTCGGCAATGCACCACGCACATTGGATCATGCCACGACAATACATAGGGACCACGAGGTAGTGTCCTTCACATCTCAACAACTCATACGGGAGCCAATGGATTTGGAGGTTGGAATAAGTCTCGTCGTAGATGGTTGTCGTCCCATCTGCGACATTTGTGTATCATAATGGAGACTTGCGTAACCTCCTACGTATACACATGCTCTGCCTAACAGTCATACGACATGGCCTTCATAGATCTTCGCCATGACCAACTTATTGACTTTAATGAGGGACTTAATTAACTTATTTACTGCCACGCAACCCCCGTTATGACTGTTGGCCCGAACTACATATATTAGGGAAGTAAGGAAGTTATCATCTTTTTAGAGGCGTTGTTAATATCACATTGTTGAGCATCTCCAAAAATAAAATTATTAATTAGCTAAATTTTAACTAGTATGAACTCATTGTTTGCTCCAATGATGTTATGTGTTTTACATGAGTTTGTGGGTATTGAATTATAAATAAAATATTTATTAAATTAAAGTAGGAGAAAGATAAACACAAAAGAATTAACTACCTACATTCTAGCTAGCTACTTGTAGAGATCGGGATACATAATACGTAAAATATTGAGTCACTAGCAAATGACCCGTGCCCGTGGGGAACTTATAATATATCACTTGACTCACTCATGGCCGTAGGGAAATTACCAAATATATATTATTTGAAATATATTTATTTTCTTCAGATAAATTCTGATTATAAAGATATATAAAATTATTTTGTTTGTGTTAATAGGTGATTAATAATTAATTAGATAAAGACATGTTCTTTTAGATTTAAGTTACATTTCGAAAAACTTAACCAAGATGAAACAGAATTTGAAACAGCTTGTTAGATGAAAGAGAGATTTCACGATATGACAATATCTTATCATTTATATGTTTTATAATTTTTTCTTTTAATGATGTCTCTAATAAAAAAGAATTGAAGATCAACAGATCAAATTGTCTTGAGACATTTCTTAAGATTGAACAGCTAGGATGTTCCCGTTGACTATTTTTTGGAGGGAAACACCTAGCTAATTTATTACATAGATTTAACTAGCTCATTGGAGCTCATTATTTCTTCTAGTTATGTAAATTATAACTAAACTAGTTCTTTTACATAACCATTGGAGATGCTCTCCAAGCTGTCTCTCTCCTTTATGATACACTTTGCTTGTTCCATTCCCTTTCTATTATCATCTTATAGTTTTAATCTGCATCTACTTATTGGATTGCGGCTGCTTGCAACATGAACACAATTTTTTAACCTCATCAACAAGCCATATCTAGAACTAGCTAAACCGCATTTTAATCTAGATCGTCCAGACAACTCCATCGTGCTATTATTTGTCAAACTGCATAACAGAAAGGTGCAGTCGTAGAGGAGCCTATACCAGATGACACAATGTGGACAAAACTGAGAGAAAAACGAAACTTATCACCTTGCTATATATAGACTTAGGACTGCAACTCGGGCGGGCTGGTTGGGTTGGCACCCTTGATCGAGCCCGAGCCCGAGTTCTATCGAGACTGTCCAAGCCCAACCCAACCCAAGTTAAGAGCATCGTCAGCCCGCCCAAGCCCAAATTCGTAGCAATCAATTTGGGTTCGAGTTGAATTCGGGCTAGTACATTTAAGTTAATAATTTTTTTTAAAACACAAGAGAGTAATAAATTGTTGGTAAAAAAAGCAGATTAACTTGTTTAAAAACCAAGATTATGATTAGAAGCGCTTATACTCAAAAGAAAACAAACACGTTCATGTTAGATATGCTACATAGTTCTCTCAAAATGTAATATTTATAGGTAGTTGTCATGCAAATCGGGCAATTCGGGTTAGCCCGTCGTTTAATATTTGTGCCCAAGCCAGACCATAATTACAATTCGGGCTGAGAATTTTTTTCCAAGCCCGTCCAAATTACTAAAACTATGTGTTCGGGCCCTATTTTACCTCGTGCTGGGCTCGGGCTGGTCGGGTTCAACCCGTCCAAGTTGCACTCCTATATAGACTGCTAACATGGGGTGGGTTTGGTGTGGACTTTTTGGTGGATTTTAATCCAAAATCCACCTTTTGGCTTTTTTACTTTTTGTAGAGGTTTGGTATGAACTTTTATGGGTGGATTTTGGATTTTAGATTTTCAAGTTGTAGTGTAGAACGGGTGGAAGAAAAAAGCTGGGTTTGAGTGGATTTTTTGTGTCTTTTTTCCTCACATCAAGAAAATGACAATAATGTCCTCACTAAACAACAAAAATGTCACATCACTAAATATACAAAAAAGGTATAATGGTAACTTTCACTAAACAACAAAACTGTCACATCACTGATTTTTAACAGCACCAACTTTTTCTACCAAACTCATACCACTCCGTTTCTTCTCTTTCTCCCCCTGGGAGAAAACTCGTGGATTAAGGGGGAGGGCCAAATCAAGGCCAGATACCTGTTATACCCCTCTGTGAGATAGAGCCAAAACCAAAAAAGCAACCATCAGCTCATGAACAGTAATGAGCTGATGGGTCTGATTAATGTGAAAGCCCCAAATAAGCTTTCCCTTCAAATCTAAACACAGAAACACAAAACCTGGAAATTTTAAAATTTGGAGCCTAAACATGCTACCTTTACAAGAAGTCCTATAAATACAAACATTACAAACACACTACAAATCCATAAATTGTTCTTCATAAGAACACTCAAAAGAAGAAAAAGTGAGAGATGAAGGAAATTTATGGAATTAGGTAGCAGGTCAGCAACAGCTTCATCAATCTTCATCCCCATTCTCCATCCTCATCAAGAACTCCATAAAGCTTCTTTGTGCATACCCAACATCAGCAAGCCCAGTGCATCAGTTATTCATTCACATTACCTGCAAAATCAACAAGGTTAGTAGCAAAAATGGCAAACAGAAGATTAAAAGAATGTGAAAGAGTTTACATAAAGGATTTTATTCTTCTTGGCTTGACAAACTTAAAGCCAAGCAAATGTTTGTTTAAAGAAGCAAGAGAGAAGTTTGTCGTGGACAAGAAGACAATATATGCAATCTGAAAAATGATCCAAGAAGCCATAAATTCTGGGGTATCAATTGATGTTAAATCTAGGCAGAATGGCAATTTGAAGCCAAAGACACCTCTGGACATGGCCAGATTTCTTCTTATTCTTAAAGAAGACAGACACAACATACGACAAGCAGCACGTAAGTACTGATTTTGTATTTTATGTTTAATTCATCAATTCTCAGAAATGTATATCATGTTCATTGCACAAGTGTAGCTTTATGTTCATATCAGCAACTAACAAGAAACAAGTATAGCTTTCTGTTCCAAGAAGCCGTAAAATTCAACAAATACACCTTTCTGTTAAAATCAGCAAAAGAAAAATGCATCATGTTTGTTGCACAAGTGTAGCTTTCTGTTCAAATCAGCAACTAACAAGAAACAAGTATAGTTTTCTGTTCCAAGAAGCCGTAAAATTCAACAAATATACCTTTCTATTAAAATCAACAAACCAGTTGCATCATGTTTATTGCACAAGTGTAGCTTTCTGTTCATATCAGCAACTAACAAGAAACAAGTATAGCATTCTGTTCCAAGAAGCCGTAAAATTCAACAAATATACCTTTAAATTAAAATCAGCAAACCAATTGCATCATGTTTATTGCACAAGTGTAGCTTTCTGTTCATATCAGCAACTAACAAGAAACAAGTATAACATTATGTTCCAAGAAGCCGTAAAATTCAACAAATATACCTTTCTATTAAAATCAGCAAACCAATTGCATCATGTTTATTACACAAGTGTAGCTTTCTGTTCATATCAACAACTAACAAGAAACAAGTATAGCTTTCTGTTCAAATCAGCAACTAACACTTTAGTGTTATCAATTCAATTTCAGTCAATTATGGAGTTAGTGCATCATCCATATGGAGATGGATACACGAGGGTGCATTGAAATGCAGAAAAATCATGGGTGCACCCTGCTCTAACAGAGGCACACAAAATAGCCAGAATCAGATGGTGTCTACAAGCACTAGTGATCAATTCATAAGGTGTTATCACATACATTAGCATGGATCAAATTGTGCATATCGACGAGAAGTGGTTCTACATTCAGAAATTGAAGGACTCATACATTCTGCTACCACTATAAGAAGTACCATATGATGATTGTCAAAGCAAACACTATGTAGGTAAAGTGATGTTCATGTGCTGTGTTGGAAGGCCTGTCTATGACATAACTGGTCAATGTGTGTGGGATGGTAAGATTGGTGTATGGCCATTTGTCGAAGAGGTAGCAGCTAGGAGATCTTCTATTAACAGACCAGCAGGCACTATTGAAGTTAAAGCAATAGCATCTGTCACTAAAGAGGTAACGGCTGACATGCTAATCAACAAGATCATACCAGAGATTAAGTCAAAGTGGCCACAAAATATGTCGAAGGCCATTCTAATTCAGCAAGACAATGCAACACCACATGTTTCAAATACAGATGATCAATTCATAGAAGCTGCACAAAGTGATGGATTAAACATCAAGCTTATCAATCAACCAGCTAAGTCACCTGACTGTAATATTCTTGATTTAGGTTTTTTCAATTCAATTCAAAGTCTTCAAAGTAAAATGCAAACAAAGTCAACAGAGGATCTCATATGTGCAGTACAAATGGCATATGAAGGACAAGATGAGAACACAATTGACAATGTGTTCTTAGATCTCCAATTGGTCATGACTGAGATTCTTGGTGCTAGAGGTCACAACAATTTCAAAATTCCACATATAGGTAAAGGAAAGCTGAAGAAAATGGGAGTGTTACCAAGAAATTTCACAGTCCACACTCAACTAGCAATGGACTGCATTGATTACATGAAGGAGATGGAAGAAAAGATTGGTAATCCTTCCTTGTTGGAAGGATTATGGTATGATCCAGAGTAGCCATAGTGTTGGATCATTATTTTGTTGCAACTACACATAGTTGTATGCATGGATGTGTTATGCTACACCTATGCGTAGTTTAAGCATGAATGTATTTAGGCAATGCCACCCTTTTGTATGTATTTTGTACCAATCCTCAAACCAGTAGTATCACTGGATTGGTTGTAAACATGAATGTATTTAGGCAATGCCACCCTTTTGTATGTATTTTGTACCAATCCTCAAACCAGATGTGGAATATTATCATTGGATTGGTGGTGTTTGGTTTAGGTGGAACCACAATGTGAATCACGAAGTTTACTCATACACATATACAACCAAACAATTTCAAACAACTCTCGTACAATCACAACATTCATTGAGTTGTGTAGTGTTAACATAAAACCAACCAATCCTCAAACCAGATGTGAAATATTATCATTGGATTGGTGGTGTTTGGTTTAGGTGGAACCACAATGTGAATCACAAATTTTACTCAAACACCTATACAACCAAACAATTTCAAACAACTCTCATACAATCACATCATTCATTGAGTTGTTTAGTGTTAACATCAAACCAACCAATCCTCAAACCAGATGTGAAATATTATCATTGGATTGGTTGTCTTTGGTTTAGGTGGAACCACAATGTGAGTCACAAAGTTTACTCAAACACCTATACAACCAAACAGTTTGATGTTACATTAAGTCCATGATCAACACTGTATACCTGTGCATATATACTCTCAGTCCATGTTCAACATTGATACATCATCGAGTAGATACTATAATTACATTGTTGATTGACATCAACACAATCACAAATCACAGTTGCATAAATCAGAGTAGGCCACATAGCACAGAGGATCAATTGCATTAATCAGATCACAATTGCATTAATCAGATCACAAGATCACAACACAAGAACAACAACATATCCACAAGTTAACAGCACAAGATCACATCACAAGAACAGTGTAACCCAGTTTCACAACAAGGAGATCAGGAACCCTAATCAACATATTCACAGTCAAAGTTTTAAAAACCGGACCGGCCATCGAACCGGTGAGGCACCGGTTCACGGTCGGACCGGTCGGACCGGTTTAATCGCACGTTTATTTAATAATATATATTTATAATTTTTATTTTAAATAGTAAACATAATGAAAAACAGACATAAAAAAAATACTTGAATATTATAATTTGAATCTTATTTAGCGTTATAATATTGTTATAGCAATAGCCATGTTTATAAAAACCAAATTATGGTCAACAACAATTATATTTTGAGGTTTATAAAATATATAAAGATGTTTCAACAATATATATATATATATATATATATATAAAGATGTTGATTGACATTAACAAATATATTTTGAGATTTATATACAAATAGCCGTAAATTTTAAGAACACGACAAATAAAATAATCGTGTCTATTTTTTAAGGAGCGCATTTTCATTTTTTTTAATAACAATTTCTATCGTAGCGATAAATATTTATGGTTGTGAAAATTTGGGTGTAAATGCTTAAGTACAATTTGCGATATAATTTACGATTGAAATACTTTCACAAAACAAAATACTCCTAATCTCTTAGATTTCTAAAAAAAAAAAAAAAAAAAACGGACGAACAGTTAAAATTGGTTCCTTATCATGCTAGTAGAATTAAGTAATTTACTGCTCTGTTACATTAATAAAAGCTTCGCTGGCGTGGTGGTAAGCGTCCTTTTCCTCTTCAGTGAGGTCAGGGGTTCGATTCTTCACATTGGCGCAATATGGCTTTTAATTTACGAACCGGGCGGGTCAGCTGCCGGCTGGTTCGACCGGTTCACCGGTTGAACCGCCGGTTTGGATGACGTGGCCCAGTTCTGTTGCATAGCCGGTCTTATAACTGGACCGGACCGGTCAAGGCCCGGTTCGCCGGTCCTACCGGCCGGTCCGGTCCGGTTTTTAAAACTATGTTCACAGTAACAGATTCACAACCACTTCAGAAGCCATAATTAACAGAGTCAAAGAAACAGAAGCCACAAGTAACAATCTGGAGATTAATATGCATAGAGATGAACAAGGAGATCAGAAACCCTAATTCATATGCATAGAGATGAACAAGGAGATCACAAGTAACATAAAAAACAGGACTTTTAAATAAAGAGAAGGATGAACAAGAACCTCCCTCCTCGAAGTATTTGGGTACTAAGATCCGAAGCATGGAATCAACAATTGCTTGTCTTTCAGCATCGTCTTTTTGGTTTAGATCGGCCTCACTAACAGGTTCCTCCTTCCAATCGCCACCATCAAACACCCTTACATCGCCGGCCGGAAGTGGATCTGGAAGCCGACGGGACTGCGTCTCTCCGTTTTCTTCTGAATCAGAAACCCACAAACCCGCACCGTTGAACGGCTCAAATGAATCGGCAACCCATGAATCCACCGATTCAAACCCCTCCATGGGGTTACAATCCATCACCCATAAACCCTATAACAAATCGACAAGGAAACAAGTCGGGTTCCGGGTGCTTTGTTGGTTTCCTCCACAGATCGGTGTTTATTGATGCGATCTGAGGAGAAATCAACCAAAACTGATAAGAGATTGCATCGATGGTGGAAGAGAGACAGAGGGAGGTGAAGAAGACAAGAGAGTTCTAGAGAGGTAGTGAGAGAAATTCAAATACGGAAATGAGGAGAGATGAACTAAACCGATAGGTATTGTTCATGAGTAGGGTTACAATGGGCTGGATCTTTTGTTTCTGCTGGGTTTGGGTTAGGTTGAATTTGGGTTAGGTTGCATTTGGGTTAGACTAAAATGGAAATTAGCTTAGTTGATTGGGCCACTAATCAAATTATTGGTGGCCCAATCTTATTGTAAATAATACATAAAGTAATGAAGTGGGGTATTCATTGGAGGATAAAACAGTCTTTTGCAGCAAAAAACTTACCAAAAAAGAAAAGGGGGAGAAAGAGAAGAAACAGACGAAAATAGGAAGGGGGAGAAAGAGAAAAAACAGAGTGGTACATCTTTTTTCTTGAGCTTTTGTGTCACAGACTTTTTCACACTATCTTAAAAGACAGCTTAAAATCCAAAAAGTCCACACCAAACTCACTCATGATCTAAATTCTAATCATACCCATTATGGACGAAATTGAAAGAAAAACAAAACTTCGCATCACCCTATAAATAGGGTTTCGTCCTGATCGACAGCTCACCGCTCTGCTATCTCCTTTCCCTCCGACGACTGAACTGTTGACCCCAAGCCCCCAAAACCGGTGAGTAATCTCTCAGTTACAATCTTACTCGCGATCTATGGATAGTTAAACTGTATATGTGATTTAGCCATAACTGTTTCTCAATCCTGATTTAAAGACTTGTTTTTTTGCCCGGAAAAAAATTGGTCTTGGATTGTAAAAATTGGATTTTTGATGATGACCTTATTAATTAGTTAGTGGGTATTTACTCTGCAACTGCATTCTTCATGTGTTTAATCACTGTGAATACATGTTAATTTTCCACTAATTGTGAAGCTTTATAGTACTACCTCCGTTCCTTCTCTATCACATCGGTTTGACTTTTTTACTCCTATCGGGATCACTTTGACCGGGTGATTCGGATAGCAAAACGATGCCATATTTTGATAATTTTTTCACCGTGTTATAGAGCAACTTTTACTCTACAACGCCATGAGAAAATTATCAAAAAATTGCGTCGTTTGGCTACACAAATCACCGGGTCAAAGTGACCCAGTGAATAGTGACAAAAGTCAAACCGGTGTGACAGAGAAGAAACGTTGGTAGTATTTCATTAGTTTGAATTGTTGGGGTTTCTTGATAATAATCAATCATGTGACTGCATTGTTCAGGTGCTTAATTATATATGAAAAAGAGGCCTCAAAGCTCTTCAGCTCCGGCGGAGCCCGGAGGAAGCCAAAATCCCCCTAATGCATCACCGGCTGGTGATGAGAATACCCTAAGAAGTGAGGGTGTTAGAAGCCCTAAGAGACCGGCGTATGCGGTATTGGCACTGTTTATTCTGGTAATTAATGGGTCTTGGGCTGTTTACCATTATCAGTACGAGAGCTTGCCGGAGCCTCTTGGTGCCGATCAGGCGGGGAAGAGGGGTTTCTCCGAGAAGGAAGCGATAAAGCATGTTAGGGCATTGACTGAACTGGGTCCACATACTGTTGGATCTGATGCTCTAGATGTTGCTGTGCAGGTCAGCGTCTAAAAGTTGTTTATTGCTTCTGCGTGGTTTATGGTAGAATGAGTGTGATGTTGTTTGAAGTTCAGGCATAGGAACACTGACTAACACTGCGATATATGCTTGCTGAAATAAGAACAAATAATGGTTTAATGCTGGTAGGGTCGTTTGTGAACTATACTTCTTTAGTTTCACTTTCTTTAGGTTCGAGGAAGTAAATGAAAGTAGCATGCTGCAAGTAACCATGGGGATATTCCACATGTATAAGCAAAGTATTCAGGAGTCAAAGGATTAAGGACTATGTAAAATGATGTTGGATTCTCAGAAACTGTTAGATTCTCATGAAAGTGCAGCACTGCGCAGATTCTCTTAGCTTGCTAGAAGCCCACAGTTTTATAGTTCTTTCCGGGAGCTTCATACTGACTATCAAGTCCTACAGATATCGAACGGTGGTCAGATCTAGTTTAATTTAATTCCGTCATTCTTAAGCTCGACAAACTTTGAAAAACTCGAAGAGAATCAGATAGGCCATTTGACCTGAGGTTGAATTTCCTTGAAGAAACAAGAAGATAGTTTCTCTGAGTATTTTACTGTTTTTTTTTTGCAGAAGTGACAGGTTGACTATATATTGTACAAAATAAAAGTGCAAGAAGTATGTCCCGATGAATTGCAAATGTGGTTTCTAAGATGGGTTTAGGAAAATTCGGAAGCAGTATTGACAATTTTCATGTTGGGTACACTCTAAATAATACTAGATCATCTTCTTATGGCACAAGGCAACTAAAGGTGTTGTTGTTAACTTCAGGCCAACCAAAATTTTTTGCCCATCCAAAAGCTCAAAGGGTCAAGCCATCACATTTTTTTTAAGTAGTTCTAAAATAGAGGTACCTCCATGAGCTCGTATATGATGGACATGGGTTGTTGATGATGGATCATGGTAAAGGCACTGTCTATAGAGTATAGAGTGGTGTTGTAAAATTAGGCAGATGGGGTACAGAAAGGTGGCGCTGGCCATGTTCCTGTTAACAAATATGGTGATAGAGGTATAATGTGTGAGAAATTGGATCAAGGTGTTCCATGAGGACTCATGGGTTCCACGGTCATTTACGTGAAGAGAATGCTTTGTCTTCAGAATACGTGCTTGGAATTTTTGTTAGGAGAACTCTATACAGGACAGAGTCAGCAGTCTTGAGGAGTAGGAGCATATTGCTTCCCTCTCTGTGGCTGGTTGATGGCAGTTTTGAGCTAATTACTGATTGCTTCATGCTTAATCTGAAAATTGATCTATTTGGTGCACTATTTGGGCAACTTGGGAGACTTGGAAGATCCGATAATGGGAACCTATCTTTTGAATGATAAAATCCAGTCTTAACTCTACTGGTCTACTGATGATTATTCTCTCTCTGTGGTTCATCACGTTTACATCACATTTATTAGTGTTATCCATGTTGGTCCTTCAGTCCATAGCCGGGGCATGTAACCTTAAAATTGACATGAAGCTTATGTGTCCCTTGGGGATTATTGGCTAGTGTTTCTTCTTCATTTTGTATTAGTATATATTTTGTTTGATTATTTCAGTTTAACATCTGCCTTATATTTTTCAAACATTGAACAAATGAATAATGAATAATTGAACAATCCCGCTGTGTCCACACCTCGTCTCACTTCTTTCTCCTTTTTCCCTTATGAGCCTATGCTCTAAGTTCCCTTCTCTGTAAAATAATTACACTTTTCTTTGTGAAAGAATTGAGGTTCACAGATGACCAAATAGGGACACTGGATCAATTTGATGCAAAACCCTGGAATCTAGAGATCGAAGCATCTTCCCTAATGTGTGAAAGAATATTAATCCTATGATTCCAGATGGTATTCAAATGTTGTTGGGCTATGTCTATTGAATTCCTTGGATCATTAACCTGGGACATCATACTCATTTTTTGGTGAACTTTCTTGAGTATATCTAAATAATATCCACTCTGTTTCGCAAATGTTTGGCCATTTTCTTGGTATTCCAGTTGGAGTGTTACTTTAGTCTCTGATAGAATGAAAGGTACTTGCAAAAGAGTAACTAACTAACCAACCTCACACCAGGCGTCGAACTTTAGACTAATTTTTGGGAGTGAGATTTTCTTTTTCTAAATGTAGGACACATTAAGATTTTTACTACTATAAATGACTTACTCAGAAGAATTATATTTCGAGCATTGCAATTCCAAGTTGACTAAGTGGAGAATGTTACGTTTGCTAATAGTATACACATTCTCGATTTCTTCCTTTCAGATTATCATATGCAGTCTAGAACGTAGAACACGATTCGATTTTATGTAGATTAAAATATTTTTTGTGCCTAAGCTTCAAAACCTCGTAGCGTGGGCGTGGGGCAGTCATGTTGCATCTTTCATCTGCTTAAGGGATCTGTAATTCTCACGCACATGTCTAGTTGGTGTGTTTGTCTTCATGAGAAATCATGTTATAGAAACCTTCATACTATCTTTGCTTCTCTCTGCAGTATGTCTTGACCGCAGCAGAAAATATAAAGAAAACAGCTCACTGGGAGGTTGATGTTCAAGTTGATTTTTTCCATGCGAAGACAGGTGCTAACCGCTTGGTTAGTGGACTTTTTAAGGGGAAAACACTTGTTTATTCAGATCTATCTCACGTTGTCTTGAGAATATTGCCAAAGTATTCATCAGAAGCTGAAGATAGGGCTATTCTGGTCTCCTCCCACATTGATACGGTTTTCTCAGCGTGAGCTTCCTTTGCCGCTTTTATGTGACTCTGATTATATATTTCTTGCCTGCTTTATTAATGGAATTCTTGTAGTGCATGTTTGTGGTAATGGTGATGCAAGTAACTTTGCCGTTGTTCTTTTTCTTAATGTGTCTGTTGTAGTGTCCGGCTGTGGATGTTTTTATTTGTGCACACACACATGTTATAGATACAGAGTTTCATTATTGTATTGTCTTGGGAGCTAATAAAACCAAAAAATGCTAGTCGTTACAAAGATGGATCTTACACTCTTGATCTACTACAACAAGTCTTTTTTCCCAGTTTAACCAGGGTCCGGTACTTGGATCAAGCTTCTCCAGTTGTTCTGCCCTTGTTTCCTCCCCTAGGTTTAATTTGACCAAATCATATCTTATTGTTTCTACCTAGGTTTCCCTCTCGCCCGTCTACCATTGTTGGTCTGAACCTAAAAAGCACGATACATATACGGGTGTCGGATACGGTACGGGAATGGACACGGAATGCCTTATTTTCTAAGAAAATGAGGATACGCCACGACATTGATTTATCAACATTATTACTATCTTTTTATATATATATATATATATATATATATATATATATATATATATATATATATAGAGAGAGAGAGAGAGAGAGGACGAAATGTTGGTTCCAACTTCTTTAATATTTATAGCTTAAATATCACGGAAAAGCATAGCTTAAAGTATAAGAATGAGAAGAGAACTAGGAGTAGCTTACGCGGATTTGAGTTTGACGAGTTGTGTTTGGGAAAGCCCTTGAAGTAGTCGCACATGAGAACTTAGAACCTTGCTTCAACTTTTGGTTCAAAAGGGCAACATTTTCTTATATTGAGCCCTCAATTGATCATATATATCATATCTACTGTAGCTTAATTATATTTTAACCCATTTAAAGTTAAAATACTTCATAAAACAAGCCGTGTGAAAGTCTAATAAACACAAAGGGGCGACTGTCATCTTTCGTTAAGTGTTCCTAACGTGTCCCCCAGGTGTCCATTATAATAAAATTCTCTGAAATACCCGGACACACCAGCAGGATTGTCTGACATGTATTTTGGACTGTCGTGCGTGTCTCCAAGTGTTCCAAAGTTTCCGACACGGGTAATGCCCCTATTTTGGAGTGTCCATGCTTCCTAGGTCTGAACCATATTATTTTTCCTAACCGGTGAATCGAACAGCCTATGATACACAATTACACATGACCAAACCACCACAAACGATCTCTTTTTATCTTCTACAGGTGCACTGTAAGTAGGAAATGATCCACCTCAATACCAAGTACTTATGTGATTTTCAGACTCACTCTTTGATCTTCTCTATCCAAACTTGCTTTTGTTGGTCACGATTGATTGCTATCTAGTCATTTTTGGGCAGAAAAAGCTTTATAACTATAAGGAGCTTGACTATCTTCTATCTAGTTTAATTTTGACTCCGGGGCATATATGGAGAATGGTGAAGTTTCTTGGTACTGTCACCAACTTTTTACTATGCCCCTTAATTGAGGCAACTACCTCTATTCTCCTCACCTAAAGCCAGAAAATGAGTCAACTGAATTGAATTATGTGCCTGCAATACTCCCTAGTATCTAATCGTGTATATTGTATCTTTTAGGGAAGGAGCTGGTGATTGCAGTTCGTGCATAGCTGTTATGCTAGAGCTTGCTAGAGGAGTCTCTCAGTGGGCCCACGGATTTAAGAATTCTGTCATATTTTTGTTTAATACTGGGGAGGAGGAGGGCCTAAATGGTGCTCATAGCTTCATCACTCAGGTCTGGTTCATCTAAGGTGTACCATTATTTTATTTGTTTGTTTTTTTGCATCATGCTTAATATGCATTTTTTTCAGATTTTTTATCAGATAACTTTAAGTACTAGTTTTAAATTGACTACCAACGTGTGAACAAGCATATGTTTTTCACACATCAAAGATAGTTCTGTAGTAGGGTTTAACTTTTTGTATCCATATCCAGACTGTACATTGTGATTCCCTACAAAAGAATCACACTTACTATATTATAGTTTTGATGATTGTCATTTTGGTAAAATTTGATACGTTTCTGTTCTTCTCTTATGTCATTTAAAATATCGAACAAGTAAACATAATCAAACCTTTCTTTTGAATACAATTTACTTTATTTACTTAGTGGTTTCTTTTGAATATAATTCTAGATCACCCAAACACCTCTCGGAGTTTGTCATATTTTTTTTGTTGAAAGCTCGGAGTTTGTCATATGGAATAACTGTAGCAGTTACAGCTGATTATCTAAAAAGACAATGTACGATACTCCAATCAAGCCTGGACATGTTAAATCCCTACTTTCAGGTGTCGTATACATCCTCAGACGCAATTTTTACAGGCCAAGAGGACATTTGTTCTTTCTGGAGCATAGCGCCCACAGTAATAGGATCCTGTAGAGCTGATTAAGGGACTAGATGTCTAATGATATGAAGTGCTGTTTCATATATTAATAAAATCAAGGAGTTAAACTTCGTTTTTCTTTCCAATTACTGTTGCTCTCTCTCTCTCTCTCTCTCTCACACACACACACACACGAAGATAAGTGAAATATATAGTTTCACTCACACCAAGTACCGAGGCCGAATTCTGAAAGGCCAGTACGTCCTTTTAATTTGTGGACCATATATGTTGTTGCCAATCTTTGTGTGCTTTTTGCTATAGATATACTTGTGTTCATATCTGGTGCCAACGTAATTTCACACTCAAGCTTAGTAGCCTTTTTTTTTTGGCTAAATATACGTTTCCTTTTGTACCTGTAGCATCCCTGGAGTAGTTCTATTCGTTTGGCTGTTGACTTGGAAGCCATGGGCATCGGAGGGAAGTCTGGCATATTTCAGGTCTGACGAATGAATTAATTCAGTATATTCACATTTAAGCAAGTTTGATTCTCCATCTCATCATGGAATAAAGTTTTGTATATCTAACTTGCAGATGACTTTAGTCTTTGCAACGATTAATTGATTACGCTTCAATTGATATCGGAAATATCATGTTGAAATGAGCAAACTGGCGATTTTGAGTCTTAAATTTTATGTTTGAATATTTGATGATTGAACGACTTGTACCTTGTCTTTCTTTTCTGATCTCATGTACTACAAAAAGCTGGCTGACTTGGCGCTTACTAACTTTTCTCCCAGCCATTTGTTAGTTTGGATTATTAGATATTCCTCTCTGTTTTCTTATGTATAGAATTGTTGATGCTACTTTAAGAGATATTCATTACGTCCTTCCATCTTCCTTTGAATTTAACATTCTTCATTTAACAGACAGGTCGTGATCCGTGGGCTGTCGAGGCCTTTGCCATGGTGGCCAAGTACCCATCCGCCCAAATCACAGGACAGGTCTGGCACTTTTACTCATGTCATATTTGTTTCTTTCTGTTAGCATTTGTCTGGCATTTCACTAAGTTTCGCTTCTTACCATCACCATAGCTTAAAACTAATTCATATCCTCATTCTCCATAGGTTGGTTTTAACTTTGTACACAATAGAACCAGAAATGCTCCCTCTGTCCCACAAAAATTGTCCCTTTCTAAAACTCCAACTCTATAAGGGGACATGCATCATTTGCACACATGATTACATTTTGTGATGATAATAACTTTCTATTGGACATTGCTGTCAATACACTCATTTCGAACATAAACACAGGAAAGCGGACAATTATTTTGGGACATTCCAAAATAGAATAGTGGACTATTTTGTGGGATGGAGGGAGTATAAGTTTTACTCTTCAATGAAAATAAATCAACTCTGTGCATATGTCCATTTCTAGTAGGTCTTATTCATTTGCTTCATAACTTATATTCCAAGATAATCTTAGCTCTGCAGGATCTCTTCTCTTCTGGAGCCATAAAATCTGCAACAGATTTTCAAATTTACAAGGAAGTTGCAGGTCTTTCAGGGCTTGACTTTGCATACACAGATAACACAGCTGTATATCACACAAAGGTCTCATCTCATGCCTTGACTTCTCAATATTCTCAAGTCTTTCTGTGTTTCAGTGCATGCATTATTATATAATGAAATTTTTCAATATATAGAAAATGCAGGGAAGGTGAGCAGCTTATTTTAGGATATTTGAGTCCTTATCAAGATAATCTTAACTCCATTTCATGAATTTTGTCTTTGATTTTTTCCTGCAGTACAACTGTACAATGATACATTGACAGGGAAAATAAAATCCACAGTCTTTTAAATGAGAGTCAAAGGTCTATCTTTTTAGTTCACTTAAACCTGAATTGGGTTTGGTTTGGTATCATTCAAGCTGTACTTATTATAAATGCTCGAGAACTCTTGTCTACTTCTCCAAATATGTCATATCACATATGTATGCGGGCCTGTCCAACCGTTGTTCTTAAAAGGCCTGTTAGAAGAGAGTGACATGATCCGCATTGACAGAAGACGGTAGGGTAGAGAAAGCTAAGCATAAGTATAAACTCATCTGAACATGGCATAAAATAATGAATTGAGCCATATATTTGTCGAGTTTGATTCGAGTATGTAAGAATGTTGATCGTGAAGTAAGCATAGCATATAAGGCTGTCTTTAAACATTGGGGCCTCCTGACTGTGTGACTACTTGGGTTCTGCCCTTGAAATGAATGAGCAAATGTAAACTGTCATGTTCATCATGCGCGGGGTACAATGAATTGAATATTAACTCAACGATCAATATTTATTTTTCCCCATTCTAGATACAATCATTCAGCTATTTTAGTGCCCTTATTTTATTTGCAAAGGAAAACGGAACTATCAAGAAAGAATTGGGTGATTGGTGCCTTCTTGTATTCTGTGGTTTTCGTACAATAACAGGAATTGGGAGATCATTCAGGATGCGTTTGCTTAGCTCAACCCTGAGTTATGCCCGTCTTATTGTTTTTCTTCTAAAATAATACTTCTAGAAATATTTGTTAGTTCTGGTTTCCATATCTTGTCAGCTACCATGCAAAGAACAATACATATCCGCAAAATTAGTTGAACTGATTGTGGAGTAAAATAAACGTTTCTGCTGGGCTGCAGAACTTGTATGACCGAATAGATGACTTATGTTTCTAAAAAGATTGTTAATGCCATAGAGATTATTGAAGACTCCGATTTTTTTTATCTGTCTGATCCATGATGAATATGTGATGAAATGTTCTTTCTATGCAGAATGACAAATTAAAGCTTTTGACTCCGGGGTCTCTTCAGCACCTTGGAGAAAATATGCTTGCTTTTCTCCTTCACGCCGGTGCTTCCTCTAACATTCCTAGTGTAGAGGCAACCAAAGCAGACCAAGAGAATGCCCATGACCCTGCTGTATATTTTGACATTTTGGTAGGGTTTCTATTTCTGAATCACCTACTGTTCTTGGCTGGATCTTTTGTTCTGCAGGAAAAAGTTAATGCCCTGGAAATTCTTTTTTGTATTATGTCATTTTCTAAAAATCGTGCATATTGCAGGGGTCTTACATGGTTGTATACCGACAGCGCTTTGCCAATATGCTTTATAATTCTGTGATACTGCAATCGCTTTTGATATGGTGTACATCACTACTACTGGGTGGTTATCCGGCTGTAGTGTCGTTAGCATTGTCATGTCTGAGTGTTGTCCTCATGTGGATATGTTCTTTGGGTCTCTCAATCCTTGTTGCCTTTATTCTGCCTCAAGTGTCCTCATCACCCGTGCCATTTCTTGCAAGCCCATTGCTGGCAGTTGGTCTATTTGCTGCTCCTGCTCTCCTTGGAGCACTAACTGGCCAACATTTTGGTTATCTGATTCTTCAAAAGTATTTATTGGGTGTATCATCCACAAGAAGGGCCAATCTGTCTCCCACTGTTCAAGCTGATTTGGCAAAGCTAGATGCTGAAAGGTGGCTCTTTAAAGCCGGTTTAGTACAGTGGCTTGTTCTGCTGTCATTGGGAAATTATTATAAGATCGGTTCTTCCTATTTGGCTCTTGTATGGCTAGTTGGACCGGCATTTGCATGTAAGTTACACTTACCATAGCCTGTTGTTAAACTATGAACAGTAGCCTTTACCTCATTCTATACGACAGGATCAAACTCTCCTTAAAAAAACAGACTGTGTTTGCATGCTGCAGATGAAAATCTCTTTGGTTTAAGATCAATCAATTTGTTAGACTCCTAATTGATGTGAATAGTTATCGGTTTTTATGGCTACTGTATCCTGTAAGCCTAGTGCATATGGAGTTATGGACTAGTTTGAGAATCAGTAAACAATTCTTAAAAACATTTGAAGTCAAATTATATACTTCTATAGATCCTATTTACAAATTTTCTACTGTCCAGGTTTAAATTGAAGTTCAGAATTTCTATTTATGACATCATGATTAAAATTATCATTATTGTTAACGTTGCAAGAAACATATAATTAAAATAATTACGACACTCAAATATTAGGAACATACAAACCCAGATTTCAGCAAAAATAACCTTTATTTACTCTGAAAGTGAAATGTCATGTTGGACAGCTACAAAGAAGTGCAGAGATTTCCAGTTTTTCATCTCATATGCATAGAAATAATTTGATTGTCAAAGGAGGAACAAATGTCTTCTCAATTTTGATGTTAATTCTGGAATGTGAAACAGGTTAAAATCATCATTTAGGCATGGCATATCAAAATAGGAAATAAACCAGCCAGTACTGCATTTACCTGGTTACATGATACTTGTTGTTGAGATACAAAATGAATAAGGATTAGACACTGATGACCTAGGAATTGTCAATTGTGCTAGTATGAGTTTATTAACTGAAATTAAAGGACGGAAAACCATCAATGACAAATGGCCCACTGAGATTCATCACATGATAACCACATTCGTCAGAATTGACATGTGATCCAGATAGGCATGGCTCAAGGAGATAGAGAATTAGTGTTGCTCATGCATGATTCATGATGATTCCTTTGTCCTATTTATACCTACATATATATAGCAGATTATTGTCTGGGCATTATGTAATATGGAGTTAGCTTTTCTTTTCTGGTAAATTGTTAATAGTGTATAAGCATATGCTTTTACACTAGTCAGATGTGAACAAATCCATTGCTCCTGACTTTTCGTAGCTGACTGGTTCACTGAACTTTTTCGGCCTTCTCTTTTATTAGTAGAGGATTTACAATAGGCATTCTGAGAACTGCTTCTCGACCTTTACATCCTAGGTGATGATTAGTTTGGATTTTGTTTTTGGGTTTACTAATTGTATATTCCTCTATATCTAGATGGTTTGCTGGAAGCAACTCTGTCTCCAATACGGTTACCAAGGCCTATCAAGACTTTGACTCTGCTGATGGGCCTGTCTTTTCCCTTTTTGATTTCTGCTGGCTCGTTTATTCGTCTGGCAGGCACAATCATCGGCTCTGCAGTGCGATTTGACAGGTAAAAGGTCTTTCACTTTATGAAGTACATAAATGACTAATCAAAAGTTAGTTTCTTTCATTTCAATATATCAATTTGATCACCTCAATGATCTTTCTGATTGGACTCAATTTTTGTGATTCATGTTCAAAAACACCCATGCGATCGCCCTCTGAATTGTCAGGGTTCATATTTTACTATTAAGATTGAGTAGTTTATGTAATGCTGGAGATGCTTCAGAAAAACCTGCGTACCGCCATGTAATTAAAGGAGCATTTAAATCACGGTTCGAATTGCAATTCCACAGTTCTAATCTATTATGGTTAGCTGTAACATTCAGACATGCTTTATGAAACAACTAATTTGTCTGCTGTATGTAGATTTGAATCTGGCCTTGAACGAGTGGGCATGTTAGAGATATAGGGAATTGTTCGCTTGTGGAATCTAGGTGAAAGTAAGAATCAGTTAGTGCAAATTTGAATAGTCAGTCTTATGTACGTATATATACAACATCTTGAACAAAGAAATGATTTTGTCTAGCGCATATCTCGAGGAATGATGGGAATAAAATTCACATGTATCATTTTTCGGAAATAATATCCTGCATAGATGGCTTGCATTTGCTTAGTTTGGCAATGTACTTCACTTAAGTCACATATTATTCTGAGTGAACCTTTGATTCTGTAACTTAGTACATGAACGTTATATAAAAGCAGGCTATCCATATTACAGTGGAGGAACTCGGATGTAACATTATTTTTTTGTATATGAGTGTCATTCATGCAGTTTATTGATTCTGTAATTCTCATATTGGTTTTATGTTTGGTTAATATTGTTGATAAAAATCTGGTGCTTGTCTATGAAATGGCTTACATTCAAGTTTAGAGAGTATGCTTCCTTCTAACTGATGACAATCTTGCATTTTTGTTTGCAGAAACCCTGGTAGCACCCCTGAATGGGTGGGGAGTGTAATACTTGCTGCATATATCGGAATCATCGTGTGTCTGACTTTGGTGTATCTCCTTTCATGTGTTCACTTTTCAGGTTCCTGTTTATATATTCCACTATTTTTTAAGTAACGCGAGTATGGTTATTGGGTTGGAGTGTGAATTCATAAAATGAGAGAGATTATAATTGCAATAAAGGAAAACTCTACCCGTGGTTGTCTTGGTAATAATGTCCAGAAAATAAGATAAACATAATATTTTATCAGCAACAAAGCTGTTACTAATCAGTAACTGTTTTTTAACTTTGGGTCCAGATTACCTGTGTTCGGACTTGCTTTCTTGATTCTAAACCCAACACCAAGTGTACTTTCTTGCTCTTCCTAACTTCAGCCTTTCTTATTTGTTTTATTTTTTAGGGGCAAAAACACCAATTATCATTGCAACAATTACGCTGTTTGGTCTCTCATTAGCTGCTGTGTTATCCGGCTTCGTTCCGCCATTTACTGAAGATATTTCGAGAGCTGTTAATGTAAGTATCCTCGTACTTTTCTGACATTTTTAAGTGTACAAGCGTTGATGCTGAGAAAAGTAGGTGTAGGATGTGATTATGGAGATAGCAATCTAGAATATCCTTTTAGGTGAGAGCCAACGTTCCTCCCAGTTGCCAGATTGGAGAAATATAGGAATCATCAAGGTCACCGTGGCTGTTTATTTCAGTCTCCAGTTTTTAGTAAGATAAAGTAGTACATTCAGATCCTGATACAGTGAGAACACCTGTAGGCCTTCATTGCCGCGGCGGAGTACCTGCACTATATATGTTATACATGTACTAGGCTAATGATGACAAAAATACTATTGGGCTGAACTATGCATAACTAAAGACCAAGAAGATATCAACAAGCAAAGCTAAAAAAACAAAAGGCCAACTACACACAATAAACTAGCAGAAGTAGGTCTATTCTCGTATTAAGCCCAACTCACAAACAGTGAACCCAAGACACCGTAAACCGCTTCATCTGTTCAGCTTAGCGGTGGCGGTGGTGGACCGGGCGGTATGCAAGACTGGCGGTGACCTGGAAGCCGGAACAAAGAGAGCAAGAGTGCAAAAATGATAATGTCTCCAGAGGAAATGATGAGTGCAATTGCCAAAAGCCTATTCCGGAACAAACACGGTGACAGCCTGCAAATCCCAACAACAAACAACAAAAAACGCATTTGATTTGGCGCAAGAGAGGGCTACGCATGTGGGCCAAAACAGACCACCAAGAGTAAACCAAAAGAGAAAAACCCCACAATTACTCCAGATACCCCTTTTTGATATGGTCTGAATAAGACCTGCAGCAGGAGGGTTGCTTCAAAATCCATACACACAACGCTTACACCAGATCAGTCACAGGAGAGACACGAAACTCTGCTTCTATCAAGACCAAAAAAAGAAAATACAACAATACAAATGAAATCCCTCTGCCAAGAGAGAATCAAACCCCTTAAATGGAACCATGAAAGAACGGGGCTTATGATCCTGATTAGGTGAACAGAAACCCACCGAAAGAGTTAGATCACAAAAGAAATCTGAAGCTTTGGTGGTGAAGGGCCGAAACCTGAGACCGGAGGTGAACAAGACATGACTTTCTTGGGTTGTAGATCGGAGGTAGGGGGGTGCATAGAAGCAGGGGAAGGCGAGAAATCTGACGGGTAATGCCGAGGCGGCGCTACCCGTCAGAGGAGACAAACTGAACAGCGCTTCTCTCTCTAGTCACCTCACATGTTAACATCAATGGAGGCTTGATGCCAAGAAAATAAATTTTAATAACTTTTATAGTCATGTCATCATGTAGGCTGCTTAGTGAGAGAATTGGGGTAGTAATTGGATTTCATGCCGGGCTGCTTCCATTTGTTGTTTTTTCTATTTACTTGTTTGTTTAACATGTCAGGCTGTACTATATTCCACATGTCTTTCTTCAGAGTCATTCAGCCATCGTTGGCTGATAAATTTCTGTAGAGTTCATCTCAATCAGTACTTCTCCTAACACAAGTCAAAAAACTAGTATCGCGGTTATGTGACGAGTTATATTTATTCTGCTTTTCGTTTTTTTCGGAGTTAAATTCAATTAGCAAAATAAGATGCTTACAAAGCTATCAGAAAATAAGGAATACTAAAATATGTTTCAAATGTTGAACATTTCTCAGGTTATACATGTTGTGGATACAACAGGAACATATGGAGGGAAGCAAGAACCCGTATCATATATTTCTCTGTTTTCTACAACTCCTGGAAAGTTGACGACAGAGGTTCAATCCATCGGGGAGGGATTTGTTTGTGGTAGAGAAAATGTTACAGATTTTGTAACTTTTTCAGTAAAATATGGGTGCCGATCCCAAGATAACGTGGATAGTGGATGGAGCAAATCAGATATACCCTTGCTGCACGTGGAGGATGATTCAAAGGAGAATGACCGGACCACAAAGATCTTAATTGATACCAAAACTTCGACAAGGTGGACGCTCGCTATCAATACAATAGAAATAGAAGACTTCGAGCTTAAAGGTATTATATCTACTGGTAAAATCACTTTCATTATAATAAGATATGTTTTTTACTCTTAACTGTTTAATAATTTTGCTGTCTGAAAAATCTGGTTTACTTCCAGTGCCGGAGTTAATTTTATTTTCTATAGCCTGCTCAAACTACCATTCCACCATTCCTTGAACTTTTTCTATTTGAATATAGCCATCCATTGTTACTCCGGAAATATCTCGTGGTTTTAGGTTTAATGTAAACCTGGATATAAAATGTTTAGTTTTCTCGGGATATAAACAATTCAAGTAAATTTTCGACGGGTAGAGAAAAGCTGCAACCTGGAGGTCTATATAGTTGGCAGAAGAGATACCTTACATTTGCTTCTTTTAGATGTTTCAAACAAATGCATGCGACTAGTCATCCGAGCAGTCAACAGCAAGAACTGATTAAAAGTGCACGACTTGCTAAGGCAATTTTGAATATGGTCTTGTTTCATTTTTTCAGAAGTATAATTTTTTAAAACAATTAAATTGAGCATTGCATAAAAAAAATCGTTAGAAGTCCATGATTGTTAATGATACCCCATGTAAAGAAATCTCTCGTATTCTCGGCAGGACTCCTCAGAATTATGTTAGCGTGTTTATTGAAGAGTTGTCTCTTCAACCCAGTTGAATCCTTAATTGTTATCATATATCGATATATACTAACATTGAGCTTTGAAAATTAGAGCTGTAAAACCCTAACCTGAGGTAAGAAATGTTGAAAAACTACCGTGGTAGTGGGCGTGTATATTCTTTGCCGCAACTCGTGCAAATATTAATTCCGTTTTGATGTTCCAAACAACTGCATGCACCTCTTTCTTCTGGAATAACCCCTTGACCTATGCCGTGTCTAATAAACATAGACGGTCATAGGGAAATAAATAGTTGTAGTATATGTGGACAAAACTAGATTAGATTGGAGTAAAAAACCACCATTGTGTTGCACCACGCCATCCCTTCCAGCTTCTGGGTCATGAACCTCTTAGCCTATACCATCTGTTACAAAGACTATTTACAGTTTAAAGGCCACATCAGTGAGATCTAAATATATTGGCATCAGTTGAGGTTAGAAGTCAAGGAATGTGAAATAACTAATCCATTTTCTTGGTATCCATCAATTCCTCATTGGGATCTATATCTATTACTATATGGTATAAGAAAAGGATGATTAAGTAATATATCTATAATACAATTACAATAGAAGAAAAAAAGGGTGTAGATAACAAACCTATGCGGGGACGATTGGTTGTGCTGCTCCATTGCCGCTTCTGTAGCTTTGCATCGGCGCTGACTTCAGACATCAAATTGATACAGCTGTGAGATAGATTGAGAAAACTCACCGAGTTCACGGATGTGTCTTTCCTCGTGTAGTTTTCTCTTGCGCAACAATTAAGCTATATTACAAAGATCTCTTTGTTCTTGATTTTTTTCCATAACTGCAAAAGAATACGCTATCATGGAATTGTGGAAAAGATATTTTGATGGAGAAATACACTATCATGGAAGCCCGATGGAGATGGTCGGAAGAATTGTTGAACACCGCCGCCGACGTCGCATCTCGAATGACACTCCAGTCTTGCAACGCACCACTGTAAAGCTGTTGATGTAGAGAGAGAGAGAGAGTTATATATTTGAGATGGTCGGGGGAAATGGAGGAGAGAATGGAGAAGGAATAATTACTTTGGAGAGTTGAAGATATCATTTGAGGAATCATAGAATTATTAAGAGCCTTTGAAGATGTCACATGTTACTAGTTATCTCTTAGTAGAATTTAAGAGGAATCTTTTGTGCCATGCTTTTGCTTTTTAGTCCCTCAAGGGTATCCAACCACTTCTGCTGTTTCCTTGAAGTTCCCTCAGATGGGGAACATATTTATGGCCTCCATGGTTTTGAGAATTCAGATATTGGCATTGTGGATGCACTGGATACTGCTTCAACGTATTTGCTTACTGTTTTATGTCTTCTTCTATTTCTACAGTTCATACCCTTGCTTTAATTTAAAACATCAAATATACGCTTTTTGCTGCTCAATGTAACAAACATGTGATTGTTTTTTTGAAAATGCAGCAAGCTCTGATCCGGATGATTTAGTTCCATTGGGAGACAAGACTAGTGCTGATGGGTGGCACACCATACAATTTTCAGGTGGGAAGAAGGCCCCTACTAAGTTTGACCTCACCCTTCACTGGGCGAAGAATCATACCCAAGCGGTGGATGGGAGTGATAAACTACTGAAACTGAGGACCGACGTGCATAGACTGACTCCAAAGGCTCAGAGAGTTCTGGAAAAGCTTCCTCTCTGGTGTTCTCAGTTTGGGAAGTCCACATCTCCCCACAACTTGGCCTTCTTAACTAGTCTACCCATTAACTTTTAGATTGCAGTTTTCGATTACACGGACTTTTCACAAAGCAGAATAATGATACTACATCCGTTTCGCCGAAATCTTCCTAGCTGACTTTAGGTGTCACTTTGACCGACTGATGTGTTAATCTTTTCATAATATTGTACATCTTTTTGAACACTACAGTATTGTGAAACGATTAGCAAATTTTCGTATGGTTAGTTAAATTTATTGGTCGAAGTGGCCCATAAAGTCAATTGAGAAGATTTTGGCTGAACAGACCAAGTAGTATATAGAGCTAGCTAGCACATGTGTATCATATTTCTGTAAATCATAGGGGTCGATTTCATTCATTTAGATACTCGGAAAAGATGTAAATGATTTATAAAATGCTTCTGCTTGTCTTTGTGTCTCTTGATCTGACCGTTTCTCATTATTGTTAAAGCTTGCTTGTCTTTGTGTCTCTTGTTCTGACCGTTTCTCATTATTGTTAAAACTTGAATGAACAGTGGTCTGCTCCATTGTGCGCATTGATTTAGATTGTTCAAATTATTAGTTGTATGTAAAGTGTGTGGGTCATGTTACAAATCTCATAAATGTATGGGTTTGCGGTCAAATTACAATTTTTCTGAAGTTAGAGCGTCAAATAATACTTTTCATAAATTGTGGGGTCAGAATGTATTTTCAAAATATCGCCATATTCGATTTTCTGTGAAATCAGGAAAGAATTCCAAATTCACGAAGTATGGGTCAAATTTTATTTGGGTAAATTATGTGGCCCAAATATAATGTTTTACAAAGATTGGAGGTGTTTTTCAATAAAGTTTGAGGGTCAAATTATAAATAGCATAAAACCATGGGTCATACTGTAAGAAACGTGTCGGCTAAACACAGAGTTGATGACATTTCAGGTCAACACTGTAAGTGTATTTTAACCCAAAATTTCTACCCAAAATATAGTTCGACCCGGTTCTTTATTAATATTATATTTGACTCACCTATTCTACCCAAAATAACATTTATTATCGTTTCCCAGAATTTACAGAAAATTGACTCCAACCACAAATGTTTTGAAAATATAGTTTCACCCCACAGAAAAGTACGGTTTGACAGGCTAACTTAAGAAAATTGTAATTTGACCTATAAAGGTTAAAAGTATAACCCACAAACATTATGAAAATTGAAGTATAACCCACAAACTTTACACATGATCCATAACTTTTCTAAACGCAACCATAACCACTGTCAATCCACCTTTACCAACTAAAATTACTAGCACTGTCGAGAATGAATGAAACTGAAGATCTTCATATCTCGCAACATTGAATACAAAAGACCGAGTGCAATGATAAAAAATACAGTAACAAAACACGTTCTCGCATAATGTAATGTAATCGCCATATTAATTTGGTCCATTCTGCTCACAAAGTTCAAAACTCATTGAAGAACAAGAGAAATTTTGTCTTCAGAACCCAGACTAAACTATACAAGATTAACTATAGTTTTGCGTTGCAGAATATAAGTAAATGTCACATGTACTGTAGCAGCTCCCGTCACTAAAACCTTGAGTTATAAACTTCGGGCGTCGATCAGATGTGATTTTTAGCTGTGAAGCAAATATGTGATGAACCCTATGATGCTTTCACAAATTTGCTTAGCGCAGATGTATCTAATGCTGGGAACTCATTAGCTGCAGCAAGTACGATAAGTCCAAGTTTGACAGCATCCTCAGCAGTTGGTGCCTAACATAAAAGTCCAACCCGAGTCAAAACATAACATCCAAACATAGAAAGAAAACTTATCATGTGTAAAGGTAAGAACATGTTTGTTTACCTCAATGTTAAGAGGAAGAACGGGATCATGAAGCGAGAGTCTAAGAAGGAACCACCCACCGTAGCCAGAAACTCGAACCTGTTAAACACCAGGTATTTTTTGGTCAAAAAAAAAACACCAGATATTTTAGGGAACAAGCAATAGCGGCAACGTCATAATTGACTGGAAACAACCAACAAGAGCTTTGATGAATGTCCAGAAGCAGAAGACTAGAGTCCGACAAACGTCCATGTAATATATATACAAAACGAAGCTCTAAAGACCGACATGTGTACATATAGTTCTAACAGGAATTCAACATCTGCAGCTACTAAGTCACACATAAAAATACCACTATTGTCGCTATCCAGATAAGACCTAAGACATTTGATTGAGATTTCGAAATTTGCTTCAACAGTTCCTCAATTTTTTTACTCCTGCTCTCCAGTAGAGGGTTTACTTTCTTGGACATGTAAACATATTTCAGCCCACGAATATATATTTTTTATTGATGACGTTCAAAACTCAAAGTCCGTTCAGCATAAATATGACGGCATGTGCAGTAGATTTTCTAGTAAGAATGTGTACCAGACTTGTAGTTTGTTACCAAAGCTGCTAATGCAACTAATACCGCAAATGAGAACATAGAGCAATACTTTTAGACTGACAATCACAATAAAGTATATTTGACACATGTTTGCCAAAAGAAAGAAAGTCTATTAAGTGCAATAGTAAAATTAGCTGTGCTCTTAGAGCTAATCAGAAGCACGGAAACTTCAATGCGATTAACGAGACGACGACGACGCGTGGCCCCAAACAGTTCCAAGGCTTCAAGACGAGAAAGAAAGGCTAAACCAATATTAAAGATCTAGTAGCAGGAACTTACGCCTTCATGGTTAACAGGTGCTTTCTGAAGATGTGGATTGGAAACCGTAATGTTCTCCAAGTACTTCAGCACACCCTCCCCATAATCCCGGAATGACCTGAAAAAAACCCAGTGTACTGGTTGATACATTCCAAGTAACATTTTCTAACCAATAACTACAACAAATTGCAACATACCCTCCTTTAATATCTGGATGACTCGGATCAATCTTTAGTCGCAATTCAATGGCTACAGCAGGTTCCTCTAGACCTTCAACTAAATCAGTCAAAACTTTACTGCCACCACCTAACCCTGCAGCTCTGGCGGATGCAAGTTTATTCAAAAGCTTGACCTGTAACACACTACTAAAGTTAACAACGAAAAGCAGAGAGAAAGTCACATTGGAAAGAAAGTAAAGAAGTATTATTGTCATCTATAATACTAATAATACACGTATTAGAAGCTACCATAACAGGTAAGTACAGAACAATGTTTCATGTCAATTACTATTTCACAACGACAGTTTGAAAAAGAGCCTACCATGAGGTATGCCCCATCATCTAGCCAGCGGTTCTCCTTCAGAGCTCCATGTCCACTGGTTTCAATGGCCAAGTGAGACTCCTCGCCAACAGAATTCTGCATAGATGACTCCATTCAGTATAAGTGGTCACAAAGAAGATAACATGCACAGTGAAAGATGAAAACGAAAACAATTCAGACAGGCTTTCAAAATAACGTGCTATAAAGTAGGTATGGACAGAACAATGCATGTCTTTTACTGGTGCTCTTCCAATTATTTATTAAAGACTTCTATATCCCCTCCTGTACATTCACCTCTTTAACACAATTACTCAGTTGTTCAGCCTACAGAAAAAGTATAAGGGACACACATGTGGAGCAGAAGATAAATTCACCCAGGGATACAAGATCGATAAATCCTGATTAACAAACTCCAATAATACATGTCCTGTAAGATTTTGACCATCAGATCTTCTATATTTAGATCAATCTAAAATTCATGATTATCCTCTTAATTCCAATGTCACCAATGCATTTCACCAACAATAGAAGCCGAACCTCATGATTATATGACTCTCAAATTGCATATTATTGGCCATGAATCTTGATTCCAAAATCCACGTTATTCATCGCCGACTCTTCCCACCAATGCATCTCACCAACAATAGAAGCCGAACCGCAAGGTTATATGACTCTCAAATTGCATATAATTGGCCATGAATCTTGATTCCAAAATCCACGTTATTCATCGCCGACTCTTCCCCCCCCCCCCCCCTTCCCGAGTATCTCTAATAAAAACCGTTCATCTCATCTCCTACTTTAACTTCCACATGAATATAATCTTGAATGATCTGCATTGAGATTTCCAGTTTGAAATAGTCTGGAAATGAGCAGCTAGGAGTTAGAGTAATACAGCCATGAGTTCGATTTAATTAGATGAGAAGTTCACGAATGAGTTTGATTTAGTCAGATGAGAAGTTAATGAATACTGTTTCAAAATTCGGGCATCCAGGTTTTGTTTATTGTTATAAATAATAAATAAAATCTGGATCTTTTCATATTTGACGGGGTTATTTTTGTATTTACTCGGATTAATGTGAAGTAGTAAGCAGATCTTTAGGAGAACAATCCCTTAGGTTTGCGTTATGCACAATGATGTACTTGTTCTGATGCTAGAATTGTAAAATGTACATTGCAAATGTTCCATCGAAATTCAAAAGTTCTTTCAACAGAGAACATCGCTATTACATGCTACAGTAAAAGAATAATGCTTCTAATGTATAAGATGAAGATTGCAATGATGGTCATTACCAGACGGATAGCTTCATCAATGACATTTTTGTAACCTCTTTTGAACCTATGGTGCTTTCCTCCTGAAAGAAACAATGAAAACCATAAGCAAATCAGTTTAAGGAGGGAAGCAGAAGTTCACAGCTGTCTCGTCTTACCCAACTTGTGTTCGATAAATGCCGTTAACCCGTCTGAAGTCACACTGTCAGTGACTATTGTTGTTCCAGGATGCTAGCAGAACAAAAACAGAGCTTCATTAGTACATTTCGCGACAGAATATTTTCTTCAAAGTTTTGGAGGAATAAACAGGAATTATGAAGGTGGGAACCTACTTCCTCGAGAACAATGGCTGACATCAAGGCAATCAAACGATTTCGGTTGAATTCACGGCCTGCTGAATCCACAGCAGCAGATCTAGGAGAAAGAAATACAGTCAGTACCCTAGAGAATGACAAAACATGCATTCCACTTTAGAGAAACTACCTGTCAACATCAGTATCAAAGATAATACCCAAATCAGCCTTATTATCAAGAACAGCTTGGGTGATTGCTTTCATTGCTGCTTTGTCCTCCGGGTTTGGAATATGGTTGGGAAACATACCTGACACAAAAGTTAAGTTAATTTTCGTCACGGCATGCCGAGAGATTTATACATTTGGAGGGTTAGATAATACCATCTGGCTCCAAGAACTGACTGCCAGAAGTAATTGCCCCAAGAGGCTCAAGCACCTTTGCCTGATATCCATTACAAAATAAGTCCAGCTGTTAGTCTTACTCTATATAACATTTGGAAAAGACAAAGTTGATTGCATTCCTAGTTGTGCAGTTTAAATACAGAGCAAATTCTGGGGCTCCTCGAATGATGCATCAACATTTATTTAAATGATCAGATGTAACAGGAGATATATATAATCTCTAAGTTGCCAACTGGGAGTGTGATACATATTGTCGTCCAAACTTACAGCGAAGAACCCTCCTGCTCCATTTCCAGCGTCAACGACTATATGGAACCCCTCCAGAGGTTTCTCTGAGATTCAAAACACACAATGGTAGTGAGGTGGTGAACACGAAACTCCTCTAGTTACACGGAATGGGCAATTGATGGATGATAAAAGTGATCAGAGAGATCTGAAAGGTATCTAGAGGCGTATGCAAGAAATTATTGGAAGCCGTATACACTGAGATCATTCAACGATTTATGATTCAAGAAAACAACTATGATTAAATTTACTTCAGCAATCTTTGAAATATTTAAGACTTCAGTTGCCTAGGGGAATACCTAAATTTCCTGCAGCCTTCCGAACAGCTGCAACTAGATTAGATGTATAAACTGCCATGTAATCAACTTTCTTTACGGATGTAGAAGCTTTTCTTTCCGCATCCCTCAGGCTTTCAACTGTAAAGCTACTGTATATATCTGCAGCTCGCTCCAAGATGTCCTTAATATCGGCTTTACCAAGACCTCCGGCATTTGTGAAAAATTTGAAACCATTCCTATTGTAAGGAAGATGACTTGCTGATTGCAGAAAACATTAGAATGCTATTAGTAGAATTATTAGCATATTACAGAGTGTTCGCATGTTCTTTATGTCAACTAGAATACTGTACCAGACTTGAGAAGTGTGCTTATGTCACTTAAAAAATAGAACTGAGATTTCTAAAACCGCATAAAACAACAGAGTCAAGAAAAGTTTGCCCAACCAGGTTGATCAGGATTTTATTTATTTTTGTCAAAACAATGATACATTTGTTGATACATCTAATCCAACTTTCAGATTCTACAAAATTCTGTAGCCGAGGGAGTCATGGACACAGGAAATGACAAGATATTATATTTCTTCAGTACATATATTATTCAGGAAACCAGGTAAAGTACTAATTGCATTTCTAAAACGCTTATAGAAGACACAAATGTACATTGGTAATAGGCCTTTGTCAAGTGGTTGACTTGACTATCGGCTGATTCTGATTAACAAAAAATAGTAGGGCAATTTACCTGTTATCATAATTGATCCGTCAACAGGGCATAAAAAGCCCTCGTCTTCTGTGATTGTGCTATTAAACATTGCGGGCGTGGATGCTAATCTACAACAGGCACAGAATACTAAGTGATTATAAATTCTCACACAGGAAACAACACATCCAAATTGATTCTAAGCATCGAGTCAAGGGCAGTTACAAAGTAAAAGAGGAAAGACAAACAGCAAGAACCTCAGAGAAATGGCATCTGAATATACTTCCATATTACTTCCTAAATAACTGTTGAGTCAATAAAACAAAGCTAACTCATCCAGTGGAACATTATAGTGGTGCACTATATATACTTCACCGGACAAAGAGCGCTATTGTTGTCAAGTGGAGTTTCTAGCAATCAAACATAGTGGTGGTACATCTAAGAGGGAAAATAAAGAAAAGCAAAAGAGGTGCTTAGCTACAATTTCCTCTCTAGTGGGTAGCATGAAGAGGAACGTCATAGTCAACTGATCCAGAAAACAGATTGAAGTTGTCGGGAGATGGAAAACAAGAGCCGGACTTATGATTAGTCTACTATAAACAAACAAGTACTCACCCATATTGAACAACATCCAGGCCAGCACCAGCTATTCCACGAGATACTGCATCCTGAAAGTCAGTACAAACTTTAGTCCATGAAAAAGGTTAATTCCTAGACAAGTATAGAAGGTTCATTTTTTTAACCGTACAGTAACTCTCCTTCATATTATTTTTCTGTATTGCTTCTTTCCCCTATATGCTAAACTTAACAACAATACGTTTATGTGAAATAATGAACCGCGAGAAATTTCCACTCCAAAATTTTGGCATCTAAGTTCGTAATTCAGACTCTAAAAGCTGGCTACCTGTGGTCAAATTCCACTTTAGCATATGGTCATTCCAGTCTTCAGTTCAAGACCTTAAGATTGAGTTCAGTGAACTAATCATTATCACCAACGCGTAGTTTATTGTATAACTACATGAATATAGAGTCTGACACCTGCCCGGTGCTGGAAATTTCGTCATTCACTCGGGTGTGGGTGTCATACCGGGTATGTATCCAGCAGGCCTCCCAAAATTCGCGCAGAAGGCTGGATTCTCGGGCCTCCCGAAATTCAGGATACGCGAACTCGGCTCAAAAGTGTCCAAAATCTGGTGCGGACAATCAGCCTGTATTTAATACTCCTATGTTATGTAGAAGTAATACTGGTATTACTTACATTTTCTGTTATTTCTGATTCCTACATCATTATGTGCATTTATCTTTGGACAAATGACACTAAACCTATGCAGTTTGACACTTGTGACACTAAACCTACCCCCCCCCCCCCCCCCAGTTTTCATAGGAGACAAATAGCCTCTAATCGTTAAAAGGGTTGGATTTAATTAACGAAATTTACTATAATACCCATCACGTGAGGTCATGTGATGGGCTGTAATACCCATCGCGTGATGGGTATCACAGTAAATTTCGCTAATTTAATCCAACTCTTTTGAGGATTGGAGGCTATTTGTCTAAAAAGAAGAATCTCCATGGCGTTCTATGAAATTGAAAGTGCTGGAGGTTTAGTGTCACGAGTGTCAAACTGCATATAGGTTTAGTGTCATTTGTCCTTTATCTTTATAATATTTGATAACATTTGGATGTATTTGATACTGTCGAACTAGAAAGAGCTTTTTCATAAGAAAATTCTAAGATGGAGCTCAGCTGTCTTTCACGTGATTCAAATAGGCCCACAGATGCAAAGTTCAATTAGTAATAGACTGGCCCTAAGCAAAATAAGGCCCAGTATGTTAAAACCCTAGTTGTGGGCAAAAAAGGAAAAAGTTAAAAAGATGATAACAAACGGGAAGAATACAGGGGGGAAAGTTCAAGAGGTTGCTTTTCAATTGCCGTGATTTCTGGCCATGAGAGTCGAGGCTGGAAGCCCCGGAGAGGGATCGTTGATGGTTTCCGAGAAGGTGGTGGAAGCCAGCGCCGAAGCTTGTACACTCCTTCACGTTCTTGACTGATTTCGACTGGGAGCAGAGAGGAAGAAACAGGGACAAATTGCACCCACAAAAGATGAAACTGGTCCTGGCATAAGCTTATTCTATGAGGATGTGAAATGCTTCCCCCCCCCCCTCCCCCCGGGGACCCCGGGCATTTCTTTGGTTATTTCATGAAGCATAACAACTTTCGAGCAGGGTCCATTTCCAATTATGGTCCACTCGAACTCAGGGATAGGACAGACGAAAGGTGTAGGTGGCATGAGTCTTTTTCCCCTTGAATCACTAGCGGGAAACCATGGTGCAACCAAGGAGCTATTGCCGATGGGCATACTTCTAAGCAGAAGTATCAGGTATCATAATTTTTGGGTCTAGGGGATGCCTATGGCAAAGGATAAGAAAAGAATTAGGAAAATTCCTTCCGAATACCCCCCTTTCTGCCAGGCCTGATATGGCTGTTCCTGAGTTATTTGAACAGCTAATGTACTATCTCTCACCAGATCCTGCCAAAACCATCACAATCAAATAGTATCATAATGTGAATTGGTGCAAAGTATTTCAACCTCTCATTGCTGATATAGCTTCTACTGAAGTCATATGGACAACTAATAGTACATTTTTTTACCAGATTTTCAAAAATCATCAAAATTAAGAACCAATGCGTAAATGGAGCTAAGTAGATGCTGGCAGACTCAGATAGAACTCTTACATTAAGATAATTTTAGCAAGGACCTACAAAGATATCTGAGCAACTAGTGCATGGACAAATAAGATGGAAATCCTCAGCATTTGTTTGTAGAACTCAGCATGAGTCTGAAGAATGTCTTCCCATGCGAAAAACAGCCTTTCACCTCAGGAGGGTGGTAGCCAACATAGCTCATAATTTTCTCTCTGTAAAACCAACTAAACAGCATGAATTTAGTGTGTGCTAGCTGTCAAGACAGCTTTTGTGAGAAAACAGAGTTCTCTTGGTTTCCTAACCCTAGAACCTAAACCATGCGAAGCCAAATTGAAGAAGCGTGGGTGCTTCTGGGAGGTGACGCATCTGCACTGGGTGCTTTGCAGGTGCTTCGGAGATAAGGCAGGGTCATTTTGGAAGTTTAAGTTGAGTGGTCCTCTAAAATACAACTACAATTTAACCAAAAAAACGTGCATCTACGACAACATTTCTAACTCTAAGACTAATCATCTCTTCAATACAAACAACAACATGAAGAGATTACGTTGTTGATATAATAATTGTGCATCTCCGAATTTGTGTATGAATATCTGTCTGATTATAATTTGGATTGCTATTATTATTATTTGTATATTAGTACAGTGGTATCACAAATAATATAAAATATAAATAAAGTCACCGCACCCCTGCCACACCCCCCCCCCCTCAATTTTTGGGAATTTTCCGCAGCCACACCCAGTTCCCGTACCTGCAACCAGCACCGCACCCGCACCGTGCTACATAGGGAGTCACAATAACGGACAGTCGGACACTAATGCTCCTTTGGTTGGTGGTAAAACATTTTCCTGTAAAATGTTCTCCCTTGTTTTGGTGTTGTTTGGTTGGAAATAAAATGTTTTCCTGGAAAATGTTTTCCCTCAAATGACGTAAAATGATTTACACATTTCAAATCCGTAAGCTATTTTCCGGAGAGTGAAGGAGCGCAACAACAACTCATACTAACATCTCCACCACCAATAACCACCACTACCACCTACCTCCACCACGACCCATCACTGCCACCCACCTTCACCGCCACCCATCATTTCCACTGCCGTCAAGGCCCACTGTTTTGGCAAGTGTCAACCAAACACGAGAAAATAATTGCAGGGAAAACTTTTTCAAACAAAATATTTACACGCAGAATATTTTCCCTTGTAAAACATTTTACTGCGAACCAAACAGAGCCTAAACCCTCAGTTCCACAGCTTTGCAAACAATTTAACCAAATAACGCGTAATCCACATACAGTCCTTGCCAATTATACTTCAATGACAGTTACGCAGGTTACCTTCTCCAAGTTGGACCGCCATTTTTTCAACATTTATTCTAAGTCATTCAACAGCATATGGTGATCATTTGAGTGAGTTTACATAGTGCACGAGTTCCATGTTACGGACACCTGTGTAAGAGTAACTCAAGAGTCGAGATGCTAACTATTCAAATATTCGTTCTACCACAGGAACTCGAACAAAATGCTTCTTTCTTCACTTTCAGTCCCACAAGCAAAAAAATAGAAGCATGAGCAAATATTCACAGATGGATGATTGATGTGATGATCATGATTATACATGCTGTTTCATTCAAGAAGACCCAAGTTTGCAACTAGTTTATCCCATAAATTGATCCATAGACTAAGTACCTGTAGCTTTTGCGCAGATATACGAGAATCATGACCAATTGATATTCTCAGACGCCTAGATCCATGAGGTTTCTTTTTGTCCAACAACCATGCAGCGAAGGCAGCTGCTATTGCTTCTGTAATTGGTTCAGTAAGAGTAATAGGCTCCCCCTCAACGCCAGCGACCGCAACACCTCGAATATCACTAAGAGAGAGAAAAAAAGTCTACATCATGTGACAGAGGTCAATATACCACTTGAATGTAAGTGATATTTTCCAGTCATTGCTTCTATGCATGTACATGCAGTACACAACATAGGAAATGTATCGTTAGAAACCATTTTGATAAATGTGCCCAGCATTACTGTATAAGGATCAAGATCGTTTAGTTTTGGGGACAAGACTGCAGACGACCACATAAACAAAATGAATCGACTTAACCCCCTGTTCAGCATATTTCAAGCTTACGACATTATGGCACAACATCACAGCTACCTTAGAAACAACCGGATCCAAATCTAAGATTCCTTCCATAAGAAAAGTACAGTGTAATATGAGAAACAAACAACAACAGATAAGGAGAAGGACAGGGAACCTTTTTCGTCTTAAATTATAAGCCTACACCCCTAAGCACTGAAGTGAAAGCTTTAGCACGTGTATCTTTCAGAGAAGTCTAGACTTGAATAAACCAAATATGTCAAAAGAAGAGAATGTCTTGTTTAGGGTCAATTAGATACTAAGCACTTCCAGTTTGGAACCCACAATTGGGGGTTCCATTTGTGTTTTGCGTGGATCTAATTGATTATGGTGATGTTTAGATCAACGATTGCGATTATTAGGTCCAGCTAGTTCTGGGGTTTCAAAGGTTGGATGGTAGTTTCCAGAGGGTGTCGGAGACACTACTGACAGGAACTAATGGAGGTTTGGCCAGTGCTCTCTCTCTATATCCCTACCAGCAAAGAAGACGAAGAAAGGAGAAGGGATTGTTCTAGGTTGGTGTTGAATTGGTAGTTGTGGTGGCCGTGATGGTGGTGGTTGTCGACTGGAGGGTGGGTGTGATAAATTAATGGACGAAATCTGGATTCCTTGGTGGTGGTGGTGATGGTGTCTGTCACCGGATTCTGAGTTTATGGTGGCAGTGATGGTGTGCTGTGGTGGTGGAGGTGGTTGTGTTCTTAGTGTTCGTATTTCTTTATTGAACCACTTCGCCCCCTCAATAACCGTTAACTATTCATATTTCTTTATTGAACCACTCCGTCCCTCACCAACCGCTAACTACCGCAATTTTTTGACGGAATTTACCCCAGTTGTCGATTGCTTGCAATCATATAAACGGGAGGTGGTAATAAGAGGGTTTTGAAAGTGGGGGTGATAAGTGGATTGTTACTACATACTGGGCATGGTTAATACGCAATTGACCCTTTTGTTTACTTGCCCTTCATTTCATCAAACACGATAACCTTCAAAAAGACCGCATTGACACACATGACTCAGTAAAGAAACAAACTAGGACACTTCAAAGTGGAGTTGAATGGGTTTTACTGCAAATGGTAAGTGTAAGAAGTCAAAAATTACATGACATGTCCCAAATGCCATTACATAGATGTTTATCCCCAATGCAACAGCTATGCAATAGATTCTAACACCCATACTTCTCCTAAAGCCGCAGTAGTGGATACTTGCTTAGAATAATCTACAGGAGATATGGAGAAGCATGTTCTCTCTCTCACACACACATGTTAAGTTGTTACAGAAGTAGACTAACTAACGAGATAGAGAAAGCTTCATATTGGATATAAACCAGATAAAAACATTCTGTTCCTTCAAACGCACATAAATATAAATTTATATATATTACATTATATACACACACACACACATGTAAAGTGGTACCAAATTAGACGAACCAGCAAGATAGAGAAAGATTCATATTGGATATAAATCAGATAGAAACATTCTGTACCTTCCATTTTGAACTCTCAGGAAATCAGATCTTTCAAGAGGCGGTACGGCGGTAGTAGCTGGAGCAGCTGCAAGAAAAGAACCATAAGAAACTGAAACATTTTCAATCACAAACCTAAAATGATAAGTTAATAGCACAGTAGTATTCTGGTCAGGCAGATTTCCAGTCATGGACAAAAACAGACAAACAAACAAAAATAGCCAATGAGAAAACGATTAGCTCGTAAATCAATATTAGAACCAGTCAAACAAGGGAAACTTGTTAAGATTGTCTGTAAAGCTATGATAACACTTCACAACATGGATAGTCAAAGTCTAGAACAGACCATTGCAATAAACGGTTCCTCTGTTAACAAAACCAGTGTGAGATTTTGACAAGGAGCGCAGTTGCATGGCGTACATGTCTGTCCATGCTAACTTCCCTCCTTGAAAAGAACAGCAGTTGCGGCCAGAAGGGGCGAAACTGCCCCTTTGGTATTGGGAGTGGAACTGCCTATTCCGATGGTAATGCTCTACCACTATGTTTTGGACAATCTTCCCTGACATTGCTGCATAGAAATTTGCAACGTTATTAGATTCCAAGTCGGTATGTCTTTATCAGAAGTTATAATTACTTATGTGATAATGGTTGCAAATTCCTTGACTTCCATTCTGAATTATCATAGGCCATAAGGCAACGGGCAGACGGGAAAAAAAAAGAAAAATAAAAAAAGAAAAGGCGATCTCAACATGTTACTAACTTCTAATCTAGAGGTGATAACCGTAATAGTCAACAGAACTTATGGGAGGAACTAGATTACTCCAATGAGACCTACCAAAAATCTCCTAATCAATTCCTAATTTCAACTTTAACGAGATATTAAGAAACTTGACTTCGTGACAGATGGCTGTTCATGTATATCCCGATGAGAAGGATCAGACCTTGCTAAAATTATTTTACTTAGATACTATCCGATTTGATTAAACTCTGAATACAGCCTATGTGGGTATGAAGGAATACAGATGAAGTCCAAATCAACACGTTTAATCAAAGACGAAAGTTGTTCACTGGTTACTGATCCAAACAGCAGCTTGTTATTTGTGAAAATTTAGAAACAAATAATGAAAAGCAGGCCTTTTTACAAGAGAGAAGATTGATTGAGGTCTTGATTATCTAAAAAATCATGGAAAAGAACTGCAAAAACATCGCATGGCAAGTGGAAAGTAATCCTAAAATCATTTATATCTGGTACGAAAGCTACCTCCCGCTTTCAAAAGAACATCTGTTTCAAACCTTCCAAATAAACCAATAAGCACAAATAAGAATATTTCAACTTTACTAATTTATCTGTTGTCTTTTTAAACTAATCCAAATCCTTCGAGCCACTTCCAAACAATTAAACCAAATCCATCAAATCCACATGTCAGACCCAAAAGACACCAACAATTATCCATAAAGAAGCACCCACAAGCTTGAAAGAAGGCCTATCCTGACCAATTTCAATAATTACGACTGGTTCTGGTGGTAAGGAACTGAGACCATGATGCTCTTTCATGGTATGGAGATCCGTTAAAGTAAAAGGTTTGTTTCATCCACATATAATACTTGGATGATCTATTCTCACCATATCAGATCCAGCTTTAATAAAACTGATCCAACTCTTCCTATCCCTAGCCATCAACTTCCAGCAAGCACTGATTCACAAATCACACACCATCCCTGCCCCATGTATTCTTGACCTATCAATGTCATCAAAGCGCATTTGTTAAAGCATCATTATTAAATTCACACACCATCCCTGCCCCATGTATTCTTGGCCTATCAATATCATCAATGCGCATTTGTTAAAGCATCATTATTAAAAACACAATGAGAAAAATGTACCAAATCCTCATCCTCGTCAAGCAGAGGTAGACTATTGTTGTTGAAATAACATGAGACAGGGCCACAGAGCTTTCATTGTGGCCCGTTTATGAAACCCTTGGATAGAACCTTCTTACGAGCAGCTAAAACTCGTAACAACAATAGTGTAGGCAATGAATGAGCGAGAATGTATCAAAGAACACCATATATCCCCAAACCCCACCTTCCAGAGCACAAAAAAGATAGGCTTAATGTTACCATAACTGATAAGCTGGCTAGGACGGATTTCAACAAAATAGCATTATCATAACTCTTAAGGTTATTTACTATGACGCATACAAAGTGCTTTAGCTTCCATTTTCTCAACCTCATATCAAGCCTCTCCACTAATTAATTAACCCTCTCTCCCAGTGATCACCTTTGCAACAACCTTTTATATCAAAGGCAGACTTAGCAACAATTTACACACTAAGCCTGGGCCTAAATCACATAGATGAACCATAGTACCGTACCCAGCTTCTACCTAATCGAGTGAGTAACAAGGCATAATATTTTGTTGAAAGAAAAAATTCCATCCAATCTATGAACCCCTGGTAATCTCCGTGAGCTGAAAAACACACTAATAAAGTGCAGCAACTTCATTGTATAAAAAAACAAAAAAAGGCCACATCGGATCTTCAGAAAAAAGGATGTTCAGTAACATATCATCAGTAGTAGTCTCATCAAAATGCGGATTGAGCAACACTGTAGCAGTCTCGTTAGAGTTAGATTATGCAACAGTAAGCATCACTCTCTGTACTCATAATATGAAACTTTATTTTGAAATAATGCGAGGATATGACGTGTCAACCCTATAAATATGCAACTTAGTTATATAAAATATTTTCTTATGAGCATCCAATATATGTTGGAAAAACTGAGTACTGTGTATCCCATCCTTAAGGAACAACTATCTTCTTTCTGACGCTGTGGTATTTGCTCCACCAGCACAATTTTACCGAACTTGACTGTTGCTCCTGAGTAAGCACATTCCATCCTCATCTTGTCATACTAGATTGGCAACAAATGCCCTTTCTCACAGAAACACAGACTAATTATTTTCTGATTCCATTATTTAAGCTCTCGCATATCCATAGTTGAAGTTTCTCGGCAAGAACAAACCCTGCACTCGTCTTGGAACTGTAACCAAACATTTCCACCATCCCAAAAGCCGTTTACTTCAACCACATTTGTTCATACAAAAAAAGTTTCTTCCAACGAGAAGCATCGCCACATTGTAACATAGTCGACACGTGAGAGACATTGATTCGGCACATGACATTTCGCAAGGGTCGAAAAAATCAGCAATCTATCCAGTATATAAGTGCCCACAGCAACATGTAAAACCAGCTCCTACTAGCGGCAAAACACAATTCGAATACCATAAGATTCAAGGATCAGATCATCCACATGCTAGGTTTTACATTTCCAACATTTAAAGGTTATGTTAATTTAAATACCATGAGGTCTATAGTACTCTATCACAGAACCAGATTCAAAAAGTTAATTGAGGATTAAGGTTATGCGTTAAGTGAATTAAAAAGAATCCTTGGGCTTCTAAACAGTGACATACGCCAATAATTTCAGTCGTATTCAGGACAATTTTTAAAGTATTTACATGAACCAGGATCAAATTACTCTTCCCTTACCAATAAGCTCATTTACTTTGCATTTAATTGAGAATGAAATAGATTCATCTACAACCATTCCTAGATATCAATAACCATCTAAGAAAACAATCATAAGTGCCATATTTCACAACCTTCATGCCAATTGGCCTTACTTCGATTGCACACCTTTCATGAAAACACATGCAAATCTCTAATCAGACAACTCTGCGATTACAGTAGCGAGATGGTTGTAAATCTGAATCAATCTCTTATAAGCGATGAGATAATTGAGTGAATAGATCAACAGAAGCCCAATTCGAGAGATGGATATATACTGATGGCGGTACTCGAGTGGGAACGATAAATTGCCGAATGAAACAGGATATAGAGTAAGAGAGAGGCGAGATTCGCACCTGCCATTGGAGGAAGAGAGAAGAGCTTCGTCTGCAAATGTTCTGGATTTGGGGGAGAGAGAGTTGACGAGTGATGGGCGGAGATGGTGAGGGAAGTGCTCTCTAGAAGAAACAGAGCGACGCAGTGTCCACGTCACCAGCTGAATGTAGTCTAGCAATCCTCTACACCGATAAGTCTCTAGGGCTCGTTTGTTTTTTTGGCTTAGCAAGGGATTGATAAGTACCGGGATTGTTAGTGATGAGAGCAAAGTTTTAAAAACTGGACCGGCCATCGAACCGGTGAAGCATCGGTTCATGGTCGGACCGGTTCAATCGCATGTTTATTTAATAATATATATTTGGTATTTTTATATTAAAAATATTAAGCTTAAAGGAAAATAGTCAAAAAAAAAAATGCTTGAATGTTTTAATTTTAGTTTTTACAATAATCAAACTAAACACTTTAGTTTTTAGAAGAAAGAAAATACTTTAGTTTTAGTGAATTCAAACAAAACAAAACCATAATTTAGAAGATTATAATGAATACTAACACAACAATTATAAGCCAAATTCAAAAAAGAAACCAAGAAAAAAAGAACTTTATTAGATGACGTGTCAATTTGAACTACATACTTCAACTGACCCTAGTCCCTCACATTTCGTTTGTTCTTATCCCCATTCTTATCCTCTCCCTGGGTTCTATCTCTCTTTAACCTTCTCTGTTACCAAGTAAACAACATCTATATTCTCGCTCCCACAACTCTTTGATGAGTTCTCACGATCACATCGCTAACAAGCCACACAGTCTCTATCTCTCTATGCATTCTCTCTGCTCACGATCTTACGCGACTGATTTACTATGCTTCAACAATTTTCTTGAAAGTTTTCTGGCGACGGGAGAGCATCGATGATACACAAAGTGTCTGGTGGCAACAAGTCTCTTGTTCAGTCTCTTGATTCAGTGATGTAGATCTGGAGATTTTCAATTTTAAGTGAGTTTTCTACAGCTAATTTAGGTGTTTGCAAAAACATATAAAAACAAGTCGGACCGGACAAAACCGGCCGGTTTACCGATTTAGTAATAAACCGGCGGTTTTGACCGGTCTGATTACACATGCGGTCTGATAGCTTGACCGGACCGGCGAGGCACCGGTTCACCGGCTCAACCGGTCGAACCGGCCGGTCCGGTCCGATTTTTAAAACTATGGATGAGAGTGATAATATGGGCTTAGTAATCCTGAGTGGAGTGTAAGATGGTTTTTGTTTGAAAATCGAATTGAAGAGAGACTAGACCCGAAAATGACCAAAACACCATTGACAAAAGAAAATAAAAAAATACCCCACTACCCCCATTATCCCTGGTCGACACTGTTTCCCCAACCCCCTGGCATAAACACCGTCCACAACCATGAACATATATCACCAAGAATCATTTGTACTTGTGCAGACCCCATCCAAACCATATGAGACCCGATTGTGTAAGATGTAGGTCATACAACATCTTAGATTCGGTCCAACCAATCTAAAACAAGATTAAAAATTGACTTGTGGGGAAAAGAAGGGTAGCCCAAGTAGTCGCTGTTCTTCTTCACCTAGTCCAGATTTATGGTCACAGTTCTTCTTCGTCTGATCATATTTTCGTCGGTGAGTAGGGTGAGAGGGGGGGGGAGACAAACAAGGGGCAGTTAAGAAGAACGGTAGTGTTGTCATTAGCTAGGGACGCTTATGAATACCTAGTACCCCCATCTATTCATTAGCCCTGCGTTTGAGGGCTTATGGGTGGGTCCGGCCTTATTAGGTTGTAGTCCTTTTTGGGCAACAAACACTGAACTAGCTTGTTGGACCTCACTAATAGTCCAATCCGATAACTAAGAAGGAAAACAAACAGGCCCTTGCAGTCTGCATTAGGGCCCGAACCTTAGATCACACCTCGGTGACTAGGTCGTGGCCGGGCGGGGTAGAGTCGGGCCGAAATGGGTCAAATGTCTAAAAATGTGAACATAAGCCCAACACAACCCATCAATCGGGCTGAGACTCATGTCCAAGCCCGTAAAATTCAAAAAAAAACACACACACACATCCTACGGGACAAAATATTATTTTGACTCAGTTAAAATTGAAATTAATGACCAAAAAGATCATTGTAAGAAACTTAATATAACTGTACGGAAAAATAGCGACCACGGCATTGGATGACTTCGACATTTTTCAATAATATTTTCTATGTTATGTATTTAACATAGCATATATAACGTGTAATTTATATAGTACACTTATGTAGATGGGTATATATCCATTGGAGTATACTTACATGTGAATAATAAATGTGATAGAGAATTCGGAACGGGCTGGACTGGGCTTGGGCCGAAGTTACATACGCAAGCTCAACCCATACGTTGGTCGGGCTCAGATTAGCTCAAGCCCATGAGGGCCGAAATTTGTTGAATCCAAGCCCGTAAATCCCGACATGGGTTGGACAGGTTGGTCGGCCCACTTGGCCGATAGCCAGCCCTAGGGACTACCAAAACCCTGAGTCACACCAGAAAGGGGTGGTAAGTCAAACTGGAAATACTCAATAACATATTTGTAATTGTAAAAGTCGATAATAATGAAGAATCGATATACTTTTTCGAGGGAGGGAGGGGAGACAGAAGATAAACTAATAATAGAAAGTTAAGAAAACTTAAAATCATGTTATCACTTTTTAAGAGAGTTTTTAAGATAATAATAATTAATATAGTTGTACGGGAGTTACAAAATGATGAGTTCTAGTTATGAGATGCTACGACAATGTGTCCAACATCTTCTCTTTGCATACTATGCAATTGAGTGTGTGTTTTTATTTATCTCTCTCTACAAAATGGATAAACATATGAAGCATACTCTCCCTGTGATTTCTTTAGTGATATATCCTAATGAGCTCCGATCTTCTTACTCGTATCCAATTTGGTCAATGAGCAGTGTGCATCGCCTTCGGCATGGTCTTTGTCGAGTCTCAATTCCTCTGCCCATTTGACGGTTGGCTTTAAGGTTTTTGCCTCACTCTCTATTGTGATACACCCCATCTCAATCTTACTGCTTTTGTCCCTATCGGATCCCTGTGATGATCTCTGATGATGATACATGTTCCAAGGGTTCTTCTTCTGTAAGACCATACCCCCTCAAATTTAGTCTTCTTCGTGGCAATCAGTGGTTGACCTTCATCGGCTTAGATTTCAAGGATCTCGGTCGCATGCAACGCTAACTTATTTTCTTAGAAGTAGCTTGTTGTTTGTTCTATAAGGTTTTTTCTGTCTCTTTTTCGGCTTTTGAAATTTTCTTTGTTCATGTTAGTCCACATTTGCCATAATCTTACACTAAAGATCTCATATTATGGTGTTCTAAATTTTGAAATATTACACTTATCCACTCAGTGGGGCCATGGTTTTCTTCTGGTTGAACACCTGGTCATACTAAACGGAGCAACAAATTTGTTGCTTATTGACAAAGGCCAAGGGTATGTATGGTTGTCTTTGTTTCTGTTTGGCATAAATACATGAGTTGTATCTAATTGCACACATATTTTTTTTCTAGGTTCCCGCATTAGGCAAGATGTTCCCGTAAGATCTCCAAACTAAGAACTAAGAAAGATATTTTGTTTGGGATTTTTAGCTTTCATATCTTGCAGATCTACTTATTGATGTTCGCTCTATTTGAGCATTATCCCCTTTGTTTAGGTTCAACAAGTTCTCTGGTTTGGCAGTGTAAGTCCATTTTTCATCATAGTGTCATGCTCTCACATTCGATTATGGACTTGGAGTTCTGAAATTTTATTCCATTTATATTTCAAAAATAAAACGGTGGTAAGTTTCTCGCTGTCCCAGGTTCGAATACTCTAGTCTATGTAATTCTTGATCATCTCGTATGTTTTTGTTGGATGACTTTAAATTACTTTTCTCGGCCTTCGAATATTCTCCTTGATATGAAGGAAGGTTGGGGCTGATTTATTTAATCGTAAAGTTGAAAAGCCATAAGTTAGTTAAACCATGTTGTTTTATAGAATAGATGTGTGCATTGTTATTTAATAATAAAAAAGTTAACCTACCTACAAAATGTATTTTGGTACACAAACCCCCATACACTTTCAATTTCTCACTGCAACCTCCTGCAATATACACTTGCGGGACACTTACAACCCAAGCTAATAACGGGAATCGTATTTCTAACGAAAATCCATCGCGTGCTATTCACGCGCTAGCTCTGTATATGAATAAAGAACAACTTCGAGGACTATCACATGATTAGCATGTCGTCAATTTCTTTTAGAAATTTAATCCCCGTTGCCAATTTGGGGTGGTATGTCCCATAAATGTATATTGCATGCGGTTGTAGTGGGAAACTGAAAGTGCGGGGGGTTTCGTGTCCCAAAATGCATTTGGCAAATACGTTTGGTGTGTATTACCCAAAAATTTAAATCCATAAACTTTGTCCATATTAATAGAATAATAATGAATAAAATCAAGGTATATAATTTAATATAATAAATACAATCAAGGTATCAAAGAAAATTAAATTGATGATTCACTTAAATATGTGTTGAGAAGTCGAACGAAGATGTCGAAATTGTTGGTGTTGATGTGCTGCGAAAGCAAATCTTTGGTGATTCAAACTTTTTACACATGACGTATCTCGTCCAAACTTTGTTCCTCGAAATCAAGTGGTCGACAAACAGATCATAGACTAAGTTGTACAACTTCGTCAAAAATGTCGGAAACTGACTTTTAGATGATGAACCGCCGGGCGCTGACTCACTTGTATGCTCTATCGGCAGAGGTGTCACGATTTCTCGTTAAATTACAAAAATCCCTGATATGGACTAGAAGTAGAGTGATAACATGAGTCGTTGCTGTGCCCTTTTGTTTCACGTTGAAAAATTGTGACAGGCGATGAATTTTAGTACACAACCTGCTTATCTCTCCAATTCGCGACGACATATGAAACCGCATGGGAATTATGCCGGCGCTGGATGTATCGGAGCATCCCTGAAAAAACCCGGGAACCTGCGGTTCCTCGCTAGTACAACTTAACGAAATCCAAGAGTACTTTATTTAAATAAAAGTAAAGGAGAAACCCTCCTTACATTATTAAACATAAAGTTAAACATTGTCTTAAAACAAGAAACTGAAACTACAATGTTATTGGCTAGAAAAGATCTAAAACTCCAACTCGTGCGCGCGATTCCCCCAGCTTATTTTTGACCTACGGGTTTTGAAATAGCGATAGCCGACTGCAGAAAAAATTTAATTAGTAAAAACTAAGTAAGATATACCACAATATAAAAAACAAAGTTTTTGGCTAAAAAGGAGAAAAGGAGAACAACCACCACAATTTTAATCATTCGTTTGGTTGAGGCGTGACCCACGAGCCCCAAAGAGTACGATGTGGACAGAGAGGCCACAACGGAATAAATAATAATAATGGGGTGCATGTTGGGATGTACCAATTTCTCCCCGGACGTTAGTAGATAGCCCTTCTCTATCCCGCCATAACCATTCTATTGAGACCTTAAGTGTTGGCACCCCTATACAGTCGTGACATAAACATGCATAGGTAGTACTCATAGATTCCACGATAAATAAGAGGGTAAGTACCCTAGGGAAACCACACACAGGTGTTCCCGGCTATTAGCCTTTACGCGCATCCTCTGCACATCGTTCCCGATTCTATTATCGTACAATTATCATTTCACATGACTTTCGAGTTTCCACAAGTAACCACACATTTTCAAAGTAGTATTTGCAAAAGGGACAAGACTTGTCGAATTCTCCAGTATCACGATTCTAGTAGTTCATGAGCGATTTTGAAAGATAACACACGCCAAGAGACATTTTGATAATTTAAAGGTATTGTGCATATAACTTACTTAGAAATGGAAAGAGAGAACTTCAAACACAAGCAGCACGGAACTTAGTAGTAGGGGTCCTCGACGAACTCTCCTCCTACGAACTCGAAATCAACAATATCACATAATCCTATATTAACACATATTCATCCATACAACAAATCACGATAAAATGTCCTATATGAATGCAAATGCAATTCCCCACATAATCCCCCAAACAAATTATTTCACTAGCTACGAGTTGCACGATTAGAGTACATACTTATAAAAAAATAGTGGTGTATAAATGTAAAATAATCATTGTGGTGAAGAAATTTTATTTAGTGTTATAGAATATTTATAGTGCTAAGACTTATAAATAAAAGATAGCTATTTTAGTTAAGCTAAACGTCGACTATATTTATCATAAAAGTTATATTAGTGAAAATAAAGATATTATGTGAAAAGTATACTAAATTTTTGATAAGACACAAAAACAATTCTATTTATTTGTTAGGAAAATAATAAGTAATACTATACTAACATTATTCGCGAAAATTCCAATTTAACAATTATAAGGATAAGGCATATTTATTTTCATACAAATATTTAATATTGTAAATTTATGAAAAGAAAATGTTGCTAGTTTGGTTACAATATAAAACCAATTTAAAACTACACTTAGTCTCATAAGAAGTAACCCACGTTTTGTAAAAGACAAAAACCTACACCCAAGACTAATTATCATACAAACAGCTTCCCTCCAGTTTCAGATTGGGCAGAACAACCCCCAAATAAAATGGAACATGTCAATTACACTCTCTTCCCCAAACCCACTGTAACACCAACTTCATACATCATAAACCAAAACCCACAAATGATTCAAAATAACCCACAAATGAAATTGAAAGTAAGGAAGTTGAATTGGAATAGACAACGGAGCTCGGGGGTGTTTGCCGATCGGAGAAAACGAGAGAGAAGTCGGCGGTGGCGGTGAAGAGTGTCTGCCGCTGCTGTGAATTCGCCGGAGCAGAGGAAGGCGAACGAAGAGAGACGGACGGTGGTGGCGACGGACGGTGGTGGCGAACGACGGGCAGAGGGGACGGCGAACGGCGACGCAGAGGGAGACGTCGGGACCTGGGTTCGCCTCTGCTGGGTTCGACGGCGGCTTCGACAGAGAGCAGAGAGTGCAAGAGAGATGGCGAGAGGGAGTGTGAGAGAGAGAGACGAGAGTAGGTTGTTCTTGGGTTAACCGATCGGACATTGCAAATCACCTGGAGGATTTTCCGGGTTCGATTTGGGAATCAATTTGGCGAAATTGATTGCAAGATTTGGGTCTCTGACTTGATGGGGATGAATCGGGATGGGATTTAGGAGAAATGGATGTCAAATCTTCCCTTTTGCCGTGGGTGATTTTCGCCGGAGAAACCGCAGAGAAGACTAAGCTCACAAATGGAAATGTAGAGGATGATGGTAGGAGGATGTGTAGGGTGTGGCGGGTGCACAACTCTACGCGGTGATTCGCTACGCGATATTAATTAAAAGCTACACTTTAGACACGTTAAAAACGTCACACGACCCGCTACACTTCACCCACTAATTTACACACATTAACTATATAAAAAGTTGTCATCCTACAAACAAATACTTTTTTATAAAAATATAATAATAATAATAATAATAATAATAATAATAATAATAATAATAATAATAATAATAATAATAATAATAATAATAGAATAGAATAGAAACTACTTAATAAAAAGAAAAGAAAAAAAACTTTTATAACTTCACATAATGACCCCGAAATTTCACTAGACGCCCAAAAATAATACCTAAAATATCGGGGTATTACATCACATCTCCCTTAAGACAAAGCTTCGTCCCCGAAGCTTAAAGTAAATCGAGTCTCCAAATGCAAGTATGCAGTTCTAATGTGCACATAATAACAATACAAGACGGGTAATTAAAATGCATGCCTATTAAATCACATCTCCTTTAAAAGAAGTGACGTCCCCGTCACTCAACTCATACATGGTCGAATATGTGTGGGTAACGTTTCCTCATGTCCTCCTCAGCTTCCCAAGTTTCTTATTCCGTTTGGTGGTTTGACCAAAGAACCTTGACCAGCGTGGTGGACTTGGTACGGTGTTTTCTGTTTTTTGTATCCAGGATTTTGATCGATTGTTGTTCATAGGTAAGAGAGGGATCAAGCTCTACAGGCTCAGGGTCAATGATATGACTCGGATCGGGTATATAGGCTTTGAGTTGGGACACATGAAAAACGTTATGGATTCTACATAGGCTGTTAGGAAGATTCAGGCGATATGCAACCTCTCCTATACGATCCAGTACTTCGTAGGGTCCAATGAACTTGGGGCTCAGCTTCCCTTTCTGATTGAAACGCATAACCCCTTTTGTCGGTGAAACTCTTAAGAACACTTTGTCCCCAACCTTGAATTCCAATGGTCTTCTCTTCAAGTCCGCATAAGACTTTTGTCGATCCTGGGCCGCTTTCATCCTTTTCTGAATCATTCGAATCTGGTTTGTCGAGTCCTCGATCATTTTTGGTCCAAGAATGATCGTTTCGCTGATGTCACTCCAACACAACGGTGTCCTGCACTTCCTCCCATACAGTGCTTCGTAGGGTGTCATCCCTATGCTAGCATGGTAGCTGTTGTTATAAGAGAATTCGATAAGTGGTAACTTGTCCACCCATGAACCTCCAAAGTCCAGAATGCAAGCCTTAGCATGTCATCCAGCGTTTGAATCGTTCTCTCAGTCTGGCCATCCGTAGCTGGGTGAAACGTTGTGCTGAATCTTAGCTCGGTACCCATGGCCTTTTGTAGATCCTTCTAGAAATGAGATAAGAAGTTTGGATCCCTATCAGAAATAATCGAGCTAGGTACTCCGTGTAATCTTACCACATTCTTGATGTAAGCGTCCGCCCTATTTTCCATGTCCCATGTGTCCTTCATGGGAATAAATCTTGTCGTCTTGGTGAGTCGATCGACTACCACCCAAATTTGGTTCAACCCATTCGTCAAAACAGGTAAAGCCGTGACAAAGTCCATTGAGATGGAATCCCATTTCCATACCGGTATCTCCAATGGTTGCAACATTCCACCTGGTCTTTTGTGCTCGAACTTGACCTTCTGACACGTTAAACATCTAGATACAAAATCATTTACTTCCTTCTTCATACCTTTCCACCAGAAATTCCTCTTCAAATCCTTGTACAACTTGACTCCTCTGGATGTACCGAATAAGGCGTGTTATGAGCTTCCCTCATAAGTTTCTCTTTTACTTCCGCACATTTCATTGGTACACACCATCTTCCCTTGAACTTCACGCTTCCATCTTCTTCCACTTTGAAATCGAGTGCTTCGCCTTTGTTGATCTTTTCCTTGATCTTTTGTAGGAAAGCGTCTTCTTTCTGTGATTCGTTTATTTCTTCGAAGATGTCCGGTACTATCGTCATATTACACATCATATTATTCGGGGTTCCCTTTGTGCAAACGTCAATCTCCAGTCTTCGAAATTCTTCGCAAAGATTAGGTGGTAAAACCCACATTGCATTTACCGTATGCTCCGTCTTTCGGCTCAATGCATCCGCTACTACGTTGGTTTTCCCTTCATGGTATTGGATCTTGATATCATAATCTTTGACCAATTCTAGCCACCGCCTTTGTCGCATATTCAACTCCTTTTGAGTGAATATGTATTTCAGACTCTTGTGATCGGTGAAGATCTTGCAAGTCGTACCATAAAGGTAATGCCTCCATATCTTCAGTGCAAACACTATGGCTGCCAACTCCAAATCGTGAGTGGGGTAATTCTCCTCGTAAGACTTTAGTTGCCTAGAAGCATAAGCAATCACTTTGTCATCTTGCATTAAAACGCATCCTAACCCATGTTTTGAAGCGTCACTATAAACCTCAAATTCTGCCCCATCATTGGGTAACGTTAACACAGGTGCCGACGTCAACCTATCCTTTAGGGTTTGGAATGCTTCCTCACAATTGTTGTCCCACACGTACTTGCTTGTCTTCTTCATTAACGTCGTCATGGGTTTTGCTATCTTGGAGAAATCCTTCACGAATCTTCGATAGTAACCCGCCAATCCTAAGAAGCTTCTTATTTCCGTTACGCTCTTTGGTGTGGTCCAGTCTGTTACTGGGGATATCTTCCCTGGGTCCACAGACACACCTTCCTTGGATATAATGTGCCCTAGGAAAGGCACTCTATCTAACCAAAACTCGCACTTGGACAATTGCCATACAACTTCTCTTCCCTTAGGGTTTCCAACACCTCCCTCAAATGTTGTTCATGTTCTTCTTTCCGTTTTAAGTAGATTAGTGATAAAAACGACAACAAACTTATCGAGGTACTTCTGAAGAACGCGGTTCATCAACTCCATGAATGCTGCTGGGGGATTAGTGAGACCGAATGGCATTACCGTAAACTCGTAGTGGCCATATCGAGTTCGAAATGCTGTTTTTGGAATATCTTGTTCAGCTATCCTGAGCTGATGATATCCTGACCTTAAATCGATCTTCGAAAAGGTATCAGCTCCTTGTAGCTGGTCGAACAAGTCATCGATCCTGGGAATCGGGTACTTATTCTTAACAGTTACTCCATTCAATTCGCGGTAGTCAATGCTAAGTCTTAGGCTACCATCCTTCTTCTTGACAAACAAAACCGGTGCTCCCCATGATGAGACACTAGGTCTAATGAAACCCTTGTCCAATAACTCCTTGAGTTGCTCCTGAAGCTCCTTTAAATCGGCTGGTGCCATCCTATATGGTGCTTTCAAGATTGGTCCAGTTCCTGGTACTAAGTCTATCGCAAAGTCCACGCGCATCCTCTGCACATCGTTCCCAATTCTATTATCGTACAATTATTATTTCACATGACTTTCGAGTTTCCACAAGTAACCACACATTTTCAAAGTAGTATTTTCAAAAGGGATTCAAGACTTGTCAAATTCTCCAGTATCACGATTCTAGTAGTTCATGAGCGATTTTGAAAGATAACACACGCCAAGAGACATTTTGATAATTTAAAGGTATTGTGCATATAACTTACTTAGAAATGGAAAGAGAGAACCTCAAACACAAGCAGCACGGAACTTAGTAGTAGGGGTCCTCGACGAACTCTCCTCTTACGAACTCGGAATCTACAATATCACATAATCCTATATTAACACATATTCATCCATACAACATATCACGATTAAATATCCTATATGAATGCAAATGCAATTCCCCACATAATCCCCCAAACAAGTTATATTTCACTAGCTACGAGTTGCACGATTAGAGTACATATTTATAAAAAAATAGTGGTGTATAAATGTAAAATAATCATTGTGGTGAAGAAATTTTATTTAGTGTTATAGAATATTTATAGGGCTAAGACTTATAAATAAAAAAATAGCTATTTTAATTAAGCTAAACGTCGACTATATTTATCATAAAAGTTATATTAGTGAAAATAAAGATTTTATGTGAAAAGTATACTAAATTTCTGAGAAGACACAAAAACAATTCTATTTAGTTGTTAGAAGAATAATAAGTAATACTATACAAACATTATTCGCGAAAATTCCAATTTAACAATTATAAGGATAAGGATGCATATTTATTTTCATACAAATATTTAATATTGTAAATATATGAAAAGAAAAAGTTGCTAGTTTGGTTACAATGTAAAACCAATTTAAAACTTCACTTAGTCTCACAAGAAGTAACCCACGTTTTGTAAAAGACAAAACCTACACCCAAGACTAATTATCATACAAACAGCTTCCCTCTAGTTTCAGATTGAGCAGAACAACCCCCAAATAAAATGGAACATGTCAATTACACTCTCTTCCCCAAACCCACTGTAACACCAACTTCATACATCATCAACCAAAACCCACAAATGATTCACAATAACCGACAAATGAAATTGAAAGTAAGGAAGTTGAATTGGAATATACAACGGAGCTCGGGGGTGTTTACCGATCGGAGAAAACGAAGGAGAAGTCGGCGGTGGCGGTGAAGAGTGTATGCCGCTGCTATGAATTCGCCGGAGCAGAGGAAGGCGAACGAAGAGAGACAGACAGTGGTGGCGACGAACGGTGGTGGCGAACGACGAGCAGAGGGGACGGCGAACGGCGGCGCAGAGGGAGGCGTTGGGACCTGGGTTCGCCTCTGCTGGATTCGTCGGCGGCTTTGACAGAGAGCAGAGAGTGCGAGTGAGATGGCGAGAGGGAGTGTGTGAGAGAGAGACGAGAGTGGGTTGTTCTTCGGTTAACCGATCGGACATTGCAAATCACCCGGGGGATTTTCCTGGTTCGATTTGGAATCAATTTGGCGAAATTGATTGCAAGGTTTGGGTCTCTAACTTGATGGGGATGAATCGGGATGGGATTTAGGAGAAATGGAGGTCAAAGCTTCCCTTTTGCCGTGGGTGATTTTCGCTGGAGAAACCGCAGAGAAGACTCTGCTCACAAATGGAATGGTTAAGGATGATGGTAGGAGGATGTGTAGGGTGTGCCGGGTGCACCACTCTACGCGGTGATTCGCTACGCGATATTAATTAAAAGCTATACTTTAGACACGTTAAAAACGTCACACGACCCGCTACACTTCACCCACTAATTTACACACATTAACTATATAAAAAGTTGTCATCCTACAAACAAATACTTTTTGATAATAATAATAATAATAATATAAGAGAAACTACTTAATAAAAAGAAAAAAAAACTTTTATAACTTCACATAATGACCACGAAATTTCAATAGAGGCCTAAAAATAACCCCTAAAATATCGGGGTATTACAATCCCTTTCTTGCCTCTCTTGAAGTAATCTTGGGAACATTTGCATCAACGACGTACTATTTTCCAAATTCATATAAATTGAAAATAAACCGAATCAATCAACTCAAATAAATTGATACCAAAAACGAAGATGACCAAAGAAAGTTGGATTGATGATTCGCTTACATATGTCTTGAACTGTCAAACGAAGATGTCAAAATTACTAGTCTTGTCGGAGCAAATCTCTGCTGAACTCGAATTGTTCACACATGACGAATCTTGTCCAAATTTCGTTTCTTAAATCAAGTGGTCGACGGACGGATCATACACTAAGTTGTACAACTTCGTGAGAAATCTTGGAAGTCTCCTTTTTGACGATGAACCGCTAGTCGCTAACCCAACAGTTTGCTCTACCAGCAAAAGTGCCATGATTTTTCTTTCAATTATCAAAATCTCTGATATAGACTGGAAGTAGAGTGAGAAACATGAGTCGTCGTTATGAAATTCATCCACGTGGAGAAATTGTGGTAGGCGATGAATTCGGGATAGAATCTGCTTATAGCTCAAATTCGCAACGTCAAATGGAACTGCATGGGACTTTTGTCGGCGTTGGATGTCTCGTAGCATCTCTTTCTCACCTCTCTTGAAGCAATCGTGGTAACACTTACATCGACCAAGCACTAATTTCCTAAATTCCTATATAATTGTTGCAAGGATTGGGGAATTAGTGATAGAGTTGCTACAATTACTTTTGATAATTCTTCGACTTGCACAAATGTAATCGATGTTACGAGTGAGTTGACCACTTCAGCACATGCGTTACATGATAAGTATAACGTATCGATTAATTAAACATAATGATAAAAGAGAGGAAGAGAAAGAGACTGATAAAGGGAGATAAAGAGAGAGAGAGAGACTAGGGAGATATTAGAGTTCAGAGGAAGATATCTTATTCATTGCATAAACTGGGGGATTAAAAATACTTAAATGGACGAACTAGCAAACCCTAATCTAACCCTAGACCTACGGGCCAAGCTTGGAATTCAAAATAATATAATTAAATGACTAATAATTAATTAACTGATAAATAAATAGATAAATAAATAATATCAATACGGGCTACCCATATCAACTCCCCCATGCTTGAAAACCACATTATCCTCAAGGTGGACATTTAAAAATCATCAATGTTCTTGTCCGGATCAAACGAGTGTTGAACGAGCCTTGTAGAAGCTTTGTTATCACCATGATTACCGTAACCAAACGAGAATAAGTTATGTTTAAATAAAATCAACATAGCCCAGGCGTCCATGCACACTCAATTTGTGGTAGTTAGACTTGTTGTGTACCGAAAAATTGCACCAGTAGTTGTGGTAGTATTTTTTTCCTCCACCAAACTTGAAGAGGCAAACAAGTACCAACTCCACTTTCTGGACACATCACGTGCACTGACCCTACAAGTAGGTTCCACATCGTGTTTTTTTGAAATAGCCTCACAAGATATGCCTAGTGCGTGATTTAGTGGATCGGCAGTTACAACATATGCTTCACTTGGAGGTATTGCAATGGGCCACAGAGGGAGGTGGCTTTTCTTCAACGATTGCGGCTGCGGATCTTGTGGCGGCGGCTTGATTTCTGCGGTCTTCTGGGTCGCCGGCGGCAGTGGGCCAACCTGCTGCTGTTCTTCATCTAGCGGCGGCTGTTTTTGTTGTTTCTCTTGTTCCACCCATCGCGCCAATAAATCGGCGAAGTTTCCGAAGGATGTTCGCAGCGAGGCGTCTGCTTTCATACGCGTGACTCGTTCTTCTTTTATGCGCGGCTCGGGTGGCGTCTTCTTCTGCCCAACGCTTCTGCATATCATCGAGCTTGTTGGCGAGTTTGTTGAGCTCGTCGATGTATTCTTGACTGAGTTCGAGAACAGCGCGAGCGATATTACCCGAGTCCGCCATTCTCTCAATGAATGCACCAATTGATACGTATAACGTATCGATTAATTGAACAAAATGATAAAAGAGAGGAAGAGAGATTGAAAGAGACTGATAAAGGGAGATAAAGAGAGAAAGATTAGGGAGATATTAGAGTTCCGCGGAAGATATCTTATTCATAGCATAAACTGGGGGATTACAAATACTTAAATAGACGAACTAGCAAACCCTAATCTAACCCTAAACCTACGGGCCAAACTCGAAATACTAAATAATATAATTAAATGACTAATAATTGATTAATTGATAAGGAAATAGATAAATAAATGATATCAATACGGGCTACCCGTATCATTACACCTTCATCACATGCAGTATGTGTGCCACATTATTGACTTGATTGTACAAGAATGTTTAGAGGAAATACAAAATATAATACACATATTTACATATTACGCCATTAACTTTATTTTATCTTCAGCGCTCGCATCCATGCATTTAAGACTATGCGTATTACATAATTTGAAAAAAATGGGAATTCAGTGTTGTCATAAAAGTTTGATGGGATTCTACACATCTAATTAACTAGTTTGTGTTGGGTATGAGAGTATTGTAAAACGTTGTCTGAGTGAGGATAATGCGAGATTTTCTTTACATAGTAAAGACTGGAACACTCAAAGATAAATGTTTTGCAACATTTTAAACTACAATTACAACTGATTTATGCGTTTATTTTCAAACTACCAACCAAGTGATTGCACAATTACTATTCATTTATGAAGCTTTTAATACTCATAGGGATACTATTACAATTACACCAATGACAGAAAAAAAAATACATATCTATATTTTTAAGACACGACCTTGATAATTTGTTTATTGTGTATAGTTGATCCCCATGTGTAAATTAGGAGGCACAAAGTTAGCACTAGACACAATTTATCTTAACATTAAATTTTATAGTAAATCCAATTTTGTTAAAGTAGAAGAATCTTTTAAATCACTTTTTCAAAAAACACGTTGAAAAACAAGGTAAAGGAAACGCGTACATATTACATTATAAGTAGGCGTACTAAAAGGTAAATACTAAACTGGAGAATTTATAAGAAAATCGTAACAATGCGACGACAATGTCATCCACTTCGTAATTAGCTAGATACATTTACACTGAATCTCTAGGTTATTTGACCGAAGAAGAATTAGCAAACATAAATATTTTAAGTTGTTGGCGGCAAAATAAATACATATTTCCGGTTCTAACCAATATGACAAATAGATATACTAAGCTCTCTTATATCTATAATGCTCGATGATTGTACTTTTGGTGCTGGTAAATGAGTTTTTTTAAGAATTACATCATTAGTCGGGGGCGAACCTGGGGAGCTCATGTAGGGATTTCAAACGCTCTACCACTGAGCTAGCACCCATTTGCGCAAGTAATGAGTTCTTTTACAACCGCACATGCTTAATTTGTGAAATGCAGGAAATGTTTGTTTACACAAATGATTGGAATGATGTCCACAACTGAGCACAATACATGAGGAAGTTTGATCTTGACGTCCATAAGCTTTTCAAGAACTCAAACATCACATAATAGACGGAGAAAATTGAAGACGACATTGATAGTGAGTGAATAAAATAATAGGATTTACATAAGTGAGTGACAACCTAATTTTTTAGATAGCCAACATAGTTGAGATGTACTTACATAATGTAATTTTTGCTAACACTTGTCAATTATTATGTACTAGATTATGCAGCTGCGATTTGAATACAATCTGACATTTGATTTACAGGACAATGAGCTAACTGCCAGCGAAGGCGATATGGAAGGGGATGATGATGATGACGACCGTCTTACAGATCTGGTGAAAACAGTTCAAAGGGTACTCAACTTAAACTCTGATATACATATACCGGTCCTGACTATGTTACATGATTGATTTGATTTTTGGCTTGTTGAAATATACAAAATACGGCCGCAAAAACCCAACTCGGAAAGAGCAACAAATGACGCGCACCCATATATAGCGGTATGTGTAACTGAATTCACTTATCGAAACTTCGAATTATTTACATGGAATAGGGATGCGTTTAGAGTGGTAAGATATGAGAGAATCGAGGAAGAGCCCCAGTTAAAGATCTCGTTCACATGTACAACGTAAGGTACTCCTTAAATGTCTCTTTCAGATGTGCAACAATTGAATCTTAGACCAAACAAAACATTAGTACACCAAGTAGAACACATGCTTTCAGGCATAAACAAAGTGTGAATATGATGACTCAATTACTGAATGCAACCTAGAGGAACAGGGAAAGAAACTAACGCGGGTGAATTTGCATAGAGAAAAAGGTAAAGAAGCATCTGGTGTAGACACCATTTGTAGGGTTTTGATTCATGGATCGCGCAAACGGAAGCATAATCAAACAAACAACCATGCAAAACCCTCCAAGGATCACAAGTCTAGATGCATAACGATAGTGAAGGTAAGAAACCATAAACACACCTTTGGGTTCTCCTTGATGACTTCAAACGCGAATAGTGTCACGTTCTCTATAGTTGATCCACGCCTAGAGTTGATCCTAGATCTCCAATCTCCTTGGTGCTAGCCCGGAATGAGAGGAGGGTGAAGGAATCACGCAAAACGAGGCAAAAAGAAGGGCTCAGCCTCCTTTTTGGCGTCAGGGACGAGGGGGCGGCAGCAAGGGGGCGGCGTCCTCCTTGTTGCTTGCTCTCTCTCTCCTTTGTTCTCTCCCACTCTTGTTATGTTCTCTTTAGAGCATAAGTTATGAGGAAGGAAGGAAGGAGGGTCCTTTATATAGTCCAACAACTCCTTGTTAACTACCTAAAGGACTTATTCTAGTCCAACTAGAATACAATTTAGTCCCTTCCTTGCAAATTAGTCCCTACTAAGTTTGCAAGGGTTTGCAAAGTGATCATTCTAATTAATTAATCCAATTAATTAATTCCAAATCTAGTACAACTCTATATAGCGTGTGACCCCATAGGTTCTATCTAGTTGGTAGCAACTCTTTGCTAATATGGAGCGGTTTCTAGCAAAACATCCATTCTAGCCAACTAATAGAATAGTCATCTAGACAACCTTGTACAAGTAATTGTCTCATCCCTTTGCCTCCATATCCGGATTGGACACGAGACATACAAGTCACACTCGTATATCCAATCCCTAGTTTCTCGATCCATGGAATAGCCTTATTCGTGCAAATAACATCAATATCCCATATTGATTTATTTGAGTCTGGCCAGACATTCTATAAGCACTATCCTTCGAGTGGCCTAGGATATTTGCTCCCGTTATGTGGGAGGGGCAAATCCTCTCTACGTCCACTACGATCTCTAAGCTTGCTTCCCATTGTATCCAATACACGCCTTTATAACTACCCAGTTACGGTGTAGCGTTTAACGCTACCAAGATCACAATGATCCACAACTAGAATATCTAGTGACTTCAAGTCTAAGGATGACAATACCATTGTACCCGAGAAGCACTTGTGACTCAACATAACGTGTATGTAGCCTTCTCGGTAATGGGTCAATCCAGTGCAACATTCCGTAATGCACACCTATGTGTTGGATCGTGATATCTCCATATCAATCCAACCCGATACTAGTCTATAGATGATTGTCCCATTTAATCATTATACTTGACTAGGGATATTTAAGATAAACAACACGATTGTAAATCTAAGGACTTCATTATATTAAATATCCAATAAATAATAAATGAATTTTCTAGCCAAATACAAATTCATACTAAACTAGATTGCCTCTAGGTCATCTATTCCAACAGTCTCCCACTTGCACTAGAGCCAATCTGGCGCATCTCGTATGCCCATACTCCTAGTGTGCCCTTCATGCTTCCACTGCGTGAGAGGCTTCGTAAGCGGGTCTGACAGATTATCATCTGTAGGAATCTTGCATATCCGAACGTCTCCTCTATCGATAATATCTCGAATCAGATGAAACTTCCTGAGCACGTGCTTGGACTTCTGGTGCGATCTTGGTTCCTTTGATTGCGCGATCGCCCCAGTGTTGTCACAGAACAACTCCACTGGATCCGCAATGCTAGGGACCACACCAAGTTCAGAAACAAACTTTCTGATCCAAACACCCTCCTTTGCTGCGCCATTTGCAGCAATGTACTCAGCCTCTGTTGTAGAATCAGCTACCGTCTCTTGCTTGGAACTCTTCTAGCTCACCGCTGCTCCATTCAGGCAAAACACGTATCCCGACTGTGATCTAAAGTCATCTCTATCGGTTTGGAAGCTTGCATCAGTGTAACCCCTTACACGCAACTCTTCCTCACCGCCAAACATCAAGAAAGCATCCTTAGTTCTTCTCAAGTACTTTAGGATGTTCTTGACAGCAATCCAGTGACTCTCACCTGGATTGGATTGGTATCTGCTTGTCATACTCAAGGCATATGACACATTTGGTCTAGTACATAACATGGCGTACATGATAGATCCTATGGCCGAGGCATAGGGAATCCTACTCATGCGTTCCTTCTCAATCTCATTGGAAGGACAACCACTCTTCGAAAGAGCGATTCCATGTGACATGGGCAAGAATCCCTTCTTGGAATCTTGCATGTTGAACTGTTTCAACACCTTGTCAATATATGTACTTTGACTTAGGCCTAGCAACCTCTTAGATCTATCTCTATAGATCTTTATACCGAGTATATAGGCTGCTTCCCCTAAGTCTTTCATTGAGAAGCACTTTCCTAGCCAATCTTTCACAGATTGCAGCATGGGAATGTCGTTTCCAATGAGTAGTATGTCATCCACATACAAGACCAGAAAAGCTATAGAGCTCCCACTAACCTTCTTGTAGACACAAGACTCATCTTCGTTTCTGATGAAGCCAAACTCTTTGACCACTTCATCAAAACGTCGATTCCAACTCCTAGAAGCTTGCTTCAATCCATAAATGGATCGTTGCAGCTTACAGACTTTGTTGGCTTGCTTTGGATCCTCAAAACCCTCCGGCTGTATCATATACACGTCCTCGAGGAGATTCCCATAAAGAAATGCTGTTTTGACATCCATCTGCCAAATCTCATAGTCGTAGTATGCTGCAATTGCAAGTAGGATTCGGATGGATTTGGTCATTGCGACTGGTGAAAAGGTTTCATCATAGTCAATACCATGAATCTGTCTGAATCCTTTAGCCACCAATCGGCCTTTATAGGTAATCACATTACCATCCATGTCGATCTTCTTCTTGAAGACCCACTTGCACCCTATGGGTCGCGCCCCATCAGGTGGTTCCACCAAAGTCCATACTTTGTTGGTATACATGGATTCCATCTCGGATCTCATGGCCTCAAGCCACTTCTGTGAGTCTGGGCCACTCATGGCCTCCTCATAGGTAGTAGGCTCATCATCTATGAGCATCGTGTCACCAGAATCAGTTACGAGAAGTCCGTACCTCTCGGGTTCCTGGCGCACTCTACTAGATCTACGAAGCTCTTGTGTTACCTGAACAGGTGGATCCACAACCGCTTGTGATTCCTGTTCATGTTCCAAAATCGGTTCAGTGATTTGTGGTTCTTGAACTTCTTCAATTTCTACATTCCTCCCACTTGCTTCTTTAAAGACAAACTCTCTTTCTAGAAACACGCCGGTTCGAGCAACAAACACTTTGTTCTTGGTTGGATTGTAGAAGTAGTATCCCTTAGTTTCCTTAGGGTACCCCACAAACTTACACTTATCCGATTTAGGCCCTAGTTTGTCTGATTGTAAACGCTTTACATAGACATCGCAGCCCCAAATCCTCATGAACGACAGTGTGGGACGCTTCCCATTCCACATCTCATATGGTGTCTTCATAACTGATTTAGATGGAACACGGTTAATGGTGAAAGCTGCACTTAATAGAGCGTAGCCCCAAAATGATAATTGAAGATCGGTTTGACACATCATAGACCGAACCATATCCAATAGGGTTCGATTCCTCCTCTCGGACACGCCATTCCATTGTGGCGTTCCGGGTGGAGTGAGTTGGGACACGATCCCACACTCTCTAAGATAGTCATCAAACTCTTGGCTCAAGTATTCTCCTCCACGATCCGATCGTAGAGCCTTGATACTTTTTCCAAGTTGCTTCTCTACTTCATTCTTGAATTCTTTGAACACTTCAAAGGATTCGGATTTTGCCCTCATAAGGTACACAAATCCATATCTACTGTAATCATCAGTAAATGTAATGAAGTAGACATAACCACCCCTGGCAGGCGTGGCAAATGGCCCACACACATCGGTATGTATGAGCGCCAATTGCTCACTAGTCCTCTCTCCTTTCTTATTGAAAGGGGACTTTGTCATTTTTCCTAATAAACAAGCCTCACATGTCTCATATGATTCAAAATCAAATGAGTCTAGTAATCCATCCTTATGGAGTCTAGATACACGTTTCTCATTTATGTGGCCTAAACGACAATGCCATAAATAAGCAGGATTTAAATCATTTATTTTAATCCGCTTGGTATTAATGTTGTAGACAAGATTGCTTAGATCAAGGACATAAAGTCCATTAAATAATTGCGCACTAAAATAGTGAATATTATTCAAATAAAAGGAACAACAATTGTTCTTTATTGAAATAATAAAACCTTCCTTGTCCAAACAAGAAATAGAAATAATGTTTCTGCTCATAGCAGGCACAAAATAGCAATTATTTAATTCTAAAACTAATCATGAAGGCAGAGATAGCTCGCACACGCCTACGGCCAACGCAGCAACCTTTGCTCCATTCCCAACGCGCAGATCTACCTCCCCTTTAGCCAATCTTTTACTTCTCTTTAGATCCTGCATATTTCGACAAATATGAGATCCACATCCAGTATCTAATACCCATGATGTAGAGACAGTTAAATTGACATCTACAACAAAAATACCTGGTGGTGGTGGAATCACTATTCCAAGCCTCTTGTCCTCCAGATATTTTGGGCAGTTCCTCCTCCAGTGTCCAGGTTGACTACAGTAGTGACATTCACCCTTAGTCACGACCTTGGCAATGCCACCAACAGGCTTAAGGGCTTGTTCCTTGGACTTGGCAACTGACTTGCCTTTGCCCTTGGAGGAAGATGCAAACTTTTTGCCCTTTCCTTTATGCACCATCATAATGGCCTTGCCCTTACCCTTGTTGATGCTCTGTTCAGCCGTCCTCAACATGTTGAGTAAATCTGGCAGTGGTTTAACGATCTCGTTCATGTTATAGTTCATAATGAACTGTCCATAACTCTCAGGCAACGATTGCAACACGAGATCGGTTGCCAACTCTTGGCCGACCGGGAACCCAAGCCGGGCGAGATTCTCCAAGTACCCGATCATTCGGAGTACGTGGGTTCCCACCGGGTTCCCTTCTGCCAGATGACATTTGAACAGTGCCTTTGAGACCTCATACCTCTCTACCCTCGCCTGCTCTTGGAAGAGCTGCTTTAGATGTTCGATCATATCGACAGCATTCATGTTCTCATGTTGCTTCTGAAGCTCAGAGGTCATGGTGCAAAGCATTAGGCAGGCCGCATCATTAGCGTCATCAACACGCTTTTGATACGCCTTTAAGGCAGCAGGCGTCTGATTCTCTGGACCTTCTGGAACATGCTCCTCTATTGCGTACAGTTTCTTCTCTTGCTTGAGAACAATTCTCAAATTTCTGTACCAATCAAGAAAGTTGGTTCCAGAGAGCTTGTCCTTCTCAAGGACAGATCTTCGGGAATGTTGTGAACTCGATGAGTTGTTTGCCATTTGGAATTCTACAAAAGGAAAATACGCAAGTTTTAGTATTTGTGAATTTTGACTATATTTAATAATGGCTAGTTTATTAAATATAGCTCCCACTATTTTTCTACGGATTAATAACCCTCAAGATATTAATGCGGAAAATATCATTATATTTTCTAGTGGGCCAAGATCCATCTTTTTCATCTCCTTATGAGCTTGCTTTGGCAAGTCACCCATAATTCAACTACTTCTTAGGTAGGAACAATTCCAATTGCATCCCACATGCAACTCTTGGTTCAACCGGGCAAATAACTCCTTATTTATCCATCCATATGGATAATCCCAATTGATTGCCTCTAGGTTTCTTAATCAAATTAATAGCCTAGTTGTGTTTAACCTCTTATCTAAACAATTGCACATTGTTACGTGCCATCGCATTCCATCATTATGAACCAAGTCGCCATGCTTTGGCACGCACGAACTTGATAAATAATGATGATAATGAGTGTTTAAATAACGAGAAGGCAAGAACACAATATTTAAAATTTGAGGGATTTTCAATTTTTAATTATTTTGTTGATCAATATCAACTAATCTATCTATTTGAGTTTGGGCACAACTCCAAATAATAGATCCGGGTTGTCTAATTATCTTATTATCCTAATTGCATGCATCATCCATACACCAACCACACAAATAATAAGACAATAAATAAACAACCACAAAACAGAAATTAAACGTGATGTGGATATGGCCTTTTCTAGACTAAGATAATTCCAAGCCAATGGAATTATCTATGAACCCTAAACAAACACATCTCCATGCGTCTTGGTGCTTTGGTCCATCCTTCATAGTCATGTGGTGTGCTCCATGCTCCATGATCCATCTTTTGTGGCTTCTTTGGCTTTGGGCTTCTTTTCTTCAATCTTGGCTAACAATCTACTTTATCTAGCACTAGCTAATATCTATACTAAATAAAATAAATCTCACAAGTTGAGAAAAAAAATGGCACGCAGGCCATAAAACCCTAATTAATTATTACAATTAATTGATCAGCTCGCATGCCGTAAAACCAAACCACAAAAATTAAACATCCACATCAAACCACATCCTAAGGCCATATCCAATCACCATGCGATTTGCACATAAACAGTTAAAATCCAATTTTAACGCGCTTGGTCAATTTTAATTGATTTTAGGATTTCTAGGGTTAAAACGGTCCATGGGCCCAACAATCCAATTGCCCGGGCCCAACAAAGTGAACCATAAGGCCCTAGGGCCGGGCCGGCCCGGCCCAAAACCCGCAAGCTAGGCCCGCGGGTTAGGGCCGCCCGGCCCCTTAGGGCGCCAATCTTGGGCGGCAAGCAAGGGGGCGGTCCCCTAGGGGGCCGAACCTCCTTGTGGAGGTTGTTTCCAAAACAACCTCCTTGCTTGGAGCCCAAGTTTGGTTGTTTCCTTGTTTTGGGAGAACTCCTTCTTCCCCAAGGATGCCCAAACCCTAGATCTAAGATCCTAAAATTTCTCAAACTCACCAATTCATGCATCCAATGCAAAATTGGGTCTTGTTATGATCTAATTATTGACAAATTGCATCCCATGCTTGATTTGTCTTGTTTTACGCGATAAACAACAATTTAAGGTGTAAAACAACAAGAATGTAACACATAAACTACGTTTATGCTCTATGACTTGTGGCTCTGATACCACTGTAGGGTTTTGATTCATGGATCACGCAAACGGAAGCATAATCAAACAAACAACCATGCAAAACCCTCCAAGGATCACAAGTCTAGATGCATAACGATAGTGAAGGTAAGAAATCATAAACACACCTTTGGGTTCTCCTTGATGACTTCAAACGCGAATAGTGTCACGTTCTCTATAGTTGATCCACGCCTAGAGTTGATCCTAGATCTCCAATCTCCTTGGTGCTAGCCCGGAATGAGAGGAGGGTGAAGGAATCACGCAAAACGAGGCAAAAAGAAGGGCTCGGCCTCCTTTTTGGCGTCGGGGACGAGGGGGCGGCGGCAAGGGGGCGGCGTCCTCCTTGTTGCTTGCTCTCTCTCTCCTTTGTTCTCTCCCACTCTTGTTATGTTATCTTTAGAGCATAAGTTATGAGGAAGGAAGGAAGGAGGGTCCTTTATATAGTCCAACAACTCCTTGTTAACTACCTAAAGGACTTATTCTAGTCCAACTAGAATACAATTTAGTCCCTTCCTTGCAAATTAGTCCCTACTAAGTTTGCAAGGGTTTGCAAAGTGATCCTTCTAATTAATTAATCCAATTAATTAATTCCAAATCTAGTACAACTCTATATAGCGTGTGACCCCATAGGTTCTATCTAGTTGGTAGCAACTCTTTGCTAATATGGAGCGGTTTCTAGCAAAACATCCATTCTAGCCAACTAATAGAATAGTCATCTAGACAACCTTGTACAAGTAATTGTCTCATCCCTTTGCCTCCATATCCGGATTGGACACGAGACATACAAGTCACACTCGTATATCCAATCCCTAGTTTCTCGATCCATGGAATAGCCTTATTCGTGCAAATAACATCAATATCCCATATTGATTTATTTGAGTCTGGCCAGACATTCTATAAGCACTATCCTTCGAGTGGCCTAGGATATTTGCTCCCGTTATGAAGGAGGGGCAAATCCTCTCTACGTCCACTACGATCTCTAAGCTTGCTTCTCATTGTATCCAGTACACGCCTTTATAACTACCCAGTCACGGTGTAGCGTTTAACGCTACCAAGATCACAATGATCCACAACTAGAATATCTAGTGACTTCAAGTCTAAGGATGACAATACCATTGTACCCGAGAAGCACTTGTGACTCAACATAACGTGTATGTAGCCTTCTCGGTAATGGGTCAATCCAGTGCAACATTCCGTAATGCACACCTATGTGTTGGATCGTGATATCTCCATATCAATCCAACCCGATACTAGTCTATAGATGATTGTCCCATTTAATCATTATACTTGACTAGGGATATTTAAGATAAACAACACGATTGTAAATCTAAGGACTTCATTATATTAAATATCCAATAAATAATAAATGAATTTTCTAGCCAAATACAAATTCATACTAAACTAGATTGCCTCTAGGGCATCTATTCCAACACCATTATCATCTAGAGAAACAAGCATGTTCCTTAGCCATTATGAGCCAAGAGCTGCAATTACACAACAAAGTTCACATGTCAATACATAAGGTCAAAAATTACTCAACCCCAATATCCCATTGTGTAAAAGGACAATACCACTTTCTGGGAATGTAGAGATCCATTGTTTGCCTTTTATCATTCTGCATCTTGTTTACTTTGAAGCTGATGACAAGCACAGCAATTTCGGAATTTTTGGTGCAACTCAAACTATTTGATTTGACTTGGTGATTGAAATGGTGTTTGCATCTTGTTATGTGTTTTGCTTGGTGTAATATGATGTTTTATTTGGTTTAAGATTTCAATTGTTGTGCATGTGAAGGGTTTTGCTATATCTCTAATACAGAAAGAGCCCTTTGCTGGAGAAAATATTATTTAGAACAAGTGTAAGATGTTGTGGTACAACATAAGTGTAATTTTGCTTACAAAAATAAAATTCTTACCATGTAAGAAACGATAAACATTTTGCAATTAATAATCATCAGAATTTACTAAATATAATCAACAAATCAAAGCGTTTTGTTGTACGTACTACATCACAGTATCCCCTTTGTAACAAATATTTTCTCCTTGTGTTGGTACTGTATGTGGCATCGAACTGGGACTTCATAGGAAAGAACTTGTTGGTTGGAATTGTATTAACATTAGTAACTTCTTTCTCACAGTGACAGCTGAAGAATTCCTTCTGAGTGATTTTGGGTGTGCTTTGCAGGAATGTTTACAGAAATTGATGGATTGTTTTCAATTACAGTTAGTTGCACAGGAGTTCATTAACCAGTTAAGAGCTGAAGAATTCAAGTGATTTTATTTTGAGCATTTTTCAAGTTATTCCAAGGACGAGTTGTTAATTTTTTTTTTCTTTCATTTTTTGGTTCCAAGTTAAGAATTTTGACACGTAAATGTGGGCTGTAGTACGTGCAGTGAAAACCAGCTGTTGTTTCTGTGCTCTACCAACGTAAATAGCAATCATTTAATTTGATTCTTCTAGATTTGATTTGCTATGAACTGCATTGTGTACGTATCTGAATTGTACAAGCTAGTGGAAAGCTCTCTTTCCCATTTCACCGCCTAAAGCTGTGAAGATCATATAGAGAATACACAGATGGGCACTCACTTTCTTCAGCTCCAAAACGCATGCTTGTTAATTATTGAAGCCTCATTAACTCAGCACGAGAGCAACTTTAGGCTTGGATGAATCTTTGCCCAAGTGCTGCCAAGTGATACAATGGATTTACCGGTCATGTATTTGTCATTCATAAATTCAAAGATTGAGGACCATCCGCTGGGTTGTGGTTACATTTATTATTACAAAAGCAGCCTACTGACATGAGGACATTGTTTTAGCCTGTCACCGGTTACATTTATTATTTACAAAAGCAACTTACTGACATGAGGACATTGGAGTTGTTGTGATTTGTCCAAAGTGAAGAGGAAATATTTCAGCTATTCACATGAACCAAAATAGAGGGCTGGTTTGGATGAAGTGGTTTAGAGGTTTGGTTAACCAAACATCTTTGCTATTTGAATAGCACTGTTGGGTTACGGAAAAATCTGGTGGCCGGACATGTTTTAGCCTATCACTGGCTGGACAATGTTTATTTCTTTTCCTTTTCAAACTTAACCGGTGCCTGGGTGTCTTTCAATATTTTTCTGTTTCATTGTCTCTTTTTCTTTATTTATAAACTTTGTTGTGTTATGTTTGTTCTTGGAGTTTTTGCACTAATGACTCCCTCTCTATAATTTATTTTCGAGACAAACTCTACCAAAAAATCTCTCTCTATCTCCCCACATGGGACACACTCTTTCTTTAATCACAACAAGTAAACCCAAGAACGAGTCACGCACCAAACTTCCAACAACCGGCCACAAGATTTTTTGAAACCCGCGCACTAGATAATTACCCCCGACCACCGGACTTTTTATTAACCCGGACACCGGTTTCTACACTCATGCACTGGTGCCGTCCTGAACTGCAAAAAAGTAAACTTCGGGTTGGATTATCCAAATAAGCCTAATATGGTACACATCCTGAACCCCTCCTTGTATGGAAAAACAATCTTATCGTTATCTTATCTTTTACCTTAATTACTTTATAGTAGTATTGTATATCTTTTCTTATATCTTAAAGTAGTATCTATATATACAATAGCTGAACGAACGTTTGCAAAAACTTCCATATATCACACCCCTATCCTTTTCTCACTTTCTAAATCTTGAATCAGTATATTTAAAAATAAAATTTGTTGCGTTTAGTTGTTAAAATGACTAATATTTGAATGTGAAATCTTTGAAGATAATGTGAGATAACATATCAATGTTACTAAAATCTTTTTTCAAATATTATCTCTTACCTATCTACTTAATCTCTCTCAACATCTCTGTTTATATATATCCTTATACGTCTACATTTCTTACCAAAACTCCATTATCATTTTCAATCGAGGTAAGCTTCATTTTTTTTAGAATCTCTTCTCCGCTTCTTTATATAGACTTTTGACATCTTCTTGGAAGTTTCTCACATATTTAGATTTATGCTGTTTTGGTATTGGATGATGGACTTGCACAAGATAAGTTAATTCGTTAAGAAATTCAGATCAGTGGTTTTGCGTTGTTAACAATTGTACTGTTCTTATATCATTCAAAGAATATTCTAGCTAATTGCTCTCTTTTTTTCTGGATGCTTCCTACCACCATAGAGTTTCTATTTCACAAAAATGAAGACTATTTTTAATCAACTGATGATGGCCCTCATCTCTCTCTCTGTTATATGATCAGGTAAAGTTTGTTCTTTTTTTACTTTGGTTTCAGGAATTTGTAATTTGTATGATGCTTCAAAGCCTTCTACGATCGAACACTGTCGTATCCGTATTTTCACTAATACTGTCAAATGATGAGTAGCACTGTTTTTTCATGTTATTATGTTTCTTAGGGCTATGTTATTTTCGGTGATTTTCATTTTTTTTGAGTCATTGATTATATGACTTTAGTTTGTACCGTGAATTGCTAATTCTCTTCATCTATATCTATTTTTGACTTATGCTCAAATATAGAAAAACGAGTTTGTTCGTAAAGGGGTGTTCGCCGCTTTGTACTGCAGGTGAGCTTCTACACCAAAAGAAAGAAGCAATTCAACAATGGTGATGGCTGAGAGATGATTTCCCACACTTTCAAGATTATGAAATTTGAACTCGGAACCTCATGCAGGGGCTTCCAACGCTCTACCACTTGAGCTACCACCCTAACTGCCCCCAAATTTTATGTAAAGTGCTTTGAAAATACATTTTTCTGTCAATTGTGATATCTATTAATGTTAAATTATATTAATATCTCATTCATAGGAATCTATTTACATATCATTGTTACTCTCAATTCAATTCGGTGCAGTTTTTCACAACTTTTGTTTATATCTATTTCACGAGACAATACATTCTCTAAAACATTTTTTGAATCACCCCTATACCATCTCAGAATCTAATATATTTGATTTGCAATTCCTCAATTAGTGAGTTGATGGTTATAAACATTTCCCTGGGTTGTTTCCTTTGGTTAACCAACGAAAGTCAATTAGTGGTTTGAGGAGGATTTATTGGGTTTACCGTTGGGGTTCACTGATCTTACCCTTCCTTCGTTTGGGCTAGAGTTGGTTGATATTCGTCCATAACTGAGATTGTGCTTTATCCAGAAAATTGAATTATAATTTTTCTACAATTTTTAAAATATTTAAAAATTACTCGATAATGCTTTGTTGCTTTGTTGAATTGAAATTTCTAGATATTATCAATTATATCGGTTCTGGATACTTATCCTGATTTTTCTTCTTCGTCTGGTTCTAACCAGAACCTCTACCACTGAGCAATCAGTCATTTGTAATACTTATCATGAGTTTTAAGATTGTAGATGAACTATTTATGATTATTCTAATCTGCTGTAGTAATGAAATTTGGAATCCTATTAGATATCTAATTTATTATTATTAACTTCTATGGTTATCTACAAAAATTAACTAACAAGATAAGACAAATTATAGGCTAAATAATTGCAAGAAATTTCGTGTCCTATTAGAGCATCTCCAACCATGTCGCATTTCCCCCTCCCCCCACCGCCCCCCACGGGCCCACCATTCTCCCCCTCCCCCTCCCCCAAACTACTACTCATCTTCAACCATTCCCCTCCCCCACCTAATTAGGTTTATTTTTAAAATATATTTCATGATTTAAAATAAATTATTTGAAAAAAATAAATATGAAATAATATTAATATAAATATTTACTAACAAAAATGATAAAATAATAATAATAACAATAATAAAAATAATAATAACAGTAATAAATTTGGCATATTTTTAACCATGTTTTCAAAAAAAATAAAAAATATAATTGCTAATTATAAAAAACATTAAGATATATCAAATTGTCAACAAAATAAAATAACGATAATTTTTCGTAAATATTTTTTTCAATTATCAAAAAAAATATTTATTTTTTTATAATAAAAATAATAATAAAAATATATTAATCATAATTGAAAATTAATATTATAATAATAAAATAGTAGTAAGTGTAATTAACATATTCCTAAATTGGATTAATTAGCTATAATGGTGGGGGGAGGGGGAGGGGGATGTTAGGGGGGAAATGCACCCTAACCATCCCCCACCCATGCCTAAATTCTCCCCCCACCTTCCCCCTCCCCCTCCCCCCTTATGGTTGGAGATGCTCTTACACGGTTTTGTATATAGGAATGGACGATTTTGTATTTTAAAATGTGCAAACTACAAACATGAAAACTGGTTTATCATAAATATTTTAAGAAAATGTTATTTTTATTTGTTTTTCTTAAAAATAATTAAAAAATTGCATTTTCTACTGTCAGCAGATAAAATATATATATTTTTTTAAAAAAAGAAAATTATCGAACCAAATTATATACAATAAGACCCTGCTTTCTTTACCTAATTTAGACGACTTTTTATCTCTTTTTAGAAAAAGATAAAAACGTTGTTTACTTTGTGCCTAATAAGTTTTCTAAAAAGTTTTAATTACATTTTTAGTAGAAAAAGTTGTTTACTTAAGTTCTATATTATCTCCTAAAAATTAGTTTTAAGGAATAAAAAGATAAAAAAAAAAAATTGAAGTTAGAAAAAACTAACTTTTTTTAGTCTTGTAAAAAGGTAAAAAAGTTAGCAGACATAACTTTGAACGAAAATAACTTGATTAGAACTTTTTTTATGACTTAAAAAAAAGATAAAAAAATCGCCTAAATTTAGGTAAAGAAAGCGGGACCTAATGAAATACCCCGTTATTTAGATACGGGTATTTTAGGATATTAGTGAGTGTTAATATGATATTAATATAAGTTGGGCACTAGTTTTTATTGTTTAGACCTTAATTATTAAGGTTATAAACAACTGGGGGGGGGGGGTTATGTATTTTTCATAACTTAAATAATATCTTTACATAAACTAGGGGGTTACTATTTGTCTTTCATCTAAACTCATGGGGGTGAAAGTGTCTTTAACCCAAAACTATCATCTTCTCCATCTCCTGCAGCTAGCAGGAGAGTTATCCACGCTTCCTCCTCCTACTCCAACACCACCATCGCCCGATTCGACCGCCAAACTTCCTAATTTCTGTCCCAATTCAATTCCTATTCGACAAAGATCGATTCTTTAGCATCAAGAAACCAATCTCACCCAATTTCATGACCCAATTCGAAATCGATTCAAACCCGAAAACTCTTACCTTTCGCCGGATTTCTCTGCATTCTCTACCTATAAATACCCTCTGAGGTTTCCCACCACCTCACACCACCAGTACCATCTCTCCCTCGCTCTCCCTCATGAGTCTCTCTCTCTCTCTCGTTTGACCCGGCGCCGCAGACCCGACCGGAGCGGGCGCCGACCGAAGCCGAAGCCAGCCCCGGCGAATCCCTTCTTCTTGTCGTCACCACCGCCGTGCGCCGGCGTTGTCCCTTCTTCCTGTCGTCACCATCGTCGTCTCCTCTTCTGCGTTCGGGTAAAACCCGTATGTCCCTCTCTTCTTTTATCTCTTTTGTTTTATTCATTTTATTTAATTTTTATTAGTAGCATATTAAGTTAACTGTTAGTTGGAAGAAGAGAGCATAAGGGATGTTGGCCCAGTGGTTAAATGTTACTACTTAGAGCTTTGGTGAAGTTTGAGAAGAAGGTCATGGGTTCAAACCCCATAAGGGGCAATTCTTTTTGCACAAGCTTAGAATGATCTTTTTGGTACTCATCTTTACTCAAAACTAAAAATATAATATGAGGGTGATGAAATATATATTTCTAATTTATTTTTATAAGCTTATAACAAATTAGAATAAGTTATTTTCTTCAAGTAAACTTATTGTTTCTTTTAAATAAAAGTTAGTTAGTTTATAACTTATGCTCTCTACTAAGGCTTGTTTGGTTGGGAGGAACTACTATTAGAATTATTATTATTTTTGGGGAAAAATAATATGCTTCTCTACCCTATAATAAGGGAAATAATTAGTTAATCTGATAAGATATATTTTTATAACTATAGCTATGTTTTACAATAATAAACGTTAACTCTATAAAATGTATTTTTTTATAAAAGAGGTTGTCCGCCTTAGTAAAGGTTGGGGAGAGTTAGTGCGGGATTTATTTCATTTACCTATAGGACTTCGTGTGCAATGTGTTGATTAGGATACTATTAAAATTTGTAGGCGACAATTTCGTTGACGAAGGACACGTCAAGTATTACTAGGAAGTGATTTGCTTTGCTTGAGATTAAAGGTAAGTAAACATGCCAGGCCTAGCGCCCATTCCTCTTTTCGTGTCAAATGTTTCACTCCTACTTGTCTCAAAATGATTTTATGCAAAATATGTGCTACTTGAATACTTGTTTCAAATTGTTGAAATGTTCTTTGAAAATATCACCGTAATCTAATAATCGATGATAACGTAAAGTGGAAGAGTTGTACGGGGATGATTATTGTTGTATGGTTACTATTGGCATTGGGCGTGTTGACTTCGGTCTCTCGTCCAATTTATTTTATTTAATCCGGTTGCAAGTCCCCGGATAGCTCCGTGTACTCACTCTTCTGGCCGCAAGAAGTCTGTAAGGGGGTGTCGACACTTAAGGTCTTGGATGCTTGCGAAGTGGTTGGTTGGTTTTCCCCGTATCAACAAATTAACAAATTGGTTTTGGATTGGATGTTTTTAATGGAAAATGGAATATTATGAGTTTTGGAATCCAATTACTTGGATAATGGATGTGATTTGGAAAATATAAATGAACATGGAATCTCTCATCTTATTTCTTTCATAAAAGGGTCAAAGCTTTTACTTCCACTTTGATTTAGCGAAACTACTACAAATTGGTTTTCAAACTACTTCATAATTTGTTTACATGCTTGGGTGTTGCTTACTCAGTATTTTCGCTGACTTTGGAAACTGGTGTTCTCTTTTGTTTTCTGCACCGCAGGTATACTTGATGGGAGCATAGCTTAGCGGGGACGTGAATCATCACTTATACAAGTAGTAGATCACATTTAAATTCTTAGAACCTTCATATAGAACTCTGTATAGATAGATTTGCCCATGTTAGTGGCACAAGGATATGAATTGTCAATAAAGTATTACTTTAAAATTTATGGAAGTTTTATTTGGATTTTCTATCTCTAAACCTCCTTGTATCCGGGTTTAATCTCTGGTACGGAGTGACACCCCCGGGTTTCCGGATTGGTCATTTTGGGGGTGTTACACCTAAATTGAAAGTTGATCGACTAAAACGATCGTCAAATAAGCAATATGTCAAAGACAAATGGTACTACATAAAAAAGGCAAATGGTACTCTAACCAACGTTGATTGTGTTGTAATTATTTATCTGACTCTCAATTTCTTTTTACAAGTCAATAATTACTTACACATAAATGTTGCCGCTCAATTAGGACTTGATCATGATATACGCAATAATAACATTTACTCCCTCTGTTTCTACAGTTTCTTCAAAAAATTTGGTGGCACACGTATTAAGAAACTCGGGTGAAAGATCAAAAGCCCATGTGACTCACCAAAACTGGGTGAGTGGAATGCTTGGTGGCAGTTTATAATCACCAAGTTAATGGTATAAACATGAACATATCAACATCACCAAAGCTATACATATTTGAACCTGAACACAATTACATCAAGTAGAAGAATCAACAGAATAACAAATTCACCATCAAATTGCCCATGAACACATTCTGAATTTAAAAAAAAAATCAACTTTGCCGAATAACAAATCCTAACAGAAAAATCATTCATCAAGAAGAATAAATTGCATAGAATAAGAACAAGAATTGGAAGAAAGAACAGAAGGAGAAGAAGATAGAACAGATCCGAAGACACCGCGGTCGAAGCCTCCGAATCTATAATCGTGCTCTTCTTCCTCACCACCATCGAAACCGCCTCACTACCATCAAGGCCGCCGATCTGCTCTCTCTCTATGCAAATCTCCACCCAGCTCTTCTGGCGGCGGCGACCTTGAAGGGATAGAGATAGAAGCTGTCGGTTTCCAATCTGCGTCAGCCTTGGAGTTTTACCTGGTGGCGTCGGCAGCGGCGACCGATCTGTTTCGTCTGTGGCGGCGATGGCCGATATGTCTATATATGTTCCTTGGTGGCGTTATCGGACAATTTGTCTCTCCCTCTCCCACCCTCCCTTCGATCTGACCTCCATCTCTCTCTCTATCTTCTTATTCCTCTCTTTCCTAGAGAGATGGATGGAGATTGAGATGGGGGTAAAAGCCGTTTCTGGAGGACATGGGAGGTGTGGAGATGGAGATTGGGAGGTGGAGATCGAGATCAAGAGGTGGGGATGGGAAGATCTTGTGCGTCTCTCTCTCTCTCCTTCTCTCTCTATGCGGCTGTTGAAGAAACATAATGGATGAGAAGATACATGTGTTGGATAGGGTTAGGAATTTTTAGGTTTGGGGTGGGTATTTGCTAAGTGGGTTAGTTTACTTAGGTTTAATTAGTGAAATTATTAACTAATTATGATGAGTTAGGCTGAATAAAAAAAAATGTGTAGGTGTTTTTTCATTAAGGGTATAATGGTATTTTTCATTTGAAAAGTTTCCATTTTAGAAAATTTTGAAGAACCAGAAGAGACGTCCAAAAATGGAAATTTTGAAGAATCTGGAGAAACGGAGGGAGCCCAAGATTCAAAACTTAATGATGACCTTATAAGAGAGAGCAATTACAATAGATTACTTATTGGAGGTTTTTTTAATGCTCCAATAGAGCACCACGTGATGCTCAAGTGCGCGTCAATTATTTAAGAAGTGATAGGCTTCACCGACAGTTTATATAAGTGGTTCATTTTGATTTGAGATAAAACACAACGCGTAAAAGAATACTCCATTGAGCCATTTAAAATTTACTTTCGTTTTCGTGAGTATTGTCATATTATAAATGCTGTACGAAATTCTGTGCAATGCACGGACGGTTTGCTAGTAATATAATTATATAATATATAAAAGTAGATAAATGTTGTGTTGAATATGAAGTTGCGATTTCACAAATTATGATTATTGTAATTAAGACAAATATTAGTCTAACTATATCAATATGAACCATATATAAACAAATAGAGTTGTGACATGTAACGCATGACTGATGAGTTACAAACATTACATTTATCTAGTAACTGGATAAAACAATGAGACATTTAATTTATTTAATTTATATTCTTAATATATTCAAGTACACAAAGAATCAAATATGCAATTCTTATAATATATTATTATAAGACTCCCATATTACGTTATTTATATCCATATTGTAATATGTACTACCTATATCTTACCTACCTTATATTAAAGAAGGACTTGGCCATTTTGGCCTGTTGAATTGACAGTTTTTCCCTCTTCATTTAATGGAATGGGAAGGGCATTCAGACTGGGTGGTATTGTAATTTATGGTGTAGTTGGGGGCCTTCAATTAGTGGGTGTTGTTTCCTTAATTTTATCGTTCTGTCCCTGTATTTGATTGAAATTACAACATGCAATAAAGTGAGTTGGGTGCCATTCTTGCTATAACATGGGCATTTGTGGGTGTTATCCCTGTCTATGGTGCCTCATCAGCTGGGTGTGTATTGGTTAATTTGACTACTTTGCCCTTATGAGTTGTTGGATTTACGGGTTGTTTGAATGCATCGATGGTGATATTTGTTGTGTTTCCGTGGGTGATTATTTGCCCCTGTCTTCTGCCGTCGACATTCGTCGGCGGTTTAGTGGGTTTCTTTCTGGCAAAAGAGGGAGCTGCCATGTGTGGCTCCATTACTTCCGGTGGTATATATTTGGTTTCCTTTGATTAGGATTGAGGTTTAGAGAGAGACTGTGGCTTCGTAGAGGCAGAGCTCAGAGGAGTTCTTCGGTGAGTACATTGGTTTAGCTTCGGCCGTCAGTTCGATTTTTGTTCATGCAAGTCAATAGCTTGGTGGGTTTATCCCAATTGAGTAACGGTGTTATCTCTGGTTTTGGGTTTGCAATTCATATTTGCCCTTTCAAGGTTTTCAATTTGGTTGTGGTGGTTTTAGGCTTCCTGCTATCCATTACTGAAATTGCATGTGTATGACTGTGCTTTTGAGCGGCATTCAGTGACTTTGCCAATTGGTTTGTTGTCCACGAGTGAGTAACAGTGGGTTTGTGGTTTTGTCTTACTCTTTGCATGTGGTGCTTATACGTTTGAGGTATTTAATTTGGGTTTGCTGTGGCCACATTTTCAGTTGTCAATTTCTGAAATTGCATGTGTGTGTGTGTATGATTTATGATAGGGATGTGTATTTATGCGTTTAGATGTTGTGGGTTTGGAGATTATATAATTCTTTTTTAATAATTATAATAAAGAATGTTTACTTTCATTAGATTATACGTTATTTTAAACTAATAGATTCCAGTTGTGAATTTATGACATTACATGTGTGTTTATGTGATTTCTGATACTATGCTTCCGAATTGTCTTTGGTGAGTCACCATAGACAGGGATAACACCCACAAATGCCCCTGGTATAGCAAGAATGACACCCAACTCACTTTATTGCATGTTTTAATTTCAATAAACTACAGGGACAGAACGGTAAAGTTAAGGAAACAACACCCACTAATTAAAGGCCCCCAACTACACCATAAATTACAATACCACCCAGTCTGAACGCCCTTCCCATTCCATCAAATGAAGAGGGCAAAACTGTCATTTCAACAGGCCAAAATGGCCAATTCCTTCTTTTAAATAAGGTAGGTAAGATAATACGAGTTTTTTGTTTTGTTTTATGTTGTTATTGTTTTTATTTTCTGCAATTTTTTATTACGAAATATTATGAGCTATATTAATCAACTTGTAGAAGTTAACATATGCCTAAGTGGTAGTTTTAACTATTTTTGTATATATTGTTTTTTGAGAAAACTGTATATTATTATTAATATTTTGTTTTACTTTGTTTATTTATTATGTATCGAAATACTTTAATTCTACTTTACTAAGTAAGTGACCATCATTAATTTTTTTTTTGAATTTCTTTTTTTTAAAGGGGACCATCATTTAAAGTTAAAACCACCACTCAGTAAAAAAAAATGTTAAAACCACTACTTTACTAAGCAAATAATCATGAAAAAAAAATTAGAACTATTGACACTTAACTACCATGCAGTTTGATATTACTGACACTTTGGTGTACGTTGTTTCCAAACTGACACTTTGCTGCACACAGTTTTGACATTCTGACACTTTGGTGCACGATGTTTTGAAATTGACACGTAAGTGCACGCGGTATGCATATGTTACTGAGAACATGCTCCAATTTCGATGACGCCATTAATTGATTTCAAGTGACGTAGTCATCAATGTTGGAACGAGATGTTTGTAATTTGCATGTTGCATGCATTTAAGTGTCAATTTGAAAACTGGGTGCACCAAAGTGTCAGGAATGTCAAAGGACATGGTAGTTAAGTGTCAATTTTTGAACTGCGTGCACTAAAATGTTAGAAATGTCAAACTGCAAGGTAGCTAAGTGTCAACTATTCATAAAACGTGGTATTTATCAAAAAAAGTAAATAATGTTATTTTTACTCATTTCGTATCGGATTTTCAAAACGTGGTATTTTTAAAATTCAAGTCCATATGAAATTGTATGTAAACATTATTTGTTCTTTCAATAATTTTAATGTTTAAATAACTTGTGGTAAATATATTTTATGTCAAATTGTAAATTGAAATCATAAGACTTGGCATGTTTTCTAAATTGTGATGCCAATGTTGGGTGCTTTGGTCAACTAATTGGTCATATTCAAGTTTATAAATTATATTTTAATTACGTTTAATAGATACTTATATAAATATAAATATTTATATATTATTTAATAAACGTGCAATTGAACCGGTCCGACCGTGAATCGGTGCCTCACCGGTTCCATGGCCGGTCCGGTTTTAAAAACTTCGGCTTCAGGCACGGAATATGCACTAGTTTAAGCTGCAATTTAGGACCGGCCCGAACCGAACCGGTGGGTTACAGTACATAACGTCAGCCGGTCCAACATCCCTCAAATACAAATACCAACCATTCCATCGCGTACGCCTGAAGCCAACTCTCTCTATCATCAGTCAAGTCATCGTTAGGGTTTCGCTCCGGAGAAGAAGAAGAAGAAGAAGAAGAAGATGATCGAGGTGGTGTTGAACGACCGTCTGGGGAAGAAGGTGCGGGTCAAGTGCAACCCCGACGACACAATCGGCGATCTGAAGAAGCTCGTCGCGGCTCAGACCGGGACGCGAGCCAACAAGATCCGTATCCAGAAGTGGTACAACATCTACAAGGACCACATCACTCTCGGCGACTACGAGATCCACGACGGCATGGGCCTCGAGCTCTACTACGACTAGGTGAATTTTGATCTCGCCATCTGCAATTTTGATGTTGCGTTGTTTGTTTGAATTGTGCGTGATATGAGGTGAATTTTGATGTGTGTGGTTAGGGTTATGGTTTGATTAGTGAATATGTTGTGGGTTGTTCTTGGTTTTGTGTTGTCGTAAATGGGTTAGGGGAGTTTATTGTTTAATTTCATTATGAGAAGGTGAAAGTAATATTTTGGTGCTTGGGAGAATTGGGGTGTTTTTTTGCTCTGTGATGAGTGTTTAATAGTTCTTTTGGAGTTTAGGGTTTGTTTTCTTCGATTCTTTTCGTTTATGAAAGCCATACACTGATAATGTGTTTGGTCATAGTTTAATTTATGGATCAATTGAGTTGAGAAGAAGAAACTAGTTAATTACAAATTACATGGTAATTGATCGAATTGTTTGTTTTAAGAGCTGCAATTGGGAAGTCGCATTTGTGGTTATGAAGAGAAAGACTAAGATCACATGAATGTTTATAGGTATTGGTTTATAAGTTGTCCATGACTCTTTTAGTGAAGTGACCAATGTCGGTCCAAATATCTTATTTGCATTTAGAAGTGACCAGGGAGGGGAAATATTGGCCCAATTTCAATTTTGATGGATCTATCTCGAATCTTAGCTCAATGATAGTTTCCCTATTTACTCCGAGTTGCCATCCAATTGTTGTCATTGTTCTTCTCTTTTTTGGTGAATGTTTCTATTGTTTATTTGCTAATTTAGATTAATGACATCATGTCGGTTCACATCTGCTGTCTTTTGTGATTTTTTCCTCTACTTCTTGTACCCCTGTTGTGTCGAGTTCTAATCCTAATCCTTGTTTAACTCACTGCCCAGTGAAACAAGCTTTCATGATAATGCAACCTTTAACGAGTACAAGTGTTTAATTGTATTTATTTATGCATAATTATCTCTAACATCTTGTGTCGTTAATACGTGTATATTCCATGCGTTCACCATTAAAAAAAAAATCAAGCTCATCTTCTACATACAGACTATTGCAGAGAGTTACTTTTATTTTAGTTTTGCAGTTGGGGTTCCTGGTTTTTAAAAGTGGCTCGAGTAGACTTGTTAAAAATATGTACTGAAATTTACTTCTGTGAACATTCTTTGATTACCTATGAAGAAAGATAACTTCTAGGAGTTTGTTGAAACCATGCTGGATCTATAGGGGATGTCTTCAGGATGTTCGTGTCTCACACTATCATAGTAGACAGAAGAGTGTGCATGTGAGGTTTTAACTTGCACACACACACACACGAACACATATAAATACTTTGTATTTTAAACTATTTACCGGTGGGCAACTGAGATGTTAAAGATCCGTCTCATGATGCTTATTTTTCTTTCTGGGATGTTTTGGAGGCTTATGGCCAAGCCTATGTAGTGTGGTTGGGGCCCTGAGGATGTTACTTGTCAACCGGGGTTCATTCTTTTTGGGCATCGATGCTTGATAGTGGTGTATTGTTAGTTGAGCCTGTTGGTGCCCCATATTTTGTACCTTTCTGCATGAGGGGCCATGGATATGGGGTTTAATGGTGGGAGTTTCATCATGATATGTTGGTGTTTGATGGAATGTAACTTATTAGAGTTTGGTTATTTCATGTGCGAACATATTTCGTAGGATGGCTGATAAAAGAAGTTAAAGAAAAAAGAAAACTGCACAGAGGGTAATCAGATGCAGGGTTGGTGTGGCTGGTAATGATTCATTATTGTCTTCTTCCATGGATTTGAGATTCCTCGAAGCTTGGGCATCCAGGTTGGTGGGGCATGGCAGATTTATGATTGGTGATAGAGGTGAAGATGAGGATAAGACATTGAGATTAAGAACTCTAGGGAGTCCAGCTACTTATGTCATACAAGATAATTTGTGAATCAAAACGAGTATTCACAATAGTACCTTATCGTCATGCCATAATGAGGAAGTTTGAGTTTACTAGATACCCGTATGTATATGTTCTCACTTGTCACTTTGTTAGTAACAAACAATGCATGGTTTTTAGTATGTATATGCAGTAAAACCGCTTTATTAGAATACATCTTCTGTACGGACGTGGCTTCGATAGTCACTTTGTTAGTAACAAACAATGCATGGTGTTTAGTATGTATATGCAGTAAAACCGCTTTTATTAGAATACATCTTCTATACAGACGTGGCTTCGATAAATTGTGATAAGAAAGATAGTTGCGGCAGTGTGGTTAGTGATCTAGTGAAGGAGTGAAACATCAACTAGGTGGATACTTCACCTAGTGAACATGATGGGATCTAATAGTGAAGCTGATGAGCTACTTGTATTTCCAACTAGCTAGGCTTACCTGTTGAATTTTCTGATCATGAGAGCATCAGTTTCCAGATGCGAATATTGTTTGTGTTAGTATTTTCTTGCATTGGCAGTGGGATCTGCTTGTGAAACTTCTCTTATCTTTCCTTCTTTTGCTCCTTTTCAGGGTTGACACTGCAATGTGCAAGGATCATTAGAAGATAAGTGGGCCAGTTTGCTTGACGCACCTCGTAGCTTTCTCGTTGCTCTCTGTTTGTTGTAATGACTCTTCTAAATACCAGAACTTTGGCATGTAAGCTTCTAGCTTGTACAATTGGGATCACTCCTGTTTGGATGATGTAAAATAGCAGTGTTTTCTTATTAATAATTTTTACTGTTCTGTTACCAGTATCAATTTTTGTACGCATCTTTCTTGTTTTTTGTTTGTTTTTTGTTTTTTCCTCTACACACCAGGTGCAATAGCCTGGCTGTCTTACTTGCAGGCTGCAAGTAAGAAGGCCAACATGAAGGTTTTTCCACAAGCTCCGAACTCTCGAGTTTTTAAACAAAATGCCTCAAACTTATATGGTGCTTCTGAACTGGTCAACTGAGGTTATAATTTGCAATAATCAATGTGTATTGAACAAATGAATGAATATGATGACAGTAATGAAATGGATGATGATCTAAGCTAATGTGTCGTCGGCTATTCTACCACTATTGTCAGCGCTAATATCTACAACTACTGCCTGTGCTCTAGTCTAATCAGTCTATTCTAATCTAATCCTATATGATGGCGGCATGAAAAGCACGACCATATGCGAGAACACTCTCCCTTAAAATGTAAAATCAAGAGAGTGATCGCCAAGATAATACTCACTTATATCTAGCCCGTACATAGGGTCAATGTTGGGTATGAGTTCCATCGGGTTGTTTGCTTCCGTTTCATCCAAGAAATACTTATAAAGTCCCTCCTCATCCTCGTCGTCGTATATCCTCTGAAGTACGTTGTCAGGTGATTTGGAGCCTATAGTGTTTGAAACATCTTCTTCCAATTTACACGCCACTGGGGCCTTCGTTACGGCATCATCGTCATTGTAGCATTCACGAACCGAATCGTTTCCAAAATGCTCAACCTTCGCAGGATACGTGTAGTGTCCTTGGCCCGGCTTGTTTCTCATCTCAAGGACTTTCTTGTGAGAATTGGAGTGCAAACTTGGGCTAAAATACGGGCTCGCCGCGGGCCGGTACTCGGGCAAGAGCCGGCCCGACTTGTACCGGACCCCGCAAGCGTTGCAGAGCGTTCGTGGTCCCAACGGACCGGCCCGCCACTGCGGCGTATCGGTCACACCACAATGGGTGCATTTTGTCAAACAATTGCTGCTCTTCTTCTCCATGTGATCGGATGATGGGGGATATAGCTGGGCAAGCTTCTTTCTCTGCTGCTTTATCAGACGACAAGTCGGCGAATTCTTGGGTTCAAACAGTAGTGGTGGGAGTGGGCGGGGGCTGAAAGCTGAGCGCCTGCAACGCTTCGTACGGGGACGCCTGCTGCCGCGAGCAAGCAATGGTCGGGGCGTGCTCGGATTAGACGAGCAGAGCGGTTTCGGAGGTTGAGCATGGTTATCCTCATTCCTATCAATCTGGAAGAAAACATTTAAGAGTCAGAACCCGTATGAAATTGTAGAAGTACAGAAAGGAAAATTCATGCAACTGTGCGCAATTTTCATACACAAAGATGTACTAATTCAGTAACAGTCGAGTGTTTGCAAAACTGCAGGGGATTTTTTTCCCATATGTTGTGTCCTCAGATTGGTGCAGGAGTGTCAGACACTCCGAGGACACTCCTACAATGCATAACGCATTGGACACGTGAGGGACACATGATGCTGTGAATGTTCACTGGTGAGTGTCAGACACTCCGAGGACACTCCTACAGTGCTTGGGCACATCAAGGACACTGGATACCGTCTCATTCTCAAAAAGAGGAAGGAGTAGAGTGTCAGAAACTCTAAGGACACTCCGAGGACACTCCTACAGTGCTTGGACACATCAAGGACACTGGCTACCGTTTCATTCTCAAAAAGGGGAAGGAGGGGACTGTCAGAAACTCCAAGGACACTCCGAGGACACTCCTACAGTGCTTGGACACATCAAGGACACTGGATACTGTCTCATTCTCAAAAAGGGGAAGGAGGGGAGTGTCAGAAACTCCAAGGACACTCTGAGGATACTCCTACAGTGCCTGGACACATGGAGGACACCATTACTGTGTCAATCTCAAAAAGGGGAAGGAGGAGAGTGTCAGATACTCCGAGGACACTCCTACAGTGCCCGGACACATGAGGTGGGACACGTGATCAGGGGCAGAGCCATGCAAGGGCAAGAGGTATGGCACTTGTCTCCCCTGAGTTTTCAAGAACTCCACTAATACCTCTATTTTGAATAATTTGATAGTGGTGTTCTTTTTATTAACTACACGAATGCCGACGGAGTCTAAACTCACTCTTGCACTAACGTTGATGTCAAACTCACTCTTATTGTTAAATATTGTAAATTAATCAATTTTTTTTTGGAGAAATTGTTTTGTATGTCAAGGGTTCATTAGGGGGTGTTTGCTTAAAAACGTAATAATGGGATTAACAAGCTGTCGAAGTTAGCAATGTTTTAGCATAAGGAATTGAAATCTTACCGTGGTTGATAGCTGCCCGCCGCCGCCGGGACTAACACCGACAATACCATCCCAACTGAAGCCACCGTTACGCAACTCCGCCAAGCAATCAGAACCAGTAGTAGTAGGAGTAGCTGTATTCATCTTCTGAAAACATACCAAAATATATCAATTTTTGCAAAATCAATTTTTGCACATAAAGGTGAGAGATTTTGTTTTGAGTAAAGGTGAGAGATACTGCTACTCCAAAAGTAAAAAAGTATTCCAAAAGACTTTTTGTCTCTTCATAACATTATTATTCATCCATTGTTTAAAAATTGACAATGCTACTTAACCTAAAATTTAATCAAACATTGTGCGAGCGCTAGGAAACCTTAAAGCCACTTTTCTAGCAAAATTACGATTTAGGGTTAAATTCTTTGTAGTAGCCTGTAAAGGGACAAGGGTTTCTTCAGTTTTGCACATGTACAACAAAACCTCGGAAAGTACTTCTTATGGTAAAAAAGGAGACGAACGAGACGGTGTCCTCCGGCCCATAAACTGATAAAAAGACTGAAAAAATACAGAACAAAGGTAGAGAGGAAAGGGGGGACTCACCTTGAATTGAGTTTTTGGGAGAGAAAGAGAGCAATCCGGCTATGTATAGGGGAGGAGAATATGTGTAGTCACGAACATTATCTACATTGTGTATTTATACTTGTACTAGTAATTTTAACTACATGCATAATTCTACACGTAAAAGGATTTTTACTAGGAAACTTCCTTCTTGTTCTCTTTCATTACTCCGTTACTTAGTCTATAGGTTTTTGACCGCCAACCTGGCCTACCAATAGAAAACCTAAGACTACTCCTATTCCAATTTGGTTTTCCTATTATTATTATTATTATTATTATTATTATTATTATTATTATTATTATTATTATTATTATTATTATTATTATTATTATTATTATGTGAAAAAAATGTACAAATTTATTAGCATTGGAATATTAACAACTACTTTTTAATTTTATTTTTTCCGAAATTTGACCCTTTTTTGTTAGGGTCAAGGGTATGTGAAACTGATTGAAGAAAGGTAACAAGTGATATATCTTTTTTTTAGAAAGATAACAAGTGATATTTCTATGAAGTCATATGGCAACATCATGTAACGAAATATTAATTATTACTAAATATATGCTAATCATGATTGATACAAATTCCTCTAGAATGTTATCTGTTTAATAATTTCGTCACGTGCTTTCAATTGTTATCTCCGTATCTCCTTTGACTCCACATTATCCCGGACATTTACTTACACCAGAGATAACTTTCCTTTTTTCCAATATTTTTCTTTCGCACCATTTAGAAATAGATGAATCACTCATATCTTATCCTTTCACAAAAAAAAAAAAAAAAAAAATCTATAGACTATCCTGCATTTACAAGTTGATGAAGATTCTATTAATATTAGGTTTTAAAAGACTGTAACAAAAGAATTAGCTGAGTCGCGAAGAGTCAGCTCCGTTAAAACAATGCAAATGCACTTATATAGCCAAGTATATAGCCTAGATTTATGCCCATTGTGTTAAAGGAGCAGTGTACGAATCGAATGGAGCTCAGCCCATGAGCTCAAGAACATGCTCGTTTAATATTCAATGATTAAATTACATACTCTTATATTTTATTAAGGAACTTTCGATATTTAACTACATTGCAGTTTGTGCGTCAAACACTACGATATACTGTGCAATATGGAAATTGACATTTAATTTCACGCACTATTAAAACTGCACGCTAAACCTTCGACATATGAGTCGATGCGCTCTAAAGCTACGATATGAGTTATCAAAATATTGGAGCGTGATGTGAGCCTTTGATTGTGCGTGGAGTTACAAGGAAAATTAACTGAACATGAAGAAAGAATAAAAATAATCAAACACCCAGAAAGTACCATTTGATAGCACATGTAAATATACAACAACAAAAACTCATACATGACTATCTTCTATTTTCTCAGTTGAAACCTATACATGATCAGGTGACTTCAATGTTACTAAACTCAGTTCATCTTCTCCCGCCGCTCCGGCATCAGAGTTAAGATTATCGTCACGGCGTTACCACAGCCGTTTTTGAAATATCGAGATGATTTAACCGACACGTTCCTAGCAGAATCTCAGGTAGCTCATCGTCCGTGTCAGCCTGCAAAAGAGAAAAAATAAAATTTTTAAGGTTGTCTGTCAAAAATCTTCCCCAAGAAGAATCATACATTATACTACCTCCGTTTTGCGAGAATATTCTCAGTTAAATTTAAGGTCACCTTGACCGACTTTTCAAAAATTTAGCTAATGATATGATACAAAAATATATTAAACTTTTCAAAAAATTGTAGGTCATTCTTAACACTACAATATTATGAAAAAGTTAGTAAATTTTTTATGTATCGTCAAGTAAACTAGTGACCCCTAAAGTCAACTGAGAAGATTCTGGTGAAACTGATCAAGTACTTATTCTTTACCTGTATCAAAAATGCCATTTCGATAACAAGATTGTTCAGGTACCCAATCACGAGACTGACCACGCCTCTCGCCACGGTTGATGATCCAACATCAACCTCAAGCTGCAGTATTGAATAAAACATTAGCTTATACGAGGAAGAAAAACATAGGTCAAGGTTAAGGGGTACGAGGGAGGCGTATCGTTTTTTTTTTTTTTTTTTTTTTTTTTTTTTTTTTTTTCTATTACCTCCAAGTAGTTCTTTCCTTGATGATAAGTTGTTTCAAGTGCTTGACCGACTAAACAAGCTTTCTTCCCCACACTTTGCTTCACTATCCATGATCCCTATCAGTGGAAAACCAAAAAGTGATTAAATGGCACATATAGACATAGGACGACCAGAATGACAAAATTATGTCTGTTGAGAATCGTAGTTTGTCCACATTGAGATAATGTGAGTTCTGTGCCTAATAACATCCTCAATAAAATATAATAGTTTCGCTCGACAAATAGGTAGCCGTCGGGTGTAATGGGAATCAGGAATGAAATATAATCTTAAATGGACTTCTAGGCTGTTATTTTTCAAACATGCGAGAGAATATAATAGGAATCGGGAATCGAATGCGCGGATCTTGAATGGGCTTCTAGGCCTGTAATAATGGGATTCAGGAATTGAATGCATGGATCTTAAATGGGCTTCTAGGCCACACTATGAGAGACTGTAGTAGGGAATCAAGAATCCATGAATCGTATACATGGATCTTAAATGGTCTTTTATCCTGTAATGGCAGTTATGAATCGAATGTGTGGTTCTTAAATGCATGAAATGCGTGGATCTTAAATGGGCTTCTAGGCCTGTATTGGCAATTAGAAATCAAATATCTGGATCATAAATGGGCTTTTAGCCCTGTAATGGGAATCATGAATCGAATGCGTGGATCTTAAATGGGCTTCAATGCAATTTTTGCCAAAAAAATGTGTATAGACCGTCATACATGGCAGTCCAATTAACGTACAACATATCGGGTAAATCGGACTCGGGCACCTCCGATCCCGTTACGTATCGCCCGCTCCGCACTGCTTCAGGTATTTTTCAGATTTACTGTCTGCGAGTCATAGTGTGTGACAATTACGATTCTCAACACTAACAGTCAAAGTTTCTTTTCAGCACTCACCTGAGAAATGTAAGGTATGAGCTTAAACCTCGAGTTTCTATAGGCATAGTCTCCGTTGACAAAGCGTTCTAGTAAAGGATTATCTCTCAAAGGAGTTTTCGTCATGAAGTATAGCGCTAGGCCATACGTCGTTGCACCTGGAACCTGAGTCATGTAGCGAACACTGAGTATCTTGGTTTTACACAAACTAAAATGGCTGAAAGATGAAGAATGAAAATGTACCTGTATGTTTACTATGAAGAAGAATTCCGGTCCACCGTTTGCTGCGTATTTCTACATAAACATAAAACACTCCAGGATTAGAAGAGCATAACGAACTCGGATTGTTCAACAGATTGGATTTCATTAAAATTAAGGATGGCTATTGGATTTGATGCGGTAGGGTATCCTGCATGACCCGACCTGATGGAGCCAATCCGATATAAATGGATTGGATGGCAATTGGATCTGATCCGGTAGGGTATCCGGCATGACCCGGCCTGATGGAGCATATCGTATTTAAATAGTTCGGATATACGTCAAATGTTTTGTGATCCGTGAAACTCGATCTGATCCAATCCGATTGGGTTATTAACCTTTTATTGAGGGAATGTTATTATACCTAATAAGTTTCAATCATATACATGTATTACACAATCATAAATATATTATTGGCATCTTTATCTTAAATAACATCATACATTTGATATGTATATACATTTGTTACGATTAACATTGATGAATTTATACTCGTAAAGTGTAAATTAATCCAATTTTGATTGTAATTCATGAATATCTTTGGTCTATCGCTTATTATGATTTGATGGATAATCCGAATACGATTCAATCGAAACCATGTGGATCAGATTTGGATATAGGCTGATCCGATTCAAACCCGATCTGTTGCCATCCTTGACTGTTAGAATTTCAACCAAGAGTGCTATGGGAGTAGATTGAACCTGAACAAGGCTTCCAGGACGGCTACCAAGATCATCTTCGCGTTTGTCAGATCTTAACCAGTCTGCAGCAACCATTTGCATTAAGGTTCCTTTCGCCTTGACCTAGTAAACATAAATGGAGCATTCCAAATCAGCATCCAAATGGGTGAGAATCAGATATGCAGATATTTACTTGTATCGGTCTTGAACAAGTAAATATAACCATTTGACACACCTTTTGCCGGTCTCGTAGGTAATTTTTCCCACGAATCAGGAAGCTAGAAGGATCACCGGCCGTCCAAGTGCACGGCATGTTACCACTAGGATCCTTGGCGAGAGTGGTCCCAAAGGAACATGGCGCACTCTCTTCACGTGTCGCCTCTTGCAAGTCCATATAACCACCCTTCTTCTGAACTGCAACAAGAAAAATAGAGAAAAATACTCCTATTCCATCAGATAACTTCACACAGACACCAGAATTTTTAAGTTGTATTGAAAAGCCAGAAAAGCCCGTCTTAAGGTTAGCTCAGATGAAAAAACATCCTTGGCAAGCTTAACAGAAGCTGAAAACAGCTGAAAACTACATTTCCAGTAACTGTAACAGAACTTACCAGCAAGATCATGTAACTTCTTCACAAATCCAGCAGCTGAAGACTTCCTAGGATGGTAATTATCCTGGACATGAAGAATCAGTACAATGTTTTTACCAGACAACTAAGAAAATAAATAAATAATGGAGTCCATTGAATCTTACGGCATAGTGCAAGTCTGGATTCGTCGGAGAGCACCAGCCATCTCCTAGCTGATCATACTCAGAAGGTTCTGGAACATCAAAGAACTCATCGGCCTCATTCAGTCCCAACAGAGTCGAAGGCAAATTCTCGTCTTCCTTCTCCGTCTGATCGTACTCCATCTTTAGTGGAATATTCTTTTCCATCTGAGACAACTCCGTACCACTTGCAGTCTCAAGGGACGAGAATTCAGAAGGATAGTTTCCTGCCTTTGCTTTAAATAGCTCCCGCAATGCTGCAGAAAAAAAACATAATATCATAAACAGAAAACCTTAAAGTTCCCAAAAACTAAACTAAATGTCATGATGTTTTTGGCTAATATAGTACCTGCAACCCTCTCGAGCATACTGATAGTTATCGATCTTGAGGAAGATTTCGATAGATAGGATCTCCAAAACTTCCAGTCAATAGCAAGCATGTGCTTCACAACCGACTCTTTTCCTTGGTTTCCTGGAGTTATCACATAACCTCCACCTGGATGACAACAGAGAGAAAACTCACATTAGTACCAGGAATTGTTCAAAATGAAAGTTCAGATGTTTTTTTTGAGGATGCATTACTTTTGAGGATAGCTCGGACATAAGGACGCTGTTGCGGATATTTTCTGTGATACACAGAATGGAACAAGAGCACTGCGAGAGACCAGAAAAAGTAAAGTTATTAAAAATAGGTTCATAACGACTAAATTCACACGATTTTTGGAGAAAACTATAATGGCAGTAATAGCAGTACCATAAGTGCCATCATCCTCCCTTCTCCAATAGCGTCGCAAAAGCAAATCTCTTCTTTTCATCCCCCTGCAAGACATGAGATTAAAAAAAACCAGACGCGTGCTAAAAGGATCCAATTTTCAGAAGTGTGTTTCAGACTAACCATGGCAACCAATCCGTGCAGAGTTGAATGTGAATTATATCCGTGTGGCCATCAAGATGCTCAACCACGCTGGCTCGATGGTAACAGTAGTCCCACCTGGAAAAAAAAGCAGTCTCAATGGTCAAGTTAAATGCATTAATTCAGTAATATCAGAAGCTATGAGCAAATTTTACTCTGATCTTGAAGGACCAAGGGACATAAGAGTGTGGAAGATGGCCTCTGAACTTCCCTCAATCACACCAACAGCCATAATTGCTGGGTGATCATCCCAAATCTGAGGAAGGAAAGTGAATCTTAGAACAACTAGATTATTACAAGTACAACAAATTATTTGTGTGTCTAGATGTAAAAACATACCCTTCCACCAGAATCCTTATCTTTTGCTTCCTTAAAAAGTCGCAACCCTGCAAAGTCGATAACACTTAAATAATGCCTAGACAAACAACCAATAGAAAAGTTTTTTTTTCCTACTTTTTACTAGTCTCACCATTTCGACTACCGAAAATTTTCCATGGCGAAGGTGCAATGACGTCCGATGTCATTGCATCCACATGCACACATGAATCAGAAGTCCAGTCTACAGACTTTTTGAGTGCTGTCCTTGTAACACTCAACCTGTTGAAAAACAGCAGAGTTAGAGATACAATAAACATGTAGCTATTAATAGCTATGGTACTCTCTGATGAATAAAAATGAAATGTGTTCGGCACCTAAAGGGCTGCCATTTTCTCTTTGAGCAAGCCACATAGTTCTTTGGAGGAGTGACTGAAGCTTTTTGTAACGCATGAATCCAGTTAGCCGCTTCCTCTGAACTTGTTGCCCCAAACTACGCAGTAAAAAAAGATTCGAGAAATGGTAAAAAAAAAAAGAGTTCTTGATAGGAAAAGCCTAAGATTGACTAGAAAATCTTTCGTACCTTCAATTGATCATTGTGATCAGAAGTGTTATATAGCGTGAAGATGAAAAACACCTGTAAATTGTACACACCGTTAATGACACAATCAAAGATTTAGCCCCCCACGAGTTTACTCTAGTTGATGAGATCCTAAATTGCTTACTTTTCTGTGATATGACTCTCTTCCATGTTCCGTCACCCGAATGCAGGAATCAATTATTGCACTTCCTAGTGGCTCCTGATTCATAACAACAAGATACAGAAACAATGCCTTGAGTTGCATTAAGCCAATGAACACAAGCAAACTCACAATGCTTTTGTTTAGCACCATTAACATATATGAATAATGAATTTGAATAGCCAAATGAGTGCATGAAGAGAATGTGATAAAACCAACCAAAGAAAACACAACCACCAACCCATGGCAACATAAACACATAAACACAGAATCAACCTCCATTCAGGCATTTAACACAAATAGGTAATGCCATCAACAAAACAGATCATAACCCATGAATGAGAGACACAAAAGAAGCAAATGGGTGTGGTTGAATTAGAATCATTACCTCATCATTGGAATTGGGTTTGGATTTAAAGCTCTTGAGACAGTTATCACCAAGAACAAAGTACCTCTTACGTGAGTATTGTAACCCAAACCTGTTGAGACGTATGAGGTAAAGCCAACCCTCCATCTTCCCTTCTTCATCTTGTGGGTGATTACCCATCTCAAGAGAAATCAATCAAAACCCAATTTTCAAAACCCACAATCTTGAATTCCCAAGAAAAGAAAACAGCAATCTTTCTCTCTTTTATTTTTCACTTTTGGGAATTTATCAAGATTTTCTTTCTTTCTTTCTATGGTTTGGTGGTTTTTGTAACTATTATTGTGTGATGATGGTGGTAATGATAATAATGGAGGACAGAGAGCTGATCCCTCTGTTCCCAACTATGGGAATCAGAGAATCGTCTAAAAAAGATTGAAAGAAAGAGAGGAGAACCAGTTTTGTTTGGATTTATGTGGCAAAGTTTTTCATTAGCTAAAAATAGTAACTTTTTCTTTTATTGTTGTCTCATGAGAAAGCAAACAAAGGCTTTGCCCAAATTCTTGTTTGCGTCCAAGAAAGTCCTACACTATCGGAGATCGTTTCTTGGAAATGTAAACCCCCTCTTCAAGTTGACTCCTTTCTTGATTTGCCATTGGTTCCTAGTGGTTATGTCCCATTATTGAGTTCGAGTCACTCTGAATGACTGACTAAACAACTTGTGTAAAGGATGGAAACAATAACGATAAATGATATTTAATTCGGAACATTATTGAGTTCGGGTCACTCTTATGTCGCATTATTGAGTTTGAGTCTGTCTGAATGATTGACTAAACTACTTGTGTAAAAGATGGAAACAGTGAACGATAAACGATAGTTAATCCGGAACATTATTGAGTTTGAGTCTCTCTGAATGACTGACTAAACAATTTGTGTGAAAGATTGAAACAGTAAGCGATTAAGGACATTACAGGACATGTGAATATTATAAAAGAAATCTTGCAGTTAGTGACGCTATCCTTGATAGCCAATTGAAGTTTTTACTTGTTTTCTGCTTAAAACGCGTGTTATGTTGAATGAGTAGTTTTGAAATGGACTACTAAGATCATGTATTAAATTGCCAAATCGAGCTACAACAAGTTGTGTGATGGAAGTGTGGAGTGTGTACTCAAACAAGTCAGTCTAACGCTATATCGTAAAAATAATTTCTATGATGGGATTTTACCATAAACCTGTTATATTAAATTAAGATTGTTATTTTTGTGTAGCTACCTCCAATCGTCTCACTGCGAGTCATTGGAACTAGTTCACATTGTTTTGGGAGTTTTAGACAAATTAAGCCTCTGCATTTGCGATTCAAAGTGACATTTGGCTATGCTATGAAATTTTGTGTGCACGACTTAAAATAAACTCTTAAAACTGAGCCTGCAATGCATGACTTAAAACAAATAACATTCGTAAACATTTAATTTTTTGTCCTATACCGGTAAGAACTTAATGGAGAAATATATAAAAATATATATTTAGTTGTCTTTCTTTTAATAAAAAAAAATATTTAGTCATCATTATTTAAGAGAATGTAGTGGACCAGCTTAATAATGAGGATTGCAAAAGGGTCCAAATGGGTGGATATAGAAGCCCATGCCATGATAAAGAAACAGAGTGTTTGTTGATATCAGTTTTTTCTAGTGAGAGAAAGTAGTGAGAGGTTTTCTCCTAAACTTTCTTGTCATCTAGCGTTTCTTCAGAGGATTATCTCTTTGCTCATCTAAACGTCCCCTGTTTCAGCAGAGGATTGTTTGTATTTTGATTTCTTGATCCTTCACCTTTCCTTAGTGATGGATTTGAGACTCAAGTTGGATGATGATCCTGAAATTTCCAGAAAACTAGTGCAGCACACACTTGTGGGCAAACTTCATTATGAGAGAAAGATCGGCAAAACAACTATGAAGCAAATAGTGGTAGGAGCTTGGGATTTGAAAGGAAGTGTCACAGTAGAATCCCACTCTCCAAATAACTTTACTTTCTTTTTCACAAATGAAGAAGACTACACACAGATTCTTTCCAAATCTCCATGGATGGTGACAGACCAAGTGTTGCAATTGAAGAGATGGAGTTTGGGGCAAAATCTGAATACAATGGATTTCTCTTCTTGCCCTTTCTGGGTTCAAGTAAGAGGATTACCCCCAGAGAAAAGATCAAAAGGGAATGCAGAAAAAATAGCAGGTTTAATAGGTGGTTACCAAGATCAAGAGGGTGTGTGTGCAGGGATTTATGGTATCAAGCCATATTTCAGAATCAAGGTAGACATCCCTCTTTCAAAACCTATTCCGCGAGGCTTCAATCTCCCAATCTCAGAAAAGGAGGATATCTGGGTAAACTTTAAGTATGAGAAAATTGGGGATTTGTGTTATAGATGTGGCCGGTTAGGTCATGTTAACTCAGCTTGTTCTTACTTGAAGAAGGAGGCAGATGAAACATCATTATACAGTGCTGATCTTCGGGCTTCATACCGGAAGATCTCGCCGGAGGAGAAGATGAAAGAGCAGCAAAGAAAAGAAGAACAACAACGTAGATTTCAACCGATGTGGGATAAAGCAAAAAAGAATGTGGATGATCTGCTAACGCCATCGAGAAATCAGAACTCAGTCTCTGCAAACTCAGCCATTGAATTGGACCGAGTGAACCAGGTGAGTGTAGAAACTCGTAGCGACTCGGCACAGAACGAAGGTACGAGAGGTGTAGCTGGCAACGATGCCAGCAAGGAGGAAGGACAAGATTCGCATATGCTAAAGGAGTGCACGGAAGTATCCTCAGGAAATAGTACCACGGAGGCAGAAAAAGGGGTAGTTGTTACCGCGGTGGATCTGGAAGGAGAAGAGGACGAGAAGGTGGAAGAAAACCCTAATTGCAATAGCTATGTGGGTTTGGGCCGGCTGAGTTTCCAAAATGGGTATTTTGTAGAAGAGCCCAACAGCCCAACGAAACAAATAGTTTGGGCCCCAAGAAGTCCAACAAATAAAAAGCAGAAAGAAGGTAAGAATGGCCCGATAAATGATAGCCAGTCAAAACCAATTCTGGTTGGTAAAAACCCGGTTTCTAATGATGAAGACGAATCGGGTCCGAGTAATCCTTATACAGATATCGAGTTAGCCCAAGTCTTCAAACAGTTTGTGAACTTGAAGAGACCTAGAGAGATTACAAAGATTTCGTCGGAGATCAAAAGGCGAAGAATAGAGAAGAGAGCTGAACCACAATATGTTGCGAAGAGGAAGAAAGAGATTATGGCGAATGCCAGATATGCAATACAAGCGAGGAAGGAAAGAAACAGGCGAGGACTCAAATCGGAGAGAAGTTGGCGGTTGTTCAAAGGTGTTTCAGAGGTCGGGGCTGAGGTAGGGCTCCATGAAAAGCTAATTGAGGACGCAACGAAATATGAGGTAATGGATTCAATTCATCGTGAAGATTTCTACTTATACAAAGACTGTATGTTGAGTATTGATGATATGGAAAAGGAGAGTGTAGATGAAAATATTGGGAAAGAAATGGTTGTGGTGGCTGGCCATAAGCAGCCACAAGGAGAATGGTAGGTTTATGCTGGAATTGTCAGGGTTTGGGAGGTAACCTGACATTCCAGAGATTAAGAGGGCTTGTAACTGCCCAGCTTCCCAACTTTGTTTTCTTGTCTGAAACCAAGAATCAAAGTTCTCCACTGTTAAAGTTTCAGAGAAAGTTAAGATACCCTAATGCTCATTATGCTAATCCCAAAGGAGCTGCAGGTGGTTTATTATTATGGTGGGTTGACAATCTTCAATTAGAGATCCTCTGGAGCTCTGATAATGCTATATGCACCTATATTGAAGAAACCCCAGGGAAAAAGGCAATGTGGCTGTTTATTTATGCTCCTTCAGACTACAGGAAGAGAGGAATTTTTTGGAGAGAAATAATTAGCTGGGCTGGGTCTGTTATAGATCCATGGATAATGGTTGGAGATTGTAATGACTATCTTCTAGAGGAAGAGAAACAAGGGGGTGGTAAAAGTAAACAGTGGAGGCTAAGCAGATTTCAAAATGTTATTTCTAGTTGCAACTTAATGGAATTCCATTCTCAAGGTTTGAGCTACTCATGGGTGAATGGTAGGCAAGACAACTGGGTTAAAGAACTCTTAGATAGAGCTTTCTTTTCTGTTGACTGGAGAGAAATGTTCCCTCATGCAAAGCTCCAAAGAGAAGCAATACTAGGATCAGATCATTCTCCTCTGCTTATTCAGTTGGAAGGAGGAGGCAAGAAGATTAATTACAAGTTTAAATTTGATGTTTCTTGGTTGGTCTACCCAGGGTGTAAGGCTACCATTGAAGATAGCTGGAATTTAACAGTGAGAGGGTCCCCAATGTATCAGGTGGGAAAGAAGCTGGGTCTTTGTAGGCAGAAGTTGAAGAACTGGAGTAGAGAAAATGTGGGGAACTACAAAAAACAAGTTCTAAAGTTGGAAGCAGAACTCTTAAAAGTACAGATGCAAGAGACTACCACTCAAAACATGGCTGCTCAAACTGAATTGCAGAATAAGATTGCTACTCTATGGAAACAAGAGGAGGTTTATTGGAGACAAAAAAGTAGAATCCAGTATCTACAAAGTGGGGATAGAAATACAAAATACTTCTATATGTCCACAATTTTTAGAAGACAGAAGAATGCTATTAACAAATTGAAGACTATTGAGGGAAGCTGGGTTGAAGATGAAGCAGAGATTATGATTACTGAAGAGGAGAATGCAGAGCTTCTCAGAATTCCAAATGTGGCAGAGATAAAAGCAGTGGTGTTTGACTTTGATCCAGGGAAAGCTCCTGGGCTGGATGGCTACACAGGTCATTTTTTCCAATCTCAATGGGAGTTTATTAAAGAAGAGGTAACTAAGGCTATTCAGAGTTTTTTTGAATCAAGATTTTTATTGAAAAGTCTTAATGTGACTGTGTTAGCTCTCATTCCTAAAGTCACACACCCTGAAGAAGTAACACAGTTTAGACCCATAGCTCTTTGTGGCTTTCTTTATAAAGTTATAGCTAAGATCATAGCTAATAGAATGAAAAAAGTGCTTCCCAAATTGATTAGTGAAGAGCAATCAGCCTTTGTGCATCAGAGATTGATCCAAGACAATATAGTGATTGCACAAGAGTTTATGCATTATATATCCCATAAAAAAGAAGGCAAATTAGGATCTCTAGCTTTGAAGATAGATCTTAATAAAGCCTATGATAGAGTAGAGTGGGATTTTGTAGCGAAGGTGTTAAAAAATTTTGGGTTTGCAAATAATTGGGTGCAGCTAGTGATGCAGTGCATCACTACAGTTTCTATGGTTATTAGAGTAAATGGGAAAGATTCTGAATCTTTTAAGCCCCAAAGAGGCTTGAGACAAGGTGATCCCTTGTCTCCTTATATATTTGTTATAGTAATGGAAGTTCTTACAAGAATGTTGAAAGAAGCTGAGGAGAAGGGGGATATTGAAGGGGTCTCAATCTCCAAAAAGAAAGTATCAGTCTCTCACTTACTCTTTGCAGATGATTCTCTTATATTCTTGAAAGCCAAAAAAGAGTATGTGGTAAAGTTTCTAGATTTAATTAAAGAGTTTGGAGATGCTTCTGGGATGCTGATAAACTTCAACAAGTCTGGAATTCTTTTCTCCCCAAATACAGATGAAGAGCTGAAGAAGGAGATTATTCAGGTGTGTGGTATTCCTCAGCTGCTGAGTTCAGTGAAATATCTGGGATTACCAATCTTCTGGGGTAAATCTAAAAATCAGGTGTTGAACTATATTGTCCAAAGAATTGCAGATTTATTACAAGGGTGGAGAAGAAAGTGTCTTTCCTATGCAGGTAGAGAGATCATTCTGAAAGCTATAGCCATGGCCATACCTTGTTATGCTATGTCTTGCATTGAGTTTCCTGTATCTACTTGCAAGAAAATAGCTCAGCTTGTGAGAAGATTTTGGTGGGGAGAGACTATAGAAGCTACAAAGATTAATTGGGTGAGCTGGCAGAAATTGACAAAGAAAAAGTTTGAAGGGGGTATGGGTTTCAAGAATGTTAGAGCTTTTAACTTAGCTTTACTAGCTAAGCAAAGTTGGAGAATCCAGAAAAATCCAAACTCTCTTATGGCAAAAATTATGAAAGCCAAACACTTCCCCAAAGGAACAGTTAATACAGCCAGTTCAGGGAGCAATCAAGCCTGGGTGTGGAAAAGCATCAAAGCAGGAAATCAAGTCATTCAACAAGAGGCAATGTGGGTAATTGGCAATGGTAAGAAAGTCAAAGTATTAGAAGATGCTTGGGTGCCTTCTATAGATAGCAAAAGGGTGTTAGGAAATAATAATTTGAAGGAGCAGAATGAGAAGCTACTAGTTGCTGATCTTATCAATGAGGATACAAAGAGATGGAAAGTTTCTCTGGTGAAACATTTCTTTGAGGATCAAGAAGCAGAAGCCATTATGAAGATCCCAATATCTAAATGTGGAGGGGAAGATACTCTTGTGTGGACCTCAACTAGTTCTGGTGAGTTTTCAGTGAAATCAGCTATGTCCAGTGCTGAAAAATGTATCCAGAAAAAATCAAAAGCAAAAGACAAGAAAGTGGTGGCCTCTTCCTCTTTTATGTTTACAAAAGAATATTGGAATTTTCTGTGGAAATGTGATATTCCTCCAAAAGTCAGACTACTTTGGTGGAGAATCTCCTGGGAAGCTGTTGCAGTAGGGGCAAATTTGGCAAAGAGAGGGTGTGTCAACATGAAAATTTGCAGAGTGTGTGAGCAGGAAGAAGAAGACATGGAACACCTTTGATTTGGCTGTAAGTGGACACATCCATTATGGTTTGGGTTAGGTTTACTAACCCCAGCTCAATGTCAAAAGATCAGCAATATAAGAAGATGGATGGCAGAGAGGTGTGAAGAAGTTTTGTCTCATGTGATTTCTGAAGATTGGTGGATAAAAGTTTTGATTGGATTCTGGAACATTTGGAGAGCAAGGAATGATTTCTTGTTTAATAAAAAGATCCCTCAACCTTTGTCAGTGATGAGGCATTGTGTTGCAGATCTTAAGAATATTGATCTGTTAAGGAATTTGAATGCTGCTCCTGCCCAGAAATCAAATGCTCAACCCAGAATTACTAAAGCCAAACAATGGGTTTCTCCTCCTGTAAACACTCTGAAATGTAATGTGGATATGTCCAGAGATGAAAGTACAGGAAACACTTGGTTGGGATGGGTTATTAGAAACCATGAGGGAGATTTGGTCAATTATGGTTGGAGTTTTGACAAGACTAACTCCATCATAGTTGCTGAAGCCCTAGCCTTGAGAAATGCTATCTGGAAGATGAAAACTTTGCAGCTGCAAGAAGTCTATTTTGAAACTGATAATAGTTTAGTGGCCCAGCAGTGAAAGGTGAAGGAGCTAGCTGGGAAATAGCTGTGCTGGTGGAAGACATGAAATTGCTGTTGAAGCATACTAGAAGTCAGGTTAAATGGATCTGTAGAGAGGCCAACACAGCAGCTGATGCTCTAGTTAAATTAGTTAGATTTCAAAGTAATCTTTTGGATAGGGAGAGTTCTGTTTTTCTGGAATGTATTGCAAAAGACAAAAGTGTACTTAACTCTCTTAATTAATCAAATTTTCTTGTTGGAAAAAAAAAAAGATAAAGAAACAGAGTCAAATATGGTGGAGAGATTCAACTGTTTTTTTGATCACCGGCCTATTTAAATATGTTGCCAAGAATGGACCTAGAATGGAGCATCGACACTGCTTTGACGTTTGAGTCTTATTCTCTTTTGTACATAAAACTTCTTTTACAGAAATATCACAAAGATTTCACCCCCAAACACATAATAGACTAGAGAAGTACAGTGGAGATGGGGACTGAGAGCAAAGTTGATTGTTCAGAGGCAAATAGAGCCCGACTTGTGCTACCACTTCTTTGTGATGCATGCATGCATGAAGGATGTGAAATTATATAGTCACGAGTTGTATCGCAAAGCACCCCAGGCCTCACCACATCATGGAAGACAATTAAATCACTCCTTAAAATATGTGACAGTTTTTCCTCATCACGAGATTTGGATCTGGGCCCACCTGCACTCAACACAGACCTTCCTTCTGTAGTGTACACGCGAGCGTGTCTCTCTAAGCAACTAGGCCGAGACCCCTCCGAGAACATCTTGATGGAGCATATTCTAGCCTTCACTCCACCAGACCTCCCAGTGTTTGTGGCGTCGTGGTGCCCCGCTGTCGTGTGATTCACCGAGTACCCTGCCTCGTGATCCGAGTTTGGTGTGAAGCCCGCTGCATGGGTCCCTGCCTCGTAAAACTATTTTTTCTAACAAAAGAGATTATATAGAATCTAAGTGGGGTTACAAGTTTCAGCCAAACAAAGTCTACTGAATCTGGGATCCAAGCAGACAGTAGCAACATTACAAGGACTATTCTGCTTTCCCAATTAACTAACATATTACCTTGGAGATTATCACACTCAATGATGAAAAGATCTTGAGTCTAGCACTCCTAACTTTGACAAGCAAATCTAATGGCTTCAGCTTCGGCAATAAGAGCAGAACCAGCATGAATCGTCTTCCAAAATTTGGCTAAAATATTACCCTCAGAATCTCTCCCAATCCACCCAACAAAAGAGCAGTGGGTTACTGGAATTCCAAGAAGCATCACCATTAATGTTAACATCATTGTTAGGGGTTTTTACCAAAAGCTAACTGGTGGAGAATTGAGCTTTGGGAGAGTTGGAATGAGGCTTAGACCAAGACACCAAACAATCTTCCCACCATTTGTTAGAGAGTTGGATAGCCAGTATGGGATTGGGGCTTTGTGCTTGAAACACTTCTCATTCCTTGACTTCCACAAAGCCCATAAAACACATCACTCTTTCAAAGAGGCCATGGTAGCTATTCTTATTGAGAGAAGTTTCCCAAGAATACATTAACCAACTGCTCAAGTCCTGAGTTTTCACCACTTCCTCAGGGTTTATGAAAGAAATACCAAACCAAACATGTCTTGTCCAAGCACATTGTGGAAAGGTGGTCTTCATCTTCCCAAGCTTCTTCACATATACAACAAAGGGGTGAAGTGTTTTGATTTCTTCTGCGAAGATCATGATTGGTAGGAAGGGCTCTCAACAAAATTCTCCAGCAGAAAAGCTTTAGTTTAGGACAAAGCTTACATTTCCACATCCATTTCCAAAACTTTTCAAGGATGCAGAAAGAAGAGGAAGGCCCCTCTTGGATAGCATTGTGATTCTGTGATTTTTTTTTTTTTTTTTTTTTTTTTTTTTTTTTTTTAAAAAAAAAAAAAAAAGAGGCCAGAGTAGCTCCTGATTTAACTTCATAATTCCCAGAAAGGGTCGGCCAGATCAATTTATCTTCACAAGAGGACCAAGCTATAGGGATGTCTCGGACAGGCGGACACTCTTACAATCATCTGAACTGAACCAGTATCTCAAATCTGCATAGTTTTCCAAGACCTAAAATTGGGATTTATCAGATCATTGACCTTGAGATTGGACTCCTCCATCTGAGGAGGCCTAGAAGGTTTTTTTCTTGCCAAGTTGGGAACCCAGTTGTCTTAAAGATCTCTATGCTCTTACCACCTCCTACTTGCCACATTGCACCTTTTTGTAGCACACTAATTCCTGCTAGAATGGCTTTCCAAGATCCATAACTACTCTTTCTTTTAGTTGCCTCCCAGAAAGTATAGTTATGGTAATACAGAGCCTTCATAATGGTAGCACATAGAGAGCTGGGATTGTGAATTAACCTTCACCCAGTTTTTACTAGGAGAGCCAAGTTGTAAGACTTAAAATCTCTGAAGATGGTGAACAATATAACATGGCTGAACCACGAGCCGAGCTTTGACCCGGCAGGTTCTTGAACAACTCGGCTTGTTTGCAGCCTTACTAGGAAGATAATTAACAGTACCAACTTAGAGTTTTGTGACCTTTGATTTCCCTAAAGATGCTGAACAATATAACATGGCTGACCCAGAGATTTGATACCAGTTGAGGTTTCTTTCCAGTTGAACAACTGGAAGTTTGCAGTTCTTAACCTGTCTTTTATGACCTGCCTTTCACCTGGCAATCCAAGTATATCCTTATTCACTGCAATTGCATACAAGAGCTGATTTTGGTATGTGTTTCCAGGACCATAGAAGCTCCAAGTGTTGCAAAAAATTAGGATTACAAACTTATATACCCACATTGGATAGAAACAAATCATCCTTACAGCACCAGCAACAACATAGGAACAAACAGAGAAAACAAGAAAGCAACAGGTTCTAACTCCTACCTAAGTAAACTACCATTTCCCATATTTCTCCCAAAACATATAACTCCCACCCTTCACAAAACCTTATTCCATACCCATATACAACACCAGACCAATATCAACAAAGAAAGACTGCCTCCTTTCTAGTCTTCCCACCTTATCCCCACCCCCAAAAAACCGAAACAAAAATCACCAAAAAATGGAGAGAAATTGAAACGAAACGACTCTTTTCCTCTCCATAGCCAAAAGCTTTACCTTGGTTTGGGCTGTGACGCGAAAGGCCACGATGGTTGGATAAGCCTGTGATGAGCCGCCGGACTTCCCAACACTGTAGCGTGGGACCGGCTAAGCATCTCAGCCATCAACGGTGTCTGATAAGCGTGAAGAAGGCTCGATCCCTCGGTCGAATCGCCGCGAGCTGTAGCTCGCTGCCACGAATGCGAACTCAGCCCTGAAAGAATATAAGCTCTTCCGGACGCCTCGTATAAGCCCCTGCTAGCCATCCTCTCCTCGACCTCCTTCAACTCCGCGTCCAACGCGACGCATAGCTCGTCGCCGGACGAAGCCGACACGGTTTTCGATAGCTCCTTCCGGAAGCTTCTAACGAACGACACGGCTCCGGCGAGGTCGCCTTTCTCCGCCGCCGTCCTTGCTCGCGCCATCGCGTCGGCCGCTTGGAGCCTGTTCCGTTGCCTGTCTACTTCGACCGAAACCCTTTCTTGTCGCTCCGTTTTGCTTCTCTTGATCATGACTTCGTCGGACGATAGAGTGACCGTTTCATCCGTTAAGGGATTGTTGTAGATGCACTTCACTTTCAGCAATGAGGTCCCGTTGCTCGTAACGTCTCTCGGGACGGTGACGGAGACGAGAAAATCCCGTTCTTCGTCAGCGTACAGATCACCGACGTCGACGAAACCCGTCCGCTGGTCGTCCAAAACACGGTTCTGGTAGCTTCCGGATCTCAAATTCTTTATCGAGACGGCGGAGTGGACACACTCTATACAAACTTGAAGCTCCTTCACCACGACGCTCATAAGTCCGCCGATGCACTGAGCAAACGCGTCCTGAATCACACCTTCAGTCTCGATGAAAGAGAAAGTTCCGCCGGATATCTCGGAAACGGAGTGCAACGACGACGCATCGTGATCCGAGCCGAACCCAAAAGCATGTACCGGTATCTTTCCATTTATAGACGAAGGAAGAAGAGACCAGTAATTAGGTTTCTGGCGATTGCTGCCCGAGCTGCCCGAGCCGTTAACCGTGTACGTATCCTGCCCATCAGACAACAGAATGATACTTCCAACCGGGTGCTTTTCTCTTCGCTCTTCCATCACTTTAGCACCCTTTCTCAAGCCTTCCGCGATGTTGGTCCCACCACTTGCGACTAAAGCGTTCACAGCTTGGAGCGCTTGCTGCCTACCAGTTTCGGACATCCTACGAAGAGGAAATACGCGGTGAGCCGTCGAAGAGAAAGCTATGACCGATAACCTGTCGCTGGGTCCCAGATTCTGAATCACAAATCCCATAGCGCGCTTCAGCATCGCGAGTTTTGTCCCTGCCATGCTGCCGCTGATGTCAAGTACTGTCACAAGGTCAATGGGCGCAAGCGGAGTTTGAGAAGCTTCTGGAAAACTAGCCTCACCGCCGCGGATATGATTCTTCCCCAAAATTGAAGAAGGAGCTTTGAGGTGAACAAGAACAGAGAAGTTGTCGTTAGAATCGAATCCTGGGATTGCTGGAACTTCAGGGACTGCATAGATCTCCATTGTATGCTCCGTATTTGTATTCATTCGACTTTTGTCTATGGAATGAGGTTGGTGATCTAATGCTTCGTCATCGTTGAACAATGTGGGTTCAGGAACTTGCGACGGCGAGGTGACGTGGCCGGCGGAGCTTCGGCGAGGGGGAGGGAAGCGGCGGATCACGGTCATCATAGCATTTGTGTGGGGCCACTCCTCAGGACTGAAGCTGGGACTCTGTAAAGGGATTTCATTCCATTTGGCTCTGCAGACTGGGCATATCTGGTTCCCGTGTTTCACATTTGAGACAATACAGTTGAAATGGAAGGCATGGGAACATTCAGCGGTGAAAATGGCGCGACCGTCGCCAGGTCTCATCGCGGCTAAACATATCGAGCAAGTCTTCTGAAAAATGCAAATCAAAAGTGAGTTAGAAGCAGAACTTGGAGCCATGGTCTAACACACGGCACACAGACAAAAACATCTGAAATGCCCATCAGCTGTGTAGAAGCACTTCAGCCATACACGTAGTTACGAATAAATGCCAGAAACTTGGAGGGCACTAAGCCTGTCAGAACCCTAGGCTAGTAGGCTGCTTTTACTCTCTGTGTGGTTCGCAATAGCATTCTTGTGTTTTCGGAAGTGTAGGTTTTCCATAAACATGCACAACATTTAAGAGGCAAGTAGCAATTGTTAGATATATGAGGGAATTAGAACGAATTATGTTTATTACTCTATATTACGATTCCTTGTGAAGGTAAATTAGGTTTATGTCGTTTCTTTGTTTGGCTAGGGTTTGCCTATATAAAGGCCCCCATTCTAGATATTCAATACACTCAACAATATCCCTTCTCCTGTTTTATCATGTTATCATAGCATGTTTATGATATGAGTCTGATCTTCTGATCCGAATCTGATCCTGCCTGTTTATTTCGCACACTGCGCGTGAGTGGGCGTGTTGAGAATAGTTGTTTGTCTTGTATTGAGACTATGTCTGTTTACCTTGTGCCTGATAAGATACTTGGGCTACTCACCTCATTGCCGATTGGTTTTGAGGTGAAACCCCAGGATTCGTAACAACAACAAATGTCTTTTGCTATTTATAAAAGCCAGTAACTAGATCAAGGAAGCTTCAAGAGAAATGTCCTGTATTGAGACTATGTCTTTTGTAACATTCATAGAAGATTTCTACCACATCTTACATTTACCCTGAAATTTTCTGCAAACAACACTTGCCTATGTTGACAACAGTTAAGTCTTCAAAACTTACATCAAGGAAGCTTCAAGAGAAATACTCTGAACAATCATGTTACTCAGCCTTACTTTATTAGCTTTATTTTACAAAATTCAAATTATTGCTAAAAGCCTGGCAAGATGAAAGTCAAACATATCTTGCCACCAAAAACAGAGAAACTTTTATCCCCAAGGAAAGGAGGAAAGAAAAGTTGATTACTTTTTGATAAGTGGAAAAGGAAGACAGTTATGTAATCTTTCCTTTAACTAATGAAATGAAATAATAATGTCTTGAGATAGACTTTCTTGTTTACCCACCACAAAGTCACCAAGATTTAGACATGGTCTACCTAACACAACTAATTTGATTTGATTACAAACAATAGTACTAGTAGTACTTAAGATTCACCAAGAAAACAAGTACTTCCTCTGCTCTATCTCTATATTCCAAATTTGCATTTTGTCACTATTCACTTTGATCCGGTGATTTAATTAGTAAAGCGATGAAAGATTTGGTAAACTTTGCAAGGTCTTGTTTGATAAACTTTACTATACAACACCATGAAAAAAATTATCAAAATATTACATCGTCTTGCTATCCAAATAACCGGGTCAAAGTGACTTGATTACGGAAGAAAAAGTCAAACGTAAAAGATAGAGAGAGAACGGACTAAGTACTACTTGGTCTGTTTCTTTTCTTTCTTCCACTTTTGACTTTTTTATCCGTAGCTATGTTACTTTGACCGGGTGATTTGGATAACAAAACGATGCAATTTTTCGGTAATTTTTCATATTGTTGTAGAGTAAAGTTTAATGTACAACACCTTGAAAATTTACCAAAAATTACATCGTATTGTTAATCAAATCATCCGGTCAAAGCGACCTGATGAATAGTGGTAAAACTCAAAAGTGGAAGAAAGAGAGAAACAGAGGAACTAGCAAAGTCTAAGCAGAGAAACAAACAACATAGACAGATGCAGAATTGCAGATATCAACAACACCAGAAGATCATCAAGAAAGTGACACTTACACTGAACATGACAAAACAGTCAATTCAAACTAATCCCCAACATGGGTTTAAAAATTTTACCAAGTGAAAAACACTCAAAATCAGCAAAAGACTGCAAATTTGAAGCTCAGCTTCCACAGATAGTACTACAGAAATCAGTCAACATGAGAGTCAATTCAAGATTTCACAACATGGGTTTTGGATATTAACACTGACAAAACCTCAAAACCAGCAAAAGACTGCAACTTTGAAGCTCAGATTAGACAAACCTTGGAGGACCTGCTCATGGTCTTGGAGAGGCTAAACCCAGGTGAAGAAGACAGCGCCGGCGAGAGAAGACCGGCGCCGGAGACCCTTTCCGGCGAGCCATCGTTTCTGGGTACATAAACACAGAGGTTCAATCCCAGGGCAAGCTTCAATTTTTTCCATTTGCTACCCATTAGAGCTCAAACCCAGATCTTGAAAATACTCAAAAACAGAGAAAAACAGAGAAGGGTGGTAAATGGAATTGAAGGAGGCTAAGATTGGGATTGAGAAGAAGGGTTTGGTGTGGGTTGACTGTACTTTTCAGTGGCCATGTATGGATTGAATTGGAGTAGAAGAAGGAGAGTGAGAATGAGAGTGTGGAGTGAGGTGGGTTTTTGACCTTTTTGGGTAAAGGTTTGATCTTTGGGGATATGTATGCGAGAGGAAGACGAAGACACAAGCCCTAAAATAAAAAAGAATTGATGGGAAAGAACACGTTTTGGGCCAAACAGATTGGAAAGCTGGTGGCTTTATGCTCCTATAATGCTCTCTTTCTTCATCTCACCCTAGAATGCCCTTTCAATGTTCCTCAATTTACCATACTAGTGCATATCCCGTGTCAGAAGGCACGACCACAATAAAAGTATAATAATTTCCTAAGTTTTAAACGTTGAGATTGTCGTATTATAAAGTATTTAGTTCTTCAGATATATTGAAGATAAGCTATTTGACATGTCACATTCTGGGGATGACTTATTCTCTATAACAACTTATTATCTAGATGGGGATAGGCTATTCCACATGTCACATTTTGGGAATACCTTATTTTCCATAGCAGCTTATTATGTAGATAGTGCTACTTATGTTTCTTCTCTTTCACTTTACTTCATTTTTTGACACTATTCACTGGGTCACTTTGAGCCGGTAATTTGGTTAGCAAAACGATACACGAATTTGGTAATTTTTTACATGAACTTGTAGAGTAAATTTTACTCTACATTCCTATGAAAAAATTTCCAAAAAATTACATCGTTTTGCTATCCAAATCACCGAGTCAAAGTGACTCAGATTCGGGTAAAAAAGACAACCGCATAAGAAAAAGAAGTAATAGAGGTAGTAATAGATTACCCAATGAAAAACTACTAAAATCTTGAAACGTCGTACTGACCAAATCAACGGGTCAAATTAATTTTCTAAAAACCAACTAATGAGCAGATTCTGGACAAACATAGGAGTGTTAACGTACTTTTGCACATATTATCGCAAAATTAGGGGATTGCCCATGCCCGAGGGCACTACCCCAAAAACACGTTTCACGACCTATTGTACTGTCATAAATAAAATGAGTAATTTCATCTACAAACACGGGCAAAAAACGCAGACAACATAAATAATTGTATTAAATAATCAGGAACAAAGGAAATATCTTTTTTATAATTATGATAAAAGGAGTGGGTAGTTAAGTGAGTAGTTAAGTAGTGGGTAGTTGAGTGGGTGGTAGGTGAAATCTAAGGGATGAAGTTAATTCAGACCCCGCTTTCTTTACCTAAATTTAGGCCACTTTTTATCTTTTATAAGTCATATAAAAAGTTTTAATCAAGTCATTTTCGTTAAAATTTATGTCTGACAACTTTTTTACTTTTTTATAAGACTAAAAAAAGTTAGGTTTTTCTAACTTCAACTTTTTTATCTTTTTACTCATTAAAATTACTTTTTAGGAGATAAAATAGAAGTTAAGTAAACAACATTTTCTACTAAAAAGGTAACTAAAATTTTTTAGAAAACTTATTAGGCACAAAGTAAACACATTTTTTATCTTTTTCTAAAAAAAGATAAAAAGTCGCCTAAATTTAGGTAAACAAAGCAGGGCCACAATCTAACGGTCTAAAAGACATTTTAAAATCAACCGTCCTAATTTATAATATAGATGAAGGATAAATTGGACTTTTTGATCGACGGTCAACCTCTCGAGTAGGTCTTGTTTATGTTTGGATAAATAAAGACTAAATAAAGCACCAAATAGCGGTATAATTCTTCATGATGTAAAATTAGAAAAGAGGAATACTATGTTCATGATGGTGCATGATCATAGTCATCAAGTGTGTGTGTTGGAGCATGTTGAGAATGCCAAGGCATGGAGTCAAATGTGTGAATGATAACCACACGAGAGTGAGCAAGCAAGCACTCCCCCACTCGTGCGCACATCCATCATCACTCTCTCTGCCAGTGTTGGTCAACCCTCTTTCTATCTATCGAAATCATCACCAATTCTTTGCCTTTCCAAAGGTTAATTGCCTTTAATTTAATTAACACGTTAACGTTCAAGTTGTAAATACGTAATTCGTCTGTTAAATTAGAGCGAAAATTTATTCAGTGCGCACTCAAAGAGTTGCAGCCGCGAGTTTTTGCGTCATAAAAAAGAAATTAATTCATCGAAATTCAAACATATGAATTAATAATGTATGTTCTCTGTATTTGAAAAAGAGCATATATGAACTTTTATTCTCGGTGATCTTTTCTTACACAGTTTCGATTTCAATACTTATCCAAATCAATACTTATCCAAATCGAGCGGGCTACATCAATACTAACATTGCTTATTCATTTGTAAGCAATGTTAATGAAAAGATTTCTTTTTTGAAAAAATAAATGTTCTTTCTTGAAATGCGTATCTTCTAGTTTCTTTCTCCCTTAATGGTGGGTTGAGAATGGCATAATTCACATTGAAAATTATATTGCTGAGGTCTAAGTGGTGGAGGAACTTCTCTACAATTCAATTGTTTAGAAAATGGGAGGCATCGAATGATTCAATTCAACTCAACTCTCTTGTTTTCTCTTCTTTTATGAGATCTTTGCTGGACACCAATTACTTCACCAATATTGTCATAGTATGATGTTTCATTATGTTTAGTATATCTCTTCTTTCGTAACCTGACCCGTAAATATAGGCGAACCTAACAAATCTATTCAACCACTCGAAGTAAATTTGTAAGTTCTTAATTCATTCGTGACACTTGCTCTCTTTTCGATAACAGGAGAATATTAACATTCAAATTTATCACAAATTTCATGCTGACATGGTGCTCAGTGAGCAGCTAAAAGCTCCTACCAAGAAAATATACCAGTAGTAATAGTACTAGAAAATATAAAAGTGCTGCATCTGAGCTAGCAGTAGTCCCATGAAGGTGAGGGAACACACAAAGAAGACCAACATGGTTATTAAATTTCCAAAGGTGGTGTCTCCTATTCCCATTAACTTTTACTCTCATCTCAAAAGGCAAAACTTTTCCAAAAGCTACTGGGGAGAAAATGCCCTATATCTTTTTTTCCTAAGTTGAAAAAAGTTCATATTATTCCTCCTCCCCCACAAAAGAACATCAACTAGGAACCAAGGCAAATACTCCTTTTGAGATTTTAGGGCATGGTCACCCGTTGAGGCACCAGGGCAGGGGGCAAGGGGCTCTGGGGCTCTGGGGCAAGACACTGTTCACTGCTTTTTGAAGTCTGTTTCCACCCGTCTGGGGCGGGGGAAGAGGCAAGACACTGTTCACGATTAAAAAAGAAGTAAAATACCGTATTTTGTGTTTTAGTAATATTTTTACTTATGGAATGAAAATATTATGTTTCAATTATTATAAACAGTGTAAAAAATATTTTAAATATACTTTTGTATTACACTTTGTGTCAACTATCACATTTTTTTGGATAAGAAAGTGATTTTTTATTTTCTTTTTGAGAAAAGCTTGTACTTTATTTAAATGAAAGTGATTTTTATTAATCATTCAAAAACAGTTTTTTCCAAACTTTTTCCCAGTTTTTTCCCAGTTTTGTAAACTGTGTTACAGAAACAGTTTTTTCCAAACTTATACGAACCGTTTAGAAACTGTTTTGTTTTTCAGTTTTCTTGAACTTTTTCTGAAACTGCTTTCTCCAGTTTTGTAAATTGTTTTTTTTTTCAGTTTTGAAACTGTTTTTGTTTTCAGTTTTTCCAGTTTTGCAAACTATTATGAAACTGTTTTTTTTTTCAGTTTTGTAACAGTTTTTTTTTTTTTTTTTTCAGTTTTTGTATTTTTTTTAAAACTGTTTTTTTTTTTCAATTTTTACAAACAAATTTTGAAACAGTTTTTTTTTTCTTCAGTTTTATGCAAACTGTTTTTCAATGGGGGCAAAACTAGTATTTGTGAAAAAAAAGTATTTGAAGATGAAACTAGTATTTGAGGGTGAAAAGTTGGTGGAATATCTATGTGGCATTGGGGCTAGAAGGCAAGGCAAGAGGCTAGAATTGCCCAACCCATTGCCTTGGGGCAATTCTAGCCTTGGCAAGAAAATGTTGGTGGAGAGGTGAATAGTGAGAAAATGAGGGTTGGGAGGGCTAAAGTGAGGTGGTGCCAAGGCTAGATGGCCTTGGTGGACATGCCCTTAGAAATCAAAACTCATCCAAACCCCTAGAGAGAGAAAGTTGAGGAGAGAGCTCCACTGCAATGAGTATGAGGGAGGTATCCATTAGCAAAAGAATCCTTCATCAGTCTTTGTGGGAGGGGTATAGAAAATAGAATAGATTCCTCTTAAAATTGACAGGACTTTCTGATACAAAGTCAACTGCCAAGCTTACATCATGGTAGTACTGTTGTGGGAGTGGGACATCTTCTATAATGCTGCCCCTCTTTGCTTTGGGTGACTAGAGTCTAGAGGGTGCTTTAGGTCATAACATGAGAATATCATCATACTTTCTGAAAATTTGAACTGGCAACCATATGACCTAAGTCATGTGTGATTCAGGTGGTGTCCTCCCGCCGGTTGTCAGATATTAATCTTTCCGAAGTTTATAAATCATGGAATTGGGCTTTGCATCTCTTCGCAAATTTATTTCTCTTACGCAAGCGTTAAGGTTTGATTTCGAAACTTATGCTTAAGGGAGCCGACCATCTGTCAGACGTGTCAAAACTTGTTGATAATCGTATGAAATAACTTCAAATGCCCTTGCAATCTCAAGATCCGTAACTATCTGATGTGATAATCTGCAAAAACAACTGAATTTCATAACTCCCAAACATAAGAGCGCAATTCCCGGTAATATATGCATTTCTTTAGTAACATCTTTTCGTGTTTGTTTGTAAGAATATATTATTTCATGTATTTGGGTACATAATGGACTGTATTTGGACATCAACACTGGGAAACACTACACTATGGATAACTTTACTGAATTTTGATGAAACCTCAACAAAGATTTCAAAATTTTATTCCCTCATTCTGTGTCATGTAACAACAATATCAACAAATCCCCCTGAATTAAGCTGCCTGCAGTCTTGTTTCTCATATTTTCTGCCACCCTAATTCGACGTGCACGACTCCATTCTTCGAATCAATCAAGTGGTACTTCTCGTTGATACGCCCATTGTGTACCACATCGGCCAGGCTAATATTTACGTACCCCAAACGTTCCTATATATAACCCGATAAGCAATCTATAAAGTTAGACACAATAATGTAAACTAGAATTATTTATAAATGAGAGCGGATACGAACCTTGAATCTGAAACCAATGCCTGTCCGCTTGCTCAAGACCTCGATATGGATTTTATCACTCACCGGTGGCTCCTCTAGCATAAACTGGAATTCCTCGTTCCATAGTGGATCCCTTGACTTCCGAATCATCTAAAAATAACACAAACAACAAATCTTAAGAATGTTACTAGATTAGCCGGATCGGACAGAACGGTATTATATTAGTCGGATATGATTATATTAGATTAACTAAACTATAATTAATATTTGTTCTGATTTTATGCAGTATTAATTCAGTACAAATAGTCCAATTCAGCTCATCTCCTCATGTAAGAGGGGATTAGTTTAAGGCATTAAGCACCGTCTTTCAATATTGTACTAGTATTGAAGTTAGTTGAGAACAACCAAACACAATATTAGCTACTACCTCCAATCCTACATAATACTGTTAATCATGACAAATCGAACATACCATAAAATCTTTAAGAAAAACGCGAGTTTTACCTTTGATCGCTTCTTTTCGCCTCTGAAGCGGACTAGAGCATACGGGTTATTGTGGCGTTGGCCCTCCACGTCCTCGGCTCCATAGAGCGTAACAAGAAGCAAACCAGCTCCACTGGGGCTCTCGTTACCGACTCCATTCTCAACTCCACTTATTTTCCTCCCAAAACCATCTAAAGAGCCACTCAACTCATAGCTGTCTTCTTTGAAAGGGTCATATGTTAGTTCCAACACAATTTTCCCTCTGGGTTTCTTATTTCGGGCGTTGCTCGTGCTCGTGTCCTTGAGCAAATCAAGTGAAAGTTCCTTCGTTTCGTTGGGGGTAAGCATTTTCAAAGGAACAGCCTGCATTCCTAATTTGTCGTGCGCTCCCACCTGAGAAATTGTAATAGAAAATTTGTTAGGTGTATGGTGTAGGTAGTTGCAAATAATGAAATGTCAAGGTTAGGAGTTAACTGTATTACTGATGAGAGTAGAGGGGATAGACTGTAATTACAGAAGACTATATCACGCCTTCTGTGTATCATTAAGGGTAAAAGACACTTTCACCCAGTCTAGTTTGAGTGAAGGAGAATTTCACCCCTTCATTGTGCTGAACTACAGGAAACTTACACTCGTTATTGTGACGCCATTAGTCTGGAGTTGAGTTGTGTCACTAAAAAGAGTTTTAGGATAAATTTAGCCCCGTATATAGTATTCGAAATACAAGGGTTATCCAAGAATATAATTGAAGTTGTGTATGATATGGAGGGAAAATTTGTCTCCAACACTATTTTTACTGATGGACCCACCCCAGAGGCACATACTAACATTGTCATAATTCGGGGGTGCAGAATTTTGGCACACTAAAAAGGTGAAAGTATTCCTTCCCTAACTGGAAGGGGTGAAAGTATCCTTCACTCAAAATAGAGGGGGTGAAAGTGTCTTTTACCCTATAGTAAATAACCCAGTTTGTGACAACATTATGGGATAAATAGACACAAATTAACCTTGTCCCAGTCGAAGACTTTGATGTTGAGAACTTGAGACTGGGGATCCTTTACAGTGAGCTTGAAATTCTCATTCCACTCAGGGTTCAAATTCTTCTTCTTGATGCTTGTTTTCTTTGCCTTGACCTTGTCTCCGCTCAGGCTGAGCTTGACATAAGGATCCGACGAGCCTAACAAGTCCATTTTCAAGAGCTTTTGTGCTCTCACAACCTTCACATGTAGTATTCCTACCGGTTTCTTGATCACCACCCTATACAAATATCAGGAATCGCATCAACAGACATCAACGGAACAACATAAAAGCCAATGAATGAACTTACCTTGTACTGTCTAGAATAGGTATTTCCAGAGTTTGAGGCCATAAATATAGGGCTGCAACTTGTTTTGTGATGGTCTTCTGCACGAAATCAATATGGAGGTAACCATCTACTAGACATACGCGAAAAAGTAGGGGCAACAAGGCCAAATTAAGTGGCATGTGTCCGCAAAGCAACAAAATAGACAAAATGGGAATGTTTGAGAAACCTCGACTAGACACTGAGATTTTGAGCTTAAAACCTCAGATCGGTTTGAGGTTTCTTACTCTCCTTAGAACTAGGTGATATTTTGTACCCTCAAAACAACACCCAAGTAGGTGATGTCAGGGTAAAAACACCTTAATGGGGATGTTTGAGATCCCGAGGTTTATGAGCATAAAACCTCAAAAGCGGTTTTGAGGCTTCTTACCCTCCTTCAAACTAGGTGACAAGTTCCCTCAAACACGAAACCTGAAATTGGTTTCAGGCTTCGAGCTCTCCTTCAATGTGTCCTCGAAAATTAACACCAGGCTACTTGGGGGGCAGTTGGAGGGTGAAAACACCAAAATGAGGATGTTTAAGAAACCTTGTTTCAACAAGAAACCTCAAATGACTTTTGATCCTCCTTTAAACTTCTCAAGGTTTGAGGTTCAGAAACCTTAAATTGATATCGCCCCTCAAAACTAAATTGGGCCTTCAAACCCTATAATCGAGACGAGTCCTCTCCTAAACAGTGTTTTTACTCAAACCGCCCCGTAGTTTGGTGTTTTTAGGGCACATGTCACCTAGTTTGGCACGTTCCTCAAAAACCTAGCCCCCCCTCAATTTTCCATTTTCTTAAATTTCCCTTTTAAAACACTCGTGCTACTACACATAATTCTGTCACCCAGGATTTTAGCAAATGTGAAAGAAGTACACCTGAACAAAGCGGTATAGACCCGGTACAGACATTAAATCCCCTCCTAGCACCTTCAATCCGAAATCTACATAAGGCTGCACATAGAAACAAGGATTGTGTCATTTGTCAAAGACATAATAAAACCTAATGTTTCATTGAAGATATAACCTTTGAGGGTACAAGATTCCAGATTCCTTACCTTCTCCATCAAAGATACCGAAATGTTGCAAAAGCAAGGAAACGCAGGCACGAGCGGCTTCAAAGTGATCCGCGGAGCTACTGTTATTTGTAGGTCCACTAACTGATAAAAAAATACGATCAATTCTTTTTGGGGAAAATAAATTCTGAGTAAAACCAAGCATCGCAATTTTTGGAACTCTCGCTGACCTGAATTGTGATCCTACAGGAGGATATTTTGATAGCGACGGTTATATTTTGATTTCCGGCCCACTTGATAGCCGGTTCCATGACTAGTTCACTCCCGTTAGACTCATAAACTTTGAGACCTGCCAAGTTATAGAGTTTCAGTATACGATAATAGTAATGTAGGAATTATGATATACTAGACGTTGTAACTCACCGTGGATAATAGGAGGTAGTGTCCCAAGGCTAAGCTTTTCGAACTCGATAGATTCTATCCGGAACTTTCCAATGTAGTCTGCAAGTATCGGTGGCGCCATTTCTCTTATCGTCCCACAAATTGCCTGCAAATTTAAAATAAATAATATATGATGTTATATTTATGCCTCGTTTAGGTAAGGTATAACAAAGAGGGGGATATAACATAGGCAGGAATAAGATGTGAGATATGATTGTTGTGGGATAATGTAGGATATATAATTTTATTTTTCAGTGTTTGGTTAAGGCAGCATATGATATGAGACATAATATGATGCAGAATAAGTATAATGTACCCACTTCTCTTAACTGTAATATGCGAAATTCTGAATAGAGGTGAATAGGAGAATAACTTATACCTATCACATATCTCATACTTCAAACTCGGGATTTTTGTCAAGCCTTTACCAGTCAGAATATAATTACCTTGTCGAGATAAGGCCACAAATCCAAAACAAATTTGTTTATCCAGTCAACCTGCACAAAAATAAAATAAAAATGTTTTCAAATAAAAAATAAAAAAATCCTGGAAAAAAAGTGTACAATGCCACAGCGAGGGTCGGGAGATTGAACGTACTCGGTCATAGTCTGGATATTTTATCCACAGAGGAATCTCTGGAAGGAAATTCCTGATATTGATTGTATCGAGCTCTTGAAGTGGCTTAATATCCGGATCCTGTACATATTGGTCAATTAGTTTTCCGGAGAAAATTCTGCTTACGATTTCAAGAATTTACCATAATATGCCAAAAGGGTGAACTAGATTTGATTTAGGGTATGACAAAGGTGACAGCTAACCCGATGTGTGTTGAGACTTTTCATTTGAAGCCAACAAACTGAATGAGTCAAAGAATGGTGATTAAGAACATTGGAAATGTTACAAATGTAATGTCACATTCTATGTGGAACAAGACAATACTTTTCTTGTCAAGATTGTTATAAGGACTGTCGAAAAGTACGAAACAATGCGTTTTCTTGTTTTATTAGTCAAGAACAGAGCTTGAAAATCTACCAAACAGATACTTCCTTAAAATAGTCTTGCATTGTATGCAACTAATCTATAATTAGTATAGTAAAAGGAAGAAGAACATGTTTCCTAGTAAAAAAAAAGTTGCCCTGGTTGTATGAGGTTAGTCTCTAGGAATGAATTCTAAACCCTAGTTGTCTGAATGGCCTTGAGTTTTTTTTTTTTTTTTAACCTATCGGTTACCTGCTTTCTATTTTGGGACTCGGCTATACGGTCAGCGTTGTATAAAAGTTTAAGAATATTATTTTTATGTTTAAATTTAAATTTGTGACTTTTCTAAAGAGTTGTCTTGTTTCATATAGTTGTAACTTTTAACAAAAGTTGTGTCTTTTTGGTAGTGTCTTTTCCCAAGAGGTGCTTCAAGCACCATTTGGTTCCTATAAATACAAGTTTGTCTTTAGTGTCAAATTAAGTTTTCAGATTTGGGTCTCTCTTCTTCAATCACTTGTCTCATGTTAGGGATGTGTTCTAATTTAGGAGAAGACAAAAGTGCAATCTTGTTACTTCTCCACCGCGGTAGACATTGTATCGGTGGGTAGCATTTTCGTGTATTCCATTTTGCACCGTATAGTGGGAGAAATTACTATCCTAAAGATAGGTCCTGAACCGCCTTAGCCTACCCCATTAATCTGCTCATCTCTTACAAATCGATAAGGTCTTCTATCTCTTTTATCCTTCTTCTCTATTTTGTTTTTGAGTTTCCGATTCACATATTTTACTAACACATATGAAATTGTTTGTTATTAGTGGATTTTCCACAACAATATTAGGATAGTAATAATCTCTCTTGGTGTAAGTTACAATTTCAGAATTTCAGAATGGTAATCCTTCCAATAGAGTCCATCTTTTGTGAAGGCGAATATTCTAACTGTGGGAATTTTCGAACTCTGGCATGGACGTGACGAAAATTCGAAAAGCAAAAGTTTTTCATTATTTATGTGGAGGAAACATTTCTTCGGCGAGGGAGACATGGACTGGAAAAACGCTCCAAATGAGGATACTATTTCTCTGGTGTTTGCATCTTTCTGGGTGTAATTTATTGAGAGGAACAAGGATGGAAAACCCTCGGTACGCAACTTCTTTTTATTTAGAGTTCTTTTGTGTCAAACCATGTGAGGGAAGATCCGCCAGCGACATAATTGGTGGATGGTGATTATGCAGATTATTCTGCATTTGTGATGTTCTCTTTTCTTTCTAAGAAGATTTTGTCTTGCATGCTTATTTAGTCTTTATTGTCTATATTTGAGTAATATGTCTAGATTGATTAATATATATATATATATATATATATATATATATATATATATTAGTGACTGTATTTATATTAATTAAATATATCGAATTTTATTTGCATATGAAAGTACACGCACTCGTAGTCAGAGGAGGCGGAGCTATATGGGGACTCAATTTTCTAATTTTGCACTTTTACCCTTAGTTTTCCTATAAATTATGACTTAACCCTCACAGATTAACCCCTATTATTTCTATACTGTACATTTTAGCCTCCACTAGTTCATCTATTTTTACCTAATTTTAATTTTAGCCCCCGCTCCAACATAATCCTGGCTCCGCCCTGGTCCTTACCCTAACCCTATATCAAGACCCTAATAGTTGAGAACTTTTCCATCCTCTCCCGCCCTCTGTATGTGTGTTTTTGCTTCTTGTCTGAAGATGGAACGTCATGATTTTTGGTGGGAGTTGATACTCGAGCGTCTTGCAGAGGAAGACTACAATCAACTTCAAGCAACCTCCGACGGTTCTACCTCAAGAAGATCGTGTTTAAACCTCCTAAATCCCATGTAGACGCACGAAACATGGATGACATAGTCAAGAGCATCGTGTCTTTCAGATACATGAATCTTAAAGTTTTAGTGTTTTCCTACTTAGACCAACCTCCAGCTGCTTCAAATCTTGGAGATCTGGCGAAAGCGGCGGCAAACGTGAAGGTTTTGAAGTTTATTTGGTTAGGGTTTGTAGCAGATGATGACCTAATCGCTATAGGTGAAAACTTTCCACGGATCGAGGAGCTCGAAATCAGCTACCCTTATACCCACCTTAGCCGAGTAAGTGATTTTGGAGTCGAATCAATGTCAAGTAAGCTTCCTATGTTGCGCAAAATTAACTTTTACGGAGATGAACATTGTTCGGATGAAGGTTTAGTGTCTTTGTCAAATAATTGTGTGCTTTTGGAAGAAATCTGGTTTCGCAGGTGTAGGATCACTGGATACGGGGTATCTTATGTGCTAGGGCACTGTGCGAATTTGGTTACTTTAGCATGTGAGAAATATTTCGGTTATTATGGGTCAGGCCAGATATTCGTTAATGACCATGATAATGCTATAGTTTGTGCAAAATGGTTGCGCGAGCTTGATTTGTTTGTGAGCGTCGACCTAGACCAAGTTCTTGATTCCCTTCAGAGAGCAGGGGTTGCTCTCGAGACGCTGATCCTGAGGGGCTCATACAGAGCGAATGCGTTGTCGAGTTTCATTTACTCTTGTCCGTCATTGAAACACCTGGGACTCCCACTATCGCACATCTTAAACGACCATTATCTGATGGGTTTATGTCAGTTTCTCCCAAACCTTGTTTCGGTTGACCTTGGGGGTTGTCAAAGTGTAACCATTGCAGGTTTCTTCATCCTTGTCAAAGAATGTCCTCTTCTTTCAGAGCTAGAATTGAGTAATATTGACCAAAAATATTACTGGGGTCATGAGTTAAATTACGAATTTGACACGGATCTTTTACGGAATTATGAGACCAGAGTTTTGAATTTTGAATATAATCAGTTTCTGACCGACGAGTGGCTAGGAAAAATAGGGCTTGTATGTCCTAACTTGGAGAATCTCAATATACTGGGATGCAAGAATTTGACGATAGAGGGGGTAAAAGGAATCCTCAAGAACTGCCCTGTAATGAAGGACTTGACAGTTGACAAGCAGATTCAAACCATCTTGATAGATTACAACGAGAAAGGCATTAATATTTCTTGCCTACCTTTCAATTGAGGGTTTAAGGTAGGTCTTGGTATTCCGATTTTTGTGAAAATTGTGGTTGCTATCGTGTTATTTCATCCAAATTCCTATTATTATTTTTTTCTTTTTTATTTTTTCTTTTTTTTTCCAGAATCCTCAGCTCTTTCATGTGTTAGCTTTGAACTAGCACCTCCGCTTGAATCAGAAAAAAGTGATCTCATACGTGTATGTCGTTCATTTTGCTGCGCTTTCTGGCAGTCATTAATTAGTTTGTCTTTTTTAAATCCGTCTTTATCATCATGTTTCCAAGAGCGAGAACACATTCCCAGTCTTGCATCATGTTCTAATTTATGATATCTGCTTTTGGGGATTAATTGAGTTTGTTTCTTATGAAATTACAATGAGACTCTCAGTGTAAGTAGACACCAGAATCTTGGGTCTAGAGAAATTACCACGAATTTTCTTTTGGATTACTACTTGAGAATAGTTGAGCAAAGATTCAGATCATAAATATGTCCGAAGATTGATATATAGGGACTTCAGTAAGAAGCATGCCTCCTTTCCTCATCTTTACTCTTATAAAAGAAAGGAGGCATTCTCAAGGAGTCGATAAGAAGTATGAAGACTATTTATCCTTACACATACTTCAGATGAAGCAGTTAGGTACTCACATTATTTTTTGTTACATATATGTGCTCTTAGTTAACTTTTTCCTTTCATATATTGGATGAAATTCTTTTAGAAAGACAATTCAACCTTGATCGTCATCCTTAAAGTTTACGAAATCACAACTTTTACAATTTATTTAAATGAAAAATGAAAAGAATAAATTAAAAACATTATCCTCGATTACCTTATTGCGGCCCATTGAATTAGACAACTTTTATTCTAAAATTGTATCATTGTTATAAATTAAATAATTAATTATCTTAGGCCCTGCTTTCTTTACCTAAATTTAGGCGACTTTTTGTCTTTTTTTAGAAAAAGATAAAAATGTTGTTTACTTTGTGCCTAATAAGTTTTCTAAAAAGTTTTAGTTACCTTTTTAGTAGAAAAGGTTGTTTACTTTACTTCTATTTTATCTCCTAAAAAGAAGTTTTAAGGAATAAAAAGATAAAAAAGTTGAAGTTAGAAAAATCTTACTTTTTTTAGTCTTATAAAAAGGTAAAAAATTATCAGTCATAAATTTTAACGAAAATGACTTGATTAAAACTTTTTATATGACTTAAAAAAAGATAAAACTCGTCTAAATTTAGGTAAAGAAAGCGGGGCCTTAGTATAATAGACGGAGGGAGAGATAAACATTATAGAAGTTGAGAGAGAAAGAGAGAGACGCTGCTTACGTGGGTAATATGATTTTACAAAATTTTAGAGATGAGAATGAAGGGCGAAATTGTGCTTTTAGAAACTTTCATCCAATATCTTAAATGAGAAAATCAACTAAGTGTACCTATTTGCAACAGTGCTTTATCTGAAAATATGAGTAAGGGTAAAATTGACTTTTCATAAATTTTCGTTCAACATATTGTATGAAAACATATGTATGAAAAGTTAATGAAATTTATCTATTTACAACAAAATGAAAGTTTGAAAGTTTGAGTACTTGGTTAATTCAATTGGAAGTTCGTATACTAAATTCACACAAAGTTCAAACTAGAAGTATAAATGATGCAATTTACTAAATTTATCATGATCGGCCAGAACACACAACTTTTTTATGTTTTTTCTTGTCCGTATGGTTGTCCTGGACCGTTTGGGCCAAAAAGGCAAAGAGTCCTTACCAGGGGCGGAGCTATATGGGGACTGGTGGGGGCTATAGGCCCCACTCAATTTTCTAATTTTGCACTTTTATCCTTAGTTTTTCTATAAATTATGACTTAGCCCCCCACAGATTAACCCCTATTATTTTTATACTATACATTTTAGTCTCCACTAGTTCATCTATTTTTACCTAATTTTTAATTTTAACCCCCACTCCAACATAATCATAGATCCGCCTACCCTGTTTTCAAATTCGTTATTTCCTCCATCGATATAAAAATTATCTTGCCATTTCCATTTATTCTTTGTGGTCTTTATTTATTTATATACTTATCATCATCCTCCTACCAACACTTACTTTCTTATGAGCAAAAAGGGTTCTTTTCGAAAGGGCTTGGTCCAACGCATGGGAGTTTGGGAATGTTGCAGTCTTCTCTTCTATTAAGATATTTCGAGTAGGAACAAGTCCCCTAAAGGAAGGCCACAATACAATAAGTTAAAATCTTTGTAATTTTTTGATACCTTTTCCAGTTTTACCTAATTTTTAATTTTAACCCCCACTCCAACATAATCATAGATCCGCCTCTGCTCGTAGCATTCATTTCTTTACGGATTCTTCCATTCAAAGGATGAAGTTCGCAATTGCAGTTCATCTTTGTCCAAACGGCAGAGATGCGAGGATCCATCAAAGATAGTTAGCAACTACAATGTAATGAAATCTCCGTTGGAACTTTTCTTTCCATGTATGGATTCATGATTGAATGTAAGTGCCTTTGATGGATAGGTGATAATTAATTTGAATTCCTTTCGACTCTAATTAAATTGTTATATTTTGAAGGGTTTTGTTTGCACACAAATTTGATTAAATTTACCATCATGGTAGTTATATAGTACTACCTCCGTTTCGTCTGTTTCGTCTGTGTTTGACTTTTTAACCCGTAACTGAGTCTCTTTGACTTGGTGATTTGGGTACCAAAACGATGTACTTTTTTAACAATTTTTTCATGGCATTTTAGAATAAACTTTCCTCTATAACACCATGTAAAGATTACCAAATTCTTGTATCGTTTTGCTAATCAAATCACCGGATGAAAGTAACCCAGTGAATAGTGGCAAAAAGTGAAGTAGGCTGAAACAGGCGAAACAGAGGTAGTATCAATTAACTGTTTTATTGTTCTTTAAAAAAAATAAAAAAGTTGTTTTACCCCAGATCATTGCGTGTATATTTCTTTATGAAAGAAATATTCTATCTTTGGTCTTGAGTGTTGTTTGTCAAAGCCTGTTTAGTAATCTAAAAAAAAAAATAGTGGTTTACTTTAGTCGTTTCATGGTTTAAGTAAGAGAATCCCCCTGTCATGATATTATGGAAAAGGCCAAAGAATAGAGCACTCTTTCAACAACCGGGAGAAAGATCAATGTGTTTTTTTTTTTAAGTTAAACAGATTTTAATTGTTAGTTTTATTGTGGGCAGTGTTACAATTTTTGTGCAGAAAATATTTTAAAGATTGGTTGGATTTACCAAATATATTTTTCTATCCTGGATAGGAAAAATATAACGCTGTGAGGCGGCTAAAAAAAGTGTAGAAGATAGTTCAGTGATTACAGGGAAATACTATAAAGAGAATAGTCATTTTCCTAAATTGATGGGATGTCAATTATTATGCTGTTATTATCTTATTTTGCTAACTTGTGTTTGTGAAGTCGACAGATGTAAGAATAATTTTCGAGTTAACGTCAACCACAAGAAATATTGAGCGCAGTATGAAAATTAGAAATTCTCATAAAACGAGATGTGACGTTCACGACATATGCAGTGTCGTGGCAAAACGTATTGTGTGTTGCAAATAATTTTGCGAACATGTGAGAAATCCCCATAAAATGGGATGTGCCGTTGGCGACAAATTGTCATGACAATTGAGGTAAAGAGTGAAGTACCAACCTAATATTACTAGGTTGATGAATTTAAAGTCACGGGAGATATGGGACTATTACCGACGAATAGAGGTGTCTAAATTGGAACCCATTTCATCATGATGATGTCGGTCGTTACCGAAAATTATATGCATCAGGGTTTAAAGGCAATTCAATTAAAGGACTACCCGTGGAATGCTAGTGTGAGACTACATTCCAAGTGCATTGCTTTATTTAAGGAATGGTGGGGGTATAATCTTCTTACTAAGAAATGGATGCTATTCCTTCAAAGTCTCATACCTGACTATTGCACTGCTTATCCACAACATTATTAGTAGGTTGGACGCAACGTCCTTAACAGAACTCATAGCCTTTATGGTGGAGCGATTTAGCGATTGTGGATGCTCTAGATGAGTCTGCCTTTGCAAGTAAGGATGACCGATGACACTTTCTAGGGGTTACCAGTAAGACCCTGAGAGTACTTGCTACGACCGATTCAGCGCAAGGCTCATATCAAAGCGCTGCCTCTTGAAGAATTAGAACCCGGTATCTACGTGAATAGTTTCCCACTGGATATAAGTCTCTATTTAAACCACGGTTCAAGGCCCAGTCCACCGTTGGCGATACGTGGTACTATACCCAACCCTATTTTCTTTCGTGTCGATTTATTTTCGAGTCTAATATTTTGAGAAATTTTAGTGGGGAATTGTTGTATAAAAGTTTCAAAATATTATTTTTTTGTTTAAAATTAAATTTGTGACTTTTCTAAAGAGTTGTCTTGTTTCATTTAATTGTAACTTTTTTTTAACAAAAGTTGTGTCTTTTTTGTAGTGTCTTTTCCCAAGAGGTGCTTCAAGCACCCTTTGGTTCCTATAAATACAAGTGTGTCTTTGGTGTCAAATTAAATTTTCAGATTTGGGTCTCTCTTCTTCAATCACTTGTCCCATGTCCGGGTAGGGTTCTAATTTAGGAGAAGACAAGAAGTGCAATATTGTTTTTTAATCCACCGCGGTAGGCATTGTATCGGTGGGTAGCATTTCCGTGTATCCGATTTTGCACCGTATAGGGGGGGGGGGGGGAATTTATATCCTAAAGATAGGGCCTGAACCGCCTTAGCCTAGCCCTTTAATCTCCTCATCTCTTACAAATCGATAAGTTCTTCTATCTCTTTTATCCTTCTTCTCTATTTTGTTTTTGAGTTTCCGATTCACATATTTTACTAACACATACTCTGAAATTGTTTGTTATGAGCGGATTTTCCAAAACAGCCAGGTACCCTTTTGCATCACAAATTTGGCTCTCCACATCATATTTGGTTGGGGGATTTATGTTCAGGGTCCAAGGGTTCCCCCTTATGACACAGGACCAAACTGTCACAAGCATAGTTTCAGGAATCTACTAAGAACCAATGACTTTTGGCCATGAAATCTCGTGGATTTAGTCTTGGTGCGCACACACTGGTCTCGACACAACAGTTATAAGAAAGTGAATCTAGCCCTTATGAGGTAGGGGTGTTGGCACTGAAGGGCTACACAAGTGCCCTAGTTTATTTTAAACTCTTGCAGTGATGCATCTTCTGTTGATTTTTACGTAAAATTTTGGTCCGGCCGTTCAAATGATCGAATTCTTTATGCAATGCCCTCCTATTAAGCTTTTTTTCCCCGAATGACAGATTTTGTCTAAAAGATACTTATATTCAAATAAGATAAACAAAACCCTAGTTTGGTATCATAAGTGAAACTAAAAAGCTTGGAAATAAGAATTGTATCAGAACAGAATTGACAAATCATCACCCAGAAAAAATAATAATAATCCACCATCAAACAAGAAGTGATTGATCACGGGTATGCAAGAAAGCAATCTCTGTTAAGAATTACTTGAGAAACACACAACAGAGAAGAGAGAATGAATTGAATTGTACCTCAACGTGTTTTGGTTCAGAGTAGACGAAGAAGTAAAACCCAACAAGAACCCCAATTGGGATGCCGATACCGAAACCCAGAATCCCCAATATGCTGCTGCCCAGGATTCCCATTCCTAAACACACACACACAGAGAGAGAGAGAGAGAGAGAGAGAGAGAGAGAGAGAGAGAGATGGCGAGAAGATCTAAGGAAGAAGGAAGAAAGATTATGACTACAGAACGTAACGAAAAGAGTCTACTCCTGTAGAAACCGCCAAAAAGAAACAGAGTACTTAGACTACGTTCTGAGTTCGTGGCATTTACGATTCTGCCCTCCTCGGCGCTTTAATGTAACTGAACCGGATTGGAACGGTTAGAGCTTGGAGGGGATATATAACGCGAGAGACCCCTGTAGTTTCGGCTAAATATAACATTAACACTCTTAGTAAATCTCTTAAGTTTTCCTTAATTGGGTATTCCCCCACAGGCTGCAATTTCTTTGCTTTGTCCTCCCTGATGTTCTAAACTAGTAGCAGCAATAGCTGCAGTGCTTCATTCATCGTTTTACTGGAAGTCCACGGAACCAAAAATATGTTTCACGATTTCACCGCGTGTTCTGTTTTGTTCTTTATTCTATCTGTTTCATACTCTTAATTCAACAATTTTTTTTTCTAGTAGTAACATGTACATCACGAAACATTATACACAAAATCATGGGCGAAATCTAAGTAGTGAAGAGTGGGGGCTATAGTCTCCACACAACTTTTTCAAACTGCAGTTTTAACTTGTATTGTCTTCATTTAGCCCCGCTAGAGTTGGATAATATTTCCCGCTACCTAAGTTTAATCATAAAAAATGTTCCATTCTTAAAATTTAAACTCAATGTGACAAAATCCCGAATCCGTTCCTGCACAAATATGGGTCTGGTTCCTTCATTTGTATTTATAAGCACGAATGTAAGTGGAAGATTTGTTGCGTACCGGATAAAGGTCTTATTAGATAATTTCGTGTGTGCTGAATTTGTTTGATCTTTCTTTACATGGACATAATTTATCTTTCATCTTATGAGTTCAGAGAAGCAATTGGGCTGGCCCAATAATGCACAGACCACCACCACATGATGTTATTTTTTCTGAACCAATAGTTCAATAGTCGAGGTATTATTATTATTATTATTATTATTATTATTATTATTATTATTATTATTATTATTATTATTATTATTATTATTATTATTATTATTATTATTATTATTATTATTATTATTATTATTATTCGATGGAAGCATTGATCTTTTTTGTTAGAAAAACACAGCCAAAAGGTAATTAGTACAACCGCAGTTTCGTCAGATTTGTTCTACTTTGACTTTTGAGAATCACTCTAACCTTTAATTTAAGTAGCAAAACGATGCAATATGACAAACATGATAGAACGAAGGTTGTACTTGAATATTTTTCAGTTTTAATACAGTATTGCATGCATCATTTTTCTAAAGTCATAAATCATTCTATCTTTGTTGTATTTTGACGAAATTATCCTATCCTACTTAGTCTAAGAGAATAGGATAGGATAAAGTATTACTTACCTCCATTTTCTTTCTTTCTTCCTAGTTTGATTTTTTTGTACGTAATTGGATCACTTTGACCCGTTGATTAATTTGGGATTACAAGACGATGCAAATTTTTGATAATTTTTGCATGGTCTTGTAGAGAAAAAGTTTATCTACTACACCATGCAAAAGTTATCAAAAAATTGCATCGTTTTACTATTCAAATAATCGGGTCAAAGTGGTCCGATTAATAGTGACATGAATAGTATCAGGAAGAAAGAGAGGGAACGAAAGACGTACTTACCTACTACTACTACTAGCAAGTGGTAACTACTTATGTTTTTCTTTTCTTTCCTTTCCTAGTTTGACTTTTTTGAGTCATTTTGACACTGATTTGATTAATGAAACAATGCAATAATTAATTATCTTTTTATGATATTGTAGAGTAATACCAAAAAATATATTAAAATAATTTATTATTTAATAATCAAATTGCCGAATCAAAGTGATCCGAAGAATACTGATAAGAAACAAGAGAAGAGAAGACACAGAATAAGTAGTAAGGAGAAGTAATACTAATAGTTGGTGACAACAATGACTTGTCAAAGACACCAACAACTCTAAGGGTTTGTTCTTGCGTGCTAGGTCAAACCTCTTCGTCAAAAGACTATTTCAAGAAATTAAACAATTATAAACATTTTTTGGTTATAACAGTGAATTATTAGCATTATTTGTTGCGATGTATACTTAGTTTTTTTAAAAAAAAATACATATACTTAGTTTGCAGTGTATTAGTCTACAGAAACACCACTATTCTTATTGGTAAATATATTTAATATGGAGACAATATGATTGATCATGTACAGTATGCACAATATATAGTCTGATCTAATTTGAAGCTGTTCACTGTAAATGCGTTTTTTCACACGTAATCAAGTGCACGTTGTTTCTAATTGTGTGAAGAAACATAAATCTCGACCTGATAGATTGTGCCAACATGAATAACAGATTTAGCAGAAATCACATAATTTTCTCCATAATTTTAAGTCTCTTTACGAGACTTGGTATTGTGGTAGGTAGGATATCGAGTCAAAATTATCTAACAGAAATGAAATAACATGAATACTCTATATATATATTAAATCAAGGGAATTGCCTTATTTTTTGCCACATGTCATTTCAAAAGTCCCCTTTAAATGCCATTTGTCAATTAGCTTCACCATGTTGCCAACTCATATCCTATTTGTTCCAATCACCTTTTACCATGTCACATTTTTATGACATGACTCTTCTTAGGTGGCCTCCTCCTTCCAATGACATTTATTATTATCTTTATAAGAGCATCTCCAACAGATCATGCAAATCAACATTTTATGCAAAATATAAAGGATTTTGTAAAAAATTAGGCTCCAACAGTACATGCATCTTGAGAGGCAAAATGCAGAACATGCAAAACTCTCGCCAAACTTGGCGAGGATAATTGGTTCTGCAAAATATTTTGAACATGTTTCCTATTTTTTCTCAACCCATGTTCCTATAATTATTACATAATGACATATGTGTTCCTACAATTTAGTTTTCTCTCTCATCCACAATTCATCATTTGCACGTGTTGTGAGTGAAGATTAAATAAAAAAATATATTTTGCATAACTTTTACAAATCATTGTTGGAGTAGGACACCTTTTACAAAATGCAAAACAACATTATTATGTATAATTTGCATTAAAAATACATGTTACTGCTGGAGATGCTCTAATGGCACTTCTCCAAACCCAAAATTTACATGCTCATTGAATGAAGAATACAAGTAATGTTCAATGTATTTAGATTTTTTCTTTGGTCAAATGTATTTACATTCAATGGTACTAAGAAACATGGCATGAGAAGTACTAATATATATGTACTTTAAAAAAAGGTAAAAAAATTAAAAAGAAAAGCTTTTATTTCCACACAATTATAACACATCAGTTTCTGAAAAAAAAATAGCATTGTCCATAAATTATTTCTCCGGTGCAAAAAAACAAAAAGAGAAAAAGAAAAGCCTTTTTCCCTAGACTTCCACCGTTCTGTTGCTGAGTTGCTCCGCCTCTGTCTCTTCTCATTCTTCTCAAGCTCCTTCGACCCTATATCAAGACCCTATATCAAGACCCTAATAGTTGAGAACTTTTCCATCCTCTCACGCCCTCTGTATGTGTGTTTTTGCTTCTTGTCTGAAGATGGAACGTCATGATTTTTGGTGGGAGTTGATACTCGAGCGTCTTGCAGAGGAAGACTACAATCAACTTCAAGCCCCTTCCGTTGTTTCTAAACAATTCCATTCCATAACAAACAACCTCCGACGGTTCTACCTCAAGAAGATCGTTTTTAAACCTCCTAAATCCCATGTAGACGCACGAAACATGGATGACATAGTCAAGAGCATCGTGTCTTTCAGATACATGAATCTTAAAGTTTTAGTGTTTTCGTACTTAGACCAACCTCCAACTGCTTCAAATCTTGAAGATCTGGCGAAAGCGGCAGCAAACGTGAAGGTTTTGAAGTTTATTTGGTTAGGGTTTGTAGCAGATGATGACCTAATCGCTATAGGTGAAAACTTTCCACGGATCGAGGAGCTCGAAATCAGCTACCGTTATACCCACCTTAGCCGAGTAAGTGATTTTGGAGTCGAATCAATGTCAAGTAAGCTTCCTATGTTGCGCAAAATTAACTTTTACGGAGATGAACATTGTTCGGATGAAGGTTTAGTGTCTTTGTCAAATAATTGTGTGCTTTTGGAAGAAATCTGGTTTCGCAGGTGTAGGATCACTGGATACGGGGTATCTTACGTGCTAGGGCACTGTGCGAATTTGGTTACTTTAGCATGTGAGAAATATTTCGGTTATTATGGGTCAGGCCAGATATTCGTTAATGACCATGATAATGCTATAGTTTGTGCAAAAGGGTTGCGCGAGCTTGATTTGTTTGTGAGCGTCGACCTAGACCAAGTTCTTGATTCCCTTCAGAGAGCAGGGGTTGCTCTCGAGACGCTGATCTTGAGGGGCTCATACAGAGCGAATGCGTTGTCGAGTTTCATTTACTCTTGTCCGTCATTGAAACACCTGGGACTCCCACTATCGCACATCTTAAACGACCATTATCTGATGGGTTTATGTCAGTTTCTCCCAAACCTTGTTTCGGTTGACCTTGGGGGTTGTCAAAGTGTAACCATTGCAGGTTTCTTCATCCTTGTCAAAGAATGTCCTCTTCTTTCAGAGCTAGAATTGAGTAATATTGACCAAAAATATTACTGGGGTCATGAGTTAAATTACGAATTTGACACGGATCTTTTACGGAATTATGAGACCAGAGTTTTGAATTTTGAATATAACCAGTGTCTAACCGACGAGTGGCTAGGAAAAATAGGGCTTGTATGTCCTAACTTGGAGAATCTCAATATACTGGGATGCAAGAATTTGACGATAGAGGGGGTAAAAGGAATCCTCAAGAACTGCCCTGTAATGAAGGACTTGACAGTTGACAAGCAGATTCAGACCATCTTGATAGATTACAATGATAAAGGCATTAATATTTCTTGCCTACCTTTCAATTGAGGGTTTAAGGTAGGTCTTGGTATTCCGATTTTTGTGAAAATTGTGGTTGCTATCGTGTTATTTCATCCAAATTCCTATTATTATTATTATTTTTCTTTTTTCTTTTTCCTTTTTTTTTCCAGAATCCTCAGCTCTTTCATGTGTTAGCTTTGAACTAGCACCTCCGCTTGAATCAGAAAAATGTGATCTCATACGTGTATGTCGTTCATTTTGCTGCGCTTTCTGGCAGTCATTAATTAGTTTGTCTTTTTTAAATCCGTCTTTATCATCATGTTTCCAAGAGCGAGAACACATTCCCAGTCTTGCATCATGTTCAAATTTATGATATCTGCTTTTGGGGATTAATTGAGTTTGTTTCTTATGAAATTACAATGAGACTCTCAGTGTAAGTAGACACCAAAATCTTGGGTCTAGAGAAATTACCACGAATTTTCTTTTGGATTACTACTTGAGAATAGTTGAGCAAAGATTCACATCATAAATATGTCCGAAGATTGATATATAGGGACTTCAGTAAGAAGCATGCCTCCTTTCCTCATCTTTAATCTTATAAAAGAAAGGAGGCATTCTCAAGGAGTCGATAAGAAGTATGAAGACTATTTATCCTTACACATACTTCAGATGAAACAGTTAGGTACTCACATTCTTTTTTGTTACATATATGTACTCTTAGTTAACTTTTTCCTTTCATATATTGGATGAAATTTTTTTAGAAAGACAATTTCACCCTTGATCTTCATCCTTAAAGTTTACGAAATCACAACTTTTACAAATTATTTACATGACAAATGAAAAGAATAAATTAAAAACATTATCCTCGATTACCTTATTGCGGCCCATTGAATTAGACAACTTTTATTCTAAAATTGTATCATTCTTATAAATTAAATAATTAATTATCGTTGTACAATCTTTGATTACTTGTAGACGGAGGGAGACATAAACATTATAGAAGTTGAGAGAGAAAGAGAGACGTTGCTTACGCGGGTAATTTGATTTTACAAAATTTTAGAGATGAGAATGAAGGGCGAAATTGGACTTTTATAGACTTTCATTCAATATCTTAAATGATAAAATCAACGAAGTGTACCTATTTGCAACAGTGCTTTATCTGAAAATATGAATAAGGGTAAAATTGACTTTTCATAAATTTTCGTTCAACATATTGTATGAAAACATATGTATGAAAAGTTAATGAAATTTACCTATTTACAACAAAATGAAAGTTTGAAAGTTTGAGTACTTGCTTAACTCAATCGGAAGTTCGGATACTAGATTCATACAAATTTTAACTATAAGTATCAAGGATGCAATTTACTAAATTATCATGATCGGCCAGAACATACAACTTTTTTTATGTTTTTCCTTGTCCGTGTGGTTGTCCCGGACCGTCTGGGCCAAAAAGTCAAAGAGTCCTTACCAGGGGCGGAGCTATATGGGGACTGGTGGGAGCTATAGCCCCCACTCAATTTTCTAATTTTGCACTTTTACCTCTAGTTTTTCTATAAATTATGACATAGCTCCCACATATTAACCCCTATTATTTCTATAATGTACATTTTAGTCTCCACTAGTTCATCTATTTTTACCTAATTTTAATTTTAGCCCCCACTCCAACATAATCCTGGCTCCGCCCCTTCTCGTAGTATTCCTTTCTTTACGGATTCTTCCATTCAAAGGATGAAGTTCACAATTGCAGTTCATCTTTGTCCAAACGGCAGAGATGCGAGGATCCATCAAAGATAGTTAGCAACTACAATGTAATGAAATCTCCTTTGGGAGTTTCCTTTCCATGTATGGATTCAAAAATTGAAGGTAAGTGCCTTTGATGGATAGGCGATAATTAATTTGAATTCCTTGCGACTCTAGTTAAATTGTTATATTTTGAAGGGTTTTAATTTGAATTCCTTGCGACTCTAATTAAATTGTTATATTTTGAAGGGTTTTGTTTGAGCACAAATTTGATTAACTTTACCATCATGGTAGTTATATAGTATCAATCAACTGCTTTATTGTTCTTTAAAAAAAAGAAAAAAACTGTTTTACTGCAGATCATTGCGTGTATATTTCTTTATGAGAGAAATATTCTATCTTTGGTGTTGAGTGTTGTTTGTCAAAGCCTGTCTAGTAATCTACAAAAAAATTAGTGGTTTACTTTAGTCGTTTCATGGTTTAAGTAAGAGAATCCCCCTGTCATGATATTATGGCAAAGGCCAAAGAATAGAGCACTCTTTCAACAACCGGGAGAAAGATCAATGTGTTTTTTTTTTTTTAAGTTAAACAGATATTAAGTGTTAGTTTTATTGTGGGCAGTGTTACAATTTATTTTCAGCAAATATTTTAAAGATTGTTGGATTTACCAGATGCATTTTTCTATCCTGGATAGAAAAAATATAACGCTGTGAGGCGGCTAAAAAAAGTGTAGAAGATAGTGCAGCGATTACAAGTTCTACTCAAGGGAAATACTAGAAAGAGAATATAAATTTTCCTATATTGATAGGATGTCAATTATTATGTTGTTATTATCTTATTTTGATAACTTGTGTTTGTGAAGTTGACAGATGTAAAAATAAATTTCGGATTAACGTCAACCACAAGAAATATTGAGCGCGGTATGAAAAATGAGAAATTCTCATAAAACGAGATGTGACGTTCACGACATATGCAGTGTCGTGGCAAAACGTAATGTGTGTTGCAAATAATTTTGCGAACATGTGAGAAATCCCCATAAAATGAGATGTGTCGTTGGCGACGAATTGTCATGACAATTGAGGTAAAGAGTGAAGTACCAACCTAATATTACTAGGTTGATGAATTTAAAGTCACGGGAGATATGAGACTATTACCGACGAATAGCGGTGTCTAAATTGAAACCCACCTCATCATGATGATGTCGGTCATTACCGAAAATCACATGCATCGAGGTTCACAGGCAATTCAATTAAATGACTACCCGTGAAATGCTAGTGTGAGACTACATTACAAGTGCATTGCTTTATTTAAGGAATAGTGGGGGTATAATCTTCTTACTAAGAAATGGATGCTATTCTTTCAAAGTCTCATACCTGACTAATGCACTGCTTATCCACAACATTATTAGTAGGTTGGACGCAACGTTCTTAACAAGACTCAAAGCCTTTATGGTGGAGCGATTTAGCGGTTGTGGACGTTCTAGATGAGTCTGCATTTGCATGTAAGGAAGACCGATGCCGCTTTCTAGGGGTTACCAGTAAGACCCTGAGAGTACTTGCTACGACCGATTCAGCGCAATGCCCATATCAAAGCGTTGCCTCTTTAATAATTAGAACCCGGTACCTACGTGAATAGTTTCTTACTATCCTCATGGAGATAAGTCTCTATTCAAACCACAGTTCAAGGCCCAGTCCACCGTTGGCGATACGTGGTACTATACCCAACCTTATTTTCTTTCGTGTCGATTTATTTTCGAGTCTAATATTTTGAGAACTTTTAGTGGGGGATTGTTATATAAAAGTTTCAAAATATTATTTTTATGTTTCAATTTAAATTTGTGACTTTTCTAAAGAGTTGTCTTGTTTCATTTAGTTGTAACTTTTAACAAAAGTTGTGTCTTTTTGGTAGTGTCATTTCAAGCACCCTTTGGTTATAAATACAAGTGTATTTAGTGTCAAATTAAATTTTCAGATTTGGGTCTCTCTTCTTCAATCACTTGTCCCATGTCCGGGTAGGGTTCTAATTTAGGAGAAGACAAGAAGTGCAATCTTGTTTTTATCCACCGCGGTAGGCATTGTATCGGTGGGTAGCATTTATGTGTATCCCATTTTGCACCGTATAGTGGAGGAAGTTACTATCCTAAAGATAGGCCCTGGACCGCCTTAGCGTAGCCCATTAATCTCCTCATCTCTTACAAATCGATAAGTTCTTCTATCTCTTTTATCCTTCTTCTCTATTTTGTTTTTGAGTTTCTGATTCACATATTTTACTAACACATACTCTGAAATTGTTTGTTATTAGCGGATTTTCCAAAACAGCCAGGTACCCTTTTGCATCACAAATTTGGCTCTCCACATCATATTTGGTTGGGGGATTTATGTTCAGGGTCCAAGGGTTCCCCCTGACCAAACTGTCACAAGCATAGTTTCAGGAATCTATTAAGAACCAATGACTTTTGGCCATGAAATCTCGTGGATTTAGTCTTGGTGCGCACACACTGGTCTCGACACAACAGTTATAAGAAAGTGAATCTAACCCTTATGAGGTAGGGGCGTTGGCACTGAAGGGCTACACAAGTGCCCTAGTTTATTTTAAAAACTCTTGCAGTGATGCATCTTTACATAAAATTTTGGTCCGGCCGTTCAAATGATCGAATTTCCTATTCTATGCCCTCCTATTAAGCTTTTTCTTTCCCAAATAACGATTCTGTCCACAAGATACATTTATTCAAATAAATTAAACAAAAGCTCTATTTTCGCATCATATGAAACTAAGAAGCTTGGAAATTGTTATTCAAAAAAAAAAAAAAAAGAAGCTTGGAAATTGGAATTGCATCACAACAGAATTGACAAATCATCACCCAGAAAAAATAATAATAATCCACCATCAAACAAGAAGTGATTGATCACGGGAATGCAAGAAAGCAATCTCTGTTTAGAATTACTTGAGAAACACACAACAGAGAAGAGAGAATGAATTGAATTGTACCTCAACATGTTTTGGTTCAGAGTAGACGAAGACGTAAAACCCAACAAGAACCCCAATTGGGATGCCGATACCGAAACCCAGAATCCCCAACATGCTGCTGCTCAGGATTCCCATTCCTAGCGAGAGAGAGAGAGAGAGAGAGAGAGAGAGAGAGAGATAGAGAGAGAGATGGCGAGAAGATCTGAGGAAGAAGGAAAGATTATTAAGACTACAGAACGTAACGAAAAGAGTCCACTCCTGCAGAAACCGCCAAGAAGAAACAGAGTACTTAAACTACGTTCTTAGTTCGTTGAATTTACGATTCTGCCATCCTCGGCGCTTTAATGTAACTGAACCGGATTGAAACGGTTAGAGCTAGGAGGGTACATATAACACGAGAGACCCCTGTAGTTTCGGCTAAATACAACTTTAACACTCTTAGTAAATCTCCGAAGTTTTCATCAATTTCGTATTCCCCCACAAGCTGCAATTACTTTGCTTTGTCCTTCTGATGTTCTAAACTTAGTAGCAGCTGCAATAGCTGCAGTGCCTCATTCATCGTTTTACTGGAAGTCCACGGAACAAAAATATGTTTTATGATTTCATCGCGTGTTCTGTTTTGTCCTTTATTCTATTGTTTCATACTCTTAATTCAACAAATTTTTTTCTAGTAGTAGAATGTACACGAAACATTATATACAAAGTCATGGCGGGACCTAGTAGTGAAGAGTGGGGGCTATAGTCGCCACTCAACTTTTTCAAACCGCAATTTTAACCTGTATTGTCTTCATTTAGCCCCATTAGAGTTGAATAATATCCCCCGCTACCTAAGTTTATTCATCGAAAAATTTTAGTCTTAAAATTTATCCCTCAATGTGACAAAAACCCGAATCCACTCCTGTACAAATATGGGTCTGGTTCCGTCATTTGTATTTATAAGGACGAATGTAAGAGGAAGATTTGTTGCGTCGTACCGGATAAAGGTCTTATTAGATAATTTCGTGTGTGCTGAATTTGTTTGATCTTTCTTTACATGGACTTAATTTGTCTTTCATCTTATGAGTTCAGAGAAGCAATCGGGCTGGCCCAATAATGCAGAGACCACCACATAATGTTATTTTTTCTGAACCAATAGTTCAATTAGTCGAGGTATTATTATTATTATTATTATTATTATTGTTATTATTATTATTATATGGAAGCATTGTTCCTTTTTTTGGAACAACACAGCCAAAAGGTAATTAGTACAATCGTCGTTCCGTCAGATTTGTTATACTTTGATTTTTAAGGATCACTTTGGCCTAGTAATTTAATTAGCAAAACGATGCAGTATGACAAACATGATAGAACGAAGGTTGTACTTCTATATTTTTCAGTTTTAATACAGTATTGTGTGCATCATTTTTCTAAAGTCATGCATCATTCGATCTTAGTTGTATTTTGACGAAATCATGATATCCTACTTAGTCTAAGAGAATAGGATGAAGTAGTACTTACCTCCGTTTTCTTTCTTTCTGGTTTGACTTTTTGGTACGTAATTTGGTCATTTTGGCCCGATGATTTGGATAACAAGACAATGCAAATTTTTACTAATTTTTGCATGGTTTTGTAGAGAAAAAGTTTATCTACTACACCATGCAAAAGTTGTCCAAAAACTTGCATCATTTTATTATTCAAATAATCGGGTCAAAGTGGTCCAGTGAATAGTGACATCAATAATATCAAGAAGAAGGAGAGGGAACGGATGAAGTACTTACCTACCACCATTACTACCACTACTACTACTACCAGCAAATGGTAACTACCTCTTACGTTTTTCTCTTCTTTCCTGACTTTTCTGAGTCATTTTGACACTGATTTGATTAATGAAGCAATGCAACAATTAATTTTTTTTTTTTTTTTTGATATTGCAGAGTAACACAAAAAAATTGTTAAAATAATTTATCATTTTACTAGTCAGATCACCGAGTCAAAGTGATCTGAAGATTAATAGTGAGATAAGAAACAAGAGAAGACACAGGTTTGTTTGGATGAGCGGAAGTAAGTGAGCAATTTGGCTAAAGATCTATTTTTACCTGGAGTGTTTGGATAGGTAGATTAAATTAAATTTTTGTATTTTTTGATATAAAAATAATAATAAAATAATAAATAAAAAAGTTTTGAACCAATAAAAATAGGAGTCCGGAATCCTCCTAGAAATCCGGAAACCCGGATGTGACTTGAAAAAATGCAACAAATGACTTGTACTGCCGTGGGACTTGAAACTGGACATGTAGGTTGTGACTTTTTTGTTTTTTTTATGTGAGAAAAGTTACTGAAAAGTATACGAGTGTAATTGGGAGGAGGAGTCTCACCCAAATTGTGAGTCACATGACAGTTGTCGGCAAGATTTGTCCGGACCAAAAATAATTTCCGGATTAATCAAGTTTTTCCGGACCTCCGGCTGGATCCGGAATTCTAGTTTTGAAAAACGTCCGGATTTCTCCACCCATTGGGAATTCCGGAAGATTGTGAGATTGTTTGACCACTTTTCAGATTTTTGAAACTTCAGTTCCTCTCAACTTGCGCGCATCCAAACACACCCAATTGTCTCCATAATTTTAAGTATCTTTACAATAAGAATAGTAGTATTTCCTATAACTAAGTATATGTATTTCTAAAAAAATTAGTATAAATCGCAACAAATAATGCTAATAATTCACTCTTATAACCAAAAAATGTTTATAATTGTTTAATTTCTTATAACTAGTACGAGGCACGTGCGTTGCACGTGGGCATATGTTCACTCGTTTAATTTTATTTTTCAAATGGAAGGAAGATACTCTTTATAACATTAGAAAATAATGAAAGAAGAAATAAAATTATAGGAAACTAAGACGATGGTATTTATAGAGACTTTACTCAAAGAACATCCCTATAGCCAAATGGATCTCGTAATAGGCTCAATAGACAATCTAATTCTTCATGCAAGGGTGTATATTGTTTGGTCCATATATTAAATCCTCAAATAATTCTCTTTTATGTTTTCTTCATGTCAAAATTGTTTCGGTACATAATTCTAATTGTAGAAGCATACACATTAATATGTGTGTGAACTATTTTTTACGATCAAATTTTACATTGAACCTCAAGTCAAACAACAATCAAAAGGAAATAGCATAAAATGAAGTCAGGGAAGAAAGCACACCAATTATGTATGCAGTAGACATCCACATATGAATTTGAAGGATGGAAGCCATGAGAATCCTTGCTCTAAGGAATACACCCTCATATAACTGTTGAGGTGGTTTACATAAGATGGTGCACATTCCAAGTGTGCAGCAATGTAAACAGTATTGTGGCATGGCACGTTAGAACTATCTTAATGCTACAATCTGAAACCATTCAACTACATGTTACCAAACTATGCGTTTCAACGTCCTCTTTCTTCTCCTTTCCAAAACAGTATACTTTTTTTAAACAATGTCCAATATAATGTATCTTTATTTTTTTGTCTTTTTGATTCAGCCTCCTCTTTTTTTCTCTTCATATACGCATTCTTTTTCTAGCAATTTAGTATCTGAATTTTTTCTTTTAGACATCTTGCTCATAACTACATCCTCATTTTTAACAAAATATAAGTAGCCATTTCATCAAATATATATCTTTTCTATCGCACGAACCTAAATTACAATGCCATATTTTCCTACAAATCGCATAATGCTACCAAAACATAAATTGCAACGAACGCCAGATATCATTGCGGCCACTGGGGATAGCCGACTATCCAAAGTTTCAAACTGTAGATATATCCAGGACTCCATTCATTTGTCAAAAGTGCGCGCAAACTGGCTCGGACACCACGAATCAATCCGTAAAAAATGGATCATATCATTCTTAGTACGAAATTAACTCCGTAATCAAAACTTAACACTGCTACTGCAACTTGTCCAGTTCTAAATTTTATCAAAGTGAATTGTTCTTTATGTAAAACACCTTACCTACCCAGAGCAGTTGCTAAGAGTTTATTCAACCACAAAGTACATTGGCCAAGGCTTTTTCCATGCACATTTCAAAAGCAGTAGACTGCAATCCACCATGTCTACAGAGTACTTAGACAGTTAGACTACGTTCTGAGTTCGTTGAAGTTACGATTCTACCCTCCTCGGCGATTTGTTGTAACCGAACCGGATTGGAACGGTTCAAAGTTTTTAAAACCGGACCGGCCATCGAACCGGTCGGGCACCGGTTCATGGTCGGACCGGTGGTCGGACCGGTTCAATTGCACATTTATTTAATAGTATATATTTATTACATTTTATACAAAAATAGTAAAGATAATAAAAAATAACCAAAAAAATACTCGAATATTTTAATTTGAACAAGTGAACATTAATCACAGTGATTAGATTCTCAAAATTAAACAATCACATTGATTAGTCAACTAACTAAATATTAACATTGACTATATTAATAAATTAGTTTCCATCTTTTTTAAAAAATCGTTCATCTTTATGGAGAAAATCCTAAAAAATATTTCCAAAATCACCTACCCACAATTTACTCTCAGTCAGTTACACTTTTATGTCTCTCTCTTCCCATCTCTTATCTCTTCAACCCACCTCTCTGTCTTCTCCTTCTCTTCCGCCCCTTTATCTCTTCGCCTCATCTCTCTGTCTTCTTTCTCTTCTCACATCGCACACATCTCTCTCATGCTAATTCCTACCATGAATGAGATTCAACTAGTTCCTACAATGAATGAGACTCCTGGCGCAAATCTGGGGAGAGATGTGGTTGTTCTTATGAGAGTGTGGTTGCCCGTCCCTCTGTATGGGTAAGCGGTAGCCAGCGACATCTTTTGGCTGCAACCAACATTTGTGACGCTGATGATCATGATGAAGAAGAACCGATGATGATGATGAAGGCCGATCAAGGGCATCTGCAAAAAAATGCAAAAACCGGAGAAACCGGTAAAAACCGGCCGGTTCAACGGTTTGATAAAAACCGGCGGTTTTTGACCGGTTTTGACCGGTTCGCTGCATAGGCGGTCCAATAAGTAAACCGGACCGGTCTAGTGCCGGTTCACCGGTCGAACCGGTCGAACCGGCCGGTCCGGTCCGGTTTTTAAAACTATGGAACGGTTAGAGCTTGGAGGGGAAATATAACACGAGAGACCCTTGTAGTTTCGGCTGAATATAACTTTAACACTCTTAGTAAATCTCTGAAGTTTTCCTTAATTGGCTATTCCCCCCACAAACTACAGTTACTTTCCTTTGTCCTCCCTGATGTTCTAAACTAGTGTTGCAACAATAACTTTAATGCGTTTTTTTTTAACCCCCAGCCACTACCTTCGAATGTACATTGGATAAACTCCCGCTCTAGTTCATTCTTCGTTCTACTGGACGTCCACAAAAAACAAAATATGTTTTATGATTTCGTTGCGTGTTCTATTTTTTATTGGGATTTTTTTTTGAGAAAATTGAGAAATGATTCTTACAAAGCTATTAATTAATTTTATATGTGAACAAATTTTCACTCTATATGTAAAGTTAGTTAGTAGCTTTGTAAGGATCACTTTTTTGCTTTGTAAGAATCATCTCCCTTTTTATTTTATCTGTTTCATACTCTTAACTCAATATTTTTTTTTCTATTAGTAGCACGTACTCCGAAACATTACACACAAAGTCATGACTCATGAGCGGGACCTAAGTGAAAGCAAGGGTGAATAAATGAGGGTGTTAACCCTAATTTGCAGAGAAGAAGAGAAGACGAAGAGAGATGCTCTGTATATACATATGAAAACCCTAATTGTCTATTATTACAACAGAAGAGGCTTTATATAGCCTTGTCTCCGCGGTAGGATTTGCAAGGACAAAGAACCAACGACTGGATGAGCTGTTAGGGTTCGTACAACTAGAAAAGACAATTATACCCTTACATATAATGGGTATTTACAGAGACAATAAACATTAAACAGTGGGCTTTAGCTTTGGGCTTTAGCTGCTGCATTTGGGCTTCGGTGTAGCTTTGGGCTTCTCCGTTATTACGCCCCCTTAAACTTAGGGTGAGTGTTGAACCATCAGTTTAGTCTTGAACTAATCAAAGTGCAGAGCGGGAATAGACTTGGTGAAAATATCGGCTATTTGATCTGCACCAGAAATGGGAACAACATTAAGATGTTTTAATAAAGCTTGTTCACGTATATAATGATAGTCTAATTCGATGTGTTTGGTACGAACGTGAAAGAGTGGATTGGCACTGAGTGATAAAGCAGATAAGTTATCGGTAATAAGTAACGGTGGTGTAGGAATACAAATACGAAGATCATAAAACAGTTGACGAAACCACGACAAATCTGCGGCCCCAGTTGCAAGGGCCCGATACTCCGCCTCAGTAGAAGAGCGGGAAACAGTAGACTGCTATTTGGCAGACCAATGAACCGGGTTTGGGCCAAGGAAAACAACTAACCCAGTTTTACTTCGGCGATCCGTTGGATCGCCGGCCCAATCGGCGTCAGTGAAAATATGAATGGGCAAATGGCCTTTTTGATAGAGCAAGCCATGAGATTTGGTACCTTGAAGGTACTGACACGATCCAACCGCAAGTGTACGGCTGTCGCGTGTAGTAATATCCGGTAATCCGGGTTTGTCGAACCCAAGGGACTTGTCGTGAACTAATAAGGATGATTAACTTTAATGTGGGCAAGTAATTGAGATTGTTTGACTAATTTAAGAAATTAAATAACAAGCTAATTATTAAAATTGAGATTAATACGAGGGATAAGTAACAGGATATCTCTTCGGGTTCACTAGGGATCTCACACCACTTATGATTTATGTTCTAGTAACACGAACGTCTTTTACTTAGCCAAACGAGCACCTATGCTTTGAAGATTCCTCAACCAAAGCCTATATTCAAACTCTTGTACCTGATTCCTCTAGCCTACTCAAGTTTAAATAAGCATTATGTTCTTGTGGTCTACTCTTAGTTCTAGCTAACTAGCAAGATTCCTCAACCCTAGATACGGCTAGTGCTTGATTCAAGTTTCCGGGTAGAGAATGTTGATTCCTCTAACATCCTATACCTATAATCATCCTATTGAGAGCTCAAACAATAGAAACGATAGAATTAAGTACATAAATCAAGCATAGCTAAGCAAACACATTCAATTAAGCTAAAAGCATGAAACAAGATCCATAAATCACCAACATGGTGTTCAAACCCTAGCTACCTATGAGATATCCCAACAAATAAATTTACTCAAATATACTGAAAATAGATGCTAACAAGTTCATAGTAACAAGAAAAGATAGAAAATATGGGAGGGATAGTCAAACTCGTGACGAAATTCGCGTTTCAACAACTCCGGCGTCGTTCTCCGTGTCCCTCTTGCTCCCTAGCCTTCTTGATCGTCTCCAGCAGCCTCCTCCTTGTGTTTTAGGTCTGAGAATTCGTTTCATAAGGCCTGGGCACGTTTTTTAATGAACTTTGGCCGAATTTGCACTTCAGCCCCTCCAGTTTGTAATTCCCGGACAGAATTGTAAGCTGATTTTGCGCGGACTGTATCTCCCTCATACGAACTCGTCTTCGGGCCTACCATATATCCTTGGAAAGCTACGGATGTCTACTTTCCAATGCCGCATGCCTTGCTCCCAAATTATGTATAGATTTTCCTGAGCATAGAAAATAGTACAGGCTGGTCAGAAGTGACTTTTTAAACTTTTCTTCGTCTTTGCGTCTTCTTTTCTCCTCTTCATATAGATCCATACCAAGTGTATCCAAGCCTCTCATAAGCTCCATTGCACCTATTTTACCTGAGAAACACAACAAAATACTACCCGTGCAATTATCATCGCAAATATGAGAGAAATCATGCTCAAATAAGCTAGAAACACAACTTTTGACTCTTAGGCTTATAAATCGTCAAATTCACTTTTTGTGCAAATATAACATATAAATCATGTGAAATAAGCCTACTAAAAGTAATATGGAAGTATATTAATAGCTCATAAAAGAGAGTTATCAAATACCCCCACACTTACCTTTTGCTCGTCCCGAGCAAATCACCGTTTACTAGCCAACTCAAGACGCAAATGACTCAACACGACTCTCGACTATGCAACTACATGAAATAACTATAATGCAACTCGATTATAAACAATTCAAAAATTGAACCAACACAATTTTTTTTTCTTTTTACGAGATTGGGCAACCTCTCTATCATAAACCGAAATCATCAAATCCTCACAAGCTTACTTTGAAATTTCACGACACGTAGCAAGAAATATGATATGATGATCCTATGCACAAACTCAATAAGGCGTCCCCAAACATCCACCAAATCATTCCAAGACACGGCACGTCTTTTGACTCAAAGCGTCTAGGCATCTCAAGCTCTAAATGATCTTCCTTCGTCAAGTCATTTGAGGTTTTCAGACCCTCTTAGCCGTTATTGCTTTGAATGCAAATTATCCCATTGCTGGAAGACACAACTCCTGTGATATACGGCTTGACTTTAGTTTCCCTATTAAGCTCTACGTTGGATTGAATCCAAATTTTCCGCGCAAACGGAAGCACAACAGGTTGTTTCATCTTTGAAGCTCAATTATATGTTTTTTTTTTCATTTTTTTTTGTTTTTTCATTATTCTCCTCTGTTTTTACAACCGTGCAATTGAGCTTAAGAGTGTGGGCTTTTTAGGATTTTCTCTTAGAACCACCTTAAGGGATGGTGGTGCACGCTCCCCGACTTCGCTTAGGCCGAAGACTCGTACCACATGAAACCGACTCTACATGAACATCCACCCAAGATTCTATGAGTCCACAAGTTTCCACCGGAAACGGAATAATCAATCACTTAGAGACTCAATTCTCCTAGCACAATAAAGGAGTCAAAAGTATGCCCGTAATCTACTTTCACTATTCCCGAGATACCCGGGACATCCTGTCGTGAGACTTGTGCACAAGATGCTAGGATTAAAGTATCCCTGCTACGGTGCTTCCTACTCTTATGAGCTCTTTCACTGGATTCTCTTCGGTTTCTAGGTCCTAAGTTGCCCTTTCTCAAATTTTTAATTTTTGGATTTTTTTATTTTTTTATTTTTTTTTTATTTTTTTTTCTTTTTTTTTTTTTATTTTCCTAAACTCTATATGCTTTTGGCCAACTCGATTAACCAACACATTTGGGGTAGGAGGACTCAATAAATAAAAGTGCAACAATAATATATACAATGCAATAAATTAAATGTGCAAATGCAAACCGAACTGACTGACACCAACGTGCAAGACTGACTCACTAAACTATATTCTATTCTAAATGTAACTGGTGATGCAAGACACGGACATGGCTAGCAAGTAGGTAAAAATCCCCCCACACTTGAGTGCTTCGTTGTCCTCAACGAACTTAGAGATCAACCAAGAAGACTCGACATTCAAATGTAAGGGACGGTGAATCTACTCGGAGTCAAAGTCATTGCACAAGAAGGTAATTCAACAAATTTAGAGCTAAAACGAACTACGTGCACGTGACAAGTTGTGTGTACCGAAATTAAGCAAGTACTCAAGTATTCCCTAGGATTCTAACAGCTAATCCAAGTGGCGACTATGCACCGTGACAAAGTAGTCAAAATAAAATCCTAGAGCAAGTACGATGTGCCTAAACGGTAAGTAAAGAGAGAGAAAAGAGTACTCACAACCGACACAAGGTCGGGGACGAAATCCTATTAGGTGCTGACTGAGATAGAAAGAACAATCCCCAAGAAAACATTGCCCGGAACAATGCAAGCTCCCTTGCGGTCGAGTGCGTGAAACACACCGGGGTCGACTGATCAGTTGCTGACAAAAGAAGTAACGAAAAATCCCCAAACTCATGATGTGAGCTCCCATAACGGTCGAGTGTGCGGTAGCCCACCGGGGTCGATGTCTTCATCAAATTTCTCCTTTCTTTGTCTCAATTCTGACACCCAACACATAATCCAATCAACAACTCTCTAAACGATGTTAACTCTTAACCCCTGTTGTTAGGATGGGTAAAAGCCCCTTTATCCTTTTTTTTACAATCCAATTACTGCATTTGTTTTGTGAGTGCTGAAATTATGTAACAGAGGGGATCTTCAATTGGGGGTTCGGCTGTGCTGTAGCAGATCGGAGAGGAGACAGTGGGCTGGGGTTGTTCAGGAGTGTTCTGGTAGTTGCTGGGTTTTCAATTCGAGTTCTTCGCTCGTTTGTTCGGGTTTGGTTCTGGTCAGATGTGGTCTGAATTGCTCTGTGCAGCGGCTGGGTTTCAGGTGGGTGATTGCCGTGCTGGGTTCGATGCAGGAACCTCCGGAGTCTATGGCGGTTCGGGGCCTCTGCGTTTTGGGCGAGGTTAGTTCGAAGGAGAACAGGGCTAGGTCGGTTGCGTTGATTTCTGTCGGAGAAGGTGGAGGTGGAGGTGGAGATTCGAGCGAAGAAGGTGGGTGTCTGAGAATTGGGAGGGGAGGAAGATGGTGGATGGGAGTGGGTGGTTTTGAGGTCATGCCGCCGGATTTAATGGCGGACTGGCGGTGGACGTTTCAGGGGCTGTTGGGTCGGTGTTTTTGGCGATCGTAGAAGATGGAGTCGAGCTCCAATTGGCGAAATCAGAGGTAGAGGACATGGCTGACAGCAGCGAATTCCGACTGTGGTTGCCTTCGGGCCATTGGTTTTGAGAGACGAGATCAGAGGGTGGTTGTGACTGGGTCGTAGAAGAAGGGCGGTGATTGCAGGAGGCGAGGTGGTGGTGGGGGTATTTGATGTTGCAACGTCGCTGGGGAGCCCAGTGACTTTTCTGAAACTTTGAAAACTGCAAATACCTCCCCTGAAGCTGGTAAACAATAACACAAAGCATTTTTTCTTCTCTTCTCGGCTCTACCACCAGTAGCTCCAGTAACTACCCTGATTTGTCAAAGACAATAGACGTTCCAAAACTTGTTAACTCAGCACTTACCACCCTTAATGTCTGGAAAGAAAATTTTCTCGCCATTTTTTCTTCTTCCACCATCTTTTCTCTTTCAATTTCTTTTCAATTGAGCACGAACAACCTCTTAGAGAAATTGAATACCTCAACAACGATGGACACGTGTTGCACAAGTGAAAGCTATCCGTAAATTTCTTCTTCTTCTTCTTCTTCTTCCAATTTTTGAGAATCGTCATCACAATAATCTCAAAAATAATCTCAAGTATCCCATGTGTCGGAAAGAGATTGATGTCCTCTCCGATCGTCTTCTCAATTTGTGACATCTTCATTGAAGTTTTAAGAGACAACTCATAAACTGTGATTGATTAAATTTCTTCGTCTCCTTTGTTTGAAGCACCCGAATCATCAACAAATTCAATCTCGACATCTTTTTCATCTTCAATGATCTCAAACCTGAGATGCTCCATCAAATTTGCGACCGGAGTGTCAAGCTCATCAAAATTGATTCCTTGAAGACAACTTTCAATCTCACTAAAAACCGCATCATGCTTCTCCCTCATACTTGACTCAAGCAATGAATCTATGTTTGGACAACTTGGGATGCACAATGGCTCATCATCCTCTTCTTTATACGTTGGGAAAGTTGGAGCATCCTCTTGATTTGAATGGAGATTAAATTGCACATCCACGTGTGTTGTCTCCATTCCCATTCTTGTTGCTCGTTGTCGCCATTCTTCCACATTAGGAATCATCTCCTCAAGCAAGCAACCAAGGAAGAAGAGTAACTTAGTGGGAGGGTTTGAGTCATTAGGACGAAAGGTATAGCGTTGTATCTCCATGGATACCCTCTCTCTAATGCCATTCACATGACACTCTTTCACGAATTGCCCTTATGCAAGGTTGCATGCTTCAAATATGCTCGCAAAACGGAGATATTTCTCATCCTCCATGCTTAGAGTTGAATGTCTGCACACATAAAATCTCAAGCAATACCGTGAGGTAATAAGAATAGAAAATAACAAAAATAATAAAATTCCCTAAAGCTAATAATTCTAACTAATTCAACCGAAGTCCCCGGCAACGGCGCCAAAAACTTGACACGATCCAACCGCAAGTGTACGGCTGTCGCGTGTAGTAATATCCGGTAATCTGGGTTTGTCGAACCCAAGGGACTTGTCGTGAACTAATAAGGATGATTAACTTTAACGTGGGCAAGTAATTGAGATTGTTTGACTAATTTAAGAAATTAAATAACAAGGTAATTATTAAAATTGAGATTAATACGAGGGATAAGTAACAGGATATCTCTTCGGGTTCACTAGGGATCTCACACCACTTATGATTTATGTTCTAGTAACACGAACGTCTTTTACTTAGCCAAACGAGCACCTATGCTTTGAAGATTCCTCAACCAAAGCCTATATTCAAACTCTTGTACCTGATTCCTCTAGCCTACTCAAGTTCAAATAAGCATTATGTTCTTGTGGTCTACTCTTAGTTCTAGCTAACTAGCAAGATTCCTCAACCCTAGATACGGCTAGTGATTGATTCAAGTTTCCGGGTAGAGAATGTTGATTCCTCTAACATCCTATACCTATAATCATCCTATTGAGAGCTCAAACAATAGAAACGATAGAATTAAGTACATAAATCAAGCATAGCTAAGCAAACACATTCAATTAAGCTAAAAGCATGAAACAAGATCCATAAATCACCAACATGGTGTTCAAACCCAAGATACCTATGAGATATCCCAACAAATAAATTTACTCAAATATACTGAAAATAGATGCTAACAAGTTCATAGTAACAAGAAAAGATAGAAAATATGGGAGGGATAGTCAAACTCGTGACGAAATTCGCGTTTCGGCGACTCCGGCGTCGTTCTCCATGTCCCTCTTGCTCCCTAGCCTTCTTGATCGTCTCCAGCAGCCTCCTCCTTGTGTTTTAGGTCTGAGAATTCGTTTCATAAGGCCTGGGCACGAATTTGCACTTCAGCCCCTCCAGTTTGTAATTCCCGGACAGAATTGTAAGCTGATTTTGCGCGGACTGTATCTCCCTCATACGAACTCGTCTTCGGGCCTACCATATATCCTTGGAAAGCTACGGATGTCTAATTTCCAATGCCGCATGCCTTGCTCCCAAATTATGTATAGATTTTCCTGAGCATAGAAAATAGTACAGGCTGGTCAGAAGTGACTTTTTAAACTTTTCTTCGTCTTTGCGTCTTCTTTTCTCCTCTTCATATAGATCCATACCAAGTGTATCCAAGCCTCTCATAAGCTCCATTGCACCTATTTTACCTGAGAAACACAACAAAATACTACCCGTGCAATTATCATCGCAAATATGAGAGAAATCATGCTCAAATAAGCTAGAAACACAACTTTTGACTCTTAGGCTTATAAATCGTCAAATTCACTTTTTGTGCAAATATAACTTATAAATCATGTGAAATAAGCCTACTAAAAGTAATATGGAAGTATATTAATAGCTCATAAAAGAGAGTTATCAGGTACTGCAGAACACGTTTTGCCCCACTAAGATGGACAGTAGTAGGTTTGTGCATAAAGTGGCATAAGTGGTTTACCGCAAAGGCGATATCGGGGCGGCTAAACGTTAAATATTGAAGAGTGCCCAGAAGTTGCCTATAAGTAGTTGCATCAGGTAATAAATCACCTTGTAAAACATGATACTTAACACCCCCAGCAAATGGAGTAGGGCTGGGTTTGCAATGAGTCATATTAAATTTAGCAAGCAAATCAATAATGTATTTATCTTGAGTAATTAAGATACCATGTGTACAACGTTTGATTTGTAAACCAAGAAAATAGGTTAACGGACCAAGATTGGTCATAGCAAATTCAGCATTCAATTTTTGAGTAAGGACAGAAATGTAGGGAAGGTCATTCCCAGTTACTATAATGTCGTCGACGTACAACAATAAAATGGTAAGTTTATTGTTGATGTGTCGGACAAATAAAGAGCAATCTGTAGTAGAAGCAACAAAGCCTAATGAATGTAAAAAAGTGGTGAATCTTTCAAACCAGGCCCGTGGGGCCTGTTTAAGCCCGTAAATAGATTTGTTTAGGCGACAAACATGTTTCGGGAACTGTGGGTTAATAAACCCAATAGGCTGCTGCATATAAACTGTTTCACGGAGAAAACCGTGTAAAAACGCATTTTTTACATCGAGTTGTTGCAAAGGCCAATCAAAGGTGGCTTCTAAAGCCAAAATAGTGCGAACCGTAGCATGTTTTGCGACAGGACTGAAAGTCTCATCGTAATCAATGCCTTGATTCTGATGAAAGCCTTTAGCAACCAAACAGGCTTTGTATCGAGAAATAGACCCGTTTGGGTTAAATTTAGTGTGATAGACCCATTTGTTACCAATAAGATTAACATTGGGTGGTGGGGGAACAAGGGTCCACGTATTTTGTCGTAATAAACTAGTAAATTCTTCAAACATGGCTTTTTGCCAATGTGAAGATTTAACTGCTTCTTTAAAAGAAGTAGGGTCAGAGTGATGTGTGTGTGAAGAGGCAGTAGCAGAAAATCCAACAGAAGAAGAGGGAGCAACATGATAAACAAGTTTTCGTTTACTAATGCCAGATTTGCTACGCGTTTGCATCGGATGGCCACCATGTGGAGCTGAATGAGGGGTGGGGGTTGGGGGGGGGGGGAATAATCACTGGGTTATCACAATCTCCCGAGCCAAAGTGGGTCTGAGACATGGATCCAACACCTGAATCAAGTGTTGTAACTGGTGTAGCAGGTGTAGTATCTGGAACAAGTGTAGTATCTGTATTGTTTTGAAGTGACTGTGCAGGTGGAGGATATGTAACAGGTTGTCCACTTGGCTGCAGATTGTGAATACCCTCAGAAATTGGCGTGTCTGGTATGGAACCAGACTGGACAGATCCATATAATGGATATGAAGAAGGGACAGAAGTGCCTGAAACAGAAACACCAGAATGTGAGTGTGGAGAAGTAGAAGATATAGAAAAGGGAAATGAGAATTCATCAAAGTAAACATCCCTGCTAATAAAGAATTTATTAGTTGCAGCATCATAACAGATATATCCCTTATAACCAGATGCATAGCCAAGAAAAGTACACCTTTTAGTTTTAGGATCGAACTTTGATGTATTATAATCAGTTAACCGAGGGAACCAAGAACAACCAAAAACTCGTAAATGTGTGTAATCTGGTATAGTTTTAAACAGTAACTCATAAGGAGATTTGTGAGATGTAGTAGAAATAGGCATACGATTAATAAGATAGGTAGCAATTGCTACAACATGATAGCAAAACTTTTTAGGTAAAGAAGCTGTTTCAAGTAAAGTAACTGCAGTTTCAATAATGTGACGATGTTTACGTTCAGCTAATCCATTTTGTTGTGGAGTATATGGACAAGATTTTCTATGAGAAATGCCATTTTCAAGTAAAAGTTTCTGAAATGTGAATGCAGTGTACTCACCACCCCCATCTGACTGAAAAATTTTAATTTGATAACCAAGAAGTTTTTCAATGAATAACTTATAAGTTGCAAAAACAGAACTCACTTCAGATTTAAGTTTCAAAGGAAACACCCAAGTAAATCTTGAAAAGTTGTCAATAAATAAAACATAATGTTTATAACCAGAGCAGGAAAGAGTGGAAGCAGGGCCCCAAACGTCACTATGAACCAAATGCAGCGGTGCAGTAACAACAGTTTCAGACATTTTATAAGGTAAACGAGCAATTTTGCCAGCTAAGCATGCTTCACAAATAGAGCCATTGTTTTTAACATAATTAGAAGAAGTAGAAGATAAACAGTTAACACATTGATGTAAAACAGATTCAGAAGGGTGACCCAGGCGAGAATGCCAAAGTTGATACTTGACTCTTTGGCCTAAATGAGCTTGAGGTCCTTGAAGAGACAGAGAAGAGAAGGGATACAATCCATTTTTACTGGGTCCCTGAAAAATAATTCGGTCTGTATCCTTGGCCTGGATATAAAAGTAGCATTTATCGTAAATAAAACGAGTATTGTGGTAGGAGCAAAACTTGTGTATAGACAACAAATTAACAGATAAGGCAGGCACATGTAGAGTATTTGACAAAGAATAAGTGCAGTTTGAAGTAGTAAGATAGGCATTACCAGAATTTTGTATAGGTAGAGATGAACTGTTACCCACTGTAACGCAGTCGTTTCCAGAGTATGGCTCCACAAGTGAGAGGTTGCGGAAATCAGAGGTGATATGGGGGGATGCTCTGGTGTCAGTGAGCCCGAGATCAGAAGTGGGAGCTTGCTGTTGAAAAGAGGTTGCAGCCATGGCAGAAGCTGCTCGGTGGGTGGCGGCCTTGATAGGCGTAGTCCATACGGTGGTAGCAGTCATTGGCGGAATGGTAGTCGTAGCCACATATTTGGCAGTTAATAGGAGCTGATCCACCACGACCCGACCGGTTATTACGCCCCCCGGAACCGGAGCGACCAAATCCACCTCGACCCGAACCAGAACCATACCCGGATCCAGATGAACCGGACCCGTACCCAGATCTGTAGCCCGACCCGGATCCGGATCCATTATCAGATCCACCACCAAACCCGGATCCGGACCCAGAGCGACCACCTCCTCGGAAGTTAGATCGACCGCCACCGAGAGAACCGGATCGACCTCCACCACGAAAATCGGAAGGGTGGCGACCACCACGACCACCCTGCTGGTGGTAGAGTGGACAGATCTGGGGCTGGAGACTGCGGAGCAAGCATCCGTTCTTCAGCGGTGAGAAGAACATGGAGTTCTTCAAGAGAGAGCGGTTCAGATCGCGTTCGGAGAGAGCATCTGAAATAATTGTACTCCAGTGGGAGGCCATTAAGGGTGTAGATGAGCATATCTTCGTTGTCGGTAAGAACAGAAGACATGGCAAGACGATTATGAAGCATTTTGAGGCGATGCATGTACGAATCGATCGAATCAGATCCCTTTTTGAGAGATTGAAGTTCACCCTTGATTTGCATAACATTGGATCTGGTGAGTGATGCATAACGCCGTTCGAGAATCAACCAAGCATCACGAGAGATTGTTGAACCAATAACTTGAGTGAGAGATTCAGGGGCCAGGGTTGCATTGAGGATCGTCAGGACCGCCTGAACCTGGAGATGCCACGCCGTGAAGGTCGGATTGACCACTGGAGGGTCAGATCCGATGGTGGTGGGTAAGAACTCAGCGGGACAAGGGATGGTGCCGTCAAGGTAACCGTATAAAGTGTGGGTTTTAAAAATCGAAGAGATCTGATGCTTCCACAAAAAAAAAATTGGAAGCATCAAGTTTAAACGGCAAAAGGTTGTGTATATCAGATAACAAGTATAACGGCGGTGAAGCCGGTGTGGTGGTGGTGGTTGTGAGAGACATCACTGCTCTAATACCATGAAAGCAAGGGTGAAGAAATGAGGGTGTTAACCCTAATTTGCAGAGAATAAGAGAAGACGAAGAGAGATGCTCTGTATATGCATATGAAAACCCTAATTGTCTATTACAGTAGAAGAGGCTTTATATAGCCTTGTCTCAACGGTAGGATTTGCAAGGACAAAGAACCAACAGCTGGATTAGCTGTTAGGGTTCGTACAACTAGAAAAGACAATTATACCCTTACATATAATGGGTATTTACAGAGACAATAGACATTAAACAATGGGCTTTAGCTTTGGGCTTTAGCTGCTGCATTTGGGCTTTAGTGTAGCTTTGGGCTTCTCTGTTATTACTAAGTAGTGAAGAGTGGGGACTATAGTCTCCACTCAACTTTTTCAAATTATAACTTTAACCAGTATTTATTTATTAAATTTATTTTAGCCCTCATTGGAGTTGGATAAGATTCCCCTCCTGCCTAAATTTAATCATCATGTATGTTCGTAACATTTAACCCTCATTGTGACAAAATCTCGAAACTGCTCCTGCACTGACTATGGATTTGGTTCTGTCATTTGTATATAAAAGCACTGACGTAAGGGGAAGATATGTTGATTCATGTCGTGCTGGATCGAGGTTTAATTGGTAATTTCATGTGCGCTCCCTCTCTCAAACAAGCTCATAAGACCATGCACAGTGGTGTGCCTCTGTGAGCTCGCTCGCCTGATTAGGCACTACAATGGCGTGGGCTTGGAGGAGAGCTCGGCGCTAATCCGAGGTCGGAAGGCTTCGTGGTTGTCTTGGAGGAGGTCATGGGCGAGCTCAAGCTCGGTGGGGGTAGGGTAGTTGTTGATTTTTTTTTTTTTATTATTTACTGTGGAGAGGTGGGGAGAATAGTAAAGTTACAATAAAATATAATAGAATTGGAGGAATATTGTTTTGACTGTTATAACTATTATGGTAGAATTGTAAATATTAAGAAGAATAATAATAGAATAGGAGGACAGATGGGGGAGGGGGAGCTCACCACTATGGATGGTCTAAGTGGAGTGAATTTGCTGGTCTCTCTTTTTGGATCAAAATTATATAGACTTAATCTGTCTTTCATCATTGAGTTCAAAGAAGCAATTGGGCAGGTCCAGTAATGCACAGACCAGAAATAATGTTATTGTTCTGAACCAATAACCCAATTATTATTATTATTATTATTATTATTATTATTATTATTATTATTATTATTATTATTATTATTATTATTATTATTATTATACGATGGGAGCATAGTTCCTTTTTGTTAGAACTAGACTACCAAGAGATAATTAGTAGTAGTATATATTTCAGTTTTAGTGCAATGTTGCGTGCATAATTTTTTGAAGGCATACATCATTGATCTTAGTTGTATTTTGACTAAATCAGTCGATCCTCCAAGAGATTAGGATAACGTAGTATTTACCTACTACTAGTAGTAGCAGCAAGTAGTAGTTGGTGATAACAGTGACTCGTACTACCTTCTGTATAGTCATAATTTGTCTTTTTAACTTGTATTTGGATCATTTTAACTCGGTAATTTAAATAGCAAAACGATATAATTTTAGACAATTTTTTCATGGTGTTATTGTTTACTCTACAAGACCACACAAAGTTACAAATCATTTGTATAGTTTTTTAATCAAATCACTGAGTCAAAGTGATCCAACGAATAGTGACAAAAGTGAAGGAGACTGATATAGTAGAAACATACGTAGTAAACGAAGCCAACAACCCTAAGCGTCTGTTATCTTCTTTTTTCTGGATGTAAAACTCTAAACTATTCATTGCTTGCTAGTTCAAACTTCCGATTGTTTGTCAAAAGTCTATTATAAGCAATTATAAGCATTTTTTTATTATAACTGTGAATTATTAACTTTCTTTGTTTTTTTTTGAGAACAAATATATATATATTATTGCTCAACTCGCAAATACTGATTCGTGTACCGTATGCACAATACATAGTCGGATCAAATTTGAAGCTATTCACTGCAAAAGTGCTTCTTCACACGTAAATAAGCGCACGTTGTTTCTAATTGTGTGAAGAAACATGAATCTCGAATTCGTATATGAATTGTGCCAACATGAATAACAGATTTAGCAGAAATCACATATTTATCTCCATAATTTTAAGTCTATTTAAAAGACTTGGTATTGTGGTAGGTAGGATATCGAGTCAAAATTATCCAACATAAATGAAACAACATGAATAATTTGGTGTAAGTTTTAGTAAACACCAGACCGGTGAAAGGGAAAGAAGCATTAGATTTCAGCAACCCTCCTCATATGTACACTTCTTGGTCTTTTACACGATTTGACTAAACTAGCCAATACATTTCTGGCTCCCCAATGCAAACTTACCTTCCACTGTCACCATCTTACCCGCCACACCCCCACAAAAAATCCAACGGTCAATATCACAACCAACTCCCAAAATTGTCCTCTATTTAAGCACCCAAAATTTCCCAAGAAGAACACAAGGAAATACAAAAGCTATCAATCTCCTTTCAACTTATAGCTTACATAGTATAAGTGACTTAAGTTCATCCTTATGGCTTATGGCTTATGCTACCACTCAAAATGGTCACTCTACATCATTGTGTGCCCAAAAGGACTCATTGAATTGGAATGTTGCAGCTGAGTCCTTGAAAGGGAGTCACCTTGATGAGGTCAAGATGATGGTGACTGAGTACCGGAAGCCGGTTGTCCGGCTCGGCGGCGAGTCCCTTACGATATCACACGTGGCGGCTGTGGCGGCGCGGTCAGGCGCCGGAGTGGTGGTGGAAATTTCGAAGGCAGCGCGGGCAGGCGTAAAGGCGAGTAGTGATTGGGTGATGGAGAGCCTGACCAAGGGGGTTGATATCTATGGGGTGACTACTGGATTTGGTGCTACTTCACATAGGAGGACAAAACAGGGTGGAGATCTGCAAAAGGAGCTTACTAGGTAGGTATTGTTCAATTTATGGAGTACTATAATTTAGAAAATTATCACTGTTTGTTTTTTTAACAAAACTTTAAGTAGGGTATTTGACTAGTAAGCCCGATACATATATGACCTATAATCATCGACGATGTCTTTTCATAGAGTTGTCGTCTTTTCATAGAGTAGAAAAAAATACGAAAAGAATAATAAGTTATTGTGCCAGTTTATTACTTAAACTAGGGTATTTAACTATTAAGCATGATACATATATGACCAATAATCATCGACGACGTCTTTTCATAGAGTTGTCTTTTCATAGAGTTGCTGAACAAAAAATACGAAAAGAATAGTAAGTTATTGTGTCATTTTATTACTTAAAGGGTGACAGTTGTAACTAGCTGTGATTAAAAATTTCGGACAATAGCAAATAGTGAATACTACTATGGAGTCGGTATTATGAATGTTGCTTTTCTTTTCTTGCATCATTATCGGTATTTGAAGAAACTTTTTGCTATTCCAAAAGCACCACATCAACATGACACGAGATGCTTTGTACAATTCAATCTGCTAGTTTAGTTTTATATTTTCCCTTTTTTAACAGCTAAATCTGTTATGTTGTTTACATAAATGGTGGTTAATTTAAAAAAAATGCCTAATCACTACAAAAACACAAACCAATATTTACTAAAAACAAGGTTTTCAGAAAATTATAGTGATTTTTATTTGAAATATTTGAAACCTAAAACGGGAAAAACAGGAAACCATGATTGTTTTGCTATTGACGTGTTACACATTTTATAGTGATTTTTTGTTTATTGAACCAGGGTCCTAAATGCCGGAATATTCGGGTTCCCATACTCTGCCTCAATCAGCCACAAGGGCTTCAATGCTGGTTAGAACCAACACCCTCCTCCAAGGCTACTCTGGCATTAGGTTTGAGATCTTGGAAGCCATCGTCCAACTCCTCAACCACAACATCACCCCTTGTTTGCCCCTCCGCAGCACGATTACCGCCTCCGGCGACCTCGTCCCGCTATCCTACATCGTCGGGCTACTAACGGGCCGGCCCAACTCCAAGGCAGTGGGGCCCAACAGGGAAAGCCTGAATGCCACCCAGTCTTTCTCCCAGGCGGGCATCGAAACTGGGTTTTTCAAGTTGCAACCCAAAGAAGGATTTGCTTTGGTGAACGGGACCGCGGTCGGGTCCGCCTTGGTCTCCATCGTACTAATCGAGGCCAAAGTTCTTACTCTCCTTTCGGTGGTTTTATCGGCTATTTTCGCCGAAGTTATGAGAGGGAAACCCGAGTTTACCGACCATTTGACACATAAACTGAAGCACCACCCTGGGCAAATTGAGGTTGTAGCTATAATGGAACACATTTTAGATGACAGTTCATATGTGAAAGAAGACCAAAAAATGCATGAAATCGACCTGCTACAGAAGCCTAAACAAGACCGGTACGCCCTCCGGACGTCCCCCAGTGGCTCGGACCGCAAATCGAGGTAATCCGAGCCTCGACTAAAATAAATTCCAAGGCCTTACACGGCGGGAACTTCCAAGGTACCCCTATTGGAGTAGCGATGGACAACACCCGTTTAGCCATCGCTGCAATAGGGAAACTCATGTTTGCCCAATTCTCAGAGTTTGTCAATGACTTCTACAACAACGGGTTGCCTTCCAACCTGTCTGGAGGGCGGGACCCGGCCTTGGATTATGGGTTCAAAGGCGCCGAAATCGCGATGGCGTCGTGTTTTTCCGAATTGCAGTTTTCGGGGAACCCTATCACAAACCATGTCCAAAGTGCTGAGCAACATAACCAAGATGTGAATTCATTGGGACTCATATCTTCAAGGAAAACATGTGAAGCTATTGACATTTTTAAGCTCATGTGTTCAACTTATTTGGTTGCATTGTGCCAAGCTATGGACTTGAGGCACTTGGAGGAGAATTTGAAGTCCATAGTGAAAAAGACTGTGAGTCTAGTTTCCAAAAAAGTGCTCACCACAGGCTTTGAGAAGGACTTGCTTCAAGTGGTGGATCGGGAACACGTTTTCGCATATATTGACGATCCGTGTAGCCAAACATATGAGTTGATGCAGAAACTGAGGCAAGTCCTTGTCCAGCACGCGGTGGGGAGCTCAGACATTTCTATTTTTGGAAAGATTGGGGCGTTCGAAGACGAGTTGATCCTCGTGCTGCCTAAAGAAGTGGAGGCTGTTAGATGTGGAGTTGGGAGTGGAAATGTGTGTATAGCGAACCGGAATAAGGAATGCCGGTCTTACCCTTTGTACAAATTCGTGAGGGAGGAGCTCGGGACGGGGATTTTGACTGGCGAGAAAGAGCGATTCCCCTGTGAGGATTTTGATAAGGTGTTTGCGGGGATTTCGGAGGGGAAGGTCATTGATCCATTGTTAGAGTGCTTGAAGGAATGGAATGGTGCTCCTTTGCTTATTTTCTAAGTTATGGGGTATTTTTTTATTACATGTTTTTTCTGTTCTTTTTGGGAGTAACGTGTTATTTTCTTTTTTTGGTTTCCATTTATGTAATATTGTTCGTATGTATCAAAAATAATTGGCTTAATTGCATGATGCTTTTTACAAGCTTATTGAAAATTCAAAACTGCCAGGTAACTCTCATTATGAAAACTTCCTAATAGCCCCCCGTATTAAACTATACTAGTTTTTTTTAATAAATAAACGATACTTGTTAATGTCAAAGTGGAAATAAAGTTTCATCATGCGAGGGTGAAGGCGAAGAGGATGCCTGATCCTGTTCCAGTTGAGCGATTGTTGACGCTGACTCGCCCAGTTAACTCAGCCTTGCTCGAGTTGGTTGGCTCCGAGGATGTGGTTCGATTGGGGATCGAGAATGGGCACTTCCCATACACTGCGATTTCTACTCAGGCGTTTGTCCAGAAATTGGACTATATGGATGAGTGGATTGACCACGTGTTGGATCATCACGCCGAGACTCTCAATGAAGCCGGCGTTTTCTTTGCTATCCGTGCTATGAAGGGTGCTGCCGTGAAGTTGGATCAGTCCATGCTTCTAGACCTTCTGTCCCGTTACTCGCCTGCGACTCACACGTTTCATTTTGCTGAGTTCGAGGCTGCCCCCACGCTCGAGGATGTTCAAATGCTGTATGAGCTTTCCCCCATGGGCGAGGTGGACCCCTTGAGTCACTTGAGGACATCTGCGGAAATGGCCTTGTACGCGCAGATGGAGGAGTGCCTAGCAGAGGTAAAGAAAATCTCCACTCGGTGGACCACTACAAAGCCTCTTCCGAACTGGCAGCTGGTTGATACGTCTGCGAAGAATACCTGGAACAAGTGGTTGCAGTACTTCTTCCGAGACTATGCGAACAGCAGCATTACTAAGAAGCTTTTGAGCGAGAACCCGGAGGCCGAGAATTACGTAGAGGGCAAGGGTTATCATTTAACCCTCTGTGCCTTTCTCTGTGCTTGGCTATCGAGGTATCTGATTGATGGTCACCCCCATGACGGGGTCTTCTACCATGTGCTGCCACTTGCCGTGAGGCTCGCTCTTGGCCAGAGAGTCGCACTCGGACCCCTGGTCTTGGTCACGCTATATTATAGGCTGGATCAGCTGGTTCTGGCGATGAGGGAATCGCGTGGCCGCCTCGATGTTCTGACCTTTGTCAATATCAGCTTTTTGACAATGTGGGTTTTCGAGCGCTAGCTGTCTTATGCTCCAACTCCCCTCCCACTTGATAAGTGGTGTCCCCCAGGCGAGACAGAAGCGCGCAACAGCGGAAGGGCTGCGAGATGGTTTGGAGCAAGCAATACCAAGTGTACTTGGAGTTTGATATGCGACAAACGAAAGGAGTTTACTGCCAGGCCCTATGCCACACGTGTCGAGAATGTGCGGTGGTTCCCAAAACTATACCCTTCCAAAGGTATGGTCTTGTCAGAAGACCTTCTCTTTGAAAAGGGGCCGCATTTCCACGAGCGCTATCGTGAATTCTTTTGTTGGTGTCTGCGAGGTTCCCTTCCTGCCCTTGCAGAGCATATTCGTGAGCTCGCGCCAAGGTATGAAAGGCTTACAGTGGATGTTGACCCCACTCGGGTCTCTCCTCAGTTTGGTTTTGATGCGGTGGCCCCATCGATCTGGCCCCAGTCTATTATCAGAGGGTGCTACAAGCGTTTGCTGACAAAAGAGTGCAAGACGGTCCTCATGAGCAATCTTCCCTTTGAGCAGCCTGCGGGAACTCGCAAGGGTGGTTGTTCCCAGAACTGGCTCGCATACTGGGTTGCCCAGCAAACGAGGATTGAGACGGAGGCGGCGGCGCAGCCAGGAAGGGCCCCCTTGATCAAAAGAAACTCTTTTCCGTTTCGCCCCAATTGCAGTTTGAACGAGTCTGAGTATGGTTGCTACTCGCTGTGGGACCGCGAGAACCATTTGTGCCCCGATTTCATTCTGAAGGAGCAAGTCGACGCAATCAAGAAGGGCGACACGCATGTCGTCAGATATAGTAAGGCGTTTGCTGAGGTAAGCAATTCCTCCGTGTGCTTTAAGCCTTTTGATTTCCTTTCGCTGATGCTTTTCGTTCTGTACTGTTTCAGTGTCATGTGCGGAGGTTCGCAGCTAGTGATCGTTCCAAGTCGCTGGTGAACACCATTGTTGCCACCAGAAGGAAAGGGGAGTCGTTCCGGCTAGCATGGAGGATGGATGCCGAGGTCGAAACAAGGGTTCGCGCAGTCATGAATACTTTTGCTGACTCGCTGATAGACAACCCTCCGGCTCCGTCTCCTTCTAGAGATGACCCGTCCCCTCCAGCGACTGCTGCGCCGAGAGTGAAGAGACCTAGGCAAAAGGGAATTACGATTTCTTCCCCTGGGAGTGCTCCAGCTTCTCCCCCAGTGAGGTCCCTTTCCATCAAGGACAAAGGCAAGGGTCGTATGCCCAGCAAAGTGCGAAAAGATCTCGCAGTTGAGACTTTCGTTCCATTCAACCAAGGAGGATGAAGAGAGGCAGGAGCCCCAGGCAAGTGATGACGAAGAAGAAGCAACAGTTGTGATGTGCGAGGAAGAATCAGGAGGTACTTTCGTCGCATCTCCTTGCCCTTTATCATGACTTCTTTGCAGTTCTTTTCTTTGAACCAATTATGTATTCGCAGATGATGATGATGAAGTCGTTGGTGGCCTTGTGGCCAAGAGGCAAAAGAGAGATGCCCATTCTGGCATTTCAGATGATCCTATAAGCGAGGATGTTCTTGCTGAATCCCGGAAGACAGCCGCGGAGGCTGCTGAAAGAAGAAGGCAGCGAGAGGAAGAGGAGCTCGAGCGTGTGAAACAGCGGAGCCTCGAAGAGCAGCATGTTGACGACTTAGTGCGTCCAGTTGGCGAGGAAGACGAGCTTCCCGAAGAAGTGGCTCCTCATGTGGAGGAGGAAGATGAGGTTCCCGGAGAGGATGCAGCAGAGCTAGAGCAAGTCCAAGCGGACTTCGAAGAGATCGCAGGTGGAAATAAAGGTGAGATCTTCAATCTCGCAGTTACTTATAGAGATGTAATTGTGGGTGCGTTAAAGCACGGTGTGTCAAAGCCTGACATTCGCCGTTGGTTGGTAAGCAAATGCGGAGAACCCTCAGGTAATTCTTTTGAGTGATATGCACATACTAGGCTGTAGCCACTTGAGGCAAAATCATGACTGGTTTACTCGCATCCCAGGTCACGCATCTCTTAAAGATTTGCTTAGTGAGGACACACTGATAGGGCACGGTTCCACGTCCCTAGTGTACGATGAGGATACCTCAATCCCACCTTCGCGTGGAGGTGCTTATTCTTAGCTTTAGTAAAGATAGCGAAATAACTTATAACACAAGTTACCTCACATTATCGCATTTGGTATCGCAGGTCATGCTGAGGAACCTGAGCTGGAGCAGAGAAGTCAGCCTTCTGCATCCCATGTTCCAATTCCGAGCTCCCATACCGAGAAGCCCGTCGCAGCCGCTGGACACGCAAGTGAGCATCTCGAGGATGTCATCGAACTTTCCGATGATGTCGAAGCTGATGCTGTGCCGATGGACGAAGGTGTCCGTACCGGTGGTGAGGAAGAAAGGACAAGTGATGCTAATGTTTTCGCATCTGGGAGTGTCCTCCGCCCAGCGACTTCGGCTGTCCCTTCGCCCCCGGCGATGACTGAGCCAGAAGCACCTATTCCTGCGTGGAGCATTTGGGGCTCGCAGGTTGGGAATGCAGTCGCAGCTGGTGCGGCCTACACTCTTCCTCCTGGCTATGAGAGGTTGGAGCTCGCAGCTGATAGGAGAGCCATGGAGCGAGGGCAGTCTTCGAACAACCCAGTGGCCCGCATCCCTTCTCTTCATGAAACTCTGGAAGGCACTGGTAAGTAAAGATTTACCGTTCGCACGTCGCATTATTTGCTTGCGAGTTTTTACATTATAACTCTTTTTTGATGTCTCAGGTTTGAAGCAAACCGATGTGGACTGGGTGGTTCGAATGCGTCTCAGATACCCCCGATCGTTTGTGAGATCTCTGGAGATCGGACCTTTTGACAGGAGGCTATTCCTTACTGAAGCCATCTGGATACTGGAGCAGCTGTCTGCGGCTACACCCGCGACCATTTCGGCCCAGAGTGCTGAATTGCTGTGTGGCATGTGCCAAAATCTCCTGTTCAAAGTCCAAGGCAGACTTGGTTTCAAATTCCTCAAGGACAGAGTTACACTGATTCGCGCAGCTGTAACTTTGAATCTCGGTCACCAGAATCTCGCAGCTGAGATGCAGAAGGTGGAGCAGCAAAAGCAAAAGGTTGATGAAGCTTTGAAGCTGTATGACGAAATGAATGCCAAGTGCGAGCTACTGAAGCAAGAAGTGAAACAAGTGGAGAAGCTGAGCGAGCAGTTCGAGCCCCAAGACTCCTTAATCAAGAATTTGTTTTGACTTTTCGAATTTTGAAAAGAAAACAAGAAAATGGCTGAGACATTAATGTAATGTTTCGAAACATTAATGTAATGTTGCTAGGGTTTCTCCCCCCTTTTTTTTTGACAACAAACAATGAGTTTGCCCGTTTTGCCCTTTTCGGGATTTGATTGGACATTTCTGTGCATATCCAATTATGACATCAGCAATTGATTCTCTGCTTGATTTTCGCGCTAATTTCTCGGCAGATAAGCACGCTTCCGTTGGGAAGTCCATCCGAATCATGACTATCCGTCATTTATTAGGATACGCAACTGAATCGTCGTAGCCTTTAGTAGGGTAATTGATTGTTACCGCTTTTCAAGGCGTAAGTGATTGAACTTACCCTCTTTTTGAATTTTGCTGACTCATCTTAAGCAACCGAAGAGTCTCCACAGGGTCTATATAAACCCTGTCTTTGCCATTTGGGTTCTTCATCCCAAACATGTGCTTTGCCGTGAGTCCTTACGACTGCTGGCTTCAACGCTTGTTTTTCGTTGATTCATGGCAACTTCAAGTTTTGAATCCTGAGTTTGCGCTTTGTGCTATAGAAATAGTTTCCAAGATCCACTTTATGAGGCTTATTGCTGTTTATAACCATCATAAAGAGGATGCAGATAATACCTCATGTGTGTTCGAAGAAATTTCTTCGTGTATTATGTGTGCAGGTCATGTTTCCGGCCGCCTCGTGGCAAGGTGCAGCGCCGAAGTGACCGTGCTACCGTCTCGTAATGAGCGGCGGGATTCTCCTCCAGCATCCCTGGAGGAGGGTTTCTTGCCTCTTCGTTCTTGAACTCAGGGTTGCGAACCGCTGTGTTCATCCCCGTCTACAAGGAGCCCTTGCCCTTTGGAGCTTATGCTTGCAGTTTGATCGCTGGAACCGGTGGTTCCTTGGGCAAATGTTATGGGGAGCATATCTGACAACGGTCTTGTCGGGTAGCAGGATGTCGAGCGTACGGCTTCATGTGGCTCTTTTTAGAGCAAGATCCCCCTTGCTACAGATGTTCACCCGCAGATCTGGGCATTGTGTAGCCGGCGTTTGAAGCCAGGGGGGTTCATTCTTTGCAGTCCGGGTTTCCGTAAAGTGTCTCTGCTGGCTTATCAGCCACTTTTCGAATGTATTGTAAGCCATGTTGGCTACGTAGTTAGATTCGAGCTTTTCGCTTGTAAGCTGTTATCTAGATAGATAAATTGTAAGTCATTTGACTCATAATGATATATAGCTTTTGTATTATCTGCTCTCTTTGCAACAAAATACAATTTCGCATGCGTTTCGGCTTGTTTTGCCTTGCATAATGCCATGTAATGATTTCACATATGCGATATCAATTCGCAGATGTTTCGCTAGATCATTCGAGACCGTAATTTCGCAGCTGTGCCATCTTGACGGATGGGCTTGTAGTTGGTCGTTGTAAATCATATGAGATCATGTTCACAACTTTGCTATCGTAACAGATAGTTTTTAACAGATCAATTAAGATCGTTGAGTGGTGCGAATTGCTATCATAGAAGATAGGCTTCATCAGAGAATTGCTTGAGATCGTTTCTCGCATAAATTGCTATCGCGGCAGATAGACCTTTAGAAGATCCAATAAGATGATTCTGCACTTTCGTTGCCACCGTAACAGACGGGCTTGGGTGATCAACTAAAATCACTTTGCGTATAAATTGCTATCGTAACAGATAGGCTTGAGAAGACCATATAAGATCGCATTTGTATAAACAGTTATCGTGAGAAATAGGCTTTAGATGATCGATTGAGATCGTTTTTGTATTTCGCTGCTATCGTAAGAGATAGGCCTTGGGTGATCACTTAAGATCGCATTTGCGTTGGCTGCCATCGTAAGAGATAGGCTTTAGATGATCAATTAAGACCGTATTCGTGTTGACTGCTATCGTGAGAGATAGGCTTCGATGATCACTTAAGATCGCATTTGCGTTTGGCTGCTATCGTAAGAGATAGGCTTTAGATGATCGATTAAGATCGCATTTGTATTTGGCTGCTATCGTAAGAGATAGGCTTTAGATGATCAATTAAGATCGTATTCGTGTTGGCATGCTATCGTAAGAGATAGGCTTTAGATGATCAATTAAGATCGCGTTTGTATTTGCTGCTATCGTAAGAGATAGGCTTTAGATGATCAATTAAGATCGCGTTTGTATTTGCTGCTATCGTAAGAGATAGGCTTTAGATGATCAATTAAGATCGCGTTTGTATTTGCTGCTATCGTAAGAGATAGGCTTTGATGATCACTTAGGATCGCGTTTGTATTTGCTGCTATCGTAAGAGATAGGCTTTGATGATCACTTAGGATCGCGTTTGTATTTGCTGCTATCGTAAGAGATAGGCTTTGATGATCACTTAAGATCGCAGTTTGTATTTGCTGCTATCGTAAGAGATAGGCTTTGATGATCACTTAGGATCGCGTTTGTATTTGCTGCTATCGTAAGAGATAGGCTTTGATGATCACTTAAGATCGCAGTTGTATAAATTGCTATTGCAGCGAATAAATCATTGTTAACAGTAATAACAAATTAAATAGAGCAATATAAATGGCTAGAAATATGAACTTCTCATTTGGGAGAATTCTTTCATTATAGCGCTCTCATATGGGAGAGATAGGATTACAATCCTCTCATATGGGAGAGGAGATTGCGTCAATCATAGCCACATGAGACATTAAGCAACGTTATCATAAAACGTATGAAATAAGAGAAGTCAGGGATAGTACTTCTTGATCCAGCGCATGTTGACTGAGCTTGGAGTTGAGGTTGTGCCGTGCAACCTTCGTATGCTGCAGTAGCCACTATCGAAGACTTCTGTGACTTCGAAGGGTCCTTCCCAATTAGCTGCGAACTTTGGGTGAGTTGCTTCTCGCATGCAGTGGTCAGACGCGCGCAAGACCAGGTCGCCAACTGCGAAATCCCGTCGCTGGACTGTCTTGTTGTAGGCGCGAGCGATTCTTTCTTGGTACCGCTTGTTAGTCCTTTTGGCTTGTTCTCGCTTTTCTTCCAGCAAGACTAAGTCATGATCGCGTTGATTTTCATAGAGTGCATGGAAGGCCAGCCTTGCCGAATTGACTCTGACCTCCGCAGGTACTACAGCTTCGGCCCCATAACATAGTAGAAATGGCGAGGCCCCTGTGGGTGTCCTTGGAGAAGTTCTGTAGGCCCACAGAGCTATGTTAAGGGAGTCGGCCCACTTCTTGTGGTCATCTGCGACCATCTTGCTCAGAATTCTCAACAGCGTTTTGTTAGTCGCTTCGGCTTGTCCGTTTCCCTTTGGATAATAGGGGGTAGAGCATATCTGCCTGATATTGTACTCCGCGAGTTTCGTAGCTACCTGACGATTAACAAAAGGAGTACCGTTATCTGAAAGAATGGTATTTGGGATTCCGAACCTGCATACGATGTTTTCCTGGATGAAGTTAACCACAGCCAGCGCGTTTGCCGTCTTCAGTGGTATTGCTTCCACCCATTTGGTGAACAGCTCGGTTGCGGTGAGAATGAAATGGTTCCCATGTGACGTTGGTCGGATGGGGCCGATGAAGTCCAAATCCCATGTGTGAAATGGCCATGGCGTCCCTAATGCATGTAGATCCACGGCGGGAGCGTGCACTAGGTTCCCTTTGAATTGGCATTCTTGGCAGCGTCGCACCTTGGTGCGGCAATCGACTTCCATCGTGGGCCAGAAGTATCCGATTGAGAGGAGCTGTCTGCATAATTTCGCACCACTTAGGGTCCCTCGTCATCTCCTTGGAAGGTGCTTTCTCGAGTGGTGGCAGGACGCCGTCCTTGCGCCACTGTCTGCAGAGATCGCTTGCTTCCTCCACCGAGCATGGCAGAGGCGGTGCGTCGAAGTTTGCAACTTTTGCTTGCTTCTGGGGCGAAACTGTATTGACCTCAGCTTCGCGTCCCCGCTTGTAGCCAAATCTGCCGATCTTGTAGGTGGTGCCGCTCGCAGGTCGTTCTGGAGCGCTCTTCTTTCTCTGTCTCTCGACAATGGGCTCGATGTTCATCGTGCATTCGATGAGCTTTGAAAACGTAGGCGTTTGCAAATTGATTAACATGCTTTTGTATTCATCTCGCATGCACTGCATGCATATCTCTACGAGCCGGCTTTCGAGCATTGGATCCTTGCACTCCAAGGATTTCGCTCTGAATTTCTTGATGAAAGTGATTCCATCTTCCTCGCGTTTCTGATACATCCGCGAGAGATGGATCATCGTCACCTTTTCTTCCATCTGGAAGAACTTGGTATAGAACTTCTGGATCATGTCGTCCCAAGTCTTCACGGATCCGGCCTCCAATGTTCGGTACCATTTGTATGCTACATTCCCAAGAGTTTTTGGGAATTCTCGCATCAGCAGCTTGGGATCGGCTCCGTATGGACCCATGACATCAATGAAACGCATGACATGCTCATGAGCGTTTCCATTGACGTCCTCGAACTTATCCCATTTGGGAGCCTTGTACCCCGCCGGGTTAGGCATGAGATAGATCTCTCGTGGAATGGGTGGATCGTTGTCTAGCTTCGGGATGATGGTATCCGCGAACGACTGATGAGCCAGGATGGAGTCCACGCGCTTCTGCAAAGACGTCATGCATTCTGGAATGTTCCCCTCGATAGCTGGCGGAGGGGTTGCCGTAGGCGGTGGCGACACATATGCCGCCGGAGGATTGGGAGCGTATTGACTACCCGCGTTTCCCCAGATTGTCGCTGGTGGAGGCAGAGTGTACTGCAGAGCTGGGTTGGACGCCAAAGCCGGGGGCTGAGAGGCGTGAGCAGCAGGGGGTAGCATTTGTGCCGTTGACCCTTGGACCGAAGGCAGCTGCGTGGCTGACGGTGGAGTTTGCAGATGAGGGTTGGGAGGCGTGGCTGACGCTCCCAATCCTGGAGCGGTAGGGGTTCCTCCTCCCTGAGGGATAGCGGTGGCTGGTGGAGGATTTGGCGCAAGGGTGCCCAGAACGGCCAAAATCCGTTCTAACTGCGCAGACTGAGACTTGAGAGCTTTTGCCTGACTTTGGACAGTGGCGTCCAAAGACTCTAAAGTTGGTGCCTCGCCGGGAGTCGTCGGAGTACGGCGGGCCTCGTCTCCCGAGGGAGTTTCGGTGGAAGGCGATCGGTTGCTGACATCGTCCTCCTGAGACATGGTTGCTTTTGCTGGTAAGTTTCACGTCGGGTTCACCAAAATGTGCACAAGAGATTCCGGCGGGGAGACCTCCGTGTACACCGTACGTAGTGGATCAGGGATCGCACAGGAAGAGTAGGGGAGTGTGTAGGGAGAGAGTAAGTCAGTAGCAATGTCTGAGAGAGAGACAGAGGTTTGGCAGAGCTTCCGCGTATGGCAGTGTGTCCTCCTTTGTATGGAAAGGGTAACGATATATATATACTGGAGAACATGACCGTTGTAGTGTGGTTAATGCGCCCATTAATGGCGGCTTAATTAGCTTAACCATAACGGCACGTTCGTCCGAGTATATAGGAACCGTTAGAGCACGTGGTGCGCGAGTACCGGAACCGTTACGAGGTTGACCGGGTTTGACCGGATTGACCGGGTCTAGGGAGCTCGTGCCATAGATCTCTCAAAACAGTTACTAAAGGTCGCGCGCGGGCTTGGCTCGCACGCGACAGGGCTTACTCTAGCCTCCAAACCACTAAGTCCCTACAGGTCCCGTGCAGTGGTATGCGAGGGCTCTGTCTCGCAGCCCCCACATGGATCAGCTCGGCTGGTGATCCTGTGTGTGTGGAGCACAATATGGTGTGCTGGATGGTTGCCACGTGGCCAAGATCTGTCATGTCAGAAAGCAGTATCTACAGGTATACAGTGTCAATTATATTTGTATGATCGACGAGGCTCACACGATGAGGAATCCCATGGACTATTTCTACTCATCACCTCATGGTCACTCATAAGCGCACGCTATTCTGGAGAAATATGCGCCATAGTGTTTAAACTCTGATCAGAGCGCATGTCTTATCCTGTAAGGACCACTATGCAGATATAAGTCCAATAGTCCTTATGACTACCAACCCGAGTACTGAAATGCTGCACATATGTAAAACTAAATCAGTTCTCTCATCTGGATTTCTCTACGCAGACTTTACATGGCTTCGGATATTAACCATGTTCGATTGACCATAACCATTCTCACCTTGGAACTTACTTCTAATGCGACAATTGAGTCCGTCTGACAGGATACTAGCTCTACTAATAGACGTCTAGCTCTTATCATAGGCCTTATACCTCATATGATAGGCATCTCATATCATATCGTAGGCTTTCAGCGCTTGTCGGGATTCTGTCTCATCTTCCGACACTACCATACTTATATTGCGAAGGCGGCCGCTCGTGTGAGTGAGCCGACCTGGTGTATGCGCGACATGCTCTATGCTAGTACATGAAATGTAACATATAATGCATGTGTCAATCAACATGCATCTTAAATAAATAAATCCAATTTAAATCCAGTTAATCAATGTCTCGTGTGTGCATCAAACATATTGCTAGTCATCGGCTACCGAGTTCCAATTCTCTAAAACAATCCACAAAGACGATTTTTAAGTGGTTTAGGAATGGGATGAGCCAACGCTTTGGCCCGTAGTCGATCTATTCCAAGATTACTCTTTAGGTAGTCATTTCACCTTCCGCGAAATGGTACCCTTTTCTATGTGTTTGGCCTTATCGCAGTGTCATAGCCATATGCAAGCGCAACTCATGGTTATAGGTTTGTTGACTGATCGTAAGCTAATCAGAAACTGAAAGTTTGTAATCTAGTCTAAATACAGGACCAAAATACTCTAGAAAGGGGGGGGGGGGTTGAATAGAGTATAGGTAATTTTTGCTAAAACACAAAATCTAACTAAGTGATGCAAGTACAAGACACAAATCTCAAGGCCTTGAGATTTTGTAAGACTGATCAGAAACTTCTTAAGTGTAAAACAAAGTTTCAAGGCCTTGAACTAGTACCAGTTTTAAACAGTTTGTAAACCCTAATTTGAACTAGATCACTTGCAAGAATGAATAGCTAAACAGTAAAGTAAAGAACACTGAGCAATTTACACAGTTCAGTCCCATTGGACCTAATCTCTGCCTGAGGGATCTAATCCCACCAGGATTAGGCAAACACTTCTTATTACTCACACAGAAACAACCCTAGATCTTCAAGCCTAAGTGAACTCCCTTACATCTATACAGCTTGTGGTTCCAAACCTATCTAGTATCAGATACTAACTGTTGAGCTAACAAGAACCTCTTGTTGTTCACTTGAACAACCAACCACTAGGTTTAGTGAGGCATAAGATATACAGAAGATAATCAGATTTAAGTACAAGAAGAAAAGAACACAATAGAAGAATCAGCTGTTAAAGCATGGATGTGTTCTTCAGAAATACTGGAATGATTGATCTTCTGAAAGCACTTGATTGAAGCTTGAAGTTGTAAGGATTGATGATCTGATCTTCCACGAATGTATCTCTCCTTCTTTTCCTTTGATTTCTGTTTTCTGTAAGCTTCCCTGTGTCTTTCAAATTCAAACCAGCTTTTATCTACTTCCAGCAAATGAATGAGAGATTTTATGATCTCTGTTCCTGCAAATCCTCATCCTTTCTAACTGCAGTTCAAAATTGCTCTGAGTAGACATCCGTTGGAGTTTTTTGTGATAAGATTGCACATATGAAAAACCTGCAATAACATTAAGCAGAGCAACAAACAAAATCAAAATACATAACAACATTAAGTCTGTTTGGATATTCAGTTTCTGAATAAAACTGAATCAAATAAATAAGTCATAAACCTGATTATCAAACAATCATATAAACCAACACAAACCAATTTAATACTTGCAAAACTCTTTAAACAATTATAATAACAAAGATCAAATCCTGCAAGAGAGAATCAAGTTATGTCTGTGAAAACTGTCAGCAGCTGAAGGCATATCTCAAGGCCTTGGAGCTCTGAGCATTCTTCACAGTTTTTCAAACTGCAACACCAGAGTTCTTGATTCACTCCAATTATGATATATGAAATATGTTAGATATATAAGAAACAGATAACAAGAATATTTGCAAAAAATATCTAATCTAGAACATCAGATTGACCACTTGCAACACAAGATTATCAGAACACATTTCATAAGAGGCTTTGATCAATATCTCAAGGCCTTGGAACTTTGAAGACTTAGAGAATCTTTATCTTTCATCACTCTAAAAGATGACTTCCCAAAACACACTTAGAAGTCTTGAATCAACAATCTCCCCATTGATGAAAGACAAAACCCATAATCTTGTGTAAATATTCCTGCCAATCTTTTTTGTTAGAAATAGATATCAGTATTTGCAAAATATGAGCAAATAACACATATAACATAATATCACATACATAAACAACTGATTCACATAACCAACTGTTTCTCATAAAAAAAAATTACACAACCAACATAACCAATATTAAACCATAAGCAGAACAAAATCATCACACATAAACATTTCTCCCCCATTTTGACTTTCATGAATAGAGGTGAAAGAAACGTTCGATCATTACTCAGAAAAAAAAAATATTTTAAAAACAGGTCCTACTGAATGTCAAGGCCTTGAGATCAGAAAGAAGAGAAGATAAGAGAAAGAAAGAAAGAAAGACAGAAAAGATTAAGGCTTTGGCTTCCATAAGTCTTCACTTCTTCTTTGATGCTTGGCCTTTCTCTGAGCCTTCTCCAACATCTTCACCACTTTCAGCTTCTTCTGCAGAATGATGCTCTCCCTGTTCAGCATCCACTTCAGCAATAAATTCATCAATAATTTCATCCACTTTCTTGTCCTTGACTTGCACAGAATATCCTTCTGTAGCTGCATCAACACCCGTTTCTTCTTCAGCTTCCTCATCATCAGTTTGCTCATATAAATCCTTTGATGTGAGCACAACTGGAATAGGCTTCTTCTTCTTCAAGAATTCTCCTAGCCTCTCATTTGAATCAACACTAGTGTCATGACTAGTAGCGGAAGGGATCTTCTCTGAATTCAAACCCTTGATGACAATATCCTGTTTGCCATTCATCACACCCATCAAGGCCTTGAACTGATTAAAATCAGAAGATAAATCAAACAACCTCTGTCTAAGATCTTCAATCTCAACCTGCTGTTCTTAAAACTTATCAACCAATTGGGAATAATCTTCATTAGCTTGTCCCCTTGATGTTGTATCCCCTTTTGGTTTGATGAAATTCTTCTCCTCAAGCTCAGCTTTAGACAATTCTGAATAAAACTTCCAATCCTCTGTAAAGCAGCCTCATCAATCAACTCAAAACCACAAATTATCTTCTCCTCTCCTTTCACAGGTACCTCAAAATGTTCAAAGAAAATAGGTAGTAGGTTGGCATAAGGAAGAGGATGGTTTCTGGTTCTGGTAGCATAGTAGATCATATGCTCCATGATCACTGTTGGCAGATCAATCTCAAACCCTTGACATATTAAATACATCAGGATGAGAACCTTATCTGTAACCAACTCTCTTGAGTTTTCTCTAGGAACAACACTTCTCATCAGAATCATGAACAAGATTTTAGCTTCTCAGTTGAGCACAGAGTGTGTCAACTGTTTGGGACCAGTAGGAACATCATCAATGAAGAACATGTCTTTGGCTTTGTCTATACATTCCTTCCTATCAGGATGATCAGCAACATTATACTTCCTAGGAATTCCCAGACCTTGGCAAAAGCCCTATGGTCTAGCCTTAAATCTATTCCAGCTACCTTAGAGGTTAATACCAACTTATCTTCCCCTTATTGGACCAGATTAAGGTAAAACAACCTAGTTAACCTAGGATAATCTTTAGAACTAGGATTTAAAACCTTCCAAACTGCAGATTCTCTTAACTTCCTCATACTTCAATGTCCAACTTGTCTAATAACTCTTCAGAAATCAAACTACAGAAAGCAACCTTAGATGATGCATACCCTTGCATCCACACACTTCTAACATCTGAACTAATGAACCAATTAGAAGGTAGTACATTCTTACCTTGATAACCCTTTTTGGTTGCAGCAGCCATTTGTTTAACCCTTGATTTCTTCTCAACAGGCTTGTCTTCTCTGGTTCTTTTTCAGCATATTTCTTTTTCTCACCAACAGCAGACTTCTTTTTGCCTTCCTTAGCAGACTTCTCCTTATCTTGTCCATCTGGCTTTTTCTTGTCTCCCCCTTTCTTCTTGTCTACCTAGACTGATCATCACCCTATACTTATGTCTCCATCTGTGGATCAACACTTGAACCTTCATCCCCTTTCTCTGTTCTGATCTTCTTTTCAGGAGGCGAAGCTTCATGCAAACTCTGTGTACCTTCTGAATCCAAATCAGACATTGTAATCTTCTCCTTCTTGTTAGCCCTCTTCTTAGATGTAGCAGAAGGCTTACCCTGTTGTTGAATCCTGACTGATTTGCGCTCCATTGTGGAATTAGGGTTTTGAGAGAAGATTGATATTGAGAAAGAGAGCAGAGAGACGTAGAGAATTGAGAGAGAATGGAGAGAATAGAAAGAAAAGCTTTGACTACGTTGAGAGAAAGAGTTTAAAAAGGACTATTCTAAAATCCACATGCAAACATATCTAGAAGATATTTTAGGATATTTTGAAAAATTCTTCTGAGTAATTCAAACATTATACAATTATCTAAAAAGATAATATATAATATTTGTTGATCAAATTTTTTAAAACAAGTAAACTGCACAGACATTTCAAGACCTTAGAGAACAATCTCAAGGCCTTGAGATTTTCTGCAGACTTAGAAATTTCAAAGCTTTGAACTATACTTTCAAGGCTTTGGAAAGTATAATCTCAAGGCTTTGAGATTTCAACAAATATCCACAAGTAAGCACTAACCCCCTAAACCATTGCATCCTTGTTTAACATACCCAGTTCAAGCCTTAGGGATGCAAACCTATCATCTGGCAAATGTTTAGTGAAAATATCAGCAATCTGCAAAGAAGTAGAAATGAAAGATAGAACAACATCACCTTTTTCTGCATGATCTCTAAGAAAGTGATGCCTTACATCTATATGCTTGGTTCTTGAATGCTGTACTGGATTCTTAGAGATTGAAATGACACTAGTATTGTCACAATTGATAGACACATTTCTGAAATCATAGCCAAGATCTCTAAGCTGTTGAGCAATCCACAACACTTGAGAGCAACAAGAACCAGCTGCGATATACTCAGCTTCTGAAGTTGATAATGCTACATAATTTTGCTTCTTAGAATGCCAACTAATTAGTGAAGAACCAAGAAACTTGCAACATCCAAAAGTACTCTTCCTATCCACTTTATACCCTGCAAAATCATCATCTGAATATCCACTCAACATAATGTTAGATCTCCTTGGATACCAAATTCCCGAGTCTTTGGTTCCATTCAAATATCTTAAAATCCTCTTAACAGCAGTTAAATGACTTTCCTTAGGATCTGCCTGTAATCTTGCACAGATGCAAACACTAAACATAATATCAGGTCTACTAGAAGTGATCCAATCATACCTCTATACTCCTTTTGATTTACACTCTTACCATTTGAATCCTTGTCTAATGATAGTGATGAATTCATAGGAGTTTTGAGTGCCTTGGACTGTGTCATATTGTACTTGTTCAACAAGTCCTTGGTATATTTTCCTTGATGTACAAAGATTCCTTTCTTCATTTGTATAACATGAAGTCCAAGAAAGAAATTCAGTTCTCCCATTAAGCTCATCTCAAACTCCTAGCACATAAGACCGGAGAACTCTTTTGAAAGAGCATCATTAGTAACACCAGAAAGAATATCATCTACATAAATCTGAACTACTAACAAGTCAGTTTCATGATGCTTAATGAAAAGAGTTTTATCAACTAGACCTCTCTTGAAATTATTGTCAAGTAAAAAATTTGAGAGTCTATGTAACACCCCGTTTTTATATGAAGGGTAAAATAGTAAATTGACGCTCAAGGATCGATTGCGAGTTGCGAGAAATAGTCCGGTTAATATTTTTGAATTTATGATTTAATTAGGAGGCTAAGTATATAATCACGGTTTTTAGTATAAGTTAAATTATTTACAATTAGTTTATATAAAATAAGCTTAAGTAATACACCTAAATTATACATTATAATCCTACTATTGATGCTACCAAACTATCTTTACAATTTCCACATACTTGTAGTACTACCTAAAACATCCAATTATTTCTACTTACCTAAGAGTGCACCCAAAGCACCATACAATTTTTCCTAAGTTCCCTATTGGCCAATTGACCAAGACTTTATAGCTATTGGCCATTTGACTTGACCAATTGACCTAGTCTAGGTGGACACCTAATTTCTTTACCATTATATAATCTCCTCCTCCTACTCTCTTCTTCTCCGTCAGTACTGAAAGATACAACCCCCTACACCATCGCCAACACCACCACCCACGCCACCATCACCGCCGTCCATCTATCTCACCCCCTCTCTGCCTCTGTTTCTCTCTGTCGATCTCTGCCTCTCATTTTCTTCTCTCTGTTTCTCCGGCAAAAAGCAAGCAGCAGCAGCAGTGGCGTAGCACCACCGCCACTGCCAACCCAGGACCCGACGGAAAACACCCCCTCTGCCCCGATCTTTCCTCTCTCTCTCGCCATCTCTCTCTCTCTCTCTCTCTCTCTCTCTCTCTCTCTGCCTCTCCTTATTCTCCGAAACCAGAAACAGAGGAAGAAGAGGAAGCCGCGGCGGCCTGAGCCACCGCCGAAGCCGACCCGAAGGCCAGACCCGACGGGAACCCGGCGCCACCCCTATGCGCCTCCCTCTCGGCCTCTTCCGGCGACTTAACCACCCTCCTAAGGGTCCGGCCACGCTCAGAGAACACCAATACCGGCCACCCAGCCACCGTAACTCCATTAATTCCGGCGAGTTCTTCGCCAAACTTCAGCGATCGATTTCTTTCCCATTCGGTAATCGATTTCAATAATTTTTGGCTCAAATCCGTATGATTTAACTTGAACTAGAGTTTTGCATTAACTAAATCGAATGGCTATCAATGTATGCTGAGATTCATGATTTGGTCATAGAAGGGTGAAGAAGATGATGTTTTTGTTATAAATAGAAAGTTGGAGGTAACTTTGTATAAGGACAGAAACTTGGGGGTGATAGGTGACATATCATAAACTTGTTCTAATCTGAATTTTTGAAAAAACTTAATGTTTTGGTAAATCAAATACTAAGAAAATAAATAGTCATGACTCTTAATAGTTAATAAACTTAATATTAATTTATAAATTCTTATAAATTAATATTCTTGGAAAAATAATTTGAGAAGATAATAATTAAGAAAATTGATCATGTTATTACTATATAATCATAATATTTTATCTACAAGTTTATGAACTAAAATATGAGCAACTATCATAATCTTTTATTCTTAATAATAATCTACTAAGTAATAAAATGTTCAGTAAATAGATGAAAATATAACTACTCTTGTCATGTAAAGATATAATGTTTTTATAACTTGGAATTTTGCTACAAATAAATATTCATAAATTGTTCTATTGTAAGAAGCTAATATTGTCTTAAAAGTTCCATACGTTTGAATTAATTCAAATAAGGATGTGACTTTAGAATAATTATTCTCATTAAAGTAACTAAATCGTTTTTGTGAAATATTAGTTAGTTCCAAAATTAATAATTGGAATGGCATGTAGCTAATTATGTGATTAATTAAATTTGAGTTTCTAAATAAAAGTATTTATTTAGCTGCATCTTGTAAATTACCACTTATTTATAGAATGACAAAATAATTTACTTAAAATTTATTTTAAATAAAAAGAATGAGGGGTTTGGGTATATATAAATTAAAATAAGGAGTTCACTCGAAGATAGAACATTCATCACATAATTACATGCTAATTGGAATTTGAATTGATTAGAAATTGTAACTTGTAGGCGATGGTTTCGTAGACGACGAGTTTGTTGAGTACGAGTGGTAGGACTCCCTTGTCGTATATTCATCGAGCTACTTATCACCGGTAAGTTCATATGTGCAATACCTTAACTATCAAATGTGATTTTGTGTGCGTAAAAATATGATATTGTTATAACTCCCGGTACTTGGAATTGATCGAATGTTTGTGAAATAAGTTTTGAGAAATATCCTTTTAATATTCCGGGTGAAAAAAATGAATCGAAGCAATGACACTATTATGGATGGACATGTTGAAATCAGATGAGTACTATTGAGATATGACGGTTTGAAAACCGATGTTACTATTGTGAAACGACAGTTGAATAATGCACTATAACATAATTGGGACGACGTACAGAGGATGTGTGTAGAGGCTACGACCGGAGGCGCATGTGAGTCGATCCTCCTAGGGTGCTAATCCTACGAGATTACATACCCTATCCCGTGGTTAGCTGATATGCACCCGAGTTTTATTTATATGTGAAAACTATAGAGTACTACTTATACCAGTATGGGTCATTACGGTATAGGGGTGTCGACACTTAAGTTCTCATAGTTATGATTACGAGCGGGGATTGACGTAGGGGCTCCCATAAAGCTCGGATGAATTGGGAATCATGTTATCCCAAGAGGCATCCTATTGTAATTTATTGCATCATGACCCCTCTGTGGACATTCGTTACCCGCTGGGATCTAATACACCTCAGCCAAACTAATGATGAGAACATAATCAGTTTATGTTGACATCTCACTTGGGTACTTCTAATTATCATGTGATTATTCATGTTTTGGTGCCGAAAACTCGTTTTACATATTTCAGTATGATTTTACTCAGTTTTTACTGATTAAAAATTGTCCTGCGGTCGGCTTGTGCTATTTTAAAACCCGCAGGTTACGAGTAAGGTGGGAGACGTTCACAACGCGGATGGCTAGAGTATCAGGCTGTTTCGTACATCACCTAGTAATTTCAATTCGAATGTAATGTACTTATGTGTTTCTGACAATGTCACTGGTTTATTATGAATGTGTAATAACTTATATTTGGATTATCGATAGTTGTATTAACTATGAACCGACGATCCTGCTCCGTATCCAGTGCGGTTTATCTCCTCGGACGGAGGCATCTTTCCAAATATACGGTTCGGCCGGCCGTATGATTTGGGGGTTGTTGCAGTCTATCATACCAAGCCCTTGGAGCTTGTTTTAAGCCATAAAGAGCTTTGTCTAATTTGTAAACATGATAAGTGAAGTTTTCATCTTCAAAAACAGGAGGTTGAGCTATAAAAACATCTTCTTTTAAATAACCATTTAGAAAAGAACATTTGACATCCATTTGATAAAGCTTTATGTGTTTGTGATATGTAAATTCAAGAAGTATTCTAATAGCTTCTAACCTGGCAACAGGAGAAAATGTCTCCTCATAGTCTGTACCTTTTTCTTGATTGTATCCTTGTGCCACAAGTCTGGTTTTGTTTCTTACCACTTTGCTATTCTCACCAAGCTTATTTCTGAACACCCATCTAGTTCCAATAACTAACTGCTCTTTTGGTCTAGGAACCAGATTCCATACCTTGTTTCTTTCAAATTCATTCAGCTCACTTTGCATTGCAATTATCCAATCTGCATCTTGCGGTGCTTCTTTTGCATTCTTAGGCTCAATAAATGATACAAAATCACTAAAAGCACATAAGTTCCTCAACTGTCCCCTTTTATGTGTTCCAGTATTTGGAACATATATGATATTGTCAGCTGGATGGTCTGCAAGATACTTAAAATTCTTCCTTAGTGTCCAGAAATATGTTCCTTCAAGGCTTTGAGTTCTTGAATCAGTAGAAGGAGCATCATAGAAAGTTTCAGTTTCAGTCTCAAGGCTTTGAGATTTTAGCTCTGCAGGAGGTTCAAGACCTTGAGATTCTACTGACTGATTATGTACTTCAGTTTTGCCTTTGTCTTCCTTCACAATGTCATCATCAGCCTCATGCTTGTTCAAATTAAGATCTGCGAAACTTTCACTCAAAGAATCCTTAGTACTTTCATCAAATAACACATGAATACTCTCTTCCACAATCTTGGTTTTTCTATTGAAAACTCTATAAGCTTTGCGAGTTTGAGAATATCCAAGAAATACACCTTCATCATTTCTAGCATCAAACTTACCAATATTGTCTTTACCATTATTATGCACAAAACAAATACAACCAAAATGTTTGAAATAAGAGACACTAGGCTTCCTTCCTTTAAACAGCTCATAAGGAGTCACTTTCAAAATAGGCCTAATCAAACATCTATTAAGCACATAATTAACAGTTTTAACAGTTTTTGCCCACAAATACTTTGGCAAATTACTTGCAAGTAGCATGGTTCTAGACATATCTTCAAGTGTCCTATTTTTCCTTTCAACTCCTCCATCTGCTGAGGAGTTCTAGGTGCAGAGAAGTTGTGTGATATGCCATGCTTTGCACAAAATAAATTAAAGTCAAGCTAATCAAATTCCCTACCATGATCACTTCTAATAGATGCAGCAGACAAGTTTTTCATAGTTTGAAACTCTTTGCACAGTCTAGAAAATTCAGATAAATCTTCAGTTTTATCTCTAATAAACCATGTAAATCTAAAATAATCATCTACTACAACAAGCATATACCTCTTACCTTTAGGAGTTTGAACTCTCATTGGACCACACAAGTCCATATGCATAAGTTCTAAGGGTCTAGAAGTACTTACAAAGTTCTTTGGATTGAATGAGCTTCTTGTTTGTTTACCTTGTACACATGCCTTGCAAATCTCATCATCTGAGAATTTTTGTGATGGTAATCCTCTTACCAAGTCCTTTGAGATTAGTTTATTCAAGGTGTGTATGCTAATATGCCCAAGCTTTCTATGCCAAAGCTTTGAATCTTCCTTCAAGGCCTTGAGGCATTTTAACTTGTCTCCTGCAATACTGTTAGTACTCATAGCATATAGATTGTATGATCTAGGAGCAGTGAGTATGCAATCTCTAGATTTCTCATCTTGCACAACACATTTCTCCTTGTCAAATACAACTTTATAACCTTTATCACATAACTGAGATATACTAAGAAGATTATATTTAAGTCCATCTACAAGATAAACATCAGAGATAGAGTTGGTAGAACCATTATTAATACTACCTATACCAATAATATTGCATTTTGATTTGTCACCATGTGTAATTGTTCCTTCATATTTCTCTGTGAGCTCAGTAAAAAGAGACTTATTTCCACTCATATGTCTGGAACAACCACTGTCTAATATCCATTTCTGATCCTTCAAGGCATTGGTGACATCCATTTCCTCAATGTGTCTGTCTGAAGATTTTTCTTCATCATATTTAGCCATGAAGCATAAATTTGCTTGTTCTTCTTCTGTGTCTGAATCACTTGATGAACCAGAATCACTCCATGAGGCCATCATTGCTTTCTTCCTCCTGTTGTCATTGTCTTTCTTTTGAAAGTTCATGTTCTTCTTCTTTTGTGGACAATCCCTTACAATATGATCAGCATCACCACATTCAAAGCAATTCATTACTTTAGATTTATGTGACTGTGATGAAGACTTACCTATGTAATCCTTGCTGCTTGAAGGTCTTGATCTCTCTCTGTTGTAGTTTCTGCTTACAAAGTTTTTCTTCTTCTTGAGATCAATGCTAAAGCCTCTACATCATCATGCTCATCTTCAGTCTCAAGGCTTTGAGATTTTTCATTGTCTTTAGCCTTGAGTGCTATATTCTTGATGTTTTCACTCAGATCACCTTCTACATCTTTCATAGACATCTCATGAGTGAGCAGGTTTCCTTGTAGATCATCTAGCTGAAGAAGACTTAAATCCTGAACTTCCTCAATAGTTGTTGTCTTTGGTTCCCACTTAGCTTTTGGCAAAATTTTCAGAATCTTCCCGACTTTTTCCTCATCTGAGAAGCTTTTTCCCAATGACTCCAGGTTGTTCACCACATCAGTGAATCTTTTGAACATCTCCTAGATAGTTTCATCTAAGTTCATCTTAAACAGCTCATATTGCCTCAGAAGTATGTTAATCTTGGTATGTTTGACTTGACTTGTTTCTTCATATGTTACAACAAGTTTGTCCCATACTTCTTTGGCACTTTTGCAATTTGTCACTCTGTTGAACTCATCTGCATTAATAGCACAGTATAACAGATTCATAGCCTTATAATTTTTGGATACCTTTTCCATTTCAGTAACTGAGAGATGTTCCTCAGACTTGATGCATCTAACTCCATCAATGGTAGTGAAATACTCATGAGGATCTTTCTGAATTATTTACCACAATTTCATGTCTTCATCTATGATGAATATCTACATCAATGCATTCCAGTGCATGAAGTTATCACCACAGAACAATGGAGGTCTGTTTGCTGCCCTTACTTGAGAGAAGCCACCATCTCCTACATTACTCATAGTCACACGATTGCTAGATCTATAGTAGTGACCCAAGCTCTGATACCAATTGAAAGTTTGTAATGTAGTCTAAATACATGACCAAAATACTCTAGAAGGGGGGGGGTGAATAGAGTATGGGAACTTTTTGCTAAAACACAAAATCTAACTAAGTGATGCAAGTACAAGACATAAATTTCAAGGCCTTGAGATTTTGTAAGACTGATAAGAAACTTCTTAAGTGTAAAAGAAAGTTTCAAGGCCTTGAACTAGTACCAGTTTTAAACAGTTTGTAAACCCTAATTTAAACTAGATCACTTGCAAGAATAAGTAGTTAAACTGTATAGTAAAGAACACTGAGCAATTTACAGATTTCAGTCCCAATGGACCTAATATCTGCCTGGGGAATCTAATCCCACCAGGATTGGGCAAACACTTCTTATTACTCACACAGAAACAGCCCTAGATCTTCAAGCCTAAGTGAACTCCCTTACACCTATACAGCTTGTGGTTCCAAACCTATCTTGTATTTACTAACTATTGAGCTAACAAGAACCTCTTGTTGTTCACTTGAACAACCAACCACTAGGTTTCGTGAGGTATAAGATATACAGAAGATAAGCATATTTAAGTACAAAAAGACAAGAACACAATAGAAGAATCAACTGTTAAATCCTGGATGTGTTCTTCAGAAATACTGGAATGATTAATCTTCAGAAAGCACTTGATTGAAGCTTGAAGTTGTGAGGATTGATGATCTAATCTTCCACGAATGTATCTCTCCTTCTTTTCCTTTGATTTCTGTTTTCTGTAAGATTCCCTGTGTCTTTCAAATTCAAACCATCTTTTATCTACTTCCAGCAACTGAATGAGAGATTTTAGGATCTTTGTTCCTCTAAATCCTCATCCTTTCTAACTGCAATTCAAAACAGATCTGAGTAGATATCCGTTGGAGTTTGTTGTGATAAGATTGCACATTTGAAAAACCTGCAATAACATTAAGCACAACTACAAACAAAATCCAAATACATAACAACACTAGGTTTGTTTGGATATTCAGTTTCTGAATAAAACTGAATCTAATAAATAAGTCATAAACCTGATTACCAAACAATCATATAAACCAACACAAACCAATTTAAGACTTGCAAAAGTCTTTAAACAATTATAATAACAAAGATCAAATCCTGCAAGAGAGGCTCACGTTATGTGTGTGAAAACTTTCAGCAGCTCAAGGCATATCTCAAGGCCTTGGAGCTCTGAGCATTCTTCATAGTTTTTCAAGCTGTAACACCAGAGTTCTTGATTCAATCCAATTATGATATCTTCAATATTTTAGATATATAAGAAACAGATAACAAGAATATTTTCAACAAATATCTGATCTAGAACATCAGATTGACCACATGCAACACAAGATTGTCAGAACACATTTCATAAGAAAGTAACTGTCAAGGCTTTGAGGCTTTGATCAATATATCAAGGCCTTTGAGCCTTGAAGAGTTAGATAATCTTTGTCTTTCATCACTCTAAAAGATGACTTCCCAAAACACACTTAGAAGTCTTGAATCAACATAAAACTTCTTATCCAAACACATTTCTGCTCTGTGGCAGAACATGCAATCGTGCTTTGCTTCCATGGTTAATGGAGCGCTCCAATACGATCATGCAACAATTATATTGCATTCTTTCCATGCGAGTCTATCATCGAGCTTGGATAATAGCCTGAGGTGGATCCACGTGCATCTAGGTCCCCACCTTAGTCAGCATGCATAGTTGGCTAGTCGAAGCATCATCTCTGGCAGTCATAGCATGTGATCCTTCGTATAGAGTATCATTTTGGTTGCAATCTGATGTTTTAAACAGGATTTCCTGAAATCCATTCCTCCGATTGCATAGCGTCTGCTAGGTCTAAGTATACACCATAGTGCATGGAAGACTCTCACTACATCGGGCATCCCAGTCATCTGGTCATTATCAAATGGTGTCTTTTGGGGAACACGTCTAGGCTCGAAAAGTCTTGCATTGAGCTATAGTAGTACAATTACTCCTTAGTGGACTCGAATAGTATTTAAGCTCCACTAGCCAATAGTGTGTCATCCATATTAAGTGATGTGATCATCAACTCTCTACTAGTTAGCGTGATACAAAACGGTTTTTATTTGTTATCGTAAACATATAGTAAACGATCCTTGATGAAATACTGCTGTCCAGAGGACTAGCAAAGGTACCATACGGACTTAATTAGTTTGCACACGTTCTCTGCATTTGACCTTACGTCACCTATTTGATTTCTCCATTGAGAAATTCAATCGTCACGCTTATCGAGAATGGAGTCGTAATTCCATCATCACAACTATTGTCGATGTCAAGCAAATCACCGTAATTCTCACTACCTTCTTGGGATAATATTTCATCGGTGTCTGCATTCAGACTGTGTGTAGCCTTTTTCGCTTCTATGCAAGTCAGATGTCTTACCATGCTTCCCTCTGGGTCTCTGATTGACCTTGGAAATCCATTGATCTCCAATAGTCTTCCATACAGTCGGACAGTCAACCTAGTTCTCAAACTTGGTTGGCCTTTTATAGACTCTAATTCATCCTATAAAGCTTACTATTCATTCTTCATAATTAGGAAACGATAAGGCCTAGGATTCTATCATATCGTTTATGTAAGGTGATCCTAAAGATCTTCCCTTCGATCTCAAGCAGTCGATGGGGTATGCTCCTATGAGAAATTTCTTTGCATAGGAGGATCGTCATTTACTCTCATCCATATGGATGAGCACCTCCCTTGGAACGCCAGTCCCACCGTTCAAGGGCTCTTTGAGGAACTACTTCCTCATAATCGATTTAATGAAACGGGTATCTTCCAGTGGTTCCTCCATGCTCGCGGAGATCATCATCTCTACGAACCTTTCTCTTGATTATGGATATCTCATAGGAGAAATCATATATCTCGTGAATCCATATACGTTGCATTACTTACCGTGTAATACCCATGTTTTAGTTGGGGGTTACTCGGTAATTTTAGAAAAGTATTCATGACTTATTAGTTTCAAAGTATAAGGGTGCATAGGACATTTATTATTATATAAAATTTAATTTTGAGGCTATTTTGTAGTTTTGGAAACTTGAATAATAATAAATGAAACTTATTTTGTATACTTGGAAAATACTTGTAGTTCTCTAAAAATGGATTTTGACATTCATATACAAAGTGGTTTATTTAAAATTATTTGAAAATTTTATAGTTTATGAAAGTTAACTTTTATGTGTTGTCTATTAATTGGAAATTATAATTTCACCCATAAACTTTTAGCTTTCACATTTCTACCCCAACTAGTAATTCATCTATTGATTATTTATAGCCAAGTTTCCCTCCACTATCTTTGGTCAACTAGCAATTCATCTCACATTTTTTTCCTACTAATGCATCAAGTACACTACTCTCATCTTCATCAACTCCATAAACTCTCACTACTACCTATCCTCATGTATGTACATTACCATGTGGAATTCTTCACCACCAACCTCCATCGTCAATCACATTTCATTCACTTCCATTTTCCTTCACCTTTTTCTCTTCAAGAACACCCATACATGCTCTCTTCTCTCTCCCCAAACTTCATTCCGTTTTTGGGTGTTGACCTCATGAAAACACCATCAAAAATTTATTTTCTTGCATCCAAAGCATGAAAAACTTGAGTCCAAGGGTTGTATGATCATGGAGGGGAGCTTTTTCACCATTCTTCTCAAGTATTGGAGGTCAAGTTCACTATTTTCCTCCCCATGTTCTTGGTCTTGGGGTAACCTTTTTCAACCCTTGAATTCATGCTTGCATGTCTATGTTTAGTATTGATTTGTGAAAATTCATCTTAGATTTCTTCATTTCCAAACTTGATTCTCCATTTTCTTGGCTTGATCATGAGTTTGACACTTAATTGTTCTCTATTTCATAAAACTCAAACTAAAACACATCCATTTTGTAAATTTCTTGGTAGTTGCACTTACATGTCATGAATACTTTGATAATTTATGTCAATAGCATGTACAAAACTTATTACATTCTTAAAATGATGTTATTTGGTTGAAAATCGAGTCTTCTTAAATTGCATGTACTACTAGGACAATTCTTGTTGATTTTTGGAAAATTTTCAAGTTGATACAATCTGACCAGTTTCTGAAAAACATGTATTATCTCTGAAATTTGTCTCTGTGAAATTTTGAAATCTTGCATATACTGAAAGTAGACTCAGAGAGGGTCATTTTTAGAAATAAAATCAAATTCATAGCCATTTTGGTTAGGGAGATATGCTCATTTTAAGTTGCATGTTTTCTGAAACTCTATTTCTGCACCATTCTGGGCATTTGGATTAAAAAACCCATTTTCAAACACTTTTGGCACCTCATCTTTTTTTTTTTGTAACTATACACATTGAGGGTCAATTCTGAAGAAGATGAGATTTATTTCTATTCTCCAAGTGGTAGTACTCCCCTTGCAAAGTTGAAAGTTTTTGCCAAACTCTTCTCTGCATAGCAGTGTTTGTTATTTTTGTAACTTGATTTTTATAATAGCTATGCATGATTTCGTTGGTGTTTCTGAAATTAGACACATGTAGGTTGATCCTAGATCAGTTTCATGATTTTAGGAGATGTTTTGATATGGTAAATATGCCTCTAAAGTTAGAGCTACAATTCTGTCTAGAATTGTAGTTTAACATTTTTTTTTAGAAAACTTGAGTTTTTGAACTTCTAAGTGTTTTGTGGGACTTATTTTGATAAGTAAACATCATTATATGTGCATTAATGACATTTAGGACTATGTGACATGTAGGTTTGCATTTGTATTATGCATGTGTAAATTGGTTGTAACGAGTACGTCATACGTGTGATTGTAGACATCGACCTCGTAGGAGAGAGCGGTTGTCGTCGGAGTGCTAGGCTTAGTTTCTTGCTTTTGGTTATGCTTCATATCGGTGGTAAGTACATATGTGCTACTTTTACTTATCAAAATGTGAGTGTTTGTTTGATGGCTCGAATGAATGTTTGTTGATTTAAAAAGTATGCAAAGCATGATTTATACTCGAAATTGTTTGGATATAAATTGAATAATCTTTGAGTCTTGGAACTTTACTGGAGATAAGTCAATAATCTGATTTTTTCTGCGGTAAAGAAAAGAAATAAAATACATATGTGCGAACTTTAATTATCACATTGTGCCCATGTGTGTGACATTTTAAATGAATATCGTCTTATTTGGAAGTGTATGAAAAGCATGATTTATACTGAAAAATTACAATTATTGATTTATACTGAGAACTCCTGGAAATTGCTTGTGAAGATTGTATACCACCTTTGGTTATGAGAAATAGAGGTAATAAGATATCTCTAATAGATTTAGGACGATGTACAGAGTTGTGTTTATTCATGGCTACAGCCGGAGGCACCAAGCTATCCTCCCGTTACTTATGGCTACTGCCATCGAAGCAATGCTTCATATTATTGGATGGAAATTTAATGTTCACAAATCCTCCCCCGATGAGCCAAAATGTACCAAGGTTTTGAGGTCAAGGGATTTGTGGATCTATAGAGTGCTACTTATACTTTTAAGGGTCACTACAGTATAGGGGTTTCGACACTTATGACCTTCTAGCTATTGTTGTGAGCGGGGATTGACGTACGGGTTCCCTTAACGCTCTGGTGAAATAGGGTTTGATAGAACCTAGACGAAACCCTTTGTGATTACTTCGTGATTCCTCTTTTTACATCGATCCTGCTGGTGGCTCTGGACAAGCCTCAGCTTAACGGTTCAATTCGACTTGAAAGAAAGTTGACTACTATGTTGATGTTGTTTGTGGCTCCAGATATGCCCTTATCGAATGAAATGAGTAAAAAGCATTGTCAACTCGTGATATAATATCGTTATCAGTTCAAAATGACTTGTTTACTGTTGATATTGTACTTGGTTAAGAATTCCTTGAAAACTCGTGATTTATTAACATTTTACAGTTTGGACGTTCTTGCTACGCAATTACTTATAATCGTTCATAAATTCCCAACTCTTTTACTTATCAATTTTTTTCAAATCTCTTGATTTATTTCAACTCATGCTTGTGATCCATTCATTGCTTTACATGCCGTAATGTGTATTTACTCATTTTTTACTGATCATTCTTCAAAACTGCGTCTGCTTTTGCCATTTTAAACCACAGGTCACCAATCTAGCTGGGGGAATGGGAACGCGGATCAAGACGAGAATGTCGGGTGTAGTTTAGATACTTTAGCAGATCACAAACACATTTTTTTTTCAAATTGTACGTATTATCAGAATTTTGTTATTTACATTTAACGAAATGTAATCTTAATAGTATATTTCTACTTTTGGTTATCAATTGTCTCTTTAACCCTGAACCGAGATCCAGGTTTGTTTCATACCGGCTGTTGCGTTACGAATACGCACCCCCTAGAGTGCTCTGAATAGCATAAGAAGATACGTTATTCTATGAAGATACATCTCTTCCATCTAGGGTCCAACTTTATTATCAAGTGATGAAAGAGCCAGGGACAATGTCCTAGGTTTATCATCGTCTTGCGTGGTGACTATCTAGTCTTCCCTTTGATGTCAAATCATCGACGGGGTACGCTCCAAAGAGCGCTCCTACGCAAAGAGGGTTCCTCCACATAGTGATAATCTATGATGAGCTGTTCACTTGGCAAGTCACTCCCACTGTTCTGATGATCCATATAAATTGTTTTCTATTGATCAATCACGGATGGGGCGTCATCCAGTGAAACCTATGTTTCGTAGAGATTTACTTCTCCACGAACCTCTTGCTGACTTGAAATCTTGTTAGCTCATAACCTGCCGATCCCCATGTCCGAAGGTGACCTCACTTAGGTTGCCTTTTGGTCCACATCTCGTAGGGTGTAGTGGCTACAGACTTGGTGGGCTCTTGGTTGAGTATGCCTACAACCGTTTACCAAAAGTTTATCCTCTAAATAGGGAACATATTTTTTGCAGGAACTATAATACTTCAAACCATTTCTAACAGTATCCCATTCCTAATATCCGCTAAAACATTCTTGCTGCGGAGTATGGGGATGGCTAACTGCCTGAAAATTCTTTTCTCATCACACAACTCTTGCTGAGGTAGATACTCGTAGTCTCTTTCTGGCATGAAGATGTATCCTCTTGTCCAGACGGTTCTCTACCTAACGTAGATACCTATCTGAAGCACTCTGGTGCCTTAGACTTATGTGGCCCCAAGCACACATAGTTGAGACACATACAATAATCTACGCATGTGATGGAATAGTAAGCACCATGTCTTAGCTCTAACATTTAATGGAACACAACAACATAATGAATAATAGGTAAAGACTCAACAGTCATAACTGCTTTACTGGATGGTTTGCATTTCGCCTTTCATGTAAGGCAAGAATCACGCATAGGTAAGGGTACCTTGGGCACATTCCAAACAGGCTTTCCCTAGTTAGCCTAAACATTATTCCCTGCCATTCTATGTCTCAATCTAGCGCTCCACATATCAGAATCTCAAGTCACTACCATAGAGGTGACATCTTAGGATTCTGAGGCGTCATGCTGCTAGAATATAAGATCGCATCATCCATTTGTGATATAACTAGATCCAAACTAGAACTGTAACCAAATATAACTTTGCTGGCTACTTCCTCAAAGATAATCCTATGGGTCCTTAGACGGGAAGTTATTTCCATGTCTGGCCGTTTCTCTAGTCTTAGGAGAACTCTTTCGCCCTTTCATGCGTTTGCCAGTCTTGGACTATTGGTCTTATACTAATATTGCCCCTAAATTCCCTTATCCTTGCCCTACCTGTTGCCTTGCGGTCCTAATACCGGGCTAGGGACCATGCCTATCATATTTCACTAAGTATGATCATACTTTACTAACAGCCTTTAGAAATCATTTATCGATTAGAAATCCGAAGTATGATGGACTAGTATTCTTAGCAAATTCTTGGTTGCTTAGATCCTAGAACCGAGTGATGTTTGGTCTCGTCCAAACATCTTGAACGTCATAAGGAGTTCATATATGTCTTCATTGCACTCCATGAAGCGTGGCAGATATAGCAACAATTTGCTAGTCGGATAGCTTGCACCTGGCAGCCTTTAACTCACTGATCATAAATAGCATGAATCTCAGACGATATTGTCGAGTGCTCAATATTATGACATGAGTCATGAATCATAGTTAAGACAGTATTTATGAGTCAATACTCACAGTTTATGTACGCAAATGGCTAAGATGGATCCAACCTTCTTCTTTGGCCAATTCCTATAATTTCAAAAGTGGTCATGAACTTGCTAATGAGGTCATTTCCCCACCTTGGCATAACACGCCCTATTGACATTATCTTGACTGCTGCCTCCCACTGTTGGTGAGCATATAGATAATGTCTATGTGCTGCTGTGAAAACTAATCATCACAATGTTCGACCATGTTTGTAGGTGGTTTTGACAACCTATGTCCAACGAATGGTTACATAGTACGATGACTCATCATGTTGTTGTTGTCACCATTTAGCCCTTACAGTTTCGATTTAGACACGATTGATCGAGACATTGTGGAAGTTAACCACTAGCATTTGCTTAGCTAACATTTAGACACTCCATTAAAATTTAATAGTGTCTCATAAGGACTCCATCAAAACCTAGTAGCAATTCTAGGAATCAAATTTCGTCACTTATGATTCTCTATTAGTTTTAATCACGTCTTCTAATGAGCTACTTTGTTTTAGTTCTTTAGCATGCGAGGTTATACAATTATATGCAATCACAAGCAGTTTATAACATAAAACAAATACAAGCATAAATAAATATGCAATGGATGTGGCCCCTAAGGTGCAGTCCCACTATTGGGAATACTTCTTGAGCAAGTCTCGAACTTCATCTCATGTCAACTTGAGGACTCCAAGCTTGAGGCTCTTTTCTCCATGCACCTTGCTCCATAGCTCTTGGTTTGACCACCTCTCTTGAAGATTCTATCTTCAATCTCCACTAACTATCTTATTTCTAATAAGAAGTAACCTCATAGAGGCGATTGGATGAGGAGAGAAGACAATAGAGTATATAGAGAGGCACGACAAGCAGGCCGTATCTTGATTACATATTCAAAATCAAAACTAAATATAAAACATCTATGCCACATCCATACACCAAACACATCCACTCAACCCACAACAACATGTATAATAATAAAATAAACATACTGAAATTTTCTAGAAATTTTCAGAATTAAACTCTAACTGGAAATTAATAAGAAAAAATTTAATCACCTTAAATAATCAAATATTGCTCCAAACCAAATAAGCTCTCACCACCTATGGTAGCCAGTAGGTAATAGTGGCATAAGTCTCTAGAAAAAAAATTGGGCTCAAAACAGTGTGGTTAAGGTCGTCAAACTACCTCGGAAAGTATTCTAAACACTAATTAATCAATCTGGAAATTAATAAAATTTTCCGTCTCTCCAAAAAATTTGAAAAAGTATCCAAAAAATAGGAAATCAAATTTAGAGTACCAAGGAAAAAACAGAACGAAAAATAGCGGCGAGAGGAGGCCGCACGCGCACTCATGCGCCGTAGCGCGTGGGCGCGTCCGCCTCCGCCACGCGCTGTCGTCAGTCGTCTTCCACATCAGCAATCCATGTGGCATGCCACGTCAGCACCAATGCTGACGCCAACTACCACGTCGCCCTGCAACGTCAGCCGGCACATGGCTTCGCACGCCAGCGCCACGTCATCCTCTTGTTGACGTGTCACTACCATGTCATCCCTAGCCACGTCAGCCCTAGCCAGCCCTTTGGCGCATGCGACGCGTGTGGCGTGTGGCCGCGTGAGGCGACATCGGCGGTGGCGCGTGTGGCCCACGCGCCGCCTTCCCGTGCTCCGTTTCCAATGAATTTTATATCATTGGAATCGTCTCAATCCCGATTATGTGTTTAAAATTAAATTTTAACAAGTTTTGGAAAAACATGTTTTTTTAATCAGATCTACCCAGTTCAGATTAATACAGTTCCGAATCTTTAAAGGGGCATAACTTTCTCTACGTTCGTACAAAAATTATAAAACTTATATTCCTGGAATCCTCGTCAAAAGCTCTAGCCAGCCATATAGGTCTTGGCTACAGATTCTGAAAATTTGAAAACTTGATTTTCTACTATATACCAGTTTCGGGTTCAAACTACGAGGCACGAAAAACAAGCCTAGGGCTCTGATACCAATGAAGGAAGAGACTGATCTTAGCATACATAGATCTACAACATGAATTATAGCGGAAGATTCACGTGGTTACCTCTTCGCCTCAGCTCCTAGCGCAGCGGATTGTGATCTTGTTGTTGCTTGCTTTCACGTGCCTGCACCTTAATCTTGATCCCACTGGTCTAGTGCAAATCACTAGGAAGATCACCTTGATTCACCCCACATGCCACCTTCTTGGATGCTAGTTGAAGAGAGAGATTAGGGTAAGAATGAATGTGGACATAAATTCTTTACTTACTGACTAGCATTAAAATATGTAGGTGGTTGCCTTCTTATATAGGCAAAACTTCTCCTAGGTTTGCACATAAATCCCTAGGGTATCAGCCTTTGCTACTAACCCCTTTAAGTTTGTGCCTTATTGCAGCTAACCTCATAAGGTTATAATATTTTCATTTGGCACCCCACATGGGTGCACCAATTGCTAATAGTAATTTTTGCACTACAGCGAAGACGGAGTATAATTGGGAGGAATTGTTTTTTTTGGAATTTTCATAAATTGCATCAATTCCTTGTGCCATATGGAAATATAATTTTTCATTTGAAAAAAAAAATGACGACCCATAAACTCATTGGTGGTGCTTTCGCTATGGTGCTAGTGGTTAAGACTGTCGGATTGTGCCAAAAATTGCATTCCATCGAATTTGAGCTTGAATTTAGGGAGAAGACAGGTATTTTGTTCAACATCATAACAAAATTTTACAAGAAGGCTAATAAATAGGCATTAGTAAACTTGAAGAATAAGCAAAGTCAAACTAGAACACAGAATAATACAAGCTAAACTAGGAAACTAAATTTTTAGACAATAGTTACTGTTGGTGCTTTTAGTGTCATTGGTCATTTTATGTAATTGGATTTACTTACGAACACAATATACATTGGCGTATACATTGTACACGTTAGGAGGTGTGGAGTACATGCGTGTACACGACTATACTAATGTCTTGGACAATGAACTCCATAACGACTGCAGGGGTACGAAGCTGCAGCCCCCGGGGACAGCGCCCCCGATGGGGTCCAAGGGGCAACGCCTCTGGTGGCAGTCGAAAAATTAAATTTCGGATGTTTACTGCTTCACAAAAATCGTCTTCGATTTTATTTCGTTGGAAAATAACGGACTGAAATCTGGCGGTTGTAACCGACATGATTAACCGCCTTGTCCCTTTCCTTTAAGTTGACATTTTAGTCGAATGAAAAAACACAGAGAGAAACTGTGTTCGGAACTCCATAGCCTAGTTAGTAAATACTCCGAATTTTCCGTTTAATACCCGTCCGTCCGTATAAATGAAGAATACTTCCGTATTTCGTACTAGTGCTGGACCTAATGAAAAATAATCGAATTTTTGAGCGAAAAACTTTACTACTCGTATTTAACGTTTTAACGTACAATACTCCCGAATAAAACTCTTGCATACAATATTGCAGTGAACAAATTATCATCCAAAATGTTTTAACTTATATTAATTAGTTATTATTAAATATATTTCTTACTATTTCAAATGTTTAAATATTTATTGTTATAAAGATTTACAAGTATTATTATAAAAAGTTGTAAATATTACGTGTAAATAGCTATATATATGTGTGGATGTATGTACATGCATCCTGAGTCTTATGTGTTATATTATAAATTTTTAAAATAATCATTCTTATTATCAGGGAATGCGTAGTAAGTTTTTTTACAGAAGTTTGCAACATGAATAGTTTGGCTTTATTTTACACAAGTAATTAGTTATGAGTAAATAGTGTAATTATTAGAAATGATAGACAAATGAGTACATTCTTTAAAAAATATTTGATAACAATATAAAAATATGGTAATGTGGGACACAAATAAATCAATAGTATGCTAAAATATTAATAAATGCACCCGTATTTTTAATTTCGAATGAATAACTAATTTACGAAGTATACACGTACGTATAGAAAACTCGAATTAATCAGATCGCGTACTTTTATGAAGAATTTTTACTAACATATTTTTAACATAAAATCGTATAATACACGTACGTACCTTACCACTTTTATTTCCGTCCCGTATTTTACTAACTTTGCTCCATAGTAAACCATATTTGTTCTTGAATCCCTGTTTTATCCGGTTATTGATTTCGTGTATGCAACCGAAATGCTCTAATATGAAAGTGATCCACACGATTCAGAGAATATTCAGGTTCACTGATTCCTAAAGTAATCATAGGGAGAGAATAATTTAATTGTTATTTGATAATAACCAGTACATCATCTTTTATACTATACTATGATTACAACAAAGAGATAAGTACAAATCAAATGAGATAAGTCAAAGGAGATAAGTACAGTAAAACATCTATAAATTAATAATGTTGAGGCCAACATATTATATTAATTTAGCGAGATATTATTATATAGATTAATTAATAATTTATTAATTTAAAGAGGTTTAATGTATGACTTTTAAAATTTCAAGTCCAATGAAGAGATTTAAAGATGAATTCAACAGATTTATTTTCAACTTTGAAATATTGTGGTACATCAAGTCTTTCATTTTTGCTTCCCAATTATAACACAAAATGGATTGAGGTATACTTTCCATTAGTCATATTTGCTAGTGCTTTTGTAGAGACCAATTTAATCCCCTACAGCAAATAAAATTCCACGTGCAGCACATATGCTCAAAACTAGTAGTTACAATAGAATCGTTATCATCAAGGGTGGAAGACAGTATGTTCAACAGATATTCATCTTTAAATTAAAGTCGGAAGTTAAAGAATGTTTATTATTCTTTACATGTAAGTGCAATGATGAGATTTAAAGATGAATTCAATATAGACTTGAAGTTCAACAAAAAATAAGTGAATATAGATTCATTTGTAAATAGACAATTTTAGAATATTTGAACTATTTTAGTGATTATTAATTTGTAGTTTCGTTGGGACCAATATATGTACACTGGGATTTCAAAAAAATTATTATCTTATTAGTTTATCGATTGGGGTCCAATTTTGCACTCGTCCAAAATTAAGACTGGACAAATTATTAATTTTATCGAAGTTATTAATTTATCGAGTATTAATTTATAGAGGTTTTACTGTATGGTAACAAGATATGGTAACAATAATAACAATATTGAAGATATAAACTCCATGATTTGAGGGAGAGATTGTTGGGCATTGCATGTCATGCCGTTATACGCCCCCTCAAAACAGGCTGCCATGAATGAAGACCGATTTTGCTGATGATAGTAGTAAATGGTCCTCGCGGTAAAGGCTTCGTGAGAGCATCAGCGAGTTAGTTGTTGTTTGAAATGTGAGCAACACAAAGTTTGCCTGCTTGCATATTTTCTCGTACAAAGTGATAGTCAAGGGCTAGGTGTTTCATACGGGAATGAAACATTGGGTTTGCGCTGACATACGTAGCTCCTGAATTATCACAGTTGATGACCAAAGTGGAGGACAGAGGATGACGAAGCTCATGGAGAAGATTTTGTACCCACAAGATTTCGACAGAGGCAGCGGCGACAGCTCTGTACTCGACTTCAGTGGAGGACCGAGCTCGGGTCTTTTGTTTCTTTGAGGACCAAGATATAGGCGCCCGAACAAGGTATACAATTTAAGCCGTAGTTGATATGAAATCATCAGTGTCGCGGGCCTAGTCAACATTCGAGAAGGCGTGTAGGTTTAAGGGGCTATATTTGTGAATGGTTAGGCCCATGGTGGAGGTACCATTGAGATACTGAAGAAGACGGTGGAGAGATTGCATATGATCACGTTTTGGGGAGTGCATATATTGGGAAAATTTGTTAACAGAGAAGGCGATATCAGGCCGGGTGAGGCTCAGGTATTGAAGGCCACCGATTAAGGTGCGGTAATGGGATGGGTCGGGGAGTGGAGTGCCGGCGGTGGTTAAGGGGGGATGAACCGCAAGGGATGTGGGTTTAGAGTTTTCCATGTTTGCTTTGGCTAGGAGGTCTTGGATGTAACGTGTTTGACTAAGAAATAGCCCACTGGGTTGTTGTTGAACTTCCACTCCCAAGAAATAAGAGAGGTTGCCCAAGTCTTTCAGAGAGAACCGAGAGGATAGAGTGGTGATGAGAGTGTCAAGAAAGGAGGGGTTACTAGAGGTGATGATAATGTCATCAACATAGACAAGCAAGTATGTGGTGATCCCATTAACGAAGAGTGTAAAGAGAGAAGAGTCAGAGATAGCGTTGCGAAAATAAAGATGGAGAAGGTGGTTGAGAAGTTTGGTGTACCAAGCTCTAGGATCTTTTTTTAAACTGTAGAGAGCTTTGTTGAGCTTACTATGAGTAGGATATTTGGGGTCAACAAAACCGGATGGTTGGATTGTGCAGACATCTTCGGTGAGAGAGCCTTGTAAGAAGGCGTTGTTGATGTCAAGTTGACGCAACGGCCAACCATGAGCAACCACAAGGGAAAGGACAAGACGCACCATGTTTGGTTTGATTACGGGGCTAAATGTTTCTCCATAGTCAACCCCAACACGTTGGGTGAAGCCTTTGGCCACAAAGCGTGCTTTGCTTTGGGTGATGTTGCCATCTTTATCTCTCTTTATAAGAAATACCCATTTACAACCGACAACGTTTTGAGAGGGATGGGATGGTACAAGGGACCAAGTTTTGTTTTTGTGAAGGGCATGTAATTCAGCTTCCATGACTTTCTGCCAAGTAGGGCTTTTGAGTGCTTGGGTTATATTTTTGGGTAGGGTTGTTTTATGAACTTCGACATTGAGATTGAGTATGGAGATGGGTTTTCGAATGCCACTTTGGAGGCGTGTGACAATTTGAGAGGTTGTTGGGGGTGGGTTTGTGGTGGTGGACGTGGGTGGAGGAGGTGGAGAGGGCTGGGAGATGGTTTCGTCGGGGTTAGGTGATGAGGGAGGAGAAGGAACCGTGGGGGGGGGGGGGGTGGAGATGAGGTTTGTTTTTGGGAGTGGTGTTCGGATGGTAAGGGTTGCAGGGAAGGAGAGAGTACGATGGAGAGAGAGAGGGGAGCCCATTGATTGATAAGACTAGTGAGATTGATGGGTGTGGATTGTAATGTGGAAAAAGGGAATGTAGTTTCATTAAATTGGACGTGGCGAGATGTAGGGTTTTGATTCATGGATGCGCATCGGAAACACAAACAATCATAAAACCATGCAAAACCCTCCAAGGATCACAAGTCAAGAGACATAACGATGGTAAGGGCAAGAAATCAATAACACACCTTAGGGTTCTCCTTTGATGACTTCAAACGCGAATTGTGTCACGTTCTCTATGGTTGATCCACGCCTAGAGTTGATCCTAGAATCTCCCAAGTCCTTGGTGCTAGCCCAGAAGAGGAAGAGGAAGAAGAATCACGCAAAACGAGACCCAAAAAGGAGGGTCTCGACCTCCTTGTGGCCGACGGGGACGGGCGGCGGCAAAGGGGCGGTCGGCTCCCTTTGTTGCTTGCTCTCTCTCCTTTTGTTCTCTCCCACTCTTTGTTATGTTCAATAATGAGCATAAGTTATGTGGGAAGGAAAGAAGGAAGGTCCTTTTATATAGTCCAACAACTCCTTGCCAACTACCTAAAGGACTTATTCTAGTCCTACTAGAATTCAATTTAGTCCCTTCCTTGCAAATTAGTCCCTACTAAGTTTGCAAGGTTTTGCAAAGTGATCCTTCTAATTAATTAATCCAATTAATTAATTCCCAAATCTAGTTCAACTCTATATAGCGTGTGACCCCATAGGTTCTATCTAGTTGGTAGCAACTATTTGCTAATATGGAGCGGTCTCTAGCAAAACATCCATTCTAGCCAACTAATAGAATAGTCATCTTGACAACCTTTGTACAAGTAATTGTCTCATCCCTTTGTCTCTATATCCGGATTGGACACGAGACATACAAGTCACACTCGTATATCCAATCCATAGTTTCTCGATCCATGGGAATAGCCTTATTCGTGCAAATTACATTAATATCCCATATTGATTTATTTGAGTCTGGCCAGGCATTCTATAAGCACTATCCCTCGAGTGGCCTAGGATATTTGCTCCCGTTATGTGGGAGGGACAAATTCTATCTACGTCCACTACGATCTCTAAGCTTGCTTCTTATTGTATCCAGTACACGCCTTTATAACTACCCAGTTACGGTGTAGCGTTTAACGCTACCAAAATCACAATAATCCACAACTAGAATATCTAGTGACTTCAAGTCTAAGGATGAAAATACCATTGCACCGCGAGAAGCGCTTGTGACTCAACATAACGTGTATGTAGCCTTCTCGGAGATGGGTCAATCCAGTGCAACATTCCCTAATGCACACCTATGTGTTGGTAAGTGATATCTCCATATCAATCCAACCCCATACTATTCTATAGATGATTGTCCTATTAATCATTATACTTGACTAGGGATATTTAAGATAAACAACACAATTGTAAATCTAAGGACTTCATTATATTAAATATCCAATAAATAATAAATGAATTTCTAGCCACAAATAATTCATACTAAACTAGATTGCCTCTAGGGCATCTATTCCAACACGAGAGACATAGATGCGTGAAGTGGTAGGGTCGAGATAGTAGTAGGCACTTTGTGTGGGAGAGTATCCGATGAAGACTCGTGGAATAGACTTTGGTTCTAGTTTGTGGGAAGTGTATGGTTTAAGCCATGGGTAGCAAAGACAGCCGAAACTTCGTAGTTTAGTATAGTTGGGTTGGTGACCAAAGAGTTTGAAGAAGGGGGAAGCGTTGTTGAGTGTGGGAGTAGAAAGGCGATTGATTAAATAGGCGGGAGTGGAGGCAACATGCGACCAATATTCAAGGGGCATATTGGCGTGGGATAGGAGAGAGAGAAAGGTCTCAACAATATGTCGGTGACGACGTTCGGAATAACCGTTGTGTTGGGGGTATGAGGAGGAGTTGTTAGATGGGAAGTTCCATCAATAGTGAAGAAGTTTCGTAAGGCTAAGTATTTAGTACCGTTTTCGAAATTGAGGGTTTTGAGAGGGAGTTGGAAGTGTTTTTCGACTAAAGCCTTGAAGCGAATGAAAACAGATTTAGTATCTGATTTTTGTTTCAAATTGTAGAGCCAGATGTATTTGGAGTGGTGGTCAACGAAAATTAAATAGTATTTGAAGTTGTCATGAGAATAGATGGGAGAAGTCCATAGATCAGTGTACACATATTCAAGTGGAGCATTAGATTTGATGGAGGAGGTAGAGAACAGAAGTTTATGACTTTTATTGCAGGCACAATAATTACAATCTAGAGTAGAAATAGAAGAAACATTAAGATTACTGAAAGTTGCAAGAAGCTTAAAAATATTCCGGGAGGGATGTCCCAACCGATGGTGCCATGCTAGAGAGGAAGTGGTACTCGTGTAGACTTGAGAAGAGGTAGGGAGGAGCTCAAAGATACCCTGATTAGGAGTCCCTTGAAATAGCACTTTCCTCCGTTGAAAGGTCCTTCAAAAGAAAGGAATTGGAGACAAAAGAGATTGAGATATTATTGTCAGTACATAGTTGAAAGAGAGATATTATATTTTTAGAGATGGAAGGAACAACAAGAACATTTTTAAGTGTGAGAGAAGATAGAGAGCAAGATCCAAAGTGGGTTACATGAAGACCCTTACCATCACCGACTATTAGTTCTTCGGTTCCATAATATGGCGCATTGAGAGAGAGATTGTTAAGATCGTTGGTGACTTGGTGGGAAGCCCCACTGTCAAGCACCCACGGGGTAGAGGTTAGGGGTGATGGGAGTTGAGCCGTCTGGGCTTGCGGTTTGGTGTGAGAACGATGGGTGCGGTTTGGTGTGAGAACGATGGGTGTGATTTATAGGTGGTCGGGGAGGGGGAGGTGAAGCAGAGGGGAATTGGCTAGTGAACAAAGGACATTGGGCAACAACATGGCCTTGTTCTCGGCACCATTGTCACTTACCGAGAAAGGGCGTGACTGTTTTGGCGTGGGTAGTAGACCTTGGGTAGGAGGTCGAGAGGTGGTACGGGTGTTGCATCTTGATGTGGCAGCGAAGGCAGTGGCTGGAAGGGAAGGATCGGTTCGGGTTTGGGATTGTAGAATGGCTAGTTCTTTGTTGATAAGCTTTACATGAAGCTCTTCAAAGGTGATGATTGTGTCTCGGGCATTGGCTGAATCAATCACGGACTTGTAAGAGTCGTCAAGGCCAGCAAGGACTCTGTCAATGAGGTCTTCGTCTTCAATCGGTTTGCCAAGAACAGCGAGTTGGTCGGCACATTCTTTCACAGATCGCATGATTTCTGTGATAGTGGAAGTACCTTTGAAAATTTTGTTAATTTTGTCTTTGAGTTGCTTGATGTGGCCACGAGATGGCATGGCAAAGGTGTTGTTGAGTTTGTGTTAAAGCTGGGCTGAAGTTTAGCTTGAGAGATGAGAGGAACAAGGGTTGGAGAGATCGTTCCAATAAGGGCACCAAACAGTAGACGTTCTTGGCTATTCCAGTTGGTGAAGGCTGGATGTGAGGAGGTTTTGCCATCGCTTGTGACGGTGGGAGGTGGGCACGTGAGGGTGCTATCGACATAGCCGTAGAGGTCGTGGCCAACGAGAAGAGCTTCGACTTGAAGCTTCCACGATAGGTAGTTTTGTGAGGTGAGTTTCAGGACATTATGAGTGTTCACGACTGTGAAGGGTTTTGAGGGATCGGTTGTATTGGCGAGTTCAGAGGAAGAGGTGGTGTCGGGGAGGCTGGACATGGCTGTGGCAGTAGAGGCACGGATCAGTGCTCTGATACCATGAAGTAATGATAGGGAGAGAATAATTTAATTGTTATTTGACAATAACCAGTACATCATCTTTTATACTATACTATGATTACAACAAAGAGATAAGTACAAATCAAATGAGATAAGTATGGTAACAATAATAACAAAATTGAAGAGATAAATCAATGATTTGAGGGAGAGATTGTTGGACATTGCATGCATGCCGTTATAATTCCTATATACACACCTACAATTATGAATATTATATAGAGCTTTCGACAGAAAACCCCCTTGCAGTATCAGTTCGCTGACACTACGCTACCAACAGTTTCAATTTTGACACATAACCCCCTTGTAGTATGTACTTCACTGACATCGCGCACCAATCTTAGTAACGCCGTTAGTGGACATGGATTTCCATCAATGATGTGGCATTGCAGTATGGAAATTGACACATAACCCCCCTTGCAGTATGTGTTTTACTGACATATCGCACCAAAAATAAAATAAAAAAGTTTTGTTTCTTTTTTAAGTAAGTTTCTTTTTTAAAATTTAGCTTTTTTAAACATTAAAATATATTATTTATATATTCAGAATGCAACGCATAATATTTATTTATTTATTTTTATTTTTAAGTGTAAAGTGTCTTTTTAGCCTTTATTAAAAAGGCGTCTTTTTCATTTTTTTATCTTTTCTATTAAATAAATAGCATAGATATGCCCAAAGAATAAGATGAGAAAAGAACATATAGAAAAAAAAATGTTGATTTTTTATTATATTAATATTTTCTAAGAAAAAATATCTCATTTGACCTTCCTCGAAGTTTCTTGTAGTTACTAAAGAAATCTTTTCTGAGTTAAGAAATAGAAATTGTTCATAAAAATTGTCTTTTTTGGCCGTCATTAATTAGACATGACTATACATCAACATTATAAAAGACAATATTTTTAGTTTTGAATATTTTATTAAGGCTCATTAAATATTTTTTCTTTTGCATTAAATAAATAGCAACAATCTATCCAAAAAAAATGAGAAAGAACACACACAGAGAAAGAAAATATATATATTTTATGCTATTAATATATTCTCAAAGGTATATTTTTTAAAATGTATGTCTTTTAACCATATAAAACACACTTGTATTTTATATATTTTTACTGAAATATAACAAATATTTACTACATGAAAATGATATATTTTGTTTAAAAGATTACTTTTTTATATAAAAACTATAATTAAAAAATAATTTTATTTAAAAGAAAACTATTTTTTTTTTTAAATTTTTGGTGAGCGATGTCAGTAAAACGCATAGTGTAAGGGGGTTATGTGTCAATTTTCATACTGTAGTGCCACGTCACTGACAGAAATCCACATCCATTAACGGCGTTAACAAATTTGGTGCGCGATGTCAGCGAAATACATACTGCAAGGGAGTTATGTGTCAAAACTCAAACTGTTGGTAGCGCAGTGTCAGCGAACTGATACTGCTAGGGAGTTTTCTGTCGAAAGTTCTATTATATATTATCTTTAAAAGAGTCAAATCAAAACTGAAATACTTAAATCATACTGTAGCACACGGGGATAGGGATAACTCGGGAGTACTTGGTTTGTTTAAATACACAATATAAATATTCGTGATATAATTGTAAATTTATAATGTCACTTATCTCATATAAATTTTGATCTTAATTTGTGTAAAATAGTTCAAAATGAATGGTTTCTGCATATGCCTAAATTTAATGTCCAATGTCCATTTTTTAGCCCTTCTCCTTCGTAATTTCTCCAACTTTTGCTCCAAACCACCTGTACTTTTAGGTGACTTCTCTCTTTAAAATCAGAAATAAAGCTAAACGCATTCATAAGGGGAAAAAATAGAAAAAATGGCTGCGATGAAACTCTCTGCAATGCTCTTGGTGACAATGTTGGTTGCCGCGGCTTGCGTGATCACGACCGAAGCAACAGATTGTGGTAAAACCTGCATGCCCTCGTGTTTGGAAGCCGACAGCACGGCCAGTAAGGGACAATGCGAGCAAGTTTGTGACAACTTTTGCAAGACACAGGGTGCAGAACTGAACAACCCTCAAGGAGGTTAGTAATAATAATAATTCGTTCGAACTTAACTTGTTAATTAAAGTTGTTGCAATTTACTAGTTTTTTTCGGAATTTTGATGTTTGTGGTTCTTATTGTTTTCCCGAACAAATAAAAAATGGTTAATCCAGTGCCTAAGCGCGCGAAACACAAGGAGCCAAGCGTTGAGAAGGATTTAAATGATTCTCCTGCTCAAAGAAGAGGTAATTAAGGATCAATTAATCTCGTGAAACTCTAGAAATATTTTTTTTTGTAACTTTTTTTTTTGTAATATTAAGGTGAAATAATCTGAATGTTGTTTCAGGCTTCTGATTGAAGAACATATGAAATGAAGATCGGGATGTCAGAAGACGGACACATGCTCTCTGATGCTGCATTTGTTAATACTATATATGAGCTTTATTTGAAGCAAATATTAGCTTATTGTGCTTGCTATTTTCGTGATGAATTTTGTTTGTAATTTTAAGGTTTTTAGGTTATCAGTGTCGATCTATGAGGATCGAGTAGTATCCTTGCGAATAAGAACATAAGGTGTTTTTCTAGTTTATTCAATTAATTTGTAGATTTCACCAGATTTCGGGTATAGAAAAGTTACTAGTCCAGATATGATGCAGAATATGAATTACCGTGTTTTGGTAGTCTATATACTAAGGAAGGATGGCAATTTACTGTTCATCTATGTTGGTTGTCTTCCTAAGAGCCGTTAGATCCGTTATGTTATCAGTTATCATGTATGTTTATCTGCTACCCAAACAAGGCCTTACTGTCATCTTCTTTTGACAAACACGTCCTTAAATGTGATGAGTTCGGCAGGCCAAACAAGGCCTGACGAAAGATTAGTTTATGCTGGAGTAGGGGTAGAATCGATGGCGATTATTCAATGCAGCACTGGATTATTCAATGGCGATTACCATGGGGACGACGTCTCTCTATCTGTCGCTTTCTCAAGACCTGCTATTCAAAACTAGGGCTTAGTTCAAGGTGACATCGTTAACACCCTTTCGTTCCTCTTACTACTATTTTCTCTCTTTGGATACAAGTGTCTCCTCAGTCTCTCTGCTCTTACTGGCTTTCCAATCACTGCGATTTTCTGAAAATGATCGTCTGCTTATGTTTGACAATGTTAATTTACCACTTTTCTCTGAATTTTCATGGAAATAGGATGGAATAATGCAATGAGTATCAGTGACTTGGTCTTGTTTTGTTGGAGAAGTCTCCTTATGATATGTTTAGGTCGTGTCAAGAGATTTCATTTTAGGGTTGTTGAATAAATGCTTGGGATCTGTAGTGTTGATTGAAGAGCTTAACAAGTGTAGGTTATGAGAAACGAAAATTACGGTATACTCCTTGCAAGGAAATGAAGGTGGAGATAAGATATATCGTAAGGGTCACCAGCGGAGCCTAATTTACAGTCTATGTTGCACAAGTTCTTCTAAAATGTCACGCACCCGCACCGGGTGCCCTGGGTGCTTGGGTGCTTCATGGGTGCTTTGTGGGTGCTTCTTAGATATTGTAGGGTCATTTGAAAGTTTAACTTGAGACTTGACAGATGCTCTAAAAAATACAAGTACAATTTAACAAAAAAAACGTGCATCTGTGTGAACACTTCTAACCAATAAGTTACTCATCTACTCAAAGCTAAGAACAACGACAACGACATGAAGAGGTTATAATGTTGATATAGTAACTATGTTTCGATGAATCAGTGTATGAATTTATGCGTGATTATAATTTGGATTACTAATATTGTTTTCTTATGTTCGTATAAAGTATCGCAAATAATATAAAATAAAAATATTTTAAAAAAAAAGTTGCCGCCGCACCCTCCGCACCCGCACCCTTGAATTTTGGAAATTAGTCGCACCCGCACCAAGTTCCCGCACCCGCACCTGTAACGCCCCCGCACTTGTGCAACGTAGTTTACAGTAACATATACAAAGGAATAAATACCTCTTATTGAACTGTATGGAATATGGATGCTTCTTCTCTGCCAATTCGGGCGTTCGAATAAATAAATAAATAAAATTAGCTTATTGATGAAAGGAATTAGAACAACTACTAAAATATCTAGTGTTGAAACCACAGCGGAACCGGGATAAATCCATGAAATTCGAAGGTGAGCCAAGGTGATGCACCTCCTATGGTAAGTTTTCCAAGTGTGGTAACGGAGCAGTTAAGGGGCAGAGACGGGAATAGGGCATCAAATGATCTGCTGACATTTCAAAGCATGGGTATCACTTTCTCATGCAATCTACTGTCACCGAGAGTTCGAGGTTTACTGATTGTTGCTAGGTAGACAACAATCAGTAGATGGACACGACAACGAGTGTAAGCTTATGAGACATTCAAGTTGGGAGGCCGAAAACTGGATAAATATATATATATATATATATATATTTATATATGTATATACATATATGAATAAACCTAGCTCAATGAGAAGCACACCTCTAAGATCGCAGATCACTTTAACTGTTACAGTAGGCCGGCATTTACTTGGTCCCGAATTCTCCTAATTTGGCTTTGCTTCTGAAAACCCCATGACAGTCTTTTGTGATGACATGGAAGCTATTGAGATCGCCAATGCCTCAGTACAACGTGATCAGACTAAGCATGATGAGCTTGATAGGAACTACCTCGAAGACGACCTAAATTCTGGGAGGATAAAAGTTCTTTAATTTACGAGTGCATATCACTTGGCTAGTTTATATGAGGATTCATGCCATTCCCAGTGGTGCTATCCAAGTTGGGCATGTGTGATATCTATGGAAAGAATTGACTTACAACTATAGTATTCTGTATTATGCTATATCCTTATTAAGTTAAGATTAATTTCGTTGTATTATGATAAATAATTGGCAGATTGATTGCTCAGTTGACTTCCCTTACAATAGGTTTGAAGACTTTGTATAATATTCCCTGAGTCATCAAAAGGGAGGCAGGGGTAGGAATTGTGCATATCTGAGGTGGTATTATTTGGCCAGGTTGTCTTTCAGACCTTTTCAATCGGGGTTTTGTTGGGGGGGGGGGGGGGGGGGGGGGGGGTTAAAGGAGATTCAAGAGATAGGTGTATATACTGACTAAAAGTTGAGATTTTTTTTGTTGACTGTAAACGATAATAGTTAATTATGTTCTTTGTAGTTAAATTTACTGCTCTGTTTTTCTGTTTATAATTCCTTAGAGTTATAAAATCATGTTTATAATCAACTTAAGACTTGAAGTAAAACATACAGTATCAAACAAATAGTAGAGTGTCTTGACTATGAAGAAGTATGGACTATATTCAAGAACAAATGAAATTCAGTTTCTGTCCTGAAGTGCTACTAATCTAGTCATAAACTAGTAATTTAGTCAGAAAATGAAGTGTCCCAGTGATGAGTATTTTCTCGTGCTGGAAACCATAATTTGGAGGGTAAATTGATTTAGTTCTCTGCATCTGATAGGAATCCCCTACATCATAGCTTCTGAAGAATGCCAAGACATTTCCTCTCTAATTTAGTTTAAAAGTTTTCGAAGAGTATGTTTTGATAGAATTCAATTTTCCGCTTCTCTTTGAAGCATCCTTTTCTTGTATTCTCAAGACTGTTAGCAGTATATAGCCATTGAACTTGGTTGGGGGCTTAGCTTTCTTTCACTTCCACGGAGGCCTCAACAAGTCGACCCTTGACTTCGTCAAGTCCTTACATGGCGTGGCTTTGAATTACCTTCTATTCTATGTGGTCCCTTACATGCTTAGCCAAGTCAACTGATAGTGACAAACACACCTCTGGTGCTGCCAAAGGGATTTACAATTAAATTAATTATTTTATCCAAAATAATCTGTATATCTTGATCCTTAGTAATTGTGATTATCTTTTATCAAAGCACTAATTATGGGTGCTTCTCTTACAGTATCTTTTATGGTGTCGTTGATCTTTTTTCTTGTATCTGCAGCTACCTTCAACTTCATTAGTCTTTGCAGTGGAGATGATCAGCCAGTTGGTGTCAATACCTGCAGCAGTAAAGAGAGACAAGCTCTACTGGAATTCAAAGATGGTCTCACCGACCCTTCAAAGCGGCTATCTTCTTGGTCCCCCGATCAAAGTGATGACTGCTGTCAGTGGGCTGGTGTACGATGTCACAACTTAACTGGTGCTGTCATTGAGCTCCACCTCCACAATCCTTACGCTGATAACGATGATGGCATGCTAACTAGGAAGTATGCATTGGGTGGTTATATCAGTCCTTCTCTTCTCCAACTAGAATCTCTTAGTTACTTGGACCTCAGTGGTGATGACTTTCAAGGCACTCCAATCCCGAGTTTCTTAGGTTCTATTACAAGTCTGAAGCATCTCAACCTCAATGGCGCTTCGTTTGCGGGGCTCGTTCCTAGTCAGCTTCAGAATCTTTCCAGTATTCGTTATCTCAATCTCGGGTATAATGAAATGCTTCGTGTGGACAGCCTTGGTTGGATTTCTCATCTTCGTTCCTTGGAATACCTTGACATAACTTGGGTTGACCTTCACAATATTGAAGCTGATTGGCTTCAATTAGTGAGTATGCTTCCTTCCCTCTCTGAATTACATTTCTCAGGATGCGAACTTCACAGCATGATTCCACCACTTCTTGAACATGTCAATTTTTCTTCTCTTCAAGTCCTCCGTCTTTCTGAAAATGATTTCAGTTTCAGAATCCCTGACTGGTTGTTTAATCTAAGTAGTAGCCTTCGAGAACTTGATCTGATGGGAAACTCAATCTACGGTGAGATACCAGAAAAAATAACAACCCTCCGCAGGTTGAACTATCTAGGCTTGGATTCCAATTCTCTAACTGGTTTGATCCCTGCCGGAATCGGACAACTGAAACATCTTCAATTTCTTTCTCTTCAGTTCAACAAATTGAGTGGTTCAGTTCCTTGGTCTATTGGTAATATAACATCCTTGAAGTCATTAGTTCTAAGTTTTAATCAACTCAACGGAACTGTTCCAGAGAGTATATCGTTTCTCTCAAATCTGGAGAGCCTTTTCCTCGATTCAAATCCGGTGCTGGAAGTCATTTTATCAGAAAGGAATCTCGCCAACCTTTCAAACTTGAAGGTTTTATCCTTGTCCTCAGCCTCATTGTCTCTTAGTGTCGGTCCCCCCTGGACTCCTCCTTTCCAACTTGAATATTTAGATACGAGTTTTAGCGAAATTGGTCCTGAATTCCCATCTTGGTTGCGGTCACAGACGTCTCTTCAAGTACTGGATATTTCCATGTCAGGGATTTCAGACACTGTCCCTGATTGGTTCTGGGAATTCGCATCGGGAATTGGAATCATCGAGCTTGGTGGCAACCAAATTGATGGCGACCTAACTCATGTTTTCCTCAATTCAACCTCAATCGATATTAGTTCAAATTACTTCACTGGGCAGTTACCACAGTTAACCCCGAATGTGAAAGCTCTGAGTATTAGAAACAATTCTGTATCAGGACAAATTTCAACTTTCATTTGCGGGGAGAGTAACAGAAACAACAAGTTGGAGTTTCTTGACATTTCAATCAATAGTCTTTCAGGTGAACTTTCTGAATGCTGGACGCACTGCAGAGGCAAAACTCTTCCAGGACTGAAACCACCTGCCCAAGAAACTGATGACAACATGTACTGGATAATTGGGCTGGGCCTGGATTTGCATGTGCCTTCATAAGTACAGAGTTTGTTCTACTCTGTACTTCCACGCAGCTTGGAGACACGCTCTCTTTTGGTTTTTTGAAGACTTGATGGACCATGTCTATGTATTTGCAGTTGTGATGGTGAACCGAATCAAAAGGAGACGAGAGATCAGACGTCAGTGTTGGCTAAAAGGTATCTGCTTTTTTATTGTTTTGAGTTAACTGTTGTTGAATTTTTGGAATGTATCTACAACTTGGAGAGTTATGAATAAAATAAACTGTAAATTGTAAAAAGAGATGTGGCAACGGTAAATAGTGAAGAAATGATATGTATAAATTTTCTGTGGTTGTGATGCTTCACATTAGAACCCTTGCAGACTTGTAGATCTCCACCTTCACTGAAATACCCCGTTTTGTGACTACAGGTATTTTCTGATATTATTATAAGTGTTGGGAAGTTAATTTAATTGTAGAGAGTTAATTATAATGCTTTGAGAGTTTGGGGGGAACTTTGTGACTTTAATCAAAGGTTTTAGTGTCTTTTACTTGAGTTTGGGGGAGGTAGTTGTCTTTTGACAAAACTAAGGAGGAATAAGTGTCTTTTGACCTAACTTTTCCTCGTACGTAAAAGTTTCCTAATTCAAGAGGGTTTCCTACTTATGAAGTTGATTTTATTTCCAACTCTCATAAAACCCTCACTCTCCCTATTTTTCTCTAACTCTCTCACGTCTCTCACTCTCTACCCGTCCCTCACTCTCTCTCGTCTCTCTTGTGGTTGACGGCAGCAACCCGCCACCGCCGCCGTCCCTCTCTTTTTCCGTTGAGGTAATTTCTTCTCTCTTTTTCTCTTTTCTTTCTTTCTCTTTTTCCTTTCTCTCTTTCTTTTTTCTCTCTCTCTCCGTCCGTCTCTCTCTCCGTCCGCCTCCATGGGCGGCGGGTTTGAGGTAGTTTTGTTTCTTCTTTTCTTTTCTCTTGTTGATCTCTTATTCTTGTGATCACTTGTTCATGATTCATGTATGTTGCATGTAATCTTCCCTTGTACGTCTTTATAATTCTATATCCATAGTCATGAAAAAATACCCAGAACTGGGATATTTCTAAATCAATTCATATGAAACAAAAGCAGTGAATTGTGAACAAACAAAGTTAGTTTTTTGTAATTTTTTCTTTGATCTGTCAGTTCTTCGGTGTAGTACGATGCTACTTTAGCTTTTTAAGAGTTTTAATTTGGCTTTTGCATGGAGTTTCCAATGCATGGGCTGGAAGTCCTGAACACACCTGTTTTGTGGTAGGGACTGTCGAATCACTCCTGCATAGTCCCGAAGGGGCTTTTGTTGTACGGTTGGCCCAAAATGTGGGAAACTGAACGCCATCCTAATATTGCACATATTATTGCTTATATCGAGTCTAACATTTTTTTTACAATTTTCGGACCATCAGGCCCTGCTCCTCGAGAGTGAGCCTCTCCCTCTGCATATTCGGGAAGAAGCAAAGACGGTGAGATTTTTGAGGTATCAAGAAGGTCTGCCTGTAGAAGTTACAATGACTCACGACCCGGGAGCCATGGCTTTGTCACCTATTAAGTAATGCTTGTAAATTTTATAGGTACTTATAGTTTCTGGACTGGCGTATCTGTGTTTTGTGTTGCACACTTTATGCTTCTGGAGGCTGACACTGTTGTTGTGTACTGACTTCTATGCCTTAATGAAGTTATTGACATTCAGAAGAATAAGAGTTTATTTTTACGTGAATCTCTATTTAAAATCAGTAACAGTCGCCTAGACTTCTCAGATGAAGGTTGATCCTTTTGGTAGAATCTAGTGGATACTTCACGTACAAGTATGCCTTTCCAGGTTTTGAGCCATCAGATTGAATCGAATCTGCGGTACTTTGGTAGGTAAGACATTTTCAGTGTGTGGATTTGGCGATGAGACAGTGACTATAAGAACACTTAATGTTCTGATTAAGACATTCTGTTGTGGATCACATTTTTACTTGTTGCTTTTCTTAATATTTCGGTTTCTCAGATCCTGCCTCTTCTGGGTTTGAGAGAAGAAACAAATATCCTTCAATTTCCGTGGTATATCAGAGCTGGACAATGTAAACTAGTTCCTTTTTTTTCCTGCTTAGTTTAATTGCAAATATGGCTTCAGTTACTATAGAGCTTTGGGTTGTCACAGAATCGGACACATACTTTTATGTCATTATACGAGAAGTACGTTGTTCTGGCTCATTAGTAGCATTAGGATGTATACTCATCTGTTTTTTCCATGTTTGATGTGAGAAAATCTTGATGGCATATCTTTGCTTTTTCGAGCATTAACACTGACCATCATTTAAGTTATTTCTAATGTCTGTTGATTCTGAGGGACCAAAAGAAAGTATGAAGTATTTTTTTGGTGGAAGGAAAGTGTTAGAAAATCAAGCTATGTTGCATCAATCCCCGTTAAATTTGCAAACAATGATCAGCCGGCCTTGTTTTGACCGATTCTGCTCATTCATTAAATTTTTCCCAGGTTAATTTTATTGTATATTGAATTCTGAAACTTGTTTTGTTTCTTATCCATGGTTTAGTCGAGTGTCATATTTATATCTGAATAATTTGTTTGTTCTCCGATTGCATAAATCAGTTTTACATGTTTCTTGTCGGTTTTCCAGGATTTAACTGGAGGAACGCATCCGTTGAAGCACCTAATTCTCCAAATTTTGCCCTGGAGGTGGGTCAGGTAACCATTTTCCGTTATTGATTTGGCAATAGATCATCTTTCTAGTTTAGGCATTTCCTATCTGAAGTACTCTAGTCTGTAAGGAAAAAATAGTACAGCAAAAATGATGGAAGTTGAATCAACGATCTTCAGGAATTTCCCCCGAGAGTTGGTTTCTTGACAGATCCAGAGATTCCAAGTTTGTCATATTACCGACTTTCTTGGGTATCCCTCCAACCAAGTGGTTCCGAGACAAGTTCAAGAAACGCAATCCAGCAAGTCTTGACAAGGTGCCAAGGTGTCTCAGATGAAGGCTAATCATTTTGGTCGAGTGTTATTCATGTTTCTATTTTGAAGTTAAGACATGCCTTTCTTTAGCTCGAACCAAGTGGGATGAATCCTATCTTCCATGCATTTTCAGCCAAGTGTTTGTTTAACAACTCTGTTTTTAAGCAGATTTGTTTAAAAATAATATTTTTACTCAGTGAAGAATATACTAGTTCTTTCTTACTATTCATAGTTTTACTGGTAAATACTAAATAGTGGATAGATCATTGCTAGTCAGTACTATAGAATTGTCACTAAACCGGACCATATAATTTACTGGGTATAATTTACCTTCAAAGAAGTTGTTGTGGTGACTGTCACCATTAATTACTCAATTTGGTAGAGATATTGCTTTATTAGCAGGTTAGGAAGTATTATCTGATTCTTGCATTCACTTTTTGTATATGGGTGGGGCTAACAGAATATTTGATGTGAAAATTGTAATATCTTGTTTCTGCATTTTTTCAAGCATTACTACTGACAGTGCAATCAGTTGCAGTAGCTCCTTCAGAACTACTACTAACAACTAGTTACGGTGAGGAAGTATTATATGTTAGGTGGCAAGGGAGGTGTCGGGAAAACAAGTTGTGTTGCGTCACTTGCTGTAAAATTCGCAAACAATGGTCACCCAACCCTTGTTGTTTTGGCTGATCCTGCTCATTCTCTAAGTGATTCTTTTGCGCAGGTTAAATTCTCTTTCTTTTTTTTCTCTGCGTTTTATGTGTCTTCCATGTTCTAGCTGAGTGAGATATTTCTATCAGGAGAAAAACGAAACAACAATTCAGCTCTTCATCTTGTGCATTGTTTTCAAGGATTTGACTGAGGCATGGTACCTGTCCATGGACCTGATTCACCATTGTTTGCTGGAGGTCGGTTCAGGCAACCATTTACTGGCATTAGTTTATGCATTTTCTTTGTCCAAGTACTTTTGCCTGTAAAACTGTGGCAATTTCATAACAGATAAGCCCCGACAAATCTAAGGAAGATTTCTGTAGCGCAGCCCATAAAAATGGCGGAAGTGGAATCAAAGATTTAATGGGTGGTGGGTATGCTAAAGTAGACTTATGACTTACTTTAGATTGAATCTGATTTCGTAGTATACCTTTTGTAATACGAGAGCTAACTCTAAATGTGTTTTGCTCATTAGTAGATGAATAGTTACTTCTTGGAAAACAGGAGGTAATATAAGAAAGTCGTGCCGATACATGTGGATGTTAGTTTATAACTCCTAAGCCTACATAGTTTTTGTTTTCCGCACACATTCACTCACACCTTTAGAAGAATGACTTCCACCATAATCCACACAGCCATCTCCTACTGTCCTACAGAAATCATGCCGACTGCAAGACTTATGAACCGTCATGAACCGTAATGGCCCCATATATAGACAAATGGAAGTTATCTCATTCTCGAATCCCGTTAAATCCACCTCTTTTTACACGCATGTCTTGCATACATACATGCATACATACATACATACACATATGATGTACCCAAGATATAGTGAAACAAATCACTTGCAATTGTTATTGAAGCATAAATTATAAGTTTTGGAATTTTCAACAAAATCTCCAAACACATCAGAGCTTGATAGCATAAACAATGACTCTTTAGTTTTTATGATCTTGGTTGAAGAGTGGCACTTCCCGATTTTTCGGTTTTAGAAATCAGTAGCGGTTCCGGACTCGTTCTAGTGAGATGGGCGTGGTCATGTTGTAGTGGGTTCATGTTGTAGTGGGTTCAGGTCGCCTTCAGAGGACCTAGCTAAGTTAATTGACATGAATTCCGATTGATATTATTATGTCCGCCCAATTTAAATGTTCATGTTCCATTTGACAATGCACGCGGATGAAAGAGATCTTTTGATTTGATGAGTTTGCTATATTGTCCTTTATCTTGTGTGATGTTTTTATAGGGAACTGAAAAAGTAACAGTTTTAGAGAAGATATGGATAGAAGTAAAGTGAAAATTTTGTAAGTTTTATGGAAGCTAACGCATAAATTGGGACGGTTCATTTTACACAAGATGGACTGGTAAAATAGGAAGGAGGGAGTAATAACAGATCTCTAAAAGTCTACCCATTGATTTTTCAAGTCTTCTCTAGTGTGGCCGTGAAGAATAATCTTTCTTAGTGTCTGTGGCCCCTCAAAAGACTTAACCAAGTCAGCTTGATAGTACTATATATATGCTACCTCTGAAATGCTTGCTTGCTTGCTTGAACTTCAGTTGAGTACTTAAATCTGTTCTTTTTCTCTCTATCAAAGAAGAAGTAATTATCATGATGGGTGCTTCTGTTACAGCAGCATCTTATATGGTGTTGTTGCTGACCTTGTTCAACTTGATTAGTCTCTGCAGTGGTGCTCATACATGCAGCAGTAAGGAGAGAAGGGCGTTACTGGAGTTGCAGAAAGGTCTCACCGACCCTTCAAACCGGCTTTCTTCTTGGTCCCCCAACCATGATGATGAGGACTGCTGTCAGTGGGCTGGTGTTCGTTGTCACAACATCACCGCTGCTGTCACTGTGCTCGACCTCCACAATCCTTCTTATGATGATGGGTATGATTTCAGTCTTTCTTCGGGTGGTAATATCAGTCCTTCACTGCTTCAACTAGAATCTCTCACTTACTTAGACCTGAGTGGTAATGACTTTCAAGGTACTCCCATTCCAAGTTTTTTATGTTCTATCACAAGTCTCAGGTATCTCAACCTTTATGAAGCTTCATTTGGAGGCCTCGTTCCTAGTCAGCTTCAAAATCTTTCCAATATACGTTATCTCAATCTTGGAAGTGACTTTGGAGGAGAATTTAGGCTTCATGCGGACAGCCTTGGTTGGATTTCTCATCTTCGTTCCTTGGAATACCTTGACATGAGTTGGTTCGACCTTGGCGGCATCAAAGTCGATTGGCTTGGAGTGGTGAGCATGCTTCCTTCCCTCTCTGAATTACATTTCTTCGGATGCCAACTTGACAGCATGATTCCACCGCCTCCAGGACATGTCAATTTTTCTTCTCTTCAAGTCCTTGATCTCTCTTTCAACAGATTCAGTAGCAGGATACCTGATTGGTTGCTTAATCTCAACAGCAGCCTGAGGGAGCTTGATTTGTCAGCAAACTCACTGCACGGTGAGATCCCAGATAAGATAACAACCCTCCACATGTTGGAGGATCTACGCCTGTATGAGAATTCTCTAACTGGGTTGATCCCTGCCGGAATCGGACAACTGAAACATCTTCAAGCTCTTTATCTTAATAACAACAAATTGAGTGGTTCAATTCCTTGGTCTATTGGTAACTTAACATCCTTGAGCTACTTAGATCTAGGTTCTAATCAACTTAGCGGAACTATCCCAGAGAGCATATGGTTTCTATCAAACCTTGAGGGCCTTCTCCTCTATTCAAATCCTATGCTCAGAGGTATTCTATCAGAAGCTCATCTCTCCACTCTTTCAAAATTGAAGCATTTAGCCTTGTCCTCAACCTCGTTGTCCCTCAGTGTCGGTCCCCGCTGGGCTCCTCCATTCAAACTCGAATATTTAGCAATTCCCATGATTGGTTCTGGATTCGCGTATTGGTTGCGATCACAGAAATCTCTTCAAGTACTGGAGATTTCCATGTCGGGAATTTCTGACACTGCCCCTAATTGGTTCTGGGAATTTGCATCAGGAATTCCAGTCATCAAGCTTTCAGGCAACCAAATTAATGGAGATCTAACTCATGTTTGGTTAAATTCGACCTCACTTGATATTAGTTCCAATCACTTCGCTGGTCAGTTACCACAGTTATCCCCTAATGTGAAAGCTCTGAGCATTAGAAATAATTCTGTATCAGGACCAATTTCAAGTTTTATTTGCGGGGAGAGTAACCGGAACAATAAGTTGGAGTTTCCTGACATTTCAATCAATAGTCTCTCAGGTGAACTTTCTGAATGCTGGACGCACTGGCAGTCCTTGGTCCATCTTAACTTGGGTGGTAATAATCTCTCTGGTAAAGTTCCTGCCACAATTGGCTCTCTGTATAAGATTGAAGCTATGCAGTTAAGTCAGGATAGGCTATTTGGGGACATACCATAGTCACTCGGTAACTGTACCTATTTGGGGTTCATTGATTTGGGTGAAAACGAACTTTCTGGCCCTATCCCATACTGGATCGCAGAGCGAGAATCTATGATGGTTGTTCTTCGTTTACGATCCAATAAATTTACCGGCAGCATTCCAGTGCAACTATGTCAGCTATCCTATATCCAGGTACTTGATCTTGGGAACAATAACCTGTCTGGAACCATTCCCAAATTCCTGAGTGAATTTCATCTTTAGGGTATGGTGGTGATTATATTTCATTTCTGGAATCTCTTGAATTGGTCACAAAAGGTACAAAATGGATCTATGAAAGTAATTTGAAACTTGTGAGGTAGATGGACTTTTCCAACAATATGTTGTCTGGTACATGAAAGCAGGAGAAATCTTCCGTAATTTTCATTGAGTATTCACAAAGCTTATATAGAAATTACATACACTAATTTTGCTAATTACAATCGTAGTCCTCTACTAAGTACGGTACATACAAAACCGTCCTAAGACTATTACTCCCCCGCAGTCGAAACTGGAGGCTCGCCAACACTGAGACTGGAACGAAAACGCTGGAACAAGGGCAGAGGAAGACCCTTGGTGAAAATGTCGGCGTACTGATAATCCGCAGGGATGTGTAACACGCGAAGCTGACCCAAACGAACCTTCTCACGAACGAAGTGTAGATCAATTTCAACGTGTTTAGTGCGCTGATGCTGAACAGGATTACCAGAAAGATAGACCGCACTCACATTGTCACAGTAGACCACAGTGGACCGAGGCGGAGTGATGCGAAGCTGAAGTAGTAAATTCCGAACCCAACAGAGTTCAGAGACGGCGTTAGCTACACCACGATACTCAGCTTCGGCACTAGAGCGAGAGACCGTAGCTTGACGCTTGGACGACCAACTGAGAAGATTGTCTCCATAGAAGACACAGTAACCAGAAGTGGAGCGGCGTGTGTCCGGGCAACCAGCCCAATCAGCATCAGTGTAGGCGGTGAGAGAATCGGCAGCTGAGGCAGAGAGCCGAAGACCATTCTCAAGAGTCCCACTGATGTAGCGTAAGATACGCTTCAGGGCATGAAAGTGCGGCTCACGGGGGTCATGCATGAAGAGACAGACCTGCTGAACTGCATACTGGATGTCTGGTCGAGTGAACGTGAGGTACTGTAAGGCCCCAGCAAGGCTACGATATAGCGTAGGATCAGCAACCGGTGGGCCAGATGTAGCTGGGAGTTTACTACCTACCTCAACAGGGGTGGCAGTAGACTTACAGGTCGACATAGAGGCACGGCGAAGGATGTCAGTCGCATGCTGGTGCTGAGATAGGAACAAGCCGGACGAATCACGGGTGATAGCAATGCCCAGAAAGTGATGCAGATGGCCCAGATCAGTCATAGCAAACTCTCGAGAGAGCTGGGAGACAATCTGATCCAAGACAACAGGAGACGACCCAGTGATCACGATATCATCCACATAGAGCAAGAGGTAGACGATGTCCGAGCCACGAATGTAGACGAAGAGAGACTCATCGCACGTGCAACCAGAGAAACCGATAGTCTGTGTGAGAACGGTGGCAAATCGCTGAAACCAAGCACGAGGAGCCTGCTTTAGACCATATAACGATTTGCGTAACCGGCAAACAAAGTCAGGATGGCGTGTGTCGCGGTAGCCAGGGGGGTGATGCATGTATACTGTCTCAGAGAGATCACCATGAAGAAAAGCGTACTTGACATCCAGCTGACGGATAGGCCAAGAGCGTGTGACGACAATGCTAAGAACAGTACGTATGGTGGTCGGTTTGACAACCGAGCTGAAAGTCTCCTCACAATCTATCCCAACCATCTGTGACTTCCCGTTAGCCACCAATCGCGCTTTATAGCGCTGCAGACTACCATCAGCGCGAAACTTGTGGCGAAAAAGCCACATAGCTCGCAGAACATTAGCCCCTGCCGGGCGAGGAACCAGATCCCAAGTGTGGTTCGTAACCATAGCTCCAAACTCATCATCCATAGCCGCTTTCCAGTGAGGATCCGACAAGGCGAGGATGTGGGATTTTGGGAGGGGCGAGATGGGGTCTGGTGACTGGGCAGCTAAAGTGAGACGGGTGACTGGTTTGACTATGCCATGCATGGATCTGGTGGTCATCTGAGGAGATAGATGGGGAGGAGAAGTGGCCACTGGGCTCGGTGTGGGTGACTCAGGGGGGTCAGGTAACACAGGCACATAGGGTATAGTAGGAGGGCGAGTGGACACAGACCGACGGACGTAGTGCTGAGGAAAATGTTCCACAAGGGTCCTGGACGGGGAAAGCTGTGTGGGCGCCCTAGTAGGTGCGGGTGGTGATGTGGGTACCCTAGGAGGGGTGGGTGAGGGTGTGTGGGACACAGGGTTATGAACACGATGAGTGAATAGGGGAGACGGAAGACTGTCATCGGGATCAGACGTCCTGTGAACAGAGGGAGACACAGACCCAGGAGAGGAGAAAGGAAACACCGTCTCATCAAAGGTGACGTGACGGGAAGTGTGAACCCGACCAGTACTCAAGTCTAGACACCTGTACCCACGATGATTAAGAGGGTACCCCAGAAATACACACCGAACAGAACGTGGTGCAAGCTTGTGAGGCGAGGTGGCAGAGAGGTTCGGGTAACACAGACATCCGAACGTGCGAAGATGCTCATAGGAGGGTGAGCGATGGTAGAGGGCAACAGTAGGAATAATGTTGCCAAGGACTTTAGTGGGAAGAATGTTATGGAGGTAGACAGCAGTGAGAAGAGACTCAACCCAGAAAGAGGCTGGAAGAGAGGCCTGAGCTAGGAGGGTACGACTGATGTCATTGATTCTATGAATCATGCGTTCAGCTTTGCCATTTTGAGATGACGTCTGAGGACACGCAAACCGAAAGACAAGTCCATGGTTAACGGCGTGAGAGTGAAAAGAGCCATTATCGAATTCTCCACCAAGGTCACATTGGAAACTCTTGATGGGGCGCTCAAATTGAGTTTGGACGAAGGTAGTGAATTGTTTAAATTTTGATATCGCTTCGCTTTTCTGTTTAAGTGGGAAAACCCAGAGAAAATGGGTATAGTCATCTAATAGTAGTAGGTAGTATTTGTAGTGCGATTTTCTTAAGACCGGGGATGTCCATAAATCACTGTGAACAATGTCAAATGGACTAGAAGTAGAAGAAGTAGATGGTGAAAAAGGCAAGCGCACATGTTTACTAATTTGACAAGAATGACAAAGAGCTTCTGAATTATGCCTACTACAAGAAATGAAATGACTACTACGAAGCGAATCTAAAACTAGACGCCCGAGATGACCAAGGCGGTTGTGCCAAACGGAAGCAGGAAGAGCAGCAAAAGAGACAGCAGACGACGGTGGTGGGACAGACTGGAATGGATAGAGATCACCCGAACTGTTGCTCCTCTGTAAAAGAGCTCCCGATCGTAGGTCCTTTACAGAAAAACCAAAAGGGTCAAACTCAACGGAAACATTGTTGTCAGTAGTGAATTGACGAACAGAAACTAGGTTTTTGATAACGTTTGGGGTGAGTAAGACATTTCTAAGGTGAAGGGAACGGGAGTTGGTGGTAAGGGTGTGATTGCCGGATCCTTTCACTGGAATGCTAGAGCCGTTTCCCACAAGAATGTTAGGAAAATGACAAGATGACGAGAGGAGAGTATACCTGACTGCGGAGTGAGATGAGCAGATGCGCCGGAATCAAGATACCAAGTCTGATCCGGAACATTGAGTGTCATGCCAGAGAACTGAGATCCCAAATCAGTAGCAGTCGGGTAGGCAGAAGCAGCTGTGAGGCCCTGCTGTCGCGCAGCCGGTGGTGGGCCGAGAAGGCCAGCAAGGCTGGGCCGAGGAGTACTCCAACCCGGTCTCGGGGAATGGGGGCTTGACTGAGCAGTTGGGGATGAAGAGGCAGGACACCACACCCACCTGCCTTGAGGATAGGCAGGCAATGGTTGGTGCTGCTGAGGGTGTTGCTGAGTGCCTTCACGACCTTTTTGTCCAGACTGACGACGATTACTGTTGCCTGGGCGTGCTAGAGGGGGAGCAGCAAATTGCTTGGCGGTCGACATGACGGGTGAGCACGAAGAGAAGCACAACTGACGAAGAATTACAGTACCAAATACCCCAACGATTCAGGGGCACAAAGGACACAACAACTTTGCACAAGTGGATTTGAAACCTCCAATGCAATTAATAATTTAATGCTCGGTAATTGGTCCTTGGTACCCACTGTGTTAATAAGACTAGCAACAATGGCACTCAATTGTTGAGCCACACAAGGGCATACAGTGAGAGAAACTGGACTTTGTCTTCTAGCAGATTTTGTATTTTGCCCCAATTGATCAGCAACCAATTAAAGAAATCACATGGACCCAAATAAAGAAGATGTATAAGGAGTGGCCCACAAAAGATATAGCAAAGGAACCCAACAATTACAGTACTCAACAGTTGAAGACGGTCAAGTGCAATCAGAAGGCATTCGGCGCAGGGGACAAATTGAAAAGAGAGAGCAGAGGGTCGCGAGAGACGGCGATAGACTTCAAGCTTGAGCTGAATCGCAAGGAGGAGGTCGCCGGCTGCTGAGAAGAAGAGGACGCCGGGAACGAGGGCTACCGTTGCTTCGTCGGTGAAAAGAGGGGACGAATCACGGCGAGCACTGTGACGGAGCTAGGGCTCGACGACGAGTAAATCAAAAACGGATTGGACCTGATGATGGTCGAACGATCAGACAGATTAGGGCACCGCTGCAGTGGGCAACGGCGATGAGGACAAGTGGGTCGCTAAGTGCGACGGTGAAGAAGAAGAAGAAGAAGAAGAGGGCGGAAGCAGGGGTTTGGATCGGAGCCTAAGGCGGCGACGGCAGTGCACAGAGAGGACGTGCGGCAGCGGCAATTAGGTTCGCTCTGATACCACTAATTTTGCTAATTACAATCGTAGTCCTCTACTAAGTACGGTACATGCAAAACCGTCCTAAGACTATTAGTACAATCCCTGCCAACATATCAAGACTTGCTGGATTGCGTTTCTTGAACTTTTCTCGGAACCAATTGGTTGGAGAGATGCCCAAGGAAGTCGGTAATATGACAAATTTGGAATCTTTGGACCTCTCAAGAAATCAACTCTCCGGGGAAATTCCTGAACGCATGTCCATGTTGTCATTTGTGAACTACTTGGACTTGTCACACAACAATTTCTCAGGAAGAATCCCATTGAGCACTCAACTTCAGAGCTTCAACGAGAGTAGCTTCCTGGGAAATGTTGGACTTTTTCGAGCTCCTCTTTCAAAGCACTGCAGAGACGATACTCTTCCAGGGTTGAAACCCCCTTACAAAGAAGATGCCCAAGAGACAGATGATCACATGTTCTGGTTTTATGTTGGGGCTGGACCTGGATTTGCATGTGCCTTCTGCGGAGTTTGTTCCACTCTGTACTTCAACTCAGCTTGGAGACAAACTCTCTTCCATTTTCTTGAAGACGGTATCAACCATGTCTATGTATTTGCATACGTGATGGTGAAGCGAATCAAAAGGAAGCTGAAGAGATCAGATGTCGGTGTTGCCTAAAAGGTATCAGCTTTTTTTGTTTAGAGTTAACTGCTGTTGAATTTTTGAAATGCATCTACAACTTCGGTACTGATAAATACGAAAAACTGTGAAAAGATATGTGGTAACGATGAATAGTGAAGAAATGAAATGATATGTAAACGTTTTCTGTTGTTGTGATGGTCTACTTTAGTATTTTTAGGAGCTTTTGACTATCGGATAATCCAGATCTACGACCGAACTGAGTCATACCCTTCCCATAAGACAAGAGTAGAATATACGTACCTGAAGAAATGAGATTTGAAGCACTAAATATAGATGTTTGAGGAAGCTTAAACTATTCAATTTTATTTTTATTTTTTTTGGTTTTGCATTGGAATTTCCAGTGTTTTGTGGGAGGGATTAATAGATGGCGGCATATTGTTTGGGAATGGGTTTTTTTTTTGTCTGGTGGGAGTAAAATGTGGGAAATTGCTTATATCGACTCATAACAGTTTTCTTGCATGCAATTACAGGACCCTTATCGATGAGCTGCTTCTCGAGGATAAGCCACTCCTATTTGCATATTTTGGGGAATAAAGAAATAACGTCTTATTTTGTGAAGGTTATTATAATGGCTCGTAATCTGAAAGTCTTTGGTTTTGTCCTTTACTACGTAAGGCTAGTAAAGTATATATATATATATATATATATATATATATATATATATATATATATATATATATATATATATACGGGTTTTGTATATTTTTGGACTGTGTACTACTTTACTGTGTACCGCTAGTAAAGTATATACAAATGTGTACGTGTTTTGTGCTGTACACTTTCTGCTTGTTGTGGCTCACGTAGTTGTTGTGTACTCGCTCGCATGGCTTAATGAAGGTTTGATGGTTTTGGTAGAGTTTGATGGATGCTTGACATGCTGTTGTGGCTTTTAAGGTTACAAATGGTATTGAATGCGATCTCCAGTGCTTTTGCAGGCTTCAGATCTCACTTCACATGGCAAGAAATGAAGCTCATAACGCCCTTTCACCGTTTCATGGTGAAATCTGCCATACCTCATCTGGGTTTTAGAGCAGAAGCAACTGTTCAATTCTCAGTGCTACATGTTTTCTGGGTTGGGAAAAGTGTGGATTTACAATGTACATTTCATTAGTTATTAGAATATATTTTGGGTTATAACAGAATTGAACGTACACTTTGTGCAATTAAAAGGAAGGTATCCTTTTTGTCAGAAACTTTCTCTACTATATAATTTGTTAGCCATCATGATTATGTATCATCTATTAAACCATATATTGCTTTTGGGCTTCTTAACCCACTGTATTTACTCTTGGGCTTCATATCACAATGTGTTTATTTATCTTTGTAGTTTGGGCTGCTCTATAAAGCCCAATCCTCTTAGCCCATTCTCTTAATTACCGTTAGGGTTTATTAAGAGCCGTCCGATCATCTCCTAGATCTGAACGGCTCTTTATGTTCTCTGTATTTATCATCTCCGCCTCTTGGTTGCTGGTTAAGTGAATGTAAATATTTTCTCTCTCTAAACTCTTGTTCTCTCCAGAACTCTCTGTGTTGTTCTTGAATTCTTGAGAATCCATTCATGGTATCAGAGCACCTCTGATGTCGATCATACCCACACCACCGGCTTCACAGCCGGTTTACTTACTTGCAAATATACACAACCTCATACCCTTCAAACTCGATAGCTCAAATTTTGTTCTTTGGAAACATCAGATCCAAACTATTTTTCGCACACACTCTCTATTTGGCTTTCTCGATGGCACATCTGAGTGTCCGCCTGAGTTTCTCACCACAGAAGCCGGTTCGGTCCCAAATCCGGCCGCCATATCTTGGGTTTTGCAAGATCAAGCGGTCTCTGCAATTCTCAACGCCACTCTATCCACCGACGCCTTGACTCAGGTCATTGGTTCCTCCACTTCACGCGCCGCCTGGTTAACCCTTGAACGCCGTTATGCATCCCTCACCAGATCCAACATCCTACAGTTGAAATCCGACCTTCAAACCACCAGAAAGAGGTCCGACTCCATCGATGTCTACATGCAAAAGCTTACCTCTCTGCGCAACCGTCTTGCCGTCTCCTCTGTCTTGATTCCCGACGAAGACATGCTTCTCTATGCCCTTAACGGGCTTCCGGCGGAATACAACTCTTTCCGATCCTCGATTCGGATCCACTCGTCTCCGATCTCCTTTGAGGAGTTGCATGTGCTGCTTAAAGCCGAAGAACAGATGCACGAGTCACAGATGCCTACCTCCGACACCTCTCACCCCTCCGCCTTCTATTCCTACGGCGGCAGATCTGGACGTGGTGGCCGTTTTCCCTCCGGTCATCGTGGTGGACGTCCAGGTCAACACGGCGGCGGCAGAGGGGGACGAGGAAACCCTAACTCTGGTTATGGGTCCGGGTACGGGTCTAACTCTGGATCCGGATCTGGAAATGGTTCTTCAGGCGGGTCCGGGTACGGGTCCGGACCCGGGTATGGATTCGGATCGGGTACCGGGTCTGGTTATGGTAACGGTTCGGGTCGTGGTGTGCCGGGTCGTGGGGGTTATGGAGCTCCACGAGGCAGAACTGGTTCGGGTCGAGGAGGCTCTTCTAAGGTCACATGCCAGATCTGTGGATATGACTTCTGCTTTGGATTGTTACCACCGTATGGATTACTCATATCAGGGCAGGCACCCACCAGAGCAGCTCTCCGCCATGGCTGCCTCCTCATCTCAACAGTGTCAACCATCCTCTGAGCTTTGGCTCACTGACACCGGAGCATCCAACCATATGACTTCTGAGCTGGCCAACCTCTCCTTGATTGAACCTTATGCTGGTAATGAACAAGTAACAGTTGGTAATGGTTCCTCTCTGCCTATCCAACATTCTGGTACAGCTCTTCTTACAACTGCTAATCATTCTTTTACTCTATCTAAAACATTACATGTTCCCAACTTGTCTGTCAATTTGCTCTCTGTTAATCAACTTTGCACTGAGCACAATGTTAGATTTATATTTGACAAAACATCATTTTGCATTCAGGACATCACTACGGGAAAAATATTATACCAGGGTCTCAGTAGAAATGGACTTTACCCTTTGTCTCCTCACTCTCTGCAAACTGGTCCTCAAGCACACTTGGGACAAAAACAACAAACTCAACTGTGGCACTCACGCCTTGGTCACCCCTCACATGCTGTTTTACTTAAATGTTTTTCTTGTTCTGATTTTGTGTCTAAATCTGGTACTCTGTGTGAAGCCTGTTTGGCTGGAAAAATGAAAAGACTTCCTTATCCTGTTTCTGATTCTGTTACTAACACTCCTCTGCACTTAATTCATTCGGATGTTTGGGGACCTGCATCAACTTTATCTTATCATGGCTACAAGTATTATGTGCTCTTCATTGATGATTTTTCACGTTATACATGGCTTTTTCCACTAAAATTAAAATCTGAAGTTCATGCTACCTTTATGAAATTTAAAACTTTTATTGAGAAACTTTTGGGTTATTCAATTAAAATCCTTCGATCTGATGGAGGTGGTGAGTATACAGCTTTTGTTTTTCACAAATCATTAGAGGAACATGGTATTTCACATCAAAAATGTTGCCCACACACACCACAACAAAATGGGATTTCTGAACGTAAGCATAGACATATAGTTGAATCTGCTGTGACTTTACTTCAGAATGCATCTTTACCTAAATTTTTCTGGTACCATGCTGTAGCCACTGCTACTTACTTGATTAATCGCATGCCTAGCAAAGTCACAAATAATAAGTCTCCATTTGAATTATAATTTAACAAAGCTCCTAATTATAGTCATCTTCGTGTTTTCGGATGTGCTTGCTATCCATGCCTTACACCATATATTGCTTCCAAACTAGACCCTAAAACCAAGCAATGTATTTTTGTTGGTTATGCAGAAGGTTATAAGGGTTATCTTTGTTTTGATAAACTTTCTAACAAGTTCTTTATTAGTAGGGATGTGGTATTTGATGAATTCTCTTTTCCATACTCAAAATCTACTTGTACTACTACTTCATCTTCTCCACAACAAACTCATTCTTCTACTTTTCTGTTTCCAGGTTCTATCAATACTGAAGGAACAGATACTTCACCTCCTCTTAGCTCCAATTCTCCCTCTAGAACTGCTACTACACCTGGTTTTAACCAGGACTCAGAAACAGCTATAAGAACAGATACTACACCTGATTTTAACCATGGTCTAGAACCAACTGCTGAGGGTAGTCCTCTTCTGCAGCCACCTGGGGTTCAAGTCCCTTCACCAGTGGCTCCACCACCCACTTCTGCAGGGCTCACTGTCCCCAGCAGTGGCTTGGCAAACCAGGACCATGACCCAATGATGAATTCCCCCCTCCCCCTCCAGGTCACCATATGCAAACACGCAGCAAATCCGGTATTTCAAAGAAAAAATTGATGTACCATTCTAGTTTACAATCTGTACCTAAGTCTTGTTTTTCTTCTACTTCTTTTTACACCACACACACTGATCCCACTAGTTTTACTGAGGCTTCCAAATACCCTCAGTGGCGCCATGCTATGGCTGAGGAATTTGCAAGTCTCACACAACAACAAACGTGGAGTCTTGTTCCTCCTCCACCATTTACCAATATCATTGGGAACAAATGGGTATTTAAAACCAAAATTAACCCCAATGGTAAGGTTTCTCGGTATAAAGCTCGTCTAGTAGCCAAAGGGTTTCATCAAACCCCTGGCCTTGACTACGACGAGACTTTTAGTCCCGTAGTTAAACACACTACTGTTAGATGCATTATAGCTCTAGCTGCTAGCTTTGACTGGCCTTTACAACAGCTAGATGTAAAAAATGCGTTTCTTCACGGCTACTTGCGTGAAACAGTTTACATGAAGCAGCCATCTGGGTTTGTTAACTCCCAATTTCCAGATTACGTTTGTAAACTCCATAAATCGATTTATGGGCTTAAACAAGCACCCCGTGCTTGGTTTGAGCGTTTCACCACCTACTTGCTGTCTCTAGGTTTTATTGCATCTTATGCCGACACTTCATTATTTATTCGTCACTCAAAAATATGATTACTGTTTTATTGTTATATGTTGACGATATTATCGTCGCTGGAAATGATCTTTCCTACATTAACACTTTGATTTCTCAACTTGGGACTGAATTTGACATGACCAACTTGGGCCCTCTCACTTATTTTTTGGGCCTCCAAGTTACTCGGTCAGCCCAAGGTATTTTACTACACCAAGAGAAATACATCATCGATCTTTTAGCTCGTTTTAAAATGAGCAATTGTAAGCCCAGCCCAACTCCATTGGCTGCTGGTGTTAAATTTCACATTAATCAAGGGGATCCTCTACCTGATCCAACAGTTTTTCGCCAATTACTTGGTGCATTACAATATCTTGTTTTTAGTCGTCCTGACTTAGCTTTTTCAGTTAACCATTTATGCCAATTCATGCATTCTCCCACAACAATTCATTTTAGTTGGGCTAAACGCATTTTACGATATCTCCAAGGCACAAAATCTCATGGTTTATTTTATCAAAAGGGTCATCTCCCACTCCAAGCCTTTACGGACGCGGACTGGGCTGGTGATCCAACTGATAGACGTAGCACAACTGGGCTGGTTATTTTTCTCGGCCCAAATCCGGTCCATTGGTCCGCAAAAAAACAACCAACAGTTGCTCGCTCTTCCACCGAAGCAGAATACCGTGCTTTAGCCACGGCTGCTGCAGATATATCTTGGTTTCGCTATCTCTTTACTAAATTACGATTTGCTTTGCCTAATCCTCCTACTATTTGGACTGATAATTACTATGCACTTTCTTTAACTGCAAATCCTTTGTTTCATGCCCGAACAAAACATATCGAAATTGATTATCACTATATTCGTGAAAAAGCTCTTCGAAAGGAACTTATTGTGTCTTTTGTTTCAGGTAAATCTCAAGTTGCTGATATTTTTACCAAGTCTCTGCCTGCTGCTGATTTTGACAAATTCAAAGCTAAACTCATGGTGTGCAACTCACCATCAGTTTAAAGGGGGATATTAAACCATATATTGCTTTTGGGCTTCTTAACCCACTGTATTTACTCTTGGGCTTCATATCACAATGTGTTTATTTATCTTTGTAGTTTGGGCTGCTCTATAAAGCCCAATCCTCTTAGCCCATTCTCTTAATTACCGTTAGGGTTTATTAAGAGCCGTCCGATCATCTCCTAGATCTGAACGGCTCTTTATGTTCTCTGTATTTATCATCTCCGCCTCTTGGTTGCTGGTTAAGTGAATGTAAATATTTTCTCTCTCTAAACTCTTGTTCTTCTCTGTGTTGTTCTTGAATTCTTGAGAATCCATTCATCATCATCACGACAAAATTCTGAATAGCAGTGAATGATTTACTTCGATTGACTTGATACTACGTCTTTCTGATAACCGAATGAAACAAATTTAACTCTGATTTTGTCAACAATATTGCACGAACAGATGTGTACTCTCGATATTGTCAAGTGTGCTCTAGAATTCCCTTGCTTGACAATGTTCCAGGCTTTACTTGTCTATGTGGAGATCAGAGATGATTGCTTTTAGGAATTGTGATTTGTTAGGTAGGAGTCAGGATTTCTCTATGTGGAGATCAGAGGAGTTCTAGCCCTCTTCACAGCAACATAATCTCTTTCTATGAACTTCTCATCTGACAGTCTTATATGTGCAAAATTGACTTCATTCCTGTCTGACTCTTGCGCGAATGTCAGTCTTATATATCGCTCCTTCACTGCAACAACTAGAGTCTCCCTCAGTGATTTGAATTGAATCTGAGGTACAGTTCTCTAGTTGGGTCGATTCCTGCAGTAATCGGACTACTGAAACATCTTGAACCTCTTTATCTTGATAACGAATAGCTTGAGTGGTTCAATTCCTTTGTTCATCTGTAACTTAACATCCTTGAGGTTGTAAAATCTAAGTTCTAATCAACTGGATGGGACTATTCCAAAGAGCATTGGACATTAGAAAAACATCCCTCCAAGGCTTTCAGGATTATTGAGGGCTTCTATCCTTGTTTGAGACCAAAGAACCAAAAACGATTGCCAAAGACGACGCTTAAGAGTCTAAGCACCTAGACTTGCAACGATGAACCAGATGAAAAGGAGGTTGAAGAGATCAGATGTCAGTGTTGGCTATTAAGGTATCACGTTTTTCGTAATAATTACTGTTAAATTGGCTAGCTATTCAGTTTTTCATACTGTGTTTATTCAAGAATCTATTTTCAAAATCACCAAACATACACAGAAAAGTAGTGAATATGTGTCCCTTGTGAAGCTAATTTAGTATAACTAGTGTAGTGAATACTGAACCAATGAAATCAGTTTATGTCATTCTTTTCTCCACACTTTTTGTTCGTCTTTGAGCTCTTTGTGTCCCTTGTGATGCTAATTTGCATCTGAGACCTTTATTCTTGCTTTTGACACGAGTATATATAAGCCTGTTTTGTTGGAGGGATCGTAGGATGGCTGCTGCATTTCTCTCTGGGTGGAGCAAGAAGCAGCAACACGTGATTGAAAATCATCCTTGGTTTATTCCCATTTGGCACAAATTTAGTGTGGTGCTACTCAGGGACAACCACTCCTTTTGTGTGTTCCGGAATATGCAAAGTGTGTGTACCTTAGAGGAGGTATGAAAAAGGTCTTGCGTAAGGAAGTTAACAAGTGTTTGGTTGCTACTCAATGCTTGTAAAATTTTTGGACTCGTGTGTGTTGCCTTTTGTGACGTACTTATGACTGAATGAAGCCTTTTGATGGTTGAGAAATAAAATTCACATTTGGCTTGTGTAGTTGCCAAGGTGACTCAGATGAAGGCTAATTATTTTGGTATTATTGATGTTTCAACTTTCAAGAGTAGACGGCTAGCTGGGAAACGAAAGGAACAAAAAAGTAGAGGGGATTGGCCTTCAATGACTTGTTAGATTTAAAATGGGTATGCTAGGAAAGCAATTCTGGATATTACTATAACGATCCAGAATCTCTTGTACGTAAAATTTATAAGAGTAAATATTTTGCTAACATTAGTATTTTTCAGGCTCCAACCCTAAAGGTGTGTTCCTACACCTCAAAATGGAGAAGTGTTGGCTCTGCGAAAAGGATTGCAAATGACTTTCAAAATGGGTTTCAGAAAGATGGAGATTTAGGTAGATTCATTAAACCTCTCAAAGCAATTGAAGATTGTGAAAAGAGCACACCAGAAGAAGTGTGCCACTTTAATGGTACGTGTAGAAGGATAAATGAGTAGTGAGTACAAAAGTACTACAGGCGCAATGCCAATTCAGTAGCGGATTTGCCAAAGAGGCCTTAAAAGCCCAGTTAAACCATGTGTGTGGTTTGAGGAGGGGCCGGCTTGGGCTCTTAGTGTTTTACAATCAGATTTAACTGGGCTTGAAGCCGGAAAAAAATTAGAATAAAACATCTTTGTTCCCTCCCTCAAAAAGAAAACTACTCATGTGTTTTGTTAACTCTTCCTACTTTGACTTTTGTATTTTTAACGGATTCAGTTTGACCTTGTAATTTAATTAGTAAAACGATGCAAAAATTTGATAATCTTTTTATGGTGTTGTACCAAAAGTTACATCGTTTAGCTATCCAAATCACCATATCAAAGTGACGTGATTATGGGTAAAAAAGTCGCACGAGGAAGAAGATGGCGAAACGGATGTAGTATACTCAAGCCTTCTATGAGAACTAATAGATGTAAGTTGCCTATTTCATCAAAGGTAGTACCTTAGTGGCTGTAGTGGTTACCTTCCTTTCCAGATCTGGCCAAGTTTAAGTGTTTCTAATCAATATAATTATTGTAAGAACATCTACAATGCAATTAGGTAAAAAATAGGCATATTATGCCTAAGAATAAGATTTTGCATTTTTATTTTTGCACTAGGCTCCAATGCTACTAGCTATAAATTAGGCAATTTAAATTGAATGTTAATAGTTAGAGGTTTTTTTCACGTACTAGATGAAAATTAAAAGAAAGATTTAGGACAAGTGGTGGAGAAATTATAGGAGAAATAGTTTACAAAATTAGTCACACCCAAAAAAAGTGGACAAGTGTCTCAAAAACCTAAAAAGTAGGGGAAAAACAATGATGGCTGGGGAATAACTTCGCCAAGTTTGACAATAATGATGCCTATTTTGTATTTTGCATAGTAAGATGCATAATCTATTGGACTTCTAATTTTGTTCAACTTCTTTAAATTTTGTCTAAGAATACCAATTTACCTAATGCATTGGAGATGCTCATGGGTCGTAAAATTAACTATTTGGTCAAATATTTGCCAATAACTGTTTTGAGATAATTGTGGTGTCCAAGTCAGTTTGCACGCACCTCGACTAAACTCAAGGAACCCCACAAATTATTAGTCGTCGTGAGATCCTCAAGACTTCAAGGTGAACAAATGCTCAACTCTCAAACCTTACCCACTAGACTAGCACTTGGGGTAATAATTTGACAATATAATTCATAGAACAACACTATTACAAAACAAATACACGCAAACAAGGTTATTGTTGAAGGAATTATAGTAAATTTCTAAAAGAACTTAAAGAGTGAGACAACTCAAGTTGCCAATCAATTCTCATGGTAACATAGGTATCCATGTCATATAAATGCATCACTTCTCTTGTACTAACACAAAAGGAGAATACAACTAGTTTGTAAAACCTTGTTTGAGGTAACAAAATCACCATTGTGCTTAGCGGAAGCAGTTCACTCACATTCTTTTTTGCAGATTCTAATATTAACTTTATTGAATTTGTAACCCACCCTATGTTACCTGACTCGGGTGCGGGTGTCATGTCGAGTGTGTATCCGGAGATCGGAGTTGTCTTTTTGTTGAAATTTAAGATTCGGAGTCTCGGCTGAAAAGTACCCTTCTTCTATTTCATGTGTTTGTCCTGTGCAATTTGTGCATCCGTTTCAGTACAGAAACGAGTTCGATGACATTTTCTATCATGTCAAGGACCATTCTGAATTAAAAGAACTATCTTTTTTTTTTTAGAAAAGGATGAGGCTTTTATTAATAATATGGGCTGCAAATTACATTGTATAAATCCACAATCTGTTGGACCCAACTTGGGCCTTCTTCAACCCAAATGACAGAATCAGTAATAGAAGCTCCATATTTAGCGAGTGCATGGGCTGCCAAGTTGGCTTCTCGACACGTGTATGCAACCGACGCGTGTCGAAATCCACTCAGTAATTGCTTCGTCTTCTCCAGATACACTCCCCCGAGAGATAAATCGACCTTATCTCCTCGAAACCAGCTGCTGAGAGCTCTACAGTCGCATTCAATAATGGCGGAGAGACAGATCATGTCCAGAGCGAAATTTGTTCCTTCCCAAAGTGCTCTCGCCTCAACTTCCCTTGCAATAGAGTTCGGGGGAACCCTTTTCGCCATTGCCTCCACTATCTGTTCGCTTCTATCTCTGATTATCACTCCAACTCCTCCGTTTGCTGTTCTTGGGCTAAAGGCACTATCAACATTAACCTTATACACCCCTTCCGGCGGTGGTGACCACGGTGATTTCTCAGGCGAGATTGATAGATCAATCGGGTTCTTCCCACTTCCCGAGTCTTTATCCGTGATTTCATCAAACTCTCTGAGGTACGAGTCAATAGATTCAACCACTTCCTTTACCTGAATTTGTGTACCTTCGTAGACCCACTTGTTTCTAGCACCCCAAATCGCCCAAAGACCAGTTATAAAGCTTCTGATTTTGCACGCCCCTTCTTCTTGCAGTATAATACTAATCCACTATGTGATATCTCCTTTTCTTGTTTGCAGGAATTCCAACCCCATAAGCTCTATCCTGATCTTCTTCGCGAATTTACATCTCATAAATAGGTGTGTTCCATCCTCCTCTTCTTTCTTACAGATTTGGCAAAGACTGTTAGTGATAATTGTTCTTCTTTTCAGGTTTCCCAGTAAAGGGATGGCATTGTTTAAGATCCTACATGCCGTAAAGATTACCTTTTTGGGGACTTTCGTTCTCCATAGCTTCTTCCTCCAGTTGGAGCTTTGTGTTCCGGATGGTTCGTCGTTACTGCCATCAGTAGTTTCCTTCTCAATTAAATATCCCGATTTCACAGAATACACACCGTCATCAGTGAAATGCCAAACAATTGTGTCTAGAACTGGGAAAAGGAGGTAAGGGGATCTGTAAAATTTCCTCAACATCAATAGGGTGACAAGTCATCTCCACCTTCTCTTTAACCCATTGATTTTGGTCATTAATCAAATCTTCCACCTTCTGCTCAACTTGAAAACTTGCAGCATTAATCAGTTTAAAAGTGGGGAGTCTTGAGATCCAGGGGTCAGCAATAGATGCTCTCGTTCCACTACCAATCCTCCATCTAAGTCCTTTGGTGAGTACCTTCCTTCCTTCAAGAATACTTCTCCAAGCGTAACTTGGATTGTTCCCCATATCAGCTTGAAGAAACTGTTTCTGCTGAAAGTATTTTGCTTTGTAGGTTCTACTCAGCAGAGAGTCCGGCCAGGTGATCAACCTCCATCCCACTTTAGCCAGCAGCGCTTTATTGAAACAAGATAAGTCCTTGAATCCCAATCCTCCCTGAGATTTAGGTCTTCTTAGCTTCTCGCTACTCAACCAGTGAATACCCTTCTCCTTGTTGCCTGATGTCCACCAAAACTTGTTTATTGCAGCTTCAACTTTGGCGCAAACTTCTTTGGGAATTAAAAAGCATCTCATTGAATACGTAGGCAACGCTTGAGCTACCGCCTTGACCATGATTTCACGTCCAACGACTGAGAGGTACTTCTCCTTCCACTTCTTTGTTTTGCTAATCACTTTTTGTACTAGGCCAGAGAATGGGAAGTTTTTGTTTCTTCCTATTGCAGTCGGAAGACCCAAGTATCGTTCATGATCATCAACTTCTTTCACCTTACAAATAGCCGTCAATACTTATCTGATCTCCTTTGACACGTTCGCCGAATAAGCCGCTGAGGATTTTTGTAAATTAATTTGTTGGCCTGTAGCTTTTTCAAAGATCTGTAAAATATGTAATAGGTTGGTAACTTCTTCAGTAGATGCTTTAAGGAAGAAGAAACTATCATCTGCAAACAGAAGATGAGAGATCTTGGGAGCGCTCCTAGCTGCCTCTACCCCTGAAATTAGTTTTGCTTCTTGGGCCACTTGTAAAGCATTGGATAACCCTTCACTGCAGGGAACAAAGAGAAAGGATGACAATGGGAAACCTTGTCGTATCCCCCTCCCAGGTATGATATCGCCTTCACTGACTCCATTGCGAACAATTTTGAACTTCACAGTGGACACACAGTCCATAACTGTATTGATCCACTTTTGACTAAACCCCAATTTAGACAATAAAGCTTTGAGATAACACCGTTCAATACGATCGTAGGCCTTCGTCATATCGACCTTTAACGTGACAAAGTCTTTACTTCCTTTCTTCCTAGTCTTCATGGAATGATTCAATTCGAAAGCAACTAAAACATTATCCGTAATTAAGCGTCCAGGTACAAAGGCGCTTTGGGCTTCAGAGATAATATCTGGAAGGATACTTTTAAGCCGATTTGCTAGGGCTTTTGTAACAAGTTTATATAAAACAGTACATAAGCTAATTGTCCTAAAGTCAGCGGCCTTCCGGGGCTGTTTAATCTTCGGAATCAACGTAATCAAGGTAGTATTAACTTCCTCAATACTTCGTCCTTCATTAAGAACTTGTAGACAAAAAAGAACATACCTTGTTACCTATGATGTCCCACATAGAATGGTAGAAAATAGCTGAAAAGCCACCCGCACCCGGTGCTTTATACGGCCCAAGTTGCCACAGCGCTACTTCAATCTCTAGTCGCGTAAATTTCCTGTCTAAGAACTCCCTGTGGGTGTTCGTGAGTTTAGAAGGAATACAGTCCAAAATAGGCATCATATCTTCTGCACTTGGGAGGCTAGACTGAGAAAGACAACTGAAACAATGCTGTAAAATTCCAGTAATAGCTTTAGGGTCTTCCTGCCAAGTTCCACTAGAGTCCTCCAAACCTTGTATCGAATTCCTTGCTTTCCTCAGGGATGCTTTCTGATGGAAATACCGCGTATTTTGATCCCCGTGTTTCAGCCAATTAACTCGCGATCTTTGCTTCCACATCACTGTTGGAATAGATGCCCTAGAGGCAATCTAGTTTAGTATGAATTTGTAATTGGCTAGAAATTCATTTATTATTTATTGGATATTTAATATAATGAAGTCCTTAGATTTACAATCGTGTTGTTTATCTTAAATATCCCTAGTCAAGTATAATGATTAAATGGGACAATCATCTATAGACTAGTATGGGGTTGGATTGATATGGAGATATCACGATCCAACACATAGGTGTGCATTACGGAATGTTGCACTGGATTGACCCATTACCGAGAAGGCTACATACACGTTATGTTGAGTCACAAGTGCTTCTCGGGTACAATGGTATTGTCATCCTTAGACTTGAAGTCACTAGATATTCTAGTTGTGGATCATTGTGATCTTGGTAGCGTTAAACGCTACACCGTAACTGGGTAGTTATAAAGGCGTGTACTGGATACAATGAGAAGCAAGCTTAGAGATCGTAGTGGACGTAGAGAGGATTTGCCCCTCCCACATAACGGGAGCAAATATCCAAGGCCACTCGAGGATAGTGCTTATAGAATGTCTGGCCAGACTCAAATAAATCAATATATGGGATATTGATGTTATTTGCACGAATAAGGCTATTCCATGGATCGAGAAACTAGGGATTGGATATACGAGTGTGACTTGTATGTCTCGTGTCCAATCCGGATATGGAGGCAAAGGGATGAGACAATTACTTGTACAAGGTTGTCTAGATGACTATTCTATTAGTTGGCTAGAATGGATGTTTTGCTAGAAACCGCTCCATATTAGCAAAGAGTTGCTACCAACTAGATAGAACCTATGGGGTCACACGCTATATAGAGTTGTACTAGATTGTGGAATTAATTAATTGGATTAATTAATTGGAAGGATCACTTTGCAAACCCTTGCAAACTTAGTAGGGACTAATTTGCAAGGAAGGGACTAAATTGAATTCTAGTAGGACTAGAATAAGTCCTTTAGGTAGTTAACAAGGAGTTGTTGGACTATATAAAGGACCCTCCTCCTTCCTTCCCTACACACTTTATGCTCTAGAGAGAACATAACAAGAGTAGGAGAGAACAAAGGAGAGAGAGAGCAAGCCACAAAGAGGGACGCCGCCCCCTTTGCCGCCGGCCCCTTGTCCCCGACGCCACAAAGGGTGCCGAACCCCTTTTGGTGCCTCGTTTTGCGTGATTTCTTCACCCTCCTTTCAATCCGGGCTAGCACCAAGGTGATTGGAGATCTAGGAACAACTCTAGGCGTGGATCAACTATAGAGAACGTGACACTATTCGCGTTTGAAGTCATCAAGGAGAACCCAAAGGTGTGTTTATGATTTCTTACCTTCACTATCGTTATGCATCTAGACTTGTGATCCTTGGAGGGTTTTGCATGGTTGTTTGTTTGATTATGCTTCCGTTTGCGCGATCCATGAATCAAAACCCTACAGTGGTATCAGAGCCACAGGTCATAGAGCATAAACGTAGTTTATGTGTTACATTCTTGTTGTTTTACACCTTAATTTGTTGTTTATCGCGTAAAACAAGACAAATCAAGCATTGGATGCAATTTGTCAAAGAATTAATCATAACAAGACCCAATTATTGCATTGGATGCATGAATTGGTGAGTTTGAGAAATTTTAGGATCTTAGATCTAGGTTTTGGGCATCCTTGGGAAGAAGGAGTTCTCCCACAACAAGGAAACAACCAAACTTGGGCTCCAAGCAAGGAGGTTGTTTTGGAAACAACCTCCACAAGGAAGGTTCGGCCCCTAGGGAGCCGCCCCCCTTGCTTGCCGCCCAAGCTTGGCGCCCTAAGGGGGCGGGCGGCCCTAACCCGCGGGCCTAGCTTGCGGGTTTTGGGCCGGGCCGACCCTAGGGCTTTATGGTTCACTTATTTGGGCCCGGGCAATTGGATTGTTGGGCCCATGGACCGTTTTAACCCTAGAAATCCTAAAATCAATTAAAATTGACCAAGCGCGTTAAAATTGGATTTTAACTGTTTATGTGCAAATCGCATGGTGATTGGATATGGCCTTAGGATGTGGTTTGATGTGGATGTTTAATTTTATGGTTTGGTTTTACGGCCTGCGAGCTGATCAATTAATTGTAATAATTAATTAGGGTTTTATGGCCTGCGTGCCATTTTTTTTCTCAACTTGTGAGATTTATTTTATTTAGTATAGATATTAGATAGTGCTAGATAAAGTAGATTGTTAGCCAAGATTGGAGAAAAGAAGCCCAAAGCCAAAGGAGCCACAAAAGATGGAGCATGGAGCATGGAGCACACCACATGACTATGAAGGATGGACCAAAAGATCAAGACGCATGGAGATGTGTGTTTGTTTAGGGTTCATAGATAATTCCATTGGCTTGGAATTATCTTAGTCTAGAAAAGGCCATATCCACATCACGTTTAATTTCTGTTTTGTGGTTGTTTATTTATTGTCTTATTATTTGTGTGGTTGGTGTATGGATGATGCATGCAATTAGGATAATAAGATAATTAGACAACCCGGATCTATTATTTGGAGTTGTGCCCAAACTCAAATAGATAGATTAGTTGATATTGATCAACAAAATAATTAAAATTGAAGAAAAATCCCTCAAATTTTAAATATTGTGTTCTTGCCTTCTCGTTATTTAAACACTCATTATCATCATTATTTATCGAGTTCGTGCGTGCCAAAGCATGGCGACTTGGTTCATAATGATGGAATGCGATGGCACGTAACAATGTGCAATTGTTTAGATAAGAGGTTGAGCACAACTAGGCTATTAATTTGATTAAGAAACCTAGAGGCAATCAATTGGGATTATCCATATGGATGGATAAATAAGGAGTTATTTGCCCGATTGAACCAAGAGTTGCATATGGGATGCAACTGGAATTGTTCCTACCTAAGAAGTAATCGAATTATGGGTGACTTGCCAAAGCAAGCTCATAAGGAGATGAAAAAGATGGATCTTGGCCCACTAGAAAATATAAGGATATTTTCCGCATTAATATCTTGAGGGTTATTAATCCGTAGTAAAATAGTGGGAGCTATATTTAATAAACTAGCCATTATTAAATATAGTCAAAAATTCACAAATACTAAAACTTGCGTATTTTCCCTTTTGTAGAATTCCAAATGGCAAACAACTCATCGAGTTCACAACATTCCCTACGATCTGTCCTTGAGAAGGACAAGCTCTCAGGAACCAACTTTCTCGATTGGTACAGAAACTTGAGAATTGTTCTCAAGCAAGAGAAAAAGCTGTACGCAATAGAGGAGCAAGTTCCAGAAGGTCCAGAGAATCAGACACCTGCTGCCTTAAAGGCGTATCAAAAGCGTGTTGATGACGCTAATGATGCGGCCTGCCTAATGCTTTGCACCATGACCTCTGAGCTTCAGAAGCAACATGAGAACATGAATGCTGTCGATATGATCGAACATCTAAAGCAGCTCTTCCAAGAGCAGGCGAGGGTAGAGAGGTATGAGGTCTCAAAGGCACTGTTCAAATATCATCTGGCAGAAGGGAACCCGGTGGGACCCCATGTACTCCGAATGATCGGGTACTTGGAGAATCTCGCCCGGCTTGGGTTCCCGGTCGGCCAAGAGTTGGCAACCGATCTCGTGTTGCAATCGTTGCCCGAGAGTTATGGACAGTTCATTATGAACTATAACATGAACGAGATCGTTAAACCACTGCCAGATTTGCTCAACATGTTGAGGACGGCTGAACAGAGCATCAACAAGGGTAAGGGCAAGGCCATTATGATGGTGCATAAAGGAAAGGGTAAAAAGTTTGCCTCTTCCTCCAAGGGCAAAGGCAAGTCAGTTGCTAAGTCCAAGGAACAAGCCCTTAAGCCTGTTGGTGCCATTGCCAAGGTCGTGACTAAGGGTGAATGTCACTACTGTAGTCAACCTGGACACTGGAGGAGGAACTGCCCAAAATATCTGGAGGACAAGCGGCTTGGAATAGTGATTCCACCACCACCAGGTATTTTTGTTGTAGATGTCAATTTAACTGTCTCTACATCATGGGTATTAGATACTGGATGTGGATCTCATATTTGTCGAAATATGCAGGATCTAAAGAGAAGTAAAAGATTGGCTAAAGGGGAGGTAGATCTGCGCGTTGGGAATGGAGCAAAGGTTGCTGCGTTGGCCATAGGCGTTTGCGAGCTATCTCTGCCTTCAGGATTAGTTTTAGAATTAAATAATTGCTATTTTGTGCCTGCTATGAGCAGAAACATTATTTCTATTTCTTGTTTGGACAAGGAAGGTTTTATTATTTCAATAAAGAACAATTGTTGTTCCTTTTATTTGAATAATATTCACTATTTTAGTGCGCAATTATTTAATGGACTTTATGTCCTTGATCTAAGTAATCCTGTCTACAACATTAATACCAAGCGGATTAAAATAAATGATTTAAATCCTGCTTATTTATGGCATTGTCGTTTAGGCCACATAAATGAGAAACGTGTATCTAGACTCCATAAGGATGGATTACTAGACTCATTTGATTTTGAATCATATGAGACATGTGAGGCTTGTTTATTGGGAAAAATGACAAAGTCCCCTTTCAATAAGAAAGGTGAGAGGACTAGTGAGCAATTGGCACTCATACATACCGATGTGTGTGGGCCATTTGCCACGCCTGCCAGGGGTGGTTATGTCTACTTCATTACATTTACTGATGATTACAGTAGATATGGATTTGTGTACCTTATGAGGGCAAAATCCGAATCCTTTGAAGTGTTCAAAGAATTCAAGAATGAAGTAGAGAAGCAACTTGGCAAAAGTATCAAGGCTCTACGATCGGATCGTGGAGGAGAATACTTGAGCCAAGAGTTTGACGACTATCTTAGAGAGTGTGGGATCGTGTCCCAACTCACTCCACCCGGAACGCCACAATGGAATGGCGTGTCCGAGAGGAGGAATCGAACCCTATTGGATATGGTTCGGTCTATGATGTGTCAAACCGATCTTCCATTATCATTCTGGGGCTACGCTCTATTAAGTGCAGCTTTTACCATTAACCGTGTTCCATCTAAATCAGTCATGAAGACACCATATGAGATGTGGAGTGGGAGGCGTCCCACACTGTCGTTCATGAGGATTTGGGGCTGCGATGTCTATGTAAAACGTTTACAATCAGACAAGCTAGGGCCTAAATCGGATAAGTGTAATTTTGTGGGGTACCCTAAGGAAACTAAGGGATACTATTTCTACAATCCAACCGAGAACAAAGTGTTTGTTGCTCGGACCGGCGTGTTTCTAGAAAGAGAGTTTGTCTCTAAAGAAGCAAGTGGGAGGAATGTAGAACTTGAAGAAGTTCAAGAACCACAAATCACAGAACCGATTATGGAACATGAACAGGAATCACAAGCAGTTGTGGATCCACCTGTTCAGGTAACACAAGAGCTTCGTAGATCTAGTAGAGTGCGCCAGGAACCCGAGAGGTATGGACTTCTCGTAACTGATTCCGGTGACACAATGCTCATAGATGATGAGCCTACTACCTATGAGGAGGCCATGAATGGCCCAGAATCGCAGAAGTGGCTTGAGGCCATGAGATCCGAGATGGAATCCATGTATACCAACAAAGTATGGACTTTGGTGGAACCACCTGATGGGGCGCGGCCCATAGGGTGCAAGTGGGTCTTCAAGAAGAAGATCGACATGGATGGTAATGTGATTACCTATAAGGGCCGATTGGTGGCTAAAGGATTCAGACAGATTCATGGTATTGACTATGATGAAACCTTTTCACCAGTCGCTATGACCAAATCCATCCGAATCCTACTTGCGATTGCAGCATACTACGACTATGAGATTTGGCAGATGGATGTCAAAACAGCATTCCTTTATGGGAATCTCCTCGAGGACGTGTATATGATACAGCCGGAGGGTTTTGAAGATCCAAAGCAGGCCAACAAAGTGTGTAAGCTGCAACGATCCATTTATGGATTGAAGCAAGCTTCTAGGAGTTGGAATCGACGTTTTGATGAAGTGGTCAAAGAGTTTGGCTTCATCAGAAACGAAGATGAGTCTTGTGTCTACAAGAAAGTTAGTGGGAGCTCTGTAGCTTTTCTGGTCTTGTATGTGGATGACATACTACTCATTGGAAACGACATTCCCATGCTGCAATCTGTGAAAGATTGGCTAGGAAAGTGTTTCTCAATGAAAGACTTAGGGGAAGCAGCCTATATACTCGGTATAAAGATCTATAGAGATAGATCTAAGAGGTTGCTAGGCCTAAGTCAAAGTACATATATTGACAAGGTGTTGAAACGGTTCAACATGCAAGATTCCAAGAAGGGATTCTTGCCCATGTCACATGGAATCACTCTTTCGAAGAGTGGTTGTCCTTCCAATGAGATTGAGAAGGAACGCATGAGTAGGATTCCCTATGCCTCGACCATAGGATCCATCATGTACGCCATGTTATGTACTAGACCAGATGTGTCATATGCCTTGAGTATGACAAGCAGATACCAATCCAATCCGGGTGAGAGTCACTGGATTGCTGTCAAGAACATCCTAAAGTACTTGAGAAGAACTAAGGATGCTTTCTTGATGTTTGGCGGTGAGGAAGAGTTGCGTGTAAGGGGTTACACTGATGCAAGCTTCCAAACCGATAGAGATGACTTTAGATCACAGTCGGGATATGTGTTTTGCCTGAATGGAGCAGCGGTGAGCTGGAAGAGTTCCAAGCAAGAGACGGTAGCTGATTCTACAACAGAGGCTGAGTACATTGCTGCAAATGGCGCAGCAAAGGAGGCTGTTTGGATCAGAAAGTTTGTTTCTGAACTTGGTGTGGTCCCTAGCATTGCGGATCCAGTGGAGTTGTTCTGTGACAACACTGGGGCGATCGCGCAATCAAAGGAACCAAGATCGCACCAGAAGTCCAAGCACGTGCTCAGGAAGTTCCATCTGATTCGAGATATTATCGATAGAGGAGACGTTCGGATATGCAAGATTCCTACAGATGATAATCTGTCAGACCCGCTTACAAAGCCTCTCACGCAGTGGAAGCATGAAGGGCACACTAGGAGTATGGGCATACGAGATGCGCCAGATTGGCTCTAGTGCAAGTGGGAGACTGTTGGAATAGATGCCCTAGAGGCAATCTAGTTTAGTATGAATTTGTAATTGGCTAGAAATTCATTTATTATTTATTGGATATTTAATATAATGAAGTCCTTAGATTTACAATCGTGTTGTTTATCTTAAATATCCCTAGTCAAGTATAATGATTAAATGGGACAATCATCTATAGACTAGTATGGGGTTGGATTGATATGGAGATATCACGATCCAACACATAGGTGTGCATTACGGAATGTTGCACTGGATTGACCCATTACCGAGAAGGCTACATACACGTTATGTTGAGTCACAAGTGCTTCTCGGGTACAATGGTATTGTCATCCTTAGACTTGAAGTCACTAGATATTCTAGTTGTGGATCATTGTGATCTTGGTAGCGTTAAACGCTACACCGTAACTGGGTAGTTATAAAGGCGTGTACTGGATACAATGAGAAGCAAGCTTAGAGATCGTAGTGGACGTAGAGAGGATTTGCCCCTCCCACATAACGGGAGCAAATATCCAAGGCCACTCGAGGATAGTGCTTATAGAATGTCTGGCCAGACTCAAATAAATCAATATATGGGATATTGATGTTATTTGCACGAATAAGGCTATTCCATGGATCGAGAAACTAGGGATTGGATATACGAGTGTGACTTGTATGTCTCGTGTCCAATCCGGATATGGAGGCAAAGGGATGAGACAATTACTTGTACAAGGTTGTCTAGATGACTATTCTATTAGTTGGCTAGAATGGATGTTTTGCTAGAAACCGCTCCATATTAGCAAAGAGTTGCTACCAACTAGATAGAACCTATGGGGTCACACGCTATATAGAGTTGTACTAGATTGTGGAATTAATTAATTGGATTAATTAATTGGAAGGATCACTTTGCAAACCCTTGCAAACTTAGTAGGGACTAATTTGCAAGGAAGGGACTAAATTGAATTCTAGTAGGACTAGAATAAGTCCTTTAGGTAGTTAACAAGGAGTTGTTGGACTATATAAAGGACCCTCCTCCTTCCTTCCCTACACACTTTATGCTCTAGAGAGAACATAACAAGAGTAGGAGAGAACAAAGGAGAGAGAGAGCAAGCCACAAAGAGGGACGCCGCCCCCTTTGCCGCCGGCCCCTTGTCCCCGACGCCACAAAGGGTGCCGAACCCCTTTTGGTGCCTCGTTTTGCGTGATTTCTTCACCCTCCTTTCAATCCGGGCTAGCACCAAGGTGATTGGAGATCTAGGAACAACTCTAGGCGTGGATCAACTATAGAGAACGTGACACTATTCGCGTTTGAAGTCATCAAGGAGAACCCAAAGGTGTGTTTATGATTTCTTACCTTCACTATCGTTATGCATCTAGACTTGTGATCCTTGGAGGGTTTTGCATGGTTGTTTGTTTGATTATGCTTCCGTTTGCGCGATCCATGAATCAAAACCCTACAATCACTTCTTCTTTGTAGAGCCATTTGTTAAGCTCTGCAAGAAGACGTTTCCTTTCGGACAAGATTGAAGACGTAGGGATTTGCTTATCAACCTCACTCAGCTCCCCCTTGATACGGTTGATAGTTCCCCTGACACTTCCGAAGGAAGTTTTCTTCCAGCTTTGGAGGCGCTTAGCAACTCTGTCCAGTTTTATCTTCACCGACCCGTCTCCAGGGAAATCCTGATTCCATCCCTGCTTTATCTCTTCTCTAAAGCTATCTTTCGCAAGCCACATAGCTTCAAACATAAAGCGTTTCCGTCCATCATTGATCGTAAGAAGGAGCGGAGAATGATCCGATTTTTTCCCACTGAGATGGGAAACCCGAGAGGCTGGATAAAGGATCTGCCACTGAGTATTGGCTACGACTCTATCTAGTCTTTCCCTAATGTTGGCTTCATCAGCTTGTTTATTACACCACGTAAACCTCTCCCCGCTGAAGCCCAAATCTCTCAGGTTACAGTCTGCCAGCACTTCTCAAATGTCTGCAATCTGAGAGTAGGTAACACTTCTACCACCCCTTTTCTCATCTGCACTAGTTATGGCATTAAAATCGCCACAAACGCACCATGGGGTGTCATCCTCCGGGGCTATTCTTCTCAGAAGGGTCCACGTCAAATCTCTCTCCGAGCTGTTCGGTTCGCCGTAGATACCGGTAAGTCTCCAAGAGTGACCACCCTTTGTAACCCACACGTCAATATGGGCTTTTGAAAATTTACGTAAAGTAACGTCAATTCCCTCCTTCCAGAGGAGGGAGAGGCCGCCACTCTTTCCTCTTGCATCCACATGAATACCCGATGCAAGGCCTGTAATACCCCGTTTTCAAAAAAAATAAAAAATAAGGGAATAATTGACATTTTTATACATTTAAACGGCTAATTTTAAAAATTCGTGCCGGTTGGGGAGGTAATTGTAGTTTTAGATAATTCTAGCTAGTTAGTATGTTGGGGGTGATAGTACAATTAGCCAAAAATAGAAAGCCTAAGGGGTCAATTAGTTAATAAAAATATAAAATAAAATAAAATCCTTTTTCCCCACATGATACAGTTTCACCCCCAAGAAATTTTTTCATCCCCAATGTATTTTTTTCCCCAAGACATCTCTCTCTCTCCCCGACCTTCTCCTCCTCCCTCTCCTATTTCTTCCCCCTTCTCTTCTACGGCACACAATCACCACCACCACAGCCTTCCCCTCTCCTCTGTCTCTATCTCCCTTCCTCTCTGCCGCCAAGCAAGCAGCAGCAGCAGCAGCTGCTTCCCAGCCGGAGCAGCCACCAGCGGAGCCGGAGGCGGCCACCCCGACGAGGCCACAGCCGCCACCACCACATGCTTCCCCTCTCTTTCCCAGCCTCTCTTCTCCATCCCCACTCTCTAGAGATCCAAGAAAAAGCTCCTGAAGCAGCAAGGAGGCAGCAACAGTGGGGTAACAAAGCCACCGTCGCCGCCGTCCACCATGTTTTCCGGCGAGGAGCTTGGCCCGATCAAAACGAGACCACCCTAAACGCCACCACTCTCTGTCTCCTCTCCCTTTCTCTCTGCCAGAGAGCAAAGCAGCAGAAGTAGTGGGCAGCGGCAACCACCACCGCCGCTACCACCGTCGAGAACCCCAACCAAGCACCACCACCTGCGTTTCTCTTGACTATCCACCACTTTCACGCTCTCTCTCGACCTCTCACTCTGTTCCGACCAGAAGAAGAGGAAGAAATCAGAAACAGAGGAAGTTACAGTAGCCGGAGAAGAAAACCCACCGGCGACCATCATTTTCCGGCGAGCTTCGAGCCCGAGCAAAACAGAGGCACCCAGCCTCTTCCGCCCATCCCTCTAGCCTCCTGGAGGCCCGACCAAGCTCTTGGAGGTCTCACCCGCAGCCAGAAGCCAACGGATAAGCCCCGTCGGCCATCACCGTCGAGCACCACCGACGGGAAGCTCGACCCGGCTCATTTCTCGACCGTTTCTCGCGGTTTTTGGCTTGGGTAAGCTCTAAATCACTCACTAGTTCGTATTTGATAATCAAAATCGTGTCTCGAGACGTGAATTCGGGTTTAGATTGCTCGATTTGTTAAAGGGGGTGAAAGTGACTTTTATTTAAACTGGTTGTAAGGTAGGAGGGGTACTTGGTGCACAATCTGAAAATTTGTGGCTATGTATTGTGGCATCTGAAACTATTAATTTTTGAAGGAGGGGTTATTGTTGTCTTTTAACGAAACGTTATCATATATATATATGCATATATATGTGAAAATAAAGATATGAAATTTGGATTTAAAGTTGATTTCTAAACTTCTGATTATTATATATATATAGAAATAACTTGGGTAATAAAATTTTACAATAAATAGATGTTATAAAGTTAATCAGAGTTGTTTAATACATTGAGCACAGTTATTCAGTAATCAATATCGGTTTTACTCAATATCTCAAAATATTATAAGTTAACATTTTAAATAAATTGATTATCAAAAATATCGTTTTAGAATAAAATAAGTTAGAAATTAATTTGAGGAATATTTATGAATAGTTTATTTACTTAATGCTTTATCTTTTTCCAAATTGAAAATAGTTATCTTCATGTTTATAAAAAGATGTTAAATGACACTTATTTTTCCTAATAGATATTTTTATGAATATCATCTCCTAAAATAAGTTAGAGTATAGTATTTTTTTAAGAACATATCTCCAATAATTAGTTTCGTTAATTAGATAATTTATTTTCTACAAAGAATTTACTTTAGAAAATTTAATTGTTGGAATATATAAAATAATATAAAAGGTGTTGTTTTATAATGAAGTTTAAGCTAGAATGTATAATTGAGAAGTTCTAAATCTAAACTCATTCTCTCGCTATTTGGAATATACAAGTATTACTTACGAATTTGAGAATTTATATTCAATAAGTATATTTTGAGGATTTAATTACAAACTAGCACACTCCTGACGAGTATAATGAAAAAGATATATTTGGAGTTGTATTAAATTAAAATAGACTCCCTCACGACGACACTAGAGTTCATAGCATATCACATCGCCCACTTGCATTATACGTGATAGTTGGAATTGAAATTGAAGTTGATTAGAAATTATAAATTTTTAGGTGACGAGTTTCGTAGACAGGGGCTCTGTCTATTCGTGATGCCTAGAACGTGTTATTCGCTATCGGATTGAGGTAAGTAGACATGCCAAGCCTAGCGTTCCCTAGCTTCTTTCGTGTCGAAATATGATTTTATATCGGTCTCAAAATGTGTTTATGACTTACATGATTTACTTGAGATTGATTACGTTTTGAGATAACTGTTTTGATAATGTCACGCGAGAATAATAATCCGTTAATAACGTAAAGTGGAAAGAGTTGTGCGGGGATCGTTATTATTATTGTCGATGTTGACTTCGGTCACTCGGCCTGTGATTAGATTGGTCGGGTTGGCTTCGTCCACTCGACCCGTATTATTTTAACCCGGTCGCAACCTGCCGGGTCGCTCCATGTACTCACCTCTCTGGCCGCGAGGAGTCTTAGGGGGGTGCCGGCACTTAAGGTCTTGGTAGCTTAGTGAAAGTAGATCTTCCCCGTATCAACAAGTTAATAATATGAAGTCCTTTGAGAAAGAGATTTTTTATGAAAATAAAGAAGAGATAGATTGGGAATGATATTCCCCGTTTCATACATAAAAGAAAGAAGATATAGATTGGGAATAATATTCCCCGTTTGAGATACAAGAGAAGGATTGAGATGCCAAGTAAAACAGAAAGAGAATTTCATATGTGTTTCAGTATTCATACTTTATTCTTCAAGGATTTACTCATTATTGTTCATTCTCATTTATGATTGTTTTTGAAAAGATATGCCTCATAATATGTTTACAAGCTTGGGTGTTTACTTACTCAGTATTTCATTGCTGACTTTAGAAAACTGCGGTCTTTGTTTCTTTCCCCCGCAGGTCTTAAGAGCTGGATTATGGGGTAGCGGGATTCGACGCTCAGCTAGTATTTGTTGGTATTGGAATAAGTTGAACTCTTAGTATCACTTCACCACGTGTAAAGTATATTATGTTGAGATAATTAAAAGTTTGTAATATATGAGTATCAGATGTGTTGTTCTTGATTTCCGCCGCTTCATTTGAGTAGCACCCTCCTAGGCTCTCCGGTCCGGAACGGAAAGCTTGGGAACGTGGGGTGTTACAGGTGGTATCATAGCAGACAATCCATTAAAGGGGATTAAACCTGTAGGGCAACTTAAAATGGACATAGGACATAATTATTAAAATTGGAAAAGCCGATTTGGGTTATGGGTAGCTTAAGTGTTAGTATATTAGGTCTCACCCACCCTCATCCTTTGATACTATTATTTGGTTTGATTTGAGTAATTCGTTCGTGGTAGATTGATTTACAAATGTTATTCCTGTAGTGGACAATGGAAGTATGGATTACAGTAATTAGATTCTGCAATATGAATTATGTGTTGTCCTATCTGAGGAGAAGAGTTATATGAGTATCCACTACAAGTGTTATTCCTATGATGGAAAATAAAGGTTATGAGTTATGAGAATTAGATTATGGATTGCAGTTGATATACAAATTAATTTGAGAATATGAGTTTCATGCTTATCGATGATGATTTTATATGCTGCATGATTTGATCTTTGTGTGATATGTCACTTTGTGTGTGATACTTAACCTGATAATTGTGCATGAGACCATAGGTAATGGCCTAGAATTGTGATTAATGGACCACACAGTACTAATTATATCAGGAAGATTTGACATGGATATAAGGCTTAGAACAACAACCACATGGGGTAAATCCTTATACAATGATAATGTTGCTAGGATATGTGACCCTTATAAGGTTTCTAAGGAAAGTATGAAATTTTAACCATAGGAGACTCTGAGCTTACATGATTTAACATGAATGCTAAGATATCTGACTAGTGAACCCTAATTTCATTAGCTATGTTTGTAAGGAATTTGATGACGTATTCGAAGTATTGGTCGGGATGGTAATTTGGATTTAGGGGTCAAGAATGAGGTACTTCAGATGATCAAAGTGAGTCATCATAGAAACGGTCAAGGAAGTTCCCACCCACCCACACCTAAGACAAGTAACTATAACCCAAGTTATCGAGCCTTTGAATCTGCCAGTCTCAGTTATTAGATAGTTTAGATGGTTGATTCAATTATACTTGTCCATGAGTTGTACCAGGGAGACAAACCTAGACTAATCCGTCATAAGTGATTTGGAGGCTCTAGGATATCTAGCTACATTAGGCGTTACGTGGAGTCTGGTTACCTTAATATTGTTTGAGGATCAGAATATATATTTGGTTATGTCTTGCCTTTGGAGATATAGTACTCACTTGGAAAGAATAATATTTAAAATGTGAAATAAATATTGTAGGTTCACTGATGATCGTCTACAAGACTTGGATGTTGCCTATGACAGACCTAGATAGATTTATTCTAAAGTTTCATATTTGGTGTTATACTAGAGTTTCAGTTTGAAGATTTTGTCAAGGTTTAACTCATATTTTAGAAGTCCACATTTGGAATATGTTATAGTGATGACTCAGGAGCTATTTTTCTACTACGATAAATTTTAGAAGCTTTTTATATTGCTTAACTATCTCAGAAATACTTGGAGTACCGTTACGATGTTTAGCTTGCAATTAGGACGTGTGGATTATTTTAAGAGTTATATGCTACGTGTATGCGACTTTCAGGTTCTAACGTTTTGTTAAATGGGAATATTGTACGTTCTTCAATCTTGCGCTGTTTAGCTTATGAGGCGTGGTATTCAATTTATGGGGATAATTGTATCAGTTTCTAGGAAGGAAAATGTCAATAAAAGTTTGGGTTTCGTCTAGGAATTTGAGGCATATTATAGCTTTACGTTTGGGGATTTGTTTGGGTATAGGGAAGATGTCAATCAGTGTTTCAAGTTATTTGATTAAATTTCTGTGAATCCACGACTAAAAATCAAGTGATAAATTTGAAGAGTCCTGTATTAAAAACATCATTTGGGACTTGGTTAAAACACTAGGTGAAAGCATATGGGTTATGATCACGTGGATGGAATAGAAAGTCTTCAATTTCAGCTATGAGAAATAATTGTTCATCGAAACCTGATTTTGTTAGCTAAATCGAATCGGGTTGTTGGATTTATACATGTTCATGTTGGGGGTAGTTCTTGTATTTTCATAAAAGTTAAGGGTGACTTGGGTAGCATAATAAAACTATTTTGGAGGGTGATTATAAATCATTTATCAGAACTTGGGAAATATGGTTGTTGTTTATATAAAAGATGTTTTTTGTTATTAAAATTATATGTGTATTATTTAATATGAAATATTGTTATTTTCTTGAAAAATAAGCAAGATAAATTATATAGTTGATTTAATCGTATAAATTTAGTGTGATTAAATAAATATTACTTTTGAATTAGTGTTTTGAGTAAATACGTCATTTGCTTAATAGTGATAAAATGAAATAAGTTAGAAAGTTAAATAGGAAAATAATAATAATAATAATAATAATACTAATAATAATAATAATAATAATAATAATAATAATAATAATAATAATAATAATAATAATAATAATAACTTTTAAGTATACTCCTCTATTTATAAGCAGTTAAAGCTTGACTATTATTTCTAGATATTATAAATTATTTCTCCAAAATAATGTTATAAATTATGTGGGACTAAACACTTGTTTTATTTGAATAAAACCTACCATGAGAAATTTTGCTCCAAATATGGTCTTAAGACATAGTTATAAACTTCAAGAGTAGACAGTTAGTAACAAATTTGCACAAATGACCAGCCCTAAGGTTAAAAATCTCTATTTATCTCGAATGTTTGACTTTTCATAAGATGTTTACATATGATTTGACAATATGTGATATGAGATATATGAACTGTATATGATTATGTGCTAGTGTGAACATTTGATGAAAGGCAAAGATATGATGAGAAGTATGTGGACATATTATTGAGATCATGATATTGTGATAGCCAGGCAGGCTTGCTCAGAGAAATTGATTTAAGAATTTGACATGACAACATAATAGAATCACAGATTTGATTGCCCGATTTGGGTCAAAGTTATTTTTCAAGGAAGAGGAAAGATGTATAGTAGAAAACTTACGTGAAAATCTTTGTTTGTATGATATCATAGCAATGGATATGTTCCACGTGCCACATTACATGCTTATATGCACATGATATGTTTGTGTTCTATTGTATGATATATATATTAGGGGGGGGGGGGTGGAATAAGATTATGGTGTAAAGAGCAAGACTGATGAATCGCACGTTTACAACACTATAAAGAATTATGAACTAGGCATACATATCAATGTTAGAAATTATGGAGTTAGCCAAAAATTTCAGTAATACAGATGAGATAAGAAGATAAATCAAATCAGAACCACCTTACCAAAAGGAAACTTGAAGGGGGACTAGAATTACGATCTAAAGGAAATGATCTCTCTGATAACAGCGACACGGCGAGCAGAACCATGTGATACCACCAACGACGGAACCTAAAGTAAGCTATCTAGACAGTTTAATACTCGCTAACCTAGGCAAGATCGATCGAAATCTCAGGCAAACAAATGTCAAGATGAGAGGGCCTTCTAACTAAGAATTGTGGAGAAAAATTAGGGGGACGTTGGAAGTTACACCAAATGTCACATGACTAACCCATTATGTTTTAGATGTCGATATGATTGAGGATTCTCAGTAGTGTGTAGATTGGTAAACCTATACGAGACGTTTGGTCGTTATGTAACTCGACGTGGTGCTTGTATAGCTTAAGTTTCCTTCCTTATAGTATATATATATTTTTCATAAATTCTCTATTCGGAGACTTGTCCCTTAATAATTACTTTGGGGGCCATTGGATGCTCATTCTCTTATCAACTTTTCTCCGGGGTTTATACAATTTTATCAAAATTACTCTAAGTATTATTTGAAGTAACAAATATAAATATTCTTTAGCAGCTGTTGTAAAATATATTATCATAAAGAGCTAGTGGAGATAATATCTTACTTTGTATTCGGGCAGATTGAAAATTGACCAGACGATAAGGGTATGACGACCGAGATTTCATTAAAGGGGAGGTTACTAACTATCATTAAGAAACAGAATAGGATAGCAACTTCTAAAAGTCATTTAAATCCGCAGGATCTTGGAGGTTACCTTAATTTCTGACTCAACACATTTTGGAAGGTAGTCATAATTTTAAAGGTTTCAATCTAGATAAGGAATTATAGGGCCATATGCTGCAACTAAATAAGAGTATCCACGTCTTGTATTTGCCAAGTATGACCATCCATCATGACAACTTATATTGAGTTCCGGGGACGTCACTCCTCTAAGGGGGAGAGGAATGTAACCCTTTAGCTTTCGTGACCTAAACCCTTGTACCGCTCCCGCGCCACATGCATCAAACTAGATTTAATAAATTCATCATAATAATAATAAAGTATTGGACGGTGTAATATATAGAAACTCACATAGTAGTCTTTCACTGATTAGAAGGTTTAAGCTTCGAGGACGAAGCTTTCTTTAAGGGGGGAAGGATGTAATACCCCGTTTTCAAAAAAAAAAAATAGGGGAATAATTGACATTTTTATACATTTAAACGGCTAATTTTAAAAATTTCGTGCCGGTTGGGGAGGTAATTGTAGTTTTAGATAATTCTAGCTAGTTAGTATGTTGGGGGTGATAGTACAATTAGCCAAAAATAGAAATCCAAAGGGGTCAATTAGTTAATAAAAATATAAAATAAAATAAAATCCTTTTTCCCCACCTGATACAGTTTCACCCCCAAGAAATTTTTTCATCCCCAATGTATTTTTTTCCCCCAAGACATCTCTCTCTCTCCCCGACCTTCTCCTCCTCCCTCTCCTATTTCTTCCCCCTTCTCTTCTACGGCACACAATCACCACCACCACAGCCTTCCCCTCTCCTCTGTCTCTATCTCCCTTCCTCTCTGCCGCCAAGCAAGCAGCAGCAGCAGCAGCTGCTTCCCAGCCGGAGCAGCCACCAGCGGAGCCGGAGGCGGCCACCCCGACGAGGCCACAGCCGCCACCACCACATGCTTCCCCTCTCTTTCCCATCCTCTCTTCTCCATCCCCACTCTCTAGAGATCCAAGAAAAAGCTCCTGAAGCAGCAAGGAGGCAGCAACAGTGGAGTAACAAAGCCACCGTCGCCGCCGTCCACCATGTTTTCCGGCGAGGAGCTTGGCCCGATCAAAACGAGACCACCCTAAACGCCACCACTCTCTGTCTCCTCTCCCTTTCTCTCTGCCAGAGAGCAAAGCAGCAGAAGTAGTGGGCAGCGGCAACCACCACCGCCGCTACCACCGTCGAGAACCCCAACCAAGCACCACCACCTGCGTTTCTCTTGACTATCCACCACTTTCACGCTCTCTCTCGACCTCTCACTCTGTTCCGACCAGAAGAAGAGGAAGAAATCAGAAACAGAGGAAGTTACAGTAGCCGGAGAAGAAAACCCACCGGCGACCATCATTTTCCGGCGAGCTTCGAGCCCGAGCAAAACAGAGGCACCCAGCCTCTTCCGCCCATCCCTCTAGCCTCCTGGAGGCCCGACCAAGCTCTTGGAGGTCTCACCCGCAGCCAGAAGCCAACGGATAAGCCCCGTCGGCCATCACCGTCGAGCACCACCGACGGGAAGCTCGACCCGGCTCATTTCTCGACCGTTTCTCGCGATTTTTGGCTTGGGTAAGCTCTAAATCACTCACTAGTTCGTATTTGATAATCAAAATCGTGTCTCGAGACGTGAATTCGGGTTTAGATTGCTCGATTTGTTAAAGGGGGTGAAAGTGTCTTTTATTTAAACTGGTTGTAAGGTAGGAGGGGTACTTGGTGCACAATCTGAAAATTTGTGGCTATGTATTGTGGCATCTGAAACTATTAATTTTTGAAGGAGGGGTTATTGTTGTCTTTTAACGAAACGTTATCATATATATATATATGCATATATATGTGAAAATAAAGATATGAAATTTGGATTTAAAGTTGATTTCTAAACTTCTGATTATTATATATATATATAGAAATAACTTGGGTAATAAAATTTTACAATAAATAGATGTTATAAAGTTAATCAGAGTTGTTTAATACATTGAGCACAATTATTCAGTAATCAATATCGGTTTTACTCAATATCTCAAAATATTATAAGTTAACATTTTAAATAAATTGATTATCAAAAATATCGTTTTAGAATAAAATAAGTTAGAAAGTAATTTGAGGAATATTTATGAATAGTTTATTTACTTAATGCTTTATCTTTTTCCAAATTGAAAATAGTTATCTTCATGTTTATAAAAAGATGTTAAATGACACTTATTTTTCCTAATAGATATTTTTATGAATATCATCACCTAAAATAAGTTAGAGTATAGTATTTTTTTAAGAACATATCTCCAATAATTAGTTTCGTTAATTAGATAATTTATTTTCTACAAAGAATTTACTTTAGAAAATTTAATTGTTGGAATATATAAAATAAAATAAAAGGTGTTGTTTTATAATGAAGTTTAAGCTAGAATGTATAATTGAGAAGTTCTAAATCTAAACTCATTCTCTCGCTATTTGGAATATACAAGTATTACTTACGAATTTGAGAATTTATATTAAATAATTATATTTTGAGGATGTAATTACAAACTAGCACACTCCTGACGAGTATAATGAAAAAGATATATTTGGAGTTGTATTAAATTAAAATAGACTCCCTCACGACGACACTAGAGTTCATAGCATATCACATCGCCCACTTGCATTATACGTGATAGTTGGAATTGAAATTGAAGTTGATTAGAAATTATAAATTTGTAGGTGACGAGTTTCGTAGACAGGGGCTCTGTCTATTCGTGATGCCTAGAACGTGTTATTCGCTATCGGATTGAGGTAAGTAGACATGCCAAGCCTAGCGTGCCCTAGCTTCTTTCGTGTCGAAATATGATTTTATATCGGTCTCAAAATGTGTTTATGACTTACATGATTTACTTGAGATTGATTACGTTTTGAGATAACTGTTTTGATAATGTCACGCGAGAATAATAATCCGTTAATAACGTAAAGTGGAAAGAGTTGTGCGGGGATCGTTATTATTATTGTCGATGTTGACTTCGGTCACTCGGCCTGTGATTAGATTGGTCGGGTTGGCTTCGTCCACTCGACCCGTATTATTTTAACCCGGTCGCAACCTGCCGGGTCGCTCCATGTACTCACCTCTCTGGCCGCGAGGAGTCTTAGGGGGGTGCCGGCACTTAAGGTCTTGGTAGCTTAGTGAAAGTAGATCTTCCCCGTATCAACAAGTTAATAATATGAAGTCCTTTGAGAAAGAGATTTTTATGAAAATAAAGAAGAGATAGATTGGGAATGATATTCCCCGTTTCATACATAAAAGAAAGAAGATATAGATTGGGAATAATATTCCCCGTTTGAGATACAAGAGAAGGATTGAGATGCCAAGTAAAACAGAAAGAGAATTTCATATGTGTTTCAGTATTCATACTTTATTCTTCAAGGATTTACTCATTATTGTTCATTCTCATTTATGATTGTTTTTGAAAAGATATGCCTCCTAATATGTTTACAAGCTTGGGTGTTTACTTACTCAGTATTTCATTGCTGACTTTAGAAAACTGCGGTCTTTGTTTCTTTCCCCCGCAGGTCTTAAGAGCTGGATTATGGGGTAGCGGGATTCGACGCTCAGCTAGTATTTGTTGGTATTGGAATAAGCTGAACTCTTAGTATCACTTCACCACGTGTAAAGTATATTATGTTGAGATAATTAAAAGTTTGTAATATATGAGTATCAGATGTGTTGTTCTTGATTTCCGCCGCTTCATTTGAGTAGCACCCTCCTAGGCTCTCCGGTCCGGAACGGAAAGCTTGGGAACGTGGGGTGTTACAAGGCCAACCTTCCTCCTAACCGTATCCAGCTTCCTACTTTTAAGCCGAGTCTCCGCGAGGAAGACAATATCATGATCTTCAACCTTAATAAGTTATTTTAGCTCTATAACGGTACGGAGGTTCCCAAGCCCCCGTACGTTCCAGCTCAAACAAATCATTGGGATCGGCGGTGCTGCGTCGCAGACACTACCGTTGGTAAGTTCTCGTTATTTTCGGACTCTTCCAGAATTGAGTCAATCTCGTCCCTGATCTTCCTCCTCGAAGTTGAACTTCTCCTTTTCCGTGGATTTCCTCTTTGCTGGTGACAAATTATTCCCCACTGAGCTATAAGAGATAGCTCCTGATTTGACTCGGCTCCTTGCATCCACCTTAGGCCGTTCACGAATCTCCGGGGTGACTGTTTTCTCTGTTGCCCTCACAGCACTTGCTCATGACCCCTTGGGCTTCTTCCTTAAGGGGACTTTTTTTTAGCTAAGCCTGGTGAGGGGGCGTTGAAAGTAAAGGAGCCCGTGGAAATCCCCTCTTCAATTTGTAAATCTTTCAATTTACCACTTATCTCCGGGCCGTTGGACACCTCATTCAGAGTTTGATCCACGTCTCCCTCATCTTGAGTAAAGATAGGGTTCCTTTTGAAAATCAATTGCTGATTGGAAAGATTCTCCTTAACATGATCCTTCTCGATCCCTTCCTAAGCCATATCTTCATCCGACTCCATCGTCTCTGCTTCTGAAATCAAATCTTCATCATTAATCTTATCTCCTATTTTCCGGGGATAGGCATTATCCCCGAAAGATTCGGGATCGTAACCACTCCTTCGAACCCCTCTTGCTCCGTGATTGTAGGGAATCCGTTCTTCGCCTTGTGCAGGAGTTTGGTGGTATTGCCGGCGATCACTATTCCGGCGATAACCTTCATCGTGCCCGCTAGGATTTTTCTAACGTCCACCAGTTGGTTTGGCAAGTAGCCAAAGACCATAAGGACATTCAGCATTCATCTCTTCAGCTGATAACTCCATAGTGCAATGCATAGTATCATGAGTAATTGAACCACATTAAAAACAGACGCTTGGAATTCTCTTATATTTGTATGTGACGTGGGTTTTCTCCCCTTTGATCATGAAATTGGCACTTCTCCGCAAGGGTTTATCCACCGGATACGAATCCTCAGAAAGCGTCCCTTCCTTAGTTCATCTATTCTTGATTCCACAAATAGCACTTTACCAATTGGAGCCCCAACAGTACGACCCACTTCCTCATTAACCAGGTGGAATGGAATACCTCGTGCTTGAACCCATACTTCAATCGTGTCAAAGGGGTATTGGGAGAGATTTTTAGTAGGTGACCATCTCTCCAGCACCAGAAGATTATCATCGAAAGACCATGGTCCCCCTTCCAGGACCCGATTCATCAAAGCAGGAGTTCTGAATCTGAACGAGAAGATACCTTCCCCGACTTCCTCTATTTCCACATCCTTATGCATCTTCCATATCTTTGTTTGAAACACTTCTTTCATTGCCTGTTCGTTGATTGGTTTTGGAGAGAGAAACCTACCAACTAGGCAAAACTTATGCTCTTCCTCTGCTCTTTGAACCAATCGATCACTGATTTCAAAGATCTCGTCGTCCTCTTCTTCCCAGTGGCGTCGTTGCCTTTGCATACCCCCATTACTCGCCGGCAATGCCATACCGGCGTAGAAAGTTCTTCGTAAAAACCAAAGCTCCTATGAGAAAGAGAGTCTCAAGGAGAATTTTAGTATGAAAAGTATTTTTTTATATGAATATAAATAAAAGAACTATCTAAGGAGCTTTTCAACAATAATAATGTTCTTTTTTATGTTTTCTTAGTTTTGGAGAGTATGCATGATAAAAGGCCTCAGATAATATATTTTACATGTAAGCTATCAAGTAACCAGAAGAACCCCAATAAATTTATTAAATAATTAATAAACAGATAAAGCCCTGCCCAACCAAAATGATCATATAATCATAACCCAAATAAAATAGGATTTGAACTAGCTTCACGTCTTAAGGACGAAGACCACCTGCAGACAGAAAATAGTTGGTGAAAACGTGGGTGGAATTCGACGATCGAAGTGATAGGCAACTGAAAGATGGTAGTTATTGTTTGAGATGAGGATTGAAAGAGAGCCGCGTCCAAGAGAAAGCCGACCAGGTCGATACGGATTTCATACCCGCACCCTGATTGTATCGTATCGACCCGGTTACGCCGGCGAAAGCGACGAGTCCAGGTAACGTACAACCCACCACACGCCCTTCTCACATTGCATACCCTTCACACCATAATTGGATATGAAGTATGTGACCAAATCATTTTCTCTATTGTGATGCAATTTAAGTTTGCTCCAATAGCTCATAAATTCAGATAATTAATGTTGGTCTTACAAATTCATTCGGGTTCAAAACATAAATTTCACAATGTGCACATGTATCAATTTTGCTGATAGACATGGCTATTTCACTAGTAATTTATCAGAGAAGCAATTTAAATGGGAAGTAATCATGAGATCAAAACGATCGATGAAGCATGCACAACTAATGATGAAAAAGAAATCACCTAAAATATTCCAATTGTATTTTTCAAAGACAAAAACCTTTCTGTTCAAAATAACGTGAGCATAACACAAGAGATTAAATAAGTAGAAATTATTTTCTTGCAATTATGAATATATAAAATCCTTGCAAATAACAATATCATCCAGCTAGATGATTTTGTAGCAGTGTGACTTAATTTGTTATCCGAAGCATACTAACAAACAAAAACCAAAGTATAGAAATCATGACTTTGTTTTTGGTGCATTATACCATTTCTTGCTCTTTGTGACGTCATATTCTGATCAACGGTTCAATGGATAATTCTGACACATGTAAAAGTAACGAAAAATACAGAATCCGAATCAGGGTTAAATTTCCAAATTAACTTTGCATGTGATTTCAAGATGATCAGATAATAGTTTTTTTTTCATATCCAAACACTCCTCCATGTAGAAATGTGCCCCCCCCCCCCCCCCCCCCCCCACACACACACACCACAATATGTCTCAGTAGTCCCTAACTAATAGTAGCCCACTTTGTGGTCATTAAAAGTTCTGGGTTTATTTGACACAATCAATTCTATTTATAGAACATAAAATTCATCTAGTATACTCTTTCAACAAATTCAAAACATACACCAACCTCGTGTCTAAGTAATGGGAGCAATTGATTTTATTATGAGGCTAATGGTAAGGACAACAACATGCAACCACTCTGCAGTGGTTATATACCCAACTTATTGGTAGTTTGGTATATAATTGCTGTAGCGACCTAGGACGAATTAATAAAAGTGTTTTCGGCTAGGGAGGTGATCATTGGCAATAACACTAGTCTCGTACACGAGTTAGGAGGTGTTTTCTTCAGGTAGGGAATGACCATGGGCATAGAAACGATAGCCTAAGAGTATGAGACCTTAAAAGATCTAAGCGAGCTACAGCCTCCAAATATTGGGCCATGGGCTACAGAAATTGGCACAGTAATATTGGGAATGGTTAGTTTTAGAGTTTGTTTAATTTCCTTGTACCATAATGGAAACTTAAACTTACACCACACAGTTAATGACGTACACAACATAATTCACAGAAAATTAAATAAAGGAGTCGTGGTTCATTGGACCCGATATGCCCAGGGTGAGGAGCTGTCGCTATTTGAATAACTTTCAGCTAATCTGGACAAGGAGTCGAAAACCTAGATGTTATGTATGTATACTTCTCATGAACGACATAACTGTCACTTCACATCCAAGTGTTTGAAATAAGATTTCAGAATGAAGGGTGATAAGAGCTTTTCATAAAGAAAAAAGAAGGGCGATACAGAACATATAAGTAACGAACCACCCCCCTTCCCCCAAGCAAAAATTCAGATATAAGTAACGAACCATTAATGATTACACTTTCTGTTAGACATATATACAAACAAAAATTTACCATCTTAAGAACATAGATATCAAGCTTTACATTCAGATATTCTCACAAAAGATAAATAATCGATTTCATATGAATTTGTTTGATTTGTCGTTATACATAGGGATGGAGTTGTTTTCTTGCTCTAAACAAAGCACATGAATACCGAAACAAGCGCAAAATATTTAGTCCAATCTCATTGGCTGAATGTAAAACAGTCCACCTTTCATCTGTAGATTCTTCCTTCATTATCTGCAAAATCTCACAGAAAAATGAGGTTAAAAAAATAGACAAAATTGGTCATTCACATGAAATACTGGAATTAACACAAGCATTTGAGATCGCTTCTAGCGAAGTCCTCACAATAGCTAACATAGTCATTTTGATTGCTGATGCAGCATCATCAGGATTCACACACTTAGGATACTATGGTGATTCCACAAACACGCAGATATTTGTGAATCCACACCATTTGGATTCTCCAATGTGAATCCTTCTGATGCTGAACCCGCAAACAATGACTCCAAATGTGAATCGAATGAATTGATACAGTTCCAAGGCTTCAGCGGAAGGTTAAAAACGAAGGGGGGAGTTTTAAGAAATAATTAATGGAAGGTGAATGGGAAGGAAGGGGGACTCTTGGGGGAGTCTTTATAAAGGAGTGTAGATGTTTAGTGTGAAACTGGGGCTTGGATGATAAATTTTGTAACCTAATCTAACACACTAATGGACTTCATTATTGTACCACACTAGCCATTCACTAGCTCACTTTGTGTTTTAGATTGGGCCAACAGTACCTCAATACATTTTATCTTGTTGTCAAAACACTACTGGCTAATGAATGAATAAACTGCTGAATTTGACTAAGCATTCAATGCTTATTAGGTCCAGAGGTTTCAATGAATATAACTCAAAATAGGCTTGAAAACATATTTGGCGGCACGTGCCAGTAGAACTGAAAAAAGGCACGCGTTTTGAATAGTTGAAGAAAAGATGAAAGAGATTGAAGGGCAGGAAGGATCTAACACATTCAGATCAACAACATGAATTAAAGCGGAATATTCATGTGTTTATCTTGTCTTCCTAAGCTCCTTAATGCAGCGGATGATCGTTGTGTTGCTTGCTTTCACGCGCCTCCTCTTTGATCTTGCTCCCACCAATCTAGTGTGAATCTCGAGGACGAACACTGATTTCCACACCACGTTCCACCTCTTTGGATGAAGTTGGAGAGAAACTAGGGTTCTCTACAACTAGTATGAATCTAGACAGAGTAACTTTATTCTCTAGAATAGCCAATTATAATATGTAGGAGGCTGCCTCCTTATATAGGCAAAACTTCTCCTAAGTTTGCACATAAACCCCTAGGGTTTGAGCCATAGCTACTAACCCCTCTAGTTTGTGCATTAGTGCAACTAACCCCATAAGGTTACGATAATTACATTGGGCACCCCACATGGGCGCACCAATTGCTAACATCTCCCACTCGCACAGTGGGGTTGCACAATTCATCTAGTCTCCATCAATCTCCAACTTTCTATCATCTACAAAAGAGTATTGTGTGGCCGTGGCGTGTGACCGGTGAGAGTACCTGCATTTCGGGAGATCCGTACACCAAACTCGTATAGCCAGCATGGGAAGGCACCCTCTCGGGAGATCCACATACCAAACTCGTATAGCCAGCGCAGGAAGGCACCCTTAAAACATACAACATTAATAATTCTCTCCGTAACTCTCGTATTCCCCAGATTCCTCCGATTGTCATCTCATGGATCATGAGCACCTGCCTTGTCCCGAAGGCCATGCTCCAATGAGTCCATATCTCCTTTATATTTTCATATCCTACATGATCCCATAAGATCTTGCAGGTGGGCCCAATGAAGATAATAAAGAGCGATGCAACGAGAATCTTTCCTTACATACATGTGTCACTCAGATTCGGCTCAGCTGCTTTCCCAGCAGTGTCCGGAAGGCCGAATCATCCATAGCCGTAAGGTGTCACGCCAAAGTAGCACCACCGACCCGTATCCTCATGACACAGATGTAAGTACAAAGGGTATACAGTGTCAATCATCTTTATATGATCGACGAGGCTCACACGATGAGGAATCCCAGGGACTAATTCTACTCATCACCTCATGGTCACTCATAAGCGCGCGTTATTCAAGGGGGAATATGCGCCATAGTGTTTAGACTCTGATCAGAGCGCATGTCTTATCCTTGCAAAGGACCACTATGCAGATGTCTATCTGGTAGCCCTTATGGCCACCAGCCCGAGTGCTGCGACGTCACACTATTGTGAACAATTATCAGCTCTCGCATTTGGCTTTCTCTTCTACACAGACTATACATGGTTCGGGGTAATAACCATGTTCGATTGGCCATAACCAACCTCACCTTGGAACTTATTTCCAATGCGACAGTTGAATCCGTCTGACAGGCTCCTAGCTCTACAGATAGACATCTAGCTCTTATCATAGGCCATATGCTCGTATGATAGGCATCTCTTATCATATCGCAGGCTTTCAGCGCTTATCGGGATTCTGTCTCATCTTCCGCCACACCCAGACATATCCAGGATATTGCGAAGGCGGTCGCTCGTGTGAGTGAGCCGACCTAGTGTCTGCGTGACATGCTCTATGCTAGTACCGGAAATGTAACATATCATACATGTATCAAAACGACATGCTGCTTAAAACAAATCCAATTAAAATCCAGTCAATCAATGTCTCGTGTTCTCATCAATCATATTGCTAGTCATCGACATTTTCTAAAGAGATCCACACGGACGACTCTCATGTGGTTTAGGAATGGGATGAGCCAACATCCTGGCCCATAGTCGATCCACTCCAGGATTACTCTCTAGGTAGTTATTTCACCTTTTGTGAAATAGTACCCTCGAGTATGTGATGCGCAAACTAACGTGCTGTTCGCAAGTATACGAATCTTGTAATACCGGGCGTAATTAAGCTCGGGTGATCGTTCCCACGAGGACTATTTCGGGTTTTTTCGAGAAATCAGTTTTAACTTCCAGAGTATAAAAGGAGGAGTAGTTTAAGATTGTGACTAACTATAAACTAAAAATAAACAAAATAAAACGCAAATATTTTTTGTGACGTTTTTCTGAAAATCTTGAAGGTTGTAAATCTAGGGTTTGGAATACTAGGTCCAGGATCCCCTAGGGTTTCTTCAGAATTATGTTCTTCGGTTTGATATGAAAACAATCAGCAGTTTTAATTACCCGTGCCACGTACCGATTGTGCAGTAACCTTTCAGATTCCACACGCTGTCACGATCCTGCAGACTTTCGGGTTCCTGTTAAGCTGCCTAAGTCTGCAGTCTCGTTCTAAGTCTGCTAGGGTTTCTAACCTGTCCTGATGGCCCGGGTCAAATTCTCTAACAGTTGGTCTATACGTTTTGGCTAGCCCTATCTCCCTTTCTCTGGTCGGTCTATCAGGGTAAGGTACTAAATCCTGTCTTTTCTTCCTAACCCTAACCTGACGTTTTCACCTACAGGTTCGGGTCTATAGCAATTCTGGTTCGCGACTCCGATCATGTATACACAGATATAATCAAAGACAGAATAACTGATAATACTACTGAATTAAGATAACGAGATCATGAATTCATACTCAAACTGCAGAAATAATGTCTGAAAACGAAACCCTAGGTTCACCGAGAACCTAGGTAAAAGGTTTAGCTACTAAACGACATAACTAAATAACAAAGTTTCTGAATTTAAAAGAGAGATTAAGATCAAACTAAGTCTTCGGATCTGGATGAGTGCTTCCGTGCTCTCCCGGGATGCTCAGACTTGTTCTTGGATGAATGGTCTTGTGTGTTGTGCCTTCAAAACGAGTCTGGACGAGTCTTTTTATAGTGCTGGCGAATTTCTGGAACTTGTCAATATTTACGAAACTGCCACTGCCCGAAACCGCCCCAGTTTTTGTGCTGTCTGCGTATAATACGCAGCCTGCTGCGTATAATACGCAGACAGGGTCTTCTCCTGCTGCTTTTTCTCCACTTTGTGCTTGCTGTCTGCGTATTTTCTGCGTATTTTCTGCGTATAATACGCAGACAGGGACCCATCTTGCCTTCAGCTTCTTCTTTCCTGCGTATTTTCTGCGTATTTTCCCCCTGGCTGCGTATTTTCTGCGTATTTTCTGCGTATAATACGCAGACAGGGGAGAAAATCTGTCCAAAACCCCTCTCCCTCCTTGCTGCCTGCGTATTTTACGCAGGGTCTGCGTATTATACGCAGACAGCAAGGCAGGGTGCTCTTTTCTGCCTCTGTTTGCCTCCTGCTGCATTCCCGATCCATTCCTGCTGCATTCCCGGGCCCTGTTCCTGCATAGACAACATGAACACACCCGCGATCATATCCAGATAAAGTACAGAAAATGCAGAAATTTATAAAGAGCAAGTAACTGTCTCATTCCTAAAACCGAGGCGTTCCGAGGGTGAAAATGGGCTAAAATGTGAGTTTTCCGGCGCAAATGCACAAAAACCGAGCTATAAGATAACCCCTATTCGGGCGTTATCAAATACCCCCGCACTAAATATTGCTCGTCCCGAGCAATCCCCTTGCATACCAACCTGCTTGCATACCTCTTGGTTTTTGCAAAACCAACCCTGTCGTGCATACACTACCTTTGCATACTCCCTGCAATTGCATACTCTTTCAACCTGAACCGTATAACCAGACGACTCGATAGAAAGACCGACTCAGATAGAATATACACAGACTCAATATACACGACTCAAAAAATATACTAAACAATTATTTTTGGTGAGATTGGGCAATCTAAAAAACATAACCGAGTGTCCTCAAAACCTCACCCTTTTTCCAGAAAATACTTCCCTGCAATCGATCGGTAAGTCTGAACAGATTTCTTTGGTGGATTTAAGCACGGGACCCGAGTACTGTTACTTTTGCTATCAACCTGAGCGAATCCCTAGTTAACCGACCATCCGAGCTATTTCCGAATCAAGGTTCTAAATCTAACAGGTAGGATATATATATATAAAGGTATGGCATGATCCTACTCGTTATGACATTCTCACAATTTCCCAAACTCACACCCCTCACCGAGTTCCCGAAAAACTGCCTGAAACACCTAAGTTCCTGGCATATCAATCTTCCTGTCCCTCGGTGTGTCTTCGCCGTTCTCGCGGCCACAATTGTGAAGCGGTGTAACTGTCTCGAAAATCGTGCTACTCACTCAGCTTTTTGACTCGATAACATAAACAACATAAATAACTGAAAAACTGCACAACTAGATCATTTTCTTTTTTTTTCTTTTTTTTTCATTTGTTTTTTTTTTCTCTCTTTTTTTTTCATTTTTCATTTTTTTTTTTTTATAATACGACTCTATATACACATAAATACACGAATAACGATAAATAAACTGACTAAAGCTGAGTGAATAGAAAAAACTGTCGTCGTGGGGTATGAAAGATGTCCTCATATGGAATACCCCCACACTAATCCTGAAGCGCTGATCCTGTAGTCGAAATAATACTGTGCAGTCCCACCGAACCTCCTCATCACCAAAGATGTAGAAAAACGGCACAACCACCAATTAACCTCTCAACCCCCCGGACCCCATAATGTGCGGAAAGATGTCTCGCACGCGACTAACTCCTCCTGTGGTCACTATGTAATGCAGTGATCCACCTCCGCAATTTAATGCACTGTCGCCTCTCACTCACCCTGTCCTTCCCTCGAAAAATGTGTCAATGTCGAAACTGTCCAAAACTGATATGTCATGAAGTGCTCCATCTAAAACCCTCCCCAACTCACTCCCTCCGTCATAACTCGTAGAATAGCCAACTAATCAACTGATGAGGTCTCAAAGAAGGCTTCCTAGGCTATAGTGGCTAAGAATAAAAGGGGTAAATGGCTTCAAACGGGTTTACTAGTTGGACCTAGGGGTAAGAAACAGGACGTGAGGTCCCTTGATAGCCAGTCACTCCACCGAAAGATGCGATGACCGTGACGGCGCCCGTGGGCGGGTTGTCGACTACCTAGATGACGGCGGTGTGGCAACTAGTCGGATCCTTAGCTCAGGTGATAACTACTTGCGGTTTCCAAGGGTCACTGGCTCTCACCTATCTACTATACCTCGGTGCAAGCTTTCTTTTCTGTCAAAGGGTTTAATCTCGATTTCTTCCCAGTTTCTGTAATCTTGATTGCCCTTTCTCAAATTTTCTGATTTTTAATTTTTTTTTTGATTTTCTGAAAATTTTCAATTTTTTAATTTTTTTTTTTTTTTTTTAAATATACACAATGCAAGGTCAGAATGATGTGGTGGGTCGACTCAAACAAAGAAAATATGCTGACTCAAAAAATAAAATAAAAACTGCAAATAAATATGAAAAAACGTGCAGACCGGGTGATGCAGACACGACTCCCACCCCCACACTAAGAGGTGGCATGCCCTCATGGCACTGACTCGTCTGGACTATACGGCGGGTCTGACCCGGTCTCGGATGAACCGGACATGCTGCTAGGTGAGCTGCTGGTCTGCCTGAATCTGGCACTACTCGACTGTCGTGGGTGCGAGCTCGACGACTGGCGGGACCGTGAGCTCGATGACTGTCTGGACTGTGTCCGGGATCCTGACCGACTGCTAGGTGGGTGTGAAACCGGCGCTGTGGCATGCTCACTCGAGCTCGCCTCGTCCGACCAGCTGGTAGTGTACTCACTGGAATAGGAGGGAGGGAAGATAATAGGCAATGGCACCTCTCGGCCCGCATGACGGGCTGCCTCGCGCTGCTCCTCTCGGAGTGCAGTAATCGCATCGCCATGGTCTTTGGCTATCTTCTTCGTGGTCTTCTTGAGGTGCTTTAGGTATCGGAAAACTTTCCCTAACTTGTTAAGCACTTTCTCGCCTAAAGACGCCTGGCCAGCACGGCATCCCTCAAGTCCCTCCTCTACTCGGGCCAACCTACGGTTCATGACCGAAAGTGGTGGTGGACCGGTCGGACCTCTCGTACCTCTCGTACTAGGTCTAGCTCTCTGACTCGGCCCGGCTCTCTGGCTCGGCTCTCCGTGGTCATGGGTGGACTGAGAACGCCTAAGTGTAGACGCTCCCGTCCCCCGAGTAGGTCTGTCCTGGGTCGATCGCCTCCTAGGGGCAGGGGCAGGGGCAGGCTCATCCTCCTCCATAGGGTCTGCATCAAGGTCGATGACTGGGTCATTCGGTCCCGGACCTCCCCCTCTAATCTTCCTATAGGCCTTAAGAAGAGGAGGATTCCAGTCACCCTCAAGCTCGAAGAGAGGAATCTGGTAATTACGAGCCAGTTGGATAATCAGGTTGCTATACCCGAGTCCCTTCTTGCTCGCGGAGACATTCCTCTCCTGAATATAAACCCAAATGCGCTGAGCTATATCAATTCGTCGCCTCATCATCAGACAGTACACTATCATGGTCGCCTCATTCTCGAGGTAGGTAAAGTGTTGGATCCCCATAATGCGGTTCACCACCCATTCAGCCCACCACTTGGCAGGCTTGCACAAAAATCCCGAGTGCAGTTTCAGCCCCACATTTCCTTCTTCCTCAAAGTGGGCCCCCGCGGCTCCACCTGTCAAAACCCTCAAAACCTCCCCAGCTGACGGAGGGTTACTCATAGCTAACTGGTAGGCACACGGCTCTTGGGATGGTGGAATCCCGTAAGCCTGCCTAATAGAGTCAGGGGTCAGCAAGATATAGTCACGACTGCAGTAAATCCACCGCACATCAGTGTTCTCGGCATCGCCGGCATGCATAAGGTTGCAAAAGAACTCCCTAGTCAGCCTAGAACTAGACGTACCCTCAAACCCAGCTAGTGAAGTGCCAAAAATGTCTGCTCGACTGGCAAAATTCACCATCTGGATTGGCATCCTATCATCGTCTACCTCGAATCTGTGGTCCTTAGCCAACCTATAGTTCGGCTTTTTACCGGTCAGATAATAGGCATGGGCACGGTGGGTCACAAACCGATAACTGTCAAAGTTATGCGGTGTAAGTTCGCTGACAGGGATATCAATCGGCTCGTGCCGACGGTTCGGGTCAATGACAGGTTTGACTAAAGCCATGAAAATGCAAAAACGAGCAGAAACAGAAATCTAGAGTACGTGCGCGTGAATAGTGCGTCTCAGCAAATAAGCCCCCTAAAATCTACCAGAGGTCCACACGGCACGGAAACCGAGAAAAATTTCAGAAATAATGACCCGGCTACGGGTCGTGCTTAAAACTGAAAATTTTAAAGAGAGGGAAGAAAATTGGACCTTCCCACAACGGGGGTGAAGTGCAGAATCCGGCAAGGTTATCGCCGGAAAGCCGCCTGTAAACCGCCGTCCAGCCGCCGCCTAAGCCGCCGCCTAAGCCGCCGGAAAAGTCAAATTTGCCGGAATGAAATTCCGGGCACACTCTCACGTAGCCTTCTTCCTCCTCTTCAACGTTCCCTTCTGTGAAATTTTCCGGTTTGGCTTCAAACTCAACAAATCTGAGATTTTTCCTCAAGAACACCCTTCACTTTCCTTCCACCCCCACACTAGCTCGGTTGGAATTTCTGAAAACCGAGAGTAGTTCCGTGCTCCTTGCGACGAGGGGATTCCAAAAATGCCTTCGGTTTTTGATTTCGAGCACTTTTGAAAAATTTGGAGTGTTGGTGCTAGAGAGGAATGGAGGTAGAGAGAGAAAGCTTGGAAGCAACAATGGCTTCCCCATGGCCGGACTCCCCTATATAAACCCTAAGTGCCAAAATGACCAAAATGCCCCTGGCTTAAAATGGTCAAAAACTGCTAATTTTGTGCGTATAATACGTATATGTTGCGTATTTTACGCAAACAGGGGTACCGGGTGATCAAAAAAAATTTAAAAAAAATTGCATTTTCCTTCTCTGTCTGCGTATAATACGCAGGAAGCTGCGTATTTTACGCAGACAGGGAGGGAAAATGAATTTTTGAATTTTTTTTTTTTTTTTTTTTTTTCAAAAACTGATTTTTCAGTGCTGTCTGCGTATAATACGCAGGAATCTGCGTAAAATACGCAGACAGCCCTCAAAATAATTTTTCAATATTTTTTTTTTTTTTTTTTTAGAAAACTCATTTTTCTGAGCTGTCTGCGTATAATACGCAGGAATCTGCGTAAAATACGCAGAAAGCTCTGAAAATAATTTTTCAAGTTTTTCAGAAAAATCCATTTTTGGTGCTGTCTGCGTATTATACGCAGAAAGCTGCGTATTTTACGCAGACAGAGCCAAAATAAATGTTTCAATTTTTTTTTTTTTTTTTTTTTTTTTTAGAAAAATACAGTTTATACTGCTGACTGCGTATAATACGCAGAAACCTGCGTAAAATACGCAGACAGCAGTTAAAATAATTTTTCAAAAAAATTTTTCAAAAGTAAGTTTTTCTTTGCTGGCTGCGTATAATACGCAGAAAGCTGCGTAAAATACGCAGACAGCAGAGAAAAATTATTTTCAATTTTTTTTTTTTTTTTCACCTCGGTTATTTTGACACTGTGGGTTGAATGGGGGTCACTTTTCTCTCTCTCTCCTTTCTGTTTCTTTTCGTCTGCTTCTTCTGTATCTGCACATGCTCAATTTTCATTAAATACCCACTCATCTCACCTCTCTCAAAAATTCAAAACTTAAAATAAAAATAATATAATTTAAACTTACTACGTTGGGTTGCCTCCCAACCAGCGCTTTGTAATTTACGGTCGACGGCCCGACCCAGTTACCTCAGGTTCGATCACGGGTCGTCGAAGTAGATTGGATCTACTTTGGCGACCTCGGCGTTCTCGAGATACGGCTTGATTCGGTTTCCGTTCACCCTGAAGCTTGAGTTGTCTTTTGGATTCTCTAACTCAAATGCGCCCCATGCGAATATCTTCCTGATGATGAACGGCCCCGACCAACGAGATCTCAACTTTCCCGGAAAGAACCTCATTCTTGTGTTGTAGAGAAGTACCTTATCTCCTTCGTTGAACTGTTTTGGCGTGATACGCTGATCATGCCACTTCTTCGTCTTCTCTTTATAGATTTTGGCGCTCTCAAATGCCGTCCTGCGGAACTCCTCTAATTCCAGCAGCGCCATCTTTCTCTTATCTCCGGCCAGACTCTCATCCATGTTGAGCAGTTTGATAGCCCAATAGGCCTTATGTTCCAGCTCAACCGGGAGGTGACACGCTTTCCCAAACACGAGCTGGTATGGTGACATTCCCAGCGGTGTTTTGAAAGCTGTCCTGTATGCCCATAACGCATCATCCAGTCTCATCGACCAATCCTTCCGGCCCAGATTTACGGTTTTCTCGAGAATGCCCTTGATCTCTCGGTTTGACACCTCTGCCTGTCCGTTAGTCTGGGGGTGATAAGGCAGTGATACCTTATGGATCGATACCCCGTACTGCTTAAGTACCCTGGCAAACACTTTGTTAATAAAGTGTGACCCTTCATCGCTGATCATTGCTCTGGGGGTCCCGAATCGTGTGAATATGTTGCGTTTCAGAAAACGCTCAACTGTCGCTGCATCGTTTTTCTGACACGCTATCGCCTCGATCCACTTCGTAACATAGTCCACTGCCAGCAGTATGTACAGATTTCCCATTGAAGACGGGAACGGCCCCATAAAGTCAATCCCCCATACATCAAAGGGTTCAACTTCCTGCCAAATAGTCAAAGGCATCTCGTCCCTATGTGACGTACTCCCTGTCCTCTGGCATCTATCGCATCCCTGTACATAATCATGACAGTCCTTGAAAAGTGTTGGCCAAAAGAAACCTGACTGCAGTACCTTGTGTGCCGTGCGGGTCCCTCCGAAGTGACCCCCACACTGAGCCGAGTGGCAGTGCCTGATCACGTTCCAGGCCTCGTGGGTCGGAACACACCTCCTCAGAATGTTGTCGGCTCCCTGCTTGAACAGATACGGGTCGTCCCAGAAATACTGCCGGCTCTCAGAAATAAACCGTTTCCGCTGTGATGGGGTTAGGTCCTCGGGAAGCGTGCCACTCACCAGATAGTTGGCTATAGCATAGTACCACGGTCTCCCCAGTTTGACCGCCATGATGTGCTCGTCCGGAAAGTTTTCCTGGATCGGTACCGGGTTCACCTCAGCATTCTCAAGCCTGGACAGGTGGTCCGCTACAACGTTCTCGACTCCCTTCTTATCCCGAATTTCCACATCAAATTCCTGCATCAGCAATACCCATATCAGCAGTCTCGGCTTTGCGTCCTTCTTGTCCAGCAGATATTTCAGGGCACTATGGTCGGTAAAAACGATGACTTTTGACCCGACCAAGTACGGCCTGAATTTATCCAGGGCATATACCACAGCAAGCAGCTCCTTCTCAGTAGTGCCATAGTTGATCTGGGCATCGTTGAGTACCCGACTTGCATAGTATATCACATGGCACACCTTGTCCTTCCGCTGCCCCAAAACTGCACCGACTGCATAGTCGCTTGCGTCACACATCAGCTCAAACGGAAGTGACCAGTCCGGTGTCGTGATAACCGGGGTTGTGGTCAGCTTCTCCTTCAGATGGTCAAAGGCCTGCTGACAAGCTGCATCAAAGTCAAAGGGCACGTCTTTTCCAAGTAAAGCGCAAAGTGGCTTCGTGATCTTGGAAAAGTCTTTGATGAACCTCCGGTAAAATCCTGCATGTCCCAGAAAACTTTTGATCGCCTTTACGGTTGTCGGATATGGGAGCTGTTTTATCACCTCGATCTTGGCCCTGTCCACCTCGAGTCCCTTGCTGGAAATTTTGTGACCCAGCACGATCCCCTCGGTGACCATGAAATGACACTTCTCCCAGTTCAGCACTAAATTCGCCTTCTTGCATCGGATCAGGACCTGTCCCAGGTGGTGCAGGCAGTCGTCAAAACTGTCCCCGAACAGTGAAAAATCGTCCATAAAGACCTCCAGATTTTTCTCGATCATGTCGGAGAATATCGCCATCATGCATCTCTGGAACGTGGCTGGAGCGTTACACAACCCGAATGGCATGCGCCGGAACGCAAACGTACCATACGGGCAGGTAAACGTTGTCTTCTCCTGATCTTCCGGGGCAATGCAAATCTGGTTGTACCCGGAGTACCCGTCCAGAAAACAATAATAGGCGTGATGAGCTAGCCTGTCCAACATCTGGTCCATGAATGGTAGCGGGAAGTGGTCTTTCAATGTTGCATCGTTTAGCCTCCGATAGTCCATACAGATTCGCCAGCCTGTAACCGTGCGCTGCGCAATCTGTTCCTGGTCCTCATTTTGCACCACCGTAATACCCCCCCTTTTTGGGCACACACTGGACCGGGCTGATCCAAGTGCTGTCTGATATGGGGTATATGATTCCTGCTTCCAGCCACTTCATGACCTCCTTGCGCACAACATCCTTCATGTTCGGGTTCAGTCTCCGCTGGGGCTGAATCACCGGTTTCTTGCCTTCTTCGATCCTGATCTTGTGCATGCAGTAGGAGGGGCTGATCCCCTTAATATCTGCAATCGTCCAGGCGATTGCTTCTTTGTGCTCTCGCAATACTTCCAGCAGTTTCTCTTCCTGTTCCTGAGAGAGAAGAGAAGAAACAATTACGGGCAGAGTATTATTATTACCAATGTACGCATACCTGAGATGGTTCGGGAGCGGTTTAAACTCGAGTGTAGGTGGCTCCTTGAGTGACGGAACCAGGATCATCTTCTGCCCGCCATCTTCGTCCCGGTGCAAAGTGGTCCAGTCCTCGGCTCTCATGGCCTGCTCGCACCGAGTCATCTCTTTCTCTTTTCCGTACATGCTGTCAATTTCTTCCCATAACTGGTCCATCTCCTCGTTTTCCCAGCCATCATCCACTACGTCTATGGCGAAGATATCTTCGTGATCATAATAATTTGGCAGTTGCAGATTTTTGAAAACATTAAATTTAACCTTGTCCTCGTTAATCTGCATGGTCAGTTCCCCGCTCTTGCAATTTATCATAGCTTCTCCAGTGGCCAAAAACGGCCTGCCCAGTATGAGCGGTACCTCCCCTGCCTCCATGTCCAGGATCACGAAATCTGCTGGAAAAATGAGCTCACCAACCTTCACCAAAATATCCTCGATAACTCCATAAGCCTGTTTTACGGACCTGTCTGCCATCTGCAGCATGATTCTGGTGGGCCGGGGCTCACCGACTTTCAAACTCTTGAAAATCGTCAATGGCATCAGGTTGATGCTGGCCCCTAGGTCACACAGAGCCTTTCCTGTGTAAGCGTTACCTAGGGTGACCGGTATTACAAAACTGCCAGGATCTTTTCTCTTCCTCGGTAGCCCATTCTTCACACAGTTGCTCACTTCTGCCGTCAGGTTTATAGTCTCGAAATCGCTCATTCGCCTCCTCCCATACAAGATGTCCTTGAGGAATTTGGCGTAAGTGGGCATCTTAGCCAAAGCCTCGGCAAAAGGTATGTTAATCTGCAGCTGCTTGAACATCTCGAGAAACCTGGCGTAGTCCTTGCTATCGTCCCTCTTTCGTGTCTTCAAGGGGTATGGTACCTCCTTGGAGACAGGTACCGTTTCTGCATCTGTCTCATTCTGCACTGCATCCTGCTCAACCGAGCCCTTCGGCTGGGGGCGGTCGGCTGAGCTGTTATCCTGGCCAGACAGTTTGCGTTCTACTTCTTTCGAATTTTCTGCGCGTGCGTGGCTAGGATACGGTGGATCCTGTAGTGCTACTCCACTCCGAGTGGTGACAGCATTGATCTGAGCACGTGGATTGTTCACTGTATTCGAGGGCAAGTTTCCTGGCTGTCTCTCCGTTAGCTGCTGTGCTAACTGCCCCACTTGTACCTCCAAAGCACGCAGTGACGTTTTGGTCGTCTGCATGTCGGCTGTCAGGGCGTCCATGTGCTTGAACCGGGACTCCATGGTCTGGAACATGGACTTGATCTCTTTCATCTGGGCGTCGTACTGCTGCGCGGATGGGACTGACTGAGCCTGCTGGGCTGGTGGCCTGTGCTGGAAACCTGGTGCATAAATCGCTGCGTTCGGGTTTCCGTACCGGAACCCGGGATGGTCTCTCGTACCCGGTCGGTACCGGCTCGGGTCCCACTGCTGCTGTACGTAGTTGGTGTCTTCGGTCCTTAGTTCCTCAATGGCTGTGTCCAGATCAGGTTCTTCGACTGCTGCGACAGTCTTCTTATCCGAGTAGACTTTCGTGACCAGGTCATGAACGATCCTAGCCAGATTGTCTATCCGGTCATCCTCTGCGGGTTCGGCTCTAGCCGCCATCCTGCGATCGTCAAACAGTCGGGTATCCTGCTTGGCCAACTGCTTCATCAGGTCATACGCACCTTCTTTGTCTACGTGATACAAGAAGTTTCCCCCGGCCTCTCTGTCAATCCTGTCGGCGTTCTCCCTGTCTAGGGCATGGTAGAAAACCTGCAGGATTTTCGCGTCTCCAAAGCCGTGGTTCGGGCACCGTTTGACCAATCTCATGAGCCTGTCCCATGCGTCCACCACCGTCTCCCCCATCTTCTGCCTGAATGACAGAATCTCGCTCTGTAGTTGTATGACTCGGGAGGCGGGATAGAACTTTGCCAGAAAATCTGCGACACACTCCTCCCATGTGGTGATGGATCGGGGTGGTCGGGATTCGAGCCAGTCCTTGGCTACTCCGTACAGACAGTATGGAAATAAGATCAGCATGAGTGCCTCTGCTTCTACCCCCTTGTATCTGACCTTGTTGCAGTAATCTTCGAATTTCCCGATAAAATCGTTCGGGTCTTCGTCGGCCCTGCCATGAAACGGGCAGAGAGTTTGTACCGTCTGGATGGTGGATGGTTTGATGTCAAAGTGCTCTGCGGTGATCTCGGGCACCACAATAGCTCGCTCATGCCCCCCGGTGGGGACTTCGAAATTCTCCACCAACGCCTTCCCAGATCGGTTATATGTTCTCTGGTTGCTTCGGGCAGCAAGTCCCGCTGTGACAAGTTCCTCAATGTACCGAGCCATCTGGGCTGGGGTACGTGTCTCTCGTTCCTGTCCACCGGCTTCGGTGTTCTCGGGTGGATCTCTCTGGTTGGTTGCCATCCTGCTTTCTCGGTTTCTGCGGTTCTGTTCGGTGTACAGCTTTTCTGGATTGTCGAGTGGTGTTACCAAACTGCGAGGCAATCTGGGCATCAACTGAACAGTCCTGAAAACGCAGATTCAAAAAGCAGTGAGATAAAAGAAAAATAACGAAACTGAAAAATAAAAAACTCCGAAAACTAATTCTGATAACTAAATTAACCCTAAAAAGTCCCCGGCAACGGCGCCAAAAACTTGATGCGCAAACTAACGTGCTGTTCGCAAGTATACGAATCTTGTAATACCGGGCGTAATTAAGCTCGGGTGATCGTTCCCACGAGGACTATTTCGGGTTTTTTCGAGAAATCAGTTTTAACTTCCAGAGTATAAAAGGAGGAGTAGTTTAAGATTGTGACTAACTATAAACTAAAAATAAACAAAATAAAACGCAAATATTTTTTGTGACGTTTTTCTGAAAATCTTGAAGGTTGTAAATCTAGGGTTTGGAATACTAGGTCCAGGATCCCCTAGGGTTTCTTCAGAATTATGTTCTTCGGTTTGATATGAAAACAATCAGCAGTTTTAATTACCCGTGCCACGTACCGATTGTGCAGTAACCTTTCAGATTCCACACGCTGTCACGATCCTGCAGACTTTCGGGTTCCTGTTAAGCTGCCTAAGTCTGCAGTCTCGTTCTAAGTCTGCTAGGGTTTCTAACCTGTCCTGATGGCCCGGGTCAAATTCTCTAACAGTTGGTCTATACGTTTTGGCTAGCCCTATCTCCCTTTCTCTGGTCGGTCTATCAGGGTAAGGTACTAAATCCTGTCTTTTCTTCCTAACCCTAACCTGACGTTTTCACCTACAGGTTCGGGTCTATAGCAATTCTGGTTCGCGACTCCGATCATGTATACACAGATATAATCAAAGACAGAATAACTGATAATACTACTGAATTAAGATAACGAGATCATGAATTCATACTCAAACTGCAGAAATAATGTCTGAAAACGAAACCCTAGGTTCACCGAGAACTTAGGTAAAAGGTTTAGCTACTAAACGACATAACTAAATAACAAAGTTTCTGAATTTAAAAGAGAGATTAAGATCAAACTAAGTCTTCGGATCTGGATGAGTGCTTCCGTGCTCTCCCGGGATGCTCAGACTTGTTCTTGGATGAATGGTCTTGTGTGTTGTGCCTTCAAAACGAGTCTGGACGAGTCTTTTTATAGTGCTGGCGAATTTCTGGAACTTGTCAATATTTACGAAACTGCCACTGCCCGAAACCGCCCCAGTTTTTGTGCTGTCTGCGTATAATACGCAGCCTGCTGCGTATAATACGCAGACAGGGTCTTCTCCTGCTGCTTTTTCTCCACTTTGTGCTTGCTGTCTGCGTATTTTCTGCGTATAATACGCAGACAGGGACCCATCTTGCCTTCAGCTTCTTCTTTCCTGCGTATTTTCTGCGTATTTTCCCCCTGGCTGCGTATTTTCTGCGTATTTTCTGCGTATAATACGCAGACAGGGGAGAAAATCTGTCCAAAACCCCTCTCCCTCCTTGCTGCATGCGTATTTTACGCAGGGTCTGCGTATTATACGCAGACAGCAAGGCAGGGTGCTCTTTTCTGCCTCTGTTTGCCTCCTGCTGCATTCCCGATCCATTCCTGCTGCATTCCCGGGCCCTGTTCCTGCATAGACAACATGAACACACCCGCGATCATATCCAGATAAAGTACGGAAAATGCAGAAATTTATAAAGAGCAAGTAACTGTCTCGTTCCTAAAACCGAGGCGTTCCGAGGGTGAAAATGGGCTAAAATGTGAGTTTTCCGGCGCAAATGCACAAAAACCGAGCTATAAGATAACCCCTATTCGGGCGTTATCAGTATGTGTTTGTCTTTACCGCAATGTTATAGCCGTATGCTAACACTACTCATGGTAATAGGTTTGTTGATAGCTCATAAGCTTACAAGAAACCTTCTCAGTTAAACACATTTCTGCCCTATGGCAGAACAGGCAATCGTGCTTCGCTTCCATGGTCAATGGAGCGGTCTAATACGATCATGCAACACTTATATTGCATTTGTTCCATGCGAGTCTATCATCGAGCATGGACGATAGCCTGAGTCGGATCCAAGTGCATCTAGGTCCCCACCCTAGTTAGCATATGTGGCTAACTAGTCGAAGCATCATCTTCGATAGTCATAGCCCGTGATCCGTCATATGGAGTATCCTGGTTACAATCTTGTGTCTTAAATTGGAATATCCTGAAATCCAATTCTTCCAATTGCATAGCGTTCGTTAGGTCTGAGTATACACCATAGTGTATAGAAGACTCCTAATGCATCGGGCACTCTGGTTATCTGGTCAATTTTATTTGGTGTCTCTTAGGGCACATGCCTAGGCTCGTAAAGTCTTGCGCTGAGCTACAGGAGTACAATTACTTCTTAGGGGACTCGAATAATCCCTAAGCTCCACTAGCCAATAGTGTGTCATCGATATTAAGCGACGTGATCTTTAACTCTCTACTAGTAAGAGTGATACACAGCGGTTTCCATTTGTTATCGTAAACATATAGTAAACGATCCCTGATGAAATACCACTGTCCAGAGGACTAGCTAAGATCCCATATGGACTTAGTTAGCTTGCACAAATTATGTGCATTTGACCTTAGTCACCTCTAGCATTTCTCCATTGAGAAAATCAGTCATCACGTTTATCGTGAATGGATCCACAACTATTGATGCTACCAAGCGAATCAACGTAATCCTTACCACCCAAAGCCTTGGGAAGGATACCTCGTTGAACCAACGCAAATTCGTCGGATCGACCCAAATTCGTCGATAGCTACTCTCAGAATGAGTGTAGCCTTTTTCGCTTCTACGCAAGTCATATGCCTTACCACGCTTCCGTCTGGGTCTCTGATTGACCTTGGAAATCCATTAATCTCCAATAGTCTTCCATCCAGTTGGAAATCCAACCTAGCCTTAAACTCGGTTGGCCCTTTATAGACTCTAATTCATCCTGTAAAGCTTACTATTCATTCTTCATAATTAGGGAACGATAAGGCCTAGGATTCTGTCCTATCGTATATGCAAGGTGATCCTTAAGATCATCCCTTCGATCTTAAGTAGTCGATGGGGTATGCTCCTATGAGCAATTCCTTTGCATAGGAGGAACATCATTTGCTCTCATCCCATATGGATGGAGCATCCTGCTTGGAAAGTCACTCCCACTGTTCAAAGGATCCTTGAGGGACTAATTCCTCATAATCGATTTAATGAACGGGTATCTTCCAGCGGTATCCTCCATGCTCGTGGAGATCATCAACTCTACGAACATATCCCTTAATTATGGACATTTCCTATGAGAAATCATATATCTCGTGAATCCATTTATGTTACACTACTTATCGGCTAATGCGTTTCAAATACGCAACCCTTAGGATGCTCGGAATAGCATGAGAAGATACGTTACTCCATGAAGATACGTTTCTTCCATCTAGGGTCCAACTTCAGATTTCTTCTTGTCAGGTGATGAAAGATCCTGTGACAATATCCTAGGTTCATCATTCTCTTGCGTGGTGACCCTTATGGTCTTTCTTTCGATGTCAATTCATCGACGGGGTACGCTCCAAAGAACGTTCCTACGCAAAGAGGGTTCCTCCACATAGTCATAATCTATGATGGGCTATTCACTAGGCATGTTACTCCCACTGTCCTGAAGATCCGTAGGAACAATTTCCTGTTGATTATTCAGGGATGGGGTGTCATCCAGTGAAACTTTTGTTTCGTAGAGACTTATTTCTCAACGAACCTCTTCCTGACTTGAAATTTAGTTAGTACATAAGCTGCCGATCCCCATGGCCTAAGGTGACCTCATTCAGGTAGCCTTTTGGTCCACATCTCGTAGGGTGTAGTGACTACAGACTTGGTGGACTTATGGTTGCGTATGTGATAGTCGTTTAGCAAAGTGTCTCCTCCGCATAGGGAACTTGTACTTTGCACGCTCTATCATACATCAGACCATCTCTTACAGTAACCTATTCCTCTTATTCTCTACAGCATCCTGCTGAGGCGTGGGAATAGCCAACTGCCTTACTATTCCTCTCCATCACATAGCTCTTGCTAAGATAGATACTTCCAGTCTCATTCTGGCCAAGGACATATCCTTTTATCCAGACGGTTTTCTACCTTTTGTAGAGACCTGTCTGAAGCACCCTTGTGCCTCAGATTTATGTGGCCTAAGCACACACAGTTGAGACGCGGACAATAATCTACGAATGTGATGGAGCAGTAAGCACCATGTCTTAGCTTTAACAATTTAATGGAACACAACAACAGAATGAATAATATATAAAGACTCAGTAGTCCTTAATGCTCTACTGGATGATTTGCGTGTTGCCTTTCATGTCCGGCAAGAACCACACACAGGTAAGGGTACCTTGGGCAAAATCCAAGCAGGCCTGCCCTAGCTAGCCTGAACATCCCTTTCCTGTTATTGTGTGTCTTAATCTAGCGCGCCACATATCAGAATCTTAAGTCATACTCTTAAGTTGACATCCAAGAATTCTGAGGCGTCACTCATGCTAGAATCTTAAGAACGCAAACACCATGATATAACCATATCCAAAGTTAAAACTGTGACCAAAACAAATTTTGGTGGCTACTCCCTCAAAGATAATCCTACGAATCCTTAGACGAGAAGTTATTTGCCAGGTCTGGCCCTTTCTCTTGTCTTAGGAGAAGTCCTTTTTCTTCATTTGCGTTTGCCAGTCTTGGGCTGTTTGGTCTTATACCAATATTGCCCCTTAAATTCATTTATCCTTGCCCCACCTGTTGCCTTGGTCCTAATACCGGGCTAGGGACTATATCTGCCTATCATACTTCACTAAGTATGATCATACTTCTCCAACAGCCTTTAGCAATCATATATTGCATAGACATCCGAAGTATGCTGAACTAGTATTCTTAGCAAACTCTTTTTGCTTAGATCCTAGAACGGGGTGATGTTTGGCCTTATCCAAACATCTTGACACTTACAAAGTGTGTCATATAACGTTTCATGGAACGTGGCAGAGATTGTAACAAATTACAAAACGGATAGCCTATACCTGACAACCCTTAACTCTATTATCATACATGGCATCAATCTCAGACGGTAAAGTCGAGTGCTCAATATTATGACATGAGCCATAACTCATAGTAGAGGTAAGATTATTATGAGCCAATGCTCAGAATTTATGTACGCAAATGGCTAAGATGGATCGAAGATTCTTCTTTGGCTTCCTAAAATTTTAAAAGTGGTCTAGAACATGCTGATGAGGTCATTTCCCCACCTTTTCATAGCATGCTCTATGACATTATCTTGACTGCTGCCTCCCACTATTGGTGAGCCTAAAGATAATGTCTATGTGCTGCTGTGACAACTTATTCATCACAGGTTCGACCATGTTTGTAGGTGGCTGACAACCTATGTCCAACGGATGGTTACATAGTACGACGACTTATCATATCGTTTGTTGTCACCATTTAGCCTTTACAGTTTAGATTTAGACACGATTGATAGAGACATTGTGGAAGTTAATCACTAGCATTTACTTAGCTCCAAAATAACATGTGACATCGATTAAAACTTAATAGTTCCTCACAAGGACTTCACCAAAACCTAGCGTATATCCTAGGAATCAAATCTCATCACTTGTGATTTCCTAACAATTTTAATCATGTCATCATGTGAGCTCTTTTGTTTTAGTTCTTTAGCATGCGAGGTTAAACATATATATCCAATCACACGCAGTTATAACATAAAACAAGCATAAGCATAAATAAATATGCAATGGATGTGGCCCCTAAGGTGCACTCCCACTATTGAGAGTACTTCTTGAGCAAGTCTTGAACTCCATCTCATGCCATCTCGCCTACTTGAGGACTCCAAGCTTGAAGCTCCTTTAGACCGTCTATTTGCTCCATGCACCTTGCGCCATAGCTTTTGGTTTGGCCACCTCTCTTGAAGCTTCAATCTTCAATATCTACTAACTATCTTATTTCTAATAAGAAGTAACCTCATAGAGGCGAGTGGATGAGAAGAGAAGACACTAGAGTATAGAGAGGCACGACACGCAGGCCGTATTTTGATTACATATTCAAAAACCAAAACCAAAACCAAAATATAAAACATCTATGCCACATCCATGCACCAAACACATCCATTCAACCCACAACAGCATGTATAACAATATAATAAACATACTGGAATTTTCTGGAAATTTCCGGAATTAAGCAATAATTACTGGAAATTAATAAGCAATAATCTAATCAACTAAAAAGATCGAAAATTGCTCCCTACCACTTAGGGTCTCACCACCTATGGCAAAACGTAGGGAAAAATGAACTAAGTCTCCAGAAAAAATTTGGGCTCAAAACAGTGTGTTTAAGGTCGTCAAACTGCCTCGGGAAGTGTGCTAAACACTAATTAATTAATCTGGAAATTACTAAAATTTTCCGTCGCTCCAAAAATTATGAAAAAATATCCAAAAAATAGGAAATTTAATTTGGAGTCCCTAGGAAAAAACCGGACGAAAAATGACGGCGGGAGGAGGCCGCACGCGCCCTCAGCGCCGCCGCGCTTGGGCGCGTCCGCCTCCGCCACGCGCCGACGTCGGCCCATGTGCCACGTGGCATGCCACGTCAGCACCTATGCTGACGTCAGCTGCCATGTCAGCCGCCACGTCATCGCCACGTCAACTGCCACGCCAGCTGACACGTGGCTGCCACGTCATCGCCGCGTCAGCCATTTGTTGACGTGGCACCGCCACGTCATCTGCCACGTCAGTCCTAGAGCCACGTCAGCAGCCGCCAGCCCTTAGGCGCGTGCGGCGCGTGGCGGCGCGTGGGGGCGGCGTCGGTGGCGCGTGGGCGTTCGCGACGAAATTAACAAGTTTTTGAAAAACGTGTTCTATGATTGGATCTAGCAGTCCAGATTAATACAGTTCCGAAACTTTGAAAATTCATAACTAATTCATCGTAAATCCAAAAAATATAAAATTTATGTATCTGGAATCCTCGTGAAAAACCCTACCTAACCATATAAGTTTTGTCTAGTGGTTATGAAATTTCAGAAACGCGATTTTTAATAAAGTTTCGGGAACGCTTATCGAGGAACGAAAAACAAACTAATGGCTCTGATACCAATGAAGGGCAGGAAGGATCTAACACATTCAGATCAACAACATGAATTAAAGCGGAATATTCATGTGTTTACCTTGTCTTCCTAAGCTCCTTAATGCAGCGGATGATCGTTGTGTTGCTTGCTTTCACGCGCCTCCTCTTTGATCTTGCTCCCACCAATCTAGTGTGAATCTCGAGGACGAACACTGATTTCCACACCACGTTCCACCTCCTTGGATGAAGTTGGAGAGAGACTAGGGTTCTCTACAACTAGTATGAATCTAGACAGAGTAACTTTATTCTCTAGAATAGCCAATTATAATATGTAGGAGGCTGCCTCCTTATATAGGCAAAACTTCTCCTAAGTTTGCACATAAACCCCTAGGGTTTGAGCCATAGCTACTAACCCCTCTAGTTTGTGCATTAGTGCAACTAACCCCATAAGGTTACGATAATTACATTGGGCACCCCACATGGGCGCACCAATTGCTAACTGAGATAAACACATAAAAACACAGAACGAGTTAATGTATTTGGCTCAAACAGGGAGAGGGGATAACAAGGTAGGTATGACATCAAAACTTTCTATAACAATGAGCTAGTATCATCTATACTAGCTCAATTCAGCAACATGATACAATATAAGAAGAAACAATTTTTTTTTTTTTTTTTTTGAGAATCCAATACAAAAATCTAAGAGACACCAAAATTACGTAATAGAGCCATCGTTATCCTTCTGCATTAACTCCTCGAGCCACACAGGTGTCCGTTCCCAAAGCTGAGTCTCTTCATTGTCTTCACTTCTCTTAGCCACGTGGTCGGCTACTTTGTTGTGGTTCCGAGGCACCGCTCGAATTAATACCTGCTCCAATTCTCGAAGCTTTGACTTCATCAGTTCCAGAGCGTCCCCTGCATTTGAAAAATCTTCCCAATAATCTCCATCTGCAACTCTCTGGATGCTTCGATTAACCCCGGTTGAATCCCCTTCGAGAACAATACGCTTGAACCCTCTTTCGATTCCCATCTCCAGTCCGAACTTCGCCGCCTTCAGCTCTGCTTCTCGGATGGAATCACATTTCTTGAAGTTCTTCGATCCATCCAAGAGAAATCGACCTTGGCAATCTCTTATAATAAATCCTCTCCTAGAGCTGCCTGTGGATGGGTTTCTAGATCCATCATAGTTGATTTTCACTACTCCGGCCGGCGGTTTCTGCCATTTCAGGCCTGCTTCATCCCTCTGACCTGGTAAGGATTCTCGATGTGGTTTGAAGCATTCTTCAATTTCTTCGAATCTTGCAATTATTTCACTTGGGAGCTCTTTGAGATCTGTTAATACCCCTTGAAAAGCACTCTTGTTTCTTGCTAACCAGATTGACCAGAGGGTAAGCGAGAACAAACTCTGGTGATTACTGCTATGGTGATCGAATTGACTACGAATCCACTCCTTCGTCTCCATCATGGTTCTGGAATTAGCAAAATCCTCCCCAAACAAGCTTTCCCACACTGGTTTAGTAAGTTTGCATTCCTGGAATAAGTGCTTACTTGAATCACTAAATTTTTTACACAGAGGGCAAGGGCCATTGATTTTGATTCCGCGTTTTTGCAGGTTCCTCGTGGTTGCTAGACTGTCGTAGCTTGCTCGCCAGATGAAGTGTTTTATCTTTGAGGGGATTTTCAACTTCCATACTTTCGAGATTGGGTCTGAAGGTATGTCTGAGGTGCCAATATTTGTTGTATTCTCCGCTTCCATCGCTGTTTGATAGCCTGATTTAACTCTATAAATTCCATCGTCTTCAAAGTGCCATAAAAGCCTGTCCTCCTTTTTCTTTTCTGGTAGCTGAATGTCTAGAACTTCAGTAACGTTCCCCGGCTTAATCAACTGTTTCACTTTATTTTCATCCCACTGGTTAACTCCTTCTGCTAAAAGATCACTGACCTTCTTATTCTCCATTTCAGGGGTTTTGATAATCAGAGAGAAGGACGGTTCTCTCGGGATCCACTTCTCCTTCAAATAGACTGACTGCCCGTTGCCTATCTTCCATCGCAGCCCGCTGTTTAGCAATTTCCTCCCCTCCAAAATACTCCGCCAAGCAAAAGAGGGGTTGTTCCCTAACTGTGCCTCAAGGAAGCTGTTGTTTGAGAAATATTTTGCCCGAAGAACTCTAGAGAGGATGGACTGTGGTTTTTGCAGAATTCTCCAGCTCTGCTTAGCCAGCATCGCCCTATTGAAGTGTTTGAAATTTCGGAAAGCAAGCCCTCCGTCTCGCTTCTGCTGCTGCATTTTGTTCCATGCCACCCACGGTATTCCCCTTTCCTGACCCGTCCTACTCCACCAAAATTTCCTGATGATTTGTTCCATTCTTTCACATATTCCATCAGGGAGTTGGAAACAAGACATAGCATACGTTTGGATAGCTTCAGCTATGGTACGGATCAAGATCTCCTTGCCCCCCTGTGTAAGTGTTCTTTCCTTGCAACCCTTAAGTAAATTGCTCATCTTCTCCAGCAGAATGTTGAAGGATACTGATTTATTTCTCCCCATTGTCGTAGGGAGACCAAGGTATTTGTCGTACTTAGCCACTTCCGCCATGCCGCAGTGCTCAAGGATGTCTTTTTTTGTTGCTGCCGGAGTATTGGACGAGAAGACAATCGCTGATTTAGCAATATTTATTTTTTGACCAGAAGCCGCTCCATAAGTTTGAATAATTTGTAATAATTTAGTAATCTCCTCTTTATTTGCCTGTACAAAAAATAAACTGTCGTCAGCGAAAAACAGGTGGGACACTGCGGGTCCACTCCGGGAGGCAGTAACTGCTGCCAACTCCTTCCTATCGACAGCTGCAGTTACGGCTCTTGCAAAACTTCACTGCAAATTAGGAACACATAAGGGGAAAGCGGGCAACCCTGGCGCAAACCCCTTTCAGGTACAACATTACCAATAACTTCACCATTTCTGATAAAAGAGAAATTAACCGTCGTGATACAGTTCCAAATCTGCTCTATGAACTTTTGACCGAAACCAATTTGATAAAGAGAATCTTTAACAAATTGCCATTCGACCCTATCGTAGGCTTTACTCATGTCGACTTTTAGAGCCAAAAACCCTTTCTTTCCTTTCTTCCTCGTTTTAAGAGAATGTATCATCTCGAAAGCCGTTAGTATATTATCAGAAATCAGACGTCCCGGTACAAAGGCACTCTGATTCTCACTAATAATATTTGGCAATATCCTCTTTAAACGATTAGCAATAGCTTTGGCCACAATTTTGTAAATAGTTGTGCAAAGACTAATAGGACGAAAGTCACCTGGATTACGAGGTTGCTTTACTTTCGGGATCAAAGCTAAAAGGGTCCGGTTGTAGTCTTCGAGACTTTGGCCTTGATTCAGTATTGCTAAGCAAGTCGTTGTTACTCCCCCTCCAACTAGCTTCCAAAATTTTTGAAAAAAGCCTGCATTAAACCCATCAACGCCAGGCGATTTGTCCGGATTCATCATGAACAAGGCTGTTTTAATCTCCTCTTCGGTGTAGTCTGTTTCCATGATCCCTTTCTCTTCAAAAGTGACGCTTGATCCTGTGTCGTGTAAGGCTGCTTCTATCTCCTCGTTCGAGGGTCTCTCTGAATGGAACAAATTAGTGAAGTGTTCTTCTAGAACTGTCGCTATTTCAGCTTCATCAGTTACCCATCTGCCCTCCTTATTCTCGAGACCTGAGACCGTATTTTTTGCTCTCCGAATTGTTGCTTTTTGATGGAAGAACTTGGTGTTTTTATCGCCATGTTTAAGCCACTCAATCCTTGACCTCTGCTTCCACATCACCTCTTCCACTTCAAGAATCTTATTGTACTTCTTTTCCATCATTCTCTTCTTCTCAATCACCTCTTGAGTCACCGTCTTCTTATGTAGGTCTTCCAACTCTCTTCGACATTCCTCTGTTTGTCTTTTGACAGAGCCAAACACATGATATCCCCACCATTGGCACTCACGACTTAGCCTTGTCAACCGATCTCGTAGATTCCCTCCTGCCGAGCCTTCCCAGGTCTCCCTAATGAAACTGTCGAATCCCCCATGGTTGTGCCACATATGCTCATATTGAAATCTTCTTCTTCCCATTCGCCGCGTTAGTCTTTGCCCATACTGTGTTAGGATCGGCAGGTGGTCAGAGTTGGGCCAAATTAGATTTGTAACCTTCGTGCCCCTATGATCGTCCAGCCATCTTGTAGTCGCTAAGACTCTATCCAATCTTTCTTGGATGTTGTCTTCCACTCGATTATTATTCCACGTAAAGCCATCCCCATGAAAACCGAGATCAATAAGCTCTAGTTCACTCAAAACTTCTTTGAAATCCACCACTTGGCTATAAGTCACTTCTTTCCCCCCTACCTTCTCTTCCTCGGACACAATGGCATTAAAGTCACCCATTACCAACCATGCATTGTCTGGATGCCTCCTAAGCCTTCACAATAGCTCCCACGAGTGCTTCCTCTCCTTCCTATCCGGATTCCCGTAAAACCCAGTGAAATCCCATACTTTGCCACTTCCTTCTTCCACGTATGCGTGGATATGGTGCAAAGATGAGTTTATGACCGTGATTTTGAGATTGTTATTCCACATCAATCCGAGCTCACCCTTACTCCCCACCGAATCAACAAAGAAACCCCTTGCATACCCCACCTTCTTGCAAACTTTCTTCATCACCTTTTGATCTACTTTGGTTTCCATTAGGAAAACCAAATCGGGCTCTTGTCGCTTTGCTAGATCGCAAAGTGATAGGACCGCGGGGGGGTTCCCAAGCTCCCTCACGTTCCAACTTAGGATATTCATTGTGCCTAGCGGGGCTGCTTAGCAGCCTCCGCCAATCGCGCATTTAGAGTTTTAGAGGCACTCACCGCCTTGCCATCATTGCGATTTCCCCCTTCTTCTTTCCCATTCCTTATTGCTCCTAGATACCTTCGTTCAAGCTCGAGTTGTTTATTGCGTTTTGAGTTCTCCTTCATTTGCTGTGATACTGGGCTGAGCTCTGGCGCTATCTTCCTCTTTGGGGAAGCCGGTCTGCCACTACCCGTTCCTTCCCCTGCCTTTTGTTCCGCCACCAGTGGCTTCTTGCCTTGGGTCGGGTTTCCGGAGCCCCCATTGACACGGACCTCCTCGGGATTTACCGCCTGAGTTTCAGAAGCTGTTTGGTGCTGGGTCGTCCTCACTTCAACCCCCTGTATCGGATTTGTTTGGTTGCTTTCGGAACCCTTCTCCAGTCCCGGACCTTCTGTCGTTTCACCAATTGGGGTCTCAACTGCTGGTTCCGTTGTCATATCTTCAACCACGTTCTCCTCCAAGTTCTTGTTCAGATCAAAACTCCCGAGACCTTCTTCCGTGCGTGACTTTCCTCCCTCTGCTTCTTTTTGTTTTGTTCTTGCTGTACCTTTCGTCATGGTTTCCAGTCTTCCTCTTCTAGGGGGAAAGAAAAGCATCCAGTCGCCATAGCCCGGTTCCAAGTCCACCCCCTCTTCGGCCGTGATCTTGTCACAATCGCGGCTATAATGATCAAGGAACCCACACCACTCACAAACGCATGGTATCCTCTCGTACTTGAAGTCAAGCCATATTCGTTCCCCTTTGACGTTAACATGTACCCCTCTTGGGAGAGCTTCGAATAGAGGCATTCGCACTCGAACTCTGACAAAATTTTTCAATCCCTCGCTATCAACTCTTGGATCAGAGTCAAGGATTTCGCCCAGGTTCTTGACAGCCCTACGTCCCGCCTCCTCTGTCGCGAGATGGATAGGTAGTCTATGTATTTGGATCCAAACTTCCATGGTGTTGAACCTAGGGTTTTCTGTTTCGTCACCCAACTTCCACGGTTTTATCATCATCATAGCTCCATCGAAAACCCATGGACCTCCGGATGAGATGTGATCCATGAGGGCCTTGTTAGGAAACTTGAAAAGAAACGTATTCCTACTGACATAGTAGAAATCAACTTGGTTACCTTTATTCCAAACTCGCCGGAAGAAAGTCTTCATCGGCCGATAGTCGATCTCCCCTCCAGTCAAAAAATTTCCAATCAAACACCATTCAAAGCCCTGTTCGGCCTGCGTACAGAACTCCTCGTCAAACACGATCTCTGCGAGTTCCTTCTCCGTGTGCTTGAGTGTATTGAAATCGGCCGCCATGATTCCGTCGTCTAGGGTTTCTCTCTCTCTAGGGTTTCTCTCTCTCTACTTTTTGTTTCAAGAAGAAACAATTTTATATACCGTAATGGACTGTAAATAAATCTAAAAAGGATTTATCAATAGCCAACACTCTGTGCAATATTGAAATATAGAAACTATTAGCGTCGATATGATGGATGCTTGTTACTATGCTGCTTTTGAAATGCATTTTCAAAGTTCTTCAAAAGTTTTGAAAAGTGTAGAGTAAATAAGAATAACTGTAGTAGAACTAATACCAAAGAACGTAGAAAATGGATGGCATTGAAGGATTTTGAATGTTTAAACTTTGTAGTTATGAAAATTCCTTTTTGTCTTGAAATATAGATTCCACCGTTCTTATTTAAATTTTAATGAATTTACACCAATTTTTAATTTAATCTAGCTAAAACTATTCCAACTTTGGAATAATTTTTTTTTCTTTACTCCAAGGTTGAAAATGAGTGCTAGTTCAATGGTACAGTGTTTGAAGTCCCTGTATTAGATCTGAGTTCGAAGCCGACTAGATGATGTAATCCTCAAAAAAAAGTTACTCAGCCACCAACACCTTTCAGAAAATAAAGAGATCAAACAAATATGAAGTGGATTGATTTTATTTATTTATTTTTGAGATGTTCCGCTTTGTATTAATGCGCTAGAAACTTAGGGTGAGTTTGAGAATGCTTCTGCTTCCAGCACAGCTGCTTTCCGACAGCAGAAGCAGTTTTAGTGTATTTGGTATAAATAAAATTTCTACTTTTCCGAACAGTTTCTGCTATCCCACAGCAGTTTTCAGGAAGCAATGGGAGAGATGCTTTTCCAGAAAGTAATTTTGATTAATTTATCTACAACCGATTTTAACTTGCAATTTTTTAAAAAATCAATATTTATATTTACGAAAATGACACGTGTCATATATTTGTCATTTTACTCTCTCACATCAACTTTGGAGTTGATTTTACAAAACACAAACTACTATATCAATATTTACCAAACACAAACTTACTATATCAATATTTCACAGCAGATTTTACGTAATATTTACCAAACAATATTTTATCAAAAATTCACAACAGCTTTTTCACAATATTTTTACACATCAGGTTTCAAGCACCGCGACAGCTTTCAAGCCTTAGCCATAATCAATTTGGGCTATTACATCAAAGGCCCAGCTTGGTTATTATTACGTCAGAGGTATTTTATTTATTTCTAATCAAGAAAACAATCATTTCTTTTCCATTCACTTCTGCTATGGGACCTGACAGCTTTTGTCTGTAATTTCAGAACTGACATGGATCACTTCCATGAATATCAGTAATTTGAGATAAAACTAGTTAATGGTGGCTCCCTTTCTTAATTCCTTCAAGAGAATAAATAAATAAAAATTAATCCTCTCATTAGGTTAGTTGACTCCTCCGCAGGAACTGAATTTGATTGGACCGATTATATATACAAATACATTGAGAATTACAAGTGTACCCAGTGCCCACTCTACAATATTCAGTTCAAATTTCAATCGAATCTAGTTCAATTTAGTCGAACTTGATTGGACTGAAATTTTATATATTAAATTTAGGGAATTGATTCTTACACCGGTGTTTTTTGTTGGTTACACCGGATTTTACTAGTCATGACATGATTGCCCTTTTCAATCAAATAGTAGTGATTTTCTCATTTATTGTGTAATAATTTATTTTAGGCAAGTTTAAAATTCAAATATCCTCCAATATTTGGCCATTAATATTTGACATTTTTGTAAGGCAGCTTAGATTACAAAAAGGACAAACAAACATTCATCTTTCAAATTAGGGATTGAACAGTAGCAGGACCATGTTTCATATTCTCTTGATTGTTTAGGACCAATTTAGTGTTTCTATCTTCTATATTGGTAAGGAATACTACTTTGAACATTCTTGGGTTGTGAGCAGAACTTGTTTCGCCATTCTTGGCAGGCAAATTCAATCAGACAACATGTTGCGGATTTGAAAGCCGGAGATCCATGGTACGGTTATAGAAAAGATGAGAGCTTGGGTGTCAATCTTCTGAGAGAGTTGGGATCGACTAGGAGAGGGAGAGAGGATAGGGATGGAGGCATAGATGTCGGACAATACCAATACATGACATTAACTAAGCAAAGACACTCGCACAACTATGTAAGGAGTATTTCCTCAAAAAAAAAAAAAAAAAAAAAACTATGTAAGGAGTAATCAGTATTTTTACATTTAAATGTGATGTATCATTCATAATATTGGAGAATATTTAAATTGTAAACTTGCCTCAAATAAAAGATTACACAGTTAATGAAAAAATTACTACTAATTGATGAAAAGGGCAATAATGTCATGACAAGTAAAATCCGGTGTAACCAACAAAAAACACCGGTGTAAGAATCAATTCCCTAAATTTACAGATAAATAAAGAAACTATATATCAAGTCCAATTTAGGCGCATTTGATTGGACAAATTTTTTTATATATTAAACAACATATCAAGTCCAATGTAGTCGGATTTGATTGGACCGAATTCTTTACATATAAATATAAAGATACCAGCAGATTCTACAGATTAATCCTGAGCAACCAATAGATCATCTCCTTCACCCTTTGCCTAAACTAAATTATCTGCAAAATAACTCATGATTCATGACACAAATACCAGACAAGAGTGAAGTATATAGGCACAAATACACATGTAAATTAAGCACAATACATCTTCCACATACATGGTGAAATCAACACAAGAAATCAGAGATATGGAGAAACCTCACTTCTTATCACGACATCCGCGATTAACATAGTCGTTTGTTGGCGGATGCAGCATCATCAAGATTCTCAACACTTGCAAAAACTATGGCAATTTTCTGAAAAACACATTAAATTGTGTTTAGAACACCATTCGTTTTTGAGATGTGAATCTTGCTGATGCTGCACCTGCAAACAACGACTTCAAAGTCCCAACTTATCAAGCTCGAGATCGTGGAGGAAGAAAAACAATGACAAAACCCTAAATCTAAATAGGGTATAGGGTTTCACCACAAAGAGAGGAAGGATCAAGCCCTAGGGTTTTTCTTGGAAGAGATTGAAGTAGGTATGAGCTGATATCTGCTCAAGATCTTAGATCTCATAGAAGGGAGGCTATAGAGTGAAAGGAGGGCTTCTTTTGAGGAAGAGGAAGAAGAAGAAGAAGAAGAAGGTGATGAAGAAGGGTTTGTGGAAGTGCTGTTATATAGGCAGGATTTAGATGGAGAAATGATAGTGTAACCAATGGGCGCATAGAGACCAGAGAGTGTAGGTGAAGTGAGGCTTGAAGGGCAAATTTGGTAATCTAACCTGTGATTAATGAAACTATTAACAATTATTATGCCACTAATGCTGAATTAAAGAATATGTAACTGCCCATTTTAAGGTGGGTCATGTGACTCATTTCTTCTGCACTAATAATTACTTATGTTATTATGTAACACCTTTTTTTGTCCTTAAATCCCTAACATAATTGCCAATAAACAAATTAATTATCAGTGTGTAACTGTCCACACTCAGACTTTAGACTTGGCATTCAATGGTAACTAGGTTGAAGATTACAAATTAATGGGCCCACTCAATGGAAAACTTTTTTTTTTTTTAGAAATGAAAAGTTTTTATTGTACGGTAACACATGTTATAAATAGTTGAGCTGATAAAATATATCGATAAACACATATCATGTCACTTCTGTATAAGAAAATGTAAGGCGAAAACATTGGACTAATATAATGTGCGATAACTTCAAATCAGAACTCCAAATAGCCAAGTTCAACTAGTATAATGTCGACCATTGAGTTTGATCAAATCAAAATTGTAAACCATAGTTAGTGTCGCATTGTATCTTTGCCTTATGTAAGGTTAGAAGAGCACAAAACATAAATACTTTTGTAAGCAATGACATGGCGGAGAATATTGTATTCATAAAATAAAATGTTCAAAGTTTTAGTTATAAGTAATCCACGTCATTGGTGTTCTTTATAAGCGATTTTACCTGATTAGCTGACTATAAAAATTACAAATGGTGACACTAATACAACTGACCTATATTAAGATGTACTTGTCGGATTTAATAGGATTTTTATCACGCTATATGGTAATATACCAGCATATGAAAATTAAAATGACCGTACATGGTGGAGTAACTTGTATCGTTATTTATTGTCCATTTAAAAGAATCTCGGGTACGGAAATTCAAAAATAACTAGTACGGTAACAACTCTTACCTAGTGTGCTAACGACAAATCAATTAAAATGAGAAAAGTGAATATACGACAATTGTGAAGACAACAATATAAGTAGAACTGTCGAAATTGCTAGAGAAAGCCGACAACCCCAACCTGTTTGAGAACATTGTAGCTTTAAAAGAATGTTTTTAGGCTGTCGAAAATCTAAATAACAACACAACGTAAATGAAAATGATTAGCCATCAAGTTACGAGAGATCATAACAGAAATACCCTTATTAAACGACAATTGCGATAACAATGATCCTCGTAACCGCGGCATTTAAACAGAACCGACAACCCAACACTCTAACAGAACCGACAACCAAACACGTTAGAGAGAATGGTCATTGCAGGTTATTAGAGAGACAGTTTTCAGGTAATCTAAATTCTAAAAACGGAATATTTTATAAATATGTCAAGTGCGACTGTGAATATAAATTATTATGGCAACTCACAAGTCATTAGAATCATATTTCAGAAGATGTTAAATAGAATAAATTGGCTTACCCACCATATTATTATTGTTAGCATAGCACCATGATGAGAAAAAACACAATGATGAATAAAATCAATATTGGGGCAGACTTAAATTATTTGGAACACATGGAATATTCAGAGCCAGAGAGTTTTCATAAACTTATGTGAAACTTATTCAAAATCAAAATTGATTGTTAATTTCTCTCTCTCACACAGGACAACATAGGCTTCCATATATTGTCCATTGAAGTAACAGTTTTGTCTCTGAGCTTTCTCAGGTGGGAAATATATGGTAACAAAATTATAAAAAAGTTGAAGTTATTAAAGATTCCTCTTCAGTTTGTGGCTCATAGAAATCTTTTCCAAGTACTACCATGTCCTAGTCATGAAGTCATGAAATCGCCAGCTCTTATGCCATCATCAAGCCGTCAGTCACAAGAACAAGAAAGATTTGCTTATGAAAGATTCACACAACTATATGGATAAAAGATGGTTCCCAAAAAAAAAAATGGATGCTTTGATCTGGGTGGTAATATAGTGCTCTTTTCTTGGAACAGAAACAATCTCCTTCTAACTAGTAGGGCAACAATCTTCCTTCTCAAATGCTAAGGAGACGGTTTCAATGTTGTGGTGGTTGTGGCTTATTAGGCTTGATATGCTTGAGCGCGATGAGCTCTTATTAGGCTTGATATGCTTGGCGACCTTGGGCACCTGATTTAGTTGAGGCTCATCATAGTGCCGGTTTTCAACTTGAACATGTTGGAAAATATGGTTTTGACCCGACTAATCAAATTCAAATCATATTGATTTGTCATTAGGTTTTCAATAATTGAAAAGTTCATGTTATTATTTATTTTATTTATTTCAATTTATGTTTTGTCCTTGTCAGAACAAATTTGAGTCTACTTTTTAAGAGAACTCAGTTAACTTAAACTCACAGTCTCTGCTTGAAACCGCATATTGTAAATTTGGGTAATCCTGTTTTTGAGCTAAATTCTATAAATTCACTCAAGAAAATAACTAATAAATACGAATTACCACAAACGCTGTTTAAAAAAAGGATTGCCCAAGATGCAACACAACAGTAAGAGGGATCAACTGAATAGTTGAGTGAAACAGATATTCAGTTGAGTATCCGCCTTCATTTATATTTATATTTTCTTGAGATTTCCACACATAAATATGTGTACTGTAAAACGGGTTACTTCGTATTGACATATCTCTAATGTATGTGTGTATAACATAGTCTGTTTAGTAGGAATTGCAAACCGTATTCATAAGCAAAACTCTACACACACACAGTATATAAAACATAGTCCGTTCAGTATGAGCTGCAAATCATAAGCAAAACTATTAAATGAAATCATGAAATCAGTGAAAGAGGCAAATCATACGAAACAGCAACAATTACAACTTTGTCTTTGAAGAACGCAGAAGTATCTTTCTGATCTTGCAGTGAAAATGTCACAACATTCTCTAGACATTATTAATGATTTCACATCCCAGTTTCAAAAGTCCAAACTCAACCAAGTTAATATTGTTGATTGTTGTTTATTACAAGTAATTCTACATACAATTAACAAAACCGAGAAAAATAAAAATATCAGAAATCAGAAGCAAATTAAGCTTTCGAATGATGCGAGTCCTCAATTGGCAAAGCCCTGATGAAGGCAGCTAGTTTATAACAATCGGATATTGCCATAGCCGTTTCTCTTCACCAGCTTCTCGGTCTTCCATCTGATTAATCTGCATGTTCACATAATATTTGAAATCGTTTAGCTGATAAATAAACATCGCGCTGCAACAAACACAATAAAAAAGTGAACATTCATCCTTGAAACTTAACAAAAACCACGGATATGATAAGCTCAAAAGATCGATCTAATAACCGGATCTTCCATAGTCTTTTGATTGTCGATGCAGCATCATCAGGATTCTCATTTTCTCAAACACCCGATTTATATACAAATAGTTTTACCGAGTGCTTACATAAGAATCCTTATGATGCCGCACCAACAAACATAGACTCAACGTTCATCGATCTTTCCTTTGAGGAGGAGACACAACCCTAATTAGGGCACAAGCTGGGAACAAAACCCTAGAGAAATTTGATAGATTGAAACAAAGAGATCTGCAACCCAAAAATAATAGAGATTACGGTGACTGAGCTACCATGGAAATCAAAACAATGAGATCTCTGAAACTAAATTTCTAGAGAGAGAAAGGGAGAGATCTAGAGAGAGGGGCGGGTGAATAAGGCGAAGATGGTGTGACAAAGAGCTTGAGAGTGCGACTTATATACACGTAGGAGAGGTGCCCTAGGTTAAGATGTGACACTTATAACAACATTTTTTTAGAATCACATTAATTGTATTAATTAGCCTAATAATGGCATTTAGCCCCTATAATATACACTTTTTTATAATTACATCATATAGTCGGTTCGAACCCGAGACCTCATGCACGGACTTCAGACTCTCTACCACTGAGCTAGTACCCATTTTCAATAATATACATATAAACTTTTCCTTATCGCGTGTGTGACTTAATATCTCCGATGACCTATTCTTTCTGATTCATTTATGCATGCTAACGATTACCATGTCCTTCCTTAAATTGCGGTCCCATTATCACGTGAAGCGACGGCAAAGATCGTGGGAAACGACGGTGGCGCTGCAGCGGTGGTGACGCAGCGGTTCGTCTTTGCCGCTGCAGATCGGCGGCTTGGCGACGGATATGAGGTGCTACAGTAGAGGCGGCCATGGAGGCGACGGCCAGGTTCTCTTCTTCTTCTTCTTCTTCATTTTTTTGTCCTCTAAACTCTAGATCTGCCACTTCCTATTCAAGATCCGCTTTTTTTTGCAGATCTTGGCTGTGGTGGGGAGGAGGCTCTGGTGGTGGAAGGATTTGTAATTGTCATCTGTTGAAGATCTTTATTTTTTGATCTGTAATTGTTAGTTATGAAGATGGTAGGACAAAGTTGACTCAAGATCTTTCCTCTTATCTTCTTCTTCTTCTTCTTTGATTTTTTTATTTGATTTGTAATGTTTTGTATGGATTTGTGACTTTATTGTTTGGATTTATATTTTTAGTTTTTTGGTAGTGGTGGTTGAAGGGTGGTGCACTGGGGGTAGAGGGCTTGTGGCTGTGTTGGTGATGGGTTGTGTTCTTCACAAATGCAGAGTTTAGAGGTAGAGAGAGAAGAAGGATAGGCGAGGAATATAGAAAATGATAGGGGCAAAATAGTAAACCACACAATTTTCTTAATTTCTGTGCCATCCCAAAGAGGGCTAAAGAGAAGAAACGGACTGGTAGTTGATAAGTTGCTTGCACGGTATCGGTTAAGGAGCATTTTAATTTTTTTGCGGCGTTATCGTGTGGCTTTATATCTCCGGATGACCTATTATTTACTAGTAAATTGTCCGTGTCCGTAGGGCACTATACAAAAAACATATTGAACATTTAACAACAAAATATCTTAAGACAAATAGTTACTTATAAGAACTATAATGATATAAGTTTTTAATTAGAAAATTAAATGCGACTCATCACACAATTACATTCAATGTTCGCCAAGTGAACTACATATCCAGTCAGTCGAATTACAATCGGATTATCTAACGGCTTGTCGGCTTCTGAGAGATGGGTTTGCCGGAAAGGTCAAGGCTAGTCGTGTAATACCCCTATATTTAGTAGGGTATTTCTTTGTGTGTACTATTCTTAAATTGAGGTAGTTGTTATGGTTTTTAAATTGGGGGGTGTGTAGGTGTAGTTTCACAAAACTAGATAAAGGGGGTTAAAGTGTCTTTTCTCAAACTAGTTGTACCCATCTCTCTCCCTCTCACTGCAACGGGAAAACAAACCCATTCCTCCATCTCTACCGAAATCAGCGGACCACCATCACCACGCAGCCCACGTTCTCCTCAACCTCAACCCACTTTCGTCATATATCAACTCTACGTCTTCTCTTCGTCAAAACCCATTGCAAACACTCTGATTTCAGAAACAAAGACAAGCCAGAGACTTTCCCCTGTTTATCCAGAACCACCGCCAACACCACCACCTCAGTCCGTTCGATTTCCGGCGAAAACCACCACCAACAGGTCGCCTCCCCTCCCTCTTCGTTCCGACGAACCAGCTGGGATCAACCAGGGTCATCATCGGCGCCATATTGCACAGACCCGGATTCCGACCCGGTTGAAACCCGGTTCCGACGGGAGTCCCGAACCAGCGCCGACCAAGCCACCGGCATCGCCTCCCCTTCTCCGTCGTCTCTCTTTGTCCGGCGACCACCGCTAGTAGCAGCTGCAGTTGCAGGATCGACACCATCGCCATCGTCGCCGCCGCACTTCTTCCCTGCTTCGTCTTTCAATCGGTAATCACCGATAGCACAATCTCTTCCCTGTTTGGTTCATTAATCAGATTACCCATTGTTGTTACATGTTGTTCTCGTCAATTGATTGTTTGAAACTGGGTTTTGGCAGTGAATCGATAGTGTAGAGGAGATGTCTGATTGACTGGGTTAATTGGTTATGTGGGGGTACTGTTGGTAATTTAAGGAAACTGTTGTGGTTGTTGTTGTATCTTTCAAAAATGTTTGGGGAGGTAATTTGGTTAAGTAGAAACTGTTTTGTTTAATTGGCTATTTTATATTTATAACTAGTATTTTGTTTATTAATACAATTATAATTAATTAGTTTCTTTTAATATAAAAATAAATATAAGTTTGTATAGTATAAATTTTATAAGAAGAGTTTTAGTAAAGATAAATAGTTGTTGCTAAATAAAATTGTATTTCTTAATATCTATATAACTTTATATTGTGTGTTATTTCAAGATTCTTATTTATAATATATATATATATTGGTTACAATTGGATATCTATTCTTTTAATAAGTAAAGCTAACTTTTCTTTAATACTACTATCATCTTTCAAATATTATACCCTTTTCTATATGACTAGTTGAAAATAGATTTTAAGAATATAGTTAATTAGTTTAAAGTTTATTTCTATTATTATTATTATTATTATTATTATTATTATTATTATTATTATTATTCTTTAATTTCATAACTTTGTAAACTATTAATCTTTTCTAATATTAGAGTGACGTAAATTAAATTGGGAACTTGTCGGGGAAATATTCTTTGCATTTGCATATAGGGCATTGTATTTACTCTTGTCGTGCAAATAAAATTGTATTAATATTAGGATTATGTGATAATTGTAGATTCCGAGTTCGTAGACGATCAGTTCTTTGACAGTCCGTACTACGAGTACTAGTTTCGTGCTTGCTTGTGTGTGTGGAGCTTTCTTCAATCCAAGTAAGTATATGCACAACATCTTTAAATTATCAAAATGTGTTATTTCGTGTGCGTTATCTCAAACTGTAAATTCGATTTCCTCTTTACAATACTTTGAGCCTTCCTAGTAATTTATCATGAACGTTTTGAGAAGCATGTGGTTACTATCCAAATTGTGATCTTTTACCCTCGTGAAATATTGAATGCACGATAATAGAATTGGGAACGGTGTACAGAGGATGCGTGTGAAGGCTACGGCCGGGGACACATGTGCGTTGATTCCCCTAGGGTTTATACCCTCTTATTTATTGTGAAAACTAGGAGTACTACCTATGCTAGTGTGGGTCACAACAGTATAGGGGTGTCGACACTTAAGGTCTCACTAGTTCTTTTAGGGAGAATCGGGATGGACTGTGATATCCCGTAGAAGCACCCTACTTTATTATTATTCCATCGTGACCCCTCTGTCCACATCGAACCTGTTGGGGCTCGTGTTATGCCTCAACCAAATAAAATGATAAAGTTGTGGTTATCGCTTATCTTCCTGCTTATACTTTCGTGTTAGCCAAAAACTCCGTTTTTACGTGTTGTGGTATATCTTACTTAGTTTTTACTAATTAAAATTTTCCTGCGGTCGGCTTTGTCTATTGTAAAACCCGCAGGTTGGCATTGAGGTGGGGGAAACGCGCACACGTTGAAGCTTAGGATTTTATCAGCAAATAAAGTTTAGTTTTAATTCCATCACTTAGACATTTCAGACGTTTAGTTTTGTTTATTTTCTTTGTTCCAAACTTTGTTGGAGGGTTTCTCCTTTTTATATATAAATAATGTACTTGGAATTTCGGTTGAATTGTACTAGCTGTGAACCGTGGTCCTTCGGGCTGTTTCAAGTCGTGATTAATTGGCGGAGATGTATGGCATTATCTCAGAATGTCAACAATTGCTATCCAACTTACTGCAGCCACCTTCTCGTTCGTGAGTGGTGACGGTAATAAACTTGCGCACAGCTTCGCAAAAAAGGGGATTGAAGAAGAAGAAGACATGTCGTATTATTTACAAATTCCCAACTGGTCTAATGATGTATTTTAAGACGATTTTTTGGGAGTCGCTAAAATTAAAACATAGTTATTGTATATTCCTTCCATCAACATTAATTGATGAAAAGGAATTTATCTAACAATATCATGTCAAATTATTTACTTTTTCTTTAATATGTGAATCTTTTTACTTTATTTACTCAAAATAAAAATAATCGATTTTGACTGAACAAACCATACATTTTTACAACATAATAATGACCGTTCTTTCTAAATAATAATAATAATAATAATAATAATAATAATAATAATAATAATAATAATAATAATAATAATAATAATAATAATAATAATAATAATAATAATAATTTTCTTCAAAAAAAACATTTCAACGTGTAAAGAGAGAATTAAGAATGTATTGATGCATGGATGCAATAAAGATGGAAATATATTTTTGGACATTCCATTTCTTTTTCAATGGCACTGTTGTCATTTAATTTAAATTGATGGGTAATTATAAAATAAGTCAAAGATAAAGAGCGGTCGAGATTTAAAGTTCAAAAAATAAATGCTAGCGATTAGGCAACCAAATTGAAACAACCAGCTATTTTATTATATAGATGGTTCCTAGCATGATATCGATTATGGAGACTTTTCATTAAATTGTGTTGTCGTCAGGAACGGATCCAGGAATTTATCACAATGGGGCTAAAATGAAAAAAAAAAATCAGATAAAGAAAAGAGTATATTATGATTTTCACAAAAAATAGTGGGAACTATTGTGAACTATTTGTGAGGGTTAAAGTAGAACTACCGAAGAAGAAAAAATAGAAAAGCTGAAAAGTTGAATGCGGCTATAGCTCCCACTTCTCCTAAGGTGGACCCGTCCATGGTTATCGTCTTGCGACTTAATATCTGGGACGACATTATTTATGATGTAGCTGCATGCTGGCATGATATTGCTTACGGATTATTCAAAATATATTGTGACATGGATTATCATGTGGCTTAATATATCCAATGTCTCATCTCTGACGACACATTATTTATGATACAGTTTCTGGCATGATATCAGTTACGGATTCCTTTCAATAAATTGTGTTATGGTTTATCGTGTGGGTTAGTATTTACGATGTCCGATTATTTATTATACAATGGCTGATGGCAAACTACGGAGTGTTAGAGAGACCGTTGTTCAAGAAAGTGGTTGTATTATAGTTTCAAGAAGAGTGGGGTTACTAATGTAATATCTCAAACTTTGTAACAACCAGTTAAATACTGGTTCAGGCGCCTAAATCAAACAAAGGAATCATTTCATCTTCTTCCTCTTTTTCTCTCTTTCTCACTCTTCTCTCTCCTCTTTCTGACCTGAATCATCTTCTTCAGCTCTTCACTTGGTATACGACAAGGTATCAGAGTCTCTAATGCTCGTCGCGATCGCCGATCCGCTGATTTGATCGTCCAATTTCCTCTTCCATGGCGCCTCCATCACCGTCTTCGTCGTCACCTTTTGGTATTCCTTCGGGACTGAAATACCTCATCAACAACCTCAATTAGTTGATTCAAGTCAAATTGGATGGTTCTAATTTTCTCTTATGGAAAGCACATATGACTATTGTTCTTGGAGCGAATGGATTGCTTGATCGTGTTCTTTGTAAGGACATTCCTTCACAATTTATAAACCCTAGCTCTGCAATTTATGATGATCGTGAAATTGATGCTTCTTCCGTTGTTAATCCTGCATAAACCGAATGTTTTTTTTTGTTGATCAACAAGAGTGCTCTTCTTGCCTCCATTTCTATTTCTTTTTACCAATTATATTGCAATCGCTCATTCACACCTCATATGGCATGCCTTAGAAACTACGTTTGCTTCATTATCACGCTCTCATGTGCATTAGTTGAAAGGTTCTCTCTTTTATATTACAAAAGGATCTAGCTCTGTTACTGAGTATTTGGACAGAATCAAGAGCATTTGTGATAAATTGGTTCATGTAAATGAGTTTATTTCTGAAGAACACTTGATGATATACATTGTGAGAGGCATACCTTATGAATTTGACCACTTCAAAATCAAATATTCTTACCAGAGGAGTTACTATTTCCGTCTCTGATCTAAGTACAATTTTCATTTCTAAGGAATTGCATCTTCAAGGCGAAATGTCAAGAATGTATATAGTGAATCCTCTTGTTTCTGCTACGTCTGCTTTGTCATCTTTTTCTTATGCTGCTTCAGCAGTCATGTCTGCATATCAGACTTCCTACGGGCCACATAAGTTCTCGTTTGAATACAATACTATTAAACCTTACTTCAAGAAACCACAAGCTACCTTCGGATTTTCTGTTCTTGGTCCATACAATGGTTCTGCATCAGTCTCTTGTTCTTATTCTCCTTCTGCATCAACCCCTGGAGATTTAAACCTTACAGATCTTCTTCTACTACAGAGCTATCTTGTCAAACTTGTGGCAGAACTAAGAACAGTGCAAGGGGTTGTTGGTAAAGACTTGACACCACCAGATATGCTCCTAAACAAGCTCCAAAAAAGAGCTTATCACACCTCATTTGGTTCAACAGTTATGCTTCCACCACCACCTCAGCATCAAGCTCAACAGTTTCAACAACAGATTTCTCCACAACCACCACACTTCCAGGCCTCTTCTCAACACCAACAACAGCTTCCTTGGCTTCTGGATTCAGGTGCTACACATCATGTAACTAATCAACTTCACACTATGCAGCATCATTACCCCTATCATGGCTATGACATAGTTCATACCAGCAATGGCTCTGAGGTTCCAATTCAGCATACGGGATCTGGTATCATATCTCTCCCTCACTCCACTTTTATTCTACCACACATTCTTCATTCCACTCACTTTAGTAACAATCTTCTTTCTGTTCAAAAACAACTGCGCACTCTCATTCATTCTAGTGGTTTTGTAATTCAGGACAATGCTAGGCCAATGTAGCCATGGACTGTATTCTTTACCAAGTTACTCTTATTCTCATGTCAAGCATGTTGCACTCTCTTCTATAATGTATGCTTCTCCTACTTCATTATGGCATCAGAGGCTTGGGCATGCAGCCTTTCGAGTTCTACGGTCTATGTCATCACAGTTACATGTTTCATTTCATAAACCTTCACATTTTTGTAATGCCCGCTCTGTATCCAAGGCGCATAAACTACCTTTTAAACACAGTTCTAGTGTAACTACCGCTCCCTTTGAGCATGCGCATAGTGATGTCTGGGGTCCATCCCATGTTTCTTCTTTCAAAAACTACAAGTACTACGTACTCTTTCTTGATGATTTTACTAAATTCACATGGTTTTATCCTTTAAAATCTAGGGATCAAGCTTATCATGCTTATGTTTTTTTGTGCTCTGATTCAAAACCAATTCTTAACTGACAATGGTTCAGAATATCTTAATCACATGTTTGGTTTCTATCTTCAGTCTCATGGCACCATTCATCAAACTACATGCACACACACACCTGAGCAAAATGGTGCAGCAGAGAGAAAACATCGACATTTGATTAAAACAGCCATCACATTACTTTCTCATGCTTCTTTACCTATCACATATTGGCTAGGTGCTCTTATCACAACCAATTTTCTCATCAAAAGACTCCCCAAAGTCTTTCTTTCTTTTCTTCAAGTTCATCTACTTCTTCGTATCCCAACCCTACCTCTCACTCCATGATCACATATCTAAAGATGGCATTCTCAAGCCAAATCCTAAGTACTGTCATGTAGTTACAGTACACTATGATGACTTTGAGCCAACCACCTTTCAAGAGGCCTCTCAATACCCCCATTGGTTGCAAGCTATGAATGAGGAGTATCAAGCTCCACTACAACAAATATGAAATCTATTGACAGTTTGTTTGTCGACAAGCAGTTATGTGTAGCTAGTTACATGATTTATCTACAATTTTAGCATTTTTCGATATATGTGCTATCGCTTTTCAACATTGTGACATTTTTTGTATTTTGAATAAAAATATAGTCAAGAATGTTATGTGATTGGTTTTCCATCTCGGACAATAAAATAAGGTGACAAACCTTATATTTTGGTGACTTACATGATCGTCAACAATAAAAGTAAAAATCCAAGACTTTTGGAGGGTAAACTTAACATATTCCCGCACTACCAATTTTGAAAGAGAGAAAAATAAAAAATATATTAATCATATGGAATTACTGGCAGGATAGAAACCCATTGGACGGTTCACCCAAAGAAAAGAAACACAATGCAACTCACGGGCACTCATTAGACTCCTTTCTCCACGCTTCTCTCTCAGAAAACCCTCACAGCCGCACGCTCCCCTCATCGACGGCGCGCTCCTCCCCTCAAAACGATTGATAAAACTGCTCCTAGATCTGAAAGATGTTATGCGATAGCCTTTGGAAGAATTTCTTGTTGCTCGATCCCGGTCTTCAATCCATCTTTCCCCCTTCAGCTTTTCTTTAGGTAGGTTATCACAACTCATCTTCTTCAATCATGCAAAACAATTTATCAATTACGGTGCGATGATGACTGATGTTTGGTTCCTTAGGGTCAATTGATTCCTAATTTCGAAAATTGATAGAGGGATTGTTAGAGAGAGAGGTAGGAGAGGCGAAAGATGTGAACAGCTACTTTCCCGGCATCTCTCTCCCCAACCCCACCTCAGTAATCAAGTTTTTCGTTACGTTTGTCTGTTCATAGTCTAATCCCTTACAGGCTCTCTGCATCGAAGATCAAGTTCAGAGATCGAAAGTATGAATCTTTTAAATTCATAAAGACTCAATTTTTAGGTTTTCTTACTTTAATTTTCCTATTCGCAATGCAAGATTCATATGCAACATTGTAAAAAGCTTCATGGCATTGGAACACTGATCATAGGGTTTTGTTAATTTATCTGTTTTAAAGGATTATTATTCTCAACTGAACTTTTTTTTTTTGCCAAGTAGATCAGTAATTGGGCTCAATTATTAAATTTTACAGTTTTTAAGGATTTCTAGGGCGAAAATTTCTATGTGGCCATATTTGATCTGTAGTGTCTTTGTGTCTGCTGCTTAATGTTATTACTGGAGGTTGAGAGGAAAGAAATATACCTTTTTGTGTAATCAAAATGTTGGAATTTTTCAGTTGTTGGTTTGCGCGGCGTGTGCCTGCGATGCTTGCCGGACGGTGGTCTCCGGGATGAGCTGTCGGTCTGCTCGATTTGCGTAGTGTGGATCCTTAGGGTTAATTGATCCCCAAGTTTACTAGAAGGTCAGTGTTCTCTGTTGATTGATTAGAGCATTCTTAGTGAAGAGACTTTAAAGCATTGTTTTATTATATTTATTGTTGGAATTGAGTGAGATTGTACTTCTAAAATGTTCATAATTGTTTTTGATAGGTCGCTACATAAGCAGACTTGGGTCTTGCAGATGCATATGTTAATGGACATTTCTCGATGGTTGATGGCAACGAGGGCATTCAAAATATTTTCATGGTGAGATGCTTTATGATAATTAGCTTCATGTGTGTACACTTTGATTCTACCCTCCTGGCATCTTCAGAAGATTTTCATTGTTGGTATGCTCTTAATTTGGGATTTGATCATAGTGGCTCTCCCTGATTCCAACGAACTATATGGGTTTTAAAATTTTTGTTGTCTTTATTTTATAATTTTGTTTTGATTTGTTTGGTTGGTGAAAGAATCTGATGAGGGTGCATTTGATATCATTTTTGTAACACCGCGTATCTTTTCTGAATATTTTGACGTATTTTTCGTAAAGTTAATCACTTATTTCCAAAAAAAAATAGCTAGTGGGGAGGTATTTGTGTTTTTAGATAATAATAAATGGTTAAGTTGGGGGTTATAGATAAAGTATATGAGAACTAGGGGGGATGTATTTGTCTTTTTCTAGAAACTTACTAAGGGAATTGTTTTCTCTCTCTCTCCCACCCGTACGTCTCTATCACGAGAAATTTTTATTTGCTCCAAGAGCACCACGTGAGCATGACATGTGGTGCTCTACACCATTCAGTAACTGACACCTATCCTCACTAGGGTTAACCACTATCCATACAGGTTATGGAAAAAAAAAACAGATTCCTACAAGGCTATTTTCTTTCTCCCACTCACCCCACTTCTAGTGTAGATGTCAACATGTGATTGGAATGGAGCACCACGTGTGATTTTCTCTATGAGCACCTTAGAACTGCTCATCTATCCCTCTCCCTATTTCTTCTCCATCTCTTTTGTTTTTTTTCACATCCTCCAACACATGTGTGTTTCCCAACACCCCACACACTCCCCAATTTTTCTCCCTCTCTTTTCTCACCCGGTTGTGTTTTTAAACAAACAATCTCTCTTCTCTCACTCTCACCCGTCTCTCTCTCTCCTCCCTCTTCTCCTATAAGTCTCATCCCTCTCTTCTCCTTCAGCTGAACACCACCCCACCCGACACCACCTCCTCTCTCTCCACCCTCTGCCACCACCATCTCCCCCTCCATCTCTCTGTCTCACTCCCCCTCTCCCTCCTCTGGTTCTGGCCGAGAGAACCCACAAGCACCACCACCAACAAGTCACCACCATCACCGGTGACCTCCACCAACACCAACGCCATCACCATCCACCTCCTCCTCTCTGCCTATCTCTCTGTCTATCTCTCTCTCCTCTCTCCTCTGCCCAACGGGGAAGCAACACAGCAGCAACAACAACAACCGCGGCAGAGCCGCTGCCGCCCCCGACGAGGACCACCGAAGCCTCCACCACCTCTTCTCCCCTCACACCTCCACCTCTGTCTCTCTCCCTTGGTCTCTTCCCCATGACCAGACGAAGAAGACGAAAACAGCAGCTGAAAGAGAAACTGTTGGCGACCTCGCCGGAAAACCCCATTGACGACGACCACAACCACCATCGAGTCACCCACTGCCCAGCTCCCTCTCCCTGATCTCTCTCTCGTCCCCCTCCACTCTCTGTCGAACTGAAAAGAGGCAGAAGAAGCAGCCACGACAGTGGCCGCAAGCCACACCGCCACCACCTCCATTGTTTCCGGCGAAGAATTCGTCGGAGTTCAACCGGGACGATCTAGCCCCTTCCACCCCTCTCTCTAGCCTCCAAAGGGTCCGACTAAGCTGATGGAAGCCTCAACCGAGGCCAAGAACATTCGGAGAAGCCCCGGCGAAAGCTCCACCTCCGGCGACCCGACGGCGATCTTGACCCGTACGGATTCTTGACCGTTTCTCGCAAAATTTGATATGGGTATGCTTGAAATTTCCCCTGAGTTGTTTTTAGTAATCAAAATCAAGTTTTAAGGCCTCGAATCCATGTTTTAATCGGTTAGTTTGAATGTTCATGCTTGGGGGGTTAAAGTGTCATTGTCAGAAACTTCTCTGGGGGTTATTATGTCATTTCAAAAACTTTGGGGTACTTAGTGTAATTTTTAATTTCAGATTCATTTATAAAATTTGTTTCTTTTAAATTTATTTAGATTAATATTTATAAGTATATTTTGGGGATAAATATTATTGAAGAAAACATATTTTTTGGTTTATAAATGAGTTAAAATGAATATTTTCTTGAGAAAAATAGAAGGAGCTAGAAATATATATAGGATGTATATTTGGTTGAGATTGTATTAAGCTAGAAGCTCCGATTTGTAGGTGACGATTCCGTAGACGAGAACGAATTATAGGACGTGCTTGGATTTTGGTAAGTTAATATGCCTAGCCTCGTGTGCCTTTCTTTCTTTTCGCGTATCGCGTGAGTTATTTGTGAAATGCTACCGTACTTGATTTATTTGAGTTATTTGCTTATTTTGAAATACTCATCCTTGAAGTATCGTATGAAAAATGACAATCCAAATCCGAAAATAAGAATCCGAAAGAAGTACGTCTAAACGAAGTACCAATCAAATCCCGACTACCACATTAGGCCCTGATTAATTAGTTCACAAGCCACAATTATCGAATGTGTTGTCCTCCTTTCATGTCCAAATATATTTTTATGCTTTTATGTCTCAAAATGTGATTTGTGTTATACGTGTTCGACTTGAGATTTCAAATACTTGTCTAAATGATTCTTTGAGAACTATCACGTGAAATTAATAACACGTAAAAACGTAAAGTGAAAACAGTTGTGCGGCGGAACCTTATATACACTGTGGTTATGATATTTGGGATGGCACGGCCACCCGTTCTATTTTGATATTTTGCTCGGTTGCAACTAGCCCCGGGCTGCTCCCTGTACTCACCTCTCTGGCCGCAAGAGTCTTAGGGGGGTGCCGGCACTTAAGGTCTTGGATGCATGTGAGATGGTTGGTTTTATATTATTGGATTGGTTCGTTCTCCGCTACAACTAATTAATAAACATGGGTTTTCTTGAGCAAATGGAAATAAATTCTATACATGAGTTTTTCCCCCTAAATGGGACAGTAATATGAGATTATCCCTAATCGGGACATATGGTGGGTTGAAAATATCTCCTTGAAATTATAAACGGAAATTGGTTGAGGATCTATTACTATACATGTTTTATGTGTCCACTTGGTTTTGGAAAACTCTCCTTTAGTAGTATTGTATGAAATTGGTATCCAAATCTAAATAACGAATCCGAAAGACGAACATCTAAACTCTGTTGTGACATAATTTGAAATAATTTGAACATCTAAACTCCTTACTCGATTATATATCTTGAATGAAAATTCGTAATTATGTAAAGTGGAAGCCGTTGTGCGTGGGTTTGTGTCATATCCCTGATACGATACATTTCTGACATATTGTTTTTGGTTATGAGATTATGAGATTATGAGGCTCTGACCTCCTTTTGATTATGATATGGTTATGAGGCGCTGTGATGTGAACCTCCTGCGATTGAGTTATGGTTGTGGTAGTGCTTTTACACATATAAGAAAGAGGTTGTGGATTGGATATGGTCACGCCCCGTATCAACTAGTTACTAAAATGGATTTATGGACTCGTTTCATATTGATATGAGATATCTTGAGATTAAAGTAATATTGCGAATTGCTATCGAAATTGATTTCCCGAGATGGACCACATCTTTGGGTTGGAATACGAAATTTGAGATCGTTACTGAGTTTGACACATCAAATCAACGTGAACGTTTTTCCCGCGAATAATTGACATTTATTTATCAGTGATTATGTTATTCCTGGCACATGCCTCATAATCTGTTTACGTGCTACGGGTGTTAGCTTACTCAGCCGTTTGCTGATCATTTTCTGTAAAACTGTGCAACACCCTCCCAGATCGCAAGGCCAACCGAGCCCCACGTTCGGAAGAGATGTCTCCGCCCGAGGTGATGAGCCTCATTGGGAACGGATAAGGATCGTCGGTTCACAGCTAGTACAACCATCGATAACATTTCAAAACATAGCTTATTACAATTTCAATACAAACAATTACGCTTGAAAAGTCAAGAATATAATTTTCAGCGATATGAAACAAATTACTATGTAATCGATGATCTAAGCATCAAGCTTCTCTATCCTGCGGTGTCGTGAAAGTTTCCCCCACCTCGATAGCCAACCTGCGGTTTTAATAGCAAAAGCCGACGCAGTTTTACAGAAAATGATCAGCAAACGGCTGAGTAAGCTAACACTCATAGCACGTAAACAGATTATTAGACATATGACAGGAATATCAATTCGCTGATAAATAAATATCAAATATTCGCGGTAAAAGCGTTCACAGCTGATTTGGTGTGTCAAACTCCATAACGATCTCAAATTTCGTATTTCAACCCAAAGATGTGGTCCATCTCGAGAAATCACTGTTAATAGCGTTTCACAATATCACTTTAAATCTGAAGATATCTCATATCAATATGAATCGGTTCCCGAAATCCATTTTAACAACTAGTTGATACGGGGCGTGACCATATCCAATCCACAACCTCTTTCTCATATGTGCAAAAGCACTACCACAACCATAACTCAATCACAGGAGGTTCGCATCACAGCGCCTCATAACCATATCATAATCAAAAGGAGGTCAGAGCCTCATAATCTCATAATCTCATAATCAGTAACCAAACACAATATGTCAGAAATGTATCGTATCGGGGATATGGCACAAACCCACGCACAACGGCTTTCCACTTTACATAATTACGTATTTTCATTCAAGATATAGAATCGTTTAAGGAGCTCCAAACAAAATCCGGTGTGGCAAAAATAGTAATAATCGATGTACGATTGAGAGAGATATTCAGATTCGACCAATAAGTGAGCGGTGTGCTACTTTAGGTAACCGAGGCAACGATTTAGAATTTCGTACTTTCAACCCAATGACGTGGTCCGTCTTGGGGTATCACTTTTACAAGTATTTCACAATATCACTTTAGATGTTCGTCTTTCGGATTGTTATTTAGATTTGGATACCAATTTCAAACGAGACTTCAAGAGGAGTATTTCAAAACAAATAAACAACTCAAATAAATCAAGTACGGTAGCAATTTCACAATAACTCACGCGATACGCGAAATGAAAGAAAGGCACACGAGGCTAGGCATATTAACTTACCAAAATCCAAGCACGTCCTATAATTCGTTCTCGTCTACGGAATCGTCACCTACAAATCGGAGCTTCTAACTTATTACAATCTCAACAAACATACATCCTATATATATTTCTAGCTCGTTTTATTTTTCTCAATAAAATATTCATTTTAACTTATTTATTAACCCAAAGATATATTTTCTTCAATATTATTTACCCCAAAATATACTTATTAATTTATAAATAATAATCTAAATAATTTAAAGAAAAACAAATTCTATAATTGAATCTGAAATTAAAAATTGCATCTACCTCCTCAAAGTTTCTGAAATGACATTATAACCCCCCAGAAAAGTTTCAGGAAATGGCACTTTATCCCCCTAAGCATGAATATTCAAACTAACCGATTAAAATGTGGATTCGAGGCCTTAAAACTTGATTTTGATTACTAAAAACAACTCAGGGGAAGATTTCAAGCATACCCATATCAAATTTCGTGAGAAACGGTCAAGAATCCGTACGGGTCAAGATCGTCGTCGGGTCGCCGGAGGTGGAGCTTCTCCGGGACTTCTCCGGCTGTTCTTGGCCTCGGTTGAGGCCTCCTGAAGATCTGTCGGACCTCTAGTAGGTTATTGGAACTAGTTTTGAGGGGTGGGTGTCGCTGGTTTTGATGGGCTCAAAGCTCTCTTCGGGTCGCCGGAAAAATGGTGGTGGCGGTGTTCGAGCTATGCTACGCTGCTGCCCTGATATGCTGCCTCGTTCTGCTCCGTATGGGTCTGGGAAGAGTGAGGGAGTGATAAATATGGTGAGAGAGAGAAGGGACAGAAGCGGTGGCAGTGGTGGCCGCCGGTGGGTCTCCCGTCGGGGATGGCGGTTGCTTCCTTACGCAGCTTCTGCTGCTGTTGCTGTTGCTCTGAGAGGGAGAGGGAGAGGCTAGGGAGAGAGAGAGCTACTGGGGTGGTGGTGGTCGTGTTTTGGGTGTTCCTGGTGGTGGTGGGTCGTCGGAGATGGCAGCGGCGGCCATTGTTGCCGCTGCTGCTGCTGCTTCTTCTCCTGGTGTTGCTCGACAGAGAGGTGGGAAGGCAGAGAGAGCGGGAGAGAGATGGGCAGAGGGTGAGAAGAGATGGAGGTGGCGTTGGGGGTGGTGGTGTTGGTCGGGTGTGGTTACCGAAGGAGAAGGAAGGAGACGATATAGAGGGAGGGGGAAGAGAGAGAGAGACGGGTGAGAGGGTGAGAGAATAAAAAAAAGAAAAAAAATTTGGGGAACGGGAGACTTGCAGGAGGTGTGGGAACACAAAACCCTCTTTTTTTACTTTTTCTTTATCATTATTATTACTATTATTATTATCATTATAATAAAGTATTATATTATAAAATATAGCATAAAACATGTAGTATGTATACAGTATAAATACGTATAGGTAGAGATTATAAAATATGTATAGTGTAAATACAAATACAAGTTTTAAGTACTAAAAGTTTTATAAAAGACAAATAATACCCCCAATAACAACTATTTAATATTATCTAAAATTTCAACTACCTCCCCTACTAGCAATAACATTTTTAAAAAGACGTCAATTTATATTTAGAAAATACGGGGTGTTACAAACTGCGTCGGCTTTTGCTATTATAAAACCGCAGGTTGGCTATCGAGGTGGGGGGAACGTTCACGACACCGCTGGATAGGAAAGCTTACGGCTTAGAAGATCATCTAGTATCATCATATCACCGATAAATGTATTTCTGACTTTTCAAACGTCAATGTTTGTATTAAAATTGTAATAAGCTATGTTTTGAAATGTTATCGATGGTTTTACTAACTGTGAACCGACGATCCTTATCCGTTCCCAATGAGGCTCATCACCTCGGGCGGAGACATCTCTTCCGAACGTGGGGCCCGGCCGGCCTTGCGGTTGCGGGGGGTGTAGCAGTTTTAGACATGAAATTCCAGTTTAGGAAGAAATCTGACTTGAAATCCTAATTTGAAGTTAAAAGTTCAGTTCAATTGGCCATAAAGATTCTGTCTCAATAAACAATAACCAAACATTGTTGTTTCAATGATTTAGAGAGAATTGTAAGTTAGTCTGGTGTAGATACTGCTTTATGACATGGCAGATCTAGGCCACGTGGCAACCATCCAGCACACCATATTGTGCTCCACACACACAGGATCACCAGCCGAGCTGATCCATGTGGGGGCTGCGAGACAGAGCCCTCGCATACCACTGCACGGGACTTGTAGGGACTTTGTGGTCTGGAGGCTAGAGTAAGCCCTGTCGCGTGCGAGCCAAGCCCGCGCGCGACCTTTAGTAACTGTTTTGAGAGATCTATGGCACGAGCTCCCTAGACCCGGTCAATCCGGTCAAACCCGGTCAACCTCGTAACGGTTCCGGTACTCGCGCACCACGTGCTCTAACGGTTCCTATATACTCGGACGAACGTGCCGTTATGGTTAAGCTAATTAAGCCGCCATTAATGGGCGCATTAACCACACTACAACGGTCACGTTCTCCAGTATATATACATCGTTAACCTTTCCATACAAAGGAGAACAACACGGCCATACGCGGAAGCTCTGCCAAACCTCTGTCTCTCTCTCAGACATTGCTACTGACTTGCTCTCTCCCTACACACACCCCTATTCTTCCTGTGCGATCCTTGATCCACTACGTACGGTGTACACGGAGGTCTCCCTGCCGGAATCTCCTGTGCACATTTTGGTGAACCCGACGTGAAACTTACCAGCAAAAGCAACCATGTCTCAGGAGGATGATGTCAGCAACCGGTCGCCTTCCACCGAAACTCCCTCAGGAGACGAAGTCCGCCGAACTCCGACGACTCCCGGCGAGGCACCAACTTTGGAATCTTTGGACGCCACTGTCCAAAGTCAGGCAAAAGCTCTCAAGTCTCAATCTGCGCAGTTGGAACGGATCTTGGCCGTTCTGGGCACCCTTGCGCCAAATCCTCCACCAGGTACCGCCACCCCTCAGGGAGGAGGAACCCCTACTGCTCCAGGATTGGGAGTATCGGCCACGCCTCCCAACCCTCATCTGCAAACTCCACCGTCAGCCGCGCAGCTGCCTTCGATCCAAGGATCAACAGCGCAAATGCTACCCCCTGCCGCTCACGCCTCTCAGCCCACGGCTTTGGCGTCTAACCCAACTTTGCAGTACACTCTGCCTCCACCAGCGACGATTTGGGGAAACGCGGGCAGTCAATACGCTCCCAATCCTCCGGCAACATATGTGTCGCCACCGCCTACGGCAACCCCTCCGTCAACTACCGAGGGAAGCATTCCAGAATGCATGACGTCCTTGCAGAAGCGCGTGGACTCCATCCTAGCTCATCAATCGCTCGCGGATACCATCATCCCGAAGCTAGACAACGATCCACCCATTCCACGAGAGATTTATCTCATGCCTAACCCGGCAGGGTACAAGGCTCCCAAATGGGACAAGTTCGAAGACGTCAATGGAAACGCTCATGAGCATGTCATGCGTTTCATCGATGTCATGGGTCCGTACGGAGCTGATCCCAAACTGCTGATGCGAGAGTTCCCAAAGACTCTTGGGAATGTAGCATACAAATGGTACCGGACGTTGGAGCCCGGATCTGTGAAGACTTGGGACGACATGGTCCAGAAGTTCTACACCAAGTTCTTCCAGATGGAAGAGAAGGTGACGATGATCCACCTCTCGCGGATGTATCAGAAACGCGAGGAAGATGGAATTACTTTCATCAAGAAATTCAGAGCGAAATCCTTGGAGTGCAAGGATCCCATGCTCGAAAGCCGGCTCGTAGAGATATGCCTGCAGTGCATGCGAGATGAGTACAAGAGCATGCTAATCAATTTGCAAACACCCACGTTTTCAAAGCTCATTGAGTGCACGATGAACATCGAGCCCATCGTCGAGAGACAGAGAAAGAAGAGCGCTCCAGAACGACCTGCGAGTGGCACCACCTACAAGATCGGCAGATTCGGCTACAAGCGAGGACGCGAAGCTGAGGTCAATGCAGTTTCGCCCCAGAAGCAAGCAAAAGTTACAAACTTCGACGCACCGCCTCTGCCATGCTCGGTGGAGGAAGCGAGCGATCTCTGCAGACAGTGGCGCAAGGACGGCATCCTGCCGCCGCTTGAGAAAGCACCCTCCAAGGAGATGACGAGGGACCCCAAGTGGTGTGAATACCACGGCAAAGTCATGCACCCCACGGCCGAGTGCAAGAAGCTCAGATTCGCGTTCGACCAGAAGATGAAGAACGGCGAACTCATCGTCAGCGACCACCGGAAGGACGTGCGCAACAACCCGCTGCCTGCCCATACGGATTCAGGCTCAAAGGGCAAGGAGGTCGCCATGATCTCGATAGTAGACTTGGAAGAAGTCGCAGAAGATGGTCTACCCATCGTTGCTGAAGTCCATGAAGAGGAAGACTATAGCATGGATACGGAGGATGAGCGTGCCGACCGCATGAAAGGGTCGCACGGCTTCAGCAAATTCTTCGCTGAGATGAACTTCTCAGAAAGATGCCGATCGGATATGACAAAAGCAATCTTAAGGGTAGCAGAGGACTACGAGGAGGACCTCGTGGTCTCCAACGGGAAAGTCATCAGGGCGTCCCGTCCCACAGAAAAGATTATGACCTTTTCTGCCAGCGATAAAAAGACAGATGCGAGCCACCAGAGGCCCCTGTACGTGACCGCCATCATCAACGGCGTCGAATTCAAGCGAGCATTCGTCGATGGAGGAGCAGCGGTCAATGTTGTTCCACTCCACACACTGAAGCTAGCAGGGATCCCTGAGCACAAGGTAGTCAAGCGTCCATCCCCGCTGGTGGGATTCGGAAGCGATTCCAGAATGACGATCGGGTGGATCCGCCTGGGCGTTCAGATCGGCAAAATCAAGTGCTCGGCGAAGTTCTATGTCATAGACGCGAACACCACATACCACATGATCATCGGTCGAGCCTGGATTCATCGCTTCGACGCAATCCCTTCCACGGCTCACCAGATGATGAAAGCTATCTGGAACGACAGGATTGTCGAGATACCGGCCTCAACTAACCCGTTCAACTTGGACGAAGCGCATCTCAGCAAGGCGGTGTGGTTCACCGAGATGGCGGACGAGCAAACACCCGGACCATTCAACCCTACTCCTTTACCTCTCTGGGAGGACATCAAGGACCAGTCACCTGCAGGCGTGATGGTGACGAGGGGAGACACCGAAGAAAAGCCGCCTACCCACGAAGAGGCGCCGCGCATCGCATATCATCGCAAGAGTGTCTACACTCTGAAGAGGATCGCAAAGCACGACCCCGAGGGCAAAGAGATAGAGAGCTTCTACGCCAACGGGAAGAAATGCTATCGCATATGAAGGTGCGCGGGGACGTCCTCACACGGGCATGGGGATGTCCCTGGGCAAATCAATCAAATCGAGCAAGTTGCGCTCACTGAAGAGCCAACACAGGGCACTCCAGAGGAGAAACTTAAAGAAGCCCCCGAATGCATGGAAGACAGGCCAAGACCACAAAAGCAGGAGCTTAAGGAAGTGTTCCTCAGCCCGAACGAGGAAAAGAACAGACCAGTCTTCCTGAGTGCGGACCTCACAAGCGAAGAGGAACAAGGACTGCTGCAGCTCCTAACTGAATACAAGGACGTGTTCGCATGGGAATACGACGAGATGCCAGGTCTAGACACGAGCATCACTATGCACCGTTTAGACGTCATCCCAGGGTCTAAACCGGTCAAGCAAAGCACCAGAAGCTTCAGGCCAGAGCTCAATGTGAAGATCAAACAGGAGATCGTCAAACTCCTAGACGCCAAGTTCATAGAGCCAAATCACCATCCCACATGGCTGGCCAACATCGTGCCAGTGGTGAAGAAGAACGGACAGCTCCGCATCTGCGTGGACTTCCGAGACCTCAATCGTTTCTGTCCCAAGGACGATTTCCCACTGCCTAATATCGACTTGCTCATTGATTCAACAGCAGGCCATCGCATGTTCAGTTTCATGGACGGCTTCAGCGGGTACAATCAAATCAAGATGGATCCCGAAGACGCAAGGAAAACTGCATTCATCACTCCCGTGGGGGTATTCAACTATACGGTAATGCCATTCGGTCTTAAGAATGCAGGCGCAACCTATCAGCGGGCCATGATGGCCCTATTCCACGACATGATGCACAAAGAAGTGGAATTCTATGTGGATGACCTGGTAGTCAAATCCAGGCATGAAGCAGATCACCTTGCAGACCTGCGAAAGGTATTCAACAGATGCAGGAGCTTTCAACTGAAAATGAACCCCATGAAATGCGCATTCGGCGTGACTTCGGGGAAGTTTCTGGGATGCGTAGTCCATCGCCAAGGGATCGAGCCTGACCCTGCGAAAGTGTCAGCCATCACCAGCATGACGCCACCTCAAGACCAAAGTACCTTGAAAACATTCTTGGGAAAATTGTCATATCTGCGGAGATTCATCCCGGCAATCGCCGAAATCACATGCTGTTTCAGCACTCTTCTCAAGAAGGACGCCGCGTACAACTGGGCTCCTGACCATGAAGCAGCATTCGAAAAGCTAAAGGAGATACTTACATCCCCGAAGATTATGATCGCGCCTCAACTGGGATCGCCGCTGCTGCTATATCTTACATCAACAAGGAGATCTATAGGAGCACTCTTGGCCCAGGTATATGAGGGACAAGAGAGGCCTATCTATTACATCTCTCGCATTGTGCAGCCTGCTGAATCAAGGTATACAGACATCGAACGTCATTGCCTTGCCTTATTCTTTGTGATAGAGAAGTTGAGACACTATTTTGCATCGCACAAAGTAGTGGTGGTCACCAAAAGCGACCCCATAAGATACCTGCTAACTCACACTACTCCGGGCGGGAGATTGGCAAAATGGTACATGACCATCTCTCAATACGATATCACATGCGTAAAACCAAGAGCGATCAAGTCGCAGGCGGTAGCAGATCTGCTGGCACAGTTTCCTGACAACAGTCACGAACCTGTGATCGAGGAAGAACTCGAAGGCCCTGAAATCTACGCGATCGACGTGCCCTATTGGACCCTCCACTTCGACGGTTCGTCAACCAGAAAAGGTGGAGGCATTGGGATAGTCTTGACAAAACCAGACGGTGAAGTCATACAGATGTCCGCAAAACTCAACTTCGCAGTCACGAACAACGAGGCGGAATACGAGGCTCTGATCGCGGGGCTTCGTGCAGCGAAAGCTTTGGAAGTGAGCAACTTAACAGTCATGGGAGATTCCAAGCTGATTGTTAAGCAGGCCTCAGGCGAATATGGTTTAAAAGAGATCAATCTCCTGCCATACCGTACCCTAGTGCAGAAGCTGATGCAGCAATTCTGCGACGTGAAATACGAGCACAAACCCCGAGCGGACAACAGGCATGCAGACGCCTTAGCAACTCTGGGATCTAAGGTCAGCATAGACAAATGCCCCGCGAAGATTTCCATCGAAGTGCGAACATCGTCGGCATTAACAGAAGATGCGTGCGACGACGAACACATGGATGACGCAGACTGGCGAAAAGCAATCCTGCAAGCTATTGCGAAAGGCACCAGCAGCGAGAGCTGGGCACTCACGAAAGGATACTGTATCCACGACAACACCCTTTACTACAAGGGTCCCGGAGGAATACTCATGCGATGTGTCTCCGAACAAGAGGGACAACAGCTGTTAGAAAAGATTCACCAACACGCTTGCGGAGAAAGCGAGGTGTCAATCTACAGGAAAGCTCAGAGATACGGCATCCATTGGCCAAGCATGTCTACAGCCGCAGCCCTGATACAAGGGAGGTGCGGAAGTTGCGCACTAATCAAAGATTCTCTTCTTGTCGCTCTAATCGACGACGACACAGACTGGAGAAAGCCATTGTTTGAATTCCTCACCAAGGGCACTGTACCCGAATCGAGAAAAGAGGCAGACAAATTGAAGAGGAAAGCTTCTCGATATGTGGTTCAAGAAAATCTGCTTTGGCGAAAAGGTCACGAAGGCAACTTGCTGCGATGCCTAGACGAAAGGGAAGCACAAGAAGTCATGGACCTCTCCCACCAGGTGGAACACCAGGGAGGTGCGAAATTATGCAGACAGCTTCTCTCAATTGGATACTTCTGGCCCACGATGGAAGTCGATTGCCGCACCAAGGTGCGACGCTGCCAAGAATGTCAATTCAAAGGGAACCTAGTGCACGCTCCCGCCGTGGACCTACATGCACTAGGAACGCCATGGCCATTTCACACATGGGCTTTGGACTTCATTGGCCCCATCCGACCAACGTCACATGGGAACCATTTTATTCTCACCGCAACTGAGCTGTTCACCAAATGGGTGGAAGCAATACCACTGAAGACGGCAAACGCGCTGGCTGTGGTCAACTTCATCCAGGAAAACATCATATGCAGGTTCGGAATCCCGAATACTATTCTTTCAGATAACGGTACTCCTTTTGTTAATCGTCAGGTAGCTACAAAACTTGCGGAGTACAATATCAGGCAGATATGCTCTACCCCCTATTATCCAAAGGGAAACGGGCAAGCCGAGGCGACTAACAAAACGCTGCTGAGAATTCTGAGCAAGATGGTCGCAGATGACCATAAGAAGTGGGCCGACTCTCTTAACATAGCTCTGTGGGCCTACAGAACTTCTCCAAGGACACCCACAGGAGCCTCGCCATTTCTACTATGTTATGGGGCCGAAGCCGTGGTACCTGCGGAGGTCAGAGTCAATTCGGCAAGGCTGGCCTTCCACGCGCTCTACGAGAACCAACGCGATCATGATTTAGTCTTGCTGGAAGAAAAGCGAGAACAAGCCAAAAGGACTAACAAGCAGTACCAAGAAAGAATCGCTCGCGCCTACAACAAGACAGTCCAGCGACGGGATTTCGCAGTTGGCGACCTGGTCTTGCGCGCATCTGACCACTGCATGCGAGAAGCAACTCACCCAAAGTTCGCAGCTAATTGGGAAGGACCCTTCGAAGTCACAGAAGTCTTCGATAGCGGCTACTGCAGCATACGAAGGTTGCACGGCACAACCTCAACTCCAAGCTCAGTCAACATGCGCTGGATCAAGAAGTACTATCCTTGACTTCTCTTATTTCATACGTTTTATGATAACGTCGCTTAATGTCTCATGTGGCTACGATATTCGCAATCTCCTCTCCCATATGAGAGGATCGTAATCCTATCTCTCCCATATGAGAATGTCATAATAAAAGAATTCTCCCAAATGAGAAGTTCATATTTTTTAGCTGTTTATATCGCTTTATCTAATTTGTTACAACTGTTAACAATGATTTATTTGCTACAATAGTAACAGATACAAACACGATCTTGATTGATCATTAAAGCCTATCTCTTACGATAGCGAACGCGATCTTAATTGATCATCAAAGCCTATCTCTTACGATAGCGAACGCGATCTTCATTGATTATCGAAGCCTGTCTCTTACGATAGCAAATGCGATCTCAATCGATCATTCAAAGCCTATCTCTTACGATAGCAGCAGATGCAAACGTGATCCTAACTGATCATCGAAGCCTATCTCATACGATAGCAACTAAATACAAATGCGATCTTAAGTGATCATCTAAAGCCCATCTCCTACGATGGCAGCCAATACAAATGAGATCTTAATCGATCATCTAAAGCCTATCTCTTACGATAGCAGCTACACGCGAACGCGATCTTAAGTGATCATCTAAAGCCCATCTCCTACGATGGCAGCCAATACAAATGAGATCTTAATCGATCATCTAAAGCCTATCTCTTACGATAGCTGCTACACGCGAACGCGATCTTAAGTGATCATCTAAAGCCCATCTCCTACGATGGCAGCCAATACAAATGTGATCTTAATCGATCATCTAAAGCCTATCTCTTACGATAGCAGCTACACACGAACGCGATCTTAAGTGATCATCTAAAGCCCATCTCCTACGATGGCAGCCAATACAAATGTGATCTTAATCGATCATCTAAAGCCTATCTCTTACGATAGCAGCTACACGCGAACGCGATCTTAAGTGATCATCTAAAGCCCATCTCCTACGATGGCAGCCACTACAAATGTGATCTTAATCGATCATCTAAAGCCTATCTCTTACGATAGCAGTTACACGCAAATGCGATCTTAAGTGATCATCTAAAGCCTATCTCTCACGGTAGCAATCAAATGCAAATGCGATCTTGAGTGATCATTAAAGCCTATCTCTTACGATAGCAGCCAAACGCAAATGCGATCTTAAGTGATCATCTAAAGCCTATCTCTCGTGGTAGCAATCAAATGCAAATGCGATCTTAAGTGATCATCAAAGCCTATCTCCTACGATAGCAGACAAACGCAAATGCGATCTCAAGTGATCATCCAAAGCCTATCTCTCATGATAGCAATCAAATGCAAATGTGATCTTAAATGATCATTAAAGCCTATCTCTTGCGATAGCACCCAAACGAAGATACGATCTTACATGACCATCCAAAGCCTATCTTTTGCGATAGCAGCGAAATACAAAAATGATCTCAATCGATCATCTAACGCCTATCTCTTGGGATAGCAGGTTATACAGAGGCGATCTTATAATGATCTTCTCAAGCCTATCTGTTACGATAGCAATTTTGGGTTAATTATCCAAACCCGTTTGATATGATGGCAACACGAGTGCAGAGTTCCCTTATTAGATCTTCTAAAGATCTGTCTGCTGTGATAGCAGTTTATGCGAGAGACGATCTCAAACAAAGCCTATCTTCTATGATAGCAATTTGCACAGCTCAACGATCTTGATTGATCTCTGGAAAATTATCCGGAACGATGGCAACGTTGTGAACGTGATCTCATACGATTTACAACGACAAATTACAAGCCCATCCGTCAAGATGGCACAGCTGCGAAATTACGGTCTCGAATGATCTAGCGAAATATCTGTAAATTGACATCGCATATGAGAAATCATTACATGTCATTATGCAAGGCAAAACAAGCCGAAACGCATGCGAAATTGTATTTTGTTGCAAAGAACAGATGATACAAATACTATTTATCATTATGAGTCAAATGACTTACAATTTATCTATCTAGATAGCAGCTTACAAGCGAGAAGCTCGCATCTAACTACACAGCCAACATGGCTTACAATACATTCGAAAAATGGCTGGTAAGCCAGAAATGCGCCAAGGGAATTCTCGACTAAGAAAAGAGAGAATCCACCGGTCTTGACACCGGCAGCACAGTACGCAGATCTGAGGCCAAAGATCTGTAGCAAGTAGGATGCATCTGCGAAGAGATTAACTCGCCATTCGCTACATCCTTAGCGGCAAGAGCCGGGCAAATCCACGTCCAAAGATCTTGGGGTTTGACGAAACCCCTGTCTGATCAAGATATGTACCATAGGAACCACCTGTTCCGGCATATGCCGTCGTGCAAAACAGGGGAAGCCGTCATTCCTCTGGTACTGGGCTCCTTGTCATGATAGACAAGGGCGTTGGCGAGCCTCCTGAGTTCAAAAGCGAAGAGGCAAGAAACTCTCCTCCAGGGATGCTGGAGGAGAATCACGCCGTTCATTACGAGACGGTAGCACGGTCACTTCGGCGCTGCACCTCGCCACGAGGCGGCCGGAAACATGACCTGCACACATAATACACGAAGAAATTTCTTCGAACACACATGAGGTATTATCTGCATCCTCTTTATGACGGTTATAAACAGCAATAAGCCTCATAAAGTGGATCTTGGAAACTATTTCTATAGCACAAAGCGCAAACTCAGGATTCAAAGCTTGAAGTTGCCATGAATCAACGAAAAACAAGCGTTGAAGCCAGCAGTCGCAAGGACTCACGGCGAAGCACATGTTTGGAATGAAGAACCCAAATGGCAAAGACGGGGTTTATATAGGCCCTGTAGAGACTCTTCGGTTGCTTAAGATGAGTCAGCAAATTCAAAAAGAGGGTAAGTTCAATCACTTACGCCTTGAAAAGCGGTAACAATCAATTACTCTACTAAAGGCTACGACGATTCGGTTGCGTATCCTAATAAATGACGGATAGTCATGATTCGGATGGACTTCCCAACGGAAGCGTGCTTATCTGCCGAGAAATTAGCGCGAAAATCGAGCAAAGAATCAATTGCTGATGTCATAATTGGATATGCACAGAAATGTCCAATCAAATCCCGAAAGGGGCAAAACGGGCAAACTCATTGTTTGTTGTTAAAAAAGAAGGGGGAGAAACCCTAGCAACATTACATTAATGTTTCAAAATATTACATTAATGTCTCAACCATTTTCCTGCTTTCTTTTCAAAATTCGAAAAGTCAAAACAAATTTTTGACTAAGGAGTCCTGGGGCTCGAACTGCTCGATCAGCCTCTCCACCTGTTGCACTTCTTGCTTTAGTTGCTCGCACTTGGCATTCATTTCCTGATACAGCTTTACAGCTTCATCAACCTTTTGCTTTTGCTGCTCCACCTTCTGCATCTCAGCTGCGAGATTCTGGTGACCGAGATTCAAAGTTACAGCTGCGCGAATCAGTGTAACTCTGTCCTTGAGGAATTTGAAACCAAGTCTGCCTTGGACTTTGAGCACGAGATTTTGGCACATGCCACAAAGCAATTCGGCGCTTTGGGCCGAAATGGTCGCAGGTGTAGCCGCACACAGCTGCTCTAGTATCCAGATGGCTTCAGTAAGGAATAGCCTCCTGTCAAAGGGACTGATCTCCAGACACCTCACAAACGATCGGGGGTATCTGAGACGCATCCGAACCACCCAGTCTACATCGGTTTGCTTCAAACCTGAGACATCAAAAACAAGTCATGATGTCAAAACCCGCAAGCAAATAATGTGACGTGCGAATGGTAAAATCTCTGCTTACCAGTGCCTTCCAGAATTTCATGAATAGAGGGAATGCGAGCCACCGGGTTGTTCGAAGACTGCCCTCGCTCCATGGCTCTCCTATCAGCTGCGAGCTCCAAACTCTCATAGTTAGGAGGAAGAGTGTAGGCCGCACCAGCTGCGACTACATTCCCAACCTGCGAGCCCCAAATACTCCACGCAGGAATAGGTGCTTCCGGTTCAGTCATCGCCGGAGGCGAGGGGACAGCCGAAGTCGCTGGACGGACACTCCCAGATGCGAAAATATTAGCATCACTTGTCCTTTCTTCCTCACCGCCAGTACGGACACCTTCGTCCATCGGCACAGCATCAGCTTCGACATCATCGGAAAGTTCGATGACATCCTCGAGACGCTCACTCACGTGTCCAGCAGCTGCGACGGGCTTCTCGGTATGGGAGCTCGAAATTGGAACATGGGATGCAGAAGGCTGACTTCTCTGCTCCAGCTCAGATTCCTCAGCATGACCTGCGATACCGAATGCGATAATATGAGGTAACTTGTGTTATAAGTTATTTCACTATCTTTACTAAAGCTAAGAATAAGCACCTCCACGCGAAGGTGGGATTGAGGTATCCTCATCATACACTAGGGACGTGGAACCGTGCCCTATCAGTGTATCTTCACTAAGCAAATCTTTAAGGGAAGCGTGACCTGGGACGCGAGTAAACCAGTCATGATTTTGCCTCAAGTGACTGAAGCCTAGTATGCGCATATCACTCAAAATAATTACCTGAGGGTTCTCCGCATTTGCTTACTAACCAACGGCGAATGTCAGGCTTTGACACACCGTGCTTTAACGCACCCACAATTACATCTCTATAAGTAACTGCGAGATTGAAGATCTCACCTTTATCGCCACCTGCGATATCTGCGAAGTCCGCTTGGACTTGCTCTAGCTCTGCTGTGTCCTCTCCAGGAACCTCATTTTCCTCCTCCACATGAGGAGCCACTTCTTCGGGAAGCTCGTCTTCCTCGCCAGCTGGACGCACTAAGTCGTCAACATGCCGCTCCTCGAGGCTCCGCTGTTTCACAAGCTCGAGTTCCTCTTCCTCTCGCTGCCTTCTTCTTTCAGCAGCCTCCGCAGCTGTCCTCCGGGACTCAGCAAGAACATCCTCGCTTATGGGATCATCTGAAACGCCAGAGTGGGCATCTCTCCTTTGCCTCTTGGCCACGAGGCCACCAATGGCTTCATCATCATCATCTGCGAATACAAAATTGGTTCAAAGAGAAGAACTGCACAGAAGTCATGATAAAGGACAAGGAAATGCGACGGCAGTACCTCCTGACTCTTCCTCGCGCATCACAACTGTTCCTTCTTCTTCTTCTTCATTACCTGCTTGGGGCTCCTGCCTCTCCTCCTCTTCCTCTTGATTGAATGGAACGAAGGTTTCAACTGCGAGATCTTTTCGCACCTTGCCGGGCATACGACCCTTACCTTTGTCCTTGACAGAAAGGGACCTCACTGGGGGTGAAGCTGGAGCGCTCCTAGGGGAAGAAATCGTAATCCCCTTTTGCCTAGGTCTCTTCGCTCTCGGCGCCGCAGTCGCCGGAGGGGACGGGTCATCTCTAGGAGGAGACGGAGCCGGAGGGTTGTCTATCAGCGAGTCAGCAAAAGTATTCATGACTGCGCGAACCTTTGTTTCGACCTCGGCATCCATCCTCCATGCTAGCCGATACGATTCCCCCCTCCTTCTGGTGGCAACAATGGTATCCACCAGCGATTTGGAACGGTCACCAGCTGCGAACCTCCGCACATGACACTAGACAATACAGAACAAAAAGCATCAGTGCAAGCAAATCAGAGAGCTCAAAGCACACAAGGAAACTGCTTACCTCAGCAAACGCCTTGCTATATTTGATGACCTGCGTGTCACCCTTCTTGATTGCATTGACCTGCTCCTTCAGAATGAAATCGGGGCACAAATGATTCTCGCGGTCCAACAACGAGTAGCAACCGTACTCAGATTCGCTCAAACTGCAATTGGGGCGAAACGGAAAAGAGTTTCTCTTGATCAAGGGGGCCCTTCCTGGCTGCGCCGCCGCCTCCGTCTCCATCCTCGTCTGCTGGGCAATCCAGTATGCAATCCAGTTCTGGGAACAACCACCCTTGCGAGTTCCCGCAGGCTGCTCGAAGGGAAGATTGCTCATGAGGACCGTCTTGCACTCCTTTGTCAGCAAGCGCTTGTAGCACCCTCTGACGATAGACTGGGGCCAGATTGATGGGGCCACTGCATCGAAACCAAATTGAGGAGAGACCCGAGTGGGGTCAACATCCACTGTAAGCCTTTCATATCGTGGCGCGAGCTCACGAATGTGCTCTGCAAGTGCAGGAAGAGAACCTCGCAGACACCAGCAAAAGAACTCACGATAGCGCTCGTGGAAATGCGGCCCCTTTTCGAAGAGAAGGTCTTCTGACAAGACCATACCTTTGGAAGGGTATAGCTTTGGAAACCACCGCACATTCTCGACACGTGTGGCGTAGGGCCTGGCAGTGAACTCCCTTCGTTTGTCGCATATCAAGCTCCAAGTGCACTTGGTGTTGCTTGCTCCAAACCATCTCGCAGCTCTCCCGCTGTTGAACGCTTCTGTCTCGCCTGGGGGACACCACTTCTCAAGTGGGAGGGGAGTTGGAGCATAAGACGGCCAGCGCTCAAAAACCCACATTGTCAAAAAGCTGATATTGACAAAGGTCAGGACATCGAGACGGCCGCGCGATTCCCTCATCGCCAGAACCAGCTGGTCCAGCCTATAATACAACGTACCCAAGACCAAGGGTCCGAGCGCGACTCTCTGGCCAAGAGCGAGCCTAACCGCAAGTGGCAGCACATGGTAGAAAACCCCGTCATGGGGGTGACCATCAATCAGATACCTCGACAGCCAAGCGCAGAGAAAGGCGCAAAGGGTCAAATGATAACCCTTGCCCTCTACATAATTCTCGGCCTCCGGGTCCTCGCTCAAAAGCTTCTTAGTGATGCTGCTGTTTGCATAGTCTCGGAAGAAGTACTGCAACCACTTGTTCCAGGTATTCTTCGCAGACGTATCCACTAGCTGCCAGTTCGGAAGAGGTTTCGTACTGGTCCACCGAGTGGAGATTTTCTTTACCTCTGCTAGGCACTCCTCCATCTGCGCGTACAAGGCCAATTCCGCAGGTGTTCTCAAGTGACTCAAGGGGTCCACCTCGCCCATGGGGGAAAGCTCATACAGCATTTGAACGTCCTCGAGCGTGGGGGCAGCCTCGAACTCAGCAAAGTGAAACGTGTGAGTCGCAGGCGAATAGCGGGACAGAAGGTCTAGAAGCATGGACTGATCCAGCTTCACGGCAGCACCCTTCATAGCACGGACAGCAAAGAAAATGCCGGCTTTATCGAGAGTTTCGGCGTAATTACCCAACACGTGGTCAGTCCACTCATCCATATAGTCCAACTTCTGGACAAACGCCTGAGTAGAAATTACAGTGTATGGGAAGTGCCCATTCTCGATTCCCAATCGAACCACATCCTCGGAGCCAACTAACTCGAGCAAGGCTGAGTTAACTGGGCGAGTCAGCGTTAACAACTGCTCAACGGGAACAGGGTCAGGCATCCTCTTCGCCTTCACCCTCGCGTGGTAAAAATCTTTCCCACCCAGAAAGGGGGCTTTCCGCCACAGAGCCTGCGGAAGCTCCGGCATCTCTTCATCTTCCTTGACGGGTCTGGTTACTCTTGTTTTGGCCATTCCTGCGAAAGGGCAAAAAAAGGGGGGGAGAAATACCACACTTCAGTTTGAATTTTGGAATTCGAGATCTATGCAAAGGAAAGCAGACAGTTCCGGTGCCGATTTTAGAAATTGGGGATTTGCAAGACCCAATATTGCTGAAAGACTAAAAACGAAGCAGGTTTAAAGATTGAAGCCTCTTCACAGATTTCATGGGTTTACAGATTCAACGCAGTTCAAGGCAAACACTGGTAGTTTAAATCAAAAGTAAACGAGGCCAACCTTGTTTCCTTGAAGCCTGCTTGGAGATGCACAATTGAAGAATACGATTTGCAGTCTTGAACTGATGATTGATTATTTGGATCTGCTCCCGAAGATCTCCGGGTACCATTCACTTTAAGAGAAAGAAGCGATGCTTTGCAATGATGGGATACAAGGTATTTATCCAGAAGAATGAAGGGTTGCGTCCCTTCAGTAGTCGAATCGCAACCGTCACCGTCGTGTCGCGCAATCACAGGACGGGCTGACGTCACGCCTAAAACCCTAAAGGTCAGACGGCACGACTCTAGGGGTTTTAGGTCATAATGACACGCACGGGGGCTGAACTTACCCGTATTTGAATTGGTGCGTGACGACGACGCGCATGTTGGTTTCCGCGCATGGAAGCCTATACAGCTACAAGCCTTCACGCGCAGAAAGGGGGCTAATGTAGATACTGCTTTATGACATGGCAGATCTAGGCCACGTGGCAACCATCCAGCACACCATATTGTGCTCCACACACACAGGATCACCAGCCGAGCTGATCCATGTGGGGGCTGCGAGACAGAGCCCTCGCATACCACTGCACGGGACTTGTAGGGACTTTGTGGTCTGGAGGCTAGAGTAAGCCCTGTCGCGTGCGAGCCAAGCCCGCGCGCGACCTTTAGTAACTGTTTTGAGAGATCTATGGCACGAGCTCCCTAGACCCGGTCAATCCGGTCAAACCCGGTCAACCTCGTAACGGTTCCGGTACTCGCGCACCACGTGCTCTAACGGTTCCTATATACTCGGACGAACGTGCCGTTATGGTTAAGCTAATTAAGCCGCCATTAATGGGCGCATTAACCACACTACAACGGTCACGTTCTCCAGTATATATACATCGTTAACCTTTCCATACAAAGGAGAACAACACGGCCATACGCGGAAGCTCTGCCAAACCTCTGTCTCTCTCTCAGACATTGCTACTGACTTGCTCTCTCCCTACACACACCCCTATTCTTCCTGTGCGATCCTTGATCCACTACGTACGGTGTACACGGAGGTCTCCCTGCCGGAATCTCCTGTGCACATCTGGTTTAGTCGAGTTGCAAGTTATAAAGTCTTACAATTTTCTTACTGTCTTTAGCTGCTGCAACTATTGTAGACTAATCTAAATAACAAAAATTGCACGATTGAAGGCTTCCAAATTAGGGTCTGCATATATATCCTACTGATTTTTGTAGGTCTGTATATATATTTTTTGTTCATATAGGGTAATTTAATGTTACTCTTCTGGTGCACAGGGAATGTACAAGTCCAAAATGTTGGATTTTACGACATGAAGAATCAAAACAATGCAAATGTATGCCCTTCTTATCTACTAAATAACGTTTTATTCTTAAGAAATTTGATTTCTTCTTGCACCTGATAGTTTCTGTAGTCTAGCTAATAGGTGAACAACCAAATCTGCCTTCATTCTCTTGACACTAGCACCCGAGCAAAGGTTGTTCACTGAAATACTTCGTTACTGTAAGCATTCCTTCATGTTCTTCAGACACATTAATGAAATTTTTGGGTGACTACAGACGAGTTATTTAGCAGCTACTAAGAAACCCCTCAAGTGTTTTGCTTCTAGTTGACAATGTCAGTTTCATTGGGGACTTCCTTCGAGTACTCTTCTCCAGTTTCAGGTTAATTTTTATTTTCCTCGTTAGAACTTTTGTATTATTGCTTGATTTCTATGTGTTTCTTTGAATTTTGGGCACTTAGGCTAAAAACGTTGCACGATTGCAATTTAAATGTGAAAGTTGAGTTTATTACTGGGTGTAATAAATAATCTAATCATGTTTACCTTTCAGGTGCTAAAAGCCAGCACAATAATTTTTATGTTCTGCGAGGCTTTCCAAGGATTGGTCTTGTATACTAAATTGTCTACAATTAATTTGGTTACACCTGGCCTAAGTGTCTGAAATACTTTATTGCATATGCTAGTATTCACCTGGATAAAAATAGGTCATAAAAATGGATATTACTCCTATGTGGAAGGGGAAAAAATATGCTGACTTATTAGGGAACACATTACTCATCTACTTCTTTAGGTATGTTCTGCTTCAGCCGGTGAGCACTAAGACAGATGCCCGGTCTTGAATAACTTGACTCTTCTTCTTGGAGTTGTTCAAATGTGAAGCAGTTGAATATGAGAATGTGTTAAAAAGTAGAGCCGGAGAGCATTCGTGATGTTAGTACATCGCTGGGATATGCGTTGATAGAGAAATTGGTAACTCTCATGTCTAAAAATATGAATGGAACTGCAACAAGAACTGACCTATCGTTAGCAGGCTATTGATGAATATCGCAGACGATATTGGACTCTTAATATCTTGTTTAATTGAACTGACATATCATTTGGAGATAATCTCATTCCTTAACACGCCCCCATAAGATAGAGGAATCCGTCGGAGACTCCAATCTTAGATCGCAGATGAAGGAATTGTTTGTGCCCAAGAGGTTTTGTGAGTGTATCGGCTAGCTGGTGCTGATTTGGAACATGTCGCACGTGAAGTTTGACTGTTGATGCAAGATCTCGGACGAAGAATTAATCCAACGCGACATGCTTCATGCGAGAGTGGAAGACTGGATTCTTGCAAACATATGTGGCGCTGAGATTATCGCATAACAAGGTCGGCGAACCAGGGAGATGAAGGCCAAGTTCAAGGAGCAAGTGTTGAACCCATAGTAATTCAGCAGTGGCGTTTGCAAGTGCATGATATTCCGCTTCAGTGGACGAGCGCGAGACAGACTTTTGAAGTGCAGACTTCCAGGATATGACATTGGAGCCAAAGTAAAGAACATAAGGAGTGGTGGAGCGTCCCATGGTTGAATGACCACCCCAGTCAGCATTGCAAAAAGCAGAGAGTTCCATCCGCGCCCCCAGTCTCAGATAGAGGTCATGACATATGGTTCCTTTGAGATAACAAAGTACCCGCTTGGCTGCCAACCAGTGTGAAGGTAATGGGCCATGAAGGAATTGCGAGAGTCGATTCACTGCAAATGCGATGTTTGGTCGTGTGAGATGTCTGTAGTCAGAGATGTCGACTGCCTTTGGTGGATCCACTGTGGGCAATGGCTCAATGGAGCACATGGGTGTGGAGATAGGCATGGCATCTTCCATGTGAAATTTCTCCAAAATGTCAGAGATATATTGAGCTTCGAAAGGAAGAGACCACCTTGAGCTGGGATGACTCCCATTCCAAGAAAATGACTGAGCGAGCCCAAGTCTTTGAGGGAGAATCGGGAATCAAGTTTCGATACGAACTTTGTAAGAGTCGATGGAGAGTTACATGTTAACATGATGTCATTGACATAGACGAGGAAGAACATTTGAACTCCCTTCGCAGATATGTAGAACAGAGATGGATCTGCGCGAGATCGTTGAAACCCAAACTGGATGAGGAAGGAAGACAGATCAATGTACCAAGCACGAGGAGTCTATTTGAGACCATAGAGTACACGAAGAATCTTGCACACATAACTGGGGTTAGCGCTGTTTACATATCCCGGAGGTCGCGCGAGGAAGACAGTGTCCGTGAGCAGGGCCGGCTCTAAGTCTTTGGGTGCCCTAAGCGATGGGCAAACTAGATGCCCTTTATATATGTAAATAAAAATTTAAAATTAATAGTTCACTCATATATATATTTTCTTAGTTACATATGACATTTTCCTTTTCATCTATTACTACGTAGTTTAGCTTTTGGATAATTTTGACGACAAATTTGTGTAGAGATCAAACATCTTAGTTAATGAATTATTCTTGTTTATATTTCTTTTTCTCATATATCTACATTCTTCTTTATTAGACATAATAGATATATAGGAAATATGTAGGAAATAATATAGGTACTGAAATACAAGCCTCAATTGAAAAACATTGAAATTGAATTAATAATTCATTCTAATTGAAACTGAACTCGAGCCGGTTTGAAAAACATAAAAATGAATTAAAAATTAATTCAAATTGTGATCTAAATTGTCTCAAAAAATAACTCAAATTGTACAAACCTAACTAAATGAATGAAACGTATGTCTCCATATCTTCTAAAGAATTGAATACTTCAATTTGAGCCTTCCATCTCTTATGGGAGAAATTTTGATGACGAGTAAGTACCTTGTTTGCTATTTTTCTTCAACTTTTGTTGTCGCCAAACACATAGCTTGGGATAATCTAGAGGATTTCTCCACAAATATTACTTGACAATTTGATCAGTATATGAACCCTCGGATAAATTATTTACGGCAAAGTCATTCTTGAAATTGCAATAATTATGGAGAATAGTTGCTAGAGTCCTAAAAAAAGGAAAAGTTTTGATAAATTTGAGGAGAAAAATTAGCTGATGAGGGACAGATAAGCATCACCAATTACGATTGTAAATCTTAAATGAACGGTAATTAAGGGAAGAGTGAAAGAGATAAGTGTTTGACTCTTACAAAAATATTATGCAAATATGGACACAATATTAACTATACTAAAATAATAAAATATCGCTACAAAATATGATGCCCCCAAGAATTTGGTGCCCTAAGCAATGGCTTGAATGGCCTACTGCTAAAGTCGGCCCTGTCCGTGAGCGTGCCATTGAGAAAGGCATTGTTGATGTCCAATTGCTGCACTTGCCACCCATGCGATACAGCCAAGGTGTGGATAAAGCGAGCAGTGACTAGTTTCATGACAGGACTAAACGTGTATGAGTAGTCGTGCCCATACTCCTGCGAGTAGACTTTTTCCACACGGAAAGCTTTGTACTTGTCAACAGTACCATCGGCTTTACGTTTGACCCAAAATACCCATTCACAACCCACAACAGTTTGTTCGCGACGAGGACCCAGGTCCTAAGTGTCATTGCATGCGAGAGCAGCAATTTCATCATCCATTGCCTATTTCCAAAGAGGATCTTTCAAAGCCTGAGCCACCGTGCGTGATTCAATGGTAGAGGGAACAGGATGAACAGTGTTAGTGTTGACAAATTGGGAATTGTAGTACTTAGGGTTAGGATGACGAGTGCGCGTTGGTGCCGGCGCGGGAGCCGCAGGTGGTGCTTCATTAGGAAGAGGCACAGGATCAGGTGCGTGTACTGGTGGTGTGGCTGCATCTTGAGGAGATACAGGTTCAAGTGCGAGTAAATGATTAGGAGAATGTGCGATAGCAAGTTCCAGCGCAGGAGGTGCGAGTGGCGGCGCATGAGTGAGAGTCGGTGTATGCGCATGCGTAACCGGAGCAGCTGAGTCATTCATGACATAAGTTTCATCATTGGTAGCACAAGGAGTAGGTTGATGTGTAGATAATGGAAAGACATGAGGAACGAAGCGAACACGACGAGAGATATAGACGCGATCAGTGGATGGGTCAAGACACTTGTAGGCTGACTGAGTGACAGAGTAAACTAAGAATATGCAAGGACTGGAACGAGGTTCGAGTTTGCTTGAGGTGTAAGGTTAAAGCGAAGGAAAGCACAGGCATCCAAAAGGTTGGAGGGACTTATAGTTCGGGGGTACTTGGAAAAGTTTTAAGTATGGAGAATCGTTGCGTAGGATAGGAGTTGACATGCGATTGATTAGGCAGACTGCTATTTGGAATGCATGAGGCGAGTAGCTCAGTGGGAACGATGCAGTATGAAAGAGAGAGAGAGAGAGAGAGAGAGAGAGAGAGAGAGAGAGACCGATTTCGACAATGTGGCGATGTCTGCGCTCGGCAGAACCATAGTGCTCGGGAGTATGAGGAGGGGTAATGAGATGCGTGATGTCGTGGAGGTTTAGTTGGGGGAGGAGTTTAACAAACTCACCGCCATTGTCAAAGAAGAAAGTGACAATGGAATGCGAAAAGCACTTCTCCACAAGGCGTTTGAATTGCGAGAAAATCGAATCAACGTTTGATTTTCTCTTGAGAGGATAAAGCCACATATACTTAGTAAAGTGATCAACAAATATCACATAGTAGAGATAGCCATCGCGAGAAATTTGTTTGGTACTCCAGACATCACTGTAAATTAATTCAAGTGGACGAGAGCTTGAAATAGAATTGTGCGCGAAAGGAAGCTTGTGACTTTTACTGGTATGACAAGAATTACACGATAAATTCTTAAAGCTAGATGGAGGCACAACAAGATTGCATTTCTGTATCTTATTGTTCAATTACAATGATGGCCAAAGTTGTGGTGGAGACGCTCAAGGTATGAGAGAACAGTTGTGTTGATGGAAGGTGGGTTGTGGTGAGGTGCATAGTAGACTCCATCACGATTTTCACCGCGTAGAAGAATTGTGTCGGTCAAGCGATCCTTCACGACAAAATGAGAAGGGAAGAATTCAACAGAAGCATGGTTAGTATGGCAAAGTTGAGATACTGAGATAAGGTTGCGACGTAAGTTGGGAACACAAAGAACATTATATAGATGAAGGGGACGACTAGAGGTGGGGAGAGTAGTGATACCAACGTGAGAGATAGAAATACTCTTAACATTTCCAAGTAGAATCTCATCATAGGTTGAAAATTCTTCAAGATAAGTTGTTCTAGGGGTGACATGATGGGAAGCTCCACTATCAAACATCCATGCATCAGTAGATCCAGAGGCTTGACTAACTGTGGTATTGATCGGAGGTGTTTTGATCGCAGCTAAAAGGTTATGATCACTTAAGAAGTGATTGAGATTGCGACACCCCCGAACAACATTACCTGGAATGTTATAGAAGTGACAACGCTTCTCGAGATGGCCATGCTTAGTCGCAGCTTGTGAGAGGACGCGCGACCCATTTTGCGCATTTGATGAGTATTTAAGTTGGTCTTGCTTTCTTGAGTGACCACCATTGTGTGAGGGCTGAAAGTATGAACCCTGGTGCGAGGGAATTCCTAAGTGACGTTGTGTCGCAGTTTTTGTTGCAAGGAGCAGTGCAGATTCTGGCTATGCGGTTTGGAGATGACGCTCGTGTTCCTCAAGAATGGGCGCGAGTTCAACCATTGGAACTGCTGTGTTACGAACTAGAAGAGCTGCGAAAATAGAGGATTACTCAAATCCAAGTTGATTTATGATTGATATGAGAAGATTAGTGTTTGACACTGGGTTCTGCGCGAGGGCAAGATCGTTTGCGATATCCTTCATATCTTTGATGTACTCCGAAATGGAGCGATTGCTGCGCGGATTGTGAGCAAGTTTGTTCTTCAGTGCAATGACTACACTAGGAGAAGTGCTAGCATAGCTGTCCATGAGAGTGGTCCAAGCTTCACGAGCAGTGGACGCGGAGGATGTCAGTGGTTGAACTGAATTGCTGCAACTACCGAGGAGGGCACTAACAATGACCTGATCTTGACGATACCAGATCGAGTAGGCTGGGTAAGCAACTGATTTCGCAGTACAGTGTAGCGCGACAGCGCTATGGTGGATCCATCGATGAACCCTAGTAGATCAAACCAATCAGAGTGGCTTCGATTTGTCGACCCTGGACGAGGAAATTGGCGGAGGAAATTTTGATGGGAAAGTTTGTTGGGGCATTCAGTTGGATCACTGATGGCGTGGTGGTAGTCATGATGGTGATGGTCAGCGTCCGAGACCGAAGAACAAGAGAGTCGGCTTACGATTTGCGACATGAGAATTGGATCGTGTAGAAGAGAATTTTTTACTGCTCTGATACCATATGAGATAATGAATTATTAGTATTACTAATGACCCTTCGTTCGTATTTATACAAGTGGATGTGATTTACATACAGTGTATAATCAACTAAAATAGGAAAGAGATCATTACAACATAATAACAGATCCCATAAATCATGGAGAATCAGTATAAAATAGGGAAGAGATAATCGGAGATTATATCATTCATTAACATAGAAGGCAGAGTAGGGGTTGTGGGAGACGTAGAGAACAAGTGGGGAGAGTACAATTGGAGCCGGAGTTCGTCGTGGAAGTGAGAATTCTACCCTTTGATCTCTTCTCTCATATCTTTATATTGTTTTTATAAACCTAATTGATGATTTTGCATTTGCTATGATTGTGTTGTGCTCTTCATCATATCTAGTTAATTAGAGACGTCTTTTTATCTAGAAATTAGTTTGCAATTATTTGATAACTCGGTAGTTGTTGAACCGGAAAAGCAAGCAATCACCCGTTCATAGGCTTGTTAACTCGGCTACGTTGGATGGGATCGTTGGAGTAGAATTTATCATTAATGCATGTTTAGGGATAATTAGAACTTGGAAACTCGGTTTTAATGTAACCTAGGCATAGGACGCTCACTTGGTAACGGTGAGTTATTATTGCTCGATCAGCAGAGTAAAATTCGTATGTGTTTCACAATTCAGAGATCGTTGTCAATTGAAAATCTTAGCGATCCCCCATACGAGGTGTCCTGGTTGTTTCTCCCATATTAAATCTCAATATTAAATACTTGTTTTGTCTTTTCAATTATTTAGTTTAGAAAATTCTCTCAATTGTTTGACCACACGAAGTTAATAGTGCTAATTGGTTCACGACGAGTCATTTGGGTTTGATAAACCCAGATTTTCGGATATTACTACACACCAAGACCATGCACTTGTGGTTGGACGTGTCAACTAATTGTAAATCAGAGTCTAAATCAGAGTCCATTTCTTGTCAGTAGCATTTTGATAATGTTTTGTTATAGTTGTGGAAAAAATGGGTCTGTGTTGTAATTCTTGGAAAATGAGAAGATAGGGTTTGTGTCAAGAAAGTGGTTGTATTGTAGTTTGAAGAAGCGTGGGGTTACTAATGTAATATCCCAAACTTTGTAATAACCAGTTAAATACTGGTTTAGGCGCCTAAATCAAAAAGAGAATCATTTAATCGTCTTCCTTTTTTCTCTCTCTTCTCTCTCCTCTTTCTGATCTGAATCATCTTCTTCAGTTCTTCAGATCTTGGTTTTCTACACGTTGGTGGCACGTTGATTTTGGTGCTCGGTTCAATAATCATAATCGATTTGACCAATTATTAAAAACTACGCGTGGATGATTTATTCGACCTAGTTTACCCCTATCTCCGCATGCCACAACTTATAATTCCAGTGGCTGAATCTCTTGACTATATTCAATAAGCATTTCTCATGATTGATCTTTACTTTTCAGAAATAATGGAATTCCGGATTTAAATCCGGATTTCTGAAATTTTAATTTTTTTTTTTTGAGAAATTCCCGATCTTTTGGGGTGAATCCAGATTTTTTTATGAAAGTTTAAGATTATAAAAATATGTGAAATTCGAATTTATTTTTACCAATAATCTACAATAATCTGAAGGTAGGGTGGTAGCTCAAGTGGTAGGGCGTTGGAAGCCTCTGCATGAGGTCCCGGGTTCAAACCCGTTTGAGGACAAAGCAATTTCTCAAAAAAAAAAAAATCTACAATATTCTTACCGCATCCAAACACTACAAATGAAATAGATTTTAAACTCAATCTCTCACATATTCCAGCTCATCCAAATAGCCCTAATGTCACTTCAACTTGTTTTTTATCAACTAAACAATGCAAGGCTTTTTCAGGTTTTAATATTATTGTCGGCTTAAGATTACTCTACAACATTATGAAATAGTTAACTAGTGTGTGCATCATTTATTTACTCTAATTACCTACTTCAAAAGTCAAACAATTGGCGGGTTGCCCGGGTTAAGACCCTTTCCAGCCCAAGCCTCAATTTTTGAGGATGCCAAAGCCTAGCCTTGCCCGACTTAGAAGCACAACCAGCTCGTCCAAGCTCAAATCGGGCTCGGACCGAAATTGGGCTAGTCCATATCTTACTAGCGATGTCCCGAAAACCAAATATGCATAAAGTATATTATTTCCTCGGGTAAAAGACAAAAACCACCCACCATTTATTGGGAAAATATATTTTTCCCCCAGATTTATGCAGAAAATACCTTGTGCAACCCTGTCAGAGTTAAACACTAACGGCACATTAACGGAAGGGTAAAAAGAAAATTCTACCCTAACATTGCAGAAAAATTACGACACTATAAATGCCATTTTTTTTCCTTCTTCCTCATTTCTTAACCCTAGCTGCACAAAATTTTCATATGTTCTCTCTATCTCATTCTTGCATAAATGAATTATGCTTCTTCTTCTTCCATGACAGCTGCTACCAGATCCGAAAGAGATGTGGATGTTTTGAGGGTGGTTGCCCATTTCTTTCTCTCTGTATCCGTCTGTCTATCCATCCATCGATCTGAATGTGGTAGCATCGCTGATAATGGAAGCCGGTGACTTCATATCTCTTCGAGGAAATCAACTTCCATCTCTCAACAACTACGCTACCCATGCTTGGTCTTCTTCTTCTTCTTCTTTCTCTCTTTCTTTGTGGTTCATATTGCATTGTAATTTGTAAAGAGACAATGATGATGATGCATGTTCTTCTGGGGTTTCAGATCACTAGTTGTGGGAGAGACTTCACCAATCATCGATTGGTTCTTATCTCTTTCTCCTCTTTCACTCACGTCACTGATTGTGGGTTGAAGATCGAAAAAGACGAGCGACGATGGTGGGTTGTGGGTCAGAGGTTCATCGAAATGGAGGAGGGCTTGATTTTGTGGCTGTAAGGTTTGAGGTCGGGCCTGTAAGATGTACGCGCTACCAAGAGCAACCCTTCTTTTAGCCCCTCCTGGATTCGATTTGCCCGATTCGAATTGCAATTCTTGCAATTCTTTGATGGCTGTTCCATTTCTTCTTCTTTTTCATGCTCAAGAACCTCTGTTTGTGGTCAATCGATGAACTGGGTTCCGGGCTCTGGGTTCCTGGATTCAAACCGGGTCTTTTCGGTTAACCCTCTGTTTATGCCGAATTTCATATTGGTTTTTGACTGGAAATGGGTACTGTTTGTTACCAATTTTTGTTTTGTCTGGAATGTTGTCACTTGATTTGTCCCCTCGATTATATGATGATGAATTCAATAAATTGAATTCAATTGATGAGAAATTGTTACTTCTTTGGCGCGTCAACTAATTTTGCAGCCATGATAGGTGCAATCCTCTTCTTGGTCTGTTTTCAATTTTTGATCTGAGCCTCTTGTTTAGTTTTGTTGTTGTTCGATTCAACTATTTCAGATTGTTGTTGTTGGTGGTGGTGGTGGTGGTGGGATTCGGTAGTAGTGGAGGTGGTGCTAAGAACACCAAAGAACATCAAGAACATGGTAAACACTATAATAAACAAAAAAAGGTAGCATTTGTACACAATCAATAAGCGTAAAATGGTCAGAAAAAGTCAGTTTGCACCCCTCCACTAACAAATTGTAACATGAGGGTGGTATCTGACCATCTGTTCACCCCCTCCATCCACTGACATGTATGCAAAAAGTATTTTTCCCACAAATAAGGGGCAAAATATATTTTCCCCATAAATGAATTGTGGTTTTTGTCTTTTACCCTATTTCCCCTAGTCATTTGGGAGAAAACAACTACAGGTATCATAGATATTATTTAAATGTATTATTAAAGTTAAATATTTTTTCTACATCTGAAATCAATTCATTTTTTAGGAAAAGATAATCTCTAAAAAGTGGAGGCTCCATGCTCCAGTCATCACCAACAACCTAGTACCACTTTAATGTGCCTGCCATTTGCTTTGATATAATAATCAAAATCTCTTTTCCTTTATTTCTTTTCTCTTAGAAGAAAGATCACGACAAAGTAGTGATAGGAAAAACATGTGGCTCATATTTTACCAGAGAGTATTATCATCACTAATCAAGTGATTAGTGGTTAATCTAATGTCAAATCAAGATTATGAGAGAATCATCATTCTCCCGTTTAAAAGCCATTTCCAATATGAATTGATAATGATTTGGTTGAATATATGATCGATATGAGGTAAAGAATCCAGAAAAGAGAGCGAGATTCATGATTAACTCATATTGGCCATTTATTGACTATAACATCTGATAGTTCACGTGGTTTCAGATATTATGTCGGTTCATAATGATTATTTTATCTCAACAAGTAGTCAATTACATCGATCTGACTAGATAGTGACGATAAATGGAGCTGGCACTCATTATTTATTACACAGTAGTGTATATATTCGGTACAAAGAAAGAACAATTAGAGATATCTACTGTTAACTCATATACGCATTAGTTGATGTGCAATTTCTGCATTGTGTAGATGGAGTTGAATCTTTATTGGAAAATGGAAGTAAAACATCCAAAGACAGAGTATTATGTGTTGTTGGAGCAATTTTGTCATTATTAAGGTCGTGTTTGTTAATTAAGTAACTAGTAGTACTATTTTATGAGTTAATTGCTTAGCACTAATGTTAGACATTTTTAAGTTCTACTTAACTAATCTCATAATTTGTTTTGGGCCCTGCATTTCTCTAGTTTCTGTGAATAACACCACTAACCTACTAATAAAGTATTGTATAGATCTTTAATCAGATTATAAAATTTAAGATTCGGAAAATATTGAAATATTTAAACCACTGTCAAGCTCCGCAATCAAAGTAAATAAGATACTACTAATGTACAGATAGCTATAGTCATAGAAATATGTTTTTCAATATCTCTCCTTATTGTTGTTTGCTGAGATGTGCTTCTTCCAATTCTTTACATGGAAACATGGAAAATATATATACAAGTGCCTTATATTGCCAATCATATTTCTTACCAAATTTATACTCAGTGGCGGACCTAGGGGGTGGCGGGCAGGGCCACGGCCCCTCCAAAGTCCAAAAATTTTACTTTAACCCCATGTAATTTGACATATTTTTATACAAATATTATATGTTGGACCCTGCAGAATATCGAATTTACCTTTTGTAATATTTTAAATCACTAATTTTGAACATGAATTCTCTAATAGAGTACATATATAATGTAACTTGACCCCGCTTGATCCGAATCCTGAGTCCGCCACTGTTTATACTAGTACCTTATATTGTCATTATATTTCTTAATTGCGTGCAGTAAATTATATATGGGAACCTGCATACGGATTACGGAGTATTCATTTTCTTGAAATACAAAAACTACTCTTCCTTTTTCTTCAATGGAAAAAACTACTCATGGAATTCAAAAAGGACGATAAGAATACAAGTTGGATACACTATAGTGGGTTTCCATGTCCTAGTCATGAAGAAACAACCTAGTACTTACCACATGGATGTGTCTGCCATTGTACGTGAGCTTTTGTTCTTCAATCAAGAAATTCATCAAATCAAAATGTTAAAAGGAATATATATATATATATATATATATATATATATATATATATATGTAAAGAAAAGAAAGTTGTGTTAATTCAAATTCTAATTGTATGTGCGAAATGTTGAGGAGTTACGGTTTTCGAGTAATTGATAGATAGTAGGTCATTCTTTACATCGATTGATAGACAGAGTAGATCATAAGCAGCACATAAAAATCTGAGTTCTATCCATTAACAACTCAACGCACTTGTCCACAGAGCATGTGATAGCCAGCTATGATTGTTAAATAGAGTTGGCATTTTGTCGACTCTATGCAAACTTTATTTTGTGTGATACTTTACAGTTGAATAGCAGATGTCAGGTAACTGTCATTTTCTAAAATGACTATTGATATCTGGTCGGCCATATTATTCTTAAAAATAACAATATTTTTGTTATTCGATCCAACCACGGACAGTGATTTTGGCAGTCAACATTATACTATGGAAATTGTGTCAAAAATTCATTGGAATTGAGGATTTAGTACTGCAAAATCTCATATCTTTAATTCAAGTTGGAGCAAGCTTTGTTGATGTTAAGGTTTCTTTGTCATTGGAGTATATGAGTTATTTTCTCAATTAATTAATACATATGAAGATGTAATTAATTCTATTTATGTACTTTCTGTTTGCCACTCCCAATATGTTCATTGACAGAGAAAAAGAAGAGGGAGAATTATTTGATTTTAAGCACCCCAAAAGTGCTTGCCTTTTGTGATGCCCATCAACAGCCCAGTACACTGACACAAAGGCCTTGGCCCAATTTTTTTCAATTATTATGACTGGACCTGTTAGTTCTGTCTTCAAATTGTGATGCGTATTTTGGTACGTATAAGATAGTTTGTTTGTCAACCAGTATATAATTAATGAGATGACAATGAGTAAAATAGAGTTGTACAAATTGCAATACTTGTATCAGTTGTATGCATATATTCTAGATATAAAAGTGGACCGAGACATGCTGGAATCCTTCCTCATCTCTACTCACTGACTCCGAAAATAGCTTGATCTTCACCCGCTATGTGAGGGGCCTTAAGCACCACAAGCACAAAAGAGTCCATAGGATTCAAATGTTCTAATCTAAACAAGTTTCTCTAGATTTTCAAATGCTCTAACAAAAACAAATAACTCTCTCTTACTAAACGCTGCTAAAAACTAAATAAGTAAAATTACAGAAGCTTTCTTTTAATACGAAATGATGCCGTGAAAACAATCACGGAGTATTGACTCTTCATAAAACAAAGTCTTCAAGGAGATGAACTGTCGATGAAAGTGTGTACGTCCAAATAGACAAAATAAATCACACTGATGGGTACTATAACGCGCAACCACTGCATCGCGGAAATAAACATTTTGACATAATTTCTTGCACTCTATTTCCTAATTATCAAGAGTTGTAAGTTTCAATAGTCAGTTATACAACTACAATGCATATAAGGTGGTAAGCCACTGTCGAAAGACTCCCCAACATTTATTCACGAACCATTATCAAGCAACACACTAAAAGTAGAGGAAACTGCGAAAGTATATGCAGATATACAGAGCAACACAAAGATACAGCCATGACTGAAGCTGCTTTCTGGGTGCAAATTACAAAGGTTAATTTCCCGATTCCACAATCATGGGGGAGTTGGGCGAGGCAAGCGCTTAGCAATTTCCTGCAAAGAGATTAACGCGGTGAAAGATTAGAAATGCAACGATACAAAAATGTAACGAAACTGAAACGGCCCAAAAGTACCCACCCATTAGAGAAGAAGACAATCCATTCTAAATGCAATTAACTGAATACCCCAAGTAATAGAGGCGCCAAATAGAGTTGTCTAGCTGATCACTCAGAAAGACATTTGATGTCTATCATGTTAAAAGATCGGAGGCAATCCAATCATCGACTGATACGTTTCGGTACTCATCATAAGATGATCCACCATTTATACGGAGAAATTACAGGTTATCTACAGCAGCCAAAAACGAAAAATAAAGGACTCGTTACACTGTGTTTAATTCCGATATAAAACAAGTAGAACAGAAAGAAGGGCTTAATTTATTTTCCAATTCATGCCATGAACTTCGAAAAGAGATTATGGTATATTGGCTGACAAACAAACCATTTTCCTCCAAGATGGAATACTATGGTATCAAAAAAGTAGCCTTCAAATAATAATCTCGGGAACAAAATTTCTACGGACTGCAAAGAAATTGGAGGGTAGGTGAGTACTAATATTTTCTCAGTGGACTACAAAGAAATTGGAGGTATGGTCGCCACATGTATGGCTCCTTCATGCAGGGATGAGGCCTCTTTAGATTATTTGCCTCCGATTTAGGCTCTTAAAATGTTCTTGTGTCTGCAAGGATGGTTATCAAGTTGCAAATTCCAAGGGGTCAGGGGTGGATGGCAGTCAACATGAAATCCAAGCTACTAGGAAGCACTTTCTGGTCGTCTGATTCTATGTAGGATTAGAAGAGCTGTTGGATATTATCTTCATAGATCCAATACTCAGATGCATCGACTAGCCTACAATAAAAAATTTGAGACTACGGCAACTTCAACTGCACACACACACACACACACAGACATATATATACACATAGATATATATACATACATATATATATATGTATATATATATACATATATATATGTATATATATATATATATTGGGGGGTTTAGAAAATTTTATTTTAAAATTTTTAAGCTCCGACATTTTAAAGGGACAGGCAATTAAAAGACATATTATGATGTTATTTACATAATTATAACCTATGTAAAACCTTTTTGATGGACAATATTGTGAAATTATGAAATTTTAGACCTTTAAAACGTAAGTAGACAAACAACCGAGGACATCCTAAAATGCAAAGGGAGCTAGGGAGTATAAATTTGTTGGACATCTTGCTCGTACAATTAAATTTTTGGAAGAATTACTCATTCCCTGGCCTTGTATTTTTTGTTTCTGAAAAAATTTCATTGCATTCATGGTACTGTCTCCAAGGAATTGCAAGTTTTTGCATAACAGAAATGCAAGTGTGAACCCAACTGTTTCATGTGCTTTTCACTATCCAAAGGTCCTAAAGCCTCTCTCACCTTTTATTGAAGAATGGCATTTCTAAAACATCTATGTCATCTCCAACATTTACAATCCCCTACATTCCATCTCGAAACACGTAGTATTTACTTTCACTCATAAGATTTGCATAGATTTAAATAATACTTTCGAACTTTTGGATACTGAACTCCCGTAGTGTTGAAAATTTTATTAAGTTCCCCATTTAGCTCTAGGTTGCTGCCTTCAGCTCCTTTTTTCTTTAGATTTCCCTACATATTTATCTTCATAAACTGTCATTGTCTCTATAACAAAATTCTTTTAGGTTTTCACTAAGAATCCTCATCATTCAATTCCTTTATTTTGTTATCTGTTTCCATTTCTGAGTCCAACGTAGTCAAATTCTAACCTAGCCGAGTAAAGTACCAAAAAAGATACCAAACTCTCCCCAAGTTTACAGGAAAACTTAAAGCTGTGGTCACTTGTGATATGAAAACGATCCACCATTCTCGACTGAATCTCCTAATCTTTTAAGTTTTAACCCTTGGTCACATTTTTTCAAGCAAATGAGTGAGACTAGAGCTGCAAACGAGCTCGAGATCCTGCTTGGTCAAAGCTTGCCTCGCGGGCTGAATGAGTCGAGCTAGAGCCTATGTTTGGGTTTGGTGAGTTCACGAGACAAGCCTGAAAAGGGGATGTTTGGCCTGTAAGCTCTAGAACTGCTCGTTTAATTTAATATATTGTGTAATTGTTATATATGTGTATTATACTCCCTCTGTCCCATTTCTATTGTTCTACTTTCCTAAAAAGGAAGTCACCAAAATAATTGTCATACTATAAAAAGTTACCAACATTTTCTGTTTACTTCCCTACATACCCTTTTCTCTTTCCAACTTTTTCACTTTCAAGAAAAAGTTGCATATATGACTAAGGATAATTTAGTAAATTTACCAGGTCAAAAACTCCTTAAAATTTGTGAAAAGTCCACATCAGAAATTATTCTGGGACGGATATAAAGTAATATATGTGTTGAACCGTTACATTATTTACAATAGTATGTGATACATGCTACCCATATAATGTATCACTTTATGTTATTTGTAGTATTTATATGCACTACATACATATCGTTGTTAGTTCACAAATAATTGCTACAAATTTGAAGATACATAAGTATTTCACCCAAGTGAGCACCAAGTCTAGTAGTTTCATGGTGCAACATTAACATCAGATTGTCGTTAGAGTGTGCCAAACACACATCAGAGTGTGTTGCATAAGGTTCTCCAAACGTGTCAACCTGAGAGTATTCAAAATGTTGACTCTTTAGAATTGATACTTAGTAAGCTTTTGTCCCATTCTACATAATCATTTGATGATTTACCAAAATAAGTAGCATTATTTAGTTACTAATTCGCATTCTTTCATGAAGTTTTGCATATTATCAATAACTTCACATGTTTTATTCCGCAGTATCAACAATTTGTAAGTTCTTTTTGTCGTAAAAATAGCTCGACAGCTGCTCGCAAATCGTTCAGATTGTGAACAAGCCAAGCTGAAGCCTACTTCTAGGGCTCACTTTGCTTAAATAGGCAAGCTTGAGCACCGTTAAGTTCGGCTTGGCTTGGTTCGGCTCGTTTACATCCCTAGCCCCTCGGTGAAACATTCAACATCATTGGACAATGAATTCATGGTAGAAAGTGGCCGATGATCCAACCAAAATGGTTTTCGAAATCTCCCAACAATATCTAATGGCTCAAGATATCCGACCAGCCAAAATGTAAATGGAACTTTGTTACATAGATTTATTTCCTTCTTAGCCACCATAAACTACTTTCAAGAGATACCATCTTACCTGAAACAACTGGTTTATGTTATCTGCAGTTTTTGCAGAGGTCTCGATGAAAAACATGCCATTCTTCTCAGCATATTCCAGGCCATCCTAGACAAAATGAAAAATACAAACAAGATGTTAAATTTTTATCCCTCCAAAAAACTAAGATTAAACTCATCACGTATACATCCAATGAGATTATCCCCCCAAAAAAGTATACATTCAATGACTTACTTGGACAGATACTTCCCGCTTCTCTTGAAGATCAGCTTTGTTACCGACTAATGCCATGACTATATCAGGGCTACCATGTTTTTGTAGTTCCTATAGAGAGAAAACAGGTCAGATCTAGCTAATTTTAACACAATCACACAGATAGGATTAGGAATGACAACCAAGCCCAATGATCAACCCACAATCACCCATCTAAATGGAGTTCATATTGTTACAGCCACCATTCTCCAGAATGGTATGTTTGCATGTGGTCGGTATGAATTGGTAATAAGAAATCAAGTAGACAATGCTCAACTTTACAGCTTACACAAATCTAGGTTCACACTATTAACCCAAATTTCTACCTTGAGTACTCATAAACCAATACTACAATCTGTAAACCCAACAAAGTCTAGAATGCCATACCGTAACCTACCTATATATATATATGTCACAGTAAAAATCATTTTCTATCAGAGCATCTCCAGCAGTAACATGTATTTCCAATGCAAATTATACATAATAATGTTGTTTTGCATTTTGTAAAAAGGGTCCTACTCCAACAATGATTTGTAAAAGTTATGCAAAATATGTTTTTTTATTTAATCTCTACTCACAACACGTGCAAATGATGAATTGTGGATGAGAGAGAAAACTAAATTGTAGGAACACATATGTCATTATGTAATAATTATAAGAACATGGCTTGAGAAAAAATAGGAAACATGTTCAAAATATTTTGCAGAACCAATTATCCTCGCCAAGTTTGGCGAGGGTTTTGCATGTTCTGCATTTTGCCTCTCAAGATGCATGTACTGTTGGAGTCCAATTTTTTACAAAATCCTTTATATTTTGCATAAAATGTTGATTTGCATGATCTGTTGGAGATGCTCTCAGTGGACCTTTCCCCCCCAAGTATGCATAAGTAGAAACTGCTAAGATCAACATGCAGTTCCATGGACTAACTCAAATGCATTGACAGTCATAAGGCTTCATTTCCACCCGCATCCTTTTCGAAAACAAATACAGTTTGAGCTCATCATAGTATTATAGTTCTATGACCCCAAATTTTACAATGTAACATTCTGAAGGAGACCAAAATCATATTGAGAGTTAATAACAATTGCAATAAATAGGTAGTCCCACAGTAAGAAAGACCATCATTGTCAGAAATTAAAGTAAACTCAGTTAACTACAAGGGAAGATGTTTACATAACCTGTTATAACTAGTGAAACTGAGAAAGAATTGCACAGTTTAGATCATAAGTATGAACTGTACGTTACTCATACCTTAACCCAATACTGAGCTTTAGAGAATGACTCGGGAGATGTAATATCATACACAACAACTGCAACAGCCGCACCTCTGTAGTACAGTGGTGCCAGTGTTGCATACCTAAACAAGCCAAATTCAGAAGTTCAGCTCAGCAAAACAGGCTTCATGCAATAGCAAGGATATGGTGAAGATGATAACTAGCTAATGGGTTGTTTACCACAAATCAAGACAATTGAATGTCACGAGTGGAGAATATCAACTTGTTATGATAAGAAACTTGAAGGCAGAGGATATGACTTTGACAGTCTTACCTTTCTTGACCAGCAGTGTCCCATATTTCAAACTTAACTGTTGTAGAGTCTTGCAAGGCAATTGTTTGTGACAGAAATGAAGCTCCTACAGTGACCTGAAAGTAACAGATGCAATTTGAAGAAAAATCAAATAAATGACTGTTCTAGCAAGGTAACATTTGACTTGTTCTGTCTACCGTCTCTGAAACAGACAGCAAAATCGGGTATAGGTAAAACAGTGAAGTAGATCAATAAAAAGCAAGGTGAACTGCGTATTTGAACCGCAGTTCAGATTCAGGTAACCTAATTCATTCAGGAGGCCATCGCTCCCGCTCCGAAACTGCGCTCTCACGCATTGGAGGGAATTCAGGGTCAACTACGCAAATTACAAATTAACAATAAAAAAATGTTAAGCCGAATTTGGCAAAAAACTTTAACTCCATTTTAAACATTCGCAGTTCTCTGGTATATAATGAAAGGCCCAATATGGTTTAGGCCCAATTCCAACAATGAGGGCCTCTTCTTTATTTATAAAGCGTGAGTGGAGGAATGGGGACTTCTACATATATAAAATTGCTACACCTGATCCCTTTGCACAGTACATGAAAAATATAGACATAAAAACATCATATGAGCTATATCTCCATAAGCACAATAAAAACACCACATTGCAAACAAAACATAAAAAGTAAGATTAGTTGCTCACATAGTTTTGATGCCAACTACATAAATTCCTAGATAGTAACTTGTATATATAGTTTTGGTATTAAATACGGGACTTTGAAATACTTATATTAAATACAATATTAGATACTGGCATGCGCATGCCGCCCAATCCTTCTAACATTAGCCCCATTACGCTCCTACACTCGCTCCCGCTCCAGGTGAATTAGGTTAAGATATCTGACCATGCAGTCTAGGACATTTTGTACAGGAGATGAACATTTCCAATGGAAGTGCCAAAAAGCAATCACACTACAATAGACAAACAAGAAAACTCATATAGAATTGATGTATCCTTACCTTTGATGTTGGGTCAAACTGACCACGAACAAAGCGGAGTACGATGCAGCTTTTCCCCACTCCAGAATCTCCTAATAGCACTAGCTGCAAATAATGATTGAACATAAGAAAAGTCGCATCGAAAATAAAAATTCAGATACAATCAATTTAGACTAGCACTCTCATGCATCACCTCTGATAATACCAATCATGTACACGATCCTAAGCACGCACTAGCTAGAAAACACACTAAGGTTTCCAAACGCATGAACCTACACAACTACAGAACACGTGTGATTAATATCAGGGACTGTGTCTCTCAGTGCGAAACTACAACCAGGGACGAGTCCAAAAATGAATAGTGAATTGTTATTAGGGTTTTGCTTGAGGAATCCTTCATGATAGATTCCCTATGCAAAAGAGGGGCATACAACCCACTATTTCATAGATAACATCTACCAAGACGGACTGAGAGCCACAACTCTCCATCCATGAGCCCTTGATACACTTTTAAGCATGGCCAAGATATTAACAGGTCCAATAATTGAAGCCTAGAACAATTATGGGCTAGGAAAGAGTGGAATGATGTAAGATTGAAAGGCGGTTCGATCCCTCTCTCCACCACCTCTATTAGTCCATGCTCATGTTTCCAATCCTTATTCTGGAGTTTTGTAGTTGAACAAGGATGATTAAGCTATAATAGCTGGATATTGAATTTTTGGTCTGTAGGTACGGGATAAGAACAGGGTTGGTCGAAGAAACTCAGATACAGAGGCTGCAGCAGCTGGGTATGAAAGCGGTATACGTCTGTACGACAACTTTCATGGACAAAATAGTGGTCACTGAATCCTATTACAAGGCTATCAGCAATCATAATTCAGAAGAAGTACTGGGCCCACAAACTTAATTTTCAACAACTTTCAACTTGAAACAACCAAGAAACAAGCAAATACGTAAACCCTTTTGAAACCATATGATACCGCCTGACACAAACTGCATCACATGAACATTGGGTTCCCCGCAGGTATAATCGCAGGTTTCTCCAAACTAAGCAAATCAGAAAAAGAAACTCATAGCAGACCTATAAAGAACCTACAATAACTGATATGTTTCTTCCTGCTTCGTGGGGAATATATATAAGAACAAAACATAAGTCTTGCTGAACACTAACATTTGTAACAGAACTCCATGCTTAGTTGTTGAAACATTTTTCCTTGAGGACTCAATGACTAAAATATCTACAATATATACTGATATACATAGCCAACAAAAGTTTTGACAAAATCCATTTTCTGATACCACCATCACACAATTTACTCTTGCCACGGTTGTCTAACCAGTTGAGACAAAATTACATAAGAAACCCACATTCACCAATAACTACTTTCAAATAACGTGGATGTACATCACATTATCATGGCAAAACAACTCAAATCAGTTTACTCCCAGGTTTCCAACATTCCTGTTATGTCTGGCAAGCATTCGACGTTTCAAGTAAAACCTAGTTTTATACATGAAAGTTAGGAAGCAGGTCAAGGCTTCAGTTTCCGTACGACCAGTGGGAGTTCCGGAGCAAGAACCAGGTTTAGTATTCTATCGAACTCAACCCGACTGTTTGATAACATATTACACGTCAATGTTCTTCACTAAGAAAGCAGGCTTCATCATTTAGAAACTACTGCGTTTGAAAATCAGAAAACACTGAATGATGTAAGAATTCATGGGGTTCCACCTCAAAACCAATTGGCAATGAGGGGAGTAGCCCATGACACTTATTAATTATATTTTTTCTTCTTGAATGTCCAAAGTGGGACTTCTCAACACGCCCCCTCACGTGTGGCATTCTTTGGCCTACATGTGGATCTTTTTGTCTTCGGCTGGCGGTGAGCACGTGGGTTGTTAGACCATTCACGTGTGTGAGCCGTGGCTCTGATACCATGTAAGAATTCATGAGGTTCCACCTCAAAACCAATTGGCAATGAGGGGAGTAGCCCATGACACTTATTAATTATATTTTTTCTTCTTGAATGTCCAATGTGGGACTTCTCAACAAATGATGCTTTCTGAATAACCTTTCATAGCTCAGGAGAGCTTCAAAAATTGTATAACCTTCCTATAATGAAGATGAAAAAGAGTGTTAATGGGTAATTTAATTTTGGGGTCATGTAAGCTATATAGTGAAGCAAGATATTTTACTTTCCTCTCCATTACCCTTGCTTTTCCAACTCTCCATAGGCTTATCTTAACAAGTTTGGTACCTCTTCAAAGGAGGGTTATGTATGCTATAGTTTTAGAGAATTTACTAAATTTGCATACGTATTTTATATGTCACTTTGACATTAAGTTATTGACAGTCATGATTTTGTTGTAAATATATATATATATCATCAATGATGAGCGGGTATGTTCTTGATTGGAGTTTAGTTAGAAGATCTTTGGTGGTCTGTATAGTCTAGATTTAACAAAAAATTACCTAAAATAAGTTGAGAACAAAGTGGAAAGCAGGATGAAGTTGAAATGAAGACACATAATAGGTTCCCTCTAGTTTCAACTGCCAAGACAATGAGTGTCGTGATCCTCATAAGACAATTTCAGAAATTCCAAAAAGAATGACTGTAATATGGAGGACAATTTCAGAAATTTCAGAAATTCGGACAAAATATTTAGGAATTATTCATTGAGATAAAGGAGGAGAATGAGAAAAAATATATATATAAGATGGAAAAGGAGAAGAAAATATGAAGAGTTCATCAAGGATTTGAAGATCCAACATCAATTAACTCCTCAGTCTCTCTAACTCTTACTTATAAAGTTTATTTCTGTAATATGCGGTTAAGTATGTGGGATCAAGCAATCAGCTTGTGAATTCATCTATAGCTTAAATTACATTATGAATGACAGTTTCTACATTTTCATGGAATAAATTTCTAAATTACATTACCATCTCTTGCTACAACTTCGAATTGTGCTTAAAGCTTGGAGTTCGCTGAGCATCTGTTTCATGATCTAAAACTTCTCACTTGCTTGGGAAAAACGTTATGAGATGTGTTAGTGTGAACTTATTCAATGTTTGGGATAAAAAGAAATAATATATTCACATATATAATTCTTTAGTTTCAACTAAAATTCAATAAAGTTATAGCAATAATTCTTGTTTAAAATTAAAAACAAGTCTCAAGTTTAACCTAAATATACCTAAGAAGAGAGTAACGACTACTTGCCCTTGATCCATCTGGGACGATAGTCTCTGACTTATCCATATTACTTGACGCGACTTCTAAACTTGGGGATTTTGATCATCAGTTCCCCTCATATATTGTTACACAAGAACGTCATATTGGAGTTCTCTCTTTCTCTCTCAAATACAAGGTTTAATATTATGTCTTTGCTTGATCAATACACCACTGTTTCAATTTAATGTGATTGTACATGACTGCATGCTCTGTTGATTTAATGCTGATTAATCTTCCCTAGGAACTGAGTGGCTTTGAGCACTTAAACATTAGGGTAGTGTTGTTTGCACGAATTATTTATCTTTTCATTCTAACATTTTTTATCTAAAGACTATTTTGACCTAATGCATCACAATTTCTATATCTAGTCTCCTTAAACATGTCGTTTCATCGAAAGGAATCCATCGTCTTCGTGAGCTATCTTTCAATTATGTGCTTTGTAAATCTTGATTGAAAATCCATTTTTCTACATATTAGAGTGATTGGATTTGGATGAACCCACTGGTATCAATGGTGGTTGCTGGGTTGTGGGTGGGTTCTAACAGAGGATGATCGGTGGTGAAAAACCAATGGGTGCTGAGGCAAAGAGAAGGGGCTCAATAAGTAGTTTTCAGTTTTGGGATATCGAATAGGAGATCTGAGTTAGTTGGGTCGATGATGGGAGGTGCCGAGGTGATTTAGTGTACTTATCCCCGGAAATAGTGGTGATTGAGTGGTGGTTCAGGTTGTTTTCTTGGTTGAGGCGGAGAGAGGCAACTTATTTGATTGGTTTAGATTATAGGGTTTTGGTTCAGTTTGTAGGTTTCAGAAAAGTTGGGATTCCATCCAAATCGAATTGAGGTTCAGGGTACTGATTATGCGATGCAGAGAGACGTGTGGTTGATGATGGAGTCGCTGTTTTGGCCAGACTCCATGGGAAACGGCTGATTTTCGTTGCTCGGTGGCTGCAATCAGTGGAGTGTGGTGATGGTGGTTGACTAGTGGTGGACTGGTGGCCTTGGGCGGGTAGGTGATGACAGATGGAGAAGACGGTGGTGGTGGAAGTTAAGCCTGGGTGTGGTTGAATACAGTTGTCCTAAGTTGGATACAGTTGTCCTTAAGGGTATGATTAGGTTTCACAAATGTATTCGTGTGAGAGTGAAATCCTCTCGTGTTAACATCATCACCCTAAATATTATTGATAGGTAAACTTTAGCACAATCACATTCCAAAAATTTAATAACAAACAACTGTTCACTCTAGCACAATTTTGTGTGCCTGACTACTATAACAAAAATGTGCAATTCATTCAAAAAAAATTACTGCAAAAGTGCAATTTTTTTGGTAGGGTCTCTTACACTTATCTTGCTAGAAATATTCTGCACTAGACATGCCTTCAAAGATATGGCCAAAGAAGTTCTCACTCATGTTGTTTCCTCAAAAAGTAATATCTCAACCAAATTGTGACATGAAAAGCCATCATTATTGGCCACCTTAACTGCGAATCTGTCAGCCCGGGTTTTCTCAGGCTGGTTTACCTCTCTAGTGTAGATCGTAAGCATTGCACTAGAGCGGGGGTTTACCGGGTGGGCACCCAAAGGGTAGCGGCTGCGGGTACCCACGTCATAATAAAATGAAATTATTAATCTTTATCTAGATTCCAATATCCTAGCATCTATCTTTCTGTCCAAAGGTGCGTAGTGTCTTCAATCCTCGAAACTATAATTTTCTACCAGATGAACTACTTTACCAGAACGACCTTTTCATTGGGTAAAAGACACTTTCACCCCCTCAGGTTTGACACAAAGACACTTTAACCCCTTTCAGTCTGGGAAATAACACTTTCACCCATTCCGTGTGCGGAACCTAGGGACACTTACACCCCCTGATAGTAACATTCCACACTCTAAGATGGCAAAATCGTCCCAGAAACTACTATCATGATGGAGCCCCACCCCCAGAATAAGAGTGTCACAATTCGAAAGTGTAGGTATCATGAAATTTGGCACACAAAAAGGGGTGAAAGTGTCTTTTATCCCCTTTCCATTCCATCCAAACATCTTATCGTCACCTGAATTACTAGTTATAGCCTCCAATCCAAATGTTTCGTCACAACTGTGGAGTCTCTGAAAATAAACAGATATATGATGATATACCATTACCTCCTTCAATCTTAGGCCCTGCCCTGCAAAATCAATAGGCTGCTCCCTTTTCGAGTCAATTGCTAAAAAGGTTTTTCTTTACTTAAGTCTATTTATTGAGATGTTGTTGCATAAAAAGGAACAAGTACCTTAAGGCTTAAAAAGTACAATCCTGATATCCCGCCCCTTAAGTGACTTGCCTTTTCCGTGCTTTGGAATCATTTTACCATGACAAGTCCTAAAAAATATCTTAATGTCTGTATTATCCATACATGATACATCCATGGCGATGTCAAGAATTATAGCATAGAGTTTTATTTATGGTACTCTCACAAGAAATTACACTAGCAATAACAAACCACCTTCATCCTGACAAGTCACATCCCAATCCCCAAATCAATCATCTCTACAAGGTGTTTATTGGTTTAACATGCAGCATTCTATATAAACTGTTGAATATAACTTGAAGTCAAGGCACGTGATTCAGGAAACAAATTGGGGCTGGCAATTCTGGTTGTTTCGTAATTGGTCTAGCGTTGTTTTGGACTGTCTTAGGCCGCTAGTAAACGTCCTAGGTTGTATCTAAACTATTCGTGGCTTGTATTCGTGTCGTTTCTCTCAATAAATAGGGGTTTTGGGACCGTGGACGTAGCTAACATCGTGCTAGTGAACCGCGTTAAATCGGGTGTGATCTTGTTCTTTGTTTGTCATCGTTCTCTTGCTCGTCCCAGGTCATAACAAACTGGTATCACAGCTCGGGTTTGTCATAACATGAATATTAATAAGCCCATTCCAGAATATTGAGTCAACAAAAAAAAGTCCACAAATTTATATGTTGATCTATACGCATAATTCAAACAAAAAATCAATCTTTTTACCTTTACTCTCAAATTTTTCGCATCAGCAGCTGCATTATTCTCGGGGATTAGTCCACCCGACCGCTCTCTTCTGTCTGCAAAGAAGAACACGAAATCGACTCAAAAATAGCAATTCAATGGCAAATCAACCCCAATTTCATCGTTATCAGCTCGATTAACCAACGATCGCCCAAATGAAAGGTGTATGCATAAATTTCCAGAAACGAGGTCTTGGAAGCCCCAGAAAGATTTGGTGATTAGTACCTGGAACAGAGGTAGAGCAGCCCATGCCTGAGGCGATATACCCTGGGAGAGATTGAAGGTTTTTGTATATTTATATATCTGCGGTGGCTTTGAAGATTGTGTGTTGGCTACAATTCAGGCTTAGCTGAGAGAGAGAGAGAGATGACTGGTTTTTCTTTTTTCTTCTGGGGGAGAGAGAACGGTGGTAGAGAGAGAGATGACGGCAAGTCAAGTATTGGGTCGTAATCTCCTGCGAACTAGTAGTACTAGTATGATTCAGCCCGTAACTTTAGGGTACGTTTGGTTTTCTAAGAATTAGAGATGGCAACTGGTCAAATTCGGATCGGATCAGACCCTTTCCGATCTAGATTGTCAGTAGATTCAGATCGTATTGGATCGGATTTTATTCAGTTGATCTAAATCCGGTCCATAGATCCATATAGTACGTGGTCTGATTGGATTCAGATCGGATCCGGCTCGGGTTTGAAATAAAATAGAACAAATAACTTAAAACATAAACTTTTTTTCGTACACTAAGCCATGTTCGTAAGTTATGAAACATAAAACACAAAAGAAAGAACTTTGTAAGTTGGAGTTACTATTGTATTATTATTAAAAGTGTATGTGAGGAGGTAATGTATGTCTGTAAAGCACACATATACATCGGATCGGATCGGGTCGGAACCCGGTGGATCTGTTCTCATATCCAAATTCAAATCCAAATCCGACCAGGTCTGACTTTGTTGACCAAATCTGATCCATTCGGCTCGGATCTCACATCGGATCTGACCATATTGTCATCCCCACTAAGACTAGTTGTAGTAGGATTTGTATTAGTTAATAATACTATCTTTTTTTGTTCTGCATTAATTTATAATACCGGTACTAAGTAATAAAAAGACAGTGTTTAGTACCCTAAATTAGTCCTCTTACATGAGTATTAGCTAGATTGAACTATTTGTATCTTAATGTGAATTAGTGATGCACGAAACCAAACACATTGGTAATTATAGTTCACTTAATTCAGACTAATCCTATCTTGAAAATTTAATCCAGTCTAATCTGATCCGACTAGTTTAAAAAACCAAACGTGTCACCGGTCCACGCGAAGTAGGTTGCAAGTAAAACCAATCAAATCGTAAATCGGACCAAACCGCATTAAGTGATCCACTCAGAGGGTTGCAAGTTACACGAACCGCAAACCTTGTGCAACCGAGTTGTTCTCATCGGCACGAAAAGTAAATAAGGTGGAGTTATGTGCATTGCATATAAGGTTTGTATGTACATTTGGCGTGTTAGTAGTATATTGATTAGGACTACTTGTTATTGCAGACACCGATTTCGTAGACGGTGAATTTGTGGAGGATCCATACTACGAATACTAGGAGGTTGTTTGCTTTCGTGTGACGATCTATCTTCAATCTAAGTAAGTATATATGCACAACACCTTCAACTATCAAAATGTGATGTTTTGTGTGAGTTATTTCAATACTGTGAAACTGATTTGAAAAGCATGTGGTTATTCAAACTTATATACTCGTGTGAGATATTGGAAGAATGATGAATATACAATAATGGAATTAGGACGATGTACATAGGATGTTGTGAAGGCTACGGCCGAAGGACGACCCTCCTTAGGGTTCATACCCATTCATTTATTTAAAGATGTGGAAAGTATGAGTACTACCTATTCATGTGTAGGTCATTACTGTATAGGGGTGTCGACACTTAAGGTCTCATTAGTATGGTTTGGACGGGGTAGCGTTGGGCTCGGTCGGTTTTCCGACCGGGTTTTTGCTTCGGCGATTCAAACAGGAGAGTGAGAGAGAGGGCGATCGAGAGAGTGAGTTGGCTATGAATAATTATGGGTTGTGCTGGGTTGTTTATATAGGCGGAGAGAGGAGAAGTTCGGCGAGGAGTAGGAGATGTCGGAAAGATTTTTGATTCGGAATCGGGTCATAATTTTTGCGAAATTGGTTTGCTTGGAGAGAAATACTCGGTCTTTGGCGAATTAGAGTTGAATTGGGAGTGAAATTAGACTAAGAGAAGGTTGTGGTTGTGGTGTTTGTGTCGGAGACGGCGTCGGAATTGGGGGAGATGAACTCTCCTGTACGGGTGTGGTGAGGAGGAGGATTAAGGGAGAAGTAATCTTGTGTGGCAAGAGCACCAAGCCACGCGGTGGTTGTCACGTAATAATTAATTAAAAGTAACGTTTGAACACGTTAAAAAAATGTTATACGACACATAATTTTTAATAACTAAAAACATTTATAACTTTCACATAAAAACAAAAAGTTCAAAAATATTTTTTTTCTTAACATATAATTATATAAAAAATAAAATATATAACTCCTGAAAAATAACAAAACTACTTTTCTAATTCCTACTAACAGCCCAAAATATCCGTTAAACTCCTAAAAATACCCTCAAAAATACGGGGTATTACATCGTCGCTGTTAAAGTCACCTGAGAAGTTCCTTGGAATTTCGAGCCGCGACAGCAACTTCATAGTCCCATGGAACTTTTTTCCCGAGTTCTCTGCCTTGTTTAGTCACGGCGAGCTTTACTCCTAGTTGTAGTGAACAAGGTACTCATCTCCAGACATGTGATTTTTTTTTCCGTTTTCTCCCGAGCTTTACTCCTAGTCGTAGTTAACAAGGTACTCCTCGAGTGTCATTCTTTCTCCATTCTTCCTCGACCGTCTGATTTCGTCAAATCCACATCCATACCTTTTGTTTTAATTTTCGTGTCATCCATCACATGTACCGGGAACAGATCTCAATACAATTTGTTATCATACCGATAATAAGAAAATGCACAAAATCATAGTTAAAAATACTCGTAAATGCATGATATAACACAATACCTAGATCGAACACTTTCAAGCTCAAATATATGACAAATTAACTAAGATTACGCCGTTTTTCGCTCAAAACTAGGACAACGATTTGGACGGGCTGGACGGGCTGGCACCCATGTCCAAGCCCATCCTGATTTAAGAGCATTATCAGCCCGTCCAAGTCCATATTTATACAGTTCAATTCGGGTTCAGGCTGAATTCGGGCTTAGTAAATGGAACTTAAGAAATTAATTTTGCTATCACGTTGAACTGAATTGAAATCGCCACCTTGAAATTAAATTAACAACTTAAATATAAAAGAAGGTACTGAAAGTATGCATACCAAAGTTCGTTATTTAATTTTAAAAGATAGTGAATGGACAATGCTATGTTGGATTCAAAATTTATAATTAAGGAGTGTCAAAATGACCTTTTCTAAATGCAATATAATAGTAAATGTTGGGTGAAAAAAGCAAACAAATTGCTTAAGTAAGAAAAATATTCATTAAAAATATTGCTAGAAAATTAAAGTATGAGTACTAGATTCATGTTATTCATGTTAAATATGCTATACAACCCTCTCAAAATATAAGGTTGCAGGCAGTGATTATGCAAACTGGGCAATTCAGGGTAGCTAATTGTTTAATATTTAAGCCTAAGCTCCACCTTAAGCTTAAAATTTTCTGAAAAGCCCGTCCAAATTCATAGAAGTATGTGCTCAAGCCTTAAGTTTGGGTCGGGCTCGAGTTGGTCAGGTTTAGCCGCCCAAGTTGCAGCCCTACTCAAAACTCATCAAAATTACAACAACAAGGTGACATAAATAACTCAAAACACATAAAAATCAGTGAGAAATCAAAATGGTAATATGTAAGGGGTATGATGAAATCTCACAGTGACTCGTTCAGCCCTGTTGGCAGAATCGAGAGTAGTAATGTTAGCTTGCAGCAACTTGGAGATTCGGGGTGAGTCACTTTGTCAGCATTAAGGTGATTATCAACACGTGTAGAATCTAATAGTGCATTTGATAAGAAATAGATCATGTGGTGCCGTATGGAAAAGGTACGTTTCAATTCAGAAGAGTCGACTTCAAATGGAGTCCCAATCATTCAAACAAGGTGGCTAATTTATCAGTTAATTTAATAGCATGCTTTGATTTTATCTGTAATCGTACGTCTGCTACGAATAATTTCAATTTTTTTTATTTTTGATTTTAAAAGAAAAATGCAATGGAGCTAGTGAAAAATTAATAAAAAAATTATTTTGAAAACTAAAAATGTGTCAATTTTGTTGTGCTCCATGGATTTCTTCTGAGAACTGTGGGGCCATATTGCTTATAAGCAGTAAATCGGAAAAGAATTGTAACAAAGCACATGGGGTATAACCCATTGCAACAAAGCACCAACATACGTAACTAACTTACTCATCGATGAAAGTACAGAAGTACCCTTATGTAGGTACCCCTCTTTTAACTTGAAGTACCAAAATACCCTCGGTTAGTTACCCTTCCGGTTAGAATTGAAGAGCCCGAGAATCGACCTAGTGGAGTCGGCTGTCGACTTCACTAAGTCGACGGCAGACCTGAACCAGTCGATAGTCGACATGCACGGTCGACGTGCCAGAATTGTCTGTCGACCTATTCACGTCGACATTCGACTTAGGTAGATCGACGGTTGACTTCTCTTGGTCGATTGTCTACCTGTCTAGGTCAACCGTCGATATGTGTAGGTCGGATGTCGACCTACATAGGTCGACACAATTGAATCATCCTTAAAATTGATTTTGTTGACTTAGGACCCTAACTATGTTTAATTTTATATAATTTCAAACTTTTCTACAAGACTCCAGGGCTGTCCTATCATGCTATGGGGAATGGAGATGTGATGATGGCATGTATACGTACGTTGGACAAAACACTATGGTGCCAAAAGGGTTTTGCCATCCGTGTCGGTATAAGTTACGACAGGCTAATCCGGGAGATTATGGGGCGGTTTCATTCGATGTTGCAATGAAAAGAGCTCGGTACGTATGGAATGGAGATGTGATGATGGCATGTATACGTACGTTGGACAAAACACTATGGTGCCAAAAGGGTTTTTCCATCCGTTTCGGTATAAGTTACGACATGCTAATCCGGGAGATTATGGAGCGTTTTCATTCGATGCTGCAATGAAAAGAGCTTTTGTACGTATGGAATGGGAGATGTGATGATGGCATGTATATACGTTGGACAAAAGACTATGGTCCCAAAAGGGTTTTGCCATCCGTGTCGGTATAAGTTACGTTGAGAGACTGTCTGAATCTCAAACCGTAGTGAAGTTAATGGTTTGATTTGTTTGTAAGACTAATGGTGACGTTGTATGGATGTTTAATCTGTTTGTAAGACTATTCGTGAAGTTAGATTGATGTTTTATTTGTTTGTTTCACGATTTCGTCACGTTTTGGTCATTCTGTCGACTTAGCATGTCTACGGTCGACTAGTTCACATCGACGGTCGACATAGCTTGTCTACTGTCGACCGTAGAGGTGTTTTGTCCGGAGTCGGCCATGGACGTGTAGACGTCGACCGTCGACATGTTGTAATCGACATAAACTGCAAAATTATGCCCAACCGGGCCAACCGCCTCCAACACCACGGTTTGGCCCATACGTATATATATATATATATATATATATATATATATATATAAACCTTACTGCATGCATTAATAAACCCTAACTGCATGCAAACCGTGGTCTTTGTCCTCCGTCTCTTCTCCAACGACAAGCACACAAACTCGTCTCTTCTCCAACGGCAAGCACACAAACTCGATATGGTCAATCCCCAACGGCAGGTATGTAATATTACAATATGCATGCTTTGTGATCGATGAATGTTGATGTATATTGATGAATGTTGATGTACGTTAGCCTCTGTTACTCCCTCACAACTCGCTGGAGTTGATACATGATGCAAGCTCATGAATGAGGCTCCACGGTTGACTCTCTCTGCAGTTGCTTTGGTGCCGGTGATTTATGAATTTTTATTCAACAACCCTCCCTCACAACTCACTGTTTCTACCGTGATTTCAGAACTTTTTTAACCCAATTAGTATATTTAGGGTTCGAACCATATCTAGGGTTTCTTAGTGACTCAGCTTTAGGGTAGAAACAGTGAATATGCAAGCTCAAGGCTCCACGGTTGAAACAGTGGCTTTGGTGCCGGTGATTTATGAATTTTTATTCAACAACCCTCCCTCACAACTCACTGTTTCTACCGTGATTTCTGAACTTTTTTGACCCAGTTAGTATATTTAGGGTTCGAACCATATCTAGGGTTTCTTAGTGACTCAGTTTTAGGGTAGAAACAGTGAATATGCAAGCTCATGAATGAGGCTCCACGTTTGAAACAGTGGCTGTGGTGCCGGTGATTTCTGAATTTTTTATTCAACAACCCTCTCTCACAACTCACTGTTTGTACTGTGATTTCTGAACTTTTTGACCCAGTTAGTATATTTAGGGTTCGAACCATAATGGATTCATTATATAGCAAAAACAGAGGTATTATATAGCAAAACAGATGCAGTATTTGCATGTTGTTTTTCCTTCACACGTTAAGAACATTAGATACCTATGTAGGTGGTGGCGGCAATAATGGAGGCATATGCGGAAGAAAGTCGTAGAGTGGAATTCAATAAAATGAAAGCCCGTCGCGAAAGAATGAAGCGCCCTATCGTAACTTGGACGAACACGACCATCGATGAAGTATGTAGCCGCATTGATGATAGAGATGATAAGAAGATAAACAAGAAGAAGAAGGGAAAGAACAACACGGTTGCAGCCCAGCAGAAGACCGTTGAAGATAAATTGGTTGAAGCCCAGCAGGAGATCGTTGAAATTAAATTGGTTGAAGCCCAGCAGGAGACGGATGAAGTTAAATTGGTTGAAGCCAAGCAGAAGACCGATGAAGTTAAATTGGTTGACCGAGACAAGAAGATATTTTCATATAATCGGGGTTACGATTTTGATTTGTCTGAGTGGATCGCATATAAAATAGATCACGGTAGTCGGACGTACGAAAACAAGCTGTCTGCACATACTAGAGGAATGATTAGAGCAATTCTCAGTGAATACGTACAATGTAGTGCATGCTGGAACGAACAACTGCAACGAGCACTAAAGAACCCTGAAAACTTCATCTTCAAGCGCCAAAAGGGAAGCTGGGACGTCCGTCATGATCCTCACGTAGAAAAAGAAATTGACTTTGCATGTACAATATTGGCAGTGAACCTGAAGACTGACGATGCTTCTTCCATGCAGGGTCCGCCAGGAATGACAGAGTTGATCCATACCATCTTCGAGCATATTCTGAAGGGTGAAACATATCCGACTGACGTACAAGATTTGCACGACACTCTGAGCCACCACGATTCTGGCCGGGTTATGAAATATCTGCCAATTTGCGTTGACCATTCGTCTATGTGGTCTGGGGAGGAGAGGATGGAAAAATTGTTACGAGTGTGCAGAGAATACCAAGCACAGAAGTATAAGCCCCCTAGTAATGGACAGGCTAGCTGGGAAGATTGCATGAAGAAGACTAACCCCCTTGCAGGCACTACGGGTCATGCAACAAGGGACTGGAGAGACATAATCCCTCCAGGTAAGGCACCCATGGCCACCCCCTCTATCGCGTACTGTGCTATAAGAGTTTACGGAAGAAACGGAAACCAATATTTTCAAAGTGGACCAAGGGCTATGATAACACCACCGCGTCCTTTTACTTGTTCGTTAAGCATCTTCGGAAGGCCTACGACAACTACCTTAATCTCCCGGATGATAATGACTGGCTCGACGGGGAGTAATTGAGAGTCAAATCATTGGTTTGTTCCCCCGTTATATGGTGGATCTGATGGCCAATGCGTACGATATGAATTTACCGTTTTCTAAGGTATGTTTCCCTCACCGATACATACATACGTGCTATATTTATAAATTCATTAAATTAATATATACATATATCTATCTTGTTTTGTTGGTGCATGCAGTAACCGCCCGTGGAAGGAGTACGTGCAGCTAGCTAGCATATGATCGACGAAGGATGAATTATAATAGTTTCTTTTTAGAGTTCATAGTTATTAATTAGTTGTTTTATTGCTGGATTCTTAAAGTTCATGAATTTGTTGGTCTTGGATTCTTTAATTTAATGAATTTATCGTTTTCTAAGGTATTGTCTGGGTGCTTTAATTTCAAAGACAGCAGGGACTGTTTAGTCGACTTCCACATGTCGATTGTCGACAGCCAAGATAAGGGGTACACAGAGAACATGGATAGAGGGCATTATTTTTTGCCTTGTTTGTCGACTTCCCAATGTCGACAGTCGACAGTTCCTCGTCAAAAACCCATAATTTTGAAGTTAGTTCTTCAATTTCATACCAATTTTGGTGTTTGTTCTTCGATTTCATATCAATTTTGGTGTTTGTTCTTCAATTTCATACCAATTCATAGAAATAGTTTCAAAACATGCAAAAAGTATCAATTTCAAACAAATTTTTGGGTTCTTCGCCGGAGACGAAGAAATCTGGGTTCTTCGAGAAGACGCGCCTGTGAAGAAGACACGACGATCTTGGCTATCTTGCCTGTGAAGAAGAAGAAGACACGGCGAAGGTAACGACGAAGGTTGTCTGGGTTGCCCCTGGGTTCGTCACTGCGTTTAACAGAAGGGAAGAGAGAGAGAAGTTTTTATTTTTTTTTGGATTTTTATTAAGTAAATCAAGATTTTCGAAGAATTAAGTAGTATAATTACACTTATTATCCTTGATCAATGAAAATTGGTCATTTAGATGATCAATTTCTCAAAAGGGGGCCATGTTTGGATTATCCAGCAACGCGCGAAAGATACAAACAGAAACCAACACTCCCTTTCTAGTAAAGCCTTTTGAGAGCTTTCTCTTCCCATAGTCACCTTCTTCCCCAAATCACCAACAAACCCTAATCGGAAGAAACCCTAGCCAGAGCACAGACGATGCATCCACCGAATCAACCCCATCAACACACCCCTTTCGAATTCACCTCACCTGGATCTCAACAAAACCCTAACCCTCACTCCAATTCGCCGAGTTCTACCCCCAATTCAACCCCTAATTCAAACCCTAATTTGTCCGATTTCGTCTCACTCTCCGTCCCGAGAAAGCGAAGACGAGGAAGACCTCGCAGCGTAAATCCCTCTGTGCCGAATCAGCTCTACGATTTACCTTTCGATTCAAATGCCAAAGATAAAGCTCAGGTATCGAGTTCTTCAACTCTTAATTACGCAAACCCTAATTCAAACACTGCTTTAGATGTGTCTGATGAGATTATTGTGATTAACAAAGAAGCCACTTCGGAGGCTTTAACCGCCCTCTCGTCCGGGTTTCCGGCGGATACCCTCACCGAAGAGGAAATCGATGCCGGGGTGGTTTCCACCATCGGTGGGATCGAACAGGTGAATTACATTCTTATTAGGAACCACATTATTCAAAAATGGCGCGATAATATCATGAGTTGGATCACAAAGGAGATGTTTGTTGATGTTGTACCGAAACATTGTGGTAGGCTTTTGGACACCGCTTATGATTATTTGGTTTCGCACGGGTACATTAACTTTGGAGTTTCGTCTGCTGTCAAGGAGAGGATTCCGGCTGAGCCCACCAAGAAACATGTTGTTGTTATCGGGGCGGGGCTCGCCGGGTTGGCTGCCGCGAGGCAGTTGATGACTTTTGGGTTTAGAGTGACTGTTTTGGAGGGGAGGAAGCGGGCTGGTGGGAGGGTTTACACGAAGAAGATGGAGGGAGCGAGTAAGGTAGCGGCTGCGGATTTAGGTGGAAGTGTGTTGACGGGTACGCTTGGGAATCCACTTGGGATTTTGGGTAAACAGTTATCACATGTGCTTCATAAGGTGAGAGATAAATGCCCACTGTACAATTTGGATGGAACACCGGTTGACCCTGATATAGACATGAAGGTGGAAACCGCTTTTAACCAACTTTTGGACAAGGCAAGTCAGCTTAGGCAGTTGATGGGGGAGGTTTCGCAGGATGTTTCTCTAGGGGCAGCACTGGAAACTTTTCGGCAAGATTTTGGTGATTCTGTGAACTCAGAGGAGATGAACTTGTTTAATTGGCATCTTGCTAATTTGGAGTATGCAAATGCAGGTTTAGTTTCTAAGCTCTCACTTGCATTCTGGGACCAAGATGATCCGTATGATATGGGAGGAGATCATTGTTTCCTGCCTGGAGGTAATGGGAGGCTTGTACAAGCTTTGGTTGAGAATGTGCCGATCCTCTATGAAAAAACTGTAAGCGCTGTCCGCTATACTACTGAGGGAGTGCAGGTTGTTTCTGGTAACCAGGTTTACGAGGGCGATATGGTGCTATGTACTGTTCCATTGGGGGTGTTGAAGAGCGGTTCAATTAAGTTCATACCCGAGTTGCCACAAAGGAAGCTTGATGGTATAAAGAGACTAGGATTTGGTTTGTTGAATAAGGTTGCAATGCTGTTTCCTCATGTATTTTGGGGCTATGATCTTGACACTTTTGGCCATCTCTCAGATGATCCAAGTCGTAGGGGAGAATTCTTTCTGTTCTATAGCTATGCTACTGTAGCTGGCGGTCCTCTTTTGATTGCCTTAGTTGCAGGTGAAGCGGCACATAAGTTTGAAAGCATGCATCCTACTGATGCAGTGACTCGGGTGCTTCAGATTCTCAGGGGTATTGATTCTTCTATTGTCATGTTGTCCTGTATTTGTTTGTTTTCATGTATATTTCCCTCATTTATTATTTCTCTAACTAGAAGTTATCTATGTTTTTTATTTATCAAATGAATGCAATCTAGACATGGTGCATAGTTTGTTACATTGCCATACATGCTCACATACTCTTGTAGTAGTATATAAAAATACGACATCCTCTTGGGAAATTTACAGCGAATCCTAAATAATACAGTTTTGAGCCTGTGGGACTTCCGTTCCCAGCATACTTATTGTGTTTGGAATTCACTTTAGTAAACTCAAAAAGAATATGAATTTAATTGTATCTAGAAATACAACCGTACGATTTCTTTGAAAAATCACTGCATGAATCCAAGTTTCTGTTTTTCTGGGTGGGAAAGTGTTCTGTTGATACAAACTATAAAGGTGAGTGGGGAAGTGTTCTGTTGTCATAAACTATAAAGGCAGGCGGAGCACTTCTGATTAGATCGGACCAAAGAAGTGTATTATAGAAAAAGTGAACTCAGCGCAATAAATAAAAGTATGAAGAAAGGATAACTAGAACTCAAGTAACGGTTCGAAGAAGACTCCATTCTTGTATGACCCTCAATTCCCTGAGGAAATAACCCTTAAAACACAGAGAAACTAGGCTTTACAGAATACGAAGAGGTGTTCTATAAGATTTAGTTGGGCTCTTGGCCTACATTGTAAGGAAGGAAGGCTCCTTCCTTACTATGCATATGTTGATCTTAGTTGTATATTTTTGTTGAAAAAAGATTGCAGTTATATTATGGTATTGGATTCTGTTTTTGTGCTGGATATTGTTTTGAAGGAAGAGTTTGAACCGTTTGGTGATGTGAATGGTAATAATGCATGATAGCCAGAGATATTTCACGTTTGTTCCATCAGAGAACCACCTGTTCAGTGGTTGTAGGTTTAGATGATTCATCATCACAAGTCCTGGCGTGTTTGTGTTAGTAGTGGATTAAGTTACGTTGAGTGTCTAGAGATGTTTATTCTTTCTTCCTACTTATTTTGTAAAAGGATAATTCATAAAATAGAATATGAGTAAAATGGTAAGCCTAGTAATAGAGGGATTCATTTAGTTTCTAAAGAGTTAAGAATTATAGAGAAAGTTTGTGAACAAACAAAGAAAGTTTGTGAACAAACAAAGAAGACGTAATGAAGTCTTAGCTGATGGACAATAGATACTGATGTAAAACTAATTGACTGAATTGATTGATTAGCAACTAATACACTGAGGGGTATTGATACGTAGCTAGGGACTACATCATAAAATACAAATATTTATACTAATTACTATTTAGTCCTATAACCGAGAGAAAATGATCGTTATATTCTTAGTTCAGTTTTTAATAAGAGTATGGAAATGGATAAAGACGTGGCTTTTCAGAATAGAATCTTATCATGGTTGATGTGAGCTCGCTGCTGAAGATCTCTGTATGTTAGTATAAGTATTTGAGTTCACTGTTCAACAAATTTTAAGGGAAGGATACTATGAGGTGTTCTTGTAGCTGGCAACGGAGCTTATGAGGAAAAGCAGCTTCTGATTGTTAAGGATCCATTATTGGGGATCTGAGGGGCTCAAATAGCTGATAGTCTTGGAACTCTATCTGAGGAGTAGATTGACCAACATGTTTGCTTTTATGTCTCTGTAAATTAAATAAAACTTTAAAAGGTAAGCGTGGTTTACATAAGATGGAAGAATGTTTCAAGTGTTTGAATGTATGAATTAAGCTTAAACGCGAAGTTTGTGGGTTGTTTGTAAAACTTCCAGTTGATGTGAGATTGAAAGGCTTCCGGAAATCATAACCAATAGATCTGTGTAGCTCAATTGAGAATATCTAGCAGCTAAGATGGATGAGCATCATGCTGGGAAAATAAAATACAGAATATGTATATTAGTAAAATCTTAGACATTGCACCTATAAGATATACACATGAGGGAAGACTATTTTAGGTGCTTATATGTCTATTGTAGTAGGCACTTGCCATTGAATTGGTATACGTGAAGGAATGAAGGGACATGAACCAAGGAAACATGGAAAATTGTCCCGATATGGCGATTCATGAACTATGACTTCACTAATTTAAATATAAATGCTCGCCCAAGTAAGAAACAACTGGTCGAACCTGAACCTTGCGAAAAATTAAATAAACAGTCGAAGGAGGAGAGGAAGACTTGTTGAGTTGAGTTTCCTCATGGGGTCACCATTTCTTACACGCTCTTTGAAGATAATGGTGCTATTTTGTCGGGTATCGGAGGAAGAACTGTGGTACCTATGATGTTTTCTATTTTTCTTTGAGGTGACTTGGGTGAAAGTGAACTCTTGACACATCCATGATGGTCCCAGTTGGGGAAGTTGAAAATATTTGAGTTTTGCCATGTGAAAAGCTGCCCATTCAAAATTTAGTCTTGACCTTATTGTCGAAAAATTGCTTACTTTAGGGATCACGTTATCAAGTTATCTTTGTTTTCCTCTACACCGAACTACCCCAAAAGAAAGAGAACATTGTCAAGCATACTACTTACTCTCATTGTTTACCACCTGTCCTCTGTGCGGAAGAGGTTGTGAAAATGTCATAAGAGGTTTGATAAGGAAAATTTTCAGTTACAACTTGGTTGGTTGGCATACTTGTTGTGAGCCCAACATGAGGGACGCCAAGTCAGGGTTACCACAATTCGCCGGAGTGGTGGCGAACAACGATCCGGATCGTCTGATCCCAATCGCGGATCGCCGGCGATCCGGAACGGAGTTTGCCGCGTTCCGGCGATGTAGAAGAAACAGCGAAGAAAGTCAAGAAACAGTGCAATTACCCTTTGTAAAAAATAACATACATTCCAACTGAATCGTAATCGTCGCCGTCGACATCAACTATTTCTCGTCGCCGGTGTCGGAATATGCAGAAGTTTATCGTCTAGGGTGAGAGAGAGAGTCCCGCTTCAGAGGACTTTCCGAGTGGGGAAGAAAGGATTACTCGAAAATCCCGAATGAGTGGTCAATATTCCTTAGAAATAGTGATGCAGTTATTAATGGTAGGTCTCTGGAAAAAAAATTTATGGTAGGTCCCAATAGTTTTTTTTGACTTTTCAGAGGTCTAATTAAATGATTATTTTTAAATATTTTTTTTTTTTTTGATTTTAAAGGTAGTACAGCTGTTAAAAAATCTAGGAGTATCACCGGGGATTAGTATCACAATAACAAACAAATCTATATTATATTGTTTCCATATGCACTAGATTGACTAGAATTCTTCACCTACACGACTTGATGCCAATATACTATATATTTTTATTGTCATTCAATATACTATATTTTTTTAGAAGGCTAGTAAAATATATTTGAGTATTTATTTAGCTAGGTTTTCATGCCTAAGAAAGTTTGAGTTTGCTGCTTTCTAACTTTAGAGTCTTAGATAAAAGTGGCTATAAATCGATCCGAAAACGCGTTTTGCGATCCGTCCTAGCAAATTTCGTTCCGCATGAACGATCCGGAGAAGCCTACCCCTAGCGAACCGAATTCCATAGGGTATCGCGTTCCGTGATCCCGTTCCGTGTTCCCGTTCCGGCGCGATCCACGATCCAGGTAACCTTGCGCCAAGTGATAGAAAATTCGAAAGTCTCGTAATGCCTTATAATGCTCCGGTTGGGTAATGGTTGTTGTAATTGAGAAACGGGGAGGGGAGGGGGGTTGGAACTGGGATGGTTGGTGTTCCTACAATGTGTTATCTATTAAGGTAGGACTAGGAGAGAAGGTCAAATTTTCAAGTCTGAATAACACACCTAGGGTACTACTAACAAACCGTAAATATTAAAAGCTCAGTTTTGGTACATAACTTCGTCGAATATCTCGGACGGGTTGGCACCTCTGTCCTAGCCTGAGCCCGAGTTCTGTCCAGGCTGCCCAAGTCCAGCCCAGCCCGAGTTAAGAGCATCGTCAGCCCGTCCGAGCCCAAATTCGTACAAATCAATTCGGGCTGAATTCGGGCTAGTACATTAAATTTAATACTTAATACATTTTTTTTAAAACACAAGAGAATAATCAAATGTTGGTGAAAAAATCAAATCAACTAGGTTAAGAACAGAACAATGATTAAAAATATCACTAATAATTAAAAGAAAAGTAGCAAATTCATGTTAGATATACTACATAATTCTCTCAAAATATAAAATTTATAGGTAGTGGTGATGCAATTCGGGTTAGCCCGTCATCGTATATTTTGTGCCCAAGCCCAACCCTAATTGCAATTCGGGCTAAGAATTTTTGTCCAAGCCCGTCCAAGTTACTAAAACTATGTGTCCGGGCCCTATTTAGTTCGGGAAGGGATCGGGTTGGTCGGGTTCAACCCGCCCAAGTTGCACCCCTAGATTCGTGTTTTGATGGAGAAGGTCAGTATAGCACATAATATTCACAGCTCAACACAAACATAATGAGAGACCAGTAGACCCGAAATGAATAAAAGTTTGGACAAATTTTAACCATCCGCAACATTTCTTTTGTAGTTTCAGAAACCATGTATCCTTCCAACTACAGTGACTAATGACTTTGAATCTAGGCAAATTCGTCATGCATGTTTTTTTTGGGTGAAATAATTCAGCACATTCGCAGTCACTTTGATCAAAGACAAATTCACCAGTGTAGCTTTTCAGTGTTTCTCAATGAGGTCCACCTACGAAGGAAACCAAAATAAACTCAGTTAAGCATGACAAACAAAAATTGAAGGCTCAAAGAAACTCATCAAAGCAAAATGGGTTCAAAAAGATAAAGCATATAGATGGTTCTATACCCAATGAAATAAGCTTAGTTCAGAGAAGTTTTAGCATTTAAACTTTTTAAGCAAAGAGCCAGCCAACTGAAGTCAATAATAAAAGAGCTAAATCAACTACCATTTTTAAAGGTCAACCAGAAACTAAAGACAAACTACCACATGCTATCAACAGCTTAACAAATGCGACTTCTCGTGAAAAAAATTTGGTAGCAATTCAGAGAACTATGATCCTTATTCAAGACCTTGAAAACATAATTAAGTAGAACACATGATTACACATGATCAGTAGCTTGCACTAAATTGTCCCATAAACGAAATTTTGGCCAAAAGTTACTCCTTAAAATAGTGTGATCTCCAGTGTATGTCTCAAACTAATCAATAAGGATTATATTCAGGTTTGGGCAAACTAAAATGATAAAATTTTCCAACCAATTCAAACTAATAAGCATCATAAGTGATCGAAGTCCTTACTCCACATAAGTGTTTTTAACCACATTCAAACATGAGAACAGCACTCTCATGGAGAATTAAGCCCGGTAATCTCTAAATAATGTCACAGTTCAGATTCAGAATTCTGCAAATCTTGCAAACTGAACTTTCTTTCGAACTACAGATTTGGAAATAGCTCATGTCCCCTCAACTTAAAGTTCCAAATAACAACAGAACACTGGTTATGACCAAAATGAAGGACAACATGTTCAAGCAATTAAATCAGGTGGTACTAATTAGCTTTACCTTAGCAGTCCGTTTGAGGCATAATTCCTGTGTCACTAAAGATGAAAATGAGCTAAATTAACTAATGGCACATAAATTATTACATGAAAGAAACTATCCGTGTCATCAGATTTGAACCATACTTGCTTTGAAAGCCCTACAGTAGAATTGACATAGCTCAAATTTAGGGGAAAATAGACGGAGGAAAAGAAGTCAAGACAACAAAAATTGAACCTAGCTTGTTGTATTAGGAGGGATGGAGTGCAATAAGTAGTTAACAGAAGCCTTAATTGCATGGAATATGAGTTATTGGAAGGCACTATTTCAGGCACAGTGTTGAAGAGAGTTTAATCATGCATCCTCAATTCGCTAGAAATCTATTTGAATAATGGTGGTAGAATTCCTTGTTTGTTACGCCTTGTGGCAACACTTGAGGGTAGATCACATTTACCTACCTAGTTTCGGGTCATTCTTTTTCATCTACCTGAGTTTTCAAAACTGGCACTAGACCTATCTGGGTTTAGGAGGGCGGTCGAACTTGAGGAATGGATGAATATAACTGTGTGTATAGTAAAGAGAGTGAAGCATTGAATAGTCACCCAGAAAGTCATTTGTGCCCATTTTGTATCTTTAACTTAAGTTTCGTCCCTTCCTTATTACACTCCATATTCCTTTATTGGTCTATCAAATTCAACTAGGGAATGAAGGTTCGACTTATCAAATTCTTCCTATTTGTATCTTGACTAATGCTAGCTGATTGACACTAAGTAAACTAATGTATGAAGGTATGTATGGACCGCAAGGGATTGACGTCCCCGAGCCTATCCAAACTGTCTGTACGAGATGGGGAAGTGATCCTTTCAGTTTAGGATCTTACTCTAATGTTGCAGTCGGAGCTTCAGGAGATGACTATGATATCTTGGCGGAGACTGTAGGAGATGGGAGGGTTTTCTTTGCGGGGGAGGCTACGACGAGGCGTTACCCAGCAACGATGCACGGAGCCTTTCTCACTGGTCTTAGAGAAGCAGCAAATATGGCTCATTGTGCTAGTTCTAGAGCCTTGAAGAAAAAAATAGAAAGAAGCCCGTCAAAAAATGCACATTCTTGTGCATCCCTTCTTGCAGATCTATTCAGAGAGCCTGATCTGGAATTCGGCAGCTTCTCAGTAATATTTGATAGAAGGAATTCGGATCCCAAGTCCATGGCAGTTTTAAGGGTGACCTTTGGTGGCCCAAGGATGAGGAATCATGAAGGTTCAAGGCCTGACCAACAACATTCTAATAAAATACTATTTCAGCAGCTCCAATCTCATTTTAATCAGCAGCATGAATTTCATGTGTTTACTTTGATATCAAGACAGCAGGCACTTGATCTGAGGGAAGTAAGAGGGGGTGACGAGAAGAGGTTGAATTACGTCTGTGAAACACTTGGTGTGAAGCTATTTGGCAGGAAAGGGCTGGGGCCTTCTGCAGATTCTGTTATTGCTTCTATCAAGGCTGAGAGGGGCAGTCGCAAGTCTTCTTCAACTTCATTGACTCTTAAATCTGGTAGGGCTTTTCAGATGAACTGATTTAAGTGTAAATATTTTTTCTTATTGGTATTTAAATTTATCATGATTTTAAACTCATGAAACTTTGAAATAATACTTTACATCTTCTCTCCTTCAAAGGGACTTCCAAGCTTAAAGCTGGCACCTCAAAGCAAAAGTTCGTTAGGTATGACTATGACCCGAAAATCTTTTTGGGTTAAAGACCTAAACATCTTACTCCACAGAGTTCTCTATATCAACCTAAAATTTACTTTAATGATTTCAGGAAAGCTAAAGTAATACGAAAGGACATCAAGTCTGCCCCTTTGGACTTAGTTACAGGAACTAAATCAATTGGGAATGATGTCAGCGCTCTTCCTCCATATCAGATTATGGGGCCTAATACAGTCAGCAGTGATAATCAATCTGTCAATATTCCAATTTCAGATGCGGTGACTAAAGAATTAGGAGACAGCAGTGGCAGCTTACCTCTTCCAAATATTCCTGGAAGTGGTTCATATGTATCTCTCCCTCCTTTCAATTCAAATATAATGAATGATTCACGTGCGGAAGAGATGTAGGAGCATATGTTGTAATTTGAAACTTGCGTAAGCAGAATTTCAGGTGGATGTCAGGTAGTTTTGCAATCTGTTGATCAATCAAACTTTTTGTCATCTTGAATTCTTATATTATGTTCAGCTTTACATGAGGCAACTGTAACTGTCACAATTTTATTTCACAAGGTAAATCTGATCTAAAATGAATAAATGATTAATGAGGCGAAATGGTACTATAGTAGTAAGAAAAAGAGATCAGTTATTTATCACTATCTTGATCTTCTTAATCTTATGTTATACAATTTATATATAAAAGGAATCCTTTTCTTGATGGGATTGTAAGTTTTTTCTTCCATAATTAAACCTCTCTAAATTTGTAATGTTGGAAAAACACATTTTTTCAAATTTCGATTTTCTTTGATTTAGGGGCGTTATGAATCATGTAGAAGATCAAATAACCAGAAGTACCGGGTGCAAGATTTCTAATTGGGAAGTAGGAACCATCATTTTGTGAACGCAATGCTCTAATCTCTAAACTTGGCAGGTTAATGGGGGAGGGATCCTCAGTGCGCGGCCCGCCTAGAATTGTGTAAGCATATCTCCCAAACCATAAAATAAATAAATAAGTTGGCGTGCATGGAAAATTAATTAACTATTGGAACCTAGTCATTCATTATTCGATCATTTTATACCCAATTTAGAGCTCATATGAAAATACATTAATTTGATCTCATTAGTTGTTGAGATGCAGAACACGACAATTCTGTCTAGATACCCCCCTCGCTTGTCTCTTTCTCCTGACCCACAGAGATACATGATATGCTTACTTTATCTTGTGTTTGCATAAGATCTTGTATTCTTCTACCTTGAATTAAATCTTTGCTTATTTTGACTATACTTGCGTGTTCGTGAGTTATGCTTAACTTTATCTTGTTTCTTTTTGTTGTATTGATTGCAGTCTTGATGCTACTAATTGTGAAATATTCCCCGATGGCGCGCCTATCTTGATTTGGTGCGGTATGGAAGGTGACACATATCGGTAATATTTCTTATTGTTTGCAGTGTTTTGAGTTTTTCTCTTTATTTTGTATGTTTTCACTTATGAGTTATTGGAAGGTAGCTAATAGTTTTGTGGGTCTCGCTCATATGGGTTCTTCAAGCATGGGGATGCTAACTTATGTATTTTTGTGGTGGTGTCAAATGCGATATATTTAAAAGATCATAATCTATATACTATAAAGAAATCAATATTTAGAAATAGTATTAACTACAATGGCTTTTCCCTCACAATATCTAATGGGCTAGAGGATCAAATAATGGCTGTTCTTCTGTGACATTTGAGCTAAGACATTTAGATCGAATGATCGATATTGTAAGTTCTGTTTGATGGTAAGTGGTGTTATCTTATCAATGGGGTAGTGTTATGAGATGCATCTATTCACATATTTATCTTTGCATTATGCACATATTTATCTTTGCATTGCTTCAACAATGCTTTTGTGTTAGACGTCTTTTTCTTTGGAATTATTTCTACGTAACAACAAGAATAAGGAACTAGCCATTTAGCAATTAGCACCGGTGAAGGGCCTTGTAGGTAGTTTCTGGTCTCAAGTTCGAGTCCTCCAGTAGGACTGGGATCGTATTTCTTGAATGTTTTTAAGAGCAAGCGTCAAGCTCGACTCTTCAAACTCGTTCTCTCCGTAAGTCGTGTCTTCTTTCTTACTCTCATTTTGTCAGCGTCTGAATTCTTTCCAGTGGTGTCGTTGCGTATCCTATCTTTCCCACTTACACCAATCATCCACCTTAGCGTTGTCATTTATTCTAGACTCATTTTTTGTTTGTAATTTTGCTTAACCGCCCCACACTTTGTCCCATACATTAAAGAAGGTCTCATATAACTTACCCTTCAAGCTAGCCGGAATCTTACGGTCATACCACTCCATATGCACTCCTCCACTTTGTCCACCATGCTTTTGTCCTCTGCGTGATATCACCGTCTATCTCTCCTCCACTACATAGAATCGACCGAAGATATCTAAAATTATCCTTCTTTGGCACCTCTTGCCCACGAATAGTTCTTGCCTCTTAACCCCATCTGACACTTAATTGACACTCCATATACTGCCTTGGTCCGACTGATCGTAAATCCTTTTGGTGCTAAATTATCCCTCCATAATTCTAATATATCGTCTTATTTCTACATGCCTTATTCCTTTTTTCTTATGGACGTGCTTTGCACAAGCATATGATAGAAAATTTATAGTTTTAGCACTACCCAATACCTTTCTTTAGCATCTCTCACGCATATGAAATGGTTACACCGTTGTGAAATGTGACTCAATAACATTTTTGACTCAGTGTCATTTGGTATCACTGTTTTCAAACAAAGTTGTTTTAAAGCATATTTGGTATTAGCCAATTTCATTCGTGCTTGAAAACAAAAACAAGGTAAAACACACCTGTTTCTGAAACACCAGATCCGATGTATATTTCAGATTTGCACTGGAAGCTAATAGTGTTGCCAAATACGTATGTGTTTTTAATCAGTGTTTTTCGGCACATGCCGAACAGTTTTTATTTCTAAACATGTGTTTTCAGCATGTTCCTTTAGCCATTATTTCTGTTTTTAAATAGATACCAAACATGCTCTCATCCTCTTTCTACTCATCTGAGACAAATTTGTCATTACTGACAGCTTTAAAAAGCTCTTTGGAGAAGATTGGGTGAGGACCTTCCTTGTTTAAAGACAAAAACAAGGTAAAAACACTTGTTGCTAGAAATACCAGATTTGGTGTTTTTATTCAGTTTTGCACTGGAAGCTAATGGTGTTGCCAAATGCGTTTTCTATTTTAATCAGTGTTTTTCAGCACATACCAATGGGATTTTGATTTTGAACATATTTTTCAGCCGTTATTTATGTTTTTTGAAGGATACCAAGCAGGCTCTCAAGTCTCATCCTATTTCTACTTCATCCGAGAAAAAATCTTCATCACTGAACTAAGCGTTTTGGAGAACATTGGATGAGGGGGGGGGGGGGGACCTTCCTTTTGTCATGTCTTTACATTATTTGGCAGACTTATTTGCGAGTGTATAAAATGAACTTAGTAAGATATTATATCTATGGATACTTATTAATTAACATTTAAAGTACGTACTTATCAAAAAGAATAAAGCTCCGTCTTATTTAATCAGTGGACCTATTTCTAAATGTGGATTGTTTGAAGGTACTTTAGTAGTTACAGTTCCTGTGGTTCAGAATGATGACATGCCAGTCACCACTGAAGATATTTGCCCATATATGTACATATAGTGCTAAGAAAAGCCTTGTACAAGGTTCTATTCCAAGATGTCAAATTATTTGTAATTATTACTACTAGTCAATCGCAATATGAGTTTATAAGACTGTACACTAGCTAAAAGTAAATTAGGTAGTTAAAAGTTTTTGTAAGCTCGAAAGCATGTTTAGTAAGAGCTGAAAAGGTTCGTTTTGAAATATTTGGGTTATAAAACTTTAACCTGATTAATTGAAAAACCAAAAGGTGTAGCTGAAATGTTTGTTGCTTTACTGCTCAGTTAGTTTTAAAACGCTCCCTACCATCAGGGGGTAATGAATTTGTGAATGCTGTCTTTCATTTTTTCGATTTCATTTATTTTGAAAAAAGTGTCTCAGTTTCTCCAAAACGACATTTGATTAACAAATTATACTGAGAACAATGAGTGAATGCATTTATTTGAAACACATGAATCCTACTTGGTATTATTCCTACAACTTTCACAGTCCCCGGGTAACTTTTGAAATTTATTGTATCTCTCCATCCTGCACATCTCGAATTGAAATCTTGCATAATATGTAGCAATATTATAGGCTTCTCAATGTTTGCACGTTGCATGCTTCTTACTATTCTGTTATATTTTGGGAAAAAATGAGCTTTATTGATCTAAATGTGTGCTTCTTCTCCAACTCGTCTTTCTCTTTTCACCCCAAAACTAGAAATTATTGGCAGGTTGTTTTCAAATCTAAATATCAATTTAAGTTGGCGTTCCACGGGAAGAAGAGCTGAGCAATCACTTTACCAATCATTTGGGGTTGCTGTTAGTTTTGTATGTTGAAGTAGGGGCTTCCGAGGACTTGGGCGTTGATGGTTGTCACAACACTTTCTAAGGTAGGCAAAAGGTGTTGAACTAGGATAATAACTAAGATGACAAAATTGTGAGCGTGCTTAGTTTGCACATTTGTTTACTAACTTTTGATTATACATTATCTAAGTCCGTGTTTCATCACAACTTAAATTTAGAAGTCCCAGTTTCTTTCTTTTGTATCTGGGTGGACATGGCAATTCTATCTCCTCTCCTATATATTACCTTGTTTAGCAGCAGAGAGGGCGAATTCTTGGACAAAAGTTCGAAGTCAGTTTGAATTGATGTTAAAGTAATTTTTCTGTATTACTCGACCATTGAAACTTGTTATACGATTGAGTTCATCTTCCTGCTTATATCTGAAGAAAGTGAGGAAGGAGTCGGTTCAAATTTTCTTCTTAGGGAGGTGTTGATGTTAAGATTGCTTTTAAATTTCTTTCGAAACCATGAAAGAGTATGTCAGGACATAAATCTATGCTCAGCTTGCTTTAGTTATCAAGTTTATCATACTTCAGCAAAATGTTTTTCCAAATTTGTTCTAGCTTGAACGGTAAATATTTCAAGGCTAGCTGAATGCTTCTCGCTTTTGCCAATGCTATGTTATCATATTTTAATGAATCATCCGCGCTCACTCCTTCGAGACGTTGACAGTGCCTGTGCCATGGCTTATATTCTCCTCTTTTTGTGTCTTTTGCAGTCATTCATCCTTGCACTATGAGATCACATTCTACGAGCTTGTGCTTTCCAGGTTACCATTGGTGGTGTGAATTGCAAAGTGTCGGTCATTACAACCTCTGAAGTTGCTGGTAGCATCACCATATTAACACAATCAAGTTGTTCAGAAATGGAGCAAGAGTTAAATATCAATGGTAACTGGCCTTCAACTTGCAAACTGAGAACTACTTGTGAAGAGGCCGGGGAGCTCTGTGGTAGGCCTCTAGCACCACTTTCTCGTGCTTTCGGTTGATGAAAGACGACAAGGGAAGGAAGTCTCTTGTATTGCTGAACCAATCCTCAATCAGTCTTCAGAATCTGAGTGAAGTGCTAATATCTTACAACATGCAGAAGCAGCTGTGGGGTTTGCAGGTGCTGTAGAGTCACTTTTTCTGGGTTCGGACAGTTTTTCACATTGGATAACTCTCAATGAAGAATCAAGGTCCAGGCTTCATTAATTGGCAGATTTATTTTTATTCATCCAAGTACAAAACCTGAAGGAGGTTCTGTTCATCTTTTGGAACCGAGATGGTGCCGCTGCTTGTGCAATCTAATTCCAAGATATGAAGTTTAGTTTCTTCTACTTACACAAGCCTCCCCATGGAAGCTTGCTAGGGTTTCTGGTTTTTGTGCTATGTTGTAAATCTGGGATTCCACTCTTCCTTTGTGAATATTATTTGTACCGATGTCATATCATAGACTTGAATACACAAATTGCTTTATCAATTGATCATTCAAAGTCCCAATAGACTGCTATATTTTATCATTCAATCTTCGCAACTAATCTACATGCATACTGACCTATTTTCACAATGTTTAATCACTTCTCTTCCAACATCTGAAGTATCTACTGTTGGACCAATGAAGCAACAACAGTTCAATGAATGTTCAAGCAACATTCAGCAAATCTGCAAATATCTGACATCTCTGATCAGGTTTATTGTCAATAACTCATTGCGTCGAACGATAGTTAAACTGGAACCATTATAATACAACAAAGGCAATCTACACAGGCCACTCCAAAGACCTACATATACTACCACTTCAAACCACGCTATCCGTCCCTCTCAACCACTCTTCCAGTTTCGCTTCTCTCTCGGCCTTGAATTCATCAAAATGTTCCGGTAACGGAAGCAAAGGATCTTCCGGCAAACCTTCCTCCGCCGCAAGTTCCGGTTGCCGCCGCTCGTCGGTAATCTGACTCGACAGAGGCAACTCGTCAACCTCTTCGGCCGGCTTATCCGTGACCGCACTTGTTGCTGCAACATGCAGCGGCGGCTGATTATTGAGGGACCCACGTTCCTCGCCGCTCTTGGCTTCTGTTTCTTCTTTACCAGCATCAAGTTGTGGCCACTTGAAACTGTTAGCCCTATCTTTCGCAGACTTGAATACCGACGTAACCGATGGAAGATAAGAACCAGCTGATTCGTCGTCTATTGCAGGGAAAAGCGAATTACGACCCCACGTAGTTGGGGCCCACGACACTGTGCTGCTGCTGCTACCCATTCGGAAGCCTGAACTTGTTGAGCCATGGACCAGACCTCTCTTTGGTTCCTTAGTTGACATAATCGCTATTGATCTCTTCATGTCTCTTATCATATCCTCGGCGATCAGTGAACCGCACTCTTTCATGGATCGGACGACTGTGATCGAATCTTCCAGATCTTCTGCGTGTAACGACGTCTCGCGAGACTTCTCGACGACGTTATTCTTTAGGTTGACCAGGTTGGGGACTGCGTTTTGAGTGTGCTGCTGGACATAGTAGAGCCCTACAGAGGGCTCGTTAGCCATGAACTTGATCATCTCTGCCAGGCTTTCACTTATCTCTGCGAAACCATCGACGGTGGAGAACTCGTGCATCTTCTTGAAGGCGGCAGATGGGTATTCATCACTACAAAACGAGAAGCAAACATGAAGATGAGGAAAGAAAGAGTACTGGTACACAAATCTTGATTTCATGAAACAATGCATATATTCTACAGGAGTTCAGATCTCTACATAAACTTTTTTTTTTTTTTGATAAAGTAACAGAAGACTTGCAAATTTCAACTATGAAACACCATCATAGAGACAAGGAACAATAATGCTCTTAGCAGTTTCTCCAAATTCAACTACATACTAACCATCCAATATGAGGTCTATTCTGCTTTAAGAAAACATATTTTCTTTTTCGTAACAGAACTTTTACGTGTTGCCGGTCGATGTTATTCACGGTTTGATTTGCTTATACTTATGATTTCTGAAGCTTAAGATATAGCATAGCCATGTTTCAGGCGGCCATTACAGTATATGGTTTATCTAACATCTTATTAAATAAAATAAAATAAAATATATATATAATGTAATACAGAAATTAATCTTGCGAATTACTTCTTGATGTAGCGCAAGAATCTTGAAGGAACGGGGTAATTCCAATATTTGTCCATCGGAAATAGAAGTAACTAATAAAATGGAGAAAACAGCCTAATATATAGGAAAAAGTTAACCTACAGAGAATCAAAAATCCAAACTATTAACTAAAAGCCATAAAATATATATATATTTTTTTTCTAAAAAGAATGAGTAACTTTAATCGTAGTCCTAATCAAATCCTAAACCAAGAGTAAGTACTGATGGTTTCTTTAATTGAAGTTGTTTGAGCACTGTCTTTAGCACCGTTTGCTCTTCTCTCACACACACACGCGCGCGCTCCCCGGCACACAGACACGCACACGAAATCTGCCTTTCTTGGCCAAGTCTGTTTTCTCCATCTCAAGTTCTCGTTTTCCCATAATTCTCGGTTAATGCTAAGCAAATATGTCACTGTTATTTAACAGAAAACTGAAGTGGATGGTCCTCAATGTTCTCAAAGCAATCACCACAGGCCCCTCACATTTCACTACATATAGGTAATACTTTTTGGTATTCTCTTCTGGAGTTGCAATGGCTGATCCCACTTCAAAAGGCCATAATCTTTGCACCTTTCCTGGTTTGAATTGTTTATTTCTTTCCCAATATTCCTTTTATTTTAGACCCATAAGACAGCTATCTAGTTTTAGTTTTTTAGTTTCTTAAAAATAGTAGTCCATACATTTTTCTTGTAAATTTGAGCCTTTTATTTTTCCCAGATTTTTTCAAACAAGATAGATGTCCCGTAATTGCATTAGGAAAAAACATTTATCACCTGAAGAGCCTACCCTTACTTCACCAAATTCCATAGGGTATCCCGTTCCACATACGGGAACAACAATTTGTGTCCAAAGTAAAAAAATCAATGAAGTTTAGTACTTAGCAGTAACAGAAACTTGACCAAGACAAAGAATGTGAAGATCACAGCTCAGATGAATGAGAATCCGTACGATATGGTAGCTACTTAGATAACTCAACCAAACTCAACAAGCCTTTTTCCCAGTTAAAGGTCGGGGCTAAATGGATCAATCTCTTTTGGTTTTAACCATTTCAAACAATTTTCTCAACTCTTTCTAGTTTCTTCGATTGGTGCAAATTCTAGGTTTGTCCAAATTGTTCCATTAGGTATCCTACTTTTTTAGCTATACCAGTCATACTTGCCAAAAATGCCAAAGAAAAAGTTACACCAGCCACTTCTTTCTTAACCACCTACCAGCCTGTTCCATACATCAATGAAGGTCTCATAACGCTTCAATGTAACTTACCCACCCAGCACCTCATTTTCTGAATTTCTTATGCACACCCATTAAGTATGTGGGTAACATCCTCCTCTAACTCACCCACAAGCTGGACATATAATAAGTAGCTTAAGTGTTCGACTCATGCACAAGTCGCACAAGCGCAACACAATTCCCATCGCCAGTGCACTTATAACCATACTAGTTACAGCAATTTAATTAGACAGAAAACATAGAGCATTTGCCAAACACAGTTATACGGGGAACATATTTCTCTTCATGCTCATTAGAAGATAATAACAAAAGAACAAGAATGGCAGAGAAAATACTTAGACAACAAACCTAGGCCCCTTGGGCATCGAACTGTGTTGTGACACAGCAGAAGATACCAAGATAGAGTAATGGGTAAATGCCTTACGTTTAGTTCAACTTGACATTTTATTGAAGCTGTAGTAGAAAACTGGCAGCCCAATCCAATTACAACTCACTGCAGACCTTAAAAGACTAGAACTGCAGAAAGATCGTGCCCATTCACACAAGAGAGGAACAAGGAGAATTTCGTATTAATTACCACCACAAAACACCATAGAGGCATAGACCATGTGTTGCTTATCTAAGTTAGCTGATTCGAGAGGAGGTTAACAACTCGGGAGAAGCAATTGGTGAATACAATGCACAACATCTACGCTCATACATATAAGTGAAGCATAGAAATGTGAAGAGTTCTCAGCCCACTCTTCTTGAAGTTTTGTAACTATGGAGTACTTGCAAGCAAAAAGCTTTCCTGTTCACCTCGGGGCACTAGGAACAGATGATAAATGCAGCCTCAACTCTGCTGATAGGAGACATATCACAATATCTGAAGAGGATGAAGAAGTTGCGATGACAACTTTACCATCAAACTGGGCTACGGTGGGAACTAAACTTCATTACTAAACATATTCCAGCCACAAGCCAATGTCTTCAGGTCCAAACCTAGCCCATACACCCTCAACCAACCATTAAGAGAAAGTCTTTCACGGCCAATGACAAAGATAAGGCGGTGGCCAAAACCACCCCAGCACATATTCTGGCATAACCCATGCTAAATATGTGGTGCAGGTGAATTTGGACCGCCATGTAAATATGTTCTTGAACCATGGAATGCTCACTCTAAACCCAAACAAAGCCATAGAGTTAGTCCGGACTGCCATTGACGCCTTTGTTAATTCTAACAAGAAGAGAGAACATTAACATCTCCTCATCCATCAAGTTCATATTCCAGTTATCAAGTCAACTACAAGCATGTGGACAGTCGATTTATTACTACGCCCATAACATAAAATTTTAGTGTATTTAAGTCTGACTAAGCATATATTTCTGCAACTACTTAGCAGGATCATAGTTGATTTGCCAGAGATGTATACCAGTACTGACTAGATGACACCAATAGTGATTATTGGCATGTAAATCCACCTAGAAGGTACAGGTGGGTAACTTTAATAGAACATTAAACCTTGACCTCAGTTTTTATGCTGGTTAAAGGCATTCACCCAAAGTAACACAAACAAACTTGATGCTGAATAATGCAAATCACTCAACTGTAGCGGCTCATGTCAAATCTCACCAGCTAATAACTACATCTCAAAGTCCTACGGATTTCCCAGTCACAAAAGCAGAGATATGGCAACTATCATAACAACAATATAAAAACGACTTACTTGAACATAGATCATGCATCCACTGTGTGACTAATGATGCAATAACAATCTGAGAGATTAAACAACCTGTAGAAAAGACGGAGTCCATTGACATTAGAACTTCAAATATTGTGCAAATAACAGTACTTAAGCATAAATGAGGGAACATCATAAGATAGCTCGAAAACACTGAAAATATAGGGTATCCTAACTCAGCGGAAAATGACAGGAAAAACGAACGGAAAAGCGGCACTCTTGCAGAGCTGTTTTTAAGCAATTTACATCCTCCCTTTTAGGTTCTTTATCAATTTTACTTTGGTCCTCTTTCCACTGCATACCAAACAAGAATAAAAGACTCAATTTTCTCTTAAGCAGCCTGCAGCCAGATAAACTTACCAATTCATATTCATCTCATGTATAGTATAGAAGGGAAAACAACAATGAAAGGTAAAATCCCATTATTTTATAGGCACATTGCTGTTATATTGTCTTCCTAAATGGGTAGGTTAAAAATAGATTAAGAAGAAACTTGATTCTTTTCACCAAAGCTCATGGAGTAAAACTCAGTTACCAGCTCGATCGAATAAGAAAAAATTTAAGCTCATTTGTGCCCCCACAACTGTTCTTTGAACAAAGAAATTCGCAAATGGGAAGTGAAACATGTCAGAATTCCCCAATAAATTTCATGTTTTACCTACATTCCAAACTAACCCAATTTCTATAGCTCACACAGTTCAAGAACAGAACACCCCAACCCTATCAAGAACCAAAATCAACACCCCAAACCCCAGAAAGGTCCACCCACCAAGGGTGTTGTTGCATGAAAACATTACTTGCCCAAAAAAAAAAAAAAAAACCCAGAAAGGTTGCAACTTTAGGTCAAAGGTTTCACAGAAACTCAATACCCACAACACAAAACTTAAGCACTATTGGCTAATTCAACAAGCAAGAAAGACCGATCCAATCAAGAACCCGAAACCCATCTCCATACACATCAAGTATGAATTCATAAAGAAATTGGCAAAGGGAAAGAATCAAACTTACTTTGTAACCCTGTGATAGATGTTGAAATTCAAAGGGGGTGTTTGGACTTTGTAGATCAATTTGTTCTGACTTTGTTGGTAGAAGAATGAAAGGTGAACACGCGCTTCACGTGGGTATAGAGGAGGAAGAAGAAAGAAGCAGATAGACATGAATAATCATTTGATCACCCACCGTAAACAACGAAAGACACAGAATTGAAAAAGGACAAGAAAAATATATTGGTACTACTGTGTTGTTGATTGATGATGATGATAGCTTTTGGTTTTGGGGGTACGCGTGAGCTTCCAGCATCCGACAAATTGGACCTAGAGGTTAAGGCAGTGTTTGGGATGTGCAGCTTCAACAAATTGGGCCTAGAGGTTAAATGGCAGTGTATGGTACTATGGTAGTGTAAATGGTGTCAATTGGGCTGGGCCAGCAGCCCGCCAACACGGGACGCGCATGGCCCACAAAGATGAAGCCCGGACCGGCTATATCGGGTGGGCTGTGCTGGACCGAGCCTTTGTGGCACGCGACATGACCAATGATAAACATTAAAACATAGTCAATTGTTAGTCAGTTTAAAGTTAAAGAGTCTCTCTGTTCTTCATGGGTTATTATACGGTAAGCCTGATCCTGCTTACCGTCATTGGAAAGCTTATTGAAATACCCCGTTTTGTGACTACGGGTATTTTGTGATATTATTATAAGTATTGGGAAGTCAATGTAATTATAGAGAGTTAATTATAATGCTTTGAGAGTTTGGGGGAAACTTTGTGACTTTAATCAAAGGTTTTAGTGTCTTTTACTTGAGTTTGGGGAAGGTGTTTGTCTTTTGGCAAAACTAAGGGGAAATAAGTGTCTTTTGACCTAAATTTTCTTCCTACATAAAAGTTTCCTAATCCAAGAGGGTTTCCTACTTATGAAGTTAATTTTAATTCTAACTCTCATAAAAACCCTCACTCTCCTATTTTTCCTAATCTCTCTCACGTCTCCCTCACTCTCTACCCGTCTCTCTCTCACTCTCTCTCTCTCTCTCGTGACCGACGGCACACCCCCACCGCCGCCGCTCTCTCTCTCTTTCCGGCAAGGTAACTCTCTCTCTCTCTCTCTTTTTCTCTTTTCTTTCTCTCTTTTCTTCTTTCTCTCTTTCTTTCTCTCTATACCCGTCCGCCTCTCTCTCTCCGTCCGCCTCCATGGGCGGCGGGTTTGAGCGGGGTTGGGTTGTTTTGTTTCTTCTTGTCTTTTCTCTTGTTGATCTCTTGATCTTGTGATCACTTGTTCATGATTCATGTACGTTGCATGTAATCTTTAAATTTCAGTTTGTTATTGTTAGGATCATTGTTCATGGATTCGTAGGATTTATAATCAAGTTTTAGGGTTTATCATGTTCTTGGGTGTTGGGAAGAAACCCTAATTTGGAAGAGAAGTTTGATTGAATGATTTGGGAGTTTGAATGATCATAATAGGTGGATAACAATCTGATTTGAATGTGGGAATCATGTTATATTAGGTTTAGTATGATTATAGGATGAACTAGATGCTTGGGGGAAAAGTTTCATGAAGATTGACAATTCCCGTATTGATATTTTGAATGAAGTTGGGAACTTGAAACTAGTGTAACTTTTGATTCAGGAATCGAAATTAAGATCCGTTTGAGGCTAAACTTATTATTTCGAACGTTTTGAATCCAATGGAACTGTTTCTAGACCATGATCTGTTTGGGAAACTGGATTAATAGATTTGGTGGAGTTATGATGGATTATGTATGCTTTAGGTTAGGGGATTTTGAAGCAAAGCTTTGGGTTTATTTTGGAGCATGATTTTAATGAGATGTTGGGGAAGTGTTAGAACCCTAAACCATGGACTATCATATGCATGTAATTAGTATAGCAAGTATATTGCTAGAATATTGGTTTGATTAGCATATTGTTATGTGTAGGTAACGAGTTCGTCGACGACGAGTACGTAGAGTACGTTGATTGATTGCTATTGTTGGAATTTGCTTTGAGGTAAGTAAATGTGCCAAGCCTAGTGTGCTTATCTCTTTCGTGTCAAACGAATATTTGATTTGTTACGTCTCAAAATGTGTTTACATGATACATGACTTGGAATATGCGATTTCTACTTGTTAAATGTTTTTGATAAAAACATCACCATGATAATGAATGAACTATAACGTCAAGTGGAAGATGTTGTGCGGAACTCTATTATTCTCTTTGGGCGGTGTTGGCTGCGGTCCCGTCTCTTTTTAATCCGGTTGCAAGTCCCCGGATAGTAACATGTACTCACTCCTCTAACCGGCGTAGTCTTAGGGGGGTGTCGACACTTAAGGTCATGGACGCTGTGGTTATTTGGTTTTTCCCCGTCACAACAAAGTAATAATGGATTTGTTTGGTTTTGTTAACGGAATGAAGTTAACAATGGATTTGGATTTTTCCTAATAATTATGGAAATTGGTTTGGAAATATATTATGGAAATTGGTTTGGAAATACTATGGAATTGGGAACTCTTATGTTTTAATACAAGAGTCAACTTTATTACCGCTGTGTTTTCGAAAAACTCTTACTTACAAATGAGTCTTTGTTTTATAACTATCCATCATCTTTTTACATGTTTGGATGTTTGCTTACCAGTATTTCAATGCTGATTTTGTACTGTGGTGTTTCTTTTTCATTCCGCACCACAGGTCTAGAAGAAGGTTATCGGGCATAGAAGGGGACGCGCATCACATGGAACATTAGTAGTAGTATTTCAATTTAAATTGAACTCTTTAGTAGTTTAAACGCTTTAGTTGTTTTTTCCGGTTTGTGGCTAGGACGAAGTTTTATGATAATACATTGTTTTAATTAGATTTAATTTAATAGTGTGGATGTTTGTGCTTGCGAACCATGTTATAAAATCTCCTTGTATCCGGGCTCCTCTCGGGTACGGAGTGACATCCCCGGGTCTCCGGCTTGGGCCATTTGGGGGTGTTACACTTATGGTGTTATTGGAGTTGTTTGCAGAGACAGCAATGCTGGTTGGCTTTGAGGTTTGCCAAGAAGAGTAAGTAGGCTTGATCACATTTAGAGGGAGAGAAACTCAATTGCTCATGATCTTGCTTCTCACTATTTTTGTTGTAGTTTTGAAAATCTTCTTTTTTCTGCTCCTAGTTTCTGTCTTGACCACTTGATGTTAGACACTAAGGGTCTGGAGAAAGTTATGATGGTGTTCTCGAATTTTTGACCCCTCACAAGTACCAAAAGAAAGTTAAAGGTAGCAAATTGGTGCTAACTCAAGTGGTAGAGACTTTAAAAGTCCCTGCATGAGGTCCCAAGTTCGAACCCAAATGGTGACAAACAAATAAGTCTCTCCAAAAAAAGAGAGTTAAAGGTAGTTTTGGCCTTCAAAAATTTAGTTGCTTCAACCAGGCCCTCTATTCTAGACAAGCTTGTTGCACTAGATAATCCAAATCACTTTAAAAAATGCTAGCACATAGATCACTTGCTTGAAACACTAAAAGTACTCTACAACTCCATGAAAAGATTATCAAAAAAATGCATCATTTTGTTTTCCAAATCACCGAGTCAAAGTATTCAAGATACATATGAAAACGTCAACTTATGGAGAAAGAGAAGAAACAGAGTGGTAATAGCTTGCCAACTAGAGACAATCTATTTCATCAAAAAAAAAAAAAAAAATACAACAAGAAAGCTCGTCTCTTCCCCACCTTGTGTCTTGAGCAAAGTAGAAGCAGAAACAATAGAACACATGTCTACATTGTCAGGTGATCTAATTTCACTGAGAAAACTGCAAGAACCTCAATGTTGCAGACCTTAAAATGGTGAATACTATTGAAGATTGGCATAAACAAAACAGCGTTTTAGTGGAAGCTATAACTCGGAATCACAGACTTTGAAAAGCACACTGATTACAAATGGGAATCTCGGTAAAGAAATCAACTGTGGTCCTTGAAGGAAGGACGAGTAAATTGGAAGTAAAACTGTTTTTGTAAATTGGGTAAATACTGTTATTGGAAGACAAGTTTATTCAGATGGAGCTAACAATAAGCGTATGGAGCTTGTTACAAGCTTTTACAAATGACGATTCTAGTGGGATCAGAATCTCAATAATAAGCTAACAATCTCATTGCAATTGGGGCAACCCCGTAAAAATCTTTTACTCGGTGCTTTTACCAAGTGGTGGCTCTATATTCTCTTGGTACATTTACTGAGTGATGGAGTTCATGTCTGACGTTTCTGTGTCACCCAGAAACTCTGTTCGTAATTGCATCAGCAATCTACCTAGATAGTTTAGGCCTTCTCCGTCAGGGCCTCCGCCCCAGAAGAGATCATGGGGCGAGGCATTAACCAGTACAGACCCTGCTGTCGTAAGAAGCAAAGACTTCAGATGAGAGTACGTGGAGAACTTGCATTTCAAGGCGCTGTACATGACATCGACCTTGATGGATTCCCAATCGGATCTGACCTGTAAGGAAGACATAAAACGAGCATCATCTAGCAAGCAAGTGAATTAAGGGTACGTTTGGTTTTCTAGGATTACCAGTATTAGCTGGGATTGAATATAGTCCAGGTATTAGTTACCACTGAGTTTGGTTGTTCTGGACTAATTTTAATACCGGTACTAAATAGTGAAAAGAAGGTGTATAACAACCCAAATCAATCCCCTCTCACATGAGGGTATTAGCTGGATTGGACTATTTGTACCTTAACGCTGAATTAATACTGCACGAGACCAAATACATTATTAATTATAGTTCAGCTAGTTCAATCCAATTCTATCCGGAAAGTTTAATCTAGTCCAATCCGGCTAGTCCTGGAAAACCAAACGTGCCATAAAGGGACTTCCAAACTTAAAGTCACGGGTTAACAGCAGGAGTCACGACTTCTTATAAGCATATCAGACGCTAGTAACTTCAGCATTACCCTAACCCCTGCAATTATGGCACTTAAATGAGAACTTTACTGTTAGAAGAAGGGTAAAAGACACATTCACCCACCTCAGATTTGACAGAGACATTTTGACCCCTTCTAGTTGACACTTTCACCCCTTCAGTGCACCAAATTTCAGGCAACCTACAGTCCTTAATTGTGATGCTGTTAGTTTGGGGGTGGAGTTCGGAACTGATCGTGGTTTCTGGAACGAAATTTTCCTCTTAGAGTATGAAATGACATAATCAGGGGGTGTAAGTGTCCTGAATTTTGGCATACTAAAGGGGTGAAAGTGGGTAAAAGACAATTTCAGCCCCTCTAGTTTTGATTGGAGGACACTTTTACCCCTTCCAGTTTGGACAGGCACTTTCACCCCTCTAGTAAGCCAAACTTTAAGAAACTTGGACTCCCTGATTGTGACATCGTTAGACCGGGGCGTGGGATCCGCCACGGAAAATAGTTTTGGAGACATATTATTAGCCCTACATGTCATGCAAAAAGTCTATTATACCCTTGAATAACCCTGATATTTTGCTTGATATGAAGGTAAATTTGTCCCAAGAACTATTTTTAGTGACATACCCCAACTCCAAACTAATGGTGTCACAATATAGGTTGTAAGCTTCTTGAAGTTTGGCACATTGACGGGGTGAAAGGGTCTTTGTGTCAAACCTGAGGGGGTGAAAGTGTCTTTTACCCTTAGAAGAATCCACTTGTTTCATGCGATGATACAATGCATAAGAGCCAATTGAATGTCCAGATTGAGTTCAGACCAGCATTGAACCTAGGTGAGCATTCAATACGCAAGTAGTTATCAGTATCTGGAACCATACCAGATCACGTCTATGTCTCTGCATTCCCCTTGCAATTCTTACTGCTTCCTCAGGACTTCTCGCCGTTCTTATCTCTTCCACGCAACTCCTTGCTACAGGGTCATCTACCCCGACAAACTTTTGCACCTGAAATTAGCAACGAGAAAAGAAGAAGAGGTAAGGGAGATCAGAGAAACAAATGTACAACAATAGCAGGACGCCCCAGTATAGAAATGACTAGTTTCCCCAACCTGGTAATAGTGCTCGGCCGTTGGCCAGGTAAAATCATTGCCACTTTCATCAGCCATTTGAATCGCATGAGGGGAGAAGTTTGAAAAAGAACCATACAGATCCCAAGTCTTGCAAAAGAATATGATACTTGACTCGTAAGGATTAATAGAAGGATCGATTGCAGCAGTTTCCTCTTTTGATGGAATTGCGGGAGTCAGGTCTGGAATGGGATTGAGAAATCCACTTATCAGCATATCAGGTCCAATCTGAAGTTAAAAGATGCAAGTAGAAGAATTTTAAACCATTTAGGCCTTCAGAACCCCGATTCCTAGGCAAAATCAGTAATTAGCTACTGAAAACTGAATAAAATCATGAACCTGCTCATAGCAAACATCAATTAGTTCCAAAGCTTGTGTCATCTCAACCATCCCAAGTTCACCCACTGGAGTTGGTGCATTCTTTCCACCAATTATTTTCGGAGCAACAAAAGAATAAACCTGCATCGGCAGACGTATCATACAAACAGGTCATTTGCATAGAAAAAAAAAAATACAAATAAATTTCAATCGAAATAGCCAAAACAGACAGAACTCAAAAATAGCTGACAATCATGTACAATGATGACTTCATAAAGAACAGACATCAACGTCGCATACCTTGTGTATGACACCAGATGAAATAGCCGATGCAGCCAATGTCCCCCCACACTCCCACAAAATTGAAAGGTAACCTCGATCATACAAGTATTCCATGACATCTCTAGGGTTTAAGATGTCAAACTCCACAACTTCTACACCTTTTGATGCAAGAACCTTCTGAAAGTTCTTTCTGGCACCCCTTTGAGTCGCAACTATGGTCGGCACATCAGTAACTTCCCAAAGATGTGCTTCTTCAGGAAGATTGAGGGTTTGAGACATTACTATTCGCATGGGCACATGGCCACCTCCATGTCTCGCAGTTAACAGCGGATCTGGTCTCAGAGTAGATTACTACAATCAGATCAGAGGTAGAGTATTTACTGAAGCTCCATCAAATCAAACACAACAAAAAAATAAATATTCGTACTGTCCATGCGCATGGTATTGCCTCCAACAATAACAGCATCGCTTCTTCCACGTAATTCAAACACTCGACCTCTTGAAGTTCTACTGCTTATCCATGATGCATGACCACTACTTGCTGCAATTTTCCCTGCCAGCAATCAAAGAAGACGGTTAGCAGTACTGAGACATGTTAGACCCTTTAAGTAGTTGTGGTCAAGGAACGAAGAAGGAATCAGTCAATATTCTTAAGGAGAGTATAATACTCACCATCAAGTGTCATTGCGTACTTCAGAACAGAAAATGGAACACGAGAGGCAACTCTGTACAGCAAAGGAGCATTGACCAAAAGGCAGGATTTTAGAGCTTCCTAAAACAAATAATCTGAAGCATTATTCAAGGAGAAATCTTGTACCTAAGAGGCAGTGAAAATCAGTAAAATATGAAGTTTTAAGATGGCTGCATCTGTTAAGGAATTAAATGAGGGATTTCAACAAGGGAAATAGGTCAGGATTTCTAAAGCTACAGTGCTGGAAAAAATTGATAATTAAACAAAAAAGAGATTGTTAGAGCAACAGTATATTAACCTAAAATCCAAAATTACAGATTTTCAACGACCCCCTTGGCAAGGGGTTTTAGTGTTTTACATGTAATTATCAAAAGCAATGTTGAGACAGTACAGTCAACATGTAACTTCCTTTCCCTCCTGCCCGCGCATGCGTTAACCACACAGAAATGACCCGCCGGTTGACCTCTAACCCCGTCGTAGACAACCATAGCGAACCAATCAATCTCTCAATGAAGGTCCCATTAGTTTACTTCCAAGGTCCAAACCACTCATACATAAGTAAACAGCCATTACCAAACCAATATATCTCACACACTCAAGGCCTGTCACTTTACTTCCAAACAATTCCTAGATTCACGAGTCAGGACAACGTAGCAGCCTAATAAGCCTCTCACACTTCATAAACATTCCGTCATACAGAATCACCTATTCACGAGGGAGATATTACAATATAAAGGTCAGAATTAAGCAATTACTTAGTCAGTTCCGCCTCTTTCTTCCCAGTGAGCTATTCACAGGTCATTTTGATCCGGCGATTTGGTCCGGAAAAAGATGCAAAATTTGGTAATCTTTTCATGGTGTTGTAGAGTAAACTTTGCTCTACAACACCATGAAAAGATTACCAAATTCTTGCATCGTTTTACGGGCCACATCACCGGATCAAAGTGACCTTCAAAGTCAACTAGGAAGAGAGAGGTGAAAGGATGAAGTACTAGTTAAAGCATCTCCAATAGGTTATGCAAATCAATTTTTTAGGCAAATTATAAATAAGTTGGTAAAAGTTAGAATCCAATAGCATATGCATCTTTATATGCAAAAAACAAAATAGGCATCCACTTTGCCAAACTTGGCGATAGGAAAAATCAAATTTCTATTCTATTTACACGGCTCATAACATGTTTCCTAAATTTTCTCACTGATTTCCACTGTTTTCTCTCAATATTTCCGTTTTGCTAACATAAATAAGTAGTTAATGTAAGTATATCTTATTTTTTTCCAAATCACTACAGAAGAAGATCTTAAAATTCTTCATTATCTATTATGAAAAAGTACAATTTTATCGATAATTTTCCTAATATTTGCCACTAGTACAGATGCACTCAAGCAAGATATGAAGGGTTACAATAGTACCATACTAGTACTTTAAAGCCAAAAAAAAAAAAAAAAAAAAAAAAAAAAAAAAAAAAAAAAAAAAACTTTGGAAATGAAGCAAAGAAAATACACAGGGCTCATATATACCTCAGTTTGTTCACTTTGTAGATCCTCACCAAGAACATCAACTTGCAATCCTTCACTTCTTAATGCATGAATAGCATTGCCTCGAAGATGTTGCAAGGGATTCCTGATCCCAACAACAGCTCGAGTAATTCCTGCCTAACATATAAACTCATTAGTCACGGGTATGGTTACAGCCTTTGTATAGTTCCAAAGGCACAGCCATTAAACGAAAACAATAAACCAGGTACCTGAACGAGAGCAGAGACAGCAGCGTGGTCCCCGTAGCAATCACCGGGCTCCATGTTCAGATAGGCAGTAGCGCCCCTGCAACGGTCACCAGCGGCCTCAACTGCCTGGACCTCAGCAGGCTTTGTCCCCTGCGCATAAAGGTATCCTTCTCCTCCCACTTTCCCGGAGGGTGTGACGACCACACATCCGAAATTAGGGTGCGGAGATGTGAATCCAGCAGACTTGTCAGCGATCTCGGCAGCACGTTGGATGTACACAGCATCTAAGGCATCCAACTTCTTACTGATGTTATTGGTCTTGCAAACAATATTAGCAGGAAAAGCTCCTAATGTGAATCCCATTTTCGTAACAAGGGAACAAGATACTCAATGAACGCTCTGCAAAATCAATTGCCAAATTTTATTAGAGGTAGCTTTTTTGTAAGAAGATGTTTAGTCTTTTCTATGGAAAGTTTGTAAACATACAATTAAGAAATTATTTTTGCAAAATAGTAGCAATGATAAATAATCCAAATGCCACCCCCCCCCCCCCCCCCCCACCCCCTACTGCCATTGTCAAACCTACCCAGTAATCTATCATAAAACTCATAGAATGGAGTCCACATAATATCTACCTAAAAGTTTGGCGTAACTCTCACTTTCCACACAACTCATTAATCATGTGATATGTCCTCAAAGAAGGTTGTCTCATCGTTCTACTGCATGGATTGCACCGTTGGAGTGAGAGTTTGGCGGGCAGTAATCATGTGGATCACCTGAAAAGAGCGAATGGTCGAGTTTTGCTCCAATTGTTTGTGTCTTGGAGAAAGATCATATCTTTCATTTGGCATGCATTGGCTCAAAGTTCTGATTATCAATAGTTTTGGTACACTTTCTAGCGTTAAGATGCTTCCGGACTAGAATAATCTTCTTCCAATGTTTAAAAGTTCCAATAAGATCAAAAGATGAATATACAAGAAGAAAATATCGCTTCTTTGTATTGGCAGCATGGGTATAATATCTGAACTTTGTAATACACCTTAGCAAGTTGGTAAAAACATTTTGAGCTATTACCCTTGAAAGGGGTATCCAACCCAAAGATGAATGTTTAAAGTTGAGATTACTTTTACCGGCCATGTTTCTCATGCTATATTGCAAGCTGAGTTGGGATGCCAATTGGATTCGACCTGATAGGGTATCCGGTATGATCTGACCCTAACAGAGTGTACTCAATCACATGGATTGGATATGGATCACATGTTTTATCATCCGTGAAACTCGATCCGATCCAATCCGCTTTTACCAATTAAAATCAATAATGTACATGCAATCATATAATTATAAGTAGATTTTTACTATCTGGAATTTTGAAGAATAACATGAGTCGCTATGTACATGCTTGTCATGATAAAATTGATGAATTCATGCTTGCAACGTGTAAATAAATCAAATCCTTATTGTAATTCGTGATTATCTTAGGCCAAATAAACTAAAACTATTGTTCGTTATGATCTGATGCATAATTCAATTCGAATCGAAATCTGATCCGTACCCTGTGGACTGGATTTAGGCATCCCTATTTCTCGTGTGGGTATAATTTCTAAAACCAGCCGGATCGGTCGTCGGACCGGTTCAACCGAGAACGGGCACGAAACGGTTCGGTTCACCTGTTGAAACAAATAAGTTGAACCGTTTGAACCACCAATTAGTTTACTTAATCACTTTTATTTTATGTTTTGGTAAGGAACTCCGCGCCCTTGGGATTGTAACCAAATTCTTAACCATCAAGCTACACACCGGTTACACTGTGTAAAGTTTATGACATAGAACAAATTTCATATATTTAGTTGCACTTATTCTAATTAAATATACGTTATGCAATTGAACCGGGTGGTTGAACCAGTGAACCGACTATGCATGTGGGGCGCGCCTGCCTTTGGAGTACCAGTGAACGGCACCAGGGTTCTTTCTAGGCTGTTACTGGTAGAGATGTTATTGTTGGGTACTAAATTAACCTGGCATATTATCTGACACCAGCGACGCATAGAACATAAGATCCACGTTGAAAAGGGTCTAATTTAAACGTTACTTTCTGACCTTAGCCTGCTCCCACATAGATTTGGTAGAAGAGAAGAGCTCACTGAAGAAATGCCGAGCTTACAAGTGGATATAGGTTTTACTATCTGAAGTACAAAATATTAAACCTAACCTAATCCTATAATGACCATAAAGTTCACCTCTCTCACAAGTTTTCCCAAGTTACCTGGACTCTTCAATCTCGGCACCATACCCAGCGGCGGACTTACATAGGGACAAGTGGGGGCTATAGCCTCGCTCAACTTTTTTGAATCGCATTTTTACCCTTATTTTGTTATAGTTTTTCAGTTTAGCCCCGACAAAAGTTTCACTATAGCCCCCACTCAACTTCATAAAATTTATTTTACCTTTATTTTGTTTCGGTTTTTCTGTTTAGCCCCCACAAAAATTCACTATAGTCTTAAAATTTAATTTTACCCTTACTTTCTTTGATTTTCCAAATTTAGCCCCCACCGCAAGGAATTTCTGGATCCGTCCATACCGTGTCATAGACTCAAAGGAAAGGCTATTGTTTATCCAAAGTAATGTAGCATCAGTTTCTTGTCTCCAGAGTAGCTCTGATAATGCTATTGTTTATCCGAAGTGGGAATTCCATGAAATGTGTCATGGACTCAAAGGAAATGCATATGTGTACATTTCTGCAGCATAATGCTGCTTATACACCCTATAACGACAAGCTTTTAAACTTTGCTGCACAAAAAAACTAAATTCTAATTGATAGATTTTGATAATATGTCACAAGTATTGCTTAATTCCTCTACATTAAATAAAATGATTTTTTTTTTCTGGCTTAGAATGATCTAGTTTCGGCCAAGGCAATGGCTAAATTACCTCCAAAACCTAGTAGTTCAAAACCCTAACTTAATTTGGAACCTGACGTGCCTAGTAATGAACAACAACAATACTCTCCAATCACAAATGCAGATTCAGAAAAGTGGCTCGAGAGGATGCTAAACAGAAGACGATCGGATGAACTTACCGGGAAATTGGAGGTGATCACCGGAAGTGACGTCAATCTCGAACACAGCCGTCGCCGGTGAGCCTGCTCGCCGTCCGTCAGAACACTTACGCCGGAGCGAGCGATTGACAGGGGCGAGTCGAAACTATAATGGCGGCGTTGCAGAGAGATGGAAAAAAAATATTCCGCATAATCACACAGATTCCCCAAAATGTGGGTAAAATATACTTTTAACCCCCTAGATTTTGATCAAAATACACTTTTATTCTTTCTAGTTTAAAAATGGATAAGGTATTTATTGGGACTAGCCCCACCACGTGGCGTGCCTACATAGCGGGGTATGTCAATCAGTTTATTTGACAAATATTAAAAAATTGATGGGTTTCATCTGACTAATGCATGTTTGTCAGAAACTGATTGGAATGCCCCACAACACAAGCATGTCATAGTGATGGGGCTAGCCCCAATGAATATTTTTCCCTCTTTGGTGTGTCAAATTCCAAAGCACGTGTCTCGCTAAGAGTATCTCCAAGAGATGGCCTATAAGTTGTCTTTGGCACAAATATAGGCCAGTTTTGCTCAAAATGAGCTCCAACAGCTGGTTTAAAATCTGGCCTAAATTTGAGCCAGGTCTATAATTGGACCAGTTCTGGCCTAAACTGAGGACAATTTGAAGCTGGTGTACAAAATAAAAAACTCTGATTTATAACTCTGCTCCTCCTCTCATCATCCTCCTAATCCTCCACTGCTCCTCCAATGTTCGTATTCACCATTGCAACGATTAATTTATAAATACTTGTCAACAATCAAAGTGAAAAACACAAAAAGTTACAAAAAATACCTTAAACTCGCTTCAATAGTATAATTAATTCAATATTAATTTAATAAAATGTGATGATAACTTAATATAGTAACATAATTATTTAATAATGAAAACTATAAAATAATAAAATAATGTTGATGGCCTATATTTAGGCCAGCTGCTGGCTGCTGGAGCAGAAACTCAAAAAGTGCAGGTATAAAATTTAAGACAGGTACAAATATAGTCCAAAGACAATTCGACTGTTGGAGATGTTCTAATAGTGACATCATTAGTTTGGGGGGGGGGGGGGGGGGGGGTTATAGTAGTTTTTTTTTGGAACAATTTTGTACTCTTAAAACTGCAAATAATATATGATAAAATTTTAATAATTCATGATAAGCTGCTAAATAATAAATTTTAATAATATATGATAGAATGTCTCTTTCCCTTTTTTATAAGTGAAAAAATTACATTTTATCATTTAATCCTCTCTAATCGCAGTGGTTATAGTACTGACTACTCTGCAAATTAATCTGCGGGTAAGACAATTTGTTGTTGGTCCGTTTCCATCTGAACCCACTTTGAGATCCTGACTTTCTTGATAAAAAGTAAATGATAGGGTGAAGCGGCAAAGTGTCATTTCCCAAACTAGAAGGAATAAAAGTGGAGAAATGCTATGCATTCCAACTCTCATGTCCCACCCGTCCCAACTTGTCATGTCAATTATATCAACCAATCACTTTGAACATTTTTAATATAGTGGTGGGTTCTGTTGTAGAGGTGATCAAGTTAGGACATGGTTGGGACATGAGAGTTGGCATGCATAGCATTTCTCATAAAAGTGTCTTCGTGTCCAACTTGAGGGGTGAAAGTGTCTTCACCCCAATACTCTGGTTAAATTAAGAATTTACCCGTGTGATCACACTCGTCTTTCAGTATGGTCCTTGTTCTCCAACATTATCTGTTTCCAGAAATCTCTCAGGTACCAGTAGAGAGACAGAGAGAGAGCTAGTATGGCTTCTACTGTCTTCATAACTCAAAGCCTCTGTATGAGGGTTTCCCCAAGATTCCCAGTTTCTTCAAAGCCTTACCAACTAGCAGCTTCACAAGTTTTATCAACTAGTCGTACCAAGCTCAACCTCATCCCCAAATCATCTGCTCAAGGTTTGTGCTGCTTCTTGCCTCACAAAGTTTCTTTCCTTTTTCATCATGTCATGAGTTCTTTATGAATTGATCACTTTATGTTTCATCAGTTTATGAGAAAGCAGTCTGTTGTTGTTGTTGTTTGCGAAATATGGGTACTGCTGAACCTAGAATACCCTAGGATGCTATCTGGGTCAGGACAGCTATACTGTCCTTAGGGATGAAATCCTGTGAAATAAGGATGTTGAACTGCGTAAGATCGCCATTTCGCCGATCGGTCCATCATCTGAACCAACACTAGTCACAAGACTTATAATCTGGATAATGTATCAGATAAAATTGCAATTGGCTCAATTACACGGATGGTGAATCTTGTTTGAAGAATGCAACCCCAATCCGTACGACAGTTTTCATTGTTAAAGATGATCAGAATTGAATCGCCAACATCTCTTGGTTGCAAAAACCTTATGTGCCGGGTAGAATTCACAGCATAGGTCCTGCTACTAAGAAATGGAATAAGAACTAAGCCCAATACAGGTTGGGTAAAGAATAAGAAGAGGGGGATAAGATATGCTATCAAATCCCACATTTGGTGAAGGATATGAGACAGGTATAAATTATCCTCCTTCACACCTATATTCAACTTTTTCCAATTTCAGATAAGGGAAGTAAGGGATATTTATTACATGTTGCGCATCATATTCTGCCCTAACCAAACACTTGAGAACAAATTTTCATATCCTGCCTCATCCCACAATCATCATATCCTACCTCTTATCCCGGCGTGTGTCATATTCCACTTTCTTATACCTTTATCCAAACGAGGCCAAATGTCAGCATAGAAGGGAAGATAAGCAAGTTTCTCAGAGAAGTTCGTTTATGTTGGCCCTGTTACGCTCTTAATTCATTCCCTTTAGGTATGAAAAATCTAGGCCAACAGCTCATGCGCAGCTTCTCTTTTCTGATTTCTTCCAGTATCTGACTATAGGATGCTTTTGAGTCATGAAAGCGTATCAGTGAACTCTGAGTGACATTTAGAAAGGCTAGGGATGGAGTTGAAATCATGGTTTCTTCTAATTACAGAAAGGCTTCTTCTTCCCCCTTCATAGATAAGCAGATTTTTACAGGAAATCAGTGGTGCTCCCTCAAAATATGACAATCATTACACGGAGAGCTTCATTTTTTCTTTCAGTTGAAAACACGAAATCTAGTTTTCATGATCTCCAGACCCAAGATTGGGTTTCCTCACAGGCCGCATGCTATTTGACTTTTGATGATTCCTTCTGTCCACTTGGAATTAGAAGATATTGCGACGAGTCTTTGTACTTTGATTCGTCATTCTTTTATGATCTTCTATTTTTGATGATACAGGAGTTTCCAGTGAGTTAGTTGAGGAACCCAAGTTTGCTCCTCTAAACGCTGATGATCCTCAATATGGTCCACCTGTAAGTTGCGGTTAGTTCTTTGCCAATTTTGTCGAGATATCCTGTCAGATAACAATTTCTGTTAACGGAATGTCATCTGAGATTATATCTTTCTTTGCAGGCTTTGCTGTTGTTAGGATTTGATATAGAGGAAGCAGCCAAGGTAATTTTTGCAGGCTTTGCTGTTGTTACGATTTGAGATAGCAAGGAGCTTTGTCGGCAAAAAAAAAGGCTGTTTCATGAAGAATGCCACTGCTTAGTTTACGTAACTGTTTCTTACTGCAGATACAGCAGTTTCTGAAAGACATGGACGGTGACTTCTTACAGGTGAGCTCTCACCACCTCCGCCACCACTGCCACCACCACCACCGCCATTTTAGCTGTGTGTTGATCTATTGAAGACTTGTTGTACCACAGATTATTTTCTGCACAGAAGACATGATTTCTCGGCCACTTGGGGAAGCAGTGAACACAAAGCAATCAAACATAGACTCCTCAAAGGTTAATTTTCTAACCTACACAAAATCACTCCCGAATCGTCCAAGAATAACAGTATTGTAACTGCATAATGTGCAGATTGCAAAATCACTCCCGCGAATCTGCTTCTTATCTGGTCTCACTGGAGAGGAGATGATGATGTTCATTGATGCCTTTCCAGAAACTGGTACCCACCGTCACTAAAACCTTTTTTTATCATTACATAATAATAACGTTACATATCAGTATTCAATGTTTAAATCTCATCACCATTCCATCGTACGCAGGACTGGAACCTGCTGTGTTTGCAGCACTCGTCCCTAACAATGCAGATAAACTACTCGAAGAGCTAATAGAAGAGATTATGGGAGACCATGAAATGATGGTAAGCTGATAACCTCTCAACTTGCTGCTTATATTAGACATTTTTAACTCATCATCTTAACTTTGTCTTCTCTGATGTAGTCTGCGAGGGAGAGGAGCTAGCATTGAGAAGCCTAATTCAGTGTTTCCCTTTGCAGAACGCCATTCTACAAAGTTTCATGTTTGTAACAAAAGTAGTAAAAAGTTAGCGACATTGCTGTTGAAAAATCAAGCTAATACTGTAAGCATTGATTGCTAATTAGGGATTACGATAGAATCTTGTTCGAATACATAAGACTACATGGATTGTACATGGGGGAGGTTAAGGAATGCATTTCCAACTGCATAATTTAGTACTACAAGGGTTGTGGTTCGAAATTCATATGTTTCTGCTCTCTTTCGCAACAAATTCAAGTGCCTTCGTTTGTCATTTCTTCCCTCTTTCGGCCGTTGGCGCAAAGTAGCATGTATATGATTCCTTATGTTCGGCATCAAAGATCCCTGGATGTGCAAGGCAACCTTGACAATCAGATAAATCTGACAACTTCTATGCCGAGTCGGAAAAAAATCTCAAGTATCCAACACTAACCATCAACACATCCTACAACAAACCACAATATCAGTTTAAATGACATTCTCAGGGGTTGAAACTCAGGCTCTGAATGACTAGCACAACCTGAACAGATAGCAAAATATTACAGGTGGCTGTGAAGTACTAGTGTAAGGGAGCAATGGAACAAGACGGCTTTTCCACAGTACATATTTCACCAAATCATCTTTCAGATTACAAACCACTAAAATGAAAAATCCCACCCCCAACCAAAAAGAAAGAAAGAAAGACGAGAAGAACCAATACTGTTGCCTCCTCACCATGAAGAGAAAAGGAAGAAGAACCTCACCCCTAGGCAACCTTGGAACCAACGATAATTTATAATATATGCGCCGTAAATCCACCCAGCATTGTGATGCTAATCATCAGTCACTCCAATTGAATTCCTTCCCGAGAAAAGATGGCCTGAAGAACCAAGCAATGCACTCTTTCAGACCGCTTTTTACTGTACAGATGTGTTTTCGAACATAATTCCCAATAGAGGCACGATCTAGCCTATTTACCAAGTGTGTACTTTTACACTTTTATAAAATAGGAAAGTGTCAAATAGAGTTACGTTTAAATCAAATTACGCTTACAAAAAAAACACCATGCTTTTGGTAAACAAGTTAAAATTGTGCCCATGTTGGGAATTAAGTTGAGATTAACCATGCCTACGGTAGAAACCCCTCTTTGAGATCCCATCCTCAAGTTTTATATCCATTATTAGTTTCCAATTTTTCAGTAAACCTACTATACCTACCCGAACTTAACATAGCTCACTTTTATACATTTTCAACAATAAGCAAAATTCTCTCCCCGGTTCTCAACCTCATCCTTTCCAACCCGCAACTCCTGGCCCTTGAAAAAATCCAAAACGATCAATGTTGTTGCTGACTAGCACAGCTATCTACAAAGCTATTCAACTAACGCACACACTCCTATAATCAGGTTGATTCACAAACTAAACAAAATTGCATCCCATTCTTTCTCACAAGGATGCAACTTCCAAATCTTACGAGATATGAAGTATGAGCAGCACGACCCAGGAGACATAAGCTTCAGTAGATAGAATACACATACAAAAAGACTTAAAACCGTGTTTCAGACGGATAGACATATGGAAATTCAAACGTGGCCATGGGTCCTCTTTTTTCTTTAAACTTTGAATAAACCTTCAGAAAGCCATAAAGTAACTTCACTCTCAAGTCACTAGATCACGCACATGCTCATTTATACAATTTTCGGGAAACCGCAAGTGCCCACACACAGCATAATTTCCCTCCCATATAGAAAGACATCAAAACATTCAAATATCCACCCACACCCAAGAAACACTCAAGAGAGACTCAATTTGAATCTACACATCAACAAAAGCTGAAGTTGAAACTATCTATCCCCTCATTCATAGAAGAAACATGACAATGCAACTAACAGAAAACCAGCCCCAAACTCATGGAGTATGCATAGTAACACATATATCCCTTCATTTCAAGTCCCAAATAATTTAGGTTCTCTGAGTATTTAACAGAGCTCATGTCCCCAGAATGTTACATTCAATAATCTCACTGTTAGAGCACACAACCCACTGTCATTGGATGCTGTAACTATTACTAATATATGCGTACAACTTGCTTACTCTTCTCATCAAACTTCATTTAGGTCATCTATCAATTTGGTAAAACTGAATTTGTTGAAGAGACCACCTTAATTAACACAGCTCCAACCTCTTTAAATCCCACGGGTACTTAACATCCCATAGTGTGAAGATACCGAACACAATCTCCCAGTCATGACGTATCACTACATCAGTACACCGAATGGAGCAGCGTGGGAACACATACGACACAGCAAAGAAACCAAGAACTTTACGGACTAGGTGTTGCCTGACCATGGAGGATAACAAACACCTATTAATGCTAGTTAAAATTTCTAGCTCACTGTCACACAACGAGGTCTTTCAGTTGAATTCCAAACCTCCATGGTTAAAACGAGACCCACTAGTTTGGACTCGAACCAGGGGAAGCATGTTCCATCCAAAGTTCCAAACACTTGGTTTGAAGGTCGTGTTAAAGAATAAACTTGTCCTCGTATCAGATAAGACTTAATCAAATTCAACCCAAGTGAGCTGATGACTTAATTTTTTGAAGGTCGTTATTTAAAGGTTTGGTTTACCACCCAAGTCATATATACATAAAAGTGATATAAACTAAATTTTGATTTTATTTATATGGAACATACTTGCAAATCTAAAACCATTCCTGGTTGCTCTCCTACTTGGTCTGCATCACGATATGCAATTAAGTAGCTCTACAAACATTTTCAATTTCCACATGAACCATTACGAAGAACATACAATTAACATCAAAAAACAAGTTTCATTCAATAAATACAAGTTCACGATCATTTGCATTCACGAAATGAGGAATCTACCAATCCCACAAAACATCACACAAACAGAAACACAAGCTTCATACCTCAAATCAAATTCGCAATCAATCCTCATCACTCTCATCGCTAAAGTACCCCTTCTTCTTCTCCTTCCCCCTCTTCGCCTCCTTCCTCTTAACAGCCTCCTCTTTCTCCCTCATCAACAACCTCTTATCCGCATCCCTATCCACCACAGAAGCCCAATTATCCTCCTCAAACACCACCTCTCCCCCATCTTCCCCCTCCTCATCCTCCCACTCCTCCTCCCCACCTCTCCTCCCACCGCCGCCACCCCCTCGGACACCATCCCCATCCCTTTTCGCTCTCTTCGACGGCTCGGGCCTCTCCCTGGGCCCAAACACATTCCTCGGGCACTCATACGACAAATGCCCACCCTCCCCACACTCATAGCACCTACTCTTGTCCTTATACACCTTCCGACGAATAAACTCCGAGGCTCGGCCGTTATCGGAGGCGATTTTCGCCGTTAGGGTTCTGCCGTTGAGGACCTTCCCGTCGACGCCACGCGCCGCCGCGAGGGCTTCGGCGCGTGAGACGAAGAGGACGAAGGCCACGCCCTTGCTGCGGCGCGTGTGGCGGTCCTTGAGGATGGTGACCTTGGCGACCTTGCCGAAGGCGGAGAAGATGGTGGAGACGTCGCAGTTGGTGAGGGTGTAGTCCAGGTTGCTGACGTAGACGGTGGATTTTGACGGTGCTAGGGTTCCGCCGCGGTTGGGTTGTGGATTGGCGGAATTGGTGGTGGTGGTGGTTGGTGGTGGTGGTGGTGGTGGTGGTTGGGGTGCGGAGGCGTAGCGGTAGTAGAAGGTGTCGTCTTCGTCGCTGTCGTCGTTGTTCGTCTTCTTCTTCCGGACCATTGTTAGATCCAAAACTGATTACAGTCCAGAGTTCGGTTTAGGAGTAATTTTTTTAAGTTCGGCACACAGAAGGGGTGAAAGTGTCATTTTTGAAACTAGAAGGGTTGAAAATGTCCTTCCATGAAACTATAGGGGGGAAGTGTCTTTTATCCTTTTCACTCCCTCTACTTTCGAAAAGCACACTGTACCCCTTCAATGTGCCGAACTACAATTAATTTACACTACCAGTCTGTCCCAGCTCTTTTTTCCTATCTGATTTTTGGCGCTATTCACTGGGTCACTTTGACCCGGTGATTTGAATAGCAAACCGAGTAATTTTTTGATAATTTTTTCATGGTGTTGTAGAGTAATAGTTGCTTTATAATATGGTGAAAAAATTATCACAAATCGTATTTTGCTATTCAAATCACCCGGTTAAAGTGACCCAGATACGAGTCAAAAAAGTCAGATGGAAAGAAAGAGCTGGGACGGACTGGAATCTGAGTGTGAGACATTTAGTTTGCGAGTGGAGTCTGTCATTGAAAATAATTTTAGAGACCAATTCGAGCCCTATAGCATGTAAAAAGTCTAATACACCATTAGGTAATAACACATACAATCTTCATAACAAGAGGACAAATTTGTCTCAGAAATTATTATTAATTTTACTGACGGCTCTCAATTCCATACTAACGGTCTAACAAAATGGGGTTTAAATATTTTGGACATCGGCACAACTAAAGGGATGAAAGTGACATTCTTGAAACTAGAGGGGGTGAAAGTGTCCTTCAATGACACTAGTGGGGGTGAAAGTGTATTTTATACTAATAACAATAAATAATTTTCTCAAACGTAAGGGATAATAAGAATAATAATCCTAATTCGGCAATTTTACTGATAAAGAAACTTTCACCCCCTCTACTTTCGAAAATGACACTTTACCCTTTCAATGTGCCGAACTATAATTAATTAACGCTTTCTGAATGTGAGGCCCTTAGTTTGCGAGTGGAGTCTGTCATTGAAAATAATTTTAGAGACCAATTCGACCCTTATATCATGCAAAAAATCTAAGATATAATTGAGTAATGCCTATAATTGTAATAACATGAGGACAAATTTGTCCCAAAAGTTACTTTTGTTGACGGCTCTCTAACAGTGTAATAATATGGCGTTTAAATATTTTAGAGTTCGGCACACTGAAGCGGTGAAAGTGTCCTTTTCAAAACTAGAGGGGGTGAAAGTGTCCTTCAATGAAACTAGTGGGGTGAAAGTTTGTTTTACCCTTCTAACAATAATAATTTTCTCAAACGTAATCAGTTTGTTTTTGGAGGGATGATAAGAATAATAATCCTTTTAATAAACTAATTATGCAATTTTACTAATGAAGAAAACTAAATTTGAGTCATATTCAAACTCTACTGCTCGTCACTATAAAAAGGCACATCGTCAGGATTATATTTCTTCAAAACACTTCTCATCAATCAGAAACCTGTGTGTGACAGTTTAGAACTTGAAGGCTAACGTCAGCTATGTAGAAGTACTTTCTAGGTTGGATCACCATCATCATATTACTTCTTTGTTGCAGTATCAGAACCAGTGAAGCAAGAACTCGCAGGGCTTTCCCCAAACACATGGCCCTGCACCCATCCGAACTCGGACTACTCGTACCACCACCATATCAACCTCCAAAGTTACGGTTCCAGCCTTTAAGGCCGGGGCGGATGAAGAATCGGCACCCTATTCAATACGGGTGGCGTGGACCCAGGAATTCCCTTTCGGCCAACGAAGAATCGGCACCCTAATTAATACGGGCGGCGTTTCTGTTGGGCCGCACCTGAAAATGTCAATATGCTGCTCTGGCTCCTGGGGTTGATCTAAGTTTCAAACGGAAGAATTTTAGGCAAACAGCAATAGATTCTAAGTCAACGTGTCAGATCAACTCAATAGTGCCGTGAAGAACTTATGATTATTGTTCTTTTTTGTTTCTAGACATAGTTTGTTTGGTTTGGTTTGTTTTGATGGTACGTTTGTTATGAGTTGTTTTATCTATCTTAATGAAATCCTTTTCTTTGTGAAAAAATGAGCCAAAAATTATGCATATCTATGATATCGTATTAAGAAATGTTCAACAATGTTGGTTACTGGTAATTGTTATAGTCTCTTTGATCAATTACCACTAGTGTTGATAGTTCTGGAAGCATTGAGAGGTACATGGACATGAAAAACTAAAACAAAACGTGTAATTGCTTTCAGATGGAGATCACACTCATTGCAAACACACACACGTATAAAAAACCACAACAAACCCTAACCGTAAACAAAGAAACCTTTGTGATAAACATTAACTTTGGCAGCTGCATATAAAGAGAAGATCATCATCATCCTATTTCATGGTCATATATTGTGTTGATACTTCTTTTTGTATGCATTGGCTTGAGTAATGGCTGAAACGAAATATGTCGTATAATATGCATACCAGTAACTAATTTTTGTTTGGACGAGCTTTGATATCATTTTTATAAATAATATTAGACATTTTTCCCTGTTTGATGAAAAATAATAGTAATCCTCGTATGAAATTAATCAGGTCTGCTGTGACGTATTAATCTACAGGATTTGTGAAGTCAGCATACCATGGACGAATTGGGCTGTAGAGCCCCGCTATAAGAGATGTACATTAAGGTCGGCGGATGGACGGAATTGGAGGAGGTGGTGGTGGTGGGGGGGGGGGGGGGTTGGGGTGCGGAGGCGTAGCGGTAGTAGAAAGTGTCGTCTTCGTCATCGCTGTTGTCGTTGGTTTTCTTCTTCCGCACCATTGTTAGATCCAAAACTGATTACAGTCTAAGAGTTCGTACATTGAAGGGGTGAAAGTGTTGTTTCTCAAACTGTGAGGGGTGAAAGTGTCCTTTAATGAAACTAAAGGGGAGGAAAGTGTCTTTTATTCTTGTTAGGTAAAAGACACTTTCACTCCCTCTAGTTTCGAAAAGAACACTTTACCCCTTCAATGTGCCGAACTACTATTAATTTACATTCTCTGAATGCGAGACCCTTTTATTGCTAGTGGAGTCTCTGTCATTGAAAATAATTTAAAGACCAATTTGAGCCATATAGCATGTAAAATGTCTAATACACCATTGGGTAATAACGCATACAATCTTCATAACAAGAGGACAAATTTGTCCCAGAAATTATTATTAATTTTATTGACGGTTCTCAATTCCAGACTAACGGTCTAACAATATGGGGTTTAAATATTTTGGATTTCGGCACACTAAAGGGATAAAAGTGTCATTCTTGAAACTAGAGGGGGTGAAAGTGTCCTTCAATGAAATTAGTGGGGGTGAAAGTGTCTTTTACCCTTGTAACAATAAATAATTTTCTCAAACGTAGGGATAATAAGAATAATAATCCTAATTTGGCAATTTTACTGATGAAGAAAACCAAATTTGAGTCATATTCAAACTTTACTCCATGTCACTATAAAAAGGCAACATCGTAAGGATTATTTCTTCAAAACACTTCTCATCAATCAGAAACCTGTGTGTGACAGTTTAGTACTTGAAGGCTACCTTCAGCTATGAAGAACTACTTTCTAGGTTGGATCACCATCATCTTTGTACTTCTTTGTTGCAGTATCGGAACCAGTGAAGCAAGAACTCGCAGGGCTTTTGCCAATTACATGGCCCTGCACCCATCCGAACTCGAACTACTCGTACCACCACCATATCAACCTCCAAAGGAGCCTATTCCATACTTGAATTTTGGGCATGGACCAAGAGTTGACTTTTGGCCAACGATGAGTCCGCGGCCTATTGAATACCCGGAAGACAAGAGGACTTATAATTTCTGTAAAGTCTTACCTAAAGATACCAATATCCTGCTCTGGCTCCTGGGGTTGATCTAAGTTTCAAACAGAAGAATTTTAGGCAAACGGCGATAGATTCTAAGTCTACATGTCAGACCAACTCAACAGCGCCGTGAGGAACTTAGCTTATTATTCTTTTTTTGTTTCTAGACATAGTTTGTTTGGTTTGGTTTGTTTTGATGGTACGTTTGTTATGAGTTGTTTTATCTATCTTAATGAAATCATTTTCTTTGTGAAAAAATGAGCCAAAAATTATGCATATCCTAAGAAAAATGTATAATGAGTCTATGATATTGTATTTAGAAATGTTCAACAATGTTGGTTAATTGTTAGAGTCTCTTTGATCAATTAGTAGTGTTGATAGTCACATGGACATGAAGAACTAAAACAAAACGCGTAATTGCTTTCAGATGGAGATCACTCTCATTGCAAACACACACACACATAAGAAGCCACAACAAACCCTAAAAGTAAACAAAGAAACCTTCGAGATAAAACATTAACTTTTGCGGCTGCATATAAAGAGATGATCATCATCAGGGGCGCAGGAAGTTTTGTTAGGGGGACACATTAACACCAACAAGTCGTCACAATTTTCTCACTATAAAAGTGAAGGTATCATATATATATATATATATATATATATATATATATATATATATATATATATATATATTTGAAAATACATGTAAAATTTTAGAGTACCCTGAACAAATTTAGGTTATTTTTACTATACTTTATCTTAAATATTATATAGTTGTAGTCTTTTAACAAATTCTAAAATTGTTTGGTCTTTTTCTAAATAATTTTCTAGGGTAAAACTTGAACTTCAATTAAGCATTAAAACTTGGGTCTGGGCTTGAGAGGCCCTTTACATTATTTTGCAAGATCTTAGATGCCCAATGGGCCTCTTGGGTACCACACTTCTCGGCCCATTAGTTGGAGCCCATATTTGGCGTACAGATGAGCAACCTCGTTTGACTTTCTCACCGAGTATTGAAAACGGCAATAAACAAAGCTTCTGGAGACCCTGATGGCTTCATTCAATATGTTGCCTAACTTCTCTCTTCATTCCATATGCTTTCCATTTCTTTAACCAAAGCCAGTGCATCTGTCTCGAAGATGACTCTTCAGTACCCCGCCGTCGCAGCAAACTTCACTAATTCTATTAGAGAATGAAGCCCAAAGAGTCCTGTTGGACTACAAGAATGCTGGACTACAAGAATAGGCCAAACATTATAGAAGCCCTATTTTAATATTGTATCAAAAGTCCAAACTATAAGGGCCCGTTTATTAGTCGGAGATAACCCTAACCCTAATTGCCTCTCTACCTCTTCACCATCCTACCGTTAGGTGCCTATCCCCCGAATTCGACCGTTGATTGTCAACCCTATTTAGTGCTCTTCGGTTACTGTAGCGTTCATTATGTAAATACAGTTTCTCTCTCTATGAATACAACTCTCCGATTTCCTTCATCTTCTTGTATCTCTATCATGGTATTAGAGCCATGAGTGCTCTCTCCACCACAATTTCACCGGCGGCTTCAAATCCGCTTGCGATACTCTCAAATATCCACAATCTAATTCCATACAAGCTCTATTCATCCAACTATGTTGTGGAAAAACCAACTAACATCTATTCTCAAGATCCAATCTCTTTATGGCTATGTTGATGGCTTTGTGCCATGTCCTCCTAAATTGCATTGATTTATCCTAAAGATTTTCAAACAGCGAGTCCATGGGTATTTGAACCCGAATTTCTTGCCTCCGATGATGGTACAGTTCTCACAACCGTTAACCCTGCCTTCACCTCCTAGCACATGCAAGATCAGGCCATTCTCACCTTGATCAACGCGACCCTTTCCTAGGGGCCCTTACTCAGGTGATTGGTTTCTCCGATTCTAGATCTGCGTGGTTGGTTCTTGAACATCGGTACGCATCTTTGTCTAGATATAATATTTTGCAACTCAAATCCGACCTTCAAACTATTTAAAAACGATCCGACTCTGTTGATTTATACATGCATAAGCTGAAATCTTTGTGTGACCACTTAGCTGCTTCGTCTGTTCACATCGACGACGAATATATTATTTTATACATCTTAAATGGTTTGTCGCCTGAATTTAACTCTTTTTGGTCCTCTCTTCGGACTAGATCTGACCATATCTCTTTTCAAGAACTTCATGTTTTATTGTGTTCTGAAGAAAAAATGCTTGAGCCTCAAGTCGTTGCCTCTGATTCAGACCCTTTCTGCTTTTTTACACTACTTCTACTCGCGGTCGTGGTGGCCGAAATTTTTCTATCAATGGTCGTCTTTTAACCCTAATAGAGGTTCTGGTGGGTCTAATGGTAACCACTCTGGTTGTTTTAAAACTTCAAGGGTCGTACTGGGTCTCATTTTGGTGGTCGGAACCCTGGTTCCCACTGTTGGAATAGGTGCCCTAGAGGAAATCTATATTTAGTGTGAACATTGTTTGGCTACAATATTCATTTATTATTTATGTCGATATTTAATATAATGAAGTCCTTAGATACAATGTGTTGCTTATCTTAAATATTCCTAGTCCGTTATATTGATTAACAGGACGATCAACTATAGACTAGTATGTGGGTAAATTGATATGGAGATATCAATTCTAACACATGGGTATGCCTTAGGAGTAATGGCATACTGGATCGACTCACGACAAGAAGGCTACATTAGATTATGTCAAAGTCACAAGCGCTTCTCGTAGTGCTAATGGTATTGTAATCCTTAGACTTGAAGTCACTAGATACTCTAGTTGTGAAATATCATGCTTTGATATTATCAAACGGTGCGCCTTAACCGGGTAACTATAAAGGTAGCTATCGGGTATGATAGGAAGCAAGCTTAGAGATCGTATCGACGTAGACATGATTTGTCCCTCCCACATAATGGGAGAAAATATCCATGGGCCACTCGAGGGATGGTGCTTATAGAATGTCTAGCCAGACTCAGATAAATCAATATGGAGATATTGATGTTATCTGCTTGCATAAGCATATTCCGAGGATCAAGAAACTATAGATTAGATATACGAGAGTGACTATTATGTCTCGTGTCCAACCCGGATATGGAGACAAAGGGATAACACAATACGTGAACATTGGGCACAAGGTTTGTCGAATCACTGACTATTTCTATTAGTTGGGTGACATGGATGTGTTGCTAGACACCGCTTCATGTTAGTAAATAGTTACTATCAACTAAGTAGAAACCTATGGGGTCACACACCGGATGAATTAAATCGGATATGGGTATTAATTAGTTGGACTAATTAATAAACGGATCATAGCGCAACCACAAACAAAGTTAGTGGGACTAATTTACAAGTGGACTAATCCATGTAAGGACATGATTAGTGTTGGGGCCATTATGTAGTTAATAAAGAGTTATTACTATATAAAAGAACTCCAGCTTTTTATTTTCTCAATTGAATTCATTATTGAGAGAACATAACAAAGCAAGAGAGAGAGAGAGAGAGAGAGAGAGCAAAAATAAGGAGGCCGAAGCCCCCTATTTCTGTCCCTCATCCGGTCGGCCACCAAGGAGGACCGCCCCTCCTTGCCTCGATTTGCGTGATATCTTTCTTCCTTCTTCTGTTTCTAGCACTACACGGTGGGAAGGACTCCAATCAAGAATCCAAGGTGTGGATACTCGTAGATATGAAGACATCATTCTTCGTGTGATCTCACAAACTAAGGTACACATGTTTCTTACCCTTGTCATGTTATGATGGCTTGCCTGTGATCCTTGGAGGGATTTGAGCAGGATTAATTTTATTATTCCGCTGCGTTACGTGAATTAAAACCCTACAGTGGTATCAGAGCCACAGGTCGTAGCGCATAACATGATCTTATGTGTTACTGTTAGTTTCTACACCGTATTGTTAGTTTTACGCGAAAGATTGGATTTATTAGCATATTAGATGCAACTTGAATATGATTCAACCAAACAAGATCTAAATTTACATAAGATGTAGGAACTAGTGAGTTTGAATCACATAGGATGTGATGGATTTTGGATCTAGGAACAAGGGTTTGGGCACAAGCTTGGAAAAGGGGTTTTTCAAACTTGAAAATAACTAAACTTGGACAACAAGGAATTGTTTTGGAAACAATTCCATAGGAGGGTTCAACCCTTATTGGGACCGCCCCCCTTGCCTTGCCGCCCAAGCTAAGGCACGACCAAGGGCCTGGGCCGGCCTAGCGTGCGGCTTGGCCGTGCGTGAGCCTTGGCCGACCGGCCCAAGGCCGTGCCTTGGTCCTTGGGAGATTTGGCCATGGTGGATGGTGGATTCCTTGGACTATTTTGACCCTAGTTGCCTAATTCTAAACTAAAATTGAACAAGCGCATTGAGAATTGGTTTTAACTGTATTATGTGCTTTGTTGCATGGTGGATGGATATGGCCTAAGTTGTGGATGTTTACTTTTTTTGGTTTGGTTTACGGTCTGCGAGCTGATCAAATTAATGTAATAGTTAATTAGGTTTTACGGCCTGCGAGCTGATCATCTTCTCAACATGTGAGGTTTTATTTATTTATTTATTTTAGATTCTAGGCTAGAATTAGATAAATTATATGATAGCTAAGAGCATGGAGAAGAAGACTTGAAGAACCAAGAAGCCACAAAGACGATGAGGACTCCCACCCTAGGCGCGCGGCTATGGTGAAGCGCATAGAGATGAGCTTGTCACTTTAGGGAAAATAGATATCATCATTGGCTTGGTAATATCTTAGTCTAGGGACCATATCCATGCCACATTAATTTTTCTTTTATGGATATTTATTATTTATGTCTTGTTATTTATTTTGGTGTATGGTTGATGCATGTGTAGATGGTGCTTTCCAGACAGACAGTTCACAGCCACGTGGCAGCAATCCAGCACACCCAGCTATGCTCCATACACACCGGATAGCTACCTATGCTTATCCATGTGGGGGCTGCGAGACAGAGCCCTCGCGTACCAACACGGGACCTGTAGGGACTTAGTGGTTTGGAGGCTAGGGTAAGGCCCGTCGTGCGCGTACGACAACCAAGCTCGCGCGCGACCCTTTGTAACTGCTTTGAGAGACTTAATGGCCCCGTCTTATAAACCTGGCTTGACCTCATAACGGTCTCCGGTATGTACGGTCAGGTGCCTAAACGGTTCCTATATACACGGTCGAACGTGCCGTTACGGGGGCTACCATTAAGCCGCCATTTATGGTGCATTAACCCCCTCACAACGGTCACTTCCCCACTATATATAGGATCGTTAGCCCTCCGTTGCGACAGGAGTTCATCTCTAGTGCAACCCAGCTACACGAGATCTTCCGGACTTACCGAAGCTCTGCCATTACGCTCTCTCTCTCTCTCTCTCAGTTACCATTGCTTACCCTCTCCCTACACACCCCCTACATCTCTCTGTGTCTTTATTCTCTGCTTGAGGTGCACACTTGGATCTCTCCGAGGGATTTCAGTGAGTACATCATGCAAATCGTAACAAGATAATAATAAACAAGTTTGATCTTTTATTGTGGATTGCCCAATCCAAAATAAGTAGATCATGTTGATGAGATCAACCAAACAATTAAATAATGACGTTTTAAATCCCTCAATGGAAATATTGCGTTTTTCCTTCTCTTACCTAAACACCCTTCATGATCAAGGTCCATTAAATTCGGGCTTGCCAAAGCAAGACGAGTTTAATTCACCTTGGTGTGTTGCGGCGACACAAGCAAGTAATGTGTGGTTGTTGAAGTAAGAGGTTAGACGCAGCTAGGCAAAGTCAATTGGATTGATGAGCGTAGAGGCATGGCAATTAGGTGATATCTATGAAAATGATAGTGAATAAATGGTTATTCACCTAATTGGACCAAGAGTTGCATGGGATGCAATTGGAATGGTTCCTACCTAAATAAGCAATTCTTGGGTGATTTGCCAAACAAGCTCAAGAAGAAGTGAAATATGGATCTTGGACTCACTAGAAGATATATATGATATTTTCCACATTAATGGTGAGGGCTATTAATCCGAGAAAAATAGTGGGAGCTATATTTAATGATATAGCCATTGTTGAATATAGTTAAAATCGTTCAAAATACTAAAATTGCATATTTATCGTTTTGTAGAATTCCAATGGCAAACAATCAACATGCATCGACTTCATCCCTGCGATCTGTCCTTGAGAAGGACAAGTTGTCTGGAAGAAACTTTCTTGACTGGTACAGAAACTTAAGAATCGTTCTTAAGCAAGAAAAGAAATTGTACGTCTTAAACAATCTTGTTCCAGCACCACCAGAAGATAACACTATCCTAGCTGCCGTGAGAGCACATCAGAAACATGTAGATGATTCTAATGATATGACTTGTCTCATGCTTTGTACTATGAACTATGAGCTTCAGAAGCAACATGAGAACATTGAAGCCTACGATATGATCGAACACTTGAAACAATTGTTTCAAGAACAAGAAATGCATGAGCGGTATGAAGTGTCCAGAGTGTAGGGTTTTGATCAAGGATACGCAGCGGAACAAAGAAGTTATCCATCCAAGACCCTCCAAGAATCACAGGAAGAGAATCATAACGACGGTAAAGGGAAAAACAAGTAACACACCTTAGGGGTCTCCTGTGATGAGTTGTAACGTGAATTGTGTCAAGTCTCTACGGTTGATCCACGCCTAGGGTTGAGACTGATAGCTCCTCACTAGGAGTATCAGTTTACCCAATTTGAGGGGTATTTTCGTCCTAAATGAGCGTTTTAGTCGATTTCTGCCCCGTTTGACTCGGGAATTCACGGTTTGCTGTTTTTATCTCCTAGATGCATAAACTGCTTTATTTCACGCATATCGAGATATGATCACGGGTTTTGTTTCGTGTCGTTGATGCAGGGACAGAACTTGTGCAAGAGCCGGAAATGAAGCAGGTATGCGGGTGAAGGATCCGAGGAGGCTGAGAAGCCGAGCATGCAAGTCGAGAAGATTGGCACGCATCCCGAGGAGCCTGGCACGCATCCCGAGGCATCCCGAGCAGTTTGGCACGCATCCCGAGACGGACGAAACACACTCCGAAAAGATCAGCACGCATCCCGAGACATCCCGAGGAGCCTGGTACGCATCCCGAGACATCCCGAGGAGGTTGGCACGCAAACCGAGGAGGCAGCTACCTACGCTGCTAGCTACGCAGCTAACTACGCAGGTAGCTACGCAGTTACCTACGCAGCCAGCTACGCAGCCAACTACGCAGGTAGCTACGCAGCTATCTTGCACAGTCTGCCCGTTTCCCGAGGCGGTGACAGTCGGCCCGTTTCCCGAGGCGGTTTCGGCCCAGTGGCAGTTTTGTAATTTCGGCAGTTTCCAGAAACGTCTTCAGCACTATATAAAGACTCGTCCAGTGCTCATCAAAACACACAACACAACTCTCAGCACAATCGAAGGGGATCGCAGAGCACTCTCGGTGAGCACGGAAGCAGGAATTCAGACTCTACAGCACGCGTTTGATTTCACTATCTCTCTTATTCAGAAACGTTGTTATTTAATTATGTCACTTAGTAGCTAAACCTTTTACCTAGGTTCTCGGTGAAACTAGGGTTTCGTATCCAGATTTTATAGATGTTTGATTATGGATTCATGATTGTTATCTTAAATTCAGCAGCTTTATCTGTTATTCTGTCTTTGACTGTTATCGTATATGCATGATCGGAGTCGCGAACGAGAATTGCTATAGACCCGAGCCTGTAGGTGAAAACGTCAGGTTAGGGTTAGGAAGAAAAGACAGGATTTAGTACCTTACCCTGATAGACCGACCAGAGAAAGGGAGATAGGGCTAGCATTGAAAAACGTGAGACCAACTGTTGGAGAATCTGACCCGGGCCATTAGGACAGGTTAGAAACCCTAACAGGCTTAGAACGAGACTGCAGACTTAGGCAGCTTAACAAGAATCCGAACGTCTGCAGGATCGGGATTACGTGTGGAATCTGAAAGGTCACTGCACAACTGGTACGTTGCACAGATAACAAGACTGCTGAGTGTTTTCATATCAAACCGAAAAACGTAAAATCTGTAGAAACCCTAGGGGATCCTGGAACCTAGTCTTCATCTATTATCGTTACAACCAATTCAACTTATTTCAGAAAACGGCACAAAAAATATTTACGTTTACGTTTTAATTTCTGTTCTTAGTTTAAGTCACTACAATCACAACCTACTCCTCCTTGTTACTACACTCGGTTAAACCGAAACTGACAACGTAAGTAAACCCGAAACAGTCCTTGTGGGAACGATCACCCGAGTCTAATTGCACCCGGTATTACAAGATTCGTACACTTGCGACAGCACGTTAGTTTGCGCATCAAGTTTTTGGCGCCGTTGCCGGGGACTTTTTATGGTCTATTTAGTAGTCAGAATTAGTTTTCTGAGTTTTTATTTATTTTCAGTTTTGTTATTTTTCTTTTTATCTCACTGCGTTTTTTAATCTGCGTTTTCAGGACTGTTTAGTTGATGCCCAGATTGCCTCGCGATTTGGTGTCACCACTTGACAACCCGGAAAAACTGTATACCGAACAGAACCGCAGAAACCGAGAAAGCAGGATGGCAACCAACCAGAGAGATCCACCCGAGAACACCGAAGCCGGTGGTCAGGAACGAGAGACACGTACCCCAGCCCAGATGGCCCGATACATTGAGGAACTTGTCACAGCGGGACTTGCTGCCCGAAGCAACCAGAGAACATATAACCGATCTGGGAAGGCGTTGGTGGAAAATTTCGAAGTCCCCACCGGGGGGCATGAGCGAGCTATTGTGGTGCCCGAGATCACCGCCGAGCACTTTGACATCAAACCATCCACCATCCAGACGGTACAAACTCTCTGCCCGTTTCATGGCAGGGCCGACGAAGACCCGAACGATTTTATCGGAAAATTCGAAGATTACTGCAACAAGGTCAGATACAAGGGGGTAGAAGCAGAGGCACTCATGCTGATCTTATTTCCATACTGTCTTTACGGAGTAGCCAAAGACTGGCTCGAATCCCGACCACCCCGATCCATCACCACATGGGAGGAGTGTGTCGCAGATTTTCTGGCAAAGTTCTATCCCGCCTCCCGAGTCATACAGTTACAGAGTGAGATCCTGTCATTCAGGCAGAAGATGGGGGAGACGGTGGTGGACGCATGGGACAGGCTCATGAGATTGGTCAAACGGTGCCCGAACCACGGCTTTGGAGACGCGAAAATTCTGCAGGTTTTCTACCATGCCCTAGACAGGGAGCACGCCGACAGGATTGACAGAGAGGCTGGGGGAAACTTCCTGTATCACGTGGACAAAGAAGGTGCGTATGACCTGATGAAGCAGTTGGCCAAGCAGGACACCCGACTGTTTGACGATCGCAGGATGGCAGCGAGAGCCGAACCCACAGAGGATGACCGGATAGATAATCTGGCCAAGATCGTTCATGACTTGGTCACGAAAGTCTACTCGGATAAGAAGACTGTTGCAGCAGTCGAAGAACCTGATCTGGACACAGCCATTGAGGAGCTAAGGACCGAAGACACCAATTACGTACAACAGCAGTGGGACCCGAGCCGGTACCGACCGGGTACGAGAGACCATCCCGGGTTTCGGTACGGAAACCCGAACGCAGCAGTTTATGCACCGGGATTCCAGCACAGGCCACCAGCCCAGCAGGCTGCCCCGGCCCAGCATGCTCAGTCAGTCCCATCTGCGCAGCAGTATGACGCCCAGATGAAAGAAATCAAGTCCATGTTCCAGACCATGGAGTCCCGGTTCAAGCACATGGACACCTTGACGGCAGATATGCAGACAACCAAAACGTCACTGCGCGCTTTGGAAGTGCAGGTGGGGCAGTTAGCACAGCAGCTAACAGAAAGACAGCCAGGAAACCTACCCTCGAATAAAGTAAATAATCCACGAGCTCAGATCAATGCTATCACCACTCGGAGTGGATTGGCACTGCAGGATCCACCGTATCCCAGCCACGCACGTGCGCAACTTGTCGGGCCAGGATAACAGCACAGTCGAACGGCCCCAGCCGAAGGGCTCGGCTGAGCAGGATGCAGTGCAGAACGAGACAGGTGCAGAAACTGTACCAGTTTCCAAGGAGGTCCCGTACCCCTTGAGAACACGAAAGAGGGATGACAGCAAAGACTACGCCAGGTTTCTCGAGATGTTCAAACAGCTGCAGATTAACATACCTTTTGCTGAGGCTTTGGCTAAGATGCCCACTTACGCCAAATTCCTCAAGGACATCTTGTATGGGAGGAGGCGAATGAGCGACTTCGAGACTATAAACCTGACGGCAGAAGTGAGCAATTGTGTGAAGAATGGGCTACCGAGGAAGAGAAAGGATCCTGGCAGTTTCGTTATACTGGTCACCCTAGGTAACGCTTACACAGGAAAGGCTCTGTGTGACCTAGGGGCCAGCATCAATCTGATGCCGTTGACGATTTTCAAAAGTTTGAAAGTCGGTGAACCCCGACCCACCAGAATCATGCTGCAGATGGCAGACAGGTCCGTAAAACAGGCCTACGGGGTTATCGAGGATATTCTAGTCAAGGTCGGCGAGCTGATTTTTCCGGCAGATTTCGTCATCCTGGACATGGAGGCAGGGGAGGTACCGCTCATACTTGGCAGGCCGTTTTTGGCCACGGGCGAAGCAATGATTAACTGCAAGAGCGGGGAGCTGACCATGCAGATTAACGAGGAAAAGGTGAAATTCAACGTTTTCAAAAATCTGCAACTGCCAAATTACTACGACCACGAGGATATCTTTGCTATAGACGTGGTTGACGAAGGTTGGGAAAACGAGGAGATGGACCAATTGTGGGAAGAGATCGACAGCATGTACGGGGAAGAAAAGGAGAAGACTCGGTGCGAGCACGCCATGAGATCCGAGGACTGGACCACTTTGCATCGGGACGAAGACGGCGGGCAAAAGATGATTCTGGTCCCGTCACTCAAGGAACCACCCGCACTGGAGCTGAAACCGCTCCCGAGCCATCTCAGGTATGCGTATATTGGTGAAAATAGTACTCTGCCCGTAATTATTTCGTCACGTTTATCTCAGGAACAGGAACAGAAACTGCTGGAAGTATTGCGAGAGCATAAGGAAGCAATCGCCTGGACGATTGCAGATATCAAGGGGATCAGCCCCTCCTACTGCATGCACAAGATCCGAATTGAAGAAGGCAAGAAACCGGTGATTCAGCCCCAGCGGAGACTGAATCCGAACATGAAGGACGTTGTGCGAAAAGAGGTTATGAAGTGGCTGGAAGCGGGAATCATATACCCCATATCGGACAGCACGTGGATCAGCCCGGTCCAGTGCGTGCCCAAAAAGGGGGGTATTACGGTGGTGCAGAATAAAGACCAGGAGCAGATTGCGCAGCGCACCGTTACAGGCTGGCGGATCTGCATGGACTATAGGAGGCTAAACGACGCAACACTCAAAGACCACTTCCCGCTACCATTCATGGACCAAATGCTGGACCGGCTCGCCCACCACGCCTATTACTATTTTCTGGACGGGTACTCCGGGTACAACCAGATTTGCATAGCCCCGGAAGATCAGGAAAAGACGACGTTTACCTGCCCATACGGTACGTTCGCGTTTCGGCGCATGCCGTTCGGGTTGTGTAATGCTCCTGCCACATTCCAGAGATGTATGATGGCGATTTTTTCCGACATGATCGAGAAAAATCTGGAGGTCTTCATGGACGAATTTTCACTATTCGGGGACAGTTTCGAAGACTGCCTATTCCATTTGGGTCAAGTTCTGATCCGATGCAAGAAGGCGAATTTGGTGCTCAATTGGGAAAAGTGTCACTTTATGGTCACCGAGGGGATCGTGCTGGGTCACAGAATTTCCAGCAAGGGACTCGAGGTGGACCGAGCTAAGATCGAGGTGATAAACCAGCTTCCATACCCGACGAACGTAAGGGCGATCAAAAGTTTTCTGGGACATGCAGGATTTTACCAAAGGTTCATCAAAGACTTTTCCAAGATCACAAAGCCACTCTGCGCTTTACTCGGAAAAGACGTACCCTTTGATTTCGATGCAGCATGTCAGCAGGCTTTTGACCATTTGAAAGAGAAGCTGACCACAGCCCCGGTTATAACCACGCCGGATTGGTCACTCCCGTTTGAGCTGATGTGTGACGCCAGCGACTACGCAGTCGGGGCAGTTTTGGGGCAGCGAAAGGATAAAGTCTGCCACGTCATTTATTATGCGAGCCGGGTACTGAACGACGCCCAGCTCAACTATGGCACGACAGAAAAGGAACTGCTGGCCGTGGTGTATGCCCTGGACAAATTCACGCCCTATTTGGTCGGGTCAAAAGTTATCGTCTTTACCGACCATAGTGCCCTGAAATACCTGCTGGACAAGAAGAACGCAAAACCGAGACTGTTGAGGTGGGTACTGCTGATGCAGGAATTCGACGTGGAAATCCGGGACAAGAAGGGAGTTGAGAATGTGGTGGCGGATCACCTATCCAGACTCGAGAACGTGAAGGTGGACCCGATACCAATCAAGGAAAACTTCCCGGACGAACACATCATGGCAGTGAAAATCGGGAGACCATGGTACTATGCCATAGCCAATTACTTGGTAACTGGCACGCTTCCAGAGGATCTCACCCCGTCTCAGCGGAAAAAGTTCGTTTCCGAAAGTCGACAGTATTTCTGGGATGACCCGTACTTATTCAAACAGGGGCCGATAACATCCTGAGAAGGTGTATCCCGACCCACGAGACCTGGAACGTGATCCGACACTGCCACTCATCACAGTGTGGGGGTCATTTTGGGGGAACGCGCACGGCGCATAAAATACTGCAGTCCGGTTTTTTCTGGCCGACAATCTTCAAGGATTGTCACGACTATGTGCAGGGATGTGATAGATGCCAGAGAACAGGAAACACGTCACACCGGGACGAGATGCCGATGACCGTGTGGCAGGAGGTAGAACCGTTTGATGTATGGGGGATTGACTTCATGGGTCCGTTCCCGTCTTCGATGGGAAATCTTTACATTCTGCTGGCAGTAGATTATGTGACGAAGTGGATCGAGGCGATTGCGTGTCAGAAAAACGATGCAGCTACGGTGGAGCGGTTTCTGAAACACAACATTTTTACTCGGTTCGGGACGCCCCGGGCGATGATCAGTGACGAGGGATCACACTTCATTAATCGAGTTTTTGCCAAAGTTCTGAAACAGTACGGTGTGTCGGTTCACAAGGTGTCACTGCCTTACCACTCTCAAACGAACGGGCAAGCCGAGGTTTCGAACAGAGAGATCAAGAGCATACTCGAGAAAACGGTGAATCTCGGCCGAAAGGATTGGTCCATCAGACTGGACGATGCACTATGGGCCTACAGGACAGCTTTCAAGACACCACTTGGAATGTCGCCATACCAGCTCGTGTTTGGAAAAGCCTGCCACTTGCCGGTTGAGTTGGAGCACAAAGCATACTGGGCCATCAAACTGCTCAACATGGACCAGAATCTAGCAGGAGATAAGAGGAAGATGGCACTGCTGGAATTAGAGGAATTCCGCAGAACGGCATTCGAGAGCGCTAAAATCTACAAAGAGAAGACGAAAAAGTGGCATGATCAGCTGATCACGCCGAAGCAGTTCAACGAAGGCGACAAAGTGCTTCTCTATAATACGAGGATGCGGTTCTTTCCGGGCAAGTTGAGGTCTCGATGGTCGGGACCGTTCATCATCAAGAAGATATTTGCATGGGGAGCATTTGAGCTGGAGAATCCAAAAGATGAGTCCAGTTTCAGGGTGAACGGGAACCGGATCAAGCCATATCTCGAGACAGTTGAAGTCACCAAAGTAGACCCCGTCTACTTTGACGACCCGTGAGAGGTAACCGGGTCGGGCCGTCGACCGTAAATCACAAGCGCTTGGTGGGAGGCAACCCATCGGATTACGTTAATTATTTATTTATCACAGTTTTTATTTTTACGTTCTGAATTTTGAGAGAGGCGAGATGAGTGTGTGTTAATGGGTAGACAAGTTTGTGCAGGAAATTTTAAGCAGAAAAAGGTGCGGGTCAAAACCGAGAGGTCCGACACGCATTTAAAGAAGTACAGAAAAACTGGCCCAAAAGGCCAGTTACGCAGCCCAGCAGGCCTATTACGCAGGCCAGAGAAAAGAAAAAAAAAAAAAAATTAACTACGCTGGCCCAAAAGGCCAGATACGCTGGCCCAAAGGCCAGCTACGCAGCCCATACAGCCAGCTACGCAGGCCAGAAAAAAAAAAAAAAAAAATTTGAAGTGGACCAGCCACGCAGCCGGCCCAAATACGCGGCCCAGCCACGCAGCCGGCCCAGTTACGCAGCCCAGCTAGAAGGCCACGCAGCAGGGGGAGGCAAGTGCAGTTTCTGAAACCTTAGGGGGCCAAAATGCAATTTCACCAAACTTGGGGGGAGGTTTTTGCAATTTTCAAAAAGGGTCCATTATTACCCCAAACTCATGGACGGCTCCTGCACAAGTTTTCCTCCATTGTTGGTGTTTTTGAAGCTTCCTCTTTCCTCATTTTCTCTCCACCTTCAAAAGTTCAAATTTCACCAAATCAAAAACCAAGCACGTTTTTGGGATCCTCGTGAGAACTGGATCATTTTGGTGTAGTTGAAACTGCAAAACAGTGTCCGAATTGGTGAGGGGGTCAAGTCAAAGTTTGTGAAAAATTTGAAGAAAAGCTCCAGATTCGTTGGCTTCGGGTCGAAATTTGAGAAAATACAAAGGAGAAACGTCGAAGAGGAGGGCGAGGCTTACAAGGTGCCCAAGTCGAAATTTTTTTCCGACGAGAAAAAATTTTCCGGCGACTTTTTCCGGCGACAGTTTGTTTGCACTCGTTGACTCACTCCGAGTGCTCAGGTTCACAAATTTCTTCTTTTGCTATTTTTTTTCAGTTTTCGGTACCAACCCGTACCCGGGTTTAGCATGCTGCATACTTGACTGTTTTTGACTGTTACTGCGTTTTTAGCTGCTTTTCTGCATTTTTAACTGTTACTTGCGTATTTAACATAATTTTTACGTAACTGACCGTTAAACTGCAAATTAGCATAAGGTAGCGTAATTAACTGTTTAAGCTGCGTAATTGACTGTTTGGACTGCGTACCTGCATTTTGACAGCGTTATCTGCGATATAAAAAAAAAACTGCGTAATTGACTGTTTGGACTGCGTACCTGCATTTAGACAGCGTTTTCTGCGTTTTTAAGAAAAAAAAAATTATTATTTTTTATTTTTTTTTAATTCTGAATTTTCTGCTGTTATGGACTGGCTTGAGAGACCTGTGGCGTTTGATTTTCGTTTGCCTTTTGCCATCGACATCCCGTATGAGCAGATTACCGAGACCAACTTTGATAGTTTCCGGTTTGTGAGTTACCAGGCCCATCTGCACTATCTAGAGACTTTAGACAGAGGGTTGACACCGGATTATAGGTTCGAGGTAGATGATGAGAGGATGCCATTAGCAATGAGAAATTATGCCAGACGTCCCGATCTTTTTGGCTGTGCCTTAGCGAACTTCCCGAGAGGGCTAGTTCCGCGCTCACTAGGGAATTTTTCTGTAACCTAATCTATCAGGAGTTCGGGGAGACAGAGTTGTACCCGAACTGGGTATACTGCCGTAGGGGGTTTATTTGGTTGACGCCCCTCGCAATCCGCTGGGCGTATGGCATACCTGGCGAATTCGAGGGACAGTGTGCATACGATATGCTTGTTCAGGACTCTCCTCCGCAAGAGGAGCTCTTGAGGACTCTCTGTGAGGGGGCGGCTGAGGCCCGTTGGGAGACCAACGGGAGGTTGCATGGCACGTTTTTGAGTCTGCCCGCCCGGTGGTGGTTTGAGTTTGGAGTGAACCGGGTCGTAGGGATTCAGCATATCACTAAGCTGCCCTACGAAGTGGTACTTCTGGTGTACTGCTTCATGACCCGACGCCGGGTCGACCTACCGGCCCGGATTTGGGCGAACATTAGAGAGAGAGCCAACACGCATAGCCGGCGAGGTTTCGGGTTTTGCAGTCTTATTACCCGATTGGCTGCCCTGAATGAGATTGTCATCGAGGGTGAGCGAGATTTAGACCCCGCCTCTTTCCGGCCATTTTGGCGAGTAGGTAGACGGGCCATGGGAAACCGTAGGGCACCCGAGCCAGCTGATGCGTTTGTGGACTTAGACCAGGATGAGCCAGGTGATGACCCGATGGACGAGGATGGGCAGGCCCCTTCCTCGGACCCTGACATTGGACCGCCCCCCGCCCCCGCGCCCAGAAGGCGCGATGCTCGACCGAGGGGGGGCCCTGTCCATGACCCTACCCCGCTCTCTAGTTACCGGCCGCCCCAGGAGTACATGGCTCCAGATCCTACCCCTGTCGCGTCGAGGCGTTCCACACAGGAGCGTCATGTCATGAGAGAGTTTCCGACCCGATTGCATCGATCACGGTCTACTTATGAGCACGGTCAGTCTAGTGGGCCTGTCGAGCCTGAGCCTAGCCGGCCCACTCGCCCGACCAGGATCCCTGTTCCGGAGCCTGAGCCTAGCTGGCCTACTCGGCCACCCCGGACCGCGGTTCCCGAGCCTCCCCGGCCATCGAGGGCAGCTGCCCCTGAGCGTAGCAGGTCATTTCGGGCCGATGCTCCCGAGCCTTCTAGACCATCCCGGGCTGCTGCCCCTGACCGTAGTCGGTCGACCCGAGCTCCTGACACGACCATTCCTCCGTGGACTGCCTTTGAGCAGAAATTGACCCAGATTGATGAGAGGGTCGAGACTGGCAGAAAGTCCATTAAGGACATGTGCAAGAAGCAGTTTGGTAAGATGATGAGACTAATAAAGCACAACCAGAGGACCAACGACAAGAGGGGAAAGGATCAGGCTGCTGCGTTTACCGCGATTCGTGAGGAGCAGAGAGAGGCAGCCCGGAGCGCGGGCCGACAGGTCCCGCTACCGTTATTCTTTCCATCGACTTACTCCAGTGAGTTCGATACCAGTTGGTCTGGAGAGGCGGAGTCGAGTCACCATGACGATGCCCCGGCTTCGGCCCCGACACATTCTGATAGTTGGTCCGACTCCGGGCCATACTGCCCACCCCCGGACACTCAGTCATACCAGACGCCGCCAGCGCCAGCGCGCCGAGGGGGCCGTGGACCGAGACCCACTGGGCCTAGCAGTCCTAGGTATCGGTCTACCAGCAGTTCTGTCAGTAGCATGTCCGGTACTTCCGAGACCTGGTCAGACCCTCCCTATGTTCCAGACGAGTCCGAGTGAGTGCCATGAGGGCATGCCACCTCTTTAGTGGGGGTGGTGGTCGTGTCTGCATTAACCAGGTCTGCACGTTTTTTCATCTTCGTTTGCAGTTTTGAGTTTACTTATTGAGTCAGCACGTTTTTATTTTTGAGTCTACCCACCACAAATTTCTGGCCTTGCATTGTGTATATCTAAAAAAGAAAAAAAAAATCGAAAATTTTCAGAAAATCCAAAAAAAAAAAAAAATTAAAAAATCAGAAAATTTGAGAACGGGCAATCAAGAGAACAGAAACTGGGAAGAAATCGAGGTTAAATCCTTTGACAGAAAAGAAAGCTTGTACCGAGGTATAGTAGATAGGTGAGAGCCAGTGACCCTTGGAAACCGCAAGTAGTTATCATCTGAGCTAAGGATCCGACTAGTTGCCACACCGCCGTCATCTAGGTAGTCGACAACCCGCCCACGGGCGCCGTCACGGTCATCGCATCTTTCGGTGGAGTGACGTGCTATCAAGGGACCTCACGTCCTGTTTCTTACCCTTAGGTCCAATTAGTCAAACCGTTTGAAGCCATTTACCCTCTTTCTTCATAGCCACTTTAGCCTAGACAGCCTTCTTTGAAACCTCATCAGTCGATAGTTGGCTATTCTACGTGTTATGACGGAGGGAGTGAGTAGAGTGGGTCTTTGGATGGGAGAGCTTCATGATATGTCGGTGTTGGACAGTTTTGACATTGACACGTTTTTCGAGGGAAGGACAGGGTGAGTAAGAGGCGACAGTGCATTAATTTGCGGAGGTGGATCACTGCATTACATAATGACCACAGGAGGAGTTAGTCGCGTGTGAGACATCTTTCCGCACACAATGGGGTCCGGGGGGGGTTGTGAGATTAATTGGTGGTTGTGCCGGGTTTCTACATCTTTGGTGATGAGGAGGTTCGGGGGGACTGCACAGTATTATTTCGACTACAGGATCAGCACTTCAGGATTAGTGTGGGGGTATTCCATATGAGGACATCTTTCATACCCCACGACGACAGTTTATTTTTACTCACTCAGTTTTAGTCAGTTTATTTGTTGTTATTCGTGTATTTATGTGTATATAGAGTCGTAAAAAAAAAAAAAAAAAACAGAAAAATGAATGAAAAGAAAAAAAAAGAAGAAAAAAAAAAGAAAAAAAAATGATCTAGTTTTACAATTTTTCAGCTATTTATGTTGTTTTTGTTATTGAGTCAAAAAGCTGAGTGAGTAGCACAATTTTCGAGACAGTTACACCGCTTCACATTTGTGGCCGCGAGAACGGCGAAGACACACCGGGGGACAGGAAGATTGATATGGCAGGAACTTAGGTGTTTCAGGCAGTTTTTCGGGAACTCGGTGAGGGGTGTGAGTTTGGGGAAATTGTGAGAATGTCATAACAAGTAGGATCATGCCGTACCTTTATACATTATATATCCCACCTGTTAGACTTAGAACCTTGATTCGGAAATAGCTCGGATGGTCGGTTAATTAGGGATTCGCTCAGGTTGATAGCAAAAGTAGTAGTACTTGGGTCCAGTGCTTAAACCCACCAAAGAAATCTGTTCAGACTTACCGATCGATTGCAGGGAAGTATTTTCTGGAAAAAGGATGAGGTTTTGAGGACACTCGGTTATGTTTTTGAGATTGCCCAATCTCACCAAAAATAAATTGTTTAGTACTTTTGAGTCGTGTGTATTGAGTCTGTGTATATTCTTTCTGAGTCAGTTTCTGATCGAGTCGTCTGGTTTATATGGACGGGTAGGAAGAGTATGCAAACTGATGGAAAGGAAAAGGTCTTGATTCGAATTTGCATGGGGTATTTGCAAGACAGATATGTATGCATTTCAGGGCAGTATTCAGGATATTTGCTCGGGACGAGCAAAGGTTAGTGTGGGGGTAATTTGATAGCTCCTCACTAGGAGTTATCAGTTTACCCAATTTGAGGGGTATTTTCGTCCTAAATGAGCGTTTTAGTCGATTTCTGCCCCGTTTGACTCGGGAATTCACGGTTTGCTGTTTTTATCTCCTAGATGCATAAACTGCTTTATTTCACGCATATCGAGATATGATCACGGGTTTTGTTTCATGTCGTTGATGCAGGGACAGAACTTGTGCAGGAGCCGGAAATGAAGCAGGCATGCGGGTGAAGGATCTGAGGAGGCTGAGAAGCCGAGCATGCAAGTCGAGAAGATTGGCACGCATCCCGAGGAGCCTGGCACGCATCTCGAGGCATCCCGAGCAGTTTGGCACGCATCCCGAGATGGACGAAACACACTCCGAAAAGATCAGCACGCATCCCGAGACATCCCGAGGAGCCTGGTACGCATCCCGAGACATCCCGAGGAGGTTGGCACGCAAACCGAGGAGGCAGCTACCTACGCTGCTAGCTACGCAGTTAGCTACGTAGGTAGCTACGCAGCTACCTACGCAGTTAGCTACGCAGCTAACTACGCAGGTAGCTACGCAGCTACCTACGCAGTTAGCTACGCAGCTAACTACGCAGGTAGCTACGCAGCTAGCTACGCAGGTAGCTCCGCAGCTACCTACGCAGTTAGCTACGCAGCTAACTACGCAGGTAGCTACGCAGTTACCTACGCAGCCAGCTACGCAGCCAACTACGCAGGTAGCTACGCAGCTATCTTGCGCAGTTGGCCCGTTTCCCGAGGCGGTGACAGTCGACCCGTTTCCCGAGGCGGTTTCGGCCCAGTGGCAGTTTTGTAATTTCGGCAGTTTCCAGAAACGTCTTCAGCACTATATAAAGACTCGTCCAGTGCTCATCAAAACACACAACACAACTCTCAGCACAATCGAAGGGGATCGCAGAGCACTCTCGGTGAGCACGGAAGCAGGAATTCAGACTCTACAGCACGCGTTTGATTTCACTATCTCTCTTATTCAGAAACGTTGTTATTTAATTATGTCACTTAGTAGCTAAACCTTTTACCTAGGTTCTCGGTGAACCTAGGGTTTCGTATCCAGATTTTATAGATGTTTGATTATGGATTCATGATTGTTATCTTAAATTCAGCAGCTTTATCTGTTATTCTGTCTTTGACTGTTATCGTATATGCATGATCGGAGTCGCGAACCAGAATTGCTATAGATCCGAGCCTGTAGGTGAAAACGTCAGGTTAGGGTTAGGAAGAAAAGACAGGATTTAGTACCTTACCCTGATAGACCGACCAGAGAAAGGGAGATAGGGCTAGCATTGAAAAACGTGAGACCAACTGTTGGAGAATCTGACCCGGGCCATTAGGACAGGTTAGAAACCCTAACAGGCTTAGAACGAGACTGCAGACTTAGGCAGCTTAACAAGAATCCGAACGTCTGCAGGATCGGGATTACGTGTGGAATCTGAAAGGTCACTGCACAACTGGTACGTTGCACATATAACAAGACTGCTGAGTGTTTTCATATCAAACCGAAAAACGTAAAATCTGTAGAAACCCTAGGGGATCCTGGAACCTAGTCTTCATCTATTATCGTTACAACCAATTCAACTTATTTCAGAAAACGGCACAAAAAATATTTACGTTTACGTTTTAATTTCTGTTCTTAGTTTAAGTCACTACAATCACAACCTACTCCTCCTTGTTACTACACTCGGTTAAACCGAAACTGACAACGTAAGTAAACCCGAAACAGTCCTTGTGGGAACGATCACCCGAGTCTAATTGCACCCGGTATTACAAGATTCGTACACTTGCGACAGCACGTTAGTTTGCGCATCAGAGACCTAGATCTTCCTTCTACTTTGTGCTTTCTTGGACCGGAGGAAGAGGAAGAAGAAATCACGCAACGAAGATCGACCCTCTCTTGGTGGCCGACGGGGACGGGCGAACGGGCAAGGGGCTTCGGCCTCTTATCTTGTCTTGCTATCTCTCTTTCTTTCTCTCCCACTCAACTTATGTTATGAGAATTAGTGTGGGAAGGAAGCTAGGAGCATCCTTTATATAGTCCAAAAACTCCTTGTCAACTACCTAAAGGTCATTCCTAATCCTACTTGAATTCGGATTAGTCCCTTCCTTGCGTATTAGTCCTACTAAGTTTGCAAGGTGTTGCAAAGTGATCCTTCCAATTAATTATTCATATTAATTAATTCCCAAATCTAGTACAACCCTATTGGGCGTGTGACCCCATAGGTTCTATCTAGTTGGTAGCAACAATTCGCTAATATGGAGCGGTATCTAGCAAGACATCCATTCTAGCCAACTAATAGAATAGTCATCCGACAAACCTTGTGCAAGTATTGTCTCATCCCTTTGTCTCAATATCCTGATTGGACACGAGACATACAAGTCACACTCGTATATCAATCCATAGTTTCTCGATCCTGAGAATATCCTTATTCGTGCAAATAACATCAATATACCATATTAATTTATTTGAGTGTGACCAGACATTTTATAAGCACTATCCCTCGAGTGGTCTAGGATATTTGCTCCCGTTATGTGGGAGGGACAAATTCTATCTACATCACTACGATATCTAAGCTTGCTTCATGTTGCGACCGATACGCGCCTTTATGACTACCCAGTTACGGTGTAGTGTTTGACGCTACCAAAAGCAGAACGCTCCACAACTAGATGCTATAGTGACTTCAAGTCTAATGATGACATTACCGTTGTCACCACGAGAAGCGCTTGTGACTTTACACAACTCATATGTAGCCTTCTCGGAGATGGGTCAATCCAGTATGCCATTAACCCTAATGCATACACAAGTGTTGGATCATGATATCTCCATATCAATCCAACCCCATACTAGTCTATAGATGATTTTCCTAATTAATCATTATAGTGAACTAGGGATATTTAAGATAAACAACACAATTTTAAATCTAAGGACTTCATTATATTAAGTATCCAATAAATAATACAATGATTAACCTAGCCAAAATAAGTTCATACTAAACTAGATTGCCTCTAGGGCATCTATCCCAACACAAAGCATTGTTCAAAAGCAATCTCGCATAGGGGAACCCAGTTGGACCTGATGTGCTCTGTATGATCGCATACATAGAGAACCTCACAAGGTTATCCCACACGGCCAAGAGTTGGCAATTGTTCTCATCTTGCAGTCGTTTTCTGACAGTTATAACCAGTTCATCATGAGGTATAACATTAATGAGATCAGTAAGACTCTGCCAGACTTGCTGAACATGCTAAAGACAGCTGAACAGAGCATCAACAAAGGCAAGGGCAGGGCCATAATGATGGTCAATAAGAGGAAGGCAAGGGAGTTGCCTCTACCTCCAAGAGAAAGTGCAAGAAAGTTGCTAAGTCCAAGGAAGCCTTAAAGCCTACTGGAGGCGTGGCTAAAGGTGAAGTCACTACAGTAGCCAGTCGAGTCACTGGAGGAGGAATTACCCCAAATATCTGGAGGATAAAAGGCTTGGAATAGTGATGCCACCACCACCAGGTATTTTTGTTATAGATGTCAATCTTTCTATTTCTTCATCATGGGTATTGGATACTGGATGCAGATCTCACATTTGTCGAAATGTGCAGGATTTGAAAAGAAGTATAAGATTGGCTAAAGAGGAGATAGACTTGCGCGTTGGGAGTGGAGCAAGAGTTGTTGCATTGGTCGTGGGCGTCTATGAGCTATCTTTTCCTTCTGGACTTATTTTAGAATTAGAGAATTGCTATTACGTGCCTGCTATGAGCAGAAACATTATTTCTATTTCTTGTTTGGACGAGAAAGGTTTTGCTATTTCAATAAATGACAAGTGTTGCTCCATTTATTTTGATAGTATGCACTATTGTAGTGCGCATTTGTCTAATGGATTGTATAGCCTTGATCTAAATAATTATGTCTATAACATAAATACCAAGAGGATTAAAACTAATAATTTAAATCCTACTTATCTATGGCACTGTCGTTTAGGCCATATAAACGAGAAACGCATATCTAGACTCCATAAGAATGGATTCCTAGACTCATTTGATTTGGAATCAAATGAGACATGTGAGTCTTGTTTGTTGGGAAAAATGACAAAATCCCCTTTCAATAAGAAAAGTGAAGGGACTAGTGAGTTACTGGCACTCATGCATACTGATGTGTGTGGGCCGTTTCCCACGCCTCCCAGGGGTGGTTACACCTAATTCATTACATTTACTGATGACTTCAGTAGATATGGATTTGTATACCTTATGAAGGCCAAATCCAAATCCTTTTAATTGTTCAAGGAATTCAAAAATGAGGTAGAGAAGCAACTTGGCAAAAGTATCAAGGCTCTACGATCAGATCGTGGAGGAGAATACTTGAGCCAAGAGTTTGAAGACTATTTTAGAGAGTGTGGGATTGTATACCAACTCACTCCACCCGGAACACCACAATAGAATGGCGTGTCCGAGAGGATAAATCGCACACTATTGGATATGGTGCGGTCTATGATGTGTCAAACAGACCTTCTAGTATCGTTTTGGGGACATGCTCTATTGACTGCAGCTTTCACAACTAACCTTGTTCCATCCAAATCAGTCATGAAGACACCATATGAGATATGGACTGGGAAGCGTCCCATAGTGTCGTTTATGAAGATTTTGGGTTGCGATGTCTATGTAAAGCGTTTACAAATAGACAAACTCGGACCCAAAGCGGATAAGTGTAAGTTTGTGGGATATCCTAAGGAATCGAAATGATATTATTTCTACAATCCAACCGAGAACAAAGTGTTTGTGGCTCAGACCGGCGTGTTTCTAGAAAGAGGGTTCGTCTGTAAAGAAGCAAGTGGGAGGACTGTTGAACTTGAATAAATTCAAGAACCACAAAACACTGATCAGATGATGGAACATGAACGGGAACTACAATCAGTTGTGGAGGAACATGTTCATGTAACACAGGAACTCCGTAGGTCGGGTAGGGTGCGTCATGAGCCAGAGAGGTATGGACTTCTCGTGGCTGAGCCCGATGAGATACCACTCATGGATTATGAGCTTGCTACCTAGAGGGAGGCCACGAAAGGGCCAGACTCTAGGAAGTGGCTAGAAGCCATGAGATCCGAATGGAATCCATGTACACCAACAAAGTATGGAATTTGGTGGAAACACCTGAAGGGGATCGACCCATAGGGTGCAAGTGGGTCTTCAAGAAGAAGACCGACATGGATGGAAAAATAGTTGCCTATAAGGGGCGATTGGTGGCAAAAGGGTACAGCCAGATTCATGGTATTGACTATGATGAAACTTTTTCACCAGTCGCAATGGCCAAATCCATTCGAATCCTACTTGCTATTGCAGCTTACAACGACAATGAGATTCGACAGATGGATGTCAAAAAAGTGTTTCTATATGGAAACCTACTTGAAGATGTGCACATGACACAGCCAGAGGATTTTGAGGATCCAGAGCATGCCAACAAATTCTGAAAGCTACAACTATCCATTTATATATATTAAAGCAAGCTTCTAGGAGTTGGAATCGATGTTTTGATGATGCGGTCAAAGAGTTTGGCTTCATCAAGAACGAAGATGAGCCCTGTGTTTACAAGAAGGTTAATGGGAGCTCTGTTGTATTTCTGGTCTTGTATGTGGATGACATTCTACTCACTGGAAACGACATTACTACCTTCTAGTATGTTAAAGTTTGGTTAGCGAAGTGTTTTGCAATGAAAATCTTAGGGGATGCAGCTTATATACTAGGTATCAAGATCTGTAGAGATAGATCTAGGAAGCTGCTCGGCCTAAGCCAAAGTACATCTATAGACAAGGTGTTGAAACGGTTCAACATGCAAGATTCCAAGAAAGGATTCTTGCCCATGTAGCATTGAGTAACCCTTTCAAAGGCTGATTTTACCTCCAATGAGACTGAGAAGGACTGCATGAGTAGGATTCCCTATGCTTCGCCCATAGGATACATCATGTACGCCATGTTGTGTACTAGACCAGATGTGTCATACGCTTTGAGTATGACAAGTAGATATCAGTTCAATCCGGGTGAGAGTCACTGAATTGCTGTTAAGAACATCCTCAAGTACTTGAGAAGAACTAAGGTTGCGTTCTTGATATTTGGAGGAGAGGAAGAACTCAATGTAATCGGTTATACTGACGCGAGCTTCCAAACCGACAAGGATGACTACAGATCGCAGTCGGGGTATGTGTTTTGCCTGAATGGAGGATATGTAAGTTGGAAGAGTTCCAAGCAAGAGACAATTGCTGATTCTACAACTGAAGCTGAGTATATTGCTGCTGCAGGTGCAACAAAGGAGGCTGTTTGGATAAAGAAGTTTATCACTGAGCTTGGTGTGGTTCCTAGCATTGCGGATCCCATAGTGTTGTATTGTGACAACTCTGGGGCGATCGCACAAGCCAAGGAGCCTATATCACACCAGAAATCAAAGCATGTACTTAGGAGATTCCACCTCATTCGTGAAATGATCGATAGAGGAGATGTGAAGATATGCAAGATTCCAACGGATGACAATCTTTCAAATTCACTCACAAAACCGCTTGTTCAGCGAAGGCATTAAGGGAATACAAGATCTATGGGCATACGAGATGCACCAGATCGGCTCTAGTGCAAGTGGGAGACTGTTGGAATAGGTGCCCTAGAGGCAATCTATATTTAGTAGGAACATTGTTTGGCTAGAATATTCATTTATTATTTATGGCGATATTTAATATAATGAAGTCCTTAGATACAATGTGTTGTTTATCTTAAGTATCCCTAGTCCATTATATTGATTAACAGGACGATCAACTAAAGACTAGTATGTGGGTAGAATGATATGGAGATATCAAGTCTAACACATGGGTATGCCTTAGGAGTAATGGCATACTGGATCGACCCACGACGAGAATGCTACATTAGATGATGTCAAAGCCACAAGCGCTTCTCGTAGTGCTAATGGTATTGTAATCCTTAGACTTGAAGTCACAAGATACTTGTGTACAAGGAAATTCTCGGGAGAGATCCAAGTGTACACCTCAAGTAGGGGATGAGAATATGAACACAGAGAGATGAAGGGTAATGAGTAGTAGAAGGTGTCGTCTTCGTCGCTGTCGTCGTTGGTCTTCTTCTTTCAGACCATTTTGTTGATCAACAGTCTATGAGTTCTGTTTAGGCACATTGAAGGGGTGAAAGTGTCATTTCTCAAACTGAAAGGGGCTCAAAGTATCCTTCAATGAAACTAAAGGGGTGAAAGTGTCTTTTACCCTAATGCTAATGATAATAATAACAAGGGCAAAAGATATTTTCACCCCCTTTAGTTTCATTGAAGGGCACTCTTCTAGTTTCAAGTAAGTTACACTCTCTGACTGTAATGGCGTTAGTCTTGGAGTAGGGGTTGTCATAAAAAATAGTTGTAGATACCTATTCGACCTCATATTATGCAAAAAAAGTCTAATATACCATTGGATAATGCCCACAATTTTCATAACACGAGTGTAAATTTGTCCCAAAGTTTATTTTACCTGACGGTTACCGATCCCAGACTTTGTACAGTATGGGGTGCAATTTTTTTGAAGTTCGGCACACTAAAGGGGTAAAAGTATCATTTGCAAAACTAAAAGGGGTGAAAGTTTCCTTTAATTAAACTTGAGGGGGTGAAAGTGTCTTTTACCCTAATAACAATAATAATCCTACTACCTATATAAAAGAAGTTACGACCAGTTTGCGTGGCAGTGGTGGTCCAATTACGTGCTGCCAATTCGGACCAAGTGCCAGCGAAATGCCTACGTAATAGTGACGTGTAGAAAAGGTCCGTTATGCCCTTGCTGACGTGGAACAGGTAGGCTGTGGTTGAAGGGCGATGTTGTCATTTAAGATGTCCCCGTTTGGTCTGGGCTGTAGAACATGAACTTCGTAGTCGGTGTTCTTGATGGTGGGACAGGTGGCTGCGCTCCGAGTAGCTGTGGCTGGTTTCCGGCAATCGTTAGTGGGACAGGTGTCGACTTCTTGCCATTCATTCTTAGAATGTGGGAGAAGGCTCTTCTGATGTTGGTGCCATTTGCTGATCTATTGTCACCGGGTCAGTTCTTTTGTCTCTCTTCGTCTCTGTATTTTCTGCGGTTTCTGGGTTTTGTTTTCGCCGGCGGCCGGAAATTGGTACGGTGGGTCGTGCGTTATTCGGTAGTTGGTGTGTGTAACGGTTTGTCAGGTTCTGTAGGGGTGCTGAATTGGGTTTTTGACTTGGTTTTTACCTCTTTTTTTTTTTTTTTTTTTTGGGGGTTTCTTATTGTCTTTAATGACCCGAGGGTTTTCTGAATCGGGGCTTCGGCCAGTTGGTGGGGTTTGGAGGGTGGGGGTTGGTTTGGGGGGGGGTTTTATTTGGTTGATTGTCAATTGAATATTTACTCTGCCATGTGGGTTGTTGTGATACTTTCTTGCATGTGTGTTTTTTATGATGATGATTAACAAATATGTATTTGTATGTGGTTTGATTGCCTGCATGTGTGTGTTGTTGGGTTTTTTTGTTGGCTATAATGGTGTTATTACTGCATGTAGAAGTGTGCTATATATACGTATGGGCTCTGCAGGTGGTGGTTGTATCCAGTTGATAAGATGATGCTTGCTTAGTATGATTCACATTTGCTTACATTCAGCGTTGGTGTTTGCAGGTTGATCATCTGTTGCTTGAGCAAGGAATTCGTTGTGATCGCTTATCTGGTATGTTCATATCTGTAAGAGTTAGCGGCGTGTGTTTTGTTTGATGCCTGTTGTATGTTGCTGTCTTTCTGTTCTGGCTTGCTAGCGTGTGGGATTTGTGTCTTGCCATCCCTTTGGTTTTTTGTTTGTTTGTTTGGTTTGCTTACTTTTAACTGGTTTAGTGTGTAATGCTGGCTCAGTGTCTTAAGCTGGTATTTTTATTTTAATAATGAGGCATCTCGGTCAGGTTGGAATTGGTATAAATCATGTGTAAGCTGGGTCGATGGTGCGACCGAAAATTTGCGATGGAAATGTGGTTTGTCCACTGCTTGGTTCTTTGGTATAGATTTTGTGTCTGTGATGTTGTTACCGTGGTTGAAGTTAATTGATGTTTGTGGCTTTCTGTAGTGTGTGGCCTGTAGTTTCTAAATGCCTACAGGTAGTCTTGGGAAACGAATCCGCCGGGGTTTAGTGGGGGAGGAGCTTGCACGCGGTTCAGTATTATCTGCAGGAGTTAACACTTCTGCCCCGGCTCTGCGGCCGTCGGGTAGACCGTGGTCGGAAAATGCGAATAGTGGGCCTTCATCTGCAGGAGGTAATACGTCTGCAATGGCTCCGCGGCCGTCGGGTAGACCGCGGGGGCGTATTGCGAATCCCAGCCCGTCTGTGCACAATGCAGATGTAAGGGGCTCTGTTACTGGTCCTGTTGTCTATACTGCGATACCAGGTAGTAGTGTGCAGGCACCTAGGTATGCTTCCCCGTATCCCATGCCCGTTGGATCCATGGCTATTAGGGGTTCTGGCCTGAATAGACCGTCTGTTGGTTTTGCGGCCGGATATGGTACTGCTTTGGATGCCTATAATGGTTTACCAAATACTGTGCTGTCATACATGCCAGCTGTGTCATCTGGGTTGCCGAATATTGCTCCAGGTGCGTCGGGTTCTTCATCGCCAGGTTCATTACAGCATCCACACACTGTCTATGCGTCTTCTGGGAATAGAGGGACCTCTGTCGTACCTCCTGCTGGATTTGTGGGTGAATGTAATAGTCGTGCTGGCGGTGCTGCTCGGGTTCCCCAACCACCCCGTTAGTCTTCTTTCCTCGATTATGGCTTCATTTGTATTTATATGTGTGTTCAGTTATGGTTTGATATCTGTTAATTGTTTTTTTATTCGGTTGTGTAGGGCAGAGACGTACGAAAAAGTGGGAGCGGGGTGCTCCGCCCCCGCCTATGGAGCCAAGCATGCTTCCCTCTCCACGGAGATGTCCACATTGTGATGCTAAATTATTTGCATATGAACCAGATGGCTTTTGCTGCAGTGAGGGGTGTGTAGTCCTTGCCCCTCATGAGATCCCAAATTCTTTGGCGGAGTTGCTTCTGTCCGACAATGTGACTAGCGAAGATTTCCGGAATAATATTCGTGCATACAATTGCCTGTTCTCATTTACTTCGATGGGTGTGAAAGCTGATCCTGACACGAAGAATAAAAGCAAAGGGATCTATACATTCCGTGTACAAGGGCAGATATACCACTACATTAATGATATTGATCCTGGCCAACAACCTCCTAGATATTTACAGGTTTATTTCTACGATCCAGCCTTTCAGCTGCAAAGCCGAGTGAAGGCTTTTGAAAATCTTGATCCGGCTGTTATTTCATGCTTGACTGATATTCTAGAGGCCAATCCTTATAATCAGTCATTTCAGTCTATTAGTGCAAGCCCTGAATTTGCTGATTGTGATGTGCGGATTAAATGTGATCCTGGACTTGATCAGCAAACGCAAAATTTACCTACATCTGATCAGGTTGCAGCAATTTGGATTGACGATGAGTCGCGTGCTGGTAAATACGTCCGTGATATTAGGGTGAGGCATAAGGGTGGTGAAGCAAAGAGTATTCAGTATCATCTGGGTTGTTTTGATCCGCTTCAGTATCCTATCATGTTTCCTCGTGGGCAGCCTGGATGGCATCCTAGAATTAATAAAAAGCCTCCGAAAAAGAAGCCACGAAAAGGTAGTTTGATGTTGTTACTTAGTATGTGCGAGTTCATATTACCATTGTCGTAGTGTGTGCTGTGTTGCTGAATAATGAGCTTCTAACTGCAGGTCCAACCGATGCAGAGTCTGACAGTGCAACTGTTAGCTGTCGTCAGTATTACTGCTACCGGTTACAGATGCGAGATATACGCCGGTCATCGATGTTGTTCTTTGGGCGTCTGCTTCAGCAATACATGGTCGATATGTATGTGAAACTTGAGACAAGCAGGCTAGATTATGTGCGTCAGCATCAGGATACTATCCGGGCGGAACTTTACCAGGGAATACTGGACAGCATCACTGCAGGTGAAATGAACCCAAATAATGTCGGGCGTCAAGTCGTGTTGCCACCGTCTTTTGTAGGTGGGCCCCGTGATATGAAGCGTCGTTACCAGGATGCAATGGCTTTGGTGCGTAAATATGGCAAACCTGATTACCTTGTCACGATGACATGCAATCCCAACTGGACAGAGATTCGTGCGGAGCTTCTACCATTTGAGCAACCACAAAACCGGCCTGATTTAGTAGCGCGAATCTTCCGGGCGAAAACAGTAGAATTCAAGCGGGATTTGATTGATAGGGAGATACTTGGCCCAATTGCTGCTTACACCTACGTGATTGAGTACCAGAAGCGGGGTCTACCACATGTGCATTTCCTACTGATTCTAAAGAAATTTGCCAAGTTAATGAGCCCAGATAGAATTGACAAGTACATATCTGCCGAAATACCTGACCCGCATGCAAATCCTCATTTACATAATGCAGTGAAGAAACATATGATGCATGGTCCATGTGGTGAGTTTAACCGACGGTGCCCTTGCATGCGACCTAAAACTGGCTGCAAGAACAAATATCCTTGGGAATTTTCAGATGTTACAAGGACTGGTGATGATGCGTTTGCATTTTATCGCCGGCAAAGAAATGGCCGAACTGTTGAGGTGAGGGGACAAACATTGGACAACAGGTGGGTTGTGCCGTATAATCCTTACTTGCTTGCTAAGTATGACTGCCACATAAATGTGGAAATATGCTCAACCATAAAAGCTGTTAAATATCTGTACAAATATATATATACAAAGGTCACGACAGGGTTGTGTTCCAAGTGATATCGGAACAGAAGGGTTGCATAGATGAAATAAAGGCTTTTCAGTCTGCTAGATGGATTTCCCCGCCTGAAGCTGCTTGGCGTATCTTCAAGTTCCCTTTGAATGAGATGTATCCTCATGTCACTGTCCTGCAGCTTCATCTACCTGGAATGCAGTCCATTACATTCAACAAATATACGAAACTCGCGTATATCGCAACGGATAAGAAATATAAGAAGACGATGTTAACCGAATATTTTGAAACAAATAAACGGGATCCAGAAGCTAGGCGGTGGCTCTACAGTGAGTTTCCTGAACATTATGTATGGAATTCTTCGAAATCGGAGTGGACGCCTCGGAAGAGAGGTGATGCTATTGGTCGTATAGTGGCTGCTAATCCCGCGGAAGGTGAGCGTTTCTTCTTACGTATACTACTAATGCATGTCAGAGGTGCAGAGTCATACGAGCATCTTCGGACCGTCGGTAATCTTGTGTGTGAAACATATCGTGAGGCTTGCGAAAAGCTTGGGCTGCTTGAGAAAGACACTGCATTGGAAGATTGTCTGGAAGAGGCTACAACGTTCCAGATGCCACACACTTTACGACGGCTGTTTGCTACCATTCTGGTGTTTTGCCAGCCGAGTAATCCTCGGCAGCTTTGGGAACGATTTTATGGTAAGCTTTCTGAAGACTATCGTCGTGGAGAAGCCAATAGTGAAGGTCAGGTCCTTTCGAGAACCCTACGACATGTGAACATGGTTCTTGAGTCAATGGGAAGGCAGTTAAGAGATTATAACTTGGCGATGGAAATTAATGGTTCCGATGAAGTTGCACCGCTAAATCGAGAGATCGATGAAGAGTTGGCAATTCCTATCCCTCCAGAAGACATTGCGGCATCGAAGCAACTGAATGAGTACCAGCAAACTGCATATGATGTAATCATTGATCATGTTTTGCGGAAGAAAGGTGCGTGTTTCTTTGTTGATGGGCCTGGTGGGACTGGGAAGACATTCCTTTACAGAGCTATCCTCGCTCGTATTCGTGGCATGGGTTATATTGCATTGGCGACTGCCAGCACAGGTATTGCAGCATCCAATTTGCCTGGGGGTCGAACAGCGCATTCTCGCTTCAAGCTACCTCTAGACACAAAAGAGAAGAGTTGCTGCAACATTGGGAAGCGGACTGCCTTAGCAGAGCTGATTCGACAATCAAGTGTAATTATATGGGATGAGGTCACAATGGCAAAGAAGCAGAATATCGAGGCTTTTGAATCTATGCTCCGCGATATATGCTCGAGCAACGAATTGTTTGGAGGGAAGGTTGTTGCTTTCGGTGGTGATTTTAGGCAAGTACTTCCTGTGACAGTGCGAGCAACGAAGGAGGAATCCATATGCAACAGCATTGTTGCTTCACACTTGTGGCCTCATATGCGCTTATTACGTCTAACGGCGAACATGAGGGCAATACATGATCCATCTTTTGCGGAGTTTCTGTTATCAGTCGGGGATGGCAGCTTGCAAGAAAATGACGAATCCTTATTAAAGCTACCGCAATCAATGGTTGTGCCTTTTGTAAATGAGAGAGCATCGATTAATGCTTTCATTGACTACGTTTACCCTAACTTTTAAAGCAATTGCTTGAAGTCTGATTACCTTGTCTACCGGGCCATACTGACACCAAGAAATGATTGTGTTGATTTACTGAATCAAATTTTACTTGGTAGATTCCCTGGTTTCACACATGTTTACACAAGTTTTGATCATTGTCTTCCTGGTAGCCGAGATAATCATTCCTTAGAGTTTTTACATACTCTTACACCTAATGGACTGCCTCCTCATGAGCTGCGCTTAAAACGTGGTTGTCCTGTGATGTTGTTACGAAATTTAGATCCATCTGCCGGGCTGTCTAATGGTATTAAACTCATTTGTAAAAACCTCCTCCCTAATGTCATACATGCTGAAATAGCTATAGGACACAATAAAGGGAAGGATGTCTTCATACCTAGGATACCACTCAGGCCATCTGAGACAGATAACTACCCAGTTGAGTTTGAAAGAAAACAATTCCCAGTCCGACCATGCTTTGCTATGACAATTAACAAGTCCCAAGGCCAAACTTTGCAGTATGTTGGTATTTATCTTCCTCAACCAGTATTCTCGCACGGTCAACTCTATGTTGCATTATCTCGAGCAACGTTGTCTCCGTCAGTGAAAATTTTAATACATCCACTTGATAATATCCAAACTGTTGACAGTACCCAGAATGTTGTGTATAAACATTTGCTGCGTCGAGCATCGGGCCAATTAGAATAGTGATTCGCAACAGGAATAGCATATACTATATATATATATACATATATATATATACTCATTTTTTTTTTTTTTGGTCATGCTTTCGTCCGTGTCACTGGAAATACCACACATGAATTATGGCCCCGAATATGTGCTTGCTATAATCTTGCCTGGCTGTATTATTGTGGTTTAAATTTGTTGTTCGTTTGATTTTGATATATCAAATGTGCTTGCTGCAAGGTTAAATGATCACGTGATTATGCATCGAGTTTTTTTACGATCTGAAAAGCATGTAACTACAAATATGGTGCTTATATATGCTGTTTGTCTGTTGCTGTTGTAAACTAGGGATGGAAAGTGATATGCTGAAGTTATCTGCCCTAACTGATCAATTGAAAGAATGGAAGATTAAACTTCGTGTCGTTGAGAAGTACCGTGCAACAACAGCTCGATTTGGCAATACTAAGTATCAGCGATATGTCCTTTGTGATAGCGAGGTTAGTTAATGAGTAGTACACTGACCTCACCCAATACCTGTGTCATATTCATCATTACCTGGTTTGTTCTGTGCAGGGCAAAAAGATACAGGCCACAGCTTTTGACGCTGAAATTGAAACGTTTGACAAACAGCTACATCCATATCATTCATACTGGTTCACTGATGGAGTTGTACGCCGTGTTAACCCGCAACATCGCTACATTGATCACGATTATGTCCTTGTTCTGGATCCTCAGATGAAAATTGTACCAGTCGAAGATGCTGCAGATGAAAGAGGAACTACTACGTACAACTTCAAGACTCTGACTGATGCCCGCGAGCTCATCGGGAAACCTGACAAATTTGGTAGTTTCTCCCAATATTTTAGTACTGCATTGCTTGCTGTGTTGTTTATGCGTTGCTCTTATTTAGTTGTGCTTGTCATTGATGTGCTTGCCGTGGCCGTCTTTCTTCGTTCCATCAAAATTTACATACTCACAATATATGCATCCATATGCAGACGTTGCAGTCATAGTCATAGCTGTCATGTCGCCGAAAACATTGCCATGGAAGGATTCGAGTGCTCGTTCGAAGGTTCGAGATATAGTTGTTATTGACAATACGTAAGTTCTCAGATGTGCCTTGCTTACTTCTAATATACTGTTCTGCGTCTATTCTTGTTAGTTAGGTGTGATCACATTATACGCAGCGGAAGTTCTTAAATCAATAGTATCATTAAATATTGCCTCCAACAGTGCAAATAATGCTTTGTTATGCTCTGTAAAGTAACAGAAGAACGAAAGCATACCAGATCAACATTAAGTTTCTATGATGTGACTTGTGAGCAATGAACTATCAGTGTATGCAATCTACATATTCTTGATTTGCCTGATAAATTAATATGAGCATGTATAACACCTGTATGTTCCTCGGCTTCATGAATTTTGGTTCGTTTATACTGGTATGAAATGCAGATATGAAGTATACATGTTATATATATGTAAGATGTGTTTAGTTATTTATGGTGCTGAAAATTATTATGTAATCGATGATATCATGTGGTGTCTTTTCCCTCCCCCTTTCTGGATCTTATCCACTATATCTATTTGCTGTTTTCTCTAACTTCATTTTCCTTGCCAAACAGTTTGAGTCCAGTGTGCCTTTCGGCTTGGGATGAGATAGCAACTACTGATGCAGAAAAACTGGCCAGGTTAGCAAAGTCCCAGCCGGTGGTCATCGTCACTAATGTTGTGGCATCGAAATACTCCGGTATCGACATGATATCTTTTTCTGAAATGTTGACGTATGATATGTTATGTTTGTACCTACTGCTATGTTCATAATTTGTTTTGGCTGTGCCTCCCAGGATTCTCCTTGAAAACTACTATGTCTACAATGTTCTTGACTGACGTTCCTGATGCACGGGTTGATGAATTGTTGGATTGGTAAACTGCTTTCATTATCTACCTATATGTAGTCCAGAGGTTTTCGTCCGGTAGTATATGTTAACAGTCTAAAGATCTTGCAGGCGTGATGCTAACTATGAGAAAATTGATGCTATCAGTGACCCTGAGATGCTACTGAAAAAGAAAGTTGCCAATACTTCTACATCTGAGTTCAAACTTGTGAGGATTGCAGACTTACCAAGTACTCCGGTAACTTGTCCTGTCTAGCATTGTAACCGCAGGCAAGTTTATCTATGATGTTCCCGATTGAATTAATGTTGTTTTGCATTGCAGCAGGCTGGTTCTGATGAAATCTGGGTGAGAGTGTCTGTTGTTGTAGCACCATGTAGTCAGCGGCCGTGGTATACCGCGTGCAACAAGTGCAACCGAGCTACTAACCACGTGCTAGGCGAAGTATTTGCTTGCCCGGGCTGTGAAAAAAATGACTGCATTTCTGCACCATGGTATGCCGCATTCCATCTCACATAATTTTTTCGAAGTCAATGTTTACCAATTCAATAACTCATGTCATCTGTGATTGTATACACAACAGTTTATTCATGAACAACAGTGTCTTTCTCATGTAAGTATATGATTTCTAATTGTGATGTAAACAAATTGATATCGTGCAGGGGGCGCCTCGGAGTTCGAATTGGTGATGGCAGTGGTGAACTTGAGGTTGCTATATTTGGGCATGCTGTTGAAACTGTGCTAAATAAGAGTGCGGTTATCCTGTCTGCAATGACTCCAGATGTAAGCTAACTACGCCCATATGTCGCAATTTCGAGTTGAAATGCAGCTGACTCCATGGGATGTTAATTAATATAGTCGTCTTATATTACCATGCAGGAACAAAGCGATGTGTTGTCCAAGGCGAATGATGCAGCGGTAGACAAACGATTCTATTTCCGCCTGGCTCCATCCAACAGCAAGAATCCACGCTGGCTTAACAAGTGGAGTGTTCGCCAAGTTGAGATTGCGTAAAATTAACTCTGTGATGAAGGCCTGTAAAACTATATGATCAGATATGTATGTAGATATAAGGACTGCACTTAGCAGTGAGTCCTGGAGATCGCAGTGCATAAAATTAACAACTTGTGCTTACACAGTTGTTATTTTTATGCCTTTTGCTAATTTTTTTTTGTGCAGTTTCAAAGCAGAACATGGCAGTCATTTCATGCATGTGAAGATGCCATACTATATAGTTTCCTGTTCTGTTGTAGTGGCAAGGGCAAGGTAATGTCTCCAATCATAGCAGAGACCTTGGTATTTTTTGGGTACACTTTTGGGACAACATATGTGTAATATAACATATAATGTTTTGTTTGTTTTATATCGGTGTTTTTCCTTCATGCATTTTCCTACGCCACTTCTAATATTTATTTATTGCACATCCATCTTTTTTAGATATCCAGCTTCACATTGTTTGCTGGCAATCCAATGTTGTTTAACGTCAATAATTTCCTATGATTCATGTATTTGCATATATTATTCGACTTGGTGTGTAATTATTGTTGCGTCATTGTAAAATAGACGTCTTTCATAGACATCTATACGAAACTTACTATGTACATATTGTTTTGATGCAATTAGCAATTAGTTAAATGAACCTACGCACAAATCATGCTGGTGTGATAGATGACATAGCAATTTAAACTTTGATGAATACAAAATCTTAATAAGATTAGTTATTAGTAAGATTGCAACCTTAGTACAATGCAAGACTAAAATCCAATTTATACGTAATAATCTTTCGTGTAATTTTTAAACTCCGATGCAGATATATTAATTTCTAAAACGAAGACTCTATTAGGTCTCAGCAAATAACTATTATGTATTAGTTCTTGATTAAACTCGGCCAATCATATGCATAATATTAAATATCTACACACAGGAGGGCCTGCACTGCAATTTTAGTCGAATATAATAAATTAATCGCGCAAAACTTCGTTGGGTATTCATGACCACCCACTGCTCCTCCCACCCAACCCTTCATATTGCAAGTCTTAGGTATCGCCGCCAAGCTTCACCTGCTTCAGGTACGTTTCGTTTAGGGTTTTCCTTCCAATCTGTAATTTCACATGGAAAAAAAAAGCATTTGCACAAGTTCATAAGAATACCTGCTTGTGTATATGTGCACAACTCATTGAAATCAGCTATCACTTGTTTGTATTATTGTGTTCGACAATTTCAGTCTGCAGTGTTTGCAATTGCGAGCCAATAGTGACAGTTTGTTTTTCCCCCATTGATATTGTTTCTGTACTTTTGCTTGTATATACTATTTCATCAGAATATGCATGCTCAAGATGCGTATTCAATTTTCCGCTGAATTAGTCTTCCCGAAGATTTGAACTGCGTAAATGAATAAATACAGAATACACAGGTTCTTGGGTACTTTGAACCGCATTATGTTTGTGTCACTGTGACAATACATAACTATGTTATGATCCTTCCGGTTTGTCACTGTAACGTGCGTTTGTGTGTGTGTGTGTGTGATTCAATATGAACTTATTAAAGAACTGATGTGGTTGCCATTTGTATACACAGCTTACATTCTATAATCAAACATTAGCAGTTAAGACCTCAGCATTGGAATCAGTATGAATTTCTTCAAAGTTATCGTATCCAGTGATCCAGAAAATGACAGACTGGTAAGCTTATATATAAAGCTTCCAATGCCAGTATATGACTAAGTTCGAAAATAGTTATTAACTACATGTTGTGCATACAAGGAACTTAACAATATTATTTCAAGCAAACAATCTAATCAACCGTTGTTCCGCTTGCAGTCCTTGCCTCGTATCTTTGTTGATGTGTACAAGAAAGATGTTGGAAAGATTGTCCAGCTACGAACACCCTCCGGAGCAATCTTTGACACGACGATTCTTGCAGGCAACAACGAACTGTATCTTAGCAATGGGTGGAAAACTTTGGTGAAATGTAACTCAATCACTTTGGGATATTTTGTCTTCTTCAAATTTAGAGCGAATCTGAGCTATGATGTAAGGATAATGGATCCTACGTGCACCGAAATCATTTACCACAGTATTGTTAAGCAGGAAAGCAACGCTACTACTGGCATTAAAGAAATAGCACCTCGCTTCTTCAAGCTTTATGATCCATTTAACAAGAAAGATACCACCCTGGTAACAATGTTGGGCAATTTGTGTATATGTTCTCCTTAATTACAATTTATTGATTACCTACCTCTGTTGGATAACCATTTTTCTTGTGCAGCGGATCCCTCCAAAGTATGTTGCTCGTCACTACGACAGCATCGCGCCCATTGTTCGCCTGCATGTGCCCAACGGGGCATCGTGGAATATCTGCATCGATCAAGTAGATAATGAGTATTACTTTGGCATGGGGTGGCTTCAATTTGCCAGTGCTTATCGCATCCCTCCTAAGGCTGTACTTATGTTCAAATATGAACGCAATTTGAATTTCAAGATCCGTATCATGGATGAATCTGCTGTGGAAATCAACTACGGGCTCAATTCTTCTGTCATTCGAATGGGTCCACAAGAAAATCATGCTCTCGCTCGTGCGCAAGCTCACAACACTGAAGTGCCATTCTTTGCATTCCGCATCATTCATTCTTACACTACGAGAAAGGGCGGAGTTGTAAGTACTTAATTTCTAATTCCTTGAGACATTTGCATTGATGCATGATATCAACAGGTTATTTAAAATTGTGCAGAACATTCCTACATATTTTGTACGAGAATACTTGACTGACACCCCGAACAAAGTGTGGCTAGAAACATCGGATAATGGCTACATGAGATGGGAAACAACATGTGGGTTCACGCACGCAGGAAATCCTTTCCACCGTCGTCTTTCTTGGTTTAAATACGTGCTACATTCTCAGCTAGCGCTTAATGATGCATGCGTGATTGAATTGGTTGATCCCAGTATTCCAATGTTTCGGGCAACAGTCTACCGCCAATAATTTGTCATGCGTAGCAATCATCTGTACTATCTGTGTAGGCTCTTTGTTATGTTATTCGTCGTTTTTCCCCCTTTTGCAGAACTGTATTGCTAATGTAATGAGGACAAAGCTAACAGTTGCCTGTTTTAATAAGCTTTTGTGAACAGATGTTTCATGCATGTGTCGTACACATCATTTGATTTGGTAAAACTTGATGTCGATGATATATGAAAAATCAATTTATGCTAAGGTGTATTTTTTTGATGAGTGTTGCTCCGTTGATAACTTGACTGCACCTAAATTTGACCATGATATATAGTATGGTCAGTTGTTTGTTTAGTTGTGGTTAGTTTTAAGCTATCGTCATTGTTTGCGCATTGTGATATTTAACAATACCTATGTATCTGATTAACTGTTATGTACTTTTCTATCGTTTAATTGGTAATGCGCAATGGAATTATCGGTAATATACTATTTATTGTGTCGTAAAGTACAGCAGATATGCTTTTGTATAGTAGATGTTCGAAGGGAATACAATCACAGCCTTAATATAATCCAAGATACAGCAGTACTGTTGTTCATATTTTTTCTCATGTAATTCCTATTTTGTGCATTTTCGTGGTATATTATTATGCAACGACCATCAATAACTTTTCATAATGAAATCAATCAAAGCAAACATCCTTAATATGAATTTCAAAACTTACAATAGCCATCCATACCCAGGTAATAGATTTATAATGTAAATTATGCGACATATTACAAATAAGATATAACAATTATTTATTTTCTACGCTTTTTCTTCGAAATTTTTTCCTTGACATCCTCGGCTTCCCTTTTCAATCGTTCCTGTCGCTCTGCTCTGGCTTTACGTCCTGCCTCCCTCTGTCGGCGAAACATAGCTAAGATAGCTTTCTTATTTCTTTCGTATGATCTTGCCGTGTCACTTTCACATGCCTCGTCTTCGTCGTCGTTTCCTGAGTAAACTGTAGTTTCATATCCTTTGCCAACAACATAATCATGCTGATGCCATGTTTTCGATTCATCTTGACTATCACTCTCACTACTTTCCGTGCTCACAGTATACTTCGGCTTCTTCCGCTTTTTGACTTCATTGTGTCGCTTCCTCTTGCTACTCGATTTGTTTTCTGCAACTTCTGGAGACTTACTTGCACCGTCTTCTTTCTTGTCCATAGCTATTCTGATATAATCTTTTTGAAAGCTTTAGGAATGTTTTTATAGCAACATCTTAATAATGGGAGACGAAGAGCCCACTGACTGTTTTAATCTCCACCCACTGTATGCATTGCATAGATCCCTTCTTCAATGTTGTATTTATTGTTCTATGTATATAGATACAATTTCCCACCAGAGGTTGCATTAAAGAGTTACACGATATTATATAATATACCAAAGATAGCTGCATGAGTTTCAAAATACAGTGTATCTGTATATTTCTCGTTTGTATATCAAATAAAACGAAAAAAAAATAAATAAATAAAGCTTTGATCGATTAGTACTCGGTGCTGATACTGTCCGCAAACAACACAATCCAAATTGCAATTGTTACTTTCTATAACCATTTATAAAACCATTACCAATTCAGAAAATCATAATACAAAAAACCCCCAGCCATCGTCATCTTCGCTCTCATCAGAGTATAATGTTGTCCCCGAACCTTTACCGAAATGTAGCCACTTCGAAAAGTAGTTTTTTCTTCGAACATATCCTTCGTCGCACTTGCATTTTCTTCTTCTGTATCAGTTTCTTTGCTAACCTCCTCAGAACTGTCTTCTTGTTGTTGTTCTTGGTATTCATCGTTGCCCGATGCTATCTGAAGTTGTGTCGACTGACTGTTGTCTGCCATGAAATATAATGCTCTTCCTGGTGCAGATGGATCCAATAACATGTTGAACCAAACAAACACTTGTGTAAAAAAAAAGAAAAAAAAAAGGGGGGCATAAAAAAAAAGGGATACATAAAAAAATATATATATACATTGACACTATATAGTCACTAATTCGCTGTATTACTCTTCGGATTGGTAATCAACTTCAGTTGGCACACAGCATTATCTTGAACATCCTGTTGATAGAGATACTGCAGTTGTGACTCATCGCATTTATGCAGCCAGTACAGTCATTTTGTAACATCTCATGTAGCCGATCATGTATGCGTATACCAATACATATCGTAAATGGGGTGTAGTTCTGCAATTACAGCATTTTACGCACATTAGATGAAGTTGCTGTATGTTCAACTGTGTTGATACTGTTACCAACTGAAATATTAACTGTCATATGTTTATAATTACAAATGCACACGAAATGTACTCCAATGCCACTTCGTTCATATCCAAATCATGCGTATGAATGTAGACACAATTAGACGCATCCAAATTTATACACATGATCAGAATACGTGAGCACCAGAAGATACGGCTACATATCCAGGTGCTACTATCGAAATGCGTGCCATAATTTGTTAGCTATAAAACTACATCTATCCCCCTCTCCATACGACCCAACGTTACACCACCACAACAACCAGCTAGACAAAACTGGAAAATTTAACAATCGCTGCCTTCGATGTCAACACCAAAGGAGGAGGAGTCAGACTCATCTGCTACGTCCCAAACTTTACTCAGTGCAACAACTTTCCGGGGTGAAATCCCTCCTAGGAGTGTGCCTAACTTGCAAAGTAAGTACTAATACATTTAATCATGTCAATCACTGATAACATAAATGTGCATGTGTTTTATGATTTGTGGTGTAATTCTGTGCATAATATATGATTAACACAGGGATTGCCATAATAAGTGTGTACGGCTTTGCAGCTTCTGCAACAAGCAGTGGTGGTATCGGTGCGGTTTGCCGAGACAATGAAGATAACTGGATGCTTGGTTTCATGGGAAAATTGGATGTAACAAATAAACTGGAGAGTGAACTTTGGTCAATCTATCACGGCATTCACTTAGCTTATGATAAAAACTGGAGTAACATAGAAATACAGACTTCATGCTACAAAGCAATAAAGATATTCCATTTTGTCAGAGATTTTCCTGCAGGTATGAGAAATCAAATCAACCGGGGGCATATTCTGCTGCGAGACATGCACATAGCCCTAAATCATATTGACTACTTAGAAAATAGCGTCGCCAAACAGCTTGCAAGTATGGGATCACAGCAATTAGATGAATGCAAAATTCTGTATGAAGCCCCAGAAATGATACAGGATTTGATTACAGAAGACAAGTTAGAAGCGTGTAGTCGTTATATGTCACCCAGTGATACGGATTAGCCGCATAATTCCAGCTATTTGTATCATAGCTTGAATAAATGTTCATTGTCTGGTTGTTTGGCAATTCCAAATTCCTGTGTCTGATGCTGCTTATTTATATTGTTACATCCACATGTATAATCAAGCGATAAGGTCCGCTATGCTTAAAACATCAAATTGACCAAATGCATAACCTGTTTAGTAACCTATATAGGTAAGACAGGGTAATAGCACATGAGTCCATGTAGCCTTGCAAGCACATAGCTGCAATAATTTGTAGACATGATCAGTCCAAACAATTTCAAAAAATATGTAAATAGTCGCGCGATGCTTCTTTTCCCATATCACATTCCACTAACTATTACATTCAAGATTCATACTGGCTTTTTATAAAAAACTGTACCGCATTATTTGCTGTCTTATCGAAATCCAAATACGATCCAACAGTATCCGCTGTACTGCTTCCAACCGCCAACAATAAGCTAACGCAATGGTCATATATATATCACACAAGTTGTGCATTCATTCATACCAATAGATTAATTCTAGCTTTGAATAGCTATACAACATATGTGTATAATGTATTATCACGATAACACACTTGTTATATGTAATATATCAATTACCTTTTCCCTGATTGGTTTCCACTGAATCGAAATCTTTTCTCACACAATGGCTATCTTTCCAAGTAGACTAGGTATGCGTGCCAGTCAGTTAACGAATCAAACATGCTGAGCATGACAATTTCAGCACAAGCATCAAAAGTTGCTATTCAACTTTAGAAGCATACCAACAACACATGCAAGCTTAGGAAATTTGCATCCAACATGCAACTTAGACAGCTGACACATAACTCATCTCATTGTCAGTTTCCCTACGAAATAGAAATGTGTGCCAACAAATGGATAAGTTAACTATGCAAAACTGACAATTGCAGTGCAATGATGATGAAACACTCTGAATGCTTTATCGGCTAGCATGCTCACATGCATTCTAAACATATGCCTATCTACCATGCAACCCAAACACTTGGCATACAACAGTATTGCACCCACACACTTGGCACAAACAATACCATATCAACTTTACCCATCTGTAAAACTACACCGCGGTCATTTCACGAACCACAGCATTGATGATGCTACAGTATCTATCGGTGTAATACAGTAGTATCCTGTTGTTGGTAAATTGACAAGTAGCAAATTACACAACATGATTGAATATGTACAGAAATACGCCTCCTTCACTAATTTGTAGGTATCGGCATGGATACGAAACAATCTTCGAATCCCCAACGGACAATACACATGATTTTTTGCTAATAGAGCACATTACCCCACATCGTATTCTTAATATACTTCCTAAACAATTTCCCACTTACCAGTTATGCACTATATAAACCATTAGCTGCCCAAACGAGACATGCATCCAGTACCATTAAACGCATCCTATGTTCCAACAATTGCACCACCAACATTCAGTCGCCAGACCGAACATCATGACACCATCCACGATTGCAGAAATTCAATCTTCATTGGTATCATTACTTCACACAATACTGTTGTCATATTACTTTCCAAAGTCAGGTCATGTAAGCTCTTACTTCACAACAATGCGATATTAAATTGAATGACTGCCACATTTTTCTCAGGAAGCATACGATGAAGCTTGGATAAGAGTCTGCATTCGTATCATCCCAACCACACAGCAGGGATGGTTCGATGCATGTGATATGTGCCAGCAAGAGCGTATTCATTCAAACTGTCATACTTGCCAGAACTCCCAATCTAACACTACTCCCAGGTTAACCAGCTATAACACATGCAAATTCACATTACAAGATGTTTATATCAATATTTTACATACAAATATTTATTTCGATACAGATGCCGTCTCATGGTTGAGCTCAAAGATGACACCGGTATAGTGAGTGTTACGCTGTTTGGGCAAGCTGGAGAAACTGTGCTTAACACAACAGCTGCAACCTTGGCCCGAATGACGCTAGAGGTATCAATATAGTACTTACAAATAATACATCATATAACTACATAATAGAACATCCATAACATATTTACAATGAAATTTGTGCCTCACTTCAATGTTATAATGTAACACCAGGAATGCCAGTCTCTCATCATCAATGCCAACACAAACAATGCATCAACACCTTTCTATGTGCGTGTTGTAAAGGGCGTACACCAAACCAATCGCAGCATATTTAGGTGGGTGGTCCGCCATGTTAAGATTGCATGAACGTGACGACGCAGTGGCAATAATAATGAATAAGATCCAGTGATGAATGTGTATCGAAATAAATTTCTCTCATTACGTACTTTGTTATATTTCATTTCCCTTTGTTGTATGATATGTGGTGCAGTACCATGTTTCCCTGTGGCTTTGTTGCATTGAATAAAATTTTGTTATATTTTCTACTTTGCCATTATTGTTGATACTGCATAGTGTACGGACTCCTATAATTGACTGAAAGCACAACAGCACAGCCAGACAAGGATTACTTATTCCATATCTACTCCGGCTATAACCCAATCCCAACTATATCGACCATATAATTATATGCCTCCCGTTATGCTAAACAAGAGGATAAGAACATGCATATATAACTAAATTATATTGACACTATAACCAAAAGCATTGCAATTAACATTCGTATATCATTTCATCCCAACTTTGCTGAGCATGTTTCATTTCATCGATATGCGGCGGCCTCGGTGTATGCAACACATAGTAATGCGTGCCATTCTATCACGTGTACCATAGTTTAACTAACTAAGTAGAGCAGGCATGCTATATAAGCAGTACCTCCAGAATCTATACTGTCATCAACATACAGCATTGGTGCGACGGCTTTCAATGGAAGTCAGCAACATATCAGCCGTTAGGGCTACTTTGGTGAGCTGTTTCTTCCATTTAGTTATCATGTCCACAGCATAACAATTGCAAAAAGCTAACACCTATTTAATTATACATGACAGCCCTTATACAGAGAAACATGGATTAAGGTATCAATGACTGCAATACCAACAACCCAGCAGCCATGGTTCAAAGCATGCCGAAATTGCAAAAATGAGTGCTTGGGACAGATCTGCAATAAATGCGGCAATTCTACCCAGGATGCAGTCATATGGTTAGATAACTATTCAGCGTACAATATATGCAACAATTCTTCTACTGTATACTACATTTGTTCTTTACACGAAATATATGCAAACTAACAACCACACAACCCTTCGATACAGCGGCCGCCTCTATGTCGAGCTACAGGATGACACTGGGATAATGGATGCCACAATATTTGGGCTACCTGTTGAAACTGTCTTAGACAACACCCTTGTCACAATGTCAACAATGTCTGAGCAGGTATTCTTATCTTTTAAAATAGGCAGTGTATACACTCGATAACAACACCGACTACAATTTCATATTCAGGAACAACAAAATCTCCTACTAGCCGCAAATGCAAGAGGCACATCACAGAAATTCTACGTCCGCATACTCAGATGCACACAAAACAGGAACCCAAGATTAACGAGGTGGGTCGTTCGCCGAGTTCAAAAAGCAGACTAAACACTTATAAGAACCATTGCTGAAGGAAAATATAGTCCAGGCTTTTATTGATGCCATGCATGTTGACTGCTAATGTACTTTCCTTGCTGCAATGCTGCAATATCAAGTGTCTATCTTCCTGCTGTTCGAATGTAATATTCACAAGTTTTAAACTATTCATGTTATGAAGAAGCTACTATCAGCTATGAATCCGATTACTCTAAATATAATATACCTACAGATCCTAAGACTATTTACAGTGACCCGCAATGACAACCACATTTATCCGCTCATCCAACAAGCAGACGTCCAAAGGGTGTTGGCAGATGGATCTAACATTCGTAACAATTTCAGAGGACAACTAATCAAAACTTGTGTAGACGTGTGGGTTACGAACGCGTCTATCAAGTAAAATTTCATTCCAGATATCACAACAGGCAATCCTTGATGTCAAGCCAGCTAGGTTCGCAACGTACTCAGACTTGAAGCAATCAACTTCAAAATTAGGGTAAGCATATCCAGTGAAAATGATAATCAATGTTCTCTCATATACAAAAGGCACAACCATTGATTGCAGTAGCTTTGATATGGTTTTGTCATTCTTGCATAAGCTGCCATCCCCGTTTGATAATACAAACTCCACAATACGCAAATCATGTATTGGGCTTGTGCCCTTCGTTAGATGCAATAAATGCAAACAAAGTCAGAGATGTAAATCAATCATGATGTTGCATTTGCATTCTTCATCCGTTGCGTGCATCATCACAGGCAGTTTCACATGCACTTCTGGAGAGTATTGCCGGCATGTTTTTTGATCAAATAATATCCTGACACAATGCACATACAACAATGCCTCCTCCGAACTATATAACAACAGCAACACGAAAAACACCGAAACCATACACTATAACCTCTCCCTAGAATCAATATATGGTATAGTTAGCAAGGTATGATAAATCGTTCTAACCAAACATGGAATCATCACAAATCAATATTGCATTGACAGACAAAACATAACCCCAGATGCTTCCCCGACTTTCCAATGATCGATGTGTTCTTCAACATATGGTGGCAATGAATAACCATCAGTGGTTATAGCTAATATCGTTCTTTCAATAAAATGGATTGATTATCCACTAATTACTTATCATCGATACGCATCTTGTACGTTTGCCACATCACAAAGTCACCAATGGGCAACTCTAAAACCCATTTAACATAAGAATGTGTTCAGTGAGACACTCTCAAACCAGGTTATGGTTTGTCATCATCGAGTGTTTGACACAATTTGTTAAATTAGGGAGCCACAATTGCGTAAATTCACAAATGTGTAACTCTAAAACCTGTTTAACATAAGAATGTGTTCAATTAAATTCAGCTTAATTACTGATAATTTTCCCAAATGATATTGCTCTGAAAAAAAATGCATCATACCATGCTGTGAAGAATTTATCACTTAATTATGTATGTGGATAAATAAGTAGTTTGCTCGTATTCTTGAACTGCGTGCCATCGCATGCAAATTATTTACATATGACATTACCACCCACACCAGCTGATTTGAGTATTACAGCATGTCTCAGTTTCAATGCGAAACAAATATCTAATAATTATTAAAAAAAAAGGAACACAAACAAAAAACAGCAAAGAAAAAGCATTTAGCACAGAACATTATATAACTATATTACATATAGCTCAGGTACCCACCAACCCTTGCAACAAATGTTACTATAAATACTAACATACAGATCAACTACCTCATACTGCACAACAACCAGGCACCATTGCTTTGTCCCATAAGCTTCGTTTGCACTTCGCAACAACAATTCATCCAAGCCTCAAAGTTTGTATCGTCTTCAAACATACAAACAAGAAATGAAGCTCTGTGCAATAGTCGATCTGCCAACATTACCGGTGAGAATTTTCTTCAGTAATGAACAATCATTGCCAGCTTAGTAATGCAGCTTTCCCAACAGTTTCACTTTAGATTGTATGCTTCTTATGAGTAACTGCAGGCTACAACACGCGAGATTTGGGTACAAGCCACCGTTCACGCTTTACCAACAAATCAGCAAGCATGGTATTACGCATGCAAGTTGTGCAATCGTGTTGCAAATCGTTATCCAAACAACAGATTCCAATGCTCTGCTTGCCAAAATAATGATTGTGATGCTATACCGTGGTATGTAATGACACTAACAAGCATTACGCCGTAGACTGTATCAACTTAATTTTACACAACATCGATTTAACACCTTTTTTCAAAGAGGATACGAAATCTAATTGCCAAATGTTGTTTTTTTGCTTGTTTCTCCTCAGGGGACGTATAACCGTGCAACTTCATGACGGAAGTGCTGAACTCCAGGTACGCATCTTCGGACAGTCAGTTGACACTGTATTGGGGATAAATGCAACAACCATGTCATCAATGTCGGCTGAGGTATGAAACAAAATTTCTCGATCTAAAATTATGCTCCATACCCAAATAGCTTATTATATTCGGCACTGTGATTGTTTCAAGGAACAACAAAGCGTGCTTGAGTTCGTGAACATGAACAGCGGCGCAAGAAGATTTTACTTCCTCCTTTCCCGGTGCAACAATGGAAATGTGTTTCCAATAAATGGTTGGACTGTACGCTATGTAGTTGAAGCTTGATGCACGCTTACACATAAAAACATATCCCCATCGACAAACTAATTAAGATAATATGCCATTATCGTCTTGTATGTTATTGTAATCAACGCTTTGTTATCAGTGGATGTCCACGTAATATTGTAGTTCGGTCTGCATAATATGAAGTCCCTACTACATTTCAAATAATTCAATGCTACCTCCATTGACCAGATACTGGTACAGCATGTATAATGCAGCAGATACACCGAATGTATAAGTAATGAAAGAATACTTCTGGACAAATGGCACAAAAACAGAACTGCCGATACCAACTAATCACGTTAGTAAGCCATAATTGTATATTACGCATCGTACCAATAATCTGCCATATGTACTTGCGATTTAATTTTCGACAATTACAGTCGATAGACAACATACTCGGCAGGTTACACATTTTATCTTTAATTGCAAAGTCAATTATGCAGTGGAATAGCGAATTAATATAAAACCCATGCTAGGACGAATAAAAATCCAATCCCTCATTTTAACGGCGATGTCTACGGCCAGCTACAAGATTAAACTCAAATCATAAATGCAACAATAGTTCGGATAGCTATTGAAATTGTATTAAATCACGCTCTTGTGACAATGTGAACAATAACTGAACGTATACTATTACAGGGAGAAATTCTGGTTGGGCATCATAACACATTAATCGCTTATGCCTCTAAGTGCAAGTAGATCGCACTGGAATGTTATTACAAGTTATATTTGCTTAAATTCTTTTTGTGGCATTGTAAATCGTTCGATGCACGCGTCATCCTGCAAATATATCATTGAAATTAGATGAGGTGTTTTGCATCACACCACTAACTGCAAGATGAATAAAATACAATTAACCCAGAATTTAGTTTTCAGAGCCCCTTAGTGAAGAGATCCCAAGTCCATACTTGTGTATCTGCTCATTATTTGCAATTCTCATATTAAGTTACAATTTTTGGGATCATTGCTATTGTTATCGGGAAAAAAATGTTTTAAACATTTTATTTATGAGGAAATATCTCATAAATGAAGTCGACTTCCCTATCACATCTACAAGCATCACACAATATATTGTCTTCGTTGCGCGCCCATCCTGATCTCCACCTGTGTTGGGGTTGCGATGCACACCAACGCTGTTTCTCCATCTGTATGATTGGACTTTTAATCCAGATGCTCCTTAAAATTGACTTCACCTTTTGCCGGTACTCCTCCAATTTTGTCTCTATCTCCTTGTCTTTTGTCATTCCACGGAACAGCTCGATTCCCTTCTCACGGTATTTGTCTCCACTCAACACCAAAATGATGACAATTATATAACGTGCTTCTCCAAGTCCAGCTTCTGCTGCTTTTTGTAAGGCATCTAACCCATCACTATATCGGCACAAACTGAAGAAATCAATCTAAAATTTAAAAAAAAAAAAAAGGTTCGTCAGTTTATGTCACTTCACAACAATTAACTTAGCTTCTCTTCTTGCTCCACGTTATGATAAATCGATATAACTATCGCTTACCATTCCTTGCCTAAAGAGAGCTTCTGGGTTCCCACTGTCATTGCATCTCCTCATAAAACGCGAGAAATCCCGAATCCACTGCTGACTCGACCGCCACGGAACAACAGGGAACTTCTTTAGCGACACTTTCTCGTATACGCAATTATAGTTAGATGCTTCATTGAACATCTTCAAACTGCAACATATTCCAAAAAATTACATATAATCATCAAACTGGAAAGGGGTGAAAGTGTCTTTGCATCAAACTTGAGGGGGTGAAATTGTCTTTTACCCCCTATAATATGGTAAAGTTTTCAGTGTAATCCCTCATCATCTAACGTGTTTCCATTAATTAGGGGTTATTGTTTGAAATAGACTAAACAAGAGGACATTCAGAAATCAAAATACAGAAGTTCTGAAACTGGTGATCGCCTCCTATTGCTCCCACCACCAACACCTAAAAAATGAGCTTTTGCTCAACAAACACTACTTTATTGCTCGAAATTGAGGGCTAGGAAGACAGCGGATCAAAAATTGGTTTAACGTGTTTATTAAAATGTAAGAAAATATACATAATCTCTGTCTTCAATCTCTATGTCCAGTGGTACTCTTATATGGAGACCAACCCCCACTCGAATTTTGAAATTTGCAATTTTTACCCTATATTTAGTTATTTAATTATATTAGCCCCCACTCAAAGTTTTAATATTCACAACATTTAGCCTACATTCTATTAATATAATTGCATTAGCCCCCACTCGTATTATATATTCACTTCAACAATCTATCAATTTGTCATTTTAACTCTTAAATACTTCAAAATTTATCAAAAGATCCATCGTTAAACTTCAAATTTTTCTTGTACTCACTCGGCCAAATTTTGAATCCACCCATGTCCGTGTCAAAGCTTTTATAGAGACAAAAACATACTGGGTCATGTACACAAACATGGGAAGTGAAAATAGAGAACTGTCCAACTCTATCGGTATGATTTGATAAAATTCTTCTTCTTCCAATACTATTCCTATTGATATTCAGATTGAGCTTTGAAGATTATGAATATTAAACGAAACAAAGGAGATAGAGAAAGAGAAGAACATAGGATGTTACCTTTTCTTTGCGGTGAACAAATCATCAGACGAACAAGATCCCAAAATCGCCAAAATTTCGGTGATTAACTCTTTCGGGAGTGAGTTGATGGTGGAGGAATTGCTCTTCTTTGTGTTCCTTCTTCTTACGGATGACCTCAGCGGCGCCATTGTTGTGTTGAAAATAGCTTATGATGTTCTTGTTCTTGGTGCTGCTGCACTTCAGAGAGAGTTGATGGAAAATAATGAGTTGAGGGTGGTTTATATAGAGAGTTGATGCATGTATATAGATAGGTCTTTGGTAAAAATAATGAGTATCAATCTGTATCTTAAGTATCAAGTTTCCTACATTCAGCGAACACCGCTACGCTTTCATCTGATGCAGATGGTTGCTTCCAACAATTATCCAATGTATGCCTATTAAAGAAAGCAGCTGGATTATTGTGTTTCATTTTATTGCCACACATCTACATGCTATTTATGGTATTAGTCCAATCAAATAGGATGAACACACAGTGTTAATTCGTTCCTTCGTCGCTCATTGTTTGCCAAATATAATATCTGTGCCAATCTATGAATAACATAATCTAATACATCATTCTGAACGATTATTAAGTTATGAAAGAAACAAAAGCTGTATCGATTCGCAAAATATAGACCATGATAACATTAGTTCATAACTCCATTACAAAGCAAACATTACCAAGCTCAACATTACTGCTCATGAGGCATACTACAATTCATCATAACATAACACACACAGGACTCTATACTCTTGGTTTCTTTTTGCACAACTCTTGAGCATCTTCCTCGGTCTTCTTTCTCTTGCCGCCCTTCTCTGATGCCACATTCAGTGGAACAATTGATCTCGTCACCTGCAAGTCTTCGCTACCTTTGGCTATCACTTTTTGCTTCTTCTTCCTGCTTGAACTGGAAGAACGCGAGCCAGAACCCTTCAGCTTCGGCGGATATGACGAGGCCGTGTCAATACCCCAAAAGTCAACTTCTTCCTCCGTGTCTGAGTAAACTGTAGTGTCCGACCCTTTCCCAATAACATAACCGTGTTCGGTCCAACTCTCCCACTCAGACTCGCTCTCTGTGAATTCTTCCTCGCTCTGATATTTCATGCTTCTCCTCATCTTCTTTTTACTCTCCTTCTTAGCAGTCTTCTTCCTATTGTCATCGGTGTGTTCCTTAGGTTAATCCATTGCATCACACTATGTTGTCAATTAGGCCAACTGCTTGTGATTTTATACCACAAGTAAGGAAGAAAGTCAAAAGACCATATCAAGTGATAATGACCTTTGATTAAACAGCTTAACATCATTACTCAAACAGACACCTCTTCAATTAATGAAATCTGCAATACAGGATTCAATACACATCAATCAATGCATTTACATTATGAAACCTAAAACAGATGCAGAGATATAATGACTGATTGGGGAAAATAATAGGCATTGACAATGCACTAGGTTGTGCATGAACTGGTAATATATAGCACCTGTTCATGTCATGATGACATTAAACTGATTGACATGCATGTTCAAATAAACACATCTCCAATAAATGCAATCTGCAATACAAGTCAATCAAGCACCATCTACTGCAAAGCCTACTTAACTTAAGAAAACATCAATACGCATCAAGCAATGCATCCACATGATGAAACCTAGGGCAGAAGGAAACTAACAATGGTTCATTGGGGAAGACAATAGGCGTTGACATGAACTGGTGATTCATAGCATCTGTCCATGTTATTTTAATAAACTGGTTGGCGTGCATATTCAAACAAACAAATCTTCAATAAACGCAATCTGCAAGACAGGTGAATCAAGCAGAAGATTCATCAGATCTTACTCAATCTACTCAATAAATCTTCAATTTATGTCAACCAGTGCATCTAAATGATGAAACCCAAATCAGAAGGAGATAAATGTTATGAGGTTGCAAAGGGTGGCAAGCATTGACTTTGGATAGGCTTAATAAATTACAAATATGACGAATTCCTAACTTTTGTTTTCGAAGCAATAACAAAGTTTGTCAATCTTTCTTATTATCAGGCTGTAACTATGTAATACATGTATTCTGCATCTAAGATTGCTTGCTGTTACTTCAGATCAAGCAACGAATTAGGATTTCGTTGTGCAATTGTAAACCATATCTCGTACTTCCAATCTCATGAATAAACAATTTACTGTCTACAAATTTTATTACCTTAAATGCACATAAAAAAAATGACAATTGCCATCAACGAACCCAATTACTACCAGTGTGGCGCACCAACAGATGTATCATGCAACCATAATGTTGTTCTAGAACATCATACTCGAAATATGCTACCAAAATTACATAAATATCGATTACAACAAAATTCAAGCCAAGAACACAGCGCCCAATAAAATAACAGCAAAACACATTATAAAATAATTATGCAGTTGCAAATGTATATCTCTGCCCATCACACAAGCAAACATGCCAAGGCCACACCGCGCGCAACGCGCGCGGGGTGGAACCTAGTTTTCTCTCAAACGTAATCAGTTTGTTTTTAGAGGGATAATAAGAGATAATAATCCTTTTAAGAAAACTTATTAGGCAATTTTCCTGATGAAAGAGTCCAATTTTGAGTCATATGCAAACTCTACTCGTCACTATAAAAAGGCAACATCGTCAGGATTATTGCTTCAACAATTCTCATCAATCAGAAACCTGTGTGTGACAACAGATATTGATATCACTTCAAAACTACCTCAGCCATGAAAAAGTACTTTCTAGCTTGGATCACCATCATCTTATTAGTTCTTTGTTGCAGTATCGGAACCAGTGAAGCAAGAACTCGCAGGGCTTTAGCCAATTCCATGGCCCTGCACCCATCCGAACTCGGACTACACGTACCACCAACATATCACCCTCCCAGGGTACAGTTCAAGCCTTTAAGTCCTCTTCGCTTCCGTCGTGTGCAAAAGCCGTGGCTTCGACAATTGATAGGATTTCGCCGTTGGGCCAACCAAGACATGGAAGACAAGAGGACTAATGCAACTCCGCTCCTTGGGTTGCCCTAAAGAATTTTAGGCAAACCGGCGATAGATTTAAGTCTACATGTCCCGCTCATTCAATAGCGCCTTGAAGAATTAATGATTATTGTTCTTTTTTTGTTTCTAGACATAGTTTGTTTGGTTTGTTTTGATGGTACTATTGTTATGAGTTGTTTTATCTATCTTAATAAAATCCTTTTCTGTGTGAAAGAATGAGCAAAAAGAGTATGCAGATCCTAAGAGAAATGTATCTATTTTTAATGTTCATGTTGGTTAATTGTTATAGTTTCTTTGATCAATTACTAGTGTTATAGTTTTTGGAATCACTGAGGTACGAGGACATGAAAAACTAAAACAAAATGTGTAATTGCTCTCAGATGGAGATCACTCTCATTACAAACACACACACATATAGAAGCCACAACAAACCCTAACCCTAACCCTAACACAAAGAAACCTTTGAGATAAACATTAACTTTTGAAGCTGCATATAAAGAGAGGATCATCATCATCATCAATCATGGTCATATATTGTGTTGATACTTCTTTTTGTATTGGCTTGAGTAATGGCGAAAACGAAATATATCTTTACAATATACATACCTACTAGTAGTAACTAATTTTTGTTTAGACGAGCTTCGATATCATTATTATAAATAGTATTTAGACATTTTTCCCTGTTTGATGAAAAAATAGTAATCCTCGTATGAAATTAATCAGGTCTGCTGGACGTATTCTTCTTTTTTTTTTTTTTTTTTTTTTTTTTTTTGCCAAAATAGAGAAATTTCATTAACTCAAAACCTCATTACACTTCTCCTTGTCAACTACAGTAAAGAAACTACTATCTAATCAAAATTGAGAACCACCATTTCCAGAAGTAAGTTTTGCAATTTCAACAGCTGCTTTATTGGCTTCTCTTCTAATCCAGTTGAATTCACCTTTTTGTTGCAACAAACCACTTCTAATATCTTGCAGCACTGAAGCAATTTCCCAAGATAAGCTACCAAATTTCAAAGCTTTACCAATTGCTTGCAATCACTCTCAAAGTAAATGAAGGAATAATTTATGGGAATCATTTCCAAGAGTTTGTAAAGTGGTTTTCGAGACATGCTTTTGCTACCCATTTTCGGTCAAATTATAATTAAGAACTTGGATCAAATTTAACTAGGACTGCAACTCGGGCGGGCTGGACGGGTTGGCACCCCTGCCCGAGCCCGAGCATGAGTCTGTCATGGCTGCCCGAGCCCAGCCCGACCCGGGTTAAGTGCAATGTCAACCCGTCCGAGCCCGAATTCGTATAAATCAATTCGGGTTCGGGTTGAATTCGGGTTAGTACATTAAACTTAATATATTTTTAAAAACACAAGAGAATAATAAATTATTGTCGAAAAAACAAATCAACTAGTTCAAGAACAAAACAATGATGAAAAACATCGATAATAATCAAAAGAAAAGTAGCATATTCATGTTAAAGATTCTACACAATTATTTAAAAATATTATATTTATAGGTAGTGGTCATGCAAATCGGGCAATTCGGATTAGCCCGTCGTTCGATATTTATGCCAAAGCCCGACCCTAATTGCAATTCGGGCTGAAAATCTATGCCCAAGCCCGTCCAAATTATCAAAACTATGTGTTCGGGCCCTATTTAAGTTCGGGCTGGGCTCGGGTTGGTCGGGTTCAACCCGCCCAAGTTGCACCCCTAAATTTAACATATTATTAAACTAGGTAACAAGGGGATCGATTCAAGATCTCAAACGTCGAAAACGATTAACGGGTGAACGAAAAATTAGGCGTTGAAGTTAGCCACTTCAATTGCTCAATTTTAAATGCACCCACATCTTGTAAATGAAGAAGAGAAGAGTAGTTCATCTACTCAAGGGTTGAGTACTAAGGGCACGCCCTTTGGGTAATACACATTTTGTGTAAGAGAGAGGACCTAGACAATGGTCGAACCACCACACGCGCGTCGTCCGTCCGGCCGTCTCGGGTTCGGGCAAGGGCGCGGTGCGGTGGTGGTTGGATCTTTTTGGGCCAGAAACTAACTATTAATCCAGCCCGTTAGCAAATGGCCCAACGGTTGTAACTTTTGGAACAATTACAACCGTTGCTGTTCAAATTTGAACATTCACAAATGGTTTTGTAACCGCTCCTCTCCCTGCCTATAAAAGGAGTCTTGCTCTCTCAGTTTTTTCAATCCGAACTCCAGCAACAATTCTCTCTCTCACTACCAGTTTCTCTCAAAACAAAGTTCGGTTCGCCGGTACTGCAGATTGTGCTTTCGTCTGCAATAAGTGAAGACTTTCATCCTTGGGAGTAAATTTGCCCGTGTCTGTAGATAAATAAAACGAAGCAGGGCCAACTGTGGGGGAAAATATTACTTCACGGAGATCGTTCATGAACAACGAGATTGTCTTCTACGTTGCTTCAGCGTTCGGCAATTTAACTATCTGTAAGTTTTATCATTTCTGTATTTTCATTATTTCTGTTAATCTTTCTGTTTCAGATTCTACTTAATACACCTATACCTTTTCCAACAATCGTGAAGTAATATTTTAATAGGTGTTTAAAAGAATTTTTTTTACACAGAATTTTTAACAGTATTATTTTCCAGATTAGTTTACAGTCTTGTTACTATTATGTACTCTTCTCTTCTTCTACTTTCTTTCTGTTTGCTGAGACAATCTGTATCATCAGCAATGTTAGAAACTGGGACTAAAACTCGTCCGGCTAATCCGTCTAACATGGCGATAGCGGCTGCCAAATCGGTTGTTCCGGTCAACGCAATGACGGCAGGAAAACCCGAAAAATTCACGGGGATTGATTTCAAGCGTTGGCAACAGAAAATGCTCTTCTATCTCACCACCTTAGGTTTGGAGAAATACCTAAGGGATGATGCGCCTGAAACTCCATCAAACACGGATGCAGAAGCACTCGTCGCAGTTGACGCTTGGAAGCATTTTAACTTCCTTGCTAGAAATTACATTCTTAATAGTTTAGATGATCAACTGTACGATGTGTTTTGTTCTGTAAAAACTGCAAAAGAACTATGGCTTTCCCTAGAAAAGAAATATAAAACTGAGGATGAAGGAGCCAAGAAATTTGGAGTAGAAAATTTTATGGAGTTTAGGATGGTGGATTCCAAATCTATTATGTCACAGGTTCAGGAATTCCAATGCCACATCCATGATGTGCAAGCCGAAAGCATGATTCTGCCCGAGGAATTTCTCGTTGCAGCCATGATTCACAAGCTTCCACCGGCATGGAAAGCATACAAGAACTACCTGAAACACAAGCGCAAAGAGAAGAAGATGGAGGAACTAATTGTCCGCCTACGCACTGAGGAAGGAAACCGGATCGCCGACAAAAGACTCTCAACAAGTTACCACTCAAGGATCAACATTGTGGACGGAGGCCCAGAAAAGAACAATCACAAAAGGAGGAAGGCAATCGGTCCTTACGATAAAAACAGGTTCGCGGGAAAGTGTCTCATTTGAGGGAAAGTCGGTCACATGAAGAAGGCTTGCCGCAAAAGGAGAAACACTTTCAAGGAAAGAAGCCGGAATCAAATCTCACCGAAGGCAAAAATGATAAAGACTTTGCCGTCGTAATCTCCGAAGTCAATATCGCCAGAGGAAATCCAAACGAATGGTGGGTTGACACGGGGGCTACTCGCCACATTTGCGCCGAAAAGAACATGTTTTCCGAATATGAAGAAGTCGAGAACGAGGAACAACTCTACATGGGTAACTCGGCCACATCTTTGGTCAAAGGAAAGGGACGGTTGATTCTCAAAATAACGTCTGGAATGAAACTTGGACTTAATGATGTACTACATGTCCCCGACATTAGGAAAAACCTTGTTTCAGGTTCTGTACTTAGCAAAAAGGGTTTCAAACTTGTCTTTGAATCCGACAAGTTTGTGTTAACCGAAAATGGGGAGTATGTAGGAAGGGGTTACTTGAAGGATAGGCTTTTCAAGCTAAATGTAATGGTTGTTTCCGCAATGAATAAGAAAGCAATATTTAACTATTTTTCTGAGTCTTCTCTTACTTCTTCTTGTTTATGGAATGGAAGATTAGAACATGTTAATTACGACACAGTTCATAAATTAATGAATACCGATCATCTTCCAAAAAGTTATATCGATGAAAATCGCAAATGTGAAATTTTTGTAAAGGAAAAAATGACAAGACAATCGTTTCAACCGATTGGTACAAAAACAACAAGTCATCTTGAACTTATTCTCACCGATATTTGTGATTTAAAGTTTATCCAAACAAGAAGCGGCAAGAAGTATTTTATTACCTTCATTGATGATTGTACCAAATATAGCTATGTTTATTTGTTACATAGCCGAGATGAAGCATTGGATGCTTTCAAACAATTCAAAGCCGAAGTAGAGAATCAACTCAATAAAAAGATTAAAATACTTCTAAGCGATCGAGGAGGAGAATATGATTCTCCATTCGCAACTATATGCGTTGAAAATGGAATAAACCATCAAACTTCAGCACCATATACGCCTCAACAAAATGGAGTGGCAGAAAGGAAGAATACGACCCTAAAAGAAATGCGTAACGCATTACTCTTAAGTTCGGGTCTACCACAAAACTTGTGGGGGGAAGCGCTATTAACATATAATTACATTCTTAATAGAATACCTAAAAAGAAAATGGAAAAAACTCCATACAAGTTATGGAAAGGGAGTAAACCCTCATAGAAGCATCTAAGAACTTGGGGATGTCTTGCGAAAGGGGCTACTCCATTACCCAAGAAGGTAAAGTTAGGTCCAAAGACAATTGATTGCGTCATCATTAGGTATGCATTAAATAGCAGCGCCTACCGTTTTATGGTTCATAATCGGAGATTCCGGGTATTCATGAGAATACTATCATCGAATCAGCACATGCGTCATTCTTCGAGGATATTTTTCCTTACAAAGAAATGAATATGCAATTATCTTATAAACGGGCGCATGACATAGCCTTTGAAGAAAACTTAGAGGAAGAACCTAGACAAAGTAAAAGGAAAAAGGTTGCTAAAACATTTTGTCCGGAGTTTTCAACTTATATGGTAGAAAATGATCATGCGACTTACAAAGAGGCTATGTCAAGTGTTGAGGCACCCTATTGGAAGGAAGCGGTAAAAAGCGAAATCGAATCAATTCTCCATAATAATACGTGGGAATTAGTTGATCTTCCTCAAGGATGCAAACCATTGGGTTGCAAATGGGTATTTAAGCGAAAGCTTAAACCGGATGGTTCCAACGACAAGTATAAAGCTAGACTTGTCGCAAAAGGATACAAACAAAATGAAGGTTTAGACTTCTTCGACACTTATTCACCGGTCACTAGAATAACATCCATTCGAATGCTAGTTGCAATTGCAGCAATTTTTAATTTTGAAATTCATCAAATGGATGTTAGAAGAATAAATTTATATGGAACAACCTGAAGGGTTTCAAGTTCCAGGAAGCAAAAACAAATATTGCCGACTAAAGAAATTCTTATATGGATTAAAACAAGCACCCAAACAGTGGCATGAAAAATTTGACAAAGTTATGTCAACAAATGGTTTTAAAACCAATGAATGCGACAAGTGCGTATGTTCTAAAACCAACACTGATGGGTGCGTCATCATATGTCTGTACGTTGATGACATGTTGATTTTTGGAAACAACGAGAAAGTAATACGTGCCACCAAAGGATTATTGTCGTCAAGCTTTGATATGAAAGATTTAGGGGTGGCTGACGTCATTTTAGGAATCAAGGTTTCTAAGATGTCCTCGGGGTATGCATTATCTCAGTCTCACTATATCGAGAAAGTTCTCGAAAAGTTTGACAAAGATAATAGCAAACAAGTAAAAACACCAGTCGACACAAGCATGCATCTCGCCAAAAATCGCGGTTCGGCAATCAAACAACCTGAGTACGCGCAAATAATAGGAAGCCTGATGTACATAATGAATTGTACAAGGCCAGACATCGTACAAGCTGTTGGAAAGCTCAGTCGTTTTACTAGTAATCCTGGAAAGGATCACTGGACAGCATTGTTCCGAGTATTAAGGTATCTACGATACACCAAAAACTTAGGATTACAATATTCCAACTATCTTGCTGTTCTAGAAGAATATTGCGATGCGAATTGGATATCAGATACAAAAGATTCCAAGTCCACGAGTGGTTATGTATTCACACTCGGAGGAGCGACAATATGCTGAAAGTCTTCAAAGCATACGTGCATTGCAAGATCTACTATGGAATCGGAATTCATAGCATTAGACAAGGCAGGGGAAGAAGCAGAATGGCTTCGTCATTTCCTCAAAGTCATTCCAATATGGCCACAACCGGTGCCTGCTATATGCATTCACTGCGACAGCCAGTCGGCTAAAGCAAAGGCACAAAATAGTATATATAATGGTAAGTCTCGACACATGCGTCGAAGACACAATACTATAAGGCAACTTCTCTCACAAGGGATAATATCGATCGATTGCGTAAAGTCAAAGGAAAATATAGCGGATCCGCTGACCAAAGGTCTATCGAGAGAATTGGTTGCAAGTTCGTCGAGAGGAATGGGGCTAAAGCCTGTCTCGTAAGAGTTGCACAATAGCGGCAAACCCAACCTAGGTGACTGGAGATAAAGGGACAACCTACCTATTTGTGCAAATATAAAATCACTCATAAAAATGAAATTACGTTAAGAAGAGTGATAGGACCAGGGTAAGCAATGCTTTTAATGAGATCACATGTTAAGAAGAGTATGGATTGATACCCTCAAATGTGTCTCACCTATGTGAGTAGGAACTGGGGGCGGTTCTAGGAGGATGAAAAAGGCTACACTCCTCTAAAGACTACTCATGAAGACCAGGAAAAGTGTTTCAAGGCCAAAATGAACACAACCATGAGAACCAACTATGTTTCGGTATTTAGTTGTGTGGTTACTATCGACAAGGTATACGACACGGCAAAGCAGTTCAAAGCGCTTCGCACACTGTATAGCCAGTATACCCTATAGTATCTCACTAAGGGAAAGGTTCAAAGTCTATGACCACCTTTACTTAGGCTTTAATTACCACTGAGAGAAATCCACAAATGAGATCGACACTTTCAGCATTAACGCTAATTTGTCATTCATGTGGGGGATTGTTGTAAAGTGGTTTTCGAGACATGCTTTTGTTACCCATTTTCGGTCAAGTTATAATTAAGAACTTGGATCAACTTTAACATATTCTTAAACTAGGTAACAAGGGGATCGATTCAAGATCTCAAACGTCGAAAACCATTAACGGGTGGATGAGAAATTAGGCGCTGAATTTGACCACTTCAATTGCTCAATTTTAAATGCACCCACATCTTGGAAATGAGGAAGAGAAGAGTGGTTCATATACTCAAGGGTTGAGTACTAAGGGCACTCCCTTTGGTTGATACACATTTTGTGTAGTAGATAGGACCTAGACAATGGTCGAACCACCACACGCGCGCGCGCGCCACGGTTGCGATTTATCTTTTTGGGCCAGAAACTAACTATTAATCCAACCTGTTAGCAACTTTTGGAACTGTTACAACCGTTGTTGTTCAAATTTGAATAGTCACACACGGTTCTCTCTCCCTGCCTATAAAAGCAGTCTTCTTCTCTCAGTTTTTTCGATCCGAAATCCAGCAACAATTCTCTCTCTCTCTCACTACCAGTTTCTCTCAAAACAAAGTTCGGTTCGCCGGTACTGAAGATTGTACTTTCGTCTGCAGTACGTGAAGACTTTCATCCTGGGGAGTAAATTTTCCCGTGTCTGTAGATAAATAAAACGAAGCACACCCAATTGTGGGGGGAAAATATTACTTCACAGAGATCGTTCATGAACAACGAGACTGTCTTCTATCTTGCTTCAGCGTTCGGCAATTTAACTATCTGTAAGTTTTATCATTTCTGTATTTTCATTACTTCTGTTAATCTTTATGTTTCATATTCTTCTTAATACACCTATAAATTTTCCAACAGATCTAACCTGAGAGCGAAGCCTCACTCATCAGACTAGAGTTGGCATGTTCTTTACTCCATCCCCACTTCAGTAAATCACCCTTGTCATTTCTGATCAACCAACTCAGATGGGCCATGTTTTCTTCTTTTTCCAACCTGCATCAACATTGCACTTGAAGAAACCTGGTTTAGGAGGTTTCCATCTCAGATCTTCATATGCAATAACTCTTTTACCTTGACCATTACTCTGCAATTGTCCCTCTGTATTCCTCTTCAACTCTTTTAAACTTGTTATATCTCTCTTGCAATTGAAACCTGTACTCAATAGATCAATTTTCTGACAACCCACATGTTCCTTGTTATCCAAATATTCCAACAACACAAGATACAAGCTTTCAGAACCTCCTCATCAACTTCTTTTTCCTTCACTTTGTCCACTAACTCCAATAGCCATTTCTGCACATGAACAACCCTGGCACACATTTCAGGGTCAAGAAGTCCCAAAGTGAACCATACAGGTTGCACCCACTTACAGTGAAAAAAGCAGTGTTCTTGATCTTCAATAAAATTCTCACAAACTGGACACAACCCTGAAACTTTACATATTCTAGTTACCAGGTTTGAGCCAGTAGCAAGAATATCATGGCTCATTCTCCACCAAAAATTCAAATTTTTTGGTGGCAAAGAAACAGACCATAAAAAATCCCAATATTCTTTAGTGAAGGTGAAGGAAGAGGAAGCCTTAGGGAGCTGGTTACCTGAGTGGAACTTTTTGGAAAGCCAATAATATTTTTGCAACTCTTGTTCCTGTTTTAACTGAGAAGATACCACACTTTTCAAATGGCCAAACCAAAATATCATCTTGAGCAAACCAAGCTACAGGGGTATCAATAATGGCAGCTCTTCCTCATTGTTGAACAGGTTTTTGAAAAGGGAGACCTTCCATCTTCTGGTATCTGTGTTGATCAGCTCTTAGCCTCTCATATTCGGATTTAAATCTTGTATTTGACTAAGTTTGCAGTGTGGCAAAGAAGGAATCCACTTATCAACAATTACTCTAACAGATTTGCCATTCCCCACAGCCCAAACACCTTGACTTTTCAAGAAAGCTCTGCCTTCTAAGAGACTATTCCAAATCCATGATGGATTATGTCCATTTTTTGCATCCAAAATTTTTTCAGAAGGAAAATGTTTGGCTTTCAGGACTTTGAAACCAGTGACTCAGGGTTCTTCAAAACTTTCCAACTCTGTTTTGCTAGGAGAGCAATGTTGAAACTTTGTATATCTCTAAAACCAATACCATGCTCACTCTTCTTTTTAATCACAGTATCCCATTTGAGCCAATTAATCTTTTCCTCTTTACCACTGGCACCCCACCAAAATTTCTAATGGCTTGAGCTATTTTAGAGCACATCTTCTTTTGAAAAAGAACACAAGACATTGAGTAACTAGGTATGGCATATGCAATAGCTTTAAGGATAACTTCCCTATATGCTATAGACAAATTTCTCTGCTTCCATCCTTGTAATATGTCAATAATCTTATCCAATATAAACTGTAGAGCTTCACACTTTGACTGTCCCCAAAAAGATGGTATTCCCAAAACATCACTTTCTTATTGTAGATAGTGCTTTCTGAACAGACAGATCTTAGCCACGTGGCAATCATCTAGCACACCATATTGTGCTCCACACACACTGGATCACCAGCCGCGCTGATCCACGTGGGGGCTGCGAGACAGGGCCCTCGCATACCACTGCACGGGACTTGTAGGGACTTAGTGGTCTGAAGGCTAGAGTAAGTCCTGTCGCGTGTGAGCCAAGCTCGCGCGCGACCTTTAGTAACTGCTTTTGAGAGATTTATGGCACGAGCTCCATAAACCCGGTCAATCCGGTCAAACCCGGTCAACCCCATAACGGTTCCGGTATACGCGGATAACGTGCTGTAACGGTCCCTATATACGCGGACGAACGTGCCGTTGTGGTTAAGCTAATTAAGCCGCCATTGATGGGCGCATTAACTACACTACAACGGCCACATTCTCCGTTATATATATAGGACGTTAATCCTTCCATACAAGGGAGAGAACGACCCGAGATACGCGAAAGCTCTGCCAGAATCCTGTCTCTCTCTCACACAGTACTATTGCCTTACTCTCTCCCTACACACAACCCAACATTTCCTGTGCCATTTCCTATTCTCTGCCTTTGGTGTACACATAGTTCTCTATGCCGGATTCTCTTGTACACATTTTGGTGAACTCGACGTGAACTTACCATTGCAAGCAACCATGTCTCATGAGGATGATGTCAGTAATAGATCGCCTTCCACGGAGACCACCTCGGGGGAGGAGACCCGCCGTACTCCTACAGCCACCGGTGAAGCTCCGACGCTAGAAGCCTTGGACGCCACCATCCAGAATCAGGCGAAGGCTCTCAAAGCTCAATCTGCACAACTAGAACGGATAATGGCTGTCCTGGGGACTCTCGCTCCAAACCCCACACCAGTCACCACCGTCTCTCAGGGAGGAGGAGCCTCCACCACTCAAGGATTGGGAGTGTCAACACCACCCAATCCTAACCTGCAAACTCCACCGGCAACTGCGCAGCTACCCTCCATTCAGGGGTCAACAGCTCAAATGTTGCCTCTTGCTACTCACACTCCTCAACCTCCAACTTTGGTACCTAATCCGGCCTCACAGTATCCCTTGCCTCCTCCAACGGCAACGTGGGGTAACGTGAATTCACAATATGTTCCTAGCCCTCCTGCGGCATATGTGTCGCCTCCGCCTGCGACAACCCCTCCTCTCGCCGCCGAGGGAAGTGCTCCGGAGTGTATGACGTCGCTGCAACGGCGCATGGACACCATCCTGGCTCACCAATCGTTCGCGGATACCATCATCCCAAAACCCGACAACGATCCGCCTATTCCACGAGAGATCTACCTCATGCCTAACCTGCTGGGTACAAGGCTCCTAAATGGGAAAAGTTCGAAGATGTCAATGGGAACGCCCATGAGCATGTCATGCGGTTCATTGATGTAATGGGGCCGTATGGGGCTGATCCTAAGCTGCTGATGCGCAAGTTACCGAAATCCTTGGGGAACGTGGCCTACAAGTGGTACAGGACGTTGGAAGCCGGATTCGTGAAGACTTGGGACGACATGGTCCAGAAGTTTTACACCAAGTTCTTCCAGATGGAAGAAAATGTGACAATGATTCATCTCTCGTGGATGTATCAGAAGCGCGAGGAGGATGGAAGGACATTCATCAAGAAGTTCAGGGACAAGTATTTGAGTGCAAAGATGTGATACTCGAAAGCAGACTCGTGGAGATATGCCTGCAATGCATGCGAGACGAGTACAAATATATGCTTATCAACCTGCAAACACCTACATTTTCGAAACTAATCAAATGCACGAAGAATATCGAGCCTATAGTGGAGAGGCAGAAAAAGAGGAACGCCCCTGAGAGATCCTCGACCGGGAACACTTTCAAAATTGGGAGATTCAGCTACAAGAGAGGACGTGAGGCTGAAGTGAATACAATCTCGCCCCAAAAGCAGCCGAAGGTAGTGAACTTCGATGCGCCACCACTGCCATGTTCGGTAGAGGAAGCGAGCGACCTGTGCAGAAAATGGCGTAAGGACGATATCTTGCCGCGCTTGAAAAAGCACCTTCCAGGGAGATGGTGAGGGACCCGAAGTGGTGTGAATGTCACGGAAAGGTCATGCATCCCACGACTGACTGCAAGAAGCTCAGAATCATGGTAAGCCAAAAGATGAAAAATGGCGAACTGATCGTCAGCGATCAAAGGAAGGATGTGCGAAACAATCCACTCCCTGCCCATGCGGAGCAAGAGTCGAAAGGCAAAGAGGTCACTATGATCTCGATCGTGGACCTTGAAGAGGTTGCGGAGGATGGTCTACCCATCATTGCCGAGATCCACAATGACGAGGACTACAGCATAGACACTGAGGACGAACGTGCCGATCGGATGAAGGGGTCGCATGGGTTCAGCAGGTTCTTCGATGAGATGAATTTCTCAGAGAAATGCCGGAAGGAGATGACAAAGGCGATCCTGATGATAGCAGAAGATTACGAGGAGGATATCGTAGTCTCCAATTGAAAGGTTGTCAGGGCATCTCGCTCGACAGAAAAGGTCATAGCCTTCTCCGCAAGCGAAAAAAGGACAGATGCGAACCACCAGAAGCCTCTGTATGTAACAGCGATCATCAATGGTGTGGAGTTCAAAAGAGCGTTCGTTGACGGAGGAGCAGCAGTTAACGTTGTTTCGCTCCATACTCTGAAGTTAGCAGGAATTCCAGAGCACAAGATCGTCAAGCGCCCATCCCCGCTGATGGGATTCGGAAGCGAATCCATAATGACAATAGGATGGATCCGCCTGGGTGTCTAGATCGGCAAAATTAAGTGTTCAGAAAAATTCTATGTCATAGATGCGAACACCACGTATCACATGATTATAGGCCGGGCCTGGATTCATCGCTTTGATGCTGTCACTTCAACAGCTCACCAAGTGATGAAAGCTATCTGGAATGATAGAATAGTGGAGATACCAGCTTCGATAAATCCTTTCAACATGGATGAAGCGCATCTCAGTGAGGCGGTATGGTTCACTGAGATGGCAGATGAGCAAACGCCGGGACCGTTCAACCCTACTCCTTTGCCCCGTTGGGAGGACATCAAAGATCAGTCGCCTGCAGGAGTGATGGTGACAAGAGAGGAAGCCAAGGAAAAGCCGTCTACACGAGAAGAGACGCCGCGGATTGTCTACCAGCGAAAGAATGTGTATACTCTGAAAAGGATAGCAAAACATGATCCTGAAGGCAAGGAAATAGAGAGTTTCTACGCCAACGGGAAGAAATGCTATCGCATATGAAGGTGCGCGGGGGTGTCCTCACGCGAGCATAGGGATATCCCTGAGCAAATCAATCAGATTGAGCAGATTTTGAACCAGACAAACCAATGCCAAGCGTTCTAGAGGAGAAACTCTAAGAATCACCCGAATGCATGGAGGACAAACCCATACCGCAAAAGCAGGAGCTAAAGGAGGTATTCCTAAGCCCGAGCGAAGAAAAGAAGAGGCCAGTCTTTCTAAGTGCGGACCTCACAGGCGAAGAGGAGGAAAGATTGCTACAACTTCTGACTGAGTACAAAGACGTGTTCGCATGTGAATATGATGAAATGCCTGGTCTGGACACGAGCATCACCATGCACCGGTTAGATGTGATCCCGGGATCCAAACCGGTAAAGCAGAGCACGAGAAGCTTTAGACCGGAGCTTAACGTTAAGATCAAGCAGGAAGTTGTCAAACTTCTGAATGCCAAGTTCATCGAGCCGAATCACCATCCCACATGGTTGGCTAACATTGCGCATGTGGTAAAGAAGAATGGTCAGCTTCGCATTTGCGTGGATTTCCGGGACCTTAATCGTTTCTGCCCCAAGGATGATTTTCCACTCCCCAACATCGACTTACTTATTGATTCGACCGCGGGTCATCGCATGTTCAGCTTCATGGACGGCTTCAGTGGGTACAATCAGATTAAGATGGACCCCGAAGATGCACGGAAAACCGCATTCATCACCCCGGTGGGAGTCTTCAATTACACGGTTATGCCTTTTGGCATCAAGAACGCAGGTGCGACTTATCAGCGGGCCATGATGGCCCTGTTTCATGACATGATGCACAAGGAAGTAGAATTCTACGTGGATGATTTAGTTGTCAAATCCAAGGAAGAGGCAGACCACCTGGGGGATTTGCGGAAAGTGTTCAACAGATGCAGAAGCTTTCAATTAAAGATGAACCCCATGAAGTGCGCATTCGGGGTAACATCGGGGAAGTTCTTGGGATGTGTGGTACATCGTCAAGGAATAGAGTCTGATCCTGCGAAAGTATCGGCCATCACTAGCATGACGGCGCCGCATAACCAAAGTACCTTGAAAACCTTCTTGGGAAAGCTATCCTACCTGCGAAGGTTCATCCCAGCGATCGCCGAAATCACTTACTGTTTCAGCGATCTTCTCAAGAAGGATGCTCTATATAACTGGACTACGAAGCATGAAGCTGCGTTTGGAAAGCTAAAGGACATGTTGACATTGTCAAAGGTAATGATCGCACCTCAGCTCGGATCACCACTCTTGTTGTACTTGACGTCAACGAAGAGGTCCATAGGGGCACTCCTGCCTCAGGAGTATGAGGCGCAAGAAAGGCCGATCCACTACATCTCTCGCATAGTACAGCCAGAAGAATCAAGGTACACGGACATCGAACGTCATTGCCTTGCCTTGTTCTTTGTAATAGAGAAGTTAAAGCACTATTTTGCTTCGCACAAAGTGGTGATGGTCACAAAGAGTGATCCTATACGGTATCTTCTGACTCACACTACTCCTGGGGGAAGATTGGCAAAATGGTAAATGACCATTTCTCAATATGACATCACATGTGTTCGACCCCGGGCAATCAAATCGCAAGCGGTGGCGGATTTGCTAGCGCAGTTCCCTGATAACAGTCATGAGCCTGTGATTGAAGAAGAATTGGAGGGACCTGAGATCTACGCAGTTAAGCTGCCCTATTGGACGCTCCATTTCGATGGCTCATCTACAAGGAAAGGTGGAGGCATCGGGATAGTCTTGACCAAACCAGATGGAGAAGTCCTACAGATGTCAGCGAAGCTTGATTTCGCAGTCACCAACAACGAAGCAGAGTATGAAGCTCTCATCGCAGGACTTCGCGCGGCAAGAGCCCTAGAAGTAAGCAATCTGACGGTTATGGGGGACTCCAAGCTAATCGTAAAACAAGCCTCGGGCGAGTATGGTTTGAAGGAGAAAAACCTATTGCCCTACCGGACTTTAGTACAAAAACTGGTGCAGCAATTCTGCGACGTTAGGTACGAGCACAAACCCAGAGCGGACAATAGGCATGCTGATGCTTTAGCTACCTTGGGATCCAAGGTTAGTGCAGATAAATGCCCCGCGAGAATCTCGATTGAAGTGAGAACATCCTCGACGTTGACAAAGAACGCGTGCAACGACGAATGCATGGATGATGCGGACTGGAGAAAGTCAATCTTACGTGCCATCGCAGAAGGCACGAGAAACGAAAATTGGGCATCTACAAAGGGGAATTGCATACACGACAACACCCTCTACTACAAGGGCCCCGGTGGAATTCTCATGCGATGTGTCTCGGAGCAGGAGGGACAAGCGCTGTTAGAGAAGATTCACCAACATGCTTGCGGGGAAAGTGAGGTGTCAATCTATCGGAAAGCCCAGAGGTATGGCATTCACTGGCCTAACATGTCAACGGTCGCAGCATTGATTCAAGGGAATTGCGAGAGTTGCGCACTGATCAAAGACTCTTTATCAATTGCTCTGACCGACGATGATGTGGATTGGAGGAAGCCACTCTTTGACTTTCTCACGCAGGGTATTATGCCTGAGTCGAGAAAAGAAGCCGAGAAACTAAAGAGAAAAGCAGCACGATATGTGGTGCAAGAAAATCTGCTTTGGCGAAGGGGCCATGAGGGTAACCTGTTGTGATGTCTAGACAGCAAGGAAGCACAAGAGGTGATGGACCTCTCTCATCAAGTGGAACATCAGGGAGGAGCGAAGTTATGCAGGCAGCTCCTTTCGATCGGTTACTTCTGGCCCACCATGGAAGCAGATTGCCGCACTAAAGTAAGACGGTGCCAGGAGTGCCAATTCAAAGGAAATCTAGTGTACGCTCCTACTGTGGATTTACATGCGTTGGGAACACCGTGGCCGTTCCATACATGGGCTTTGGATTTTGTTGGTCCCATTCGACCAACCTCGCACGGGAATCATTTCATTCTCACCGCGACCGAGTTGTTCACCAAGTGGGTAGAAGCAATACCACTAAAGACAGCAAATGCGCTAGCCGTGGTCCATTTCATCCAAGAAAGCATCATATGCAGGTTCGGAATTCCAAACACCATTCTCTCGGATAATGGCACCCCCTTTGTCAATCGCCAGGTGGCTGCAAAGCTAGCGGAGTACAACATAAGGCAGATATGCTCTACCCCATACTACCCGAAGGGGAATGGGCAAGCAGAAGCAACCAACAAGACGTTATTGAGGATCTTGAACAAGATGGTGGCGGATGACCACAAGAAATGGGCTGATTCTTTGAACATAGCCTTGTGGGCCTATCGGACTTCTCCAAGGACGCCCACAGGAGTCTCGCCATTTCTTTTATGCTATGGAGATGAAGCTGTGGTACCTGCGGAAGTGAAGATCAACTCTGCAAGGTTGGCTTTTCATGCATTATATGACAATCAACGCGATCATGACTTGGTCCTGTTAGAAGAGAAGCGGGTGCAAGCTAAAAGGACTAACAAACGATACCAAGAAAGGATCGCCCGTGCGTACAACAAAACAGTCCAACGTCGAGATTTCGCAGTTGGAGATTTTGTCTTGCGCGCGTCGGACCATTGCATGCGAGAGGCGGCTCATCCGAAATTCGCAGCCAATTGGGAAGGACCCTTTGAAGTCACAGAAGTCTTTGATAGTGGCTACTGCAACATACAAAGGTTACATGGAACGACCTCAACCCCAAGCTCAGTCAACATGCGCTGGATTAAGAAGTATTATCCTTAACTCCTCTCATTATACGCGTTAGATTATAATGTCTACTTCATGCTCCGTATTACTAAAACTTGTGCATCTTCTCTCCCATATGAGGGAATTGTAATTTCATCTCTCCCACATGAGGGTATTCTATAATAAAAAGACTTCTCCCAAACGGGAAGAAATTTATGATTTCAGCTGCCTTTATCGCTCTATTTATTTATATAGTTTAAACCTATCTGCCATAATAGCAGCCTGCGCGAATAGGATCTTAACTGATCTTCAAGCCTATCCGCCGTGATAGAAGCCGATGCGAATACAATCTTAAGTGATCTTTTAAGCCTATCTGTCATGATAGCAGCCTATGCGAATATGATCTCAAGTGATCCTCAAAGCCTATCTGCCATGATAGCAGCCTATGCGAATATGATCTTAAGTGATCTTTCAAGCCTATCCGCCGTGATAGCAGCCTATGCGAAAACGATCCTAAGTGATCTTTTAAGCCTATCTGCCATGATAGCAGCCCATGCGAGTATGATCTTAAGTGATCTTTTAAGCCTATCTGCCATGATAGCAGCACTATGCAAATATGATCTTAAGTGATCTTTTAAGCCTATCTGCCATTAGCAGCACTATGAAAATATGATCTCAAGTGATCCTCAAAGCCTATCTGCCATGAAAACAGCATCATGCAAATATAATCTCGAAAGCTTATCTGCCGAGATGGCAGCTGTGCTTAAGTCTAATCTTAAGCCATTATCAAGTCTATCTGACAAGATAGCAAAGTTATGCAATGCGATCTCGAACGATCTAAAACACATCTGCGAATCTATCTGACGGATAGCGAATCATGTCAACAATGCAAAGTGTAAGTATAACACTATAAAAGGCAAAATCTGCCAGCGCGCATGCGAAATTATAGTTCGTTGTAACAAGAATAGCAAATCACACAAAGAAATTTATTATTATGAGTCAAAATGACTTACAATTCATCTGCCCAGATAGCAGCTTACAAGCGGAAAACTCGGATCGAGCTAGTTACACAGCCAACGTGGCTTACAATGCATCTAAATAGCAGCCTACAAGCGGAAGTTACGCATTGGGGGAATCCTCACTAAAAGAGGGTCGACCTACTGGTTCTAACAGAAACTATGCTATACAACGATCTGCGACCAAAGATCTGTAGCAAGTAGGGTGTTCTTATAAAATGAACAGCCCGCCATGTCTACAAGACCTATGCGACGCTATGTTCAAGATCCCAGGATCTGACAAGGCCTCTGTCTGATCAACACCCCAAGAGATGTGCCTGAGGAACCACCTGTTCCAGCGAAGGACAGGCAAGCAGCAACTCCTAGGGCAAGAGGCTCCTTGTCCACGGAGACGAGCACAATGGCTCGCCACCCCGAGTTCAAGAACATGGTGGCGAATGATCATCCTCCGGGAAAGCTAGAGGAGAAATCCTCCGTTCATTACGAATCGGTAGCAAGGTCAGTACGGCGCTGCACCTTGCCGGGAGGCGGCCGGAAACATGACCTGCAAGCATAATAGACGAAGAAAAGTCTTCGAGCAAGCATGACAGATTATGTGTTTCTTCTTTATGATGGTTATGAAGATCAATAATCCAAGTAAAGAAGATCTTGGAAGCTATTTCTATGGAACAAAGCACAAACTCAGGATTCACAACTTCAAGTTGCCATGAATCAAAGAGAGATAAGCATTGAAACCAGCAATCGTAGGGACTCATGGCAAGCCACATTCTGGGATGAAAGACCCAAGCAGTGAAAGCCAGGGTTTATATAGACCCAACGGATACCCTTCAAATCTCTGGCTGAGTCAGCAAAGCTTGGAAAAGGGGTAAGCATCAATCACTTACGCCTTGAAAAGAGGTAACATTCAATTACCCTACTAAAGGCTACGACGATTCGGTTGCGTATCTTAATTAATGACGGAAGGTCATGATACGGATGGACTTCCCAAGGAAAGCGTGTTTATCTGATAAGCAATTAGCGCGAAAATCAAGGCAGGATATCAATAGCTGACGTCATAATTGATATGCACAGAGATATTCGAGCAAATCCCGGGAAGGGCAAAACAGGCATTCAAATTCTTTTTGAAAAAAAAAGAGGGGTAGAAACCCTAGCAACATTACAGTAATGTTTAAGCATTTTGTTCGACACAAATTTGTTATTGTTCAAAACAAGCCTTTGACCAGGGAGTCATCAGGAGTAAACTGACGTGACAAGTTTGCCACTTGCTCCACTTCTTGCTTCAATCGCTCGTAGTTGGCGCTCATTTCATGGAAGAGCTTCACAGCCTCTTCAGCCTTCTACATTTGCTGCTCCACCTTCTGCTCCTCAGCTGCGAGGTTATGGAAGTCGCGCTTCAAATTCACGGCCGCGCGAATCTGGGTGACTCTTTTGATAAGATACCCAAAACCCAGCTTGCCTTGAACTTTGGCGTGAAGGTTTTGACACATGCCGAAAAGCAGCTCCGCGCTCTGAGGAGAGATGGTCGCAGGTGTGGCCGCAGATAGCTGCTTCAAAATCGAGATGGCTTCGGTCAAAAACAGCCTTCTGTCGAAGGGCCCTATCTCCAGAGACCTCACAAATGATGGGGGATAGGAGAGACGCATCCGAACCAGCCAGTCCACGTCAGCTTGCTTCAGCCCTAAGCAATGTTAAACCAAGTTAGATTATCGAACTTGTAAATGAAGAATGCGGGATGTGAACAACAATCACAACATACCGGTTTCTTCAAGGATCTCGCGCAAAGAAGGAATGCGCATTGTTGGGGCAGCTGAAGATTGTCTATGCTCCATTGCCCTCCTGTCAGCTGCGAGCTCTAACTCCTCATAGTTGGTAGGAAGAGAATAAGCTGCACCGGGTGCGATTGCAGCCTCGGCCTGCGAACTCCAAAAGTTCCACGCAGGAAGAGTCACTGCAGGCTCAGTCATTGCCGGAGGCATAGCAGCGGTAGAAGTTGCAGCTTGATCAGGGATGCGGTGCGATAGCATCAGCAGCATCTGCTTGTGTTTCCTCAGTAGCAGCATGGGCATCTTCCTCCATCAACACGGTGTCAGCTTCGGCATCGTCAGAAACCTCAATGATGTCCTCTAAGGGCTCTCCCGCATACTCAGCAGCTGCGACGGGCTTCTCAGTGTGAGAACTTTGCACCGGAACATAGGATGCAGAAGGTTGGCTCCTTTGTTCCAACATTGTTTCATCAGCATTGCCTGCGATACAAGATACGACGATGTGAGGTAACTTGTGTTGCATAATATTTTATTATCTTTGGTAAACCAAGAGCGAGCACCTCCACGCGAGGGTGGGATTGCAGTATCTTCGTCATATGCTAAGGACGCGGAACCTTTCCCTATTAATGTATCTTCATTAAGCATATATTAAGATGAGCGTGACCTGGGGCGCGAAGAAACCAGTCATGATTATGTTTGGGTTACTAAGCCTAGTTCACAAATGTTGTTCAAATGATTACCTGAAGGTTCACCGCACTTGCTTATAGCCAGTGGCGAATGTCAGCTTTCGACAAGCCGTGCTTTAACGCACCAATAATCACATCTCGGTAAGTTACCGCAAGATTAAAAATCTCACCTTCGTTACCACCTGCGATCTCTTCGAAGTCTGCTTGGACTTGCTCTAGGGCGGCCACATCCTCTTCGGGAGCTTCATTCTCCTCGTCAACTTCAGGAGCTGCCTCTTCTGGAACCGCATTCCCCTCATCAGTTGGACGCACTAAGTCGTCGACGTGTTGCTCTTCTAGGATCCTTTGCTTTACGCGTTCAAGCTCCTCTTCTTCTCGCTTTCTTCTTCTTTCAGCACCCTCCGCAGCTGTTCTCCTGGATTCGGCAAGGATTTCCTCGCTTATGGTTTCGTTGGAAACACCAGAATGAGAACCCCTCTTCTGCCTCTTGGCCAAAAGGCCACTGATGGTCTCATCATCATCATCTGCAAAGGAACAATTTTTTCAATCAAGATTGCGAAAAGTTAAGATAATGAGAAGAGAAGTACGATTGAGATACCTCCAGACGCTTCCTCTTGTATCTCATCTCTGTCTCTGTCTCTGACATCTTCGATTCTTTCCTCTTCTTCATGTCCTCTCGCTTCCCTTCTCTCCTCCTCCTCTTCCTCCTGGTCAAACGGAACAAAGGTCTCCACTGCGAGCTCTTTCTGCGCTTTGCTTGGCATGCGGCCTTTACCCTTATCCTTGGAAGTAAGGGATCTCGCAGGAGGAGAAGTTGGAGCGCTCCTAGGGGAAGAGATTGTGATTCCTCTTTGTCTGGGCCTCTTCGCTCTTGGGGCAGCAGCTGCTGGGGGAGACAATTCATTCCTGGGTGGAGACAAGGCTGGAGTGTTCTCTATCAGCGAGTCAGCAAAAGCATCCATGATCTTGCGAATCTCGGTCTCAACTGCGGGATCCATTTTCAGTGCTAGCCGAACTGGTTCTCCCCGTCTTCTCGCAGTAACAATGGTGGTGACCAGCGATTTGGAACGCTCACCAGATGCGAACCTCCTCACATAGCACTGCGGCAGAAAATGAAGCATAAAGTTTCAACGTATCGGAATAAGGAAACTTAGCACATGCAAGAGAGATTGTTTACCTTGGCGAAAGTTTCGCTGTATCTGATGACATGTGAATCACCTTTCTTAACTGCGGCTATCTTTTCGTCAAGAATGGTGGAGGGACACAGGTGATTCTCGCGATCCAGCAATGAATAGCAGCCATATTCAGACTCGTCCAGGCTACAGTTGGGACGGAAAGGGAAAGAATTCCTTTTGATCACAGGAGCTCTGTTTGGCCGAGGGGTCGACTGCGTCTCAAACCTTGTCTGCTGGGTATTCCAATAAGCGACCCAGTTTCTAGAGTAGCCACCTTCGCGGTTACCTGGGGGTTGCTCGAAGGGAAGATTTCTCCTTAAGATTGTTTTACACTCCCCAGACAGTAATCGCTTGTAGCAGCCTCTCATGATGGACTGCGGCCAGATTGATGGTGCCACCGCATCAAAGCCAAACTGAGGAGAAACGCGAGTAGGGTCAGAATCCACGGTGATCCTCTCGTACCTAGGGGTGAGCTCACGCACATACTCCGAAAGAGCAGGAAGAGAGCCCCTTAGACACCAGCAGAAGAATTCGCAAATAGCGCTCGTGAAAATGCTCCCCGCCCTCGAAAAGGAGCTCTTCTGAGAAAGCAACAGCCTTGGAGGGATACAGTTTTGGGAACCATCGCACATTCTCAATGCGCGTGGCATAAGGCCTGGCTATAAACTCTTCCCGATTGTCGCATACCAGGCTCCAAACGCACTTAGGAAAGTAAGTTCCGAACCACCTCGCAGCCCTGCCGCTATTACGCTCTTCCTCTGCACCTGGGGGACACCATTTGCTGGGCCTAGAAGGAATGGGGGCATAAGAAGGCCACCACTCGAAGACCCACATAGTCAGGAAGGCAATGTTGACATAGGTCAGCACGTCGAGACGACCGCGCGATTCTTTAATTGAAACGACCAGTTGATCTAACCTGTGGTACAGCGTGCCCAAGACTAAGGGCCCAAGTGCGACCTTCTGACCAAGGGTCAGTTTCACAGCAAGAGGAAGAACATGATAGAAGACCCCATCATGCGGATGGCCATCGATCAAATACCTCGACAACCAGGCGCAGAGGAAAGCGCATAGGGTCAAGTGATAACCCTTGCCATTCACATAGTTTTTAGCTTTCGGGTTTTGGCTCAAAAACTTCTTGGTGATACTACTGTTCGCATAATCGCGAAAGAAGTATTGTACCCACTTGTTCCTAGTGTTCTTCGCAGATGTGTCAACCACTGCCAGTCGGGAAGAAGTTCTGTAGGTGTCCACCGGGTGGAAATTTTCTTCACCTCTGACAAGCACTGCTCCATGTGGTTGTACAAAGCAACCTCCGCATCAGTCCTCAAGGGACTCAAAGAATCCACCTCACCCACATGAGACAGATCATACAGCATGTGTACATCTTCAAGAGTGGGGGCAGCCTCGAACTCAGCAAAGTGAAATGTGTGAGTCGCAGGCGAGTAACGAGAGAGAAGGTTTAGAAGCATGGACTGGTCCAGCTTCACGGCAGCACCCTTCATAGCACGGACTGCGAAATATATGCCAGCATCGTTTAAAGCAATGGCATGATTGGTCAATACATGGTCAATCCACTCATCCATGAAGTCCAATTTCTGAACAAACGCTTGAGTGGAAATCGTAGTGTACGGGAAAACCCCATTTTCGACCCCCAATCGAACTACGTCCTTGGAATCAATCCATTCGAGCATGGTCGCGTTAACTGGAGGGGTCAACGTTTTCGTCAGAAGAGACTGGGATCGGCAGGTTCGTCACCTTAACCCTAGCATGGTAAAAGTCTTTGCCACCCAGATAGGGGGCTTTTCGCCATAAGGTCTGGGGGAGATCAGGTATTTCTTCGACCTCCTTAACAGGTTTGGTTCCTTTTGTCTTTGCCATTCCTGTGGAAAAGCAAGAAAAAAGGGGGGAGAAATACACACACTTTAGTTTGAATTTCAAGATTCAGTTCAAGGCATACGAGGATTTATTGGAAGAAAGATGAACAGTCCAGTGTCAATTTTGGGGTTTGAAGTTCAGAATCGTTTGCATTATTGGGAATTTCAGAAACCCTACATTCAAAACCCTTACAATCTGGGGATTAAATCAAGGTTGGATTCAAAGAGCAAGGACTCTTTCATAGTTTTCAGTGGATAATATGTTTCGGAGAGTCATGGGTTTGCAGATCCAACACAGTTCAAAGCATATATCGGTACATTAAACAAAATTGAACAAGGCCAACCTTGTTTTGGTAAAGCTTGCTTGGATGTGCACAATTGAAGAAGACGATTGACAAGAGAGAATTGATGATTGATTATCTGAATCTGCTCTTGAAGGCTTTCGGATAACATTCACTTTAAGAGAAATAAGTGATGCTTTGCAACAATGGAGAGCACAGAGTATTTATCCAAAAACAATGAAAGGTTGCGTCCTTTCAGTAGTCGAATCGCAACCGTCACCGTCGAATCGCGCAATCACAGGACAAGCTGACGTCATGCCTAAAACCCTAAAAGACCATACGGCACGACTCTAGGGGTTTAGGTCATAATGGCACGCACGGGGGCTGAACTTGCGCGTATTTGAATTGGTGCGTGGCGGCGACGCGTACGTTGGTTCCTGCGCATGGAAGCCTATCCGGCTATGAGTCTTCACGCGCAGAAAGGGGGCTAATGTAGATAGTGCTTTCTGAACAGACAGATCTTAGACACGTGGCAATCATCTAGCACACCATATTGTGCTCCACACACACTGGATCACCAGCCGCGCTGATCCACGTGGGGGCTGCGAAACAGGGCCCTCGCATACCACTGCACGGGACTTGTAGGGACTTAGTGGTCGAGAGGCTAGAGTAAGTCCTGTCGCGTGCGAGCCAAGCTCGCGCGCGACCTTTAGTAACTGCTTTTGAGAGATTTATGGCACGAGCTCCATAAACCCGGTCAATCTGGTCAAACCCGATCAACCCCATAACGGTTCCGGTATACGCGGATAACGTGCTGTAACGGTCCCTATATACGCGGACGAACGTGCCGTTGTGGTTAAGCTAATTAAGCCGCCATTGATGGGAGAATTAACCACACTACAACGGTCACATTCTCCGTTATATATATAGGACGTTAACCCTTCCATACAAGGGAGAGAACGACCCGAGATACGCTAAAGCTCTGCCAGAATCCTGTCTCTCTCTCACACAGTACTATTGCCTTACTCTCTCCCTACACACAACCCAACATTTCATGTGCCATTTCCTATTCTCTGCCTTTGGTGTACACAGAGTTCTCTTTGCCGGATTCTCTTGTACACACTTATCAAAAGCAGGAATATTGCATAATTCAGTAATCTACTTTGTAACAGAGTCCTCACTATTGGGAGAAAAGAGAATCCCTTACTTATCAAAATTTATCTTCATCCCAGAAGCTTCTTCAAACTCTCTCAAGATCTCAAGAAACTTCTTCACTTCCTTACAGTTTGATTGAAGAAAGATAAGAGAATCATCCGCAAAAAAAGAGATGATTTAGCCACACTCTTCTTTTTTATATAGATACACCTCTAATAGATTGCTCTTCTTGTGCTCTTTTTAATTTTAAAGAAAAAATCTCCATCACCAAAACAAATAAATAATGAGAGAGGGGATCTCCTTGTCTAATCCCTCTCTGGAGTTTGAAAGCTTCTCTCTCATATCCATTCAACCTGATAGTAAACTCCACAGTAGAAACACACTCCATAATCTTATCCACCCACTTTGAATCAAACCCAAACTTGCTTAACACTTCTTGTAGGAAATACCATTCAAGCCTATCATATGATTTATTTAGATCTAATTTCATAGCCAAACACCCTTTACTTCCTTGCTTCTTGTGAGAAATATAATGGAAAAACTCTTGGGCAAAAATAATGTTGTCTTGTATCATCCTCTGAGGCACAAAAGCAGATTGCTCCAAAGATATCAAGTTAGGCAAGAGCTTCTTCAATCTATTTTCTACTAACTTAGCAATAACTTTATAGGTAAAGGTTCAAAGGGCAATAGGCCTATATTGAGAGACTAATTCAGGATGCAGAACCTTAGGAATCATAGACAAGACAGTTTTGTTGATGCTCTTTGGTTCTTGTAACAAAGAAATCTTGTACCCCTTTCACAGTCTCACTTTTAATAGTTCCCCAATAATTTTGAGAAAAATACATGTAAAGCCATCAAAGCCTGGTGCTTTTCTAGGATCATACCCGAAAACCACCTTCTTAATCTCCTCTTCACTGGGTAATTCCAACAACTTCACATTATCAGCAATAGACACTTTAGAAATAATAACTTCACTGCACTTACTCAGATCTCTTTGCCCCTTTGTAGTGAAAAGGTCTTCATAGAAAGCCTTAAATTCCTTAGCAATAGCCACTTCACCTTCCACCCAATCACCATCCACCTTTTTTATTTTATTCGCATCATTTTTGTACCTTCTTTGGATAGTGGACAGATAGAAAAATCTGGTGTTTCTATCTCCAGTTTCTAAATATGAGACCCTGGACTTCTGTTTCCAAAAAACCTCCTCTCTAAGCCAAGAATCATTCATCTTTTTAATAATGTCTTCTTGCAATCTCCAATTTGAAGAAGAAGAAGGAGCATTATGAAGTTGGACTAACTCTTGTTGCAACTGTGCAATCCTTCTTTGTTGATTTTTGTTTGTTGTGAGATTCCAAGTTAGTAAATTTTTCCTACACCAACAAGGTTTCTTAATGAACTTCACCAAATTTGAGCCTGCAGGCTGGAACTCCCAACTTTTCTTAATAACTTCACTACAGCTTTCCATCTGAACCCAATTCTCATCAAACTTAAACATTACTTTTCTCTTACCAGGAGCTGGACTTGTATTAACCACCATGGGAGAGTGGTATGAAGCCACAATACACTCTCTTAGAAGAGTAGCTCTTGTGTGCAAACAACCCCAATCTGTAGAGTAGAATACTCTATCAATCATTTCCCTGATTTCATTATCCTCACTTCTGTTTGACCAAGAGTAAGACATGCCTTGGCAATCCAATTCCATCAATGAATTTTCAGAAATAAAACTTCTAAACCTTCTTATGATTATAAATGGGCTGCAGAGCCCCGCTATAAGAGATGTGCATCAAGGTCCGATGTTCGTGTCATGAGGAAACACCAAAATATCCTCTGGTTTCGTTTCATTGCCGAAGTTTTTTAGTCTATCTCATAGCAAAATCTATAAATTTCATCAGTTTAGAATGAGGGCACTGATAGCTTGAAAATGGGATTAGTCTGGGACATCTTTTTACCATTGGTTCTAACCCTGTGAGAGTTGAGTTTGCCCATTTTCAGCTTATTTTCCACTTGATACGAGGCAGAGACTTATAGGACATGATCGTGAGATTTGAGTAATTTCATGCGTAATTTTGTTTGTTGGATATGATTGCGGGTACATGTTATGATGTGCAGGTAACAGGTGCCGAGAAATGCATGAGATTGACTGGGATTTGGAGGCAGCGTATCAAGAAAGTTGAGCAGAAAAGTGCAGAAAAATTCAAGTTGTGAGTTCAGACGCAGGAGCTGTGTTCAGACGCACCGCATGGCAGCAGAAGAAGAAAGGCAGAAAAAAGGCTAAGTCTGTGCGTTCAGACGCACAGACCTGCGTTCAGACGCAGGACTCGACTCCAAGATTGTGAAGACCAAGTTGTGCGTTCAGACGCAGGGGAGCTGCGTTCAGACGCACAAGTCCGAGAAGCCAGAAGACAGAAGAGGAGAATTGGTTAAGGCCTGCGTTCAAACGCAGGAGATGTGCGTTCAGACGCACTGCGTTTGAACGCAGGGAAGCTGCGTTCGAACGCACGTTGAGTTTCCAGAAGCTTCCAGGACGGGTTTTTGCAAGGGTAGAACAGGAATTTCGTGCATCAGTTTAGAGACTGTGGCAGTATAAAAGGAGGTGCCCCAGCACAGAATTAGGGTTACTCACACATACACAATCATCATCACAGCAGCCAGTATCAGAGCCGTCAGGATTGGAGCAGAGCAGGATTGGAGCAGTTTTTCAGTATTCAGCCATAAACTCGTCTAATCTTTTCTTCTTTCTTTTATGAAACAGTGTTTTTCAATAATGCAAGCTAGCTAAACCTTTTTCCTAGGTTCTTGGTGAACCTAGGGTTTATGAATTCAGCAGACTGGTTTGTTTGATTTTCAGATGCATGACTAGTTGAAGTCTTAATACAGGATGGATTGTTTATTATCTTGTCTTTGATTTTATGTACATACATGAATGGCTTGATCACCCAGGAGTGTTATAGACAGGATCTGGTGCGCGAGAGTGGCCAGTGAAAGTTAGGAAGAAAAGACAGGATTTAATACCCTATCTTGATGGACCGAGAGGTGAAAAGAACCAGGGTGTTAGCCAGAAGCATTAGACTAACTGCTAGACGTTTAGGGGGAGACCGAGAGGAGAACCTGTAACCCTAGCAGACTTATAGCAAACCTGCAGATTTAGGTGGACCGAGAGGACCCGAAATATGCGGCAGAGTGACACGTACATGAGACCGAGAGGAGATTGTACTATTGGTATGCTGGCATAAACAAAACTGCTGTGTGTTTCTGAAATCAAGTGCATCAGGCAAGCTGGAAATAAACCCTAGGGGATCCTGGGACCTAGATTCTTAGAATCATCAATTTTTACAACTACCACAATTCCTGAAAATTACTTAAAAGAAAAATAAAATAAGTTTTTCTAAATATTGCTTTATTCACTGCAAACTAGTTGAGTATAATCACATCCCAATCTTCCTCCTTTTTACAAGCTTTGTATCTAGTTCTATTTCTAATAAGTAAAACTTAAACTGTTCTCGAGGGTTCGACAACCAGAGTCATAAATACATACTCTATATTACTTGATCGTACACTTGCGAAAAAGCATATAGGTTTACGCCGTCAGGCACAAGAGAGAAAAAGTGCCAACCACGCACTCTTAACTGATCTTCATGCTGCCAGCAACAAGCTAGCAAGCACAAGCCCTCATAGACCTGCGACAAGTAGAGATGCAGAAGTACAAATTCCAGAGACAAAAGGAGACTATAATTTTCTATACTTCATTGAGCTTTCAAGGACTGGAAACACCAACAAAGACAACACGCAAAACAAACAGGATTATACGAAGAGAAAGCAAAGGTTTAGTTGGGAATTACTACTATTATTTACATAAGTCTATTTCAAAAGCACTCAAGAAACTACTGCAAGAAAATTTAGATATCAGACACCAAGTTCTCGGGTTTAGCTGCCACTCCAGAAAGTGAGCCCTGTGATGTCCACCTCCTCAGCATCTCTAATGCAGCCTTGGGCTGATCCATTGGAACCATATGACCGGCATCATGAACCTGATGATATTCATCCCCCAGAAATTGTCAGCAACTCGATATTACAGAGAGAGAGAGAGAGAGAGAGAGAGAGGGAGAGAGAGAGAGAGAGAGACCTTGAGGAAACTAAGAGCACCGTGGCTCTTGAGTATGCCTGCTTCAGAACCATCAACTTCAAATGGTACTTCAGCAGATGCTGCAAACTTTTTCTGACCAGACCATTCCATGGCATGTACCCATCTTGAGTTGCCTAATTTGTCCAACAGGTACAAGTTCGTTAATACATGTAGAGAAATCTAATTCGACAATGGTGTACTTGAGGATCGACACTTAAGGGGCTTACCGAGCCAGTTGCAGATAAGATCGTATTCCCCAGCGTATACGAGCAACTTAATTCCATCCTCAAGAAGAGCAGGAATTCCGGCTTCAAGGTTTCTCATCCAGTCCACAAGCATAGCCTGATACACAGTGGGACTGCAGGACACGAAGTCTATGTCTCCAACATCAAGGGCAGCCCTAACTGATTTCTGGTTCAGAAACTTCTCCATGTCTGAGAAGTCGTAGCAAAGACTTCCTTCACAGTTCTTTCTGATGTCATAGTACTGCAAACAAAGACATTAATGCTGTTTAGACTTAATAATCCCACCTCTGGTCCATGTAATTGTTCATGTGAGAAAAGAGAAACGAATATGTTTCTCCACTGGTCACATGCAACACTCTAAAAGGTATGTTTTCGTGACAAAAGATGGGTTTTCAGTTTGAATATTAAAGATGCTTCTCAATCCCTCCTCTTTGGGTTCTACATTCTATTAAGTGCAACACCTTTCTGATTAGGAAGGTCAAAGAGAAGACCACAGGCATGGTCTTGGACGATGGATTACTCACTCATTACAAAAAAGAGCAGCTTAACAGGATCAGGCAGAGCGTTTAAAAATTCAGTTCCACACAATTGGCTAATACAGCATTACTACAGTCACATTTTCTGACCTAGTTTACTTTTCTTGCAAGGATTGGCTGTTTTCTTGACAATGACTGACTATTAAAAAATCGTTCGCGTCAACAGAACATTAATGCTGTTTAAACTTATTAATCCCAGATCTGGTCCATGGAATTGTTCAATGAGAAAAGAGAATGAAAAGGCTTCTCTTTGGTCACATGCAAAACTCTCATAAATGTTTTGATGACAAAAGATGGGTCTACACTCTACAGTTTGAGTTTTAAAGAACCTTCTCAATCCCCCTTCAGGTTCTTCAATTTATTAAGTGCGAGGCCTCTCTGATTAGGAAGGTCAAAGGGAAGGCCACACATGCATGGTCCTGGACAATGGATTACTCACCCATTACAAAAAGAACAGTTTTACCATAATCAGGCAGAACGTGTATCAAAATGCAGTTACACAACTGGCTAATCCAGCATACAGTCACATCTTCTGTCCTGGTTTCCTTTTCTAGCAAGGATTGGCTGTTTTCTTGACAATGACTGACTATAAAAATATCATTCGCGTCAACAAGATATCATTGATGAATACTTCAAAGCATGGGAGATGTTTTCTGGTCGGCAAAAGTTTTGATACATTCTGGTTGTAGATATCTAATGAAACAAGAACTGATGGAATACTCACATTGACTTTTCCAGCAATTGACATGATGCTACTGAATATAGTTTGGCAAACGTAGTATGAAGCCACACAAGAGATTGTACCATCAGTCCCTGTGATTAAAGAATCGGTCTTCAGCTATAAATCAGAAAAACAGCAGCCATATGGGTTCACAATAACCCAAAGAACTAGAAACAGAAAATCTTCAGTAGGCAGCAAAATCTATACAGAAAAAATGAAGTACGAGCAATGCAGGTAGGAAAATTACCACAAAGCTTTATTGCAGTTTCACATACGGGAAGCACCTTGTTGATACGTGCATAGTCATTCTTTGAAATTATTCCCATGTCCAGTGCATAGTCTGTATAGGCCTTGTACTGAATTTCAGGATTAGTAAGCCCGTTACCGATTGCAAAACCCTGCTCAAAAAGGACCAGTTAAGAATGCTACTAAGTTACTAGGACATGAACAAATCTGGGATTGATTTGACGAAGCAAGGCGCAAACCTTCAGGTTTATGTGTACTCCCTCTTTTGCTTTGTTCCCTTGGTTAACTCTCGAAGCCAAAGCAGGGATATAATGCCCAGCATATGATTCTCCAGTTATATAGAAGTCATTCTTAGCAAACTGTGGATGCTCCGCAAAGAAGGCCTAAAATTGTTCGAACAAAACAGATTCAGTGAAACTTGTATCTCAACCAGCAAGTGAAACTAGTTTGTCCCTCAAGTGTTTTTTTCTTTCTATTTGTCTCCATGTCAAATCATCATATCAGAACCTAAATTGTTCCGGAACAATGGTTTAATGAGGCTTGAAACAAGCGTTCAAGAAAATCTATCTGGGAAAGTTTGATACAGGAGCTGTAAATGGCTATATTGAAAAACGCATAGTACCACCATTCTAAGAAACTCATTTAAACACATTTGACTTAATACTGGTTTTGAGTGTTTTTGCTGGTTTATAAGCTATAGAGAATGAGAAACATGTAAACTCATGTAAATGGCTATATTGCATCAGAATAGCCTTTAGTGGCAGGAACTACAGCATTGTCTGCTGCTAAGAAAGAATTTCAAGATGAGAAATGCTGAAGAACCCACCGTTATCTCACACCTATCTCCCACCCAAGTGGGAAATTGGCAACGCCATTACTCATTTGGCATGATTGCATCTGTGTGGGAGATAGGTGGGAGATAAGAGTGGGGTGCTCTTGCATTTCTCTTTCAAGATTGGAAGATCATACCTGCAAGAAATCATACAGGTCATTGCTAACACCTGCTTCATTGTGTCTGATGTCGCGCTTGTCAGAGGTATAACTGAATCCTGTCCCAATAGGTTGGTCGACATATAGAAGATTGGATGCCTGCACATGTTGCATCAATCACGATTAGAATTAAGTAATACCGAAATTCATGACGGATATCCAAGCAAAAGGGTTGAAGGAGAATGGAAATGATGGACTTGACACTTAATATGTAATAAGAATCCAACAAAGCTTTTGTCTGCTTACAAAGTTAGAGAGAATACACAACAAGATTATATCGAAAGTTGAACAAAATTACAACAGGTATTGATGAAGGATCATGACGATTCCAGACCAGGGCTTGGGATTTAGACTTTATAGATTTCAATGTTGTATGACCGACTGCTGTGAGTTAGTTCAAGTTCACTAATCTAACCATTAAACATGAATTGAGCTATATCATAAATGTAGCAAAACTGCAAGCTAAACAGAATTTGACAGGTGCAAAAACCTGCAAATTTCAGTCTAGATCAAATTCCCTAACCAACATCCCTTTGAATAGGGATTCTCAAGCATTGAAGATTTCCTGTCAAGTTGAAAGGTGATATAGCCTGATTAAATAATTCCTCCCCATCTCTAGGGTAGTAATTAAGCAATTCTACAGTTTCAGCCACGTTAACTACAAATTCGTACGTGCAGATAGAAAGAGAGAAAACAAAATCTCGGGACAACGGTTGTCTAATGTCGAGAGAATCTCATTGTCCTACTCTTTTTTAGTGAAGCACATGGACATGGTGGTGCGAAAGGTGCCTGAGGAGGCGGAGCTGCCTAGGTTGTGCTAGCGGTTGCTAAGAGTTCAATGTTGGGGGCCAATATAGATAGGACTACTGTCCTGCTTCCTTCTATTTCCTAGCTTTCAACCAGCATGACGTGCTACATTACCATTTTTACAAACCATGTATGGACACACAACGGAGCAGAAACCCGGGTAATAGTATATGGAAAAATAAATTGGCTATAAGCTTAGGTAGAAGCGTTTTCCTTCTACAAAAGGATGAGCTAAAGAAAGTAGTAGAAAACAAGAAAAGATGAGAGGGAAAGTACTAGACACTTGCAATACTATAAGCATCCATTAAGAAGCAAAAAAAATACCCAACCATATAGAGTCAAAGCTTACGATCATACATCCAAAAGATATTGAACCAGTCGCTATAACAGAAGATGCAGAATCCAGTTATGGAGAAAAACAGAATACAGATAAACACGCAACAGCAGTTCAAATAACTTATATTAGCATTGCTAATGAAAACATGTTATGGCTCTACATGCAAAAAATAAATCACGTCAGCATTGACCATGAAAACATATAGCAGACTCCGCCTGCAAATATATACATTAAGAGAAAGAAAGTCGTAATAAATGAAACTGCAAAACTGGTGGGTCTCGTCTTACTGGATTGATGTTCAGAACATCAAGATAACTGAATGGATGAACTAACAGAAGCTAAGAAGGATAAGTTTCCAACTAATATGGGCTGTTCAAGAATACAGTACCTTATCCCAACCGTATTCGTTCCACACAAGCGACATGTTCTTCGCGATAGTGAAAGGGCCATTTTCATAGAACATTGCCAACTCGCTGCTACAGCCTGGCCCTCCAGTCAACCAAATAACAACAGGATCCTTCTTGCTGTTGCGTGATTCAAAGAAAAAGTAGAACATCCTGCAAACATGTTTCGAAATACATCAGTACAAACCAACAAATCTCCCATTAAATCCAAGACCATTGAAGTAAGGAATGTCAATTCGGAATACAAGAGTACATAGAACAAAATTTCTCGGAAAGTGTCTATTCATCACAATCCGAAACAGATCAAATCACCACAAAATGTCAAAAATTGACAGTTCAAAAACAAATTTGAAGTGAACTAGTAAGGTGCACACTTCCGGTTACCGCACATGTAACACAAAATTGTTCATACCATAGATTACAACCACATGACAATTGGCAAATGAACCTAATCATCTCAGGTTGAATGATAGTCATCAGTTCCTCCTCAACTATCTCTCTTTCTCACACACACACATGGCGCATATATAATCACTTCTTGTATAGAAATAAACCGATCTCTTAAAAAATTGCACAATTCGGAATACAAGAGTACACAGTACAACATTTCTCGGAAAGTTTCGATTCGTCTCAATCTGAAATAGATCAAGTCCACCACAAAATATTCAAATTGACAGTTCAAAAGCAAATTTGAAGTAAACTAGTAAGTTGCACACCTCCTATTACCGCACACCTAACACAAAATTTCTCATACCACAGATTACAACCTCATGACAATTGGCAAATGAACCTAATAATTTTGGATTGAATGATATTCATGAGTTACCTCCTCACCTCTCTCTCTCTCTCTCTCTCTCTCTCTCACACACACACACACACACACATATGGTGCATATATAATCACTTACTGTAGAATATAAACCAATCTCTTAAAAAATCACACAACCAGCAGATTCAGAAACAAAAACAAATCCAAAATCTCACCACTTCGTCGCATCCACATCTTCCTAGATCTAACTTCAATTTCACATTGGAACAAAAAAAAAAAAAAAAAATCAATTTCACAAACCACACAAAAACAAAACCCTAACTCAAACCACATCAACAAAACCACAAATCCAACCCTACAAAAACAAAATCATCAACAAAAACTAGCGAAATTTCACAAAGCACACAAAACAAAACCCTAACTGACTCCAATCACATCAACGATACCACAATTCAACTCATACAAAAACAAAATCTATCAAAATCGCGAAACCGCATACCTAGCGGCATGAGAGTGCTCGATGTTGTAGTAGCCAGCGTAATGCCCCAATTCCTCAGCCGAAACCCCAGGATCGGCCAGATTGGGGAACTTGAACCGCTTCTCGGCGAGCCTTGGACCGGCCAAGCGGTGATCGTGCTCGTACCGATCGGCGACGTTGATGGACTGGTTCGGGAAGAGATTGAGCTCGCGGATGAGCTGCTCGGCCTGAAGCGACGGTAGTTTTGTGTTGGGCGGTACGCGGAGGAAAGCGGTGGAGAGGGGACAGAGGAGGAGGAGGAGGAGAAAGGAGAGTCGAATGAAGGTGATCTCCATCTTTTTCAAGAGGCTCGATTGATTGATGGGTAAAAGACATTTTCCACCCTCCAATTATGGAGAAAATACATTTTACCCCCTGATTTTTGGAAAAAGACATTTTGCACCCCTGTCAGAGTTAAAAACTGAAGTGGGACTAACAGATGGGGGAAAAGACAAAATTACCCTCAAGGACAAAGAAATTTACACAGGTGAAATACCCATTCTTCCCTCTCTTCACTCATTTCTAACCCTAGCCTTCAACTCTCTGTCTCTCTCTTTACCCAAAATCATCTCACGGACCAAACAAATCTCCTCCGTTGCCTCCTCTCTCCACCACACCTGTGACCACGAGCAATCACGAGAGAGAAGGCAACCGCATACCTCTTCTGCTGAACACCACCTCGGCAAAAGCGTGATGGTGATGGCGGCCGTCTCTCTCTCCATCTCCTTCTTCTTCTTCTTCTCTCCTTCCCTCGCCGCCGCCGCCGCCGCCATCACCATCGTGACCACCACCTCGTTCGATTTGTTGTTGGAGGGAAGATTGCCGATTGTGGATGAGTCCGTAGATGCTGTAATCGGAGCAGAGAGAGACGGCCGGTTTTCAAATCGATGGAGGTAAGCCGAGACCATGGTTTGGAATCGGGGGGATTCTTCAAATGCGGAACCAGGGTTGCAGTGATTGTTGTTGGCGTCGATGGTGGTTGTTGGTGTTGATTGGTGGTGGGTTTGTGGTGAAATGAAGGACGGAAGAGAAGTGGCGGTGTGCGATTGAAATCTGAAGAGACACCACTGCTCTCTTTTCCGATCTGAAGTTCAGATTTCTTCAGATTACATAAGTAAAAACCCTAATCTCTCTGTCTGTGTTCTTCGCATCTCTCTCTGTGATTTCTTCAAATTCAGATTTTTCTCTCTCTCCAGAATGATCTAGTGATATACGTTGCTTTCTATCTCTCTCGATCTCTTCTTCATCTTCTTTGCTTCTTCTTACAGATCGAGAGGCAGAGGGAAGGTAGGTAGGTAATCGAGAGGCAGAGGGTGGTTCTCAATTCGATCTCTGTCCAGTTGCGGGTTGGTTTGGTTGTTGGTAAATTGGTCTGATTTGGCGATGGTGCAGGTGAAGGAGAAATGTTCTGGGTGTTGGGGGTCAAATATGGTGTTGATGGTTCATGGTGATGGAGGCAGGTTGCTAATGGTGGCTGGGTTTGTAGGTGAAGTTTGGTTGGTAGTGAAGATGCATATTTAGTAGCAAATACAAATCATTCTAGTGCATGGGACGATAGTGAAGTTTTGTTAGATGATGAGTTTTTATTAATTTTGTGCAAGGATTTTGCAAATATGAGATTGTTATTGTTTTTAATTTTTTATTAATCATTCTAGTTCATCGGATGGTAGTGGTTCTTCGGTAAAAAAAAAAATGACATTGTTGTTGTTGTTGGTGGCGGTGGTGGCGGTGGTGGAGCTTTAGTGGAAGTGGAGGTGGTGCTCAAGAACATCAAGAACACTATAAGAAAAACTATATATAGTATTTGTTCACAATCAATAAGGGTAATAAGGGTAAAATGGTCACAAAAAGACAGTTTGCACCCCTACACTAACGGATTGTAACAGAAGGGTGGTATCTGTCCACCCTCCATCCGTTAACAAGGGTGCAAACTGTCTTTTTCCATAAATCAGGGGGCGAAATGTCTTTTCTCCATAGTTGGAGGGTGGAAAATGTCTTTTACCCTTGATTGATTGATCGATCTAACACAGCAAACCCAGTTTTGCCCTAAATCGGTGGAGAAGATGATAAATGGGGGTTATGAATATGGATAGAGAAGACTGGTGGGTGTGCTTTGGTTCCACTGGATGTTTCAGGCGCCAAAGCGGAGATGCTCACTTATAGAGAGGACACGTGGACTTCTACTGAACCGCCTGCTCCCCTAGTTGGGAAAAGAGGAGTAGGAGATAATTTTAGTTGCTCCAAAAGCACCACGTAGGTATGAATATATACTTCTCTATCTTTTATTTCGATCAATTATACATATACCACGTAGGTATGGAGCATTATATTGAAGTTGGGGAAAGTTTGATTTAATCAAATACCAGTTCCACATAGTCAGCATAAAAACAAATTATATATATATATATATACATATTCCAATCAATTTAACAGAATTATAAATAAAATAACAAAGTTTGTTACAAATATACAATAATTATCTACATATTCATAACAATCAATAACAATACACGTCTTTGATTGAATATCTCTCTTGGCAAAGAGTTGTGGAAACCTGGTCTTCATATACCCTTTACTTACCGTCGGGGATGGGTGTCATTTATGCTTTTGTGATAACTTAAGTTTTGACTAGGAAGTTTGCTCTTTTATAGGTGTTTACTATGAAAATATGGTGTATTCTGAATTACTTCCTCCGTTCCACCAGGTTCTTCCTATTTTAACTTTTACCACTATTTATCGGGTCACTTTCACCTAAAATAATTTGTTTATCAAAACGATGCAAGAATAATTTGGTAATTTTTTAATGGTTATATATATAGGATAAATTTTACTATACAAAAAAAATTATCGAAAATTGCATCGTTATGCTATTCAAATCACCGGATCAAAAAGGTTACGGATGAAAAAGTTAAGAGTAGAAAAATCTGACAGATCGAGGCTTTTGGTAGTCTCTTTGAATATTTTTTATTGTTGTATTATTGCACAGAGACTATAATAGATCGAAACCCCCAACCATACGAGCTCATAAAGGCACTCTATGAAGTGGAGTGGTGCTCAATGCGGAGGTGAAAATTACTCGAAGAGTATGAAGTGTGCACTACTTCTACCCAAGGAAGCGTACAAGCAAGATGGTGTGTGAGATGAGATCTCTTTCCTTCTTCTTTTCTGATCCAGAAAGTGTGAGATCATAAAGGCACTCTATCAAGTATTGTTGGATGAGATGGAGTCGGATCGACGGCTGTGATCCTTTTTCGAGGAATAAACAATGCATGGGGAATCTATAACAGTTATGAAGTCATCAAAATACCTTAAGTTTGTTAGCCATCAACATGAATAACTAAAAGAAGGACCTTCTCAAGCAAAATCAACGTTGTCATGTGAAGTAGTGTACAATTATTTTATTGTATCTTTTACTTTTTGAGTGTGTACAGAATAATCCCCGCTCTGGTGCGTGCGAACTACACTTGTGATCAGTGGCGGAGTCGGGAAATCAAGTCTGACTTGGAGAAGACTCTTTTCGCAAAAAAAACAAAAACAAAACACACACTGACTGGGAGAGGACTCGAACACTAGAAGTTAACATTACTAACCAGTACAACTAACAACTTGGGCAGTATGTAGTTTTGAACTTCAATGGAGGCAAACTTTATATCTCTTAACAATCTGCCATAGAAAAAAGAAGTCGGAATCAAAAGATATCTGTCTGGGAGAGGACTCGAACACGGACACGGGTGGGAAGCAACACTAAGCATAACAACTAACCGCTCGTACAAGTTGGTGGTTCTAAACTCTTTGGGGGGGAGGAATTTTATATATCTTAACAATTAGTCATAAAAATTCTAAAAAATATATGGGTACTAGTAGAAATTTTCAAACTTCAGGGCTGACAACTGCCCCCCCCCCCCTACGTAGGTCCGTCCCTGCTTGAGATATAAATCAGCCTGATAAAATTCAAACGGACATGGTATAATTTTGTTCACACTACGGTGAAACATACTAGCCTACAAGAAGTATCGAAGAAATTAATATTTAGCTTCTAAATACAACCTTGGTTAGTTAGCAAATGAAGTAAAAATTGGGTCCATTAAGTTCCTTCGGAAAAACGATACAGGAATTTAGTAATTTTTGCATGATCTTGTAGAGTTAACTTTACTCTATAATATTATAAAACATTATCAAAAAATTACATCGTTTTGCTATTCAAATCACCGAAGTAAAAGTGATACAATTACGGGTAAAAAAGTCAAACGAGATTGAAGGTGGTACTTCACATGTCTTAAGCTTTAGTCCATGTGTAAGGATTGTCCTTTTTTTTGTCACATTTCTTTTTTTTCACAATATTATGGCTTTTTAATTTGTCTCTTAAAATAAAGGTGACATCATTAAAATGAGAAAATTATGATATTTTAAATAGATGGTAAGCCACAAAGTTAGTTACATACGATGACTGCATATTTCTGTAAACAGTTAGACTATTCAAACGTGATTAAATTTTGGGACAAATAAATTTTTTTTTATAATGAAACATCAAAATACAAACTCGATTAGGTTTATTTTTTTGAAATATATTAGGTTGGTCTTACACACAAATTGCTATTTTTGACATAAATTATTTCAATAGTGAAGTGTTGAGAAATGATTTTTCTAACCAATGAAAGAAATATATTAGTACAAATACCGAGGCAAACAAGCATCCGACCTTAGCTCAGTTGGTAGAGCGGAGGACTGTAGTTGGCATCACCTGCTGATATCCTTAGGTCGCTGGTTCAAATCCGGCAGGTCGGATATTATTTTTTTTCTTCGTTCTTCTTTGCTTTTCCTTATCTTTTATTCCTCTATTGCTCTTGTTGTAGTAGACCTTTTTCTTAGGAACATTGTAGTAAACTTCACAACACAAGACGTAACTAACGCAGCGCTCATACTTTCAAATGACTTTTTTCAATAAATTGTTGTCAGATGTTTTTGTTGAAGAACAATGAAAGTTTTCTTTTGAGGGACAAATATTTCTCAGAAGGAGGAGAATTGCTTGATGCCGAAGTGAACAGCTCCCCGTCGTTTTCGTGGCGTAGCCTCTACCACGGGTCGGAGCTACTTAAACAAGCTCTCATATGACACATAAGGAGAATTGGAGAACACTGGACCTTCCGAGAGCATAGCTTTATAGTTACCACAAACCTGCAAAATCCGGATCAGAGCGTTCAAAATTTCAACGACCCCTTAACCAACACTCGGAACATTGAAAAACTTAATCAAACATTTTGGCCAGTCGTTTTAACAGTTATTCAAGATATTCAATCACCGTGCACAGTGGCAGAGTCAGGAAATCAAGTCACCCAGGGCCCGGGACAAGATTCACAAAGTCAAAAGTCAAAGTCAACAGACAAAAGTCGTTATATTTCATAAGAAATTATAAACACAAACACAAATTAATAATGAACACAATAGTCCCAAGTTACAATTTGTTCTTTTTTTCAGGAGACAATGAGCTTTAAATGGTAAATGATAAATTATAATGAATACAATACTCACAAATCACAATTTGTTCTTTTTTTTCGAAGGGACAATGAGTTTTTATTGGTAAATGATAAAAAAAATGAATAGAAACAAATTGCTGACTGGGAGGAGAATCAAACTTGTGTAGTGAGATTAGCCAACTACAACCACTAACCACTTGGACAACAAGGCCGTTTGAAATTTCACAGGGGACAAAATTCTATATTTCTTTTTGTTTTAGTCATAAAAAATCTATAAAATTTGGAGTACTAGTATAAATTTTTAAATTTCAGAGGAGAGGGTGGCAGTCTTGACCGTGCAACAACAACAAGACTTTCTAATCTAGTTTGGCACTACACAAGAGCAACGGTGCTTAAACCGTCCGACCCGGATATGAACTAACAATGAGGAAAAAAGAGATGGTGGTCCGAAGGAAAAAACGATATCTTAGATTAATACTAGAGAGAGAGTAGCGAGATTTCCTCCCTACTGCTTGTCTTCTAGCTCAGTACCCTCTTTGGGGGTTTTCAGGCCGGCGTTAGTGCCGGATATCATTTCTTTTGGCCTTTTCGTCCTACTCTGCTCTCTTAATTCGTTATTTTCATCTTCGTTTGTCTATTCTATTTCTGAGATCCTCTATTCCGATGGAGGATTCAACGAGAACACCTGAAAACCCAGTTACTCTTTCATTAGAAGATGGTGAGGGAGCAGTCAAAGCCCTCAACGAACGATGCTTAATCAGGAAAATTCTCGCCAAGAGAGAAGTGAGAACCCAAACGATTGAATCCATTTTCAAGGTTGTGTGGAGGATCAAAGCTGGGTTCTCAGTCTCAGCAAGGGGCGAAAGTATCTTCGTCTTCGATTTTGAAGACAAAGAAGATTGTGCGAGGGTATGGTCCGGTACTCCCTGGACTGTACAAAATTACCTTATGGTCATGCCGAGATTCCAGTATGAGATGAACCCAGAAATGCTCTGTTTCAGAGAGTGCGATTTCTGGGTCCAGATTCACCATCTGCCGTTGGAAAAACTAGTGGTGAAAAATGCGAAGAAAATCGGAGCGGTCATCGGAACGGTTGTCGGAACTGATGCGAGGAACGAAGATGACGAAGAAGAAACTCTGATGTCTCCGATGAGGCTGAGGATCAGAGTAGATACATCAAAACCACTAGAACGAGGTTTCTTCCTGCAACTAAAGAATGGTGCCTCAATCTGGATCCCATTTCAATATGAAAAATTGTTAAGCTATTGTTTCCGCTGCGGAAGAATCGGACATGAAAAAGAATAATGCAAACATTTAACACAAGAAGAGGGAATCAAGTCTGGTTATGGTCCTCATCTCAGAGCTAAAGAGGGTAAAAAATGGGGATTCGGAAGCAGGATAGTCAGAGAACTGAACGCTAACCTACAATCAGGGGAACAATCTCGATCGGAAACAATGGTGGAGAAGCAAAATTCGCCGGCGTGTGAGAAGAGTTTAGAGATAGGAAGACGCGTGGAGTACTGAGAGGGGAAGGTACAGCTGGCAAAGGACAGCTCTCGATTACAGACAACAATAACGGATATCTCAGAGAATCTCCCAGCAATCGACGAGAGTAGAGCACGTATTGGTACGATATACGTACGGAACGATGAGCTGGGAGACGATAGAAGCAGAGAGGAAGATGCCGCCAAAATTAGGGTTCCCAATGTTGAAGAAGACAGAAACTCCATACAATCATTTCGGCCTACAAATACTAATGGGCTGGGAGTGAAAAATGGGCCAACAATTGTCAACTACAACTTCTCTATTAACCCAAGACTAAGCCCAATGGATTCAATCGAATGTCCGGGAAAAGTTTTAGCCAATTTACAAGCCCACTAGGTAAAGGACAAAAAGGATTTGGTAATGCGACACCGTTTGAAGAAAAGGAATCGTAAGAACCTAGGGTGGTTGAAATAGAGGAAGACAATATGGTAGATGAAGAAACCCAACTTGGACAAGAGATTCATACGAGATTGCAGAATGATACCAATGGGAAATCATTGGACATGGAGGCTTTTAAGTTAGAAACAAGGCGAATGTTGGTTAACAAAATCATGGCTGAAGATTTCAGAACGATGGTGCAGCTTAAAAGAGAATTCCAAAAAATCGCAACCCAGAAAGATGAAAAGTCAAGGAAGAAATCAAAGGCGAATTCTGGGGAAGGCAGGAGCATTGCAACGGACGAGATGGAGATAATTGAAATTCCGTTCACGGATAATGAGACTGGAGAAGAACATCAAACTCTCAAGATGCTCCCGGCAAGGAAGATGATCACCAGGGGACCGGATGGTGTTTTTCGCAGTAAAGAAAGGAACCAGAATCTTGTAGAGCAGGAGAACGACAACACGGCTGAGGAGGCGGGCCTTACCACGCCCCCAACCATAAATGAGAGGCTGCGTTTGGAATTGTCGGGGGTTGGGACAGAGCCCTGCAATTCGACAAGTAAAGTCCCTAATAAGGCAGGAGGATCTGAGCTGGTGCTTCCTGTCAGAAACAAAAATCAACTCCAGCAGGTACATAAAACACTTTTCTTTTTTGGGTTTTGAGAATTATGAAGTTAGTGAGCCCGTCGGTAAAAGTGGTGGAATCATCTTTATGTGGAAGAAAAAAGAAGATTTTGAAGTTGTTATAAGAATAGATGGATCATTACTGTTTTAGTTCACAGTAAAGTTGACAGTGATCCATGGATTTTGAATTGCATCTATGCTCCATGCTTAGATGGAGCTAGGAAGAGATTATGGAATCAAATTGCAATGATCCATAAAATGTGTTGTCTGCCTACTGTATTAATTGGAGACTTCAACGAAATACTGATCCAAGCAGATAAATTTGGAGGGAGAGCTTTCACTAGCTCATCTAAAGGGGGATTGGAAAAGCTGGTTCATGAACTTGGACTCATTGATATGGGGTTTATTGGATCAAAGTACACTTGGTGTAATGGTTGGGAGAAGAACACTATAAAAAAAAATGGATAGAGGATTCTGTGATGGTGAATGGAGAAGGTTGTTCCCTAAAGCTATGATTGTCCACCACACTGCTAGTACCTCTGATCATATACCTCTGTTATTAGACACAAGCCCAAGAAAAAGGAACTTCTCTAGACCTTTCCGATTTGAAGCAACGTGGGTAAGAGACAGAAGTTGCAGAGAGGTTATCCAAAATCATTGGTGGAGTGACAACTCTCTTGGCATCAGTAGAGTTTGGCACTCAAATATCAAGAACACAAGGACTGCTCTTCTAAAGTGGAACAGGGAGATCTTTGGAAATATCAACCATGAATTGAAGCAGACACAAGAGGACCTTCTAAAACTTCAGAATTGCAACACTGTGGCTACTACCATTAAAGAGTCAGCTCAAAAACTTCTTAGAAGACAGGAGATAATGTTGAAGCGAAAATCAAGGGTTCAATGGCTTAAAGATGGTGACTCTAACACCAGGCTCTTCCACACTACAGCTGCCATAAGGGGTCATAGAAATACAATCAACGGGATTCTGAAACCTAATGGTGAGTTTGCTAGCTTCAACACGGAAATTAAAGAGCAATTCTGCAACTTCTATAAAGATATCTTCCAAACCAAAGACACTCGCATCCCTGATTGGATGGATGATTTGTTTTCATCCAAAATCTTTGAAGATCACTGGCCTGGATTATGCTCTATTCCCACCTGTGATGAGATTTACGAAACTCTATTCCAAATGGGAAGCTATAAATCCCCTGGTCCAGATGGTTTCCCAGTACTCTTCTTCAAGTAGTATTGGGACATTATCAAGAAAGATTTTTGTGACATAATCCAGGATTTCTTCAAATAAGGAAAGATGGTAGGAGATATCAATGCTACTTTCTTGGTTCTCATACCAAAATGTCAATGCTATTAGGGTGAATCAATTCAGGCCAGTAAGCCTGTGCAATACTGTTTACAAGGTAATTTCTAAGATTCTCTCAAACAGATTAGCTCCTCTCCCGCCTTATTTGATCAACCCCAAGCAAACTGCCTTTGTGAAGGGTAGAGTAATCCAAGAGAATGCCATTTTGCTACACGAGTGCCTGTACACTATGAAGAAGAAACAAGGAAAGCAAGGGCTGATGGCTATCAAAATTGACATGGAGAAAGCCTTTGACAGGTTAGATTGGAACTTCATTTCTTCTGTGCTTAAGTGATATGGATTTCTCCCCAAATTTAGACATTGGATCGAAGAATGTGTAAATTTAGTGTCCTTCTCCATCATCATAAATGGCTCCCCTTCTCAAAAATTTCAACCTAAATGTGGTATAAGGAAAGGGGACCCTCTCTCCACCAGTCTCTTCATTCTATGTTCTGAAGTGCTTTCTAGTATCTTGCAATTTGCTCTTGGTGATAAACTCATCAATGGAATTAAGTTGGCCAAAGATTGTGAGCCTGTGGAGCATCTGATGCTACTTGGGAGAGCTAATGCTAGAGAAGCTGAAAACCTCAACTTATGCCTAAAACTGTATGAAGAGATGTCAGGTCAGAAAGTCAACAAAAGTAAATCCTCCATCTTTTTCAGTAAAAATACCCCTACTTCAATGAAAAGAGCCATTAGAGATATTATGCAACTGAAGAAAGGTGACAAGAAGGCAATTTATTTGGGACTACCTATGTTCTTGAGTAAATCAAAAACTAAAGACTTCCAAAGCCCTATTGAGAAACTGAATTCCAAGGTAGCTGGATGGAAGTCTTCTTCTCTGTCTTACGGAGGAAGATACACCCTTGTCAAAACTGTGCTCAACTCCATGCCTACTTATGCCATGTCAGTTTACAAGCCTCTCAACTCGATTCAAAGCATGGACTCTAAGTGTGCTAAATTTTGGTGGGGAGACACAATAAACACGAAGAAAGCTCATTTAAGAAGCTGGGAAAAGCTTTGCTGCAGTAAAAGAGAAGGAGGTTTGGGTTTCAGACAGATGTGTAAGCACAATAATGCTATTTTAGCTAAGCTAACCTGGAATCTATGGACTGGTAAAAACTCATTGTGGACTAAATTAATTTTACAAAAATATTGTTCCTTAATAGATTTCAGAAGAATTTAAGAGAAGAACACTGATTCCTTCTTCTGGAAGGAGTGCTCAAAGCCAGAAGAATCATTGAGGACCCTTGGGTACTATATGGAGTGTAGGAGATGGAAAAAGCATAAACATCTGGGAGGACCCTTGGGTACCCAATCTGGAAGTAGCAAGGCCAAAAGCTCCTGATGACGTCTGGAGAGCTCCCAAGTCAGTTGAAGAATTGATTGACTGGGATTTGAAAACCTGGAATCAAGGTCTATTGAACAGGTGGTTCACTGATGAAGAACAAGACGCCATCCAATGCATAAAGATCCCCCTGATCCCAGTAAACGACAGATGGGTATGGACAAAGGAAGAAAGTGGCAATGTCACCACTAAAGCTGCCTATATTGCCCAAACTGTTAGAAGAAATGATACTGCTACAGACAATATTTGGAAGTGGATTTGGCAAGGTAAGATACACATCAGATTGAAGTTCAGTCTATGGAGGGTGGCAAGTGATCTATTGCCTTTAAATCCAAGAGGTAGCAACCCAGGTCTGTGCCCTCTCTTTTAGCTAGTGAAACTACAACTCATCTCTTTTTCACTTGTGAAGTGGCTAGAGCTGTTTGGTTTCAATTTGGTAACATAAGAACTGATGCATACCCTGAGGGAAGCATAAATACTTGGTTAAAAATATTTGTGAGCCCAAACTCAGAACTAAGCAAGTTTATGGTTCACAAAGAGAAGCTGAAATGTCTGTGTGCTGTCATTCTGGAGAAGATTTGGCTCAGCAGGAACTCCATCATCTTCAAAGATCAAAAGTTCTGTATCTCCAAATTGATGGGAGACATCAACAGAGGTTGGGCTGAGCATTCTTCTATACTTATTAAGTCTGACACCTCGGATGAATCTGACACTTTATCTACTGAATGGAGTCCCCCAGCCACTGGATTGCTCAAAATTAACTGTGATGCAGGGGTTAAGAATGGCTGTTTCACAGCTGGATATGTGATTAGAAATGAGTTCAATTGCCTGGTAACAGCTGGATGTATTGAAGGAATCGGGGATAAAGTGGATGAAGCAGAACTCTCTGCAGTTGAACTAGCAGTCAAGAAACTAGCCAAAGAAAAGTGGATTAATGTCTGCATTGAAACTGACTCTCAAGTGGTTGCAAATGCTTTCAATTGTATACGGCATGGCCCCTGGAGATGGGATGCTAGAAGAACTGCTTGCCTGCAGATAATCAGGCCTACTAAGAGTTTGGTGAAGTTTGTTCCAAGATCTGCTAATGGCATAGCCCACAGACTAGTCACCTGGAGTAGAATTAATGGTTGTATTGATCCTTTGGACTTAACTAGTTTAAATAGCTTTGCTTGTAGTGTTGATCTTCCTGTTGGGAGTCATCACCCCCCTCAGTTTACTTCTCCTTAATAAAATGTTCCGTTTCATCAAAAAAAGAGATGGTGGTCCGAAGAATAGAATAAGCACATCCGACTAAGAAAATTACAAACAATTCTAAAGAGTACTTACTAGAGAACTCCAAACTTTTCAAATTCTAAAAGAACCTTTCACTTTCACCCCTACAATTTGACATATAGACACCTCCATTTCACCAAGTTTGTCAAATGACCATTTTTCACCCAATTTTTTGCTAAGCTTTAGGACACTTAGGGTGAGTTTGGGAATGCTTCTGCTGGCAGCACAGCTGCTTTCCGACAGCAGAAGCAGTTTTAGTGTGTTTGGTAAAAATACAATTTCTGCTTTTTCGGACAGTTTCTGCTGTCCCACAGCAGTTTTCAGGAAGCAAGGGGGGAGATGCTTTTCCAGAAAGTGCTTTTGATTAATTTATCTACAACCGATTTTGACCTTATAATTTTTTAAAATATCAATAGTTATCTTTCCGAAAATGACACGTGTCATATATTTTTGTCATTTTACTCTCTCACAGCAACTTCACATTGATTTTACCAAACACAAAATTACTATATCAATATTTCACAGCAGCTTCTACGTAATATTTACCAAACGACATTTTATCAAAAATTCACAGCAGCTTTCTACTGTGTTTTCACAAAGCAGCTTTCTACCACCGCCACAACATTCCCAAACTAGCCCTTACACATTTATTTTGCAATTTCGTACTGAGCAATATGTCCCCAAATTTACTTAACGACCGACCCCCACCCCAAACTAATGAAATCAACAATTACGGAATGTATGTGTCCTGAAAATGGTGAAAGTGTCCGTTCCAAACTTAAACAGGGCAATTTCACTTATTATTTTTTTTTAGAAATGTCGTTTACTTAATTCAATGACTTTTTTTCAAAGGAAATGATTCTTACAAAGCAGAAAATTCTTCTTACAAAACCACTAACATCATTTGTGCAATTTCATGGTCATTAGATGCATAAATAATGTTAGTGAATTTGTAAGTATAATTTTCTGCTTTGTAAGAATCATTACCCTTTTTTAAATGCAGTGACTTAATGACATGTTTGGTTTTATAGTATTAGTGATGTAAACTAGTATTGGACTAATTATAGTACTGTGATTATTAATATTTTGTTTGGTTTGTTCTGGATTAAATTAAATACCGGTACTAAATAGTGAAAAACATGAGTATAATACCCTATTTTAATACCCTCCCCCAGAAGAGTATTAACAATATTAGACTATTCAGTATAGTTGAAATTGAATATTGAGTATAGTTGAAATTAATTACACAATAACTATTCAATACTTTGTACGGTACATAATCAAATACAATATTAAATATAATACAGCTAATCCAGTCCAATCCTATCCCACCAAGTCCAGTCCAGTACAACTAGTTCGGAAAACTAAACATGACCTAAAAGACATATATAAGCTCACTCAAAAAAATAAAAACAAATATAAGAGTTTGGTAACTTATTCTAAAAAAACGTGTTTGGTAATTCCCAGTAATAGGGGATACACACAATAAAAGCTTTTATTTTTCCATAATTCTTTTCAAGATTCCACAGTTAACACCAAAGAAAAGGAGAGAGAAAACCATGGAGAGTCTACTTATTTATAGCTCGTTTCTAATCGCCCTCTTGGACGGAATCTCCAACACCCCTCCTTAGTTCACTAGCCAGAAAAGATAACCCCTTGTGGGTTTTCCTTTCGGACAGAGAGAAAACCCCCCAAAAGCAGAGCATTCTTGAACAGAGGAACAAAAATGGGGGTTTTGTATGAAGATGCAGTCTTGATCAAAGATAGTGAGAACCCAGGTCACCAAAGAGTGGTTACTGTGAACTGCCCTGATAAAACTGGTCTGGGTCGCGATTTGTGTAGGGTCATTCTCTTGTTTGGCTTGAGCATTGCCAGAGGAGGTAAGGGATTTCTCCGATTTTTTTCTGGATGAATTTTTTGTGTTTCCCGCCAATATCTCTGTCAATGTTTGAGATTTCTGCAAAGTTTCAGTCTTTAGGTCCTTTTGGTTTGATTTTGCTAGTTTGTTCTTTCTGGGTCTGAAGTTCGTGAGTAACCCATTTCAAACTGTTTTTGATTTTTTTCATTCTTCAGTATTTAGGGTTTCAGTATTTCTTGGTTCTGGTTTGGTAAGTTCATTTATTTTTTCTTGGGTTAGGGTTTTTACTGAAAAATTTAGGTATTTTTTATGATTCTTAGGAAAGCAAGCAAATGGGACTTTCTAACTACCCTGTATGATAGTGTCTAAGCTTTGTTGTTTTCTTGATTCAAACTTACATAGTGCAAGATTTATAATCTTTACAGTTTAATGGGTAAACCTTAAAATTCCCACATTTAACAACTACTACTAGTACAATTTTAGTACTAGGAATGAATAGAAACAACCTTTTAGTTGCAATTTCTTCTTTAGTGCTTTGAAAGTTCTTGGTCATTATTGTGCATATTTTCTTTGATTGAATTTACTGCATTTTTACTGAGGTTATAATAGCTGATGGAGATTGAGATTCTGATCATTATTTTTTTCCCTTCTTTTTTTTGTGTGTTGAAGATATTTCAACCGATGGCAAATGGTGTTACATAGTTTTCTGGGTAGTTGGGAAGCCAACGACGAGGTGGGATAAGTTAAAAAACAGGTTATTGGAGGTTTGTCCAATGTATTCGCCGTCCGTCTCAAATATTTACTATTACACACCAGAGTTTCAGCAGCCGAAGCCACAAGATGTGTTCCTGTTAAAGCTAAGGTGTTCACATGACCGAAAGGGCCTCTTACATGGTACCCCTTTTCTTCACTTCATGAAAATTATCGGCAAATTGAAATATTTTATACCATTTTTGGAATTTCGCATTTATGTCAAGGCATTAAGTGTCCAACTGCTTTTCATCGCCACTTACTATGTTGTTGGAAACTTTCTTGCCGTCAGTGACTAGAAGAATGTTCTTGAGAAGGTAGTTTGAGTTGTGTCGGTTGAAATTAGTAGAAAGATGAGAAATGGGCTTGGAAATATCGGGTCATTAGGTCACTATCAAGGAAGTTGAGTTTTATGTACTTGCTTCAAAGAAATGTGTTGGAGAAAAAAACTCTTTTACTTGAAGTTTACGGATTTGTTTTACTCTTCGACACATACCTTTTGTTTTTTTCTGTCATTTTTCTTTTCTTCCTTTGTCTGATTTGGTTACCCTTCTTTGTAGATGTCACCAAGGCTTTGTGTGAGCTCGAGCTTACGATTAAGAGAGTTAAGGCATCCACAGCTCCGGATGGTAGGGTGATGGATCTCTTCTTCCTCACCGACACAAGGTTTGTTCTTATTATCGTTTAGGGTTCTAAATCTTCTCCCCGTTTTCTCTTTTGTTTGTGTGATTTAGAAGTCGTACACTGATGTTATACGCCCTCCTATAGTGTTTTGATCAATGTAGAACATTAATAAAATAACGCAAGTTTTTTATGAAATAAGAGACATGCCTAAGTATGGGAAGAGTGGCGGAGGCACGGGGTGGCACGTGCACCCTCAATGTTTCCATAAACTACTTCACCCCACCTTTTGGAACTATAATAATTCATTTGTGCCCTGCTATTTTTATGAAAGTGCCCCCAAGAGAATTACTCTTGTGCACCAGCAATTGAATTTTCATTCCAAAACGTCATTGCTATATAATGTATTTCCCAGAAAACTCTATACTTTCTAAAATAACAAGATGGCCCCAATATATAAATGTCTAAGCAGAATCATCCACTTTTGGTCGAATTCAGTGAAGGGAATCGAATCAGTTTGGTTTGTAAGTGGTTTTCATCAATCTCCATTTAATTTCTTTATGAAGTTTGATTCAGAGTTTTCAAAGTTTTGCCTATTCGTACCGTGCTTTGGTTAATAATATCGTGCCACCCCAATGTCGAATTCTGGCTCCGCCACTGTATGAGAAGGATGTTAATGATATATTTAAGAGAGGAGCTAAGCTATTTCCGTATGGTAAGCAAACTACTTTCTTACTCGAGAGTGATTCCTATCAAGGTCTTTGCGTTATTTATTTTACTTGATTTGCTTTTACTTCAAACCATGTTTGGTAGATAAACGACGAATTATTACATCAAGATTCGAACATCTATAGACGTTACCTCCAAAAGTGTTTTCTCAATCTAAAAAGCTTCACTAGGTTAATATTGGCGATCTATTAGAGTGTTATGTTAGGCTTCCATTATAATGCATAAAGAGTCAGTGCCAGAGCCAGGGATTCTTGTTAGGCTTCCATTATAAAGCATAAGATGTGTTATTTTAAAAACATCGATTTCGTACTTGACATACATATGCAGTAAAAGTAGGGGCACAAAAAAGTTTTCTGAAAAGTAAGGGGTAAAACTGTAGTAAGAGCAAAATATATTCTACAAAAATCAGAGGTAAAGTTGTAGTTAATGGAACTCTAGGGGGCACTTGACCCCCTGTGCCCCTAAAGAGCTCCGCCCCTGAAGAGAATACATCCATTATATATTTCGTTCGATGTTTTTAAATTAATTTAATTTTCTATTTTTCGATCAGAGAGCTTCTTCATACTGCAAAGAGACAAGATGAAACCATCTGCCACTTGAAAGCTGCATTAGGCGAAACCATTGTGAGTTGTGAGATCGATCAAGCGGGACCTGAACTTGTCGCTTGCTTGCAAGTGCCGTTGTTTCTTCCTCCAGAATTTACGGAAGATTTGTTCTGTTTAGAGTTGCCAAGTGAACACCAGGACTGTATTGACCCGTTTGATCCGGTGACCGTTATGTTGGACAATTCACTCAGCCCGTCTCACACTCTTCTCCATGTCCTCTGCCGAGATCATAAGGGCCTTATCTACGACATCATGAGAACTCTCAAGGATTACAACATCCAGGTTCACATTTCTCCTTTATACACTGACTATTCAAATTTTTAAACATCTTTCTGGTTGTTTGTTATGCTGAAATGGATTTCAAAATTTGGATAGGCTTGCATATCGGCTCAAGCCAAGCTCCTTTTAACCCTGATCAACTCTGTTTTATTTTATATTTTTATTGTTATTGTTATTTTTCTTTTTGTACATAGAACATCATTTATAATCCTAAACTAGCACCATGAGCTAGTAAAATAGGGAAAATAACTGAAGTGATTTGTCTTTTTTGTGAACTGTAGAAAACTACTATTATATTGGGAAATAGAATTGAAGTTGTAGGTTCAATGATAGATTTTCTTTATCAAATATTATAGATCAATGCATTATCAAATTTCCATTTGGAGGTGGAGAAAAGGGATCTTAATCTCAATGGTGTCTGATACGAGGAAAAATACGACTTCTATGTTTGGAACCATGGTTTGTGCTATGAAAAGAAAATGAGATGACTCAAACTTTCATATCCTCGAATGATTGCATATGAAGTTCTTAACTTTCTTAAAGCTCAAATAGTAAATAACATGTTACCATCGCGTCTTCACATGTTAGAAACATCATGTCTTCGCATGGTAGAAAATATCGCAATTCCAAGATTCTTGGATTCCTAAATTTTCCTTTCTGTTTTATTTTACCTAGGAAAATCAATGCTTCCAAGCGGATCCCAAAGAAATATAGTTTCACTCTCCCCTTTCCTTCCTGTCTATTTTAAGCATAGCCTTCTTTGAAATCCCTGGATTAACTTTGCAACATTTCCCTTGCACCGTAATGTGGGTGCGCTCATTGATATGGGCCTTGTTTTGATGACATAAGTTATTGAATGTCTAGAGCATTGAAGCTAGCGGAATCAATGCAATAGCATAGCTTGCTAACTGGACTAAATGCGATTTATCCTCTTTCAGATTGCTTATGGCCGATTTGCTGTGAATCCGAAGGGCAACTGTGCGGTAGACTTGTTTATTGTCCAAGCTGACAAGAAGAAGATCATAGATCCTGAGAAGCGAAATGCCCTGTGCTCCCGTTTGAGGATGGAGCTTGTTCATCCACTACGAGTCAACGTACTGAGTCGTGGGCCCGACACGGAGCTTCTAGTATCAAATCCCGTGGAGTTATCCGGCCGGGGGCGGCCGCTCGTCTTCTACGACACCACACTTGCTCTCAAGATTCTTGATATTAGCATCTTTTCGGTATCCTCCTCAATCCCAACCAATCTGCTAAGTCATTTTAATTATCATTGGTGAGAAGTGAAGTGCATACTGTAATTATTTTTCTTCTTCTTCTTTCAGGTAGGGATTGTGAGACACAGAATTCATGACAGGGAGTGGGAGGTTTACCGGATTCTTCTTGATGAATGCGACAGGGTTGCTTTGGACAGGGATGAGATCAAGGAGTGTGTTAGAAGGAGGTTGATGGGTTGGGAATGAGTTTTGTATTGTTTAGCTGTGAGGTTATATTGTGTATGTATCTCTAGCAAGTAGCAGTAGTAGTTTAGTAGACCACTTTGCAGCCCAGTTGGTGCTGAATGAACATTTGGGATTATCAAGTTTTAGTTCTTCCTCTTGATGCAAATATTCATTGGCATATAATATTCAAAAAGAACAAAACGCTCATATCTGTGTGTATATGTATATGTATATATTCATTGGCATATACTTGTATACATACATCTCTTTATGTTGGGATTCATCATATTGTATTACTGTATATGTACATACATGAAGTATTACCATATATGCACATACATGAATGAAGTGACAGTTCCATAATGAGTGTCATACATTGATTTTGCACGCACATGGTTTTATGAGATGCTTTTGATTTACCAGTTACGATTCTGTCGTGAATGATGGCTTCAAAGCTTCAGCACGAATAGTGATGACTTCAAAGAACTTCAACAAGATTTAAAGAATTGAACAAACAACCTGTCGGTCAAAGAATAGTAATAAAAAATTGTCATTATTTAATTTGTCAAAATAACTGATAACATGTAAACGCATTGTAACTCTATTTCATCATCATTTACTAGTCAAATGTCATGTCCCATGAGCACGGAAAAATATTGCACCAAGCCCCTCAAATTCTTCCTTGACAAATGCTAAGACCTACGCTTGCGTATTGTGAACTAAGAGAAACAATATCGATTTTAATGAGTCTATAATACTAAATTATTTAATTTAACTGCTGTGAACTCGCTATGAGTGAAATATGACGATTCATCAACACTCTGGGCGATTCATCGGATTAACCATCATCATCATCATCATCATCATCTACTCTTTAGACAACCGTGTTGATCATCAACACTCTCCGAAAATCTAATGTAAGATGTTTATGTTTTACAAGAAATGTATTCCATTGTAATCTGGCATTACTAGTAGAAATTTATGAACAATCTCAACCCACACGACAAGGCTATCAATGTATGGCTTAGCATTGTCACACGTGGCTTCAACGGTCGTTAACGCCTTCCTCTTCTTCTCTGCATATCTCCTCTACACAGTGGACCCATTAACTCCTCCAGTTCCAGAGGAGATCCCATCGAATCTTCTTTTCCATCTTCCTCTTCATCACCCATCTTCTTCTTCAATTCAATTCCAACCCAATTTATTTCTTTCACTTACCTCTGAACAAACCAATCAAAAACCTAGAAAAAAAAAACTGAGTCTGAACCCTGACCCATATTAAAAAGAAGGGTAAAAGACATTTTCCACCCTTCAATTATGGGGAAAAGACATTTTGCCCCCTGATTTATGGAAAAAGACCTTTTGCACCCCTAATAGCTTTTTTTTGACCATTTTACCCTTGTAAGGATGGAATGACTTAACTACCCTCACCCCCTTAAAGACCACTTTGCCCTTTACTTTAATATTAAACAAATATTAATTAAATACATTTATGACATCACCTATTAACAAAATTACATCACACCTGGTATTGTGAAATGACCATTATACCCCGGGTACTGTTCACATGGACAGTTACCACCCCTGGTACTGTTCACGTGGACAATTACCACCCCTGGTACTGTTCACGTGGACAATTACCACCCCTGGTACTGGACAGTTTGTACCCCTAATTTTGTGGACACTTTGCACCCATAATTCTGTGGACATTTTGCACCCCTTTGTTGTTTTAAAATCAACTGTTTTTTTTTTTAGCTGTGAGTATGATCCTTACGCAATTACTACATTTCCCGCACTAACTTCCCTCCAATAAACCTCCCTCAAAATAAGTCCTATATACATCCCATATTCACAATGATCTCCACTCAAACTCTTACTCACTTGTAGGCTTGTAGCTCCAATCATACTTCCCTAACAACTAAGGCAAGGTAATACTAGTAGTTTTTTAGAATGAAGTTCTTTATTTTAGCTAGTATGGTGTAATTTAGTTTTTTTTTTGTAATAATATGTTTTTATTTGTTTAGGTAGAATGTCTAACTCAAGCAGAACGACATGACGGGGAGAAGAGTTCCTAACGTACCAGAAGAAGTATTGCTTTTGTGAAGTTCCCCTTATGACAGATATACGAGTGACGGAGTCTAACATATACGGCAATCGGGGTAGACTACTATGTTTGTAGGAACGATTGTTGTAACTTATGGAGTTGGTGCGACCCTATTGGGCAGGGAGCTACGTCTTCTGATTCACGTGACCTTGAATGGATGTGTAAAGGGATTGAAAATGTCGTCGAAACGCAGTCTCAGAAGTCAAACCAAGCACCAACAATTTTGACTCTCTGAATTGCCTTGTTGTTGGCACTAGCTCCTTCACTAGTGAAATAGTAACTAGTAAGATGTAGAGATTAACTACGACTAAGATGCACCTTTTTGGAGGGATTTTTTTTTGGAGGAAAGTTATTGGAGGGAAGCTACAGGAGGAAAAATAGTAATTGAGTAAGGATCCTACTCACAGCTAAAAAAACAGCTGGTTTTAAACAGCAGAGGGGTGCAAAATGTCCACAAAATTAGGGGTACAAAGTGTCCACAAAATTGGAGGTGCAAAGTGTCCACAAAATTAGGGGTGCAAACTGTCCAAAAAATAGGGGTGCAAAGTGTCCACGTGAACAGTACCAGGGGTGGTAATTGTCCACGTGAACAGTACCAGGGGTGGTAACTGTCCACGTGAACAGTACCAGGGGTGGTAACTGTCCACGTGAACAGTACCAGGGGTATAATGGTCATTTTAGAATGCCATGTGTGATGTAGTCTTGTTAATAGGTGATGTCATAAATGTATTTAATTAGTATTTATTTAAATATTAAATTAAAGGGCAAAGTGGTCTTTAAGGGGGTGAGGGTATTTAAGCCATTCCATCCTTACAAGGGTAAAATGGTCACAAAAAAACTATTAGGGGTGCAAAAGGTCTTTTTCCATAAATCAGGGGGCAAAATGTCTTTTCCCCATAATTGAAGGGTGGAAAATGTCTTTTACCCTAAAAAGAACTACCAACAAAGATGAGAGCTTTGAACTCACACTTTGTGCTGATTGATCTCCACAGCTCATGGCACTCTGCTAATCACATCCCATTCCCACCCTCGACCTTAGCCTACCTCAAGACCTCAAATTTAGCCAATTCCTTCTCTGCGACATTTCGTCGAACACTTGGTCGGCGAAATGCGATTACTCCTTCCGCGTCCTCTTCGACGCCGGAGATCCGCCGTCCGGTCGATCGGTCGACGACGGGACATGGGTTGATGTCCGTTTCCTCTAATTTGCCTTCGATCGGACATGGGTCGTCGGAGATCGTACCGGAGCTGGGCTTGTTTCTTGAATTGGTGCCTCTGAGGATGAGGAATGGCCTGTTCTTGCACCCGGAAATATCGGAGCTGATTGAAGTGGTGATGGATTTGGGCAGGCAGCCCGTTGCCCGGTTTCCGACCGGCGATTGGATGATCTCGGATCACCCTGTGAAGCCTGAAGATTTACAGCATGCTGTTTCAAAGGTTGATTCATATGAACTCTGCTTATAGTTAGTTACAAACTGTTAGTTAGTTAGTTAAAAGTTTTGATTCTTAATAGTATTTAATGTTAGCTTTCCATAAAGGACAGTGATTTAATGGTTTTTATATTTTCTTGTACTGATGATTGACAAAGACTCATAATATATAGTACTATGATGCTGAGTGTAAGACAACATTATACTAGTATTACTATTTACAATGATCGTAATGCACATAAGTTTGTGTTTTCAGGTTGGAGATTTTTCGGATGACAACCGTTCAGGTATTGACAGTTCGCTGCACCGGATAAGTGCTATTCGGAACCGTAAATTGCAGATCATAGGCCTCACTTGCCGTGTAGGCCGAGCTGTTTCTGGTAGTGCGGAAATTATACGCGATTTGGTAGAGGGAGGAGGTTCCATTTTGGTTATAGGACCTCCCGGAGTCGGCAAGACAACCTTGATAAGGTACACAATGTTCCATTTAGGTCCTAGGGTTTGTGAGAATTTATGTTACAACCTTGTTATGCTCCAAGAGTGAGCAAACCCCTAAATCGCCAACCCCTATGCACTTTAAGGGAGAAATAGGTTCAATATTTGACAAGGAAACCTCCAAAGGAATTGTTCTACTTATTTCATACCTTTAATGGGATTGGATTGGCTTAGCTAAACTATAATTAATGTGTTTGGTTTCGTGCAGTATTAATTCACCATTAAGGTACAAATAGTCCAATCCAGCTAATACCCTCATGTAAGAGGGGACTAATTTGGGGTATTAAACACCATCTTTTCACTATTTAGTACCAGTATTAAAATTAGTCCAGAACAACCCCAACTAATACCTGGACTATATTTAGTCCAATCCTAGGTAGTACTGGTAATCCTAGAAAACCAAGTGGAAACATTTACTCATTATGTACCTTTTGAGTTCTGCAGAGAAATAGCTAGGATGCTGGCAGACGAGCACAAGAAGCGAGTTGTGATTGTGGATACGTCGAATGAGATTGGAGGTGATGGAGATGTTCCCCACTCTGGAATAGGCCGTGCGAGGAGGATGCAAGTTCCAAATGTTAATATGCAGCATAATGTGAGTGGCTCGCGCCATTGTCAAAAGCTATCCCTTTTTTTTCCCAAATTGATTTCAGTGTGTTGTCTTTGAACGATCAGGTGATGATCGAAGCAGTTGAAAACCACATGCCTCAAACCATAATAATCGATGAAATTGGAACTGAACTTGAAGCCCTAGCTGCTAGTACAATAGCTCAGAGAGGAGTTCAGCTTGTTGGAACAGCGCATGGAATGACTATAGATAACATCATGAAGAATCCTTCGCTTCAGATACTAGTTGGTGGCATCGAGGTACAGAAAGCAAAACAATCTCAGATTAAGTCCATACATCGTACTGAAACTTCTTTTGTATTACTTGATCTTGTCCACTCTAACATCTAGATTGGAACTGGTTTTATTGAGTAGAGTGTTACTCTAGGCGACGAGGAAGCAAGGAAGAGGAAGGTTCAGAAAACAATTCTAGAGAGGAAAGGGCCTCCGACATTTACTTGTGCAGTTGAGATGATATCCAAAACTGAGTGCCGCGTTCATCACCGCTTGGATGCAACTGTGGATGCTATACTTGCAGGTAATATACACAAATGTTTCTAAAGCAACCATGTCTAAAAACTTGCGTGTTACCTTAATATCCTGATGAAGAAACTGCTGTGCACCATAGGAAAATCTCCTTTGTACGAAATCCGTCAAATGGAATTCGAAGGTAACAACAGCTCTATGGAGGCTTCTCAAAAAGGAGAAAATAATCGGCAAGAAGAATCTCTTCTGGATATTGGTGAAGACCAAACATCTCCCAGAGAGTCTCTTCACGAAGACAAGGGTTATTCTCCAAGTTATCCGAAGAAATTGAGCAGATATGGATCTGAGAGCAAGCAAAAGGCACCCTTATATGTTTACACATACAAGGTACTATTGCTTGTGTTGAAAATCGTTGATTGTACCATATCAGGACTCTGCCTGTTTCGTCTGTGCCTGTTAAGATACTTGGGCTACTCCCAACGTTGCCAATTGGTTTTGAGGTGGACCCCAGGAATCGAACTCGAATCCGTGTGAATCTGTTCCCGTCTGTTTGTTTTCGCACCCTGCGCGCTTTGTGCCTAATACTAAGATACTAGGGCTATTCCCTAATTGCTAATTGGACTTGGGCTACGACGCTTAGGGCTAGTTTGGGAATGTTGTGCGGTGCTAGAAAGCTGCTGTGTGAAACCACTGTGGAAAAGCTGCTGTGAATTCTTGATGAAATGTTGTTTGGTAAATATTGCATAAAAACTGCTGTGAAATATTGATATAGTAATTTTGTGTTTGGTAAAATCAACTGTAAAGTTGCTGTGAGAGGGTAAAATGACAAAAATATATGACACATGTCATTTTCGTAAAGATAACTATTGATATTTTAAAAATTTGTAAGGTTAAAATCGGTTTTAGATAAATTAATCAAAAGCACTTTCTGGAAAAGCATATCCCCTTGCTTCCTGAAAACTGCTGTGGGACAGCAGAAACTGTCCGGAAAAGCAGAAATCTTATTTTTACCAAACACACTAAAACTGCTTCTGCTGTCGGAAAGCAGCTGTGCTGGCAGCAGAAGCATTCCCAAACTCACCCTTAGTAAGATACTTGGGCTATTCCCCTCATTGCTAATTGGTTTTGAGGTGAAACCCCAATTAAGATACTTGGGCTACTCCGCCTATTAAGATACTTGGGCTATTCCCCTCATTGCTAATTGGTTTTGAGGTGTAACCCCAATTAAGATACTTGGGTTACTCTGCCTATTAAGATACTTGGGCTATTCCCCTCATTGCTAATTGGTTTTGAGGTGGAACCCCAATTAAGATATTTGGGCTACTCCGCCTATTAAGATACTTCGGCTATTCCCCTCATCGCTAATTGGTTTTGAGGTGGAACCCCAATTTAGATATTTGGGCTACTCCACCTATTAAGTGGTTTTGAGGTGGAACCCCAATTAAGATACTTGGGCTACCCACCTCATCTCATTGTTAATTGTTAATTTGTTTTGAGGTGGAACCCTAGGATTCTGAACAGCTTGTATGTTTAAACATTGCGGCCTTTTGTCATTCTTACCATGAATTAACCATGTGATTCTTCAAAAAAGGTGTATTTTAATGACTAAGGGATTGAATGTTGGCACTGTGTAGATCCTGGAAGCTGATATAATGCAAGTGGCAAGCTTAATGGGGCTCGACAATGAGATTGACCTAACCGATGATATTGGCAGAGCAGATGCTATTTTGGTATCGAGCTCAGAAATGAAGCAGAACCCTTGGATAAGGGGTGTAGCTAAATTCCACGAGTTGCCTGTATATGTTATCAAGGTATCCTCTTTCCCTTTTTCTGTAAGTTAGTAACTATATACGCACAAACTTTTCTAATCAGATGATATGAGAATTAATGCAGTCAAATACTATGGCCCAAGTGGTGAAGGCAGTTCGTATGATTCTTGAAATGGGTACAAATGCGGCCGTGTCCAAGAAGGGAGTCGAGAGTTCTTTTGACATTGAAATTGAAGATGACTCGCCCAAAAGAAAACCATCGCTGGAGGAGATTGATGCCTTAGAGGTACCGCCTCTCTTTATTGCCATTCTAATCTCTATTTCCCTGAGTTTCTTCATATTTTCATTAGCTTTGAAGTTTCAAGGTTAACCCTTAACATAACCTTGACCATCTCATAAAGAGGCAACGAACCCGTTTGGATCGGATCAGCCTATAACCAAATCCGATCCGTGGGGTTCGGATCAGATCAAATTTGGAATTGGATTTTGCCTTATTGGAATCGATTACCCATGGATCATAGCGAACATTTTCTTCAGTTCATTTGGCCCAAGATAATCATGAATTTCACTGAGAATTGGATTAATTTACACTTTACAAGTTGGACTTCATCAATTTTATCATAAATATAGCAACATATGATGTTCTTCAAAGTAACGGTAGCAAGTAATGTATTTATCATTATATGAATACATGTATAGCGTTGGATTTAATAGGTATAATATTCTAACCGGCTCGGATCGGGTTAGGGTTTCCGGGATCAAAACCTGTGATCCATTTCCGATCTTGTAAATGGATCAGATCGAATTTGCTCCATTAGGGTCGGATTATGCAGATATCCTAACGGATCGCACCCGATCGCCACATATCCGGAATTAGCACCTGAGAAACATTCATCCAAGATTTTCATGGCTCTTCCCAGATATTTTCTGAATTAGCAGAACCCGAGCTTTTGTAATTGTAAACAAGATGAGAGTTATGAGTCATGGATCTATGAAACTGCATAGCCACAATTTAATAGAAAACAATTAAAAACACTCCTTTAGAGGGAGTCAGCAGCAACCAGAACTCAGAAGTGAAATAATCTTGTAAAAACAACCTCTGTATACAAACAAAATCGACAGTTCTATATTTGGTCTATGGACATATGCTCTACAGATTTGGGGAGAGTTCAGCTAAGGTACTACGTAAAATTATCGGTAGGTGTCAGAAGTGAAAGAAAACTTCTCAAGTGTGTGTGTGTGTGTGTGTGTGTGTGTGTATATATATATATACTTTAATTTATATTATTTTTTCACCGGGTTGACCATATTACCCCCCCCCCCCACCAAAATAACATTTTTTTTTCAAATTTGGGGGGCAAAATGGTTAATTTAGTAGAGGGGTTAGCGGTGGCCGGCCCGAGACGGGCCGGGTTTAACCAGGGTGGGCTAGTGGAGGCCGTTGGGGGCCGGGGTTGGGCCGGGCCGGGCCGTTTGTGAAGAAATCCTACCTGGGCCTGTCCTGGCCCTAGTGGAGGGCGTTGGGGGCCCGGCAGGGTTAAAGAGGGGCATGCGGTCGCTTAGGGGGGTAGGGGACGGGTAGGGCCGGTTTGGGCCGTGGGCCGACCCTGCTGACACCACGAGGCGAAATGTCTCAGGAACTATATATTCTACAAGTGTAACATGCAATTTTTCGTTCAAAGTAGCCTGATATGGAAAGCATTCATCTTATGTGCTGGTACAAATTTCATAAATGCGAACCAACTCTAACCCTCTATCCTATAGGAGGTTCGAATGGCGATTGAGTACATAGTGATTCCTGGTGGTGAGGCAGTTGAGCTTCTCCCAAGACGTTCGGAGATCATTGCGAGACAACTCGAGCTTGTTGAGAGCTATCAGCTTGCTGCAGAGAATTCCGGTACAGAGATGAACCCCAGATTGCAGATCCTTCCTCAGAAGTTAGTCAAGAAAGGTTCGATTTCACTGAACGAATCGAGCGCTAAACCACTAACCCGCCGTGGTGGTGGTGCTGCCGGTGTGGCTAGGCTGCCACTTTTGCCTGAATAATAATATATACTCTCCTCAACACTGCATCTTCCACTGCCAGAGCATGTTCAACTCTTGGTTGATAATACTTGTCATACTTTTCCCATGTACAGTCTTGTAAATTATCCGTGTTTGTTTGTAATTTTTACTTCAGTTTTTATGATTATTTATTGCATTTATGTAAAAATAAAATCTTGATCCTCAAAGGGATCTTGAAGTGTAAATTAACTGGTAATCATGCCTTGTGATTGATTACATATTTGGTACTTCTACCTAGTTGTACACATTTAGCTCTTCTGACAGTAACATTGTATGTAAAAAAGTTAAAAGGGATGCAAGTTCAAAGAAATGCAAAAATTACCCTTTTTTCTCTACTTTTCAATTTCACATACTATCTGAATGTTTCTGATTGGTTATATAATTATTGAAAGATCTCAAAATAAATTGTAAATAACAATCATATTTTGACACATAAGAGATGAAACTAAAGAGTGAAGAAAAAATGGTGAATCATAGTGGCCATTTTTTTTTTGTAGAATCAGATTTGGTCCTGAAACTCTCGGGACTTCAAGCGGGTAAAAGTGTTGAAGTCGCATGTGTGGCAAAAACTACAAAATACCACCAAATACCATTATTATTTTAGTTATGTCCGATTTCTTTACCTAATTTTGGCGACTTTATACGTCATGAGGGGTTAGAGGTCCGTATTACGTATTTGGCCCATCCCCTCCGCCTTCCCCCATGGGTTGGAGATGCCATGGGTTGGTGATGCAGAACGCACCGATAACACAAATGACTATAAATCGAATCACCAATGATTCGTAACTAAGAGCAATCACAGCTCTCTATATCTCAATAACTCTGATTATTTTTATTCATAAAATGCTGTCTTACAATGGGAGAAAAGCATCCTATTTATAGGCAATAGGCTTGTAACATATGGTGAATCAATACCATAAATAGAAGCATTAAAATCCTAATCATATAAGAATTTTTTACTTTCCCTTCTTCCACAAATATCCCATCAAATCAGCCCCGAAATTATGGATTCTTCCATAACTCAATTTATTATTCTTCCCATCAAATCAGTCCCTAAATTATGGATTCTTCCATAACTCAATTTATTATTCTTCCTTTCTAGTTCCCCATCATTCTCCCCGACTTGAGAAAACTCTACTCCGTAGAGTTGAAAAGAAAAACTTGGAGCGACTCATCCAATGCACCAAATATTTCCAAATTCTATCGCGGGCTAGAAACTTTGGACGACCGGTCCAATGGACCAAATACTTCAGAAGGTTATTAAGAGAATTAGGATGATTCTTGGAGTGACTATAGTGCTTCATACATTGATAAACAAGATATCGCCTAGATCTTGTGTCATAAAGATGATACGGATAACTTGTCCAACAGACGAGATACTTCCAAATTAAATCTCGAGATGGATAAGTACGTTCGCCTCCATCATCCCCATATGGATCTTCATCATGTCGTGGTAAGGATAAAACTTTTGGAAACAAGAAGGTATAGCCAAATCCGGTATCTTCTTTGAATGGGATGACCTGAAGCTGGAAAGTAGGATTGACACTCACATGGTCACATGCTTTTAGGCAACCAAGGGATTCGAACGACCAATCTTGTACCCCTTTAGACTCAAAATCAAGAGAAGTGATGGTGTCGGCACAACTAGGGTGAAGATATAGGCCAACATAACCAGAGACATAGGTCACTTGCATTGCCTTTGAAGTATTAACATTTGACTCGATGCAGTATATGATCAATGGCTTATATGAATTACCGCAAAGAGAGAACCATGCAGCTCCAAAGAGTCTTGATGGTCTCAACATGGCGTACTTGCTGGCTTGGATAGTAACTAGGCTCCATTGCGGAAGTGTCACAATATTCTTGGGAATCCCACCAAGAAAATTTGATGAAATATAGGAATGATGAGCTTTTGTGGGGAGAGGAAATGTCAAAGTTGAATTCATGGAACTATATTGATCTATTCCTTGGAAACAAACATTATCTTCAACCATAGTGGAGGCATCTTCATTGAGGCATGCAATGTCTTCCAAAGTTAGCTTGGTTTCCTCATCCTCCGCATCTTCCCATTCATCATCTGACCATATGGGCTCCTCGAGAGGTAGAACTTCTTGGACATAATCCTCTTCACCAAGTAGTACGGCTTCTTGGCTCTCAATGTCGTTAAAGCTCAATCCTTGTTGATTGAAAGAGTAAAGGGTGGGCTTCTTGACTTCAGGGATAGGTTTTGTAAGAGGGCCATCATCATAGCTATAATCATAATCAAATGAATAGTTGTAAGGAAGATGACTCACATTCCTTGCCCCTTTGGGAGGTATAGACTTGTGACTATAGGTCTCATGGAATTTAGAAGATGAATGTCGTTGACGGAAAATATGATAGCCTTCATGTCTTCTATAGGAAGCAGGGTGGTATCGTTCCTTCAGAATTTGCTTCATCTCGGTCCATTCAGTAACTGACTCTTCTCCGTGACGCGCTAGATCTTCTTGCACATACTGCCAATACTTCTTAGCAGACCCCACAAGTGCCATCTTCGCAAAACGAAACCGTCGACTTCCATGTATGTCATACCACTTGAAATAGTCTTCCAAGTCATCGAGCCAATCCAAATAGGCATCACTAGCCATGTAGGGATCATCTTCACCTGAAAAGTTTGGAACCCTTCCTTATTTTGTTCGGGAAGGACCTATGCTCATTGTAGTGGTCGTAATCGTACTGAGGTTTAGGTGGAGTACGAAGCTTGTGAAACTCATTATAGGGGGCTGAATAAGATCGACCATACATCATGCACTCACGGTTGATTGTGGCTGCACTGGGAACATGCTGGAATTGGTATCCGTCGTACTGTTTGTTGCGTCGAAGGCGAGCAGCAACTCTTTGTCTCCTTCTTCGTTGGGTTGGTGGCAGTGGCGGGCAGCAGGTCTTGTTAAACAGCACGTGGAGAGGACGAGGGAGTAGCGACGAAGTTTGCTCGTCAGAGTGATGGTCCCTCCGGATCCGAAGCCTGCAAATCAGTGACTGAATCTCCTTGCCGTGAGAGGGCCTTAAACGGCAGTAGCAGCAGCAGCAAAAATCCTCAGCAGCGGTTATGGGCGGCTCCAATGGCTGTAGGCAGGAGCGGTGTAAAGGCAGCAACAGTGGTGCTTGAGCGAAAGCAGCAGAAGTTGTGGCGCCGAGGAATAAGCAGGAATGACAATTCGTGTTGAGGCAGAGAGGTGGTAGTGAAATAAGACGGCAAATGAGGAAACAAGCGAAAGCGGTGAATCGAGCTTAGGCTCTGATACCAAATGATGCAGAACTCACCGATAACACAAATGACTATAAATCGAATCACCAATGATTCGTAACTAAGAGCAATCACAGCTCTCTATATCTCAATAACTCTGATTATTTTTATTCATAAAATGCTGTCTTACAATGGGAGAAAAGCATCCTATTTATAGGCAATAGGCTTGTAACATATGGTGAATCAATACCATAAATAGAAGCATTAAAATCCTAATCATATAAGAATTTTTTACTTTCCCTTCTTTCACAAATATCCCATCAAATCAGCCCCGAAATTATGGATTCTTCCATAACTCAATTTATTATTCTTCCCATCAAATCAGTCCCTAAATTATGGATTCTTCCATAACTCAATTTATTATTCTTCCTTTCTAGTTCCCCATCAGTTGGAGAATTACGTATTACGTATTTTAGTTGACCCGACCCAAAATTGTGGGGATAAAATGAGGTAGAGAGTTTGAAGCTCAGTGGTAGGGCGTTTTAAGCTCACGCATGAAGTTCCAGGTTCGAACCCGATTATATGATGTATCACTCCGTCTCTGCTCTTTGTTCTCATCATGACTTTTTGACTCGTATTTGGGTCACTTTGACCGGGTGATTCGGATAGCAAAACGATACGATTTTTTGATATTTGTGTCACCGTATTATGAAGAACTTTTTACTCTACAACACCATGAAAAGATTATAAAAAAATGAATTATGTTACTATCCAAAATACCGGATCAAAATGACACAATGAATAGTGATAAAAGTCAGAGTAGAGACAGAATGTTAATTACCAATAAACAAATAAATAAAGAAATAAAATAGGAGCAGGAGCACAGAAGTCAGATTTGTCGTACAAGTGCTCTAAACAAGTGCGTCACAGCGTCAGTGCTTCTCTAGGGTTTAGTTTCGCAGGCCACTCTCTCGTCACTGAGCCTTCTTCGTCGCTGCAACAACCTGAGATCCAATTACCCACTGTAAGCAATCTTCTCTCTCTCTCACGAATCAATTATATCTAATTCTTCTTCCTTCACCTTCCCCCGCGCATTTCCCTTTTCCGAATCGTTTCCGAAACCCTAAACATGGTTAATTCTCATGTAATCGCGAAATTTCAATGATCGTGAATTGTGATTGTGCTGAATTTTGGTACAGGACTTGTGTTTGCGTGAAGAAGATATGGCCGGACGGGAACAGGATAATCGTATATTCGTGGGAGGTTTGTCGTGGGATGTATCTGAGCGTCAGCTTGAAGATGCTTTCAGCCGCTTTGGCAAAATTGTTGATTCCCAGGTCAGCTTAATTATGATCTCTTAGAACCCTAATGTTTTGGCCCAATTTTGACTTCAATTGCCATTTTAGCAGGCTCATAATGTCTATATTCTGATTCTTGATGCGGTTTTATGGGTTTAAATTTGACAAAAAAAAAAAATAGTTTAAGATCTTGGATCTGCGTAGATGCTACTTTTTGCTCACTTGCCTCTGTGTAATCTGAGTCCGGATCATCTGTATCCTTTGTATGTATCCTTCTATGTATCCTGATTGGTCAATTTCATATTTTACATCAATTTGATAGAATTTTGAAGCAATTAAATTGAATAAAAAAAACATAAAATGGACCAATCATAGTAAGGATACATAGAAGGATACACACAAAGGATACAGAGGATCCGGACTATGTGAAGCATCCATGCAGTATTTGGTTTGGTATCACATTAGGACGGGTCTTTAGGGTTTAGGTAATGTTGCATTTTTCAGGGACTGGTACGCACTGTTATTCAAATTCGACCCGTTTTATTTGTACAGAAAATGGAATTTGTGTTTTTTAAGTCTTGAAACAAAGATAGAAAGGAACTGAGTTACTGACACAAAAGTGCACCCGGTTCAACTTGAAAACTTTTTCACGGTGACCATTCTAGGTGACTACCGTGATACTAATGTTATGATATTCATCTATATTCTGACCTTTATGTTGGTCAGGATAAATTAGTTAGTGAGAATGGCACCTAAAATTTGGACTTTCTGTCCCCGGAATATCAAGTCTCATCTCGTTTTCCAATATCACTGTTGCATTTTTCAGGGACTGCTACGCACTGTTATTCAAATTCTTCCCATTTTACTTATACATAAACTGAAATGCGTATTTTATAAGTCTTGAAACAAAGATAGAAAGGAACTGAGTTGCTGAAACAATTCTTGGTGATTATCGTGATACTAATCTTGTGATATTAATCTATATTCTGATCTTCAATTTGGCCCCGAAATCCGATCTTTATGTTGGTCAGGACAGATTACTTAGTGAGAATGGCATAGACACTATACACCTAAAATTTGGCATTTCCAGTTTGTCTTTCATCCATTCATTTCGTCAAAGAATTTTGTGTTACACGACTCAAAACCAACTTTTTCAGACTTTCTTTCCCCGGAATATCAAGTCTCATCTCGTTTTCCAATATCGCTGTGTGGATTCTTGGGTAACCGAGACTTACTTTTATCTATAAAAATACAACTGTTTTAATTTGCTCAAGCACCTTATGTATCATGATTGTTCCCTGGCACCATTTTTCTTCTAATGCATCATTGCTGCCTTTTTTCTAACCGGTCATTTCCCCCATCACCTATTAATTCTGTTTTATGTTTTTTTCTGTCTCTATTTTGGTTATGTTCCTTAAGGTGTTTTTAGGTGGAACTTCTGAGCAAGTTTTGAGACAGTTGGATTGTGTTGGATTGCCGAAGATTTTTCCTTTGTGTTCTGTATTGTGTTCAGTTGGTTGTTCTCAGATGTCTTCAGAGTGTTTCATGGTATAGGTGAAGGAAACTAGTTAAATGCTCAGACGTTCACTCCTGCAGTTAGTTCATATGGTCCTGCTTGGAGCTCTGAGATAGTCTCCGTATCATGCATTTTAAAATGGAGTCCAATATTACAAGACTTCAGTTATCAAGTTTCACTTGCCGGAGCAATCTGAATAAGCTTTTTTTTCGTTTTTAATGTGCATTCTGCTGATTGTCTCACCCAGATGAAGGGTTTAGAGTTAGAACTGTTCCTAAACTGATCTGCCAACGTGTCTAAGATATTTCTTGTGGAGAAGAGATATTTGTTCATGACGGGAACATGTTGGTGGAGGCTGTTTTTGGTTTTGATCAAACAACCTTGAAAGCATCTGCGATCAGTTGATACATGGATGCAGGTCAGAAGTGGTCAACCATGATATGTATAACATATCATTTTTCTTGAGTGAACCTATGACCTAAAACGATGTAGGTCCCTGACATTTCTTCCTTGTATACATCTGTCTAGAAAACCAGCTGCATTTTGACATTTAATTTGGAAAAAAGATTGTGCTGGTGGCTCATGGCCTCATGCATAGTGAAAGATTAGATACCTCCTGAAAATCTAGCAGTGTTTTCTGTTAATCAATCTCCATGGTGCAAGGAGCGCCATTTAGGCCCGTGATTTCATTTTACTTCTCTTTCTTGATTAGTTGGGCTCTTCTCTTTCACTGCTGTCTGGGATGCCTATGAATCATTTGTGTTCACACCCTTTAATATTACAGTGGTCTTGGACTTTGGGTCCTGTGTATCGTTGCCGGGATTGAGACTTGTGGAACTCCATGTGCAGAAAGTGTGGGCACTCTATTATTTTCAGAAAAGACATGCTAAACAATAATAGAACTGATTGCACTCACTAAAGACGGCGCACGACCATTTCATTGCTTGTTTTTGTTTGTGCATAGATTAGTTTTGTAGCCATATGTTACCCTGAGAAAGCATCATCGGGATTAGTATTAACGATATATTTCACGATGCCTTTCAGAAATTAGTAAGTACTAATTTTCAGCTGAACTGAAATCTTGATTCCGGAAGAGCTGAGTTATCCACACTGCTGTCCAGAAATTAGTTAGTACTAAGATCAGCATAATTAGAATTTTTCGTTCCAGAAGAGCTAAGTTATTCGCAAGATAAGTTTGTTTGAAGGTTTTGATGGATGGTAGTAGCAGTGGTTGCATTGGTTTGGAGCTAAAATTTCTGGATAGACTGGTCTGCAGAAGGTTATGTCTCAGCTTCTGTGTATGTGCTCATCAATTCTGAATGTTAAATTCTAGTAGGTGATCTTCCTTATAACTTGTAGTCCAAGGCGTGCTGTCATCCAAATGTGTTGTTCAGAGGAGGCAGTTGGTGAGATGTTTAAGGTCACCTGATGTTGCTTTATGATTCAGCTCTTTCTGTTAGTTGTAGTCGAATCTGAAGAGAACATGCATGTTTTGGTACTGCGATAGTAAATCAGTTTTTAGTGACAAGTTCAGTGTGCAGAGTTCCAATGGTTATACGTTCAAGTGATCGTGCAGATGTTGTTTTTGTATCTGGTGTACGTGTTTGGTTCTTCTTTTGGTGTATCACCGATTGTTATGGTGAGAGGAGGTAATTGAAATATGCTGAAGCGATTCGTGTGGAGGTATGTTATGATGGAGTTTCCTGATGCGTGCCGTTGCCAAACTCTGTACAAAAGGCTGCATATGTACTTGGAAAGCTTCTGCCATGAAGAAACTGTCTGCTTGGATCTAGCTACGTGGGTATTTCGCCCCAGTCTGCAAGTTACTAAACCTATGAGAGAATCCGTTCTTCATCTGCAAGAATATGTTTTACTGGCAGTAGGGGTTGGAGTTAAAACGGATTATGAGTAGGATATATTCTGTGTGTAATCTACTTTAGATGGATCCCACTGATGGTAGATGGTGTTATGCTTTCCGGAAAGTCTGCTATTGGGTCAGATGGCTTATTAACAAGGATGCAAGCCAAGAGTTAGTGTCTGATTTCTGGAAGTCAGATGTTTGGTTGCTTTTGATGGTACTAGATTTCTAGATAGGAATGCTCGTAGCTTAACTCTGGTCGAAAGTTGACGCCAGGGCAATCATGCCTTCAGATAAAAAGATACTTCTTTTCGGGTCATTGCATATCAGTAAGAAATCTCACTCATACTTACCAGTCTCACAATTAAGTGTCTCTAAGTTACTTACACTTTGAACTCTGAAGTGTAAGATACAATGCTTCACATATCTTCTTGTTTGTTAAATCTTGTCTGCTGGCTTCCATTTAGGTGCTACCTAAATTAAACTTATATCCTACTGGTCTATGTAGATAATTCTCTACTCAATAGAACAATGTCACTTGCTGAAACACATGTTAAAAAGTTGTGCAATACTTGTTGATGCTATATTTCCATATGCCTGTTTTATGGTGTTTTGATATTAGGTCAGCATTTTTATGTTCTTATCGTTCTCTTCACATCGTATATTGTCCTTTTTGTGGTAGTATAGTTTACCAGCATCTCATAAACCAAATAGCAGGACTAGAATATAAGTGTTTCATATAAGGCTATGGTATGTGTTTCAATTTTTTGAATAATGCACATTAATGGTTCTCTTTTGATGTATCTGACATTTTCAACATCTGAAGACAAATGATTAATGCTCCTTTTTATTGTCTACCCATATTGTATTGTTAAATTGCAGCTTTTGGTTTCTTTCTTGCGGTAGTTTTCACCATTCTATACTTGCCATGCCTTTGATTGTGCAAGTAACTTCTAAACACTGTTCATTTACTCAAAGTTTGTCATGATTGGTCTTGGCCTCGTCATGTTCACCGGAAGTTTGTACCTGGATTTGTCAATCATTGTGCTAATCTGTGTATAGCTTAGTGTTAATCTATGACAACTATGGGCATTGCAGCAAACTGTCAAATAAATTTTCTCTAAAGGTTTATTCCCACTGTGGAGATGGTATTTTGACACCCACGAGTGTTGTTATCTGATAATAAAAAGATCTTGTGAAACTTTGTTTGCTCGCTTTTGGTGATAAGCTTTTCTATGGACCCAATCAAATATGCCATGAGAAGGGACAAACAGTGATTGTTGTCAGTAAGAGTCGGTTGAGTTTTCCCCTGTTTCTTGCCTGTCTCACGCTTGTCTCATGCTGAATGTGTGTGGTTGCTCTGAAAGGAACAGATATGCGTTCTTGTTTACTAGAACCATTCAAACATAGGCTGTTCTAATTTTATGTTTGGTGCTGTTAATCTGTTATCCTGCAGCATTGGTTACATAATATTCTAGAATTGTGAACCTTTCTCTAGTATGATGAAGGAAAAAGAAAAAGCGTAGTGTATATGTATGTGTTTCTGTAACAGCTTCTCAGAGTTTCTTGATTGTGTAGATTATGGTGGAAAGAGACACTGGTCGCTCTCGCGGGTTTGGGTTCTTGACTTTTGCGGACCGCCGAGGGATGGAAGATGCAATCAGGGAAATGCATGGTAAGGAGTTTGGTGACCGATCCATCTCGGTGAACAGGGCAGAACCCAGAATGGGGAGCGATGATCCAGGCAATGGCTATGGTGGTGGTGGTGGTGGTTACTCATCAGGTGGCAGGGGAAGCTATGGGGGAGGTGATAGAACTGCGGGTCCAGATGATTGCTACAAGTGTGGGCGCCCAGGTCACTGGGCCCGCGATTGCCCTTTAGCTGGCGGCGGTGGTGGCGGTAGAGATGGTGGTGATTTCTCTTCTCGTCCTAGATATGGTGCTCCTATTGGCCGTGGAAGTCGCTTTGGTGGAGAGCGTGATCGGTACATTGATGATAGATATGATGTTGGGCGCTATGACGACCGTGATCGCTATGATACTAGAGACAGATATGGCAGCCGTGATCGCTATGTTCCGGACAGGTACACCATCTGATAAAATTGGTATCTCCTCCATGTTATAATAACAATGGGCTGTGACTTAAATCACTTTTCTTCTAGTCCTTGTTTGGGTTAGGTATAAGGAGGGACAAGGATAACTTTATACATGTCTTTGATCCCATGTTTGGGTGCGGTATAATTAACAAGTATATAAGTTATTATCCCTAATCTCCACACCCTCAAGTTTGCCACAACCTTATACGTAGCCAGATAAGGAACGTGAGGGGATAGAGTGGGAGTGCAAAAAATACTAAAATACCCTAAAAATCACTCTTCCTGCCTTATATCCCAGTATATCTGAGTATTATGTGTAATTGTGTTGTCATTTGGATGCAGATATCCAGTAGGAGGTGAACGTTACGCTGCTCCTGATAGGTATGGCGGCGTTCTGGATCGTTATCCTCAAAATGGGTATGGCAAGGACAGAGGCTATGACCGGGATGTCGCCCCAAGAGGTGGTGGTGGAGGAAGGTATGGAGGTGGCGGCGGCGGCCCATCGCGTTACGAGGGAAGAAGCTACAGTGACCGCCCTGCTCCTTACGACCGGCCTAGGAGGGGAGGAGGGCGTCCATCTTCGTATGATCGTTATTGAAAGTTTAGGTTTTGCGTTTCCATAATAATATCTTGACATGGTTTTGTACATAAAAGAAATCTGAGTTCAGTTTGTTGCCTCTAAGATGCTGCTCCTTATCACTATTATGGATTGCCTGGTCCTTTGTTTTTTTCTTTATTAATCAAAGATCATTCAATAATCTATTTTAAACACAATTTGATTAATACGTAGCACAGAATTGTGGTAGCCTAATGCGTCAAAGATAGACAAGAAAACATGAAATTATAAAGAACTGGGAACTCTTTATTTTCAATATCGGATATTTTGTTTTTACAAGTACAAAAATTGAAGACGAGAAAGTTTCAGACTACTCTCTTTCGCCACTCGGATAACTGCTGAAAATATCGAGTTGTCCGAGGATTGTCCACATGTCTTACATCGCTGCCGCGTTAAAGACCCCGACCGGTCCCTTCAGAGGATGATTTGTTGGTACGAGAGTAGCTGGAGCTCTGATGGCTGCGAAAACCTTGGGAGTTTTGGCGTGACTGGTACTGGTAATGATACTGAACTGACAAACAAAGCTGAAATAAGATGAACTTTGCCGTCATCTCCATAGCTCAAGTATGCGAATGTGAAGATATAATTTGGCATGGTGTTTGGCGTTGGCTATTTATAGAGTGAGTTACATATTCCCCAAGAAAAACTCCTTGTTGTGGTCTGATTAGGATTTATGACCGACTCACAATTTCATTTATTTTTATTCTTTTTGTTGTTTCTATTTTTTCTAGTCTGATTAGGATTTAGGACCGACTCACAATTTCATTTATTTTTGTTCTTTTTGTTGTTTCTATTTTCTCTTTCTATAACCGTAACACACACTGGGTTTACTAATAAAAACACACACACACACATTGGGTTTTGAGGACGGAACCAATTAAGTAATACCACCTCAATCCAGAACTTGCCCAAATTACATTATGACCTCCCTAGTTATTTTAATGACATATACCCCCTATACTATGGAGTCTTGGACGTTTGTATGAAAATATTTCAATCGAATTTTGGGGAACCCATTGAACCGGGAGTGTTCATTAGTCATCTGCTTTTAGCAAATGACTCTCTGCTATTTCGCAAAGCCACTCTTACAGATTGCAGTGCTGTTAATGTGATTGTCAGACTGTACGAGGAAGCTTCTGGTCAAGCTGTCAACAAAGAAAAGTCACAACTGCAGTTTAGTGCAAATGTCTCTCTGCTATTTTGCAAAGCCACTCTTACAGATTGCAGTGTTGTTAATGTGATTGTCAGACTGGTATGAGGAAGCTTCTGGTCAAGCTGCCAACAGAGAAAAGTCACAACTGCAGTTTAGTCCACACACTAGTGGTGTTCTGAAGAGTTTCATACAATTTTTGTTGGACATTAGTAAGGACTTAAAAGAATTTAGCTACTTGGGCCTATCATCTCTCATTGGGAGATTCAAGACCAAGATTGTGAGCTTCATCATTGAAAAATGGCTAAATTGCAACAATGAACGGTGGTATCCATAATTTGAATTTTGTGTGAATTTGGTACCCATAATTTTAATTACAGCATCCGTGGTACCCATACTTTCAATTTGTTGCGACGGCGGTACCCTTGGTTAACTTTTCCATCCATATTTAGATGGAAATATGTGAAAAGACTAGTGTGCCCTTAATTCTCACCCCCTCACAAGTCTAAATTTTACAAAATCTTGGTTATTAAGTTTATTTATTTTTTGTCATAGTAATAATTAATAAGTTATCTATAACGTTTTCTATCGAACTAAATATTTATCGTGATAGCAATTAGTTTTTAGTAAAAATATGTGTTTGTTTAAAACATATATGCTATTGTTTTAATGCATAAGAAAATAATTAAATTTAAAAAATCATGTTACGTAAATTTTTAAATCTGTAGGTAAAAGTTACAATTTTATAAAAACTCGAAGTAAATAAAAATATAGAAGTCTAAGTTTTATAAAATTCAAACTTCTATAAACTTTTTATAAAATTATAGGGGCTAGAATCAGGAACACACTAGTCTTTTCACATATTTCCATCAGCATATGGATGGAAAATTAACAGAGGGTACCACCGTTTCAACAAATTGAAAGTATGAGGTGTTTGTTTAAAACACATATGCTATTGTTTTAATGCATAAGAAAATAATTAAATTTAAAAAACCATGTTATGTAAATTTTTAAATCTGTAGGTAAAAGTTACAATTATATAAAAATTCGAAGTGAATAAAAATATAGAAGTCTCAGTTTTATAAAATTCAAACTTCTATAAACTTTTTATAAAATTATAGGGGTTAAAATTAGGGACACACTAGTCTTTTCACATATTTCCATCAGCATATGGATGGAAAGTTAACGGAGGGTACCACCGTTGCAACAAATTGAAAGTATGAGTACCACGGGTGCTGTAATTGAAACTATGGGTACTGAATCCACACAAAATCCAAACTATGGGTACCGCCGATGCAATTTAGCCTTGAAAAATTGAAGGCTAGACTCTCTTCTTGGAAGAATTCTTTTCTTAGTCCAGCTGGAAAAGAAATTTTAATAAAATCAGTGCTAGCTGCTACTCCCATAAATATTATGTCCACATTTTTATGCCCCAGACATACCTGCAGGAAAATCAACAAAATCATTGCAGACTTCTGGTTTGGGGGGGGGGGGGGGGGGGGTAACAAGAGTGACGAGAAAAAGATTCATTGGGCCAAATGGGACTCTCTTTGTCTGGATAAAAAGTTTGGTGGGCTTGGGCTTAAAATATATGCACAGTTTCAATCTTGCACTCATTACTAAACAAGCTCGGAGATTGATAAATGGTGAAAGCTCTCTTTTCAAAACTTTCTTTAAAGGAAAGTTCTTCCTAAATATTTCATTTTGGCAAGCTAAGCTATCTAGTGGAAGCTCTTGGATCCGGAGAAGTGTATGTGTTGGCAGGGAGATCTTAAAGAAAGGCTTAAGATGGAGGATTAGAAATGGCTTATCAGTAAGGATATGGGAAGACTCTTGGCTGCCTAATTCCAATAACTTCAAAGTCTCTTCCTCAAGCCCTGAAAACTGTGAACTCTGTGGTTTGTGATTTGATAAATCATGATACCAAAATTTGGAAGCATAACCTGGTTAGTCATCTTATAAGTGAGCTGTTGGAAGCATTAACTGTCATGACAAGAAGATATGGGCTTTCAATAGTTCTAAAGAGTTAGCTATATATGGAAGCTCCCATTATTGCCCAAGATTAAGTTTTTTTTCTTTTGGAAGCTTCTTTTTGATGCTTTGCCTTGTCTTGCAGAAACTAAGAAGAGAAACATTATTGATGATGATATATGCAAGATGTGTGGAGAAGGCATTGAATCTGTGCTGCATTTGTTTAAAATTGTAACTCTGTGAAAATCATCTCGAAATATTATGTGCTAAGACTGGACAATGATGCATTTAATGTTGGCTCTGCTCTTGAATGGTGGTGTCAGATTGTGGAGATGGCTGGTAGCTTTGATGATGATGTATCTTTCTTACTGGTATGCATGTTTATCTCCATTAGCTGGAATAGTTTGAGAGCCAGAAATGATTGGCATTTCAATAATCTGAGATCGTCTCTGCCGCATATTTTGCAAAAAGTTGAAAAAATATGCTATGAATATATTGATGCAAACCTTGCAGGTGTCATTGTTCATAATCCCAGTAATAAGTCCCTACAAAACCCTCTTTTGTTGTTGAGTTTAATTTCTGCAGTGATGCTGATGTGGACATGACAGCTTTTAACGGCAGTCTAGATGTAGTGTGCCTAAATCCAGAGGGAGTTCTTATTGGCATCCTTCAATTCCCAGTTTCTGGTGTAATTGATCCTCTCATTTTGGAGGCAATGGCAGCCAGATAAGCTATTTTGTGGGGTATAAAAAGAAATCTGAGAAAAGTTTTCATTTCCTGACTGTCAAGTTGTGATAAAAAATGCTTGCTCTCAGGGTGCTCAGATCATATTGCTAAGATTGAAGCTATCATGAATGAGTTTGGTAAAATATGTTTTTTTTTTTCTTATTTTTCTTTTATTTCCAAGAATTGGAATTCTTTTATTTTGCTCCTTTTCTTGCGACTTTTTCCTTTTTTTAAGACTAAAGAAAGTTAATTTTTTCAACTACAGTTTCTTATTTTTTATAGATAAAACTCTTTTTGTTTATTTAGAAATTGTTTTTGTTGTCGTCAATCGGGTTTGAACATAGAACCTCATGCAGGGGCTTCCAACGCTCTAACCACTTGAGCTACTACCCTATCTGCAGTAAGCAACTCTTTTTTAGAAAAAGATAACTAAAACTTTTTAGAAAATGTAACAAAACGACCACTAAGCAATTTTTTACCTCATTTTTTTTTTTTAAATCACCTAAATTAGGTAAAGAAAACATGTCAAACTAAAAGTTCTCTTGTCTTCAAAGTCTTGATTGAATCTAGACGATGGTGATCGAACCTGTAGGCTTCTTCTAAGCTCAGGTAGCCTTGAAGTGAAATGACATGTGAATCACATGGATGCCATATGCACAGAGGTTTTTTATTGATGAAAAGTGTTTGAAGGGATAATTAGCGTAATTAATCACAAAAACTTTGCTTGAATTGTTTTATGCATGGGGGAGTTTGAAACAACATCCTGGAATAAACTATTATATTGATTAATCCTCACATATTATTTGGAAATTAAGATTCTGAAAGCTACATTCGCAGTCAAATTAGTACTATCTTTGTTTTTCCTGAAACTTCTCAGTTGACTTTTTTCATCCGCTTTTTAGAGTAAACATTACTTCATAACACCATGAAAAAATTACTAAATTCTTGTGCTGTTTTGTTAATCAATTCACCGGGTTAAAGTGACACGATGAATAGTGAAAAAAATACAACTGAAAAGTTTAAGGTGAAATAGAGGTAGTACTTTTTAGTAGAAATAAATAACCTAAAGCTGAAATAACTTTTTTGAGGTAAATAATATCAAACACGTCTGTGTCGCTATAGCTTTTTGTGTGGCTAATTTTATTTTTATTCCTTTTCTGTGGAACGCGTGGCTTCTCAATTTAATTAGTAAAGCCGGCTAATTATAATAAATTAATAATTAATATATTGAAAGATTAGAGTTATACATGACGCAAAAACTAGAGTCGTCTCGTATGAAAACTATTAAACTAAATGATTGGATTATTATACCAAACTGAAAGTGTCGCATAAATCGAACAACAACTATGTCTAGAGATAAACATTACCAACAAGTTTTCTAAAAAGGTAAAAACTCGAACAAACTGGTGTATAAACTACGATCCATCAATGCGAGTGCAAGCGGTAGACCCGTCCTTGAAAGTCTTGAATTGTGTGTCGACTGTTCTTCATTGTCGGTCCCAGTTGTGTATTTGGGTGCGCAGGCTGAATTAATCCCAAAACCTGGGCCGCTACGATTATGGGAGAAAGAAATTGTATTGCACAAAATTCGAATATTGTTGGATGGTACGCGGACGCTCTTAAAGCGTTACTGCAACAAAGAAGTAATAAAAAGAAGAGTGGAATAGAGACGACTTTAAGCCGCGAAGTGGCAGACTTCTTCTTCATAGCTGAAGTGAAAATTCCAATGAATATATGTGAAAGTGTATGAAGAAATAACAAGGGTTGGTGATGATGTTTGCTAGTATTTATAAAGATTTGTCCCCGTAGAATATGAACTTTAGTTGTAGGTGTTAAAGCAATTTGGTTATGACTCAAACTCGGTCTTCATCGGTACTATTTCCTAATCGGTTTCTTAGAAGGATTATTATTATTATTATTATTATTATTATTATTATTATTATTATTATTATTATTATTATTATTATTATTATTTGAGAAATAGGAGGATTATTTATTCGTCCTCTAAAAAAACTACTACTACTATTATTATTAAAAGGAAACGGATTACTATAACTTTTCTTTTTCAAAGAAAAGGATTATCTTTATTATATGTATATGTATCAGAATTAGGGCTGGTCATGGGCCGGGCTGGGTTGGGTTAGGCCGGGCTAGACCGGGCCAAATTTTTGAAATTCTGAACCCATACCCAATCCAACCCATTGTTCGGGCCAACACTCGAACCCAAGCCCGACCCATTTGAAAAAACTCTAAACCCACACTCAACCCTGGGGCCTAAATAATTTCGATATTTTTAACACCAAAAATTAAAAAGTTGGTCTGTATATTTTTTGAGAAATTATTTTGTCGTCGATTGGGTTTGAACCCGGAACTTCATGTAAAGGCTTCCAATGCTCTATCAGTTACGGTAAATACAAATATGATTGAAATTAATCATGCATTTGACGGATCTAATCATTTTTGAACAACTTTTTCTATATTAACTAATTAAAGTTACGTGATAAATACATCTTTTGTAATACTTGTGCAGTAACGTTTATATGTATACTTATATATGAATATAAATAGTATAGAGAAATGGTTCGGGCCGGGCCAGGCCAAAAGTATGAAATCCAAACCCAGCCCATACGTTGACCGGGTTCAAATATTGAGCCCAAGCTCATGACGGGCTGAAATTGGTCGAACCCAAGACCCTTACTATTGCGGGCTGGGTTGGGCGGGTTGGGTGGGCCGATGGCCAGCCCTAAATAAAACCAATGTCGATACAGTTGAGCCAAGCCAAACTTATAGGTGTTTAGGATCGCTTCGTTCAGCAAAGTGAGCCTAGGTGTGTGCTCAACTCGCGCCTTTATCGAGCCGAGTTTTCACCTATCGTAGAAAGCTCGGCTCCCAACAACTCTTGATCATATTACTTGCACAAAAGAATATGAACGAGAGGAAATTACAAACTTTCGGCCAAATTTACATTTAAGTACTTAGAATAACATAAGTTTGCAAAAAAAGTGTTAGAATAACATAAAGTTGTAAATTACATATTATCACAAGTTGCGATAAATAATATAATTATTTAATATAAAAATCACAAGATTAATCAAATGAGCGGCCTCTAAATAGTCTTATGTTCATTGTAATATCTACCTCAGCGTGCAAACAACTCTTTGAATGACACATTACTAAAGTAGAGATTACGAGAACAAGCAATGAGAGTTTTGAAGTTATTTTTACCACCATCTAGCTCGGATAGTTCAATGCAAATGGGTTTCAGCTCAGTAGTAGAGCGTTCGAAGCCCCTGCATGAGGTCCCGTGTTCGAACTCGGCTATATGAAGTAATTCTCAAAAAAAAAAAAAAAAAAAAATTCAATAATGTGGACTTGAAAGTTGAATGCTAGCACAGCAATACTAGATATTTTGGACCGAAGTGGAGGAGATCATTGATTCTATACTGAACAAGCTTCATGGCTTTACGAACTGGAGACTGGAATTCACCAAGAGGAACAGCAATCCAGTGGCAAATTGGCTAGCTCACACCCATAATGATGTTTCGACAGATTTGAATTGGATTGTTTCGCCACCTGCAGGATTAGAAAAAATCATTCAAGATGATGTAATAGCTAGTTTTCTTTCCCCTTGAGGTTTCTAATATAACTCATTTTCTCAAAAAAGAAGTAGAGATTACGAGAAAACATCATTGTAGTGCAAGTTAATTACTATAAACATCCTCAGATTTTAGACGAATTGCGAAAATTTGTTATGGTTGCGAGTTCTGACCGGCAAATATATTTGGGTATTGTTCATCCCCAATTTCCTAAACATGTATGTTTGTTACATGGAACCCTTCGCGAAACAGTTTTTATGCAATAACCTACTGGGTTTGTTCATCCCCAATTTCCTAAACATGTATGTTTGTTGCACAAGTCAATTTACGGGCTTAAGCAGGCACCACGTGCTTGGTTTGAAAAATTTACGACTTATCTTTTTTCTCTTGGTTTTATTTCCTCCTATGCAGATACATCTCTTTTTATTCGACACTACAATAATAGACTTACTATTCTATTATTGTATGTTGACGACATTATAGTTACGGGGAATGATCTTCCCTACATAACCACTTTAGTTACCAAATTAAATCACGAGTTTCAAATGACCAATTTGGGACCTCTAACTTATTTTCTTGGACTCCAAATTGTTCGAACTTCTTCTGGTTTACTTATTCATCAAGAAAAATATATTATTGATCTTTTAGCACGTTTTAACATGAGTTCTTGCAAACCCAGTCCCACTCCTCTTGCCTCTGGTACTAAGTACCATATTAATCAAGGGGAACCCTTGCCAGATCCTACTATATATAGACAATTATTAGGTGCTTTACAGTACCTAACCTTCAGTCGACCTGATTTGGCTTTTGCGGTGAATCACCTATGTCAATTTATGCATTCTCCCACCACAGCTCATCTTAGTGGTGCCAAACGTATCTTACGCTACTTACAAGGCACCAAAACTCTTGGCTTATTTTATCACAAAGGTCCGCTAAATTTACAAGTGTTTACTGACGCGGATTGGGCCGGGGACCCAACTGATAGGCGCAGTACAACTGGGCTTATTGTTTTTCTGGGCCCAAATCCCATTCATTGGGTTGCAAAAAAACAACCCACAGTGGCCCGGTCCTCTACCGAAGCAGAGTATCGGGCCCTTGCCACAGCTGCTGCTGATATCTCCTGGTTTCGATATCTATTTCGTGATCTGGGTTTCACACTTCCAGAACCTCCCTGTCTTTGGACTGATAACTATTCTGCTTTATCTCTTACTGCAAATCCATTATTTCACGCTCGAACAAAACATATCGAGTTAGATTACCATTACATCCGTGAAAAAGTTTTGCGTAAAGAACTAATTGTGTCTTTTGTTTCAGGTAAGGATCAAGTTGCTGACATTTTCACCAAGTCTCTTCCAATTGCTCAATTCAGTCGATTCCGGCATAAACTGATGACTTCTCCGGCGTCCTCAGTTTAAGGGGGGCTAATAACATCATTATATATTTGGGCCTTGGCCTAGCCCAATCACTACTGTACTTCAAGCCCACTAGCAAGACGTCAGGCCCGTTGCTCTTCTAAAGCCCATATCTAGTCTGCTAGGGTTTTATATTGTACCGTTTGATTATTACCGTTGGATGTAATCGTACAATCCAACGGCTGTATTTCTTGCTTTATATTCACTGAACCTTCTAGGGCTTAGCATTGAGTCGGTTCATTTTTCTTCTCATTTATTGTATAGTCTCTCTCTCTCTAATATACAGAACACCTTTTGGTTTCTCTCTTTGATTCAATGCATACACAGTTTATTGTTTGATCAAATCTTTCACTGACCGGCAAATATAAGTGTACTGTCGCAAAGATTGTTGTGATCATAAATCATAAAACATGGTTTTAGTTAATTTTATATGCTCTTGTGGAGGAGAAATATGGATCAATGTGTTTGATACAGCAATGTTGCGTTAGAGAAACCTCATAAATTCTTTGAGAAATAATCAAGACTGTTAAAGCACAAGCTAATTAATTATCAAGAACTCAAGCCATCACTTTTATGGTACTCAACATAGTCTACTCATAAAAACTGCAGAAAATTAACACATGTTCCCCTCGTTTGTCATGTTTCTAGCTAGTTTTTCCGATGGTTTTTGTACGCAGCAGATTTTTGAGGACGTGACCCAAAATGGGTTCAAGTAATATTGCCTAATTCATTATTACTGGGATTGCTACTTTTTTTCCTAGAAAGGAAGAAAAAAAACAATTATATGATAATTGTATTTTTATGATGTTGTAATTTGTAGCAGCTACCATCCAAATGCGTAGTGAGTAGACTCCCGCTCTGAAAGTGATAGTGGGTAAACTCTCTGCTGTAATACAATAGTCTTCAACACACTAGATAGAGTGACTGCTCACAACTGAGCATGTCAATGTTCGAACTCATACCTCTAAGAGAATACCGAAAGATTTAAGCATGCAAACCCAGTTAACTCAATTACAAACTGGTCGAGGCACAAAAACACCGTAAATATAAAACAATCGAATTGAGGGTTTATATAACCTGGACAGCAGCTATATATAGTTGGGAATATAAAGAACAATACCCAATCATTAAAAATCAAATTTAAAATTTTGTCTCAATAAAATAAACAAGTAATAAATTGAAAGGACAATCAATCAAGAGTGGTGCTGCATGTACTACTACTGTACTACATATAGTAGGTATATTTTGGAATTCTACTTGTGTAAATCCGGTCTCGAAAATCTTGTATGGTCTGTAGATTCTTCCCAATGAGCAGATTGACGCGGTTTGTATTATGCCCAGAAACTAGTTGATTCACTCCGGAAAGGAAAAGTCATCGTCTCCTCACAATACATGTACGGAATAAAAAGAAGATAATAGAAAATACAACTATTTAGGAGAAACACAAAAAGCATGTGAAATCATGAAACAATTTCTGTAAACATCAGGTTGCAATGAAATAATTCTCTATGATACAAAAAGCATGCAAGAATAAGCATGGAAGTGGACTGATTTCCAGAAAGCATCGTAGCATATGTAACCGTAATCTTCTCAGTGACATAAAGTTATGAATACCTTGAACCCGAGCTGATCCACAATCTGACTCTGACATTTTATATTCATCTCTGACTTTTTGGAGCTCAATTTTGAATTTTCCTGCAGAGGACATGTTATCCCGATGGAAATACTGCATGAACGAACAAGGTAAAACTTAAAAGAGCTACCAATTGTAAATATTATTGATAGAGAATTGAACATACAACTATTGGATAGTAGCGACAGCAAAAAGAAATACTGCATGAACGAACAAGGTAAACTCTCGCTGTAATACAATAGTCCAAGGCGTGCTGTCGTCCAAATGTGTTGTTCAGAGGAGGCAGTTGGTGATATGTTTAAGGTCACCTGATGTTGCTTTATGATTCAGCTCTTTCAGTTAGTTGTAGTCGGATCTGAAGAGAACATGCATGTTTTGTTACTGCGATAGTAAATCAGCTTTTAGTGACAAGTTCAGTGTGCAGATTTTCAATGGTAATACGTTCAAGTGATTGTGCAGATGTTGTTTTTGTATCTGGTGTGCGTGTTTGGTTCTTCTTTTAATGTATCACCAATTGTAATGGTGAGAGGAGGTAACTGAAATGTGCTGAAGTGATTCGCGTGGAGGTATGTGATGATAGAGTTTTCTGATGCGTGCCGTTGCCAATCTCTGTACAAAAGGCTGCATATGTACTTGGAAAGCTTCTGCCATGAAGAAACTTTCTGCTTGGATCTAGCTACGTGCGTATTTCCCCCCGTCTGCATGTTACTAAACCTATGAGAGAATCCGTTCTTCATCTGCAAGAATATGTTTTACTGGCAGTAGGGGTCGGAGTTAAAACGGATTATGAGTAGGATATATTCTGTGTGTATTCTACTTTAGATGGATCCCACTGATGGTAGATGGTGTTATGCTTTCCGGAAAGTCTGCTTTTGGGTCAGATGGCTTATCAACAAGGATGCAAGCCAAGAGTTAGTGTCTGATTTCTGGAAGTCAGATGTTTGGTTGCTTTTGATAGTACTAGATTGCTAGATAGGAATGCTCCTAGCTGAACTCTGGTCAAAAGTTGACGCCAGGGGAAATCATTCCTTCAGATAAAGATTCTTCCTTTCGGGTCATTGCATATCAGTAAGGAATCTAACTCATACCAGTCTCACAAATAAGTGGCTCTAAGTTACTTACACTTTGAACTCTTAAGTGTAAGATACAATGCTTCACATATATTCTGGTTTGTTAAATCTTGTCTGCTAGATTCCATTTAGGTGCCAGTGTATATATTTTAAGTTACCTAAATTAAACTTATATCCTACTGGTCTTTGTGGATAATTCTCTACTCAATAGGACAATGGCACTTGCTGAAACACATGTTAAAAAGTTTTGCAATACTTGTTGATGATATATTTCTAGATGCCTGTTTTATGGTGTTTTGATATTAGGTCAGCATTTTTATGTTCTTATAGTTCTCTTCACATCCTATGTTGTACTAGCATCTCATAAACCAAATAGCAGGACTAGAATATAAGTGTTTCATATAAATCTATGGTATGTGTTTCAATTTTTCGAAGAATGCACATTTAATGGTTCTCTTTTGATGTATCTGACATTTTCAACATCTGAAGACAAATGATTAATGCTCCTTTTTATTGTCTACCCATATTGTATTGGTAAATTGCAGCTTTTGGTTTCTTTCTTGCGATAGTTTTCACCATTCCATAATTGCCATGCTCTTGATTGTGCAAGTAACTTCTAAACACTGTTCATTTACTCAAAGTTTGTCATGATTGGTCTTGGCCTCGTCATGTTCACCGGAAGTTTGTACCTGGATTTGTCAATCATTGTGTTAATCTGTGTATAGCTTGCTAGACAAAACTAATACAACACTATGACAACTATGGGCATTGCAGCAAAATGTCAAATAAAGAAAATTTAGGTTTATTCCCACTGTGGAGATGGTATATTGACACCCACGAGTGTTGTTATCTGATAATAAAAAGATCTTGTGAAACTTTGTTTGCTCGCTTTTGGTGATAAGCTTTTCTATGGACCCAATCAAATATGCCATGAGAAGGGACAAACAGTGATTGTTGTCAGTAAGAGTCGGTTGAGTTTTCCCTTGTCTCATGCCTGTCTCATGCTTGTCTCATGCTGAATGTGTATGGTTGCTCTGAAAGGAACAGATATGCGTTCTTATTTACTAGAACTATTCAAACATAGGCTGTTCTAATTTTATGTTTGGTGCTGTTAATCTGTTATCCTGCAGCATTGGTTACATAATATTCTAGAATTGTGAACCTTTCTTTAGTATGATGAAGGAAAAAGAATAAGTGTAGTGTATATGTATGTGTTTCTGTAACAGCTTCTCAGAGTTTTTTTGATTGTGTAGATTATGGTGGAAAGAGACACTGGTCGCTCTCGCGGGTTTGGGTTCTTGACTTTTGCAGACCGCCGAGGGATGGAAGATGCAATCAGGGAAATGCATGGTAAGGAGTTTGGTGACCGATCCATCTCGGTGAACAGGGCAGAACCCAGAATGGGGAGCGATGATCCAGGCAATGGCTATGGTGGTGGTGGTGGTGGTTACTCATCAGGTGGCAGGGGAAGCTATGGGGGAGGTGATAGAACTGCGGGTCCAGATGATTGCTACAAGTGTGGGCGCCCAGGTCACTGGGCCCGCGATTGCCCTTTAGCTGGCGGCGGTGGTGGCGGCAGAGATGGTGGTGATTTCTCTTCTCGTCCTAGATATGGTGCTCCTATTGGCCGTGGAAGTCGCTTTGGTGGAGAGCGTGATCGGTACATTGATGATAGATATGATGTTGGGCGCTATGACGACCGTGATCGCTATGATACTAGAGACAGATATGGCAGCCGTGATCGCTATGTTCCGGACAGGTACACCATCTGATAAAATTGGTATCTCCTCCATGTTATAATAACAATGGGCTGTGACTTAAATCACTTTTCTTCTAGTCCTTGTTTGGGTTAGGTATAAGGAGGGACAAGGATAACTTTATACATGTCTTTGATCCCATGTTTGGGTGCGGTATAATTAACAAGTATATAAGTTATTATCCCTAATCTCCACACCCTCAAGTTTGCCACAACCTTATACGTAGCCAGATAAGGAACGTGAGGGGATAGAGTGGGAGTGCAAAAAATACTAAAATACCCTAAAAATCACTCTTCCTGCCTTATATCCCAGTATATCTGATTATTATGTGTAATTGTGTTGTCATTTGGATGCAGATATCCAGTAGGAGGTGAACGTTACGCTGCTCCTGATAGGTATGGCGGCGTTCCGGATCGTTATCCTCAAAATGGGTATGGCAAGGACAGAGGCTATGACCGGGATGTCGCCCCAAGAGGTGGTGGTGGAGGAAGGTATGGAGGTGGCGGCGGCGGCCCATCGCGTTACGAGGGAAGAAGCTACAGTGACCGTCCTGCTCCTTACGACCGCCCTAGGAGGGGAGGAGGGCGTCCATCTTCGTATGATCGTTATTGAAAGTTTAAGTTTTTCGTTGCACTTCCATAATAATATCTTGACTTGGTTTTGTACATAAAAGAAATCTGAGTTCGGTTTGTTGCTTCTAGGATGCTGCTCCTTATCATTATGATGAATGCTGATCTTTTAAGAATCTTGTGGAATTTTCTTCATCCAGGTTTTTATAAAGAAACCATGCCAGAGGATTGCCGGGTCCTTTTTTTTTTTTTCTTTATTAATTAAAGATCATTCAATAATCAATTTTAAACACAATTTAATTAGTACGTAGCACAGAATTGCGGTAGCCTAATGCGTCAAAGATTGACAAGAAAACATGAAATTATAAGGAATCGGGAACTCTTTATTTTCAAATCGGATATTGTTTTTACAAGTACAAAAATTGAAGACGAGATAGTTTCAGGCTACTTTCTTTTGCCACTCGGAGAACTGCTGAATTTATCGAGTTGTCCGAGGATTGTCCACATGTCTTACATCGCCGCCACGTTAAAGGCCCCGACCGGTCCCTTCAGAGGGTGACGTGTTGGTACGAGAGTAGCTGGAGCTCTGATGGCTGCCATATAATTGGCGAAAACCTTGCGAGTTATGGCGTGACTGGTACTGGTAATGATACTGAACTGACAAACAAAGCTGAAATAAGATGAACTTTGCCGTCATCTCCATAGCAGACTCAAGTATGCGAATGTGAAGATATAATTTGGCATGGTGTTTGGCGTTGGCTATTTATAGAGTGAGTTACATATTCCCCAAGAAACACTCCTTGTTGTGGTCTGATTAGAATTTAGGACCGACTCACAATCTCATTTATCGTTATTCTTTTTGTTGTTTCTATTTTCTCTTTCTAGTCTGATTAGGATTTAGGACCGACTCACAATTTCATTTATTTTTATTCTTTTTGTTGTTTCTATTTTCTCTTGCTATAACCGCAACACACATTGGGTTTACTGATCAAAAAAAAAAAAAAAAAAAAACCACACATTGGGTTTTGAGGACGGAACCAATTAAGTAATACCACCTCAGCCCAGAACTTGCCCAAATTACATTATGACCTCACTAGTTATTTTAGTGACATACGTCCCCTATACTATGGAGTTATGGACGTTTCTATGAAAATATTTCATTTGAATCTTGGGGAACCCAATGAACGGGGAGTGTTCATTAGTCATCTGCTTTTTGCAAATGACTCTCTGCTAATTTGCAAAGCCATTCTGATAGATTGCACTGCTTTTTTTTTGATCAAAGGTAAGAAATATCATTAATAATATAGAAGTACAACCAGATCTTGTTTACAGCAAAATACATCTGTAAGCCTTCGTCGCCGTAGCGGAGTACCTACAGTCTAATTGTAAACCTACCTGTACTACACTAACATATAACATAGGCTCACGTAGCAGTACAAGCATAGAAGACTCAAAGCACAAAAACACTAAGCACAAGAAACTCTAGTAGAAAAGTTGAGGTACATAACCTGCTAAACAAGAACACATAGAAGAGGTAAAAAATGGGCAGTATCGTTTGGGACCCATAAAACCTCTTGAGAAGAACTCATAGGACACGTGGCGCGTGAAGAAAGGAAGTACAGCCCAAATAAACCTCATTGTTGTGTGGCCATTGGAGATGTCAAACAACCGTGTTTCATAAGCCCAACAAGACAGCTGTCCACAAACCGACAGAGATAGTCGGCAACAGATGCTACGAGAAATGGTGGGGCGGTGATGGCTCTTGGGTGTCGGTGTCGGTGGCCGAGGAGGTGCCAGTAGGTAGTGACCAGAAACAGAGATCAACAGCTCCACCAACAAACATCGTCATCGTCAAACATCAATTGTGAAATTCTTTTAATGGTTTTGGCCTCACAGAGAGGCTTTCAGCTTCAGGGGAAAAGGAATTAAAACAAATAAAACCCTTATGATGTGGCTTCAAACAGTTTGAAGCATGAGCTCGAGGGCGAAAACAAACGCAGCAACACTGAAGACAAATAACACAAAGTTGAACAATAACAAAAACAAGAGAACCCTTTAGGATTTGGCCTCTGGGAGGCTTGTAGCAAGAGGGTAGGATAGCCGGCATATGCCGCCGCATAGAACAAACACCCCATCACACCATAAAACAGAGCACGAACGCCTCCAAACAAAAGATAGCTGCCAAAGTGAAACATATCCCATGAGATTAATTTGCTGAAAACTCAGAGCAAACATTCCCAAAACAGAGCCGCAGAAAGAAGAATGATCTCAAGGAGAGATCTGAAGCGACGGCGGCGAAAGACGGGACAGAGAAAAACAAAATTGGGCATGGAAATGGTAAATTGGGTTGCAGATCTTAGATACATAGAGGGGCATAAGCAAAAGCAGAAGAAAGCAACGATCGGACGGGCAACGCCAGCGGCGTTACCCGCCGGAGAAGGACCACACCGACTTTTCTCTCTGTAGGTCTAGTGAGAGGTCAGTGCGTGTAATTGCTGATGTTAAAATGCTATAGATTTAGATTGCACTGCTGTTAATGTGATTTTCAAACTGTATGAGGAAGCTGCTGGTCGAGCTGTCGACAGAGAAAAGTCACAGCTGCAGTTTAGTCCAAACACTATTGGTGTTCTGAAGAGTTTCATACAATTTTTGTTGGACATTAGTAAGGACTTTAAAGAATGCAGCTAGTTAGGCCTACCATCTCTCATTGGGAGATTCAAGACCAAGATTCCGAGCTTCGTCATTAAAAAATTGAAGGCTAGGCTCTCTTCTTGAAATGCTTCTTTTCTCAATCCATATGGAAAAGAAGTTTTAATAAAATCAGTGATAGCTGCTACTCCACATATGCTATGTCCACATTTTTATTCCCCAAACATACCTGCAAGGAAATCAGCAAAATCGTTGCAGACTTCTGGTGGGGGAGTAACAAGAGTGAGGAGAAAAAGATTCACTCCGCCAAATGGAACTCTCTTTGTCTGGATAAAAGGTGTGGTGGACTTGGGCTTTAAATATTTGCACATTTTCAATCTTGCACTCATTACTAAACAAGCTTGGAGATTGATAAATGGTGAAATCTCTCTTTTCAAAACTTTCTTTAAAGGAAAGTTCTTCCCAAATATTTCATTTTGGCAAGCTAAGCTATCTAGTGGAAGCTCCTGGGTCTGGAGAAGTATATGTGCTGGCAGAGAGATCTTAAAGAAAGGCTTAAGATGGAGGATTAGAAATGACTTATCAGTAAGAGCTTGTTTGGTATCCATTTAAAAACAAGAAAAACAGTGGAAAAAAATCGTACCGAGAAAACACGTTTTAAAACAGAATAAAAAACCTATTTGGTATCCGTTTAAAAACAGTGTTTAAAATCAAAAACACGTTTGGCAACATTACTAAATTTCAATGTTAACTTGCTTGAATATCATTTTTACGTACAATGCCGACATATATTTGATATTTGTTGCATCTAATAATAGTTGAAATGTCTTAAAAAATAGGGTTCTACGTAAAAAAAAAAAAGAAAAACTTACCGAAAAAACACGTTTAAAAACAAAATAAAAAAACTATTTGGTATCCGTTTAAAAGCAGTGTTTAAAATCAAAAACACGTTTGGCAACATTACTAAATTTCAATGCTAATTTGCTTGAATACCATTGTTACGTACAATACCGACATATATTTGATATTTGTTGCATCTAATAATAGTTGAAATGTCTTGAAGTTATGGGAAGACTCTTGACTGCCTAATTCCAATAAGTTCAAAACAGAATCAAAAAGCTGTCTCTTCCCCAAAGCCTAAAAACTGTGAACTTTCTCTGGTTAGTAGTGATTTGATAAATCGTGATGCCAGAACTTGGAAGCATAACCTGGTTAGTCATTTTCTCAGTGAGCTGGATGCAAGTTTTATCATGTCTATCTCTGTTGGAAGCATTAACTGTCATGACAAGAAGATATATGCTTTCACTAGTTCTGGATAGTTCAAGGTAAGCTCTACATACAAACTTATTTAGAGCCTTAATCATAATCAAAATAATGCCTCTAGTAGCTATATCTCTTATTGGAAAAAAATTATGGAAGCTTCCATTATTGCCAAGATCAAGTTTTTCTTTCGGAAGCTTCTTTTGGTGCTTTGCCTTGTCTTGGAGAAATTAAGAAGAGAAACATTATCGATAATGATATATGCAAGATGTGTAGAGAAGGCATTGAATCTGTGCTGCATTTTGTAAAAAATTCTAACTCTGTGAAAAATCATTTGGAAATATTTTTTGCTAACTGCTAAGACTGGACAATGATGCATTTAATGCTGGCTCAGCTCTTGAATGACTGGTGTCAGGTTGTGAGATGGCTGGTAGCTTTGATGATGATGTATCTTTCTTATGCATGTTTATCTTCATCTGCTGGAATATTTGGAGAGCCACAAATGACTGGCATTTCAACAATCTGAGATGGTCTCCACTGCATATTTTGGAAAAAGCTAAAAAAACATGCTATGAATATATTGATGTAAACTTGCAGGTGTCATTGTTCATAATCCCAGTAAGCAGCCCCTACAAAACCCCTCTTTTGTTGATGAGTTTAATTTCTGCAGTGATGCTGTTGTGGACATGACAGCTTTTAAAGACAATCTAGCTGTAGTGTGCGTAAATCCAGAGGGAATTCTTATTGGAAGCCTTCAATTCTCAGTTTCTGGTGTAATTGATCCTCTCATTTTGGAGGCAATGGGAGTCAGATAAGCTATTTTGTGGGGTTTAAAAAGAAATTTGAGAAAATTTTTCATTTCCTGACTGTCAAGTTGTGATAAAAAAATGCTTGCTCTCAGGGTGCTCAGATCAGATTGCTAAGATTGGAGCTATCATTAATGACTGTATGAGTTTGATAAAATATGTTTTTTGTTATTTTTCTTTTATTTCCAGGAATTGGAATTCTTTGGCTCATGTTCATGCCAAAAATCCTCACCTTGTTGATAGGTGTTTTGTCAGTGAACACCTTTTGTAATGTGAGCTTTGATAACTCTTTCTGTTGAACCAAACTAAAGTTTCTGAGATTCTGCTAAAAAATGAACCGGGACTGTATATTAACCTTCTCAGCTGCGACCCTACATAAAGGTCCTGCCTTTTTTTGCTCAATTTTAGGCGACTTTTTAATTTTAAATCATAAAAAGTTCTATTTTGCTCCTTTTCTTGCGATTTTTTGTAAGTTATATATTTTTTTTTAACCTTTTTTAAGACTAAAAAAAGTTTGTTTTTTCAACTACAGCTTCCTTATCTTTTAATAGATAAAATAGAAGATAAGTAAGCAACTCTTTCTTGTTTTTTAGAAATTGTTTTTGTCGTCGTCAACCGGATTTGAATCCGGGACCTCATGCAGGGGCTTCCAACGCTCTAACCACTTGAGCTATTACCCTAGCTGCAGTAAGCAACTCTTTTTTAGAAAAGATAACTAAAACTTTTTAGAAAATATAACAAACGACCACTAAGCAATTTTTTTACCTTTAAAAAAAATCACCTAAAATTAGGTAAAGAAAACACGTCAAAGTAAAAAGTTCTCGTCTTCAAAGTCTTGATTGAATCTAGACGATGGTGATCGTGTTAGAAAGTAGACTCAAGTTTGTTCTAATAAGAAGAAAACAGATGTGAAGAATAACACAAAAATGATAAAAACAAACTTACAGAATAAAAGCCAAAAGCCAACTAAAACGGAGATGAGTTGAAGGACAGTCTCGTATGACGACGATCTCCGTAAAGCAGTATTCGCCCCCACAGTTGGTGCGTCTTTGTGGAAACCTACAAGGCGAATTGCTTCCAAGGATAAAAGTCCTTCCTGTACTGTAGACGATGCACCAATGTACAGTACACGGCGAACGAAACTATGTTTGAGAGATATTGAGAGAATAAGAAGATGATTATTGGAATTACTAGAATGAGAGGAGAGGCTGATATTTATAGAAATAAGACACCTCTTACGAATAGTTGCAATTGTTCATTTCAAATTGAAAGGTTGCAACTTTTCAATTCAAAGTACAACGCGCAACTAATTTACATTCCTCAGTTAGAGACGCCAACCTTCAATGTCTCATTTTTCATTCATCGATCAATAATTTTGACGGATGAGATCAAGAACTAATCTCTTTACTTCTATACTTTTATGTAATCTCTCAAGTGAGCTTTCTCGAACCCGGGTTCGAAGTCGGGTCAAAATCATATTTCCAACAATCCCCCACACGAATGACAAATTAGCGTTGAAGCTGAAAGTGTCAATCGGTATTCTGGACTCAATCTCTCAGTAGGTAATTAATTGCATAAAGAGAAGTAGCCTTAGGCCTTGAACTTTTCCATTAGTGAGATACTATAGGGTATACTGGTGTGCACAAGAGATTCCGGCAGGGAGACCTCCGTGTACACCGTGCGTAGTGGATCAGGGATCGCACAGGAAGAATAGGGGTGTGTGTAGGGAGAGAGTAAGTCAGTAGCAATGTCTGAGAGAGAGACAGAGGTTTGGCAGAGCTTCCGCGTATGGCAGTGTGTCCCCCTTTGTATGGAAAGGTTAACGATATATATATACTGGAGAACGTGACCGTTGTAGTGTGGTTAATGCGCCCATTAATGGCGGCTTAATTAGCTTAACCATAACGGCACGTTCGTCCGAGTATATAGGAACCGTTAGAGCACGTGGTGCGCGAATACCGGAACCGTTACGAGGTTGACCGGGTTTGACCGGATTGACCGGGTCTAGGGAGCTCGTGCCATAGATCTCTCAAAACAGTTACTAAAGGTCGCGCGCGGGCTTGGCTCGCACGCGACAGGGCTTACTCTAGCCTCCAAACCACTAAGTCCCTACAAGTCCCGTGCAGTGGTATGCGAGGGCTCTGTCTCGCAGCCCCCACATGGATCAGCTCGGCTGGTGATCCTGTGTGTGTGGAGCACAATATGGTGTGCTGGATGGTTGCCACGTGGCCTAGATCTGCCATGTCATAAAGCAGTATCTACATTAGCCCCCTTTCTGCGCGTGAAGGCTCATAGCTGTATAGGCTTCCATGCGCGGAAACCAACATGCGCGTCGTCGCCACGCACCAATTCAAATACGGGTAAGTTCAGCCCCCGTGCGTGTCATTATGACCTAAAACCCCTAGAGTCGTGCCGTCTGACCTTTAGGGTTTTAGGCGTGACGTCAGCCCGTCCTGTGATTGCGCGATACGACGGTGACGGTTGCGATTCGACTACTGAAGGGACGCAACCCTTCATTCTTCTGGATAAATACCTTGTATCCCATTATTGCAAAGCATCACTTCTTTCTCTTAAAGTGAATGGTACCCGGAGATCTTCGAGAGCAGATCCAGATAATCAATCACCAGTTCAGAACTGCAAATCGTATTCTCCAATTGTGTATATCCAAGCAAGCTTCAAGGAAACAAGGTTGGCCTCGTTTACTTTTGATTTAAAATACCAGTGTTTGCCTTGAACTGCGTTGAATCTGTAAATCCATGAAATTTGTGAAGAGGCTTTGATCTTTGAACCCGCTTCGTTTTAATCCTTCAACAATATTGGATCTTGCAACTCCCCAATTTCTGAAATCGGTACCGGAACTGTTTGCTTTCCTTTGCATAGATCTCGAATTCCAAAATTCAAACTGAAGTGTGGTATTTCTCCCCCCTTTTTCTTGCCCTTTCGCAGGAATGGCCAAGACAAGAGTAACCAGACCCATCAAGGAAGATGAAGAGATGCCGGAACTTCCGCAGGCTCTGTGGCGTAAAGCCCCCTTTCTGGGTGGGAAGGATTTTTATCATGCAAGGGTGAAGGCGAAGAGGATGCCTGATGCTGTTCCAGTTGAACGATTGCTGACACTGACTCGCCCAGTTAACTCAGCCTTGCTCGAGTTGGTTGGCTCCGAGGATGTGGTTCGATTGGGGATCGAGAATGGGCACTTCCCATACAATGCGATTTCTACTCAGGCGTTTGTCCAGAAATTGGACTATATGGACGAGTGGATCGACCACGTGTTGGATCATCACGCCGAGACTCTCGATAAAGCCGGCATTTTCTTTGCTATCCGTGCTATGAAGGGTGCTGCCGTGAAGTTGGATCAGTCCATGCTTCTAGACCTTCTGTCCCGTTACTCGCCCGCGACTCACACGTTTCATTTTGCTGAGTTCGAGGCTGCCCCCACGCTCGAGGACGTTCAAATGCTGTATGAGCTTTCCCCCATGGGCGAGGTGGACCCCTTGAGTCACTTGAGGACATCTGCGGAAATGGCCTTGTACGCGCAGATGGAGGAGTGCTTAGCAGAGGTAAAGAAAATCTCCACTCGGTGGACCACTACAAAGCCTCTTCCGAACTGGCAGCTGGTGGATACGTCTGCGAAGAATACCTGGAACAAGTGGTTGCAGTACTTCTTCCGAGACTATGCGAACAGCAGCATTACTAAGAAGCTTTTGAGCGAGAACCCGGAGGCCGAGAATTATGTAGAGGGCAAGGGTTATCATTTGACCCTTTGTGCCTTTCTCTGTGCTTGGCTGTCGAGGTATCTGATTGATGGTCACCCCCATGACGGGGTCTTCTACCATGTGCTGCCACTTGCCGTGAGGCTCGCTCTTGGCCAGAGAGTCGCACTCGGACCCTTGGTTTTGGGCACGCTATATTACAGGCTGGATCAGCTGGTTCTGGCGATGAGGGAATCACGTGGCCGCCTCGATGTACTGACCTTTGTCAATATCAGCTTTTTGACAATGTGGGTTTTCGAGCGCTGGCCGTCTTATGCTCCAACTCCCCTCCCACTTGATAAGTGGTGTCCCCCAGGCGAGACAGAAGCGCGCAACAGCGGAAGAGCTGCGAGATGGTTTGGAGCAAGCAACACCAAGTGCACTTGGAGTTTGATATGCGACAAACGAAAGGAGTTTACTGCCAGGCCCTATGCCACACGTGTTGAGAATGTGCGGTGGTTCCCAAAGCTATACCCTTCCAAAGGTATGGTCTTGTCAGAAGACCTTCTCTTTGAAAAGGGGCCGCATTTCCACGAGCGCTATCGTGAGTTCTTTTGTTGGTGTCTGCGAGGTTCCCTTCCTGCCCTTGCAGAGCATATTCGTGAGCTCGCGCCAAGGTATGAAAGGCTTACAGTGGATGTTGACCCCACTCGGGTCTCTCCTCAGTTTGGTTTCGATGCGGTGGCCCCATCGATCTGGCCCCAGTCTATTATCAGAGGGTGCTACAAACGTTTGCTGACAAAGGAGTGCAAGACGGTCTTCATGAGCAATCTTCCCTTTGAGCAGCCTGCGGGAACTCGCAAAGGTGGTTGTTCCCAGAACTGGCTCGCATACTGGGTTGCCCAGCAAACGAGGATTGAGACGGAGGCGGCGGCGCAGCCAGGAAGGGCCCCCTTGATCAAGAGAAACTCTTTTCCGTTTCGCCCCAATTGCAGTTTGAGCGAGTCGGAGTATGGTTGCTACTCGCTGTGGGACCGCGAGAATCATTTGTGCCCCGATTTCATTCTGAAGGAGCAAGTCGACGCAATCAAGAAGGGTGACGCGCAGGTCATCAAATATAGCAAAGCGTTTGCTGAGGTAAGCAATTTCCCTGTGTGCTTTAAGCTTTTTGATTCTTCCTTTCGCTGATGCTCTTCGTTCTGTATTGTTTCAGTGTCATGTGCGGAGGTTCGCAGCTGGCGATCGCTCCAAATCGCTGGTGGACACCATTGTTGCCACCAGAAGGAAGGGGGAGTCGTACCGGCTAGCATGGAGGATGGATGCCGAGGTCGAAACAAAGGTTCGCGGAGTCATGAACACTTTTGCTGACTCGCTGATAGATAACCCTCCGGCTCCGTCTCCTCCTAGAGATGACCCGTCCCCTCCAGCGACTGCGGCGCCGAGAGTGAAGAGACCTAGGCAAAAGGGAATTACGATTTCCTCTCCTAGGAGTGCTCCAGCTTCTCCCCCAGTGAGGTCCCTTTCCATCAAGGACAAAGGCAAGGGTCGTATGCCCAGCAAAGTGCGAAAAGATCTCGCAGTTGAGACTTTCGTTCCATTCAACCAAGAGGAGGAAGAGAGACAGGAGCCCCAGGCAAGTGATGAAGAAGAAGAAGCAACAGTTGTGATGTGCGAGGAAGAATCAGGAGGTACTTCCGTCGCATCTCCTTGCATTTTATCCTGACCTCTCTGCAGTTCTTTTCTTTGAACCAATTATGTATTCGCAGATGATGATGATGAAGCCGTTGGTGGTCTTGTGGCCAAGAGGCAAAAGAGAGATGCCCATTCTGGCATTTCAGATGATCCTATAAGCGAGGATGTTCTTGCTGAATCCCGGAAGACAGCCGCGGAGGCTGCTGAAAGAAGAAGGCAACGAGAGGAAGAGGAGCTCGAGCGTGTGAAACAGCGGAGCCTCGAGGAGCAGCATGTTGACGACTTAGTGCGTCCAGTTGGCGAGGAAGACGAGCTTCCCGAAGAAGTGGCTCCTCATGTGGAGGAGGAAGATGAGGTTCCCGTAGAGGATGCAGCAGAGCTAGAGCAAGTCCAGGCGGACTTCGCAGAGATCGCAGGTGGCGATAAAGGTAAGATCTTCAATCTCGCAGTTACTTATAGGGATGTAATTGTGGGTGCGTTAAAGCACGGTGTGTCAAAGCCTGACATTCGCCGTTGGTTGGTAAGCAAATGCGGAGAACCCTCAGGTAATTATTTTGAGTGATATGCGCATACTAGGCTGTAGCCACTTGAGGCAAAATCATGACTGGTTTACTCGCATCCCAGGTCACGCTTCTCTTAAAGATTTGCTTAGTGAGGATACACTGATAGGGCACGGTTCCACGTCCCTAGTGTACGATGAGGATACCTCAATCCCACCTTCGCGTGGAGGTGCTTATTCTTAGCTTTAGTAAAGATAGCGAAATAACTTATAACACAAGTTACCTCACATTATCGCATTTGGTATCGCAGGTCATGCTGAGGAACCTGAGCTGGAGCAGAGAAGTCAGCCTTCTGCATCCCATGTTCCAATTTCGAGCTCCCATACCGAGAAGCCCGTCGCGGCCGCTGGACACGCAAGTGAGCATTTCGAGGATGTCATCGAACTCTCCGATGATGTCGAAGCTGATGCTGTGCCGATGGACGAAGGTGTTCGTACCGGTGGTGAGGAAGAAAGGACAAGTGATGCTAATGTTTTCGCATCTGGGAGTGTCCTCCGCCCAGCGACTTCGGCTGTCCCTTCGCCTCCGGCGATGACTGAGCCAGAAGCATCTATTCCTGCGTGGAGCATTTGGGGCTCGCAGGTTGGGAATGTAGTCGCAGCTGGTGCGGCCTACACTCTTCCTCCTGACTATGAGAGGTTGGAGCTCGCAGCTGATAGGAGAGCCATGGAGCGAGGGCAGTCTTCGAACAACCCAGTGGCCCGCATCCCTTCTCTTCATGAAATTCTGGAAGGCACTGGTAAGTAAAGATTTACCGTTCGCACGTCGCATTATTTGCTTGCGAGTTCTGACATTATAACCATTTTTGATGTCTCAGGTTTGAAGCAAACCGATGTAGACTGGGTGGTTCGAATGCGTCTCAGATACCCCCGATCGTTTGTGAGATCTCTGGAGATCGGACCTTTTGACAGGAGGTTATTCCTTACTCAAGCCATCTGGATACTGGAGCAGCTGTCTGCGGCTACACCTGCGACCATTTCGGCCCAGAGTGCTGAATTGCTGTGTGGCATGTGCCAAAATCTCCTGTTCAAAGTCCAAGGCAGACTTGGTTTCAAATTCCTCAAGGACAGAGTCACACTGATTCGCGCAGCTGTAACTTTGAATCTCGGTCACCAGAATCTCGCAGCTGAGATGCAGAAGGTGGAGCAGCAAAAGCAAAGGGTTGATGAAGCTTTGAAGCTGTATCACGAAATGAATGCCAAGTGCGAGCAATTGAAGCAAGAAGTGAAACAAGTGGAGAAGCTGAGCGAGCAGTTCGAGCCCCAAGATTCCTTAATCAAGAATTTGTTTTGACTTTTCGAATTTTGAAAAGAAAACAGGAAAATAGCTGAGACATTAATGTAACGTTTTGAAACATTAATGTAATATTGCTAGGGTTTCTCCCCCTTTTTTTTTTAACAACAAACAATGAGTTTGCCCGTTTTGCCCTTTTCGGGATTTGATTGGACATTTCTGTGCATATCCAATTATGACATCAGCAATTGATTCTGCGCTTGATTTTCGCGCTAATTTCTCGGCAGATAAGCACGCTTCCGTTGGGAAGTCCATCCGAATCATGACTATCCGTCATTTATTAGGATACGCAACTGAATCGTCGTAGCCTTTAGTAGGGTAATTGATTGTTACCGCTTTTCAAGGCGTAAGTGATTGAACTTACCCTCTTTTTGAATTTTGCTGACTCATCTTAGGCAACCGAAGAGTCTCCACAGGGTCTATATAAACCCTGTCTTTGCCATTTGGGTTCTTCATCCCAAACATGTGCTTTGCCGTGAGTCCTTACGACTGCTGGCTTCAACGCTTGTTTTTCGTTGATTCATGGCAACTTCAAGTTTTGAATCCTGAGTTTGCGCTTTGTGCTATAGAAATAGTTTCCAAGATCCACTTTATGAGGCTTATTGCTGTTTATAACCATCATAAAGAGGATGCAGATAATACCTCATGTGTGTTCGAAGAAATTTCTTCGTGTATTATGTGTGCAGGTCATGTTTCCGGCCGCCTCGTGGCGAGGTGCAGCGCCGAAGTGACCGTGCTACCGTCTCGTAATGAACGGCGGAATTCTCCTCCAGCATCCCTGGAGGAGGGTTTCTTGCCTCTTCGTTCTTGAACTCAGGGTTGCGAACCGCTGTGTTCATCCCCGTCTACAAGGAGCCCTTGCCCTTTGGAGCTTCTGCTTGCAGTTTGATCGCTGGAACCGGTGGTTCCTTGGGCAAATGTTATGGGGAGCATATCTGACAACGGTCTTGTCGGATAGCGGGATGTCGAGCGTACGGCTTCATGTGGCTCTTTTTAGAGCAAGATCCCCCTTGCTACAGATGTTCACCCGCAGATCTGGGCATCGTGTAGCCGGCGTTTGAAGCCAGGGCGGTTCATTCTTTGCAGTCCGGGTTTCCGTACCGTGTCTCTGCTGGCTTATCAGCCATTTTTCGAATGTATTGTAAGCCATGTGGGCTGCGTAGTTAGATTTGAGCTTTTCGCTTGTAAGCTGCTATCTAGACAGATAAATTGTAAGTCATTTGACTCATAATGATATATAGCTTTTGTATTATCTGCTCTCTTTGCAACAAAATACAATTTCGCATGCGTTTCGGCTTGTTTTGCCTTGCATAATGCCATGTAATGATTCCACATATGCGATGTCAATTCGCGGATGTTTCACTAGATCATTCGAGATCGTAATTTCGCAGCTGTGCCATCTTGGCGGATGAGCTTGCAGTTGTAAATCGTATGAGATCACGTTCACAACTTTGCTATCGTAACAGATCGTTTTTAACAGATCAATTAAGATCGTTGAGTGGTGCGAATTGCTATCATAGAAGATAGGCTTTATTAGAGAATTGCTTGAGATAGTTTCTCGCATAAATTGCTATCGCAGCAGATAGACCTTTAGGAGATCTAGCAAGATGGTTCTGCAGTTACGTTGCCATCGTAACAGACGGGCTTGGGTGATCAACTAAAATCACTTTGCGTATAAATCGCTATCGTAACAGATAGGCTTAAGAAGATCATATAAGATCGCATTTGTGTAAACCGCTATCGTGAGAGATAGGCTTTAGATGATCGATTGAGATCGTTTTTGTATTTTGCTGCTATCGTGAGAGATAGGCTTTGGATGATCACTTAAGATCGCATTTGCATTGGCTGCCATCGTAAGGGATGGGCTTTAGATGATCAATTAAGATCGTATTTGTGTTGACTGCTATCGTGAGAGATAGGCTTTGATGATCATTTAAGATCGCATTTGCGTTTGGCTGCTATCGTAAGAGATAGGCTTTAGATGATCGATTGAGATCGCGTTTGCTATCGTAAGAGATAGGCTTTGATGATCAATTAAGATCGTGTTTGTATTTGCTGCTATCGTAAAAGATAGGCTTTGATGATCAATTAAGATCGCGTTTGTATTTGCTGCTATCGTAAGAGATAGGCTTTGATGATCAATTAAGATCGCGTTTGTATTTGCTGCTATCGTAAGAGACAGGCTTTGATGATCATTTAAGATCGTGTTTGTATTTGCTGCTATCGTAAGAGATAGGCTTTGATGATCAATTAAGATCGCGTTTGTATTTGCTGCTATCGTAAGAGATAGGCTTTGATGATCAATTAAGATCGCTTTTGTATTTGCTGCTATCGTAAGAGATAGGCTTTGATGATCAATTAAGATCGCTTTTGTATTTGCTGCTATCGTAAGAGATAGGCTTTGATGATCAATTAAGATCGCTTTTGTATTTGCTGCTATCGTAAGAGATAGGCTTTGATGATCAATTAAGATCGCTTTTGTATTTGCTGCTATCGTAAGAGATAGGCTTTGATGATCAATTAAGATCGCGTTTGTATTTGCTGCTATTGCAGCAGATAAATCATTGTTAACAGTAATAACAACTTAAATAGAGCAATATAAACGGCTAGAAATATGAACTTCTCATTTGGGAGAATTCTTTTATTATAACACTCTCATATGGGAGAGATAGGATTACAATCCTCTCATATGGGAGAGGAGATTGCGTCAATCGTAGCCACATGAGACACTAAGCAACGTTATCATAAAACGTATGAAATAAGAGAAGTCAAGGATAGTACTTCTTGATCCAGCGCATGTTGACTGAGCTTGGAGTTGAGGTTGTGCCGTGCAACCTTCGTATGCTGCAGTAGCCGCTATCGAAGACTTCTGTGACTTCGAAGGGTCCTTCCCAATTAGCTGCGAACTTTGGGTGAGTTGCTTCTCGCATGCAGTGGTCAGATGCGCGCAAGACCAAGTCGCCAACTGCGAAATCCCGTCGCTGGACTGTCTTGTTATAGGCGCGAGCGATTCTTTCTTGGTACCGCTTGTTAGTCCTTTTGGCTTGTTCTCGCTTTTCTTCCAGCAAGACTAAATCATGATCGCGTTGGTTTTCATAGAGTGCATGGAAGGCCAGCCTAGCCGAATTAACTCTGACCTCCGCAGGTACTACAGCTTCGGCCCCATAACATAGTAGAAATGGCGAGGCCCCTGTGGGTGTCCTTGGAGAAGTTCTGTAGGCCCACAGAGCTATGTTAAGAGAGTCGGCCCACTTCTTGTGGTCATCTGCGACCATTTTGCTCAGAATTCTCAACAGCGTTTTGTTAGTCGCCTCGGCTTGTCCGTTTCCCTTTGGATAATAGGGGGTGGAGCATATCTGCCTGATATTGTAATCCGCGAGTTTCGTAGCTACCTGGCGATTAACAAAAGGAGTACCGTTATCTGAAAGAATGGTATTTGGGATTCCGAACCTGCATACGATGTTTTCCTGGATGAAGTTAACCACAGCCAGCGCGTTTGCCGTCTTTAGTGGTATTGCTTCCACCCATTTGGTGAACAGCTCAGTTGCGGTGAGAATGAAATGGTTCCCATGTGACGTTGGTCGGACGGGGCCGATGAAGTCCAAAGCCCATGTGTGAAATGGCCATGGCGTCCCTAATGCATGTAGATCCACGGCGGGAGCGTGCACTAGGTTCCCTTTGAATTGGCATTCTTGGCAGCGTCGCACCTTGGTGCGGCAATGGACTTCCATCGTGGGCCAGAAGTATCCGATTGAGAGGAGTTGTCTGCATAATTTCGCACCTCCCTGGTGTTCCACCTGATGAGAAAGGTCCATGACTTCTTGCGCTTCCCTGCCGTCTAGGCATCGCAGCAAGTTGCCCTCGTGACCTCTTCGCCAAAGCAGGTTTTCCTGAACCACATATCGAGACGCTTTCCTCTTCAATTTGTCGGCTTCTTTTCTCGATTCGGGTACGGTGCCCTGGGTGAGGAATTCAAACAATGGCTTCCTCCAATCTGTGTCGTCATCGGTTAGAGCGATGAGTAGAGAATCTTTGATTAGTGCGCAACTTTCGCACTTCCCTTGTATCAGGGCTGCAGCTGTTGACATGCTTGGCCAATGAATGCCATATCTCTGAGCTTTCCTGTAGATTGACACCTCGCTTTCTCCGCAAGCGTGTTGGTGAATCTTTTCTAACAACTGTTGTCCCTCTTGCTCGGAGACACATCGCATGAGTATTCCTCCAGGACCCTTGTAGTAAAGGGTGTTGTCGTGGATGCAGTATCCTTTCGTGAGTGCCCAACTTTCGCTGCTGGTGCCTTTCGCAATAGCTTGCAGGATTGCTTTTCGCCAGTCTGCGTCATCCATGTGTTCGTCGTCGCACACATCTTCTGTTAATGCCGACGACGTTCGCACTTCGATGGAAATCCTCGCGGGGCATTTGTCTATGCTGACCTTAGATCCTAGAGTTGCTAAGGCGTCTGCATGCCTGTTGTCCGCTCGGGGCTTGTGCTCGTATTTCACGTCGCAGAATTGCTGCATCAGCTTTTGCACTAGGGTGCGGTATGACAGGAGGTTGCTCTCCTTTAAACCATATTCGCCCGAGGCTTGCTTAACAATCAGTTTGGAATCTCCCATAACTGTTAAGTTGCTCACTTCCAGAGCTTTCGCCGCACGGAGCCCCGCGATAAGAGCCTCGTATTCCGCCTCGTTGTTCGTGACTGCGAAGTTGAGTTTTGCGGACATCTGTATGACTTCCCCGTCTGGCTTTGTCAAGACTATCCCGATGCCTCCGCCTTTTCTGGTTGACGAACCGTCGAAGTGGAGGGTCCAATAGGGCACATCGATCGCGTAGATTTCTGGGCCTTCGAGCTCTTCCTCGATCACGGGTTCGTGACTGTTGTCGGGAAACTGTGCCAACAGATCTGCTACCGCCTGCGACTTGATTGCTCTCGGTTTTACGCATGTGATATCGTATTGAGAGATGGTCATGTACCATTTCGCCAATCTCCCGCCCGGAGTAGTGTGAGTTAGCAGGTATCTTATGGGGTCGCTTTTGGTGACCACCACTACTTTGTGTGATGCAAAATAGTGTCTCAACTTCTCTATCACGAAGAATAAAGCAAGGCAATGACGTTCGATGTCTGTGTACCTTGATTCAGCGGGCTGCACAATGCGGGAGATGTAATAGATGGGCCTCTCTTGGCCTTCATACACCTGAGCCAAGAGTGCTCCTATAGATTTCCTTGTCGATGTAAGGTATAGCAGAAGCGGTGATCCCAATTGAGGCGCGTAACGCATGACATGCTCATGAGCGTTTCCATTGACGTCCTCGAACTTATCCCATTTGGGAGCCTTGTACCCCGCCGGGTTAGGCATGAGATAGATCTCTCGTGGAATGGGTGGATCGTTGTCTAGCTTCGGGATGATGGTATCCGCGAACGACTGATGAGCCAGGATGGAGTCCACGCGCTTCTGCAAAGACGTCATGCATTCTGGAATGCTTCCCTCGGTAGTTGGCGGAGGGGTTGCCGTAGGCGGTGGCGACACATATGCCGCCGGAGGATTGGGAGTGTATTGACTGCCCGCGTTTCCCCAGATTGTCGCTGGTGGAGGCAGAGTGTACTGCAGAGCTGGGTTGGACGCCAAAGCCGGGGGCTGAGAGGCGTGAGCAGCAGGGGGTAGCATTTGTGCCGTCGACCCTTGGACCGAAGGCAGCTGCGTGGCTGACGGTGGAGTTTGCAGATGAGGGTTGGGAGGCGTGGCCGACACTCCCAATCCTGGAGCGGTAGGGGTTCCTCCTCCCTGAGGGATAGCGGTGGCAGGTGGAGGATTTGGCGCAAGAGTGCCCAGAACGGCCAAGATCCGTTCTAACTGCGCAGATTGAGACTTGAGAGCTTTTGCCTGACTTTGGACAGTGGCGTCCAAAGACTCTAAAGTTGGTGCCTCGCCGGGAGTCGTCGGAGTACGGCGGGCCTCGTCTCCCGAGGGAGTTTCGGTGGAAGGCGATCGGTTGCTGACATCGTCCTCCTGAGACATGGTTGCTTTTGCTGGTAAGTTTCACGTCGGGTTCACCAAAATGTGCACAAGAGATTCCGGCAGGGAGACCTCCGTGTACACCGTGCGTAGTGGATCAGGGATCGCACAGGAAGAATAGGGGTGTGTGTAGGGAGAGAGTAAGTCAGTAGCAATGTCTGAGAGAGAGACAGAGGTTTGGCAGAGCTTCCGCGTATGGCAGTGTGTCCCCCTTTGTATGGAAAGGTTAACGATATATATATACTGGAGAACGTGACCGTTGTAGTGTGGTTAATGCGCCCATTAATGGCGGCTTAATTAGCTTAACCATAACGGCACGTTCGTCCGAGTATATAGGAACCGTTAGAGCACGTGGTGCGCGAATACCGGAACCGTTACGAGGTTGACCGGGTTTGACCGGATTGACCGGGTCTAGGGAGCTCGTGCCATAGATCTCTCAAAACAGTTACTAAAGGTCGCGCGCGGGCTTGGCTCGCACGCGACAGGGCTTACTCTAGCCTCCAAACCACTAAGTCCCTACAAGTCCCGTGCAGTGGTATGCGAGGGCTCTGTCTCGCAGCCCCCACATGGATCAGCTCGGCTGGTGATCCTGTGTGTGTGGAGCACAATATGGTGTGCTGGATGGTTGCCACGTGGCCTAGATCTGCCATGTCATAAAGCAGTATCTACAACTGGCTAGATAGTGTGCGAAGCGCTTTGAACTGTTTTGCCGTGGTGTATACCTAGTCGATAGTAACCACACAATTAAGTTCCAGAATAGAGTTTGTTCTCATGGTTGTGCTCATTTTGGCCTTGAGACACTATTGCCTGGTTTCATGAGTAGTCTTAGAGGAGTATGCCTTGTCATCCTCCTAGAACCGGCCCTCAGTTCCTACTCACATAGGTGAGACACATTTAAGGGTATCTACCCATACTCGTCTTAACATGTGATCTCATTAAAAGCATAGCTTACCCTGGTCCTATCACTCGTCGCCCCGGGAATGGGAAGGAAACATAGTTTCTTTAATGAGTGATTTTGGTATTTCCACAGACAGTTAGGTTGTCCCTTTTGAACCTAGTTCTTGGGATCTCCAGTCACCTAGGTTGGGTTTTCCGCTATCGTGCAACTCTTTACGAGATTGGCATTAGCCCCATTCCCCTTGACGAACTTGCAACTCGTTCTCTCGATAAACATTTAGTCAACGGATCCGTTTTATTTTGACTTTACACAATCAATCGATCTTATTTTAGTGAGAGAAGTTGCCTAATGGTATCTTGTCTCGAAAATAGATGTCTAGACTTACCATTATACATATTACTTTGTGTTTAAATAAGAGACACAAATATGGCCGAGTTGGAGTATCTTCGAGGAAGTAACAAAGCAATCTTGCTTATTCCCCTGCCTTGTCTGACTCTATGAATTATGCTTCCATAGTAAACCTTGCAATGCACGTCTGCTTCGAAGATTTCCAACTAATTGCCATTCTACCGAGATTGAATACAAATTCACTTGTGGATTAGTGATCGCTTAAGTTAGAGATCCACTTGATCTTTCTTAGTGATCCTTGGTAAAACAAATAGCTTTCTATGGGGAGGCTTACTAGTACACAATCACACGGATTGGTACAAAATGTTTGCAAACACACGTATAAGCTCAAATTTCATGAGTTACATGCTTCTTGTTCTTTGTAAACTTATTTACAACAATTATCCTTCTTTTAGGATTTATATTGTAGTTTCAACAAGCCTCATCGCACCTATTTAGCTGTTTCACAATGTTAGCCTTTAACATACCATTCAGGTGGAGCACAAACACAGTCCATGTTGTAGGACATCCCCCACAATTATAACTGTAATTCTTTTCATTCTTTATGAATGATATTTCAAATTAATTGCTCATTCTCTACTTATTATCTTTACAAGATAATAATAGAGTTAATATGGAACTGTCTCTATTCATGAAACTTTTGATCATGAATTCCATCGAAATATTTAAATTTCCTTATTTAAAATTCATCACAACCTTTGTATTTTATTGGCTCAAATCCAATATCCATGAATTTTATGTTGTCCAATTATTTTTTTATTTAGTATACAAATCATAAGCACTATGATACTTCTAATTTGCATTAGAATAAACTGCATATCCATGAGTGCTTGCAAACTCTTGGAATTGTTGTAATTGATAACCAATTTCAACGACAACATAAAAAATTATGGAATGTAACCTTTCACAAGGCACACTAAAATTTCGGTTGTCTTCGACAAATGCTCTTGTATGATTATAAGCAGCCAATAATCCCAGCGAATAGTGGCGCCACTTGACTAACAAAACGAGACAAAAAGATGTTGTGACAACCACCATAAATGCTCCATGCCCGGTGCTAATTCCAGCAAACAATTCAGCGCCTTGCAGTTCTTGGGCTGAACCTTGGCAGTGCCCTCTTTCCACCATATTTCTAGCCCGTAAAAATCACCCACGAGCAGCGACATATCGGAAACAAAACGACCAACAAACAGTGGCCTAATGCTGCACAACCAATCCAAATCTGTTAAACAAACCGGGCAGCGAAGAACGCCCTTCAACAATGCATAACCAGTAGCAAACCGGACAGCGAACAAAAGATGATCACCAAGCCGAAGTCAGGTCTGATCGTACACAAGTCTGACCCTATCAAGCAGCCAAAATATAGCCAAAATTCCTCCTACGCTAGTGCCAACAATAGCAGCGCGCTACGTCAAAGCGAGGGCCCAGCGACGATCGTTAAACAGACCTATATCTCCCCATCAATTGCTTTAGGAAGCGTTCTCTTGTCTTCTAAAAACAAAAATAATAATTATCCTTCCATAGATCAAACACTAATGCAACACCATTGCACCCTCTGAGTGCGGTGGTCATCTCGTCAGAGAAGTTAACATGAGACATGTCAATGATGTTGCAAAGTTAAGACTTCGATCTTCAAGGACGAGCGACATGGGAACCGCCTTGATTGATATTTTCTCTCTTGCTCATCTGCAGGAGCTCCCGTATATCTCATGTGCCTCTCGTGATTTTTCGATCAAAAAAATGGAGTGTTGTGAGTCTGCTCTACCAACATATCCATGAAAAGGGTCTTTCCATGGTGCAAGTGACCGACTAATGCCACATTACAGACCAACAAGGGTTTTACATAATCCCTAAAAGGAACTGGGTAGACACACAAGTGGAAGAATTTGAATTTTCAAATTCCAACTCAAAGTTAGCGTCTTTTACCGGTTCAATTATGGTCTGTTCTAGGGATTGCTTGTCCTCATCCATAACTAGAACTAGGGCTCTCTTTTTCTTCCCAAAAGAAAAGGAAAACCTCTTCTGCTCTGTTGGATAATACTTCCAATCCCTAGCAACTACTATCCGATTGTCCATCCTATCGACATCGGTGGTGGAAACGCCTCCGACATCCTCACACTCGCAATTGTCTTCATCATCATCGCAATCGTTCTTGCCGTCAGAGTCGAGTTCTAACCCGATGTAGTTCCATATTCATCATACAAATGATGGATTTCATCAATTTAGTACAGCGGATCACATTTGCTCCACACAAAAGAAGCAATTTTGACAGGAAAAATAATGAATTAATTTCAGAAAAACAAAGAAAAGAACCAGTACAGAACCACCGAATCGAACATATGCAGCCGACGAACAATATTGTAAACTCAGTGTAAAACAATTGTGACAGAGTGAAAGGCTTTTAAAGCCATCAAAATGATGCATATGCACCTCTATGACTCAACACAACTTTTACACGTTTAGTAGCAACTAGCAAGTAACTGTCAAACAGTTACTACTTTCAAACTTTTAGAACAGTCACGACGGTTCATGAGTCGGATACATGTGTGTCCTTTCTTCAGCAGGCCATATCGGCCGCAGCACTTTCTTCTGCAGGGAAGATTGTAAATGGAGGACGTGGCAGCCTGTGCAGTGGCGGGTCCTGACGAATCTGCCTCTGCCCGCACAGTGAGTCACTGTTGGTTGGTAGGTTGATTTGGTTGCCCCCTGTTCAACAAGTACTGCTGCCCTCCTTCTCTTCTATTCTATTCCCCTCTCTCTCTCTCGAGAGAGAACGACATGGAGAGAGAGAAAGAGGACGCACTCAAACATTCAGACAGAAAACGAAGGCCGAAAAATCTTCCCTTTTTCTAGATTTCTGGGTTTCCTAGAGAAGTTTGCAGTTGGGTTCGTAGGGTTTTTCTCAGCCTTTCTTGTTCTTCACAATCGTTAACAAGAAGAGGAGAAGTGATTGCAACATCAACTTCACCAGCAAAGCCAACATATAGAGTTTGACCCAAACCCCAATTTCATGATTGAGTTTGTCCCTTTGTTCATCTCCAACGTTTAGCGGCTGGATTAACAGTACTCATCAAGAACGAAAAATCTTGATCCAAAAACACCATAACTCCATTTTCCGCGACACCAAACACCAAGGTTCGTAGTATCTAACCTTCTTTCCAACCGCTTCTTTTTCTTCACAGCTTCAATAGAAAATAAGATCTGAACCGAAGCGGCGCGATTGTTCTCGCACGGGTGTCCCATGCACTCTCTGGTATTCTCTTCCAAGAACCATAAATATGTGGTCGTCTTGGAGAAAAACAAAAACAGTTTGCAGAATCTAGTTTTTTTTTTTTTTTTTTTTTTTTTTTTTTTTTTTTTTGAAATTGGTTTGCAGAATCTAGTTATCCAAGTAGTGAATCTCAATCCCACTTGGCTCCTTTATTTCCAAGCAAAAACATCAGAAGTTCCTCTATATAACGTAAGAGACATAGTAAATTGGTGAATGGGAAGATAACCACACTTCATGAAATGATTAATGATAACAGAACATGAACAAAAACTGCTTTCATATTAAATTTGCAGTTCTGACTGTAAAATTAATCAGTAAAAAACTGACCAGGAAGATACTGAAAGAAGATTATATGCATAAATTCTTACTATCCATGAAATTATCAGATTCTCAACATAAACTTGACCGATTAAAATTTGCTCGAAAAGGTACTGATAATGCATCATATTAACAAACTGTTTTCAAAGAATTAGATAGAACAAAAGGAGTCTAATACTGCTTTACGATTGTTAGAAAGTAGACTCAAGTTTGTTGTAATAAGAAGAAATCAGAAGTGAAGAATAACACAAAAATGATAAAAACAAACTTACAGAATAAAAGCCAAAAGCCAACTAAAACGGAGATGAGTTGAAGGACAGTCTCGTATGACGACGATCTCCGTAAAGCAGTATTCGCCCCCACAGTTGGTGCGTCTTTGTGGAAACCTACAAGGCGAATTGCTTCCCAGGATAAAAGTCCTTCCTGTACTGTAGACGATGCACCAATGTACAGTACACGGCGAACGAAACTATGTTTGAGAGATATTGAGAGAATAAGAAGATGATTATTGGAATGACTAGAATGAAAGGAGAGGCTGATATTTATAGAAATAAGACACCTCTTACGAATAGTTGCAATTGTTCATTTCAAATTGAAAGGTTGCAACTTTTCAATTCAAAGTACAACGCACGACTAATTTACATTCCTCAGTTAGAGACGCCAACCTTCAATGTCTCATTTTTCATTCATCGATCAATGATTTTGACGGATGAGATCAAGAACTAATCTCTTTACTTCTATACTTTTATGTAATCTCTCAAGTGAGCTTTCTCGAACCCGGGTTTAAAGTCGGGTCAAAATCATATTTCCAACAGATCGAACCTGTAGGCTTCTTCTAAGCTCAGGTAGCCTTGAAGTTAAATGACATGTGAATCACAGTGATGCCATATGCACAGAGGTTTTTTGATTGATGAAAAGTGTTTGAAGGGATAGTTAGCGTAATTAATCACAAGAACTTCGCTTGAAATGTTTTATGCATGGGGGGAGTTTGAAACAACATCCTGGAATAAACTATTACGTTGATTAATCCTCACATATTATTTGGAAATTAAGACTGCATTCGCAGTCAGATTACTACTATCTTTGTTTTTCCTGAAACTTCTTAGTAGACTTTTTACATCCGCTTTTTCATAGTGTTTTAGAGTAAACATTACTTCACAACACCGTGAAAATATTACTAAATTCTTGTTTTGTTTGTTAATCAATTCACCGGGTCAAAGTGGCACGCGCGGTAAATAGTGGAAAAATACAACTGAAAAGTTTAAGGTGAAATAGAGGTAGCACTTTTTAGTAGAAATAAATAACCTGAAGCTGAAATAACCTTTTTTTGAGGTAAAGCTGAAATAATATCAAACACGTCGGCGTTAATAGCTTTGTGTGTGGCTAATTTTATTTTTATTCCTTTTTTGTGGAACGCGTGGCTTCTCAAATTAATTAGTAAAGCCTGCTAATTATAATAAATTAATAATTAATATATCGAAAGATTAGAGTTGTACATGACGCAGCAGAGCGTTGGAAGCCCCTGCATCAAGTCCCGGGTTCGAACCTGGTTGACGACTGTGCACAAGAGATTCCGGCGGGGAGATCTCCGTGTACACCGTATGTAGAGGATCAGGGATCGCACAAGAAGAGTGGGGTTGTGTGTAGGGAGAGAGTAAGGCAGTAGTAATGTCTGAGAGAGAGACAGAGGTTCGGCAGAGCTTCCGCGTATGGCTAGTATGTCCTCCCTTCGTATGGAAAGGGTTAACGTCCTATATATAGCAGAGAACGTGACTGTTGTAGTGTGGTTAATGCGCCCATTAATGGCGGCTTAATTAGCTTAACCATAACGGCACGTTCGTCCGAGTATATAGGGACCGTTACAGCACGTTGTGCGCGAATACCGGAACCGTTACGAGGTTGACCGGGTTTGACCGGATTGACCGGGATTATGGAGCTCGTGCCATAAATCTCTCAAATCAGTTACTAAAGGTCGCGTGCGGGGTTGGCTCGCACGCGACAGTGCTTACTCTAGCCTCCAAACCACTAAGTCCCTACAAGTCCCGTGCAGTGGTATGCGAGGGCTCTGTCTCGCAGCCCCCACATGGATCAGCTCGGCTGGTGATCCAGTGTGTGTGGAGCACAATATGGTGTGCTGGATGGTTGCCACGTGGCCAAGATCTGTCAGCTCAGAAAGCACTATCTACATTAGCCCCCTTTCTGCGCGTGAAGACTCATAGCTGTATAGACTTCCATGCGCGGAAACCAACATACGCGTCGCCGCCACGCACCAATTCAAATACGGGTAGGTTCAGCTCCCGTGCGTGCCATTATGACCTAAAACCCCTAGAGTCGTGCCGTCTGACCTTTAGGGTTTTAGGCGTGACGTAAGTTTGTCCTGTGATTGCGCGATTCGACGGTGACGGTTGCGATTCGACTACTGAAAGGACGCAACCCTTCATTGTTTTTGGATAAATACTTTGTATCCTCCATTGTTGCAAAGCATCACTTCTTTCTTTTAAAGTGAATGGTACCCGGAGATCTTCGAGAGCAGATTCAGATAATCAATCACCAGTTCAGAACTGCAAATCGTCTTCTCCAACTGTGCATATCCAAGCAAGCTTCGCGAAAACAAGGTTGGCCTTGTTCAATTTCGATTTAAAATACCAGTGTATGCCTTGAACTGCGTTGAATCTGTAAACCCATAACATATAATCTGCTGAAACTTGTGAAGAAGCTTCAAGCTTTGGACCCAATTGCGGCTTAATCCTTCAATAATAAGGACCTTGGATAGGGTTCTGAAATTCCCGATAATGCAACCCTCTAATTTCTGAAATCGATACCAGAAACTATTCATCTTTCTTTCCATAGATCTTGAATCTCGAAATTCAAACTGAAGTGTAGCCTATTTCTCCCCCCTTTTTCTTGCTCTTCCGCAGGAATGGCCAAGACAAAAGGAACCAAACCCACCAAGGAGGATGAAGAGATACCCATTCTGGCATTCCAGACGATCCCATAAGCGAGGACGTTCTTGCCGAGTCCCGCAAGACAGCCGCGGAAGCTGCTGAAAGGAGAAGGCAGCGGGAAGAGGAGGAGCTCGAGCGTGTGAGACAGCGGAGCCTCGAAGAGCAACATGTTGACGACTTAGTACGTCCAGTTGACGAGGAAGATGCGCTTCCCGAAGAGGTGGCTCCTCAGGCGGAGGAGGAGGATACGGTTCCAGAAGAGGATGCAGCAGCCCTGGAGCAAGCTCAAGCAGACTTTGAAGAAACCGCATGCGGCGATAAAGGTGAGATCTTCAATATCGCAGTAACTTATAGAGATGTTATTGTGGGTGCGTTAAAGCATGGTGTGTCAAAGGCTGACATTCGCCGTTGGCTAGTAGACAAGTGCGGGGAACCTTCAGGTAATCATTTGAGCGATATGCATGTACTAGGCCTTAGCAACTTGAAACAGAAACATGACTAGTTTCCTCGCGTCCCAGGTCACGCTCATTTTAAGGACCTGCTTAATGAGGACACGCTAATAGGGCATGGTTCCACGTCTTTAGTGTATGACGAAGACACTCCAATCCCACCTCCGTGCCAGGCCCTATGCCACTCGCATTGAGAACGTGCGATTGTTTCCAAAGCTGTACCCCTCTAAGGGTGTTGTCTTCTCAGAAGAGCTCCTCTTCGAAGGGGGATCGCATTTCCACGAGCGCTATCGCGAGTTCCTTTGCTGGTGTCTGCGAGGTTCCCTTCCTGCCCTCGCAGAGCATATTCGGGAGCTCGCACCAAGATATGAGAGGATTACCGTGGATGTTGACCCCACTCGAGTTTCTCCCCAGTTCGGCTTTGATGCAGTGGCACCATCAATCTGGCCCCAGTCCATTATCATAGGTTGCTATAAGCGCTTGCTAACAAAGGAGTGCAAGACAGTCTTCATGAACAATCTTCCCTTTGAGCAGCCTGCAGGCACCCGCGAGGGCGGTTGTTCCCAGAACTGGCTCGCATACTGGGTCGCCCAGCAAACGAGGATTGAGACGCAGTCGGCCGCTCAGCCAAGTAGAGCTCCCTTGATCAAGAGAAACTCTTTTCCGTTTCGCCCCAATTGCAGTCTGAGCGAGTCTGAGTATGGTTGCTACTCATTGTTGGATCATGAGAACCATTTGTGCCCTGACGTCATTCTGAAGGAAAAGATCGCCGCAGTTAAGAAGGGCGACACGCATGTCATCAGATATAGCGAGGCATTTGCTAAGGTAAGCAATTTTCCGCGTGCGTTAAGCTTCTTGATTTCCCTATGCTGACACCTTTATTTTGTACTGTTTGCTGTAGTGTCATGTGCGGAGATTCGCATCTGGTGATCGTTCCAAGTCGTTGGTTAACACCATTGTTGCCACTAGAAGGCAAAAACAGTCGTTCCTGCTAGCATGGAGGATGGACCCTGAGGTCGAAACCAGGATTCGCGCAGTCATGAACGCTTTCGCTGACTCGCTGATAGACAATGCTCCGGCCTCGTCTCCTCCCAGAGATGATCCGTCCCCTCCAGCGACTGCGACGCCGAGGGCGAAGAGACCCAGGCAAAAGGGAATTACAATTTCTTCCCCTAGAAGTGCTCCAACTTCCCCTCCGGCGAGGTCCCTTTCTGTCAAGGATAAAGGCAAAGGTCGCATGCCCAGCAAAGTGCGTAAGGAGCTCGCAGTTGAGACTTTCGTTCCATTCAACCAGGAAGAAGAAAAAGAGAGGCAGGAGCCCAGAGAAAGTGATGAAGAAGAAGAAGAAAGAACAATTGTGATGCATGAGGAAGAATCAGGAGGTACCTCCGTCGCGTTTCTCTTCTCATTATCGTAATTCTTTTGCAATTCTTTCTTAAACCAATCATTTCTTCGCAGATGATTATGATGATGAGATCATCGGTGGCCTTTTGGCCAAGAGACAGAAGAGAGATACCCATTCTGGCATTCCAGACGATCCCATAAGCGAGGACGTTCTTGCCGAGTCCCGCAAGACAGCCGCGGAAGCTGCTGAAAGGAGAAGGCAGCGGGAAGAAGAGGAGCTCGAGCGTGTGAGACAGCGGAGCCTCGAAGAGCAACATGTTGACGACTTAGTACGTCCAGTTGACGAGGAAGATGCGCTTCCCGAAGAGGTGGCTCCTCAGGCGGAGGAGGAGGATGCGGTTCCAGAAGAGGATGCAGCAGCCCTGGAGCAAGCTCAAGCAGACTTTGAAGAAACCGCATGCGGCGATAAAGGTGAGATCTTCAATATCGCAGTAACTTATAGAGATGTTATTGTGGGTGCGTTAAAGCATGGTGTGTCAAAGGCTGACATTCGCCGTTGGCTAGTAGACAAGTGCGGAGAACCTTCAGGTAATCATTTGAGCGATATGCATGTACTAGGCCTTAGCAACTTGAAACAGAAACATGACTAGTTTCCTCGCGTCCCAGGTCACGCTCATTTTAAGGACCTGCTTAATGAGGACACGCTAATAGGGCATGGTTCCACGTCTTTAGTGTATGACGAAGACACTCCAATCCCACCTTCGCGTGGAGGTGCTTGCTCTTAGCTTTAGTAAAGATAGTAAAATAACTTATAATACGAGTTACCTCATACTATCGCATTTAATATCGCAGGCAATGCTGAGGAACCTGCGCTGGAGCAAAGAAGTCAGCCTTCTGCGTCCTATGTCCCAGTGCCGAGTTCTCATACCAAGAAGCCCGTCGCAGCTGCTGAATACGCAGGAGAGCCTCTTGAGGACATCATCGAACTTTCTGATGATGCTGAAGCTGACGCTCTGCTAATGGAGGAAGATGCCCATACTGGCGCTGAGGAAGTAAGAACAAGTGCTGCTGATGCTTCCGCATCTGATAGCGTCCCTCGCCAAGCATGTTTGGCTGTCACTTCGCCTCCGGCGATGACTGAGTCGGCGGCACCTCTTCCTGCGTGGAGCTTTTGGGGCTCGCAGGTTGGGAATGCAGTCGCAGCTGGTGCGGCTTATACTCTTCCTCCTAACTATGAGGGGTTAGAGCTCGCAGCTGAAAGGAGAGCCATGGAGCAAGGGTAGTCTTCAACTACTCCAGCAATGCGCATTCCTTCTCTTCGCGAGATTCTTGAAGGAACTGGTAAGTAGAGACTTGCTATTTGCATCTCGCATTATTCATTTGCGAGTTTGATAACATAACTTAGCTTTGACATTGCTTTAGGTTTGAAGCAAACTGATGTGGACTGGCTAATTCGGATGCGCCTCACCTACCCCCGATCATTTGCGAGATCTCTGGAGATAGGGCCCTTCGACAGGAGGCTGTTTCTTACCGAAGCCATTTGGATTTTGGAGCAGCTGTCTGCGGCCACACCTGCGACCATTTCTGTCCAGAGTGCTGAATTGCTTTTTGGCATGTGCCAAAATCTCATGGCCAAAGTTCAAGGCAGGCTGGGTTTCACTTTTCTTATGAAAAGAGTTACCTTGATTCGCGCGGCCACAACTTTGAAGCTCGGCCGCCGGAACCTCGCAGCTGAGAAGCAGAAGGTGGAGCAGCAAAAGCAAAAGGTTGACGAAGCTCTGAAGCTCTATCACGAGATGAATGCCAGGTGCGAGCAATTGAAGCAAGAAGTGGAGCAGGTAGAGAAGCTGAGCCATCAGTTCGCACCTCATGACTCCTTGATCAAGAATTTGCTTTGACTTTTTGAATTTGAAAAGTAGTAAGGAAATAGCTGGAACATTAATGTAATGCTGAAACATTAATGTAATGTTGCTAGGGTTTCTCCCCCTTTTTTTAACAAAAGAATGAACTTGCCCGTTTTGCCCTTTCCGGGATTGATGGAATATCTCTGTGCATATCCAATTATGACATCAGCAATTGATTCTCTGCTTGATTTTCGCGCTAATTTCTCGGAAGATAAGCACGCTTTCCTTGGGAAGTCCATCCGAATCATGACTATCCGTCATTTATTAGGATACGCAACTGAATCGTCGTAGCCTTTAGTAGAGTAATTGATCGTTACCGCTTTTCAAGGCGTAAGTGATTGACCTTACCCTCTTTTCGAATTCTGCTGACTCATCTTAGCAACTGAAGAGTCTCCACAAGGTCTATATAAACCCTGTCTTTGCCATTTGGGTTCTTCATCCCCAAAAATGTGCTTTGCCGTGAGTCCTTACGACTGCTGGCTTCAACGCTTGTTTTTCGTTGATTCATGACAACTTCAAGTTGTGAATCCTGAGTTTGCGCTTTGTGCTGTAGAAATAGTTTCCAAGATCCACTTTATGAGGCTTATTGCTCTTTATAACCATCATTGAGAAGATGGAGATGATATCTCATATGTGTTCGAAGAATTTTCTTCGTGTATTATGTCATACACACCATCCAGACAAAGGATCACCAAAATGTGCACAAGAGACATACGCGTCACCAACATCTGGCGGAATCTCTTGTCCGACGCGCCGGAATCTCTTGTGTCACCTTATGCAAATGAGCACGGAGACCTCCGTGTACACCGTATGTAGATAGTGCACAAGAGATTCCGCACGGGGAGACCTCCGTGTACACCGTATGTAGAGGATCAGGGATCGCACAGGAAGAGTGGGGTTGTGTGTAGGGAGAGAGTAAGGCAGTAGTAATGTCTGAGAGAGAGACAGAGGTTCGGCAGAGCTTCCGCGTATGGCTAGTGTGTACTCCCTTTGTATGGAAAGGGTTAACGTCCTATATATAGCAGAGAACGTGACCGTTGTAGTGTGGTTAATGCGCCCATTAATGGCGGCTTAATTAGCTTAACCATAACGGCACGTTCGTCCGAGTATATAGGGACCGTTACAGCACGTTGTGCGCGAATACCGGAACCGTTACGAGGTTGACCGGGTTTGACCGGATTGACCGGGTTTATGGAGCTCGTGCCATAAATCTCTCAAAAGCAGTTACTAAAGGTCGCGCGCGGGCTTGGCTCGCACGCGAAAGGACTTACTCTAGCCTCCAAACCACTAAGTCCCTACAAGTCCCGTGCAGTGGTATGCGAGGGCTCTGTCTCGCAGCCCCCACATGGATCAGCTCGGCTGGTGATCCAGTGTGTGTGGAGCACAATATGGTGTGCTGGATGGTTGCCACGTGGCCAAGATCTGTCAGCTCAGAAAGCACTATCTACATTAGCCCTCTTTCTGCGCGTGAAGACTCATAGCTGTATAGACTTCCATGCGCGGAAACCAACATACGCGTCGCCGCCACGCACCAATTCAAATACGGGTAGGTTCAGCTCCCGTGCGTGTCATTATGACCTAAAACCCCTAGAGTCGTGCCGTCTGACCTTTAGGGTTTTAGGCGTGACGTCATCTTGTCCTGTGATTGCGCGATTCGACGGTGACGGTTGCGATTCGACTACTGAAAGGACGCAACCCTTCATTGTTTTTGGATAAATACTTTGTATCCTCCATTGTTGCAAAGCATCACTTCTTTATTTTAAAGTGAATGGTACCCGGAGATCTTCGAGAGCAGATTCAGATAATCAATCACCAGTTCAGAACTGCAAATCGTCTTCTCCAACTGTGCATATCCAAGCAGGCTTCGCGAAAACAAGGTTGGCCTTGTTCAATTTCGATTTAAAATACCAGTGTATGCCTTGAACTGCGTTGAATCTGTAAACCCATAACATATAATCTGCTGAAACTTGTGAAGAAGCTTCAAGCTTTGGACCCAATTGCGGCTTAATCCTTCAATAATAAGGACCTTGGATAGGGTTCTGAAATTCCCGATAATGCAACCCTCTAATTTCTGAAATCGATACCAGAAACTATTCATCTTTCTTTCCATAGATCTTGAATCTCGAAATTCAAACTGAAGTGTAGCCTATTTCTCCCCCCTTTTTCTTGCTCTTCCGCAGGAATGGCCAAGACAAAAGGAACCAAACCCACCAAGGAGGATGAAGAGATACCCGATCTTCCGCAGGCTTTGTGGCGAAAAGCCCCCTATCTAGGTGGCAAAGATTTCTACCATGCGAGGGTTAAGGCGAAGAAAATGCCTGCTCCTGTCCCAAATGAGAGACTGCTAACACTGACTCCCCCGGTTAACTCAGCCTTGCTCGAGTTAATTGGCTCCGAGGATGTGTTTCGATTGGGAATCGAAAATGGGTACTTCCCCTACGCTGCGATTTCTACCCAAGCTTTTTTCCAGAAATTGGACTACATGGACGAGTGGATTGACCACGTGTTGACCAATCATGCTGCGACTCTTGATGAAGCCGGCGTATACTTCGCTGTTCGTGCTATGAAGGGTGCTGCCGTGAAGCTGGACCAGTCCATGCTTCTAGACCTTCTTTCCCGCTACTCGCCTGCGACTCACACATTCCACTTTGCTGAGTTCGAGGCTGCCCCCACACTCGAGGACGTGCATATGCTGTACGATCTTTCTCCCATGGGTGAGGTGGACCCTTTGAGTCCTTTGAGGACGGCTGCGGAGATTGCTTTATACACGCAGATGGAGGAATGCCTAGCAGAGGTAAAGAAAATCTCCACCCGGTGGACTACTACCAAAGCCCTTCCAAACTGGCAGTTGGTTGATACCTCTGTGAAGAACACCTGGAACAAATGGTTGCAGTACTTCTTTCGAGACTATGTGAACAGCAGCATCACTAAGAAGCTTCTGAGCGAGAACCCAGAGGCCAAAAATTACGTGGAGGGTAAAGGCTATCATTTGACCCTTTGTGCTTTCCTCTGTGCCTGGTTGTCGAGGTACTTAATTGACGGTCACCCACATGATGGGGTCTTCTACCATGTTTTGCCGCTTGCTGTGAGGCTCGCCCTCGGACAGAGAGTCGCACTCGGACCCTTGGTCTTGGGCACGCTGTACTATAGGCTTGATCAGCTGGTTGCGGCCACGAAAGAGTCGCGTGGCCGCCTCGATATACTGACTTTCGTCAACATTTCCTTCTTGACGATGTGGGTCTTCGAGCGATGGCCATCCTATGCTCCAACTGCTCTTAAACCCGACAAGTGGTGTCCCCCAGGCGAGACGGAGGAGCGTAACAGCGGCAGGGCTGCGAGGTGGTTCGGAGCGAACAATACCAAGTGCGTTGGAGCTTGATATGCGACAAACGGAAAGAGTTTACTGTCAGGCCCTATTCCACTCGCATTGAGAACGTGCGATGGTTTCCAAAGCTGTACCCCTCTAAGGGTGTTGTCTTCTCAGAAGAGCTTCTCTTCGAAGGGGGATCACATTTCCACGAGCGCTATCGCGAGTTCCTTTGCTGGTGTCTGCGAGGTTCCCTTCCTGCCCTCGCAGAGCATATTCGGGAGATCGCACCAAGATATGAGAGGATTACCGTGGATGTTGACCCCACTCGAGTTTCTCCCCGGTTCGGCTTTGATGCAGTGGCACCATCAATCTAGCCCCAGTCCATTATCAGAGGTTGCTATAAGCGCTTGCTAACAAAGGAGTGCAAGACAGTCTTCATGAACAATCTTCTCTTTGAGCAGCCTGCAGGCACCCGCGAGGGCGGTTGTTCCCAGAACTGGCTCGCATACTGGGTCGCCCAGCAAACGAGGATTGAGACGCAGTCGGCCGCTCAGCCAAGTAGAGCTCCCTTGATCAAGAGAATCTCTTTTCCGTTTCGCCCCAATTGCAGTCTGAGCGAGTCTGAGTATGGTTGCTACTCATTGTTGGATCATGAGAACCATTTGTGCCATGACGTCATTCTGAAGGAAAAGATCGCCGCAGTTAAGAAGGGCGACACGCATGTCATCAGATATAGCGAGGCATTTGCTAAGGTAAGCAATTTTCCGCGTGCGTTAAGCTTCTTGATTTCCCTATGCTGACACCTTTATTTTGTACTGTTTGCTGTAGTGTCATGTGCGGAGATTCGCATCTGGTGATCGTTTCAAGTCGTTGGTTAACACCTATGTTGCCACTAGAAGGCAAAAACAGTCGTTCCTGCTAGCATGGAGGATGGACCCTGAGGTCGAAACCAGGATTCGCGCAGTCATGAACGCTTTCGCTGACTCGCTGATAGACAATGCTCCGGCCTCGTCTCCTCCCAGAGATGATCCGTCCCCTCCAGCGACTGCGGCGCCGAGGGCGAAGAGACCCAGGCAAAAGGGAATTACAATTTCTTCCCAAAATGTGCACAAGAGATTCCGGCGGGGAGACCTCCGTGTACACCGTATGTAGAGGATCAGGGATCGCACAGGAAGAGTGGGGTTGTGTGTAGGGAGAGAGTAAGGCAGTAGTAATGTCTGAGAGAGAGACAAAGGTTCGGCAGAGCTTCCGCGTATGGCTAGTGTGCCCTCCCTCTGTATGGAAAGGGTTAACGTCCTATATATAGCAGGGAACGTGACCGTTGTAGTGTGGTTAATGCGCCCATTAATGGCGGCTTAATTAGCTTAACCATAACGGCACGTTCGTCCGAGTATATAGGGACCGTTACAGCACGTTGTGCGCGAATACCGGAACCGTTACGAGGTTGACCGGGTTTGACCGGATTCACCGGGTTTATGGAGCTCGTGCCATAAATCTCTCAAAAGCAGTTACTAAAGGTCGCGCGCGGGCTTGGCTCGCACGCGACAGGACTTACTCTAGCCTCCAAACCACTAAGTCCCTACAAGTCCCGTGCAGTGGTATGCGAGGGCTCTGTCTCGCAGCCCCCACATGGATCAGCTCGGCTGGTGATCCAGTGTGTGTGGAGCACAATATGGTGTGCTGGATGGTTGCCACGTGGCCAAGATCTGTCAGCTCAGAAAGCACTATCTACATTAGCCCCCTTTCTGCGCGTGAAGACTCATAGCTGTATAGACTTCCATGCGCGGAAACCAACATACGCGTCGCCGCCACGCACCAATTCAAATACGGGTAGGTTCAGCTCCCGTGCGTGCCATTATGACCTAAAACCCCTAGAGTCGTGCCGTCTGACCTTTAGGGTTTTAGGCGTGACGTCAGCTTGTCCTGTGATTGCGCGATTCGACGGTGACGGTTGCGATTCGACTACTGAAAGAACGCAACCCTTCATTGTTTTTGGATAAATACTTTGTATCCTCCATTGTTGCAAAGCATCACTTCTTTCTTTGAAAGTGAATGGTACCCGGAGATCTTCAAGAGCAGATTCAGATAATCAATCACCAGTTCAGAACTGCAAATCGTCTTCTCCAACTGTGCATATCCAAGCAGGCTTCGCGAAAACAAGGTTGGCCTTGTTCAATTTCGATTTAAAATACTAGTGTATGCCTTGAACTGCGTTGAATCTGTAAACCCATAACATATAATCTGTTGAAACTTGTGAAGAAGCTTCAAGCTTTGGACCCAATTGCGGCTTAATCCTTCAATAATAAGGACCTTGGATAGGGTTTTGAAATTCCCGATAATGCAACCCTCTAATTTCTGAAATCGATACCAGAAACTATTCATCTTTCTTTCCATAGATCTTGAATCTCGAAATTCAAACTGAAGTGTAGCCTATTTCTCCCCCCTTTTTGCTTGCTCTTCCGCAGGAATGGCCAAGACAAAAGGAACCAAACCCACCAAGGAGGATGAAGAGATACCCATTCTGGCATTCCAGACGATCCCATAAGCGAGGACGTTCATGCCGAGTCCCGCAAGACAGCCGCGGAAGCTGCTGAAAGGAGAAGGCAGCGGGAAGAGGAGGAGCTCGAGCGTGTGAGATAGCGGAGCCTCGAAGAGCAACATGTTGACGACTTAGTACGTCCAGTTGACGAGGAAGATGCGCTTCCCGAAGAGGTGGCTCCTCAGGCGGAGGAGGAGGATGCGGTTCCAGAAGAGGATGCAGCAGCCCTGGAGCAAGCTCAACCAGACTTTGAAGAAATCGCAGGCGGCGATAAAGGTGAGATCTTCAATCTCGCAGTAACTTATAGAGATGTTATTGTGGGTGCGTTAAAGCATGGTGTGTCAAAGGCTGACATTCGCCGTTGGCTAGTAGACAAGTGCGGAGAACCTTCAGGTAATCATTTGAGTGATATGCATGTACTAGGCCTTAGCAACTTGAAACAGAAACATGACTAGTTTCCTCGCGTCCCAGGTCACGCTCATTTTAAGGACCTGCTTAATGAGGACACGCTAATAGGGCATGGTTCCACGTCTTTAGTGTATGACGAAGACACTCCAATCCCACCTTCGCGGGGAGGTGCTTGCTCTTAGCTTTAGTAAAGATAGTAAAATAACTTATAATACGAGTTACCTCATACTATCGCATTTAATATCGCAGGCAATGCTGAGGAACCTGCGCTGGAGCAAAGAAGTCAGCCTTCTGCGTCCTATGTCCCAGTGCCGAGTTCTCATACCAAGAAGCCCGTCGCAGCTGCTGAATACGCAGGAGAGCCTCTTGAGGACATCATCGAACTTTCTGATGATGCTGAAGCTGACGCTGTGCTAATGGAGGAAGATGCCCATACTGGCGCTGAGGAAGTAAGAACAAGTGCTGCTGATGCTTCCGCATCTGAGAGCGTCCCTCGCCAAGCATCTTTGGCTGTCACTTCGCCTCCGGCGATGACTGAGTCGGCGGCACCTCTTCCTGCGTGGAGCTTTTGGGGCTCGCAGGTTGGGAATGCAGTCGCAGCTGGTGCGGCTTATACTCTTCCTCCTAACTATGAGGGGTTAGAGCTCGCAGCTGACAGGAGAGCCATGGAGCAAGGGCAGTCTTCAACTACTCCAGCAATGCGCATTCCTTCTCTTCGCGAGATTCTTGAAGGAACTGGTAAGTAGAGACTTGCTATTTGCATCTCGCATTATTCATTTGCGAGTTTGATAACATAACTTAGCTTTGACATTGCTTTAGGTTTGAAGCAAACTGATGTGGACTGGCTAATTCGGATGCGCCTCACCTACCCCCGATCATTTGCGAGATCTCTGGAGATAGGGCCCTTCGACAGGAGGCTGTTTCTTACCGAAGCCATTTGGATTTTGGAGCAGCTGTCTGCGGCCACACCTGCGACCATTTCTGTCCAGAGTGCTGAATTGCTTTTTGGCATGTGCCAAAATCTCATGGCCAAAGTTCAAGGCAGGCTGGGTTTCACTTTTCTTATGAAAAGAGTTACCTTGATTCGCGCGGCCACAACTTTGAAGCTCGGCCGCCGGAACCTCGCAGCTGAGAAGCAGAAGGTGGAGCAGCAAAAGCAAAAGGTTGACGAAGCTCTGAAGCTCTATCACGAGATGAATGCCAGGTGCGAGCAATTGAAGCAAGAAGTGGAGCAGGTAGAGAAGCTGAGCCATCAGTTCGCACCTCATGACTCCTTGATCAAGAATTTGCTTTGACTTTTTGAATTTGAAAAGTAGTAAGGAAATAGCTGGAACATTAATGTAATGCTGAAACATTAATGTAATGTTGCTAGGGTTTCTCCCCCTTTTTTTAACAAAAGAATGAACTTGCCCGTTTTGCCCTTTCCGGGATTGATGGAATATCTCTGTGCATATCCAATTATGACATCAGCAATTGATTCTCTGCTTGATTTTCGCGCTAATTTCTCGGAAGATAAGCACGCTTTCCTTGGGAAGTCCATCCGAATCATGACTATCCGTCATTTATTAGGATACGCAACTGAATCGTCGTAGCCTTTAGTAGAGTAATTGATCGTTACCGCTTTTCAAGGCGTAAGTGATTGACCTTACCCTCTTTTCGAATTCTGCTGACTCATCTTAGCAACTGAAGAGTCTCCACAAGGTCTATATAAACCCTGTCTTTGCCATTTGGGTTCTTCATCCCCAAAAATGTGCTTTGCCGTGAGTCCTTACGACTGCTGGCTTCAACGCTTGTTTTTCGTTGATTCATGGCAACTTCAAGTTGTGAATCCTGAGTTTGCGCTTTGTGCTGTAGAAATAGTTTCCAAGATCCACTTTATGAGGCTTATTGCTCTTTATAACCATCATAGAGAAGATGGAGATGATATCTCATATGTGTTCGAAGAATTTTCTTCGTGTATTATGTCATACACACCATCAGAACAAAGGATCACAAAAATGTGCACAAGAGACATACGCGTCACCAACATCAGGCGGAATCTCTAGTGCGACGCGCCGGAATCTCTTGTGTCACCTTATGCAAATGAGCACGGAGACCTCCGTGTACACCGTATGTAGATAGTGCACAAGAGATTCCGCACGGGGAGACCTCCGTGTACACCGTATGTAGAGGATCAGGGATCGCACAGGAAAAGTGGGGTTGTGTGTAGCGAGAGAATAAGGCAGTAGTAATGTCTGAGAGAGAGACAGAGGTTCGGCAGAGCTTCCGCGTATGGCTAGTGTGTCCTCCCTTTGTATGGAAAGGGTTAACGTCCTATATATAGCAGAGAACGTGACCGTTGTAGTGTGGTTAATGCGCCCATTAATGGCGGCTTAATTAGCTTAACCATAACGGCACGTTCGTCCGAGTATATAGGGACCGTTACAGCACGTTGTGCGCGAATACCGGAACCGTTACGAGGTTGACCGGGTTTGACCGGATTGACCGGGTTTATGGAGCTCGTGCCATAAATCTCTCAAAAGCAGTTACTAAAGGTCGCGCGCGGGCTTGGCTCGCACGCGAAAGGACTTACTCTAGCCTCCAAACCACTAAGTCCCTACAAGTCCCGTGCAGTGGTATGCGTGGGCTCTGTCTCGCAACCCCCACATGGATCAGCTCGGCTAGTGATCCAGTGTGTGTGGAGCACAATATGGTGTGCTGGATGGTTGCCACGTGGCCAAGATCTGTCAGCTCAGAAATCACTATCTACATTAGCCCCCTTTCTACGCGTGAAGACTCATAGCTGTATAGACTTCCATGCGCGGAAACCAACATACGCGTCGCCGCCACGCACCAATTCAAATACGGGTAGGTTCAGCTCCCGTGCGTGCCATTATGACCTAAAACCCCTAGAGTCGTGCCGTCTGACCTTTAGGGTTTTAGGCGTGACGTCATCTTGTCCTGTGATTGCGCGATTCGACGGTGACGGTTGCGATTCGACTACTGAAAGGACGCAACCCTTCATTGTTTTTGGATAAATACTTTGTATCCTCCATTGTTGCAAAGCATCACTTCTTTCTTTTAAAGTGAATGGTACCCGGAGATCTTCGAGAGCAGATTCAGATAATCAATCACCAGTTCAGAACTGCAAATCGTCTTCTCCAACTGTGCATATCCAAGCAGGCTTCGCGAAAACAAGGTTGGCCTTGTTCAATTTCGATTTAAAATACCAGTGTATGCCTTGAACTGCGTTGAATCTGTAAACCCATAACATATAATCTGTTGAAACTTGTGAAGAAGCTTCAAGCTTTGGACCCAATTGCGGCTTAATCCTTCAATAATAAGGACCTTGGATAGGGTTCTGAAATTCCCGATAATGCAACCCTCTAATTTCTGAAATCGATACCAGAAACTATTCATCTTTCTTTCCATAGATCTTGAATCTCGAAATTCAAACTGAAGTGTAGCCTGTTTCTCCCCCGTTTTTCTTGCTCTTCCGTAGGAATGGCCAAGACAAAAGGAACCAAACCCACCAAGGAGGATGAAGAGATACCCGATCTTCCGCAGGCTTTGTGGCGAAAAGCCCCCTATCTAGGTGGCAAAGATTTCTACCATGCGAGGGTTAAGGCGAAGAAAATGCCTGCTCCTGTCCCAAATGAGAGACTGCTAACACTGACTCCCCCGGTTAACTCAGCCTTGCTCGAGTTAATTGGATCCGAGGATGTGGTTCGATTGGGAATCGAAAATGGGTACTTCACCTACGCTGCGATTTCTACCCAAGCTTTTTTCCAGAAATTGGACTACATGGACGAGTGGATTGGCCACGTGTTGACCAATCATGCTGCGACTCTTGATGAAGCCGGCGTATACTTCGCTGTTCGTGCTATGAAGGGTGCTGCCGTGAAGCTGGACCAGTCCATGCTTCTAGACCTTCTTTCCCGCTACTCGCCTGCGACTCACACATTCCACTTTGCTGAGTTCGAGGCTGCCCCCACACTCGAGGACGTGCATATGCTGTACGATCTTTCTCCCATGGGTGAGGTGGACCCTTTGAGTCCTTTGAGGACGGCTGCGGAGATTGCTTTATACACGCAGATGGAGGAATGCCTAGCAGAGGTAAAGAAAATCTTCACCAGGTGGACTACTACCAAAGCCCTTCCAAACTGGCAGTTGGTTGATACGTCTGCGAAGAACACCTGGAACAAATGGTTGCAGTACTTCTTTCGAGACTATGCGAACAGCAGCATCACTAAGAAGCTTCTGAGCGAGAACCCAGAGGCCAAAAATTACGTGGAGGGTAAAGGCTATCATTTGACCCTTTGTGCTTTCCTCTGTGCCTGGTTGTCGAGGTACTTAATTGACGGTCACCCACATGATGGGGTCTTCTACCATGTTTTGCCGCTTGCTGTGAGGCTCGCCCTCGGCCAGAGAGTCGCACTCGGACCCTTGGTCTTGGGCACGCTGTACTATAGGTTTGATCAGCTGGTTGCGGCCATGAAAGAGTCGCGTGGCCGCCTCGATATACTGACTTTCGTCAACATTTCCTTCTTGACGATGTGGGTCTTCGAGCGATGGCCATCCTATGCTCCAACTGCTCTTAAACCTGACAAGTGGTGTCCCCCAGGCGAGACGGAGGAGCGTAACAGCGGCAGGGCTGCGAGGTGGTTCGGAGCGAACAATACCAAGTGCGTTTGGAGCTTGATATGCGACAAACGGAAAGAGTTTACTGCCAGGCCCTATGCCACTCGCATTGAGAACGTGCGATGGTTTCCAAAGCTGTACCCCTCTAAGGGTGTTGTCTTCTCAGAAGAGCTTCTCTTCGAAGGGGGATCGCATTTCCACGAGCGCTATCGCGAGTTCCTTTGCTGGTGTCTGCGAGGTTCCCTTCCTGCCCTCGCAGAGCATATTCGGGAGCTCGCACCAAGATATGAGAGGATTACCGTGGATGTTGACCCCACTCGAGTTTCTCCCCAGTTCGGCTTTGATGCAGTGGCACCATCAATCTGGCCCCAGTCCATTATCAGAGGTTGCTATAAGCGCTTGCTAACAAAGGAGTGCAAGACAGTCTTCATGAACAATCTTCCCTTTGAGCAGCCTGCAGGCACCCGCGAGGGCGGTTGTTCCCAGAACTGGCTCGCATACTGGGTCGCCCAGCAAACGAGGATTGAGACGCAGTCGGCCGCTCAGCCAAGTAGAGCTCCCTTGATCAAGAGAAACTCTTTTCCGTTTCGCCCCAATTGCAGTCTGAGCGAGTCTGAGTATGGTTGCTACTCATTGTTGGATCATGAGAACCATTTGTGCCCTGACGTCATTCTGAAGGAAAAGATCGCCGCAGTTAAGAAGGGCGACACGCATGTCATCAGATATAGCGAGGCATTTGCTAAGGTAAGCAATTTTCCGCGTGCGTTAAGCTTCTTGATTTCCCTATGCTGACACCTTTATTTTGTACTGTTTGCTGTAGTATCATGTGCGGAGATTCGCATCTGGTGATCGTTTCAAGTCGTTGGTTAACACCATTGTTGCCACTAGAAGGCAAAAACAGTCGTTCCCGCTAGCATGGATGATGGACCCTGAGGTCGAAACCAGGATTCGCGCAGTCATGAACGCTTTCGCTGACTCGCTGATAGACAATGATCCGGCCTCGTCTCCTCCCAGAGATGATCCGTCCCCTCCAGCGACTGCGGCGCCGAGGGCGAAGAGACCCAGGCAAAAGGGAATTACAATTTCTTCCCAAAATGTGCACAAGAGATTCCGGCGGGGAGACCTCCGTGTACACCGTATGTAGAGGATCAGGGATCGCACAGGAAGAGTGGGGTTGTGTGTAGGGAGAGAGTAAGGCAGTAGTATTGTCTGAGAGAGAGACAGAGGTTCGGCAGAGCTTCCGCGTATGGCTAGTGTGCCCTCCCTCTGTATGGAAAGGGTTAACGTCCTATATATAGCAGGGAACGTGACCGTTGTAGTGTGGTTAATGCGCCCACTAATGGCGGCTTAATTAGCTTAACCATAACGGCACGTTCGTCCGAGTATATAGGGACCGTTACAGCACGTTGTGCGCGAATACCGGAACCGTTACGAGGTTGACCGGGTTTGACCGGATTGACCGGGTTTATGGAGCTCGTGCCATAAATCTCTCAAAAGCAGTTACTAAAGGTCGCGCGCGGGCTTGGCTCGCACGCGACAGGACTTACTCTAGCCTCCAAACCACTAAGTCCCTACAAGTCCCGTGCAGTGGTATGCGAGGGCTCTGTCTCGCAGCCCCCACATGGATCAGCTCGGCTGGTGATCCAGTGTGTGTGGAGCACAATATGGTGTGCTGGATGGTTGCCACGTGGCCAAGATCTGTCAGCTCAAAAAGCACTATCTACATTAGCCCCCTTTCTGCGCGTGAAGACTCATAGCTGTATAGACTTCCATGCGCGGAAACCAACATACGTGTTGCCTCCACGCACCAATTCAAATACGGGTAGGTTCAGCTCCCGTGCGTGCCATTATGACCTAAAACCCTTAGAGTCGTGTCGTCTGACCTTTAGGGTTTTAGGCGTGACGTCAGCTTGTCATGTGATTGCGCGATTCGACGGTGACGGTTGCGATTCGACTACTGAAAGGACGCAACCCTTCATTGTTTTTGGATAAATACTTTGTATCGTCCATTGTTGCAAAGCATCACTTCTTTCTTTTAAAGTGAATGGTACCCGGAGATCTTCGAGAGCAGATTCAGATAATCAATCACCAGTTCAGAACTGCAAATCGTCTTCTCCAACTGTGCATATCCAAGCAGGCTTCGCGAAAACAAGGTTGGCCTTGTTCAATTTCGATTTAAAATACCAGTGTATGCCTTGAACTGCGTTGAATCTGTAAACCCATAACATATAATCTGTTGAAACTTGTGAAGAAGCTTCAAGCTTTGGACCCAATTGCGGCTTAATCCTTCAATAATAAGGACCTTGGATAGGGTTCTGAAATTCCCGATAATGCAACCCTCTAATTTCCGAAATCGATACCAGAAACTATTCATCTTTCTTTCCATAGATCTTGAATCTCGAAATTCAAACTGAAGTGTAGCCTATTTCTCCCCCCTTTTTCTTGCTCTTCCGCAGGAATGGCCAAGACAAAAGGAACCAAACCCACCAAGGAGGATGAAGAGATACCCATTCTGGCATTCCAGACGATCCCATAAGCGAGGACGTTCTTGCCGAGTCCCGCAAGACAGCCGCGGAAGCTGCTGAAAGGAGAAGGCAGCGGGAAGAGGAGGAGCTCGAGCGTGTGAGACAGCGGAGCCTCGAAGAGCAACATGTTGACGACTTAGTACGTCCAGTTGACGAGGAAGATGCGCTTCCCGAAGAGGTGGCTCCTCAGGCGGAGGAGGAGGATGCGGTTCCAGAAGAGGATGCAGCAGCCCTGGAGCAAGCTCAAGCAGACTTTGAAGAAATCGCAGGCGGCGATAAAGGTGAGATCTTCAATCTCGCAGTAACTTATAGAGATGTTATTGTGGGTGCGTTAAAGCATGGTGTGTCAAAGGCTGACATTCGCCGTTGGCTAGTAGACAAGTGCGGAGAACCTTCAGGTAATCATTTGAGTGATATGCATGTACTAGGCCTTAGCAACTTGAAACAGAAACATGACTAGTTTCCTCGCGTCCCAGGTCACGCTCATTTTAAGGACCTGCTTAATGAGGACACGCTAATAGGGCATGGTTCCACGTCTTTAGTGTATGACGAAGACACTCCAATCCCACCTTCGCGGGGAGGTGCTTGCTCTTAGCTTTAGTAAAGATAGTAAAATAACTTATAATACGAGTTACCTCATACTATCGCATTTAATATCGCAGGCAATGCTGAGGAACCTGCGCTGGAGCAAAGAAGTCAGCCTTCTGCGTCCTATGTCCCAGTGCCGAGTTCTCATACCAAGAAGCCCGTCGCAGCTGCTGAATACGCAGGAGAGCCTCTTGAGGACATCATCGAACTTTCTGATGATGCTGAAGCTGACGCTGTGCTAATGGAGGAAGATGCCCATACTGGCGCTGAGGAAGTAAGAACAAGTGCTGCTGATGCTTCCGCATCTGAGAGCGTCCCTCGCCAAGCATCTTTGGCTGTCACTTCGCCTCCGGCGATGACTGAGTCGGCGGCACCTCTTCCTGCGTGGAGCTTTTGGGGCTCGCAGGTTGGGAATGCAGTCGCAGCTGGTGCGGCTTATACTCTTCCTCCTAACTATGAGGGGTTAGAGCTCGCAGCTGAAAGGAGAGCCATGGAGCAAGGGCAGTCTTCAACTACTCCAGCAATGCGCATTCCTTCTCTTCGCGAGATTCTTGAAGGAACTGGTAAGTAGAGACTTGCTATTTGCATCTCGCATTATTCATTTGCGAGTTTGATAACATAACTTAGCTTTGACATTGCTTTAGGTTTGAAGCAAACTGATGTGGACTGGCTAATTCGGATGCGCCTCACCTACCCCCGATCATTTGTGAGATCTCTGGAGATAGGGCCCTTCGACAGGAGGCTGTTTCTTACCGAAGCCATTTGGATTTTGGAGCAGCTGTCTGCGGCCACACCTGCGACCATTTCTGTCCAGAGTGCTGAATTGCTTTTTGGCATGTGCCAAAATCTCATGGCCAAAGTTCAAGGCAGGCTGGGTTTCACTTTTCTTATGAAAAGAGTTACCTTGATTCGCGCGGCCACAACTTTGAAGCTCGGCCACCGGAACCTCGCAGCTGAGAAGCAGAAGGTGGAGCAGCAAAAGCAAAAGGTTGACGAAGCTCTGAAGCTCTATCACGAGATGAATGCCAGGTGCGAGCAATTGAAGCAAGAAGTGGAGCAGGTAGAGAAGCTGAGCCATCAGTTCGCACCTCATGACTCCTTGATCAAGAATTTGCTTTGACTTTTTGAATTTGAAAAGTGGTAAGGAAATAGCTGGAACATTAATGTAATGTTACTAGGGTTTCCCCCCCTTTTTTTAACAAAAGAATGAACTTGCCCGTTTTGCCCTTTCCGGGATTGATGGAATATCTATGTGCATATCCAATTATGACATCAGCAATTGATTCTCTGCTTGATTTTCGCGCTAATTTCTCGGAAGATAAGCACGCTTTCCTTGGGAAGTCCATCCGAATCATGACTATCCGTCATTTATTAGGATACGCAACTGAATCGTCGTAGCCTTTAGTAGAGTAATTGATCGTTACCGCTTTTCAAGGCGTAAGTGATTGACCTTACCCTCTTTTCGAATTCTGCTGACTCATCTTAGCAACTGAAGAGTCTCCACAAGGTCTATATAAACCCTGTCTTTGCCATTTGGGTTCTTCATCCCCAAAAATGTGCTTTGCCGTGAGTCCTTACGACTGCTGGCTTCAACGCTTGTTTTTCGTTGATTCTTGGCAACTTCAAGTTGTGAATCCTGAGTTTGCGCTTTGTGCTGTAGAAATAGTTTCCAAGATCCACTTTATGAGGCTTATTGCTCTTTATAACCATCATAGAGAAGATGGAGATGATATCTCATATGTGTTCGAAGAATTTTCTTCGTGTATTATGTTTGCAGGTCATGTTTCCGGCCGCCTCCTGGTGAGGTGCAGCGCCGTAGTGACCGTGCTACTGTCTCGTAATGAACAGCGGAATTCTCCTCCAGCATCCCTGGAGGAGGATTTCTTGCCTCTTCGTTCTTGAACTCAGGGGGCTTGTCAATGCCCTTGTCAATCATGACAAGGAACCCATCACTAGAGGAATGACTGCTTCCCCTGTTTTTCACGACGGCATACGCCGGAACAGGTGGTTCCTCTGGTTCCTATCTTGGTCAGACAGAGGCCTTTGTCAGCTCCTGGGGTCTTGGACGTCCCGTCACCCAGATCTTGCTGCTAGGGACGTAGCGAATGACAAGTTGATCTCTTCGCAGAAGCATCCCACTTGCTACAGATCTCTGGCCGCAGATCTGCGTAGCACATAGCCGGTGTTAGGACCGTTAGGTTCATCCTTTTTCAGCTAGGATTTCCTCGGTGTGTCTCTGCTGGCTCGTCAGCTACTTTTCGAATGTATTGTAAGCCATGTTGGCTGCGTAGTTAGATTTGAGCTTTTTCGCTTGTAAGCTGCTATCTAGACAGATAAATTGTAAGTCTTTTTGACTCATAATGATAAATAGCTTTTGTATCATTTGCTGTGCTGTTGCAACAAAATACAATTTCGCATGCGTATCGGCATATTTCGCCTTGCATAATGCTATATACATGTTTCGCATTTGCTATCTCCCATATAAATTCGCAGATGTTTTATTAGATCGTTGGAGATCGTATTTGCGCAGTTGTGCCATCTTGGCAGATGGGCTTGTGATTTGCTTTCAGATGTAAGTGCGGGTGTTATCTCATCAGATATACCTTTGTAGATCACTTATGATCATTTTACACAAAATTGCTATCGCATTTGTAGAATGCTGCTATCGCCGCAGATAGGCTTGGAAGATCAATTAAGATCGCAGTTGCATAGGCTGCTATCGTAACAGATAGGTTTACATGACCAATTAAGATCGCATTTCACATGAGCTGCTATCGTGACAGATAGGCTTAGAGGATCAATTAAGATCGCATTTGCATAGGCTGCTATCGTAACAGATAGGCTTAGATGATCACTTAAGATCGCATTTCGCATGGGCTGCTATCGTGACAGATAGGCTTAGATGATCGATTAAGATCGCATTTCGCATGAGCTGTTATCGTGACAGATAGGCTTAGATGATCAATTAAGATCGCATTTCGCATGAGTTGCTATCGTGACAGATAGGCTTAGATGATCAATTAAGATCGCATTTCGTATGAGCTGCTATCGTGACAGATAGGCTTAGATGATCAATTAAGATCGCATTTCGCATGAGCTGCTATCGTGACAGATAGGCTTAGATGATCAATTAAGATCGCATTTCGCATGAGCTGCTAGCCTGACAGATAGGCTTAGATGATCGATTAAGATCGCATTTCGTATGAGCTGCCATCGTGACATATAGGCTTAGATGATCAATTAAGATCGCATTTTGCATGAGCTGCTATCGTGACAGATAGGCTTAGATGATCAATTAAGATCGCATTTCGCATGAGCTGCTATCGTGACAGATAGGCTTAGATGATCAATTAAGATCGCAGTTGTACAGATTGCTATTGTGGTGGATGGCCCATTGTTAACAGTAATAACAAACTAAAATGAAGCAAAATTGACATCCAGGAATATGAAGTTCTCATTTGGGAGAATTCTCTTATTATAATGCTCTCATATGGGAGAGATGAGATTACAATCCTCTCATATGGGAGAGGAGATTGTGTAAATCGTAGCCATACAAGACATTAAGCGACGTTATAATAAAACGCATGAAATGAGAGAAGTCAGGGATAGTACTTCTTGATCCAGCGCATGTTGACTGAACTCGGGGTTGAGGTTGTTCCGTGCAACCTTCGTATGCTGCAGTAGCCACTGTCGAAGACTTCTGTGACTTCGAAGGGTCCTTGCCAATTGGCTGCGAACTTTGGGTGAGCCGCTTCTCGCATGCAGTGGTCAGATGCGCGCAGGACCAAGTCTCCAACTGCGAAATCTCTTCGCTGGACCGTCTTATTGTAAGCGCGAGCAATCCTTTCTTGATACCGCTTGTTGGTCCTTTTGGCTTGTTCTCGCTTTTCCTCCAGCAAGACTAAGTCATGATCACGTTGATTTTCGTAGAGTGCGTGGAAGGCCAATCTTGCCGAATTGATTCTCACCTCCGCAGGTACCACGGCTTCGGCCCCATAGCATAGTAGGAATGGTGAGGCCCCCGTGGGTGTCCTTGGAGAAGTCCGGTAGGCCCACAGAGCTATGCTTAGGGAATCAGCCCACTTGTTGTGGTCATCTGCGACCATCTTGCTCAAAATCCTCAACAACGTTTTGTTGGTCGCTTCGGCTTGCCCGTTCCCCTTCGGGTAGTAGGGGGTGGAGCATATTTGCCTGATATTGTACTCCGCTAACTTCGCAGCTACCTGGCGATTAACAAAGGGAGTACCGTTATTCGAAAGAATGGTGTTTGGGATTCCGAACCTGCATATGATGCTTTCCTGGATGAAGTTGACCACAGCTAGCGCATTTTCCGTCTTCAGTGGTATTGCTTCCACCCATTTGGTGAATAGCTCAGTTGCGGTGAGAATAAAATGATTCCCGTGTGACGTTGGTCGGATGGGACCGATGAAGTCCAGAACCCATGTGTGAAATGGCCATGGTGTTCCCAATGCATGTAGATCCACGGCGGGAGCGTGCACTAGGTTTCCTTTGAATTGACACTCCTGGCAGCGTCGTACTTTGGTGCGGCAATCAGCCTCCATCGTGGGCCAGAAATATCCAATTGAGAGGAGCTGCCTACATAATTTCGCACCTCCTTGGTGTTCCGCCTGATGAGAAAGGTCCATGACTTCTTGTGCTTCTCTGCCGTCTAGACATCGCAGCAAGTTGCCCTCATGACCTCTTCGCCAAAGCAGGTTTTCTTGTATTACGTATCGAGATGATTTCCTCTTCAATTTCTCGGCTTCTTTTCTCGATTCGGGCACAGTGCCCTGGGTGAGAAAATCAAAGAGTGGCTTCCTCCAATCCGTGTCATCATCAGTTAGAGCGATGAGTAGAGAATCTTTGATTAGTGCGCAACTTTCGCACTTCCCTTTTATCAGGGCCGCGGCTGTTGACATGTCTGGCCAATGAATGCCATATCTCTAAGCCTTTCGATAGATTGACACCTCGCTTTCTCCGCAAGCATGTTGGTGAATCTTCTCCAGCAGCAATTTTCCCCCTTGCTCGGAAACACATCACATGAGTATTCCGCCAGGGCCTTTGTAGTAAAGGGTGTTGTCATGTATGCAATATCCTTTTGTGAGTGCCCAGCTTTCGCTGCTTGTGCCTTCTGCAATAGCTCGTAGGACTGCTTTTCTCCAGTCCATGTCATCCATGTGTTCATCGTCGCACGCGTCTTCTGCCAACGCCGACGATGTCCGCACTTCAATGGAGATCCTTGCGGGACATTTGTCTGTACTAACCTTGGATCCCAAGGTGGCCAAAGCATCCGCATGCCTGTTGTCCACTCGGGGCTTGTGCTCGTACCTCACATTGCAGAATTGCTGCACTAGCTTTTGTACCAGAGTGCGGTAGGACAGAAGGTTGATCTCCTTCAAACCGTACTCGCCTGAGGCTTGCTTGACGATCAACTTGGAGTCTCCCATGACCGTCAGATTGCTTACTTCCAAAGCCTTTGCTGCGCGCAGTCCCGCTATGAGGGCTTCATATTCTGCCTCGTTGTTGGTGACTGCGAAGTCAAGCTTTGCGGACATCTGTATGACCTCCCCATCTGGCTTGGTCAAGACTATCCCGATGCCTCCGCATTTCCTTGTTGACGACCCGTCGAAATGGAGCTTCCAATAGGGTAGATCAATCGCATAGATCTCAGGTCCCTCGAGTTCTTCTTCGATTACGGGCTCATGACTATTGTCAGGGAATTGTGCCAACAGATCCGCTACCGCCTGCGACTTGATCGCTCGCGGTCGCACGCATGTGATATCGTATTGAGAGATGGTCATGTACCATTTCGCCAATCTTCCTCCAGGAGTAGTGTGGGTTAGCAGATATCGTATGGGATCACTCTTGGTGACCACTACCACTTTGTGCGACGCAAAGTAGTGTTTCAATTTCTCTATTAAGAAGAACAAAGCAAGGCAATGACGTTCGATGTCTGTGTACCTTGATTCAGCAGGTTGCACAATGCGAGAGATGTAGTAGATAGGCCTTTCCTGGCCTTCGTACTCCTGAGCCAAGAGTGCTCCTATGGACCTCCTTGTTGACGTCAGGTATAGCAGAAGCGGTGATCCCAGTTGAGGTGCGATCATTATTTTCGAGGACGTCAGCAGATCCTTCAGCTTTTCGAATGCAGCTTCGTGCTCCGGAGCCCAGTTGTATACGGCATCTTTCTTGAGAAGGGCACTAAAACAGCAGGTGATTTCAGCAATCGCTGGGATGAATCTCCGTAGATAGGATAGCTTTCCCAAAAATGTCTTCAAGGCACTTTGGTTATGGGGCGGCGTCATGCCGGTTATGGCTGATACTTTCGCAGGGTCAGGCTCGATACCTTGACGATGAACTACGCATCCCAAGAACTTCCCTGACGTTACCCCAAATGCGCACTTCATATGATTCATCTTCAGTTGAAAGTGTCTACATCTATTGAACACTTTCCGCAAATCCGCGAGGTGGTTTGCTTCGTGCTTGGATTTAACCACCAGGTCATCGACATAGAATTCCACTTCTTTGTGCATCATGTCGTGGAATAGGGCCATCATGGCCCGCTGATAGGTCGCACCTGCGTTTTTGAGACCGAACGGCATCACCGTGTAGTTGAACACCCCCACCGGAGTGATGAATGCAGTTTTCCGCGCGTCTTCAGGGTCCATCTTGATCTGGTTGTACCCGCTGAAGCCGTCCATGAAGCTGAACATGTGGTGGCCTGCTGTTGAATCGATAAGCAAATCGATGTTGGGCAGTGGAAAATCGTCCTTTGGGCAGAAGCGATTGAGATCCCGGAAGTCCACACAGATGCCAAGCTGTCCGTTCTTCTTTACCACTGGCACGATGTTGGCCAGCCATGTGGGATGATGATTTGGCTCTATGAACTCGGCATCCAGGAGTTTAACAATCTCCTGCTTGATCTTCACGTTAAGCTCCGGCCTGAAGCTTCTTGTGCTCTGCTTTACTGGTCTAGACCCTGGGATAATGTCTAGACGGTGCATAGTGATGCTTGTATCCAGTCCTGGCATCTCGTCATACTCCCATGCGAACACATCCTTGTATTCGGTTAGGAGCTGTAGCAGTCCTTGCTCCTCCTCGCTTGTGAGGTCCGCACTTAAAAAGACTGGACTTTTCTTTTCCTCGTTCGGGCTGAGGAACACTTCCTTTAGCTCTTGCTTTTGTGGTCTTGGCCTATCTTCCATGCATTCAGGTGCCTCTTTGAGCTTCTCATCCGGAGTGCCTTGCATTGGCTTTTCCGTTAGCGCGATCTGCTCGACTTGATTGATTTGCTCAGGGATATCCCCATGCCCATGTGAGGACATCCCCGCGCACCTTCATATGCGATAGCACTTCTTCCCATTGGCATAGAAGCTCTCTATCTCCTTGCCTTCGGGGTCATGCTTTGCAATTCTCTTCAGAGTGTACACATTCTTTCGATGGTACGCGATACGCGGCGCCTCTTCGCGTGTAGGCGGTTTTTCTTTGGCATCTTCCCTTGTCACCATCACTCCCGCGGGTGACTGGTCCTTGATGTCCTCCCAGTGAGGCAAAGGAGTAGGGTTGAATGGTCTGGGTGTTTGCTCGTCCGCCATCTCAGTGAACCATACCGCCTCGCTGAGATGTGCTTCATCCAGGTTGAATGGATTTTTCGAAGCCGGTATCTCGACTATTCTGTCGTTCCAGATAGCTTTCATAACCTGGTGAGCCGTTGAAGGAACCGCGTCGAAGCGATGAATCCAGGCTCGACCTATGATCATATGATACGTAGTGTTCGCATCTATGACATAGAACTTTGCTGAGCACTTGATTTTGCCAATCTGAACGCCCAGGCGGATCCATCCGATCGTCATTCTAGAGTCACTCCCGAATCCCATCAGCGGAGATGGACGCCTGACGATCTTGTGCTCGGGGATCCCTGCTAGCTTCACTGTGTGGAGCGAAACGACGTTGACCGCTGCTCCTCCATCGAAGAATGCTCGTTTGAACTCGACGCCATTGATGATTGACACGTTCCAACTGCAAGTGCACAGCCGTCGTATGTAGTAATAAACCGGAAATCCGGGTTGTCGAACCCAAGGGACTTTGTTTAAATTAATTACTATTCTAAACCTTATGTGGGCAAGTCGCACGTTGTGTTTTTATCTAATTCTAAGAAAATAATTGCAATATTCTCAATTAACCAAGTGAAATAATTCACGATTAATAAAGAATGAATAATTGGAGGTTTTTATCAATAAGGGAAAAGTACCGGGAATTCTCTAGGTTCACTAGGTTGATCTAAATTTATGTTTTGATTTGTAAAACAACCACGTGTTATTCACTATTAATCAAGCAACGTAGAACTTACCGAGTTACCAAGCAAGTCCACTATACTTAGGTTAAACTAGACCGAGTTACCAAGCCTATTTTAGCGTTAAGCACGCATTAATAACATAATTATACTTTAACGATCCTAGTTAACGATGCCGAGTTACCAAACATTGATACGACTAGGTGGATTATTCAATTTACCGACTAATTATCACGGAGTTACCGCGTGAAACTAATTGATTCTATCTCTACGTTAGCTACTCGCAAAGATAATAAGATTAAGAACGCAAATAATCCATAATAGTGAATAAACACGAGAGATTAAGCTAAAGCATGCATTACAATCATCAAAACATCAACTTTAGATCAAACCCTAGTTACACCAAACGAGAATTCCCAGCAAAAGGTGTTTAGCTACTCATATTCATAATCAAAACGACGATTACAATGAGTTTAAACATAAAAATCAAGAAAAACGAGAGTTTAGAATTCAAACGAATGATCCAAAAGCTCCTAAGCTCTCTCCAAGGCTTCTTGATCTCCAAAGATGTCTCTAATCTCCAAAAACTACTGAAAAAGTCGACCTAAAAGCCTTAAATACGTTCCCATAATAATATTACAAAGTTTGGAAATAATACGGAAAAGCCCCAAAAAAAACTGCTCTGTCCCACGACCTCTTCGCACGAAGACAGTTGTCTTCGCACGAAGAGTCTTCGTACGAAGACTTCTGCCTCTTCGTGCGAAGGCCTTCTCATTGAGATACTGCAAGTGTGTTTGCGAAGAGAATTTTGCAAGGCTGAATTTTGGCTAAGTCATTTGTCTTCGCACGAAGACAAATGTCTTCGCAAGAAGACCTCTTGTTCCAGCCTTCTTTTTGCCTCCTTTGACTTTTCTCTTCCCTTCTTTGACTTTCTTCTTCCATTCTTTCTTTCCTTGACCTTCCTTTGACTTTCCTCTTCTGTTTGACTTCCCTTTGACTTTCCTTTGACTTTCTCCTTCCTTTTGACTTGCCTTTGAGTTCCTTGTTTCCGAAGTTCGCTTCCAAATCCCGCACGATCCTCCAAGCCCTGTTTTCCTGCGAATCACAACACGAAAACACAACCCGCGATCATATCACAATAAAAGCTCAAAAATCTAAAGAAACGCCCGGATTTAACAAGTATTGCACATGAACTCGTATTTTCACATTTACGCTCAATTTACTCAAAAGACGACAAATTCTCCATTATAAGCACGCAAAACGTAGAAATAAAAGGCATAAAATAACTCCGAAAACGGAGTTATCAACTACCCCCACACTACCTTTTGCTCGTCCCGAGCAAATCTCCCAAGTCAATTCCATCTCTCTCAAGTCAAAGCTTCTTTCGCTTTTCCGCAATCCATCCAACTTTGCATACTACCCTACTTACTCATTGCATAACTTCCCTACGCCAATTGCATACTATCACCTTACATTGCATACAAAACCAAGAACTCTTGCATACTAATCCGAGTAGAACCATTCACCAACCATCCTTCCTACTAGTCGACACGACTCGATTATACACAATGCACCTATATGCAAATGCAATATTCACAATGCAAGTATTGAAATACAAATTTTTTTCTTTTTCTTTTGTGAGATTGGGCAATCTCCATTAGCTTAAACCGATTCACACGAAGCGATGAGAAATCTAGACACAAGGAATGATTCGAAATCAAATTCGTCAACATGAATTCCCCCTAGCTAGTATAGAGAACCTAACTTTACTAAGTACAAGAATGCAATACCTTTTCATGTGTGCCACAAAATAAAAGGCTACGCTAGGCTAAGCCACGTTCAAGGTCCGAGCTCCTAATCCGCTAACGGGTTTAAAATGATGAGGCTTTAGGGAAAAATAGGATAAGAATCAAACACAAGTCCTAAAGCGTCACATTCTCACAAATACCATAGCTTACACACCCTCACAACAATGATAGAAACCAAGCCCGAAACTCACCATCTCCGGCCCTCGATCCCCTCACACCCCGGTACAATTACGATCTCCGCGGCTATTGTCATGAATGATGCATAAACCAAAAATCTCCCGTTCGTGAACTAGTCGCTTCTCCACTCGTTCTTCCACAAACTTTTCATTCTTCCTTTATTCATCTCTCCTTTTTTTCTCTCTTTTCTTTTTTTATTCTGATTTTTTTTTTTTTTTTTATCTCTCAAAATCCTGCACAACTCCTTCAATATCTTTCACGAGTGGTCTTCCAAGTGCCAAGCTAACATATAATCGTAAGGAGAGACAATATCCAAATCAACACGTATAAATCACAAATCAATGTCTCTCCCTATCTCAATAAAATCCTCGGTGTAACCAACAAAGCCGCTAACATAAAAGAGCATGTGTGGGGATGGAGTCGTCGCAAACGCAATCTCGATGTCCGAAGTCAATTGTCGACACCCCCACACTCGAATGTAATCCTGTCCCCTCTCAAGTAGTCGATCAAATGTCTGTCTCGTGCCTAATCCAACCAAACCTCCTACACCATGATGAGTAAGATCCGGTACCTAGCACGATCCACCTATTAAATTCCCCCAACCCAAGTTTTGTGTGTATTAGATGGTACACACTCACGGCTCTCCTCACTTGTGTCCACGTTGTAATGCCATGGAACACCGCCACACCGAAGTGCGCAAGCCTACTCTCACTCACCCTCGCATTCCCCTCGAAGATCACAAATGAAGTGCATGCGATATGTAAGACTCACACAAATATAGCATGAAGTACTCCCTCATCGAACCCCCTCAACTACAACACCCTCGTGACGCACTAAAGCGGTGATTCTAACCAATCAATGCTGAAGGCCAAGAATCTTCACCCTAAGTCCAAAGGTTGTCAAAGAATCCATGGTTCAAATACGGGTTTACTAGTGTCCTACAAGGTAAGTTCTAATAAGCAGTGAGTGCTCTAATACACACCTCGCACAGCTGTTCTGTGTGCCACTACGAGGCGGGTTGGCGACTACCTAAGACGTACACAAGAACGTTCGGCTTGTTTAGCTCACACCTAGCTCAACTCTTGTAAGAAAATTAGGCACACACTTTAAATTTGAAAGAATTAAGTTCGTGTGTAAAATAGGCACGCATTCCCGTAAAGAGAGTTTCTCTATACTTACTAAGGGACTCTCACATTGTCACTCTCGATCGCAATTCACGCCCTACGCCTAAAAGTCTCGCACTTCTCGATTTTACCGAATTTTCAGCTTTTTTCAATTGCCCTTTCTCAAATTTTTAATTTTTTGGTGTTTTCACATTTTTAGTTTTTTTATTTTTATTTTTTACCTACACTATATGCAAGGCCAACTCGACTAACGACTCAACAATGGTGGGTTGACTCAAAAATACCAAAACGTGCAAAAAGATGAATAATAAAAAGAAAAATAAGGACATAACCAAAAACCTCTAACTACATGCAGACACTGGCGATGCAAAGACACGACACTGACTAGTAAAAAGGATTCAACCACCCCCACACTAGAATGCATCGTTGTCCTCAACGATAACACGAGGACTCAACAATTCTAGCACGAGGGCACACTCCACTACTCGTCATCTTCTTCATCCTCATCATCTTCTTCCTCCTCATCTTCCTCTTCTTCTTCATCCTCACTCGGCGGAACCGGATACTCAAATTCATCCTCCTGGAACCACGGATCCGCCGTCGGGACCGGTGGAACAAACTCCCCCGCCGCCTGACCACTAGACTATATAACCCACTGGCCAACCATCTGGATTAAACCTCCCAGCTTCGCCTGATTGTCCCGAGTGTGGGCAAACTGGCGTCTTCTCTCTAGTCTATCCCGGGCCATCTCCTCTCGCAGGTGGTCGTAGGCAACCTGGTTGTCAAACCTAGAAGTGTTCATCCTCCTACCCTTGCCCTTCTTCCTCGCTGTCTCATCAAACCTATGCCACTTCCTAGCAGTAAACGCTTTCAAGTCCATATCTCTCCCTATGACTACCTCGGTAGTTTTGGCCAGGTGAGTGATCAAGCAAGTATGACCGGGGCCCAATTTGTTCGTCCTCGACACCCTCTCAAGACAGTTCTCCCAAATCAGTTTGGGGATATTAATTCTAACCCCGGTGTAAAGGCAAAGGGCCCAAACCGAGAGGCGGAAAGTGTAACTAGGATTTCGTGTGATTCCCAAAACCCAGTTTTCTAACACTTCACAGCACCACCTAGCCTCCGGCCTATAAAATCTCTTCTCGGCCTTCCAATGAAGCACCTCTCCTTTCCTGTCCCATGGATCAACCCCCTTCGCAAAGCAAAAAGCATTTAAACGAGACCAAAGGTTCTCACTACGAAGAACAGTCTCTAACCCACAACCCTCTTTCAAAGCGGGGAAACCCATGGCCAATGCGATAGTCTCTGGCGTGAAGACTATCCAATTGTTCCGACAGTACACAAGACGAGGATCTTGACTCTCACCATCCTTTGCATAACGCAAATTGAACAAAAACTCTCGAGTAATATGCGAACTAGACGGCCCTACTAGCTTAAACCAATTGGCAAGCTTCTCGCGCTCGAAAATTTCCTTAATTGCTTGAGGCATGTCCTCGTGCAATGGAAATGCCTTTTCAGGCTGCCCGTTCTTGGTCAAATAAGTATCTTTACGAGAGTCAATGTGGGCCTCGTAAGTGACAAAACGGTAGCTATCATAATATCCTGGCGCAATACTACGCTCTTTCAAATTAGCTTTAGCCGTTCGTCGGCCAACAATACCCGGTTTAGCCGGGAAAGGGGCCGTCAAGATGGCATATTGGGGAGTAGGCGGAATCTCTAATTGAGGATCGCCCGACCCCGATGCTTCTTGCGACGAACCCTCTCCCGTCTTCCGTTTCTTTCCACCCGCCATTTAAAATTCAATTACAAGTAAAACGAACAATTCAACAATTGTGCACGTGAACAAGAAGTGTATACTAAACGAAACACGTAGGCACGTAAGCAAATAGTTCCTAGGACTTTACGCAATCGCCCCCAAAGTACGCTTCTAAGCGCAACAACAAATAATCGGGCTTTTACTCAATGTGCCTAAGACTCGAATATTGAAATACGAAGGTTAGATTGTACCTACGCGTCCGGAGCAAGTCTTACGGACGCAAAAATTTCACAATTTTGACAAACCCGGACTGATTTTGATGATGCCGGAAAAATTTGTCGAAATCTCGAATTGCTTGCTGCTCCGTACTCCTTGCGTAGTCCCCGTTAGTGTTTCCTTCTCGTCCGTAAGCTGAATCAAGCCCCAACTCGTCCAATTTCTCAGTTCTTCCCCAAAACCCTAGCTCCTTCTTCCTCTGATTTCTCTCTTGTCTCTCACTCTCACTCAAAACCACCTCTGGAATCTTGCTCCCCTCTGAATTGCGAGCAAAACCCTAGGTAGATTGTTGATTTTGGTGAAGAAACAATGGGGGAGGCGATTTGACTCGTGCGTGGCTATGGAGGATGAAGCTACTGTGAAAGATGAAGAATGAGGGAAAGGATCGATGGCCTGCTGAAGATGAACATTCAACTCGTGCAAAAAGTCTAAAAAGCCCCCAAGATATAACCCATAAGCTGTTATCCGTGCTGGCTAAATCTGTCATTCTGCGCGATGTCTTCGTGCGAAGACACTTTTCTTCGTGCGAAGAGTCTTCGTACGAAGACAATTTGTCTTCGCACGAAGGTCTTCTCACATAGATACTGCACCTTGTTTTAAGAAGACAATTCAGAGCTTGAAATTTTTTTCTAAGTAAAATGTCTTCCTACGAAGACAATTGTCTTCATACGAAGACAATGCTGAATTGTGCCAAAAACATCCTTTTTGTCGATTTTTCGCGTCTTCGATCGTGCCTTTGCTTTCCGAAGGATCTCCTCGTCCTCGAGACTCCCTTTTTACCTTAAAACACTCCCAAAATCCGGGGAATATTTTATTTGTCAATTTCACGCGTCCCAAGGCACGTTTTGCATTTCCGGATGCTTTTGGCCTCGTTTTACTTGCTAAAACATCCTTTTTGGCGTAACTTCCTCATCCGGACTCCGATTTGCGCGATCCACCTGTCTACAGAAAGCTCTCGACCACCCCCACACGTTGGCATTGTTCAATTCTCATTTCAGTCTGTTCTTCAAAATTTCACCTCGTAATCCGTGCCGGCGTGATAGCTTTCTCCGTTCACTACTCAAATTCTTGCGCAAATCAAGACGGGGAGTCCCGGAACATGATCTTCCCCAGGTGCGTGTGTTGAATAGATACAGAAATGGCTTCTACCTTCAATTCCTTCACTTCGGATCCCGATACGCGTATTTAGCTGCAAATCTGGACTTTTTACTCTGTTTCGCACGCGCGCATCAAGAAGGGGGATCCGAAATAGGCCTTTCACCTCGTATTCCTGCACATACTCATTGGAAATATTAAATCCACTCTCTCACACCCCTCAATAACATCAAACCGAATAAAAATTACAAAACAGTATTAAAATCTATCCTAAAGCATTAAATAGGTTGGGTTGCCTCCCAACAAGCGCTTTGTAATTTAAGGTCGACGGCCCGACCCAGTAACCTCAGAGATTTCTCAAGTTGCGGGAGTTGCATGAAGCCATTCAATGACTCCAATGAAATTCCCGTCCACGTACGGTTTCGCTCTCTGACCATTCACCTTAAACCTGTTCCCATTTGCATCCTCTACCTCAAGAGATCCCCAGGGATAAACTTCAGTAATCGTGTAGGGACCACTCCACCTAGATTTCAATTTCCCTGGAAACAGCTTTAGTCTTGCATTGAAGATCAATACTTTCTGTCCTACCTTGAAGTCTCTCGGGATGATGTGCCTGTCGTGCCACAGTTTTGTCCTCTCCTTATAGATTTTCGCACTTTCATACGCCATCAATCGAAATTCTTCAAGTTCAAGTAGTGCTCGCTTTCGTAGCTCACCTGAGAGCTTAGCGTCCAAATTGATCTTCTTCAAAGCCCAGAATGCCTTGTGCTCAAGTTCCACCGGAAGATGACACGACTTCCCAAACACTAACTGGTAGGGAGACATGCCCAAAGGAGTCTTGTAAGCAGTCCTATACGCCCATAAGCTATCGTCTAAATGCAGAGACCAATCCTTGCGTCCCGGGTTGACTGTCTTCTCCAGAATTCCTTTTATCTCTCGGTTAGAAACTTCTGCTTGCCCATTCGACTGCGGATGATAGGCCAGTGATATCTTATGCGTCTTTACCCCATATTTGCTCAAGACATTGGCAAAGACTTTATTCACGAAATGCGATCCTTCATCACTGATTATGGCTCTGGGAGTTCCAAACCGTGTAAAAATGCTCTTCCGCACGAATCTCTCTACAGTGGCTCCATCGTTTTTCGGGCAAGCCATTGCCTCCACCCACTTGGTCACATAATCCACAGCTAACAGTATATAAAGATTGCCAAGTGAAGACGGGAATGGTCCCATGAAATCGATGCCCCAGACATCAAAGGGCTCTACTTCCAACACGAAATTTTGAGGCATCTCGTTTCGGCTGGAGATATTGCCGGTTCTCTGACATCGATCACATTGCTGCACAAATAAATGAGCATCTTTATGTAAAGTAGGCCAGTAAAATCCACTTTGCAATACCTTTGCCACAGTACGCGCTTTGCCAAAATGTCCTCCGCAATTCAATTCGTGGCAGTGTCTAAGAATGTCCAAAGTGTCTGGCTCAGCTACGCATCTTCTCAACACATTGTCAGCTCCCAACCTAAACAAATAAGGGTCATCCCAGAAATAGTGTCGTGCATCTGCGAAAAATTTCTTTTTCTGATGGAACGTCATGTCCTTCGGGACAATTTTGAGCGCCTTGAAATTTGCCAAATCCGCAAACCAAGGCACAGCTGCTACCACTACCATAAGTTGTTCGTCCGGAAAATCTTCTCTAATTGGTACATCTTCTTGTTTTTCATTATCCAGTCGTGACAAATGGTCTGCAACAACGTTCTCTACACCCTTTTTGTCCTTTATCACTATATCAAACTCTTGCATTAGTAACACCCATCGGATCAATCTAGGCTTCGCATCCTTCTTAGCAAGAAGATATTTGAGGGCTGCATGGTCCGTGAAAATAGTCACCTGAGAACCCACAAGATATGGCCGAAACTTGTCCAATGCGAAGATAATAGCCAACATCTCTTTTTCCGTGGTGGCATAATTAACCTGTGCAGTGTTAAGAGTACGACTAGCATAGTAAATAACATGAGCTACCTTGTCTTTCCGCTGTCCCAGCACTGCTCCCACCGCGTAATCGCTGGCATCACACATAAGTTCGAACGGTAGAGTCCAGTCTGGAGTGGCTATAATGGGAGAACTAATCAGCTTTTTCTTGAGCAAATCAAAAGCTGTCTTGCAGTCTTCATTGAAATCAAACACGGCATCTTTCTCAAGCAAACCAGATAAAGGCTTTGTGATTTTCGAAAAGTCTTTAATGAAGCGCCGATAGAAACCTGCATGTCCCAAGAAACTCCGTACCCCTTTGACAGACGTAGGGTAAGGAAGCTTCTCAATCACCTCAATCTTCGCCCGGTCTACCTCTAAACCTTTACTGGAGATCTTGTGCCCTAACACTATTCCCTCGGTCACCATGAAATGGCACTTCTCCCAGTTAAGCACTAGGTTGGTGTCAATACATCTGTCCAGTACCCGAGCTAGCTGCTGGAGACAGTCTTCGAACCCATCACCATAAAGCGAAAAATCATCCATGAAGACTTCAAAATTTTGCTCCATCATGTCTGAGAAGATAGACATCATGCACCTCTGAAACGTAGCTGGGGCATTGCATAGCCCGAATGGCATGCGTCTGAATGCAAACGTCCCATATGGACAAGTAAATGTTGTCTTCTCCTGGTCAGCCGGCTCAATCGCTATCTGATTATACCCAGAATACCCATCCAAAAAGCAGTAGTGTGAATGGTGAGCTAGCCTATCAAGCATCTGGTCCACGAATGGGAGGGGAAAGTGATCCTTCAAAGTGGCATCATTGAGTTTGCGGTAGTCCATGCAAACTCTCCACCCAGTAACGGTACGTGTGGCAATTTGATCACCTTTTTCCCCTTCCACCACAGTTATACCTCCCTTCTTGGGAACACATTGTACCGGGCTAGTCCATGTGCTGTTGGAAATCGGATAGATGATACCTGCTTCCAACCATTTAAGCACCTCTTTCTTCACCACCTCCTGCATGTGAGGGTTGAGGCGGCGCTGAAATTGAACTACCGGCTTCTTGTCTTCCATGAGCCTGATCTTATGCTGGCAAACTGTGGGGCTGATCCCCTTAATATCTGCTATTGTCCATCCCATAGCTGCTTTCCTCTTCTGTAGTACCTCGAGAAGCTGCTCCTCCTGTTCCCTGTCCAAACATGCAGATACAATCACAGGTAAAGTATCATTAGATCCCAAGTATAAATATTTCAAATGAACAGGTAAAGGCTTTAATTCTAAAACAGGAGCAGTAACAAGAGAAGGAGTAAGAATCTTCCTGCTTCCCTCATTAAAGAGGGGTAACGGTGGGCGCCAATGAACATCTAAAGCTTGCTCCTTCTCGCTGGAATCAAATAGAGCAAGCTCCTCATATAGTTGCTCCAACAGAATATCGTCCTCCTCGTCCAGCGTGTATGCCTCCACCCCAAAGCACTGCTCGCTCACCGCGTATGCGGGAAACTTCATAGCCTCAAATACATTGAAGGCCACCTTCTCATCGTTGATCTGCATAGTCAGCTCTCCATTGGCCACATCAATGATAGTTCTCCCAGTGGCCAGGAATGGACGGCCCAAAATAAGAGGAACATCATCGTCGGCCTCCATGTCTAAGATCACAAAATCCGCTGGGAAGATGAGTCCTTCAACTCTCACTAATACATCCTCTAAAACACCCCTGGGGCGTTTTATTGTGCGATCAGCCATCTGCAAGCACATCCTGGTAGGCTTAGGATCTCCCACACCAAGTTGCTCAAAAACCGATGTAGGCATCAAATTAATACTCGCACCAAGGTCACATAATGCCCTCCCATGAAATGCGTCTCCCAATGTAACAGGGATGATGAAACCGCCTGGATCTTTCATCTTCTTTGGTAGTGCTTTTTGCACAACGGCGCTACACTCCTCATTTAGAGTCACAGTTTCAAAGTCATCCATGCGCCTCCTATTAGAAAGGAGGTCCTTGAGAAATTTGGCATATTTCGGCATTTGTGAGATGGCCTCTGCAAAAGGTATATTAATGTGCAGTTTCCTGAAGATATCCACAAACTTCTTGAAATGCTTGGCATCCTCTTGGCTCTTCAATCGTTGCGGGTATGGCACTCGCACACTGTATTCCTCCCTAGGCTTCTGTTTCTCATCCGACTTCCTCACCGTGTCCTTTGATTGGGGACTCACGGTAGGCACGGGAATCTCTTCATCCAAAGCTTTCTCAGTGGCCTTAGTCGCCTCAGCTCGCGCGTGGCTAGGATATGGGGGATCCTCAGTAGTGATGCCACTGCGAGTTGTGATGGCATTTAGCTGCTCGTTAGGAGTGATGGTATTTGCTGGAAGCATGCCTGGTGGAAGCTTGACATTTTGATTGGCGATCTGCCCAATCTGAGTCTCATGGCTTTTTATTGTTGCTTGTATTGAGACAATCGCGCTCTCCATCCTGTCGTGATTGGCTAGGAGCTTTCTCAATAGAGCATTTGTCTCTTGCTCTTCTTTTTGTGGAGCCTGCTGCTGTGGAGCTTGCCTCGCTTGATATGGAACATTGGGTCTCTGTCCGGGTGCATATAATCCACTGTTTGGATTGGCATAGCTGAAGTTGGGATGATTACGATTGTTGGGATGATAGGTGTTAGGCCATTGCTGCTGTCGCATAAAATTCACATCTTCAACACTGTTATCATATCCCTGGCTTTCATCTGCTAGTAATTCACCCATGGGCTTCTGAGTTGGAGGGTGCATACCGTGAAATGCTGAAGTCATGGATTCCAACTTTTGTTCCATCGATTCAATCTTGTTGACTAAGGATGTATCCCCCGGTTTGGAGTACCTACGCGTTTCAGATCGTGTAGTCTCTCTCTTTGACGCGTTGTTCAGCAAATCTTGAGCTCGCTGTGCTCCAAGTCCCATAAAATTACCTCCAGCTAGCATATCTAACTGGTCAGCTGTCTCCTTGTCTAATGCAGTGTAGAAATAATGGAAGAGCTTGTGCCATGGCTCTCCATGATTCGGACATCTACGGAGAATTTGGCTGAACTTCCTCCATGCATCTCCCAAAGAGCTGTCTTCATCCTGAGTGAACTTTGCGATCTCTGCCATCTGCTGCGCGACTCTGGATGGTGGCAAATACTTCCTCAGAAACTCATGACAACAGTCTGCCCATGTCACTATGCTTCCAGCTGGCAGCTCCATAAGCCACTTCTTGGCTTTTCCAGATAAGGAGAATGGAAATAGTAAAAGCTTAACTGTTTCATCTGGAACTCGCTGATCGTGCAGGGTTGATGTGATTTGCTCAAATACCAGCAGATGGTGATTGGGGTCATCTCCTGGAGCTCCGTTGAATGCGCACTCATCACGAACCATGTTGATCATATGTTGGCGCAACTCGAAGTGTTGGGCATTGATCTGTGGCCTGACAATGGTAGGCTGATAACATGCTGGAGTAGTCCTGAAATAATCCACCATCGGGCGTTCTTCATTCTCAGCATTGTTCTGCCTGTTGTTTTCCCCATTATTACCATTGTTGTTCCCACCGATGTTCGCTACTTGTGCCCCCACACCATGACGTGGTTGTGGATTTGGGGGAGCCATGCGATCCATCCTTGCCTGCATCTCAGCCATTTGAGCTCTCACCTCCTCAGCTTCTGCGGCTCTTTGTGCAGCCTCCTCTACAGCTGCAGCTCTAGCTGCTTCCGCATCCTGCATCCCTTTGCGGATCCTCTCAAACTCAGCTCTCGTTTCTTCATCCATAACTACTGAGCTTGAATTCCTCTTGTCTCTACGCTGTGCTTTTAATAAGGATTCCGGGTCTTCAAACGTTGGATACAAAGGCTCGTCTCGAGAACGGGTCATGCACCGTGTAAATCAACCTGAAATCACGAAACACGCAAAACGTAGGTGAGTAACGGATATAAACAATAAATTAAAATCCCTAAGGCTAGGAATTATAACTAATTTAGCCGAAGTCCCCGGCAACGGCGCCAAAAACTTGACACGTTCCAACTGCAAGTGCACTGCCGTCGTATGTAGTAATAAACCGGAAATCCGGGTTGTCGAACCCAAGGGACTTTGTTTAAATTAATTACTATTCTAAACCTTATGTGGGCAAGTCGCACGTTGTGTTTTTATCTAATTCTAAGAAAATAATTGCAATATTCTCAATTAACCAAGTGAAATAATTCACGATTAATAAAGAATGAATAATTGGAGGTTTTTATCAATAAGGGAAAAGTACCGGGAATTCTCTAGGTTCACTAGGTTGATCTAAATTTATGTTTTGATTTGTAAAACAACCACGTGTTATTCACTATTAATCAAGCAACGTAGAACTTACCGAGTTACCAAGCAAGTCCACTATACTTAGGTTAAACTAGACCGAGTTACCAAGCCTATTTTAGCGTTAAGCACGCATTAATAACATAATTATACTTTAACGATCCTAGTTAACGATGCCGAGTTACCAAACATTGATACGACTAGGTGGATTATTCAATTTACCGACTAATTATCACGGAGTTACCGCGTGAAACTAATTGATTCTATCTCTACGTTAGCTACTCGCAAAGATAATAAGATTAAGAACGCAAATAATCCATAATAGTGAATAAACACGAGAGATTAAGCTAAAGCATGCATTACAATCATCAAAACATCAACTTTAGATCAAACCCTAGTTACACCAAACGAGAATTCCCAGCAAAAGGTGTTTAGCTACTCATATTCATAATCAAAACGACGATTACAATGAGTTTAAACATAAAAATCAAGAAAAACGAGAGTTTAGAATTCAAACGAATGATCCAAAAGCTCCTAAGCTCTCTCCAAGGCTTCTTGATCTCCAAAGATGTCTCTAATCTCCAAAAACTACTGAAAAAGTCGACCTAAAAGCCTTAAATACGTTCCCATAATAATATTACAAAGTTTGGAAATAATACGGAAAAGCCCCAAAAAAACTGCTCTGTCCCACGACCTCTTCGCACGAAGACAGTTGTCTTCGCACGAAGAGTCTTCGTACGAAGACTTCTGCCTCTTCGTGCGAAGGCCTTCTCATTGAGATACTGCAAGTGTGTTTGCGAAGAGAATTTTGCAAGGCTGAATTTTGGCTAAGTCATTTGTCTTCGCACGAAGACAAATGTCTTCGCACGAAGACCTCTTGTTCCAGCCTTCTTTTTGCCTCCTTTGACTTTTCTCTTCCCTTCTTTGACTTTCTTCTTCCATTCTTTCTTTCCTTGACCTTCCTTTGACTTTCCTCTTCTGTTTGACTTCCCTTTGACTTTCCTTTGACTTTCTCCTTCCTTTTGACTTGCCTTTGAGTTCCTTGTTTCCGAAGTTCGCTTCCAAATCCCGCACGATCCTCCAAGCCCTGTTTTCCTGCGAATCACAACACGAAAACACAACCCGCGATCATATCACAATAAAAGCTCAAAAATCTAAAGAAACGCCCGGATTTAACAAGTATTGCACATGAACTCGTATTTTCACATTTACGCTCAATTTACTCAAAAGACGACAAATTCTCCATTATAAGCACGCAAAACGTAGAAATAAAAGGCATAAAATAACTCCGAAAACGGAGTTATCAATGATGGCCGTCACGTACAGAGGCCTCTGGTGGCTCGCATCTGTCCTCTTGTCGCTGGCAGAAAAGGTCATAATCTTTTCTGTAGAGCGAGACGCCCTGATGACTTTCCCGTTGGAAACTACAAGATCCTCCTCGTAGTCCTCCGCTATCCTCAAGATTGCTTTCGTCATATCTGTCCGGCACTTCTCAGAGAAGTTCATCTCGTCGAAGAATCTGCTAAAGCCGTGCGACACCCTCATCCGATCGGCACGTTCGTCTTCTGTGTCCATACTGTAGTCTTCGTCATCATGGACCTCGGCGACGATGGGTAGACCATCCTCTGCGACTTCTTCCAAGTCCACGATCGAGATCATGGCAACCTCTTTGCCTTTTGAGTCTTGCTCCGCATGGGCAGGAAGTGGATTGTTGCGCACGTCCTTCCTGTGATCGCTGACGATCAGCTCGCCGTTCTTCATCTTCTGGTCGAATGTAAACCTGAGCTTTTTACATTCCGCTGTGGGGTGCATGACCTTGCCGTGGTACTCGCACCACTTAGGGTCCCTTACCATCTCCTTGGAGGGTATCTTCTCGAGCGGCGGTAGGACACCGTCCTTGCGCCACTGCCTGCAGAGGTCGCTTGCCTCCTCTACCGAGCATGGCAGAGGTGGTACATCGAAGTTCACAACCTTCGCTTGCTTCTTGGGTGAGACGGTATTGACCTCAGCTTCGCGTCCCCTTTTGTAACTGAATCTCCCGATCTTGTAGGTGGTGCCGCTCGAAGATCGTTCCGGAGCGTTCTTCTTTTTCTGCCTTTCGACTATAGGCTCGATGTTCTTCGTGCATTCAATTAGCTTTGAAAACGTAGGTGTTTGCAAATTGATGAGCATACCTTTGTATTCGTCTCGCATGCACTGTAGGCATATCTCTACGAGCCGGCTTTTGAGCATTGGATCTTTGCACTCCAAGGACTTCGCCCTGAATTTCTTGATGAAAGTGATCCCATCCTCCTCGCGCTTCTGGTACATCCGCGAGAGATGGATCATTGTCGCCTTTTCTTCCATCTGGAAGAACTTGGTGTAGAACTTCTGGACCATGTCGTCCCAAGTCTTCACGGATCCGGCTTCCAACGTTCGGTACCATTTGTACGCTACGTTCCCCAAGGATTTTGGGAACTCTCGCATCAGCAGTTTGGGATCAGCTCCGTATGGTCCCATGACATCAATGAAACGCATGACATGCTCATGAGCGTTCCCGTTGACATCCTCGAACTTGTCCCATTTAGGAGCCTTATACCCCGCCGGGTTAGGCATGAGATAGATCTCCCGCGGGATGGGTGGATCGTTGTCTAGCTTCGGGATAATGGTATCCGCGAATGACTGGTGAGCCAAAATAGTGTCCATGCGCTTCTATAGAGACGTCATGCATTCTAAGATGCTTCCCTCGGTAGCAGGAGGAGGGGTTGCCGCAGACGGAGGCGACACATATGCCGCCGAAGGATTGGGGACATATTGGCTACTCGCATTGCCCAAAATCGCCGTTGGAGGAGGCAAGGGGTACCGCAAAGCCGGGTTGGATGCCAAAGCCGAAGGTTGAGGAGTGTGAGCAGTGAGAGGCAACATCTGAGCTGTTGACCCCTGAATCGAGGGCAGCTGCGTAGTCGCCGGCGGAGTCTGCAGGTTAGGGTTGGGAGGTGTGGTGGACACTCCCAATCCTGGAGCGGTAGGGCCTCCTCCTCCTTGAGAGACGGCGGTGGCTGTTGAAGGACTTGGTGCAAGGGTGCCCAGAACGGCCAAGATCCGTTCTAGCTGCGCGGACTGGGCTTTGAGAGCTTTTGCTTGACCTTGGACGGTGACGTCCAAGGATTCTAACGTCGGTGCCTCGCTGGGGGTCGCAGGAGCACGGCGGGTCTCCTCTCCTGAGGCAGTTTCGGTGGAAGGCGATCTGTTGCTAACATCATCCTCCTGAGACATGGTTGCTTTTGTTGGTAAGTTCACGTCGGGTTCACCAAAATGTGCACAAGAGATTCCGGCGGGGAGACCTCCGTGTACACCGTATGTAGAGGATCAGGGATCGCACAGGAAGAGTGGGGTTGTGTGTAGGGAGAGAGTAAGGCAGTAATAATGTCTGAGAGAGAGACGAAGGTTCGGCAGAGCTTCCGCGTATGGCTAGTGTGTCCTCCCTTCGTATGGAAAGGGTTAACGTCCTATATATAGCAGAGAACGTGACCGTTGTAGTGTGGTTAATGCGCCCATTAATGGCGGCTTAATTAGCTTAACCATAACGACACGTTCGTCCGAGTATATAGGGACCGTTACAGCACGTTGTGCGCGAATACCGGAACCGTTACGAGGTTGACCGGGTTTGACCGGATTGACAGGGTTTATGGAGCTCGTGCCATAAATCTCTCAAAGCAGTTACTAAAGGTCGCGTGCGGGCTTGGCTCGCACGCGACAGGGCTTACTCTAGCCTCCAAACCACTAAGTCCCTACAAGTCCCGTGCAGTGGTATGCGAGGGCTCTGTCTCGCAGCCCCCACATGGATCAGCTCGGCTGCTGATCCAGTGTGTGTGGAGCACAATATGGTGTGCTGGATGGTTGCCACGTGGCCAAGATCTGTCAGCTCAGAAAGCACTATCTACAACGACAAAACAATTTCTCAAAAAAAAAAAAAAAAAAGAACTAGAGTCGTCTCGTATGAAAACTATTAAACTAAATGATTGAATTATTATAAAACCAAATTGAAAGTGTCGCATAAATTGAACAACAACTATGTCTAGAGATAATCATTACCAACAAGTTTCCTAAAAAGGTAAAAACTCGAACAAACTGGTGTATAAACGACGATCCATCAATGCGAGTGCAAGCGGTAGACCCGTCCTTGAAAGTCTTGAATTGTGTGTCGACTGTTCTTCATTGTCGGTCCCAGTTGTGTATTTGGATGCGCAGGCTGAATTAATCCCAAAACCTCGGCCGCGTAGATCATGGGAGAAAGTAATAGTATTGCACAAAATTCGAATATCGTTGGATGGTACGCGGACACTCTTAAAGCTTAACTGCAACAAAGAAGTAATAAAAAGAAGAGTGGAATAGAGACGACTTTAAGCCGCGAGGTGGCAGACTTCTTCTTCATAGCTGGAGTGAAAATACTGATGAATATATGTGTGAAAGTGTGTGAAGAAATAATAAGGGTTGGTTTGCTAGTATTTATAATGATTTGTCCCCGTAGAATATGAACTTTAGTTGTAGGTGTTAGAGCAATTTGGTTATGAGTCAAACTCCTTCATCGGTACTATTTCCTAATCGGTTTCTTAGAAGGATTATTATTATTATTATTATTATTATTATTATTATTATTATTATTATTATTATTATTATTATTATTATTATTATTATTATTATTATTTGAGAAATAGAAGGATTATTTATATTATTATTATTATTTGAGAAATAGAAGGATTATTTATTCTGTCCTCTAAAAGAACTACTACTACTATTATTATTATTAAAAGGAAACGGATTACTATAACTTTTCTTTTTCCAAGAAAAGGATTATCTTTATTATATGTATATGTATGTATTAGAATTAGGGCTGGTCATGGGCCGGTGTTACCCACCCGGGTAACGATCGGGCACACACACGCACACAAACACGATAAATAAAGAGAGATAAAGAGAAAGACTTGTTTATATCTTGATTGATGAATAAGCTGGGGGATTACAAATACTTAAATAGATAAACTGCTGGACCCTAACCCTAACCCTAGATCTAACGGGCCAAGCCCAGATTATTAATTAACCCGAATAACATAATTAAATACTAATAATTGATTAACAACTAAATAAATAAATAATACGATAATATTGATACGAATACCGTATCAACTCCCCCACGCTTGAAAATCGCCTTGCCCTCAAGGCGGACGTTGAAAAATTGCTTCTATTCTTTCCCGGATCGAATTGACGTCGAACGGTCTTCAAAACGCCACTTCGTTGCAACAACCCGGATCCTACGGTTCCTGCTAGTACAACTTAACGATAATCCAAAGAATACTTTATTGAAATAAAAGGAGGAAACCTCCAACATTTTTGTACAGAAATAATAAAACAATGTTTGAATCCAAAAGAAACATCTACTACAATATGTTTGCTAGTCAATCCTACTCTTTAACTCGTGTGCGCGTTCCACCCCAGCTAGCCTGTTCAAACCTGCGGTTTTAAAATAGCAAAAGCCGACGCAGCAAAACATTTTATCAGTAAAAACTGAGTAAGATTATACCACAACACGTAAAGACAGAGTTTTTGGCTAACACGAGAATATACACAGTAAAAATAAACAGTAACCACAATTTTTATTCTTTTATTTGGTTGAGGCATATCCACGAGCCCCAACAGGTACGGTGTGGACAGAGAGGTCACGATGGAATAATAATAAAGTAGGGTACTTCTACGGGATATCACAGTCCATCCCGATTCTCCCTAAAGAACTAGTGAGACCTTAAGTGTCGACACCCCTATACAGTCATGACCTAAACATGTATAGGTAGTACTCCTAGTTTTCACAGTAGATAAGAGGGTACAATGCCCTAGGGAAATCACACATAGGTGTTCCCGGCCTTAGCCTTCACACGCATCCTCTGTACACCGTTCCCAATTCTATTACCGTACATTTATTGTTCAAGATCCCACGGGAGTAATAAATTCAAATTTTAAATAGTGATCACATGCTTCTCAAATCGTTCGAAATAAAACGCTAGAAGAGTTCAAAGTATTATAAAGCGGAAATTGAATTTACATTTTGGGATAACGCACACGAAACAGCACATTTTGATATTTAAAGATGTTGTGCATATAACTTACCTGGTAATGGAGAGAGATTCACACACAAGCAAGCACGTAACTAGTAGTAGGGGTCCTCAACGAATTCGTCTCCTACGAATTCAGAATCTACAATAATCACATAATCCTATATTAACACATATACATTGACGCAACAATTACAATTAAATGTCCTATATGAATGCAAGTGCAACCCCCAAATATCCCCGAAACAAATTATATTTTTACTAGCTAAGAGTTGTACGTTAGAATATACGTTTATTAAGAAAATAGCGGTTTATAAAATAAAGTAAGAATTGTTGCAAAGGAAAACTCTATGTAATATTCTATAGTATTTATTTGATTTACGAAATCATATTTATATAAATAAGAAGTAGCTATTTTAATTTCAAGTTTAGGTTAATAAAAAGGGAAACCTAAATAAAAGTTAAAACTCAACGACTCTTATTATAAAGTTATATTGATGAAAAACAATGTTATTATGTGAAAAGATTTCAAATTCCGATTTATACAAGACATGACTATTTAGTTGGTAGGTAAAACATAATATACTTATTATACTTGTACTTAGAAAATACTATTTAAAGCAATTATAAAACTAAATGTTTATTTTCAGAATATACTTTATCAAACTTTATTTTAAAAGAAAATGTACAAAACAATTTACAACAAAATGGATGAAGTAAATCTAAAACCCATAATGTACACTATCATAGCCAACAGATTTGTAAAGGACGTTAATCCCCCATTCAGATTCATATCTTACACAAGTCACCCCACCAGTTTCATAATGTACAAGATCTACCCCCTCAATTTACAATAACACTCACTTGAGTTTCTTCCCAAATAACCCACTGAAACTCACTATCAAATCAACCCATTTCTTTCATCATACAAACCCACAACTAGCAGATCAACAAGAGATAGAGGTGAATTAGAACACTTGTATAACAACTGAAATGAGCATGAGATTTGCGATTTACCGATTGGAGAAGCAAAAGACGGGAATAGCTTCGGCGATTTGAAGAGCCTCGATGCTCTGGAGTTGCTGGTTCGCCGGAGAAAAGGGAGACGAACGGAGGGGAAGAGGTGACGGAAACAGGGACGGTCGGCGACGGAGCAGAGGGGAACGACGGCGGGCAGAGGGGCGGACTTGTTGGCGGCGCAGAGGGGCGGGGGCGTTGGCGGCGCAGAGGCCGGCCTGGTTCGGCGGCGTCGTCGGGCGCTGGGTCGTCCTGGTTCCGCGACGTCGCCGGCTGGGTTCTCTCCGGCAAAACAGAGCGGCGCGAGAGAGGGAGGGAGCGTGAGAGAGAGAGACTGAGAGAGAGAGGGAAAGCTTGGGTTGAAAACCCGATTGAAATTTCCATTCGACAAGAGGGTATCTCGGGTTCGATTTGGTATGTCCATTTAGTGAAATTGATGCAGAGATTCAATCTTTGACATTGATTGCAGCGAATCATGACGGAAATTGGAAGAGGGGAGGTCACGACTTTGATTTTTGCCGTGGTGTTTGCCGGAAAAGTAGCAGAGATAACATATCTGCTGAAAATAAATTGGGGAAGAAGATGAGGTGAAATGTTATGGTGTGGCAGGCACACGATGTGGCGCGGTGATTCGTTACGTAAAAACTACATAAAAATTACACTTTTTGACACATTATAAACGTCACCTGACCCGCTACACTTCACTAACAATTGTACACATAACTAACTAAAACAACAGCAATCTTTAAAAACAATGTTTTTGGTAAAATAAAAGTAATAAAAATAATAATATTAATAATAACTATAACACTAATAATGATAATTGTAATAGGAAGAAAAACTATTTACTAAAGGAAACAAAACTACTTTTTGTTAAAACTAATTATAATAATAATAGTACTAATAATAATGATAATAATACTACTACTAATAATAATACTAATAATATAAATGAGAGGAAAAACTATATAGTAAGAAGAAAATACTTTTATAATATCAAATAGTAACCCGGAATATTCGTTAAACGAGTGACGGGGACGTCACTCCTTTTAAGGGAGATGTGATTTAACAGCCCTGCATTTAATTACCTGCGTTGTCTTATTATATGTGCACATTACCTGCGTTGTCTTATTATATGTGCACATTACCGGCGGCGACGGCTTTGGCAAGCGGTGTGACTGTTGGTTGAGGCGTCTGGTCGCGGTGGTGCAATTGGATCGATCGAAGGAGATGGGACGGTGTTTGGGGGTTGATTGGGGGTTGGTTGTGGCCGGAGATGGCCGGGAATTGGTCGATCTGGCCGTTCGCCGGAGATAGGGGAAATTAGAGGCCGTGGGTGGTTGGATTGTGGTCGTCGGGGTGTTTTATGGGTTCGGCCATGTTCTGGATTGACGGAAATTGCTCCGACTGGCAAGGAGGGAGGTCGCCGGAAATCATTGCTGTGCCAGGCGGAAGTGGGAAGTCCGTCGGGCTGCTGAGAGGATCTCAGCTCTCAGATGGCCGGAAATGGCCCTGCGACGGTGTTTGATCGGAGTTTGGGGAGAGAGAGAAGACGAGAGAAGAGAGAAGAGAGAATGAGAAATAGAGAGAGATGCAGAATGAAAGAGGGGAGGGATTTGATATTATTATTCCTCATAACAAATTACATCCAGTCCCCCCTTATATACTAACAGGGGGAGGCAATTGACAATACAAGAAACTAGTAACGGCTGCTGAGTCAGCTAGCTGTTACTAGTGGACCAATCACGAGCTAAGTGTTGGAATAGATGCCCTAGAGGCAATCTAGTTTAGTATGAATTTGTAATTGGCTAGAAATTCATTTATTATTTATTGGATATTTAATATAATGAAGTCCTTAGATTTACAATCGTGTTGTTTATCTTAAATATCCCTAGTCAAGTATAATGATTAATTGGGACAATCATCTATAGACTAGTATGGGGTTGGATTGATATGGAGATATCATGATCCAACACATAGGTGTGCATTACGGAATGTTGCACTGGATTGACCCATCACCGAGAAGGCTACATACATGTTATGTTGAGTCACAAGTGCTTCTCGGGTACAATGGTATTGTCATCCTTAGACTTGAAGTCAATAGATATTCTAGTTGTGGATCATTGTGATCTTGGTAGCGTTAAACGCTACACCGTAACTGGGTAGTTATAAAGGCGTGTACTGGATACAATGAGAAGCAAGCTTAGAGATCGTAGTGGACGTAGAGAGGATTTGCCCCTCCCACATAACGGGAGCAAATATCCAAGGCCACTCGAGGATAGTGCTTATAGAATGTCTGGCCAGACTCAAATAAATCAATATATGGGATATTGATGTTATTTGCACGAATAAGGCTATTCCATGGATCGAGAAACTAGGGATTGGATATACGAGTGTGACTTGTATGTCTCGTGTCCAATCCGGATATGGAGGCAAAGGGATGAGACAATTACTTGTACAAGGTTGTCTAGATGACTATTCTATTAGTTGGCTAGAATGGATGTTTTGCTAGAAACCGCTCCATATTAGCAAATAGTTGCTACCAACTAGATAGAACCTATGGGGTCACACGCTATATAGAGTTGTACTAGATTTGTGAATTAATTAATTGGATTAATTAATTAGAAGGATCACTTTGCAAACCCTTGCAAACTTAGTAGGGACTAATTTGCAAGGAAGGGACTAAATTGAATTCTAGTAGGACTAGAATAAGTCCTTTAGGTAGTTAACAAGGAGTTGTTGGACTATATAAAGGACCCTCCTTCCTTCCTTCCCTACACAACTTATGTTCTAAAGAGAACATAACAAGAGTAGGAGAGAACAAAGGAGAGAGAGCAAGCAACAAGAGGGACGCCGCCCCCTTGCCGCCGCCCACTCGTCCCCGACGCCACAAGAGGGCCGAGCCCCCTTTTGTGCCTCGTTTTGCGTGATTCCTTCACCCTCCTTTCATTCCGGGCTAGCACCAAGGAGATTGGAGATCTAGGAACTACTCTAGGCGTGGATCAACTATAGAGAACGTGACACTATTCGCGTTTGAAGTCATCAAGGAGAACCCAAAGGTGTGTTTATGATTTCTTACTTTCACTATCGTTATGCATCTAGACTTGTGATCCTTGGAGGGTTTTGCATGGTTGTTTGTTTGATTATGCTTCCGTTTGCGCGATCCATGAATCAAAACCCTACAGTGGTATCAGAGCCACAGGTCATAGAGCATAAACGTAGTTTATGTGTTACATTCTTGTTGTTTTACACCTTAATTTGTTGTTTATCGCGTAAAACAAGACAAATCAAGCATTGGATGCAATTTGTCAAAGAATTAATCATAACAAGACCCAATTATTGCATTGGATGCATGAATTGGTGAGTTTGAGAAATTTTAGGATCTTAGATCTAGGGTTTGGGCATCCTTGGGGAAGAAGGAGTTCTCCCACAACAAGGAAACAACCAAACTTGGGCTCCAAGCAAGGAGGTTGTTTTGGAAACAACCTCCACAAGGAGGTTCGGCCCCCTAGGGGACCGCCCCCCTTGCTTGCCGCCCAAGCTTGGCGCCCTAAGGGGCCGGGCGGCCCTAACCCGCGGGCCTAGCTTGCGGGTTTTGGGCCGGGCCGGCCCTAGGGCTTTATGGTTCACTTTATTTGGGCCCGGGCAATTGGATAGTTGGGCCCATGGACCGTTTTAACCCTAGAAATCCTAAAATCAATTAAAATTGACCAAGCGCGTTAAAATTGGATTTTAACTGTTTATGTGCAATTCGCATGGTGATTGGATATGGCCTTAGGATGTGGTTTGATGTGGATGTTTAATTTTGTGGTTTGGTTTTACGGCCTGCGAGCCGATCAATTAATTGTAATAATTAATTAGGGTTTTTATGGCCTGCGTGCCATTTTTTTTCTCAACTTGTGAGATTTATTTTATTTAGTATAGATATTAGCTAGTGCTAGATAAAGTAGATTGTTAGCCAAGATTGAAGAAAAGAAGCCCAAAGCCAAAGAAGCCACAAAAGATGGAGCATGGAGCATGGAGTATCCCACATGACTATGAAGGATGGACCAAAAGATCAAGACGCATGGAGATGTGTTTGTTTAGGGTTCATAGATAGTTCCATTGGCTTGGAATTATCTTAGTCTAGAAAAGGCCATATCCACATCACGTTTAATTTCTGTTTTGTGGTTGTTTATTTATTGTCTTATTATTTGTGTGGTTGGTGTATGGATGATGCATGCAATTAGGATAATAAGATAATTAGACAACCCGGATCTATTATTTGGAGTTGTGCCCAAACTCAAATAGATAGATTAGTTGATATTGATCAACAAAATAATTAAAATTGAATTGAAAAATCCCTCAAATTTTTTAAAATATTGTGTTCTTGCCTTCTCGTTATTTAAACACTCATTATCATCATTATTTATCAAGTTCGTGCGTGCCAAAGCATGGCGACTTGGTTCATAATGATGGAATGCGATGGCACGTAACAATGTGCAATTGTTTAGATAAGAGGTTGAACACAACTAGGCTATTAATCTGATTAAGAGACCTAGAGGCAATCAATTGGGATTATCCATAAGGATGGATAAATAAGGAGTTATTTGCCCAATTGAACCAAGAGTTGCATATGGGATGCAATTGGAATTGTTCCTACCTAAGAAGTAGTCAAATTATGGGTGACTTGCCAAAGCAAGCTCATAAGGAGATGAAAAAGATGGATCTTGGCCCACTAGAGAATATAAGGATATTTTCCGCATTAATATCTTGAGGGTTATTAATCCGTAGAAAAATAGTGGGAGCTATATTTAATAAACTAGCCATTATTAAATATAGTCAAAAAATTCACAAATACTAAAACTTGCGTATTTTCCTTTTTGTAGAATTCCAAATGGCAAACAACTCATCGAGTTCACAACATTCCCTACGATCTGTCCTTGAGAAGGACAAGCTCTCTGGAACCAACTTTCTTGATTGGTACAGAAACTTGAGAATTGTTCTCAAGCAAGAGAAGAAGCTGTACGCAATAGAGGAGCAAGTTCCAGAAGGTCCAGAGAATCAGACACCTGCTGCCTTAAAGGCGTATCAAAAGCGTGTTGATGACGCTAATGATGCGGCCTGCCTAATGCTTTGCACCATGACCTCTGAGCTTCAGAAGCAACATGAGAACATGAATGCTGTCGATATGATCGAACATCTAAAGCAGCTCTTCCAAGAGCAGGCGAGGGTAGAGAGGTATGAGGTCTCAAAGGCACTGTTCAAATGTCATCTGGCAGAAGGGAACCCGGTGGGACCCCATGTACTCCGAATGATCGGGTACTTGGAGAATCTCGCCCGGCTTGGGTTCCCGGTCGGCCAAGAGTTGGCAACCGATCTCGTGTTGCAATCGTTGCCCGAGAGTTATGGACAGTTCATTATGAACTATAACATGAACGAGATCGTTAAACCACTGCCAGATTTGCTCAACATGTTGAGGACGGCTGAACAGAGCATCAACAAGGGTAAGGGCAAGGCCATTATGATGGTGCATAAAGGAAAGGGTAAAAGGTTTGCCTCTTCCTCCAAGGGCAAAGGCAAGTCAGTTGCTAAGTCCAAGGAACAAGCCCTTAAGCCTGTTGGTGCCATTTCCAAGGTCGTGACTAAGGGTGAATGTCACTACTGTAGTCAACCTGGACACTGGAGGAGGAACTGCCCAAAATATCTGGAGGACAAGAGGCTTGGAATAGTGATTCCACCACCACCAGGTATTTTTGTTGTAGATGTCAATTTAACTGTCTCTACATCATGGGTATTAGATACTGGATGTGGATCTCATATTTGTCGAAATATGCAGGATCTAAAGAGAAGTAAAAGATTGGCTAAAGGGGAGGTAGATCTGCGCGTTGGGAATAGAGCAAAGGTTGCTGCGTTGGCCATAGGCGTGTGCGAGCTATCTCTGCCTTCAGGATTAGTTTTAGAATTAGATAATTGCTATTTTGTGCCTGCTATGAGCAGAAACATTATTTCTATTTCTTGTTTGGACAAGGAAGGTTTTATTATTTCAATAAAGAACAATTGTTGTTCCTTTTATTTGAATAATATTCACTATTTTAGTGCGCAATTATTTAATGGACTTTATGTCCTTGATCTAAGTAATCCTGTCTACAACATTAATACCAAGCGGATTAAAATAAATGATTTAAATCCTGCTTATTTATGGCATTGTCGTTTAGGCCACATAAATGAGAAACGTGTATCTAGACTCCATAAAGATGGATTACTAGACTCATTTGATTTTGAATCATATGAGACATGTGAGGCTTGTTTGTTGGGAAAAATGACAAAGTCCCCTTTCAATAAGAAAGGCGAGAGGACTAGTGAGCAATTGGAACTCATACATACCGATGTGTGTGGACCATTTGCCACGCCAGCCAGGGGTGGTTATGTCTACTTCATTACGTTTACTGATGATTACAGTAGATATGGATTTGTGTACCTTATGAGGGCAAAATCCGAATCCTTTGAAGTGTTCAAAGAATTCAAGAATGAAGTAGAGAAGCAACTTGGCAAAAGTATCAAGGCTCTACGATCGGATCGTGGAGGAGAATACTTGAGCCAAGAGTTTGACGACTATCTTAGAGAGTGTGGGATCGTGTCCCAACTCACTCCACCCGGAACGCCACAATGGAATGGCGTGTCCGAGAGGAGGAATCGAACCCTATTGGATATGGTTCGGTCTATGATGTGTCAAACCGATCATCCATTATCATTTTGGGGCTACGCTCTATTAAGTGCAGCTTTCACCATTAACCGTGTTCCATCTAAATCAGTCATGAAGACACCATATGAGATGTGGAGTGGGAGGCGTCCCACACTGTCGTTCATGAGGATTTGGGGCTGCGATGTCTATGTAAAACATTTACAATCAGACAAGCTAGGGCCTAAATCGGATAAGTGTAAATTTGTGGGGTACCCTAAGGAAACTAAGGGATACTACTTCTACAATCCAACCGAAAACAAAGTGTTTGTTGCTCGGACCGGCGTGTTTCTAGAAAGAGAGTTCGTCTCTAAAGAAGCAAGTGGGAGGAATGTAGAACTTGAAGAAGTTCAAGAACCACAAATCACTGAACCGATTATGGAACATGAACAGGAATCACAAGCAGTTGTGGATCCACCTGTTCAGGTAACACAAGAGCTTCGTAGATCTAGTAGAGTGCGCCAGGAACCCGAGAGGTACGGACTTCTCGTAACTGATTCCGGTGACACGATGCTCATAGATGATGAGCCTACTACCTATGAGGAGGCCATGAGTGGCCCAGACTCGCAGAAGTGGCTTGAGGCCATGAGATCCGAGATGGAATCCATGTATACCAACAAAGTATGGACTTTGGTGGAACCACCTGATGGGGCGCGACCCATAGGGTGCAAGTGGGTCTTCAAGAAGAAGATCGACATGGATGGTAATGTGATTACCTATAAGGGCCGATTGGTGGCTAAAGGATTCAGACAGATTCATGGTATTGACTATGATGAAACCTTTTCACCAGTCGCAATGACCAAATCCATCCGAATCCTACTTGCGATTGCAGCATACTACGACTATGAGATTTGGCAGATGGATGTCAAAACAGCATTCCTTTATGGGAATCTCCTCGAGGACGTGTATATGATACAGCCGGAGGGTTTTGAAGATCCAAAGCAAGCCAACAAAGTCTGTAAGCTGCAACGATCCATTTATGGATTGAAGCAAGCTTCTAGGAGTTGGAATCGACGTTTTGATGAAGTGGTCAAAGAGTTTGGCTTCATCAGAAACGAAGCTGAGTCTTGTGTCTACAAGAAGGTTAGTGGGAGCTCTGTATCTTTTCTGGTCTTGTATGTGGATGACATACTACTCATTGGAAACGACATTCCCATGCTGCAATCTGTAAAAGATTGGCTAGGAAAGTGTTTCTCAATGAAGGACTTAGGGGAAGCAGCCTATATACTCGGTATAAAGATCTATAGAGATAGATCTACGAGGTTGCTAGGCCTAAGTCAAAGTACATATATTGACAAGGTGTTGAAACGGTTCAACATGCAAGATTCCAAGAAGGGATTCTTGCCCATGTCACATGGAATCACTCTTTCGAAGAGTGGATGCCCTTCCAATGAGATTGAGAAGGAACGCATGAGTAGGATTCCCTATGCCTCGGCCATAGGATCTATCATGTACGCCATGTTATGTACTAGACCAGATGTGTCATATGCCTTGAGTATGACAAGCAGATACCAATCCAATCCGGGTGAGAGTCACTGGATTGCTGTCAAGAACATCCTAAAGTACTTGAGAAGAACTAAGGATGCTTTCTTGATGTTTGGCGGTGAGGAAGAGTTGCGTGTAAGGGGTTACACCGATGCAAGCTTCCAAACCGATAGAGATGACTTCAGATCACAGTCGGGATATGTGTTTTGCCTGAATGGAGCAGCGGTGAGCTGGAAGAGTTCCAAGCAAGAGACGGTAGCTGATTCTACAACAGAGGCTGAGTACATTGCTGCAAATGGCGCAGCAAAGGAGGCTGTTTGGATCAGAAAGTTTGTTTCTGAACTTGGTGTGGTCCCTAGCATTGCGGATCCAGTGGAGTTGTTTTGTGACAACACTGGGGCGATCGCGCAATCAAAGGAACCCAGATCGCACCAGAAGTCCAAGCATGTGCTCAGGAAGTTTCATCTGATTCGAGATATTATCGATAGAGGAGACGTTCGGATATGCAAGATTCCTACAGATGATAATCTGTCAGACCCGCTTACAAAGCCTCTCACGCAGTGGAAGCATGAAGGGCACACTAGGAGTATGGGCATACGAGATGCGCCAGATTGGCTCTAGTGCAAGTGGGAGACTGTTGGAATAGATGCCCTAGAGGCAATCTAGTTTAGTATGAATTTGTAATTGGCTAGAAATTCATTTATTATTTATTGGATATTTAATATAATGAAGTCCTTAGATTTACAATCGTGTTGTTTATCTTAAATATCCCTAGTCAAGTATAATGATTAATTGGGACAATCATCTATAGACTAGTATGGGGTTGGATTGATATGGAGATATCATGATCCAACACATAGGTGTGCATTACGGAATGTTGCACTGGATTGACCCATCACCGAGAAGGCTACATACATGTTATGTTGAGTCACAAGTGCTTCTCGGGTACAATGGTATTGTCATCCTTAGACTTGAAGTCACTAGATATTCTAGTTGTGGATCATTGTGATCTTGGTAGCGTTAAACGCTACACCGTAACTGGGTAGTTATAAAGGCGTGTACTGGATACAATGAGAAGCAAGCTTAGAGATCGTAGTGGACGTAGAGAGGATTTGCCCCTCCCACATAACGGGAGCAAATATCCAAGGCCACTCGAGGATAGTGCTTATAGAATGTCTGGCCAGACTCAAATAAATCAATATATGGAATATTGATGTTATTTGCACGAATAAGGCTATTCCATGGATCGAGAAACTAGGGATTGGATATACGAGTGTGACTTGTATGTCTCGTGTCCAATCCGGATATGGAGGCAAAGGGATGAGACAATTACTTGTACAAGGTTGTCTAGATGACTATTCTATTAGTTGGCTAGAATGGATGTTTTGCTAGAAACCGCTCCATATTAGCAAATAGTTGCTACCAACTAGATAGAACCTATGGGGTCACACGCTATATAGAGTTGTACTAGATTTGGGAATTAATTAATTGGATTAATTAATTAGAAGGATCACTTTGCAAACCCTTGCAAACTTAGTAGGGACTAATTTGCAAGGAAGGGACTAAATTGAATTCTAGTAGGACTAGAATAAGTCCTTTAGGTAGTTAACAAGGAGTTGTTGGACTATATAAAGGACCCTCCTTCCTTCCTTCCCTACACAACTTATGTTCTAAAGAGAACATAACAAGAGTAGGAGAGAACAAAGGAGAGAGAGAGCAAGCAACAAGAGGGACGCCGCCCCCTTGCCGCCGCCCACTCGTCCCCGACGCCACAAGAGGGCCGAGCCCCCTTTTGTGCCTCGTTTTGCGTGATTCCTTCACCCTCCTTTCATTCCGGGCTAGCACCAAGGAGATTGGAGATCTAGGAACTACTCTAGGCGTGGATCAACTATAGAGAACGTGACACTATTCGCGTTTGAAGTCATCAAGGAGAACCCAAAGGTGTGTTTATGATTTCTTACTTTCACTATCGTTATGCATCTAGACTTGTGATCCTTGGAGGGTTTTGCATGGTTGTTTGTTTGATTATGCTTCCGTTTGCGCGATCCATGAATCAAAACCCTACACTAAGGACGTGCCACGCTGTCTCACCGTGTGGCGCCACTTCAGTACGACACCGTTCCATTTAATAATTCAAATGGAACGGTCAATGGCTAATGAACGGCGTAGATCTTCCCGGTTGGTTGATCGGACGGCTGCTGCTCTCTCCCATTACACGACCACAGTTTGTCTCACTTTGCAGTTCAGTCCTAATTAGACAACCACCGTTTGTGAGTGATTGCAGTTTAGTCCTTGCCACTGAATCCTGCCCCCTTACAACAAGCTTGTCCTCAAGCTTTAAACTGAGGGAATTGATCCCTCAGCTTATAGTAATCTTCCCAAGTGGCTTCTTCAGGAGAAAGATTAAGCCACTGCACCAACACTTGAACAGAAGAAGAGTTGCCCTGCTTAACCAATCTCCTCTCCAAAATGGCCACAGGCTCCACCAAGAACTGTCCTTCAGGACCCACAGAAGGCAATGTAGAAGAAACAGAGTAATTTCCCACAGCCTGCTTCAGCTGAGACACATGAAAGACAGGGTGTACCTTTGAATTGTCAGGGAGCTTAAGTTTGTAGGCCACTTTTCCCACCTTGAGCACAATTTGAAAAGGGCCATAAAACCTAGCAGAAAGCTTGTAGTTACTCCTAAGCTGAATGGAACTCTGTCTATAGGGCTGCAGTTTGAGAAAGACCCAATCCCCAACTTGAAAAGTCCTTTCAGTCATGTGCTTGTTTGCATAAGTCACCATTCTCTCTTGAGCTTTGGAAAGATTGTCTTTTAGCAAATGCAGCAACTTAGCCCTATCTCTCACAAACTCATCCACCTCAGAGATCCCAGTACTGTTGAGCTGATGAAAATTGTAATGCTGGGGAGGAAATCCATATAAGGCTTGAAAGGGAGTCATTTGCAATGCAGTGTGATAGTTGGTGTTATACCACCATTCAGCCAAACTCAGCCACTTAGCCCACTTCTTAGGCCTATCACCAGTCAGACACCTGAGGTAGACCTCCAAGCACTGATTCAATCTTTCACTCTGACCATCTGTTTGAGGGTGGTAAGCAGTAGTATACTTCAGCTGTGTACCCATAGCTTTGAATAAGGCATTCCAGAAATGACTGAGGAAAATGGGATCCCTGTCACTGACTATAGAACTAGGAAGGCCATGTAGCTTACAGACATTGTGGAAGAAGACTTCAGCTACACCAGCAGCAGTGTATGGGTGAGCTAGAGCAATAAAATGACCATATTTAGTTAACCTGTCAATCACCACTAAAATAGTGGTCTTGCCTTCTGAAACTGGTAATCCCTCCACAAAGTCCTTAGCAATGTGATTCCAAGACTGATCTGGAATGGGTAATGGTTGAAGCAGACCTGGATAAGGGAGGTGCTCAGATTTCATCCTTTGACATATGTCACATTGCTTAACCCAAGCTTTCACCTGTTTCTTCAGTCCATTCCAAGTGAACAAGGACTTGATTCTCTTATAAGTACCAAGAGTACCTGAATGTCCACCAACCCCAGTGTTGTGCAGCTCCTTTATGATTTGTGACCTGAGGTCAGTTTGATCTCCCACATATAGCAATTTCCCTTGTTTGAGAACTCCATCTTCTAAAGAATACCCTGGCACCCCCATTGGATCAATAGCTAGCACCACCATCTGAGCTTGTACCCATGCATCACCTTTATAGCTATCTTTTAGGTCATGCAACCATTTAGGAGTCACATTGGACACAGCAGCACATTGAGCTGTCTCCTCTTGTAATAACACAACACTTCTAGACAAGGCATCAGCAGCCTTGTTGTCTTGCCCCTTCTTATAGTGAATTTCATACTGCAACCCTAGGAGTTTGGAGATCCATTTCTGCTGCAAGACTGTTGTCAATTTCTGCTCCAAAAAATATTTGAGACTGTGGTGATTAGTGTTGATAATGAACTTAGACCCTTCCAAATAAGGTCTCCATTTAGCTATTGCATGTACTAGTGCCAGCAATTCTTTCTCATAAGTAGAGAGTCCCAGATGCCTTGCAGAAAGAGCCTTACTATAATAAGCTATTGGCTTGTGCTGCTGCATAAGTACAGCTCCAATTCCATCATAACATGCATCAGTTTCCACCACAAAAATCTCTTTGAAGTTTGGCAATGCTAGAACTGGAGCAGTCAGCATTGCTTGTTTGAGCTTCTCAAATGCAGAAGTAGCTTCCTCACACCACACAAAACTCCCCTTTTTCAGCAATTGAGTGAGTGGTCTAGCTATTTCTCCATAACCCCTGACAAACCTTCTATAATAGCCAGTAAGCCCCAAAAAAACCCTGAGCTCTTTGATGTTTTTAGGGGTGGGCCAATCAGCCATGGCTCTCAACTTCTTGGGATCTGTCTGTACTCCTTCTTTACTAATAATGTGCCCCAAATATTCTACTGAACTCATTCCAAAACAGCACTTACTCATTTTAGCAAAGAGCTGGTGATGCCTCATAGTGTCAAACACTAACTTGAGATGATGCTGGTGCTCATATATATTAGAATTGTAGACCAAAATATCATCAAAGAAGACTAGTACCATTTTCCTTAGAAAATCTTTGAACACTTCATTCATGAGACATTGAAAAGTGGCTGGGGCATTAGTAAGTCCAAATGGCATTACCTTAAACTCATAGAGACCTTGATGAGTTCTAAAAGCAGTTTTGTAGATGTCTTGATCTGCCATTCTCACCTGATGATAGCCAGCTCTTAGATCCAACTTTGTGAACACAGTGGCATCTTTCAATTCATCCATCAACTCATCTATGACTGGTATTGGAAATTTGTTCTTAATGGTAATGTCATTTAAACCCCTATAATCCACACAAAATCTCCAAGTCCCATCCTTCTTCTTGACCAAAAGAACAGGTGCTGCAAAAGGGCTAGTACTGGGTTGAATTGTACCACTATCCAGCATTTCCTTAACCATTTTCTCCATTTCATTCTTCTGCAAAAATGGATACCTATAAGGTCTCAAACAAACTGGATTAGCACCTTCTTTGAGTGGAATGTGGTGGTCTTGAGCTCTTTTGGGAGGTAGTTGAGTGGGTTCAGCAAAAATGTCTTGGTATTGTTGTATTAGTGGCTGCAATTGTGCTGGTATCTCTGGTTTTTCCTCAACGGAGTTGATGGTGTACAATTGAGCTGACATGAGTGGTAGCTGCTGATTACAGTACTTTTGCATCACTTGTAGTTGCACTTCAGCCACTGAACTGTCTGCACTGCTAGCTGGCAGGATCACTTCTTTTCCTTGATAAGTGAATCCAAAAGCTCTAGTGTTGAAGTCTAGAGAAATTGGACTTACTTCCTTCAGCCATTGAGCTCCTAGTACCAAATCACATCCCCCAAGAGGTAGCACTCTCAAATCAGTCTGAATGGTACATTTCTGCAGCTGAATTTTCACTTGTTGACACACTCCTTTACTGTCAATCACACTTCCATCAGCCACTGAGACTTGCATTGTTTTGTTACCAGAAATGTTACAATCCACCTTCCTAGCTGTATTTTGATCAATGAAATTATGTGTACTCCCAGTGTCAATTAAAATGTGCACCATTTTCCCATTAATGTGACCAATAATCCTAATGGTGTCAGCAGCTGTTAAGCCAGACATGGCATGCACAGAAATACTAGGAGTTAATTCAGTACTCACCAATTCAACTGTTTCTGGTAGCTCCCCAATAGTGTTGTCCTCAGCTGTAACAATCTCTTTGTCATCCTCCTCTTCACTACCAATCAACAAGTACAAAGTCTTCTTAGTGCATTTATGTCCTGGGGTGTAGGACTCATCACAATAGAAACAAAGTTTTTTATCTCTTTTCTCTTTCATTTCTGCTGCAGAAAGTCTTTTGAACACAGGTGGACTTTTCTGTCCTGGACTAATTTCTTTCAAAGTGGAATGCTGCTCATCTTTGGCTTGCCACCAATTACCACTCTTGCTCTTGTTAACATTGGAGCTATTAGAACTGTGCTTCAACCATCCCTTCATGTTGTTTTGAATAGTTAACTCCACTGATTTGATGTGCATTTCTTGCAGCCTAGCCATAGCCTTGGCCTGAGATAGGGTTTGAGGAAATTGTAGTTGAACAACACTTTGTATGTCATTTTTGAGTCCACTCAAAAAAATTTTGATAAAATATATGTCATCCATCCATGGAAACATAGCTTTCACTCTAGGCCTTAGAGTCTCAAACCTGTTTTGGTATTCCAACACAGCGGTTTGTTGCACCAATTTGCTAAATTCACCTAGTAAATTTTCATGTCCAGGTTCAGCAAACTCTCCACAAATCATCTCACCAAATTGTGTCCATGTTAGCTTCTCAAGTTCAGCAATTTCAGACCTGTACCAACTCTCAGCTTCTCCTTCCATGTGTAATGACACTAGTACTAATTTCTGTTGATCAGTCATTTTATAGATCTGGAAATACCTCTCTACCTTCTGCAACCATCTCAAAGGATCTTGTCCATTAAACCTAGGGCATTCCAATTTAGGCATTGGAATGGTGGAATTTGTATAGTTCCTTACACAAACATTTTCTTCTTCTTTCATAACACCTTTCAACACTGAATTAGGTATGAAATCTGGCCTTCTAAACAATCCATCACCACAGGAATTACTCTCATGATCCATTTCTACTTTCTCTTTACATTTCGGAGTGTTCAAATTCCTCTGATTGTTCAACAACTTCCTAAACTGTTCATCAAACTTGTGTTCAATTCTCTCAATTCCAGAATCTAACTCAAGCTTCAAATTCATAGAAATTTCTGTAAATTTGTGGTTAATACCTTCACCGAGACTCACGAATTGAACTCGTAGATCATCCAACGTCTGTTCCACCTCGTTGATTCGCTCCTCCATCACATCAACCCTAACTACCGGATCTGATGAATCCATCTGTTGATCCTTCTTCCTTGTCACCATTTCTGCTCCGCCGTGGTTCGAAACCAGGCTCTGATACCAACTTGAGAGGATCTCAGCTCTCAGATGGCCGGAAATGGCCCTGCGACGGTGTTTGATCGGAGTTTGGGGAGAGAGAGAAGACGAGAGAAGAGAGAATGAGAGATAGAGAGAGATGCAGAATGAAAGAGGGGAGGGATTTGATATTATTATTCCTCATAACAAATTACATCCAGTCCCCCCTTATATACTAACAGGGGGAGGCAATTGACAATACAAGAAACTAGTAACGGCTGCTGAGTCAGCTAGCTGTTACTAGTGGACCAATCACGAGCTAAGGACGTGCCACGCTGTCTCACCGTGTGGCGCCACTTCAGTACGACACCGTTCCATTTAATAATTCAAATGGAACGGTCAATGGCTAATGAACGGCGTAGATCTTCCCGGTTGGTTGATCGGACGGCTGCCGCTCTCTCCCATTACACGACCACAGTTTGTCTCACTTTGCAGTTCAGTCCTAATTAGACAACCACCGTTTGTGAGTGATTGCAGTTTAGTCCTTGCCACTGAATCCTGACAGCTGCTGGACGTGTTCTGGGTTGCCGGACTTGGCTCAGACGGCGGTGAAGGCGTGGGTGGTGCTCGGTTCGCCGCCGTTTGCGACTGTTGTTGTTGTGGATCGATTGTCTGATGTGGCATCTGGTTTCGGTTTTCGCCAGCGATGTTGATGGTTGTCTGTGGGGTGGCTGTGGGTTTGGCGTGGATGGTGGATTGGGTGGAGCTTGCCGGCTTCGGGGAAGAAGACCGGACCAGGAGGTTGTTGTTTGGCGGATCGTGGGTATTGTCGATCTGTTGGTGTGGGGTTTCCTCCGGCTGTTTGACACGCTCCAACTGCAAGTGCACAGTTGTCGGTGCAGTAATAATCGGAAAAGTCCGGATTGTCGAACCCAAAGGACTTCGTGTAACTAACTATTAAGTTCGTTCTTTATGTGGGCAAAGCGCAGTTGTTTTGTGATTTCTAATCCTACTAAATATTAAAATAACAATTATCTCAAATAATTCAAAGAATTATTTCAAGATTAACGAGCACGGGTTGATATTGTTGTTTATCAAATGTAATTAAATTCAGGATATCTCTACGGATCACTAGGGATGTCACACTACGTTGGATTTATGTTTTACTAACACGATAATTTCTTATTCTAGTTAAACGAGCAATTGTATATTGAAGATGTCTCAACCAATAACTATGCCTAAACTATCGTAACTGATTCCTCTAGCTTACTCAAGTTCAAACACGCATTACGATACTAATTTCTACTCTTGTTCTTAGCTAACTAGCAAGATTCCTCAACCCTAGATACGGCTAGTGTGTATTTCAATTTTCCGGGCAACAAACGTAGATTCCTCTATCGTTCATAACCTAGCACAATCCTATTAATACGTCTATCAATAGAAAAGATGAATTAAAAACATGAAATACACATAACTAGATAAGAAAACATCAATTAAGCTCAAAAGCATGAGAGTAAATCCATAAACCACAAGTTGTAGTGATCAAACCCTAGTTTCCTACGAGATATCCCAAAATAAGGGTTTAGCTACTCATAATCATGTTCATAATACAAAGTTTCATGATCAAGTATCAAAATCTAGAGAAGAAAAGAAGAAGAGAAGCCAAACGGATGATCCAAGCTCTCGACCTAGCTCCCAAGCACTCCAAGCACGACTTCCAAGGTGTGTTCTGATGTTGAATCCCGTTCCCCAATGTTTCCTTAGTCTTTTGTGGCTTCAAACTCCCAAAACTATGCCAAAATAGCGAAAACAGCCCAAAAATTCGATCCTGGCCGCCAGAGGTAATCGTACGATTACCTTGAAGTAATCGTACGATTACTTTCCTCATAGGTAATCGTACGTTCACCTTCAAGTAATCGTACGATTACTTCTGGATGAAGGTAATCGTACGATTACCTTGAGGTAAGTGTACGATTACTTTTCATCCTCTTCCATTCAATCTTCAACTTCTTGCTCTTTTTTCCTTTCGTCTTCACTTCCCGAGCATCCCTTTGAGCCTCCAACTTTTCCGAAGTTCACTTTTGCTCCAACGCCACGTCCCGAGCTCCCGGTTCCTGAAAACCACAACACGAAAAACATACCGGAAGATCAAACGTGATAAAATATATCAAAAATCAATGCAAAAAGTGCCCGGACTCATCATTAACGTGCAAAGACTCAACATGCTCAAATTTAGCAAGAAATGATCCAAAATCTATCAAAACGCATCGGAATACACGCAAAACGGTGAGAAAACATATAAGAATATAACTCCAAATATGGAGTTATCAAATATCCCCACACTTACCCGTTGCGCGTCCCGAGCAACAATTCAAGTCTCAAACTATCTCAAATCATCCGAACCTCCCTCCTCTCATCTCACCTCTTGAGTCAACCGTTCCAACCAAGACCATTGCATACTTTTCAACTTACCAATTGCATACTAACCTCAATTAGCCGACTCAACACACGACGACTCAATACAAGACTCAACGATGCAACAATATGATGCAATGCAAATATATGACTCGATCCTACACAACACATATATACACAAAACGTCTTTTTAGGCGAGATCGGGCAATCTCAATTAGCTCAAATCGGTTCTCATGGAGTGATGAAGAATCTAGGAACGAGGTATGAATTGCAACTAAAATTGACAACAAGAATTTCCCTTAGTTAGTATAGAAAGCCTAGCTTTACTACGTGTAAGAATAACCTACCTCTTCGCGTGTGCCGATAAATAAGAGGCTACGCTAGGCTAAGCCACATTCAAGGTCCGAGCTCCTATTCCGCTAACGGGTTAAAATGTAGAGGCTTAGGGACAAAAAGATAATCATGTAGTAACAAGTCCTAAGCGTCACCTTCTCACTTTAAAACCCACATCTCACACACCCTCACCACGATGATAGGAACCGCAACCCGAAACTCACCATCTCCGGCCCTCGATCCCCTCAAACCCCGGTACAATAACGAATTCCGTGGCCACCGTCGTGAAACATGCACAAGATGAACATCGTCGTCAATGAAATAGTTGCTTCCACCACTCGGTCTTCATTAAGCTCAAACTTTATTCCCTTATTTCATCTCTCCTTTTTTTTCTCTCTTTTTTTTTTTTTTTTTTCTTTTCTTTTTTTTTTTTTTTTTTTTTTTTTTTTTTTTTTTTTTTTTCAAATCTCTCAATATCCAAAACACAATGTCACAACGTATATCTCGAGTGGTCTTCCAAGTGTTAAGCCATACAAAACCCGTTAAGGGGAGGAAGTAAACAATCCAATGAATATATATCACAAGTAAAATCCATCTCCCCCTAACTCAATGAAATACACGGTGCCACCAAACAAAGCCGCAAACAAATCCAAGTACAAGTATGGGGATGGAGTCGTCACAAGCTCAATCTCTATGTCCGTAGTCAAAAGTCGACATCCCCACACTAGAATATATCCATGTCCCCTCTCAAGTAATCAAAGCAATATAAGTCTCGTGCTTAATCCAACCGATCCTCCTACACCAAGATGATGAAAAGAAACGATCCCTAGCACGATCCACCAATTAAATCACCCAACCCAATTTGTGCGTATTAGATGCCACGCACTCACGGCTCTCCACAACTGTGTCCATGGTGTAATGACATGGAACACCGCCACACCGAAGTGCGCAAGCCTGCTCTCACTCACCCTCGCATTCCCCTCGATAATCAGAAATGAAGTACAAGCGATACGTAAGACTCACACAAATATATCGTGAAGCACTCCCTCATCGAACCCCCTCAACTACAAACACCCTCGTGACGCACTAAAGCGGTGATTCTAACCAATCGATGATGAAGGCCAAGAATCGTCACCCTAAGTTCAGAGGTTATCAAAGAATCCAAGGTTCGAAATAGGGTTCACTAGTGGTCCTACAAGGTAAGTTCTATAAGCAGTGAGTGCTCTAATACACACCTCGCACAGCTGTTTCGTGTGCCACTACGAGGCGGGTTGGCGACTACCTAAGACGTACACATGAATGTTCGGCTTGTTTAGCTCACACCTAGCTCAACTCTTGTAAGAAAACAAGGCACACACTTTAGATTTGAAAATCATTTAAGTGTCGTAAAATAGGTAGGTATTCCCGTAAAGAAAGTCTCTCTATACATACTAAGGGGAACTCAAATTGTCATTTTCGGTCACACGTCATACCCTATGCCTAAAGTTCTCACACTCCTCGATTTTCCAAATTCAAGCTTCTTTTGATTGCCCTTTCTCAATTTTCAATTTGTTTTCAGTTTTATTTTTTTAGATTTTTTTTTTTTTTTTTTTTTTTTTTTTCTTTTTTTAATATTCCCTACTCTATATGCATGGGCCGACTCTAAAGAAGACTCGAAACTGACTTGATTTGGGTAGGTGGACTCAATTAAATAAAACGTGCACTAAACATAAACTACTCACAATACGACACAAACGACACGGACACAATATATATAAACACGACACGGACTACAAAACTGACACAAACAACCTAAACAACCTATATGTAACTGGTGAATGCAGACAGACACGGACTTGGCTAATGAAAGGCTGAGAAACCCCCCCACACTTGAACGCGTCGTTGTCCTCAACGAATGCATAGGCAAGCGAAAAGACTCAGCATTCAAATGCAGGGAGTGGTAAGTCTACTCGGACGAATCCTCGTCGTCCTGGTCCTGGTCTCCGGAGTAAGCATCCGAATGGTACTCGTAGGCACCAGGGTAGGACTCTTGGCCACTAGGCCACTGATCTCTCGGTAATCCCACATGAGTGGACAACGCCTCTAACCACTGGTCCTGACGGTGCTGATGCAAACTCACCTGACGTAGGCCCTGACCGAGGTTACGCAAGCCACTGCGATGATGCTCAAACTGCCGAGCACTCATGTCAGCCACATAATCACGGGACCGACCATTGGAGTTAAGGGTCATGGTCCTAGTCAGTCTCAACTCGGACATCAAGTCCGCTAAGGTCACACTCGGCTGGCCAGGGTCAACGACAGGGGGTGGTACAGGCGGAGGTGGAACGGGAGTAGGAGCTGGAGGAGTAGGAGCTGGAGGAGTAGGAGCCGCTCGCGAGGAAGAGGCTCTTTTCTTAGCCTTTCCTGTAGGAGGTCTAGAACTAGCTCCTGCCTCCATCACCACTACATCCTTGAACGGGTCAGGGATTTTGTCAAACATTCTCGGAGCCTTGGGTGTGATGTCTAGCTCTCCATCAGGTACGACAGCCCCGCACTTCTTAGCTAAGTGCAAAAGTAAGAAACTATGGCCCACAGATTTCCTATTTTTCTCTTCAAATCTCTCATGCAAATACAGGAAAATCCGCCTAGGGATGTCTATCCGATGCCCCCTCGATAGACACAGAGCCATGACACACACCTCAAAATCAACGTAATTGGGAGCCGAAACTCCCAACACCCATGACGCCAACAGCTCAATAAGCCACCGTGGCTTAGGTAGCAAGTATCCGACTGGGAGCTTCCAATGCCTGATATTGGTTTTAGACCTGTCCCAGTCGGCCCCTGGCACCCCCGCAAAACAAAATGCTGACACCTCATTAATGAGAGTCTGCTGGTCTTTCTGCAGATAAACCCTAAACTGACAGGGTGCCGTCAACGGGGGCCACTTAAGCGCGGCGGCGATGTTCTCAGAGGACAAAACAAGCCAGTTCCGACGACAATAAATGACACGAGGGTCATTGAGCCTAGCCGTCTCACCCTCATCAGTGTATCTCGCATTTGCATAAATTTCACGAGTCAACACAGAACTGGCTTTCTCTTTCACTAATTCCATCCACCCCGCAAAATTTTCAGCCTCCGCGACCTTTAGTAGGTCTTCGGGCAACCCCTCTAGTGGAAACAGTTTCTCAACCTGAACACCTCTATTAATCCTAGGGTTTGACGTGTAATACCCTTGGGCACTTGCCGAAATAAACCTAAAGTCGCAATAGACCCCGCCCCTATCAATTGCTAACTTGTTGTCGTCCGGCGCATGACCACGACCCTTTCGAATTGGGGGCAAAGAGGATGGAACGGGTGTAGTGAATACCCTAAGTTCAGGGGATAACGGGATGACCAATTTGGCACCCGAGTTACCCCCCTTTTGAACAGTCTCCGTGTCAGAATCGTTCCCCCCACTTCCCCCAGGTAATGTGTAGTCTGGGTCGTTGTCACGACTCGTTCTCGCACGTTTACTCATTTTAATCAAGTAGAACAAGATAACACAAGTAATGTAACAAAAACAAGAACGTGCACAGTGACAAGTTGTGTACAGTTATATGGCAATCAAACACGTAGCACACAATCCTAGGACTTTAATCAATCGCCCCCAAACACGCTTCTAAGCGCAACAAAAAGTAAATCGGGCTTTTACTCAATTGTGCCTAGACTCGAATATGGAAATTGGGCGAGAGATTAGGACGTACCTACGTGCCCGGAGCAAGTCTTACGGGCACGAATTTGCAGAATTTCGACCACCCGGGCTGATTTAGGGTCGCCGAAATTTTTGTTCCGAATTCTTCAATTGATTTGTGCTTTTTGCTCCTTGCGGTGTCCCCGTCGAAACCCTCGAATATCTTCTTCAAATTCGACCTCAATCCCTTCCAATTGCAGATTCACTCTCAAACCCTAGCTTGCCCCTTTCTTCAATTCACCACCAATTGGAATTGTGGTAGTGGTGGTGATGTCTCTGTGATGTTGATGGTGGTGGTTGGAGATGGCGGTGGTGGTGGTGGAGAGAGAGAGTGTAGGCGGCGGCGATGGTGAGGGGGAGAGAGGACTGTCGGGTTGGAGAGAGAGTGAGAAGGCTGGTGGGTTTGGTGAGAGAGAGAGGTAGCAGCAGCGGCGTAGTGACGGCGGTGGTGGCGGTGGTGAAGTGGTGGAGGTGGTGGTTGCTTGTTGCTGTGCGGCGATGATGATTGCAGAGGAGAGGGGACGGGTCGATGGGAAGAAGATGGAGAGAATAAAAAAAAATTTTGTTTTAACCCCATTACATGCCCGTTCGAAAGTAATCGTACGATTACTTTTATGTAATCGTACGATTACATGAAAGTAATCGTGCGATTACTTTGGCTACGAATGGGCAGTGGTTTTTTCATGAAAGTTCACTTCAAAAAATTTTCTAAGTAAGAAGTAATCGTACGATTACTTCTAAGTGATCGTACGATTACTTTTAAAGTAACCGTACGATTACTTTTAAGTAATCGTGCGATTACTTTCAAGGTAACCGTACGATTACTTTAAGGTAATCGTACGATTACTTGAAAGTAATCGTGCGATTACTCTTGGTACGAATGGGCAGTGAGTTTTCATGAAAATTCCACCCAAAAATTTTTTCTAAGGCAAAAGTAAACGTACGATTACCCTAAGGTAATCGTACGATTACTTTTGTGCAGTAGAAAATTTTTAATAGCCAAAATATAACCTTTACCTCGTATTTTGATCCCGAACTCCGATGAATGTGATTTTTGCACCTTTGGATCCCTTTTCCGACGTATGTCTTGCTCATAAAAATAACGTCCCGTTTCCGGATCGTTTTCCCGTCTTTTCTCAATTATCGCTTAATTACGCGAAAAATATCCAAATTGTGCCTAATTTGCCGCTTTCTTCAAAATTTTGCCATCACCTTCATCAAGACGGGGAGTGCGGGATCTCTTCTCATGTAGAAAAATTCCCAAAGTCCGGGGAATCTTTCATTCTTCGATTTCGCGCTTCCAAAGGCTCGTTTTGCATTTCCGGATGCTTTTGGACGCCGTTTAGCATCCTTTTTCGTCGTTTTTGCTCGTTTCTTTGGTTTGTCATGGATCTCCTCGACCTTGAGACTCCATTTATGGTATAAAAGATTCCCAAAGTCCGGGGAACCTTTCATTCTTCAATTTGCTCATTCCAAAGACTCGTTTGGCAATTCCGGATGCTTTTTGGCTCCCTTTTCCTCTTCGCAACATCCTTTTTGGCATAACTTCTTCGTCCGGACTCCGATATACGCGATCCACCTATCCACAGAAAGCTCTCGAACACCCCCACACTATGGCACTGTTCAAATCAGCTCACAATCCTGTCTTCAAAAATTTACCTCGTAATCCGTGCCATTGTGTCAGCTTTCTCATTCTCTTTACGTCTTCTTCGCGTATATCAAGAAGGGGAGTCCGGAAACTTGATCTTCCCCAGGTGCGTGTGTTGAGTACGTGTAGGAATGGCGTCAATCATCCATTTCTTCATTCCGGGTCCCGATACGCGTTTTGGCTTGCTTCTTCTCGTTTTTCGTGCAATTCTTCACTCGCGTATCAAGAAGGGGGATCCGGAATAGGCCTTCCACCTAGAATTCCTGCACATACTCATTGAAAATATTAAATCCACTCTCTCGCACCTCTCAAATAGTTAGAACAAAATCAAATAACAAAACAGTATTGAAATCTACACTATGCAGTAAATAGGTTGGGTTGCCTCCCAACAAGCGCTTTGTAATTTAAGGTCGACGGCCCGACCAAGTTACCTCAAATGAGCTCAGATATCGGGAATTGGTTTGAGGCTCTCGATAACCCCAATGAAATTCCCGTCCACGTACGGTTTTGCTCGCTGTCCATTTACCTTGAACCTGTTCCCATTCTCAGCTTCTACCTCGAGCGATCCCCATGGGTAAACCTCTGTAATTGTAAATGGACCACTCCACCTTGATTTCAGCTTGCCCGGAAACAGTTTCAGTCGGGCGTTGAATATCAGTACCTTCTGGCCTACTCTGAAATCTCGCGGAATGATATGCTTGTCATGCCATTGCTTGGTCCTCTCTTTGTATATCTTGGCACTCTGATATGCCATCAACCTGTGTTCTTCTAACTCAAGCAACGCCTGCTTTCTTTGCTCACCAGAGAGCTTAGCATCCAGGTTCAGTTTCTTGAGCGCCCAAAACGCTTTGTGCTCAAGTTCTACCGGCAAATGACATGATTTCCCGAAAACTAGTTGGTAGGGAGACATGCCAAGGGGAGTCTTGTATGCAGTCCGATATGCCCATAAACTATCGTCCAAGTGTAGAGCCCAGTCTTTGCGCCCTGGATTGACAGTTTTTTCTAGAATCCCCTTTATCTCACGGTTAGACACTTCAGCTTGTCCATTGGATTGCGGATGGTAGGCCAATGAGATTTTGTGTGTCTTTACCCCGTACTTGCTCAAGGTATTGGCAAAAACCTTGTTCACAAAGTGTGATCCCTCATCGCTAATAATGGCTCTAGGCGTTCCAAACCTTGTGAATATATTCTTGCGTAAGAATCTCTCGACTGTAGCACTATCATTCTTTGGACAAGCCAGAGCCTCCACCCATTTGGTGACATAATCAACCGCCAACAGAATATACAGATTACCAAGCGACGATGGGAATGGCCCCATAAAATCAATCCCCCACACATCGAATGGTTCTACTTCTAACACGAAATTTTGAGGCATTTCATTTCGGTTAGAGATATTACCTGTTCTTTGGCATCGGTCACACTGCTGCACAAATAGATGGGCGTCTTTATGCAAGGTTGGCCAATAGAAACCACTCTGAAGTACCTTCGCAACTGTGCGTGATTTGCCGAAATGTCCCCCACAGTTCAACTCGTGGCAGTGTCTAAGGATCTCCAACGTGTCCGGTTCCGCAACACATCTCCGCAATACATTGTCCGCCCCCAACTTGAACAGATAAGGATCATCCCAGAAATACTGTCGCGCGTCTGCAAAGAACTTCTTCCTCTGGTGATAATTCAGGTCCTTGGGCACAATGTTGAGTGCCTTGAAATTTGCCAAGTCAGCAAACCAAGGCACAGCTGCAACCACAACCATGAGCTGCTCATCTGGAAAATCCTCTCGAATCGGCAAATCTTCCTGCTTATCGTTCTCCAGTCTTGACAAATGGTCTGCAACCACATTCTCTACCCCTTTTTTATCTTTGATTACCACATCGAACTCTTGCATCAATAACACCCACCGGATCAATCTTGGCTTGGCGTCCTTCTTGGTGAGAAGGTACTTGAGGGCTGAATGGTCCGTGAAGATCGTCACCTGAGAACCCACAAGATATGGACGAAACTTGTCCAACGCAAATATGATTGCCAACATCTCTTTCTCCGTGGTAGCATAATTAACCTGTGCATCATTAAGAGTACGACTGGCATAATAAATGACGTGAGCTACCTTATCTTTCCGCTGGCCTAGAACTGCTCCCACCGCATAGTCACTAGCATCACACATGAGCTCAAACGGTAGGGACCAGTCTGGTGTGGTGATGATAGGCGCGCTAATCAGCTTTTCCTTGAGCAAATCAAAAGCTGACTTGCACTCCGCATTAAAATCAAAAACCGCGTCCTTCTCAAGCAATCCACACAAAGGTTTTGTGATCTTCGAGAAATCTTTAATGAAGCGCCGATAGAACCCTGCATGTCCCAAGAAACTCCTTACCCCTTTAACAGAGGTAGGGTAAGGAAGCTTCTCAATAACCTCAATCTTGGCTCTATCCACCTCTAATCCTTTGCTGGAGATCTTGTGGCCCAAAACAATACCTTCGGTAACCATGAAGTGACACTTCTCCCAGTTGAGCACTAGGTTGGTGTCAATGCATCTATCAAGAACCCGGGCCAACTGCTGCAGGCAGTCTTCGAATCCATCACCATAGAGCGAGAAGTCGTCCATGAACACTTCAAAATTCTGCTCCATCATATCAGAGAAGATCGACATCATACACCTCTGAAACGTAGCAGGTGCGTTGCATAACCCGAAAGGCATGCGTCTAAAAGCGAAAGTCCCATAAGGACAAGTGAATGTCGTCTTCTCCTGGTCAGCTGGCTCAATTGCTATCTGGTTGTACCCGGAGTACCCATCCAAAAAGCAGTAATGAGAGTGATGTGCCAGCCTATCAAGCATCTGATCAACGAATGGAAGGGGAAAATGATCCTTCAAAGTGGCATCATTGAGCTTGCGGTAATCCATGCAAACTCTCCACCCAGTAACAGTACGCGTAGCAATTTGATCACCTTTTTCCCCTTCCACCACAGTTATACCACCCTTCTTAGGGACACATTGCACCGGGCTAGTCCATGTGCTGTCGGAAATCGGATAAATGATGCCCGCCTCCAACCATTTAAGCACTTCTTTCTTCACCACCTCCTGCATGTGAGGATTGAGGCGGCGCTGAAACTGAACTACCGGCTTCTTGTCTTCCATGAGCCGAATCTTGTGCTGGCAAACTGTGGGGCTGATCCCCTTGATATCCGCTATGGTCCATCCCATAGCTGCCTTTCTCTCCTGTAGCACCTTGAGAAGCTGCTCCTCCTGTTCCCTGTCCAAACATGCAGACACAATCACAGGTAAAGACTCATTAGATCCCAAGTATAGATATTTCAAATGTACAGGTAAAGGCTTTAATTCTAAAATAGGAGCAGTAATAAGAGAAGGAGTAAGAATCTTCCTGCTTCCCTCATTAAAGAGGGGTAGGGGCTGACGCCAATGAACATCAAATGCTTGCTCTTTCTCGCTGGAATCAAGTAGAACAAGCTCCTCATATAGCTGCTCCAATAAAATATCATCCTGGTCGTCCGGCGTGTAAGCCTCCACCCCGAAGCACTGCTCACTTACCGCATATGCGGGAAACTTCATAGCCTCAAATACATTGAAGGCCACCTTCTCATCGTTGATCTGCATAGTCAGCTCCCCATTGGCCACATCAATGATAGTCCTCCCAGTAGCTAGGAATGGGCGACCCAAAATAAGAGGAACATCATCGTCAGCCTCCATGTCTAAGATCACAAAATCCGCTGGGAAGATGAGTCCTTCAACTCTCACTAATACGTCCTCCAAAACTCCTCTGGGGCGTTTTATAGTGCGATCAGCCATCTGCAAACACATCCTGGTAGGCTTAGGATCTCCCACACCAAGTTGCTCAAACACCGAGGTGGGCATCAAATTAATACTTGCACCCAGATCACATAATGCTCTTCCATGAAACGCATCTCCCAAAGTGACAGGAATGATAAAACCGCCCGGATCTTTCATCTTCTTTGGTAGCGCCTTTTGCACAACCGCGCTACACTCCTCATTCAGAGTCACGGTTTCAAAGTCATCCATGCGCCTCCTATTAGAAAGGAGGTCCTTGAGAAACTTGGCGTATTTCGGCATTTGTGAAATGGCCTCCGCAAAAGGTATGTTAATGTGCAATTTCTTGAAGATATCCACAAACTTCTTGAAATGCTTGGCATCTTCTTGGCTTTTCAATCTCTGCGGGTATGGCACTCGCACACTGTATTCCTCCCTTGGCTTCTGTTTTTCATCCGACTTCCTCACCGTGTCCTTTGATTGGGGAGTCACGGTAGGCACGGGAATCTCTTCATCTAAGGCTTTCTCAGTGGCCTTAGTCGCTTCAGCCCGTGCATGGGTAGGATATGGGGGATCCTGGGTTGTGGTCCCACTGCGAGTAGTAATAGCCTTCAATTGCTCAGGTGGAGTGATAGTGTTAGACGGGAGTATACCTGGTGGCAGTCGAGGATTCTGATTAGCTATTTGGCCAATTTGTGTCTCATGATTCTTTAACGAGGCTTCCATAGCGACAATTTTGCTCTCAATCTTATCGTTGCTAGCTAACAGTTTCCTCAACATAGCATTTGTATCCTGTTCTTCTGAGAGTGGGGCCGGGGCCTGTTGTTGTGGAGCCTGTCTCTGAGCTTGGTATGGAACATTTGGCCTATGACCTGGCGCATATAACCCACTATTCGGATTGGCATAGCTGAAGTTGGGGTGATTGCGATTGTTGGGGTGATATGTGTTTGGCCATTGCTGCTGTCTTTGCTGACCCATGTAGTTCACGTCTTCAATGCCATCCCCATATCCCTGATTTGCATCTGCTACCATCTCTCCCACTGACTTCACCTGTGCCGATGGATTCAAATGACTGAAAGCCGATGTCATAACTGCCATCTGATGTTCAAATTTCTGTTCCACCATAGACTCTATCTTACTAACCAATGCCCCATCTGATTTCGTGTTTCTACGAGTCTCAGACCTCGTGGATTCACGTTTTGCTACATTATCAAGCAGATCACGACATCTCTGTAGTCCCATTCCCATAAAATTTCCTTGAGCCATCATGTCTAGCTCACTAGCAGTTTCTCTGTCCAAGGCATTATAAAAGTAATGGAGAAGTTTATACCATGGCTCCCCATGAGTAGGGCATCTGCGAAGGAGTTGGTTGAACTTTCTCCACGTGTCACCCAGAGAATCATCTTCCTGCTGTTTAAATGTAGTTATGTCTGCCATCCGTTGAGCAACCTTGGATGGTGGAAGATACTTCCTGAGAAACTCTCTGCTACAATCTGCCCATGTAACTATGCTGCCTGCTGGAAGTTCCATAAGCCATGTCTTTGCCTTTCCCGATAAAGAGAAGGGGAAAAGCATGAGCTTTATAGTCTCGATTGGCACTCTCTGGTCATACATGGTAGAAGTAATCTGCTCGAAGTTGAGCAAGTGCTGATGTGGATCATCACTCGGGGCTCCTGTGAATAAGCACTCATCCCTAACCATATTGATCAACGGTTGGCGAATCTCGAAATGCGCGGCATTAATCTGCGGCCTGACAATGGTAGGCTGATATCCATCCGGTGTAGTTCTGAAGTAGTCCACCAAAGGACGGTCATCCTCCTCAGCATTGTTGACTTGCTCTACTACGTTCCGGCCGTTATTGTTCCGATTATTACCCCCATTGTTCCCATTGCCACCGTTGTTTCCACCATTAACTCCTCCATTGTTCCCATTAACTATTTCTGCACCAGGGAGTTGTTGTGGATTCTGGGGATTCATGCGATCAATCATGGCTTGCATCGCAGCCATTTGAGCCCTAAGCTCCTCAGTTTCCCTTGCTCGATTTGCTGCATCCTCCACAGCTGCAGCTCTAGCTGCTTCCGCATCTTCGAGGCCCTTGCGGAACCTCTCAAGCTCAGCTCTAGTTTGCTCGTCCATTTGAACTGAATTTGCTTTCCTCTTGTCTCTATTCTGTGCTCGCAATAAGGATTCCGGGTCTTCAAGTGTTGGATGCAAAGGCTCGTCTCTAGAACGTGACATGCACCAAATGAATCAGACCTGAAACGCGAATCACACACACAAAACAGGTGAGTATCAAATATAAACTGAAAAGTAAATCCCTAAAGAGAAAACTAATAGCTAAATTAACCGAAGTCCCCGGCAACGGCGCCAAAAACTTGACACGCTCCAACTGCAAGTGCACAGTTGTCGGTGCAGTAATAATCGGAAAAGTCCGGATTGTCGAACCCAAAGGACTTCGTGTAACTAACTATTAAGTTCGTTCTTTATGTGGGCAAAGCGCAGTTGTTTTGTGATTTCTAATCCTACTAAATATTAAAATAACAATTATCTCAAATAATTCAAAGAATTATTTCAAGATTAACGAGCACGGGTTGATATTGTTGTTTATCAAATGTAATTAAATTCAGGATATCTCTACGGATCACTAGGGATGTCACACTACGTTGGATTTATGTTTTACTAACACGATAATTTCTTATTCTAGTTAAACGAGCAATTGTATATTGAAGATGTCTCAACCAATAACTATGCCTAAACTATCGTAACTGATTCCTCTAGCTTACTCAAGTTCAAACACGCATTACGATACTAATTTCTACTCTTGTTCTTAGCTAACTAGCAAGATTCCTCAACCCTAGATACGGCTAGTGTGTATTTCAATTTTCCGGGCAACAAACGTAGATTCCTCTATCGTTCATAACCTAGCACAATCCTATTAATACGTCTATCAATAGAAAAGATGAATTAAAAACATGAAATACACATAACTAGATAAGAAAACATCAATTAAGCTCAAAAGCATGAGAGTAAATCCATAAACCACAAGTTGTAGTGATCAAACCCTAGTTTCCTACGAGATATCCCAAAATAAGGGTTTAGCTACTCATAATCATGTTCATAATACAAAGTTTCATGATCAAGTATCAAAATCTAGAGAAGAAAAGAAGAAGAGAAGCCAAACGGATGATCCAAGCTCTCGACCTAGCTCCCAAGCACTCCAAGCACGACTTCCAAGGTGTGTTCTGATGTTGAATCCCGTTCCCCAATGTTTCCTTAGTCTTTTGTGGCTTCAAACTCCCAAAACTATGCCAAAATAGCGAAAACAGCCCAAAAATTCGATCCTGGCCGCCAGAGGTAATCGTACGATTACCTTGAAGTAATCGTACGATTACTTTCCTCATAGGTAATCGTACGTTCACCTTCAAGTAATCGTACGATTACTTCTGGATGAAGGTAATCGTACGATTACCTTGAGGTAAGTGTACGATTACTTTTCATCCTCTTCCATTCAATCTTCAACTTCTTGCTCTTTTTTCCTTTCGTCTTCACTTCCCGAGCATCCCTTTGAGCCTCCAACTTTTCCGAAGTTCACTTTTGCTCCAACGCCACGTCCCGAGCTCCCGGTTCCTGAAAACCACAACACGAAAAACATACCGGAAGATCAAACGTGATAAAATATATCAAAAATCAATGCAAAAAGTGCCCGGACTCATCATTAACGTGCAAAGACTCAACATGCTCAAATTTAGCAAGAAATGATCCAAAATCTATCAAAACGCATCGGAATACACGCAAAACGGTGAGAAAACATATAAGAATATAACTCCAAATATGGAGTTATCACTGTTCTTCTTCATCTAACTGTTCCTGTTGTTCTTCCTCTGGCGGCAATACGTCGGCTCTGAAGATGTGCTGCAGGCGACAAAACTCATCAGTTGAAATCAACCGGAATTGATTCCGTCTGACTTAGAGGCCTTCCAGATCTACTCGGGTGATGTACCCACTTGTTTGCAGTTTTTCCAATTCTGCCAAGGTGAGACAATAAATCGCTTCACCTTGCCGGGAGAGCTCATCGATTTCATCGAAAAGCACAAGTTGGACACCCTTGCGACTGAGATTCACAACAGCGTAAGGGAGATCCATGAGTCCGGGGGCGAGTGCCGCGAACAAAAGTCCGACCGACACTCTCAATGAAAGCACCAATTGTTACCCACCCGTGTAACGATCGGGCACACACACGCACACAAACACGATAAATAAAGAGAGATAAAGAGAAAGACTTGTTTATTTCTTGATTGATGAATAAGCTGGGGGATTACAAATACTTAAATAGATAAACTGCTGGACCCTAACCCTAACCCTAGACCTAACGGGCCAAGCCCAGATTATTAATTAACCCGAATAACATAATTAAATACTAATAATTGATTAACAACTAAATAAATAAATAATACGATAATATTGATACGAATACCGTATCAGCCGGGCTGGGTTGGGTTAGGCCGGGCTAAACCGGGCCAAAGTTTTGAAATTCTGAACCCAGACCCAATCCAACCCATCGTTCGGGCCAACACTCAAACCCAAGTCCGACCCATTTGAAAAAACTCTAAACCCAGACTCAACCCTGGGGCCTATATAATTTCAATAGTTCTAAATATTAACACTAAAAATTAAAAAGTTGGTTTGTATTTTATGTTTGGTGCTGTTAATCTGTTATCCTGCAGCATTGGTTACATAATATTGTAGAATTGTGAATCTTTCTCTAGTGTGATGAAGGAAAAAGAAAAAGTGCAGTGTATATGTATGTGTTTCTGTAACAGCTTCTCAGAGTTTTTCTGATTGTGTAGATTCTGGTGGAAAGAGACACTGGTCGCTCTCGCGGGTTTGGGTTCTTGACTTTTGCAGACCGCCGCGGGATGGAAGATGCAATCAGGGAAATGCATGGTAAGGAGTTTGGTGACCGATCCATCTCGGTGAACAGGGCAGAACCCAGAATGGGGAGCGATGATCCAGGCAATGGCTATGGTGGTGGTGGTGGTGGTTACTCATCAGGTGGCAGGGGAAGCTATGGGGGAGGTGATAGAACTGCGGGTCCAGATGATTGCTACAAGTGTGGGCGCCCAGGTCACTGGGCCCGCGATTGCCCTTTAGCTGGCGGCGGTGGTGGCGGCAGAGATGGTGGTGATTTCTCTTCTCGTCCTAGATATGGTGCTCCTATTGGCCGTGGAAGTCGCTTTGGTGGAGAGCGTGATCGGTACATTGATGATAGATATGATGTTGGGCGCTATGACGACCGTGATCGCTATGATACTAGAGACAGATATGGCAGCCGTGATCGCTATGTTCCGGACAGGTACACCATCTGATAAAATTGGTATCTCCTCCATGTTATAATAACAATGGGCTGTGACTTAAATCACTTTTCTTCTAGTCCTTGTTTGGGTTAGGTGTAAGGAGGGACAAGGATAACTTTATACATGTCTTTGATCCCATGTTTGGGTGCGGTATAATTAACAAGTATATAAGTTATTATCCCTAATCTCCACACCCTCAAGTTTGCCACAACCTTATACGTAGCCAGATAAGGAACGTGAGGGGATAGAGTGGGAGTGCAAAAAATACTAAAATACCCTAAAAATCACTCTTCCTGCCTTATATCCCAGTATATCTGATTATTATGTGTAATTGTGTTGTCATTTGGATGCAGATATCCAGTAGGAGGTGAACGTTACGCTGCTCCTGATAGGTATGGCGGCGTTCCGGATCGTTATCCTCAAAATGGGTATGGCAAGGACAGAGGCTATGACCGGGATGTCGCCCCAAGAGGTGGTGGTGGAGGAAGGTATGGAGGTGGCGGCGGCGGCCCATCGCGTTACGAGGGAAGAAGCTACAGTGACCGTCCTGCTCCTTACGACCGCCCTAGGAGGGGAGGAGGGCGTCCATCTTCGTATGATCGTTATTGAAAGTTTAAGTTTTTCGTTGCACTTCCATAATAATATCTTGACTTGGTTTTGTACATAAAAGAAATCTGAGTTCGGTTTGTTGCTTCTAGGATGCTGCTCCTTATCATTATGATGAATGCTGATCTTTTAAGAATCTTGTGGAATTTTCTTCATCCAGGTTTTTATAAAGAAACCATGCCAGAGGATTGCCGGGTCCTTTTTTTTTTTTTCTTTATTAATTAAAGATCATTCAATAATCAATTTTAAACACAATTTAATTAGTACGTAGCACAGAATTGCGGTAGCCTAATGCGTCAAAGATTGACAAGAAAACATGAAATTATAAGGAATCGGGAACTCTTTATTTTCAAATCGGATATTGTTTTTACAAGTACAAAAATTGAAGACGAGATAGTTTCAGGCTACTTTCTTTTGCCACTCGGAGAACTGCTGAATTTATCGAGTTGTCCGAGGATTGTCCACATGTCTTACATCGCCGCCACGTTAAAGGCCCCGACCGGTCCCTTCAGAGGGTGACGTGTTGGTACGAGAGTAGCTGGAGCTCTGATGGCTGCCATATAATTGGCGAAAACCTTGCGAGTTATGGCGTGACTGGTACTGGTAATGATACTGAACTGACAAACAAAGCTGAAATAAGATGAACTTTGCCGTCATCTCCATAGCAGACTCAAGTATGCGAATGTGAAGATATAATTTGTCATGGTGTTTGGCGTTGGCTATTTATAGAGTGAGTTACATATTACCCCAAGAAACACTCCTTGTTGTGTTCTGATTAGGATTTATGACCGACTCACAATTTCATTTATCTTTATTCTTTTTGTTGTTTCTATTTTCTCTTTCTAGTCTGATTAGGATTTAGGACCGACTCACAATTTCATTTATTTTTATTCTTTTTGTTGTTTCTATTTTCTCTTTCTATAACCGTAACACACATTGGGTTTAGTGATAAAAAACACACACACACATAGGGTTTTGAGGACGGAACCAATTAAGTAGTACTACCTCCGTTTCGTCTGTTTCGTCTGCGCTTGACTTTTTAACCCGTAACTGAGTCACTTTGATTTGGTAATTTGGGTACTTAAACGATGTAATTTTTTTACAATTTTTTCATGGTATTTTAGAATAAGCTTTCCTCTATAACACCATGCAAAAATTATCAAATTCTTGTATCGTTTTGCTAATCAAATCACCGGATGAAAGTAACGCAGTGAATAGTGACAAAAAGTGAAGTAGGCTGAAACAGGCGAAACAGAGGTAGTACCACCTCAATCCAGAACTTGCCCAAATTACATTATGACCTCACTAGTTATTTTAATGACATATGCCCCCTATACTATGGAGTCTTGGACGTTTGTATGAAAAGATTTCAATCGAATTTTGGGGAACCCATTGAACCGAGAGTGTTCATTAGTCATCTCCTTTTTGCAAATGACTCTCTGCTATTTCGCAAAGCCACTCTTACAGATCGCAGTGCTGTTAATGTGATTGTCAGACTGTATGAGGAAGCTTCTGGTCAAGCTGCCAACAGTGAAAAGTCACAACTGCAGTTTAGTCCACACACTAGTGGTGTTCTGAAGAGTTTCATACAATTTTTGTTGGACATTAGTAAGGACTTTAAAGAATTTAGCTACTTGGGCCTATCATCTCTCATTGGGAGATTCAAGACCAAGATTGTGAGCTTCATCATTGAAAAATGGCTAGATTGCAACGGTGAACGGTGGTATCCATAGTTTGGATTTTGTGTGAATTTGGTACCCATAATTTTAATTACAGCATCCGTGGTACCAATACTTTCAATTTGTTGCAACGGCGGTACCCGCCGTTAACTTTTCCATTCATATTTAGATGGAAATATGTGAAAAGACTAGTGTGCCCTTAATTCTCACCCCCTCACAAGTCTAAATTTTACAAAATCTTGGTTATTAAGTTTTTTTTTTTTTTTGTCATAGTAATAATTAATAAGTTATCTACAACGTTTTCTATCAAACTAAATAATTATCGTGATAGCAATTACTTTTAGTAAAAATATGTGTTTGTTTAAAACATATATGATATTGTTTTAATGCATAAGAAAATAATTAAATTTTAAAAATCATGTTATGTAAATTTTTAAATCTGTAGGTAAAAGTTACAATTTTATAAAAACTCGAAGTGAATAAAAATATAGAAGTCTAAGTTTTATAAAATTCAAACTTCTATAAACTTTTTATAAATTATAGGGGTTAGGATTAGGGACACACTAGACTTTTCACATATTTCCATCAGCATATGGATGGAAAGTTAACGGAGGGTACCACTGTTGCAACAAATTGAAAGTATGAGTACCACGAGTGCTGTAATTAAAACTATGGGTACTAAATCCGCACAAAATCCAAACTATGGGTACCGCCGATGCAATTTAGCCTTGAAAAATTGAAGGCTAGACTCTCTTCTTGGAAGACTTCTTTTCTTAGTCCAGCTGGAAAAGAAGTTTTAATAAAATCAGTGCTAGCTGCTACTCCCGCAAATATTATGTCCACATTTTTATGCCCCAGACATACCTGCAGGGAAATCAACAAAATCATTGCAGACTTCTGGTTTGGGGGGGGGGGGGGTAACAAGAGTGACGAGATAAAGATTCATTGGGCCAAATGGGACTCTCTTTGTCTGGATAAAAAGTTTGGTGGGCTTGGGCTTTAAATATATGCACAGTTTCAATCTTGCACTCATTACTAAACAAGCTCGGAGATTGATAAATGGTGAAAGCTCTCTTTTCAAAACTTTCTTTAAAGGAAAGTTCTTCCTAAATATTTCATTTTGGCAAGCTAAGCTATCTAGTGGAAGCTCTTGGGTCTGGAGAAGTATATGTGTTGGCAGGGAGATCTTAAAGAAAGGCTTAAGATGGAGGATTAGAAATGGCTTATCAGTAAGGATATGGGAAGACTATTGGCTGCCTAATTCCAATAACTTCAAAGTCTGTTCCCCAAGCCCTGAAAACTGTGAACTCTGTGGTTAGTGATTTGATAAATCATGATACCAGAATTTGGAAGCATAACCTGGTTAGTCATCCTGTAAGTGAGCTACTGTCATGACAAGAAGATATGGGCTTTCAATAGTTCTAAAGAGTTAGCTATATATGGAAGCTCCCATTATTGCCCAAGATCAAGTTTTTTTTCTTTTGGAAGCTTCTTTTTGATGCTTTGTATTGTCTTGCAGAAATTAAGAAGAGAAACATTATTGATGATGATATATGCAATATGTGTGGAGAAGGCATTGAATCTGTGTTGCATTTGTTTAAAAATTGTAACTCTAATCATCTGAAAATATTATGTGCTAAGACTGGACAATGATGCATTTAATGCTGGCTCTGCTCTTGAATGGTAGTGTCATATTGTGGAGATGGCTGGTAGCTTTGATGATGATGTATCTTTCTTACTGGTATGCATGTTTATCTCCAATAGCTGGAATATTTTGAGAGTCAGAAATGATTGGCATTTCAACAATCTGAGATGGTCTCCACCGCATATTTTGCAAAAAGCTGAAAAAAAATATGCTATGAATATATTGATGCAAACCTTGCAGGTGTCATTGTTCATAATCCCAGCAAGCAGTCCCTACAAAACCCTCTTTTGTTGAGTTTAATTTCTGTAGTGATGCTGTTGTGGACATGACAGCTTTTAAAGGCAGTCTAGTTGTAGTGTGCCTAAATCCAGAGGTAATTCTTATTGGCAGTCTTCAATTCCCAGTTTCTGCTGTAATTGATCCTCTCATTTTGGAGGCAATGGCAGTCAGATAAGCTATTTTGTGGGGTTTAAAAAGAAATCTGAGAAAAGTTTTCATTTCCTGACTGTCTAAGTTGTGTTAAAAAAATGCTTGCTCTCAGGGTGCTCACATCAGATTGTTAAGATTGGAGCTATCATTAATGATTGTCAGAGTTTGGTAAAATATGTTTTTTTGTTATTTTTCTTTTATTTCCAGGAATTGGAATTCTTTGGCTCATGTTCATGTCAAAAATTCAAAAATTCTCTCCTTGTTGATAGGTGTTTCGTTAATGAACACCTTTGTAATGTGAGCTGTGATAACTCTTTCTGTTTAACGAAACTAAAGTTTATGCTAAAAAATGAACCGGGACTGTATATTGACCGTCTTAGCTTCGACCCTACATAAAGGTCCTGTCTTTTTTTGCTCAATTTTAGGCGACTTTGTAATTTTTTTGAATCATGAAAAAAAATCCCAGCAAGCAGTCCCTACAAAACCCTCTTTCGACCCTACATAAAGGTCCTGTCTTTTTTAAGACTAAAGAAAGTTAAGTTTTTCAACTACAGCTTTCTTATCTTTTAATAGTTAAAATAGAAGATAAGTAACCAACTCATTTTTGTTTTTTGAGAAATTGTTTTTGTCGTCGTCAACCGGTTTTGAACCCCGGACCCCAGCTGCAGACTGCAGTAACTCTTTTTTAGAAAAAGATAACTAAAACTAAGCAAATTTTTTTACCTTATTTTTTTTTAAAAAAATCACCTAAATTAGGTAAAGAAAACATGTCAAAGTAAAAGTTCTCGTGTCTTCAAAGACTTGATTGAATCTAGACGACGGTGATCGAACATGTAGGCTTCTTCTAAGCTCAGGTAGCCTTGAAGTGAAATGACATGTGAATCACAGTGATGCCATGTGCACAGAGGTTTTTGATTGATGAAAAGTGTTTGAAGGGATAATTAGCCTAATTAATCACAAAAACTTTGCTTGAATTGTATTATACATGGGGGAGTTTGAAACAACATCCTGGAATAAACTATTACATTAATTAATCCTCACATATTATTTGGAAATTAAGATTCTGAAAGCTACATTCGCAGTCAGATTACTACTATCTTTGATTCTCCTGTAATTTTTCAGTTGACTTTTTCCATCCGTTTTTTTTAGAGTAAACATTACTTCACAACACCATGAAAAGATTACGAAATTCTTGTGTTGTTTTGTTAATCAATTCACCGGGTCAAAGTGACACGGCGAATAGTGGAAAAAATGTTGAAAAACTTTGAATTTCGGATAATAAAATATGTAGACTTTAATTCTCACTCTGAGATGTTAAATCTGCAATTGAGAGTTGTCCAAAATAAGTTACGGGTGAATGAAAATTATTGTAAATTATGGGTGTACAAATAGGTCATTCGATGGACGCAATTTAACTTTGGGTGCGTTATTAATTAAATTCAAAAATTAATAATTGTTGGAATATCTAATAGGTTTATTAGTAATCGACCAAAGTTAGTTATTGTTAGTTAATAACGTCCAGAGTTAGTTATTATCATGAATAGACACATATATTCATTTGCACCCCTTTGAAGGGTCACCTACTCTATTATAAATAGAGGGATTCTCCACCCATTTGTGTATTCCAACATTTCCTTCTACTCTCCTAATTCCCTACAAAGTCCTCCTAGACTTTGTAGAACCTTCAACTTTCAGAATTTGAATTTCTATATTCTAATTCAATTTCTTCAAGAGAGGTACCATGCCATTGCGGTTCGTAGGGTGTAAGTGGTGTACTGACTTCTTGCACAGTGAGAGACGATTATCCTGGGAGGCGGTTTGTTCCGGATCAAGCAGTACCAAAGGGAGCAAATAAAGCCTTAAGGACATCGAGCCAATGCTCGAGATCGTTTCTAATTACTATTCATATTCGACGACTTTTGTAAGTATTTCAATTCGTCTTTATTTAGTTACTTTCTATCATACGATTCTGTTCCAGCTTCTTCTCCATCTTCTTCTTTTCGGTCCAGTTTCGATTGTTCTCCAACAATCTTAAGGCTTTAGTGTCGAAACTGGTTTTTGGCGCTTCCTTGGTTTTCAAGTCGGTTTTAATAAATTTTTTTTTTTGTAAATCTGAGAATTTCATAGTACTCACAGATTGTTGTATTAAAGAGTTTTTATAACACTCATTAATACAACGAGTTGCAAAGAGTTTTTATAGTACTCATTGCATGAAAAAAAAAATGGTTTACCGATTTGTATCATTGGAGAGTGAATTTTGCTACGCAAAAATTCAGCATGCATAAGTTGGGGGCAGAATTGTATTTTGCCGTTTAGACATTGATAACGATCTCGGATCAGTTTTCGTAAAACATGAAAATTGTAGATAACGGAAAAAGGAAGCTGTGGGTGAAAACGGTGCATCAATCGGAGTTGTAAAACTCAAGATATCATTGTTCAAAGCTGCTGGTTCGTAACAGAATTTTGTACGAATTCCGAGTTCGGTTTTCGAAGGATATCTGGAGCTATAGACCTCGGATCAAGGCGAGTCATATATGAAAATTGTGTATCTCGACGAGACGTATCTAATGGATATGGTCTTGATGTCAGATTCATAAAAGCGAGTTTCCAGAATCATTGTCAAAGTTTCTGAAAAATGATATCGTACCAAGCCGAATAGTCTATGCAATTAGATTTCGGAAAATTGTCACGTCTAAAAGTGTAGGCCATATTTTGAAACGTAAGAATTTGGTTTCTTCATATGTGACATCTTAAAAAGGATCCAAACTTCGTCTTGAATCCGAAAAAAAGAAGGTTTCGGTAGTTGTTACGCACGACATGTGTGTGGGCAATGGAACGTTCAAAATTAAGAAAATGAACATGATACTCTATAATAGAGTAGGTCGCGTCATGTTAATTTTGATTTAATTCCGGAATTTATTGAATGTGATTATTCAATGTTTTGGGATGTGTCGAAATAAAAGTTTCGTAGGAGATGATTTTAAACTAACATAAGTACGGTGTTGTCATCCGTTAGTTTAAAGCATGTTGATCTTGGATATTTACGTATTCAAATATTTTCGTTGTAAAACGGAAACATGTCGTATGCCTTGTGGGGGTCTCGTTATCAATAGATCAATTATTGGACGTACCAAGAGTTTCAAGCACTCATGGAAATCCAAGAGTTTCAAAGTACTCATGGGTTATCGATTTAGTTTCTTGCAAATCAAGAGTTTTTATAGTACTTATGGTTTGTTATTAAACTTAATCACGACGTCATGTGGTAGAGTACATATATCAAGAGTTTCAAAGTACTCGTGGACATTGGTAAATAAATCAAGTGCTTCATAGCATTTATGATTTATTTAATCAATGTGTATATGTACTTGAATTAGGCATACGAATGGAACCACTTATATTTCGGCATCCTTTCGACCAATTGAAAACAAAATTACTACGCCTCTTGAATTAATCCATACGGATATTTGTGATTTGAAGTTTCTTCAAACAAGAGGTGGAAAGAAGTTCTTCATTACGTTTATAGATGATTGCACACGATATTGCTATGTCTATCTTTTACGAAGTAAATATGAAGCAATTGACATGTTCAAACACTATAAAAATGAAGTGAAAAATCAATTGGGAAAGAAAATTAAAATGGTGCGTAGCGATCATGGTAGAGAATACGAAGCCCCACTTAAGGTCATATGTCTAGAAAGTGGGATTATCCACCAAACTATGGCACCCTATTCGCCTGAACAAAATGGCGTAGCCGAGAGGAAGCATAGGACTAGAGATGCTAAATGCATTACTCCTAAGTTTGGGATTACCACATAACTGTAGGGTTTTGATTCATGGATCGCGCAAACGGAAGCATAATCAAACAAACAACCATGCAAAACCCTCCAAGGATCACAAGTCTAGATGCATAACGATAGTGAAGGTAAGAAATCATAAACACACCTTTGGGTTCTCCTTGATGACTTCAAACGCGAATAGTGTCACGTTCTCTATAGTTGATCCACGCCTAGAGTTGATCCTAGATCTCCAATCTCCTTGGTGCTAGCCCGGAATGAGAGGAGGGTGAAGGAATCACGCAAAACGAGGCACAAAGAGGGGTTCGGCCCTCTTGTGGCGTCGGGGACGAGGGGGCGGCGGCAAGGGGGCGGCGTCCTCCTTGTTTCTTGCTCTCTCTCTCCTTTGTTCTCTCCCACTCTTGTTATGTTCTCTTTAGAGCATAAGTTATAAGGAAGGAAGGAAGGAGGGTCCTTTATATAGTCCAACAACTCTTTGTTAACTACCTAAAGGACTTATTCTAGTCCTACTAGAATTCAATTTAGTCCCTTCCTTGCAAATTAGTCCCTACTAAGTTTGCAAGGGTTTGCAAAGTGATCCTTCTAATTAATTAATCCAATTAATTAATTCCCAAATCTAGTACAACTCTATATAGCGTGTGACCCCATAGGTTCTATCTAGTTGGTAGCAACTCTTTGCTAATATGGAGCGGTTTCTAGCAAAACATCCATTCTAGCCAACTAATAGAATAGTCATCTAGACAACCTTGTACAAGTAATTGTCTCATCCCTTTGCCTCCATATCCGGATTGGACACGAGACATACAAGTCACACTCGTATATCCAATCTCTAGTTTCTCGATCCATGGAATAGCCTTATTCGTGCAAATAACATCAATATCCCATATATTGATTTATTTGAGTCTGGCCAGACATTCTATAAGCACATTCCTTCGAGTGGCCTAGGATATTTGCTCCCGTTATGTGGGAGGGGCAAATCCTCTCTACGTCCACTACGATCTCTAAGCTTGCTTCTCATTGTATCCAGTACACGCCTTTATAACTACCCAGTTACGGTGTAGCGTTTAACGCTACCAAGATCACAATGATCCACAACTAGAATATCTAGTGACTTCAAGTCTAAGGATGACAATACCATTGTACCCGAGAAGCACTTGTGACTTGACATAACGTGTATGTAGCCTTCTCGGTGATGGGTCAATCCAGTGCAACATTCCGTAATGCACACCTATGTGTTGGATCGTGATATCTCCATATCAATCCAACCCCATACTAGTCTATAGATGATTGTCCCATTTAATCATTATACTTGACTAGGGATATTTAAGATAAACAACACGATTGTAAATCTAAGGACTTCATTATATTAAATATCCAATAAATAATAAATGAATTTTCTAGCCAATTACAAATTCATACTAAACTAGATTGCCTCTAGGGCATCTATTCCAACAGTCTCCCACTTGCACTAGAGCCAATATGGCGCATCTCGTATGCCCATACTCCTAGTGTGCCCTTCATGCTTCCACTGCGTGAGAGGCTTTGTAAGCGGGTCTGACAGATTATCATCTGTAGGAATCTTGCATATCCGAACGTCTCCTCTATCGATAATATCTCGAATCAGATGAAACTTCCTGAGCACATGCTTGGACTTCTGGTGCGATCTGGGTTCCTTTGATTGCGCGATCGCCCCAGTGTTGTCACAGAACAACTCCACTGGATCCGCAATGCTAGGGACCACACCAAGTTCAGAAACAAACTTTCTGATCCAGACAGCCTCCTTTGCTGCGCCATTTGCAGCAATGTACTCAGCCTCTGTTGTAGAATCAGCTACCGTCTCTTGCTTGGAACTTTTCCAGCTCACCGCTGCTCCATTCAGGCAAAACACATATCCCGATTGTGATCTAAAGTCATCTCTATCGGTTTGGAAGCTTGCATCAGTGTAACCCCTTACACGCAACTCTTCCTCACCGCCAAACATCAAGAAAGCATCCTTAGTTCTTCTCAAGTACTTTAGGATGTTCTTGACAGCAATCCAGTGACTCTCACCCGGATTGGATTGGTATCTGCTTGTCATACTCAAGGCATATGACACATCTGGTCTAGTACATAACATGTCGTACATGATAGATCCTATGGCCGAGGCATAGGGAATTCTACTCATGCGTTCCTTCTCAATCTCATTGGAGGGACAACCACTCTTCGAAAGAGCGATTCCATGTGACATGGGCAAGAACCCCTTCTTGGAGTCTTGCATGTTGAACCGTTTCAACACCTTGTCAATATATGTACTCTGACTTAGGCCTAGCAACCTCTTAGATCTATCTCTATAGATCTTTATACCGAGTATATAGGCTGCTTCCCCTAAGTCCTTCATTGAGAAACACTTTCCTAGCCAATCTTTCACAGATTGCAGCATGGGAATGTCGTTTTCAATGAGTAGTATGTCATCCACATACAAGACCAGAAAAGCTACAGAGCTCCCACTAACCTTCTTGTAGACACAAGACTCATCTTCGTTTCTGATGAAGCCAAACTCTTTGACTACTTCATCAAAACGTCGATTCCAACTCCTAGAAGCTTGCTTCAATCCATAAATGGATCGTTGCAGCTTACAGACTTTGTTGGCTTGCTTTGGATCCACAAAACCCTCCGGCTGTATCATATACACGTCCTCGAGGAGATTCCCATAAAGGAATGCTGTTTTGACATCCATCTGCCAAATCTCATAGTCGTAGTATGCTGCAATTGCAAGTAGGATTCGGATGGATTTGGTCATTGCGACTGGTGAAAAGGTTTCATCATAGTCAATACCATGAATCTGTCTGAATCCTTTAGCCACCAATCGGCCCTTATAGGTAATCACATTACCATCCATATCGATCTTCTTCTTGAAGACCCACTTGCACCCTATGGGCCGCGCCCCATCAGGTGGTTCCACCAAAGTCCATACTTTGTTGGTATACATGGATTCCATCTCGGATCTCATGGCTTCAAGCCACTTCTGCGAGTCTGGGCCATTCATGGCCTCCTCATAGGTAGTAGGCTCATCATCTATGAGCATCGTGTCACCGGAATCAGTCACGAGAAGTCCGTACCTCTCGGGTTCCTGGCGCACTCTACTAGATCTACGAAGCTCTTGTGTTACCTGAACAGGTGGCTCCACAACTGCTTGTGATTCCTGTTCATGTTCCATAATCGGTTCAGTGATTTGTGGTTCTTGAACTTCTTCAAGTTCTACATTCCTCCCACTTGCTTCTTTAGAGACAAACTCTCTTTCTAGAAACATGCCGGTCCGAGCAACAAACACTTTGTTCTCGGTTGGATTGTAGAAGTAGTATCCCTTAGTTTCCTTAGGGTACCCCACAAATTTACACTTATCCGATTTAGGCCCTAGCTTGTCTGATTGTAAACGTTTTACATAGACATCGCAGCCCCAAATCCTCATGAACGACAGTGTGGGACGCCTCCCACTCCACATCTCATATGGTGTCTTCATGACTGATTTAGATGGAACACGGTTAATGGTCAAAGCTGCACTTAATAGAGCGTAGCCCCAAAATGATAATGGAAGATCGGTTTGACACATCATAGACCGAACCATATCCAATAGGGTTCGATTCCTCCTCTCGGACACGCCATTCCATTGTGGCGTTCCGGGTGGAGTGAGTTGGGACACGATTCCACACTCTCTAAGATAGTCGTCAAACTCTTGGCTCAAGTATTCTCCTCCACGATCCGATCGTAGAGCCTTGATACTTTTGCCAAGTTGCTTTTCTACTTCATTCTTGAATTCTTTGAACACTTCAAAGGATTCTGATTTTGCCCTCATAAGGTACACAAATCCATATCTACTGTAATCATCAGTAAACGTAATGAAGTAGACATAACCACCCCTGGCAGGCGTGGCAAATGGCCCACACACATCGGTATGTATGAGCGCCAATTGCTCACTAGTCCTCTCTCCTTTCTTATTGAAAAGGGGACTTTGTCATTTTTCCCAATAAACAAGCCTTACATGTCTCATATGATTCAAAATCAAATGAGTCTAGTAATCCATCCTTATGGAGTCTAGATACACGTTTCTCGTTTATGTGGCCTAAACGACAATGCCATAAATAAGCGGGATTTAATTCATTTATTTTAATCCGCTTGGTATTAATGTTGTAGACAGGATTGCTTAGATCAAGGACATAAAGTCCATTAAATAATTGCGCACTAAAATAGTGAATATTATTCAAATAAAAGGAACAACAATTGTTCTTTATTGAAATAATAAAACCTTCCTTGTCCAAACAAGAAATAGAAATAATGTTTCTGCTCATAGCAGGCACAAAATAGCAATTATTTAATTCTAAAACTAATCCTGAAGGCAGAGATAGCTCGCACACGCCTATGGCCAACGCAGCAACCTTTGCTCCATTCCCAACGCGTAGATCTACCTCCCCTTTAGCCAATCTTTTACTTCTCTTTAGATCCTGCATATTTCGACAAATATGAGATCCACATCCAGTATCTAATACCCATGATGTAGAGACAGTTAAATTGACATCTACAACAAAAATACCTGGTGGTGGTGGAATCACTATTCCAAGCCTCTTGTCCTCCAGATATTTTGGGCAGTTCCTCCTCCAGTGTCCAGGTTGACTACAGTAGTGACATTCACCCTTAGTCACGACCTTGGCAACGCCACCAACAGGCTTAAGGGCTTGTTCCTTGGACTTGGCAACTGACTTGCCTTTACCCTTGGAGGAAGAGGCAAACCTTTTGCCCTTTCCTTTATGCACCATCATAATGGCCTTGCCCTTACCCTTGTTGATGCTCTGTTCAGCCGTCCTCAACATGTTGAGCAAATCTGGCAGTGGTTTAACGATCTCGTTCATGTTATAGTTCATAATGAACTGTCCATAACTCTCGGGCAACGATTGCAACACGAGATCGGTTGCCAACTCTTGGCCGACCGGGAACCCTAGCCGGGCGAGATTCTCCAAGTACCCGATCATTCGGAGTACATGGGGTCCCACCGGGTTCCCTTCTGCCAGATGACATTTGAACAGTGCCTTTGAGACCTCATACCTCTCTACCCTCGCCTGCTCTTGGAAGAGCTGCTTTAGATGTTCGATCATATCGACAGCATTCATGTTCTCATGTTGCTTCTGAAGCTCAGAGGTCATGGTGCAAAGCATTAGGCAGGCCGCATCATTAGCGTCATCAACACGCTTTTGATACGCCTTTAAGGCAGCAGGTGTCTGATTCTCTGGACCTTCTGGAACTTGCTCCTCTATTGCGTACAGTTTCTTCTCTTGCTTGAGAACAATTCTCAAGTTTCTGTACCAATCAAGAAAGTTGGTTCCAGAGAGCTTGTCCTTCTCAAAGACAGATTGTAGGGAATGTTGTGAACTCGATGAGTTGTTTGCCATTTGGAATTCTACAAAAGGAAAATACGCAAGTTTTAGTATTTGTGAATTTTTTGACTATATTTAATAATGGCTAGTTTATTAAATATAGCTCCCACTATTTTTCTACGGATTAATAACCCTCAAGATATTAATGCGGAAAATATCCTTATATTTTCTAGTGGGCCAAGATCCATCTTTTTCATCTCCTTATGAGCTTGCTTTGGCAAGTCACCCATAATTCGACTACTTCTTAGGTCGGAACAATTTCCAATTGCATCCCATATGCAACTCTTGGTTCAATCGGGAAAATAACTCCTTATTTATCCATCCATATGGATAATCCCAATTGATTGCCTCTAGGTTTCTTAATCAAATTAATAGCCTAGTTGTGTTCAACCTCTTATCTAAACAATTGCACATTGTTACGTGCCATCGCATTCCATCATTATGAACCAAGTCGCCATGCTTTGGCACGCACGAACTTGATAAATAATGATGATAATGAGTGTTTAAATAACGAGAAGGCAAGAACACAATATTTGAATTTTGAGGGATTTTCAATTTTTAATTATTTTGTTGATCAATATCAACTAATCTATCTATTTGAGTTTGGGCACAACTCCAAATAATAGATCCGGGTTGTCTAATTATCTTATTATCCTAATTGCATGCATCACCCATACACCAACCACACAAATAATAAGACAATAAATAAACAACCACAAAACAGAAATTAAACGTGATGTGGATATGGCCTTTTCTAGACTAAGATAATTCCAAGCCAATGGAATTATCTATGAACCCTAAGCAAACACACATCTCCATGCGTCTTGTTCTTTAGGTCTATCCTTCATAGTCATGTGGTGTGCTCCATGCTCCATGCTCCATCTTTTGTGGCTTCTTTGGCTTTGGGCTTCTTTTCTTCAATCTTGGCTAACAATCTACTTTATCTAGCACTAGCTAATATCTATACTAAATAAAATAAATCTCACAAGTTGAGAAAAAAAATTGGCACGCGGGCCATAAAACCCTAATTGATTATTACAATTAATTGATCAGCTCGCAGGCCGTAAAACCAAAACACAAAATTAAACATGCACATCAAACCACATCCTAAGGCCATATCCAATCACCATGCGATTTGCACATAAACAGTTAAAATCCAATTTTAACGCGCTTGGTCAATTTTAATTGATTTTAGGATTTCTAGGGTTAAAACGGTCCATGGGCCCAACAATCCAATTGCCCGGGCCCAAACAAAGTGAACCATAAGGCCCTAGGGCCGGGCCGGCCCAAAACCCGCAAGTTAGGCCCGCGGGTTAGGGCCGCCCGGCCCCTTAGGGCGCCAAGCTTGGGCGGCAAGCAAGGGGGGGTTCCCCTAGGGGGCCGAACCTCCTTGTGGAGGTTGTTTCCAAAACAACCTCCTTGCTTGGAGCCCAAGTTTGGTTGTTTCCTTGTTTTGGGAGAACTCCTTCTTCCCCAAGGATGCCCAAAACCTAGATCTAAGATCCTAAAATTTCTCAAACTCACCAATTCATGCATCCAATGCAATAATTGGGTCTTGTTATGATTAATTCTTTGACAAATTGCATCCAATGCTTGATTTGTCTTGTTTTACGCGATAAACAACAAATTAAGGTGTAAAACAACAAGAATGTAACACATAAACTACGTTTATGCTCTATGACCTGTGGCTCTGATACCACTGTAGGGTTTTGATTCATGGATCGCGCAAACGGAAGCATAATCAAACAAACAACCATGCAAAACCCTCCAAGGATCACAAGTCTAGATGCATAACGATAGTGAAGGTAAGAAATCATAAACACACCTTTGAGTTCTCCTTGATGACTTCAAACGCGAATAGTGTCACGTTCTCTATAGTTGATCCACGCCTAGAGTTGATCCTAGATCTCCAATCTCCTTGGTGCTAGCCCGGAATGAGAGGAGGGTGAAGGAATCACGCAAAACGAGGCACAAAGAGGGGTTCGGCCCTCTTGTGGCGTCGGGGACGAGTGGGCGGCGGCAAGGGGGCGGCGTCCCTCTTGTTGCTTGCTCTCTCTCTCTCCTTTGTTCTCTCCCACTCTTGTTATGTTCTCTTTAGAGCATAAGTTATAAGGAAGGAAGGAAGGAGGGTCCTTTATATAGTCCAACAACTCTTTGTTAACTACCTAAAGGACTTATTCTAGTCCTACTAGAATTCAATTTAGTCCCTTCCTTGCAAATTAGTCCCTACTAAGTTTGCAAGGGTTTGCAAAGTGATCCTTCTAATTAATTAATCCAATTAATTAATTCCCAAATCTAGTACAACTCTATATAGCGTGTGACCCCATAGGTTCTATCTAGTTGGTAGCAACTCTTTGCTAATATGGAGCGGTTTCTAGCAAAACATCCATTCTAGCCAACTAATAGAATAGTCATCTAGACAACCTTGTACAAGTAATTGTCTCATCCCTTTGCCTCCATATCCGGATTGGACACGAGACATACAAGTCACACTCGTATATCCAATCTCTAGTTTCTCGATCCATGGAATAGCCTTATTCGTGCAAATAACATCAATATCCCATATATTGATTTATTTGAGTCTGGCCAGACATTCTATAAGCACTATTCTTCGAGTGGCCTAGGATATTTGCTCCCGTTATGTGGGAGGGGCAAATCCTCTCTACGTCCACTACGATCTCTAAGCTTGCTTCTCATTGTATCCAGTACACGCCTTTATAACTACCCAGTTACGGTGTAGCGTTTAACGTTACCAAGATCACAATGATCCACAACTAGAATATCTAGTGACTTCAAGTCTAAGGATGACAATACCATTGTACCCGAGAAGCACTTGTGACTTGACATAACGTGTATGTAGCCTTCTGGGTGATGGGTCAATCCAGTGCAACATTCCGTAATGCACACCTATGTGTTGGATCGTGATATCTCCATATCAATCCAACCCCATACTAGTCTATAGATGATTGTCCCATTTAATCATTATACTTGACTAGGGATATTTAAGATAAACAACACGATTGTAAATCTAAGGACTTCATTATATTAAATATCCAATAAATAAAAAATGAATTTTCTAGCCAATTACAAATTCATACTAAACTAGATTGCCTCTAGGGCATCTATTCCAACAATAACTTGTGGGGGGAAGCCCTATTAATGGCCAATCATATTCTTAATAGGATACATCGGAAAAATGTTGGCAAAACTCCATATGAATTATGGAAAGGAAAGCCGCCATCTTACAAATACCTCAAAGTGTGGGGGTGTCTCGCAAATGTGGCAATACCATTACCTAAAAAGGTGAAACTTGGACAGAATACAGTAGATTCCGTCTTTATCGGGTATGCTCATAATAGTAGTGCATATCGATTTTGGTTATCAAATCAGAAATCGAAGACATACACGAAATGACTATTTTTGAGTCATGCAACGCATCATTCTTCGAATATGTATTTCCATACAAAGAGAAGAATGAACAAAGTTCTAATAAAAGAACACGTGAATCAACATCCCAAGAGTCTGAAACGGAAAACGAACCTAGACGTAGCATGCGGGCAAAAGTTGCTACAACATTTGGCCCGGATTTTCTAACCTACTTGGTAGAAAATGAGCCTCAAACCTACAAGGAAGCTATGTCTAGTACCGAGGCGTCGTATTGGAAAGAAGCAGTGAATGTGAAAATTGAATCCATACTTCAAAATCATACTTAGGAATTGGTGAGTCTTCCACCAGGAAGTAAAGCGTTAGGCTGTAAGTGGGTTTTTAAGCGGAAGCTTAAACCTGACGGTTCAATTGACAAGTATAAGGCTAGAGTTGTCGCAAAAGATTATAAAAAAAAGGAAGGTATTGATTATTTCGATACCTACTCACCAGTTACAAGGATAACGTCCATTCGCATGCTTATAACTATTACAACTATAAATAATCTTGAAATTCACCAAATAGACGTTAAGACTGCATTCTTAAATGGTGAATTAGACGAGGAGATTTACATGGAACAAACTGAGGGTTTTATTGCTCCTGGGCAAGAAAATAAGGTATTTCGTTTTGTTAAATCTCTTTACGGTCTCAAACAAGTTCCGAAACAATGGCATATCAAATTTGATAAGACCATGTTATCAAATGAATTTCATATTAATGAATGTGACAAGTGTGTTTATACTAAAACCACTCGTGATGGATATGTCATCGTGTGCTTGTACGTTGATGATATGTTAATTATGGGAAGTAATTCAACTATCATTAAAACAACTAAGATAATATTGACAATAAATTTCGATATGAAGGATATGGGTATTGATGACGTTATTTTAGGGATGAAAATCACTTGAACGACGAATAGATACTCATTATCTCAATCGCACTAAGTTGGGAAGATTCTTGAGAAATTCGAAAAGAACGATGGCAAGATAGTTAAGATTCCAGTGGATCTTAATTTACATCTCGCCAAGAACCATGGTGCAAGTGTAAGACAAGTCGAATATGCTCAAGTAATCGGTTGTTTAATGTACCTCATGAATCGTACAAGGCCCGATATTCCTCAAGCTGTTTGAAAGTTAAGTCGATTCACCAGTAATCCAAGTGATAAACATTGGAAAGGAGTGACTCGAGTGCTAAAATATTTAAGATATACTTTAGCATATGGACTACACTATACTAGGTATCCTGCGGTACTGGAAGGGTATAGTGATGCCAACTAGATATCGGACACTTTGGACTCTAAGTCCACAAGCGGGTGTGTCTTTACCCTTGGAGGTGAAGCTGTGTCTTGGAAGTCTTCTAAACAAACTTGCATCGCAAGATCCACAATGAAATCGGAATTCATTGCTTTGGATAAGACATGAGAGGAAGACGAATGGCTTCGTCAATTTTCAGAAGAACTTTCGATGTGGCCATGACCGATGCTAGCTATCTGCATTCATTGCGATAGTCAATCGGCAATCGGAAGGATCCAAAGCACCATCGAAAATGGCAAGTCTAGACATATACGTCGTAGACATAACACCATTGGACATTTGCTCTCGAACATAATTATATCGATTGATCGTGTGAAAAGTAAGTAAAAACTAGCGGATCCGTTGCCCATAGGGTTAACAAGAGAGTAATTGTTTACGTCGTCAAGGGGATTGGGATAAAGCCTATCTCTCCGAGTTGCACGTAACGGAAAACCCAACCTAGATGACTGGAGATCCCAAGAACTAGGTTCAAAAGGGACAACCTAATTACTGTGCAAATATAGTCACTGTAGGAAATTATATTTCCAAACCCATTCTTAGGACGACACCGAGTGACGCTTGCATCGGTAAGGATAAGCGATTAGCTTTTAATGAGCTCATATCTTGGGGGATAAAACCAAGTGGGGTATGGAAAGATACTCTTCATGAGACTCACCTATATGAGTGGGAACTGGCGGCCGGTTCTAGGAGAATGACGAGGCTAAATTCTCTAAGACCACTCACGAAACCAGGATTAAGTGCTCCAAGGCCAAAACGGACACGACAATGAGAACTTAATATGGAAGAATGATAACCGTGTGGGTACTATTGTCTAGGTATACACCACGGAAAGCAGTTCAAGGTGTTTCACCACTGACAATCCAGTATATCCGATAGTATTCCACTAAAAGAGGTTCAAGGTCATTGGCCACCTTCTCGATGCGATTATCATTCGTTTGGTATCTCTCTAAATCTCCTCTTTGATTATTCCGGCTCTTATGCCAATTTTTCATTCATGTGGGGGATTGTTGGAAAACTTTGAATTTTGGATAAAAGAATATGTAGACTTTAATTTTCACTCTGAGATGTTAAATCTGCAATTGAGAGTTGTCCAAAATAAGTTACGGGTGAATGAAAATTATTGTAAATTATGGGTGTACAAATAGGTCATTCGATGGACGCAATTTAACTTTGGGTGCGTTATTAATTAAAGTCGAAAATTAATAATTGTTGGAATATCTAATAGGTTTATTAGTAATCGACCAAAGTTAGTTATTGTTAGTTAATAACGTCCAGAGTTAGTTATTATCATGAATAGACACATATATTCATTTGCACCCCTTTGAAGGGTCACCTACTCTATTATAAATAGAGGGATTCTCCACCCATTTGTGTATTCCAACATTTCCTTCTACTCTCCTAATTCCCTACAAAGTCCTAGACTTTGTAGAACCTTCAACTTTCAGAATTTGAATTCCTATATTCTAATTCAATTTCTTCAAGAGAGGTATCATGCCATTGCGGTTCGTAGGGTGTAAGTGGTGTACTGACTTCTTGCACGGTGAGAGACGATTATCCTGGGAGGCGGTTTGTTCCGGATCAAGCAGTACCAAAGGGAGCAAATAAAGCCTTAAGGACATCGAGCCAATGCTCGAGATCGTTTCTAATTACTATTCATATTCGACGACTTTTGTAAGTATTTCAATTCGTCTTTATTTAGTTACTTTCTATCATACGATTCTGTTCCAGCTTCTTCTCCATCTTCTTCTTTTCGGTCCAGTTTCGATTGTTCTCCAACAAAAAATACAACTGAAAAGTTTAAGGTGAAATAGAGGTAGTACTTTTTAGTAGAAAGAAATAACCTGAAGCTGAAATAACCTTTTTTGAGGTAAAGCTGAAATAATATCAAACACGTCGGTGTTAATAGCTTTGTGTGTGGCTAATTTTATTTTTATTCCTTTTTTGTGGAACGCGTGGCCTCTCAATTTAATTAGTAAAGCCAGCTAATTATAATAAATTAATAATTAATATATCGAAAGATTAGAGTTATACATGACGCAAAAACTAGAGTCGTCTCGTATGAAAACTGTTAAACTAAATGATTGAATTATTATAAAACCAAATTGAAAGTGTCCCATAAATCGAACAACAACTATGTCTAGAGATAAACAATACCAACAAGTTTCCTAAAAAGGTAAAAACTCGAACAAACTGGTGTATAAACGAGTTCCGTCAATGCGAGTGCAAGCGGTAGACCCGTCCTTGAAAGTCTTGAATTGTGTGTCGACTGTTCTTCATTGTCGGTCCCAGTTGTGTATTTGGGTGCGCAGGCTGAATTAATCCCAAAACCTCGGCCGCGTAGATCATGGGAGAAAGTAATAGTATTGCACAAAATTCGAATATCGTTGGATGGTACGCGGACGCTCTTAAAGCGTTACTCCAACAAAGAAGTAATAAAAAGAAGAGTAGAATAGAGACGACTTTAAGCAGCGAAGTGGCAGACTTCTTCTTCATAGCTGGAATGAAAATACTGATGAATATATGTGTGAAAGTGTGTGAAGAAATAATAAGGGTTGGTTTGCTAGTATTTATAATGATTTGTCCCCGTAGAATATGAACTTTAGTTGTAGGTGTTAGAGCAATTAGGTTATGAGTCAAACTCCTTCATCGGTACTATTTCCTAATCGGTTTTTTTTTTTTTTTTATTATATGTATATGTATTAGAATTAGGGCTGGTCATGGGCCGGGCTGGGTTGGGTTTGGCCGGGCTGGGTTGGGTTAGGCCGGGCTAGACCGGGTCAAAGTTTTGAATTCTGAACCCAGACCCAACCCATTGTTCGGGCTAACACTCGAATTCAAGTCCGACCCATTTGAAAAAACTCTAAACCCACACTCAACCCTGGGCCCTAAATAATTTCAATATTTATTTAAAATACTCAACACTAAAAATTAAAAAATTGTTTGTATTTTTTTTGAGATATTATTTTGTCGTCGATTGGGTTTGAACCCGGAACCTCATGCGAGGCTTCCAATGCTCTACCAGTTACGGTAAATACAAATATGATTGAAATTAATCATGCATTTGACAGATCTAATTATTTTTGCACAACTTTTTCTATATTAACTAATTCAAGCTACGTGATAAATACATCTTTTGTAATATATGTGCAGTAACGTTTATATGTATACTTATTTATGTTTATATGTATACTTATTTATGAATATAAATAGTATAGAGGAATGGTTCGGGCCGGGCCAGGCCAAAAGTATGAAATCCAAACCCAGGCCATACGTTGACCAGGTTCAAATATTGAGCCCAAGCCCATGACGGGCTGAAATTGGTCGAACCCAGACTCTTACTATTGCGGGCTGGGTTGGACGGGTTGGGCGGGCCGATGGCCAGCCCTAAATAAAACCAATGTCGATAGAGTTGAGCCAAGACAAACTTATAGGTGTTTAGGATCGCTTCGTTCAGCAAAGCGAGCCTAGGTGTGTGCTCAACTCGAGCCTTTAACGAGCCGAGTTTTCACCTATCGCGTAGAAAGCTCGGCTCCCAACAACTCTTGATCATATTACTTGCACAAAAGAATACTACTATGAATGAGAGGAAATTACAAACTTTCGGCCGAATTTACATTTAAGTAAATAACATAAGTTTGCAAAAAAAGTGTTAGAATAACATAAAGTTGTAAATTACATATTATCACAAGTTGCGATAAATAATATGATTATTTAATATAAAAATCACAAGATTAATCAAATGAGCGGCCTCAAAATAGTCTTATGTTCATTGTAATATCTACCTCAGCGTGCAACTTTCTTTTGACACTAGCTTTGCTATACTACGGACATTGACAAATTGCATACCAAAACTGACAGAACGATATTTCTCAACTGTGTGCACAAACAAATCTGCCAATTGATTGGCACTTCTAGGCACCCATCTGAATTTAACTCTTCTTAGCAGGGACAAAGCTTTAGCATCTTCCACCATATGCATGATTTCCCAGTTTATCACTTGGTCACTAGAGAGAACTTTCCAGACCTGTTGATATCAGTCTCGATGATCACTAAAACATCTCCCCCAAAGAGCTGCAAGCCCTTACTGCTGCTGCTTCTGCTAGAACAGGGGAATTGAAAGAAGAAAAGCTCCATCCTTCACCTACCACATTGCCAATCTTGTCTCTAGCAATCCATCCAAAGGTGGACATATGATTATCAGAATTCCAAATGGCATCAACATTCACTTTGATGGAATTGCCTCTAGGTTTTAACCATTTCTCTTCCACTGTATGGGTATGCAACCTTACCTCCCTAGCTCTATCTTGATTTTGGGATTCAATCTCACTCCAACCATTTTGAGCTTTTTGGAGAGCAATGGTGGGAGAGGGGCTCTTGTCTTTGAAGACCTTGACATTTCTTGTAGTCCAGATAACCCACATAATCCAGAAGACCTTTTCAAGGTGATAAACATCTCTGATATGTTGTGCATGAGCTTCCCACTCAGCTATGATCCAAGTAGAAATATTCTGGGTTGAGCAGATCACATTACAGCTCACAATTTGAGCTCCAAACCAGATTGCTCTGGTCCACTCACATTTTGTAAGAAGATGAACCCCAATGAGCATATTGACGCGGTTTGTATTGTGCCCAGAAACCAGTTGATTCGCGCCGGAAAGGAAAAGTCATCGTCTCGTCACGATACATGTTCGGAATAAGAACAAAGAAGAGAATAGAAAACAGGTTTAATTGCACTTTACCCCCTGTGGTTAAGGGTTTGTGCGAAAACCCCCCTGTAGATCCAAATATTGCAATAAACCCCCCTGTGGTTTGGTTTTTGTACGGTAAGGGGTATTTTTCTGTTAACTAGGTCGAAAAGACCAATATACCCTCCTACATATAACCGTCTCTCTCTCTCTCTCTCTCTCTCTCTCTCTCTCTCTCTCTCTAATTTTGCTGTATGTCATTCCTTTTCATCTTCTTCGTCTCCATCTCATCTTCATCGTCATCTTCATACATACTCTCTCAAACAACACATCTCATGAAAAAAACGTAGAAAGCATGTGAAGTCATGAAACAATTTCTGTAAACATCATGTTGCAATGAAATGATTCCCTCTGATACAAAAAGCATGCAAGAATAAGCATGGAAGTGGACTGATTTCCAGAAAGCATAGTAGCATATGTACCCGTAATCTTCTCGGTGACAAAGTTATGAATACCTTGAACCCGAGCTGATCCACAAGGTAAAACTTGAAAGAACTACCAATTGTAAATATTATTGATAGAGAATAGAAAATACAACTATTGGATAGTAGCGAGAGCACAAAGAAATTGTGCTTTATGGTTTAATTTAATTCCAGGAGCAGACTGCTCCAAATACTAACAGTTGAAACTGTGTAGCAACCATGTTCACACTTCTTGCAAACACGACACTGTCTGTCGTCTGATACAGAATTTTCACTTACAACAATATTTCGCTGCATTATACAGATCATTTTTCTTATTATACAACAAAAGTGCGGATTCTGCATCATCTCCAATAGAACCTAAAGGACAACAGGTACTAGCATTGTTTTTCTTATACCCAAATTCCTGTGGGCATCTCTCATGTTGGATCATTACCAAATATGCTTTAATCGGATAAGCGAAAGAAACACATGGCATGTTCAGTTTCTGTTAAGAATACAAGTCTTACAAGTTACAAGCATGCTAATGAGGACATCAACTTCTCAAAAAAAAAATAATAATAATAATAATAATAATAATAAATAAAAAAATGAGGACATCAAAAGGAAGCCAGAGACATAAAAGTGAGTACGGTATTCTCATCTTTTTCCTAACATCTGACTGTAAAAAAAAATCAATGCAGAAGGATAAGAAAGAATAGCAGCCACTACAATACTTGCCTTTTCATTTAAGTGCTCCTTTGGTGGTGACAGCATAAAGGTCTCTGTTCGACCAAGGTGACTTAATGCATCAAGCCTCTGAACTGTAATCATAAGGGTACTCGATAAGTTACTAATTTCATAAAGATGTACATAAACTCTAATTCTATTGTAAAATATATGACAAAAGATATCTTAGGAAGCACGGGCACTCCAAAACAGGGGCCCTATCCGTGTCGGACACTCGTACGACTTTCCAAAATACATGTCAGACACTCCAGCTGGCGTGTCTGGGGTATAGTAGAGAATTTTATTAGACTAGATACCTGGAACACTTGGGGGACACTTTTGAGACACCTAATGAGAGACGATAGTCTCCCCTTCGAGTTTATTAGACTTGCACACGAGTTGCTTTATAGAATATTTTAATTTTAAATGGGTTAAGATATAACTAAGCTAAAGTAGATATATGATATATATGATTAATTGAGGGCTCAATATATGAAAAAGTTGCCTTTTGAACGAAAAGTTCAAGCGAGGTTAAGTCCTCAAATGCAACAGCTTCAAGGGTTTTCCTTGACATAACTCGTCAAACTCACTCTCTTCTCATTGTACTTAATTTATGCTTTTCCGTGATATTCAAGCTATAAATATTAAAGTTGGAACCAATAATTTATCATCTATTAGTATAAAAATCATATCTGCATATAAAAAGAGAATAACAATGTTGACGTATCACTGCTGTGTCGTATACTAATTTTTTTAGAAAATGACGTATCACGTGTCCGTTACCATAATCGTATTCGACACCCATATCCGTATGGATGCATCTTAGAAGACATCACTGGTTAGAGTCACATTCCAAACAAGCATAACCATTTAGGACACAAATAGATCATGTTCTGAAATCAACTCGGTAGCAACTAAGGCAGTTTTAAGGAGGGAAATTTTTAAGATGACCAAGACTTATTATCCATCTACCCTTAAGATGACCAAGACTGCAGTACTCCTAGCTTATGACATGAAACAACAATTGTGTACCTCAATAAATTATTTCGCCCGTTATAGCGTCTGTTATAGCCAGCAGGTCTAATTATTTAGAAGATTGCTACCTCCAAAAACCCTACCTGGAGAAGAATCAATTTCCAGGATATCTTCATTTATTTAGATGATTGCTACCTCCCTCTTAGACTCGTGCTTCTTCGCTTCTGTGTCATTGCAAACCTTCTTGCCATTGCCGGATTATAAAATGTCCTCATATAGTCCGAGAGTCTGTGTATAGACTGCAGATCACCAATCTCTGAAAGCTTCTTGAGGAAAGAATCAAACTTTTGATACGGCAACTTCATACCCCTATTCATAACTTCTTCCAAAAGAAAGCAAGCATCTTTAGCATTGCCACAAGCAAAAAGACCCTCAATCATCAAACAGCAAGTCTCAGTATCACAATTACATCCTCTCTTATCCATTTCATGCCATATCTCGAATGCCCCATCAGGATCACCCATCTCAAAAAACATAGTCATCATCATGTTGAAACTATGCACACTTGGCTTGCACTTCACCTCCCACATCTTTGTGTAAAGCTTGAGCGCTTCCTCGCTGTTTTTCTGGTCGCAGAGAACCTTGAGGAAACAATTGTATGTGACTACATCAGGAGGGTATCCTTTCTTCCCCATTTCTTCCAATAGCTTATAAGCCACTTCGATCTTTCCAGCCAAGCACACGCCTTCAATCATGTCTTTGTATGTTGATACATCAGGTAAGCATCCGCTGCTGATCATATCAGCTAAAAGCTTCAAGCTTTCGTCCATCTTATTGTTTTGGACAAAAGCAACAATCATACTTGCATAGGTTTTTGCAGTGGGAGAAGACATGGTTGTGCCGTTTGTTTTCATGAACTCGAAGAGTTCAGAAGCTTCTGTAACCATGCCAGCTTCACAGTAGGTATCAATAGCAGTAGTGTATGTGAAATTGTCAGGCGTAAAACCCATTTCGATCATCTTCTTAAGTATGCTCATGCCTCTAACCGGGTTCCTAACCCTGCACCATCCAAAAAACAATATGTTGTATGTATCAGCATTGGGTTTGATCTTGTTCTTTACCTTTGCAAGCATGGCTTCAGCATTCTCAACAAGACAACACTTGCAGAAACAATCCATCAGTAAATTGAGGGCATCCGTCTCTGGCTGCGTCTTCATCTTTATCTTCTTCTTCTTGGCAAATTTATGAAGATGGGTGAGGTGTTTCTCAGTGTAGTTTCTCAACATAGGTATTAAAACCTCGACGGGAACATAAGTTTTCTTGTTTCTTTTCATGTAATCCAGAAGTTCGCAAACTATCCGAAACTGTCGCACCTTATACTTCGTACTCGATAGTATCTCAATCATATCATCGTACGCCTGTGGTTCATGGGAATAGTTCTCTTGTTGCGCTGCCCAGGTAAAGAACCTGAATGCTATCTTTTCCTCGTAACGAAACTTGTGAAGAACCTCAATGACCAATGGAGTTGTCAGCTTTGCACTGAATTGTTCAAGAGATTTCTCCCAATCGCAATGATTGGGTTCGGATGCATCATTAATAGCTCCAAACAACATATCAACATAATTTGAACCGGAAGTGGCAATTTCAGTTGTATCACCAATTTCAGAAGGACATGAATGATCAATTTCAGTATCAGACCAGTGTGGATCAGAGGCAAGTATAATACCACCAGGCAACTTATCCTCATTATGATCAATTACAAGCGTCTCAGAAGAATATGAATGACCATGTACCTTGATGAAGCTCAAGTAATGTGGGACCTTTCTGCATAAGCTCAAACCACTCGCAGAGGAAAAAGATGGCAGAGAACACAGAGTTCTAATGGTCCTTCCGTGGAAACTATTGCTGAATGAAATGAACTCAAACGGCGGTTGCTCTGCATCAGGATTTGCATGCCTCTGAAACTTTCTCGCAAATTTAATGGCAGCTCCATTTGCTTCGGTGCCGCTGTTTGTGAAGAAGACGCGGTCTGCGAAAGATCTGGCAACTAGGCGTTTCGCAAGCTCAATCTGCAGTGAATGATCATCTGAATAATTTCTTCCACACAAAATGCTACTAAAGCCAACCATACATGGAAACACAAACACATGAACATGAACATTAAGCTTGTTTCATTCTTCGGAACCTAAAAGTAATCATTACGATGTGTTTGCTGTTGAGAATATTTATTTGTCCCACATCGGAACTCTGTCTGTGTCACCTGTGCTAATAAGATACTTGGGCTACTCTCTACTCCCCTGATGGACAATTAGTTTTGAGGTGGAAGCCCAGGATTCTTAACATGGTATCAGAGCCTGGTTCTGTCTTATCCGTTTGAATCTGATCATGTATGTCTGTTCCGCAAGCTGTCTGTGTCTAATAAGATACTTGAGCTACTTCCGTCATTGCCAAGTGGTTTTGAGGTGGAATCCGAGGATTCCCAACTTTTGCAACTTACTTTGGTATGGCTAGCAAACATGCTAACAAACATAGTTCAATCTCTATTATCTATTTTAAAGAGATCAGATGCAGTCTCGTGCATTATTACCCTCTCGAAACTAGGATGGACCAGGGGTTTGTTATCAGCAGATATCAGATAATGATGAAAAACAAAGGCGAGGAACAATAGCATGTTCTCTGCTCATCTCAACTTCAGTATTGAATTTGTTTCTCTTCAAGTTTCTGAATTAGGGAGTAAGCATCGTTGGCGAGCTGGGAATTTTTTCCATTGTGAAATCTTGAAAGCTACCACTCCGTCTCTGCTCTTTGTTCCCATCCTGACTTTTATCACTATTCACTGTCACTTTGACCCGGTAATTTGGCAAAATAATGCAATTTTTTGATAATCATTTCAAGGTGTTGTAGAGTAAAATGTTTTCCATAATACAGTGAAAAAATATAAAAGAATTGCATCGTTTTGCTATCAAAATCACCTGGTCAAAGTGACCCAGATACGAGTCAAAAAGTCACGATGGGAACAAAGAACAGAGACGGAGTGGACGAGCTGAGGCAACTATGTAGCCAGTGATCAAGACATGAAACAAGTCCCAAAACATTTCTTTGTCTGTTTATCAACTTGGATTAGAAGAATCTGTGATGGACCTCTCAAGTTATAGAGTGCTTGCTTACAGAAAACTAAGAATTGTGATTCTTTCTTTACACTTAATAATCTTCAACATAGCTAGGCAAGAAAAAAAAATAAAAAACCCAAATGACATTGATAACAATGTTAAAAAAAAACCCACCTGAGGAACAGAATAGTAGACATGGGTGAGCAAATTAGCTTGCTCTGTAACAAAAGAACTATTCCCATGAACCAGATGTCTGCGGAACAGATGAATTGAGCTCATTGCTGTTGCAATTAGGGATAGGTAGCAATTGTGAAGAAAGATTAGGTTTTTGATGGGTGGTAAAGCTTTTGGGCGCAACCCAGTTTGTAAATTCTTGAACGAGAGTGGAAGATTTGAACTTTCTGTTTCTAGGGTTTGAATTCATCTGCGGCCTTGTTTGATTTGCAAGTTCGCAGGGAAGGGTAAAAGACACTTTCACCCCACTACTTTTATTGAAGGACACTTTCCCCCCTCTAGTTTTCAAAAGGAAACTTTCACCCTTTTATTACCCTCTCTGAATTTGATGCCGTTAGTCTAAGTGTGGGTTTTTTACTAAAAATAATTTTAGAGACCAATTTGAGCTCCGTATCATGCCACATGTCTAATATACCATTGGGCAATGTCTACAATTTTCATAATGTGATTTGTCACACATTTTTTTTTACTGACGGTTCATAATCCCAAACTAACGGTTAAGCAATATGGAGTGTATTTTTTTTGACGTTTGACAGATTGAAGGAACGAAAGTGTCCTTTCTGATACTAGAGGAGGTGAACGTGTCTCTCAATGAAACTAGTGCAGATGAACTTGTCTTTTACCCCAGAGAGAAAAGAAATAAGGAATACCAAAATATCATTCTTTATTCTCAGTTCATTCTCAGTCCAAATTACAAAAATGTAAATTTTGTGTTTTTTTCTCATATAAAAAAGTTGCATGTCTTAGGATTCAGAGGGTTTCAACAATTACATTGGCAAGCAAATGGGTGGGGGAATTGGATAAATACTTGTCTGTGAAATGCTCTTTGAGTTATGCACTTGGCTGAATTTGTCTTTGAAAAATACCCTCCAATTTAAACACTAGGTAACAACTGTTGTTAGCAGGCAAGCAAGTGGAGACACAGTTAGGGTCTACACAGGGTATCTCAATTCTCTCTCGTCTCCAAACACGGGGTATCTCTCGTTTGTTAAATGACCCTGCTACCCTTGTCACCTGAAAACAAACCCTACAAACGGTTATCTCTCTCTAACATTGAATTTTTGCCATCTACCTCAACCTACCAAGTACAGTTGAATTTACTCCAACTGTAAACTTTATGAATGTATACCTTAAACTCCTCAAGAATATGGCTCATTTGTCACTCTCATTGGCTTCAGTTCTCCCATAGAAGTCTCTCCCATTTTTCTGTACAAGTCTGTCTCTTTCCCCACTTTTGTTCTTCAGCTACGGTAAAAAATATAACTCTCGTCTTTGTGTTTTTGTCCTCGTAATATGTTGATCACAATACTCTAAAATGTATGGTATTCTCATTTTTGCTTTCATCATTCTAATATGTTCATCACATTACTCTAAAATGCATACTACTGTAGTTTTTGTTCGTCATATTGCTTCTATGTTCTTCATTCTGGGTTTGATGTGTGTTGTTGTATGTGCTGAGACTGGGACGAGTGATCTTAGCGTCTTTGTCTTTTCATAAAAGACAGATACGAGTATCTTACTCGTACCAGTCTAGTACTTGCACAACTAGGAAAAGCAAGACCTGTCAGACTAGGACGAGTGATATCTCGTCTGGAATTTAAATCACAGACGAGTATATTACTCGTACCAGTCTAGCACATGCACAACTGTGAAGAACAAGACCTGCCAGACTGGGACGAGTGAAGGCTCGTCTGGAGAAGACAGAGACGATGAGTCTACGCGTCGCAGTCTCTGCACAAACAATTAGCACACATACAGAGACGAGCATACCATAAATCCTGAAATCCTCTTATCATGAAAAAATGGTATTAAATATTGTTAAAAATGTTAAATGTAAGTCATAAACCATATAATCATAATCTAAACTATAAACTAAAATCATATAATCAACGTCTCTAAAACATGTAAAGCCTAAACCTTACACCATAAACCATATATCATTCAATCTAAACTCTACAATGGTAGACACTAAACCCTAGAACCAACTAAGTATCATTACTATGGCCACTATAAGTATTATTCAATCATGTTAACCCCCTCAGATCAATAAATCAACAACACACATAAATCCTAACCCTAAATTCTAAGTCATGTAATCCTCTAAACTCTAGATCATCAAAACTAAACCCCAAAAGTGTAGACACTAAACACTAGAACCAACTAGATATCATTACTATGACCCCTAAAAGTGTTATTCAATGATATTATCCCCCTCATATTAGTAAACGCAATTCCCTAAATCATAGATCATCTTAACTAAGCCCTAAAATTGTACACTAAGTATCATGAATAAATCCAAGACGGGGACGAGTGTGTGCTCGTCTCAGTTGGATATACCAGACGAGTTAATCACTCATCCCATTGTTGGTGGTCCTGCTCGTCATTGTCTTCTATGACACAAGTAAAGGATGAAAAGAACATTCACCAATATTGGGACAAGTGAGTGCTTTGACCATGCAGAGTCTATTAACTCGTCCCTGATGGCGCCGCGGTCTGAACAACGAAGAACGAAAAAAATCATGAAAAATGAACGAATAATGGATTGTAAGAATAATTAGGATCTCCAACAAATAATAGGTGTTCTATACTTTGAAGTTTTTTTTTGTACATACCTCTCCGGGTTGACATACGAGTTACAAAAGCAGAACTCTTTACCCTATTTTGTTGTTTTGCTTGAGCAAGGCATGGTACCTAGACAACAAACCCATGTTATTCTTATGTAAACACAAAATGCATAAACTATTAATGGTTAAAAAATCAAGAAGTATAAAGTAATGCACTTGCCTTGCTTTGTTGTTGCTTGCTTGTTCTTGCTTGGATGATCTTAGCTAAAGAGAGAGCTTTGAGTGTGGAGTGATGAAATTGTGTTGTGGGAGTGACAATAAATAGCAACTGTCAATGTTATGGTGTAAACTTTTGGGGGGAACTTTTGGAGGAAAATAAGAGAGAGTTATTGGAGGAAAGACTTATTGAGGCTACTTGTTGGAGGTTGGCTAAGTTGTTGGAGAAAAAATAGGAAATGTGTGTTCATATTTTATGTCAAGAGATGAACATTGAGGCCTTGCTTTCTTTGCCTAATTTTAGGTGATTTTTACCTTTTTGTAAGTCATAAGAAAAGTTCTAATCATGTCATTTTCGTTAAAATTTATGTCTGGTAACTTTTTTACATTATTATAGAACTAAAAAAAGTTAGTTTTTTCTAACTTTAACTTTTTTATCTTTCTATTCCTTAAAACTAGTTTTTAGGAGATAAAATGGAAGTTAAGTAAACAACCTTTTCTACAAAAAAGTAACTGGAACTTTTTATAAAATTTATTAGATACAAAGTATAATAACTTTTTTATCTTTTTTCTAAAAAAATAAAAAGTCACCTAAATTTAGGCAAAGAAAGCGGGGCCCGAGTTTCCTTTTTACCATGCAGAGGGGTGTAAATTGTCTTCAGCCAACCACCAAATATTATAGATTTCAGCTTCATTTCCATTGGGGTGGACATTATCCAGATGAACAGTAAAAATGGGGATGAAAATTGTCCAGATGAGCAGTGTTCAGTGTTGGTGTTTGTCCAGATAAACAGTGACCAAGGGTATAATGGTCATTTAACATACAAAGTGCTGAATGCAATCGAGTTAAAATGTGATGTAAATATGATAATATTTAAGTTTTAATTAAATATATTGATAACGTGCATAGTTGTCCTAACAAAACTGTTAATATTCCCTAAAAATGCTGTTAATAGATGGTAGTTGTAAGGGCATTTAAGTAATTGCCATGGTACAGGGATATAATAGTCACCATGGACAAAGGGTTTTTTTCTGCCTAACGTCCATCCACTCTCACGGTGGTTTTTGAATATCCCCGAACAGCAGGGTTTTTTTGTGTATATAATCAAACCACGAGAGTGGAAAATGTCTTTTACCCAAGAAATAAATTACTTCTTCGTAGTTGAGGACCTGAGGTATACTTGAAGCGAAATATCGATATATGTTGTCACACACATCTTTCTGATTGATGAGAATTGTTTGAAGCAACAGACCTAACGATGTTGCATTTTTATAGTACAAGTAGAGTTTGAATATGACTCAAAATTGGATTTTTATCATCAGGAAAATTGCCTAATTAGTTTCTTAAAAGGATTATTATTATTACTATCCCCCTAAAATACAAATTGATTACGGGTATAAGACACTTTCACCCCCTCAAGTTTCATTGAAGGACACTTTTACTCCCTTTAGTTTCAAAAAGGACACGTTCACCCCTTCAGTGTGCCGAACTTCAAAAAATTTAAACACATTGTTATTCACGGATTAAGAACCATCTGTAAAAAGTGGAACAAATTTGTCCTTATGTTATGAAAATTGTATATTAGACCTTTTGCATGATATGGGGGCCGGATTGGTTTCTAAAATTGTTTTCAGTGATAGGCACCACTCCCAAACTAAGAGCTTCACAGTCAGAGAATATGTAAATTCATTGAAGTTCGGAACACTGAAGGGGTGAAAATTCCCTTTTCGAAACTAGAGGGGGTGAAAGTTTCCTTCAAAGATACTAGAGGGGTGGAAGTGTCTTTTACCCTTTGAAGTGTTTTTTTAAATGTCCTGTGTGGCTAACATTTTAAAGTAATAGATTATAGATTATTTTAGGTTTATTAAGTAGTAATGTGTTTATTAATGTCTTATGAATCCAACGGTGGCACGAACGAAGGCTCTCCCAATCTGGTTTGGAAGAGCCACTGACAAACAACCTTCTTCTTTGGGTGATGGTTCATCTGAAAAAGGAGAAATGGCCTTGTTTTTAGCAACTCTATTTCCATTACCCATGCTAGAGTCCTGGCTAGAATAGTTCTTAAGGAGGCTGCGGGTTGGCTGTTTTATATGGATAACTTCTTTACTAAGTGTCTGTCTGCGAAGCCTAGCTCACTCCAGTCTCCTCCTCATGTGGGGTGGCTTAAACTTAACTGTGATGGTGTCAAACCCTTCAAGGCATGGAATTGGTGGGCTGATCAGAGACTCTGAGGGTGGCTGGATCAAAGGTTTCTGCTTCAGTGTGTTATATGGTTCTCCTTTGATTACTAAGTTCTTGCCCTTCTTGCTGGCTTGTAGCTAGCTAATATGTAACACTTGTCTCACATTATTGTTAGCACATATTGTCTGGAGCTTGTTAATCTGTTTCACAATCCTAAACCTGATCATAATGTTGAGTGTATTATCATGAAATGTAGGGTGTTAGGGTTTGATCTTCAGGCATCCTTGAGGCATGAGCACATGTCCTCCAACGAGGCTGCAGCCTGTAGACATCTTTGTTGTTGCCTCTGCTCTTGATGCCTCCCCCCGTATTTATGCTTTTAATCCAACGTTTTTTCCTGTTTTGGATCATTGTGTACTGAATTATTCCCCTCCTGTGTTGGAGGGTGTTTTGCTGCAGGATGTAGGGGGTGCTCGGATTGGGAACCATCATTAACATGTGGAACAAATTTGTCCTTATGTTATGAAAATTGTATATTAGACTTTTTGCATGATATGGGGGTCGGATTGGTTTCTAAAATTATTTTCAGTAACAGGCACCACCCCCAAACTAAGAGCTTCACAGTCAGAGAATATGTAAATTCATTGAAGTTCGGCACTCTGAAGGGGTGAAAATGCCCTTTTCGAAACTAGAGGGGGTGAAAGTGTCCTTCAAAGATACTAGAGGGGTGGAAGTGTCTTTTACCATTTGAAGTGTTTTTTAAATGTCCTGTGTGGCTAACATTTTAAAGTAATAGATTATGGATTATTCTAGGTTTATTAAGTAGTAATGTGTTTATTAATGTCTTATGAAGCCAATGGTGGCACGAATGAAGGCTCTCCCAATCTGGTTTGGGAGAGCCACTGAAAAACAACCTTCTTCTTTGGGTGCTGGTTCATCTGAAAAAGGAGAAATGGCCTTGTTTTTAGCAACTCTATTTCCATTACCCATGGTAGAGTCCTGGCTAGAATAGTTCTTAAGGAGGCCGAGGGTTGGCTGTTTTACATGGATAACTTCTTTACTAAGTGTTTGTCTGCCAAGCCTAGCTCCCTCCAGTCTCCTCCTCATGGGGGGTGGCTTAAACTTAACTGCGATGGAGTCAAAACGCTTCAAGGCAGGGAATTGGTGGGCTGATCAGAGACTTATGAGGGTATCTGGATCAAAGGTTTCTGCTTCAGTGTGTTCTCTGGTTCTCCTTTGATTACTAAGTTCTTGCCCTCCTTGCTGGCTTGCAGCTAACTAATATGTTACACTTGTCTCACATTATTGTTAGCACAGATTGTCTGGAGCTTGTTAATCTGTTTCACAATCCTAAACCTGATCATAATGCTAGTATAATATCATGAAATGTATGCTGTTAGGGAGTGATCTTCAGGCATCCCTGAGGCATGAGCACATGTCCTCCAACGAGGCTGCAGCCAGTAGACATCCTTGATGTTGTCGCTGCTCTTGATGCCTCCCCCTGTATTTATGCTTTAATCCAATGTTTTTTCCTATTTTGGATCATTGTGTATTGAATTATCCCCCTCCTGTGTTGGAGGGTGTTTTGATGTAGGATGTAGGGGGTGCTCGAATTGGGAACCATCAGTAAAAGTGGAGCAAATTTGTCTTTATGTTATGAAAATTGTATATTAGACTTTTTGCATGATATGGGGGTCGGATTGGTTTCTAAAAATATTTTCAGTGACAGGCACCACTCCCAAACTAAGAGCTTCATAGTCAGAGAATATGTAAACTAATTGAACTTCGACACAGTGAAGAGGTGAAAATGTCCTTTCCAAAACTAGAGGGGGTGAAAGTGTCCTTCAAAGATACTAGAGGGGGTGGAAGTGTCTTTTACCCTTTAACGTGTTTTTTAAAATGTTTTGTGTGGCTAACATTTTAAAGTAATAGGTTGTGGATTATTCTAGGTTTATTAAGTAGTAATGTGTTTATTAATGTCTTATGAATTCAGGTGGCACGAACGAAGGCTCTTCCAATCTGGTTTGGAAGAGCCACTGACAAACAACCTTCTTCTTTGGGTGCTGGTTCATCTGAAAAAGGAGAAATGACCTTGTTTTTAGCAACTCTATTTCCATTACCCATGGTAGAGTTCTGGCTAGAATGGTTCTTAAGGAGGCCGAGGGTTGGCTGTTTTATATGGATAACTCCTTTACTAAGTGTCTGTGGGGGTGGCTTAAACTTAACTGTGATGGTGTCAAACCCTTCAAGGCATGGAATTGGTGGGCTGATCAGAGACTGTGAGGGTGGCTGGATCAAAGGTTTCTGCTTCAGTGTGTTCTCTGGTTCTCCTTTGATTACTAAGTTCTTGCCGTCCTGTGTTGGTGGGTGTATTGCTGCAGGATGTAGGAGAATATGTAAACTAAGAGCTTCACAGTCAGAGAATATGTAAACTAAGTGAAGTTCGGCACAGTGAAGGGGTGAAAATGTCCTTTCCAAAACTAGAGGGGGTGAAAGTGTCCTTCAAAGATACTAGAGGGGGTGGAAGTGTCTTTTACCCTTTAACGTGTTTTTTTAAATGTTTTGTGTGGCTAAAAATTTAAAGTATTAGGTTATGGATTATTCTAGATTTATTAAGTAGTAATATGTTTATTAATGTCTTATGAATTCAGGTGGCACGAACGAAGGCTCTCCCAATCTGGTTTGGAAGAGCCACTGACAAACAACCTTCTTCTTTTGTGGTTCATCTGAAAAAGGAGAAATGACCTTGTTTTTAGCAACTCTATTTCCATTACCCATGGTAGAGTCCTGGCTAGAATGGTTCTTAAGGAGGATGAGGGTTGGCTGTTTTACATGGATAACTTCTTTACTAAGTGTCTGTCTGCGAAGCCTAGCTCCGTCCAGTCTCCTCCTCATGTGGGGGTGGCTTAAACTTAATTGTGATGGTGTCAAACCCTTCAAGGCATGGAATTGGTGGGCTGATCAGAGACTCTGAGGGTGGCTGTATCAAAGGTTTCTGCTTCAGTGTGTTCTCTGGTTCTCCTTTGATTACTAAATTCTTGCCCTCCTTACTGGCTTGCAGCTAGCTAATATGTTACCCTTGTCTCAAATTACTGTTAGCACAGATTGTCTGCAGCGTGTTAATCTGTTTCACAATGCTACAATGCTAGACCTGATCATAATGCTGAGTGTATTATCATGAAATGTAGTGTATTATTATAAAATTTAGCATGTTAGGGAGTGATCTCCAGGCATCCCTGAGGCATGAGCACATGCCCTCCAACAAGGCTGCAGCCTGTTGCCGCTGCTCTTGATGCCTCCCTCCGTAATTATGCTTTTAGTGCATGTTTGACATCCTTGTTTTTTATCAATTTTGATTAAAAACAGGTTGTTTTTTTAAACTCATTTGGTATGCATGTTTTTCTGTCTGTTTAAAAACAAAAACATGCAGAAAAACCGTTGTTTAAAAAAATAGCAAATGTGGTGTTTTTTTGGTATTTTTTTCATACTATTGGTGTTTAAAGACATTTCAACTATGATTAGATGCAACAAATATCAAACATATGTCGGTATAGTACGTAAAAATGATTTTAAAGCAAATTAACATTGAAATTTAGTAATGTTGCCAAACGTGTTTTTGATTTTAAACACTGCTTTTAAACGGATACCAAACAGTTTTTTTATTCTGTTTTTAAACGTGTTTTTTCGGTACGTTTTTTTTCCACTGTTTTTCTTGTTTTTAAACGGATACCAAACACGCTCTTAATCCAATGTTTTTTTCCTGAATTATTACCCTCCTGTGTTGGTGGTGTTGGTGGGTGTTTTGCTGCAGGATGTAGGAGGTGCTCCAACCCCACCCCCCCCCCCCCCCCCCCCCCCCCAATTTGAACCTCTTTGTTTTTTATCTAAATCTAATTTATCAAAAAAAAAAGTAAAGGTTTACGGTATCCGTTCTGAGGTTGCCTTCAAATCGGTTTGTTGACCATTAGTCGTAATTTATCAAAAAAAAAAAACAAAAGTAAAGGTTTACGGTATCCGTTCTGAGGTTGCCTTCAAATCGGTTTGTTGACCATTAGTTGTCGTTAACTTAACCACTTCTCTAGCATCTGGCCAATTGTGACACATGAATCTACTATATTTCCGAAAATCGATGTAGGAAAACAAATTTTGATAATCGCAGCTTGCAACGACTCCAATCGTTTTTTCATGTACCCGAGAAAGAAAATATTTTACTCGGTAAAAGTAGGGTCTAGCTAGGAAGATGAAGAAAAAACATAATTGTGGTAATTACTTCCTTCAAACAATGTTGAAAACCCCCATATTGCAATCGTGTTGAGCAGAAGTCTAGCACTATTCAAAACATCGACGCAAAGAGAAACAAATTATTTCAGAGAATCGTCGTCAATTTGCAAGTCACTTGTAAAATAAAAATCACAAATTCTCATGAACATTACGTGCACATGGCTCTCAATTGATCAACCCCAACAAGCACATCTTATGAAAAACAATCAACACAAACTGTGAAATTACTGTAGAGAACCCTGCTCGCCGCCGCCGCCGCCTCCGCTGCCGCCATGATGATGATGACCGCCGTATGGAACATAGTAAGGATGAGTAAAATCGCCGTATATTGGTGGTTTAGAGGATTCATACTGGGGCGATGGCTGAACCGGCATCGGTAGAGGAATGCGAGGCATCCGCGGCCGCCAAGCTTGAGAAACCGGGATGGAGCGGGAGTGCAGGGGTGGCAAAATCATCCTACTACTCGAACCAACGCAAGTAGAAAGAAGTACTAAGAACACGATCATGAATGATAATGATCGTTTCTTAGTTGTCTTCATAGCTAGCTGTGAAAAGGAAGGGTTTTTCTCAATGGACGTTGGTTTTTTTGTTTAGGGTTAGGGCTTGTGTTGGCATTCTATATATAGAGATGTTTCCGATAAGAGTACGAGTCTCCATCTGAAACAATTACGCGTTTGGATTTATCTTTTATTTCCTAGTAGCTCAAGGATTCTAAACCTATTAAGACTAGTAATCTATAAGAGTAAGTATGACTTCTCAATCAAATGTGAGCCTGTCCGGGTCCGGATTTTTTTAGCCCGGTTTACTTCTCTTGTTTAGTTTTCAGACTATTTCACTAGAGCGGAGTTTACCCAGTGCGCGCACCTCAAGGTAGCAACTGCGGATTCCCACTATTTCACTTGCGCACCTGAAGGTAGCGACTTTTGGTTCCCACGTCATAAAAAAATAAGCATTTTTATTTTAAAATTTTACAAACCGATGGAGAACCATTCTATATTTTTATTCAGATGAGAATTATTCAACAGATTTTGTAGCGCAAAAATTTCACCAAATACACATTTACCTGGTTCGACAAATTAACTTACATGCACGGATTTACAGAAATTTCAAAGATCAATTCCACTAAAACAAATGAGAAACATCTTAGAGGGGGATTAGTAGCAAAATCAAGAAAACACCAAATTTAATGCTACGAGCCCTAAAAGCTCTCTAAATAGACGATTCATTAAATCGGGCAGATCCAAGCTCAATCATAATATTTTTTGTTTGTGATCTCTACGACTCTGGTGACCCAGCTTTCGCTCCACGAGTCACGTCTCTTTTTGCGGGTCGTAGCATAACACATGAACGGTTTGCCAAAAGACTAGACTCCACCCCCCAACAAACACAATGGTAGTCACAGGCTGCTGAAGAGCACGGTGAGGTTGTTTTGCACATTCCCAACCGTGTATGACAAAATCTGAAGATCAAATGTGACTTCTATCTACCAGCTGCAGTTTTAATTTCATTCTCATGTTTTAGTTTTATTCCAACGTGTTGCTATTTTCCCACGTTTTAATAGTGAAACAAAAAGTATGCGGTAGTAATATTCAGAACGCGTGTGTTGTAGTTTGTTTCGAACCATCTTCAACTGAAACATACGAGCGAATTGATATTGATACAAGCAATTACGCATCGATTGAGATCAAGATAGACATCGGAGACCAGAATTGCAACAATTTATTCGCATTATGTAATAACTTACAAACCACATAATCAACGTCATGCTAGAACCTTAATCACCTCAGACAATACATTTGATCACCTTGGTATAGCTATATTCTCCACGAGACAACCTTAGGTTGTAGAATCCTATGCATCCTTAGCGTGTGACCTCTACGATAGTCTAATTCCACCCAATGTATCAAAATAATTGACCCAAAACACACACACACACACAATCACAACTGCAAGCCTCCCTAGCTGATTTGTGACATTGCCACGGTTAAGGTTTACTTATTCTGAAGTATAGGTACTTAACTTGTTTGGAAACATCTGAAAATTAATGTGTTTGAAAGCCGAAATAATTGAGAAAATTAAGAACTAAATATGAGAGTACTATGAATGTGTTCGCAGGCGACAGTGAGCATAGATGTAGCAAAACTGGTGAGCTCAACATGTAGTCAAAAAAAAAAAAAAAAAAAAATTATAAACCGAACTATGAGATTGAAGAGAATGGCGATCCTACTAAAGCTACAACTAACACGCAGAAGAAGGTAAAGCCAGCCAGATAAGAAAACCCTTATTCGATAACCCATCAACTGAAAATCTGTCAATCTTACATAATACATCTGATACTGTAAGTTGGGTCTTCCTGAGAGTTAAGATACATAAATTAGGGTTTTGGATTCGATAGATGGAGTTACATAAACGTTGAATGGGGTGGCATCGGTTCAGGTGCACAGGATTGAACAAACTCAGGGGCGTGCCACACCCTAATTTCCAAAAACAACACTATTACCCTTATACTTTACAGAACTTTTCAATTGTGTCCCAGATAAATTATGAAAATGCCCGACATTTTTTTGAAATGTACAATTGTGCCCTACTTAGTATTTCCTAGCTCCGCCCCTTAACACACTGGTGGAGATCAAGATACTCCTATCCAAATGAAGAAGCTCAATATGAATAGTTAAAAACATTAGGTAAGTACGAACCTCAGTTGGTGGAACTTTTGGATAAGCTATCCCTTCTATAGTTTTTGAGATAGCTTAGAGGATGTGTCTTTTTCTGTTTTAAGTTTCCTGTTTGGAAGACCGGAGTGATCTTTAGTTAATTTGTCTTATTCTATAGTTTGGCTGTTTGGTTCGTTAAATTGTGTTTGGTTGAATTAAGACATTTTTGAGATAAGATATCCATTTTCAAGCTAATTTTGTTTTGGGTAGTTTGTTTTGACAAGATTTACAAAGTGTATCATTGAATATTAGTTCATCCAACGTCAAATTACCTTAACGGATCTCAAACAACTCCGCAAGCATCTTGCGAGTTGTGACACACGAATCTTAATTTTATTAAACCGATGGAGGGAAACAAATTTCGATAATTCCAGCTTGCAACTACTCCAATCATTTTTCACGTCCGTAAAAAAGAAAAGATTTCATTTGGTATTTAATTATCATCTAGGAAGAGGAAGAAAACAAAATTGTAGTAAGTAATCAATTTCGTTAAACTATGTTGATCAGCAAAACCAGATTATCATATTCCAGGTGATGAATTACGTCTTGTGACTGCCAGCTTAATCGTACTGTAGCAAACATTATCGCAATAAATCACGAAGAATTGTTTCTATCTCAGAAATCTAGCAATATCGAACATAATCCCACAAAAAAAATCAGGGAATAGTGGTAAATTCTCCCAAAACATGGAGTCTGAGAGAAGAACTCAAAAGTCACTTGTACAAATAAAACATAATTTTACAAATCACGAAGAATTGTTTCAATATCGCGGAGCAAAAATCTAGCAATATCGAAAACATAATCCCCAAAAACATATTATTTCAGAGAATAGTCGTAAATTCTCCCAAAACAGAGATTCTGAAAGAAGAACTCACAAGTCACTTGTACAATAAAAACCACAAATTAATCAACAACCGCAACACGCACATCTTATGAAAAACTAATCAACGTAGCAATTGTAAACATCACTGTAGATAACCCTAGCAAGTGTTCAAAGCTCGTCCGTGGCACCGCAGCAGAATTCCCACCACCACCGCCGCCTTCTTCTTCTTGATGACCACCGTATATTGGAACATAGTAAGGATAATGATAAGGATAAGGATAAGGATAAGGATAAGTAAAGCCGCCTCCGTATGGTTTAGGAGATTTATATGTTGGCGATGGTTGCACCGGCGTAGGTCGATACACCGGCCGGGTAGGCCGAGGAATCGGAGTAGGTTGAGAAGCTAGGGTGGAGCTGGAGTACTCTTGTGGCAACAACTTATTATTAGCATTACCAGGGTTTGACGTCGTAACTTGAGCTTGATTTTGGAGATCGGCTTCATCGCCACTATTCGAACCAATGCAAGTACAAAGAAGTAACACGATTATGATCATGAATGTTGATGATGATCCTCTGTTAGTTGTCTTCATAGTTAGGTGGGAAAAAGAGAGTTTCTCTCAATTCACGATGGTTTCTTTGTTTAGGGTTAGGGCTTTTGTTGGCATTTTATAGAGATTGTTTCTCCATCGGACAACCATTACGCATTGGGATTCGTATTTTATTTCCTAGTAGCTCTAGGATTCAAACCCGATCAAAGAACTAACAAGAGTAATAGTTTTAGCTCTAAGGGGATGCCACGACTCTTGAAATTCAAAGGTATGCTCTCTTTTAGGTCTCAAGAAGTTCGGATCCCACGAATGCTAAATTATTATTGGGATCACCGGGGGTTGATATGGTTATATATGCCGCAAGACATCGTAGATTAGTTGAAGAGGTGAGCAAAAGTTGGCCTAGGCACCAAAACAATTCCTTAAAAAAAGAAGTATTTTCTACACACCAGCTTTTTAAAAACGCCACAGCATTACCAAACTACCCCTAAGTATGGTTTTCGTAAAAAGAAATGGTATAACCAACATTGTTAAATATTTTAGAAAACAAGTATTGTTTTAAAACAAGTATTGTTCTATATTTGTATTTCATATAGGGTTATTCGACAATGGTTTTGGAGCGTAATAACCCGCCGGTCCGTGATAGCCTGCGAGCCTGTCTGATCCGCTAACCGGTCTTAGCATAATGCATACGCATGACGGAGCAGGTTAGGCTGCACAACCTCGCTACGCCTCAATCTATACCAATGTAATTAGTATAATTAATTGCTACATTTACACCAAAAATATAATATGAAAGGCATAATAAGTAGCGGGAGTTGATTCTTACAAAGCACCATTTTATGCTTACAAAGTCGTATTTTGCTTAATGACAATTTTGTCCTCATTGTTTAATCTTCCTTTCTCTCTCTAGACCTCTTCTTCTTCTCCCTCATTACATACTCCTCTGTTCTTTACAAACAAGCTACAGAGACAATTTTCAAATCCTTAAATCTCTCAAAGTAATGATCTATCGATATTGGAGAAGCCCGTATCGTCATAATAAGAAACTATCAAGTAGGATAAACACTGAAAATGTTGCCGCCCATATCGGTTTGAAGTCTCCTGTTTGCCAATATTTTTATTTTCCGTACTCAAAGCTTTTTTGTGACCCTACTTCAACATACTGGAAACTTAAGCCCATCAATCAGTTAAGGAAAAGAATCCACAATTTAATAGTTGTGCTTTACAAAAGAAATTGAAAACTCAATTTTTGCACTGAAGCGTGAAATTATCATATTTAGATTAGAAAAAAACTGTGTAAAATTTGGTGTGGAACTTATAAGATTTATAAAATCAAGACCATCAGTGTTGAATTCGTTATATATTTTTTCCTAGATGTCATGGTTTATTGACAAGTAGACAGATACAGAGTGGCAGTAGTGATTTGGGGAGCTTTGTAGGTGTTGAATTGGGAGTGTTGGTCTTCTTGCTGGTGCAGTAATGGCTAGAGAGCCGAGTTTGTGTTGTCGGGTTAACAACCCATATTGACATCGCCGCATGAAATTAATTGGCGTGCTTGCGTGAGTGAGGAGTGAAAATGGAGATCCGTTTTTGGCTGGCACAAGGATGAGTTCATAGTAACTTGCTAGAGAAGAGGGAGATGAGAAGAAGAAGAAGCCATAGATAGGGGTCAAAGAAATTGACTGAAATTGATGAGTGAGAAACAACTGAGTGGGTTGGTCTGTGGGGAGAAATAATTAGAGAAATTAATGTGAGGGTAATATATGAATTAATTTTAAGCTCCTTTGAAAGAATCAAAAATAACTTTGTAAGAATTATTACCCTAAGTAGCGCGCCAATAAGTTTAATATGTCTGTTCCCAAAAAAGTGTCTTCCTTTTTTTTTCTATTCATTTTGGGGAAAGTCTTATTTCTTTTTTTGAGGAAAGAATAATGCTCTATTACTGGGTAGTCAACCCTAAAGTATCCGAGTCATAAACACTTTGCGCCCACAGTGGCGTTTGAGAAAATATCTAATATCGTCTTCTAGTAATGCTTTCAAAGCTAACAAATGAGCAGAATCATTACCATCACGGTGAACATGTAGCAAATCAACTGAATCAAAGAGAGAAAATTTAAATCTAAATTCTTGCAACACTTCTTTGAAATCTGAGATTGCAGCAAGTTCTTTGATTTTTTCGACGCTCCCAATGCGAAGAAGGATCACTGCTACCAGACTGTCGAGCTCCAACTCCGCTAGTTCCTCCATCAGCGGGGTTCTATGCCTAGTTATTCTTCTTTGTCGAGCAGCTAGGAATTGGCCGGACTCGTCCCTGATTACCGCTCCTACCCCTGAAGCTGGTGCATGCTCCCTCCAAGCGGCATCTGTATTAATTTTCACAAACCCAGATTTGGGAAGACTCCATATGTCATATCTCCCTTCGCTCGCTTGCCGGCGATCTCCCAACCGTCCCGAAGCTACCGCTTCCTTGTACCAGTGCAACAGGTCCTTGGTGATAGTAGCGATCGAACTAGGATCCCTTCCTCTTCTATTAAAATTTGTCTCATTTCTATTCGTCCAAATTTCCCAAATGGTCATCACAAACAAACTCACACCTCTTTTTATCTTCTCTCCCCAGAAATTCAGTCATCATTTCTCGAATGTTGCTATTATGGCCAGTTTCAAAACTATCTCCCATCATGGCTTTTCACACTTTCTGAGAGTGCTCACAAAAATAAAATAAATGAGATGATGATTCAACATCATAATTACACAACTTACAGTTTGCTGGAACTTGGATTCCTCGACGGATAAGCTTGGTTGCTACGGGCAAACATGAGTGCAAGATGCACCAACAGGGAACTTCTTCGGAATCTTTAAGCTCCACAGTTTCTTTAGCCAAACTTTCTCACCCGTACTATGCGAAGAGGAAGGCTGTGAGACCGAGAACCTCCTTTGTGCTTTATAGCCTTTGCTAACTGTATACCCACCATTCTCCGAATGAAGCCAATAGCAAGTGTCAGCATCTTCTTGACATCCTATTGGAACCCGCAGCACCTCCTCGGCATCGATAGGCCACACTATGTTTCGAACTTTCTCCTCATCCCATGTTCCAGTTTCTACATCAATAAGCTCACTAACGGTCATCTGCTCGAAACCTTGTGGGCATGTTGTAATCAAACTGAAAGTATTTTGCCTTTTTAACCACCGATCACCGAAAACTTTGATTTTGCTTCCATCCTTAATCTTCCATCCCAAGCCACGTTTGATCAAATCTCTTCCGGCAAGAATACTTCTAAAAGCGTAAGAGAATTGAGCAGATTTCTTCACCTCGAGATGAAGGATATTGCTATTGTGAAAGTATTTGTCTTGGAGCACACGGACAATAAGAGAATTGGGTTTGCAATAATCTCCACGTTTGTTTGGCCAACATCGCTTTGTTGAAATCCTGAAAATCACGGAAACTCAGTCCTCCACTATCACGATCATCCTTCATCTTTGCCCAGGAAAATAAAATAATTTTCCTCTAGTGCTCTTCACCTTCCCACCAAAACTGTCTCACAAGTCTTTCAAGATCCTGACAAGTTTTGGTGGGTAAGAGGAAACAACTCATTGTATAATGCGGGACTGCTTGAATCACTTATTTGATTAACACCTCTTTGCCAATCGTAGATAATGAGCCCCCTTTCCAACCCTTCATCTTCTTGGCAACTCTCTCTACTAGCGGACTGAACGTGATCGTTTTACTTCTTCCCACTTGCGTCGGTAATCACAAGTAACTAGCGTGGCTATCTACTAGCTGACCTCCACATAACTCACTGAGATCAACCCTTGTTTGCGCATTCACACTATCTGAGAATACTGCTGAGGATTTCTGTAGGTTCAAAACATGGCCCGAAGATAACTCATAATCTTGTAATATTTCCCTCAGAATTCATATTTCTGCAGTTGTAGCTTTTGTAAATAGTAAACTATCATCTGCAAAGAAAAGGTGTGAGATTTTGGGACCTCCTCGTGAAGCACTGATCCCTGTGAGACTTTTATCCTGCACTGCAGTTGTTAGTCTACGAGATAAATATTCACTGACAAGGAGAAACAGGTATGGAGATAAAGGACATCCCTGACGCAATCCCCTTTCAGGAGTGATCTGACCCTGCACTTCCCCGTTAACAATGAGGCTATAGTTAACCGTAGATACACAATTCATCACCAAGTTAATCCACCGGAAGCCAAAACCCATCCTTTCCATGGTTGCACGCAAGAAGTCCCACTCCACTCTGTCGTAGGCCTTGCTCATATCTTCTTTGAGAGCTAGAAACCCCTTTTCCCCTTTCTTTTTGTTCTTCATCGTGTGCAACAGTTCAAAGGAAATTATAATATTATCTGAAATCAGTATACTGGGGACGAAAGCGGACTGATTTTCAAATATGACCCAATTAAGTACAAGCTTCAGCCAATTGGCGATGGCTTTCGCAACAATCTTGTAAACAGTAGAACATAAACTGATAGGGTGTAAGTCAGTTCATTTTCTAACCTGTTTTACCTTGGGAATCAAGGCAATAAGGGTATGATTAAAGTCTGCTACATCACCATCTCCATTGAGAATTTTCAGAAAAAGACCCAGAACTTCATTACCCACAATGGGCCAAAACTGCTGAAAGAAGGCAGCCGGAAAAATGTCCGGACTAGGAGCTTTTGCCAGAGCAAGATGGCCCAACGCAGCTCAAACCTCTTTTGAGGTATAGATGGCGTCAATATCTGCTCGTTGCGTCATCGAAAGCAATTCCTCAACATTCCCCAACATGGGTTCCATATACACGTGTTTTGGATTCGATGTAGTGAAAATCCCTCTGAAATAGTCTTCCAAAACAGCTGTGATCTGTGGCTTGTTCGTAACCCACAGACCATGTGCATTATCCAACCCTCAATCCGATTTTTGTTACTTCTAATCGAGGCTTTACGGTGAAAGTAACTGGTATTCCGGTCTACCTTCCTCATCCATAGTTCTCTGCTTCTTTTTCGCCATATGTCCTCTTCTAAAAGCAAAGTGTTCAAGATAGATTGTCGAATAGCACGCGCCTCCGCCACTGCCGCAGCCGCAGCCGTCTAAGGACCCTCGGCCAGCATTGCAAGTCTATTTCGAAGCTTGTTAAGTCTTAGCTTAACACTACCGAATACTTTATTACTCCAGCCCGAAAAAGCTTGAGCCATTCCACTCAATTTTTCTCTGACTGACCCGTTAAGACTAACCCAGCTATCTTCCACAAACCGCGCACAATGGTGATCATGGAACCACATTGTTTCAAATTGAAAACGCTTATTTATTCTGACATTTCACAAGATGCCAGAAGGCCAGAACACCTGTAAAGGAACATGATCGGAAACTTCTACGACCAGATGATCAACTTTGCCCCAGCCAAAGATCTCAGTCCAATTATTTGTGGCTAGACACATGTCTAGTCTTTCTCGGATAGTAGCACCATTGCCTTGGTTTTTTGACCAAGTGAATCTAACACCAGAAAAGCCAAGGTCTTTTAGCTGAGTACGATTAATTACCCCGTGTAAAACCCTCAATATGACTAAAGGAGACTGGTCTTCCTACTTCCTTTTCAGAAAAATACATAAAGACGTTAAAATCACCCACCACACCAAGGATGATCGTGGGGACGAAGACGCTCAAGTAAAATCCAATAATTACATCTTTCATTACGATCAAGATTCCCGTAGAAACCTGTAAGATAACCATGCTTTTGATTCACTGATAATAGTAAAGAAACCGTGGATATAATACCTTGACATTTTGGAGAGCGAAAAAATGACTTCATCGTCCCACGTCAAGGCTAATCCCCCTTTGCAATCTTCACAATCCTTAAAAATACCATTCCGAAAAACCAGTCTGTCTTGAACCCAAACCATCTTCGTTGCATACTACTTCGTTTCCATTAAGAAAATGATATTGGGCTTCTGTCTCCTTACTAAGTCGCAAAGATAGATAACGCTACGAGAGTTCCCAATCCCTCGCACGTTTCAGGTTAAGAGACTCATTGCGACTGGCTGGACTGCACTGGAGTCTCAGCCAATTTAGTAGTTCTGCTATTTGTGGTAACACCGACCTGTGTTGGAATCCGCAACGCAGAAACCTGGGTTTGTTCTTTCGGACCTTTATTTTCTTCCTCCTTCTTGTTGAAGCTCGGATTTTTATGGGAAGAATGGTGTGCTTGGACTGTTAATTGCTTGCCTTGACTTCCAGAACGATCATTCATGAAACTGACTGAATGGCCACCCCTTGTTCCCCCTCGGCCTAACCCCTGTTCCTCGACCCCTCTGAGGGCCTGCATTATTCCCCCGACCAGAGGAAGGGTTCCCAGCACCTCGACCCACTGACAGTGGTCTGTTCTTAATCTTCTCGGTAGGATGAGGGCTCAAGTTAGCATCGGCCACTTTTCATTTAGTCCTCGTAGAATTCTGACCAAGGCCACTGCGTTTCCTTTCGATTTCTCCTCTGAAGAAAAACGTGAAGCTTTATCCCCAATGGCCAGCGGGTTATTGATGATATTCATGTCTGACTCTTTACCGTTCCCTTCTCCAACAGATTGAAGCTCCTCGTCTACGGCTTCATCATCCTCGTCACTTGATTTGTTTTTCATCCGTTGATCCATGTTCATATCGTCTTTCTCGTGGTCCGAAATCTGGCCACGGTTATCTTCACCGTCCCAACCCACCTGTTCTTCAGTCCCTTCATTGAACACGTCAACCAATCTCTTCCTTCGGGGAGGTTTAAGCAATAACCAATCCCCATGACCCGGTTGATTTTGTGACTTCTCCACTTCGGTTCTCATCAAACAATCATCACCGCAGTGGAGAATTCTCCCGCACCATTGACAGAGCCAAGGGACTCTTTCGTACTTGTAGTCGAGCCACCTTTTCTCCACTACAACTTCAATATTACATCCTCTACGTAGTGGAGCGTTTATATCAACATGAACCCTAGCCCTCATATAATCTCCCCTGGACCCGAGGAGATTTTAGATTCAGTAGCAATGATGTCGCCCATGTTCTTCAAGACCTTACGAAGATAATCATCCGTTTGATGGTATATTGGAAGATTTCTGACTTGTACCCATAAATCGATCGATTCAAAGGAGATATTATCAGTTTTGTCCGCTATATCCCAAGCTTTCAATACCAATAAATTGTCATCGAAATTCCATGGCCCTCCCGAGAAGACAGTCTCAAGTGATTCCTTGTTATGGAACTGAAAAACAAAGGTATTTGTACTTGTTTCATGAATGCTTATATCTTTCCCGCCTGGCCAGATCTTCTTGAATAGTAGTTTTATTACCCAAACATTAGAACGAATAGGGAGAATAAATCTTCCAATCAAACAAGGACCCCTACCTTTAATGGCTGCAAGGCTGTACTCTCTGTCAAAAACTTCAACCTCTTCCTCTTCAATCGTCAACTTCCCGAAGTCAAGTGCTGATCCGAATCTTGTCATCGTTCAGAGTACTCCGGCCTGGCCAACTGAGCACCGTGATCGCCGTCGAACAAGGTTGAAACAACGCTGAACTGCCGTAGAAACTTGTCGCCCTACTTTCGCCTCCGAGAAACCGGAGCTAATATCCTAGCGTAACTTATTTTATTTTTTTTGGTTAAAGTCTCATGTAGCAAAATAACATGAGAATTTTGTCATCTTTCATAGTGTTTGTACACTGATCTTAATTACAAATAAGCAAATTGTTATATAATTTTACTAAGCGAATAATTTCCTCAAAATGCTTAACAAAACAGTATAAAACTCATTTAGGGATGACATTGAGTATCACTCATCCGCCAGATTTGTAAACATGAGAGACAGCCCTATTATAACCTACTTAGCAAATAGATATTCAGTACCACTATGATACGGTGACAAGGTACTACGAGTGTGTTATTAATATTACGGTATATAACACATGATTGGTGAATGATTGTCATCAACATACTATATTTACAACCATGGTACGATATAACCGTATCATAAAAATGACTAAAAAGTGACAATACTAATCTTTGAAAACAAAATATTATTCCAGTCTACTCGAAGATATACAACAACCCCGTCCATCAAGAGGAGGACTGCAAGTGGAAGATCCGGTCATAGAAGTCTTGAATTATTGTCGGGGAATAGGCGGCATAGCTTGTCTCTGTCCCATCCGCTTCAAACAACTCACGTAACATCCTTCCTGATTCGAGACTAGCTATAAGATCCATGTAACTGGCAGGCAATCCTATCGGCCGAGAAACAATTTTGATACTGTAACAAGGAACGACTAATATTAACAACAACAAGAAGGTGGTGATCGAATCTGTGATCTTCATAGCAGCTGCTGAAAGAAAAATAATAATCTCTCTGATGAATCACAAATAAATAATTATATGATAACGGGATGATGTTTCCTAGTGCTAGTATTATAATGATGAGTTGGGTATTCTAAGAGAAGTAATTTGATTATCACTCAAACAGGTCTTCATGACCGAATTTGAATTGGAAGATTGTAGATTATGGTTATCCTAGTCTGCTTCTTAGATGGATTACTAACACTATAATTTTTACACGTTTTTTTAATGTACTGTTTTTTTACTTAATTTTTTTTACTGGATTTTTACTTAATTTCAAATATTGGTATAAACTAACTAATACTAATATTTCTCACATTTGTTTCAAAATAATATTAGTAAGAAAAGCAATGAACGAATTCAAAGAAAAATATAAAGTTTCTAAACAATAGAAGTGTGAAAATAGTATCATAATTCAATAGATCAAAAAGTAAACATGGAAGAAAATAAAGTAGTCTAAAGGTAGTTTTTCTTAATTACATCAAATTCTACATTTAGGCCCTACTTTCTTTACCTAAATTTAGGCGACATTTTATCTTTTTTTACAAAAAGATTAAAAGGTTGTTTACTTTGTGCCTAATAAGTTTTCTAAAAAAATTTAGTTACTTTTTTAGTAGAAAAGGTTGTTTACTTAACTTCTATTTTATCTCCTAAAAAGTAATTTTTAAGAGTAAAAAGATAAAAAAGTTGGAGTTAAAAAAAAAAAAAAAAACTAACTTTTTCTAGTCTTATAAAAAGGTAAAAAAGTTACCAGACATAAATTTTAACAAAAATGACCTTATTAGAACTTTTTTTATGACTTAAAAAAACGATAAAAGTCGCCTAAATGTAGGTAAAGAAAACAGGGTCTTAGCCGGTTTCAAATCTGTAACATCATGCATGGGCTTCAAATGCTCTGGTATCAAAATAATAATAATAATTCAATAAAAAATAATTAATTTCAAAATAATTGTAGTGTGAAAATTATAAAACAATTCAATAGAAAAAGAAAATAAGAAAAAAATGCTGCTTAAATATCTCATCCTTGGTATGGGTATTCCTTTTGCTAAGCAAGCAGTTTCCATTTTTGGGATTGAGACCCTGCTTAAAAGATAAAAAAGTTTAGGTGATTTTTAATCTTTTTCTAAGTCATAAAAAAGTCTAGGCCATTTTCGTTGAGAATTTATGTCGGATAACTTTTTAACCTTTTATAAGACTAAAAAAAGTTAGTTTTTTTCTAACTTTAACTTTTTTATCTTTTTACTCCTAAAAACTACTTTACAGGAGATAAAATAAGAGTTAAGTAAACAACTTTTTCTATTAAAAAAGTAACTAAAACTTTCTAGAAAACTTAATAGGCACAACCTCTCGCCTCGGATAAATGTACCACTATTAGCTCAAGCAACAATCAAGGCAGAGAGGGATGGGAAAAGCCACGACACAGCTGGACAAAGTTAATTTTGACGGAGTGCAGGGGCAGTACTCAGAAATGACCAAGGAGAGATAATTGAAGCAATATCTGCGAACACCGGACACTGTCAATCGGCGAAGGAGGCGGAAGCTGTCGCTACTATAGAAGCAATCAAGTTAGCAATCAAGCACGGAGTATCAAAGTTGCAGTTGGAAGGAGATGCCAGAGGTCTAATGGAAAAACTCCTCCAACAAGGAGAATCAATGAACTCAGACGTCAAATAGATAGAGTGTCTGATACAAGAAGCCAGAGAGATGTTGAAGACTTTCGAGATCAGCGAAGTGGGATACACGAAGATAGCTAATAATGGCACAGCTCATCAGTTGGCTCTTCGAGGGAGAAATGGACAGGAGTTAAACGTGGACCCCTCCACTTCCAATTTGGCTTGTAGAGCTCTCTAGAAATGTTGTAAACCCAGTTCCAATCGGTTGAGTTTTTAATGAAATTTTATCCTAAAAAAAAGGGTAAAAGACAAAAACCACCCCTCGAGTTTGGGTAAATGACAAAAACATATCTAGTCTTCGGGGAATTACAAAAACCACCCTTGTCAGCTAACGGTGACTAACGGCAACTAACGGAAGGTTTATAAGACAAATATACCCCTAAAATTTCAGGAAATCACCCACTATAAATACAATTTCCTTCCCTTATCCTCCCCATTTCCTAACCCTAAACCATCTCTTCCACTCTCTCTCTTCTCTCACTTCTTGCAGCAGATCTGGCCAGACTCATCACCATCCAAGCACAACCCAAATCTGGCCAGTCCCCATCATCTTTTTCGTTCCCGTCTTCTTTCCAGTCGTCGTCGTCTTCCCGGTAGTCAGCGACCCAGATGGAAACCACCGAACCCGCTGCTCCAACTCTCCTCGCCGTCGTTCGCCGTTGTCTTCCCGGTAGTCGGCGACCCCGATGGAAACCACCGAAGCCGCTGCTCCCACTCTCCCCTGCTCTGCTGAGGCTTCCTTCTCGCTCTCTATTGCTTCTCCGTCTAAGCTCAGCCACTGGCGTAAACCCAAATGACCCAAGCAAGGCAGCCCCCACAGTGACCACCATAGATTCGCCGCCATATTTCTAGATTCGACTCTCTGTCAAAGTGGGTTATCAAGAATTGAAGGTGAACATCAATTGGGATCTGACTCGACACTCTGGCAAAGTGCTGGATTTTCTCTTTTCATTCTCATTACAGATCGGGGAAGGGAGAAGAGAATTTTTCAGAGGAGTTGGAGGAGGAGGAGGAGGAGGAAGAGAGATAGAGACAAGTGGGTGGTTGCTAGGGTTAGAACAAATGAAGGGCTGATGGAGAAGAAATTGGATTTAGTTCTCTCTCTCTATTTCTGATCTGGTCTTGCTTGCTGTTGAATGAGGGTGTTCGTTGGGGGAGATAATAGTAGCAGGTTGGTTTGATTTGTGAAGTAAATGGTTGAATGAGGTGATGTTCTGGGTTTGGTTTCCATGGGGAAGTGGTGTAATGGTGGTGTGTTTTGTTGGTGAATGGTGAGGATGAAAAGAGAATTCTGGGTCTGATTCGAGTAGGGTTTTTTGTTAATTCGTTTCTAATTGAGTGAATCTGGGTCTGATTTCTCTGAATTTTTCTGGGTTTTGTAGATGATTTTGGGTTTGTTCATTGTTTGCTTCGTGGTGGGGAAGGTGGTGGTGGTGGTATTGGCGTTGATAGGGGTGGCGGTGGGGATGTGGTGGTGGCGTTGTTGGGGGTGGTGGTGGCGAAGAACACCAAGAACAAGAACAATAACAGAAAAAACACAAATAAGGGCAAAATAGTCATTAAAAAGTCAGATTGCACCCCCTCTCAACTGACATTAACAGAAGGGTGGTATTTGTCCGACGTCCGTCCACTGACAGGGGTGGTTTTTGTAATTCCCCGAAGACTAGGGATGTTTTTGTCATTTACCCAAACTTGAGGGGTGGTTTTTGTCTTTTACCCAAAAAAATGTACCAGCATTAGCCCTCCTTTCACTCACAATCTTTATTGGCTTTGGAAAATTTTATAATCTAAGGATATTTGAGCAAAAACGTTGCAATAATAATCAAGACGAGACATAATTGAATGTGATTCGCTAACTGATTCACAACGAACCCACTACTTACCTCCACGACCAAAACTAAATATTTTATTGAGAGAGAGTCCGATTACAATGCACACCGTGGCCACAACGGCCACGACGGCCACCCATTCGACACAATTGTTCTAGGGTAAAAGTCAAAAATCACCCTCTGAGTATGGGTTATACACAAAACAGCCCCTCGTGTTTGGATATATACGAAAACCCCCTGTCATAGACATAAAAGTCCATGTCAGTGGACGGAGGTTAGACCACCACCACCTCTGTGTTAATGTATGTCAGTAAGGGGGTGCAATATGTCTTTTTTATGACCATTTTGTGTTTATTTTGTTCATGTTCTTGATGTTTTTGGTGTTCTTGACCACCATTCTTGGTATTCTTGAACACCACCTCCACCACCACCACAACCACCACGAAAACAAACAAAAACATGACAAAATCAAAGGAGAAAATTTAAGAAGAGTCTCAGATCTATAATTGAAACCAGACAAAAAAGATTGCATCTACCATGGCTGCAAAACTAATTGCTCCGCCAAGAAAGTAACAATTTCTCAGCAACTGAGTTCAATTTAATGAATTCATCATCACCTAATAGAGGGGGAAATTAAGATACAAACAAATGTTGTACTACCACAGCCACTGCCAACAACAACAATATTTGCAATAAATTAAACCTAGCAGTGCCAACAACAACAAAACTAGCCTCTCAATCTGGTGGGTTTAATTCCAGCACTGGTGGGTTTAATTTCAGGCAGAATTTTTACAGAAGGAAACCCCTGTCACAAGTATGAACAGACCCACAATCCCTTAATCAGACTCAAACCCGAACAATCAGCAGACCCAACACAGTTTTAACCGAAAGTTTCCACCATAATTTCATCCTCCCTCAATTTTCAGAGAGACGAATTCCAATCTACCTCAGAAAAAAAAAACACCAGAGTCATAAGAACTCTGGTGGTTCTTGCCTCCACCAAACTCGAACCACCACCATACAGAATGAAGCTGAACACCTTGTAAACTTAAACCCATCAACGGTGGAGGATCTTTCTGGCGAAACCAGTCAGTGAGACGGACCTGAGAGTCACAAACTTCGACTCAACTACTGAACTCCGCACCACCGGTGTGGTTAATTCAAACCAGACCCGAACCAAACACCAGATGGTGGGTTTAATTTCAGCCGGACTCGAACCAAACACCACAGGGGGGTTTAATTTCAGCCGGTGAAACCAGTCTGTGGGATTTTACCGGTCAGTAGAGACCACAAACACCAGATCTGGTGAAGAACGATCTCACGGACCCTCTGCTCTCACAAATCCGTACAAAAAAGAGAGAGGATGAGGAGGAAGAAGTAAAGAGAAGGATGAACTCTCTCTATTTCTCTTTCTCTGGCGGTTGGTGTAGGGTATATTTGTCTTAATTTTCAGAAGAGTGGGAGAGAGAGATATAGAGAAGAGAAGAGAAGAGATGGTAGGACACAAATGAAGGGATAAGGAGAAGAAAATACTTATAAAGCAGGATAATTTTTTTTCATTTGAGGGTAAAATGGGTATTTCGTGTGTTCCGTTAGTTGTCATTAGTCACCGTCCACTGACATGGGTTTTTCGTATATCCCCAAACACGAGGGGCTGTTTTGTATATAACCCATACTCGGACCGTGGTTTTTTTCCTTTATTCTAATACTCGTTTGCGTGTGTATGTGTGAATACCAAAAGAGAGCCTTTTATATAGCCAAAGTATTGGTCAGTGTGGCGATGGAATCACCAAGCCCACAACAAACCCACTGCCTCACTTTGTTTTGTCAATTTGATTCATGTCACCGACTCAACAAATCTCCACCTTGAATTGAATCATATCATCAACCCGACATGGTGCTTCTCTCCTCAAACATGAACAGATGCGTCTCTTTGAATCACAAAAGAGCACGCCCACCCAAATAGATGTTCCACAGCTGTATGCGAAATCCGAATTGCCAAATTGTTGCTCCGACTTCCATGATGTCACTGCAATGCCCCCGATGTGGATGCACTTCCGAAAACGGAAACAAGTGCTCAACCCAAAACCAGACTTGAATGTGTTCAGTGAGACAGGACACCCAATTGCACTAGACAGACGCACCACGACAAGTGCCAGATGTTACACAAACCTGATGCACCAGTAGTAAGTGCCCAAACATATTGTCGTGCCAGATTGTGCCCCAAATGCCTCTGATGCGCTAGATGCTCGCTAGGAACAGATCGCGCCATATGCGAGCTCAATTTCATGTCATGGTACTGTAGGGTTTTGATTCATGGATCGCGCAAACGGAAGCATAATCAAACAAACAACCATGCAAAACCCTCCAAGGATCACAAGTCTAGATGCATAACGATAGTGAAAGTAAGAAATCATAAACACACCTTTGGGTTCTCCTTGATGACTTCAAACGCGAATAGTGTCACGTTCTCTATAGTTGATCCACGCCTAGAGTTGATCCTAGATCTCCAATCTCCTTGGTGCTAGCCCGGAATGAAAGGAGGGTGAAGGAATCACGCAAAACGAGGCACAAAAAGGGGGTTCGGCCCCTTTGTGGCGTCGGGGACGAGGGGGCGGCGGCAAGGGGGCGGCGTCCCTCTTGTTGCTTGCTCTCTCTCTCCTTTGTTCTCTCCCACTCTTGTTATGTTCTCTTTAGAGCATAAGTTGTGTAGGGAAGGAAGGAAGGAGGGTCCTTTATATAGTCCAACAACTCCTTGTTAACTACCTAAAGGACTTATTCTAGTCCTACTAGAATTCAATTTAGTCCCTTCCTTGCAAATTAGTCTCTACTAAGTTTGCAAGGGTTTGCAAAGTGATCCTTCTAATTAATTTATCTAATTAATTAATTCCAAATCTAGTACAACTCTATATGGCGTGTGACCCCATAGGTTCTATCTAGTTGGTAGCAACTCTTTGCTAATATGGAGCGGTTTCTAGCAAAACATCCATTCTAGCCAACTAATAGAATAGTCATCTAGACAACCTTGTACAAGTAATTGTCTCATCCTTTTGCCTCCATATCCGGATTGGACACGAGACATACAAGTCACACTCGTATATCCAATCCCTAGTTTCTCGATCCATGGAATAGCCTTATTCGTGCAAATAACATCAATATCCCATATATTGATTTATTTGAGTCTGGCCAGACATTCTATAAGCACTATCCTCGAGTGGCCTTGGATATTTGCTCCCGTTATGTGGGAGGGGCAAATCCTCTCTACGTCCACTACGATCTCTAAGCTTGCTTCTCATTGTATCCAGTACACGCCTTTATAACTACCCAGTTACGGTGTAGCGTTTAACGCTACCAAGATCACAATGATTCACAACTAGAATATCTAGTGACTTCAAGTCTAAGGATGACAATACCATTGTACCCGAGAAGCACTTGTGACTTAACATAACGTGTATGTAGCCTTCTCGGTGATGGGTCAATCCAGTGCAACATTCCGTAATGCACACCTATGTGTTGGATCGTGATATCTCCATATCAATCCAACCCCATACTAGTCTATAGATGATTGTCCTATTTAATCATTATACTCGACTAGGGATATTTAAGATAAACAACACGATTGTAAATCTAAGGACTTCATTATATTAAATATCCAATAAATAATAAATGAATTTCTAGCCAATTACAAATTCATACTAAACTAGATTGCCTCTAGGGCATCTATTCCAACAGTCTCCCACTTGCACTAGAGCCAATCTGGCGCATCTCGTATGCCCATACTCCTAGTGTGCCCTTCATGCTTCCACTGCGTGAGAGGCTTCGTAAGCGGGTCTGACAGATTATCATCTGTAGGAATCTTGCATATCCGAACGTCTCCTCTATCGATAATATCTCGAATCAGATGAAACTTACTGAGCAAGTGCTTGGACTTCTGGTGCGATCTGGGTTCCTTTGATTGCGCGATCGCCCCAGTGTTGTCACAAAACAACTCCACTGGATCCGCAATGCTAGGGACCACACCAAGTTCAGAAACAAACTTTCTGATCCAAACAGCCTCCTTTGCTGCGCCATTTGCAGCAATGTACTCAGCCTCTGTTGTAGAATCAGCTACCGTCTCTTGCTTGGAACTCTTCCAGCTCACCGCTGCTCCATTCAGGCAAAACACATATCCCGACTGCGATCTAAAGTCATCTCTGTCGGTTTGGAAGCTTGCATCAGTGTAACCCCTTACACGCAACTCTTCCTCACCCCCAAACATCAAGAAGGCATCCTTAGTTCTTCTCAAGTACTTTAGGATGTTCTTGACTGCAATCCAGTGACTCTCACCCGGATTGGATTGGTATCTGCTTGTCATACTCAAGGCATATGACACATCTGGTCTAGTACATAACATGGCATACATGATGGATCCTATGGCCGAGGCATAGGGAATCCTACTCATGCGTTCCTTCTCAATCGCATTGGAAGGACATCCACTCTTCGAAAGAGTGATTCCATGTGACATGGGCAAGAATCCCTTCTTGGAATCTTGCATGTTGAACCGTTTCAACACCTTGTCAATATATGTACTTTGACTTAGGCCTAGCAACCTCTTAGATCTATCTCTATAGATCTTTATACCGAGTATATAGGCTGCTTCCCCTAAGTCTTTCATTGAGAAACACTTTCCTAGCCAATCTTTCACAGATTGCAGCATGGGAATGTCGTTTCCAATGAGTAGTATGTCATCCACATACAAGACCAGAAAAGCTACAGAGCTCCCACTAACCTTCTTGTAGACACAAGACTCATCTTCGTTTCTGATGAAGCCAAACTATTTGACCACTTCATCAAAACGTCGATTCCAACTCCTAGAAGCTTGCTTCAATCCATAAATGGATCGTTGCAGCTTACAGACTTTGTTGGCTTGCTTTGGATCCTCAAAACCCTCCGGCTGTATCATATACACGTCCTCGAGGAGATTCCCATAAAGGAATGCTGTTTTGACATCCATCTGCCAAATCTCATAGTCGTAGTATGCTGCAATCGCAAGTAGGATCCGGATGGATTTGGTCATTGCGACTGGTGAAAAGGCTTCATCATAGTCAATACCATGAATCTGTCTGAATCCTTTAGCCACCAATCGGCCCTTATAGGTAATCACATTACCATCCATGTCGATCTTCTTCTTGAAGACCCACTTGCACCCTATGGGTCGTGCCCCATCAGGTGGTTCCACCAAAGTCCATACTTTGTTGGTATACATGGATTCCATCTCGGATCTCATGGCCTCAAGCCACTTCTGCGAGTCTGGGCCATTCATGGCCTCCTCATAGGTAGTAGGCTCATCATCTATGAGCATCGTGTCACCGGAATCAGTTACGAGAAGTCCGTACCTCTCGGGTTCCTGGCGCACTCTACTAGATCTACGAAGCTCTTGTGTTACCTGAACAGGTGGCTCCACAACTGCTTGTGATTCCTGTTCATGTTCCATAATCGGTTCTGTGATTTGTGGTTCTTGAACTTCTTCAAGTTCTACATTCCTCCCACTTGCTTCTTTAGAGACAAACTCTCTTTCTAGAAACACGCCGGTCCGAGCAACAAACACTTTGTTCTCGGTTGGATTGTAGAAGTAGTATCCCTTAGTTTCCTTAGGGTACCCCACAAATTTACACTTATCCGATTTAGGCCCTAGCTTGTCTGATTGTAAACGCTTTACATAGACATCGCAGCCCCAAATCCTCATGAACGACAGTGTGGGACGCCTCCCACTCCACATCTCATATGGTGTCTTCATGACTGATTTAGATGGAACACGGTTAATGGTGAAAGCTGCACTTAATAGAGCGTAGCCCCAAAATGATAATGGAAGATCGGTTTGACACATCATAGACCGAACCATATCCAATAGGGTTCGATTCCTCCTCTCGGACACGCCATTCCATTGTGGCGTTCCGGGTGGAGTGAGTTGGGACACGATCCCACACTCTCTAAGATAGTCGTCAAACTCTTGGCTTAAGTATTCTCCTCCACGATCCGATCGTAGAGCCTTGATACTTTTGCCAAGTTGCTTCTCTACTTCATTCTTGAATTCTTTGAACACTTCAAAGGATTCGGATTTTGCCCTCATAAGGTACACAAATCCATATCTACTGTAATCATCAGTAAACGTAATGAAGTAGACATAACCACCCCTGGCTGGCGTGGCAAATGGCCCACACACATCAGTATGTATGAGCGCCAATTGCTCACTAGTCCTCTCACCTTTCTTATTGAAAGGGGACTTTGTCATTTTTCCCAATAAACAAGCCTCACATGTCTCATATGATTCAAAATCAAATGAGTCTAGTAATCCATCCTTATGGAGTCTAGATACACGTTTCTCATCTATGTGGCCTAAACGACAATGCCATAAATAAGCAGGATTTAAATCATTTATTTTAATCCGCTTGGTATTAATGTTGTAGACAGGATTACTTAGATCAAGGACATAAAGTCCATTAAATAATTGCGCACTAAAATAGTGAATATTATTCAAATAAAAGGAACAACAATTGTTCTTTATTGAAATAATAAAACCTTCCTTGTCCAAACAAGAAATAGAAATAATGTTTCTGCTCATAGCAGGCACAAAATAGCAATTATTTAATTCTAAAACTAATCCTGAAGGCAGAGATAGCTCGCACACGCCTATGGCCAACGCAGCAACCTTTGCTCCATTCCCAACGCGCAGATCTACCTCCCCTTTAGCCAATCTTTTACTTCTCTTTAGATCCTGCATATTTCGACAAATATGAGATCCACATCCAGTATCTAATACCCATGATGTAGAGACAATTAAATTGACATCTACAACAAAAATACCTGGTGGTGGTGGAATCACTATTCCAAGCCTCTTGTCCTCCAGATATTTTGGGCAGTTCCTCCTCCAGTGTCCAGGTTGACTACAGTAGTGACATTCACCCTTAGTCACGACCTTGGCAATGGCACCAACAGGCTTAAGGGCTTGTTCCTTGGACTTAGCAACTGACTTGCCTTTGCCCTTGGAGGAAGAGGCAAACTTTTTACCCTTTCCTTTATGCACCATCATAATGGCTTTGCCCTTACCCTTATTGATGCTCTGTTCAGCCTTCCTCAACATGTTGAGCAAATCTGGCAGTGGTTTAACGATCTCGTTCATGTTATAGTTCATAATGAACTGTCCATAACTCTCGGGCAACGATTGCAACACGAGATCGGTTGCCAACTCTTGGCCGACCGGGAACCCAAGCCGGGCGAGATTCTCCAAGTACCCGATCATCCGGAGTACGTGGGGTCCCACCGGGTTCCCTTCTGCCAGATGACATTTGAACAGTGCCTTTGAGACCTCATACCTCTCTACCCTCGCCTGCTCTTGGAAGAGCTGCTTTAGATGTTCGATCATATCGACAGCATTCATGTTCTCATGTTGCTTCTGAAGCTCAGAGGTCATGGTGCAAAGCATTAGGCAGGCCGCATCATTAGCGTCATCAACACGCTTTTGATACGCCTTTAAGGCAGCAGGTGTCTGATTCTCTGGACCTTCTGGAACTTGCTCCTCTATTGCGTACAGCTTCTTCTCTTGCTTGAGAACAATTCTCAAGTTTCTGTACCAATCGAGAAAGTTGGTTCCAGAGAGCTTGTCCTTCTCAAGGACAGATCGTAGGGAATGTTGTGAACTCGATGAGTTGTTTGCCATTTGGAATTCTACAAAAGGAAAATACGCAAGTTTTAGTATTTGTGAATTTTTGACTATATTTAATAATGGCTAGTTTATTAAATATAGCTCCCACTATTTTTCTACGGATTAATAACCCTCAAGATATTAATGCGGAAAATATCCTTATATTTTCTAGTGGGCCAAGATCCATCTTTTCATCTCCTTATGAGCTTGCTTTGGCAAGTCACCCATAATTCGATTACTTCTTAGGTAGGAACAATTCCAATTGCATCCCATATGCAACTCTTGGTTCAACCGGGCAAATAACTCCTTATTTATCCATCTTTATGGATAATCCTAATTGATTGCCTCTAGGTTTCTTAATCAAATTAATAGCCTAGTTGTGTTCAACCTCTTATCTAAACAATTGCACATTGTTACGTGCCATCGCATTCCATCATTATGAACCAAGTCGCCATGCTTTGGCACGCACGAACTTGATAAATAATGATGATAATGAGTGTTTAAATAACGAGAAGGCAAGAACACAATATTTTAAAATTTGAGGGATTTTTCAATTTTAATTATTTTGTTGATCAATATCAACTAATCTATCTATTTGAGTTTGGGCACAACTCCAAATAATAGATCCGGGTTGTCTAATTATCTTATTATCCTAATTGCATGCATCATCCATACACCAACCACACAAATAATAAGACAATAAATAAACAACCACAAAACAGAAATTGAACGTGATGTGGATATGGCCTTTTCTAGACTAAGATAATTCCAAGCCAATGGAATTATCTATGAACCCTAAACAAACACATCTCCATGCGTCTTGATCTTTTGGTCCATCCTTCATGGTCATGTGGTGTGCTCCATGCTCCATGTTTTGTGGCTCCTTTGGCTTTGGGCTTCTTTTCTCCAATCTTGGCTAACAATCTACTTTATCTAGCACTAGCTAATATCTATACTAAATAAAATAAATCTCACAAGTTGAGAAAAAAAATGGCACGCAGGCCATAAAACCCTAATTAATTATTACAATTAATTGATCAGCTCGCAGGCCGTAAAACCAAACCACAAAATTAAACATCCACATCAAACCACATCCTAAGGCCATATCCAATCACCATGCGATTTGCACATAAACAGTTAAAATCCAATTTTAACGCGCTTGGTCAATTTTTAATTGATTTTAGGATTTCTAGGGTTAAAACGGTCCATGGGCCCAACAATCCAATTGCCCGGGCCCAATAAGTGAACCATAAGGCCCTAGGGCCGGCCCGGCCCAAAACCCGCAAGCTAGGCCCGCGGGTTAGGGCCGCCCGGCCCCTTAGGGCGCCAAGCTTGGGTGGCAAGCAAGGGGGCGGTCCCCTAGGGGGCCGAACCTCCTTGTGGAGGTTGTTTCCAAAACAACCTCCTTGCTTGGAGCCCAAGTTTGGTTGTTTCCTTGTTGTGGGAGAACTCCTTCTTCCCCAAGGATGCCCAAACCCTAGATCTAAGATCCTAAAATTTCTCAAACTCACCAATTCATGCATCCAATGCAATAATTGGGTCTTGTTATGATTAATTCTTTGACAAATTGCATCCAATGCTTGATTTGTCTTGTTTTACGCGATAAACAACAAATTAAGGTGTAAAACAACAAGAATGTAACACATAAACTACGTTTATGCTCTATGACCTGTGGCTCTGATACCACTGTAGGGTTTTGATTCATGGATCGCGCAAACGGAAGCATAATCAAACAAACAACCATGCAAAACCCTCCAAGGATCACAAGTCTAGATGCATAACGATAGTGAAAGTAAGAAATCATAAACACACCTTTGGGTTCTCCTTGATGACTTCAAACGCGAATAGTGTCACGTTCTCTATAGTTGATCCACGCCTAGAGTTGATCCTAGATCTCCAATCTCCTTGGTGCTAGCCCGGAATGAAAGGAGGGTGAAGGAATCACGCAAAACGAGGCACAAAAAGGGGGTTCGGCCCCTTTGTGGCGTCGGGGACGAGGGGGCGGCGGCAAGGGGGCGGCGTCCCTCTTGTTGCTTGCTCTCTCTCTCCTTTGTTCTCTCCCACTCTTGTTATGTTCTCTTTAGAGCATAAGTTGTGTAGGGAAGGAAGGAAGGAGGGTCCTTTATATAGTCCAACAACTCCTTGTTAACTACCTAAAGGACTTATTCTAGTCCTACTAGAATTCAATTTAGTCCCTTCCTTGCAAATTAGTCCCTACTAAGTTTGCAAGGGTTTGCAAAGTGATCCTTCTAATTAATTAATCTAATTAATTAATTCCAATCTAGTACAACTCTATATGGCGTGTGACCCCATAGGTTCTATCTAGTTAGTAGCAACTCTTTGCTAATATGGAGCGGTTTCTAGCAAAACATCCATTCTAGCCAACTAATAGAATAGTCATCTAGACAACCTTGTACAAGTAATTGTCTCATCCTTTAGCCTCCATATCCGGATTGGACACGAGACATACAAGTCACACTCGTATATCCAATCCCTAGTTTCTCGATCCATGGAATAGCCTTATTCGTGCAAATAACATCAATATCCCATATATTGATTTATTTGAGTCTGGCCAGACATTCTATAAGCACTATCCTCGAGTGGCCTTGGATATTTGCTCCCGTTATGTGGGAGGGGCAAATCCTCTCTACGTCCACTACGATCTCTAAGCTTGCTTCTCATTGTATCCAGTACACGCCTTTATAACTACCCAGTTACGGTGTAGCGTTTAACGCTACCAAGATCACAATGATTCACAACTAGAATATCTAGTGACTTCAAGTCTAAGGATGACAATACCATTGTACCCGAGAAGCACTTGTGACTTAACATAACGTGTATGTAGCCTTCTCGGTGATGGGTCAATCCAGTGCAACATTCCGTAATGCACACCTATGTGTTGGATCGTGATATCTCCATATCAATCCAACCCTATACTAGTCTATAGATGATTGTCCTATTTAATCATTATACTCGACTAGGGATATTTAAGATAAACAACACGATTGTAAATCTAAGGACTTCATTATATTAAATATCCAATAAATAATAAATGAATTTCTAGCCAATTACAAATTCATACTAAACTAGATTGCCTCTAGGGCATCTATTCCAACAGGTACACGCCCCAAAACTGGTTACACGCCAGAACCAAACCTCTTGCAGAATGCGCGCCAAAACCAGGATCAAATGCGCGTGCCAGAAATCTCACGCGGCAGATGCTCCATGTTGTTGCTCCAACTCCAACGAGTTCGTTCATCGCATGAGCCAGAACAAGATTCAATTCACACGCCAGATGCTCAACATCGGGTACCGGATTGCGCCTGACCTGCCAATTGCCATAACGCTAGATGCGTGTGAATTTCCAAATCCGTGCAAGTACTGAATGCGTGATTGATTTTCCAGATCCCTTGCACGCCTAATCAGATGTGCGCAACATTGCTCCAGCAGAAGCCCGGATAGCCCACTCAATGGGGCTTTAGATGGTGGGTGTACATGTGCCCCATGTTTCAGAGGCCAACGAACGGAAACTGCTTCTCCTCACGAACAGATCGATCTTGATCGCCAAACTAGACATCGTTCTTGCCAGAATCTCGAAATCCAACCTATGGATAGTCTGCTCCACCTGAATCGCGGAACCCTAGCTTTGAATTTCACCAAAACGTGAAACCCTAGATCTTGGCTACACATAGATCTTAGAACTCTGTCTCTAATACCATTTTGTTATAACCTGGGGGTATTCAAGCAAGAACGTTGTAACAATAATCAAGAACGAGACAAAATTTAACATGGTTCGCAAACGGATTCACACACACATATTAACGTACGACACTGGTGCAGCTAGTTGACTGGACAGATTTTTGGACAGTGACGGGAGATTACTTCCTCCGCGGTAGTTTTAAGGTTTGGACAAATTTTAACTTCGTTATTTAAATGTATTATGTGTAATATGTGGCACCTGTTGCCAAGTAAGTGGTGTTGCCAAGTAGTTGAACATAAATAATTTTCACTGTAGCCTTTATTGGTCGCATTAAAAGCGTGGTGGTGAAGGAGGGCTGGTGGTTGTGGCGGCAGTGTTCTTGTTGTTCTTCACGTAATCAAGCTAGAGAGAGAGAGAGAGGACATGAGAGGGAATAAAGAAAAAGAATTGGGCAAAACAGTAAAATGGGTGCTTTTCTTAATTTCAGCGCTTTTTCCAAGGGGGAGAAAGTAAAGGAACAGAGTGGTATGAGTTAACATTAAACAACGGTTGAACCAAAAAGTGCCAACATTGGTGCTTCCCTCCCAGCGGTGCATAATTAAAAAACGCTAAAAAATTGATCCCGTGACAGTATAACGGCATCTCCATCCCTATTTGGGGGGGGGGGGGGGAACCATATAAAAATACGGTTCATGTTCAACCCTATGAGGGGAGGGGGAGAGGGTGCTATGGGGATAAATTTTTCCTTGGGTGTGGGATGGTTAGGGGGGATTTCCTCATGGACATCCCCTCCCCCTACCCCTACATGGAGTGATTAATTGCTTTACAATTTAACAATGTTCATTACACTTAGTAATATTTTATGATTATATTAACTACTTTTTATAATGATTAATATTTTTTAATTATTTATAAAAATTGATGATTATTAATTCACGATTGTTGAAAAGTACGTTTACGAAAAGACATAGTTATCTTATTTTGTTGAAAATTTAATAAATATTATATTTTATACCGTTAACAATTATAATTATTAAATAATTAAAAAACGGTTAAAAAAGCTTCAAATGTATTGAATCATAAACGATACAACCTTATTATTATTGTTTTGTATATACATATACATATATACATATGTATTTATATGGGTGTGTGTGTGTGTTGGTATACAATTTTGTATTTATATTTTTTAGTACAAATAAATTATTTTAAATTATTAAATATATATTAAAAATTAATTTTGTTGGATGGGGGAAAAGGAATGGGTTGGAGATGAGTAGTAGTTTGGGAGAGGGGGAAGGGGATGTGGAGGGGGGAAATGGTGGGCCCGTGGGGGGAGGGGGAGGTGAGGGGCGGGGAAAAATGACATGAGTTGGAGATGTCCTAAACAGTAACTAGGTCAAAATTGACAGTAACACTAAACACTAAACTGGATTAATGATAAAAACAAAAGAATCACAGGTTTGTGTCACCTCAGTGATGACTATGTCTGGGAAAAAAAAAAGTGACAATACTACTAATTTTTGTTAACAAAACATTATTCCTACTGGAAAAGAACAACAACCCATCCATCAAGACAATGAGTGCAAGTGGAAGATCCGGTCATGGAAGTCTTGAATTGCTCACAGTGTTGCCCGAGACGCATAGTTAGTATCGGTCGCAACAGTTTCAAACAAATCATGTATTATATCTGCTGATTCGCAACGGCCCTCTATACAATCCATGCCACTGTCACTCCATTCTGTAATAAGTTTGCCTTCGCTGGCCTCGATACTGTAACAAAGAAGTACTAATATTAATAACAGCAACGAGGTGGTGATCGAACCTGTGATCTTCGTAGCAGCTGCTGAAAGAAAAAATAATATCTCTGATTAATCACAAAGAAATAATAAGGAGGTGATGTTTGCTAGTGCTAGTATTTATAAGGATGAGTTGTGCATATAGGTTATAAGAGGAGTAATTTTACTTATCACTCAAAGTGGCTTTCATGACCAAATTTGAATTGGAGATTGTAGATTAATAGTTATCATAGTCTGCTTCTAAGATGGATTATTAGAACTATTGTTTAAACGATCTCATTGATTAAGAAGAAACACCATATACATCCGAAATAATATCATTTTCAAGCCAATCTAGGTAACTACATATCCGCTGTTCTGAGAAATCTCTACCTTTTGCTCTTGAAGTTAACAAGTGGGCTACTTTGTGACCTTCTCGACGGATCCATCTAAGGGTGACTTTTTCAAAACTATCAATTGCCGATATAATCTCAAGCAAGTCCGCAGACCTGGAGATGTCACTGATGTCTTGACCGCTAAGGAGAGACTTGATATCGTCGATCAAAAGCTAAGCATCTCCTTCTATCAAAATCATGTTCAAGGCCAAATGCGTCGCAAAAGCCAGTCCATAGAGCATTACCAAAGGTTCTGCTTCGCGGGGACCTTCGGCAGTTGGAGTGGAAACCGACTGAGCAACAATACAATTACCAGCATGGGTTCTCAAGATGACTCCTTTCCCAGCATTTTTGGAGCACGGGTCAAATGACCCATCAAAGTTTAGCTTACAAACTCCTACAGGGGCCCGAACCCAAGCTGGAGCGCGCCCCGTCGAAGTACCATTGTTGTTCTTGCGCTCCTCAATTCATTGTAGCTCCTTTATTCGTAAATCAACATCAGCGCATATTTGATCATCTTCCTTAGCATTATCTTTGAAAATCAAGGAGTTTCTTGTATTTCAAATTTCCGAAAACAAAAAACAAATGTTTCTCTTGTCCATCTTCTGACAGATCCCCTCCGGTAGCATAAGCAACTCATCGCATAATTTGGGATAGCTTGCGCCACTGCTATCACAAAGACCTCATTGCCTGCAGTAGAAAGAGACTTTTCCTTCAAACATATGAGTTTATTGCTAAGCTCGTTTATTAAGGAGTTAAAGTTAATAGACTTGTTGCGTCCCCTAGTAGTGGGAAAGCCCACGTATCCGTCATACCTCTCAACTTCCTGAACGCCAATAACAGCAAGGAAATCAGCTCTTGTTTCGGATGAGACACTAGAGGAAAAACCATTGCTGATTTCGCTAGATTAATTTCTTGTCCAGAAGTCTTCCAGTAATCAGCGATGATTTGCAGGAAGTGATTAATGTTATATAAAGAAGCACATGTACAAACAAAGAATCGTCAACAGAAAATAGATGGGAGACCATTGGTCCTCCCCTTGACGTCGACACCCCTTCCAACCGACCCTCTTTAACTGAAAAATATATTGTTCGCGTTAAAAATTCACAATAGATCAGGAAGAGGTAGGGGAAATTTGGGCAGCCTTGTCTCAAACATCTTTCAAGAGTCACTTTACCCAATGTCGCACCATTTCAGGAGTCACTTTACAAAACAAAGAATCGTTAACAGTAAAATAGATGGGAGACCATTGGTCCTCCCCTTGGCGTCAACACCCCTTCCAACCGACCCTCCCTAACTGCAAAAGATATTGTTCGCGTTAAAAATTCACAATAGATCAGGAAGAGGTAGGGGAAATTTGGGCAGCCTTGTCTCAAACATCTTTCAGGTGTCACTTTACCCAATGTCGCACCATTTCTAATAAAGGAGTAACTCACTGTAGATATACAGTTAAAAATCAAGGAGCAAGCAAAACTTGGGGAAAGATCCCATATGAGTGAGTGCCTCCTTGATGAAACACCATTCCACTCTATCACACGCCTTACTCATATCGACTTTAAACGCCATGCATCCTTTTTTTCCCCTTTTTGGTTTTGAGAGAGTGGATCACCTCAAAACCAGTCAAAATGTTGTCGGTAATGAGCCTACCTGGCACGAATGCACTCTGATTCTCTGTTATCAAATCACGAAGTAGTTTACTGAGTATGTTTGATGCGGCTTTAGAAACTATATTGTAAATAACTGAGTGAGACTAACAGGACAGTATTCACTTGGTTTCCTCGGCTGCTTCGTTTTCGGTATTAGAGCTATAAGTGTACAATTGAACTTAGTCAAACATGCTCCTTCATTTAGCACTCCCCGGACTGTCTACGTAACAATCTCTACTACAATGTCCCAGTATCTCTGAAAGAAACCAGCATTGAAACAGTTCGATCCGGGTGACTTGTCCGACGCCATTTGAATAAGTGCTGGTTTGACCTCCTGTGCCGAATATGGCCGCTCCGTCATCTCTCTATATTCCACTGAGATCCTACTATCCATAATGTTTAACATGACATCTATATCATGTTGGTTAGGGTTAGAGGACGATAAAATAGAGGTGACGTGTTGCTCGAGTACCTTAGTCACCTATTAGGCTCAGTAATCCATACTCCTTCATCATCTTCAATTCCCTGAAAATTATTTCGAGCTTATGAATCGTTGCCTTCTAATGGAAGAACCTAGTATTCTAATCCCCATATTTTAGCCAATCTGACCGAGACCGCTGTGACCACATATTCTCTTCCCTTCTTAATAATTCTTTGAGCTCCTTTTCAAATAATCCTTCTATATAAGAACCTCCCCTCGCCTGAAATCTGACCTTGAGAGCCTCGAGTCTCTGTTTGATCTGATTCGTCCTGATTCTGAACCTGCCAAAACCGACTTATCCTAACACATGCAATGCTCTGAGGTATGTCGCGGTATTTGTGTCAACGGAGCGCCTGCTTGATTTAACCAGCTACTTCGTATAATGTTCTCAAAATCATCATGCGTGGTGCACATCTTCTCAAATAGGAAACGTATTTAACCGATATTACTTTTGTGATTCCATTCAAGTAATAGCGGCGAATGATCAGAATTTGGGTCGTATAAGTGTGGAACCTGTGCACCCTGAAATATATCCATCCAGAGAGTATTTGCTACAAATCTATCAAGTCTCTCTCTAAAGTTGTATTCTTCAGCCTTATTGTTATTCCATGTAAAAGATTCCCTGTGAACCCTAAATCAAGAAGATCTAAATCATTAAGAATAGAACGAAATTGAGATAATGACTGTAATTGAAACCCAAACCTTCTTCCTTCTCCGCAAAAGTAGCTACCGCATTGGAATCACCGGCGACACATCACAGACAAGCTGGTTGCGGTGCAATACGTCTACGTAGATCCCAAGAAAGATGTATGTCCTATTTGTTCAGATCTTTATAAAAACATGTGAATCTCTAAGTAAAATTGTCTACATCCTCTGTAATAGTAATATCAATACAGCGATGTTTGTACCTTTTGATATGAACCTGAATGTTGTCCATCCAAAATAAGGCTAAACCTCCGCTAATTCTGTCACGACCCACTTTCTCGGACCCCGATTAATTAAGTCGAGACCGAGGGTCGAGACCGGCCACCAAGGCCTCGAACAAAACTCATGTGGTTTGAACCGTGTAGGAATCTTGATGAAAACTTAAACTAACAAAGTCAAGTGCGGAAGCGAGTTAGAATTCTCGGGGTCAACATGGAAACTTTAAAAATTCAAAGTAGTTCTTGTAAATTTGTTAATGGCGAGTTATATACAAATAACAAAAGTTTGGGAAATTATGAAAACTAACTTTTTGTGTACAAATTTTTAAAGTATATAAGGTGTCATTTTAGAAATTTATCGGTTCAACCACATTGAGCGGATCAGAGACTAAACTAAACGCCAACAAAATTGTTTACCTCAAAATAATCCAAAAGCGTCAATAACTCCAAAAGTCAAACTTCGATTAACACATGAACCATAAGTCTTACAAATGTTTCTACCAAAATATTACATGCCATACATGGATACTAGAGTCGTAGCACGAACTAAAACATTGATGGTAGCTAAGTTCACCAATGGCCCTGCCTCGAAATCTCTAACTTCCCGTCTGCGCTGTGTCGCCTGAAAAATATTTAGTTCGAAAAATGAGCCACAAAGCTCAGTGAGGGTTTTTCTCCCCTTTAGTTTCAAAATAACTTGTTTATAAAAAATATACTGATAACTAACAAAATATGCTTGTCAAATAAAGCCAGACTAAGCTCATATTATGAACAGTGCCAAATAGTCACATACTAACAAAGCAAATTCCCGAAATTCTCGTATCACGTAGCAAAGTTTCAGATTCCGTTAATGCCCTTGGTAACCATCGTATCAAACAAAATTTTGACATGTCCAAATACGCCATCTTTGTGGCACATCGCATATTATATCCCTGCGACCGGGCCGAAACCATCTATTATATCCCGATGGCCGGGCCTAAACCATCTATTATATCCCGATGGCGGGGCCGAAAATACTCAAGTGTCCCAAGGCATAACTTCGTCTCAAAGTGTCTAAGTAGTATATTTGGCACATATTTTCCCAAAGTTGCAAAACCGTACAATATACTAAACGAACAATTTTTCATTAAAGGGGAGCACAAAACGTTAAGTTTTAATCGTCTTCAAAGATTATTCAAAATTCGTAGAATCAAAATTTCATTGTTAGAAACATGAGTCGTATATACTTAAAATTTAGTAACAAAATGTAACATTTCAACAAAATAATACATATGATAAAATATAACTTGTTGCGAAAATAATAATTTTACTCACAGTGCCGCGGCGTTCATACACGCGGAGAGACATCCCCAAACAATCCCAAGACCTCACTAGTATACCTCAAACGGGGCTCCAAGAGACTCCAAAAAGAAAGTAATCGAAGCAACGCCTTAGAATGTACTCCCTCTTCTTTCTTGTGTTCTCTCAAACACTCTCAAACTCTCATTCTTCTTCCTAACTCTCTTTCTCTCTTTTCATGAGTAGCCAAAACAACAAGTTTTTGGGTTGGAGGATTTCACAACACATCTCCTATTTATACTAATTTAGTTGAGTAATTTTCAAGAAGATGTCACATCACCTCCAATTTAAAAATTATGGGTTTGGCCTCCAAGGATCTTAGAGTATGCTAGGCTATATTGACAAGACAAGTCATTTGACAATGACAACTCATATTGACAACACATCTTTCACAAGACACAATATTTTTTATTTTGATGTGACAACACATCTTTCACAAGACACAATTTCTTTACTTTTCTCTTGATGTGACAATACATCTTTCACAAGGCACAATATTTTTCTTATGATGTGACAACACATCTTTCACAAGACACAATTTCTTTACTTTCCTTTTGATGTGACAACACATCTTTTACAAAACACAATATATTTACTTTTCTCTTGATGTGACAACACATTTTTGACAATGACAACTCATCTTTAACAAGACAACTCATTTTACTTTGTGTGCAAGTGTTAACTTCTTACATCCTCAATGTCCAAACCATACATTGTGTAGTCACATCATAAATATTAAATATTAAGCTATTTTTTTTTTTTTTTAAAATAGTTGTTCTTAGCCTCCAAAGAATTGAACAAGATTGGACAACACAAGATAATACATATTTTTTTATACATGATTATACTTTGGGACTAGACAATATATTTTATTACATCCATTTTTCCTATAATAATTTTTTAAATGCTAGATATTTTGATGTTTATCTAAATTCTACAAATCTACCTAGTAAAACTTATATTTTCAAATAGATCCCAATGTCATGTTATACTAGTATGTCATAAAAATAAATTCACCCCAACTTTATGAAATCTCCAAAAATGCTCCAACTTATCTCATTCATAAATACTAACAAATTACTTATTAATAATTCACATATCTCAAATAAATTAATTACGTGGAAAACTAACATAATCATATTAAGATAGAAAAAATTGGATTAACAAATGCGGAGCATTACATTCTCCCCTACTTATAGAAGTTTGGTCCCCAAACTTAAATTCTCACATTCTCGAACCCGACATAAGAGACATTCATTTATATCAATGACATCAAGAAATAAACATTTTATTTAGCACTGAAATGACGGACATAAGAGCACCACAATTCCTCTACAAATCATAACTTGAAAAACGTCAAAATCCCTATTGCTTCCTAATTATCTTGGATCATTCACACAACTTTCATAATTTGAGATTCCACAAATGTCAAACTTGAAATAACTTTCCACTTTGTCGCCACCTCTAAGTAAGACTTAACTCAACAATTTCTCTATGCAAGCTTGTTGATCACCAAATATTAATGTTAAGAATCATGGCGTCAAAACAATAATCCATTGTCAACATTTTTTTGTTGTAAGTATACTCGTAGCCTTAAAATCTTAACATCTCCAAAACTATTTATTTTCCTCGTAACAGAAGCACTAAACATCACACGTCATAATAACATTTTAGCACCATGCCATAACAATAAACCCCAAAGTTATTAATCATAAACTCAAAAAAATTCAAACTATTGTTCTCCAACCATCCAATCCCACGAGTTTTATAATTTTAAAGTGCTTTCACCCTGAATGGACTCTACAATTACTCCATAAGAAAAATGTGAGGCCAACTTCACGTCTCATTTGAAAATTTCTTAGAGAATTTCTTTAAATTAAATATCACCTACAAGCATCAATCACATTGACCAACCACCATTATTAGTCGTCCAAAACTTGTAGCACTTTTTGCCTTAACAAGAAATATTTCAAGAGTACATATTCTAAGATTCTCACTGTTGCATTACTCGCATGGTAATATTGCAACATTTGAATAACCTTTTGACACTCGTATCATGATTTGAAGTCCTCAAAAAGTGTAAGAGAAATATATGGTGTAGTTACACTCCTTGCTTGTCTTCTAATGCACTCGAGTTAATTAGTCACTCTCACATTAAAAAAAATATCCACCACGCCTTGCCCCAACTAATAAGCCACAATTTTCATACACATCATAACTCCCAAGTATCTTAAAACAAAACATGTATACGTGTTCCTATAAGATAGACCAAACTGTAACTTTTGCCTGAAATATCATAAAATCCCCATATCTATTGGATAGGTCTTTCCAAACAAACTAATTGTTCGCTTCGTTGTAGACAACCGAATATTAGTATGTATACTATACAAAAACTAAGTTGTTAATAAACCAATGTCATTAATTATATTCCATAAGTTCAGTATTATTTTACTTCCAAAATTATTTCACCTCTAATAGAACTTGAACCTTTCGCTACTCATATGCTACCCATTTATTCAAGAATGATAGTCCAAATAAGGATAATTGTTTTTTTTTTTTTTTCAACATGCCAAGCATCAGAAGCATTTGTAGCGACATATCAACCATAACCTCAATTGCTGTGACTAATTTGTTCGTAAAACGAACTAAAATTAGACTTATTAACTTTACTTAACATGAAATACAAAACTCCAAATTCAACCAACAAATGAAATTTCTCAAAAAGAGTAGGAGCTCCTTACCAAAATTAATCAATCATCCTTTCGAATAAACCAAAGTCATATTTTTAAGCCATCATAAACCGTTTCTCTCCTATTTGATAACACAATAGTTATTTGAAACATAATTATTATCAATGTTAGAATATTTTTCTAACTTCCTTCATCAAGAGTACTCGTCTTCATTTTCAAAGTATCTCTGTCAAGCCCAAAATTTCAGTAGGTAGCCTCATATACACGAACACCATAATTATTTCTGTAGTAAATCAAATCTAAATATCTCTTCGAAATGTGTCACCCATATATATCACACTCAATGACTTCTTCGCGTGTTCAATCTTCTATGTTTTTTGTTGCAGCTAGAAATGACACTTAGAGCTCAAAAAAATACTTAACATCAAAATGGTAGGTAAAAATCACGCCACATATTTCGACACCAATAACTAAGTCAGTCACACCATCATTATTTCATCGAAAATATTTATTATATTATTTTCTTTGCTGAGAGAACTCGAGACTTTCACCATCTTAATACCCATAAATCTCATAGGAATTGCCACATTGTTTTTACAACTTATCCTCATATACCAACTCTTGAAAACAATGAACCTAATCGACATATTCATTTCACATTTTCACCAAAGGACGAATAAATACTTCATTGATCAATTGACCTAAACATACAACAATGTCTCCAATTTTTCATCCCAAATTCACTTTCACCCAAAAGATGTAACTTTCTTACCACATACATTAATTATACATGTGAATAAGTTGTTGTCCCACTACTTATTTTTGTAAACAATAAAAACTCGTATGCAATAACACTATCACTATTCGAAAGAATCTTTCATTTATCAATTTTTTTTTTCAAATCCTATAGCTAAGAGTACTCATCTTTTCTTTTCGAATTATATCTTTCCAAAAGACTACTCATACTAGTTACCCAAGCATATTGAAGATGAACAATTTTTCTTAAGTAATATTATTCATTTGCTATGTCACAGAAAATTTAACCACAAATATGGAGATTATATGATTTTGTTGTTGTTGTTGTTGTTGTACTTGATAGTCCAGAAATGTTAGTTCTCATCATATTTAAGGACTACTAAAATAGTTACCAAACGTCACATACCTCAAACCCAAAAGTATACATGTCATATAACACTTTAATTCCTCATGACTGGATATTATTCTCTTACACACATGATTCATGATATTTACTTCAGCTCATAGTCACTATAATCTTCCAATGCAAGACCCACATTTTATGCGAACTTAGGAAAGATATAATTTTTTTTTTGTTTAATAATTGTAAACTATCTCATTATATAGTTAATAAGTTACTAGTTATAAATAGCTACAAAAAATGTTACATAAGCAAATAAGTTCTAGAGTCCTAAGTTAAGCACCTCAAAATAAATCGTCCAACATACGAGGGTGATTCAAAGAATTCCAAGTTAAACCGCAACGACTCTAAACTTTCAGACATGAGGCTCTAACTTAAACGCAAAATTCTTCTAAAAATCCCCAAACCTTGAAATCAGTCTGACTTGTAAACCCACCTTAACTCCAAAGTATGTGTCACCTAAAATTCCCACTCTCCGTGACCAAAATATTAGTATTTTATGCCACACAACTCCGTCATTTCCTCATATGACAACCAATCTCCAAATTTTCTAAAAATGTCAACCATTTCTTTACAACTCCCTCCTAAAGTAGAAGTGCACACAAAAAACCTCAATGATCTCCAATTACTCATCAACTTCTAAGCACCGTTCCCCAACCCGAACCTATGGCTCTGATACCAAGTTGTCACGACCCACTTTCTCGGACCCCGATTAATTAAGTCGAGACCGAGGGTCGAGACCGGCCACCAAGGCCTCGAACAAAACTCATGTGGTTTGAACCGTGTAGGAATCTTGATGAAAACTTAAACTAACAAAGTCAAGTGCGGAAGCGAGTTAGAATTCTCGGGGTCAACATGGAAACTTTAAAAATTCAAAGTAGTTCTTGTAAATTTGTTAATGGCGAGTTATATACAAATAACAAAAGTTTGGGAAATTATGAAAACTAACTTTTTGTGTACAAATTTTTAAAGTATATAAGGTGTCATTTTAGAAATTTATCGGTTCAACCACATTGAGCGGATCAGAGACTAAACTAAACGCCAACAAAATTGTTTACCTCAAAATAATCCAAACGCGTCAATAACTCCAAAAGTCAAACTTCGATTAACACATGAACCATAAGTCTTACAAATGTTTCTACCAAAATATTACATGCCATACATGGATACTAGAGTCGTAGCACGAACTAAAACATTGATGGTAGCTAAGTTCACCAATGGCCCTGCCTCGAAATCTCTAACTTCCCGTCTGCGCTGTGTCGCCTGAAAAATATTTAGTTCGAAAAATGAGCCACAAAGCTCAGTGAGGGTTTTTCTCCCCTTTAGTTTCAAAATAACTTGTTTATAAAAAATATACTGATAACTAACAAAATATGCTTGTCAAATAAAGCCAGACTAAGCTCATATTATGAACAGTGCCAAATAGTCACATACTAACAAAGCAAATTCCCGAAATTCTCGTATCACGTAGCAAAGTTTCAGATTCCGTTAATGCCCTTGGTAACCATCGTATCAAACAAAATTTTGACATGTCCAAATACGCCATCTTTGTGGCACATCGCATATTATATCCCTGCGACCGGGCCGAAACCATCTATTATATCCCGATGGCCGGGCCTAAACCATCTATTATATCCCGATGGCGGGGCCGAAAATACTCAAGTGTCCCAAGGCATAACTTCGTCTCAAAGTGTCTAAGTAGTATATTTGGCACATATTTTCCCAAAGTTGCAAAACCGTACAATATACTAAACGAACAATTTTTCATTAAAGGGGAGCACAAAACGTTAAGTTTTAATCGTCTTCAAAGATTATTCAAAATTCGTAGAATCAAAATTTCATTGTTAGAAACATGAGTCGTATATACTTAAAATTTAGTAACAAAATGTAACATTTCAACAAAATAATACATATGATAAAATATAACTTGTTGCGAAAATAATAATTTTACTCACAGTGCCGCGGCGTTCATACACGCGGAGAGACATCCCCAAACAATCCCAAGACCTCACTAGTATACCTCAAACGGGGCTCCAAGAGACTCCAAAAAGAAAGTAATCGAAGCAACGCCTTAGAATGTACTCCCTCTTCTTTCTTGTGTTCTCTCAAACACTCTCAAACTCTCATTCTTCTTCCTAACTCTCTTTCTCTCTTTTCATGAGTAGCCAAAACAACAAGTTTTTGGGTTGGAGGATTTCACAACACATCTCCTATTTATACTAATTTAGTTGAGTAATTTTCAAGAAGATGTCACATCACCTCCAATTTAAAAATTATGGGTTTGGCCTCCAAGGATCTTAGAGTATGCTAGGCTATATTGACAAGACAAGTCATTTGACAATGACAACTCATATTGACAACACATCTTTCACAAGACACAATATTTTTTATTTTGATGTGACAACACATCTTTCACAAGACACAATTTCTTTACTTTTCTCTTGATGTGACAATACATCTTTCACAAGGCACAATATTTTTCTTATGATGTGACAACACATCTTTCACAAGACACAATTTCTTTACTTTCCTTTTGATGTGACAACACATCTTTTACAAAACACAATATATTTACTTTTCTCTTGATGTGACAACACATTTTTGACAATGACAACTCATCTTTAACAAGACAACTCATTTTACTTTGTGTGCAAGTGTTAACTTCTTACATCCTCAATGTCCAAACCATACATTGTGTAGTCACATCATAAATATTAAATATTAAGCTAATTTTTTTTTTTAAAATAGTTGTTCTTAGCCTCCAAAGAATTGAACAAGATTGGACAACACAAGATAATACATATTTTTTTATACATGATTATACTTTGGGACTAGACAATATATTTTATTACATCCATTTTTCCTATAATAATTTTTTAAATGCTAGATATTTTGATGTTTATCTAAATTCTACAAATCTACCTAGTAAAACTTATATTTTCAAATAGATCCCAATGTCATGTTATACTAGTATGTCATAAAAATAAATTCACCCCAACTTTATGAAATCTCCAAAAATGCTCCAACTTATCTCATTCATAAATACTAACAAATTACTTATTAATAATTCACATATCTCAAATAAATTAATTACGTGGAAAACTAACATAATCATATTAAGATAGAAAAAATTGGATTAACAAATGCGGAGCATTACATTCTCCCCTACTTATAGAAGTTTGGTCCCCAAACTTAAATTCTCACATTCTCGAACCCGACATAAGAGACATTCATTTATATCAATGACATCAAGAAATAAACATTTTATTTAGCACTGAAATGACGGACATAAGAGCACCACAATTCCTCTACAAATCATAACTTGAAAAACGTCAAAATCCCTATTGCTTCCTAATTATCTTGGATCATTCACACAACTTTCATAATTTGAGATTCCACAAATGTCAAACTTGAAATAACTTTCCACTTTGTCGCCACCTCTAAGTAAGACTTAACTCAACAATTTCTCTATGCAAGCTTGTTGATCACCAAATATTAATGTTAAGAATCATGGCGTCAAAACAATAATCCATTGTCAACATTTTTTTGTTGTAAGTATACTCGTAGCCTTAAAATCTTAACATCTCCAAAACTATTTATTTTCCTCGTAACAGAAGCACTAAACATCACACGTCATAATAACATTTTAGCACCATGCCATAACAATAAACCCCAAAGTTATTAATCATAAACTCAAAAAAATTCAAACTATTGTTCTCCAACCATCCAATCCCACGAGTTTTATAATTTTAAAGTGCTTTCACCCTGAATGGACTCTACAATTACTCCATAAGAAAAATGTGAGGCCAACTTCACGTCTCATTTGAAAATTTCTTAGAGAATTTCTTTAAATTAAATATCACCTACAAGCATCAATCACATTGACCAACCACCATTATTAGTCGTCCAAAACTTGTAGCACTTTTTGCCTTAACAAGAAATATTTCAAGAGTACATATTCTAAGATTCTCACTGTTGCATTACTCGCATGGTAATATTGCAACATTTGAATAACCTTTTGACACTCGTATCATGATTTGAAGTCCTCAAAAAGTGTAAGAGAAATATATGGTGTAGTTACACTCCTTGCTTGTCTTCTAATGCACTCGAGTTAATTAGTCACTCTCACATTAAAAAAAATATCCACCACGCCTTGCCCCAACTAATAAGCCACAATTTTCATACACATCATAACTCCCAAGTATCTTAAAACAAAACATGTATACGTGTTCCTATAAGATAGACCAAACTGTAACTTTTGCCTGAAATATCATAAAATCCCCATATCTATTGGATAGGTCTTTCCAAACAAACTAATTGTTCGCTTCGTTGTAGACAACCGAATATTAGTATGTATACTATACAAAAACTAAGTTGTTAATAAACCAATGTCATTAATTATATTCCATAAGTTCAGTATTATTTTACTTCCAAAATTATTTCACCTCTAATAGAACTTGAACCTTTCGCTACTCATATGCTACCCATTTATTCAAGAATGATAGTCCAAATAAGGATAATTGTTTTTTTTTTTTTTTCAACATGCCAAGCATCAGAAGCATTTGTAGCGACATATCAACCATAACCTCAATTGCTGTGACTAATTTGTTCGTAAAACGAACTAAAATTAGACTTATTAACTTTACTTAACATGAAATACAAAACTCCAAATTCAACCAACAAATGAAATTTCTCAAAAAGAGTAGGAGCTCCTTACCAAAATTAATCAATCATCCTTTCGAATAAACCAAAGTCATATTTTTAAGCCATCATAAACCGTTTCTCTCCTATTTGATAACACAATAGTTATTTGAAACATAATTATTATCAATGTTAGAATATTTTTCTAACTTCCTTCATCAAGAGTACTCGTCTTCATTTTCAAAGTATCTCTGTCAAGCCCAAAATTTCAGTAGGTAGCCTCATATACACGAACACCATAATTATTTCTGTAGTAAATCAAATCTAAATATCTCTTCGAAATGTGTCACCCATATATATCACACTCAATGACTTCTTCGCGTGTTCAATCTTCTATGTTTTTTGTTGCAGCTAGAAATGACACTTAGAGCTCAAAAAAATACTTAACATCAAAATGGTAGGTAAAAATCACGCCACATATTTCGACACCAATAACTAAGTCAGTCACACCATCATTATTTCATCGAAAATATTTATTATATTATTTTCTTTGCTGAGAGAACTCGAGACTTTCACCATCTTAATACCCATAAATCTCATAGGAATTGCCACATTGTTTTTACAACTTATCCTCATATACCAACTCTTGAAAACAATGAACCTAATCGACATATTCATTTCACATTTTCACCAAAGGACGAATAAATACTTCATTGATCAATTGACCTAAACATACAACAATGTCTCCAATTTTTCATCCCAAATTCACTTTCACCCAAAAGATGTAACTTTCTTACCACATACATTAATTATACATGTGAATAAGTTGTTGTCCCACTACTTATTTTTGTAAACAATAAAAACTCGTATGCAATAACACTATCACTATTCGAAAGAATCTTTCATTTATCAATTTTTTTTTTCAAATCCTATAGCTAAGAGTACTCATCTTTTCTTTTCGAATTATATCTTTCCAAAAGACTACTCATACTAGTTACCCAAGCATATTGAAGATGAACAATTTTTCTTAAGTAATATTATTCATTTGCTATGTCACAGAAAATTTAACCACAAATATGGAGATTATATGATTTTGTTGTTGTTGTTGTTGTTGTACTTGATAGTCCAGAAATGTTAGTTCTCATCATATTTAAGGACTACTAAAATAGTTACCAAACGTCACATACCTCAAACCCAAAAGTATACATGTCATATAACACTTTCATTCCTCATGACTGGATATTATTCTCTTACACACATGATTCATGATATTTACTTCAGCTCATAGTCACTATAATCTTCCAATGCAAGACCCACATTTTATGCGAACTTAGGAAAGATATAATTTTTTTTTTGTTTAATAATTGTAAACTATCTCATTATATAGTTAATAAGTTACTAGTTATAAATAGCTACAAAAAATGTTACATAAGCAAATAAGTTCTAGAGTCCTAAGTTAAGCACCTCAAAATAAATCGTCCAACATACGAGGGTGATTCAAAGAATTCCAAGTTAAACCGCAACGACTCTAAACTTTCAGACATGAGGCTTTAACTTAAACGCAAAATTCTTCTAAAAATCCCCAAACCTTGAAATCAGTCTGACTTGTAAACCCACCTTAACTCCAAAGTATGTGTCACCTAAAATTCCCACTCTCCGTGACCAAAATATTAGTATTTTATGCCACACAACTCCGTCATTTCCTCATATGACAACCAATCTCCAAATTTTCTAAAAATGTCAACCATTTCTTTACAACTCCCTCCTAAAGTAGAAGTGCACACAAAAAACCTCAATGATCTCCAATTACTCATCAACTTCTAAGCACCGTTCCCCAACCCGAACCTATGGCTCTGATACCAAGTTGTCACGACCCACTTTCTCGGACCCCGATTAATTAAGTCGAGACCGAGGGTCGAGACCGGCCACCAAGGCCTCGAACAAAACTCATGTGGTTTGAACCGTGTAGGAATCTTGATGAAAACTTAAACTAACAAAGTCAAGTGCGGAAGCGAGTTAGAATTCTCGGGGTCAACATGGAAACTTTAAAAATTCAAAGTAGTTCTTGTAAATTTGTTAATGGCGAGTTATATACAAATAACAAAAGTTTGGGAAATTATGAAAACTAACTTTTTGTGTACAAATTTTTAAAGTATATAAGGTGTCATTTTAGAAATTTATCGGTTCAACCACATTGAGCGGATCAGAGACTAAACTAAACGCCAACAAAATTGTTTACCTCAAAATAATCCAAAAGCGTCAATAACTCCAAAAGTCAAACTTCGATTAACACATGAACCATAAGTCTTACAAATGTTTCTACCAAAATATTACATGCCATACATGGATACTAGAGTCGTAGCACGAACTAAAACATTGATGGTAGCTAAGTTCACCAATGGCCCTGCCTCGAAATCTCTAACTTCCCGTCTGCGCTGTGTCGCCTGAAAAATATTTAGTTCGAAAAATGAGCCACAAAGCTCAGTGAGGGTTTTTCTCCCCTTTAGTTTCAAAATAACTTGTTTATAAAAAATATACTGATAACTAACAAAATATGCTTGTCAAATAAAGCCAGACTAAGCTCATATTATGAACAGTGCCAAATAGTCACATACTAACAAAGCAAATTCCCGAAATTCTCGTATCACGTAGCAAAGTTTCAGATTCCGTTAATGCCCTTGGTAACCATCGTATCAAACAAAATTTTGACATGTCCAAATACGCCATCTTTGTGGCACATCGCATATTATATCCCTGCGACCGGGCCGAAACCATCTATTATATCCCGATGGCCGGGCCTAAACCATCTATTATATCCCGATGGCGGGGCCGAAAATACTCAAGTGTCCCAAGGCATAACTTCGTCTCAAAGTGTCTAAGTAGTATATTTGGCACATATTTTCCCAAAGTTGCAAAACCGTACAATATACTAAACGAACAATTTTTCATTAAAGGGGAGCACAAAACGTTAAGTTTTAATCGTCTTCAAAGATTATTCAAAATTCGTAGAATCAAAATTTCATTGTTAGAAACATGAGTCGTATATACTTAAAATTTAGTAACAAAATGTAACATTTCAACAAAATAATACATATGATAAAATATAACTTGTTGCGAAAATAATAATTTTACTCACAGTGCCGCGGCGTTCATACACGCGGAGAGACATCCCCAAACAATCCCAAGACCTCACTAGTATACCTCAAACGGGGCTCCAAGAGACTCCAAAAAGAAAGTAATCGAAGCAACGCCTTAGAATGTACTCCCTCTTCTTTCTTGTGTTCTCTCAAACACTCTCAAACTCTCATTCTTCTTCCTAACTCTCTTTCTCTCTTTTCATGAGTAGCCAAAACAACAAGTTTTTGGGTTGGAGGATTTCACAACACATCTCCTATTTATACTAATTTAGTTGAGTAATTTTCAAGAAGATGTCACATCACCTCCAATTTAAAAATTATGGGTTTGGCCTCCAAGGATCTTAGAGTATGCTAGGCTATATTGACAAGACAAGTCATTTGACAATGACAACTCATATTGACAACACATCTTTCACAAGACACAATATTTTTTATTTTGATGTGACAACACATCTTTCACAAGACACAATTTCTTTACTTTTCTCTTGATGTGACAATACATCTTTCACAAGGCACAATATTTTTCTTATGATGTGACAACACATCTTTCACAAGACACAATTTCTTTACTTTCCTTTTGATGTGACAACACATCTTTTACAAAACACAATATATTTACTTTTCTCTTGATGTGACAACACATTTTTGACAATGACAACTCATCTTTAACAAGACAACTCATTTTACTTTGTGTGCAAGTGTTAACTTCTTACATCCTCAATGTCCAAACCATACATTGTGTAGTCACATCATAAATATTAAATATTAAGCTAATTTTTTTTTTTTAAAATAGTTGTTCTTAGCCTCCAAAGAATTGAACAAGATTGGACAACACAAGATAATACATATTTTTTTATACATGATTATACTTTGGGACTAGACAATATATTTTATTACATCCATTTTTCCTATAATAATTTTTTAAATGCTAGATATTTTGATGTTTATCTAAATTCTACAAATCTACCTAGTAAAACTTATATTTTCAAATAGATCCCAATGTCATGTTATACTAGTATGTCATAAAAATAAATTCACCCCAACTTTATGAAATCTCCAAAAATGCTCCAACTTATCTCATTCATAAATACTAACAAATTACTTATTAATAATTCACATATCTCAAATAAATTAATTACGTGGAAAACTAACATAATCATATTAAGATAGAAAAAATTGGATTAACAAATGCGGAGCATTACATTCTCCCCTACTTATAGAAGTTTGGTCCCCAAACTTAAATTCTCACATTCTCGAACCCGACATAAGAGACATTCATTTATATCAATGACATCAAGAAATAAACATTTTATTTAGCACTGAAATGACGGACATAAGAGCACCACAATTCCTCTACAAATCATAACTTGAAAAACGTCAAAATCCCTATTGCTTCCTAATTATCTTGGATCATTCACACAACTTTCATAATTTGAGATTCCACAAATGTCAAACTTGAAATAACTTTCCACTTTGTCGCCACCTCTAAGTAAGACTTAACTCAACAATTTCTCTATGCAAGCTTGTTGATCACCAAATATTAATGTTAAGAATCATGGCGTCAAAACAATAATCCATTGTCAACATTTTTTTGTTGTAAGTATACTCGTAGCCTTAAAATCTTAACATCTCCAAAACTATTTATTTTCCTCGTAACAGAAGCACTAAACATCACACGTCATAATAACATTTTAGCACCATGCCATAACAATAAACCCCAAAGTTATTAATCATAAACTCAAAAAAATTCAAACTATTGTTCTCCAACCATCCAATCCCACGAGTTTTATAATTTTAAAGTGCTTTCACCCTGAATGGACTCTACAATTACTCCATAAGAAAAATGTGAGGCCAACTTCACGTCTCATTTGAAAATTTCTTAGAGAATTTCTTTAAATTAAATATCACCTACAAGCATCAATCACATTGACCAACCACCATTATTAGTCGTCCAAAACTTGTAGCACTTTTTGCCTTAACAAGAAATATTTCAAGAGTACATATTCTAAGATTCTCACTGTTGCATTACTCGCATGGTAATATTGCAACATTTGAATAACCTTTTGACACTCGTATCATGATTTGAAGTCCTCAAAAAGTGTAAGAGAAATATATGGTGTAGTTACACTCCTTGCTTGTCTTCTAATGCACTCGAGTTAATTAGTCACTCTCACATTAAAAAAAATATCCACCACGCCTTGCCCCAACTAATAAGCCACAATTTTCATACACATCATAACTCCCAAGTATCTTAAAACAAAACATGTATACGTGTTCCTATAAGATAGACCAAACTGTAACTTTTGCCTGAAATATCATAAAATCCCCATATCTATTGGATAGGTCTTTCCAAACAAACTAATTGTTCGCTTCGTTGTAGACAACCGAATATTAGTATGTATACTATACAAAAACTAAGTTGTTAATAAACCAATGTCATTAATTATATTCCATAAGTTCAGTATTATTTTACTTCCAAAATTATTTCACCTCTAATAGAACTTGAACCTTTCGCTACTCATATGCTACCCATTTATTCAAGAATGATAGTCCAAATAAGGATAATTGTTTTTTTTTTTTTTTTCAACATGCCAAGCATCAGAAGCATTTGTAGCGACATATCAACCATAACCTCAATTGCTGTGACTAATTTGTTCGTAAAACGAACTAAAATTAGACTTATTAACTTTACTTAACATGAAATACAAAACTCCAAATTCAACCAACAAATGAAATTTCTCAAAAAGAGTAGGAGCTCCTTACCAAAATTAATCAATCATCCTTTCGAATAAACCAAAGTCATATTTTTAAGCCATCATAAACCGTTTCTCTCCTATTTGATAACACAATAGTTATTTGAAACATAATTATTATCAATGTTAGAATATTTTTCTAACTTCCTTCATCAAGAGTACTCGTCTTCATTTTCAAAGTATCTCTGTCAAGCCCAAAATTTCAGTAGGTAGCCTCATATACACGAACACCATAATTATTTCTGTAGTAAATCAAATCTAAATATCTCTTCGAAATGTGTCACCCATATATATCACACTCAATGACTTCTTCGCGTGTTCAATCTTCTATGTTTTTTGTTGCAGCTAGAAATGACACTTAGAGCTCAAAAAAATACTTAACATCAAAATGGTAGGTAAAAATCACGCCACATATTTCGACACCAATAACTAAGTCAGTCACACCATCATTATTTCATCGAAAATATTTATTATATTATTTTCTTTGCTGAGAGAACTCGAGACTTTCACCATCTTAATACCCATAAATCTCATAGGAATTGCCACATTGTTTTTACAACTTATCCTCATATACCAACTCTTGAAAACAATGAACCTAATCGACATATTCATTTCACATTTTCACCAAAGGACGAATAAATACTTCATTGATCAATTGACCTAAACATACAACAATGTCTCCAATTTTTCATCCCAAATTCACTTTCACCCAAAAGATGTAACTTTCTTACCACATACATTAATTATACATGTGAATAAGTTGTTGTCCCACTACTTATTTTTGTAAACAATAAAAACTCGTATGCAATAACACTATCACTATTCGAAAGAATCTTTCATTTATCAATTTTTTTTTTTCAAATCCTATAGCTAAGAGTACTCATCTTTTCTTTTCGAATTATATCTTTCCAAAAGACTACTCATACTAGTTACCCAAGCATATTGAAGATGAACAATTTTTCTTAAGTAATATTATTCATTTGCTATGTCACAGAAAATTTAACCACAAATATGGAGATTATATGATTTTGTTGTTGTTGTTGTTGTTGTACTTGATAGTCCAGAAATGTTAGTTCTCATCATATTTAAGGACTACTAAAATAGTTACCAAACGTCACATACCTCAAACCCAAAAGTATACATGTCATATAACACTTTCATTCCTCATGACTGGATATTATTCTCTTACACACATGATTCATGATATTTACTTCAGCTCATAGTCACTATAATCTTCCAATGCAAGACCCACATTTTATGCGAACTTAGGAAAGATATAATTTTTTTTTTGTTTAATAATTGTAAACTATCTCATTATATAGTTAATAAGTTACTAGTTATAAATAGCTACAAAAAATGTTACATAAGCAAATAAGTTCTAGAGTCCTAAGTTAAGCACCTCAAAATAAATCGTCCAACATACGAGGGTGATTCAAAGAATTCCAAGTTAAACCGCAACGACTCTAAACTTTCAGACATGAGGCTCTAACTTAAACGCAAAATTCTTCTAAAAATCCCCAAACCTTGAAATCAGTCTGACTTGTAAACCCACCTTAACTCCAAAGTATGTGTCACCTAAAATTCCCACTCTCCGTGACCAAAATATTAGTATTTTATGCCACACAACTCCGTCATTTCCTCATATGACAACCAATCTCCAAATTTTCTAAAAATGTCAACCATTTCTTTACAACTCCCTCCTAAAGTAGAAGTGCACACAAAAAACCTCAATGATCTCCAATTACTCATCAACTTCTAAGCACCGTTCCCCAACCCGAACCTATGGCTCTGATACCAAGTTGTCACGACCCACTTTCTCGGACCCCGATTAATTAAGTCGAGACCGAGGGTCGAGACCGGCCACCAAGGCCTCGAACAAAACTCATGTGGTTTGAACCGTGTAGGAATCTTGATGAAAACTTAAACTAACAAAGTCAAGTGCGGAAGCGAGTTAGAATTCTCGGGGTCAACATGGAAACTTTAAAAATTCAAAGTAGTTCTTGTAAATTTGTTAATGGCGAGTTATATACAAATAACAAAAGTTTGGGAAATTATGAAAACTAACTTTTTGTGTACAAATTTTTAAAGTATATAAGGTGTCATTTTAGAAATTTATCGGTTCAACCACATTGAGCGGATCAGAGACTAAACTAAACGCCAACAAAATTGTTTACCTCAAAATAATCCAAAAGCGTCAATAACTCCAAAAGTCAAACTTCGATTAACACATGAACCATAAGTCTTACAAATGTTTCTACCAAAATATTACATGCCATACATGGATACTAGAGTCGTAGCACGAACTAAAACATTGATGGTAGCTAAGTTCACCAATGGCCCTGCCTCGAAATCTCTAACTTCCCGTCTGCGCTGTGTCGCCTGAAAAATATTTAGTTCGAAAAATGAGCCACAAAGCTCAGTGAGGGTTTTTCTCCCCTTTAGTTTCAAAATAACTTGTTTATAAAAAATATACTGATAACTAACAAAATATGCTTGTCAAATAAAGCCAGACTAAGCTCATATTATGAACAGTGCCAAATAGTCACATACTAACAAAGCAAATTCCCGAAATTCTCGTATCACGTAGCAAAGTTTCAGATTCCGTTAAGAAATGTGATTCTCTTGTATCAATAGTCTAGTCATACATTCTCTTCAAGTACTTTGGAGTAACCACACGTAAGAGTGGTTTATTAAATTCAAATATTTGTGTAAACTAACTAATTATAAAATAATTCTCACATTTGTTTCAAGAAAATATTAGTAAGGCAATGAAAGAATTCAATAGAAAAATATGAAGTTTCTAAACATTTGAAGTGTGAAAATAGTATCATAATTCAATAGACAAAAAACTAAATATGGAAGAACATAAAGTAGTTCTGAAAGAAGCTTTTTTTGGAATTACAACAAATCCTACGTCTAGTTTGTACCCGGGACATCTGGTCGGAGCTTCAAATGCTCTACTATCAAAATAATAGTATATTAATATAAAATTAAATTAATTTCAAAATAAATGTAGTGTGAAAATTATAAAACAATTCAATAGAAAAAAAAGAATAACATAGATAGGGAGAGGCAAATAGATAGGGAGAAAGAAATAGAGAAATAAAGAGCAAAATCAGTAGATCCGTCCTAGTTTCCATTTGTTGTGCCGGAGCTCGCTGAACAGGGAGAGCAGGGGCGGATCTTAGAAGGGGAGGGCACCCCCCACGAAACTTTCCCATAAAAACTAGGATATACCTATTTTTTAGCTCTTTTTTAGTTGTGCCCTTATTAAATATATACACCCTCGCCCCTCATGTGTAACACAAACGATACTATGGTCCAGCGGTGAGGAATTTGGACTTTGAATCTTGTAAACTGAGTTCAAATCTCAGCTGAACATTCTTGTTTGGACAAAAAAAAGTATCGCCTATTTAATATACACCATCCCCCCGCCTCAAATTTTTCTCATAAATGCACAAAAAGACCATGACATTTATTACACCAACATAAATTTTCATTCATTATAAAAATATATACCCTATCCTTAAAAAAAAATAAAGTAATTACAATAAACATACGGACTGACAGGCTATCTTAAGACGAAGACGATTTGTCGCCTCCGCCCCTCCCTGCTCTGTTCTCACTTCTCCGATTGGATATTCCAGCAATTCTCTGGCCGGCGAACAGCCTGCCACTCCGCCCCTACCCTCCATTCTTATATTTTATAGGTAATAAAAACCATATATGTAATACTTACATCCTCTTCCTTCAAATTTGTGCCCCCCACCCAACCCCTCCCAGTACCCAAATTCTGGCTCCGCCATTGAGGGAAAGGGAGAGACGCCAAAGATGGAGGGAAAGAAAACGGGAGACAAAGATATTCATCTTGTCATGTTATGTATCTTATCTTCATCTTCGCCGCTATTTATTTCTTTTCTTTTTATTTATTTGATTTTTAAAACTTTAATTTTAATTATTCTTTTGTGTCTTGATGATCTTACGCTCTCAATATAAATGGAGTTTGAAAGATTTATTTTACCAATTTCAATAAGTATGATTTTGGTAAATTTTGAATGCAATAAGCCTATTCAAGAAGTTGAGAGGTATGCATTAAGTAATTAAGCCAATATATTATGTAATATGTAGCACTTGTTGCCAAGTGAACAGAAATAAATCATATTGTAGCCTTCGTTAAGTCGCAATAAAAACGTTGTGCTTTTACAGTCCACAAACTTGGGCACTTCTATTCATGTTGCTAACTGTTGGGAATTATTCGTCACTCCGAATTCCCGCCGCAACAGAAGCAAAAAACACGCCGCACGATCACACACTCGGCACACGTAATATTGGAGAAGAAAAACAGCACACGAGAATTTAATGTGGTTCGGAAAAATCGCCATCCACGGGAGGAGGAGAATTTTACCATATCAATGAGGGAATACATCGTAGGGGAGAGACGGCTCAATCCGTGGACCACGTCAACACGGTACTCTCTTCCTCATAGACTAAATCTAAGAAACTCTAACCTCGCGCATCCACTCAAAGATATCTCTCACCGATTCTCTACCCTACTCGAATCAACTCATCTAAACCAATAGCTAGCACCTCTATTTATACTAATATAGAGGAGGTGGAAAAGCCCACCAAGCCCAAGCTATCGCCTCCTCAGAGATCACCTCCTTAGAGAAGAAATCAGAAGCATCTGGTACACCGATTCGTCTTGCGGAATTCAAGACAAACCCTACAAAATCTACCTTGGCTTGAATTATGCAAGCGCCAGCAAATTCCTTAGCCAACTTCGTTGTTGATTTCAACTCCGCCGCATTCGCATGCTCCACCTACATGGACCGCCATCGCATATCCACAGAGATGCTCTGCACCCCTCCTAGGGCTCCGCCTCGCACCTCCACATAGGCGCGTCCCATAGTCATCTACTTTGGGGAGTGGTGTGGTTCAATATCTCCACCAGCTAGCATCTCACTGGAGAGATCAAAACCAACAAGGTCAAGTGCAAACGAGACTCCCTTCCTCTCCACTAATGCAGTAGTTTTCTTGATCACCGTTCTCGTCACTTGAGCTTCTTCTCGAAAAACCTGCAACTACTTCACAACCTGCACTATCTCCATGCTTCAGCGTCCTCACACGTCACCATGTGTTTCTCAACGCCACCCATAAGTGCTTCTCCTTGCGCTATTGTTCTCCTGTTCGATCATACGCCTTCACCAAGACGTATTGCAAAGCCACCCCTTTGCGAACCCGTCGCGACTTACCTCTCTTCTTGCCTAGAGTTTCTCAAGAGTTATCATCAGGAACCACACACAGAGATGTCAGGACGCCACATCGCGCCATGGAATCATTGAAACAACCCGGGATCTCGGTTCAGGGTTAAAGAGACAATCGACAACCAAAAGTAGAAATATACTATTAAGATTACATTTCGCTTAATGTACATAACAAAATTTCGATAATAAGTACAATTTAAAACATAACATTTGTGATCTACTAAGTGATCTAAGTTGAGCTACACTTCTTCGTATCGATCCGCGTTCCCATTCCCCAAACTTTATTGACGACCTGCGGTTTTAAAATGGCAAAAGTCGACGCAGTTTTGAAGAAAATGATCAGTAAAAACTGAGTAAACACATACTACGACATGCAAAGAAACGAGTGGCACGGAAGCATGATTTGAAACAAATCAGAAGATTTAAACAGTAAAACTATCATGTTGGAGAATTTGGATCAACTTGAAGTAACCGAGTAACAAAAACCTCTCAATTTAATAACATTTGAGAAACCACGAGTAGTTGGTAAAATATCCAGAGTAAACAAGTTCATTTGAACTGATAACGATAGTAGTTCATGAGTATCCAAGATTTGCAATTTATTTCAATCGATTAGGGCATATCAAGAGCCACAACCAATATTAATAAGTAGTCAATTTTTAATTTCGACTTCAATCAATAGTTTAATTTAGCTGAGGCGTGTCAAGAGCCACCAGCAGGATCGATGTAAACAGAGGGATCACGAAATAATCACTAAGGGTTCCTTCTAGGGTCTATCAAACCCTATTTCACCCGAGCGTTAAGGGAGCCCATTTGTCAACCCCGCTCACAACATTAGCTAAAAGGCCTTAGTGTCGACACCCCTATACCGTAGTGACCCTTACAAGTATAAGTAGCACTCTATAGCTCTATAAACCCTTGGCCTCAATAACTTGTTACCTTTTGGCTCATCGGGGGCGGATTTTTGAACATTGACGTTCTATCCAATAATAAGAAGCATTGCTTCAATGGTCTTAGCCATAAGAAAATGGAGGATCGCTTGACGCCTCCCATTAATAACAGTACTCTGTACATCGTCCTAAGTCTATTAAAGGTATTTTATTTCTTCTCTTTCACATAACCAGAATCGGAATATCAAAATTTCACAAGTAATTTCCGAGAGTTCTCAAAGGAGATGAATAAAATAGTTTAACAGATTTTGAGTGGAAAACATGCATTCTCATACTATTTCATATAACAAACATTCATTTGAAAAATCGCACACTTGAGCACATTTGATATGAAAAGGTCGTACATATGTACTTACCTCTGAGCCAAGAACGGAGCAAATCAAAGCTAGCACTCCGGCTATAACGCTCATCTCATATAAATCCGGGTCTCACGGTCAATGCAGCAGCACGAAATAATACGCCTACTTGGTACGAGCACTAACGACTGGATACAAACAAGTCAAGTATACAGTCTATTAGCATTTACCCTCTACATGAGGTTGTATGCAAGAATGCAAATGGAAATGCGGGTCATGCAAGCTAACTTGACCAAAATGCCCCGATACTTTGAAACTATCCAGTACAGTCCCTGACTGTGCCTGGACCCCAAATTACAACCATACTGGCCCAAAAACATCCAAGAATGACTCTTAACTCTCCCATATGAACTTAGCATCGAAATCTACAACTTTCTGTAAATTACACTTAGGCCCCTAAAGTTTGGTAAAACTGCAAAAAGGCCCCAACTATTGACTTGGTCAACATTAGCCGAGAATGACATACGATTACTCCAAATATGCATACAAGACATGCTGACAAACTCCAAGTTACTAAACAAAACTCAATTCAAAGCTTAAGTGAAATTACTATTTTGCCCCTCCTATACAGTTCAGTCAAACTAGGGTTTCCGAAAAGTCAAACTTGGTCAAACTTGATATTTAGACTCAGAATGTGAATACGAACAAGTTTGATGAAGAACGCTAAAGCCAGAAATGTCATATAGAGTGAGAAACTTGAAAGTCAAAGATAGGGTGAAATCATCTCAACTAGTCAACTTTGGAGTTGATTTGTGGTAAAATGTGGGAGAGTTTGGGAAATATGAAGGTGGGGTATTGAAGAGGGTATTCCAAGCTTTCCAGAACATATTTGAACTCCTAAGAACTCCAAGTATTCAAATAGATATCGCTAGTCAAATTGGACAAAAATTCCGAATCAACACTTAGTAAAATTCAAGAAAGTTTATTGAGTTCAAACTAGCAACTTTAGGCTTGATTTGTGAGAAATCCGTTACAAATTTGAACGTGACCCAGAGACGATGATTTGAAATATTATGTATCATCTTTACACAGGAGAAAGCAGATCCAAATTTCAGTAAGTTTTGAAGAAGATACAAGGGTTAGAAAATGGGTGTTTCACCATGACATTCTATACTTAGAAATTTTTTGAGTTTTTGCTAGCGAAGAACATCAACATCACAGCAACTTTGGAGCCAAAATCAGAGGGTCTAGAGTATAAATTGGACCAAGAAATCAACACAAAAGTTGTAGTCAATTCTCCAAGGATTCCAGAAAGCTAAGGATCATTCAAAACGGACCAAAAACGAGGGAGATACAAGCATTTGAACAGGGGTAGTTTTTATACCAAAAACACATGAACACCAAGAACACATCAACTACTTTGCTAACTAGCCATGTTCAAGCCCAATTTCAGGGGGTTCAGATATCAAATTGGACCGCGAAATTCGAACGAAACTTGTAGCTAACATACCCAGGATTACACAGGAAGAAACCGTGCATAATTTGGACAAGAATTGAGGGAATTACAAGCATTTAAACAGGGGAAGTTTGTGAACCGAAAACTCATGAACTTCACGAATCAAACTGTGATGATTTGTTGTTACAGTCGTGTTTAGGGTATCTAAACGTGTTCTAGACATGATAAGGAGCATTCTAATGCTTAAAATTGATCAAAACAAGCAAGTTTGAGGGTAGTACCGGTCTGCAATGTTTTTCCGGCGGCCATGGCAGAAACCGGCGGGCAACTGCTTGGTTTCCGGCGATTCAACGCGTCCCCTGGTGCTTCTGGGTTTGCCTCAGTTGTCCACAACCATCTGCGACCTCGGAGCAACCAACGGGAGGGAACGAATGGCCAAAGACGAAGAGAACCGCCAACGCCGTCGCTTGCCGGTCGTCCCCGTCGGGTTTCAAGCCCAGAATCCGGCGGAGGTGAAATCCGGTGAGTTACGGCTCAATTTTGGGCATCCTAGCTTCGTCTTCACCTCGCGAACCCAACGGAACAAGAATTATAAATTGAGAATCAACGGATAGAGAGAATTGAAGGTTTGAAGGGTTAGGGTTCTTCGTGTTCAAAACGGGTTTTCGACGTCGTTAGTTGATCATTCGACAAATTGATTGGGGGCTTTTACTCCCCTAGTCGTGGGGAATCTCCCACCATAGCAGGTCGGGGAGAGAGAGAAGTACGGAGGAGATGCAGTGGTGGTGGTGGTTCCTTTGTGGTGGGAGAAGGAAGAAGATGAAGGTCATGGTGTTGGTGATGAAACTGGTTCTAATTCAGTGAGTAGGGAGGAAAGAGGAGAGGATTCCACATCAAGGGGCATGTGGCTCATATGCACAAGAAAAATGACATGTGGTGGTCATGCACTAGGGGGTAGAATTTGAAATTTTCAAAAGATTATGGTGTGAATGTGATTGTGAAGAGATAGAGTACATATTAGAACTAGAGATTCTACTTACTTTCGGCGAATTGCACAACCACCCCAAATATCTCTAGTGCCTCAAAATCATTCTAACAACTTCCAAATATTGCTAACACTCCAAAATTTCAACTTTAAGCCGTGACAAACTATTTACAAAATTGCCCCCAAAATCTTGATATTTCTCTAGGAACTATCTCGAGAATTAGGGGTGTTACAATCTACCCACCTTAAAAGAATCTTCGTCCCTGAAGATCTCATCCTATACTTACCCACATACATGAAATGCAACAAATTGACTCAGTCTATTTGACTTAGTCAGACAAGTACATAAACCGCTCTCGTCGAATGTTCTGCTCCCAAAAGATGGCTTCTTTAGGTTGGTCCGCTAAAAACAACTAAACTTGAAAGAAATTTCTCATTCTTACTGTAATACCCCGTAAAATTGACAAGGGCAAAATAGTAATTTTAAGGAGATGAATATATAATTTAATTGCGAAAAATAAAGTCGCATAACTTATAGTACTTTACTGGCAAGAATACTCGTGAAATTTTAGAAAATATTAAGTTCGTATTCGTAGGTGAATACGCGATGTTTTATTTAGTTTTACCATTTGACCTTTCACGCGTGTACGACCACCGCGAAGTCAGTGTGTCAACCACACCTTATAACTCCTCATGACTTCATCTTCTACTTCAACTCATCTCCTTCGGATATTTTTCTCACCGCCACAATAATCAAGCCACCATCATCATCATGTTCCCTTCTTTTGTCTACCTATAAAATGAGTCATCACCTCAATCATTCACCACAATCATCACCACCTTCATCTTCATCATCTTCTTCACCTTCTTCCCGCGGCCGACCACCACCGCGAGCACTACCACCTCCACCATCAAACTCCCTGCCACCATCTCACCCTCCAACTCCCTCTGTTCTGAGATCACGCCAACAAAATCAACAGCAGCAGTAGCCTCCACCATCGCCACCATCGTCATCTCCCTCACCTCCGGCGAAATCACCGCCACCACCCAACACCATCTCCGCTCCAACTCTCTGTATTACCTCTCTCTGTCTCACTCTCCCTGCTCTGTTCCGAAACAGAGCAACAGCAGCAACAATCAGCAGCAGCAGCGGTGACAAGCTTCGAAGCCGCCACCACCACTACTGCCGACGGGAACCACCGTCGAACAACCCTCTGTTTCTTTCTCTCTTCCTCCCTACCTCTCTCTCTGCTCTGTTTCATTCTCTCCACCATCCAGAAACAGAGACAAAGTCTGCAACTAAGCCGATAAGAAAACCCACGACCACCACCTTCGGCCACCATTGTTGCCGACGGGGGAGCTTGACCCAAGCAACCCGACAACTCCCATCCGTCCAAATCACTTCTAAACGACTCCTGGAGCTCCCAGGAGACGAACCCAGGTCCTAACCGAAGCTAGGAGGTCCTCCATCGTCGGCGACGAAGAGCACCGCCGCGACTCACCGTCGACAAACCCGGAAAGCTACGTTTCTTGTCCGATTCCGGCCATTCTTGGCCTAGGTATGCTCTAAATCTCGCCGTGATTCCGTTTAAACAATCAAAATCGTATCTCGTATGCTTGATTCCATGTTTAGCTTGTTAAATTTGATGTTTTTGTAAAAGGGGGTTAAAGTGTCTTTTACCCTAAACTGCTTATAGCATGAAAACTATATTAAGGGGGTAACTGTTTGTAATTGTGAGAACTTGGTGGGTAGTATTGCATGTTAAATAACCTGCCATGTGAGTAGGATGGGGGTCTTGCTGTCTTTCGACATAACTTGTGGGGTTACAAGTGTAGTTTATATAAACTTTATATTATTCGCGAAAAATAAAAATAATAATTTTGGATTAAAAATATTTTCTAAAAATAATAGATTCCGTCCCGGTTACAAAAATGTGATTCGGGCGTTAAAATAATAAACGGATCGCTCGTTAAAAATTAAACGAGTAATGTTTTTATTAAAAACTAAACGAACGTTGCGTTTAATTGTTTAACTTTAAATTTGTTGTTTAAATATTTATAAAAATGACTTTTTCGAGCTTGTAAATATCGTTGCGTCATTTCAATTATTTAGAAGTGATTTATCATAAAAATCCAATATCGTTTAGTTGTTAATATTGATATTTACTTTATGTAAAAATACAAACTACTATTAATTTTTACTAGTATTTTATAAAAATAAATCCTATAAATAAATGAGACTTCTATAACATAAAATTTAATAACTCTTCAATTAAACACTCGTTGCTTAATAATTTTGCTAATAAGAAAATATAACGAAATAAAGAAACGCTAATAAATTAGTATGCGAGTTCGGGCTAATTTTAGGAATTGATGACTATGGTTATTAATTAGACTCGTAGAATTATACAGAGTTGTGACGATTTAGAAGCTCCGATTTGTAGGTAACGAATTCGTAAGCAACGACTACAAGTAGGACGTTTTGACGCTACGGAATCCATGTAAGTAAATATGCCTAGCCTAGCGTGCTAGCTCCTGTTCGTGTCAGAGTATGCTTTTAATACTTGTCTCAAAATATATTTTTGAGTTACATGTTTTGTTTGAAATCTCTTTACATGTTAAAGAAGTTGTTTTACTGTGAATTGTCACACGAATAATATTAATCCACTAATAACGTAAAGTGGAAAGAGTTGTGCGGGGATCGTTATATTCGCTTTCCTATAAGATTGGTCGTGGCTGACTACTTTCACCCGACCCGTTTATTTTAATCCGGTCGCAACCTTCCGGATCGCTCCTTTTACTCACTTCTCTGGCCGCGAGTAGTCTTAGAGGGGTGCCGGCACTTAAGGTCTTGGATGCGTAGTGATAGTAGATCTTCCCCGTATCAACAAAGTTAAATGTGGTTTTGTTCAAGGACAAGAATGTCTATGAATAAAGGAAGGCAAGATTGGGATATTACTCCCCGTTTCAAGATCAAGAAAGAAGAAATTGAAAGGTTGAGAAGTTTAAAGCTTGATGTGTGCCTCGTTTACTCTTTTAAAGATTTACTTCCTCTTATTACTGTTTTTGAAAATAAATTATGCCTAGTCATCTGTTTACGAGCTAGGGTATTTATTTACTCAGCATTTCCCGGCTGACTTTAGAAACTGCGGTTCCGTTTTCGTTCCCACCGCAGGATTAGAGGAAGAAGGCTATGGTATGGATGGGTACGAGACCCACTGAGGAGGTCACATCACGTATTGTAAGATAGTTTGAATAATGTAAGATAGTTTGAATAAGGAGAATGATGTGTAGTATTAACGAATGAAGGACTTGAGAAGTAATGTAATGTGTAATAGTATGTAATATAAGTGCTTGGAAGTTGTGCTTTCGATTATCCGTCGTTACTTTTAGCTTCGGCCTCCCCGATTCGTCCGAGTCGGATAAGGGGGTCGTTGCAGGTGGTATCAGAGCCAACAGTCCATTAAAAGGGAACTAAACCTGTAGGGCAACTTCAAATGAACATAGGGCAAGATAATTAAAACTGGAAAGCCGTTCGGGGTACGGGTAGCTTAATATACGTATTGGTATCTCCCACCCACCCACAACCTGTCTTAAGAAGTTTTGTGTGTTATAGACTTATGTGAATAGTTTGATTCAAGACACATCTAATTGGTTGTGAATAATCTTCACTTCCATGTCAGGAAGAAGGATCAGAACATAATCTGATTCGCATTAGGGGCTCTATTTGATTTATGGACACATTACATGTGCTTTATTGTGATAATTTCTATGTGATGCATGTTTATCTGTTACTTTACGTAATTATTATGCTAGGTAATTGTAAAATAATTGTTGAAATATCTGCGACCATAACCGAGTATACCATAGGGGGTGACTGATAGACCGCTACCATATCGCTTTAGGTTAGTTTGACAGAGAAAAATGGCTGAAAACATCAGCATGGAGCAGTTCTTCACACAAATGAGTCAGATGATGAACAATGGAGGTCAGACAGGGACTAATTGGGCTAAACAGGTGTCAGAAATGAAACCCAAGGAATTCACAGGAAAAGAGGATCCTGTTGAATTGGAGGATTGGATCGTAGAAATGGATAATATTCTCGAGGTGGTAGAGTGCCCTGATGAACGCAAAGTTAATTGTGCGGCCTTCTATTTGAAAAGTGAAGCGAACCTCTGGTGGAGGAATGCCCGAGAGACTCTGCTAGCCAAGCCCAATTTCAACTGGGAAGCTCTTCAAGCTGCTCTCCGATCGCGTTTCTACCCTCATCATGTAAAGAGGAGCAAATAAATGGAATTCCAGAACCTGCAGCAAGGAAATGACTCTGTCACTGAGTATTTTCGAAAATTCACGGAGTTGACCCGATTTGTTGGAAACATGGTGCCTGATGAAGACTCCAAGATTTCTCGATTTATCGGAGGACTTCATGAAAGGCTTCAAGAATCTCTTCTGAGTCGAACTTATACCACTCTCCCTGAAGCCTACGACAGAGCTGCTGACATCTGGCGAGTCCGTGTCTCGCAAGATGAGAAACGCAAGAAACGCAAGCTCGAGGAGGCAGGAGGAAGCAACAACAACTTTGCTAAGGCCAATCAGAGGTTCAAGCCTAACAGTGGAGGAGGCAACCAGGGCCAGCATCGTGGCAACCAGCAGAACACTGGAGCTCAGCAGATCCGCCGTTATTATTGCAAAAGGTGTCCACGGAACCACCCAGGCAAGGATTGCGAAGGAAACCTGGTTACTTGCAACAACTGCGGTAAGAGGGGACACCGATCTTACGAATGTCGTTCGCAGCTAGCCAGAAACCAGCAAACAACCCAAGGCGGAAATTTTGGTAGGCCACAACAAAACAACTACCAGGGCAACCGCCAGCATAACGGGGGAAATTTTGGGCGCAACCAGCAGTTTGGGAATCAGCAGAATGTGAATCGTAACAACCAAAATAACGGAGGCAATGGTTACGGGAGACATCAGAACTACAATGGGGGCAATGCAGGGCAGAATGGAGGTCAACCCAGGACTGGAAACAATAATTCTGGATATGGGAACAATAACAACAATGGAGCAGGAGGTCAGAATGGAAATGTGGGAAGGATAGCTGTGCTGACAAGGACTGAAGCGGAAGCTGCTCACGGAGTTGTGACGGGTACTTTCCTTGTCCTTGAGCAACCAGCTTTCGTATTGTTTGATTCGGGCGCATCTTATTCCTTCATATCATCCTTATTTGCTGAGAAACTGGGTTTGCATAAGTCGTCTAGCATATCCGTTCCTGTAGCAACACCTAATGGCCACGTAACTATCTGTGACACCGTATTCGAAGGAGTAGAATTGAAGATTCTAACCAGTACGTTACCCACCAACCTAATAAAGTTTGACCTAGGGGGCATAGATGTAATCCTAGGAATGGATTGGCTTGGGAAGTATCGGGCAGTCATTGACTGCTATGGTCAAAAGGTTCGACTGAAAGGGCCAAAGGGAGAAAGGATCACTTATCGAGGTATCCCCACGGAACCTCGCATTAAATTAGTGTCAGCCCTTACCATAATAAACCAAGTGAAAAAGGGGAACTCTTCCTTCTTGTGTTATGTCCAAGATGTAACTAAGAAGGAGACTGGCCTAGAAGAGATACCAGTCGTGAGGGAATTTCCCGATGTATTTCCAGAAGAGATTCCGGGAATGCCACCTCAGAGAGAAGTGGAGTTTACTATAGACTTGGCACCTGGAACTGCACCTATCTCTAAGGCGCCGTATAGGATGGCACCTGCTGAATTAAAGGAGTTGAAGAACCAGATACAGGAACTTCTGGATAAAGGGTACATAAGACCAAGTGTGTCACCTTGGGTAGCACCGGTGTTATTTGTGAAAAAGAAATATGGGAGTTTACGGTTATGCACTGATTACAGGGAACTGAACAATGCTACCATTAAGAAAAAGTATCCACTACCCCGGATCGATGACTTGTTCGATCAATTACAAGGGGCTAGTGTTTTCTCTAAGATCGATTTGAGGTCCGGATATCATCAACTTTGTGTAGCCGAGAAGGATATCCCAAAGACTGCCTTTAGTACAAGGTATGGTCACTACGAGTTCACGGTGATGTCGTTTGGTTTGACCAACGCTCCCGCAGTATTCATGGACTTGATGAACCGGGTGATGAAACCATTTCTGGACCAGTTTGTAGTCGTCTTTATCGATGACATTCTATTTTACTCAAAGAACGAGAAGGATCATGAAGAACATCTCCGAGAGGTATTGCAGACGTTGAGACAGGAGCAGTTGTATGCCAAGCTGTCGAAGTGTGAATTTTGGTTGGACCGAGTTCCATTTCTGGGCCATATCATTTCCAAGGAAGGAATAGCTGTGGACCCAGCAAAGATCTCAGCAGTCAAGGATTGGCCTACACCGAAGAATGTATCGGAAATCCGAAGTTTCCTTGGCTTAGCCGGCTACTACCGACGCTTCGTAAAGGATTTCTCCAAGATTGCTAGGCCACTAACCACGCTGACGAAGAAAGCGGTGAAGTATCACTGGGACGATAGCTGTGAAGAAGCGTTCCAAACTCTGAAGGAAAAGCTAACTACAGCACCAGTATTAGCTTTGCCAAACGAGTCTGGGGAATTCGAAGTATACAGTGACGCATCGAAGAAGGGACTGGGGTGCGTACTTATGCAAGATAGAAGGGTGATCGCCTACGCGTCAAGGCAATTGAAACCTCATGAAGAGAATTATGCCACACATGACTTGGAATTGGCAGCAGTAGTCTTCGCGCTGAAGATTTGGAGGCATCATCTTTATGGAGCCGTTTGCAAGCTCTACACGGATCATCGAAGCCTTAAGTATATCTTCACCCAGAAGGAACTTAATAACAGGCAACGAAGATGGCTGGAAATTATCAAGGATTATGATTTACGCATTCAGTACCACGAAGGGAAAGCCAATGTGGTTGCTGACGCGCTAAGTCGTAAGTCAAGCCATGCAGTGAATGCTATGTTAATCCTGGCGGATCAGTTATGCCACGAGTTCAGAAAACTCGACATCAAAGTGGTGGAACAAGGAACAGTGCAGAAACTACTTGGAAGCATGACAGCTGTACCGGATTTCTTTGAAGAAATAAGGAGCAATCAAGCTGGAGACGTGAAACTCGAAAGAATCAAGAAGAAAATTGCAGCAGGAGAAGCCAAAGAATTCCAGATTCACGAAGACGGAAGCATACGCTACAAAGGAAGGTGGTGTGTACCACAGAAGTGTACAAAAACCAAGCAAAAGTTGATGCAGGAAGCGCACAACACACCGTATTCAGTCCATCCTGGAGGCGATAAGCTTTACAAGGACTTGAAGAAGACGTTCTGGTTGCCCAACATGAAGAAGGAAGTAGCTGAATTTGTGGCCAGATGCTTAACCTGCCAAAAGGTAAAATTTGAGAATAAGAGAATGGGAGGTCTACTCCAACCGCTGGATATCCCAGTTTGGAAATGGGACTCTATCTCGATGGATTTTGTCACAGCCTTACCAACCTCAAAGAACGGGCTGAATCAGATATGGGTAGTTGTAGACAGACTAACCAAGACTGCGAGATTCATCCCGATGAAAGACACATGGGTAATGGAGCAGAGAGCGGATGCCTACATCAGAAACATCGTAAGGTATCATGGGGTTCCAAGTTCGATAATCTCGGACAGAGACCCTAACTTCCTCTCTCATTTCTGGAGAGCGCTCCAAGAAGCATTGGGAACTCAGCTGAAGTTTAGTACAGCCTTCCACCCAGCCACAGATGGGCAAACGGAAAGGACCATTCAAACACTGGAAGATATGTTGCGAGCCTGTGTTATGGATTTCCAAGGCTCATGGGTGGATAAACTTCCGTTAATCGAGTTCTCCTATAACAATAGCTATCACGCCAGCATTGGTATGGCGCCATACGAAGCCCTATATGGAAGGAAATGCCGATCGCCGCTTTGTTGGAGCGACATTAGCGAAACGGTGGTCATTGGACCACAAATGATTGAAGACATGACGAACCAGGTACGACTTATCCAACAACGTATGAAAGCAGCTCAAGATAGGCAAAAGTGATACGCGGACCAAAAGAGAAGGCCAATGGAATTCCAAGTGGCAGAAAAAGCGTTTCCACGGGTTTCACCTACTAAGGGAGTGACCAGGTTCAATCTAAAGGGTAAGTTAAGTCCTAAGTTTATCGGTCCATACGAGATTATAGAAAGGATTGGTGAAGTTGCGTATCAACTGGATTTGCCATCGAATTTGGGACGTGTACACAATGTTTTCCACGTATCACAATTGAAGAAATACGTACCGGACCCGTCCCATGTGTTGGATCCTGAACCGGTGGATTTCGACCCGTCGCTAACATATGAGGAGCAACCTGTCAAGATACTGGATACCAAGACAAGAGACACGCGTACCAAGAGTGTCAGACTAGTCAAAGTCCTTTGGTCTAACCATCAAACTGAGGAAGCGACTTGGGAAGCTGAAGAAGAGATGAGGAAAAAGTATCCACACTTATTTCATGAGGTACGTTGAGTTCCGGGGACGTCACTCTCTAAGGGGGAGAGGACGCAACCTTTCATTTAGTACCTTCGTACCCTTATTTACGCAACCTTTCATTTAGTACCATTACACGTTCATACCCTTATCACATAGTTAACCCTGAACTTTAGTAACCAAATGGAACAATAATCACATACGTAAGATAAACGTGAATACGGTCTTTACGTGACACAATATTTGTTGCATTGCATGCACTAGATGGTAACTACTTGCTATCACTTTCTATGTGAAATTTCATGCCTACTATGTGATCGCGCTGTGATCGTTAGTTGCTTAATAGAAAGCTTCAGCATCAAAAGTATTGGGTTGATTTTAGTTTTGAAGCAAAAGTTTTAGCCTCAAGAGTATTTGGCTGATTTTAGCCTCGAGGTAAAAGTTTTAGCATCAGGAGTATTTGACTGAATTAGCTTCGAGGAAGAAATTTTAATATCAGGAATAATTAGATTGTTTTAAGCTTCGAGGACGAAGCTTTGTTTAAGGGGGAGAGACTGTAATTCCCCGTATAATTGACAAGGGAAAAATAGTAATTTTAAAGAGATGAATATATAACTTAATTGCGAAAAATAAAGTCGCATAACTTATAGTACTTTACTGGCAAGAATACTCGTGACATTTTAGAAAATATTAAGTTCGTATTCGTAGGTGAATACGCGATGTTTTATTTAGTTTTACCATTTGACCTTTCACGCGTGTACGACCACCGCGAAGTCAGTGTGTCAACCACACCTTATAACTCCTCATGACTTCATCTTCTACTTCAACTCATCTCCTTCGGAGATTTTTCTCACCGCCACAATAATCAAGCCACCATCATCATCATGTTCCCTTCTTTTGTCTACCTATAAAATGAGTCATCACCTCAATCATTCACCACAATCATCACCACCTTCATCTTCATCATCTTCTTCACCTTCTTCTCGCGGCCGACCACCACCGCGAGCACCACCACCTCCACCATCAAACTCCCTGCCACCATCTCACCCTCCAACTCCCTCTGTTCTGAGATCACGCCAATAAAATCAACAGCAGCAGTAGCCTCCACCATCGCCACCATCGTCATCTCCCTCACCTCCGGCGAAATCACCGCCACCACCCAACACCATATCCGCTCCAACTCTCTGTATTACCTCTCTCTGTCTCACTCTCCCTGCTCTGTTCCGAAACAGAGCAACAGCAGCAACAATCAGCAGCAGCAGCGGTGACAAGCTCCGAAGCCGCCACCACCACTACTGCCGACGGGAACCACCGTCGAACAACCCTCTATTTCTTTCTCTCTTCCTCCCTACCTATTTCTCTGCTCTGTTTCATTCTCTCCACCATCCAGAAACAGAGACAAATTGTGCAACTAAGCCGCTAAGAAAACCCACGACCACCACCTTCGGCCACCATTGTTGCCGACAGGGGAGCTTGGCCCAAGCAACCCGACAACTCCCATCCGTCCAAATCACTTCTAAACGACTCCTGGAGCTCCCAGGAGACGAACCCAGGTCCTAACCGAAGCTAGGAGGTCCTCCATCGTCGGCGACGAAAAGCACCGCCGCGACTCACCGTCGACAAACCCGGAAAGCTACGTTTCTTGACCGATTCCGGCCATTCTTGACCTAGGTATGCTCTAAATCTCGCCGTGAGTCCGTTTAAACAATCAAAATCGTATCTCGTATGCTTGATTCCATGTTTAGCTTGTTAAATTTGATGTTTTTGTAAAAGGGGGGTAAAGTGTCTTTTACCCTAAACTGCTTATAGCATGAAAACTATATTAAGGGGGTAACTGTTTGTAATTGTGAGAACTTGGTGGGTAGTATTGCATGTTAAATAGCCTGCCATGTGAGTAGGATGGGGGTCTTGCTGTCTTTCGACATAACTTGTGGGGTTACAAGTGTAGTTTATATAAACTTTATATTATTCGCGAAAAATAAAAATAATATTTTTGGATTAAAAATATTTTCTAAAAATAATAGATTTCACAAAAATGTGATTCGGGCGTTGAAATAATAAACGGATCGCTCGTTAAAAATTAAACGAGTAATGTTTTTATTAAAAACTAAACGAACGTTGCGTTTAATTGTTTAACTTTAAAATTGGTTGTTTAAATATTTATAAAAATGACTTTTTCGAGCTTGTAAATATCGTTGCGTCATTTCAATTATTTAGAAGTGATTTATCATAAAAATCCAATATCGTTTAGTTGTTAATATTGATATTTACTTTATGTAAAAATACAAACTACTATTAATTTTTACTAGTATTTTATAAAAATAAATCCTATAAATAAATGAGACTTCTATAACATAAAATTTAATAACTCTTCAATTAAACACTCCTTGCTTAATAATTTTGCTAATAAGAAAATATAACGAAATAAAGAAACGCTAATAAATTAGAATGCGAGTTCGGGCTAATTTTAGGAATTGATGACTAGGGTTATTAATTAGACTCGTAGAATTATACAGAGTTGTGACGATTTAGAAGCTCCGATTTGTAGGTAACGGATTCGTAAGCAACGACTACAAGTAGGACGTTTTGACGCTACGGAATCCAGGTAAGTAAATATGCCTAGCCTAGCGTGCTAGCTCCTGTTCGTGTCAGAGTATGCTTTTAATACTTGTCTCAAAATATATTTTTGAGTTACATGTTTTGTTTGAAATCTCTTTACATGTTAAAGAAGTTGTTTTACTGTGAATTGTCACACGAATAATATTAATCCACTAATAACGTAAAGTGGAAAGAGTTGTGCGGGGATCGTTATATTCGCTTTTCTATAAGATTGGTCGTGGCTGACTACGTTCACCCGACCCGTTTATTTTAATCCGGTCGCAACCTGCCGGATCGCTCCTTGTACTCACCTCTCTGGCCGCGAGTAGTCTTAGAGGGGTGCCGGCACTTAAGGTCTTGGATGCGTAGTGATAGTAGAACATCCCCGTATCAACAAAGTTAAATGTGGTTTTGTTCAAGGACAAGAATGTCTATGAATAAAGGAAGGCAAGATTGGGATATTACTCCCCGTTTCAAGATCAAGAAAGAAGAAATTGAAAGGTTGAGAAGTTTAAAGCTTGATGTGTGCCTCGTTTACTCTTTTAAAGATTTACTTCCTCTTATTACTGTTTTTGAAAATAAATTATGCCTAGTCCTCTGTTTACGAGCTAGGGTATTTATTTACTCAGCATTTCCCGGCTGACTTTAGAAACTGCGGTTCCGTTTTCTTTCCCACCGCAGGATTAGAGGAAGAAGGCTATGGTATGGATGGGTACGAGACCCACTGAGGAGGTCACATCACGTATTATAAGATAGTTTGAATAATGTAAGATAGTTTGAATAAGGAGAATGATGTGTAGTGGTAACGAATGAAGGACTTGAGAAGTAATGTAATGTGTAATAGTATGTAATATAAGTGCTTGGAAGTTGTGCTTTCGATTATCCGCCGTTACTTTTAGCTTCGGCCTCCCCGATTCGTCCGAGTCGGATAAGGGGGTCGTTGCACTTACACTCCGCATGACGGGGTCTATTATGGGTCTATACTACTATCCCGCCTAGACTCGCACCACAATTGGGTCTCGTATATGATTAGTACAAGTAAAAGTTCGAAACAAGATTTTGGAAGTTACAAGTTCTTAATTTCAGAAACGACTCAAAAATTTGCTAGAATTTATACAAATCTCGAAACTTTTAGACAAATACTTTTATCAAGACTAATATGTCGTTTTGCTTGAATCATCCGCCTTAAAAATATTGTTTTACTTGTAGAGGATTAGATAAACCAATCACCTCAAGTGTTCCACGCATAAGAGGGAGAAAAGAACACTATGTGTCGTCACACAACGTGTCTCTCCATCACAACTCGAATGTGTTTCAAATGTTCCAACTTAGTCTACACAGCGGGTACAACTCATAGTACCGTCGTACTAAGAGTCACGCCAGCGGACTGGTAAACAAAGTGGTCCATATCACTTGGCATTTGGTAGCTTGAAACGCCAATAATTTTCAGAAACCATTTTTTTGTAATAAATACTTTATTTTCAAAAGTTTCTAATTTTGGAAGAACCATGTCAAACTAACTCAAAATAAACCAAATTCAAACTAATGTTTTAAGGTTCGTCACTCGTAGGTGCGAAAGAATGGTCTCGGGGTCTTCTAAGTCACAACGTCGTTACTCTCTCGTCGAGAAATTAGTTACAAAAATAAAGAGTCAAAGATACGCATCACGCAACTACGACAAACAATTCGATATAAATAGGCATGTCACATAAATATTGCGCCTGTAAATAGGCAAGTAAACTTTGCATGAACATCTCAAATAGTCATTAATATTTAATCAACATATACGGTACAAGTCGAGTTTCATAATACGTAAGTACCCAAACTCCCCGACGGCTTGTTTACTTCTTATTGCCAAATCGGGTTATCCTAATCAATTTTAAATTTTGAAAACGTTTTATCTTTCTTATTCTCTACTAATGGAAATCGAAAAGTCACTTTAACCGGAGAACCGATGCTCTGATACCATCTGAAACATCCCGGGATCTCGGTTCAGGGTTAAAGAGACAATCGACAACCAAAAGTAGAAATATACTATTAAGATTACATTTCGCTTAATGTACATAACAAAATTTCGATAATAAGTACAGTTTAAAACATAACATTTGTGATCTACTAAGTGATCTAAGTTGAGCTACACTTATTCGTATCGATCCGCGTTCCCATTCCCCAAACTTGATTGACGACCTGCGGTTTTAAAATGGCAAAAGCCGACGAAGTTTTGAAGAAAATGATCAGTAAAAACTGAGTAAATACATACGACAACATGTAAAGAAACGAGTGGCACGGAAGCATGATTTGAAACAAATCAGAAGATTTAAACATTAAAACTATCATGTTGGAGAATTTGGATCAACATGAAGTATCCGAGTAACAAAAACCTCTCAATTTAATAACATTTGAGAAATCACGAGTAGTTGGTAAAATATCCAGAGTAAACAAGTTCATTTGAACTGATAACGATAGTAGTTCATGAGTATCCAAGATTTACAATTCAATCCAATCGATTAAGGCATATCAAGAGCCACAACCAACATTAATAAGTAGTCAATTTTTAATTTCGACTTCAATCAACAGTTTAATTTAGCTGAGGCGTGTCAAGAGCCACCAGCAGGATCGATGTAAACAGAGGGATCACGAAATAATCACTAAGGGTTCCTTCTAGGGTCTATCAAACCCTATTTCACCCGAGCGTTAAGGGAGCCCATTCGTAAACCCCTCTCACAACATTAGCTAAAAGGCCTTAAGTTTCGACACCCCTATACCGTAGTGACCCTTACAAGTATAAGTAGCACTCTATATCTCTATAAACCCTTGGCCTCAATAACTTGGTACCTTTAGGCTCATCGGGGGCGGATTTTTGAACATTGATGTTCTATCCAATAATAAGAAGCATTGCTTCAATGGTCTTAGCCATAAGAAAATGGAGGATCGCTTGACGCCTCCCATTAATAACAATACTCTGTACATCGTCCTAAGTATATTAGAGGTATTTTATTTCTTCTCTTTCACATAACCAGAATCGGAATATCAAAATTTCACAAGTAATTTCCGAGAGTTCTCAAAGGAGATGAATAAAATAGTTTAACAAATTTTGAGTGAAAAACATGCATTCTCATACTATTTCATATAACAAACATTCATTTGAAAAATCTCACACATGCGCACATTTGATATGAAAAGGTCGTACATATGTACTTACCTCTGAGCCAAGAACGGAGAAAATCAAAGCTAGCACTCCGGCTATAACGCTCATCTCATATAAATCCGGGTCTCACGGTCAATGCAGCAGCACGAAATAATACGCCTACTTGGTACGAGCACAACGACTGGATACAAACAAGTCAAGTATACAGTCAATTAGCATTTACCCTCTACATGAGGTTGTATGCAAGAATGCAAATAGAAATGCGGGTCATGCAAGCTAACTTGACCAAAATGCCCCGATACTTTGAAATTGTCCAGTACAGTCCCTGACTGTGCCTGGACCCCAAATTACACCCATACAGGCCCAAAAACATCCAAGAATGACTCTTAACTCTCCCATATGAACTTAGCATCGAAATCTACAACTTTCTGTAAATTACACTTAGGCCCCTAAAGTTTGGTAAAACTGCAAAAAGACCCCAACTATTGACTTGGTCAACATTAGCCGAGAATGTCATACGATTACTCCAAATATGTATACAAGACATGCTGACAAACTCCAAGTTACTAAACAAAACTCAATTCAAAGCTTAAGTGAAATTACTATTTTGCCCCTCCTATACTGTTCAGTCAAACTAGGGTTTCCGAAAAGTCAAACTTGGTCAAACTTGATATTTAGACTCAGAATGTGAATACGAACAAGTTTGATGAAGAACGCTAAGGCCAGAAATGTCATTTAGAGTGAGAAACTTGAAAGTCAAAGATAGGGTGAAATCATCTCAACTAGTCAACTTTGGAGCTGATTTGTGGTAAAATGTGGGAGAGTTTGGGAAATATGAATGTGGGGTATTGAAGAGGGTATTCCTGTAATACCCCGTAAAATTGACAAGGGCAAAATAGTAATTTTAAAGAGATGAATATATAATTTAATTGCGAAAAATAAAGTCGCATAACTTATAGTACTTTACTGGCAAGAATACTCGTGACATTTTAGAAAATATTAAGTTCGTATTCGTAGGTGAATACGCGATGTTTTATTTAGTTTTACCATTTGACCTTTCACGCGTGTACAACCACCGCGAAGTCAGTGTGTCAACCACACCTTATAACTCCTCATGACTTCATCTTCTACTTCAACTCATCTCCTTCGGAGATTTTTCTCACCGCCACAATAATCAAGCCACCATCATCATCATGTTCCCTTCTTTTGTCTACCTATAAAATGAGTCATCACCTCAATCATTCACCACAATCATCACCACCTTCATCTTCATCATCTTCTTCACCTTCTTCCCGCGGCCGACCACCACCGCGAGCACCACCACCTCCACCATCAAACTCCCTGCCACCATCTCACCCTCCAACTCCCTCTGTTCTGAGATCACGCCAACAAAATCAACAGCAGCAGTAGCCTCCACCATCGCCACCATCGTCATCTCCCTCACCTCCGGCTAAATCACCGCCACCACCCAACACCATCTCCGCTCCAACTCTCTGTATTACCTCTCTCTGTCTCACTCTCCCTGCTCTGTTCCGAAACAGAGCAACAGCCGCAACAATCAGCAGCAGCAGCGGTGACAAGCTCCGAAGCCGCCACCACCACTACTGCCGACGGGAACCACCGTCGAACAACCCTCTGTTTATTTCTCTCTTCCTCCCTACCTCTCTCTCTAATCTGTTTCATCCTCTCCACCATCCAGAAATAGAGACATAGGCTGCAACTAAGTCGCTAAGAAAACCCACGACCACCACCGTCAGCCACCATTGTTGCCGACGGGGAGCTTGGCCCAAGCAACCCGACAACTCCCACCTACCAAAACCACCACCAAACAACTCCTAGAGCTCCCAGGAGACGAACCCAGGTCCTAACCGAAGCTAGGAGGTACTCCATCACCGGCGACGAAGAGCACCGCCGCGACTCACCGTCGGCGAACCCGGAAAGCTTCGTTTCTTGACCGATTCCGGCCATTCTTGGCCTAGGTATGCTCTAAATCTCGCCGTGATTCCGTTTAAACAATCAAAATCGTATCTCGTATGCTTGATTCCATGTTTAGCTTGTCAAATTTGATGATTTTGTAAAAGGGGGTTAAAGTGTCTTTTACCCTAAACTACTTATAGCATGAAAACTATATTGAGGGGGTAACTGTTTGTAATTGTGAGAACTTGGTGGGTAGTATTGCATGTTAAATAACCTGCCATGTGAGTCGGATGGGGGTCTTGCTGTCTTTTGACATAACTTGTGGGGTTATAAGTGTTGTTTATATAAACTTTATATTATTCGCGAAAAATAAAAATAATATTTTTGGATTAAAAATATTTCATAAAAATAATAGATTTCGTCCCGGTTACAAAAATGTGATTCGGGCGTCGAAATAATATACGGATCGCTCGTTAAAAATTAAACGAGTAATGTTTTTATTAAAAATTAAACGAACGTTGCGTTTAATTGTTTAACTTTAAAATTGGTTGTTTAAATATTTATAATAATGACTTTTTCGAGCTTGTAAATATCGTTGCGTCATTTCAATTATTTAGAAGTGATTTATCATAAAAATCCAATATCGTTTAGTTGTTAATATTGATATTTACTTTATGTAAAAATACAAACTACTATTAATTTTTACTAGTATTTTATAAAAAATAAATCCTATAAGTAAATGAGACTTTTGTATCATAAATTTTAATAACTCTTCAAATAAACACTCGTTGTTTAATAATTTTGCTAATAAGAAAATATAACGAGATAAAGAAACGTTAATAAATGAGTATGCGAGTTCGGGCTAATCGATAACTAGGGTTATTAGACTCGTAGAATTATACAGAATTGTGACGATTTAGAAGCTCCGATTTGTAGGTAACGGATTCGTAAGCAACGACTACAAGTAGGACGATTTAACGCTACGGAATCCAGGTAAGTATATATGCCTAGCCTAGCGTGCTAGCTCCTGATCGTGTCAGAGTATGCTTTTAATACTTGTCTCAAAATTATATTTTTGAGTTACATGTTTCGTTTGAAATCTCTTTACATGTTAAAGAAGTTGTTTTACTGTGAACTATCACACGAATAATATTAATCCACTAATAACGTAAAGTGGAAAGAGTTGTGCGGGGATCGTTATATTCGCTTTTCTATAAGATTGGTCGTGGCTGACTACGTTCACCCGACCCGTTTATAAGATTGGTCGTGGCTGGCTACGTCCACCCGACCCGTTTATTTTAATCCGGTCGCAACCTGCCGGATCGCTCCATGTGCTCACCTCTCTGGCCGCGAGTAGTCTTAGAGGGGTTCCGGCACTTAAGGTCTTGGATGCGTAGTGATAGTAGATCTTCCCCGTATCAACAAAGTTAAAATGTGGTTTTGTTCAAGGACAAGAATGTCTATGAATAAAGGAAGGCAAGATTGGGATATTACTCCCCGTTTCAAGATCAAGAAAGAAGTAATTGAAAGGTTGAGAAGTTTAAAGCTTGATGTGTTCCTCGTTTACTCTTTTAAAGATTTACTTCCTCTTATTACTGTTTTTGAAAATAAATTATGCCTCGTCATATGTTTACGAGCTAGGGTATTTATTTACTCAGCATTTCTCGGCTGACTTTAGAAACTACGGTTCCGTTTTCTTTCCCACCGCAGGATTAGAGGAAGAAGGCTATGGTATGGATGGGTACGAGACCCACTGAGGAGGTCACATCACGTATTGTAAGATAGTTTGAATAATGTAAGATAGTTTGAATAAGGAGAATGATGTGTGGTAGTAACGTATGAAGGACTTGAGAAGTAATGTAATGTTTAATAATATGTAATATAAGTGCTTGGAGGTTGTGCTTTCGATTATCCGCCGTTACTTTTAGCTTCGGCCTCCCCGATTCGTCCGAGTCGGATAAGGGGGTCGTTGCAATTCCAAGCTTTCCAGAACATATTTGAACTCCTAAGAACTCCAAGTATTCAAATAGATATCGCTAGTCAAAGTTGGACAAATTCTGAATCAACACTTAGTAAAATTCAAGAAAGTTTATTGAGTTCAAACTAGCAACTTTAGGCTTGATTTGTGAGAAATCCGTTACAAATTTGAACGTGACCCAGAGACGATGATTTGAAGTATTATGTATCATCTTTACACAGGAGAAAGCAGATCCAAATTTCAGTAAGTTTTGAAGAAGATACAAGGGTTAGAAAATGGGTGTTTCACCATGACATTCTATACTTAGAAAATTTTAGAGTTTTTGCTAGCGAAGAACATCAACATCACAGCAACTTTGGAGCCAAAATCAGAGGGTCTAGAGTTAAAATTGGACCAAGAAATCAACACAAAAGTTGTAGTCAATTCGCCAAGGATTCTAGAAAGCTAAGGATCATTCAAAACGGACCAAAAACGAGGGAGATACAAGCATTTGAACAGGGGTAGTTTTTATACCAAAAACACTTGAACACCAAGAACACATCAACTACTTTGCTAACTAGCCATATTCAAGCCCAATTTCAGGGGGTTTAGAGATCAAATTGGACCACGAAATTCAAACGAAACTTGTAGCTAACATACCCAGGATTACACAGGAAGAAACCGTGCATAATTTGGACAAGAATTGAGGGAATTACAAGCATTTAAACAGGGGCTGTTTGTGAACCGAAAACTCATGAACTTCACGAATCAAACTGTGATGATTTGTTGTTACAGTCGTGTTTAGGGTATCTAAACGTGTTCTAGACATGATAAGGAGCATTCTAATGCTTAAAATTGATCAAAACAAGCAAGTTTGAGGGTAGTACCGGTCTGCAACGTTTTTCCGGCGGCCATGGCAGAATCCGGCGGGCAGCTGCTTGGTTTCCGGCGATTCAACGCGTCCCCTGGTGCTTCTGGGTTTGCCTCGGTTGTCCACGACCATCTGCGACCTCGGAGCAACCAACAGGAGGGAACGAATGGCCAAAGACGAAGAGAACCGCCAACGCCGTCGCTTGCCGGTCGTCCCCGTCGCGTTTCAAGCCCAGAATCCGGCGGAGGTGAAATCCGGTGAGTTACGGCTCAATTTTGGGCATCCTAGCTTCGTCTTCACCTCGCGAACCCAACGGAACAAGAATTATAAATTGAGAATCAACGGATAGAGAGAATTTACGGGTTGAAGGGTTAGGGTTCTTCGTGTTCAAAACGGGTTTTCGACGTCGTTAGTTGATCATTCGACAAATTGATTGGGGGCTTTTACTCCCCTAGTCGTGGGGAATCTCCCACCATAGCAGGTCAGGGAGAGAGAGAAGTACGGAGGAGATGCAGTGGTGGTGGTGGTTCCTTTATGGTGGGAGAAGGAAGAAGATGAAGGTCATGGTGTTGGTGATGAAACTGGTTCTAATTCAGTGAGTAGGGAGGAAAGAGGAGAGGATTCCACATCAAGGGGCATGTGGCTCATATGCACAAGAAAAATGACATGTGGTGGTCATGCACTAGGGGGTAGAATTTGAAATTTTCAAAATATTATGGTGTGAATGTAATTGTGAAGAGATAGAGTACATATTAGAACTAGAGATTCTACTTAATTTCGGCGAATTGCACAACCACCCCAAATATCTCTAGTGCCTCAAAATCATTCTAACAACTTCCAAATATTGCTAACACTCCAACATTTCAACTTTAAGCCGTGACAAACTATTTACAAAATTGCCCCCAAAATCTTGATATTGCTCTAGGAACTATCTCGAGAATTAGGGGTGTTACACTCATCAACTGCATCCACAGGCTCGATCTCTGCCCTCGATCTTCTTGTGAATTTTCTTACAATAGTTGCCCACGTCTCTGACCAGACTCCTCTGCAAGTGTTGCATCTCGTGCTCACAAACACACAAACCCTACGCTTCTTGCCTATGTTGAACAGCAGTGATAACGCCCAAATAGGGGTTATCTTTTAGCCTGATTTGACGTGTCATTGTGTCGGAAAACTATGTTTTAGCCAGAATTCACCCTCAGAAAGCCTCGGTTTTAGGAACGAGATCTTTATTTGCTCTTCGTAAATTTCTTTTTATTTCATGCATTTCGAGATATGATCACGGTTTTTTGTTCGTGTTGTCTACGCAGGGACAAGATTTGTGCAGGAGCCGGGAATGAAGCAGGATTGCAGGAGCGAGAACCGAGAAAGCTGAAAATGCCAAAACTGGAGAATGACCGGGATTGCGCTCGGTTGACGATATCTTGAGCTTGACTTGGAATTTTGAAGTGAAGCCAGGGGCAGAAGAACGAACACGTCAAGGGCTTTCCGAAAACAGGTTATAATGATGAAACGAAGTCGGGCCGAAAAACCAACTCCCGTCAAGCTTGGGTCCCAGACAGGACACGCCCATGTAAGGAGTCTCGGTTCACGGTGTCCGGAGTCGTGAGCAACTATTTCATGTTCGTGACGATTTCCGGGACAGTTCTGATCCAGTGGTATTTTGGTCATTTGGCACCAGGCCCGGGTTTTCGGAAGTCGAGTTTGGATTTTGGCGCCCAGATTCAGTCAGCAGTCTTTCTAGGACCAGGTTCAGGATTGGGCATAATTTGGAGCGATTTTAACCCAGGGGTATTTTGGTAATTTCGACAAGTTTCGGGTCAAAACGCAGTCCGAGCAGAGAGGGTTCAAAAATCGGCCAGAATGAGGACAGCATATTAGCGACGCAGTCATCATATTAGCGACGCAGTCATCATATTAGCGACGCAACCAGCATATTAGCGACGCAGTCATCATATTAGCGACGCAGCCAGCATAAGAGCCACGCATAAGACAACACGTTTTCCGAGGCGGTTTCGGCCAGTTGCAGATTTGTAATTTCATGCAGTTTTCTGGAAGTTTCTCCAGCACTATATAAAGGAACGTCCAGATCCCGTTTTTGGGACACAACACAACACATCCAAGGAGAATTCGGAGTACCCCCGGAGAGCACGGAAGCACGGATCCAAATTTCAAGAGCACTAGTTTGATCTCAATTCTCTCTTTTATTTCAGAACATTGTTATTTAGTTATGTCGTTTAGTAGCTAAACTTTTACCTAGGTTCTCAGTGAACCTAGGGTTTAGTACTTAGAGATTTGTTCTACGTTTTGACTATGAATTCATGAATACAGTATCTTAATATCAGCAGCTTTATTCGTTATTCTATCTTTGAATTTTACTGTTCATGCATGCTCGGCTTGATCACCCAGAATTGCTACAGACCCGAGCCGGTAGGTGAAAACGTCCGGTTAGGGTTGGGAAGAGAAGACATAATTTAGCACCTTACCCCGATGGGCCGACTAGTGAAGGGGAGATAGGACTAGCCTAAAAACGTGAGATCAACTGTTGGGGAATTTGACCCGGGCCATCAGGACAGGTTAGAAACCCTATCAGACTTAGAACGAGACTGCAGACTTAGGCAGTTTAACAAGAATCTGACAGTCTGCAGGATTGTGACAACGTGCAAGAAAAGAAAAGATACTGCACAATTGGTATGTGACACGGATAACGAGACTTATGTGTGTTGTCATATCAAACTAGAACGGAAATCTGAAGAGACCCTAGGGGATCCTGGAATCTAGTATATCAAACCCTAGTTTTACAACCTTAAGATTATTAAGAAAATCCTCACAAAAAGATTTATGTTTCAGTTATTTACTTTCAGTACTTAGTTAGCAAGCACACTCTCAAAATATTTCTCCTTTCTACACTCTGTTCGTTAAAACTGATTACTAGAAGAACCTGCAAAGTCCCTGTGGGATCGATAATCTGATTCATAATACACTCTATACTACTTGATCTGTATACTTGCGAATAGCACGTTAGTTTGCGCATCAAGCAGCTTCACCTGTCAACATACTCCCAAGACTGCATAGGTTGCCAAACGAACGTTCAATTAGGAAAAATGCCTTTAATCGATCCCACCTGATTGGACTTGATCTTGATTGGCCCTGATCGCGTCCCGTCATTTTTTATCTCGCCAACCGATATCGATTGATGCCGATCTTCACAATCCATTCAGAATATAAAAATTCTGACCGTACCGATGAATCTGTAGCGTTCCAAAAACATGATTTTTAACTCCTGACTCAACACAATCAGACATACAGGCACATCGTAACCACCCGAACAAGTTTGGACCGTCGATTCACGTCGATATGCTGCCCAGTCAGCAACCTGCAAAATCCAGCCACAATTTGCAGAATCTGACCCTGCCATCGCGTCCGGAACGTCCAAAAACATAGGGTTCACTTCCTGTTCAAGTCCAATCAGACTTACAGACAGGTCAGATCAACCCAAACAATTTGAACTATCCGTTTCGCCACTTGGAACACGGGCCTGGTGCTACTACCACAATGGATACTCTCCTTGCTACCTAGCTGCAACATTGCAGCACACTTCAACGCATAATCTTTCTCCAATACCAATGTGCTCCCCTTAGCCACGTCATCAAACATAGTGGCCACATAATTCTACCATCCTATGACAACATAATATCACGTACTGGTAGCTGCTGCAACATGAGAAAGTGTCCCAAGATGCCCATTAACAAGTCACAACAGTGGCTACGTGCACCTCGCAACAGACCGCTCCAAGCTTCATCAACAGCGCACTCCACGACTTTTCTCGGCGAACGTTTTTTTTTTTTTTCAATTCTTCCATGTTTTTTTTTTCTTCTCGCCCTTTCACCTGCGTGTTCAAATCTGACTCTGATACCATTTGTTGGGAATTATTCGTCACTCCGAATTCCCGCCGCAACAGAAGCAAAAAACACGCCGCACGATCACACACTCAACACACGCAATATTAGAGAAGATAAACGACACACAAGAATTTAACGTGGTTCGGAAAAACCGCCTACATCCACGGGAGGAGTAGAATTTTACTATATACATCTTAGGGGAGAGACTGCTCAATCCGTAGACCACGTCAACGCGGTACTCTCTTTCTCATTGACTACATCTATGAAACCCTAACCTCACACATCCGCTCAAAGATATCTCTCACCAATTCTCTACTCTACTCGACTCAACTCATCTAAAACAATAGATAGCACCTCTATTTATATTGATATAGAGGAGGTGGAAAAGCCCACCAATCCCAAGCTATCACATCCTCAGAGATCACCTCATTCGATGAGAAATCAGACGCATCGGGTACACCGATTCGTCTTGCGGAATTCGAGACAAACCCAACACTAACTATGTACTATGACTTGGTGCTTCCCAGCGTTGCGGAATTAAACGCTAAAAATTTGATCATGAGATTAAAATTTGTCAAAAAATTTAATCTTGTTTGTTTCGCAGATTTTTTGAGTCAGATTTTAATTTAAGTTGGCTAATAATCTGCAGACTATATAATCTCCGATTTTGGAGATTTTTTGAGTGAAACGTATAAAATATCATACTCTATCATCCCTTTAATGCTCGAATTGTTAATCTGTTCACACGCTTAGCATCTTAAACGTATTATAGTTCAAATAAATGCAATTATTGTTAATTTTGTTGTAACAGCTACATGTATTGCCAAACGCAATTAAATTTTAATTTCAGATTTTCAGCGCATGTCAAACAGTTTTCAGATTATAATTTTATCCAGCTTATTCACTCCAAATTATTTTCATCAGATTATTGAGATTTTAAGCTGGAACCGCTCTAAGAAGTAACTAGGTCAAAGATAGACAAAAGCACTAAACTGGATTAATGGTAAAAACAGCCGAATCATAAGGTTTGTATCACTTCAATGGGGTCAGGATTTGCTCCGGTCATGATCTATGCAGTTCCTATGCGGTTCTAATCGGACGAACCACATTAAGCCACACCATGCTCCATATTCATCTCCTTCTTTTACTCCCATGCGCCTCTCTCTCTCTCGTACACAGAGCCTTTTCCGCCTCCCTCGTCTCCGATCTCGACGAGGCTTTTTGTTAATGGAATACAATCATCACGTCAATCCGACTGCCAGAATGAGGCGAACCAAACTTAAGAGGTTATTAAGCAAGATGCGGCATGGATGATGGAAAATAGGTCTGAAAACAATTAGGTTTCATCGCTGACGGTATGAGATTGAAGTTCAAATGAATAAAATAGAAACAGGGGCACACAAAATTATAGATTCGAGTGCAAATTATCAGTTAAAACTTAAAAGTAATAGCGGATTCGATAAGTAACTACTATGATTTGTAACTTGAAAGCCCATCAACTGAGTTTAATTGTGATAGAGCATGTGAAAGAAAACGTTATTTTGGGTATCGATCCCCTTGCGCCATATGCACTGTAACCTCCATTGCAACAGGGGAAGGTGACAATGGAGATAATGTGATTGGAGAGAGAGCAAGCGTCGCGCGTGGGGTGTGAGTGTGAGTGGGCAGTGAAATTTGCGTGCGAAACTGAACTATTTTGGTGAATACTCATGTGTACGTGGCTTCGTGTGATTCGTCCGATTAGAACTGCATATGAACTGTATAGATTTTGACCGGAGCAAATCCCAACCCACTTCAATGATGACTATGTCTGGAAACAAAAGAAAAAGTGACAATACTAATGTTTGAAAACAAAATAGTACCATACACACGAAGATATACAACAACCCGTCATCAAGGCGAGGAGTGCAAGTGGAAGATCCTGTCATAGAAGTCTTGAATTACCCGCAGAGTTCTCGGAGAATAGGCGGCATAGCTAGTCTCCGTCCCATCAACTTCAAACAACTCACGTAACGTCATTCCTGATTCGAGTCTAGCTATAAGATCTATGCAACTGGCAGGCAATCCTCTCGCAGGATTTTTGCCTTCGCTGGCCTCCATACTGCAACAAACAACGACTAGTAGTAATAACAACAAGAAGGTGGTGATCGAACCTGTGATCTTCATAGCGGCTGCTGAAAGAAAAAAAAACAATCTCTCTGATGAATCACAAGGTGATGTTGCTAGTGATAGTATTTATAATGATGAGTTTGTGTATTGTAAGATGGGTAATTATCACTCAAACTGGTTTTCATGACCGAATTTGAATTGGAGTAGATTAATAGTAATCCTAGTCTGCTTCTTAGATGGATAATTAGCACTATTGTTTTTTACACGTTTTTTAATTGAACTTTTTTTTTTACATTTTTTTTTATAGATAACTATTTTCTTCTACGTAATTTCAAGTATTGGTACTTTCTTTGTTCTCTCTAACTAATTATAAAATAGTTCACATTCGTTTCAAGATAATATTAGTAAGAACATCATAAAAGAATTCAATAGATAGAAAATATATAAGTTTCTTTTTTTTAGCTACGACGAAAATTTATATTTATATATATATATATATATATATATATATATATATATAAGTTTCTAAAAATTGAAGTGTGAAAATAGTAGAAAATTGGTGCTACCTCATTGGTAGAGCGTTTGAAGCTCTGCATGAGATTGCATGAGGTTCGAACCGGCTATACGGTGAAATACTCAAGAAAGTGTGAAATACTATCATAATTCAATAGAAAAAAGTAAATATGAAACAAAATAAAGTATTCTTAAACAGTTTCAATATAACTGGCAGTATCAAAATAATAAATATAATTGTAGTGTGAAAATCATAAATAAAAAAAATAATAGAAAAAAGAATGAGTTGCTGCTTAAATATATTATCCTTGGTATGGTTGTTCTTTTTGCTAATCAAGCACATTCCATTGTGAAGGAAAAGCATGATCTAAAAAAAAAAAAAAGAACATGATCTAAATACATATAGATCTACAACATGAATTAATGCGCAAGACTCATGTGTTACCTCTTCGTCTAAGCTGCTAGCGCAACGGATGATCGTAGATTGCTTGCTTTCACGTACCACCATCTTGCTCCCAATAGTCTGGCCGAAATCAATAGGACGAAAGCTCTTGTTCACACCGCGTTCCACCAATGGAGGCTAGTTAGAGAGAGAGAGGGTAATGTTCCTAGAATTGTCTTTGATCAGCACATGATCTCTACACAGTTATTTTATGCATATGTATAAGCACTAAAATATGTAGGAGGTTGTCTCCTTATATAGAGAGACTTATACCTAGTTTGCAACATAACCTCCTAGGGTTTGTGCCTTTGCTACTAACCCCTTAGGGGTTGTTCCTTATTTCAGTCAACCTCATGAGGTTGTGATAACTTTATGTGCATCCCATACGGGCACAACTCGTATTTTTCCAACATCTCCCACTCGCAAAGTGGGGATACATATACAGCTCATCTAGTCTCTCTCAGTCTCCAACTATTATCATCTACCAAAGTGTTTTGTGGCCGTGTTGTGTGACCGTTGAGAGTGCCTGCATTTCGGGAGTTCCATACTCTAAACTCATACAAGAGGAGCAAGCAGCAAGCGCACTCTACCTTTTGGAAACAAATGCAATATGTATAACTCTCGTATCCCCCAGATTCGCTCGAATTGTCATCTCATGGATCACGAACACCTGCCTTGTCTCGAAGGCCATGTTCCAGTCAGTCCACATCTCCTTTGTTATATTCATATCCTGCATGACCCCAATGGATCTTGTAGATGGGCCTAGTGAAGATAACTAAGAGCGATGCAATGAGAATCTTCCTTATATCCTTGTGTCGCTTAGATTCGACTTATATGCCTTCCTAGCAGTGTCCGGAAGGCCGATTCATTCATAGCCGTAAGGTGTCACGCCAAAGTAGCACCACCAACCCGTCTCTCTACGACACAGATAAACGTAATAAGGGTATACATTGTCAATCATCTTTATATGATCGACGAGGCTCACGAAGAGGAATCTCATGGACTAGTTCAACTCGCCACCTCATGTCACTCATTAGCACGCATTATTTTGGGAAAATAAGTGCCATAGTGTTTGAACTCTCATCATAGCTCATGTCTTATCCAATAAGAACCACTATGCATATTTTAGTCCATTAACCCTTATGGCCACCAACCTGAGTACTGAAAAGTCGGACGATTGCGCACAGAAATCAGTTCTCGCATCTGGCTTTCTCTACGCAGACTATTCATGGTTTCGGGGTATCAACCATGTTCGAATGGCCATAAACCAATCTCACCTTGGCACTTATTCCAATGCGACAATTGAATTCGTCTAACAGGCGCCTTGCTCTAATGATAGATGTCCATCTCGTATCATAGGACATATGCCTCAAATGATAGGCGTCTCTTATCATATCATAGGCTTCTAGCTCTTATCAGGAATTTGTCTCATCTTCAGCTCACCTAGACTATCCAGGATATCGCAAAGGCGGTCGCTCGTGTGAGGGAGTCGAGCTAGTGTCTACGCGACATGCTCTATGCTAGTACAGGAAATGTAACATATCGTACACGTGTTAATCAACATGCAGCATAAACAAATCCAATCAAAATCCAATTATCAATGTCTCATATGGTGATCATTCATATTGTCAGTGATCGACTACCGAGTCCAAATTTCCTAAAGCAATCAACAAAGACAATTCTTAGGTGGTTTAGGAATGGAGGAGCCTACACTTTGGCCCGTAGTCAATCTACTCCAAGATTACTCTTCAGGTAATCATTTCCTCTTCTGTGAAATGGTATTCTTTTCTATGTGTTTGACCTTATCGTAGGGCGATAGCGATATGTCAGCACAACTTATGAAAACAGGTTCGTCGACAACTCATAAGCTTACCAGAAACCTTCTTATCCAAACACATTTCTGCCTGGTGGCTGAACAGGCAACATACTCCTGCTTCCATGGTTAATGGAGCGGTCCAATATGATCGTGCAACACTTATGTTGCTGTTCCATGCGATGCGTCTGTCATCAAGCATGGACGATAGCCTGAAGTAGATCCACGTGAATCTAGGTCCCCACCCTAGTCAGCATGTATAACCAAGTATTCGAAGCATCTATCTCCGATAATCATAGCACGTGATCCATTCTATAGAGTTAATTGAGTATCCTTGTGACTGCAATGTAGTTTCCTAAGTTGGATTTCCTAAATTCCACTCTTCCGATTTCATAAGATATGTTGGGTCTTAGTACACACTGTAGCGTACATGTGACTCCCACAGTTCCTGCATTTGGCACTCTGGTCATCTGGTCAATCTTGTATGGTGTCTTTTAGGGCACATATTTAGGCTCGTAAAGAATTCCAACGAGCTAAAGGAGTATCACATGGATTTGGGTCCATAATATGGAATTGTTCAAGCATCTTCTTGGTTTTCGCCTCTGGCGACAATCTAAGAAGTTTATATGAACGAACGAGAATGCTTCTCGCCCTGCCAATATCCTTCGTCATAAATCGAGAGGATAAATACTCCTTAGTGGATCATCATCATTTGCTATCATCCCTAAGGATGGGCACATTTCTTGGAAAGTCACTCCCACTGTTCAAAGAATCCTTGAGGAACTACTTCATCATGATCAACTAAGGGACGCGTGTCTTCCAGCGGTTCCTCCATGCTCGCAGAGATCATCATCTCTATGAACATTTCCCTTAATTATGGAAATATTCTATGATAAATCATATATCTCGTGAATCCATTTATTTTACACTATTAATCTGCTATTGTGTTTCGAATGCGCAACCTCTAGAGTAATCTGAATAGTATTATGAAGATACGTTACTCCATGAAGATATGTTTCTTCCATCTAGGGTCCAACTTCTAATTTCTTATTGTCAAGTGATGAAAGAGCCTTGGGACAATGTCATAGGTTCACCATCGTCTTGCGTTTTGACCCTTATGGCCTTCCCTGCGATGTCAAATCATCGACGGGGTACGCTCACAAGAACGTTCCTACGCAAAGAGGGTTCCTCCGCATAGTCATAATCTATGATGGGCTGTTCACTAGGAAAATCATTCCCACTGTCCTGAAGATCCATAGAAACTGTTTCCTGTTGATCAATCAAGATGGGGCGTCATCCAGTGATACCTCTGTTTCGTAGGGACTTACTTCAACGTGAACCTCTTCCTGACTTGAAAATTTAGTTAGCTCATAAGCTGTCGATACCCATGGCCTAAGGAGACACCATATAGGTTGCCTTTTGGTCCACATCTCAAGGGTGTAGTGGCTACAAACTTGGTGGATATTTGGTTGAGTACGTCGATAGCTGTTTAGCAAAGCGTTCCTCAAAATATGGACATGTATTTTGCACGCGCTATCATACATCAAACCATCTTTTACAGTATCATCTTCCGCCTATCCGCTAAAGCATCATGAGGAGTGTAGGGAATGGCAAACTGTCTTACTATTCCTTTCCATCACATAGCTCTTGCTAAGATAGATACTCGCAGTCTCATTCTATCTAAGGAGATATTCTATTATCCAGACAGTTCTCTACCTTTCGTAGACACATGTCTGAAACACCCTAGTGCCTCAAACTTATGTGGCATCTAGCACACATAGTTCAGATGCGTACAATTATGTATGGATGTGATGGAACAGTAAGTACCGTGTCTTAGCTCTACAATTAATGGAACACAATAACATAATGAATAAGATGTAAAGACTCAATAGTCCTTAATGCTTTACTAGACGGTTTGTGTTTCGCCTTCTATGTAAGGCAAGAATCACACAAAGGTAAGGGTACCGTGGGCATATTCCATGCAGACATGCCCTAGCAGCCTGAACATCCTTTCCTGACATTGTGTTTCAATCTAACGCACCATGTATCAGAATCTTAAGTCACTACTCTATAGGTGAAATTCAAAGATTCTGAGGCGTCACTCATGCTATAGTTCAAAGAGCACATAACCATCCATAACATGACTGATTCCAAAGTGAAACTGTGACCAAAATCAACTTTGGTGGCTACTTCCTTAAAGATAATCTTATGGATCCTTATACGAGAAGTTAGTGCCAGGTCTGGCCTTTTCTCTAGTCTTAGGAAAACCTCTTTTTCCTCCTTTGTGTTTGCCAATATTGGGTATTTGCCTTATACCAATAATGTCTTACATTCCCTTGTCCTTGCCCCACCTATTCCTCACAGTCCTAATACCGGGATAGGGACTACATCTGCCTATTATACTTCACTAACAGTCTTTGACAATCATTTATGCTCTGACTTCAGAAGTATGTTGAACTAGTATTCTTTGCAAACTCTTGGTTGCTTAGATCCTAGACCGGAGCGGTGTGGCACTTTCAAAGTGTGTCATATAACGTTTCATGGCACTTCACGAAATGTGGCAGAGATTGCAACAAATTGCTAATCGGGTAGCTTGTACCTGACAGCCTTTAACTCTCTTATCATAAATGGCATGAATCTCAGACGCTATAGTTGAGTGCTCAATTTTATGACATGAGTCACTACTCATAGTATAAGGCGAGATTTATGAGTCATTACTCACAATTTTAAATGTACGGAAATGGCTAAAGTGGATCCAATACTCTTCTTTGACAATTCCTACAATGCTTTGAATTTCATAGTGGTATAGAATTTGCTGATGAGGTCATTTCCCCACCTTGGCAAAGCACTCGCTATTACATTATCTTGACTGCCTCCCACTGTTGGTGAGCCTAAATGTTTATGTTTATGTGCTTCTGTGACAAATATTCATCACAGATTCGACCATACTTGTAGGTGGTTTGACAACTTGTATCCAATAGATGGTTACATAGTACGACGACTCATATCGTTTTTTGTCACCATTTATCTTTTACAGTTCGGTTTAGACACGACTGATTTTGATACAGTGCTTAGGAAATTAATACTAGCATGTGCTTAGCTCCTAAATAACATGAGACATATATTAAAATTTAATAGTGTCTCATAAGGACTCCACCAAAACCTAGTAGCAATTCTAGGAATCAAATCTTGTCACTTGTGATTTCCCATATTTTAATCATGTCTCATTTGAGCTCTTTTATTTTAGATCTTTAGCATGCTAGGTTATACAGTTATTGTAATACCCTGTAATTTCTATGGGGTCAAATTATAATGAACTGTTTCTTTTTTTATTTTATTTTTCTACTCAGTTGTTTAAATGTCTTACTCAGCATTATTTGTTGACAACTGAACAAGGGGACAGTCAGAGCTGTGCTTTGAAACCTTGTGGAGGCAGTTATGCTAATACTGAGAAGTTTGGGGCATGCATGTACTTATCTAAAAACTAGAATTTTCTGACTGTGTTTGGCCAACGTGAGATTATTGGAAGTGTGGAATATTCATAGAACATATTAAAGTTTTGGGGTTAAAACAGAATTTATAGAAAGTCTCAATTTCTTCCAATTTTACTATTTACCCCTAATTTCGTGGAAATTTCACATGCACCCCTACTATGCATGAATGCCACTTGGATTATACTTTGTGACACCTCACTCATGAGGTGGCACTATCCTCTCATCACTCTCAACCAACCGTCCGTCTAGAACATTCTTCCTTTTTATGATTTCTCTTCTTGATTGTTTTCGGGAGAACCTTTATGAAGAACCATGAAGACCACAACAGCTCCTCCATCCCTGGAGAACTGGGCGACCTGCTATGGCTGGTGGATCACCCTCCTTAGGGGGGGAAAATCCTTCGTCTAATTTGTGGTTTCACGAAGATTTGTTGTCGGAACTGGCAGGTGAGATGTTTTGAGCCCTAGTTAGTTTTTGATTCCATTCTCCTTCACTGTTGCTTCCCAATAAAATTAAACTATGATTCTCTGTTCCTGAGGTGATGGCAAGATGGGGATACCACATTTGGGTCGTAACTTGTCGGAAAAGGGAAGGCTCGCCGGGTTCTGGGGTTGGGTTCGCCGATTCGTGTGTTTGGTCGCTGGAGCGACGGTAAGTCCTTTATTCTAGCTTGTATCTCGATGAAAATACCCTGGCCTTGATCGATGTAGCATCGTGATGAAAGTGGGAGAAATCTTCCGTGCTTTATTTTCAATAATCAGAATGTTTAAATAGACTAATTACAAATACTATACACTAATTACAAACATCGTCCTCAACTAAGTGAGGTAAGTATAAAAACGTCCTACGACTATTACTCCCCCGCAGTCGAAACTGTAGGCAAGCCAACACTGAGACTGGAACGAAAACGCTGGAACAAAGGCCGAGGAAGACCCTTGGTGAAGATGTCGGCGTACTGATAATCTGCTGGAATGTGTAACACGCGAAGCTGACCCAAACGAACCTTTTCACGAACGAAGTGTAGATCAATCTCAACATGCTTAGTGCGCTGATGCTGAACAGGATTACCAGAGAGATAGACTGCACTCACATTGTCGCAATACACGACGGTGGCCCGAGGCGGGGTGACGCGAAGCTGAAGAAGCAAATTCCGAATCCAGCAGAGTTCGGAGACGGCGTTAGCAACACCGCGATACTCAGCCTCAGCACTAGAACGAGATAATGTGGCCTGACGCTTGGACGACCAACTCAGAAGATTGTCCCCATAGAAGACACAGTAACCAGAAGTGGAGCGGCGCGTGTCCGGAAAACCAGCCCAATCTGCGTCAGTGTAGGCGGTGAGGGAATCAGTAGCGGAGGCAGAGAGCCGAAGACCATACTCAAGTGTCCCACTGATGTAGCGCAAGATACGCTTCAGGGCATGAAAGTGCGGCTCACGGGGATCATGCATGAAGAGACAGACCTGCTGAACGGCAAACTGGATGTCGGGTCGAGTGAACGTAAGGTACTGCAAGGCCCCAGCAAGGCTGCGGTATAGGGTCGAATCAGCAACCGGCGGGCCAGATGTAGCTGTGAGTTTACTCCCTACCTCAACAGGGGTGGCAGTAGACTTGCAGGTTGACATAGAGGCACGACGAAGAATGTCGGTCGCATACTGATGCTGAGACAGGAACAGGCCAGACGAATCACGAGTGACAGCGATGCCCATAAAGTGATGCAGATGGCCCAGGTCAGTCATAGCAAACTCTCCAGAGAGCTGGGAGATAATCTGATCCATGACAACCGGAGACGACCCAGTGATGACGATATCATCCACATATAGCAGGAGGTAGACGATATCCGAGCCACGACTGTAGACGAAGAGAGACTCATCACACGAGCAACCAGAGAAACCGATAGTCTGTGTGAGGACGGTGGCAAATCGCTGAAACCAAGCACGGGGAGCCTGCTTCAGACCATATGAGGATGTGCGTAACCGACAAACAAAGTCAGGATGGCGTGTGTCGCGGTATCCAAGGGGCTGATGCATGTATACCGTCTCAGAAAGATCACCATGAAGAAAAGCGTTCTTGACATCCAGCTGACGGATAGGCCAAGAGCGCGTGACGGCAATGCTGAGAACTGTACGGATGGTGGTCGGTTTGACAACCGAGCTGAAAGTCTCCTCACAATCAATCCCAACCATCTGGGACTTCCCATTAGCTACCAATCGCGCCTTATAGCGCTGCAGAGTACCATCAGCGCGAAACTTGTGGCGAAAGAGCCACATAGATCGCAGAACATTAGCCCCTGTCGGGCGAGGAACCAGATCCCAAGTGTGGTTCGTAACCAGAGCTCCAAACTCATCATCCATGGCCGCTTTCCAGTGAGGATCCGACAAGGCTAAGATGGGGGATTTGGGAAGGGGCGAGATGGGGTCTGGTGGTTGGGCCGCTAAAGTGAGACGGGTGACTGGTTTGGCTATGCCATGCATGGATCTGGTAGTCATCTGAGGAGAGAGATGGGGAGGAGAAGTGGCCACTGGGCTCGGTGTGGGTGACTCAGGGCGGTCAGGTAACACAGGCACAGAGGGTGCAGGAGGAGGGCGAGTGGACACAGATCGACGGACGTAGTGCTGAGGAAAAGGTTCCACAAGGGTCCTGGACGGGAAAAGATGTGTGGGTGCCCTAGTAGGTGCGGGTGGTGATGTGGATGCCCTAGGAGGGGTGGGTGAGGGTGTGTGTGCCACAGGGTTATGAGCACGATGAGTGAAAAGGGGAGACAGAAGACTGTCATCGGGATCAGACGTCCTGTGGACAGAGGGAGACACAGACCCAGGAGTGGAGAAAGGAAACACCGTCTCATCAAAGGTGACATGACGGGAAGTGTGAACCCGACCAGTACTCAAGTCTAGACACCTGTACCCACAATGATTAAGAGGATACCCCAGAAAGACACATCGAACAGAGCGTGGTGCAAGCTTGTGAGGTGAGGTGGCAGAGAGGTTCGGGTAACACAAGCATCCGAACGTGCGAAGATGCTCATAGGATGGTGAGCGATGGTAGAGGGCAACAGTAGGAATATTGTTGCCAAGGACTTTGGTGGGAAGAATGTTATGAAGGTAGACAGCAGTCAGAAGAGACTCAACCCAGAAAGAGGCTGGATGGGAGGCCTGAGCTAGGAGGGCACGACTGATGTCATTGATTCGACGAATCATGCGTTCAGCTTTGCCATTTTGAGATGACGTCTGAGGACACGCAAACCGGAAGACAAGTCCATGATTAATGGCGTGAGAATGAAAAGAGCCATTATCGAATTCTCCACCAAGGTCACATTGAAAAGTTTTGATGGGTCGCTCAAATTGAGTTTGTACGAAGGTAGTGAATTGTTTAAATTTTGATATCGCTTCGCTTTTCTGTTTAAATAGACTAATTACAAATACTATACACTAATTACAAACATCGTCCTCAACTAAGTGAGGTAAGTATAAAAACGTCCTACGACTATTACGTGAACCCATTATAAGCAAAGAAACTCGTTCAGAACTTGATTTGAGATGAGTTGGATTGGTTGTTGAGTTATTTTTTCGGCATCAAAACAGCTATGACTACAAACTTCATGTTGAAACTTTCCTTCAATTACATCTCTATCATCCCTGAAAATTGAGTTGTAGAGGCTGCCATGAACTGTTTTTTGCATGTCCAAATTTTAACTTGTAAGTTTTCTCGATCTTTAGAGCTACACAACTTAGTCAGTACTTGATCAAAAGGAACCCAACTTAGTTCTGTGTATTATTGGGTTATAGGACTACAATTTTTCTAGGGAATTGATTCTTACACCGGTGTTTTTTGTTGGTTACACCGGATTTTACTTGTCGTGACATTATTGCCATTTTCTAATTAATTAGTAGCAATTTTCTCATTTATTGCATAATCATTTATAATAGGTAAGTTTACAAATCAAATAAACTATATTTATAATAGGCAAGGGTTTTCAATTTCTTGGGCTGAAACTAATACAACCCTGGAGTATTCAATTTGTAGCTTTTTATATATAAAAAATAAACAAGAACAAGCCGTCGCTATTCATAACCTATGTCTACTGTTTGTATCTGGCAATGATAGTTTACATCTAATGCAGTCTTGTTTAACAATTAAGGTTCTCTATTATGTAGATTTGATTTCTGTTTGGATTGGAAAACGGTGAAGAGAAGGGGGTAAATGTGAGCCCAAAACTCCGAAAAAAAACAGTTTAAATAGCTGTGTATTATTGGTCAAGAGGTCCAGTGTCTGAGGATTGCACAATATGTAACGATTTTACCGTCTCTGATCAACTGAAAGTTGTATACTTATCAAACCGGGATGTTGTGTGCACACCTAATTTTATTGTTGTAAACTCTCCACGTCTGTGCACTTGTATGTGTTTGTATCTTCTTGCATCCTTTAGCTAATGGCCGAACTAAGGACTACAGATTTTGTTTACATGAATATTGGTATTCAATTTGTATCTTTTTCTATATAAAAAATAAACAAGAACAAAGAACAAAGAAAGTACAAACCTGAAGTATGGTGAAGATGGAGATTTCCGTTCAAACTAAAACTGCGTCCGCAAGAACCAGAGACCCGTAAGAAATCATTCACTGAAAGAAGATCAAACATTAATGGCCTAAATATTATAGTTTATTTGATTTGTAAACTTACCTATTATAAATGATTATGCAATAAATGAGAAAAATACTACTAATTGATTAGAAAAGGGTAATAATGTCACGACAAGTAAAATCTGGTGTAACCAACAAAGAACACCGGTGTAAGAATCAATTCCCTTTTTCTATTGAAAAATCACTTAAATCAAACAGCAAGTTTACTAAAATTTGAATTAAAAACTGAGGCAGCCCATGTTCAGCACTATGTGGTTCTTGAGCATATTAGCTGGGTAGTCTTGCAACTTGCTTAACATTTTAAGAAATATGGACTTGTTTAGTATTAAGAGCTCCTAAAACTTGGTTTTCAATCATCGTGATAACTCTTACTCAAATATCACCAGAGTTGGATTGAAAGTATGGAGTTGGCTATCTCAAGAACATGCCCAGCTCTCAAAATTCCAAGTATTGGATATCTGGGTTGGAATATATTTTTCAAACCTGCATAGCTCCAACAAATTTTGTTATGTCTGAATTTTGTTTGATCCTATGAGCTCTTCAGGGATCCAGTTTCATACTCATATCAATTGGAGCACTTAATTTCATATCTAGTACTGGTAATTCATCTCTAAAGGTTGTTGCTTATTGCTATGATTATCTCATTTTTGAGTGCTCTCAAATATTTTATAAAAGTGTAGAAATGCTTATCAACTTGCTGTTTCAAATAATCATAACTTATTGAGTACAACTCCAAATCTCAATATGCTTTTGCCTATTGCTAGGCCCTGGTAAAAGCCACAAACAGTGTAACCTGGGTCATTTCCATATTCCTCACCAATTTTTCAGAAATCAAGCCAAAGAGGGCTCCTTCCACTTTTTAATTCCTCGACTATTGGGATTGTGAGTTAAAACACTTGTTTTCAGTTGTCGATAACTTCTTTAGTACTTAATCAAATCTCTCCTATAGAAGGATTTTCTATTTTCTCAGTATATTTCTCAGAAATCAAGCCGAAGTAGCTACCTTGAAACGATGAAATTACCCGAGAAATATGTGAAGTATTGGTCAATGATTTTTTCAACTTTGAATGAGCTTATCTCCTTGTGTATTTTGAATTATGAAGAGATCAAATATGTTCTGGAAACATGGCACTTCAATCTATATAAGTCTATTTTTCAGATTCTCAATTCTCTTCCCCAATTGACCAGAAATTGGCTGTAAAGTGGACCTCGTGAGTCAATTTCACAGTTTTCTTAACTTTTTAAGTTGAGCTGTCAGACGAATTTATTGACTAAACTACCCTTCTAAAAAGTAGTTCAGAATAACGTTTCAAGTCCAAGGGTCAAGTTTCACCAAATTTTACTTTCTGAAAATCCTAGTTTGACTGAGCTTTGTAGGAGGGGTAAACTGGTTATTTCGTAGTAAAGTTGAACAGTCAAATCATAACCATGGGCATGACCTCAGGCCTCTGTGTCAGTTTCATGCAATCGGGAGCCAGTTTGTAGCTGTCTGGGTTGAAATTGACTAAAAGTCGACTATGGGAGGGTTATGCGATTTTGCTAAACTTGAGGGACCTATATGCAATTAAGTAAGAGTTGTGAATTTCAAAAATGGGTATATCAGGAGGAAATATATCAGGAGGAAATAGGGATCATATTTTCGAATCTACAGACTTCACTAAGTATCGTCGGAGGGATCATGATCAGTCATGGACTGTACCGAGAGAGACTGGGTTGTTAGAGGAAAAATAGTAAATTTGATTAGAGCAATCAACATAATCTCTGCATTATGTATTCCTCCTCACTTAGAGGACAAGTGTTAATAGCGTGTATGCTGGAACTGAATGGTGATTGCTGGGTTATGAAATTAGCTCCGCTGATCAGGAAGTTAAGCTGACAATACAGGATTCAATATTTATCTGGTTTAAAGTGGGGAAATAACATCAGGTTCATAATACAACATTGCCAATTATACTATTAAGAAGATACACCTCTTATAAGAATTCTCTAAGCTATCAGATGAGTACGCGAGAATTCAGTCAGCAGACAATCGCGTAGAAGTCGTCACACCATAGTATACGAGCTGTAATAGTAAATTTTATTTAAGTTTCAGTTTCTTTAATTCCGTCTCGTAACACAACGGTTAGGGTTGGACTCCTAGCTAAGCATTTTCGTGCTTAGCGGAGGACACCTCCGGACAGTTTGGGGATCCAAGTTTAATTCTCCAATACTCTAGGATGGGGGTGTTACAGTTATATCCAATCAAACGCAGTTATAACATAAAACAAGCATAAATATAAATAAATATGCATGGATGTGGCCTCTAAGGTGCACTTTGCACTATAGGGAATACTTCTTGAGCAAGTCTTGAATCTCGCTTCATGCACTCTCTTCTTCTTGAGAACGCCATTCTTGAAGCTCCTTGGTTCGTCTATTTGCTCCATGCACCTGGCACCATGCCCTTTCGGTTTGGCCATCTCTCTTGAATCTTTTATCTTCAATATTCATAAATCTTATTTCTAATAGGAAGAAACCTATAGAGAGGCGATTCGATGAGAAGAGAAGACAATAGAGTAAGTAGAGAGGCACAACACGCATGTCGTATTGCAATTACATATTCAAAACCAAAACCAAAAGCGAATGTAAAACATCTATGCCGTTTCCATGCACCAACACATCCATTCAACCCACAACAGTATATAAAACAACATAATAAACGTACTGAAATTTTCAGGAAATTCCAGAGTCAAATACTTATTACACGAAATTAATAAACAATAATCTAATTACCCTAAATAATCAAATATTTATTTAAACCTCCTACGGTCTCACCACATATGGTAGACAGTAGGGAAAAATGACCTTAGTCTGCAGAAAAAAATTTGGCTGAAAAGAGTGGGTTTAAGGTCGCCTAATTGCCTCGAGAAGTGTGCTAAATTCTAATTAATTAATATGAAAATTAATAAAATTTTCTGTATTTCCAAAAATTATGAAAAAAAATATCTAGATAATACGAAATTTAATTTGGAGTATACTGGAAAAAACGGACGAAAAATGACAGCGGGAGGAAGACGCACGTGCTCTCATGCGCTGCCGCGCGTGGGTGAGTCCGGCTCCATCACGCGATGTCGACGGTTGCTGCCACATCATCAATTCCACGTGGTATGCCACGTCAGCACATACGCTGACGGTATATGTCACGTCAGCATGCCACATTAGTGCCACATCAGCCTTGTTCTGACGTGCCACTGCCATGTTAGCCCTAGCCACGACAGCAGCAACCGCTGACCCTTTGGCGCGTGGAGGCGACGCCCGTGGCGCCTGTAGCCCATGCGCCGCCTTCCCATGCTCTGTTTCCGATGATTCTTATATTATTGGAATCGTCTTTTCGTCCTTATCCCGATTATGTATTCAAAGTGCAGTTTTAACAACTTTGAAAAAAATGATTTAAAAATTGAATCAAAACAGAACTGATTAATAGAATTTCTAATCTTAAAACGGTGATAACTTTCTCTACGTTTATACAATAAAAAATATGATCTTTATATTTCTGGAATCCTCGTGAAAACTCTATCCATCCATATAGGGTTCGCCTACTGATTATGAAAATTGAAAAAATCAATTTTCTACAGCAGTCCAGATTCGCGCACACACTACGAGGTACGAAGAACAAATATGGCTCTGTTTCCAATGAAGGAAAAGCATGATCTGAACACATAGATCTACAAATGAATTAAAGCAGAAGGTTCATGTATTACCTCTACGCCTAACCTCCTAGCGCAGCGGATGATCGTAGATTGCTTGCTTTCACGTACCACCATCTTGCTCCAATAGTATGGCTCGAATCACTAGGACGAAAGCTCTTATTCACACCACATTCCACCAATGGAGGCTAGTTAGAGAGAGAGGCTAGGGTTCCTAGAACTGTCTTTGATCAGCACATGACATCTACACAGTTACATTATGCATATGTATTAGCACTAAAATATGTAGGAGCTTGTCTCCTTATATAGACAGACTTATACCTAGTTTGCAACATATCCCCCTAGGGTTTTTTCCTTTTCTAATAACCCCTTAGGGTTTGTGCCTTATTTTAGTCAACCCCATAAGGCTATGATAATTACATGTGCACCCCATTTGGGCGCAACTCGTGATATTCTAACACATTGTTTGGGGTTGAGACTCGCCTTGGGTAAATGTACCACTAGAGATGCTTACAACAACATTCACCCACATTTCACTCGCAATCTTAATTGGATTTGGAAACTTCGTCTAGAGCCAAAACTTCAATGCTTCATTCGGCGCCTCACTTCTGGTAGATTACCTTTGAACGCAAATTTTGGTTCTCTCCGATTCCATAATACTTTGTGCACTTTCTGTAATAACCGAACGTAATCTCTCCTCCACCTTTTTCAAGACTGTTCCCAGTCTCAACCATTTTGGCAACACATTATCCCCAATAAACAAAATTGACCATTTGGAATTATACGCACTTTAGGGATTGGATACATGATACAGGAAGAAATTCGTCTGCTTCAGAAAATATGTTTCGGCCCATACCCAGAAACATGGACAGAATTAAATGATTGAAGAACGGGGTCACGCCATATATGAATCTGACCGAAATCGACGTTCTAAAAATAACTCGTGACTTTTTCACAAGCACCACGCTGATTTAACCGAATTCGGATGCAGGATCATCAAATTTGGTATTTTTAGTAAAGAGGTCAATTTCAACCTGATTGGGGTGATTCTTTTTCCAGCATGCTTTTCTTTAGTATGACTTTAATTCATAATAATTTCCGAGATTTTTCAATTTTTTGCAAAATTCACTTTTTTAACTATTTAAGTTCGGCTTGTGGACTTAGTTCCTTAGAAAATTGATTATGGAATTTATTTCAAAAAGTAGTGAGTTTTCTATGAACCCTACGGAGGTTCATTCACGATTTCCCTTCTATGTTTGTTGCTTCTTGATGCTCCCAAAAATGCCTGATTCAATCAGACATGTCGGTATCAGAGCTCCGTGGGAAGAAGATCGTCATAATCATGGTGCGTGGACAACCTGGCAGCTGCGGGCAGGTTCCTACTAAAGAAGCCCCCCAATGGGAACGTAATGTCCAAAATGTTATGATGATACAAAGATATCCAAAAAAATATTGTAGACCTAACTCATCGTCTTGTTGTGCGGTATATGCAGTGGCAAGTTGCTGATTTAAATCAACAGTTAGCGGCACGGGAATTAAAGGATTGCAATGCCTTTGATCACGACTCGCAGCCCGCGTTCCAGATTCGCTACAACGGTGATTCAGGTGGTCAGAACGAGCGTTATGAAGGAGCGAGTTTGAAGACTGATGTGTCAAATTATTCTGGTATGTTCGTAGTTGAACATATTTATGGTGATGCAATCTTCATGAACATATCTCATAATGTGGATCGGAATAAGCCACGGATTTATGATGACCATGGAGATGAAGAGGATGATTTGAATCTGGAGGAAGAAGATCATACTTTAGATTTTCCGATTTATGAGGTGATTTCATATTCACTTTCATTAGTTTGTCCATCAAATCTCTAATCAAGTTGAAGATTAAGTGGTGAGAATCGAATCAAAAGAGTCAATGATTTTTCCGTTTGATAACTCCGCATTAGGAGTTATATTATTTATGATTCACTACCGTTTTGCGAGCGTTTCGGTGCATTTGTGTGAGTAATCGACAAATCCGAGTTGTTTTGAGCATATTTGAGTTATTGAGCTTTATTTCGTAATCCGGGCGTTTTTCGTATAATTTATGCATTGTTTTATCGCATGTGATCTTCCAGTATGTGTTCGTGTTGTGTATTTCATGAACCGGGAGCTTGGAGCGATTATTTTGGAGCGGGAGCAAACTTCGGAACAAGAGGATAGCTCAAAGATATGCTCGGGAATGGAGACGAGAGAGGAGGAATCAAGAAAAGAAGCAAAGAATTGAAGTTTGAAGAAGTGTTCGTGCGAACACCTTCTTGTTCGCACGAACAAGAACACTTAGAAGAATTTTCAGAGGCTAAAAAGGAAGAAAAACCAACTGTTGGAAAGCACGAACAGCAAAGCTGTTCGCACGAACAAGGAACAAGTCACTGTTCGCACGAACAGTCGACTGTTCGCACGAACAGAGTGGCCAGAAGCGTATTTTTGGGGGTTTTCGGTTATTTCTTGAAATTTTGAAGACTCCAACATTATTCTAACATAGGGGGACGATCTATGAGAGGCATTCACACATATTTGGAGTCTATAGAGTTGGAGAAGACGGGAGAACACGCTTGGAGCTTGGAGGATCATTAATATCGAAGATTTTAGCGTTTGATTATCGTTTCTTCGTCTATTCTTCATGACTTCCATTATTTTGAATATGTTGAACGTTTATATGTCTAGCTAAACTTCTTAAAGCTAGGTAATTGATGGAAAACTAGGGTTTATGGATGATTTTCCGGATTTTTGACTTGATGCATGTTTTGACTTAATGCTATGAACGTTCTAGTTAGCCTAACTATTCTTGTGCTTTATTATTAATGTTCTTGGCTTGATCACCCGTAGAATATTATTTGTTGAGATGGTTTCACGAAATTGAGCTTTTTGATACGTGTTAAAGAATAGTATAGGTAATCTTGTAGTTCCTTGAGACCGAGAGGAGTTAGGAACTTGATTAACCGTGTGAGGGTAGTTTCGATTGATATTGTTAGAACTTAGTGAAAACTGTGGGCCGACGGGACCCGGTGAACGAGCCTAGCAAATCAACTAGAGTGTAATGGTAGACGGAGGTGGACCGAGAGGACCCGAAAGCTATTGATTTCAAAAAATCATGTGAGATTGAGAGAAGATCATGATGAGTATTACACGGTGTAATTAGAACGTGCATAGAGTGTTTCAAGCATAATCCGGAAATCGTTAATAACCCTAGGGACCATCAATTGCCTAGTTCTTATTTATTAATCGTATTTCATCACAAGTTAATTTCTTTAAAAGTGAAAATTCTACAAAAATATTTTAGTAGTAGCCATTTAATTTTAGTCGCTTGTTTGTGGGCGACGACTTTATAAAATCAAACACCTTTTTACCGGTTACGTAGATATCTTATAATTACTTTCTAGTAGCTAATAAGCGTAAATTCCCTTGGGTTTGATACTCGGAGTCTTAAAAATACTCCTAATACTAATTGACCGTATACTTGCGTCTAAGCGCGTTAAGAATTCGTGTCAAGTTTTTGGCGCCGTTGCCGGGGACTTTAACAGTTTATTAGTTTAGTAGAAATTGATTTAGGATATCTCTTTTATTTTTGTTTAATTAGATATTTTGTTTTCTCACTTGTATTTGATTCTGCTTTTCAGGTCATCAGTGTATGCCCAGGATCCCTAGAGAACTTGTGCCCCCACTTGAAGACCCAGAGCAGTTATTCAGAGATCAAAGGAGAAGACAAAAACAGAGCACGATGGGTGAACAATTGACAAATGAACAGCTCAAACAGCGGATGGAAGAGCTGTCAAAGTTATTGAATGACCGCAACACCCAGACACCGTACAACAAGTCTGGGCAAGCTATTGTGGGTAAATTCCAGGCGTCCACGTATGGACATAATCCGGAAATTGTAGTGCCAGACATACAGGCTGAACATTTTGATCTCAAGCCAGCTACGATTCAGACGGTGACCAATCAGCTCCAGTTTTATGGGAATAAGGATGAAGATCCCAATGATTTTATTGGGAATTTCAACGCATATATCAAGACTGTTAAGTACAAGAACGTGACTCCAGAGGCGTTGAAGCTTATTCTATTCCCCTATTGTCTAAAGGGTGCAGCTAAGAAGTGGCTTGAGTCGAGAGCACCTGATTCGATTACAACTTGGGATCAGTGTGTGGATGAATTTATGGCAAAGTTTTCCCCAGTTCAGCGGGCAATTCAGCTACAGGGTGATATCCTTGGCTTTCAGCAGCAGGCCCATGAGACCGTGGTAGAGGCGTGGGACAGATTTATGCATCTGATCAGGAAGTGCCCAAATCATGATTTTGGAGACAACAAAATTTTGCAGGTCTTCTACCATGGCTTAGAACGTCATAACCAGGAGTTGGTTAACAGGGAAGCTGGAGGAAATTTTATGTATTCGGTTGACAGAGAGGGATCTTATGCACTTATGAAACAGCTGGCCAAGCAGGATACACAGTTTTATGATTCTAGGAGACTATCGGCGTTGCCTGAAGCAAAAGATGATGAGTGGAAGAATGGGATTAGCAAGATGGTTTCTAACTTAGCCAAGCAGGTTTATCAGGACAAGAAGACAGTAGCAAGTGTTGAGGAGCCAGAATATGATGCAGCAATGGCACACATGGAAAACGAGGATGTGAACTATGTGGGGGCACACGGACAGAGGCAGAACTGGAATCAAGGGAATTACAGACAAGGCACGAGGAACCATCCAGGCTTTAGGTATGGGGATCAGTCAGGAGCGACATATGCACCGGCGTTCCAGCATAGGCCACCAGTTTCGCAGGCTCCACCAGCAGCTGCTGTAGTAATTCAGACATCTCTGAGCTGACGAAGGCATTGGCACAACTGAGTGACAAGATGAATACTATGACCACCAATGTGACCAACATGTCCACGCAGGTTACTGCTGTATCTGCAGATTTACATGCCACGAAGACTTCTCTTCGTTCTCTTGAGGTACAGGTGGGTCAGATTTCTACTCAGCTCTCATCTAGAGCTCCAGGTTCATTGCCATCTACTACGGAAGATAATCCTCGTCAAGTCAATGCGATCACTACTCGAAGCGGGGTTGCATTGAAAGATCCGCCATATCCAACTCATGCTAGAGCCGATGCTTCTAAGGCTAAAGAGCATGAGATTTTTTATGACGATACTAATGTCGTGATCCCCCAATCAAAGGGCGCGACGGATGAGGATGCGGTGAAAGACAAGGATGAGGTACGTATTGACACTACTACTGTTTCTAAGGCAGTTCCATACCCTTTGAGGACGAGAAAGAGGGATGATTCTAGAGATTTTCAGAGATTTCTTGATATATTCAAGAAAGTGGAGATTAACATCCCTTTTGCAGAGGCTATATCTAAAATGCCTACATATGCCAAGTTTCTCAAGGATATTTTTTCAGGGAAGAGACGCATGAGTGATTTTGCACAGGTTAATTTGACGGCTGAGACCTCTGAATGCATCAGGAATGGATTGCCTAAGAAGAAGAAAGATTCTGGAAGCTTTGTGATACCGGTTACTCTCGGTGATTCTCTTACTATGACTGCATTGTGTGATTTGGGGGCAAGCATCAACTTGATGCCCTTGTCCGTATTCAGGAAACTAGGTGTGGGGGAGCCTCGTCCCACCCGAGTTACCTTGCAGATGGTTGGCAGATCGATTCGTAGAGCATATGGGGTGATTGAAGACATCTTGGTCAAAGTTGGTACTCTCATCTTTCTTGCCGATTTTGTCATCCTAGACATAGAGGTCGGCGAAGTACCTCTACTTCTTGGCAGGCCCTTCCTAGCTACAGGGGAGGCTATTATACATTTGAAGAGTGGAAAGCTATCTATGCAGATCAGTGATGAAAAAGTGGTCTTCGATGTGTTCAAGGCAATGAAAATGCCTTCATGTTATAATTATGAAGATTGTTTTAGCGTAGAGGTTTTTGATGATGACATGGGAGATGAGGAAGCTGAATTGATGTGGGAGGAAATTGATGGCATGTACAAGGATGAAGATACGAGTCCTCCCATGGATGTGTTTCACATGAGCAGCTGGACCAAGCTGGACTTATATGAGCAAGGGGAGAAAAAGTTAGCTCTTGTTCCTTCACTCAAGTCACCACCCGTGCTTGAGCTGAAGACATTGCCTAGCCATCTAAGGTATGCTTTTCTTGGTGTTGATAACACGTTGCCCGTAATTGTTTCCTCTGTTTTATATCAGGCACAGGAGGAGCAGCTTTTGGATGTGCTAAGGAAGCATAAAGCAGCAATTGGATGGACTATTGCAGATATTAAGGGGATCAGCCCCGTGTATTGCCAGCACAAGATCCGGGTGGAAGAAGGCAAGAAGCCAGTGATCCAGGCACAACGGAGATTGAATCCGCACATGAAAGAAGTGGTGAGAAAAGAGGTCATGAAGTGGCTAGAGGCTGGTATTATTTTTTCGATCTCAGACAGAACTTGGACTAGCCCGGTCCAGTGTGTGCCTAAGAAAGGAGGGATGATTGTGGTGGAGAACGACAAGCATGAGAAGATTGCTCAACGGACAGTTACTGGTTGGCGTGTGTGCCTAAGAAAGGAGGGATGACTGCCGTTTATTGATCAAATGCTTGATCGTCTAGCTCGCCACGAGTACTACTGCTTTCTGGATGGTTACTCAGGTTACAATCAGATCGCCATTGCTCCAGAAGAACAGGAGAATACTACTTTACATGTCCCTATGGCACATTTGCGTTCCGCCGCATGTCATTTGGATTATGTAATGCACCGGCTACCTTTCAGCGGTGCATGATGGCTATCTTCTCGGACATGATTGAGAAGCATTTAGAGGTCTTCATGGATGATTTCTCCTTATTTGGTGACAGTTTTGAGGATTGTCTACATCATCTCGGTGGTGTCTTGGTTCGTTGTGAAGACACTAATCTCGTGCTGAACTGGGAGAAATGCCACTTCATGGTCACAGAGGGGATTGTTCTTGGCCACAAGATTTCACGCGGAGGATTGGAGGTTGATCAAACAAAGGTAGAGACGATCAAGCAGCTCCCTTATCCGACTTCAGTGAAGGGGGTCAGAAGCTTCTTGGGACATGCAGGTTTCTATCGCAGTTTTATCAAAGACTTCTCGAAGATCTGCAAGCCTATGTGTGAGTTGCTTGGGAAGGATGTCCCATTTGTGTTTGATGAAGCGTGCAAGAAAGCCTTCGACTTTTTGAAGGAACAGCTCACCTCAGCTCCTATCATCACAACTCCGGATTGGAGTTTTCCATTTGAGCTCATGTGCGATGCTAGCGATTTCGCCATTGGAGCAGTATCAGGGCAACGAAGGGAAAAGGTATGCCACGTTATTTACTATGCTAGTAGAGTTCTTAATGAGGCTCAACTAAACTATGGCACTACTGAGAAGGAGTTATTAGCTGTGATTTTTGCTCTTGACAAATTCCGGCCTTATCTTGTGGGATCGAAAGTGATTGTCTTTACAGATCATTCAGCGCTGAAATATCTTTTTGATAAAAAGGATGCCAAGACGAGATTGTTTCGGTGGGTCCTTTTGATGCAAGAATTTGATGTAGAGATCCGTGACAAGAAGGGTGTTGAGAATGTGGTAGCGAACCACCTCTCAAGACTCGAGAATGGAGTGGAAGAAAAGGTTCTTATTCAAGAGAACTTCCCTGATGAGAGCTTGATGTCTTTGGGGGATACTGAGCCATGGTATTGGGCGATTGCCAATTATCTGACAAATGGGAAGATTCATGACGAGTGGACAATGCAGCAAAAGAAGCGGTTCTTGTATGTGGTGATGCAATACTTTTGGGAGGATCCTTATCTATTCAAGATGGGAGCCGATAACATCATTAGGAAGTGTGTTCCTACCCATGAGATCTATGACGTGATCAAGCAGTGTCATGTAGCACCTAGTGGAGGCCATTTTAGCGGTCCGCGCACCGCCATGAAGGTACTACAATCTGGTTTCTTTTGGCCAACTATTTTTAAAGACTGTCATGACTGAGTTGCAGGGTGTGATAGCTGCCAGAGAACAGGTAACATCTCCAAGCGAGATGAGATGCCAATGTCTGAATGGCTTGAGGTGGAGCCTTACGATGTTTGGGGCATAGACTTCATGGGACCGTTTCCACCTTCTTATGGGAATATGTAAATCTTGCTTGCGGTGGATTACGTGACAAAGTGGGTAGAAGCAATTGTGTTCCCCAAGAATGATGCAACAACGGTAGAGAAGTTCCTGAAGAAGCATATCTTTACTCGGTTTGGCACACCAAGGGAAATGGTGAGCGATGAAGGGTCACACTTCATAAACCGAGTGTTTGCCAGATTCTTGAAGTCGTATGGGGTGTCTATCCATAAGTTTTCCCTACCTTATCACCCCCAAAACAATGGGCAAGCGGAAGTATCTAACAGGGAGATCAAGGGGATTCTTCAGAAAACCGTCAATGCAGGGCGCAAGGATTGGGCTGTGAAACTGGATGATGCATTGTGGGCATACCGTACCGCATGGAAGACTCCATTGAACATGTCACCATTTCAGCTCGTCTTCGGTAAAGCGTGCCATCTCCCTATTGAGCTAGAGCACAAAGTATACTGTGCTATCAAACGATTGAACATGGATCCCGAGTTAGCAGGACAAGCACGGAAGATCAAGCTGCTTGAACTTGAGGAATGGAGATTGCAGGCTTATGATAGTTCCCGGATATATAAGGAGAAGACAAAGAGATGGCACGACAGTCGTCTCAAACCGAAAGAACTTCGTGTGGGACAGAAAGTGCTGTTATTCAACTCTCGCATGAAGCTCTTTCCGGGAACGCTTCGTTCTAGATGGTCTGGGCCGTTCCAGATCCACCTAATCTATCATTGGGGTGTGGTTGAGTTAGAGGATCCTCATACGAAGGTCTTTCCGGGAAAGCTTCGTTCTAGATGGTCAATAGAAGCAGAGTTAAGCCGTAACTGGAATCAGCGCCAACACCGGCCAAAGTGGATGCTATCTAATTTGACGAGCCGTGATCGTTATGAGGTAACTGGGTCGGGCCGTCGACCGTAAATTACAAAGCGCTTGTTGGGAGGCAACCCAACATATTTTCTGCTTTAGTATAGATAGTGTGTTTTAAATACTGTCGTGTGAGTTTTTAATACCGTTTTGTTATCTGAGGGGTGAGAGAGCGAGAATTTGACATTTGAATTGAGTCTCCGCAGGATTACAGGTGAACACGCGATTCGGACTCCCCTTCTTGATGTGCGTAGACTCACATTGAAAGGCGCACATCGGAGTCCGGACGTAAAAGCAAGGCGGAATTTGAGCGAGATATGATCACGACGAGATTCCCGAGAATATTGGGAAGTTTGTCACGAAAAATGGGCTCAAGAACACAAGGGGCACAAGGAATTCAAGCTAAGGAACCTCGAAGATCAAGCAAAGGAAGCGGATTGAAAAAAAATTACTGAAGTCAGACTTGTTCGCACGAACAAGTCTTTGTTCGCACGAACAAAAGGGGGTCAAAAAGTTGCTGTTAAATTCCACGAACAAAAGTTGTGTTCCTGCGAACAGTGTTCGTGCGAACACTTCCTCTGTTCGCACGAACAGAAGGTCAACGAGCTGAGGACGGGTTATAGAGGGGCATAAAGGGATGTTTAGGTGAATGTTATACACCATCGGACATGAACAGACTTCATCTTCTTCCTCATTCACTCAAACACGCAGACCCTCAATCTCCCCTCTCTCTCTGCAAATCCGTACTCCCCTCCGGCGAGTCGTACAGTCTCCGGCGGTTTCTTCGCGTCCCACACTCCGGCGGTCACTCTCTCTCTTCGATGACCACAGCAGCAGAACCATCTCCCCTCTTCTCTTCCCGACGAATCTCACCCACAGCCAAAAACACTTAGGGTTCCGTCGGGTTTGGGGTTGATTACCGGCGGCATAACAGCCTCCAACATCAACCTTGGGTGTTGAGGTCAATTGGGGAAGAATGAGCTTCAAATTGGTACTAAACCCATCTAGGGTTCTTCATTGGGGAAAGTTGAAATTGACAACAAAGGAGTTCAATTTAGCTCTCGGTGAAGAAGGAAGAATTGACGGGTACAACAAGGAGAAGCTAGGAGCATCACTCAATCGGAGAAAGCCAACGAAAATTTTTGGCGACCAAATCGGTCTTTCTTGCCGAAAATTTCTGCAAATTCGGTACTCCTAATCCTTCTCTTTATTTACGTATTTTCTTTGCTTTAGTTATTGAATTGCATTGCTTGTTGTCATGTCTAAACGAAAAGCCGCCACGTTTGACGACCCCGTCTTTTGCCCCGTTAGGAGAGTAGGGTCATCCAACGTAGACGAGACGGTAGTTGAGGACCCCCCTATAATACCTACCGAAGAGCCCCAGTATGTGGTGCCGTAATCTCCGCCACACCCCATACTCAATAAACCAATGCCCCCTAGGTCTCGCTTGAGAAAGGGTAGGTCGGAAAAAAGGCTTAAGATAGCCAATGCTGATGTCACACCGACCAATTATTGTACTTATCGGTTCGTGAGTTTTCATGCTCACGTCGCGTCTTTCCGCGACCGATACCTCAAGCTAAAAGGTGCGGCTGAGAAACCCTACCCCATCGACAAGTTGAAACTCATGCCTACCGAACTCATAGCCATTCATGAACGTGAGCGGTTAGATAAGTGGTTTGAGTTGTGTGGACCATCTAGCTCTCAAGTTGCGAGAGAGATTTACGTTAATCTCAGATTCGGGGACGAGGGGGAGAGTAAGGATGATAGGTTGGTTTATTGTAGGGGTAGTTGGGTGCGTATAACACCGGAGACAATTAGCAAGGCCCTCAAATTTCGAGAGTTGGACCCCAACACCCCGTGTGCGTACCACGACATGATTAGGAGACCCGATGTAGTGCCTATGGTCAATCCCTTTTGTTTTCCGGGCGAGGGGGCGGATCCGTGGGATAAGTCAAAAGCCGAGGTGACGGATTGGACGGTGCTTAAGAAATGCCTACTCCCTCGGGCTAGGTGGGTTTGCGAGATGCTTGATAATTGGGTCTTGGGCATCACGCCTAACCCCCGATTCACATTCCACCATTGTTGTATGGCCATGTGTGTTTGGTTAGGGCAGAGGGTTGATATTCCTCGCATGATTTGGCTTAACATCATGGCACATAAGTCGGAGGGAAACAGAATGGCCCCGGACCAAATTGGCAGGCAGGGGTAAAGGTTACGGATTTGAATATCTTGCCACCAACCGAGCGCCAGTGGTCGAAATATTTGAAACCCCCTAAGGTGTCTAGGTCTAGGAAGGGCAAGGATATGGAAGGCGAGTCTTCGAGCACCGATGCTATTTTTCAGAGCATGCACAAAATGATGTTAGAGTCTAAGGCGGAGAATGAGAGGCGGTTTGCTCATGACCGAAGCAGCCGAAAGAAGTTGGGAGATTCCGTGAAGACTATTGGGAAGTGGGTAGCTCAGTTGGCTCAGTCGAGCAATGTGGCCCTAGACCCTAGCCCTGACAGTGAGGAGTTTTGGTATGAGTCGAGTGATTTTAAGGAGCATGGTTCAGCAGAGGAGGAGCCTGGTTCAGCAGACGAGGAGTCTGAGGACCAGGGTTCCGAGTCCGAGTAGATCCACCGCCCCTCACATTAGAAATGATGAGTCATCGGTTTAACTTTTAAATTCTTTAAGAACAACGATGTATTCTAGTGTGGGGGGAGTTTTAGTCTTGACTAGCCAGTCCGTGTCTGCATCACCCTGTCTGCATATAGTTTGTTAGGTCGTATTGTGTATATTTGTGTGGCCCGTATCGTGTTTGTGATAGTATGTCGTATTGTGATGGGTTAGTCATGCATATATGTGTTTATGTATGTGTTTGTGTTTGATATTGCATGTTTTCTTGTTTGAGTCTACCTACCCTATCGAGTAAGTTGTGTAGTTCGTTCGTGTCGGCTTTGCATGAAGAGTAGGAATTATATGAAAAAATTAAAAAAATCAAAAATTGCATAATCCAAAAAAAATTAAAAAGATAAAATTTTGAGAAAAAGGAAATCGAAAGAGGCTAAAAGTTGATAAATCGCGAAGTGTGAGGATTTTAGGCGTAGGGCATGATTTGCGACCGAGAGTGACGACGTGAGTCCGCCCTAGTAGGTATAGAGAGACTTTCTTTACGGGAGTGCCTACCTATTTTCGACACTTACATGATTTGCAAAGCCAAAGTGTGTGCCTATTTTCTTACAAGAACTGAGCTAGGTGTGAGCTAAAAAAAGCCGAACATCCATGTGTACGTCTTAGGTAGTCGCCAACCCGCCTCGTAGTGGCACACGAAACAGTTATGCGAGGTCGTGTATTAGAGCACTCACTGCTTTTAGAACCCACCTTGTAGGACCATTAGACGCCCCAATTTGAACCTTGGATTCTTGGCTAGCCTTCGGACCCAGGGTGACGATTCTTGGCCTTCATCACAAATTGCTTAGAATAACCATTTTAGTGCGTCACGAGGGAGTTGTAGTTGAGGGGGGTTCGATGAGGGAGAGATTTATGACAATTCGTTGAATTCTACATGTTGCTTGTACTTCATTGATTATCTACGAGGGGATGCGAGGGTGAGTGAGTAGGCTTGCGCACTTCGGTGTGGCGGTGTCCATGCCATTACATCATGGACACAATTGTGGAGAGCCGTGAGTGCGTGACATCTAATCCGCACGAAATTGGGTTGGGTGAACTTAATTGGTGGATCGTGCTAGGTAACGGTTTCGATTACTTTGGTGTAGGAGGATCGGTTGGATTAGGCACGAGTCATTCATTATTGAGACTACTTGAGAGGGGATATGGTGACATTCGAGTGTGGGGGTGTCGAATTTTGACTCCGGACATTGAGTGTGAGCTTGCGACGAATCCACTCCCACACATGTGATTCATTGATTCGTGCGGCTTGGATTTGATATGGATTTTGATTGAGTTAGGAGAAGATTATTCTTGTTTGTGATATTCATTCATCGATTTACGTATTTCCTTCTCCTAGCATAATTGATTATTATTTGAAGACCACTCGGTTATTTGTGATGGATTTTTGGCATTGTGAGAGATTTGTGTTATATATTGTGAAAAAAAATGGAAAATGAAAAAAAAAGAAAAAAAAAAGAGAGAAAAAGAAAAAGGAGAGATGAAATAAATTTTTGATTTGAATTTGAATTGGAACGAGTGGTGGAGCAACTTTGACGACGACGGTTCACATTTTAAGCACGACGGACGACGATGGCCACGGAGATCACTAGTGTACCGGGTTTGAGGGAAGTGAGGGCCGGAGGTGGTGAGCTTCGGTTTCGGTTCCTATCATTGTGGTGACGGTGTGTGAGACGTGGGACTTGATGTGAGAATGTGACGCTTAGGACTTGATTACAACAAGCTTATCTTTATGTCCCTAAGCCTCGTCATTTGAAAAACGTTAGCGGATTAGGGGATCGGACCTTGGATGTGGCTTTGCCTAGCGCAGTCTCTTATTTCGTGGCACACGCGAAGAGGTGGTGTATTCTTGAACTTGGGAAAGTTAGGCTTTCTATACTCTCTAGGGGAGATTCTCGTTGTCGAATTTAGTTTCAACTCATGCTTTGTTCCTAGAGTTCATCACTTCATGATATTCGATTTAAGCCAATGGAGATTGCCCTATCTCAACCAAAAAGATAAAAAATTCGTTTTATGTTTATATGTGTTTGTGTAGGATCGAGTCGTAATTTTGCATTTGCATCATCGTTGCATTGTTGAGTCGTGTGTCGTTATTGAGTCGGCTAGTTAAGACTGGTATGCAACGGTGTTTCTAGTAAGTATGCAAATCACGACTCATATCACTTGTGGGGATGTTGTCTCTTTGGAGGATGTTTTGGTTGGATTGTGGTCGGATTTTGATTTGGACTTTGATTGGATTGCTCGGGACGCGCAATAGGTGAGTTTGGGGTTGTTTGATAACTCCGCATTAGGAGTTATATTATGGGGGTGTTTGATAACTGATGTGTCAAATTATTCTGGTATGTTCGTAGTTGAACATATTTATGGTGATGCAATCTTCATGAACATATCTCATAATGTGGATCGGAATAAGCCACGGATTTATGATGACCATGGAGATGAAGAGGATGATTTGAATCTGGAGGAAGAAGATCATACTTTAGATTTTCCGATTTATGAGGTGATTTCATATTCACTTTCATTAGTTTGTCCATCAAATCTCTAATCAAGTTGAAGATTAAGTGGTGAGAATCGAATCAAAAGAGTCAATGATTTTTCCGTTTGATAACTCCGCATTAGGAGTTATATTATTTATGATTCACTACCGTTTTGCGAGCGTTTCGGTGCATTTGTGTGAGAAATCGGCCAAATCCGAGTTGTTTTGAGCATATTTGAGTTATTGAGCTTTATTTCGTAATCCGGGCGTTATTCGTATAATTTATGCATTGTTTATCGCATGTGATCTTCTAATATATGTTCGTGTTGTGTATTTCAGGATCCGGGAGCTTGGGGCGATTATTTTAGAGCGGGAGCGAAGTTCGGAACAAGAGGATAGCTCAAAGATATGCTCGGGAATGGAGACGAGAGAGGAGGAATCAAGAAAAGAAGCAAATAATTGAAGTTTGAAGAAGTGTTCGTGCGAACACCTTCTTGTTCGTACGAACAAGAACAATTAGAAGAATTTTCAGAGGCTAAAAAGGAAGAAAAATCAACTGTTGGAAAGCACGAACAGCAAAGCTGTTCGCACGAACAAGGAACAAGTCACTGTTCGCACGAGCAGTCGACTGTTCGCACGAACAGAGTGGCCAGAAGCGTATTTTTGGGGGTTTTCGGTGATTTCTTGAAAGTTTGAAGACTCCAATATTATTCTAACATAGGGGGGCGATCTATGAGAGGCATTCACACATCGTTGGAGTCTAGAGAGCTGGAGAAGACGGGAGAACACGCTTGGAGCTTGGAGGATCATGAATATCGAAGATTTTAGCGTTTGATTATCGTTTCTTCGTCTATTCTTCATGACTTTCATTATTTTGAATATGTTGAAAATTTCTATGTCTAGCTAAAGTTCTTAAAGCTAGGTAATTGATGGAAAACTATGTTTTGTGGATGATTTTCCGGATTTTCGACTTGATGCATGTTTTGACTTAATGCTATGAACGTTCTAGTTAGCCTAACTATTCTTGTGCTTTATTATTAATGTTCTTGGCTTGATCACCCGTAGAATATTATTTTTTGAGATGGTTGCACGAAAGTGAGCTTTTTGATACGTGTTAGAGAATAGTATAGGTAATCTTGTAGTTCCTTGAGACCGAGAGGAGATAGGAACTTGATTAACCGTGTGAGGGTAGATTCGGCAGATATTGTCAGAACTTAGTGAAAACGGTGGGCCGAAGGGACCTGGTGAATGAGCCTAGCAAATCAACTAGAGTGTAATGGTAGACGGAGGTGGACCGAGAGGACCCGAAAGCTATTGATTGCACAAATTCATGTGAGATTGAGAGAATATCATGATGACTATTACTCGGGGTAATTAGAACGTGCATAGAGTGTTTCAAGCATAATCCGGAAATCGTTAACAACCCTAGGGACCATCAATTGCCTAGTTCTTCTTTATTAATCGTATTTCATCACAAGTTAATTTCGTTAAAAGTGAAAATTCTACAAAAATATTTAGTTAGTAGCCATTTAATTTTAGTCGCTTGTTTGTGGGCGACGACTTTATAAAATCAAACACCTTTTTACCGGTTACGTAGATATCTTATAATTACTTTCTAGTAGCTAATAATCGTAAATTCCCTTGGGTTCGATACTCAGAGTCTTAAAAATACTCCTAATACTACTTGACCGTATACCTGCGTCTAAGCGCGTTAAGAATTCGCGTCACCATTCAAGTTGGCATCTTTCTATTTTGCTCGGTTCTTGGTGGATGGATTACTCTTTTGTGAGCCTAAATTAAACTCTAGCACGAGCTCTTTAGAAAAGGGGGTGACTGATGCAAGAAGAAATTTGTTTGCCTCGAAAAAATCTGTTTCGGCCTATACGCAGAACTAGGAACAAAATTGAAGGACTGAAGAACGTGGACAAGCCACACATGAATCTAATCAGAAACGACGTTCTAAAGATAACTCGTGACTTTGTCACGATTACCGCGCTAATTTGGCCAAATGCGACTGTTTAGGCACGGAATCATCAAATTTGCTATTGTGGATACCCTTTATTCGTGTCACTATCAGTAGGCCACCTAATCGGAGAGGAGCCACATGTATCCACTTCGTGCTCCATAAAGCACCATAGTATTCTCTATGTCTTCACATATGCGAAGGGTTGTGACAAAGGGTCCCTCGCATATGTGTCTCGTGCTTACAAGACTTGGAAGTACGAGTGGCTTAGAAGCTAGAGCAAGGACCGTTCGCATTCGTGTGTTTGCGGACCACAATTCCTTTGTGCACGGGCCACGAGTCATCTAATAGGCGGACGTTGTGACCACACATGATTCCATCACCATCGTGGATGTTTACCCACGTCCTCCCTATTAGGAATGTATATATAGTTAGATACATGGATATTCTCGAAAACATGATGTTGGTACCCATTGAATCGATGAATTAATGGTGAATTTTGATATTAATTTTATTTATTTATTTCTATGAATTGATGGAGTTTCTTTTTATGAAATCCTCTTCCGGAGATTTTTTTGCGGGGGAAAACGTCGAGAACTTCATTAAACAAGAATACCAAGTACATCAAAAGGACCTAAACAAGGAAAACAAATAGGAAAACAAGCAATGAGCATCCACCTGCAATGCTCAAACTACAACTGAAAATGCCAAACACATTCAAAGTTCCAAAACTTAAAGATGTTCGAAGATTAAGAAACACGAGATTGAAACTCAAATACACCCTTAAACTGACTTTCCTTTCAACTTTTGTCCTGACTTTTCCTCGAGAAATTTCAAAAAGGCTTCTTCGTTTGGATCCACCAACTTCTCGTTCACCAAAATGAAACCTTCAGACTTAGCTTTGTACATGGAAGCAATCTCTTCCATCATTCTTTCCTCTTCTCTGACTTTCAATTTCCATTGCTCCTCTGTCGTACTCTCTTTCATGAAACGTTCCAAATCTGCTTCAATACCTCTTGGCTTCTTGATGTCTTTGGATTCACCAACAAACATTGGATCCTTCCCTTTAGCCAACTTCTTGGACTCAGACTTCTTCTTGCTTGTAGAAACCTTAGTGGATTTCTTTGTCTTCGTCGTATCTTCTGAAACCATAGCTAAAACTGTGTGGGTGTGTACATGAAAACATTTGAGATTTGGGATGTTAGATTGGAGACATGAAAATAACAGTTGTCAATGCTTGGTGGATTTCCTCTGAAAATGGTTTCATTTCTCTGCTTCCAAATGACCCAGCAGGCTATAATCCAAGTAATGTGGTTAGGGTGAGATGTGGTAGTTTTTTTGATCCAGTAGTTCAACCAATTTGTAAAGTACATGAAGAAAATATAGTTTATGTGAAGTTTGTGAAAGATGGATTTTGAAAAAGCACAATGCATGAAGTGGTGACTAATGTTTTTGTTTTCATGGCAAAAAACACAGCGAATGTCACAGTTGATCCCACCAGAGCTTAGCAAATCTCTTGTTGGAAGAATTTGATGAGTAAGTTGCCAAACAAAGAATTTTATATTGTATGGGATTAAATTTCCAGAGGTGTTTCCATTTAAAAGACATTAACTTAGGGTTCAAGGAGTGATTGGTGTAGGGTTTTGATTCATGGATCGCGCAAACGGAAGCATAATCAAACAAACAACCATGCAAAACCCTCCAAGGATCACAAGTCTAGATGCATAACGATAGTGAAAGTAAGAAATCATAAACACACCTTTGGGTTCTCCTTGATGACTTCAAACGCGAATAGTGTCACGTTCTCTATAGTTGATCCACGCCTAGAGTTGTTCCTAGATCTCCAATCTCCTTGGTGCTAGCTCGGAATTAAAGGAGGGTGAAGGAATCACGCAAAACGAGGCACCAAAAGGGGCTCGGCCCTTTGTGGCGTCGGGGACAAGGGGCGGCGGCAATAGGGGGCGGCGTCCCTCTTTGCTTGCTCTCTCTCTCCTTTGTTCTCTCCTACTCTTATTATGATCTCTCTAGAGCATAAGGTGTGTATGTAGGGAAGGAAGGAGGAGGGTCCTTTATATAGTCCAACAACTCCTTGTTAACTACCTAAAGGACTTATTCTAGTCCTACTAGAATTCAATTTAGTCCCTTCCTTGCAAATTAGTCCCTACTAAGTTTGCAAGGGTTTGCAAAGTGATCCTTCTAATTAATTAATCCAATTAATTAATTCCACAATCTAGTACAACTCTATATAGCGTGTGACCCCATAGGTTCTATCTAGTTGGTAGCAACTCTTTGCTAATATGGAGCGGTTTCTAGCAAAACATCCATTCTAGCCAACTAATAGAATAGTCATCTAGACAACCTTGTACAAGTAATTGTCTCATCCCTTTGCCTCCATATCCGGATTGGACACGAGACATACAAGTCACACTCGTATATCCAATCCCTAGTTTCTCGATCCATGGAATAGCCTTATTCGTGCAAATAACATCAATATCCCATATATTGATTTATTTGAGTCTGGCCAGACATTCTATAAGCACTATCCTCGAGTGGCCTTGGATATTTTCTCCCGTTATGTGGGAGGGGCAAATCCTCTCTACGTCCACTACGATCTCTAAGCTTGCTTCTCATTGTATCCAGTACACGCCTTTATAACTACCCAGTTACGGTGTAGCGTCTAACGCTACCAAGATCACAATGATCCACAACTAGAATATCTAGTGACTTCAAGTCTAAGGATGACAATACCATTGTACCCGAGAAGCACTTGTGACTCAACATAACGTGTATGTAGCCTTCTCGGTAATGGGTCAATCCAGTGCAACATTCCGTAATGCACACCTATGTGTTGGATCATGATATCTCCATATCAATCCAACCCCATACTAGTCTATAGATGATTGTCCCATTTAATCATTATACTTGACTAGGGATATTTAAGATAAACAACACAATTGTAAATCTAAGGACTTCATTATATTAAATATCCAATAAATAATAAATGAATTTCTAGCCAATTACAAATTCATACTAAACTAGATTGCCTCTAGGGCATCTATTCCAACAGTCTCCCACTTGCACTAGAGCCAATCTGGCGCATCTCGTATGCCCATACTCCTAGTGTGCCCTTCATGCTTCCACTGCGTGAGAGGCTTCGTAAGCGGGTCTGACAGATTATCATCTGTAGGAATCTTGCATATCCGAACGTCTCCTCTATCGATAATATCTCGAATCAGATGAAACTTCCTGAGCACATGCTTGGACTTCTGGTGCGATCTTGGTTCCTTTGATTGCGCGATCGCCCCAGTGTTGTCACAGAACAACTCCACTGGATCCGCAATGCTAGGGACCACACCAAGTTCAGAAACAAACTTTCTGATCCAAACAGCCTCCTTTGCTGCGCCATTTGCAGCAATGTACTCAGCCTCTGTTGTAGAATCAGCTACCGTCTCTTGCTTGGAACTTTTCCAGCTCACCGCTGCTCCATTCAGGCAAAACACATATCCCGAATGTGATCTAAAGTCATCTCTATCGGTTTGGAAGCTTGCATCAGTGTAACCCCTTACACGCAACTCTTCCTCACCGCCAAACATCAAGAAAGCATCCTTAGTTCTTCTCAAGTACTTTAGGATGTTCTTGACAGCAATCCAGTGACTCTCACCTGGATTGGATTGGTATCTGCTTGTCATACTCAAGGCATATGACACATCTGGTCTAGTACATAACATGGCGTACATGATGGACCCTATGGCCGAGGCATAGGGAATCCTACTCATGCGTTCCTTCTCAATCTCATTGGAAGGACAACCACTCTTCGAAAGAGTGATTCCATGTGACATGGGCAAGAATCCCTTCTTGGAATCTTGCATGTTGAACCGTTTCAACACCTTGTCAATGTATGTACTTTGACTTAGGCCTAGCAACCTCTTAGATCTATCTCTATAGATCTTTATACCGAGTATATAGGCTGCTTCCCCTAAGTCTTTCATTGAAAAACACTTTCCTAGCCAATCTTTCACAGATTGCAGCATGGGAATGTCGTTTCCAATGAGCAGTATGTCATCCACATACAAGACCAGAAAAGCTACAGAGCTCCCACTAACCTTCTTGTAGACACAAGACTCATCTTCGTTTCTGATGAAGCCAAACTCTTTGACCACTTCGTCAAAACGTCGATTCCAACTCCTAGAAGCTTGCTTCAATCCATAAATGGATCGTTGCAGCTTACAGACTTTGTTGGCTTGCTTTGGATCCTCAAAACCCTCCGGCTGTATCATATACACGTCCTCGAGGAGATTCCCATAAAGGAATGCTGTTTTGACATCCATCTGCCAAATCTCATAGTCGTAGTATGCTGCAATTGCAAGTAGGATTCGGATGGATTTGGTCATTGCGACTGGTGAAAAGGTTTCATCATAGTCAATACCATGAATCTGTCTGAATCCTTTAGCCACCAATCGGCCCTTATAGGTAATCACATTACCATCCATGTCGATCTTCTTCTTGAAGACCCACTTGCACCCTATGGGCCGCGCCCATTAGGTGGTTCCACCAAAGTCCATACTTTGTTGGTATACATGGACTCCATCTCGGATCTCATGGCCTCAAGCCACTTCTGCGAGTCTGGGCCATTCATGGCCTCCTCATAGGTAGTAGGCTCATCATCTATGAGCATCGTGTCACCGGAATCAGTTACGAGAAGTCCGTACCTCTCGGGTTCCTGGCGCACTCTACTAGATCTACGAAGCTCTTGTGTTACCTGAACAGGTGGATCCACAACTGCTTGTGATTCCTGTTCATGTTCGATAATCGGTTCTGCGATTTGTGGTTCTTGAACTTCTTCAAGTTCTACATTCCTCCCACTTGCTTCTTTAGAGACAAACTCTCTTTCTAGAAACACGCCGGTCCGAGCAACAAATACTTTGTTCTCGGTTGGATTGTAGAAGTAGTATCCCTTAGTTTCCTTAGGGTACCCCACAAATTTACACTTATCCGATTTAGGCCCTAGCTTGTCTGATTGTAAACGTTTTACATAGACATCGCAGCCCCAAATCCTCATGAACGACAGTGTGGGACGCCTCCCACTCCACATCTCATATGGTGTCTTCATGACTGATTTAGATGGAACACGGTTAATGGTAAAAGCTGCACTTAATAGAGCGTAGCCCCAAAATGATAATGGAAGATCGGTTTGACACATCATAGACCGAACCATATCCAATAGGGTTCGATTCCTCCTCTCAGACACGCCATTCCATTGTGGCGTTCCGGGTGGAGTGAGTTGGGACACGATCCCACACTCTCTAAGATAGTCGTCAAACTCTTGGCTCAAGTATTCTCCTCCACGATCCGATCGTAGAGCCTTGATACTTTTGCCAAGTTGCTTCTCTACTTCATTCTTGAATTCTTTGAACACTTCAAAGGATTCGGATTTTGCCCTCATAAGGTACACAAATCCATATCTACTGTAATCATCAGTAAATGTAATGAAGTAGACATAACCACCCCTGGCAGGCGTGGCAAATGGCCCACACACATCGGTATGTATGAGCGCCAATTGCTCACTAGTCCTCTCACCTTTCTTATTGAAAGGGGACTTTGTCATTTTTCCAAATAAACAAGCCTCACATGTCTCATATGATTCAAAATCAAATGAGTCTAGCAATCCATCCTTATGGAGTCTAGATACACGTTTCTCATTTATGTGGCCTAAACGACAGTGCCATAAATAAGCAGGATTTAAATCATTTATTTTAATCCGCTTGGTATTAATGTTGTAGACAGGATTACTTAGATCAAGGACATAAAGTCCATTAAATAATTGCGCACTAAAATAGTGAATATTATTCAAATAAAAGGAACAACAATTGTTCTTTATTGAAATAATAAAACCTTCCTTGTCCAAACAAGAAATAGAAATAATGTTTCTGCTCATAGCAGGCACAAAATAGCAATTATTTAATTCTAAAACTAATCCTGAAGGCAGAGATAGCTCGCAAACGCCTATGGCCAACGCAGCAACCTTTGCTCCATTCCCAACGCGCAGATCTACCTCCCCTTTAGCCAATCTTTTACTTCTCTTTAGATCCTGCATATTTCGACAAATATGAGATCCACATCCAGTATCTAATACCCATGATGTAGAGACAGTTAAATTGACATCTACAACAAAAATACCTGGTGGTGGTGGAATCACTATTCCAAGCCTCTTGTCCTCCAGATATTTTGGGCAGTTCCTCCTCCAGTGTTCAGGTTGACTACAGTAGTGACATTCACCCTTAGTCACGACCTTGGCAATGGCACCAACAGGCTTAAGGGCTTGTTCCTTGGACTTGGCAACTGACTTGCCTTTGCCCTTGGAGGAAGAGGCAAACTTTTTACCCTTTCCTTTATGCACCATCATAATGGCTTTGCCCTTACCCTTGTTGATGCTCTGTTCAGCCGTCCTCAACATGTTGAGCAAATCTGGCAGTGGTTTAACGATCTCGTTCATGTTATAGTTCATAATGAACTGTCCATAACTCTCGGGCAACGATTGCAACACGAGATCGGTTGCCAACTCTTGGCCGACCGGGAACCCAAGCCGGGCGAGATTCTCCAAGTACCCGATCATTCGGAGTACGTGGGGTCCCACCGGGTTCCCTTCTGCTAGATGACATTTGAACAGTGCCTTTGAGACCTCATACCTCTCTACCCTCGCCTGCTCTTGGAAGAGCTGCTTTAGATGTTCGATCATATCGACAGCATTCATGTTCTCATGTTGCTTCCGAAGCTCAGAGGTCATGGTGCAAAGCATTAGGCAGGCCGCATCATTAGCGTCATCAACACGCTTTTGATACGCCTTTAAGGCAGCAGGTGTCTGATTCTCTGGACCTTCTGGAACTTGCTCCTCTATTGCGTACAGCTTCTTTTCTTGCTTGAGAACAATTCTCAAGTTTCTGTACCAATCGAGAAAGTTGGTTCCTGAGAGCTTGTCCTTCTCAAGGACAGATCGTAGGGAATGTTGTGAACTCGATGAGTTGTTTGCCATTTGGAATTCTACAAAAGGAAAATACGCAAGTTTTAGTATTTGTGAATTTTTGACTATATTTAATAATGGCTAGTTTATTAAATATAGCTCCCACTATTTTACTACGGATTAATAACCCTCAAGATATTAATGCGGAAAATATCCTTATATTTTCTAGTGGGCCAAGATCCATCTTTTTCATCTCCTTATGAGCTTGCTTTGGCAAGTCACCCATAATTCGATTACTTCTTAGGTAGGAACAATTCCAATTGCATCCCATATGCAACTCTTGGTTCAATCGGGCAAATAACTCCTTATTTATCCATCCATATGGATAATCCCAATTGATTGCCTCTAGGTTTCTTAATCAAATTAATAGCCTAGTTGTGTTCAACCTCTTATCTAAACAATTGCACATTGTTACGTGCCATCGCATTCCATCATTATGAACCAAGTCGCCATGCTTTGGCACGCACGAACTCGATAAATAATGATGATAATGAGTGTTTAAATAACGAGAAGGCAAGAACACAATATTTAAAATTTGAGGGATTTTTCAATTTTAATTTTAATTTTGTTGATCAATATCAACTAATCTATCTATTTGAGTTTGGGCACAACTCCAAATAATAGATCCGGGTTGTCTAATTATCTTATTATCCTAATTGCATGCATCATCCATACACCAACCACACAAATAATAAGACAATAAATAAACAACCACAAAACAGAAATTAAACGTGATGTGGATATGGCCTTTTCTAGACTAAGATAATTCCAAGCCAATGGAATTATCTATAAACCCTAAACAAACACATCTCCATGCGTCTTGATCTTTTGGTCCATCCTTCATAGTCATGTGGTGTGCTCCATGCTCCATGCTCCATCTTTTGTGGCTCCTTTTGGCTTTGGGCTTCTTTTCTCCAATCTTGGCTAACAATCTACTTTATCTAGCACTAGCTAATATCTATACTAAATAAAATAAATCTCACAAGTTGAGAAAAAAATGGCACGCAGGCCATAAAACCCTAATTAATTATTACAATTAATTGATCAGCTCGCAGGCCGTAAAACCAAACCACAAAATTAAACATCCACATCAAACCACATCCTAAGGCCATATCCAATCACCATACGATTTGCACATAAACAGTTAAAATCCAATTTTAACGCGCTTGGTCAATTTTAATTGATTTTAGGATTTCTAGGGTTAAAACGGTCCATGGACCCAACAATCCAATTGCCCGGGCCCAAATAAGTGAACCATAAAGCCCTAGGGCCGGCCCGGCCCAAAACCCGCAAGCTAGGCCCGCGGGTTAGGGCCGCCCGGCCCCTTAGGGCGCCAAGCTTGGGCGGCAAGCAAGGGGGCGGTCCCCTAGGGGGCCGAACCTCCTTGTGGAGGTTGTTTCCAAAACAACCTCCTTGCTTGGAGCCCAAGTTTGGTTGTTTCCTTGTTGTGGGAGAACTCCTTCTTCCCCAAGGATGCCCAAACCCTAGATCTATGATCCTAAAATTTCTCAAACTCACCAATTCATGCATCCAATGCAATAATTGGGTCTTGTTATGATTAATTCTTTGACAAATTGCATCCAATGCTTGATTTGTCTTGTTTTACGCGATAAACAACAAATTAAGGTGTAAAACAACAAGAATGTAACACATAAACTACGTTTATGCTCTATGACCTGTGGCTCTGATACCACTGTAGGGTTTTGATTCATGGATCGCGCAAACGGAAGCATAATCAAACAAACAACCATGCAAAACCCTCCAAGGATCACAAGTCTAGATGCATAACGATAGTGAAAGTAAGAAATCATAAACACACCTTTGGGTTCTCCTTGATGACTTCAAACGCGAATAGTGTCACGTTCTCTATAGTTGATCCACGCCTAGAGTTGTTCCTAGATCTCCAATCTCCTTGGTGCTAGCCCGGAATGAAAGGAGGGTGAAGGAATCACGCAAAACGAGGCACCAAAAGGGGCTCGGCCCTTTGTGGCGTCGGGGACAAGGGGCGGCGGCAATAGGGGGCGGCGTCCCTCTTTGCTTGCTCTCTCTCTCCTTTGTTCTCTCCTACTCTTATTATGATCTCTCTAGAGCATAAGGTGTGTATGTAGGGAAGGAAGGAGGAGGGTCCTTTATATAGTCCAACAACTCCTTGTTAACTACCTAAAGGACTTATTCTAGTCCTACTAGAATTCAATTTAGTCCCTTCCTTGCAAATTAGTCCCTACTAAGTTTGCAAGGGTTTGCAAAGTGATCCTTCTAATTAATTAATCCAATTAATTAATTCCACAATCTAGTACAACTCTATATAGCGTGTGACCCCATAGGTTCTATCTAGTTGGTAGCAACTCTTTGCTAATATGGAGCGGTTTCTAGCAAAACATCCATTCTAGCCAACTAATAGAATAGTCATCTAGACAACCTTGTACAAGTAATTGTCTCATCCCTTTGCCTCCATATCCGGATTGGACACGAGACATACAAGTCACACTCGTATATCCAATCCCTAGTTTCTCGATCCATGGAATAGCCTTATTCGTGCAAATAACATCAATATCCCATATATTGATTTATTTGAGTCTGGCCAGACATTCTATAAGCACTATCCTCGAGTGGCCTTGGATATTTGCTCCCGTTATGTGGGAGGGGCAAATCCTCTCTACGTCCACTACGATCTCTAAGCTTGCTTCTCATTGTATCCAGTACACGCCTTTATAACTACCCAGTTACGGTGTAGCGTTTAACGCTACCAAGATCACAATGATCCACAACTAGAATATCTAGTGACTTCAAGTCTAAGGATGACAATACCATTGTACCCGAGAAGCACTTGTGACTCAACATAACGTGTATGTAGCCTTCTCGGTAATGGGTCAATCCAGTGCAACATTCCGTAATGCACACCTATGTGTTGGATCATGATATCTCCATATCAATCCAACCCCATACTAGTCTATAGATGATTGTCCCATTTAATCATTATACTTGACTAGGGATATTTAAGATAAACAACACAATTGTAAATCTAAGGACTTCATTATATTAAATATCCAATAAATAATAAATGAATTTCTAGCCAATTACAAATTCATACTAAACTAGATTGCCTCTAGGGCATCTATTCCAACAATTGGAAGACTTAAAATTTGGGCAAGGAAGGGGACTAAACAGATGGCTATAGAGAGATTTAACTGAAAATGAATTATTATGGTTAATTCGCCAAATAGGTTCATTTTTGGGGGCATTAAGTGGGATTGTAAGAATGAGGTTAGTTAACCAGGTTGGGAAGATTGAAGAGATAAGGGTGTAGTTCCAATCAACTCCTCCATCAGAAGGGGTAGTTAGATCCTTGACCCATTTGATGTTTGAATGGTGAGCCACATTTTGCAATATAGAGTCTCCTAAGACATCAACAATCCAAGGATGCTTAGAAATAGATATTCTATTACCATCAGCAAGTACCCAATTGATGCCTCCCCGTAAGAGGTTCTTACCTTTGACAATTGCCTTCCACATCGGAGATGCACTTGGGGGAGCATTGTGTAACCAGAAATCATTTCTTTTACAATATTTCGCTTTTAAAAAACGTGAGGCTAAAGAATTCTGATTCGAGACCGAATGCCAAGTGTTTTTACAGAAAAGAGCGTCATTGAAAGCCTTTAAATTCTTGAACCAAGGCCACCTTTAGAGGTACTAAGACATAACTTATCCCATGAAATGTAATGAAGAGTTTTTTTAGAGGGGTTCCCTGTCCAGAAGAAATTATTGAAGATAGACGTAATAATCTTATTTGTTTTTGAAGAAATCATCATAACTGAGAGGGGGTAAACTAGAAAGCTAGTGAGAATAGCCTTAATAAGAGTAGCTCTCCCAAATTTGTTCAATAAAATACCCTTCCAAGAGGCACATTTATTCCTAACTTTATCAATGAGGAGAGATTCGTTTCTGTTCTTAGTGAGTGAATACGTGGTGTCAAAGTAAAAGCCAAGGTAATTTCCTATATGAGCAGTACTATTAACATTAAGAGTTGAAATTAAGCTATTAATATCTTGCTGATTACAATTAGCCGAAAACGTAATAGAAGATTTTGCAAAATTAATGATTTGCCCCGACTGATTAGCAAATATATTTAGCAGATCCAATATGACATTACCAACACTAGGGGTGATTCTGAAAAATAATATACTATCTTTCGGGAATTGAAGATGAGAGATGGAAGGGCCATTGCCAATGGAAGGCGCACCGAAAATAAGATTCGAGTTACAAGCATAAGATAATGATTTTCATAAAGCCTCCGCACAAAGGATGAAGAGAAAAAGTGACAAAGGATCTCACTGTCTTAGCCCACGGTGAGGTTTGAACTTCCTAGTGGGTGCCCCATTGACAATTATTGAATACGAGACTGTTGTTATACATTGCATAATTAGACGTGTAAAGAAGAGTGGAAAATGAAATTGATGGAGGGTAGCATCAATGAAGTCCCATCTTAGTCTGTCAAAGGCTTTAGATAAGTCCAACTTAAGAGCTCATATTTTGGTAATGAGGGGTCCGATAGTTTTGATAAAAAATGGAGGATATCCTGAGTGAGTATAATATTGTGGTGAATATTACGATTTGGCACAAACCCATTTTGGTTGTCTGAGATTAAAAAAGTCAAGACCACTTTTAAACGGTTAGCCAAAATCTTAGAAATAATACGATAAAGGACATTACAAAGACTAGACTTGGGTTCTCAATCTTAGGAATAAGAAAAATATTCGTATTATTTAGTTCTGTAAGCATGTATCCCGAGTTGAGGAAGGATAGCACTGCTGTAGTAATTTTAGTGGAAATGAAAGGCCAACATTTTTGGAAGAAGATGGGCTGAAATCTGGTCCAGGGGCTTTTAGAGGGTCCGTACTAAAAACAGCCGACTTAATTTCATCCGCCGTGAAAGGATAATTTAGAAAAGCTTGATGTTTGACACTTACAAAAGCGTCGATGTTAAAAAGTAAGTCAAACGCACAGTCATTACCATACATAGTCTCTAAATCAACCTGAGAAGGGGTAGGAATATAATAAATATTTTGAAAGTAATGCATGAAAACTTGAGAAATTTCATTGTGGTCCGTAACAATTACATTATTATCATTCTTAATAATATAAATCTTGTTCCTTGCTTTTTTATAACTAGCATAATTATGGAAAAATTTTGAATTTTCATCCCCCACTTTAAGCCACTTACATCTAGCTCTTTGTGCCCAAAAAGTTTCATAGTTAAACAGAAGGTTATTAAGCCGATTTTGCAGTAAACAGAAACTATTAAGGGTTGATTGATCGAGATCTTGAGTTTGAATTGAATTAAGCTCATCCTTGCACCTTTGAATTTGTCTTGCAAGTGAAGGAGAGTTTCGGTTCCAACAGTTTAGAGCTCTTAATGTTATGAAAAGATATTTAACCACTCTATACAAAGGAGATCCCCTTAAAGGCAGATTCCAAATAAACTTAATCAAGTCAACGAATTCCCCTCCCCGAAGCCACCAAGCTTCAAAACGCAAATTATTTGGGTGATTATTATGGTTTCTTCTAAGGCAAGCGAGGATAGGAGCATGTTCAGAAACCGTAATTCCTAAGTTCTTCAAATAAGCCAAGGGGAACAGATTGAACCAAGTAGAATTACACCAGGCACGATCTAATATTTCAAAAGTAGGGTTAGTGGAAAATCTATTATTAGTCCAGGTTAACCAGGGGCCAGAGTTTGGAAGTTCCAAAAGAGAGCAGTCATCAATAAAACTTCTAAAAATATTAGCTCCTACGAGGGAGCTTGCATTAGGCCCAATTTCATCGTGGGGAAAAAGAACTTGATTGAAATCTCCAATTAACAAAACAGGTTGATTAACAGGGATAATAGATTTAATAGTATTTCAAACTTCACTTCTATCTGCCAAATAAGGACTACCATAAATAAGACCTAAGTACCAGTATTTTTTATTAAAATCAAGAACATAGCAGAAAATGATATTTTGATTTGAGAAAAGTATATGGATGTCAAAAGCATTATCCCAAGTGAACCAAATGCCACCAGATGAACCACAAGGATCAATACCAAAAGAAGAAGAGAAACCTAAATTTCTAAACTTATTATTAATCCAAGAAACTGGTTTTTTAGTTTCAGAGAGAAAAAACAAAGAAGGCTTATGAGTTTTGGTCAAGTTGAACGCCTTTTGAATGCAGAGGCTTGACCCAAACCTCTGTAATTTCAGGCAAGGATGATCATGGCACAAGTGATGGTTGATAAAGGTCAACCATCGAAACCTCAGAGGATAAGCAAGAAAGCCGACTAAAGTAAGACTCAGGGATTAAATAAAACCATGGTGGTGCAGAAGACGAAGGAGAAGAAAGATTGAACTTAATTTTTTTTGTTACATTTATGCTCCCTTTCTGCATCCTCTGATGGGGAAACGTCATTGAAAGTCCTCTTCTTGGGTGGCCTCTTTCTTGGAGATCTCTTGGTTTTTGTTTTAGTATCATCATCCTTCTTCATACCAATCTCCGAGCCTTTGTCAACTGAGTCCCCCATTGTGAGTGCAAGCATAGTCCCTTTCTCATTACTTAGGACCCCTTGGTCACTGTCCTCTTCAAAAAACTTCGGCGCCGTAAGAATGAATGCCGGGGATTTGATGATTTGCAGTGGTTCCGCCTCTATGGGTTCCACTGGAGCCGGGAGTAGAAGTAAGCCCGATAGAGTCGAAACAGGGGATGGTAGGAGAGGGGTGGGTGAGGAATTTGTTGCTGGGGATGATGTTTTAATGGGGGTAAGCTTTGGATGAACTTTGAGAGATCATCGTCTTCATCAGCAAAGTTAGGATTAATGGATGTTGCTAAAGGCGATTGTTCGCCGGAGAGAGAACCCATGGATTCAGAGCAGGAGAGGGCAAAATCCGAAGGGGAAGAGTTGAGATTCTTTAGGAGAGCTTGTTCATGTCTCTCAAAGGCTTTAAGAGAGGGTGGGGTATTAATGCAGGTTTCAGGAACAGGGAAGTGAACGAGTAGGCTAGGTTCTATTTCCAAGACGGGTCGGGTTGTGGTTAATGGGTTGGAAGAAAACGAGGGGCCAAAGTTATCGGGTAATGGGGTGAGAGATGAAAGGTCCGAAAATGAGATTGATTGTGAAGGTTGCTGAGTTGGGTCGGGTTGAGGCAGTAGGTTGGAGATGGGCTGATGCATTGGGTCGGGTGCTTGGAGTGAGAGAGTTGGGTCCGGGTAAATGGCACCACTTGTGCTGAATAGTTGACCCGAGGGAAAAGGGCCTTCCCCCGGCCCAAACATACCACGTGGTACGGGTTAAATGGCCCGAGTGTCCAAGCGTCATGCTCCCACTCATTAAACGTGGATCTGGATGTGAAAAACCCGTCCGAAGATGCCATCTCCAAATGAGAGAATAAGATTGTTGTTAACGGGTCGGGTTTCGTCTTCTTCGCCCGATTCCTCCTGTCTTCTGGTAAGATCCACCATCGTCGTGCGATACCTTCCTACCGCCCGGAAAGCCTTCATTTTCGCCGTGAAAAGTGGTTGTCCGGCGGCGATGTGGAAGTGCAGAGACTGGTAGAATGGCGAGTTCCTATACCTGTCCTCCAAAATATGCAGAACATCCACCAAATTTCTACGACAAGTTCTGTTGGAGTGACCCACAAACCCACATTTGAAACACACTTTGAAGATGTTCTCATGTCTAAAAAAGATCCAAATAGGTGGGTGTCCTGGGTTAATAGGGTTTATGTAGGCACCTGGTGTGAGAGGTTCATCCACTCTAACTCTCACTCTTACCCTGAATTCCTCCATGTTTGCAAATCTCTTTATGCCCCAGTCAACATGCAAGAGCTCCCCTGCAACCTTTCCGAGATTTTTAGCAAGATCCTGATAGAATCCTTCCATGGGGATACCTGGCATTCTTATCCATACATCCATCGTTGGAAAGTTAGGTTCTGAGATTGCAAAGTTTAGTGGTCTCTCTCTGAGGAGCAGAGACTTGCCATGCAGACCAATAACCCCATAGTCGAGCAGCCTTGCCTTATCTTCATTGTTGAAGCAGTGGAATAGGAAACAGGTGCCTTTTTTTCAACCCAAATCTTGTCTCTCGTCTTCCAAACTTCGTCAATTACTTGCTGAATAACCGCAGATGATGGCGTCGAATCCTTGGACCCTGAGATGAACCTTCCTATAAGACAATTTTTCCATAGGGCTCTGTAGACATTAATCTGGTTTGGATCAATGTCTAACATAACTCCCCTCTGATCAAGTTGTTCAATGGCTGAGTTGTTTGAGGAACTAGGAGGTGAGACTGAAGGTTGATTCCAAAAGTATGCCATAGATAAAGAATGGGGAAGGGAAACAAAGAGAGAGAGAGAGAGAGAGAGAGAGAGAGAGAGAGAGAGGGGGTTACTTATGGATTGGAGGGATTATCGCCAAGTGGCACGGGCGCCGTAAAGAAGAGGATGAAAAAGAGATGAGAGGTTGGGTTTGTCAGTTGCAGAAGGCTTGATTAGTGGTGGGGGACGGGTGAAATGATTGTGGTATCTCAGGAAGGGAATGAAGATCAAAAGAGTGATCATATTTTGTTCTAAGATTGAAGAACAGAAGAATAGCAACGATGAACTCATGCAAGAGCAAGCTAGAGAGATTAAGCTCTAGAGAGAGAAAATATAATGCAAAGAACAATCCTCTTCCGGAGATTGTTTCAATGAATTGATGGATAAAACCCATCAAGGGATTGATATGAACCAAGAGTGAAACTCCGGAATCTGGTTTGTCGTGGTTGGAATCCGCGTTTGTGCTGAGAGTGTTGGGGCGTTGGCGCTGATAGTTGTGGTAGTGATGTTGGTTGTAGTGTTGGAGATAGCGGTTATACTAATGATGTTATTGATTAGTATGAAGTTGACCGCATTGCCCTCACGAATTAGGAAACACATGTACGCTAATGGAATATTCTCTAACTTTGTTAAGGGGGGGATTTTTTACAAGTTTAGATGAGATATTAATAATTTAATATTACTAATAAGGTTCTAATAAGGCAGTTTTAACTGATGATAGCAATCAGGGTATTATTGTATCCTGACGGTAAGCGATGAGGCAATGAGCAATTAAGCCTTTTACATACCCTAATTTCGAAAAAAGTGAAACGAATTTTACATGCCATCTCTCCAAAAAAGAGATGATTTTCAAGATTTCTTAAGGTTGTTATGTAATTACAGTAAAACCCCTATATAGTGATCCCTTTAAAGTAATAACCGCTCGAAACTGATAAGCAGTAACTAGGTCAAAGAATGACAAAAACACACTAAACTGGATTAATTAATGATAAAAACAATCGAATCATCAAAGGTTTGTGTCACGTCAATGATGACTATGTCTAAATCTGTTTTTTCTTATCTTCAACAAATCCACCCATGAGAAAAATCAAACCCACTGACGACAATAACATCATCGAACCGTTCTAGTTCTCGAATTCGGTATTAATTCTGAGTTTTACAATTTCGGTTTTGATTAATTTTTGTTTTCTATGATCATTGGTTGATAAGATCAGAAAAGTCCTCTGTTTCCATCTCTACCGGTGTTCGGGTCAAGCCCTGGGGTCTCTCTACAACATCCTTCTACATCTCTACAAGGGAATCCCAGAATAAAAAAGTCAAACTCCATCTACATCTACCAAATCCCTTAAAACCTCTCTGTTTCAAATTTGGAGTATTATTTGTCGGTTCAAATCAGTATAACGTGTCTCAATCTAGACCGTCTTATTAGACCGTATAAAACCGTACCTACTTGAACTGGAGCGAAGCCGAACCCGTTATCAATCAGACTTAATTTTATTTATTTCCAAATAACGAAGGAAGGAAGTGAAGATGACGACGACTAACAGAAAACGAAGTCATGCAGAGATGATTTCAAAGACCACGACGGCAATAGACACAACATCATCCAATGGAAGAGGAGGAGGCAAACGACACATGTATGTCATGTTAATGTCTGATGACACTAAATGCAGATATGCCGTGTCGTTGCATAAGATTAACCTCCTCACCCACCAACACAGTTCGAAGAAGAACAAGAAGAAGAAGCCAACCAGAACCCCTCTTCCCGAACCCATCCTCAAGTTTACATCCAGTGAATTCCATAGCTTCATGGGTTTCTTGGCCGTCGACACTAGAATCTACATGTTTGGAGCTAACCACACCTTAGCTTCCTACGTATTCGAAACCTGCCCTTCCAAACCTAACTACCGAATCCTCAGAAAAACACCAAACCCTCCCCGATACCACACATACCCTGTCTTTTTAGGCCCACTCCACAGCAAATACTATGTCCTTAGCAATACGCTGGCCTGTCGCGACCTTGACGTATTCAACCCCGATACAGAGTCTTGGGTTACCCTGCCCCCTCCTCCTATTAGTGACCAGGTGGTTCGTCCTCGGCTGGATGACTGTGCTCGGCAGGAGTGTGCTGACGATCCACATGCTAGATGGTACATTCCTTCTCGTGGCCTTCTTGAGTACTCTATACTTCATCGCACCATTGTTGGAAACAAGCTCTTCTTCGTCACCGCCTTGAAAGGCGTGTTCATCTACGACGTGGCTCATGGGACTTGGGACGTCGTGCATTGCTCCAGCGGGACCAGCGTGGGATTGTGGGCCCCACACGTGGTCTACTTTGACTTTTTCTTCTATGACTATCTCAAAGAAGATGGATTGCGGTTCTTTCAAGTTTACATCGATCAGGAGAAGAAGATTGGCTCGGTGGTGTACAGTCATTTGTGTGGGTACGATGGTCTCGAGCGGAAGCTCGTGAAGAATGCTAGGTTGGAGCGTCACGTGGTCCCACTCGATGACCGACTGTGCCTGGTTAGCGGCTGCTGTTCAAGGTCGTGGAAATCATACTATGTTTCTGTTGATTTATGGAGCCTCGGTGACTTGAGACAACCCGAAGTAAACGACCATGTTGGTCGTGTCAGAAGGGTTACTAATCACCGGTATGCCACATACTCCGTTAAAAATGGCCCAGTTGATCACGCTTGTACACGGCTCAAGCTTTGTATGATCACAGCTAGATAGTTAGTTAGTATCCAAAAGAAAATACACTCTTTGATTATTTCTTCTTAGCATGTTAATTCGATTCGCGCAAGTAGTTGGTTAGCTGATAGCTCCCTTGTGCAGGAACTAGAGTGAGCGAGTGCTCTGGATCATAGTTTTCAGAACCGGACCGGCCATCGAACCGGTGGGACACCGGTTCACGGTCGGACCGGTCGGACCGGTGGTCGGACCGGTTCACCACACGTTTTTTTAATAGTATATAAATATCATTTTTATTTATATGTGTCATAAAAATATAATATAAAAGATGAAATAAATCAACAATAGCTTGAAAATATATTCATTTTAAAACAAATATATATATACATGTCTTATGGCTAACAAAATATTTTTAATTTTTTTACATAAATAAATAAGTTCGAGAAGTGTATGTGGAAAAAATAAGAATTGAACATTTATATGAAATTGTGAGAAAACAAATTCAAAGATAATAGTGGGAATAGCATGTTAAAAACTTGTAGGGGATGCATTAATTGCATGTCTCTAAAAATATTGTAGTGTCAAAAATAGACTTTCTTTGCGGGACGGAGGGACTTGCTTTTTCAAAACTTGTATATACATGTAACAAAATTTATTAAAATACAATTTTAAAACTCAATTATTGTCAGCATATTAAAAAATTTACACAATAATAACATAGATTGGTGAAACTAACTAAACATTAACATTGTCTTTTTAAGAGATATCTCCCTAAAAAAACCCACCCATGACCCACCAACTAATTTTTTCGGAAAAGAAAGATCTCACCCACGTTTCACCTTTCTATCCCACCCACCAACCAATTTGTTCTTATCTCTTCCCCTCCCTCGTTTCACATTTCTATCTTCTCCTTCTCATCGCACAGACATCTCTCTCTTCTCACACATCAAAAAACCAATTCCCCGAACTGATCTTCTCCATCACCAGAACTCCACCAAACAACCCATGGCAGAGGCTCAACCACCTCGCCACTTCATCAGTCACCAGAGCTCGTCGGCTCAGAAACCCCCACCACCACCATCACAACCAGAAACCCACCAATTCCCTCACTAAATCGCCTCTCTCTCCTCAGAGCTATGAAGTCTACTCTCTCCCCCTCAAGAAATTATCCTGGGTCTCATCAATTTCTCCATGGAAGGTAGATTTGGGCATCTGCGAACAAAATGCAGAAAACCGGCGAAACCGAAAAAACCGGCCGGTTCAACGGTTTGACAAAAAACCGCCGGTTTTTGACCGGTTTTGACCGGTTCGCTGCATAGGCGGTCCAAAGCGTAAACCGGACCGGTCAAGCACCGGTTCACCGGTTCAACCGGTCGAACCGGCCGGTCCGGTCCGGTTTTTAAAACTATGCTCTGGATTGCGTTCATTGTAACATCTTAGGAGCAAAAAATTATTTCATATACAATTATCTGAAATTTCAGCACAAAATAAATAAATAAATAATGACTATGTCTAGAAACAAAAGAAAATGTGACAATACTAATCTTTACTCTTTAAAAGAGGGAAGGAGCACCAAAAAGTGTTCCTAAAAGTTTTATTTATAAAAATACCCCACATAAGTTTAATTTTATAAAGAATACCCCATATTCAAGACAATCTCTCACCAAAACCTCTCAGCCTCTTTTCTCACGGCTTCATCACTTCTTCACACCAGACGACGTCTCTCTTCCGCGAAACGCCGCCTACTTCCAACCGTTGCTCTTCCGGAACCTATTTGCCAACCCCCAAAACTCCTACCGATTGTTTTCCGATCCTCTGTCCATCGCCTCGCCTCTTCTTCGTTCACCGGATTTTAATATTTGCTGTCGACGACGCAAACGCCCTAATTCCGGATCCGAATCTTTTTGCGGTCCTCTGTCCACAACCCTCAATTCTTCTTTCACCTGAGTCATATTTCTCCCGTTGATGCCGTAAACGCCCTGATTTCTGAATAAAAAGATTGCCGGGAAGAGGACCGACAGTCAGTTTGTGACGTTTCTGATTGGATTTCTGTTCAAGCAATTCCAATTTGTGAGTTTACTGTTCCGAATTTCGCAAATTCCCTCTACCATATGTTCTGTTCATGTGTTCCAACGAATTTTATGCATTCTTTTCTGTTTTTATACCGGCGTTTTTAATACCACTCCGTCCCACATCTTTTGCACCATTTGAACTTTTGTCACTATTCACTGGGTCACTTTGACCCGATGATTTGGATAGCAAAACTTTGTAATTTTGAGATAATTTTTTCGTAGTGTTGTAGAGAAACTCTTATTCTACAAGACCATAAAAGATTTATCGAAAAATTATATCATTTTGCGGTCCAAATCACCGGGTCAAAGTGACCCAGTTACAGATGAAAAAGTCCAATGGTGCGTTTGAGGTGGGACGGAGTGGTATGTATTGTTTCTGTGTGACTCATTATTGTATTTTACCATAAATGTTAAATATCCGGATTGTTTTAGTTGTCACCCTTCAGTTGTTTCTACACGCAAGTACAGCTTAAATGCCAGTAATATACCATCAAACAGACTAGGAAGTTTGTTATGTGGAGAAAACATTTAGTATCATAGTTAACCGCTGAACAATGTGGTTACTGGATATAGACGTGTGGGAGAAACCTTTAATCTATAAACCAAACGAAGGCCTTTTGTTGTCTGCTATGTTGGCGGGTGCATCATCAAACATGTTATTGGGTTTATAATTGGGGTCAGGAAATAAATTTGGAATTGCAAAATATTGTTTATGTTTAGTAGACTAAGTTATTGTCGTTGTTCTAAAAGTTTTTTGTGAGATCTTAAAACACTTTCGTCTACAGTATTCTCTAGCCAGACATTTTGTTTGCTTCATAAAATCCATTTTGCCTATTAGAATTCAAAGATTTACTTCGCTTAACTATCTGATTGCACAAAGATTGTACTAAAAAAATCAATAAGGATATTCTGGAGGAACTCTGTAATCTGCTTGCTAAAAGGTTGCACTTCGATTCGCTATGCAAAACACAATATTCTGTTATTCTGGAAGAACTTAGCGATGTGCTTGCTCAAATGTTGTAACTGCAGTTTTATCCTCAATTCGCAGGTTTATCTCATCCTTGTAATGAGCTTTCGACATTTTTGGGGGCAGCATATGTGTTGGTTGGAGTATTAAATGGGTAAGGACATGTGTTTTGGTTATGCATACCATAACTTTGTGCAACCACTTATTACTGTCATGTTTTGAGTTTAAGTCATCCAATATCACGTCATTACCTTTTAAACATATAAAATTCGTTATTTTCCGTTGTAACCAAAAAAAATATAAAATTCGTTGCTCAGATGGAAAATCAGCAAATGCGATGTCTCAAAGAAAATGGTATGCCGGACTATCATCCACAGAGAGGGCAGACCTGATGAAACAGAAGTCGGAAAACAGAAGAAAAAGGCAAAGGCTTCGTAAGGAAATAAAGCAAAATTCAAGGCAACAGGAAATTGAAGCTCAGACAGATGTTGGACTGCATACAAAAAAAACGAAGAGGCAAAAACGTCCCAAAGAAGCAAAGAGCAGCTGTGCTGGCGCACAAAATGAAACTCAAGCAAATGTTCAACCGCGGAGAAAGAGAATAAAAATGCAAGATCGTCGTAAAGGAGCAATGAACATTTCTGGTGGAGCAGAAATAGAAGCTCAACAAAATGTTCGCCAAAGTCAACAATTGATAACAAAAGGTACTACGCATTTTTTATTACATTTTTACGTGAGGAGAAGAATGATTGTGCATGTAATGATCATGTTTGTAAAAACGCAGGTCCAACTTTTTCCGAACACGAGTTATCACAGTTGCATGAGTTGCGAAAAGTAAGTGCATGCACCATGTGTCAGGCCGAAAGATTGGAATTCGAACCTCCGACCTTTTGTTGTAGTACTGGCGATGTTGTACTCGCTTGCCCCGATGTTCCAGATCTTCTATGGACATTATTCACATGCCAAAGTGATGAATGCCGACAGTTTCGACATCAAATTCGTGCATACAACAGCATCTTTGGCTTCACATCATTTGGCGTTCATTTCGACAAAGAACTTGCAACGTCAAAGCGTGGGGTATATACGTTCCGGGCACAAGGACAAATTTACCATATTCTTCCTTCTACGATGCCGTCTAACAATGGTCTGTGTTACTTTCAGATGTATTTTTTTGATACAAACAATGAAGTGAAAAACAGAATGAATGTGGTGCGTGATGCCTCCCTCAGTGAAAGTGTGGTAAGGAATTTGATGGAAATGCTTTCAAAAAATCCTTATGCTCAGGTGCTGAGAACTATTGACCCTGAATCAGTGGATAACTACATGATTCATATAAGGAGTGATGTACAGTTGGATCAACGAGTCTACAATGCGCCATCAGCAGATCAAGTGGCAGGGATATGGATTGAAGGGAGTAACCCCTCTATTCGTCATGAAAGAGATATAATAGTCCATTCTACTTCAGGTCAAATGCATCGAGTTCGCCACTACTATGGCTGTTATGATCCATTGCAGTACCCGTTGCTGTTTCCTAGAGGAGAAGTTGGTTGGCACCAAAACATCCTCAAAAGGGAAGGTTGGCAAGAAAATAGAAAATCCAGAAAACGTGAGAGAACTCCAACAAGTCAGGGTATCACATCTGCTGCAGATATATTCCGTCAAGAAGAAGAAGGTGACTGATTATCATATTTTGTTTTCAATCATATTTTTGGGTTTTCTTTATGCAACGAAAATATTAACATGGAATTAATATGCAGGTGTAGATGGTGAGAGCAGTCATAAGGTATCTTGTCGTCAATATTATTGTTACAATTTGCAGATTCGCAAAAATCAGCGATCAATTCTATTAATGGCTGGGCGGCTATTGCAACAGTATGTTGTTGATATGTATATTAAGCTCGAGAACACAAGATTGGACTTCTTTCGGCAAAAACAAAAACTGATCAGAGCCGATCTTTATCAAGGAATTGTTGATAGCGTTTTAGCTGGGGAAACAAGAGGAAAGATGGTTGGAAAACATGTTGTACTGCCTGCATCATTTATTGGTGGACCAAGAGACATGCGCAGGAGGTATCTTGATGCAATTTCCTTAGTTCAGAGGTTTGGAAAACCCGACCTATTCATTACCATGACGTGCAACCCCGAATGGAAAGAAATCACCGATTTATTGGAAGAGGGCCAAGTACCTCAAGATAGACCAGACTTGACTGCCAGAGTATTTCGTGCGAAGTTGAAGGATCTAAAGAGTCAACTATTCACAAAATGTATTTTTGGTGAAGTCGCAGCTCATGTTCATGTTATAGAGTTCCAGAAGAGAGGTCTTCCTCATGCTCACATTCTAATAATTCTTCAACGAAATTTCAAGATCATGACGGCCGACCAATTTGACAGGTATGTTTGTGCTGAAATTCCAGATCCAGAAAAGTATCCTGATTTATACGAAAAAGTGGTCAAGCATATGTTGCATGGTCCTTGTGGGCACTTTAATATGAAAAACTCGTGCATGCGCCAAGGAAAGTGTAAAAATCATTATCCTCGCCCATATTCAGAAAGGACCGTGCAAGCAGAAGACTCTTACCCAGTCTATAAGAGAAGTGAGGATTCTTTCACAGCTCATGTACGTAAGGCTACTTTAGACAACAGATGGGTTGTTCCTTATAATGCATATCTACTTAGTAGGTATAATTGTCACATTAATGTCGAGATATGATCAAGTGTGAAAGCAGTTAAATATCTTTACAAGTACATATATAAAGGACATGACAAGGTTGCTGTCACCATTAATCAGACTGAGGAAGGTGTGGATATTGATGAAATTCAACAATTTCAACATGCACGGTGGGTATCTTCTCAAGAGGCTATTTGGAGATTGTATGAGTTTGAATTGAATGCAATCTATCCAGCAGTTATAAGATTGCAGCTCCATTTTCCAGGCAAACAGTTTGTTTCCTACTGGGCGAATCAAGATCTTCGAGATTTGGTTGATTCAGAGCTTGCTTCAAAGACGATGTTAACTGAATTTTTTGAATTTTGCAAGAATGATGAGAAGAAAGGCCAGTATCTGTACAGAGAATTCCCAGAACATTTTGTTTGGAATACAAAATTGAAGTGTTGGAAAAAGCGAAAAACAAGAGCAGTTATTGGTCGGATTAATGGATGTAACCCCGCTGAAGGGGAGAGGTATTTTTTGCGCCTTTTGCTTAATCATGTTAGAAGTCCAACATCCTTCATTGATCTTTTGACCGTTAATGGCGTTGTTTGCCCATCATTCAAAAGTGCGGCAGAGCTCAGAGGCCTATTTCAATCCGACAACTGGATCTCAGATAGTTTAGCAGAAGCGGCAACTTTTCAAATGCCTGTGACCTTACGCCAACTGTTTGCGACTATATTAGTATACTGTGAACCTGGGGATGTACGAAAACTCTGGGTTGAACACTTTGAATGTTTGTCTGAGGATTTTGCAAGGATTGAAGGCATCTCTCCCGACATGGTTTCGTACAAGACTTTGAAGAGTGTTGAGTCATTCTTACAATCTTTGGGAAGGAACGTGAAAGACTACGACCTTCCATCTTTTGATGGCATTGTGGATGAAGTTGCGACCATGAAGAGGGAAATATCTGAAGAATTAGCTATTGAAATTCCTTATGAAGATCAGCTGGCAAAGGGAAATTTAAATTTGGAGCAACTAAGAGCATACAATACTATATTGGAATTCGTGAATAATGGAAAGGATGGCGTATTTTTCATTGATGGACCAGGAGGGACAGGTAAGACCTTTTTGTATCGTGCTCTTTTGGCTACTACTAGGTTGAATGGTGACATTGCCATTGCAACTGCCACATCAGGTGTTGCAGCTGCAATAATGCCAGGAGGCCGAACAGCTCATTCAAGATTTAAGATACCCATCAATATAGACGAATCAAGCACGTGTAATATTCCAAAGCAAAGTGGTACTGCTGCCCTGCTACAAGCTGCAAAATTAATTGTATGGGATGAAGCACCGATGGCAAAGCGCTGGGCTATTGAGGCATTCGATAGAAGCATGAGGGACATTATGGGAAATGATAAGTTATTTGGGGGGAAAGTTATCGTGTTTGGAGGTGATTTCCGGCAAGTATTACCAGTTGTTCCAAGGGGTTCGAGGGCTGAAACAGTGGATGCCAGTTTGGTGAGGTCCTACCTTTGGCCAAAAATGATAAAATTGAAGTTAACAACAAACATGAGGGCCCAAGCAGATTTACCTTTTAGTGAGTTCCTTTTGCGTGTTGGCAATGGGGAAGAACCTACTACCCATGAGGATATGATTAGCATCCCTGATGAGATGGTCATAGTAAGTAAAAGGAACGAGCCGAGAGAGAGTTTCTTGATTAACACCATTTATCCAGCATTGAAGGAACATGCAAACTCATCTGAATACATAAGTAATTGCGCTATTTTAGCGACGAGAAATGAATATGTTGACATGCTGAATGAGAAAATGATACATATTTTCCCAGGCCAAGAATGGAGGTACAACAGTTTTGACAAGGCAATTGATGATACACACAATTATTATCCAGAAGAGTTCTTGAATTCATTGATTCCTAATGGACTCCCACCTCATGAATTGGTGCTTAAATTAAATAGCCCTATTATGTTGCTCCGAAATGTAAATCCGTCGGAAGGCCTATGCAATGGGACGAGAATGGTGTGTAGAGGTTTTGAGAAAAATATAGTACATGCTGAGATCACTTTTGGTCAGCATGCTGGAAAACAAGTATTTCTGCCCAGAATTCCAATGATGCCTGCTGAGAATGAGTCGTATCCATTTATGTTTAAAAGAACACAATTTCCTATTCGTTTGTGCTTTGCAATGACAATCAACAAGTCACAGGGCCAGACAATTCCGAATGTTGGAGTTTATTTACCGCAATCAGTATTCTCTCATGGTCAACTATATGTAGCATTATCAAGAGGAACTTCCATGTCAAGTACTAAGGTTCTTGTCGAGGACACAACAGAGCAAGATCATGGAAGAACTTGCACCAGAAATGTTGTTTACAGAGAAGTGTTGACTTCTTAAATATGAGCGATAGGGTAAGTCATTTCATTCATATTAAAGACTGTATGCTTTATTATCTTCTATACATTTTTCTAAGCTTAAATTAATTTAATCATTGCAGGTGCTGTGATTGAATTACATCCATTATCGTTTATGAATATTTCTTCCTAAAGCATTGACTGTGTATAGAAGGTAGATATTGATATCCTCTCCTGCTCTCTATTAGCATTTATACTGATAAAGATTATCCTTAATCGAGCATGAATTATTCATGAGTGTATGTTTTGACACTGGAAATTTATTGAATGTATTCTTTTTATTAGAATAATGACAGCGCCCATCATAATTTCTGTTCGACTATGGAACTTTATTTTGCTGATGGCTTACTGCATTTAATTGTTCGGTCTTTTATGTTTTTCCCTGACGTCAGTTATTACCTCAGGTATGTTGTGGAAACTGTTCACTGACACCTGATAATTATTTTATTCGATTTGAGTTCTGTATGGATGAAAACTCAGTTGCATCACATCTTAATGCAATGGTGTAGGTTTCTTGTTCATTCTAGGTACATGGTGTACTTATATTTGTGGTTCATTACATGGGGACAGTAAATACCTACGAAGAGAAAATAATAAATTTTTAGCTTGGCTTGCAGCATATGGAATTTAAATTAGTGTCATTACTTATTTGTGGGTTCTGATTTCTTTGAAAGAGAAGAGAAAAGGTAACTTTCAACGCCTTTTTTTGGGTGCCCCGTTTTACTCTCATTGAATAAACAAACCAAATACATTAGTTTGCTTCCTTTATAATGTTACACCAGTGCTGACATTAACTGCAAACCTATAGGATCTATAAATATTTACAGAGTCGCAGAAGCTGGTATGTCCTTTGAAATCTGAAGCTACCGAAAAAGAGTTCAGAACGCCTGCCAAGAACAGTGTAGTTAAAGTGGCTGAGAACAATTTATTCAGGAATAGAAAACATGAAGTAGTTCAGTTGCATAGCTTGGATCAGACAGAAAGTTTTACTGCAGGACTTTATGAGGTAACTGTATTTAATAGCCCGGAGTTATCATGTGTAACACCAGAGTCACCAAAAAGTCTGGACTCAGCCTGTCAATGATGGAAATAGGATAGCGAAAACAGACAAGGCAATGGAAACCCATAGACAGTTCAGGGACATAATGGCAGCATCTTTAGCTAATATTCTCGAGTATAACTCATAGTTTTTGATCACCTGATTTGTTGCTCACCTGTAGACTAGCAACTTCAGCTTATAATTCAATAAAACTTGATGGAACAAAGGGTCCTTGGCATGTTTAGTACTGTGGAATTTTCAACTATTATTCATGTTGTACAGTCAATACCATCACTCAGGCTTTTAACAGAGGGGTTTTGGGGTTTTGTGGAGGCTATCTAAAAAATCATGTAGGATTAGTTCCCCATGAGGATAACTATCATATACTTGTTTTTTGGTCTACTTTGTGATTCTTGGTTTCTATTTTTGCATATCTAATGTATGACAAATGCCATCAGAGGTAACAACCGTCCCAGGTTAACTCATGAGAAACACTGGATAAAAATGATGCTTACCATTTAATATGTGTTCTTTTCGACTTCGCAGGTGAAAGAGCTATAAATATGGTAACTCCGGTGGGGCAGAAACAACTGAATACATTGAAGTTGGCAACTGAAGAATGAAAACATCAGCAGACACTATAAACAATACCCAAATGTTAGCTTCATGAAGGCTTTAAAAAGTAGCAGTTCAGAAGGGGCAATGGCAGAGGAGCAGAAACACATGTAGACAGTTTGCTGGTCAATGAAAATAAAACTGAAGTTCACACTTTATTTTACAACCAACTGTCTGGAAGGGGAAGCAGGTGGAGGAGAATAAAGGTCTCTATCACTTATTCAGAAAGCATGCAAATGAACTAGAGCTCCGATTTGGAGAAGAAGAGACTATTATTGCTGGCCAAAAGTATCAGGGCTTGGACTGTGATTATGGATTTTTGAGTTGGATGTTTTACGATAACACAATAAAAAACTGCTTGATTCTGATTTGGTATCAAAATGTATGTAGCTCCGACACTGCAGCATAACCCTTTTGGTTGCTGTTTTAGATAAACCTAGATTGTATTATTCTTTATTAGATGGTTCTAAATTGTTTCGGACCAAGTAGGCTCTGCTTTTGGCAAATTCTTATGGCTAATTGAAGTTTGTTCCTTCAGTAAACCATGGGTTTAGGGTGTTAGGTTTTTCTCATATTCTTCCCAAGTTGTAATGGCTTTGGGAGATCTTCAAACAGATCACTTATTATATATGCTCGGCCCTGCCGTTGAAATTCCGAGGTGATTTCATTGCGCTCATTCATGTACACCCATACATGAGTGTTGAGCCCGGTTTTGATAGATAAAAAAAAAAATTCAACATCAGTCATGTTTATATACATAAAAGAACTAAAAAAAAATAGAACTGAAAATCAAATATGAACTGCAACAAGTACATCAAATAATAGAAATAAAAAATATGATTCAAAAAATAATCAAGGAAAATTGCACAAAGAAGTTAACAAAAGAAAATAACTACTGTATTTTTTTTAAAAAAAAAAAAGAAAAAAACTTCTACTAACTGTTTCTCAAAAAAGAAAAAAAAAAAAAAAAAAAACTACTGCTAACTGCCTCGTATTACAAAAAAACTGGTTTGCAAAAAAAAAAAAAAAAACAAAAAAAAAAACTGAGAAAAATAACTGCTCCTAACCGCCTGCTTCAGGCCTCGGCCTATATATGTATATATATTTCAGAATCAAAGTGATACAAATACCAGAGAACTCAAAAATCCTGTTTATCCTTCATAGGAACTCCTCTTTGTCGTTGAAAACCGCCGGATCTGAACAAGTGCTGTGGTCCCTTTCACTGGTAGCGGGAAAACATGTATCTCAATCTCATCGGCGGACACAAAGATGGATTTTCCATCCAGGACTCAGATACGACGGATCTGAACACCTTTGGCGCTCTGTTTCACAACTTGGGGACGAGCACGTCTGTCTATGTCATTGCCAGCAAGAATGAGGACTCTCCCGAATCAGATACTTGCCAAGTTGATCTGGTTTCTTCGACAAATGCTCAGAAAAAAAATATATTATATGCTCAGGTTTTTTCTACTCTGATAATGTTGACAAACAATTACAGCAACTTCAATATTGTGCGGTTTGTGATCAAGACTAACTAAAGTCCCTATTCATTGTCAATATTTTTTATTAGATTCAGTTTCATAATGGACCACAGTGGACATATGAACTGCTATGCGCCAATCGTTGCTATCAGAATGAATGGTTCGTTTCTCTCTTCCCAAAGAAGGTAACATGACATTATCTCATATAGTTATGTTTCCAAATAACCCAATTGCAAAGTTTGATACTCTAAAATCAAGCGTTACTTTTAGATAAATTTTCTTGTAAATTCAGTTTTCAATGAACTCGGCAAGTGGCTTGAACCAATACAAAATGCTTCAATACACGGATGACGAGGCTGATGTTAAGTACACACCGACATGAAACATTATGCATAAGAGGATCGTTCTACCGATATATTTTATATATGTGAGTTGCCCTCTTTTGACTGAGCAATGAATCCTCGTACTTCTATCTCTATATACATCTTATTATTGCATTAACTGGAACTTGAAATACAAATATAGCGCAAATATCGTGCCCATCGTTATTCTATTCGGCCGGTCAACAGCATCCGAAACGGTGTCACCAGTAGAGATGAAGCAATAACGGATGACGAGGCTGATGTTAAGAACACGCCGACAGGAAACATTATGCATAAGAGGATCGTTCTACCGATATATTTTATATATGTGAGTTGCCCTCTTTTGACTGAGCAATGAATCCTCGTACGTCTATCCCTATATACATCTTATTATTGCATTAACTGGAACTTGAAATACAAATATAGCGCAAATATCGTGCCCATCGTTATTCTATTCGGCCGGTCAACAGCATCCGAAACGGTGTCACCAGTAGAGATGAAGCAATCACGGATGACGAGGCTGATGTTAAGAACACACCGACAGGAAACATTATGCATAAGAGGATCGTTCTACCGATATATTTTATATATGTGAGTTGCCCTCTTTTGACCGAGCAATGAATCCTCGTACTTCTATCCCTATACACATCTTATTATTGCATTAACTGGAACTTGAAATACAAATATAGCGCAAATATCGTGCCCATCGTTATTCTATTCGGCCGGTCAACAGCATCCGAAACGGTGTCACCAGTAGAGATGAAGCAATCACGGATGACGAGGCTGATGTTAAGAACACACCGACAGGAAACATTATGCATAAGAGGATCGTTCTACCGATATATTTTATATATGTGAGTTGCCCTCTTTTGACCGAGCAATGAATCATCGTACTTCTATCCCTATACACATCTTATTATTGCATTAACTGGAACTTGAAATACAAATATAGCGCAAATATCGTGCCCATCGTTATTCTATTCGGCCGGTCAACAGCATCCGAAACGGTGTCACCAGTAGAGATGAAGCAATCAGTGCAAGCACTGCGGCAATGAATTATCTATTTAAGTACTTGTACGGTCCTCGGTATAAGGTACGAGTAATCAATGCATCAACGTGAATAGTTTATACTTTGTATTATGAGTTATAACATATATACTAATTTTGCAGGCTATCAGGAACGATGAAGTCTAATAAACTATCAAATGAGGAGACAACGAAACAAGATGATGATACTCTGGTCTGTCAAGAGACAATTTATAAATACAAGATGGAGCATTGAACCTTCTATATTAGTAGTTCTTCTGCTATTGTTATGTTTTCGTGGAAAAGAATTTGTAGCTAAATAAAGTAACGCACAATTATGTTGACGTATCTAATTAATTAATGTTTGTATTATTATTATTTTTTAAATTTGAATTAATCGATGCTTGTAACTATCTATGTTAGTGCAAATTAAATTTTTATTTTCGATCCCTTTAAATAGCTCTATATTGTATCTAAAATTTAGATTCGAATAAGAAACATTCATACTTTTGATTTTATTCGCATTCCATACTTCAAGGTAAGTTGCAATTAAAGCTAATTTTAATGAACAAGTTCTTTATTAGATTTCAGATACAATAATGCACCTACAAGAAATAGTTGTATGTTCGAAGTCGAAGATAGTGGATGGATAAAAGAATACCCAAAAACACGTAGAAGGTCACAGAAGAAAAATACTTAATTGAATATGATACTTGGTTTGGAAAAATCAACGTAAAAGATCAGTTTATTTTCTCAGAAATAAATTTATATACTTAGATGACGACTATAAATTCGTTCTGACAATTGGTTTGGAAAATTCAGTGTAAAAGATCAGGTTTTTTGTGTCCGAAATAAATAGAGGATAAATATACACTTGCTGTCAAATACAAGATGTCTATTCAATTTTTTTTGGAGGATTTGCTTTTATAGATATTGTTGGAAGAAGAAACATGGCTAATGATAGGGCGAAGAGCATTTTTGATTTTGATATATTTTATTAAACTCTTTTTAAATGATTACTAAATAAATTGTGTTTATTCGTTGTTGGCCGAGGACACTAATAAGCTGTGTTTACTGAACAATGATTTAGGTTAAATAAGAAAGTGCACCATCACCTAAAACAGTGAATATTAGGTAATTGTGTCTTATTTTACTAATGAAGATAGCAGGGACTGAATTATACAAATACTAAACCAGTATTTGTTCGGATAAACACATGGCGACACGGAAAAAATCCTCTATCGCAGAGTTACACCATGCAGATAATCTGGTTTTTACTTACAAGCGGGACAATACACTAATCTCGCAGGATAGCAATCAAAGCACACAAGTATAACAATAGAGAATTGGTAAGAAACCCACCATATCCCCCACTCATCTCCCACCTGAATGCAAAATTGGCAACATTAATACTTATTTGTCATGATTGCATTTGTGTTTGGAGATGAGTAGAAGATATTGATGGGTTCCCTAGCATTTCTCATGACAACATAGATACTGAAAAATTTAGATACCCATTCTTGAAGTTGGGAATAAAACCCTATCAGTAGCAGCAACACTAAGCAGAGGAATTGACTTCTCCCCACTCTGTCGAGAGGATAGCCCAGAAGAGGAAAGGAAACAAATTTATTTACGAAATGCACACTGTCATCAGAGATCTGGAAGAGGGTTATGGTCAATGATTTTCCAAACAAAGGGCACAAAAGTGCAGGTAAAAAACATAATAATAATAATAATAATAATAATAATAATAATAATAATAATAATAATAATAATAATAATAATAATAATAATAATAATAATAATAATAATAATAATAAAATTGGAGGAAGTAAACGGGCCTGGCCCATAATATTAATAAAGACTAAGATGAAATTGGGCCAACAGCCCACCACTATATCATACTCCCAGATGTTATTTGCGAAAGAAAAAGGATAAAATCCAGGCACAGTATAATCCGGCGTAATAATCACCAAAACGGAGCAGTGCGTCGGTCGGAGGATCTGGACGAGAACAGACGCGAGTTTTCGTTGCTATTAAAGGAAGCATGTCCCAACTGTGGAAACGCATCTACTCAAAGTTCTTCCACAACAATCATCGATTCAAAGCATTAAGGTCTAAAACAGTTCGGTTGATCGGTGCCTCGATTTGCGGTAACTACCGAAGACTACCGCTTCCATACCGCACTCAGGAGATCGTTATCAAGCAGAGCCAGGTATACTCCCCCTCGCTTCTCAGTGGAATTAATTCCTTACTTTACCTTTCAATGCAAACAGGTTTGGTCAAATCCCTACCCTGGAAATTTATATGCAAATAGTTTATTTTTTTCTGAGCTTGTCCTCCACTAATTTCTAATGCACACGTATTTCATTATGTCAATCAATCAAGACGTTGATGGTTCATTACAAAGGCCAATGATAGAATAGGTTTTCAGTTGATATGGTTGCCCACTTTTAAACTCACCAATTGCAGTTAGTGCGCTAAGAATTAAGAATTTGTTTATCCTTGCAACTATATTAATGTACTATGAGAAATTCATTCACATCAAAATGATGTATGCATAGTTATAGCACTTTTACTTTGACGCCCTACTTTAAAAAAAAAAAAAAATGAATTCGTAAAATTTGTGAAGAGTAATAGAGGTTTTGTTTTGGTGTGTTTTTTATTTACATACACATATTCTTATACAGATCAAACATGACAAAGCAGACAAAGACAAAGGAGGAAGGTTCTAACCTTTTGAGTCCATCAGGTATGGCTCACTTCATAACCAGATGTAGATAAGATGATATTTTAACTCCGTCGAAAACTCAAAACTCTAAATGTGTTATATGCAGGACGTACGCCAAGTGAAAGGATGAAGTCAGTTCCTCAACGTTTGAAAGAAACAACTTATCAGGAGGATTTGGTAAAAACCAAATCAGGATCAAAATCTCTTTCTACCCGAAGCAAAGAGTTGCGGCGCCTTCAGTCATCAAACACTAAGACTTTTCCAAATAAGAGGGGAAACATATGTCAAGAAAAAGATGGGGGAATCCAACTTAAAGGTATGCATGGGTACCCGCTACAAATAATAATATAACTTCATATTTTCTATGTGAAAAATGCCAACGTGTCAAATGAGAGAGTGCATATCTACGTAATTGAGAATAATTGTACATAAGTTTTGTGCACTCCTTCCAGCAGGTCAAAGAACTTTAAAAGGCAACAATGACAAAAGATGCAAAAACATCTGCAAGGTGGTAAACCAATCAGTTGAACCATCTTCCAACATCAATGTAGACAAAAAAGAGGGGAGGAGCAACCATTCTCTTAGCAAGATTGTTGGCAAACGAAATGGAGTGCAAGGTGAAAATGAAACCAGAGACGAAGAGGTGGCAAGGAAAAACACCAGCACTTCTGAACATGGAAACCCGGAAGTTAAGCGACCAGGTAAATAGAAAATTTAAACTCAGCTGATTGTTCACCTCCTCAGAGTCTTTACATTATGTCTCATGGTTGTAACCACAGTTATTATTCCTATCTAATCGTAGACAATAAATTTTGAATTTTGTAGGGTACTATTGAACTAACCACTGAAATATGTTATTATAATGTTGCATCAACAGAAATTATTTTACAATGATTTCATAATGACAGTGGATGTGCAGGAAGTTCTAAGAGAGTAGTTATGGCTAAAAAAGTACTTGCAGCAACTACTTCATTTAAATTTTCTCTGACAATTATCAGTGCTAAAATACCAATTGTCTATTTTTACAATTTTGAATTTATATTTATAATAGAATATACGAGCCATCAATTCTAACAAATGTTTTAAGCAGGTGAGAAGAAACGAAAAAAAATCCATGGTCAGAGAAGTGCAAAAGTGTGCAGCGAATTACACCACACAATTGCACTGACTAGCGATGAAGAAGAAGATTTACTTCCAATCAAAAGACGACATTTGAGAAAACGTTATCAGGCAAGTATGGTAAGCGATGAAGATGAGGACATACCAGCGAAAATTCACAGACTAAGGGATGAACTACCAAAGCATCAGGTCCCAGGTAATCAAAATACGAAGTCACTCACAAGTGAATATGCTGTCAGTATATAAATTTATAGTAGTATGCTTCTGAAATTAACTCTGACTCAAGTACTATTACTTAATAATGAAAATGCAGATCTCTCCAGCAAGCGTCATTCAAATCTACTGTCAGAATATTGCTTAATTGACGAAGAAGAAGATAACGATTTTTCAGGCAAGGATGAGGATGAATTGATGGAAAAAAATGACAAAAGTGGTAAGAGACCGAGTAAAAGAAAATATCATATATTAGTATATGTGCATGTGAATCTAAAAACTTATTGCATCTGAATCAGAAAGTGTTGGAAAATACATATAATAATATTAACATTGCTGTGTGCATACTTTGGAGACACAGATGATACAATTGATGATAAAAAGGATGTTTCAAACAAAGTGCCAGATGGCAGGGAAAGTGGCGAAGCAATGCAACATGAAGAAAAGGCAAAATTGTCAATCCCAATAAATTGTCTACAAGAATTTCAACGTGAATGGACAATAAAAGTCATGGTTATTCGAAGAGGATCGCCGGAAGAATACAACACGGACAAAGGGTCGGGCTCGCTATGGAAGATAATATTGATGGATGAACAGGTATGTTTTTTAATCAAACTGTCTGTTAGTATCATGTACTTGTTATTATTCTTCAATAGTACAACACTGATGTGGCACTGTGTTAAAACTTATTAGGGAACATGTATACATGCAATTGCTTTTAATCAAGCAGCAGATTGTATGGAGCAATGGTTTGTAAAGGGAAGGACATATTTTATATCCAATGCAGTCCCAAAGCCGATCAACAAAAAGTTTCCAAGCGCACACGACAAGTTGGAAATATTTTTCAACGAGCAGACAGAAGTTGAAGAAGCTGTACCAAGAATTTCGTTGCAACGACTGTCATATAATGCCATTGCATTCAACAATTTGAAAGATCATGCTTTGAAGAATGGTATCATTGGTATGTAAATCATGACTCACTTAACTTGTTCAAAAGGTGCTTACAAATTACAACAATCAATTGTAGTAGAAGCAATAAATCATCTATCTCTTCTTTTCCAGATGTATTTGGAATTGTATCCTCAGTTGGTCCAATTACAACAGGACCGAAACCTGGAGGATTTGGGACTTCTACAAGACGAACTGTCCTGCTGAAAAATGAAAGGTACAGAGAAAAGATATGAAATGTCAATAAACTTTACCAACACAATGTGATATTTAACTATTGATGAAATGTCTTGTCCAGATGTGAATCAACTGCTTTAACGTTATGGGGAGACCTTGCCAAGATAGAAGGAGATGAGCTTAAAGAAATTGAATTGCAAAAGCCTGTCATTGCAGTTTTCAAAGTCAAGGCATCGTTTTTCCGAGGTGAAATAAAATAGAAATATCAACATTTCAAGATACATTAAACTCTTGAACTATGTACTGATTTTTGTTATGTATATTTCTCAGGGGAAATATGTCTATCTACAATAACAACATCAAGTCTGCATATAAACCCACCATTGCCTGAAGCGGATACTCTTAAAAAGAGGTCTGTGAAGTTAAAGATTATCACATTTCGTCCCGTGTATCTACGCTTCCTGCAAATGCTTTCTACTATGTTACTAAACTGAAATTTATTTGCCTGATAGTATGATGAAGGATAGCGAAGTCAACTCAAAAGCATGCGTGAAATCACTAAGGGAAGATGTTGAAAGGGTTTCGCTAAGACAAATAAGGGAAGATAACGAGAGGGTTACTGTGCACAAGAGATTCCGGCAGGGAGACTCCGTGTACACCGTGCGTAGTGGATCAGGGATCGCACAGGAAGAATAGGGGTGTGTGTAGGGAGAGAGTAAGTCAGTAGCAATGTCTGAGAGAGAGACAGAGGTTTGGCAGAGCTTCCGCGTATGGCAGTGTGTCCTCTTTTGTATGGAAAGGTTAACGATATATATATACTGGAGAACATGACCGTTGTAGTGTGGTTAATGCGCCCATTAATGGCGGCTTAATTAGCTTAACCATAACGGCACGTTCGTCCGAGTATATAGGAACCGTTAGAGCACGTGGTGCGCAAGTACCGGAACCGTTACGAGGTTGACCGGGTTTGACCGGATTGACCGGGTCTAGGGAGCTCGTGCCATAAATCTCTCAAAACAGTTACTAAAGGTCGCGCGCGGGCTTGGCTCGCACGCGACAGGGCTTACTCTAGCCTCCAAACCACAAAGTCCCTACAAGTCCCGTGCAGTGGTATGCGAGGGCTCTGTCTCGCAGCCCCCACATGGATCAGCTCGGCTGGTGATCCTGTGTGTGTGGAGCACAATATGGTGTGCTGGATGGTTGCCACGTGGCTAAGATCTGTCATGTCAGAAAGCAGTATCTACATTAGCCCCCTTTCTGCGCGTGAAGGCTCATAGCTGTATAGGCTTCCATGCGCGGAAACCAACATGTGCGTCGTCGCCACGCACCAATTCAAATACGGGTAGGTTCAGCCCCCGTGCGTGTCATTATGACCTAAAACCCCTAGAGTCGTGCCGTCTGACCTTTAGGGTTTTAGGCGTGACGTCAGCCCGTCCTGTGATTGCGCGATACGACGGTGACGGTTGCGATTCGACTACTGAAGGGACGCAACCCTTCATTCTTTTGGATAAATACCTTGTATCCCATTATTGCAAAGCATCACTTCTTTCTCTTAAAGTGAATGGTACCCGGAGATCTTCGAGAGCAGATCCAGATAATCAATCACCAGTTCAGAACTGCAAATCGTATTCTCCAATTGTGTATATCCAAGCAAGCTTCAAGGAAACAAGGTTGGCCTCGTTTACTTTTGATTTAAAATACCAGTGTTTGCCTTGAACCGCGTTGAATCTGTAAATCCATGAAATTTGTGAAGAGGCTTTTGGTCTTTGAACACGCTTCGTTTTAATCTTTCAACAATATCAACTCCCCAATTTCTGAAATCGGTACCGGAACTGTTTGCTTTGGTTTGCATAGATCTCAAATTCCAAAATTCAAACTGAAGTGTGGTGTGGTATTTCTCCCCCCTTTTTCTTGCCCTTTCGCAGGAATGGCCAAGACAAGAGTAACCAGACCCGTCAAGGAAGATGAAGAGATGCCGGAGCTTCCGCAGGCTCTGTGGCGTAAAGCCCCCTTTCTGGGTGGGAAGGATTTTTATCATGCGAGGGTGAAGGCGAAGAGGATGCCTGATCCTGTTCCAGTTGAGCGATTGTTGACACTGACTCGCCCAGTTAACTCAGCCTTGCTCGAGTTGGTTGGCTCCGAGGGTGTGGTTCGATTGGGGATCGAGAATGGGCACTTCCCATACACTGCGATTTCTACTCAGGCGTTTGTCCAGAAATTGGACTATATGGATGAGTGGATCGACCACGTGTTGGATCATCACGCCGAGACTCTCGATAAAGCCGGCATTTTCTTTGCTATCCGTGCTATGAAGGGTGCTGCCGTGAAGTTGGATCAGTCCATGCTTCTAGACCTTCTGTCCGGTTACTCGCCCGCGACTCACACGTTTCATTTTGCGGAGTTCGAGGCTGCCCCCACGCTCGAGGACGTTCAAATGCTGTATGAGCTTTCCCCCATGGGTGAGGTGGACCCCTTGAGTCACTTGAGGACATCTGCTGAAATGGCCTTGTACGCGCAGATGGAGGAGTGCCTAGCAGAGGTAAAGAAAATCTCCACTCGGTGGACCACTACAAAGCCTCTTCCGAACTGGCAGCTGGTGGATACGTCTGCGAAGAATACCTGGAACAAGTGGTTGCAGTACTTCTTCCGAGACTATGCGAACAGCAGCATTACTAAGAAGCTTTTGAGCGAGAACCCGGAGGCCGAGAATTATGTAGAGGGCAAGGGTTATTATTTGACCCTTTGTGCCTTTCTCTGTGCTTGGCTGTCGAGGTATCTGATTGATGGTCACCCCCATGACGGGGTCTTCTACCATGTGCTGCCACTTGCCGTGAGGCTCGCTCTTGGCCAGAGAGTCGCACTCGGACCCTTGGTTTTGGGCACGCTATATTATAGGCTGGATCAGCTGGTTCTGGCGATGAGGGAATCGCGGGGCCGCCTCGATGTTCTGACCTTTGTCAATATCAGCTTTTTGACAATGTGGGTTTTCGAGCGCTGGTCGTCTTATGCTCCAACTCCCCTCCCACTTGATAAGTGGTGTCCCCCAGGCGAGACGGAAGCGCGCAACAGCGGAAGAGCTGCGAGATGGTTTGGAGCAAGCAACACCAAGTGCACTTGGAGTTTGATATGCGACAAACGAAAGGAGTTTACTGCCAGGCCCTATGCCACACGTGTTGAGAATGTGCGGTGGTTCCCAAAGCTATACCCTTCCAAAGGTATGGTCTTGTCAGAAGACCTTCTCTTTGAAAAGGGGCCGCATTTCCACGAGCGCTATCGTGAGTTCTTTTGTTGGTGTCTGCGAGGTTCCCTTCCTGCCCTTGCAGAGCATATTCGTGAGCTCGCGCCAAGGTATGAAAGGCTTACAGTGGATGTTGACCCCACTCGGGTCTCTCCTCAGTTCGGTTTCGATGCGGTGGCCCCATCGATCTGGCCCAGTCTATTATCAGAGGGTGCTACAAGCGTTTGCTGACAAAGGAGTGCAAGACGGTCCTCATGAGCAATCTTCCCTTCGAGCAGCCTGCGGGAACTCGCAAGGGTGGTTGTTCCCAGAACTGGCTCGCATACTGGGCTGCCCAGCAAGCGAGGATTGAGACGGAGGCGGCGGCGCAGCCAGGAAGGGCCCCCTTGATCAAGAGAAACTCTTTTCCGTTTCGCCCCAATTGCAGTTTGAGCGAGTCTGAGTATGGTTGCTACTCGCTGTGGGACCGCGAGAATCATTTGTGCCCCGATTTCATTCTGAAGGAGCAAGTCGACGCAATTAAGAAGGGTGACGCGCAGGTCATCAAATATAGCAAGGCGTTTGCTGAGGTAAGCAATTTCCTTATGTGCTTTAAACTTTTTGATTTTTTTCTTGCGCTGACGCTTTTCGTTCTGTATTGTTCAGTGTCATGTGCGGAGGTTCGCAGCTGGTGATCGCTCCAAATCGCTGGTGGACACCATTGTTGCCACCAGAAGGAAGGGGGAGTCGTACCGGCTAGCATGGAGGATGGATGCCGAGGTCGAAACAAAGGTTCGCGGAGTCATGAACACTTTTGCTGACTCGCTGATAGACAACCCTCCGGCTCCGTCTCCTCCTAGAGATGACCCGTCCCCTCCAGCGACTGCGGCGTCGAGAGTGAAGAGACCTAGGCAAAAGGGAATTACAATTTCCTCCCCTAGGAGTGCTCCAGCTTCTCCCCCAGTGAGGTCCCTTTCCATCAAGGACAAAGGCAAGGGTCGTATGCCCAGCAAAGTGCGAAAAGATCTCGCAGTTGAGACTTTCGTTCCGTTCAACCAAGAGGAGGCAGAGAGACAGGAGCCCCAGGCAAGTGACGAAGAAGAAGAAGCAACAGTTGTGATGTGCGAGGAAGAATCAGGAGGTACTTCCGTCGCATCTCCTTGCCTTTTATCTTGACTTCTCTGCAGTTCTTTTCTTTGAACCAATTATGTATTCGCAGATGATGATGATGAAGCCGTTGGTGGCCTTGTGGCCAAGAGGCAAAAGAGAGATGCCCATTCTGGCATTTCAGGTAAGCAAATGCGGAGAACCCTCAGGTAATTATTTTGAGATCTATGCGCATACTAGGCTGTAGCCACTTGAGGCAAAATCATGACTGGTTTACTCGCATCCCAGGTCACGCTTCTATTAAAGATTTGCTTAGTGAGGATACACTGATAGGGCACGGTTCCACGTCCCTAGTGTACGATGAGGATACCTCAATCCCACCTTCGCGTGGAGGTGCTTATTCTTAGCTTTAGTAAAGATAGCGAAATAACTTATAACACAAGTTACCTCACATTATCGCATTTGGTATCGCAGGTCATGCTGAGGAACCTGAGCTGGAGCAGAGAAGTCAGCCTTCTGCATCCCATGTTCCAATTTCGAGCTCCCATACCGAGAAGCCCGTCGCAGCCGCTGGACACGCAAGTGAGCATCTCGAGGATGTCATCGAACTCTCCGATGATGTCGAAGCTGATGCTGTGCCGATGGACGAAGGTGTCCGTACCGGTGGTGAGGAAGAAAGGACAAGTGATGCTAATGTTTTCGCATCTGGGAGTGTCCTCCGCCCAGCGACTTCGGCTGTCCCTTCGCCTCCGGCGATGACTGAGCCAGAAGCACCTATTCCTGCGTGGAGCATTTGGGGCTCGCAGGTTGGGAATGTAGTCGCAGCTGGTGCGGCCTACACTCTTCCCCCTGACTATGAGAGGCTGGAGCTCGCAGCTGATAGGAGAGCCATGGAGCGAGGGCAGTCTTCGAACAACCCAGTGGCCCGCATCCCTTCTCTTCATGAAATTCTGGAAGGCACTGGTAAGTAAAGATTTACCGTTCGCACGTCGCATTATACCCTTGCGAGTTCTGACATTATAACCATTTTTGATGTCTCAGGTTTGAAGGAAACCGATGTAGACTGGGTGGTTCGAATGCGTCTCAGATACCCCCGATCGTTTGTGAGATCTCTGGAGATCGGACCTTTTGACAGGAGGCTATTCCTTACTGAAGCCATCTGGATACTGGAGCAGCTGTCTGCGGCTACACCTGCGACCATTTCGGCCCAGAGTGCTGAATTGCTGTGTGGCATGTGCCAAAATCTCCTGTTCAAAGTCCAAGGCAGACTTGGTTTCAAATTCCTCAAGGACAGAGTTACACTGATTCGCGCAGCTGTAACTTTGAATCTCGGTCACCAGAATCTCGCAGCTGAGATGCAGAAGGTGGAGCAGCAAAAGCAAAAGGTTGATGAAGCTTTGAAGCTGTATCACGAAATGAATGCCAAGTGCGAGCAACTGAAGCAAGAAGTGAAACAAGTGGAGAAGCTGAGCGAGCAATTCGAGCCCCAAGATTCCTTAATCAAGAATTTGTTTTGACTTTTCGAATTTTGAAAAGAAAACAGGAAAATGGCTGAGACATTAATGTAATGTTTTGAAACATTAATGTAATGTTGCTAGGGTTTCTCCCCCTTTTTTTTAACAACAAACAATGAGTTTGCCCGTTTTGCCCTTTTCGGGATTTGATTGGACATTTCTGTGCATATCCAATTATGACATCAGCAATTGATTTTCTGCTTGATTTTCGCGCTAATTTCTCGGCAGATAAGCATGCTTCCGTTGGGAAGTCCATCCGAATCATGACTATCCGTCATTTATTAGGATACGCAACTGAATCGTCGTAGCCTTTAGTAGGGTAATTGATTGTTACCGCTTTTCAAGGCGTAAGTGATTGAACTTACCCTCTTTTTGAATTTTGCTGACTCATCTTAGGCAACCGAAGAGTCTCCACAGGGTCTATATAAACCCTGTCTTTGCCATTTGGGTTCTTCATCCCAAACATGTGCTTTGCCGTGAGTCCTTACGACTGCTGGCTTCAACGCTTGTTTTTCGTTGATTCATGGCAACTTCAAGTTTTGAATCCTGAGTTTGCGCTTTGTGCTATAGAAATAGTTTCCAAGATCCACTTTATGAGGCTTATTGCTGTTTATAACCATCATAAAGAGGATGCAGATAATACCTCATGTGTGTTCGAAGAAATTTCTTCGTGTATTATGTGTGCAGGTCATGTTTCCGGCCGCCTCGTGGCGAGGTGCAGCGCCGAAGTGACCGTGCTACCGTCTCGTAATGAACGGCGGAATTCTCCTCCAGCATCCCTGGAGGAGGATTTCTTGCCTCTTCGTTCTTGAACTCAGGAGGCTAGCCAATGCCCTTGTTTATCAGGACAAGGAGCCCAGTACCAGAGGAATGACCGCTTCCCCTGTTTTGCACGACTGCATACGCCGGAACAGGTGGTTCCTCTGGTACATATCTTGATCAGACAGGGGCCTTGTCAGATCCTGAGATCTTGGACGTAGCATCACCCAGATCTTGCTGCCAGGGACGTAGCGAATGGCGAGTTGATCTCTTCGCATAAGCATCCTACTTGCTACAGATCTTTGGCCGCAGATCTGTGCATTGCGTAGCTGGTGTTAGGACCGTTAGGTTCATCCTTTTTCAGTCAGGATTCCCGCGATGTGTAACTTCGTGCTTGTAAGTTACTTTTCGAATGCATTGTAAGCCATGTTGGCTGCTGTAGTTAGATTCGAGCTTTTCGCTTGTAAGCTGTTATCTAGATAGATAAATTGTAAGTCATTTGACTCATAATGATATATAGCTTTTGTATTATCTGCTCTCTTTGCATCAAAATACAATTTCGCATGCGCTTCAGCTTGCTTTGCCTTGCATAATCCCATGTAATGATTTCACATATGCGATGTCAATTCGCGGACGTTTCGCTAGATCATTCGAGATCGTAATTTCGCAGCTGTGCCATCTTGACGGATGGGCTTGTAGTTGGTCGTTGTAAATCATATGAGATCATGTTCACAACTTTACTATCGTAACAGATAGTTTTTAACAGATCAATTAAGATCGTTGAGTGGTGCGAATTGCTGTCATAGAAGATAGGCTTTATTAGAGAATTGCTTGAGATAGTTTCTCGCATAAATTGCTATCGCAGCAGATAGACCTTTAGAAGATCTAGCAAGATGGTTCTGCAGTTGCGTTGCCCTCGTAACAGACGGGTTTGGGTGATCAACTAAAATCACTTTGCGTATAGATTGCTATCGTAACAGATAGGCTTAAGAAGATCATATAAGATCGCACTTGCATAAACCGCTATCGTGAGAGATAGGATTTTGATGATCGATTGAGATCGTTTTTTGTATTTTGCTGCTATCGTAAGAGATAGGCCTTGGATGATCACTTAAGATCGCATTTGCATTGGCTGCCATCGTAAGGGATGGGCTTTAGATGATCAATTAAGATCGTATTTATGTTGACTGCTATCATGAGAGATAGGCTTTGATGATCACTTAAGATCGCATTTGCGTTTGGCTGCTATCGTAAGAGATAGGCTTTAGATGGTCAATTAAGATCGTATGTGTTGACTGCTATCGTGAGAGATAGGCTTTGATGACCACTTAAGATCGCATTTGCGTTTGGCTGCTATCGTAAGAGATAGGCTTTAGATGATCAATTAAGATCGTATGTGTTGACTGCTATCGTGAGAGATAGGCTTTGATGATCACTTAAGATCGCATTTGCGTTTGGCTGCTATCGTAAGAGATAGGCTTTAGATGATCAATTAAGATCGTATGTGTTGACTGCTATCGTGAGAGATAGGCTTTGATGATCACTTAAGATCGCATTTGCGTTTGGCTGCTATCGTAAGAGATAGGCTTTAGATGATCGATTGAGATCGCGTTTGCTATCGTAAGAGATAGGCTTTGATGATCAATTAAGATCGCGTTTGTATTTGCTGCTATCGTAAGAGATAGGCTTTGATGATCAATTAAGATCGCGTTTGTATTCGCTGCTATCGTGAGAGATAGGCTTCGATGATCAATTAAGATCGCGTTTGTATTTGCTGCTATCGTAAGAGATAGGCTTTGATGATCAATTAAGATCGCGTTTGTATTTGCTGCTATCGTAAGAGATAGGCTTTGATGATCAATTAATATCACGTTTGTATTTGCTGCTATCGCAGCGAATAAATCATTGTTAACAGCAATAACAAATTAAATAGAGCAATATAAACGGCTAGAAATATGAACTTCTCATTTGGGAGAATTCTTTTATTATAACACTCTCACATGGGAGAGATAGGATTACAATCCTCTCATATGGGAGAGGAGATTGCGTCAATCATAGCCACATGAGACATTAAGCAACTTTATCATAAAACGTATGAAATAAGAGAAGTCAAGGATAGTACTTCTTGATCCAGCGCATGTTGACTGAGCTTGGAGTTGAGGTTGTGCCGTGCAACCTTCGTATGCTGCAGTAGCCACTATCGAAGACTTCTGTGACTTCGAAGGGTCCTTCCCAATTAGCTGCGAACTTTGGATGAGTTGCTTCTCGCATGCAGTGGTCAGATGCGCGCAAGACCAGGTCGCCAACTGCGAAATCCCGTCGCTGGACTGTCTTGTTATAGGCGCGAGCGATTCTTTCTTGGTACCGCTTGTTAGTCCTTTTGGCTTGTTCTCGCTTTTCTTCCAGCAAGACTAAATCATGATCACGTTGATTTTCATAGAGTGCATGGAAGGCCAGCCTTGCCGAATTGACTCTGACCTCCGCAGGTACTACAGCTTCGGCCCCATAACATAGTAGAAATGGCGAGGCCCCTGTAGGTGTCCTTGGAGAAGTTCTGTAGGCCCACAGAGCTATGTTAAGGGAGTCGGCCCACTTCTTGTGGTCATCTGCGACCATCTTGCTCAGAATTCTCAACAGCGTTTTGTTAGTCGCTTCGGCTTGTCCGTTTCCCTTTGGATAATAGGGGGTAGAGCATATCTGCCTGATGTTGTACTCCGCGAGTTTCGTAGCTACCTGACGATTAACAAAAGGAGTACCGTTATCTGAAAGAATAGTATTTGGGGTTCCGAACCTGCATACGATGTTTTCCTGGATGAAGTTAACCACAGCCAGCGCGTTTGCCGTCTTCAGTGGTGTTGCTTCCACCCATTTGGTGAACAGCTCGGTTGCAGTGAGAATGAAATGGTTCCCATGTGACGTTGGTCGGATGGGGCCAATGAAGTCCAAAGCCCATGTGTGAAATGGCCATGGCGTCCCTAATGCATGTAGATCCACGGCGGGAGCGTGCACTAGGTTTCCTTTGAATTGGCATTCTTGGCAGCGTCGCACCTTGGTGCGGCAATCGACTTCCATCGTGGGCCAGAAGTATCCGATCGAGAGGAGCTGTCTGCACAATTTCGCACCTCCCTGGTGTTCCACCTGATGAGAAAGGTCCATGACTTCTTGTGCTTCCCTGCCGTCTAGGCATCGCAGCAAGTTACCCTCATGACCTTTTCGCCAAAGCAGGTTTTCCTGAACCATGTATCGAGAAGCTTTCCTCTTCAATTTGTCGGCTTCCTTTCTCGATTCGGGTACGGTGCCCTGGGTGAGGAATTCGAACAATGGCTTCCTCCAGTCTGTGTCGTCATCGGTTAGAGCGATGAGTAGAGAATCTTTGATTAGTGCGCAACTTTCGCACTTCCCTTGTATCAGGGCTGCAGCTGTTGACATGCTTGGCCAATGAATGCCATATCTCTGAGCTTTCCTGTAGATTGACACCTCGCTTTCTCCGCAAGCGTGTTGGTGAATCTTTTCTAACAGCTGTTGTCCCTCTTGCTCGGAGACACATCGCATGAGCATTCCTCCAGGACCCTTGTAGTAAAGGGTGTTGTCGTGGATGCAATATCCTTTCGTGAGTGCCCAGCTTTCGCTGCTGGTCCCTTTCGCAATAGCTTGCAGGATTGCTTTTCGCCAGTCTGCGTCATCCATGTGTTCGTCGTCGCACACATCTTCTGTTAATGCCGACGATGTTCGCACTTCGATGGAAATCCTTGCGGGGCATTTGTCTATGCTGACCTTAGATCCCAGAGTCGCTAAGGCGTCTGCATGCCTGTTGTCCGCTCGGGACTTGTGCTCGTATTTCACGTCGCAGAATTGCTGCATCAGCTTTTGCACTAGGGTGCGGTATGGCAGGAGTTTGATCTCCTTTAAACCATATTCGCCCGAGGCCTGCTTAACAATCAGTTTGGAATCTCCCATGACTGTTAAGTTGCTCACTTCCAAAGCTTTCGCCGCACGGAGCCCCGCGATAAGAGCCTCGTATTCCGCCTCGTTGTTCGTGACTGCGAAGTTGAGTTTTGCGGACATCTGTATGACTTCCCCGTCTGGCTTTGTCAAGACTATCCCGATGCCTCCGCCTTTTCTGGTTGACGAACCGTCGAAGTGGAGGGTCCAATAGGGCACGTCGATCGCGTAGATTTCTGGGCCTTCGAGCTCTTCCTCGATCACGGGTTCGTGGCTGTTGTCGGGAAACTGTGCCAACAGATCTGCTACCGCCTGCGACTTGATTGCTCTCGGTTTTACGCATGTGATATCGTATTGAGAGATGGTCATGTACCATTTCGCCAATCTCCCGCCCGGAGTAGTGTGAGTTAGCAGGTATCGTATGGGGTCGCTTTTGGTGACTACCACTACTTTGTGCGATGCAAAATAGTGTCTCAACTTCTCTATTACGAAGAATAAAGCAAGGCAATGACGTTCGATGTCTGTGTACCTTGATTCAGCAGGCTGCACAATGCGAGAGATGTAATAGATGGGTCTCTCTTGGCCTTCATACACCTGAGCCAAGAGTGCTCCTATAGATTTCCTTGTCGATGTAAGGTATAGCAGAAGCGGTGATCCCAGTTGAGGCGCGATCATTATCTTTGTTGATGTGAGTAGCTCCTTTAGCTTTTCGAATGCGGCTTCGTGATCAGGAGCCCAGTTGTACGCGGCGTCCTTCTTGAGAAGAGTGCTGAAACAGCATGTGATTTCGGCGATTGCTGGGATGAATCTCCGCAGATATGACAATTTTCCCAAGAATGTTTTCAAGGTACTTTGGTTGTGAGGTGGCGTCATGCTGATGATGGCTGACACTTTCGCAGGGTCAGGCTCGATCCCTTGGCGATGGACTACGCATCCCAAAAACTTCCCCGAGGTCACGCCGAATGCGCATTTCATGGGGTTCATTTTTAGTTGAAAGCTCCTGCATCTGTTGAACACCTTTCGCAGGTCTGCAAGGTGATCTGCTTCATGCTTGGATTTGACTACCAGGTCATCCACATAGAATTCCACTTCTTTGTGCATCATGTCGTGGAATAGAGCCATCATGGCCCGCTGATAGGTTGCGCCTGCGTTCTTAAGACCGAATGGCATTACCGTGTAGTTGAATACCCCCACGGGAGTGATGAATGCAGCTTTCCTTGCATCTTCGGGATCCATCTTGATTTGATTGTATCAAGTGGGAGGGGAGTGTATTGACTACCCGCGTTTCCCCAGATTGTCGCTGGTGGAGGCAGAGTATACTGCAGAGCTGGGTTGGACGCCAAAGCCGGGGGCTGAGAGGCGTGAGCAGCAGGGGGCAGCATTTGTGCCGTTGACCCTTGGACCGAAGGCAACTGCGTTGCTGACGGTGGAGTTTGCAGATGAGGGTTGGGAGGCGTGACTGACACTCCCAATCCCGGAGCGGTAGGGGTTCCTCCTTCCTGAGGGATAGCGGTGGCTGGTGGAGGATTTGGCGCAAGGGTGCCCAGAACGGCCAAGATCCGTTCTAACTGCGCGGACTGAGACTTGAGAGCTTTTGCCTGACTTTGGACAGTGGCGTCCAAAGACTCTAAAGTTGGCGCCTCGCCGGGAGTCGTCGGAGTACGGCGAGCCTCGTCTCCCGAGGGAGTTTCGGTGGAAGGCGATCGGTTGCTGACATCGTCCTCCTGAGACATGGTTGCTTTTGCTGGTAAGTTTCACGTCGGGTTCACCAAAATGTGCACAAGAGATTCCGGCAGGGAGACCTCCGTGTACACCGTGCGTAGTGGATCAGGGATCGCACAGGAAGAATAGGGGTGTGTGTAGGGAGAGAGTAAGTCAGTAGCAATGTCTGAGAGAGAGACAGAGGTTTGGCAGAGCTTCCGCGTATGGCAGTGTGTCCTCTTTTGTATGGAAAGGTTAACGATATATATATACTGGAGAACATGACCGTTGTAGTGTGGTTAATGCGCCCATTAATGGCGGCTTAATTAGCTTAACCATAACGGCACGTTCGTCCGAGTATATAGGAACCGTTAGAGCACGTGGTGCGCAAGTACCGGAACCGTTACGAGGTTGACCGGGTTTGACCGGATTGACCGGGTCTAGGGAGCTCGTGCCATAAATCTCTCAAAACAGTTACTAAAGGTCGCGCGCGGGCTTGGCTCGCACGCGACAGGGCTTACTCTAGCCTCCAAACCACAAAGTCCCTACAAGTCCCGTGCAGTGGTATGCGAGGGCTCTGTCTCGCAGCCCCCACATGGATCAGCTCGGCTGGTGATCCTGTGTGTGTGGAGCACAATATGGTGTGCTGGATGGTTGCCACGTGGCTAAGATCTGTCATGTCAGAAAGCAGTATCTACAGTTACGCTAACAGAACTAATGGAGCGTCCTTTATATGATTTCAATGTAAGATCGTAGCCCTTTTTAATATTATATATATATATATTATTCACAATGTAAATTATTATTCAAAAAGAATTAATCTATGATATTGCTTCATTTTCAGGATGAATATTGCTCTTTAAGAGCAAAAATTGTCCGTGTTGCTAATGTGGAAAAGCCTTGGTATGATGCGTGCAACAAATGCGACAAGAAGATTGTCAGTGTAGGAAAAACAAAAGAATGTACAAAATGCAAAAAGATAAATCCTGAATATCACTTGAGGTAAATTATAGAATACTTATCTTACAAATTCATTTAATTGTTGCTTTCTCAAATGTTACCTCCAACTTCGAACGCTCAAAGTGCGCCGGCATCCTTGTAATTGACATTGCAGGTATTTCATGAAGGTGATAGTCGCGGACGAAGAGAATGAAGTTAGCCTAAACATATTTGACGCGGCTCAAAAAATTATTGGAAGATGTGTTGAAGAGTTTGTAATCGACAAAACACAAGTAAGCATCCATTGTGCATAATTTAAAAATAATTATTTTTAATAACTAACATAGTGTTGTTATTATGTTTACAGCAGCGAAAACTTCTGAAGGATATATGCAACAAAGAGTTTATTTTCATCATAAAAGTGGACAAGTATTTAGATGAAGACCGTAAACTGGGAAGAGTTGTTGCGGAGCAAGTGGATGATGTGGAAGATACATATGCAACAAAGACAGGAAGAACTATCAAAATAGAGAAGAATTAATGGACAAGTTGTATGAATTCTGCAGGAGAAATTGTGTACTTCGTTGAAATTTTGTACTTCGTTGACTTTTTATTTAATGAAAACATCATCGCCAATTTTGGTGCCATTTGCTTTTGTGGCCAACTGGCCATCCTGTGAAAAGATCTTTTTTATTAACTATGCATTATGTATTGTTCAACATTATTCTGAAGCGTACTTCTTAATAGATAAAGCTCACGTGCAACGCACGTGTTCTTTACTAGTCTTTGAAAACAAAACATTATTCCAGTCTACCGGAAGAGAACAACAACCCATCCATCAAGACGACGAGTGCAAGTGGTAGATCTGGTCATGAAAGTCTTGAATTGGCCGCAGTGTTGTCGGAGACGAATAGGCGCCATATCTAGTCTCCGTCGCATCAGCCACCAACTCAGGTAATGTAGCTACTAAATCCATGTCACCGATACTCCATTCTTCTATAGCAAGTTTGGCTTCGCTGGTCTCCATACTGTAACAAAGAACTACTAATAACAACAAGAAGGTGGTGATCGAACCTGTGATCTTCATAGCAGCTGCTGAAAGAAAAAAATAATATCTCTGATGAACCACACATAAATAATTATGATAACGGGGTGATGTTTGCTAGTGATAGTATTTATAATGATGAGTTGTGTATTGTAAGAGGAGTAATTTGATTATCACTCAAACTGGTTTTCATTACCGAATTTGAATTGGATATTGTAGATTAATAGTTATCCTAATCTGCTCCTTAGATGGATTATTAGCACTATTGTTTTTATACGTTTTTAAATGAACTTTTGTTTACTTTTTTATAACTTTTTTTTAACTTAAATTCAAATATTGGTATAAACTATTATAAACTAATCTCACAATAGTTTCAAGATAATATTAATAAAAAAAACTATAAAAACAAAATTGAGATTTACATGTTTGTCGTCTACTCGGTTTGAACTCAGGACCTCATTATTGCAGTCAGGGGCTTTTAAATGCTATACTTGAGCAAGCACCGATTTGCAAAACTATAAACGAATTCAATGCATAGAAAAATATATAAATTTATAAACGATTTAAGTGTGAAAATAGTAGAAAGTGAGTGTTGACTCACTGGTAGAGCGTTTGAAGCTCTAAAAACTGCGAAATACTCAAAAAATGCGAAATACTATCATAATTCAATACAAAAAGGTAAATATGAAACAAAACAAAGTGGTTCTACAAACTGTTTTAATATAGGCTTAATTACTTAATAATAGTATAAAGTAATATAAAAATAGATTAATTTCCTTTCTAAAAAAAATAGATTAATTTCAAAATAATTATAGTATGAAAATTATACAACTATTCAATTGAAAAAATGAATGAATTGCTGTGCAAATATCTTATCCTTGGTATAGCTATTCCTTTTGCTAATCAAGCAAATTCCATTGTTTGGGATTCAGCCTCGCCTCGGATAAATGTACCACTAAAGATGCTTACAACAGCATTCGCCCTCCTATCACTCGCAATCTTAATAGGCTTTGGAAACTTCGTCTAGAGCCAAAACTCCAATGCTTCATTTGGAGCCTCACTTGTGGTAAATTATCTTTGAAAGAAAATGTTGGTTCTCACCAACTCTATATTACTTTGTGCACTTTCTGTACCAAACCGTAATCTCTCACCCACCTTTTTGAAGACTGCTCCCAGTCTCAACCAGTTTGGCAACACATTATCCGTAACACAAATTCAACCTTATGGAATTATACGCACTTTGGGGACTGGATACATGATGTACAAAGAAATCTGCTTGCTTCAGAAAATATGTTTCAGCCCATACGCAGAAGATGGGCATAATTAAATGATTGAAGAACGGGGTCACGACATACATGAATCTGACCGGAAACGACGTTCTAAAGACAACTCGTGACTTTGTCAAGACCACCATGCTAGTTTGGGCTAATTCGGTTGTTTAGGGTACAGAATCATCAAATTTGCTATTTTAGCAATAATCTTTTGGTTAATTAGGAGGTCAATTTCAACCTGTATTGTGTGATTCTTTTTCCAGCATGCTTTCATTAGTATGACTTTAATTTAGACTAATTTTTGAGGTTTTTCTATTTTTTACAAAATACATGTTTTTTACTATTTAAGTTCGGCTTGTGGACTGATTTTATTAGATAATTGATTATTGAATTTATTTCAGAAAATAGTGAGTATGCTATGAACCCAACGGAGATTCTCTCACGATTTCCCTTCAGTATTTGTTGCTTCATGGTGCTCCCAAAAACGCCTGATTCAATCATTCATCAATTGGTATCATAGCTCATAGCTATGTGGGAAGAAGATCGTCATAACCATGGTGCATGGACGACCTGGCAGCTACGGGGAGTTTCCTACTGAGGAAGCCTCCCAACAGGAACGTAACGCCTAAGACGTTATGATGATACAAGATATGCAAATGCAATTGTAGACCTAACCCATCGTCTTGCGGTGCGGTATTCGCAGCGGTTGCAAATTTAATCGACACTTAGCGGCACGGGAATTAAAGGATTGCAAGGCATTTGATCACGACTTGCAGCCCACGTTCGAGATTCGCCAGAATGGTGATTCCGTTGGGCAGAACGAGCGTTATGAAGGAGCGAGTTTGAAGATTGATGTGTCGGGTTATTCCGGTACGTTTGTAGTTGAACATATTGATGGTGATGCAATCCTTTATAAACATATCTCAAATCCAAACGATAGTTTTGTGGATTGGTATAAACCACCTACTTATGATGACTATGGAGATGAAGAGGATGATTTGAATAAGGTGGAAGAAGATTATACTTTAGATCTTCCGATTTATGAGATGATTTCAAATTCATGTTCATTAGTCTGTCCATGATTTCTCCATTCAAGTTGCCATCTTTCTGTTCTGATCAGTTCTAGGTGGATGAAGTACTCTTATGTGAGCCTAAAGTGAACTCGAGGACGAGTTCTTTTGAAGAGGGGTGACTGATGCACGAAGAAATTTGTCTGCTTCGGAAAATAAGTTTCGGCCCATACGCAGGATCAGAAATAGAATTGAAGGATTGAAGAACGTCACGCCATACATGATTCTGACCAGACACGACGTTCCAAAGATAACTCGTTACTTTGTTATGAGCACCACACTAATTTGGCTAAATTCGACTGTTCAGGTACGAAATCATCAAATTTGCTACTGTGGATACCTTTATTTGTGTCACTATCAGTAGGCCACATAATGCACTGGAGAGGACGTGTATCCACGTCGTGCTCCATAAATCACCATAGTATTCTCTTAGTCTACACATATGCGAAGGATTGTGAGACAGGGTCCTTTGGCATATGTGTCTCGTGCTTACGAGACTTGGGGGTACGAATGGCTTGGAGGCTGGAGCAGGGATTGTCGCATGCGAGGCGCGTGTTGGAGTAGATGGCCTAGAGGCAATCTTTATTTAGTATGAACATTATTTTGGCTAGAATATTCATTTATTATTTATAGAGATATTTAATATACTGAAGTTCTTAGATTACAATTGTTGTTTATCTTAAATATTTCTAGTCCATTATATTGCTTAATAGCACGACCACTGTAGACTAGTATGTGGGCAGATTAATATGGAGATACCAAGTCTAAAACATGGGTATGCATTAGGAGTAATGGCATACTGGATTGACCCACCACGAGAAGGTTACATATAAATTAATGTCAGAAGTGCTTCTCGTAGTGACAATGGTGTTCCTTAGACTTGAAGTCACTAGATATTCTGGTTGTGAAATATCATGTTTTGATATTATCAAAGGTTACACCGTAACTGGGTAAATATGAAGATGGTAATCGGGCATGATAGGAAGCAAGCTAAGAGATGATAGTGATGTAGAAAGGATTTGTCCCTCCTACATAATGAAAGTAAATATTCACGGCCACTTGAGGGGTAGTGCTTATGGAATGTTGGACCGACTCGGATAAATCAATATAGGATATTGATGTTATCTGTATAGATAAGCCTATTCCCAGGATCGAGAAACTATGGATTGAATATACGAGTGTGGCGCTTATGTCTCGTGTCCAATCCGAATATAAAGACAAAGTGATATATACAACACTATAACATTAAGCACATGGTTTGTCGGATCACTGACTATTTCTGTTATTTGGGTGGCATAGATGTGTTGCTAGACACCACTATATGTTTGTAATTGTTACTGTCAAATAAGTACAAACCTACGGAGTCACACACATTATGGATTAAACTGGATGTGGATATTAATTGGTTTGACTAATTAATTAAAATGATCAAAACGCAGCCACATGCAAAGTTAGTTGAACTAAGTTGCAAAATGGACAAATTCGTGTATGGACGTGACTAGTATTGGGGCACGTTTGTAGTTAATAAGGATTTATTAACTATATAAGGGGAGTCCTAGCTCTAGTATTTCACAAGAGAGTTGCCACTGAGTGAAATAACAAAGCAAGGAGAGAGAGCTCCAAAGGTGCCGTCCGCCGCTACCTGTCGGCCAAGGTGGTTCCCCCCCCCCCCCCCCCGTTGCTTCGTTTTGCGTGATCCATTCGCCTCCCACTTTGACGTAGCTAGCAGTAGACGTGAAGGGGATTCCAACTCGCAATCGTAGGTGTGGATACCGGTAGAGACGTGGACATCATTTTGTGTTGTGATCACACAATCAATCAAGGTACATCATCGTTTACTTTCATCATGTTATGAATGCTTGTCTGCGATCCGTGGAAGGATTTGATCAGGAATTTTATTATATTCCGCTGCATCACCTGCATCAAAACCCTGCAGCGCGGGCCTCGCATGCGACCCTCGTATGTTATCCAGAGATTTGCAATTGAACCGTTCAGGTCCCTGTATTTGCGTACCACAATTTATATATGTACGGGCTACGAACCATCTAACTAGGAGCACGTTGTGTCCACACATGATTCCATCACCATCGTGGATGTTTACCCACGTCCACCCTATTACGCATGCATATATAGGAGGTCTGTTCAATTTTGTATCACTCTCGAGCACTAAAAATATTAATTTGTGCGTTTGTTTTGTTCTCCTACTTCCAGGAACACAAGTTGATTGCTCCAGATCAACCCACGCCCCCCCCCCCCCCCCCCCCCATGTCTACAACTACTTTAGTAATAATCTTTTGGTTAATTAGGATGTCAATTTCAACCAGATTTGGGTCATTTTTTTCCGTCATGATTTTCTTAAGTATGACTCTAATTAGAATAATTTCTAAGATTTTGCTATTTATGGAAAAGGTCCTGTTTTTTTACTATTTGAGTCCGCTCGTGGACTTATTTAATTAGAGAATTAATTTATTAAATTTATTTTAGAAAACAGTGAGTTTTCTGCAAACCCCATGGAGGTTCTTTCATGATTCCTTTTTTCTGTCCGTTGCTTCCTACTGCTCCCAAAAACACCTGATTTAATCCGACGTCAATACAAGAACAGCATGGTCAACATCACAATTTAGGAAAACATTGTGGCACATGGGTTACTAGATTTGGATACACTCTTCGAGAACTTTGGTTAGCACGTAATAAAATATTTTCCACCAACGACCTTTTGAGTTACATGCCTCATAAATCAAAACCACCATAAGACTATTGTTATGACGAAGCGGATGAATCCGGGTATCAAGCAAGAACGATAACAAAATATAAAGAACGAGAGACAAGAATTTTAAAGTGGATCGCTAGTTTGAATACTAGCTACTCCACAACCTGAACCTGATTTTATTAAGAGAAACAAACCCGAAAAAACCCGATTACAATCGCAAACACACGCACGCGCAAATAAAAAGCTCACAAATATTTCTAGTTGTTCTTGCTTCTATGTCGTGTGTGTTCTGTGATTGCTCCCCCTAACTTATTACAAAACCAAAAAGTAATTCCAATATATAATGCCAATGCACCATGTATGCTGCCGAATTGTTTTGTTCTCTAAGCCAAAGGGAATGTTTGACTTTGACAAAAAAACAATTCATTCCTTATTGATTTCTTGGACCAAAAGCTATTGCCAATAAAGATGATTCCAAGTCAAACTTTAACAAATCTCCACCTTGACTTGAATCATCTCAGCAACCCTGAACCAGAACTGATGTTTCTCTTGAACCTGAAACAGATGCGTCTCCCTGAATCTGAAACGAGCACGCCTCCACCTAGAACCAGACTCGAATATATTCACTGAGAAAACAGGACTGAATGTATTCCCGATGTGCTCCAAACAGCGTCAGAACTAGTGCACCATGACAAGTACCTTGATGTCGTCCAGACCAGATGCACCGACGACAAGTGCCACAAATTTTCATGCCAGATGCGCCCCGTATGCCTCAGATGCGCCCGAAACCCTAGTGCGCGCCAGAAATCTTTTCGTGCCTAGAACCAGAACTCGATTCGCGTGCTAGAAATCTCACGCGCCAGATGCTCCATGCCAGGAGCCCAGAATCGCCCCAAAGGGCTCAGAGAAGAATGTCGTCCTCGGAGGAGGTCCCTCCACCTAGAACCAAATTCGTTTGGTTCTTCTTGGGACACTCCCTCTTCTAGTAACCTTTATCCTTGCAGTAGGCACAGACGTCTTGTGGTAAGCTGGATCCTGCAAACCTCTTGTATCCCTTACCTTTTCCTGCTCTGACCATTAAACCAGCCGCATAATGGTAACATGAATTGCCTGCTGCCTTGTGCCTCAGACTTCTAGTGTGAAGATCAGATCTGACCTGTTCTAGGGTTACCGTATCTTTCCCACCAATGAAAGATTGCACGAAACCCTCATACGATGGAGGCAGCGATACCAACAGAATTAAGGCCGCATCCTCATCACTTATTTTATCCTCACTATTATGCAATTCAAGCAGAATAGTGTTTAGAACATCTAAGTGATCACTAATTTGCGTACCTTCAGACATTCGCAACCCGAATAGCCGTTGCTTGAGCATCAACTTGTTTGCCACAGATTTCTTCATGTAGAGCTCCTCTAACTTGACCCACAAAGCAGCCGCCTTCTCCTGATCTGCGACACCGGTGATCACGTCGTCCGTCAGACACAACATGATCGTCGCGTACGCCTTCTCCTCCATCTTCAGATACGCCGGTGTGGTTGTGTCCACGTTGCCCTTGTTGGACGCCAAAGATCGCCGCATTTCAACAACGCATTCATCTTGATCTGCCACAGACTGAAACTGTTTCTCCCACTGAACTTCTCGATCTTCATAGTACCCGACATCGCTTCTTGTTGAAACCCTGACCTAACCTGGCTCTGATACCAGTTTGTTATGACGCAGCGGATGAATCTGGGTATCAAGCAAGAACGATAACAAAATATAAAGAACGAGAGACAAGAATTTTAACGTGGATCGCTAGTTTGAATACTAGCTACTCCACAACCCGAACCCGATTTTATTGAGATAAACAAACCCGAAAAAACCCGATTACAATCGCAAACACACGCACGCGCAAATAAAAAGCTCACAAATATTGCTAGTTGTTCTTGCTTATATGTCGTGTGTGTTCTGTGATTGCTCCCCCTACCTTATTACAAAACCAAAAAGTAATTCCAATATATAGTGCCAATGCACCATGTATGCTGCCGAATTGTTTTGTTCTCTAAGCCAAAGGAAATGTTTGACTTTGACAAAAAACAATTCATTCCTTATTGATTTCTTGGACCAAAAGCTATTGCCAAAAAAGATGATTCCAAGTCAAACTTTAACAACTATCATTTTCACTATGTTACACTACACCACAAAAACCCAAAACACACCCCCTTTCTCGTCGTTTGGGCTAAACCACCTCATTCTTTCATCAAGCTAAACGATAAACATTGATGGATCCTTTAACCCTCTCACCAAAACAGGAGATAGTGTTGGTGTATTCCGCAGTTAGATGCATGGATAGTCTCGAAAAAATGATGTTGGTACCCATTGAATCGATGAAATGATTGATGGAGATTTTGATTTAAATTTTTTTTTTAATGAATTGATGGAGTATTATTTAAGAAATGCTCTCTTGAATTTTTTTAATGAATTGATGGATAAAACCCGAAGAAAAATCCGGAGGTAAACCTGAACATGATAAACATAGCGGAAGCATTTATTGTTTACATCTCGTAGCGAGATCACCCGCAGACAGCTTGTTGCGCATGTATTCACATACCTCAGCAACCCGCAATCCAGGTGGGCTAGGTCTGTATATATAAACCTAGTATCAGTTAATTGCAACACCCCCAAGTTTGTGTTAATTGCAGTACCGCCCCCAGGCGCCCTTGCAATATTTCTAACAAAAATCGTTTATGATGAAAAGAGAGTGAAAACTCCATAAACTGGTTTGATTTTGTGGTGGCCGGAAACTGAATTTGTCGTTGTCGGAATCCGGGTTTGTGCTGGCGGTGTTGGGGCACTGGTGGTGATAGTTGTGGTGGTGATGAGGGTTGGAGTGCTGGAGATGGTGGTGGTGTCATTGATTAGTATGGAGTTTACCGTAATTGCCCTCACGATCACGGTATTTTATAGTATATTGGCGGTATGCAATAAGCAATTAAGCCTTTTACCCACCATCTCTCCAAAAAAGAGATGATATTCAAGATTTCTTTAAGGTTGCTATGTAATTACAGTAAAACCCCCCTATAAAGTGATCCCCCGTGATAACCTCTCTATTTATTATCTATTTATTTATTTTTATTTTTTTGAGAAATAACCCCTCCAAATTGATAAGCAGTAACTAGGTCAAAGAGACAAAAACACACTAAACTGTATTAATGATAAAAACAACCGAATCATCAAAGGTTTGTGTAACTTCAATGATGACTATGTCCGGAAACAAAAGAAGAAGTGACAATACTAATCTTTGGAAACAAAACCTTAATCAAGTCTACCAGAAGAGAACAACAACCCAGCCATCAAGACGAGGAGTGCAAGTGGTAGATCCGGTCGTGAAAGTCTTGAATTGGACGCAGTGTTGTCGAAGACGAATAGGCGGCATAGCTAGTCTTCGACGCATCAGCTTCCAACTCATGTAATGTAGATGATATTTCGAAACGAGGCCGAGGTATTTTATCCATGTACCAACTAGTATCCAATCCTATCCGTCCTGAATCATATTTGCCTTCGCTGGCCTCCATACGGTAACAAACAACTACTAATACTAATAACAACATCAAGGCTGTGATAATCGAACCTGTGATCTTCTTCATAGCAGCTGCTGAAAGAAAAAATAATCTCTCTTATGAATCACAAACAAATAATTATGATAACGGGTTGATGTTTGCCAGTGCTAGTATTTATAATGATGAGTTTGTGCATAAGAGGAGTAATTTGATCAACTGAGTTTTCATGACCTAATTTGAATGGGAGACTGTAGATTAATTAATAAGAGTGATTATATTATTGAGACTGTAGATTACTTAACTATCCTAATCGGCTTCTTAAATGGATTATTATCACCATTGTCTTCTACACATTCTTTTCCGGATATACTAGTTCTTTTTTTTTTTTTACTTAATTTCGAATATCTGTATAAACTTTTCCTAAGAAATATTTGTATAAACTAAACTAATTATAAAATAATTCTCACGTTAGTTTAGTAGTACGAAAAATACCGTGTATGTTACACCGTTCTACCTACCGGGTAGGCACTTAAAAAAGATAATAGTAAGTACGAAAAACAATAAAAGAATTCAACAGAAAAACTAATGAAGTTTCTTCATTCTCTAAAAAAATAAATTAAGTTTTCAAAATCAGAACTGGTTGACTCAGAAGTATTGCGCCTCTTTCTTAATAGACCCTCCTCATTGGATTGAAGATGAGTTAGTCCAGAATGCAGATGGGCTGAACTAATTGGTTGACTTATGTTTCTTGGTCTGTCTTGTACCTTGTGAGTTGAGAATCTTTTTCTAAATAGATGTGGGTTTATGCCGCCCTACTTATCGAGTATGTTACTTTATAGAAAAATGTACGATAATAGTAAATATAAAATGGAACAAAAGATCTTTATTTTTATTTATTTTGTGGTGGTTAGGTTAGAGGCCAGATTTTAAAATGCTTTCATTGAGAGTCGAACTCAAGACCTCCCGCTTACTAAACGGGTGCTCTAACCAACTGAGCTATGAAAGCTCCTGATAATGTGTTTTGCTACAAAATAAATATTTTAATAAAAATCTGAAGTGCTTTCCTTTTACGTGTACTGAACACATTTCTATGTGGCTGACATTTTTCTATGGTGTTGTAAATTTTACTCTACAACACCATTAAAATTAGGCTTAATTACTTTATGGTACCCTCCAGTATAGCGAAACTATCACTTTGCATTACCCACTATCAAAACTTGCTGATAATGTTCTCCATTTGCAATAAATCAGTCACTTTGAAACTGGTAAAAAAATTCCGTTACTAACTTCACAGAATATTCCGTTAGTTGACAAGTGAATCCTTTTTTTGGAGGGTAAAAATGTCAATCCGTTAAAAATATGAACACCACTATGAACACCAACTGCCAAGACCAACTCCACCACCAATGCCGTCTGAGCCGCCACCAATGCCGCTTCTACAAACCCAGTTTCCGGCGAATATTTGCCCTTAACTTTCCGACGAACATGGATCAGCTTTGGACTAACATTTCCCGATCTAAACCCACCCAACACTACCTCGATCATTACACAGACCATAACCCAAACCCACCCCAAAACTAACCTGCACCACTCTCGAAACAAATACACCCACGGATTTTTACCTGCCCGCCATTAACACCGACCAAGACTCAAGAACTCCTTCCTCTGCCTAGTTCAACACACGAAATCAAGAACCCCCAAGTTTCGATTAATTCCATATAAATTGTTGGAGAGCAGTGTTCTTCTCTAGATCCGAAAATCAATTTCAATGCACAGACAAAGATAGCCTCACGGAATGAGAAAAAGAAGGGCTAGTCTTGATAAACTGAGAAGAAGGAGAAGAAGCTGAAACCTATGAAGAATCGAAACCAAATCTTGACACAAACCAGCCTCATACTCGCCTTCATCATCAACCCACGACTGGAACTCCTTAGCCATTCGTCTTCCGCTGAAAGTGAAACCCAACCCACCGGCAAGTATGGGGATTAAGATGGGGATATCGAGAGAAATAGATGAGAGAAATAGATAGAGAGAATAGATGGGGAGATCGAGAGAGGGAGAGACGGATGGGGATGGGGATGAGACAGAGAAATAGATGGAATTAGAGAGACTGCAATTCAGTTCATATCCTTCTCCATCCTTCTTTATTCATCTTTTAAATTTTCTTTCTTTTTTTATATTTTTTTTTTCTTTTACATTTTATTTATGCTAATTTTTTCTTACATTGACAATTTTGCCCTCACTGTGATGATAATGTTTGGATGGAAATTTTTCCCAGTTTCAAAGTGACTGTTTTATTGCAAATGGGGAACATTATCAGCAAGTTTTGATAGTGGTTAGTGCAAAGTGATAGTTTCGCTATACTGGGGGGGGGTACCATTAAGTAATTAAGCCTAAAAATTACCAACAAATTGCATCATTTTGCTATTCAAATCATTGAGTCAAAGTGATCTAATTACGGATATATAAAAAAAAAATCGAACTAAAACGAAATAGTGGGAACGGAGCAGGCCCGTCTCTAGGTTTTCGGAGGCCCTAGGCGAATCCAAAACCCCCCTCCCTCTTTGTAAAAGAAAAATATGTATAACACAACATATTGCTTTAAGAAAGTAGAAGAATTTGGTTTTGTTTCCTAAATGATATATTTAATTTGACTGTAATTCAATATATTTTTGTAAGGGAAAAGTGTAAATCAAACCATACATAAGTGAATTTTATTATATAACCCTTATTGTCATTAAAAATTGGGCCCTTCCTGTTATTGGGGCCCTAGGCGTGCCGTAAGTTGGCCTCATGGTAGAGACGGCCCTGGAACGGAGGAAGTAGTAAAGTGATGGATGCTCAGTTTGAGGGATCAACTCCATGATTCGCATTGACTTCGACATTCACTAGTGTAGTCGTTATGCAGTTACTGGTAGATATATGCGGTGTTGAAGTTCTCTTAGAATTGTGTCCATCTACTTTCCAAGTGTCCCAGAAAAAGTTGTCAATTGTTAACTCAATTAAGATATTTTTCATGACTAATAACACAATAATGCTAAATTAAAATGTAAATATAGCTTAATTCGACAAATTATTACAAATATTAACTAGTCATTTTGTTCGACCAAAGATATTCGAGCCTCTTGCATCTTGGGTATCTTGGGTATACAAGAATAACTGAAGCATAATTACACTAAACCTACATGCAGTTTGGCATTAGTGACTCTAAACCTCCAGCACTTTCAGTTTCGTAGACCCCCCCCTCTCCCCCAAGTATTTATTTTGAGACAACTAGCCTCCAATCGTGAAAACAATTAGATTAAATTAACAAATTTACTGTAATACCCATCATGTGATAGGGATTACAAGCCATCACATGACCTCATGTGATGGGTATTACATTAATTTTAGTTAATCTAATCTAATATTTTTAACAATTGGAGTATATTTGTCTCAATATGTAAACTGCAGGGGGTTTTCTATGAAATTAAAAGTGCTGGAGGGGTTTAGCGTCACACATGTCAAGTTGTATATAGGTTAAGTGTCATTTGTCCATAGTCTCAGGGTCGGCTTAAAGGGTAAGCCAATTAAGTGCTTGCTTAGGGCACCAAAATCAAAGACGACACATCTTCTCTACTATAAAAAGCTGAAGGAGTTTTAGTGTTTAACACCTCCAAGTGTTTTACACTTTTGAGAGTTTAACACTTTTAAGTGTTTTCTCCCATATTTGGTTTTCTACATTATTCTATTCACCAAAAATACCCCTCAACATAAACAAGATTTACTAATGTTCTTTTACTCCTTTCCTATTAATTTCATTAAATTATTTCAGTTTTTGGTCTTTTGGAAAAAAAAAACGTCTCATTTAGGCAAAGAGAAGTAAAATCTCATTGATTTACCCCTTAATAAGCATTAACAATATTAAACAAATATTTACTACCCGTATTAAACTCTTTATTGTTATTCTAAAAAAACTTCTTTATTGTTTATTCTATTTCATCTTCCAGCAACGTATAACCCTTCATTCTTCTAAAAAAAATTTATAACCCTTCATGCTCTACTTCTCCTATGGTTTCTTCGTCTCTCTAATTCGATTCTATCGCTGCTCCGCCTCTCATTCATGGTGTATAATGTATAGTTCTAGCTACGCAAACGACTCCTTGGTATTTTCCAATCAGCGATACACCAGGGGAACTGTCAATGTTGTGATTATTCTTCCATTATTTGCGCCCCGTGTCTTCTTCAATCTGTCTCTATCCATCACCCTTATTGAAAAGGGATAAAACTTGTTCTGATTCAAATCTCAGTATGCCTGGATGTTGCTATGATTAATCAAGCTTTTGATGAGGCATGGGTGATGTGTTTTTTCTTATTCTAAATGTGAATTTTCCAGCGAACATGATACTGACTTATGTATGTGTTCTCTTAACGGTACAATAACAGATTATTCTATAGGAAAGTTTCCCTGAGGTTCTTCTTTTCATCGGTTAACAAAAGCAACATAGTTGGAGCAAGTGATTCGCTTTCTTTGTTACACCTCAGTTCATTCAAATGGATTTGACCAAGGTATGTACGCGACCATTATTTTTTTTAGAGTGTGACTATCAAACTCATACAAAATTTGATTGTGCAATTTTTTTATGAAATTATTATTGATCCAAAATCATATATCAATAATGGTTATTGTTCATATGTCTATCAGTATATCGATATTAACCCCCAGAGCTTCATGTTACATTGTTACCGTTAAACACAAGCCACCGGAACTACAGATTGATTAAGGGTTTGAGTATCGTCTCCGATCAAATTTGATTGTGCGATATATGCTTTTGTGAAAAGTTAATTTAATTGATTTCGTATATTAGTAAAGGCTATTGTTTACCTGTCTACCCAATTGGTCCATATTTTTGCAAATATTTTCAAGTGGGAAGTTCCTGACCAGTTTTTCGATTGGTTTAGTTCATTTGAGAATAACCGATTATGTATATTCATCAGCCTTCAGTCTCTTCAGACTAAAATCTTAGTCCCCCATATTCATGAACTTTATGCCTCTTCAATTGGACTATGTAGATGGTCTGCAATCAAAGCAGATTCAAACTGTCCACTCATCAATCAAAACTCAAACGATTTATTGGAGTTCTGCTCAATGGATCCAATTTTGAATTCTTTTGATTGTTAACATCGACACCAAACAAATGTGGTTGTCCTTTCCATATATCAAATATCAATTATTAGATCGAAATGAGACTTCTTGTACTGTGTATTGTGATTTAAAGTAGCAGCATTTTATATCATGTGATCGGGAGCTGCAGACAAACTACCGCAACATAACAATTCTCACGGAATGGACTCAGTGATTGCATTCTAATTCGGCTAAAAAATATACAAAAGATTTGATCATGTTGTGCGAGCGCTTGTAGGGTTGGATTTTGACAATAGACCAATCATAAAATAGGAGCGTTGGTCAATATTTGATTGTACTGAATGATTTAATTCCTGCAACATTTAAGAAGGTATTTCTTATTGCATTATTTTCAATTTAAATTTCATGCTTCTAATTTAGTATATGTGGTTCTTTGGCTCATCATACATTTGAAAACATATATATTTTTTGTCCAACTACGGTACTTTACATGTCTTCATATTGTTAGAACAATTTTCTGAATCAAGGGAATAGAGAAATTGAGTAAGTGGAAATGCTAATTTCTAATTAGAGATATCTCTGAAACATGTAAAGTGACCGATAATAAGACGTCAAAGAAGGTAAAATGATTTTATGGGATATTTTGCTTGAAACCCTATGTTTACCTATCATTGGATGCAACTGAGCCATAAAAACACACCCATATCAAACACAGAATGTTGATTCAATCCAGGGCCCACCATGTTAAATGACTGTTGACGCTAAGCTCGAGTGTAATCATGGGCGAACTTCAATAAAGCTCAACTAACTTGTACTACTCTGTCCCAGCTCTTGCCCATCATTGGGAATAATTGACTCGTATATGGGTCACTTTGACCGGGTGATTTCGATAGCAAAATAATGCGATTTTTCGATAATTTTTTCACGGTGTTATAGAGCAACTTATACTCTACAACACCATGGAAAAATTATCAAAAAATTAAATTATTTAGCTATCCAAATTACCGAGTCAAAGTGACCCAGTGAATAGTAGTAAAAGTCAAAATGATGGGGAAGAGCTGGGACAGAGGGAGTAGTCTAGAAGTGATTCGGTGAACAATATAAGCGGTGCGATAGATAGTACCGAAAGTTCATTGGAAGCAACTAATCATTGAGATTCTTGTTCTGAACTAGAAAGCTAACAATCACAGCAATGCCTTCGCGAGATGGCCGATAGAAGGGACCGACACATGACGAAAGTTGTTGTATTATCATGTGGCTGCTTTCACGCAAGATTAAAACTTGAGCTCGTTTGAATTTGTGATGCTAACTCACTGGTCTTATAATGAATGTAATCCTTTGTACTCTTCGTATTAGCAGTAGTAGTGTTATGTTAGCTATAACAATTTACAGCTTTCTGGTATACCCTTGTATTATTGGTCCTCGATGCAAAGTTCAGAGCTCACAAGTTTTAGATTTCTCACATGGTTTCTTTCCCTTAAGTGGACAAAGCAGCTGTGTGAAATAATACTATTTCTTCAACTTCTGAACGATTAAATTATTCACGTGCAACGCACGTGCTGCCTACTAGTTTTTAAAAAAAATCAAGGGTACTTTGGTACATTACTAAATTTAAATTTTAATAGTTATTCCTTCTAGTTCCCTGTTAAATTCGAATCTGTTAGTCAACCCGCTAATTAAGGAATTCAACTATCAATCTACAACAAAGATCGTGCTCACGATTCTTTTTTTCTTCTCTCTTTAATTGTTCTCAAATTTTTTTACCGTCGATTCATTTTTTTCTAGTAACATCAATCTCATAATTACATTCAAATACGTCCAATGAGATCGTCCTAGTCCATACGAAATTTTTTCTCTCTCTACTTTTTTCTTGGAGATCAACAAATGTGCCTCCACAACTCCAAGCTCATTATCGGTAGCTCAGTAAGAAATCCATACTCTTCCGGAATCAGAACTTCAATTGAAGACTACGGTTTGTCTTTCCCTATGTATGTAAAATTTTGGATCTGGAAGAGTCTGCGTATAGGATTTGGCGAGTGCGTTTCTTTCAGTTTGACAAATTACAAACTTTCATTCTTCATTTTCAATGTTAGGGTACGATTTCATTTGTGCAATTGTTGCGCTAACTCTCACCAATATGCAAGTATGTTATATATTAGGGCTTTTGTATACAGTAAACTCAATGATATTGTGCATTCACCTTCAAGATATGGATATTTTGGTTAATTGTTCTAATTAAATATTGTTTGTTTTGTAAACTAAAGAAAAATTTTAATTCGACTTTTTATTTTTTGCAAGAAAATTGAACATCAAAATTTGAACTGGGGACAATTTGAGAGGAAAGGACACAATATTGCTGAACTGGGGATGAAACTCAGATCAAAAGCTACTACAACAATGTAATCAGGGTCTTATACTATTCTTGTCCTCAAAAAATTTGACAGTTGGTGTATTTCTCAATTTTAAGTTATTCTTTGTATACACGGGCCTCATATGCGATGTTCGCTTAGGGCAACAAAAATACTAGAACCGGCCCTGCATATTATATATGTCAGAGGGCTTGCTGGGGGTTAATAATTATCTGTATGCAATTCTTACATGGTACACCTGTTAAGAGAGATTATTTTATTTTTTTTTTATTATTTTTTTTTTTTGAGAAAAAATTAAGAGAGATCTCATAGAAAGAAGATTTGGCTTCACAATTCTCTTATATGCAATGGCTCAATGAACTCTACCATTCGTGCAACAAACCTAATGACCATGGCGAGCCCAAAGGCTACCAGTGGCCATTGCATAGCCAATGGATAAATTAATCATTTTTATGTCCTACTTTACTAATTTAATACAAAGTACAATTATGTAAACGAAAACTATCCTCCACTAATGATCCTTGCCCCAAGCCAGCATTCTCAATTGAGTTTGTATGACTTCTATGTAACTTAACTCAGACTTATAATTTATATTAAAAGAATCTATGACAAAAATAATGAGAAAAAGACTGGGTGTATTTGGTTAAAAATCTGATCCACTAAAACAGTCTAAGAAAAACTTTACAAACCCAATTTTTTTCATACTCAATTTTAATACTGTGGACTGACAAGTCTGAGTCCAAAATTCTAGCTTGTAATTTCATACCAAACACGACTTATATGTTGACTTAATCTTATAATCCAAAACTGACTTATAAGTTGGTTATAAGTCATACTTAGCTACCAGCAGTATCGTCTCGCTGACACTTAGCTACCAGCAGTATTGATTTTATCATAAAGCTCCCTTACAGTTTACTTTTACCGACACTGCACACCATTTACTAAAACTGCTGGTAGCTAAGTGCCGGTGAAAGTGAAACTGCAGAGGGGTTTCTGTTTGAAAAATGATGCACGATGTCGGTAAAAGTGAAACTACATGGGATTTTTCGACATGATTAATACTGCTGGTAGCTAAGTGTTAGCGAAACAATATTGCATGAGGTTTTTTGTCAAAAGTTCTAAAATATAATATGTCAATAAAGTGTATTATGAGTAATGTATACTGTACTCCCTATCTCATCTTTTTCATTTGCAGTTCTCTTCCCCTTAGCAAATCTCTTATATCCCATCTATGTGTAAACACTCTCTGCGCTTGATTCAACACTAAAAGATACGCTGAATATTAGTGACGAAGTTGCAATAGTAAAAAAAGATTATGATATACCTTTTTTTAGGAAAATCCTGATATCTAAAAGTTAAGTCGATACCAAATTCGTCACCTCTTGAGTATCAACTAAAATTATTAAGGTTTTGTGTTGTACTTCTCTAGCGTTTTCCTCACCATATTACCATATGCAATTTCATTGTTCCCCCTTTTTCCAAAAGAAGTTTCAAGAACATCGAACTCATTAGTCAGTCCCTTCATCTCCGCTATCTCATATACGCCTACTGTTAGATATCTTGCCCTAGCGAATACTGCCAAATACTTTCCAAATTATAATTTATTCTAAATTGTGTTTTTATTGTTTCCCAAAACGTACTCTCTATTATCTCAAATCACTTCACAAACAAAAACTATCGTACTTCTACTCATCTCACTCATCTCAGCTACACGACATTTGAGGTACCTCGTTCCTTTGACATCCCTAAACGAGTCAGAAAACTATTAATGACAACAATACTCAAGAATACATTGGCCATTATAGCCATTATCAAACAAGTAATTTAAGCAGAGGTTTTGTTCATGTGATCTATTAAAAGATTTGCTTCATGAATAGCATAGAAGCTTATTCCAAATTCAATTTCTCTTAGTCAGTCATTATCCAAAACTTTCATGGTTGATTGGAGAATAACCAAAACTCCGAGGACTCCACACCAAAACACCCACTTCAGGCGTTTTCTACATTTGACGCTGAGACTGCCAGTAGACAAACCCCAAAACGCTTTCTCTCCCTTCTCTCTCTCTCATCACACACCAGATGATCTACTGCCATTTCTGCTCTGCAACATTTCACAACCCCATCGCTCTCTACTGACAATGGCTTCGTCGAAGGGTAAAGAAATCGTCTGGGAGGAGTCCTACGGGAAGCGGAAGCGAGACGACAACGACAAGTCCGGCGACAAGGGCAAGAGGAAGAACCGCGGCGTTCTCCAGTTCTTCGATGACATCGCGTACGTCGACGACGAGGATGAGGACAGCGACGAGGACGATTTCCTCAACGGTGAGTCGAAATGGACTGTTTCGGTTAGGAAATCGGTAGTCTTTTGTTAGTTAGGGTTTTGATGTGTGAGGTCCGTACGAATTCGCTGCGGTTTTTGTTAGTTAGGGTTCGATTTGGATTTTTCTGTTTGCATGTGTGGTAAATTGTAAAAATGTGTGGTTTGTAGCATGAATTTTAGGGTTCTTAATGTGGCCTTGTGCTGCTTAATTGCAGATCATTTGGAATTGAGCTTGAGTTGGGCTGTAAATGGGGTTATACAATTAAGAGAATCGAGCTCTTTGTTTTGTACTTATCTTTTCTTGTGTGTGTGTGATTCAACTTGGAAAGTGTCTAGTTGCTGTGTGTGATTACAGATTCAGATTCTGTGTATGTAGAATTTGAGGCTTTCTGTGATGCTACCTAGGTGTATTTAGGACTTGTGAGCAGGACCCAACTAGCGGATAGAATGTTGCTGTTTATGTACAAACTTTTGAGGGAGAAACTATATTTTCAAATAGTAATGCGTTCTCCTTGTAAATTGTAAGATTTAAACAATAGGACAAATGACACTAATGCACTAAACCTATATGTAGTTTGACACTTGTGACACTAAACCTCCTGCACTCTCAGTTTCATAGAAAAACCCCATGTGCCTTTCATTTTGAGACAAATAGCCTCCAATCGTTAACAGGGTTAGATTATTGATGAAATTTACTGTAATACCCATCCCGTGAGGTCACGTGATGGGCTGTTACAGTAAGTTTTGTCAATTTAATCTAATCATGATAATGAATGGAGGCTATTTGTTTCAAAATGAAAAGTGCAGGGGGGGGGGTTTCTATGAAATTGAAAGCGCAGGAGGTTTAGTGTCAGAAGCTTCAAACTCTGCATAAAGGTTTAGTGTCATTTGTCCTAAACAATATTTGATGATCCTCTGCGGTTCTGATGTTATGTTTGGACTATGTACTCTGAAGGTGATAAGTTATTATTCTTGCTTGCTGGTCTGGTAGAGACATGGGTTATGCTATTAGCATTGCAACGCATACTGACCTGTTTACTCTCTTGATTAAAACCAGATTTCCTGGAAGATGAATTCAAAGGACCAGATAATGTTCTGAGTGATGCTGGGAAGTCCAGCCATCTTCCAGTTCTTCCCAAAGAGGAAGAGATTACTGAGGAAGAATTTGATAAGATACTGGAAGAACGCTACAAACCTGGATCCGGTCTTGTTACTTATGCAGAAGATGTTTATGAATCTAGTAGTCTGAATCAAGGCAATGCATTTATGCTTTCGACAGATCCCACCATTTGGAAGGTCAAATGCATGGTATGGTGTTTTATATGAGTTGAATGAATCTATTTTGAAGTTCTATGTTCACGATGTCAATTTTCTGTGTCTCTGAGAAACCTAATCCATGTAGGTTGGACGTGAGAGGTCTTCTGCTTTTTGCTTGATGCAAAAATATGTGGACTTGCACTCACTTGGAACCAAGCTTCGGATAATTTCTGCTTGTTCGCTTGACCATGTGAAGGGTTTTATCTATATTGAAGCTGAAAGACAAGTGGATCTTAATGAGGTAATCGTTTTCTTATAAGTTGTTGAGATCTAGTGTTAGTGATAAGAATTATTTTATTGGAGATGGAAAGTAATGCGGTAACATTGTTACTATATGTAGGCATGTAAAGGGATCTGTACCATATACCCTAGTCGGGTTACACCTGTCTCAAAGAATGAAGTTTCCCATTTGTTCACTGTTCGGAGCAAGAACAATGAAGTTTCAGTTGGCACTTGGGCCCGCGTCAAGAACGGAAAATACAAGGGAGACCTGGCCCAGGTATGATCGCTGGTTTGTAGGACAGCTTTTAATTACGATTTGTTACAAGGGAAGTCTATTTATGAGTCACTTTTCTTGTTTCACTTATGCACTTTCTATTTTCATTATCATAGGAGCCACACTTTTGGATGATTTAGACATTTGTTTGCTTGATCATGTTTTTGTAGGTTATGGCTGTGGATCAAGCACGTAAAAAGGCTACAGTGAAGTTGATTCCTAGAGTTGATCTACAAGCTTTAGCTGAAAAATATGTAATGACATCCTCCTATTCTTCATTGCCATTTTCCTCTTGATATCCTAATCCGTTTTCTCACGAGGGTTAACTTTTTTGTTCAGCTTTTTTTCAGCTTTTTGTTCACTTCCTTTGCAGATATTTGTGTTGATAAAAAAATGAATTTTCTTCAACCTAAACCGCGGAATAGGAAACTATATCCATGTTTTTGTTGGTCTAAAGATAAAATTTATTTTCAGTGCTGTATCTGATGCTGTCAAGAAAAAATAAATCAACTAGACTTGTACAGCAAATATGATATAAATAAGCGCTGTTATTTTGCATCTTCATTTCCTCTCTAATAACAAGTCACGATCAATTATCCTTGTTGATATTTATTGATGCTTGTAAATATTAATGGAGAAGACCTAAATGAACTTATTAGTTTACATGGATGTGCAATGACAACAGTTTGATATTAATACTCACCTCCATTTTGTATCCTCGTTTCCTGTTTTGTACTGAATCGCGATCTATTCTCCATGTTGACAGTTATTGGATGCTTGTAAATATTACTGGAGAAGACCGATTTTGTACTTATCAGTTTGCATGCTTTCTCCATGACCTGAGCTCCTTCTTCATAGGATTAAGTTGAACATGAAATGGTCTTTGGGTGTCTAACTACTCCATATACAAATTACAAATTAGTTTTAGTGTTTTTTTTTTTTTTTTTTCCTTTTTTTTTCCTGGATCATACGAGTTGCAATTAGTTACTCTGTCATCTATATGCAAATATGCTTTCATAGCTGTATGAAGTACATCAGGCATGTATCTGTTTACCTTTCTTGTTCTTACTGGTTATTTTGATGTATCACCGGTTGGCATTTGAAGCTGTAGATGATGTTTGCTGCTAGGCTCACATGTTTGAACCTATTCTATCGCAGAAAAGAATGTAATATCTATCTTCGTTAGAACAAAAGTGTGTATATATACATATGACCTTACACGGAAAAGCAGACTAAGCAAAACCACCTTAATTATTTTACCTTGGATATTTTTTATTGAAGTAACTTTCTTTTGGTCTTACTGTGCTCCGGTCTTTCTGATTCAACGATTGTAGCCATAAAAATATATATGGGAGTATAACATAGTCATTGGCCATTGGCCAATCTAATTAGTCTGCGTTGTTCGCTTTGTATTTGAACAATAGCATGATGAATATAATCCATTACTCAGTGTATTAGATTTTGTAAGTTTTGTGATGCCCCTTGTGTACAAACCTGTCATTTGGTTTCTTAGTGTACTCCGCGATATGATTACTGCTGAGATCCTTACAATTATTGTAATGCTTGCTTATAGTACACGTGCTTTGTCAATAGAGAATGTTGCACTTCACTTTGTGTAATATCTCCAAGGAGCGGCAACCTGACATACGGTCACTTCTTTTCTCCGTGAAATGAGTAAATTTGAAGGGAATTGTTTCAAGATATCAGCTATAGTATGTATTTGTTATAGCCTTGTAAATATTTCATATCTGAGATAATTTTCATGTTTGTATGCAGGGTGGTGGGATCTCTATGAAAAAGAAGACTGCTAATCCTGCACCAAAATTGATCAGCTCCACTGAACTTGAGTAAGTTCATTCTTTGATGTTATTTGTTAGTGTTTTTAATATGTTTTCTGTATTAGTATTTGTTTACGCAGGAACTTTGTTGAGAATTTTGTCAATATTGAGGACAGCTTTGAAGCTTGACTGATATATTTTTTTCTTTTTCTTTTTTGAATGACTGTAGGGAGTTCCGTCCTCTTATTCAATACAGACGTGACCGTGATATTGGGCAAACCTTTGAGGTTCTTGATGGGCTAATGCTAAAAGACGGCTATCTGTTCAAGAAAGTGCCTATTGATTCTTTAAGCTTTTGGGGTGTAATGCCTACTGAAGACGAGCTCCTGAAGTTTGAGCCTTCATCAACTATTGAGGAACCTGATTGTCAAGAGTTTCTTACTGAGCTATATGGTGAACCAAAGAAAAAACCTTGTATAAAAAGTAATAAAGGTGGAGGAAAAGGAGAGGGTTCGTCAAGCTCTGGCACGTCAAATAGTTTTGAAGTGCATGACCTTGTTTTATTTAAGTACGTCCAGGGCGTAAGCTTATTTAACCAGATATCGTATACCAATAAATAATGAGTATATAAATGAGTCTGAGACTTTGTTTATTTTCTTACTTTTTCTGCTGCAGTAAGAAGGAATTCGGGGTGGTTGTGGGCTCAGAAAAGGATGATTACTTTAAGGTATATCTCTGTGTGTATGATCTTTGTTCTGTTCTTCGCCTCTCATATCTTCTGATTTTCCCTAGGTATTGAAAGAGGGTTCGGAGGGACCAGTAGCAGTGACTGTTGAGCAGCGCCAGTTAAAGAATGCGTCCTTTGATAAGAAACTCACTGCTTTAGATCATCGCAAGAGGACTGTTTCGATCAATGACACTGTTAGGGTTTTGGAAGGACCATTACAGGTCTGAAACTTGCTCTAGATAGAAATTAGATCCACTTGAATTAAAATATTGCTACTGGCATCTTATATTACTTCTATCATGCTTTGCAGGGTCGGGAAGGGATTGTTAAGCAAGTCTATAGAGGAATTATCTTTTTATGTGATGAGAATGAGCAGGAAAATAGTGGTTATGTGTGCTGTAAATCTCAGATTTGCGAGAAAGTTAAACTGTCAGATGGTGCATGTAAAGGAAAGGTTCGATACTTGTTAGTATAGTGAAGTAGAGGCCTAATTGCTCTCCATACTTGGTGTTTCTGGCAGATCATTTACCAATTTGTCCACTGTTTTTCTTGACTAGGGTGATGAATCAGGTAACGCTGACTTTGGTGATCCCATGTCATCCCCTAAATCCCCTCTGTCACCGAAGAAGCCTTGGCAAACGAGGGAAAACAACAATAATTGTATGTTTAGACATCAGAATTTATAATTCTCTCCATGACATACTGGCTGTCAGTTTCAGTGCTGCACTTTTAACCACATGACTATCTGACTGCAGTCAATCGAGAAGGCAAAGACGGAATGTTTTCTGTTGGTCAGTCTTTAAGAATCAGAGTTGGCCCCCTGAAGGGATATCTATGCAGAGTCTTGGCTGTTCGTCGGTTTGATATCACTGTAAAGCTTGATTCTCAGCACAAGATCCTTACAGGTTTGAGTTAACTGGTTCCTCCCGGCTCTACATTGATGTTTCTCAAATAGTTTTACGCTATAATTTTTTTTATATGATGTTTCAGTAAAACAAGAACATCTTTCTGAAGTTCGTGGAAAGAGTTCTGCCGTTTCTATCGGGTACTATATCATCATACTCCTCTGATGTTTGAACCAGCAATTGTGCTTAGCGTTGTCAACTTTATTTCATATAATGATTATTGATTTGGTTGTCTCTTTTGAAGCAACGATGGGGAATCTGCAAAACCATTTGACTTTCTTGGAACTCAAGACAGCTCTGGAGGTAGGGACATACACTATTGTTATGAATTTTTTTGTCTTACAATTGTGACAGAATTTCCGTCACTTATCTTTGTGTTTTCATGCATTCTCATCATATGTATAAGCTTTCCTTTTTTTGGGTAAGGTTAAATTTATGTATAAGCTTTCTTTCTACTTGTTTGTACCTGTTTATGAAAGATTTTCTTACTAATCCAAATAAGTGACATCTTCACTCACCATTAAGTTATTATACTTGTGACACAGCAATTTGAAAAGCTTCTAGGGCATCACGAGAGCTCTGTTATACTCTTCAGGTGTCGAAGCAATAATTTTGCTTTGCTCTTTGCGTTAGATGTTTATGGAAGTGTTCATTTTCCGACCGTTGCAGTATTAGCCACTGCATAATTTTCGGTTCTGAGAAAAGAGATAAAGACAATCTTAGTAATTAGCATTAGCTTAGATGATTTTGTAAAAGGCTGTCATTGTTACTGCATTACTCAAGATCTGAGTGATCTCTTCTTTTTCTTTTTTTGACTTCATAAGACAATCTGTGCCCTGCAATTTGTGGACACTGCGTATTCCTGCCATGATATAGAGGTTCTTTTTTATGTACAAGTAACGGTTCCTGCTTTACTTCGCAAGTCTTTCTACAGACATAAATAACTTGCCACTGGCGATTTCTTTAGGTTTCCTTTGGTTTGATACCGGCTGATTTCCTGGTGACACTACTTAAAATCTTTACTTATGATGTTCAGACTCTGAATAAGTGTATGGTTAAGTTCCCTAGGAGACATTGTGGAGCTCTACAATATGGGTACTTTATTTTATTGATGGACATAGCTAATTCTTAGTATTGGATATATAAAGGAGTGTTCACTTGACTAAAGTTGTTATCCCCCTGTATTTTGGACTGGGTTTTTTTGGTATTTATATAAAATTAGGCATGTTATTTGGCAATTATAATTTTCCAAATAGCGGGTACGAGTTCCTGAATTTATTTCCTAAACAATTTTATTTTTTACTTTATTCTAAGTATAATTCCTAAAATGTTTTTATTTTTATTTTAGTTTTTTAATTTCTATGTTTTTTTTATGGAATATTTATCGTCTATGTTAAATCTTAATCTACTCTCCTTTTTTTGTCGCGTTAATTCCTAAGTTTCTACACTATGCTGTACTCTCGTCACACATGAACGAACCACCCACCACACGGTACACCCGAAATACCATAACACTTGTCCATTCTTCTTTCCTCCCAACCTCTCTCTCTCGGACAACTGCAGCAGAATTGGCGGCGGGGGGGGGGGGGGGGGGGGCGATCTTCTCCAATTCGGACACTCTCCTCCTCCCTCTTGAACTCTCTTTCAACCCCTACAAAATAACCTGCAACCCACACACCCAAATCACGCGAAAACTCCACCGCAATTGCCTCTTTCTCACTCACAAACACAGAGACCTCTTTGTGATTTACTCGCCGTGCAAAACCTAGCTCGAGCAACCCCGAACATCCCCCATCGCTGCTTCTCTTCCCCGAAGCTGACGAACCCAGCACAGCCGCGCGCCTTGGTTGTTTTCCCGTCGATTCAACCACCAAACCGGAGCGATCTCCAGCTGGTTGTCCCGCCAAACAACCCCCAGTATTCCATCTGTCCCTCTACTTTGCTCGAAACAACAACCCCTACAGCTCCACCGTTGTGCATTCTGTAGGTCAGAGTTTCCGGCAAGATAATATGATTTGGCAAGCAGGGCTGTTGAAGAGAAGCAGGCTTTAGGACATGTTCAGTTAATTAGAGGTTAGATAATGAAAGGAAGTCTAAAATGACAATGAGATTTAGTTTTGAGTAGATTGTGTTCGAATAGTGCAACAGTTTCCATATAGAAGCAACTTACGGAATGATTTTTTTGCTATTCTTGTTTTGCTACTTGCTAGTGTATGTCTTTGTGAATTGTCCTCTGCATATGTGTATTTAAATTGGTAAATATTCATTGAAGTAATATTTTCGTCGTATGTTTTTCAAGATTGGATGGCAGGCGCTGGAACGTCAGCAGATGGTGAAAGATCAGGTGCTGCAGAAAGGTAAGAGTAGTTGTGAAAATTTACAATTTTTCATTTGAAGTAAGGTCTCTCTGTATATCGTTGCATAACCTATATTGGTTCTATTTACGATGTTTAGTTTACTAGAATGACTCTCATCAAGATTTAAATCTCGTACTGTAATTCCGTTTTATAGAATGTTGAACAACACAAGGTTATTGGAAAGTGTTGGTTTGGAATTAGGTTTTTCCCCCGCCGCCCCATTATTTGTGGCCTATTTGACTTTTCATGTGGATTAAGATGTTTTGGAATTGGTAGATTTACAAAATTGTCCATTGTCTTTTGTGGTGCTTTTCTTGGGAATTAAGAATTTAGAAGAGCTAGGGGGGAAGTAAAGTGAAAAGTAAAGTGTTGTGATGCTAATGGTACAATGTACTCCCTCCGCCCCATTTTAAGTGCCCATCTTTCCTCAAATGGGTGACCCAAAATATGTGTCATCTTCAACAAAAGCTACTTATCTTTCACTTTTTGGGTCACCCATCTGAGGAAAGGTGGACACTTAAAATGGGACGGAGGGAGTACATTGTACCATTAGCTAGAGCTGCGCTCGGTTCGGTTAAACCGCCGGTTTTCGGCTAAAACCGAACCAAGGAACCGAACAACGCAGAACCGAGAACCGAAACCGGTGAGCGGAAGCCGAACAGAAGCCGGACCCGTATTATAGCGGTCTCGGTTCGGTCTTGTGGTTTGGTTAACCGGATCAGAACAGGCACCGGTCCTAGAACTGAAATTTTGGCCATTTTTATGTTTTTTAGTTATTTTTTACACCACAAAAATAACCCAAACAAAAAAATAAAATAAAAAATCGCCAAAGGACCGGAGCCGGTTAGCCGAACTGAAGTACCGGTTCCGGTTAACCAGTCCCGGTCCGGTTCCTAGTTTTCGCATAATTTCGGTTTCGGTTAAACCGAACCGATGAATGTGACCTACCGGTTAAACCGAACCGGAACCGACGGAACCGGAACAAACCGGTTCGGTTCCGGTTTCGGTTAACCGAATATGAAGCTCTACCATTAGCATAACAACATAATTTAGTAATTTGAATGATATGGGTGTATAACAAGTGAATGTCCAAACTTGTTTTTCGGTATCGAATTAAAAAAAAATCACACAATAAATGTACAGCTAAATTCTACGTTGAGGGGGAGAGTTAAGATTAGTGTTTGTTGAATTCAAATGGCATAAAATGCAGCTATGAAATTGATGGGTTATGACTTATGAGTTCTCTTTTTGTCGTCTAGGACCTCTAAGTACGTAATTAAGAATAACCATCCTTGGCCTTGAATTAAAAAAAAATTAAAATATAAACAATTTCTAAATAATAATAATAATAAATAATAATAATATTATTGTTATTATTACAACCCAAAACTACAGATCTAGGTTACCTGGAATGGGAGCGGTAGAGCGTGAAAATACTAGAATGATTAGCTTTGAGAGCGGCATCAAAGCGTCTTTAGTATCTACAAAATAATTTTGCTAAAAATATATTAGATTTTAAGTATTGACTGACTCTGTGTTTGGAAAAAGTATTAACCAACTTGTAGTCGAAGAAGTAGAGAAACAAGATAAGTCTTTCAGTTTTTCCTCACTTGTCATGTTCTTAGATTGATGGGAACTTGAAGATTACTTGAAGCATAAACAAATCTTGTATTATGGCTTAATATGTTAGTTATAAACAAAAAATGATACAAATTTAATTCCTAATCAATTAGATACAACTCAGTAATGCTTCATCTCTCAAAAGTTTGGTGTCTCTAATTGAATGAATTAAATGATATGAACATGTATCAAGGTATTCAGAATGATAGTTTTCTACGAATTGCCAATGGTTTGCTCGATGAGGGCGCCCCAGATTTTGGAAATTTTATTAAGGCCAGTACCAAGCTTGGTGTGGAGACGCACTACTGTTGTGTGGGTGATCTGGGGGGTTTCAGTTAGGAATGAGGAATTGTTGGATTTGGTGGGACGGCAGGCAACTGAGAGATGAAATCTTCTGAGTTCGTGGAGAGGAACATCTGTACAAATTTGATGCCTTTTTGTTTTAGTTTGTGATTTTAAGGCATGTAGTGGCACTAGCTCCACTATTTGGAAGAAGTTGCTGATTTAGTCGGCAAAGAATGAGTATAAAGAGTTGCAAATGACAACGAGAAAGTTCCACATTGGTCTGAGGAAGTGGTTGCACTAGCTCCACTACTTACAAATTGGCAGTACAAGTTTAATATGAGATTCTGTCCTAAATCCTTTGCTATAGAAGCTTCATCTTGAAGTTCCTTTATAAAAATGCCTTGTGAGCTATATCATTCAACCAGTCGTGGGCCACTTTGAGTAGTCTGCAAAGCTAATTGTTAGCTGATGGGCTTAACTAATAAGTGAGCCCATAACGTTTAAATAGTCAGCATTTAAAGCGCCGGAAAATTTGCCCTCTATAAATATTGGAGTGTGTTTTGACTGGGAATTTGCCTTCAAAGTGCCAGAGCACGGTTTCAGAGCGCGAGTGGCAGGCCCTCCAGGCGATTTAGGTGACTTACAGATCCAAACTATTGAATTAATTCTGTTCCAACGGTTCAGGAATCCGAATGTGAAGCTTTTGTCTGGGAATTATTCTGGTGTATTCCAACTGTAAATGGTGTGGCCGTATCCCAATCCATACAGCACATGACACGGGGAATCCCATTGGCTTTTACGGCCACGTCAATTAGTTCAGAGTGCATATGAATTTCTCTTGTCTTGGTAATGTCAGAAGTCCGGACCATTCATGAATGTTCACAGCAAACATGGTTGACATACATAGCTCTGATATGAGTAAGAAGCTATACAGCAGGCTCAGTGAAGTATAGATTAATCGATTAACATAAGGTTCTTTTAGATTCTAGGGAAATTTTACACAACAGAGAGATACTACAAATACTGAAGCAACAGTTACTGGTTCCATCTTGAGGATGTTGTTCTTATACATCAAACTTGATATACAGGCCCCGAGATAATTATTCTTTCATAAATTATTTCTCTTTCTTTTTGGGTCATTCATGATATCGCAGTGAAGTTTGGGGATGTATTAATTTTTGTATTTGCATTCAAACTTGATATACAGGCCCCGAGATAATTATTCTTTCATAAATTATTTCTCTTTCTTTTTGGGTCATTCATGATATCGCAGTGAAGTTTGGGGATGTATTAATTTTTGTATTTGCATAATGTATTTTTCTGTTCAGTAACAGCAGTTTGAGGACTCAAATAATAGTCAACATTTTGAATTAATCTCTTTTCCGGTTGTATAGTTTGAGATGCATATCAATTATTCGTACTGTCCTGTCATGGTTTCTGTTACTCAAAAAACTGTCCTGAAATCCATTTACCTTTATGCAGGACTCCTTGGCCCACTTTCAGTTCTTCAGCCTTCTCGGTTGGTACCTTGGTCTTAATTTGTTAGTTTTTGTTTTGTCTTTTATTTAAATATCTTTTAACTAGTTCTTTCAATGACAGCGTCAGCCAGAATCCGGTTCTGCACAAGCTGGTAATTCCGGTGATACCAATAAAGGTACTTCAGACATGTCTCTGCAGGAATTTACTATCTTGTACAGTTTATTTGTCGGTTCTCGATGTTAAATTCTTGTTTGATCTTGTGAAGATGTTGGAGATGCTGCTTGGGATAGTAAAATGACTTCAAACCAGAACACTACTTCATGGGGAGGTGCAGTTGGTAGTAGTCAACAAGCTGCTGAAGGAAGTGGCTGGAAGAAAGCTTCCACTGAGGAGGGAAGCCAATCTAAAACCTGGGGAAACGCAGGAAATGATGGTGGGACTGCAGGTATGGCGAGTGGGGCATCTAATTGGGGTAAACAGGATTCTGGAACTTCTTGGAACAAACAAGGTGCTGGGTCTTCTCGTGACAACCAAGATGGTGGTTCTTGGGGAAAACAGGCTGGAGGATCTACGTGGACCAAGCCAACTGATGCCCAGTCTGTAGGTGAGTCCAAAGAGACAACTATGAAGAATGACAGTTGGAACAAGCCATCTGGTGGTGTTAAGACAGATTGGGGAAGTGGAGGCGCTAGTTGGGGCAAAACAAAGGGAGACCAGGCAGGATCTTCAGATGCTGCTGCATCGACATGGGGGAGGATAGATAATGGGAGTAATAATCAATCTGGTGGTTGGAAAAAATCAGAGGAATCCTTTGATAAAGCTAAGAATGCGTCAGGCAGCTGGAATAATGCAAGTGCTGCTGCAAATCCAGTGGAATCACAGGGCACAGGACGTGATAGTGAGAATGATGGTTCTACTTGGGGGAAAGCTGCTGAGTCCGTTAAAAAAGGCATTGAGGGTTCAACAAAAAATTCATGGGGAAGTCCTGGTAATAGTAAGCCTAGCTGGAATGCTTCTTCAGCTGAGCCCAAGAATCAGATTGGGGGATGGGGTAATGCTGGGAAGAACTTGGACCAACCAGATGCTGGAGGGAGTGGCTGGAAGAAAGCTTCCAATGAGGATGGAGGGCAAACTAAAAGCTGGGGAAACACCACAAACGATGGTGCGGAAACAGGTCGTGGAGCAACCAGTTGGGGCAAACAGGATTCTGGAACTTGGAACAAACAAGGTGCCGGATCTTCTCTTGACAATCAAGCTGGTGGATCTTCTTGGGGTAAACCGGCTGGAGGATCTTCGTGGACCAAGCCAACTGATGTGGGTCCTGTCAGTGGGTCCAACGAGAATGATTCTTGGGCAAAAGCTGCTGAGAAGAGCACTAAAGATGACGCGGCTGGTAAAAAGGCGGCCTGGAACAGTTCTTCCTCTGGAGCAGAGACTCAAACTGGAGGATGGGGTAATGGTGGAGGTTCTGGTAAACAAGATGGTGGCTCTTCATGGAAAAGTCAAGCTGGCGGATCATCCTGGACGAAGCAAACTGATGGCAATGCTGGAGGTGACAGCTGGGTTAAGCCATCAGGTGGCGGCCGTGGTTTTGGTGGTTGGAATCAAAATAAGGATGATGAAGATCAACAAGGCTGGGATAGTGGAAAATCTTTCGATGGAGGGCGTGGTTCAGGTGGGAGAAGAGGGAGAGGAGGCAGAGATCAATTTGGAAGAGGAGGATCGTTTGGTCGAGGTCATTCATCCGACTGGAGCAAAGATGACCAAGGATATGGTGGAGGTAGTAAACCTAGTTGGGGCAAGCCAGATAATTCTGAGGATAAAGATAACGGCGGTGGGGCTACTGCAGGTTCCTGGGGATCTGGTCCACAGAAGTGGGGCAGTGGAGATAGCTCTGGAGGTGGTTTTGGAGGTAGAGGTGACAGGGGTGGGTATGGAGGCAGAGGCGACAGGGGAGGGTTTGGAGGCAGAGGCGACAGGGGAGGGTTTGGAGGCAGAGGGGATAGAGGAGGCTTTGGAGGCAGAGGCGATAGAGGAGGCTTTGGAGGTAGAGGCGACAGGGGAGGCGGCTTTCGTGGTAGAGGAGATTTTGGAGGACGAGGTCGGGGGAGGAGAGATCAGAATGATGGTGGTGACTGGAACAGTAGAAATGATTCTGGCGGCGAGGGGTGGAAGAACAGTAATGGCGGCGGCAGCTGGGGAAATGATGGTGGGAGTTCTGGGTGGAAGGCATCCACAGGTGGAGGTGCAGGCAATACATGGGGTAAGAGTAATGAAGGTGATGGCGGCAGTGGAGGTGCATCTGGAGGTTGGAAGCAATCAAATTCTTCTGCAGATGGGGGCCAATCTTCTGGTGGCTGGAAAGGAGCTCCGGCTAAGTCATGGGGTAATGCACCATCTAGCGGCGATGGAGGCAACTCTGGAGGTTGGAAGCAAGGAAATTCTGCAGATGGGGGCCAATCTTCTGGTGGATGGAACAAACCCAAAGGACCTTCGGATACTGCTAATACATGGGGAAAGAGTAATGAAGGTGGTGGTGGTGGTGGTGGTGGTGGAGGCGCATCTGGAGGTTGGAAGCAAGCAAATTCTGGGGATGGGGGCCAATCTTCTGGTGGATGGAATAAACCCAAAGAAGCTTCGAATGGGGCTAATACATGGGGTAGTGCACCATCATCAACAAGCTCATGGGGCAAGAGTAATGAAGGCGGTGGCGGCAGTGGAGGCGGATCTGGAGGTTGGAAGTCAAATTCTGCAGGTGGGGGCCAATCTTCCGGGGGCTGGAATCAACCTAAAGAAACTCCGGCTGCGGCTAATACATGGGGTAAGAGCAGCGAAGGAGGTAGTGGCGATGGAGGTACTCCAGGTACTTGGAAACAACCGAATGCTGCAGATGCGGGCAAGCAATCTTCTGGCTGGAATCAATCCAAGGATGCTAAAGAGCCGTCAACTGATAACGTCGGAGGACAAGCTGCTGCCTCTGCTGATCCGTGGGCGAAAGCAAGCTCGTGGGGCAAGGGCAATGGAGGCGGCGGCAGTAGCAGCGGCAGCGGAAAAGGAGGTTGGTGAGCGATGATGTCCCAGTTTCTGATGGGTTTAGTCTGACTGTATATAGTTGGGCCAGCTTTTTTTATGTCTGAAGTTGTAGAAGCTTTGTTATTATCTATCTATTTGTCTGTTTATACTGGGTGAAGTTCTGACTGGTTGGTTTAATAGTGCTCAAAACTGCTTCAAGTTGCCCAACTATGTGATTATTTATGCAACTGCTAGTAATCTTTTGGGATCTGCTGTCCTGTTATTGGATAAATGGTCCTACTTCTCTTCTTGCTGCTGAAGATGATCTTTGCCAGTCTGATTGTTGAGCCTCGGTAGGACTGCTGTGAATTTTGTTGCTGTGCTTTGAATATCCACTGGTTTTGAGAACTACTTAGTTTGGATTATTGTGTCCTATCCACTGGTTTTGGATGGCTCTGTATGTGGCAGAGGCTTGGCTCTCTTTAACATAGTGCAAGGTTACGCTTCAGGTACTGTGATCATTACCGAGCTTTGTATTGCGAGCTGGGGCTCAGATAAGGTAGGCTTGGCTCTCTAGAGCTTATGGTAAATTCTTCACTTGCTTGTTTGGAGCTGTGTGTTCCAAGCTAGGGTTCACTAATGTGTTCTAGTTCTTCGATTTGTTAGAGGTCATGAGCTCATGATTGGAGATTCAACCCTGTTCGGGATCTGATTTGTCACAATGACCCTAATTGGATGGGTCTACTCGTTTACACCCAAAGTTTTTGTACACATGATTCGGAGATTATAGAATCACGGGTGTTACTGGTTTGAAAGATCAATGTCGTTCAAATTGAACAGTTCTGATATTTTTTTTTTGTCGAACAAAAAGAAGTCGGAACCAAAACATATCTCTCAAAAGAATAGCATTTCTCTCAAAAGTATACAAATCTCATTAAACGCAATTTTACAAAACAAACAACTAAAAGTTGGGGATGAAAACAGGAATAGAGGATGTGATCGGTTGATATGTGGTGGACTATGCAAATGGAGCTAAAAGCCTTCCTTTTTACCATCCAATTTTTCAAACGTGTTCCCAAAAGAACGTCCTTGGACCTTGGCCATTCTGGCATGTCTCGTCCACTCTATCCCTTCTACCACAACAATTTCTCCCGCCTCATGTAGCCCTTTCTCTCCTACCACTTTGTAGTCTACACTGGCCTAAGCCAAAAAATGAATTAGGTAAATCTCAACCTCCTCGCAGCCCTTTTAATTTTGGGACTTTAGAAATCTAGATGTGTTTCGCTATGTACCTAATATTAATTCTATTAGAGTACACCCCGTGCCTTTGGCACTGAGAAAAAAGAATGAAAAAGGTAAAATGAAATGACAGTCAATAACCCCAAGGGTTGGCAAAGTTGGCAAAAACTTGGGGCTTAAGGGTGTGCTCCCCTTAGGTCTCAGGTTCGAACCACACGGACGCCAATCCCCTTGGGGCCACTGGGTATTCACATGGCCTCCCCAGGGTCTCGTGGATTAGTCGAGGTGCGCGCAAGCTGGCTCGGACACCACGGTCATAAAAAAAAAATCCAAAAAAAAGAAAAAAAGAAATGACAGTCAATGGGCCCAATGATTGGAGTGATGGTCTACTCTTGAATCTAAACTGTTGATCTAAAATTAATTCAATGGTGTAAATTGTGGACACACCTCACTTGTGAACAGTAAAACCATGTCCTGTTTGAGTATATAGATGACTTGCGAGTATTCTCTTTGTCTTGCACATGCATCCTATTTAGCGCTAAAGTTGAGTTTCTTTAATCTCTTTTCTTTTGGAGAAATTTCTTTAATCTGAAGCATCGCATTTTGTGTTTACACGACTTTTTTTGATCTCATTTTGAAGCATCATATTTGGTGTGGTTGTCTCTCTACTTCTTGTTGTTGTCATTCGTCGAGTTGTACTTGATCTTTCCCGCAATAGAGTTCGTTTTTTTACCAAAAGATACTATTAAAACGTAGAAAACAAAAACTATATAGAATAGCTGTCAAAATAAGACGCTTTTAGCAGCAATGTGGTCTGCCGCAAGAGGGAACTTTTGTGATGCGGGAGAAGTTAAATGAGCAAATGTCTCACAAGTTGACTGTCCGGTTTATAAACTCTATTCTTTTTTTTTGGTAACATTGACTCTGTTCTTTTCTTTTTTTGGTTCCATTTTGTATACTACCTCTCTTTCTTATCTTTCAGCTTATTTCACTTTTTGATACTATTCACTGAGTCACTTTGACTTGAGGATTTGGTTAGCAAAAAAGGTACACAAATTTGATAATTTTTGCATGATATTGTAGAATAAAGTTTACTCCACACTACTACGAAAAGATTGTCAAAAAATTATCTCGTTTTGCTATCCAAATCATCGAGTCAAAGTGGTCCGGTAAAAAAGTCAACCGAAGTTGAAAAAGAAGAAACATAAGTATTACAATATAATAAAACTTTCATCACCATCGCTATCACCATAGGAGGGGATCTGCTTCCCAAGTGCAAACTCTCTTTGCAGATGGTTTCGGCCTCTGCATCTCTCTCATTTCGTATCGCTATCATTTCTCCCCCTCTGGCCCTCCAGATGAGGTGATTTCTAATTCTTCTCCCAGATTCATCTTCATATTCTCTTCCTTCTGTATCCAATTTTCATATAATTATCTCAATTTATGTGTATCTGTATCTTACTCTCTGCAATTTCTGATTCATAGGGTTTTAGTCCGCTCAGCAATCGCTGCAAACATGTTCATGCCCTCAGAACATTTAGAGCAGAAGAGGAATAAGAAAACAAAGCTTTCATTTTTAGGGTTAGTTTCAGCAAGTGGCGGTTTCGGTTTCAGTTTCAGCTTTTCCAATCATGTTTAGCAAAATCATCAAAAGGGGCCAGAAAAAGGGTTCCAAATCCGAAGCAATCGAACCGCCGTGTCGGTCGGCTCTTGAGAGACAGAACCAGTTGGGGCTGATTGATTTGGTGATGTCTAGTTCATGTAAGTTGAATGATATTCCTCATCAAGAGTTGATAAAAAAGGGTTTCAGTTAACATTTTCAAGTGCATCCCCATGAGAGTACTTGAAGTGGAGGTGGAAACCTCATGAAGATGATGTCATTTTGGAGCCTTCCTGGCCACACACGCAGCTGTCGGTGAATTACCCTTGAGATATGTTGTTTGACACCTAGATTGCTAAGAGGTTTATTGATCACTCATTTGTGTTGAAATTGCTTGATTTGTTCAACACTGAGAATCCGCGGGAGTGTGAGTAAGAAGACTATTCTGCACCGTATCCATAGGAAATTCATGGTTCATTGCCCATTTATAAGGAAGGCAACCAACAATATCTTCTACACCTTTATATTTGAAACAGAGAGACATGGTGGGATTGGCGAGTTGTGGCTAGCATAATTAATGGATTCGCTCTGCCAATGAAGGAAGCACGGAAGATCTTGTTTGGGCACTCATCCCGCTCCAAAAGCCTGAAAGTGTTGCCACCAATCATCATCGGCAGTTATCATAGTGCATTACTCAGTTTGTCGACAAAGATTATAGACTGGCAGATACTGTCATAAGAGGTCTGTTGAAGTAATGGCCTGTGACTAATGGGGAAGGAGGTTCTCTTTCTTGGAGATCTAGTAGAAGTTTTGGAAGGTACGCAGTCTGCAGAATTCCAACACTTTACGGTTCCTTTCCTCAAACAGATTACTTGGTGCCTCAACAGCTTTCACTTCCAGGTTTGACATCTGGCACCTTACAGCTTTCTTCTATTACTCTATCCCTACTGTTTCCACTCGTGCTGATTCTTTTACAGTTCTGTAGAAGTTGATTGATTAGTTGATCTTTTTTCTTTGTAAAATGTGTTTGCAATAACAACCTCTGGCAAAAAATAGCATCAGTAACGAGTACATGTTCTGCCATGTCTAAATTTTGGTATCTACTATTAAGAACAGTCATAAAATACTAAGAGTGATATTGCTACCCTAATGGTTGCAACTGTAACTTGTTTGATTAGTGTTTATGATACACCCTTTGTCCCTATGTTGTAGACTTGTATAGTCGCTGTTAGCATTTTTGGATGTCCCAGAATGTATCCCCACTTGGAAATTTTATTGAATACGGACTTCTTCTTTCCCTTTTCACCCTTAACTCAATTGAGTAGTAAAACATGTTCACTCATCATTTTGTTTACCGCTTAACATTGTATCTCATTTACCTCACAGATTCACTGTAGCTCATGACATGATAAACATCTGGGCTGTCGATCTGGACAGACCATACTGCCACTGCCACAATTTTCTTAGGACAAACCACGCTACCAACGCTGGTCCATTGGCCGGTAAAACAAACCAACCCCTTTTATCTGTACCCATGACCACAATCATTCGCCAGCGTCTTGAACGGCCCCCAACCCCAAATCTGTATCTGAGTTCTTCACCTTCACCAAATCAATTGATTTTTCTCTCAAATTTCTGCTCTGGAGAGTGGTTAAAACTCTTTTGGAATCCTATATTTATGAACTTAAGTTCATAGAAGATGAGAAATGAAAAGAGGACTATCAAAATGACAGGCAATGGAAATGAAAATAAAATTTTAAGTATTATTTTTGGGAAAAAAATGTCAGAAGAAATAGAAGGGTAAGGACATTATTGAAAATCAACGCTCTAAAAGGTTGTTAAATATAATAGCAACATCTCTCATATAGCTGGAATACAATAGTAGATGGGTATTCTCGTAGCTATGGTAAGATATTATTAGCTTTGTTTGATTTCTAGTCTGCTTGGTTATTTAGATTTAGGCACAATAATCAGACATAAGTTTGGGCAAAAGGTGGAGAGGACTTGAAGTGCCAGTTTGGGAATGCTTCTGCTGCCAGCACAACTGCTTTCCAACAGCAGGAGCAGTTTTTTTTTTTTTTTTTTTTTTTTTTTTTTTTGACTTTTCGGACATTTTTTGCTGTCTCACAGCAGCTTTCAGGAAGCAAGGGGGGAGATGCTTTCCGTAACCTGCTTTGATTAATTTATCTTCAACCAATTTAACCTTACAATTTGAAAATTTTAAATATTTATCATTTACGGAACTTATACATGTCACATATTTTTGTAATTTAACTCTCTCGCAGCTGGTTCACAGTTGATTTTACCAAACATGAAATTACTTTATCAATATTTCACCTCAGCTTTCACGTAATATTTACCAAACAACATTTTATCTAAAATTCATAGCAGCTTTCCCACAGTAGTTCTCTGACATCAGCTTCCAGCACTGCAATAGCATTCCCAAAATAGACTTGGCATAACGTTGAAGATGATATGGTCCACTACCTTCTCTCGTTTTGTTACTTTTTCGTGGGAATCAAAAATCAAATTTGATAAAGAGTGAGATAGTGAGGAGAAAAAGAGATTATAGTTTGGAACTCTACTTTTGCTATGGAAAATAAGGTTAAGCTCTTAGCAATGGTAATAAAAGAAGCTCAGCGGGGGAGAAATGTGTTAATGATTTCTTACGTACCCGCTCCTCTTTATTTACATATTATTAAAATTATTTGACCCCAAGGCACTGACCTAGCAATAATAGCCCTGGTCTTAGGTGTGGGTCCAATCCCTCCAAGGCCAAGTACTTGGGTCATCTGGACGTGTTTACCTTGCCATTAACTTTAGTACCAATGGGACTAGTTGATATGCACTCTTTCACATTCCTTGGCATCACCAACTCGAGGCCGGACATTAAGCGTGATGCGGACGCAAAATTTCAGTTGTACGGTGGCCAGATTATCAGTTGAAGTAGTTCTTCTAAAATTTTGTAATATTAGTTACATCATTCTTGAAATTTTGAGAGGATTTTACATTCTTACTATGCCTACATCATAACAACATTTTCATAAAGTAAGTTGAATAAAAAAAATTTGGGATAAGAGTATAGTACAATGTACTCGATTTTATTGTAGATCATTGTTAATTTTATAAGTGAAACGGACCAATCTGATAACTTTTTGTTGTTTTGTTTTGTTTTGTTTTTTTTGTTTTTTTTTTTTTTTTTTTTTTTTTTTTTTTTTTTTTTTAAGTTTGAAGGGGCCAATAGATAGTGTATTGTGAAAACACTAAAAACTTTTAAAGTGATTAGAGCAACAATAGAAAACCTTGAAAGGGGCCAGCCTACCCGCCCTCCCTGTGTCTGCCCCTGAGCACGAGGAACTCCTTACAGCTGCTATGGTAGATGGCTGATCGTCTCTACGTCATGTCTGCACGTCAAACACTTGCTCGAAAAGAACCCCCATATTTGCTCATCAGCAGTCATCACTTTGGATAAACCTGCAAGGTCTGAAAAATGCCTTGGATATTATACAAGTTCTTCCGCATCCAATATTTTTTAACTTCTATAGCAACATATCTTCAAGCTACACATATCTGAAAAAAATCAACACCCTCTGCATTTCCAATATTGAAAGATGTAGATCTAAAGATTATATGCTATAAGTTATGGCGGCGCCCCTTGGGCCTATAAACTTTCCTTTATGATGGTAACATTGTAATAATTGCCAACAACCAGCTATTCCTGTTTATTTTCATGGGGTCAGGACGCACCGTAGAGAGATCCATCTTAACATCTAAACTCTCTGTCTTAAAGTGGTACAATAATAAAAGATACATTGTATATGAGCGGTCGGAGTTGCAACAGTTAATTTAGATGAGCAAGTTTTCGTATCATATCATTAGTTATTAGTCGGTCAAAGTGACCACCCTAAAGCCAACTGGGACTTTCTGGCTAAACATACCAAGTATTCATTATCTGCAGCTACTTCATCAAACAAGTAGATTATAGACACCACACCAATACAATATATGAGGTATCAAATTCCTTTAACATCCCTCCATAAGTTGGTAAACTTTTAATGACAAGTATTTGAGGAAACTTTTGGTCATCATAAAACAACTATTTTATTCACTAAGAAAAAAAAAACTATTTCAGGTTTGTCTTTGTCCAGTAAGAATAGTGGTGAACTTTAATATCACTAAGTAGTGTCATACTGTCATTATCTAGAACTTTCATGGCTGGTTGGGAAATAACTAAAAATTGATGGACTTCACTCCAAAACCCAGATCCGGGGTTTTACATTTGACGCTGTTCTTCCAATAAGCCAAGTGAAACGCTCTCTCTGCCCTTGCTCTCTGCTGAAAATGTCTTCGTCGATTTCGAAGGGTAAAGAGATCGCCAGGGAGGAGTCGTACTGGAAGAGGAAGCGCGGTGGCAACAAGAGGTCCGGCGGTAACAAGAGGAAGAATCGAGGTGTCCTTCAGTTCCTTGAAGGCGCCGGTTACGAAGCCGACGTCGAGGATGGCAGCGATGAGGATGATTCTCTCAATGGTGAGATGAAAATGGTTTATTGAATGATTTGCTACTTTTGTTCATTAGGGTTTTGGTGACTGAGGTTCGTGCGAATCACTCCGATTTTGATGTTTATCGGCGTTGAGTGGTTCAAATTGGCCTTCTCTGTTTGCTTATTTGGTAATTAGAAAATGTGGGTAGTAGCATGAGATTTATGTTAATTAATGTTGTTTGATCTTCTTAATTGCTGATGCTTCAGGGTTGAGCTTTAGTTCAGTGCTGCTCGGGATGTACATGGGTTATAAAATTAAGAAAATCAAGCTGTTTATTTTGTGTTTGTGTGTTTATATTTCATTGTTTGTGTGATAAACCTTGGAAATTGTCCTGTTTATGGTGTGATAAATTGATAATCCTTTCAGGTTGCGTGTTTTCAGAACTTGAGGCTTTCTTTAATACTATTTCTTTGTATTTAGAACATATGAGCAGGATCCAACTAGTGGATAGTATGCTGTTGTTTTTGTATTAGTGTCAGGGAAAAAGATATTTGCAACTCGTTTTGCATCCTCATTGTAGCTTGTAAAATTGAATAGTTGGTTCTGCTCTGCTGTTTGGATGTTAGAGACCATGATACTGACCTTTTATTCTGTCTCAAATAATGAAGTTTCCAATCGGTTCATTGTTCAAAGCAAGAACAATGAAGTTCCAGTTGGCACGCAGGTCCCTGTGAAGAATGGAGAACTCAAGGGAGACCTGGCACAGGTACCATCACAGTTTCTAGAATAGCTTTCATTTATGGTTTGTTACTGGGGTAGTCTATTCATGAGTCATGATATATTGTCCGTGTTGATATCTATTGCATGCTTGTAAATATGACTGGAGAAGACCTAAACGAACTTATCCGCTTGCATGGTGTCTCCATGACCTGAGCACCTTCTTTATAGGATTTAGTCCAACTTGATGTGGTCTCTACCTGCATACCCCATATACAAATTGTAATTTTTTTTCTTCTGCAATTTTTGATGAATCAAGTTGCAAATAGTTACTCTATCATGTAAGTTCATACATGTATATAGCTGTATGGAGTTTGTCAGGCATGTTTCTGTTGAATTTGCTGGTGCTTACTGGTTATTTTGTTGTATCACCGGTGTTAACGCAGGATTAACTTTCTGAAAATTCCAGATTAACAAATATATTTACTGCGTTGTGTGTGTCTATGTGAGAGTTCCCTATATCCGGTTCGAGTTTTAGAACTGTTAATTACCCTAGATCTGCAGCAGCTCTCATTAATGAGCCTAAAAGAAACATAGTCACATAACCTGCATAAAACGGCTCTGAATTTCATTAATCCAACATCACAGATTTTAAAACTCATTTATGCAACTTGTTATAGATCTGTATTTACAGGAATTGATGGACCTTTTCCAGAACCAAAAATCCGGAACTGTTTACCTAGCGCAGAATATAGCTGCCATTGAAGCTGTGCTTAGTGGTTCTTGTTGTCTGGCTTCATGCTTGATCTGCTCTTGTATCGGCTGTATGACTGTTCTCTCTGAGTGTACTGCTACTGGCAGCAATGTCTTAAGCTCTCAGATTTGTATAAGGAGCCAACTCTCTTTCTCTCGAGGATTATACTTCTTTCCATCTTCCTCTCTGCAGATTTTTTCTCTCCTTCGTTTTCTCTATCAAAATGTCCCTGTCTGTGTGGATCAGCCTTGCATTTATAGAGGCTTTTTCTCAAGACTCTATTATGTTAGGGTGTCTATCAGATATGATAGCAACACATAAGATTTGGGGAATAACTTGAGATGTGATATGATAATTTCCTCTTATCAACATCTTGACCTGCCATAGGATTTCATGTTCATTTGAATTATATTTGACTTATCATCATAAATAAGTCTTCTTGTTTTCGCTCAACTTTAATGCCCTTTCTCATATGAGAGGGATTAAAAAACAAATTTATGTGTTTAAAAGTGGCAAAATTCGTGTGCCAACAATTTTTTCTCGTGATTTGCGCAAAGGAATCCTGACTTTTGTGCAAAGCACGGTAACATGCACTTTCCCCAGTCTTGCAACTTAAGAAATTTTGCATCATTGGTAAAATCTTCAAATTTCTTGACCATCTCCATACGGTTCGAGGGCATCTTTCATGTCTGTGTCACTTATTCGAGTTCAGATCCTTCTCAACCGAGAGTTACTCAGTTGGAGTCATGTCTTTTGGGACCTCCGAACCTCTTCGGCTTGTGTCATTTATCACTTTGAGTCAACCATTTTATGATTAGATCTTTCAGCCCGTGGGTCAACCCTTGTAGTAATGTCCTTTGCGACTTTGAGTCAAACACTTCTAAACCATGACTTGGGTCAACACCTTTGATTTGTGTTCTCTAGGACTTTGGGTCGACCATTTACGACTTATATTTGTTGGGGGCATGGGTAAATTCCTTTGGCTTATGTCTTTAGGACTTTCAATCAACCACTTGTGGTCAATGTATTTAAGGTCAACCACTTCAGTACTTTAGCGTAACCAATTCAGTACTTTGAGTTAACCATTTCAAGTTCATGTTTTCCGAGCCATGGGCATTGTCCTTTTGATCATATCTTTTCATTCATTGGGCTTATCCTTTTTGATCGACATACATGTGTCACTTCTCGAGAGTTCAAGAATTTCCTTACAACTCCCTTAAAGTTTCAGAAAACCTTGGTGCTTATCCTTGCTATCCAAACTTCTATATCAGGAGCATAGTTTTTAAAACCGGACTGGCCGGGTGAACCGGTACACGGCCGGTTCGGTTCGATAATCCGACCGTTCATGCAGCGAACCGATCTAAACCGGTCATGAACCGCCGGTTTTACACCCGAACCGGCGAACCGGGTGGATTGTAAACCGGGCGGCGGTTCACTGCAATTTTATCAAAAATTTCGCCACAGGTGGGAATCGAATCCACGTCCACATCGCCAACAACAAAGCTTCTTACCGCTGGGATGGAAGCTGATTTGTAATTCATTGAACATATTTTATATAAGTACTTTCGAAGCACGTATCTCTGTTTTATTATGTAAACACTTAATTACAACGATTTTTTTTTTTTTTTTTTTTTTTTACATAATCGTACTGAAGCTTAGGACAAAAATAAGAAATAGCATTGAAACTGAGTGTTAACATTTGGAACAAAGTAAATATATATTACATGCAATGTTTAAAAAACTATTATGTAATATATAATTATTATTAACAAAATACAATTTCATAAAAGTGTGTTGTTATTAAATATTTAATGGGTAAAAATGTGTTTTGTTTACTGAATTTAAGTTTTGAAATCGCTGACAATCATATGTATTCGTTACTTATGGGTTGTATGTTGTGTAATTATATATTTTTATAAGTCATGACCCTAGTTTTCAAACTAGCTACATCCACGGCCAAACCAAACCAATTTATTGATGAGAAGCTAAACCAATTACAAGCACACTTCAAGTCATGACCCTAGCATCTACATATATACTAGTACAAGACTTGGAGCCAAAGCAACGACTAAAACTAATCCGAGACAAACTAGGAAAACAATCCGTCCAAAACAATTGTTTCCTAACGAAGAAAGGAGACTACATTGCACGGTCAAAGCATACTACCTCCCAAAGAAAACATGTGAATTACTTGTTACCAAAGTAATTCAATGTTTCCAAACAAACATTAATTCCTTCTTTGACCAAATAAACACTGCCGCCCCAACCTCACTACCAACCAAGACCTAAACCCACTCACGTACACATGCACACACATGCACATGTGACATGGCCCACTTAACTATGGTTAATGTTTCAAATCGGCTACAACTCCAATACTTGCTTCAATGTGTTGTTTGAATCAACAAACAGACCCAACACTATGTACCCTTCAGAATCAAGTGGAACGTAGTTCTTCAAGCTGCCTATGTACCCATTTAGGGAAGAAGTTGAACGTAGTTCATTGGAGAGTCTCTTTAGGCTTTGCTTGGCTCCCCTTTCGGGTTTTCAGCCTAGTATTGAATTCGCTAGGCATCCTTTTGGGTTTTCAGCCTAGTAGACCCTTTATCAAGAATAATGTGGATTCTAGAACCTTGCATTAGTCGGTGGTAGGATCGTTTTTCCATCTACAATGATTAACAAGTATGCTCTATTCGAGTAGACTTTCTCAATCACATAAGGTCCTTCCCATTTGTTCCAGCTTCCTGTTTGTTCGCTTGATCATCATGATTGGAGTTCGAACCATGAGAACCAAGTCTCCTTTCTTGAAGGAGCTGATGCTTACTCTCTTATTTAACGCGTTCGCCGTCGTTTTGTTAATACATTTCCAGATTGGGCATGTATCCTTCTTCCACCCAATGTCTCAGCCAACCTTAACTTGGCATGATCTTCTTTGTGAGAGACCCTTGCACCGCCACTCGTATTGAAGGCATTTGGACTTAGTAGTGCCAAGACTGCCTCACTTCCAAATACAAACGAATAAGGCGTAGCTTGAGTCACTGTCCTATAAGAAGTTCGGGAAAACCGACAGAGCTCCTTGTAGCTTTTCGTGTCAGATTTTCTTGGGTTATCTTGTTCTTGTCAGTCATTTTCTTGAGAATATTGCTCGAAGTCTTGTTTAAGATTTCGACTAAACCGTTCACAGATGAGTGATTCTTGGTAGATTGACTTGGTTTGCTGTTATCATCCAATCTATGAAGAGCGTCGCTTCGAAATGGCTGCCCATTGTCTGTATTGACTCGGTCCCAAACTCCAAACATGTAGATGATAAGAGTTTGGAAAAATTCGAAAATTGATGAGCTCTTGAAGTCTTTTAAAGTGACAACCCCTGCCCGTTTGGCGAAAGAATCGGGGGCGGTAAGGATATATCTATACTCGTTGGATGAAGGAGCGAATGATCAACGATATCCATACCCACGCCGCGAAGGGCCATGAGGGGGTCTTGATATGTAAGGTTTGGAGGGATCGGTGAATGAATTTCCATGGTATTGGCATACTTGGCATCATCTCACATAATCAGTGCAATATGCAACCATAGTGGGACATTAATGCCCCAGCCTTTCGATTGCATGTTTAACTTTGTACTGCCTTGGCGAGCACCACATATCCATGCATGAACTTCGGTAATGATTTCTCTGGTTGCATTCGGAACGAAGGTATATGTCGTCAAGTGACATCTTATTAAGGATGTCTTTCAACATGACAAACTTAATTGAGCGGCCCCTTATTTCTGCCCTCTTTGCTTTATCTTTGGGGAGTCCCCCATTTTGCAGATAGTTAATGAACACCTTCAGCCAGTCCTTGGTGTCATCGTTAGTGGATAGGACTTTAATGGTGTTTGGGACTTCTTTTGAGGGGAGTCGCTGTTGGGTTGGAGCCCTGGTTCATGGGCGACCCGTTTTATGAATCGACCCGATTCATGTTTTGCTACGACACGAAAAGAGAGACATGATTCGTGGAGCGAAGGCTTGGGCCGGTACCCGTTTGGGCTTGGATCCGGCCTGGTTTGATAGGTTGTCTATTTATAGAGTTCTTAGGGTTCGTAGCATGTTATGTTGAGCGTTCTGACTTCGCTTGTAATTCTCTCTGAGACGTCTCGTCCGTTTTAGTGAAATCTCTGCAACTCCGTGGAGTAGGCTGTTTTGCCGAACCACGTAAATCTGTGTGTTTTGATTCTTTCTTTATGCATATTTCGTTTTCCACAACAACTGGTATCAGAGCCAGGTTCGCTAGGGTTTGGGAAAAACGATGGCAGATGAGATGAAGGGGTCTGGAATTGAAAAGTTCGACGGCACAGATTATGCGTACTGGAAGATGCAGATAGAGGACTATCTGTATGGGAAGAAACTGCATGCTCGGGGTAAAGCTTGAAGCCATGAAGGAGGAAGACAGGAAGGTTATGGATCGACAGGTTCTGGGCATCGTTCGGTTGACGCTGTCAAGGTCGGTTGCGCACAACGTTATTAAGGAGACTACTACAGCTTCGCTGATAAAGGCATTGTCAGGAATGTAAGATACTCCGTCAGCTAATAACAAGGTGTACTTGATGAAGCGTCTGTTCAATCTGAAGATGACAGAAGGTATGTTGGTTGCTCAACATCTTACTGATTTCAATACAATTACGAATAAGTTGTCTGCTGTTGATATCGATTTTGATGATGAGGTTAGGGATTTGATACTGTTAGCGTCATTACCTAATAGTTGGGAATCTATGCGAACTGCTGTTAGTAATTCTGCTGGAAAAGAAAAGTTAAAGTATGATAACATACGTGATTTAATTCTGGTTGAGGAAGTGCGTCGTAGAGATTCCGGTGAACCTTCAGGTTCAGCCTATAATATTGATAATCGTTGCAGAAGTAATGAAAGGAATGATAACAATAATCGGGGAAGATCAAAATCTAAGCATAGAGGTACCAGTCGTGGAAAATCGCAGACAAGGGATGGAAACACGGGTAATTGCTGGAACTGTGGTAAATCTGGTCACTTTAAGAGTGATTGTAAGGCACCGAAGAAAAACAGAGGAAAGTCTGGGAATTCGGTTAATGCAGTCAGTGATGAAATTCAAGATGCTTTACTTCTTGCTGTGTATAGTCCCGTTGATGATTGGATATTAGATTCGGGTGCTTCTTTCCATACTACCTCGCACCGTGATATTATGCAGAACTATACTGCTGGGGATTTCGGAAAGGTGTACTTGGCAGATGGAGAGACGCTGAATATTGTTGGTCAGGGTGATATTGCTGTCAAGCTTGCAAGTGGTTCTGTATGGACTTTGCGGAAGGTGAGACATGTTCCTGAACTGAAGAAGAATTTGATATCGGTGGGACAGCTTGATGATGATGGTAACTCTGTGGTCTTCTCAAGTGGTGCATGGAAGGTTTTGAAAGGTTCCATGATACTTGCTCGTGGTAAGAAAACAGGAACTTTGTACATGACTTCGGGACCGAGTGATACAGTAGCTGTTGCTGAAGCTGAGCAAGAAGCTGATTTGTGGCATCGCAGACTTGGTCATATGAGTCATAGAGGTATGAAGATATTACAGTCCCAAGGTAAGCTCTCAAAGCTTAAGTCTGTTGATCTGGGTATTTGTGAGAGCTGTATTATGGGAAAGCAAAAGAGAGTCAGTTTCTTGAAAGGCGGTCGTGCCTTGAGATCAAGGAAGCTGGATCTCGTGAACACAGATGTGTGGGGTCCTTCACCAGTAGCATCACTAGGAGGATCTCAATACTATGTCACTTTCATCGATGATTTCAGTAGGAAAGTATGGGTTTATTTTATGAAAAATAAATCTGATGTGTTTGAAACTTTTAAGAAGTGGAAAGCCATGGTTGAGACTGAAACGGGTTTGAAATTGAAGTGTTTGAGATCTGATAATGGTGGAGAATACATTGATGGTGGACTTAAGGATTATTGTGATGCGCATGGAGTTAGACTCGAAAATACTCTTCACGGGACACCACGACAGAATGGTGTGGCTGAGCGCATGAATAGGACCATCAATGAGAGAGCTAGAAGCATGAGGCTTTGTTCTGGATTACCGAAGACTTTCTGGGCAGATGCAGTTAGCACAGCGGTTTATTGCATAAACCGTGGACCTTCAGTTCCGTTGGAATTCAGATTGCCTGAAGAAGTATGGAGCGGAAAAGATGTTAGTTTTGATCATTTGAAAGTTTTCGGTTGTGTTTCTTATGTTCATATTGATGCTGCCAGACGTAGTAAGCTAGATGCGAAATCCAAGATTTGTTTCTTTATTGGCTATGGGGATGCACAGTTTGATTATAGATTCTGGGATGCTGAGAACAGAAAAATTCTAAGAAGCAGAGATGTGATCTTCAATGAGAAGGTGATGGATAAGGATAGGACGAGTGTTGCTATTGATACAGAGGATAAAGTCTCAGCTACTCCTTCGTATGTTTGTCCTGATATTCTTGAGGATGTCACTCCCAGTGATGATGTTCCGCAGGATCAGTCTAGTGTGCCTGACACTACTGAGTCACAGCCAGTTGCAAAGGACAAGAACACTCCTCTGAAGACCTATGTTAGAACTCGGGTGGGGACTAGGAACAGAAAGGTCCCAGAGCGTTACTCCCCTAGTCTTAATATATATTGTTGACTGATGCTGGTGAGCCTGAGACTTATGCAGAGACTTTGCAGGATGGTAACTCTAGCAAGTGGGAGTCAACAATGAATGATGAGATGGATTCTTTGCTTGGGAATCAGACATGGGAGTTAACTGAACTTCCAACAGGGAAGAGGGCACTTCATAACAGGTGGGTATATCGTGTGAAGAATGAATCTGATGGAAGTAAACGGTATAAGGCAAGGCTTGTTGTGAAGGGGTACCAGCAGAAGCAGGGAATTGATTATTCTGAGATATTTTCACCTGTGGTGAAGCTTACAACTATCAGGTTGGTGCTGAGTATGGTTGCTCAAGAAGACTTACATCTTGAGCAGTTAGATGTAAAGACTGCATTCCTTCATGGTGACTTGGAGGAAGAATTATATATGCATCAACCAGAGGGTTTCGAGGTACAGGGAAAGGAGGAGCTTGTGTGCAGGTTGAAGAAGAGCTTGTATGGTCTGAAACAAGCTCCTCGGCAGTGGAACAAGAAATTTGATAGTTTATGTGCATCTTAAAGTACACGAGATGTCATGCAGACCATTGTTTCTATGTTAGACAGTTTGATGGCTCCTACATTATCTTGTTGTTATACGTTGATATGCTGATTGCAGGATCTAGTTTGGATGAGATTAACAACTTGAAGAAGAAATTGTCTACACAGTTTGCCATGAAGGACTTGGGCCCTGCAAGTAGGACTGCAACTCGGGCGGGTTGGGCGATTGACACCCTTGTCCAAGCCCAAGCCCGAGTTCTGACAGGGTTGCCCAAGCCCAGCCCAGCCCGGGTTAGGAGCATCGCCACCCCGTCCAAGCCCAAATTCGAACAAACCAATTCGGGTTCGGGTTTAATTCGGGCTAGCCCATTAGAAAAAATAAATTAATATAATTAACATATTCAACTCAATTAAATTGCCCCCTTAAAGTTCACTTATTAGCTTACATATAAAAATAGATACTGAATGTAGACATTTCAATTTTTGTTAAAAATTAATGACTATATATTGTTAGAGTGAATTAAAAATTATCCATTTATACAAGAGAATACTAAATATTGTGTGAATTTTTTTTTACTTATGTTATATAATATGCTCAAAATCTACCAATTCACTAATAATTAATTGAAACATAATAGATTCTTGATAAATATGTTATATACCATGCTCCAAATATAATATCCGTATGCATTGAGTATACAAATCGGGCAATTCGGGCTAGCCCGTTGTTTAATATTCGTACCCAAACCCGACCCTAATTGCAATTCGGATTGAGAATTTTTGCCCAAGCCCGTCCGAATTACTCAAAACATGTGCCCAAGCCCGACTTTAGTCCGGGCTGGGTTCGGGTTGGTCGGGTTCAGACCGTCTAAGTTGCACCCCTACCTGCAAGTCAGATTCTTGGCATGAGGATAGTCAGAGATAGAGCTAGAGGTACTCTATATTTGTCCCAGGCAGAGTATGTGAAGAAGGTACTAAGCAGATTTAGCATGGATCAGGCTAAGCCTGTGAACACTCCGTTGGGGGGTCATTTTAGATTAAAAGATGATTCACCAAAGACAGTTGAAGAACGGGAACACATGGGTATGACTCCATATGCCTCAGCTATTGGTTCGTTGATGTATGCTATGGTTTGTACTAGGCCAGATATTTCCCATGCAGTGGGAGTTGTGAGCTAGGTACATGAGTAATTCAGGAAAGCAACATTGGGAGGCAGTTAAATGGATCTTAAGATACTTGAGAGGTTCTTCAGACACGTGCTTATGTTTCGGTGGAGATGCTTTGAAACTTAAGGGTTTTGTTGATGCTGATCTTGCTAGTGATCTTGATAAAAGGAAGAGTACTACAGGGTATGTGTTCACCTTGGGTGGTACAGCAGTGTCATGGGGTTCTAACTTGTAGAAGGTTGTTGCTCTTTCAACAACGGAAACTGAGTATATTGCTATCACGGAAGCTGCAAAGGAGATGGTATGGTTGCAGAGGTTCTTAGGAGAGTTGGGGAAGATACAGGAGAATGGCACGCTTCACAGTGACAGTCAGAGTGCTATTTTTCTTGCTAAAAATCCAGCGTTCCATTCTAAGACCAAGCATATTGAGACAAAGTATCATTTCATCCGTGAGTTACTTGATGATGGTCAGGTACAGCTTGAGAAGATTTGTGGAAGAGAGAACCCAGCAGACATGTTCACAAAGGTTGTTACTGTTGAGAAACTGAAGCTATGCGCAGCTTCAGTGGGTCTTCTTTCTTGAAGAAGATGAGTTGAGCTGCAGGGATGGAGCTTGATTATGTTAGGGGGTGTGGTTGGTACATGATGTTGAACTAGTCTCCAAGTGGGAGAATTGTTGGGTTGGAGCCCTGGTTCATGGGCGACCCGTTTTATGAATCGACCCGATTCATGTTTTGCTACGACACGAAAAGGGAGACATGATTCGTGGAGCGAAGGGCCCAAGCCGTAACGATCACGGACATGTCTCCCGGGGGTTCGGGGGCAGCGCCCCCGGAAAAAATATTTTGACCCGTTTTGACCTGTTTGGGCTTGGATCCGGCCCGGTTTGATAGGTTGTCTATTTATAGAGTTCTTAGGGTTCGTAGCATGTTATGTTGAGTGTTCTGATTTCGCTTGTAATTCTCTCTGAGACGTTTCGTCTGTTTTAGTGAAATCTCTGCAACTCCGTGGAGTAGGCTGTTTTGCCGAACCACGTAAATCTGTGTGTTTTGATTCTTTCTTTCTGTTGTTTCGTTTTTCACAACAGTCGCACACAGTCATTTCCCCTTCAACGTTAACTGTCTTGCTTTGGGGAAGTGCCAGAGATGCTGCAAGACAGGCATGCACGTCGCTTAGGCCTTTAGGCCCCTTCTAACCTCGAAGACCTTCCTGAATTGAGCCAGGCATGCACGTTGCTCGGGCCTTTAGCCCCCTTCTAACATGGAAGATGCCCTTCCTAAATTGTGAGAGCAACTGATCCGTTAGTTCGTAGTAAAGGGTGGGGATCACCTTTTTAGCAATGTAATCTCCGAACAAATTTTTGTTCACAAATTATGAGTGCCCGTATATTGCTAACTCTTCATTAGGGATTTGGTGGGCAAGCTATAATCTAGTAACTATGACTTCATACTTGCCCTTATTGTTAGAGAACCATTTACTTAGTGCAAAAGAATGCGAGTCGATGGCATTTTCGGTGTGATAAAACATCATTAACCCCCGACTTGTTAATTTTCATGTTCTCTTGCTTCTTCCCATCAAGGCTTCTTGAAGCTCCATTGAAATACATTTTCGGATCCCTTTTTCATACTTACCATCATCATCTCTTCACCATCTTTGCTGGCAGTTAGTCATCCGGGATAGGATGGTTGCAGCTAAGAAATCAGCGAAGTTTGTACCTTCACTGCTTTTGGTGAGACATACTCGATGTGAAATTGTTGTAGGAGTACAACCCATTTCGTGATCTTCCCACTTAAGATGGATCGTGAGAGTATGTAATTTAGTGGATCGGTGTTAGATGTCAACTTTACCTCGTGCTCAAACGCATAGTGCTTAAGCTTTTATGATGCGAGTACCAAGGCCAAACAAATTTTTTCGATGGGATAGTAATTACTTTCTATTCCCATTAAAGAATGACTTAAGTAGTTCAAAGATTTTTATTTCCCATGGTCATATTTTGTTGGGCCAACATAACGACATAACGCCTAGGAAATTATCAACAACCATGATGTATGAAAGCAAAGGCTTTCCCTTGATCCGGCTCATGAGAGAAGGGGGATTAACCATGTACTTTTTGATGCCATTGAAGGTATTTTGGCAAGGTTGATCCCATTATATAGGTACTTCTCATGAGTCTGGAAAATGACATGCATCGCACAATGAGATTTGAGATGAACCTTCTTGTCCTTTGCAGTCGTTTGACCCCTCAAATTTATTGGTGGGGGCATGTCCATGACTTGCCTTTGTATTAGGGTCGACCTCGATACCCTTACTACCAAAAATCTGCGGAACTTCCCTTATGAGACAACCAAGACACATTTAAGGGGTTCATCTTAAGGTTGTTGAGTCTCAAGTGCTCAAAAAAGTTCCTTAGATCCTCGACGCTTCTTTCTTGTGTTTTCATGACTAGGCAGTCAAAATAGCGTCCGACGATGTGATGAAGTATGTCACTGAAGATAATGCTGTAGCTCTTTGGTAGGTGGTGCAGTATTTTTTTGGGACCAAAGGGCATCACTTTGTAATAAGATTCGCCTTTGGTTGTTCTGAAAGCCTTCAATTCCTCATCTGCAGGATCCATTCAGATCTGGTTGTACTATGAACACTCATCAATGAAGGGTATGATTTCATACATAGGCTTGAATCCACCAAGAGCTTTGTTATAGGCAACGGGAAGATGACTTTTGGACATGCTTCTTTTAAATCCTGGAAGTTGATGCACACTCTAATTTGCTCGTTCCTCTTCTTCACAGGAGCTACATTGGCTAGCCAGGTAAGGTACATTTGCTAGCCAAGTAAGCTTTCCTCCCCTTCTCAGTATCACCAATAATGGTAATAATTAGGTACCGTATGAGGTTTGGTCAACTAATTCAATGATTTTAGAGTCAAACAACTCTTGAATTTTGAAATTCAATACAAAGCAATCCCTTTGGCAATGGTTGATCAACTATCGAACAGACTATATTGGGGTTGTCCGTTCTCCGACGTCGTGCGGCCTCTTGGCTTGTTGGAGCGGAATCAAGTCTGTTCCACAAGATCCCTAAATAGATATTTTACAAGATCATTAGAGAAATGATTTGTTTCCCTTGATCTTTCATAAATAGAGGATCTTTTTTGCTTTTGGCGGCTTCTTTACCTCCACGACCACAGGATCCTTTCTTTAAGTTTCCACCATTGTGGCTGTCGAGGTGTCGAGGATTCAATTTTGTTTGAAAACCTGTGACTCTGCTTGTCGTGAGATGGAACCCCCTATCATGGGCCTTGGTACATAGGTCATTGAAACCATCAAGGATTGGGCAGTGAAGGAGATGGACAAATCGTGCCTACAGCTATTAAGACACATTCTTATGAGTACTTTTTGTGACCTTTAGGGGCATGCAAAGGTGAGAGCTCTCCGTCTTGCTATGAAGTCCTAGAATCATGTTGCTTGATGTAGTTCCGGTACCCAACTATCATTTGGGTATTGCAGAACTGATTAAGGAACACCTTGGTCACAGTGGTACTCTGAGACAAAATGCTCTCGCAATTGCGCTAGTATCAGATGAAACCAGTGTCATCCAATAATTGCACAAATAATTTTAGGCACATGGCTTCATTTTCCGCTATAGGTCTGCATCTCAGAAGGATGTGGGCCAAGTGTTATTTCCTGTGCTCGATTCCATTGAACATTTTAGACTCCGGTCGAACATTTGAACATGCCAGGGAGGGGAGACACCTTGTCTATCCATGCTAGATAGGGTTTTGTAATTACTTGCAACCCTGCATTCTGGACCTTTCTTGTGGCCGTGTCGTCTATCAACGTCATTAGGATTAGGCTGAGACCGTTGGTCCCTATGTCTTGGATCCCCGGGTAAGCACTGTTAGCAGTCTTGAACCGGCCGTGGGATTGCTTGCACTTGAATGCACTTGGCGGTGTAGGCGATATAACTGGTCTCGCAGCTCCATAACTTGTTCCACTTCTGAGGCTGGCTAGTTGTGCTTGCATGGTCTTCATGCTCCTGTAGAGTAATAAGTTTACTTTGTGTCAATTTTTGATCTAATTTATCATTGATATAGTCATCGGGACCCATATTGCATCCCCTTCCTTTGTGGTGGAATTTTGATTGTCCTCCTTGAATGATGGGTTTATATTCCTTTTCCTTATCATACTTCAGGTTTCAAGGCCTCTTGTGAATTGTCTTGGATCAAGTGACAGGTCCTCACCTCGTATTTTGAGTTTCACCAATCACGATCTCCTTCCTGTTGTTGATGATGGGGTCAATTGGTTGTCACCCATCTTTCCAGGTTTACTGTTTCTCCCAGTGCCTCCAGAACATTGTATGCCACATTATTTTGCAACGTGGGTTTTGTAGTTGGTTTTAGAAGATTTTTGGTGGTCTTTGGTACTGCGCCAACCAACCTGGCAAGAATTGCTGCCTCTCTGCCCGCTTGGCTAATTGCATAAGCCTCCAATCTGGCTGTTTTCCGAATCGCAGGGTATATCCTTGCAGCCTGAACTACTTGGTTGCTGACTTCCTTGCACATGTCCTTTGCTTCTCTAGAAAGTTGATTCTCTGAAACAAGGACCCACTCGGCGTGCCAATTATTTAACACAGAATTTTAAACTTTTGGAAAATTCCAGATTACCAAATGAATTTACGTATTTGTGTTTGTGTGAGTTCCCTATATCCGGTTCGAGTTTTAGAACCATTATTTACTGTATATTTGCACGCACCCCTGATTGCTAAACCTAAAAGAAACATAGTCACCTAACATGCATAAAACTAGACTGGCATATCATTAAACATAGTCACCAACATAAGAGATTATAAGGGTGGGGTAGTCTATTTATGAGTCACGATAAATGGTTCCTAGAATAGCTTTCATTAAAAAGAATATTGTCAACAGTTTCTAGAATAGCTTTCAGTTATGGTTTGGTACAAAGGTAGTCTATTTATGAGTCATGATATATTGTCCGCATTAATATCTATTACATGCTCATAAATATTACTGGAGAAGACCTAAATGAACTTATCACTGTGCAGGGTTTATCCATGACCTGAGCACCTTCATATAGGATTTAGTCTAACAACTTGAACTGAACTGGTCTATACCTGCCTAATTACTCCATATGCAAATTAGTTTCTTTTTTGCAATTTTTGATGAATACAAGTTGTAAATAGTTACTATTTATCATATAAGTTCATACATGTTATAGTTGTATGAAGTTCGTCGGGCATTTTTTTGTTTAATTTGCTTTTACTGATTATTTTGTTGTATCATCGATGTTAACGTAGAATTTTATCAACTTTATGAAAAAAATATCAACGAATAAATTTACTGATTTGTGTGTGTGAATTACCTATTTCCGTTTCGAGTTCCGGAACCATTAATTACCCTAGATTTTCAATCACCCCGATTAATAAGCCTAAAAGAAATGTAGTCAGTTAACACTCATTTATACATCCCCTTACAGATCTGTATTTTCAGCAAAGATGGATCTTTTCTAAAATTAAAAAGCGAAAAGCTAGAATTGTTTACCTCCGCAGAATAGAGTGCCATTGAAGTTGTGCTTGGTGCTTGGTGTTTTCTGGCTTTGTGCTTGATCGACTCTTGTAATGGCCGTATGGATGTTCTTGCTGAGCGTACTGCTATTGGCAGCAGTTTCTTAAACTCTCAGATTAGAATAAGGAGTCGACCCTCTATCTCTGTAGGATTTTGCTGCAGAATTCAGTGTACTCTCCAGAATTTCTCTCTTTCTGTCTGCATATATTTCTTTTTTCTCCTTCCTTATCTCTACCAAAAGGTTCCCTCTCTCTTTGAACCAGCCTTGTATTTATAGAGGCTGATTCTTAAGAATCCTCTTTGTTTGGGTGTCTATCAGATATTGTAACATAAAAGATTTGGGGGATGACTTCAGATATGATCAGATAATTTCCACTTCTTAACATCCATATGTTTACTTGAGATAGTGTTTCATGTTGATTTGAATTATATTTGACTCATGGCGAAATTTACGTGCCAACGGCCGGTTGTCATGTGAAGATGCTGATATAGAATGCTACTAGGAGGATATTGTTCACATATTTAGCAGAAAACAATGTATGATAATGACCTTTACTTCAATTTACTGCATAAAGTTTTCTTCACATTTATTTTACCTTGGATATTTTTTTTAATAAATAACTTTTTTACGGTATTTTTGTGCTCTGGTACTTTTGATTCAGTCACTGTAACCATAGAAATTTGTACGGAAGCATAACATAATTATTGGCCGTTGTGCTTTGCCAATCGAAGTAGTCTACATTGTCCGCTATTTGAACACTAGTATGAAGAATGCACTGAATATTTCTAATCTGTTCCATTACCTGCTATATTAGATTTTGTTAGAGTTGTATACATCTTCATTATTCGGTATATTCCGCCTCATGATTACTTGCTGAGATCCTTGCAATTATTGTAATGCTAGCTCATAGCACAGTTTCTTTGTGAGAAGAGAATGTTCAACTTCACTTTTATATCCTTGTCCGTGTTGATGTCTGATATAAGTTTCATGTTTGTATGCAGGGTGGTACTATCACTGTGGAAAAGGAAATAGATGATCTTGCAGCGAGATTCATGAATGTTGAATCGCCGACGCGTAAATACTTTAGAAAGAAGAGGAGATCTGCAAATCGACCTGGGTGAACTATTTGGTTGTTGGTTAACTTGTTGCCTTGAGTTTCAAATCTGCTCATCCATTTTGGTTAATGTTGATTTGGATTCCTGGTTTGGTGTATCTATCTGATTTGGTATATTATGAAAGATTGTAATAGTATTTTTCTATTTTAGAGAGTTTGGATACTTGGAATTTGGTTGTCCATTGGTTGTGGAGAGACCATGCCATCGAAAAATCATGAATTATCAGTTTTAATAAAAGTTGATCTCTCTATTTCTTATTCCTTATTAGGACAGTATTTCAAGTCCTTGTTTGATTTGACTGTTAATGCGCTACAGTATGAGAGTCTTGGAAAAGAGAGGCGATAGGTAGAAATGAACTTCTGAAGAAATGAATCTTAAAAGATTGATCGTAATAAACTAATTATTATGAATAGTTATATATATTAATTATGTATTAACATAACATGTTTAAATAATTTAGCCGGTTTGTAAAAAACCAAAACTTGAACAGAACATTTAAATTCGAGTTTAAAATTTTAAATTTTAATCAAACCATAATTCCTTCTGATTAGAATTGAACCAATTAGCGATGTTTAGTTCGGTTAACTGCTTGGACAGTTTTACTTGCAACCATAATTCAGAAAAATATAGAGTAGTCGATGCAGAAATATTAAAGTACCTCTTACTAGATCTAAGAGTGACGCCATGTAGAAAATAAGAAGATTGTTTTACATGATTTACACCACAATACTCCTTATATACATCCATATTTAGAATGTGGATGGAGCATGGCAGGATCATTCATACTATGGTGGCATGGGTTTACATATATACTAGGAGGAATTATTAGCATTTAGTGTGCGGCTAGTTCTATGCAAGCCGAGCTTCTTGCCATTAAACTTAGAAATGCTTATTTCTCTACGTCATAATACGTTAGATGTTAAAATTCATACTGATTGCACTCTTGTTGTTTCTCTTTTGCAGGGGATGAGTAGTCAACTCCATCAGGATGCGGCGATTGTGGATAGAATCAAGAATGCAACCCTAAGACTCATATTTTGCACTGTCAACTCGGTGGTCAGTTTAGCACACAAAATTGCAAAATAAATGCTCGTGCTACTTGCTTACCCATTTCGTTGTGTCTTGTTGTTTTAGCTAGGTCAGGTCTTTATGCATTGTGTTGTAGGTCTATCTGTTTAAGAGAATTGTATATGTTTATGTACTTAATGCGTTGATATGTGATATTTTGCTTTTCATAAAATATATATATATATATATATATATATATATATATATATATTTGAGCACGACCTCAATGCCATCTAGTTGGAGTCAGGAATTATCCGAGAGGGGGGCACAATTAAAAAATTCGTTCCTATATTCACGCTAAATTATTAAGTTATGATCTTCATCGAACTAAACAAAACACCCATTGAAATATTGCAAGATTGTAGGCATTTGTAGTTATTATAAAGTTGTCTAATATCTTTGGGGGCACAATTTAAACTATCAGCTAAAAAGGGAGATGATTTGCAAATACGGGGACACAAATATTGACATTTTGTACTACATAGGGGGCACGATTTAAAATATCACGCAAAAGGTAGGAGACATTTGCATTTGTTGGAGATATGTTTTTTTTTTGATGTCGTCATTCATTAAGACACTTCTTAATACACATATCACATCACGCTCCGTATTCTGCCCTACCAAAACAATGTAAAATGAGAAAGTTTATCTGAGTCATACCTCATACCTTTCTTATAATCTTTCTCAAAGAGGTGTCGCCCCTAATTTCGTCATTCATTACGATGCTTTCCAGCACACGGATCACATCACGCCTCGTATCCTGCCCTACCCAAACAATGTAAAATGATAAATTTTATCGGAGCCATACCTCATATCTTTCTTATAATCTTTTCCAAAGGGGCTTCAGCCCTGGTGTCGTCATTCATTAAGATGCTTCACAATACACGGATCACATCACGCCCCGTATCCTGCCTGACCAAAACAATGAAAAATGACAAATTTTATCTAAATACAATTAAAATCACACCTCATATGTTTCTTATAATCTTTTCCAAAGAGGTTTCGCTCCTGATGTCGTCATTCATTAAGTTGCTTCCCAGTACACGGATCACATCATGCCCCGTATCCTGCCCGACCAAAACAATGTAAAATGATAAATTTTATCCGAATACAATTACAGTCACACCTCATATCTTTCTTATAATCTTTCCCAAAGAGGTTCCGCCCTTGATGTCGTCATTCATTAAGATGCTTCCCAGTACACGGATCACATCACGCCCCGTATCCTGCCTGACCAAAACAATGAAAAATGACAAATTTTATCTAAATACAATTAAAATCACACCTCATATCTTTCTTATAATCTTTCCCAAAGAGGTTTCGCCCCTGATGTCGTCATTCATTAAGTTGCTTCCCAGTACACGGATCACATCATGCCCCGTATCCTGCCCGACCAAAACAATGTAAAATGACAAATTTTATCCGAATACAATTACAGTCACACCTCATATCTTTCTTATAATCTTTCCCAAAGAGGTTCCGCCCTTGATGTCGTCATTCATTAAGATGCTTCCCAGTACACGCGATCACATCACGCCCCGTATCCTGCCCGACCAAAACAATGTAAAATGACAAATTTTATCCGAATACAGTTACAGTCACACCTCATATCTTTCTTATAATCTTTTCCAAAGAGGTTTCGCCCCTGATGTCGTCAATCATTAAGATACTTCCCAGTACACGGATCACATCACGCCCCGTATCCTGCCCGACCAAAACAATATAAAATGACAAATTTTATCTGAATACAATTACAGTCACACCTCATATCTTTCTTATAATCTTTCCCAAAAAGGTTTCGCCCCTGATGTCGTCTTTCATTAAGATACTTCCCAGTACACAGATCACATCACGCCCCGTATCCTGCCCGACCCAAACAATGTAAATTGACAAACTTTATCCGAACACAATTACAGTCACACCTCATATCTTTCATATAATCTTTCCTAAAGAGGTTTCTCCCCTGATGTCGTCATTCATTAAAATGCTTCCCAGTACACGGATCACATCACGCCCCTTATCCTGCCCTATCCAAACAACGTAAAATGACAAACTTTATCCAAATACAATTACAGTCACACCTCATATCTTCCTTATAATCTTTCCCAAAGAGGTTCCGCCCCTAATGTCGTCATTTATTAAGATACTTCCCAGTACACGGATCACCTCACACCCCGGATCACATCACGCCCCGTATCCTGCCCTATCCAAACAATATAAAATGTCAAACTTTATCCGAATACAATTACAGTCACACCTCATATCTTCCTTACAATCTTACCCAAACAAGGCCTACAACTCTAGTACCTTTGCTATTTTTGTTTAAAATTGTACCACTCCTATAGCAAATTTGACCCAAGGTTTCAATGAGACAACAACAATATCCAAAACTCATGTTAGAGAAAAGGTCTCATCCAACTAAAATTCAGTTGCAAAATAAAGAAATTATCTTTTTCTTTATAAAACCAAAATATCACCTTCTTTTCTCTGGTTCGATTTTTTTTATACTTCTTCTTCATCATCTTCATCTTCTACCTCTGATTTCTCTCGATTCACTTCCCAAGTGCCCCAACTCTTCCGCAGATGGTTTCGCCCTCCCGATCTCTCCCTTTTCGGATCTCATTGAGGTAATTTCTCAGATTCATCTCCAGATTCTCTCCAATTTTCCATTTAATCGTCTCAATTTATCTGTATTTTTTATCGTCTGCATTGGTTGATTATTCCTAGGGTTTCACTCCGTTGAGCCAATCGCTGCAAAACATGTTCCTTTTTAGATTAATCCCAGCAGAGGAGGAAAAAAGCTTTCGTTTTCAGGGTTTGTAGTTTCAGTTCCAGTTTTTTCCCAATCATGTTTAACAAAATCATCAAAAGGGGTCAAAAAAAGGGTTCCAAATCGGAAGCAATCGAAGCCCCTGCAACCCTAGCCCCACCCAGTGTCACCGTCAACCATGCCTCTCGCACCTCCATGCCGCCGCCGTCTCCCGGCCCGAATCCGGCGTCTCCGGCCGTCGTGCCCGGCCCTGCGCCGCTGAATCCCGCTAAAGTCGACGTCTTGCCCATGTTAAAGGACGTCCCGGTATCGGACCGTCATTATCTCTTCCTCAGGAAGCTTCAGGTTTGCTGCTTGTCGTTCGATTTCTCCGATACGTTGAAGTCGGCTCGCGAGAAGGAGATCAAGAGGCAGAATTTGCTTGAGCTCATTGATTTGGTGCAGTCTGGTTCTTGTAAGTTGAATGAGACTCTTCATGAGGAGTTGATTAAGATGGTTTCGGTTAACATTTTCAGGAGTTTACCCCCTTTGTCACATGAGAGTACTGGAAGTGAAGGTGGGGAGCCCGATGAAGACGATGTCTATTTGGAGCCTTCTTGGCCTCACTTGCAGCTTGTTTATGAATTACTCTTGAGATACATTGTCTCGTCTGATACCGACACTAAGATTGCTAAGAGGTTTATTGATCACTCGTTTGTGTTGAAATTGCTTGATATGTTTGACACGGAGGATCCGCGGGAGCGCGAGTATTTGAAGACTATTCTGCACCGTATCTATGGGAAATTCATGGTTCATCGCCCGTTTATAAGGAAGGCGATCAACAATATCTTCTACCGGTTTATATTTGAAACAGAGAGACACGGTGGGATTGGCGAGTTGTTGGAAATTCTTGGTAGCATAATTAATGGGTTCGCTCTCCCAATGAAGGAGGAACACAAGATCTTCCTTATCCGGGCACTCATCCCACTCCACAAGCCTAAAAGTGTTGCCACCTATCATCAGCAGTTGTCGTACTGCATTACTCAGTTTGTTGAGAAAGATTATAGACTGGCAGATACTGTCATAAGAGGTTTGTTGAAGTACTGGCCTGTGACTAATTGTGGGAAGGAGGTTCTCTTTCTTGGAGAACTAGAAGAAGTTTTGGAAGGCACACAGTCTGCAGAATTCCAACGCTGCATGGTTCCTCTGTTCAGACAGATTGCACGATGCCTCAACAGCTCTCATTTCCAGGTTTGATATCTGGCACCCTGTAGCTTTCTACTATTATTCTATCCCTTGTGTCGTCATTCCTGCTAGTTATCTGTGGATTATCAATTTCATTTACGGTTCTGTATAAGTTGATTGATTATTTGATTCTCTTTGTGTGCATTTAGTTTTTAGTTAGTTTGTTCTGCCACCTAAACCATTTAATTGTTTGGATTACTTGAAGATAATAGCAAAGTTATAAATATCCCGTGACGTCCGACCTAAATCACTACTTATATTTAGATCTATTTATTTGATGTGTGTAGTTTCCATTTTTATGAATAAGTAACAACGTTGTTTATAAATGTGATTCAGTTTCACTTGCACCTTTATACTTGAGTGGTGCCACAAAACAGCTTGATGCACATTGATAAAGACATGGTACCTAAGTTTTATTACTATAACTATAATGCTCAGAAGTCTACTAAAAAATGCTTTCTACGGATAGCTTACTATCAAAGTAGCTATCTTTATTTAGCAACCAGCTGGGCTGAGGCATGGTCGAAGCAGGTTTAGTATGACTTCCTTGAGTTGTTGGGAAGTGAAGCACATGGCGGATGGTTGAAAATTTGAAGTTAGTTTCAAGGTAAGTACCCCACGCCATCAGTTATGATAAGTCGCCTCCTCAAATATTTAGTATGGGAATTGAGGAAGACTTTTCTATGAAAGCACAAATTCTTGAATTCCTTGTGGGCGTGTAACCCCACTTGGGCTGCTTTAGTTATCTAGCATTTGGCACAATGTACACACATACTACGTTTACTACCTACAAGCCCTTCCGAACATATGATGAATAGAACTTTCAAGTGCTACTGACTATTGTATATATTTAACCCTTCATTGGAGTTGAATTGTATATATAGAAATGCATATTTTTATGCTCATTATGAGAAGTTATTTTCTCATGGTGCTCTTGCCATGTGAAAAAAACCACTTGGCCCGTTAACACATTCTAAATTCCCTCAGACATGTTTGGTGTAGCGATAAAGAGGGTGTACATTAATAAAAAGGGGGTACATTAATCATAATATTAGTGGAGGTAATAACTGGTTTTTAGTGCATGGATAATGACGGGGATGATTCAATACCGTCGTATTGTTAAGGAGTCTATGCTTAAAATTTTATCCTACCTTGGGTGTGGGGTTACATATCTATGCTTAAAATTTAATTAGTAATCCCTTATTATCAATTCACCTTATAAAACATGGGATCCCTTGTACACCTAAGTTTCAATCCTTGCGCCAAACTTGCTCCAACGGAGTAATCTTGAACTTGTTGTCCATGCATTATTCCTAATACCTTATATACTAATCAGTCCGCTTAATGGTATTGGTGAGCAATTGACTTCACTTTTCTATTTTGCCGTCATGAGCTTGTGCTTAGAAGGTTGCATAATACATGTTAGCTTTCTGTAGGTAAGAAGCTGAATGATTATTTGATCTTGCAGTTAGAAATAGATAAGAAAATATTGCAAATATTACAGATGCATTGAAATGTATCCCAAGAGCTCAGCATTACATGCCAATGGACAGACTTTTTCATTGAAGAACTGAACCTGGACTCTGCATCTGTTCTTATGCAGAGAAACTCTGGGCTTTTGTAGTTGTAAGTTTCTTTGTGTCTCGATCGATATAGAATCTAATGGATGAAAGGAGTAGCGTTTGTCAGCTTATCTGGCTCACTGAAAAACATGGTGTTCTCTTTCTTTTTTGCACTAAATGAAGTAGTGCGGAGCTTCATACCTCATACTTTTGGGTTTGGTAACAGGGATGCAACAGATGTTATTCTCGAGTGCCATAGCTACAATATGTAAAATTTGTTTTGGCAAACAAATAAGTGATCTCTGGCATAATATGCATCAGTGACTGTTACATTTTCTGCAATATATAAATATTAGTATCTCACCGCTACCATTGAAACAGTCATATAGCACTACGAGTAATATTGCTAACGCAATAGTCGGAACTGATATATGTTTGATTTGTGTTTATGGTACAATATAAAATATCAGGGTACTGCATATGAAACTATGAATAACTGAGTGACAGTTAATTTCACTTTTTATGTTATCTTGAATTCAATTTCAATGATATCTTAATCTCATTATGCTCAATACTACACTTCTGGCAATGTTGTCATGTATTGGCTGTGGTTTCAAATATAGGTATCAACTGTGTAGCAGTTGCATCGTAACGGCTTCGACCGTATCAAACAAAACGTAGTCCGTGGTTTGAAGCCCTTTTCCGCTCCCCGGCCACCGAACGATCTGCGAGACCTAATTCTATAGCAGGCGCTCTGCTTCAACTGGAATATTATAAATTTATTTTGAAAGGCAAAATTATCTGTCATAACTTTGTTTTTACATATTAAACGAGTATATATTGTTAACTTATTGTCATGCTTTTAGCATTATTTGCAATGACATATGATGAAATATTGGAAATCATCTCTTCATGGCTTCTCTCTCTATATACATTAGTGATCAGCCTTTTTCTTACCGTTAGGGAAGATAACCGGATTTTCTTACGAGAATCAAATCATAGGATAGGACTCGGTTGTACCCCTCATGGCTACATGAGATACCAATGCATAACAGTCACTTTTTTAGAACCATGGTATTCTCATATTTATCTTATCTTGTATCCCTTTAGCATTGAAAACTGATGCACGTTATCACATAACTGGAACTTGTACTTTCTGGCTCCATGCATGGTGGGCAGTGTTACTACTTGCAAGTGCCCCCTTTTGACACACCGTTAATTTGCCTGATTGAGAATTGAGATCAGTGATTGTATAATTGAGATGAGCGATTGTATGTCTCCTTATAACATTCGAGCTCCAAAGGTGGACAACCTTGCTAGAGGGGGGGGGGGGGGGGGGGGGGGAGTAAAAAAAATAGCACTGGACTTGAGAAACATACTCGGCACTTGAAAGATAAAAAACATATCTCGCATAAATGGCTAAAATAAGGTTTTCAACTGGTTCTAACTCAATTAGAATCTACCATCACCTGAGTAGATTGGTTGTATGAATCAATTCAAATAGCTAGCGAATTGTGGGATCTGGTATATTGAATTGGGATTCAGGTTGTTTCTAGTTCCAATGAAGGTTCGTATAGAGGTTCACACCTTTGTTAGGTGAATCAATTGGGAAATGCTTTTGGCTTGGTAGATTTATAGAGTTGTCCTTTGTCTTTAGTTGTATTTTTCTTGGAAAGTGGAAAAGTAAGTACTAAAAAAGGTATGAAGGGAAGTTAATTGAAAAGGTAAGGAACTTTTGGCTAAGTGGACACATAAGTTGGGACACCTATTTAGGAAAGGTGGATACATTAAACAGAATGGAGGGAGTATAAAAATTCAAATGGCAAAATGTGAGATTCTGACAACTATGTGTATGGTATCTGTGTATCTAATGTATAGGCTAAATCAACATTTCTTTTTTCCACCATATCTTAAGCACATTTTTGTACTGAATGTTTTATAGAAAATGCTTCTTGGAGGGACTTCTTGAGCTATTGTTCTTAAATGTTACTGGTTTCTGTAAGAAAAAGTTGCACTCACTTTCCATTCAGGCTGGTTTCTTCTGATCAACTTGTACTCCTTTTTTTTCTTCTTTTTTTTAAGGAGAATTGTACTTCCGGCTTTATGTGGTTGTACAAAACTTGGAATATGTCAGCATTTTTTTGTCTGTTTCCATACCTCATGTAGGTTCTACACCATTCACCTCTTACAAAAGAGTTCTATGAATCGAATTTAAGTTTCATGATTCTGATAATTGGTTTTCATTCGAAAATGGTGTCTGTACCAGATTAATGCATAATATATTAAAACATAAAGAGGTGCGGTACACCAACACTCTCCATAGAATGTGAATGTCTAATACCCAATAAACAGGCCTCTAGTTTTGTGCCAAACTTATTTTGAATTGAAGATCATGGTTGCCAAAATCGCTATCCGGATCGTAGGATCGTTACCGATACTGCTAATCAGTTTTTTGGGTTACTTTCTGGGCTATTTACAGAGGGAATTAGGTGTGGGCTTCCTACTGACATGTATACGCAATTACGCAGTCCTACCCATTTATTAGCTTTATTTACCAAAAAATCACCCAAATTAATTCGAAATCTGGTGTGTCTCTTTGTCTGAAATTGACGGAGAGTGAGACGTGAGACCAGAGCAGGTCGTGACAAGTGTCCACCTCCACATACCACCACCTGGCTGAAGAGTATAACTGTGAGGAGATTGATGCACTAAATGACCCAAATGATACAACTCTCATTTGGTCGATTGACTTAGAACATGGTCTTGGTCATATTTCAGTCAGGTCCTATTAGCTATGATTTTGGTGTTCACATTTCTAAACTTTTTCTGTTCGTTGACCTTTCTAGGGCTCTGTTGGGTGTGTTGCTATGCTTTGTGCTTGATAATTTGGCAATTTTGTGTTAATCTTTATGGTATTAGAAAGTTGCTAACGTTAATTATATTTTTTCCTCACTTATTAGGTCTTAACTTCATATATTGACATGTTTTTTACAACAAAGAATCCTATATTTTATATTGGGGTGGTGGTATCAAAATGTACTTCCAAATAGAGTTGATGCGATCTTACTATCCACGATCTGACCCTATTTTGATTCCGATCCTATGGGGCATGCTGTGATCCCAGGGTAGTATCCCGATTTTGAAAACTTTGCTGAAGACGGCAATGTGGATAGTCTTGAAGGAAAAGGGTACATATTCAATATATTAATGTGTGTAAGGACATGTACGGTGTAGCAGGTACAAGTGAGAGGACAGTGAAAGGAGAGAGGAGAGAGAATTCCCCATAACAATAACTTCACACTAAGGGTTGGAATTGAGTCTCTACTTGTTCACTTTGGTAATGGATGAGGTTACTAGAAGTATCGAGGTGAGATTCTGTGGTTGTTATTTGCGCATGCCAAAGTTTTGGTTGTGGAAATAGGAGCAGGCTAAACGGCAAGTTAGAGTTATGGGGGGATAGTTTAGAATCTAGACAATTTAGGATAAGTCGCATCAAGACCGAGTATATGGAGATGACTTTAGCAGTCACAGGGTGTTAGGAGAGTAGACAATAAGTATTTGTGGACAAGAGGTTCCGAAGGACTACTTTACATATCTTGGGTCAAATTTATGTACAGATGGAGGAATAGACGAGGTTGGACAAGGTGGGGGAGCACATTTGGAGTGTTGTGTGACTGCTGGATCTCAATTAGGTTAAAGGGTATGTTTATAGAGTCGCTGTAAAACCCACTTTGATGTATAGGACGAGTTGTTGGGTGATTTTAGAAAAAAAATGAGTAGCATAATGAGGATGCTGAGGTGGATGAGTGGCCTAACTAGGAAAGATAGGGATATGCAATGACCAAATTAGAAAGATTCTAAATGTTGCACTTCTAGAAAACAAAATGAGAGGAATTGTTAAAGGTGGTTTGGTCAAGTGCATCGTAGGCTGTTGAATGCGCCAATCAGGAGAAATGATATGGCCAGGGAGAGGGAGAGACCGAGATGAACATGGGTAGAGACAATAAGACCAGACTGAGTCAGATTAAATATAAATGAGCAAATAGCAATAGAAAAATGCAGCTGGAGGAGATTGGTCCCTGTAGCTGACCTTTATTATTGTTATTGCTGAAGACGAAAACGTCCCTGTGGATCAGAACCTAGAATCAGGTTATGATTCTTCATGCATCCTTTCTGTGTTGCATGTAGCCTATAGGTGATATGTTATTACATGTGGTAACGTTAACTAAGAAGCAGGTTATGTTTCTTCATGTATCCTTTTTATGTTGCCTATAGATGATATAGTTATTACATGTAGGTGGAATGTTTAAGCAAGCTTACGGCATCTAAGCGGTGGAGGGTTTTTCTCATAACAATAGTTTTAAAACCAGACTGGACCGGCCGGTTCGATCCATAGGAGAGAGAGAGAGAGAGAGAGAGAGAGAGAGAGTGGCGGCGTGATGTAGAGGAAGAGAGCGAGTTTGTTCTGTTCTGCAGTATATGAGGACAGCGAGATGAAGAGGAAGAGTGATGTTTGGGTTTGTGCTGAGGAAGGGAGGGACCCAACGATCTCCCCTTCATGTTATATAGATTGGGAAAAGTATCAATGTTGCAAACTAACTTGTTTGTTGGTTTCATTTCATCAATATCTATATTTGTGCTTATTTTGAAGAGAGTGATTTATAATCAGCTGCATTTTGTTCATTCTCGCGGTTTGTAGTTCCGGCCAAAATAGCAATGATTTAAGTTCTGTCAATCTCAATGTACCAACTACCAAGCATGTAGTCGACGCGTTTAACCATTTTCCAATTAAAAAGTAAGTCTTATATTTCAGGATGAAGTTACACTGCATTGCCATACTGTCTTGATTTTGGGCTTATAACAGTTACTTTAATTATGAGGTCATTTACCAATTTCTTTGTGAGCAAGTCTGTTTATTCATGTCAGACCTGGCTTGTGCGGTGCATGAAACTTCCTCACCATTTAGTTACAGCTTCCAAATATCTTAAAATAATGAATTACTTGGTGCGGAAAATTGCCTAAAGAGATGTAATTAGAGATATGAGCTCCTTTCACCTTCTCTGGCATGACCAACTGAAGGACGAACATTGAGCATGTCGGATCCTTACAGCTACTATGATAGATGGCTGATTGACCCCACATTGTGGCCAGTACTGGCCACACGTCAAACAGTTACTGGGAAAAGAAACCTCGTCTTTGCATTAAACCATGTGCATCTATTCACCATTCCGATGTGGGACAACCGCTCACACATGATACCCATCGATCTCCCCTTCATGTGTGAGCCATTTAACATGCTCCCCCCTGCGTGGAAGCATTTGCCACCTTTGAGTGAATGCACCGGATCACCTTCTGTAAGACCACGTGCCTGGGGTAACACATGAATTTGACCGTCCAGAGGAACGCGTGGTCCACAATTCATGGAAGACCCATGCTTGAAAAATTGCACCTCGTCACCCTTCAATTCACCACGCAGGGACTCAGGAACACGAACAATCGGCTCTGATACCAATCGTAGCCTTGTAGGGATCGCATGAAGCATCACCATAGTATGATTTGGGATATTCACTTACCTAACATGTCAAACTTATGAGTTAGGGCCCACATCATACTATATTAACTATGGACATCTTATTCACCATCCCAACGCGGGACAACTGTTCGCACATGATACACAACACCTTAGTTGCTACTCCGCATTCCATAGGTCTGCGTTCCCTTTCCCACACAATCTATCTGCGATTCATCCAATATCTTCCCTGTTAACATGAAGTACATTGGTAAAGTAGATAGCTTTCTCTTTTAATCAAAGTCATCCTCCCACCTCCCATGACATATTGCCTCGTCCAATTAGATAGTCCAATATGTGTAATCATCTTGAGATAACACAGCAAACCAGAGACTACAAACTTTACTGCCTGAATCAAAATCCTTAATGATGAAGCTCATATGCTGATACAACATAAGATTAAGACTATCACATATGGTTAATAAATATACATGAATAGTGATATTTTCCTTCCATTTGTTTACATGTCTACTAAAGTCATTTCACAAAATTTCAGGGCTAAAGAGTTTGATCTGGAAGTACTTGATAGACGTTCTAAATAACATTGCTAGAATGGTTTAATTTTTTGGGGTGTATTCCCATTATAGAAACATACCATTACAAGTTTTCATTTTTTTTGTTTTTATCTGGAATTCGTTTCCCCGTCTGGTTACCAACCTTTGTCAACTTTGGAAATCAGATTGTGGTTCCAGTGATTGCCATTCCATCTTGCACAAGTAACAGTACATTTGCTGACTGTGGCATTTGTGAAATTGTAGGCTTGTGCCATTTATGTTTTCCCTAGCTCTGATTTGGTTGCCTTCTTGAATGCAAGTAAAATTTGCACGATGATCTATTTTTATCTATCTTTCTATACCAATATAAAGAGGGAACTTAACTTTGATAGAGCCTTTTTCTGTTTCCAAAAGTGCCCCTTGCCTTTCAATAATAGTGACATTGATCTTTTTTTCAAATAATACTGGCGAAATCGGAACAGAAGGAAGCTCACTTTTGTCTTTTAGCCTAGGTGGTTACATTGCTTTTTCTAATTGGAAGCCTGTGTTGTAGGTTGCAGAAAGAGCTCTCTTCTTATGGAACAATGAACACATAGTAGCGTTGATAGCCCAGAACAGACAAGTTATTCTGCCAATCATATTCGAAGCCTTAGAGAAGAACATGCAAGGACACTGGAACCAAGCAGTTCACGGGCTGACTGCAAATGTTCGAAGAATGTTCGTAGAGATGGATGCGGAGCTCTTTGAAGTTTGCGACACCCAATACGCCGAGAGAGAATCCAAGACCCAAGAATTGAAAGAGCGGCGCGAGTTGACATGGAAAAAACTTGAAGCAATTGCAGAGAACGGCGGAGATGACATGATGGTTAGCTGAATCAAAGCTCTCTCTCCACCACTTGATCTTCTGAATCTCCCACACTCCTGAATACTCCTTTCAAGCCCCGGTTGAGATTTATCACAAATCTGAGGTATATTTAAGATTAGAAGAATACTTGTAGTTCTGGGTTTCCTCCTGCAAGCAAAGTCGTGTTCTTTTTCAGCTGCTGCTTATTTTTCATTTCCCGCAAGGGAAAGTAAAAGGCACTTTTGTTAACTAGTTGTTTGTTTTTTCTTTTTCTAGTATAAAGCTCAGGCCTTGATCCTTTATTTGTGTATCAGGGTAGGCAGTTATTTTGTATTTCTTTCTGTTGTTTCAGTCGCAACTATTAACAATAATAGTGGCGGTTAACCTCTATCATTTGTGTTTGTTTCTGAATACTTCATTTTTTTTTTTTGTTTCCCCCTCTGATTAATAGAACAGAACCAATGTTGTGTGAATATAAGGATCTGTAATTGGACAATGTATACAACATAGTAGTAGTAACAGTAGTTTTCTGTTTTGTTGTCCATAATGCCATTGTCCCTCTTACATGAGTGGATTAGTTGGACTTGACTATTTTAGTGTAATACGGAATCAATACCGCACAAAATCATGCATGATATCAATTATAACCCAACTAGTTCATAGCTAGTCCAAAAAACCAAATGTGTTCTTAGTTTAATCTGCATATTTTCTTTAGTTTTCCCATGTTTGTCTTGTCGCCTGGGAACATTTGATTTCAAATGTTCTTTTTCTTTTCTTAAAAGTGTTTCGGCTTTGTGTAATTATATGGTTTTCATAACCTTACTCTAATGTTTATAATACAAACCATCTCTCTAATTTATTAGAAAATGTCTAGCAAGGACGACTCCGAAGTTAATTACTGTTGGTTTTCTGTTCTAGAATCGGGATCCCAAGTTGTCTAGAAACAATCCCTTGATGGTTAAAGTGGGTTTGATGCCCAAACGGATGAAGGTGAAACTATATCCATCTCAGTTTTCAACATACCCCTACCACTTGAGCTAGCAATCATTCGCTAAAAGCAGACACTACGGGAATAAACTTGCAACTTTGAAAAATGTTTGCAGGTGTGGTTGGTTAGTAATTTGGCTGAGTTTCTTCATCGCTCGCTGAGCCTCACTTAGATAGTCAGAGAATTTATTTTTTTTCCTAATGAATCGATGTCAAGGTCAGTGTCTTATACTGTACTTAAGTAAGCAGCGCCTTATATACAAAATAAAACTATTAAGAGAATTTTCTCTATAACAGTCAAGAACTTCATTAGTAATTATTATAAAATATAAGGATGCTTCCTTATCGTTCATAATTTATCTAGTGTAGCAACAACCTTATTGGAGGTGTGTGACATGAGCAATTCCACCACCAAATATTCAAACCAATTTGGACGGTTTGGCCTTTTTTCCTCACATGGGGGACAACCCATGTTATAACCCAAAAACATAATTCACTTGTTTATTTGTATTGAGTCCAAGAAAAAAATGCTATAACAAGCAAAAAAATAAATATACTCCTCCATAAATGAAATTTTGACATAGGATTCGAAATTGCATCTTCAACCACCCAAACCCTATCTTCTACCCTACAAAATTAAGAGTCTTCAATAATTTATATGTACAACAAAAGTGGGACCATCCAACCCCTCTAAATTAATCAAATCATACAGAAAATTCTCATCTTCCTTCAATGTTCATGGCCTGTCTCTACTATAGCAACAACAATGACAACGGTAATAAAAACGATAATAGACAATAGAACAAGACGATGGAGGAGGGCGGTGCCGCCGAGACGCCGCCACCCCCAAATATCATTTCAAAAGCTCCGCCGCCACCGCTGCTGCCGCCGCCGCCACCATATCCGTTTTTGGTGGTTCCTGGGGGCACATATGAATCGGTGTCGCTGTCCCTGTTGAAAAATGGTGGTTACGCCAACCGAATAACATCAGGACACCAAACAGTAAACAAAATAAACCCATTCGGCTCTTAATGACATTCAAATGAAAAATAATTAATTGATCAATCAGTTTTCATAACATTGTGTAAGCACAAGAGCATGGCAATAGATTCAAAGTTTAGCCAATTCAGGAAAAAGCAGGCCTGAAGATAAAAACACTACACAAAAGGTGGTTCAGCTCCTTATAGCAACCTTAGTAAAAAGTTGTTAGATGCATAGGTACATGACTAGGATATCGCCGAATGTGACGGCAAGAAACAAGTTCCGAATCGCACGTAAAGATATAATGGCTCAAAAGAACGAATTTCGCATAACTAATGGTAGGCCAGGGATGCTGGTGAGACAATGCACTCAGTAGATCATCTTGAAAACCCAGATTCATACAACTCATACAAAAAAGCTTTTAAGTTACTTAACTAACCTAACATATACCCGGATCTTGATTAGCAAATAAAATGAGCCTTGTTGAGGACTGATGATATCCCAATGATTAGTCTATTTACAGTTCGTGAGTAAATATATCAGCAAATGTAAGCGTTTACCATAGTCCATATGCAAGTCTTGAATCCCTAAATTCAGGTGTATTTGGGTTACAAAGAAAAGATATTTCACACGAGTTCCTGAATTAACTCAGTGCACGCCGTTATAAAGAAGATGTACTTCACGTGATTTTGCTGTGGAAGATGGGACTCGTAAAAGCCCATGAGTCAGGTTAAGTCGTCTTCAGAAATTGAGCACCTTGGTGTGTTTCTAACATCCGTGACGAAACTCGCCTCCTATTTACGCAATCAAATTCTCATTAGATCTTCTAACCTTTTAGGCCCAGATCAAGTGGGAGATGAAATGATTTTGGGGGAGCAAGAGACGGTTTTTAGGTTTTGTGTAGTTGGGCACTTAATGCTAGCACCAAACCATCATGATTATTGACATTTTAAGAACTTCCAAAGTCAAAAACTAACACTTACAAAGAACACTCGAGTGAAAGCCCCTCCAATTAGAAAACTCTGGTGGGAATATAACTCCGGCCTTTATCTAACTCAGACTTAGGGACTTCAGATGCAGAAAGTCACAAGTCCAGCTACACAGGTGACAATGAGACAAATTTATTTCAATTTAAATGAAGGAAATTGGCCCATGTTCAATGAGAAAGAGTTTCATGTACTAGGCAAAAACCTTGGCTTCATGACTGAATGAAATGAACCCTAGAGGGGCTGATTAGTAATTACACAAATGAGTAATTTTTGTGATGGGGACTTTACCAGTACTTGGACAGCCAATAACTGTCTTTGTATGGGTCCCCAACCCATGGAAAGAAAGAAAACATATTTCTAGGTCCCCCACTAGTAGTATGGCTGGAAAGCAATATATAAAGAAATGGAGTCCCCCCACAAATAAACCATTTTCTTCCAAGAACACTCCAATAAAATAAAGAGAAACATAGGAGCAAGTGATCTGGTTTTTTAGTGCCTATTACCGGAAAAAGGCCAAAAAGACAGCTCTAGCCGCGTTTACAGACTAGGCTTTTCCACTATTTTCACACAATTGCTTCCCTGTATGCCCCTAGAAAATGACTGGCATTTGAAAAAGATTTAACTTTCTAATTGCTTCCGTGGAGGATAGAAGGAGAACTGGAAAAGAATTAAGTAAGGTTTTTAGGGTTAGATCTTTGAAGCTGTCACAGAATCTTACATTCCTGGAAAAGGGTAATCTGCTAATTTGCAGTCCTGGCTTTAAACTGTTAAAACCTCGACTTATTTACTTCAACTCAAATTCTTACAATAATATCCAATGTGATCTGATAAGATGAAGCCGGATAACAATAGCATATAAGCAATATGTTTGCTATTAAGAAGTTTTTTTATGCCTAGTTGTCCCTCCAAAAGGACCTGATTTGGGCATGTCTTATTTTCGGAATTCTACTTATACCGCAACAGTAACTGTTGATTTGGTATCTCTTCTTTAGATATGTAAAACATCTCTGAAATCCAGTGAAGTGTTGTTCCACTCCTTGTGATCCTTCGTTATATCAGGAATACCAGAAGAAGTTGGCCCAAAAGGTTTAGAATGTACGAGTCTACGACATTAGTTTTTATTTATTTATTTAGTTTTCAGATTCTAAAACGGGGAGATTACTTTCATAAATATAACCCATCAGCTACTAATTCCAACCCAAAAATTTCTTTACTTCATTGGTTTCAACCCTAACCACAAACAAACAAATGCAACCACAAACAAACAAATGCAGGTAACCCGAAAAGTCAGATAGATTCTCAATGGCCCCCATAATCAGTCAATCACATGCATCATAATGTATTCTGGTGTGGAAATAGTAGAAGCCATGAGGGAGTGGAAACAGTTCTTTAAAGCGAAAAGGAAAAGCTACACTGACATGCTGACACCCTAGCAGAAAAAGGCCATGGAGAGACTCAGGTCAAGGTGGCAATAGGGCCGCCCCGAGGTGAAAACCGACCCAGCCCGGCCCCAAACTGGCCCCCTTCCATCCTAAGCCCCGGACCGGCCCCCTATGAAGAAGCCCGGCCTCGAAACTGGTCCGGGTCAAGTTTATGCCCTAGTGGCCTGGCCGATCCCCCTCCCCTCGACGGCCCCCCTAAAGAAACCCTTTAATTGACCATCTTAATCCGGACCGGACCGGCCCGACCCTGAACCGGCCCCCTCCCCAAGGGCTTTTAGCCCTTAACCGGTCCGGATCACTTTCCTCCCCCAAAGGCCCGGACTGGCTCGGCCCTTTGACACCATGAGGCTCAGGCAAAAGAAAATATATAAAATGACAGGAATGTCCCCATAAAACATACCTAGTGCCACCAAAGACCCCGGCAGTGTCCGTGAGGCGGTCGATGAAGCTCGCTGGTCGCGCGTCGAAGCTTGAGGCTTTGGAGTACATACTGCTGAGTCCTTCACCGGAGGGCACGAAGAATGCTCCGTTCACCATCATGTCACCTTCCGACCTCCAGTTCCAGCCTGACCATGATCCTTCATCCACATCCACGCGCTTTGTCACCTGTTTAATCCAACATCGCGTAAAAAGAAATAAATTGTTACTACTATTGCATTTTAAAATGGCAAAAGCTTCATCGTGATCCAAGAACAAAAATAACATGGTAATCAATTCTATATATCATAATAAATTACCAGTCCCCCAATTAAACAACAAATGATTAAAAAGTCATATAATAATATTTGATGATAAGGCAATGCTGGATCTTAATTTAGTTAGACAGGAGATGGAGATCCCATTAGACAGTATCAGGCTTCAATTTAAGGAAGCTTATGCCATAAGATCACTTCAATCACAATTGGATACCCTATAGGTTTCTGCAAATAATCTATCGAACGAGAGAAATAAAAAAATGATCCGCGCACAAGGAATGGTAAACTGGTAAAGTACGCCCCAATCAGCGTTAGGTTCAACAAGAACCATTACCCATCCTACCAAATCGCATCTTGGTCTCATTAGAGCCTATGGCATGGAGATGGGTCATTATTAATTTATTATGACCGTATGACATAGTTTACTCAATGTCAAGTATTTCAAGTATACCTTTGACTCATGAAACCACAAGTCTATCATTTGTTTTTCCCACAAGGTTTTACCTTTGGCCTCACCAGAAAATGAACCCTTTAGCCATAAACAAAAGAATGTAACTCAATGCTTTAGGAATGCCACCGTGTATACGCCTTCTAAACATATGCCCATTGAAATTTTAAAAAGGAAAACACTAATTATTTATTTAAATAGTCCTTATTCTTTGACAATTACATCATATAGCCGGGTTCGAACCCGGGACCTCATGCAGGAAATAGTCCTTATTCTAAATTGCAAGAAGTTCGTATCTTAATTATTAATTAGTGTATGCAGACAGTGTTCCTCATCCAACAGCCAGTGACTAATATTCTCAGGAGAGCATTAAGAGATCACTGAAGTGGATTTTGCCCCTTCCGACAAAGTCTTTTTCCATACACATTCACCGGTTCTATCCTATGACCTCATGCTTAAGGAACTCCTCGACCATCTATTATATGACCTATAGTTTATGGGTAAACGACAATTTCACCTCCCGCGGTTTGACACAGAGACACTTTCACCCCCTTCTAGGTGGGAAATGACACTTTCACCCTCTGTGTGCCAAACATCAAGACACTTAGACCCCTGACTACATCATATCATAAGACAGAAAATTTGTCCCCAAAACTACTATAGTGACGAATAACCGCCCCCATACCAACAATGTCACAATTAGGGAGGGTAAATATTCTGATATTTGAACGGCAAAATGGGTGAAAGGGCCATGACCAAACTGGAAGGGGCGAAAGTGTCTTTGCATCAAACTTGAGGGGGTGAACTGTCTTTTACCCATAGTTTAGGGTTTTCTAAAGGAGTTCCATTTCTTAACTGTGGAATGCTGCTAGTGCATGGCATGAAAATGAATTGAAGTATAAACTACAAGGGTAAATACGAGAATTTCCTTACCTCTTTGGAGTCGAAGATATCCGGCGCGGTATACCTATTCCCCTGGCTATTAATCGTAGGGCCACCGCTTCCGCCAATAGCGTAACTCTTCCACTGGGAGAAATCGTTGTTGACCACATGTATATACCCGCGTCTGCATCGAGGCATACGCTGCACCAGACCTACACCGAAGTGATTAAACGCTATTGTCACTTGCATCCCCGAATCAGGCAAATATTTATCGTCGTGCCCCAACAGCATCACTTCGTTGTGATGAGAGAAATAGTTGTTCGATATCGTGATCGCGGTGGACCCCAAGATGGCATCAATCAGACCGTCCGTGCAGGACGATAGCGAGCAATGATCGATCCAGATCTTCTGCGCTCCCATGAGTGATATCCCGTCACCGTCCGACATGCTTCTGTAGCCTACGTGCGTTGGACTTGCCCGTATCATAGTATTCCCGCTTGGCACGCAGCGGCTCACCTAGAGAACGAGAAGATATTCAGTACCACGGTGTGATAGTATCACGGATTATATATTTTAAGAATTTTCTATATTACATTTGTGTAGTGTTGTATAAAATCTACATAACAAGCTGTTATGGGGAATAAGCTATCCTTCAAAATGTGACATGTGGAATAGCTTGTCCCCGTTTATATAATAAGGTGTTATGGGGAATAAATCATCCCCAAAATGTGACATATGGAATATAGAATAGGTTATCCTACTATATCCTAAAAACTAAATACTTCATAATTCAGCCATTGAAACTTAGATAATTATCATACTCAAATTTTGATAGTGCCCTCGGCCACATGATATGCACTAGTATGGTAAGAACAATAATTACTGAACTTTAATTATGTTCAATCAACCAATAAAGTACCACTTCACTATACCTATACCACTGTGGTACTGAATATCTTCTCACTCACCTGGATATTGTGAATGATGACGTTGCTGACGTACTGCAGCGTGATGCATCCGCCGCCGGTGACCTCGACGTTTGCGCCGCGGCCATCAATCGTCTTGTAGCTGTTGACCACTAACTCGTGCCTGAGCTTGATCTTCATGCTGCGGGAGAAGATGATCCAGAGGGGCTCCGTCTGGATCACGGCGTGCCGGAGGGTCCCCGGAGTGGGGTTCGCCGCGTCGCGGTCGGAGGAGTCGGTGACGACGTAGATCTCGCCGCCCTTGCCGCCGAGTGCGCCGGCCCCGAAGCCGATGCCGCAGTCGGCGAGGCGTTGCCGGTTCTTGGCCCAGTTCTGGTCGCATTTCCAGCAGTCGTCGATTGGGTTTCCGGTCAGGCATGATTGCTGGACATTGGCTAGCATTTCTCTCCTGGAGATGGATACATTCACCCTCCTGTAACAACCACCATTAGAATAAGAGCTTAAACACATTGTAGAGAGAAAAACAACAAAATTCGGAAAACCCATAAATTTTTCCCACAAGAACACATCAACCCAGATTAGGAAATCGTTCAAAGAGTCAAACCCAGGTTGGAATTTGCATTTCTACAAAAGACTACAAAACCCCCAATTTCACATTTCCCGTCCCTAAACTGTTTGTGAAAATGCCACTGTAATTGCTCTGAAACCCAGAAATCTTTCCCACAAGAACACAGCAACCCAGATTAGGAAATGCTTTAAAGAATCAAACCCAGTTTGGAATTTGCATTTCAACAAAAGACTACAACACCCCCCATCCTGTAACAACCACTAGAAGAGCTTAAACCCATTGTAGAGAAAAAAACAGCAAAATTAGGAAAATTCTTCAAACCCACAAATCTTTCCAACAAGAGCACAGCAACCCAGATTAGGAAATCGTTTAAAGAATCAAACCCAGATTGGAATTTGCATTTCAACAAAAGAGTAAGAAACCCCCAATTTCACATTTCCCTTCCCTAAACTGTTTGTGAAAATGCCACTGCAATTGCTCTGAAACCCAGAAATCTTTCCCACAAGAACACAGCAACCCAGATTAGGAAATCATTCAAAGAGTCAAACCCAGATGGGAATTTACATTTCAACAAAAGAGTAAGAAACCCCCAATTTCGCATTTCCCTTCCCAAAACTGTTTGTGAAAATGCCACAGTGAGCAAACAGTTCACACACCCCTGAGACTTCTGCAATTGCGCTGAGACCCAGCAAAACCCAGATGGGGTTTCTGGGTTTCATGCCTCAACATTGCTCAAGAGAACAAAAAAAAAATTGAAAAAATGGGGGTTGTGGTGTGCTTACCTTTGGACTTCTTGAACAACAGCTTCAGGATTGGGGTGTTGATGAGTGAGGAGGGTGAGATTGAGGCTGCTGGCTCTTACTAGAGGAGATACACAGGTTAGGAGACAGAGCAAGAGAATGCAAGTGACAGGAGCCATTGTTGGAGGATGGAGAACAACAATGGTGTGTGTATGCCTACTCTGCTTGCTTGCTGCAGCCCTCTGTTGTGAGGGAGAGAGAGGAGGCACAAGTATCTGGAATGGGGCACTTTATGGAGCTGCAAAATTTGGGAAAAGTAGATGTGGGTTTTGATTATTTTAGTGATGACAGTATAACTTATTGTTAAATGATGGAGCAGTAATCATAAGATTGGTAGATTATTGGCTGTTTCTCCAATAGTTATATTTGGGAAATTGTATTGCTTTTCATATGTAGGGCACTGGTGGGGCTTATGGAGTACAATTCCAACTGGAAATAAAATTTTAGGGTTTTTAGTTTTTGACGGTGTAGACTCAACACTGTACACTGTGGGAGTGGGACCGAGGAAGAAACAATCTGGTGACATGGGATGCTTTTGGAACATGTCCATTTGTCCGGGTATTGACACACCACTCCCTTTTTTTCTTTCCCTACCATTTCCTTTGTCATCTATTTCTTCTCATTTTCTCTTTTGGTAAATTTAGTGAGGCTTTATTTTGGTAAATATAATGAAGATTAACTTTGGATGTTTCATACATTTTTTCACGAGGTTAACTTTTGCTCAGAAAACTTGAGAGAAAAACTAAAAAAATCCTTGGCAATGGAGGCAGCCTTCGATGTAGTTTGACGAGATCCGATGCTCACCGTGGAGGAAAAAACTGTAGAATAAGACCACAAACACTACTTGGAGGTGATTCATCGACTAGGTCCATATCTCATTAGATCTTTTTTCCTTTCCATCAACTTCAACGTGTGGGCTAGACGATCTTCGAGAAGTTGTGGAAGGAAGGATAAGAAATCAACATTAGCGAAAACAGTCTGAACCATTTTGTCATTCGCTTCCTGTCACGGGAATCACTGAAGAAGGTGCAGAAGGGCGGCCCATGGATTTTTTTATGGCAACTTGCTTCTCTTAAGCCATGGACTCCAAGAACAAGGACCGACAGTAAGTCTTTTGAAGAACTTGAGGTATGGATGCATGTTAGAAACTTACCTATTTTTCTTCGTTCAAAGGGGGACTTGCGCAAGGCTATCTGTAGAGGCGGAGAGATTTTGGAGACTGGCATGAGGATTCTCGCGGGGGAAGGAGGGATTACCTTCGACCTAGAGTTTGGATGCTGATGAAAGATGACTTCAAATGGGGAGCGAAACTTGAGATTTCGCGTAGGAAGCCGGTTGATAAGGTAGAATGCAGTGGTGAACGCATAGGGCCAGTACCGAAGAGGAACAGAGGCATGAAGAAGTAAAGCGAGACCAGTCGCGACGATGTGACGATGACAGCGTTCTGAAAACCTATTGTGTTCAGGGGTATGAGGTGGAGAGATAATATGAGAAATACCATGAAGATTGAGATACCCACGAAAACTAATATATTCCCCCCATTGTCCGAATAAAATGTCTTGAGATGAAGAGAGAATTGTTTCTGCACTGGTGCATGAAAGCGGAAAAAGATGTCATGTAATTGCGATTTTTGTTGCATGGTGTAGAGCCAGATTTACTTAGAGAAATGATCAACGAGATGATATGATATTTGAAACCATCATGAGACGCAATGGAGAGGTCTAAACATCTGAGAAAATAATGTCAAGGGCCTAGAAGATTTAATTAGTAGAAATATGAAAAGGGAGTTTATGACTTTTTGTGTGTTGACATGCACTACGGATTCAGACTCTGTGGTGCTACTAAAGGGAAGAGAATTTAAAAACTACTTGCCGACAGACAGGCCCTGCCGAATGGCCAAAACGACGATGCCAGGAGTGAAAGGATGGACGAGGCTCAGTGACAAGAGCCAGCGATGGAGCGGAAGCTGGCTACTCATAGACTCCATCTTTAAGCAGACCAATCAGAACAAGCGCCCCCGTGGCTAGATCTTCGGGACAAAACCAACATATGAGAAAAATTCAGTTAAGAAATTATAGGAAGAGCAAAGCTGAGATATTGAAATAATTTTTTTTTCTAATGACTGGAACACATTAGGGGTGGTGGACATTTCCTCGACGAAACAAGACCACAAAGCGGAGGGGTGAGGTGACTTTAGGGATGCACCGGTCAATGGGACTCGTTCTTCTCCCCCAAACCGGCGAAACAAGTCGGGGGAAGGGGAAGGGAGAAGGGGGAGAATAAACAGAGAGCGTTGAAGGGTACATCATCCACGAAGACCTGTGGAGAGGACGAGGAGGAGAGGGGTGCCGTAGATTTGGAGGCGACGGTGGCGGGAGCGACGACGCCGGCAGGGAGGCAACAAGGAGCGGCGGCGGCTGGAGCTTCAGATCTGGCGCGGTTTGCATCATGGTGGACAAAGGTGGGTTGGCTTCACGACGGGCGGAGAGAGCTCATTCTGGGACGGCAAGGGTAGTTGAAGTGACCTACTAAATCCCCTCATCCCGCTGAGGGAAGGGGAAAGCAATCAAAGAGGAAATCTCAACTTCGATTCCGGAATCCCGGTGGCACACCTGAGTTGATGAGAACCGGTAGGGGAACGACCCACGAGAAGACCGACGGGGAGCAGACAGTTAGTGGAGGCGACGTGGCAACAGAAGCTACGGTGGTGGGAGGCGGCTAACTCAACGCAAGAGGGGGATGGAAGAGGCAAGGTCCAGCGGCAGCTCCATGTCGAGGAGGAGCCGCCGCCAAGGAAGGGTTAGCTTGCTAGGTTTTCTGGAGAGAAAAGATTTTTAGAGAGAGAAAGAGAGATGCAAAAGTTGAAGAGAGTACCTCTGCTCTTTAAAGAACCACGTATGATAAAAGAGTAAACAGTTCAGGCTCAGATACACTCAATATGGAAAGAAAGGCAAACTTAACTTAATAAAATAAACAAAATATCTCTGTGATTGTATCTAAAAACTCTCCACAGGGTTAATTTCCTCTGGGAGTACTAATAGAAATGGTCTACAACGTGGTATGTCCAGCCAATCGAGTTGATGATTCCTTAAAATAGCATCGAACTTTTAGTCGGAATTCAGTTAAGTGCTAGTTCTTTTGAAGATTGATATGCCTGACCCCTTCTCCAATTCACTGGGTTGACGAGATCCTTATATAGTTATATAGATCATCTAATTAATATGTCGAGCGGTTGAAAACCTTGCAAGCAGGAAAATATGTGATGAATTGTCTTCTCATGTTTGAAGCGTTTTAGGGCGGGTCAACCGATGATAGTTGCTTAATACGAGCAAAGTCACCTTTGCATAACTCGATTCCCCAGGGAATCAGGATGGGTTGGGTTGTTTGGATGGTTTTGACGGATTGAGCGCACACTTTTACTTGAGATTCCTTTATTTGCGGGCACACTCTATTAGGGACAAGCACAAGCCGGGTTGTACTGATTTTATTGAAAATTTTCACCTAACTCAATAGGTACAGGTTGAAGAATGTTGAACTCAAACCTACCCGATTATTTGATACCAAGCCAGTCATAACTTGTCAGCTCTGCCCGATTTAGACCGGTTAAACGAGTTGAAAAGTCTCGATTTCTATTTAAAATATGTATTAATTTAGTTAACTTTCTTTGTACTATGTGTGTGTATAAATTTAGGAGGCTGGAACTTTCTACTCCCTCTGTCCTGCAAAGATAGTCCATATTTCTATTTTGGCTGTCCCAAAATGCTTTTCCACTTACATTTTCAAGGCAAAAAATATAAAGAAGTTCCAAAATTACCCATTCATATTCAATACACTTAATCTTGGAGAAAACAAAATCAAGGATAATAGTGAAAATAGTATGTCAAAAACTAGTAGTGGGATGCATTAATTGCATGTCTCCAAAAAAAGTTGTAGTTTCAAAATGGACTATCTTTGCGGGACGGAGGGAGAATAAAAGATGAATAAATTAAGAGAAAATTACAATAATTTTGTAGACTTGTAAAATTTAATTTTTAGATCATGTACGTAAACAAGATGTGCATCTTTCACATATTCGTTTTTAGTTGGAATGCCCCACTTTTATCCGATTTCGATATTCCAAAACTTTAATCAATCGAACTTCATTCAAATTGGTGAATATATAATCGCAATAAATTAAGTAGGATTTCTAAAAAAAAAAGAATTAAGTAGCATTTCTTTATGTTAAATTCGGACCGGTTAGAGGAGGTGTGTTGGGGCGGACTTTTGAAAATAATGTATTCGGACTCAACCAGGCCCAACATTTTAACTTAGGCGGGTCGCACCGCATATTCAAAAACAGGCTCGGAGTTTGCTCTGGCCTCTTCTTCTCTTGTCCGTTCGAATCTCTCTCTCTCTCTCTCACTTCACTCTTCTTCTTCTTCGTTTCTTCCTCCGTTTCACTTCACTTCACCGGAGGAGAGACACCCATCGAGCGAGCGAGAGAGAGAGACGCCTAATCCATCCAGAGAAGGTTTGATCTGTCTAGGGTTTGAATCAATGTCGGCCACTGAAGACATCGTGCTTCTTGATTCCCCCATCGACATAGTTCTTGGTAAGATTGATCTTCCTCTCTCTCTCAATTCAACTTTCAATTCATCTCTCTCGTTCATATTCGCATGTTCTTGTGTTTAACTTGTCAAGTGGGGAAGAAAAATATCACTTCTTGAATCGATTTGGTCTTGTGATGAGCTTCATTTTCCAATTGCGTGTTAGGGTTTTGTTTTTGTGTAAAGAAAATGAAGTGGGTCGAGATTGAATCCACTTATACGACATTCTCTACCACAATTTGGCTACAGAACTGCTCAAAGAAAGTGATTTTTGCAAATACCCACAAGTTGGAATAATTCCCAAATTATCTTAGGCTTATGTGGTGGCTAACATTGACTGAATGGACTGTCGATGGGGGCAAGTGCCTTGATTATGAATGTTTCGTGTAGCGAAGCTGCGGTAAAGTAAATTCCCAAATTTGTTGTTCGTGCACAACAAATCGGGGACTTATTTGATGGGGGTGATGTTGGGTTCCTAGTGGGTGGAGAAACAAGGGTGTTAGTGTGTTGGTGTCTCTTCTTTATTTCTAGATGCGATGCCCGCTTTATGCTAATAGCAGGTTAGCTAGGAAGTTCTCTGAAATGTTTTGAGATAAAGTACAACATGCGATATCAAGTATCAATGTTGAGTTTCATTAGTCTGTAGGAAGTATCAGTATCATTCTAAGCATCCTTCGTTATGAGTGCATTGTCACACAGGCACGTCAGCCAATGTAACTTATGAGGGTACCTACTATCCCTCTGTCCAATTCTTGAAATTGGAGCTGTCCGTTCTGGAGGCAATGATGGCTGTGGTGTTTAGTGGCATTAGAAATAGAGAGAGTAGGAAATGGGTTGGAGCTTTTTTGAGGCGGTGTTTGTTTGTGAAGATCAGGTGGTATTCTTTGTCTGTGAGGCGTGCTGTGATGGTGACCAGTGACCACCATGGATTTGGGTTTTGGTGAGTTTTATGAAGACCGAGATAGGGAGAAAAAGAGAGGAGAGAGAGTGGTGATTAAGAAAGGACGAGAGATGACAACAATGGTCTGGTGGTAGGTCTGAACCATGGCGATGTTTTGATGGTTGTGACGTTTACAGAAAGGAGTTGCAAGTGAGATAGATGATGATTTGGTGATAGTTATGTGTTTAACTCTCTCTGTAAGTGTGGTGACAATACATTAGCAATAAATCCAAATGCAGTTCCTATTAGATTTATATTGGTTTTGAATCTGTCAAGTGTCAACTGAACCATCGCATCCTTCTTTTACATTAAAGCTGTGATCTACCTGCCAACTTTGATTAAACAGCTCCATAACAAAAGGAATACAAAAATCATTACCTTGTTCATCTCGAATGTTCTAAGAGCTAGCCACACCTAAGATAGTAAAGAACTTCCAGTTCCATTCTATCCTCAGAGTGCACTCATGGAGAAGATACATTGTCATAATTTCTCAAACTAGCTGCATATACTCACTGTTCATCCCATAAACAAGGGTCATTGACATAAAACCTACCTGCAGTATTACGTTTGTGACACAAAACCCTCTGCACTTTCAATTTCCACACCAACCCCCTGCAGTTTACTATTCTGTGACACTTAACCCAAAATCGATAACGCCGTTGATAAATTGGACGGAACAAAGTCACGTGACCAAAGTGAGAAATTACCAATAAGTCCATCATGTGTTGGTCACATGACTTTGTTCCATCCAATTCCTTAACGGCGTTACCGATTTTGGGTTAAGTGTCATAGAATAGTAAACCGTAGGGGGTTGGTGTGGAAAATTAAAAGTGCAGAGGGTTTTGTGTCACAAATGTAATAGTGCATGTAGGTTTTATGTCAATGACCCCATAAACAACTACCCGCATATGTAATTTTCCCACTTCACTGCTAAAATTTATTTAGCAAAAGAAACAAACATGAAAAATTCCAAAAGTGAATCTATGGAATTCAGATCTCAGTAACCCAGACGAGACCGGTACCATCATGATCATCACCTACAAAGCTGTGATTCACATGAAAAATCAGAACAGAATGAGCCCTCGATGGGCATAATAAGACCTTCAGATGCTACCTCGAGTTCACACACATAAACCATCTGTTATGCTGTTCTATTTATTCATCATAATCATCACATCTGTGGGTTGCAAACTTGCAAAGCTCTGTTACTGATTTATATAACTTAAGATCAGTTTATACGGGGCTTCATATTGTGATCTTTGTATAACGGTTCTCTAATTTGAGACAATTCAGTCGCAGTTCTCGAATATTTAGTAGTGCAAAATTGACACAGTTACCTTAAAAACGTTTCTATGTACCATGTATCCTAATTGGTCGTGGTTGCCCGTCGCAGCACAACCCATCCTTTTTTTGGGTAGAAAAATATAATTCAATATCAAGTTTAATTGTACCTTGACTTTGTTGATTGCTTATACCAGTTAAAGTACTTTAGATATGATCTTAGCCTTACCTATGTATTGGAAAAGGAAGACTGTAGCTAGTAGCACTATAACAATGAAATCTTTTGCTTTTTGGCAGATGAACCAAGAGTAGAGAAAAAGTCAAAGGACTCAATGGGAGGTGAAACAAGAAAGAGATTGGCTGAAATAAGCAACTTACCACAACAAGCTAACTCAACCAAAGATGAGAAGGAAAACTGTGTGTTGAACGCTACTAACAACGATTACGTCAATCAACTCCAAAAGGTACAGTTTATGATAGCTTTGATAATTGTGTTAGTCAAGTTTTTGGAGCGCATCTGACTTAGTTGTGCTTTATAAAATTTATTGTTCAGGAAAGAAAGTTGCTGATTCAGCTTTTATCTGACCGGAAGTATCCTTTCTATGATAACTTCAGTTAGTTAATACTTCCTGTTGGTTCCCCTTTTTCTTTTCCTAGTGTTCCTTGATCTTCATGACAGTAAAATCGTTGAATTGAGTGGAATTGAGTTACAGAAGCTGCGAATCAATTTACAGAAAATGCAGCAACAGAATTTGGAACTTGCTCAAGCAAATAGCCAGATGCTCATGGTATGTTATTCTATTAGATTTGAAGGTCATGACCTGAATTCTTAAAAAAAAAATTCTACGTGTTCAAAATTAGTACCAAGACTTGCAATAATTTATTTTTCTTTGACCTTTGCAGGAACTTAATGCAAGTAAAGATAGGGTAAGTTTCGACATAGGTCAAATGAATTAAGCTAGCATATGAAGTTCAAGTGTTTGTTCTTGCTGTGTTTTTAGCTTTGCTAATGTGCTGTAAACTCTGATTCATTCAGCTTAAAGAACTATATCATGAACTGGGATGCAAAAATGGTTTACTCAAAGCAAGAAAATTAGAATCGGAGGTTAGTGTTGTAGTCAGTATGTCTTCTGCTGTCAGCACACAGTAGGTAACATACAAGTTATTGAAGTGCCATTTGTTTATTAATATCATGATCTTTTTCCGCAACAGAGGCCTAAAGTGAGAAGATATCAGAGAATAGTTGATCAGGTAGTAAAAGAGTACTTCTTATTATTCCTGTTTTGTCTCCTTGTTCTTGTATTCACAACTTTCCATTACATTGTATAGACGGGAACTAGCAAGTCTAAGGACGGCGCAGAGTCTTCGGAAGCAGTTAACCATGACAATGAACTCTGCCATACTGACAAAAAACTGAAGCAATCAAAGAGTTAGTGTAACATCTGAAATAATATACTCTGCTTATACTTGAAATATATGAAAGTGAACCCTTTTGATTGTTGCTTGCAGGTTTAGGCCCTTTTACTGGAAGACAAGTCCCCTTGAAAGATAGAACTGAAAACAAAAGGTGCATCCATTTCCATCTGTCTTTATTTTTCATTGGGTACTTGTTTGTTTACGGCATAGAATTCAAGGGTTATACTTTATTGCATAGTATGGATAGCTGAGGTATATGATAGTTTGCATAGGGTTATTGTTGGAATAAATGCGATCTACGGGATTGGAGTGTTTCAATTTTGGAACTACACATTCTATGATGCTCCCTAGCAGGACTGCTAATCTTACATCTTGGAAACTTGAGAGTTCTTCACGACTTCACAATCTGTATTAGTCTTCAAAACCATTATGCAAATCTATGGTGGATTAGGTACCATAGGATATAATGATTCAACCTTACCTTGCATTCTGCAAACAGACAAGCCCCACATAGTGGAGGAATATTTTCCTGGTATAGTGTCTGCTAATGGCATAAAACAGTAGAGCATGCTATTTTCTGTCAATGGGGCTGAGTGTTAACTATGTTTTTTCTTGGCAGACTTTCATTGAGAAGGCAATCTGCTAGATTTAAACCTGAAGAAGCAAAGCCTAGAGAAGACTCGTTTGGGACAGAGGATGCGAAAGTTCCAGTGAATTCTTCGTGCGATGATCAAATGCAGGAAGATGGTGTAGCTTCATTGCATTCATCGACCAGGAAAGATGATAAAGAAGGGGGTAGAAGCTCCAGTGGTGATAAGACGCAGTATCTGAAACGGTCTTCAATTGGAAGACCCTTGCGTCAAGCTGCCACAAGGGTCCAGTCCTACAAGGAGGTGCCACTCTCTGTGAAACTACGGAGACCTGAATGAATCCAGTCATTTGTTAGAGCTTCACTCACTCAATTGTTCATTTGTAATGCTCGTGTTGGACATTTTGCAGTTTCCAAAACTAGGGGTTTCTTCTGTGGATATGGTATTTGAGAATACACTCATGCTGATAGATGAAAGAATTGATGAAGTTGTAATATGTTGGACCTGCATGTACTGGGTAGGTCACTGTGAAACTTGTATGTGGATTAGCAAGACCCTTGCTACCATCTTTGGTGCCCTGAATCCCCAGTGTGTCCAGGTTGAGGTCTTCCATGACTGGCATCCAAAAGTAGCAAATACTTTGTGTCTCTCAGCGCTAGTGATATTGCGGCGGTGGCAACTTCTTCAACATCTTCATTTCCGTCTCAAAAGTAACCTCAACCTTCTGCAAGTAGCTCGTTGCATAGTGAGTAGTGAGGCTTCATTCAAAAAAAAGTAGCGAGGCAACTTTTTAAAATAGAAATGTCACCCTTGTTTTGATTAGTTTTTTTAGTTTAACTCTATAAAAATTACACTATAGCCTCCACTTCACCATACGTAATCTAAGGGGTTGGCCCCACGAGCGTCAATTATCATTGGGGTCACTGAGAATTGACATAACAAATTCCATGACTCCGTGGATCAGTCGAGGTGCGCACAAGCTGATCGACGTATTTTGCCACATATTGTTTCAGTATAGCAGTAGCATCACCGGCAGCCATAAAAAACCTGCTTCTATAGGACATGCAAAACATCAAACCATAAAAACCTGCTTGTGCAGCTAGGGTGGCAGCTCAAGTGGTAGAGCGCTAGAAGCCCCTGCATGAAGTCACGGGTCAAGTCCCGTTGACGACAGCCATTTCTCAAAAAAAAAAAACCCTGCTTGTAAGGGACATGCAAAACATCAAACCAAGAAATCCCTTAAAGATTAATACTGATGTACTCATTAGTAATGTGGAAATAGTCTCCTTTTGGGTGTACGTAGGAAAATACAATTGCATGTCCTTTAACTTTTTCATTGATTACTGGTGAGTGGTTAAGATGAGGAGGATGCTATGAGGAGGGTGCTCAGCCTTACTGGTGGAGGAAACTCTCCCCGGAGAATTCTATACGCAACTGAAACGTCGTAAGTTGCGGAGATATGCGCCTCTATTGGTCGGGGCGTACGATTTGGCAGAGAGAGAGAGAGATCTATATGTCTGTATGTGTGCCCCTCTGATGTGTCTATGAGTGTGTTTGATGAGATATTATTTGATAGGTTATTGAATGGGTGATTAATGTTTAGAGCATCTACAATAGCTTATGTAAATCCCAATTTTATGAAAAAATATAAAGAAGATAGTGACAAAATTGAACCCAATTAAACGATGCATATTCCATGTATTTGCAGAACATGCATCTTCCTCGCCAATAATAGCTAGTAAGAAAGTAAGCATGCAAATTTTAGGTGTCTATCTCTCTCACCTCAATGCATTGATTAATTTAATAAATTATCCTATAATCTATAACTATGAAATCGTAAAAAACTCATTTCACTATCGAAATCAGTACTACAAAACCATGACATGCCTAGTTAAAAAAGGGGCAAAATTTACATAAGGGAAGTGTTAAACATCACCCATTTTCTTCACATTTTAATTCACCACCTATGTGGGGTTCACCAATTGGTGGTATGATTATAGAAAAATCTTAAGATAAATAGTTACCAACAATAATATCTTGACACATGGAAGATAAAAATACAAGGATGACAAATAGAGGGTGAAACATAGCGGCCGTCTTTACATATCCTACGTTTTATTATTATTATTGGAGATGCCTCTATCATCATCTCTTTTTTTCCAAATTCCCGTAGAAGATCAAACTGATAGTTCCAAACTACTAGTAGACTAAACTATGTGGTAGTTGTGGTACTAGCTTTGAAACAACTCTTATGTCTCGACAACTTAACTTTATTATACGAATAGATATGTCAAATGCAGCCTAATTCATTTGCATGCACCTGCCTGTAACTTTAAAACGTGCTGAGATTCACACGTTACAATAAGCGGATTGATAGTGCCATGTCTGTTCAAAACCGCAAATAAATGGGTAGACATAGACGGGTTCACGAGCCCCACTAATCCCGAACTTAAATATGGATGAGAAATGAAGGTATATTTTTTTTTCATCGAAGAAAAATCAATGGTAACGTGGCTCAGATATGCATTGTCTAGTTCAGTAAGTTACTAGAGGTCGCGCGCGAGCTTCGATGTCGCACGCGTGCGACGGGCCTTACCCTAGCCTCCAAACCACTAAGTCCCTACAAGTCCCGGGTTATGGTGTAACCCTTCAGATTTTAAGTACGTCATCCTAGCACATCGTTATAGTATGTTACTCATCGTGTGTGATATTAGGTTGCATTTGGTAGTTATACCCTTGAATGGAGACTCATAGTTGGGGGTCGTTTAGAATGTGGTTTCAACTTCGAGGACGAATTCTCTTTAAGAGGGGAAGGTAGATATACCTCGTTATTTAGAAACGGGTATTTTATGAAACTATTGAGGGTTAATATAATATTATTATAAGTATTGGGTGTTAATATGCTACTGTTATATTTTAAGATATTATTTGATGTCAATGTGACATTAGTATAAGTTTGGGTAGTAGTTGTTATTATTTCGAAAGTTAATTTTAATGTTATAAGTCATTAGGTGTTTTTATGTATTTATTCATAACTTATAACTTATATAGTGTCTTTTATTTAAACTAAAGGGGTGGTAGTTGTTCTAAACCTATAGGGTGAAAGTGTGTATACCCTAAAATGGTGTCATCTTCCTCCATGGACGAGCAGGAGGTTTTTCTCTCCCTCTCCATGTCGAAATCCAACACCACCACCACCCAAATCTCCACCAAAACTCCTGATTTTTGTCCCAGTTCAATCCCAATTCGACTTAATCTCATCAAAGCTCGATACTTTAGCGAAAAGTAAACCAATTTCGCCAATTTTTGGTCCCGATTCAAAATCGAAGTTTTCGAAGTAGGTCTCCTTCCTTCGCGGAATTTCTTCACCATCTAGCCTATTTAAACCCCTCAATCACAGAGAAATTCTCACACCAACACCTATCTCTCTCTCTCAAGTTCAATCACTCTCTCTCTCTCTTTCCGGCGCCACCGTCGCCGCCAAGGGCCGCTGCCGCCGTCGTCTGCCCTGGCCGCCGTGCCCAGCCCGCCGTCGCCTCCTTTCCGCCGTCGTCGGTCTTCGCCGGCGTCATCTCTGCCACCGTGAGCCTTCCTCATCCCGTCTTCTTCTCTCTCGGGTAAAACAGACCCGTCTATCTCTCTCTCTCTCTTTCTTGTTTTGTTTTGTTTTGTTTTTTTTCCATTAATTATTCTAGTTAGTTGGTTAATATTAATAGTTGGAAGTGAGAAACAACAAGTGGGATAGTGACCTAGTGGTTAGTTGGTAGTACTTAAAGCTTGGGTGTATGTGGGGGATATGGGGGATAGGTTCGAATCTCTTAGGAGAAAATTCTTTTCATACAAGTTTAAAATCACTTTTTTTACTCATCTTCACTTCAAAATAAAAGTATAGAATAAGGATGATAAAATATTTTTCTTATTTATTTTTATAAGTTTGTAACAAATTAGAATAAATTATTTTCCATAAATTTGTTATTTCTTTTAAATAAAAGTTAGTTAGTTTATAGCCTATATTCTCTACCAGGCTTGTTTGGTTGGGAGAAACTACTATTTGAATTAAAAGTGTTTTTGGGATAAAATAACATGCTTCTCTACCCTAAATAATAAAAATGATAGTTTATCTAATTTTATAAGTTATATTTATATAATTATTGCTTGGTGTGTTTTTACAAATAATAAATGTTAGATTTATAAAGCGTATTTTTATTATAAAAGAGGTTGTTCACGTTAGCAAGGTTGGGGAGAGTTAGTAAGGGATTTATTTCATTTACCTATAGGACTTCGTGTGCAATGTGTTGATTAGGATACTATTAAATTTGCAGGCGACAATTTCGTTGACGAATGATACGTCGAGTATTATTAGGAAGTGAATTGCTTTTGCTTGAGATTCAAGGTAAGTAAACATGCCAGGCCTAGTGCCTATATCACATGATTAATAAGACGTAATAACGTAAAGTGAAAGAGTTGTACCGGGGAAAACTTTATTATTATGGGATTGGTTGTTGTGACTACGTTCACTCAACCCACTTTTATTTGGTTGCTCGGCCGCCACAAGTCCCGGGTTGCTCCTCGTACTTACTCCTCTGACCGCACGAAGTCTTAGGGGGGTGTCGACACTTATGGTCTTGTGAGTGTGTTATTGGTTTCGCACCTCGTTGTGTCATTTGGTTTCTCCCCGTATCAACATGGTAATATATGTTTTCTAAAAGGATTGACCTTTATGATTGAGAATTAGAAGTCCCGATTGAAAAAATGAGGAAGAGTTTGGGAATGTTTCCCAAAAGTGAAGTGATAAAAGGAAAAACTCTGATTTTATACTTATACTCTTACTCGAATTCTTTACTCTTCAAACTCATGTGTCATTTTTAAACTACTTCATAATATTTTTACATGCTTGGGTGTTGCTTACTCAGTATTTCCGCTGACTTTGGAAACTGTGGTGTTTCTTTTTGTTTCTGCACCACAGGTTTAGGTGGAAGCATGGCTTTTGGGGGAAATCGAGACACATCACTTTAGTAAATTTAAATTTCACATCTAGACTTGTTTTATTTAGTAGTTGAATTTTAGATTGGAATAAAGCCCATATTTGTGGCGAGACAAGTTTTAAAGTATTATTTAATTATTTTATGGATTTTGGGTTGAATATTCTGTTATAAAACTTCCTCGTATCCGGGTTTAATCTCGGGTACGGCGTGACATCCCCGGGCTTCCGGCTTGGACGTTTTGGGGGTGTAACATATGGCGCGCGGGGGCCCTGTCTCGTAGCCCCACGTGGATCATCACGGGTGGTGATCCGGTGTGTATGGAGCACAGTTGGGTGTGCTGGATGGCTGCCACGTGGCGATGATCCGTCTGTCTGGAAAGTAGTATCTACACAAGGCTAACCTACATAAACCCATAATCACTCCACTTTATGAGCTTTCGTCAAAAGGAGTTCAAAGTTTGAATAAGATATTGTATATAAGTGTTTCTCTTATGAGCAATTGTCTTAGCTTTGCTCCTCCAAATTGATGTCATTAGTTTTGCTCTGGCAGATGCTTCTTCTATTGGAGCTCTGTTTTCAGTGGTTTGAATCAAATTTTGGTCCAAAACATGTTATGCTCCTCCTATTGGAGATGCTTTTAGGATTATTTCACATTATTATCCAAGCATTCTAAAGATATTTATCTAAATAATATATAAATTATTTAATGCCAATTTTAGAAAGCAAAAGTTCTTTTCGAAGAAATAAAAAAGGAGAAGTATTGGCAAGGCTCCTGAAGATTTAACTGAAGTTGAAGATGTTATTGATGAAATTTTTCAAAAGCTAAGTGGCTTCCAAGATTGGAGACTAGATTTCATTAACAGAGAGTCAAACACTGTTGCCCATCAACTTGCACTGGATAGAAACAAGAAGTGATTTGACTCAGTTTGGCTAGAATTGCCTCCACATTTGTTACAAATTTTGTTCGATAAAGATGTAATCTTGAGTGCTTTGGCTGCCGGTTGAGTTTCTAATACAATTTGGTTCCTCAAAAAAAAAGTAAACGATAATAGAATACGCTATTGCTCTACATATTGCGCGGTACTCAATTTACTGAATCACTAATTAGGAATTGTAAACCAGAATAAGCACTTGAAAAGATGCATAAATCAACATTCAAATGCTTTTTATCATATCTATTTCTTTTAAGCGAACAATAACCAAGATAATTTAAATGACTAAAATTCATCAAATGTGAGAATGAGAAATGCATATCCAGCCAATTACATGGGTTGACTCGAATGGTAAGTCAACGCAAAGGGTTTTACTCAACTCTGTTTAAGGAGGCATCATCAAAAGAAGATATGAGAACAAGTAGAAGAGAAAAGATAAAATGAATAAAATGAGCCACCAGCCTTTGATTAAGAAGTTCATACATATGATACACGAAAGACATAAGCACTGCCAGAGATAATTTGGAAGAAAGAAATGAAAGCACTTTTTTATGTTTTTTATGGGCACCTAGAATTTGAAATCTAACCATGCTCAATGTTTTAGCAAATTCATAAAGGATAATAACATATCACACGGGATTCTATGACAATATGGAGTACGAATTCTAGAATCATAGCTTATTACATATCAAAAACATAAAATAAATATTGATAAACATCCTGAGCTTGAACAATACCAAAGTTGAAGTTTTAATTCCAGAAAAAACATTTGTATACACATACAATACTCAAAGCTTGATGGAATAAAATAGCCATATTTTAATGTGCTTGCTGGTTGAAATCACCAGCCTACTTTGGCATTTCTTACGAAACGTACCAAAATAAAAATAAAAAAATCGACTAAGCGACAGTGACTATTGTTGGAGTATATCCTAATTGCAATCTATGTTATTGTGACATTCCTTTAATTATAAAGGCGTTTTATTCATTTGCTATGTACTTGTGATATGTTGACATAATGAAGTTATTAGAATACAAGTTATATTCTTAAATGTCCTAGTCTAGTATTATTGTTAATTAGGACAACTATAATGCATCGAGACTAGTATGTGGGTAGATTGATATCAGATATCAAGTCTAACACATGAGTACACATTAGGAGTAATGGCGTACTGGATTGACCCGCCATGAGAACACTGCATGGGTGTTATGTAAATGTCACAAGTGCTTCTCATAGTGACAATGGTGTTGCGATCCTATGACTTGAAGTCACTACAATCCGTAGATGTGGTGGGACATGTTTTAATATCATCAACCATCACGCTGGACTAAGGTGATCATAAAGTCGATAATTAGACATGTTATGAAACATGCTCAGGGGTGTGAGTGATGTAAACATGATTTGTCCTTGCCGCAATAAATATCCACGGCCACTCGATGAGTTAGACTTAAAAAAATGCATGATCGTGTTCCAATGAATCAATATGAGATACTGATGTCATTGTCTGTTTAGGTCTACTCAGAGCATCGAGAAACTATAGATTAGTTATATGAGGGTAACACACTATGCCTTGTGTATAATTTGGATATATGAACAAAGGGATTATACGAAACAGTAACATTGGTCACGGGGGTTTGTCAGGACACTCATATTCCTATTACTTGGGTGGCAATCCTCATTATGAGGGGGATTTAATTATCGATGCCAACGTAACAAGGAACATATAGGATCACACACAAGAGTGGATCAAACTGAAATTAATAAGATTATTAGTTGGACAAATAGGAAAAACTTATTAAGGACTAAAGTGAAACTTGATCCTAACTGTTACGATGAGGCACAATAAGATTTCTCACGTCCCTATGCAAACTCTACTCAACCATGATCAAGGTTTTGAGTTTTCACACTGTTCGTCAATGCCTTCACGTTGTCTTCCGTTTGCTAGGATTCTTTGAGACATGATCTTTCGTCGCCTTCCTCCAGCATTCTAGGACCAGCGAAGAGGGAGACCAGTTCAATCTGCTTGTGTGGATATCTTATAGACGTCGCATCTTTCGCATTCGTGATCGTCACCAGTCAATTCGACTAAGGTAAGCATCTAAACATCAGATTATGCTTACTAATATGGGTCCTTGGTGGGTTTTCGACTAAGGTTTTTTTTTTTTTTTTTTCGCTGCGTTATATTGCCCAAAACCCAACAACTGCTTGGATGTGTGGTCGTGATGTAGAATTTAATTATCCGATATTATGGCATGTAATGTAATTGATCATACAAATCTAGTTGTATGGATACCATGCCAGAAATTTATCCAAAGCTCAATATGAGAAAAATGAAATAAACATAGATTTGGGTAAGTTAATGATAGGGTCTTTTATCAAACCCCAAAAAATATGCATAAATATTATATCAAACTTTACCATTCTATTAGGACTGTGAAAGTTTCGAACCTAAGGAAAAATAAAATTAAGGGAGGGAAAAATGTGGGATGAAGCTATATACATGCGAGGGTAAATTTTCCTGAGTCATGCTAGATGAACCGAACCCATCTAGACAGAAGAGAGTCAGAGTGAGGAGAGAGTATAAGATACACCGAGTGCACATAATATGACATGCACGTCAAAATTTTAAAACTAAAAACATAAATCTATACTCTAGAACTTAATCTTAAAATCTATATATATTCCTCAAAAAAAAAACTATATATATAAACCTAAAACCTTAATTTTCACACAAATTACCACCCTTAAGATTTAAATCCTAAGATACCAAATACTTATTCTCACAAGTGTTATATTCTCAATTCAATCTCATAATAGTCCTAAAAAAATAGGAGATAAATGAGATGAAACTTACACCGGAGCCAGGTGGCAGTATTATTGGTTTATAAAATTTTCTTTAACATTATGTCTACTAATTTCTATCTCTTTAGCATTTTTTTTTTTGGTACAAAAAGAGAGCAAAGCTCTAAAACAAAGAACTAATATGACCTAACCCAGCCATATCTAAATTAAACTGGGAGCTGCAAAAAACAGGACAATCAAAAAGAAATAACTCATGCTCATCCATGAGAAGACCTTGCTTTTCCAGAGAATCAGCCACACCATTGCACTCCCTGGAAATGTGGGACAGAGAACCTGTTGGAATTGTGCCCTAGAGGCAATCAATTAATTGTGACAAATATATGGATTTACGATTCATTATGTTATCGATATGGAGATATGCTAACATGAATGAAGTCCTTAGAATATAAGGTGTTATATTCTTAAATATCCCTAGTCAATTATAATGATTAATGGGACAATCATCTATAGACTAGTATGGGGTTGGATTGATATGGAGATATCACGATCCAACACATGGGTATGCATTAGGAGTAATGGCATACTGGATTGACCCACAACGAAAAGGATACATTAGATTATGTGAAGTCACAATCTCTTTTCGTAGTGCTAATATTATTGCAATCCTTGGACTTGAAGTCACTAGATACTCTAGTTGTGAAATATTGCGCTTTGATGTTATCAAACGTTACACCGTAACTGGGTAATCATAAAGGTGGCTATCGGGCGTGATAGGAAGCAAGCTTAGAGATCGTAGTGATGTAGATAGGATTTGTCCCTCCCACATAATGGGGGTAAATATCCACGGCCACTCGAGGGATGAGGCTTATTGAATGTCTGGCCAGACTCAGATAAATTAATATAGAGATATTAATGTTATCTGCAAGCATAAGCGTATTCCCAGGATCGAGGAACTATGGATTGGATATACGAGTGTGACTATTTATGTCTCGTGTCCAATCCGGATATGGAGACAAAGGGATAATGCAATATGACATATTGGGCACAAGAGGTTTGTCGGGATCACTGACTATTTCTATTGGTTGGGTTGCATGGATGTGTTGCTAGACACCGCTCCATGTTAGTAATAGTTACTACCAACTATATAGAAACCTATGGGGTCACACGTCAAATAGAGTAGAGCTAGATTTGGGATTAATTAATATGGATTAATTAATAGAAGGATCATTGTGCAACACCTTGCAAACTTAGTAGGACTAATTTGCAAGGAAGGGAATAATTCTAGTTCATCTAGAATTAGGAAACTCTTTCATGGAAACAACAAGGAGTTGTTGGAGTATATAAAGGAGGCTCTAGCTTCCTTCCCACTTGATGAGTTATTATTAGTCATAACACAAAAGTGGGAGAGAGCAAAAGAGAGAGCAAGACAAGGTGCTAGGGCCGAAACCCTAGCCACCCGTCCGCCCCTCTACCCGACGGCAAAGAGAGGCCGCCCCTCTCTTGTGCCTTTGGTGATTTGTTGCTTTGATCTTCATCCCTCTTCCTCCAAGGTTCAAGCTAGCACTTGATTGAAGGAAGAATCTAGATCTCACCTCTAGACGTGGATCAACCGTAGAGACGAGGACATCATTCTTCGTGTGATCTCACAAATCAAAAGGTACACATCTTCTATGACCTTGATCATGTTATGATGTCTCTTCCTGTGATCCTTGGTGGGCTTTGAGTAGGATTAATTTTTGTTATTCCGCTGCGTTACCTACGTCAAAACCCAACAGTGGTATCAGAGCCACAGGTCGTAGAGCATAACATGATATTATGTGTTTACGATTTCAGTTCATACACCGTATTATTGTTTATTACGCGAAAACTGAAAAAAATTGGCATAGTAGATGCAATATTGAATTTGATTCAATCAAACAAGACCCAATTTAACATTGGATGTTAAAATTGGCGAGTTTAATCACATAGGATGTGAATAATTGGGTTCTTAAAAAAATTAGGGTTCATGGCCACATGCTTGGAAAAGGGGTTTTCCAAGTATGGAATTAATTAAACTTGGGCAACAAGGAATAAGTTGTTTTGGAAACAACTAAACTTGGGAAACAAGTAAGAAGTTGTTTATGGAAACAACTAAACTTGGGAACCAAGGAAAGAATTATTTTGGAAACAATACCATAAGGGTGTTTTGGAAACAACCCAACAAGGAAGGAATTGTTTATGGAAACAATTCCATATATTGTTTTTGGAAATAATTCCATGAATTGTTTATGGAAACAATTCCATGAGGAGGTGTGGCCCATGTAGGGACCGCTCCTCTCTCTCCTTGCCGCCCAAGTAACACACGGCACAAGAGGGGCCGGCACACCCTAGCACACGGCCTAGCCGTGTGGGCTAGGGGCCGGCCGGCCCGGGCCAAGTGTGGCGGTTCCTTGGTTGATTTCGGCCATTCTTTGGTAAATCCTTTGGACCGTGGTGAAACCCTAGTTACCCAATTTCATTAAAATTAAACAAGCGCGTTAAAAATTGGTTTTAACTGTATTATGTGCTTTATTGCATGGTGGATGGATATGGCCTAGGATTGTGGATGTTTATTGTTTTGTGGTTTGGTTTACGGCCTGCGAGCTGATCAAATTAATGTAATAATTAATTAAGTTTTACGGCCTGCGAGTCGTCTTTTTCTCCTCGACATGTGAGGCTTTTGTTATTTATTTATTCTAGATGTTAGGCTAGAATTATAAATATTTAGTTGATAGCCAAGAACATGGAGAAGAAGACCGGAGAACCAAAGGAGCCAAAAGACATCCCTAGGCGCGCAGCTATGGTGGAGCACATGGAGATGAGCTTGTCACTTTAGGGCATATAGATATTATCATTGGCTTGGTAATATCTTAGTCTAGGGGCCATATCCATGCCACGTTATTTTCTTTTGTGGATGTTTATTATTTATGTCTTGTTATTTATATTGTGTGTATGGCGATACTAGCAAAACGTTAACAAGATAATAATAAACAAGGTTGGTCTTTTATTGTGGATGGCCCAATCCAAATAAGTAGACCATGTTGATAAGATCAACCAAACAACTTAAAAGAAATCCCTAAATTAAATATTGCGTTTTGCCTTCTCTTGCCAAAACACCCTTCATGATCATGGCCTATTAAAATTCGGGCTTGCCAAAGCAAGGCGATTTTAATTTTTCATGATGTGTTGCGGACGACGCAAGCTAGTAATGCGTGTATGTTGAAAGCAAGAGGTTGGACGCAACTAGGCAAGAGTCAATTGGATTGATGAGCTTAGAGGCATGACAATTAGGTGTTATCCAATTGGATAAAGAATAAAAGGAATTTATTCACCTAATTGGACCAAGAGTTGCATGGGATGCAATTGGAATGGTTCCTACCTAATAACCAATTCTTGGGTGACTTGCCAAAGCAAGCTCAAGAAGAAGTGAAAAGGGATCTTGGACCCACTAGAAAATAAAATATTTTCCGCATTAATGGTGAGGGCTATTAATCCGAAAAAAATAGTGGGAGCTATATTTAATAATTTAAATCCTTGTTGAATATAGTTATACGTCACAATGCTTTGCATAATCCTATGAGTGTTGAATACCCATCGCATTAAACAAACAAACGCGACTTTATGTCCATGAGATGGACAAGATGTCTGGAATCTATTTTCTAGATTGGTATAAAATCGAGAATTGTTCTCAAGTAAAGGAAATATGTTGTACATTGTAGAGCATAAATTTCTCTTCCCACCAACTACCAAAACACACTAAAGCCATATGGAAGGAACATCAAAGAATGGTTCTTTGGATGTAACTTGTCTCATGTCAAGCTTCCATGGACTCTAAGCTTTGGAAGCAAGATGAGAAATTTGGAGGCATATGATATGATCATACAAGCTTGTCATGAAAGGCTTAAGGTGTTGCTCCACTTTGCAATCTCTTGCTTAGCACTCGTCATGGTCAAGATGGAATAAGTTCGGGTTTGCCAAAGCAAGGCGACTTAGTTCATCGAGATATGACGCGACAACACAAGTCAGTAATGTGTGGCTGCTAAAGCAAGAGGTGAAGCGCAAACTAAACTATCTCAATAGGATTGAAAGCTTAGTTATTGGGAGTTATCTATAAGATAGATAAAGAATATATAGTTATTCTCCCAAGTGGACCAAGAATTGCATTGGATGCAATTACAGTTTTGTTTTAAAGTTGATTTACTCAATATGATTGAAAAATCACTAAACAAAACACTCATAATGGGCATGGGCAACAACTGTTAATAGTTAACAGCATAGGTAAGGGCAAATGGTTTGCGCCGAACCCATGAGTATAAAGCAAGCCTGTTGCTAAAACCAAGTTGCCTCGAAGTCCCATAGGTGGTGTAGAGGAAGAGAGACTACCCAAAGTACATGGAAGTAAATAATAAAGGAATTATGAATTCTGACTTGGGTATTTTATTATAAAATTCAATGTGTCTATCTCATCATCAAGAGTATATGATACTAGATGAGGATCTCACATTTATAGAAATGTGGAGGATCTCAAGAGACGAAGACAATTGGATAAGGAAGAAATAATCCTACACGTGGGGCTATGAAGCAAAGGGTTGCTGAAAGCCGTAGAGAATTATTTCTACCTTTCAGAAATTGTTCATGAATTAGACAAAAGGGATAATGTCCCTGCTATGAGTAGGACCATTATCATAGTTTCTTGTTTGGACAAGAAAGCTCCTTATCATAATAAAAGGACAAATGTTGTTCCATTTATTATGGTATGCATTATTGTAATGCAATTTTGTCTAAGTGGATTCTATATCCATGATCATGATAATTTCATCTATAACATTAATACCTAGAGGTTTGCATATAATGATATGAACTTCACTTATCTTTAGCATTATCGTTTAGGCCCCATAAATAAGAGATACATATCTAGAATTCCATTAGGATGGATTTCTGGGACTCATTTGATTATTGAATCATATGAGACATGTAAGACTTATTAGGCAAAGATATGATCTTTTGGGAATCATACATATTGATGTATGAAGGCCGCTAAGCTCAAATACTAAAGATGGTTTTAGTACTTCATCATATTTACTGATAGGATCAGAGAAATATGGATTTGTGTATCTTATGAAGAAACAAATCAGAATCCTTTGAATTGTTCAAAGTATTCAGGAATGAAGTAGAGAACCAACTTGGCAAAAGTATTTAGACTCTACAATTGGATCATAGAAGAAAATTACTTGAGCCAAGAGTTTGACAAGAATCTATGGGAGTATTGGATATGATCCAAAACTCGCTCCACCTAGCACGCCACATGGGTTTTGGCGTGCCTAAAAGGAGAGTTCGAACCTTGTAGGACACGGTTCGGACCATGATGAGTCAAACAGAACTTCCAGTTTACTTTTAGGGGCTATGTTCTAATTACAGCAAATTTCGCCCTTAACCTTATTCCATCAAAAACGGATTATGAAAAACACCATATGAGATATGGACTAGGAAGTGTCCTAGTATGTCATTCATAAATATTTGGGGTTATGATGTTTATGTAAAAGAGTTTACAAATAAACTTGGACCCAAGTCGGATAAATGTTTTGTGGGATATCCTGAAAAGGATATTATTTCTACAACCTAATCGAGAACAAACTGTTTGTTTCTCGAACCACAGTGTTTCTAGGTAGAGATTGTCTCTAAAAGAAACAGTGGGAGGACAGTAGAACTTGAAAAATTCAAGAACCACAATAGAACATTAATCCGTTTGATGGAACATGAGCAGGATCACAAGGTGTTGTGGAGCAACCTACTCAGATAACACAAGAACCTCGTAGGACAGGTAGGATATGTCAAGGGACTAGAGAAATAAGAATTTCTCATAACCCGTGATATATTACTCATCGAGATGAGCCTACAACCTATGAGATGGCCACGTGTGGGCCATACTCTCAGAAATGGCTTGGAGCCATAAGATACGATATGGAATCCATCTATACCAACAAAGTATGGACTTTGGTGGAACCACCTGAATGGGTAGGACCCATAGGGTGCAAGTAGGTTATGAGGAAACCAACATGGATGGTAATATGATTACTTTTAAGGGACAACTGGTTTGAAAGGATTTCATGAGAATTCATAGTATAGACTATGACGAAATCTTTCCCCAGTTGTGATGCTTAAATCCATTCGCATCTTGCTTGTAGCAATCTGTTTATAGATTGAGTCAAGATTCTTGGAGATTGGATTCTTCGAATTTAATGATGCAATCAAAGGAGTTTGGTTCCATCAAAATTGAAGATGATACTTGTGTTTACAAGAAGGTTAGTGGGAGCATAGTTAAATTTCTGGTCTTGTATGTAGAGACATACTAATCATTGGGAACAATGTCTCTACTCTGCAATCTGTTAAAGATTGGCTAGAGAAATTGATTTCCAATAATTGACTTAGGCGATACAATCTATGAAATCTATGGAGATAGATTAAAGTAATTGTTCAGCCTGAGTCATGGTACATATATTGACAAGGTGTTGAAATGGTTCAACGTGAAAAGAATATTGATTCTTACCCATGTCACGTGGAAATAGTCTTTGGAAGGCTAATTGTCTTGCCAATTAGATTGGGAATGGACCGTATGAATTAGATTCACGAGATACGCCATGAGATGTACTAGGCCAGACGTGTCATAAAGAATGACACAAAGATACCAATCAAATCCAAGTGAGGTGTCACTTAATAATTATCAAGATTATCCTTAAGTACTTGAGAAGGAATAAAGGATGAACTCTTGATTAATGGAGGATAGGAAAAGTTTACTGTAAGGGGTTACAGTGATGAGAACTTCCATCTGACAAAGAAGATTTCAGATTATAGTCGAGTTTTATGTTTTATGCTAGAGGGAGTGACTGTGAGCTGGAAAGGTTCCAGGCAAGATTCAGTCACTGATTCTAACATAGAGGACTGAGTAAATTAATGCATAAGATGCATTTATTCAGAATATTCAATCTCAATCAAATTGTTGATAAAGGAGATGTGAATATTTGCAAGGTGCCAGCATATGTCTCGCCCCTACGCAATGTAAGCGTGGAGGACCGCGCTAGATCAATAGGCATATGATGCAGGAGATTGACTCTAGTGCAAGTGGGAGACTGTTGGAATTGTGCCCTAGAGGCAATCAATTAATTGTGACAAATATATGGATTTACGATTCATTATGTTATCGATATGGAGATATGCTAACATGAATGAAGTCCTTAGAATATAAGGTGTTATATTCTTAAATATCCCTAGTCAATTATAATGATTAATGGGACAATCATCTATAGACTAGTATGGGGTTGGATTGATATGGAGATATCACGATCCAACACATGGGTATGCATTAGGAGTAATGACATACTGGATTGACCCACAACGAAAAGGATACATTAGATTATGTGAAGTCACAATCTCTTTTCGTAGTGCTAATATTATTGCAATCCTTGGACTTGAAGTCACTAGATACTCTAGTTGTGAAATATTGCGCTTTGATGTTATCAAACGTTACACCGTAACTGGGTAATCATAAAGGTGGCTATCGGGCGTGATAGGAAGCAAGCTTAGAGATCGTAGTGATGTAGATAGGATTTGTCCCTCCCACATAATGGGGGTAAATATCCACGGCCACTCGAGGGATGAGGCTTATTGAATGTCTGGCCAGACTCAGATAAATTAATATAGAGATATTAATGTTATCTGCAAGCATAAGCGTATTCCCAGGATCGAGGAGCTATGGATTGGATATACGAGTGTGACTATTTATGTCTCGTGTCCAATCCGGATATGGAGACAAAGGGATAATGCAATATGACATATTGGGCACAAGAGGTTTGTCGGGATCACTGACTATTTCTATTGGTTGGGTTGCATGGATGTGTTGCTAGACACCGCTCCATGTTAGTAATAGTTACTACCAACTATATAGAAACCTATGGGGTCACACGTCAAATAGAGTAGAGCTAGATTTGGGATTAATTAATATGTATTAATTAATAGAAGGATCATTGTGCAACACCTTGCAAACTTAGTAGGACTAATTTGCAAGGAAGGGAATAATTCTAGTTCATCTAGAATTAGGAAACTCTTTCATGGAAACAACAAGGAGTTGTTGGAGTATATAAAGGAGGCTCTAGCTTCCTTCCCACTTGATGAGTTATTATTAGTCATAACACAAAAGTGGGAGAGAGCAAAAGAGAGAGCAAGACAAGGTGCTAGGGCCGAAACCCTATGCAACAACCCCCTTATCCGGCTCGGACAAGACCGGGAGGGCGATGCTAAAAGTAACGGCGGAAATCAAAAGCATAACATCCCACTTATTTATTACATAATATTAAACATTCAAAAAGTCATTAGATATTACACGAGTCTTAACAGAGTTACCACATAAGGTGAGCTAGCCAACTACATCACTACTCGTGCTGATAACCGTCTACGTGAGTCCCGTACCCTGTTATGCCATAGTCCTCAGCTCCTAAGCCTGCGGTGGGAAGGAAAACAGAACCGCAGTTTCTAAAGTCAGCTGTGAAATGCTGAGTAAATAACACCCAAACATGTAAAACAGAAGATGAAGCTTAAATTTATTATTTGCAATAAAACAGGAGGAATAAAACTTGTAAAGAAAGAACTTCATAAGTAAAGTAGGGACCCTTTTTATAAGAATTCTTCTTGTCTTATTATCTCTTCCAAACAGGTATTATCTTCCTCAATCTCATCTTCTTTTCTTTCAAAGCTCGTGCCAAAACTGTTTAATTAGACTTGTTGATACGGGGAAGGAACTACTAATCTATCACTAGCAACCATGACCTTAACTGCCGGCAGCCCCCTAAGACTTCTTGCGGCCAGAGAGGTGAGTACACGGAGCGACCCGGCAGGTTGCGACCGGGTTAAAATAAAATATGATCTGTGGTCGAGTGACTAAAAGTCAACACGACGAGAATAAATTGCTTCTCCCGTACAACTCTTTCCACTTTACGTTAATTACGCATTATTAGTAATCATGTGACAAGTTCAAATAAATAACTTCTTTGAAATAAAAGGAGACTTCAAATAAAACAAGTAAATGAATAACCAAATAAAATGCATTTTGAGACAAGAAATAAAAGTCATATTAAGACACGAAGGAAGCTAGGCTCAAGGCTTGGCATGTTACTTACCTTACTTCCGTAGCACTAGCACGTTCTAGAAATGTCTCGGGCCTACAAACCGTCACCTACAACCCGTAAATTTTATGTTAACAAATATTTCAACAAAATACTATTCGTCCTAGAATTTTCTCTTTTTAATTCTACCCAACCCCTCTAGTTATTTATTTTTCCTAATATTTTATTTCGTTATAAACTTCTATTATAAAGCCACGTGTTTATATTTAAACGACTATTATTATTGCTATTATTATTATTATTATTATTATTATTATTATTAGCTAAAAGTGCCTAACTAATTAGAGAAATTATTTTATAAAATACTTGATAAAGTAGTGAAAACAAAACTAGTTTATCTTTAATGAAAAAGACATTATTATTATTTCTATAATTATTTAAACAATATTTAAAACTATTTAATTTAAAGAGAAAACTTTTACTAAATACTAACCACAACAAAACAATATTTAAAATCTATCAAAACATCAAATTTGCAAGTATTACATATCTAAGTGTTAAAAATATTTATTTAACGGTATTTATTTAAAGTTTAACTAAAAATATTTCTTATTTAATTTTTAACGAACAAACTGCATGCTATTATAATACCAAAATTACTTTTCTAAAACGAGAATGAAAACTAGTATTTTTAGAAATTATTTATATTCCAAAATTATTATTTTTATTTTTAGCGAAAAGTGACAAGTTTAAGTTAAATACACATAAACCCCCATTCGTAATAAAAGTCTACAAATTCTTCAACTAGCCACCAAAACAAGTTTAATATAGTATACTAACAGCCCCTAAAGTTTCTGAAATTACAAACAGCACCCCTAAGTCATGTTTTAACAGTTTGCAAAAACTACACTTTTACCCCCCCTTCTACAACAACTTCATCTTCTTCAATTTAACTATGATTCAAGCTATCAATCTTCAATTCTAACAACATAAAACAACTAATCAGAAGGTATAGAACATACCTAGGCCAAAAATGGCCGGAAATCACTAAGAAATGGGTCGGGTCGAAGCTTGGCGTCGGGGTCGCCGGAGTTGAGCTCCGTCGCCGGCTTTTAATGGCTACCACAGCCTGGTTTGAGGCTCCTAGTGCTCTGGTCGGCCTCCTAGGACTCTACTGGAAGCGAGAAAGTGGGCTGGGTGCTGCTACAAAGCTCTCGCCGGAAATTGGCCGAAGCTTGGCCGGCAACAATGGAGGTCGCCGATGGTTGCAGAGGCTTCTGCTGCTACTGCTGCCTCCTTGGGCTCTGCTCAGGTCGGGGATGAGCCCACAATCGATCAGGGAGCTCGGGTAAGGCAGCGGGGATGAGAGAGAGAGAAAAGTGGGTTCTCTCGGTGGTTGCCCGACGGTGGCAGCGGTGGCTGCGGTAGCTGCTGCTACTGCCCCTACTCTGTTCTGCTGAGCCCTGAGAACAGAGAGGGAGGGAGAGAAAGAGAGAGTGAGAGGGTGGAGGCAGTGGGTCTGCTTGGTGGTGTTTGCTGCCGGAAAAGATGGCGGCAGTGGTGGAGGGTGGCTGCTGCCTCTCTTCCTCCGCTGCTGCTGCTGGTTTCTGGTGGCAGGTAGGTGGAGAGGGAGAGAGAGAGAGAGATCTGAGTGGTGGTGGTGGGTTTTAGCCGAACAAAACAACAACGATGGTGGTGGAGATGATGTTGAAGGTGACGATGGTGGAGGGAGGTGGTTGTTGCTGCTGGTGTTGTTGTGTGTGGAGGTAGGGCTGCTGTGAAGGCCTTATATAGGCTGGTTGTACTTGGGGACCAAGCATGGAGGGTGGTGAGGTGGCAATGGTGAGGTCGGTGAAGAAGGTTTGGGGTGGTGTATTTGTTTTGCCGTGAAGGCAAAAATTGGTGAAGGAGGTGATGTAGAAAAAGTGTAGGGTGTGGGTGAAGTACCACAATTTCTAGTGATTGGGTGTGACGCGCTCACCTAACCTCGCGGTGATCGGGTACGCGATAAAAGTACAATTTTAACTAAATTTACTAAACGTTATCGCATTACTTCACGATTTTTAATCTAATAATTATTCTTAAAACATTAAAACTCAAAATCTATTAAAACATTATTTGTCCATAAAATTATTATTATGCTATTATAATTACTATTTTACCCCTACTAATTAAACGGGGTATTACATCCTTCCCCCCTTTAACAAAGCTTCGTCCTCGAAGCTAAAATCAGGCAACTACTCATGATAATCAATCAATCCGACAAACAACTATCTAACAGGATTACTATCGCACGGCTGACAAGTAATTTCACGTAACAAATAATAGCAAGTAGCCATTTTAAGATATACGTAGTGCAACACGTAACACAGAATAAGGTCGTGGTCACATCTATCTAATTAAGTGATCTTAGTCTCATTCCTGTTCTAAGTCTCGAGGTCATACGTATCTCAAAGGTACTTAAGACGTGAAAATAGCAAACTAAGACGTAATGATATTTAAACGGAGGGTTGCGTCCTCTCCCCCTTAGAGAGTGACGTCCCCGGAACTCCACGTACCTCTTTAAACAAGTGCGGGTACTTCTTTCTCATCTCTTCTTCAGCCTCCCAAGTTGCTTCTTCTGTTTGGTGGTTGGTCCAAAGGACTTTGACCAGTTTGACACTTTTGGTTCTCGTATCCCTTGTCTTTGTATCCAATATCTTGACAGGTTGTTCTTCGTAGGTCAGTGATGGATCAAAATCCACTAGTTCTGGATCCAAGATATGAGACGGGTCTGGTATATACTTCTTCAGCTGGGATACGTGGAAGACATTGTGTACTCGCCCTAGATTCGATGGTAGGTCCAGTCGATACGCAACTTCTCCTATCTTCTCAATAACATCGTATGGACCAATAAATTTAGGGCTTAATTTTCCTTTCAGGTTAAACCTGGTTACCCCCTTAGTAGGTGAGACTCGCAGGAATGCTTTCTCTCCTACTTGAAACTCCAGTGGCCTTCTCTTCTGATCTGCGTACGACTTCTGCCTGTCTTGAGCTGCTTTCATTCTCTGCTGTATGAGTCGCACTTGATTTGTCATGTCTTCAATCATTTGTGGGCCAATGATCACCGTTTCGCTGATGTCACTCCAACACAGTGGTGATCGACACTTCCTTCCATAGAGGGCTTCGTACGGTGCCATCCCGATGCTAGCGTGGTAGCTATTGTTGTAGGAGAACTCTATTAATGGCAGCTTATCGACCCATGAGCCTTGGAAGTCCATAACGCAGGCTCTTAACATATCTTCCAGCGTCTGAATAGTTCTTTCCGTCTGACCGTCTGTGGCTGGGTGGAAAGCAGTACTGAATTTCAGCTGAGTTCCCAGTGCGTCTTGAAGCGCCTTCCAAAAGTGAGAAAGAAGGTTAGGGTCTCTGTCCGAGATTATCGAACTCGGAACCCCATGATATCTCACGATGTTTCGGACGTACGCATCTGCTCTTTGCTCCATGTTCCACGTGTCTTTCATTGGAATAAATCTCGCCGTCTTGGTTAGTCTGTCTACGACTACCCATATCTGGTTGAGTCCATTCTTCGACGTAGGCAATGCGGTGACGAAATCCATTGATATGGAGTCCCACTTCCAGACTGGAACATCTAACGGTTGGAGTAGACCTCCCATCCTCTTGTGCTCAAATTTCACTTTCTGGCATGTTAGGCATCTGGCCACGAAATCGGCTACCTCTTTCTTCATATTGGGCCACCAGAACGTCTTCTTCAGATCCTTGTAAAGCTTATCGCCTCCAGGGTGAACTGAATATGGAGTGTTGTGTGCCTCCCGCATCAACTTCTCCTTAACCTCTGAACACTTTTGTGGCACGCACCATCTTCCTTTGTAGCGAATGCTCCCATCTTCGTGAATCTGGAACTCCTTGGCCTCTCCTGCTGCAATCTTCTTCTTGATCCTCTCGAGCTTCACATCTCCTGCTTGGTTGCTTCGTATTTCTTCGAATAAGTCCGGAACAGCTGTCATGCTCCCGAGCAGTTTTTGCACCGTTCCTTGTTCCACCACTTCGATGTTGAGTTTCCGGAACTCGTGACATAACCAGTCTGATAAGACTACCATAGCGTTCACTGCATGGCTCGATTTACGACTTAGCGCGTCAGCGACTACATTAGCCTTCCCTTCGTGGTATTGGATGCGTAGATCGTAATCTTTGATAATCTCCAGCCATCTTCGTTGCCTGTTGTTTAGCTCTTTCTGCGTGAAGATATACTTCAAGCTGCGGTGATCCGTGTAGAGTTTGCAAACAGCCCCATAGAGATGATGCCTCCATATCTTCAGCGCAAAGACTGCTGCTGCCAGTTCCAGGTCATGTGTGGCATAATTCTCCTCGTGTGGCTTCAGCTGCCTTGAAGCGTAAGCAATCACTCTTCGGTCTTGCATCAACACACATCCAAGTCCTTTCTTTGACGCGTCGCTGTATACCTCGAATTCGCCAGAGTCGTTTGGTAAAGCTAACACTGGTGCTGTAGTGAGCTTCTCCTTCAGAGTCTGGAACGCCTCTTCACAGTTGTCGTCCCAGTGATACTTCACCACCTTCTTCGTCAGCGTAGTTAGTGGCCTGGCAATCTTCGAAAAGTCCTTCACGAAACGCCTGTAGTAACCAGCTAAGCCGAGGAAGCTTCGTATTTCGGATACGTTCTTCGGTGTAGGCCAGTCCTTAACTGCTGAGACCTTTGCTGGGTCAACGGATACTCCTTCCTTGGAGATGATGTGGCCTAGAAACGGCACACGATCCAACCAGAAATTGCACTTTGAGAGCTTGGCGTATAGCTGCTCTTGCCTCAAGGTCTGCAATACTTCTCGGAGATGCTCTTCGTGATCTTCTTCGTTCTTCGAGTACACCAGGATATCATCGATGAAGACAACCACGAACCGGTCTAGAAACGACTTCATTACTCGGTTCATCAAGTCCATGAACACGGCAGGAGCGTTGGTCAGACCGAACGGCATAACCGTGAACTCGTAGTGACCGTACCTTGTGCTGAAGGCCGTCTTTGGAATATCCTTCTCAGCTACGCGGAGTTGATGATAACCCGACCTCAGGTCGACCTTTGAGAAGACACTGGCTCCTTGCAGCTGATCGAATAGATCGTCAATCCGGGGTAGTGGATACTTGTTCTTGATAGTGACACTGTTTAGCTCCCGGTAATCGATGCATAATCGCAGGCTCCCGTCCTTCTTCCTGACGAACAGCACTGGTGCTCCCCAGGGTGACACACTAGGTCGTATGTACCCCTTCTGTAGAAGTTCTTGTATCTGCTCCTTCAACTCCTTCAATTCCACAGGTGCCATCCGATACGGCGCCTTGGAGATGGGTGCAGTTCCAGGTGCCAAGTCTATAGTAAACTCCACTTCTCGTTGGGGCGGCATTCCGGGAATCTCGTCAGGGAACACATCAGGAAATTCCCTCACGACTGGTATCTCATCCAGCACATTTTCCTTCTTGGTTACGTTTTGGACATAACACAAGTAGGCAGAGTTCCCCTTCTTCATCTGGTTGATTATAGTCAAAGCAGACACTAGTCTGATTCGAGGTTCCGTGGTGATCCCACGATAGGTGATCTTTTCTCCTTTAGGTCCCTTCAACCGAACCTTTTGATCATAGCAATCAATAACTGCCCTATACTTCCCAAGCCAGTCCATTCCTAGGATCACATCTATGCCTCCTAGGTTAAATTTTATCAGGTTGGCAGGTAAGGTGCAGGTTAGGATTTTGAGTTCTACCCCTTCGAATATGGTATCACAGACAGTTATCTGGCCATTAGGGGTTGCTACTGGGATAGATATACTAGATGAGCTAAGCAAACCCAATTTCTCAGCAAACGAGGATGATATAAAGGAATAGGATGCACCAGAATCAAATAGCACGAAAGCAGGTTGCTCATGGATAGAGAAAGTACCCGTGACAACTCCATGTGCAGCTTCTGCCTCAGTCTTGGTCAGCACAGCAATTCGTCCCACATTTGCATTCTGAGCTCCTGCTCCTCCTGCTCCAGCTCCATTGTGGTTGTTCCCGTATCCAGCATTGTTGTTTCCGATCCTGGGTTGGCCTCCGTTCTGGCCTGCATTGCCTGGGTTGTAGTTCTGCTGCCTGACATATCCATTTCCTCCATTGTTCTGGTTGCGGTTTCCATTTTGCTGGTTCCCGAACTGCTGGTTGCGGGCAAAGTTGTTTCCGTTCTGCTGACGGTTGCCCTGGTAGTTGTTCTGCTGTGGCCTTCCAAAGTTGCCTCCTTGGATCATCAGCTGGTTCCCGGCTGGTTGAGATCGGCATTCATAGGCTCGATGTCCTCGCCTGCCACAGTTGTTGCAAGTGACCGGGTTTCCCTCACAGTCTGCTCCGGGGTGGTTTCGCGGGCACCACTTGCAGAAATAGCGACGATTCTTCTGAGTCCCAGCATTCTGCTGATTGCCACGATACTGCCCCTGGTTACCTCCTCCATTGTTAGTTTTGAACCTCTGATTGCCCTTGGCAAAGTTGCTGTTGCTTCCTCCTACCTCCTCGAGCTTGCGTTTCTTGCGATTCTCCTCCTGGGTGACACGAACTCGATAGATGTCAGCAGCTCTATCGTAGGCTTCGTGAAGCGAAGAGTAGGTCCTGCTCAGCAGAGACTCTTGCAGCCTTTCGTGCAATCCACCGATGAATCGGGAAACTTTGGAGTCTTCATCCGGCACCATGTTACCCACGAATCGTTTCAACTCAGTGAATTTCCGGAAATACTCAGTCACTGAGTCATTTCCTTGTCGCAGGTTCTGGAATTCCTGTTCCTTGCTCCTCTTCACATGGTGAGGGTAAAAACGGGCTCTGAGGGCGGTTTGAAGCGCCTCCCAGTTGAAGTTGGGTTTAGCCAAGAGTGTTTCTCGTGCATTCCTCCACCAGAGGTTTGCTTCACTCTTCAAGTAAAAGACTGCGCAATTGACCTTCTTATCATCGGGGCATTCTATTGTCTCCAGAATTTTATCCATTTCCACGATCCAGTCTTCTAACTCGACAGGATCTTCTCTCCCAGTGAACTCCATTGGTTTCATCTCAGCTACTTTCCTGGCCCAGTTAGTTCCTGTCTGTCCCCCGTTGTTCATCATCTGGGTCATTTGGGTGAAGAATTGCTCCATGGAGATGTTATCAGCCATCTGTCTGGGTTAGACTTTCCTATATAGTGATAATGGAGTGGTCTGTTAGTCACGCCCTACGGTATCCTTGGTTAAGGTTGCGTACACCTTAATAACCACGTCATAAGCCTACAATAAATCTAGCATAAACATAAAATAACACGCATAGCATAGCGATTCTTATAATAGGGCACAAAATGCTCAAGTCTGCAACTCAGCTAATCAAGAAAGAACATCTCTTGCAAGTTAGATTCTATCTCCTTCTCATATAAATCAGTATAGATATGCATTTCAAATAACTCAGAACCCATAAAGCCGAAAATCAGGATGCGGGTGGGTGGGAGAAATCAAGACCTAAACTACCCGTAACCCCCACGGCTTATCCAATTTTAATTATCTCGCCCTATGTCCAATTTTAGTTGCCCTACAGGTTTTGAATTCCCTTTTTATGGACTGCCTGCTCTGATACCACCTGCAACAACCCCCTTATCCGGCTCGGACAAGACCGGGAGGGCGATGCTAAAAGTAACGGCGGAAATCAAAAGCATAACATCCCACTTATTTATTACATAATATTAAACATTCAAAAAGTCATTAGATATTACACGAGTCTTAACAGAGTTACCACATAAGGTGAGCTAGCCAACTACATCACTACTCGTGCTGATAACCGTCTACGTGAGTCCCGTACCCTGTTATGCCATAGTCCTCAGCTCCTAAGCCTGCGGTGGGAAGGAAAACAGAACCGCAGTTTCTAAAGTCAGCTGTGAAATGCTGAGTAAATAACACCCAAACATGTAAAACAGAAGATGAAGCTTAAATTTATTATTTGCAATAAAACAGGAGGAATAAAACTTGTAAAGAAAGAACTTCATAAGTAAAGTAGGGACCCTTTTTATAAGAATTCTTCTTGTCTTATTATCTCTTCCAAACAGGTATTATCTTCCTCAATCTCATCTTCTTTTCTTTCAAAGCTCGTGCCAAAACTGTTTAATTAGACTTGTTGATACGGGGAAGGAACTACTAATCTATCACTAGCAACCATGACCTTAACTGCCGGCAGCCCCCTAAGACTTCTTGCGGCCAGAGAGGTGAGTACACGGAGCGACCCGGCAGGTTGCGACCGGGTTAAAATAAAATATGATCTGTGGTCGAGTGACTAAAAGTCAACACGACGAGAATAAATTGCTTCTCCCGTACAACTCTTTCCACTTTACGTTAATTACGCATTATTAGTAATCATGTGACAAGTTCAAATAAATAACTTCTTTGAAATAAAAGGAGACTTCAAATAAAACAAGTAAATGAATAACCAAATAAAATGCATTTTGAGACAAGAAATAAAAGTCATATTAAGACACGAAGGAAGCTAGGCTCAAGGCTTGGCATGTTACTTACCTTACTTCCGTAGCACTAGCACGTTCTAGAAATGTCTCGGGCCTACAAACCGTCACCTACAACCCGTAAATTTTATGTTAACAAATATTTCAACAAAATACTATTCGTCCTAGAATTTTCTCTTTTTAATTCTACCCAACCCCTCTAGTTATTTATTTTTCCTAATATTTTATTTCGTTATAAACTTCTATTATAAAGCCACGTGTTTATATTTAAACGACTATTATTATTGCTATTATTATTATTATTATTATTATTATTATTAGCTAAAAGTGCCTAACTAATTAGAGAAATTATTTTATAAAATACTTGATAAAGTAGTGAAAACAAAACTAGTTTATCTTTAATGAAAAAGACATTATTATTATTTCTATAATTATTTAAACAATATTTAAAACTATTTAATTTAAAGAGAAAACTTTTACTAAATACTAACCACAACAAAACAATATTTAAAATCTATCAAAACATCAAATTTGCAAGTATTACATATCTAAGTGTTAAAAATATTTATTTAACGGTATTTATTTAAAGTTTAACTAAAAATATTTCTTATTTAATTTTTAACGAACAAACTGCATGCTATTATAATACCAAAATTACTTTTCTAAAACGAGAATGAAAACTAGTATTTTTAGAAATTATTTATATTCCAAAATTATTATTTTTATTTTTAGCGAAAAGTGACAAGTTTAAGTTAAATACACATAAACCCCCATTCGTAATAAAAGTCTACAAATTCTTCAACTAGCCACCAAAACAAGTTTAATATAGTATACTAACAGCCCCTAAAGTTTCTGAAATTACAAACAGCACCCCTAAGTCATGTTTTAACAGTTTGCAAAAACTACACTTTTACCCCCCCTTCTACAACAACTTCATCTTCTTCAATTTAACTATGATTCAAGCTATCAATCTTCAATTCTAACAACATAAAACAACTAATCAGAAGGTATAGAACATACCTAGGCCAAAAATGGCCGGAAATCACTAAGAAATGGGTCGGGTCGAAGCTTGGCGTCGGGGTCGCCGGAGTTGAGCTCCGTCGCCGGCTTTTAATGGCTACCACAGCCTGGTTTGAGGCTCCTAGTGCTCTGGTCGGCCTCCTAGGACTCTACTGGAAGCGAGAAAGTGGGCTGGGTGCTGCTACAAAGCTCTCGCCGGAAATTGGCCGAAGCTTGGCCGGCAACAATGGAGGTCGCCGATGGTTGCAGAGGCTTCTGCTGCTACTGCTGCCTCCTTGGGCTCTGCTCAGGTCGGGGATGAGCCCACAATCGATCAGGGAGCTCGGGTAAGGCAGCGGGGATGAGAGAGAGAGAAAAGTGGGTTCTCTCGGTGGTTGCCCGACGGTGGCAGCGGTGGCTGCGGTAGCTGCTGCTACTGCCCCTACTCTGTTCTGCTGAGCCCTGAGAACAGAGAGGGAGGGAGAGAAAGAGAGAGTGAGAGGGTGGAGGCAGTGGGTCTGCTTGGTGGTGTTTGCTGCCGGAAAAGATGGCGGCAGTGGTGGAGGGTGGCTGCTGCCTCTCTTCCTCCGCTGCTGCTGCTGGTTTCTGGTGGCAGGTAGGTGGAGAGGGAGAGAGAAAGAGAGATCTGAGTGGTGGTGGTGGGTTTTAGCCGAACAAAACAACAACGATGGTGGTGGAGATGATGTTGAAGGTGACGATGGTGGAGGGAGGTGGTTGTTGCTGCTGGTGTTGTTGTGTGTGGAGGTAGGGCTGCTGTGAAGGCCTTATATAGGCTGGTTGTACTTGGGGACCAAGCATGGAGGGTGGTGAGGTGGCAATGGTGAGGGCGGTGAAGAAGGTTTGGGGTGGTGTATTTGTTTTGCCGTGAAGGCAAAAATTGGTGAAGGAGGTGATGTAGAAAAAGTGTAGGGTGTGGGTGAAGTACCACAATTTCTAGTGATTGGGTGTGACGCGCTCACCTAACCTCGCGGTGATCGGGTACGCGATAAAAGTACAATTTTAACTAAATTTACTAAACGTTATCGCATTACTTCACGATTTTTAATCTAATAATTATTCTTAAAACATTAAAACTCAAAATCTATTAAAACATTATTTGTCCATAAAATTATTATTATGCTGTTATAATTACTATTTTACCCCTACTAATTAAACGGGGTATTACACCCTAGCCACCCGTCCGCCCCTCTACCCGACGGCAAAGAGAGGCCGCCCCTCTCTTGTGCCTTTGGTGATTTGTTGCTTTGATCTTCATCCCTCTTCCTCCAAGGTTCAAGCTAGCACTTGATTGAAGGAAGAATCTAGATCTCACCTCTAGACGTGGATCAACCGTAGAGACGAGGACATCATTCTTCGTGTGATCTCACAAATCAAAAGGTACACATCTTCTATGACCTTGATCATGTTATGATGTCTCTTCCTGTGATCCTTGGTGGGCTTTGAGTAGGATTAATTTTTGTTATTCCGCTGCGTTACCTACGTCAAAACCCAACAGTGGTATCAGAGCCACAGGTCGTAGAGCATAACATGATATTATGTGTTTACGATTTCAGTTCATACACCGTATTATTGTTTATTACGCGAAAACTGAAAAAAATTGGCATAGTAGATGCAATATTGAATTTGATTCAATCAAACAAGACCCAATTTAACATTGGATGTTAAAATTGGCGAGTTTAATCACATAGGATGTGAATAATTGGGTTCTTAAAAAAATTAGGGTTCATGGCCACATGCTTGGAAAAGGGGTTTTCCAAGTATGGAATTAATTAAACTTGGGCAACAAGGAATAAGTTGTTTTGGAAACAACTAAACTTGGGAAACAAGTAAGAAGTTGTTTATGGAAACAACTAAACTTGGGAACCAAGGAAAGAATTATTTTGGAAACAATACCATAAGGGTGTTTTGGAAACAACCCAACAAGGAAGGAATTGTTTATGGAAACAATTCCATATATTGTTTTTGGAAATAATTCCATGAATTGTTTATGGAAACAATTCCATGAGGAGGTGTGGCCCATGTAGGGACCGCTCCTCTCTCTCCTTGCCGCCCAAGTAACACACGGCACAAGAGGGGCCGGCACACCCTAGCACACGGCCTAGCCGTGTGGGCTAGGGGCCGGCCGGCCCGGGCCAATTGTGGCGGTTCCTTGGTTGATTTCGGCCATTCTTTGGTAAATCCTTTGGACCGTGGTGAAACCCTAGTTACCCAATTTCATTAAAATTAAACAAGCGCGTTAAAAATTGGTTTTAACTGTATTATGTGCTTTATTGCATGGTGGATGGATATGGCCTAGGATTGTGGATGTTTATTGTTTTGTGGTTTGGTTTACGGCCTGCGAGCTGATCAAATTAATGTAATAATTAATTAAGTTTTACGGCCTGCGAGTCGTCTTTTTCTCCTCGACATGTGAGGCTTTTGTTATTTATTTATTCTAGATGTTAGGCTAGAATTATAAATATTTAGTTGATAGCCAAGAACATGGAGAAGAAGACCGGAGAACCAAAGGAGCCAAAAGACATCCCTAGGCGCGCAGCTATGGTGGAGCACATGGAGATGAGCTTGTCACTTTAGGGCATATAGATATTATCATTGGCTTGGTAATATCTTAGTCTAGGGGCCATATCCATGCCACGTTATTTTCTTTTGTGGATGTTTATTATTTATGTCTTGTTATTTATTTTGTGTGTATGGCGATACTAGCAAAACGTTAACAAGATAATAATAAACAAGGTTGGTCTTTTATTGTGGATGGCCCAATCCAAATAAGTAGACCATGTTGATAAGATCAACCAAACAACTTAAAAGAAATCCCTCAATTAAATATTGCGTTTTGCCTTCTCTTGCCAAAACACCCTTCATGATCATGGCCTATTAAAATTCGGGCTTGCCAAAGCAAGGCGATTTTAATTTTTCATGATGTGTTGCGGACGACGCAAGCTAGTAATGCGTGTATGTTGAAAGCAAGAGGTTGGACGCAACTAGGCAAGAGTCAATTGGATTGATGAGCTTAGAGGCATGACAATTAGGTGTTATCCAATTGGATAAAGAATAAAAGGAATTTATTCACCTAATTGGACCAAGAGTTGCATGGGATGCAATTGGAATGGTTCCTACCTAATAACCAATTCTTGGGTGACTTGCCAAAGCAAGCTCAAGAAGATATGCATTGTCTAGTTCAGTAAGTTACTAGAGGTCGCGCGCGAGCTTCGATGTCGCACGCGTGCGACGGGCCTTACCCTAGCCTCCAAACCACTAAGTCCCTACAAGTCCCGGGTTATGGTGTAACCCTTCAGATTTTAAGTACGTCATCCTAGCACATCGTTATAGTATGTTACTCATCGTGTGTGATATTAGGTTGCATTTGGTAGTTATACCCTTGAATGGAGACTCATAGTTGGGGGTCGTTTAGAATGTGGTTTCAACTTCGAGGACGAATTCTCTTTAAGAGGGGAAGGTAGATATACCTCGTTATTTAGAAACGGGTATTTTATGAAACTATTGAGGGTTAATATAATATTATTATAAGTATTGGGTGTTAATATGCTACTGTTATATTTTAAGATATTATTTGATGTCAATGTGACATTAGTATAAGTTTGGGTAGTAGTTGTTATTATTTCGAAAGTTAATTTTAATGTTATAAGTCATTAGGTGTTTTTATGTATTTATTCATAACTTATAACTTATATAGTGTCTTTTATTTAAACTAAAGGGGTGGTAGTTGTTCTAAACCTATAGGGTGAAAGTGTGTATACCCTAAAATGGTGTCATCTTCCTCCATGGACGAGCAGGAGGTTTTTCTCTCCCTCTCCATGTCGAAATCCAACACCACCACCACCCAAATCTCCACCAAAACTCCTGATTTTTGTCCCAGTTCAATCCCAATTCGACTTAATCTCATCAAAGCTCGATACTTTAGCGAAAAGTAAACCAATTTCGCCAATTTTTGGTCCCGATTCAAAATCGAAGTTTTCGAAGTAGGTCTCCTTCCTTCGCGGAATTTCTTCACCATCTAGCCTATTTAAACCCCTCAATCACAGAGAAATTCTCACACCAACACCTATCTCTCTCTCTCAAGTTCAATCACTCTCTCTCTCTCTTTCCGGCGCCACCGTCGCCGCCAAGGGCCGCTGCCGCCGTCGTCTGCCCTGGCCGCCGTGCCCAGCCCGCCGTCGCCTCCTTTCCGCCGTCGTCGGTCTTCGCCGGCGTCATCTCTGCCACCGTGAGCCTTCCTCATCCCGTCTTCTTCTCTCTCGGGTAAAACAGACCCGTCTATCTCTCTCTCTCTCTCTTTCTTGTTTTGTTTTGTTTTGTTTTTTTTTCCATTAATTATTCTAGTTAGTTGGTTAATATTAATAGTTGGAAGTGAGAAACAACAAGTGGGACAGTGACCTAGTGGTTAGTTGGTAGTACTTAAAGCTTGGGTGTATGTGGGGGATATGGGGGATAGGTTAGAATCTCTTAGGAGAAAATTCTTTTCATACAAGTTTAAAATCACTTTTTTTACTCATCTTCACTTCAAAATAAAAGTATAGAATAAGGATGATAAAATATTTTTTTTATTTATTTTTATAAGTTTGTAACAAATTAGAATAAATTATTTTCCATAAATTTGTTATTTCTTTTAAATAAAAGTTAGTTAGTTTATAGCCTATATTCTCTACCAGGCTTGTTTGGTTGGGAGAAACTACTATTTGAATTAAAAGTGTTTTTGGGATAAAATAACATGCTTCTCTACCCTAAATAATAAAAATGATAGTTTATCTAATTTTATAAGTTATATTTATATAATTATTGCTTGGTGTGTTTTTACAAATAATAAATGTTAGATTTATAAAGCGTATTTTCATTATAAAAGAGGTTGTTCACGTTAGCAAGGTTGGGGAGAGTTAGTAAGGGATTTATTTCATTTACCTATAGGACTTCGTGTGCAATGTGTTGATTAGGATACTATTAAATTTGCAGGCGACAATTTCGTTGACGAATGATACGTCGAGTATTATTAGGAAGTGAATTGCTTTTTCTTGAGATTCAAGGTAAGTAAACATGCCAGGCCTAGTGCCTATATCACATGATTAATAAGACGTAATAACGTAAAGTGAAAGAGTTGTACCGGGGAACACTTTATTATTATGGGATTGGTTGTTGTGACTACGTTCACTCAACCCACTTTTATTTGGTTGCTCGGCCGCCACAAGTCCCGGGTTGCTCCTCGTACTTACTCCTCTGACCGCACGAAGTCTTAGGGGGGTGTCGACACTTATGGTCTTGTGAGTGTGTTATTGGTTTCGCACCTCGTTGTGTCATTTGGTTTCTCCCCGTATCAACATGGTAATATATGTTTTCTAAGAGGATTGACCTTTATGATTGAGAATTAGAAGTCCCGATTGAAAAAATGAGGAAGAGTTTGGGAATGTTTCCCAAAAGTGAAGTGATAAAAGGAAAAACTCTGATTTTATACTTATACTCTTACTCGAATTCTTTACTCTTCAAACTCATGTGTCATTTTTAAACTACTTCATAATATTTTTACATGCTTGGGTGTTGCTTACTCAGTATTTCCGCTGACTTTGGAAACTGTGGTGTTTCTTTTTGTTTCTGCACCACAGGTTTAGGTGGAAGCATGGCTTTTGGGGGAAATCGAGACACATCACTTTAGTAAATTTAAATTTCACATCTAGACTTGTTTTATTTAGTAGTTGAATTTTAGATTGGAATAAAGCCCATATTTGTGGCGAGACAAGTTTTAAAGTATTATTTAATTATTTTATGGATTTTGGGTTGAATATTCTGTTATAAAACTTCCTCGTATCCGGGTTTAATCTCGGGTACGGCGTGACATCCCCGGGCTTCCGGCTTGGACGTTTTGGGGGTGTAACATATGGCGCGCGGGGGCCCTGTCTCGTAGCCCCACGTGGATCATCACGGGTGGTGATCCGGTGTGTATGGAGCACAGTTGGGTGTGCTGGATGGCTGCCACGTGGCGATGATCCGTCTGTCTGGAAAGTAGTATCTACACAAGGCTAACCTACATAAACCCATAATCACTCCACTTTATGAGCTTTCGTCAAAAGGAGTTCAAAGTTTGAATAAGATATTGTATATAAGTGTTTCTCTTATGAGCAATTGTCTTAGCTTTGCTCCTCCAAATTGATGTCATTAGTTTTGCTCTGGCAGATGCTTCTTCTATTGGAGCTCTGTTTTCAGTGGTTTGAATCAAATTTTGGTCCAAAACATGTTATGCTCCTCCTATTGGAGATGCTTTTAGGATTATTTCACATTAATATCCAAGCATTCTAAAGATATTTATCTAAATAATATATAAATTATTTAATGCCAATTTTAGAAAGCAAAAGTTCTTTTCGAAGAAATAAAAAAGGAGAAGTATTGGCAAGGCTCCTGAAGATTTAACTGAAGTTGAAGATGTTATTGATGAAATTTTTCAAAAGCTAAGTGGCTTCCAAGATTGGAGACTAGATTTCATTAACAGAGAGTCAAACACTGTTGCCCATCAACTTGCACTGGATAGAAACAAGAAGTGATTTGACTCAGTTTGGCTAGAATTGCCTCCACATTTGTTACAAATTTTGTTCGATAAAGATGTAATCTTGAGTGCTTTGGCTGCCGGTTGAGTTTCTAATACAATTTGGTTCCTCAAAAAAAAAAGTAAACGATAATAGAATACGCTGTTGCTCTACATATTGCGCGGTACTCAATTTACTGAATCACTAATTAGGAATTGTAAACCAGAATAAGCACTTGAAAAGATGCATAAATCAACATTCAAATGCTTTTTATCATATCTATTTCTTTTAAGCGAACAATAACCAAGATAATTTAAATGACTAAAATTCATCAAATGTGAGAATGAGAAATGCATATCCAGCCAATTACATGGGTTGACTCGAATGGTAAGTCAACGCAAAGGGTTTTACTCAACTCTGTTTAAGGAGGCATCATCAAAAGAAGATATGAGAACAAGTAGAAGAGAAAAGATAAAATGAATAAAATGAGCCACCAGCCTTTGATTAAGAAGTTCATACATATGATACACGAAAGACATAAGCACTGCCAGAGATAATTTGGAAGAAAGAAATGAAAGCACTTTTTTATGTTTTTTATGGGCACCTAGAATTTGAAATCTAACCATGCTCAATGTTTTAGCAAATTCATAAAGGATAATAACATATCACACGGGATTCTATGACAATATGGAGTACGAATTCTAGAATCATAGCTTATTACATATCAAAAACATAAAATAAATATTGATAAACATCCTGAGCTTGAACAATACCAAAGTTGAAGTTTTAATTCCAGAAAAAACATTTGTATACACATACAATACTCAAAGCTTGATGGAATAAAATAGCCATATTTTAATGTGCTTGCTGGTTGAAATCACCAGCCTACTTTGGCATTTCTTACGAAACGTACCAAAATAAAAATAAAAAAATCGACTAAGCGACAGTGACTATTGTTGGAGTATATCCTAATTGCAATCTATGTTATTGTGACATTCCTTTAATTATAAAGGCGTTTTATTCATTTGCTATGTACTTGTGATATGTTGACATAATGAAGTTATTAGAATACAAGTTATATTCTTAAATGTCCTAGTCTAGTATTATTGTTAATTAGGACAACTATAATGCATCGAGACTAGTATGTGGGTAGATTGATATCAGATATCAAGTCTAACACATGAGTACACATTAGGAGTAATGGCGTACTGGATTGACCCGCCATGAGAACACTGCATGGGTGTTATGTAAATGTCACAAGTGCTTCTCATAGTGACAATGGTGTTGCGATCCTATGACTTGAAGTCACTACAATCCGTAGATGTGGTGGGACATGTTTTAATATCATCAACCATCACGCTGGACTAAGGTGATCATAAAGTCGATAATTAGACATGTTATGAAACATGCTCAGGGGTGTGAGTGATGTAAACATGATTTGTCCTTGCCGCAATAAATATCCACGGCCACTCGATGAGTTAGACTTAAAAAAATGCATGATCGTGTTCCAATGAATCAATATGAGATACTGATGTCATTGTCTGTTTAGGTCTACTCAGAGCATCGAGAAACTATAGATTAGTTATATGAGGGTAACACACTATGCCTTGTGTATAATTTGGATATATGAACAAAGGGATTATACGAAACAGTAACATTGGTCACGGGGGTTTGTCAGGACACTCATATTCCTATTACTTGGGTGGCAATCCTCATTATGAGGGGGATTTAATTATCGATGCCAACGTAACAAGGAACATATAGGATCACACACAAGAGTGGATCAAACTGAAATTAATAAGATTATTAGTTGGACAAATAGGAAAAACTTATTAAGGACTAAAGTGAAACTTGATCCTAACTGTTACGATGAGGCACAATAAGATTTCTCACGTCCCTATGCAAACTCTACTCAACCATGATCAAGGTTTTGAGTTTTCACACTGTTCGTCAATGCCTTCACGTTGTCTTCCGTTTGCTAGGATTCTTTGAGACATGATCTTTCGTCGCCTTCCTCCAGCATTCTAGGACCAGCGAAGAGGGAGACCAGTTCAATCTGCTTGTGTGGATATCTTATAGACGTCGCATCTTTCGCATTCGTGATCGTCACCAGTCAATTCGACTAAGGTAAGCATCTAAACATCAGATTATGCTTACTAATATGGGTCCTTGGTGGGTTTTCGACTAAGGTTTTTTTTTTTTTTTTTCGCTGCGTTATATTGCCCAAAACCCAACAACTGCTTGGATGTGCGGTCGTGATGTAGAATTTAATTATCCGATATTATGGCATGTAATGTAATTGATCATACAAATCTAGTTGTATGGATACCATGCCAGAAATTTATCCAAAGCTCAATATGAGAAAAATGAAATAAACATAGATTTGGGTAAGTTAATGATAGGGTCTTTTATCAAACCCCAAAAAATATGCATAAATATTATATCAAACTTTACCATTCTATTAGGACTGTGAAAGTTTCGAACCTAAGGAAAAATAAAATTAAGGGAGGGAAAAATGTGGGATGAAGCTATATACATGCGAGGGTAAATTTTCCTGAGTCATGCTAGATGAACCGAACCCATCTAGACAGAAGAGAGTCAGAGTGAGGAGAGAGTATAAGATACACCGAGTGCACATAATATGACATGCACGTCAAAATTTTAAAACTAAAAACATAAATCTATACTCTAGAACTTAATCTTAAAATCTATATATATTCCTCAAAAAAAAACTATATATATAAACCTAAAACCTTAATTTTCACACAAATTACCACCCTTAAGATTTAAATCCTAAGATACCAAATACTTATTCTCACAAGTGTTATATTCTCAATTCAATCTCATAATAGTCCTAAAAATAGGAGATAAATGAGATGAAACTTACACCGGAGCCAGGTGGCAGTATTATCGGTTTATAAAATTTTCTTTAACATTATGTCTACTAATTTCTATCTCTTTAGCATTTTTTTTTGGTACAAAAAGAGAGCAAAGCTCTAAAACAAAGAACTAATATGACCTAACCCAGCCATATCTAAATTAAACTGGGAGCTGCAAAAAACAGGACAATCAAAAAGAAATAACTCATGCTCATCCATGAGAAGACCTTGCTTTTCCAGAGAATCAGCCACACCATTGCACTCCCTGGAAATGTGGGACAGAGAACCACCCAAATCCTGCAACAAATCTTGGATGGCATTGAGCAGAAATCTAAAAGGGGAAGCCTGATCAAAACTCTGTACCAACTCCAGAGCATCCATGGAGTCAGACTCCACCGTGACACCAAGAACATTCATTTATTTGCTAGCAGACAAACCATCAAAAATGGCCCAAAGCTCACCATGTAACACAGAAGTAGCAACAATCTTTTTCTGCAAGCTCCATAACCAGTGACCATTCATATCTCTGCATATCACACCTATGGCAGCTTGCTCATTAACATTCTGAGCAAAATCAACATTGATCTTAACTTTCCCAGAAGGGGGGCAGATCCATTTAACAATTTTTGGAGGCAGGGAGGAGTGAGTAGAAGACAGAGATAAACCAGACATCACTCTCTTAGCTTGTGCACACAAATAAGCAGCAACATTAGGAGGCTTAACCACCTCCTCATTATGAAGTTCTAGATTATGCCATAACCAAAATTGAGAAGCAGCCACCAAGAACAAAATTGGCCACTCAATATAAGTAAATGAGCTCCAATTACAGCTCAAATTTTTATAAACCCAGTGAGTCACATTAGTACTGAAAAAGGAACTCCAAAAGTCTTTGTGCACAATTAACTTCGACATCCAAGAAACAGCAGCACAATCCCTCAAAGCATGAATTGAGGTTTCAATATCATGACCACATAACTGGCAAAGAGGATTATTAACAATTCCTCTTTTGAATTTCAAATTTTGAGTGAGAAGTCTATCATGTCTAGTCAGCCACATAAAAGTCTTCCATCTTTGGAACCCTTACAGCTTCCAAATTTTTCTCCAACTCTTATCACAAGGAGGCTTATCAACAGAGCTAGTACTTACCAAATAAGCAGAAGCAACATAAACAATACCTTTATTTGGCAACCAGACCACCTGATCTGTGTCCTCAGCAGAATCACTCAAAGAGACTGCAGCAAGAAGATCAATAATAGCAGGAGGTAAAATGTCACTTAACAGCAGCATCCTCCACCCTACCTCACAATCCCAATAATCCATAACAGTTAAGAGCAATTCATCATCAGAAAGGGGAGTAGATACCAAATCAACCAGTCTGAAATTGCCAAGCCATTTATCAACCCAGAACAGTGTATTCTTACCAGAGCTAACATTCTTACCAATCCCAGAAGAAACAGCAGCAAGGCTTCTATGAATATGTTTCCAAACTCTAGATTGGTAAGGCTTCACTTGTCTCTTTTGAGGGTCAAAAGAGGGTTTCCCATACTTCACAATAAGTTATTTATCCCAAAAAAAAGAATTATTTGTGACTAAGTTCCATCCAGCCTTAGTCAGAAAAGCTAAATTAAAGTCACTAATCCTCTTAAGTCCCAAACCACCATGTTCCTTAGGCAGCAACACAGTGTCCCAACTTAACAAAGAAAGTTTAGCTTTACTAATAGACCCTCCCCACAGAAACCTTCTACAAATCTCTTAACACAGAACTTGGGAGAAGAACTGTTTGCATAGCATAAGCAGGAATAGCTTGCAAAACTGTCTGAATAAGAGTGACTTTTCCTGCCAATGATAATTGAGAAGCTTTCCAAGCAGACAATCTAGCCAAGATTTTATCCACCAAAAATCTATAAGTACCAGCACTGAATTTTTTGTGGATAAGAGGCATACCCAGATGAGAACCCAGATCATCAGTAAGTTGAATATTCAACAAAGAACTCAACTCTCTAGCAAAAACTTTGGCAACACAGGGGGCTACAAAGAGTCTTGATTTCTCAAAACTGATAGTCTGTCCAGCTTCATCACTGAACTCTTTAAGGACTTGTTTCATCACTTTAACTTGCTTCTTAGTAGCAGCTCCAAAAAGAATTAGATCATCAGCAAAAAACAAATGATTAAGAGGAATGCCACAGCTGGACAATTTAATGCCTTTCCATTTACCAGCTTCCACAGCTAAATGAATTTTCTGAGCTAGTAACTCCATCACCAAAAGAAACAAATAAGGAGAGATGGGGTCTCCTTGTCTCAACCCTCTCTGAGGAGTGAAATCATCAAGTTGTTCCCCATTCCAGAGAACACTAAAAGAAGCAGCGGTCACGGAATCCATAATCAAACTGTGAAGATTAGCAGGTATACCAATGGAGGCAAGAACAGAAGCCAGACAAGACCATTTGACTTTGTCATATGCCTTAGCCAAATCAATCTTGATTGCAAGACCACCCTTCTCCCCTTTTTTGGTATTGAGACAATGGAAAGCTTCTTGTGCAATTATAATGTTCTCACTAGCAAGCCTTCCTGGAAGAAAGCTAAACTGTAGAGGGTGTACAATTATTTGGAGAATTGCCCTTAATCTGTGAGTAATGAGCTTGGTAATAATCTTAAGAGAGACATTACACAAGCTGATGGGCCTCAAATGAGAAAAAGAGGTTGGATTCTCAACTTTAGGAATCAACACTAGCAAAGTTTTATTGATGTTTTCTGGCAGCTTACCAGATTGAAAAACATTCCTTACCATTTGAACCACAACAATACTGATAGAAGGCCAAAAATGTTGATAGAACCCAGGATTAATTCCATCAGGACCAGGTATTTTGAAAGAGCCCATATCAAAAATGACATATCTCACTTCTTTAAAGGAAATGGCAGCAGTTAAAAAACTCTTATCTTCAACAGATAGAGTATTGCCACACCAATTCAGAGTCATACTGTGATCAGCATCCAAAACAGAATACAACTCTTTAAAATGATTAGTAACTTCAATTTTGAGAGTACCAGAATCATCACACCACTCCCCATTACTAAGCTTAATAACTTCAATCTTGTTTCTCCTTCTTCTAGTGATAGCAGAAAGGTGAAAGAACTTAGTGTTCTTATCACCAAGAAGGAGTTTACTAACCTTGGCTTTCTGAAACCAGTATAACTCTTCTTGTTGTAGAACAATACCAAGGAGATGTTGTAACTCCACTTCTAGCTTACTGAGAAAAGGGTTCTCTCTAAGAGAGAGAGCTCTCTGAATACCATCTAGTCTAGCCTTGAGCTGCCTCTTTCTAGCAAAAATATTACCAAAAACTGAGGTGTTCCAAACTTTAACATCAGAAGTGAAGTCACTAGTGATACTATCAATAGGTTTATGAAGAACCCAATGTTGATCTACCAGAGAACCAAAACTTTCTTCCCAAAACCAGCTATTCTCAATTCTAAAAGGTTTATGAACATGAAGAGGTAAACCTTCAGAATTAATCAGAAGAGGGTGGTGATCAGAACAAATTCTGGTCACATGTTTAACAGAAGCCTCAGGAAATAGCAATCTCCAACTGGCATTACACATGGCTCTATCAAGCCTCTGCCTTATCACTCCTCCACCATGGTGAGAGTTAGTCCAAGTGAAACTAGGACCAGAAAAACCCATATCTTGGAGAAGACACTCATTGAAACAGTCCCACATTTGGCTGCAATGCCTCTTATTAGGGGGCCTACCTCCCATCTTCTCAGAACTAGCACCAGCTTTATTAAAGTCACCTGATAATAACCTGGGTAAAGAGTGCAGTTGGCTAAGTTTGGCTAAATAAGCCCAGAGATCCTCTCTAGCCAAAGGAATTGGACTAGCATAGATCCCTGAAAACAACCACTCAGGTTGGTCTTTTCTCTTGATAATACCAGAAATGGCTTGGTTAGTACAAGAGAGCACTTCTACATCAATAGTAGAACTATCCCAGAGGATCCATATTCCTCCACTAAAGCCTTGGGCCTCCACGCAGTAGGACTTATCTAATCTAGAACGACGTCTAATATTACTCAAATGAGAGCTAGCAACACGAGGTTCAACCAAAACCATCAAATCAGCAGCAGAAGAATGACAAAGATAAAGAACTGCCCTAACTGTATCAGAGTTACCTATACCTCTGCAGTTCCACGAGATAATCTTCATTGGATTAGCTTGAGTTGTTGAGTCGATCAGACGACTCAGAATCTCCTGGGACAGAAATCCCCTTGCCCTTCCCCATTCCTGCAACTCCTGGAGTAATACCCTCATTCGGAGTGGAATTCTCAAATCCAACTCCGATATGAGTCTCGGCTCTATCTCTGAGGCCATACCCTGATGGACTTCGAACTGAATTTGGTCTATCCATGGAGCCCCTGTGACGAGAGTAGGTGACATCCACTCGAGACCTACCAGCACTGAAACCTCCTCGAATTCCAGGGGATGCGCCGGAAGTTTGCCATGATCGGCATCGGCACTCACCGGAGGGTCTCGATTTGCCTGGAAATTGAAAATTGCCGGAAAATTATTGAAGTCTAACGTCTGCAGAGGCTGGCGAGAATTAGGGTTTCCATCCCCTTTCTTACGGTTTGTCAACGAGTCATTCTTCCTGCCACGTGGCATCGAGTGATTGGCCAACGGCTTGACCGATGACGCTGCTTTGTCCAGCGAGGCAGACCTCGGAGAGAATAATCCCCTGTGGTGCGGACCATCGGACGGAACTTCTGCATCCAATGAAAGGACGCCAAATCTGGAACCCAGACCCTCACCAGATTTTCGGGCGTCCATACCCGGTGAACCAAACGAAACACCCGAAGCCCGACAACATTTTTGTTTCTTCATTTGACAACGTTGTAACTGGAAATATTATCCGGCGCACAAAGATGAAATCACAGGGACGCATTTTGCACCATTTGGGATCACATGGGTTTTTTTTTTTTCGCTCAAACCCCTAACTACATGGTGTATAATGCAATTAACCTTAAAATCTATAAATATTTTTTTTGAGTAGTTTCATCATACGATATGGTATACAGTTTAAATATCTGAATATCCTCTACGATTAACTTTTCGCAACTCAGATCTCTCTCTCTCTCTCTCTCTCTCTCTCTCTCTCTCTCTCTCTCTCTCTCTCTCTCTGTCTCTGTGCACACAAACCCCACAGGAACGATGTACGGGTTCGAAGCAATGACCTTCAACATCCATGGCGGATATCTGGAGGCGATCGTGAGGGGACACAGATCTGGGCTGCTCACAGCCGCTGATTACAACAATCTCTGCCAGTGCGAAACCCTTGACGACATCAAGATGCACCTCTCCGCCACTGAATACGGCCCCTACCTCCAAAATGGTAACCACATTTCAACACCCTTTTGCTGGGTCTTTCATGGGTTGAGTTGGGTTTGCTCTTATCTGTTGAAATCTAGTTAATCTTGATCTCTAGGATGTCAATAACAAGTCAATTTCGAAATTTTAGTCATATTTTGGTTCTTTGTTTGGTGGGTTTTGTCTGGAGTTCAGTGATCCTGGAGAAAATTTCATTATTCAGCTGGCCAAATGAGGGGTGAATTAGTTTTCAATCAGATTGGCATTTTTTAAGTGATCTAACATGTACATGGAGTTATGGAGATCCTAGCTCATGTGTGAAGACTGCATTCAAGTTATGTATGATTCGACTTCTCTAGTTGGGTGGTAGTTAACTAGTTATGTGATTATCAGCCTCATTTGTTTTATGGATAGAAGAATGGTTCTTTTTAGGGCTAGTATGGGATTGAATTGAGAATGCTGGCTCTAGTATAATGTGTGCATGTAATGTGTCTGATTAAGAAAAGGATTAGAAAGGAACAACTATGAACTGACAAGATCACCCCGGATAACTATTACCAAGACCATAATTCCAACAGCATATTCACCTTCCCCAATAACATCACTTACCACTATTAGTATCTCCGAGCCAATTGGCCAAATTGGGTACTGCCCCATTGCAGTTCTGATATATGTTGGTTGCTAGTTGCTACTGAGCTTATCTAAAATCAGCAATGTCAAAGCGTTGGACCGTTGTAACAGCCAGCTAAGCTTGACTGGAGGGTGACCCAACATTTTTTATCCTGTTGCAATAATCAGCAGCAGATCTGAGGTGCAATTATGCAGCCCATGTTTAGAGTTTGACAGTGGTGGGTGGTGAAAAGAGTGTAAGAGGTGGTAACCAAATCCGGGACCGAGACCTAGAGTTTAAAACAAAAATGCTATATGTAGTTTGTACCAACATAAATATCCCAACAAGTTCTTGTATATTATAACAAGAAAATGCCCCGACAATGTCTCGACCCGGCTGCATTAACTATAATGATTAACATCGTGAAAGAAAACTACATATTGGTCGGTCCTATAGTTGATGTGGTCAATGGAACAGTGTTGGGACTTGGGACTTGGGACCACTATGTTGGTACGTATACCACTTATAACAATTTATAAAGCAGAGAGAGAGAGAGAGAGACACATTCGTGTTGATTACTGTCCTCTCTTGCCAGTGATCGACTATGAAGACTGGTTGTTCCGTCTTTTGAATCTTGCCCTATCTCAAACTGAATTCTGAGTCTAGGTATGGTCTGGATCATGATCCCTGTGTAAGTGCAACTACTTGGGACTTGGGAGTAGCGCAGAAGATATGAACTACAGACACTTCTATGGAAAATGTCTTGTACAATTGCCATGAAATGACTTATTAAGCATTCACACAGTTTGACTACGAGTGACATAATTTTGTAAACTTGACTGTACGGTATCAGAGTTTCTACATATGCCTCAATTTTCTGGCTAATGGGTGAATGCCAGTTAAGCTAGAAAATGTTTCGACCTGTTTATTGTGCATAGTCAACAGTTTACGCAGGCTTTTTAAAATGCATTGATGTCTTGTTGTAGGTTTTTTCATTTAGCTCACAACTTTATTATGGTTGTTCAATTTACCTGCAGAACCTTCCCCTCTGCACACGACTACAATAGTGGAGAAATGCACACTTAAACTGGTTGAGGATTACAAGCACATGCTATGCCAAGCCACAGAGCCACTCGCAACCTTTTTGGAGTATATTACGTATGTGGAATTAGCTACTTGATAAAGATCTTAAATTTACATTTTCCCTTGTCACCTCCCCTCCTGAAAGTCTAATTATTTACCACCATACAGTTACGGTCACATGATCGACAATGTGGTCCTGATTGTTACTGGTACCTTGCATGAAAGAGACGTTCAAGAGTTGTTGGAGAAGTGTCACCCTCTGGGCATGTTTGATAGGTAATGCTTCGTTGGTGCATGTTTATAATGTTTCATATTGATTATGATAGTAACCTGATGTTCTCTTTCATTTGGCTGTTCCAGTATTGCTACCTTAGCAGTTGCTCAGAACATGAAGGAACTCTACAGATTGGTGCTTGTTGACACACCTTTGGCGCCATATTTCTCTGAGTGCATCACGTCTGATGTATTGACTTCTTGACCTTCCTTTTGTCCTAGTATGAAATTATCACGTCTGATGCACTTGTTCCATGCCAAAAAAATGTTTTACTACCACTATTTCTCTAAAGTAGGCAAGAAGTTATTTACTCGTAAGAAAAAGTGTAGACAGCACATATTTAAATATCCAAAATAATTTGACGTTGCTTTCTAATAAGTAATAAGTTATTAATCTGTAGACTATATGTTTATCGTTATGCTCATATCTAACTATTTTTTTGCAGGATTTGGACGACATGAACATTGAAATAATGAGGAATACTCTTTACAAGGCATACCTTGAGGATTTCTACAGGTTTTGTCAGGTTAGGTTCACACACACAAACACTGTCTATTTTCATATTTTATGAAGTTTGCAGTTGTTTCTGGTTCTACTCATGTCTAACTATGATTCGCAAATTAGAAACTTGGCGGTGCCACTGCAGAAATCATGTCTGATCTTCTTGCCTTTGAGGCTGACAGGAGAGCTGTAAATATCACAATTAACAGGTGCTCCCACTGTTCAGAAATTTCTCGTAGATAGATATATGTCATTTCAGTGCTGGTGGGTGGTATTGCAATCCAGTTTAGTAACCAAGTTTGTTTGTTGTGTATGGTTTACGTGGTTCCAGTATTGGCACAGAGCTTACTCGAGATGATCGTAAGAAGTTGTATTCTAGCTTTGGATTACTGTAAGCCCCTATTTAGTGACTTTTGATCAACCGTTTAGGATCATATGATTTTCCTGAGCTTATTTAGATAACTGATATATCTCTTGAACAGTTACCCCTATGGACACGAGGAACTTGCTGTTTGCGAGGATATAGATCAGGTTTGTTTCTTTTGCTAGTGCGAGCTCAGTTACATACTTAGTGCTTCCTGGTTTCGTTTTTGGACTTGGAAGGTATACAATTGGGCCTTTCGATAATCAAACTAGATGCTTTTCGGGGGAATTTGTTATTTGCCTCTGGAGGCTGACCCTTCCATTCTTCAAATTTCTTGTGTGTTTACAGTCAATATGAACAAGCTAAATTTACCAAAGTCTTTTGTGCCCAAATGTCTTTGGTCTGGTGCCTGATGGGGATATGTTTATTCTGACGGTAGTTTTTGGTGTTCGGATGCCTGGAAAATTCTTTTTTAGTCGAGGTAGTTCTTTATTGACGCATCAATCCAGCTCATGAGACTCCTTCTTAACAAGATACAAACATCTTCGACTTTATTCGTGCTTTCTTTGCATTCCCCTCTCAACTTTTTCACCCTTTTGACTAGCAAAGAGTTCTCAAATTGATACTGCTGACCTTACTAGAGCTTTCGAATTCCATTGAGCTTCAAGATCGTGAAGTCGTTTTCACCAAACAGCTTTTTGGTTGCAATAACTTCACAGTCCCATCAATTCACCATTCACGAATAGGATTACCATTTATACCCATGTCGACTTGATGTTACATAAGTTGCCAACTTTTTTTCTCCTTTACATACAGAAACAGATGCACATTCTTTTAAGTTTTATCCATTCAGCTCAATTGACTCTTGTTTACTTGCATATACACAATTATACATTGTCATTTATGATGCTCAACAACCATCAGCCAGTATAATCTCAGTATATCTTATTTACATGGTAAACACGTAATTGGCCTCTGCCACCTTTTGTGTATTGACTTTGTATGATTTTTCTTTGTATGATGCACACAAGTTTTGTATCATCATCTTATTTGGTTGGGTGATCCCTACTATAGGTTCGTGGTGTCATGGAGAAGTACCCTCCTTACCAGGCTATATTTTCAAAATTGTCTTATGGCGAGAGTCAGATGCTTGATAAGGCGTTTTATGAAGAGGAGGTGAAGAGGCTTTGCCTAAGCTTCGAGCAGCAGGTTTGTATACAGAACAGCTAAATATAACCTTAAGTTTGATAGTTATGAACTTGCACTCGTGTCCTCAATATTCTCTGCTAATTTCACGATCGTCGATGCAGTTTCACTTTGCCGTATTCTTCTCATACATGAGATTGAGGGAGCAGGAGATCAGGAATCTGATGTGGATATCGGAATGTGTGGCTCAGAACCAGAAGTCCAGAGTTCACGACAGCGTTGTTTTCATATTCTAGGTCACTGATTGTCTAGTGTTTTGGAATGAACCTTGTTCCTATTACTACGACATATTTGTTTGTAAATCTTTGCCCCTGTATGGTTTTTGTTTATTATTTTTTTGATTATTATTATTAATTGTATGTGCAATGGTTCCTGCACTAAAATTTAAGTCTTGCAAAAATAAAACTCCCTTTTATTTGTTTGTTGGTCTACGCTTTTAATTGGGCAATATTCGAGATTTTGGCCAAATTGTGAATTCAACTTTGAACTTTGGTTATTCCTGACTAACAAGCGGCGATACTCCAATTCAGACTCGACTTCTGAGTCCTCACCGTAAGGATATGCGAAGGTTTCGTGTATTTGGTTATCTTATCATGTTAAACTTTAATCTTCGCAAATGTCAAAATCGTGGAAGCGGGTGTTGTCCCTCCCAACAAAGTCTTTTTGCTTACCTGTAACTCATGCCTAAGAGGCAGTTCATCTCCCAAATGTGTCTGCATGATTGAGAAACACATATTGTGGGTTCGATTAACATGATTTTACTGGGAATTTCTGCAAACAAACAAAAACAGTATAAGGGGTATATTTAAGGACTTGGATTTCCTATAGGAGGAATTGTAGGAACTCCTATAGGTGGATGACGTGTCACAATTTGATTGGACGAGATGTAGACAAAAAAAATTCAAAACTTTGTAACTATTTTGAAGGCAAGTTAACGGACATTCAAGTTCACTTAACTGAGTTAAAATTTGTTATGGAAGGGCATCATTATCTGAGAAAGTTTGATCGCTTGGATTTTCTATAGAAGGAATTGTAGGAACTCCTATAAATAGATGACGTGTTGCAATTTTACTGGACGAGAGGATGACAAAAGATTCAAAACTTTGGTAACTATTTTGAAGGCCACTTAATGTTGGTGATTTTAGTGTCATCGGCCATTTGTGTAATCGGATTTACTTACGACCTAGTAGACATTGGCATTACGTTGTATACGTTAGGAGGTGTGGAGTACACGCGTGCACACAACTATGTTAATGACTTGGACAAGGAACTCGCGGACGACTGCGGGGGTTCGTGGGCGCAGCCCCCGACGGGGGTCCGGGGGCAGCGCCCCCGGTGGGGTCCAAGGGGCAACGCCCCTGGCGGCGGTCGCGCTGGCCGGTCAGCGTGGACAAATTGGATTTTTGACGTTTCAGTGCTTCACAAAAAACGTCTCCGATTTAATTTTCTGTTAAAAAGCGGACTGAAATCTGGCGGTTGTAACCGCCAGATTAACCGCCCTCTCCCTCCCTATTTGTCAGTTTGGTCGAATTCAGAAACACATAGGAAATCATATTCGTTCTTGAAGTCTCTGTTTTATCCGATTGGAGATTTCGTGCACAACGCCGAAATACTTTAATCTGAGAGTGATATCACGACTCAGAGATTGTCCAAGTTCAATTGTTCCCGTTCTAAACACCACCCAGATTTCCTACACTTAACAGACATCCAAGTTCACTTAACGGATGAAGTCAAAATTTGTTATGGAAGGGCATCATATCTTTAATGTTTTTGGAGAAATGATCATTATCTTTTATTTAAAAAATACACAATTAAAATTGCAAATCTATTATATGGAAATTAGTGAACGCCATTGCTCTTTAAGCTTTTCCAAACTGTTATGGAAGGGCATCATTCCAAGCGATTTTTTTTTTTTTTTTTGAGAAACCAAACGAAGTCGGAAAACATTTTTAGCTGAAACTGATGAAAAACAAGAATAGCAGCTTGCTATTTAATTATTTATTTTTGTTGTGAATTTTATTTTTTTGAAAAGAAAAAGAAACTTGATTACTGTTCACAAGCAAATCCCACGAGGGCCTGCTTAGGGAGTCCCCAAGCAAGGTAGGTTTTTTATCGTATTCAAAGAAAATAAAATACTCAGTATGCAAAATTAATTATACTTGATTTTCACATTATTTCCAGTTCTCAGACGAAGATTATACTCAGACGAAACTAGAATATTATGAAAGGCAAAAAGGGAGAAAAGATGTGAAAATTTCGTCTTAGAAGTAAATTGGTTCTTGTAAAAATCACTGCCCAAAAAGATAATGATGATTTTAGTATTGTTTTCATAATATTCTAGTTTTCTATTAGTAATAGTCCTCCTTTAAAGATAATCATATATAGATTTCAGTTTTTAATTGTGTATTAATTAAATAAAAGATAATGATTTTGTTTGTCAAATAATTAAAGATAATGATGCCCTTCCATAACAAATTTTGACTCAGTTAAGTGAATTTGGATGTCCGTTAACTTGCCTTAAAAATAGTTACAAAGTTTTGAATTTTTTTGTCTACATTTCGTCCAATCAAATTGCGACACGTCATCCACCTATAGGAGTTCCTACAATTCCTCCTAAATCCAAGTCCATTTGGAAAATATAAAATTCCATAAATCATTGGCCCATAACAAATTTTTATCGAAATCCCAAACATGAATTCAAATTCAATATGGGTATGGGTTATGGGTAGAACATGAAAACCGGGTCACACCCACAAGATTCGGAGAAAGAACCGCAATGATGAATCCACAAAAACCAAAAAAGGAGGAGATCGTCAGAAGGACGAAACAGAAGATTAAAAAAGGTACTTCATTGATCAGAAAAGAGAAACGCAGTGGCATTATCAAATGTCTTCTTCTACTTCTTCTCTATGGCTATCATCATCCACTCTGCTTTCCACTGCCGTCACTCCTTCCGAGTCCAACCGAGTCCGTCTCTCAACTCACCCCACACTTAATCACAACACACCCAAGAGTTGTTACCGTAACCGGCGACGACTCGGTTCCAGTCCACCGTTGTCTCCCAGAACCGACCGGAGCCGAGCCCCTTCATGCTGTTCTCCAACAATGCTCGCCGACGGAACCCCACAGTCTTCTCAGGTCTCTCTCTTCTCTCTCTCACTGGAATCTCCACATGCAATTCATCGCCCATTTTGAGTTTTTATTTTTTACAATGCAATTGAAATTTATGTTGTTAGGGTGAGATTTGTTCAATGTTAGTAGTGGAATCTCTGGCGGTAATGGCTTGTGGTTGCTAAAAAGAAGGCACTAAGAAATTTTAAGTAATGTGGATAAGTTCTTTGAGTACATTGGTGGTGGAAATTTCCAGATATAATTGTTGGAAAGTGATGCTACAGCTGCAATTCGGCCATGAATGATTATGAGAGCTTTGCCAAGGAAGTGGGAATTCATATTTATTGAATTAGTGTGTCAAAGAGATGACTGGGAAGGGGTACCGATGATTTCGGAGGATAACAAAATAGGGTATAGAACTATGTTACCAGAAACGTAAAAGTAGCCGCGTTTCTCGTTTTGAGTCGTACGTACCCAAACGCGGCACTGTTTTCGTTCCGAAACGCTGAAAGCATCGACCCAAACGTTTCGTAGAGTGAGTAGTACATACGTGGCATGTTTAATTTACTAGTTTTCAGTGGTACTTATTTGCAGAAATTTATGTTATCATGATAACTGGATTTGAGAGTGGAAGTATGAATCTACTTAAGTTGATATTGTTGGACTTTCTAGGTAGTATTTGTATTTCGTCCCGGACATCGGTCCGGAGAAGCCTACCCCTAGCGTATACCGGCACCTATCGCGTTTCCCGTTCCCGTTCCCGTCCCACGTACCGTAGCGTACCACGTTTCTGGTAACATAGATATCGAAGAAAGCATATCCTAATTTTCGTTGGAGAACCAACTTTACCATGTCAGGGATGCATTCTTTTTTACAGATGCTATTCTATTATGATGATTGTTAGATTCTTCGTATATTTGATCTGGTATTCATCGTCATATCTGATTATATTCCCTGAAGAGGGGGTGTTTCTGATAGAACCCTTTGGGCTCACTCTCTCAATCGGAATTGTAGGAGAGGACGATTCTGGAAGCACTGTTTTTGTTGGTTGAGAAATTTCCATGAGTCCTGTTAGCTTTTTGAATTTAGTTTAATAGGCTTTTGTTTCACTTTGAGATAAAGACGTTTTTACGAACTGACACTTCAAAGTCACCGGAAAGCCTGGTTTCTTAAGTATCCTCAGGAACACAAAGAAATGATAGCACTGAGTTGCTGCCAAGACGTCATGACTTGTACTTCTTTAACCCCTCTTAGAAGTTACAAGTAAAGAGACCTAGGAACACTGATCAACATTTGGAGATTCATGTGAATAAGATTAAAAGAGAAACATGTTTTGATGGAGTTTATAATTCTTTCATTGGTAGAGCCATATCAACGGCGGCTTGTTTTATCATATCTTACATGTTTTATTTGTTCCAGATTATTTTTTAATTTTCTCCTTCCAACGGAAGAGTCTTGTAATTAGTTACCCATTATAGAAAATTTACTTGTTTGGATGCACTCCTGTAGAAAGACCCTCCATTCCTCTTACCCACAGTTTTACGCTTATGCCCTTCTGAGAGGAAACATCTCCCAACCTCTTAATCATCGAGTTTTGTTTGCATTTCCTTTCTTGCCCCCTTCAAATCCTTCTCCACGCGCCCTGAAGTCTTTCACTGGACCTGTTTCTTCAGCTGATCAATGACATTTCAGCAAGTACATTTGAGTAGTGCATGGCTGCATTCATCTCGACCTAGCCAACCTGTTCTTTTGTGGAACTTTGCAAGAATATAATCTATTCATTTTTCTAGGACGTTGCTTTTTTGTATACCTTACACAATTAGTATTAGTATATTATTTTTGGTAGCTTCATCTTTCCTTGTACTATTGAGTTACTGGATGTTGGTAATATGAACATTGATGGTTCACGGGGCCAGTTGGAGGCCTAATAGTACTACCCGAATAGGTTTGTCCCAGTAATGAGAAGTGCAGGACACGAGTCTTCTGGAGGTTCTTTTTCATTTTTGGGTCAGTTTAAGTGCATTCCTACACCAAGTTCTATGATTATAGCGTCCCCAGTTAGTTGCTGGGGACTCGTAGGCTAGGAAGTACTCATTTCATTCTTGTTATCTTATTTGTAAATTTCATGACAGGCTCATCTGAGCTAATGTGTTGCTACCTTTCTTGAACTGATTAGTTGCAGGACTGCCTGTTATTTTCAAGAGCCTATTGGGTTGGTCAATCGACGATTGCATGGAATGTGGATGCTGAAGATGGTTCATTTTATTTGCATGCTAGTAAATCTGCTTGTTTGTCTGTCACCAATGATGGAGTTGAAGGTTTGAACTTTGAACTCTACCCTTCATTTTTCCAAACCAACCCGTTTTCCCCTTGAAGGAGGAATTCATCTGATGGAAGTTTAAGAATTAAATTTGATATTTCAATGCTAACAGGTTATGATGCAAGAATCAGGCTTGAAGAGGATAATGCTGGGCTCTCAGCAAAAGTATCACATTGGTTCATTTGCAACTTACTGTAGTTACTAGAACTGTCTCTTTCTCTCTATCATCATCGTTGTTGCTTGCTCATGGTTCTGGTCAATACTTTTTATAGTCTCGATTCTTAAAATTGTAAAACTGCTGCCATGCATGTTGCTTCTTTCCACTGATTATGCTCTAATTCCAGGTTAAAGAAAAGTTTCCCCATATTCAAGATTATAAAGCATTTAAGGTTCCTCCTACTGTAGATGTTAAAAGTCTGCTGAAATGTCAGTTAGCTATTGCTGCATACAATTGTAAGCTTTGCTCATCCTTCTTACTTTTTTGCCCGATACAAAGGACAGTCAGCATGTTATGCATGATTCACATAATAAACTGAATGCTCTAACTCTGAGTTGAGTTTATCTGGAATTCTTTTTCCGCTACTCAGGGGGGGGGGGATTCTTTTTCCTGTAAAACTAGTATGTATGAACGGCATTTCTTTGTTCCTAGTTGTGCACAATCAGCTCTCTGTGAGATTTCACTAGTTTGGACTTGCGAGATAGAAGGCACTTACTCTGTTTAAAATTTTCAATTGGTTTAGTTTAGGATATGCCTATTTGAACATCAAGTATCTTTTCGTTACTATTTGGTAAATTTTTATCACCAATTACAAATCTGTACTTTCACCAATATTTCATTTTGTCCTTTAATTTTCAGGTAGAGATATGATTCCCTCATTCTTATTTTATATGCAGCGGATGGAAAATGGAGAAATGCTACTGGTTTGCAGTTACCTGGTGTGATCGATGAATTGTTCTCATATGATGGACCCATTGGTGCAGTCTTTTCGGAAGAGACTGTTTCACTTTACCTCTGGGCTCCGACTGCCCAGGCACATCCTGTTCTTTGTTTCTATCCCTTTTTTATGTTCTCTTCTTGCAAGCCACCAGCATACACAATTTGAATAAGTATCGAGTCTCGATTCACTCATCTAAAAAGACCTTTTTCTTTCACATGTGCATAAAAACAGGCAGTCATTGCTCATATTTACGAAGATCCATCAGGAGGAGATCCCATTCAAACTCTCCCACTTCAGGAGTCAAATGGTGTTTGGATCGCTAACGGGCCAAGAAGTTGGGAAGGCTGTTATTATGTGTACGAAGTTTCTGTTTACCATCCTAGCACCTTGCGAGTTGAAAAGTGCTATGCCACTGATCCATATTCTAGAGGGTATGAACTGGACATTTCATTCCGTGGTTGCATCAGCGTCTTTTCTGTATGATATGTAACTGCTTGGGGCCATACAAAGGCAGTTCCCTTCATAATGATCCTAATTTCTATCGTTTCTCTGTTCTGAGTAGGCTTTCGGCCGACGGAGGGAGGACATTGTTTGTAGATCTTGATTCACAAGCCTTAAAACCTGAAGGATGGAATAATCTGGCAGATAGGAAACCAGTTCTCCTTTCTTTCTCTGACATCAGCATTTATGAACTGCATATCAGGGATTTCAGGTACATACATGTATTAATGCATTAAAATTTCTTTCATGTATCTTGTTTGCAAGGATGTCATATGTTATAAGTTATAACTATGTCTCGACGAGCATTCATTCTGCATCTTGGATGTATCATGTTCCAGGGATTATTGTCCAGCATACTTTCATCAGGCCCTGTTTCACTGATAGCATAATCTTCCTTTTCTTACAGCGCATATGATCTTACCGTGCCTACTGACTTTCGTGGTGGTTATCTTGCCTTTACAACTCAGGTAATATCGATTTTTATCCTGAATTCAGGAAATTCATCGCAAGCGACGTAGAATGTTTGTGTACATATAACCGAAGAAGCATGGGTGCTGGTGCATGTGTGGGTGCACCGGTGTGTCATTGCTCCAAAATGTAGGGTGGGGGTGCGGCAGGGGTGCAGCTTATTTATTTTCATGTTATAAATTATTTTAAGACGTTAATTTTATTGAACACCACATTTACCATTCCACAAAATAGATAGGACTTATACATCAAAAGCTCACAAATACATAATAGGATTCATATGTTGCTAATCTCAAATAAAGTTTCCAACTCGAATAGAATCCTAGTATATCAACCAGAGAGCTTCAAAAAATCACAAAATATCCCGTCACACCCAGAAGCAATGGAGGTGCACCAGCAGTGGGTTGCCCATACTCCCAGAAGCACCCATGTTTACCAGTATATATTATAGTTTGTGCGCGCATTTCAAACGTTTCTTTGTAATGCTGAATCCAGTTGTCTGACATTCTTGTACGTCGTAACCGTTGGGGTTAAGACCATTAGCTAAATCAAGGGACATTTTCTTGCCTTTGAAAATGGAAGGCCTGAGGTGATTTAAATCGTAGGCTATGGTGTACTTAGCTAATTAAGCCTAGCTAACTGTAGTAAGTTCACTTATTATTTCTTACAAATGAGATGATTGAACTCTATTTTTAAAAGGTCTAATTACAAACACTACTCCATCGTATAAGACTTATTTCTTGTTGCACGCCCACTCTGAAAATGTACAAATAGCCTCACACACTTCTAATTTTTTTGTTTGTTATCCAATAGTAATTGAGTAGACCACGCCAATAATCTTCTTCATCTTCTTCTACAGCCACCATTGCCATCCAGACCACCAGTATCACACAAGTGCCCAACCACCAAACCACTTCAACTCTTCACTTCCTCAGTGAACCACCAACCGACCACCAGAACCATTCATCACTAACTCAGAACCAACAACTCAACCACATGCATTGTCCACTAAATGCACTACCAACTTACTTTTACAGATAGATCCAGAGAGAGACAGGGAAAAGAGAGGAGAGAAGTGATTGCGAAAAGGAGATATTTTATTTTTTGTAATTTGGTACTAGGATGAAAATATGTGGTGCTTCACTCTTTTAAAAGTTCGAGTCCCAGACTAGTGATAGTTCTTTCATGTTCTCCGCCAAATGTTCACTTCTTAATGTATTATTCCCGTTAGATCTCAGTGGTCTCATATTATCTTACATTTTTAGGTAAAATGATGCATATTAGACAATCAAAACCGCCGTATAGTTCTAATTTGCTAAGCTAGTGATATTTTCTTCAAAGGATTCAGCAGGCGTGCGCCATCTTAAGAGACTATCCAGTGCCGGAGTTACTCATTTACATCTGCTACCAACATTCCAATTTGCAGATGTTGCCGACGAGAAGGATAAATGGAAGTATGCAGGTATACTTTCTAGCTTGCTTGAATTCATGTTTAAAGGTTTTGTTGGCCTGTTAATTTTGGGTCTAGTCATGGTTACCAGGATTCAATCATGTTTGATTTTTGCTTTATAGTTACAAGCTTTCAACAATTTCATCCATAACCTGAAGCTGGGTGGATCGCCATCCTCTGTTTTTAAGACTAATTAGGCAGTTCCTTTCTTTAATATTTTTCTTCTTGGTCTTCCAAATTAGACTAAAATCTATAATAGTGAATGATTAAACGAAATTACTCTAATGTAAACTTGGTATGCTGTACTCTTTGGAGTTTCGATTTTCGTGAAGCTTTTTGAAGTAGTGAGGTATGTTGGTCTAGTGGAGGTAGTGAGGTATGTTGGTCTAGCGGCAGTGCCGTTCCGGTGAGGCGGATTTGCTTCTACCAAGAGAAGTTTGGATGGATTTTAGGTTGTGGTATCTCGGTCTCTACCTTTTCTTCGAAGAGGTCTTTATGGGTAGGGTTTGAACAGGTTTCGTGGTTAGCGAGTGCAGTGCAAGAGGCTTCTTCATGGGTGTTTGCCAAGTCCGTGGATCAGCGACTCTGGAAAAGACGGGCATCTACTGGTGTTGAAGTTAGAGTATTGAAGAATGATGTGGATAGTAGTATGTTGGCTGTAGCTAGTGTAAATGAAGTGGTGGACGAATTTGTTGCCGGAATTGGCAAAAGATCTTGGCTGGTTCCGGTTTGACTGATTTTGCTCGCGCTTGTTCTGAGGCTAAGTCTGCTTCTCAGATCTCCACATTCTCTCTTGTTGGGGAAGCCACGCTTAGAGCCTCTACAGAGGAGGATTCTTCTTTTTTCTGCAGACGTGCTTGTGGTCGTGTCGTTGAAGGTAAGGGTGGATTAGTAGGAGTTCAGGAGTGCGCTGTGAGGCGGTGGGGTGAGAAGTCAGGTGTGCAGGCCTTCCCTCTGAATCACTCTATGTTTTTTTGTGTGGACGTAGAGGTGGATGCAGAGGAGGCTCTGCGAGCGTCTGTTGATCTTTACAGTGCAAAATCTTTTAGTGCATCTGCTCTGGCACTGCCTGCTTTGAAGGAGACTGTTCTTGGTAGTCAAGGATTTTCTTCGGTTCCTTGTTAGGGTCGTCTTTGTCGTGGAAGTCGCAAACCTGCAATTTCTCAAGTCTATTGGCTTCGTGTCAATTCTTCGATTGTACCTCCAACCCTCTAACCATGGAAACGGGCATAACAAAAATGATACGAAATAGGTAGGCAGGCTCAACAAAGTACTCTTAATAAAGTAACTCAACCACCCTTCGGAGATTATTGTGGCTCCATAACCTCATCACATACCTTAGTATCTTTGTAGTCCGCCCCCAAAGGTAAGCCCAGATACTTAATAGGATGCTGTCTGACTGTACACCCCTATATACTAGGAAACTCATTAATTCTAGGCCCGTCTCCAATTGGCGCACCTCAGACTTCCCATGATTAACCCTCAACCCCGACACCACTTGAAAACAATCCAGCTTACCCAACAGATATTTTACATATTTTATTTATTACTTATTTCCAATAGCTAAATGTCAGTGTGGTTCCTCAAGGGAAAAAATGACCAATGTTCGAAACCACCATTTTCACTTATCACGTAATATTCCATTAATGAATTTCCAGAACTTCTAAACCATAACCAGATCTGGAGCAATAGGTATGAAATCGGGAAAGGTAAACATGTATTTTTTTTTTTTTGTGTGTGTGTGTGTGTGTGGGCAAAATGCCCAGAACTTCATCCAGGAATAGTAATACTGTTGTTCTAATGAACAAATATAAAACTTTTGAGTTGGTGTTTCTTGGAGCTCATTTGAAAGTTACAAGTAAGCTTTCCATGTAAGATTAATCTGTGTTTCTAATTTGTTAAGAATGAAGATGTTATGACTCTTGATTCATGTTTTCTCTAACCTAATTATTTTTGCTTAAAAGAACTTGTATTCTTTTGACATTTTTGTTTCAGTTTACTTTTCATACATGCTTTTTTTTATTCATTAAAAAACAAAAATTCAAGTAACATGCTCTTTGTAGCTCTAGACCAAGAAAAGTTCATATAGTTTTTAGATTCTGTGATCTCTTCATGGATTTACTTGTTCAAGATTTTGTAAACTGTGGTACGATCAATAGTAAAAGGCCTTTTATTTGGTATTTGATTCATTACTGCTATTTATAGATGTATTAGGAACCAGAAAACACTCGCATAGCACGGTGTACACTAATGTTCTGTAAAAGCATTTCAAGAACATAGCATGTATTTCCAGTTCGTGCTGTAAATTGAAACTGGAATGTCGAAATTTGAAGTTTGTTGGGACATTCCGTTTCATTTATCACTAACGCTTAAAGGCTCTACCAGATGACAAGATGTTGCAATCATTTCCTCCGGATTCAGATCAACAACAGGCTCATATCACTGCCATCCAAAATGAGGATGGGTTCAACTGGGGGTAGGATCCAATGTTCCTTTCTTTAAATGAAATTTGCTAGTCCGACTCTGCCATTGTGTTTTCTAATTGTCTTATTCTTATGTACCGAAAAAAGCTACAATCCTGTTCTTTGGGGAGTCCCTAAAGGAAGCTATGCAACTAATCCCAACGGTCCTTGCCGTATACTTGAGTTCAGAAAGATGGTTCAGGTCTACCTTATGCTATCCTTCTCCACTTACGCTTAATATCTGCATCCCAGTTATGAGCCAGATTGTTTACTTTTGATAAATGGTTAATTTTACTCACTATATGCATGCTTTATTTCAGGCACTTAATCTGATTGGTCTCCGCGTAGTTCTGGATGTTGTTTATAACCATTTGCATGGAAGTGGCCCATCTGGTGTGAACTCTGTTCTTGACAAGGTAATGACTTGATCCTTGAATCTGTCATATACTTTTACAGTTCAAGCTCACTTCACACCTGACAATCAATGCAATTGTAATATGATTGTGAATTTGAAACATATAATCTTTGCCCGCCTTATCATCTTCTGTATCAACATATTCCTAGAAATGTTGCTCCAAGTCACTTCTGCATGTATGCAACTACTGCTTCACGGGCATCATAAAAATCTGGATCATTTATGTAATCATAATTTCTCCAAAGCTTCATTTGTGTCCTAATTGTGTGAAACTATGCATTGCCACAATATTTCCGCATTCCACAATCTGACCCTTACGTTTTCCTATAAAATTACCTGGCATATTGTGTATTTTAAAATCGACCTTTACACACACAAACAATCATTTTGAACTCGACATGCCACTCCCTTTAACAGTAGTTAATTAATTTCAATCTGGATACGTAGAATAGAAAACATTGTATTTGTCTGTAAGTACTGATGAACAGTTGCTTAAAGAAAGTTATTAGACCATTCTATGTGCAGAACTGAACTGATGGATAATTCCTTACAACACTCAGTATCATGTGCAAAGCCCTTTCAAGTAGTAGATAAGCATGCAAATCGTGTATTGAAGTCTGCATGTTGAAAGTTCATTCTGGCTATAATATTGTCAAGAGATATGGATGGATGTTCAACCTCTTAGCAGCATCACATTTCTCATGTTTGCCAGCTATGAGATCATTATTATCCTGTATAAGTACATTATTATTTCTTACTCCATATTTAGTATATATTAAATAGGTAAATCACAACCCTTGTTGTTTGAACGCCACACTTGCTACCGCTGTTGTTTGACATATAACGCTAAGGCCCTTTTGACCAAACTAACACATTTACCTGCGAACTAACTAGAAGTTTGGGGACCGAGATATCATATGATTATTTTCATCTAGATTTTTTTTCCGACATGTGGTCTAGATGTAGAAAGTCAAAAGAAAGACGAATCTGGAACCATATGTTGAAAACTCTAGATGAAAATAAACTTAAGATATCCCGGTCGCCAAACATCCCCATTATATGTGGTACTTACCCTTTTTTTTATTAACCATTCTAGTAGCACATTCTGCAGTCTAACAAACAAAAACATATGAATTGCTCGAAAAGCCTTAAAATAATAAAAATGGCTGCTAAAGGTCTTCAAAAAATGGGGTTGGATGTGAAAAAGCTCAAGCAGAAGAGCAAGGGATCTAACACCTCTTATATTCAACGCCTATTCAGCTGATACTTGTAAGTAATATTTTCATCCCATTATCATGACAAATGGCTCTTTGCAGGTTGTTCCTGGTTACTATCTCCGATTGAACAGAGATGGTTATGTTGAGAACAGCACCTGCGTGAATAACACTGCTAGTGAGCATTTTATGGTGGAACGATTGATTCTTGACGATCTTTTATCTTGGGCAGTTAACTATAAGGTGATTCTTCATGTTGTTGCTTTCTTGTTCTGGACTTCTGATACATATGACATAAGAGGCCTATGCATTAAAAATTATTGGCATTATAAATTTCTAATAGTTCTATCCAAGTTGGACTTGTACAGTCTTGATGAAATTCGTGGTATGAAATTTAATAGATTCTTAGCTGGTGAAGCTTTAATGTATATGTATACTTCTTTGAGTTTAAATGTTTGTCTCGATAATTTAAAATTTTCACATCTATCTGATACATTCTTCTGGAGTTACCTATGCAATAATGATAAAATAACACCATTTTAAGCGGGGTTAACAGACCAATATGCTGTACTAGTCGCATCCAAAGTTTTAATACGAAATAACATATAGAGCCAGACAAAGTTCAAGAAACGAAATATGAGAAATAACATGTTTTGAAATGATAAGGAAGTTAAAGCACAAAAGAGTATATCCCTAGCAAAGACAACTGCTGTAACACCCCCACTTTCATCGACCTTTAGAATCCCGTGGGACCGGAGATGTCGGAAACTTCCATCCGCATCGGAAGTTGACCTTCCGAGCAAGGAGTAAGACACACGATCAGCAGTTGCGATATTAATCAAAGAACACTTAAATTAACATAAGTCTGGCTTTGAAAGGAAAAAACAAAGTTAATTACGGAGTTTCAGAAATACGAAGTCTGAGTTTTGCAATGCTAGATGTACGGGTGAAGGAAACCATCGACCAGCATCCAACATAATACGGAAGGGACATTCCAGTGTGGGTATCTAAGACCCGACCTGCCCCGGGGTTATGGAATGGCTGTCAACAGCCACTCACGCCTTCCAAACCCCTGGTGACTAGACCTGAAGGGCATGTTGGCTTTTTTACTGCAATTAATAGTGATGGGATTGATAGTAATGGGATGGGATTAACAGTGCCGTATGGAAATAATATGATGTAAAATGACCAATGAACCCATAAAATAGTGATCTAACTGGAAGAACACGACAAGAGAGATAAAATTTGATATAAAAATGACAAACATGTAATTTCACTACCAAGCCGTCACAATACCTGATCCCCACAGGTATTATAAGTCTCCAGTTTCAGGGCTTATGAGGGGATATGGTATTAGTATTACTAGTACCTAACTCGATTTCAATACCAAACAGCATCCTTGCACTGTTCAGGCTTGTGAATTTTCCATCTGGATCTACAAGACAGAAGACAAACAGGCCCTAAGTGTTGATACTCTCAATGATTGAGTACTAGTACCTGTGCGGAGTCCAATAGGCACTCCCAACCCAAATGACCCTAATGCGGCTGCTAAAAAGTAAACAAATTGGGGAGGATATAAGCCTTCGGCCCCACAAACTCAATTCCCATGCCTCCCTGTGAACCTCTGCCCCTACCCTTGTGGTCACTCCTCATCACATCATCTGGTCCCCGTACATTGGTTTTTTCTTCTTCGCAAAATTACCGATTCACAATTTTTTCAGTCTCATCGACAGTTCTCAAATCTCAAGTAATATCATTTCAATTTCACAACACCCAGTTCCCGAAGTCTTAACTAACTCAAGCGATAATGGCCTTAACCCATTTTCAAATATAGTAAGTGTAGCAGCTCAAAACAATTTAACTCAGTTTACATAACCACGAAACATCAAGCATCACTCACTTACCGATATAGCACAGGAGTGCAATTTAGTGATGGGGATTGTCCTCTGTCACACGGAAGGGTTGTACACAAATAAGGAAGCCCTAATCAAACACATACCTATCACATCACGAGCAGTCCTGGATGCTATGCATGTGAAATGACCAAAGTGCCCCTTCATAGAAATTATCTGAGATCCCTTCAACCCCAAAACACTTGGCATTTCAAATTAAACATTTCGAAATGCTCAAAATGTCCCAAATGACCTTTAAAGTTAGCCAAAAGTTAAAAAAAAAAAATGCTTTTAACAGGTTTTTAGAATATTGCACTTTAGTCTTTAACTTACAAAAATCACTTTGCCCCAAATGACATTCCAAAACTTTCTAACTTATTTGCAGGTTCTCAAAATCATGTTCAAACTCCAAAATTATTGAAAATCACATTAGAACTCCCAAATCACTGTTTCTGCAATTGCAGTTTAGTCCCTCAATGAGTAAAATCATGCATATGATGAATCGGGTCTATATCATGCCTGGAGATACTTCTAGCATGACTGCAGAACACAATTGTAGAAGGCATTCAGCTATTCAAGCTCTGCATGGGAACTGAGCGTTTAAAACTCAAGATATTGGTAATTTGGAACATGCACTGTGATCAAAGCTATCCAGAATAATTCAAAAGTAATTGAAATGAATTAATTGTTGGAATAGACTCTTGAGATGTCCATGAGGTGATTCCGATTCGCAAAATTCAACGAGGGTGGAAAATCAGAGAGGTTGACTACATAGAATGCATGTCAGAGTTTTCATAACTGGTTTGAGTTGGCATGTTGGTGATGAATTTCATAGCAACTCAGAAACAATTTTATATGAACTACTGCATGGATTATACTCAAGATATGTCAAGGAAGATATCCCAATTTACAGAACTTGAAAGAGGATGCATGAACAAAAAGTTATGTCTCAGTTTCGGTCGTCAAGAAACTGACCGGGGCAATTCAAAATAGAGTAATGCAATTGATAATTCAGGCTGAATTCTTCCAACTCTGGGTTCATGCATTAGTTAGTGAAGGTTCAGAGAAGTGTTAGAACAAGAAGAGGGAAAAACCAAAGAGAAATAACCTCTGCAACTCAGATCATTTTTCCGGTGAGCTTTCAGCGGTGAAACTGGTAAAATGCGTTCTGGTTAGATTCAGCTACAACTAATTGGTTCTGCAGCTTCCTCTAGACATCAAGAGTCTCCAGAAATCAATAGATCAGAACAAGAGTGCTTAAATTGAGAGAATTCAGTGGAGAAGATGTTTGAGTGTTCTTGTGTTCTTCACTGTTCTTAGCCAATTTCTAGAAATTCAAAGCAATTGAGAGCTAGAAGTGAAGCTCTGGTGTTAGAGAAAGGTCAGAGTGGAGAGAAACTAAAGAGAATTTCACAAAATGAGAAGCAATTGAGAGATTTAAGGAATCTGTACTCTCAAACCGGTGTTTTGGGCAATTGACAGCTCAATTTGTGAGCTGTCATTACCAAGTTTGAGTGTGAAATGGTGATGGAGAGTTTTGAGCAAAAAATTGTTAGTTACCAATTGACCCCAACTTGGCCCCAACTTTTGGATAATTTCCGATTATCCCCAAATTCAAAATAAATTCAAGATGCACCCTAGCTTATTATGAGATGAAGAATACCCGTTGATAAGCATTCGAGTTGAAAACACACACTGATCAAGATTTTCTATTTGGTTCCTGATGTTCTGACAGGGTTCAGATCAGTTCCAATTAGTACTTCGAATTTGTGCATGAAAATAAGATCAAAGGAAGTGGAAAGCAATTTAAAGATCATTCATTTGCTCTGTTATCCACACAATTCTTCATTTGTTAAGTTCCAAGTAACATAAAGGATTTTGCTCTGATATTGTCTCCTTGTGAAGTTTGTGGCTCCAACTGTGACCTAAGACTATGCTACAAAGGAAGGTGGAGCCTGGTTTTGGTGACCCGTTTTATGTACCCATCCCGGTATGTGTTTTTTCTACGACGAAAGGAGAGAAAAAATGAAACATTGTTCGTGGAGCAGGAGGGCGTTCACGAACACGTCACCCAGTTTGATGAGTCATGTATTTATTAAGCAGTTAGGGTTTGTAGCAGTAGCTTGAGCATTTCTGATTTTTCCTGTATTTATGAAGTTATTAGCTAAGGTGGTGAGGGATAATGGCTGATGTTTGAAACTCTGGCTATTAGTTCAGCTTCGATACTCTCAACTGCAAGTAGCAGCGGCAGTAGATAATCTGGCATTATTATTATTGTTCTCATTGCATCAGCTTAACACTTTGGCTCTGCATGAGCATTTTTTTTTACTGTTATTATCATTGTGCCCACTACCACAACAACATTTGTAGTTACGCTACAGCTGAACTTGGGCTAGAAGTTGAATCTGAAACAATTGTGGGTTCTCCATAGACATGAAATAAACTGTAGTGTTCTAGAGGAATTTCTCAGTGGTCTCACATGCTGAATACATCATGTTCGTGGTTATGTCACTATGTTTATCAGGCTGTATTTCTTGCTCGGTTCAGCATGTTCAGATCATTCTAATAGATGAAGAGTGTGAAGATTCTACAAAAAGAATCGGGGATAATATTTTTGCTTTTTGCTTGACTTAATTCCACTTCTGCCTTGCAGGTTGATGGGTTTCGATTTGATCTCATGGGCCATATTATGAAATCTACCATGGTATATCCATACCTGCTTTTGAACCATAGGGTTTTTCTTCTTTGTTCGAGTTAAGCATGTGATAACTGCATATCGACATGGTGTAATGTTTTCCACCATGCTTTCTGTCGAGTTATGTGCTCTTTGCTCGTGTGAAACTTTTGGCCCATATGTTTCTATTGCTTTCTAATGCTGAACATATCACTTCTTTGACATCTTTGATTCTATTAAGGAGGTGTTTATTATGATGATAAGTATTTGGAAGTTCAGTCAGTAGTAGTTTGTAAAACGCTACTATCAAGGTAATCCATTCCAGTTGAAGAAGTAAAACGTTTCTCCCAGCAAAGTTTGCAACTTGTTTTGTGATGAAACTTGGAGAAAAATAGTAAAATGTGAGTCGAAGTGGACTTCTACTAGTAATTTGGTCCTGACATATTTCCGGGAATCCGTGATAGTTGTTCATCTGGATTATTATGACTGGTCTATGGAGAAGAAATGGAAGAATCCCCTAATAAGCCGTTTAGCTTTAGAATCTTCTCAAAGAAGCTCTGTAATTGTCTATTCTGTGCACCTCAAACTAGTCACTCTTTTGCACTCCCCAAAAACCATTTGACTTGGGCCTTAGTTGAGAATATGACCCTGTAACTCCATGACCTGCCCAAATCATGGTGCGTACCGTGGAAATCAACCAATTCTTGTTCTTTATAGGATCGTTCACTTACAGACCTCACCTCGGAAGTAAATCGCCGCACCTATATTCCACCCAAATGGAAGCTAGCTCCTAACCCTTATTTTGAGGGAAGGGAGGAAAAGCTACGAAGCACGGGTACTGATACGGGTATTGGATACGATACGGAAACGGACACGGGATGCGTCATTTTCTAAAAAAATGAGGATACGACAAGGCAGGGATACGTCAACAATATATATACATATATATATATATATATATATATATATATATATATATATATATATATATATACACACACACACATATAGGAATTTTTAAACTACGAGATATGATAATTGGTTCCAACTTCTTTATATGTATAGCTTAAATTCACGGAAAGCATATATTAAGTATAAGAATGAGAAGAGAAAGAGGAGTAGCTTAGGTGGGTTCGAGCTTGACGAGTTGTGTCTGGGAATACTCTTGAAGTTGTCGCATGTGAGAACTTAAAACCTCACTTGAACTTTTTGTTCAAAAAGGGTAAGTGGGTAACCTTTTCATATATTGAGCCATCGATTAATCAAAAATATCGTATCTACTTTAGCTTAGTTATATTTTATTCCATTTAAAGTTCAAATATTTCATAAAATAACCCGTGTGAAAGTCTAATAAACACTAAGGGGCAATTCTCGTCTCTCGTTAAGTGTCCCTAAAGTGTCCCCCTAGTGTCCTCCAAGTGTCCAATATAATAGAATTCTCGAAAATACTCGGACATGCCAGCCGGAGTGTCTGACACGTATTTAGGAGAATCGTACGAGTGTCCGAGTATCCCAAGTGTCCAACACGGATACGGCCCATGTTTTGGAGTGTCCATGCTTCCTAGAGGAAAAGCTTACCTAGTTTAGCATCACAAAAAAAAAATGCTTCAAGTTGCTGGAATAACTTATTTATTTCTGTATATGCCATTCCATAAGAAATTCCGTGGGTACTTGTGCGGTGTCTTCCTCGCAGAGGCCGGTTATGAAAAAAAATAAGATAAAATTATTCAAACCAACATAAGCCTTATCCCTTCCTATAAGTACTGGTACCTCTTTGAAATTTTAGCATGAGTTGCTATCTCTTGCCTCAGAGGACAATGCCATCACAAGCTCAAGGCAAATTCTGTGGTAGTTCACAGTGTTCAGCTTATAGAGTTCTTAAACTAGCACGCAATGCTGTTACTTCGCTTAAAATGCTTTGCAGTCAGAGTTTTGTGCTGATGTGTGGAATACGAGTTAAGTCCTTGGTGATTAAGCGTCGGCATCATTTACAACTTGAAAAGTGTTTTAGTAATATCCCTTTGTAAATGTTTCATATATCCGTGTATGTGTGAGAGATTTTTTAGGAATAAAACGGTGCATTTTAAGGAAGAGGGATGCTTTTGTCTCACTATTTTCGTTCACGGCTACGTCTCAGAGTATAGATGGTTATCGTTATTTTGTTTTACAACGAATCCCAGTTGGAGAACCTTCTATGTACGGTGACATAAAATGGTGAAAAACACCCGGTGATACATCACATAAAGTATTTTCTATCAATAAAAGGAGGGGCACCACAAGTTTACTTCCCACTCTGAAGATGAAATCTGAGCACATATTCATTTCTTGTTTTAACTTGCTATTTCAAGCCCACGAGATTAGGTTATTGTATCATAAGAGAACTTCACATAGAGCACACAATTTTTCAGACACATGGAACTTGGAAATGGGCAAATGGCTATTCTTATAGTTGATTCTTTCAGATTGAAATCCTAATCCATGTTAATTCTGTGTTTCAGCTGCCACAAACCCCTTGAAAGCAAATGGTAGTTTTAAAATATTAATTTCCTATCGATATATGTAATTGAATATTCTTGCTTTTTAACTTTGGGAGTCCAAGCAGTTGCACATGACTGATTAATTCAATTACAGGTGAAGGCAAAGAGTATCCTAAATGGCTTATCTAAAGACATGAGTGGAGTAGATGGTTCTAAAATTTATTTGTAAGCAGAGAGTTTCTGCACTTCTTTCTTAGTGTCTCTGGTTTTATCATGCACTTCTGTACTTTCCACACCTTTCTCCGCCATACCTATTTTGTGCCATTTCAACAACTTTTTGTTGATATCATTTTCCCTTCTTTTTGTTAGATATGGAGAAGGTTGGGATTTTGGTGAAGTAGCAAAAAATGGACGAGGGATAAACGCTTCACAGTTTAACCTGGGCGGAACTGGAATTGGAAGGTATTACTAGTTTATTGCTATTATAATTATTATTATGGCTTGTCATCCTGAGGAGTGGTTTGGGAAGATGTAATGATATTTTCAAATTCATATTGGTCAGCTGAGATCTGTCCGGTTGACATTGTCACAAAAAAATTCAACGTTTGTCTTATTTAATCTTGATTCAAGATAGAAGGCTTTCTAGCTTTTCTTACCTCAAAAACCTGTAAGTATAATTCTCTTTTAACTATATCCCCGGAAATGATATTATCTAAATCAATTTTTCGGACAAAGATGAACTAGCTCCTAGATGTTCTTACTCGAGAAACACATTTCTTGTGATTGTTTTAGAGTCAACTTTTCTTTTGAAAGCAACAAAATCTGCCAATTCATCCAGTGGAAGAAAACAAAAGACGACCCTTTCACTTCATAGTGGAATTACGAAAGAGACTAGAGAGGATCAATAAAAGGGAAGAAATCATTTGTGGGGGTTGAAATGAACGCTTGAACTAGTTGAATTGAACGCTTGAACTAATGCACTCTTTGTTTCACTTTGTTTATCATATCATTTTTTTTCACTGAGTTTCACCATGCCAAGATCTCTACCCAAAAACACATTTGTCACTAGTCAGTACTATTTGAGTATTTAGAGGCACTTCTGTCTATCCATTTAATGCCTTATAGGTTACATAATAACTTTAACATAGGGATAGCTGGAATAATGCTTATTCACTTTCATGTCTTGTTCCATCACCAGCCAAGACAGTCTAGAAGTATAGGTTAAAGACTAGGAAGTATTGACACTGATAACAAGGTGTCATCTCCTGTTGAATACATCTCTGACTCTGACACCTTTCATGACACGTGTGACACATATTGGGCCATTCCTAGGATACAAGAGACACAATTGGGAGAATAAGGCGCTACAAAACATGATTTTATCTTTCTTCCAGTCTTTTCCTGTGGAATATATATGATGTAAAGGCTTGGTGAAACATGTAATATAGACGAGACTGAATTTTGATAATGTTTATTTTACATACACTAGTTAATATCCTGTTCGTTTGTATTTTACGGTACGTCTAAGTAAAAGATTGCTCAAATCACATTTTGTACACATTTAAAACATACTCTGTCCTACGTATAATAAACACTCACATATTCACATATTGTGACATAATGTATTTAAGTGTCCCTTATCTCTGTATTTCCTGAAAATTATTGTCATTGTGTAAAGTTAATTGTGATAACTTTTCGTTGACCAATATTGTCATTGTGTGAAGCTTTTGGAACTTTGAGAGTGGAGTAAAGATATGGGACATCCTCAAATCATAAAGGACTCGTGGGTGGAGAGAGTATACGTTTTCTCATCTGTATATTTGTAGGTCCTTAGTTGTCTTTAAGATCCTTGTTAGTTGTTTCCCATGTCAACCAAAGGAGTAAAAAAGAGAAAAGATGAATTCCGGCAGAACTCCTGCAACTGATTTAATCAACTAAAGAACATTAACTGTCACTCTAACATCATATGTTATACATTGTTCCATAGAGCTGGAGGCTCTAATGGGCACCCCATATATGTTAAAAGAGGAAAAAATGCTGAGTTGCAGGTTTACCCCCCTTTATACAGACTGTTCAGAATGGATGTATTTTCTACGTCGTAAGACTATGAGAGTCCTCAAATCACTTGAAGATTTCGCACACACACATTCCAGCTTATTTGCTTGAGCTCATAGTCAACGAATCGTGTCCTAATTGAATTATGCGGTGGTTCAGCTTCAATGATCGAATTCGTGATGCTCTGCTTGGCGGATCTCCATTTGGCCATCCTCTTCAGCAAGGTTTCGTCACAGGTCTGTTGTTGCAGGTAAAGGCATATCTATGTATGAGAGTAATTACTCAAGAATGTTCATGGACATCTCTCAAGTGTTAATTAAAAATGAGGTTGTGGTTTTCATCCAAACTCCCCTTTTAGTTGTTTTGGTAGTATCAGGATAGTATCAATGTTTCATACTTTCAGCTATGATTACCTTTCTCAAACGCGAAATTTCTTCTCAGCTTACCACATAAAGGCTGAAACGAGCTCTGTGCAATCTGCTTCAATGGAATGTGGGGCTTTGTGGTTTGTGTGTTTGATAATTTAAATCCTGTTGTTGGGATACTCAGTTACCCTTGACTCATTTTGTGATCCTCAACAATAATAAGTTGCTCCAGGCTCGTGCTTATTTTATTTCAATGGGATCGGGAATTATCCACATTCCCATTGTCATTGTACATCTCTGTGACACTTCAGAAAGATAATATCAGACATAAAATTGCTTCCAGAAGCTATACCAAACCTTGTAGGAGTATATGAAGAATGCCAGTGTTCATCTGATGCATGTTTAAATGTTAAAGTGGGTGTGTCAATTCCCAAAGTCTCCTTCTCGGCATCTGATACGCAAGTACCGTTGTTATAGCCAAATCTTCATCCAATTCCGCCTAGAGAATGAAGGATCCGAATCCGCTCGGATCACTAACGGATTTAGATTCAGATCATGATACACTGTCCATCTCCAATCCGTGATCCATTAAGCACACCTCAAAGGGATTGGAATTTTATAGGTCGATTTAAAAAAATTCGTATAATGTTGAAATATGAGTTGCCAGAAATAATCTCAGCTTACTAAAAAGCTTATTACAGGATTGCAAACACAGCCCCGCAAAATCAACCAAGTAGTTTTATTCCAGAATTACAAACAAACGTCTGCAACAAATCAAACATTTCATTCGCACTTCTATATAACTACAAAAAACACAAGTCAATAAATGCTTTCTTCTCATTCTTTGAAACCGTACATCATTCACATCAATTCCTCACGTCAACAGTAATTGGATTGGAACACTCAAATTTGGACTTGGTCCTAATGGGATTGGATCATTCCGATATCCATAGCCTTCTGGGTTATTTTCGATTGTCGAGAGATCAATGGTTGATCTGTAAACCAGCATTGGTAAAAAGTTCTTAGCCTCAAGCTTTTTCTTTGCACACAGTTTTCTGCTTCGTAATTGATACCAACAATAACCTTACTCCATGAAAGAACATACATGAACTGCACACTAATAGAATGCAGAAATTTTAGGTTTGGAAACCTTGAACCCTACTTCGACGAGGGCAAACGAACGTACATTTCACATCATCACTTGCCATACCCTTAATCATTTGTATAAATTAATTATCCATGAATGCACATTTAAGAGCTTGTAATATACATAATTTTATACATATGAACAAGTTTACCTCAACTTCTGTTGATGCTACTTTTCCGTTTGTGCTACATCTTGTTAATGTCAAAATGGCTAAAAGGAAATTTATATGGATAAGCATAACTTAAAGGATAGAGTCGATTTATTACAATTGTTATTTCTTTTCAGTTGATGATCTCTTAGTCCCTACACTCGTTCCAATTGAACCATGTATTTGTTCAAAACAGCCATTGACCTCACCATTCTGTCATAGCTCTTTATTTAGAAAAGCTTGCCTTTTGATACCCTGCAACGAATTGAAATATTGTCTTGTTAATGAGTATTTTGTGTTTGTGTGGCAGCCCAATGGTCATAACCATGGTTCTAAGGAAGAGGAAGAACGGACTCTTGCTGTGTCTAAGGATCATATTCAGGTCTGTGATCTTAATTGCTATTTCTTACTTTAGAGAAGAGAACATGACTATAAAATCCAGAATTATGCAGCTACTCACTTTGTTTCTGTGGTTCTAACTACGAGATTTGTAAAGAGAAAAGAGAATAGAATAAACAAACCCTAGACCGTTGTCATATAGCTGAAGGACCTGCTAAAACACTATTGAAAAACACTATAAGCACTAAAAGATAGCCTGCATTCATGGGCCAGGTTTATACACTATGATTGGAGATTCCCATACCAGCTCCCATTAGGCATAAGCCTGGTTTGTTTATACTGATGCACAGAGATAAACTAAGTTTCTTAGAAACACTAATCCCCATTGGAATATCAACTGTTCTCCATTAATAGGGAAGTCGAGTTTTGACTTGTCTTTCGTCAACATGAAGTTAGTGAACCAACAACTGGGCAGCCTGGTTGTAAGTAACGCTTTGGGAGCATTTCCTTTTTCTCTGTGGAACTATGTTACCTGAAACGCTGAAATGGCCGTGTTTCCCGTTCTGGGGTCACACGACCTGAAAAGGGTACGTTTGCGATCTGGAACGCAAATAGGGCGACCCGAAATCTCTTAAAATAATTGAGAAGAAGATAGCTTGCCTTTGATGATAGCAAGACTTTTTGATATATTACCTTCCTATTTCATGACTTTTGTTTGAGGGTTTCTCCTTCTAGGCGACAAAAAATTTGGTTATTCAATCACAATCTCACTCGTAAGATATGTATCTGAGTATTTTTAACAATGTGCTCATACTTATTTTTGTGTATTTGTCATTGAAGTAAATAATGTGTGTAGTTATGCAAAGGTATTATAGGTTAGACCATCCCTCATTCCAGAGACCATTTGTAAGAAGCCTAACACCAGCGTACCCCATGCCATGACATATCACGTTTCACGTCCCCGTTCCCGTTCCACGTACCGCGACGACCTGCGATCCTGGTAACGTAGCTCTGGAACCAAACATTTGTCTTCATATTTTCGGCTTTATCGCTATTGTTATATCAATCACGGATGTGTATCTATACTCATAAGATTTGATAAACGCAGTCATTATTATACGCTACCATTTGTAGTTTTACTCCACTGTTGAAATCTAAAGGTGTGTTCACGTGATTTAAAGAGTTAAGAAATGGCATGAAGAGTAAACATTAGTACTTTGTGGCTTTATAGTTGATTACATTAAATCCACTTCAGTGAAATAGCCAAATGGGATGTTCCTTTGCTCCTTTAAAGGAAAGAATGCCCACGCTCTCCCAAACTCTGTGACGGACCATGGTAATATTATGCATAGTTGTCAGAATCTTACGATTCACGATTCGATTGATACGGCTCCTAATCACCCATTATGACTGCAATTTTCTGAAAACTTGTGTTACTTGCTGAAATATGAACGTATTATTCACACATGCTTACTTATTTAAGGGATATGCCATGTTCTATAGTCCTAAGACGATTAGAACCGAATCTTCACGATTCGATTCGATTCGATTCGCGATTCAGTAAAGTGGAATTATGATTCGCAATCTGAATCACGATATGACAACTATGATATTATGAATCTCACAGCAACTTTTGGGAGTTAAATGGATCTGACCTTTTTCCCGAGTTAGACCAAATTTTGCGCAATCGCCCAAATGGAACTATGAGCCATAAGAAACATCAGTCTGTTTGTTATGTTTCTCTGAAGGACCAAACTGTCTCGGCTCATTTTGGCTGAAACGAAACAAATTTTCATACTATGCTAGAGAGAGCTTACGAAGGTAAAAGTACTGTAATACGTAGGTGTTCTCTGAATGAAAATTCATAATAAACTAGTTTAATTCTACAACTCCTTGTCCCTGATTTCAGGCTACAATTTATGTTGGCAATGGCATCAAACTTATGCAACTTTGTATTTTTTGAAATCATCAAATGTTCTAGTGAAAATTAGTGAACTCCTAAGGTTCGTATAGAGACTATATAATTTTCTACTTCCAGGGCTAAGACTACAGATCTTTGAGCATTCTTATAACTGAGTAGTGTTTCCAAACTATCTATGAATCTTATACTGAACTCCATTTCGTGGAACATAAATAAGGAATGTTTACTGTGGCCTTCAAATATCACATTATTTCTCTCTTAAGATGCCGCAGTGACTTGTGGGGGTGTGCATGATCCATTTTCCATGATGTTCCTTTCACTTCTGCTTTTCCATGTACTTGCATTTTAGTTATGTAATGTTTATATATATAATATAGGATGTATAATTGATGAGATAATAATGAACTTATGAACCTATTTCAATGTTTTGCTCTATTCAATTATATCTAAGTACAACTAGCATGCTAGTGGTTTTTCAAGGTTAATTGTCATCTGTCTGATGAGTAGGATCTTGTGTTTAGGATAGCCTTTTAGCACCCCCATAAACATCATGAAAGCCTCCTAACCAGTTTATATCTACCACAATATGTGATCTTGGGTGAGTGGGAGAGAGATACTATCTTTGCAGAGTTCTCCACTGCTCTCTTCCTAAATTGTTGGTTCCTGTAATATGCTTTTCCTCTCTCCTATGTGTCCGCCATTGTGTTAGTACTTAGTGTGCATTTTCATATATCAGTTTTTGACTTGTGATTTCCTTAGCAACTGTATATTTCTCTTCCTGTTTTTGTTGGTCCACAAACTGTAGTAACTAATTAGATCTGATTGAATCACTTTTTCATCAGCATTCTTCTTCTGGAAACTATAGTTTTTTGTACGCTGTTCAATATCTTCATTAAACATAAGTATTTTAATGTTATCCAGGTTGGGATGGCTGCAAACCTAAGAGATTTCGTATTTACCAACTGTGATGGGGAAGAGGTAAAGAATGGCATGATTCTACATAAATTGAACTATTGCATGCAAATTTATAGAACAATCTCATGTCATGAACAGTATAGTTCAGCTGAATGTTTAATTTCGCCATAATAGTTTCCCCTTACTTATTTGAGTAAGAAGGTTCGAGTTCAGTGGTACATTTGCCCTACACATGTTTATTGAAACAGCTTAGGTGATTGTTATCTTCTTTTCTTTTCCGTGTAGATGATATATTCAGGTAACCTCTCCAAGCAAAGCTAATTATTTTATGTCCTAAACTAGCTGATTCACTCGAGGCAACATGAGCTGGCGGTGCTTTTAATAACAGCTAGCTGTTGGTTCAGCACTACTTTGCTTTTAGACTAGGAGGTCTCACAAAGTTCTAAGTTCATATGCACAAAAACTCGAGTGGGGCAGCCATCTATTTTCACTACCTTCTAAATTGCCCTTGGGACATTCCAATTATTTTTACAGAGGAAAATTATTGCTTATTCCCATGAATCTCTCAATGGTGATGTAGGGTATTCAGCTTTCAATGTGAGTTGCTACCTTGCACCTAACTTTAAATTTTGGAGTCGTATTTCCAGAAAACTGTTTACTTTCTATTTTAACGACAACTTTAATACTTCCACAGGTGTTAACCACAATCTATCATACATTATATCTTTTAAAAGGAAAATAAACAAAAGGCTTCTTAGCATCCGAAGAGTCCTACCTCTGTGAGTAGGGAAATTACTACTCAATTAAGTGTTCAAACATTACAGAGTTTGCTCTTGCTGAAAGTCATATGTGTTAATCAAATAATTTGTGTTCTGGTCCCTGGCATCTCTGGAAGTAGCATCATTATTTCAGAGAAAATCATTTTGAAGCCACTTCTAGCCATAATTAGGTAACAAACTTTTCCTGAATCATGACGTGAGAATTTTGCTGTTGTTAGACAATAAATTGAGGAATTACTAAACAAGTTAAAAAGACGGATCACTTGCAATTCATTTATTACTGTCAGATTATGGTCTAACCTGAACTCTAATTTCTTTGTGATTTTAGGTCAAAGGATCAGAAGTTTGTACTTATGGTGGTTCACCTGTTGCATACGCTCTTAATCCAACAGAAGTGGTAAAGATCATTTTTTTTTCTTTCTGAAGCATTTGTTCTCCAATTTTCAACCCGAGAATTTTTTTTGATCATGTAATTTTTAATTTCCGATTTGGGTACATCAAAGATTCAACAAAAGTCTTTACTTAGACATAATCACAGGTTCACCGGATGATTTAATTTCTTTTTTTACTGTCATCTGAATATGTTCTGTGTGCTACCCTATTTTAGTAGTCTCTAGATGACTCTCTTACCCTTTTACTCCTTCACCAGGTTAATTATGTTTCTGCTCATGACAACGAAACATTGTTTGATATTTTGAGTTTGAAGGTACTCTCTACTTTCCTTCAATATATGTTAGATTATATATACATGCACCCCCCTAATCTAATCTCATTTCGCCACTACTACAGACTCCGATGGAGATGTCTGTAGATGAAAGATGCAGATTAAATCATTTGGCAACAAATTTAATAGCACTTTCTCAGGTAATCTTGAGCAATTTTTTTTTTTTTTTTTTTTTTTTTTTTTTTTTTTTATTCTCACAGTCGAAGCTCTTAATGTCAGGCAGGAGTTATGGGCTGGGTCACATCAATCACCAGTTTCTAAGTGATAAATTTTAAAAAGCAATTCCTGGCTTAGAGTAGACTCTTCCGACATCCTATTTAGCACTTTTCTGCAAAAAGGAAAAGGCTTAAAGAGAGCATGCTCATAACTGCCGTGGTTCTAGACGTGCTTTAAGTTTGCTTGATTATTTTACAGAAGTGCATATATAGTCTTCCTCAATTGAACTGTGTCTTGCGCATTGCTACTACTTTGACTTAGCTGCTTGCCTGCAATAAATTGGCACGTCATGGGACATGCTCTACTTTTATTGCATTATATTTACCTATGGAGATGGACACATTGCATTCCCCATGAGTTTATTCAACCATTACTAGTTAAGCTGAATTTTCAAGCATTTTTTATTTACATGGAAATTATTTCAATTTTAGGGGATACCCTTTTTCCATGCTGGTGATGAGATTCTGCGCTCAAAGTCCCTGGACCGTGATTCATACAACTCTGGTGATTGGTTTAACAGGTTTGAAATGATAAATGTCTAGTAACCATCAGTTTTGTTTCTCCAATTACAATTATCTGCTCTGCTTGAAACATTGGTTCCAATCTCTGATGAGGCAACAGACAGTTTGTTTGGGTTAAAAGTTATTGAATGATGCTTTTATATGTTGGACCATTCTACGAAGTACAGAAAGCTGAAGTCCCAGTTGTAAAGTGTACCGGTCGCCACAGGATCTGACTAGATGTTGCATTTTCAGATTAGACTTTACGTACTGCTCCAACAATTGGGGTGTTGGCCTTCCACCAAGAGGAAAGAATGAACATAATTGGCCTCTGTAAGCATAAGAAGTACTTCATATTTCTGTGTTTGATTACCAACCAAATGCCCAAGCTCTTTTTGGAGTTCAATGTCGCAGCATAGTAGCTGTCAGCATCCACTTTATATCTGTTTTCTAAGCTGAATGCCTCATATTTCTCTACAGAATCAAACCAAGACTAGCAGACCCGTCCTTCAAGCCCAAATCTAGTCACATTGTTGATGCTGTTGAAAACTTCTTAAATGTACTGCAAATCCGGTACTCTTCGCCACTTTTTCGTTTGAGGACAGCAAATGCCATCCAGGTTGGGAACATCTTGTCTTGTTCTTAGTATCTTTATAGAGGAACTTATAAATGCTTCAGATGGAAATATATTTTCCTTTATAGATACGTTCTTGGCTGTGTAAATGTTTCATGCAAACCATATGCTGGTATCTCCTGCATTTGTACTTAATTTTGTGATAGTTACCGCACTAATAAGTCCAGAACCTGCAATGGATGTACTTGGGCGCCTTTAAGCAGATTATTGGCTTGCGAATACCTCATTGTATCTGGTTAGCAAGAATTAGATCCTTCTGATTTTCGCGGATGCCATTGTTTTTTTTTCTCTTTTTGTCTATCTGATCTTTTGGTCTTTTACTGTTTACACAAACAAGCATAGGATGCAAAAATCTTGTGTTTGTCCCATTCCAGAGGCTTGCAGATGTGTCTATAAGAACCTGTTTTGAATTGTTTCTTAATCAGCTTTTACGATTTCTTTTTTACATTCCAAGTATAAACCAGTGAACATGCCATTTGATTCTGATTTTTGGAAAGAAAAATTATATTTTCGATGTTTTGAAGTCATGTACTGGCAATATTTCAGCAACGTGTACGATTTCACAATACTGGTCCCTCTTGGTTACCTGGCGTCATAGTGATGAGCATTGAAGATGGTCATGAAAATGTTCCTGGGTTATCTCAGCTGGATCCTATGTGAGTAAAATGCCAATCTATGCTTTCTCTCACTTCCCTCCACAAACACACTATCCTTTACTGTGATCTGAAAATGCTGCTACTCTTTGTTCCAACAGCTACTCGTATATTGTTGTTATAGTCAATGTCTGCCCAACTGCTATATCATTTGTGAACCCTGCACTGCGGTCAAGAACTTTCGATCTACACCCCATACAGGTATACTCATGGTCTTTCTCTTTTTGCTTTCGGTATTCTACCTCTGACATGTGTAAAGTTTGGCTAGCCTGCCTTCTATTTCACATTTATGTATATTTTCTACGTGATTACACTCATAGTATTACACTTGCTACCCCTGTGGTGTGACAAATTACATTAACACCCCTACTTTGCGCACTCCAATGAGTGTGAGTGTAAGGATTTAGGCACCATGTGCTCCTCCAATTTCCTCTTTGTACTTCAAAATTGTTTTTGGGTACCAAGTAAGCTAGAAGGGTATGGTGATCTAGGATAAACACATTGCAAGTTGTTGAGAGTATTAGTAGCAATGTATTAAAATATTTAAGGAGTTGGTTGTCTGTAACCTGGCATAGTATTAGATCACATCATATCATATACCTTCAGTTCAAGTACATCCCTAGCCATTAAAAAAATAAAATAAAATTAGGTGTTGGTATGAGGTAAATTTTAGCCCGACATTACAGACATTGTTACCAAGTAATTAGTGAAGTTACCCCTTTCTCTAATTGTGTCGGTTTTTGCATTGTAGTCCTACTTGGTTTCCATGAGGCCCAATTGACATGCTAATCATCTAATAGTATGCAAACATCATCTGGTTAAACTCGTCAACTTTAGTTTGAATACTTTTTCACTTTTGTAATGTGAACTTGTCTTCAGGTGACTTCAACTGATGAGATAGTAAAGAACTCAACATATGAAGCATTGACTGGATGCTTTAGAGTTCCCCCAAGGACAGCTTCCGTATTTGTTGAGCCGAGAAACATCTGAGTTTCAAGTGTCCGATTTTGACATTTTTTAGATATTTGGTGGAGACAAACATTCAAATATATTACAGGAGAATCCCAAGTCAGGTAACTCTCTAAATGATAAAGGCTGAGTAGAGAGTTTGAAGGAAAAATAATGTTGGCTTTGTATTCCTGTATAGTTCCTCTCTGCGTTCTTTACCAATGGGCAACACCATGGCATCTTGATTTTTAGTTGCTTTGGAATAATTTAACCAAAACTTTTGCAATCATCTTGAATATGGATGGAACATGTATTGTGCCTTTCTTTGTAATGTTGAAGGTAGAATGAAGCAGAAGTATATTTTCTAGAATTTCTGTATGGTTTTAGGCAAGTAAACATAATGGCCTTAATTTTTTTTTAGTACATAACAGAATGGTTGTTTCAATTAACTTACACCTATTTGGGACTTAGGGAACCCCATGTGCCTCTTGGATTGCCATTTTTGTTCTCTTGTATCATTAAACTTGTCTTGAATGGAAATTTGATTATATTCATAGAGTACACTAATACCAGGGCCCCATGACAACCACCAGACATATCAATACACTCATGAAATTAATGTAACCTTGGCGGTTGCCCATATATTCCTTGACGTATTTTGTTACACCCTAACCAAGGGCGGATCTACATGGTGAGAAGTGGGGGTATAGCCCGCACTCAACTTTTCAAAGCTTTACTCTTATTATAACCCCCACTCCACTATACAAAATTTTATTTTTATGACTAATCTTTTTGATTTTTCCAGTTTAGCCCCCACTGTAACGAATTCCTGGATCCACCCTCCCCAACTATACTCTACATGGGCTATGATGTAATGCTTGCATGACCCGGCATACCTGTTTGATGCCAAAATAAACAATTGTACCAATTGATATTAGGGAATTGAAATCAAGATAAAAGCATAAGGTGTACATTTATTGATAGACTGAGATTCGTAATATTATTGATGTGTTTAGTAATAACCTAAGCTATTACAAGAGCCTATAAATAGGCCAGCAATGCTTGGTCAACAGGGAATTAAATTGAAATATGTAACAACTAAACTAGGAAACACAACTAGGTAACAGAATATTCTAAACTAGGAAACATATTAATGTCATGACGAATTCCTAACAATAATCTACTATAATGGTAATATCTCTAACATTTACTGCTTTATCTTTATGGGTATTACTCATTGGAACAATAAGATATTCTTTCCTCTTTATATTATCCTTTTCAGGTATTCATTCAGTCAGTTAAAGAGGTGGAAAGCGTAAAGTTTGAAAAGTGCAGCTATAGGAGGTACCTAGGAGCTGCAATGGCAGATTCTCAGCTTATCTTATTTGGGGTCAGTCATAGAGGTGTGAGGTACTAGACAATTCCTCAGAAATCCTGCTGTAAATGCTTTGTCAGCATCATGAGCATTGGTATTGTTTGCTGAAAAAGTTCTTTTTTTTTTTGAGGTAATGAAAAAGTTCTTTAGGTAAAGGAAGACGGTGATTTCTCTTTTTCAGTTACACTGCTTGAGCGAAATCTTTTAAACCATTAACATATTGAGGAAAAGCAACAACCTATATTTCCAGAAGAGGGAAATACTATTACATAAACAGATTTTGATTCATTCCAAAGTACCACCTGAAAGTCCTATTCCTTTGCGTATTGCGGAGTAGCATATAAGGGGGTTTCTACTGAAATCAACAATCACTGAAAATGCTCTATAGTCTTATAATCTGGGGGAGGGTGAAACATGTAAATAGTCTAGTAGTAGTGGGGGCACAATCTCCAGTCCTCTTGAAAAAAATTATTTATCCTTTATGAACAAATTTTGTTTGGATGATGATGAAAGAGCCTATCCCTTCAGGTTTATAAACTAGCTAAAAGATGGGTATGGTTCAGACTTCAAACATTAGAAGAAAAGCAAAGAAGAACAGTAGTTATAGAGGAAAGCAGATACATGCCGGGCTTTTAACGGCGATGCGACAGGCTGTTGAGGGAACATTGTGAACTATTGAAAACCAGAAAATATGTTTTGCAGTCATTTTCAGAAATCTTCTGTACTTTAGGGTTTCACAAAAATGTCTCTATATGAAGGATATAATTCTATTAATTTACTGGCCTAAAGCCTTCAACCTCTTGCCTGGTTCAGCTATATACAGACAAGTAGTATACCACTCCCTAACCGAGATAACTAACTCACTCCTGGGCTAGTTGGAAAACATGATTGTACCATATTCGGACACATCTCGCGCATCGAAGTTGATCCCTGTGACCAAAAATACTGTCCAATTTCTCTCTATGGCCTGAGTGTCGTTTGATTCAGTGAGAAGAAAATAAATGTTAAATGCATTTTTGCTAGATGATTCTTGATTAGCACTTCAAGAATTTTTGTGTTGAAGAACTTCAGAAGGTCGACTAGCGTCCTTAAAACTGTAAAAGATCAATCTTAGTTTGTGAAAATGAAACTGGCTCCCAAATTATGCAAATCGCATACAAAGTTGCTTGTATATATGATCTGGACAAAATTAATTAAGAAGCTCATTCCGCTACTACTTCTGTGTCTTCTATTTGTCTGTGTAATTCAAGTGTCTTGTGCCTTCTTCACCAAAAACATTCTTCTTCGATATGTTTGGTCTCAACTACAGCGTGATGCTGTCAGAAGATAATTGGAGAACCTATTTTGAATGCGTATACTGTGTTATGATCAGTTTATCATATTTGGGCCCACAGTTTGTTGGTACTCAGTTCTGTATAATTTTCCTCAATTTTATAATTTCACGCGCACATATTTTTTTTACCAGTCTTTATTCTGATAGCTTATTCTTCTTTTCTTGTTTTTCTTAGTAAAGTTATGCTTTTTTTGATTTGGGAGTTTGGCAAGGAAAAGATTTAGAAGCAAAGACTAGGCATGTACAAGGAGTGATCTTAAATTCATATTTAGGCAGAGTAGGCCTTGGGTCGTTATCCAATTCACAGGGTATGGACTTATATTTTACTAGTCACGTTACTTAAGCAACTACTACCAACACCACTCCAACTAGTAATCACTTCACCCACCAAGTGCTCTACTCAATTCTAGACTTTGTTGGCTGCCTCTCTCTCTCTCTCTCTCTCTCTCTCTCTCTCTCTCTCTCTCTCTCTGCTGTTGTCACAAAAGAGACTGTCAAGGTATATATTAAAGAAAAAATATTATGGAAACGTATATAGCGCATGCTTTGAACAGTCTATTTTGTGACATCGGATAGAAACTGCGAAAGGTTGTATTAGGATTTTTTGCCGAAATTAGGCCCACCTCAACATTCTACTGCCTACTTTTCCCTTCTATGATCTCTCAATCATCAAAAGTCAGCTGATCCCAGTGACTGATTCTTTCGCATCAATTGTCTATTTCGTTTGCTTATGAAAATAAAAGATAAGTCTTTAATATTAAGGTACTACTATCATTAGAAGCTTATCTGTTCCATTAGGAATATCATATAACCGAAAAATTGTTATGAAAAAAAGCTTAGTTTAAGAGCATTGACTCCTCCTACTCCACTCCACCATGTTGGCTTACTGGCTTTGTCTCAAGAAATGGCATTTATTTAGTGACAGTAGGCTGTGTGATTTAGAGATGATTAGGAGGTTGATTATATATTTGGCCTCCACTTCATGGGATGATTTTTGGTATAAGCCAAGGATCAATAGAGAATGATTCAATGATGGATTTCAGTGAAGTTCCGAAAACTAAGGTTGTCTTCTTAGACCCACTAGGCCCCAAGGTTCAAATGCCAGAAAAAGTCAAGTTTTCCACCCAAATAGGCCTATGTTGGCTGCCAAACACTACAGTAGACCCCTCTAGATGTTAAGAAAGAAAATAGGCCTCTTTTGGAGCCGAGACTTGGTGTTTAGGCGCTGTGACTTGGGAAACCTATGTAGAAGCGAGGTTCATAGTCTAGTCTTTAAGCCGAGAAGCCAAGACACGTAAGTCTCGCCTTCAAAAAATATATATTCATAGACATATTTGGATGGAAAACTCGGAAAAATTCACTTTGTAACTAATGATTATGTTCAATGTGAATTCCATTCATGCTATCCCACTTTGGTTGGAGAAACCTATTGGCGGTGTCGCATACAATGCAGAGAAGAGATTGTCTGGTTGCTGTCAATTGTAGCGAGTAAATTTACTGCAGATTGGGAACTGGATGAACCTTGAATCAAAAACTATACCAGCAAACCATGACAGAGAAGAGATTGGTTTTTAGGGTTCTGGTTGCTGTCAATTATGGCGAGTAAATTTACTGCAGATTGGGAACTGGATGAACCTTGAATCAAAAACTACACCAGCAAACCATGACAGTTGACTCTTAGGATGAGCATAACTTCATGAGTACTCTTGCACATTCTGTTTCTGATTTGTTTTCATTATAATATTTGAAGTTAGGGTGGCTTATTAGTTGCAACTAACATGTCATACTCACTTGCTCAGAAGCTACTCTCTCTCTCTTTCATATGGGTGTGACTTAGAAAATGTTGAAAATACAACAACAATAATAATAATACTAGTGTGTAGAATATTTAGTAGGTTGAGTTGTGTTCACTGGCACTTGAAGCACTTCTTTGAAATCTCATAAAATTACAGATAATGGTATTAGAGGAACCCATGATGAGAAGTAGTCTTCCCCTTTTTTTCTTATCCTGGTTTTCTTGGGCTCCCAATACATGCCTCCCACAATTCCTCAAAACCAAATAATTGCTTTCACCAACAATCAATCAAGCTCTCCATTGACTTCACTCTCACCACTAACAATGTAGAAGTACTATAGTACTATCTATTTGCTGTTCATATTCATGCAGTTTTTTTTTTTTTTTTTCATTCATGTTTGAGAATCTTTAGATTGTGAGCTACTGGCTTGATATGATCCATTTAATGTAACCATTTCTTAGTTAACAACTCTTACAGACTCTACAATTTTTCATTCCACAGAGCAAAAAGTTAATTATAGTTTACCCTGATTTTTACTAGTTCCTAGTATCATGGTAAAGATGAAGATATACAAGGTTCATCCAGTTCCCAGTATGTATATCTTCATCATTCCACAGAGCAAAAAGTTAATTCCACAGAGCAAAACAAGTTTACCTTGATCAGTTTTACTAGTTCCTAGTATCATGAAAGCAAGTTTACCCTGATTTTTCACTGTTGCAGGTGGCATGTTCCCATTGATGCAAGTATCATCATCCAAGCCGTCCAATCAAGCAATATGTACCCTAGGTTAAAAATAAGCAATTGCATCTTAATCTACCTGCACTCTGCTGTACCCTAGGTTAAAAATAAGCAATTGACTTTGTTCGTGTAATCGATTGGTGATTTCACCGTGATGGCATCCAGTAATAATATCTGATGACACTGTAATGAATCTGTGGTAGTTTGTTGGGAAGTTTGGTTGATATTTTTTTGAGTGAAAACTTATGCTTTTGGTAATACAAGTGTCATGACCTGATGAAACCATGCTAATAATTGGTTAATTAATTGCTTATAAGTAAAATAACTTGATGGAAAGCTAGAGTGATATGTGGGCAAGGGTCCACACAAGAGGAGACTTCATAAAATTGATGAAAAAATAGAGATAGAGAAGGTGGGTGGGTCAACAGCACATGAACTGGTTGATTAATTAGATAATTGATCCATAACACATGGATTTTTATGCATTCTTGTAATAACACTCAATAAAAAGAATTCATATATCTCCAAATTTTTAATGATTGTTTTGTAAGTATTTGTTAGCAGAGTGAGTGATTAATTTACTGAGCTTTTAGTGTTAGGGAAGCAAGAAAAGTTAGCAACCCCTATTTGAGAAGTTATTTGGTGTGTTCAATGCACGTGAATTTTAATCTGTATTTCAATCATCGACATGACCAAACCTCAACGGATTACTCTAACCTACGTGCATTAGGAGTGCTTTAACCGTTGATTTCATGTTGGGGTTTCAAATGGTCTACATCTGAACTAATATTGATTCACACTGAATGGAGTTTTTGTTGAATTATTGATTAAGTCACATCTTTCAACAAGTGGTAGTTGTGATGAAGTTGTTGCACAACAAAGTTGCAACATGTGTAGCAAGATTCTTAGGCATCTATTATGCTTTGTTTTGCGCTTCAATAACTCTAGTACGTTATATGTCGGGTTCTCTTCAGTCCCTTGAATTTTGGATTTTAGGGTTTCTTTCACGAATCAAATACAGACTTTTGTAAAAGGTGGAGACATTGCTGTCGATGAGGAATGCCAAAAAGACCCGCTTTTAGATTTAGCTTTCACCCTTGGAAACATCAGAGAAAGAATCTGAGACCAAAACCTCACATATTTATCGTCGTGCTGTTCTGGAAGTACATGCTAAAAGTGATTTTGGATCATCTTTATCACGCCAAAGAGCACGAAGAAGAGTCCGCCCATCTGTTATTGACATCATGGCATAGTTTGTTGCAAATAAGCGAGTAACTCTAATTTTTATATGCGTGGCTCGTATGGGAATTGAAGCAAATAAGGAGATAGCATTAGTGGTTGTTAGGGCATGCTCACCGGTTAGACACTGGATGAGGGCTCTCGCGCAATGGGGCACGACATAGTTCATGTATATTTTGGTGTAATTCTCGACTAATTTCGCATAGGTACGAGAGAGATGTAGTAAGATACTTTGAAGTGCCCCTAGGGCAGTTTTGAATGGTGCCCAATTCATATCTTAGGGAGCTAGGGGCATTTTCTGTCAAAGAATATGAATTTTGGTATAAATGTGAATAACAATTCTAAGAGAATGTTAATGTTAGAATGGGGTAACTCCTAGGTAAGGAGACGTTGGTGAACATACTGTTATAAGACAATATGAAAGGGTGTGAAGGGAAGTAAGGGGTAGAGGACTTGCACTCCAATCATCTCAGAGTGAGAGAGGGAGATTAATCAAATGCTAACCATGTGTTGAGGCAAAGTAATGGAGCGTGGAACTTGCTTGTGTGTTTGTCTTTGTAAACCTAACCTTTCACATTTTAGTAGCAGTAGTAGTATAAGAGAAAGATAGTCATTTTAAATTAACCATGTAAACCATTTTCACTAAGTTTTTGGGTGCTGGCTTACAAAGTCATATTTTGACTATAAAGCGCTTCAAATTTTGTGAAATGAAACAAATTAGTAATCTACGATCTGAGTTCAAACCAAATAAATTTTGTTTTTCAGTTCAACTAGATTTTCTAACCAGAGTATTTTCACGGATTATTTAGATTAACAGCTAATTCCAAACAGGACCCAAGTTCATGTTTGAGAACCTAGTTTTTTATTAGTTTTGATTAAAATCGGCAATTATTTTAATTCCGTTTCGTACACTTTTAAAATTGGGATAAACTTTTACTTTCGACCAAAAATCTACAAATTATTTAATCTCTAATTTTAGAGATTTTCAGCCAACTTAATTTTTTAGTTTGTTTCAGCCGATTATTTACATTTTCAATGGTTGGACCACTAGAGGTGTAGTTAACCCAATAGGTGGGTGTTTTAACATTTTGGAAGTCTTGAGTTCGAAACTAAGAAAGTTGAACGGGCTACTTATTTCGGCGCTCTTCTCGCCTGCTATGCGTGTAATAATCTGATTGGATTGTTATCCCAATTACTTCTTTACAAGTAACACCGAATAAAAACAGAAGAAACTTCCAATGTGCTAGTAGTAATCCACAAGAATTACTATATACCAGACATCTAATTCCCAATATCTCGATGTGGGACGGGATATTACAATCTCCCACCTATATACATCTAATACACAATATCCCGATGTGGGACGGGATATTACAATCTCCCACCTATATACATCTAATACACAATATCCCGATGTGGGACGGGATATTACAATTCTCACGTCCCTGTGGGGTGTGCCCAGTCACGAATCTCTTGACTGGGGGCGCATCGCCAAAGGTGACGCGGATTCTTAGCGCGCTTGAACGCAAGTATGCGGTCAAGTAGTAATAATGGAGTATTTTTTTACTCCGGTTGTCGAATCCACATCGAAGCGCTTGTAACAAGTTGTTAATTGATTACCAGCTAATTCTACTGAGTAACCGGGAGGATGTAGTGAAAATAGTGATGTTGCCACCCCCCCCCCCCCCCAAACGAGTATGTAAATTGTTGAAGTTACAGTAATACTGGAAATTAAGATAGAAGTTAATCAGTCGATGAGAGAACTAGGCAATCTCGTAGATTACTCAGCGTTGTAAATGATATCCAGATAATATGAGAAACGCGTCAATTACATTCTAACCAAGCCTAGTAATGTCACTGACCATCTCTTGTCGGTCTCGTATCATTCTACGTCACGGTACACCTAGGGTCTTTTCAGCCCACCTATGTCTATCCATCTCGTTCTAGCAGGCTATCAACTGTAACGAAACTGGTCATGTCGGTCCACCGCTACACGAAACAATGAATTAATCCTACCGAATCTACCCACACAGGCCAATCCTGATACATCTCCTTTCAGTCTCAGTGATACTGGATTGTCATTCATGTCTCATCCTAACTAGTTGGATTCACTGTCGTGCAATCGCTTTCTACGCAACTGTTCCAGTTTATTACTCCATTTCCGTTGAGAATTAAAGCAGTAGATGAACAATTATGCTAGAGCGATCATAAACTTTAAGCTTGATTCTTCCTACAATTAAAACCTTAGTTCATGATTATTATATCATCCCTAAACGTGTCAATAGTCTAGGATTTCTAACAGTACTCAATAACTAAAGGTCATTCAGGAGAAAGAATTCAACAAAGCATGAAACATAGACTAATCCAAGAAATTATCATTTACATCAAACCCTAGGATCTCACAGTGAGATGCCTAGCACAAAGCGTTTAGCTACTTATAGTCAAATAGGTAAAAACAACGACTTTCTCCATAAATTGATAAAGGAGGAAAGAACATATCAACGGGATGAAGTTTTGATGGTGTTTTGGCTCGTCTCCCTCTTGCGTCTCCTTACTCGTGCCCTCGGCTCTTTCTACGTATGTCAGTCTCTCCCCAAAATACTTTCCAAAGCCACTTTATATCTTGGCCAAAACGTTTCCAAAACGGTGTGTTTAATGAAATATTTTACGCTGAAACGACCTTCAATCGTACGATTGGAGAGCCAATTGCACTATTGGACTGTAACCAATCGTAAGATTGGCAGAGACGATGCAAAACGATAGTAAAATGAGCATGAATTATAAATCCAATATAGAGTTATCAAAAAGGTCCTTGTGGGACGAGAGTTGACTCGGATACTATTTGTAACAACCCTAAAGCTCGAAAGTGTTAGTAGTAGTGATCCATAAGGATTACAATATACAAGACATCTAATTTACAATATCTTGATGTGAGACGGGAACAATCCCCCGTCTTATATGTATCTAGTCCACAATACCTCAATGTAGGACGAATATTACAATGCGGGTTCCTACGTCAAAAGAAATAAATAAATAAATAAATAAATAAATAAATAAATAAATAAATAAATAAATAAATAAATAAATAAATAAACAAACAAACAAACAACACGCTAAACTGATAAAATAAAAACAATCCCTCAAATAGATAAGATTGTGACGTCAAGAGTCCTCCCTATTTCGAGATTCCCTCGTCATGTTAGTTATGATAGTAATACTCCTTGAAGTAATATGGGAAGCTGAGGAGTGTAGTTGTGAGAAAGTTAGCTACTAAAGTTTAAATTAAGACCACTAATAGTTACTAGCTCTTTTTCGCCAAATTTTTCCTACTTTGACTTTTGAGGGTCATTTTAATTTGGTGATTTAGCTACTAACATGATGCAAGAATTTGGTAATCTTTTTATGATGTTGTAAATTAAACTTTACTCTACGACACTGTAAAAAGATTACTATATTCCTGCATCATTTTTCTAACCTAATTTGGTCAGTCAAAGTCACCCGGTGAATACTGCACTGGGAAGATCAAGGCGAAATGGAGATAGTATGTAGTGCGGTATATAACTAGTTAGGGGTGTGAGCGGTTTGATTTGGTGTGGTTCGTGTAGGAACCATAAACCAAACCGTATATATCGGTTTACTAATTTTATAACAAAATTGAATAATTTGCAATGATAAACTGAACCACACTAAACCGAAAGTGATCCGGTTCGGTTCGCCGGTTCACCTAATCAATTTTGCACAGGTATCACAATGATACTATTATATTAACAAAAATATTACTTGTGATATAATTTTATAAACTAGTACATATAATTGATAAAATATATTTATAATAAAAGTATAGTATGTACTCAACAGTTCGGTTCGGTCCAATGCAGTGTAATATTTTAACAAACCAAAAACGAACCAATTATACCGGTTTGTGAAAAATTTGAATTGTTTATACACCGAATAGCCATAAAAAATCATCCAAAATCACGACACTCTGTTTGGTTCGGACGGTTTATCTGGTTTTCCTCACACCCCTATAACTAGTAGTTGTAGTTCAATTTGGGTAACTGAAAAGTATGGATGACACGTATCAGGTTTGAATCAGATCAACCTATACCCAGATTCAATCCACATGAACTTGGATGGGATCATATCCGAATTGCACCAAATTCGAAATGGATTATCCATCGAATAATAACGGACGATATTTTTAGTTCATCTAACCTAAGATGATTATTAATTACAATCAGAATTAGATTAATATTCACTTTACAAGCATAAATTCATCAATTTTATCATAAAAACAAATTTATTTAAAACTTATGATGTCATTTAAAGTCAATATAGTAAATAAAAATAATGTATATATATAATTAAGTTAATGCATGTATATTATTAAACTTATAAGGTATAATAACATGGTCGGATCGGGTTTCAGGGATCACAAATGTGATAAATGTCCGATTCCTTTTTAAACGGACCAGATCGGATCTGTTCCATTATGGTACGATAATGTCGGATACCCCATCGGACCCATAGCTAATTGACATCCCTAATGAAAATCATCTTCTTCTTTTATCATTTTTGCCATATACATAGAATATTACTAATAAATTATAACGCAGTTTACGTCTTGTACGATTTGAACATTGAGCATGGGCTATTGAATGCTCTACCACTGAGCGAGTTCGCACCATTTTTTCTAATTCTTTTCCTTATAAATTATCTCATCTCTTATATCTAATTTTTACTAGATAATAGGTTTTGACATGCTTTTAGATTCATTATAAATCTTATTGCTCGAATTCAGTTCGTTTTTTCTAATTTCTACTTTGCTTCTCCAAGGCGTTCCCCGGTTTACTGGCGATATTTCGTTCTTTCTCAGCAACCTCAATCATTTGATCGACATTAAGCTGGACACAACAAGTTTCTTTCTCTAAAAAGCACAAATGGGTACGATTCTCCAAGCAAATCACCAATTCTGGTACGTCTCTGACTAGTTCTTAATTTTGATACAATTTCTCTCATATGCTACTTCAATGGTGAATTTGGCATACACATACATGATTTTCGTTTGTTCAACATCTCAAAAGTGGCTTATTCGCCTCACTTTCACTTGTACTACCAGTTCTTCTCCATCTTTCACATACTTCCTCAATTGGAAGTGCTTAAGAGTCTAGGTTTTCTTCTCTCTTGCTCACAGATTCATCAACTTAAGAGGACATTGAGCACTATCACCGCGGGCTCCTCCACAGTTATACAATACTTCAATTAAATTATGTGGATGATCAATCGACAATGGTGAATAAGATTGTTTCTTAGGTAGACAGTGTTTTGTACATTTTACGTTGTTTGCCTGTTAAATCTGAGTATTTTAAGTCAGTATATGAATCACATCATCGCATGTTTATATGGAAGAACTCAATAATCTTAAAAATTGTTTGTTCTTGCTAGTTTTTTAGTTGGGATTATTTATTTTTTTTGCTTGATGAAGTGAATTATTCACCAAGGAAATTATTTTAGCATGTATTTTCTTTTTTTCTTTTTTTTTTCCACATGTATTTTCGATATTATAGAATCTAAAGGGTGCTTACTTTATTTTTTGCACTTAGTGGTTTTGACATTTCAGCATGGGTTGGGAGCAATGTAGGACTTGTTGGAGAAAATATGGCTATAAGACCGACAATAACACTCAAAACATGTGTCAATTAATGGAGAAAGAAGCGAGGAATAACCACTTCCCGGACGCTAATTTGGGGGGGGTTTTGCCCTCTTTCCCATTTCTCACAATACACCCATAACTTATTTTTAGCATTGTAAGGATCAATTTCGTCTGCCTATAAATAGATGGCACTTCCTCTCTTCAAAGTGTGCAATTTTTCATAATATTCATACATAAAGGCTAGCAAATTATTGAGAGAATGTGCGGAATGAAAGAGTCAAAAATGCCGAAAAAAATGTTTGACTTTCCTTCTATTCTCTTTTGTGATATCTACTTTATCTACTTTGGAATATTTTTTACAATGTGTAACGAGCACACAATTAGTTGAAAATTATGTGATGACAGGTATTAGAATACTGCTTCGGCTCGGTTACTTGTCTTGTTTATCAATTGCATGATATTTGTTGATACGACTTGTTCGTAATGCTTCAAAAATGTAGATAAATTTTGCTTATCATAAACATCATGTCATTTTCCCCAGTTAAGAAATGTTTAATTATATAAGGTGATTCTTTCATGTATGTAGAGTGACGGATTGTAAAACATTATGTTGTGCGGAGAAAGAAATAGAAAGAATCGCGGAAACTTTGTATTTCAATTTCAGTACTCAAAAAAATTCGGTAAATTTGTGGGAAGCTAGCGGTATACAGTCTGGCGTCGTTTGTGCAAAGATTGTGCAACTCATATCACGAATGAGTATGTGAAGTCTGCTAATTAACCAAAGTAGTAGGATGGAATTAGATTCATATAGTTCTCCAACGGTTGTTCCTTTATGTTTCGTAATTTAATTAGTATTGCATGTTTGGTAGAACCTTATATAACCTTCAATGCATTCCTAATTGTCAGCATTTTGGATTAAATAGCGACTAATTGTAATTTGGACAGAATACTTAGCTCCCTTGGGTTTGGAGTTTTTTGTTAAGTTACTTACCACTCAAATACTTTTAGCCACGTATGTTTGTGTGCAACCTACAGTTAACATGTATGTTTCAAAAAATGTGCAATTCGTAGATTTATTTTCGCTTTTGCCAATGTTGCTTTAACAACTCCCACCTTCACTCATGAATCCATTTTCATATAACTCAATTATCATTTTGACTAGAGTTTTCTAGTACCTTTTTCTAAATTCACCACCATAACCACCTACCACTATTGTTGCTACTCCTTTACATGTCGACTATCTTGCGCTCACATCAGTACGTTGTCCTGTATCCCATTATTCGTAGGTATCTCTTGGAGTAGTTTCTACATCTGCATCTCCCTCTTCAGTTATCACATCTCAAACTTCACACCATATGATTACTTGACGCAGATTTGGCATTACTACCAAATTCAAATTACTGCTCTATATAAATTAACGTCACGGAGCCAACAATTTTGTGAAAGCTACACATGATCCTCAATGGATAGAAATCGTGACATAGGAATACAATGAACGTCTAAATGAGTTCACCATTATATTTATCTATCACTATTGTTGATACCCATTCACCTGTCAACTATCTTCCGTTCTCTTCATTAGGTGGTTATGTGTCACATTATTAACACGCCTATCTTGGAGTAGTTTATACACCTCCATTTCCCTCTTTATTCTTCAACTCTGAACCTTCACATCTTATGATTACTAGGTGTAGATCAGGGAACTAGCAACATTTAAACCAATTTGTTATTCTATGGGAATTCAAGTCACGGAACTAGCAACATTTAATTAAGCTAAGTATAATCCTCAACTGAAAGAAGCCATGACAGAGGAGTACAATTTACTTCTTCATCAAGCATCTGGTCATTAGTACTATCACCACCTCACAATACATCTATATGGTGCCATTGATGTATACAATTAAAATAGATCTAGATCTAAATATTAGAAAGTGTTAGGAACAAATGCGGAAGTAAGACACCACTTGTTAGGAATCAGGAAGAGCAATGAAACAAAGAACAAGACGAAGAACAATACAAACAATCTAACACGGTTCACTAGTTTCGAGACTAGCCACGTCCACGGCTAAAACAATCCAATTTATTTTATTGATGAGAGACCAGTACAATCAACCACACTTATAAATAGCCATGACCTACACCCATATATAAGCCTAAACTACTGACTTGTTCCCAAAGCAACGTGCAAACCATTACTAATCAAACAAGGAAACAATTCCAAAACGATGCCTAACCCGAACCAGGTCGCACGACCTGGACTATCAGTTTGCACGAAACCAACCCACCAAGTCGCACGACCGTTAACCAACTCACACTTGTTGCTTTTCCAATTACAAGTCAAGTTTTGATTACCAATTCATAAGAGAAAGTAAGAGGTCAATCTTGTAACTAAAGAATACTTACAAATAGAATGAATGATTATTATGAAACTTTCAATCAAATGTTGAAGCATCAAACTATCATATAAGTTCCATCACTTGTTGTTAGTCACGACACATAAGTTATTCAACTATATGTGTCTAATGCATCCATTGTTTAGTAGAAGAGGTATACATGGTGCAATCAGAGAATTTATGAGTAGTACACAATCACATTTTGTGTGCAAGCTGCATAAATCTTTGTATGGTCTCAAGCATGCTTCAAGAGCATGATTTACAAAATTTTCACAACATTTGATTCACAAGGGTTTGTTGCAAGAAGATGCCTCATTTTTCATTCAAATCATGACCACTTCATTCACAATAGTCTTCGTTTATGTGGATGACATATTACACTGGTTATAACTCTCAATACACGATTTGCTCATCATTCAGTCACACGCAAATTCTTTGTTGAATGATTTATGACGTTTGTCACTTTTTTGTAGAGAAGTTAAAAATATTGAATATTCTATGATGCATTTGAGTCACAGTGAGTATGTAGTTGATCTTAGCAAAAGAGTTAGACTGCAAAACTACAAAGAATGTGATACACATGTGGCCTTAAATACTTCATTTGTGACGCATTCACTATTTCATAATCATACTTCGTTCAGAAGTTGGGTGGGAGCTTTACACTGCCTAACTATTACAAGACTCAATATCCAGTTTGCAGATAAATAACCATGTATGGTAAGAAGTAACCAAACACATAGTACTAAGTAAGCAAGGAAACAACCCTGTATGGTGGGGCCAATAGAGTGTTTGAGTTGTGAAACGCACTTTACGTTCAGATCAAATTCATCCATCTCTAGTAAAGTTAGAGAGTTATCAAAACTTACAAACCCACCACTACTTATATTTCTTGTCTCCTCTCTCTATCTATAGACACAAACAAATTACACGGATCTACACCAAATCTCAAAGTTCATCGACTTTGTCCATGAACTTCCATGTATACACACCACCAAAACACTATCACACATTTGATTCAAATTATTTGCTCACATTTATTCCACTATTTACTTACTAGTACTACACACCCCCCCCCCCTCCTCTCAATATGTGTGTGTGTGTGTTGATCTCGTCACTACACATACTCTCTCTCACTACATATAAACAAATTTCATGAGGATTTGTTGTAAGTATCCCAGATTCCTCATTTTCCATTCTCAGAATGACCAGTGCACTCAAAATAGTTTTATTAATGTAGATAAAATATTAATCACTGGCAGTAACTCTCAATACAATGTTTTACTCATCACTCAGTCGCACATAACTATTATGATGAAGTATTTAGGGAGCGTGTCAATTTTTGTGGGTAGAGAAGTTCATAATATTGTAAGTTCTAGGCCGCATTTGAGTCACACTAAGTATATCGTTGATCTTATCAAGAAATGTGGAATACAGGACAACAAATCATGTGATAAACTAGTGGCCTTACAGACTTCACTTGTGATAAAATTCACCATTTCATAATCATACTTGGTTCAGAAGTTTGGTGGAAGTTTTACACTATCTAACCATCACAAGACTCGATATTCAGGTTGCACACAACTCTATATGTCAAAGAATGCGCCAGAAAACAGTACAAAATTCATTTATCTCAAGAAAATTATTGAATATGCCAAACGAATATTGAAATTATGGATTGTAGTTCTCTTATGGTCCCCTAGTACTTCATGTCTTCTCTAATTTAGATTGGACATGATTTACATACGATGGAAGATTAACTTCATGGTTCTGTCTTCTCATGGGCGATGATTTGATTTCTCGGAGCTCAAGGAATAACACATTTTTTTGGAGGATCTACTGAAGTAGAGTATAAAAGTGTGGCTTTAGTTGCAGTTGAATTCAAGTAGCCGACTTATTTGTTGAGAAATTTGCGTATGTACAGCTAACATAAACTCATATAATATTTTTTTGTCACAACGCCTCATCTTTCTCACTGGATAAGAATTCAACCTTTCATTTAAGAATCAAGTAGATTGAGATGGATTTTCACTTTGTAAGAGTGTAGTTTTCTCAAAGTGTTCCATGTGTTCAACTCTGATCAGATTGCAAACATCTTCATATATCTCTTACTACACTGCCATTTAAAACTCTTCCGCTCAATCTTCGTTTAAATTGTCTGGTTCATCTTGAAGGGTTGGTGAGGTAAGGAGTTACGAGTAGTCATGAGAAAGTTATCTACTACAAACTATAGGTCATAAAGTGTAATTAAGCTCATTGATACACTGTATGTAACAACCCGTTTTAGTTCACTGTCATTTTTGCCAAGTACGTAGAATATTAATAGAAATCCTATCATCAAATGTGTGCGGGCAGGATTGAACTCTCACTCATGCATAATGGTTATAAGGGCATTACCAATACGTTGGCGACCAATTCACCGTTTGGTTACTGAAAATCTTCTTATTCATCTTCTCAATTCTCTCACATCTTCTTAGATTCTAACTACAAGATAGATTTCTAAATAACTTTGACATTTCATCCCTTTTCTTTAGGTTTGCACCAACCAATGTCTGTGTGCATTTCCTAACCAACAACCATATACTCTTTGAGAGTTTTGCCTCTCCCATTTTTTTTATTGGGTCCACATGCATGTATCTCTGTTGGATCATCATTTACCAGTAGTTGCAGTTTTTAGTTATTATTATTAAGAGTAAAATACACTTTTATTCCCCCTCCCCACAAGTTTGATGCGAAGACACTCTCACCCCTTTAGAGATCATATACACTCCCTAATTGTGACTGCAATAGTCTCGGGATAGAGCTTGTCACTCATAGTAATGTTTCGACAAAGTTTCCCCTTTGTAGTATGTAGTGACCCAATCATGGGTTGTAAGTGTCATGACATGTCCAGCCGTTGAGGCACCAGGTCAGAGGGTCGCACTAGGGCTCTGAGGTAATACATTGTTCACTGTTTCCGTTTTGTGCTTTCATTCTTGGGGCAGGGTGAGTAAAATGTGTGAATAGTGGGTAACTTGGGTTGAAGATAATTAGGGTGAAGTTGTCCCTAGGCTCAAAGCATTTGCTGGAATAGCGCTAAGGGGTGAAAGTGTCCTTTTCAAAACTACAAAGGTCGAAATTGTCTTTAAAATTATTATTGATCTCTAATTCATATTCCAACACTTAACCACGTCCCTAATTAAAAAACAAAAAGAAGTGAATGATTAAAACTAGATTAGAAGTAAGCAAGCACATAGTAAGAAGTAAGCAAAGCAACAACTCTATATCACTCCCCTTTGGTGGGCCCACGAGTGTTTGAGTTGTGAAACGGACTTTACGTTTAGCTCAAATCCATTTTTCCATCCCTAGTAAGTGTAAGAGAGTTACCAAAACTAACAAACTCAACACTTGTTCTGTTTCTTGTCTCCTTTCTCTCTCTCTATCTATAGACACAAACAAATTAGACGTATCTACACCAAATCTCAAAATTCATAGACTTTGTACATGAACTTTCATTTATACACACCATCACAACACTAACAATAACTCAAATCTCTATCACCCCCTCTGATTCAAATTCTCTGCTCACATTTATTCCACTATTTACTTACTACTACTAACCCCCTCCCTCTCCATCTCTCTCTCTCAATATATATAAATTAGTTGATCTCTTCACTACACATACTCTCTCTCACTACACACCTAAATTGCTTGCTTCCTTCCTTCTTCACCTCTCTAAATGGAAGCAGCAAGAGATCACACCCGAGTCATGATCAAAGGCAAGAGAACCAGAAGAAGAAACAACAACAACAGACCAACAACTGCTGATCACTCCTCCTCTCTTTCAACTACTCACTGCAGCAATGAATCAAACACCTTCTATGTTGCTTTATCAGAACAAGAATCAGAATCATCACAAGAAGAGGATCATCAGCTCCAAGACATGGCCAATTGCTTGATTCTCCTCGCTCGCGGCCACAATTTCAAGAACCCATCACCCAAACCTCACCGAGACCCCAACCGGAGCCAACCGCGAGCTCCGGAGACGAAACCGGTGGTGGGTTCTCAGGTGGTGTACCAGTGCAAGACCTGTGATCGGACGTTCCCATCGTTTCAAGCATTGGGTGGACACAGGGCAAGCCACAACAAGGCCAAGTTGGGTGTTGTTGCAAATGATCAAACACTTAATGGTGTGCAAGAACTGGATCATCATCATCAAGAAGAACCAAAACAGAGCAATCTCTGTTCTTCGTCTTCTTCGCCTCCGATTAATCTCTCTCAGAGCTTGTTTAATCATCTCCCTCCGAGGAAGCCGCCGTGTTTGTCGAACAAGGTTCACGAGTGCTCGATTTGCGGGGCGGAGTTCATGTCCGGGCAGGCCTTAGGAGGACACATGAGGCGACACAGAGTCAGTTCTACTACTACTAGTGGCGGCGTTGGCGGCGCTACGGTGGCGTTGGCGGTGGCTAATTCTAGTACAAGCTTGTGTTTGAGCAATCAACCAATTGGGTTTCAACAAGAAGATGAAGACAGTGATGAACAATTACATTTAGCAAAGAAGTCAAGAATGGTGATGTCTCTTGATCTGGATCTCAATCTTCCGGCGCCGGAAGACGGCGGTGGCGGCGGCCTCCACCACCACCTCAACTACCCATCTAAGCAACAAGAAACACCACTTGTGTTGCATAATTTGGTGGGTTGTCACTACTGAGTAGGGTGGTGGTGGTGGTGGTGGTGGTTTTGGGCTATTTGTTTTCTTGCTCTTTAAGGCAGCTATTTGCCTTTTTATTCTTCTTCTTATTGTGAATTGTTTTAGAAATTGGAAAGGATGTGAATTACCCAATTTACTACTCCCCATCTGTTTCTTGATTCATCCAAACATTCTTTTGAGTCTTTGATTTATACTCCTTCAAATTCTTTGGAAATGCATTATATATACTGTGATATATTCTTGTGAAAAGTTATATATATATCAGCAGTCAAATTTCACCTTTTTTTTCTTACAATTTGAGTTGTTCCAAGTTACAATATCTTTATATAGTACTGTAATATTATTTTTCTTTCTTTCTATGTTTTTGGATCGACGGGTGTGAGAGGTGATGCATAGCATCTCTTTTGTGGTTTAGCTGTATTCGTGGATTAAAAAAATGCAATCTTTTTTTTATAAGAAAAAAAAAATCAATTTGGAGTGTACTTTATGGATTTTGATTTGTTTTGGTTTTGCTGAAAAGAATGGAATATACTAAATCGCCCTCTCATTGTCAAAAGTCAAAGACAAAAATGAGAATATGTAAACATGAGTAAAAAATGGTTAATTACATTTTCACATAGTTCCACTATAAGTTTTGCATGATGACGGCTTTAATTTTTTCCTTAAGGTCCTAGGTTCAAATCTTACGGCGACTAATAATCCTGTCCGGACACCATCGGTTATCTAATTTTTTTTTTTTGCATGGTGCTATGAATTCTGATTAGGTTGCATTTATTACGAAGTACAAATTAATTGAATCTTGAATTACGACTACATTTGATATATTTGCATAAATCGTGAAGATGAAGCTCGCCAGTTTCTAGACAAGCTAAAAATAAAGTTTGATTGAGAAATTAAGCGACATGTAACTCTCTAAAGCGATTAAATGTTTAAATCTTTTGGATGATCAGTAAGTTATTGTTTTTCGAAAACTTATTGCTTGGATTCATTGCAAGCATGCACTTGGTCAAAATAAATTACTACTATCTGCATGCGAGTAATTAGTTTGATTTTTCAGGTATACGGAGCTCTCACAGATGAACAATACATTCATTAAATCATTTGTAACGGGGCGATAAAGTTGACTTATACTACTCTTTAAGAGTGTAAGAGGTAACTTATTTTTGTTAGTTTTCATTTAGAGCTTGACTAATTGATACATTTATAATTTGGCAGGAATTGTGACTATTCAAATCCGAATAGTAATTGTGACTTTTCAAACAATAATTAAATTAATTTTGATTTTTCAGTACGTGCCTTTTCAAATGGTTTTCTTCAAGTAAAAACAAATACCTCAAAAAATTCTCCTTGAGAACTCTCTTCTCATAGGAGCTTTGGTTAGTCACAAGAAGTAAGTGCCGCCATGGCATCCGGAGAGGAGAATAGGATTACGCAGAAGCACAGGCGTCATTGGGAAGAGGAAGATGATGAGGTTTTCGACATCAGCGAAGGATTGATCAGAAGGGCTGAGGAGGAACATAAGTATTGTCTTGTTGGTCGTTTTCTTTCTCAGAAACCGATTAATGAGATGGCTATGAAGGAGGTCTTCCAAACGAAAATCTGGAAGATGCATAAAGATGTGGAGATTGAAGAGGTTGGGGAAGGCATTTTTTCATTCAGATTCAGAACACCTGGATTGATGAACAGGGTACTAGAAGGTGGACCGTGGTCCTTTGACGACAATCTTCTAGTCCTTGAGAAATGGTCTCCAGATAAAAATCTTAATGAGTACTCCTTCAGTACCATTGAGATCTGGGTTCAAGCCCGTGGAGTACCTTTCCACTTGGTCAATGAGCATATTGGTCGCACGGTCGGGGCGCCCATTGGGAAAGTTTTACTGGTGGAATCAAGGATTGACGAGCTACGGAAGGGCAGATTCCTGAGGATTCGTGTCCTTGTTTCGGTGGATAAACCTTTGAGGAGAAGTGCAAAGTTCAGAATCAAAGGTGAGATGACTCTTGTTACCTACAAGTATGAAAGAATCCCATCGGTGTGTTTTTATTGCGGTTCTATCATTCATGCCACAATGCACTGTGATCTAGAGCTGACTCAAGAAGAGATGAACGCGGAGTGTCCTTATGGAACGTGGCTCCTGGCCAAACCGAGCCAGAATAGGCAGAAGCAAACTCCGGCGACCCACGGCGGAGGTGGACGTCCTCGGGGTGTCCGCCACCACAATTCTCGGTCAACTGGTGGGCAGGATCAAGACCATGATTTTCGGGATCTCAATCAGCATGGAGATCGGGATAAGGTTAGTGAGATGGGAAGGAAGATAGGGGTATCTAATCCCGTGGAACTAGGAGATAATGGAAATTTTGGAATACCGAATAAAGATTCGGATCAATTAGAATCAGAAGAGGATTTCAATTCTGATGGGATAGATGAAGATCACGTAGGAGAAGATAACTCTGATAGCCAGTTCAGATGTTACAACAATCCTATCCTAACGGCCGAAGATAGTGAACCTATGGCGGAAAGTGGTCGTAATATAGGAGAGGGAATCAAAGAGAAACTGAAGGATTTACAGATTGAAGATGGGAAGGGGACACCCGTAATTTTCTGCGCCCAGTCCACTGCCTCCAACGTGGACAATAAGAGTGGAGGGTTGCAGAGAAGGAAAGGTAAAGAGCTTAAGGACAGAAACAGGAAATCCCCGGAGACAATTACTACGCCAGAAATTCTCGATCGGCCGAAGGTGGATGTAAAGACTAAGGCGCGGACTGGACCAGTAAAGTACAGTCAGTTGGGAAGCAAGCTCTCGCCAGCGAAGAGGAAGACAACAGAGAAAGAGGAACTGTTCAACTTTGATGAAGAGGTACAAGGGGATGAGAAGAAAGGAAGAGCAGAAGATAATGAAGACTTGTGTCTGGAGGAGTCTAAAAATAATCAGACAATATCAACGGCGGTGGCTGCTGTGCAGCACCGCCGAGCCCAATGATTTGTTTGAGCTGGAACGTACGGGGGCTTGGGAACCTCCGTACCGTTCTGGAGCTAAAAGACCTTGTTAAGGTTGAAGCCCCCGATTTGGTGTTTCTTATGGAGACCAAACTGAAAAGTAGGAAGATGGAGAACGTCCGAAGAAAGTTGGGATTTGCATCAGGAATCCATGTCAATGCTAAGGGTAAGAGTGGAGGTCTCTCTCTTCTCTGGAGAGACGGGCTGGATGTGACACTACGGAAGTTCTCGAAGGCTCATATTGATGTATGGATCCAACAGAACGGTAAGAAGTGGAGATTTACGGGCATCTATGGAGAACCTGCAGCTGCAGACAGGTACTTGACATGGACATTGCTTAGAAGAATTAAGCCAGACGACGACTCCCCATGGTGTGTGTGTGGCGACTTTAACGCAATCACCAATGCGGAGGAGAAAAGAGGAGGGAAGACAGTCACCTATTCCCAGGTTGCTGAATTTTGCGAAACCCTTGCAGATTGTGACCTGAGGGATTTGGGATTTAGTGGGGAGAGATATACTTGGTGTAACAAACAAGTGGATGATTTCAATATAAGGGAACGGATAGATAGAGTTGTGGCTAACCCGTCTTGGCAAATCCTGTTCCCGGGGGCTCGTATTTCTCATCTGAGTAGTTTTAACTCAGATCACTCCCCTATCCTAATCAACTTGAGCAAGAGAATAAGACAAAGGGGAAAGAAGAGGTTTCTTTTTGAAGCCATGTGGCTTACGGAAGAAGGGATGGCTGATGTCATAAGGGAAGGATGGAAAAATGATGAAGCTGGGACCGAAAGCAGTGTCAACAAAAGACTCAATCGAGTTGCTGGTCGACTCCAGAAGTGGAGGAAAGAAGACTTTGGTAGTGTGAGAGGTAATATTAAAGATCTTAAGGAGAAGATTTCGGAGATTGATAAGGAGATACCTACGTCCTTAAACCTCTCTTCGAGAAAACGTCTCCAAGCAGAGTTAAATAAATGGCTCTTCAAAGAGGAAGTAATGTGGAAACAGAGATCTCGAGCAGACTGGTTGAGACACGGAGATCAAAATACTCGATATTTTCACCGCAAAGCTTCTCTCCGGAAGGCAAGAAACACGATTCAAGGGATTGAGGATGAGTATGGGGCTTGGCAGGAGGATCCGACGGTTATTACGGACACTCTCCAAAAATATTTTGCTGATCTCTTTCGATCAGATCGTCCCGGTGATAGCGATATGGCTCCAATCTTGGATTGTATCGCAACGAAGATTACCGACAGCCACAAAAGCTTTCTGGACAGAGACTTTAGTAGGGAGGAGGTTGAGGACGCCCTGTGGCAGTTTGGTCCGTATAAAGCTCCGGGTGTCGATGGTTTTTCAGCAGTTTTCTACCAGTCTATGTGGAATATTGTTGGTGATGAGGTAAGTTCCTTTTGTCTTCAAGTTCTTAACAGTGGTAGAAGCATTGAAGATGTTAATACCACCTTAATCACTTTGATTCCAAAAATCAAACAACCAAGGAAGGCTGCTGATTTTAGGCCAATAAGTTTATGTACGATTGTCTATAAACTCATTACCAAAGTTTTAGCCAATCGTCTTAAACGGGTCTTGCCGGATATTATTTCGGATACCCAAAGTGCCTTTGTACCGGGTCGGTTAATTTCGGATAATGTATTAGTAGCCTTTGAAATCATCCATTCTATGAAAACTCGGAAGAAAGGTAGCAAAGGATGTATTGCGCTTAAGGTTGATATGACTAAAGCGTATGACCGTATTGAATGGAATTATCTCAAAGCTGTTTTAATCAAATTGGGTTTCAGTGATAAGTGGGTCGATATCATCATGAAATGTGTCACGACCGTCAGATACAAGTTAATACGGAATGGTATCGTAGAGGGGGATATCAAACCTGAGAGGGGTATTCGACAAGGATGTCCCCTTTCGCCGTTTCTCTTTGTCCTCTGTAGCGAAGGCCTTTCTAATGCCTTGGATGTTGCTCAAGAGGCAGGACTTGTCTCTGGTGTTGCTGCTGCGAGAAGTGGTCCAAAAATCTCACATTTGCTGTTCGCCGATGATAGCTTTTTCTTTCTTAAAGCTACTGTGGAAGAAGTTACTAATCTACTTCAAATATTACAGATTTATGAACGAGCAACAGGCCAGAAAATTAATTTACAGAAGTCTACAGCAGCGTATTCTACAAATGTTTCATCGGAGACTAGGGAGGAGTTAACAGCGCTATGCTCGGTGAAGGAAGTAGATGATCATGAACGCTACTTAGGACTCCCAACTGCAATAGGAAAAAACAAGAATTTCGCATTCTCAGGACTGGTGCAGAGAGTTATTGCCAAAGCAAAAAACTGGAAAGGAGTTTACCTGTCGATTGCAGGTAGGGAAATCATGATTAAGGCGGTGGCGCAAGCTTTGCCCACATACACGATGAGCTGTTTCCTTCTGCCAAAAGGGGTTTGCGAGAAGTTAAAAGCGACAATAAACAAATTCTGGTGGGCTTCAGGTCAGAAGGAGAGAGGAATTCATTGGATGAGCAGTGATAAGCTTAGAAGTGCTAAGATACAAGGAGGGATGGGATTCAAACACTTATCTGATTTTAATAGAGCTATGCTAGCTAAAATTGGTTGGCGGCTGCTCACGAGACCAGAATCAATCCTTAGCAAAACCTTCAAAGCGAAGTACTTCGGTCAGAAGCAATTCCTTGAAGCGGAGTTGGGAAATAATCCAAGTTATGCTTGGAGGAGTATTATTGAAGGTCGTAAGGTACTCACCAAGGGATTGAGATGGAGATTAGGCGATGGAAACAGAGCTCGGATGACTGACCCTTGGATTCCCAGGCTCAATTCTTTCAAACCTACAAATGTGGAAAAGCTCAATGAGAGCCAGAAAGTAAGATCACTGTTAAATGAGGAGAATCAATGGGATACAGGGAAAGTGCAAACCTTATGTCATCAAGTAGATGTTGAAGCTATCTTGCAGATTCCACTTCCACCATTCCCAGTTCCAGCTTCCATTATTTGGCACTTTACAGATAACGGAGTATACTCTGTTAAGTCGGGGTACCGGATCCTACAGCAGAATGAGGAAGCAATTAGTGAATGTACTTCAGATCCACAGAAGGTGACTTGGTTAAAGAAGATGTGGAGTGCAAAAGTACCGAGTAAGATTGCAATCCACTCTTGGAAGGTTTTGCAAAATGCCATCCCTACATTAGGAAATCTCAGAAGGAGAACGGTCATCTCCCAAGGGCTCTGCCAGATCTGCAAGGAAGAAGAAGAAGACGGTACTCATATCTTCATGAAGTGTAAATTTGCGAGAGGAATTTGGAAAGACCTGCTGGGTATCGACTTTCTCCGAACACGACGAGGTGATATCTCAGAATGGATCAAGGTAATTCTGCAGGAAGAAACACAAAGCAAAGTCAGAGTTTTTCTAACAGCCCTATGGGCGATATGGGGAGCAAGAAATAAGTGGCTTTACGAAGGAATCAAGTCAAGTAAAGAGCAGGTGGTCCAATTCATCAATGAATACCTGGTGGAATTTGATGAACTGTTGCAGAAAGACCCAGAGAGGACGAAGAATCAGACAGATCCGAAGGCCATTCCGGAGAAACCACCATGGTCTCCACCGCCGGCGGGGAGATTCAAGGTCAACGTCGATGGAGCTTTTTGCCCAAAAACAGCAAATGGTGGGATCGGAGTTGTGATTAGAGATGAGTTTGGAAGACTAGTGGCTGCTATGGCCAAACGGATCCACCGGAGTTCGAACGCCAGAGAAGTGGAAGCGATAGCGTTGTGGGAGGGGAGTAAATTCGCCTTGGAGATGGTGTGTCTCTCCACCATCATCGAGAGCGACTCTAGAACTATCTGCAGATGGTTCCAAGAAGATAACATTGACTTCTCGCTCGGTGGAGTCTATCTCGAGAAAGCTCGACAGAGCTTTAATGGGTTTAGACACGTAGCCATCAGATACACGTGTAGAAACTCTAATCAGGTAGCACATGGGTTAGCAAAATATGGGGCCTCAATTGAGGGCTCTGAATCGTGGGTAGAGGAAGGCCCGAAATGGGTCCAATGCTTAGTGGACTCAGACTGTATTAATGTAGCCCATTCTGATTAATAAAAGTCTACCTTCTTCTCAAAAAAAAAAAAAAAATGGTTTTCTTCACAACATTATAGAAGGGAGTGATAACACAAAATGTTCACTCAAACTTGTCAACTTTATATCCTCATTTTTTTCTTATATATTTGTAGTTTTCTTCGGAGAATCAACATGTTTTTCAAGAATACACTATAGTACTATACCTTGCAGTGCTTGAGCAGGCCTCACAATCAGACTTAAGTGGAGAACGAAACAATTTATCGTTGAAGACATTTTTTCGTTCCGACTTATTTTAATCGGGTATATAAAACTTAAGGAAGCCATTTATATGTCCATTATTCATTTAAAAGCATTTCATTTCGACTTATTTTAATCGGGTATCAAATGGAAAAACTGAATTGTGGACTTTGAAAGAGTATACTACATTAATTTTTCTCCTGGATCTTGCTTATGCACTATGAAAGAGTATACTACATTAGTTTCTCCTGGATCTTCTTTATGCACTATGCACCGGGTCACTATGACTCGGTGATTTAGTTAGCAGTTTGGTAAAACAATGCAATAATTTAGTGTTATTTTCATGGTTTTGTAGGGTTATCAAATTCTTGCATTGTTTTGCTAACCATGCATATCAAAGTGATCCTCAACAAATCAATTGAAAAGATTCCGGAGAAACAGATACAGATGTAGCATTACTTTTTGTCTTCGTAAAATGTATACATAGATATAGACTATGCACACACATATACATGAGGTATATTTATTACTAATCATATTCATGTCATTTTATGCATCCTTTTTAATGAAAATGTTTGGTTTGATAGGGTCATATGAAGTATAATTTGAGACTTCAAGCCCAGTCCGAAAGCAACTAAAGCCCAAATATGAATATTAGATCAGATCGTTACAATAAGAGCAAGCCCGGTCGGTAGTAAAGCCAAGATACTCACTCAAATTAAACCCAAACACAACAAACTTGTCATTATGGAAGTACTTTGTTAAAAGGAGTTTATAATCAATAATGGGCTAGCTTTGGGCTAGTTATTGATAATAATCTTAACACTGCCACGAATCACGATCTCACAAGTCACACCTTCTCAATCAAATACTATATTTGTTTTTTCTCTTTCAGCTTATTCCACTTTTTGACACTATTCACAGAGTCACTTTGACCCAGTAATTTAGCTAGCAAACGATACACGAATTTCGTAATCTTTGCATGATCTTGTAGAGTAAATTTTATTTTACAATATTACGAAAAAACTGTTAAAATTTACATGTGTTTGCTATCCAAATCACCGAGTCAAAGGGACTCTGTTGCGGGTTAAAAAGTCAACTGAAGTGAAAGAGAAGAAACAGAGGTTATACCATGTATTGACCCGAGCTACTTGTTGATACATCCCCCAAAATGTTAATATTGATTTATTAGTATAAATAAAATATACATAACAAATAGTAAAGTATTTTATTTTATTTATTTTTTTTTATTTTTTTTTTTGAGGAAAATATCAACATTATTGATAATTAGGATCATCGACCCTAGAGTCCAAATCAAGTACACTTCTAAGCCAACCTGGAGCAACAAAAAATACATCAACATCTTCATTCAACTCCACCACCTATTGCCCCACCGTATGCGCACTTCTATTTGTGTCTCTGGGGGAGAAAACGAGTACGTGCTGTTGGGTATTTCCCACCAAGCTTAAAGCTTGTTTAACCTTCCAACCACTTTCAGAAATATCCAGGTCCTCTTCCTCTCTGTGATCGGTGCTGCTCCACATAGCTTGTTTCGTCAGTCGACTCCAGAGATCTGCAATTCACTTCGAATCTGTCTCAATAATTGGGTGATTGAGATTCAACTCGTTGATGAGTTTTACAGCTTCGAGAAGTGCCCCAGCTTTCCCTTCTTTGGCAGAGCTCCCGAACGGGAGTTTTATACCTTTTCCAGCGACGAGAGATCCATCCTCATTCCTGGCCACTACGCCGGCACCCGCGAGCTTTCGGTTACTACACCATGCAGCGTTAAAATTTACTTTACACCATCCACTTGGCGTTTTTGACCAATTCTCCGGTGGTTTATTTGTATTTGAGCTCAAGTCCCCCTCCCGTCGATTCTCTATCACAGAGTTGTTTTCGGCAATGAGATCTTCCACTTGTGAAATCAGCTCAGCCACAGACTTTGTTTTTTGATGGAAAACGATTTGGTTCCGGTTATTCCAAAGAACCCAAACGCCAGCACAGAGCTTCTCCCTTCCGTTTTTATCCAGCTTTTCAAAAATTTGGGCGAACCATACTCTGAAAGTAGACTCGATAGCTGGATCGAACATCGGCAGGAAGGCATTCCACAATGCCACCGAAGTCTTGCAGCGCCCAAATACATGAAGTTTCGTCTCTTCCTCTTTGTCACAGATAGGGCATCTACTCGGGACATCAACTCCTTTCCTTCGTAGAATCACCCTAGTAGATAGACAATTGTTAACAGCCCTCCATATGGGATAGATAAATCTCTTTGAGAACTTTTGGGTCTAGAGAGCTTTCAACCAAGTTGGAGATTGTTGATTGGATGAACTACCATAGTTTGATTCAATCATCTCCAACATTTTATAGCCGGAGCGGACCGAAGACTTGCCGTTGACTTCGTAATTCCAGATTAACTGGTCAACTTCGGGTTCCTCCGGAATTCCAATCTTCAAGACCTCCTCAATTTCTTCCTCCCAAAGTACTTCCTTAAGCTTATTCATATTCCAACACAGGTATCTATCATCAATGAGTTGAGCTACCCGAAGGTTACTATTTTGACCCGCCGGAGTAATCGGCCTAAAAGTCCATTACCTTCAAAGCCACGGATCATTAAAAACCTTCAGACTTTCGCCATTCCCAACCCTCCATCTAAGGCCTTTCAACAACACCTTCTTGCCTGCCAAGATACTCATCCATGCAAATGAGCAACCCTTGGACAGTGTTGCACCCAACAGTCCAGTTTTGGAGAAGTATTTTGCGCGAAAAACCTTCGCCACCAAGGAATTAGGGTTATAAAGGAATCTCCATTCCTGTTTGGCAAGAAGATTAAGATTGAATTTTGTCAAATCTCTAAAATGTAGGCCACCATGAGTACGGGGGAATTGTAGTCTCTTTTTCGACATCCAAAACATCGGCCGTTTATCGATTTTGGCCCCCCCCCCCAAAAAAAAGTTTGCAATCAAAGAGTCAATTTTTTGACAAAACCCCACTCGGAAGAAGGAAGCAACTCATCGAATAGGTAGGAATTGATTGAATCACTGATTTGATGAGTATTTCCTTGCCCGGAAAGGACAATAACTTCTCCTTCCAAATTTTAAGCTTGCTTTCAATCTTCTCAGTTACCCCTTCAAACTCCGAAGTCTTCCTCCTACCGATATGTGCGGGGAACCCAAGATAGCGATAATGCAGTGCTTCAAGTTTGACAACCATCGAAGCACTTAACTCCTCCTGCTTTCTTCTACTAATATTCGGAGTAAAAACAATAGAAGACTTTTGTAAATTCACCTTTTGACCCGTTGCTTTCTCATAGAGTTGAAGTAAGTTCCTCAAAGTGGAAACCTCCTCCGGTGTTGCCTTCGTGAACAATATACTATCGTCCACGAAAAAAAAGATGGGAGATGACGGGCCCTCCATGTGAGACGACAAGTCCTGAAAGGGCACCATCGTTTGTAAGACCCGTTAGAGCACACGATAAAGCTTCTCCACAAAAGAGAAAAAGGTACGGCGAAAGGGGACATCCTTGACGAATGCCTCGGGTAGGGGTGATATGTCCCATTGGCCGGCCCTTTATGTTGATGGAGAAAGTTGTCGTCGACACACAATCCATAACTAGTGAGATCCATCCATTCCCGAAGCCCAATTTAACCAAAGCAGCCTTGAGAATTCCCCATTCAACTCTATTGTAGGCTTTGCTAATATCGGTCTTCAAATCTAGATAGCCTTTCTTGCCTTTGATACGATGTTGCATGGTGTGGAGAAGCTCAAACACCGTGAGCACATTGTCCGTAATAAGCCGGACCGGAACAAAAGCACTTTGCGTCTCGGAGATCAAACTTGGTAGAATCTTCTTGAGTCGATTCGCCATAGTCTTGGTAACCAATTTATAAATAACTGTGCACAAACTAATTGGGCGAAAATCGGCTGGAGTTATTTTTTTATTTAGCTTGGGAATGAGAGTAATCACAGTATGATTAATGTTAGCAATACTATAAACTCCATTCAAAACATCAAGAACATAGTGACATACCTCATCACCCACAATACTCCAGTATTTTTGGTAGAAGAGGGCTGGAAAATCGTCAATTCCTGGGGATTTTAAGGGCCCCATAAGTTTCAGACTAAACTCCACTTCCTCCCTAGAATAGGGGCTGACGAGCGAAGATTTTTGTTCCTCCGAAATCTTCTTCTGCATGAAACTGAGCAGCACCCGTATGTCAGCCTCGTCCGGGTTAGCCGAACTAAACAAATATTGGAAATATCTCTCCAATCTAGCGGTAATATCGGTGTTCTCAGTAAGACATCTTCCCTCTTTGTCTTCAATACCCGTAATCATGTTTCTTGCTTGCCTCGCCGAAGCTTTACGGTGGAAATACTTAGTGTTTTTGTCCCCTTCACGTAACCACTGAATTCGCGATCTTTGTTTCCATTGTAATTCCTCGGCCATCAGAAGATCGTTTATCTCTTTCTTTAGACTCCTCTTCTGGTCAATGACTTTCTGACAATGCATTTTGTTTTCCAGATTTGTCAACCTTCTCCTCAAACGCTTCAGTCTCAAGCGGACATTACCAAACACTGTTTTCTTCCACTGTTGCAATCTCCCAGCTGTCGTATATAGCTTGTCCATTACGTTACCCGTACCTTCGGTCCAACTCTGAATGATTTCTCCGAGTAGTCCTTCATGCCTCATCCAACATTGTTCGAATTGAAATCGTCGTTGACCCACTCCACCCTCTCCAGTGGCCAAGTTGAGACGAAGCTCTAGTGGGCAGTGATCCGACGTAGTTGTCGGTAAGTTTGTAACCTTATCCCCTCCAAACTTGGTTCGCCATTCGATATTGGCGAAAGCACAGTCCAACCGCTCTCTAATAATTGTCTCTTCTTCTTGATTGTTACACCATGTAAAGCGAACGCCCGACGCACCCAGGTCTTGCAGATCGCACTCCCCCATAGTTTTCCTGAATTCTTCAACTTGATTAAACTTAACTGGACGACCTCCTTCTTTCTCATCCGCACAACTAATCGCATTGAAATCTTCGAGAATACACCAAGGACCATTAAAGACTGTGCTCAATCGTCTAATAAATATCCAAGAGTTGTGTCGTTCATGCCTAACTGGATCACCATAGAATTCGGTCAATCTCCAAGGGTCCCCTCCCTCTTTGATGTCAACGAGACAAACAATATGGTAAAAGGAGGCAAAGCGTATTGTAACAGAAACGTACTCCTTCCACATAAGTGCTAGACCTCCACATCGATCCACACAATCGCAATAGTAACCATCTTGCATACGCAACTTGTCCTTTATCTCAATCATCTTTGAACCAAACAATTTGGTCTCCATAAGGAAAACCAACGTGGGATTTGATTCCATTACCAGGTCAGTAAGGGGAAGAACGTTGCGGGGATTCCCAATCCCCCCCCCCATGTTCCAGCTGAGGCAACTTATTGGTCCCGGCAGTGCTGCATCGCAAGCACCGCCAATTCTTGATAGTTTTTGTCACAGCATTCCGAGTTTTCCACCTCCATTCCCCCATGAGTATCATGATCTGAGGTTAAATTGTTACTAACGTTTAAGTCTAGCATCAGACCCGTATCATTCTGATTTCCATCCTCCTCCCCTTGATTCGGATTATTCACTGCTTTATTTTGGGTCGGGTCAGTCTTTTCCGAGCTTTTTCGTTTCACATGAATCTTTCTTCTAGAAACCGGGTCGGCCACCGGAGCGGGTCTTTTACCAGATTTCATCCTCGTCCCAGATTTCTTTGCCTTGAATGAAAGACTTTTATGAATCGAAAAATCAGTGGAAAATTCCTTGTGGGAACTCTTGTCAATCATGGGATTAGTCATGATATTGTCCAAATCAAAGATTGACTTATCTTGATTGGTTGAAGCTTTATCACTTCTTCCCGAGATTGATTTTGTTTGATTTGAAAATCACATTTTTGGCGCCCACATGGGTTTCCCTTTTCTGTTAGGGTTTTCTTGGACCATTTTACCCTTTGTCGCCGCTGCTCCAAGATGCTTGCCGGATGGTTCAGGACCGCCAGCCGGAGCCTGAATCTTCGCCTTTTCTGTTTTGTCAATCTTCTTTCTGCTGGAGAGCAGCCACCGTCCGTACTCCCTATGATCTGACGTGAAATATCCTTCGGGTTTTTCAAGGCATCTGGCTGGGGGATGATCAACACATCCACACCATTCACATAAAGATGGAATACGTTCATATTTGAAGTCGAACCAGACAGTTCCTCCATCTTCGATTTCCACTGGTCCTCTTCGGAGAAAGGGTTGATTACTCAACATCCTCACTCGCACCCTAATAAAGCGCTCGTTCGGTTCCCCTTCGTCTCTGAGATCAACTGTATGGACCTCCCCCCAACTTCGCACCTATAATTTCTCCAACTTCTTTATCTATTAGGTAGAAGGGAAGCCCCGAAATCTGAACCCAAACAACAATGTTGTTGAAGTTCGTTTCTTTTGCCGACTTCCCAACTTCCATTCTTTGAGAAGAAGTAGTTGGTCATCAAAAATACAAGGTCCACCGTATTGTATTCTCATCATGGTATCCTTGGAATCAAACTTGTAAATGAACAAATTTGGTTCTACATCCACGATCCGCAGTTCTTCATCCGGGCACCATAGATTTTTGAAAAGATCCTTCATTACTCCCCGGTTGATCGGTTTGTCTCCGACGAACTTACCTATCAGACTGAACTCAAAACCCTTTCGAGCTCGGTCACTCGTATCCTTTCCGATCACCGTGACTTTGCATTGATTTCCCTTGCTGTGATTTTGATCCTCTCCTTCCATTGTTGAAGGTCGAACTCCACAGTTACGTCTAGGTTTTCTCTCTCTATGAGGAGAGAGAAATTTTTTGATAGCTTAATAACTATCACAAAATTTACAAGGAGCCTTTTCGTATTTTCTTTTATGATAATTACTCTGGAATCAATCAAATTCAATAATCAAACTATTTAGTTCGTCTCAATCATACGTTAGAAAAATCAAGTTTTTAAAAAGAAGGTTGTTATGCTTTCCCAATTTTTCATCATCCTGTAACTTCACATCTTACGTGTCAAGATATGATTGTTGGTAACCATTTATTTTAAGATCTTTCTATAATCATATCACCAATCAAAAGCATCCACATTGGAGGTGAACTTTAAAGGTGAAGAAAAAGGGGGACGTTTAGCATTTTCCTTCTAAAAAAAGTCATATTTTAAAAATTTGAGACATCTAAGTTTCCAAATATGATGAATGTCTTATGAAAGACTGTCTTTACCATTACACCAACTAACGACTCGGCCCAATAATGAAATGTCCCAATTTTAAACAATAATGAAGGCTATATATGTAAATTTCACAAGCATTTGAAGCATATAGTTGGTGTCACGCGATTCTCTTCCGATAATTTGTCTCCCAACTTTGAACTATCTCCTTCTTGTATTTTTTTATATATATTTTTCTTTTACAAAGAGAGTCCCGAATGTTGTATTTGTCTTATGCCTCCGAAAAACTAGAGACATCACTGGTCTTGTAGACACCTATCGGCTACTTTTTAGTTTTTATCACTGTAGTGATGGCTACTTTGTATCACTTTAGAGTAAAACCAAATGAAATTTGTTGTTTGATTATTGTCAGAAAATTTTAAAAATATTAGCTTAGTGTTATGACTTACGATGATACTTAATTAGCTCAATTGTTAACTCATCCTTAGCGAAGAAACTTGTATTCATGTAAACAACCAGTGTTTCTTGAGGTATAAGTGAGTTGAATTCTTGTATGACAAGAAATATAACTAATCGAGTCGAGAAAGAAAAGGAAAACAAACCAATACTCTCAACTATACTATCAAACAATTAGGAGAACACAATAACTGATTATTTCAAGGGTTTAGGTGGATGGGGCTTTGGGCCTAATGCTTTTTCACACGGCCCATAAGTCTTTTAGTCCTGGTTAGGTTCATTGTTTTGGGCCATGTTATTTAGCATCATGTTTTTAGTTCTTATGTTTTCTATTATTACTCACGATGCTGGCAGGTTGTCTTGCAGGTTGAAGGATGTCTGTTTTTCACCCGTTGTACTACTTCTCTACTTTTATTAATGAAATTCCACGTTTCGCACAAAAAAAAGGCTGATTATTTTCGTCAATTATATATATATATATATATATATATATATATGTGATACCATTAGTTGACTTTTTTAGCACCCTCGCTCGTTGCCCTAGTCTCGTCTTTCTTTGTATAGGGTAGGGGGCTTCCTTATCTAAACTAGAAGAAGATTTCTTCGAAGCGACTCTTAAGTTGGGATATTGGCAGAAGGTTCTTTCCACGGCGATCGAATAGCAAGCATCCTTGAAGCACATTCCTTGTTTGTTATAAAAAAGGTTTTCCTTTAGTTCCTTTATGACTGACTTCCATGCCTTTCTCTTAGTAAAGTAGGCAAGTCAGAATGCTTGGGGCCTGCCCTTCTCCTGTAGTCGTCAACTCGTTCTCTTAACAGCTTCGATCGAGAGTCAAAGGATTCCAACCACTTGAATGTCAGTACCAAAAACCGGTGCCTTGCCAACTCCACTTGGCTATATATATACTCCATACCATGGTTGGTTGCTTGCCTTTCTGCATCTTCTCTTCTAAGACCTTATATTTGAGTTGTAACGAGGGAGACGATTCAGATAGCTGGGGATAGCCTGAGCGACTTTAAGAGGTTCCTATTACACGCTTTATTAATTATATAAGTAAACCATTCATTCCTTCCTAGATCAGCTAAAACGAGGTCTCGTAAACTAACCTTTCCTATTACCTATTGGCCTTGTCTTTGAAGTCTTTGAGTAGCATCCCTTTTGGGGGTAACAACCCTTTCCACTTTGGTATCCTATTATAACCGGATCCCTCTCCTTTCAGTCGAGTGGTAAAACCCTCTCCCGCTGTTCGAGTGCTAAAGCCCTCTCCTTGGACTATGGGGAGCCATTAGCTCCTTAATTGGTATCTAGTTGCCTAACTGCCATTGCCATCCCCGCTTGATAACCTCTCTTCCTTCCTGGTGAACATCATTGTTAGTGTGAAAGCAAAGATCTTGTTTAATAAGACATTCCTGTTTTTACCTTCTTTCAACTGCAGTTCTTGCTGCAACTGCTCTTCTTTCTTGCTTCATTGATTGAGAATGGGAACCAAGTAATGAGACCGGATGCTAACTGAAGCTCCTCCTTTCTCGATGAAAGTGAATGGAACAATTCATCTAAGATGCATGTATCAGACGTAGTGAGTGCAGGCTGCTTCAATCGATTATGCACCTTTACTTAAGGCCTTTCAGGTACCAGGTCAACAGAGCGGGGGCCACCCCAGAGACCAAAGGTCGAAGGCCTCGGGTGCACCGATAAGACAGAGGGTGAAAGACTCAACCACGCGGGAGAGGGGGCGAAGTACCGTCGATCTGTCCGGCTACTGATTCAAGATTTCTTCCTGCGTTCTGCCCTAATAAACTAATAAATAAGATCAATCATTTCAATAACCTTTCCGGGAAGCAGGGGAGCTGCTCTAGAACAAGACAAGTCAACCAGACGTGTCGCGACAGAACAAGCCTATGATAAAAAAAGAAAGAGAGTAAACAGGATCAAAGACTGCTCGGGCAGTACCATAGGCGTAGAGTAGATAGGGAGCTCCGCTTCCTGTAAGGAGAGTCAAACAAACCGGCCGGTCTTTGCATCGAAGCGAAGGGCTTAGCACTTCATCTTCGCCCTCTCTAACTTCCTTTGACTGATGTATGGGAGATGGGTAAAGACCTTTACCTTTCTCCAAATCAAATGGTTGTCAACCAACCATAAGCAAGTATTTCAACTGAATAGATAGCTTCATAACTGCTTCCCGCATGAAAATGTAAATAGATAGTTCTAATCCCTAGAAGAGGATCGAGCTCTCTTCTTCTTCAGCTTCACAGGCATATGTATGAATACTCCCTTTTAGACCTCGCAAGCTTCCCGAGGAAGCCACAATAGGAAGAACAACCTCTTAGTTAAGTTTTGCAAACTGTCCGAACCACTGGTAATATTCCCAGCTACAAAGAAGACACACAAGACCAGGCTCCCTGAGAAATCCTCCAGTGGAAAGGATCGGAATATGTTTCTTTCTTTCTATTCTTCGTGAGCCCGAGCCCTTGGCTAATGTAATGACAGAGACGGTGACAGTGCCAGTTAGAGCTCATTCATCGGCCGACGATAGCGGTTGGTTGTACCAAACTAATGTGGTACCTGCAATAGAAGAAAACGAATCAATCACCTTGATTTGATTGATAAGAAGAAGAATGCCCTTCTTTGGTTTTGAGACTTTCTCTTGAGTTTAGAATGGGAATATCTAGGATAACCCTAACTCCCGCTCTCTATAGCTTATTAATAAGGGCTCATTTAGAGTCTATTCGCTGCTCTAATCCTCAGAATATGAAACCGAATATCTTTAATATGGATATATGTATCTGGATCTGCCTTAAAAAGGCATGAAAGGACTGCTTCTATAGCTAGTGAGTAAGGCTCTATACGGACTTTTCGAAGAGATAAATCTCCCTTGCTTGACCCTATTGTTAAAGATTACAGAATCGGCTCATTCACTAGAACTACTGTTACTATATAAGGTGCGGGTCAGCCCGATTCACTCGTCCAACTAAGAACAGCAATCCTCCCTAAGCCAGGGAGCGGGTCATCTAGCTGTTGATCGAGCAAGGGAGAAGAGAAAAGTAAAAGAGAAGAATAGGGACTCATCTTCTCTATTGGCAATGAAAGAAAAGAAATGAGGAGCCCGTTAGGGGTGGAATGCCTCTTTGATTATTTACTCTATACAAGGTGCTCTTTCTACTAGCTAGATGTTCTAGATAGTATTCCCTAGGAGAAAGCTCGGTGAGTCAACTAGCCTTGGTTCACGATTCCCATCATCCAATCCATCCGACAAGGAAGAAAGTCAAGAAGACGAGAAGGTACCTCTCAACGCAGGCCGACAGGACGTTCTAGTACCAGAATTAGTAGCGAATATAGATGAGAGAGCTTCCGTGCTAAAAGCAGAAGCAGAAGAAGAATACCCTGAGAAAAGGACTTGAGGATGAAGCCTGATGTCCGAAGGTGGCTTACACCAATATCATTAGAAAAAGAAGCATCGCTCTTCAAGAAAGAGAGATTTAGCCGCAGAAGGAACAGCCCTTTCCTTCGACCAACCAAACCAAAGTAGCCTGATCTTTCACCTGCTAAAGTAGCCTTTAAGGTAATTCCTCATCTCTCGGACCATCTCTATTTAATAGAAAAAGCGAAATATTCCTATCATCTTCATTCCCTTCGTTCTTTCTAACGGTTGCAGCATAGCTCGCGTAAGAGAAGAGGGCTTGTCCCCACTCCTAAGATCAGCTAATGAAGGCTGCTTTCAACTGGAACACTCGCCGACCATTACTATAAGTATTTCAGAGGTACTTCGCCCACACGTAATCTAACTAAATGGGTGCCTAAAATGAGACTTTTCCGAGAGAGATAATAAACCATACTTCATTGGTATCGTCCTTAGCTTAGCCCTCGGTCTTTGTTCACCCTATAAGACATCTCTGGCATACTCGTCTCATTAGGGGCGGGCTTACAGACCCGTTCTACCTGTCTTCGTCCGAAGCGAGGACTTAACCCTTGCTTCATCAGGCTCCCGATTTCACTATTCCTTTGAGGATTTCAAGAACTAAGGTAAACAGAACAACCCAACTTTTATAAGTTGTAGATATGCCGGGTCAGGTGCAGAAGGTCTTCGATCGAACGAATCCCCTAAGGTAAAGCTAGTGGTAGCAGACGTACCAAACCCTATTTTATTAACCGAAACTTCCTCTCAAAATGAGAGTTGTCCATCTTCCCTATCGGTACTTTTACCAACCCTCTTTCCTTTAATAGAAGGGTCGTTCTCGAAAAATCAAGGGTTGTCTCTCATATAGCGATCAAAATCATTAATCAAGTTTTCTTGGGGGGGATAGTTCAAGAATTGAATTCTTTCTATCTCACCTATCGGCAACTTGACCAAACCCCTCTTTTCCTTCGTACGAGGGTCATATAAAATGAAAAAGTTCTCTCTCCCCTATGGGGACTTTGACCAAAGCCACTTTCATTAAGGCAAAGGGTATCGAATTTGAATTCGTCGCTATCTCCCCATGGTCGAAAGTACCCATTTTGGCCTGTTTTGGGGGTTAGTCCCCTTAATAAAAGAGGATTTTGTTCAAAAACACAGGGGTTAAAAAAACTCTTACTTTCGATCTCTCGTATTTATTCGCTGGGCATCACCTTTCAAGTGGAGTGGGCCACTAGGTAGGGCATCGTAGTAGAAGTAGAATCAGACAGGCTTAGCTTGCTATCTTTCCTTCTTTGCTCGAAATTTCCTTCGTTTGTTCTTGGTTTACTTCGAATATTTCCCCTTGGGGGCTTGTCCCACTTCTTCCATTGATTCCATCTAGCCAAGTAAAATATTTGAGATGTTTTGTTCTCTAAGAAGAGATGTCCGATGGCATCTTGCCCTCTTTGTCCAATACCATAATAAGATGGTGAGAAGACACTGACCGAATGCGTCTTCAGGTCGAAAATACCTCTCGATCCTAAAAGTAGAAGACCTATGCCGGAATACCGGTCTTACTTTACTCGCTGATTATACAAATATATATACAGATTCCCACCAATGCATACAATAGCTCTTGCCTCGGGTGAATTATGTCGGGCATCGATCCGGGCCAATGGATGAAAGGGCTCTTTCTCTCTCTCTCTCTCTCTCTCTCTCTCTCTCTCTCTCTCTCTCGTGTTTTACTCTCCCTGAGTATGTCCCCAATTATGGTAGATGAGAACCGACAAGATGTCTATGAAATTACCTTAATATAACGATGCGATGCGACTCGAGCGGCTTCACTTTCTACTAAATTATCCCTTCTTTCTATCAGTCTTTCACCTAATAGGTAAACCATTTCCTCACTCGAGTAGTTCCATAAAAGGAGATAGGTTTTAACAACCTTCTAAGATCTAAGATAGGATAGGAGCGATGGTCCCAACCCGACCTACTACTCTGGCTCTGGGAATCGGGATTCGTCGAGCTTCCAACCATCTACATACTGAATTCGCAGGCCAATCAATACAGACGCGATTGGAACAACGACAGCGACAGCGGGTCAGTGCAGTTGAGAAAGAAGGTCCTTCTCTCTTGGTTTGGATTGACTCAGAGGGATTCTATTCGACTACCATTTCATATATGCATTTCGGAGGTATTCCAAGTAGAATCTGAGCCCATACTCGAGGTTTTGTGCAGTTGGTGTAATATAGGAATGGGGCTTCCGGTTAGATTCGCAGTCTCACCTCTTTCTTCTGGTGTCTAATCGACCGGACTCGAACTACCTTACTTACGTCTACGTAAGCTCGATCCTTATCCTAAAGAAGCAGATGCTTATATTATATGTTCGAGCTGGAAATGGAATTTTATTTCTTCCTTTTGCGGTTCTGTTTGCTCCGGCATCTAAAAGCTAGTTGTGATGGAGAGAGGGGCCCAGATGTTAGTTCTCGCGTTTCCTCTGCATCATCCCTTATATCCCGGTAGAAGGGCATGCTAGGATTTAGTTCTAGCCAGATCAAAGTCTTCTAAATCTCCGCGCATTCATCATCATTCAAATTGGCAAATGAAATGGCTACTATGGACCGATTCATAAGACAACTCTCCTCCCAATGAAGCGTATTGGGAGCTGTGGATCGTGAATAGGGTGGAATCTCCTCCTCTACTACTAGTCGAGTAGGTCAAAGGCTCCTCTTAGTCCAGCGCATAAATAACCGAAGTCTCTTGCTTGGCGCCAAATTTTGAAGCTGGGGTCGCGAGCATTCGCTCTTGAGCGGACGGATCCGTCGAGGGGGGCAGAATATCTAAAGCCCGATCCGTGATGTTTCGATTGAGAACACCTACTGGTGACTTGAATGTGATTCGATGCGCCGACCACTTCAAATTTTCTTAGTGCGTTGGGACTCCACAAGCTCTTACTCGAGGTATTCGCGCCGCTTGGATATGATCAGAAGGAGCGTTCCGGTTGACTTCGCACTCCTGCATCTTTCATTTCAGGTGATCAATTGTCATGACTCGAACAACCTTACTAAAGTCCTTGCGCGTAAGCTTAGTCTCTCGCCGTCTCTCCTCCCGGCCTCCCAACTCGTATGCTCGAGCGGCCAAGCAGATCAAGTCACATAATGGTGCATTCCATTGGGCGAAGCGAACAGCAAACTCTTCTTACTTAATGTCCTACCTTGATTGCTTTTTGTTGACATGAATTTCTGGTAACTATCTTCATGTTGGTCCGAAATAAGGAAATAACCAATCAATAACAATGAAAGCATTCATACAAATTAGGGGCAATAAAGTAGGTCAAGTGCTTCCATCTGGTGCAGCATATTCTGCGACTTCTCCTTCCCAGAGCCAAACAAGCTGCTATAAACTACTAGAAAGATCAAAGACGTCGAGGCCATAGTGGCTGCTGGTATTCTTACCTAGTAATATAATATAATTAATAGACCACTTCGAATATTAATATTCGAACTATAATACAAATATGTATACCCCGAAGTGAGGTAACAACCTCCCAGGTGAAAAAGAAAGATAAGCGCCCGAAACTCCTTCTCGTTGTACCAAAGCCGAACAAGAAGAAAGCAAACAAAGTCGTGGTCGTAGAAGATACTTTCATATCTCTTCCCTTTCATATAATATAGGAGATTCACTACAATTCATCATTCTCGATCATATCATCATTCGAATTTCATTTCTCATCATATCATCCTTAAAATTTCGTTGCTAACACCATCGATTCGAGTTATACCGAGAGAGATGTAGAATATGGCGAATCACCTTACCTTACGAAAGGCGCCAATCGATGTTAAAAGCAGAAGAAAAGGCCTCTACGTTCGTCGACGAATACTCAAGGAAAGCTCCTTCTCGCGCTCCAGGTGGCTCGAAAAGTTAACCAAATGCCACAGTCGAAGGACTACGAGCAAGGTCCTCGCCCATTCAAGGGTCAAAGTCATCCTCAATCAGCAAGGGGGGCGAGCTTGCGAGACCTCAAGACCGGCAAGGAAGATGAGTACCTAGTTATTATTCGAAGATTATGATATAGAATATATAATAATCGAAGATTCCGTAAACTAATCTACATAACCTTCTTTCAGTTTTCATAATCTTTCTCCTTTGGTCGAAGATTGTGGTATAGTGCTTAGAATAAGATAAGAAAGAAGAGATTTCGCGAGGGTACAAGCCCCCTTTTACCCTCGATCTATTGATCGATGGACTTACGCCCCCTTACAATCTTCTTCCTCCTTCGAGTAGTTACGTAGTTCGAGAGGGCTTGTACCGGCGCTCAATCGAAAGAAAGAGCAATCAACCATATGCTCATGCCCCAGGAATCCCTACCCTATCCTTTAATGGGGAGCTAATCGAATGAAAGCAGGGGAAAAGCATAGAGCGTATCGCATCCTAAACTTCCAACTTGTCTGTTCTTATATATATATATATATATATATATATATATATATATATATATATATATATATATATATGTAAGAACAGACAAGTTGGAAGTTTAGGATGCGACAAAACCTGTGGCAACGCTATCTACAAGCCACGCCAAAAACTGCAACTAAAACTGAATTTCACTACCAGAACCAAAAGGAAATATACCAGCGCACAAAAGATTAAAGATTTCCTACTAAGGCTAGAGACCCACAGTAGCGTCGGCCAATACTTGTCTAGCTAAGCGGTGTCCATCTGATATGGGTGTGACGACACCGGTTAGGGAGGAGGTACCTGACGCACAGTCGAGTCTTCCAGTTGAGCGAGCTAGACGTAGCGTCGCACCGCCAACTTACCTAAAGGACTATGTGCAGCCGAAGAAGCGGCGTTAAGTAGTGTTTGGTTTGTTTGAATTGTTTTTTTTTAGACTATCGTTAATTGTTTCGTAAATTGAATTACCATGGGTTTAGTTTGTTTAGCTATATTCGGGATTTTCTATACGGTTCTTTTGCCTGAATTAAGACTAAGTCAGAACTGTCGGGGTCTAGATATAAAAGAGCGTGTAAATTTTCTTAACAGTCAATGAGAAAAAAATTATCCCTAACCCTACTTTTCCTCTCTCTCCACGTTCCCCCTCTCTTCTTCTCTCTGCGTCGTTCACCCACGTTACCCAAGAGGTAACAAACTGGTGCTTTCATCACTTCGCCGTTCGTTCTTCGCGGTGGACACAACTCACAACCCGCCACCATGGTTAACGACTCCCAATCGTCAAAATCGTCCAAGCCGCCCCTCTCACCAGCGGACACAGTAGCGGCCTTCAACAACCTTCAATTTGATATGCATGAACGCGAAAAACGTCGCGATCTGAGGTTGCAGAACGCGATCAATGGCGTGATGCCGCTATCGCCGATCGTGAACGCAAACGGGACACCGAGATCGCAGAAATCCGTGACTCTTTGCGCCAACTGCTCAATCGTGGAATCATACCGCCCCTAGCACCGCTGCCGCCTCCAACGCACGCGGTAACTGCCGTCGTCCAGCAACCCGGTTGGCAACCGCCAGCCTCCCGCACCCCTGCCATCCCTACCGTCGAACAGCCACCACGGATGAGAGTTGATTCCCCACGCTTTAACGGAGAAGACCCAGTGGGTTGGATTTTCCGCATCAAGAAATACTTCGACTATCACCGAACCGAAAAAGCCGACCGTTTATAGGTTGTTGCCATGCTAATCGACAATCCGGCCTATAAGTGGTTCAGATATTTCATCTCCAACAGCCCCTCCATTACTTGGATGGAGTTCTTGACCGCCGTGAAACAACGCTTTAACCCCTGCCATTACGAAGATTATGTAGGGTTGTTATTAAAATTACAACAAGGCACTGCGTATCAATCCGAGTTTGAGACAGTGCTCAACAAAATCTCTGGAGTGGACGAATCGGTGCTTGTGTCTTTGTTTTGCGCCGGGCTAAAACAACCCCTTAAACACGAATTGAATCTTCGTAACCCGCGCACGTTACCCGAAGCATTTGCACTTGCGCGAGAATTATCAGCAGGACAGGAAGAATTACTTCAGGGTTATATGCCGAAGAGATTTTGGACACCGGCTGCGGGGAGACCTCAAACAGCCCCCACACCATCCCTCACGGCTTCGGCGGCTCCGTCTTCGAATGCAACGACCAACATGCAGCCCAAACGATTGACACCAGAGGAACGCGAGGAACGTACTCGCCAAGGTTTGTGCATCAACTGTGACGAAAAGTACTCACGCGGTCATCGCTGCAAGTATAAGTTTTATTTGTTGGGAGTTGATGATGCTGAGGGCGGTGAACCTCCTGACACTACGCTTGACGACGATGCAGCAATCATCTTGGACAATCTATCCCACCTTCATACATTGGCGGGTAATCCTCACCCTCGATCTTTAAAGTTATCTAATACCATTACGGGTGTTACGGTGCAGGTTTTAGTCGACGGGGGTAGTACCCACAACTTCATTCACCCACTTATGGCCGAACATTTTTTTTTACTGTTGCATACGGTGTCTCCGTTCCGTGTCTATGTAGGCAACAGGGAATCTCTCTGCTGCGCGTATTATTGTCCGAAGACTCCAATCACTATTTAGGGCACTGTGTTTGACGTTGACTTATATGTGTTGGCTATACACGGATTGGATGCAGTTTTGGGGGTTCAGTGGTTACAGACACTGGGTGAAGTCTCTCACGATTACAGTAAACTGACCATGCGATTCAGTTGGCAGGGATAACAAATTGTTTTGACCGAGACTGATCAGGGGCCACGACCTATCTCCTACAATGCATTGACAGCACTATGTTTGTCCCGGACTGATATCGAATGCTTTGAGCTCTTTTCCATTCAGCCTCAGAACGAGCCTGCTAATACAGCCGTTGCCTTTCCGTTTGAGGTATTAACTGTTCTCGAGTATCACAAGTCTGTGTTTGAAACGTCGTCGACCTTGCCAACATCTCGTCTTTGGAATCATCAGATTCATCTGCAGCCAGGGTCTAAACCGGTTAACGTTAGTCCTTACCGCTATCCTTATTTCCAGAAAGCAGAGATTGAGCGCCAGGTTCGTGAGATGCTTGCTCAGGGCATCATACAACCCATTTGCAGTGCATTCTCTTCACCCGTGCTCTTGGTTTGCAAGAAGGATGGTACCTATCGCTTCTTCGTTGACTATCGTGCGCTCAACGCGGTGACCGTCCCTGATCATTTTCCCATTCCTACTATGGATGAGTTGTTCGATGAGTTAGTGGCAGCCCGGTATTTTACGAAACTTGATTTGCGCTCGGGGTATCACCAGATCATGATGCACACTGCAGATATTCACAAGACGACTTTCAGAACACATGACGGCCATTTTGAGTTCCTTGTTATGTCATTTGGGCTCACCAATGCCCCCTCCACGTTTCAGGCTGCCATGAACTGGGTTTTTCGTCCATTACTCCGCTCCTGTGTGATTGTATTCTTTGACGATATCTTGATCTACAACACAACTATCGAGCTCCATGCTCAACATCTTCATCAGGTACTTACTTTATTATCTGAACATCATTTTGTCGTCAAATTATCCAAATGCACTTTCAGCAGGACCAACGTCGAATATCTGGGTCATATTATCACAGAGGGTCAGGTTCAGGCAGACTTACAGAAAATGCGAGCCATGGTTGCGTGGCCACCCCCGACTACGGTCAAGCAACTACGTGGTTTCTTGGGTTAGACGGGTTACTATCGCCGGTTTATTCGCGACTATGCTACCATCTCATCTCCTTTAACTGATCTCTTAAAAAAAGATGCCTTTGCGTGGACACCGACGGCTGATAAGAGTTATGTTGCTTTAAAAAATACAATGTCATCTGCTCCTGTTTTGCGCTTGCCTGATTTTGGGGAGACCTTCGTCCTCGAGACCGACGCTTCTGACACTGGGGTCGGTGCCGTTCTCCTTCAGCAGGGGCACCCTTTGGCATTCTTCAGTAAGAAGATTTGTTCTCGCTTGCGCGCAGCTTCCACTTATCATAAGGAGCTATACGCTGTTGTTGGGGCTGTTCAAAAATGGCGTCAGTACCTGTTAGGTTGCGAATTCGTTATTCGGAGTGATCAGCGCAGTTTGAAAGAGATGTTATCCCAAGTCATACAGACTCCAGACCAGCAGTTCTATATTCGCAAATTAATGGGCTTCCAGTTCTGCATTGAGTACAAGTCGGGTACGGCTAATCGCGTCGCTGACGCATTGTCACGCCGGGATGAGGACAGTGATGATCCGGCCAGTTTGTTGGTGGCGGCTATTCGGCCTTTACCTTCGGTGTCAGGGAACTAATGTTTTAGCCGATTTAGAGGCTTTGGTGGCGGCCATAAAGTTCAAAGACAAACCGCCATACTTCACCTTCATGGATGGTATCCTTTACTACAAGACTCGTATTTGCATTGGCCGTCAGTCTACTGTTCGCGATTTTCTTTTGCAGGAGTTTCATAGTTCCCCAGATGCAGGTCACCCTGGTATTGACCGTACATTTCGGCGGTTGGCATTTGTATTCTATTGGCCTGATATGCGCTTCGATGTCAGAAAGTTTGTGTAGGCTTGCTTGATTTGTCAGAGGAAAAAGTATTCGACACAGAAACCGGGGGGTTTACTACAACCGCTACCGATCCCTGATCGTGTTTGGGCGGCTGCCACTATGGACTTTGTTACCGGATTGCCAACATCTCAAGGGGAAACTGTGGTTATGGTGATGGTTGATCGTGTGTCAAAGTATGTTCACTTCGGTTCCTTACCGACTGATTTTGATGCACCGCGTGTGGCACGCTTGTTTGTAGATGTGGTCGTTAAGTATCACGGCTTCCTAGAGAGAATTTGGTATCTGATCGTGATTCTATTGTCATGAGCACTTTTTGGCAGGAGTTGCTGAAATTGAGCGGTACTACCCTCAAATTTAGCACTGCGTATCACCCACAGACCGATGGGAAGACAGAGGTTATGAATAGAGGGTTGGAACAATATCTGTGCGCATTCACTTTAGAGCGGCCTAACCGTTAAGTTTTCTTTTTTCCTTGGGCGGAGTTGGCGATGAATTGTAGCCACCATGAGGGTATTAACATGCCTCCCTTTCGTGCTTTGTATGGTCGTGATCCGCCGTCTCTCTTTCCGACGATTCCCGAGGCCGGAAAATCACCCATTGTTGACGAATTGATCAAGGAACGTATTGATTTGTTTCACTATTTGACGGAGCATCTCGCTAAAATGCAACAACGTATGCGCACAAACGAATAAACATCGGCGTGACGTGACTTTTGCTGTCGGGGATCTTGTTTTGCTACGTCTCTGTCCCTATCGTCAGAAGTCTTTGGCTCATCCGCTCTCAGCCAAGCTAGCTCGCCGGTATTACGGGCCTTTTGCCGTTCTTGAACGCATCGGCGAAGTAGCCTCTCGTCTTCAGCTTCCGGATGGGTGTCGTGTGCACGGCGTTTTTCATGTGTCGTTGCTTCGTCCCTTTATTCAGTCGGGTGTTGGGATCTCTACGGCGGATTTTGCCTGAACAGTTTTTCAAGGGCCGCCCGGTTTCAGTTCCTCTACAGGCTATTCGATCACGTACGGTCCTCATCGTCGGTAGGGCACAACAACAATGGTTGGTGACGTGGTCTGACGGTGCTTCACGTACATGGGAACCTGCGTCTGACATTCAAGCCAAGTTTCCTGATTTGCAGCTTGAGGACAAGCTTGTTTCCGAGGATGGGGGAGTTGCTAGGGGTGTGACGACACCGGTTAGGGAGGAGGTACCTGACGCACAGTCGAGTCTTGCAGTTGAGCGAGCTAGACGTAGAGTCGCACCGCCAACTTACCTGAAGGACTATGTGCAGCCGAAGAAGCAGTGTTAAGTAGTGTTTGGTTTGTTTGAATTATTTTTATAGACTATCGTTAATTGTTTCGTAAATTGAATTACCATGGGTCGTAGTTTGTTTAGCTATATCCGGGATTTTTTATACGGTTCTTTTTCCTGGATTAGGACTAAGTCAGAACCGTCGGGGTCTAGATATAAAAGAGGGTGAAAATTTTCTTAACAGTCAATGAGAATTTTTTTATCCCTAACCCTACTTTACCTCTCTCTCCACGTTCCCCCTCTCTTCTTTTCCCTGAGTCGTTCACCCACGTTACCCAAGTTTGAGTGCTTCCCGTAAGATATGTACTAGTAGCGGCTCGTCTTCATAGGCATGACTCTCACATTTCTACAAAGAATGAAGAGTTGTGAAACAATCGGTAAATATAGTAATATCACTCCAACCCATCACCCCATCCCTCTCCCACTCCCCCAAAACTAATCGTCATCTACAACCCATCCTCTCCCCCACACAACAAATTCTTTAAGTATTAATCTAAAAATAAATTATTAATATTGATTAAAAATACGAAATAATACTAATATATATATATATAATTCAACAAAATGATAATAAAGAACGAAAACGTAGCAAGTTCTTCCATTGAGTAGAATGATAAACAACAATTTTGTATCGTTTTTCATCATGCTCCATTTTGTTTGTTTTTGTCTTATTTTAAATATAATTCAATAAATTTGATGTCTTTTTATCTGTGCTGCTCAATTAATTAATAATTATAAGTGAAATTGTCACAAAAATAAGATGCATCAAATTTAAAATAAAATAAAATAACAACACATTTTTCTCTTACATAAAAACATTCAATTGCCGATAATACATTACTTATTATTGATAAACCATACAAATTAAAATTTATCAATCATAATTATAATCATAAAAAAGTATCGAGTGTAATTAATTTACTCAAAATTTGGATTAACTAGCCACTCCATTGAAGGGGTTGTTCATGGTGAATACCCCCCCCCCCCCCCCCAATCCGTAAAAACACCCTATCCCCCCTCCCCACGAGGAATTGGAGATGGTTCCTATTTTTATAGGTATGTATCTTACCCACCCCCTCCCCATGAGGGGTTGGAGATGCTCTAACATGTTGGAAATTAAAAAAATGCGCAACTGTGAGGCCCCAAAAAAGTTTAGTTTGCAGTGCTGAAGATGCCCAGAGTCGGGTGCGGGAGGAATATGTAATTCCCTGATCATCAAGAAGAGAGACTTCGATGCCAACAAGGGGGAAGTTGGATTTCCAAGCTCTATCAATAAGAAAATGACATCTACGATGATTAGAGGAGGGAATCTCCTTTCGCAAAATAACGGATGATAGAACTGACATATCATTACTGTCGAGGTGAGGGGTCACGACATCTGAGAAAGTCTTGATTTTTTGTTGATAAAAAAGCAAACATAACTTGCATTTCATTGTATCATTTCATAAAGCCTCGCATGGAGGTTGTGCATTGATAATCTACACACTTGACCTATGTATATACGATTGGTATTAAGAATCATCTCAAGATAGACGTATGTATTGAATTTGTTGCACTGGACATGAGGTGATAAGTTTACTTGATTTTCTTTTAGTGCAAGTATGAGCAACTGGATTTGCCATTCAAAAGAGATTAACGAGTCTATAAAGGTATTGCCTTACTTGACAATTGATTTCTAAGAAATCTAAAAGTACCATTGTATTATAAAAGTACATTTGGATTCTGCTATACAAGGATGGGTCTTCTGATAAATCGGGATCGGGGTCTGAGGGTAGAGACTCTGCAGGTCTCTGCAGCTCCACTTTTAAAGCTTGAGTATCAGATGTGTACTCAGCTGTAGGAAATGGTACTACTTTACTGGACTAATCATCCAATGGGGAGTGTGGTTCGACACTTAAGGTCTAGTTGTCGTTGTAAATTATTTAATTATTTCCTCGTTTTAAGATGTGAATCTAATCATCACAACTCTCTGGGTAGTGAGATTTAGGTATAAGACTAAATATGTGTGGAATCTCTAGTATAAAAATATGAGGATCTTTTACTTAATTTGTTTATAGTTCTAATGCACCTGTTGAGAAACTAGTTTTCAACTCGGTTGACACGATAGCAGGTGTTTTCTTAAAGCTAACTTCTTATATGAATTACACCATTTTCATACTATTCAACCTTTTCAAACTCTGATGGACTACTGAACCATTACAAAACTCAAAACGTATTCTTATACTTCTAAAAAGTGGTTTTTCTTAAATTCATACCTTACTTGAATACTTGTAACTTAACTTTTATCTCATATATCGTCATACTGCGGGATTTGTTTCCTTCAACTCTCACATGTGAGCATACGAGATTGGGAGCTTGGTCACACTTTATTAGTAAGCATGGGGTGTCACTTTATCTTTTTATTAAGCTTTCAATACAATTTAAAATTGGTTAACGTGATTCCGTTCTGTCATATATGATAATGGGTTAACTCCTTCCTGAGGCATTTACGTGTCTTAGTGGATGACACTTCATTGAGCTCCGGGATCTCTTTAGGTTTACCGGCTTAATATAAAGGGGGATGTTACACATGTTCTTGCACACCACGGATACACCGCGATCATATCCAAACATATGTGAAGAAAATACTAAAAATACTCGAAATCCAGTATAAAGCACAAATACGTCATACACAACATTACCAGGCTATTTAGGCTCAAACGAGCTCAAATTATACGAAAACCCTTGCAAACTACTCCACTTAAGCCCCCATAAATAACTCATAACCGAGAGTTATCAACGCGACGACTTCACCAACGGCGATTGGGCTCAAATTGAGCAAACTCGAGCGGCCGAATGGGAATAGGGTTTTGGTTTCAATATTGTCGTTTGGTTGATATGATACAAGGAACTATGCTTGGATGGATGTTGTGTCGTTCGAGATGCTCAAGGTTGTTTTGGACACCAAAGAAATGTTGATATCCTTTAGCGATCTAACCCGAGTGGAGTCGAAGATTGATAGCACCTTTTAGGGACTATAATTCTTTAGAATTTACCACATGTTAATATGTATTTGGAGAGTGTTTTGATCCCAATGTAGAGATTATATGTCGTTTTATCACTTGATGCTACCATGTGCTACATTGTTAGTCCGGGCGTTTTTCATGCATATTTTATTGTTATTTGTCAAATATAATCGCTTGGTATGTTTGTTCATGTTGTTTTGGCAGGGACGGACGCTAATCGGTTGATAGGAAGCATGGAACGAACTTCGGAAATAACGGGAGCTCAAGTGGAGTCAAGAGAAGCCGAATTGGAGGAGCTTGGATGACCAGTCTGCACTATTTTGATCATACCCGGAGTTATACAACTCATTTTGGGGTGAAACTAGTTCCATATGAAATTAGACTCGGAGAGCTTTCCATCTATAAGTCACGGAGCTAAATCCGAGTTCGGACGAAGAAGATATCGCGTTTTGAAGTTAGGAGCAGATTTTGGGGGGGTTTTGTGCAATTACTGAAGACTTCTGCGGGTTATGATTGAAGGACGACCTAGGGACGAGATTAATCATCATTCACGCCTATTGAGAGCCACGATCAAGGAGGAGAGCAAGGAGACTCCATTGGGAGCAACCTCAAGCAAGGAGAAGAGCCCGGATCGCGCCAATCTTCACGATTTCTAGCGTTTGATCTCCTCTTCCCTCTTTTAATCACTTGTATGGAGAAACTTTGTTGCTTTGCTACGATTTCAAGTAGTAGTTAGAAGTTCTTATAGGCTTCTCTAGAGAGCCTAGGTTTTATGTAGACAATATGTTTTTCGGATTTTGGACTTGGCTCATGCTTTTGGATTTTGATCTATTGGATGAAGTTTGATTTCATGAAGTTGTTAATGAGTGTAGTCTATTGACATGACTATGTTAGGAATTGATATTCATGAACTTAGGGTTTATTCTTAGATTGTAATCTTGCTTAATGTTAATTTTATTCTAGTTATTGTTCATATGCTGTTCTTAATCCTTGGCAAGAATGGAGTAATTAACCGGACTTGTTAATTAGATAGCGAGTGCGTGAGAACGGCTTAGACCTAGTTGTGATGAGATATGAATAACAATCCTTAATCACTGAGACTGAGAAGAGAAGTGTGTAGGATTGGCCTTAGTGGGTAGATTCTGTAGGAGATAGTGAGGTGTTTGTGTGGTGGTGGTCTGAGAGGAAATCATTCCGTACATTGTCGTTAGCCTACTAGAACGGACCGGTAGATGTAGGTGGACCAATAGGACACCAAGTAAACGTGACGTAGAACGACATGAGACCGATAGGAGATTGTCAGTACCGTTACCCGGCTTAACTGGAATAGGATTAACGTGTTACTTAGCTAATCCGGAAATCGTCTACAGCCCTAGGTGATCTAGAGATTGCCTAGTTTCTCCATATTTGTTTTAGTAAAATAAAAATACAAAAATAGTAGTTTAGTTGTTGTTCATTTTCGTCACTTGTTTGAGGGGTGAAAACTCTTTAAAAATTACAATTTTTCCTCTTTTTACAATACTCTTATCTAATAACTAGTTAAATAATCTCAAGCCTGTCCTCGTGGGATCGATAACTCGGGGTTGAAAAACCACCCCTATATTACTTGAACCGTGCACTTGCGGTAACACGTAAGAAAGCGTGTCAAATTTTTGGCGCCGTTGCCGGGGAAAGCGGTAGATTATTTATTTGGGAGTTAGATTAGAGTATTTCTTTTATTTTAGTTTTGTTTAATTTTTTTCTATCTTTGTGCTTCACGGGTTTCTTTTGAGTTTGTTTTTGCAGGAACAGAGGAAGCAGGAGACATGATGAGCATGTCGAGCGAGGAATATTATGAGGCGATCTCTGATTACCCCTACGACTGTGCTAAATGCAGAGTTTGGCACAATGATGACACATGCTCAATGGTTTGGTGCTACAAATGCAAGAAGGATCACAAGTATGAAGACGCATGCATATTCGATCCACCACAGCTTCATCAGCATCAAGAGGACTCATCAGCAAGCATGGAAGACTTGCACAATATTATGGGGGAGATCCAAATGCGCATCACAAGGATGTCCCTTATTACAGATGAGCCACAAGAGGAGCCTCTGCCACATGCCATTGAGCCCCTAATTAAGTCTCTATGGACACCATCATAAGATGGTTTGGATGAACCTCATTGGCTACCAGCTGTCCTAGAGATGCAAAGGACACTGATGGCTAGGATGGAGAAAGAACGAGAATCCGCATCCCAAGCTGCAGTCGTGGAAGAAGAGATACATGAGCCGAGCAAAGAATGCTGTGTCCATGAACCATTGGTGGACTCTGCCATTTATGATGACTCAGACTCTGATTCAGACTGGGGTGGAGTTGTGTGTCCAAAAATAGAGGAGGTGATGCTCGCTGCAAGAAAATCTCAAATTATCTTACAGTCTTGGCATGATTGGGATGACACATACATTGAGAGCTTGTGGGGTGCTGATGATGAAGCTGATGAAACACTTGTGATTGTTGTTATTGAGGCTTTGGAAATTAGCAAGTGTGGGGGTATAGATGAGATGCATGTGTCTAATGAAGATCATTTGGCACCGAAGGAGTACCACTGGGATGATTTCTTGGAGAGAGATTCATTTGAGTCTAGTGATACTCTATGGAAGTTGATCAAGAAGAAAAAGTGCAAGATGAAAGAGTTTAACTTCCAAAGCTTTCCACCATGTCCAAAGAGCTTGTGTGATCAAGAGAAAAAGCTTATCGAGAAAAGATGGTGGAAGAAGAAGAAGTGGAGAGTTAAGCAACCTTCACTATCCTAGACGGTTGAGGTAACAGGGTCGGGCCGTCGACCTTAAATTACAAGCGCTTCTTGGGAGGCAACCCAATGTAGAGTAGAGTTTGATATTTTGTTTCGTTTTTGTTTTTGAGTTCTCCATATTTGATTGTGAGGGGTGAGAGAGAGTTGTTTTAATATTTTCTATGAGTGTACAGGACACAGGTACCGAAGAACTCTTCGGATTCTCATTCTTGATGCATGTACACGATTTCGCACGCAAAACGAGAAACAACTAGCTAAACGGGGGCATTTATCTTGATAAAGAAGATACTCGAGTTCGAGGAGTAGCCAATTAGTCATGAGGAGCACGGTAGCGAGTTGGAGTATCGTGGTTGCATGCATCGGAATCCGGAGTGAAAATAGAGTTCAAGAGCTTTGGAGGCGAGATTCTTTGCACAAGAGAGATAATTTGAGAAGAAATAGAAAATTTCTTTGTTTGGGAATTTTCTAGTCAAAAATGGATTCCTCATCGAGTATGGAGTCCATCGGTTCGAGAATGGCGCAAATCGGATGCCGGATGAAGAAGATAGAGCAAAAACAAGTTGGAGAATTCCAGGCATTTCGGGCACCATTTCGGGCCAAAATGGAGGCCGAAATGTCCCTATTTCGGCCCGAAATGAAAAGGGCATTCCGCTTTAAAATTTCCCAGTGATTTCGGCCTCTATGTCGGGCCGAAATGGGGGCCTAAATCCATTGATTTCGGGCTCCATTTTGGGCCGAAATGGCCCGGACAGCTCACTTTTTGGGGGTATTTTTGATACTTTTGGGGGGTTATTTTGACATTTTGGAGGATTTTTAAAGCCAAGAACCAACCAACAAGTCCCCTAACACCCCAATTTGGATCAAACACTCCTTTTATTCATATTATTCCTCTCCAAACCCGCAAGAACACCAACACACCCCAAACCCAAAACGCATTCAAATCGCGTAGTTTTTGAGATAGTGAGCGGATTAACTCTTGAGCTTTTTAGATAGTGAGCGGATTGAGTGTGGGGGCATTCAAATAGGAAGAGCTCCAAGAACTTAAATCTTCCAATTCGTTGCTTTGGAGGGGGATTCGGCCAAAGCTCAAAGAGGAACGTAAGACGGGGACACCGAGGAGCTTAAGGAGGTACTCTGGCCTTCACTAGCTCGTGTTTCCGAAAAATTTGGTACGATTTTCTCTGTCTCGGATTTAATTCATTCTTAGGAACTCTTAGGGCTTAATTTCTTGAAAAATTTTACTTGCTCATACTTGGATTATTGGATACTTGTTTAGCTCACTCCGACTAGACCTCACGTGCACTCACTCCGACTAGACCCACCGGCCCTACGCTTGAGCAGCCGAGTCCTCTTTATTTCACCTTATATTTCGTTGAGGACAACGGAGCGCTTAAGTGTGCGGGAGTTTTTAGCTATCCGCTAGTTAGCCATTGCATAGCCTTGTTACATGTAGTTTAGAAAGTCGCGTTTGCATGTAGATGTCGAGTCGGTTAGTTTTGCATGTGCACGTTTATTTTATGCATTGTATATATTGTTTCACTTTTATTTATTGATTCCACCTACCATACTTTGTTGGTTAGTCGAGTTGGCCAGTTACATATAGTGTCGGAAAAAAACAAAAAAAATAAAAATTCAAGAAAAATCATAAAAATTGATTTTTTTTAGAAAGGGCAATCGAAGAGAGTAAGCGTGGAGAGGGCTTAATGATAGTATTCCCTAGGTAGTATGAAAATCTAAGTGTGAGGTAGACACGCGAGAATCTGGAATAGGAAGGCTATAGGGCTAATGCACTCGAGAATTGAGTAGCTGTCTCTCAAACTAGTTATCCTACTAGCGCCACACCACCGTCACTTAGGTATTCGTCAACCCTCCTCATAGTGGAAACGGAACAGCTGTGGGAGTGATTTTTATGGGGACCTCACGTCCCGTTTCCATCTCCTAGGTCCATTAGTTACCCCAATTTGATCCATTTACCCCTTTTATTCACAGCCACTAGCCTAGGAAGCCGTTCCTTGTGACTTCTATCACTAGTTAGAATGATCCCTTCATATGCGTCATGATAGAGGGAGTTGAGTTAGGGAGGTTCGTTGAGGGTGAGCTGATATTATACATGTTACATGGATCTTCTTACATGTCATCTTTTGAGGGGATGTGAGGGTGAGTTAGAGACGGCAGCACACTTCGGTGTGGCGGTGAGTCGTGTCCATACATCACGATCACAGGTGGAGTGCCGTAGTGCGTGATACTTTTTCCGCACTATATGGGGTGGGGGTCGGTTGATCTTATAGGAGGACGTGCTTGTACTTCATTCATATTTTCTAAATCTTAGGTGATGAGGAGGATCGGTTGGAATTAGCACGTTTATATATTGACTACCGGGTTTTGGATATGCTTTACATCGAGTGTGGGGGTGTCGACATATATTTGATTTCATCATTTGATTTGACACATTCCATCCCCACTTTATCTATATTGATTTGATCTCCTTGGATATTACTATTGTATGGGTGGCTCCATGTGCTTATTGGTATGAGAATGAAATTGAAAAAAAAAAGAAAAAAAAATAGAAAGTTGAAAGTGAAATGGAATAGGGAGCCAGAAATTAAACTTCTTGAAGACCGAGGAGATTAGCTATTGTTCGAGATCACTTCTTCAAATTTGTGGCCGCGAGAACGGCGTTGCACCAAGATTGAGGGAATGAGGGCCGGAGTAGTTAGTTCGGTGGTGGTTCCTTGGATTTTGGTGAGGGAGTGTGAGAATCGGGTTTTTGTGAGTTGTATCATGACGCCTAGGACTGCGCTTCTAAATATCCTATCCTACCCGTCCTAAATTTGTCAACAATTGAAACCTGTGGATAAATAGCTCGGATGGTAAGTGCTAGGGATACGTTTGATGAGTGTGCGGAAGCAACTTATTGAGTGTTTGTGGCCGCAAGTTCTACCGATCACCAAAGTTATATAATCTTCTAGGGGATGTGAGAGCCTTATGACATGCCGGTTTGTTCTTCGAGATTGCCCAATTTCTACTAAAAAAAGAAAAAAATGTGTTCTTTAATTCCTTGCATTGTACATACTTGAGTTGCATTGTACATATCATGTAGTTTGCATAGTTGTGTCTTTTTGTATTGAGTCGTGAGTCGTGTTGGCTAGCGGAAAGTTAAGTATGCAAAGCGGTGGGGTATGCAATAGTTTGGTTGTGGTATGTATGCAATGTCTCTAGTGTAGGGGTTGTGTGCTTCATTGTTGCTTGAGACGAGCAAGAGAGTAAGTGTGGGGGAGTTTGATAGCACCTTTTAGGGCTATAATTCTTTAGCATTTACCACATGTTAATATGTATTTGGAGAGTGTTTTGATCCCAATGTTGAGATTATAGGTCGTTTTATCACTTGATGCTACCATGTGCTATATTGTTAGTCCGGGCGTTTTTCATACATATTTTATTTTTATTTGTCAAATATAATCGCTTGGTATGTTTGTTCATTTTGTTTGGGCAGGGACGGATGCTAATCGGTTGATAGGAGGCATGTAAGGAACTTCGGAAACAACGGGAACTCAAGTGGAGTCAAGAGAAGCCGAATTGGAGGAGCTTGGATGACCAGTCTGCACTATTTTGATCATATCCGGAGTTATACAACTCATTTTTGGGTGAGACCATTGCCATATGAAAGTATACTCAGAGATCTTTCCATCTATAGGTCACAGAGCTAAATACGAGTTTGGACGAAGAAAATATCGCGTTTTGAAGTCAGGAGAAGATTTCAGGGGTTTTTTTGTGCAATTACTGAAGACTTATGCGGGTTATGATTGAAGGACGACCTAGGGACGAGATTAATCATCATTCACGCCTATTGAGAGCCACGATCAAGGAGGAGAGCAAGGAGACTCCATTGGGAGCAACCTCAAGCAAGGAGAAGAGCCCGGATCGCGCCAATCTTCACGACTTCTAACGTTTGATCTCTTCTTCCCTCTTTTAATCACTTGTATGGAGAAACTTTGTTGCTTTGCTACGATTTCAAGTAGTAGTTAGACGTTTTGCTAGGCTTCTCTAGAGAGCCTAGGGTTTATGTGGACAATATGTTTTCCGGATTTTAGACTTGTCTCATGCTTCTGGATTTTGATCTATTGGATGAAGTTTGATTTCATGAAGTTGTTAATGAGTGTAGTCTATTGACATGACTATGTTAGGAATTGATATTCATGAACTTAGGGTTTATTCTTAGATTTTAATATTGCTTAATGTTAATTTTATTCTAGTTATTGTTCATATGCTGTTCTTAATCCTTGGCAAGAATGGAGTAATTAACCGGACTTGTTAATTAGCTAGCGAGTGCGTGAGAATGGCTTAGACCTAGTTGTGATGAGATATGAACAACAATCCTTAATCACTGAGACTGAGAAGAAAAGTGTGTAGGATTGGCCTTAGTGGGTAGATTCGGTAGGAGATAGTGAGGTTTTCGTGTGGTGGTGGTCTGAGAGGACATCATTCCGTACATTGTCGTTAGCCTACTAGAACGGACCGGTAGATGTAGGTGGACCGACATAACACCAAGTAAACCGTGACGTAGAACGACATGAGACCGATGGGAGATTGTCAGTACCGTTACCCGGCTTAACTAGAATAGGATTAACGTGTTACTTAGCTAATCCGGAAATCGTCTACAACCCTAGGTGATCTAGAGATTGCCTAGTTTCTCCATATTTTTTTTAATAAAATAAAAATACAAAAATAGTAGTTTAGTTGTTGTTCATTTTCGTCACTTGTTTGAGGGGTGAAAACTCTTTAAAAATTACAATTTTTCCTCTTTTTACAATACTCTAATCTAATAACTAGTTAAATAATCTCAAGCTTGTCCCCGTGGGATCGATAAATCGGGGTTGAAATACCACCCCCATATTACTTGAACCGTGCACTTGCGGTAACACATAAGAAAGCGTGTCAAAGATCTGACCAGAGTGTAATGACTTGATGGGCTTAATTTAAATCCTCAACAACTGGATCTAGACTTATCCTCAGCTTCTTATTTTGATAGGGATGCATTATTACACCATAGTAGAAGTGTATGAACAACTTTGATCTCTGATTACATTGTAAAACTTCCACGAGTTACTTTTATTCTCCCCCTTGAGAATTAATTGCATCACTTGTAGATATTTGGAAGCAGTAGTTTCAATTAAATACTTAATATCACCTTATCGAGAAAAAATAAGTCTTATTGAAAAGAACAACCTCAACCTCTTTGGATCTCCTATCTTGATCAACTCTCTCATTCTCTCTCAGGCCAGAATTTGGGTTGTTGGGTGGTGGTTGTAGCGGTGATGGTAGCAGTGATAGTCGGGTTCTGACTTTATGGCGACACTGATGGTGGTCTTGCGGCGGTGATGGAAATTGTGTTCTTAGTGTTCATATGTTTTTATTAGAACAATTTACGCCTCAATAACCGTTAACTAGCAGAAAATTTTGAACAAAATCTATTCCCGTAATCGATTAATTGCAATCATAAACCGAATGTGTTTTGAAATCAGGGGTGGTAAGTGGATTGTTACCCAAAGTTGAAAGTGGTTAGTATGTGCATTTGGAGAAATATGAACCAATCCCTGTTTCAAGGAAAAGCCAGTACACCACAGAAGATCGTAGAGATGAGAAGAAGTTACTTAGCTAAGTTTCCGGTAGCCACAAGAGTATAGATAAGAGAATGCAATAGAACAAATCGGAAGTCCAAGGACCGGCGAAGTGGCTGGCATCGGTCTCATGCCAGTACAAGTTAAACATCGACGCATCTTGGGATTTCAAGATCGGAAATGTAGGCATCAGAGCACTGGTGAGAGATTGGAAATGTGAGTCTTTTTTCGAAATGAGTAAGACATAAGCTTCCGCTCTCCGACAAGGAATTCTAACGACGATAGAGATGGGTTTTGTTCAAAAATAGAAGTGGAATCGAACACATGTTCCTTAATAGAGGCAATTGAATATTTATCGTGAAGGAAAATTGGAGGATACATCGGTAGAGGGCATTATTAATGAGGATTTTTAGGATTGTTTCAGCATGCTCAAAGACTCTCACTCTCCTACTGCAGGCGAACAACTAATATAGCTGCACAAAATTTTGTATAGTGGTCTTTATCTTTTTTTAAATACCCTTGTAAATAAGAAAAGGAAAGGCCGGTTGACCCATTACATTATTTGAGAGCTCACATAAGGCCCAGTTTGGTGGCTGGGCTTTCCAATCCTTTCTGTCCAAAATTTCCAGCCCATGTGCTGCGAATAGATAGGCACATCGGTTAAACTTCCGAGGTACATGAATGCTCCTATGTTCGGTTATGTTCCACAGGATTCCTTCGCTTTCTTCAATGCAGCTCCCTACCTCTGTGTGGTCTTCTAGCTCCTTTCCCATTTCTCTGTTTCTCATCTCTCTTGATAGAGAGAGAGAGAGAGCCGGTTTCGAATTGTACTCTGTCTAGATTCATATCCGACTCCATCTTTACCCCTTCCGTTAGCGCTTCTACTTCAGCTGCGATGGCAGAGACGGAGAACAGGATGGATTTAGATCTCCCGGCGATGAAGATGTCATTCGGATCCTTGACACAACACCAATCGCTGCTTTCCGGGTCTTCGGATTCCAAGCTGCGTCGGTATTAATCGAGACCCATCCTGGTGGAGGCGACTTCCGAGTTGTTTCCCGGTGGGTATTCCAGATCTGAGCCGGAGGGGACATATCTCCACCATGCATGTGTTCTTCGATTTCGGTCAGGCACTCTACAAATCCTTCAACGATGTCTGTTGAGGATGAGGTCTTGTTTCTGAAAAATCGATTGTTTCTGTTTGTCCACAATTTCCAAATTAAGACACACATCTTCGCCATTTCCTTTTTGTTGGCTCTAATAAAGAGATCTGGAAACCAGATCTGAAAATCACATTTGATCTGTTGTACAAACTCGTGGCCAAACAATAATCTCCAACATTCTCTGGTTTGCTTGCAATTAGAAAACAAATGGGTTTTAGTTTCATATTCTTTCTTGCAAACAACGCAGTTTCTGTTGACATCAATTCCTCTTCTGATTAGGTTTGTACGGACTGGAAGCCCTCGGTTGATGGCTCTCCAAATTGGTAAAGTGTTCTCTTTGGTAATTTTTGATTCCAAAAGAGACACCACCAGTCTGGTTGGTTGTTCAAACTTCCACCAAAAGGGTTCCTTTTTTAAGGTTCTTTTGGTGGCATAGAAGCCTCTACGCTGACTTTACCATATACGCCCCCTTGTCTGAGAAATTCCATATTAGTCGATCTGGAATGTTGAACTGAGGGATTGTAACTCTTTTGATTTCTTCAATGTCTTCTTGCCAGAATAGACTTTGGATCTTCTGTTCGTTCCATACCCAGTCTTCTGTATCAAATCACCAACTTTCACCAATGTGTTACTTTGGTTTGGATTCATGGGTTTGAAGAGATGTGGTCTAAAAAGCCATGGATCTTGTAAAGCGTCCAGGTTCTCACCATTCCTTAGTCTCCATCTACAGCTACTAGTCACCAGCTTTTTGCTTGAATGGATACCTACCCAAAGATAAGAACTCATTTTTCCCTCTTCTGAATCTAGCATTTTCTTATTTTTAAAATACTTGTGTTGTAGAACTCTAGCATGAAGAGACTCTGGATTACGTAGCAATCGCCATAATTGTTTGCCTAACAAAGCTGTATTGAAACTTTGTAGGTCATGAAAACCAACACCTACTTCGGCTCTGCTGCGTTTCATCTTCTCCCACGCAATCCAGCTGATTTTGGTTTTGTTGTTGTCTGATCCCCACCAGAACTTAGCCATCACAGATTCAAACTTGTTGCAAAGATTAACAGGTAGTCTAAAGCAACTCATTCTATATGTAGGAATGGCTTCTACAAAGGCTTTTAAAAGTACCTCATTTCCTGTCGGGGACAAAAACTTTTCCTTCCAGCTTCAAGTTTTATTTTATGCTTGTTCTAAAATTCCTTGAAAGCTTGCTACCTTTTTCCTTCCGATATATGTTGGTAATCCGAGATATTTGTCATGCAGGGTAACATTTTTTACACCGCAGAGAAGACTTAGCTGCTCTACAACATCCTCTGGGACATTACTAGAGAATACAATAGATGATTTCTCTAAGTTGATTTGTTGCCCAGTTGCTCTTTCATATTTCTGTAATAATGTAGCTAGGGCCTCCACTTCTGTAGTTGTAGATTTGGAAAAAAGCATACTGTCGTCGGTAAAAAACATATGTGAGACCCTAGGTCCACCTCGTGACGCATATGCTCCTATAGTAGACCCACTAGACATACAACTCGTGAGAGCACGTGAGAGAATTCACCACAAAATAAAAACAAATAAGGTGAGATGGGACAACCTTGACGAAGCCCCCACTTGGGCAGTATTTTTCCGACCACCTATCCCTTATAAGCAAAAGAGAAAGACGTCGTACAAATACAATCTTCCACAATGTTAATCCATTTTGGGCCAAAACCCAACTTTGATAGGATTCTAGTAAGGAACGACCACTCCACCCGGTCGTATGCCTTACTAATGTCCATTTTCATAGCAAAAACCCCTTCTTTACATTTCATTCTTGTTTTCATGGCATGGAGAATTTCAAAGGCAGTAATTATGTTGTCCGTAATCAAACGTCCCGGAACAAATGCTCCTTGACTTTCTGAGATGATAGACGGTAAAATGATCTTCAACCGGTTTGCCATTGTCTTTGAAACAAGTTTATAGATTACCGTGCAGAGACTTATGGGTCGTAAATCTGCCGGTTTTCTAACTTGTTTTACTTTTGGGATTAGAGCCAAAATGGTGTGGTTGAACTCTTTTACACTTATGTCCCCATTCAGAATTTTAACAACACACCCACCCACATCAGCTATAAGAAAATCCCAGTTTTGTTGGTAAAAGGTGACGGGGAACCCGTCAATACTCGGGGCTTTCAATGGCCTCATTTGCTTTAGGCTCTCCGTAACCTCATCAAGGCTATAAGGGTCCTCCATATACTCACGTTGAGTAATGGTAATTCTCTCTGTAATAAATTTTAACAAAAAATCAATATCATCATTAGAGGGTGAAGAGGTTTTAAAAATACCTTCAAAATGGTGGGAAAGAGTTTGAATACTATCCCATCTTCTGTGCACCAATTTCCAGCATTGTCTTCAATACCTCTTATTGTGTTTTTGGATTTCCTTGTCGACGCCTTTTGGTGAGAGAACTTTGTGTTCTTATCCACACTTTTAAGCCATTGAATCCTCGATCTTTCGAGCCACATTTCCTCTTCTTTGAGCATAAGAGAGTTGAGGTTTCTCTTGACTTGTCTTAATTGGACCACCACTTGAGCAGTTTGCTTTTTATTTTCGAAGTGGATTATGGTCTTTTTCTGTTCTTTGATCTGCTTCTTCATGTTTCCGAAGTTGGTCTTGCTCCAATCTTGGAGTTTTTGCGCACATGATCCAAGCTTATCTTTTAAAGGCTCCTCCGAATGCTCCCATTGTCGTTTAGTAACCTCTCGGCAGTCTTCATCATGAAGCCAATGTGCCTAAAAAAGAATCTTCTCTGCCCTAGAACACTTGTGTTTCGCTTTTGGGGATCGAAGAGTAGTTCAACTGGATTATGATCCGAGGTTGGACTCACCAAATGTGTAACTCTTGCATTCCCATAAGTTATCCTCCATTTGAGATTGGCTACCACTTTGTCAAGCATTTCTCTAATATTGGCCTCATCATCTTAGTTGTTACTCCAAGTATAGGGGTTTCTTACAAACCCTAGATCTTTGAGTTTGCATTAGTGAAGCGTGTCACGAAAAGGGTGGGTTTGACTTACCGACACCCCTCTTCCCCCTTCTTTCTCTGATTGCGACGTGATTTCGTTAAAGTCTCCCATAACGCACCATGGGGCATCCCCATGTGGCTTCACGCGGCGTAATAGTTCCCATGAATTGTGCCGGTAAATTTTTTCAGGATCTCCGTAAAATCTTGTAAAATACCAGCTAATATCATCATCCACGTGTTTCACTACACATTGAATATAGTGAATCGAGCTAGAAATTGGTTTAACCTTTAACTTCTCATCCCAAAAAGTGCTAGACCTCCTTTTCTGCCTTCACAGCTGACGAAGGTTCCACTTGCATACTCCACCTTTCTTAAGGTCTGTCTCATTTCTTCTTTGGTTCTTCTCATCTCCATGAGAAAAACCAAATTTGGGCGGGTCTCCTTTACGGTATCGCAAAGGGTTAGAACGTTTCGGGGGTTGCCCAACCCCCGAACGTTCCAGCTTAAGGCATTCATTGGGATAGGCAGGGCTGAATCTCAGCCTCTGCCTCTGGTAAATTGGAACTTTCAACAGTCTCCATTGTTTGGTCGCCACACTCGGCCATGGATGTTGCGGTCTCCTTCGAGCTTGTGGCATTCTCTTCGAAGACCTCTTCAGTGTCTTTATTTTTGGCATTATCCACACAATTCCTTTTTCCCTCCTCCCACGATTAGTCCCTGTTCCGTGACTATCATCTGGGATTGATTTCTAGTTTTCCTCTTGTTTCCTTTTTCTTCTTCTGACTTCGCGTTCTCCATCTTTTTTCTGGCTCGATACTTGATGTTGATTGACTTCTTTTTTTATTTCTGATTCCTCCAAATCTGGGATCCTTTGGAATATTGGGGGATTGTGACTCAAACGGGTTCGGCAATGCTACATTTTTCCCATTATTCTCTCCTTTCCCATAGTTTATCACATCAAGACCTGATAAGTCAAAAATTGGTTTATTAGTGCTGGGACTCGTGCCCATTATCTCATTCCCTTTGGAAAAGGGATTTGATAGAGATTTAGGTCGCCACACATTCGGTTTGACCTTATCACCAATCTTTGGTTTATCTTTACCAAAATTGAAATTACCATTAGGTTTCCCTAACTGGTTATTCCGAAAATGCCCCTCACCGGATTGTTTCTTTTCCTCCGTCGGATCAACTCCGGTTCTCTTCCGTTTCCCCGCCTGTCTCCCCAGAATCCATCGTCCAAGCTCTGGTTGTTTGTCCGGATTACTCAGCTCCGCTCGTCTAGGGCAGTCACTTGCGAGATGGTTGATCTAACCACACCATTCACAGACACTTGGAACTCTCTCATACCTGAGATTTACCCAGTGCTATCTCCTTCTTCTGTCTTGACATTAGCTCTGCGTCGTAGTGGTTTATAGGTTTTGATTCTAACCTTTGCTCGAATGCATCTGTTCTTTTTCCCCTTCCAAATGCACCACTACATTGTGGACTTCGCCAATAGATGCTGCAATGAGAGCCGCACTCCCTTCATGGATTAAATGTATTGGTAACCCACAGATCTAGATCCACACCCATAAATCTGTAAAAGTGCAATCTTTCACATTTTTATGGATGCCCCACTCTTTTAGGAGGAGTAGTAATCCATCAAAGTTCCATGGTCCCCCATAAAGGGCCTTTTCCATCGTATTCTTGTTGTCAAATCTGAAGATGAATGTGTTTTGAGCCACATCCGTGATTTTCAGATCATCATATGGACACCATAACCTCCTGAATAGCTCTTTCATTCCTTGTGAATCAATCTTCTTTTCTCACACAAATCGACCTATTAGGCATAGCTTCAAGTCTTCTCTCACTTTTTTGCATACTTCCTTTCGGATTACCATCTCTGCTTTTTCTTCATCTGACAGTGTGATTCTTTCGATCCAGTTGTTCTCCTCGTTAATCTCCATTTCTACGACTTGTTTTCACTGTTATTGGGCTGTGAGGATTAATCCAATTTTCACTCCGACAATTCCATAGCATAACTGATTGGGATAACAAGCTTCAAAATTCATGTTAGGTAATATCCGTAGCTCATAGTGGTCTTTATCTCTAGACAAGACTCGTATATAATTAGAATAAGAGCCCAATTGGGCTAAGCAGATTATTCACTACGATGAATTGGGCTTCCAAGCTCGTTTTAGCATTAATAATACCCTATTTTTCTAAAAAAATGTAACAAATAAATAAACGAATTAAAACAGTTTTTATTATTGATACACATGTCCTTAGTAGAATGATTCCGCGCCAATCTCAATAATTATTTTAAGCTACGGTGGTAGCTCAAATGATAGAGCGTTGGAAGCATAGTTGTAAGATCCGTTCCGTTCTGGCCGAAACGAGTCGGATCGTTTCGTTTTTTGCCCAGAACGGAGCGGAACATAGTATGTTTCGTACCGGTAAGAATTCTGGTCCAATCTGGTCGGATCCGGTATGATCCGCCCGATCCGGGGTGTTCCGCCCAAAATTTACCGGATCCGGATCAAATATTATTGCTCTTACTAAAAATGAAATGCCCATGCCTGGAATCGAACTCAGGACCACTTGTTGGTCAAGCAAAGTCCTAACCACTGGGCTAAGTTGTGTGTTCTTACCAAGATTCGATTTTCAAATATTTATTAGCATTCTAACGTACTTCATACATTACTGAAAATTGAAACACTTCAATTTGATTTAGTCGAATTTATTCCTTCTACTTGAAATTTTACTTAAATAATACTAAATATAAACCAAACAACTAAAGTTTCGTTTCTAGAGAGAGAAACTGGGTCATGAGACCTCTCCACCACTTCCCCATTCTCTTTCACTTTCACGCCGGTTCCTAGTTTCGAAACCGTTCCCCTCTTTCCAACACCCCTTCTCACCCTGTTTCTCTTCCTTTGTTCTCCTTTTTTCACTGTGATCTCCAATGGCACTACCTAATCATCCATCAGATTACCACTCTGTACAAACCACTTACCAACCCTCATCCCACCACCCAAACTTTGTTCATCACAGGGAACTGCTGGATTTCCCGACACCAGACCTTCAATCCTTCATTCCTAAAAGGATGAAGCTGGAAAAATGCCTTGTTGCATTTTTTGTTGACTACATTGTTTGGAATAGTAAGACTATCTACGTCGACATCAACAAGTTTTGAAAATAAGTATGAAAGTGAGAGTTAAGCTCATGAATGACCATATGTTCTTGCTGGAGCCGGAAAATGCTGATGATTACGAAGACTTGGTTGCAGGGAGTCCATGGAACATTCTCGGATCTCTGGTGGTCATCAAGAAATGGACTCCCAACACCATCTTTGATGACGAACATTTTGCTCTCAACGACATTTGGGAGGATATAAGGGGCAACCATATAGAGTATATCAACAACTCACTCATTCAAAAGCTTGGCAAAGTGATGGGTGAGGTTGTTGACTATGAAGGTGCGGATGAAGAGGTGATTTGGCCACATGTGGATGAGAATGAGGTTAACAACGGCGATGCGACCATGCACGTTGCTCAGGGCTTTGTTGATGAAAAACACTTGGACAAGATGAGGGTAAAAGTAAGGATCAATGTTTTTGACGCTCTCATACTAGGATGCAGTTTTAAAATGGATGATGGTGAAAAGATTACTGCCTTCTTCATATACTCAAAGATCTTCCGTGTGTGTTTCCGATGTGGAAGCATTGGTCACTCCGAACGTAAATTTCGTCACTCCCTTAACAGTGCTTTTAACCGGTACAAGGATAGGCTCGGGAGGGCTCAAGAATAGTTGGGTTATAACACAGTAACCCACATTGAACAGCCGCTGTTCACAAGAGCACTCCGCGGCATGACAAAATCCAATGTCAACCGCACCACAAGAATCCGCGTTGCATGGAACCGTCCGGCTCGTCGCATCACAGAGAGAAAGGGAGTTCATGGCGTCTGGTTCACTTTATTTGAAAGGGTTAATTCAAGATCAAATCTCTCTTCGCAGCAACGCTCATCGACTTTTGACCTACGTGAAAACATTCAGAGGATTCTAGAGAACAACGGCCATGAGCCCATCAGAGGTGATGGACTAATACTGGTCCCATTTTTCCAACGGAAAACGTAGATGGAGGTCCCTCGGCTAGGATGGATGCAGCACCATCAGCACAACTCAAGTCCTATAATGTGAGAGCTCGTGAGGAGGACAATGGTGAAAACGGCGACGGTGTAGAGAGAGATGCTAAAAGGAAAAAGAATATTGATAAATTTTTTGAGGATTCGTCCTCATCATCTGACAAAGAGTCAAAACATATCTTCACTGGCAAGAAGGTCATTGAGACTAAATATGGGTTCTCCATAATGAAGTACGGTTGGGTTAGCCAGGATATGGAGAAAGGTGATGAAGCAACAAGCAAGCCAAAGTTCATTACGATATCTGATTCTGATTCGGATTTGAGTGCCCAGGACTTTGCAAAGGATAGTCGTGGCAATACTTGGATGCCAGTGGCTTGTGATTGCATCCATGACGGTAAAGGAGGCTGGATTTCTCATTCGTTTTCAACAGACTTAGACAATGATGTTAGCGAGGGTTACAAGGAGGATGCTATTGAGCTGATCAAGGACAAGATGATAAGTAAAAAGATAGAAAAGAGGTGCTCTGATCTCTCACCGGCGTCTGTGGGTTTTCCTGTCGGAGATGGTGTCTCCGGTGGAGCTTGCGTTGGCGGAGGTGATCATCGTTTTCGACGCAAACGAAGCGCGTGGATTAGAGATGGTGTCTTGGGAGTTGTTGCAAACCCTAAGCGTGCAAAATCAGTAAACTCTCCTTTGCGCCGCAGTAGGTCTGACGCCTCGGTGAATGGTATCTCCAATACCCTCTATCCTATTTTTTATGTTAACAATGCAGAGCTTTTATTTTTTAATCCCCCTATTACTGCAGTAATTAGACATAAGTGGGATCCTTCCCCTTTTTACATTGATCTGATTTACTATTTTTTTTGCTATCCTTCCCTACTTTTTAGGTAATTGGTTCTTTATTAAAAGTAACTTAACTTTACGTGTGAAATCTCTCTTAACTGATAAGGCAAATCTTTTTCTTTTGTCATCTAAACTTGTCTTTCTTGTCAGTCACGATGATTTTAAAAAAATTAAACTGAGTCACAACTTTGATTGCAGTAATCATTTTTTACTTTATTGTTGGCATTATCTATGGTCTAAGTTGGGCTACTGCTGAAACAACCCGGGAACCTACGGTTCCTCGCTAGTACAACTTAAAGAAATCCAAGAGTACTTTATTGAAATAAAAGTAAAGGAGAAATACTCCTTACATTATTAAACAGAAAGTTAAACATGTCTTAAACCAAATGAAATATCTACTAAACTGTTTGCTAGCATGGTACTACTCCTTAGCTTGTGCGCGTTTCTTTGTTTATGTGGATTATTTGATGGGTGGAAACGCGCACAAGCTAAGGAGTAGTACCATGCTAGCAAACAATTTAGTAGATGTTTCATTTGGTTTAAGAAATGTTTAACTTTCTGTTTAATAAAGTAAGGAGGATTTCTCCTTTACTTTCATTTCAATAAAGTACTCTTGGATTTCGTTAAGTTGTACTAGCGAGGAACCTTAGGTTCCCGGGTTGTTTCAGTTGGTATCAGAGCCGACGGTTCCAACGCTAGTGCGACTTCTCGATCTCCATTGATAAAGATAATTAATAATTGAAAGCTTTTCAAAATTAAAATGGACATAGGATAACTAAAACTGGAAATAAAACTGGACAAGTCGGGGATGTGGGTTAGCGTAGCCGTGTTTTCTTTCTAAATTACTAAGTGTGTTGTGTGGTTAATTGTTAATCCCTATTATTTGTGAAGAAATAATTTTCTATGTGACCCGCAACTTGTTAATTTGTTAGTTATTCACGTTACATGCATGCTTTAATTTTCCTTAAATGATTTCGTCAAGTAATGAGCGTCTACGTGGCTTAGAACAATTCTGAGACTTTTCTTTCTCCTTTCAGATGGCTGTCCTACCTGGTCCAGCTGCTGGACCACCCATCCCAGCCCCTGCTGACCTCACACCTGCTCACGCGCCGCGCCATGTCACATTCCTGGCGGGACAAGAGACGGCAGAAGAGTACTGCAAGTACGTTTGAAGCCTATGCATTGCTTGGAGCCAAAGCCCCAATGGCAACGAGATCCACGCTCACCCGTTGGAAATAAGCTATAACATCCTCAACGGCCTCCCAGATGTGCCTCTACGGAATAACCTCAAAGGAAACTATGATGATTTGTTCGTCACGAATATATGGGGCCAAAAGGTACCTAATATCACCAAGTATAAACATCGCAATTATAATTACTACTATTTGAACTCGCTCGAGCTTCGGTTCCAAATGGAAGAGTTGCTAGACCAAGCAATACATTAGGTAGCAGCACAGGACGTCGAGCACCAAGAAGAAGAGGATGAAGAGGTCGAAGAAGAAATGGAGGAGGAGCAAGCAAACATGGAATTGGATGGGAACCAAGAAAATGAGCAAGACCAAGGTGCGAACCAAGGCGAGGAGGCACACAAGGAGTTTATATATTGGGATGATAACGTGGACGAGATTGAAGAAATTGAGCATGAAGAGATTGACGAAGCGGAAGAGATTGCGATTGATCCTACCGATATCGAGCTCATGTTTCTAACTGACGATGAAGAGTAGAACCACACCCATCCCACCCTTAGGATTTCCATTTATTGCTTTTTCTTTTATCACGAGAGTGAACGTTTAGCTTGCTTTAGGAGTTGCTATTTCTTTTATGATTGAGATGGGTTTTTTTTTTTATCACTTAAGTGTTTATGTGGATTATTTGATGGGTGGAAACGCGCACAAGCTAAGGAGTAGTACCATGCTAGCAAAAAATTTAGTAGATGTTTCATTTGGTTTAAGACATGTTTAACTTCCTGTTTAGTAATGTAAGGAGGATTTCTCATTTACTTTTATTTCAATAAAGTACTCTTGGATTTCGTTAAGTTGTACTAGCGAGGAACCGTAGGTTCCCGTGTTGTTTCAACTGCAGACCCCTTTTCTTTTATTTCTTTGCTGTTTCCTTACCCTCCTCCCTAGTGGGCCAGTGTAATTCACTGAACCCCTCTAAAAGCCCAAAACTTCCATCACCTCTCTCTTTCTTTAGGGTCAAGACCACATCTCCAACCAGAGACTTTATGTCCCAAACTCTCTCTCCGTCTTTGGAGCACTCTCGACTAACGGGTCTCTGGAACTCTTCACTTAAGCCCAAAAGCCTCCCATGCTCGACCACTTCGGACCAAGAAGGCTCCCCTTACCGTATCCTCGACGGGTTTAAAAGAAAATATGCCCCTAGTCAGCTCCCAAAACCCACGGCTGGTAAGAAGCTGATGTTAGTTAAGTCCACCCTCGGTTGTTTCCCTTCGGCCTCAAAAGCTACCATCCCCTCAAAGGGAAGAGGCCCGGGGAACCGCTATGGATTTGACGATGAGTTTAGGGCTTTGCTTGCCTTAGAGTATCTTGATTCACCACCGTCATCCCCTTCTCTAGGGTTGATTCATCCCACCAACGAGAGAACATATGACATGTTGGATGATCTCCCTAACACATGGGTGGCCCAAAAGAAACAGAAGATCTCTCAGGCTATCCTCAACTTTGGCAAAGGTACTTTTTCCTCCCTCTCAAAGGTTTCTGTGGTTGTCCTAGAACAACCACGACGGTCGCCATGATCATTGGAAGCTGGAAATGCAGAGGTCTGGGTCACCCTCTAGCAATTCATTCAGTACATGAATTATCCATCGACCATAAATTATCAATCTTGTTTATTACTGAAACTAAATGCTCCGTGTTGGAATGTGGCGTCCTTTTTAAATCTTGGGGGTTTGACTCTACATGTGGGGTTAGTTCCATTGGTCTTGCAGGGGGCTTATGCCTCGGTTGGAAAAGCCATGTTAGTGTCTCCCCCATGATTGCAACTCACAATCTTATCCTTTGTTCAATTTCTAGAGATCTAGGTTCCTTTTACCTTGCGTGCATTTATGGTTCTCCTTACTGCGAACGCAGAAAGGACACCTGGGATACCAATGAATCCCATCTCGCCCCCTTGATGGTCCTCTTCTTTGTATTGGGGATTTTAACCAGGTCCTTCATTCTAACGATAAATGGTGTAGGAAGGCCAGGTGGATCCCTGGAATCAAGGACTTAGGTAATTTCCTTGGTAATCTCAACCTCACTGAAATTCATTTCAAAGGTCCTCGCTTCACATGGACCAACAACGGGCCCCCACCTTTCACCACTTTTAAAAGGCTTGATAGGGGCTTCCATAACCCTGAGTGGGCTCTTAAATTCCAAGGGTCTTTCCTCATGAATCTCCCGATTATGGTATCGGACCACGGCCCATGCATATTTCACATTCTTAACTCTTCTAGACCTCGACACAAGCGATTTCATTTTGAAGCTTTCTGGCTTCGCTACCCAGAATGCTCTAACATCGTCAAAGACACCTGGCAGGGGTCTTACTTTGGCTCTTCGGCTTTTCGCTTTGCCGCTAGATGCAAAACCCTTAAAGCTAAACCTTTAGCTTGGAAAAAGAAAGGGAGTGGGATCTCTTAAACAAAGAATTGCTATGTCACAAAATGAACTCGTGGCCATCCATTCCTCCCTTGATAACCCGAGTTCCATCCTTGTTGAGAAAGGCATAGATTAAAGCTTAATGACCTTCTATCTCAGGAGGAAACCCTATGGGCTCAAAGGGAAAAGATTAAATGGCTCAAAGAGGTTGACAAAAATACCCGTTTTTTCACAAGTCCTGCAAGAAACGGATAGCAAGGAATGTGATTGAGGGTCTAAGGACCTTTCGGGCAATGATAACTCTCTTTTAGGAGCTATTAATATACTTCCATATTACTTTTATTAGGCTAATTTTACATGATTTAGATGTTATATTTGTACAAATATGTGAATTTGACGATTTATAAGCCTAAGAGTCAAAAGTTGTGTTTCTAGCTTATTTGAGCATGATTTCTATCATATTTGCGATGATAATTGCACGGGTAGTATTTTGTTGTGTTTCTCAGGTAAAATAGGTGCAATGGAGCTTACGAGAGGCTTGGATACACTTTGTATGGAGTTAGATGAAGAGGAGAAAAGAAGACGCAAACACGAAGAAAAGTTGAAAAAGTCACTCCTGACCAGCCTGTACTATTTTCGATGCTCAGGAAAATATATACATAATTTGGGAGCACGGTTTGCGCCATTTGAAAGTAGACATCCAGAGCTTTCCAGCGATATATGGTAGGCCCAAATACGAGTCCGGATGAGGGAGATACAGTCCGCGCAAAATCAGCTTACAATTCTGTCCGGGAATTACAAACTGGAGGGGCTGAAGTGCAAATTCGGCCAAAGTTCATTAAAAAATGTGCCCAGACCTTATGAAACGACTTCTGAGCCCTAGAACACGGTAGGACGCTGCTGGAGGAAGGGAGGAGACAGCTCCCAAGCCATTGGAGAGCTCGGATTCCCGCCGGATCAAGGATTCATCGTTTGATCTCTCTATCTCTCTTGTTTTTGATGAATACTTGGAAATTCTTCGTTGTATTCCCAACTATGAGTAGCTGAACTTTCTATTCGGGATATCTCATAGGTAGCTAGGGTTTGAACACCATGTTGGTGCTTTATGGATCTTTTTCATGCTTTTAGCTTAATTGAATGTGTTTTTCTTAGCTATGCTTGATTTATGTACTTAATTCTATCGTTTCTATTGTTTGAGCTCTCAATAGGATGATTATAGGTATAGGATGTTAGAGGAATCAACATTCTCTACCCGGAAACTTGAATCAAGCACTAGCCGTATCTAGGGTTGAGGAATCTTGCTAGTTAGCTAGAACTAAGAGTAGACCACAACAACATAATGCTTATTTGAACTTGAGTAGGCTAGAGGAATCAGGTACAAGAGTTTGAATATAGGCTTTGGTTGAGGAATCTTCAAAGCATAGGTGCTCGTTTGGCTAAGTAAAAGACGTTCGTGTTACTTGAACATAAATCATAAGTGGTGTGAGATTCCTAGTGAACCCGAAGAGATATCCTGATACTTGTCCCTCGTATTAATCTCACTTTTAATAATCAGTTTGTTATTTAAATTATTAGTTTAGTAAAACAATCCAATTGCTTGCCCACACGAAGTTAGTCATCCTAATTAATTCACGACAAGTCCCTTGGGTTCGACAAACCCGAATTACCACGCGACACCCGTACACTTGCGGTTGGATCGTGTCAGGCAACTGGATTAATGATCCAGTTAAGCTCTCTGATCTCATTTCGGATCATTTCGAGTCCATCTATCTCAGAGCCTCTACCATTTCCAAGAAGGCTGTGGATAGCTGGGACGGGTGGAACCTCCTTTTTCCCCTCCCTTCATGAGCAAGGTACCAACATTCTCAACCAACCCCTCTCCTTGAAGGAGGTAAAAGATGCGGTTTTCTCCATTGGCCCCTACAAATCTCCAGGTCCTGATGGGCTCTCGGGGATCTTTTTTCACAAAAAACTGGGAAACCGTTGGGCCCTCATCGTGGAGGTGGTGCACTCCTTCTTCTACAAGGGCTTTCTGCTTAAGGAGTTTAACTACTCCTTCCTTGCCTTCATCCCAAAAACCCCAAACATGGAGACTGCCAGTGATCTTCGTGCGATTAGTCTCTGCTCTTTTATTTACAAAGTCATTTCAAAAATCCTTGCCAACAAAATTAAGAAGGTTCTGCCTTCCATTATCTCTGAGCAGCAAAATGCCTTTGTCCCGGGTCGTCTCATCTCGGATAGCACACTTCTGGCCAATGAGTTCTTTGCTAAGATCAAAAACACTAACAAAGGAAGTAACTATCTTGGGGCCCTTAAGTTGGATATGAGCAAGGCTTTTGATAGGGTCAACTGGTACTTCCTTGAGAAAGTTTTGAAAAGGATGGGATTCCCTGAAAAATGGATTAATCTTATTCTTCAATGCGTCACTACTGTCTCCTTCTCGGTCCTTGTTAATGGCCTCCCAAAAAAGAGGATTTATCCTAAGGCTGGCCTTAGACAAGGGGACCCTCTCTCCCCTTATCTTTTCATCGTTTTCCTTGAAGCTCTCTCCATCTACCTGACCCATCTCAGTAACTCTGGAGCTTGTCCCGGAATCAGTCTCAATAGAGGTGGCCCTAAGCTCTCACATCTCTTTTTCGCGGATGACTGTCTTATATTCTTTCAACCTTCGCTCTCAAGCTGTGCTACCCTAAGCATAGCTCTAGAAACCGTCTGTAGGGTCTCTGGAATAGATATCAACTAATTCAAATCCTCCTTATCGCTCAGCCCAAATGTTCCTAAGGATATTGGAGATATATTTGGTAATTTCCTAGAAGTTAACATTGAAAACTCCAACTCCTCCTATTTAGGCCTCCCGATTGTTACAGGGGGGAAAATGAAGGATATTTTTCGTTTCTCGAGAGAAGCCATCTATTCTAAACTGGAAGGTTGGAAAGGGAAGTACCTCAATGATGCAGGTAGGCTCACTCTTGCAAAAGCAGTCCTATCTGCCCTTCCCACCTATGTTTGTTCCTCCTTTAGGCTCCCCACCACTCTTAATGATGAAATCTATAACCAAATCATGAGATTCTGGTGGAACCCAAATAAGAAGACCCCTCTAAGGCTCATCCCTGATGAAACTCTTAGTCTCCCGAAGTCTAGAGGGGGTTTGGGTCTCAGAAATATTAACTGGGTGAATCAGGCATCGTTGGCTAATAAAGCTTGGAGAATCTTAAACTCTCCTAACCTGTTTGTTTCCAAGTTCCTCCTTCATAAATATTGCAGGAAAAAATCCTTTATGGATGCAAGCATCCCTAGCATTGCTTCTTGGGCTTGGAAGAGTGTCATGTATGGTCGTGATCTCATCAAAAGAGGTTACAGATGGCAAGTTGGTTGTGGGGACAGTGTCAGCATTGCAGACGATAGATGGATCCCAAGTCTAAAGGAGCCTCTCGCTATTATGTTTGGAAATGACTTTCTCAACCCAGATCTAAAGTTCAAGGAATGGATCGACAGTAGGGATAACCAGCAATGCTGGAAAACGGACATCATCAGAATGCATGTTCCGGACTTCATCGCTTTCAGAATCTTGGCAATCCAACTTCCAGAAATTCCGAAAAAGGACAAAATCATTTGGCCTTTCACTAGGTCTGGCAGCTACAGCACGAATTCTGGCTACAATTTTCTCACCGAAGAACATTCTATGGACCTCCTCCCAGCAGGTCACTTTGTTTCGGATCATTGGCTCCCCTTGCAGAAAGGTCACTGGGGGAAAATCTGGGGTCTTGCTGTCCCTGAGAAGTGGAAATCCTTTCTTTGGAAGTGCGGTCATCTGAAACTTCCCACCATGAAACTTCTCAGTCAGCATTTCTGCACTACCTCTTGTTCCTGTCCCCTTTGTAACAGTTTTGAGGAAACTCTAGGCCACCTCTTTTTTGCTTGCCCACCTGTCAAACCTATTTGGAGTGATGAGATGTCCCTGGTTACCACTGACAACACATTTGAGGAAAAACTCTGGAAAATTATCCTCTCAAATAACTTTCAGGCTATCCACACCCTCTGGAGCATTTGGAGAGGTCGTTGTGAAGTGGTATTTAGCAATGCTGCCTTCTCAGCGAACACTATACGTATAGTTATGGATAACGAACGTACGCTTCTCGTTTCAAATGATCAACGAATACCGGACCCCCGGCCGAATAATACTCAAGAGCCCCTTTCCGTTGTCATCTCGGATCTCACCAGGGATGCTGGAGGGCCCACCCCGAATGACTTATTTGTTGATGGGGCCTGGAAAGCAAACTCCTTCTTCTCTAGCTTTGGTCTTCACACAATTGGCCATGATGGGTCCCCGTGGACTATTGGAGTGAAATGTGTTGCGTCTAGTGCTCAACAAGCAGAACTTCTTGCAGTTGAATATGCTCTCAAATTTGCTATTCATCACAATATCATGTATATTAATGTTAACACTGATTGTGCGACTGTTATTCACTTTCTTCAGGGCACATCAAGACCGCCCATTCAGGATGAGCCGATCATTGAAAGGATTTGGAATGCCTCGAAGTTACTGAAGTGCTGTTGTATCACCAAGGTTCATCGTAACTTGGTTGCTATCGCACACAAGGCAGCCAAGTCCTCTTTTGGAAAATCACCCTTTGTAGCTTGTTTATGTTATGTGGTCTTGTGTTGTGTTGTGTTGTTGTTAGCTCTTCCTATGTTGTAGCTTGGTTTCATAGCTTTTGTAGTTGTTTGTTCCCATTTTCGGTGTTTGTTGTACTTGTACGCTCTTGTTGGTTCTCTCTCCCGCTTGAGGAGGTTTGTACCATGTTTTTTATGTTCTATGTGATGTTGACGATTTCAGCAAAAAAAAAAAAACAAAAACAAAAAAAACTAATGAATATAACTACATATGTTTGTGTATTCTTTTACCGATAACATCACAATTTTTGTTTGAAATATTTTTTCCATAACTATTTTTATATAACCTACCTATAAAAGAATATATTTTCTATACAACAATAAATTTTTTCATAAATTTATTGATTGACCTCAAATTACAAGTTTGGAATATCAATCAACATTGAAATATGCTGGAAAATTTTGTATCTTGATGTTGATGTGAAGCATCACTTGTATATACGCGGTAAATCCGTATATATATATATATATATATATATGTATATAGCAAAAAAGTGCGGTAAATCTGGGACGGATCACCGTTCCGTCCGGATCCCGGATCGTTCCGTTCTCAAGAACAAAACGGAACGGGAACTGGAACGATATTCACAGCTATGGTTGGAAGCCCCTGCACAAGGTCCAGGGTTCAAACCTAGTTGACCGACAAAACAATTTCTCAAAAAAATATCAATAATTATTTCTAATAAATGGCATTTACACAAATCCAAACACACCCATCTAGTCATCATCTTCTTCTTTATCTCACCATTTATAGAAAAACCCAATTGAAGTAGAAACTCTTCATGAGAGTTACTCCAATCTTCAGATAGTTTTCCAAACTTGCACAGTTTGAATCTGAACGGAACCTTTATGAAATCGGAAACTGTAGATCGAAGAAGATGTGACTTGAGAGAGAGGTTTCTTCATCACTACTCCATATCCACATGTTCCAAATCCACCATTAAACAACTACCAAAATAAACACCAACCCTCTTCTATTTTATTCCATTGCTGATTTGATAAGAAACCAAGTTGCAGATTTGGAGAAAAAGAATCGATTTTCGTGACAAGCAAGCTTCGACCTTTCTTCGCCGACGGGCAATCCCTAAAAAACCCACCTCCAATCTCTCCTCTTCTTCATCGATTCCATCGTTTCCTGAGCTATTCGGTCGCGAATCTCATCTGGGTCGGTGTTCTTTTTCTTGATTTCATCATGGGTTGCTTGAGTTCCAACCTTTGAAAATTGAACAACACCCACTTCAAATCTCTCGTCTTTTTCATCGATTCCGTTCGATTTGTGTGATAATCAGTTGAAAATCTCATCTGGGTCGGTTCCGATTTGAATCTTGATTTTGTCATGGCTAACGAATCGGCGGTAGTTGGGCGTCCCTCGCCGGCGCCGGCGCCGGCGCCGACGTCTCTGGCGCCGGGGTTTCGGTTTCATCCGACGGACGAAGAGCTGGTGCAGTACTATCTCAAGAGGAAGGCTTATGGGAAGCCCTTTCACATCGAAGCTGTTTCAGAGATTGATGTCTATAAATCTGAGCCTTGGGAGCTTGCAGGTCCAATTTGCCTCTATCTCTCTATAGATTGATGGTCATATGTTTGTGGGTGTGGATAAAGTTGCTTGCTTTGTGGGTTTTTTTCATTTCTGTTCTTGTCTATGGTTTTCGTCTTTTTAATTTTCTTTGTGTTGGTGATGAAATTGGCTGATCTTTTTTATCCATTTTCAGCACTCCTGGCTCTGAAATTTGACATGTCTTTGTTAGTTTGTGTTCCGATAAGAAGTGGAGAACCACTTGCTCATCTATAATATGAGATACATGTTCAAAGAAATGAACCTGAAAGAACAAAGCTTTTATCATTTGGCCATGGTCTTTGCCATTGAATGATAGCTACTCCATCATGTGGAATAACCTCATTCTTGCTTAATCATGCGTTGATGAACCTTACTTGTTGAAGTTTGTGATTCCTATGTCCTCGTTTAGTGACAAATTAGTATGTGCAAGCACATAGCACCTGGCTCGTTTATTTTTCTGGTTTTAAGGCAAGACTTATAGTTGAAGAAGAGGGTTCACGCCGTTTGAAGATAAATCACCATAGGAAATTAGAAAGGTGATGTTGCTAATTTTTTTTGAAAACTTAGAATTACTGTTGGCACATGGTTAGTCTTAGGAAGGATGGAGATTATAGTTCAAAGAAATGAACCAGAAAGAACAAAGCTTTTATCATCTGGGCATGCTGTTTACCCTTGAATGACAACTTCCAATTTTTCTCTCATTGATGAACCTTACATGTTGAATTTTGTAATTCCAATCCTATGTTCTCATTTATTGACAAAGTTGTATGTGCAAGCACATAGCACCTGGCTCGTTTGTATTTCTGGTTTCAAGGTAAGACTTGTAGTTGCAGACGGGCGGATCCAGTTTGGCACAGTGGGGGATAGAAATAATTTCAACTTCAATGACAGATCTTAGAGTAATTTTTGAGTATTGAAGGGTTAAAATGATGACCTTTATAGATTGCTGAGGCGAATATGTAAACATGAGTGGGGGCTAATGTAATTAAATGAACGGATTGTAGGGTAAACATTGTAAATAACAAAATCTTGAATTAACAAAATGTAGGGTAAAAATCCGAAATTTCATAACTTGTGTGCTATAGCCCCCACTTGTCTCCGTTGGAGAGGAGGGTTCATGCTGTTTGAAGACAAATCGCTGTAGAAAATTAGAAAGGGGATGTTGCTAAAAGTTTTGGAAGCTTTGAATTACTGTTTCACACGTTTAGTCTTAGGAAGGATGGAGATTATGTTCCTTATACAATGACTTATCTTGGGTTTTGAGGTTACTTTTTGTCCGATGATTCATCCAAGTATAATGTTTTGCGCAGCTTTGAATTATTAGAGGAATAACAATAGGACGCGTCTGCGTAAGAAGCGTTTGCTAATTTGCTTTGTCGTATTCAGTTTCCCAGATCCATATTAGTATCTTCTTTAACTATGTAGTGTGTGGTTCCCTGGTATTTGTTCTAGGTAATGCAAGTCTAAAGACACGAGACCTAGAGTGGTACTTCTTTAGCCCAGTAGACAGGAAGTACTGTAACGGATCCAGGTTGAATCGTGCAACTGGTAAAGGGTACTGGAAGGCAACTGGGAAGGATCGACAAGTACGTCATAAGGGTCAGCTAATTGGGATGAAGAAAACATTAGTGTTTCATGGTGGTAGGGCCCCCGACGGCAAGCGAACCAATTGGGTCATGCATGAATACAGGCTTACTGATGAAGAATCAGAGAGAACTGGAGTGCAAAGGGTACATATATTTTCAACATGTCATTATATGTCTATATATTCATTTTTTTTTGCTACGTATTAAGGAACTAGAATCTTGCTGAATGTTTTTGTTTTATGATCCTTTCAAGGAAAAGGATGCATTTGTACTATGCAGAATTTTTGAAAAAAGCAAGTTAGGGCCACCAAATGGAGATCGATATGCTCCATTTATCGAGGAGGAATGGGATAATGGGGCGTTGATGGTGATTCCAGGACAAGAAGCTGGTGATGAGATGATACTTGGTGATGATGCACGAGTTGAAGGCAATGAGATCGAGCAGGTTTGTGCTTCTCCTGATTATGTTATTGCCTTTTTTTTTTTTTTTTTTTTTTTTTTTTTTTTTTTTTTTTTTTTTCGTGCCTGGACGTATATTCAACAATGAGATTTTTCTGATTAAATTGGACCGCCTAAAAGTAGGAGAGAAAGATAGCTGTTAGTTCTAGAGTGGTTCACCTCTGTTTGAGACAGATATAGCATTCATTCAAAAGAACAAGTTACATGGCTGATGAGGGAATACTAGGTAAATTTTGAGCATTGACTTACATTTTATGAAGCGCTGGAGTGGTTATCATGTCAAATGCTTGGTTGGTGGATATGACAAAGACTTCCAAGTTTCTGGAGAATATTGTCTCATTGTGATTTCGAAGTAGGTGCTAGATAGATAGGATCTTGAAAACCAGTTAGTTCACTTAATGAGATATATATATCACATGATAGGAGGTAATAATCCTGGTCTTCACCCTGTTGTTTTCTTTCTTTGTGGGATCTGAAAGTTATCATGCCATTTTGGTAGCAAATGGTCCTTTAGTTTCGAGCTGGGAAGTTGCCACATTGAAGCTAGTTAGAAACAAATATTAAAAATAAAATGGCTATGCGAACTGGTTTCTGTATATAATGACTACTGGAGAAGGATTCAAGGAGTTTTAGAGCGGGGCAACTGGATAATCCTTATCTGTTGGTTTACCATTAGCAAATTATGATAGTAAAACTCATAATGTTTGGTGTGAGTGAAGCTTAAATGAACAAAATGTTACTCTATTTCGTGAACACCCTTTTTATCATCTTTTCTCATGAGATTTTAGAGTGGGAATTTCTCCTCAGTCGCTCTCAGGAAGTATTGGAGACACTTCAAGGACGATGTTCAAGGAACATAATGTTATTCATGCTTGCAATGGCAATGAACATATATGATCACAAAATAGATCTTATGGAAGATGGTAGTAATGAGGTCTAATAGAAAGGTGACATCAAATTTCACAGACAGCTTCCGGGAAGAGGGGGTTTCTGTTTGAAGTCACTTATGTCTCTGATTGAAATATGTTATAGGCATTCCTGGGTTAAGATTAGGTATTCTGGATCGTAGTTGAACCTGGTATACATGGCGTACTTCTGTCGTAAACAAGGATAAACGTAGATGAAGAAAACCAGTTTTCCACATTGCTTTAATTTCTTACAGAATCATTTATTTTAAAATTTGTAACGCTCGATTGGATATCTTGGGTAAGATTCGCCAAAGAAAAATAGTTTTAGAAGAGAGATAGGCGATGGTGTTACCCATATGATAAAGGCAGGATTGGCGAAGTGGAGTGCATATGGAGTATTGTGTGACCGTAGGATCCCAACTAGGTTGAACTGAAGGGTACGTTTTATAGAACCGTTCCAAGACCTGCCTGAGGGCCTGTTTGTTACCAGAAGAAAATCTCCATAATCGGCTGAAGATAATCTGGAAAAATAAGCTGGCTGAAAATCTGCAGTACTTAAAAATTCTAAAGTTGTTTGGCATGAGCTGAAAATCTACAGAGTGTAAGAGAATCTGCAAAATTGGAGATTGAATAATCTGCAGTTTTTCTTGGGTCCAAAACAGGTTCTTAATCCCAATTGGAAAACAGTGTAGTAAATGTAATTAAATTAAAATGGCCAATTTTTCACAACTGATTAAAATCTTGGTTCCAAAAATGCACTTAGTGTATGGAACGGAGTCTTGGGCGGTCAATTAAAAAAAAATAAAAAGTGATAGTAGTAGAAATGAAAATACTATGGTGGATGAGTGGTGTAACAAGGAATCTGGAGCTTGGAGTATATTGAACAAATGAGGATCAACTAATGGTTAATGTAAAACTGGCAGCAATGAGGCATGTGGTTTCTTGAACTGAGAATGTGAATGAACTCTTTGTCAGGTTCAGCAGAGCAAGTGAGTTTCCAGATAGGAGTGTGATGGTAAATAAGTGTCTAAAAACCAAGAAACTGTGAACCACACTGCATTGGTGAAAAGACAGTGCGATTGAAGTTACAGTCCCTTTCATTTCTAAGAAAAAATTGGATGGAACTTGTAATTGCATTTTTTTTTCTGGCTCATAGGGGAAAGATGCAGAGGTTGGATTCAAAATTAGGCCAAACTTCAAAAAACCATACCTGTGGTTTGGCAAGAATCCATTTTGCATACCCGTGCTTCAGTTTTAATCAAATGGCATACTGAGGTATTGGGGAATGTTTCCATCCGCATCATCATATTAAACTTAACTTCGTTACATTTATTTCTCATTGAAATGAAAAATGAAAATCAATTATGTAATGTTCATCACCAAACCCCTAAACTATATGTCATTATGATATACCGCTGAATTATTTTTAGTTGTTTTCTGTGACACCCCTCTTTTCTTCACAATCACTATCACCCCACTCCGCTACTCCAGTCTTTCCGAACCAACATGAACAGATAGGGGAGAGAGACGCACAAAGGAATGAGATCGAATCGAGTGCCTGTATTGGTTCAACCAGACCCAAAATCCGATTTTTGTTCAAACTCAACTCGCTGAAAATTGGAGGCCAAATTTGCATATGGGTCTGATTTTTAGGGTTTCTTCAGTTGCGTTTGATAGGTGTCCCTCTATCTCTGTATCTCTCTCTAGAACATCAAACCCAGTGTCTATTTGAGGGAATTAGGTCTCGACTCTCGATTGAGGAAGTGGTGCTTTCTGGGTTAGATTGAGGGGATGTGTACTTTCAGTGAGGTCTTATCAGCTCTGGTTCTTCACCTAAGATAAAATAAGGGTTCTGTTCTTCGAAGTGGTGATTATCCGTTTACAGTGGTGATGGAGTTCGGTTGAATTGGGTCAGTTGATGGTGGTTTTGAAATTGTGTTGCGGACGAGAAATGGTGGAGATCTGGTTCTAGGTCGAATCAGTGTTCAGCAATTGGATCTTTCGTTGCATTGTGGTTGACGGCGGGGAAAGTTGGTGGAGAAGTTATGGGTTGTGATTAAATTTCTGGAGAAAATTGATGGCCATGTTTATGATGCTGTAAGTCTGTAACTGGTCTTCGTATTAATGCAGTTGTAGTCATACAATAGTAGTACGAGTACTTATTCGAATTGGTGACTATAATATGAAGTTACAGAGTGATAATGTAGTAATATCAAATTTGAGCTCCGTGCAAGTAATAACCCAAGTTTAAGTAAATATCTTTCTACTGCGTCTATCTTTTTGTGAACCCCTGCAATAAAATACTAGGGACGGACCAAAAGATGAACCAGGTGAAGATCCAGAAAACTGTTGAAGACCAACAAACTAATGAGGAAGGTTCCGTAAAGAAGAAAACTATCAGTTCGTCTGAGTAAAAGACCCATAAGGTTATCAACTTTGGGATCACTAGAGTCAGCGATCCGGATCACGAATGATCCTCCATTGGGATCGCACCCTGAGGAGCGACTTCTGGTAACTCTGGGTGCAAATACTGGTGTAGGTATTAAGAAGAGGGGTTTAGTGACAATGATCAAATATAATAGTGATAACTAAAATTTAAGAAAGTTATGTGAGATTCTTTTCATTTTTTTAATTGACAATTTGTTACTCCATAACAAAAAAAAAAAAAAAATGGGTTGAAACGTTAAAATTTAACTAAAATGGGTGTATGAAAAAATACCTGTATAGCACAGGTATGCAATTTGATCATAGCATGCACAATTTTTGAAGTTTATCCTTAAAAATATTAAGGAAATGTGCTTTCTTCTCTTCCGGGTTGTATTTATCGAACCCAAGCTGGCATCGATGCATGGTAGTGGTGGTCATGTTCTTGGTCTTTACTTGGTTTGATGTTTGACATGGAAATATACTTGGAATCTGAAATTAGTTCCTATACTTTGTAGTAGCCACAACGGAAAAATTTGATGCAATTGCTTAAAAACACCAGTCGCATGCTGAAGCTTTTTGGTTGCCCTTTATATTGTCTGATGAGAAGTGCATAGGTAGGTATGGATCACTTGTGACTTGTTATCTTGAGATAGAGATACTTCTTGTGGCACCATCTTATGGAAGAAGCTGGATGTGCACAATGCTCCAATCCCACATTGATGCAGAATAAAACATTCTCATGGTGCCTCGTATCAGAATCAGTACATGAGAGGAGGATCTGTTGGCAACATACATAATCTCCGTTTTTGAGGGCCTCGTCTGGTTAAGGTATTATAGGAAGAGGAGATAAGGATAGGTTATACACGTGGTTTCATCTATCCTGCCCTTGGGTTGGGAATATGAGACATGTATAATTTATCCCTCCTCATACTTCACATCATTTTTGGGGTAGGGAGAGAGGTTCTGGATAAGAGTTGAGGGCTATTGGTGGTGGGGTGTAAAATGACCCAATAAAAATGTATTGTTTTATACATATTTAATGTATAAATATGTATCATATCCCAGCTCATATCCTGCCTTAACCAAACACTGAAAAACAAAAATCTCATATCCTGCCTTATTCCGGTACAATCATTTCCTGCCTCATATTACTAGGTGTGGAAGTCCAACTCAAAAAGAAGGCGCTACGAATGTATTGACAGTTAAATTTTTTCGCCTCCTTCAAGATGAAGTTAGCTAAACTTAAAGGGGATACACATATTTCTGCAAAAATGCATTTTCCTTTGCGTTACTTATGGAGGTCAATATTGTACTAACTTCCTTATATTTTTTTTGCTAATAATGCATTTTTCCTAACCTATTGTGACAAGTTTTGTGTGTGTGCAAGTTGTGTGTATGGGTGTCTTCTCTAGCCAAAGTTTCTTATTCAACAATCACATATTTACATTTTTGTCCTTGTTTGCAGGAGAACAATTTTGTTGGCAATCCCCACCGGTTTATGAACGAGCTTTCGAACATCCCTCAAGAGCGTTCTTTTGTTTGCAAGAGGGAAAGATCGACTACTCCTCCGTTAGCTGATCCAGAACCTCTCCCCCTACCCCAAAATAATAAACGGTCGAAGCACGACGATCCAAACAACACCACCAGCAGGTCGGATGAGTACCCGTTAACCGAACCCGAAACCCTCTCACTGGCCCAAACCAACCCGACAAAGCCCAACGACCCGAACCCAAACGGTTCCGAGGATTCAACCACCACTCCGACCGCCGAGGACCTCTGCATCTCCACCATGACGGCCGCCGTCGCCGCTAATAAGCTGCCGACCGCGCTCTTGGAGTTCCCTCTGCTCGAGCCGCTTGTGCCGAGCCGTGGGAACACTTCGAGTAACTCGCCGACGTTCGATGCTACGGATCTCGAGAAATCGGTGCCCCCGGGGTACTTGAAGTTCATCGGCGACTTGGAGAACGGGATACTTAATGTTTCGATGGAGAGAGAGACGTTGAAGATCGAAGTGATGAGGGCTCAAGCTATGATTAACATACTTCAGTCGCGGATTGATCTTCTGCAGAGGGAGAACCAGGATCTCAGAAGGGCATTCCGCGATTAGTTTCGCGAAATAGGGTTTGTTGTTAATTTTATGTTGGATCTCCTACTAAGCGTGTCCAAGAAATTTTTCTGAGGCTTGTAGCGATGACAATTTTATATTTGTACTTATGTTTTCTACTTCTATTTGACTTTCATATGAATGCTGAATAAGGGAGATGATTCAATTCCTGCTAAGATATAAGTTAGATGTAACTGAGGTTCAAGAAAAATAAAAGATATTGCCAGAATCTTCTTAGTTGATTCTAGGGAGGTCACTATGTCGGACAAATTTAGTTAATGATACCAAAATTTGATACTTCTTTTATGAAATTGGAGTGTTAAGAAATGTCTATAATATTATAAAAAATTAATACATTTTCATAAAGTGAACTGATGAATAGTGGCACAGAGTCGGCTAAAGTAAACTGAGAACATTGTGCACTGCGAAAATCGTGACGAAACATAACCAATACCACACTAAAAGGGTAAGATTCAATTCCTGCTAGGTGTACGTACATGCTCAAACACATGTTTCCAACACAAAAGCTAGGTCATGATTGCATATTAATACCTTTTATTTTGAGATTTCACTTTCCAATTATTTGTCCAAAAGCAAAAGAAAGACACCACAAAATGTTCATGGTGATGTGCAAAAGGATCAAATAGAACAAGGGTAAAGGCACTTCTAAGTTCTAACCCCCACCCCCATCAAGTTTAGTGCAAAGACATCTGCAGTCTGCACCCTCATTTTCATTTTGGGAAATGACACTTTCACAGTTTCACCCTTATGGAGTCCTACATTTTATTATATCTACACTCTTTGATTCTGATCGTTATTGTAGATGTCAGGACCAACACTGATAATAATTTCTTGGACAAATTTGACCTCTTACAATATGAAATGACACAATAAGGGGTGGGAGTGTTTTGAACTTTGGCACACCGAAAGAGGGTGTGAGTGTCTTTGTGACAAACCTACGGGGATGAATGTGCCATATACATCGATTATAGTTTCTAGACCTGGGGGTGTATATTGTTTCTTCTTTCGGGAAAAACTTGTACTAATGTTTCTTCTGTATTAGCCTACTTCACTTTTTGTCACTACTTACATGGTCAATTTGACGCGATGATTTGATTAGTAAAACGGTATAAAAATTTGATAATTTTTGCATGGTTCTGTACAATAAACTTTATTCTAGAACACTATAAAAAAAGTTGCTTAAAAATTATATCATTTTACTATCTAAATTATCGAGTCAAAGTGACCCAGTTACGAATTGAAAAGTCATAACTATACAGAAGAAATTGAGGTAGTATTGTTTAAAGAGGATAACAAACCAAATGACCTAATGGCATCCAGATTGAGTCTGAAGTCTCATAAAACTGTAAAATCATGAGGTCCAAGCCCTCCAACAATTTTAATGTAATATATTCCAGATTTACTGATAATTCCATTGTGGCTGCAGAAAAGAAGAAAATGACAAAGGTAAAGACACTTGCACTCATTTTAGTTTGAGAAACACTTGCATCCTGATTGTGTATATCCATACTCCAAAAGTACAAGGGTAAAAGACAAAAACCACCCCTTGAGTATGGAGTATATATAAAAAAACCCCTCGTGTTCGGGGATATACAAAGACCTCCCCTGTCGAGATAAAAACTACCCCTGTCAGTGGATGGACGTTAGACGAAAAGCACCCATCTATTACTATCAATTAGTATGGGGGTGCAATATGTCTTTTTATGACCATTTTGCCCCTCTCTGTATTTTCTGTTTATTTTTTTTCATGTTCTTGGTGTTCTTGGTCATCTTCTTGGTGTTCTTGACCACCACCACAAACCACCTCCACCACCAGAACAATAACAACAACACTTGTACATAATTCATCACCCTCCATCACAACAAACCATCAAACACAACCAAAAACACAATCAGATACAACACAATTTCCTCAAATTTGATATCAAAATCAGTTAACAAACTTTTTTCCATTAACACACATTCATCCCCATTTCAAAAAAAAAAAAAAAAAATCCCCACTGATGGTACATATAGTCCATCAGTCAGCTAAAAGAAAAAACTATGTTTTTCCCAAATTTCTCCATACAAATGTTCTCTATGTGCAAAAGCAAAAACACACCTACAAATGTTTTTCCCCAAATTTTCTCAAAAGTTTTTGCAAAAGGAATGTTTTTCCCCACTATTGTGCCACCGCCACAACCACCAACACCGCCATCGGCGGCCACCAACAACGACCACCACTGACGAACCTTGAAACTGTTTGAAGTCTCTGTCGGGTCCTCTGGTTTCGGGCTGAGCACCCATGGCGGCGCAAGCTCGGTCGCTGGTCGGCTTGACGGGGGGCAATGGATCCGTTGCAGAAGGAGGGAGCTTGACGATGGTTCGCTGGGCTGTCGTGCGTCAGGCAAGCCTCCTTCCATCGAGCCTCCATCGATTTGAAACTCGATCTGGTTCTCGGATTTTGTCACAGTGAGTAGAAGGAGAATAAGAGGATGGGGAAGAAGTAGGGAAGAAGAAGATGAGGAAGGCCGCCTCTGCAAAGGGCCAACGGGCGGCGGCCCCCACTGCAACCCCTCAGCCATCAGATCTGGGTTCTGAGCAATGTGGGTTTAAAGCGAAGTGGAGTGCTAGAGAGCAGTGAGAACCAAACCCACAAATTCTTGAACTTACCCCAATTTGAAGAGTTAGAATCTAAGACCCATCGGAAACAGACCTGCACAAAGCAGATTTAAACCTACAAAGATGAGACATGAGAAAGGGGGTTCGATCGGAAATCGGCAACCCACCACCAGAAAGATGATCTCCAAGAACAAAAGAGAGGCACAGAGGTGGTTGGTGGTGGGTCGGTGAATGAGGGGCAGAGGGAGGGACGGAGGCGGGTTGGTGATGGAGATTGTATATAGAGAAAAAAGAGGGGCTGTTAGGGTTAGAAATGAGGGGTGAGAAGAAGAAATGGTTTTATAACAGTGTAATTTTTCTTGAAGGTGAGGGTACATATGTCTTTTCGCCCTTCCGTTAGTTACCGTTAGTCACCGTTAACTGACAGGGGTGGTCTTTGTATATCCCAGATTACGAGGGTTTTTTTTTGTATATACCTATACTCGAGGGGTGGTTTTTGTCTTTTACCCAAAGTACAAATGTATCCTAAAGACCGCGATCAGCGAATGACCACAACTGTAGACCAACGACGTCACAATCAAGGAGTGTAAGTGTCCTAAAATCACATCGGACAGATAAAAGTGTAAATTCCAATCTAAAAGGTATGAAAGTGTCTCTTACCGGCCCGAATTACAAATGTAGATGCACTAAAAGAAATATAACACTTTCGACCATAGTAATCAATACCGTGAATAGATTAATTCGAGATTTGGCTACGATTTTAAATTTACCCCAACTATATAATATAATTTTTGCTAAACATATACAATTATGTGTTTATGTAAAACTCTTAGAGCATGCATGTAAAAAAACACTATAAATCATGAACATTATAGTTTTAAGAATTCAAAATAATCGGAAAGAGGTGTTTTGTGATTCGATCCGGAACGGTCGATAACCCCCCCCCCCCCCCCCCCCCCTACTATGATGAGTTAAATATGGTGATGATTGATGAGTCAACAAAGTCTATTCTTGCAGCGAGTGTGCAACTTTTGTCGTTAGGTGAGAGTCACCCTTAAGAATAAGAGTCCAGCTGTGCATGAGATTATTTAACCGTAAGAGTTTGTTTTTAATTATACGTAATCGCGCAGGAATGTGACTCTCGACTAAGCGACAAAGAATTGTCTGCTCTCCTCTCATGACGGGGGCTGCCAGTTAGGTGACCGAGTAATTGACAGTGTCATAAAATTCTCCAATAAAATCAAGTTGTCCAAACAAATATGGTGATGATTGATGAGTCAACAAAGTCTATTCTTGCAACGAGTGTGCAACTTTTGTCGTTAGGTGAGAGTCACCCTTAAGAATAAGAGTCCAGCTGTGCATGAGATTATTTAACCGTAAGAGTTTGTTTTTAATTATACGTAATCGCGCAGGAATGTGACTCTCGACTAAGCGACAAAGAATTGTCTGCTCTCCTCTCATGACGGGGGCTGCCAGTTAGGTGACCGAGTAATTGACAGTGTCATAAAATTCTCCAATAAAATCAAGTTGTCCAAACAAGGGCTACTTTCCCTATTTACCCCTAGCTAAACATACATAAGCAATTCTAAAAAAAAAAAATCATAAGCAGAAATGGAAGCAAGAGTTTTTTGATATTAGCAAAGTCTAACAATACAAAGACCGGTTCCAAAAAAAACAATAAAAACCCACATTTTACTCAAATAGACTTATCGGCATATAGAGTTTCAAAATGAGGCTCATGTTCAACAAATTTAGGTAATGAACACCCAATTGTTCACGAATTCCGGAACACCCAATTAATTTTCAAGGTTAATACATCACCAAACAACTTTACACGTAACATCATCAAACAACTTACCTGCAATGAGTAATTTTTTTAAACTAATTTAGGAAAATGCTAAACGTCACCGCTTTTTCTTCATCTCTTAATTTCACTTTCTATATGGATGTTTTTGATTGGTGATGTAATTATAGAAATATCTTAAAATAAATACTTTCCAACAATCATATCTTGACACATAAGAGGTGAACTTGAAGGGTGAAGAAAAAAGGGTGAAGCATAGCGCCCCTCTAAAACTAATCGAAGCAATTGTGTGTTCATTACCTAAGCAATTGAATGATGCATATTGGCGTGAGAAGCAGTTTTATGTGTTTGATAACTTTTTATTTATTTATTTTCTAAACAACAACTGTTTTTTTTTCAACGCGACTTTTGAAACTAATCCTCTTATCGATTTTCGGATCATTCCAATATCAATACTATCCACAAGCTATCCCATCCACTGTTCCTTCGCATATTCACACAACTTTTATAATCTGTGGTTAGTAATGCAACAAACTTGAACCTTAGTCTGAGGGTTCCTACTTAATCATGCATATCTGACCGAGATATGCACATATAACATTCTCGTCAGTGTTTTCTCAAGACATTCATTCTATTTCAATTTTAATCTTGTCTCCTATTAAGTTTCAGAATTTTGGTTAACTTAACAAATATTTTTTATTCATTCCATAACAATAAATTTTGAAACGCTTACCAAATGACATAATTTAATATATGATGCTATTGTCGTTACGACACTTCATACATGTCTAAAATAATAATTATCAAACACAAAAAATGCCGACGCCATCAGTCACTGTAATTATCAAACATTAGTGTATATTTAAGTTGTTGAAGTTAGTCAGTATCGCTGCGGGCCTCCACTAGAGTTTCCTCTAGCTTCGCCCCGCTCATGCATATTTCACCATTTTTCGAGTCCCAACAGACATGCTCACATTCGAACTCTTCTCCAATGATCAAGGTCGGTCAACAGTGCAACCACAAATGGATCCCGCCAATCAACTTCCTTACGCCTTACGAGTTTAATCACCCGTTGACTCGCACACACGTCACACTCCTTGGTCCGTGTTTCAAAGAACTGTGAAAAAGTTGCACGAAGTACGCATAAAAGTGTTTGGTAAAGCTCCGACACATCAACTTTTTCACAATACTACATGTACATCTCCATTTTAAGATGCCACAATTTCACTAGTGTATGGATAAGTTTCTATCTCCCCAATCTGGTACAGTTCTTGAATAATTCCCCAAATTAGACATTTTTTTTTACTCAAATTGATCAATGGTAACACTAGTATCTTGGTCGACAATCTCGAGGATGTGAAAGGGGGTTTTCTTCATGAATACTCCACTCACCACCACACGTCTCAATCCAGTAACAATAAAAAACCCTACTTTCCCCTGTAGGATTCCTCTGTTTTACAGACCCAGATCAATCTTTGGGTTTTTGATTTCCGTGACAAGCAAGCTTCGACCTTTCTTAACCGATGGGCAATCTTTAACCATCTTGCTTCACTTCCAATCCTAACCAAAGACACCAACTTTATCTTCCACCCTCCTTCATCGATTTCGTCTCATCTCTCTTCTGGGTCCTTCCAATTTGGGATTTTTAAGGCCAATCTGTTGAAATCTTGAAATTCCTCATCTGGGTTTTTGTGGGTTATGGCTCATCATGAATTGGCAGCAACCGGTAATACGACGTCGTTGGCACCGGGGTTTCGGTTTCATCCGACGGACGAAGAGCTCGTGCAGTACTATCTCAAGAGGAAGGTTTCTGGGAAGCCTTTTAGATTTGATGCTGTGTCTGAGATTGATGTGTATAAATCTGAGCCATGGGACCTTCAAGGTAGTTTTTTCTTGCAAAGTTTTGAACTTTATGAGTTTTCTTGGAGGAGGATAAGATTGGGGGCTTGCCTTTTGAGGGCTATGTTCTTCTGATTTGAAGTTGGAGTTTTTTTTGTTTGTAATTTCAAATTTGATGGTTTGTGTTCAAGGTAGTCTCTGCATTATTTTGCTTGTGTTTTTCTTGCAAAGATTTGAGCTTTATGAGTTCTGTTGGAGGAGGATAAGGTTGGGGTCTTGCGTTTTCTGGGCTACATTCTTCTTCTTTCAAGTTGAAGTTTTTTTGGTTGTGATTTCAAATTTGATGGTTTGTGTCCCTTGTGTGTGTGTCGTCTTAACATTGCAGTTATGACACCATATGAATGGATTGAAAAATAAAAGTGGGAAAATTAGAGCCATGCAATCACTTGTCAAACGAAAGGGAAAAGATTAAATTATAAGTATGAAGGAGTATATGTTCAAATATAGGTGCAATAGAAGAAAATTTCATAATGGATTATAAGATGCATATGGATAAGATTGGTGTCTTGCCTTTTCTGGGTTGTAATTTCAAATTTGATGATTTGTGTCCCTTGTTTGTGTCCCTCTTAACATTTCAATTATGACACCATATGAATGGATTGAAGAAAAAAGTGTCAAATTAGAGCCATGGAATCACTTGTGAAACCAAAGGGAAAAGAGGAGTGTTTATTTTCAATTATATATAGGTGTAATAGGAGCAGATTTCGCAATGGATTATAAGATGTGTATGGAGATTTTGGCTTGTGTGTTTACCATAGTAGAGATCAGAATTCATGAATATACCACCCGGTTTTTTCATGTAGAGTCCAATTAAATGAAAAAGGAACGAGAGATGAGAAAGGCTGATTGAAGCAATTTTGGTTTTACTTTAGGCTATTGGCTGTGAAGCTTAAAGGTGAGGGAAATATCTAGCTGAATTGACAAATTCAAAAACATTACGGTATGAACTGAAAGTTTTAGATTATAAGAGATGCATTTGACAAAGCTTTTAGATTTTCAACTCTCAAATACTTGAATGCTCTCATTCGTGGCAGCTGTTTATCGTGCTATGCCAAAAATACTTTTAAGATTGCACTTGTGAGATTTTCAGCTTCAAAATCTCCATCTTTTGAGACCATTCATTTCTCTTGAATTTTAGCTAGACTTGCATAGTTTCAGCTGAACTATTTAGGTTCCATCTAATGGGATAAACTTGAAACACAGATTTCATCTCAATTCCCAACTGGATTCAAATCCTCGATGCCAAACTGGCATTGAGTTCTCTAAGTCAGTAGGTAAAAGATGGAACTTTATTTGTTTTGCATACTTGTGTGCCTTCTCAAGAATATGAATCACAATGCTATTTAAACTCATAAAAACATGCAAGTCATGTTCTGCTCGTGTTCTGCTGAAACATGCTTATCGATTATATTGCAAATGTTTCACACCGTTTGATTCCTTCAGTTGCCGATATGGTGGAGTTCTTGAAGTTGCAATTCCTGAGATACGAGGCTACTATTGTCCTCTGACTTATGCAGTTTTGCTATGTTCATTTTACATTTTCATTGAGTGATTATCTCACCCGTGATTCTATAACTTCACATCAAGGCCAAAAACGAAAAATAAAAGAAACAAAGATAACTCGATGTACTGGCTACTGAGTGGCTGCTGATTCACTTACTACTAGATGCATTTTAACTCCTAAGGGATCCAATTGAGTTTATATATTAATATGTAGTGCATGTTTGATTATTAATGCCAGGTCACTCAAGGATAAAGACCCGAGACTTAGAATTTTACTTCTTTAGCCCTGTAGATAGGAAGTATGGTAGTGGGTGTCGATTGAATCGCGCTACCGGCAAAGGGTACTGGAAAGCAACTGGGAAAGACCGGCAGGTACGTCATAAAGGCAAAACAATTGGGATGAAGAAAACACTTGTGTTTCATGGTGGGCGGGCTCCAGATGGCCAGAGGACCAATTGGGTCATGCATGAGTACCGGCTTGCTGATGAAGATTTAGAAAGGCCAGGAATGCAAAAGTTAGATATGGTAAGTTTTGTTATATGGAAAAATCCTTGTGTTGCAATTGTTTTTCCTTCATTCTGGGGGAACTAGAGAATCTCATTGAACGTGGTTTTTGGCGTGTGCTTTTGCTTTTGTGTTTTTTTTTTGCCAGGGAAAGGATACATTTGTGCTGTGCAGGATTTTCCAAAAGAGTGGTTTAGGACCACCTACTGGGGATCGCTATGCTCCATTTATAGAGGAGGAATGGGATAACAATGCCGCGTTGGTGATTCCAGGAGAAAGGGTGGATGAGATGGCAAACGGTGATGACGTACAAGTGGAACGGAATGGGCTTGATCAGGTTTGTGCCTCACCATGATTTGGATTTATTTATGTTACTAATCAAGCCTGTGCCTTTCCTGACCCCCTTCATCATATGAAACTATGGATTACATTTATTTATTCCAGTATATGTTATTTAAATGCATATCTGAGAGTGAATGAGAAAGCAATTGGTAAAGGAGAAGACTAAGTCAAATGTGCGGTTTTTACATAGTTTCAAAGACAGGTTTCACTTACAAGGTATGAAATCTTGAAAGATGTGGAAATCTCCCTTGAGAATTGAGTGGTGGAGTTAGTACCAGACTTCAGCTCTGTGCCTGATTGAATTTGTGGATGATAGGTGTAGATGGTTTTCTCCTGTGTCGTCATACGATGGAAGGCATTTTGATGGAGAGAGTTGTATGATGAGCAGATGAGGGTACTGCTTTGGTCTTCGGGTCAAACGTTTCTGCATACATTTGAAGAATCAATGTCGTGTGCAGCTATAACTCAGACATAAATATGCTACGGGCTAGGGCTACCACTAGAATAGGCATTGTAACATATTTTGTGATCGAACTGGTGATTTTCAGTTAGTGGGTTGAGGACGACTACAGTTGAGCAAGCACGCGGAGTCATTTCTCATTTTCTTGATCATGGAAGACTTAGATGTTTGATTCAAAAAAAGACTTAGATGTTTGACTAATAACAAGATGATTCAAAAGATCACTGATGGCCAAGGGTGCCGAAGAAGGATCATTTTAGATATCTTAGTTCACTTATATGTAGGAATGGAGAGATAGACGATGGTATTAGTCAAAGGATGAGAGCAAGTTGAATGAAGTGGATGAGTGCATTCTGAGTGTCGTGTGACCCAAGGGTCCTTGCCAGGTTGAAGGGTAGGTTTGATATAACCATTGCAAGACCCAAATTTTAAGGGGCCGTGAAGAAGAAATAATCAGAAAATAAGTGCTTTAGGTGAGAATGCTAAGGTGGACGCATGGTGTTACTAAGAAAGATGGGATACACAGTGACACCATTAGAAAGAATTTGGATGTTGCACCAATAGAATACAAAATGGGGGAATTGTTTGGAGTCATTTTGTTATGTGTATTGACATGCGACCACTGTTCTAGCATCCTGTGAGAAATTGCCTGCTTACCCAACATGCTGATTGTAGTTTGCAAATAGGTATTGGGAACTGGGAAGAGAACTTATTTTTGGAGAACCAAAAGAATAGCATTGATAATGGAAACTTTAAGTACACGGTCCATCAAGAACGAGTGAAACTAAAAAGTGCAAATATGGCAATTATAGATAAACAAAAAACGATCTCCTGCATTAGCTTCTGTTGTAGTCAGGTGGGCAAAGAAAGCTTTAGCATGCTACATCTTTTTTATGTCCGCAAGAAGCCTTTCGGTGTACCAACAATACTCAAGAATTTCTCTAACTGAATCTCTCTGCCTCAGTAAGACACTCACCAAACATTTCTTTCACAAATAATTTTCTGGTTTACTTTCCTTTCACTCAGTTTTATTCTGGGAATATGAGCTTATCTGAGTTGGTGATAGTTGTTGTGTGTGGCCAGGGTAGCAATGAATATGTAAGAATCAGTTGGCTTTGAGGCGTTTGAAACTCAATATGTTTGGAAATATTTGTGTGGTTGTGTTTACCCTTCGCATGCATTCTCCTAGCTAAAGACTCTGGAGGTTAATACGTCTTTAAGAGTGACATTATCGAGAACATCCTTGAGGTTAAAACATCTTTAGAGCATCTTATTACAAGACATTTTTCTTGGTTGTTAGCAGATATGTCTAAGAGAGCATGTTTGCAGGAGATGTTTGCAATAAGGTTCTTCTTGTCTGTAGGGTGCAGGACCACACTGCCTAGACTTACTTCAAACTTAAAATAGTACTATGATGGGAAAGGGTGAAGGTTTTTGTCACACGAGGATTTGGTTGGTGGGACAAGTTTGATAGCTAGGAATTGAGATCGCCAAAACCTCCAGATTTCACATGACCGTGAGCTTTTTATTCGAATCCTCCTCCTATCTGAGTTGAAGGTTTGCCAAATTCTAGAGATAAAAGTACCAAGCATTGGAATTTCGATCTGATACAGTAGAAGATGTTCACACATCTCAGATTTTCCCTCCACACACACACACACACACACACACACACACACACACACACACACACACACACACACACACATATCCTCCACTTTTCTGCTTTTTCTTTTGAGAGAATAAGCTGAAATTGCGAAAGTAATCTCACATTGGAGAACTAAGTATTGTGGGAAACAATTTTTGGGTTGTTATGGTAAGATCAACTTGCTCAAGATTATTAATACTGCAATATGATAACCATGCTAATTAGGGTAACATTCTTACTTATGGAGTACATTGGTCGCATGCATACCTTAGATACTGGTTTAGGTTCAACTCACTCCAAGAGGAGCCTTTCTTTAACTGCACATTTCCAAAAACTCCACTAACACCCCTCATATTATTGTTAAGTGACATTAATACCCTTATAGAAAAAAGTACAATATGCCCCGGCTGGAATTAAAATTTCTCACTATTACCTTATCAAAACCTATAAAAAAATAATGAATTTCTCAATAAGGTAAGGGGTGTTTAATTGTGCCCAGGCTGATGCGATTTTTTGGCTCCGCCACTGCATATGGATGTCTTGAATTCCATGTTCCTGGATGGTTCACATTCCATTTTCCCAAGCTTGAGGGTGTCTGCTTCAGATTTGCCTATCCTATCACCCTAATACTTATTCCTATTATGAGACTTTTACACAAATGTTGGAGAATGTGTTTGAGGCTGATTTCATTATGGAGATATAACCGAGAAATGGAATTGGAAAAGAGTTTAATTTTTGTGATACTGGTCCTGTGCTTTATCTGCCAGGCTACTTATGATTTTCAAAGAAGTGAGGATGCATGATTCATATCAAGTAGGGCCCAAGTACATAATATAAAGGACTTGAAGGAGTATCAGGATTAAAATCATAGCTTTTAAAACCGGACCGGGGTCGAACCATTAATGTCCTGGCTGGTGGGGTCTTTGGTTCAGCTGCCGGTTCAATTACATAATACTCTTATATATACATATATATATGTATATATATATATATAAGAATATATAGAATAAGTGAATATTGCAACATAAAATGTATTCATAATAACTGTAATTGGTGTAGCGTGATGGTTGGAATTTGGTTTATTACTGGTGCTGAGTTCTTGTTTCCTTGGAAAGCTATGCTTTTTTTGTCATAAACAAACTGGGGTCAGTTTGGTCTGATTTTAAAAGATATGGCTAAAAGATTGAGGTTGGTGGCAATACACGCTTTTGCCAGCATGGATTCTTCACTGAAAGGTAAGGAAGATGCGAAATATGAGTGTACTCTCTAGAAGGTGGAGGTTTCGTTTTAGGTGCACCGTGCTCGAATAGCCACCCCGTCGACAAGTATCATAAATTGCTATGATCTTTTAGGAAAGAGTAATTTTCACCTTTGGAGGAGACTTTTGTTGAGTGTAAATTTGAGTTTTGGAAACCGCCGATAAAGGTTTTGGGTCCTGACTGTTTATGTTAGTGGGTTTCTACTGAGACGCACGAAGTTATAACTACTCTGCCAGATTGACTATGAAGTTAATTTGTCATCTGGTTACATAAAGTTTGCATGTGACTGTCTGGCCCGGCTCGGCTCTAGAAAATCCTCATTTGCGGTTACTTTTAACTAAAAGGTTCCAAATAGGTCAACGTTTTACTCAAGCTTTGAGATCAGTTTACTATTAAATGGAGATACTTTAGGCTTCAATTAATTCGCTATTGTTGGGCAGAATATTTTCCCTTGGGTGTTTGTTGATAGCTTCTGTAGTTGTAGAACTCATTATTCAGTACATGCGAACCCGATACACATGCCTTTTGTGCTCCTTCTTGCATTTCAAAACCCAGATTTAAAATCCCTCTATTAGAATCCTGTTTGTTAGACTAGATTAATGAGTACAATGAGCCTAATAAACCTAACTCGACCACAAACTCTTAAAAAGGTTGAACAATGAGCCTAATAAACCTAACCCTAACCGTGGGGGATGTGTCTAACAAACTTTCAAAATCCCTCTATTTGAATCCTGTTTGCGGGACGTGTCTCTGTCAACCAGGGTGCCTGAGTTGCCAACTTATCAATCTGAGAGGAGCCTGCGCCCTAATTCCCAGTTTTTTGCTGTGAACGAGCTCCCACACTCCAGGTCGCCAGTGCGGCAACCACCACAGCACTCGGGCCCTTTGCCAGCTGAGACTAATCATTGACCAATCATCCTTATGAAATGAACTCGAGAAAACAAGTGGTCAAACTCAAGCAATATTTGAGCACGTTCCAACCTAACTCTGTAGTTTATTTTATGTGATGAATATGCTTAAACTAGCTACTTTGTCTTTGTCACTCGTCAATAATGGTCTAACTCATTATTTTCACGTTATTGTTGCAGGACACTAGTTACATGGCCAACCCCCTCCTGCGTTTAGCTGAAATATCGGCTGATCCTCAACATGTTCCCTTCATTTGTAAGAGGGAACGGTCCGAGGATCATCATCCTTCAGCTGACCAAAACAAGCGATCAAAGCAAAGCTCTGATTCCAACTGCAACCAAACCAACGATTCGGAGGATTCAACGACGACTCCGGCGGCAGCACTTGATCTCTGCGTATCCACCGTAACCACCGCCACCGCCGCCGCCGAGTTGCCGGCGGCGGCCTTCGTAGAGTTCCCTCTGCTCGACTCCCTAGAATCCAGGAGGACGAATCCCCTTAACAGCCTGGCAACATTTGACGCCGCTAACCTCGAGAGCTCCGTTCCGCCGGGCTACTTGAAATTCATCAGCAACTTGGAGAACGAGGTGCTCAACGTTTCGATGGAGAGGGAGACTCTGAAGATTGAGATGATGAGGGCTCAAGCAGTGATTGACATTCTTCAGTCTCGGATTGATCTCCTGACCAAGGAGAACGAAGACATGAGGAGGGTGGTTCGCATTGTTTAAGTAAACCGTTTCTCGAACTCCTACGTTTCTTCTTCTTGCTACTCTGCAGTTTTTTTTTTTTTCCCCGGAATTTAGATCGTTTTCAAGAGCTTTTGAAGTATGTTTTTAGTGGACTCTTTAAGGTTTCTGTACGATGAAAGAAGCTCTTCGAGATATGTGAGTCTAGGCCAATGTATGTCGTAGCCGCAAGTGTTCTGAATCTGTAGTTCCTTGTTGTAAAGATGTACTCTGGCTGTTGACAGTGCCTTTGTCTGTTTAATAAATCCGGTGTCACGTTCGTGACGATTCTGCGAGGGTTTTGTCTATCTACTTCTTAGCGCGATGAAGAATGGCAATAACAATTACTGCGTCATTTGGGTGGCCAAAGGAACTTGATTTCAGGTTTATGTTGTAACATCAAACTGGGAATGTTCAGGTTTATGCTGTAACCTAGGCTAGGAGCATCAAACTGGGAATAGTCAGTCCACCATCTTTTTCTTCTCCTACAAATAGTCAGTCCACCATCTTTTTCTTCTGTCTTCTCCTGCTGAATCTGTTTCTCTATTTAGACCAACCATTGCTTCATCTTTGTACAGATTGTCTTTGTACACCTCATAAGTAGACGTCTATGAAGCCATTCTTTTCCTAGGAGTTCAAAATGCCTCGTCGGTGCAGCCTGTGGTAAGACCTTGAGCGGACAGTCTCATACAGAGAAAGAGCAGTTGGAATGTACGGTTGTTAACCTGAGCAAAAGCATAGGACATTGCACCATACATCCCTGCTGCTTTTTCTCAGAGGAGCTAATCCGATGGCCTGTTTGCAATTTACGCCATAAATCAAGATTTGAGTCAAGGCTACCAACCTACCTGAAAGATGGCTGGATTCTTGAGTGATGTTTGATGTTCTCATCATATTATTATCTTTTTCTTTTTGTTTTTTTATACCGTTATTATTATATACATATATATTTATTTATTTATAAATTTTATTTGTAAGCACTTCATTATGTGCAAACCTACACAGCCTAGTTGATCACAACTCAAGTTATGGTTTTATATTGCTAGATACTAGTACCAATCTAACAATATTAAAGGTGCATTACTATATCGGAAAATTTCACTTATATCCCGTTGTTTAATAGTAGTAGTTACTACACATTCATGGAAGGATTTTAATCTGTGCCATTCTGAGTGGTTCAGGAAAATAGCAGATGTTCTTGAATTGTTGGAATGGCATAAATTATATGTATAGCTTTTTTGATCGGTCTAAAGCAGTCATTATATTTGCCCGAGATATTAACTTGGTTAAGATATATGAAATTTATTTAACTTGGTAAGGTGAATTTGTTTGTTTGTTTGTTTGTTGCAGGAGTTGCTTTTCCCCACTTAATGGATGGATTACTAAACCATCTTAGAGATCTGGCTGGCTTCGTGGCAGCAACCTATAAAGTCAACAATGCTTTTGATACTAACTGTACTAGTACTACTTAATTTGTCCCGTCGTTTAAATACCTCCTGCAATGTCAAAATTTTGATTGTAAGCTGGGCGGTACAAATTAGATGTTCTTTCATCGTATAACGAAGCTTCTACTATTTCGTTTTAGTTTACACTAACCAACCTGCTTCATGAATGAAAATTTTGAGGTAGCAAGAGTGTTGCAGTCGTAATGATGAATATGCATATTTTTCCTATAAGAAATATGCTGTTTTCAAGTAGTTAACCTCCATATTCTTCATCCTCTCTAATTGAGGTGAAGCCTTTTAACTTACCTGAAAGAAAGAAGGAATATGTATGACCTGAAGCTTCTTTGTGGAGGTCAGACATAAAGGTGACACGAGACTTTCGACTGTAAGTAAGACAGCCCCCGAATGGGGAAAGTACCTTGACCTTCTTTTATTTCCGTCATCTTACATGTCCCATATAAGCTGTTCTGCAAATAATAAATGCCATCTCGTAAGGAACTGAAATCAGTACATAGTTTACCTTCGGGTTTCAATATGGTTGTTCAGGTTTAGAAATTGGGTTTTCATTCTGGGATTTGGTAAATTATTCTGAAATGTAACAAAATTGGTGGAAGAAAATTGTTTGTGGGCATTTTGATCACTAGACACAAATGAGGGTATTTTGTCCAAAAATATTCATATAGTAGGTCAACTAACATATATTAACAGAAGGAGTTAACATGTCACATATTTAGCTTCACAGAAGGGTCGTTTGTGGTATTTGCCAAATCTCAAGGTACCAACCTGGTATTTGGCCATACCACAGGCGCGGTTTCTGTCAATTACATGTTGTAGAGCTCTTTTCACTATTTCAGCCTCAAAGGAGGCTGCACTCTAATTACAAGTTTTTGTTGTGAACAAGATTCGAGCGCCCATACTCCGAGTCGCCTGTGCGGCAACCAACACCTCACTCGGGCCCTGAGCTAGCTATGCTCTGAGGGCTTAAACATGAAACTAAACATTGACCAATCAACCTTACCAAAAACCCGAAATAAAAGAGGTGATATAATCAAACGATTTGAGTACGTTCAATCAAACGACGTGGTTCTGTGATGTGATTAATGTACAATTCCTCACTCACAAAAAAATTCTGACTCAGTATTTTGACTATATTCACATTTATTGTTGCAGGACACTCGGTACATGGACAACCCCCTTCTGCGTCTAGCTGAAATATCAGCGGCTGATCCTCAACATGATCCCTCAACATGATCCCCCATCTTGGTCGACCAAAGCAAGCGATCGAAGCAAACCTCCGATTCCAACTGCAACCAAACAAACGTTTCGGAGGATTCAACGAGGACTCCGGCGGCGGCACATGATCTAGGAGGGTGAATCCCCTTAACAGCCTAGCAACATTTGACCCCGCTAACCTCGAGAGCTCTGTTCCGCCGGGTTACTTGAAGTTCATCAGCAACTTAGAGAACGAGGTGCTCAACGTTTCGATGGAGAGGGAGACTTTGAAGATTGAGATGATGAGGGCTCAAGCAGTGATTGACATTCTTCAGTCTCGGATTGATCTCCTGACCAAGGAGAACGATGACCTGAGGAGGGTGGTCCGCATTGTTTAAGGTGGTAAACTGTTTCTTGAAAGTCCTAGGTTTCTTCTTCGTCTTGCTACTCTGTAGTTTTTTTTCCCCGAATTTAGATCGTTTTCAAGAGATTTTGAAGTATGTTTTTAGTGGACTTTTTAAGGTTTCTGTACAATGAAAGAAGCTCTTCGAGATATGTGAGTCTAGGCCAATGTATGTCGTAGCCGCAAGTGTTCTGAATCTGTAGTTCCTTGTTGTAAAGATGTACTCTGGCTGTGGACAGTGCCTTGTGTCTGTTTAATAAATCCGTCCTGTCACGATTTCTGCAAGGGTTTTGTCTATTTACATTTTAGCGCGAAGATGAATAATGGCAAAAACGATTACCGCGTTGTTTGGGCGGCCAAAGGAACTTGATTTCAGGTTTATGTTTGTAACCTAGGAAAATCAAACTTGGAATGTTCAGGTTTAAGTTGTCACCTAGGAGCATCAAACTGGGAATGTTCTACAGAGATACTTCGGATTTCTCTCCCAGAATCAGGACAGATATCAATGGGGCATATGTGGTGAGAGCAGATGGGTGATGAGAACCTTACTGAGTTACCGAAGAGACAATCATCCAGTTTGTTACTTCCCAGGTTGGTGTTCTAAGTCCTACATGTTATTTCTCAGACTATTTCGATTTTTAAAGTGGCTCCATACAAGAAAGTGACAAGATTGGCGTTTGATTACCTCGTCCAGTAATCAAATCCAGGTTGTGATGGCAACGCGCGCGCGCACACACACAGAGAGATCATCAAGCTTCAGTCTGAAGTTCTGAAGAATGGATCTGATAGAAATAAAATATCCAGAGCCATCTAAACAACAATTTCATCACTTGCAGCTACACACAAGACACAACCAAGGGGTGGAGCTTATTCTCAGGTTAAAGCACAAAAATCAAGCTGTGTTACTAACAAAATCAATAAGATGAACCAATAAATATGGAATAGAGAAAGGTGTGACAATCATTCATCATATTAGAACACTCTACTATTACAAGGGAATCAAAAACAAATTCCAAAATGAGGAATCGAGCAATAACTTTGAAGGCATTTTCTTCTATAAAGAGGCATACCAATTCACCAAAAGAGTCTTGTATGATCCAATTTGGGGGTAAATATATGTCTTCTACGGCTACTTGTGCATGTACCATTGCGTAACACAAAACACACGTTTTTTATAAACATCGATAAACTTGTCGTCGTCAACTTAAAAGAGCCATAGGCGAGACTTCTGCCTCTGGACACCCGAATCAGGCACCGAATCACGTTCAAATGCAGATTTCTGTGCCCTAAGTTGTTGAAGTTCTTCTTCGATGGATGGTAAAGATTCCAACATCTTCCTTAGCTCGGCAATCTGAGCCTGAGGCAACATAACAAGAGAAAATCTTAATCATGCTTGAAAGATTCAAATACATAAGGCCTTGTTTGGGTAAGGGATAAAGGGGGGATAGGGATAATTTTATACCTCCTGCTCCTTACCCCATCTTTGGGTGCGGTATAAGGAGAAGGTATAAGGTCATTTTTTTTTATCCATGCAGTATAGGGAGGTATAAGGTACATTTTCTTGTCCTCATTTATTACATTTTGCCTACAAGCTGGTTAGCCAGGATGAGGAAAGATGGGGATAAAGTGGGTATCGGGAAAAGATCAAATTACCCCCGTATAAAAGATATATGTGAGAACAAACCCTAGTAACCATTCGTTGTTTCATCCCATAATATGTTATTACATATCCATGTATCATATCCTCTGTCATAGCCTGCTCTAACCAAACACTCAGAACCAAAAACTACTTATCTTGCCTTAAACCAGTACATATCCTACATCCCAGTCGATCTTTTATCCCATATTTTATCTCTTACCCAAACGAGGCCTAAAAGTCTAATCGAAGACATCACTGATCCTTTCTAAGGGTTCCACAAGAAAACCGTGGGACCAAACAAATAACAGCTAAGAAAGAACCGAGAGTATAGGGATTACCTCTAGTTTGTCACATCTAGATCTCTCAGCAGCTAACTGACCTTGGACAGAGTGTAGTTCCTGGAAAGAAAAAAAAATGGATAAGAGCAATGAATAGTTTTGTCACTGATTTCACAAACTTTGCTGGAAACTAGTGATACCAAACACACCTTGGTCAGATCAGCATGAATACTATTAGTCTCGTCAATTTTTCCTTTCAGGCTCGAGTTTTCTGCTTCGACTTGTTCAAGTGTTGACTCCAACGCTTTCTTTTCTTCACTAACTGCTTTGATCTCAGCTGAAAAATCGCGAGGGAAGCCATTACCTTGTGCTGCCTTAATGTCTAAAGCATCAATTTCAGGATAGTCAAAATTCCCAGATTTCGCTAGGGCATATGCAGCAGTTACAGAAGCTGCGGCTGCTGCAGCTGCTGGTGACTGATAAATTTTTGGATGCGAAGAATCCCTCGGTTTTGGTCTCAAGACATAAACCTGCAATGGTGAAACCGACCAAAAAGGCATATTAGTGGTCTCATGAAGAATGCATACTAGTTTCCAACAAAATTATAGTTCAAAAGCGATTCTTAAGGAAAGTGAAAATGAATTGTCCCCTTTCACGCCCAGATGGAAATTTGAACATGATTATGTGTAAAATTTAAATAAGTAAAGAAAGTGTGTAAAATTTTACCTCGTTGTTGTATTTCCCATTGTAGCCACCAAATGCAACCAGAAACTTCTCTCCGTCTAAAGTTACTGAAGAAACGCTCAGACCCTGTTTCAAAATGGGCACATTGGATATACAAACATGAGATACTCTAATGTGTTTTTCTTATCTTGCGATACTCACTACCATATATCATAATACGTCAAATAGCTTTTCCGTTAAACTGCAAAATGATTATGCCAGATGCTTCCAACTAAAATTCATAAGGTGGATGAATTATATCCAATAAACTGAATGCCAAAGGTAACAAAGAAACATGGACCAATTTTTGCAGACGATATCTCTTTCTGTGTATATCTTACACCACCATGTCGCTTACAAGCAGGAAAAGAAAGAATGTAATATGATATTTAGAGATAGAGAATAGTCAAAATGCACTCACAACCTGTGTAAAGAGAATTATGATGTAAATGCTATTACTTAGAAACTCCCACATTCAAAAGACACCAGACACTGACCTCGCTGGCAAGTGGATCTCTTTCTTGGACACTTGTTAGCACTGACATTACCAGCTTGGACATGTCTAGCACCAGAGTTTCTGAGGCGCCTGTAAGAGAAGCAGCATGCACATACAGAGTTATTGCAGACAGGAAGAAATCACAAGCAAAGAGAAACCAAAAGTCAAGTGCATACCACTTCTATTATCACCGCCACCAACTATATACCAGTTTTCATCAATGGTGATACCCGCATGTCCAGCTCTTGGGGTCACTACGTCACCTTGAATTTGTGGCTGTGACCATTCCAACTGCAATACGAAAATCATTGTCAAATGCAAAGATGAGAAACAAAATATCATTTGGTCATATCGGCTGTAAGTGATGCCAACAGTGATTCTTATGGGACGATTTTTACAAATTGTACAGTACATCTTTGATATCTGAGCAACCATCACAAAACGTCTTTTGAGGATTACAGAGTATTGTTTTTCAATATTTTTTCCCCAAAATTTTCTTCTGCCTTCTGCTATGCTAAAAATAGATACACAACGACAGAATGACCCACCTAACCTAGGACTGTCAACGAACCGAGCCGAACCAAATATCAGCTGGTTGGATTTGGTTTGTTTAAAACCAAAATCAATCGAACAAACAGGAACTCGAGCCAATCCCTTTTGGTGATGTTTGAGTTTGTTTGATTAATATTTATTAGAACCCAAGCCAAAAACAAGCTGGAAATAGAGCCCATATTTTTAGGAGAAACTAATGCAATTATGTTCCGATTTTTTAGTTTTTATGTTTTTCCAAAATTGTTTCTCAGTGATATCTTGGAAATGAACCATACAAATATAACAAATATAACAAATGTAATGCTTATATTTATTTTTTTAATAAAGTTACATAGGAGTATAAAATATGTAAAACACAATTGTTCACTAACATAACGAACAAACGAACCAAAGATTGTGTTAGTTTGCTTATTAATCAAACAAAATTGTGTTGGGATTAATTTGTTTATTTTTTCCGAACTGAATACGAACGAGTTTTTGGCGAGCCACGAACGGCTTGGTACATTTACAGCCTTAACACCAAGGTGATTTTGTCTACGCAAATCCCACGTTACCCCAACACAAGCAAAAACAAACAAACAAAGTGCCCAACTATGCCTATCCTTCACAAATCACAAAGGCCACCTTCCTTCCCCTGTATACTCGAAGGAAAAATAAAAGAAGAGAAATAATGTAATTACAGAAGAAATCGAAAGAATTAAGAGAAAGAGCGGGCACCGCCATCACTGTCACGATACCGAAGGTGTGGTCTTGTCCCACATCGGCGAAGTATGGGATTAGCATGTGGCAGTTAGATAAATGAGAACCCTCCCCTAGTTAACTGGTTTTAAGGGGTGAGTACTACTCCTGGGTTCACCACAATCACACCCTATCGCAAGAACCATGCACTGCCACGGACAGCTACAACTCCGTCCACCAATTCAGTCAGTTACAGGTGGATTTTAAATTGATCCTCAAAATTTGAACAATATGGGGCCATATTAGGGAGATAAACTTCGTCTTCAAATCCAACCATCAAACTCACCTCACTTCCCACTATACTCGAGACAAGAAAGAAAAAGAGCAGAAGCATAAGGGCAAGAACAAGCACCGGCACACACCCAAAAACCACACAAACAGCCACAAACACAACCACTAACCAGTTGCAAAACATGCACCCAACTCAAGAAACTTGATGTACAATTTATGGAAGCGAGCCTCGATATTTGCTCGATGAAGGACATCGAACGAGAGCTGTATTATCTCATAATTCAAATATGCATGCAACTAATACATGGCCCTTTAAATGTTGGAGTTTCAAAACAGCTTTTTTTTCTGGGCCGATGGGAGTAGTTAAATTTGAACAATTCTCTTAATTTAAATCCATATTTAACAGACTCAGCGTTTGGTGACAAGTGAAGTTCTAGAATTGCATGTATCTGCTAATGGTCACTGTGATGTGCTACATCACGCCAGTAAATTCTTTTAAAACGGCTATTTGGAGGGTAGCTGCTCTATCTAGAGTACACCCTCTGCGGTATGTTTCACAATATAGAAACCGTGACTTTCAATAATCTTATGTTGTAAGGATCCTCTTGGCGAAGAGTTTCTTTTCTGTTGCAAAAAAAATTGATCTTTCTGTGTTTAATTGCGACTTCTCATACTCATTACAGAGTTTAGTCCGTAATCTGTTTACTCTGAGTGGATTTTCCCACTTTCCACTATTCAACTACAATCTCATCATGCTTTTTTGGAACTCTTATTTTATTCTCAAATGTTTGGTTTTGAGGGTGTGTAATCAATGGAGTGCATCGGATACCGGTTCATCTCTTAGCTCTAGATTATTTGTGCAAGTCTCATTATAATCTTTTAGGGATATCAATTTCATACTCAGTTCTTTGGAGATTGAGAGGGATTTGCCTCTCCCTTACATTTGTCTCTTCACCCCAAGACATTTCTTTTTCATTGTTATTATTATCCTTAACCTATAAAACTTGAGATAGAATTAATTTAACCCCAGTTGAGGACTTTATAGTAACTAAACATAAAGGAAGAGAAAATTGGGGATGAGTCTACGACTCAGGTGAATGATGAGGATGACTAAAGAAGAGAATGTACTTTAATTACAATGATCACACCTCAAGAAAGATTGCAAGCCCGAAAGTCAGGCAAGGGTGGGTTGGTGGTGGTGAGGAGATCCAGAGGAAGAGAGGGAGAGAGAAAAAGAGTTGAAGAATAAGAACTGAAGGAACGATAGAAGTAGAAGATGAAGTGGCTCTTTTATAGTGAGCTCATCCGGATGAGTGAACTGTTTACTGTAGCTCAGTTTGCTTCTCTTCTCTTCGTTACGGGAACAGCTGGTACCAAAAGAAGCTACTCCGGCCAAAGAGAATCATACCCTTTAAAGGATGATGAGCGAAATAGCCTTGCCTTCCATTGTGTGCAGGTTCTAAATAAAAGGAGGGTTTACTACACGCCCCAAAGAGGATGGACAGTGTATCAGAATCCTATAAATGGCTTTTCAGCAGAAAATAGGGTTTCTGGCTAGAAGACGTGGTGACAATCCTCGAACGGACCTCACCTTTTTGTTTGTGTAGGCGGGGCCCCACTACTTACAACACCAGCGGCCAATGGTAGTTGTGTGGAACTGAGTAAGTAAAGGCCCTTCCACATTGCATGACCCGGTGACTTGAGTGGCAGCATATTTAGTTGCATGTTCGATTCAAATGGTGTTAGGGGTCTGGGGCAACTGTTCTCCAATCGTCATAGTGCAGAGGGTTTGGCTTGCAATTAGAAACTGCAGGGAACCGTGAAAGAGCATCTTGCAAGGGGGTTTACTGTATTTCGTCCTTGCTGCAAGGGTAAGGTGAATATTAGTAATCGAGAGCGTGTGACGTTCTCTAGGACTGGCATTCTAGTGCTCCTCCACTGACACTTACCACTCTCTTTTCATGCTACTTTTCAACCTCCCATCCTCAAAAGCTAAACAACAAGTTGATGTACCTCCACTCGTGTGCTTCATCATATGTTAAAACCAGGCCCCGTGGAAATAACTCTTGGTCAATCATCAAAATATTGAGCAAACAGGAAACAGAACCATTTTCCACGTGTTGGTTCATTGTGATCCAACAAATATTCTGTGTTTCAAGAGTATGCGCACACATACACAGATTAGGAAAAGCTGTATATGTTAATCATTGATCCAGAACTTGGAGCACTATACAGAAAGTACACTTGCTGATCTTAAAAGTATACCATACTACAACTATGACTGAGTAAAGATAAAAATACCGAACACTTTCCAAAAGTAAAAACAAATTATAATATTTTTCTAGCATGCTTAAAAGCCAACTTTCATGATGTTGAACAACAGATTGATATTCAAAAGGAGTGGGCGCTTACTGTTTGCAAATCCAGTACATGGAGGTCATTGAAAAAGATAGAATGAGAACATCCGCCAAAAATTAGGAGATACCGCCCTGAATGCACTGCAGCTGTGTGATCAAACCTGGGAGTTGGAGGTGTCTGCCTATAGAAGCAAAAACAAAACAAAAAAAAAGGCGATTAAATAAATGATTTGAAGGTGAAGCAATACGAAATATTGTTAGCCTACAAAGTGAAGGAAATGCCTACGTGGTCTCTAGAACATCCCAAACCATTGTCTCCAGGTCTAAAACAGTGACATCATTTAGAAGGTGCCTCTGCCTATCTTCTCCACCAAACATTACAAGTCTCGAACCAACAAGTGCAATAGACTGTCCACCGCGAGCTACCTGGATTACGCCACAACCATTCAGTAACAATAGAATATCAACATAAATAGGTTATAAAACAGAAGCCTGTTCTTTACTATGAGAAAAAACCAATATCGAAGTAGGCATAGAGTGCAATCAAGAATTAAGCTTAAATTAGCAACAAGTGGAGTAAGCTACCGGAACTTTTCCAGAGGTCTCCACAACACCGCATTTCTGTGATTCCAGATCAATGAATGACACTGTAATAAATAGGGTCGTGGAAGAACTAAATAAGTTAAGAAGTCAAAGAATAACATCCGTCACAGAAATGACTTCCAAAGAAACAAACCTGAAACATTGTTTGAAACAGTTTTCGAGTGCCCACCAATAAGAAAAAGTCTGCCTCCCCATTTAAACTGCAAATAGGATATATAAAGGTAAGCTATTTAAAAATACGAACATTAAAAGAAACTGAGCAAAACTGTTTTCTGAAAACATAACGTTTAAGAAAAGCAACATTTCTGTCTCAACACCTTACCATACTATGGCCAGATGTAGCAGAGATAACTCCTTGAGAGAGACCATCTTTATCAGCATTGGTTTCAGCATTCAATTTCAGGGTGGACCATGTCAAAGTTTTAAGATCAAAAACCTAAAGCAAGCAGGTAATCATCACGGATTAACAACAGATCCTCGGCTTTGATATGCAGAAACAAGGCTACGAGAAAGTCAAGTACCTGAAGATCAGATAGGTAACGGCCATTTCTACTTCCACCAGAAACATATAACTTATCATCAACTACAGCCGTCGCATGCTGCAGTGAAGGGACAAAACAAGCCCTATTAGTTTGCTGACTGATGCAGAAGCTTAAGAAAATCACTTACAGAATAACGAGGAGAGCATTTTAAGAACCCTTTTTTCTAGCATACAGATACAAATATTTCATGAGCATACCCTAACAGTTATCCTCTTAGAAGTAAGAACAGGAAAAAAGACAACCTTGTAGCGAGCTGATGGTCGAGGGCCAGGCACAGATAATGCTACCCACTGGTCATAAGTTAACTCCAGATGCCAGTTGGTACTTTCTGCTCCCATACCAACTTCCTAAGAAGCGATGAATTTGTAGTCCTGGAAGCTTACAGACTTTCTGTAGACTACAACAGAAGACAATAAAAACAAGATACTGAAAAAGCAGGATAACTAAGAAGCACTGAAAAATATGATCCGTGTGCCGGAACACAAACTTAAAAATAAGAAGACACGTCAATTAGACCCAAACTAAAACTTTGGAATCTAGAAGAAAGATATACAAAAGGTTGAGCCAAGCTTATCAGCATTCCCAAACCAGTGTTACCACAATTCACTCGTACCCCCGCGAATTGCGAATTGGATCACCCGTTCCGAAACGTGGAACACCAGCGATCCAGATCGCTTAATTTGGCGATCCCTATTTTTTCACTATTTTCACCTAAAGCATCTATGTAAAAGGGGGAATTTTGCTAAGTTACATCCATTTTTAGAGTATTGACTTTTAAATATTTCATATATTGCGTAGTTTTACACTTTATGATTTGCGATAAATGGTAAAACAGCTATAAAGGTATCAAAGAAGCCTACCCCTGGCGTACCGAATTCCATAGGGTATGGCGTTCCGCGATCCCGTTCCCGTTCCACGAATCGGAACGATCCGCGTTCCAGGTAACTTAGTCCCAAACTGTATCAGCTATCGTAACATCCATAATTCATTTTCCCAACACATGATGAAGCTCCATAACACCTTATTTAATTGATGAATGAATGAATACACATCAATGCCATGAAGAAATGAGCGCAAAAACAGCCTAAAATGTTTCGGGGAACTGCCACTTCCATTGGCAACGTATTTAATGAGTTCCCCACATTTGCAACACCCTGGTCTGAGTGACAATCGGTACCGCTTAGTAAAACCAGAAAAACTACCCAAAATGCATATCACCATCGGAGTACCCCCAATGCAGCACCAACAAATTGTCCCTACTTGGATGTTAAAAACAATAACGCGAACCGATCCATGGTACAACCAGTGATGAGAGAGGACCATAGGATCCAAAAGCCATAAAAACCTAACAATTCATTACATAATTAAGTTTCTGAAATGAGAATACATAATTCAAGAAAATGTGGATCAACCAATAACCCAAAATTCATATCCATCGCAAAGAGAAAAGGGGACCGAACAGAAACCAAACCGTGACAACAATTCAAACATTTGATTTCTAATCTTGGCCACTAGAAATGTTGTGATTTAACTCAGATTCTATCCCATACCTACATTTCCTCAACAACCCAATACCCCCAAACGACGATCAAACAAACACAACATCTTAGCTAATCAAATTACTCCACCCTCTTCTCCGAATCAAACCCACAAACAACAGCTCTCTTGGGCATGTGGGTTTCGCGAAATGGAGAAGAAACACAAGGGGGATTACCTGAATTATGGGTGGAGAGGTGGGATCAAGTGGAGATTTGTTGCCGGCGAATCGGATCTGAATCAATGTGGCGAGATCTGAGAGTGTGTTGTACTGTAAATGTAATCGTCTCCGAGAGAGAGAGAGAGACAAAGAAATAGCAGTCGTCGGTGTGACCCGTTTCGTGTGTTCTTAAGCAAATCCGGTGGGTTTAAATAGTTACGAACAGTGTTTAATGCTATATAAGTCCCCTTTTGTTGATTCTCATTACATTTTAGTCCAAAATAACATCAAGACAGCGGAAACCCAGTATTTTTGGAGAAATTTTTGTATGCTCTAGAGTAAATGATATGGCTTTGCTCTAACCATATATCACAGGACACGTCATGAAGAAAAAGAATAAGCGGCAGACAAAAGAAAGTGGATTTCCTACATGTTCCTGACGTGTCCTGTGATGTATTAATTAGAGCACCATGTCATATTTACTCTTAGAGCATGCAATAATTACTCGTATTTTTGTGTTTGGTGAAGTTTTGTTTTTCTGCTTTCTAAAAAGTAACTGCTTTTCTACAGGAACTTCTGAAAAGCAGGGAGGCATTGCTTTCGACGACCTGTTTTTGATTAATTTATCGTTTGACATCATTATTCATTAATAAATATTAATAATATTTTACTGTAATAGTGCTATTATAATATCATGTCTGAAATTGTCGTTTTGACATTAACAAAAAGTTTAAAACATTAATTACCAGACAAAGAGTGTCAAAAGTGTTTCCACAGCATATGTTATACAGAGTTTACCAAATACTTTTTGTGTAGATTCCCACAACGGCTTTCTTACAGTGCCTTTCTACACGGTAGCTTTCTAAACCGCCACAGCATTACCAAACTAGCCCTTACAGTCTACTTGTGAATTTGGAATCCCTTGCGCTGGATTTGACAGTTATGCGAATGAGAAAGAAAATAAGAAACGAGGTTAAGGTTTATAGATATGGCTAGACACTTGTTATTGCTCTCCCTCTCTGTTCGACAAGTTAACTCCTTTCTCTGCTGATCAATTGTTTTGCTTACTGTTGCGAATGAAACGATACCTGGGTTGTGCTGTTGAAATCGTATAGAAGTGAGTGCTTATCTTTACAATTTTGCAAAGCTTGTAAGAATCAATAGCTCATTTTGCAGAAAAAAGAAGGTTGAGGGTTGCTTTGTCAAACCCATTCTCTTGTAATGGATTTTTAACTTCACAATTTTTTTAAGTTATTATAGGTCATCTTATCAATAGATTTTACCAAATATCAATCAACCAATTAATCTCTCACCCAAGTTTTTGTAGCATTTACTACCAATCAGCATTTTATATTCGCTGCAAATTCTTAACAGTGATTTTAACACAGCAGCTTCCTGTACCGTTCAGCTTTCTCAAACATGCCCTTGGTTGGGGAGAAACACTTGGTCACCAAGGTCCCATGTTCGATTCCATCGCAACCAGCAATTGTTCATGCATTTCTCGCTGCCTTTTCATCGGGTATTTCAGCTACCGCAATCTAAGAGGGATTACACTACAGTACAAATTACAATGTCAGAATTCAGTACCATTGTGCACCCTGGCTTAAATTTCTCCGTCTAGAATGACGATATCTTAGTTTAAGAGAATCACTTGAAGAGTGTGTACAGGTAAATAATGAAATCCGCCTCCAGTCGTGCCATTTTCATGACCAGTAAAAGGAATAAAAAAGTCCAGTCAGTCATAACAAGAGGTGAATATCCTGTTCATCAAGATTCATAGTACGACATAATGCTTTGGTAAGAATCATGAAGCACCCAATAGGGTTTTAAGGAACAATAGCAACATTACCCACCCAGCATTTAGTAATTTGACACACCCAATTTCTTAAAAAGGACTACTATCTAGCAGAATATTCCTCCATGCGATACAGATACATCCCGAACACTACCAACAATCAAAACGTCTCGCTGGATAGCACCCGCTAAGAAGATTCACCTTCTTCAGTCCGCTACGGCATCTTCTATCGCATCATCCTCGGGTGCAGCACGAAGGTACAAGACATTGTTACATCTGCAAAATATGAATTAAGACACGAGGTTATATTTCCAGCGAAAAAGTCGATCAAAATACAAAGTCAGTTGCCATATGTCCCTCAGCTAAGATTTGGAAGAATGACACGAAATGTTGATTGAACAAACAAATGAGTACCCCTGCGTAGGTATATATATCATCAGCAGCGCTATATATCTTCAGCTAGTTACATCTAGAAATCACACAGTTTTTCTTATGCATTTACGATTTCGTAACGGAATTTGATGAAAAATATCTTGCTTCACTTCTGTAGCTGAGGCTACACGGGCAAAGGCCTTTAAAAGAGTGCGCCAACAAGGCAAACGAAAATTGCACAAACAAAGGCAAGCAGCGGATGCTATATTCCGTGTGCGCATTTTCTGAATGTGTCTCGTTGTTCAAGGTGAACTGTCTCTCTATTGGTTCTGGTATGGGTTTTGAGTTTTGGGGGTTTGTTTACTTTTTTGGAGCAGCAGTTGGTGGTGATGGTGGGGCTAGTGACTAGTGCTTAGACCATCTTGGTAGTGACGGTGTTCTAAATTTTTATCTCAATTGTCCTCCATGACAGAGACCATGCTGCTCTTTCCTTAATCAGTCTATGTTTGGTTTTATGTGAAATCTTTGCATTGTCGCTCATTAATCGGGTTGATATTTTTCTGCTCACAGATTGTTGAAATTGAATGACTGATGCATCATGGTTATTTAACAATTATCTTGTGACTCATGTTACAGTAAAAGTACATTTTTATGTGGAGTGGCTTGCTACGATGTCATTGGCTCATTGCACTTGTCTCTCAACTGAAAATTGTTCTATAATGCTGCTACAATGTAGGTGTTGTGAGTGCAGCTCCTACTCCCTCTAAATGGCAGATGTTATGCACAAGAGCTGTCTGTTGAAATGCCATATGAAAAATCTTAGTTTATAACTTTTCAATTCAACTAAAAACAATGCACCCCGTGGTTGTTGATCTTAATTTTCAGTTCTTAACTTAATATGTTTCCGGTTCAACGAAAGAACAAATGACTTCACTAATAAAATTCACAAATTTCAACTTGGTTACATTTGTATACCTATTGCTTTTCAACCATTTGATTGCCACTCTGGCTGTGGTTCTTTTGCAGATACAGACATACAGTTCATTTTATTGCCGAGGAGCAAGTCCCTAATATCCCAAGTCAATGATTTCGCTAACACTAATCACACAACTGGTTCTTAGGTACAAGTGTGGCAAAATATTTTTTTGAATGGTTCGAGATAGTGGAAAATGCTTAGTGAAAAGAATAAAACTTACCAATCTATTTTCAAGCTTTTTCTTTTCAGCGTTGGGTTCTTTCAAATATTCACCTTGCAAGACACCTCCTCCCACTTGAGAGACTTTATAAAATGTAGTGGAAGATTAAGGTAGAACAGTACATCGACGCTTCATGGACAGCGTTATCTTGGGTAAAAGACACTTTGCTCCCTTCACTTTTGACGAAAAGACAGAATGCTCCCTCACAAATTAGCAATTCATAAACACCCTTGTAACGGAGAAAACAAAGACACTTTGCACCCCTCTGTTAAGTTCCGTCCATAAAGTAATTTTTCAATTTTTATTTACCAGTTTACCCCTGTTTGTTTTCTTGATGTTGTGTTCACGGTGTTCTTATTCTTCACAACCCATTATTTCTGGAAATCAAGACCAAGCCTAGTTTGTTTTCTTGATGTTACATTCTAGGTTCTCCTATTCTTCATAACACTGTTACTTTGGAATCAAGACACAACCTATCATGTCTTAGAAAAACACCACAATCCAGCTTCTTCTTATCAACCCTACTCTTCATCACTCCAAAATGCCCAAAGTTCATAGCTTCATCACTCCAAAATCAAACCCAGAACTGGCATTAAGCAAAGCCCATGAAATGTGACATTCCCCCTTACTGCCCAGATTTGAAAAGATAACAAATCTGAGTTATTTCACTCACCTCAAACTCTAGAAGATTTCAATCAATTGGGTCTGACAAGATTTTGAAGCTACACAAACACCTTAAAATTACTAGTTATAAACAATCCAAAAAACTCGATTGAGCACCCAAACAACAAAATTAAACAATCCAAAAAACTCGATTGAGCACCCAAACAACAAAATTGGCTCCTGGTATCTTCGTCTTCTTCGCGGAGAAGAAATCCATCCCAAACAACAAATTTAGGGGACTGATTTTGGGATCAATCCGAGGGAGGCATCCACTCTTTTTCATTTGGCATGGATATCTTCTCCACGAAGAATATCTAGGTATCTTCGTGAAGAATTTTGGGTATCTCCGTAAGAATTTCTGGGTCTCAAGCCTCAAAACAGATAAAGAGAGGGGCGGTGGCATCAGGGTATCTTCGTCTTCTTCGCGAGCAATCACCAAGATGAAATCATCACCTGCTCGTCTTTGATTCTGATATGGTTGTGGTATTTAAGGATGGGTTAGGGCTGGAGGAAGAAGAAGAGAGGAGGAGAAGGAGATGAAGAAGTAGTATGTTGGTGCCGCTAGGTGCGGCAGCGGTGGTGCTGATTCGTGACGGGGAGTGGCGATTCAGAAGGTCTAGGAGGAGAGAGAGAGTGGAACGGTGGTGGAGGTTGACAAACTGGTGGAGGCGGCTAGGGTACATGTTCGGAGAAGAAGAAGAAAGAAGCTGGCGTAGTGGGGTATACTTTTTTTTTTGTCAAATGGTTAATATAGTAGGGCAGAATGGTCATTTAACTTGGCTAGTTGACATCCGTTAGTCTCTGTTAGTGTACAAGAGTGTTTTATCAATTGCTAATTTGTGAGGGAGCATTTTGTCTTTTCGTCAAAAGTGAAGGGAGCAAAGTGCCTTTATGGGCAGGGTGCATCTTCTATGTTCAGTTTTTTAGAATTTTCTCATGTTGCAAAAGATTGGTGGTTAAAATTTCCGGTGTCAGCCTTGACTTCCTGTTGTTGAAGGGTGTTAGAGATTGAATTCTACTGTTACTATTGTTGGGAAGTCTGGCTGAAGAAGTTAGACATTGCTCTATCAGTATCCTAATGCGTACACTTCAACTTCAGTGATATATGGGGATGAAGTATGTCTCTCTTGAAGAAGAGAAAATTAAGCTATGGTTGGGAAGTATGCCTTGTGTATTGGTGAAACATTGTCATAATGCTTCTCCTTTCACATAAAACCATATTTTCAGAACGTACAGGCATTCGCTAATCAGTTTGAAGCAATCCTAAAACTACAGCGTGCTGCTGTTTTTCTTTTTGAAAATTGCTTGGAGAAAGCATTGTCAAATAAGGAGTACACTTACTTTATCATCTTCCCGACTATCTCATTCTTCAGTTGTGCTTGCTAAATATACAAAGAAATTGCTGGATAGTAAATGTTCGTACTTTTTTTGCTTTCCTAAAAAGATCTCCTTCAAAGTCTATTCTCGAATAAATTGTGTGAGATACCGGAAACATTTAAGAATTCCCATCAGGCACGAACAATGCACAGAGATTGGCCCTGCCTGAATAACTAGTTAACTGACTTATACAATGGTGATTGTAGTGAGCAGAGCAAGTGACTCTCTCTCATCACCCAAGAATTAATATACTAGCAATCCAAACACCCTCATTGCATTATATCTTTGTTAGTGACACATTGCTACTATATAAGAGGCCAGTAAATACGCCGTAAATAAAATACTATGCATCAAAATGATAACCGTTCCACTAAGATGATCATACCTGATCAGTATCTCCCCGAGATTTCCAGTGAACTGCCCCTCAATGTATTCTTCAGTGTTGGTCAGCTGCAGATAACATTCAATTAATTCCAGATTGGATTGAAGGAAACTACAATGATAAGTCGGTTTCAAAGGCTGAATTCAAAATCAATTTACCAAGCAGCAATTTTGGGATAATAACCATGGGTGAATGAAGATAAAGAAAAAGTTTAACTGGCTGTAAATTGTGCCAATGTTCTAAAACAAATGTCAAACATGTGATAAAGAAACTATAACAATATCAAACATGTAGTCAAGCATAAATGAACCATATAACAGGACATACTAGTTATATTGAGAGTTGGATCATGAAGCAGATTTCATCTTACAGGATCACAAATTATAAAGTTGCATGGTAAATGATAAGAGATTCAAATAGATTACGAAAGATGTAGTGAGCATGAAGATACATTAGTACATACACAATGATTCAAATCCATTTTCACACAATCCAAGTAATGAAGAATCAAATAAGAAAGAATTGATGTATTAAATTCTTAAATATCGGGCGTCCTACTGTTATCATGGAATATAAAATGTCAACTGTCAAGCATGTCTTGGTTTTGTGGAAGGAAGTACTTGGTACTTTGAAATACAGGAACAAATTTTTAACACAAAAAATTCAGAGTAAACTGCAATTATAGCGGAATCTGAAGCAATATCATTCAACTAGTTCAGTCGGGTTCTGGAAGAACATAGTTAAAATGGGCAGTTGGCAAAGAATCTGGGTTAGGATATCCACCAGATCAATATTCTAAATTAACACAGGTAAAGATTCGTCTGGAGTCAATAAAATTGAAAAGCAAGAGCAAAGTCATGGATATTAACATTTAGCAAACAATGTACAATGGTGATGAAAAGAAATGAGAATGAGTAGTCCAGTGAAGTACCTGCAGGTTCATGTACGAATCGACTGAGACGAGAAAACCTGAAAATGAAAGTTGAGAATTAAGAAAATGACATAACCAGGCCTAAAAGAGACTACAAATTTACAGTTGAATCGGAAGCTGAATATAACAAACCCTCTATTGCAAACACTCTCATACACACACAATCTTGAATTGGATGGATGAAAATAAGAAGGGCAATGTGATCCGTACCTTTGTATTCCATTCCCCACTTGAGTTTTACAATGACATTTTTCCCAGTCAAGTTGTTCAAGAACGGTTTGGGATTGACAGGTACAGTCTGCAACATTTACACAAACAATTGCAAACCATAAGATAAGTTTATTCATAAATGTATACACATGTACATACATAATAGAGAAATTAAGTAATTAGTAAAGCAGGAGGTGAACTTAAGTAATGGATAAATTATGGGAAATGACGAGCAGTAACTAATCATGATCGTATAACAAAAGACATGTAATTCCAAGAAATAAAAAAATGGTATATGGCAGCACACTGGTAGATTGAAGCAAGTAAGATTCTGATATAATTCCAAGAAATAACAAAATGGTATATGGCAGCACACTGGTAGATTGAAGCAAGGAAGATTCTGATTATAATCTTCTTAGGAAAAGAATGATGTCTCTGTGCACAGGATTTGTCCAGGATCTAATTCAAAAGACACAAAAATCTGGTGGTGTATCAACCTAGAACCCTACATACCCCCCCCCCCTTGTAATTTTCAGGTTTAGCCTGACATAAAAGGGTATAATACCATACATTATGGTTTCTCAATGGCATTATACCCAAGAGGCAATTGTCGTCTCTCATTAAGTGTCCGTAAAGTGTCACCCAAGTGTCCAGTCTAATAAAATTCTTTAAAATACTCGGACACCCCGGCCGGAGTGTCTGACACGTATTTTGGAGAATCGTACTGAGTGTCCGAGTATCCAAAGTGTTCCAACGCGGATACGGCCCCTGTTTTGCAGTGTCCATGCTTCCTAGGTTTTCAGTAAACACAATGGGCAATGGATCCGTGTACAATAACCCTCTTGTTGATGCAACGCAAAGCAACGCACATTGCTCGCTCACATAAAAAGTGTAATTCCTCGAGGCATGAGGGCCGCAGTAGATGGTACCAGTACAAGGCCCAAAGGAGAAAATAGTCAAAGAGGTTCATGATTCAGGGATTGGTGTTGGGGTCACTTGCGTATGGGCGTTGATCCGAGTAAAATCAGATTTTCTCTTATCATTGGAAAATAATAAATTATACAAAGTATTGTTTCCTAGCTTACTATGAGTATGGGAAATATGTAGCTTCATGTGCAACACTTTAGCAGTTAGCACTGAAGTTTGAGCTCACAGTATCTTGGTCTACTGTATATTCCCCATGCCTTAGCAAGCTTTGGACTGTCAATCCAACATCATCCTTGACTAAGTGGTAAGCTCCCAGAATGTGAAAACAGCCAAAAAAACACTAACGGAGTCGGGAGTTCAATGACGTAGACAAAATATAGCCTAGCTAGTGGCTACTATTCCTTAACACCCATGAGCTTCATAGTTTGTCAACTTTGATTGTTTCTAATTGAATCAACCATTTCAATCAACATTGGGTTAGCTTCTACAAATTGGTCAATCCGTACTCATGGGTTGCTGGTAATAGGTTTTGTGATAAATGGGTAACCCAATTAACACATTCATTACAAAAGGTCAGGTTCAGAATTTTTTGCAAATGACCCATATACCAGCAACTCTTCTCACATCAGAAAATCTACACTGTACTATTGTTAGTCTATTAGGCAAGCTAGGAGGCTCATAACCACTGGACTAAAGCAGAGTTGAGCTTAACAACAACTAAGTGAGTAATTATAGCAAGTTTCTTTAGCAAAACTTACCCTCTGTTACTAAATTATTCTTATTAAAAGCACCAGACAAGTGACATAATGGTTACTCATATTAAGCTAACTGTCATACTGTACGTAGCTTATTAAATTTAGGAGCCAAGTGAATAAGTACTAGAGCCAAATTAAGAAACCATCCATCAGCGCAAAATATTTAAGCAGGCATGGTGCACAGACACATGTTGGCATGCTCTCATTCTCAACACTTAGGTTAAGTTTTATTATGAATTTCTAGAACCTACAATCCGGCATCTGAGCATGGATCACTTTGACTATGACATGACAATATGAGCGAAACAGTGAATTGTTAGGCCTTCAATGACCCAGTCACCCAGCTACATATCATTCACAATTCCATAGGCAACTCGGAACACATAATCTATGCCAGATAATCATTAAAGTACTTCACAAGCAGTAAAACTCACAATTGGAAGAAATAATACACTTGCTGATCTATAGCTAAAATTCCCACTAGTAGTTTTAAGTTTTTAACAAATAATCTCCAAAAAGGGGTCTCTTAAGCACTTTTGTGCTCCAACAACATCCAAAAAAAAACTATTATCATATTTTCACTTGTTCAGTTCATTCTCAGTGCATATCACATGAACCCTTTAACTTCAAGAGTGAAAACAAAACTGGGTATCGATCTTTAACACACAAAAACTATAATACACGAGCGCAAACAGTAATGTTTCACAACCCAGATGTGAATCGGTCAATTATCGGAACTATGAACATGTACAAATTATACAAGAACAGAGATCAAAACAATGTTATTCGAAGAACAAGTACGAAAGAAATAACAAGGCAAAGATCGAAACCCTACCGCCATTGGAGAATGAGGTACTCGGCGAAAACTGCAGAAACACTCCTCTGCGTCGTCAATTGAAGGAAAGGGTTTAGGGCTTTATGGAGTGAAGGGGCCGTATAGTCTTGGTTCTATAGTAGGTGTGCGAATTCGAGGAGAAAAGTCTATATCACCCTTTGTCTTTATACATTCTTTCTTTATAACCCCTCCACTTTACAAAAATAATATTTTGCGTATTATTCAGTTATTTACTTACAAAAAAATTAAACAGTTGTTGTTTCATTTTTTAATATAGCTTTATGTTAACATTTCCAACTTATTTTTGTGTCCTTTTCAACAAATTTAATTTGCGTATTATTCAATTGTTTACCTTAAAAATAAAATATATACAAAGTGAGGCGAGTGGGGCACATGTAACTTGTGAGCTTTGGTATAGTGCTTCAGTGTATACTCGGGAATGAGTTTTGACTATCAAAGTGCTTCATTCAGGCAACTGTTTCATAAACTAGAACTCTGGGCTTAGAATAAATTATTTTTAAATACTTTAGTTATGACTGGATATTGGATACTAGATTTCAGTTATGGATTTGATTAGCGTCTTCGGGTTTTAGGCAGGGTTTGGGGGTAGAGATTTGCAGATATTCCTAGTTTCACTTTGGTAGAGGCCTTTGGGTATGACAACATCTGTCTCCCCGGGTCAGCTGGTATTGGTTGTTGTACTCAACATTATGGACTAGGACCACGTCTCTTTAGAGGTTAGTCCTTTCTAATACGGTATCGATACATATGGTCTAGATTTAAAGTCATTGGTCATTCTTGTCGGATGTGAATCTGGCATTTACAATGGTGTGGTATTGTGGGATCTGAAATCGGCAGTATAAGCCTAATTTGGGTGGTTGGATTATCCAATGCTGGAATTGATAAAGGAACTTTCTCGCAAAGTTTGACTTTTCAAGTAATTTTTTAAAAACATTTCCAAAGTTGTTTTCAAACTTTCACGTTTTTTTAAACTCGATTTACTTTTCAAACAACTTCTCTTAATCACTTACTTATGATATGATTGTTATCACTCAAACAATGTCTTCTTTTTTATAATTTATTGTTTTCTAAAATCTTCGTAGGTGAGCTATGGGACTTGGACCTTAGCATAGTCAAACTAAAATAGCAAGTTAAGAGAGCAATTACTTGTATAACTTGCAAATAGTACGCTTTATTAATGTAAGTCCGTTGTTCAAGATTCAATTATGTCATAGATAATCATGTGTGAAATTGTTGGGAGTATTTCAGTACCCTCGGCGGAGGACACTCCCTTGATTCCGATGATCATCCTAGATTATTGTACACGCAGCTAAACCACAAGTGCATGGCGTCTATGTAGTAATACCGGAAAAGTCCGGATAATTTCTAACCCACATAACTTAGGGAGATAAGATTAGTCAAATTCGTAGTTGAGGTGTGAAGATCGGGTTATTTGTTGGTGTATGCCCTAGATGCAATCTATAATATCGTGACATTCATTTAATGATAAATGTGTTTTATTTATTTTTGTTACATATATTGTCATATGTTGAGATAATAAAGTTCTCAGAGTACATGTTATTTTTTAAATGTCACACTGTAATACCCCGTAATTTTGGGGGTATTTTTAGGATTTTAACGAATATTCTGAGTCGTTAGTTGGAATTTTAAAATTTGCTTTATCTTATTTTTAACGAGTTATATATTTTATTTCATATATATATATAATTATATAATAAGAAAAAATAATAATATTGAATTTTATTTTTATAGATTATTTTTGTGAAAGTTATATAAGTTTTTAGTTATCAAAAATGTGTAGGTCGTATAACATTTTTAACGTGTCCAAAATGTCACGTTTTAATTAGTTTTACGTTACTAGCCACCGCGTGACCCGTGCCCCGCGCCACACCGAATCTTTTCTCGCGTCATCTCCTACCTTCCCTCACGGTACAGGAGACTTTTGTTTTTCCGGCGATTTCTCCACCAAGCCGACTCCAACACCACCTCCAACACCATCACCACGACGCACGGCGATTTTTTATTTTTATAGATTATTTTTGTGAAAGTTATATAAGTTTTTAGTTATAAAAAATGTGTAGGTCGTATAACATTTTTAACGTGTCCAAAATGTCACGTTTTAATTAGTTTTACGTAACTAGCCACCGCGTGACCCGTGGCACGCGCCACACCGAATCTTTTCTCGCGTCATCTCCTACCTTCCCTCATGGTACAGGAGACTTTTGTTTTTCCGGCGATTTCCCCGCCAAGCCGACTCCAACACCATCACCACGACCCGAAAATCGTCCCAATTCAACCCTTGCTCGCCAAATTTCGATCCTCTCTCACCAAGTAACCCAATTCCACCCAAATCGTGGCTCGATTCAGAATCGAAACCCACCCGGAAACACTCCTCCTATTCGCAAGAGTTTTCAATCAAAGGCTATATAAACCCCCTGTGAAATCAGAGAAACCCATACCAAAATGACCTCACCATCGCTCTCTTCTCTCTCTGATGTGCCCCGGAGCAAACCCAGCTGCCAATCGGTCCGTGGCGAAACCAGGTCCGACGAGGTGAACCCAGATTCGGCCTCTTCCCGCACCACACCGAATCTTTTCTCGCGTCATCTCCTACCTTCCCTCACGGTACAGGAGACTTTGTTTTTGCGGCGCGATTTCTCCGCCAAGCCGACTCCAACACCATTACGACGACCCGAAACCCGTCCCAATTCAACTCTTGCTCGCCAAATTTCGATCCTCTCTCACCAAGTAACCCAATTCGGACGATTTTCGGGTCGTGGTGATGGTGTTGGAGGTGGTGTTGGAGTCGGCTTGGCGGAGAAATCGCCGGAAAAACAAAAGTCTCATGTACCGTGAGGGAAGGTAGGAGATGACGCGAGAAGATTCGGTGTGGTGCGGGGCACGGGTCACGCGGTGGCTAGTTCTTAAAACTAATTAAAACGTGACATTCTGGACACGTTAAAAATGTTATATGACCTACAAATTTTTGACAACTAAAAACTTATATAACTTTCACAAAAATAATCTATAAAAAAAAAGTTCAATATTATTATTTTTTCTTAACATATAATTATATATATATAAAATAAAATATATAACTCGTGAAAAATAAGATAAAGCAACTTTTACAATTCCAACTAACGGCTCAGAATATTCGTTAAAATCCTAAAAATACCCTCAAAATTACAGGGTATTACATCACATCTCCCTTAAAACAAAACTTCGTCCCCGAAGCTTAAAACAAATTCTTCAGCACCAAAACTCTCAATGACTTTCCTAACTCACAATAGTCATATGGATGTTTTCACCTTCTTGGTACTTCATAAGTAGAGGGAATCCATGTCTGGTGCGAGGGGTTAGAAGGGTATGCCATATGACAGGCAAGAAAGAGAGAGAAGTGTCAGAAAAAGTTTCGGGTGCGGACGCGTCACTCAACAGTAAAACATCAATCTTATAACACAGGTAGCACAATGATACTCACGAGACATGCAATAAGAGAATATCAAGAACATAGTTGAGAACTATTAATTCATCCAACCGGGAACAAATCACATGATAGGATATTTAAAGAGGCAATAAAGATTACGCTATCCCCATAACCCCGACTTATTTAGTTTTATTTCCAATTTTTAGATAGCCTGTGTCCATTTTTATATTTCAAAAAGTTTCAATTTAAGCTTAATCTTTATTTATTGGAAATGGAAAGGTCGAACTAGCGTTGGAACCGTCGGCTCTGATACCAACTGAAACAACCATGAAACCCTGGTTCCTTGCTAGCACAACCAAACGATAATCCAAAAGCGCATTTATTTGATAAAACTGGAGAAATCCTCCAACAAATGTTTTGAATAAAAAAATGACATTGCCTAAATGAAATAAATACTTCTAAGTAAATAAATGTTTCCTAGCTGCCGGATCCTAGTCTTCAATTTCACGTGTGCGCGTTCCCCCACCTTATTGATAGCCTGCGGGTTTTAAAATAGCAAAAGTCGACCTCAGAAAATGCTTATCAGTAAAAAATGAGTAAGCTCAAACCACAACATGTAAAGCAAGAGTTTTGGCTAACATGAAATTTAAACAAGAGGTATTAACAAGAGATGTTTGAATACCCAAGATGAATTATAACCAGTAGCCGATTCAACACATTAATCATTCGTTTAGCTGAGGCATGTTATAGCCCAGCGGGTAACGAATGCCCACAGAGAGGTCACGATACAATAAATAATAATTAGGGTACCTCGGGATATCACAGTCTCAGTTCTCCCTTACTAACTATGAGACCTTAAGTGTCGACACCCCTATACTGTAGTGACCTACACAGGCATAAGTAGTACTCAATAACTTTCACGCCTTTATAAAACCCCGCGACCGTATCATAGCAGTATATGCCAGTTACAGGGACCGGGTATGTAATCTAGTGTGGATCCCCGACCGTAGCCTCCACGCACATCCTCTGTACATCGCCCCAATTCATTTATCGTTCATTATTCTTTCACAGTTTCACAAGAGTAATATTTGATTCAAAAGGCTGGGTAAAAAACATTCTCCAAATCACAATTCACATTTAATCCAGCAGTAAAATATTTTGAGTATTGAAAGATATAGCAGTTCATACTTTAGGAAAGAAATCACGCAAAACCACATTTTGAGAGTTAAATGTGTTGCACGCATGGACTTACCTGGAAGAAGAGAGTCCTTCACATGAAAGCAAACGGTCCTAGTAATAGGGATCCTCCACAAATTCGCCGTGTACTAATTCGGCGTCTACAATGACAATTATTCCTAATTAATATACTAACACGGCAACAACACTCACAAGTTCCTATATGCAATGCAAGCGCAACCCTCCAAATAATACCCCAAACAATTATATTTTACTAGCCATAAATAGCAAGTTAGAATTTTACAATTAATAAGAAAGTGGTGGTTTACAATTATAACAGAGTTGAAATAGATAAAAACTTATCTAATATTTTAAATGTTCATTTGATTACGAATGTAGATTTATATAATACTAAGTTGCTATTTAAATTTCACAATAACGTTATAATAAAAATGAAAGTTTCTATTAAAAGCTAAAGATTCGAATTATTTTATTATAAAAGTTATATTAACGTAAAAAGGTTACTTAAGAAGAAAACTCATATTTTTGATATACAAAATAGTGCTATTTAGTCGTTAAATAAATATTTATTATTCTTGTATGAAGAAAATACTAATTCAAGCAACTATAAAATTAATTATTCATTTTCACAAAAGATAGTTTATCACTTTAATTAAAGGCACAAAATAGCCTATGGAAAATGAAATTAATCTCACTACTCCTAGCATAACAGCTTGGGTAAAAGACACCAGTACCCTTTAAGATTCATAACACACACATACTATCCACACATTTTGATAAAATACACTTCTGCACCGCCCTTCCATACCCATACGGGTCTCACCTTCCTCCTCACAATTCAAAGCTCAAACAAACCCAACCATTGTTACAAAAAGCTACAACCCCACACAATAAGCTATAAGAAGTGAAACTAGAAGAACACAAAATAGGGGTTGGGTTGATTTCTCGTCGCATTGGAATGGGAGGGGAAGGCGCCGGTGACGGGGATTTGGCCCGAACTGGGTTCGGCGCTACTGTTGCTGTTGCAGCTCGTCGGAGGCAGGGAGACGCGTCGGAGAGGACGACGTAGGCGGCGACGAAACGGCGAGAAGAGGCCGAACCTGGGTTCGCCTCGTCGGACCTGGGTTCGCCTCAGACCGATTGGCAGCTGGGTTTGCTCCGGCGCACATCAGAGAGAGAAGAGAGCGATGGTGAGGTGATTTTGGTGTGGGTTTCTCTGATTTCACAGGAGGGTTTATATAGCCTTTGATTGAAAACTCCGGCGAAGAGGAGGAGTGTTTCCGGGTGGGTTTCGATTCTGAATCGAGCCACGATTTGGGTGGAATTGGGTTACTTCGTGAGAGAGGATCGAAATTTGGCGAGCAAGGGTTGAATTGGGACGATTTTCGGGTCGTGGTGATGGTGTTGGAGTCGGCTTGGCGGGGACATCGCCGGAAAAACAAAAGTCTCTTGTACCATGAGGGAAGGTAGGAGATGACGCGAGAAAATATTCGGTGTGGCGCGGGCCACGGGTCACGCGGTGGTTAGTTACGTAAAACTAATCAAAACGTGACATTTTGGACACGTTAAAAATGTTATACGACCTACAAATTTTTGATAACTCAAAACTTATATAGCTTTCACAAAAATAATCTATAAAAATAAAAGTTCAATATTATTATTTTTTCTTAACATATAATTATATATATATAAAATAAAATATATAACTCGTGAAAAATAAGATAAAGCAACTTTTACAATTCCAACTAACGCCTCAGAATATTCGTTAAAATCCTAAAAATACCCGAAAAATTACGGGGTATTACATCACATCTCCCTTAAAACAAAGCTTCGTCCCCGAAGCTTAAAACAAATTCTTCAGCACCAAAACTCTCAACGACTTTCCTAGCTCACAATAGTCATATGGATGTTTTCACCTTCTTGGTACTTCATAAGTAGAGGGTATCCATGTCTGGTGCGAGGGGTTAGAAGGGTATGCCATATGAAAGGCAAGAAAGAGAGAGAAGTGTCAGAAAAAGTTTCGGGTGCGGACGCGTCACTCAACAGTGAAACATAATCTTATAACACAGGTAGCACAACGATACTCACGAGACATGCAATAAGAGAATATCAAGAACATAGTTGAGAACTATCAAGTCATTCAACCAGGAACAATTCACATGATAGGATATTTAAAGAGGCAATAAAGATTACGCTATCCCCATAACCCCGACTTATTTAGTTTTATTTCCAGTTTTTAGATAGCCTGTGTCCATTTTTATATTTCAAAAAGTTTCAAATTAAGCTTAATCTTTATTTATTGCAAATCGAAAGTTCGCACTAGCGTTGGAATCGTCGGCTCTGATACCAACTGAAACAACCCTGGAACCCCAGTTCCTTGTTAGCACAACCAAACGATAATCCAAAAGCGCATTTATTTGATAAAACTGGAGAAATCCTCCAACAAATGTTTTGAATACAAAATGACATTGCCTAAATGAAATAAATACTTCTAAGTAAATAAATGTTTCCTAACTGCCGGATCCTAGTCTTCAATTCACGTGTGCGCGTTCCCCCACCTTATTGATAACCTGCGGGTTTTAAAATAGCAAAAGTCGACCGCAGAAAACGTTTATCAGTAAAAACTGAGTAAGCTCAAACCACAACATGTAAAGCAAGAGTTTTGGCTAACAGGAAATTTAAACAAGAGGTATTAACAAGAGATGTTTGAATACCCAAGATGAATTATAACCAGTAGCCGATTCAACACATTAATCATTCGTTTAGCTGAGGCATTTTATAGCCCAGCGGGTAACGAATGCCCACAGAGAGGTCACGATGCAATAAATAATAATTAGGGTACCTCTCGGGATATCACAGTCCCAATTCTCCCTTACTAACTATGAGACCTTAAGTGTCGACACCCCTATACCGTACACAGGCATAAGTAGTACTCAATAGCTTTCACGCCTTTATAAAACCCCGCGACCGTATCATAGCAGTATATGTCAATCACGGTGGTCGGGTATGTAATCTCGTGTGGATCCCCGGCCGTAGCCTCCACGCACATCCTTTGTACGTCGCCTTAATTCATATATCGTTCATTATTATTTCACAGTTTCACAAGAGTAATATTTGATTCAAAAGGCTGAGTAAAACACAATCTCCAAATCAAAATTCACATTTAATCCAGCAATAAAATATTTTGAGTATTGAAAGATATAGCAGTTCATACTTTAGGAAAGAACTCACGCAAAACCACATTTTGAGAATTAAATATGTTGCACGCATGGACTTACCTGGAAGAAGAGAGCCCGTCACATGAAAGCAAAGGGTCCTAGTAATACGGATCCTCCACAAATTCGCCGTGTACGAATTCGACGTCTACAATGACAATTATTCCTAATTAATATAGTGCTAACACGACAACAACACTCACCAGTTCCTATATGAAATGCAAGCTCAAACAAACCCAACCTTTGTTACAAAAAGCTACAACCCCAAAATTAATGAACACAATAAGCTATAAGAAGTGAAACTAGAAGAACACAAAACAGGGGTTGGGTTGATTTACCGTCGGATTGGAATGGGAGGGGAAGTCGCCGGCAACGCGGATTTGGCCCGAATTGGGTTCGGCGCTATTGCTGCTGTTGTAGCTCGTCGGAGGCAGGGAGACGCGTCGGAGACGACGACGTAGGCGGCGGCGAAACGGCAGGAAGAGGCCGAACCTGGGTTCGCCTCGGACCGATTGGCAGATGGGTTTGCTCCGGCGCACATCAGAGAGATAAGAGAGCGATGGTGAGGTGATTTTGGTGTGGGTTTCTCTTATTTCACAGGGAAGGTTTATATAACCTTTGATTGAAAACTCCGGCGAAGAGGAGGAGTGTTTCTGGGTGGGTTTCAATTCTGAATCGAGCCACGATTTGGGTGGAATTGGGTTACTTGGTGAGAGAGGATCGAAATTTGGCGAGCAAGGGTTGAGTTGGGACGGTTTTCGGGTCGTGGTGATGGTGTTGGAGGTGGTGTTGGAGTCGGCTTGGCGGAGAAATTGCCGGAAAAACAAAAGTCTCATGTACCGTGAGGGAAGGTAGGGGATGACGCGAGAAAAGATTCGGTGTGGCGCGGGGCACGGGTCACGCGGTGGCTAGTTACTTAAAACTAATTAAAACGTGACATTTTGGACACGTTAAAAATGTTATACGACCTACAAATTTTTGATAACTAAAAACTTATATAACTTTCACAAAAATAATCTATAAAAATAAAAGTTCAATATTATTATTTTTTCTTAACATATAATTATATATATATAAAATAAAATATATAACTCGTGAAAAATAAGATAAAGCAACTTTCACAATTCCAACTAACGGCTCAGAATATTCGTTAAATCCTAAAAATACCCCCAAAATTACGGGGCATTACACACACAGTCTACTAGTATTGTTAATCATGACAACTATAATCCATCGATACTAGTATGTTGATAGATTGATATGACATATCAAGTCTAACACATGAGTACACATTAGGAGCAATGGTGTACGTGACCGACCCGCTTTGAGAACATTACATGGATGTTATATGAGTGTCACAACTGGTTCTCGTAGTGACAATCACAACACCCTAGAAACAAATAGTGACACATTCTAATATCGTAAACATCACATACAAGGTGATTATAAATTCGGTAATTGGACATGATGTAGATAAAATTTGTCTCTCCTACAGAGCGGGAGTAAATATTCTTGGACACTCGATGAGTGTGACTTGGGAAAATGCATGGTCGTACTCAAATGAATTAATATGAGATATTTGTGTCACTTACATGTCTAACTCTACTAAAGAAATCATGAAACTATAAATTGGGTATACCAGGAAGACACTCTAGATTTAACGAGAAGTGGATTAGAAGACACGGTAAAATTGGTCATAGATGTTTGTCAGCTCATTGGAATTCATATTACTTGGGTAGCATTGATGTATTGCTAGATACTTCTAAATATTTGTAATTGTTACTGCCAATCTAATAGGAACCTAGAGGGCCACACACAAGAATGGCTCAAATTGAAATTAATTGCTCATTAGTTGGGCTAGAGAGTAATATAACCTTAACGGTTACATTTAAAGGGCAAGTCGAATTCTCGCATCCCTATTATACCCTTGCACCCTGCTAGGGTTTTTATTCTTTCAGCACTATTCGTATATGATACATAATAGCTAGCGTTTTGATAGAAAGAAAGAGAGAAATAGGTTCTAGTCGTCCGAGTCCAGAAGGTTTTGTGAGACGAGATTATTCATCCTTCTTCCAGCAGACTGACATTCGCAAAGAGAATGTCTAGTTCCGATCATTCGTGTGGGTACCATAGAGGAGATGCAATCTTCAGTGTTCGTGATTGTCACCAGTCAGTGCGACCGATGTAAGCCTCTAACATTACATTATGCTCATTCACATGGGTCCTTGGTGTGTATTAGGCAGAGAAGTTATATGTTTCTATTGCGTTTGATTGCATAAAACCCAACAGTTGTAACAAAGCCATGTTGTGAAACCATAATCTGATTATGTGTTAGTCTTAGTTCTGTTCATGATTATTGATTTAATTGTTTGATCGTATGAATTATGGTAGGATCATGATATGTATACGATATGATCATGGAGTTGTATAAGATACAATCTGGATATAGTGTGTAGTTGTCTATATAATATACGAGTTTGCTACTAAGGTTTTGCTGTACGAATAATGCGAAATATCAACGAGTTGATGTTAATGTTATTCTGCCTGCTCAACACTGTGATAGTGAAGAGAATACATGATTATGAATCAACTGCGCCGTAAAAGCTGTATAAACTCTATGTTTAACTTGATGTTTAATTACATGGTGTGTGGATGTGGCCTAGTGTGTGATTGGTTTGTTGTAGTTTGGTTTAAATGATTTTTGATGTAATTGATGTAATCAAAATACAATATGTGTGTCGTGCCTCTCTATTATTATGATTATACATCTCTTCTCATATCATTTGCGTTGTATGTGAGGTTTCTTTACTTATATACGTAATCAGATAGATAGTTAGATATTATCAATTTCGTTAAAGCACCAAAAGAATAGACAAACATACATGGACACTTGGACTCGAAGAATGAAGCACTTGAAAAAGAGCTTGGAGTTCTTATAGTTCTATAAATATTATTATTCACTTCAAGATATCAGATTACTTAGAAGCCACATCCATCTCACATTTATTATATGTCTTGTTTATGTTGATGTATGTGATGCCTGGTTAAATGACTAACAATATCAATCAAAATTTCCCAACTCATGAGTTGATGAGATCAACTAAAATACTAAATAAATATAAGTTAAATCCTTCTTTTGCTTGACACTCGTCAAAACCTTGATAAAAAAAGTGTAGCCTTGCCAAAGTAAGATACATTTATTCATCATGGTGAACGCATTAGCATAAGCAAGTAATATGTAAACTATTAAGCATATGGTTTAACTTAACTAAGCTACTTAAATAGGATTGAAAGCCTAGAGGCAAGTAAATAGGCTAATAGTATATGAGATAAATTTGAATGAGGAGTTATTCACCTAATTGAACCAAGAGTTAAATGTAATTGGTGTTTCCTACCTAAATAACTAAATTCTGGGTGTTCAACCAAATTTGACTAAAAAGGAAGTGAAAGATGAATATTGGCCAACTAGAAAGATATGTGATTCAATAAAATAGTGACAACTACATTTGATAAAAGTACTTGTACATTATATCACGATACTTATGCTTGCGTATTTCTTTTTGTGATAGATATCGGTTGCATCAAATACCCAAAAAACTCGACTTATGCTATAATCCATCCTTGAGAAGGACAAGTTGTTTGGAATAAATTTTGAGTAAAAGACAAAATCCAGCCCCCATAGATGGGTTATATACAAAAAATACCCTCGTGTTCGGGGATATACAAAAACCACCCATGTTAGAGTTAGCATCTAACAACGTACTAACAGAGGTGTGAAAAGACAAAAATACCCCTTGAATCAAAACAAATTACACAACATAAATACCAATTATTCTCCTTATCCTCTCATTTATAACGCTAAATCTCTCTCTCTCTCTCTCTCTCTCTCTCTCTTCCCCTTCACATTCAACCTTTATCTCCTTTACCCATACACAACATACCATCTCCACAACAACAACCACTGCCATCTCCCCTCTGAGCACCGGCGTCGCCTGAACCAGCGCCGCCGCCCATCAGCGAACTAAGGTATCTCATTCTCCTCTCGCCTGAAGCAGCGCCGCCACCCCTCTCCTGACCCAGCGTCTCCGCCCCTCGGCGAACCCAATTATCTCGATCAGGGTTCTTCTTGTTGTTGTTCGAACAGGGTTAAAGAAGAAAGTCGTTGGCTGAGACAAATCAACTCGACAAATCATTCCGGAGGTAAGGGACGACGCCGGTGATGGCGGTGGTCTTGATTTTCAGAGGAATATGAGAGGAGAAGGAGAGAGAGAGAGAGAAGCTCGAATCTCTGAGAGGAGTTCCAGATCCAACCGGCATCATCCAGTTACAAGTCTTGGCTCAGAGGCGGCGTAGAGGAGGGAAATCGAACTGGTTTGGTTGGGTGCTTGATTAAACTTGTAATTGGTGCAAACATGGGGTGGCGTTGGGTTTAATCGAAGGAGATGTATGATTTAGTGGGGGTTTTCAAATCCTTCTTCTTTCGAAGGAGATGTCTGATTCAGTGAGGGTTCTGGTTTTTTCCTCTGCTCCAGAAATCATTGCCTCCACCATTGCCTGGACGAAGAAAACAAACCCAGATGTGGGTGTTATCAAATCCTCCTACTTTGTGTTGAATTTATGAGTTTAGTTTGGTTGTGGTTGTGGTTGTGGTTGGGGTTGTGGAGGGTGTTTTCCCTTCAATTGTGGGTTATATCACCTCAAAAATTGAGATTGATCTGGTCATTAGGTGAGCAAAATTGATTAGGATAAAAGGTAGGAGGATGTTCTTGGTTTTCTTAACAGGGACAAATCTGAGTATGTTGCTTCTATTTCTCCATTCATGAAAGCAGGGTGCTTAAGTGAATTGTCATTCTGGTGGTTGTATACATTGATGAGAAGGGGTAGGGAGAAAACCCTTGAGGGTGCAGACATCCCCAAATTGCGCGGGGGGGGGGGGGGGGGGGGGAGGGGAGGAGTAATAGTGCAGAAGCTTTTTGTGCAGACTTCATGGCCCAAATTGATAAGGAGAGAAATTAGTCCAATATCCCAACCATCTCTTGTTCTTCAAACAAAGATGAACGTTATGGGTTATAGTTTGAACCCCTCTTGATAAAAATTTGTTGTTTGTTTGTTTTGTTATTGCAGTGGCGGCGTGGTGGTGGTGGTGGCGTTGCTGGTGGCGATTCAGTGGTGGACCTGGTGGTGGTGGTGGTCAAGAACATCAAGATAGGTCGTCAAGAACACCAAGAACATCGAACATGAACAAAATAAACAAAAAAAAAAATACAAATAGGGGAAAATTTGTCATAAAAAGACAGATTGCATCCCCATACTAATTGATTGTAACAGAAGGGTGCTTTTCGTCTAACGTCCATCCACTAACCGGGGGTTTTTGTCTCGGCATGGGTAGTTTTTGTATATCCCCAAACACGAGGGTTGTTTTTGTATATAACTCATTTATGGAGGGTGGATTTTGTCTTTTACCCATTTTTATAGGGTCAATTACTTATTAGCCACCTCCAGTATAAGGTAATGATCCATGTACCACACCCAGTTTCTAATCCCTCTTATTACCACCTCTTGTTGTTGATTGATTGCAATCAACAACTGGGATGAATTCCGTCCAAAAAAATCTATTAGTTAACAGTAATTGAGGGGAAATTCAGTCCACTCATAAAAGTATGAACACAAAGAACACTGTGATATCACCGTTGTAACACCACCATCAACGCCACGAAAAACCCAGAATCCGGTGACCATCACCGCTAAAACCCCCTCCCTTTACTACCTCAGCACCACCATCCTCTCCATCCAAAACTCAGAGCAACATCCACCACCACCACCAACACTGCTACCAAAAATACTTAGAACCAACAACTAATTCATGAAAAAACATCATCTGTTCAGAGATAGAGATAGAGATAGAGAGAAAGGTAAAGAGCAATACGCCAATACCTTCGAAAATTCCGACCGGACCTCCATTATTCTAGTGAGTTTTGCCTGCAATATCCGAAACCCTATGAGAACTACCACCCAACCTCCAGATCCGACATCTCTCTGCCTCAAAAGCTCCAATCGAACCCCTATCAAGTTCCAACACCGAGTCCCAATCTAGCCACCATACTAATTCACTCACCACCGGCCGCATGTGAATCTGGCAAAGCTCCAGCCACCCACCTAGATCCGGCGACGTATTCACGGACAGAGAGAGAGAGAGAGAGAGAGAGAGAGAGAGAGAGAGAGAGAGAGAGAGAAAGAGAGGGACATATCGATGGGGGAGGAGAGAAAATCGAAAGGGAGATAGAAAATCCGGCATAACTCTAGATCCCGTTCAACTGCTTCTTTGTCTTTTTCATTTGTCTCTTCTTCACCATCTACTTCTGCTTCTTTTTTTCTGCGTCGCTTCTTATTTTGTTAATCTTATAATACTTTCTTTTTTTAATAATGAAACATATAGCTGAAGGACAATTCTACCCTTGACAGAGTTAGAAATTTTAAGAAAAATTCACCCCAGTTGTTGATTGATTGTAATCAACAACAATAGGTGGTAATAAGAGGGATCAGAAACTGGTGGTACATGGATCATTACCTTATACTGGAGGTGGCTAATAAGTAATTGACCCCTTTTCATACTGGTATAGAAATTTGAGAATTGTTTTCAAACAAGAGAAAAATGTGTACATCCTATAGCAGGATGTTCTAGCTCCAACTGCTACAAATGCCACTCCAACTGAAAATGATGCACACAAGAAGATCATTGATGATGCTTTGGAGCCGCATGCCTCATGTTAGCAACCATGAACTCCGAGCTTCCGAAGCAACATGAAAACATGGAGGCATATGATATGGTCACACTTTGAAGAATCTCTTTGAAGCAAGCTAGACATAAAATTGAAACGTCAAAGTGCTTTGTTGAAAAGCAATATGACAGAGAGAAGTTCAATGGGGCCCCGTATATTCGAAACAATTAGGCATATTGAGAATCTCGATCGGCTGGGATTCGCATTAAGCCAAAAGTTGGCTATTGATCTTATTCTACAATCCCTGCCGAATAGTTATAGTCAGTTTTCCATGTATCACAACATGTATGAGATTGATAAGACACTGCCGAATTTGCACAATATGTTGAGAGAACCTGCACAAAATATTAATAAGGGGTTAAATGTAAGGAAGATGCCTTCAAGCTTAGAAGACACTCAATGGAAAAATGAAGAAGTGAGGCCCAGGGTCTTCGTACGAAGACAAGGAGTCTTCGCACGAAGACATCCCAGAGATAGCCAGAATTCAAGAGTCTTCCCAAAATAGGCATCTGTCTCAAAGTAGGAATGCCTTCGTACGAAGACAAGGTGTCTTCGCACGATGAGTCTTCGCAGGAAGGGTCTTCGTACGAAGACAACGTGTCTTCGCACGAAGACAATCTGGGAGGCAACAAATAAGGGTTGGGTTATTTCCTTTTGTATTCGGGGCGGTTTTGGGGTCCTATTAACGTATGTAAGCATCTAGAGACGTTCCTACTCGTTGAATAAATGTCTTTCTTCCCCATGAACGTAGTTAGCTTGATTTGAGCTAGCGAACCACGTTAAACATGTATTTTGCATTTTTCTTGACTATTCGTGAGGTGAGTGATCGAGTGAATTGCCATAACATTAACAATAAGGAAAATGACAAGAAATTTCCCCGAATAGCAAAGAAAGTTGCTTTAAAGCCCACATGTGTAAACTCACAAGACCGTCCACCTCTTTGATGAGAAATTTCGGTGTAAACTCAAATCAAAAGACGACATATTGGTGTTCGAAGCACTATATATTTACCATGTCGTATCAATATACTATGAGGTTGACAATCAAATAATTAATTAAATTAGTGGTTCAAGTTGTGGAATGTAAACTATGAGCACCCAATGGCAAAAAGTAGAAAGCGAGGTTGCCATTTGTCACTCCCACCTTACATTTCAACAAAGTGATCGATCCAGCGCAACACAAAAAAAGACAACCTACCACCACCAGTCCACCACCACAACACTTCGATTTGGACGGGGCATTTCGTTTCGTGTTAAGTTGTGGCTTTGATTTGTTTTCTATGTTCTATCTAGTGAATGCATTCACGTCCGGATAAAACGTGTAAATTTGAACTCTCGTCGTGCATTGTCTTCCTCAAAACGTCTCTCATGTTTCTAAAATTGTTATCGTTAGGACAAAATTTGTATTAGACCAGAAATGCTAACCAGCTTAAGCAGACCAAAACTTGATCTGACAGACTTACGAAAATTACATTTTGTATCAGAATAAGAATGCACTGCTTGACTACGAAAAATACATTTCATATGTGACTAAGAATGCACTGTTTAAATAAAATCTGATCTGACAGGCTTGCAATACACCAATGTGAACAGAGGATGAAAGTTCGAGTGAATCTCATTGGTCCCATATTGTTCATGCATGACAGTAGTAACTCCTTAGGGCCTCAAGTCAAAAGTGGGGAAAACTTTGATACTATTCCACACACACACAGAGAGAGAGAGAGAGAGAGATTTTATTCTTCTTCCACAACCAGTGCCATCATACATAGAGCACTAGTGCCAAACTCTCACCACCACCACTAACATTATCATCATCAACACATTCATTTCATACTAGCTTGAGTTTTCAATCATTTACCAACCCAAAGAAAAGAAGATAGGGCCCAAGAAGGTACTAGAAAGAAATTTATGCAATGCTGATCATCAAAAACTCATCTTCACAATGCCTATAAATAGGCAATCCTCACTTGAACCATTTCACTCACAACTTCTTAACCATTGCTAGCTATATATCCTCAAGGTTTCAAAGAGAGAGCTGGTGTATTTGGTCCATCTTGCATTGATCAATAAAGATGGGTTGTTCCAAATTGATAGGAGCTACATTCTTGGTGTTGTTCTTTGTGGACCTCTGTTGTGCAGCTAGGTCCTCAAGAATGTTGCTGGCTACTAAGGGTGGTGGTGGTGGTGGAGGTGGTGGAAGTGGAGGAGGGGGAGGAGGTGGTTCAGCACTTGGTGGGTCAGGTTCTGGGTATGGTTCAGGGTACGGTTCTGGGAGTGGTTCAGGGTATGGTGGTTATCCTGGAGGACGTTACATTGGCGGCGGCGGCGGCGGCGGAGGAGGTGGTGGTGGTGGAGGGGGAGGGGGCTCTGCGGGGGGTTCGGGTTCTGGGTATGGTTCAGGAAGTGGATCAGGATATGGGTCTGGTGAAGGGATTGGAAATGGGGGAGGTGGTGGCGGTGGGAGTGGTGGTGGAGGAGGTGGTGGAGGAGGTTCAGGCAATGGAAGTGGAAGTGGGTCCGGGTATGGAAGCGGAAGTGGGTCCGGGTATGGAAGCGGGAGTGGAAGCAGCCTCAGTGGAGGAGGAGGCGGTGGTGGTGGTGGTGGCGGCGGAGGAGGAGGAGGTGGCGGCGGATCTGGTTACGGCTCGGGAAGTGGCTCTGGATATGGGTCCGGATACGGGTCTGGATACGGCGGCGGAGTGGGCGGTGATGAACCATAGATACAAGTTTAATATAAAATCGCATACTCTTTCAGATATTATTCAGTGGTGTTTTATGAATATTCGCATTGTCAGTCATTATACGCGTATTCGACAATAATAAAATAGTAATAAATATAATTTCTTAAGAGTTTTGATTATTACCATATGGTTTTGCATCGCTTATAAATAGTAGTGCCATATACTAAAGTGATAGATATTGTGATAGTTATAAGTTGTAAACTATAGAGATTTACTTGTAGAAACTTCAAATTTCTTAATATCGTAAGTTTCTTCTTCATCTCACAGATTTAGTAATTTCCTCCAGCAAACGTCAATCTTAATTAATTTAAAAATAATATCGTACACGTAAAAAGAGAAAATAACATGGCATATAAATATAAGACAAACTTACCACTTAGCCTCAGCTCTTGCCCACCATCCTGAATATTTGACTCGTATATGGGTCACTTTGACCAGGTGATTTCGATAGCAAAATGATGCGATTTTTTGATAAATTTTCACCGTGTTATAGAGCAACTTATACTCTACAACACCATGAAAAAATTATCAAAAAATTACATTACTTTGCTATCCAAATCACCGAGTCAAAGTAACCCAGTGAATAGTGGTAAAAGTCAAATTGGTGGGGAAGAGCTGGGACTGAGTGGTATAACTACAAGATAAATAATGCGCATCATTGAAATGTTTCCATAAAAGGTTAGGCAACAATAACCATTGATCCTACCAACTTCGGGATGGTGAATCGCAACCCCAGACTTGGAAAGGAAATAAAAAACATTTGAAAAAATGGCCCATGCAGGTCTCGAACCTGCGACCTTCGCGTTATTAGCACGACGCTCTAACCAGCTGAGCTAATAGGCCACTTGACAATTTGCACAAAGATTATAATTTAAAAATTTAACTTTAGAAACAATAGTTTAGTTCATTGCCAAGTCTTGTTTAGCACCTGAACTAAAGCATACACAATGAGGAGACTCCACTGAGTATTGGCTCCATATTTTACCTGCAAATAAATCATTGAAGACAACTGTTGGTAACATTGTTGTTCCCTATTAATACGCCCAGAGTAGTCGAAGGAATGAGAAATATACTACCACTCTGTCCCAGTTCTTTCTTCCCAATTTGACTTTTGTCACTATTCACTGGGTCACTTTGACCCGGTGATTTGAATAGCAAAAAGGTGTAATTTTTTGATAATTTTTTCATGGTGTTGTAGAGTAAAAGTTGCTCTATAATATGGTGAAAAAATTATCATAAAATCGTATTATTTTGCTATCCAAATCACCCGGTCAAAGTGACTCAGATACGAGTCAAAAAAGTCAGATGGGAAGAAAGAGCTGGGACGGAGTGGTATCACTGAAGACTAGCACCCTTCACAACCAATGCCATCACATACGGGCAAATGCTATAATAGCTGAGTGTGGGTTCTAGCTCTGAGTCAAGAAGATATCGTGATATGACTTTGATGCAGAGTGTAGCTATTCTGAAGGACGTTACAGGTGTTGAGAAGGATTCAGGCGGCAGGTATTTCAGTGGCTCTGGTTATGTAGGATGTCAATGGAGTTATAGTAGCGGAAGCATCTGAATCAGTTGTACTGATGTCAGTGACGGCAGGCGGTGGACACGAAAAAGTCCCCATTCTTTGCAGGCGATCACCGCCGATATACTTGAGTTACACTGATGCTACACATTTAATATGAAAGAATCGGAAGAACGACAATTGATGTTTCAAATTTCAATGTATTCAAAATGTTCTTCCACTTACTTAAACGCGAGTAAAGCTCCCAAATTAAATGAAAAAAAAGAAACAAAATGAAACAGAAAGTTACAACTAAATTGCGACAACAAATTTGGGTAACAATCAATCAAACATAACAAGCCTTCCATCAATTCTGCTGAGATGCATTTTGTATAGTCTAAAAGAATTTAACCTCCTCTTTAACAAAACCTTTTTTTTGGTTCTTTAGTGTTGTGTACCATCGCTACATGTATAAACCAAGTCGATGTTTGCCGGGAAATTTCTCCATCACGGTCAGCAACTTCACCACCGCTATTCGATCACCTCTCGGAAGCAGCAGCTATTTTCTGCAAGATCATGTCCTCAGCTATACGGATTGATCTTTGTGGGCCGGTGATAGTCACTTTCCTGCAAAGCAAGGAGGACGATCAACAAGAACTCTAACTCTACATGGAGTATACGATCATACAATATCCATCAAGAAAAGAGAACAGGCGCGGCAGCAGAAAGTTTAGGTACCTGTCAGATGTCCCCGACATGAAATCACCTCTGTCTGATATCTTGATCCTAGCTCCACTAGCCTGTAAGAGTTTGAAAGAGAATAGTAAAAAGGAATGCAACTCTGGCTGCATGATATTAAAAAGGGAAAACCAAAATCTAATCCAACAGACAGTACATGGTTAATCTCCATCAAGTTTCTTCCACCGCGACCAACGACAACCCCGATATGGTCGTCAGAAACACCAATGGTCACAGAGTTGCTTCGTTCTTCCTGCAGAGCAACAGAAGGTACACTACAAATCAGATCGAAAGACTAGTGAACTAAACAATCCGCAATGCGGAATTATTAACTAATTTTACTACAGACGCTCATCTTCAGTGTGCAAATGCTATCAAAGGCAGACTATTCACATTCAATTCATATTCCAATACGGCGGAAACATGGCATTACGTGCAGAATGAGATTGGAGTGTGCAAATCCATGCAAGCAGTTACATGCCTGAAGGAGAGAAGGGACTCAAAAGCAAGAGAGCACGTCTAAGAGTTGCGGGGTGGGGAGTTCAATAGTAGCAGATTAGTTAGCCCAGGGTGTAGTGGACCAATTACCATAGTGTGAATTAGCATACAATGTGCAGCTTCAGTTTACTTTGACACAGTTCGCTAATTTAAATGACTACAATTGATACAGCAGCAAGTAGATCATAGGCAATACCCTAGCAATAGAAACTTAAGGGACAGAACATCCGAGGAAGAGAGTATACCTTGTTGCTCTGAAATTTTCCTCCACCTCCATTTGGTCCGAAATTTCCATTATATGCTCCCACTGACCCAGAAGAAGAAACAAACAAATGTAAATACCCAAGAAAGCAGAAAATGAAATGACGGCTAGACAATGTAACCAGGAAGACATTAAATTGTTTCCAACATTGTTTAGATCACCGGTATCCGTTTTGTTAGTAACCGGAATGAAAGAATACAAGGTCACGATGTCCTCAAACATCTTCGGCGCTACTAATATGAAGCATTTGCAGAGCTAGTGCTTGCTACAGAGTTTCAAGTTTCAAACTTAAAATCATTCTGGTAACCACCATAGATTACTACTAGTAAGTAACTAAGTACTAACAAACAAAATTGGGTGGTAAAACCTGTAGGCACAGAGTAAAACCAACCCAAATAATAATATTACTCTAACTTGACATGCGGGCGCGCGCACACACACACCCACAGAATTGAGATCTGTAAGAGCCACATTTCGTGTAAAATAACTAGTTTTCAGAATTTATAAAAGTTACTGAATTAGGCACCCATTGACTTGTCAAAAGACCCACATTCCGTGTAAAATAACTCACAAAGCCCATCAACTTCAGAGGCAACTCAGGTTTAATATTTACATTGGTGGCCCCAGTAAACCCATCTTTTCTATTTACTATCCATATTGCTAGGCGTAAGAACTCACAGCGCTACTACATTACAACAAATGGAAGAAACAGTGAAATCGAAGTTGATGGATAAACATCTAGCGGACGGAATCAGTGATTTCCTCATCCTCCCCTCCTTACTCGAGTCATTAAGCAAAATCTCTTTTCCAAATCTCAATGTTTGATATTAAGGTTTATTCATAAGTTCGAACTTCAAATATTTTAGCGACTTTTTGTGCACATTCCTACTACAATTTGTTAATGTGTAAATGTATTTAAGTTATGTCTCTCGCTCATGAGAATCACCAAAGCCTAGTTCTATGTGTTTTCTATGGTATGCACTACTACTACTTGATAGTCTGGGTGGATTTTTCACGAATTCTAATCAGATGCTTCTGAGTTTTGACTTTGTAAATTTATTATATTGTTATGCAAGTAACTTTGTCCTGAAGTGAAAAAGCAGGAAAGAGAAAAGGGTGTGCAAGGAAGTAAAATGAGAAGTGTGTAGCTTTTTAAAATTATGACCATTATTTCGGGACTTCTCTTTAGGAAAGTGTGACAATTTAAATGGTACGGAAGGACTAGTACATTAAGTGTAGGGCATATCTCATATGCGGATTCTTTTTCCTAAGAGAGGTCCTTTCCTTTGATTTTCCCTTCAAAAATGTTCATAGCCTTTAGTATTAAGTGTGCCCCAGTTTGAAATTTCTGCACCTGCCCATAGGCAGGAGGTGGGGCGGCTTTTGGTCGTGCTAGTGAACTGGTAGTTGCTATAGAGGGGCAATATTAGAGCTGAACTCGGTTCCGGTTAACCGGCGGTTTCCGGTTAAAACCGAACCGAGTTAACCAAATATACGGAACCGAGAACCGAACCTAGGAGAACCGGAACCGGTCACCGAACCGTATATGGTCGGTCTTGGTTCGGTCATGGGTAAGTGGTAACCAGAACAGGAACCGGACGGTTTAACCGCGAACCGACCAGAAAAATTTTTTTTTAAAAAAAAAAAAAAAAAAAAAAAAAAAAAAAAAAAAACTGTCCAGAACCGAACCGAACCGGTTCCGGTCCCAATTCCGGTTCGGTTATAAATATCGGTTTCGGTTAACCGAACCGAAAGAGTGTTTCTACCGGTTAACCGAACCGAGAACTGACCGGTTAGGAAGAAACCGGTTCGGTTCCGGTTCCGGTTAACCGAACATGCAGCACTAGGCACCTAAACAAAAAGAGAACAGTTATCCTGGAATTTTGTTTCTAGAAAAGAAATGGAAGCAATCTAGCTCATCCTGTGATATTCACATGCCTATTTATCATAAAAAGTTGACGAACTATGAATTGCTAGCTAATAGAACTAAAGATGAGGGAGTCATTCGAAAAATTTTGAACTTCAAAGACCATATTGAAAATGACCTTAAACTTTATGGGTGTAAATTGATTTTTTGGCCTACAAAATTACAGCAGGAGGAATATGAAGGTTGTTTGCACTAAACATTGAAGCTCTTGCAATCCTCACTTTGTATTACACGGCCTTCTTAACCAAACACTTCCCTCTTGTCTTCCCCAGAACTTAAAACCTCCATTTTATAGTTTTCTTGAAGACCCAGAAGTCATACAAAACTTGCACTTCATCTACCATTACCTTAACTCCCCTTTGTGTAAGCTTAAATACACCAGTACACCACTTACTTTATTATAGTGGTTCCCATATTCTCCAGTCTGACTACTGATACTAAAGTTTATTCTATTTCAGCAGGGCTACTCCAAATTACTAGAGCCCTATATGGTGACCCCATGACCTAACCATGCAATTAATTTGCTAGAATGTCACTGAGGCAAGTGTTGCATATTAAACATGTTGATATATGGAGTAAAAGAAACAGCTTGACCAAGAGCATCTCCAGCAGTAGAAAGTGAAAAAGGCTAAATTTTACATGTTTTCAAACTTCGCATGAGATGCAATTGTAGTGTTGTTCCAACACTATTATTTATTTTGCAGATGTCGTAGTTATGGGAAATTAAATACGTAAATCTGGAACGCATGAAAAGAGAGAGATAGACACATAATACCTCCCTACTTTCTAGGTATATAGCGAGGAGGATGCATGTTATGTAAATTGCATGGTCATTTACACAAGCTATTGGACCTCAATGGTATTTTAAGTTCTTTAGATTTTTTGCTAATAATGCATTTTACATGACCAGATGCTCTAAAAATAGTAGCACTGAGGGAGTAAACAGCATATTTTAGCTACTCCTGCTCGTTACAAGTGACTTGTTTGGCTTTTGATTTGATAGATTTATCAGATATCCTTTGTGCTACTCGAAACATCTTTACAGGAAGTAAAAACGTCATCTAAAAAGGGTATAGAAGAAAGTAAAGTGATAAAGTTGGCACCTTCTTGGTAAGGGAGACTTAATTCTGGAACTCCTAAATGAGGAAGAGGTAGTAATATACAAACATATATCACCTAAACTGCCAATCTAGCAAAGTTCATGAATGACCAACAACGTACTCAACTTAACAAGCTTGTTTCGCAACATTTAGACATGAATTAATCACATAGCTGCTCAAGGCCAATCCTCAGTCAAATGCTTCTTTTACTACCTTGAGCCATAATATCTTTGATCTCCCTCTCCCTAGGAAGCACGGGTGCTTCTGGGAGGTCATGCACCCGCACCACGTGGTTCATGGTGCTTTGAGGGTGTTTCAGGGTGCGGAATGGTTATTTGTAATTTCTGAAAGTTTTTTGCTGGGAGGTCATATAAAATACAACTACTACAATTTAACTTTCAGGGTGCGGAATGGTTATTTGTAATTTCTGAAAGTTCTTTTGCTGGGAGGTCATATAAAATACAACTACTACAATTTAACCAAAAGAACATATTCTGTGTGGCTTGTGAATGTGTGATGTGTATTATCTATTTTGTAGAGTGATTACTTTGTTTGATTTATATATAATTTGGACTATTATTGTTTGTGATTATATTGTTGCATGTGAATGAATATCTCACAAGTCACAAATTTTTTATATATATATATATATATATATATATATATATATATGTATATAAACACGTTAATTTGCACACCTCTGCAGCATAGGCACCACTGTGACGCACCCGCATCTGTGCTTATTTTGCCTTCTCCCTCGACCTCATTACCACCCTGATGTTCTACGAGGTAACACATAGATACAATCACTACATAAGGACTAAGCCCTACCAATAATTCATTATTAGAGACACTTCTAATATTCGCAAGCTTTTATTTAGAATTTTGTCTTCGAGGACTCCTGATTTTCTAGTAACAACTAAAGTATAAGCTTACAAGCAACTGATCTGCATTCAAGATCAAATCACCATGAAATATTATTATCCAATCCGTGATTACAACGAGAAGATTTCAAATCTAATCCATCCTCTGACACCTGTTGTATCATACATCAAAGATGAAAGATTGCAAGATAGACGACTCAAAGCTAGAATCACATCAAGCCAGTTAAAATACATGATATCATAACCAACAGTCCAATCACTACTACGAACTGATACCATTCTATAGATGAGACAATCCATATGACTGACTAGAATCTCTCACTACCAAATCACTAATACCCTCTTCAACTTTGTACAAGTGTTGAAAATGAAGTGCACTATCCGTTTGTACTAGCCACAACAGAGAACAAGCCACATGTATCACCACTTGAAAACTAGCAATGTTCGCTAAAGCTTTTTAGAATGGGTAAAAGACAAAAACCACCCCTTGTGTTTGGGTTATATACAAAAACAACCTTCGTGTTAGGGGATATACAAAAACCACCCCTGTCAGTTAACGGCGACTAACGGTAACTAACAGAGGGAGAAAAAGACAAATTTACCCTCAGTTTCGCGAAAAATTACACTGCTATAAAAGCAATTTTTATCTCCACCCCTCAGTTCTAACCCTAACAACAGCCCTCTTTTCTCTCTCTATCTACATACTCTTCCATCTAACAGCAGTACCACCGATGGTCTCCACCCGACCCAGAGACCGTGTTCCCCTTCTCTTCACCACCGGTGGTCTTCATCGCCGTCGTTGCCTTCCGCCGTCTTCTGTGGTTGAATCGACGGCAGGGGAAGGAGAAGAGAGAGTCGGGATATACAACCGTCAACACTGTCTGAAGCCGACGATCGTAACGCAGCGACGGGACGTTGGCTGTGGCCGTAAGCTTCCTCTCCCTCCCTCCCCCTTCTTCTTCCTCGTCTCCCTCCTCCCCTCTCTCTTCTCTGCATCTCTCTGACAGATGGACAAGATCTGGTTGAACCCAGATCCGGAGGCGCCTCCGATAGCGGCGGTATCCTTCTATTCTTCTTCCTTCTTCTTCGATTGGGTTTGGGTGGTTGCTTCGATTGGGTGTGGCTGGTTGTTTTAATTGAGTCTCGGTTTGATTGGAGTGGTGGGTTTCAGGTGGTGGTTGTCTCGATTGGCAGTGGGTGGTTGTTTCGGTTGGTTCTGGGTTTGATTCTGCGTCAGTCATCGAGATGGAGTGGTGGGTTTCAGGTGGTGGTGGTGGTGATTCAATGGTGGTGGTGATTCGAGGATCTGTGGGGATATAGGGTTTGTTATGTGCTGGGAAATGGAGGAGCTATGGTGGCAGGTTGTTTTGATGGTTGGAGGGGGTACGGGTGTTGTATGGAGAAGGTGAGCTGGGCAGAATATGGTGAAGGAGAAAAGAGGAGGTACTGGTGGTTGTGGTGGTGGTATTGAACTGGGGTTTTTTTTTGGAGAAATGGTTCAGGTGCAAATAGGTGGTTTGTAGGTGCAGGCATTGTGTACTGGTAAAGAAGTAGTCTGGGCCCTAGGGGTTTGAGGAGAATTGGTTAATTGTGGCTAAGGAGGATGAAAGGCAGGTTGTGATATGAATTCAGGTTGAGGTTGAGTAGTTTAAGGTCAGGTTGTGATATGAATTCATATTGCTTTGGTTAATGGATTGGAGGTTACATGTTATGTTTTAAGGTCTGATTTGAGCAGCAAAGGGATGTAATTATGGAGAGTGTGGTGGTGAAGAAGAAGAACACCAGTGCTGTGCAGGAGGTGGAGGTGGTGAAGAAAAACACCAACGGCTGTGGTGGTGGTGGTGGGGTGGTGGGGTGGTGTTGCTGTTGGTGTTCAAGAACACCAAGAACACAAGAACATGAACTAAATAAACTAAAAAATACAATAGGGGCAAAATGGTCATAAAAAAGTCATATTGCACCCCCCTAGTAACTGACATTAACAGAAGGGTGGTAACTGTCTAACGTCCGTCCACTGACAAGGGTGGTTTTTGTCTCGACAGGGGTGGTTTTTGTATATCCCCGAACACGAAGGTTGTTTTTGTATATAACCCAAACACAAGGGGTGGTTTTTGTCTTTTACCCTTTTAGAATACAAAAAGCTCTTAACATCAAATATACTCGTAACTTTTAAGTCTATCAGTATTTCACATAATGTTACAACTTCACAATAAATGATACTAGAAAACAAAATATTGGCCCGTGACAAGAAAAATACAGATTGCATAGCCATGAAGAGAACAATGCATGAAATGCTGATCAATGCAAGCAAATGTTCTCACCAACAGATATTTCTACGAACACTTACATTATTGCAGGCACATATCAAATTGCCAGCCAAGACACAGTACCAACGTTACTAAATTGGAAAAGGTGCGCCAGCAATGCATGTATATACCAACAGCTGAAATACACATAAATAATTCAAGAATAAGATGCATGATCATACCAGCATATGGAAAAGGAACATTGAAGGACTGTGAGTAATGAGGGTCCTCGGATAGCTTTGTTAAAATCAAATCAGTAGCTCGCATCTGTTCTTCGAGAGTGCCAGTCAATGTCACTAGCCTATAAGTCAATCCCAGATAATTGTTATCCAGCGGAGATATTTTGATTCCCGCTTGTGAATCTTCAATAAATGACCTGTTTGAAGGAAATATACAAACATCATCAGCAAATACACATCACATTTCACTCAAAAGTAAATAAGTATTAATAAGAATAAATATAGGCAACAAAAAACGGAGAATACAACCACAGATAAAAAGAAATCCTTAATTATTTGCTTACATGCACCGCAGATGTCATGGTTTGTTACTAATCATTTATGATTACGAGGTCCATTACTACCAAAAGTTGTCAGTCACCTCAAGATTCATGTCTGCTCAAGACTAGTTCTAGCATTTTTTCTGGAACGTCAAATAGAACATAGCTGGAATCTGCTGAATATGATTTCAACGTCAAATAAACTGGAAACATCCTCCCAAGAGCACACACATGACGATTTGAGAGATATAAATGGATTCAATAGGATAGAAGGGGTTATAAATTATATATCAATATTACTTCCATAGAGACCGTACACCCAGTTAATCATTGATGGGATAACTACAGAGACTGACCAATGCTATGACATGCATATTACTTCCATTAAATTCGTGTTGCGTCCTTAGAACTCAAAATCCGTTTCTCAGCCTGTATGTGCCATAAGCGTGAGTTTACAAGTTTGTGCGCCGTCAAAATCACCCAACTCCAAGGATTGCTTCGACATAAGAAATCTGGTACTGATTGTACAGTGTTTGGGTGATTTGAAAAACTGAATTATGCCAATACATTTTTTCTTGAAAAATGCTTAACTATGAAAAAACGATGTATCCTTCGAGCCAGGTTCAGAACAGCCAAGTACATACAAGACTTAAAGAACCCTAACATCGTAAGGAATTGCGCAACAGCCTAATAGCCTTAGCAGAACAGTAAATCACAAACACGTTTTGCTCTACTCACTTCCTCCCAGTTAATGCGTTATCATTTCCTTTTTGGAAGTCCCAAATCTTTCATCCTATACCAAAAATAAACGCCTTCTCCACTTTACTTTCTTCCCCTTTTCCAAACTCTGAACTTTCAACATCTCCTAAAATTCATGAAAATTCAAAGAAGAAACATACATTGGGACGGAGGCGTAATATACAGATAATAGATTCCGAAAATGTTATAAATAATCCAAAACGATCATGTCCCTGAACACCCCAGTTATTCCTCTTCCCACGCGGAAGCATTTTATGTTGCAAACAATTGTGCCTCTCTACACCACTGACCTCCAGTGTACCACTACTCATGCTTTATCAATTTGGTATCTGTAAACAGATGCTTATTTAAAAAGTAAACCAGCTAAACAAGTCATCAGAAATTGAAATGAGCAGCAGTCATACTTTATTGTGGAGCCACCCTTCCCAATTATTCCACCGCATGCGCTATTTGGTACAACAAGTCTGAATTTTGATCTTGGCTCTGTATCCTCACCATCTTCAACATAAAACTAACCAGAGAAGGCAAATTAGTTAGGTAGAAGCAAAGAAAAGCATGTCAAGAGTCAAGACAGAAGCAAGATCATGTATGTCACCTCATTAAGCAATTTGGCCAGAATTAGATCCAGAGCCTTGAGAATTTCATCGATTGTTCCAGAAACGGTTATGATTCTGTCAGATGTTCCAGGATAATATTCATGATTACGCGATAACTGAATCCGTGCTCCAGATTGGGTCTGAAAATCAGTTATTGTCGAGCCACCCTTCCCAATAACTGAACCAGCTTCGGCATTAGATACAAGGAACCTAATGTACATGCCCTTTTCCTCGCTTTCTGATAGCACAAATCACAAAATGATTATTTATCAAGCATAAATGGGCTATTACCAGTATAATAGCTGATTCAACATTGACTTTACAAGATATGTTTGATCAGACATGAAACTTGAAATTAGTGAAACTTGTCCCCTATGGAAGATTCTAAAGTACGAGTAGCAAGTCAATTCAATATTCTTGTACTACTCGGTCTTGACTTGAGTTATGCTAAAACTTGACGAGTGCATTGGTCCCCAATACTCGGATAAGATTCTAACTGAACAATTGGGCAGTACATCAATAGTTAGCAAGGCCTGATTAATTATGACAACAGGATCCAAAACACATGGTGAATTTGGTCTTAGGATAGAGGAAAGGTTCCCTGATCAAAATCTACCTAGTCACCTTTCCAACTCTTTGTCGACAAGTTTCACAATCCCAAGAAACCACAGCCTACCATTGGAATAATAACTAATTTGTTTTAGTTTCCCAATAATAGCACTTTAGCAAGACAGGAACACAGTTCCGGTACTCACCTTTCATCATTATCATTTAATCCATGGACTAAAAAGAAGTTATGTTACACAGTTCAGAAAAAAGTACAGCCCGAAAATTCATCTCAAAGACGAAAGAACATCAGAAAAGACAATTTTAATCACCAACATAAAATTGGCGTCTAATCATATCTGTACGAGCAAAGATCACGGGACTTCAAAATCACTATTTCGCAAAAATAACTGATTAGCAACGGCATAATCATCACTGTATCAAAGAGATTTAGTCCAATGAAACCAGATAGCATTTTGTGACGATTCAGGCCCTTTTCCACTGCATGAATCCGAATACCTAAAAGCATAACTAGTAGTACTAAGAAAAATGCCAATGTCGTAACCAAAAGATACATGGAGGGGATTGCAAATTTGTTCAAATGACAGTTTATGGACTTCCCCAAGTCCTCCTGAAAGAATACTACAATAAAAGCAGACAAACAAAGCTGGACATGCATATTTCAATTTCTTGTAACAAGTAAAATTAACCATCCCCAAACTACATATGTCAAATTCCTGAACGTGCATATGTTCTCTTCGAGCAGGCTCAAAAGTCCAAACAAGCATATTCAAGTATTTGCATTCCAACCATATTCACCCCAGGTGGAACTTGTTCAGCTGTTCTGTGAAAGAATAGTCTTATAACAATCTACAATACATCAGTTGCTCAGGATATATGCTCACAACTTCACTCTGCTTAAAATCAAAATAAAGCATCACACTTTTCTGTGTTCAAGAGCTCTGATAGTCATTCATATATTCATATAAGTAGCAGTAACCCCCCCCCCCCCCCCCCCCCCACCACCACCACCACCACCACCACCAAAAAGAAGGAAAAAAAGAAGAGAAACGCACACATATTTCTGAGATCTAAGCCACCTGTTCATGGATGGGACCAAAATATGAAAAATTACATGTCACCATTTTCTTTCAACCAAAATCTAGGATGTTACGAGTAAGCTTTAATCCTATTTGTAGACTCTGATTCCTCTGTAAACATGCTACAATTTCTTGTTCCCACAGAATCCACTAGAGAACCATTCCCTACATCTAGTTTATCATCGCATGATTCCTTACAACTACCAGTTCCCATGAAACCTTGAGCATAAGAGCTCCAGAATCAGCAACCTGCGCATCTTTATCCATAGCCATTCTTTACAATGTGCAAATTTCACTAACGGGTGAAGATGTCACCTCTAATCACCATAATTGACAACGCAATTTCGAGCTATTTTGTGATTACCAAGTCCTGGAGGAACTAAGAAATCAAGCTAACAAATCCTCCACCATCACATTCCATGGTCACAGATTAGTCGACTAATGGCGCCTCACCACCATATCTGCAACTCGTAGTGCCCCACAGAAAGCTATTAACACACTCTATCTCCAAGACCACAAACTACATCAAGGTACAGTGTCTCTTACCTGGTGGGTAAAATAGCCTGTAATTGCAGAGATAAGAAACTATTTCCAACATTCACTTGTAAATTAGATCCTGCCCCCTGATATTGTATGTAAAAACTGTTGTAGGCATTGCCACCGACCTACAGAAGTACATGCATTATTAGCAAATCACGTGCATGCTACTGGAACCTCCTTTGGCTACTAATCTGCCAGTAGATATGCACCAATGACGTGTTACCTTCACTTTTCCATAATCACACACTTCCAATAATTTTTAAACTGGTATTAGGAAATCCAATGTGATTATGTATCTGACATCCTGTATCAAGAACATTTAGGAGACCTTGTTTTAATTAAGAGCCAAACACATTGTTGGTGAACATTGTTGCTTACGGGAGCCACTAAAGTACCTAGCTCTCCTATAAAAATCCATCGCCCATCTCTTTAAACCAGACTGGAAGAACCTCAGCAACCAAGTTGTAAATGCACCCCACCAAAAGAATGGTAGGATTTAGGAACCAGGAAGTCTATCAACTTAGTAGCATCATCCTTCTTCTAAATAGAATTGACAAATGAAAATCGAAGCTCATGTCAAGCAGAACCTTTATAGGGAATGAAGACACACAGCATACATTACATTTCTTACAAATGCACTACAGAAGACCAACTCCATGGGTCGTTAGTTCTAACCCCCACTGCACCATGAAAGCAACAGAGGTCAATTGTTCCATGAAATCTCTCCACGTATCCTCCAGGGAGAGCTCAATGCATCGAAACTCCTAAGGAAGGCTTAACTCTGGCTTCTAAAAACTGAAAGTTACACCTGACATGAATTAGACTATGATGAGGGACTTCCTAGCCCATCAATATCCAGCAAAATCTTCTGTCCGATTTACATGCACAGAAAATATCTTATTCAGCTGTCCCTTCTTTACAAATATATGAACTAAGATATGGCCTCCTCTAAGCCCAGTACAAAAGTATTACCTAGTTATCGTTTTTGCCTCCAAGAAGCACAGCTTGACACGAGAAAATACAGAAAATGGATTTATTGATAGTCTTAAAGTTTGACAGCCACATAACATTCCAGCAAAATTATCTTAAAGAACTTACCCTTTTCATACTAAATCCAAGGACCCCTTCAGACAAGTCACGTTCGATAGGAAATTTCTCTTCTCTTTTAATAAGTGATTGATATTCTAGGTGACATAGATCGAACATTTACTTATATTCCACCCGACCATAAGAACACTATAATCTTATCAATCCAGGATCGATTTCACTCATCCCGCCCATCGAGAAACGTGAAACAAGCACCACTCAACGGGGAAGGCTGGGAAGCCAACACACTCACAATCAGCAATCACTAATGAGTCATCAAAATTCTCACAAAGGCGTAGCTAAGTGTAGTTTCCCCTTTTACAATTCACTCTACGAAATGAGGACACGCTGAAGCCACCTATAAAAGGATATGGATTATTGCATCACTGCATCATCTTTTCCTTTCAGTGTCCTACTTCTAACATTAATCAAACTAGCAGTATCAACCGAATCACTCCCTTCAAAGAGTGACAAAGATCAGAGCTCCTAATCAAGTAGCCACATTCTCAATCTCAACATGTTGTAAACACAATCATTCAGCCACCAATTCCTTAATTAACTCTCGTCTACGACATAATTATTTCCTATTTCACTAATTAATGACACAAACACATCAAAGAGTTCCTATTCAGATACAATCACACATCGAGAGAAGCAATAATTACAGACAAAAAAAGGCTCCAATCACCGATCAATCATGATTCAGCACAGAACAGGCACAATCATCTCGTAATCAATCAGAAATTCCAAATCGAGAGCAATAAACCTCACATTGCCACAAACAACTTCTCGAAATCAACCAGAAATTGTAAATCGAGAGCAATAAACCTCACATTGCCACAAACAACTTCTCGAATCCAACACATAACAGCGGCGAGTTCCAGAAAACGGAATTTAAACTACAGATCTCAAAGTTGAGAGAGAGCGAGAGAGAGAGAGAGAGTGACCTCGATTCTGCGAGTTACGGGGCGAGGATTGCTTCGTCTGAGCTTCGTTGGACGAATCGTAGTGATTGTCCGGCGATTCCATGGCTGGATTTTGCTAATCTCGGTCTGGAGACGAAGACGAAGGAGACGATTGATGGAATGTGTATAGCGAGAAGGCGATGAAGATAGGATTAGAGAGAGAGAGAGAGAGAGAGAGAGAGAGAGAGCGGAGTATATGTGCCGCGTCGTGTGGGACGACTATTAGGGGGTGAAGCATGTGCTGAGCTGTGGTCTTGTGCCAGTTTGCTCAGTGCCTCTCTCTCTCTCAGCCGTGAAAACCGCTTCTCTCTCTCCTTTCTTTGCACACACGTAATGGCGACTGGTAAACCAAAACAGGCATGGGTATTGGTTAGTTGCTCTCGGAGCACCACGTTGTTACTCATACATTCACTCAATATTGCTCGATCCATACTGCCTCCGTTTCCTCTCTATCACACCGGTTTAACTTTTGTCACTATTCACTATGTCACTTTGACCCGGTGATTTGTATAGCAAAACGGTTTAATTTTTTGATTTTTTTTTCATGTTGTAGTGAAAAAGTTGTTCAATAACACGGTGAAAAAATTATCAAAAAATCGCATCGTTTTACTATCCAAATCACCCGGTCAAAGTGACTCAAATACGAGTCAAAAAGTCAAACCGGTGTGATAGAGAAGAAACGGTGCTAATAATATTTTGGTCCGTATTTTTTTTTTTGGTCCGTATTTTACTTGTTTTTTTTAGGGAAAATGCAGAATTGTATTAAGGGAAAGTCACTCCCGTGAAATCATTACGAATTACATCGATAGCCCAAGGGGGCGTTATAGCATAAAAGCTTGTGTCTCCTTCTAATAATTCTCTGCTAGCGAAAGTGTGAGCTGATATATTTCCCTGACGACCAACATGCTTCACCTCCACCGTATCAAAGTCAGACATTAATCTCCATCCTTGCTGCAGTATCTCTTTTAGTTCAGACAATGAATTCAAACCTTGAATTCGACCATTGCGACCCGTACTCAGTAACTGAACTCCCACAAGAGAATCGGATTCAAAAAACCCTATGCAATCTTGGAGGCTACCGCTAGTGGGTATCGAAGATTGTCGCCCTGTCAGTCGAGGACTCACGTGATCGTCTCCCGCGTCTGGTAATTCGGGTCAATCTATTGGGTTGCGGGTTTGGTCGAACCTTGTCGGGTCATAAGTGGGTGGGTACAAACTCGTACTCTTTATCTCGTGTCGCTTTCGGTTGATTCGTTTTTAACTCGTTGCGGTTTCGTGTCGATCAAACCCCGCTAACTTTGTGTCGGGTGCGTGTCATCATGTCTACCTTAATGCTATGAGAATTATGCATGTGTATTTTTCTGAGAGAATGACTAACGGTGAAAATGATGTTCATTGTTGCGTTGCCCAGGTTGAACGCAACGTTTTTGGGTTGTGCATATTCAACACGTTTATTCTTGCTTCACTTTTGTGCCGACCCGCTCATGACCCATTGTGTATTCGTGTCGACTCAAACAATTTTCGTCAAAGTGAATCTTTTTTTTTTTGGAAGATTTTCTTTTCTAGAACCATTTTTTGCATTTTTCAACCTCGTATCAAGTAATACAAATAGTCTTCGTAAAACAAAAAAAAACAAAAGTATTCTCATTTCTTAATCATATTATGTTATTGTTCTTTAATATATGTGACGATATTGTATAACATATCTTCAAAAAAAAAATAGTACTCCATAATATGATTCAGTTAAGGATTCTGTCTCAACTCTCAATAATTCAGTTGCTCAAAACACAGCACATGGAAGTGACATTGAAATGGTACCCATTATGCACTCAGTAACTCCTCAAGCAGATGTTTTGCAACTTGCACTTCACCGTGCCCTCTTGGCTACCTACATTATATTAAAGGGTAAAAGACACTAACCACCCCTGAGTTTAGGCTTAATTCCATCCCGCTACCCTGTGTTTTGGAAAAAGACAATTTGCACCTATTTTTGGATGGAGGCTGACGGTATACTAACAGCACAGAAGAAAAGACTATTTTACCCCCAAAATGTTGTAAAATTACTTCCTATATATTTTACCTTAACCTTTCTCATTCATCTCTAGACCTAATCCTCTCTCTCTTCCCCTCTCTTCCCCTGTGAACGCAGCCCTCCCTCTCTCTCTTCCACCAATTCGACGACAACAGCATCTCTCGTCGTCTCTTGTCGAGATCTGAAGCAGAGCTTCATCTTCAGCCGATCTCTCTCTCACTCTCTGAGTTAATCAGTGAAGAAGACACGGGAAGATGGAGGAGGCCTCCGCCACTTCCGTCCGTCGCTTCCGTCGCATCCGAAGCGGCGTCGCAGACTTCAAAGCCTAGTCACGGCCTCCGCCGCTCGCCTCTGTCGCGGATCTGGTCCTCCATCACCGGAATAAGCAGCAACTATGGTGAGTTTGGGTGGCGGCGAAAGCGTAGGCTGTTCGGTCTGGACCGACCCGGGCATCAAATCGGACGGGAAAAGCAAGAAGACGACGGAAAGAAGGAGGGGGAACGACGCCAGTGGCGTCTGGTCCTTGCGACCGCTACTGTTGGTTGCCCTGGCTCTCTCCACTCTTTCATCCCTCACTTTCTCTGCCTTGCTCTCTCTATCTGTCTCTCTCTCTCTTTCTGGGTTAAAACCCCGATTGGTGGGCTATAGGTTTCGGCTGTCAATTTGATTTAATGGTGGTGGCGGCGGCACTGGGTAGCCTCACAACAAATCCAGTCATGGCGGTGATGGTTTTCTTATTATCAATTTGATTCTTTCAAACCCAAGGTACGGTGATGGTTTGTTGTGAATTTGTTATGGTGGATTCGTTGTCGTTGTTGTTGTTGTTATTTGTGGATTTGTAGTGAGCATGATTTGTGGTGGTGGATTTGTAGGAGGTGGGAAGATTGTTGGTGTTGGGTTGTGTACAGAACACACACTGAGGGAGATGGGCTGGTAGTGTGGTGGTTGTTCATAGTGTTTGTACAACTTTGGGAACAAGAACACAAAAAATGTTCTATGGGTTTCAGCTGTGTTCCTCAATTGAGTATCTGATCAGTGTGACTTTCGTTTACTTGGATTTGGGCAGTGATGATTATGATTTTTTGCAAGCATTTTCAGATTGTGAAGCTGTAGTTCAAAGCTTAGCTGATAGCTCTATCCTTCATCCAAATCAGATATTATTCACGACTGTTTGAGAATTGCTTCCTTTCTATTTGTAAGTTCGTTTTTATTCACCGAGAGTTGAACTCTGCTGCCACTGTAATGCTAAGATGGCTCTAGATACCTCTGATGTTGTAGAGGTTTGGTTGTAATCCTGGGCTTTTTTAGCCTTCTTTAATGAAATACAACAGATTCTGTTGAAAAAGAAGTATGCAACTATTGACGGATCTAATTTATGAGTTTTTCTTCTATGAGTTTTTTGTGTTCTTGATGATTCAACTTCAATGTTCTTGATGTTCTTAGCTACTTGATGATTGAGGATACTCACTCATGGATGAGGATAATAAAGTCCAAACAAATTCACAGGGGCTTTATGGTCTAAAAAAATTATTTCACCCCTTTTCTAACGGAACTTAACAGAAGGGTGCTAAGTGTCCACGGAATATTCCGTTAAATGGGTGGTAACTGTCTTTTTCCAAAACACAGGGTAGCGGGATGAAATTAAGCCTAAACTCAGGGGTGGTTAGTGTCTTTTACCCTATATTAAAATGATGAGTACTAAGATAAAATATTTAGGTAAGTACTAGTACTATCATTAATTCATTAATTGCCCTTTCAAGTGATAATAAATTAGTAAATCACACCGTTCGTACCACTAATAGAACAATAGTTGTACTTACATTTTATACCATTAATAGAAAAATTTGAAAGTTTGTAATGTAGCCTAAATACAGGATCAAAATACTCTAGAAGAGGGGAGGGGGTTGAATAAAGTATGAAAACTTTTTGCTAAAACACAAAATTTAACTAAGTGAACAAGTGAAAGACTCAAATCTCAAGGCCTTGAGATTTTGCAAAACTAGTCAGAAACTTTCTAAGGCAAACAGAAAGCTTCAAGGCCTTGAACTATCACGAGTTCTAACAGTTAATAAACCCTAGTTTGATTTGAGTTGCTTGCAGAAGTAAATAGCAAAACTGTAAAGTAAAGAACACAAGACAATTTACAGAGTTCAGTCCCAATGGACCTAATCTCTGCCTGAGGGATCTAATCGCACCAGGATTGGGCAAACACTTCTTATTACTCACACAGAAACAGCCCTAGATCTCCAAGCCTAAGTGAACTCCCTTACACCTATACAGCTTGTGGTTCCAAACCTATCTAGTATCAGCTACTAAATGTTGAGCTAACAAGAACCTCTTGTTGTTCACTTGAACAACCAACCACTAGGTTTTGTGAGGTTTGAGATATACAGAAGATAAGCAGATTAAAATACAATAGAAAAACACAGTAGAAGAATAAGCTTGTGAAGGCCTGGATGTGTTCTTCAGGAAAACTGGAATGATTGATCTTCTGAAAGCAGTGATTGAAGCCTGAATTTGTGAGGGATTGATTGTCTGGTCTTCCACGAATGAATCACCCTCTCTCTCATTTCTCTGTAAGCTTCACTATCTTTCAAATTTCAAACCAGTCTTTTATCCACTCTCTGCAACTGAATGAGAGATTTTAGGATCTCAGTTCCTGCAAATCCTCATCCTTTCTAATTGCAATTCAAAACAGCTTTGAGTAGATATCCCTTGGAGTTTGTTGTGATTACATTTGCACGTTTGAAAAACCTACAACAACATTAAACACAGCAACAAACACAATCCAGAAATATAACAGCACTAAGTCTGTTTGGACTTCCAGTTTCTGAATAAAAATTGGATCAGATAAATAAATCAATAACCTGATTAACTTCTGAAACGTATTACTCATGATAAACCAGTTTAAGACTTGTAAAAGTCATTAAACAATCATAATAACAAAGATCAAATCCTTCAAAAGAGAATCAAGTTAATTCTGTAAAACTGTCAGCAGCTTAAGGCACATCTCAAGGCCTTGGAGCTCTGAACATGCTTCACAGTCTTTCAATATTAAGACCAGAAACCTTTGATTCACTCTGATTAAGATATCTACAACTTTGTTAGATATATCAAGAATATATAACAAGGATATTTGCAGCAAATCTCTGATCTTAAACATCAGATAGTACATCTGCATCACAAGATTATCAGATCACATTATAAATAAAACATTTGTCAAAGCTTTGAAGCTCTGATTAGTATCTCAAGGCCTTGGAGCCTTAGAAATACTTTGTCTTTGTCTTTCATCACTCTAAACAGTTACTTCTCAAAACACACTTAGAAGTCTTGAGTCAAGAAAACTAATTCTGGGAATGCTTCGTTACCAACACAATTGCATCCCGATTTGAGAAACATATTTTAGTTCATTTGATAAAAATATATTTTCGACTTTTCAGAGTGTTTATGCTATTGCATAACATTTTTTAGGAGGGGAGTTGGGGGGGAATACTTTTCCAGAACCTCATTGTAGAAACAGATTTTAGTGCATTTAGTAAAAAATATATTTTCGACCTTTCAGAATGTTTCTGCCATCCCATAGCAGTTTTTAGGAGGGGGAGGGGAATGCTTTTCCATAACCTCATTTTTATAATCTGCTTATGATTAATTTATCTACTACTAATTTCAACCTTAAAATTCCAATATTTATCTTTACAATAATGACAAGTGTCATATGTTTTTATCATTTTACACTGTTTCAACAGGTTCACAGTTGATCTTACCAAACACAAAATTACTTCGTCAGTGTTTCACCGCGACAATATTTAAGGTTTTATTTAAAATTCACATCAGTTTTTTACATTAATTCTCACACCACAGCTTATAACACCGACACAACATTCTCAAACTAACCATTACTCCTTCCGTCTGTAGTTATGAGTATTTTTTTTCTCGTTCTGGGTGTCCCAAAATGTAAAAGCTCTTTCTAATGAGAATTTTTTTTTCCTTTTTCTTTTCTTTTCTAGCATATGAATTTTATTAAATAAAAAAGTAACAAGATAATCAGGTCACTTCAAAACATTTTATATTACTAAGGTTAAAAAGAACTACCACTCTATCCCATCTCTTTTGTATTATTTGGACTTTTACCACTATTTACGGGGTCTGTTTGACCCGATGGTTTGGATAGCAAACTTTGTAATTTTTAGATATTTTTTTCGTAGTGTTGTAGAGTAGCTCTTAGTTTACAAGACCATAAAAAATTATCGAAAAATAACATCGTTTTGCGATCCAAATCACCTGGTCAAAGTGACCCAGTTACAGGTGAAAAAAGTCTAAATGGTGCGTTAGAGGTGGGACGGAGTGGTAGTTTTTACTAGGGGGGGGGGGGGTAGCTATAATTGGAGGAGCTTGTTTTCCGGAGGTGCTACACGAGGTTCGAGGAAAGTGCGATTTCGTAGTATGACTATGCGTACTTCATGTTGATTTACAATGTTAGCCAGGGGCGAATCCAGAATTTCATGTCAGTGGGGGCTAAAATGTTACAAAAAATTTGATAATCATTGTAAAAAAATATAACTAATTCACATTGGTAAAATTAAAAATTTGATAATCATGTACATAAAATATAATGGATTCACCCTTAATAATATAAGAGAATTCAAAAGCGGGAACATGCTCATAAAAAAAAGACAATCAAAAAGACTTGTTTCACTACAAACGGTATCAAAAAGAACTAAAAACCTCTCAATGGTAAATTTTGCGTACGCGTACCAACGATTATGTTCATATATGACCTCGACGGTTAGTCATATTTTGAAACCGCGCTACGATTTCTTCATTTGCCACGCCACTAAATATGTCCTTCTCCACATAACAAACAAGGGTATCATTCAACAATTGGTCGCCCATTCGATTCTGAAGTCGGTTCTTCACTATCTTCATGGCCGAAAAAGCCCTCTCTACCGTGGCCGTTGCTACAGGTAAAATTAGAGCCAATTCAGCAAGCTTATAAACCCAAGAGTATGTTACATGCCTCTTGGTAGCAACCATTTTCCTAGAAAGATCACAAATCACTTTCAAATCCGAAAACTCGACACTTCCACGAACATCCTTAATATATTTATCAAGTTGAACACAAAGGAACGACAATCCATTGGAGGAGAAATTATTGGGATAAAATTTGGCAAACCGGATCAAACTTTCCTTGTCAAATGCTTCAAATTGGTCACATGAGTTTAAGCTTGCAACACAAAGAAGCAACTCCGTGTTCACTTCATTAAAGCGACTATTCAACTCTTGAAGTTGCCTATCCAATAACGACTTGAAAATCTCAACCTTATAATGATGTTCATTTGACACTTCTTCAACTCTTCGCCTTGGCCTCCCATACGGTCTATATAAATTTTCCATACTAGGAATCTCAATATCATGTTTTGCACAAAATTTAAAAACATCCCCAATCAAAGTGTCCCATCCATTTTTCCTAGTTTCTTGGAGTCGTTCTTTAGACAACTCTACTTGTCTCATAGCATTCATTGATCTTTTCTTTGCAAAGCAAGAGATAAGTCATTTGTGATACCCAATGCCAATTTCATCAAATGAAAATTAAAGACAAAGGAAAATGATTGAAGCAAAACTAATTGATTGCAAGCTTATCCTTTTTTATCCTTGGATTCCTCAACTAAGAAGCCAAAAAGATCAATGACGGAAGAAAACATATTTGCTATGCTTACCAAATTTCCATAATGTGATCCCCAACGTGCGTCACTTGCTCGGGTGAGAGTCCTCTCTTGGTGAAGGCCTTGACCACTTTCGATTTCATTCTTTTCTAAGGCTTCAACCAGTTTAGCAAATTGATTCTCACGAAGAAATTCATGCCTTATACAAGAGCTTCCAACAAGATTAACCACACTAGTCACCAATTCAAAAAATGCATCAATATAAGGACAATTCTTTGATACCGCGACAAGAGCCATTTGGAGTTGATGGGCAAAGCAATGGACATAATATGCACTTGGATTTTCTTTAAGAACCAATGCCTTCAACCCGTTAAACTCCCCTTGCATATTACTTGCACCATCAGAACCTTGACCCCTAACCCGATCAATACTCAATTCATGAGTAGAAAACATGCCGTCAATTGATGCTTTGAGGGCAAGTGATGTAGTACTCGAGACATGTTTGATTCTTAAAAGACGTTCAACCACACAACCACGTGCATCCACATATCTCAAAACAAGTACCATTTGCTCCTTGTAAGCCATATCACGAGATTAATCAACAAGAATAGCAAAGAGCCCACCATTTAGATCTTTAAAAATAGACTTGGTATTCTCCATTGCAGAAGCATGAACGATATCCTTTTGAATTGTTGGAGCTATCATCTTATGATTTTCGGTAGCATTATTTAAGATAACGGCTCTAGCAACCTAATTTTGATCTCCAAGGAACTTTAAAAGCTCAAGAAAGTTCCCTCGATTGCTTGATATTTCCGACTCAATATGCCCTCGAAATGAGAGCCCTTGTTTGAGAAGAAACCGAACACAATCAATTGATGCAACCAATCGAATCCGCTAGTTTATATCATCTTGCTTCGTTCTCTTTTCAAACCGAGGCACTATTTGTTCCTTTGGATCCAACAACGCAAGACACATTGCCGAAGCTCGATTGTGAACGCTATTAACGTCCCCCACATGAGTGGCCAACCTATACTTCTTCTTCCAATTACAATATCCAGTCCCAACAAAAGCGTCTCCACCGGCTTGGTCCCCTATATCCGCCTTGAAGAGATAGCAACAAAGTAAAAAAAAAAAAAATCTTTATCTTTGCTATACTCCAACGAATTAAGATGACCGTTATATCAAGCATCCTTAAACCTTCATTTTAGACCCCCTATGAATGTTGCGAGGAACTCAATATTCCAAATTTGACATGGACCATCTGCCAAGTATGCTCGACGACCTTTCTCATGAATGTTTGAATGATAACTCGTTAACGGAGGTCTTAACCCGGGATCTCACAGCAGCTCAGGCAAATCAATTCCGTCACGAACTATTGCAGGTCGATTGGGACCACTCTGAACATCATTTCTGCTCGAAGAGACATTCAAAGAAGTAGAGCCATCCTTGGAAGAAGCTGTTGGGTCTAGAGGCTTCAACCTCTTGTAGAATCTGTCCATGACTGGAAAAAAAATTCACACAAAAATCAAACAGCCCGCAAGGCGCAAACTAAACAAAATCCTATATCCTTAAGCAGTTGCAAATTCAATTTCAAAGATATGAAAAAATCATAATAAACAGTGTACAGGACAGTGTGATACACTCTGAGAATTTAGGGCAAAATCGAGGGTTTCTAACCTGCTGCGAATTAGGAGGAAATTGGATCTGATTTTACAAGGTCAAGAACCGATGACCACCACGTCGACGTCGTTGATGCTGTTGGGTTCGCCAATCGGCGCTGCAGCCGCTGCTCAGCCACGATTCTGACGGGCCGACGACGACCTGGGTTCATTTTCGACGGCGACCAGCGACCTGGGTTCGACTTCGAAGGCTTGTCCGTCCCTCCCCCTGTCTCTTCCTTCGTCTTCCTCTCTGCGTCTGTTCGGTGTCCCGTCGTTCTCTTCTCTCTCTCTCTCTCTCTCTCTTCCCTCTGTGTCTCGAAAAAATAAGAACGTAACTGCTGATCTTTTTTTTTTGGTGGGGGCTTTTTGTAAACTTTAGAAACTTAAGGGGCTAAATTCACTGCAGATTCGTGGGCTTAAATGAAAAAAAAATGTCTACTTGGGGGGGGGGGGATTTGTGTCAATTCAGTGGGGGATAAATTGTATCAAATTAAAAAACCTGGGTAAAATTTTGAGAAAAAAAATTGAGAAATCTGAGTGGGGGCCTATAGCCCCCCCCCCCCCCCCCCCCCGTCCCATGGTAGGTCCGCCACTGACGTTAGATATAGTTTATGTTAAATCTGAAAAGGAGTGTCCCATGGTATTTACAAAGCTAAAAATATTGATGCATCGGGGTGCAAATATTATGCGCCCAAAAATATGCTGCTGCATTATTGGGAGTAAACTCGTTGGCTTCTTCCAATATTGCACTTGGAGACCTGGCATTGGCGTCTACGGAGTGTGGAGAGAATGAACCAGTGTTGTCGGCGTGACTTGACGAATTGGCTTTGATGGAGGTGGGAAGTAAAGGATTCCTTAAGTTCACAAGAAGAGGAAACAATAGCCCAGTTCATTGGATTGATACTGCAGCAAGAAAGGAATGTCGTCAGTCTAATTTGTTTCCAAAAATGCTTTAATGTTCACTACAAATAATTGGCTTTCTTGTACATACCATACCCTGTTTTCTCAATTTAAGCTTAAATATAATGCAAGACAAATAAACAAATTTTTGGTCCATGTAAAAGGATATTCTTTACCATTATATGTCACTTGTCTCTATTGTGCTTACTGAGTGGTTCATTTACTCCGCTTAAACTACAATAACAACATTTAACTCCAATAAAAGTTCATCAGGCGCACTTCCCAAAGGGTAGGATTAGAAATGTACTGTTGGAAATACACACTAAAATTATTAATTTTAGACAGGCATAATTATTTAACAAATCATGGCCAAAGAAATGCAGGAAACAAAACATGAAGGTAAATAGCACACGTATCAGAAACTGATGAAAAGACAGGAAATTAGACGACGTACCTCTAATCCACGCTTTTAAGAGAAAGTAAAAAAGAACGGTTGAGTCGTCAAGTCTTGCAAGAAGGCCTGACTGTTCTTGAAGAGATAATTGCCCCCACTTACACTGTGTTGGGATGCCGGCGATGATTCTTCCAGGATAAAACAGCTCCGATCTTCTTCGTCACAGCCACGTAGAAGATCAACGACGATTGGACCTCAAATCGCCAAGAACACCACGAGCAGATCAGATTTTTGGGTGAGAGAGAGAGGGAGAGAGTCTGAAGCAAAAACTGTTGCAGAAGATGGAATTACACCAAAAAATTGTTTTTACCATTCAAAACTGATATGGCAAAAATTGATGCAATTATCTCCCTAATTAATCCCCATTAATATGGTCAAAACCGTTTTTAATTCCATTACCAAATCACTTCATTAATTAAAAATTAAAATGGTGTGTGATGGAAAAAAACTGGTTTATAATCTCACGCCAGGTCGCCTCGAGGATGCGAGACGCCGAGACATTTCTCCGAAATCGCCTTTCGACCCGACCCGAGGCATGGCGAGGTGAGGCGGCGGCAGCGCGCATGTATGTGTGTGCGCGCGTGGCACAGAAGAACTCCCATGGTCCACCACACACCTTAGTAGTTATACACTACTCTTGTGTGTGATACCATATAAAGCCACTCGCCTCCTTTGTGAGTAACAATGTGGGACTAATAACCTTCTTGGTTTCAAGCTTCTTCAAGCTACCAAGTATTGCTTAAATTTCTCTATGGATTAACTATCCATTTTCTAATAATCCCCCACAAATCCATATAGAAATGCATACAGGATTCTCATCATGACTTGGTTTTCAGAGTCGGTACCCTTCCGGGTTTGAACCCTCCTAAGTTATCCACTTCGATGACTACCAGATTCAGATGGAATATTTCACCTTGAATCTTAATCCTTCTAGTATAATTATGCTCCATATAAGACGACAAGTCAACGACTATGGTGCCAATCTAAGGCTTTGAGACATTAATGGTCTTGTCTCGATCCTTTTCGTCGAATGCTTCAAGAAATAACCCTTTCATCTAATTGCGACCACACAATAACATTCGCTTAGCTGGGCATCTCCAGAGATGTCTGCCACCATCTCGTCAAAAGACTTGACCCCATTCAGAGTTAGAATAACTCTTGCTACACTGGCAGTGTCAGTACCTTTTAGGTTTACAGGGGATAGACTCCAATACAAATGTATCATCTATGTAGCAAAGGTACTACCAGTTCATCCTCACAGCTTGCTATTACCATAATGAATACACTTTCGAGGGATATCCTCTCATGTGTATTGGGTTCCCACTGTTGATGAAATATGATGGGTTGTCAGTCCCATCCCCAACCTCGACTTCAGGACCACTGCAGGTTCCTGTCCGTTAGTCAAAGGATCAGCTGTATTATTCTGAGTTCCTATGAACTCAACAGCTATAATCCTATCAGACACTTGTAGATAGTGCTTTTCAGACAGACAGATCATGGCCATGTGGCAGCCATCCAGCACACCCAGCTGTGCTCCATACACACTGGATAACTTGTGACGACCCGATCACAATTTTAATAATAAATTATCGATCTACGATAAAAATCACTGTTTCCAGTCAACTCGTCTGACACTTTCAGACGTCCAAAACTCAACCACCAGGACACACAGTCCACTAGACAACATTTTTAATCAACTTTTATGAAAAAATGGTATGCGACTGAATTTTATAAAAATACGCCAACTTGTCAAAAATGACAATTTTTATAAAAATCTGGCCAAAAATAAATTAATTTACAAAAAATAGCTAAAGCAGCTAAAGACAACTATTTTAGCTAAACAAACTATTTTTCAACAATCAACCCAGCAATCTGGTCCAATCCTGCTCAACCTGTAAAACAGAGGGGTGAGCCAAACAGCCGAGCAGGTACCGCCTAACCACTGGCGTAGAAATCTAAAATCTACTTAACACAACAACCAGTTATTACACATCAGCATGCAGCACCAGATAGACAAACAACGTGATTTATCAATCACCAGAAGATAATCAGATAGCTATAAAGCTGTAAAATCACACCAACAGTATATACAGAAATAGACTGTAACTGCAGAAAACTTAGAAGTTAGATTTCCCCTACCTCTTCTTTGAATTCAAGTTGTAGCGAAAATCAAACCATCCATGAATTCTCCGTTATGAGAAAGAGACACTGCTTCGGACATGAAATGGAGTCTGGACTAGATCTTTCCTACACTAGTGACCCCTACCACAAGTAATGATGACCACTGAACTACTCTCCCGGGATTCATGTGTTCACAATTTGGTGAACCCGACGTGAAACATCCACCTTCAATCTTTTCCAACCCTTCCATAATGTCTTCTGAAGCACACGTCCGTGATGGTGATCGGTCCCCTTACCATGAGGAGACCTCGGGAGAAGAGGGACTTCTGAATGACACTGCCAATCCCAACGTCCATACGCAAGTAGCTGCTGGAGGAGGGCCTTCTTTAGAGGCACTCCAAGCCACGTTTCAGAGTCAAGCTCAGATGATGCAGACCAGTCCGCCCAGATTGCTCAAATCATGGCAATCTTGGGAAGGATTGCTCAGAACACCACCACAAGGGCTTCAGTCCCATCACTGACAGCCTCGTTGCCTCTACCAGTGGCGGCCGCCACATCTATAGTGCAAACGTCTGTTGCACAATCTTCTTTTTCCAGTGGCCTTGGGCCTCAGGCACCGGGCATCCCGACAAGCTCCTCCCTGATGACAATGGAGAACCTGGGCAGCCATGCACTTCCACCGTCACCTCCCTATGATCCAACGATGCCCTACATTCCGGGCTTCGCAGCCTTGGAGCAGCGTATAGACAGCATCATCGCGCACCAGAGCTTCGCAGAGGCTGTTATCCCAAAGGTTGACAGCACACCTCCCATTCCACGGGATATCAATTTAATGCCCAACCCCACGGGATACAAGGCACCCAAGTGGAAGAAGTTTGATGACGTCGGCGGGAACGCACACGAGCATGTGATGCGATTCCTTGACATGATGGGCCCACATGGGGTAGACACGAGGTTGTTGATGCGCGAGTTTCCCAAGTATTTGGGGCCCGTCGCGTACAAATGGTATAGGACCTTGGAGGCAGGATCCGTCAAGACGTGGGAAGATATGGTGAAGAAGTTCTACACCAAATTTTTCTAGGTCGAAGAAAAGGTCACCACTATCCACCCCTCACGCATGTACCAGAGGAGTGACGAGGAGGGGGTCGCTTTCATCAAAAGATTCAGGGCCAAGTCCTTGGAATGTGTGGATGATGTCCTGGAAAGTTGATTGGTGGAGATATGCCTTCAGAGCATGCGCGATGAATATAAAGGTATGCTCATTAACTTAAACATGTCTACCTTTTCCAGATTGGTGGAAAGCACCAGAAACGTGGAGCCCCTGGTAGCTAGGATGAGGAAGAGGTACGCTAACGAGCGTACACATGCGAATCCCAGCTTCAAGGTGGGAAAGTACAACTACAAGCGGACTCAAGACATCAGCTTCCATGCAATATCGTCCCCCAATAAACAGCAGGGGCCCACACCCCAGGAGGCACCACCTTTGCCATGTTCAATCGATGATGCAATAGACCTCTGCAAGAGATGGCGCAAAGATGGGATCCTTCCGCCTCTGGAGCACAAGCCCACGAAAGACCAGCTGCAGGATCCAAGGTGGTGCGAGTGCCACGGGCAGGTGCTACACCCAATTAGAGAGTGCAAAAAGCTCTGGTGGCTGGTGGACAGGAAGATAAAGGAGGGCCAGTTGGTTGTCGCTGAGCCAACCAAAGATGTGCGCAACAACCCACTACCGTCTCATACAAAGTAGGAGCCCAGGGGAAAGGAGGTAGCTATGATATCAATTACGGACCTAGAGCGGAGGAAGAGGCCCCAGTGATCGCAGAGGTTTATGAAGATGAGGGCTATGGTGTCTACACAGAGTATTCGCGTGCTGAGCGGATGAGGGACTCTGCCAAGTTTGTTAAATTCTTCGATGAGATGAATTTTTTCGACAACTGCAGGCATGAGATGATAAAGGCGATCTTGTGGGTAGCTGAGGACCACGGGGAAGAATTGGTCATTTCCAAAGGAAGGGTTGTGACGGTCGCGCGACCGGTAGGTCTGAGCATAACGTTTGACGAATCCGATAAGAGGACTGATGCTAATCATCGGAGGCCGCTATACGTAACGACCACTATCAACCATGTGGAATTCAAGATGGAGTTTGTTGATGGAGGTGCCGCAGTAAATGTCATCCCTCTCAGTACCTTGGAATTAGCAGGAATTCCCCAAGACAAGATTGTTAAGAGGCCATCACCGCTGATGGGTTTTGGAAGTGACTCCCGAATGACAGTTGGCTGGATTCGATTGGGAATTCCGATTGGCCAGATCAAGTGTTCTCCCAAATTTCACGTTATCGAGGCCAATACCACTTACCATATGATTATTGGTCGGGCATGGATCCATCGCTTCAACGTTGTATCCTCCACGGCTCACCAGGTTATGAAAGCCATTTGGAAGAATAGGGCGGTCACAATATCTGCCTCGGTGAATCCCTTTAACCTAGAAGAAGCACACTTTGTCCTAGGCTGTATGGTTTATGGAATTGGCGGACGAACCTACTCCAGCCCATTTTTGGTCAACTCCCTTACCCACGTGGGAGGACGTCAAAGGACAGTCACCAGCCGGAGTAATGGTGATGTAAGAGAAATCTAAGGAGTCCACGCGAGAGGAAGTTCCCAAGTTTGCTTATAAAAGGAGCGTCTATACCTAAAAAAGGGTCATCAAGCATGACAGTGAGGGCAGGCAGGTGAGTAGTTTCTACTCCAACTGTAATACCCCGTCTTTTTAATATATAATTAATGACTTTTTCGTTATTTTAAATGTTTATTTTCAAAATAGGGGAATAATAGATATTTTTATAAATTTTAAACAGTTATTTTCAAACTATTGCTAGTAGGGGAGGTAATTGCAATTTTGGATAATATTATATAGTTGTTGTTTGAGGTATATTTTGTCTTTTACGAAACTAGTAGTATTTAATACCCGTATTTTATATTTATATTATACGTATTTTATACTATATACTACATATTTTTATATTATATATTATAATACTTTCCTATTTAATAATAACAATAATAATAATAAAAGAAGGAGAGAAAAAAAATATTAAAACCCCACTTTCCCCAACCCTCTGTATGTTTTTGTATTCCCCAACATATTCCAACTCCCCAAACTTTATCTTCTCCTCCTGCACGTCATCTCTTCCCCCTCCTCTATATAACATCCTCTTCTTCTTCTTCCTCCTCACACCCCGACACCACCATCATCAGCCACCACCTCCACCACAACCAGCTCCCTCCATCTCTCTCCCCTGCCTTTCCCCCTCTTCCTCTCTGTTCTTCCGACAAGAAGACACAGCAGCAGCAGCTGCTGCGGCACAAGGCCGCTCCTTTTCCGGCGACCACCACCAACACCCAAATCACCTCCACCATCGATTTCCACCTCTGCACTCCATCCTCCACCTCTCGATCTCCCCCTGCCCCTCTCTGCCCCTCTGTTTCTGCCCGGCGAGAAACCCAGCAGCAGCGGCAGCGGCCATAGCCGCTGCCATCTCCGGCAACCCACCACCACAGGAACGCCATCACCACCATCACCCTCTCCTGATCTCACCCCAGTCTCTCTCTCTCTCTCTCTCTCCCTCTTGCTGCTCTACAAGACGAAGAAGAAGAAGCAGCACAAGCAGCGGCAACAATGGCCGCTGCAACGCCGGAATCCATGGCCGCCACCACCACTGACTGTCACATCTTCTTCCCCTCCACTGCGATCTCTCTCTCTCCCATTCTCTGCGCGACCAGAAGAAGAGGAAGAAGGTGGAAACAACGGCAGCAGCAGCGCTGCAACAGCAGACCGCCACCACCTCCATTGTTTCCGGCGGGAAGCTCGCCGGAGTTCAACCAATGACACCCAACCTCCAAAAACCGCTCCAATTACCTCCTGGAGGTCCGACTAAGATGATGGAGGCCTCAATCGAGGCCAAGAACCACCGGAGAAGCCCCGGCGAAAGCTCCACCTCCGGCGACCCGACGGCGACCTTGACCCGTGCGAATTCTTGACCGTTTCTCGCGAAATTTGACATGGGTATGCTCTAAATCTGCTCCTGAGTTGTTTTATGTAATCAAAATCAAGTTTTAAGGCCTTGAATCCACATTTTAATCGGTTAGTTTGAATGCTCATGCCTAGGGGGTTAAAGTGTCATTTTCAGAAAGTTTTCTGGGGGGTTATTATGTTGTTTCAGAAACTTAGGGGGAGGCAGTTGACATTTCAGAAACTTTTGGAAGTACTAGATGCAGTTTATAATTTCAGATTCATTTATAAAATTTGTTTTTCTTTAAATTATTTAGATTATTATGTAATAATTAATAACTATATTTTAGGGGTAAATATTAAAGAAGAAATTGGTTTGGGACATTATGTGCACAATTTGAAACTTGGAGGGTATGTATCGTTGAATCTGAAACGTTTTTCTTGAGTAGGGGTCATTGTTTGTTATTCAAAAGAATAAAAAGGGGGAGCTAAATGTCGTTTACTAAAACTATATAAATATATATACATGAAATTAAAAAAATATGAAACTTGGATTTCAATTATTTTCTAAGCATTCTAGTCTTCATTCCAAAAGAGATTTTGGTATTGAAACTTTATTTATGCATTTCAAAGTAAACTAGATTTGTATAATATATTGGGCCTATTTATTAAATAATCAATATTGTTTTGTTTAAATAGTTAATCTCAAAGTATCATAGATTGACATTCTAAAATGAATTGGTTGTAATATCGCTCCTAGAATAAACTAGTTAGAAAGTAATTTGAGGAATATTTATGAGTATTTTATTAATACCTTATCTTTCTCCAAATTGAAAATAGTTATCTTCATGTTTATAAATAGATGTTAAATAATACTTATTGTTTTTCCTAACAGATATTTTTATGGCATCATCTCCTAAAATAAGTTAGTGTATAGTTTTTTTTAAGCACATATCTCCATTAATTAGTTTCGTTAATTAAATAATTTTCTATGAAGAGTTTACTCTAGAAAAGTTAAAAATAATTGTTAGAATGTATAAGAATATATATATATATAAGGTGTTGTTTTATAATAAAGTTTAGGATATAATTTATAATTTAGAAGTTCTAAATCTAAACTTACTCCCTCGCTATTTGAAATATACGAGTATTATTTATGGATTTGAGATTTATATTAAATAAGTATATTTTGAGGATGTAATTACGAAAGTAGCACACGCTTGACGAATATAATGAAAAAGATATATTTAAAGTTTGTTTGAAATTAAAGTAGACTCCCTTACGACAACACTAGAGTTCATAGCATAGCACATAGCCCCCTTGCATTATACGTGATAGTTCGAATCGGAATTTAAGTTGATTAGAGATTATAAATTTGTAGGTGACGAGTTTCGTGGACAGAGGCTATGTCTATTCGTAGTGCCTAGAACGTGTTATTCACTATCGGATTGAGGTAAGTAGACATGCCAAGCCTAGCGTGCCCTGGCTTCTTTCGTGTCGAAATTGTGATTTTATATCCGTCTCAAAATGTGTTTTATGATTTACATGCTATTCATGAGATTGATTTCGTCTTGAGATAAATGTTTTGAGAATGTTACACGAGATTGATAATTCATTAATAATGCAAAGCGGAAAGAGTTGTGCGGGGATCAATATATTATGCATAGATTGTCGTGTTGACTTCGTGTCACTCGACCAAGTATTATTTTAACCCGGTCGCAACCTGCCGGGTGTCTCCATGTACTTACCTCTCTGGCCGCAAGAAGTCTTAGGGGGGTGCCGGCACTTATGGTCATGGTAGCTAGTGAAAGGATAGATCTTCCCCGTATCAACAAGTTAATAATATGAGTTTCTTTGAGAAAATATTTATGACAAGAAAGAAGAGATAGGTTGGGAATAATATTCCCCGTTTCAGATACAAGAGAAGGATTGAGATGAAAAGTAAAAGAAAGAGAATCACACAGGTGTTTGCAGTATTCATACTTTATTCTCCAAGGATTTATTCAGTTATTGTTCATTCCCATTTATTATTGTTCTTGAAAGAATATGCCTCTTAATCTGTTTACAAGCTTGGGTGTCGCTTACTCAGTATTTCATTGCTGACTTTAGAAAAACTGCGGTCTTTGTTTCTTTCCCCCGCAGGTCTTAAGAGCTGGATTATGGGGTAGCGGGATTCGACGCTCAGCTAGTATTTGTTAGTATTGGAATAAGTTGAACTTTTAGTATCACTTCATCTAGTGTAACGGTATATTATGTTGAGATAAATAATTTGTAATATATAAGTATCAGATTTGTTGTTCTTGATTTCCGCCGCTTCATTTTGAGTAGCACCCTCCTAGGCTCTCCGGTCCGCAACGGAAAGCTTGGGAACGAGGGGTGTTACACCAACGGCAGAAAATGCTACCGCATCTGAAGGCTGTCGCGGGACTACCATCACTCCAACGCCACTTAAGAACGCAATGGTATTGTCTTTAGCCTTCTCTTTACTGGATTTGTGACTAACAATTGTACATTCTCATATGAAGGTCTCGTGAGAAGTAATAACCCTCTCATGAGGAATCCCCTTTCCTGGTTAACTATCATACTCACCTTGCCACTCTACAGTGATACGCGGGGTATAAGCCTATCTGCCTAGATAGAAACCACTCACAAAAACAAAGGCTATCTGTTTAGATAGCAACATAATGCGAACGTAAGCCTATCTCATATGATAGATAAATCGCGAATTTAAAAGCCTATCTATTTAGATAGCATCCAAGCCTGAGCATAAGCCTATCTCATATGGTAGCAATCAATTGTAACTCACGAAGCCTATCTATTTAGATAGCAGCAAAACACGAAGCCTATCTGTTCAGATAGCGGCAAAATACAAAGCCTATCTGTTTAGATAGCAGCCAAGCAAGCCTATCTGTTTAGATAGTAGCAAAATGAATAGCCTATCTGTTTAGATAGCAGCCAAACGCGATCAAAGCCTATCTATCTAGATAGCAGCAAACGCGATCAAATCCTATATGTCTAGATAGCAGCAAAGTGAAAAGCCTATCTGCTTAGATAGCAGCCAAACGCGATCAAAGCCTATCTGTCTAGATAGCAGCAACATACATGATTAAAGGCCGATCTGTTCAGATAGTGGCTAAAGCGCGATCAGGACCTATCTGCTCGTTGGGGTAGCAGTTCAATACGCAATTTCATAAGTCTAATGTAGTAGACAAGATAGCGAATAAAGCAGTCTTTCATAACAGTCAAACGTGGCTTGCAATTCATCTGTCTAGATAGCAGCCCAAAGCGAGGCTTACAAAACAAAAATTACAATCAGAGATCAAAGTGTTCTTAAGAAACACTCCTACATAAATATACAACTACGAAGCTCGATGCTATCGCCGACACTCCCTACCAGAACAGTGCTCTTGTTCAAGACCCCTGACATGGTGAGATGTCAGATGAACATCAATCCATCAAGGCTGCTGATGTGAAGAGCAAATGGGAAAACAGCTGATGAGGTAGGAAGTTGATTGTGCGAAGGAGAAGAGCACACCCACTTATCACTCCCTGGTTAAAACAATGGTGGCAACTATTTCTCCAAGGGAAAGCAACCGGAGATGCACACCACTCATTACTGACCGGCATAAGAACTGGCACGAAGCTGCTCTTCACCGGAGGACCACTGGAGGTGACCCCTAAATACATGACAAAGGAAAAAATATCTTCATCACTCCAAAAGAGCTTACACAGTCGGTCTCCGAAAAGACCATGAGATCTCGAAGATTCTTCAGTAAGTTCCTTGGGAGTCATTTCTATGGCACAATGCATGGATTCAAAGCCAATAAAACAGAATTGATACGGATTGAAAAAGGGTGAAGAGTGATGAAAAGAAGGGCACGCACTCAGGAGAGTTGGCATTTTGCCAATCACAAGAGGCTAGATGAAGAATGAAATAGCAAGAAAGGAGGTTTATATAGGGCTCAGAGGAGACTCTTCAATTTCCCGGCTGAGTCAGCAACATCTCGAAAATAAACAAAAATTGATGGGCCTATTAAAGCAAGTGACGATGCAGTAGCCCTAGGCAATAATGAGGGTTCAACCTACTGATTGACGGCCATACCTTATCCAGACTCCATGCCGGCACGGCAGTTCAGACGATGATGACGGTTTCTGGGAACTTGAACCGCCATCATTGGGATATTCAGAACATTGAGAATCTCGAGTTTCCAAACCACGGTGAGACATGACATACATGCGCAAGCTCATTCGTCTTCAATCGTGGAAGAATGTCAAGACAAGTATAAACCTACATTCTTAAGAAGAAAGAAGGAACGCTGGTAAGCCTATCTCATATGATAGCAGTAAGCGCGCAACAATGTGCAAGCCTATCTCATATGATAGCAATTATGTGTGGCAATACGCAAGCCTATCTGTTGGATGGCTATAACCTACAGATCGCACCAAAATGCTATCTGGTCTAGCTAAAGTTTTTGCCTAAGTAATGGCAAAAACCCTATTTACAACCTAGCACTTATGTAAATCAAAGACATAAGCCAATCAAAAGCACGAAAGAAGGCATCTCATAATGCGCCAAACTAGCACGCGCCGAAACAACAAAGTCACACATGTTCAAGCAGTCCAAGAAGCGCGACCACAGAAAGAATCCAAAAGTTTACATCAAAAGCAGTTCAAAAGAAGGAGTCATTTTCAGTCCGAGAAGAGGCCTTTCAGAAGGGAATCTCCTGCCGACAGGTAAATAGAATTGGCAGCTAATTGCTCCAAGCGAGCTTTGATGTCCCTGTAACGCCTGCCAGCTTCCTCGAACTCTCTGAGAGCTTTATTTAGCTCTGCCTTGCGCACTTGAAGGGAGGCCTTCTCTTTGTTATAGCCAGAACGCTAAGATCGGAGTTGAGCAGAATTGCGTATCCTGGTTAGCCTCTCTATGAGGAAGCTCAGATCCAACTGCCCTGCTGCGATTTCTTGAAGCTCACCCGCGCTCCCGAGGAGATTCTCGGCATTTTCAACTGTGGTGCCTGCGGGAGTAGCCCTATACACCTTCTCCAAAAGATCAACCATCTTTTTCAGTAGAACCTTTCTGTCCCCGGGCAGCGACTCCAACAATCCTGCAAATGTCCAGTGATATGATAGGCGCACCTTCGTCAGCCACTCAAGACAAGCCTGGTCGACATATGTACGTGAGTAAAACAAGAATGGAACAATCAGCAAAAGCATAAGTTCAGCAACTAAGTATAATGAGCATACATGCAGTGGCCTTACCATTGTCTTCAACAATTTACCGAAGAGTGGCAATAGGAACAGATGCTTGTGCACTAGAACCAGCTGCCTCGATCAAGCTCTGGTCAGCCTGAGCTTCACGTGCCAAGTATGCATCAGGGATTACAAGCCTCCTTTGGGCCACGACAACTGGGTTTTCGACCTGTGAACCTCAGACCTCCCATGGGTGCTCGGAGAAAAGAGCATCCAAATAAAAAACGTCCCCTGTAACAGCATCACTCCCCGAAACACTCGGCGCGACATGAGCATTACGCCCAGTTGACCTAAGCTCGTTATCATCAAGAGCATCACATTCAGCTGAGGAAGCTCATGCGATACTTTCCTTAACAGGGATGACGTGGTCACCCAACTCATGATCACCTTCGGCCCTTCCAATACTTTCCTCAGGAGAAGTATCTCACCCAGAATTCATGACCATGGGGCTCGCTCCGTACTTATTCTTTGACCAACATCCTCGGCGTCCGAAGAAATGAGTATTTCTAGGGTGACGGGAGCAGCATCATCCTCTTGTCCTCGCTGGTCCTCCTCTTCCTGCTCAGAAATGAACTCGAGGCGCTCAGAGTCACCTTAAACCGACAAAACATTTCCTATCAGATCCTACTCCGAAGCCCCTGCAATGAAAATTTTATTCTCAGGAACCAATATGGCACTACGAGGGCGACGAAGGCTCAAGGGGCAAGGGTCGGGTTTCGCAAAAACAAGAGAGTTACTCTCAAAACAACTGACACGGGGAACTAAAAACCTCTACCAGTGTTTAAAGCGGCGCTTCCCCACTTAAGTGGGGAGTCCGCCTGATAAGCATGATGCAGGTTATCATCCACCTCTCAGCCTAGCGTGACCTGCTTAAAATAAGACATTAAAACCCGACTCAAGGAAGGGTGAAGAAGGAAGAGAACACCATGGTACAATGCACCAATCAAAATTTCATGATTGGACAAAGAAAACTTAAAAATTGTAGCTTCTTCATCTTCATCGTCGACGAGCTCATGGAGGGCTAGTTGGGCTCGATGCAAATCATTGACCGTTCCGGGAGGGGGAAGAGGTGCGCGGTAACGAGAAGAGCGCTCACGTGATCTTCGCTCTTTGGAGCTCTCTTTGGCCATCTTGAGACTTTTCTTCCGGGCTATCTTGATTCGCTCCTCCTCTGACAGTTTGTCTTGCAAAGATCTTTCCTCATCCATACGTCTGGACTCCTTGATGGCCTCTTCCTCGGTCATAATCACCGGTCCCTTCAGGAGGCTTTCCTGATCTGCGACAAAGAAACAAATAATGAATACTGGAATTTTATTGTTAGTCCGGGCGTTTCGATGCATATTTCGATGTTATTTGTAAAATATAATCACTTGGTATGGTTGTTCATGTTGTCTTGACAGGGACGGATGCTAAACTATGGCCAGGAGGTAATGAAACGAACTTCGGAAACAAAGCAAGCTGAAGAGGAAGCAAGGAAAGCAAAGTTGGAGGAGCAAAAGTGACCAACCTTCACCATTTTGAATACATCTTTAGTTATTTAATTATTTTTGGGGTGAGACCAATGGAAAATGAAAGTAGACGGAGCTAAATCGGAGATCGGAGGAATAAGTTAAGGCCCGTCGAAGTTGGAGTAAAAAAGCTGGTAGGGAGCAGACTCTCTGCTGGTCGTACGACCATTCAGAGTGGTCCTACGACCAGTCTGCTCACCAGCACGTAAATTCTGGGTTTTAATGCAATTTTTAACAACTTTTTGACGAGGAGGTCACTAAAAGGGACTAATATTCGACCTAGGGTTTATTCGTTAGGATTCCAATCTTTGTTTCATGCTTATTGATTTCTTCTATTGAATGAATTTTAGTTCTTGAATCTTGTTAAGGATATTAGTATAGTGACACGACTAAGATATGAATTGATAATCAATGAACTAGGGTTTATTCTTAATTATTAGTTTTGTCTTAATTCAATTGTTCATAGTCTATGCTTAATTCTTAATGGGAATGGAGTAATTAACCGGAACCGTTAGTTGGCTAGTGAAGTGCGCGACAGTGACTTTAACTAGCTAGGATGAGATATGAGCATCAATCCCGAATCACCGAGACCGGTAGGAGAAGTGAGTAGGATTGGCTAGTGTGGGTAGATTCGGTAGGATTATTCAACTGTTCCGTGAAACGGTGGACCGACAGGACCCATTATCGTACCAGGAGATGACCTGCTAGAACGAACCGGTAGACAACATGAGACTGAGAGGAGATTGTAGTCAACCGAGACGTAAAATGACATGAGACCGACGGGAGATCGTCATAGCCTATTACCCGAAGGATAGATTTAATGTGTTACTCAGATAATCCGAAAATCGTCTACAACCCTAGGTGATCTAGAGATTGCCTAGTTTCTACATCTTTTATCTTTAAATATAAAAAAACAAAAATATTAATTTGGTTTTTTATTTTATTTCAATCGCTTGTTTGGGGGCAACAACATTTTTACTCGAAATTCTTCCTCCTTGTACCGTACTCTAATTTCACAACTAATTAAGTAATCTCAAGCTTGTCCTCGTGGGATCGATAACTCGGGGTTGAAATACCACCCCTATATTACTTGACCGTGCACTTGCAGTAACACGTAAGAAATCGTGTCATTCCTGAACTACAACCTTCTAATTTTTCTTCTTCTTAGTTGGATCAAATGTGGCAATCTAAAATTTAATTAAACAGCAATGTTCAACACCAACTGAAGACAAATGGATATTTAAAACTTTGGGCCAAGTTTATTTTATACTAATTGTTTATTACTGTATTATATGTACCTTTTGATAGCCACTAAATATGCAAACAAAAAAGGAACATCTACAAACGAGTTCTAGAACCTGGGTTCTGAACTCTGAGTAACACCTCTCACAAGGTGTAGTCCACAATGCAGATGAACATTTACTATTCATCTTCCAACACTATAGTCACGAGGATAACAAGCTATATGAGGGGAGTTGGATAGTAGAATTATGAACACTTCGTAAAGTAACAACATAGGTTATAGTGTGGTTGTATACAAACTTAATTTGTAAACTGTCACACGAGATTCCACTAAAGGAAATCAGAATAAAGATATACATTTTGATAAGACAACCAGTCCGACACGATTGGCGGACGCCGGACAGTGAATAGTCACCCAGCTTCATACCATGATTCTCGAGCAAGCTTCTTCAGAACCAAAGAAACATAAACAAGCCTTTTATGCAGTGACGACGAATGGTCCATATAGTCATAGACATTAGGAGCTAAATTAGATTTCTTCATGGTGATACATGATTTGTATATAGGGTTGCGACCTCAAGGAGTACATAGTCTTCTTAGTCTTATCTTTCAGTATGCTCACTTCATGCACCACACAAACTTCAACCATCTCAAGTCAAGATGTTCTGGCATTTAGGAACTCACCCGTCTTATGTAACTGATGTTTGAGTGATCTTAGAGAAAAGCTACGGGTTATGATCATATGGGAAAGGTTCTGTCAGAACTAACAACTAATCCATGTTCTCGTAATGCAGCCATCAGAGGTGAAGCTCCCATACTTGTTCTGGTACTGTTCAAGTCACTTTGATCATATCCACATTGGAGGCAGAAGTAGCATGCACCAAATTGGCCACTTTCAATTGGAGGTTTTAGGTTAGAAGTAGGCCATGAATGTATATGGTTTCATCCCACCAGACACCACAACCACTAGATACTTTCTCCCGTCCCTCACAATCTGACTCCTTCTTCTACGCTGTCAATCTCTGCGAAGAAAACCCACAAAACAACGGTGAAATCAAGACCCACCCAAGAACCAAAAACTAAAACCCACAAAAAACCCAAAGATTAAACAGCGTAGGGAAGGGAAATCAAGATGAATTTCTGAAACTGAATTAGGGTTTATCAAGCTCGGAATTAAACAAAAAATCAACATGCGTGCCAAGGTAAATCGAAATTGGTGTGAAGATTTCAAAAATTATCATAAGTATAATCTTACTGGAATTTTGAAACCCTAAAACTGAATCTACTATCTCCAGTTCAACTTCAGAGAGTTTGGTTCGGAAGAAGAACGCCAAACCTCTAATGACGGTCTGCTGAAGCCCTCGTCTCTGCTTTTGGCCTGTCGCTTCTCCGGGATGGTGCAATGCCAAGTCATTGGCAGAAAAACACAGAGGGTCGGAGAGAGGCAGCGAGAGATCAGAGGAGGGGAGAGAAAGAGAGAGAAGAAAACAGCTTCTCTTAGAAGTGCTGTGCAGCAAGCCCTAGCCGCTCGTGGGTGAACAGTAGAGACAACTTATTCATGGTACCATTCATGGAGTGCCTTTTTTTTCGAGTGGCTTCATGGTAAGGGTGAGCAAAACTCACCAAAACCGGCCGCCCCAAACCGGCCCGCATCAAACCGGTTCGAATTTAACACCCGTTCATTATACTTGATTGTGTACGATTATAAAATCGCAAACCTAAACTAAATTTGATTGATCATGGTTTTAGATTTAGCAAAACCGTTTAGGAATGGTCTGGTCCGGTTAAAATTTTTACATGAAAAAATTACATATTGTAGTTAGATAACACCGTAGGATAACTAAATTTATATGCCCGAATAATAGTTTTAGTTGATTTTCCTCAAATAACTCATCTTTTCTAACAAACCATGTTAAAATTTTCAATTCCAAACACGAAGCTTACGGATCTTTTATTTTTTTAACTAAATATATACATTTTCCAAATAACTTATTTAGATTTTACAACCCGCTCAACCCGGTCCGGATCGGGCCGAGTCGACGACTTTAGTTTGATTTGGGTATCGAGAACAATTGATTGGGTCTGGGTTGAACGTTCTCCAAGCCGTACATATTGGGTTGGGGCAATTTTTTTGCAAATTCCCACCCAAAACGGTCCGTGCTCACCCCTACTTCATGGAGTGCTTTGTGGTCAATTGTCATTATTATCCCTCGATACCATACCAAGTAAAACAGAAACAAGGGGCATAAACGTCTTTCCATCCACGTCACAATTAATAAGCCAGCAAGCTCTCCACGAGTAGTGGTTCGGCATGTCCAAAAATGCTGAGTTGGAGGCAAACCCTTTCTCTTATACCAGTCTTGCTCTTTCTTCCCAATTTAATTTTTGTCATTATTCACCGGGTTTGACCCGGTGATTTGAATAGCAAACCGACGCAGTTTTTTTGATAATATTTTCATGGTGTTGTCGAGTAAAAGTTGCTCTATAGTACAGTGAAAAAAATTATCAAAAAATAGTACTATTTTGCTATCCAAATCACCATGTCAAAGTGATTTAGATAGGATCCAAAAAATCAGATTAGGAAGAAAGAGAAAGGACGGAGTGGTAGTTAGGTAGTAAGACTCGAGGAGTGAATTTTCTCTTTTACGCATTGAAAGTATACTAAATATACACAAAGTTATAACTATGGACACCAATGATGCAATTTTCACTTTAGTTTGTGAAAGTAGAAGTACTGTGCTACTGGGTAGATTCAGACTGAGTGATCTCAAACACGTGTACAACTTCGGACTTCTAATTCTATGTCTTACAGATCTGCAGTAGATCTAAAGCAGTGGAGACAGCTTCGACTGGGTGAACAGTAGAGACAACTTCAGACTTTTATCACTATTTACCGGGTCACTTTGACACCAATGATGCAATTTTGACTTTAGTTTGTGAAAGTAGAAGTACTGTGTTACTTGGTAGATTTGGAATGAGTGGTCTCAAACACGTGTACAACTTCAGACTTCTAATTCTAGGTCTTACAAATCTGCAGTGCTTCAGTGGAGACAACTTCGACTGGGTGAACAGTAGAGACAACTTCGGGCTTTTGTCACTATTCACCGGGTCACTTTGACCCGGTGATTTGAATATACACAAAGTTAAAACTATGGACAACTTCGGACTTTTGTCACTATTCACCGGGTCACTTTGACCCAGTGATTTCATTAAAACTATGGACACCAATGATGCAATTTTGACTTTAGTTTGTGAAAGTAAAAGTACTGTGTTACTGAGTAGATTCGGACTGAGTGGTCTCAAACCCGCGTACAACTTCGGACTTCTAATTCAAGGTCTTACAGATCTGCAATAGATCTGAAGCAGTGGAGACAACTTCGACTCGGTGAACACTATAGACAACTTCGGACTTTTGTCACTATTCACCGGGTCACTTTGACTCGGTGATTTGAATATACACAAAGTTAAAACTATGGATAACTTCGGACTTTTGTCACGATTCACCGGGTCACTTTGATCCGGTGATTTGTGATTTGAATATACACAAAGTTAAAACTATGGACACCAATGTTGCAATTTTGACTTTAGTTTGTGAAAGTAAAAGTACTATGTTACTGGGTAGATTCGGACTGAGTGGTCTCAAACACGTGTACAACTTCAGACTTCTAATTCTAGGTCTTACAGATCTGCAGTTGATCTGAAGCAGTGGAGATAAATTCGACTGGGTGAACAGTAAAGACAACTTCGAACTTTTGTCACTATTCACCGGGTCACTTTGACCCAGGGATTTGAATATACACAAAATTAAAAATATGGACAACTTTGGACTTTTGTCACTATTCACCGGACCCGTTGATTTAAATACACACAAAGTTAAAACTACGGACACCAATGATGCAATTTTGACTTTAGTTTGTGAAAGTAAAAGTACTGTGTTACCGGGTAGATTCGGATTGAGTGGTCTCAAACACGCATACAACTTCGGACTTCTAATTCTAGGTCTTACGGATCTGCAGTAGATCTGAAGCAGTAGAGACAACTTCGACTGGATGAACAGTAGAGACAACTTTAGACTTTTGTCACTATTCACCGGGTCACTTTGACCTGGTGATTTGAATATACACAACGTTAAAACTATGGACAAATTCGGACTTTTGTCACTATTCACCGGGTAACTTTGACCCGGTGATTTGAATATACACAAAGTTAAAACTAGGGGTGTTCATAAACCGACTGACTGGCGAAACCGGACCTCACCAAACGGAACCGTACCTAAACCGATGTATCAACAATTTTTTTTCTTAAAAAAAGGTTTTATTATTTTAAAAACCGAATCGGGGACCAACCGAACCTGAGACCGAACTGAAAAAACCGGAAAAAACCGCACCGCACCGAGATAAATTTTTAATTCAAATTTTAGTACTTTGATATCTCCCACGTTCTGACTCACTCCTCTCACAGTTTGAGTTTAACATTTCAAGTCGTACAACCACACCATAGTACTAATTTATTACAAAAAAATCTCTTCTCTCCATTGAGATAAAAGAGAATTAGGAAACCATTTTTTTATGAGTTTATCTTAGTTTTTTAGATGTATTCGGTAAGTAACAAAGATATAAGTAAACAGGTCTTTTTGTTATAGTTAATTTACTTTCCGTCGAAGTTAAGAAATAATACATAAAATAATGGGTTCGAAACGGAATGGTTTAACCGGACAGAACCGGAATTTTCGGTGCGGTTATTTTAATATATAAGTTTCAACCAAAGGTATTTCGGTTTCGAAAATATTTAAACCGAACGTTTCGGTTTAGATGTCTCATATCCTCTCAAACTGAACGAACCGGACCGTGAACACCCTAGTTAAAACTATGGACACCAATGATGCAATTTTGACTTTAGTTTGTGAAAGTAAAAGTACTGTGGTACTGGGTAGATTCGGACTGAGTGGTCTCAAACACGTGTACAACTTCGGACTTCTAATTCTAGGTCTTTGAGATATGCAGTAGATTCTAAGCAGTGGAGACAACTTCGACTTGGTAAACACTAGAGATTACTTCGGACTCTTGTCAATATTCACCGGGTCACTTTGACACAGTGATTTGAATATACACAAAGTTAAAACTATGGACAACTTCAGACTTCTGTCACTATTCACCGGGTCAATTTGACCCGGTGATTAGAATATACACAAAGTTAAAACTATGGACACCAATGATGCAATTTTGACTTTAGTTTGTGAAAGTAAAAGTACTGTGGTACTGGTTAGATTCGGACTGAGTGGTCTCAAACACGTGTACAACTTCGCACTTCTAATTCTAGGTCTTACAGATGTGCAGTTGATCTGAAGCAGTGGAGACAAATTCGACTGGGTGAACAGTAGAGACAAATTCGGACTTTTGTCCCTATTTACCGGGTCACTTTGACCTGGTGATTTGAATATACACAACGTTAAAACTATGGACAAATTCGGACTTTTGTCACTATTCATCGGGTCACTTTGACCCGTTGATTTGAATATACATAAAGTTAAAACTAGGGGTGTTCATAAACCGACAGCACTGGCGAAGCCAGACCTCACCAAACCGAACCGTACCTAAACCGATGTTTCAACAATTTTTTTTTTCTTAAAGAACAATTTTATTATTTTGAAAACCGAATCGGGGACCAACCGATCCGAGACCGAACCGAAAAAACCGGAAAAAACCGCACCGCACCGAGATAAATTTTTAATACAATTTTAGTAATTTGATACCTCCCATGTTCTGACTCACTCCTCTCACAGTTTGACTTTAACATTTTAAGTCGTACAACCACACCATAGTACTAATTTACTACGAAAAAATCTCTTCTCTCCATTGAGATAAAAGAGAAGTAGGAAACCATTTTTATATGAGTTTATCTTAGTTTTTAAGATGTATTCGGTAAGTAACAAAGATATAAGTAAACATGTCTTTTTGTTATAGTTAATTTACTTTCCGTCGAAGTTAAGAATTAATACATAATATAATGGGTTCGAAACCGAATGGTTTAACCGGAATTTTCAGTGCGGTTTTTTAATTTATAAGTTTCAAAACGAAGGTATTTCGGTTTAGAAAATATTGAAACCGAACGTTTCGGTTTAGGTGTCTCATATCCTCTAAAATCGACCGAACCGGACCGTGAACACCCCTAGTTAAAACTATGGACACCAATGATGCAATTTTGACTTTAGTTTGTGAAAGTAAAAGTACTGTGGTACTGGGTACATTCGGATTGACTGGTCTCAAACACGCGTACAACTTCGGACTTCTAATTCTAAGTCTTAAAGATCTGCAGTAGATTCTAAGCAGTGGAGACAACTTCGACTGGTTAAACGGTAGAGACAACTTCGGAATTTTGTCTTTATTCACCGGGTCACTTTGACCCGGTGATTTGAATTTACACATAGTTAAAACTATGGACAACTTCAGACTTTTGTCACTATTCACCGGAACAATTTGATCCGGTGATTTGAATATACACAAAGTTTAAACTATGGACACCAATGATGCAATTTTGACTTTAGTTTGTGAAAGTAAAAGTACTGTGTTACTGGGTAGATTCGGACTGAGTGGTCTCAAACACGTGTACAACTTCGGACTTCTAATTCTAGGTCTTACAGATCTGCAGTTGATTTGAAGCAGTGGAGACAACTTCGACTGGGTGAAAAGTAGAGACAAACTCGGACTTTTGTCACTATTCACCGAGTCACTTTGACCCGGTGATTTGAATATACACAACATTAAAACTCTGGACAAATTTCGGACTTTTGTCACTATTCATCGGGTCACTTTGACCCGGTGATTTGAATATACACAAAGTTAAAACTAGGGGTGTTCATAAACCGACCGCACTGGCGAAACCGGACCTCACCAAACCGAACCGTACCTAAACCGATGCTTCAACAATTTTTTTTCTTAAAGAACAATTTTATTATTTTGAAAACCGAGTCGGGCACCAACCGAACCGAGACCGAACCGAAAAAACCGGAAAAAATTGCATCGCACCGAGATAAAGTTTTAATACAAATTTTAGTACTTTGATACCTATCATGTTCTGACTCACTCCTCTCACATTTTGAGTTTAACATTTCAAGTCGTACAACCACACCATAGTACTAATTTACTACAAAAATATCTCTTCTCTCCATTGAGATAAACGAGAAGTAGGAAACCATTTTTTCTATGAGTTTATCTTAGTTTTTTAGATGTATTCGATAAGTAACAAAGATATAAGTAAACATGTCTTTTTGTTATAGTTAATCTTTTCCGTCGAAGTTAAGAATTAATACAAAATATAATGGGTTCGAGACCGAATGGTTTAACCGGACCGGAATATTCAGTGCGGTTTTTTAATTTATAAGTTTCAAACCGAAGGTATTTAGGTTTCAAAATTTTTGAAACCGATTATTTCGCTTTAGGTGTCTCATATCCTCTAAAACCGACCGAACCGGACCGTGAACACCCCTAGTTAAAACTATGGACACCAATGATGCAATTTTGACTTTAGTTTGTGAAAGTAAAAGTACTGTGGTACTAGTTAAATTCGGATTGAGTGGTCTCAAACACGCGTACAACTTCAGACTTCTAATTCTAGGTCTTACAAATCTGCAGTAGATTCTAAGCAGTGGAGACAACTTCGACTGGGTAAACAGTAGAGACAACTTCGGACTTTTTTCACTATTCACCGGGTCACTTTGACCCGGTGATTTGAATATACACAAAGTTTAAACTAGGGGTGTTCATAAACCGACCACACTGGCGAAACCGGACCTCACCAAACCGAACCGTACCTAAACCGATGTTTCAACATTTTTTTTTATTAAAGAACGGTTTTATTATTTTGAAAACCGAATCGGGGAACAACCGAACCGAGACCGAACCGAAAAAACGGGAAAAAACCGCACCGCACCGAGATAAATTTTTAATTCAAATTTTAGTACTTTGATATCTCCCATGTTCTGACTCACTCCTCTCACAGTTTGAGTTTAACATTTCAAGTCGTACAACCACACCATAGTACTAATTTACTACAAAAAAATCTCTTCTCTCCATTGAGATAAAAGAGAAGTAGGAAACCATTTTTTTATGAGTTTATCTTAGTTTTTTAGATGTATTCGGTAAGTAACAAAGATATAAGTAAACAGGTCTTTTTGTTATAGTTAATTTACTTTCTGTCGAAGTTAAGAAATAATACATAATATAATGGGTTCTATACGGAATGGTTTAACTGCACAGAACCGGAATTTTCGGTGCGGTTTTTTTAATTTATATGTTTCAAACCGAAGGTATTTCGGTTTCGAAAATATTGAAACCGAACGTTTCGGTTTAGATGTCTCATATCCTCTCAAACCGACCGAACCGGACCGTGAACACCCCTTGTTAAAACTATGGACACCAATGATGCAATTTTGACTTTAGTTTGTGAAAGTAAAAGTACTGTGGTACTGGGTAGATTCGGACTGAGTGGTCTCAAACTCGCGTACAACTTCGGACTTCTAATTCTAGGTCTTTGAGATATGCACTAGATTCTAAGCCGTGGAGACAACTTCTACTAGGTAAACAGTAGAGACTACTTCGGACTCTTGTCACTATTCACCGGGTCACTTTGACCCGGTGATTTGAATATACACAAAGTTAAAACTATGGACAACTTCGGACTTTTGTCACTATTCACTGGGTCAATTTGACTCGGTGATTTGAATATACACAAAGTTAAAACTATGGACACCAATGATGCAATTTTGACTTTAGTTTGTGAAAGTAAAAGTACTGTGTTACTAGGTAGATTTGGACTGAGTGGTCTCAAACACGTGAACAACTTCGGACTTCTAATTCTAGGTCTTACAGATCTGCAGTTGATCTGAAGCAGTGGAGATAATTTCGACTGGGTTTTAGACAACTTAGGACTTTTGTCACTATTTACCGGGTCACTTTGACCCGGTGATTTGAATATACACAATGTTAAAACTATGGAAAAATTCGGACTTTTGTCACTATTCATCGGGTTACTTTGACCCGGTGATTTGAATATACACAAAGTTAAAACTAGGGGTGTTCATAAACCGACTGCACTGGCGAAACCGGACCTCACCAAACCGAACTGTACCTAATCCGATGTTTCAACAATTTTTTTTTAAAGAACAATTTTATTATTTTGAAAACTGAATTGGGGACCAACTGATCCGAGACCGAACCGAAAAAACCGGAAAAACCGCACCGCACCAAGATAAATTTTTAAAACAATTTTAGTAGTTTGATACCTCCCATGTTCTGACTCACCCCTCTCACAGTTTGAGTTTAACATTTCAAGTCGTACAACCACACCATAGTACTAATTTACTACAAAAAAATCTCTTCTCTCCATTGAGATGAAAGAGAAGTAGGAAACCATTTTTTTAGGAGTTTATCTTAGTTTTTTAGATGTATTCGGTAAGTAACAAATGTATAAGTAAACAGGTCTTTTTGTTATAGTTAATTTACATTCCGTCGAAGTTAAGAAATAATACATAATATAATGGGTTCGAAACGGAATGGTTTAACCGGACAGAAGCGGAATTTTCGGTGCAGTTTTTTTAATTTATAAGTTTCAATCGAAGGTATTTCGGTTTCGAAAATATTGAAACCGAACGTTTCGGTTTAGATGTCTCATATCCTCTCAAACCGACCGAACCGGACCGTGAACACCCCTAGTTTAAACTATGGACACTTATGATGCAATTTTGACTTTAGTTTGTGAAAGTAAAAGTACTATGGTACTGGGTAGATTCGGACTGAGTGGTCTCAAACACGCGTACAACTTCGGACTTCTAATTCTAGGTCTTTGAGATATGCAGTAGATTCTAAGCAGTGGAGACAACTTCTACTGGGTAAACAGTAGAGACTACTTCGGACTCTTGTCACTATTCACCGGGTCACTTTGACTCGGTGATTTGAATATACACAAAGTTAAAACTATGGACACTTCGGACTTTTGTCACTATTCACCGGGTCAATTTGACCAGGTGATTTAAATATACACAAAGTTAAAACTATGGACACCAATGATGCAATTTTGATTTTAGTTTCTGAAAGTAAAAGTACTGTGTTACTAGGTAGATTCAGACTGAGTGGTCTCAAACACGTGTACAACTTCGGACTTCTAATTCTAGGTCTTACAGATCTGCAGTTTATCTGAAGCAGTGGAGATAACTTCGACTGGGTGAGCAGTAGAGACAAGTTCGGAATTTTTTCACTATTTACCGGGTCACTTTGACCCGGTGATTTAAATATACACAACGTTAAAACTATGGACAAATTCGGACTTTTGTCACTATTCATCGGGTCACTTTGACCCGGTGATTTGAATATACACAAAGTTAAAACTGGGGGTGTTCATAAACCGACCGCACTGGCGAAACCGGACCTCACCGAACCGAACCGTACCTAATCCGATGTTTCAACAATTTTTTTTCTTAAAGAACAATTTTATTATTTTGAAAACCGAATCGGGACCAACCGATCCGAGACCGAACCGAAAAAACCGCACCGCACTGAGATAAATTTTTAATACAATTTTAGTACTTTGATACCTCCCATGTTCTGACTTACTCCTCTCACAGTTTGAGTTTAACATTTCAAGTCGTCCAACCACACCATAGTACTAATTTACTACGAAAAATATCTTCTCTCCACTGAGATAAAAGAGAAGTAGGAAACCATTTTTTATATGAGTTTATCTTAGTTTTTTAGATGTATTCGGTAAGTAACAAAGATATAAGTAAACATGTCTTTTTGTTATAGTTAATTTACTTTCTGTCGAAGTTAAGAATTAATACATAATATAATGGGTTCGAAACCGAATGGTTTAACCGGACCGAACCGGAATTTTCAGTGCGGTTTTTTAATTTATAAGTTTCAAAACGAAGGTATTTTGGTTTCGAAAATATTGAAACCGATTATTTCAGTTTAGGTGTCTCATATCCTCTAAAATCGACCGAACCGGAGCGTGAACACCCCTAGTTAAAACTATGGACACCAATGATGCAATTTTGACTTTAGTTTCTGAAAGTAAAAGTACTGTGCTACTGGGTAGATTCGGATTGAGTGGTCTCAAACACGCGTACAACTTCGGACTTCTAATTCTAGGTCTCAAAGATCCGCAGTAGATTCTAAGCAGTGGAGACAACTTCGGCTAAGTAAATAGTAGAGACAACTTCGGACTTTTGTCATTATTCACCGGGTCACTTTGACCCGGCAATTTGAATATACACACAGTTAAAACTATGGACAACTTCAGACTTTTGTCACTATTCACCGGGTCAATTTGACCCGGTGATTTGAATATACACAAAGTTAAAACTATGGACACCAATGATGCAATTTTGACTTTAGTTTGTGAAAGTAAAAGTACTGTGTTACTGGGTAGATTCAGACTGAGTGGTCTCAAACACGTGTACAACTTCGGACTTCTAATTCTAGGTCTTACAGATCTGCAGTTGATCTGAAGCAGTGGAGACAACTTCGACTGGGTGAACAGTAGAGACAACTTCTGACTTTTGTCACTATTCACCGGGTTACTTTGACCCGGTGATTTGAATATACACAAAGAAAAAACTATGGACACCAATGATGCAATTTTGACTTTATTTTGTGAAAGTAAAAGTATTGTGTTACTGGGTAGATTCGGACTGAGTGGTCTCAAACACGCGTACAACTTCGGACTTCTAATTCTAGGTCTTACAGATCTGCAGTAGATTCTAAGCAGTGGAGACAACTTCGACTAGGTAAACAGTAGAGACAACTTCGGACTTTTGTCACTATTCACCGGGTCACTTTGACCCGGTGATTTGAATATACACAAAGTTAAAACTATGGAAAACTTCGGACTTTTGTCACTATTCACCGGGTCACTTTGACCCGGTGATTTGAATATACACAAAGTAAAAACTATGGACACCAATGATGCAATTTTGACTTTAATTTGTGAAAGTAAAAGTATTGTGTTACTGGGTAGATTCGGACTGAGTGGTCTCAAACACGCGTACAACTTCGGACTTCTAATTTTAGGTCTTACAGATCTGTAGTAGATTCTAAGCAGTGGAGACAACTTCGAGTGGGTAAACAGTAGAGACAACTTCGGACTTTTGTCACTATTCATCGGGTCACTTTGACCCGGTGATTTGAATATACACAAAGTTTAAACTATGGAAAACTTTGGACTTTTGTCACTATTCACCGGGTCAATTTGACCTGGTGATTTGAATATACACAAAGTTAAAACTATGGACACCAATGATGCAATTTTGACTTTAGTTTGTGAAAGTAAAAGTACTGTGTTACTGGGTAGATTCAGACTGAGTGGTCTCAAACACGTGTACTACTTCAGACTTCTAATTCTAGGTCTTACAGATCTGCAGTTGATTTGAAGCAGTGGAGACAACTTCGACTGGGTGAACAGTAGAGACAACTTCGGACTTTTGTCACTATTCGCCGGGCCACTTTGACCCGGTGATTTGAATATACACAAATTTAAAACTTTGGACAACTTCGGACTTTTGTCACTAATCACCGGATCACTTTGACCCGGTGATTTGAATATACACAAAGTTAAAACTATGGACACCAATGATGCAATTTTGAATTTAGTTTGTGAAAGTAAAAGTAATGTGTTACTGGGTAGATTCGGACTAAGTGGTCTCAAACACGTGTACAACTTCGGACTTCTAATTCTAGGTCTTACAGATCTGCAGTAGATCTGAAGCAGTGGAGACAAGTTTGACTGGGTGAACAGTAGAGACAACTTCGGACTTTTATCACTATTCACCGGGTCACTTTGACCCGGTGATTTGAGTAGCAAACTGACACAGTTTTTTGATAATCTTTTCATGGTGTTGTCGAGTAAATGTTGCTCTATAATACGGTGAAAAAATTATCAAAAATTGTATTGCTATCCAAATCACCCGGTCAAAGTGATTTAGATACGAGTCATAAAACTAGATTGCGAAGAAAGAGCAAGGACAGAGTGGTAGTTAGGTAGTAAGACTCGAGGGGTGAATTTTGTCTTTTACCCATTGAAAGTATACTAAATATACACAAAGTTAAAACTATGGACACCAATGATGCAATTTTGACTTTAGTTTGTGAAAGTAGAAGTACTGTGTTACTGCGTAGATTCGGATAGAGTGGTCTCAAACACGTGTGCAAAGTCTTCGATGAACGGCATTGACGTCCATGTAATAACGCCTCACTCGTGGGAGCCTGTCAAAGTATTTTTTCTTGGCGAAAGCCGTCGTCCTACATCTGTATGTGATATCACTATTTACAACGGCCATATCTACATGCTAGGGATCTGCGGTCAACTATACGTCTGCTCTTATTTTGATGAACCTGATCAACCAACAGCACACGCATGCTATGAAACAACGCCATGGTTCGAAGCTACAGATAAGCTTTATCTGGTGGAATCCCTTGGCAAACTTGTGGCGGTTGTTCGAATGTGTGATGGTGATGACGACGACAGTGAAGAAGGCGAGGAAGACAAAGCCTCATTACCGTACTACCGAATTCGAGGCTTACAAATTCAATCATGACACAAAAAAATGGATTGAGATGGACGATTTAGGAGATTGTGCAATATTTGTTGGTAATTGCCGATCCATATCCCTTTCACAACCAGAAAAGTTTGGCTTCAAGAGGAATTGCATCTATTTCACTGATGACAACTATGAACAATTCGACGTGGACGGAGATGATTGTGAACAATTCGGCGAGATCGGTGGACATGATATGGGCATATATGATTTTGAGCAAGGGAGTGTCGAGCCTCTGTACGATGGTGCTGATTTACTGTCAAGTTACTCTACTCGACTTGGTTTTTCCCTTGTCTAACTTGATTAGAATTGCATCTTATGTTACAAGAACTTTTCGATTAATAATTATTATTTTTTGTTATCTAACTTGCCATTTTCCACTGTGTTATAGAGCAACCTTTACTCTACAACGCCGTGAAAAAAATTACAAAAAATTGCATCGTTTTGCTACACAAATCACCGGGTCTAAGTGACCCAGTAAACAGTGACAAATGCCAAACCGGTGTGATAGAGAAGAGACGGAGGTAGTACTAATAAAGCCAAGGGATGGTGTCACGGAATGATAAGTTGATACTCACTGATGTTTGAAATGGTTGTAGATGGTGCAATGCTATGTTATATGCAGACCCTTCGATAAGGAGGGCAAAAGATTCACATTTCTATGATTTGAGGCAGTTTGGATTAAGCATTGAGCTGGATTACATATGACGAAAGTAATCATACGTTTAGAATTATTTCTATTCTTGGCCACCAACGCTTGATTTAAGGAACCAAAAAACAAATATAGATAGATACAATAAGCTCGACACATTGGACAAACGTCATTCTTCAGCAACCACTCGACCAAACAATGCTAGTGAAAATTACGCAAATACTGCGTTGTCTCGCGACTGCTTTCCCGCCATCACAGACTCTGTCAAAGCATCTAATCTTCCAGTTAATGAATGTAAAAGACTGTTACGTCTCATCGAATGGTTTTATTTATTGTTAGGTGCTAGTCATTTATTCTCGTCAGATATCTTATAGTTTGCGATTTGCATATGTTGGTTATGTTTACTCCAATTGTATAAATTATAAAAGCTCATGATTGTGTATCGCCATCATCTTGCACGGAGAATGTAAAACATTTTCACTATCAAGTCCAAAAGAGTATGCTAGAAAAGTAGAAAAATACATGAACTAGGATCAGAGTATAGAGTATAAAAAGAAATTATGCTCGTATGATAAGACTTGCTATGACATTATTCTGTTTACGAAGTGCTATGTTAAGAGAAGATTTGGGGTTTGTGATTAGTGATGAAGAACAATATCAAAGGCATAAGAAACAATAGAGTAAAGATGAAATGAATTGTATTGAATCAATTACGCCGCTTGGGAACCATCAAGAGACTAAATACAGAGACCCTAACTGTAGTAATCTAACGGACGGATGAATCCGTCCTTATCTAAATGAAACCCTAATACACCTCATAATGGGTTTACATGAAATGGGCTAAATGGGCTAATGTGAATGAATAGGCCCAAAGTATGATAAAGCAGATTGAGTCCATAGATGAAATAAGGCCCAAAGTCTTCTTATGGTTTAATAGCCTCCTGTAAACTCATGGTGGTGTCCGAACCATGAGTTTATATTTGAAGTCTTCAAATGCAGCAGGTAGCAAAGCTTTTGTGAGCACATCCGCAACTTGATATGCAGAAGAAACAAAATTGACAATAAGTTCTTTGTTAAGAACCTTTTCACGCACGTAATGGTAGTCAACTTCAATATGTTTTGTACGTGCGTGAAAGAGGGGATTAATAGTTAGAGACATGCTAATAAATTATCAGTCCAGAGGACAGGAGAGTAAGGAATCTGGAATTTCAAATCACGAAACAATGTTTTGAACCATCAAATATCAACAGCACCTGTGGCCAAAGCACGATATTCAGCTTCAGTTGATGATCGGGCCACAATAGCTTGTTTCTTAGAGGCCCAATGTATGGGATTTGGGCCTAGAAACACAACAAGTCCAGTGGTACTTCTCCAATCGGATGAGTTACCAGCCCAATCCGCATCGGTGAAAACATGAAGAGGTAAATGAACTTTTTGATACAAGATGCCATTGTTTTTGGTACCTTGTAGATACCGTAAAATACGTTTTGCACCACTCAAGTGATTCTCTGTTGGAGTATGCATGAACTGACATAAATGATTAGCAGAAAAGGCAATGTCAGGTCTGCTTAATGTAAGATATTTTAAGGCACCAAGTAATTGGCGAAAAACAGAAGGATTGTACAGTGGCGGACGGAAGGGGGGGGGGGGGGGGGGGGGGCGAGAGGGGGCCATGGCCCCTCCACCAATTTTTTGTAACGGTATTGTTGTGGATTACTTTTGTTGAGAGTTTGTGTTGTAATACAATTTGGCCCCCTCAAGGTTTCATACGAGTACTTCTAGTTAACTAATTATATTCCACCAAATCTAATCATGTCAAGTCACGTATTTCTTATCTTCATCTTCTTATGCAATTTAAGATTAATTAATTAAAATGGCTGTGTCGATCATTGTCTTTAAAGAAAATGGATATCAATTATTTTTAAAAAGATATATCCATCACATAAGTTAGAACAAAAAATTTTGAGGGATAGATAGAAAAAGAAATTACTACAACATCCTAATTAATTTTAAACAATCGTACTATTACATAAAATAGAAAAAAGATATATCCAGTTTAATATTGTTGCAAATTTTGTTGCCTAAATACTTATACTTTAGCCCTCCACCTATCATTTTTTTTGAGAGAGAAATCAACTCTTTTACAATAGGGGGTTTAGGGTTTAGAAAGACGGCTGTGCAATCTCCAGCCCCCCCCCCCAGCGGTATATCCCCTTTTTAGGGAAATACATATACTTTAGATTCATTTAAAAAATCGATCACTAGACTGTCAAACTATTTATTTTAACCAATTAGTCTTTTAGGATTTTAATTTTTATAGCCGACACTACTCAAGTTGGGGAGTTTAGTAATAAAACGTAATGAAATGGGTTAGTCGAACAAATATTCAACGTGGTTTCTCAATAAAAAAACGTTCATACAGTAATACATATCTGTGTTATGTATTTTAATAGTCATGTATAGTTTGGTCCCCGCAAAGTATGAATCCTGTGTCCGCCACTGATTTTGTAGAGGAGCACTGTCAGTAAGATGATATTTCACACCTGCAGCAAGGGGTATGGAGACAGGTTTGCATTTTGACATATTAAATCTGGACAGATATCACAAATACATTTGGATTGGTGAATAAAGATGCCTTCTGCAATTCTACGAATTTGAAGACCAAGAAAATAAGTCAATGGTCCTAAATTGGTCATTTCAAACTCAGAATTGAGTTTTATCACAAGAGATGAAATAAAACTGCTATCATTACCCGTGAGGATAATATCATCAACATATAAAAGGAAAATTGTGATTTTGTTCAAGTGGTGACGAATAAATAAAGAAGAATTTGTTGTGGATGTTGTAAATCCAAGAGATAATGGAAAAGTCGTGAAACGCTCAAACCAAGTACGAGGAGCTTGTTTAAGCCCATATATTGATTTGTTAAGAAGAAAAACATGATGTGGAAAAAGTTTGTTCTCAAACCCTTGGGGTTGTTTTATAAATACTGTTTCGTGAAGAATTCCATGCACGAATGCATTTTTAACATCAAGCTGCTGTAATGGCCAAGAGAAGGTAGCAGCTAATGCAATAATACACCTGACTGTGGCATGCTTAGCCACATGGCTAAAAGTTTTAGAATAATCAAGCCCAGGTGTTTGATGGAATCCTTTAACAACTAAGCGTGTTTTAAATCTGGAAACACACCCATTTGGGTTATACTTTGTCCTAAAAACCCATTTGTTGCCAATAACATTGGCATGGGGAGGACAAGGTACTAAATGCCAAGTATTTTTCTTTTGGAGGCTGTTGAATTCTTCAGTCATGGCTTGGCGCCACTGAGAATATTGAACAGCCTCACTAAAGGAGCTAGGGTCATGTAAACAAGAAGAAGAAGATAAAGCATTGAAACTAGTATGAGCAGAACCTGTGAATGGTAATTTCTTCTTGAAAATACCATATTTGCTGCGAGTTCTCATTGAATGAGTTGGAGGGACAGAGGGGGTTGTCATAATTGGAGGTGAAGATGATGCCAATCCAGAACTTGACACAGTGTGTGTAGCACTTCACAATCCTCTAAGTGGGGAGACACATTATTATCCGGGGGGAGGGACATGGAGGGGGGAGGGACAGATGGACCTGAAAGTATGAACATTGGGTGTTAATCTAAGGTAGCATGCACAACCAAAGACCTTAAGAGCAGCATAGTCAGGTTTCTTAGAAAACAAAAGTTCAAAAGGTGATTTGTTGGGTGTATTAGAACTAGGTAATCTATTGATTAGATAAGTTGCAGTAACAACTACATGATACCAAAAATGATGAGGTAAAGAAGCATTAACAAGTAAAGTTCTTGCTGTTTCAACTATATGCCTGTGTTTCCTTTCAGAAACCCCATTTTGATGTGGGGTATGAGGACATGATTTTTGATGTTGAGTACCATGAGAGCTCAAAAATGAGAGACAAAAGTGGTATATTCTCCTCCACCATCAGATCTAAAAACAGATATATTGCAGTTAAGTAGTTTCTCAACAAACAACTTAAATTTAGGAAAAGTGCTGGCAACTTCAGATTTGTTATGTAAGGGAAACGACCAATTAAATTTTGGGTAACGATGTATAAATAAGACATAATATCTAAAACCATGAAAGGATTTCTGGCGTGCAGGACCCCAGACATCAGAATGTATAAGCTGCAAAGGTCTAGTAATCTCTGTAGCAGACTGTTCATAAGGTAACCTGGTAATTTTACCAGCTAGACAAGATTCACATAAAGAGGAAACATTACCTGAATTGGAGAAAGAGACACATTTAGATAGAAATTCATTTGTTGGATGAACAAGACGTGCATGCCACAGAGGAGACTTGACTTTTTGACCCAAGAAGGCTTGATGAGACAGAGTCTGAGTCTGTATTGGATAGAGACCATTTTTACTCAAACCCTTGTATAAAATTTTGCCCGTGGTTAGATCCTGGATACAGAATGACTTAGCATCAAATATGAATCTAACATGATGTTCTTCACACAATTTATGTACAAATAATAAATTAGCAGTAAAATAAGGAGCATAAAGAGTGCCAGATAATTTTAACACACAATTTGGAGTAAAGAGAAGAGCTGTACCAGAGTTTTGAATAGGAAGAGCAGAACAATTACCAACAGTAACATTGTCTGTACTAGCATAAGGATCAGATAGAGAGAGATTTCTGAATTCACAAGTCATATGTGTAGAAGCTCCAGTATCAGTTAACCAGTTAGTGGGAGAGAGAGAGAGAGAGGTAGATTGAGTAGCAGCCATAGCACTTAATTGTTCAGGAGGGGTGCGACCCTGATAGGCATAGTCCATTCTGTGCCAACAATCCAGCGCAGAGTGGTAATCATTTCCACATATTTGACAGTTGATAGGAGTTTTACTATGGTTGGTTCTGTTAGACCCAGAGTTATAAGAGTTGATTTCCAGAATTGTTGAAATTGTTTGAAAAATTTCTTCCACCTCTGTTTCAACTAAAACCACCATTCCTTTGCCCAGATCGGCCTCTGTTTTGGTCAAAACGACCACCTCGTGAACGAAAAAACACTGGTCCTGAACCAGTACCATTACCACGACCATGCATAGAGCCATATCTACCACCACGACCACGATTTGAAGAAAAATTTGTGTGTTGAGTGTAAAAAGCAGAGGGAATAACAGAGTCAGAAGTAGAGTGTTGAGATTCAAGCATTTGTTCCTCTGATTTTAACAAAATATGGAGATCTTCAAAGGTCAAAGGTGAAGAACAAGTACGAATCGATGACCGAAAAGGATTAAATTCAACAGGTAAACCATGTAAGGTGTATAATATAACATATCCTCATCACCAATAAACACAGAAGAGGCTGGAAGTTTATCACACAAGGTTTTGAGTTTTTGCACGTAGAGATCGACAGAATCAGAGCGCTTTTTAATGTTTTAAAGATCAGATTTGAGTTGCAAAATATGTGAACGAGACAGAGATGCAAAACGAGATTCAAGGGTTACCCAAGCGGATCTAGAATCCGAAACACCAATAACGTGCGTTAAAGCTTCTTGAGTTAGGGTTGCATTGATTAGAGTAAGAATCACCTGACTTGAACTTGCCAGGCAGAGAAGGCAGGATTGACTGTCGCTGAGACAGATCCATAGTAGGCGGTGTGATACTGCGACGGACATGGAAGAGAGCCATCGAGATACCCAAACAAAGTCTGTGTGCGAAGGAGGGAGGTCAATTGATGCCTCCAAAAAACATAATTGTCGCCGTCGAGTTTGTGTGGCATGAGATTATGAATATTGGGAAGAAGATCCAAAGGATTGGCTGTATTTGGTGGTGTGGCCATGGTGAGAGGCGAAATCAACAAAGACAGTGGCTCTGATACCATAAGAGAAGATTTAGGGTTTGTGATTAGTGATGAAGAACAATATCAAAGGCATAAGAAATGATAGAGTAAAGATGAAATGAATTGTATTGAATCAATTACGCTGCTTGGGAACCATCTGTAGGGTTTTGTTCATGGATACGCAACGGAAAAACGTAATTTATCCATGCAATACCCTCCAAGGATCACAGGACAAGAGACATAACGATGGTAAGGGAAGAAATCAAGTTACACACCTTAGGGTTTCTCCTGTGATGACTTGTAACGTGAATTGTGACACGTTCTCTATAGTTGATCCACACCTAGAGTTGAGATCTAGATCTTCCTTCTCCTTTGTGCTAGCCCGGAACGGAGGAAGAGGAATAAGAAATCACGCAACACGAGGCAACAAGGAGGTGGCGTCCTCCTTGTTGGGCCGACGGAAAGGGGGCGGCGGCAAGGGGGGCGTTCGGCCTCCTTGCTTGCCTGCTTTCTCTCCTTTTGTTCTCTCCCACTCAGGTTATGAACTAAAGGCTCATAAGTGTGGGAAGGAAGGAAGGAGCATCCTTTATATAGTCCAACAAATCCTTTCCAACTACCTAAAGGACCTATTCTAGTTCTACTAGAATTCGGTTTAGTCCCTTTCTTGCAAATTAGTCCTATTAAGTTTGCAAGGTGTTGCAAAGTGGTCATTCTAATTAATTAATCCTATTAATTAATTCCCATATCTAGTTCAACTCTATATAGCGTGTGACCCCATAGATTCTATCTAGTGGGTAGCAACAATTTGCTAATATGGAGCCGTTTCTAGCAAAACATCCATTCTAGCCAACTAATAGAATAGTCATCCGACAAACCTTGTACAAGTAATTGTCTCATCCCTTTATATCCGGATTGGACACGAGACATACAAGTCACACTCGTATATCCAATCCACAGTTTCTCGATCCATGGGAATAGCCTTATTCGTGCAAATAACATCAATATCCTATATTGATTTATTTGAGTCTGGCCATACATTCTATAAGCACTATTCCTCGAGTGGCCTCGGATATTTGCTCCCGTTATGTGGGAGGGACAAATTCTATCTACGTCCACTACGATATCTAAGCTTGCTTCTTAGTGTATCCGGTACACGCCTTTAACTACCCAGTTACGGTGTAGCGTTTGACGCTACCAAAATCACAATAATCCACAACTAGAATATCTAGTGACTTCAAGTCTAAGGATGAAAATACCATTGCACCACGAGAAGCACTTGTGACTTAATATAACGTGTATGTAGCCTTATCGGAGATGGGTCAATGCAGTGCGCCATTACCCTTAATGCACACCCATGTGTTGGATCATGATATCTCCATATCAATCCAACCCCATACTAGTCTATAGATGATTTTACTATTAATCATTATACTGGACTATAAATAGCACAATTGTAAATCTAAGGACTTCATTATATTAATTATCCAATAAATAATACAATGAATGTTCTAGCCAAAATAAATTCATACTAAACTAGATTGCCTCTAGGGCATCTATTCCAACAGTCTCCCACTTGCACTAGAGCCAATCTGACGCATCTCGTATGCCCATGCTCCTAGTGTGCCCTTGATGCTTCCATTGCACAAGCGGCTTTTTAAGTTGATCTGACAGATTCTCATATGTAGGAATCTTGCATATCCGAATGTCTCCTCTATCGATAATATCTCGAATCAGATGGAACTTCCTGAGCACGTGCTTGGATTTCTGGTGTGATCTGGGCTCCTTTGATTGCGTGATCGCCCAAGTGTTGTCACAGTACAACTCTACTGGATCTGCAATGCTAGGAACCACACCAAGTTCAGAAACAAACTTTCTGATCCAAACAGCTTCCTTTGCTGGGGCCATTCGCAGCAATGTACTCAGCCTCTGTTGTAGAATCATCCACCGTCTGTTGCTTGGAACTCTTCCAGCTCACCGCTGCTCCATTCAGGCAAAACACATATCCCGATTGTGATCTAAAGTCATCTCTATCGGTTTGGAAGCTTGCATCCGTGTAACCCCTTAAACGCAACTCCTCCTCACCGCCAAATATCAAGAAAGCATCCTTAGTTCTTCTCAAGTACTTTAGGATGTTCTTGACTGCAATCCAGTGACTCTCACCCGGATTGGATTGGTATCTGCTTGTCATACTCAAGGCATATGACACATATGGTCTAGTACATAACATGGCGTACATGATAGATCCTATGGCCGAGGCATAGGGAATTCTACTCATGCGTTTCTTATCAATCTCATTGGAAGGACAACCACTCATCGAAAGAGTGATTCTATGTGACATGGGCAAGAATCTCTTCTTGGCATCTTGCATATTGAACCGCTTCAACACCTTGTCAATATATGTACTCTGACTTAGGCCTAGCAGTCTTTTAGATCTATCTCTATATATCTTTATACCGAGTATATAGGCTGCTTCCCCTAAGTCCTTCATTGAAAAACACTTCCCTAGCCAATCTTTAACAGATTGTAGCATGGGAACGTCGTTTCCAATGAGTAGTATGTCATCCACATACAAGACCAGAAAAGCTACAGAGCTCCCACTAACCTTCTTGTAGACACAAGAGTCATCTTCGTTTCTGATGAAGCCAAACTCTTTGACTACTTCATCAAAACGTCGATTCCAACTCCTAGACGCTTGCTTCAATCCATAAATGGATCGTTGCATCTTACAGACTTTGTTGGCTTGCTTTGGATCTTCAAAACCCTCCGGCTGTATCGTATACACATCCTCGAGGAGATTCCCATAAAGGAATGCTGTTTTGACATCCATCTTCCAAATCTCATAGTCGTGGTATACTGCAATTGCAACTAGGATTCGAATGGATTTGGTCATAGCGTCTGGTGAAAAGTGTTTCATCATAGTCATTACCATGAATCTGTCTGAATCCTTTAGCCACCAATCGGCCCTTATAGGTAATCACATTACCATCCATGTCGATCTTCTTCTTGAAGACCTGTTTGCACCCTATGGGTCGCGCCCCTTCGGGTGGTTCCACCAAAGTCCATACTTTGTTGGTATACATGGATTACATTTCGGATCTCATGGCTTCTAGCCCCTTCTCAGAGTCTGTCCCTTTCATGGCCTCTTCATAGGTAGTAGGCTCATCATCTATGAGCATCGTGTCACCGGAATCGGTCACGAGAAATCCATACCGCTCGGGTTCCTGGCGCACTCTACTAGATCTACGAAGCTCTTGTGTTACCTGAACAGGCTGTTCCACAACTGCTTGTGGTTCCTGTTCATGTTCCATAATCGGATCAATGATTTGTGGTTCTTGAATCTCTTCAAGTTCTACAGTCCTCCCACTTGCTTCTTTAGAGACAAACTCTCTTTCTATAAACACGCCAGTCTGAGCAACAAACACTTTGTTCTCGGTTGGATTGTAGAAGTAGTAACCCTTAGTTTCCTTAGGGTACCCCACAAATTTACACTTATCCGACTTTGGCCCTATCTTGTCTGATTGTAAACGTTTTACATAAACATCGCAGCCCCAAATCTTCATGAACGATAGTGTGGGACGCCTCCCACTCCACATCTCATGTGGTGTCTTCATGACTGATTTAGATGGAACACGGTTAATCGTGAAATCTGCACTTAATAGAGCATAGCTACAAAATGATAATGGAAGATCGGTTTGACACATCATAGATCGGACCATATCTAATAGGGTTCGATTCCTCCTCTCGGACACGCCATTCCATTGTGGCGTTCCGGGTGGAGTGAGTTGGGACACGATCCCACACTCTCTAAGATAGTCGTCAAACTCTTGGCTTAAGTATTCTCCTCCACGATCCGATCGTAGAGCCTTAATACTTTTGCCAAGTTGCTTCTCTACTTCACTTTTGAATTCTTTCAACATTTCAAATGATTCGAATTTGACCCCTATAAGGTACACAAATCCATATCTACTGCAATCATCAGTAAATGTAATGAAGTAGACATAACCACCCCTGACAGGCGTGGCAAATGGCCCACACACAACAGTATGTATGAGCGCCAATTGCTCACTAGTCCTCTCACCTTTCTTATTGAAAGGGGACTTTGTCATTTTTTCCCAATAAACAAGCCTCACATGTCTCATATGATTCAAAATCAAATGAGCCTAGTGGTCCATCCTTATGGAGTCTAGATACACATTGCTCGTTTATATGGCCTAAACGACAGTGCCATAAGTAAGCAGGATTTAAATCATGTATTTTAATCCTCTTGGTATCAATGTTGTAGACAGGATTACTTATATCAAGGATGTACAGTCCATTAAATAATTGCGCACTACAATAGTGAATTTTATTAAAATAAAAGGAACAACAATTGTTCTTTATTGAAATAATAAAACCTTCCTTGTCCAAACAAGAAATAGAAATAATGTTTCTGCTCATAGCAGGCACAAAATAGCAATTATTTAATTCTAGAACTAATCCTGAAGGCAGAGATAGCTCGCACACGCGTACGACCAACGCATCAACTTTTGCTCCATTCCCAACGCGCAGATCTATCACCCTTTTAGCCAATCTTCTACTTCTCTTTAGATCCTGCACATTTTGACAAATGTGAGATCCACATCCAGTATCTAATACCCATGATGTAGAGACAGTTAAATTGACATCTACAAAGAAAATACCTGGTGGTGGTGGAATCACTATTCCAAGCCTCTTGTCCTCCAGATATTTTGGGCAGTTCCTCCTCCAGTGTCCAGGCTGACTGCAGTAGTGACACTCACATTTAGTCACACCTTTGACAATGTCACCAACAGACTTAAGGGCAGGTTCGTTGGACTTGGCAACTGACTTGCCTTTGCCCTTGGAGAATGAGGCAAACCTTTTGCCCTTTCCTTTCTGCACCATCATAATGGCATTGCCCTTACCTTTGTTGATGCTTTGTTCAGCTGTCCTCAACATATTGGGCAAATCTGGTAGTGGTTTAACGATCTCGTTCATGTTATATTTCATAATGAACTGTCCATAACTCTCGGGCAACGATCGCAACACGAGATCGGTTGCCAACTCTTGGCCGACCAGGAACCCCAGTCGGGCGAGGTTCTCCAAGTACTCGATCATACGGAGTACATGGGGACCCACCGGGTTCCATTCTGCCAGATGACACTTGAACAATGCCTTAGAGACCTCATACCTCTCAACCCTTGCCTGCTCTTTGAAGAGCTACTTCAGATGCTCGATCATATCGACAACATTCATGTTTTCGTGTTGCTTCTGAAGCTTAGAAGTCATGATGCATAGCATAAGGTAGGCCGCATCATTAGAGTCATCAACACGCTTTTGATATGCCTTTAGGCTTGCAGGGGTATTGTTCTCTGGACCTGCTGGAACTTGCTCCTCTATTGCGTACAGTTTCTTCTCTTGCTTGAGAACGATTCTCAAGTTTCTGTACCAACAGGAAGTTGGTTCCAGAGAGCTTGTCCTTCTCAAGGACAGATCGTAGGGAATGTTGTGAACTTGACGAGTTGTTTGCCATTTGGAATTCTACAAAAGGGAAAATACTCAAGTTTTAGGATTTTTGAATTTTTGACTATATTCAATAATGACTAGTTTATCAAATATAGCTCCCACTATTTTTCTACGGATTAATAACCCTCAAGATATTAATGCAGAAAATATCCTTATATTTTCTAGTGGGCCAAGACCCATGTTTCATCTCCTTATGAGCTTACTTTGGCAAGTCACCCATAATTTGACTACTCTAGGTAGGAACAATTCCAATTGCATCCTTTATGCAACTCTTTGTTCAATTGGGCAAATAACTCCTTATTTATTCATCCGCATGAATAATCCCAATTGATTGTCTCTAGGTTTTAATTCTATTAAACACCTAGTTGCGTCCAACCTCTTACTTAAACAATTTGCACACGAGGTGTGCCATCGCACCACATCATTATTAACCAAGTAGCCATGCTTTGGCACGCACGATCTTGGGAAATCATGATGATGTTGAGTGTTTAAATAACGAGAAGACAAAACGCAATATTTGAATTTTGAGAGATTTTTCAATTCAATTTTAATTGTTTTGTTGATCCATGTCAACTAATATATCTATTTGAGTTTGTGCACAACTCCAAATAATAGATCCGGGTTGTCTAATTATCTTATTATCCTAATTGCATGCATCATCCATACACCAACCACAAAATAATAAGACAATAAAAAAACATCTACAAAACAAAAGTAAAACGTGATGTGGGATATGGCCTTTTCTTGATTAAGATAATTCCAAGCCAATGGAATAATCTATGAACCCTAAAGCAAACACATCTCCATGCGTCTTCATCTTTTGGTCCATCCTTCATAGTAATGTGGAATGCTCCATGCTCCATCTTTTGTTGCTTGCTTTGGCTTTGGGCTTCTTTTCTTTAATCTTGGCTAACAATCTATTCTATCTAGCACTAGCTAACAACTATACTAAAAAAAATAAATCTCACAAGTTGAGAAAAAAATGGCTCGCAGGCTATAAAACCCTAATTAATTATTACAGTTAATTGATCAGCTCGCAGGCCGTAAACCAAACCACAAAAATTAAACAATCACACCAAACCACATCCTAAGGCCATATCCAATCACCATGCAATTTTCACATAAACAGTTAAAATCCAATTTTAACGCGCTTGGTCAATTTTAATTGATTTTAGGATTTTCTAGGGTTAAAACGGTCCATGGGGCCCAACAATCAAATTGCCCGGACCCCAAAAGAGGACCGCCAAGGCCTTGGGCCGGCCGGCCTCTAGCCCACACAGATAGGCCGTGAGCTAGGGCTGCCCCGGACCCTTACTTGGGCGGCAAGCAAGGAGGGGCGGTCCCCTAGGGGAACCGAACCTCCTATTAGAGTTGTTTCCAAAACAACTCCCTTGCTTGGTGTCCAAGTTTGGTTGTTTCCTTGTATGGGAAGAACTCCTTCTTTCCATAGGATGCCCAAACCCTAGATCTAAGATCCTAAAACTTCTCAAACTCACTAATTCATGCTCCAATGCAAAAACTAGGTCTTGCTTCGATTGATTATTGACAAATTGCATCATATGCTTGATTTGTCTTGTTTTACGCGATAAACAATAAATTTAAAGTGTAAAATTATCAAAACATAACACATAAACCACGTTTATGCTCCGCGACCTATGACTCTGATACCACTGTAGGGTTTTATTCATGGATACGCAACGAAAAAACATAATGTATCCATGCAATACCCTCCAAGGATCACATGACAAGAGACATAACGATGGTAAGGGAAGAAATCAAGTTACACACCTTAGGGTTTCTCCTGTGATGACTTGTAACGTGAATTGTGTCACGTTCTCTATAGTTGATCCACGCCTAGAGTTGAGATCTAGATTTTCCTTCTCCTTTGTGCTAGCCCGGAACGGAGGAAGAGGAAGAAGAAATCACGCAACACGAGGCAACAAGGAGGTGGCGTCCTCCTTGTTGGGCCGACGGGAAGGGGGCGGCGGCAAGGGGGCGTTCGGCCTCCTTGCTTGCTTGCTCTATCACCTTTTGTTCTCTCCCACTCAAGTTATGAACTAAAGGCTCATAAGTGTGGGAAGGAAGGAAGGAGCATCCTTTATATAGTCCGACAAATCCTTGCCAACTACCTAAAGGACCTATTCTAGTCCTACTAGAACTCGGTTTAGTCCCTTTCTTGCAAATTAGTCCTACTAAGTTTGCGAGGTGTTGCAAAGTGATCATTCTAATTAATTAATCCTATTAATGAATTCCCATATCTAGTTCAAATCTATATAGCGTGTGACCCCATAGGATCTATCTAGTTGGTAGCACAATTTGCTAATATGGAGCGGTTTCTAGCAAAACATCTATTCTAGCCAACTAATAGAATAGTCATCCGACAAACCTTGTACAAGTAATTGTCTCATCCCTTTGTCTCTATATCCGAATTGGACACGAGACATACAAGTCACACTCGTATATCCAATCCACAGTTTCTAGATCCGTGGGAATAGCCTTATTCGTGCAAATAACATCAATATCCTATATTGATTAATTTGAGTCTGGCCAGACATTCTATAAGCACTATCCCTCGAGTGGCCTAGGATATTTTCTCCCGTTATGTGGGAGGGAAAAATTCTATCTACGTCCACTACGATATCTAAGCTTGCTTCTTATTGTATCTGGTACACGCCTTTATAACTACCCAGTTACGGTGTAGCGTTTGACGCTACAAAAATCACAATAATCCACAACTAGAATATCTAGTGACTTCAAGTCTAAGGATGACAATACATTTGCACCACGATAACCACTTGTGACTTAACATAACGTGTATGTAGCCTTCTCGAAGATGGGTCAATCCAGTGCGCCATTACCCTTAATGCACACCCATGTGTTGGATCATGATATCCCCATATCAATCCAACCCCATACTAGTCTATAGACGATTGTCCTATTAATCATTATACTGGACTAGGGGTATTTAAGATAAACAACACAATTGTAAATCTAAGGACTTCATTATATTAATTATCCAATAAATAATACAATGAATGTTCTAGCCAAAATAAATTCATATTAAACTAGATTGCCTCTAGGGCATCTATTCCAACACCATCAAGAGACTAAATACAGAGACCCTAACGGTAGTAATCTAACGGACGGATGAATCCGTCCTTATCTAAATGAAACCCTAATACACCTCATTATGGGTTTACATGAAATGGGCTAAATGGGCTAATGTGAATGAATAGGCCCAAAGTATAATAAAGCAGATTGAGTCCATAGATGAAATAAGGCCCAAAGTCTTCTTATGGTTGAATATATGTTTCAGTTTAATAACTTTAATTCTGTTGTTTTTTCTTGGTTTATATGGGTTTTAGATTGTGCATGATCCTGAAGAGAGACCAAAGTTATATGCTAATTTGGTAGACATAGATGCTATGAAATGCTATACCATCAAAGCTTACTCTATTTTTCACCCTGCAAAGTAAGGATTACTGGGTTTATTACGTCATATTGAATTTCAGAGAAAATGGAAATTGTCTCAACGATGAGATTCAAAATCAAGTTTGGCCAAAAGAGAATTACAAACCCTAAATACCCAAAATGAAAAACACCTCATTCAGTAATGAATAACCCAATCAGGACACACCACGTGTCTGAGAAGATGACTCAACTAACTGAAGAGATTAACCACTAATTAAAAAAAAAAACAATGGTTAGGGCCAAAATGCCACCGTTCTACTAATAACAATTTAAAAGAACTAAACGTTGCAAATCTACGGCTGCTGAAGCTTCTTCTCTTCTGATCCAACGACATCTGCTATAGAAGAAAGTACTGTTCATTTGGTAAAATAGATACCAAATGAACAGTAACTTTTCCATTTCATTTCAGTCCTCTAGCCTTCAATACTTCAATACCCCTCCTCAAGTTGGTGGGTGAACAAGTCTAACTCCCAACTTGGACAACATGAAACCAAAAATAGCTGGATGCAAAGCCATGCGATCTGCTAGCTGAGAAGAAGTGTGAATATACTTCAAACAAAATACTCCTTCTTCACAAGATCTCTTACCAAGTGACAATCAATGTCAATATGTTTTGTCTTGTCATGAAACACATGATTTGAAACTAATTGAAGAGCTGAGTTGCTGTCATAGAAAACAACTGGTGCTCTGCATAGAGAAATGCCAAAGTCTGTAAGTAGATATAGAAACCAATGTACCTCACAAGATATTGTAGCAAGAGCTCTATACTCAGATTCAATTGAGCTCCTTGAGATGACTGTTTGCTTCCTTGACTTCCAAGAAACCAAATAATTTCCTATGTAAATCAGAAACCCAGAAGTAGACTTTCTGGTATCCAAACATCCTGCCCAGTCTGTGATAACGCCCAATTAGGGGTTATCTTGTAGCCTGATTTCACGAGTATTTGTGCCGAAATTAGCGGTTTTTGCCGGAAAATGCCTTAGAATGCCCCGGGAATCTAGAACGAGACGTTTATTCATACTTGCTGGATTTCTGCTTATTTCTGCTCATTTCTTGCTATATGTGGATATGATCGCGGGTATTCGTTCGTGTTGCCTTTTTAGGAACAGGTTTAGGAGGTGCATCGGGAAGCGTGCCGGGACCCAGCCGGGACCGTCTCGGGAAACGTGCACAAGACCGGGACACGACGGAAACACGGAAGAGCAGAAGAGCACCGAAGAGGCAAGCCGGGAGCATCAGGAAGAAGAGTGGGACCCAGGGGACCAGTCCTGGCCCACCAGAGGACCAAGTGGGCCCCACATACCCCACGGCCTGCGTATATACGCAGGCCCTGCGTATATACGCAGGCCCTGCGTATATACGCAGCCCCTGCGTATATACGCAGGCAGAGGGGATGTGGGGGGAGCTTGGTTGGGCCCTGGTTGCGTATATACGCAGCCCCTGCGTATATACGCAGCCAGTTTGACTTTTGGTCAAAGACGGTGGACCGATGGCATATTCCGTAATTTCGAGCACGAGCGTTTTCAGGAAACAGCACTATTTAAAGACTCGTCCAGACTTGTTTTGAGAGACACGGAGACATAGCACAATTCACAGCACACCCGAAGGCCAAGTCAGAGCATTCACGGAGAGCACGAAAGCGCGATTCGAGATTCGAAGACTTAGTTTGATTTCGTTCTCTCTCTTTATATTCAGAAACTGCGTTTTGTATTATGTCTAGTCGTAGCTAAACTTTTCACCTAGGTTCTCGGTGAACCTAGGGTTTCGTACTCATATTTTATGATTACTACGTTTATGGATTCATGATGATTGTCTTAATTCAGCAAGTTGTATCTGTTATTCTGGTTTTGATTATTATCGTATATGCATGATAGGATTGATCACCCAGGATTGCTATAGACCCGAGCTTGTAGGTGAAAACGTCAAGTTAGGGTTAGGAAGAAAAACCGGGATTTAGTACCTTACCCTGATAGACCGACCAGAGAAAGGGAGATAGGGCTAGCATTGAAAAACGTGAGACCAACTGTTAGAGAATTTGACCCGGGCCATTCGGACAGGTTAGAAACCCTAACAGGATTAGACCGAGACTGCAGACTTAGGCAGCTTAACAAGAATCCGAAAGTCTGCAGGATCGGGATTACGTGTGGAAGCTGAAAAGTCACTGCACAACTGGTACGTTGCACAGATACCGAAACTGCTGAGTGTTTTCATAAACGAACGTAAAACTGAAATCTGTAGAAACCCTAGGGGATCCTGGAGCCTAGTCTTCATCTATTATCGTTACAACAAAATCAGCTTATTTCAGAAAACGTCACAAAAATATTTACGTTTTAAATTCTGTTTTTTTAGTTTAGTCACTATAATCACAACCTACTCCTCCTGGTTACTACTCTTGGGAAACCGAAACTGACAACTTGAGTAAACCCGAACAGTCCTCGTGGGAACGATAATCCGAGTCTAATTGCACCCGGTACTACGAGATTCGTACACTTGCGATAGCACGTTAGTTTGCGCATCAAGTTTTTGGCGCCGTTGCCGGGGACTTTTAGGGTCTATTTAGTAGTCAGGATTAGTTTTCTGAGTTTTTATTTATTTTCAGTTTTGTTATTTTTCTTTTTATCTCACTGCGTTTTCGAATCTGCGTTTTCAGGACTGTTTAGTTGATGCCCAGATTGCCTCGCGATTTGGTGACACCACTCGACAACCCGGAAAAGCTGTATACCGAACAGAACCGCAGAAACCGAGAAAGCAGGATGGCAACCAACGAGAGAGATCCACCCGAGAACACCGCAGCCGGTGGTCAGGAACGAGAGACACGTACCCCAGCCCAGATGGCGAGGTACATTGAGGAGCTTGTCACAGCGGGACTTGCTGCCCGAAGCAACCAGAGAACATATAACCGATCTGGGAAGGCATTGGTGGAAAATTTCGAGGTCCCCACCGGGGGGCATGAGCGAGCCATTGTGGTGCCCGAGATCACCGCAGAGCACTTTGACATCAAACCATCCACCATCCAGACGGTACAAACTCTCTGCCCGTTTCATGGCAGGGCCGACGAAGACCCGAACGATTTCATCGGGAAATTCGAAGATTACTGCAACAAGGTCAGATACAAGGGGGTAGAAGCAGAGGCACTCATGTTGATCTTATTTCCGTACTGTCTTTATGGAATAGCCAAGGACTGGCTCGAATCCCGACCACCCCGATCCATCACCACATGGGAGGAGTGTGTCGCAGATTTTCTGGCGAAGTTCTATCCCGCCTCCCGAGTCATACAGTTACAGAGTGAGATACTGTCATTCAGACAGAAGATGGGGGAGACGGTGGTGGACGCATGGGACAGGCTCATGAGATTGGTCAAACGGTGCCCGAACCACGGTTTCGGAGACGCAAAAATTCTGCAGGTTTTCTACCATGCCCTAGACAGGGAGAACGCCGACAGAATTGACAGAGAGGCCGGGGGTAACTTCTTGTATCACGTGGACAAAGAAGGTGCGTATGACCTGATGAAGCAGTTGGCCAAGCAGGACACCCGACTGTTTGACGATCGCAGGATGGCGGCCAGAGCCGAACCTGCAGAGGATGACCGGATAGACAACCTGGCCAAGATCGTTCACGACTTGGTCAAGAAAGTCTACTCGGACAAGAAGACTGTTGCAGCAGTCGAGGAACCGGATCTGGACACAGCCATTGAGGAGCTAAGGACTGAAGATACCAATTATGTACAGCAGCAGTGGGACCCGAGCCGGTACCGACCGGGTACGAGAGACCATCCCGGGTTTCGGTACGGAAACCCGAACGCAGCAGTTTATGCACCGGGATTCCAGCACAGGCCACCAGCTCAGCAGGCTGCCCCGGCCCAGCAGGCTCAGACAGTCCCGTCAGCACAGCAGTACGACGCTCAGATGAAAGAAATCAAGTCCATGTTCCAGACTATGGAGTCCCGGTTCAAGCACATGGACACCTTGACGGCAGATATGCAGACAACCAAAACGTCACTGCGCGCTTTGGAAGTACAGGTGGGGCAGTTAGCACAGCAGCTAACGGAGAGACAGCCAGGAAACCTACCCTCGAACACAGTGAACAATCCACGGGCTCAGATCAATGCTATCTCCACTCGGAGTGGATTGGCACTGCAGGATCCACCGTATCCCAGCCACGCACGTGCAGAAAATTCGAAAGAAGTAGAACGCAACTTGTCGGGCCAGGATAACAGCACAGTCGATCGCCCCCAGCCGAAGGGCTCGGTTGAGCAGGATGCAGTGCAGAACGAGACAGGTGCAGAAACTGTACCCGTCTCCAAGGAGGTCCCGTACCCCTTGCGAACACGAAAGAGGGATGACAGCAAGGACTACGCCAGGTTTCTCGAGATGTTCAAGCAGCTGCAGATTAACATACCTTTTGCTGAGGCTTTGGCTAAGATGCCCACTTACGCCAAATTCCTCAAGGACATCTTGTATGGGAGGAGGCGAATGAGCGATTTCGAGACCATAAACCTGACGGCAGAAGTGAGCAATTGTGTGAAGAATGGGCTACCGAGGAAGAGAAAGGATCCTGGCAGTTTCGTCATACCGGTCACCCTAGGTAACGCTTACACAGGAAAGGCTCTGTGTGACCTAGGGGCCAGCATCAACTTGATGCCATTAACGATTTTCAAAAGTTTGAAAGTCGGTGAACCCCGACCCACCAGAATCATGCTGCAGATGGCAGACCGGTCCGTAAAACAGGCCTACGGGGTTATCGAGGACATTCTGGTCAAGGTCGGCGAGCTTATTTTTCCGGCAGATTTCGTCATCCTGGACATGGAGGCAGGGGAGGTACCGCTTATACTTGGCAGGCCGTTTTTGGCCACGGGCGAGGCAATGATAAACTGCAAGAGCGGGGAGCTGACCATGCAGATTAACGAGGAAAAAGTCAAATTCAACGTTTTCAAAAATCTGCAACTGCCAAACTACTACGACCACGAGGACATCTTTGCTATCGATGTGGTGGACGAAGGCTGGGAAAACGAGGAGATGGACCAATTGTGGGAAGAGATTGACAGCATGTACGGGGAAGAAAAGGAGAAGACTCGGTGCGAGCACGCCATGAGAGCCGAGGACTGGACCACTTTGCACCGGGACGAAGACGGCGGGCAAAAGATGATTCTGGTCCCGTCACTCAAGGAGCCACCCGCACTGGAGCTGAAACCGCTCCCGAGCCATCTCAGGTATGCGTATATTGGTGAAAATAGTACTCTGCCCGTAATTGTTTCGTCTCGTTTATCTCAGGAACAGGAGCAGAAACTGCTGGAGGTATTGCGAGAGCATAAGGAAGCAATCGCCTGGACGATTGCAGATATCAAGGGGATCAGCCCCGCCTACTGCATGCACAAGATCCGAATTGAAGAAGGCAAGAAACCGGTGATTCAGCCCCAGCGGAGACTGAACCCGAACATGAAGGACGTTGTGCGAAAAGAGGTCATGAAGTGGCTGGAAGCGGGAATCATCTACCCCATATCGGACAGCACGTGGATCAGCCCGGTCCAGTGCGTGCCCAAAAAGGGGGGTATTACGGTGGTGCAGAACAATGATCAGGAGCAGATTGCGCAGCGCACCGTTACGGGCTGGCGAATCTGCATGGACTATCGGAGGCTAAACGATGCAACATTAAAGGACCACTTCCCGCTGCCATTCATGGACCAGATGCTGGACCGGCTCGCCCATCATGCCTACTACTGTTTTCTAGACGGGTATTCCGGGTACAACCAGATTTGCATAGCCCCGGAGGATCAGGAAAAGACGACGTTTACCTGCCCGTACGGTACGTTCGCGTTTCGGCGCATGCCGTTCGGGCTGTGTAACGCCCCTGCCACGTTTCAGAGATGTATGATGGCAATTTTTTCTGACATGATCGAGAAAAATCTGGAGGTGTTCATGGACGACTTTTCGCTCTTCGGGGACAGTTTCGATGACTGCCTGTTCCATTTGGGCCAGGTTCTGATCCGATGCAAGAAGGCAAATTTGGTGCTCAATTGGGAAAAGTGTCACTTTATGGTCACCGAGGGGATCGTGCTGGGTCACAGAATTTCCAGCAAGGGACTCGAGGTGGACAGGGCTAAGATCGAGGTGATAAAGCAGCTTCCATACCCGACGAACGTAAAGGCGATCAAAAGTTTTCTGGGACATGCGGGATTTTACCGAAGATTCATCAAGGACTTTTCCAAGATCACAAAGCCACTTTGCGCGTTACTCGGAAAAGACGTACCCTTTGATTTCGATGCAGCATGTCGGCAAGCTTTTGACCACTTGAAAGAGAAGCTGACCACAGCCCCAGTTATAACCACGCCAGATTGGTCACTCCCGTTTGAGCTGATGTGTGACGCCAGCGACTATGCAGTCGGGGCAGTTTTGGGACAGCGGAAGGATAAGGTATGCCACGTCATTTATTATGCGAGCCGGGTACTCAACGATGCCCAGCTCAACTATGGCACGACAGAAAAGGAACTGCTGGCCGTGGTGTATGCACTGGACAAATTCAGGCCCTATTTGGTCGGGTCAAAAGTTATCGTTTTTACCGACCATAGTGCTCTGAAATACCTGCTGGACAAGAAGGATGCAAAACCGAGACTGTTGAGGTGGGTACTACTGATGCAAGAATTCGATGTGGAAATCCGGGATAAGAAGGGTGTTGAGAACGTGGTAGCGGATCACCTATCCAGACTTGAGAACGTGAAGGTGGACCCGGTGCCGATCAAGGAAAACTTCCCGGACGAACACATCATGGCAGTCAAGATCGGGAGACCATGGTACTATGCCATAGCCAACTACTTGGTAACTGGCACGCTTCCCGAGGATCTCACCCCGTCGCAGCGGAAAAAGTTCATTGCCGAGAGTCGACAGTATTTCTGGGACGACCCGTATTTGTTCAAACAGGGGGCCGACAACATCCTGAGAAGGTGTATCCCGACCCACGAAGCCTGGAACGTGATCCGACACTGCCACTCATCACAGTGTGGGGGTCATTTTGGGGGAACGCGAACAGCGCATAAAATACTGCAGTCCGGTTTTTTCTGGCCGACAATCTTCAAAGACTGTCACGACTATGTGCAGGGATGCGATAGGTGCCAGAGGACAGGAAACACGTCACACCGGGACGAGATGCCGATGACCGTGTGGCAGGAGGTAGAGCCATTTGATGTATGGGGGATCGACTTCATGGGTCCGTTCCCGTCTTCGATGGGGAATCTTTACATCCTGCTGGCAGTGGATTATGTGACAAAGTGGATCGAGGCAATCGCGTGTCAGAAAAACGATGCAGCTACCGTTGAGCGTTTTCTGAAACGCAACGTTTTCACTCGTTTCGGGACTCCCAGGGCAATGATCAGCGACGAGGGCTCTCACTTCATTAATCGAGTTTTTGCGAAAGTTCTGAAACAGTACGGCGTGTCAGTTCATAAAGTCTCGTTACCTTACCACCCGCAGACGAACGGGCAAGCCGAGGTGTCGAATCGAGAGATCAAGAGCATACTCGAGAAAACAGTGAATCTCGGCCGAAAGGATTGGTCAGTCAGACTAGACGACGCGCTTTGGGCCTACAGGACAGCTTTCAAAACACCGCTGGGAATGTCACCGTACCAGCTCGTTTTTGGGAAAGCGTGCCACTTACCGGTGGAACTGGAGCATAAGGCGTATTGGGCCATCAAACTGCTGAACTTGGACCAGAACCTAGCAGGGGATAAGAGGAAGATGGCACTGCTGGAATTGGAAGAATTCCGCAGAACGGCTTTCGAGAGCGCCAAAATTTACAAAGAGAAGACAAAGAAGTGGCATGATCACCGCATCACGCCAAAGCAGTTTAAAGAAGGCGACAAAGTGCTTCTCTACAATACCCGGATGCGGTTCTTTCCGGGGAAGCTGAGGTCTCGTTGGTCGGGACCGTTCATCATCAAGCAGATTTTTGCCTGGGGGGCATTCGAGCTGGAAAATCCAAAAGACAACTCCAGTTTCAGGGTGAACGGGAACCGGATCAAGCCGTATCTCGAGACCGCCGAAGTCGTCAAAATAGACCCGGTCTATTTTGATGACCCGTAAGAAGTAACAAGGTCGGGCCGTCGACCGTAAATCACAAGGCGCTGTTTGGGAGGCAACCCAAAATTTATCGTTTATTTATTTAGTCTTATTAGTTATTACGTTAGTATGTCAGTTCTGAATTTTCGAGAGAGGCGAGATGAGCGGGTTTTTAACATTGAATTTGAAAGTGTGCAGAAACAGAATCATCCAAAACAGCCAAGCTCAGGAAAGCAGAGGGAGAGAGAGACTTTGAAAAAAAAAAAAAAAAAGAAAATTGAAAAATTCCAGTTTTGCCCTCGGGCTGCGTATATACGCAGCCCCTGCGTATATACGCAACCCGTGGGCAAAACTGGGAATTTTTGGTTTTTTTTGGTTGTTTTCTGGTTGGGTATATACGCAGTACTGCGTATATACGTAAACAGGAAGAAAAAAAAAAAAAAAAAAATTTTGAAAATTTTTCAAACCCCAGGGGTATTTTGGTCTTTTTGACCTTTTTAGGGTTTAAATGAGAGAGGGGGCCGGCCACACCATTGTTGGCACCTCTCTTTCTCTCTCTACCTCCATTTGCTCTCACTTGAAGAACACAATTTTTGCCTCGGACCTCCAAATCAAATTCCGAGCACATTTCTGGAATCCTCTCGTCGCAAGGAGCAAGATTCATCCATCCAAATCCAAAAACAAGTGAAAATCGAGAGAAAAAGTTTCATCAAAAAGTGAGGTGTTCTTGAAGAAAAGTGCAGATTCGGAGGTGTTAGAGCAAGAACTTGCAAAATCCGTAGAAGGGAACGTGAACGAGGAGATCGAGGGCTTCGATTTGGTGGGCTCGGAATTCAATTCCGGGCAGTTGACTTTTCCGGCGACTTTTCCGGCGACCACCGGCGGTTTTCCGGCAACTTTCCGGGCAGAATCTCCGGTCTTCACCCCTGTTTAGGGAAGGTCGAAATTCTCATCCCTCGCTTTATTTTCCGTTTTGGCACGGCCCGTAGCCGGGCCCGTTATTTTTTCGGTAATTTTGCATTTGGAGCGGCACTTGCCGTGTGGACCTCTGGTAGATCTTAGGTGGACTACCTATTGCGACACACTATTTTTGTGCACGTTTCACGTTTTGCTCTATTTCCCGAGTAGGCGCGTTTTTCGAGATTAGGCTGTTATGGAGTTTCATGTGCCCATCTTAGACCATAACCGTGATGACATCCCTACAGATTATGAGCCGGAAGAGCTCACCCCTTTTGTATTTGACAGTTTTAGGTTCGTTAGCCATCAAGCCCAATTTTACTTTATGACGGCGACCAAAATGACTCATAGCATTCCCGTAGACTACAAGTTTGAGGTCGACCATACTTACATGCCGCCAGAGATGGCTGACTATGCGAGTCGACAGGACATTTTCGGGACGTCCCTAGCGGGGTTCCCGGAATTGTCCGATACTGACTTGGTACGTGAGTTCTACGCGAACCTCATGTGCAGGGGGGAGGGGGAAGCCAATGGGGATGTCCGTTGGGTCTATATGAGGCGTACGTTTATTTTGCTCACGGCGGATACCATCCGCCAAGCGTATCAGATTCCGATGCGCCACATCTCGTGCTCATATGCCGAGTGTGCTGACTACCCGCCGAGTGATGCTGAGCTGTTGCGGGTTGTGACCGGGGGGCACCCGGAGGCCCATTTCGAGAGAGAGGGACCGGGCGAGATAGGCAAGAAATTGCATTCTCGTTTTGTTACCGGCCCACCACGGTGGTGGGCCGCATGGGTAGTGAACAGGGTTGTAGGTATAAAACACTTCACCTACCTTGACTTCGAGTATGTACTCTTAGTCTATTGCCTTGTGCTGGGACGAGACGTGGACATTCCTCGTCGGATTTGGGTGTATATGATGGAGCGGAACTGCACCGGTAGCAAGAAGGGATTGGGGTACGCCAACCTCATTGCCAAATTTGCACGGGATTACGAGGTTTCGATGCCAGATTTAGAGGGTGACCTAGAGCCTCCTTTGCTACGGCCTTATAGGAAGCTTATTACTCGCCACCCGGGCCCACCACCGCCAGTCGTTGACCTCGATGAGGATGACGACTTTATGGAGGAGGACCCGGCACCTGCCCCTGCCCCTAGGAGGCGATCGACTCAGGAGCGACCAGTTAGTCGCCAGGCATCGGCCGGACTCCGGCGATGCCGTACTTCTCGAGAGAGCGAGCGCCCCGAGTCGAGTAGGCAGGGGACTGAGAGGAATGCCCAGCCTCAGCCTGCCCATGAGAGAGAGAGCCCGGCCCCACGGGCTAACCCGGCCCCACGAGCTAGACCGGCCCCGCCCCGTAGACTGCCCCGAGTGGATGAGAGATTTGAGGGCTGTCGGGGTGGACGCAAGTCCATTGGAGAGAAGGTATTAGAGGGAGTGGGCAAGATCTGGAGAGCGGTGACGCATGTCCGCCGGACTCAGCGGAAGGTCACCAAGGACACCCAGGCTGCCCTTGCGAGTATTCGAGAGGAGCAGCGGGATGCGGCTCGGCACGCAGGCCGAGACCCGCCGCTCCCGCTGTATTTTCCACCCACCTACTCCAGTAGCTTTACCGAGGGATGGTCGGATGACGGGGACTCTAGCGAGTACACGTCTGCTCCGCCACCGCCGACCCAGCCACCACCACCACCGACTCAGCCATCACCGCCACCTGCCAGACAGGAGAGACGGCAGCCTGGGACACGATCCCGGCAGCCTACGGGTCGTCAGGCTGGGACCCGTACCCGACATACTGGGACTCGTACCCAGCAGACTGGGGCCCGTTCTCACCAGCAGTCCAGTGGCAGGACGACTTTGCGGTCCCAGCCACCTAGCAGTTGGACTGGATCGGAGTCGCAGTCCTCGGATTACCGGCCCCGTACACGGGCACGCCAGCCGGTATTTAGGACTGATTCAGAGAGCAGCTCACCGGGTAGCATTTCCGGTACGTCCGAGACCGGGTCCGACCCGACATTTTTTCCGGACGAGTGAGTGCCATGAGGGCATGCCACCTCTTAGTGGGGGGGTGGTAATCGTGTCTGCATTAGCCCGGTCTGCACGTTTTTTCGTATTTATTTTTATTTTAATTTTTATTTTTTTGAGTCAGCATATTTTCTTTATTTGAGTCAACCCACCATAATCATTCTAGCCATGCATTGTATATAATTTAAAAAAAAAAAAAAAAAAAAAAAATTGAAAAATTAAAATTTTTTTATGCTGCTGGTTGGGTATATACGCAGGACCTGCGTATATACGCAAACAGCAAGTATAAATTATTTTTCAAAAAAAAAAAAAAGTTTAAAATCAGAAAATTTTGAGAAAGGGCAATCGAGATAACGAAAACAGTGAAGAAATTGAGTTTGAATCCTTTGAAAGAAAAGAAAACTTGCACCGAGGTATAGTAGATAGGTGAGAGCCAGTGACCTTTGGAATCCGCAAGTAGTTATCGACTGAGCGAAAAATTCGACTAGTTGCTACACCACCGTCAAATAGGTAGTCGACAACCCGCCCACGGGCGCCGTCACGGTCATCGCATTTTTCGGTGGAGTGACTGGCTATCAAGGGACCTCACGTCCTGTTTCTTACCCCTAGGTCCAATTAGACAACCCGTTTGAAGCCATTTACCCTCTTTCTTTCGTAGCCACTTTAGCCTAGGCAGCCTTCTTTGAGACCTCATCAGTCGATAGTTGGCTATTCTACGTGTTATGACGGAGGGAGTGAGTAGGGGACAGGTTTTAGATAGGGGAGCTTCATGAGATATCAGTTTTGGACAGTTTCGGTTTTGACACGTTTTTCGAGGGAAGGACAGGGTGAGTGAGAGGCGACAATGCATTAATTTGCGGAGGTGGATCACTTCACTACATAGTGACCACAGGCGGAGTTAGTCGCGTGCAAGCATCTTTCGCACAAACCGGGGTTCCGGGGGGTTGTAGGGTCAATTGGTGGTTGTGCCGTTTTTCTACATCTTTGGTGATGAGGAGGTTCGGTGGGACTGCACGATATTATTTCGACTACAGGATCAGTGCTTCAGGATTAGTGTGGGGGTACTTCACATGAGGACATTTTACATACCCCACGACAGAGATTTATTTTCACTCACTCAGCTTTAGTCAGTTTAGCATTGTTGATATTCGTGTGCGTATGTATATACAGTTGTGAAAAAAAAAAAAAGAAAAAGAAAAAAAGAAAAGAAAAAGAAAAAGAAAAAAAAGAAAAGAAAAATTATTATGATCTAGTTTTAGTTTGTTTTGTGTTTTTGTTGTTTGAATAAAAAGCTGAGTGAGTGGCACAATTTTCGAGACGTTTTGCACCGCTTCACATTTGTGGCCGCGAGCACGGCAAGGACACACCGGGGGACAGGAGAATTGAGACAGCAGGAACTTAGGTGTTTCGGGCAGTTTTTCGGGATCTCGGTGAGGGGTGTGAGTTTGGTAAATTGTGAGAATGTCATAACATGTAGGATTAGGCCGTACCTTGATACATATATTTATCCTACCTGTTTAGACATAGATCCTTTCGGAAATAGCTCGGATGGTAAGTTAGCTAGGGATTTGCTCAGTTTGATAACCAAAGTAATAGTACTTCGGTCCAGTGCTTAAATCCACCATATAAATCTGTTCAGACTTACCGATCGCTTGCAGGGAAGTAAATTCTGAAAAGGATGAGATCACGAGGACACACTGTTTCTGTTTTTGAGGTTGCCCGATCTCGCCAAAAAAAAAATATTTTTGTCACTAGTCTGTTTTGAGTCGTTTGAGTCTGTGTATATTCTATCTGCGTCAGTTTTTCTATCGAGTCGTCCGGTTGAAAGGTTCGGGTCGAAAGTGTATGCAACGGTAGGGTATGTGCAGAGTCAGTCACGAGGATAGAACTGCAGGCTAGAGTTGGCAGGATTGCTCGGGACGAGCAATGTTTAGTGCGGGGGTATTTGATAACGCCCAATTAGGGGTTATCTTGTAGCCTGATTTCACGAGTATTTGTGCCGAAATTAGCGGTTTTTGCCGGAAAATGCCTTAGAATGCCCCGGGAATCTAGAACGAGACGTTTATTCATACTTGCTGGATTTCTGCTTATTTCTGCTCATTTCTTGCTATATGTGGATATGATCGCGGGTATTCGTTCGTGTTGCCTTTTTAGGAACAGGTTCAGGAGGTGCATCGGGAAGCGTGCCGGGACCCAGCCGGGACCGTCTCGGGAAACGTGCACAAGACCGGGACACGACGGAAACACGGAAGAGCAGAAGAGCACCGAAGAGGCAAGCCGGGAGCATCAGGAAGAAGAGTGGGACCCAGGGGACCAGTCCTGGCCCACCAGAGGACCAAGTGGGCCCCACATACCCCACGGCCTGCGTATATACGCAGGCCCTGCGTATATACGCAGGCAGAGGGGATGTGGGGGGAGCTTGGTTGGGCCCTGGTTGCGTATATACGCAGCCCCTGCGTATATACGCAGCCAGTTTGACTTTTGGTCAAAGACGGTGGACCGATGGCATATTCCGTAATTTCGAGCACGAGCGTTTTCAGGAAACAGCACTATTTAAAGACTCGTCCAGACTTGTTTTGAGAGACACGGAGACATAGCACAATTCACAGCACACCCGAAGGCCAAGTCAGAGCATTCACGGAGAGCACGAAAGCGCGATTCGAGATTCGAAGACTTAGTTTGATTTCGTTCTCTCTCTTTATATTCAGAAACTGCGTTTTGTATTATGTCTAGTCGTAGCTAAACTTTTCACCTAGGTTCTCGGTGAACCTAGGGTTTCGTACTCAGATTTTATGATTACTACGTTTATGGATTCATGATGATTGTCTTAATTCAGCAAGTTGTATCTGTTATTCTGGTTTTGATTATTATCGTATATGCATGATAGGATTGATCACCCAGGATTGCTATAGACCCGAGCTTGTAGGTGAAAACGTCAAGTTAGGGTTAGGAAGAAAAACCGGGATTTAGTACCTTACCCTGATAGACCGACCAGAGAAAGGGAGATAGGGCTAGCATTGAAAAACGTGAGACCAACTGTTAGAGAATTTGACCCGGGCCATTCGGACAGGTTAGAAACCCTAACAGGATTAGACCGAGACTGCAGACTTAGGCAGCTTAACAAGAATCCGAAAGTCTGCAGGATCGGGATTACGTGTGGAAGCTGAAAAGTCACTGCACAACTGGTACGTTGCACAGATACCGAAACTGCTGAGTGTTTTCATAAACGAACGTAAAACTGAAATCTGTAGAAACCCTAGGGGATCCTGGAGCCTAGTCTTCATCTATTATCGTTACAACAAAATCAGCTTATTTCAGAAAACGTCACAAAAATATTTACGTTTTAAATTCTGTTTTTTTAGTTTAGTCACTATAATCACAACCTACTCCTCCTGGTTACTACTCTTGGGAAACCGAAACTGACAACTTGAGTAAACCCGAACAGTCCTCGTGGGAACGATAATCCGAGTCTAATTGCACCCGGTACTACGAGATTCGTACACTTGCGATAGCACGTTAGTTTGCGCATCAGTCTGCATCAGAGTAACCCACAAGATCAATAGATGAAGATGCTTCAGAGAAAAGTCCTTGAGAGGGAGCATTGCTGAGATATCTCAAGACATGATGTGAAACTTTGGGATAAGTAGTTGTAGGCTTAGAGATATACTGAGATAACTTATGCACAACAAAGCACATATCTGGACTTGAATTGCACAAGTACAGCAATTTACCAACCAACTTTCTATACTTCACACTATCTGCATTAGAGAGAATATCACCACCTGTAGCTGTAAGCTTTAAAAGAGGATCCATGGGTACTGAAGTTGATTTGCACTTACTGTATCCATATTCCTCCAAAATCTCCATTGCAAATTTTCTTTGACAGAGACTGATACCATGGTCAGTCCTTGCTATTTCAAAGCCAAGAAAATATATGAGAAATCCTAAATCCTTTAACTGAAACTGGTTGTTTAGAGCAGTCTCGAGATCATGTAGTTGTGATAAGTGAGTGCCTCCCAGAACTATATCATCCACAGACTAGAATGCAGACAAAAAAGTCACAAGATTTCTTCACAAAGAGAGTGTAGTCAGTCTTGCATTGTTCAAAACCCAGATCAACAAGGGTGGAAATTTGATATACCACTGCCTTGATGCCTATTTCAAACCATAAAGAGACTTCTGCAAGTAACACACCATCTTACCATTACCCTGAGAAGATAAACAATCAGGGGGATCATACCCCAAAGGCAAGTTCATATAAACTTCTTCCTCAAGCTCCCCATGTAGAAATGCATTATTAACATCAAGATGTAATAACTGCCACCCCTTTATGGCTGCAAGAGGTAGCAAACATTTCAAAGTTGGCAGTTTAGCAACTGGAGAAAGTGTCTCATTATAATCTGTTCCTTCTGTTTGGGTATACCCTTTTACAACAATCCTACCTTTAAACCTCTCAACTGTGCCACTAGAATTAAGTTTAATCTTGTATACCCATTTACATCCAACAGGATCATGTCCTGGGGGTAAAACAACAACTTTCCAAGTGTTATTAAGCTCTAGAGCTTTCAATTCTGTCTACATTGCCTTGATCCATTTTGGATCTTTGCAAGCTTCTTGATAAGTATCAGGTTCACAAATAGCACTAATGGTGTTCATACATTGTGAATATACAGAGGTGTTACCTGGAGATGAGTCAAAAACTACTGGAGATAAACAAGCTGACACCATTCTTGGTTTGTTGGTAACATAGTCTCTCAGATAGCCTAGAGTTCTTGTCTCCCTGGCACTTCTTCTGGGCTGTGGACTTTGAGCTTGTTGAACAACAGTACCTATATCATTTCTAGGTTCTGGAGTCCTTAGCACATCACTCCCATAATTGAGAGTGTTTTCACAGGATGTAGGCAGCACAACATCATCTGTAAGTTTAGGCCACAAGATGAATCAGAGAAGGGAAACACTGTTTCATGAAATATAACATTTCTAGAAACAAGCAAAGTGCATTCCCTCAAATTTTAGAGCCGGTAACCTTTTACCCCAAAAACATATCCAAGGAACACACAAGGAATAGCTCTGGGCTCAAATTTAGTCCTGCCCTGCATGAGAGTAGAGCTGTAGCATAAACAGCCAAAAACTCTAAGTGAGTCATAGTCAGGAGTAGAACCATATAGACACTCAAAAGGGGACTTGTTCTTTAAGAAACCTGTAGGAACTCTATTGATCAAATAATCTGCAGTCATAATGCTATCACCCCAAAACTTCTGTGGCAAAGAAGATTGGAACATGAGAGCCCTCCCAACATTCAGCAAGTGTTGATGTTTTTCAACTGCTGAGTTATGTTGATGAGCTTCTACACAGCTTAACTGATGCACAACCCCTTTTGAAAGCATAAAATCCACCAAAGCCAACTCCTTAGCATTATCACTCCTAAAATTCTGTATTTTGCTCTTAAAGTCTCAATTAATTGATAGAATTGAGGAATAACTGTTTGAGCTTCTGACTTATGAGCAAGTAGATACACCCAAGTCATCCTTGTGGCATCATACACCAAGGTAAGAAATATCTGTAACCAGCATATGTAGAAGTCTTGTAAGGTCCCCAAATATCACAATGTATGAGAGCAAAAGGAGAAGACTCCATTTTACCAATACTGGGATATGAAAGCTTTCTTTGTTTTGCATGTGGACATATTTCACACAAAGAGTTATCAACTGCAAATTCAGTTTTCAAGACTTTCAGAATCCATTTTAGCTTTGTATCAGACAAATGGCCAAGTATTTGATGCCAAATTTCGTTTGAAATAACTACACATGTAGAGTTTGACACACTGTCACACTGTTTGCCTGTAGAAGATACAATCCATTTGACTTGTTTCCTTCTCCCAAAACAACTTTGGTATCAGCATGAAGAATCTGACATCTTTCTGCATCACACAGAAACACATAGCCTTGCTGTTTGGCCAATTGTGTCATAGACAACAAGTTCAATTGAAAATCAGGAATATATAGAACTCCCTGCAACTCCAAGGTAGGAGTAACCTGAACCGAACCTGTATGAGAAGCTTTGACCTTCTTCCCATTAGGTAGATACACATAAACCTCTGTCAGCTCAACAGGATTCAACAAAACACTCAAAGAAGAACACATATGATCAGTAGCTCCACTATCAATAATCCAAAAATGCTTGTCACTATTGTTCTTCATAAGAGAGCTATTAAAACACAAGGAGTGAATGACACATCCCATAAAATGCTGAGTATAAGCAAAATCTCCCTTTTGATATTGGTGAACAGGACTCTCTATTGAGTGGCTACTGTGAGATGGAGAAACTGAACCTGTATCACTTATTGCACCAGGAGATTGAGAAGCAGAGCTCTACATTTGTGTATTAATATATTGCATCATTTGCTGACATTGACTCTGTGTGAAAGGAAATACACCTTTTCCATCAGATATATCCTGATTAGAATGGCCCTTACTTGACACATTGTGTGCTTGTGATTTGTGCTTGCTCTTAAAATTTGCAGGATAGCCATGTAGCTTCCAACATTTGGCTTTAACATGACCAGTCCCCCCACAATGAGTACAAGTGAGTTTAGACTTAGGAGGCACATTATAATGAACATCAGAATCTCCATGAGGTGGTCCACCATAAGAATGGCCATTATGAAAACGAGAAGAATACATAGCCATAGAAGGCATAGTAACAGAAGAGGATTCAGAGATAGCTCCCTGCATCTCTTGTTGTACTATTTTGTCTAACACTCTATTTAGACTTGGTAGGGGATCCATGAGCAAGACCTGGTCTCTAACAGAAGAATAACCAGAATTGAGCCCCATCAAAAATTGTATAACATGTTCTTGTTGAACCATGTTATGAATCATCCCCAAGACATTACAAGTACAAGAGTGTAGAGCTCCACAAGTGCATCTAGGCATCTCTGTGTAGTTCTCAAGTTCATCCCATAAGGATTTTAGCCTAGTATAGTAGGCAGTAACACTAAGGTTACCTTGCTTAAGATTGACAATAGCACTGCTGAGTTGAAAAATCTTAGGCAAGTTCTTTTGAGAAAACCTCTCAATAATATCAAACCAAATATCCTTGGCTGTGGAGTAAGAAACAACACTAGAAGCAATTTCTTTGCTAGCTGAGTTTAACAACCAGGAAATAACCATACGATCACAGCGCTTCCATAATGAATAGATCTCAGAAGTCCTTTCAGGTTCCACAATTACACCAGTAACAAAATCTAACTTGTTCTTAGATTCAAGTGCAACAATTATGGATCGATACCAAATATTAAAATTTTCACCAGTAAGAATTTGAGAAACTAAGATCATACCAGGCGAGTCTGAATTATGAAGAAAATAGGGAGAGGATCCATCCATAGCGCAAGATCCAGAACCGGAAGAGGAGTGCTCTGCTTCGGGTAAAACCATGGTGAGAAGAAAACAGCTAGATCGATGCGACAGAGAGCAACCCTAGCAACGACGATGGCGAGATCAACCCGTAGGCTCTGATACCATACTGAATTTCAGAGAAAATGGAAATTGTCTCAACGATGAGATTCAAAATCCAGTTTAGCCAAAAGAGAATCACAAACCTTAAATACCCAAAATGAAAAACACCTCATTCAGTAATGAATCACCCAATCAGGACACACCACATGTCTGAGAACATGACTCAGCTAACTGAAGAGATTAACCACTAATTAAACACAAAACAACGGTTAGGGCCAAAACATCACCGTTCTACTAATAACAATTTAAAAGAAATAAACGTTGCAAATCTACGGCTGCTGAAGCTTCTTCACTTCTGATCCAACGGCATCTGCTGAAGAAGAAAGTAATGTTTATTTGGTAAAATAGATACCAAATGAATAGTAACTTTTCCATTTCATTTCAGTCCTCTAGCCTTCAATACTTCAATATGTCATAGGAATAAGAACATAATAATTTTTAATTATTATGAAGAGCAGATAAATGACTTCTTGAGAATAATTGGTGGGAGGACAGTTGGGTTTCATAAGTTGGCATCTCTCTTTCATTTAAGTTCCTTAACTATTTGATTTCTGTATGTTTTCCCTCATACATCAATTTTGGGAGGTAACTGCTCCATCTATTTGATAAGTGTTTTTAGTTGTACGTCCTAGTGAAACTTGTAGTCCGCTGTTAAAGATAACTACAGAGTTGCGTATGTAGCAGGGATTTGGTCTTCGAGGGGTCTGGTAACTAGCGATGTTTTGTGCAAAAGCAGTATATATTGGTGAGAAATATATGACATGTCTTGTACGTTTTAACAAAGAGTTACAATGCTGGATCGCTATACGAATTTCATGCATTTCCATGTGTATGACCAGATATGCGGGCGTTAGATTGAGGCTTTTCTGAAACAAGTGAAGTAAGGCCATGTGTAGTGGCTAAAGTTCTTTTATCTGAAGCAAACATTCAAGAGAGAGTTATAATTTGTACAATTTTTTTGGAGGCTACTTTTAATAGTCGCTCTCTTCCTTTTTTTGATAGAAAGGATAAACTTATATTAATGAAGGTAAATCAAGTTGGCCAAACAAAATTGCATTACAAATCTCATCAGAAGTGTGATCCATACTAACTAACCCATTACTACCTTCTATTCTTTCCCAGTTTGCAAGGCAATGAGCCAATCTATTACCATCTCTACTAACTAAACTTAGAGTCCATCCTTTATCAGCAAGTATCTCATGGATGCTCACTGCTCTAGTATTTCATCCCCAGTTAGCTAACTCAGGGTTTTTGCAAACTTTCACCACAGTACTAGCATCATATTACAGGCAAACATCATTAAGATTCAGTTTCAAGGATGTAGTCACCCCCAAATCATAACTTTGAATTATGCTTCTTGCACTTCAGTATCTTCTTTAACCTCAGTTTCCATACACATAAACTTTCCAGAGTGATCTCTAATGCAGATACCCGAACCAACTTTTTTATTTTTGAGACTTGCATCACAGTTACTTGCCATCAACCTTGATATGGGGTTGTCCATCTACAGTTACTTTGAGATATATTTGGTTCCAGCTAGGAATTTCCTCACTTACTACATGCTCCATGTAGTTTTCAATGATCTTGAATTTAGCTCTCTCAAGGTAGCTTGGATCCAGTTTGGTTTGGGGTTCATCCATTCATTGTTTCTGTGCCTCCACGGGGCTTGTAGGATCATAACTGACATAAGATCCACTCTAAAGCTATTAATCAATTCCTTCTTCTTCCCTTTGAACAAACCAATCTTTCAGATTGAGATGTGGTAATGAGCCTGTCTTTAATCCTGAAAACATGAACCACATAGCTCTAGCAAAAGGGCATCTGAAAAAAGAGTGTACCTCATCTTCTCTTTTGGGTTAGAGAGACCTTCGCTAGACACCTTCCTTCGATATTTGTATTGGAACCTGGGGACTGCTGCTAAGATTTCACTTCTATTAAGATATTTGACTTTGGAAATAATACTAACTTCCTCTTGGGGGTGCCATTGGTGCAGAACCTTGTCACTGTTGTTGATAAAGAAAAGAAAGGATGATTGTTGCCAGAGCTATCCGTTGACTCTATTCCTCATAAGAGATGGGACTTGCTTATTCTCCTTATAGGTAAATCAAACCTCTTATGAAGAGGATCTGGAAACTCGGTACGAAAGGGCTTTATACCTTCGAACGATAGGAAATGATAATCACATAGAGAAGAAAGTGTGCTTTCTTCCCTTTCAAATAGAAGGAAAATCCTCCTTTAAAGCGCTAAGAGAACAAGTATGACACGTAGCTTCATCCAGCTTCACCCTTATACTCACATTCAATATGGTGGGAAGGGAGTTCGCAGCAGCCCTCCATAAGAATATATTTCATCTATTATGAATTTTCAGATTTCAGGTGCACCTCCACACATTTGGGTTTGGGACTGTCTCATGTGTTTAAGTCCGCATTAGATTGTGGTAGATTTGCTTCACTGTGACAAGACCTTTTTTGCTGTCCTTACACACCCATTGATCAAGTGACAACTAATTAAGGATATAGCAATAATACATGATTATTGTTGTATAATTCAACTAACACCTTTACTAGGTCCCTACACGGGAACCTAAGTTATGAAGTTTTTTCCGGATGTTTTAGACTTTAATTCATGAATTTATCCTTAATATGATGGTGGTGATGTTTTTCTATAATTCTTGTACTTCATTTTACACAATCGTAGCGTCATGACCAGGGTTATTGACCGGTAAAAGATGATGTTCGAGATAGATTGATGAGTATCCTAGAAACCAAGAGCGATAGCAGCCCACATATCATTATAGACCGTGAGGTAAAGCGTTAGGGTGTGAATTATATGCATGCTAGGAAAGGTATATTTATGGACCTGGAGCTGACGGATAACAAATCCAGCGTAGCCCTACATGAGACCAGGAAAAGATTGCTGGATAAATGCGTGACCATGAGCATGACATAATTATGTGTTTCGTAAAAAAGTTCGAAAAATGGAATAACCTTGGGGACATAACGATATAACCCGGATTTACCGGTATTACTTGACGTCCTAGTGCACTTGCTAGAGTACGCATAGAAAACGCGTCAGCAGACCAGAAACATGACTCTCCTTCCCTTTACTACTATATGAGATAACTATTCCACCACTTCTAGCTAGCTTGGTGGCGAGGATTTGATCTCACTGTTATTCTCGTAATACTGGTGTCTTTGATTTTCCATTTAGACAAAGTAGATACTGGTTGGAGACTTGGAGTCTTGTGCTAGAGCTCAGAGCCTTCGGCCCTTATATGTCAAAACCATCACGTCTTTTCCTTTGTTGCTTCCATCAGCAGTGATCCTGAGAATCCCATCTCCTGCTTTCCCGAGGGGATCTTGTATTACTGACATGTGCTCTCCATGGGCTTTTAGGTTGTCCGTTTCGGTTTCTTCCATGTCCATGGACGTATTTGAATGAGTGAGTGATCCAAAAACGTCTTCATGAATTAGTTGAGAATCGTTATTGTAATCTTTATCGAGTCCAGGACGTGTTGTGATCGTCTCCCCATCTAGCCTTGGGCATTGTTTACTTCCTGAGATGCTGCTTATAGATCAACCAATCTCCATAGTCAGCATCTATATTGGGGTAGTTTGGCTAAGCTAAATTATCAAATAGATAGATTATCATTAATATGGGCAAAAATCCACATTTTCCGCGGAATAAAACGGACCCGGGTGCGAAGAAACCGGTACTGGGTCAAAGGTAACCGGGACCGGGTCAATGAAGAGGGGACAAGATTTTTCACACTTTCTGCCACGTGTCGCTGGGTAATTGGTTGTTTGACCGGATGATTAACAGTCGGGCCCTGTTCCATGTAATCCGGAACCGGGTGACAAAAAGACACGCTTTCTCTGCATTATGCGACACGTGTCACGCCGCGAATGAGTGGTTGACCGACGGGTGCATGGGAATCTTCCACCAGACATTCCCCTCATTTTCAACATCCTCATGACTCCTTTTCACCCGTGATTCCTCCATTAAACCCCTTTCTTTCCCCCTACAAAGACCGACCAATTCCCATTTCTCCCACTCCTTCATCAATTCATCCAATCTTTTCACTAACTTCTCCATCTCCCCTCAAACATTTGCTATGGCTTCCCGTAGCGTTGTTGAACGTCTTCCCCTCAACGATGTAAGACGCCCGCACAATAATCTTCCACATTCGGTAACACGCTACAACATCGCCTTATTTTCGGACGTCCAAAAGATGAGGTACGATGAGCTCTCATTTCGTAGTGTTTATTCTGGTCGTGGCATAGACTTGGAAGACAAGTATTACGAATATGCTATGAAAAACTTGGACAATATGGGTTGGCAGTTGATGGCTAACCTTAAATCCAAGGTTTATCCCATGTTGGTTCGAATAATTTTCGCAACCATGGAGGTGGTGGAAGTTCCAGGACACGTTAGCTACCCTGTTGCGTGCTTGAAGGGCCAGTTTCTGAATTTAACTGAAGAGGCATTGGGTCACGCCTTGGGAATCTCGACTTCGGGGGACAAAATTTTCTTCACCAAATTGGAGGACCTCCCGAAACATGTGGAAATGTCCATGGAGTACTACTATGGGTCGTTTTGCACGAACCGATACCTCGTCCCAACGGAATTAAAATCTTCTGAGATCCAGCCCAAGTAACGCCTACTAAAACATTTCCTTGCAAACACTATACTACTGCGGACAGGTCACGGCGATGAGGTAGACACATTTCTTGGCTTTATGATTCATTGTTTTGCTATCCTTCGTCAATTGTGTTTACCTTTCATATTGCAACGTGTCATGTTTAAGTGCATTGGTGGTGGCAATAAGCAACAATGCATCCCATACGGTGCATGTTTTACGACAATCATGTCGTACTTTAAAATTATTTCGGATTTTGAGGACATCGTTGATGATACTGAGCGACCCATTGATCGGTCTGCGGTAATCCGGACTTCTGGGACAACAGGAACTAGGTGATGATGCAGGACCCTCCACCGGGAACCGTCGAAGCACATCAGACGCTCCCCGTCGTAGAGTGCCAGTTAGTAAGACGACACAAAGTTCATCCAGTTCAAGGGAACAGCAGTTGACCTTAGCGGAGGTTAATGAGAATGTAAACAGGGTTGACCATAAATTTAGCAAACTTAAGAAGTTTATGAAGAGAAGTATGAAGAAGGTGGAGGCTCAAATTACTGCTCTGTTCCAAGGTCGTCGTCCATCTTCACCGACGTTTTCCGAAAGTCCTGACTCTACGGAGCCAACGTCATCATCCGCCCGTCATTGTAGTCACTTAAAATGTTTGGCTATTAAGTGTAACTTCATTTCTAGTTTCCTAAAATGTCTAGTTTCTTGGTTGTGAACGTATCATTTTTATTTTAGTTTAGTTTTAATGTCCTTCGTTTTTAGTTTAACTTAGTAGTGTTTACTGTAGTTGTAGTGAAGGTGTCTTGTAAGTTATTTGTGTACTAGATGGAATTTTAATGAATTATTCGCGTTGTAACGAAATATGATAGTTTATGTTTGTTGGTGACGATTTTAATAGAAGCAGTAAGTAAAAGGAAAAAAATACTATCAAATGAGGAGAAACGTCAAATTTTCATAATTAAAATTACATTAATAATCGGATGCCATAATTAACACTGCAAGGGAGTACATTTTATTCATTGGGACCCACCACGAAAGATGTTATTTGGTCCCGTATTGCTAGCATGGTGGCGTCATCGGTCATCGTTGATGGGTCGTAAGCTCTGAAGCTAGAACTTGTTCCGAAAATAGCATTAACATGGGTTTGTTGTTGTTGTCGATGTCGTACACCATATCGCTCGGCAAACCTGAACCACGCATCTCTTCGGTCGTGTCTTCTCACAAAGTTGTGCAATGCCATGGTCAAACCTACCATCGTTACTTGTACATGGTACTTGTATGAGGGAATAGATTCTCGTATTTTCCATCGAGTCTTCCATACTCCAAAAGTGCTCTCAATAACACTTCGCAAGGAAGCATGGCACCGGTTGAACTTCTCCTCCGCGTTTCCTGGGGCATCTCCCTGGCGAAACTGTGATAGATGGTACATCGGTTCTCCTTTGTACGGAGCTAGGAACCCTTGCATATTCGGGTATCTGGCATCAACCAAATAATATTTTGCAACTGGTGGTAATGGGAAACACATGCTGGGATTCTTTAAAACGTTGTATAAAATGCGCGTGTCGTGAGTACACCCTTCCCAGTCCGCTGAAACATACGTGAAACACATGTCAAAATCACATATGGCAAGCACATTATGGGTTGTGTAACCTTTCCTTCGAACGTAGTTTATGTTATCTTCTTCTGCCACCCGGACTTGCACATGTGTGCTATCCATAGCTCCAATGCAATCCTAAGTCACCCGCATGCTCATTGTTATTAAATCGTTTCATTTAGCAACAAATCGGAATTATCTAGTTTGGAAATACCTTGAAAGCTGGCCAATACATCTCGTTGTTGCGTATGTGTTCATGGGTCTCGCCATTAAAGGTTGGTGCAGTCCACTCTGCAACCATCTTGCTTTCGGCCTCCAGGACATAATAGAAATGGCGATGAATGTGTTGGGTTTTGACGTAGGTTACACAGCGGAATAACAATTTTTTTATCCTACTCAAATCCCACCAAGGATCACAGGTGAAGCATCATTACATGATGAAAGGGATAAAGGTTACCTCAGCCATACCAGGCTGGGACGATCACATACAAAGAATAGTATCTTTGTCTCTAGGGTATCCACACGAATAGACCTCAACCGGGCTTCCTCTCCAATGGTGCTAGAAATCTGAGAAGAAGGATGAACTTGGACATGCATGGGCTGGATCACATCCATCTACGCGTCAAAGAGAGGACACAGCATCTCCATGCCGTGGGCACAAGAGGGGTGGCGGCAATGGTGGCCGACGGCTCCATGGGAGGGGCGGCTAGGGCTTGGCCGAACCTCTATGTGAAGAAAACTCCTTTTCTTCCTTTTTCTCTAGCTCTCTAGTAAACTGTGTTGTGTAGGATTTTGTTAAGCATGAATTCTCATAGCCTATAAATCCTATTTATAGTTAGAGGAATTCCTCTTTTCCCATAAATCCAACAATGTGGGATTGATTAAGTATGAATTCTCTAGCCTATAAATCCTATTTATAGCTAGAGATATTCACCTTTCCCCATAAATCCACCAATGTGGTACTAGTTACATTCTAGCCCACAATTGCTCTTTAGTCCAACTAATGAGCACAGTTTACACTTTAGTCCAACTAATTCATTATTGCTATTTAGTCCAACTAATTAGCAATAATCCCAGCTTGATCTATTATTGTGTGTGACCCTGTAGGTTCCTAATTACGTGGCAGTAATAATAATTATTACAAACATTGAGTGGTATCTAGCAATACATCAATGCTCCCAAGTAATAGGAATGTCAGTGATCTGACTAACCTCTGTGACCAATGTTACACTGTTGTATAGTCCCTTTGTCTCGTCTATTCGGATTGGACACAAGACATGGAGTGTCACACTTGTATATCCAATCCATAGTTTCTCGATATGTGAGTAGACTTAGATAAACAAATAACATCAATACATCAATATCCCATATTGATTTATTTGAGCATGGCCATGCATTTTTCTAAGTCTCACTCATAGAGTGGCCATGGATATTTACTTTAGTCATGTGGGAGGGACAAATCCTCTCTACATCACTACGATCTCTCAGCTTGCTTCATATCATCTCTGATTAAAGCCTTTATAGTTACCCAGTTACGGTGTAACGTTTGACGATATCAAAACATGATAATTCACAACTAGAGTATCTAGTGACTTCAAGTCTAAGGATCACAACACCATTGTCGCTATGAGAAGCGCTTGTGACATTCACATAACTCCCATGTAGCCTAGCCCTGGCCAAACGCTTCATCAACCAATTGTACCGCGCTTGTTGATTCCCTACTGCGATGAAACTTTCTCGATTACAAATTTCCTGAAAGAAGTCGACACACTCAGAGAACGTGTCACTCTCATAAACCATGCCAGGGTATTCACGACAATAGCAAGACAATCATCCACCGTGCGCCCAACACGGTCATGTGTTGTGGTGACGACGAGATTACCATGGTGATGGATTATTTTCTGGGCCTGGAATGCCTCTGTCAAGTTGACCATCACCTCCTGCCGGCTGGAGCTACCATAATTGCGGCGCATGCGTTTCCTAGAGTCCAATGACCCGCTACCCTGAGTAGTATCCCAATCACTTGGTGCCTCAAGCGGAGAGCTCCAGGTGTCCTCCAAGTCCGCAGAGGTGCGATCCGGTCGTGGTGGGGTGCGATACCTGCTTGCTTCTGCTCTTTCATGCGGTGATGGCTCAGCATAGGGGGTCCACGAGTACTCCCCATTCTCGGTGATTTTCGGAAAGGCCTCGTGCTGCAATTCCTTGTGTGTGAGACCCTTCGTCATGAACTTCCTCGCATCCGGCTCTCGCTGTAGGTAAAAATAAGAAGTTAGCAAGCATAAAACAACAATAAATGATTACAAGAGAAGAACCGGTCACATTACCCCAACGAGATTCGCCTAGCCTTGAGCCGACATCGTGAACGTACCCTTCTCCTCGTCCCACCCCAATCCAGTCTCCTTGGTCGTGATTCTTACCCATAACTTGAAATCTCGCTTAAGTTGGTCGAATTTATTTTAAATTTTTTGTTGAGTTAAAATCACATTTTATTTTTCTGACATGGCCAATATGATGTTACTGTATCCTGTTTTATGAATTTCTTTACCACGAAAATTTCCTTAGATTTTTCAGAAATTATTAAATTCATCAACAGTTCAATTTTATCATCTGACCAAGCAGCCTTATCAACCAAAACTTCCCTTCAGGTGTCGTGGACGAGGGTGCATGAGATGTGTTGGAGATGCGAGATTTACCATGGTTGCGAGCCCGAAGCACCTCCAATTCATTGACATCCAAAGCAGGATTGAACACATGCCCATTCTCCCCACAAGCAATGCTCCTTGCAATCGGAACATCGAAAAGCTGACAAAGCCCGCCAAAATTGGATGTGATGTAAAGAGGGTGTCGAGGTCGATGGCTCGGCACATTCAGCTGATTTTTGTTCAGACCACCCTCTTGCTCCCTAACCCATCTCAAGAACGGGACACGGAGGAAGTCCACCTGGTGTCTCAATTGGTCCGGTGTGTGGGAACGACCAGTGTGAAGCAACATGTCACTGGCAATCGTATCAAATGCAGGACGAGAAAACTAAGACCCACGCATGTGGCCTCTTTCTTTCTGTTCACCTAGCAACTGAATGTAAATCCGCCAATCATCGCAGCTTCATTACCTCGGGTGTTCAATGACACTCATGCCGGCGTTGCGGTGACCAAGTGTTGTTCCTCTTCCGCCGTGCATGTATTCAACAAACAAGTTATGAAGTATCCAACAAACATAATCATCTAATAAAAGAAATACTAGTAAGTACCTAAAAGTGTTTGTGAAACTTCAGAGTTTTTCGAAGCCGGTATGCACTTGTTTGCAAGTGGAGGCAATGGGACAAGTGGTGGCAGGGGCAGCCATTTTATAGACCATGAAATAAGGGGGCTGGATCCGGTTCTGGATTACCCGGACCCGGTTACCAACCAGCCGGATCCGGCTATCTATCAATTGGGTCCGGTTATTTTCGGTAGCTACGAGAAAGTATTAAAAAACCATCAGGATCCGGGTAACTTTGTTACGGGATTCGGGTATCACCGAAATTCCATTAATCTATCTAGCTTAGCCAAACATGTGAGATTATTTTTCATTAATCTATCCTAAAATATAGCTTTGCCAAACATGGCCATTGTCTTTTTCAAACCCCTCCTCGTGCCTACACAGATCGTTGTAACGGGAGAGGCACCTACAACAAGCACATACGTGGGAAATACATTCATATTCAAAATCAAACCAATTTTTTCCTCCCAAGCTGTAATGAGACATAAACTTTACAATGGCTTGTCTACCGGGATTTTGAGTCTAACACTCGTATAATCCCCTCAGCGCCGATAATAATACTTTCATCTGCATCCACAATAGCCACGCAAAAAAAATACAGGTTGTACCCACTCTTAAAAGGATTCAAAGACAATGTTGTTCATGTTGACAGAAGCGTTCCACGGTTGTTACAGAAGCATGTTCATGTCAACTGAGTCCATAGATTCCTTGATAGGGAACTTGAAAACAAGTATATTATGTTCTGTTTCGTTTATGCTTACGCAGACCCGTCTTTAGCCAGCGGCCATTTAAAACCCTGCCTAGGGCCCCCAAGAGATGGAGGGCCTCACAATTGCAGAGAGACTAAAGGGTATGTTAGAAATTTAAGATATTTTTTTTCTTTTCTTTACAATTTGTTGATATAGTATTAACATTTCACTTGTTGCCATTTTCATCAGCGCTATTCTCAGAAGGTTTCCCTTTATTTATACCTGTATCCACCAAAAAAATTAATATGTCCATAAAATAATTGTAATAACTATCCTAGCAGTTTGGAAAGAAAAAAATGATTTCTTAGGGTAAATTACATATAAGTGACATGTGGTTTGGGCCCGATTCGTATAAAAGACCCATGGTTTGAAAAGTTACAGTTAAGTAACCTGTGGTTCCACCATGTTTCAGATGAAAATGTGTTAATATAGGACTATTCGTTTGTTCTAGATTCCGAGTTTGTAGGAGGCGACTTCGCCGAGGACCCTTACTACGACTTCTAGTCACCGTGCTAGTTTGTGTGCCAAGCTCTATTTGAACCAAGTAAGTACACATGTGTAGTCCTTACCTTCAAATGAGTTATTGTGCGTGTGCTTTATAAATGTGTGATCTTCTGAATATTACCGTTTTTGAGATATCTTTAAAAAAAGTACCTTTTGTGGAAAATGCTTTTGAAAATTATGTTGATACTATGAAACAACGACTGGAATAATACAATATAACTAGGGCGACGTACAGGGTTGTTTTTGTGATATGGCTACGGCCGGAGACGCACGTCGGCGAGTCTCCCTTGTATTTATGAATATCTACGGCTGGAGGCGCATGTAGGCAAGTCTCCTTTATATTATGGCTACGACCGGAGACACATGTCGGCGAGTCTCCTTTGTATTTGCGAGTCTCCTTTGTATTTATGAATATCTACGACTGGAGCCGCATGTCGGCGAGTCTCCTTTATATTATGGCTACGGCCAGAGAAGCATGTCGACGATTCCCTATGTTACTATGAAACTATAGTGAGCTACCTATACTAGTAAGGATCACTACAGTATAAGGGTGTCGACACTTAAGGCCTTATAGTTTGAATTAGAGCGGGGAATGACATTTTCTGAACGCTCGGGTGAAATAGGATTTGATAGACCCTATAATGTACCCTGCTGTGATTCATTGCGATCCCCCTGTATACATCGTACCAGCTAAACGAAACGATCATGATCCCTTATTATATTGATTTAACTCGTCTTTCCAATTAATACTTGTTAAGCCCTAAAACTCTTTTTACGTGTTGTGGTGTGTTACTTACTCAGTTTTTACTGATCAAAATTTTCTGCGGTCGGCTTTTGTCATTTGAAAACCCGCAGGTCGAGAATAAGGTGGGGGAATGCGCACACATGAGCTAAATACTATGATGAAGCTGCTAGTAGACTTTCACATTTTGATGTCAATCATTTTTTTTTCATTTAAACAATATTCTTGTGTTTCTTTCAAACGATGTTGGAGGTTTTCTCCTTTTATTTCAATAAAGTACTTTTTGGATTCTCGTTTGGTTGTACTAGCAAGGATCCAGGGTGTTTCATCAACACCACAAGGCACACAACCACCCGATCTACAACTTCTTTTCAGAAATCAGAGAGTTTCAGGGAGAAGAAGGCGGGCAAAATCCACATCGTCAGCGGCGACTCCCTATCGAGAAAATAGGGTCGCGATGTGCATAAGAAAGCTTCGACCACGTCGATTCTCGACGCCATCGAGCTTGCTAAACATAAAGCTCTAGCTATTGCCGATGGGCTTGTTGCTGCAGCTCACAAAAGGGGTTTCATGGCGATAGAGCAGAGGATCGAATGTGATTTTCTGTTGAATCCACAACAAGGGTCAACCAACAGTAAAAGGTCTTCTCTTTAAAATTCTCATATTTTTCTCAAAAAACCAAAGATTTCAGAGGGCACTACCATACCCAAAATCTCTGTATCTACTAGCCTCTCAACTATCCACCCACCCACAATTTTTGGTTGTGGAATCCTACTGTTAGCATCCAGGAGGCTGTGGCCCGGCCAATCTGAGAAATTGAAAGGCACAAATCTTACTTAGAGCATCTGAAAACCTCTTTTGACGGTAGTACGACCTTCAAGCTGCCTAAAACTACTGATGGGGCTGCATACTTGTGAAAAAATCCAGTGTGCGATAGGGATTTTGTTCATGTGAAAATGGCTACAAAATCAAGAAATTACGCAGCATACAGCAGGAAAGAGCTTTTGGCGATGCGTTTTTGCTCGTTTCCCTCGAAAGACATACTGAAATTTTGTGCAAAAATGAACTTAGAACTGGGTTCTTGCGATTCCAGTAAAGCTCGAGGTCGCATCTCGTCACTGGTCCTCTGCTCCGTGCACTGGTGCTCTCGTCACAGTCGGATTTTTCGTCGTCTCTTCGAAGCTGTTTTCGCCGCATCTCCACTTCCATCGAACTGGTTGCTGCCCTCTCTCCGCATCTAAGGCCCTTGTCTCTGTGTAGTGCCATTCAACACACATTTTCCTTTGTGTGACTCAAAAATTGCGTGTCAGTGTGCTAGTCTTGTTCACACAGTGGGTACCAACCACCAAGTATTAAACTATTAATTGCATTGTGGGTTTCAAATCCACTGGTGCAAATTATTTTGTGTGGGTCAAACAGTTGTTGTGTCCTTTATGACCCCTGAATCTTTGGGGTATTTGGTACTGTTATTCTTTGCCAGTTCTGCTTCTCTTTGTGGTCACCCGTCATGTCGACCGCCAAGCAAACCGCTGCTCCCCCTTTAGCACGCCCAGTAAATTGTAATCGTCATCAGTCTGGCCGAAAAGATCGTGAACGCCCTCAGAAACACCCTACCCCACCTGCCTCTCCTCACGGTAGCTGGGTGTGGTGTCCTGCCCCATCATCCACGACTGCTCCATCGTGCTTATATTCCCTAACACCTGGATGGACACAGTCAGGACATCTCCGCCTACAGTTACGTCAGGTATTCTTGGTCCAGGACCTTCTCAGCAGGGCCTCACAGCCGCTTCTGACTACCCGACTGCTACTGATTTGGGATCTCCGTTCTCTGGCATGACACTCAAAGTTCCGGATCAGAATTGGTATCTTGATTCCGGCGCATCTTCTCATCTCACTCCGCAGTCAGGTATACTCTCCTCTCTATCGTCATCTTGTCCTTTTCCTAACATACTTGTGGGAAACGGCTCTAGCATTCCAGTGAAAGGATCCTGCAATCACACCCTTACCGCCAACTCCCGTTCCCTTCACCTTAGAAATGTCTTACTCACCCCAAACGTTATAAAAAAACCTAGTTTATATTCGTCAATTAACTACTGACAACAATGTTTCCGTTGAGTTTGACCCTTTTGATTTTTTTGTAAAGGACTTACGACCGGGAGCTCTTTTACAAAGGAGCAACAGTTCGGGTGATCTCTATCCATTCCAGTCTGTCCCACCACCGTCGTCTGCTGTCTCTTTTGCTGCTCTTCTTGCTTCCGTTTGGCACAACCGCCTTGGTCATCCCGGGCGTCTAGTTTTAGATTCGCTTCGTAGTAGTCATTTCATTTCTTGTAGTAGGCATAATTCATAAGCTCTTTGTCATGCTTGTCAAATTAGTAAACACGTGCGTTTTCCTATTTCACCATCTACTTCTTCTACTTCTAGTCCATTTGACATTGTTCACAGTGATTTATGGACATTTGCGGTCTTAATCAAATCGCACTACAAATACTACCTACTCCTATTAAATGACTATACCCATTTTCTCTGGGTTTTCCAACTTAAACAGAAAAGCGAAGCGATATCAAAATTTAAACAATTCACTACCTTCGTACAAACTCAATTTGAGCGACCCATCAAAACTTTTCAATGTGACCTTGGTGGAGATTTCGATAATGAATCTTTTCACTCTCACGCCATTAATCATGGACTTGTCTTCCGTTTTGCGTGTCCTCAGACGTCATCTCAAAATGGCAAAGCTGAACGCATGATTCGTCGAATCAATGGCATCAGTCGTGCCCTCCTAGCTCAGGCCTCCCTTCCAACCTCTTTCTGGGTTGAGTCTCTTCTGACTGCTGTCTACCTTCATAACATTCTTCCCACCAAAGTCCTTGGCAACAATATTCCTACTGTTTCCCTCTACCATTGCTCACCATCCGATGAGCACCTCTACACGTTCGTATGCTTGTGTTACCCGAACCTCTCTGCCACCTCACCTCACAAGCTTGCACCATGCTCTGTTCGATGTGTTTTTATGGGGTACCCTCTTAATCATCGTGGGTACAGGTGTCTAGACTTGAGTACTGGTCGGGTTCACACTTCCCGTCATGTCACCTTTGATGAGACGGTGTTTCCTTTCTCCACTCCTGGGTTTGTGTCTCCCACTGTCCACAGGACGTCTGATCCCGCTGACAGTCTTCTTTCTCCCCATTTCACTCATCGTGCTCATAACCCTGTGGCACACACACCCTCACCCACCCCTCATAGGGAATCCACATCCCCGCCTGCACCTACTAGGGCACCCACACAGCTTTCCTCGTCCAGGACCCTTGTGGAACCTTTTCCTCAACACTACGTCCGTCGGTCTGTGTCCACTCGCCCTCCTACTATACCCTCTGTGCCTGTGTTACCTGACCCCCCTGAGTCACCCACACCGAGCCCCGTGGCCACTTCTCCTCCCCATATCTCTCCTCAGATGACCACCAGATCCATGCATGGCATAGTCAAACCAGTCACCCGTCTCACTTTAGCGGCCTAGCCACCGGACTCCATCTCGCCCCTTCCCAAATCCCCCATCCTAGCCTTGTCAGATCCTCATCGGAAAGCGGCCATGGATGATGAGTTTGGAGATATGGTTACGAACCACACTTGGGATCTGGTTCCTCACCCGGCAGGGGCTAATGTTCTGCGATCTATGTGACTCTTTCGCCACAAGTTTCGCGCTGATGGTAGTCTGCAGCGCTATAAGCGTGATTGGTAGCTAATGGGAAGTCCGAGATGGTTGGGATTGATTGTGAGGAGACTTTCAGCTCGGTTGTCAAACCGACCACCATCCGTACAGTTCTCAGCATTGCCGTCACGCGCTCTTGGCCTATTCGTCAGCTGGATGTCAAGAACGCTTTTCTTCATGGTGATCTCTCTATACATGCATCAGCCCCTGGCTACCGCGACGCACGCCATCCTGACTTTGTCTGCCGGTTACGAAAATATTTATATGGTCTGAAGTAGGCTCCCTGTGCTTGGTTTCAGCGATTTGCCACCGTCCTCACACAGACTATCAGTTTCTCTGGTTGCATGTGACGAGTCTCTCTTTGTATACAGTCGTGGCTCAGACATCGTCTACCTCCTGCTATATGTGGATGATATCGTCATCACTGGGTCGTCTCCGGTTTTCTTGGATCAGATTGTCTCCCAGATCTCTGGAGAATTTGCTATGACTAATCTGGGCCATCTGCATTACTTTCTGGGCATTGCTGTCACCCGTGATTCGTCCGGCTTGTTCCTGTCTCAGCATCAGTATGCGACCGAAATTCTTCGTCGTGCCTCTATGTCGACCTGTAAGTCTACTGCCACCCCTGTTGAGGTAGGAAGTAAACTCACAGCTACATCTGGCCCACCGTTTGCTGATCCTACATTATACAGCAGCCTTGCTGGGGCTTTGCAGTACCTCACGTTCACTCGACCAGACATCCAGTATGTAGTTCAGCAGGTTTGTCTCTTCATGCATGACCTCCGTGAGCCGCACTTTCATGCCCTGGGTCCGGAATTTGCTTATTCAGCTTCGTGTCACCCCGCCTCGGGCCACTGTCGTGTATTGCGACAATGTGAGTGATGTCTATCTCTCTGGTAATCCTTTTCAGCATCAGCGCACTAAGAATGTTGAGATTGATCTACACTTCGTTCGTGAGAAGGTTCGTTTGGGTCAGCTTCTCGTGTTTCACATTCCAGCATATTATCAGTACGCCGACATCTTCACCAAGGGTCTTCCTCGGCCCTTGTTCCAGCGCTTCCGTTCCAGTCTCAGTGTTGGCGCGCCTACAGTTTCGACTGCAGGGAAGTAATAGTTGTAGGACTCGTCTTGTAATTACTAGAGGACTAATTTATGTAATTAGTGTTATAATTACCTATTTAAAGGTGTGAATACTCAATGAAAAACCACAGAAGATTTCTCCCACTTTCAGCAAAGTCGTTCTGAACATTCTTCTTTCCCCAACGATTTTGTTCCGTACATCAATCGTCGGACAAATCAGGACAAATTCATAAGGCGTTCAACAAATATCTCTGTGAAGGATCAAGAAAAGCTTAAAGGTATGTGTCAGATTCCTGTGATTTTTAAGCGTTGTTCCAAGAAAGGAAGGAGTTTTTATGATGCTTCTCCAGGAAAAAATGCCAAGTTTTATCCACATCCCCTCTTCAAAGAAACATCTGCCCACAAAAAAGTTGAACCTTACCAAAGTGGAAAGATAACCAGCATCTCCTCCCAACCTCCATCTTACCCAGTAACATTTTGAGAAAGAGAACTCATGCACACCCGCTCTCAAGTGCCACACCCTTTAACCAAAAACCAAATTCACCTCTAACCACCCCCATTACAAATGCTCCATCCTCTGCTCCAGACCCCTTTAAGCCTCCTAACCCCTCCGGCCTCCTTTCCCCTTGTGACACAAAGAAACGGACTCGGACTTGGTTTCGCCATCAACAACTTCGGAGTTCGAAAAGACGATGTTCAAATATTGCTATTAGTCGCTGAGTAATAGCTTGCTCTTCTGGTTTCTGCAACCTGCCGTTGATACAAAGCAACACTTCGCGGAAACGAAATCTCCAATTGAATGAGAAACCTTCTAAAGTGAAGTTTCTGAAAGCTGAGGGGTCTCTACAACGCTTTCATCTCAGTGATGTTTGTCTTGATCTGGGTTTTCTAGATTTCATTATTTCTGGGTTTTATGTTGATTTTCCGAGTAAGAAGGTAAACACATTTGTGATTTTGTGTTGCTGGTGTAGTCATTGACTGGTGGTGTGAAGGAGGACTGGTGGTTGTGGTGGTGTTGTTTTTGGTAAATAAGGTAGAGAGAGGGAAAACATCAGAGAAATGTTAGAAGAAGGGGAAGGGTAAAATTGTAAAAGTGACAGTTTTCTTATTCTTCGTGCCCTCTCCAATGGGTAGGAAGAGAGGGAACGGAGTGGTAATTTGTAGTTGGAATCAAGTAGTAGATGCTGAATTGATGTTAAAAAGTGTACGATTCTACTTTCGACGGTGGCGTTGAATCACATCGACGATTGAGTTGGCTTTGTTCAATTTTGGGTTGAATTTGGAGTGGCGGTCTGTGGTGGTCATGGAGGTGATGGTGGTGGTCATGGCGATGAGGGTAATGCCCTCAAATAAAAGTCATGTGCCCGGTGAAGAGAGTGAAAAATTGTATTGATTGAGTGATGAATTACAATTTACAAAGGCTAGCTATTTATACACAATTGCCTATGACATATTGTCTAGATAAATTGTATGAGGTCCTAGAGATTAGGAAACAAATAACTATAGTAGGAAACAAATAATCACAATTATAGGCTAGAAATTAGCATTGACCAATAATCCTAATTATTCTCAACATCCCCCCGCAAGATGGACGACCTTTGGGAAAGTCCGATATTGGACATCAACATTTGAAATCGTGGTCGAGGGAGAGGCTTAGTCAAGGCATCGACAAGTTGATCATCATTGGCAATAGGCACAACGCGAAGAGACCCAGCTTGTACTTTCTCGCGAATAAAGTGGAAATCAAGAGCCACATGTTTCATTCGAGAATGGAACACTGGATTCGCACTCAGACTTGTAGCTCCAAGATTATCACAGTAAACCACAGGGGCGATGGGAGCTTGAGGTGAAGTTCAGAGAAGAGACTGGCCAGCCATGTGAGCTCGGCACTAGCATTTACAACAGAGCGATATTCAGCTTCAGTGGATGACCGGGCTATAGTTCTCTGTTTCTTAGAGCTCCAAGAAATGGGATTGCGACCGAGATATACAATGTAAGCACCAGTAGAGGTAAAATCATCTTGGTTACCACCCCAATCCGAGTCCGAATAAGCATGAAGAACTAGAGGGGAGTTGCGATGAATAATAATACCATGAGTTAGAGTGCCAGCAAGGTACCTCAAGAGTCGCTTGAGGGCTGCCCAATGACAAGTCGTCGGTGCATGCATAAATTGGGATAACTTGTTGACAGCAAAAGCAACATCCGGGCGAGTAAGGGATAAATATTGCAAACCTCCAACAAGGGTACGGTATTCAGTAGGATTTTCATGGGCCGGACCATCACGGAGATTTAGCTTTAGGGTCGAGTCCATAGGAGTGAAGGCGGATTTCGCATCAGACATATGAGCTCGAGCAAGGAGATCGGAGGTATACTTTTGTTGATTCAAGAATAACCCTTTGGAGCACGGTTGAACCTCAACACCAAGAAAGTAGGATAGATATCCAAGGTCTTTGAGTGAAAACCGAGCTGATAGAGAGGATATAAACGCGGCAACAGCAGAGGTACAGGAGCCGGTAACAATAATATCATCGACATGTACCAAGACAAATAGAGAATGAGAGCCATGGTATATAAATAAAGATGTGTCCGTAGCCGTATTTCGAAACCCGGCAGCAATGAGAAAGGAGCGAAGCTCAGTATACCAAGCACGAGGTGCCTGTTTGAGCCCATAGAGGGCCTTCTTTAGACGACACACATGGTTGGGCTTTGATGGGTCGGCAAAGCCAGGTGGTTGAGCCATAAAAACGGAGTCAGTGAGCGTGCCCTGAAGGAAAGCATCATTTATATCAATTTGACGGAGTGGCCAATTGTTGGTAACAGCAAGACTTAGTATTAGACGGACCGTAGCTGGTTTTATAACGGGGCTAAAGGTTTCAGTATAGTCGATGCCAGGCCGTTGGAGAAAGCCTTTGGCAACAAGACGGGCTTTGTGCTTGTGAATGGACCCATCGGGATTGTATTTGACCCGAAAGACCCACTTACAACCAACAAGGTTTTGGGAGGATTCTGGAGGAACAAGTTCCCATGTTTGATTCTTCTGGAGAGCTGCAAATTGTTCTTCCATGGAAGCACGCCACACAGGATCAATAAGAGCTTGTTTTATGGTTTTGGGTTCAGTTGGGTGTAGTTGAGCAGTGAGGTTCAGTTTGGCGATGGGTTTGAAGATTCCATGGGATGCACGAGTGGCATGGTGTGGTTGAGGATTCGGGTTGGGGGAAGGGGTAGGAGAGGAATTGGTAGATGTGGGAGATGTAGTGGCAGCAGAGGAAGTGAGTGAGGTAGTAGAGGCAGGGGAGGTGGGATTGGAGGGCAAGGTGGTGGTGGGAATAGGAGTGGAAGGAGGGGTATCGGATTGAGGTAGGATTTGGGTTGGGGTTTCGAGGATGGGTAAGGAGAAATTGCACCATTCGTCAGAAGAGGGGAGGGAAGACGAGGAGGGCAGGGTAGGCTAGTTGGCAAAGGGATAGGAGTGATCAACAAATCGCACATGGCGAGAACTGTATACACGATTTGTCGCGAGATCAAGGCATAAGTAAGCATGTTGGGAAGGGGAATAACCAATGAAAACACACGCTATAGAGCGAGCATCAAGTTTGTGGTTGGAGTAGGGGCGAAGCCAGGGGTAGCAGAGGCTTCCAAAATTTCGAAGGTTTTGGTATTTGGGTGTGGTGTTGAAGAGGCGGAGGTATGGAGAGTCATTTTGAAGAGTAGAAGTGGGCATACGGTTTATGAGATAGACAGCTGTTTGGAAAGCATATGGCCAGTATGCGAGAGGCATAGAGGCATGAGAGAGGAGAGCAAGACGAGTGTCAACAATGTGCCTGTGCCGTCGTTCCGCAAATCCACTGTGTTCGGGAGTGTGTGGGGGGGGGGGGGGAATTTAAATGTTGAATGCCAAACCTAGCAAAGTCAGGTTTAAGTTTGTCAAATTCACCCCCATTGTCAGAATAGAATGTTAAGATAGGTCTGGAGAATTGTTTCTCCACCAAGTTTTTAAAGGCTAAGAATGTAGAATGGGTATCGGATTTCCTTTTGAGAGGAAATAACCAAGTGAATTTCGTATAGTGATCGACAAATATGACATAATATTTGAATTGATTGATGGAGTAAATGGGCGATGACCATAGGTCACTGAAGATTACTTCAAGAGCATTGTGAGATTGTAGGGATGACACATTAAAGGGAAGCTTATGAATTTTATAAATTTGACAGGCATGGCAAAAAGGTTCCAAACTATCAAATTTGATATTCATATGTGAACAAATGGACCTAAAAACAGAAAGATGCGGATGCCCCAAGCGGTGGTGGAGATCCGTTTTATTGGTGGAGAGGGTGTGGACTTGCGGGGACGACGACGGCCAGTAGTACACTCCGTCTTTTGCTGCTCCAGTAAAAAGAATGGCACCGGTATCATATGCCTTGACAACAAAAGAATCCGAGTTAAAATCAATCGAAACATTATTCTCGGAGCAAAATTTGGAGCAGGAGATAATGTTCTTATGCATTAAAGGAACATGAAAAACATTAGAGAGTTGAAATTTAGAGGATAAGAGAGTAGAACCAGTGTTGTGAATAGGGAGACCAGATCCGTCACCGATGACTATCTCGTCAGTACCATCATAAGGTGAATGGAGGGCGAGATTTTCGAGGTCAGCAGTTACGTGATGCGAGGCACCACTATCAAGGATCCATGGGGAGGGGGTCGGCTGGTTGAGGACAGTGGGATTGGCTTGGGCAGTGGGTGTTGGGGTGGGGTTACGGGTGTAGCGAGGGACTTGAATGTTGGGGTAAAGCGATTTGAAGACGGGGCAATAGTAAAGGGTATGTCCCTGATGCGAGCACCATTGACACTTCCCTTTAAAGGGAGTCTTTTGAGTTTGGGTGACATCGACGGATGAGGGTTGTTTAGTGCGGGGAGTGATGGATGTGTGACGAGCAAAGATTGGGTGAGCCACAGCCGGAAAGGACACGACAGGGGTAGGAGTGGATTGGGCTAAGGTCAGTTCTCGATTTAGGAGTTTTTCGAGAAGGGCAGGAAAGGAAATGGGTTGATCTCGAGCATTTATCGCGTCAATAACAGGTTGGTAAGTGTTGTCTAACCCGTTAATAACATGGTCAGTGATGTCTTCCTCGGATATAATGGTGCCTAGAAGGGCTAGTTCATCAACGGTGGTTTTGATTTTGGTCATATAATCGGAGATGGACGATGAGCCTTTGGTAATGTGTTTGAGTTTATGACGTAATTGTTTGATGTGACCACGAGAGGGAAGAGCATAGGACGACTCAAGAGCCTTCCATGCTTCATAGGTCGTGGTGGTTCGGTTAAGGAGAGGGCTTAGAGCTGAGGTTAGGGTACTGGCTAGATCACCAACTAATAGTTTGTCTTGCCGGAACCAAGTTTGGTAGGCCGGGTTGGGAGAGACGGATTTATCCGCATCAGTAATAGTTTCAGATGGGGGAGTGCTGCCGTCAATGTAAGACACTAAGCCATAGCCATGGAAGAGGGATTCAATTTGTAGGCGCCATTGGCGATAATTGGATCCATCAAACTTGGCTACGGAGTGCACATTGAGGAGTACAAGGGGCTTCGATGGTTCGTCCGAGTTGGGGATAGTGGCGGACGACATGATCGAATTGGGTTTAGGAAATCAGGGAAGGAATGGACCTTTGCTCTGATACCATGAAGAGAGTGAAAAATTGTATTGATTGAGTGATGAATTACAATTTACAAAGGCTAGCTATTTATACACAATTGCCTATGACATATTGTCTAGATACATTGTATGAGGTCCTAGAGATTAGGAAACAAATAACTATAGTAGGAAACAAATAATCACAATTATAGGCTAGAATAATTAGCATTGACCAAGAATCCTAATTATTCTCAACACCCGGCACATGACTAATTCCGTCCAAAAAATAGACGGCACGGATGCAACAAAATAAAACTATGTGTACTATGAATGTTTGATTTTAAACTTTGGGTACTAAAACCACACCAAAAGAAAAGTTTGGGTACCACCGATGCAATTTTGCCTTTTAAGAAAGTAAGCTAGCCTCTAAGATATTCACCACCTGCACATACCGGCAGAAACTCATATTCCTGACTCTAACCCCTACTCACTTCTCGAACATTAATAATTGAACCACAAAACCTATGTGAAACGGAATCTGACTGCTGCTTACTGGTACATATCAAAAGTTGCTATAAGTACCATGTTCGAACCTTCTATCGATACATGCGGCGGCCTGCAGTCTACGAAAGACATAACTGAAACTACCAAAAAAATAAACATCTTGTTTACTCAACTTTCACTACCTCAAGAATATATAAACAAATAGAGTCATTCTCTTCCCCTTTACGTTTTAATTGTACACACTAAATTGAACAGCATAAATAATCTTATTTTTCCATGTATTAATCTTAACAGTGATTTGGATCGTCATAAGAACCATGGTGGTTCATGATTTTACTTGAGAATAGTAGAGAAATGACTCGTAATTCAGCCACACTCAGCGTCTTACCTAAACAGAGCAAACTCATGAGAAAGCTATAGCAACGTTCACATACAACTTGGTCATAAATATGAATCTAGATTCCCAATTCCTAAGGCAGATATTATCGTCGGTCATCAAAATATTTATACCATTTATTCCATCAAATAGTGGATTTTTTCTTGTTTTGATTATAAATAACATACTTCAGCGTTTCCTCATACATCAATGTTTCTTAGTATTTTACCTCAATTGATGATAAGTTTAATAACAAAAAATGTAAGAAAAAAATGATTACAACGGATTAAAGTGGACGTCGCCCTACATGGAGTTCCCGTGCATCATAGGCTCAGACGAATGCTAAGATCCAAGAGCTTGTTGCCTAGGCAAATTACCATACTCAAGTTGCCTTTAAAAACTATGTGAAATAACAAAATTAACAATTCATTATAAATAATATAAAAATTCTCAACCCAAAAACACAAAGTTATAATTTAATGTGAAACTATGGAGTACCCAAGAGGTATAAAATAACAAAAACTAACAATTAGTAATCGAAAAGCATAAGATGCAATTCTAATCAAGTTAGACAAGGGAAAAACCAAGTCGGAGTAGAGTAACTTGACAGTGAATCAGCACCATCGTACAGAGGCTCGACACTCCCTTGCTCAAAATCGTATATGCCCATATCATGTCCACCGATCTCACCGAATGGATCACAATCATCTCCGTCCACGTCGAATTGTTCATAGTAGTCATCAGTGAAATAGATGCAATTCCTCTTGAAGCCAAACTTTTCTGGTTGTGAAAGGGATATGGATTGGCAATTACCAACAAATATTGCACAATCTCCTAAATCGTCCATCTCAATCCATTTTTTTGTGTCATGATTGAATTTGTAAGCCTCGAATTCGGTAGTACGGTAATGAGGCTCTGTTTTAGGTTTATCTTCCTCGCCTTCTTCACTGTCGTCGTCATCACCATCATGAATCCGAACAACCGCCACAAGTTCGCCAAGGGATTCCACAAGATAAAGCTTAGCTGTAGCTTCGAACCATGGCGTTGTTTCATAGCATGCGTGTGCTGTTGGTTGATCAGGTCCATCAAAATTTGAGCAGGTGTATAGTTGACCGCAGATCCCTAGCATGTAGATCTGGCCGTTGTAAATAGCGATATCACATACAGAGGTAGGACGAAGGCTGTCCCCAAGAAAAGATACTTTGACAGGCTCCCACGAGTTAGGCCTTATTACATGGAAGTCATAGCGGTTCATTGTAACAACAAGGAAGTCAGCGAATCCGCTCGAAGAATACGAGCAAGGGGGTCTTTTGATTAAAATAGCCCTATCAATGTAATACTTACGCATCCAGCTCGACTTTTGATTGTCAGACGGCCAAACAATATCTGTCACTAGCTGCGAAGGATGGTGATTCATCTGCGGGAGGAGGATGCGGCGACGGTTCAAGGGATTGAAGAGATGTAACTGTCTGTCGAGGCCTAGGGTTACGATCCAGCCGTGAGGAGATGCCCAGCAGCGTCTGCCGTGGATCTCCGGCAGGTCCATCGTGATCTTCTTACCTTTGCCGATGAGGAGAAAACCACGGTGGCTAGAGCGAGGATTGTCGCCGGCGGTATTGCCGCCTTGACAAGAAAGTAACAGCCATGGGGGGCTGGAACTTGCGTCTGAACGCCATTGATTTAGGTCTACTGCAGATGTGTACGATCGGCATGAAGCCTTCATAGCTGCATAGTCTTCGATAGCTGGCAATTTGTTGGCGATTAGCCGGACAAGATCAGCGGGGAGCGAACTCCAGTCAGCGGCGGCGGCGGCCATGTTCTGACTCTCAACTTCCTGACTTACGCCGTACGGTACTACGTGCATGTTTAGTATCTATGTCTTTATGGTTAAAAAAAAATACAATGTTTTTTTCATAAATTCATTTAGCACCGCAGTATTCATGTATTTTTCTTTTGCTAACACAATTTTCATGTCTATTTTAAAATAAAAACAGAAAAAAAAAATATGTGTTAAAAAAAATACATAATTTTGATTTTTTTTTTTTGGGTTTCATATTTCTACCTACTTTGCTACATATTAATTACTACTTCTGTTTCTTCTCTTTCAAGTTACTTATTTATGTACTCAAAAAAAGTTTCTTTATTTATTGTCACTATTCATTTGGTCACTTTGATCCCGCAATTTGGTTAGCAAAACGATACACAAATTTGGTAATTATGGAACGATATTATAGAAAGAACTTTACTCAACAATAGTACAATACTATGAAGAAGTTGTCAAAAGGTTGTATCGTTTTGCTATCAAAACCACAGAGTCAAAGTGACCAAATGAATAGTGGTAAAATTCATATTGAAGAGAAAGAAATTGGACAGAGTGGTAACTCACACTCACTGTGATGTCAAATGGTTACTTGTTCTTCACGCATGCATATATGCATGTTAGCAAATTACGTGTAGCGGCCAGTGGAGTGCACATGTAATTAGTCACAAACTCTAAAGGGGTTAACTGTAAATAGACACAAACTATAAGGGGGTCAGCTGTAATAAGCTATAAGTCTGTATATATAAGGAGACGACCTCCTATTGTTTTAATGGCTATTCATAACAGAAGAATAATCAGTTTATTCTTTAGAAACTCTAGCCTCTCTCTCTACCTTACATCCAAGAAGGTGGAACGTGGTGTGAACAAGAGCATTCGTCATAGTGATTCGCGCCGGACTGTTGGGAACAAGACGAAGGCGCGTGAGAGCAAGCAACAACAACGATCTTCATCATCCGCTACGTAGGATCTTAGGAGAAGAGGTAAACGCGTGAATCTTCCGTTTTAATTGCGTGTTATGATCTATATGTGTTTAGATTTGTTCTCCTTGCAATGCAGCTATCACAATACCACAATACACTATTGGCCTCGTCCAGAAGGTAATTTCTGTTAAACTTAAATTTTTTCTCATACTTCCTCCATTACTATTTTATCTTGTAGCGACCAATAACTAATATGAAAGCATTTTTTAGTGCTTCATTAGAGCACCACGTGGTGCTCTATAACTAGCGGGAGCAACTTTTCGTGCTCCCTAATATGATGATTCCTTTCGTAGGAATCTTTTGAGCGCTACAAGAGCCATCACCTTCATTGACAGCGAAAAATTCAATCGCCAAATAAATCTATATATTTGCTCTATTTACTTTTTCTCCTTCCATAGCTTTGAATCTCATGTATGTGCCGGAAATGCTTTACATCATATTTATGTTATATATGATGTAATTTAGTCCAACTTTATCAAGTCATCCTCTGTTATTTAAAAAATAATAATAATATCATTACCTATAAAAATAATATAATACCGCAAAGTACGACAACCTTCCATTCTTCACCTTTTCAATTATAATTGTGTGGGCTTGATCCTTAGATGATAGGAGAACATTTGGAACCTGTATTCTTTCCCATAAACCGGTTAGGACTAAATTTAATTCGTTTTTGTTTTTCCGTCACGGTATTGTACCCTGCAAATATAGGAATATATCCTCATCTTTCACTCAAATCGTGCAAATCTAATCTTGGTGTTCTAGAAACCTGGATGATTGTCTACAAGTTTCGTGTTATAAATTGCTTCAAATTTAATCTCTAACTTACCTGAAATTGTGATCAAAGATTGAGTTTTCTGTTTGTTTTCGAAGTTCCAGTTTTTGACTTGCAGAAAGTGCTAACTTTGAATTCTTGTATTTCTCTCGTTAGAACCTGGTTTTAAGTTACTTAAACGCCGTGAACTCCCTGTGCATAGCATCAACTTTCATGTTGATTTAGAATTCTAATTTTGGCTCCAACTGTCTTGAAATTGGCCTAAAAGTGGCTGCAAAATGGGTTGTATTCTTTCAAGATGTGTGAATTTGGCCAAGTGTAGAATTGCTTAAAATTACTAATCTTTGTCCAGCCATATCTTCTTGACTACTTTGAATTTTCAAGAGTCCAAATATGTTCTGGAATCCTTGAATAGTCATCTTCAAAATCCTACTTCGAGATTTCCAAAACTCTCTTATCATTAATCATAAATAAAGCTCTAAAGTTGACTGTGTGTGTTATTTTCACTCAAACTTTGAGTTTCAGTCTGTCAGTCAACAAGACCTTTATAGCCTCCACATCCTTGATCAGCGTTATTCAGAATTTTATTCTGAAACTTTCATGTCATGTTGAATAAGTTGATCTCTTAGAAGACTATCTTGGCCATAATGTGTAAGAAGCGTAAAATAGTATTTTCACATAAAAGTTGCCATGAGATCAAATCAATGTCTAGGAGATGTCAACTGTCTTTCATGGATAAATGGAGTCATGATAGGCTATCTTTCATGGATAATTGGGTCTTCCTATAATTTTAGTGGACTATAGGGGCTTATATGAAAATAATCAAAATTTGAGAAATCGATTTACTTGAACTTATTTGAGACTCAAAGAGACTTGAGATCAAAATACTGAGCTCGTGAGGGAGACTTCAGCCTTAAATGCACTTCTCAAATTAAACTTTTGGAATAACAAACCAATCAAATCTATAGTATTATGAATAAGGGCAAAACGATAATTCGATTACCTAATATTCTTTGCAACAAATTATTTTCAATACTAAGGATAAAGTTTGACTCTCTGAAAATCCTGGTTCAATTGAGCTGCCAAAGAGGGATAAATTCTTAATTTTACATTTTCCCAGCCAATCACTCAAATCATGAAACAGGACATGACAACATATATCTGTGATAGTTTAATAGCATATGGGATTCAATTGTGTCGATCTGGACTTAAAGCTGATGAATCAGGATGAAACAGGGACTAGAATGCAATTTTGTTGATCTTTGGGGACTTAAGTGCAATTAACTGGAATTTAAGACTTATTGTTGCCTAATTAAATATGTGACTCAGTAACCTATGAGACTTGCCAAACTAGACATAGCTGAGGGGTTCAGGAACACTCAGTGTTTGTACTGATAAGACTAAGTTTGTTAGGGGTAAATTGGGGTTAGTCAAACAGTGTGTCATCTGCATGTGCATTTTACCTCACTAAGGATGACATGTATATAGGGTTTTGAGCATGGATACGCAGCGGAAAAAATAAATTATTCATTCAAGACCCTCGAAGGGTCACTGAAAGAGAATCATAACGATGGTAAAGCAAGAAACAAGTAACACTCATTAGAGATTTCATGTGATGCCTTTTAACGTGAATTGTGTCATGTCTCTACAGTTGATCCACGCCTAGGGTTGATGTCTAGATCTTCCTACTCCTTTGTGCTATATTGGACCGGAGGAAGAGGAAGAAGAAATCACGCAACGGAGATCACAAGGGAAGCTTTCGGCTTCCTTGTGGCTGACGGGTAGGGGCGGACGGCTAGAGGGGCGGTCGGCCTCTTTAGCTTGTCTTGCTCTATCTCTTTTGTTTCCTTCCCTCTCAACTTATGAGCATTAGTCTGTGGGAAGGAAGCTAGGAGCATCCTTTATATAGTCCAGCAACTCCTTGTCAACTACCTAAAGGCCCTTCCTAATCCAACATGAGTTCGGATTAGTCCCTTCATTCCATATTAGTCCTACTTTTCTACATATTGATTACTTATTATGTTTCTTCTCTTTCAGGTTATTTTATTTATTTTCACTATTCATTTGGTCTCTTTGACCCCGCGATTTGGTTAGCAAAACGATACACAAATTTGGTAATTATGGAACGATTTTATAGAAAGAACTTTACTCAACAATCTAGGACTGCAACTCGGCCGGGTTGGACGGGTTGGCACCCTTGTCCAAGCCCGAGCCCGAGTTATGTCGCGGCTGCCCAAGCCCAACCCAACCCGAGTTAAGAGAATTTTCAGCCCGTCCGAGCTCAAATTCGTTTAAATCAATTCGGGTTCGGACTGAATTCGGACTATGACATTAAAATTGATGCATTTTTTAAAAAACAAGAAAATTATATTTTTTTTATGAAAAAAACAAATAAACTAGTTCAAGAACAAAATAATGATTAAAAACATCTGTAATAATCTGTGAAAAGTAGCATATTCATGTAGATATGCTACATAATTTTATCAAAATATAATATTTAGAGGTAGTGATCATACAAATCGGACAATTCGGGTTAGCCCGTCGTTTAATATTTGTGCCCAAGCCCAACCCTAATTGCAATTCTGGCTGATAATTTCTGTCCAAGCCTGTCCATATTACTAAAGCTATGTGTTCGGGGCCCTATCTTAATTCGGGATGGGCTCGGGTTGGTCGGGTGATACCCGCCCAAGTTGCACCCCTAAACAATACTATGAAGAAGTTGTCAAAAAGTTGTATCGTTTTGCTGTCAAAACCACATAGTCAAAGTGACCCAATGAATAGTGGTAAAATTCTTATTGAAGAGAGAGAAATTGGACAGAGTGGTAACTGACACTCACTGTAATGTCAAAGGATTACTTGTTCTTCACGCATGCATATATGCATGTTAGAAAATTACGTGCAGCGGCCAGTGGGGTGCACGTGTAATTAGTCACAAACTCTAAAGGGGTTAACTGTAAATAGACACAAACTCTAAGGGGTTCAGCTGTAATAAGCTATAAGTCTGTCTATATGGAGGAAGCCTCTTACTGTTTTAATGGCTATTCATAACAGAAGAATAATCAGTTTATTCTTTAGAAACCCTAGCCTCTCTCTCTCTCTCTACCTTGCATCCAAGAAGGTGGAACGTGGTGTGAACAAGAGCATTCGTCATAGTAATTCGCGCCGGACTGTTGGGAGCAAGACGAATGCGCGTGAGATCAAGCAACAACAGCGATGTTCATCGAGGATGTGTATATGACACAACCTGAGGGTTTTGAAGATCCAAAGCAAGCCAACAAAGTCTGTAAACTGCAACGACCCATTTATGAATTGAAGCAAGCTTCTTGGAGTTTGAATCGACGTTTTGATGAAGTAGTCAAAGAGTTTGGCTTCATCAGAAACGAAGATGAATCTTGTTCCTACAAGAAAGTTAGTGTGACCTCTGTTGCTTTTCTGGTATTGTATTTGGATGACATACTACTTATTGGAAACGACATTCCTAAGTTGCAATATGTTAAGATTGACTGGGAAAGTGTTTCTCAATGAAAGAATTAGGTGAAGCAGCTTATATACTCGGTATCAAGATCTATAGAGATATATCTAAGAAGCTGATCGGCCTAAGTCAAAGTACATGTATAGACAAGGTGTTGAAGCGGTTCAGCATGCAAGATTCCAATAAGGGATTCTTGCCCATGTCGCATGGGATCACTCTTTCGAAGAGTGGTTGTCCTTCCAATGGGATTGAGGAGGAACGCATGAGTAGGGTTCCCTATGCCTCGGCCATAGGATCCATCATGTACGTCATGTTATGTACTAGACCAGATGTGTCATATGCATTGAGTATGAAAAGTAGATATCAGTCCAATCCAGATGAGAGTCACTAGATTGTAGTCAAAGAACATCCTAAAGTACTTAAGAAGAACTAAGGATGTGTTCTTGATATTTGTAGGTGAGAAGGAGTTGCGTGTAAGAGGTTACACGGATGCAAGCTTCCAGACCGACATAGATGATTTCAGATCACAGTCGGGGTTTGTGTTTTGCCTGAATGGAGTAGCGGTGAGCTGGAAGAGTTCCAAGCAAGAGACGGTGGGCTATTCTACAACAGAGGCTGAGTACATTGCTGCTAATGGCGCAGCAAAGGAGGCTGTTTGGATTAGGAAGTTCATCTTTTTTTTGGATACATCACTGAGCTTGATGTGGTTCCTAGCATTGCGGATCCAGTAGAGTTGTATTGTGACAATACTGGGGCGAACGCGCAATCAAAGGAACCCATATCACACCAGAAATCCAAGCATGTACTCAGGAAGTTCCATCTTATTTGAGATATTATCGAGACAGGAGATGTTCGGATATGCAAGATTCCTACAAATGAGAATTTGTCAGATCCACTCACAAAGCCGCATGTTCAGCGCAAGCATGAATGGAACACTAGGAGCATTGGCATACGAGATGCACCGGATTGGCTCTAGTTCAAGTAGGAAACTTTTGGAATTGGTGCCCTAGAGGCAATCTAGTTTAGTAATTGGCTAGATTATTCATTGTATTATTTATTGAGATACTTAATATAACGAAGTCCTTAGATTTACAATTGTGTTGCTTATCTTAAATATCCCTAGTCCTTTATGTTAGAATAGATTCCCTAGAGGCGATCGTATATTTAGTATGAACATTGTTTTGGCTAGAATATTCATTTATTATATATTGTGATATTTAATATAATGAAGTCCTTAGATACAATGTGTTGTTTATCTTATATATCCCTAGTCCCTCCCACATAATGGGAGTAAATATCCACAGCCACTCGAGGGATGAGGCTTATTAAATGTCTGGTCAGACTCAGATAAATCAATATGGAGATATTGATGTTATCAGCTCGCATAAGCATATTCCCAGGATCGAGAAACTATGGATTGGATATACGAATGTGACTATATATATGTCTCGTTTACAATCCGGATATAGAGACAAAGGGAAAGTGCAATATAAGATATTGGGCACAAGAGGTTTGTCGGGATCACTGACTATTTCTATTAGTTGGGTGGCATGGATGTGTTGCTAGACACCGCTCCATGTTAGTAAAAGTTACTACCAATTAAGTAGAAACCTATGGGGTCACATGTTAAATAGAGTAGATCTAGATTTGGGATTAATTAATATGATTAATTAATAAGAAGGATCATTATGCAACACCGTGCAAACTTAGTAGGACTAATTTGCAAGGAAGGGACTATTCCAAGTTCATGGAGAACTAGGAAGGACATTTATGGAAACAACAAGGAGTTGTTGGAGTATATAAAGGAGGCTCTAGCTTTCTTCCCACGAAGTATATGTTATTAAGACATAACACAAGAGAGTGGCAGAGAACAAAAGGAGAGAGCAAGACAAGCCTAAGGCCGACCGCCCTAGGCCGTCCGCCCCCCCTTCCCTTCGGCGCCAAAGAGGAGGCCGAACCGTCCTCTTGTCACCTCGTTGCTTGATTCCTTCTTCCCTCTTCCTCCGGTTCAAGCTAGCACTTCTTGAAGGAAGAATCTAGATATCACATCTAGACGTGGATCAACCGTAGAGACCAGGACATCATTCTTCGTGTGATCTCTCAAACCAAAAAGGTACACAATCACTACAACAAATATTGCCTCTGTTGACAGCAAAAGTTGTCGACAGAAAGGCTATACTAGTTGGTAGAAATTATATTAACAAAAAGTAGTTTGTCAATCCGTGGTCACTACAACTCTGTCGTTAGAATGAAAGCTGACAAGCGCACTGATTGTCGACAAAAAAAAGAAGCCACGACATAACATTTTGTCGGTAGTTTCTATCTAGTGACTAGTTTTGTTTGTCGCATTTCAAACTCCCGACAAACATATTTGCATGTGTAGTTAGATAGGTGACAACCAAAATTGTCACTAGAAGACAAGTTTCTCAGTACTTCAATATTACTAGCGACGTACGTGCTTGTCGCCTTTATCATAAAATAACAAAAAAAATGTACCGACAAACCAAACACAAACATGCCCAACGGTTGAAAGCCATACATAATTAACATGCCATAACTAGGCATTTCACATTAGAAATAAAATAGGCCACATAATTAGTGTTTTTCATCAACAATTGAGAGTCATTTTGTCCAAGTACTAGTCTATAAAAAATAGTTCTGAACTGCAAAAACTAAGCGACATACTCCACCATATGTACCAGTTCAAAAACTCTTAAAGTCATAGCATATTCTAGTCTTGTTTAACAAAAAAATTAACTAGACCGCCAGTGGTTCCATCCATGGCCTGAACCATCGTACCACCACTTGGCCCAAAAAGATAACGTACTCAATTCATAAACCCCTGCAAAATACCCAGTCATAAAGTTAGGTACAATATTTCAACTGGAAGCATGCTATAATATAAGAAAAATACAATTAAAGTTATTACATATTAGCACGGAATAGGTTATTTTTTAAAAATAAAAAATGGGTGTACTAAGTAGGGATGTTACTGCGGGGAGGAGTCATCTGTAAACCGCATATAAGGTAAAATGGCAGTTGAGAACTAGAAAGTCCAATAGGCCATAGAAAACTAAAAAATAACACAAAACCACCATATCCACTCTAATTTGATTGTGTTCATTATGGTGAATAAAATAGCTACAGATAAGTAGACATAGACTGAACTCTCGGAGACGTGGTCGAATGGAGAAATATAGTATGGAATTTGCGTAGTACTTGGTACACATTTAAAGCAGTTCTTTTCTTAACCAGTGCAAGCATACATCAGATTTATTTCTGCCCAATTGTAATATGTTTGAATCATATTATTTTATTTTCTGTCAAGTGTAAGTCTGCTCTTATACTTACTAGCACTATTAAGTAAAGAAAGTGCAAGAATGTATTGAACAGGGCTCAAGACATCAAAATAGAGTGAGTGTAATCCTGGATACGACCAAGGACACATGCTTTAGCCATCAAACTTAGAGCTAAACATAACATATATCATTAGCAAAACATTACAGATTTATTCTTGTATAGCAAATACAGAGGCTACAGAGCTATTTATATTTCCCATCAGAACACACTTTTTAACAAATAACAAACCACAGTAACTAGCTTTCCAAGCTAAGCTTACTGACTGGGGAATGTGGTCATGCTTGATGTCATGGTGAATGATAGGTATTCTCCACGTTGACATTGATTTAAGATCCGAAAAGGGGGAGTAATTTAAAAGCCCAACCACCTCGATGAATTGTATGGTATGTGAATAATTTCTTGAATTTTAAAAAAACATATAGAAGACTATTGGTGCCGAGAATAATCCTCATGAAGTCAATGTATCAACTATATTTTTGACAATTTTAATTCATTGAATCTCCAACATGGACTACGTACTGATCTCTTCAAGCATGAAAGCAAAAAATTACAGTGAGGCAAAATAGGCTACATTGGGTCTTACGTGATTTTAGGATCTGAAGAACTATCATTCTCAAGTATCTGTACAAAACCTTTTGTTCCGCTCCACGTTGCCACTTGGTAGGTACCTAACAAAAGATGAATGGAATATTTTATAACTCTATTTAAGTGTTGGAATAGATGCCCTAGAGGCAATCATAGATTTAGTATGAACAATGTTTTGGCTAGAATATTCATTTATTATTTATGGCGATATTTAATATAATGAAGTTCTTAGATAAATTGTGTTATTTATCTTAAATGTACCTAGTCCATTATATTGATTAATAGGACAATCAAATATAGACTAGTATATGGGTAGATTGATATGGAGATATCAAGTCTAACATATGGGTGTGCATTAGGAGTAATGGCATACTGGATTGACCCACGACGAAAAGGATACATTAGATTATGTGAAGTCACAATCGCTTTTCGTAGTGCTAATATTATTGCAATCCTTGGACTTGAAGTCACTAGATACTCTAGTTGTGAAATATTGCGCTTTGATGTTATCAAACGTTACACCGTAACTGGGTAATCATAAAGGTGGCTATCGGGCGTGATAGGAAGCAAGCTTAGAGATCGTAGTGATGTAGATAGGATTTGTCCCTCCCACATAATGGGGGTAAATATCCACGGCCACTCGAGGGATGAGGCTTATTGAATGTCTGGCCAGACTCAGATAAATTAATATAGAGATATTAATGTTATCTGCAAGCATAAGCATATTCCCAGGATCGAGGAACTATGGATTGGATATACGAGTGTGACTATTTATGTCTCGTGTCCAATCCGGATATGGAGACAAAGGGATAATGCAATATGACATATTGGGCACAAAGGTTTGTCGGGATCACTGACTATTTCTATTGGTTGGGCTGCATGGATGTGTTGCTAGACACCGCTCCATGTTAGTAATAGTTACTACCAACTATATAGAAACCTATGGGGTCACACGTCAAATAGAGTAGAGCTAGATTTGGGATTAATTAATATGGATTAATTAATAGAAGGATCATTGTGCAACACCTTGCAAACTTAGTATGACTAATTTGCAAGGAAGGGAATAGTTCTAGTCCTACTAGAACAAGAAAACTCTTTTATGGAAACAACAAGGAGTTGTTGGAGTATATAAAGGAGGCTCTAGCTTCCTTCCCACTACATGAGTTATTATTAGACATAACACATAAAGAGTGGGAGAGAGCAAAAAGAGAGAGCAAGACAAAAGAGCTAGGGCCGAAACCCTAGCCCTCCCGTCCGCCCCTCTACCCGACGGCAAAGAGAGGGCCGCCCCCTCCTTTGTGCCTTGGTGATTTGTTGCTTTGATCTTCATCCATCTTCCTCCAAGGTTCAAGCTAGCACTTGATTGAAGGAAGAATCTAGATCTCACCTCTAGACGTGGATCAACCGTAGAGACGAGGACATCATTCTTCGTGTGATCTCACAAATCAAAAGGTACACATCTTCTATGACCTTAATCATGTTATGATGTCTCTTCCTGTGATCCTTGGTGGGCTTTGAGTAGGATTAATTTTTGTTATTCCGCTGCGTTACCTACGTCAAAACCCAACAGTGGTATCAGAGCCACAGGTCGTAGAGCATAACATGAGATTATGTGTTTACGATTTCAGTTCATACACCGTATTATTGTTTATTACGCGAAAACTGAAAAATTGCCATAGTTGATGCAATATTGAATTTGATTCAATCAAACAAGACCCAATTTGACATTGGATGTTAGAATTGGTGAGTTTAATCACATAGGATGTGAATAATTGGGTTCTTGAAAAATTAGAGTTCATGGGCACATGATTGAAAAGGGGTTTTCAATTATGGAAACAAAATTATGGAAACAACCTTGCTTGGGCAACAAGGAAGGAGGAAGGGGACTAGGGCCGAAACCCTAGCCGCCCTCCCCTCCCTTGCGCGCCAAGCAAGGCCGCGGCCCCCTTGGGCGTGCGGCGGTCCTAGGGTTCGGGCCACTTGTTGGCTTGGACCCTTTGGACCGTTGTGAAACCCTAGTTACCCAATTTCATTAAAATTAAACAAGCGCGTTAAAAATTGGTTTTAACTGTATTATGTGCTTTATTGCATGGTGGATGGATATGGCCTAGGATTGTGGATGTTTATTGTTTTTGTGGTTTAGTTTACGGCCTGCGAGCTGATCAAACTAATGTAATAATTAATTAAGTTTTACGGCCTGCGAGTCGTTCTTTTTCTCCTCGACATGTGAGGCTTTTATTATTTATTTATTTATTCTAGATGTTAGGCTAGAATTAGAAATATTTAGATGATAGCCAAGAACATGGAGAAGAAGACTGGAGAACCAAAGGAGCCAAAAGACATCCCTAGGCGCGCAGCTATGGTGGAGCACATGGAGATGAGCTCGGCACTTTAGGGCAATTAGATATTATCATTGGCTTGATAATATCATTAGTCTAGAGGCCATATCCATGCCACATTTTTTTTATTTTGTGGATGTTTATTATTCATGGCTTGTTATTTATTTTGTGTGTATGGCGCTACAAGCAAAACGATAACAAGATAATAATAAACAAGGTTGGTCTTTTATTGTGGATGGCCCAATCCAAATAAGTAGACCATGTTGATAAAGATCAACCAAACAAATAAAAGAAATCCCTCAATTAAATATTGCGTTTTGCCTTCTCTTGCCAAAACACCCTTCATGATCATGGCCTATTAAAATTCGGGCTTGCCAAAGCAAGGCGATTTTAATTTTTCATGATGTGTTGCGGACGACGCAAGCTAGTAATGCGTGTATGTTGAAAGCAAGAGGTTGGACGCAACTAGGCAAGAGTCAATTGGATTGATGAGCTTAGAGGCATGACAATTAGGAGTTATCCAATTGGATAAAGAATAAAAGAAATTTATTCACCTAACTGGACCAAGAGTTGCATGGGATGCAATTGGAATGGTTCCTACCCAAATAACCAATTCTTGGGTGACTTGCCAAAGCAAGCTCAAGAAGAAGTGAAAAAGGGATCTTGGACCCACTAGAAAGTATAAAGATATTTTCCGCTTTAATAGTGAGGGCTATTAATCCGAGAAAAATAGTGGGAGCTATATTTGATGATCTAGCCATTGTTAAATATAGTCAAATTGTTCAAAATACTAAAATTGCATATTTCTCGTTTTGTAGAATTCCAAATGACAAACAACAACGCATCGAGTTCATCCCTACGATCTGTCCTTGAGAAGGATAAACTGTCTGGAACAAATTTCCTTGACTGGTACAGAAACTTGAGGATTGTCCTCAAGCAAGAAAAGAAGCTGTACGTCTTGGACACTCCAATTCCAGACCCACCACAAGATGAGTCTCTATTAGCGGAAGTAAGGGCACGTCAGAAACATATTGATGATTCTAATGATGTGACTTGCCTCATGCTTTGTACCATGACTGGTGAGCTTCAGAAGCAACACGAGAACATGGAAGCCTATGATATGATCAGACACTTGAAACAATTGTTTCAGGAACAGGCAAGGCATGAGCGCTATGAAGTGTCTAAAGCATTGTTCAAAAGTAGTCTTGCAGAGGGGAATCCAGTAGGCCCTCATGTACTCCGAATGATCGGGTACATAGAGAACCTTGAGAGACTGGGGTTCCCACTCGGCCAGGACTTGGCAACTGATCTCGTCTTGCAATCGTTGCCTGACAGTTATAATCAGTTCATTATGAACTATAATATGAATGAGATCAACAAGTCTTTGCCAGACCTATTGAACATGCTAAAGACAGCTGAGCAAAGCATCAATAAAGGCAAGGGCAAAGCCATAATGATGGTACACAAGAAGAAGAGCAAGTCAGTTGCATCTACTTCAAAGGGAAAACGCAAGAAAGTTGCGAAATCCAAGGAAGCCCTAAAGCCTAGTGGAGGCATGGCTAAAGGTGAGTGTCACTACTGCAGCCAGCCGGGTCACTGGAGGAGGAATTGCCCTAAATATCTGGAGGATAAGAAGCTTGGAATAGTGATTCCACCACCACCAGGTATTTATGTTATAGACGTCAATCTTTCAATTTCATCATCCTGGGTATTAGATACCGGATGTGGTTCTCACATTTGTCGTAATGTGCAGGATTTGAAAAGAAGTAGAAGATTGCGAAAAGGGGAGATAGACTTGCGCGTCGGGAATGGAGCAAAGGTTGCTGCATTAGCTGTAGGCGTTTATGAGCTATCTTTGCCTTCTGGACTAATTTTAGAATTAGACAATTGCTTTTATGTGCCTGCTATGAGCAGAAACATTATTTCCGTTTCTTGTTTGGACGAGAAAGGTTTTTCTATTTCAATAAGGGACAAGTGTTGCTCCATTTATTTTGATAGTATGCACTATTGTAGTGCGCATTTGTCTAATGGATTGTATATCCTTGATCTAAATAATCCAATCTATAACATAAATACTAAAAGGATTAAAACTAATGATTTAAATCCTACATATCTATGGCACTGTCGTTTAGGCCATATAAATGAGAAACGCATATCTAGACTCCATAAGGATGGACTTCTAGACTCATTTGATTTGGAATCATATGAGACATGTGAATCTTGTTTATTGGGAAAAATGACAAAGTCCCCTTTCAATAAGAAAGGAGAACGGACTAGTGAGTTATTGGCACTCATACATACTGATGTATGCGGACCATTCCCCACGCCTGCCAGAGGTGGTTATACCTACTTCATCACATTTACTGATGATTTCAGTAGATATGGATTTGTATACCTTATGAAGGCCAAATCCGAATCCTTTCAATTGTTCAAGGAATTCAAGAGTGAAGTAGAGAAGCAACTTGGCAAGAGTATTAAAACTCTACGATCGGATCGTGGAGGAGAATACTTAAGCCAAGAGTTTGATGAGTATCTTAGAGAGTGTGGGATAGTATCCCAGCTCACTCCACCCGGAACACCACAATGGCATGGTGTATCTGAGAGGATGAATCGCACTCTATTAGATATGGTGCGATCTATGATGTCTCAAACAGATCTTCCGATATCCTTTTGGGAACATGCTCTAATGACGGCAGCTTTTACCATTAACCGTGTTCCATCCAAATTAGTCATGAAGACGCCATATGAGATATGGACTGGGAGGCGTCCCATAGTGTCGTTTATGAAGATTTGGGGCTGCGACGTCTATGTAAAGCGTTTACAGACAGACAAGCTCGGGCCTAAGGCGGATAAGTGTAAGTTTGTGGGATATCATAAGGAGACTAAAGGATATTATTTCTATAACCCTACCGAGAACAAAGTGTTTGTTGCTCGGACCGGCGTGTTTCTAGAAAGAGAACTAGTCTCTAAAGAAGCAAGTGGGAGGGTTGTAGAACTTGAAGAAATTCATGAACCACAAACCACTGAACCAATAATGGAACATGAACAGGAACCACAAGAAGTTGTGGAAGAACCTGTTCAGGTAACACAGGAACTGCGTAGATCAGGAAGAGTGCGTCATGAGCCAGAGAGGTATGGACTTCTTGTGACTGAGCCCGATGACGTACCACTCATGGATGATGAGCCTGCAAACTATGGAGAAGCCATGAGTGGCCCAGACTCCAAGAAGTGGCTAGAAGCCATGAGATCCGAAATGGATTCCATGTACACCAACAAAGTATGGACTTTGGTGGAACTACCCGAAGGGGCTCGACCCATAGGGTGAAAGTGGGTCTTCAAGAAGAAGACCGACATGGATGGCAAGGTAGTTGCCTATAAGGGGCGATTGGTGGCCAAAGGTTATAGACAGATTCATGGTATTGACTATGATGAGACTTTTTCACCAGTCGCCATGACTAAATCCATTCGAATCTTACTTGCTATTGCAGCATACTACGACTATGAGATTTGGCAAATGGATGTCAAAACAGCGTTCCTTTATGGGAACCTCCTTGAGGATGTGTACATGACACAACCAGAGGGTTTTGAGGATCCAGAGAATGCCAATAAAGTATGTAAGCTGCAAAGGTCCATTTATGGACTAAAGCAAGCTTCTAGGAGCTGGAATCGACGTTTTGATGACGCGGTCAAAGAGTTTGGCTTCATCAAGAACGAAGATGAGCCTTGTGTTTACAAGAATGTTAGTGGGAGCTCTATAGTATTTCTGGTCTTGTATGTGGATGACATACTAATCATTGGCAATGATATTCCTACTCTGCAATCTGTTAAAGATTGGCTAGGAAAGTGCTTTGCGATGAAAGACTTAGGAGACGCAGCCTATATACTGGGTATAAAGATCTATAGAGATAGATCTAAAAGGTTGCTTGGCCTAAGTCAGAGTACATATATTGACAAGGTGTTGAAGAGGTTCAACATGCAAGATTCCAAGAAGGGATTCTTGCCCATGTCACATGGAGTCACTCTTTCCAAGAATGACTGTCCCTCCAATGAGATGGAGAAGGACCGCATGAGCAGGATACCCTATGCTTCGGCCATAGGATCCATCATGTACGCCATGCTATGTACTAGACCAGACGTATCATACGCGTTGAGTATGGTGAGCAGATATCAGTCCAATCCGGGTGAGAGTCACTGGATTGCTGTCAAGAACATCCTAAAGTACTTGAGAAGAACTAAGGATGTATTCTTGATATTTGGAGGAATGGAAGAGCTAAGTGTAAAGGGTTACACTAACGCAAGCTTCCAAACCGACAAGGATGATTACAGATCGCAGTCTGGATACGTGTTTTGCCTGAATGGAGGAGCTGTGAGCTGGAAGAGTTCCAAGCAAGGCACAGTTGCTGATTCTACAACAGAAGCTGAGTACATTGCTGCTGCGGAAGCAGCAAAAGAGGCAGTATGGATAAAGAAGTTTATCACTGAGCTCGGTGTGGTCCCTAGCATAGTGGATCTCGTACAGTTGTACTGTGACAACTCTGGGGCAATCGCACAGGCAAAGGAACCAAGATCGCACCAAAAGTCAAAGCATGTACTTAGGAGATTCCATCTTATTCGTGATATGATCGATCGAGGAGATGTGAAGATATGCAAGATTCCGACAGATGACAACGTGTCAGATCCGCTCACGAAACCTCTTGCGCAGCGAAAGCATGAAGGGCACGCCAGATCTATAGGCATACGAGATGCGCCAGATTGGCTCTAGTGCAAGTGGGAGACTGTTGGAATAGATGCCCTAGAGGCAATCATAGATTTAGTATGAACAATGTTTTGGCTAGAATATTCATTTATTATTTATGGCGATATTTAATATAATGAAGTCCTTAGATAAATTGTGTTATTTATCTTAAATGTACCTAGTCCATTATATTGATTAATAGGACAATCAAATATAGACTAGTATATGGGTAGATTGATATGGAGATATCAAGTCTAACATATGGGTGTGCATTAGGAGTAATGGCATACTGGATTGACCCACGACGAAAAGGATACATTAGATTATGTGAAGTCACAATCGCTTTTCGTAGTGCTAATATTATTGCAATCCTTGGACTTGAAGTCACTAGATACTCTAGTTGTGAAATATTGCGCTTTGATGTTATCAAACGTTACACCGTAACTGGGTAATCATAAAGGTGGCTATCGGGCGTGATAGGAAGCAAGCTTAGAGATCGTAGTGATGTAGATAGGATTTGTCCCTCCCACATAATGGGGGTAAATATCCACGGCCACTCGAGGGATGAGGCTTATTGAATGTCTGGCCAGACTCAGATAAATTAATATAGAGATATTAATGTTATCTGCAAGCATAAGCATATTCCCAGGATCGAGGAACTATGGATTGGATATACGAGTGTGACTATTTATGTATCGTGTCCAATCCGGATATGGAGACAAAGGGATAATGCAATATGACATATTGGGCACAAAGGTTTGTCGGGATCACTGACTATTTCTATTGGTTGGGCTGCATGGATGTGTTGCTAGACACCGCTCCATGTTAGTAATAGTTACTACCAACTATATAGAAACCTATGGGGTCACACGTCAAATAGAGTAGAGCTAGATTTGGGATTAATTAATATGGATTAATTAATATAAGGATCATTGTGCAACACCTTGCAAACTTAGTAGGACTAATTTGCAAGGAAGGGAATAGTTCTAGTCCTACTAGAACAAGAAAACTCTTTTATGGAAACAACAAGGAGTTGTTGGAGTATATAAAGGAGGCTCTAGCTTCCTTCCCACTACATGAGTTATTATTAGACATAACACATAAAGAGTGGGAGAGAGCAAAAAGAGAGAGCAAGACAAAAGAGCTAGGGCCGAAACCCTAGCCCTCCCGTCCGCCCCTCTACCCGACGGCAGAGAGAGGGCCGCCCCCTCCTTTGTGCCTTGGTGATTTGTTGCTTTGATCTTCATCCCTCTTCCTCCAAGGTTCAAGCTAGCACTTGATTGAAGGAAGAATCTAGATCTCACCTCTAGACGTGGATCAACCGTAGAGACGAGGACATCATTCTTCGTGTGATCTCACAAATCAAAAGGTACACATCTTCTATGACCTTAATCATGTTATGATGTCTCTTCCTGTGATCCTTGGTGGGCTTTGAGTAGGATTAATTTTTGTTATTCTGCTGCGTTACCTACGTCAAAACCCAACATTAAGAGAATCTCTATAGACAACTGGGCTACATAAAGTTCTAGTGGATTGCGCTCGTACCCTGGAAATTCTCGAGGATTTGAAACACCCGTTGGGGTGTTCTTCCTTTTTTACAAATACATGAAACACGTGCATGTCAGTTTTACAAAGGTAGAAACTTCTTAAACCAATAAAAATAATACCTCCTAATTACAGGATTTTTGGCTCCAGGACCCTTCAAAATACTGTAAACCTCTAGAATTTGAACGCCCCTGAATCCCTAAAAATGTCGTGTAACCAGTCGGTCCCAATAGTTTCAGGACTTCTAAAATAAAGATTATTGATGCAAGTTCCATCCTGAACGTTGTGAAATCGATTGAGGGGTATGAATCTCGCCAGGGTGATTTCAAAGAGATGTTCAAAGGGGAAGGGTTTTCTTTAGGGAAGTTTTGAAACGGGGGTGAAGTTTTGGTAAAGTGTCTTGGTAAATTTTGCCTTTTTTTCTCTCTAATTTTTTTGAATTTTCAGTTTCCCTCCCGAAATTTTTTAGTTTTCCAACAATTGGTTAGTGCGGGAATCTTTTAATATAACCCACCAAATATACTTCATAGTTCAAAACATTGACAACTAATGTAAGTCACTAAAATATAGTGATAGTCACCTTATTTTATTGTTCGAGACGGGAAAGGAAGTGCATAATATTGCTCCAATATTTTTTATCTAAAATAAAAAATAGTCACAATGTCGACAAACAACAACACATATATCGACAAACGTAAATATTGTAGATAAATCTTATAACTAGCTACACAAAACTGCTTGTCGACAAAGAAATTGTCAATAAAGGTCATAATAGTTGTAGTGAATACTATATCTCTTATCATGTTATGATGTCTCATCCTGCGATCCGTGGTGGGTTTGAGTAGGATTAATTTTTGTTATTCCGCTGCGTTACCTACGTCAAAACCCAACAGTGGTATCAGAGCCACAGGTCGTAGAGCATAACATGATTTTATGTGTTATGATTTCAGTTTATACACCGTATTATTATTTCTTACGCGAAAACTGAAAATAATTGGCATAGTAGATGCAAATTGAATTTGATTCAATATAAACAAGATCTAATTTAACATTGGATGTTAGAATTGGTGAATTTAATCACATAGGATGTGAATAATTGGGCTCTTGAAAAATTAGAGTTCATGGGCACATAATTGAAAAGGGGTTTCCAATTATGGAAACAAATTTATGGAAATATATCCATAAGAAACAATCTTACTTGGGCAAAAACGAAGGAGAAAGGAGGCTAGGGCCGAAACCCAAGCCGTCCGCCCCCTCCTTGCGCGCCAAGCAAAGGCCGCGGTCCACATGGGGCGGCCGACCTTGGGTCGGGCCTAGTGGCAGGCGGCGGTCCTATTAGGGGTCCGGGCCCTTGTTGGCTTGAACTCCTTGGACTCTTGTAACTCTAATTACCCAATTCAATTAAAATTGAACAAGCGCGTTAAAAATTGGTTTTAACTGTATTATGTGCTTTGTTGCGTGGTGGATGGATATGGCCTAGGATTTGTGGATGTTTATTGCTTTGTGGTTTGGTTTACGGCCTGCTAGCTGATCAAATTAATGTAATAATTAATAAGGTTTTACGGCCTGCGAGTCGTCTTTTCTCCTCAACATGTGAGGCTTTTATTATTTATTTATTCTAGATGTTAGGCTAGAATTATAAATATTTAGATGATAGCCAAGAGCATGGAGAAGAATACCGGAGAACCAAAGAAGCCAAAAGACAAAGACGACACCCTCCTAGGCGCGCGGCTATGGTGGAAGCACATGGAGATGAGCTTATCACTTTAATGCAATTGGATATTATCATTGGCTTGATAATATCATTAGTCTAGGGGCCATATCCATGCCACGTTTTTAATGTTGTGGATGTTTATTATTTATGTCTTGTTATTTAATTTTTGTGTGTATGGCGATACTAGCAAAACGTTAACAAGATAGTAATAAAACAAGGTTGGTCTTTTATTGTGGATTGCCCAATCCAAATAAGTAGACCATGTTGATTAAGATCAACCAAACAAATAAAGAAAGTTAAATCTTTCAATTAAATATTGCGTTTTGCCTTATCTTGCCAAAACACCCTTCATGATCAGAGTTCATTAAAATTCGGGCTTGCCAAAGCAAGACGATTTTAATTTACCATGGTGTGTTATGGACGACACAAGCTAGTAATGTGTGTATGTTGAAGCAAGAGGTTGGACGCAACTATGTAAGATTCAATTGGATTGATGAGCCTAGAGGCATGACAATTAGGGGTTATCCATGAGATAAAGAATAAAGAGTTATTCACCTAATTGGACCAAGAGTTGCGTGGGATGCAATTGGAATGGTTCCTACCTAAATAAAATATTCTTGGGTGACTTGCCAAAGCAAGCTCAAGAAGAAGTGAAAAAGGGATTTTGGACCTACTAGAAAATATAATGATATTTTCCGCATTAATGGTGAGGGCTATTAATCCGAGAAAAATAGTGGGAGCTATATTTGATGATCTAGCCATTGTTGAATATAGTTAAATTGTTCAAAATACTAAAATTGCACATTTCTCGTTTTGTAGAATTCCAAATGGCAAACAACAACGCATCGACTTCATCCCTACGATCTGTCCTTGAGATGGGTAAACTGTCTGGAACGAATTTCCTTGACTGGTACAGAAACTTAAGGATTGTCCTTAAGCAAGAAAAGAAGTTATACGTCTTTGACACTCCAATTCCATAACCACCACAAGATGAGTCTGCTCTAGCGGAAGTAAGGGCACGTCAGAAACATATTGATGATTCTAATGACGTGACTTGCCTCATGCTTTGTACCATGACTCCTGAGCTTCAGAAGCAGCATGAGAATATGGAAGCCTATGATATGATCATACACTTGAAACAATTGTTTCAGGAACAGGCAAGGCATGAGCGCTATGAGATGTCTAAAGCATTATTCAAGAGTAGTCTTGCAGAGGGGAATCCATTAGGACCTCACTTACTCCGAATGATCGGTTACATTGAGAACCTTGAGAGACTGGGATTCCCACTGGGCCAAGATTTGGCTACTGATCTTGTCTTGCAATCGTTTCCTGACAGTTATAATCAGTTCATCATGAACTATAATATGAACGATATCAGTGAGACCCTGCCTGACTTATTGAACATGCTAAAGACAGCGGAACTGAGCATTAACAAAGGCAAGGGCAAGTCATAATGATGGTTCATAAGAAGAAGGGCAAATCAGTTGCCTCTACTTCCAAAGGAAAGCGCAATAAAGTTGCAAAATCCAACGAAGCCCTAAAGCCTAGTGGAGGCGTGGCCAAAGGTGAGTGTCACTACTATAGCCAGCCGGGTCACTGGAGGAGGAATTGCCCTAAATATCTGGAGGATAAGAAGCTTGGAATAGTGATTCCACCACCACCAGGTATTTATGTTATAGATGTCAATCTTTCTATTTCTTCATCTTGGGTATTAGATACCGGATGTGGTTCTCACATTTGTCGTAATGTGCAATTTGAAAAGAATAAGAAGATTGAGTAAAGGGGAGATAGATCTACGCGTCGGGAATGGAGCAAGAGTTGATGCATTAGTTGTAGGCGTTTATGAGCTATCTTTGCCTTCTGGACTTATTTTAGAATTAGACAATTGCTTTTATGTGCCTGCTATGAGCAGAAACATTATTTCCATTTCTTGTTTGAACGAGAAGGGTTTTTCTATTTCAATGAAGGACAAGTGTTGCTCCATTTATTTTCATAGTATGCACTATAGTAGTGGGCATTTGTCTAATGGATTATATATCCTTGATCTAAATAGTCCAATCTATAACATAAATACTAAAAATATTAAAACTAATGATTTAAATCCTATATATCTATGGCACTGTCGTTTAGGCCATATAAATGAGAAACGCATATCTAGACTCCATAAGGATGGACTTCTAGACTCATTTGATTTGGAATCATTTGAGACATGTGAATCTTGTTTATTAGGAAAAATGACAAAGTCCCCTTTCAATAAGAAATGTGAGAGGACTAGTGAGTTATTGGCACTCATACATACCGATGTATGTGGACCATTCCCCACGCCCGCCAGAGGTGGTTATACCTACTTCATCACATTCACTGATGATTTCAGTAGATATGGATTTGTATACCTTATGAAGGCCAAATCCGAATCCTTTGAATTGTTCAAAGAATTCCAGAATGAAGTAGAGAAGCAACTTGGCAAAAGTATTAAGGCTCTACGATCGGATCTTGGAGGAGAATACTTAAGCCAAGAGTTTGATGAGAATCTTAGAGAGTGTGTGATAGTATCCCATCTCACTCCACCCGGAACGCCACAATGGAATGGCGTGTCCGAGAGGAGGAATCGCACGCTATTAGATATGGTGCGATCTATGATGTCTCAAATAGATCTTCCAATATCATTTTGGGGACATGCTCTAATGCCGGCAACTTTTACCATTAACTGCATTCCATCCAAATCAGTCATGAAGACACCATATGAGATATGGACTGGGAAGCGTCCCATAGTGTCGTTTATGAGAATTTGGGGTTGCAATGTCTATGTAAAACGTTTACAAACAGACAAGCTCGGGCCCAAAGTGGATAAGTGTAAATTTGTGGGATATCCTAAGGAAACTAAAGGATATTATTTCTACAATCCCACCGAGAACAAAGTGTTTGTTGCTCGGACCGGCGTGTTTTTAGAAAGAGAGTTTGTCTCTAAAGAAGCAAGTGGGAGGGTTGTAGAACTTGAAGAAATTCAAGAACCACAAATCACTGAACCGATGATGGAACATGAACAGGAACCACAAGTTGTTGTGGAAGAACCTGTTCAGGTAAAACAGGAACTCCGTAGGTCAGGAAGAGTGCGTCATGAGCCAGAGAGGTATGGACTTCTCGTGATTGAGCCCGATGACGTACCACTCATGGATGATGAGCTTGCAAACTACGGAGAAGCCATGAAAGACCCAGAATCTAAGAAGTGGCTAGAATCCATGAGATCCGAAATGGATTCCATGTACACCAACAAAGTATCGACTTTGGTGGATCCAACCGAATGGGCTCTGCCCATAGGGTGCAAGTGGGTCTTCAAGAAGAAGACCGGCATGGATGGCAAGGTAGTTGCCTATAAGGGGCGATTGGTAGCCAAAGGGTACAGACATATTCATGGTATTGACTATGATGAAATCTTTTCACCAGTCGCCATGAATAAATCCATTCGAATCCTACTTGCTATCGCAGCATACTACGACTATGAGATTTGGCAAATGGATGTCAAAATAGCGTTCTTTTATGGGAACCTCCTCAAGGATGTGTACATGACACAACCAGAGGGTTTTCAGGATCCATAGAATGCCAATAAAGTCTGTAAGCTGCAAAGATCCATTTATGGATTAAAGAAAGCTTATAGGAGTTGGAATCGACGTGTTGATGACGCAGTCAAAGAGTTTGACTTCATCAAGAACGAACATGAGCCTTGTGTTTACAAGAATGTTAGTGAGAGCTATGTAGTATTTATGGTCTTGTATGTGGATGACATACTAATCATTGGCAATGACATTCCTACTTTGCAATCTGTTAAAGATTGGATAAGAAAGTGCTTTGCAACGAAGGACTTAGGAGACGCAGCCTATATACTCGGTATAAAGATCTTTAGGGATAGATCTAGAAGGCTGCTCGGCCTGAGTCAAAGTACATATATAGACAAGGTGTTGAAGAGGTTCAACATGCAAGATTCCAAGAAATGATTCTTGCCCATGTCGCATGGAGTCACTCTTTCTAAGAATGACTGTCCCTCCAATGAGATTGAGAAGGACCAGATGAGCAGGATACCCTATGCTTCGGTCATAGGATCCATCATGTACGCCATGTTCTGTACTAGACCAAACGTATCATACGCGTTAAGTATGGCGAGCAGATACCAATCCAATCCAGGTGAGAGTCACTTGATTGTTGTCAAGAACATCCTAAAGTACTTGAGAAGGACTAAGGATGTGTTCTTGATATTTGGAGGTAAGGAAGAGCCAAGTGTAAAGGGTTACACTGATGCAAGCTTCCAAACCGACCAAGATGACTACAGATCGCAGTCTGGATACGTGTTTTGCCTGAATGGAGGAGCTGTGAGCTGGAAGAGTTCCAAGCAAGGGACAGTTGCTGATTCTACAACAGAAGCTGAGTACATTGCAGCTGCAGAAGCAGCAAAAGAGGCAGTTTGGATAAAGAAGTTTATCACTGAGCTCGGTGTGGTATCTAGCATCGTGGATCCCATAGAGTTGTACTGTGACAACTTCGGGGCGATTGCACAAGCCAAGGAACCAAGATCACACCAGTAATCAAAGCATGTACTTAGGAGATTCCATCTTATTCGTGATATGATCGATCGAGGAGATGTGAAGATGTGCAAGATTCCAACGGATGACAATGTTTCAGATCCGCTCACAAAACCTCTTGCGCAGAAAAAGCATGAAGGGCACGCCAGATCTATAGGCATACGAGATGCGCCAGATTGGCTCTAGTGCAAGTGGGAGGCTGTTGGAATAGATGCTTTAGAGGCAATCGTATATTTAGTATGAACATTGTTTTGGCTAGAATATTCATTTATTATATATTGTGATATTTAATATAATGAAGTCCTTAGATACAATGTGTTGTTTATCTTAAATGTCCATAGTCCACTATATTGATTAATATGACAATATAGACTAGTATGTGGGTAGATTGATATGGAGATATCAAGTCTAACACATGGGTATGCATTAGGGGTAATGGCATACTGGATTGACCCACAACGAGAAGGATACATTAGATTATGTCAAGTCACAATCGCTTCTCGTAGTGCTAATATAATTGCAATCCTTAGACTTGAAGTCACTAGATACTCTAGTTGTGGAATTGTGCTTTGATGTTATCAAACGTTACACCGTAACTGGGTAATCATAAAGATAGCTATCGGGCATGATAGGAAGCAATCTTAGAGATCGTAGTGATGTAGATAGGATTTGTCCCTCCCACATAATGGGAGTAAATATCCACGGCCACTCGAGGGATGAGGCTTATTAAATGTCTGGCCAGACTCAGATAAATCAGTATGGAGATATTGATGTTATCTGCTCGCATAAGCATATTCTCAGGATCGAGAAACTATGGATTGGATATACGAGTGTGACTATATATATGTCTCGTGTCCAAACCGGATATAGATACAAAGGTAAAGTGCAATATAAGATATTGGGAACAAGAGGTTTGTCAGGATCACTGACTATTTCTATTAGTTGGGTGGCATGGATGTGTTGCTAGACACCGCTCCATGTTAGTAAAAGTTACTACCAATTAAGTAGAAACCTATGAGGTCACACGTCAAATTGAGTAGAGCTAGATTTGGGATTAATTAATATGATTAAACAATAAGAAGGACCATTATGCAACACCTTGCAAACTTAGTAGGACTAATTTGCAAGGAAGGGACTAGTCCAAGTTGATGGAGAACTAGGAAGGACCTTTATGGAAACAACAAGGAGTTTTTGGAGTATATAAAGGAGGCTCTAGCTTCCTTCCCACGAAGTGTATGTTATTAAGACATAAAACAAGAGAGTGGGAGAGAACAAAAGGAGAGAGAAAGACAATCCTAAGGCCGACCGCCCTAGGCCGTCCGCCCCCCCCCCCCCCCCTTCCCGTCGGCGCCAAAGGGGAGGCCGAACCCTCCTCTTGTCACCTCGTTGCTTGATTCCGTCTTCCATCTTACTACGGTTCAAGCTAGATTTTGTTGAAGGAAGAATCCAGATCTCACCTCTAGACGTGGATCAACCGTATAAACGAGGACATCATTCTTCGTGTGATCTCTCAAACCAAAAAGGTACACAATACTACGTATCTTATCATGTTATGATGTCTCCTCCTGGCGATCCGTGGTGGGCTTTGAGTAGGATTAATTTTTGTTATTCCGCTGCGTTACCTACGTCAAAACCCAACACATTATAATAATTAACAGGACAATCATCTATAGACTAGTATGGGGTTGGATTGATATGGAGATATCATGATCCAACACATGGGTATGCATTAGGATTAATGGCATACTGGATTGAACCATATCCGAGAAGGCTAAATACATGTTATGTAAAGTCACAAGTGCTTCTCGCAGTGACAACGATATTGTCATCCTTAGGCTTGAAGTCACTAGATCATCTAGTTGTGGAATATTGTGTTTTGGTAGCGTCAAACGCTACACCGTGACTGGCTAGTCATAAAGGCGCATATCAGACACAATAGGAAGCAAGCTTAGATATCGTAGTGATGTAGATAGAATTTTTCCCTCCCACATAACGGGAGAAAATATCCTAGGCCACTCGGAGGATAGTGCTTATAGAATGTCAGGCCAGACTCAAATAAATCAATATAGGATATTGATGTTATTTTCCGAATAAGGCTATTCCCAGTATCGAGGAACTATGGATTGGATATACGAGTGTGACTTGTATGTCTCGTGTCCAATCCAGATATTGAGACAAAGGGATGAGACAATACTTGCACAAGGTTTGTCGGATGACTATTTCTATTAGTTGGGTAGTATGGATGTCTTGCTAGAGACCGCTCCATATTAGTAAATAGTTACTACCAACTAAGTAGAAAACTATGGGGTCACACTCCGTATGGATTGAACTAGACTTGGGAATTAATTAATATGAGTAATTAATTAGAAAGATCAAATCGCAACAACTTGCTAACTTAGTAGGACTAATATGGAAGTTGGACTAATCCGAACTTGCGTAGGATTAGGAGAGGGCCTTCATGTAGTAACAAAGAGTTGTTGGACTATATAAAGGATGCTCCTAGCTTCCTTCCCGACACACTAATGCTCATAACATAAGTTGAGTAGGAGAAAAGCAAGGAGAGAGCAAGCAAGGAGACCCGTCTGCCCCTTGGCGCCCCCTCTACCCGTCGGCCACAACAAGGAGGTCGAAGCCTCCTTTTGGTGATCCGTTGCGTGATTTCTTCTTCCTCTTCCATTCTTCCTAGCTAGCACAAGGAGATTGGAAGATCTAGATCTCAATCCTAGGTGTGGATCAAACGTGGAGACGTGATACTTTTCTCGTTTGAATTCATCAAAGGAGAACCACAAGGTACTAGCTTGATTCCTTTACTATTAGAAACACCCCCCCAACACGGCCGGCCGGGCCGCATGTTTGGAGATATGTCTCCGCCCGAGGTGATGAACCTCATTGGGAATAGATAAGGATCGTCGGTTCACAGTTAGTACAACCATCGAACATCCAAATTTAATTTATTATACAATCAAGATAAACCACTGACATTGTTTGAAAAGTACAAGTACATTAATTTATAATGAAAATTACTAGATGAAGTTTTGAGCAATATGATATCCTAGCCATCCGTTTCGTGAACGTCCCCCACCGTGGCATATGACATGCGGTTTCAAAATAGCAAAAGCCGACATAGTTTTGAAGAAAATGATCAGCATACAGCTGAATAAGCTAATACCCATAGCAAGTAAACAGATCATGAGACATATGACAGGAATAGCATGTTCGCTAATAAAGATCAGATATATATGAGACTAACGTTCTTGTTGTTTGATGTGTCAAACTTCGTAAAATTTCAAATATCGTATTTCCAACCCAATGATGTTGACCATCTTGGGGAATCACAGTCAAAAATTATTTCGCAATATTTCCACAACTCATCACTTTGGATCTCATAATGATAGCATTCTCTTTTCTCAAATGACAAGATAATCGAGTCCAGGGGTTCATTTTACCAACTAGTTGATACGGGGCATGACCATATCCAATCCACAATAAAAGTTTAAAAGCACATCCATAACCATAACTCAATTACATGAGGTTTTCATCACGGCACCTCATAACCATATAATAACCAATCACAATCACAATCACAATCACAATCTGTCTGAAACGTATCGTATCAAGGATATGACACAAACCCACGCACAACAGCTTCCACTTTACGTCATTACGACTTTTTCATCGTACGATCTTACAAGTGTAAATTGGGAGCTTTAAGTACAGCCGGTGTGGCACATTTTCATAATATTCGGTATATGATTAAGAGAGATGTTTGTAAGTGACCATTATGTGAGCGGTATTGTACTTTTGAGAATTTGTGGCCCGTGAACAAGGTAATCAAGGCCTAATGTGGTAATTTTGTTTTTAACTGTACGTTCTTATTTCACAATAGAATTTAGATGTTCTTTTTGTGGGGTATTTCAGATTCCTGACTTTGGACTATCGTATTTCGTACAGCACGTAAGTAGAATTTTCCAAAAGCAAGTCATGAATTCAATAAAACATTTATGACGTATTTCACAAATAACGCACGCGATACACGAAAGAAGGAAAGGCACGCAACGCTAGGTGACGCGATTTCTTAACGCGTATGCGCAAGTGCACGGTCAAGTAATATAGGGGTGGTATTTCAACCCCGAGTTATCGATCCCACGAGGACAGACTTTAGATTATCTAATTTGTTATTTAATTTAGAGTACGGTGCAGGAGGAAAGATTTGATTAATTTTAGAAATTGAAATAAAAACTAATCTAATATTTTTTTATTTTTTTTATATTTAAGAAACAAGTTTGGAGAAACTAGGCAATCTCTAGATCACCTAGGGTTGTAGACGATTTACGGATTATCTGAGCAACACGTTAACTATATTCTAACTAAGCCGGGTAACAGCGCTTACTATCTCCTATCGGTCTCAAGTCATTCTACTTCACGATAGACTAAAATCTCCTATCGGTCTCTTGTGTCTACCGGTCCGTTCTAGTAGGCTAACGACATGCACGACAACGGGACTTGTCGGTCCACCGTTGCACGAAACAGTCGAATCTCACCTACCGAATCTACCCACACTAGCCAATCCTAACACGTCTCTTCTCAGTCTCAGTGATACGGGATTGATGTTCAAGTCTCATCCTAGTTAGTTATAATCACTATCGTGCATTCGCTAACTAAGCAGTGTTTCCGGTTAGCTACTCCATTAACACTGAGTATTAAGCACAGTACATGAACAATTGAATTAAAACATTGCTAACTTTAAGCATGAATCAACTATTGAACAAACCCTAGTTCTTGAACCATAGTTTTATCTCCTAATCGTGTCACTCAATTAGGATTACGAACATAAACAAGAAACTGGAATTGATTCAAAAGAAGAAATCAGAAAATCATGAAGCAAAGATCAAATCCGGAAAAATATCATCGTTTACATGAACCCTAGGCTCTCAAAGAGACGCCTAAAAAAACGTATAGCTAATAATAATCAACCAAACAAGACTTACAAGTTTCTCCATACAAAGATTGAGAGAGAAGAAGAAGAAATCAAACTTAGAGATTCAATGGAGGATGAGTCCTCCTCTTGCTTTCTTTCCCCAATCAATCCTCTCTCCTTTAATTGTAGTTTTTTTTGTATTAATTATATCCAATTAGGTTTAGGAGAGTCCGTGTGTTTTTTTTATTCTTAAGCAGATCACATGATCTGAAATTCCTGATCATGCAATCTGGGGTGAGTTGCGTCCGGGACGTGTTTTCCTTCAATCAGATTACACGATCAGCCAAACGCAGGTCGTGCGATCTCCTTAAGCTGAACGCACGATCAGCCACTCAAGTCGTGGAAACAGTGAGTTGCTCAATTTTCTCCTCCAAATTTATTCTAAGTCTTGCTCCAGATCACACGACCTCAGTTTTGCAAGTCGTGTGATCTGCTGGACTTTTCTTCTTCTCTCAAATTCCGAGCTTTGTCTCAATTTCCGAAGTTCGTTTCTCCTCTTCTTTCAGTCTCCGAGTTACGTTTCCTGTCAAAACAACACGAAACACACCCGTGCGATCAAACGTGACAAAATATCATAAAATAACGCGAGAAACGCCCGGATTTACAATTTATTGCTCAAAGCTACACTTACTAAATTTCCTCAAGTTCATAGTGTATTTCTAATATAATCTACCCGAAGTTCACACAAAACGGTACACAAACATAGAAGAAATATAACTCTAATGCAGAGTTATCACTAGGCATATTAACTTACCTCAAAACAAAACGTGGAATAGCTCGAAACGGTCCTCATGGATGTAGCCCTTGTTTATGATCCCGTCGCTTACAAGTTTATACCTCCTAATCAATACGCGTCCAACTTGACGTAATAGTTATTTTTATTTTAATTATATGATTATTTGATCATGATTTAGTCCCCCATCATATAAATATTATATTACTACGTTTTTTTAATAGAACGATTATTTACATATTATATAATATCTCCCACTAAATATCTAAACATACTTTAGTTTAGTTCTTTTTAAGGGAACAACTATAATCATTTAATCATGACCCAACCAATCTCTTTTAGCTTCCTAAACTTATTTCAAGAACTTTCTCTACACTATTTTAGTCCATAATCTTGAAAAAAAAGGCTATAATTATAATGTGATAACATATTCAAATTTTCATAAATATTCTCTTATCAATTTATTTAACAATAATTTTTAAGTAATGAATTTGAATTATAGATTATCGATTTGGATTAGTGGGGGAGAACATGGGGTGGTGGCGGCAAGGCTTTTGTAGTCGCCGCCGCCGCTGCTTCTTTTTCGCCGGGAAAACAGAGAAGGGGAGGGAGAGAGAGCGGGAGGTCGGGGAAAGATAGAGAGAAAGGGGGGAGAGATAGGTAGCAGTAGCAGGGGAAGAGGGGTTTGTGGAGGTGATGGTAGCGTTGGTGGTGGTGGTCGGTGGTGATGGAGGTGATGTTGTTGGGTGTTTTGTTCTTCGTGATGCTGTGAAAGAGAAGAAGATGGTGGAGTTTTTAAATGCATCAGATGAAATAGGTGTAGGTCCAACTAGATAGGTTCAAGTCAAGTCAAATGGCCAATGGGTGGTGAGTCATGGTCAATTGGCCAATAAGGAAGTTATGGAAATTTATATGGTGTGTTGGGAGTACATTTAGTTAGGTAAACATTATTGGATGTGTTGGGTAGCACCACAAGAAGGTGAAAATTGTAGAATGCTATGGTAGTGCTATAAAGGAATTTTAATTTTTAATTTAGTTATATTGGGCTAGTTTGGATGGCTTGGTTTTTAGTTTTTATTAAACTAAAACTGTGTTGTTTGGGTGCAACACATTTTTTTCGGTCTATGTGATAACTGGTGGACTGGTGTCCAAACCGGTGGACTAGTCAATAAAAAAATTCAAAAATTACACATCTAATGCTGCATCCGGTGGCCTGGTCATGGGAACCATGGACCGGTTGTACTTTTGTGTACCATCACAATGTTACCACCCAATGGGTGGGTGACATGTGTTGCTTTTTTGGACAAAAATGACAAACCTCAGTTATCCATGCACCGGTTGCCTGCAACCCAGTACACCGGATGAGACAATCACCATGGTTTTTATCGGTTTATGAAATCCAAAAAACTAGATTAAGTTTTTATAAAAAACCAAAAAAACCATAGTGTCCAAACTAACCCATTATTTAGGTTAGTTTTAGTTAAACTAATTATAAATTTAACTTTTATAAAAAATCGTAAACGAGTCTACCAATTAAATTATGAAATCTAAAAATTACCCGAACAATTTCTATAAACTCATAACCGTATATCGTGTACCAAATTACCAATTTACCACTGATATGAATTTGTGGTGTTACACTATCGTAATGAATTCTCTTCTTGTGATCTTTGGAGGGTATTGAATGGATAAATTATTTTTTATTCCGCTGCGTATCCATGAACGGAAGCGGCTACTTTATTCTTCCGGAACGTGGTGAAATATTGGGGAGTTCCAAGGGGCATCGTGAGCGACTGGGACATTCGCTTTACCGGGAAATTTATCGACGGAACTCTTCAAGTTGTTGCGGACAGAGCTAAACTTCTCCACAAGCTTTCACCCACAGACAGACGACCAGACAGAACGGGTGAAGGCCTTGTTGGAGTTGTACTTGAGGCACTACGCGAGTGCCAACCAGAAGGACTGGGCGAAGCTCCTGGACATATATAGCCATGTTTTCCTATAACTTATATCGATCAGAGGCGACAGGGAAGAGCCCATTCGAGCTAGCAACATGACAGCAGCCTTTGACGCAAACACACCCGGCCGTCGCATAAGGGACTTATAAGGAAGTACTAGGGGCCGTTTTGGGTTGAAGCGAAAGTCGGCAAGGCTTCCTACTGGGTGGAGTTGCCTCCAAAATTCAAGATTCATCCGGTCTTTCACGTGAGCCAGCTAAAGTCGCATCACGAGGACAAGGGAGACCCGGACCGGGGGGAATCGAGGCGAGCACCACCGATGATAGCCACTTCTTTCGACAAGGAAATGGATGAAATCTTGAAGGAGTGGAAGGTCAGTCGCAAGGTGGTGCCGAAGCACAAGGAGTACTTCGTCAAATGGAAGGGGACACCCGTGGAGGAAGGAACGTGGGAAAGCGAGGAATCGTTGTGGCGATTTCGGGACAAGATCGAGCGATTCTGAGCCGACGACGCGACGAGGACGCCACATCATTAGGTGGGGAGAATGTCACGGGACGCAATATTTACTTTATAATTTTTGGACTTGGATTTGCCCATGACATCTTTAGCCCACATGGAGTAGGCTAGTTTGGGCCTAGCGGATGTCCTAGCCCACTTTAGCACATTAGTTAGTCCATATTCTAGAAGCTTCCCAAGTTGTATGGAAGTATAAGTGTGTAGGGGGCTCTAGAATCACCTCTTGTAAATATCTTAGGCTAGAGGCTAGAAGAAGGTTCTAGGCCAATTGATCATAGCAGTTAGATTAGTTTGTCTCTAGATCCTTCCAAGGGGGGATGACTTGTATAAATAGGGAGGGGCTCATTCGCTCCAACCCATCCAAGAAGTTGTAAGCTCTCTTCATAGCAACACAAGTACTTTCCTTCATAACTCTTTCGGTTGTTCTTATTCGTTGCGCTAACGGTTTGCGAAGGCTGACTTAGTGTTTACAGAGGGCATTGAAGACAATAAGTGCCGCACGGGAAGGTCGAGAATAACATCCCATGACACAATGCAGGTCTTCTAAAGACTTAATATGAGCACATTATCATACCAAATATTACCAAGATAGGTATAAAAAGTGAATACAACCAAATAAACTCAAACCATAATACAGACGGAGAGCTGAGCATACTCTGTCTACCAACCAAAAGAGCGAAAAAGAAGTGCCAACCCATAGGGAAAAAGTTTCAGAGAATCTACGAAAAATAATACTTGGCTACTTCCTTCAAACATGTCCTGCACACGAAAGGCCCGTGTTTCTTCCCTTTCTTGGCCATTGAATAGCTAGAAGCAAACAGACTCAACCTATCAACAAATAGTAATAACAGACTCTGGACTTTTAGATAATTAGTGTTAAAAATAATTTTATGTGACTAAAATAATTATAATTAGATTTTTTAAGTGTTATTTAAGTTTTTTTATTTCAATAAATTTGTGTTATACTTTAATATATTAGTTTTGAAGTGTTTCTTAAGACTGTATGAACAATCTTTTGTAATTTAGTCATTTAATAATTTCGTGTAGTATTATTTCGATAATAAAATAATTTGTTTATTGTGATAGTTATGGAAGTCACGATTTGATGATAAAGATTTGTTGTGAGAGGCATAAAACATCATTTTCCAAATTGGATGAAATGGTGAGATAACTATCTGATATAAAAATTGGTGAAATTTGTGTGGAAAATAAAATAAAAATTTTCACAAAGTGACATGATACCACCTCTAAAGGTGGTATCAAATTCCCTAAAAAAAAGAAGGTGGTATCAAAGATTTGTTTTTTTTTTTACCAAACAACTTGCTTATATTACATTGACAAAATTACAACAAAGTTGTACAAGGTGTACTGTTCAACAGCAAAACAACTCAGACTCCATAATTTACATAGACTACACAGGAGACTCCAAATATTGCACGGACACAAAAAAGAAGACAAGACCATACACAGTGAACTAGCTAATATGATCCTCCAACAAACTGTATGTATGATCATTTTGATAGCGTACACGTCGAGGCACTGTGTTGGAAAGTGTATCACCATCCAGTATAGGAGTTAAGGTTGCCGGTGGATCATGCAAAAGAACAAAAGGTTGCATTTGACGGCTACCCAAGCCCGCCAAATGATCAGCAGCCAAATTAGCTTCGCGGTGCACATGACGGACTTTCCATGTCGGATGGATCCTCAAGAGGTGGCAGCAATCAGAAACAAGAGTTGTCAAAAGAGGGGCCAAAGAAAAACCGTTTAGTTGTTTGGGAGTCGAGTTCCACAATTAGAGTATGAAAGTTATGAGTGTGTGCAACAAATCGCCCAAAACGAAGAGCATGGAGTTCAGTGGTTGTGTACGAGAGAATCCTTTAGGGAGGATTTGTGTAGGGAGAGAGTAAGGCAATAGTACTGTATGAGAGAGAGACAGGAGTTTGGCAGAGCTTCCGCGTATCTCAGGTGATTCGTCCTCGTATGGAAGGGTTAACGATCCTATATATAACGGAGAATGTGACCGTTGTAGTGGGTTAATACACCCATTAATGGCGGCTTGATTAGCTTAACCACAACGGCACGTTCGTCCGCGTATATTGGAACCGTTACGCACGTCGTCCGCGTATACCGGAACCGTTATGAGGTTGACCGGGTTTATGGAGCTCGTGCCATAAATCTCTCAAAGCAGTTACTAAAGGTTGCGCGCGGGCTTGGTTGTCGCTCGCGCGCGACAGGACTTACTCTAGCCTGCAAACCACTAAGTCCCTACAGGTCCCGTGTGGTGGTATGCGAGGGACCTGTCTCGCAGCCCCCACGTGGATCAGCGTGGGTGGTGATCCAGTGTGTGTGGAGCACAACTGGGTGTGCTGGATGATCGCCACGTGGCTAAGATCTGTCTTTCTAGAAAGCACTATCTACATTAGCCCCCTTTCTGCGCGTGAAGACACGTAGCCGGATAGGCTTCAATGCGCAGGAACTAATGTATGCGTCGCTGCCACGCACCAATTCAAATACACGCAAAATCAGCCCCCGTGCGTGCCATTATGACCTAGAATCCCTAGAGTCGTGCCGTCTGTTATTTTAGGGTTTTAGGCGTGACGTCAGCTTGTCCTGTGATTGTGCGGTTCGACGGTGACGGTTGTGATTCGACTACTGAAAGGACGCGACTCCTCATTGTTCTTGAATAAGTACTCTATGCCCTCCATTGTAACAAAGCATCACTTCTCTCTCTAAAGTGAATGATACCCGGAAGCCTTCAAGAGCAGATTCAAGTAATCAACCATCAGTTCTTCCTTGTCAATCGTCTCCTTCAACTTGCTTCACCAAAACAAGGTTGGCTTTGCTCAATTCCATTAATGTACACAAATATTCTTTGAACTGTCTTGGATCTGTAAACCCATAGCTATTTGGAATATACCGTTTGTTGAGAACTGCAAAAGAGACTTTTTCTTAAACCATGAACTGATTGAATCACCAGATTGTGACTATTTTGAATGTAGAACTTCTTCAATTCCGAGCTTCTAAACCCGGAATTGACCCATGACTGTTCATCTTCTCTTGACAAACCATAATTGCTTCCTGAATCTAGAGTGAAATTCAAACTGAAAGTGTGTATATTTCTCCCCCTTTTTCTTGCTCTTCTACAGGAATGGCCAAGACAAAAGGATCCAAACCCATTAAAGGGGCCGAAGAAATACCTGATCTTCCCAAGACCTTGTGGAGAAAAGCCCCCTTTGGGTGGAAAAGACTTCTATCATGCTAGGGTTAAGGTGAAGAATCTACCGGCTCCTGCTCCCTCCGGAGAATTGCGGACATTGACCCCGCCTACCAATGCAGCCATGCTAGAGTTAATCGACACCAAGGATGTGGTTAGGTTAGGAGTTGAAAATGGATTTTTCCCTCATACTGAATTTCCACCCAGGACTTTGTCCAAAAGTTGGACCTGATGGATGAGTGGATTGACCATGTATTGACCCACCATGCCATCGCATTAGACAATGCTGGAATTTACTTCGCAGTTCGTGCTATGAAGGGTGCTGCCGGAACAAAGGGGTCAGCTCCCTACATCTTATGCTCCAGAGCGAAGCTCTCACGTTGATAAGCCTGTCGCAGCTACTGAGTACGCAGGAGAGCCTTTGGAGGATATCATCGAAGTATCTAATGATATCGAAGCTGACGCCGTGCTAATAGAAGAAGATGCTGATGCTGCAGTTGAGGAAATGGAAACGGATGGTGCTGGAGCTGAAGTTCATGAAAATGAACAGGTCATGGAAGACATAGCATCACATGCAAATGTTGGTGTTCAAATGAATGCTCCCGAGCCACAGGAGCCCCTCGCAGCCAAAGAAGTTCCTGGTCGAGCAGCAGCTACTACTGTTGTCGTTCCTTCAACAGAGGTAGAGTTTTTAGAGGTTCCCCCAGCATGGAGTTTTTGGAGCTCACAAGTTGGAGCTGTCGTCGCACTTGTTGCGGCCTACACTCTCCCTGCCAACTATGATGAGCTCGAGCTCGCGGCTGACAGACGAGCAATGCAGCGAGGGCATGCTTCGACTTTTCCAGCAATGCACATTCCTTCTTTGCGTGAGATCCTTGAAGGGACCGGTATGTACCCTCTTTCGCATTCTACACCCTTGTTTTAAAGCTTTCATGCTCTAAACTTAAATCAACTTTGTCAGGAATGAAGCAAGTCGATGTGGACTGGCTGATTCAGATGCGCCTCTCATACCCCTGGTCATTCGTGAAATCTCTGGAGATAGAGCCGTATGATATGAGGCTTTTCTAGACCGAAGCCATCTGGATGCTGGAGCAACTGTCTGTGGCCACTCCTGCGACCATTTCTCCTCATAGTGCACAACTACTTTTCAGCACATGCAAGGGGCTTCAAGCTAAAGTTCAAGGCAAGCTAGGCTTCGGGTATCTTCTCAACATGATCACCAAAATTCTCGCAGCTGTGAGTTTGAAAGCGCGGCTACCACAACCTCGCATCTGAAAGGCGGAAGGTAGAGGAACAAAGGCAGAAGGCTGAAGAAGCTGTCAACCTCTTTCAAGCGATGAATGCCAAGTACGAACAGCTGAAGCGAGAAGTGGACCAAGCAAGAGAGGCATCACTCTCGTTTTCTCCATAAGACCCTTTTGATCAAGGATTTGTTTTAGAAACAAAAATATTTGTTTAAAACAAAATATTATTGTAATTCTAGTGTTTCTCCCCCTTTTTTTATCTGGAACTCCATGTCCCATTTTGCCCTTTTGGGGATTTGCACTAATATCTTGATGCGTATCAATTATGACGTCACATGGTGACGTATCCGCCTTGATTTTCGCGCTAATGATTTATTGGATAAGCACGATTTCCTTGGGAAGCCCATCCTTATTATGACCTTCCGTCATTAATTAGGGCGTGCCACCGAATCGTCATAGCCTTTAGTAGGGCAATTGAATTTTACCTGTTTTGAGACGTAAGTAATTGATTCTTACCCGTTTTCCAAGTTTTGCTGACTTAGCCAGGGAACTAAAGAGTCCCCATAGAGTCTATATAAACTCTGCCTCTTGCTGCTTGGGTTCTTCATCCCAAAATGTGGCTTGCCATGAGTCCTTACGACTGCTGGCCTCAATGCTCGTCTTTTGTTGATTCATGGCAATTTCAAGTTGTGAAATCTGAGTTTGTGCCTTGTTCCATAGAAATAGGTCGCAAGATCTTCTTTACAAATCTTACTGTTCTTCATGATTACTTTGAATAAGATATACACAATGCCTCATGCTTCTAAGAAGATTCTTCTTCGTCTATTATGTTTGCAGGTCGTATCTCCGGCTGCCTTCCGGCAAAGTGCAGTTCCATACTGACCTTTTTACCGACTCGTAATGAATGGAGTGTTGCTCCTCTAGCTTTCCTGGAGGAGAACTATTTGCCTCCACGTTCTTGAACAAGGTGTGACGAGCCATGGTGCTCGTCTCTGTGGACGATAAGCTTTCTGCCCCAGGAATTGTTCTCCACTTGTTCTTCACCGCCGCATCCGCCTGGACATGAGGTTCATCTGGCACATCTCTTGGGCAGAAGACCAGTCAAGAACCTTGTTCAGATCTAGGACCTCGACGATACCGTCGCATAGCTTTTTTTTAGCATTTGTAGGTCGTTCATTTTATAGTAAGAATTTTTTTCGTATGAACTTTCGCGTGTAAGCTGCTATCTAGACAGATAAATTGTAAGTCATTTTGACTATTAATGAAATGCGCTTTAGCATTTGCTGTTCTTGTTTGATACAACAAATTGTGATATCACATGCGTGTTTGATATAAAACAAGTTATGTTTCTTTCGCATTTTGCATTCGGCTATTTGCCTGAACAATTCTTTTTCTCAAGCTGATGAGTTTTGCGTCGCATGGGACGTTGTTGCTGTAGCTTGCTATTTAAGCAGATAGGCTTATAGATCAATTAAGATCATTTCTGCCATCTTGACAGATGGACTTTGGATCGCATAGGATTGTGTATTATGGCTGCTATCTAGGCAGATAGGCTCTTAGATCACTTAAGATCGTATTCGAACATTTCTGTTATCTCGGCAGATAGGCTTTGGATCGCATAGGATCATACATTATGGCTGCTATCTAGGCAGATAGGCTTTTAGATCACTTAAGATCGTATTTGAACATTGCTGCTATCTCGGCAGATAGGCTTTGGATCGCATGAGATCGCATATTATGGCTGCTATCTTGGCGGATAGGCTTTTTGTTGTAAATAAGTAGAGAAGTAAATAAAATGATAAGAGACGACTAAGGTAATAAAATTCTTCTCATATGGGAGAATTCTTTTATTAAAAGCACCCTCATATGGGAGAGGCAAGATTACGAGTCCCTCATATGGGAGAGGCAAGATTACAAGTTCCTCGTATGGGAGGAAACAACGCATGAATTTATCAGAGTACTAGACATACATTTCAATAGACCTTTAAATCCAATGTATGTAAAGAGAGAGAGAGAGAGAGGTTAAGGATAATACTTTTTAATCCATCGCATATTGACCAGGCTTGGGGTTGTGACAGTCCCATGAAGCCTCTGTATTGTGCAGTAACCACTGTCAAAGACTTCTTTAACTTCGAATGGTCCTTCCCAGTTAGCTGCGAACTTTGGATGGCCTGCCTCCCGCATGCAATGATCTAAAGCGCGCAGGGCCAAGTCCCCGACCGCGAAATCTCGATGTTGGACTGTTTTGTTGTATGCGCGAGCGATCCTCTCCTTGTACCTCTTGTTAGCCCGCTTAGCTTGATATCGCTTTTCCTCCAATAAGATCAAGTCGTGGTCACGTTGATTGTCATATAATGCATGAAAGGTCAATCTCGCAGAATTGACTTTCACTTCCGCCGGTACAACAGCTTCAGCTCCATAGAATAGAAGGAACGGGGAGACTCCTGTGGGAGTCCTCGGCGAAGTTCGATATGCCCATAATGCTATGTTCAAAGAATTGGCCCATTTCTTGTGATCGTATGCAACCATCTTGCTCAGAATTCTTAGCAATGTCTTGTTGGTTGCTTCTGCTTGACCATTCCCTTTCGGATAATAAGGAGTGGAACAGACCTGCCTTATGTTGTACTCCGCTAGTTTTGCGTCCACTTGGCGATTTACAAAGGGTGTGCCATTATCCGAAATGATCGTATTGGGGATTCCAAACATGTATATTATGTTTTCTTGAACAAAATTGACCACCACGAGCGCATTAGCTGTCTTGAGCGGTATTGCCTCCACCCACTAGTAAACAACTCGGTCGCGGTCAGGATAAACTGGTTCCCATGTGAGGCCGGTCGAATGGGGCCAACGAAATCTAGAGCCCAAGTGTGGAATGGCCATGGCGTCCCCAACGCGTGTAGGTCTACGTCAGGGGAATGTACGAGGTTCCCCTTAAATTGACACTCTTGGCATCTCTTTACTTTGGTGCGGCAATCTGCCTCCATTGTGGGCCAAAAATAACCAACTGTGAGGAGCTGTCTGCATAGCTTCGCGCCCCCTTGATGCTCTACTTGGTGAGATATATCCATCACCTCTTGCGCTTCTTTGCTATCTAGGCATCGAAGTAGATTACCCTCATGACCCCTTCGCCAGAGTATGTTTTCCTGTACCACATATCGAGCCGCCTTTCTTTTTAGTTTCTCGGCTTCTTTTCTTTGCTCAGGCTCGATTCCTTCTGTGAGAAAATCGAAGAGCGGCTTTCTCCAGTCCGTGTCATCATCAACCAAAGTGATTGTTAAAGAGTCCTTGATCAATGCGCAGCTTTCACAATTCCCTTGAATTATTGCAGCGGCCGTTGACATGTCCGGCCAATGAATCCCATATCTTTGGGATTTTCGATAGATCGACACCTCACCTTCTCCGCAAGTGTGCTGGTGAATCTTTTCCAATAACGCTTGCCCCTCCTGCTGCGAGACGCATCGCATGAGTATTCCTCCTAGGCCTTTGTAGTAGAGGGCGTTGTCATGTATGCAGTATCCCTTAGTGGATGCCCAGTTCTCTTTGCTCGTTCCTTCAGCAATTGCATGCAATATCGGTTTTCTCCAGTCTTCATCATCCATGGACTCATCCTCGCATGTGTCCTCTGTCAATGCTGGTGACATTCAGACTTCGATCGAGATTCTCGCAGGGCATTTTTCTGTACTCACTTTAGATCCCAGAGTGGCTAAAGCATCAGCATGCCGATTATCTGCTCTAGGCGTGTGCTCATACCTAACATCGCAAAATTATTGTACCAGCTTCTGCACCAAAGTTTGGTAGGGTAACAGATTTACCTCTTTCAATCCGTACTCACCTGAAGCCTGTTTGACGATTAACTTAGAATCCCCCATAACCGTCAAATTGCTTACTTCCAGTGCCCTGGCTGCACGGAGGCCTGCGATGAGAGCCTCATACTCCGCTTCATTGTTGGTTACCGGGAAATCAAGTTTTGTGGACATTTGGATGACCTCCCCATCTGGTTTAGTCAAAACGATTCCAATTCCTCCGCCTTTCCTTGTTGACGATCCATCAAAATGAAGCGTTCAGTAAGGTAACTCGACTGCATAGATCTTTGTTCCTTCCACTTCCTCCTCGATCATGGGCTCATAGCTGTTATCTGGGAACTGTGCCAAAAGATCCGCCACTGCTTGCGACTTGATTGCTCGTGGTCGAACACACGTGATATCATATTGTGAAATGGTCATATACCATTTTGCCAATCTTCCGCAGGGAGAGGTGTGAGTCAAGAGATACCGTATGGGGTCGCTCTTTGTAACCACCACAACTTTGTGCGAGGCGAAGTAGTGTTTTAACTTTTCTATTACGAAGAATAAGGCAGGAAAATGGCGTTCCATATCTGTGTACCTTGATTCAGCTGGCTGCACTATGCGAGAAATATAATAAATCGGCCTTTCTTGCCCCTCATATTCTTGAGCCAAAAGCGCCCCTATAGACTTCTTTGTCGACGTCAGATACAACAAAAGCGGCGATCCAAGCTGCGGTGCGATCATTACCCTTGGCGATGTCAGCAGGTCCTCTAACCTCCCGAACGCGGCCTCATGTTCCTCCGTCCAATTATACACAGCATTCTTCTTGAGGAGGCCGCTGACGCAAAAGGTTATTTCTGCGATTGCTGGGATGAACCTTCGTTGGTAAGATAATTTCCCCATGAACGTCTTCAGGGCGCTTTGGTTGTGTGGTGCCGTCATGCTAGTTATGGTCGATACCTTCGCGAGATCGGGCTCAATGCCTTGGCGATGTATAACACATCCCAAAAACTTTCCCGAGGTGACCCCAAACGCACATTTCATGGGGTTCATCTTTAGCTGGAAACTCCTGCATTTTCAAAATACCTTCCACATGTCCTCCATATGGTCCGCTTCCTCTTTGGACTTGACAACCAGATCATCAACATAGAACTCCACTTCCTTGTGCATCATATCGTGAAATAGAGACATCATTGCTCGCTGATAAGTTGCGCCCGCGTTCTTGAAACCCAAACGGCATCACCGTGTAATTAAAGACTCCCACCGGCGTGATGAACGCGGTTTTTCGTGCGTCTTCAGGGTCCATTTTGATCTGGTTGTACCCACTGAAACCATCCATGAAGCTGAACATCCGATGACCCGCGGTAGAATCGATGAGCAGATCGATGTTGGGTAACGAAAAATCATCCTTGGGGCAGAAATGGTTGAGATCTTTGAAGTCTATACAAATGCGAAGCTGACCATTCTTCTTTACCACAGGCACAATGTTGGCCAACCAGGTAGGATGATGATTCGGCTCGATGAACCTGGCAGTCAACAGCTTGACAATTTCTTGCTTGATTTTCACATTTATCTCCGGCCTGAAACTTCTCGTACTTTGCTTTACTGGTTTAGATCCTGGGATAACATCTAACCTGTGCATAGTGATGCTCGTGTCCAAACCAGGCATTTCATCGTATTCCCAGGCAAACACATCTTTGTATTCAGTCAGCAGCTGAAGCAATCTTGCTTCTTCATCGCTTGTGAGGTCTGCACTCAAAAACACTTCCTTCAGCTCTTGCTACTGGGGCCTCGGCTTATCCTCCATGCATTCAGGTGATTCTTTCAGCTTATCCTCTAAAACCTCTGATGTTGGTTTGACATGCTCGATTTGATTCATTTGCCCATGGATATCCCCATGCTTGAATGGGGGTACCCCCGCGCACCTTCATATGCGGTAGCATTTCTTTCCATTGGAGTAGAAACTTTCTATATCTTTGCCTGCGAGATCATGTTTTACCACTCTTTTCAGAGTGTACACGTTCTTTCTTTGATAGGCGACCGGCGGTGCCTCTTCGCGTGTGGACAACTTTCCCTTAGCATCCTCCCTTGTCACCATCACTCTCGCTGGCGATTGATCCTTGATGTCTTCCCATCGAGGCAAAGGAGTCGGATTAAACGGCCCTGGTGTTTGCTCGTCCGCCATTTCGGTAAACCACACTGCTTCAGTGAGATGCGCCTCATTTAGATTGAAGGGGTTTATCGAAGCCGGTATCTCCACTACTCTGTCATTCCAGATGGCCTTCATCACTTGGTGAGCTGTCGAGGGGACTGCGTCGAAACGATGAATCCAAGCTCGCCCTATGATCATGTGATACGTAGTATTCGCATCAATGACGTAGAATTTGGCTGAACATTTAATTTTTCCTATCTGGACGACCAGACGAATCCATCATATCTCCACAAGCCTTCCCTCAAGCACTTCGTCTCTGCACTCCAAGGATTTGACCCTGAATTTCTTGATGAAGGTGACTCCATCTTCCTCGCGCTTCTGATACATACGGGAGAGATGAATCATTGTAACCTTCTCTTCCACCTGGAAGAATTTCGTGTAGAACTTCTTAACCATGTCGTCCCAAGTTTTAACAGATCCGGCCTCCAACGTTCTATACCATTTGTAGGCCACATTTCTCAAAGATTTCGGGAACTCGCGCATCAGCAACTTGATATTGGCCCCATATGGTCCCATTACATCGATGAAACGCATGACATGCTCGTGGGCATTCCCGTTGACATCTTCAAACTTGTCCCACTTAGGAGCCTGAGATAGATCTCGCGTGGGATAGGCGGATCGTTATCAACCTTCGGGATAATGGTGTCTGCAAACGGTTGATTGGCCAAGAATGTCTCTATGCGCCGCTGCAGCGACGTCATACATTCCGGCGCGCTTCCCCCAGCAGCAGGAGGAAAGGTCGTAGCCGACGGGGAAACATATGCTGCAGTCGGGCTAGGGGTGTAAGTCACGTTTCCCAGCAGTGCCGGGGGAGGAGGCAAGGGGTATTGTGAAGAGAGGTTGGGTGCCACAGTTGGTGGTTGAGGAATATGTGTGGTAAGGGGCGGTATTTGGGATCTTTGCACCTGAACAGAGGGTAATTGCACCATTGCTGGTGGGGTTTGCGAATTAGGGTTAGGTGGTGTGGGTACCCCTCCAGTCCCCTGGGTGGTAGAGGTTCCCCCACCCTGAGAGACAGCAGTGCCCGATGTAGGATTCGGAGCAAGGGTTCCCAGGATGGCCATTATCCGTTCCATCTGTGCGGATTGAGCCTGAAGGTCCTTTCGCTGATTCTTGATGGTGGCGTTTAGAGCCTCCAATGTCGGATTCCCACTGGCGGCTGCAGAAGTGTGACGGGTCTCCTCTCCCGAGGTTGTCTCCGTGGAGGGCGATCTATTACTGACGTCGTCTTCGTGAGACATGGTTTCTTGCAGTGGTAAGTTTCACGTTGGGTTCACCAAATGTGTACGAGAGAATCCTTTAGGGAGGATTCAATATACACCAAGAGCAGAGGATAAGAACACAGGAACAGTAGAGTTGTGTGTAGGGAGAGAGTAAGGCAATAGTGATGTATGAGAGAGAGACAGGATTTTGGCAGAACTTCCGCGTATCTCAGGTGATTCGTCCTCGTATGGAAGGGTTAACGATCCTATATATAACGGATAATGTGACCGTTATAGTGGGTTAATGCACCCATTAATGGCGGCTTGATTAGCTTAACCACAACGGCACGTTCGTCCGCGTATATAGGAACCGTTACGCACGTCGTCCGCGTATACCGGAACCATTATGAGGTTGACCGGGTTCATGGAGCTCGTGCCATAAATCTCTCAAAGCAGTTACTAAAGGTCGCGCGCGGGCTTGGTTGTCACTCGCGTGCGACAGGACTTACTCTAGCCTCCAAACCACTAAGTCCCTACAGGTCCCGTGTGGTGGTATGCGAGGTCCCTGTCTCGCAACCCCCACGTGGATCAGCGCGGGTGGTGATCCAGTGTGTGTGGAGCACAGCTGTGTGTGCTGGATGATCGCCACGTGGCTAAGATCTGTCTTTCTAGAAAGCACTATCTACAGTGGTCAACACCGAACAGTGGGTTTGATGTCCCATAAAACCCAATTGCCAAAGACTCATATCATTTCTAAAAACACCTTCACTTCCTCTTTCCTGATTTGTAATAGTAAAAGCTCCATATGTGTTAAGCTTAAACACACCTGTAGAAGGTTTGTTCCAAGAAATTTGAGTATTTATAAAATTATTATTGGGAGTATTTGTGGGAGAAAAATAGGTATAAGAAAGGGCCTTATGAAAACGGTTATTTATAATGGTGTGAGTTTGAGGAATAAGATCCTTAAAAATCACGCCATTACGAGTGAGCCAAATTTTCCATAAAACATAATAAAACAAGGTTTGCCATTTAAGTAAAGGCTTGGAGAGGTTGTGACGTTGGAGGCATTGATTATGCAACCAAGATTGGAAATTTCTGGGATTCCAAAAATTAACATTTGTAGAAGGCAAAATATAATTCCAAATTCGCATCGTCGTAGGACAGTCCCGGAACAGATGAACGAGTGTTTAGGCCTCGCAATCACAGAAGGTGCATGCCTTGTTATGTAAATGCCCAAGATTAATATTAAGAGGTAGTCTACCACAAACCATCCTCCAAATAAAACAATTGATTTTTGGGGCCAGTGCCAAATTCCAAATCCACTTAAAGTTAGTATTGGATAGTGGGAGTTGGGAAAGATAAGCCGATTTAATGGAACAAACACCTTGATTAGGAGACCAAGTGATGAAGTCAGGTCGAAGGATGTAAGGGATAGGATAACTTTGTATTTCTTGAATTAAAGTAGGAGGTACTTCAAAAGAAATAATGGACAAATTCCATAGCCCATGCGAAATATAGTCTTTTATTTTTGCATGGGCCTCATCAAAGGTAAGAGGACCATTAATATGAGCTCTGATAGGGCCTGTAGAAAGCCAACAGTCATTCCAAAATGATATAGCCTCTCCATTACCAATGATATGAGTGAGTTTAGACATTAAAAGACGGTCACGTACATTTAATAAAGTTTTACAAAGAGGGCTAGCCGTAGAAGTAAGTTTAGCTTGTAAAAAACTACTGGTCGGATAATACTTGGCCTTTAAAATTCGAATCCACCAAAGGGAGTCATGGGAATAAATGCGCCAACAAAGATTGAGAAGATGTGCTTCATTGTTAAGTTTTGACCGATGAAGGCCAAGTCCCCCACTAGATTTTGGGCGTGTAACATTGTCCCATGAAGACGCATGAAAATTTCCACCCCAGAGAAAGTTTCTTTGGATTTTATCTAACTAATTGGAAATTGAAATAGTAATGGTGGCCGTTTGCATGGTATATTGAGGAATCGTAGCAAAAATATGATTTATTAAAATTTGTCTACCATCAAGACTTAACATGAGATATTTCCAGGTGGACAGTTTTAAAAGAAACTTATCTACTAGATAAAGGTAGTCTTGTTCTTTACCAAGAGTAGCTAGAATAGGAACTCCTAAATGTGTGCCAATCTTGTCTTTGAAGGGGATACCCACTCGGTGTGAAATATACATTTCCAATGGTGTCTTAAGTTAGTCGAGAAGACTATACGGGATTTCAATAAGTTAATCTTTTGGCCAGAGTTATAGCAGAAAGATGTAAGAATAGTAGAAAGAGTGCTCATATTTTTATGAGTGGCTTGACCAAATAAAAGAATATCATCAGCGAAGAATAAATGGCTCAAATAACAATTACCTTTCTTTAACATCAAAGGATGGTACTGCTTTGTCACAATAGCTTGGTCGATTTGAAGAGACAAAGTATTGAGACAACGAATAAAGAGGTAGGGAGACAACGGATCTCCCTGACGAAGACCGCAAGTTGGTTGGAAAAAATCACCGTGTTATCCATTCCACAACACCGAATATTGTGTAGAGGTAACACAAGTATGAATTAATTTAATAAAAGGTAGAGGGAGATGAAGAGAAAAAAGAATTTGGAATATAAAATTCCAAGACAAACAGTCATAAGCTTGAGTAAGATCTAGTTTAGCCTCGAAAAGGCCACCTCGCCCAGTTTTTTTATGAAGATGATACATGGCTTCTTTAGCGAGGACTATGTGGTATGCGGCCCGACGACCGGGAATAAAGTCAGCCTGCGTTGGAGCCACCCAATCAACAAGAAGAGGCCGAAGACGGTTCACTATAATTTTTGCTAAAATTTTATATAAAGTGGTACAAAGACCAATTGGTCTAAAAGTCTTGTGCCTGTTGAGGGGGGTTGCATTTGGGAATTAAAACTAAAAGTGTTTTATTAATACAAGAGGGTAACTCTCCTGTAGACATAAAATTATTAACTGAAGTGAGAAGGTCAGCTGAAAGGGTGTCCCAAAATTTATGAAAGAAGAAAGGATGGAAGCCGTCGTGACCCGGACTTTTGTTGGGGTGCATGGAGAACACCGCAGTTTTTAGTTCGTTCAAAGTAATATTATTTGTTAAATGACATAAGGAAATATCTGACTGATAATTATCAGGAGTATTAAGGTAATGTTTACCTTGAAAGTCAGACACATGAAATCATTGATAGAACTGATGGTGAATTAATTTTTTATAATAACAGGATCGTAAACCCACGTGTTGGATTGATCTTTTAACATTGAGATAGTATCTTTCCTACGACGGTGAAGAACAATCCTATGAAAAAACGTTGAGTTTTTGTCGCCATCAGATAACCAGTCACAACCATCACGTAATTTCCAGTATTCGTAGTCATCATTTTGCAGGTTTCGGAGATCCATTAAAAGTTTCCTTTCATGAGCTATAGAGCGTAAAGAATGGTGAAAAGCATTTTGTAGCTGATTAGTTTCAATTTCGCGTAATAGAACATTTGTTATGCAAAAAATTACCCAACTCCATATGTTTCCAGCGAGTAATAACAGTTTGGAGTAAAAATAGTTTATCCCAACATGTAATTGAAGAGATATTCCAGTTATTTTCAACAAGTTTGCGAAACGAAAAGTGACTGATACGGGAAGACGCACATATTCGCACAAGACACCCCGATGCCGTGATGAGTTGGAGTATAGCGATGATTATTCTTATTAATTATTTATTTTAGTTGTGTATTTGGTTATTTATTTTATTACGTTTAATTAGTTAGTCGGGCTTCCTTGTCAACTGGCCCATGAGAGTTTAGGGTTAGGGTTAAAACCAGATAATTCTTCAAAAACCCTAGCTTCCTTTACGGTAACAGTGACGGTGCCAAAAAGTCTCTTATTTGAAGTAAGATTGTCGATTACTAAAAACCGAAGGGCTGGTTGTTAACAGAAGTGGATTATGATCAGCATCGTATCGAGGAAGGTGTTGAACAGTACTATCTGGAAAACAAAGAAGCCACCTATCATTAACTAAGTCCCGGTCAAGTCTTTTGTTCACGAAGGCCTGGGTTGAGATATCAGTGGGGGGGGGGGGTAGAACCCATTTTCGAGACCTAATGTCACCACATCTTTGGCGTCAATTAAGTCAAATTCTGCTCGACTGGGTGATGAAGTTAGCAACAATAAATCTTCTATAGCAGGGTCTGGCAAATTCTTTAATTGAGCTCTGGCATAGTAATAGTCTTCACCACCCATATAAGGAGCTTTCTTCCACAAAGTCTTGGGAAGATCAGGGATTTCCTCAGCCTCATTCACAAATTTGGTTACCTTTGTTCTAGCCATTTCTACAACAAAACAAGAAAAAGGGGGGAGAAATATATCCACTTTCAGTTTTCAAATTCAAGAGCAAATTTTACAAGTTTTTGAAGAATTATCTGGTTTTAAAGAAAGCCAAGTTTCTGGGTTTCAAGATAACCGATATGAACGTAAATTTTGGGAGAATTAAAATTTCGGGGTTCAGAATTCCAAAAAGCTATCGTTTTTAAAAGTTTTAATCTTTTAGGGTTTTGGAACATCTCCCACAATCATAAACAATGGTGGATTTCAAGCGTTTATGGGTTTCAGATTCAAAACATTTCAAGAGAAAGATACTCGTAGGAGAAGTATTAATTTAAAATTGAGCAAGCCAACCTTGTGTTCTTGAAGCGATTTGAAGAAGTCGATTTGTCAAGAAGAATTGGTGGTTGATTATCTGGATTTTCTCTCGGAGGTTCTCATAAAACATTCACTCTAGAGAGAAGCAGTAGCTTGTAACAATGGAAGATGATGAGTATTTATTCAAATCCACTGAAGAGTCGCGTCCTTTCAGTGGCCGAATCGCAACCCTCACCGCCGAATCGCGCAATCACAGGTCTATGCTGATGTCACGGCTAAAACCCTAGAGGAACAGAAGGCACGACTCTAGGGATCCTAGGTCATAATGACACGCACGGGGGTTGATTTATCGTGTATTTGAATTGGTGCGTAGCAGCAACGCGCGCGCTGGTTTTTGCGCATTGAAGTCTATCCGATCAGTGTCTCCACGCGCAAAAAGGGGGCTAATGCAGATGGTACTTTCCAGACAGACAGATCACAGCCACGTGGCAGCCATCCAGCACACCGAGCTGTGCTCCATACACATAGTATCACTACCTATGCTGATCCACGTGGGGGCTGTGAGACAGGGCCCTCGCATATCATTCCACACAGGACTTGTAGGGACTTAGTGGTTTGGAGGCTAGAGTAAGTTCTGTCGCGCGCGAGCGACAACCAAGCCCGCGCGCGACCCTTGGTAACTGCTTTGAGAGGTTTATGGCCACGTGCTCCATAAACCCGGTCAACCTCATAACGGTTCCGGTATACGCATACAAAGTGTGTAACGGTCCCTATATATGCGGACGAACGTGCCGTTATGGTTAAGGTAATTAAGCCGCCATTAATGGGCGCATTAACCCACTACAACGATCACATTCTCCACTATATATAAGATCGTTAACCCTTCATTGCGGGGATCTGATCTTCTGAACTACGAGGAGGCTCCGGCCAAATACTGTCTCTCTTTCTCACAGTTGCCATTGTCTTACTCTCTCCCTACTCACTACCCTATACTTCCCTGTGTTTCCCATTCTCTACTCTTGGTGTACGTTTGAATCTTACTCAAAGGATTCTCCTGTACACACCTCAAAAATTCAAGATTCATCCAGTCTTTCACGTGAGCCAGCTGAAGCCGTATCACGAGGAAAAGGAAGACCTGGCCCGGGGGGAATCGAGGCGAGCACCACCGATGATAGCCACTTCTTTCGACAAGAAAATGGACGAAATCTTGAAAGAGCGGAAGGTTAATCGCAAGGTCGTGCCAAAGCACAAGGAGTACTTCGTCAAATGGAAGGGGACACCCGTGGAAGAAGGAACGTGGGAAAGCGAGGAATCGTTTTGGCAATTTCGGGACAAGATCGAGCGATTCTGAGCCGACGATGCGACGAGGACGCCACATCATTAGGTGGGGGAGAATGTCATGGGCCGCAATATTTACTTGATAGTTTTTGGACTTGGACCTTCCCATGACATCTTTAGCCCACATGGAGTAGGCTAGTTTGGGCCTAGCGGATGTCCTAGCCCACTTTAGCCCATTAGTTTTTCCATATTCTAGAAGCTTCGCAAGTTGTATGGAAGTATAAGTGTGTAGGGGGCTCTAGAATCACCTCTTCTAAATATCTTAGGCTAGAGGCTAGAAGAAGGTTCTAGGCCAATTGATCCTAGATCCTTCCAAAGGGGAATGACTTGTATAAATCGGGAGGGGCTCATTTGCTCCAACCCATCTAAGAAGTTGTAAGCTCTCTTCATAGCAATACAAGTACTTTCCTTCATAGCTCTTTGGGTTGTTCTTATTCGTTGCGCTAACGGTTTGGGAAGGCTAACATAGTGTTTACAGAGGAAAATGAAGACACTAAGTGTCGCACGGGAAGGTTGAGAAAAGCAGCCCGTGACACTATGCAGGTCTTCTAAAGACTTAATATGAGCACATTATCATACTAAACATTACCAAGATAGGTATATAAAGTGAATACAACCAAATGAACTCAAACCATAATACAACCAGAGAGCTGAGCATACTCTGTCTAACAACCAAAAGAGAGAAAAAGAAGTGCCAACCCATAAGGAAAAGTTTCAGAGAATCTACGAAAAATAATACTTGGCTACTCCTCCTCCTCAACCTCGACCTCTTCTCTTCCGGAGGAAGAGGAGTCTGATGTAACCAACTCCCTGCCGTCCTCCTCCTCCTATATGATAAAGTCATCTAGCAATATTGGGGTGATCTCATCCCTCTCCATGGGATATTTCAACAAGAAGGTGCTGATGTCAATCCTGTAAGAAAAACAAACAAGATTGACAAAAAAAGAATAAGAATATTCACAAAAACAGTGAAGTACCAAAACAAAGAAATAAAGTAAAATTAGAGAACATACATCTCTTTGTTCTTGGGGTCAGCAATGGACTGGACAACCTTGTAGAGATATTTCAACCCTCTCTTGTACTCCATCTGACGGAGGTTGCGTTCCTTGGTGAGGGCTTCCCGCAAGTAGGCCCTGCACACGAAAGACCAAGCTTTCTTCCCTTTCTTGGCCATTGAATAGCTAGAAGCAAACAGACTCAACCCATCAACAAATAGTAAAAACAGACTTCGGACTTTTAGATAATTAGTGTTAAAGATAATTTCAGGTGACTAAAATAATTATAATTAGATTTTTATGTAATTTATTTCATTCCAATAAATTTGTGTTATACTTTAATATATTAGTTTTGAATTGTTCCTTAAGAATGTATGAACAATCTTTTGTAATTTAATCATTTAATAATTTCGTGTAGTGTTATTTCAATAATAAAATAATTTGTCTATTTTGATAGTTATGAAAGTCACAATTTGATGAAAAATTTGTATATTTGTTGTGAGAGACATAAAACCTCATTTTTCAAATTTGATGAAATGGTGAGATGACTATCTAATGTTAAAACTGGCGAAATCTGTGTGAGAAAAAAATAATTTTTTTCACCAAAAATGGTGAAATGATGTTTTTGATGTGAAAAATTTGATATCGACCGGTATGAAAGATGTTCTCAAAGTATCAGAGCATCTCCCACAGTTGATATCAAATTTTACACCAAATTCTATATTTGGTAGAAAAATGGTTTGACCTCCCACAATTAACCCTCGAAAACACCATTTCACCATTTTTGGTGGAAAAATAGAACTTTTGGTCTCCCACGGTTTTCAACAAATTTTACATCAAAAAAGCCATTTCACCATTTCATCAAATTTAGAGAATGGTATTTTTAGCCTCCCACAACAAATTATCAAATTTATCACCAAATCATGAATTTCATAACTATCAAAAAAAAAATATTACCAAAACAATATTACATGAAATTGTAAAATGATTAAATAACACTTCAAAAAATCTAAAATTAACCAGTCTAATCTATTTGACCATGATTATCCCTTAAGTGTGCAATGAGTCTTCTTCTTAGTTCGTTATGAGCTCCTTGTTTTATCAAGTCTCGATGTCGACCTAGAAATTGGATAAATGTTGAATTAGTGATATCCCTTGCAACCCCAGCATGCAGTACCGATGGTGAACTTTCATAATCAAGATTTATGGGAATGTGAGATGCATCAAAAGTGTAGGTGTTGAGATACCCGCTACGTTCCTCTTCGACTATCATAATGTGCATGATAATGCAGGCTAACATGATCTCGTGAATGCCATTTTTTGTTCTAAAATCGAGCGGCTCCTCTAACAATTGCAAATCGAGCTTGGAGAACTCCAATGCCCACTCAACGTCCTTGCGATAAGCTTCATGTTTCTGTGTGAAATATTGTCCTTGCAAGTAATCCCAATTTCAGCTACCAAAACGAGGATTTCAACTAGATTGTCACGCAGACATGGCACATTCTGCTTTCTTCATTTTCTTAGTTTGACTATGTGTTTTATTTTCCTGCTAATAATGTCATATATTTTCATTTTTCTGAGTTTATAATAATGCATTATTCTTGCCGTCATTTTTGTTTATATTTTATTTTTTATCACTAAGATTAATTATATTAGTCGTTAAAAATATTTTTTTAACACTAATCAATTGTCTGCACACACTTAATAGTTCAGGTAAGTCTTTCTCTGAATTTGTTCCCACTTCAATCTTATTTGGGGGGGGGGGGTAGGTTCAAATCTTCTTTCTAATTTTATATATTTGCATGCTATACTAAATGAAAATATGTACAAGAAGGTTACTGAAGTTCTTGAAGTTTAACATCAGTGTATTATGTTCGGCCAAACCTGTTGCAACTACATTTTAGTTATTTCATTTTTATCATCCTGCAGCATGATGCTGAAAATATTATGTAACACGCTAAGGCTCAAAAGCATATTATACAAAGTGGGAGAAGAAAAATGGATGGCGCATATACTGTAAAGACGAAATGCTACACTATTACATTAGAGCATATTATTACCATGAAAGTAATGTGAAAACATGCCCTAAACACTAATTAAAAATTTGGTGTAGATTACACCAAATCCTATTTTTGCCATCAAATTTGATGGTAAAAATAGGATTTGGTGATATGGGATAGGATTTGAGGGTACTGTGGGAGATGCACTTCACCATTTCACAAAAGCTACACCAAATATAAGATTTGGTGTTTTTTGGTCAACGAATGAGGTAAGGATGGTATTTTCCGCACCGAAAAAGATATTGTTTATGCTAGTAGCTCAGGCAATGTGAGGAGTGATGTCAATGATCAGACGGCTGAGGAGGCGGGCCTTACCACGCCCCCAACCCATCCATGAGAGGATGTTCTTGGAATTGCCGAGGGTTGGGACATACCTCGACAGTTCGACAAGCAAAGTCCCTAATAAGGCAGGAAAATCTGAGCTGGCTTTTTCTGTCAGAAACCAAAATACAGTCCAACCGATATATCAAAAAGTTTTGAGGGAATGGGTTTTAAGTTTAGCTGTGTGGTGGAGACAATTGGTAAGAGTGGAGGAATATTTTTCTGTTGGAGGAATGAAGAAGAATGTGATATAATTTATTCAGATAAAAGTGTCATTACTATCTTGATGCATGGCAGTAAGGGCAAGGACCCTTGGATTATGAATTGTGTCTACGCGCCATGCCATACCATAGGCAGAAACAAGTTAAGAAGTTATAAATCAAGCTGACAAGAATGGTGGAAAAAGTGTCTCAGGATCACAATGCAAGGGTCTAAATGAGCTTATCCATGACATTGGCCTTGTAGATATTGGTTTTATTGGTCCTAGATACACATGGTGTAATGGATGGAGCAAAAACAGGATAATTAAAGAAAGATTGGATAGGGGTTTTGCTGATGAAAGATGGATGAAGTTATTTATCTAAAGCTATATCTATAGTTGTTGCTGCTAGTGTTTCTGACCACTCACCAATTATTCTTGATGTGGAGCCAATCAGAGGATCAAACTCAAGGCTTTAAGATTTGAAGCTATGTGGTTGAGGGATAAAAGTTGCAAAGAAGTTATTCTTGGTAACTGGAGATCCAAAAGGCATTGCTCTATAAACAGAAGCTGGAGTATGAACATTTAAGAAACCAAGATGGCTCTAAAGATGTGGAATAAGGAGGTGTATGGTAACTTAAATCAGCATATTAAGCACACTCGGGAGCAGATTATAAAGATCCAAAAAGAAGGAAGGGTGCTATAATACAGAGAAAGGCTTAAAGCTCCAACTCAAAGAGTTACTACTTAGACAAGAGATTATGTGGAAACAGAAATTTATAGTGCAATAGCTTAAAGAAGGGGACTCAAATACTAGGTTTTTTCACACCTCTGCTATTATAAGAGGTCAGAGAAACACAATACACATATTGGTTAGAGAAGATGGATCTCTAGCTATCTCAAATGCAGAGCTGAGTAAAGAATTTATTGGGCATTTTCAAAATCTCTTCACTCCCCAAGAAACAGAGAACTATGATTGGTTGGAGGAGCTATACCCACACAAGCTAGAAGAGAGGCATTGGGAGAGCTTATGTCAAATTCCCACAAGAGAAGAGATCTATGAGACTGTGTTCCAAATGGGTAGCTTTAAATCTCCAGGCCCAGATGGATTTCCAGCAGCCTTCTATAAGCAATACTGGCACATTGTGGGCAATGATCTATGTGATATGGTGCATGAGTTCTTCTTATCTGGTAAGATTCATGAGAAAATAAATTATAATTATATTGCTTTGATCCCTAAGTGTAGTGATGCGGCTAAAGTTGGACAATTCAGACCTATAAGTCTTTGTAACAACACTTATAAGGTTATTTCCAAGATATTGGTAAAAAGGTTAAGCCCACTCCTCCCTGAAATTGTTAGCCCCAAACAAGCTGCCTTTGTCCAAGGCAGGAATATTCAAGAGAATGTGATTTTGTTGCATGAAGCTCTTCATACCATTAACAAGAAGAAAGGAAAGTAGGGGCTTATGGCCATTAAGGTTGATATGGAGAAAGCTTATGATAGACTCAATTGGAGTTTTGTAAGTGCTGTGCTAAAGTGGATTGATCTTCCCACAAAATGTATAGGATGGGTAAAGGAATGCATCACTTCAGCGACCTTTTCAGTGCTTATCAATGGTTGCCCCTCAAAGAGATTTAAACCCTCGTGTGGAATCAGAGAAGGGGATCCATTATCCCCTACAATTTTCATTCTTTGTGCAGATGTGTTGTCAAGAATCTTCAGTTTTGCTACAAATGAAGGGTGGATACATGGGATGAAATTGGGAAAACACTGTGAGGCTATTGAACACCTTATGTATGCTGATGACTTAGTGGTAATGGGGAGAGCAAATGTGAAAGAAGCTAAAAATCTCAGATTATGTCTTCAGATGTATGCTTCATGCTCTGGACAAAAGATAAATAAAGACAATTCCTCCATATTCTTCAGCAATAACACCCCAAAACAAGCCAAGAAAGACAATAGAGAGTTACAACAACTCAAAAAGGGGATAAGAAAGCTATATACCTGGGACTTCCAATGTTCTTCACCAAATCTAAGAACAAAGACCTGCATCAATCCTGGAGAAGATGAATTTTAGAGTTGCTGGGTGGAAATCTAGATCTCTATCCTTTGCAGGTAGGCACACAGTCATATCCAGTGTGCTTAGTTCTCAACCCTCTTATGCAATGTCTGTATATTTGCTCCAAAAGAAAATGACTGATGAAATGGATAGAATGTGTGCAAGATTCTGGTGGGGAAGCACTAAAGATAACAAAAAAAGACAAATAAGGAGATGGGAGATCTTAACAAGTCCTAAGTGTGGCGGAGGTCTAGGTTTGAGGAAGATGGAAACTCATAACTTGGCTCTTCTGGCAAAACTGGCTTGGTTGCTGTAAAAAGGATGACTCTCTGTGGGTACATGAACTTCTAAAGAAATATTGAATTTGATTTTGATTTCCATAGAGTAGAGGAGAAGAAGACAAGCTCTTATTTATGGAAAGGGATGCTGAAGGCAAGAGAAGGGATTGAGGAAAAAGCTTTCAAAGTTGTTGGGAATGGTACTGATACCCACATTTGGATGGACCCTTGGGTTCCAAATTTAAAACAAGCAAAACCTAAACCACCAGATGATGTATGGAGAGCCCCAAAATGGGTTAGTCAACTGATCAATGAAGATTCCATGACTTGGAAGGAAGAGGTGCTTATGGAATGGTTCAATGAAGAAGAGATAGAGGAGATCAGGAAAATAAAACTACCTTGCTCACCTTGCACAAATTCCTGAGCATGGAGTGGAGATTCAAAAGGTGGTGTGACTACAAAAGCTGCTTATAGATCCCTCATGCCTCAAGTAGATGATTCAAACTCTTGCTTCAAGTGGAGCTGGATTTGGAAGAATGACATGCACAATCGTTTGAAATTCATGCTTTGGAGAACTTTTAGTGAGTCTCTACCACTATGTTACAATACAGACACAAATAGATATGGAAGTAGATATATGTGTGTGCTATGCAAAGAGGAGCTAGATTCTGTCCCTCATGTGTTATTCCAGTGTCAAGTGGCTAGAAGAATCTGGTGGATCTGCTGCTTCATTAGAACTGAGTTACTCCCCTTCAACAGTATTGGTGAGTGGGCATCTTATTTAATGGACCCAAATTATGAGTTTATGAAGGTAGAAGACAATATCTTACAAAGCAGAACTAAATGTGTTATAATTCTGGAGAAGTTATGGTTCTGTAGGAATGACGTGAAATTCAGGGGGGTTCAATGCAATTTCACCAAGTTGGTGGAGGATATTCAAAGATGTGTATGGGAACATCATGTCAGAAATGAGGTGGACAAAGAAGAACCTCTGCCTGCAGAAAAAATCGTTTGGACTCCCCCAAATGAAGGTCAGCTGAAAATAAACTGTGATGCAGGTACTATTGAAAAGGATCATATTGCTGGGTTCATTGTCACAGACTGTGTAGCTAAAATCATAGCAGCTGGAGAAAATAGAGATGAATGTAAAAATGTTCTGCTTGCTGAATTCAAAGCTATAGAAGTGGGAGTTATGAAGATAGTTAAGGAAGAGCGGAAAAATGTGATTTTAGAAACTGACTCTGCCGCGGTGGTAAATGCAATTAAAAATGGTGTTGGAGGCAGTTGGGATTGGAAACCAAGACTTGAAGCTTGCAGAAAAGTGCTGGAAGAAAGTAGAAGCACAATGAGAGTTGTGCCCAGATCAGCAAACTTAATAGCTCAAAAATTACACAGAGGCTTTTCAAACTTACACAGAGGCTTTTCCAGTTGCTGAACCGACAACGATTCTCTTCTCCGAGCGCTGAATCGAGCTTTCGGAGTAGATTCAGCTCCGGCTGCGATTCGAACAGAGGATTTCGGAGATTCATCAGATGAAGAAGCTAATTTCGAATAGAGGGTTGGATAAAATGTAATAGATGTGAGGGTAGTATAGATATTTTGGATCTTGGATTCTGTAAGGAGTTTGAAAATGTAGGAGGTTTTCCCTATGTTTTGGTTTCGTAATATAAAGTTTGTTCATAAAAAAAACAATTTTTTTGATGATTTCTTGTGGGAGGCTGAAAATACCAAATTTTACTATCAAATATAAGATTTGGTGCACTATGGAAGATCCTCTCAGAGCATCTCCAACCCATTGCTTTTTCCCCCTCCCCTCACCTCCCCCTCCCCCTCCCCCTCCCCTCACGGGCCCACCATTTTCCCCCTCCCCCTCCCCCTCCCCTTCCACCAAACTACTAATCGTCTCCAACCCATTTCTTTCCCCTCATTCAAAAAATTAATTTGTAATATATATTTAATAATTTAAAAATGAATTATTAATACCAAAAAATGTAAATAAAAAATTGTTTACCAATGTGTGTATATATATATATACACACACAGACATACACACACAAAAAGATGTTAATAATGATAGCAATAATAATAATACTAATAATAATTAAAATAATATTAACAAACAAAACTTTTATTCGAAAATATAACGATTACAAGTACGAAAAGTTCGTTATTACAAGAAATAAAATTAAACACTAATACAAAAATGCAACGAGTAGAGCGATAAAACACACAAATTGAAATAAACCAACCTAACAACGATTACAAGTTCTTCCGTTAGTTGAAAGGATTAAATTTAAAAAGAAAATAAGATAACGATGACTTTCCGTAAATATACTTTCCAACAATCGTGAATACATTATTAATTTTAAAAAAATAAAATAAAAATATTATTAATAATAATAAAATACATAATATAATCACAAAATAGTAGTATGTGTAATTAAAATTATCAAATATACAATTAATTAATCATTCCATGTAGGGGGAGGGGGAAGGGATGTCCATGGGGAAATCCCCCCTAACCATCCCTCACCCAAGGCAAAATTTATCCCCATAGCACCCCTTCCCCCTTCCCCTCCCCCCATGGGGTTGGACATGAACCATATTTTTATACGATTTTCCCCTTCCCCCTCCCCCCATGGGGTTGGAGATGCCCTCAATCTCCCTCGACTTTACTTTCCACACATTTCTCTTAATCTCAAAATTTTCAAATTACCGCCACAACCTTCCCCAAAACACAGAACTAAAGCGGCAACCAAAATCCCAAAATTTCGAACCCCATCAAATCCCACCCGTTCATTACCTCACCACCCAAATCAACGCTCCCCATCCACGATCCGCGTCCCTCGAAACCAACCAATCACATTCCACCCCCAAACCCAATATAAACCCCTCCACCCCCAACCTCCATCACCACACTTCTCAAACAAATCAAACCCTATTCCTCTCCATATCCAACCAAACCTCTCTCAATGGCACCAAAGGCAGAGAAGAAGCCAGCGGAGAAGAAGCCAGCCGAGAAAGCCCCAGCAGAGAAGGCTCCAGCAGAGAAGAAGCCGAGAGCCGAGAAGAAGATCTCCAAAGACGCTTCAAGTACGGACAAGAAGAAGAAGCGGTCGAAGAAGAGCGTCGAGACGTACAAGATCTACATCTTCAAGGTCTTGAAGCAGGTTCATCCTGATATTGGGATCTCCAGCAAGGCGATGGGGATCATGAACAGCTTCATCAACGACATCTTTGAAAAGCTCGCCGCTGAGTCGTCTAAACTCGCTCGGTACAACAAGAAGCCGACGATTACTTCTCGCGAGATCCAGACCGCGGTCAGGCTTGTTCTGCCCGGCGAATTGGCTAAGCATGCCGTCTCTGAAGGCACCAAGGCCGTGACTAAGTTCACTAGCTCTTAGGCTCGAACCCTAGGGTTTGTGGTGGTGTTGCGGTGGTTGTGCGGTGGTGCTACGGTGGTGGATATCTCATCCTGTATCGTAGTTAGTACTTTTGTGTGTTTGATTTCGTTTCTAGCTGAGTTAGGGTTTCTGGATGTAAATCGTTTATTAGCTTTCTGTAATCATCGTTTTGGTTAATGAAAGTGTTTTAGTTTGGTTAATTAATCTCCTTCCGTTGATATTTTATCTGCGCATTTTAGTCTGTTATTTGTTTTTTGACTAAATTGCGCTGCAAGTGGGCCATGTTTATTTTATCTGTGCATGTTAGCAAACAGAGGCACTTGTGGATTAACTTGGCTATAACTGGTGGTTTATTCTTGACCTCTCTCTTTGAAGTGGAGAAGATGGCACTGAATTCTCCATCTTCACAGTTATCTTTCATTTCTTCACAGTTCAGAAACCCTAGAAACCCTAGAGCTCCATCAACTGCTAAATATTTCATGAAATTAGCTTCTTCATCTGATGAAACTCCGAAACCCTCTGTCCGTATAGCAGCCGGAGCTGAATCTATTCCGAAAGCTCGATTCAGCGCTCGGAGAAGAGAGTCGCTGTCGGTACAGCAACTAGAAAGGCCTCTGAGTAAGTTTTAGAAGCTCTTTTGTGTTTTTGAGTTTGTGAACTGTATGTCTTTGAATATTGTGTGGATTGATTGATGTGGTGGTGGTGATGGTGCAGTGGAGTATATGAGTTTACCGGCGAGCCAGTACTCGGTGCTGGATGCGGAGAGGATAGAGCGGATTGATGAGAGGACATTCAGGTGCTATGTGTATAATTTCAAGTTCTTTGCCTTTGAAGTGTGCCCTGTGCTGTTGGTGAGAGTTGAAGAGCAACCTAGTGGCTGTTGTATTAAGTTATTGTCCTGTAAGGTTAGGGTTCTCATTTCTCACTGTTTGTTTTGCTATTTGGGGTTGAATGTTCTTGTGGGTTTTCGTCTGATGCTATCTTTTTTGCTCTGTAATAGCTTGAAGGCTCGCCGATTGTGGTTGCTCAGAATGAGAAGTTCGCTGGTAAGAGTTACTTCAGTTTTCTCTTCGTTCCAACTGAAATAATTGTGTGTGCAAAGTTTAAACTATGTATTCCCATCGGCTGGATTTTTTGTTTTTCGTGCTTTGATTGAGGACATGGTTTCAGTCCAGTGTCAGCCTGAAAGATAATTGTTGTGCTTGTTATAAGAAATGGACGTTGGAACAACCTAGGGCTTCAAAATGTGAACTGATTAATATGGTTTCATGGGCTTTAATTAGAACCATCCAGGAAGGCTAATTCCTATTAAAAAACACAGCAATATTGGCCTGGCAATTGGAAAGGGAAAGAACACGATGGCAGATACTACTTTGAAAACCTAACTACTAGTACTAGGACATTCACCACTAAAGGGAGTTTTCTTGAGGTCGGTTTCAGCTTAGTTGTCTTTTATGATTGTACCAAGGCATCCACCTAATGTAAGGAGTTAGCTGCCAAATTTGCTGTCATTACCTGCTAGCGGTTCCATACCAATCTTGCATACAGAGAGTGGGTGAATCAGGAACCACAAAAGCTCTGTTGAATAGACTAATAACCATATCCGTAGGATTCAAGCTATGTTGGAAATGAACAACTCAGATATGAAACATTTGCTCCCTGCTTGGACATGGAAAAACAATGAACTCAAGAATGCTAACTCAAAACTAGATTCTTTATCTCATATGATACATACAGAACAAAATGTGCCTCACACCTGCTTTCCTTAACTACTTCCTATGGAGTAAAGACCAAGCGTACGTTTGGTATTTAGGATTACGAGTATTAGCTGGGATTGGATCAAATATAGTCCGAGTATTAATTCATATTGTGTTTGGTTTGTCTGGACTAATTCACAGCCTCACACCTATCCCTGATGCTCATTCACACATTAGCCTATCCTTTTCTCCTTCCCTTGCTTTGTTATAAACCACAGAGCCGAATACCCCAATCTCTGGAACTACAGTTTGCAGTCAGTCAATACGGACTCCAATGTATTAAGTATTGTTTTATTCATTAAGCATTCTTGTTTGCTAGAGGCTTATAAGTTTTTCCTGTGTGCTTGTACGTTGGGGTTATAATTTGGACGATCTTTTGGAGTTCCGTGGCTTATGTTCCTGTTTGGCGGTTGTCAGAAATTTCAATTATAAACCTCTACAAGTCTAAGTAAAATACCAAAGATGCACATGCAGCGGACTTAATAATGTAATGGAATTGCCTAACTGATTGTTTGGACACTGGGTAGTATTCACTAAGATAGTAGGATAGGCTCGTGTAGCAGTAGCCAGTAAGTCGAACTAGCTCAAGTATCTTTTTTTACATGCTCAGCTTAAGTGAGATCTTAAAAGTATTTTCATAGAACTTGACTTTTTTTAATTACTACAGCTTTTGTATCGTCTTTTACTCTACTTTTAGCGCATAATTGCGTGATTCTGAGTTGAATTATGCAATGCTTTGCCAGGAGTCCTTTGATACTGATTTGGTATGGGCATGCAGCTTCTATGGTGAATAGAATATCGTGCGATAGCGAATGGAGCAACTCATCAAATGCTGAACTCTCTTCTGATACAACTATTGAGGTGATCGCCAACTGGATTCTCTTGTTGATCGTATCTCTGAGAAAGAACCTTTTTTCCTGAAAGTTTTCTCATCCTTCCAATGATTTTCAGGTCAGCATTGACATTCCATTTGCATTTCGACCAATCCCGGTGCAAGCTATTGAATCAGCAGGAACTCAAGTATTGGACCAAATTCTGAAGATTATGCTTCCCCGTTTTATGGCTCAGGTTGGTTGAAGTAAATAATGCCTTCGTCAACTGCACTACCACTCTCTGAATTTACACAGTTATTTAATCACACTGTTCTCTATAAATAGAGCTGTCAACAGGCCTGGTTAACTGCGGTTAACCAGTTGCACCGGCCCACTTTAACCATCTTAACCAAAACCACAACCGTAACCGGACGGGTCAAAACCGGCCCGGAACCGAGTTAGTAGTGGTCCGGGCCGGTTAGAGAAATATAGGCCCATAACCGGCCTGACAAATTACGGGAACCGTAACCGGCTCGTAACCAGATAGTAACCGGTCCGTAACAGTTAACCGCGGTTAACCGCTATGTAGCACGGGTGCTTCTGAAAGGTGACGCACCCGCACCGGATGCTTCAGGGTGCTTCGTGGGTGCTTGGGTGCTTCGTGGGTGCTTGGCGGGTGCTTTGGAGAGAATTCAGGGTAATTTTGAAAGTTTTAGTTGAGTGGTCCTCTAAAATACAACTACAAGTTAACAAAATAACGTGTATCTGTGTGGACATTTCTAACTCTAAGATTACTCGTCTCTCCACAAATACAAACAATGACACGAAGAGATTACATTGTTGATACAAAACCTGTGTATCTTCGAATTTGTGTATGAATTCCTGTTTGATTATAATTGGGATTGCTATAATTATTATTTTTATAATAATAATAATGGTATCACAAATAATATAAAATAAAAATATATATAAAGTCACCGCACCCCCGCCGCACCCGCACCCTCAATTTTTGGGAATTTGCCGAACCCGCACCCAGTTCCCGTACCTGCACCCGCACCTATGCTACATAGGCTACAGTAGTATCCAAACGGCTAATTTAGTACCCCTTACAACTATATATTATAGTACGAGTTATAATATATGAAAATATTATAAATTAGTTGTTTAAAAAAAAAAAAAAAAAAAATGAAGGTTTTTAACCGGCCCGGTTTAAGCGTATCCCCGTTACACGGGCCGATCCGGTTAAGGTTCCGGAATAATTTGCGCTATTAACCGTAACTGCGAGCCCTTGACCGTGACCGAACCATCTATAACCGGCGATTCACGGTTTAGCGGGTCGGTTATGGTTACGGCTAACCGTTTTGACAGTTCTATGACTATAAATGAGAAGATACTTTTGTTATTAATCCATGCTTAATCCATGGTTATGATGACTTCACAGAATTTAGATCACAATGTCAATGTGTATATTCATTATTTTTTTTGGTTAATATATTCAAAATCTACTGCATTCCTCTCATTTGATATTTTTTCTTTTCTTAAGGCTTCTGCATTTGGTACCGTCAAAGTCTGAAATGTCTAATTCGGATCTGGATCTGTAATTATTAGTGCTTTGGGAAAATGTAGAGTTCATAGGGGTTTCGCAATTCACAATTCACACTTTCCTTTCACTTGCTTATCATTTTACTATTAGGGATGAATTGAGGTTTTCATGTCTTCAACTTGTTAGCATCCAAAAGATCACTTAGTTAGCACATTAAGGTTGCTTCTGTAATTGTTCGAGTAATTTTCTTAGCATCCAGTAAATCGTGAATAGGTTTAGCATAGGAAGCTTTGTTTTATATGCTGTACGTCTAAGCAGTTGCGACATGATTCACCAGAGTGCATGCATAGGCAGCATAGCCATGACGATTGTAGTAGATAGACTTGTGATGCTGAATACACAATGAAGCCAAACTGAACTTCACATGACTAGTTTTGTGCAATCATTCCAAGGGTGTAACTGTCTTATCATGTTTTGATAGCTTGACATCGTTGCCCATATTTTTTAGGTTTCAATATCGTTATGAAGAAAAACATGTCAAGGTTATATCAGATGATGTACAGTTTGCTAAGATATTGACATGAGGTCTGTCTATGGGGTTTGTGTTTGGCTTCTTTGTCGTACCAATTAGTCACAGACTCCTAATTAGGGTTCATCGTTCTAGACTTCAACTTGTTCAACATTTCCTTTTGTTCTTCTTGCAGCTCTAGGGATTGTTATAGTTTAGTGATGCTGTAAACTTGCAATCTTGACCCAGAGTCTGCTAAGCTAGTGAAACATAATGGTATAAAGTTAACTTCTTAAAGCAAATGTATGTTTCCAGGATATGGTATTAAAGTTATAAAGTACTAGTTTTTGAGGTGATACCAAATGAAGATGTAAGGTTTTTCATGTCTTGTGAACAGACAATGATTTTTAGATGTTGTCCCTAGCCAACGGGAGATCTGATAAGGTATTCTAACCAGTGGTGAATAACATTACCAATGTGCAGACTTCTAGTTTCCTGAAAGAAAGACGGTGTTGCCAAGGAGCGGGAACTTTTAATAAAACCAATATTAGAAATGAGCGATGCTCTTTTGACAGATCTTGAATGAAACTGGATAACTTCTGAAAGGACAACTCCAAAAACAAATTATTAGTCTTAAACATATAGAAACAATAGGTAGCCTGCAACAATGTGCGTAGTACCATGAACTATTTTCCTATGTGAGGCATTGCGTTGCCAGCTGATATTATGTGCGGAGCAGTAGAGGTTCCAAGCATCTTGTCTAAAGTAAAGATGCCATCTCGTTCACTGTAGACATAAAACTCTGATGGAAAGAATAAAAAAAAAGAAAAACCGAATGATGAGCCTAGGGAAAGAAACCATTTGTATCTGAGGCTTTTATTATTTCTTATGGATGATCTGTGCCTGTACTTGTTATTTTCATGGTTAAGATACTACGAAGAACCTAGAAGTAACTAAAGGAATAACCTCTGAGATGGTTTGGTAATGTTTATCTACCTGTGGATGTGCCATTTAGCAGAAGAGTCGGTCAAAGTTGAGGGTGGTAGACGAAGGAGAGAGAGAGAGAGATTGGCCGAATCTGGATAGAGACAATAGGACAAGACTTCATTGAAATCAAACCTAAATGAGCAGATGAATCTGGAAAGACAGAACTCAAGGCAGTTAATACAAACAATGCATCCCCCCTTAAGCTGGCAGAAAGGCTTGTTAAGTTGGGAGTGGGGTGGGTTAGGGAGATAGGTGAAGTAAAAAAGGACCACTGGAAAATTTCTGTTGGATTATGCGTTTCCTGATTAGTGTCTTGAAACTCATAGTGGTTGTTCAGGAGTGAACTTCAGGCGTTTCAATCCTTGTAATGTTATGGGATTGCTCGAGTGAATTGGTCAACGTTATCTCACACAAAAGAAACAGTCCAAGACTACAAGATTTTAGTATTCAATACGAGTGTTATTGGTTTGCTACAGTGATTTTTGTAAATGAGTAATACAAGAAGTACTTTCTGCCTTGTCTGTTCCTTTCTCAGATTTGAGCTTTGATAGGAGTAATTTTATCTGGGTTTTCTTCTTGTTACACAGCTTGTGAAAGATTACAAAGCGTGGGCTTCTGGAGATACCTCGAGGCAGCCTCTTGGAACAGGCGAAATATAGGATGTGCAAGAAGAATGGTGTTGCTGCCTGCAGTCACTGTGAAAGATGTTTTCTTCATTGCAGTTAGATCTCTATGTTGTAATGTAATAGCCGTTCGTTAGAATGCTGTACTACTACTATTTTTTTTTTATTTCTTTCTCGTTGATTTGCAAGATGTATACGTTCGGATTTCTCTGCCGACAGGTAATGAAAAAAGAACAGGAAATTATGTAAACTCGCACAGCATGGCTGAGTAATGTTGTTGTTCTTGTTGCTGTTGGTAGATTTTTCTATAAAACCTGTACCTGGGCAAAGGAAATAGTTTGTTTTGATTTAGTGAGTGGTAGTGAGTGAACAGTAAAACATTCAATTGCTGAAGGGGGCATAAAAAAAGCAACGCCGTCTGTGGGAATCGAACCCACGACCACGTGGTTAAAAGCCACGCGCTCTACCAGCTGAGCTAAGACGGCTTGGTGTTGATGGTTGAATATAAATTATATAACAACGTGGTCGACGTTTCTCTTCCATAACATTTGCCATGTGTTACTTCTATTGCTACTCTTACGTAAACCGTCTGAAAATATTTCATAACAGAAAAATGGACGAAGTGAGAATTCTCAAAAATCACTTGGTCTGATGGTCTCCACATTTTGCAGGCAAACTTCATCTCAGTACGAATAGAAGCAAGGAGGGACCCGATGAAGTTACGAGGTGTGATGGTGTCGTTCGCAATGAAAAAGACAATGGATATTGTGCTTGAAGCAAAACTTTAGGCCCTCCATAGGGGCTTGGTCATCATATATAAAAAGCATCCGGTGTAGGTTATGGTCGGGACTCGTCGAGGATATTAAGACCATCTTTTGTGACTGCAACATTAGCATCACCTACGTTTCAAGAGAGAACAACGACATTGCTGACACCATTGTTGAAAGAGGAAGGCTTCAGAAGGAAATCACTGTGATTATGGATAACGTCCCAATTAACCTGAATCAGATGGTCACCATAGACATAATTGGGAGCATTAGTTGCCCGCTGTGAGATTATGTATGTTCGTTTTTTCCTTTTTTATTTGGCGTGTATGTAGTGGTTAATGTATTTTCTTATTGCTGACTTTTAACGGAATCATACAAAAAAATATTGTGCACACATTTGAAATATAATAGCATATTCAACATGATAAAGTCATACAATAGACATGTGATGTCATTAATTACACGTACTAAATAGATTAATAGGTTGTATTATCTACATGCATATTGCCATACTTTTTTTGACATGTAAGAAGTTAAACTTTGATGCGGTGGATGATGGCTTTTAAGAAGATACCTCGATTGAACGAAACTAATATCAGTGTACCATTCTTTATAACAAGATATTATTGCGCGAGTAAGCGATGAATACGACACTGCTAAGTAGTACAAACTAGTATGAATTTCAAGTAAACACGTTGCGGCTGATGACCTTTGCCACTGCTCAGGTTTTGTCTCATGTAGCTAAGATATGGTTGTACCATTTCAAAAAAGAAGAAAAGAAAATATATGGTTGTACCGTACACGATTAATATAAATAGACATAAAAATCCCAACTTCGACCCATTAATATAAATAGACGTAAATGTTGGGGTCTTTATGTATTTATCCAAAAGAAAATGCACTAAGTACCGAGTCTAAATATCTATCCAGTTTTACCATTTCTGGAACATCAATAATAAAATAATTTCCATTTTCCTCTCCCTCTTTGCGTCTAGAACACCAACAAAGCTCCAGATAGTGTTCGATTTCTCAAATTTGCAACGAAAAAGGTACGATCTTTATGGATTCACTAGCTTCAATTCTTATCCACATGCAGATTCTTCACTGTAGATCCGTACCGTGTTCATCTATATTTCGATTCGATCAAACTCTAGTCTCGAATTGAATTTTTCCTCGCGAGTTTTCGCTTAAAATTGTTCCAAAGGCATTTGACCTAAATTCTCTGTAATTTCGATCATGTGATACGGTCGCATAAGCTACTGATAATCTTCAATTTCTATGTTTTTGAACTGAAAACTAGGTTTTGGGGTTCTGAATTTGGTACTGTTTAGGTGGTGTAAACCCTAGGTTTGATCTTTGTGTTTAGTAATTGTTTAAAAGGGCAGTGTTTGTTGTTAATGAGTGTGATCATGGTTAGATAAGGGGGATATTAGAGTAAAGATGACAGATTTTCAGCAGCAGAAGCCTGAGAGCTCAATGGATGAGTTTGAGAGAGGGTTGGAGGAGTTCATGCGTGGTCATTTGAACGATTGTATGTCGTGTACCTCGTGTAGCTCTCCGCGTAATACGGAAATTGAGGAGGACGAAGGCGACCAGCTTACGAGAAGGAGAAGGAGGTTGGACCTCGAGGGTGAGGATGATCTGGCGGAGTCATCCGCTGCTCGGAGGCGCCATTCGAGGATTTTGAGTAGGTGGGCTGCTCAGCAGGCTCAGGAGATGATTACGACGATCGAGAGGAGGAATAGAGAAACGGAATTGATGGCGCTGGCTGGTTTGCATACTGTTTCAACACTTGGTTCGGCATTTTTGACTGAGTCACAGTCTCCGACGTCGCGAAGGCAGGACAATGTGGAGAGACTAAGCACCAGAGCGTCGTCTATTTTGCAAATGTGGAGGGAATTGGAGGACGAGCAGTTGTTGAGTCGTGCTACGGAGAGGGTGAGACAAAGATTCAGGAATGTTGAGACAACTACGATAAATTCAAGCATAAACTTGTCTGAAAGCCAGGACAGCGAGAACCAACCTAGTATTGCAGATGTAAGCGAGAGCGAAAATGACTATGGGACGTGGTCGCCTGATCGGATTGGGTTACAGAATGAACAAAGTTCCAGTCGTGAACCATCTCCTGACCTTGGTGATATTGAGAGGGAGAGGGTCAGGCAAATTGTTCGCGGCATCACTGAAGACACTTCTACTGTACCTCAGAGGAGAAATGGATCAAGAGCAGAGTGGCTTGGTGAAACTGAGCGTGAAAGGGTTAGGCTTGTAAGGGAATGGGTGCAAATGAATAGTCAACAGAGAGGTCCTCGTGTTGGTAGAAGGGGCGAACAAGTTGCTAGAATGAGTGCTCGAGTGGAACAAGGTCATGAAGAGAGTCTGGTTGACAACCAAGAAGAAGTCCAGCCTGAGCATGTCAACAGGGATATGCTGAGGTTGCGGGGAAGACAAGCTCTAGTGGACTTGCTGATGAGGAACGAGAGAGAAAGACAGAGCGAACTCGACGGTTTATCGGAGCATCGAGCTGTTTCTGAATTCGCTCATCGTAACCGCATTCAGGTATGTTACTTTCGATTTCTGTCTGTCTGTCTGTCTGTCCTTATGTGGTTCTTTTTGTCCTAAAATGTTTCACTCCATGAGTAAAATTAAGCATGGGATGCATCGACCGGAAGGGGATTGCAAAATGCATAGAATCTATATGGTTCATTGGAGGGATCATATTGGTTTGTTTAATGGTTCGATCTTATTGATTCTGGAATTTCCTTTAGGAAATACAATCACTACTCTTTCTTACCTATCCTATTTGGTCAACTTCCTCTACCCAGAGTTCGCCCTTCAAAAGTCAGAAGCCTCAAGGAGGTTTTTAAATTTTCTAACGTAGCATCTGTCCCCTTCGTACTGTCGCTGCACCTTTTCATGTTATGCATTGAGAACCAATCCTCTAGGGGATTGTTTAGAAGAATGGTTTCCAGATTATTTGGTGAATTCATTACCGAGGTTTTATAGATTCACATCTTCCATGTAGGGTTTTATAGATTACCAAACATGTCTTCACTCCTAACTCCTAAGATCTAGACTTTTTATTTATTGTTACATATTATTGAAGATAATTCATAATACATAACTATAGACACATACAACTTCACTCTTTATAAGAAGATAAACATTCGACTTTCCTCTTGAAGGCTACGGATATCGATTTCAAGTCTGGTTTCAAGGGCTTACTCAGATTTCGAGATCAGGGTTTTCTTCTCCGACAATCACCCATCTTTACCGCTCCGTTTCGTCCGAGTTTCACTGATAGCAGTGTTTATCGGCCATTAAGACTGTGATTCCTATTCACGTACAACGTATCGGGTGAATCGGACTTGGCCACTACTGATTCAGTTACATATTGTCCATAACGGTAGCAGCCATTTTTTGTTTTTCGAAACCCTGCTTGTATTTAATACATTATATGTAAATTTGGTGGAGATTTAGTAGATCTCCTTTATCCCTTGTGCAGTTTATGGAAAATATAGAATGAGCACTTTTAGTGTCATATCATTTAGCAAATGTGAATAATGATGGTGTGTAGCTTTTAGTTCACAAACAGAATGAGGTGCCATAACAATTAGTAAATATTATTTTTAAACCTTTTAAATGGTTTGTCCACACGTTTGACCGTTTTCTCCATAATGTATCAGTCATTACTCAGAGGGAGATTCCTGCGAAACGAAAGGCCCGTTGAGGATGAAAGGCCACCTTCAACGGCAGCAAGTGAATTGGTACAGTTAAGACAACGACACACTGTTTCTGGCGTGAGGTAAGCGATTTCTATTTGATTTTTGAGGATATAATCACAGATGTCCTTTTTGCTTGCTAGGTTGAGCCGCCTACCTTCTCAGTTTGAAAATTGTATTATGTGGAGTGCAGATTCTTAGAAGTGACAGTTATTGGACTATTGTTACGTCTTGTTATTTCGACTGCATATTCATATTTTTGTTTTCTGGTAAGTACACATTTCATTGCTGTAAAATGAAGTCACAGACAGAATATTGTCCAAATTATTAGGAATGACTTCATCAGGAAATCAACATCGGCAAGACCATGCTTATATACTTCCCTTTCCTCCTAAACTAATATATGCTCCAAAGAAGAAGCTTTCAGGTCTGTGTTTTGACAAGTTCTCATCTTACCAAAAAGGGACGTCTCCTTCCGAAAATCAGAAAATTGAAGGAGCCATTGCAACATCTCCCTGTGCGAAACTTGATTGCTTCATAACTATTAGAGGTCGTTGTAGGTTGATTCAGAATAAAATTAAACACCTGGTCTCTATAATCAAAGTATTATGTAATTCTTAAGTATAGATCATTGCTTATCAAAAGAAAAACATCTACATTATGGAATCAAACTTTCTTTTGCGGTGGACAAAGTGAAGGAAAGAAGAATCAGCTTATCCAGAAACCAAATCAACCAAATTTTGAGTTGTAGGAGATGATGATAAATATTGGTATTATGATATTATCTTACTTTACCAAAGAGCATCTCTTTAACGAAAGGAAATATTGGGAAACAAAAAAATAGGTTAAATTATCATTATCTCATTAAAACCTGAAAGATAAGAAGGGAACACCTCCTAGTTATCCATTTACTGACTCGTTTAGGGAAATTTAAAACCGCTATCCAAGCAAACCAGAAAATTTATCAAACACCCTTAAAAATTTTCTGGTTCCCTCCACCAAATAATCCACATGACAATCAAGAGGCACATTTTCAGTTTGCTCTACCGAAGTAAACCTCTCCAAGCATGCAAAACTCTGCTATATCACTTGGGAAAGACCAGCTGATACCAAGTCTTGTCAGACCAAGTTCCAAACAGACGGAACATTAGAAAAATGCAACAAAAGATGTGGGACATAGTTGGAAGCAGCTTTACACATGGAAGAACAATTAACCAGTATCTTGATTTATTGAACCAGACATAAATTTTGTGAACCCCTTTCTGAGCTGCATACCTGCCAAAGAAGTATCCTGTAAAGGTGCTCCAGTTTCAAATAAATTTAGCCGGCAAGAAGCATTCTGAAACATCACCCCAGTAAGAAATGAAAGATTCAACTATAGAAGTTTGCAGCCAACTATAGCACTTTCCCCCCATGCTAGAGAGTCCTGAGGTGTTTCGAAACGGAGACCTGCGTTTTCTTGATCCTAATGGGCTGAATAGACAATCCCCCTCAAGCAAATACACATGTTACACAAAATGAAACAGACGCGGAAACCATTGGGACAAAGGGACCTCCCTACGGACAATTTCATGTCCAAACGAATTTCCATCCCTCTTTTGACTATTTTTCTAACATGAACTTTAAAGACCTCCTATATTTTCCAGATACCTTTCCACACAATCCAACCTTAATGACTAATACCCTCCACTCAACCCTCTCACTGAGAACTTGGTAGTCTATTGAGGACTTCTGAGCTAAACGTAGAGTTAAAGAAGGGTCAAAGCCCCTTAAAAATGGGAATCCTTTTGTAACCCAGACCTCTACGACCTTTTCCTAAACAAGGCCCACTTAAAGAGACCTACAATACCTGCTAGACAAACTAGCCTACGCACTGTTGCCCAATCTTCTGAATATACTTAATTCTTCACTCATCCCTTCACAAGAAACATAATATTTGTTTATTTATCATATAATTGCTTGGATGGCCGTGGCCAACAACATTGTTAAAGTTCAGGGTTTCCATTGAGGTGAACCTGCTTATTGAATGTTTATGTCAACTGTTTTGGTTGAAATAGTTTAGTTTCCCGGAAACGTTTGTGCCAACAGTTATCAACTCCATTCTATCTTAAGAATCATTGAGTGACTGATCTTCTAGGTTGCAAGTTACAACTCGGCGAGCTAGCTGTCTTGATGGCTTGTTATGAATTTTTTTTGTCAACCGAGTTTCATCCTTCTTCTTGAGAATTCTAAATTCTGTATTGAATTCATCTATGCTATCAAAAGTGATACGATTCCTCAAAAAAAAAAAAAGTTTTAATGAGACTGGAATGAGTTACCTAGTTAATAATAGATTAAGGACAGCATGTTGAGTTTTTGTTGACCAAAAATAGGTGTTCGAACTTCTATCTACTCAGTAGAGTTAATAAGTTGCAAAGTTAAAGGCAGGCTAATATGAGTATATGACATGGGTGTTCTCACGGATGATAGCAAAATTTGCTTGCTGATTCATGTTAGATTATATCCTTTTGCCGCTAAAATACACTGGCTATATACTGCATGTGCTCTTGATTTAACTCATGTTCTTGAAAGATAGACATAGCTTTTTGACCTGTTAGGCTTTCTCATTTGGCGCGATCTAATATGGTCTAGAAACTGCAGCATTCTTTTCTAGAGCATATTTTTCATTATTTTGATTACCGTTATAACAACTTAATGAACAGTTACTTCAAACAGGGAAGGTTTCCGCTCCAGATTAGAAACTATTGTTCGTGGTCAAGTTGACAACAATTCTGATACTTCGTCTAACAATTATACTACCTCTTCCAGAAATAGTCCAAGCCCTTCAGACACCCCACGGGAGGTCTCTAATGACATTTATGAGCAGTCACAACCCAGTATTCAGGAAAGAAGCATAGATGAGGTGTTGGATCCTACAGAGAATACGAGAAGCAACACCGAAGCTGAGAGTATTAACTCACAAGATACTGTAAATCAAGGAGGGCATGGGCTGGAGGTTCAAGTTAATCAATATGATGGAAGAGAGGTCACACCAGCAGACACAGTTCAAAATTGGCAGGAACACCATGTTCATACTCCAACCCGTGAAAGTCCAGGAAATGAGCCTGTTGAAGGTCAGCCACAAAGAAGGGGCCAGGTCCGGCAAGAAAGTGGCTTGAGGGAAGGTGTACAAAACTGGTCTGAAGCACCTCCACACCCACCAAGAATGCGTCGTTTCATTCCAGTTAGAAGAGCTAATAGATTCCACCCTCCTGAGGATGACAATGTGTACAGTATGGAACTCAGGGAGCTACTTAGCAGGTTGTCAGAGTGTGCCCTGGAGTGATTTATATTTTGAACTTCTTAAAACTATGGGGGAGTTTGGTATGACTTATAAGCAGCTAGCTTATAAGTTAGTTTTAGATTATAAGTTGAAGCCAACTTATAAGTGGTGTTTGGTATGGACTTATAAGCTAAAACGTTGAATTTTGACTTCTAAGTTCACAGTGTTAAAATTGAGTCTGGGAAAAGTTGGGTTTTTTAAGCTTTTTTTGAACTTTTGGATAACATCTTTTCGCCAAACATACCTAACTTATTTGTTCATCTTTTTTGTCGTAGATGTTTCAAAAGATCTTTTTTTTTCGTAGATTTTTTTGAGTCATACCAAACTCATCCTATGTTTGAGCAGGACATACTTTCATTCTCTATTTTCTCACTTGAGATGCACTTTTGCTTGCAGGAGAAGTGTCTCTAGTCTTCTTCGTAGTGGTTTCCGTGAGAGTCTGGACCAGTTAATACGTTCATATGTGGACAGGCAAGCCCATTCTCCTATTAATTGGGATCTGCATCAGAACTTGCCTCCACCTGCTTCTGCTTCACCAGAAAGTGATGTAGAGCTACAGATTAGGGATGAGAGGAATGATGCTACTGGGAGACCTCCACTAGTGGTACCATCGCCTCCAGTTCCGCCTCCACAGCCAATTTGGCATAACGGATTTCGTCATTCTAGTTGGTCTCGGCACACCATGCATCGGTCCGATCTTGTGAGTAAATCTTACCTACATGTTATGCTGAGTTTTGAATTAGTTAAGACAACTCAGCTTCTTGAAGTACGATCTCAATCATGTTTTATGCATGAGAGTATTCTAGTATGCAATCCATTTCTTGCCTCATTGATTATAAAGAGGAGTCCTTGGAAGTGGTTGCACTTGGGGGCTATCAATTTTTAAAAATTGCAATTTGACCCGGTATTTTGTCCAATAAATTCGTTTTAGCTCCCACTGAAATCGAGCAATAACTCCCACTATTTATGTTTATTCATCAAAATATGATCCTTTCAAAATATAGCCCCACTGACACAAAATCCTGGATCCGCCCCTGGTTGCACTGCTGTCTGCTTTTGATTTTGAGGAAAAATCATTGTTTTTTGTCCACTTTGATTTTGTTTATCACATATTGGGAGAAAAAGGCCACTGAAGGTTTTCAACAACTAATCCTATTGGGAGAAAATGCCACTGAAGAAAAATATGATCCTTTTAAAATATAGCCCCACTGACACAAAATCCTGGATCCGCCCCTGGTTGCACTGCTGTCTGCTTTTGATTTTGTGGAAAAATCGTTGTTTTATGTCCACCTTGATTTTGTTTATCACATATTGGGAGAAAATGCCACTGAAGGTTTTCAACAACTAATCCTATGTGGTAAAATTGCACTAATTTTCTGTATTTATATATTTAATACGAAGAGTATTTTGGGAACCAAGTTGACTGATGATTATATAAATATCCCATGGAGTTATGGTTCACACATGGAGTATTTTGGAAAACGGTATCAGATATATTTCCAATCTTGTCCGTCTTTCGAGTTAATGTTACGCTTGAGCACTTCTCCAGAAACGTTAGAGATCGTAATCATGTGCTCTTGTCTTTCTGTTTGCTGGAGAAGATGTTCCATGTTTGTTGCCCTCATCAGGGTTTATTCATTGCTCTAATTGTCAGACTCCAGTAAAGTATGCGACTGAACTTATCAATTTTTCTAAATGTTGTGAAATGCTGTTGATGGAGCAGGACTGGGAGACAATGAGCGATCTCCGAGCTGATATGACAAGGCTCCAAGAGGGCATGAACAACATGCAGAAAACTTTAGAGGCCTGTATGGATATGCAACTTGAGCTGCAACGTTCAGTAAGACAAGAAGTCACTGCAGCCCTGAACCGGTCAGCTGGTGTACAAGGTTTGTTCATTTTGCAGTTTACCAAGTACGGAGTAATAATCTTGATTGACCTCTTTTATGAACACCCGCATCATCCTTGCTCATGCTGGTAAAATCACCGAATTCAGAAGCTGAAGTTGCTAAAACAGGCTATACTTATTTGCTAACATAGGCTAAAATAGGCTCCACGAATTCAGAATTCAGAACCTCAGCTAACAGGTAGGTCAGGTCAGGAGACATCAAGTTGCTAAAATAGGCTAAAATAGTCTCTACAAATTCAGAAGCTCAGCTAAAAGGTAGGTCAGGAAAGATAAAGCAAAGTGCCGAATAGCTAATTGATGAAAAACAGATATCCCATATATGAAAGCTTCTGATATGATTGCTGTTTACCATGTTTGATCGTCAATGGGACGAAAGCTTAAGCTCTTGATGCCTTTTCAGATCTGGTTTTCAGTTGAAAGATCATCTTTGTAGCCTTTGCAGTTGAGAATTGCGTAGCTGCATTTACTTCTATGCTGCTGCCTTCAATTTGGCAAGTTGACATCAAAAAAATATTTTCCATTTTCAGGGGTGGCAGAGACGTCAGAAGACGGATCCAGATGGGGTCATGTTAGAAAAGGGACTTGCTGCATATGTTGCGACAGCCAAATTGATTCTCTCTTGTACAGGTAAACAGCACTTTTGTCTACTTTATTTGGACGTTCCAACTTCCAACATAAAAAAAATGATACATAGGCTCACGGCTCAAGGTGGCAATAGGGCTAGCCCACGGTTAAAACCGCCCCCCTCCCAAATACCCTAACCCGGGCCCCTCCCACCCCAACCCAGCCTTATTCCCCCTCGCCCGGCCCTAAAACAGCCCCCGATCACTTATTTCATTAGATAGCCCGGCCCTGCCCGCCCCCATACACGAAGCTTGCTTCGGTTTGGCCTGTCCCCCTCCGGGCTGGTCCGCCTCCCCCTACGAAAACAGTATTTTATTAATATATTATTAGTATATATATTACTATTTAAACGTTAATTTATTAGTTTATCTGGCCCGGCCCACCTAACCCTTGAACCCCTGGGGTTTAGGCCCGGGACCAGTCCAGATCACATTTTAGCTTCTCCAAACCGGGCCAGCCCCCTCCCCCACAGGGCCTCCAACCCGGCTCGGCCCCTCCCCTCCCAGCCCCCTCCTAACCGGTCCTACCCGGCCCGGACCTTTGACACCATCACTCACGGCTTGACTCAAATGAATTTGTATGGTGATAAGCATTAAGAATATAGTGTTTATTTTTTGTCCTCTAAATGTGTATATCGCTCTCTCTGTTCTGTTTTGGCAGATGTGGGCACATGTGCACTTGTTCCAAATGTGCGAATGAGTTGGTGCGTGGTGGAGGGAAGTGTCCGCTATGCAGGGCTCCAATTGTCGAGGTTATCCGAGCTTATTCTATATTGTAAATAAAGAAAGTGTAAAAAAAGTAAAGAAATAAACAATTGAAACGAACAAGTAAAAGAGACTCGGGGGAAGCCACTTGTTATGTATATATCTGGATTTCCTCGCGTTCTTTCTTGTAAAGTCCACATCACTGTTTGTCTGACCGAAACCACAAATGTTAACTTTCTTATTCTTTGGTAAATAAAACGCATCGTGAAAACATTTTTCTGTCGTCATTCTCAAGTGTTTTTCTGGAACTCATTCGCATACTGATGGCTGAATTCGCATCCTTGCTGTCTTTAATCATATTCTGTCATCACTGAATTGCCCGGTTTATTCCCATATTTGTGCCTCTTCTACCCATTTTATCGACATTAGGCTACTCTAATGAGTTTGAGACTATCTTTATACTACCTCTGTCAATCTTCACAGTTTGCTTTTTTTCCCATAACCGGATAACTTCCACCCTGTGATTTGGATAGCAAAACGATGCAATTTTTTGTAATTTTTTATGGTGTTGTCGAGAAAATTTTACTTTGCGAAATTTTACTCTGCAACATGATGCAAAGATTATCAAATTTTTGGATCGTTTTAATCAAATCACTGAATCAAAGTGACCTAGTGAATAGTGGTAAAAGTAAAAACTGTGAAGATTCAGAGAGAGAAGAGAAAATACAATCTTCTGTTGTTAAATATGTGAATTAGGAAGTGTGATTGTTATGATATAATAGGGTAGACTGGTAATTCCCCGTCGAAGAAGTTCATCAGGAAACGGTATCATGTTTTGATCTAAACCTGTAAGCCATTCTCCGGAAAGGGAAGCATGGTGGAAATCCCTCAAACCACCAGTCCACAACCACTTCACTGTTGCCCAGCCACCGCTAACACCACCCACCGCCGCCGCTGCCCTGATTGGAGTTGTGGCTGAACATTGTAGCTGTGAACTCTCTCTTCTTTGTAGCTCTTTGGTTGACAGCTTTTGTACTAATAAGTAGTACTATATTTAAAGCCTCCAGAGCTTCTTTCAAGCCAACAGAAACTCCAGATGTTCCGGATGGCTCAGAGCTTTCATTCTTGTGTAACTGTTGGCAGTATTAGTAGAAAGTTATAGTTCTCATCAAACCCCATCTTGTTCATTTTAGGGCACCATCTTGTTTAATGGCAGTTATTTCATCCACGTCTTCTCCGCATTGGGATGATTACTCATTCGCGAGGGTCTGTCGTCACGTCCTAGGAAACCCAGGTCTCAAGTTGGAGTGTCACAACCCTTTTTCCTTTCGGATTGCACTAGGCGGTGTCATCCAGCCGACAATCTAAGAGCTGACTACTGCTCTGGAGGTGTAGAGATTGATGGAGTGAGTTTTTGTCTCTAGCAATACAATCATATTCCATATGTTTGCGCCTAGGTTTGACTCCTCGGACCTCATGTTTTAGTTTGTCAGAGGCTACCTTGCACCCTATGACAAGAGTTGTGTAATAGGTACCACTCCGTCCCGTCTCTTTGTTCCCAATTTTATTTTTGTCACTATTCACTGGGTCACTTTGACCCGGTGATTTGAATAGCAAATTGATGTAATTTTTTGATAATTTTTTCATGGTGTTGTAGAGAAAAAGTTGCTCTATAATATGGTGAAAAAATTATTAAAAAATCGTATTATTTTGCTATCCAAATCACTCGGTCAAAGTGACCCAGATACGAGTCAAAAAAGTCAAATGGGAACAAAGAGACGGGACGGAGTGGTAGAAAATAAACATCGTGGCTGTTTGGATGAGCTCGATTAAGTGAGCGGTTCAGCTAATAAGTCTCTTTAATTTGGGTGTTTGAATAAGATAGATTATTGTAGATTGTTGATACATCTTTGTCAGATTCGGGACCCAAAGAGAAGTAAAGGAATCCTGAACACCGAATTCGGATTCTGGAATATTTTTGAAGAAATTCGGATTCCTAAATAATTCCCGAGTTCCGTATTTAATATAGAAGACTGGTCAAACCACTCCGGGATTGATACATTTTAGCTGATACTGATAAATGATGCACTTTTAAAAGGATTCCAAATAAGCCAAATCCGGAATCCTGTTCCGGTAAACGGAATTCCGAATTGAGTTAACCGGAATCCTCTTTTCAAAAGGAACTCCGGATTTGGGAGAGTTTTGACTATATTTTTACCGACCCTCCTGACCTCCTCTATCGACTTTAACTCTGTCAGACACCCTAATTATCTCAAAATAACTCTTTCTATTTCTTTTTTTTTTTGAAAAAAATTTATAAAAAGAACACTTAGCTGCATTGACTTGATTATATTAAATCACCAAATAAATAGATAGATGTAAATATTTTAGTTGCATATGATTAATAATGTGAAGTGTGTGTGTCCTTTGTCTTTCTATATGGTCAGACAGTCACCTTCTGGGATATCCAAGAGGTCACACAATCATTGAAATAGATATTCCATATTGGGCACAAAGTTATATGATTTGTTTAGGTTTTAGTATCTTTTGTTATTTTCTACCAATATTGGTGGGGTAAAAGACACTTTCACCCCAGCTTTGATGCAAAGTCACCTTCACCATTTTAGTTTGGAAAATGACACTTTAACCGCTTCTATCAATTTTTAAAGTATATTTAGACTCCTCAATTGTGGCACCGTTAGTTTAGGGATAATCGTCTGTCATTATAGTAGTTTCAGGACACATTCTCTCTCTTAGAGTATGATATGACACATTCAGGGGTTTTAAGTGTCGTGAAGTTTAGAACAAAAAAGGGTGAAAGTGTCCTTTCATAACCATGAAGAGGTGGAAGTGTCTTTGCATCAAACTTGAGGGGGATGAAAGTATCTTTTACCCTTATTGGTGTCTATTATTATTACATGTGCTCAGATTTATTAACCCCCTCTATTCAGCCAACTTTGGTTGAAACTGATGTCTTATCTTCCAATCCCACTAATAGCCCACTTTTTGTCTAGTTTGCAATTATTTTGCAAGTTGCTTCAATTTCAATGGCTCTCCCATACCCTCAAACACTTCTATAGGAACTTATAGTAGAATCTTTGATGTTGTGATAGGGAAATGGAAATTGCAGAGAAATGTGGTCTCAACACGCCCCCAAGAAACAATTAAAAATCCATATTATAAAATTACAGGATTTCATTTTCAAAATCAATTGACAGTGAAAGGAGTACAGATTAACCAGAAACAGACCTTAGAACAATTTCAATGCGATACAACATCAAACTTTGAACAGTTATTATGTTATTGTTGTTGCGAATCTGTAATTAAACACAGCTAAACCCTACGGATTAAAGAACAGAGATCACAAACACCAATCTCTCCCATCTCTCTCACAGAGAAAGACTAGGCATCCTTCATCTCAGCCTTGATAGCAGAAGCCAACTGATCATAGGCCTCACCCCATGCACCTTGCATCTCCTCACTCCATTTCTCTCCTGTTGCTTCTTTCACTGTCCTCACCAGTGCTTCCTTCACCACCTACCACACACAAAAAAAAATATGAAAAAAACAACTATGAGCTTGTTTGGTACCCGTTCAAAAGCAGGAAAAACAGTTCAAAAAACACTAAAATCAACTATGAGCCTGTTTGGTATCCGTTCTAGAAACAACCGTTTTTAAACAAAAAAAAAAAATCCTAGTAAAGAACTGGCAAATATAGTGCTGCCAAATGCGTTTTCAGGAAAAACACTGTTTTCAAAAGGTTAAAAATCTATAAACATTGCTTGGTAAGGAAATCCAATAAAAGACCAACCTCAAAATGAGGATCAATCACTCCTTTCTGAACATGAACAGCTCCCAAGTACTTGAGAGTGGTCTCTGAGACGACAACCTCGCCCTTCTCGTGCAACTGAATCGCGGACTCGCATGTCTGATGAATTGGTAGGACACAAATTAGAAGAGGTAGAGATAGGGAAATGAGAATTAAGTGGCTAGTTAGTTACCATCTTGAACACTTTAACAGCATGAGCTTTGAGTTTGGGGTTGTTTTGGGGGAGTTGATCGCTGTCTTTCAGGAATGAGAACATATCCTTAGCTCCCGGCGCAATCTCTAGGATCCTATTCCACATTCAAAAAGAGTCATTAACACGAGAGAGAGAGAGAGAGAGAGAGAGAGAGAGAGAGAGAGAGAGAGAGAGAGAGAGAGAAAGAGAGATTTACAAGGAAAAGAACCGAAGACTGATTTCAGGGATGTTTTGTTTCATCAGCTCCCATGATTCCTTCACCAGAGCTTCTTGCTTCTCTGTGAAACCCATCTCTTGCTCTCTGTGTGTCTGTGTGTGTGTTCATGGGGGTTGAGTTAGAAGGGGGGAACAAAATGTAGATATAGGCAGAGAGTTTTGGGCCGCAGAGTTGAGTCACCACTTGATGTCACAATTGGTGGACTCAACTAGTGGCTTCATCAGTTACATGCACATCTACAAACCCCTTTTTTGCGGGTTGTCTTTTTGCAAATATTTTTTTCATATCTGCTATGATTCACATTTTATTTATCATATTTATATTTGACTGTCTCATGTGTCAATTTGTGATATGTTAGTTTTTTTTTTTTAAAGTCTTATCAGCATTAGGAGAACAGGCCTGTGAAATCAAATAGTAAAGAAAATGTGCAACGCCTAGCATTTTTTTTTACATATTAGAGACGCACACTGCTCAACTAGAGCTAGATGGTGGGTTTCAACTTTCAATGGAGACAAATATAGTGGGAAGAAAGATATAACTATACAAGTACTCCAAGTTGCTTTAGGATTCCTCTAAAAATAAGGTTGCTTTAGGACGGACAGCAAAAGTTACATCACAGTATTTTTTACTTGTTAGATCTGCGAAAGAAGACACAATAATACGATGTTAAGTATAAGTAAACTGATCTAGCTCAATTCAGCAAAACTTGGTCACATGTGAAGTTTTCATTATACATTATATAGATTCTTTTTTATGCAATAGAAGGGTTGAACAATAAAATGTGTTATACCATTTGTTGCGATAAATCCTAAAGACTATCGCGAGCCTTAATCCCAAATATGATAGCACGTTAGTAGAGACTCTGCAACTTTAGTGGGGCTAGGTCTGAAGGCAACTTTGGAGTCGAGGGTTATCTATTAGAGAAGTAGCCTCTAGACCACCCCAAAGCGACGACAGTTGTAACTGGGGCTTGCTGAGTTTAGTGAGGGCTACCCGCTATCTCGCTTATCTAGATTGAGTTCTACTCTAGCGGACACTGATTCTTCGCTGCCAACCCGCAAGAAACCTCCACATAAGCCTGTTATCCCCATCGCTAACACTGACAACGGACGACGTAGAGCCAACTTATACCATTGCTTCATTCACCACGATTTAAATTCCAGTTTAATTCTTTCACTTGTGCTAAGAGCGAATTATGTAATTACTAGTTTCAAGTAGTAACGTCATTCTGCTTATGTGTTTGCACCACAATTGCTTATTAGCACCATCTTCCTCTGAATTAAAGGAATCATTAATCAACTTTTGGGTGGAAAATGAATTGTATCTTTTTTTGGGGTCAAAAGTAAGATTTTATAGAAAACAAAAGCTTAAGGGACTGCATCCTCAAAGAGGAGGAGCTTACAAAGTGGATATACCCAATCTGTTTTAAGCCTTACAAAGAGGATCAATTTTGTACTACTATGTTATTAGCACACTTGGGAAGATGTATGAGCCCAAGTGGGTAACTTAGTTGGGCAATATGAGGACCTCAATCTTATAGAAGCTAGCACAGCTAGTTTTCATTTCAAGTTGTTGTGGACTGGGCCTGCTGAGTCCAATCAGAAATTTAATTTTGGTAAGACCATAAATGCACTTCTGGGGTTAGATATGGGTGTGCTGAACTTGGAGCCATTTTGTCCATGGTCCATGATGGGATGGTCCTCTCTACTCACTCTTTATGAATTAGCAGTACAAAGTCTTAATAATCTCTTAATCTGTGTAATTCTAATGCTCCGCAGAATGCCCATTTTCATCCAGTATGTCTGGAAATTCCCTGCCTATGTGGTTTGTGAACCAAATACGACATCTGTGAGTTCTAGCGAGGAATTACTTAAGAATGATTCACTATCTTCAAATAAAAAGAGTTGCGATAGAGCGTCAAAGTTTGTAAACTTTTTGTGTTCGAACCAGCTCTAGAGAATAGTTGTAAACAGTTTAATTGAGCTTGATACTTGATATTACCAATAGAGAACTCTTGAAGTTGATGATTTTAATTGGTTTTCCGTGTACTGTCTTGACTCCTAGGTGATCATCCAATGAACTCGAGATCGTATAAGGTTCATGCCGCCCTAAGTTAATTTACAAAATTGTAATTGCGGATGTTCTCGCTCCTCATGCGTGATAAACAAACAATCCTCTTTGTGAGGGCGTGTTTAGTGTCTACTCAAAATTTATAGTAATCGAAGATTTCAAAGCTTGTGTCATATGAATTAAAATTCTACATAATGTGAACGAATTTGTAGAACCAAAGATCAAATAATCTACAAATCTTTTGTCCAAAACATATTTTAATCTCAGTTATAAAACGGCTCCCAAACATAACTAATCAAAATAACCTGTTTTAATTGAAGTTATTAGAATTGGAGTTCGTACCGAGTATTGCTAGTAGTAGTAGTAACATTCTCGTTTTTTCTAGTTATCATTCTTTTCCTTTTTTAGGAGAGTAACGTTCTCTTTTTGTGGGAAAGAAGGAAAAAGAAGACAGTTAATAATCTAACACAAAAGAGGAATCAGTTGGGAAGTCCTTGTAGTTGTGTTGTTCCCTTGCTTTTTCACAACTTCCCTAGCTAACTTTCCCTTGATTTTCTTTTCCAAATCTCTCTCTCTCTCTCTCTCTCTCCTTTCGGCATCATAAAGAAAGAAGAAGCTGTAGTAAACACACCAGACGTTATAATGGTGCATGAGAATATCTCTCACTATAAAAGTGATAAAAGTGCATAAGAATATCTCACTCTCATGATGCTTAGCTTCTTCTTCTTCGATCTCTTCTTCTACAAGCTGAAAAAGCTACTTATTACACATGACATTCACCACCTCCTTATTAATCAATCTCTCCCCCCATCCTCCCCCACATCTTTCTCTCTCTCTCATGAGAGAGATATGTTTTTCCTTTATTCTGTGTCTCAAAGAGTGACTTAGCTAACTAGCTACCTAGCTTACAAGTTAAGCTCAATTAGAAGGCTTCTTACTTGGAGCATGTTGATGTCAACATAATGTCTTTCAGTGAAAAGCAGCTCAAAATCTAAATTTAGTTTCGAAAATCCCAGAATAATTCGGTATACTCGAAAAGTCTGTATATAATGTGAGATAATCTGTATAGTTAAAGAATATATAATCTGCAGAGGGTTAATTTCAAAATTAGATTTCAACCGACTTAAAAACTGTGGTACAAAACGAGATGAAATATTTTGGCCGATTTTAATTAGGTAAAAGACACTTTCACTCAAGGGCGGACCTAGGAAATACTAAGTACTGGGATAAAATTGTATATTTCAAAAACGGCAAGGCACTTTCATAATTTATCTGGGGCACAATTAAAAGATTCTATAAAATACAGGTGTAAAAATATTGTTTTTAGAAATTAGGGTGCGGCACTTGCCTTACCGTGCCGCACTCTAGCTGCCCTGCTTTCACACCCAAATGTTTAAGACAAAGACACCTTTACCCTCTCAAGTTTGGGAATGACCCTTTCACCCCGTCATTACGCTGAATCTCTAGATGCTTACACCCCTGTTTATCTCATTTCATACGCTAAGAGGGTAGGGTATCGAAAACTACTATCAGAGTGATGGAGCCAAAGGAAAAATAAACACCGTCACCATTTGGGGAGTGTGTATGTCCCGAAACTTAGTACACCAAAGAGTCAAAAGTGTCATTTACCAAAGTGGAAGGTGTGAAAGTGTCTTTGCATCTAACTTGGGGGGGGGGGGTGAAATTGTCTTTCACCCATTTTTATTTCATCTCAACTTACAACTGTCCCCAAAAAATCACTTAGATCATGACCTTCTTGCATTAACTATTAATTACACTTACACACTGATCTGTCTTTTACCCTTTTTGAAGCTTAACCCACATGTCACGTGCTACTACTATACAGGCTAGCATTTTCACTTACTAAAATACCATAATTTTTTTCTTTTGAGAAATAAATACCGAATTAATTTGTTACTCATTAAGTATTGATTGTATTATTTATCAAAATAGATTTTTTATGGGAAATGATTTTTACAAAACATAAAATTATTTTTACAAAATCATTAACATTTTTATGCATCTAATGACCAATGAAATTGCATAAATGATATTAATGACTTTGTAAGAATAATTTTTTACTTGGTAAAAATTCATTACTTTTTTTATTTATGTAAAACTGAAAAATATGAGAATTTATTGTTGAAAACTGAGAAAGCATATGGTGGTTGACAATGGGTAACATGGGGAAATGTGGGCACTACTTCAACCATATCCACATACATCACTCACATACATGCATAGGAATATAAACATGTTATATAGGGATTGCCAAAAGATTTGGTGGATTTCATTAATGCTTCTAGTAATTACTCTGATCTAGTTGTAAATTCAATAGCTACTTTATTAGTTTAATTCTCTTGGGACTCCCAAACCTTACCACCTCAAATGTCATTTTTTACCCCTTCAAGTCCTTTTAACTCCCCACATTCACAAATAACCATCCTACACCTTTTGTCGATTTCCGGACCGAAAATTGAACGCTACGAGAGGCAACAAAGGCCCCGTATCGTGTTGTTTGGAACTAGGTTATCGTCGTCATCACATCTATTTTGAATAGTACCTTTAACATTATCTAACATTTCTATACACAACAGAGAGAATCTGATTCGTTTATTCATCACTATGATGTCACTTTACTCAATTTCGTATGAACATTCTTTTGTCGTACATCATTCTAGGGGCACATTAGAATTGGGGCTGAAAAGAAGGTGGGGGTGTAAGTGCATTTCACCCAAAATATTATTATCTAAATGGAAAAAAAACAAACATAGAGTCCATGTTTTGTTGTACAACTAGTCCATGACATAACACGTTGCCTTGATCTGGGTTTTACATTAAAAAAGGCAGAAGATGAAGATGTTGTTTCTCTCTCTCTCTTTTTCTATGGATCATGTTATGTCATGTGACTGGATCCCGATGCCGTGCAAATTACTCAAACCCTTTGAGTAACTGTCAAACCAACAAAAAAGTCATGTTTAGGAGATCAATCCATCCTCTAATTGTGTCACACTTTATTTGTCCAAATACATTTCTATTTTGCAGCAACAAATGCTTGTGTATATACGCCAAATGAAATAAATTGTGAATAGACTTGTATACTGTGGATCAGTCATCACTAATCAGACATATTAACTTCAGAGCAAGTAAATAAATAAAAATATAGCATCTAGACTCAACCAAACAACCAACCACCTCTCCTCTACTCTTCCATTTGTCAAATTCATTTTCAAATGTAAACTCAAAACTAAGCAATCACAAACCAATTGCAAACCAAAATGTATAGAGAAATTCAAGCCTGGAACATAAAATTCTGAACAAAATGAGCAGAGAGAGAGAGAGAGAGAGAAAGCACAATTCAGGTACAGATCCATGGTTGCTGATCACCTGAATTTCAAAAATTACAGAAACAATTGTATCACAGAAAGATTATCAACTACAGAAAACTGGATTCATCAATTGAGTGTCACCAGTTACATAACTGAACTCGAACATTCATCAAATTGATTTGAATTTTGAACAAATTCAGATCCAAATGATTTCATTTATATGATCGGATCAAAACATGAACAAGTGTGATTTTATATATCGGATCAACGTGTAACGTAATACATACATAATCAATTTCTCTGCGTCTCACCTCAGAGCTCGATCGACGATTACAGAGACAGATAGCGAGAAGAAGAAGAAGAATTCGAATTTTGAAGATCAGGCGCAAGGAAACCTTCGTTTGGTACGGACGACATCAAAACTGACTCTGAAAAAGGAATCGATCTCATCTCCAGCGACGATCTCGAAGAAATTGAGCTCCGATAGCTTCCTCTTGCACGACACCGCCTTCCTCTGCTTCCTCGGCGCCGGCGGGCATGTCATCACCGCCGGGATCTTGCTCTGCGGCGACGTCGGCGTTCGGCACTCCTCGCCGCCTCCATTCTTCACATCGCTCTCCTCCGATCGAATCTCCGCCGTAATTTCGTCGGCCTCCGTCGTCTCCGGTAGCCGGAGCGGCGGTAATCGTTGCCGGAATTCTAGATCTGAAGACATGATTGAAGGAGGATTGAGAGGTAGCTCTTGGTGCTGAGAGTCTTATAGCGAGCGAGAGAGAGAGAGATTTATGAGGAGGAGAGATTCAGAGAGAGAGGGAGAGAGATGGAGATGGAAAGCGTGCCATGGAAGGTAATTTAGAGAGGGAGGGAAGGAGAAAGATCGTTTCGTATTTGTTCTTTTATTTATTCCCATGTCCCTCCCTCCCTCCCCCTCACCTGTATATTGTGTTGTGTAATAAGGGGTTATGCTTCCATACACTGTGAGTATCGGTTGCAAAATATGATACGGAGGGATCTGTACCATTGGATGACAGAAAGTTTAAGAGTGGACCCACTTGTGACGCGTAATTACATTAGGCGATAAGCTATGGGTTCTGGAACGACAAGAAGTTTGGGGGTGGATATATTGTGTGTGTACGAAGGGGTAAACTTCAATACATCGTGAGTATCGGTTGCAAAATATGATACTAAGTGTTCTGCACCATTCGATGATAAAAAGTTTAAGAGTGGGCCCACTTAGCCAACGATGGCACATAGTCATGAGGTAAGACGGTGGGGAGTTTGGAGCGAACCATTCGGCGGCGATTAGAGCCGTGCATATTTGAGATAGAAAGAATATGAGGTACTGATTCTTTCTCATTTTGGTGGCGTGTTGCAAAATATGATAATACTTCCATACATCGTGAGCACCGGTTGCAAAATATGATACATAGTGATCTGCACCATTAGATTACAGAAAGTTTGAGAGTGGTCCCTTGAGAGGCGCAGTTGCACTAGTCAATGAGCTATGGGTTGTAGAACGACGACAAGTTTGAGAGTAGGTATATTGTGTGTGTACGAAGGGGTAAAACTTCCATACACCGTGAGCATCGGTTGCAAAATATGATCCAGAGTGATCTGCACCATTCGATGACAGAAAGTTTGAGAATGGGCCCACTAGAGATGCGTAATTGCACTAGTCGATAAGCTACAAGTTGAAGAACGACGAGATGTTTGAGAGTGGGCCCACTTAGCCGACGATAGGACATATGCATGGGGTAAGTAAGGCGACGGGGGAGTTTGGAGCGAACCCATTCGGCGGCTATTGGAGCCGTGCATATTATAGATAGAAATATATGAGGTACTAATTCTTTCTCATTTTGGTGGCGTGTTGTGTCAGTTTTCTTAGTGTTTGCTGAAAATGACTAATTATGTAGATACGCGAAAATTGTCGTGGGTGTATAGTAAGTTATCCATCGCGTCAAGATTTGAATTTGGTGTTAATGACAAGATATGGTGCAGTTATATTTCACCTCATGCATTGGATTCCATTGTGATGTTGACCTCATGTTGCAAATACACAAAATAACATGAAGATAAGAGAGATGATATATGTAACTATTTTTCATTTGTTGACTATCACTTATGTCACCTCTGGTACAAGAAATTCTATAAGAAAAACAGAGTATAAATCATAGGTAATCCCTTTTATTCCCTCATACAAAATTACACGGAACCACCCACCAAGGGTGGCTAAACATTACGACGAACAAAATTACATGAAGACCCATTTTTATTTAAAACTAATATAGGTATAAAAAGTTGAGATTAAAAACTGTTTTTAACACTGCAAACAAACACTTTTTTTTTTTTTTGCAAAAACAAACAAACACTTTTAGATTGAAATGGACATATAAATGGATTAAAAACGAAAATTTACTAAAGGGGGTTAAAATGGGTTTAAAAAATTATTTGATTTTTAATTCATAAACCAAAACAATCTACTTTATCTTGCAAAAAATAAAACAATCTACTTTACCAAAAAAGCCCATAGAAGCAGTATACAAAACGGCAAAGAAATAAAGTGGGGATATACTACATGACAATAATTTGGCGCAACCTCTAAATATTTTCTAAGTAAAATGTACACACTGTTGTTGAAAAAGGATATGCTAAATTTAATGGGAAACAATGCAATTAAGAACAAATAACGTCACCCTTGCGAGGGTTCGACAAAAAATGAAAATAGGCCTAAGAAAGCATTTACTGGGATTAGCACTATCCGCCCCAGGATATTATAACACAGTTTTGTTCAATAGGCACCAGAGGCAAGTGCTTCATCGAATCGCAAGTTAGCCTCCGAATTGGTGGGGCGAATTCATTTAGTGTGTTACCCAATGAGTCCCAATCGTAGCAAAAGATATAAAATGGGACATACTCCAGCATTTAGGAGCATTTAGTACGATGTTTGGTTCGATCTACTGCGTTGTGTCCAATTTGAACGTTTTTGTCATTTTGTGGAACATGTGCACTTAGAGCATGTTTGGTTCCAGCTTAAAATCTCAATAATCTGATGAAAATAATCTGGGGTGAATAAGCTGGCTGAAATTATAATCTGAAAACTGTTTGGTATGCACTGAAAATCTTGAATTAAAATTTAATTGCGTTTGGCAACACTTGCAGCTTTTACTATCATATTTATAAAAAATGTCATTATTTGAACTTATGATACATCTAATATGTTATGCGTTTGAACAAATTAACAATTCAAGCATTAAAAAGATGGTAGAGTATGGTATTTCAGATACTATACCTAAAAAATCTCCAAAATCGGAGATTATTTAATCTGCAGATTATCAGCCAACTTAAATTAAAATCTGACTCAAAAAATCTATGAAACAAACGAGATTAAATTTTTTGGCAGATTTTAATCTCAAATGAGATTAAAATCGTGAACCAAACAAGCACTTAGTAGATTATTGGTTTCAATTTTATTATCCTTGAATAAACTATCCCGCCCCCATATCCTCCCTAACTACTTTTGTATCATCATGCAAACAGCCTTGTCAAGCAGTGGGATATAAGACTATAGTTGGTTATTGCTTCAAATCTCAATAATATTATGGTAATAATATAAGTTTTGTTTAAAATCAGTTAAAAAAAATTAAAATTGCTGAAATAATCTTGGTAAAAATTCCAGCTGAATTGAAATCATAATATATTTGGTATGAGTTGATATTGAAAATTACTAATTTGATAAATTTCACACATTTAAGGAGCATTACAACTAAATAATTGAATGCAACTCTTATAAATATACACTGATCATGCTAATGTCAAAAAGACATTATTTTAGAAAGTTTAAGCAACAATTCACAATTTTAGAAATCATACAATTGCCCATAGATTATTTTAATCTACATGTGTTTAAACTCAAAATTTTGTGTCGTAACGAATGAAATTGTTATGTGATGCCAAACATGCACATGGAGTGAACAATTTGAACCAAAATTATAATCTAAAAAGTGTTTGGCATATACTAATAATCTGAATTACAATTTCCTTGCGTATGACAACGCTTGTAGCTTTGATCCTCAAACTTGCCTTAAATGTGTTTGAACATATATCGCATCTGAAATATAACATGTATGAACAAACTGATAGTAGTTCATAAACAAAAAGAAGATAAATATGGTGTTTCACCAAAACTGGTGATCTTAAAGCAGTTTAACAAACTGATATTTCATAAACAAAAAGACGATAACAAGCAGAGTTAAAGTAAAATGACTTATTTTAATCAAAATATTAAAATTGGGGTTAACGTGCCCTCAATTATGTTCAGACCATTAATAGATCTTGAGCTCGCAGAGTATAAAATCATAGTTAGTAAAATACGGAACGGAAATAAAACGTGATACGGTACGTACGTGTATTATACGATTTTAGGCTAAGAATACGTTAGTAAAAATTCGGATTAAAAATACGCGATTTGATTAATTCGAATTTTCTATACGTACGTGTATAGTTCGTATATTAGTTATTTATTCGGAATTAAAAATACGGGTGCATTTCTTAGTATTTTAGCATATATAATGAGTTCTTTGTGTCACACATTGCCATCTTTTCATATTTTTATCAAATATCTAAAAATAATTTGTAAAGCATGTACTCGATTGTTTATCATTTATGATATTTACACTATTTATTCATAACTAATTACTTATGTAAAATAATATCATACTATTCAAACTACTTCTGTAAACAAGAATTAGTACGCATTCCCTAATCTTAAACATGTATTATTTTAAAACTTAGTAATATAACACATATCAAGATGCATGTACACAGGCACACGCATATATATATATATATATATAGTTATTTTAACTTAATATTTTCATAGTTTTATAATAATATATATATAATTATTTTAACTTAATATTTTCATAGTTTTATAATAATACATGTAAATATTTATAACAATAAATATTTAAAATAGATAAATAGTAAAAAAAATTAATTATAACAAATTACTAAAGTTACACTATTTTGGATGATAATATATTCACTGCAATATTGTTTTCAAGAAGTTTTATTCGGAAGTATTATACGTTAAAACGTGAAATATGAGTATTAAACTTTTTTACTCAAAAATTCGAGTATTTTTCGTTAGGTCCAGCAATAGTACGAAATACGGAAGTATTTTTCATTTATACGTACGGACGGGTATTAAACGGAAAAATTCGGAGTATTTACTAACTAGGTATAAAATGGCCTATCAGTCTCTTCTACAATGTGATTGGTTAGCATAGGATACCAATTGAGGACAGGCCTGATTGAGGAAGAACCTTGAATACGCTCATCTCATCTACCCTGAATTTAGCTAATAAAAAATTGTAATGATTGATTGTTACCGTAAAGGTAACGGGTTGTAACGATTTTGTGAAAATCGTCAAAAACTGACCATACTTTTTCTAACAAACTGGGTTTGATCAAACGAAGAAATTCTTTCTCAAATCATCTGATAAAAATAATAGAGAGGACTACAACTTGCTTAAATAGAAATACTAAACCCTAACCCTAGAATTTTACGGGCTTGACAAGGCCCGATCATTATTTAACTAAATAATTAACGTAAATAACTTATTAAATCTAAATAAATAATTAAATAAACAATACTAATAATTATAATAATAATGTTGACTTGTACGATACAGTTGACCCGTATCATTGATTGTTGGGTTTTAGTAGTTCATATGTTTCTTCTCTAGCTTCTTACTTTGATTTTTAGATGTCACTTTGACTCGATAATATGATTAACAAAACAAATTCAAGAATTGATAATCATGTAAGTTTATGGAAGTCTTGCATTGTTTTGCTATCCAAATTTGACCCAATAACTAGTGAAGTAGGAACTACGTGAAGTAACAGAGGAAGTATCACCTCCGTTCTATTACGTTTGTCATATTGCACTCTCCATCAGGTGATTTGGTTAGCCAAACGATCCATTAATTTGGTTTTTTTTTTTATAATCTTGTATACTAAATTTTACTCTACAATACCATGAAAAGATAATCAAATTTTTGAATCGTTTTTCTAACTAAGTTATCGGGTCAATTTAACATCAAAAGTCAAAGTAGGACAAACATGCTAGAGCAGAGATAGTACTACCTCTGTTTCTTCTCTAAGTACATGTATTGACTTTTATCACTATTCACTTGATCACTTTGAACCGGTAATTTGGATAGGAAAACAATGCATATTTTCTATTATTTTTTATGATACGGTGGATTATCCTTTACTCTACAATTCTATGAAAAAAAACGACAAAATTACATCGTTTTGCTATCTATGTTACCGGGTTAAAGTGAATGTGTCACGAATTAAAAAGTCAAACCGTAAACTTTTAGATAAGAAGCTAATGTACCACTATGTCTTACATCTTCTTCCCTATCTTGACTTTCACCAATATTCACCCAGGGTCACTTTGACTCGTTGATTTAGATAGCAAAATGATGCAATTTTTGAATAATTTTTTCATGGTGTTGTAGAGTAAGAGTTCCTCTACAACACGGCAACAAAATTATCAAAAAATCGCATCATTTTGCTATCAAAATCACCCGGTTAAAAAGATCGAGATACAAGTCAAAAAATCATAATGGAGAGGAAGATGTGAGTCGGGGAAATCTCTCTCTCTCTTGCTTGGCATTCAGTGCAAGCATAATCCCCTTGGGAGTTAGGAAAAGTCCTAATACTACTGTAGAACACAGAAATCACCAGAAAGGGTGCATTTTTGTCAACAAAGAGTGCATAGGAGTCCCAGGATTATTAACTAATTAATTAATTAATCTCCCACCTTTCCGGTACTACATGTATTTGTTGAAGTGAGTAATTATTTAATATACTGGTGCGGTAGTGGTGGCTACGTCGGGGCCTCTACCTACAATAAACTCGGCATCCACGTCCGAGACTACTGCTGTTCGAGAAGGTCTAGTGTTGGGGGATTACGGAGTTAGTCATTGAATCGGATCTTCAAGCTATCATCAGAATTTTGTCTAAATCAGATGATGAAGTCGCTGATCCCTCTAGTTTTGGTCTGATTGCTATCGATTGCCGCCATCTCTTATCACTGTTACCGAAGTCAAGATGAGTTGGAGCCGGAGAAGGAACAACAAACTTGCCCATATTTTAGCATTTAAAGGTTATGAATATGAGAATGTTAGGATCTGGGTAGGATGTAGGGATGGCAACGGGTCGGATCCGGATCGGATTAGGCCCTTCCCGATCCAGATCCGACCAGGAGAAATGGGATCCAGATTCGATCCAGATCCGTTCGGATCATCACCGGATTCGGATCAGATCGTATCGGGTTTCATTCAGCTGATCCAAATCCGATCCGTAGATCCATACAGTACGTGATCAGATCGGATTCGGATCGGATCCGGCTTGAGTTTGCAATAAAATAAATAACATAAAAAATAGACACAATTTAATACGTTAAGCCATGTTCGTAAGTTATGAAGCCTAAAAAACAAGAGAAATAGCTTTCAGGTTGGAGTTACTATAGTATTTTTCGAAGAAGTGTAAGTGAGGAGGTAATAGAGGTATATTTGTAAAGCACACATATACATCGGATCGGATCGGGTCGGAACCCGGTGGATCTGCCCTCAGATCCAAATCCAGATTCAAATTCATTCGGGTTTGGTTTTTCGGATCCGAATCCGATCCAATTAAAATTGGATCGGATTCGGATCCGATTCATTCGGCTCGGATCGCTCAGATCTCAGATCGGATCATATTGCCATCCCTAATAGGATGTCTACCTTCATGGGCACAACATATTGCCTTCGGGTACTGTTTAGCCTCTGAGTTTATAAAAATTGTTTAGCTTAAAAAAAAAGTTATTTAATATATCTCTACTACTTAAAAGTTTGTAGTGTTCCTAACCTTTAAGTTGTTCCTAACCTGTTCCTAACTTTTTTGAAATACCCAAAATACCCCTAATTAATGACTACCAAATTACTAAAGTAGCCTCCTCTGTTGTACACCAAATTCAATGAATAGACACGTCAATTACTTTTGTTCCTACCCTTTTGGCATTGAACAAAAAGCCCTTAAACCAACTATCACTACAGCTTGTCTGCCAACAGAGGCGACTTTTCGTCTGCTATCATCCGGTGAACAACTCCGAAGCGATTCACCGATACACAGCCAACGCAAAGAAGCGTCGCGAACTGAAAATCAATGGCACCTGCAACCCGTTCACCCACACAGATGCATCAAACAGTCCTTGTCATCGCTGGTTCTGAACCAAATTGCTATCCTATCACCGCCATCAATTGCTTCATCAAAGTCGGTTTTCGAGTGCTGCCCAAGTCGATTTTCTATCAGCGCCGCCACCAATTGCTACAACATATTCGGTTTACAAGTTCAAACCAAATCGAATTCCTATCGGCGCTCTTTGAATCTCAACCAGGTATGACCAGTCCTAATGTTTTATCGATCACTGGGTTCTTTAAGTTGCCGAAAGATTTTTACCCAATTGAATGTGTTACCAATTAATCGGTTCCTGAATTAGGTGAAAGTCAATCAAACTTAGTTTTTTACCCAATTGATCTTTTCTAATGTGTTACCAGTTAATCGGTTCCTGAATTTGGTGAAAGTCAATCAAACTTTTATAATTTATATTCAATTAATGGGTTCCTGAATTTGGTGAATGTTTAGAACCCAATTGATCTTCTATCAATGAATTGATGCATCAGGAACGAGAAACACTATCTGTTTTTCTTACTTCGCCTCCTTCAGAACGAAACACCATGTCGTATCTCACAATATAACAATTAGTTCACTGCAGGATTTCCTTGATGTTCACACAAACATTTAGGTTATGGAAGAAATCAAATTTTCGTGGTTAGTCATGGACAAGCACACAAACTTTGTGTTCTTAATCTTGATCAGCATCCAAAATGCGCGATCCACCAGAACCACCACCTCGCACACATTGGCTCTCATGTCATGATCATTTTACTCCTCTCTGTGCACGCATAGTATGTATATAAAAAGGGGACAATCAAGGACACATATTAACTTCCATTATAATCAACTTTCGAATTCTCCTTATTATATAGTTTTTGCGTTTCTTGAATTTCTCTGTAAACCTCAGGACTCAGGAAATTAAGGAAGATATATATACCGTACGTGCATCTTGAAATAAAAATAGAGATTATATGTAAGTGTCCTTTGTAAAACTTTAAAGGATTACATGGAATAAATTAAAAATTACCAGATTTATGGCTATGACGTTGATGAATATTGATTAAAATGAAAGCAATATTCTCTGCTTTTAGATGATTGTTTGTTCCTGATATATTTTTTTTCGCTATCTTTTTCTGTTATTTCAGGCCACATTTCCGTAGAGGGTTGTATATGGAAGAGGTCCTCTCAGAAGCAAGAATGAAAGGTTCAGGCGTGTGCAGCCCCAGAGAGGTAGTCTGCAATTCAGACCCAAAGTATGATGCTTGGGGTATGTTTCCCTATTTCACTCAACTAAAGCATATGTACTAACCAATAAAAAGTTGGAATGATGTCATTGATTACCGGATATACCATTATCCATCTATAGTCTTGCCAACACTGGCTGTTTGTTTAGGGTGGCTTATGTGTTCCTACAATGCCAATTTAACATTAATTCCCTCATATGCCAGGCAATCCTCCAAATGATTTAGAGAAACTTTTCATGCGATACAACTACATTCGGTTTAATGAGGATTGAATTCCCACTCTTAAGTTAACATGTATGTGGATTTAAATTCACTGTGGACCTCCTAAATTAACAGTCTTTCAACTAATTTTGCAGAAGAAAGATCAGCGAAGCGCTTAAAACAGAGAAATTGGTATGCTCGGCTAACAACTGAAGAGCGGGCAAAACTTATAGAGAAAAAGGTGTTGAATCGAAAAAAAAAACAACAGTCTTCTTCAGCCATGGTTCACACAGTGCATGATGTTATTGAGAAAGGTAACTTGGCTACTGTAACCGATGTGTTGAGAACATTCCAACTGAAGCACACATCGTCATACCTTCATATACTCTGCATTTTATTTTGGTTCAGTTCATTTTTAAAGTTTATAAGTATTAATCAAATGTGCAAGTAATGTTCTTCCAAACGCTTGCTCGACATGTATTTACATCTTAAATTCCATCTACGCCTCTTTATTTTATCTTAACAATTTATTTACATCCAGAGGACAGGTCCAAACACATAAAAGAAAATATGGCACAGAGGAAAAGAAAACGACAATCTGACTCGGCTTCCACATCGTATCATGTCCACGACAACCTCCATGTGGTAACAAGCCAGCCAACTACGAACGAAGGTACCTCTGCTATAATATCATCAAACATTGATAAATTCAATTGTGGACCTTTTCAATTAATAGTATTTCAACTATTTTTGCAGATGAAAGATCAGCGCAACGCTTAAAACAGAGAAATTGGTATGCTCGGCTAACAACTGAAGATCGGGCCAAACTTATAGAGAAAAAAGTGTTAAATCGGAAAAAAAAACAACAATCTTCTTCAGCCATGGCTCACACAGTGCATGATGTTATAGAGAAAGGTAACTTGGCATTTGTAACTTTATCCATCAATATTTAGTGCAAAAGCCGATGAAGCACACATCATCATACCTTCGTATACGCTGCATTTTTTTCCGCACAGTACATTTTTTAACATTATAAATATAACACAAATGCAAGAAATGTACTTCCAAACGCTTACTCAAACATGTATCTGTAGATCCAAGATCAAACATGTATCTATACCTCTTTATTTTATCTTAACAAAATATTTACTAACTTTTTTGTTTGCAGATCCAAGAACATCAGGATGCTTCAAACAGAGAAATTGGTATAGTAACCTTACCACTGAAAAAAAGTCCAAACTTATCGGCAAAAAGATCGCAGATAGAAAAACGAAACGACCCTCTTGCACAGCCATGCCTGCCACATTGCCTGATCCAGTTGAAACAATCTCCGCGGTGAATGCTCCATTAGTAGAAAAAGGTAACATATCTATTGATAGCCACTCACTATGTTCTGTGTATACAAACATTAGTTTTAACTTGCATTAATTATGTAAAGTTCCCTGTTTTAAATAGCAATGTATGTGCTGTAGGACCACAATTTTCTGATACTCAGTTATCAGAATTGCACGAGCTGAAAAAGGTTAGCCCCTGCCCCATTTGCGGAGCAAAAAGATTCCAATATGAGCCCACAAACTTCTGTTGTGCTCAGGGAGATGTGGTGCTTCCAAGTCCTGAGGTCCCTGAATTTTTGTGGAGTCTATTCACCTCCCAAAGTACAGAATGTCAACAATTTCGTCAAAAAATCCGAGCTTACAACAGCATATTCAGTTTTACGTCGTTTGGAGTCAATTGGGATAAGGACCTTGCTACATCAAAAAGCGGTGTGTACACATTTCGCGCACAAGGACAGGTTTATCATACTCTACCGTCAATGATTCCTTCTGAACGTGGTCCCTGCTATTTTCAGATGTATTTTTATGACACAGACAACGAACTTCAAAACAGGATGAAAGTGCTTCCAGATGCACATCTGAATGAGAGTATTGTTGGCGGGCTCATGGACATGCTTACAGCAAATCCTTATGTTCAAGTTTTGCGAGCCATTAACCGTGAACAATTGGAGAACTACAAGATTCATATAAGAAGCGATGCTCAGCTCGATCAAAGGGTTTATAATGCACCGTCATCTGATCAAGTCGCAGGAATTTGGATTGAAGGAAACAACCCATGTGCACGTCATGAAAGAGATATAATAGTGCATTCTACTTCTGGGACAAAACATACGGTGAGACACTACTATGGTTGCTACGACCCTCTACAATACCCAATACTATTTCCACATGGAGAAGTAGGTTGGCATCAAAACATCTTAAAGAAGGCGGGAAATCAGGCAACAAAGAAGGGTCGTAAATGTTTATCCTCTCCGAACAGTGACAGTCTAACAAATGCTGGGGATATCTTCACCCATGAACAACAAGGTAAATTTTACATGAAGTTAATAATCTGAAATATTTAAATTATTGTCATGCTCTTTTGATTTTACTAAATTACCAATTAATTTTTTGCAGCTGTGGATGGCGGGGGGCAGAATAAAGTGTCTTGTCGACAATATTACTGTTACAAGTTGCAAAAAAGAGAGAATGAAAGATCAATCTTACTGCTATCAGGCCGACTACTGCAACAATATGTGGTTGATATGTATATCAAGCTTGAGAACACGAGATTGGATTTTTATCGCCAGAGGCAAAAGTTGATTAGATCTGACCTTTATCAGGGTATTCTAGACAGCATTCGGGCAGGGGAAACAAATGGAAGAAGCGTCGGAAAAAATGTAGTACTTCCGCCATCATTTGTAGGAGGGCCAAGAGACATGCGCAGAAGGTATATGGATGCTATGTCATTAGTACAACGCTTGGGAAAGCCAGACCTCTTTATTACAATGACTTGTAATCCTGAATGGAAAGAGATTACAGAATCGTTAGAGGAAGGTCAGGTTGCTCAAGATAGACCAGATATAGTTGCCAGGGTATTTCGTGCCAAGTTGCAAGATCTGAAGGAGCAGTTATTTAAGAAACGTATATTTGGAGATGTAGCTGCACATGTTCATGTCATCGAGTTTCAGAAAAGAGGGTTGCCTCATGCTCACTTGTTACTAATTATGAAGCGAGATTTCAAGATCATGTCATCGGAACAATTTGACAAATATGTTTGTGCTGAAATTCCGGATCCGATTAAATATCCTGACCTTCATGCCAAAGTAGTGAAGCACATGATGCATGGACCATGTGGAAATGCGAACATGAAAAATACATGCATGAGGGAAGGGAAGTGCAAAAATCACTATCCTAGATCATTCTCAGAGAAAACCATCGAGTCAGAAGGATCATACCCAATCTATAGGCGCAGAAAAGATTCCTTTGAAGTTCATGTACGTAAAGCTACTCTTGACAACAGGTGGGTGGTACCTTACAATCCTTACCTCCTCAGTCGATACAATTGCCACATCAATGTCGAGATATGTTCAAGTGTTAAAGCAGTGAAATACCTTTACAAATATATATATAAAGGACATGATAAGGTTGCATTTAGTGTTGGTATTGATGAAGGAGAGAGAACAATTGATGAGATTGAACGATTTCAACAAGCTAGATGGGTCTCTGCTCCGGAGGCAGTTTGGAGATTGTTTGGATTTGACTTGAACGAGATATATCCTGCAGTTATCAGATTGCAACTACATTTACCTGACAAGCAGTGTGTCTCTTACTGGGCAAACCAAGACCTCCGAAATGTTGTTGCTTCTGAAAATGTATCTAAGACAATGCTGACGGAGTTCTTTGCTTATAATCGGGATAACAAGGACAAAAAGAAGTATTTATACCGGGAATTCCCAGAGCATTTCGTATGGAATAAAAAAGGGAAATTTTGGAAGGAACGACAAACAAGAGACGTAATTGGTCGTATAAATGGTTGTCACCCTGCTGAAGGAGAGAGATACTTCTTGCGACTTCTGTTAAACCACGTAAGGGGACCTACATCTTTTATTGATCTATTAACCGTGGATGGTGTCCTTTGTACTTCGTTCAAAATGGCAGCTGAACGAAGAGGCCTATTTCAATCGGATAACTGGATATCTGAAAGCTTATCTGAGGCTGTTACATTTCAAATGCCTAAGTCTTTACGCCAACTGTTCGCAACAATTTTGGTCTATTGTGAACCTGGAGATGTCATGACACTTTGGAATGAACATTTCCAGTCATTGTCTGAAGATTTTGCGAAGATTGAAGGCATCTCTTCAGAAATGATTTTGTTCAAGACTCTAGAGAGCGTCGACTCATTCTTACATTCTATGGGAAAGAGTGTCAAAGACTACGATCTTCCAGCTCTGCGTTCAGATTTGCAGTTGATAGATTTGAAGAAAAAAGAAATATTGGAGGAGCTAGCCGTGGAAATTCCGCAGGAAGATAAGTTAGCTAATGAAAAGTTAAACCTGGAACAACGTAGTGCATACAACACTATAATGAATTTTCTCAATACCAACAAAGAAGGGGTGTTTTTCATTGATGGTCCTGGAGGAACAGGAAAAACTTTCCTCTATCGCGCTTTACTTGCTACAACTAGGATGAAAGGACTAATCGCTATTGCAACTGCCACATCTGGTGTTGCAGCTTCGATAATGCCAGGTGGTCGGACGGCTCACTCAAGGTTTAAGATTCCGATTGATGCAGATGAATCCAGTATATGCAACATACCAAAGCAAAGCGGCACTGCAGCTTTATTGAAGATTGCTAAATTAATTATATGGGATGAAGCGCCGATGGCAAAACGCACAGCTATTGAAGCATTCGACAGAAGCATGAGAGATATTATGAGTAATGATAAATTATTTGGGGGTAAAGTCATTGTCTTTGGAGGAGATTTTCGTCAGGTTTTACCGGTAGTACCAAGGGGTTCCAGAGAAGAAACTGTGAACACAAGTCTGGTCAGGTCCTATCTTTGGCCACATATGCATCATCTAAAGCTTACAACAAATATGAGAGCACAAAATGATGCTCCTTTTAGTGAATTCCTATTGCGTGTCGGGAACGGAGAAGAACCGATGACAGAAGATGGCATGATACAGATTCCTCGAAAAATGATTATTGAAAATCATGCCAATGAGACTCCAGAAAGTTGTTTGATTAACGAAATTTTCCCATCATTGACGGAAAATGCGCATAGAGTTGAATACATAACAAATCGTGCGATTCTGGCTACAAAAAATGAGTACGTGGACATGCTCAATGAAAAGATGATTCAACTATTTCCAGGTCCCGAATACAGATACCATAGTTTTGACGAGGCAATTGATGATACTCATAATTATTATCCAGATGAGTTCCTCAACTCACTGATTCCTAATGGCCTACCACCTCATGAGTTGATCCTCAAAATTAATAGTCCCATTATGTTGTTGAGAAATATCAATCCCTCTGAAGGCTTATGCAATGGTACGAGACTAATTTGTAAGGGTTTTCAGAAGAATGTCATACATGCTGAAATCACATTGGGACAGCACGCTGGGAAACAAGTATTTCTGCCTAGGATTCCATTGTTGCCGCCTGAAGATGAATCGTTCCCATTCAAGTTTAAAAGAACTCAATTTCCTGTTCGTTTGTGCTTTGCGATGACGATTAACAAGTCACAGGGACAGACTATTCAAAATGTGGGTGTCTATTTGCCTCAATCAGTATTCTCTCACGGTCAGCTTTATGTGGCATTATCACGAGGCACTTCAATGTCCAACACCAAAGTCGTTTTGAAGGCTAACTCAAAATCAGGGGAGAATAATGCATCAACGTGCACAGGAAATGTGGTGTATAAGGAGGTTCTGACTTCATAAAACAAACAAGCTATGTAAGTAATGTTATTCTATTGCAAAAATAGTTTGTACTGCTCAATCTATTGATGCATTCTTTCTTATCAGTACTGTATTGTTTTGTAGGCATTGACATCAGTTGGATTTTGGTGCGCCGGTGCAATGACAGTTTCGTAACCGCGATCTTCACTTTCAACAAAACAATGTGAGTGAAATACATATTTCCAATAATTTTTCCAGATCATCGTGTACTATATTAGACATGTCAGTTTCCCGTAGAATCATGACAATTGATATCTCTCAACCTGTTATGAAACATACATATCATGACCTTAATTAAATTATTATTTATGTGACTATTATGTTAAATAAATCGGTTAATCTGTTTGCAAGTAATAGTTGAAGTAACAGGTAGGCTAAATAATCTGTATGGCAATTGCATGATAGGCTTAACTTATTCGTGTCCCTTTACAACACCTATAACTTATTGGTTTTTTGTACTCTGTCTTCACGAGTTTCAGTACAATGGTCTAAATCCTGACACATATGATTTTTAGTCCAAACAGAGATGCTCATACAAAGAACAAAATTCTTTACATTTTTAAGGTAAACTTGAATGAAAATCCTGAGACATTTTGGAGTTTAGCTTTGGCTGTGGACGATAGTGAGAGTAAATAAGTTTATAAATGTTGTAACCAAATTCGAGGGAAATTTAGTGGACTGAGAATCTCTATGTTTAATGAAGCTGGTAAACTGATTTCGGGTAGTAGTCTTAGGTGCTCTCCCTTTGTATCAATTTTCTTAGTTCAAGGTTCTAACTGTCTTGCTTTTTCAAAAACTGGATACCTTTTCCAGCTCTTGGCGAGACACAAGTCTTTTTAACTTAGGTTCTTTCAATATGCATCTCTTCATATTTAAAACATAACCTCCATCATATTCTAGGCTTTCTTGTGGTATAAATAAATGTACATAAGCGTAGGTTGTATAGTTTAGAAACCTGGAAATCTGATTGTTTATGGTTAGATGCATTGGGTTTGTTTTGATCATATCAGATGTAAAACTCTTATTTTCATTTGAAGTACCAACAGCAACAAAAGTGCAAGAGTATGAAAATATTCCACAATTTAAAATTGACTTGATACGAGTTCAATATTAGTTCATGAACTTTGGTTATCAAATAAATAAAAGACATGTCATTTCAACTTCACTGTTTGATTTTTTTCCGTTTTGTTGGGTACTGGTCTCTCCGAGAGCGGAGAACTTCATTATTTGGGAAGAGTATTTGTAAGGCTTATTGTTACAGGAATATGTGATTTGATTAGACGATTGCTTATGTCATTTATGCATAATTGTAGTTATCTTCTATATAATTCATTTTTACACAATATTAGTAGGTATACAGCATTCAAGTCGCTTTAATGATACTTATCATCCACAGTAATCTACGCACTTGTGCAAGGGCCAGTTTTTCATTTTCAACTAAATTAGATTCTATTGAATGTTGGAAGTTTCAGAGTACCCCTCTTTTGTGGCGTCAAGGTTTTGGTTGCTGGCTGGTTCTAGGTGATTAGACCTTTCATTGCTAACGACTAAAATTTATAACTAAGGTGTTTTTTCTTATCGGCCCGCGATCATTGCTGTATCTTCTAATTCAATTTGACACTATTGGTGTTTTCTTTAAAACTCAGGTATTGTGAGTAAAAACTGGAACAATGCCATCCGAGAATCTGACGCTACTGAGGTCGTCCAGAGCAACAGGGACATCGCACAACATAAAGTTATGATTCGCCATCTTAATTTCCAAATGATAGCTATCCACAGAAACGGTGACTACCGTGCAGATTTGTTGGCTAAAATAGTACGTCACAATCATCGAAGCCATCTGGAGCTCACGAGGTTTCTTAAAGATCTTCTCCTTCAGATTCAAACAGTTCAAAGCTACAATAACCCAGATGTTAAGAATGTGTACTCCTTTGATTTTTTAGTGACAAGGGGCTTTGGGTTGTGCTCTTGCCATGGCTAGATTTTCTCTTCTGTACTGCTCTGCTATGTGCCGCATTTCTGAAAGGAAAGTTAGGTTAGAAAATCACTCCATCATACATGGGTTAGTCTTCTATTTGGTGATGGGGTGTTTGATTTCAGTACTGTATTGTTTAGAACCAGTTTCAGCACATTTTAATGTTGCATGGTTTTATGACCTCTTCTTTGTAGTTTGATATGGAAAATTCAGTGACCACTCTTCGTGTGTTTGCCTGAACCTAATGCGCCTGGGGTTTATCGCAACCAAAGATTTGCAGGATTGTAGCACACACTTGACAGTCTGACGTCTCTACTGGTGATAACATCAGTGCCTGCACACAATTATCTAAATTCCCCAACTTCATGACAAACTTAAATCACGCAACCATGACCAGTCATTTGTTCTATGAGATGATTTGTTACTTAGGTACATTCAGTCTTGAGTCGGCTATGTTTGTGTGAGTCTTCTAACAATGATTTCCATGAACCCATACACTGTTTATGTTCTCCTGCGTGAGGAACAATTTGTGTCTCCTCCCACTACCCACCACAAATTTACACGGCTAGCTCTTGAACATGGGTAAAATTAGGGGGTTTCAAAAAATTGGCTAAATTGCACCGGAGGTACCCATAATTTGAAAAAATCGTGGATTAGGTACCCATAGTTTCTATGTCAGCGCTCACGGTCTCAAACTTTGAAAACTCATGCAATCGGGTACCCAACCCCAACTTCCGTTCAAATTTTTATTTTATTATTTTTTTTTTTTTTACGGAGTCGTATAGGAAGACTATATTACCCTCTCAATTCACACATAAAAATTGTAAAATTACAATTGCTAGCTTCAAATATAAAATCTATACAAAAATACTAAACTTTTTTTTTTTTTAATTTTTTTCATTGTCATGAAAATGACAAATATACGCTCACTTAAAGTGTATTTTTACTACAAATAGCTCCGGGATTTTTACTTTAAGTGTATTTTTACTCGCTTAAAGTGTATTTTCACTTAAAATTGGACGGAAGTTGAGGTCGTGTATCGTTTTTTTAACCAAATCACCGGGTTGAAGTGACCCAGTGAATAGTATCAAAAACTGAAGTAAGGTGTAAGAGAAGAAACAAAGGTAGTATCTTGTAGTATAACATTATTTTTTGGAATATGAAGTCCTTTTTAAAACTTAAGGTACAAATGTATTTTCAAAAAGTAAGAAGTTTCATCTTGAAAAAAATTGCAATATTAGATTTTAGTTTAATATTTTTTTGGAGAATATACTTCTATTCTTTTTTTGCAAAGAATAGAATAAATAATTATTGAAAAAAAAAGAAAAAAAAGGTAAAAGTTATATCAGTTTCAAAAACGAAATAAAAATGTAAAAGTTAACTCCTTTATGCTCAAAAAAGAAAAAGCAGTATCCTCAAAAAAATTATTAAATAGAATAAATAAATTAATGAGGTACACAGACCTAGGTAACTAGAGTTAATGTCTGACTTCTCTTCCAAAAGCATGTGTCCTTCCATTTGACTCATCCTTCACAACTTCTGCCGTTCCTTGGATCCAATTTCAACCACTATCCATCTCAAAATTGTCAATCTTAACGTTAGATTGACTTCACGTTAGATTTGCGGCTGAGAAAGAAAAGCAGAAAGGGCTAGAAGAATAAAGCAAAGGTTCGATTTCTTTTTCTCAATTCAATTTAGGTTTGATTTCTATTGCTCAATTCAATTTGTTTTCTATCTTCTGTATCGTTCGTCGATTAAAGATTGGACCTGCGGTTAATTCAGACGGAGATCACCGGAATCTCAATTGTTCAGATTGTTTGCACATAGTTCTTTGGGGTTCATGTTGATGGGTCTAAGATTCTGACGGGAGGGATCATTCAGCCCTTTTTTTACAACTGGGTTCGATGTGGTAAGATTTAATTCGATTATTAATTAAAAGATGCGAGAGACAGAGCAAGAGAGAAACGACGGTTCACTGCCTAAGGGAAAGAGACAACGGTTACACTTTTCATTTGACAGTTACTATGCAAAGAGCAGCGGGTGCCTCCTCTCATTGCAACATATAAGAGGCGACTCTTCATCTGTACAAAACACACACAAATTTCATCTATCGCACATCTTCTCTACATATCGTTGCATCGATTATTTGCAACTCAATTGGTTCAGGAGGAGAACGGCTTCAATCACTTGCACACAAATTCCTTGATTGACAGAATCACCAAGGTCAGTAGAACTGCAAATATATTGTTTCTATTATTAATTTCCTGGTCTTTTCATAATTCGTTCAATTACATCCTTGTGTGAATTGCATTGGTTTATAGCCAATTACATTAGAATTTTTTATATGTTGGATGAAAATTAGTAGACTATGGTGGGTACTTTTAGTTCTTTCTACAATGATGATGAACCAATGTTACATCTTATTCCTTTTGGTGTTATAGTTTGTCAAGAAATTCATTCTTTTCAGTATAATCTGTATCAAAAACTATATCGTATTTTATGTATTTATTAATCTTAAATTCTTTTGTGTTATTTTCTTTCAATATTTAGGAACTTTATGATCGTTGTTACAAGAGTGGTAGGAGAAAGTATAATAACCAAGTCTTTGCTGGGAACTTCTCAGTATATTATGCAATACCCATACATATGTCTGAAATTATGAGGCCCTACCATAATGGAAGCCCTAGCAGAGTCCACAGACTCCCTAAGAGCAGAGAGGGCTACCTACAAATGGAAATGCATGCCAAAATCTGAATTATGTCAACGCTATGATTTTGTTGTCTCGGACTACATAGGTCCAATTGTGTTACCATGTTATATATCCTAATACAATAACAAAATAATTGTTTCTCCCATACTTACACATGAGTTAGTCTTTCTTTCTGTATCATAAAGACGTGCCAACAAACTTTCAAATAACTGTTTAATAGTACAGATATTTGTCTTTGATTCCTGATTTTACCAGGGATACCTTCATGTAAGTGTGTTAGAAGAAAGCGAATTCATAATATAGTTGTTAATTGTGTAAATTACTTGATATTATTGGTGTAATAGGTTCAGGAGCATGGGCAAAATGTGCAAGGAGGGGAGCGCAAAAACACGTGTGCGGAATCCAAAGAGGAATAACAGTGATGATGACAAAATTGGGGAAGTATTTATGCAGAAAAATTGTATCCTCCCCGGTATGCCACTACACATTTAGTTTTAATATATTCACATTTAAATTGTATCCTCCCGGATACAAATATTTTCACATCTGTAAATCAAATCTTTTCACGCATCCTCTTAAGATATCTAAGAGTGTATTGCAGAACGTTCTCCAAGTAATCGATCAAGGTCTGTTCCCGCGAAATTGAGGGATTCAATTCTTGAAAAAGACCAATTGAGTTGCGTGAAAGGCAAGGTAGAGAAGAAGAAAGGACAGTTGAAGAAAGGTTCAAACAAACAAATAAGTCGGCACACTGGAAATTTGTCCAACGAAGCCAATTTTGGAAGTGATGATGACAACATGTCCGAAAAAGAACAAGGTAATACATCAGCCTCTGAATTATTTATGTGCGCATTAAATATCACGAGTTTCGCGTAATTTAACTGTTTCATTAATCAAATGTTTGAATCCGGTTTCAACATTATCTATCTCTCTCATTGTTTTAATAATTTGACCAACCTATAACATTTAAAGTTGGGCCACTAGGCAGCAAAACAAGTACCAATGAAGAAGTGGAGGAAGATCATTTTGTTGTCAAAAGACGAAAAGTGGTGCCATTACGTCGGGCAAATTTAATAAGTGACGATGAAGATGAAGAAATGAAAAAACCAGTTGAAGATGTTGAAGACACTATCGTCACCTCTTTGAGAAGGCTAAACAAGAAAGGTAGACCAATAAGTTCCTGAAAACTCAACAACTAAAGTACTTTGGTTTATAGCCATGTGATTTACTTACATGGCATATGTATGGTATATCTAAATATATTGTCTGCATGTGTATTTTTTTTTTAAAAAGGAATGTCTGACGGTCCAAAGAAGAAGCGTATCAAGGAAATCACAATTGATGATCATGACGACTATATTGAACAAGATGAAGCTGCAAATGACATGGCAAATGAAAAAAGGATCAAGGAACAAATGGAGCAAGAAAGAGATGGAAACAATCATGTGGCTGTGAATGATCTAAAACCAGGTAATAGTGAATGGACGATAAAAGTAATGGTGACTAGAAAAGGCTTAGTGGAACAATACAGCACATTGAAAGGGTCAGGTGCAATGTGGAAGATAATCTTGATGGATAATCAGGTATGTTTCTTTTTTTTTTCTCAAGGAAAAAATCAGGTATGTTGCTATTTCATCATGAGTGATATTTTGATACATATATGTATATATACATATATATATGTGTGTGTGTGTACACACATATATATATATATATATACATATATACATATATGTACATATACAAATATATATACAAAATTTATATATATATATATATATCTATCTAACTTTATACAAATGCAATGCTTAGTTATCAAAACAGTTTCTGTATGTTGCTGACTTAATTTAATTGTACTAGGGTACAAATATACAAGCAATTGCGTTCAATCAAGCAGTGGAGCGGTTGGAAAAAATCTGTGTGAAAGGGAAGACATATTTTATATCAAATGGAGATGTGAAGCAACCGAACAAGACGTATCCCAGCGTTCATGAAGACCTTGAAATCATTTTGACAGAACAAACAGAGGTCAGAGATGCAATAGAACCAATTCCATGGAACACACAACAATATGCTCTGAATGCTATTGTTTCATATGACAAGATAGTTGACCAGAATCTACAAGATAATGTCATTGGTGCGTCTTTTAATTTCATTGGTATGCATTAAAGGAAAAATATAGTTGCCTAAACCATATTGGACTAACATTATATATGCAATTCTTGTGCAGATATATGTGGAGTAGTTATCAAAGTTGACGACATCGTAATGACAACTAGACCAGGAGGAAATAAGATATCTACAAGACGCAATGTCATTCTCCTAGACAAAAAGTAAGTTGACGTACGCGCCCCTATGTTTAACTAATTTGAAAAAAACCATCCTCAATGATTAAAGGACTTAATAAAAACAAATTTGTTGTTACAGTTTCAGGCAAGTTGTTTTGACGCTATGGGGAGATTTAGCAGCAAATGAAGGATCTGAGTTAGAAGAACAAGAAGATGAAAGACCCCTCATTTGTGCACTTAAAATAAAGGCAAAGGTGGTTAAAGGTAACGAAAAGCTCAAACACCCACTTTTATTTGCAGAAGTGTTATACAGCAAATTTAGATAGAAATAGAGTTTGTAACCTTAATCTAATCAGCAAATAATGAAACAGGTGAAATAATTTTGTGGACAACAGCCACATCAGCAATTCTTATCAATCCCCCATTGTTCGAAGCACACGATATGAGAATGAGGTATATTCGCATTAGAAAGAAATAGCGAAAGCAATTTTGTCATTCTTTGAATTTACTGAACATAATAAACTGCCCAATCACAATATATGCAGTGCAAGAAATATTGAACCGCAGCTTACCTTATCCGACAAAGCAAAAAAAGATGCAGAACGTGTGACCATGGCGGAGCTAATGGAGCGATCTCTATGTGATTTCAAAGTAACTTTTTGTTTTTCATTAATTCACAGAAAAAAGAAACTTTGTAAATTAGAAATGCACTAATGATGATTGAATGTAACATGGGAACTATTGTTCATTTCAAGCAAGGATTGTTCGTGTGGATAATATCGATAAACCTTGGTATGATGCTTGCAGCAAATGCAAGAAGAAGATTGTACGCAACGATGACACTTTAGAGTGTACCAAATGCAAAAAAACAAACCCGGACTACTACTCAAGGTAAGTCGCATGTTATAGCTATTTTGGATTGATATTCAGATACGTACAATGACCCTATTAGCATTTGCATGCTGTAAAAAATAAGATTTCAAAGTTTAGGTTTATTTTGACCAAACTAAAACTTCAACCGGTTCTATCTACTTTATAAGTGGTCAATTAAAAATACACCGTTCATATTGCAGGTACTTTCTTAAGATAACAGTGACAGATTCAGAAAGACAGATGTGCTTGACTCTATTTGATGCAGCTGAAAAAGTTGTTGGAAAACCAGTCCAGGATGTATTGAAGGGGAAATTAGAGGTAAGCAACAGGGGTTGATGTATCTAAAAAACTGTACAGTATTATAGTAAATAAACATTGAGAATGTGTCATTTCAAAAAAACAAAAACATTGATAATGTGCATCATTCTTTGCAGAATCAACATCTTTTGAAGGAAATAACCAACCAATCCTTCATATTCTTCACCAGAATCGATGAAGCAATGGACAAGGATAGAAAACAAGGAAAAGTTGTCATTGAAGAAGTTATCAAATTTCAGGACTTGCATGCGCAAGAGAAAATAAGTGCAGTCATCAAAATTGAGAAGCACTGACCTCCAATTGGCCATGATTTATTCAGTGCTTCAAGCTTCGTTGACAGTTGGACGCATTTGATATTTGTATGAATCTAAAAATTATGTATTCGCATTTGATCTAATATAATTATCTTTTTTTTTGCAATTCGTTTCCTAATCCCCGTTGCATCACACCCAATCGTTACAGAAGTCTCTGAAAACTTTACCTCTTAAAGATTTCCAACTTAGAAGATTTTATATCTTTTAAGTTTATTTCCCGCTGCTTATGTGGAAATTGATAAGCTCACATGGCCATAAAAATTGAAGGATCTCAATGTTTGGCCATAGGGTTACATTTAGAATACCTTTCAGATTGCATAAGCTCAAGTCTGAAATAAAAAAGAAATGACTAAACTATTTTAAGCCGCAAAATTCTCTACTAAAAAATTGGCCGGTATTCTCTCAAGACAAAAATGTCCCTGTAATTAGGTCATGGAACAACTTCTTTTAACAGTGGTGCCCCCCAACTCAGAGGCATCCCTTCAGATACGATATCATCCGTACCGAATAGACGCGACGAAACTCTACTGTTAACAGAAATGCAAACTGATATTCGCGCACCGTTGCATTTTCCCTTCGAAGTTTTCTTCTCCATCGCTCTCATCGTCAAAAAAATTACATCGCTAGACAACTTTTGAAGGCAGACGTGATCTTCTATCACCGCCAGAGAAATTGGTACAACAGTTCATGGTAACCACAATCAGCGATGGAGATGTATATAATACAACTGATTTGCTTCGTGAAATCTACAAGGCTTTTGTGTTTCTGCTTTGGGTTTTGTTCAATTGGTTATTTGCAGAAGGGGTAATTCGGCTTCAGCTCTGCCGTACAAGAGGACTCCACCAAGTTGGCTGAAGACCTCTACTCAGGGTGTGAGATGTCTCTCACTACTGTCATTTAAAAAAATTATGAATTAAAGTTGCGACTTTCTTACCTTGATGGAGGAATTAACTTGTTTTGTTGGGTTAATTTAATCTGTCCGGTTCTCTGAAATGTGTGTTCATTTGTGTTCTAGCTAGATGTCATATCAGAATGCTTAACCATGTAATCGAGATTTGAACACTTCAATTTTGTAACCAGTAGTGCAGCATTCCTATCACTCTTGAATTTCAATCAGCCACACTGTGAATTACACAGATAAATTCTACATTTACAGCATATAGTGTTTCTTACCTGCTCAAAATTTCCATTGAAGTTTTTTACCTGATTAAATTGACATGGAAAAGATTAAGCTGATGCCCTCATATTTTTACTGGTATTGATCAAAATTTTAAATAACCTCAGTTCAGAATTATAGTCTCGTCGTAGAAATAGCTAAAACAACATGTAGCTTTTGAATTTGAACATAATGTGTTGCTTCCCTGTTTCAATTTACGCATACTGTCTACGACACAAACACACAGACATATACTTCAAAATTTCCAAATAACATTGATTGGAAAAATACTTAGTTACGATTCATTCATCATTCAAATATTTGAAAGATCCGATTGTATTCCCACAAAAAAAATGAGTAATACAATTATTGTGTCATTGGTAAAAAAAATAATGTAATAATCTTCTTAGTAAAAAGAAAAAAGATAAGGATAAAAGATCCCTCCCTTATCTCCATCCATTCCTCCCTTATCTTCGGGCCATTACCTCCAACGTTTATCTCTTTCTCACAAAACGTCATTCCCTATCTCTCATACATCTTCCTCTCTCTCTTTAAACCAAACGGTTCTCCGAACTAATGTAAACCGGCTGGTTCTAACCAGATTAGACGGGTTTCCTCACGGGAACAATCCAATAGCTTCACCTATACCGGACAACATTCTTAACCGCAAACAAATAGTTCTCCAACACTGTTAGGTAAAAATTATGCAAATTAAAGCTAATATCGTCATTATGCAGATTACAAAACATTGATTTTAAGTTTAGGCTCCAATGGTGATTACCAAAAAGTGAGCAAAAACAGTTTTTTAATGTTTACATGATATCAAGCAATATACACGTTGTAAACAAATTATAAGTTTTCATATGGATCATATGTCATCACACGTGGAAAAAAATTTAAATAATTAATCTGAAAAGGAAATACAAAAAACATTATTTCGTAATCAAGCAATATACATTTCGTGATAAGGTTAATGACGGGAGTCGATAATGTTCGTGAGGCAAGTAGATAAGAGTAGAGTTGTAGATAAATTAAAACTGTGGAATACAAAAGAAGAGTTGTAGGGAAATAAAACTCTGTGATTTTGCAGTTTAAAAAAATTGAAATGCGGCAGGAATAACGCCTCCTAAGGGGGTAGAATTTCTTTTACCGAACCAATTTTCTCCCCAAACATAGGGAAGTGGATGAATATTTTCGAACATGGCGAAGTGGATAGATATCCCATTGGAGTTCAATTTCTTTCAACTTCTTTCGAATTTACATGACAACCCATTGGAGACGCTCTAACTGCAAAAAAAAAAAAAAAAAAAAAAAAAAAAAAAAAAAAAACTGCAACAACTGACCGTTCAAACATCTCAACTATAAATAATTTCTGACATATCCATAACATTTTTCAAGAGCCAAATAGTTCTCCAATCCATATTTTGTTGTTGCTCGTGTAGTCAATCTCAACTACGATTGTCGTTGTCATGGATGAATATAAGAATATCTTCAATCAAAATGATGACACAATTTATATCGTAGTTGGGACTCTCTCTGATTTATGCAGAACTGAACTCTTCACGGAACCATACCAACGATATATGGTTATGCGATACATGACTTGCAGCAACTGGCCATCTTGTATAAAACGCTCGAAAAACGATCCGCTTCACAAATTTCTTGATATGGCGAAGAAACTCAAGAGTAGTGCACTCGATATTAAGGTAACAAATTCACTACTTGTATAAAATATTCCTTCAAAAACGAGTCAATGACCATGCTCTCCGCTTACCGTATGCTACAACTGCAAAATAATTTATGTTGTGGATGATTTTATGCATTCCATTAAGACGAATTCTCACGGCATTCCAAAAAATATATACAAATAAAGACATTTTAACAATTTTTAATAATAGTTTTCTCTGACAGCGTGACATACGAATTTTGGTGGAGTTGAAATCTTGCCGTCGTCATTGGAAAATAACAAGTGGGTAAACTTTTGGGTACATTAAAAAAAAATTCTGTCATGTTTTAACAAACATAGGTTAATTGGGTCACTGGAACCATTTCAAGAGATTTCATAATTTTCATTTGTCAAAAAGAATCTGATCTTTTCATTCTCAAACTCATTAAACTTATTGCTTACAAAATATTATCTTGTGTAGTTGTTGTATTGCTGCTTTCTCTTGTGTAGTAGTTGTTACGCATCTTAGTGTTTGTATTTGTTAGTCTTCTTCTAATATTGAAAGACATTCAATCATGTCACCTGATTTCTATGTATTTTTTCTTTCACATGGTTTTTAATATTCTATACTAACTTTAGATTACCATTCTCATTTGATGTTTGTTGATGCTCAACTCTTCTCATTGATAACAGATTGCGGCGATCATAGAAAATAAAAACACCCAATCAAAAAAATCACATGACATATACAAGTGCCATGAGGGAAGTCAAAAAGAAACATTGCATAACTTTTCGTACGAGTTGGTGTTCTCTATAATACTGGTGGTTCGTCAAAAGGTTTGTAACTTAATTGACATTTACACTTTAAATGCAATGTACATAATTATATATTTCATGCAAAATAATACATTGATATAAGTTAAACGAAACAGATTAATCAGTTAGGCGCTGCAAATGAAACTTATCGGATGTTTCACGGGCCGAGACTGTTGCCACAAATATGTAGCATCTCAGGCGACTTCTGCAAGTATAAAGGAAAGGTATAAAAAAATATTCACTATAACTATTTTTTTTCGTATGTTGATATAAATTTTTATTCAAAATCATAAATTGTGCGCTCTATTTACATGAAAAAACTATGATGACATACTTGTCTTGTACAAAAAGGGGCCATTGATGAACTCGGAAAGTGGAAAGAGCCACACACCTCAAAGGCTGATTTTACCGAGTTACTTTATGAAGGTAAGTTTCTAGGAATTCATTGTTAATTTACCTAATTTTTGAATTATAAATCATCAACATAAATGAATTTGTTAATAAAATTGCAGCGAAACTACTGCGACCATCGTCGTCCATTCACAGCAACTGTACCGATTTCGGAAGCAATGAAGAACTTGTATAAGTACGCAAATGTTAAAGAAAAGGAGAAGTTGGCATGCACTACAACAACGAAATATTTATTTGCATACTTGTATGCTCCTCGTAAAAAGGTGAAGAAATATATGTCGTGTTTTACAGATTGTTCAAATCTAAATTATCAGATGTAACGTATGACTGTAATTGTACAGGCTATAACAAATGGCTGAAAGTCGGAATGATATGACATGAGAAGGCAATGGAATAATGAATTGGTCTATGAAATACCGGATATGTTTGAAGTTCTTGAAGCGGCTTAGACGTTCGATAGTCTTATGTTTCATATTATATTTCAGTGATTTTAGCATTCATGTGTTTAATGTGTTAACTTATTAGTATTCTGAAATAAAGGTTCTATTTCAGTGATTCTAGCAATGATTTCAATTTCTTTTATCATGCTTAATATATTTCTTATTAGTAATTATGTCCTTGTATGTATTACATTGTTCCATGAAATGTTCCTATTCATTTACATTTTTTCTTAGCTAGATAACCTTTTTCCGTCATCGGGAAATATTCACATAATTTTCTTCACCGTGTTCCGAATCCAGACACCCACCTAAAAAAAACAAGCAATAAATAATATGAATTTTAAATTTCAAACGTTTGTGCAAACAACTAAATGTCATAGCCTACATAAGAGGGGTTTCGTACTGTGCCTTCCAATGTGAACTACAATGTTAAGTCATCTAATTCACACACTCTGTTTTGAGGGCAACGGTTGACAATTTCGTTATCACACAGCAGTGGCCACGTGCAACGCACGTGCACCCAACTAGTGAAAAAAAAGAATATCAAACTTTTTTTTTTGGCAACCGTCTAGCTTCATAGACTTGGAGAAGCCTAAGCTACCTAGCAGACAAATTTGTTCATTAATTAGTGTGACTTTCTTCGTTATATGACGGCAAGTCTAGACATTTTAAAACCATGCTCACCACCAAAACTCTGGAACACTCATGTTTAGTATAAGTTTCGACTTCTTTCTTCGAATGATGTTCTATCTGTATGAACATTAAAAAAGAACAAGCCTATCCCTTTACTAAACTGTAATTACTAATTAGTGGTTTGATTAAGATTTAGTTTGTCCAGCTTTCTAATATTCTTTCTGCATTTGTCTCTTTCTTTTTTCCTTTACTTGTTCTTTACATTACCTAGAAGAAGTATCAAAACAGTCATCATAAACACTGCCACTAAAGAGGAGTAATTATGAAGCAGGAGGAGTTGGTTACAAGTCTTTTTCTTTTTTTCCCTTCCTGTCAATTTCACTTTACAATTGAGAAGTAGTAGTAGAAGTAACAAGAACAAAGTTGTTGTTACTAGAGAATTGTAGGAGCAAAAAGGGGAAGGGAAGGGGCATATATAAAGAGCTTTTTATTCTTTGATTGGTATACAAGTGATCAGATTGTTTTGTGATGTGATACTCCTCCCTCCCTCCACTTTTCTTGCTTTCTTCTTTCTCAAGTGTGTCACTCTAAATGGCTACTACCACAAGTATAAAATGTTGATCTTAAAGCCCATGTTTTCAAGTGTCCCCCCAGTTGCTTGAATTGGACACATTTCATCATAAATACTTATTACTAATTCAACTACCAACTTCCCTCTCCCCCTCTCTCTCGTTTAGGGCACTCGTTTAGCTCATGTTCACCGGTGCTCCTTCCTATCCACTAGACATGTTAATGGGTAGGTTGAGACTCAGAACTGACCCGGAACCAATCACATATGACCCGACTCACCCAAATAAAATCTGACCCAGACCCTAATGGTTCTAAACCCACGAAACCAAAGAACCGTTGGGTCTGGACCATTAACCCAAGGGGTCACTTTGAAACCCATTTGAGATTGTTGTAGTAATCGTACATTCCCAAAACTGACAAACTCTCTCTCACAAAAACATTTTGGTCACGCGTCGGGCAGTTGTATTTCTCTAAATCCCTCTCTGTTCTCTTCCCCAGATCAATCGTCTTTCTCTATAATATCTTCCTCATTTCTGATATCTCATCTGGTTTCTCCCTTTCTCTCTCGGATTGCGACTCCGAATTTGGGTGGTATCTCAGGGGTGTAACATGTTCGTAGATTAAGTTTTCTGTTGCTCTCAATATCTCTCCCTCTTTCTCGTCATCTTTCTCCATGGTGCAGTTGATCTTGCCGGATTTTGGGTGGTAGTATATCATGGATCGCAATTCTGGATTTGGTGATGTAAAGAACTGTGTTTCAATCTCTCGAAGAGGCAGAACCGCAGAAGTACAGGTCACGGGTCGCTCGATGGGTCTATGGTTTTGGTCAGGTTCTTTCGCTTTTGGGTTCGGGTTTCCAGTCCGGTTCTGCATGGGTGTCCTACTATCCGAGTCTGTCTTAGGTCCGACAAGCCTACTATCCACCATCTAAAAAATAGAGTTCGGATTCTCTATAGCACTTTTTCTATAGCACTTTGGTAGCACTTTTGTTATGATCACGATACATCATCACGGAGAAATCCAACAGATTTGAACTCACCGTTGGTTTGCAAATCATGTGTTTTAAGGACAACTCAATTACCATGGTTAATTTTCTTTGATATGATTTCCAAACCAACGGTGAATTCAAATTCGTTGGATTTCTCCGTGATGATGTGTCACGATCGTAACAAAAGTGCTATAGCAAAAGTACTATTGAGAATCCGGACTCATAAAATAGTCGGATGGCACCCAGTACACGGGGCACGAGTTAGGTGTTGTACCCTCGATGCGCTGCCCCCACAGCCCGTAAAAATGCCATGTGCCACTCTATCACACAACCAACCAGGTTGTGGAAACACACACCAAAAAGTACATTAATACTATATCTTTCCATGAATCTTTCCATGAAGAGTCGACATGCTCTTATGAATGCAATGATTTCTCTGCTATATTTCTTGGTTGAAAGACGAGAATTTTATAGAACTGAACATACAGAATTTCCTCTGGAATTTCTTATACGTTAGTGAAATCATTATCTATGACTGTACTAATGTGTGTGTAGTCCAGAGGATAGAATACTGTTTGGCCGTTCTTTATTCATCTACTTACTATGCAATAGATATGGAAAAATGAGGATCAGAGGTGAAATCAAGTGCGTACCCCTTCTGTTGATGTTCCAACACCTTATGTACATTGATGAATGAATACATGATGAATATATAGATGATTTTGTCGCAAATCAATGTTTGGTTCCTGCACGTCCTCTACTATGCTGCTGCTATCTGTCGATCGGGACTGTAGATAATAATTATAAGAGGCTTCAAAAGCTCTGCTTATTTCTTCTCCACATTGCATCTATATCGATGAAAAAGAATGATAAATGCCTGAGGAAGTTTCTGTCGGTCAAAATTTGCTGATGATGCTGTTAGAAAGAATTTGCTTTCCCCTTCTTCAAATGTGTGTACACAAGGTCCTCTATGCCGCCGCTTCATGCTGCTGAGAAATCAACAAATTGAGTTCTGCAGTTGTAAGAGTCTACTTACGAGTTACGCCTCCTACCTCCTAGTGTCTTCTGCCTGTAACCATGCTTCATCCTTTCGAGCAATTTCTCTCGAGTTTTCCTCTTTTTATCCATTTTCAGACGATATCTCTCTTCTCGCTCTCTTTCATATATGCCTTGCCAATATACCTCCCCTGTTAAGGGCCACAACCACATCTCGCTCGGATGGTCTCCGTCGTCTGCAGCCTCGGCTAGATCTTCATCCATACTCTTCAACAAAGTGGAGTTGAAGTACTTTGACCACATAAAGCCCTTCCGTAGTTCCACTGGGTGCTGCTCTTCCAATGAACCAGAGTGTGGATCAATGTAAACCATCTTCCGACCACTATGATAAGCCCACACGTTTACCAGGACTTCCATGACTCGACAATAACAATGCTTTCTCTGCAGATAATCATACATACAGACAGACACAGTGAGCTCAATTTCTACTTGTGGAAGGACCCAGATATGGTTTATGCTTTACAAGGTAGGCTTACCTCGACGTTTGAGGAACCCAACAAACAAGTACTGATTTTGCTCGAGTTGGTGTGCAAACTATTGAGAGAATCAGCAAACATCCTGCGAAACTCAAGCAAATGATAGTTATATCATTACGTGCAATGCACTAATTAATTTCACCCTCAAATTTCCCCATAGTTTCTTTTCGTAGTGGGACAAGAGAAAAATAAAGAATTCCTCGTTGCCTAACCCCAGTTCGCCAAAACTATCAAGTGTTGGGTGGGCAATGGTTTTAAACAACCGGGGTTATGTACCATCCCAGTACATGTTTTGCTATGACCAGAATGAGATGCTTCTGCTTCTTGCTGCTTTTGTTTAGTTTTTGGATGGTTTTATGTCCCCGCATACCTAGAATAACTGTAGTTGACGATAGATTATAGCAGGGACATGTAGATATTATGTTGCTGGGTTATTGTACTGGTTTTTGAGCTGATTAATCTGGGTAATTAGACAGTCCAATGATGTCAAAAGAGACTTATCCGTAGAGTGGAGGATTGGGTCAATATGCCCAAATCCGGAGCGCTCACAAACAGGTCTCATGAGGGTCACTACTTATTCAGTAGTTAAGGTCCGTAGTGGCTATATTAAGGCTATATAGTTAAGGTTCCCAGTAAAATGTTTTACGAGGGAGGGAAAATATTCTACGCGTAAAATATTGTGTGAAAAAGTTTTCTCTACAATTATTATCTCGTGTTTAGTTGACACTTTCTAAACAGTGGGCCGTGAAGGCAGCGGCAGTGATGGGCGGCGGTGACAGGTCGTGGTGGAGGTAGGTGGTAGTGGTGGTTATTGGTGGTGGAGGTATAAGTACGAGTTGTTGTTGTGCTCCTTCACTCTCCGGAAAATGGCTTATGGATTTGAAATGTGTAAATCATTTTATCATTTGCGGGAAAACATTTTACAGGAAATTATTTTACCTCCAACCAAACAGCACCAAAACACCAAAACGAGGGAAAACATTTTACAGGAAAATGTTTTACTGCAAACCAAACGGAGCCCAAGTGTTTTCTGATTTCACCTGTCAATTCTCTCTAACAATGGTGGATAGTGAAATCTCTGCAACTATATGGATGTAAGTCCGTTCTTGGTGAGCCACGTATGTCTGTGTGTGATTCTTTCTTGTTTAAGTTTGCCCCTTTTTGATAGCATGAAGTTGGCTCCCCCATAAGCGATACTTATTGCGATCAGCTCTGGGAGGTTATTTTCTGTCCATAGGCTAACGGACCATACTGATAGTTGACCAACATGTCTTTTTGATTGAGGGTATAAGGATCCATTCCATAAGAATACGGACACACCACCAACGCCACTGATCCAGCCATCTGTCTTATCTTGCTCATACCCAGAACACAAAAATGATTCCAGCAATTGGAAAGAGACGAACTGGTTGGGGTTGGTCTGCAAGTCCGAACTTATTAAAGAGAGAGACAACGCATCTAGGTTCTCTGTGTGTGTGTGTGTGTGTGGGGGGGGGGGGGGGGGGGGGGGGGTGTTCTGTCGACGTTAAAGGACCGATGTTACTGGCCGTTGAGGAGGCACCTGGATGAGAAGCCAGCTCTGATGTCAGACGAAGCTTGGTTTTGGCGACCTGCGTGTGTTGGATGGGTGGGTGGGCTGGGGTGTTCATATCATGGCCGTGGAAGGTGAGATCTTAATGACTATAATTCGCTGAAGAAACTTGTACGGAGCTTGGTTTTGGCGACCTGTTGTGAGAGGAGGGAGGGGTGCTGGCTTCAATAACTGGTGGTATGCGAGGGGTTCAGATCTCACCGCCATCATTGAAGCGATGTTACTGGCCGTGGAGGAGACACAGGAGGCTCCTGGATGAGTATCAGTCGCCGGCTCTGATGTTAAATGGAGCTTGGTTCTCGTGACCTCTTTTATGCACAAGCCCTGGTACGTGTTTTTGCTACGACAACCAGTTTCTGGGCTTGGATCTGCTTGGTTTAATGAGTCGTGTATTTATGGAACAGTTAGGGATCTTAGCAATAGGTTGAGCGTTTTTCCGATTTCGCTTTCTCTTAGACGTTTTCGCCTAATTTTGGAAATTCTGCAGCTCCGTGGATGCAAGCTGTTCTTGCCAAACCATGTAAATCTGTCTGATTCTTCGTGTTTGCATTTCCGTTCATCTGACAGCGGCAATTGTTTGGGAGTTTAAATCGCATGCCGAATTGGTTGGTGGTCTCGCCTAGTAGGGCTTTCGATCTCTAATTTTCTTCTCTTCGTTTTCCTTTCTCTCTCTAAATTCCTTTTCCTCTTTGTTCATTTCAGTTAAAATGTCTGAGGACGATAATGCCCCTCACTAGTGTTGGATGGGATCTTTTTACCGATGTTGGTGGCAAAATTACTACATATCGGGGAGGCATTAAGAGGACTTTTGAAAACGGGGACGAAACTTGACAGTTTGGACGAACTAGGGTGGACAATAACGAACTAAGCCAAAAATAAATCCCCAACGTTGTACCTGGCAAACATAACGAATTCCAGGAATGAAGGGGTTGGCATCACCCAGCTATGAAGAGCAGACCAGTGGCCCCCATCTTCAGGCATGGGAGGAAGAGCTTCAACATGCGATGGCAAACCATACATCTGGCGAAACGCGTCTTCAAAAACAGTCCTGTAGACATTTAAAGAAAGAAAACAAAGTTGATAACACGAGTACATGACAAATATCATCATAATCTCGTTATATACATTAGATTTCCCAAACCAATACTAAGTGGCAATCAAATATTATCTATTTGTCCATTTCATGCAGAAGATGAATATGAGAGCAATCGACAAGAATTTGAACGGGCAACTGCACATTCTTATCCGAAAAGACTGTACATATGGTCTCCCTTTCTCTACGACAATTCGAATGGTACAACTTGCCCAAGCAGAATAAAATATTTCATAAACAGGGAGTTATCAACAGTTTAAGCTTTAGACAGAGTGGTTGAACCATGTTCATTTCAGCTGTAATTCAACTTTCTTCAGCATGTATGACGTATGGAAGCTTTTATTGCTACATATGGAGCAACAGAATAATTTTCAATCAAAAGCAAGTATGAAGAGCAGATTTTCCAGCACGAGGATTTCAAAAACCTTAGTCTGGTCACGTGTCCTGACTCCTGAACAAATAATATAGATATGCAGAACTCTACAGACTAAGAAAAAATCTGATCAGCTGGGTTCATCTATCTAAGTACATCTATCTAAGTACATCAATTATCAATTCTTTCAAAAATTCGACAGAATGCATCCCAGAAAAGTGGAAGGACTAAAGAAGACAACTCTAGTTTTTCCAGTTATGGCAATAAACTTCATCAGTCATATGTATCTTTGGAATGAACAGATTATTAGCATAAAGGTCCACACTCTAATAAAAAGGGTAAGCTCTTAAAGCATAACAGCATCAGAGTGTCATGTACTAAAGATGAGCTGAAACAAGATAGAACCAAATTCTGTAGAACATACCGGCATTTTCCTGCATTAAGAATGTCGCACATGGACCAAAAGGTAAGAGCCTCATTGCTTTGTGAAATTCCACCATCAGTATTTAATTGAGCCCAAAAGAAAATAACATCTCCTTTAGATTGCTCTTTTATCGTTTCCTCTAAAACATGTTCTGCTCTAGTAGATAAAGAAACCTGTTTCAGATTGAAAACGAGAAATTTGAGGAAAAAGAAATTTATTGTCGTATTTTGTAGACAACACAACACGAAAGGAGGCATCAGGAACCAGCATAGGATGTACCTTTCTACCAGTAGCACGCCATGATTGGAAACCAATCCAAGGTCGTCTATGAATATTGTCAATGCCATTTGCCATAGCAAACATGCCTCCAATTTCACAAAGGATGTTTTGATAATATGAGTCATTCAAGAAGGGAAGCCGTCCCACTGCATTCACATCATCTGATCTCAATCTGCGCGCACCTGTGGACTGCCATAATATAGGAAATTCAGGAGCAACAAAACAACACAATAGAGCCTGCCGGAACTGAGGTTATACATTGAAGAGAAGAACATCATTTTGAATGTATTAGACAACTTGAAAACTTAGGAAAACCAGAGCACGCAGACGATAACTGAGAGAGTTTAATAGGCCCAAATATGCATCAATGAAAATGAACCTTCGATAAGATAACTACCTGCAATTAGTGCTTAAACTATTTTGAGCTACTTGACTAGAAGGTAGACTGGTAACTGGTAAAACATCATATCTATACGAAGAGGTAGTATAAGATCCAATAATGGGTATAGAAAACAAGCAGGGACTCTGAATCGTATTATTATGAGTACTACAAACAATCTAATAAAAGGATGGTAGCCATACATGTTGGAGAAAGGAACTCACCAGACTTAACCCACGGTACAAAGAACCATGGTGTAAGAAAGGCCAGGCCCCGGCTCCGTTGTAAATTTCGTGAATGCATAGCGCTTGACCTGTCCTCTCTAGTTCTCCCTCGTCTCTTTCATTTCCTTCAAACTTAAGCTTTTCAGCTTTCCGAGCATTACGATATATCTCATCCCACGAACCAGTGTCTTTCTCCATTCTTTCTTCCATCTGCAGAAAAATAGTATTTATTTTTAGTCAACCCAAAAAGTTAAGAAAATTCTTATGAATTGACATCAAAGTTTTAATTTTCCAATATTTTTGTATCGCTACTGTGAGGTGCCCACATGGGACCTCTATGAATGTCAAGATGCCCCATCACAGGGGTAATCACATGTTCCTAACTGCTCTGCAATTAGGTAAGGCTACTATTGTAAAATAAAGGTGGCTAGGACGAAAGGAAGCTGCATGTAAACACTGATTCATGAAGGAAGCATGTGCATCATGTCTCAGATTTGGAAAGTTTCTGGAGAGAAATGGATCTGTTTTCTTCTCTCTCAAAACTGCACACGAGAAAACTGTAGTATTCGAAGTTATGTTATTGGCTGGTAAAAACAGTAGTAGCCACGGAAAACTCGACTGGACTCATCTACCAGAATTTAAGGCCACGTCCTAAGACTTTGATTGCTGACTGCACAGCATTCAGTCTCGGACGGATTGTAGTGTGTCTCGATTCCTTTTCAAGACATGAAACTTTATTCGACCACCAAGTTAACAAAGTTGCATGAATGAGAAATTATCGCCCGCGGGTATTCTATGCCTCTATTTGTACGGAAGGAGGGTTAGTACGAGCTCGGGACGCTACTTCTGTGGACCCTTTGAAGAAGTGTTCAATATTTGACAATCGCTTTATTCTTGACTTCACAAGAGGCGAGTCATAAATTTTAGTCATAACATCTTGTTATCTCGGAAGACAGTGCACCATCCAATAGTGCAAGATCCCGAATCAAAGACTCCCAACCTCCAAGGACAGATGCAATGAAGAGTTCCAGTTTCTTTCAAGATTAAACAGCATCCTGAAACTTCTCTGAGTGAGTACTCACTAACTGTTCTGAAATATAAGGAACAAAGTTTTAGGTGCCCTGTGAATAATAATAAAAATTATGGCATACTAGTCATTTGTTTGATCTATGGATCCTCTTAAAGTTGCTTCTTCAAAGAAACTGAAACTTCTGGATCTGCGCTTACAGTAAATGTTCCCGCAAACGGACTCAACATCTAAGCTAATGTCTCCATTTAAAGGTAGCCAAAAATTTTGCAGATTGTATAGAGCTTCTCCTTAAACACATTCAATGTATTCTCCAAGAAGTAGAATGATTGTAGAAGTTCTTTTACAGGTATCTATGAGTAAAAGACAATCAAAGAGAGACAAGTACCTGGAATTTTTTTTCAACAAGTAAGAGTACACAATTTTTTATAATAAACCGTAACCCTACATAAGGAGCATCATATCCCAAGCAGCATTAGTAATTCAAAAATCCTATCAGACACGGTTTGCATTAAGTAGATCAACAATATGAAAGCAGTATTACCAAAACATATTGGCAAAAGTGTAAGCAAAATTAACTGCTCTTGCAACTTCAAGTTAAACAAACGCGATATTTTATGTAATATGTATACAAACAAACGCGATATCTTATTTTATGTCAAGTCCAAGTAATTAGGGGAAATAAACAGAGCGAGGTAAAGGCGTTCCAGAATCTAACACGTACCTCCTCCACTTCAAGACTTTCCAACTCTTCAGAGTTTTCTATCTCCAACAAGATATCCCAATCCAGATCAGTAGGACTGTCCTGCACCCGAGTTTCAGGTTCACTTTGAGAAAAATCTCCCAAATCAGTTGTGTTAGGTAATTCTTCTTCAATGGCATAGACAATGCTAGCATTTCTCACAAAAGAACCCTCGCCGACCATAGTTTCCATGTCCATTCCCCTACTGAACAAATTCCATTCCCATCCACTTTGTTTGAGTTGAGAAATATGACCCGGTAACCGGGCCTCTGAAGGGAAAGTGAGGACATCCTCCAGAAGTTTTGCGTACAGAGCAACACAATTTGATGCTTGCATATTTTTAGCCAACAGCCTTCCAGAAGAAGCCACGGCATGGGCATATTTGGATAAATTTCTGCCTGATATCAGCCGTGAGAAAGCACTCATCAACATATCAGGCTTATGTTTCGGATAAATCATTCCATGAACTCCATCAACCACCTGCAAATATCCATATGTTAGGGTAGAAAAACAAGACAAATTTGTATCAAACTGGAGCAGTAAATAGAACTTCAAACAAAAACCGACTGAACTAACATATTTCTTTATGACAGGGTAGTCGGGTGCAACAATAGGGATCCCGAATGACAAGGCTCGAGTAAGTAATGGTGGAAAACTCTGTACATCTTGGGAGGACCCATATAGAACAATGTCAGCCATTAGCAACAAACCATTTGCATCACTATTTATCCCATAGTGCGTCAATGAACCATGATGGAGTCCTAAATGAGCAGCGATTTCCTACAAAGGTAAAGATAAGACAAATCAATACACTTGAGCAGTGAAATTCATTAGTAATCACGTACATGGTTGCTATGATTTATACTAATCCTAGCAAACAGAAGAGAAAACCAGATGGGCTGTCAAATCCCATGATTATGGGATATTACTACAGGGAGTTATCAAATCAAATTAACCTAACTAAAAGCATATTAGCTGTTACAGATTATCCTAAAAATCTGCAACTGCGTCAATCAGATTTTTCCACAGAAACAGATACAAAGTAACATTTCATCAACTGTTAGTTGCTAAAGCAAACACATTGATAGAAGGAACAATTGTGTACCTGTAGAGCATCGTTGGATCCATCTGTGGTGTTTCCACACAAAATCAGAAATTTGAAGGTGTCTTCAGAGTCTTTTCCTTTGGCATATTTGAGTAGCAGAGGTCCTATGTCATGCATCGCCACAGCATAGTCCCAGGATAGTTCATTGTAAAAGAAGGAGCTTCCGACAACTAGAACCAGCATGTCATCTTCACTGAACCCATTGTCCTCACGTAGCCGAACTTTGGAATGAGTTTTACTATAGCTTTCTGCAGACCACACATCTATTGGTGATCCAGGAATGACAAAAAAGTTCCCAGCATCAAGTACACTATACAGCATCTGATACAGGAAGAAAAGTAACCAAAGGACAATCAGCATCCCTAACGGAAAATATTAACAATGTGTGATACAGCATCTGATACAGGAAGAAATAAGCCATAGGACAATTAGCATGGCTAATGGAAGATATTAACAGTGTGTGAAGAGAAGAACAGAAAATTTACCGGTAGAGAAAAATCAGGGAAAACAATAACATCGGCCCGACTAAAAGCACTCTTCCAGTAAGAAATAAGATGTTTGTGACCCAAGTCCATGTAAACTGGAATACGATTTGCGAGTGTATCATCTTGAAGAATCCAAACGAGCGGTATTGAACAAAAGGGCTCCTGCATAAGGCTGCATAAATATAAACCTCACTACTTACAGCATCTCAACTGAAACACAGAAAAGTGTATTCTCCATATGGATCACAGTTAGACTAAGCACACAACTCACGTTACATGATTTCAGCCAGTCCAACTATTTATTTCATAACTGCCCACAACTCAAAGATAGCAGTTCCGTAAAACAAATTCATGCAATATTCACCACAAGCTTTTCCTATTTTGCTACTAACAGCTTTTATTTGTCATATTCCTTAGGCGGTTGTTGCTCCTCGTAAAATCATATATTCAATGTCAGTTGGGAGTTTCCGGCACTACCATTACCTATTTATCCTGCCATTTTTTTTTCCTCGGAAGAGTGTGACATAATACTACGCGTTAAGTGCATATAGCATTTCAGAGTAGCAAAGCAATCTACCACGTATCAAGTCCTGCTAAGCTAGAATGTACGGTAAGTATGCGATTCAAGTAAGTCCCTACCTGGAAATGGCATATCTTGCTTCAAGAGAATCTGCAATGATACCGTCAAAACTGCAAAAAAATAGCAAAGATTTGAACTATCTGTGATTCGGTATCAACAGAAAAGAACAAAGACAAAAAAAAGGTCACCAAAGAAATAGCCTCATTGAAAACTGAATACTAGAAACCACGAAATGGATTAAAACTGACGTACGTTGACCATTCAACGTGATCATATTTCTCGGGACTAAGGATAAAGATTCTGCCTCCTATGTTCTCCCATGCAGCCCGTCCTTTCCCATCTTCTACTGCATAAATCTGATAAAGAATAATAAGGACACAACGGCTGGTATAGTGATATGCAGATCAATATCCCAGTTATAGAAAGAGAACACTGAGAGATAATCCAATTAGGGAACAATCTTCTTTTCTTCAGTGCAAGGGAGGTATAGTTGAAGGACAACATGGACAAACCCAGATAAATAAAGAAAAAAAAGTACATTGCGGAGCTTTTCTATACGCTCATATAGCAAGCTGTTCTATACACTCACAAGGATTCCCACCACTGCTATTCATAACTTTTTAACCGCTACCGTTTTTTGAAACATATAAATCTTAAGGTTCCGTAATGTCTAGGTTCTCACAATCATGAGTTTTTTGGTAATGCATATCTGAAGTTGGATCTTGAGATATCAATTTACTTGTTCTCTGATTTTTCAACAGACCCTTGAGTACCAAATTATGGACCATTGACCAACAAATGGAGGAGTTACAGACTTACAGTTTATATAGAAAGTATCTTGTGGAGTTATGACCCAATTAGTCAATCAATTGATCGATGAATCCTCTTTTAGACATAACATTATAATGATATTCCTCTCTCAGCTAGATACTTACTTTTCCACTCAGGGGATTCTGCTTAGTAGCTTCAAAATTTAAAGAGCTTAATAGAAAAGAAAAGTTCCAGTTCTTCTAAGGAATAGTCAGCAAAACATCTATAGAGGAACAGTCAGCAACATCTGGAAGAAGATCTATTTTCGAACCAACACAATCTGTAGTTCATCGGTTCACAACTTCACGCTATATATGATACACTAAAAAACCACAAGTGTCCGCAAATAGAGAAAACAGAAATCAGTTGGCTTCCCTAGGATTTAAAGGTGAAAAAGACTTGTGATATCTTTATCCGTACATCAAGGAGAAGCAGCAACCTACTTAATCAATAAAAGTAAGAATGTGAGCACCACTGCACCACAACGTGTAATGTGTTCTTTTCGGATAATTTCGAGTCGTCCTATGTAAACCTGCGATGTTACTGATGAAGTCAGGATGAGTTATGAAAGAAAATGTTACAGGCATTAATTACCATTCGAAAATATGATTCTTATAATATTTATTTTAATATCAACGTGTCATGCGTCTTGCTTTAATATTTCGATTTTATAAGAATACTTGTTATTGAACTTACATCAAGAAGCAACTAATATCGCCTCTTATTTATGGTTTTAAAAAATAACTACATTAATAAGTACAAGCAAACACTTCGGTCCTCGATTGATTTAATTGCAACAAAGAGGAAAAAAAATGGTAAAGTGGGTTACGGAAATTCTCCATGAACTATCCTTATATCTCCATGAAGGTTGTCTATTTCCGTTGTTGAAATTTTCGTAGGTCAACGAAAAGCATAACAAGGATGATATATCTCCATGAACTATCCTTATAGTCTGACAGCCTGGTTGTCGGGTTGATGTAATAGCAGATGCATCATCGCAGGAAGTACTCAATACGATGGGAGTTATAGGCTAGTGTAAATAGAAACAGCATATCATGACTGCGTATTCTAAAGATAAACAAAATAAGTACCCAAGTTCCATAGGAAAGTACCTGAAACACATATCCAAGTTCCTTTAAATTCTTCACCACGGTATACAGCATCAGTGACGTAGGACCATAGTTCACGCTTCCTAGTATCTTCAGTAGACAAAACTTAATCACTTCAATGCACCCGTATAAAACAAATAAGAACTTTGTGATGTAGCAATGGTTGCAACACTAAAAATACAGATAGAGCATGTATCAATCTAAAAACTGAATCACGCCTGAAAATTAATCTTAGATTATTTATTCACTGCGGAGTCAAAGACTAAGATCATAGTTATCAAAGTTTGATACGTACCGTATATCGATAGTAGGATTATCGTATCGTGATCGTATTGTATCGCGTATAGTGAAGAGTTTAAAAAATATATACTGACCCTTATAGTGAAGAGTTTATTGGTTGCATCTGGCATTTACTTAGTCTAACCATCACGTATTAACATTTTTGGTATGCAGCTAGATTTATAGAGTGCCATTATAAGGGGATGTTAATATATTTTAGACTAATGTCCAATGAATCACATATTCACATTACATAAGTGAGAATAATAAAGAATTAGAAGAATTGAGTGGACTATTAGTTATATGTAGGGTATATCTATGTGGCATCGCTTTAGTAGTTAAACATTCTTGCTTATGTGTGGCAAAAGCACCCAATTAAATGGAACATAAAATTGGAATACTAAAGTTAGGGATCTCTTATCAGTACTCACAACGAACACAACCGTATTCCACTAGAGTCGTGTAACTAAAACAATTTGTCTTCTATCTGGCATTTTCTTCTTCATTCTTTCTCTTCTAAAGACTAGATCAATTATCAAGAATTCAAGACAATTTAATTTTTTGACTAGCAAGATTGAGGCAAACCTAGAGAAGTAGGACCATCTAACAAAATATTCATATAATCCATGTAATACGAAGTTCTATATCGATAGGTTCCAACAAACCTAGACCAGCTTCAGTTCTCAAACGTATCGTGTATCGCACGATACGTATCGTATCGGATGTGTATCGCTCGATACAGTTTGATACACTTTCATTAGCGATACAGTGAACGATACGTAACGCTGATGGCATGTATCGTATCGTATCGTATCATACGATACGTATCGAGTATCGCTCGATACTGATAACAGAGACTAAGATACAATCTAAAAACTATTAATACTTGTAAACAAGGGGTAAAACCTCTCTCTTTCTACTTTATTTTCTTCTCGTTTCGGAATAGAATGTAAATATTTAGTGGACAGATATACCAAAAAGATTATAATAAAGGTAGGAAATATTAATAAATCGACATGCGGAAACTGTAACAAAGAAATTCAATGAGATGGTCATAAGCAACGGAGCAATGTATAAACCTGTCTGACACCGAATGGCGTACCAATGAGAGAACGAAACTCCAAATCTTTACAAGGTAAAGAGGGTTTAGGAGCAAAGAAACTACTAGCCACTATGATAAAAAAAAAAGGGAGGCAACATAATCTCTAATGCAATTTAAGCAAATTGTAGCTGAACTTTCCCAGCAATCCATGTTCTCCAACAGGTGAACAGGAGTAAAACGTGCCAGCATCCACCATAGCAAGTGCATAACTTTTCATCCTCTCAATTTCATCAAAGTTGGACGCTTCTAATCATTAAACTAACGAGATTCAACTCTTTAAGAATAAGTGAAGATAAAGCTACCAACTTCAAAAGGGAAAGTAAATGACTCAATGGTATTTGTATCTGACATTAATGTGGCATGAAGTTTCCTAGTTCGATTCCCGGTCTCTATGATTAGGAAACAAAACTCAAGTGAAGAAAGAGATCTCCCCAGGCCATGTCGTGACTTCAGCCTATCATAAATCCTCCCTCCAGAAACAGTATTGTTAGGCCATTTCTACATTTCCCTAGCTAATGGGAGTATGGGACACATCAAAATACCCAGACCCACTGTATCCACCTTCACCGAGAAGATCATCTGATTGCTTAATACTTCTACAACTGGTTGTCCGAGATCTATATGCATCATTTGTCAGGTACCAATTGCAAATTCCTCCCTATTTCATAATTCGTGAGATGAAAAAGCCATGTTTACACCACAGTTAACTTCAGCTCACCAAGTTAACCAGCAATTATTAGGCACTGAAATCTGAAGCTCCTGAACATAGCATTGATCACAAACTATTGATTTGACAACTACATACTAATTAGGTTCTTGGCTAAATTGAATATATCAATTAGCATCAGCAACATCATCCTACACATTCATTATGAAGCAGAAACATAATAAGATTAGATATACTAATTTATAAACTTACCAATGCAAGTCTTGGTGGTCGAACACCAATTCGAGGCTCATTCCTCAACTGATCGAGACCAGAGCCAGTCCCAATCCTCCATTGCACAAACTCCAGCGAGCTCCCGAACCTCAAACCTTCCCTCAACGACCTCCCCCTCTCACTCCTCATATGGAACACCGACGCGATCGAGTTCTGCAACACCATCGACGCCAACGCGAACGCAAACACCGCGAGGAATATGCAGCAGTAGAGCAACGATCTACCTCTGAACGGAAACCGCCGTGAACGGCCGTGGTGGTGGTGCGATCTGCCGCTCCGCCACGGCCGATCCGCCGCCGAGAGCGTCTTCGTCCGGCTAGGTAATGTTGCGGTGGTAGAGGTAGGGTTAGGGTTAGGGTTAGGGTTGCGTTTGAAGCGGAAGCGGTCGCGGATCGACCGGAACCCTAGGCCGGCTTTGCCGGTGCCGTCGTCGGCGAGATTTTCGTCGTCGCCGGAGGAATCGTGGTCGGGGCTGGCGGAGTTGCGGCCCATTGCGGCGGAGATGGAAGTCGCCGACGATCAGTTGTGTGATGAAGCTTTTGGTTTTGGGGTTTTCTTCATAACAGTAATGATATTCAGCAAGGTACTCTGACGGAGGAAATAGTACTAGTGATTACACTGCTACTGAAATAGAAAGATCACGGTTAGTAACTATTATTGTCACGCGTTTTATTAAATCACTTTCCTTCATTTCTACACTAATGAAGTTATTTTTCCTTTAATGAAGGTGATAAACCAGTGAGGATATTTGGACCGATAGACTCGAAATTAAAGAGGTCAATGATTGGATATTTCTGTCAAAGTTTAATCTTAATAAATATTTTTAAGACTTGAAACAGGATCAATTCAATTACATTTCAAATGGTAACGGTTGATGTTGTTATTGTTGGGTTTTTTGGTTGATTCAAAATCCTAGCATGGAATTGTCAAAGGGTAGTTTTTGGAAGTAATTACATTAGTTTGGCAACAAGGGATCTCTTTGATTCCTTGTAGGGGTCTACTTTGACTAATATATTTGATAGTGTCCTTATTGGGTCAGGAAACAATTTAGGAATTATTTCCTAGTTTGTCTCGGATTAGTTTTGGACATTACTTGGGCTCCAAGTCTTTTACTAGTATATAAGTAGATGCTAGGGTCATGACTTGGTGTGTGCTTGTAATTGGTATTAGCTTCTCATCAATAAATTGGGTTGGTTTGGCCTTGGATGTAGCTAGTCTCAAAACTAGTGAACCACGTAAAATTCTCGTGTTCTTCATCTTGTTATTGTTTTCTTTTGCTTTCTCTTGTTTCTCGCGTATTGGAATCCTAACAGTTATCATGTCGTAATATTGAGATTATATTGTTCTCTTCGGAGTGTAATTGAGTTGGTCGGGTTAACATTGCATCCTTAATGTCTTGAATTCAAACATTGCGGTAATTCAATGAATTTCTATTGACGTCCATGTACCATCCACCAAAACTTTACAGAAAGACACTTCAATTGGCGTTTGTATTGGTGGTCATTCTTGTTTGCTTCACCCTGAAGAAATATGGGAGGGTATTGTTTGACCTAGCGATGCAGTTGATCAACACGAAAGAGGCTTGATAACTTTTTATTTTTCAGCGAACCAGTTCCGGTTGAGCTCGGAGAAGATCCTCTTCGAGATGGAGGTTTGGAAAATCACTTGTGTTCTTACATTCTGTTTACAAGGGGGATTAATGGGGCTAATCAATTGTGTTCATGACACAAATAACGAGGGTTGTAATCTAACAAGTAGTCAAAATCAGATATGAAAATCAGGTAGATCTAGGACAAATGGCAAAAAAAAATGAAGTCATGTATGTCGTAGAGGAGAGCGGCAGCTTGTATGCCTAGTTAGTAAATACTCCGAATTTTTCCGTTTAATACCCGTCCGTACGTATAAATGAAAAATACTTCCGTATTTCGTACTATTGCTGGACCTAATGAAAAATACTCGAATTTTTGACCAAAAAAGTTTAATACTCGTATTTAACGTTTTAACGTATAATACTTCCGAATAAAACTTCTTCCATACAAAATTACCGCGAATAAATTGTCATCCAAAATATTAGAAGTTATAGTAATTAGTTATTATTAAATATTTTATTACTATATTCTTTATTATAAATATTTTTATAAAGAATAATAGTGTACAGAATATTTAATTGATTATAAAATTTAATTAGTATAAAGATTTACAAGTATTTGTTATAAACTTTACAAGTTTAAGTTGAAATAGATATATATATGTATGCGTATATATGTACATGCATCTTGAGTCTTATGTGTTATACTATTAATTTTCAAAATAATTAAGGCTTAAGATTTGGGAACGAGCAGTATCTTTTTTTATAGTAGTTTTGATCATAAATAGTTTGATATTATTTTACATAAGTAAAATAAGTAATGTGTTAGTTATGAGTAAATAGTATATTTATAAAAAATGATAAACAAATGAGTACATGTTGTACAAATTATTTTGAAAATTTGATAAAAATATAAAAAGATGACAACGTGGGACACAATAACTCATTATGTATGCTAAAATACTTAATAATGTATCCGTATTTTTAATTCCGAATGAATAACTAGTGTACGAAATATACACGTACGTATAGAATACTCGAATTAATCAAATCACGTATTTTTAAGCCGAATTTTTACTAACATATTTTTAATACAAAATCATATAATACACGTACGTACCGTACCACAATTTATTTCCGTCCCGTATTTTACTAACTATGCTTGTATGTGATAATTATGGCGATAATAATGCAAAAATCTTTCATCTGTAAGGAGAGGGTGACACCTCTATTTATACAAGTCCAACTATGGCAGCAAATGGGGGATTACGTGGTTGTACGGAGCGGCACGACCCCATAAGAGGCGGTTATGGCGAAGATTTCGGGAGACCTTTACCATCAGCATCAGACTTTATACATACAGATGGTTGAACAAGTCAGCTACACAGCGTACACGGTCGCAGATGGGACGACAAGCATCTGCGACGAGCCTTATTCCAGCCTCCAATCCACTAGATTGCCTGGTTCCCGCGCAAATTGCAATCAGCGACAAGACAATGTCTCATGGTCCAATTATGTTAAAATGTTGTGATCTGGTGTGCGTGGAGCACTGCTGGGTAGTCATCTACTCGTTGTTGGTAGGTCCACGTGGCTGCGGACTACCCACATGACGACTGTGGCATTTTTGAGATATGGGTTGTTGGTTGCAATGAGACTACTAATCTAAAAGTGGAAGTTGGTGTGGTGACAGCTAGGGCGGGAATGATGCCATAAATAGGTCGTTAACGGGTGGAACCAAAACAAGTGCTTTGGCATTTCAGGCTGAGAGATACAGAAGGGGCGGGATGTGTTCTGATAGGGGATTTTAGTAGTCAGATTGACCTTGATTCCAGGAATACTATGAATAATTTTCCATAAGAAAATCTTAAGCCTTTTGGTATTCCCCTCCCCCCACCCCCTCCCAAAAAAAAGTTTCCCCAAATTGGGGTAGCTAGTCGAGTTTCAAAGTGAAAATATCCCGAAAGAAAGAGAGAAATGGAGTGGCATTATTTTTTAGAAACCTGTAACAAGGGCAACTAGTTAGTGTAGGACAAGATAACTCTACCAGTTACATTTTGACCCTGGTAGCTGGATTGCATGTATTAGGGGGGTAATTGGAAATATGCCAGTCTGTGAATTGGTCTTAACTATTATTGTCACGCGTTTTCTTAAATCACTTTCCTTCATTTCTACACTAATGAAGTTCTTGTTCCTTTAATGAAGGTGATAAATCAGTGTGAGAATATTTGGACTTTTTTTTTGTCAAAATGAATATTTGGACTGATAGACTCGAAATTAAGGAGGTCAAAAATTGAATATTGTCCATTTCTGTCAAAGTTTAATCTTAATAAATATTTTAAAGACTTGAAATTGCAAACCCGACCAATTCAATTACATTTCAAATGGTAGCATGTCGTAATATTAAGATGACATTGTTTCCTTCGGGGCGTAATTGAGTTGGTCGGTTTAGCATTGCATCCTTATGTCTTGAATTCAAACATTGCGGTGACACAATGAATGCCTATTGGCCGCCTCAATTATGAGTCTGCCAGCCAAAAAATTCTCAGCAAATTCCACGCCATCAATGTGTGTGTGTGTGTATAATGGGGTCGCCTCATTTTACATAAACATGTAGTCAGGGGGACTAGTATATTCTCCAAACTTAGTGTAGGGCCAGATAATTATGTTAGTTACATTTTGACTCCGACAGCTGGATTGCCTGTATTGGGTTTGGGGTTACTAAAAAGGTGAGAAGTACGCCTGACAGTTTACAACATTCTAACATGGTGGTTGCTCAATCTTGCTAATGAAGTCAGACACAAGGTGATCATTAAGAGAAAGACTTTTTCTGAAGAAATTGATAATAGAATTTTAGATAAGGAACTCATGGGCACGATCCAAAATTGATCTCAACTGACTCCCTGCCTTAAGAGATTTGCTCAATGGAGAAGAGGTTTATGACTCCATGTCCATGATGCCGTTCTAAGGGAACGGATAGAACGGGATAACGTAAAAGAGACGAGACCATCTTCAGGAAATAGTCCATCATATTGCAGGGTGTCTCATGCTAAGGAACCTTTGACACAGAAGTCTCCAGGATTGATTTCTCAGCCCTACCCTCAACATGATTTCGCTTTCCAAATAATGGAATTTGGGACAATGTGTAGTGGATGTGAGCGTCTTCTCCAAAAACGCAATGCTTTATTTTTCAAAGTGCTTAACATTGTACTTGAAAGTTGGAAATCTATCTTAAAACAAGCTGGAAGAGAAGCTAGAACTGACTTTGCCCAGTGTTATTCTCCCTACTGAAGATAGTAGTTTCCTTTGCCAATCTGAAAACTTTTGTCCATAGTTATCTTGAAGTTGGCGGCATGATTGCTTCTTATACTTGCAAGGAATACCAAGCGGACTCTTACATAGGGTTAAACTAGTAAGGAAGCGATTTTCGTGGACAACAGGTTGAAAATGACCATTTTTGCCTAACCAAAAGTGTATCCTAATGGAAAATCCTAACCCAATTAGGGCAAGTTATTCCAAATGGAAAGTTCATAACAAGAACATGGGGCAGATCAAAGTCCCAAGAGATATCATTCATTATATCTGTGTGCTCAAATATAACCTGGTCTCTTAATGCAGAATCAAGAACAGACTGAGATAGATGAGCACAGCAAATATAAATAACAGTAACGTTAATAGCCCGCGAAAAGAGAACTCTGAATCTAATGTACTGTTGTTACATAGCCGACGACCCAAATGCAGTCCACAGATCATCCGACTGTGGGTCCCCTATTGTAGCTTCAATCTTTGGCCTCGCTGACTGGTTTCTTCCCAGAGGAAAGTTCCAGAATGAATCAGAATTCTCGAAGAAAATGTAGAATGCAATTGCCGACGCCAAAAACAATCCCAACAGAACCAAATAGATCTGCCAATCTGCACAATCAAAAAGGGAAAATCAGCATCAAGTAGCGTATGGACTGTTTTTCTGTCGTACACAGAAAGACGTATACCTTTCCAGTCCGCAGGAACGTTTAACTTTGTCACCATAGCTCCCCATTGTTTAGAAGTAGTAAGCACAACCCTGCAAAAACGCACCCAAGATATGTTGAAGGTCGTGATCATACATGGGTTATGAAAGTGCAATTTTTGGTGCTTTATTCAGTGAAATCATTCCGGCATCTCAAATTTTGCTTCCTAAATAGTGTTCTTATAACTCCAAGTCAGCCTTCTGCCTCATTTTTAAGCGAACTTCCAATCCAGAAATAAATGGCAGCAGTCCGCAGATACAGCCAATGAACTCATTAAATGGAGGAGTCCCCAATGTTAATTACATCTACCCTCCAAAGAACAAACAAGATAAGCAAAGATTCTGGCGTTTATTGTGGATCTCATTATTGAATAAATCGTTCAAAAGTTTGGTCATACCATCATAGGGCGAAGGTTAGTAATACTAAGTGGGATATCCCAAAAGTATGAATTGAGATCCACCTAATGAAACAACCATCGCCTGACATGGAGGATAAAGATACAGACCAAGGGATGTGGAGGAAGGACAATTTGCTAATTTCACATCCTTCGTTGTGGTACATGGGGACAAAGAATCGACATGTGAAGAGGTCCTCAATGCTACATCAGAGATGGTAGTTGGTTTTAATTCATCAACATCTTGATGGGAACAGAGACATGTGATGAGGTCCTCCATGCTACATCAGAGCTGGTAGTTGGTTTTAAGTCATCAACATCTTGATGGGAACAGATTAGTTGTTCCTCAAAGTTAAACAATCGCCTAATGTGCACCCAAGTCCTAGCCAAAGAGAAAAATATGAAGTTCTTTTATTTCGTACAAGTCAAGAATATCACCTAAATGCCCAAGATTTGAACCTTGGTCATGAGCATGGCATCAAGATCGTTTCCTTTACCACTAGTCCACTAGGCTGGCCACTTCAGTATCTTTTTGGAGACAATGCTTAAGTTATCCCTCAGCCAAGAATTAAAATAACGGTATCGGTCGACGTATCGGATTCGGTCGCGGATAACGGTATCGGCCCATATCGGACAAACCGGAATGGAAATCGGGAACCAAACGCGAGAATGTTAACCAAGGGTATCGCCCGATATCCGAACATATCGCCCGAAAACCAGGACGTATCCCCCGAAAAACGTACCGTATCGCTCGTTATCCCAGCAAAACGGTCCGTATCGGACGTTATGAACGTGAATCGGGTTCACACGTACCGTATCGGGTGAACCGGTTTTGGTGCCTACCGATACCATTCCGTATCGTCCGATACGTTACGATATGCCCCGTTATTTGAATCCTTGACCTCAGCACAACTGTTAGTGTAGTTAGAACAGGGAAATTTACTCTCTCAAATTTGTATCTGAGTTTATTAGAGAGAATATCATCAATTAGGGCCCAACTGCTACAGGCAAAGACTTCGTGTCTTAAAGTTCTTGCCTACACGTGCTCTAGCCCAAATAAGGAATTCATACTCCTAAAGCACTGATTATAAGCACAGAAATAAATACGCGGAATGTAAATGTGCAGGCAAAAGAAGACTTTTCTGGTTAATCATCATATTTAGTTAATGCTTACTTGCACCTTACCTATCACTAGGACAAAACTCAAGTGTTGCCACGAATGATCCCGAGTGAAGCCTCTTACTCCAGTGGGATATCTCCATCTTTTTCACTTCAACTACACATATATCCCCATCCTTGCTTCCTCTATGAATAAATTTTTAAAAAAAAGGCTCAAAACAATAAACAAATGTGAAAACCATCCATATACAGTTGAAATGACTAAGAAATAAGTTCAAACATATGCAGCTGAAGCACACAAGAAGACTTACAGAGCAAGATATTTTCCGTCCACGCTGATGGACATTATGGAAGCAGGTTTTCTCAATAGTCTCTTGTGACCAATTTTATTCCATGTACTTATGTCCCAAACAGCAGTTAGTGCTCTATTACCTGCATTATGTGGAATAGGTGACCATACATCAAACTCAGGAAAATGTAGAATGAACTATTAAGCTGTAAGAACTAATCTAGTTACCAACATATTTTAGGAAGTGTTGATGGATGTGATCAAGAAATAAAATCAGATCAATGTAACAAGTAATGCCTGTCTTACATGAATTGAGATCAAGTGACAGGTTAAGATGCATGCAAGAAATTAACAGAGGCTGAAAGTGGAAAAGACTGAGGCAATAGGTAACACAACTTGAAGGAGGTGTTTCATTGTTTCCCACAGAGTTTGGCTAAACATGCAGCTTTAGTGGACCTGAGTACAAATACAATCCGTGTAACAAAGTTAAAGTACTTAGGCTAGGCTTTCTTGCTTCAAAAAATGGTCGGGCTGTCCTGATTGATCTATAAATGTACTACACTAAAGTGACAGGTAATGCCTGTATTTTGGGATTACTCAAACCTATATTGATGGATGTGATCAGCAAATAAATTCAGGTCAATGTAACAAGTATCCGATGCCTATCTTACATGAATTGAGATCAAGTGACAGGTTAAGCTGCATGCAAGTTGACCGCGGCTGAGAGTGGAAAAATACTTGAGGCAATAGATAACACAACACAAAGGACATTTTCATTGTTTCCCACTGAGTTTGACTAAACATACAGCTTTTATGGACCTAATACCAAAATACAGATCCGGGTAACAAAATTTAAGGACTTAAGCTAGGCTTTCTTGCTTTCAGAAAAATGTTCAGGCTGTCATGATTGATCTATACATGTACTACTACAAATTGTGCAAATACTGAGCTATTCTCTCTATATGTACTATACCTTTCTGAACAGTGCAAAAAAGGAATGGTTTTGTGCCATCCTTGGAAAACCGACAAAGTTCAATTTTTTCATCCTGCAGAATGGGAAAATGAGGTGAAGAGTCTGGAAGGAAGCAGAAAACAGATACACCCAAAAGCTGATAAGTTGCATAAAACATACCGAGCTGCGAGTCAGAGTAGCCAATGGAACACCTTCATCTGCTTTCCATACTCTCGCAGAACCATCAGTAGATGTTGTAGCTAAGAACTCCGAGTCTAAGCTGAAAGTTTAAACAGGAAGAGAAACCATTTAAACACAAATTACCGCTTTCTAATACACTAAATGCTTATTATGACTAAATAATTTGCTGCTTCGTAATTATTCTATACTTCTAGCCATTTCCGGTTTTGTGTATACAGAGGAGAGGATAAGATTTGTGTACTGGTTGGGTAAAAGGGACAGGATTTGTTTACCGCTCTAAATCCCACCCCAAAAATTGAACTGCATTAAAAGTTCTATACTTCTAGCCATTTCCGGTTTGTGTATACGGGGGTGAGGATAAGAATTGTGTTCTGGTTGGGTAAAAAGGATGAAAATTGAATAACTGTTCTTCAATAAACATCACATCAACAGATACTCTTAAATTCACACCTAAAATCCATATCCTGGAATGACTTGTGAGCTTTTGGTTCATCTAGAATGATGTTCAGGCTTGGCCACTCAAATATTCGAAGGCACCCGTCCTACATTTAAGTGAAGAAAACATGTCAGGATACACAAGTATAGAAAAGAAGTCATGAAAGCAGAACAAAATGCAAGCAAGAGCTATGTATCAGTCTTACAGCCCCACCACTGGCAAATCTTGATCCATCAACACTAAAGGCTAAGCATTTCTGTAATCCTGCACTTTCGAGAGGCGCAATATGTTTGGCCGACAGTTCGACATTTGATTCCCGAAAATATGTTTCCAACAATCTGCAAGCCACAGCAGCAGATTACTCAAACCTATAAACTCTGAGAGAGGAAACTATAATGTAAGTGTGACAAAAGGTAACTTAGAATAATAGACATTCTTAAACAATTTTTCAATCTTTTCCCTATTTTTTCGAGTAGCAAGTACTCTCTCAGTCCAAAATGCATGAAAAAAGAGCATAATAATAGTTCAGGAAAACAATAGCATAAGGATCTGCTATTGAGATATGATTCATCTTCCATTTAGCTTGTTGAATACACAATCATAAAACTAACTGAATAAACAGGGATCAATAGAAATTCCTAACTTTTACCTTAGAAGCTACATTGAGCTGGCCTAATCTGATGACAAATTTGCTGGTTAACTCAAAAATTGACTTTGAACTTGTAATACAGTCCCATACAGTGTCCCATACAGTAGTATTTGACCTAAAATGAACAATGGAGCTAAAGAAAGCCCTAATTCGACAAAAATATATACTACTAGTAGTTCAGGAAATAAATAGCATGATGGTCAGAAGGTAAGGATCTGTATGATCCATCTTCCATTAAGCTTGTTGAATTGAATATATAATCATATGCCGAACTGAATAAACAGGGATCAATTACAAATTCCTAGCTTTCATCTTCTTAGAAGCTACATTGAGCTGGCCTAATCTGATGACAAATTTGTAATTAACTCAAAAATTGACTTCGAACTTTTAATACAGTTTACAGTTCCATTTAGTGTTCCCATAGAGTAGTATTTGACCTAGAATGAACAAAATTGAACAGTAGAGCTAAAGAAAACCCTAATTTGAACTAGAATGAGCAATAGAGCTAAAGAATGAACAATAGAGCTGAAGAAAGCCCTAATTTGAGATATGATCCATCTTCCATTTAGCTTGTTGAATATATAATCATATACGTAACTGAATAAACAGGGATCACTTAGAAATTCCTACCTTTTATCTTAGCTTGGCCTAATCTGACGACAAATTTGCTAGTTAACTCAAAAATTGACTTTGAACTTTCAATACAATTCCATCTTTTAATACAGTTCCATTCAGTGTCTAGTATTTCACCTAGAGTGAACAATAGAGCTAAATAAAGCCCTAATTTGACAAAATAGATACTACCAGCAGTTCCATTTAATGTCCTATAGAGTAGTATTTGACCTAGAGTAGTATTCCTACCTTTTATCTTAGCTTGGCCTAATCTTATGACAAATTTGCTGGTTAACTCAAAAATTGATTCTGAACTCTTAAATACAATTCCATCACTTAATACAGTTCCATTTAGAAGCTAAATAGAGTAGTATTTGACCTAGAATGAACAAAAAATGAACAATAGAGCTAAAGAAAACCCTAATTTGACAAAACAGAGGTAACTCACAAGCAGGCGCCGGCGGTAGTGGAGCAAACCAAGTCGTCGCCGCTCGGGTGGACGGCGAGACTCACCGGATCGCCTTCTTCAATTTCGTACGAAGCCTATTCAAAAAAAAAAAAAAAAAAAAAAAAAAAAAAAAAAGTTTCTTCAAAATCGACACTCGAATCGAATACGCAGGCGTAGAAGAATAAAATTAGGGCTTTAATGGAGGAGAGACCGAGGGAGAGGAGGAGAGAGAGGCGGTCTCGGAACTGTAAGAGAAGACCTCCAGCACCGCCGGCTGACCGCCGTGCTTGGCCTTCCCCACCACCACCAGATGCGCCTTCTCCGGCCGCCGGATCCACGTGGCGCACGTGACTGTCCCCTCACTTGACGAAGAGGCGTCCTCCATCTCTACGGTGTCGAACGAGAGATAGGGAGAGCTGACCTGCGGGGATATATATGGGGTAGGTAGTGGGGCCCACGGTCGGGGTTGCACCGCGGCGACTACGTCCACGGGCTGTATTTATATAAGGAAGTCAACGGCGGATATTCGGTGGCGGATGCCGCTGGCGCTGGGATGTCATAGTAGAGGCATCTTTGAATTGAATTTGGCATATCCAGTCCAACACTTAAATAACAGAAACTTGGGGATAGATTTTGGAGTTTTTGATTTATTATCACACAAATTGTTGCTAGTCCAGGTGTTTTTTTCTTTGTTTTTTTTTTGTTTTTTTTTTTTAAATGCAATCTCATCCATTTTTATTCATCATCATAAATAATAAGTTTACGGAGTTTATCATGGGGTTAGTTTTTTTTTGTTAAAGTCATTCTATTAAAGAAAACCGAATTACAAAACTGGAGAACAAAATTCCTCTACGGCTACATCTACTATCTCTTTGTCAAAATCAAAACCAGATAAAAAGGAAGTATGTTTCCTATCTAAGTTTTTCCTTGCCAAGCCATGGGCTGTCCTATTGGCATTTCGGCTGCAAAATTGAAGATTGCTTCCAGATGAACTCAACCAACACCTGATACTAGCAGCTCTGCTAGACAAAAACCAAGGAGCTTTGTTGGTATCCAGAATCCCTGTCACCACATTCTGGCAATCTGACTCCATTAAAACTCCTTTGACCTGTTTCTGTATACACCATTTCACTGCCTCTTCAATGGCCAGAAATTCCACTTCTTCCACAGAGAGGTTGATGAGATAAGACACTCCTCCTCCTTGTAACATGCCTTGGCTATTTCTAACAACCCAAGCAGCACTTGCTTCTCTATTCAAAACACTTCCATCACAGTTAATCTTAAGCACTCCAATTGGAGGAGGGGTCCAGTTTTGGCAGATTTCATTTTTCTTCAAAGTAACCTTCAAGAGGGGAGAATGATCTTCAAACAAAACCCAGAAATCTTTCATAATCTTCTGACTACTAGGAATAGTTTGGTTAAAGCACATGTCATTCCTACTCTTCCATAGAAGTTGCATAATAATAGCTGCAACAAGAGCCATATCAGAGTCCTTGTGGGGGCATAGTTGCTGGAAATTTCTATCCATTAGAATAAGGTCTAACCACTGCCACATCTCTAGATTGGGAAGTGAATCAGTTCTGAGTCCACATATAGCAAACCATACACTCCTGGCTATATTGCAGTAGAAAAAAAGGTGAGCCAGAGATTCAGTAGCTGAGCTGCAAAGTACACATTGATCTGAAAGATTATGAAACCTGGATTTGAGTCTTTGATTGCAAGGAATAACATTCATATTAATTCTCCACGGCAACATTTTGAATCTGGTATGAATGGGAAGTCTCCATATAGCTTTCCACCTGGAATTGGTAGAACCTCTTTGATCTCTATTTTTGATAACATGATAGGCAGCTTTAGTGGTGACAACCCCTTTTGACTCCTTAGACCAAACCCATCTATCAGTACCACCCAAAATGGGAATTCTGAGTTTCAAAATGGCCTCTCTTTCCTCATGATTAAACCACCTTTGAAGTAGCTCCTGGTTCCATGTCTTATCACCATTGATAAGCTCACTAACCCATTTAGGAGCAAGATGTAAGTCATCTGGTGGCTTAGGTTTTTCATTTTCAAGATTTGGCACCCATGGATCTTGCCAAATGCTGATAGTAGTGCCATCCCCAATCATTTGAGTGCAAAGGGTTTAATAACATCTCTAGCATGTAACATTCCTTTCCAAAAGAAAGAATGGGAAGGATGGGAATCTAGTAGATGAAAAGGAATAGAGTGACAATATTTCTGGAGAATAACTTTAACCCACAAAGCTTTCTTCCCAGTCCAGAGATACCAGGCAAGTTTAGAAAGCAAAGCCAAGTTGTGATGCTTCATTCTTCTGAAGCCTAGCCCTCCCTCCACTTTGTTACTACAAATCACATCCCATTTAACCCAATGAGTTTTCTTTTTTGACTTGTCCTCTCCCCACCAAAACTTAGAGGTCAAAGCATCAATCTTAGTGGATAGAGAGTCAGGGAATTTGAAAACAGCCATTGCATAGGAGGGAATAGAGTTGGCCACCACTTTAACAAGGGTAGTCCTACCTGCCCAAGAGAGCATTTTTGTTTTCCAACCAGCTGCTTTGAGTTGAATTTTTTCCATGACTGGGGAGAAGGCAAGTGTCTTAGACCTTTGTAGGAACATAGGGAGGCCAAGATAAACAGCTTTTTTGGTGCCTTTCTGAAGATTCATAGTAGACCTGATCTGCCTTTTTGTCTCTTTGGGGGTGTTTTTGCTAAAGAAAACTGAAGATTTGGAATTATTAATTTTTTGCCCTGACCACTTGCAGAATAACTCAAAGCTCCATTGTAAATACTGACCTTCCTCACTATTTGCTCTGGCTAGAAGAACAATATCATCTGCAAACATTAAATGGTTGAGGGCTTCACAGTTCCTTGCAAGTTTGATCCCTTTGCACCATCCTTGAGTGAGAGTAAAGTTGAGAATTCTGCTTAGCACTTCATTGCATAGAACAAAGAGGGATGGGGAGAGAGGGTCCCCTTGTCTGACACCTCTCTGGGGTTGAAAGAACTCTTTTGGAGCTCCATTAATGAGGATAGAAAGTTTAACAGTGGTGATACAAGCTTCAATCCATTTGATGAATAAAGTAGGAAATTTGAACCATTGGAGCACCTTAATGATGAAATTCCATTCAAGCCTGTCATAGGCTTTTTCCATGTCTAGCTTGACAATCATTAGACCACCCTTACCTCTCTTTCTGCTAAGAGTGTGAACTGCTTCATGTAGCAAAATAGTATTGTCATGAATAACTCTCCCAGGGATGAAAGCAGCTTGATTAGGAGACAGAAGCTCATCAAGAAGGGGTCTTAATCTGTTAGATAAGATCTTTGCTATGACTTTATAAGGCACATTGCAAAGACCTATTGGTCTAAACTTAGTAACTTTGGAAGCATGAGGGACTTTTGGAATAAGTGAGATAAAGGTGGCATTGAGATTGTGAGGCATAACACTTGTAATGAAGAAGTCCTGCACCAGTTTACATAAATCAGTGCCCACTGTGCTCCAATAATGTTTGTAGAAGAGAACTGAGTATCCATCAGGTCCAGGAGCTTTTGTGCTGCCCATCATAAAAAGAGTTTCTCTAATTTCTTCAAAGATGGGAATGCTACACAGTTGGCTATGAATCTCAGTATTAACCCCATCAGGGAAGAGCTCTTGACCCCAGTCATCAATTGTATTTCCACTACTAGTAAATAGTTCCCTGTAGAAGTTACAAAATTCCATCTCAATAGCCTTCTTATCATCTGTCCATGTCCCATCTGCAAGTTGTATCATGTCAATGCAGTTCCTTCTTCCTATTGTAGCAGCAGTAGTATGAAAGAAGTGTGTATTTCCATCTCCCTCCTTCAGCCAAAGAGCTCTAGATTTCTGTCTCCAAAGGCTTTCTTGCCTCTGTTGGAGTTCTCTTAGAGAGGCTTTTAGGGACTTCTCTTTGTCTCCTGAGGAGCTGTTATCACTGTTTAGGACTTCTTCTAGTTGCTCTTGAACTTCTTTTATGGAAGTGTCAATGTGACCAAACACTTGTCTATTCCATTGTTTCAAAGCCATTTTTGTCCCCCTTAACTTTTTGAACCAAACATTGCTAGCATTGGTATCAATTTCATGCCAAGCATTATACACCACTTCTTTGCTGGATTGGTCCCTTGTCCATGCAGCAATGAACCTGAAAGGTCTGTGAGAAGGGGCAGAGTTAAAACAAGTGTCCACAATTAGAGCAACATGATCAGAAGTGCCAACAGCTTTGTGAATGATCTTTGTCTTTGGAAACATATGGATCCAATCAGTAGTAGCCAAACCCCTGTCCAATCTTTGTTTGATAAGTCCACCATTAGACCAGCCATTGCTCCAAGTGTATTTGGGGCCCATAAATCCTAGATCCAGCAACCCCTCATCAAAGACCATTTTGTTTAGACCATGCACTTTAGAACTAGATACACCCTTACCCCCAGATTTATCAACTTGTAACAGGACTTCATTCATATCACCAACTATAAGGTAGGGTAATTGGCACATAGCATTAATGGATGCAATATCCTTCCACAGTTGATATCTTCTGACTTTTTGGCAAGGGGCATAAATACAATGAAGTAACCAGTCACTATTTTCAAGAGTGCCATAAACCAGAACAGAGATGATTCTATTATCAGAGAAAACAACTTCCAACTCTTTTTTGTCCCTACTTGCAAAGATCAGACCTCCACTTCTGCCAAATGCTTCAATTCAATGAACATGGGAGAAGCCTAGATTACGTAAATAAGGAGAGATTTTCTGGGAATTTACCTTTGTTTCTGACAAGAAGATCCAGTCCAAATCATCTTGTCTTATTAGGGACTTTAACTGTCGAATTGCCGAGGTCTGTCCCAACCCTCGGCAATTCCAAACAAGGCCTCTCATGGCGACTTTGGGGGCGTGTTAAGGCCCGCCTCCTCAACCATCGATTCATAGCAATTTGTATTGCTGCTGCTTTCCCCAGTCACCATAAAATCTTCCTGCCTTGGAACACATCTTCTGAATTTTCCATCCTCACCTCTGTGAAAGAATTTCCGAGCTTCTATATATCTGTGAGTAGTCACCCATTCACCCAAATCTCTGTCAAAGTTCTCTTCTTCCATGTATTCCAATAGTTTCTCTTGCACAAATTTCACCTGTTTATCACCAGCTAACTTTCTTCTCTTGTTTACAGTCGGCTCTGACACCATCACTTTCATGAATTCTCTCTTTAATTGCAGTTTAATTCTCATATCTTCTGCCAGCAGTTGATTCACCACCATTCTTCTAGTTTCAAGTTTGAAGTCTTCTCTATCAAACTTTGCTTCAAACTCCTGTAAGTGTTGTTTCACTCTGTCAGCAACGGTAAAGTCTTTTTGGAGCGAAGAATTTGAATTATGAGGCCTTTTAATATATGGGTCAACAGCAGGTATTGAAATAGTATTTGGGCCGTCGTCTCCTTCTTCTTCTATAATTAGCCCGTTGGTGTTAAGTGGGCCTTCAATTAAGCCCACATCGTTTGGCCCAATACCTTCTGCGCCGATAGGGTTTTCTCCAATGTTATCCCCAAAATACCCTTCTGTCCCTCCACCTTCCAGGTCATCTTCATCAAATTGTCGCGTTGATTTCGCACAACTGTTCTTCCTTTGATTTTGAAGGATCACACAGCTGTCTGGTTGTACGAATTGCCACCTAGGCGATGCCTGTTGTCTGGTTGTACTAATTGTGGTGGCATTCTTATCCCCATACGCGTTAATGACGTCGTTGTCCTTTGGGTTATCCCCACGCGCCTTCTCTGGTGGGACTTCACGCTCCTCCGTGCACTGGTTCTGTGAAGCTTTCCCGGCGGCCATTGTAATACCCCGACTAATTCCGAAGGGTAAAACAGTAATTTTGGGGTTAAAATAAAATTTAGTTACAAATAATAAGTTGATAAAATTATCATATTTTATTAACTAAGAATTTTGGCTAAGATTTTAGGAAAACGTTGGGTTAAATTTCGTAATTTAATTCGCGAGTATTTTCTCTAATTTTAGTAGTGACCGCGTGTGCGACCACCGGGAGATTTCGTAAGTGAGATGCACTCAATCACCCTTTGTTTTAGTACCTCTCCCACACACAATCATTTCTAAAAATTAATATATTAAATGGAATTCTTCCTCACAGCTTTTCTCATCATCTTTCTTTGCCTTCACGGCCAAGTACCAAACAACCGCCTCCACCATCATCACCGCCCTCCTTCTCACCACCCCAACTCCTCCCTATAAAAGACCAACAGCCCCTGCCTGCTCCACACACACCAACACCATGTTGGAAACTGTTCAAGAATCAGACCCGGAAAAACAAATAAACTGAAATAATCAAAACTTACAGAGTTTGGAGAACTGCAGTGAAATAGAGATGATCTCGTGCATATACACGATGGCCTTAAGGCTTTATTCGCTCCCAATTGGTACTGTTGATCCGGAGCGAAGGCCTCCCAGGATAATCACCTCTCACCGTGCAAGCAGAAGTACCGTCTGGAATTGCACCCTTCGAACCTGTTAAGTGGTGTGATAACTCTCTGTATTTGTGAGGAAGAAGAAGAACTGTCTGGATTTCGGAATAAATAAAACAGAGGAGGGTGTCTGCCTTTTAAAGAAGACAGACACCCGTTAGGAACAGTTGGAAACGGTTGGGTAACGAAAACAGTTGTAACTGTTCAAAAAGCAGTTACAAAACGGTTTGGTGAAAAATATTTTACGGGCTGATTTTAATTCTGAGAAGGAGTTGGTTTCTGGCCCAAAAAGATTAAGTTGTCATTTAATCAGGCCCAAGCCCACACCACGTCACGGCCCGGCCCGTGCCGAGCCGGCCGTCCGGACGGACGGCGGCGGCGGCGGCGCGCGCGTGTGGTGATTCAGACCATAGCTAGGTCCTCTCTCCTACACAAAATGTGTACCACCCAAAGGGCGTGCCCTATAGTGCAAACTTGAACTACATAAGGTGAACAAGTTTGTTCTTCCCTCCAATGTGGGATGAATTAATTCTCCCACTTGAAGTTGCCTTCTTCACCTTCTTGAGGTGCCATCTTCACCTATGAATTTTTCATTCACCCGAGCTCGATTTGGGTCGAAATAAAGTAGTAGGACGATCACCTCGACATAAGGTTTCCAAGACTACTTTCACCTCGACGAATCGATAACCCGATTCTTCATAAATCGGGTCCAAAGTCGACCCAAAATCGATTTTTCCAACAATCCCCCACATGAATGATAAAATTGGTTGAGTAGCCGGGATGTCAAAGGATTGAGAGAGATATCACGCGAACAATAATCGCATCGAGAAGGTAGTCAGAGACTTTGAACGTTCTCTTAGTGAAGTACCAACGGGTATACTGGCTTGTCAGTAGCGAATCGCCTTGAACTGCTTGCCGTGACGTATACCTAGTCATTAGCACCCACACGGTTATCATTCTTCCAATTACGGTTCTCATTGTCGTGCCCGTTTTGGCCATGGAACACTTATGTCCTGGTTTCATGAGTGGTCTTAGAGAATTTAGCCTCGTCATTCTCCTAGAACCGGCCCCAAGTTCCCACTCATATAGGTGAGTCTCATAAAGAGTATCTTGCCATACCCCACTTGGTCGTTTGACCAAGATATGAGCTCATTAAAAGCTTCAACGCTTAACCTTTTCCAATGCAAGCGTCACTCGGCGTTCACCCTAGGAATAGGTTAGGAAATTAAATTTCCTCAGTGACTAAATATTTGCACGATAGGTAGGTTGGCCCTTTGAACTTAGTTATTGGGATCTCCAATCTTCTAAGTTGGGTTTCCGCTATGTGCAACTCGGTGAGATAGGCTTTAGTCCCATTCCCCTCGATGAACTAAACACTTGCTCTCTCGGTAATCCCTTTGTTAGAGGGTCTGCTAAGTTCTCCTTAGACTTTACGTAATCGATCGATATTATTCCATTTGAGAGCAATTGTTTAATGATGTTGTGTCTACGACGAATATGTCTAGACTTACCATTATAGATACTATTTTGCGCCCTTCCAATTGCCGATTGACTATCGCAATGGATGCAAATAGGTGCCATTGGTTTTGGCCACATTGGAAGTTCTTCTAAAAATTGTCGAAGCCATTCTGCTTCTTCCCCTGATTTATCCAAGGCAATGAATTCGGATTCCATTGTGGATCTTGCAATGCAGGTTTGTTTAGAAGACTTCCATGACACGGCTGCACCCCCTAGGGTAAAGACATACCCACTTGTGGATTTAGAATCCCTTGTATCCGATATCCAATTGGCATCACTATACCCTTCAAGTACGGCTGGGTACCTAGTATAGTGCAGTCCATACGTTAAAGTATGTCTTAAATACTTTAGCACCCGAGTCAATCCTTTCCAGTGATTTGCACTAGGATTGCTCGTGAATCGACTGAGTTTGCCAACTGCTTGAGCGATATCGGGTCTGGTGCAGTTCATGAGATACATTAGACTTCCGATAACTTGAGCATATTCGTTTTGCCTTACACTGGCCCCATGATTCTTGGCGAGGTGTAGATTAAGATCAACAGGAGTCTTAACTTCCTTGCCGTCGTTCTTGTCGAATTTCTCAAGTATCTTTCCAACATAGTGTGACTGAGATAATGTGTATCCATTTGATGTTCTAGTGATTTTCATCCCTAGTATAACATCTGCGATACCCATGTCTTTCATGTCAAACTTTGTCGTCAACAATTTCTTTGTTGAATTGATGATATTCTTATTACTTCCCATAATTAGCATATCATCGACATATAAGCAAACAATGACATAACCATCACGAGTGGTTTTGTGATAAACACACTTGTCACATTCATTTATATGAAAGCCATTTGATAACATTGCGTTATCAAATTTGACATGCCATTGTTTTGGTGCCTGTTTCAGCCCATAAAGAGATTTGACTAACCGGCAAACCTTGTCTTCTTGTCCGGGAACATGAAAACCTTCAGGTTGCTCCATGTAAATCTCTTCATCCAATTCACCGTTCAAGAAAGCAGTCTTTACATCCATTTGGTGAATTTCGAGATTATTTATAGCGGCAAGCGCTATAAGCATCCGAATGGATGTAATCCTTGTGACTGGTGAGTAGGTATCGAAATAATCGATACCTTCCTTTTGTTTGTATCCCTTTGCTACAAGGCGAGCCTTGTATTTTTCGACAGTTCCATCGGTTTTAAGCTTCCTCTTAAAAATCCATTTGCAACCTAATGGTTTGCAACCCGATGGAAGACTCACCAATTCCCATGTGTGATTTTGAAGTATTGATTCAATTTCACTATTTACCGCTTCCTTCCAATACGACGCCTCACTGCTAGACATAGCCTCCTTGTAGGATTGAGGCTCATTTTCTACCATATAGGTAAGAAAATCCGGTCCAAAAGTCTTTGCTGTCTTGGCCCGCTTGCTACGTCTAGGTTCTACCTCTTCTTCGGACTGTTCAGACGTGGAGTCACGAGTTCGTTTAGAACTTTCCACATTCTTGGTTTTGTACGGAAATACATCTTCAAAAAATGTAGCCGAACAAGACTCAAAAATAGTATTTTCGTGTATATCTTCAATTTCTGATTTTACAACCAGAAATCTATATGCACTACTATTATGAGCGTACCCGATGAAAACGCAGTCCACCGTTTTTGGTCCCAATTTAACCTTTTTAGGTTCTGGTATTGCTACCTTTGCGAGACACCCCCACACTTTGAGGTATTTGTAGGACGGTGCTTTTCCTTTCCATAGTTCATATGGAGTTTTGCTAAGCCTTTTCCGAGGAATCCTATTAAGGATAAGGTTAGCGGTCAGCAGGGCTTCCCCCCACAAGTTCTGAGGTAAACCCGAACTTATAAGTAATGCATTCATCATTTCCTTTAAAGTTCGATTTTTCCTCTCCGCAACGCCATTTTGTTGTGGCGAATACGGTGCCGTAGTTTGATGAATTATCCCACTTTCTAGACAAATGTCTTTAAGTGGTGATTCATATTCACCTCCTCGATCACTACGCACAATTTTAATTTTTCTATCCAATTGATTTTCTACTTCATTTTTGTAATGTTTGAACATATCTACTGCTTCGTCTTTGCTTCTAAGAAGATAGACGTAGCAATATTTAGTGCAATCATCTACAAAGGTAATGAAGTACTTCTTTCCTCCTCTTGTTTGCGTATATTTTAGATCGCATATATCCGTATGGATTAACTCAAGAGGGGATGTTACTTTCCCATCAATTGGTCGGAAAGATTTCTTTGTTTGCTTTGCTTCAACGCACGTTTCGCATTTGTGGGATCTATCAATTTTTGCACTAGGAAGATGTTCCATAGACATTAACTTGCGAATGGATTCAAGATTTGTATGTCCTAATCTACTATGCCATAGATTAGAAGACTCCAACAAGTAAGTAGAATTGACGCTCTTATTTATAGCCTTAATTGGCGTCACAGTCATTACATTTAGCTTGAACATACCATCGCTAAGGTATCCCCTGCCTACATAGGAACCACTTTTCACTAATACAATTTTGTCGGATTCGAAGACAAGCTTGAATCCTTTCTTAACTAAGACGGATCCCGAAACCAAGTTCTTGCGAATCTCCGGCACATGGAGCACGTCGTTGAGCACGAGCATCTTTCCCGAGGTCATTTTGAGAGTGACGGTGCCTTGTCCTTCAACGGTAGATGAGGCGGAATTTCCCATGTAGACCGGTTCTCCATTTTTCACCTCCTCGTATTTGGTAAACATTGATTTATCCGCGCAAATATGGCGTGTCGCGCCGGTGTCGACCCACCATTCCCTTGGGTTGCTGCCAATCATGTTCACCTCCGAGACGACCGCTGACAAGCGAATCCCATCATCCTCGTTTGCTTCCGCAACATTGGCCTCGGACTTTTCTTTGTTCTTTTGAGGTTTGCGCTTCTTTTTGCACTCGCTTCGACGATGTCCCGTTTTGCCGCAATTGAAGCACTTCCCCTTGAACGATTTATCACCCGCATCGGCGGAGTCCAAGTCTTTAGCCTTTCGTTTCTTTTTCGACCCTTGTTCCACGACGTTTGCTTTGGCTTGCACAATTCCTGTTTTGGGGTCGGCATTGCGGTTGTCCTCCTCAATCCTCAATCGCACGATGAGTTCCTCGAGCTTGATTTCCTTGCGCTTGTGCTTGAGATAATTTTTGAAGTCCTTCCATGATGGAGGCAACTTCTCTATTATACAAGCTACTTGGAATGATTCGCTAAGAACCATCCCCTCGGCATGGATCTCGTGGAGGATCACTTGCAACTCCTGAACCTGACTTATTACAGTTTTTGAATCTACCATACAAAATTTCAGGAATCTAAACACTACAAACTTTTTAGCCCCGGCATCTTCTGTTTTGTACTTTTTGTCTAAGGATTCCCACAATTCCCTAGCGGACTTAGCACCACAATACACACTATACAATGAATTGTCTAAGCCGTTAAGAATGTAGTTTTTAGCCAAAAAAATCCGACTGCTTCCACGCGTCTACCGCTGCCACGACATCCTTTTCGGAGTTTTCGGTCAACGCTGGTGCGTCTTCATTCAGAACGCCGGCCAAGTTGAGGGTTGTCAAGTAGAATAGCATTTTTTGTTGCCATCTCTTGAAATCCTTCCCGGTGAACTTTTCTGGACGTTCCCCATGTCCGCCGATAGCCATCACTGTCGCGGGTCTGGTGGTATTTCCAGAACTGGTTCCTTCTGCCATTGCTGAAAATTTGCAACGCAAAAATTCAGTACCAATGGATGTATATAGAATAATATACTGTTATGTAAAAACAGCAACAAGACGATAAAAATATCGTTTCTGAAATTTAACAGTAAATGAATGAACTGAAAAATTAAATCAGAAACAACAATTCTTTCGAAAATTGGTTTCGAAAGATATAGATAGAAAGTAACAGATAATCTTACTGTTTTAACGAACATGAAACAAAAACAGAAAAATTAACTGTTACAGAAAAAAAAAACGGAGCAGTCTATTTAACTGTTGCAGAAAAATTTCGACAGAAACTGAAGAAATTTTGACTGTAACAGAGAATGAAACAGCAGCAATATTTAACAGTAACAGAAAAATTAACAGTACCAGAAAATAATACTGAAACTGGAAATAAAATGTACTGCAGAAACAAAACAGAGACTGAAAATTTTACTGTTGCAGAAAAAATTTCGAACAGAAAATTTTGCAGTCACGAACAGAACAGAACTGGAAAAATAACAGTACTGATTCTTGAACAGATTAGTAGTAAAGCCTTAAGATTGTTGGAAACTGTTCAAGAATCAGACCCGGAAAAACAAATAAACTGAAATAATCAAAACTTACAGAGTTTGGAGAACTGCAGTGAAATAGAGATGATCTCGTGCATATACACGATGGCCTTAAGGCTTTATTCGCTCCCAATTGGTACTGTTGATCCGGAGCGAAGGCCTCCCAGGATAATCACCTCTCACCGTGCAAGCAGAAGTACCGTCTGGAATTGCACCCTTCGAACCTGTTAAGTGGTGTGATAACTCTCTGTATTTGTGAGGAAGAAGAAGAACTGTCTGGATTTCGGAATAAATAAAACAGAGGAGGGTGTCTGCCTTTTAAAGAAGACAGACACCCGTTAGGAACAGTTGGAAACGGTTGGGTAACGAAAACAGTTGTAACTGTTCAAAAAGCAGTTACAAAACGGTTTGGTGAAAAATATTTTACGGGCTGATTTTAATTCTGAGAAGGAGTTGGTTTCTGGCCCAAAAAGATTAAGTTGTCATTTAATCAGGCCCAAGCCCACACCACGTCACGGCCCGGCCCGTGCCGAGCCGGCCGTCCGGACGGACGGCGGCGGCGGCGGCGCGCGCGTGTGGTGATTCAGACCATAGCTAGGTCCTCTCTCCTACACAAAATGTGTACCACCCAAAGGGCGTGCCCTATAGTGCAAACTTGAACTACATAAGGTGAACAAGTTTGTTCTTCCCTCCAATGTGGGATGAATTAATTCTCCCACTTGAAGTTGCCTTCTTCACCTTCTTGAGGTGCCATCTTCACCTATGAATTTTTCATTCACCCGAGCTCGATTTGGGTCGAAATAAAGTAGTAGGACGATCACCTCGACATAAGGTTTCCAAGACTACTTTCACCTCGACGAATCGATAACCCGATTCTTCATAAATCGGGTCCAAAGTCGACCCAAAATCGATTTTTCCAACACACCAGACCACCCTTCTCTCTCTACCCCTCTCTCTCGGCAAACCACCACACCGCCACCACCATTTTCACCTCCACTTTCTTCTCCTCCCCTATCTTTGCTCTCTGCTGCAGCTCCCTCTTCCTCTCTGTGCTCTGAAAACAGCAGCAGCAGCTGCTGGCATAACAGCCACCAACCACCACCGCTGCAACCACCATCGGGAACCACCACCCAAAAATCCACCACCTCCATCACTTGCTATCTACTGCGTCTATCTCTCTCTGTGTTTCTCTCCGTTATCTGGGTTCCGAAGCATCAGAAGCCACATGAGTGATGGCAGAAGTCACCATCACCGCCGAAGTCGCCGACGGAGAGCTCACCCGAGAGCCTCTGCCTCTCATCCCTCTCTTGTCTCTCTCTTTTTTCGGTGATTTGGAGGTCTAAGGAGCCATTGGAGGCCTAATTCTAAGACGATTCAGCAGCAGCAACAGTCGTACCAAGCCATCACTGCCACCGCCGTGCCTCCATACTTTCCGGCGAGCGATTTGGTCAAGCTTCACCGGTGCGACCCACATCCTTAAAAAACTTTCAGACGACACCTAGGGGTCCGACCAGATCATAAACAAACCCAGGCAGAGCCTAGGACGCTCCCTTCGCTGGGTTCGACCACCATCACCGGCGGCGAGTTCGTCGACCTCGACCCGCTTCGATTCTTGGCCATTTCTCGCGGTTCTTGTTTCGGGTACGCTCTAAATCTCCATATAATTCAATTTCAGTTGTGAAAATTCTATATTGGTAGTTCGAATTCATGTTTTGATCGGGAGGAGGGGAGTGTTCATCGTTGGGTTATGTTGGGAGGCAGATTTGTCTTTTCTGAATCTTTGGGGGGGTTGTCTTTGTATTTTAGATGAACTGTAAGGGGCGGGGGAAGGGGGGGGGGGGGGGCTGGTCACATACTATATACTCTATACTAAATTGATTTGTTTTAAAATAACTTATAATGTTTTACTTGATTATGTTTCAAAATAAAATTAACTTGAAATGTTCTAGTGCTAAACATATGTTTTGGTAGTAATAACTCACTTTGGAAAGTATAAGCTAAATAAAAATATAAGTGTTGTTTTGTATATTATATGTCGCATTTGTCTAAATAGATAGCAAGTTTGAAGTTGAAATAGTTACTTATCGCTCTTTTAACAAAAAAATAAATATTGTTTTTGTCGCTAAACATCTCTTTATAAAATAAGCACACAACGTTTTACTATATTTATTAATTGCGATATTATGATTATTTTAGAAAATATTTATAAGCATGAATTTGATTATTTAATATCAATATAACTCTTATATACAAGCATATGAGCTAAAGACGGGTCTTATTGGGCTTTATTTGGGTATCGTGAGAGTTTGACATAATTATGCGGCGTAGCCGAGCGTCTGAATAGTATACGTGCTTTCTTTATTTAGAAATAATATTATTGTAATTAGAAATTGATAATCGTTGGCAACAGGTTCATGGACGAGGAAGACGAACGTCCGTAGAAGACGTTATGTGTTAATTGCTGTGAATTATGGTGAGTATACATGCCAAGTCTCGTGTGCTCAGCTTCCTTCGTGTCAAACATGTTTTATACTTGTCTCACATTGCATTTTATATGTTTTTACTTGGCAAATTGATGGATTTGTTTACTCTTTGAAGACTCGCACATAATGACTATTAATCCGTATTAACTTAAAGTGAAAAGAGATGTACGGGGAACATCATTTGGTTCATTTACGATTGGTTTGGTCACTCGACCTATTGATATTTAGCCCAGTTGCAATTTGCCTCGGGTTTGGCTCCTTCTACTCACTCCTTCTGGGCACAAAGACCCTGTTAGGAGGGTGTCGACACTTAAGGTCTTGGAAGTGGGATTGGGATGTATTTATGTTGTGATTGGATTTTCCCCGTTCAACTCAAGAATTAAAAATGGATATTTCTGGATTGGCAGTTTATGAGAAATTGGATGTTTAAGATTGAATGAGAATATCAGAGTTGGATTATTGAGATTGAATTGGAATTTTCATATGAGGATATTGGATATAAATTAAATGCTGGTTTCTGGAAATTTCTGGAATTGTGTCTGGAACTTGAGAATATTTTATTACTCAATTGTCTTTTACTTCCGCTGTCATTAATATTATTTACTGTTTTACTTAAGCCATCATCTCTTCTGTGTTTGACATGCTTGGGTGTTGCTCACTCAGTATTTATTGCTGACTTTCAAACTGCGGTTCCTGTTTTCCTTCCCACCGCAGGTCTAGAAGCTGGTGACTATGGTTTGGCTGGGCGCGAGACTCACTTAGAGTGACTTCACAAGTAGTGGTTAGAAATTGTTAGTTGATCACTGTAATAATAAACGGATTCTTGTATAAGACTCAGATCTTAATATAATTGTTAGTGTTAATATACGAGTTGTGGATTTTATTGCTTTTGAGTTCCGCCGTCACTTTTAGCATCACCATCCCGGTCTTGTCCAGCCGGATAAGATTGGGATGGGTTGTTGCAGCCATGGCTATTTTCCGATGAGCTTGTTGAAGTCTTCTAGATCGCCTTTCTTCTTGAGACCATTCCTTGCTGCACCGCTTCGGAATCCTTCCTTTAATTTCTGGCGCTTTCATGTGGATCCCAAATCCCGATTCCAAGCCCCTCTTTTGAGTAATAAACTTGCATTCAACTCTATCGTGGCCTAAACGACCACACCTGTAACAGAAATCTCCGAGTTTTTCATATCGGAATGGAATCCATATGCTACCCCCTCCTTAAGCTTCATAGAAAAGCCCTGATTCAGTGGATGATCTATATTGAGTTGAACTCTGATTCGCATCACCGGTGAGTTTAAATGCTCAGTATCATCCACTAGATCGACTTCCAAAAATTTACCCATAGAGTTACCTATTTTTTCTGCGTTGATGACTGTCATCTTCTCCATCGGTAAGCCTTGGATCTGCACCCAGAACGGTGTTTCTTTGAAGCTAGCAGGGTTGGATCTGTTTCAGGGACAAAGCTTCGAATCACCATCAAGCTATTGAGGACAAACCATGGAGCTCCCTCTTTTACTCTTCTGCAATCTTCTTCATCCTCAAAGAGGAAGGAGAAGACGTTCTAACCACGAGCTGCTACTGTGAAATGCTCTTTGATTTTCCAGATCTTGCTAAATATCGAGATCACCGACTGGAGACGGACTTCTCGTTTGGCTATGATTTAGCCAAATAACCATTTGCTGGGTAATTTGTGATCCAGTAGCCCTTCGTCTTCAAGATCAATTTCAAGCTTATCTATTTCTGGATCGGTGCCAATTTCTGCAATCTCCATGACGGGCGGCTGAGCCATAGCACAACCACTCCGGTGACTAAAACCCCTCTCAGCGAGAAAGGACTAAACGCACTAGATGATGAGAAAACTAGAGAAACCTCTGTCTAGAATTTTCTCTCACTGGGACTCCTGGTGCGTAGTGATGCTTTTATTTATCATGGGGTTAGTAGTTTGCTATTGTTATTGCTGTTGGTTGGTATCATCATGTTTCTGTTTTTCTTTCAGGTTGGGTCGACTTATCGAAGTGTTCTTGGCGAAGATGTTATATGATTTAGGTGTTTATTAGCCAGGTAGTTCTCTATGTATTGGCACTAGTTTGATTATCTGCTAGTATTGGTAGTTGTTTAGGTCTTGTATTGGCTTTGGAGCTATATGTCTTAGCTCCGGTCTTGTAGCTTTTCTTGTTCATTTTGGATATCTGTAGCAAGTCTAAGGTGTAGCTTGATAGTTGTTTGGGATGCCTGTAATAGTGAAATACCCGAATTTATCTAATGGGGGTGATTGTGCAATTTCTTTAAAACGTTTATTACAAATACGGGGGCTAAGCCATGCATTTTAGAAACTAAGGGGAGAGTAGTTGTCTTTTACATAAACAAATATAAATAATAGTGTATTTATACTGTATAATAATACCGTATTCCTATACCTATATAATACGAGACTTAAATACGTATAAATACTATAATAAAATAATGGTAATAATAATAATAATAATAAATAGTAATAATAAAAATAATACTAGCAAAACACTCTCTCTCTCTCTCCTTCCCCTATTTTTCTCCTACAACACCATCCACTCTCCTTCCCATCTTTTTCTCCTCTCAACAAACAACTCTTCTATTTCTCTCTCCTCCAACACTCCCTTGTTTTCCTTTGCTCCCTTTTCTCTCTCGGCTGACACACACAAACACACACTCTCATTTTTGTTTTTTTTACCCACCACAAAACATCTCACCCCCTCTATCTCCCTCTCTCTCCCCGTACCAACACACCCCCACCTCTCTCTCTCTCTCTCTTGTTTTCTCTTCTTCCCCCTCACAACAACACACAAAACACACACACTCACAAAACTCTCCCTACCTCTCTCTCATCCCTCACCCGAAACACACACACACCCTCACTCACATCTCCTCATTTCTCCCTACTCCCTCCTCTATATAAACTCTACTCCCTCATCACAAACAACACAACATCAACAACAACAACACCACAACAACAACCCCCAACCCCCATCATCATCCCCTCTTCTTCTTTGCCTTCGGCAACAACAAAACCACCACCACCATCACCATCTCTCCCTCAATCTCTCACCCTCCCTCTGCCAAAACAGAGCAGCTACAACAACCACCACCACCATCAAGCAACTCCACAATCACCACCACCATCAACACCACCACCTTCGGCTTCCACCATCACCATCGCCACCTCCACCTCCAAACCTATCTCTCGGCCTCCTCTTCTTCTCCCCCATCTCTCACTCTGCCTTCTCTTTCTCTCCCCGAACTCTCTCTCTCTCCCTCCCCTTCTCTGTTTTTTTGGCGAGCAAGAAGCAGCAGGGGCAGTGAGCCCGCTGCCTTCCCCGTCGAACCACACCAACGCCGCCACCACCATCTGTTCTCTCTTTCTCTCTTCTCTGCCCCTGTCTCTCTATCTCCCTCCCTCTCTTCTCTGTCTCGTCCGAAGAAGAACAGAGCCGGCAACAGCAGCGGCCAAAGGCCACCACTGCTGCGACCCGAACCCGACGGGAGACACCCTCCACTTCCACCATATTTCTCTCTCTCCATATCTCCCTCTCTGACCCTCTCTGTTCTCGACGCCCAGAAACAGAGGAAGAGGAAGAAGCAGCGGTGGCCAGAGCCACCGCCGAAATCGACCCCGAACACCATCGCCAACGGGAGACCCGAACCCAGTCGGGTCAATCCCCAACGCCACTTCCCCGCTTCTCTTCCTCCTTTCCGGCGACTTCCCTGACCTCTCTAAGGTCCGACGAACTCAGAGGACCCCGATTCCGGCGACCCATTCACCGGAATGCCATAAATTCCGGCGAGAAGCTCGACGCGACCACAAACCCGGTTCTCTATCTTTTGGTATCCGATTTTGATAATTTTTGACATGAATCGCATTCTTTTGACTTTAACATATAATCACATTCGTGAATTGGGGTTGTTGATTTTTGAAGAAGATGAGAAAGGGGGCTTTGTATTTAACAGAAACTTTAGGGTATTATCTGTAGGGTCAGAAACTATTAATGAGTAGAGAGGGTAACTAATTGAAGTATCTACAACTTAGGGGAGCCCCTCTTATTTACCTAAACTGCATTTATATATATATATATATATATATGTATATAATAACATTTTAGTTTATATAATGTATATTGTTACTTGTTAAATAATTAAGTACCCTAAATAAATTAATGAAATAAATATGTTTTAAAAAAATAATAATAATAAAAGGTTAAGTTTCTATAAATTAGAAATTGGTATAACTAAGTATTATAGCCGCTTTATTGTAAAATAGATAATAAGTTAACAAAAATTACACTTTTGTATATATGTTTACAATGGAGGTAATAAGTAAATCTATATAAATTATAAATTAGTTATAATTAGAGTTATAACACTTTCTCTTTCAAAATAAGTTAACAAAAGAAGAATTGTTTTGTATGTATGAGTATATATTAATAATGTTTTCATTATAAATGTCACCTTAATTTTTATTTAAACAAATAGAGGGTTTCAAATAATCATAATCCCTTTTTCGATAAATGAGCTTGCTAAAATTAAACATTGCTAGTTGTAAATTAGAGAATTTAAGAAATGATTCATAAACTAAAAATAGCACTTCTAAGTTGTTTTATGGATTTTATTAGTAGTACTTGTTATTAAATAGTCGGAAAATAATGTCTTACAAATATTTTAAATTATTGTTTAATTATTTAGTAACATTTTTTATTTTAAATTATAAACAATTAGAAATCAGTTATTAATAAATAAGTTAAGTCAATATTTAATTAACTAAGTATGTCATCTTCAAATGGGGATCGTGAGGGTTGGACTTGACTTTTCGTCCTAGCCAAGCACTCAAATAGGATTTGTGCATTTATTCGTTTAGAATTACCGGCCTCGTGACTAGATGATTGATAAATTGTAGGTGACGGATTTGAGGACATAGGCTTTGTTGACCATCCTACGTACTGACTGCTGAGTCAACATCAGGTGAGTTATATGCTTAGCCTAGCTGGCCTAGCTTCCTTCGTGTCATAACGTGATTTTATTATACGTCTCAAAATGTATTTGGTGATACACATGTTTTACTTGTTATTGATTATGTTTCGAAATGATTGCTTTGGAACTGTCACACGATAATAATAACACATTAATAACGTAAAGTGGAATCGCACGTACCGGACTCTGTTACTATTTGAGAGGTCCTTTGTTGACCATTATTATTTGGGAGGCCCTTTGTTGGCCATGGCTCTTCGCCTTGTTGGCTAGAGTCCCAGCTAGTACTCACCCTTCTGGCCTTCTGCTTCTTAAGGGAGTGTTGCAACACTTAAGGTCTAGTCTGGCAGGTTGGGAGGTCCTTTGTTGACCATTAAGGAGGTCCTTTGTTGACCATTAAGGAGGTCCTTTGTTGACCATCAAGGAGGTCGTTTGTTGACCATTACTGTTTCCGGTACTGTGCTTAATAATTGACTCCTTTGATTCTATATTTGGAAACTGATGGTTGGATTCATATTATATTTGGAAATTGACACTCGTGAAGGATTTAATTGGAAACGTTTGAAGCTGGATATTTTGCCAATCGTAATTTGGCTACCACTGTTGTTTATGACGCTGCAAACTCTGATTTTGTGTCACTTTTACTCATAATCTATTATTCCTCATTTTTATTAAAAGCGTAACACTGTGATGGTTGTCATCTTCCTGCTTTACATGCTAAGGTATACCTCACTCAGTATTTCATGCTGATTTTCGAAAAAACTGCGGTCCTTGTTTTCATTCCCCCGCAGGTGTAGGAGCTGGGAGATTGGCGTAAGGGAATCGTGGACTCACTTAGTATCTATTAGTACTTTGATTAAGACAACTCTTAGCGTAATCGTATCCTGTTTAATAGTAGGCTAATCGCGTCTTGTGTAATAGTATGTTTCATGTTGAAGACAATCATCGTTTGTAATATATTTAGGTATGGAATGTTTTGTTCACGATTCCACCATTTCTTTATGAGTAGCACTCCTCCCGGTCTCTCACGAGCCGGAAATGAGGGGGGTGCTACAAATAGTATGTAGGTGATGTGTACTTCAACTTATTATTAATTGATGTTCTTCTTCTCCCGCAAAAAAATAATGGTTGGAGAAAGCATAAACAAAGTACAATAAATTGATACATGACTCAACAAGACCATGTTGATATGCACTACTGATTTCTAGGGATAATCAATCTTCAACAGTCGATTCAGAGTAATTGGGCGCTCGATCTTCACCACTAATTGACGACAAAAATGTCTTCGACCTCCAAAATTGGAGCAATCACGGGGTGGAGTGTTAATGCGCTTTCCTCGACAGTAATTCTTGGCAACCATAAAGAGTTCAGGTGTTGTTTGTTGGTACAAGCTGAACATCTTATTAATAATCAACTGAAAATAATTTGAGAAAATAAGTTGGCTGAAAATATAAAGTAGTTGAAAATTTTGGGGTGAGATTAAAATATGCAGAATGTGAGAAAACTTCTAATTGTTGTAACTTCTATCATCATTTCCATCATTATCTTTTTTCTAGGGTCATTTTCATCATTAATGACAATTCATTAGTATATAAAACATATATACAGTAAATTATAATATAATTACTAAAATAATTCTATTTTCTACAGAATTCGGGACCCTCATTTTTTTGGGGTCCTAGGCGGTTGTCGCTGAGAGGTAGAGACGACCCTGACTTATGTTAATGAATTTGTAAAAGGTCAGCAAGAAAAATATATCCTTTTGGAATTTTTCGCTCAAACATGTTGGGAGATTTAGAGAAACATAATTGATGGTATTTTTAATGATATAAGATGGGATCCATGGTAGATTACTTCGAAAGCTTTAGTTAAATTCTATGAGTTTTTTAAAATTTTACAGGTTGCTGCTCCTCAAGGCCCCCCTTCTTCAGCATCTCCTCCCACTCTTTCTGTCAAGGTTAAAATTTTCATTAATACCTCTTTTGATTCATTTTTAAGAAAGGGGTGAACTGTTATTTTTAAGCAATAATGATGAGTTGCAGTGAAAGTATCAAAGGCGTCTCATGCATTTCTGACCCTCTTATTCTGGAGGGATTTGCCATTAGAGAATCTTTATTGAATGCAAGGATGTTGATTCCTATTTTTTCACTATTTTTTTAAGAGGATGCTAATGTTATTGTGCATAATTGTGCAAGACTTGTTGTTGATTTTCTTGTTTATGTTTCAGGCTTGTTCTTGTATACTTTGTTTTGGCTGTGATAGCTCTAAATGAATTTTTTTTGTTTGTAAAACAAGCACCTGGGTGGTTTGCATCCAAAAACATCAAACATTAAACATAGTTGGTTCAATTCGTAGAACTTTGATTGAAAAGATAATAACTACATTTATTTTTCATACACTTACATTTTACCATACAATTTGTTAAGTTGTTCAGTTTAACTCCCACAAACAAAGTGTGCGAGGTGGTGGAGTCAGTGTCCATAGAAAAGAAGCAATACATTGTGTGAGCGCTGGTTAAAACGACAATTGATTAGCCGTGTTAAATCTGCATTGTGAACTGAATTATCATTCTTTGTTTGGCCCTTGGGAGGCTTGCAACTTGAGGGATATATACGAACGGTCACATGAGAAAATGAACATTCAAGAAGGTTAATGAACGGAGGTGGAGATTTGAATACAACTAGAACTACACCAAACAGTAATTAGTAACATAAAACAATAGTAGTAGTACACAATAACTCTTTAAAAGAGTTGTAAGTCTGAAAAGGGACTATTTAAAAGAGTTGAGAAGAATTAAAAAGAAATGTTAATAAGATGTTTAATCATAAAAATCCCCACATAAGTTTTTTTTTTGATAAAGATGATTTCATATATTAACTAGAAAGCTTATCCAGTCTTAGGGCATTACACACTCTTTCTGAAATCACATCCTGATCTAAAATACCAGAAAAACCATGAACTCTAGCCCAGTTTGCAATCTCAAGGGCAACTACATTAACTTTCCTATTACAAAATTTTACCACACAACTTGGGTGTTGGCCTAACCAGCTGTTGATTGCCTCTGCTCTAGATCTCCAGCTCCACTCTGCTTGCACATGCCTGTTACAAGCATCTACCACCAATTTGCAGTTAGACTCAATGCTGACTTTAGTCCACCCTTTGATTTTGATTATGTTAATAGTCAATTCAATGGTTGCAAGTTCAGCTTCCTTTATATCTGGGCACATCTCATATTTTGCCTCAATGAGTATTGGAATAGCATCACTTCTTCTACATACACAACCTAATCCAACCTTTTCTCTCTTAATGCTTGCATCGACATTAATCTTGATATACTCCCCATCTGGTGCAACCCATCTTTCTTCTAGAATGGCATTGTTTTTATCATTACACTCTCCATTATGCCCATTGAACTCTCCATAAGAGTCTTTTATCTTCTTTATCACTGTCTCCATTCTCTTCTGATCTTCTTTGCATTGAGGATTGCACCAGCTCTGGTTCCTTTCTTTCCAGATCTGATCTAGGATGATGATCACCAAGGTCTTGAGATTGTAGCCATTGATCAAGTCTTCTCTGCCTTCAAAGAGTAGTAGATTCAGCCAATCCATGATACTCATTTGGTTCTCCTCTAATGCCCAGTAGTGCAAAACATATGCTTCTAGCTAGGTGGCACTTGAAGAAACAATGCACATCATCCTCATATTCATAACCACAAGTTGGGCAAGAGGTGTCAACATTAAAAATTCTGCATTGAATGTTACTTCTTGTAGGAATTACCTTGGACATAATCCTCCATAACAACATCTTGTGTCTATTATGGCATTTCAGCTTCCAAAGTTTCTTCCACATCATAATATTTGCCAAGTTCAGATTATTCCTCCCCCTCATTTGCCAATAATAAGCATCTTTTACTATGAAGTTTTCATTTGTGCTCAGACACCACCTCCACTGATCTCTATTATGCTCAATAGGAATTCTAAGCCTTTCAATTTCCTCCTTCTCTTGCTGGCTAAACCATTTTTGTAATACCTCCTGTTTCCAGCTTCTTGTTTCCCAATCAATTAACTCAAAAACTCTTTTCGGTGCCCTCATTAAATCATCTGGAGGTTTAGGTTTTGCTGCTTCTAAATTGGGCACCCAATTATCTTGCCATATGTCAATATCCACACCATTACCAACAGATTTAATGGCATGTTCTTCTATTAATCTTCTTGCTTTCAGTAAACCTTTCCAGAACCAAGAATCTCCAGATTTAGCTTCCACTCTCTGAAAGTCTAGTATTTTTCAATATTTGTCTTTTAGCAACTAATAACTCTCTTTTAGGAGTTATTAATATACTTTATTATTATTTTTAATAGGCTTATTTCACATGATTTGTGTTATATTTGCACAAATATGTGAATTTGACGATTTATAAGCCTACGAGTGAAAAGTAGTGTTTCTAGCTTATTTGTGCATATTTTCTCTCATATTTGCTATGATAATTGCACGGGTTGTTTAGTGTTGTGTATCTCAGGTATAATAGGTGCAATGGAGCTTATTAGGTGCTTGGATATGCTTGGAATTGGGATAGATGAAGAGGAGAAAAGGAGACGCACAAACGAAAGTTGGAAAAGTCACACAGGACCAGCCTGCACTCTTTTCGATACTCAGGAAAATCTACAAAGAATTTTGAAGCAAGGCTTGCGGCATTGGAAAGTAGACATCCGTAGTTTTCCAACGATATATGTTAGGCCCGAAGACGAGTCAGTATGAGGGAGATACAGCCCGCGCAAAATCAGCAAATAATTCTGTCCGGGAATTACAAAGTAGAGGGGCTGAAGTGCAATTTCGGTTAGTTTTCATTAAAAAGCGTGCCTAGCTGGTAAAAAAACGGGAAGAGAAGACCTAGTAGCAGATATTCACGTACGGGAGCCATTGGAGAGCGCCTAGGAGCTTGGGGATTGCACGGATTCGCCAAAGCTTTGGCGATTTCATCGTTTGATTCTTCTCTTACCCTCTCTTTATCATTCTATGGAGAATACTTGTGATTTTAGCATAACAATGAGTAGCTAATTTCTTTGTTAGGCTCTATGGAGAACCTAGGGTTATGACTTAGACTTATTTTCCGTATTTTGTTGATTGATTCATGCGATTGATCCAATTAATGTTTATTATTCTTCATCTTGTATTGTGAATCCGTAAGCTAAGGCTATTGACACGTGTTAGTGATGAATGGAATGACCATGTTAGATGAAGATGATGAACTAGTTGAATTCATAGCTTAATGTTACAAACTAATTTATTATAAATCATGATCTAGGCTTAATTCTTAGCAACAAGGGAGTCGCGAACCGGAGTTGTTAGTGAACTAGGTGGGTGCTCGACAGAGACTTAACCCGGTTACGAATAAGATCATGTTTTTATTCCCGAATCATTGAGACCGATAGGTAAGATGAATAGGAGTAGTCATGTGTGGGTAGATTCGGTTGAACTAGTTAGGTGAGTGAATCGGTGGACCGACAGGACCCGGTGAACGAAGTTGACTAGCCAGCTAGAACGTGACGGTAGATGGAGGTGGACCGACAGGACCCAAAGTAAACTGTTACGTAAAATTACATGAGATCGACAGAAGATTGTAAGTGCTATTACCCGGCATAATCAGTTAGTGCGTAACGTGATTCAATACAAATTCCGGAACTGTCTAAAGACCCTAGGTGATTCATAGATCGCCTAGTTTTCTCCATACTTTGATTAAATTCTTTTAATTGAAAAATACGGAAATATTATCTCTACATTCATTTTCTTTAGTCGCTTGTTTGTGGGCGACGAACATTCAAACTCAAACCACTTCTTACCGGTTACTTAAGTATCATATTATCAATTCTTAATTAGCTAATAATCGTCTAGTTCCCTTGGGTTCTATAACTCGGGGTTGAAATACCACCCCTATATTACTTGACCGTGCACTTGCGCATACGCGTTAAGAAATCGTGTCAAGTTTTTGGCGCCGTTGCCGGGGAATTGAACGGTTTATTGGTTTAGTTAAAAATTAATTTAGGATAGTTCTTTTAGTTTCTTTTTGTTACTATCTGTTTACCTCACGGGTGTGCTAGTGTTGCATTTTCAGGTAGCTATGGCGGAAGGTCAAGGGCAGATTAGCCTCACCACAGAGCAGCTACAAGCTTTGGTGGCTGAAGCTGTAGAGAAAGCACTGGCAGCAACATCAAGACCGCACCCGACCTCAATGCCATATAATCGTTCAGGGAAAGCAATAATCCACGCATTTGAGGTGGATCTTCAAGGAAGGGAGCCAGCAATTGTGGTGCCACCAATTCAGGCAGAAACCTTCTTTCTTAAGCTGGGCACAATTCAATTTGCGGGGGATCAGTGCACTTTTGCTGGGACAGACGAGGAAGACCCACATGTATTCATTGGGAGATTTCAGAGCCACTGTGGGCTAATCCGATATAGTGGGGTCACATCTGAAGCGCTAAAACTGATGCTCTTTCCCCATTGTCTCAAGGGAGCTGCTATGGATTGGCTGGACTCTATGCCATCCTGTCCAATCAAAACGTGGGAAGAGTGTGTGGCGCAGTTCATGAGTAAGTTCTATCCTATCTCACGTGTGATTCAGCTTCAGAATGAGATCTGGATGTTCAGACAAAAGCAGGATGAATCACTTGTCAAAGCATGGCATCGCTTCAATCATTTGCTACGTAGATGTCCCAACCATGGTATTGAAAAGCCACAGTTAATCCAGGTCTTCTATGATTCACTTGGACAGCCCAATAGAGACAAGATGGATATAGAAGCTGGGGGAAACTTCTTATTTAACTGTGATCATGAAGGGGCATATGCATTGATGAGATTCTTGGTTCAGCAAGAAGAGAGCATGGATTACCAGTACAGGCACATGGAACTGGTAAGAGATGAAAAGATGGCTTATAACACTGTTCAGGTGAATGCGGTAGAGGTAGTGCATGAAGCAAATGTTTCAGAGACGCATCAGCAGCAGCCAGTACCACCGTTAGAGTTGACCGATATGACAGGGATAATAAAGACGATGGCTCCGCACATGACAGACATGTCCACGCAGGTCAGCTCTGTAGCAATTGCACTTCAAGTTGCTCAAGCAGAAATAAAAGATCTAAAGGAACAACTTGAACAAAGGGCACTGGGTAGAATTGTTGACACATCAGAGGGACAGGCTCAAGCCATCACCACTCGAAGTGGTATTGCACTTACAGATCCTCCATATCCGAGTCATGCCAGAGCGGAAGCATCAAAGGCGAAGGAACATGAAGTCTTCGATTCTGAAAAGACACATGTCATGATCCCCCAATCAAAGGGCATGATTCACCAGGATGCAGAGAAATCTACCGAGGTACCACTTCCATCTTCTCCTTCTTCTTCAGAACTACCATTTCCATTACGTACTAGGAAGAAGAAGGATGATTCTGAGGAATACAGACGCTTTTTGAATGTCTTCTCTAAACTGCATATCAATATCCCATTGATTGAGGCACTTCAAAAGATGCCTAAGTATGCTTGATTTATTAAAGATGTAGTTCTTGGAAAGAAAGGGGTGGATGAATTTCAGAGAGTAAACCTAAATGAACAGGTTAGTTCATGTGTTTTGCATGGGTTACCTAAGAAAAATAAGGATCCAGATAGCTTTGTCATTGAGGCTACATTGGGTGATTCCTACACTGGAAGAGCTCTCTGTGATCTGGGAGCGAGCGTGAATTTGATGCCGTTGTCGGTATTTAAAAAGTTAGGTGTGGGGAAGCCCCCGAAAACCTGGATAACACTCCAATTTGCAGACAAGTAATCCAAGAAAGCATGTGGGATGGTTAAAGATGTGCTAGTGAGGGTCGGAAGTCTGATCATCCCGGCTGATTTTGTTATATTGGATATGCCAGTAGGTGATGTTCCGCTAATTCTGGGTAGGCCATTCTTGGCAACTGGTCGTACTCTCATTGACGTAGAGAATGGAGAACTAATTATGAGGGTACATGATGACATGGAGACCTTTCGGGTCTTTAAACCGTCACCCCAGTGTTCATGGGAGTATCAGCCAGGGGTGCCATTTGCTGTGCAAGTGAAGCGCCAAATCCCAGAGTTGTCGCAAGGGGATCCTCCTGACTACTGGGTAAGAAATAAGCCATCAGCGGTGCACGCACATGAAGCAGTGCTTCAAATCCAACACCGGAAAGCTAAGCTGGAAGCGGCACAATGTGCCAGACCACCCTCGTGAGGTGGCAGAGGTAACTGGGTCGGGCCGTCGACCGTAAATTACAAGTGCTTGTTGGGAGGCAACCCAACGTACTTTTCTGCTTTAGTTTAGAGAGTGTGTTTTAAATACTGTTGTGTGTGCTTTTAATTCTGTTTTGTTATTTGAGGGGTGAGAGAGCGAGAATTTGACATTTGAATTGAGTCTACGCAGGATTACAGGTTATTATGCGATTCGGACTCCCCTTCTTGATGCACGCCGACGAGAATGCGCGCATCGGGGTCCGAACGCAAGAGATGAATTTATACAACGAAAAAGTTGGTGGATTTCGAGTCAAGAGTCGCGTAATAGCATGAATGGATAATGTCCGTGAGTTTCGGGAATTCGCGAATGAGTTCTACGCGAATTAAGGGAATTAACGGTGAAAACGGCATACGCATTGGAGTTCGGGAGGTCAAGATGCAAAAAAAAAAAGAAAAAAAAATCTGAAACTGGAATCAGGGGTGTTCGCACGAATACCCCCTGTGTTCGCAGGAACAAAAGGAAGTCAAAAACTCACTGCTGAATCTTACGAACAAAAAACTTGTTCTTGCGATCAGTGGTCTTCTTCCTTCATCGCCGACCTCCACCAGAACCACCAACACCGCCTCCTCTCGTCCCTCCGACCACCTGAAACGCCGCCTCCTCTCATCCCTCCGCCGAAGCCCAGCCGTAGGCGGTCCTTGCCAACAGATCTTCCTCCTTCTCCGACGCAAACCCAGTCACCACGAACACCCGCCGATTGGACCTCCTCTCTCACCGTCGATTGGACCTCCTACCCACTGTCGATTGGACCTCCTCTCTCAGTGCCTTCACCCGACGGCTTTCTCACCACAGACCACCACCATTGATTCCGACACAGGAGACCAACCCAACACCAACCCAGCCGCCGGCAGCCATTAGAGCCGACGGATTTCTTCGTCTCGCCCAGAAACCCAACCATCCACTGCTGAAATCCACGACCACCGCCTCTCTCTCTCTCTCTGCCCCAAATCGAAGCCACAGCCACCAGTGACCTCTGACCCAACCGCCACCTCCAATTCACGATAACCAAAATTCAAAACGAAACCTCCACAACCTTCTCCTCTACCGTCATCCACCACTGTTCCTAACCAAGAAACCGCAGAACCCCCGCCTCAATTGGCGACAGAAACAAATACCCCAAGTCGAGGAACTCCAAATCGCCGGTCTCCATTGAATCCGGCCTGAAGCGCAACTCACCAGCGCTGCTACTGTCCATCTCTCACTCAAGCTCTGCGATTCAGCGCAAGAACAACCCACAAACCTTCTTCCCTTTATAAAATTGAAATCCCAACTCCACCGGTGACATTGTAGCCGAATCCAACCCAGTTCTCAGAAATTGATGGAGCAACCGATGCAATTCAGAATCTGGAGGGCTTCTAGTTCTAGTCTACGCTCTAACAACAGGGTCTCCAGCTTTGCCCTTCTGCTTATCAGACACCGTTTTGTTCAGTGGTTTGGGCATATGAAGTAATGAATGCTCTACCTTGGATTCTCTGAACTATGTCCATTTTTGAGGTTCCAGCTCCTACTTCTCAACTACATGAGGCAGTGGCTTGTTTTAGTGGCTGTGATATTAGGTACTTTGGTGGGTTAGAAGCAGGTTGTGTTGTAGTTCCTGGAGATGGGTATTGGTGTAGGCAGTGGTGGTAATGGTGTTGTGGGTTGAATTGTTATGTATGCAGTGGTGTAATTTCAGGTGGGTGGTCGCAATTGTGGTGTACTGTGAAGGTGTTAGGCTGGGTATTGGTTTAGGTGTTTAGGAACAGGTTGCAATGGCTGAGGTGGATGTAATGGTGTAATTGTGTTTGTTTGCAGGGTGTTCATGATGAAGAATTTGGATATCTGCAAGTTCTAAGTTTATCAGATTGACTAGGTATTATGGGATGACACTGGTATGCCTTTTTCAATTTGGGTTGCTTACTGGGTACCTGGATGTTTGCGGGTTTGAGCACGAGGATGCCTTGGTGTGATTTCGATTACAACTGGTTGTGTTAACTGTAAAGTCTATGTGGTGCTACTGACAGAAAAACATGATTCATCCTAAGCTCTAAGTTCAACCATATGATTAAACAATGAAAACTTTAGAAGTGGCATGATGGATTAAAGATTGGAGGAATTTGACAAAGCAATCGACCCCGGTGTGCTACTTGCGCACTAGACCGCAAGGGAACTCACATAACGAGTTCGGGGATTCTTCGTTCTCTTTTCGTCAGCAGCAACAGGATCAATCGACCCCGGTGTGTTCCGCACACTCGACCGCAAGGGAGCTTGCATTGTTCTGGACAATGTTTGCTTGGGGATTGTTCGTGATATCTCAGTCACCACCTATCGGATTTCGTCCCCGACCTTGTGTCGGTTTGTGAGTACCTTCTTTTCTCACTCTTTACTTACCGTTTAGGCACATCGTACTTGCTATAGGATTTTATTTTTAGAATTCTAGGGAATTACTTGAGTACCTGCTTAATTTCGGTACACACAACTTGTCACGTGCACGTAGCTTGAATTATCTCTAAATTTGTTGTAGCTACCTTCTTGTGTCGTGACTTTGACTTCGAGTAGAACCACCGCCCCTCGCATTTGAATGCTAAGTCTTCTTGGTTAATCTCTAAATTCGTTGAGGACAACGACGTATTCTAGTGTGGGGGGAGTTTTAGTCTTGACTAGCCAGTCAGTGTTTGCATCGCCATGTCTGCATATAGTTGTTCGTGTCGTATTGCGTCTATTTATGTGGTCCGTGTAGTGATATTGTGATAGTATGTCGTATTGTGATATGTTAGTCGTGTAGTGTATATACTTGTTTGACTTTGTGTTTAATATTGCACGTTTTCTTATTTGAGTCTACCTACCCTGTCGAATGTCTTGTGTAGTTTCGTTCGTGTCGGCTTGCATGTAGTGTAGGAATTATATGAAAAAATCAACAAAATCAAAAAATTGAAAAATCCAAAAAAATTAAAAAGAGAAAATTTTGAGAAAAGGGCAATCAAAAGAGGCTAAAGTTTGATAAATCGCGAAGTGTGAGGATTTTAGGCGTAGAGCATGATTTGCGACCGAGAATGACGACATGAGTCTCCCCTAGTAGGTATAGAGAGACTTTCTTACGGGAGTGCCTACCTATTTTTAACACTTACGTGATTTTCAAACTCAAAGTGTGTGCCTATTTTCTTACAAGAGCTGAGCTAGGTGTGAGCTAAACAAGCCGAACATCCATGTGTACGTCTTAGGTAGTCGCCAACCCGCCTCGTAGTGGCACACGAAACAGCTGTGCGAGGACGTGTATTAGAGCACTCACTGCTTTTAGAACTCACCTTGTAGGACCATTAGACGCCCCAATTTGAACCCTGGATTCTTTGCTAGCCTTCGGACCTAGGGTGACGATTCTTGGACTTCATCACAAATTGATTAGAATCACCACTTTAGTGCGTCACGAGGGGGTTGTGTAGTTGAGGGGGTTCGATGAGGGAGTGATTATACATTTCGTTGAGTTCTACATCTTGCTTGCACTTCATTGATTATCTACGAGGGGATGCGAGGGTGAGTGAGTAGGCTTGCGCACTTTGGTGTGGCGGTGATCCATGCCATTACATCATGGACATAGTTGTGGAGAGCCGTGAGTGCGTGAATCTAATACGCACGGAATTGGGTGGGGTGAACTTAATTGGTGGATCGTGCTAGGTACCGGTTTTGATTACTTTGGTGTAGGAGGATCGGTTGGATTAGGCACGAGATACATTCATCTTCGGGACTACTTGAGAGGGGATAAGGTTACATTCGAGTGTGGGGGTGTCGAATTTTGACTCCGGACATTGAGTGTGAGCTTGCGACGACTCCACTCCCACACATGTACTTCATTGATTTTGCGGCCTGGACTTGACATGGACTTTGATTGAGTTAGGAGTATTTTTATGTGATATTCATTCATCGATTTACGTGTTTCCTTCTCCGAGTATATTTGATTGTTATTTGAAGACCACTCGGATATTATTGTTGGATTTTGATGGTATTTTGAGAGAACTGTAAAAAAAAAAAGAAAAAAAAAAAACAGAAAATAATAAAAAAAAATGAGAAAAAGAAAAAGGAGAGATGAAATAAAGTGTTGAATTGAATTTGAATTGAAACGAGTGGTGGAGCTACTTTGACGACGATGGTTCACGTTTCATGCACGACGAACGACGATGGCCACGGAGATCACTAGTGTACCGGGGTTTGAGGGAATTGAGGGCCGGAGGTGGTGAGCTTTGGGTTTCGGTTTCTATCATTGGGGTGAGGGTGTGTGAGATGTGGGATTTGATGTGAGAATGTGACGCTTAGGACTTTATTTCGACGAGATTATCTATATGTCCCTAAGCCTCATCATGTGAAAACCGTTAGCGAATTAGGAGCTCGGACCTTGGATGTGGCTTTGCCTAGCGTAGTCTCTTATTTCGTGGCACACGCGAAGAGGTAGCGTACTCTTGTACTTAGTAAAGTTAGGCTTTCTATACTAACTAGGGGAGAGTCTCGTTGTCGAGTTTAGTTTCAACTCATGCTTCGTTCCTAGGATTCTCATCACTTCATGATACCCGATTTAAGCCAATGGAGATTGACCGATCTCAACCAAAAAGATAAAAATTGTGTTTTGTGTATATATGTGTTTGTGTAGGATCGAGTCGTAGTTTGCATGTGCATCATATTGTTGCATTGTCGAGTCTTGTGTCGTTTGCGTCTTGAGTCGGTTAGTAAATAGTGGTTTTACTCGGGACGAGCAAAAGGTAAGTGTGGGGGTATTTGATAACTCTCCTTTAGGAGTTATTAATATAATTTCTTATTATTAGTAATAGGCTTATTTCACATGATTTATGTGTTATATTTGCACAAATATGTGAATTTGGCGATTTATAAGCCTACGAGTGAAAAGTTGTGTTTCTAGCTTATTTGTGCATGTTTTCTCTCATATTTGCTATGATAATTGCACGGGTTGTTTAGTGTTGTGTATATCAGGTAAAATAGGTTCAATTGAGCTTATGAGGTGCTTGGATATGCTTGGAATGGAGCTAGATGAAGAGGAGAAAAGGAGACGCACAAACGAAGAAAAGTTGGAAAAGTCACACAGGACCAGCCTGCACTCTTTTCGATTCTCAGGAAAATCTACAAATAATTTTGAAGCAAGGCTTGCGGCATTGGAAAGTAGACATCCGTAGCACGATATATGGAAGGCCCGAAGACGAGTCCGTATGAGGGAGATACAGCCCGCGCAAAATCAGCAAATAATTCTGTCCGGGAATTACAAAGTAGAGGGGCTGAAGTGCAATTTCGGTTAGTTTTCATTAAAAAGCGTGCCCAGCTGGTAAAAAAACGGGAAGAGAAGACCTAGTAGCAGATATTCACGTACGGGAGCCATTGGAGAGCACCTAGGAGTTTGGGGATTGCACGGATTCGCCAAAGCTTTGGCGATTTCATCGTTTGATTCTTCTATTACCCTCTCTTTATCATTCTATGGAGAATACTTGTGATTTTAGCATAACAATGAGTAGCTAATTTATTTTTTAGGGTCTATGGAGAGCCTAGGGTTATGACTTAGACTTATTTTCCGGATTTTGTTGATTGATTCATGCGATTGATCCAATTAATGTTTATTATTCTTCATCTTGTATTGTGAATCCGTAAGCTAAGGCTATTGACACGTGTTAGTGATGAATGGAATGACCATGTTAGATGAAGATGATGAACTAGTTGAATTCATAGCTTAATGTTACAAACTAATTGATTAGAAATCATGATCTAGGCTTAATTCTTAGCAACAAGGGAGTCGCGAACCGGAGTTGTTAGTGAACTAGGTGGGTGCTCGACAGAGACTTAACCCGGTTACGAATAAGATCATGTTTTTATTCCCGAATCATTGAGACCGATAGGTAAGATGAATAGGAGTAGTCATGTGTGGGTAGATTCGGTTGAACTAGTTAGGTGAGTGAATCGGTGGACCGACAGGACCCGGTGAACGAAGTTGACTAGCCAGCTAAAACGTGACGGTAGATGGAGGTGGACCGACAGGACCCAAAGTAAACTGTTACGTAAAATTACATGAGATCGACAGAAGATTGTAAGTGCTATTACCCGGCATAATCAGTTAGTGCGTAACGTGATTCAATACAAATTCCGGAACTGTCTAAAGACCCTAGGTGATTCATAGATCGCCTAGTTTTCTCCATACTTTGATTAAATTATTTTAATTGAAAAATACATAAATATTATCTCTAAATTCATTTTCTTTAGTCGCTTGTTTGTGGGCGACGAACATTCAAACTCAAACCACTTCTTACCGTTTACTTAAGTATCATATTATCAATTCTTAATTAGATAATAATTGTCTAGTTCCCTTGGGTTCGATAACTCGGGGTTGAAATACCACCCCTATATTACTTGACCGTGCACTTGAGCATACGCGTTAAGAAATCGTGTCAGCAACTTCACCCACATACTCTTATCATTGATCCATACCTTCCAAGCCAATTTTCCAACTAAAGCTTTGTTGAAAGAATTGGATTCCCTGAATCCTAACCCACCCTCTTGCTTCCTTTTGCACAAATCAAACCAACTCTTACAATGGAGTTTCTTCTTATCTTCTGCTTCCTCCCACCAGAACTTGGCACAGATTGCATTCAGTTTATCATTGAAGTTTTTTGGAAATAGAAAAACAGACATAGCATATGAGGCCATAGCATTTAAAGTTGACTTCAAAACCACCACTTTACCAGCTCTAGCTAGCATCTTCCTCTGCCAACCCTGGACGTTCACATTCATTTTTTCTATAATGTTATTGAAGTCAGAGGTCTTTGAGTGTGCAGCAAAAGTAGGCAATCCCAAGTAAATGGAATTCTTCTTACCTTTTTTAATTTGCAGCTTTGTCTTGATGATTCTCCTTTGATCCCCCTTCACATTTCCACTGAAGAACACAAAAGATTTTTGTTTATTCAGACATTGTCCTGAGACCTCTTCATATAGCTTGAGACATAGGTTGAGATACCCAGCTTCTCCTTCTTCAGACTTTGCCATTAAGATTAAATCATCCGCAAACATTAAGTGGGTGATAGGTTGGCTATTTCTTGCCAACAATATGCCTGAAATCCATCTATTATCTGCATCAAATTGAATAATTTTGGACAGTAGCTTAGTGAAAATGATAAAGAGGGTAGGAGACAGAGGGTCTCCTTGTCTTAACCCTCTACTTGCATTAAAGAAACCTGCTGGAACTCCATTAACCAGAATTGAAAATTTCACAGTTCTCAAGCATTCATAAATAATGTTGAAAATCTCTCAGGGAAACCTAGCCACCTCAGAACCTTCATAAGGCAACTCCATTCAATTTTATCATAGGCCTTCTCCATATCGTATTTAACAAACATAAGTCTCCCTTTACATGTTTTTCTCTTTAGAGTATGCACCACTTCATGGAGTATAATAGTGTTGTCTTGAATATTCCTCTCAGGTACAAATGCATTCTGAAAAGGGAACATAATCTTGTTTAGAAGAGGCTTGATTTTGTTGGAGAGAATTTTTTTAAAGACCTTGTATGACACATTACATAGAGATATGGGCCTGAAGTGAGGTACTCTTGTGGGGTTCTGGATTTTTGGGATCAAGGCTATGAAGGAATTATTAAAGTTTGGGGGGAATTTGCCATATGAGAAGACTCTTTTGATAAGACCACATAAATCCTTTCCCACAGTATTTCTTATAAAACAAAGCAGAGAATCTATCTGGTCCTGGGGCCTTGAAACTACCCATTTGGCAAATTGTTTCAAAAGTTTCATCATCATCAGGTGGTACAAGCAAAGCAGCAAATTCATTTTCATTTAACTGGTTTGGGAATAGATCTTTCAACCAATCTGGGCAATCACTATTGGTTGAAGTAAAGAGCTTTTGGAAATAGTCCACAAAAACTTTGTTCATACCTTCAGTAGTATCTTTCCACTCCTTGTTTTCATCCATAATAGCATCAATTCTGTTCTTTCTCCCCCTGATTGCAGCCATGGTATGGAATTTTTTTGTGTTGGCATCACCTTCTTTAATCCACTTTACTCTAGACTTGTTCCTCAAAATAATGCTTTGTCTTGTGTACAACTCCCTTAGCCACTGTTTGCATTGTTTCTCCTCCTCGGCAGAGTCCATTCTAGCTTGGTTCTGGAGCTTTGTTAAGTGAACCTCTGTTGCTTTAATCTAAGTTTCAAGATGTCCAAAGACTTCCAAACTCCACTTTTTTAGGGCTTTCTTTGTAGCCTTGATTTGACTACCCCACTTAGTCCCATAATCTCTGCCTTGCTCCTTATACCAAGCTTGCTTCACAACATCTTTGCTTGTAATGTCCCTAACCCACATTGGCTCAAACCTAAAAGGCTTCTTACCTGTAGAAACCTTCTTAGTAAGCTCCAAAATAATTGGAATATGGTCAGAAGTCCCAGCAATTTTGTGAATAGTTATTGCATTTGGAAACAACCTCCTTCAATCTGGGTTAGCAAAGCACCTATCAATCCTTTCCCTTATAATGCCTCCTTGATGCCATCCATTACACCATGTATAAGGGGCCCCAGAGAAACCAATATCCACCCACCCAATTTCATTTACTAAGTTTAAAAGACCTCCTTGTTGGTTTCTGACTGACTTTCCTACCTCCCATCTTATCCACCTGGTAACACACCTCATTCATATCACCCATCATTATTGTGGGGAGAGGGCAAGTCATGGCTATGTACCTTATCTCATTCCACACACTTTCCCTTTTCTTATAACAGCAAGGTGCATAGATACAATGGAGAATCCAACTGTCTCCATTTCCTTCGTGATAAAAGAGAACAGTAATCAAGTTCTTACTACTATAGACCACTTCTACATCTATATCATTCCTCCAAGCAAAACTCAAACCACCACTCTTACCTTGGTGCTCCACAGTTACCACATTACTTAACCCAGCATTAACTAAATATTTTTTGTACTTTTTCTCACAGACTTTTGTTTCAGCAAGGCAGATCCAATCAAGGGATTCTTGCTTTATTTGGGTCTTCATTTGTTGGATTGCAGAGGTCTGACCCAACCCTCTGCAATTCCAAAACATTCCTCTCATGGAAAATTGGGAGGCGTGCTTAGGCCCGCCTCCTCAGCCATAGTAGAAGAAAAATTAGACTCACTTGCAGACTTAGAGTTAGTTTTAGCAGGATTACCTTCTTTAGGAGTCCTAAACACTCCATCAGGACCACGATGATACATTTTCCTTTCCGGAATCATCTTCAGAGATATAAAGCTGCTTCCTGTTTCCATGTCTAGATTGTCAATTACAATGATTTCCATGCTTCCTTTTTTGCACACCATAGTGCCATCCTCTTTCTCGATCACCTGGCGTTTAGGGTTGTTGTTGAAATAGCTATATGAATCTTCAAATTCTCTTTTCAGTTGGACCTTGGTACGCATATCTATAGCCAAGAACTTATTGACCGTCATCCTTCGGGTTTCCTCCTTGAACGCCTCCATATCCAGAGTTCCTTCTTTGCACTTCTTCTGCAATTTGTCATTAAGCTCTTCCTCCTTTCGATTCTCCTCGTTCCCATAGTCTTCCTCTTCTATCTCTGTTCTTCTGTGGTCTAGGTTTTCTGATTTTTGTTCTTCCTGCTGTGTTCCTTCATATGACGTTCCTAATTCCTCAAAAGGTGGAAACGACACCGTTGTGCTAGAACTTTGGGCTTGTTCCTTTCAGCTTCATTGATTTGTCTTGTAAACCCATTATGGATGTTTTTGTGTTTCGGGCTTACACCTTGTAGAGGCCCTATGGAGTTCCATAGGCCTGCTACCAATGGGCTTGGGATGTTTAGGATTACTTGTCTAGGCCCATAATGTTCCAGCCTATTTCCTGTGATTATCACCTCCTCCGAACCTTCCAGATCTTTCTGGCTAACCCTCGACGCGACCTCCTTTTGCCAGCTGACCAGCTCATCATTCCGTACCCGAATTGTACAATTCCGAGGACGTAACGGATTTGTCGCTTGGAATATACCATTGATTCCCTCCACATCATTCTGGTTGGTACGCCTCGATTTCATCATCTTTTTCCTTTCCTCCCAGTTTTCCACGCGCTCTCTCACCTTTTCTTTTTGAGTAGCTGGCAATTGTGGCCTACGCGCCGTCATCTCCTTCAACTCCGGCGATGAATACCGATCAGACTTAGGGCTTCGTCTATAGAAGCTAAGCCTTCAATTCTCCATCGCCTTCATGTGATTACCATACCCAGAATTTAAACCTTCGAGTTGATTGAGGAATTTGCACTCCTCCTTTTCATGCCCTAATCTTCCACACCGATAACAAAAATTCCCTAGTTTCTCGTATTGAAAAGGGATGCAATCGGATATACCTGTGCTCATCTGCAGAAAAAAGCCCCTTTCTAAGGGCTTGGAGGAATCAATCTCAACTCTGACCCTAATTGGTGAAGTTAGGGTTTCTTCCTCATCCCCATCATCGTCTGCATCCACTTCCAGTACCTTCCCAATCAGAGCACCAATCTTTTTTGCATTTTTTACTATTAATTTCTCCAGTGGCATCTTGTGAATTTGAACCCAGAACTCACAATTTGTGAAGCACAAATTCTCTGGCCTTCTTTTTGGTTGAAATATTCTCATTATCATGAGATTGTTTTGAACATTCCATGGCGTGCCTTTCCAGATTTTCTCGCAGTCTTCTCCATCTTTGAAGGTGAATACGAACAGATTACTTCCTCTTGCTTCCACTGTAAATCCATCCCTAATTTTCCAGATCGCTTTGAAGATTGCTTCAACGTTCGCCAGACGAATCTCCCTTTTTGCTAGAACCTTCCCATATAGACACTTCTGGTTCAGATTTTCTACGACGTGAGCTCCATCTTCTAAGAATATTGGTGTTTGCTGATTTCGTTCCCCTGTTTGTGCCTCCATTTCTATGAGAAACAGAGCTAAATCACAAGAGTCGAGCATAAAAAGGTTTTGGGGAACGACCCTTCTTTGCTTGTATTTCATATTTGAGACAAACAAAAGAGTCGTGAAGGAACATAATTGTGAATAAGCAATCCCACCCAAACGTGAGTGAGATAAGAAAAAACTGTTCCGGTGAGAAAACGCCGGACTCAAAATATCATAGCCGGTAACAACACTAGAAGACATGAAACGAAGAGAGGAAAGGCATTTCACTTTCTAATTTCTCTCTCTAGACTTTTTTGGCACTACAAGTACTTTTTTCAAATCCCCACATAAGTTAGTTTTATAACAAATATCCCACATACAAAACAACTTTCACCAAAAACATCAACACTCTTTCTCACAGGTTCATCCACCGGTGCACGTGATCTTTTTCTAATATGTGACGCCGATTGAGGAGGGGAGGGTGGTTGCGATGCTAATGAGTAGGGGATATGGGAGAGAAAGTTCTTGAAAGAGAGAGAGAGAGACATTGTAGGTGTGTGAGAGTTTTTTAGAAGCTAGTGATCGAGAGAAAACAAATAAGTTTTTTTCTTTCAGAAAATGAAGAATCTATTAATAGGTAGGCATGAGTCATGGGTGTGTATCTTTGCTTAAGTTATGTGGTTCAAAACAAGTTGTAAACTGGCTAATTGATTGTATTGACCTGTTTATGACCCATCCAAAAAAACCATCACGTTTAAATATATGGAGTGGGTTTAACCTATATAAAAATAAACTCATTTTTAAATGGGTCGTAACCTCTCCAACCCGCCCGTTTGACACATTTATCAGTGACATATATCATCCCACTAACCGCACCACACGTAGAATGTACGTGTCGTGAAAATTCCACACACTTAAAAGACGGGTGAAATGTCATTTTACAAACAAAAAGAGGTGAAAGTGTTACCTATGGTAGTAGTATTGCATAATTGCTCACGGGGCGGACATGTCGAGGCGCGAGATTCTTTATCGTACAAATGATATCTTCCTTTATTTCTCTGGTGAGAACTGTCAGTAGAGACTAGTCTCCCTCTAGAGTCAGTCGTACTCCTCCAAAAGCATTACCGTTACCGGCAAAGAGGAGGAGGAAGAGAGAGAGAGCCCGAAAAATACGGAAAAATGGGGTCCCTCGCTGCTATAATCGCCTCACCACCACCGTCCTCCACAGCCCTATCCTCCATATGCTCTCTCCGACCCCACCACCTCCCTACCACCACTCTCTCTCCTCCTCCAACCACCGCTAATGTCGACGGTTTCCGCCGGTGGTGTACGCCGTCGAACCTCGGAAGCAATAGGTTCCGTCCTTGCTTCTACTCTCCGGCGGCAATCGACGGCGCAGTCGTGCAGGACGCCGCCGCGGCGGCGGTTGTGATGGCCGGCGCTTATGCTCTCGTACTCATCTTCGACACTCTCACTCAACGCGATCTGATACAACAGGTAAATTACTCAGAAATTTAATTATTTTTCGTTAATCGCTAACCACAATTAGGGATTTGATTTGATAAGGCTAGCTAGCTACTGAGAAATCTGAGCCTTTTGTGTTGAAATCGCGATTCTGCCCCAGTAGTTTCTCTTCCCAATTCATTCTCGTCCTCAATATTCTGCAACTGTCTAAATATAGGTATATGCATGATGAGTGAATGAATAGTTCTACCTCCGTTCTGTCTGAATCTTTACATTTGACTTTTTTTCCGAAATCGGGTCACTTTAATCCCGAAATTTGGATAGCCAAACGATGCAGTTTTTTAATAATTTTTTGACGGTGTTGTAAAGTGAAGGCTACTCTACAACATCGTGTAAAAATTATCAAATTCTTGAATCGTTTTACTAATTAAATTACCAAATTAAAATAAATTGCCAAATTAAAGTGATCAAGTGAAGTGATAAAATGAAAATGATAAAAATTCAGAGAGAAGAGAGGAAGTACTATATATGGAATACAAGTTGATAAAACGAAGCTTTCATTCAAATCCTTAGTTGCATTCTGGTTAGTCCTAATTAACTTCAGGAAGGGGTAACTTTCCTATTAAACCCATAGGCTATATTTGGGTAAGGTATAATCACTGAGGGATAAGAAATTGTCCGTATCCCAACTCATACCTAGCACTAATGATAGTCAAATCACACCTTATATCCCAGTATATGTCATACGGTATGCTGCAATTTCTTATCCCCAACCCAATTGAGGCCAAAAGGTATGTTGCCAAGCAAAACAATCTAATGCTGTTTATTTTAGTAGTAATCGACAAATTGATTATAATAACAGTAGCATTGTGCTAGGTGATCATTTGGTGATATTTCTCGTAAACTATATATCTTCTTGCCCAAATGATTCACCTCTCCAATCAAATATGGTAGTAATAGAAGCTTTGTTTGAGGGGTGGTATGGGACAATAATTAGGTGGATGAAATACTGCTCTTGTGTGGTAGAGATGGACCTTGTTAGGTTTATGCATGTGATGATGTACTTGTGTTCACTTTCCAGCCAATACTATTGTGGGAGTGGGGTACGTTTGGTGCACTTTCCTTGTCCAAGCCTTCAATGTATACCCATGTCCTGCACGGGCGGATCTAGGAATTTCTCTCATTGGGGGCTATTTTTTTTTAAAAAACAACAACATTTTGATGAATAAACATAATACTGAGGTTTATTTGCTTGAATTCTGTTGGGGCTAAAACAAATTTGTTAGACAAAATAAAAGGGTCAAATTACAATTTCGAAAAATTGAGTGGGGCCCCATTCTTTACTACATAGATCCGCTAGTGGATCTGCATGTCAAGGTGGCAGACCGGATCGACCCACGTGCCAAAATGGCCCGGTCCGTGCCCAAGAAGGGTCAACTCGGCCCACGCACGGCCCCTCCACCTCTGACCCGCACCCGGCCCGCTCAAAGTGGAATCCAGCCCGTGCACGCACGGGTCATGTTTCTCCTGAAGATAACCCGGCCCGGCCCCCGGCTGCGCACGACCTACACAAAAACGGGCCCTCCACCCTCAACCCGTGCACGACCCGCCCCCATCACACCCGGCACGTGCAGAGTTTCGCGCATTCCGGACCCGGCCCGCCCAAACCTCTTGCACAGCCCGCGCCCAACACGCTATCCCTCAGCCCGGCCTAAACACGACCCGGCCCAACCCGGCCCGCTCGCACCTTGATCTGCATGACTTGGGTGTCTTTGGCTTACCAGCATGTATCACTTTTCTGGAAGCCCCTTGGGCAAGAACTCTATTTTATAAACAAAAATCACCCAATTACACAAATCGTAAGATGAAGAGGAAGCCGATGCAAAGAGCAAAGCTATGTGCCTAGTGCATCCCAACGTGCCCCTCCCAAACAGCCGACGTTTCTCATCATCTCTCACTTCTATTTTCACAATAAGAATGTCATAACATGTAACATCCCTGTGATTATCAACAATCTAACCTACATCCCCAGAACTATATTCCTTTTGTTCATTTTGACTCCTGGTTATGTAAGACAAACACAAATCAATTCCGAAACAAGTTTCTCCACTGAAAAGTTCAAAAGCTCATGCAAAAAATAGGATAAAGAACAAAATTTTGAAAATAAATTAATACATGGTTGCTGCATATGTATAGCATGCTTCCCGATCCATGTTACTACTAGATAGCTTTCCGTATGGGTGAAAGGCCGTGTCGATTGGCATGTTATGATGACTGAGGAGTGGTGGAACTAGGTTCCTTTTGCTCATTTGCGGTCATCTAGTTAATTGCTTGTAAAATCAGTACCTTGTGATTTTCCTGATTTAGAGAATGACCGGGTTTTCGTTGAAGTTGTTCTTGATCGGAATGGTCTAAAGAATTGGGAAAAACTTTGCTTATTTTGGTTGCCCCAAGAAGTGGTGAAATCCCTGTGACATTGTACCTAACAGTGGTTTTATGCATCATTTAACTAGATTACCTACATGAGGGGACACCCATTATTAGAAGCGAGTTTTAGTGACAGCTGATTTAATTTTCCAACAGAAACAGGCAGTTATTTGATGGCCATTTTGCAATCGGTTAGTTTGACAATACTCATATTCAAGATTTCATTGGAAATAGAGAGAATTTTCTAAGTTAAAAGGTGTAAGGACTCCTAAGAAGCATTAGTGTTGGGTAAAAACTGAGTATACATGGGCGTGAGAGCACAATATGCTCATTCTTATCATTCACTTAATGGTTTTTTAATGAGAGCACAATAAGCTCGTTCTTACTACCTCTATTTCTATGGGATCTTCCCACTTCACTTTTGTCACTATTCACCCGGTGAATAGATTAGCAAAACGATGCAACTTTTTGGTAATCTTTCCATGGTGTTGTAAAGTTCTATAGCACCATGGAACTTTACTCTACGACACCATAGAAAGATTACCTAAGAGTGTAATCGTTTTACTATACAAATCACTGAGTCAAAGTGACATAGATACGGGTAAAAAAAGTCAACTGGGATAATCTTATAGAAACGGAGGTGGTATCATCCACTGAGCTCATGTTTAATATAGCACCAACTGTTATTTTCTGGCTCCAACATAGGTACATCAACTTGCGAAGTGTTTAAAGCCCATGTTATGATTCACTACCTACTTCCTTGTTAGAAGTGCCCCTGCTTCTCTGAAAGGATCCCGACATAGTTATTATCTTGTTAGGCGTGTCCCCGCTTCTTTGGAAAATTTGTACCTAGGGTGAGGAATCAATAACATTGGCATAACAAATTAACAAGGCTTTCAGGGTCCCAACATAATTACTGAAGTATCATTTAATTTATCACTGGCCCTTTTCTTATGTTGTTTTTATCTTGTTTGAGCAGAGTTTGAGCAGAAAGCTGGTACATATATTGTCTGGGTTGCTATTCATGGCGTGTTGGCCAATATTCAGGTATTTTCTATATTAGTAGTTGTGCATGTCTTTTTGCCAAGAAAGGAATTAGAAGGAAATGGAATGATCTATTGCATTTACCTTTCGGCTAAATAAAAAAATTTGGTCTGCAAATGGTTGCTAGCCTAGTTGGTAAAGGCTTTGTAAGCACCATGCATTGGTGAGTAGGGGCGGACACAGGAAACTAAACAGACCAGGGCACTATGATTTGAAACGGAAATTGCAAGGGCACAAAGTCACAATTCAAGATTTACCTGAGGCACTTTTACAATTATGGCAAGGACACTCGTGAATAATTTTATGCAGAATAAGGGTAAAACTATATATTTTTTTAAAATGAGTAGGGCACGTGCCCACCCATGCCCATGGTAGGCTCCGCCCCTGCTGGTGAGGGTTCAATCTCCACCGTTCACACACATAAGATGGTAGGATAATAATAATTGATGTTCTATGTACTTAACCCAAAAAAAATTGATCTTTTGGAAACCACAATTTACTCTCCTCACTTCCTAGCTTCTTTTGGTTCATTGTCTGTTCCGGCTTCCACTTTCCTCTGTGACAGATCCAAATTCAACAAGACATGACCATGAACCCAATATTCTCAAACCCTTTTCCAATGTCAAAATTTGTACCTCACTAAATGGTTTCATCTGATCTATTTCATCCTAGAATAGCACATCAACAGGAGCTCGCTACTTTGCCTCTTTGATTCCTCTTGCAAATTGCTTGAGGCTCTTGACTTACGGCCTCTCCCTTGCTACTGATGAAGGGCTAGTAAAATCAGTTACTCGAGAAGGCAATCCAGAGTAAAGTCTCCAACTTTTCGCTTATCATCAGTTTCTTCTACTACTATAATGGCGTCTCTTCTCTGATTCCAGTTGTTTATTTCTTCTTAATTAGGGAGTTGCTCAGAGGACCCTTGTACTATGTTCTTGCACTTATATTTTGCGTCCTTGTCTTTTGGCGCGACTCCCCAGTTGGGGTGGTGTCCCTTGCAATGATGTGTGGAGGAGACGGTAAAAACTTTGCGTTAACATCAAGTTATCCACCCAACCCGCCCTTAGTTCTTGCTTATGTCTTTAGTGGCTTTGCAGGTATTGCTGATATTATTGGAAGGAGATTTGGATCCATGAAACTTCCTTATAACAGATCGAAGAGTTGGGCTGGTAGCGTCTCCATGTTCATGCTTGGTTTCTTGACTTCAATAGGGTGAGTTTGAAAACCTTACACCGTTTCATATGTTCTACCTCCTCCTCCTGCTTTCATGTGTCCTGCTTTAGCTGCTTACAAAACATTTTGAGGAGTTTATCTGATTATCCAAAGTGATATTTTTGTAAGATTTAAAAACCTAACATCATGCGGCTAGTCAAGTGACCTGCTTGTTGTACTTAGTTAAAAAAAAAAGCAGGACAGATAAAAGCAGACAGACAGAGGTAGTAGTATTTATAAGGTATTAAGATTTTCCTTAAACGTGCCAAGATTGATTAGAAGGCGTTCTTCGCGTGCTTCTCTTTTTCTTTCTTTTTATTAGGATGCTATACTACTTCTCGGCACTTGGTTACTTCGAGTTGGATTGGCTTTGGACCGTGGAAAGAGTTGCTTTAGTTGCTTTGGTTGCAACTGTCGTTGAGTCTCTCCCGCTTGCAGCAGTACTGGACGATAACATCTCTGTTCCTCTAGCAAGTATGATCACAGCTTCGTTATGTTTCACTCAATAGCATTTGCTGTCAAAAAAGACTCTGGAACAATTGGTTTCCTTCTAAGAAAATTGCTGGAGTGAAAGCGATCCATGTACATCCGGTTGATGATGTTGTCTATGCGTTGAGTGTGATTTTGTATCGTTGCATCAATGCACATTTACAAGTGCAAAAATATGGTGAATAAATGTTATCAGTTTTGAGCAGTGTTGTCTTTATCGTTATATCAACTAATGGCTTACCTAAGCCCAAACAATGGGAGAGACCAAATTTTGGGCAGTAATGAGGCTTCTTTAAATAGTCTCATATGCATATACCACGTTTCACACATTCCGATTTTCAGATATTTATCTCATTGCATTTTTAATATATATATGTATATGTAATAAAAAAAAAATAAGATAGAGCGGAATGTGTCCCATATATTTTCCCACATATTTAAAGAAGGCATTTCATGATTACATTATTTATTTTGAGAATGAAATATATTTTAATATTACACCATTAATCTTGCCTACACAATTTATAAAGTTCTAGAAGAACAAGTCGACAATTATCGCTTCAAACGACTCATGAGCATTTGTACGCTCCAACATCACCACCAATTGGCTTAAGTGGTTTTTTTCCTCCATCATCTGGAGCAACGAGAGCGGTGAAAAAATAATCCGTCTACCGTGATAGCATAATCCGGCATCCACAAGAAATTCACAGCCAAACTGCAAGACCATGTGACACATAACGCCACGCTTATGTGGTAGATAACTACCTTATTGTAGATAAAATCAGCACTTAGGCGGTAGTTGGCCGCCCTATGACAGAAGAGACCCGCTCCTATGCGGTATTTGGCCGCTCCTTGGCGGAAAAGAACCGCTCATAGGCGGTAGTTGACCGCCCCTTGGCGGAAGAGAACCGCTCCTAAAGCGGTAGTTTGCCGCTTTAATGCGGTAGTGGCTGGCATTTGACAAAAAAATTGCTCTTAAGCAGTAGAAACTGAAAATACATAAATAAAGCAACAAACTCCGGTAACAAGAAGAAGAACAGGGGCCTCGCGGGGGACGATCCCCTGTGTTTAACGAAACACAAAAAGTGAGGGCACCGTTTTTCATTTCATGTTTACATTTTGTTACAAAATAACCCATAAACTTTATAAGAGTAATACTACGACAATAAATCTTGTAATATTATGGTACGTGCATGTAAAAATTATGAGATACCAGTCTGTCTCTCCTTTGTGTTTCCAATTTGACTTTTGTCACTATTCACTAGGTCACTTTAACCCGGTGATTTGAATACCAAACCGATGTAATTTTTTGATAATTTTTTCATGGTGTTGTAGAATAAACGTTGCTCTATAATACGGTGAAAAAATTATAAAAAAAATCGTATTATTTTACAATCCAAATCAACCGGTCAAAGTGACCAGATACGAGTCAAAAAAGTCAAATGAAAACAAAGAGCAGAGAAGGACTGGTATGCCACATGGAAAAAATTTTTGACTTAAAACTTTGTAGAATTTATGTTATTCACAAACCTAACAAAAATATAAAAATAATAGTATATGTTATGAATATATGTAATAAGATAAAGCGGTGTTGATTCATACATTTAAGTGCTTTGCATTTTTATTCTTTGACAGCAAGACTTATAAACTTTATAAAAGTCAGTAGTATGACCTATAAACTTAAGTCGTGCTATGACCTATAAAACTTTAAAAATTAAGGTACACACATGTAAAATTTATGATATATACTACTCATTTCATGAAAGTATACTTTAATCCAAATATTTTATAGAATTTGTATTATGACCACACAAAAAAGAATCAAAATGATGGTATATCCGGTAAACTTAGTAGTACAATTTATGACACGAAAAAAAAATCAAAATGACGTTTTTGATACAAATTACCATTTTAAGTACAAAATGACACAATCGTTTGGTGAATGAATCTCAAAGTTAGACACACTAAAGGGTAAAGTGTATAAGACGCTGTCACCCCTTTTAGTTTTAGAAACGATACTTTCACGCTTCCACCCCTTCCATGTGCCCAAACTTTCATGACACTTGCATCCAATAAAACTATTCCACAAACTTCTTCTATCAGCAGTGGAGCCCACCCCGGACTAACAAAGTCACAATTTGGCAGCACAAGTATCATTCCCCAAACTAAAAGGGGGTGAAAGTGCCTTTTCATCAACATGAGGGGGTGAAATTGTCCTTTCCCCGGATTTTAATGGCAAAACATCAGCATCACCACCACAAAAGCCTACTACTATGCTCAAGAGAACCAGCAAAACACACTCCATTTTTGGCTTCCCCATGTGCAAATGTGCAATGCTATATCCTTCCACTCTAGGGTTCCGAACCAATCCCATAAAACTAATCACAGAGAGCTTTCCATTACAAAATTCGAATACACAGAACGCTATTTTTAGGCGAGAGCGTGAGTTTCGGGCATTTATAAGCCACAAAATGTGATGTATTGGGGCAAATCACAGAGAGAGATGTTGTATGTGTTGAGGTTGAAGAAGAAGAAGAAGAAGAACCAGTAGGGCTTGATAATGGAGAAGGAGTTTGATTCGAAGCTTAAGATTCAGGGCAATTCGTCTTCGTCGTCGTCGCTGAATGTTGGCGGTGGAGGTGGAAAAGAGGTGCAGAGATCTAGGAGCTTCGCGTTTAGGGCTCCACAGGAGAGTTTCACCATAAACGACTTCGAATTGGGCAAGATCTATGGCGTTGGTTCCTATTCCAAGGTAATAACACCTTTTTCAAATTAGGAATCGTTTGAAAAACAAATGAGAACTGCAATTCATTTTTATCTATCTTGTATGTAACTGTGTTGCATGTCTAATTCACGTTCATGAGAGGATAGATTTTGGTGCTGTGATGATTTTCAATTCTCTGAAAATTTTCATTTTTTCATCTTTGAATTGGATCTCAATTTTTTCAGGTTCCGTGGCCTCTCTTTCGTGGGAAGTGTTTTACTATTTAGTAAATTGTATACCTTCATGGAAATTGCAATTGAAAGTTTTATGTAATTCTTCCCATTTATTTACATGCAAAGTCTGGCAAAGAGATTTATGTCGAAATGGGTGGAAATCGAATTAAGTATGTTAAACTCATTATTGCAGGAGAGCTTTTATACAGTTGTTAGACGATGTAACAGCACCTTTGGCCGGGTGAAACTGGGGCCAATAATCATCACAAGGCATATTATTCAAATTTGAACACGAGGTTTTCATCTAGTAGAATTTTTTTCCCCAAACATCTAGTAGAATTTCAGTAGATAACTTCTTATCCAATAAAAGTAATGTGAAATTTTATGTCCAGCAACACCTAATCGTGGATGAATACGAGACAAACACTTCCGTTAGAAAAATTACTAAAAGATATGGAATAGGAAGAAGGTACCTGCACTCGAAAGGTATTTCTGATGTTGGTTGTCGTTCCATTCCAAACCAAAAAATTTAAACCTCTGAAAGGAAGATAATGAATGCAACTAGCCTTTTTTTTTCCCATTTACTTCCATTCATTTTGTCCACGTAACTTCACAACTATTGAATTAAGATTGCCAACCAACTCACAGTTCTTTGATGCTAGCAACTTAATAATTTTAGTAAAGACATGTCAAACCAAAAATGTATACATATTGAGCCATATCCGTGGGGCCCAATTTGCCTACAAAGTTGAAATGCAGACGTACATCCAAAATCGATGAGGATCCCAAATTTTGAGTAGTACAAAAAGCAAAACCTCTCACCTCAGCTTCTTGATCAAATAGCTTGACAAGTTACTGGACCTAAGCAAAGACAGTTGTGGTACATTTCAAGACAAGATTTGGTCTATGTGTAGGATTAATAACAGTTCATTATAATTATTCACTTTTGGTGTAAGGGGTATTATAGTAGCTTCTGTAATCTGTACTAACTGAATTCATAGAAGAGATCGACAGCGGATATAAATCTCTGCAGTTTTTGCATTCTCGTTGATATAAAGGCAGTATTTATCAAAAGATTGATAATGACTTAATCTTGTTTCTTGAATAAGAATCAATGATAGGAAGAAGGAACAAATGCCTTTGTGAAAGTTAAATTGTGATCTAGTTGAGAGTCTAGTTGAGTTATAGTGTGAAGAAGGAACAAATGCCTTTGTGAAGGCATGATCATAATGGCTAAAGTGACTCAGTTTGTCATTATTTTAACTACGATATAGCTCGAGTAGCATTTTCAAACTTACTTTGATTTTCTGTTCTCTTGGTTTAGAAGATTGTCTCATTCGTTAAATAAATCTTGCATTTGTTGGGTCTAAAATCAGAAAACTTATTTCCATTGAAGTCTTCCAGAGCCCCATAGAGATTTTTTGTCGACATGCATTTGATCGCATACCCATGAACTACCCTCGTGTAAAAAGAAGCAAGAGAAACTTTATCCAACTTGGGCTTCACCATTTATTATGCTACTGCTGATTTTATTAGAGCTTGGCATATCTCAGACTTGTCTCTTGTCAATAAACTTGTCACATCGAGTAGTGCTTTGACTCATCTCTAGATTAGTTACTATGTGCAATAAGTTACTACCAAGTTTATCCAATTGCTCCGTCGCAAGCCTCAACAACCCATCCTAGCTTATGGCTTGTTAATTACTATAGGTTCCAGCTTATATATTGAATCTTGTGTTTCCGTAGTCTGGTTCACTTTTAAATAATTTAACACATATGCGGCACAAGATTAATGAAACAGACATATGGTGTGTTGTATGGCTTCCCATTCTTTTCACAGGTGCTGGATGGGTAAATGATAATATTTTTTGCTAATGATTTGTCTAAGATATCGTTCTGGTGTGGTTGTTCCCTGTAATATCATAAGGTAGTTGATAATATTTTTTGCTAATGATTTGTCTAAGATATCGTTCTGGTGTGGTTGTTCCCTGTAATATCATGAGGTAGTTGAGTCAGTGTCATCAATCCTGCATCTGGATTTGTTTCTTTCCTCTTATTGTGGAACTCTTGTTACTGTATTATGAACTTTTTGATTGCATCTAACTATAGATTTTGCCAGGTGGTGCGAGCAAGAAAGAAAGATACAGGCGTTATATATGCCTTGAAAATTATGGACAAAAAGTTCATTACTAAAGAAAACAAAACGGCTTATGTGAAGTTGGAAAGGATCGTGCTAGATCAGTTGGATCATCCTGGCATCGTCCGGCTCTTTTTCACATTTCAAGATTCTTTTTCCCTATGTGGGTATATTGGTGACGTCGCAGTTTGAGATTTCATTTATCCAGCTATTTGATAGTTAGTCTTCACTTATTGGAGGCAATTAAAATTGTAATTTAACATTGGTATCTTTAATAATATTGTGCAGACATGGCACTTGAGTCCTGTGAAGGTGGAGAGCTCTTTGACCAGATAACAAGGGTTAGTAAATTCAGAACTCTTTGAATGTGTCCTAGCTGTACTATTTCATCAGCCCCAGGAACTACTTTGTTTGGAGATGAACTATTTAATCTATGTACACCTATGAACACAGATGTTTGAACTACCTTGAACTGTCAACACAATGTATTGCTTTTTGTTGCAAACTACAATTTGCTAGCTACTATCTTTGTGCATATATGAGATTGTAGTTGAGTTAAAAAATAAATCCAAATGAGAATTCCCTAGTTTTTTTTTTTTTTTTTTTTTTGTGTGTCTTTTTCTTCTATGACATCTATTAGTTCTTATGTTCAATATCTACTAAACTTGAGTGTACGCAGAAAGGCCGTTTGCCTGAGGATGAAGCTCGGTTCTATGCTGCCGAAGTGGTGGATGCTCTTGAGTACATACATAGTATGGGGTTGATACACCGAGACATTAAGGTAATTCACCTCTCAAATAGCTGTCTTTTGCTATTTGAGACAAGCTAAGAGATTTCTTCAATGGCAGCCAGAGAATCTGTTGCTTACTGCAGAAGGACATATTAAAATTGCTGATTTTGGAAGTGTGAAGCCTATGGAAGACAGTCGAATTACGGTCCTTCCTAATGCAGCATCGGGTAAATTTATTACTGAGGTAGGGAACATATCAGTACTATTAGTAGTGTGTTTAACTGCTGTAATTTATTCTTGTTGCAGATGATAAAGCTTGCACCTTTGTGGGGACCGCTGCTTATGTCCCCCCAGAAGTTTTAAAATCTTCTCCAGCAACTTTTGGGTAATGTTGGTAATTTTATTATGGCTGTCTATTGAGTGCTCCGCAAAAATAAACATTTGGAAAAGCGCGATATGTTTTAATTTAATAATCTGTTAGTATGTGTGGGACTGGAATTTAGTTTGAGCTTGTCTGGATACACGAAAATATCTGTCGGGTTCCCATTGTTTCTTTCTGTATTACATTATTTTTTTGCTTACAATGTTATTCAATCCATGTGTCATGACAAATTACGTCTTTTGGATTCTTGTGAACAGAAATGACCTCTGGGCGCTTGGATGCACCATATACCAGATGCTTTCAGGAACATCTCCTTTTAAAGATGCAAGCGAGTGGCTCATTTTTCAAAGAATAATTGCCAGAGATGTTAGATTTCCGAGTTATTTTTCAGAAGAAGCCAAAGATCTCATTAACCAGTTGTTGGTAATGTCAAACTTATCCAGCTTCTTTCCAAGTATAAAAAACTTGCATTTGCATTTCCTCTTTGTCATGATGTTGATTCATCTTTCCAGAATTTGTGACACTTTGCAGTTAGATCTGAATAAAAAATGACTAGAAAATTGGAATACTATGTGCAAGCTGATAACGTGTCAGACAGTCAGAGTATGTGCACATACAGTAAGCTGATAACTGGGAGCATAAATTTGTTACTAACAATTTTTTTTAATTCAACTGATAACTACGGCCATGTTTGAATGCGAGAGCGGTTGAGAAGAAATTGTAGTCAATAATCTGCGATTGAAAAGTCAATAATCTGAGCAATCTCGAAAATAATCTGGAGACCTACCTAAAACAGGAGTCCGGATTTGGGAAATAGGGTTCTGGAATTTCACAACAGGGTTGCGGATTTGGAAAGAGGGATTCCGGGATTTCACGATAGGGTTCTGGATTTGTACTGGTCAAAGAATTTTTGTGTGATAAATCATAAATGCCACGTGGCCTCGTGTGATTGGTCCATTGATAAAACAGGGTTCCCGAATTGATAAAAGGGCTCCGGAATCTGGAAATAGGGTTCCAGATGTGTACTGGTCAAAGCATTTTTTTTTACATAAATCAATCTGGAACCCTATACTGGGAAATAGGGTTCTTGATTTGACATAATCCAAACCATAATCTCATCTATCCAAACAACTATAATTAAAGTAGTTATAATGCCATAATCACTTAATCCAGCTTATCCAAACAGCACCTATATTGTTAACAGTTGCGCTGACAAAGTACTATAGGGATTTCACTGTTATAGGGATTTCACTGAGTTATGTGGGGTATGCAGTTTCCTTCATTAGAAGTAAACGCAATGTGCAGGGAAAAGATGTTATCATGCTTGAAATAGTTTTTTGAGATAATGCTTAAAATAGTAATATATAATTTAATTGGATCATTTTCAATTAGTAACCATTCAACTTATATGGAACAGGATATTGACCCCACTAGGAGACCGGGCGCTGGTCGTGATGGTTACGCTGCACTCAAGCAACATCCTTTCTTCAGGGGATTTGACTGGGAGAATTTGAGAGCTCAAACTCCTCCAAAAATTGCTTTGGAGCAAAGGGTATGCTTTTGTATCTTTCCCATTTTAAGGCAACGCTGACACCTAAACTATGGCGTGATAATTAAAATGATACCCAAACTATCTTTTTGGTCAATTTGCATCCTCAACATTTGGGTGCAATCCAAGGCTTCCATCCAGTTTTCCGATTTAATTTTTGTAAGAGGGAATAATATAGAAGTTTAGTTTGTATTTAAATCAAATTTGCAAGCCTATCCCTTCGCTTTAATCCCATTTCTCTCCATCCCCGACTCTATCTTCATCTCAGATTTTCTGTTGTACCTAATTTCCGCCGCTGCTCAACCAACTCACCTGACCACCACACAAGACGCAAATATTACTTTCTCATTGGAGTCCTGGAACAGAAAATATAGCAACCATAACAATGAATAAACATTCGCTCAATTACATTTACTTCTGAGGGTTGAATATGGGTTGAAGATGGAGATTGGGATAGGGAAAGGGCTGACCCATAATAAATCGGATTTAATTACGAAGTAAATTTACCAAAATAATTGTTTGCGCACCATTTTGACTATCACGTCATAGTTTAGGCGTCACTTTTGCCTTTTTTTTTCAATCATTGATAGTTTATTTATTAATCACAAGTTGATGATTGTCCTCAACAATGAATTTGAAGCTCTACAGGGTTCAAGAAATGTTAGATTTGTATGTGAGGACCTAATATAGCTTTTGCTGCAGATAGCGATGCCAAAATGTAATATGATACTAAAATAATATAGAATTGGCAGTTTCTTGCCTCTTCTTGAGTCCTCTTGTTTTGTGCTTTACGAAAGGAGGATGTGTCTGCTTTGATTTTGACTTTTCTCTCTGAACTTTGTAGACTCGTTCGTGTGAAAGCGATGAGTTCAGTGGTCCACTTTGTAGTGGAGATAATTCATTAAAACAAAGCGATGGAAATGCCAGCTCTGATTGTGAAGCTGGGCATATAACTAGGCTTGCTTCAATCGACTCATATGACTCAAAGTGGTAAGTCCAGCATTCTTCGTTTAGGTCTCTATGAATCTCTCAGCTAGGCAAAATTGTGAATGGAACAACTAAAAGAGGAAAGTGGACTATCTTTTTGGGAAATAATCCCAAATAGGAAAGATTGACTCTGATTTGTGGACGGAGGAGGAGGGAGTACTTATTACTATTTTGTTTGCATGAACTCTAATCTCTTTCTGTAATAGCTTTAATGTTTGCATGACTTGATTGAATAAACAATTTAATAAGCTTTTTTTTTTTTTTTTTGCAGGCAACAATTTTTGGAGAACGGGGAATCTGTTCTTATGATCTCAATGGTGAAGAAAATCCGGAAACTAACAAACAAGAAAGTTCAGCTGATCCTCACAAACAAACCAAAGCTGATGTACGTGGATCCTTCCAAGTTGATGGTTAAAGGGACCATAATCTGGTCGGACAATCCAAATGATCTAAACATCCAAGTTGTGAGCCCGTCCCATTTCAAGATTTGCACTGTAAGTCCCGATCCCTTCCTCCTTTCCTTGTTGGGGCCGCCCGCAGTTTCTCTCTTATCAAATATCAAGTATTACTCTTACTTATTATTGAGATCTGAATCATCTATAGGAGTTTCAGTTCTCTGTTTGGATCGCACCTTCTTTTGTTCGGTTCCCTAAAACAAAAGTATAGAGGAAAATACACAAGTTTTGATTCATAAGAGAGGGAGGGATCCTAGGGATACCAGATCCTTCTTCCTGTTTTAAATTTTAATGCTCAGCAGTCGGGTTTGTCCAAGGTAAGGTACACAGTTATGGACATGTAAATGTTTAGGAACAAAAGGGCATTCTTTGATCTAAATCAAGGAAATAGACAGAATGAGTAACAGTTCTTCGCAGTTGAGTAGAGAATGACATGTTAGTAGGTGGAGCTTGGTTTTGGCGACCCGTTTTATGTACCCGCCCGCTACGACCCATTTTTTTATAGGATCCATTTATTGAGCAGTTAGGGTTCGTAGCAGGTAGGCAGGTTGAGTGTTTTTTCTTATATCACTTGCAATTATTCTCTTGTAGACGGTTTCTTCTGTCTGATTAGTGAAGTCTCTGCAACTCCGTGGAAGTGGGCTGTTGTTGGCCAAACCACCTAAGAATCTTGCATGCGATCCATTCTTGTTTCCTATGATTGAACTTACTTTCTTGTTATGAACAAACTTGTCTGATTCTGTTTCTGTTTCTGTTTCATGAATGGTACAGCCAAAGAAGGTTTTATCATTTGAGGACGCAAAGCAAAGAGCACACCAATGGAAAAAGGCGATCGAGGCCCTCCAGAACAGGTGAGAGCTATTTGCATCTGGTCTTGGCATCAACTTCTCTCGGAGTGTAAGAAATTATAAGGAACGATTAGATTCCTTTAGGTGCTTTCCAGTGGATTTTTTATGTAAAGGCAGAGTTTTATTCAAGTTGTAGAACCACCATTTTCGTGGTGCGAGCACTTTTTTTTTGTTGCTCTTTTTTTTCCCCTTTTGGAAATGAACTGTTTCAACTTTTGGAGCATGGATTGCGATTTTGCTGGTGAAGTTTCCCGTCAATGTTAGCTTAAGATTGTCTCGAAATGTATCAACTTGGAACAATTACGTTCAGCTGCGTCTGGATTAAGGATTTGCCAATGGATGGAAACGGAAGCGGACGAATTTCTTAAGTAAATACATTTGTATATTTTTTTGGTCGATCTGATGTGTAAAATGAAATTTTAATGTTTATACAGGTGTTAAGTTTACGACTCGAGTTAATTTAGTGATATATATTTTCTTCTTCGTCACACGGTGGTTGCTAAAGTTTTGTGGTTTGGAGGAGGAATGGAAATTGACACATTTTTGTAAGTGGGGGGGGGGGGGGGGGGGGGGGGGGTCAGTTGCAAAAATATTTTCCTGTCTCGTGAGGCTGCCTTCGAGAGCTTTTTCTATGATTTGAATTGCGGACTATGGCACTTTGCCCTCCTCGTGAAAAGAAGCGAATGTGATCATGTTAAATGATGCTTTCATTGCAGCAGGAAATAGTGCAACGTTAGGAACCCTGTGAAATAGCATGTTTGTATTGAACAAACACATTTTTATTGCTGGAAGAGAGACCTAGAACACAAGTTTTAGGTCTCTTCTCTCGGAAACAAAACATTTATGTGTTGAAGAACTTTAGAATAACGAATAACTAACCACGCACCCAGATTACATTCACGAGACCCTAATCTAATGTTTGTTGGTCTTGGTTATAATCGTCGTGGAGTTTGAACCTGAGATTTCAAGGGGACCTAATTCTTGAGTCCCAAGCCTCACCAACTAGCCCTGTGAGCTGTGACTTGTTTGCTTTTTAAGTTAATATGTGAGATTGGTAAAACTAAAATTGGGATTGATTTTTGGCAAACAAAAAAGGGATTGATTGTGATGAGATTGATAGTGATGGATGAATCACAATGATGATGTTTGGTTGCTTGAGGATTATAGTAGTATTTTTTTTTTTTGAGATGCAATCTCACCCATTTTCATTCATCATCACAAATAATAAGTTTATAATGGTTGAAGAAAGCATAAACAAATAATAATAAATCTATACATGACTCAACAATATCATGTTGATCTACACCATTGATCTTTAGCGAAAATCAATCTTCAACATGTGATTCCGACGACTTCTCAACAATGGGACACTCGATCTTCACCACCAATCAACAACAAAAATATCTTTTCAGTTCCGCAATAGGGAGCAAAGATGGGACTGAGAGTGTTTATGTGCTTTCCTCAACAACAACTCCTGGCAATCACAACGAGTTCAAAGTGGATTTGAGAGACCAATTTAGACGGGAAGCAACCAAACCTGTTTTTTGTTCGGCCCACTAGGTGCCACGAGTGGACATTGCACATCACTTAGCTAGAGAATCATCGGCCGCTGCATTTGTGGTATCTACCCTTAGTAGAACAACTTTTGTACACTTGTATATTTCTTTATGGTTCTGGTAGTGATGTTTTAGTCTTAGTTGCAGCTTTTGACATGACTTGTAGATAGTGCTGTCACTCAGGTTTGGTTGTATACTAAACTCTCAGTTTGTTTTCTCTAATATATATTTTCTACGTTCAAACAAAAAACTTAATAAACTACTGATATTTCTATTATTTCAATTGCTCTTGAAAGGTTGAATAATGCATCTTAACTTAACATTTACTTTGTTACACAAAATTTTGATATTCATAAATCATAAAATTTGGAATATTCACAAATTTCTTCATGAGCGCTATAGCTAAGTTTCATTTGCATAAGTATGTTAAATGCAGCGAGTTCGACTGGCTAGCCTGAATTCCGGCGAACCTAAGTTCACCACAAGAATCTGGGCTTGGATGAGCTGACTTTGTTCCTAACTCGGGCGGGCTCGGGCAACTTGATCATGATCATAAGTTGGGCATGGGCTAGGACAATTGAAAGTTTGTAATGTAAGTATAAACACAAGATCAAATACTCTAGGGGGGGATTGAATAGAGTATGAAAACTTTTTCTAAAACTTAGTCTTTTTAGAAATTAAGAAAAGTCACTGGTTGAATCTCAAGGTCTTGGAGGTGTTTTGATAAAAGACAAAAGCTTTCTAAGAACAGGTGAAAGCTTCAAAGCCTTGAGTTGTAAGATACTCCAAGCCTTTGAACAACTTGTTTTGAGCTAGATAGTTTGCAATGATAAAGAACAATACTGTAAAGTAAGGAACACAAGGATTTTACAGAGTTCAGTCACAATTGAACCTAGTCTCTTCCTGAGGATCTAATCTCTCCAGGATTTGGAAAACACTTCTTATTAAACAACCAGATTTAGCCCTAGGTCTCAAGCCTAAGTGAACTGTCTTACACCTATACAGCTTGTGGTTCCCAACCTATCTAGTAACAACTACAATCTGTTGGAACAACAAGAAACTTCTAAGTTTGTGAGGCTTAAGAAATCAGAATGATAACACAAATTAAGTACAAGTATTGAAGAACACATAAAATAAATAAGCAGTGAAGCTTGATATGATCGATCTCCTTGTTCAGCAAAGTTGAGAGCTTGATTGATTGAAGAGTTGATTGTATGATCTCCACAACAGTAAACACTCTTCTTTTTGAATGATAAGTCCTCTCACAGTCTCTCCTCCTCTTTGAAATTTAAACTGGAGCTTATAACAAGCTGCAGTAACTGAATGAGAGATTTTGGGAACTGCCTCCCTACAAATCCTCTCCCAAACATGCTTCTTTCGACAACTATGAATGGATAGCCATTAGAATTTGTTGTGAGGGGTTTGAACAACGAATAACCCTGCGACAAACTTGATTTCAAGATCAAACAAATCCAGAAAATATATCAACATATTACTGACTGTTTGGCATAACAGTTTCTGCAATAAACTACGCCAAAATTTTGATAACAAGATAAATACCAGATCAGCAATATGTAAGGCTTGGGCGATCGCCCCCTAATGGTGACTTCAAACAGCGCTTTTTATCTTTCTTCAGGATTTGGCACACCCTTCGAACGGGAAAGCCCTTGATTAAGATAATGATAAAATTATGATTAAGACTTATAGCAAGCCAGTAACCAATCACATTACCACAGATATCATCGTGCAAGAAAGAAACAGTTAAGCTAAATAAGACTGTCAGCAGCTCAAGGTAAATCTCAAGGCCTTGGAGCTCTGTGACATTCTTCACAGTTTTAAGCTTATAGCTTTCTAATCCTTGATTCAATCAAGCTGTGAAACCTGTGAGTGTTAGAAACACATAGATATAGTCCAAGAATATTTGTAAGACACATTTAACCAATAACTGATCAAATGCTAAGCCTGCATACACAAGATTGTTAAACCATACTTAATCAATTCAAATGCAAATATAGACCTTCAAGACCTTGGATCCTTGAACATATGTTACCACTGTCTTTCATCATCTTCATATAAACATCAGCAGTTCATACTTCACATCAAGACATAGAAATTGAATTATCAACAATGATTTCAACCGTAGTGTCGTCCGAGTTGCCGTCCGAGTCACAACTAATCCAATGCAATTCAATCCGGTTAACCTATTTCATTGCAGTCCAGTCCAGTCCAGTCCTATTAGTCCGAACATAGATAAAACAGATAAAGGTCTTGTCGCGCAGGGGCACCACATAATACAATTGCCAAACTTGAGAGGCAAAAGTGAAACTCACTAAAACGATCCTTTTCCCTGAATAACAAAATTGCCACCTACCACAGTACCACCTACGCAGCCCTCTCTGCCCGCCTTTGTAAAAAATTGCTGCGTTTTGCGTACATCATTCTGCACCCAGCAGCTGACTCTCTCTCTCTCTCTCTCTCTCAGCGCCGGCGGATGATCGATGGCGCTTTCACGTCTCCGGCAACCGGTGATATCTCGCGCTCCTTCTCTCTTCAAGGCTCGCCTCTTCTCTCCGGCCACCGCCTCCAGATCCATCTCCCAGTACGCCCTCTCTCTCTCTCTCTGTGCACTCTTCGCGTTTCAATCATTGCAATTGTTCATATAATCTTCGTGTTTCCGTTTGATTTGTGTTAATGTTTTAGCTGATGATTGGGACTCCACGCTGCACATAGATCGGCACCACGACTTTTGTAAAAAAAATAAATAAAAAATAGTTAGGATCTGTTGATGTATTCTAATTGGTGTTGATTATGGCCAATGTGTTTGTTTCTAGATCAAATGGGAGTAATGAACTGATGAAAACAATATTCAGACTTGTGAATTGGAGGAGTATTGGGAAAATGTTTTATTAAAGGGGACATTAGAGACTAGAATTGATCAAGGCTATGTAACCAATTTGCTACTGTCTAATACTCTAATTGCTCATGTTTCGTGAAGATAGACTGAATTTATTTTTCTCTCTGATAATGATATTATCGGATTAAAGAGAGATGGGGGAAATGAGAGGTCACAGGTATCGTAACGTTATAGAGATAGTGAAGGAGCATAGGGAAAGACCTAGTCGGCCGAACCTCCACTCCCCTTACCGTACGTGATTCCATTTTTAACATGTCCGTAAAGATTTACCACTTTTTTGTAATATTATTTCTCTAATCGCAAAGCTAAGTATTTAATTTACTACTGTGCAACAACGATGCGTGGATGTGCTGCCATGATTAGTGTGCTTTATACGACAACACTGGTCTTGAAGGACAAGTGAATTGAAGGAGTATTGGGAAAATCTTTTACTATGGGGCAAATTAGAGACTAGAATTGATCAAGGGTTTACTGGGTACATAACCATTCTACTGCACAAATATTTACATGGTGTTGGTGTTGTCCATTCTACTGTCTAATGGCTCTTGTTTCCTGAAGATAGATTGAATTTATTTTCTCTCTGATAATGATATTATCGAATTAAAGAGAGATGTAGAAATGCAAGGTCACGGGTATCTTAACGTTATAGAGAAAGTGAAGGAGCATAGGGAAAGACCTAGTCGGCGGAACCTCCACTCCCTTACCATACGTGATGCCATTTAACATGACCCTAAAGATTTACCACTTTTTGTAATATTATTTCTCTAATCACAAAGCTAAGTATTTAATTTACTAGTGTGCAACAACGATGCATGGATATGCTGCCAAGATTAGTGTGCTTTATACGACGACACTGGTCTTTCTGGAAGCTATTGAACTCATGTTAAAAAGTTGTTCACCTGATGAAGGTATCAGATCAGTAGATAAACTAGTTAATAATAGTAAGAGTACCCTTGCGGTAGTAATCCGACTCATTTGTATTTAAGAGATGCTATAATTTACGCGAATTAAGATCTTCCAGCCTATTCCGACGGAAAGATGCATTCATACTTGAAATTTTGTATTCTTTTTGTGATTAACATCACAATTTAAGTTTATTTCCCAGACTCTAGTATATTCTATATCTCATAGAAGTCAGTCCAAACAAAACTTATGGTTGGGATTGATGACTTATATGGAAAACTCTTATAGCCTTGTAGGAAATGTATAAATCTATCAACTATTCCCATTGCTCAAAAGTACTGAAACGATTCTTTTGATAAGTAAAACATTCATATTAATACCCCTTCGAAATCTTAGAATTTTTGTAAGCTCTATGGTTAAAGTAACAAGCAATAAGATATGGATAGAAAAAGAAACCTTTTCTATCATAGGCTTAGAATGAGATCAAGAACAATAATATGTCATTCTCATTCCATTAAAACCATTGGGTCCATAGACTTATCAGAACTTCCTTAAATAAGCTAGCAGCCATTCCTCAATTTCGGAAACTCTCCGCTTTCCCCCCTACACAAGACCTACGTATTAGCTGAGGATAAATCTTCCACTTCATTTAGTGGAACAAACAAGAATCCGTTTGACCTCAAAAAAGTCAGTAATCAACATCCTCAATCAATATCCGAATTTGCAATGCAAGAAAAGAAGATCCTCCATCTCTACCTCTTTTCTACGTATAAGGCATCAATTTGGTGAAACATGCCCCTCACCGGTATTTTTAATTCTTTCAAAGAATGTAAGAAGAGTTTGGATTGAGCTCTAACTAGTTAAGGTAACAGCAAAGTGAATTTGTTGCATAGTTATGTGCTATTTCTTCATTCACTCCACGGGATATTGTTACAGTATTCTGCGTGAACTGTTCCTTTCTACTAATATTTTTGGTGGTTCTCATGTTTCGAGACAATTGTCTGAGTCAAAAGTAATTTCTGATAGGAATGACTTAAATGATTTACATTTGATCCTTCTGGCAAAAAGGTAGTTTCGTAAATAGATTTTTCACTGACCTTTGGGAGGGTAGATCTAGTAGTAGACCAACTATGAATTCAAATACCCTCTTCCAGTATAACTCTATGTCTTGCGTTCCTATTTCGGTTTGCTCAGTCTCTTGGTCATGAATCGGCAATGTTTGTATCGCCTCCCGGAAAGTTATCTCTTCTCAACATAGACATTTCTTAGTTAAGTGGCTCACAACATATGCAGTTGAGCGGATTGGTTATGTAAATCTTCAGTGGATGTTTCAAATATGCAATCAATTTGAGGAGAATTTGTTTCTCCGGCGACCGTTGTTTGTCTGTTTATGGAGGTGTAAATGGGTTGATTGTGCCATGCTGGTGTATTAAGATTGGTGCTTAGATATAAGCTGAGGTTCCGAGGGTTTAAATGGCATGGAGTGGATGATGAGATGCTTGCTTTGAGTGAGATGCGATGTCTTTTCTGTTTGGAACCTTATTAAGGCTGGTTCTCGTACTAGGTTATCTATTACACTTTCATAAGTAACACCAAAGATACGATTTTGCGGAATTATTTAATCCCACTTTTGCATCTTCGCTGCCCGCTTGCAAATATGTTGTTGCAGCAGAAGATGTCGGTATTAGTAATCCAATAATTGGCCATATGGGTCCAACCAGTGATCATATCCTCTTTGAACACATTGACGCCCGCCGCCACACCCCCACTTACGCCCATTCTGACCAATATAGTATACAGAACACATATATACCATCTTATACTATGGTCTATCTCATACTCCCTTGTCTTTGTCTAAGGGCCTGGATTATAAATTCTTATAGGATGAATATGAAGTTGGTATGGTATGAACAATGTGTCTTATTTGTTTAACCCTCGAGTTCCATGGCATACATTGCACTTTCTGTCTTGTAAAATATTGACAGAGCGATATTTGATCTTGCTCGAGCACCTTCCTCAGTTGGAAGTATCTACCTAAGCAGTCAGCTAGTTATATACGATTATGGTCTTTGTCATGCAACAGACAAATTGTCATTGTTTGTATGTTCTCTAATTTCTGACCTTGTCGTGGAACTGTTGCCAAAATGTTTGCAGGTTGCAAAAAGCTTTGGTAAAAGATGAGGGTGGAGTATTAAGGTTTGTACCTATTCTCGCTATTTACTTTCTTGTACTATTATTTCAAACATCGTCTTCTGTTCTTTTCTTTGCAACTAACAATCAGGATTTTTTTTAACTTAACACCATTGACCACCCCATTCAACTATATACCCCTGAAAGTAAGCTAATTAGTTACCATGAAAGAAAAACTTGTTACATCTTACCCCCAAACATTTAAACAAAACAGCGTAGGACACCAAGTTTGTTTAGGCATCTCGTACTTTGGAACATCAGTTTTGCCAGGACAATGGATTCACCATACATGGCTTTGAATATTTGCGGCTGCTATATCATGTCTGATAGATTTTGAAGTTAATGATTAATAATTCAATTAAATCAACATAGAGTAATGCCTAAGGAGATGCAACTGGGTAACTAGGAGATTGTCTTAGACTTGGGGTAGTTTTGGGGCATTGTATTTCCTTAAGAACTTAATTATTTGAAGATAGTCTGATTTCCTTATACTTACTGTCTTTATGCTTTCTTTGAGTCGTATTGCGCTTCATTGGCTCGTCTGTTTTGGAATTTTGGTGGCCGCTTCTCGATCTTGTTTCCCTGCTATAAGTAATTCAAGCGGCCTCCTCATTCTCCTCCCCTTCCTGAACCCTACTTCCATAAATCTGTCCTACACTTCACATCTCTAACAGTTGATGGTACACCCTTTCACGCATAGTTTTGGCTAACACAGGGCTATGCCTCAAAACATTTAATTCCAACACAGTACCACGGAATACCAGGAACAATCTTACACAGACACATTACTGTTTGCCCTTAGGCATCCATCGAAACAAAAACAATTTGTTGTATTGTTATCTTCTTTCGTTTTGCAATGCAATAATGATGATATATTCAGGTCTGAACATTTCACGGCGTTTTCTGGAGTTCATGACAGTGCTTCCAGGTTGAAGGTAAGTTTTAATACAATGCAGTATTAGATACTTCTTCCATTATACATCTAACGATAAATTGGAATTGTGCAGTCAACCAGCATCAGATGTTTCTCATCCGCAGGTATAGCATATGCATTTCATTTGTATTTTGTTTTATCTATTTGAATTTGGTTTGCTTGACTCGTGTGTTCTTATGATTTGCATGTCTTCCTCATCTTCACATTACTGAATAGAAATTCATCACATTAGTTTTAGTCTCAGGACTCAAGAGCTTCAGGTTGGCAGTTTTAGATGTCGGATAGCTTTGCATGTTACAGAAAGTGCACCACTAGAAACAGTTGTAGCTTGTAGACATGTAATCTTAATGAACAAACAGACAGTTATCAGCTCCCTTAAAGCCGGACCATGGAAGTCTACTCTTTCGTAGCTCAACCATGCATGGCATTCTCTCTAAGCTACCAGCCACAAGAGTAGCATTCTTGCGTTCATTCATCTTTCGAAAGAGTATAAAGCAGCTAAAGAATGAATCATTGTAGAGGCCCCTTAGAGCTAGATCATGAAAGCTTACTTATACAGAACCAACACCAGCATAAGGTTGTCTCGAGAGTATCAGGCCTAAACAGGATAAATGTTGGAGTAGTTCATCAATAGGAGTAAAATGTGTTTAAAGAATATGTTGTTGTAGTTTTGCACAGCAGGGTGGCGGTGTAGCGAGTCCTTCCATTTCTAAAATTATCATTTTAGAAGTTTTTCTGTTTATGAGGTAGGGGAAAGAGTCACCGGCTTTCTTCAATGCAATCTACCTGCATCTGTCCGGTGCCTATACTCTTATGCTACATGGTAGGAGGGTGTGGCATGCACTTACTTCGTTGTGGAAACAAGTGGTTCAATGACAAAAGCCTCTGGGTTTTACCTGGATTCCCTAGTTCATTTTCTCCTTCGTACAAGCTTGGTGGTGGGTGGGTGTGTGCCCGGGGCGGGGGGGGGGGGGGGGGGGGGGTTCACAGATGTGAAGTAACCTGGTAATGCGACTTCTTTGAAGCGAGAGAAATCGAAGAGTTGAGTCAACAGAGAATGTTCTTCCTCTCATCGCAAAAGCGCTCTACTGCAGATTTGAATTTGGTGGACTGTAGTGATACGGTGACGTGGTACAACGGATGCATTATTTTAAGACTGTTCATATATAACACATGATTAATGGTTGAATAATTTGATCATGCTCTGTTTATCAAATCACTGCATGGAAATATAAGTAATCAGTGTTTGATTATTGTGAATCAGAAAATGTTAATCATATCACCATATGGAAATAGTCTTATAGTAATACATCCCTCGTACCACGTCACGGTATGACGGTGGTACTGAATATCTACTCCTCATGCATTGGCCCTTTTTAGCTTTTTCCGAGATTTTTTAATATTGCTAAAAACTTCATGATTCATTTGTAAGAAGACATCCAATGTCATGCTAGTTTGTGAAAAGAATCATAATCGATAATGATGCCCTTGAAGACCGATGGTAAGCATGAGATGATAGTAGACTTCAATTTGCAATTTAGATGAGTTTAAAGGTGTGCAAATTGATAATTATAAATGGAATGTTGAATTTTTCGACCTAGTGACGACAAAGAGAAGAATGTGTTTCAGGGGATTAAAGATTGAGATGATGAAGAGAATTTGATGACTGAATTTGCAAACTAGTGAATTGGAGAATATGTTGAAGCATTGACATAATATTATATATTATTGGGCAGAAAACTTGTATCTATTTGACTGAGAGGAGAGATAGTTCCATTGGATTAATAAATACACATACAAAACTCTTTGTAGGATCTTTGAATAGGCCATTCTGATAGGTCCAAGTTAGTATTGATATCACCATGATGGTTGTTGCCTTGATTAAACAGGTTCAAATAATATTGTAGGATAACAGTATTGTCCATCAAAAGATAGTTTGAAGTATCATACAATTCTACGTGTTTAGTTACTTAAGATGCTTTTTATAAAGAAAAAAGTCGTACCATCTTTAGGGGTTTCTTCAGTTTCCTTTTTTGGCTTTCTTTCTGTAGTTTTCTATCTTTTAATGACATTTTGATAACCTATAAAAATGAACGAAATAACTCACAGTATTACATGTAAAACATGAAGCAATAAAGAAGCTAACCACTTATCAGTGGATATGTGCAAAAATAAAGCAAAAGACTCTTATTTTGCTATCTATTTCAGTTCATATAATTTATTGCTTTGACTTATTCGTGAGTGCAGAGACTCCTTTGCACACAGTCATCGGAATGCCAGCTTTATCACCAACTATGGTAAAAATTTGTGCCAAACGAAACATTTCTTACTTGTTTCTGATATATATTTTGTCAGAGTTTCCTACTCATTTTGAGTGAATAACCATCGGACTTATCTTTCCTTTTGTAGACTCAAGGCAATATAGCTAAATGGCATAAGAAAGAAGGAGACAAGGTTAGTTTACCATGAGAAAATGAAAATAACAATACTGGCTGGGTGAGCAGTTCTTAGATTTCATTATCTTTGTGAAGACAATGCAGCCTTCCCCGTGAAACATAGAGACAATTTCTGTGTTTTGCAGCAAGTCCTGCTCTTTGATTTTCAATTTTTTTTAACAGATAGAAGTGGGCGACGTAATATGTGAGATCGAAACGGACAAAGCAACCCTTGAGTTTGAATGCCTTGAAGAGGGGTAATTCTTCCTGTGATTTCTGATGATTCATTGTGGTTATGTGATTTTGCATTGAGCCTAAGGTATGAAGCAAGGGTGCGTCTGGGAGGCGACGCACCGTGCTTGTTGTGCATGTTGGTGCGGTAATGGCTGTTTTTTCTGTTAAAAAAAAGCTTACTAGATAAGTAGTTTCGAATAAAGATACCAATCATCTATTTCCGTATTCCTTAAACCACTTAACCATCTTTTTTAGTCAACCTAACTGACTACGAGAACCAGAGGGAGAGAAGACGAAGAAGAACAGGAAGATCGGACCTGGACTGTCGTCTTCACCTTCCTTGTGCGTCTTATTCATCTTCTGTCTCTGCATCTTCTCTCTTTCTCTCACATCTAATTTGTATGGACAAACCAAAACGTACAGACCTCTTAGCTTTAATATATTATGTTTTTTTTGAGAGGACGATATATTATGTTTTGCGTCTTCAACTTGTGAGTACATAGTATTCATTCACCCTTTTATTTTACCTTGATTAAGCCGAGAGTTTACTTTTAGAACCTAGAATTTTAATTGAACTGATAAAATATACAAGTTTGGTTTTCGTTTAGTTCATATTTAGCGCACTTGCTATATTAAAAGGTGCATATTCATGCTACAAAATTCAGTATTTGTAAATGAATATGAACACACGTAACGTCCTACAGATAATATAAAGGGCAGCCCGGTGCATGAAACTCCCTCTATGCGCGGGGTCCAGGAAGGGTCGGACCACTTATGGGTCTATTGTACGCAGCCTTAACTTGCATTTCTGCAAGAGGCTGTTTGCACGACTCGAACCCGTGGCCTCCTGGTCACACGGAGAAACTTTACCGTTGGTGTCAAGGCTCCGTGACGCACTTGCACCCCTACTCTTTGTAAATATGTCACACTTGTGCTTCTTAGAGGCTTAAGTTCACTACTTCCACTGAAAATCTGAATTTATTGTGTTAAGTTGAGTGATAAAATGTAGGGTTACATTTATTTATTTCGGTGAAAAATGTTTTGTAGCTATAGCTTAATCGTTTGGTTAGAATGTTATTTGCAGGTATCTGGCAAAGATTTTGGCACCTGAAGGCTCCAAGGATGTACCTGTGGGACAACCTATTGCAGTAACGGTAAACTTAGATACACTTGAACTTCTGTTATCTATATTCTTTCTTTTCGTTGTCTTCCCCTGCTGGAGAGATCAGAAGATATTCTAGTTTACTATCTCTGAACTCTAGTTATCATTTTCAATTAGTGCTGCGAGATTGATTCATATTCTACTATTCTGTTTTTCTAGAATGGTAGATCAATAACTTATCAGGGTTGTAAATGCTAACATGTACTGGGTGGTTTACAAGGTTGAGGAGGCAGATGATATTCAGAATGTTCCTGCTACTCTTACTGGTGAGAAAGAACTTAAAGAGGAAAATGGTACTCCAGAAAGTGAAACCAGTAAACAAGAAACCAGTACAAACACGATCAATGCGTCTGAACTTCCTCCTCATATAATTCTTGAGATGCCTGCATTATCTCCAACAATGGTAAAAGAATTGTATGATCTGCTTATTTTAATTGTTATTGGACGTTACAATTACTGTTTCTTGCTCGCTTGCAGAGTCAGGGAAACATTGCTAAGTGGATGAAGAAGGAAGGAGACAAGGTTAGTTGTACTCGATGTGAGATCATTAAAGCAACTAAGTCGATGGATCTGCTTTATTTTTGTTCTTACAATCTTTTTTCTTTATCTTATAGATACAAATCGGTGATGTGCTTTGCGAAATAGAGACTGATAAAGCTACAGTTGAGTTTGAAAGTCTTGAGGAGGGGTAACACTCTTTCCTGGACCTTAAGTTTAAACATTGAGCATGGATAAGTTATAGATGATAAATACAGCAGTAGTTAGATATCTTTAGTGATTCTTCTGTCGAATGTCGCTGTTGTTAATAGCAAGGAATTTTTAAACAATCATAGATTCATAAGATCTTCAGAACTTGTTCTTTGCAATAGATAATGGTAGTTATTTGAGTTTTCATGTTCACAACCTCAAGCGTAGTGTACTCAGCATCAACCAAATGATGTAAAAGAGCCGTACCACCTTGGTATTTTACATAGGTATTATGACTAAAAAACTAGTATGGATATCATCCTTGTCGGTTTCTTGGAAATCCTGGCTGCAAGTTATATTGCAGTGCTAGTTTATGCATGCATATGCTCTCATGATGACTCATCTGATATTGAAATATAGTAGTAATCTATTTTTTGGACTTCAGTTTTACATTTGTCATGTGTGCATTTGCTTACCTATCTGTTAATGGCTGCAGGTTTCTTGCCAAGATACTGGCACCTGAAGGCTCAAAAGACATTTCTGTAGGACAACCCATTGCAGTAACTGTAAGTTGATAGAGTTCCTGCATTCTTTAACTTTCTTAATCAGTTATAGTCAAATCAATAAGCCATTTTCTCAACAAGCTCAACTTGTCTGCATAGATAAATCATAAATGGATGAATTTCCTCCCATTGTTGATTTTCTGATCCATCTTATTCAATATTTTTTAGTGAATTCATATATTATTTTCTATCAATTTTATCCTTTGCCTCCGTTCAGTCTTTTAATCAAATCACCTTTTCTCTCAGTCACTCTGTGTATCCAACTGTCATACGGTTTACCATTGCCATAAGAAATCACCGTAAATGGTTTTACCTCACATTCGCAGTTTCTAAAATTCAAAATGATATAATTGCATGTGTTGTCTCTTCTGCTCGCACTATCCTCCATCTTGACAACATCCATTTGGCGATTGGGTATTTTAATAGCAGCCGTTAACTTGGTGGTACCTTACATCATTGTGTGTCTTTCATTGGTCCTTCAAAAATTCCCATGTAGCTTAATTATGTCTCATAATTAACATCTAGCCATCTAGGACACGCTTGTCACTCAAATACTTGATTCTATGTGCTCTATTCTCATCTATTTCTGGGCATGTACGAGTAATTGACCCGATTGTATCATAGATGATTACTGTTGGCACCTTTTGTCCATCAGTCCTCACCTTATACTTTCGCCAAAGTCAATAGTCCATGTATTCGTCCTTTCTTCTCCCTTAAGAATCTAGATTCTAATTCGTCTGCATTTTTAACAGTCTTTTGGTTCATCAGCTAAAACACAGTCATCCATGAATAGCACACACCACTATCTATTACCTTGCTTTGGCTCTTATCAGGAAGTAAATTTCATCGTTATGACGTTATGTATACTTAATCAAGCTGGAGACCCAGCTTAACTACCTCCGAAGTGTCCCAATTCAGTCTTTCATTGTTTTTCTCATGTTCTTTGGAGCCGCGATATGGACGTGGACTTAGACTTACTCATGATTATTTTCCAGGTGGAGGATGAAAATGATATCGAACTTGTCAAGACGTCAATAAGTGGTGGGTCGTCAATCAAAGAGGAAAAACCCATCCACCAGGATACGAAAAGTGAAACTGGAAAACATAAAAGTAAAAGTATTTTCAGTAGGATTAGTCCATCTGCAAAGCTGTTAATTTCAGGGCATGGATTGGATGCATCGTTAATAGAGGCATCAGGTCCACGAGGTACTTTACTTAAAGGAGATGTTTTAGCTGCAATAAAATCAGGCAAAGGATCCCTTAAGACTTCGGAAAAGAAGACATCGCAGTCACCTCAGATAAAGCAACAGACTTCTCATGCAGCACCAGCTGAATCAAAATCTGCAATAGGGCAGACAGAGGCTTATGAGGATCTCCCCAATACTCAAATTCGCAAGGTAGTTTCGCTTGTAATGAACCAATATCTTATTTTTCAGGGTTTTCGTTCATTGTATCGATTCAATGCCAGCTAGGTAGTAGCATTATGCAACCTGAGTCTTATCTGACCCTACACTTAAACATATATCAGATAGAGCTAATGTGTCCTCACAAAAGAGTGTTGATAAATGGAAAATTGGATTAGTTCATTTACAAACTTACCAAAGGTTAAAGTACCCACTACTAAGATAAACTAGATGTTTAGGGTGTCAACCTCATAAATTATAGTAATTAAAAGATTGTAGAACAGTAAAAGTAACATTCTCTACCCTCACCACTGAACATGGGAAAACAATCTCCTCTATTTTTTAACCAAGCTTTACATAGATGCTTCCTGCCTGGTGTGATTTATTCTTCTTTCTGTATTTGAGTAGAAGCCTTGAATCTAAACAGAAAACTATTACTTATTTCTGCTCTTGTCGTACTGTTTTTATCTGCCCAGTTCAATCAAACTGAATATCCAACTTCTCTTTCACATTGTTAAGTTAAACTATCATTAAAAGTCATGGTAAATGAATTCATTTCATGATGCTTAAGGTAGAAAGTAGCTTTTGTGAAATCTAGAAAGAGAATGCATCTTGGTACTTGATGCTGACAACTGGTATTTTTATATTTTGTGTTTTTGATGGTTCGTTGAGTTGTATGCACTAGGACCTTGTTATAGGATTTTTTTCCACAGTTGATGTTGTTAACTGTTTCTATGAATTCTATGGTGTTGTAGGTGATAGCCAAGCGATTGTTGGAATCAAAGCAAAATATACCCCACTTGTATTTATCTTCAGGTTTGAAAGTCGTATGCCTTACTTTTACTCTGTTGCTAACTTGCTGTAAATTGTGTCATCTGAAATATCTAATGGCACCTGTCAGATGTTGTATTGGATCCCCTTCTTTCCTTCAGAAAGGAGCTCAAAGGTATGGAATTTGATCTTTCGCCCATCAGAATTGATTTGTCTATAATATCTTGTATTTATTCTTTTTATGTTCATCATATCCACAGAAAAGCATGATGTAAAAGTCTCGGTTAATGATATTGTCATTAAGGCTGTTGCTGTTGCACTAAGAAATGTTCCAGGAGCAAATGGTAAGGCAAATTCCTATTTTGTCGTTTCATAGTATTTAATGCGACGTGATCAACAAAATCGTAATTTTATCCCAAGACTGTCTCTTATATGATCTCCATCGAGTCATCATTATTAGACGAATGGGTGAGCTAGGGAATAATTGGATTCTTGAATCGTGGTGTCAAGGGACATAACGTAGCAAGACCTGTGATACACGATCAAGATAGGAGTGGTCCGCGGAGGCTGGAGTGAGGAGCTTGGAAGCAGGTGAGAGAGGTGGTTTTGATTCCCCACATCGATAATAAGAATACGGTTCAAGGCAGGTTGCCGAAATGCTACATCTCCCTTTTGACAAGAAAGTAAAGGAATGGAATCTCATTGAGCCCTCGTATAGTACAGGGTTACTCCTCAATCTGTCTTTTCAACCTACCCGACCCACCGTCGGAACTCCGTCACAAGTAGATTGTCTTGTATAGACATAGACTTCTTTTGGTAGCTGTACTAAGTTACTTTGGATTTAAGGTTTACTTGTTAAAAAGGGATCTTCCTTTCTTTCGCTTTTGGTTGCTTAAACTAGGAAATAGACATTTAAGGTAAAACTAGGAAGATTCATGCAGACCTAGGTTTAAAGAAGATATCCCCCAAGTTTCTCTAAAGTCCAGTAAATGTGTTGGCAGTGTATTTGCTCTGATTGTAAATCAATTGGCTCTCTTCGTCTAATAGTTTAGTTTTCTTAATAGCTCTTGAAAGGCATGATTCTGGACTCGTGTTTATGAATCAGAACCACTAAAATGAGACACAGGCCGAAAATGGGCCTTTGGAGTCAAAACAATTTAAGACAATCAAAGTTGAAGTCAACAATCACAAGAAACATACTGAACGAGGAACTTAAGAAGTCTAAGGGTGTTAGCACAGAGATGGGCATCCGATGATGGGTTGTGAGGAGTTGGCAGAAGTAATGCGTGAAAGATAATTATATAGTGAGTGTGAGCACACCACATAGTTTGTTCAGGCCAATTATTAACGTCAGATTATGTCTTTGGAAGTTACTGACTGCCTGATCTATTTTCCTTTGCTCAACTCTTCGCCGAGAAGTGGACGTGTCATCTCTACCTTCTGTTACGCGGTTGAGAACATGTCTGAATGTCTATTGAATGTAATAAGCTAGTGCCTTGTATCCTTCAGAATTCAGTAGAATCTGAATTGATTGAGAAATGAATTAAATATGGTGTTTAGTTGAAATTAGTTGCTGTTTCAGTCACATGATATTGTGTGTGGTAAGTCTGAGGAAGGGGGACCGCTATCTGTAGGAACGTGGAGGTAGAGCGTTGATGTCAAAAAACAGTTACAAGAAAGATATGAATTTGAAAGCTTGTGTTGTTTTTTGGTAATTTAAGCTTTGCGATGGAGGAAATAACACATAAATTGGAAAGAAGAGCGCAATACAAAAGGATTTAATTGTGTATATTTCAAGACACAGATAATTAAGTTTTAGTTGAAGAGGACAAGATACATGAGATAGAAATCTTATTTTAAAATCTTTTATGAAAAAACATTCAAACAATTTCAGTCTAGGTGAATTTGTGAACGTTAGTGTTCATAAATGCTATGAATTCATTCTCGAGGTTAGAGAAACAGACGCAAAACATGTTTGGAAGAAAATAGAATAGGATAAAGTTTCAGGACATGCTGGTATTCGTATTGAAGAATAGAAGGAGTTGGGAGACAAAGTGACTGTTAGGTTAGACAAATTGTGTAAGAAACTATTGAGTATAAGAAATTGAACATGGAATGGAGACAAGTATTTGTTTTATTTGAAGTCACATTACATATCAAGATATTAAACACACAAGCCCCAGAATGAGATTTTCGGCGGAGCGACTAGTGAAGAGGGGATTAAGGTATCTTACTATGGTTTGAGAAAAAGTCGTATCTCAGGGAGATGTATTACGAGTGTTACTTTTCTACTTCGATGTCTCATAGAGAACTAACAGGAAAATATTACCATTGTATTAAATACTCAGAAAAGAGATGATATCTGGAGTGTGTTGGTGGAGAAGAAGGGACTGGATACACTTGGGTCACTAGAGATATCCATGGCAGAACAATGACTAGTGTGAGGTGGAGCTGTAAACATCCATTTTAGTTTAGTATATTTTATTGCTTATCATAAATGACTAGTGTGAGGTTGTGAGATGAGGAGGAACATTTTCCAGAGTAATAGACAACATATTTGACGCCAAAGTTTTAACATTGGAACTACAGTCCTTAATAGAAATTGATGAAACTGTTAAGAATGTTCTGTTTGACAATCTCACTCTTCAGAATCAAACAACAGCTTTTTGAGATATCTCTTTACTACTTAGGTCATTCTTGTTGGTAGTATACTTCCCAAAGAAATCAAAATTGTAATAACTGGTTATGTCAATGCAGCGTACTGGGATGCAGAAAAAGGTGAGGCTATTCCATTAGATTCTGTTGACATATCGATTGCAGTTGCTACAGAAAAGGTAACATCATTAGCTGTTTATTCTTTCAATGCTTTCTTATGAAATGTTAGCTGGTTATAAATAATCTATGTGACAGGGATTGATGACTCCTATTGTGAGAAATGCTGATCAAAAATCGATATCATCAATTTCCTCGGAGGTACTTAAATTTCTCCTCTCACTCATTGTGCATAATCTTAACTAGCAAGCCTAAAGATTTTGCTGTATTGTGGCGTATAACTTATCCATTGTGTCATGATATAGACTATCTAGAACTTAAAAGAATCGTTTCTTAATCAATAGTTTGATATGCAAGCTCAATACCTTGCTCAATCGAAAATTTTGGTATTATATACATGTACATATATACTAAGAAGCTTGAATAGAGATACCGATGCCGGATGCAATGCCAGGCGGATATGGGACACATTGTTTTCTACAAAGTGAGGATACGGACACGGTAGGGATATTTCAATATTATTATAACTTTATAATAATATTGGTTCCAGCTTCTTTAACGTCTATAGCTTAATATCACAGAAAAGCTTAGATTAAGTACAAGAATAAGAAAATGAGAAAGGGGAGTAGCTTACTTGCGTAAGAGTTTGGCAAGCTGTGCCCGTGAAAACCCTCTAAGCTGTCGCATGTGAGAACTTAAAACCTTGCTTGAACTTTTTGTTGAAAAGGACAGCTTTTCACATACCATCATATACATCTACTCCAGCCCTATCATATATTAAGGCACTTGAATTTTTGTTATGAAAACCCGGTGTGAAATCCAATGAACACAGAGGAGGCACTGCCGTGTCTCATTAAGTGTCCCTGACGTGCCCCTGAAGCGTACAGTCCCATGATGCAGGGGAACTCCATGCAGGGCAATGTCCCCGTTCCGGGAAGGGAACGTCTCGAGCTCCAGGACTCCGTCAGAACTCCCCGGAATGACACATGGTGTTCCTGTAAAAATAATGAGTCCGGAACTTATGAGGAACTTCTCGGGGACACGCTCCCCCTCTCCGAAACGTTCCCGGGTTAAAAATAACCCTTGGGTGTCTTTTAATAAGTTTAAAATGATAAGAGATGTTACTAGTAAATATAATATGGTGTATATTATTAATCCTATCAAGATCCCCTAGTCCAATCTAAACCATAGCCACTTGTACTTCAACGGAGAGAAAACAATTTGGATACTTTCAAGACTTCCGAACGACCTCAAAGACTTTGATGACCCCTGATTTCTCAAGTACCTCCACAGTTTCTTTTATTGAGTAAATGTGTTTTTGTATTGATCTTAATTTTGTATCTATCTTAATTATTGACTTCCAATTTCGTCGTACAATTTATAAGGGTGTATTTAGGTATCATTTATATTATAATAAATGTGTGTGTATGTCATTCCCCCGTCGTTTCGTCTCCCGATTTCTGAAAATTACCGTCCCCGTTTCGCCACGTCCCCGTTTCAGTGCTACATAGGTACGGTCTAATAAAATTATTTAAAATACCATGACACGCAGTCAGTCAGGGACACTTAATGAGGGGTGAGGGCCACAATTTGACACCACAAAAATCGTGTTACATAGTAAAAATGGATTATATATGCGTCACTACATAGGTTAGTATTTTTCGTATTATTTAAAACATTTAGTGTCTCGATAATTATGTTAAAGGGTATATTATAAACAACTTAGTTACTTTAATGCTTAAGTAGAATATTAATGATCACTTTTGGGTTTTACTTCAGGGCACAAATGGGTACCCCCCCCCCCCCCCCCCACAACACACACACACACGCAGTTGTAGTGTCTGACACATATTTTGGAGTGTCGTCTGAATGTATGACACGGCTCCTATTTTGGGTTGTCCATGCTTCCTAGCACACACGCATAATTTTCCTTCTATGAATTTCGTCATGATCAAGAATGGTCCTTTCATACGCTTTGCTGCACTTCGGTCCAGTAGTTGCTACCCTTTAGGGTGAAATTCAAACATTCATACAGTCCTCAATTAGATTGCTGTAGTAGCATACTATTAACAAAGAGCAGAGCATGTATGAAGACATAATGAATCATTAGATTGCAAAGTAAAACAGATGTCATACTTAAAAATCTTTATGTACAAATTATGTTGAATACAGTTATCTCCTTTCTTTCACTTGAAACGAGACTTGCTAGCTGCCCCCTTAGTTTCCTTTGTTTGTTTCATTTCAGTCCCCCTCCCCCATTTGTTCTAACTTTTTCTCTTCGACTCTGGGTAGGGATAGAAAAAAGGTAGGATATGAGTTTTGATGAGATGTGTTGTAGTATTTGAATGATGGGGGATATGGAGCAAAATCAAATTCTATGCATGTTTGGGTGATGCGGGGACCTGAGGTAAGATATGGAATAAAAAATGGTTAAGGATAAAAATCAGTGTTGGTGATTAGGAAAAACACAGCATTTTTCTTGAATCCATTGAGGCCATTTTGATTTCTCTTCAGCCCTCTCATATCCTCTCTCTCTCTCAAAACGACTTGTACAATATATGGGGGGGGGGGGGGGGGGGGGGAGGGGTTACAAATCTTTTGCTTTTAACAAGGTTGGATGTGAGAGGGATATGATATCCCCTATTGGGTTACACACTCAACCACAGTAAATGAGTGCGTGCGTGCTCGTGTGCATTTCATATCCCATACCTAAACATGGCTTTGAGAATGGTGATTATCTATATTGTGTCATTACTGAAACTGAACACATTTTACGACCATGTCATTTTATTATGCTTGGTTCTGTTTTTCAATAGTTGTAGGTTCTTTTTGCTTGCTTCATCTCTCTTTACTTTTTTCTTCATCATTCTATTCATCTCGCAAGCATTTCTGGTTAATTATACTCATTATTTAGAATCCATGGTTTCGGGTAGAGCTGGCAAACCGGACCCGCACCCGTCAACCCGCCTGTTTCTGTTCCTTCTCTCCCGTCAACCTAACCACAGATTCAAAAAATTGCTAGAAGTACTATCTAGATTGTTTGTGCCCCAACACACTCAATGTTGATCTCCACTAAGATTGCCTCTCTCGTAGATGCATAGATATATTACTTGTACATGTATTCCCTGATTGTCTATCATCTGCATGTGACAACTCTACTCTAATTCTTAAAAGAATCTTTATTCCAGCATTTCACCTCTTTATAGTTTAGTTATAGTTTGGATTTATCCTTTTCTGGAGAGTGATTTTGTAAGTATGACTAAGATGGGATGATATATTTAGGTCAAGGAACTAGCTGCAAAGGCACGAGCAGGGAAGCTTACTCCCAATGAGTTTCAAGGTGGTACTTTCAGGTAAATGGCAAAAAAGTCATTTCTTCCTCTTCATTTTTGGGTTCTACCTTTGTCATAAACTTACTGACCGCTTGCATTTGCTTAAATCTTGTTTGCAGCATTTCGAACCTTGGAATGTATCCTGTAGATAAATTCTGCGCAATTATTAACCCCCCACAGGTACTGGAGCAGTATGAAATCATCTGTTCAATATTGTTTTCTTTCAAATGATCAAGTGGCTTACGACCTGTTTTCATAACTCTGTTGATTGGTTGATTTCTTTCAGGCGTGTATCCTTGCTGTCGGAAGGGGCGTCCAAGTAGTAGAACCATCACTTGGAGATGATGGTAAGCATTATTCCCATAATTCTGTTCTTACTGATGTAGTAGTGTCATTAAAAGGGTGTTCTGAATTTTCAATCTCTTTCCTTCCCAGGAATAGAGAGACCAGCTGTTGTCACAAAAATGAATCTTACATTGTCAGCCGATCATCGTGTTTTTGATGGAAAAGTTGGAGGTACTGAGAAATGCTTTCTTATTTCCAAACTTCAAGAGGAGTTGATAATGACCACTGGAGACAGATATTTGTTTCGTGCCTCATTTTATTCAAATGAAACATCATATTGTTGCATGTGGGATGATTTCCATATATCTAAGTATCCAACGTATTTCTACAATGTCTTGCAGGTGCTTTTGTCGCAGCATTGCGTTCAAACTTCAGTGATATTAGAAGACTTCTCTTATAATGACATCAAGAATACTACCCACATAGCCAAAATCTCTCTTGAAGAATAGCCTTACGGGAACTAACATCCTGGGACCTGTTCGAGATTTCTTCCAAGTTTTTCTCTGTAGTTATTCTTTGCCATTGTTGGTTGATGAAGCTTTTCGGTCCAATCTGTTTGAACAGATGACCTATTTTTTTGCTGCAAATATTGCAAATGACCCCCATCGAATAAGGGTTTTAGTGATGTTAGGGCATCATCATCATCACATTTGTTTTTGAAAGAACATGAACTTGTATAATGTACAATAAAGCGATTGTGTAACATTTTTAGTTTGGAAGGAACATCCTTCCATTGAGTTGAATTTTCCTGGAAAAGAAATAATCATTTTCAGTAAATAAAAATATGGTCATTCACAGTGTTCATTTTTTAAATCTATTTATCATCATTCCTTTGCTACAAATATAGTGTATACTATTTCCTAATTGAGAGCTTGAAATTGCACTCTCTTAAGGTCATCTTTTTTTGGTTATTTTGTTTTTATATTTGATAAAATAAAGGTTTGCAGAACCTAAGATTACTTTTCATGAATCTACCAGAGTGTGGTGCAACTCGAACAGCTTTATAGACTTGTGTTGGAACCTAGATCACCTAAAACGTTGGGGAGTGTTTTGCTTCGCTCTCAATCCTCGTTCTGGCACTTTCAGCTCGAATTCGCTGATAATTCGCGCTCCAAAATATTAAAAGCGTGTTTATATTAACGCTCTATACATTATGAACAGTTTGTCTTAGTACTAAATTATTATACATATTTGAAACTTAGCTGCATATAAATTTCAAATAAAATGACCTAAGCGACATTACCTCCAGAACCTTAGTACTGGAGGTCTGGTCTTATATATGGTTATCTATTACCTCAATATTTATATTACATAAAATTTTAATGATATGTTTATATTTAAAATTACATTGAATGGTATGATTTACATACGTGCACTCACAACACTTCAATTATATTCTTTTTGGATTTTGTCAGGACATATCTCTTTGTAAATACTGATTATTTATTTATAATATTCTGAAGAGTTACGGGTGCCAAAGTAAGTAAAGTATGAAGCTTCAAAACTTTTAAGTGTATAGTTAAGTGAATAAAATGCAATGGTCAGCAGCTGAAATTAAATGTAATAATTACAAAAAAGTGGTATATTGAGTGTTCAAAAAAAAAATACAGAAAGCACACCCGGTGGGACTCGAACCCACAATCGCCTGATTAGAAGTCAGACGCCTTATCCATTAGGCCACGGGTGCTGTTGTTTGGAAGTTGACATTTGTTTACATTTAAGCCCTATATTGTACACTTGATACTACATTAGTCTAGACCATTGATGAGAGAAGGGAAAGAGACGGAGTAGATCACAGAACCAACTAGAATCAATAAAGAATGTGTTTTCTATCTTGAAAAGAGAAGATAATGCGTGGGACTAGTCTCCCATATACCACTAGCCACGAGGACTTAACCAGGAGGCTTATTCAATGGTCAAACGATTCTAAACAATAATTGTAGTAATAAAACTAGATTGGGCTTTTCCTCAAAAAAAATTCCTCAAAAAAAAAAAATAGATTGGGCTCTCCACTTTAGTTTGACCTAGCAAATTCTATCTTTGTAATGGACCTCTCCATGGGCTAGCCTTTCTAATATAGAAATGCAAGTTACTCCCGTCCCATAATATAGGTTAATATTTCTATTTTTGAATGTCCCACTTGATAGGTTAGTCTTTTCCAAAATGGCAAATTTTTATTTGAAAAGTACCATATTACCCCTAACAAAAAAATACACCACTTCATTTGAATTGAGCCTAATTAAATTAGATTAACAAAGTAACCCAATCTAATTAGGCCCAAAATAGTAGATCAGTACTCCAATGTAAACTTATGACTTTTGACAATCCAGCACCTCTTTCCTAACCCTAAGGACCAAACATTACCCATTGCAGGGGTGGTGGTGTTGGCGGATCTTCTCCTGGGGGTGAGCATCTTCTGCAGAGGTGGTGGTGTTGGCGGATCTCTCCTGGTGGTGAACATCTTCTACTTCACTTCGCATAGGCGGCCATAGAGATTGTTGTTGTTCTGTTCTTGTTGTTGCTTCTGGAAATTCACCCTAAAATTGTTGCTTTAGATCTGTGGATTTGAATTCTGTGTTTGTTATTCTTACTCTTGGTTGTTGTTTGTTCATCTGTTCTTGGTGAGCATCTTCGGTTGTTTGTTGAAGAGATGAAGAGAGAGACAGAGTTAATCCAGTTTAATCTTGAGGGTCATTATCGAATAGAACGAGGGGCAAAATAGTCTTTTTACCCTGTTTTTAATTAAGCAACTTTCACTTTTTGTCAACAAACGGCTGGGACGAAGGGAGTATCGCATAATTTTTTCTACCCAAATCTCCTAATAAAACTTAGGCAAAAAGTTAAAAAATGATGAATAAATTAAATAATGGGAGTAAATGACAAGCTGATCTGGTGTTATTTGAGTACCACTTCGTTCCCTCTCTTTGTTCCCGTTTCACTTTGGGGGGTCACTTTGACCAACTAATTTAGTTAACGATGTGATACGAAAGTTTACTAAGTTTTTCATAATATTGTAACGTTCAGAAAGACATACAATATTATGAAAATATTAACACATTTCGGATGGTATATCTTCCTAAGTGAGTTGGTCAAAGTGACCCTCTAAAGTAAAATAAGAACAAAGAAAGGGAACAGAGTGGTACTCAACTTACCTTTCGTCAAATTTGTTTGAAACATGACACATGAATAACTAATTACGCGATAAAAAAAAAAAAAAAAAAAAAAAAAAAAAAAAACTAACTACCACTTTGTTCCCCCTCTCTCTCTAAGTATCTGGATCACTTTGATCGAGTAATTTGATTTGCAAAACGATGTTATTTTTTATATTTTTTCGTTGGATTATAGAAAACTTTTACTCTGTAACACCACAAACATATTATCAAAGAATTGCACCACATTTTTGTTCAAATCCCGGATCAAAGTGACCCAATAAATATTAGTAAAAATCAAATTGGAAAGACTCAGAGGGGTAACAGTGTGATACTAGTGGAGGTAACTACTACCATATGATAAACTTTGGTAGTTGTCACTCCTCACTTGAATGCATTCAATGCAATTAAAAGTTGATTGATTACACTTGCTTTGAAACAAAGAAAATCTGTTTAAATGCACATGCAAAGTTCGTTATAAGTTAGGCTAAGTCGGGGGATCTTAAAAGTAAAATGTACGACATACGTCTCATGTTCAGGCAAATCACATACGGTAAATAAGAAAATGAAAGTAGTTTGTTAAGAAATTTAATTGGGGGTATCTTATTTTGGTAGGCGATAAATAGTTTTAGACTAATATATACCAGTCCGTCCCAGCTCTTTCTTTCCATCTGACTTTTTTGACTCGTATTCGGGTCTTTTTGACCGGATAATTTGGATAGCAAAATGATACGATTTTTTTATAATTTTTCACCATATTATAGAGCACATTTTACTCTACAACACCATAATAAATTTATCAAAAAAATACATTAGTTTGCTATTCAAATCATCGGGTCAAAGTGACCCAGTGAATAATGACAAAGGTTAAATTGGGAAAAAAAAGCTGGGACAGAGTGGTAGTTAGTGAATGATGTGGAATAGTATATGTCCATATGCTTGGTTTCTTTTCTTTGAGAAATTGTTTATGCTTGGTTGGTTTACAGAATTTCGCCATGATACAACTTTGATAAAATCTGCAAGAACGCGTGATAAAATTTGCAAGAACCCGTGTGGAAGGCAAATCGCATTACTTAACAAACCTAACATGTAATACAATTGGTTTATCGTGACTATAACTTTTGTTTGCTACCCTCGTAAGGTGTGAGCGTGGACCGATTTTAGCGAGTTTTTTTTTTTTTTGATCCGACTTAATATGTGCGGGTGGGTTAATGTTCAACTCAAACTCATCCAATTGTTTGATATCCAAAGTATACCGAACATGACTTATCTACTCGGCCCGATTCAAACTGAGTTGAATGGGTCGTTAATTCTTCAAAATCGACTGAATGGACGTATTTGGTTGAAAATAATTAAAGATGTCTAAGCATAAATTTTGAAATTGAAAATTTAACATATTTTGCTAAAAAAAATAACGTTCATGAGTGGTCATCAAGTTGTTTCGCACATGCAAGAATTTTTCACACAAGCCCCTAACTTGGGAGGGAGGTTAATTACATTTTAAGCCCTTACATCAGGTTAAATTCATTTTAGCCCCTGTGGTCAGGGGTGACACGCCCCTGCATTTTAAAATGATGCAAATAAGCCTAATTAGGATTTTATTTTTTTGTGCGGGAGTGGGGTAATCTTCTTTTAGTTAGGTAAAATACTTAAATGTCATTTGATGTATACTCTAATCCTATTATTTTTATCTTCTCACTCTCTTCCTAACTTTTATCTCTCTATCTCTTCCCTTATTCTTCTATCTGCATCTTTCTTTCTACTTAATGAACCTGGCCACGAACGAGGTGCATGAGGCAGCGACAGTGGCGAATGCGCCTGTGGTAGTCATCTTCTTCTTCTTCTTCTTCTTCTTCTTCTTCTTCTTCTTAAAACTCAAATCTGGAATTGACGACAACGGGAGAAAGAGTAGAGGCGGCAGCAATGCCCTTCTCCCTATTCCTTTTCCTTCTTCTCTACATCTTTTTCTTGTCCAAACCTTCCCATTTCTTCTTGTCCAAATCTCATTCTTTAGAGTTGAATAATCTTTAACAACATTTTTAAAATTAAGGACGTATTAGAAATCCGAGTTCATCCTTTCGCATCATTTCAAATCACATAGCGGTGTTCTCGTCAACCAACAACCACACACGGGATAAAAATATCAACAAAGTCAGAAACACCTCCTCAATACGTATGCACAAGTAATGTGAACATATATTTTGAGATATAATGAGTACATTTTGAAGTGGAGTAAAGACAATGTTAGCAATAACAAAAGGAAAATTGTTGAAGTGGAGGAGGAGCTAAAGAATCTCCCCCAAGTCCTGATACACAAAAGTTGATAGGGGAGGTGCAAAAACAGTTAGCTATGTGGTGGGATAAGGAGGAGTTACTTTGGAAGCAAAAATCAATAATTACATATCTTAAAGAGGGAGATAGGAGTTCTAGATTCTTTCACTTATCTACTATCCAAAGAAGAAGAATATATGGTATATGGAGAACTAAAAGAGATAGTGGAGGTTGGATTACAGAAGAAACAGAGATTGGCAATGCTTTTTCTGACTATTATAAAGAGATATATTCTACTAATGGGAAAAGAGACTAGAGGGATGTATTGCAAGCCATTCTAGTCAAGAGACTGCAATTCAAGATGACTCTCTCATAAGAATTCCGGGATTACAGCGAATGAAGAAGTTGTCAAACAGCTGGGGGATCTAAAACCTCCAGGGTATGATGGTTTCACAGGTTTATTTTCCAAGTCCCAGTGGCAAACTATAAAAGTTGATGTGTGTGCAGCAGTTCAATATTTCTTCACAAGAGGGCATCTGCAGAGAAGTGTTAATATCACAGACATGGTGCTTATCCCTAAGGTAAAATACCCTGATTATGTGGCTCATTATAGACCTATTTCCTTAATTATTGTGCTCTATAAAGTGATTGCTAAGGTGATGGCAAATAGATTGAAATTGATCCTCACTGATATTATCTCTCATGTACAATCTACTTTTATTCCCTCAAGATAAATTCAAGACAATATATTAATTGCCCAAAAGTTTTTCCATGGAATCAAAGCCCATAAAGCTAAGAAAAGGGGTTGTATGGCTCTGAAACTGGATCTCAGTGAAGCCTATGATAGGCTTGAACGGGCTTTTCTGTTGGAAGTCATGAAGAAGCTGAGTTTTCTTTCTCATTGGATTCAGTTAGTTCATCAATGTATATCTACATTGAAATATAGAATTCAAGTGAATAATTCAATCAGAGGGGAAGTGACTCCTACAAGAGGCTTGAGACAGGGGGTCCCCTAGCCCCCTAACTCTTTGTTATTGTTATGGAAAGCTTTACAAGAATGATGTATCAAGCTATGATTAGAGGGGAGATGAAAGGAATCAAACTTAAAAGGAATTTTCAGAGCCTGAGTCATCTTGTTTTTGCAGATGACTCCCACATCTTTTTACAAGCTTCAAAGAAGGAGACTATTAATTTTTTGAGAATTCTGTGAAAATTGAAATTGCTAGTGGGATGTGCATTAATCTTTAAAGTCAGGGATTCTCCCCCCCCCCCCTAGCTCTGTGAGGAAGTGAAGGCTACAATCTCTAATATGTTGGAAGCCCCAACTCTTGACTCTGAAGAATTTTACTTGGGGATTCCAGCCTTATGGGGAAAATCTCTTGGGAAAGCTTTTGATTATATCTACCAAATAATTCTAAGTAAGATGAAGGGGTGGAAAAGCCAAGCTTTGAGTTTTGAGTAAGAGAAGTTCTTATTAAAGCTATTGCTCAAGTTGTGCCTTCTTATGCAATGGCAGTGGTGCTATTGTCTAAATATCTTTGTAAGAAGCTGATCTCTCTTATAAGGATATTTTGGTGGAATGGAGAAGCAAATGCCTAAAAAATTAGGTGGATCTCTTGGGGAAAAGTTACTAAACCAAAACTCGAAGGTGGTGTGGGTTTTAGGGATTCGAGACCGTTCAACTTAGCTCTCTTAGCAAAACAAGCATGGAGACTTGATAAACCCTTCATCACTGTGTGCTACTTTATTGAAGAGCATGTACCATCCTAACATAACTTTTTGGGAGGCAAATAATAAGAAGTTGCAGCTCTAGTTTATGGAAGAGTATTTTAGAAGGTAAAAAAAGCTACTCAAATCTGAAGATGTATGGCATATTGGAAAGGGAAATCCATTAAGGTCTTTGAAGATAATTGAATGCATTACTCAGATGTCAAGAAGCCCCAAAGAAATGAACATATGGAGGGGGCCAATATCAAAGTTTCTGACTTGATTAACCCTATCTCTAAGATGTTGGAGGCAAAACCTAATCCAAAATTGGTTCACAAAGGGTGATAGAAAGGCTATTCAGGAATTGGATATCCCTTGGACTGAACAAGAATATATTTTGAGGTGGCCTTGAACAAATTCTGGGGAGTTTGAAGTTAAATCAGGAGTTAGAAGTGCAAAGAAGCTGTTGCATAAAGAGATGTCTATTGAGGTGAGCTTCGAAGCTCCTCCCTCAAACAATTATCAGCTATACAAGTTGTGAAAATGGCTCTGGAAGAGTGATCTGATCCCAAAACACAATATTTTTCTGCTGGAGACTTTTAAACAATTATTTGGCTACAAAGAAAAATATTCACAAGAGAATAAGTCAAATCTCTCCTATATGCCCTATTTGTGATGAACATGTGGAAGATGAGGAACAATTATTCACCAAGTGCAGCTGGACTAGAGCATTGTGGTTTGGAGTTCAGATAGTGGATTGTGTCTTTCTGGTGCAAATCCCAAATTTTAAGAATTGATTTATTACAGAATGGGAAGAAGGCCAAGCAAAGAGAAGACCTGAGAACCATATGGAGAAACTGATTTGTGTTATGTGTGGGCTATATGGTTGTCAAGAGATGAAAAAGTGTTTCACAACAAGATTCTCAATCCCAACTCTACTATTCAAAGAATTTTGGGATGGTGAAATGAAGTCCAGATTTTGAAGAATACCTCTCATGATGGAATTACTAGCTCTGTAAAGGAATTGAGAAAATGGGACAGACCCCCCCCCCCCCTGAGTGGATTAAAATCAATGTGGATGCTACCTGGGAGAAATCCAATCACTTGGCCTATATTGGTTGGATTGGTAGAGATTCAAATGGTATTTGGCTGGGAGAAGGATGGAAAAAGATCAAGACTGGTTCTCGTACTCTAGTTGAAGCTGCTGCAGTCAGATTAGCTTGTAGCAGAATATGTGGAGTGGTAAGAATCTCATTATTGAAGGAGACAATTTGCAAGTGTTTAAAGCTCTGAATAGGCTTTAGTCCTTGTGCTGGGAAATTGACAGTATGATTAGGGACTCTTTAATGTTATCCCTTCATAAAAATATTAGGTTTAGTTGAATTCCAAGATCTACAAATGTTCTGGCACATTCTTCTGTGAAACTGTTAGCAAAACATCATATGAGTGGTAGTTTTTGTTTAGATTTCGTTAAATCAAGCCTAAAGCAATTAGTGCTGGCAGAAAGTTGTAATGGTTAATCTTTATCTTAATCAAATTTTTCCTTTGGGCAAAACAAAACAAAACAAAACGGAAAAAAAAAGATCCAATTCGGTACAAACGAAAAACATAGGGGGGTTCCAAATGATTATTTTTTATTTAAAATTAAATAATAATAAAAAATTGGTAAGATTAAATAATAAAATTGTCTCAAAAGAATTAAATACAAAAATATAAATAAACAAGAGAGCGTTTACTAGACAAGTCCAGCAGATAGGCGTAAATCCCCATTCTTTCTTCTACGCCCAAATCTCCTCCTCAGTTTACTCCGCCGTAACCCCACCAGACATGGCCGGATTAGTCGAAACCACCACCGTAACCACCGTCGAAGGCGACAATCCCAACCCTAACCCAATCTTGTCACTCCTCTCCAAGTTTCAGCACTTCTTCAAGTTCCCTCCTTGGAACTCGCCCAAGCCCCAATCGCCTCTCTTACCGGCGACGACGTCCGGCGACGAAGATAACAAGGCAGTGGTCGTGAAATTGCCGTACAACCGATCGGAGTTGCCGTCCCTGAAGCTCGAATCCGAGGGCCCTGAGCCCAACACTAACCCTGTTGTTCTCTGGCAGGTACTGTGTCAATCGATTCATACTCAAACCCTAGCTTCCGAAACACAATTATTTTTCTTGTGCCTCTTTTTTTTTTTTGAAATATATATTTATTTATTTATTTTGAAATATATTTTTCTTGTGCCTCTAATTGATAGTAGTTGTTTGTTTAAAAAAGAGAATTAGTATTATTATTGCGGTAATTAAGTGAATTAATTAGTTATGTTTTTGGGAATAAAATCAATAAATTTCTGGGCCATGTATTTGATAGTTTTATCAATGATTAGTAGTAGTATCATCCGTTTGGCTATTTGTGATGTGGATCATAGACATGGACTTGGGCAAAATTGGATAAAACTTTGGCTTTATGTGGAAATTGTATGGCTGAACATGGTCTGGAGAGATGGGATTGTAGAATGAAGAAGATTTTTTGGATCATTCTCTCCTAGGGTTTAAGTTGAAAACTTAACAGTACCTGCGAATTAGATGGATTGTTATTCAAGTGGCAGAGGCAAAGGTGCAATTCACTGCATAGGACCTGGGATTTAATTAATAGTACTATAATAGTAGAGGAAGGTCGGTTTCCTTCATCGGTCATCTTCCAAATTTCGACCGTGTATACAACAACTTGTCTGGAATAGCTATCCTGTTTTTTTGCTCCTGGACTACCTTATGTTAGGTGTAGTTGGATCAAAGATTCGCAATTTCAATTTAGTGGAAAACCTAGATTGTCTTGAAGTTTTTGGATCTTAGCACATTTTCACGGTGTGTACTTATTCATGGTTTCATAGTAGGAAAATTTGAATATTCACTCCTATCGTTCTATGAATTCACGACCTCAGATAGTACTGGGTTGGTAGTTTAGGCTTCGATGCTTTGGATTCGGAATGCTGGATTCTGGTATTAAGGAACTTGACCAGCTACTTAACTCTAATTCAATATTTGATTATAGTCTCACACCTTCTGGTTACTACTTAATTGGATATTTCTGGAACTTCGAGGAATCGAGGCTGCTAAAAATTGCAGGTAAGTTACTTGTGATTTCTCATTATGCTACGAATTACTTGGGTGCTAGCATCCATGTAGCGGTAATCTGATGAGACTCAAGGGCGGACCTGTGTAGAGAGCTTGGCAGTTGGCATGGGCCACGGCCAGCCCCAATACACACACACACACTTCAGAGCTAGTTATTGCCCAAATATATAGTGTTATACTTCAGAGATTTTATAGTTATTCTATTATGAAAGAATTGATAAACTCACTTTGAAATTGCTAACTCAACTAGATAAATATGATTGGTCCGACATGTTTGTTGTTTACTATTTCTTGGTCTCCATGTTGGTAACTATTGTGTAATCTCCAATGAGTTTTCAAAATATTCAACAAGCTGATTTAAGGCACTTGAATGTTACATTCAGTTTATAAACAGATTTGGTTAATCTGAAATTCATTGATATGGTTTCTTTTTCTTGGCCCCTTTAATAAAAAATCATGGGTCCGTCCCTGGATAAGACAAACTCCCTCCATCCCATCCCAAAATGTGTGTCCTGCTATGTTTTTCAAGCATTTTGTGGAGGTGTTGACCAACACAACTATATAAAAACTTAATGTTTTCATCTAGGAAGCATGTGCAGTCCAAACTAGGGGCCACATCCATGTCGGACACTTGGGATACTCGGACACTCGTACGATTCTCCGAAATACGCGTCGACACTCCGGCTGGCGCATCCGAGCATTTTAGAGAATTTTATTAGACTGGGCACTGGGAGACACTTTAGGGACACTTAGTGAGAGACGACAATTGCCCCTTAGTGTTTATTAAACTTTCAACGGGTTGTTTTATGAGATATTTGAACGTTAAATGGGTTAAAATATAACTTAGCTAAAGTAGATACGATATACTACCTCTGTTTCTTATGAAACAGCTGAGAGAAAGTTGGCACAGGTTTTAATAAACCTGTGCTTTTTACAATTTTACCCCCGTCCAATTAATTAATTACACCCTCTCTCCCTCCTCCCTCTCTTTACAGATTCCACAACTACCACCACCACTACCACCACCGCCTCCACAAGTACCGTGCTTCTTAGGTGTTCATAGGTGTTCATAAGAGTAATCTTAACTCTACAACTTTATAAAATTAGTAACAAGTTTCGGCATCATTTTGCTTGTGTGATCATGTCCTCAAAATGGTTAAGAAAAAGAGCAAGACCCTCATTTTGGAACGGAGAGAGTATTGTCTTGCTCATTAAAGGTAAAGCCCGTGTATTCATCTAAGAAGGAAATCATAAATCCTCATATGTACTTCATCTTGTCCAAAGGCTTACTGCATAGATATCAAGGGCTGGCCCAAGACACTTGGGGGGCCTAAAGCGTGTAATAAATTTGGAGCCCCAATTACAAAAGAGTTTACACGTAAAAGGGTTTATATCCAAGAAAAGACGGTTTAATTTCTAAGAAAAATATATTTTCTAGACTTTTAATACTTGTGTGTATATTAGGCTAATTTTTAGATAATAGATTAGGTTAGCTTTAGACAATGTTCATTAACCTTATTTTTTATGAGTAAAATTAAAATTTTCACATACGTTATCAACGAGATTCGGACTTGGGTCAAGCATGTGTTAGATATTAGTTACCACCAAAATAATATACAATTTATTATAATCTTACATTGCAGTATGTAATTAACTTAACTATACTATCTTTAAACAAGATGCAGTTATAAAACAGAGGTGGCCGCTTCGGCTGTCTACCTATATGGCCGGCCCTGTAGATATTGTTACTTATCTGTGTCTCAAACATATGAAGTAACTTTGCTTCTATACCCTGCTCATGTCCATAACCACACTAACACCAGGTCCAAGCCTCCAACTCAAGCCTAACACCTGTGCGCCCATGCCCACCTCTCGCCAATGTATCCCAAATATTCCTCCATGCACCCACCACTTCCTTCTCTCAGGCTACCCGCCGTTCTTTATTCAGCTGCTTTTCTCTCCTCTTGATATGGCATAACCTGCATACGTGCTGATCAGGAACACCCAATTTAAATTTGCAACTCGAGTCCTACTAAAAGAATTACCAGTATCTACACTTTTGGAGACCTGAATGGTGGAGAGGCTGGAGAGATTCAGATTGTAACCCTGTGAGGGTAACTGGATTGACAAATTATGTAGTTTTACTGAAGTAGTACAATACAATAAATGGAAGATTTTACTCCCTCCGTCCCACAAAAATTGTCTCTTACGCACATGATTAGATTGTATGGTGATAATGACACGATCGTCCCTCTTTCTCTTTTTCCAATCCGTCCCGCAAAGAAAGTCCATTTTTTAAATTACAAATTTTTTTTTTGGAGACATGCAATTAATGCATCCCACTACAAGTTTGACATGCTATATCCACTATTATCCTTGATTTTATTTTCTCCGAGACTAGGTGCATCGAATATGAATGGGTAGCATTGGAACTTCATTATATTTTTACCTTGAAAATGTAAGTGGACAATCATTTTGGGACATATCAGAATGGAAATATGGATTGTCTTTACAGTACGGAGGGAGTATAACAACTTTTGATTGGACATTGTTGTCAATTTACCTATTTCAAAAATGTGGATAATTTTTTTGGGACATCCCGAAATAGAAAAGTCAATTTTTGTGGGATGGATTGAGTATCAGCTATACGCGCAAAATCACTCATCGACTATACAAATGGCACAGGATGTATTACCTACACGGTGCCGCTGGCCATGGATTCTTTTCATCTTGTCCTACTGAAGTGATGCATGCAAATTTACATCCAAGTTCTCAACCCTCTATGAGGTTGGTTGTACATCCAACAACCAAATTAAAGGTGTGGAACGTCGGTTAGCACTAGCTTTTATGTATAACTCGTAGCTGAAGCCAACACTTGTGTCTCCACATTTTAGCGCCTACTGGAATCAATCTATTGTCGTCTTCATTCCTTCGTTTGTTCATTTCCTTTCTCAAGGTCCTATAGCTTCAGAAGCATATACAGACTACCTATTGTTACCTCACTACTCCCGTTCTCCTGCGCTTTACCTGTCTGATTTTTATCATTTGTTATCCTCTGTTGTTTTGGTTTCAGGTCTATGCAATTGGAGGGTTCTTTATCTTGAAGTGGGCGTTAGCAAGATGGAAGGAGAGAAGCGCCAAGAAGGACTCTACAGATGATGAGCCAGAGGAGCCATCTCCATCTGATGAGTAGTAGGTTTTAGGACCGAAGGGGCACAAAAAATATAGCATTTGCAGTACTTCACTGTATAATCTTTGCTTGCCAGTCAAAATACCATCTCTGATTTTGGTTCTGTTTTTCGGTAATGTATTAAACGTGACCTTACAGATCTTCTATCTAGCAACTTATTAGTACTTGTTTTTTCTTTCTCCGTGTTTTGGAGTTTGACAATTAAATTGTTATGGTGCTCTTTTGAGTTCTTTTTGAGTATGCATTTACATGCTTGATCGCATGAGATGAATTTTGAATCTTCCTTTTTTTTTGGGTAAATGAAAGTTTAGGGGGGAGAGGAGGCTGCCCCATCCCAGGGTCAGACAAATCTTAGGCCTTGAGGGCTTACAAAAGAAATTACAGATTACCCACCAAGAGAGACCGCCATCAGCAGGCTTACAGAGGATGTATTTTGAATATTTTGCTGGTTTTTCTAGTTGAAAAGCATACAAGTGGTGTTCGGAATTGCACTTTCTGCCCCCACATTGGACCTGTCTAGGACCGAGACTAGATATCTCCGATTTTAGAGTTATATCTTTTCAACATCCTGCTTCAGATGAAATCATAATTTCTCTCTTCATTTCAACAAAATCATAGTCAAAGTTTGATCTAATATCTTCACTTTAGCCACATTATGAGAAATCGTATACCTAGGCATGTGCGTCGAATGAAAGCATATTTTTCTTTCTCTTCATTCTAACCACATTATGGAAAAATCTGATCATATATCTTTATTTCAGTCACATTGTGAGAAATTAGATACTAAGAACCAGAGATATCCCCGATTTTCACAGGCGGAACTTTTTAACATGTGTGCTTCAACTGAAACATAGTTTTCTCTCTCTTCATTTCAACAACATTATGAATAATATGATTATCTCTCTTCATTTCAGACATATTATGTGAAATCAAATACTAAAACGTGTGCTTCTGATGAAAATATATTTTTCTTTCTCTTCATATTAACCACGTTATGGAAACGTCTAATTGTCTCTCTTCATTTCAGCCACATTATGAGAAATCAGATACTAAGAATTGGAGATGTTTCTGATTTTTAGAGTCAGATCTTTTCAATATGTTCCTTAGATGGAAAGATAATTTTATCTCTCTTAATTTCAACCACATTATAGAAAACGGTGTCAAATCTCTTCATTTCAGCCACGTTGTGAAAAATCATATACTAAAACATGTGCTTATTGAAAACATAGTTTTTTGCTCTCTAAATTTCAAACACATTTTGAAAAATCGAATCATATCTCTTCATTCCAGTCACGTAATGAGAAATCATACTCCCTCTGTCCCAGTCAATTCTTGATTTTTTTCCTTTTTAGGACGTCCCAACAATTTCTTGAAACTTTCCTCTACACCCTAAAATACCATCTTACCCTCACCCAAAAATCAGCCTATTTTTTCAATTGGACCTAATTAAATTGAATTAGCAACATAGCCTAATTTAATAAGGCCCAAAACAAATTAGCTCTCACTAATGAAACTCATTAGGCCCAATTTCTAACCCTAAATTCAACATCAGCCCCCTTTCTTCTCATTTCTTCACAGCCCCTCATGAGAGAGATATAGAGGGAGAGAGAGGCGGCATATCTTCATCCCCTCCATTGCCGCCGCCGCAAACAAGAAGACCTGGAGATCTACAGAGAACAACGCCGCCTCCTTCTCTGTCTCCGTCTCCATCTCCATCTCTCCGTCTGTCATAAGGAGGGAGGGGGAAAGAGATAGGGAGAGAGAGGCAGACGGTAGAAACCCCGCCGCTGCCTCCATCTCCATCTCTCTGTCTCTCTGTCTTCTGCAAATCGAAGCGACCGACGGCGTAGGCAACAACGGTGGTGAGGGTTCGACGAATCTCCGACAACAGGGTGTGGCGGTGGTCGTGGCCTTGGCAGAACAAATTGGTTAAGCTGGTGGTGGTTGTGGGTTGTTGTCTCTGTTTTGTTGTTAATCAAGGTCAGAGTAATGAGAGAGGGAGAGAGAGAGAGTGACACAGAGAGAAATTTGTTTGAAGGAGCAGGGATATTATGGACTTTTCATAGCATTTTTAACAAAGCAACACACCCAGTTTTTTCAAGAACTGGCTAGGGCGGAGGGAGTATACACTAAGAATCAGAGATATCCCTAATCCTTAGAGTTGGATCTTTTTAACATGTGCTTCAAAAGAAAATATAGTTTTCTCTCGCTTCATTTCAACCAGATTATAAAAAATCGGGTCGTATCTCTTCATTTCAGCCACACTATGAGAGATCATATACCTGTGTTTTAGATGAAAGTATACTTTTCTTTCTCTTCATTTCAACAACGTTATGAAAATCGGTCGTATCTATTCATTTCAGTCACATTATGAGAAACCAGATACTAAAATCAGAGATAATCCCGAATTCCAGAGTCGGATCTTTTCAACATGTGCTTCAAATGAATACACAACTCGCTCTCTCTTCATTTCAATCACATTATAAAAGACTGAATCGTTTATCTTCATTTCAGCCACACCATGAGAAGTCACATGCTTCAGATGAAAACAAATTTGTCTCTTCATTTCAATCACATTACGAAAAAAATCAAATCATATCTCTTTATTTTAGTCACTTTATGATAAACCAGATACTAAGAATCGGATATATCCCTGATATTTTAGTTTGATATTTCAACATGTGGTTCAAATAAAAACATAGTTTTCTCTCTCTTCATTTTCAAGCACATTGTGAAAATTAGGACTTTATCTCTTCATTTCAGCCACATTATGAGCAATTAAATACTAAAACATGTGATTGAGATGAAAACATATTTTTTTTTTCATTTTCATCATTTCAAGCACATTATGGAAAAATCAGATCATATCTCTTCATTTCAGTCGCATTATGGGAAATCACATACTAAGACTCACAGATATTTACCGATTTTTAGAGTTGGATCTTTTCAACATGTACTTAAGATGAAAAGATAACTGTATCTCTCTTCATTTCACCACATAATGGAGAAGGGGATCAAATCTCTTCATTTCAGCCACGTTATGAGATTCTATACTAAGACATGTTCTTCGTATTAAAAACATACTTCCTCTGTTTCATCTTCGACTTCCTACTCCAAAATTGCACAGGAATTAAGGGGCCTATGTCAATGACTATGTTACCCTCAACCTTCCACAAAATTATGTTTTGTCCTTCTCTCTATCTCTGCCTCAACAATAGCGGCAACAACAATACCACCCACCTTGTCCACCGACAATTTAGCAAAACATATCTACAGAGAAAAAATACAGATCTATTATAAAAATTTAGTGAAATACAAGAATTCATCAAGAACCTATAGATCTAAACTTCTCAACAAAAAATATACACATTGAAAACCGCCTTGTGCTGCCGCCATTAGGAACTGTGTTCAACGGGCATGTCGTGGCCGGTTAAATGGTATGTCGTCCGCAAAAATGAATGAAGCTGAACAAGGCCAAGATACAAAACAAGAGCGGTGAACTCATGGGGACGCTCTCATGGTAACTCCCATGAGAACCTTACGTGGCACAATCTATGTCACTTAATCTTTACTATATTTTGATCATGATAGCAAGTGAGATTTGATTACCGTTTAATGGACAAAAAAATTGAGTTGTGTGTGTCCCATATTATGCCATGTAGGGGGTTCTCATGAGAGTTACCATGAGAGCGTCCCCATGAGATCACCACATCAACACATAGAGAAAGAGAGAGTGGGGATAGAGAGAGATGCCAAAAAGAAAAGAGGAAGAACCCAACTCCTTAACCATCCGCCGCCGCCAACAACCGTCGAAGCCACCGCCACCCACAACCGTCAAAACCACAGCCGCCGACGAACGCCGATCGCCACCTCCACTGCCGCCGCCACCGCAGATCTCTCTCTCTCTTCCCTCGTCGAATCGGAAAAATACCAGATCTGACAAGAGGGATTTCTTCCTGGCTTTGCCGCCTCCTCGCGACTGAAGCCTCTGGTGTCGGAGCTCGGGTTTCTCTCGGTAAATCAGATCTCTCTCTCTCTCTCTGGAATTAGGGCAAAAGAGGAGCTGAAGAGATAGGAGGGGTGCTGAAGTAATAAGGTGGAGAGAGCGATTGAGGTAAAAATGCGGGTAGGTTACTGATAAGGTGGAGAGATAGAGAGGGATTGGGGTAAATGTGGGTAGCTGTGTAGGAAGGAGAAGAAGAAACACACCTTATAGGAAAGTAGGACGCAGAAGAGAAAACAGAGAAAGTAGTTTTTTGCTCTCTTCATTTCAATCACTTTTTGGAAAAATGGGATCCTATCTCCTCATTCCAGCCACATTATAAGAAATCTATCTCCGACAATACGATCGTATTGATGGTGATAGATAAATTGCACCATTAACACATGTGGCCGCAAACGGGAAGGGATGGGAAGTGTATAAACTAGTCAAACAGCTCGGTGTTCGACTTAACTCAAGGTCGTTCGAGGCTGGGCTTAACTCAAGCTTAAGCCATACCTAACAAACCAAACTTGAGCTTCATTTCTTGCTCCTCCTTGCGAAAACTTCACAATTCCTTTCCATCTTTGCAAAGTTGAGGTGCCTGAATTAGGGCTATGCTCGGAGAAAGATGAAGTCTATCCAGCGTGCATTTGTTGTTGGTGATGAGGAGAATCAAGTACACAGACAAGACGCATACACCAAAAATCACAAATCACAATCCTTCTTCTGGCTGCAGCTTCAAGATCTGTATGTGGCATTCAAGTTTGTTTTGTACATGAACATATCTTCTTATTCTCGCAACCAATAGAGGGTTATTACCAAACTTGAGATCATTCCCACCTCTTTTTTTAATGACAGGTTGAACTGAACAGAAGACTTATCATGGCCTAAAATCATATGCTAGAAAACAGAACTACTACCATAGAAAACAGAACTACTACCATGAATAAGACTATGCACAACACAAATGCTCACAAAACATTCCCAAACAGCAACATGGTTGCCAAGGTTGTCACTCAGATTGGACCATCCTTGCACATATATTTGCTAATCACAAATGAAATAATTCCCAATAACAGAAGGAGAACACCAAACCACACTTCCAAATATATTCCATATACCGACGAAAACCCTTTGCAATCCAGTTAATTTACATGTAGGATATAGAAGAGGTCTTGCTAGCAAATCTAGACCATATTATGATGTTGTAATACCCACCAAATCAAAGAAGGCTAATAAAGATAAAAACTCCTTTTTAGTCTTTACCAAAAAAACAAAAAAAATCAATAAGAACGCGAAAAGAAAAAGGAAAGTTTTGGTGCACAATACACTATACCTCAACTGCAGGAAGAAGAATCATCATCCTGGGCACAAGAATCCCAAGAGTCATTTAGGCCGCGAAACGACATCTCCATGGACAAGACCACTTCCAAACCCTAATTCCACATATCTTCTTAACGATGATCAAGAGCGAAAATATTTCTCCCATCAGTATCCCAGTTATTATCCCCTAGAGCTCTACCACTGGCACACTCGAGCAAAGCCTTTGCATTAACCTCCCTGGCGTACCGCCAAACATAGTTCAAACCCACAAGAAGTTCCGTGATCAGTTCCTCCGTTTTATGGCGATCTGCAAAGTGGAGTGTCTGCACCAGGAGCACATTCGTGCGCGAAACCTGGTTGTTTTGGTGCTCAAAACTTCGTTCAGACTGCCATCTTATCATGTTATGAGCCAATGGAGCTAGCCATTCCAGTATCTCCCCCATGGCGTCACTCCACTCTTGGGCAAGACCTGAATCAAGATCTGATGAAGTCAAGCTCTTGGCAACTGGACTCAGCTTCGCACGAAGTTGTAACCTAACACTCTCTGGCAACATGTTGTACAAGTCGTCTCTTGCGTCGTGACCAATCAAATGAGGAGTTGCGACTAACTTCTCAATTACTATGATGACATTTGCATAGTGCAATGCTAAAGCAGCAGCACCAAGAGATTCGGGAGGAGGGTTCAGAAACCTTTGCTTCAAACCCGCGATTGATAAGCCTCCATGAGAAACACCATCCAATGCTGCTTCTGAATGAACACCATTGGAGTCTACAACGGAATTTTTCACAGGAGAACCATTGCCACCAGCCATCATGCATCCCTTAAAAGGTCCTGCTGCTGCCGCCAGCTGATTGGATTTTGAATGCGAACTCTTTCCATGAATTGTAGATGAAAAATTGCGAGATTGCCAAAACTTGAGGGAGGTCTTATTCGATCTGTGCAAGGGCGGGGATTTCGCTGCTGACTTCTCAAGAGGGCCAGAGTAAAAGTTGTTCATAGTTCTTTTCGTTCTTGAATTGGGGGTCACTGTGCTATTTGAGTTTCCAAGAGGACCCGAATGGAAATTGTTTGGTGTCTGTGTTCTTTGAAGTTGTATTGGTCCGGATCTTGTAGCTAAATTCCCCATAGGTCCAGAAGCAAACCTAAGGAGACCATTTTCAGCTGGGTGAACTGAAGATTGCATCAACGTTGAAATCGACTGACTCCGATACATGATGTCAGAATCTGATATTGGAGGCTCTCTTGTCTCTGTATCTATCATGTGACCGAACCCAAAAACATGTCCTATCCTAGTATATATAGTGGACAAGGATCTTGCGAGTAGTAGTACCGTGTAATCATAGGTCTTGTTCCACAACGATCCCTCTTTCAGTTGCTTCACTTCATGTCTCTTCCATGCAGCCTTCTTTTCATATGCAACGACTGCCACGCTATCCGCCTCATCATTAGCCTTCAGTCTCCGTAAGGTATGTTCAAGCTCTGAAAGGGCTTCCATTTCTTGATACAAACTTGCATTTACCGAAATGAACCTTCCCATCTTCTTAGCTTTCTTATCCATTTTCCTGTTGGTCAAACGCCACCCATATGGGTCCGCACCAGCTTTGATCATATCGTCGAATACATGCTGAAAGTTCTTTAGACCAGGGTCACTGCACTTTTCTGAAAGCCTAGCAACTGCTTTAACTACATGCCCCAAGTTCTCAAACATCTCCGCGCATATCAAGCTAACAATGAAATCATCGTCGTCTGAAACAAGCTTCTTGATACCCAATGAATTTGTGATATCCAGCCTCAACTTTGCAACATGGTTATCGCTCAAAGATGTCCATAGATGAATCAGCTTTGCCATCAAGCTAGCAACTTCAAATGCCAAGACTCCAATTGACGAATCAGATGCATTGTTATGTTTGCGATGAGTTTTCCAGAAACCCCGAAACCATGATTCAGCCACCATTTTTTGTCCGCCGAATATAGAATGCCTTTAACTCACGTAATAATCATTCCATGAACTGCAAGAATACCGAAACACGACAAATATCAGAAAACGAATATCCACTTCGAAAAACTAAAAGAAATTGAGTACGTATAAAACTACTTAAAGACGTAGACGACAAAATAAGGAAATAGCTGAATCAAAGAAACGGTCCGTTGGCTCAACCTAAACAACATATAAGGAATTTCCATGGCATAGGAAAAGGCTGAAAGTACCTAGTCTTCAAGAATCAGTTGGCTTCAATGAATCTAGTAATTCATTGCATGCAATCCAAAGTAACTCCTCTATATCATTGATGAGTTCTTCTTACTAAGTAAACAACCTTGATGGCTACACACACACACAGAGTGAAACAAAAGCAGTGACCTTGAGAGACCCTTTTTTTATATCCTATTTTCTGCATAAGATTTCTTTCATTTCAGAGATTTTTCAAACTCAAGTCTTTTTCAGTCTTCACCTATACCATGAGACTTGTACAGATCACTAAACATCATATTCAAGAAACAACAATTTTCCTTTTCCTTCTAAACCCAACCTTCTCTATTTAAATCCAATTTGAATTTTTCTTATCTTCCCAACTACCCAACTATTGGCTAGTAGGTCATTAATTAATCAAAATCAATTCAACCCAAAAAAAAAGCAAGAAAATTTACCAAACCCTTTTTGGTGCTTCACCAAAATCAGCTCAACCCTAGTGCAAAATCATGTTCCAGTAGCAGAATCTTACCTCAAGATCTTGAAAAAAACACACAAGGGAACTCAAAAAAGTTTGATTCTTTGAGATGATTGTGACACAAAAGAACAAAAGAAGTAATCAAGAACATACATACACACAGATAAGCTGAAAACAGATACAAAGAGTGAAACCCTAATCGACATGGGTGGAGCTCAAAAAGTTGAATCAATTAGTAATCAAGAAGGAAGAGTGAAGAGAGCAGCTGAGGATGAGAGAACGAACCCGAAAGCGGACCATTTTGCGGAAGAATTAGAGCAAGAATCTTGCAAGAATCGGCACGAATCACGAGAGAGAGAGAGAGAGAGAGAGAGAGAGAGAGATTGAGGAAAGTGAAGAGAAAGTGCAGTGAAGAGCACCACCCAGCCAGAGAGGAGCCGAAATGGGAGAACCAGAAACCGAGTGAAATTAATAATAAAGAGAATAGTTTTTCCCAATTTAATTGCATAACCTACCCATGTTCTTTTAGTTTTCTATCATATTCACCCCCATATCTCTTTCCCTTTCCTCTTTTTTCTTTTGTTTATGATGGTATTCACTTGTAACTTGAATGTTCTTTGAACTAGGGTTAAGAACCAGTTAGGTAATTAGCTATCCCACCTTATTCAGGTTTTCGGAAGTATGCAGTATTTGAGAATGTTGATTCAATGCAATGCTTAATAAGTTCTTTTTTTTAGAATAAATGTTTTTTTAGAAAGTATATACTCCCTCCGTATCTTCAGGTTCTTCAAAAACTTATCTGGGTATTATTTGGGTATAGCAATTTGGGTAGCAAAACGATGGAAGAATTTGGTAATCTTTTCATGGCGTCGTAGAGTAAACTTTGCTCTACAATACCACAAAAAACTATTGCATTCTTGCTTTGTTTTGGTAATCAAATCACTAGGCCCAAATAATACCCATATAAGTTTTTGAAGAACCTGGAGATACGGAGGGAGTATCTGTTAATATAAAATTGTAAGTTGTAACTATTACAATCGTGAAAAGTCCTATGAGTTTTTCTATGAGCAATATTCACATTGTTTCGCCTGACAAAAGATACTACAAAGTTAATAAATGCATTGCAGTGATTCTTATGATGTCAATGGATTCGCCATGGATAGTAATTTTTTTTTTTCTCTTGACGGATTGAAAAACGAGATCACTGAAGTCCGTCAGAAGATTGGTTTTCATGTAACCTTGTGTGATCAACCAACAAATCGCTTGAGAGACTCCCCGAGCTTCGGCTTGAGATGTGTTCCCTACCTTGAAAGAGATCTGATCAGTTAAAGGGGAATTAGTAGTCTAGTATTAATGCTCCAACCTTCTCTGCTAAATTTTTCTTGGCATTCCATGCTGCATCCACCTTGACAGTAACCAGTGAATTATGACCAATCAGGAGAGAGATAAGCGGACTAGGGCGCTAGCTAACCAAAGATGGTGATATGTGAGATGTGGTTAGAGTGGGCGGAAGGTTCTTTGAAGGCCAACAAAGGAAGAAATGATGACTGAAAGAAACGTTGCAGGGCGAATGATTTTACTTTCTATTGTTGCATTCCGATGAAGCCAAATATGTCAAAAAAAATGAGGGAGTGCATGACTCGGTCCTCATATGAAAAGGTATGGGTAACGATAGAATTGGTGAAACTGTTAAGAGATATATTGTTGCCAAAAAGTAAGGAGATCTGAAGAGCCGACCCTGACCAAATGGGGAAAGAAGCTGAGCAACCAGAGGAGATATGATCAGAGGATTCCAAAGGTTCAAGGCATCTCGCACACGAAGGACTATATTGTGATTAAAGAGGTTGTTCATTGAGGGAAGGATGTTGACAAAAAGCTTTCGAGAGAAACATGATAATCTTTTGAGGCAGGTTTAAAGTACGAAGGACATTCTACCGAAATATCGTTATGGTAAGTGAAATACATGGGTAACAAATATTTCTTCATTGGTAGTTCACGCTAAGGCAATAGGGATGGGAAAATTTATGGTCAGCTATTTAGAAATCTATAAGTTAATTTGATATGTGTATTAATGTATGAAAAGAATGTTATCAATAAATACAACAAGTAATTATTAACTTTTTGTGAATCTAAGATCAGTAACTCGTGGACGAGTTAATTAGTTAGATATCTGTGAGACTGTAGATAGCTCAAAACATGACATGATTCTAGTCACAGCCACGTGAACCCAACAGAAGTACCCAGATGGGCACTTTATTGTGGTTAATGCACACCATATTACGCCACGTCACCATAAGGGGCCCATGAGAAATGGTCCCTTCGCAGATTGCAGCTCCCACAAAATCAGGGGATCGAATGGTTTGAAAGCTGGAATAAGGCTTGTCGCAGTTGGTTGTCGTGCGATATGCCATCTTGTGTGTCATTAAGAAGATGTGTTCAACCGTTGTATATGCAAATCTAGTAACAATTTCCCGAGATATTCACCATGATATTCACAAGAACTAACTTAATGGCCTTAACGAGGGCGTGATTAACGTTGTAACTCCGCCATGATCGCTGCTACTAGTTCTAAGCAATAACAAGATGTATCTCTCATTTGTGATACACATTGCTTATTTTGAACCCCCCCCCCCCCATTTACCATCCATCGCTTTATGTTCTCTTACTTTGATCATTGGTATTGTTTCGATTTTGCTACGAACACTTGTCGTCATCCCTGTTATCGAACCTTTTCTACAGAGACTGATCTTAATATCACCACCTTAGTACGTAGAGATAGTGGATTTGAAAAATAAATGTGAAACGATATAAATCGTAATACATTTATCGGTAACACGTCATTTTTGTTAATTTTCTTCAATAATAGTGATGATAATGGAAGCCGGACAATAAATTTCGGATATATTTCTCACATTTTTGTCTGAATAATAAGACGATTAGATTGTGCTTAGTGACTTCTCTAGGTGTTAATATGCGTTCGTCTAACAAGAAAGTGACAGGAAAAAAGAAAGGAGAATGAAATCGTTTTACCTTTTTAACGTAATTAATCTGTCGTAAAATATTGGACTCTCTTTGTAATAATTTTACGACAATAAAGAGTTCCTTAAATGACGTTATGAAAATATACATTATTTTGCAGGTAGATTTAATAGTACATGCAAGAAAACAAGTTCCAATTATTTTCAACGAACAAGCTTAACAAATACTCCATCCTCCAAAAAAAAAAAAAAAAAAACTTCCTCAAAAATAATACATGTGGGTACAAAAATATTTCAAAAAAAAAAAGGGCGTAAAGTAATTTAACTAAAGTATGAGGGCGCAAGTGCAAAAGCCACTATGGGGAAAGGGGATGTGTCCTGATCATTACAGACGACCACGCGGAGACTCTCTTTTACCATTTTGACCCCCCGACGCCCACTGCTCATGACCGGGTTCGGGTGACCCGTACAAGCAAACCTCCATCAGCTAATGGGACCCGCGGATGTCAAACTTAGGGTCCGTTCGGCAACATGTTTTTTTGGTTTTTCTTTTTTTCACCAAATAAATTTTGTTTAAGTTTTTTTTTAGAGAATACTATCCATACAGTAAATACTGCATTTCTAACTAGAGTTACAATTCTAGGGATACAATTCAAAGCAACCAATGTTTTCGTGCAACAACACCCTTGGTGGGTGCAATTTTGTTTAAGTTTTCGTTTTGTGTAGTTTAAAAACTAGTTTTTTAAACCAGTATTTTCCACCTTTTGGCATTAGGGAAAAATCAAATTTTTGTATTATTTTTGTATTATTTTTTTTGTTTTATGCTCTCCCTATATTGCCCTCACACTTTCTTTATATATCCAAAGTTATCGTAGGTCATTCTCTTATCAAATAAGTAATAGTTTTCCATCGCACTTTCTTTGCCTCATTCACCCAAAGTTGCTCATACTTTATTTCATGAAACTCTTGAGTTTTGATGTGATCTTGAATTCAAGTATGTAAATTTTAATTTTTTGGATGTCACAATACCTTTAGTCTGTACTTCAATTTGTTGGCTTCTATGAAATTGTTAGTTTTTTCACTTATATTTGTTCTTCGTGAACCTGTAAAAAATATACAAGTAAAGGGCATAATTGTCATTTAGTCTACTGCATCTTAGTTTAAAAATAACTACCAAACAATTAATCTACTACTTTTTACAAAAAAAAAAAAAACCCTGCGGTATCGTCTTGCTGACACTTAGTTCCAAGCAGTATTGATTTTATCAGAAAATCCCCATGCAATATCATTTTTAATACATTGCGCACGATTTTTCAAACAGAACACCCCCCCCCCCTCACACCCAGCAATTTCACTTTTATCGACACCTAGCTATCAGCAGTCTTAGTAAAATTGTGCGAGATGTCAGTACAAGTGAAACTGCAAAGAAATTCTCTGACAAAATCAATACTGCTGATAGCTAAGTGTCAACGAGACGATACATTTTTATATCAAATGTTCTTTAATCTATATTAAAAACCATCACCAACACACTGGTTTAAACAATATATATATATATATATATATATATAAACCAAAAAATTCCACCACAGTCTAAAAATCAGTTTTCCACCATAAACCATTAACCAAACTCACCCCTTGATACTTGACTTGTATAAGAAAATATGTGTTACTACCTTATTATCGTGGTAGTTTTCCACTACGTTTGGAATTTCCTAAACATCTTTAGACATTCTCTTGTCACTTATCTTTATCAGCTTTATGAGGTTTGGTGTATCAACATCTATCTCTAATTTCTTAAATCTCATCTGAGAGAGTTGTACAAATAATTGGAAGATTTTAACAAGTATGGCTTCCCCTTACATCCCAAATTTTCAGGAGAAGTTTATTATCGAAGCTCCACAACCTCCCTTCAACAACTTTACGTTTTGCTTCTTTCGTAAGAAATTTGAAAACTCATAAATCAATTAACACCAACATTTATTATACGAGTTTATTTACCTTCACTCCACAATACTCCGCAACAAACAATCCAACCATGCTTGTCTCAAAATGCTCTTTTGAGCGCCCACTGATCAGTTTACAGGATTAATCGATTTTGCTTCCTCTGCGAGTGAGAAAATCTGCATTCCCCTTGTGACATTATCCTCCATGGTGATGCGACCAAGATATAGGAAAAACCCTACGCCTTTAGGGAGAGTCTGTAAACACGATTTTCAAATACATTACTTTCGAACATAACCATCAAGAAAGCTCAGGGACGACGATACTCTCTCCAACGTGCATTGGTAATGAAAACCGTTCAACATGTTTCAAAGTAGAGCAAGATATTCGTGCAAAGTGGCATGCATCTTCTTTTAAAATAGTACTTAGACTCAAACCTATCCGTTGAAAATATGAAAAGTTAACGTGAAATACTTATTTGCAATAAAATAAAAATTATATGTACATTTTTTTAGAGAAAAAATTTATGTGCTTGATTGCTTGAATTGAAAATATGAAAACTCCCCTAAAAAATATATGGGTGCAAAATTCACAGAAAGTTTAAACCATGGGTACCACATGCGTAACTTTGCCAAATCATTCCCCTTTTTTCTTGAAGCGATAGTTTCTAATGACGAAACAGCCCATATGAATATCGGCTAATATCAAACCTACTAGTATCGTATAAGCTCTCGCAGCTAGTTCTCCTCTTCTCATTTTGAAGATTATTGCCCTTTTCTTTTTTGCGTTTCCAGTAGTGTAAATGTTTGTAATTGCATTTTGGTGTTGGGAATGGAAGGAGCATGTTTGTTTGTTTGTTTGTTTGTTTGTTTTAGTTTGAAGGAGCATGTTCATAAAAGATCATCTTCATATTACATGATACATTCAAACTTTGTTTCTTCGTTGCAACAATACGTTTCAAATGATAATTTTTACCATAATGACTGTGATCGGAGTTGTTGGTGTCTTGATAACTTTCAAGTTCTCTTCAGGACTCATTCTTATTCCACTAATCACCGAAAGTTGCCTAGAAAAGAACATGTTGGCCATATGGAGTGAATTTAAGATATTGGTGGGTACTAAATACATCTCGATATTAATATATAAGTGTCAATAGGTTCGCAGATTAGTATTCGTTTTCTCAAGTTAGATGTTAAATTAGGTGTTTCAAACAAAAGAAAATGACGCAGCAGAATTATATGCTGAAAGCATGTGATGTTGAAAAATGCATGTTTTATTTACGTAATTCTATGATCTCTAACATGCGCAATAAGCGAGATGAAAGGATTGATATTCAGTTGTGCATGCATACTTACTGATTTCTCAGCATACTTAGCAAGCAATTACATAGTAAAATCAGTCAAATGGTTGTGAACTCAAAACCATGGAGACAAATGGGATATATGGATAAATGTCAAATGTATATTTTCCTCAATAGAGCACCTGTATGAGTAAGTATCGTGTATACATGCAATACAATATATTGTGGACATTCACTATATCAATTGAATATTTCCTAAGACTCCCTATTTTTTCATTTTTTTTAAAGTTATGGAAAAAAAATATAATTGATACTAAAAACCTCGCAACATTAAACTCCATATTAAAGTTATGGAAAAAAAATATAATTGATACTAAAAACCTCACAACATTAAACTCCATATTGAATATTTACAAGTGTTTCATAAAACTACCAATTGAGAGCCCGTTTGGCAATATTTATGCTTCTTTAGTAAAGAATAATTTTATTAACAAATACATTGGGTTTGAAGCGCAGTCAAATATAAACTAAACACATTACGAGCCCAACACGACTCTTCCTCCAACAAGACCGGGTTTAATTGGCCTTTGAGTGCTTGTTTGGCAAACACATTCGCTAAACAGTTCGCGGTGCGCCAGCAGTGGAAGATACTTACTCCTTCCATGCGTCCTCTTAATAGTGCTAGTCTTCCAGTACACTTGGAATTTATGAGACATATTTAGACATTCTCTTGTCACTTCTCTTTACAAGCGGTTCACCGTATCAACATCCATATCTAATTTCTTGAATCCCATCTTGAGAGCATTGTGAAATTGATTGCAAGCTTTTATATTCGAAGTCCACCCATATCGGATCCCCTTCATCTTCAATTTAAACTTTTCCACTTCTTCTAGGCGGTTATCAATAGGTACTTGCACGCGAACACGGACGATATTACATCTCTCCTTGTTCTCGACCTTGATTAGCTCCCCAATTCCTTTACCTATGAGACATCTTTAGACATTCTCTTGTCACTTCTCTTTACATGAGGTTCACTGTATCAACATCCATATCTAATTTTTTGAATCCCATCTTGAGAGCATGGTGCAATTGATTGGAAGCTTTTAATATTCGAATTCCACCCAGATCGAATCCCCTTCATCTTCAATTTCAACGTTTCCACTTCTTCTAGGGGGTTATCAATAGGTACCGCACGCGAACACGGACGATATTACATCTCTCCTTGTCCTCGACCTTGATTGGCTCCCCAATTCCTTTACCTGTAGCACCCCCCCCCCGGTCATAACTTCATTCACCAAATGAATGGAAAGGCCCCATAAGGGTCCAAACTTCTACGTGCGTAATTATTACTTCCTATGATTTTCTCGTTACACCCTAATTTTTTCAGGAGGAGAAGTTTATTATCGTAGCTCCATAACCTCCATTCAACAACTCTATGATTTGCTTCCTTCGTAGGAAATTTGAAAATAAATCTATTAATACCAACATATATTAAACGAGTTTCTTTACCTTGGCTTCACATCCCTTTTAACGGTTCTCTCATCGCTCAAATGTTGATAGGATTCTCCGCCACAAACAATCCTACCATACTTGCCTCAAAATGCTCTTTCGATCGCCCACTGATCATTTTAGAGACTTCATCGGTTTTGCTTCCTCTGTCGTGAGTGAGAAAGTTTGTATTCCCTCTGTGACATCACCCTCCATGGTAATGCGACCTTGCTACAGGAAAATCCTACAGTTTTTTTGAGATAGTAAATAGAGGCTCTTTTCAAATGTACTGGTTATGAGCACGTGCATTGCAGATAATATTTTATGAGTTACAATACATAAACTTAAATGATGTTTGATATAAAAGAATAGCAAATAAAGAACAAGAACAATGATAAATATAACTCAAACGGAAGAAAAAATGAGAGATGTGATATGCATGTAAGCCAATATTTAATATCAAAAGAATTTGTAAAGCCTTATATAGCATCAACAATTAAAATGGGTTATTTCTAAAAAAAACATTTAAAATGGGTTTGGAGAATGACTCTTACGATAACTGCTTCATTCTCCACTTAAGCTGGATAGAGCGAACCACTTAGACCTTTTTAAACCGCCAATGTATAGTACATGCTAAAAAATGGTCGACATATTCTACAAAGGAGACATGTATTAAAAGAAAATGACGGAGAAAGAGTTGGAAAGTTATAGTGATAATTTGATAATTTTGGGTACTCAAGATTTCATTTTATAATGGTGAAAATAACTATTCGAAAAGGCACAAAGCGAATAGTCACAACTATTGGAGTACGATGAAGATGTACGCCCGAAAATGCACGATTGAATAGTCACAATTATTTAGGCTTAAACTCAGCTAAAATTAAAATTTTAAATTACAATTTTAATTTAAATAGTCACAACTTTTCGAATATGTAAATATGTTAATTTTTTAAGGATAATTTAGGAAATTAAGTAGAATACGAAAACATTAAAACACACTCACACTTTTAGAGAGTAGTATAGATTACTTTGAACCTTAGGGATGACGATACTCTCTCCAATATGCATAGGTAATGTAGGTCGAGCCTTAGTAGAACAAAATTTTCCTGCAAAGTGGCGTGCATCTGCTATCGATTTGTGCGAGCTATGTTATCAAAATTAATATATCTATTTCATACAACAAAACACAGTAGGTCAAATACTTAATATGTAAGTGTGCATACATGACAAACCTTCAAATAGATGAATAATTAGACATGAATCAATAACTGCACTAACACATATAATTCGTTATAGGCATATCATTACCGATTTTACCAATAAACTTGCCAATGGGGACTATTTGCTGAGTTTGCTTTATAAGCATATGAATTGGATGAGCCCGTTTGGTAATGATTTTGCTTTCTCGAAACGCTGCTTTACAAATCTAAAAGTAGTATTATGTGTTTGATAAATTTTTTTTTTCTGCTTTTTAAAAAAAACTGTTTCTCCACAACAGCTAAATATTAATAGTATATTATTGGAATAGTAATATTTATTATATCATGTATGAAATGGTCGTTTCGACATTTACAACAAGTTTAAATGACAAATTACCAAATACAAAATTTCAAAAGTGTTTTTCCACAGCAGGTTATATACGGAGTTTACCAAACTTTTGTGCAGATTCTCACAACAGCTTTCTCACAGTGCTTCCTACACAGCAACTTTCTAAACCGCCACGGCATTACCAAACTAGCTAGTTAAGATATAGCCCAAACGACAAAGAGCCTAAGAGCATCTCCAACAACAAAATTGTCCTTGGACAATCATGTTACTATATCTATTTAATAACAAATTATTTTTTTGCCAAAAAATAACAAATTAATTAATTTGTTGAAGCGAGGGAGTTGTTGTTGTTGTTGTTGTTGTTATTATTATTATTATTATTATTATTATTATTATTATTATTATTATTATTATTATTATTATTTGTTGATTTATTTTTTATTTGTTTATTTATTTAACAACGAATCAATCTCTGAAATTACCATTGTTTACACAGTAAATCCGAACGTTGAATTCGCAAGAGAAGAGCTAAGGAGGAGAGCATTAAAACTGATTTTTTCAATTTGTACACAAGGTCCAATTGTCTTTGGTTTATGCCAGATTTGGTAAAAAATGCCGGTAGGCCATATTTTGCACCAGCTGTTGGAGTTTATTTTTGGCAATCTGGCCTATATTTGTGCCAAAAATATTTTTTACACCATCTCTTGGAGATACTCTAAGTACTATTGTGGCTACCGCATTGACAACCTAGACTGTGATATTTTAAATTTATTTATGAGCAAAAAAAAAAAAAAGTGAGCACAAATTCGTTTTAGGTTAATAAATTGGCAGACTCATGTACATTGGTTAAGGGCTAGTTTGGGGATGTTGTGGCGGTGGTAGAAAGCTGCTGTGAAAACACTGTAGAAAGCTGCTGCGAATTCTTGAAAAAATATTGTTTGGTAAATATTACGTAGAAGCTGTTGTGAAATATTGATATAGTAATTTTGTGTTTGGTAAAATTAACTGTGAAGTTGCTGTGAGAGGGTAAAATGACAAAAATATACGACACGTGTCATTTTCGACTATTGATATTTTAAAAATTTGTAAGGTCAAAATCGGTTGTAGATAAATTAATCAAAAGCACTTTCTGGAAAAGCATCTCCCCCTTGCTTCCTGAAAACTGCTGTGGGACAGCAGAAACTGTCCGGAAAAACAGAAATTTTAATTTTACCAAACACACTAAAACTGCTCCTGCTGTCGGAAAGCAGCTGTGCTGGCAGCAGAAGCATTCTCAAACTCACCCTAATTGATGTACGCTGTGCATTTACGATTTCTCCATTCCCCAAGAATAGATGTACGGTATGTATGTATTTAAAAAATATAATCAGCGACACATAAAATGATAAAGATGGAAAGTTAACGGGAAATACTTATCTACAATAAAATAAAATTTTGAATACAAACATACGGGTGTTAGTGGTATACCGTTTAAAGCACTTGCATGAAATCCTATGTTATAACCTGATTTTTTTTTTTTAAACCGGCAACGCAAGAAATGGATATATAATAAAAAGAGTCTTACAAGCCGGGAGGGGGGTGTGGGGACATATCCCCCCACAAAGGAGCCCAAAGAGCAAAAGTTAGGTAGTTCAAATGTACAAACAATAAAACAACAAAAAACAGAAAGAAGGATCCTTCCATATTAAAGACAAAAAACGGGCGTCTTCCTGAGCTGATTTGGCAAGGGCATGAGCTGTCGAAACTACATATCTTGGAGATTTGACAACTGTACATGAAATCAGACTATGAAGACGCTCTCGGACGGCAAGGACAGTGGCAGAATCCTCAATAGACCCTTTGGACGGGTCAAGCAGGTGAGAGACAAGGTTAGAGCAGTCAGAGATTAAATCCACAGTAAAATGATGGGTTCTAATGCACCAGTTACAAGCATAAAGTAAAGCCAAAAGCTCGGAGTGGAAGGCTGAGAGAGCGTAGAGCCTTCGTTTATCTGAGTGGAGGAGTAGCCCGTCCTTGGTGAAAGCTGCGAATCCCATGCCTGCAGAGCCTGTTGCCTGGTTCCAAGACCCGTCAGACAGGAGCTGGGGCAAACAGGAGCTGATCCTCCAACAAAAGGTGGAGGGTGGGGGGGGGGGGGGGCTTGGGTGGGGGGTCTTGGCGGTTTAAAGCGGTCATGTTCCTGTGCTGAAGCCGAGAATTGGAAGGCTGGTGAGACGGCTTCGGAAAGAGAATTCTCTTTCTCTCCCAAGAAAGAGAATTAATTAAAAAAAAAAAGTACCGAGTACAAAATTTTGCCAAATCATTCTCTTTCTTTCGACTATGGGTCAAAAGATGCAATTTTGCCAAACGGTTTTCTAATGACGAAACAGCCCATACGAATCCCGGCTAATATCAAACCTACCCGCATCGTATATGCTCTCTCCCCTACAGCTCCTCTTCTCAGTTGGAAGGTTTTGTGCAGCCGCTTTCAGAGAGTACTACAATGGCGAAAGGCGACGACGCAATAAGGAAGAAGAAGAACAAACTCGCCAGAAAGAAGAACAGACAGAAGGAGACTCCATCGGCCGTCGTCTCCAAGCGGGTCGCCGCCATCATCGCCGCCAAGAAGCGTCGCCTCTCCGGCAAACGCCGTATGTGTCAGGTATGTCGCCATTACATCAGTCTCTTCCTCAAGTTCACATATTTTTTTGGGTTTTGTGCGTTGTGTTCCGTTGGATTCGGTTTTTCCCAATTGGGTTTTGTTGGGTTTGTTTTGAAAATGTGTTTTGACTTGTTGAAAGCTGATGTATTTGAATTAGTGGGTGTTTGATTTTCTGTGTTGTTGATTGTGATTTTTGCCCAAAATTTGTCTGTAGAGTTTGAATTTGAGCAGCTGGAAGAAAGAAATTTGGTAACTGAACATGTGTTTTGTTTATTGGGCCACTTTTACTTGGTACTGATTTGTGAGGTGTACTTTTATCCTCTTAATAGCAATTGTATCTGATCTTTTGTTGAACATATAGGTATCTTATTCTTTCCCCATCAGATGAATAAAATAAAATGAAATGAAATGAAATGAAATGAAATCTCACATTTACAAAATAATGTGATCTTTATCTTGCTAATACTAGCCACTGTCAGGTAAAACCTGTAACTTGGCTACATAGTTGTCAGAATCTTACGATTCACGATTCGCATCCTACGATTCGACTCGATTCACCCATGAAACGATGTGAATCCCTTAATGAATTTTTAATGAACAAAAAGTTATTCCAATCCCGAATCAAGAGTCCGAACAAAAAGTCATTTTTAAACTGAGGTTGAAGTCTTATCTCATACCTTTTGACCCCAAGGGAATGGGGCTGGCGCGGTGGTAGGGACATTGGCCTTAGGGATTATGCTCCATTCTTAGATGTAAGGTTCAGTTTCTGTGATGCGCGCAAGGTAGCCCATGAGACCAATGATCATCAAAAGAGCACACAAGAGAAACCCAGCCACATACCTTTTGATTTTGTGATAAGTGAGCTTAAAGTCTCAATTTTTCGGCAAATTGAAAGCGAAACAATTCGATCAAGTTGTGGATCTTCACTGCGTGTAAGTCATGGTCATTTGGAGTTATTTTCTGGAACAACCATAAAAGGTACTGTCAGGTCTCTGGCCGCATCACTTCTAGAACTACCGTAACTATTAGCTCAGGTCTTTCATTTCTCGCTGATCTATTTTTTCTCTGTTGAGGGTTTCATCGGTTAGTTCCACGTAAAAATTGCTTACTGTCTTGGGAATAATTTTGCGCAACCCCCAAACTACCTGCATTTAAGTTCCATTCTCCAGCCTGTATTTCCTATTTACTAAATTCGTTATCCTTTTTTCCTCTCACTTCGACCGTCTTTCTGATCAAAGTCTATGGATATTAATGAGACACTTGACTTGACATATAGAGGGCGACCCTTCCTCTCAATTAATAGCAACCCTGTATCTGCTGGAACTTGGGAATAAAATCTCGGACAAAAAAGATACCTTATGAAACTATATTAGTGATTACAGAAATAGAAAAAACCAGGACGTGAACTAGGTTTCTGTTACGAAACATGGTCAGTGTCAGTCTTGTGCTAAAGGTAACTGTGATTACTATTTAATATGCATCACTCAAACCAAGATACGATTAGCAAAACTATTACAGGAGCTTGAGCCTAAAGAGAGAGAGTCATCTGATGTTTTTTATAGTTTGAGAAGACTTGTAAGCTTGTTTTGAAAAAATGGGATACACAGACATGCCAGGCTTGTAGCTATCAGAGATTGATTTGAAGTCAACAAAGTTTGCATGTCATCAGTGTACTCTGTATGAAAGTACATGGGATCTAATGAATTAGTGGGAAACAGAGAAAAGAAAACTATGTGAGAGAAGAAATGACATAGAGATACAGACTTGAGAAGTAGGAAGAGAGATCGAGAGTCCGAAAAAATAATAATTGAATAAAAGTATAAAATAGACATACCTTCATTTTTGGCTCTACAAGGAGTTCGAGAAGGTGGTTGAGTTTGTGTACGTCCATTTCTTTTCTCCTTGGTTCTCAAACTCCATACCACTATTTCCAATCTACTGCTTTGAGCCGCGGCTCGCATCTCAAAATTGATATACCCGCAGCTCTTGAGAAGAGAAGTCAATGAGGGCCTGGTTGGTTGAATGGCCTTTTTTATGGACATAGTAGCACCTTTGCACAGAAAACCAATACAAGGCGATACTTCTTTTGATCCAAATAGAGAATAATATAACATATATGGCTCAGCCCCCTAATTCCCACTTTTATTTTATTTTCAAATTGTCACGTGTATTTCTTAAAGTTTTGCAGTAGTGCCCCTAAAGATTGTAAAATGAACTCCTAGTTATACTTATTTGCTGAAGTGCCCCCCTGTTCTCTATTTCCTAGCTCCGCGCTTATTAATGCTGCATTATTCTGCAGTGACTCCAGTATTCTCTATTTAGAAACTCTGTTCGTACTCATGAAGAGAAAATATGTTAACCTAATGTATCTCCTGTAGTGGCAATTTGCTTTTTAAGTTTGAAAAGCTTCTTATCATTCAATCTTCTATTATGACTCTACAGGGTATGTGTTTTAGCCTTCCCACTCTTGAGGATCCGTTCAATGAGGGTAAACCGAAAGAGCATTTCAAGAAGAAAGAAACCAAGAAAGCTGGGCTCCGGAAAGCAGATAAAAAGGGGGATGGTAAAAGGAACAGTGATCAAAGTAAAGGAGAAAACCAGAAAATGGACACTGAGAATTCAGGAAATGAGAGACAAATAGCACTGAAGCTTCTCAATAAGCTGGGATGCGGAGATGTGAAGACGCAGTCAATTGAACATTCAGATTGCCCATCTAAGTTCCTAATTATGTGCTTAAATTCGATTGAAACTGCTTTACGCCATGATGATTGCTTCCGTACTGAAGATGACAAGCATCTGTTTGTTGGTCAGTGGGGAGCCGAGTTTTGGAAAAGCTATTCCATGGGAAAAGACATATTGGTCAGGAGTGGTTCATGTTCAACCGTAGAGCAAATTGCCTGGATAGCTTCAACTGCTGCAGATAGCATTGCAATAAAGGAGAAGGAAGGTCATTCACCAGCTTGCCCTTTTCTCTTATTCATCGTACCATCCCAAGAGAAAGCTATTAAGGTTAGTCGGAAGATTTTGTCTGTTTCCCAGAATCCTTCTCTGGTCTTACTATCATCTCTTGATAGTATTACAGCTTGCATTTTGTTATTTGTTACTTCTAAAGCTCCTTCCACTCTGGAAATAGACCTAACCTTCTTTTCCAAGGCATTTGAAATAAATATCCATTTTATAGAAATTGGGTCGAATCGGTCAATACTCCATAAAATTAGAGGATAAAATTAGAGGATCATGCAATTTTAGAAACATCGCAAATGAATATTGCTCGTTTAGTTCATTTGTATCAAATCTATGATTTTCCATGTTTGTTTCGCTAATGCTGTTTTAAAGATAAGAAAGTTATGTGCAATTGCCAATCAAGTTTTGTGAAGGATTAGGAATAGAAGAAATACGCTTTGTTGTCAGCCTATATCTTTGAGGTTAAACCTCTACTCATGGTGGCCTTCTGCAACCATAATTTTTGTTAGCTGATTGTGTTTGTTACTTTTTGATAGGTACGATCTGTTTGCAAACCCTTAAAGGCTATTGGGGTTCACACAGTGAGTCTGCATCCTGGTGCCTCCGTAGACCACCAAATCCACGGGTGAGAAAAAAAAATCTTTCCTTCCAACTGAGATATAGCCAGATAATCTGTATTCATGTTCAGACATTCATTAATTTTCCAACATTGTTTTCCCACTTCCATGTCCTCATGTAGAAACCATCATTTGCCTGATAGAACTTAGATTAGTCATGTGAGTATGAGTATCAGATTAGGATTAGATGAATTTACATGCTCATATAATACCTATGAAGCGTATCGGCATATCTCTCTCTCTCTCTCTCTCTCTCAGGAAGAATTATTTATGCCTCAAAGTAGCATGTTGGTTATGTCGTGGGAAAATGGCAATCAAGCAAAATGGGTATCGTGTTTTAGACTAGTGTTATTTGGTTACCATTATTTTGTGCGCATATCCAAAAGGCAGTGTCAGGATCTGGTTCATGAGGAGGAAGTAGTAGAGAGCATTGGAATTTTAAGTAATAATTTGTAGCATATGGTAGGAACTTTAGGCCTCATGTATCTGTCATCTTGACTACCGATAACATTTCTTATGATAACAATACAGCAGTGAAAGAACTACTACCCTCATACAACGTAGCTTAAGCCACAAGTACATAGTTTACTCTTTAAGTTTCTAATTTTGCAAGACAGTTTATTAGAAGGCCTATCTCATAAGAAGTTGATTTTGATAAGTTCTTATGCCTGATCAAGATCAAGTGAGAAGTAGCATAACTTAAAAGTTTTGGGAACAAATGAGTCTTTGATTGATAACCAGATCACCGGCAACATAATCATTCTGAGAGGCTGATCTAAAGACATATCACATAAATATATTTGTAAAGGTTTTCACTTGTCTCAAATTTGAGGGGGTGAACTGTAAATTCAGCTTTCGCTCCTTACTGGCTCCGTCACCACACGGCTGCGCTTGCCCTCTTTATATCGCACACTCAATTACGGTGCTTACGTCTATCATTCTATGCTACTTACTTCCTGTTTTGATTAGATAATTTGGAGTAAATTTATTATGTATTTCCATTTTCTCTGCTGGTCCCTTATATGATCGTTCTCCTCTCAGTCTGAAGAGTTGTGAGCCAGAGTTCCTGGTTTCTACGCCAGAGAGACTTTTGGAGCTAGTTCATTTGAAGGCCATCGATATATCTGGGGTTTCTCTTCTGGTAATCTTTCAAACCTAAACTTTTACCTTTAGCTATCTTCTACCCATAAAAAAAGGCTAATTTCTTTTATTATTCCCCCCAACCACCGGAACATCCAAATAAAACATTGGCCCATTTCTTATTTGTTTATCCCTGAGCCAGCTGGAATTTTATTCTTAAAATAAGATAACCGTTTCCTCAAATAAATACATAAATAAATAAAATAAGATCACGTGTTCAATCAAGTGTTGCCGTTACTTCTTGCTCAAGCTTTATCATCTCAATCTTATCAGTTTAATGTTTGATATTTCCTCAGGTCGTTGATGGTTTAGACACGCTGCTAGAAGATAACCACCAAGATGCCATTAAATCAATTAGGCAATGTATTCCATCGAATCCCCAAACAGTGGTTTTCAGTGATGGCAAGCGTTCTGCGTGCACACTCAGTGAGCAATATCTTCTGCGGGCACCTGTTTGCAGACTGACAGCAAAGAGCTCTCTTACCAGTGAAGCCGCATCTATGCAGCTCTAAACAAGAAAAACCGTTGAAGGTATGTATGGTAGTAGTCATTTCAAAGTTTTAACTTGAAATAGTAGTTTCTAAAACATGCTGGAGGTTATGTGACATGTTGCTGAAACTTCCCCAAATCTTTCATAATATCACCTTTCTTTAACTTCAAATTAGGATGCATTTCTAGAATCATGGGGATCTTTCGACTTCATCTAATTATCATGTTGAAGGAGACAAGTATATGAATGTGGGCTTTTATGGTTTTATGATCCAGTCTCTTAGCCCTAAGCATCGCTGTCCATCTCGGATCCCTTCCTAGATCCCCTTGGGTTAGATCTCTCTTTTGGCTAGACTGAATTAATAAAAAGAATTTTCGACTATACTTTTGGGCCTTGTTTGGGTAAGGTATAAGCAGGGGGGATCAAGATAAGATATACCTGCGGTTTGAATCCGGCGTTTGGGCTAAGGGATATGAGACAATTATAACTTATCCTCCCATATACCTACCTGTCTTCGAATTTTGCATATAATCTTATACTACCACCTTAAGTCGGATAAGAGAAGTGTGGAATACATTATTACATATCTTGCACTAACCCAAACATTGGAAAAAAAAACAAATTTCATATCTTGCATTAATCCCACAACAATCTTCCTGCCTCATATCCAGGTATATGCTATACCCCCCTCTTTTTATACCTTACCGAAACGAGGCCTTGGGTTAAGAGATGCCTCATCTTCCTCGTCTTCTATTGCTTCTAGCAACTTTTAACTTTGTTGAGAGATAGGCGGAGAAAAACAGAAATAACTTGTCAAAGGAAATATTTCTTAGCAGCTGTTTCAGCTGTACATAGTTTTTGTGCAAGGAAAAAGAAGCATGTTTTGGGTATGTACTGTGAGCTAAATGAGTTGATGATGTTCTCTTCCATGTTTTGCAGCAGAAGTGGGGGCTCACATCATTCATACTGGTGTAGAAGTAAAATTTTGTGTTGGATTGTCGATGTATTTTGTGGTACATTTAGTTTCTGGTCTAAGCGCGGGGTATTGAACTAGCCTGATTCTGTAGTTTTGAAGGAATCGGGAGGAAATGAATAATTATCTAAATTTGAGATTAATGTTAGCTTCCTTAACTTTTTCATATTTGTATAATGTTGTGAGTTTTGTAAAATTAGTATATCAACCTGTATCTTGTTAGAACTTAGAAGAGTGGTGGTAGTTTTTATATCTCGATGGGCAGACAAAGCATAATTTCGTAAGGGATACAAGTTAACACGTCGAATTGCGTTGCATATTTCAACAAATTAAAGTTTGCTCGAAACTCTGATTGGTTTTCCAGACAAAGGCTCGAGTTTGATATTAGAGCTCAGACTTAATGAGTCGAGCTTTAGCATACTGATACTCTGACTCAGACAGGTGAAAGCTTGTTTGCAAGTGGTGCTACGGGAGTTATAGACTCGTTAAATTTATATAATAATAACTAACTACATCAACAAGCGGACGAACTAAAACTCAAAACTTGGTCAAATAAACTGAGTGATGTAAAGTTAAGAGTCAGCTTGAGATTACGAATACGCTAGATGAGCCAAGCTTGAGCTATAATTCTTGGCTCGGTTGAAGCTAGAACTTGTGATAGAAAAATGGTGGGCCAAGCTTTAGCGAGCCTCGACTCAATTGCTGTCAGGATAAGTGAACCAAGTCGTTTGATGTCGTTCAAACAACTAAACAAACAACTATAAACAAAAAATGTGTTCGATCGAAAGCAAACACACTTTTATTCGTTGGTCCATAATGTTCATGAACAACTTTTTTCTCTACTTTATATGCAACCTTATACAAACCATATAATCATTCAAAATTTAGAGGTGCCTTTGAGAGTTGTGTTTTTTTTGAGAAATTTTCGTGATGTCCGGGCATGCTTGGGAGCACTTCGAAAAATCTATTGGTTCGTGTTCTGGGGTTCAAGGGATTCGAATTTGAGACCTAAGATAAGAGGGAATAGAGCCTTAAAAAGGGTTCGGCTCGAATTCCTGTTTCGTCAATTAATTTTGATTTTTGTTTATAATCCTCATTTCCTCCAATTCATTGCGAGGGGGCTCTTTTGGCCAGTAGCAATATATTACTATCATTATACAAAAAGCATAGTTTTTCTTGGGCTTCAGGAAGGGAAAAAATGAAATATAATCAGATGGCAAAAAGGGAAAAAAAAATTGCTGGCTATGGGGTTCGAACCCATGCGCACTTATGTGCAGAAGATCTTAAGTCTTCCCCCTTAACCTCTCGGGCAAACCAGCTCGATGTATACAAATTAACTATTTTGCTATATAAAGTAATTGCAAAGAACAAAAGCTAGAAGTAGTTAGATTCAGTGCAGTAACTTGAAATGTTTCTTTCTCTTCAATCCGTCTCATTGGAGATTGATCTTAATAAGGTAGGTGGGTGCTGACATGCCTGCTCCGAAGAAGATTAGGTTTCGAGTAGAATTTTGCGTGAAGATCAGAGAGCATGCATGCTTTTATCTCTTTCGCGCATTGTAGTACTTCTACTCTTCTATTTGTTGACAAGGTTGAACTTCGTTTCTGTTAACCGTAAACATGGGAGGGGACGGTTATGAGTTACTTATAGTAAAATGTTCGTGGAAGTAACAAGTTCTCAGTTATTTTATTTTATTTTTTTTCACCGGCAACGAAAGATATCATTAAAAGGTAAACGATTACAGGAAAAGGAAAGGGGCATACCCCAAGCTGGAAGGTTAAGTAAAATGGCTGAATTAGGTTCATTAGTCAAAAGAGGTGCTTTGGGTGACCAAGCTGGAAGGTTAAGTAAAATGGCTATTTCATCTGTGATGTGCCCTTTTTTTCCAATACTTAACTGTTTGTCTTCTACTGGGTTCGAATCCAGAAGCTCATGCATGGGCTTTAAACGCAAACGCTATATCACTTAGCTAGCACCCATTTGCCATTTGTGATGTTTTGGTGCTGTCATCCTTCATGTGATTATTATTTGTAGTTGAATGCTTTTCTCTATAAGTCTGTTTTGGTTGGGCTGTGGGCTTGCAATGTTTAGGTGTTTGTCACGGATGGCTTGAGGCGAAACCTTAGAACCCTGGAAAATTCAATTTCTATAGGCTTTTTCAGTTGTGATCAAGTCAGTTTGGGGTTGACTTTTATGGTGTGGTTTGCAGTGCTATACAGTAACTATGACAAATGTTTACTATGTACTCACTTCAATGGTAGCGGCTGTGATTTTTTTTTTTGGAAAACGAATTAAAAAATTAAGTCTTGTCCCAGCTTAATTGTGGAACAATCTCCTTCAGTTGCGTCTCTCCGAAGCTATTTGCTCGCTGACTTACGGTTTAATCTGGATAATTCTCTGTCGCGTTCTGTTTTGGCTCCCCTTCTCTGCTGTCATTGGAGAGCATTTCAATCTCTCGGTTCTTTTCTTTCTTCCTTCTTCCGCTGAAAACTGGAATCTCTCATTTAGGTGACAAAACCAGAGTTGAATAAAAAGAAAAAAATTATTACCGACCACAGTGGGAGTCGAACCCACGACCTTTTGATCCGAAGTCAAACGCGCTAATCCACTGCGCTATGCGGTCTTGCTGTACGGCAACATTCAAATACATTATAGGTGGTCATGTTCTTCATGAGCTTGGTAATTGCAAAGACTAAATTTATTTGTTTATTAATTGGAGAACTTAGTCATCATTCATCAAGTTATCATTTTAGAACATGGTATAAAAACCTCTTCTACATTTCTTTTGTACTTAACCTTCTCATGTTCTTCATGGGTTTGGTGTTCTTCCTGAAGAACACGGCTGTGTAATTTGTGTATGTGTATACAGCCACTTGTGGGTGATGATTGGACATAATATTTTACCCCCAATTTAAAATTCTGGAAGGGAACATTTGGGTTTTTAATTTCAGTCACTTAGGATTAGACATTTTGGTACTCCACCCTTATAAGTCCTCCATTCGCCTCCACGAGCAGCAAAGTAAATGACAACTTTTAATAGCTCTGCCAAACCCTTGTGAGAACATATAGAAGAAACGGACGAAGTAAAAATCAGACTAGTATGTACTTCCTCCGTAATATTGAGAATATCTCACATCGGACTTTCAAGAAGAGTTAAAATAGCTAATAAATATTCTGGGCTATTTCCCTCATAGCCAATTAATTTTGAGGTAGAACCCTATAATTCTTAACATGGTATCAGAGCAGTAGAGAGCAATAGAACTCCGATTCACTTTCTGTCGCAACTTAAACCGGCAAAATGATTTCCACGTGTAACATTCCACGAATGCACACACTGGCGTATTGAGAATGTCCCACATCGAACATTCAAGAAGAGTTAATATAGCTCATAAGTATTCTGGGCTACTCTCCTCATAGCCAATTGGTTGTGAGGTGGAACCCCATGATTTAACACTTAACACATCTTTCTCCACATTTTTAATTTTTGTCACTATTCACTAGATCACTTTGACCCGGTGATTTGGATAGCAAAACGATCTATTTTTTAATAATCTTTTCATTATGTTGTAGAGTAAAAGTTGTTATATAAGACGGTGAACAAATTATAAAAAAACGTATCATTTTGCGATCTAAATCACACGGTCAAAGTAATTCGGACACGAGTCAAAAAGTCAAAGTGTAAAGAAATAAGCGATAAGGAGGAAGTTTGAATTTTCACTCCGAATTTGCTCAGTTGTGCTCAACAAACACCCCTTCTTCTTCTTCTTCTTTTTTTTTTTTTTTTTTAATTCGCTTTTGTCAAAAGCTAACTTCTTCTTTGCCGGAATATGGAAGATACAATAGCGACCTCCACACATGTCTATGCCAATGCCAACTTACTGGCTGCATAATAACGAATTAAACGCCGTTTGTTTTTGGTTGAAAGCTGAAATGCTACTAACATTTTGGTACTATGATAAAAGGGAGTTTTGTCCCACATTCCTAGTTAGTCGAGGCAATCATTTAATTTATTATCCTTGTTAGGTTTACTTTCCATTTTGAAATTTGGACCTAATCGTACAGATGGATGTGATAAAATTTACATTCACCCGTAGTTTGATTGAAGGACTATGATGAGATTCGGTGCATTATTGCTGGTATGAACGCATCTGAAAGACAAGTGTGTATTTATTTACATAACCCGTACCGACGCCGTCACAAAAAAGTCCAAACTTCAAAACGCCGCCACTTTTCCTTCCGTTGTTCGATTTACGGTCAATTTTATGTGATTTTTTTAGACCCATCCGACCGAAACTGCCCTAAGCGGTCATGAAGACACGACGAAAGAAATGCGAAGAAAAATAAAGCAAAAAAGACGAAAAACAAGCTAAAAGAGGGATGCAACACGAGGACTTCGCAGGGGTCAACCATCCTAGTACTACTCTCGTCCAAGCACGCTTAGGACACCTTCACCCCTTCTAGTTTAAGAAAGGACACTTTCACCCCTTCGTGTGCTGAATTTTAGGAATCTTATATCCCACATAGTGATACCATTAGTCAAGAGTTGAAATATGTCACTAAAAATAATTTCATACAAAATCACCGTCATACTATGCAAAATGTAGGAATTATCCAAGGATAAAATTGACCTTTTACATGATATGGGTTCAAATATGTTCCAAAATCATTTAGATGGCGTACCCCGCATCCAGGCTAGCGGCGGAATTAGGAATATAAGTTCCTTGAAGTTTGGCATACTGTAAGGTAAAAATATCCTGTAGCGGCGACATACTGGAAGGGGTGAAAGTATCCTTCAGTCAAACTAAAGTGGTTGAAACTAGTGGTGACCGACATTGGAGTGTCATGAGGTGCAAAGGGTACGTGAACTTCTGAATCGGCATAAGCACGAGTCCCTTTGTGCTGTGGTTTTCCTTTGTTATGCAAGAATATGTAACTTGTTGATCGACAAGTGTGAGGTAGATATGATGGTGAAAACCTTTAATGGTCTAAAACGATGGTGACGTAGGTGTGGTTTGTACCTTTTTTTAAGCGTTTGCGATTGTCCGGATTGATTTGAGATTATGTTTATTACAATGCTATTTGTTTTTTCACTCGCGTGTTCTCATGTCAAGAATACAAAGTCGTAACCTGTTGAGCAGGGTCGGTCCAGGTAATATCTTAGAATAATTGTTAGTGTCTGGGTGAAGAGGTATGGGTCACCGGATCAAATCCAAATTAAACAAATATGAGTAGTAAAAGTAAGGATAAATTACCCTTAAGCTATATGCATTATACAATCTCTGACGCTAAATCTCTAACAGTTTCGATTTACTAACAAAACCTTACGGATTTTCGTGTTGCTTACCAATACGATATTACGAATGCACCACAGCAACGACAAGTGACACCTAACCTACCATGTGGTGCAATCCTACGGAGAACTAATCACATGGTATTCATTTATGCACCCAAAACTTTACGATATCCTGGTATGACAGTTGCAACTCCCAACAAAGTTATTACCTTATATAGAAAGTCCACAATCATCAGTAGTTTGAAAAACTTCGAGTTCATACTTCATGCTAATTATTCACTGACATGCTAGTTAAACATCGGTTGCACAAAAAAAGGTGAAAACATAACGGTGGCGAAAACATCTATCGCACCTACTGCAGACTAACGATATAACAAAATAGGCGCAAGTTTTCTTAAAGTTCGACCCAATGAAATGGTGAAAGTGTCATTTTCCAAATTGAAAGGGGGTGAAAGTGTCCCTTAGTGGGGGGAGGGGTAGAAGTGTCTTTTACCCAAATTTATTTACATGAGTTGTGAGTCGTTCAGTTATGAAATTTCATGTTGGTGAGTTTCTTGTAGGTTTGCAGACTAATTCACTGCAGTGGGAGCTTTTTGCATCCGGACACGCCCTAAGAAAAGAGTACCACTCTGTCCCAGCTCTTTCTTCCCAATTTGATTTTTGTCATTATTCACTGGGTCACTTTGACCCGATAATTTGAATAGCAAACCGATGTAATTTTTTGATAATTTTTTCATGGTGTTTTAGTGTAAAAGGTACTCTATAATATGGTGAAAAAATTATCAAAAAATCGTATTATTTTGCTATCCAAATCACCCAGTCAAAATGACCCAGATACGAGTCAAAAAAGTCAGATGGGAAGAAAGAGCTGGGACGGACTGGTAGTACTGAATTCTCTCATCTTAAAATGAAGTAAGGGACTAGTTGCTTTCATAGGTACCCATCAAATTTCAAGATTTATCACAATAAAGTTTCAAATTTCAATTTTTTTCCAATTTGAGCACAACGAGATTAACATGATTTTTTTCCACTTGAAGCCTGCAAGGACCAGACTGCTCAACGACATCCAACACACATTAATTGGAGGCATTCATTGATATTTCCATATTCAACTAATCTGTTCGTTGTTAAGACATTTTTTAGAACAGGGAAATACATACAGAAATATAATGAAATTATATACACAATACTCGTCAGTACTTATCGATCTCTAGTTTTGTCGGTGGAAACCAAAGCGACGAAGGTATGCCAGTTGTTTCTTGACCTTATCAAGCCCGTTTTACACGAGTAATTCTTACATATACATCATATCTTACGTGGAACTCTGCTAAGGTTTGTATATAACTCGTTCTCTATTCTGCATTAAGTACATTGTGTTTTTTTTGGGTGAAAATATAAGAAATATCATTAATAGAGTAAAAGTACAGGGAGGTCTTGCTCACAATAAAACACGTCTGAAAGCCTTCATCGCCGTAGCGGAATACTTGCAGTGTAAAAATAAGACATAACTGTACTACTGCAATGTAACAAAACCATACAAACACACCATAAGAAGATTAGACTAAACTCTAGTGCAACACGTCACTACTGCTTGGAGCCCACTAAACAACAAGATCAACCTTAACATATAGAGATGAAAATCTCCCACCGCTTGGAGCTGCAGTCGGTGGCGGTGCATAACATATGACGGTGATACTAATGTTCACCTTCAGTGGTAATTAAGTACATTGTGTTTAGGGATGACAACGGATCGGATTTGGATCGGATCCACCTATATCCATATCCAGATCCAATCCATATCCGACCGGATTTGAAACGGATTCGGATCGAATTCGGATCGGATTTAATTTGTAATATATGTATTCGATCAGACAATCTGTATCTCCAAAAACGGATCTGATTCGGATCCAGATTCGGATCCTGAGCATTTTTCTTTTTTACTTTTCATACAAATACACAACAAATTAATTCAGAAAAATACGAATAAAAATACCACACAATTAAAATATGCCCACACAATTAAAATATGCCTAAAAAGTTAAAATATACTCAAAATATTTTACCAATATGACAAACGCAAACCTATCAAGATATATAGATTTTTCCTACTATGTAGCGGAATTTTTTATAGACTAGAAAACATAATGCGTAGTAATTTGTGTAATTTCTTTATATATATGTAGGTAGATATATAATTTTTATAGCTCTAATGGTATTTTTGTAAAATTATGTGTGTTCGGATCCTTTCGGTCGGATATCTTAATATATTCGGGTAGAATTCGGATACAGATCAAATTTTGATTTTTAGTATCCATATCCGATTCATTTTAAGATGGATCGGATTCGGACCTGTTCTATTCAGATCGAATCACTCGGATTTCGGATCGGATCGAACCACATTACCATCCCTAATTGTGTTGTATATGAAGCTAGTATAATCACATATTGTGCTTCTGAAATATGTAGAAGTTATACATTTTACACATCTAGTAAAAAAAAGTTTGGCTAGATATCATATTCACATGTAAAAGTTGTAGTATTTCAGATAACATTTTTATGTTGCTTTACTTATTTCATTTAATACTTCACCAATCTTACTGATAGCTTTAATTGAAATCCCACCTGTTTTTTCAAGCCCTTTCTCCTTTATACTCCCAATCCTTACCTATTTTAAGTCATCAAACACCAAACCTATTTTCAGACATCAAACACAAAAAAACTCATTTCTCTCTCTCTCGCTCTCTCTCCATGAATTCCCTCTCTTCTTCCTCCATCTCTCCCTACTACCACCTCATTTTCACGGCACTAGCCTTCTCTCTATCATGTTTCATCTTCTTCTTCACCCGCCAAACGAGCTCCAAACGGGTCAGGCTACCGCCAGGCCCGCCCGGCTGGCCCGTGGTGGGCAACCTCCTCCAGGTTGCCCGATCCGGGAAACCCTTCTACCAATATGTGAAGGAGCTTCTGCCCAAGTACGGCCCGATATTCACGCTTAAGATGGGCACTAGGACTATGATCATTGTTAGCAGCTCGGAGTTGGCCTATGAGGCCCTGATTGAAAAGGGCCAAATCTTTGCCAGCAGGCCCAAAGAGACTCCGACCCGGACCGTCTTCAGCAGCAACAAGTTTACCGTTAACGCGGCCCTTCACGGGCCCGTTTGGCGCTCGCTGAGGCGCAACATGGTTCAAAACATGCTTAGTAATAGCCGCGTTAAGCATTTTCGTAACGTTCGAGATAGCGCGATGGAGACGCTCGTGAGGCGGCTAGAGACGGAAGCCGAGACGAACGGAGGGGTAGTTTGGGTATTAAAAAATGTCCGGTTTGCGGTTTTCTGTATTTTATTATCGATGTGTTTTGGCGTGGAGATGGACGATAAAACGATCGAGAAGGTCGATGAAATCATGAAGACGGTTTTAATTACGCTCGATCCGAAGTTGGACGACTTTTTGCCGATATTGAGCCCGTTTTTCTCGAAGCAGCACAAACAGGTCGCGGAAGTGAGAGAAGAGCAAGTCAAGACATTAGTCCCGTTGATCGAAAAGCGTCGTTCCGTGGTGAAAAATCCGGGTTCAGAACCCAATGCGGCTTTGTTTTCGTACATCGACACGCTTTTTGATCTCAGGATCGAGGGGAGGAAGTCCGTCCCCACAAACTCCGAGATTGTCAGCTTGTGCTCGGAGTTTCTTAATGGTGGGACCGATACGACTGCCACCGCGATCGAGTGGGCCATCGCCAGAATGATTGAGAATCCAGACATCCAGAAAAGGCTATACCGTGAAATAAAAGACACTGTTGGCGATAGAAAGGTGGACGAGAAAGACACGGAAAAAATGGTGTACCTAAACGCTTTCGTGAAGGAGGTTTTACGTAAGCACCCTCCGACCTACTTCGTATTAACACACGCGGTGACCGAGGGAGCAAAGTTGGGGGGTTACGACATACCGGAAGGCGTGGGAGTTGACTTCTTCTCCCATGCTATTTCGGAGGACCCGAATGTTTGGTCAAACCCCGAGAGGTTTGACCCAGACAGGTTTCTCGATGGGCGAGAGGACGCTGATATAACAGGTGTGACGGGAATAAAGATGTTGCCATTTGGGGCCGGGCGGAGGATATGCCCTGGTCTGGGACTGGGCACAGTTCACATTAACATGATGATAGCCAGAATGGTTCAGGAGTTCGAGTGGCTCGGGTACCCGGAAAACAAAAAGGTAGATTTGAGCGAGAAGTATGAGTTCACGGTGGTGATGAAAAACCCTCTAAGGGCTAAGATCATACCACGGGTATAAATTAATCGAAGCGTGACACATAAAATTATTATTTTTGAGGGAAATAAATTTATTTCTTATTGTCACGGATTTATGTCTATGTACTTGCAACTATAATTCATTTGTTGGCAGAGTACTATTATTGTTGTTAGCTACAACTACTACTGTTTGCTTTCTCCTAAGAAAGCTTGTGGGAATGAAGTCAATGGACCATTGCGACGAAGAATCTCTGTATTTATTTCATTTGTTTCTTATAAGGTTTGTTTTAATGTTGTATTTGACTTTATTTGGAATTTAGTTTTTTTTTTGATAAATTGTTTTTGTTGGCAACTGTGTTTGAACTTGGAAGCTCAGACTTTCAACGCTCTATCACTTGAGCTACCACCCTAACTACAGTTCAAAATTTAGTTATTGCTTTCTCAGAATATAACTAAATTTATTTATTGAGAGTTGAAAAATGCTTTTGACTTCCTTCTTATTGCTTTTCCCAGGAGTTGACTTGTTTTTGTCCTTATAAATATTTATTTTTGATGTTATAATAACATCAAAATGCCAACTGACAGCGCCACCGTAGCACCATCATAAACATGGTCAGAGTCATCCTAGAGTAATGAGAAAATAAACTTTTTGTGTTCTATGGGTAGAACTATCTAGTAATAAATGTCGATAACTCTTTGCGTCGGGCCGTCGGGGTAGAGGGAAAAATACGAGGTACTTCGACAAAAGAACTACACCATCGCAAGTTTTATAGCTTTAATTTCATTACCCATGTGAGAGAAAGATCACGTCCCTAAAACAGGGCTTAGGCTGTATTAGTAACAACGAAACCCGGCAACAATTAAAATACCGAAACGCCTAGGGGCACATAATACCACAAAAGCTCAAGCGTCAACCATATACGTATTTCCCAAATAAAAAAAATGAAGAACAAATTGTCGTTTGTCATATCTATCTATTTTGCAGTTTTTTTTTTTTTTTTTTTAAATAAGACGAGATATAGAAAATGACTAGGCATCCAATTATAGTGATGAACTTGCAATGACTTGTTAACGAACTCAGCAAATTATTTTCACGGCATATGAATTTTTGCTATATTTATCTGGTGATTAACAGCTTAATCAAACAAACAATTGTGAAGACATCTGAACTGCAGACACACTATAGTAACTTAACTGTATCTATCATGCTATGACTGTTTTTAAATGAAAATCTCAACTTTGATTAAAAAAAAACACGGTCACACAGTAATTTTAAAAAAGGGTAAAAGACAAAAACCACCCCTCGAGTACGGGGTATATACAAAAACAACCTCTGTGTTCGGGGATATACAAAAACCACCCTTGTCACTAACAGCAAACTAACAGAGGGGTAAGAATACATATTTACCCTCATTTTGACAAAAAATACCACACTATAAATTCTATTTTTTTCTTTATTTCTCATCCTCACTTTCCCCTTCCCACCTCTCTCTCTGCCCTCTACTACCATCGCCGAGCTCTCTCTCTTTCTCACAACCCTCCACCTCTCTCCCTCTACTACCATCGCCGAACTCTCTCTCTTTCTCACCACCATCAGCTACTCCCTTCTTTCCTCCACCGTTACTTCCCTCACAACCACCACAACAACGCCACTCACATCGATGATGTCCATCACATCGACGAATTCAACGCTTCATATCTGCCGATCTGCCGATTGAACAACCACTCGATTACGACGCGAATTCGTTCCTCTCAGGTGAGTTTGATTCGTCGATTGCCGATGAGTATCGTAACGAGAGCCGATTGAGACGATCCGACAGCGAACTCCGGTCAAAATTACGGCAATCGGTTGAAGAAGACGACGGCGGTACGCTTGAGGCTCTGTGGAAGTCGATTGCGGAGGAGAATAAGCGAAAGCATTCTCAGAATCAGTTTCCGCCACTTTTATCGAAGGCAGATCTAACGAAACCAGACGATTTTTCGAAACCAGACTCCGCTGGACCTTCGACCTCAACTCGGCGGCTCACAAAATCGTCCGATGGTCGTCGGGAGGGGAGTTGGCGGAGGTGAGATCTTCTGTGGGCAAGACGGAAGCTTTCATGGATGCTGGGTTTGAGAGTGCAGAGACCGAATAGAAGAATTCAGTCTCTAAATTGAGTTCTGGGTTTCATCAGTTGGGACAAGACGATAACTTTTTTGGGTTTAATTGGTTTCCGACGATTGCCTTCGTGAGAGTGAGAGAGAGAGAGAGAGGCGGAGCTGTAGTAGTTCGGATTGGGAATTGGTTGTAGGGTTGTGTTGTGGTGGTGGTTGTAGAAGACTGGAAGTGGTTGGTCTTTGGTGTTGTTGTTATGGTTGACAGTGGTAGTTGTGGTTAAAGCAGTGGAAGGGCAGTGGTGGTGCTGGCGGTGTTGTGGTGGAGGTGGAGGCCGTGTTCAAGAACATCAAAAACATCAACAACAAATATAAGTAGGGGTAAGAGGGTCTTAAAAAAGTCAGATTGCACCCTCCTCTCAACTGACATTAACAGAAGGGTGGTATTTGTCCAACGTCCGTTAGTGACAAGGGTGGTTTTTGTATATCCCCAAACACGGAGGTTGTTTTGGTATATACCCCATACTCGAGGGTGATTTTTGTCTTTTACCCTTTAAAAAATTAAAAAAACGTGAAATAAAGTCATCCCACGGTGGTAAAAGTTGTTTTTGAGGGGAAAGTCCTGCAATAAATATAGGTGGTTGGTCAGGTTTACCAGAAACTTGAAGCTTCTTGAATTGTGTATGACCACTCATTTAAGTTGAGAGGTCCCATTGCAATAAATTTGTTTACACAGATTTGTTCTCTGGCGTTTTTATGCCGAATGCAGCATTTACAACAACTGCTTTCCCGTCACAATTCTTGAACAGCAGGGGCCACGGGCACCATTATTTTTCAGAATCTTGTATGATATTGTCCGCACACCTTTTTCATCCATGCCATAAGAATAAATTCTAAAATTACCGATCTTGTAGCATTATTTCTTCTATCAAGTACTATATCTGATCTTCTCTTTCCCATGCAGTTGACTTTTTTACCCATACTTGGGTCACTTTGACTCGGTGATTTGCATAGCACAACGATATAATTTTCTGACAATTTTTCATAGTATTGTAGAATAAACTTTACTCCGATCATGCAAAAATTATCAAATTCGTGTATCGTTTTGCTAACCAAAGCACCGGGTCAAAGTGACTCAATCAATAATGTCAAAATGTAAAGTAAGGTGAAAAAGAAAAAACATATATTGTCATTTCGACATCTACATGAAGCCTACAAAAACATTTACCAGAAGTGTTTTCCCAAAACATGTTAAATATGAAATTTTCCACTTTCTATGTGAATTCCATAGCAGCTGCCGGTACTTGATGCAAAACTACTTTTTAAAACACAACATTTCCAAACTAGCCCGAATAGACAATGGGAAGAGAAAACAAAAAATATTTCCAACAGACTATAACTCCAAAGCTTATTTTCTACAGAGGTAAAACTGGTAGCAGAAACAGCTACTACACAACTAGGAAGAAGATGAAAAAGAACAATCAAATTACACAGCACCCATAAAACTATTCGTAGCGACTCTACAACGACTCTACAACCTTGGCCTTTTAACATTACCTACACCCTCCACAACGAGGAAAAACTACGCAACATTTAGGGAACATAGAGGTGCATTTGCAGCCTCCGAAAATGTGAGGGTCGAAACTAACAGATTATGTACAGCCAGCCACAAGGACAAAACAATTCAATTCTCAGCAGACAATCCGTTGTTGCTGGCTCCATCTCATGACAATTTGGATGGCTGGTTTTTTATTTTTGGTTTTTAGTTTACACAGTGGTTAAGATGAGGGAGGGTATATAGTTTATTCTCTCTGCTCACCTCAACCACACATTCCCAAAAAACCATCTATCCAAACCTTGCTGCTGCTAGTGTTCCAAGTGCAAGGACCGCTCATGCAACCGACGGGCTCTCGATGACTTTGTTTAACGGTTTTACCTCGACGGAGATGCTCGCACTCGTTTCTACACCACGATTTGGCGGGGCGAGTTGATTAACTGGGGACACGTGCCCTCTTGACGGGAGATTCGGGATGGTGGTGTTAGTGGACCCCACAGCGTGTAGGGAGGACCGGACGAGCGAACTGTACATGGGTTGCATACGGGCTTTTTCGGTACATTCGCGGAACGAAATCCTGCAGATTGGGCAGGTTGAGTGCTGGTACAGCCATATCTCGATGCAGGTGGAGTGGAATGAGTGCTCGCAGTAAGGAAGGACACGGAGTATGTCTCCGCCGCGATATTCTTCCAAGCAAACTGCACATCTGAGAAGAAGAAGAAGAAAAAGAATCGAATCGTTCATAACAGCTTGATTTGGTGTTAAAAAGTTACGGAAGCAATCGGGCAACACAAATGAATTTTCAACCAGCTAATTGGCAAAAATCACCAATTATGTGTGTGTACACACACTTATTATTTGCAATCGTATACCTAAATTTCAGCACTATTGCAATTAGAAAATCGTCAAATTTCTTTCAATATCATTCGACCCACGAGAAACCAGGTACGTCACAAGAGCTGAAATCTAGGATCTGTTTGATTGACAGTAAAATGTTTTACAAAGGAAAATATTCTACATGGAAAATATATTTTGTGAAAAGTTTTTTCTGCAATTATTTTCTTGTGCTTGGTTGACACTTGAAAAATATTTTGCTTGTGCATTATATTTTTTGTGGTTGGTGGCAGCAGAGGTGGTGTTGGAGCAGTGGCAGCAATGAGGGTGGTGGCAGTGGGGTGGAGGTGGGTGGCGATAGTGGTGGTTCTTGGTGGTGGAGGTGTTAGCATGTGTTACTGCCACACTCCTTCACTCTCTGGAAAATGGCTTATGGATTTTAAACGTGCAAGCCATTTTACATCATTTAAGGGAAAACATTTTACTTTGTAAGAGATTTTACGAGACAAATTGTGAAACCAAACACTACAACAAGGGAAAACATTTTACAAAAGAATATTGTACCACCAACCAAACGGCGCGCTAGCACAAAACAGGTGGATTTTCAACTCGACATAGTTTCTGGCAAAGGTCCCTATTTCCTACCAATTGGACCACTAAAATAGCATAATGGACCAATCTAGTTAACAAACTTTGATCCCTGCCATTTTAGCACCAACACTCCTATAGTTCTATCTGACACAAGCAACCCCCAGTCACAACAAGCACTATGATTAAATTTCATGAAAGGGAAACTTGTAAATTAATTAGGGCTCAATGCGCTAGGGTTTACTGTGCCGAGATAAGGACAGTCAGTATTCAAAGATTGCGGGGCACAAAATTGTTATGCGTTAGCAAGAAGACGATATAACATCACAGGTGTAAATTACCCAGAGAATTCTTTATGGCTCAACCCACCACATATCTTTCTTTTTTTTGGAGGGAAACCTACCACATATCTTGAATCAAGTACTTAACACCAAAGTTCAACATGCACAATAGACACGGAAACTGCTATATGCCACCACTTTTTCTTGACCGATTTAGTTCACTGCTTAGGTATCAAATTAAAATTGTTTTTTACTCTTTTTCCAACCAATTGGAGAACTCCACACGGCAGTGACATAAAATAGTGAAGAGAAAATGGTGAAAAGCATTTCTCTTTAGTTACACTTCTTATTATTTACAGCCGTATATCTATATTTTTTCTCTGGGCTACATGATAAATTTCAGCACAATTGCAATTAGAAAATCTAGTACAAAATTAGCTACTTCACAAGAGCTAAAATATAGTACAAAACGGGTACATTTACAACTAGACTGCTTATGAAAAAGGTCCCTATTCCCTACCAATTGGACCACTAAATTAGCTGAATTGATATATTACATATTGAACCCTATATAGTTCAGACACAACTATTAAACACACCCTTAACACTCCCCCCTCAAGCTGGAGCATATATATCATATCCCCCAAGCTTGTCACAAATAGACTTAATACGCAAACCTCCTAATGCCTTAGTGAATATCAGCCAACTGATCCGCAGATCGAACATGCACCGTGTTTATAATCTTTTGAAGATTCTTTTCTCGAACAAAATGAAAATCAATCTCTATATGTTTAGTCCTCTCATGGAACACAGGATTAGATAAAATAATCTCATAGATTACAGGTCTCAAACTTAAGCTCTTCTAACATATGCTTCACCCATATCAACTCACAGAGATCAGATAATAGTCGTCCTTGTTTGCTAGCTTGGTATTTGGCTCCATTAGCGAGCCAATGGGCTTTGTCCCCAGCATCCCAGTTTCACTCAACAAGTCCAACCCGTATATTTTCTTTGCGACAAACAAATACCCTGATTAGAATAAGCAACCTCAATTCTCAGGAAGTACCTCTACTTACCATATCTTTTGTTTTTTGAAATTTGTTGTGAAGGAATTGTTTTAACTCGTGAATTCCTGAATCATCATCACTGGTAATCACAATATCATCCATATAGACAATCAACCAAAGGTGACCAGCTGAGGAATGGCGATAAAACACAGAACCATCAACAACACATATCAATAACCAAACCCAATAACCACATCACTAAATCATCCAAACCAAGCCCGGGGAGAATGCTTCAATCTGTAAAAGGATTTCTTTAGGCGACATACCTTACCAGACTCAACCTGAGCAACAGATCTAGGAGGTTTCTCCATGTATACCTCCTCACGCAAACCACCGTGTAGAAAAGCATTTTTTATATCAAGTTGGTGTAAAAGTCCAACGAGAAGTAGCAGCCAAGGAAACAAACAATCGTACAGAAGCCAACTTAGTAAAAGCATTCAACAATCAAGCCCATACACTTGTCAGTACCCTTTGGCCACTAGATGGAGCCTTTAACCTATCAATGGTACCATCAGGATTCGTTTTTAACAGTCTAAACCCATTTACAGCCTACAGTGGTTTTATTGGGAGGAAGAAATACCTAATCCCATGTATTAATATGCTCCAAGGCCTGCGTTTCCTACTTCTATCCGACACAAGCAACCAAAAGTCTCGACTAATCCCCCAGGAGTCCTGGAAATCGTGAAATATGATTCTGCAGACGCCTATGTTTTAAGCAAACTCGAAATGTTAGACTTGCAGGTGTAGACTCTTAATGGGTTCAAAATAGCTGTGTCACTCTCTCACCTTTGTAAAAAAAACTCAATCAACAAAATCCGTGAAATAGAAAGCACCCGCTACCTCCATAAAAACAAACATACAGCACCAACTTAAGCTCCATCCCTACCTCCATCTTATATTCAACTTGAACCAATGATTGATGTCACCATGCGGAGAAAGAAGATTAATTGTAGGGGGGGCAAAATGAAGCAACTTATTAGAAGTAGAAAGTCCATTTTGGAGATTATATTTCTTCACAAAATAAAATCTAAAACACATGCAAAAGATTCCCTCAAAACTGCCCACTCGGAGTTTTGGTGACTATAGGTTCTAGACACACTTTCACTCAACATAAAAGAAGCCAATGTAGTGAAGATGAGTATGGTTGTCATATTATATCATTGTTAAGGATTTGTTTCTAATACAAGGATTATTAATTCCAGAGCAAAGAAGAGGCTAAAGGACAGTTTGGATTTTGGGCACCTGAACTTTCAGGAAGTAGTCAAATAGATACCTCAAAGTGACAAGATCGAAAACCCTTAACCACTAGATGAGATCACGAAAAGAGAGTATCCGATCGATACAAGTAGCAAGGAAACGGACACTTTGGCGAGAGTCTCCTGGAAAAGATGATAAACTATGAATCTATTTGCAGATTTTTGTTTTACCACGCACCCTACCTTCCCCCATATTCCTTTTGATGATAATCCAGTTAATTTCCATGTTCCCAAAAGTTAAATTATATATTTAAATTATAATGGCAGAACTAGTCAACTATCAACAGAATTGTTTTTTGTGAGTTTTGAAGGTGAAACATATGTTCTTGTTCTCGCAATTGGTTTTTCACAAAAACTTCATTTGTTTCTCAAAAGATGGCATAACCAGAATTCTAGGAAGCATGGATACTTAAAAAAAGGTGAAGTAGTCCTACCGGACACAAGATACATGATGGACCCACCAAAATAATTGTTGGACAGGCCAGATGGAGTGTCTGGTAATTTAGTAACTCTTACTTGGCTGGACACATTGGGACACAGAAGAGATACCAGAATTCTCTGATGTACTGTCGAACTCTGAACTGGATTTCTCATTCCCAAACACGGGTAGTTCGCGATTACGAACACTGTCTCCAAAACTTGGATTCATAGAAGAGAAGAAGAAGAGTTAATTCAGAAGTCGAAGCTGGTTCGGATCTGACACTTGGATAACTCTTAACGGATTCCTCTAACTCATTTGGATTCAGTAAAGTCTTGATGGGTAAATTACAGAAACTCCTCTGGAGGTTAGTCCTAAATATAAAAGAGTTCCCTCTTATTTGGGATAATAACCATTTACCCTTAGTTTCCCAAAGCTTGTAACAGAACTTGTGGCTAACAGCTTGTAGGTCTGATGACGTCATGCCATAATACCATTTGTTTGACCATTTTTACTCTCAAACTTTATGAAGAAAATTTCAACTGAGAAACCTCCATCTGATCCCTCTGTCCATCTAACAATCCCCACATATGTTTCTCTCTAATTGTTCGCACTCTTCTATGGAAGTTTTTGGAGCTGAGGAACTTCTGTGTTTTGATTTCAATATTAGAAACAACAGCCAAAAAAATGGAGGGATTTATTTATGTCCTACTACCTCCTTCCGTATCAGCCTACTCCATGTTTTATCACTATCCACTGGGTCATTTTGACCCGCTGATTTGATTAGCAAAACGATACAAAAATTTGGTTATCTTTGCACGGTCTTTTACTCTACAACACCATGGAAAAATTGCATGAAGTTACATCGTTTTGCTATCTAAATCCTAGTCAAACTCACTAAAACCTCCCTTTTCCTTCTGACCTCCTAACAAAACCTCGAACAGACCCATACTAATGATTGACCCAACAACATATCTCAACCCACGGCCACGAAAGTACTTCCAGCGAAAAGTAGCTCTATGGATCACACCGAATATCGAAATCCCAGTTGGATCCAAAAGAGGAACCCACCACTGCCGGACCAGACCTAGATGTGCCACCTCCTCTACCTTCACCTTCCATCTTTTCCCTCCGTCGTCCTGTTCTGCGGACAATTCATAGAGAGATAGAGAGGGAGAAAGGAAGAGAGGTATCGGACGAAGAGGGAGTGAAGAGAAAGGACTCTCAGAAATCTATGGTGGCAGTAAGCTCAAGCTAACATAAACAGGGTTAAAATATCATTTCATTACTTCAGTTAATTGAGGATTTGAGGTAGCAATAGGGTAGGCTCCATAGTTACCCCAAACAGAAGGGAGCCCTTCTATCTTTAGCCCTAACCTTATAGGGTGTCTCTGTAATTTGCCCAATTTTAATTGATTTTCAAGTCATAGTTCTACTTTCTTAAAACTTAACGGGATACTGAAAGGTTTGATAAATAAAAGTTGTTCAAGTAGTCTATGTCTTACTTTTACAGCCGAACAACTTGCGGAAACCATCCGTGAACCAAAATTGCCACTATTGAGAACCAAGAATAACACATTGCTTGCTCTGTGAATTATTAAAATCCCCAAGACGTAGTCCCCCTCATGCAGAGGTAAAGAAAAAAGTGATGAACATGCAACCATGGTGTGTTACTGGGTAGAGGTGAATAAACTTATGCACTTGGAGGTAAGTTTTAAATCCCAAATCTCAGAGATTGGTGGTCTCATGCATCGAAACAAGAAAACCTCCAGTGAAATTAGTCGATTAGGATCCACGTTTGGCGAAGATCGAAGGAAACAGGACCATTTGACCGCTTTACTTGACTTTTTTCTGTGATGAAGTCCATCCCAATACCTGAATCCTCCTGCTTGTCTCGTCTTCTTAATCCTCCAGCCATTCATAAAAGCACAAAGGATGCATGTAATCACCCCATCTCCCCCTTTTTTTGAGAAATTAATCACACCCATCTAAGGCTGCAGTGTGTTTTCAATTCAGGCATTTATTAAAAGCTATCTAAAACTAAGACTAACCACCTTTTACAATTTTCAAAATGAGTCTTGTTAAAAATTCCTTCTACATAGCATTAGATCTTAATGCAAATACAAAATGTTGGACCTGAAATATTTTAAAGCAAACAATGTACTTGAAGGATCAAGTCTCATATACCATATCATAGACAATGGAACCATAGGACAATTTTCCCATGCAAGTTCCAATTTGGTCTATCTAATGTCCCATGATCAGACATAACTGTTTGATTTCATTGATAAAAGAAATTCCAGCGGGAGAAACAACCTTGAACAGAAATATGAAAACAAATAAACAGTTTCAGAGAGTAAAATGTGAAGTAGCAAAGATTCAACTTACTGAATATCTGTTGAACACGAACCAATGTACTTCTTTGCTGGAAAATTAGCTATGACATGAGGCTCTAGGCCATTAAAACCTCGTTCGAGCTGTATCATAGAAAGTAAAAAAATAATCATATATCTGAAGATAAGACAACTATGATTAGATAAAGGTTCATAATCTGCATACAAGGTTCAGAAAGATTGAGTTGAAGACAACACTTCCTTTCTATACCAATTAATTCCCCCTCAAACGAGACAAATCAACAACCAGGTAAAAGAAACACTGAAACTCTTTAATATTCACCAGAGTTAGGAACCTAAAGAAGTAGTTTTGCTATACCTTGCAATGTTATAAAAATATAGGATAAAAAAATCTCACAATAGCAGTTTAAATCTCACATTATCCCAACCTTTCTTCTTTATTTGGGCTATCCTTAAGTTAGTGCAATGGATCAACAGCTAATGCACTCCTCCTTCTCACACAAGCTCTTGCAATCACGGAATCCCTTCAACTATTTATGTGAATTGAGTTAACTGGACCAATCTATCAACAGCTCACTAAACCAGATCCAGTGGCGAATTTCTTGAGTTCAAGCAAGTGCGGCAGAAAAAAAAAATCTACATTCGAGTTGTATGCCAAGAAGTGTGCGGTCCCGTAGGCCTGAATCTTTCTGTCAAGAGTATATTATGTTGAATTAAAGATCTTCCCTGAAAAACTACCCTTTCGAAAGTTAACGCATAACACCATGAGACATAGAAGAATCGTTTACTAGCTCTTAACATGAGCATCCAAATTCTTTCCTTCTTTAGGTAAACCCAAAGTATCATAGGACCGTAGAACTATATTGAAACCGCATTGCAACCCATGTTGCAACTTACAAACAACAACACCCAAGATTCAAACACCATCAATCAGTTATCTCATACCACTCTGATTCTTCTCTTTCTCCCCATTTTTTTACCACTATTCACTAGGTCACTTTGACCCGGTGAATTGGATAGCAAAACGATGAATTTTTTTGATAATTTTTAATGGTGTTGTAGAGTAAAATCTGCTCTATAACACGGAGAAAAAATTATGAAAAAATCGCATCGGTATGCTATCCAAACCACCCGGTCAAAGTGAACCCAGATACGAGTCAAAAAGTCAACTTGGGGAGAAAGAGCTGAGACGTAGTAGTTTGTACCACTCTATGGTCACACTATGAGGGCCCAAAGTTCCCAATTTAGCTTGTTGATTCCAAAATGCCAAAATTGGTACCACAACACAATCACTACCCCAAATCCCTCACTCAAATAGTGTAAAAAGTACTAAATTCACTGAATTAATATAGTACTACTATAAGATCAAAACAACCCATTACAGAGAAAACCAGGCTTTGCAGAATTAACTAAAAGTAGTAGTAACCCAATACACAAAAAAAAAAAAAAAAAAAAAAAAAAAAAAAAAAATTGATCAGAGACAGTGACAAAGAGAGCTTACCATACTAAGATCAGATCTAGAAGCCACTGCGAAAGACCGTCTAGAAGCATTCAATTGAATCCGAGCACAGAGTAGACGCGTGAAAACGAAAACGATGAACATGGTACTCACAGCGAACCCAATCACCGTCATAACGAGATTGATTCCCGACGACATCATCACGTCAAGAAAGAGTTGACCCAGTTGAGATCTATATGCGTATACTGAAACCCAACAACAGAAAGGTCATCTTCCATGTAGGTAGTTCAAATCTGGCTTCACCATAAGCAATTGAAGCTCAGTTCTGACCCAGAAGTTGACACTGAAACTAGTTGTGGTGGTGGTGGTGTTCATCTGAAACTAGTGCTGTTTCGCATATTTGGGACTGGGTTGGTTGGACTCTCACTCCATCTTCTTCTTCAGCATCTTTGGATTCTTTGCCTCACAAAATTGACATGAATAAAGCGGAGGTCTTTTTATTTTATTTGAATAAATAATGACATAATAATATTACACAAGTCCATCCTTATCGTTTCAGCTAAAAGAAGACGGTGACCACCCCAGATTTGGACATTCTATTTTCTCCAAAAACAATTGACATTATTTTATTTTTTTTTATTTTTTTTTAAATTACATCATTAGCCGGATTCGAACTCTGGCCATCATGAAAGGCTTTAAATGTCTCTACCACTCAACTAGCACGCTACGTTATTTTCTAATTTACTTACACACGAATTCGGTCAAGACGTTTATCTCTTGCTTGAGATTTTTACTTTTAGTTGGTACAGCTGATACGGGAAGACCCACGTATCCGTACGCGACATCGTGATATCGTGACGAGCCAGAGTATATGGATGACTATTATTATTATTAATTATTTATTTAGTTGTTTATCTATTTATTTATTTATTTATTTTATTGCGTTTAAATATTTAGTAAGGATCGGGCCTTGTTAAGCCCGTAGGAGTTTATGGTTAGCTTCCTTTTGTTATTTAAGCACTTGTAGTTCTTCAGATTAATTTTATCAGATGAATCAAACAGAGATTTCTACGTTTGATCACAAATTAGTTTGTTAGGAAAAGTGCGGTAGACTATAAGCTACTTGGGAGTTTTGTCGATTTCTCAGAAAATCGTCGCATCCAATACCTTCGGGTATCAACAGCAAATAAAATTAAGTTCACGGGCAGTGATATTTTTAGTTTTTCAAAAAAAAACAAAAAAAACTCCTTTTACATGTCATCGCTCAGACTGATACATGACTTTGTATGAAAACGGAGGCAGTATCTCACAATCGTCGCCCGTCTGTTAGAGGAAACATTTGTTTGTCTCTATGGATTGAGGAGTAAATATTGAGTACGTCTGAATAGAAAATGTGTATTACTCATTTGTTTATGTTGGGCAGGGGAGTAAAATGATGTATAGTATCTTATGAGCTAGCTACGGGGTGAGATAATAACTTACTAATAAGACGGTGATTCTGATCAAAATTGATGAGAAACATTAAAACATAATAACCGTTATCAAACAATAACCATCTATCAATTGTACGAAAAATTAAAGAGTCAGATCAAGATATTCAATCATGACCTAAGTTAATTTTTAGAAAGCTAAGCACTAAAGTCAAACAAATAAATATATAAAAAGTTAATGCTTAATTGAGTACAGCTGTACTAATTATTTTAAACTCGAGCAACAAGTTTTCAACGAAATAACATGAGCATGATTGATACTAATATACTACTCTAACGAAAACATATTGAATAAACAACTCCCAAACCTATACTTAAGAAAATAAATAAAACTCACAAGCCTTATGAGCAGCGGTGTATCCGGTATTTCATGACAATGAGGGCTTATTTAGAATATTAGCGATAAAATTTGAATTTTGTGATATTGAGTGGGAGCTACAGTGCAATTAATGTATGAACTAAAATGACAAAATAAGAATAGTTTTAAATTTTTTAAAGTTGAGTGGAGTCTATAATCCTCACTAGTCTCCATTTGAATCCGTCTCAGCACATGAGTTGCATAGCTTGTCTGCTAGATGAGTTCTATAATTCGCCAAATATTTGTGAATCGTAACAGACATATATCGTCGTTTGTCACCGTAAATGAACTTTCAACGATAAATGATTATGATGTAAGAGACGTTGATTTACAGGCACGCCAATTGCTTAGAAATTGGGTGCAATAGACTATAAATATCAAGTCTTAATCTAGAAATTCATCATCATCTTTTAATTTTTGTAAAACCAACAAGAATATGAAAGGCAAGTCATGGACATGTTCTTAAACTATCTTCTCTCTTAATGAGTGGTCTGTAATTCCATTCATAAATCTTCATTAGAGACCGAAGGTTTATCATGACTCTGTGATATTCATGCCCAAACTACAGGATACAAGAGTTTCTTTGTGTCAAACTTGAGGGCTGAAATTGTCTTTTACACGTTAGAAAAATGCAACTCCACTTTCCGAGTTTGCTTTCTTGAATGGGGAAGCAACTTTAAACTACTACTCAAAGTCGAAGTGCACTAGTACAAATTGACAACTATGGTAGTAGTAGTTGAGTACCACCAACAAAGTTCAAATCACATAACATTCGAGAAGATATGTTAATAAGAATACTGGTATGACAAATGAAGCTATTGTGAGTGGACACTTAAAAGTCAACTCTTTAGGTAATCAGAAATATTTTGGGTTGGGGTAGAGGGCTGGCAGAGTAAATGAAGTATCTCAAAGTTGGATGGTGTAATCTGTAAAAAGGTTGTGACTTCCGTTTCAGTCAATTCTTTAAAATTGTAATTGAGTATTATACGGGCCTAGCGATTTGGTTAGCAAAGTACTTGTAGAATTTGATAATTATTAGATAGTCTTGTAGAGTAAACTTTACACTACAAGATAATGCAATAATTATCAAATTCTTAACTAATTTTGTCAATGAAATCGCTAGACCTGTATAATACTCAAATGCAGTTTTAAAGAATTGATTGGGACAGAGGATGTATGAGATAATTTCCCATAAAATATTATGTTAACTTTTGAGCCAAAGATGAGAGGCCGCTGCCCCTGATCTATGTTGAGATTTTTTGCAAACGATCTATGTTGAGATTGGTGGGGCTATGAGCGTATGACCCCAATTAATTTAAAATATGCAATTTTATCTATATATATATATATTTTTTTTTTACATAATTCATGATTTAGCCCCCACAAACATTTTAGAATAGTCGATATTATATATATAGAGTTTGTAACTTAGCTCGCACTCATCCATCTATATTTGTCTAATTTGAACTTTTAGCCTCCACTTCAACATATTCCTTGATCCACCCGTGCGTGTATGTACTATAATTTCACACAACTTCAAATTCATCTTACTTATATCTTATATTCTATAAAACATCATGGTTTAATTAATTTATGACTTTTCAGTATTTAGATAAAATAAATCAGTCCGAGCCCTTAGATCTCACCTACTACCACTTAACTATCCATTACTTGGGAATTTACCCTCTCTCGGATTAATTTACGTAATTATTAATAGTGTGTAAGAACATGACTTGATGAATATCATATAAAATTACCAGGGACGCCGTCATCTTCTCCTCCAGCAAAATCGATTACATAGCGTGTTGTTAGGATAGTGCCCTCAGGCACGGGCAGTCCCCTAGTATATTTATATAAGAGACAGGGGGAGAGCTACACGGAGATAAACAAACACAACTCCACGAGGCTTTGCAGTGTCCTCAGTGGCCCTGTCTGAAAGACAGATAAGCCCGCGCTCGACCCCACAACATGCCCTTTTTTGAGCGGCTTAATATTCTTAATTGGTCTTGATAGCTAGTTGACGACCTTCTTCTATGTATGGTCTCACAATACATGTGCACGTAACGAACTGAATGAGAAATAAATTCTGAGGTGAATACATTATTTATTCATATATGAAAGTTGAGTATCGGGTTAGCGTTCTTAAGACTATGGACATTTGTCTTGAGACATCGAGTTCAAACATTATGACAACTCAAAGGCACTATTGGCCTCTTCAATGTGAGCATGTTAGTCCATATTTTCTTAAGTTGATTTACCTCTTATTAGTGGTTACAGGTTTTCACGTCATAAAAAATGTTTCGGGAGTATTATGTGATGTAAACCATTAGAAAACAATTTGCAAATAGGAACGAGCATGGACTTTTTTTCCATTCTTAAATTCTAAAAGTACAGCGTGAAAAGGGCAAAAAATACTTTGTAATCTTGTAAATGAATTATCATTTATCCGAAGCTTGCTCATTTTTTTGAACTTTTTTCAATGCTAATTATTTATTCTCCCCACTAAGTGCACTATCTTAATCTTGAGTCAGTTCAGAACTTAATCGGGCGTATTTTTTTTAGGGTAATCAAGTGTATTTTTGCATCCACCACTTTTATCTATTCAATAAAAAGAAATATCAATATTATCAAGAAACAAAAACAAATCAATATGTGTTTGTATATTAAGTTGACATTTCAAGCATCATCATCATCATCATCATCATCATCATTTATACAAAAAAACAAAAAAAAACAAAAAACAAAAAAAAACAAAAAAAAAACAAACAATTGGAACCCACACCATTTGTTGGTGTAAAACATTAAAAAAAAAAAAAAAAAAAACAATTGAAAAAACTAAAGTTATCTGCATTTAGTGCTACTAACAGTTACCGTCTTACCAAATTGGTTTCTTTCTTTGCGAGCTGTGATTAGAATTTTTTTAACGAACATACCTTGTAGGAAGGGCAGCATAAACCTCACATGTTTTAATAAATTTGAGCTTTCAACCCATAAAAACAAGTAGGGGGCCATCAACCTTACCCACAAAATATGTAAACAACTAAAGCACAAAACCCAAAAGAATAGTTCAGTAACGAAAATAAAAACAATCTCTATAGTACACTGAGCCTCATTAATATCATCTTCTAGATACCTCCGAAGAAACATCAGTGGATGAATTGAGTAAATCTTTGTGTCTTTGTCTTCCAGACCTCTCATAATCATCATATGCGCTGGTTAATTTTTTGTTCGTCGCATATAAAGAAGCTTACTCTTAAAGTGATCGATATGATTTCAACTAACACGAAAATATATTTTGATTTTCTTTCATCTCGTAATATGGCGTCTAAAAGTAAAGGAATAAAAAATAATATACCAGTTGTTCTAATTGGGGCCCAAGTCACCTAAAACTGGAGCGGGAGCGAGAGCGAGAGCGAGAACGAGAAATCACAGAAAGATTACTTTGAGAGCGATATTAGAGAGCCAATGAACATTTGGTTTAGTTGAATAAATAATGTAAACTTAGATGCTCTTCTCTTTAGATCCGATCCATAGAAATCATGCCCACACATAATCGTCTAATGCATTTAACGGCAGAGCCATAGTAGGACAGAGGTATATGCTCCTAATTATGAATATTAGTAGTGGTACTATTTTATTAATTGCAGGAATGTCTCAATTCATTCTGAACCCTTACACTTTGTCCATGTTATTGACCTTGTATTGAATTCTATCCCGACGGTTCTTAATTTCTATCTCTGCCATTGAATGCATTGTGGGAATCGGTAGAATAATGCTACAATATCTATAATTTGTCTATTTTAGAATTACTAGGTTACCTATAGTATCAATCTTATTAGTTTCAATGGCACATTTACAATTGTTTTGTCAAAATAAAATTCATTAACCCACATAACTCAACCGTACACTTTTCTTTTCTTGTTCTATCACCTTCATAACCTCAGAATTTACATAATTAAAATTGTTACTCTCTAAACTAATCAACATAATTTTTTTTTTTTTTTTTTTTTTTTTTTAAAAAAAAACTTCACTAACTTGTGTACTGCTCCATTACCACTTCTTGGATTCTATTAAATTTTAGCTTGCATAGCATCCTCCTTGACTCCTGAATGATAGCTCTAGTATTCCATATTTTATATTTTTTTAACACACAATCAACAACAAATTTGTGGTCACTCCCAAAATAGATCTTGTTTGTGTTGAAATCTTTGAACTTCCACACAACTATTCTCACAGCCAAAGTTTTAGCAATAAGAACAGAGCTAGCAAACTCAAAAGCCCAGTCTGATTTAATTAACTCACCCTTCTCATTTTTCAATGTCCAACCGAGAATTGCCTTGTGAGAGCTTTGACACCAACCTGCATCAACATTACACTTCAGTATTGCAGTTGGGGGAGACTTCAATTTCACATTCTTCACTTTCTTTGGTCTCTCATGACATGTCAAGTGTGTAGCTTCTGGGCAAGGTTTAGCATTTGAAAACATACATTCATTTATGCTTTTCCACACATATCCATACATTCCACAAAGCTATAATGATATTAATGAGCCTACTTTTTATGAGATGTTCTTCAATGACCTGTAACACCAATGACTTAACCAAACTCTAACATTACCTATTTTGCTGCATTCATCAGGATTAAGAAGGCCCAGACTAAACCACAGCGGTAGAGTCAACTCACAATGAAAGAAGCAATGCTTCATGGTTTCCACCATTCTGCCACATGTGCCACATATATCAGACATATTAAACCTTCTTTTTTGACCACATTTTCGTTCACAACAAGAGCAACATGGCTAATCCTCCACCAGAAGAGTTTAATTTTTGGAGGCACTTCAAGCTTCCAGATAAGATCCCCTTGAGAAGGAGAAAGAAGATGAAAGAGTAAACTCACCTTTAAGCTTTATTTTCGGTCCCTCCTTTATATATTTTGAGGCCACCTCCATAGCTGATTTAACCGTGAGAGTGCTAGAATTCTCAAGGGGCACACCAAGCAGTCTTTTCTATGCTTTCAAATAATAGGAATCTTCAATATTGCTTTGGCTTCCTTCTATAAGAATTTTCTCTTAACAAGTGACACTTCCCATCTTTTGATATCTGAATTAATTAAATATTTGACATTGGTTTTCTCATTGCTATTTGGTTTTACCTTATAGTTTGGTAATGTGGGAGCCCAAGAGTGGTTGACTATGTCACCCTTTTCCTATCACCCAAATAGCCCCCTTTTCAAAAACATTTCTCCATGCTATGAAGCTCTTCCAGACCCATGTTGGGTTATTTTCGAATTTTGACGTCAGGAAATCTTCAGAAATATAGTGCTTAGCTTTTAACATTTGTCCATCAAAGAGTTTGGGAAGGTGAGCTAACTCCAGCTCTATGTGGCTAAGAGTGAGAGATTAAAAGTCCTGACACTTCTGAAACCTATCCCTCCTTAAGACTTCTTATGTGTGATTTTGTCCCAGCTAACCCAGTTCATTTTCTTCTCAAGTAGATCTCCAGCCTACCATAAACTTCTGATTAAATTAGTTACTTTCTTACCATCATCAATAGGAAATTCTATGCAAGACATTTCATAACATGGAATAGAGTAGTAACTTTTTCTGATAATGACTTCTCTTCGTGCCAAAAAAAGATGTTTTTTCTTCCACGCTTGAAGAATTTCAATGATTCTTTGAATAATAAATTAGAAAGCTTGAGTCTTAGACTCACCCCATAGGGCTGGGAGTCCAAGGTATTTAGTATTCAAATCCAAGCTCCGAATACCACATAGAGAAGAAATATGTGCAGTAAGCTGAATGTTTTTGTTTGGAGAGAAAATAATGTCAGATTTGTTGAAATTTATTTCCACTCCCGAGGCTTCACCAAACTCTTTCAGAATCTACAGAAAAACCTTCACTTCTTCTTAGGCTTGAAGAAAAATGAGAGAGTCATCTGCAAAAAGAATATGACTCATATAAAGCTTTGTTCTGGAAATAGAGACTCATTGGAGCTCTTTTCAGCAGTGGCTTGACTCGTCAATCTTGAAAAGACTTATGTAATGATGACAAAAATATAGAGAGATAGGGTATCTCCTTGTCTTAAGCCTCTTTGAAAGATTCGTAATCTTGAGGTTTGAAAGATTCGTAATCTTGGCCATTCAATCTGACTACCATAGATACAGTAGACACACACTAAACCACCAAATGAACCCAATCATCAACAAAGTCTAATATTTTAAAAACTTGCTCCAAAAAGTCCCATTCTACCCTATCATATGCCTTGTTAAGATCCATTTTGAAAGCAAGAACTCCCTTTTTGCACCACTCTTTTTATGAGCTATAAAATGGAGAAACTCTTAACCGATGACTATATTCTCTTGGATGAGTCTTCGACGCACAAAAGTTGATTGCTCCACGGGTATCATCTTTGGGAGAACCTTCTACAACTTGTTTGCAACTAGTTTATCAATGATTTTATACAGGAAAGTACAAAGTGCAATTGGTCTGAACTGGGTTACATCTTCGGGATGTGCAACTTTTGGAATTTGAGCTAACACAGTGATGTTAATGCTTTTCAACATTAATTTTGACTAGAAGAACTTTGTTACCTTTTCTTGATATGTGGGCCACTAATATTGAAAAAAGTGTCATGTGTACCCATTTTGGCCTTGTGCCTTTTCTAGGTCAAAATTGAACACCACATCATTGATCTCCAGTGATGTTGGAATTGCAAGTAAGGGCATCTCCAACCCTTTCCCCCCTCCCCCACCCCTCCCCCACAGGGTTGGACATGAACCGAATTTTTATACGGTTTTCCCCATCCCCATCCCCCTCCCCCCATAGGGTTGGAGATGCCCTAAGTGTGTATTTTCCTCCTCAGTGATACAAATTTGAATAACATTGAGAACCCCATCCATCTCTCTGTCTCCTTTCAAAAGTAAACATGTTTTTTGTAGAAACCCTCAAATATTTTCATCATCTCTTGATCTTCTTCAATCAAGTAGAATCACTAACCTTAAGGTTATTTATTATGTTTTTCTGTTTTCTGTATTTTATTTGGAGGTAGAAAATTTTGGATTTTATGTCTCCTTCCTTTAAGTAGGTGATCGTGCTCTTCTTTCTCCAAAAACAATTCTTATTTGAACCACAAGTCAGCTAGCTTATTCTGAATCAGTTATTATCTTACCATACCATCATCTGAGTAGGGTTGCTGTTGTTCATATAGAAGTTCTTCCTTTGCTCCTTTTATCTCTTTATTGTGGTTTCCCACATTCATTTTGCTCCAAAATATCAGCCTCGTTCTGCGTTCACCCTATTTCTTGCAAGTTCTAAACATTGCAGAACATGTCACCTGTTGGTGCCAAGCTTCCTCTATGGCCTTAACAGAACCATCAAAGCTAATCCAATTTATATCAAATCTAAATTGTCTTGCTCCTTTCATTACAAGACCTTTCACATATATGATCATTTGAACATGATCTGATCAAGATATAGCTTCTCTTTTCAACATAGCATTGGGATGTAACATAGCTCATTCTCTAGAATAAAAAGGCTCTATCAACGAGCTCTCTAACATTACACTGACTTCTTCTATTTGTTCAAGAGTAACTGAGGCCCTGAGAGTCAATCTCCATTAAGCAACAATATGCGACAAATATCTAGAAATTTATTCATCCTCCAAATCTGAGCTTGCCTACCTCCTTCTTTGTCTTCCTACAACAAATAGTCATTACAGTCACCTAACATAATCCAAGTTTCATTCATACTTCTAGGCCATCGGCTGATATCCTTCCATGAAATACCTCTATATATGTAGTTAGCAGGGGCAAACACCAAGAGCCGAATTTCATATTTAGCAGGTTTCACTTCAAGTACTACACATATAGCATTTTGACTCTTCCACACAATTTGCATTCAAATTATCTACCCACCATAAAGATAATCCACACTGTAACACCCCCAAAACCGCCAAGCCGGAAGCCCGGGGATGTCACTCCGTACCCGAGATTAAACCCGAATACAAGGAGATTTTATAACAGAATATCCAAACCAAATCCATAAAATAATTAATTAAAACTTTAAACTTGTCTCGCCACAAACACGGGCACTATTCCAATCTAAACTTCAACTACTAAATAAAATAATTCTAGATGTGAAATTTAAATTTACTAAAGTGATGTGTCTCGATTTCCCCCAAAAGCCATGCTTCCACCTAAACCTGTGGTGCAGACACAAAAAGAAACACCACAGTTTCCAAAGTCAGCGGAAAATACTGAGTAAGCAACACCCAAGCATGTAAATAGATTATGAAGCAGTTTAAAAACGACACATGAGTTTGAAGAGTAAAGAATTCGAGTAAGAGTATAAGTATGAAATAAGAATTCACAAATCTTTTCCTTTATCACTTCACTTGTGGGGAAACATTCCCAAACTCTTTTCACTTTAGTATCTCCATTGGGGAAACATTCCCAAACTTCCTCATTTGTCCAATCGGGACTTCCAATTCTCAATCATAAAGGTCCATCATTCAGAAAACATATATTACCATGTTGACACGGGGAATATCTACTAATAACAGGCTACCAGACCATAAGTGTCGACACCCCCCTAAGACTTCTTGCGGCCAGAGAGGTAAGTACTGGAGCGAACTCGGGGCGGTTGCGACCGAGCAAAATAAAATAAAGTGGGTCGAGAGACGTAGTCCACATCGACCAAAGCTCAAAATATTGATCCCCGGTACAACTATTCCACTTTACGTCTTTACGTCTTATTAATCATGTGATAGTTGTGATAGAATCACCTTTATAAAATCAGTAAACTTTCTCAAATAAACCGTTCAAGTAGATATTCAAATTTTGAGACAATAAATCACAAAAGCTGTTTAGACACGAAAGAAGATATGGGCGCTAGGCCTGGCATGATTACTTACCTTGAATCTCAAGCAAAGCAAATCACTTCCTAGTAATACTCGACGTATCCTTCGTCAACGAAATTGTCGCCAACAAATTTAATAATATCCTAATCAACATATTGCACACAAAGTCCTATGAAATAAATCTCTTACTAATTCTCCCCAACCTCGCTAACGTGAACAACCTCTTTTATAGTAAAATACGCTTTAGAAAACTAATGTTTATTATTTGTAAAAGCACACTATGCTATAATTATATAAATATAACTTATAAGATTAGATAAAATATCCCTTTTATTATTTAGGGTAGAGAAGCATATTATTTTACCCCAAAAACACTTTTGATTCTAATACTAGTTTCTCCCAACCAAACAAGCCTTAATAGAGAGTATAGGTTATAAACTAACTAACTTTTATTTAAAATAAATAACAAATTTATTTATAGAAAATAACTTATCCTAACTTGTTACAAACTTATAAAAATAAATAGGAAGAATATACTATTATTTTTAGGTAAAGATGAGCAAAGAAATTACTTTAAAGATGTATATAAAAAAAACTTGCCACTTGTGAGGTTTGAACCTAGAACCTACACCATACTACCAAGTACATTAACCACTAGGCCAAGCCCACACTTGTGTAAACCTTCCACCCAATTATTTTCATGAACCAACAATAACTTATAATAATAATAATAATAAAAAATAATCAAAAGAAGAAAAAGAGGAAGGGAACAGACGGGTTTGTACCCGAATGAGAAGTGGACGACGATGACGCTGCCGGTGGCGACGAACGGTGGTGGTGGCGGACCGCGGGCAGCGGCGTTGGTCGCCGGCGTGAACGGCGGCGACGGGGTAGGCGGGCAGCGGCCTTTGGCGGCGACGGCGGCGCCGGAGAGAGAGAGAGTGGTTGAACGGGAGAGAGAGAGAGAGAGAGATCGAAGGAGAGATTGAGAGGTTAGAGGGATTGAGATTGTGGGTTTAAAATCTGAGAATTGATGGGTTTATATAGGTAGAGAGGTGAAGAATTCAACCTCCATGAGGAAACCCACTTTGAAAACTTCGATTTTGAATCGGGACCAAAAATTGGCGAAATTGGGTTGCTTGATGCTAAATTATCGAGCCTTGATGAGTTTAAATCGAATAGGGAGTGATTTGGGACAAACATCAACGAATTTGGTGAAGATTCGGAGTGGTAATGGTGGTGTTTGGGTTGGAGATGGTCTTCTTCCTCCATGGGAGAGTTTGAGGAAGAAGATGACTAATTTATAGGGTGAAGACACTTTCACCCCCACTGGTTTAGTCACTATACAACTACTACCCCCAAGTTCACTTAAAAGGCACACTTTAAGTTAGGAAAAACTACATAAAAGCACCTAGGTAGTTTATAACATTAAAATTAACTTTCTAAATAATAATAACTAATACCCAAACTTATCCCAATGTCATATAAACACCAAATAATATCATAAAATATAATAGTAGCATATTAACACCCAATATTATTATAAAATACCCGTTTTAACACTTAATATTATCTAAAATACACTTAATACTATATATAATACACATAATACCCGTATCTAAATAACGAGGTATTTCACACACGATCTTCCTTGTGGTTCAACATAGAAATCATTGCCAACAAACCTTAAGCTTATTTGCATTCTTTTCAACATTGAGCTTTCGTTCTTAGTTTCTGACAAGAACAAAAATATAGGAATTTGGGAATTCACTAGCCCTTTGAGTCTCTGAAATGTCAGGGTACTCCCCAAACCCTGAACATTTCAACAGAGACCTAAAAATGGTCTCGTGTCTGCTTCTGTCCAGCCACCACAACCATCAATGAGTTATTCTCCTTTTAAACTTCCTCCTCCAAGTTTTGTATTTGAACTGTACAATTCTTGTATAGAAAACGTTATTCACAGTGTATAGAATCCATTACTCACAGAAAAGCTCATCTTCCTTCAGTTTTTAAATTAATCTCACCTCATTACATTCATCTGAAATTCCTTTGAGCAATATCCAGATGGGACCCTTTGATTGTAAATCCTTTCTCTTCCTAACTCGTTTCGCTTGTATGACATACTTCGCATCTGTCATTTTTTTGCTTATTGGCCACATAGTTTGGTTGCGTTTCTTTTTATTTTCTTTGTCTCTTGACCGCCATCGTAATCTCATCACATTTCTACTCTGTTTGAGAGTTGCGAATTGTCTTAACACTTTTGGCAGTGAGAAATTAGTGAAGGGATCTGCTGAGTTATTGACATTTTCTTCATTTTCAGCAAACGACGTCGTTTGTCTAACTACTGCTCCTGGTATTTCTGGACTTACATCATCTTGGGTTGCATTAAACATCTCCTTATTTGGTCTTGTCGAGGCCCAAATTAATTCCTTCTTTGAGCTATCTGGTTCAGTAATGAAATAGGCCCGAATTTCAATATTAGGGTCTTTTCCTATATGGGCTTCAGCACCTCGAACCAAATCCCAATTTTAGTTTATCTTATTCTTCACCTTTGTTGAAATGCATCGTGTTTACCTCCACCCTTTCTCCCGCCAATTTCATCCTCACAGTACTGTCCAGTATGGGCATTGTCGTGCTCTCTGAATCGGATTTGTCGTCATAGTTATCTCTATTCACATCCTTGTGTACCAACTTTGCATGTGACACAACTGTATTCTTCGCCACTCGTGGTGAGTCACTCAATGATTTCACTTTCCCCTGCTGTGTTGACTCCGTGAACTTTGCCTCCCCTTCCGTTGCCAATCTGTCTATCATAGGTTTCTAAAGCCATCTGTAAGTTTACAAGTTTCACAGGCTTCAAGGCGTTGAACCAGTTTTTAAAGTCTTGAATCAGGTTTCACAGGCTTGAAACTGTCTGACCTGTATGCACATACTTGGGGGGAGTTTTTCAGAACTCTTCTAATCTGATTCTTTCTCTCTCACTCCTATGCTTGATCTGTTAATATTTGATGATGAAAGACAAACAATTTTGTTATATCTAACACCATTTAATCCATCTGTTTGACTCAGTTTTGCAGGGAAATATTATTTCCTAGTTTGCAGGATTGGTTTCTGATGCGCAATTTAGCGTACTATTCGCAAGTATACGAATCAAGTAATATAGAGAGTATTTTCGACTCGGATTATCGATCCCACGGGGACTTTGCCGGTTTTTCTAGTAATCAGTTTTAACGAACAGAGTGTAAAACGGAGGAGTAGTTTGAGATTCTGCTTACTAACTAAGTACTGAAAGTAAATAACTGAAACGTAAATCTTTTTGTGAGAATTTTCTGAATAATCTTAAGGTTGTAAAACTAGGGTTTGAGATACTAGGTCCCGGGATCCCCTAGGGTTCTTCAGATTTTCGTTCTTTGTTTGACATGAAAACACACAGTAGTCTCGTTATCCGTGCCACGTACCAATTGTGCAGTATCTTGTCTTTTCCTGCACGTTATCACAATCCTGCAGACTGTCGAATTCCTGTTAAGCTGCCTAAATCTGCAGTCTCGTTCTAAGGCTGCTAGGGTTTCTAACCTGTCCTGATGGCCCGGGTCAGATTCTCTAACAGTTGGTCTCAACGATTTCAGGCTAGTCCTAACTCCCCTTCGCTAGTCGGCCCATCGGGGTAAGATGCTAAATTCTGTCTTCTCTTCCTAACCCTAACCGGACGTTTTCACCTACCGGCTCGGGTCTGTAGCAATTCTGGTTAGCTACTCCGATCATGCATGAACAGTAAAATTCAAAGACAGAATAACTGATAAAGCTGCTGATATTAAGATAACGTAATCATGAATTCATAGTCAAAACGTAGAACTAATCTGAAAACGAAACCCTAGGTTCATCGAGAACCTAGGTAAAAGTTTAGCTACTGAAATTCATAACGTAAATAACACAGTTTTTGAATGAGAGAAAAGAAGAGCAAACTAGGTCTTGAATCTGGATTCACGTTTCCGTGCTCTCCGGGATGCTCCGACTTCTCCTTCGGTTGTGCTGTCTTGTGTTGTGTGTTGTATGGTGTTTTGTGTATTCCGTCCCTAAAACGAGTCTGGACGAGTCTTTAAATAGTGCTGTTTTTCCCGAAACGCGTGCGCCAGAAATTACGGAAACTGCCATCGGACCACCGACTCGGGAAAAAAAGTCAAACTGGCTGCGTATATACGCAGGGTTGCGTATATACTCAAGGCTGCGTATATACTCAAGGCTGCGTATATACTCAAGGCTGCGTATATACTCAAACAGGTGCCCAAAATCCACCCACCTCCACCTTCCAAGGCTGCGTATATACGCAAGCCTGCGTATATACGCAAGCCACGCAAGCAGGGGGTGGTGGTGGTGGCCCTGCTTGGTCCTTTGGTGGGCCCGGTTCGGTCTCCTGGGTCCCGCTCTTCTGCCTGAAATCTCCAGTTTTCCTTCCTCGGTGTCTTCCTGCTTTCCCGTGTTCCCGTCTTGCGTTTTGACCCGAAACTTATCAAAATTACAAAAATACCCCTGGGTCAAAATCGCTCCAAATTCTGTCCAATCTTGGCTCCGGCCATAGGAAAACTGCTGACTGAATTTGGGAGACAAAATCTGAACTTGACTCCGGAAACCGGGGCCTGGTGCCAAAATGACCAAAATACCCCTAGGCCAAAACTTTCCCGGAAATCGTCACGAACATGAAATAGTTGCTCCTGACTCTGGACACCGGGAACCGAGACTCCTTACTCGGGCGTGGCCTGTCTGGAACCCACACTTGACGGGAGTCGGTTTTTCGGCCGGACTCCGTTTCAGCGTTATAACCTGTTTTCGGAAAGCCCTTGACGTCTCCGTTCTTTTGCCCCTGGTTTCACTTCAAAATTCCAAGTCAAGCTCAAGATATCGTCAACTGAGCGCATCCCGGTGATTCTCGGTTTTGGCGTTTTCAGCTTCCTCGGTCGGTTTTCATTGATCGTTTTTCCTCCAGTCTTTCCGTTTTCCATTCCGCTCTCCCTTGTACCAGTCTCGGTCAAATCCTGCTCCGAGCATTTTCTGCACTTTTCCCGAGGCGATCCCGGTTCTGTCTCGGCACGCATCCCAATGCACTTCCGAACCTGTTCCTGTAAAAACATGAAAAAAAAACCCGCGATCATATCCAATAAAAGTACGAAACATGCAGAAATTCACGAAGAGCAAATAAACGTCTCGTTCCTAAAACCGAGGCTTTCCGAGGGTGAATTCTGGCTAAAACGCGTTTTTCCAGCACAAATACACATCTTCTCAGGCTATAAAATAACCCCTATTTGGGCGTTATCAGTTTCCAAATCTGGATTTTGCAGTAAAGGAAACTTGGAGAGAATGTGATTCTGTGATCAATCAGACACTCATGACAGCTTATCAATTTGTTTAAAGAGAAGATCAGGTCAATATCTCAGAAGATTATGATCAACTATCCGTTGGAGAAGGCTGTTTAAAGAGTCAAAGTTGTTGCCTACAAAACAGGAAGTTGCTGGTGAAAATATGGAAAGATTTGCAGAGATTCAAGCTGTATAAATAGAGATCATTTTTGAAACAACAACATACAACACTCAACAGGCGATAAGAGAGACACATTTCAGGATTGACAAGCATCAAAGAAGCACATCATTCTCACAATCCAACTCACAAAAGACCACTGCATTCTTCACTGCAGTTTTACACTTCAGTGTTCTTCTGTTTTGCACTTCATTGGTATATCATTCTTATACTACTTCTTTCTCTCATTATCAAGGACAGTTCAAAGTGAACAATAGAGAATTCTTAGTTAATCAGTTAGCTAGAGCATGTACTAGATAGGTTAGAGAGAACAACAAGCTGTAATAAAGTAAGGCATATCTCTGTGCTTGTGATCTAGGGCTTAGCTTTTGATTAATAAGAATTGTGTTGAAAATTCTGCAGGGAGAAGATCCCTGAGGTAGAGACGTAGGTCCAAGTGGACTGAACTCTATATATTCTGTTTCTCCTGCATTTACAGTTCATTTACATACTTATTTTTTTGCAGCATTCAAACTAGTCTGTTTTCAACGGTTTGAATGCAACGGCCCGTGGATCCCCAAGCCTTCCGGTCCGGACCGGAAAGCCCAGGAGGGCGCTGCTAAAAGTAACGGGAACCGCAGTTTCAAAGTCAATACGAAATACTGAGTAAGTAACACCCAAACACGTAAAACAGATGAAGCTTGAATTTACTGTTTGCAATAATAAAACAGGAGGAGTAAAACTTGTAAAGAAAGAATCCAATAAATAGAGTAGGAACACTTATAAAATTCTTCTTATCTTGATATTTCTTCCAAACGGGGATTATACTTCTCAATCTCTTCTTCTTTTCTTTCAAAAGCTCATACCAGAACTGTATTATTAGCTTTGTTGATACGGGGAAGGAACTACTAATCTATCACTAGCAGCCATGACCTTAACTGCCGGCAGCCCCCTAAGACTTCTTGCGGCCAGAGAGGTGAGTACACAGAGCTATCCGGCAGGTTGCGACCGGGTTAAAATAAAATCTGATCACAGGCCGAGTGACCGAAGTCAACACGACAAATATAAGCTTCTCCCGCACAACTCTTTCCACTTTACGTTAATTACGAATTATTATAATTAATCATGTGACAATATCAAGTAAAATAACTTCTTTGAAATAGAAGGAAATTTCTACTAAAACAAGTAAATGAATAACCAATAAAAATGCATTTTGAGACAAGTAATAAAAGCCATATTAAGACACGAAGGAAGCTAGGCTCAACGCTTGACATGTTACTTACCTTATTAGTAGCAATAGCACGTTCTAGAAATGGCTCGGGCCTACAAGATCGTCACCTACTATCCGTAATTTCTAAGTCAACAAATAATCCAACAAAAATACTACACGTCCCAAATATTCTCTTTTATTTCTACCCAACCCCACTAGCTAACTTTTCCTAACGTTTTGTTTCGTTATAATCTTCTATTATATAAAAACCACGTGTTTATTTTCAAACGACTATTATTATTATTATTATTATTATTATTATTATTATAATTATTATTATTATTATTATTATTACTATTATTATTATTATTATTAGCTAAAAGTGGTTAACTAATTAGAGAAATTATTTTCTAAAAGGCTTGATATAGTAGTGAAAAAAAACTAGTTTATTTTTATGAAAAAGACATATTATTATTTCTATAAAATATTTTAAAACTATTTAATTTAAAGAGAAATTTTCCCTAAATACTAATCACAACATAACGATGTTTAAAACCTAGTAAAATATCCAATTTTCAAGTATTAAACATCCAAGTATTAACTAAGTGATTTAACAATATTTATTTAAAGTTTAACTAAAAGTATTTCTTGGTTAAACGAACAAATCGTATGCTATTTCAATACCCAAATTACTTTTCCGAGACGGGGATGAAAACTAATATTTTTAGAAACTATTTATATTCCGAAATTATCATATTTATTTTTAGCGAAAAGTGTCAAGTTTAAGTAAAAGACACATAAACCCCTATTTATATTAAAAGTCTACAAACACCCCAACTAGTCACCAAAACAGAATGGATAGAGTATACTAACAGCCCCTTCAGTTTCTAAAAATACAAACAGCACCCCTAAACCATGCTTTAACAATTTATATAAACTACACTTTTACCCCCTTAAACAACAACCTCAATTTCTTCAATCCAACTATGATTTAAGCTATCAAGTTTCAATTTTGACTACGTATAACAACTAGTTAGAAAGTATAGAGCGTACATAGGCCAAAAATGGCCGGAAACCGTTAAGAAATGGGTCGGGTCGAAGCTCGACGTCGGAGTCGCCGGAGTTGAACTTGGTGGTCGGCTTTAATGGCTTTACCAGCTTGGTTTGAGCCTCCTAGTGAGTTGGTCGGCCCCCTAGGACTCTACTGGAAACAGAGAGAGAGACAGGGTGGCGCTGGAGCACTTCGTCGGAACTTGGCCGGAGCATGGCCGATTTTAATGGTGTCTCGGTGGTGGTGGCCGCACTCCTCTGTCCCGCTGCTGCAGCAGCTGCTAGCTTCTGTTTCAGGGAAGAGGAGAGGGTGAGGAGCAGAGACAAGAGAGAGCTTGAGCAGTGAGTTAGCTCTCGGGTTCCCGTTACCGGAGCTTCGACGGCAGCAGTGGTGGTTGAGGCTGCTGCCACTTTCTGTTTCTGCTGGGTTTTGAGAACAGAGAGGGAGAGAGATAGAGAGAGAGAGACTGTTGGCAGAGAGTGATGAGCGAGAAGGAGGTGGGTTCCTTCTTGGGTGGTTGCCGACGGCAACAGTGGTGGTTGCGGTGGTGGAAGTGGCTGCTGCCACCTCTGCTCTGCTGCTTTTGGTGGTGTTGCTGAGAATAGAGAGCAACAGGGAGGGAGAGATAGAGAGCTGGACAGAGTGAGAGAGAGTACTGAAAGTGGCGATGGTGGTGTTGGTGAAGACGACGATGGTGATGAGGGAGGTGGTGGTTGTGAGGGTGGTTGTGGTGTGTGAGGGAGGTGGAGAGGGCTTATATAGATGAGCTTACTTGGTGGCCAAGAACCAAAGTGATGAGGTGGAGGCGGTGATGGCGACTAGGGTGGTTGGAGAGACTTCCCGAAGGTGTTGAGGGCGGTGGAAAAGTCGTAGGAAGGAAGGAGATGAGCTCCTGGAAAAAACATTTCAATTAACTAGTATTTGTTGGCAATAATTGGGTGTGGGTGGAGTACTATGTGGTTGGGTGATTGAGTGTGGCAAGCCTATCAATTCTCGCGGTGGTTGGACACGCGCTATAACTTTAAACTAGCTAAAATTTGTGAAACGACTACGAATTAATTCTTGACTATTACTCAAATATTATTCTAAAACTTTCTACAAACTAAACTCAAATATTTATTCAAATATTATTTTGCTAATAAATTATTATTATGCTTCTATAATGACCGTTTTACCCCTGCTAATTAAACGGGGTATTACATCCTTCCCCCCTTAAACAGAGCTTCGTCCTCGAAGCTAAAATCAAGGATTTTCAAATCATGATTAACACTTTCTTCCATATAGGGCTTCGTACGGTGCCATCCCGATGCTAGCGTGGTAGCTGTTGTTGTAGGAGAACTCTATTAATGGGAGTTTATCGACCCATGAACCTTGGAAGTCCATAACACTGTTGGAATAGATGCCCTAGAGGCAATCTAGTTTAGTATGAATTTGTATATGGCTAGAAAATTCATTTATTATTTATTGGATATTTAATATAATGAAGTCCTTAGATTTACAATTGTGTTGTTTATCTTAAATATCCCTAGTCAAGTATAATGATTAAATGGGACAATCATCTATAGACTAGTATGGGGTTGGATTGATATGGAGATATCACGATCCAACACATAGGTGTGCATTACGGAATGTTGCACTGGATTGACCCATCTCCGAGAAGGCTACGTACATGTTATGTTGAGTCACAAGTGCTTCTCGCGGTGCAATGGTATTGTCATCCTTAGACTTGAGGTCACTAGATATTCTAGTTGTGGATCATTGTGATCTTGGTAGCGTTAAACGCTACACCGTGACTGGGTAGTTATAAAGGCGTGTACTGGATACAATGAGAAGCAAGCTTAGAGATCGTAGTGGACGTAGAGAGGATTTGCCCCTCCCACATAACGGGAGTAGATATCCTAGGCCACTCGAGGGATAGTGCTTATAGAATGTCTGGCCAGACTCAAATAAATCAATATATAGGATATTGATGTTATTTGCATGAATAAGGCTATTCCCATGGATCGAGAAACTATGGATTGGATATACGAGTGTGACTTGTATGTCTCGTGTCCAATCCGGATATTGAGGCAAAGGGATGAGACAATTACTTGTACAAAGGTTGTCAAGATGACTATTCTATTAGTTGGCTAGAATGGATGTTTTGCTAGAAACCGCTCCATATTAGCAAATAGTTGCTACCAACTAGATAGAACCTATGGGGTCACACGCTATATAGAGTTGTACTAGATTTGGGAATTAATTAATTGGATTAATTAATTAGAAGGATCACTTTGCAAACCCTTGCAAACTTAGTAGGGACTAATTTGCTAGGAAGGGACTAAATTGAATTCTAGTTGGACTAGAATAAGTCCTTTAGGTAGTTAACAAGGAGTTGTTGGACTATATAAAGGATCCTCCTTCCTTCCCTCCTTATAACTTATGCTCATTATTGAACATAACAAGAGTGGGAGAGAACAAAGGAGAGAGAGCAAGCAACAAGGAGGCCGAACCCGACCCCCTTGCCGCCGCCCTCACCCCGTCGGCCAAAAAGGAGGCCGAAGCCTCTTTTTGTCTCGTTTTGCGTGATTCCTTCACCCTCCTCTTATTCCAGGCTAGCACCAAGGAGTTTGGGAGATCTAGGATCAACTCTAGGCGTGGATCAACTATAGAGAACGTGACACTATTCGCGTTTGAAGTCATCAAGGAGAACCCAAAGGTGTGTTTATGATTTCTTTCCTTCACTATCGTTATGCATCTAGACTTGTGATCCTTGGAGGGTTTTGCATGGTTATTTGTTTGATTATGCTTCCGTTGCGCGATCCATGAATCAAAACCCTACAAACACAGGCTCTTAACATATCTTCCAGCGTCTGTATAGTTCTCTCCGTCTGACCGTCTGTGGCTGGGTGGAAAGCCGTACTGAATTTCAGCTGAGTTCCCAGTGCTTCTTGAAGCGCTCTCTAGAAATGAGAGAGAAAGTTAGGGTTTCTATCCGAGATTATCAAACTCGGAACCCCATGATATCTCACGATGTTTCTGACGTATGCATCTGCCCTTTGCTCCATGTTCCACGTGTCTTTCATTGGGATGAATCTCGCCGTCTTGGTCAGTCTGTCTACGACTACCCATATCTGGTTGAGTCCATTCTTCGACGTAGGCAAAGCTGTGACGAAATCCATCGATATGGAGTCCCACTTCCGGACTGGAACATCCAACGGTTGGAGTAGACCTCCCATCCTATTGTGCTCGAACTTCACATTCTGGCATGTTAGGAATCTGGCGACGAACTCGGCTACTTCTTTCTTCATATTGGGCCACCAGAACGTCTTCTTCAGATCCTTGTAAAGCTTATCGCCTCCAGGGTGGACGGAATATGGAGTGTTGTGTGCCTCCTGCATAGGCTTCTCCTTAACCTCTGAACACTTCTGTGGCACGCACCATCTTCCTTTGTAGCGAATGCTCCCATCTTCGTGAATCTGGAACCCCTTGGCCTCTCCTGCTGCAATCTTCTTCTGATCCTCTCGAGCTTCACGTCTCCTGCTTGATTTCTTCGTATTTCTTCGAATAAGTCCGGAATCGATGTCATGCTATCGAGAAGCTTTTGCACCGTTCCTTGTTCCACCACTTTGATGTTGAGTTTCCGGAACTCGTGACTTAACCAGTCTGACAAAACTACCATAGCGTTCACAGCATGGCTCGATTTACGACTTAGCGCGTCAGCGACTACATTAGCCTTCCCCTCGTGGTACTGGATGCGTAGATCGTAATCCTTGATTATCTCCAGCCATCTTCGTTGCCTGTTGTTTAGCTCCTTCTGTGTGAAGATATACTTCAAGTTGCGGTGATCTGTGTAGAGCTTGCAAACTGCCCCGTAGAGATGATGCCTCCATATCTTCAGCGCGAAGACTACTACTGCCAACTCCAAGTCATGTGTGGCATATTTCTCCTCGTGTGGCTTCAGCTGCCTTGAAGCGTAGGCAATTACCCTCCGGTCTTGCATCAGCACACATCCAAGCCCTTTCTTTGACGCATCGCTGTATACCTCGAACTCTCCAGAGTCGTTTGGCAAAGCTAACACTGGTGCTGTAGTGAGCTTCTCCTTCAGAGTCTGGAACGCTTCTTCACAGTTGTCGTCCCAGTGATACTTCACCGCCTTCTTCGTCAGCGTACTCAGCGCGATCCATGAATCAAAACCCTACAGTGGTATCAGAGCCACATGTCATAGAGCATAAACGTAGTTTATGTGTTACATTCTTGTTGTTTTACACCTTAATTTGATAGTTTATCGCGTAAAACAAGACAAATCAAGCATGGGATGCAATTTGTCAAGAATTACTCATAACAAGATCCAATTTTTGCATTGGATGCATGAATTGGTGAGTTTGAGAAATTTTAGGATCTTAGATATAGGGCCTTGTGGTTCACTTTGATGGGCCCGGGAAATTGGATTGCTGGGCCCATGGACCGTTTTAACCCTAGAAATCCTAAAATCAATTAAAATTGACCAAGCGCGTTAAAATTGGATTTTAACTGTTTATGTGCAAATCGCATGGTGATTGGATATGGCCTTAGGATGTGGTTTGATGTGGATGTTTAATTTTGTGGTTTGGTTTTACGGCCTGCGAGCTGATCAATTAATTGTAATAATTAATTAGGGTTTTATGGCCTGCGTGCCATTTTTTCTCAACTTGTGAGATTTATTTTATTTAGTATAGATATTAGCTAGTGCTAGATAAAGTAGATTGTTAGCCAAGAATGGAGAAAAGAAGCCCAAAGCCAAAGAAGCCACAAAATATGGAGCATGGAGCATGGAGCATGGAGCATGACTAAGAAGGATGGACCAAGAGATCAAGACGCATGGAGATGTGTTTGCTTAGGGTTCATAGATAATTCCATTGGCTTGGAATTATCTTAGTCTAGAAAAGGCCATATCCACATCACGTTTAATTTCTGTTATGTGGTTGTTTATTTATTGTCTTATTATTTGTGTGGTTGGTGTATGGATGATGCATGCAATTAGGATAATAAGATAATTAGACAACCCGGATCTATTATTTGGAGTTGTGCCCAAACTCAAATAGATAGATTAGTTGATATTGATCAACAAAACAATTAAAATTGAATTTAAAATCCCTCAAATTTTAAATATTGTGTTCTTGCCTTCTTGTTATTTAAACACTCACTATCATCATTATTTATCAAGTTCGTGCGTGCCAAAGCATGGCGACTTGGTTCATAATGATGGAATGCGATGGCACGTAACAATGTGCAATTGTTTAGATAAGAGGTTGAACACAACTAGGCTATTAATTTGATTAAGAAACCTAGAGGCAGTCAATTGGGATTATCCATACGGATGGATAAATAAGGAGTTATTTGCCCGGTTGAACCAAGAGTTGCATATGGAATGCAATTGGAATTGTTCCTACCTAAAAGTAGTCAAATTATGGGTGACTTGCTGTAGATACTGCTTTCTGAGCTGACAGATCTTGGCCACGTGGCAACCATCCAGCACACCATATTGTGCTCCACACACACTGGATCACCAGCCGAGCTGATCCATGTGGGGGCTGCGAGACAGAGCCCTCGCATACCACTGCACGGGACTTGTAGGGACTTTGTGGTTTGGAGGCTAGAGTAAGCCCTGTCGCGTGCGAGCCAAGCCCGCACGCGACCTTTAGTAACTGTTTTGAGAGATTTATGGCACGAGCTCCATAAACCCGGTCGATCCGGTCAAACCCGGTCAACCTCGTAACGGTTCCGGTATTCGCGCACCACGTGCTGTAACGGTCCCTACATACTCAGACGAACGTGCCGTTATGGTTAAGCTAATTAAGCCGCCATCAATGGGCGCATTAACCACACTACAACGGTCATGTTCTCCAGTATATATAGATCGTCAACCTTTCCATACAAAGGAGAACACACTTGCCATACGCGGAAGCTCTGCCAAACCTCTGTCTCTCTCTCAGACATTGCTACTGCCTTAATCTCTCCCTACACACAACCCCTCTCTTCCTGTGCGATCCCTGATCCACTACATACGGTGTACACGGAGGTCTCCCCGCCGGAATCTCTTGTGCACATTTTGGTGAACCCGACGTGAACTTACCAACAAAAGCAACCATGTCTCAGGAGGATGATGTCAGCAACAGATCGCCTTCCACCGAAGCACCATCAGGAGACGAGACCCGCCGTACTCCTACGACTCCCGGCGAGACACCGACGCTAGAGTCCTTGGATGCCACTGTTCAGGGTCAGGCGAAAGCTCTCAAGGCTCAGTCTGCGCAATTAGAACGGATCTTAGCCGTTCTGGGCACCCTTGCGCCAAACCCTTCGTCAGCCACCGCTGCCCCTCAAGGAGGAGGAGCCCCTACCGCTCCAGGATCGGGAGTGTCAACCACACCTCCCAACCCCAATCTGCAGACTCCACCGGCGACTACGTAGCTGCCGTCGGTTCAAGGGTCAACGGCTCAGATGTTGCCTCTTGCTGCTCACACTCCTCAGCCCTCGGCTTTGGCGTCTAACCCAACTCTGCAGTACCCTTTGCCTCCCCCAACGGCGATCTAGGGAAATACGGGTAGTCAGTATGCTCCCAACCCTCCGGCGGCGTATGTGTCGCCACCGCCTACGGCAACCCCTCCATCAACTACCGAGGGGAGCATTCCAGAATGCATGACCTCTCTGCAGAAGCGCGTGGACACTATCCTGGCTCATCAGTCATTCGCGGATACCATTATCCCGAAGTTAGACAACGATCCACCTATTCCACGAGAGATCTATCTCATGCCTAACCCGGCGGGGTACAAGGCTCCCAAATGGGATAAGTTCGAGGACGTCAATGGAAACGCTCATGAGCATGTCATGCGTTTCATTGATGTCATGGGTCCGTACGGAGCCGATCCCAAGCTGCTGATGCGAGAATTCCCAAAATCTCTTGGGAACGTAGCATACAAATGGTACCGAACATTGGAGGCCGGATCCGTGAATACTTGGGACGACATGGTCCAGAAGTTCTATACCAAGTTCTTCCAGATGGAAGAAAAGGTCACAATGATTCATCTCTCGCGGATGTACCAGAAGCGCGAAGAGGACGGAATCACTTTCATCAAGAAATTCAGGGCGAAATCCTTGGAGTGCAAAGATCCAATGCTCGAAAGCCGGCTCGTAGAGATATGCCTGCAGTGCATGCGAGATGAATACAAAGGTATGCTCATTAATTTGCAAACACCTACGTTTTCAAAGCTAATCGAATGCACGAAAAACATCGAGCCTATAGTCGAGAGACAGAAAAAGAAGAGCGCTCCAGAGCGACCTGCGAGCGGCGCTACTTACAAGATCGGGAGATTTAGCTACAAGAGGGGACGCGAAGCTGAGGTCAATACAGTTTCGCCCCAGAAGCAAGCGAAGGTTGCGAACTTCGATGTACCGCCTCTACCGTGCTCGGTAGAGGAGGCAAGCGACCTCTACAGACAATGGCGTAAGGACGGTGTCCTACCGCCACTCGAGAAGATACCCTCCAAGGAGATGGTAAGAGACCCTAAGTGGTGCGAGTACCACGGCAAGGTCATGCATCCCACGGCCGAGTGTAAGAAGCTCAGATTTGCGTTCGATCAGAAGATGAAGAACGGCGAGCTTATCGTCAGCGATCACCGGAAGGATGTGCGCAACAACCCGCTTCCTGCGCACACGGAGCAGGGCTCGAAAGGCAAAGAGGTCGCTATGATCTCGATCGTCGACTTGGAAGAAGTCGCAGAGGATGGTCTACCCATCGTTGCCGAGGTCCATGAAGACGAGGACTACAGCATGGACACGGAGGATGAGCGTGCCGACCGGATGAAAGGGTCGCATGGCTTCAGCAGGTTCTTCGACGAGATGAATTTCTCGGAGAAATGCCGAACAGATATGACGAAAGCGATCTTGAGAATAGCAGAAGACTACGAGGAGGATCTTGTAGTATCCGACGGGAAAGTCATCAGGGCGTCTCGCTCTACAGAAAAGATTATGACCTTTTCTGCCAGCGACAAAAAGACAGATGCGAGCCACCAGAGACCTCTGTACGTGACCGCCATCATCAATGGCGTCGAGTTCAAACGAGCGTTCGTCGATGGAGGAGCAGCGGTCAACGTCGTTTCGCTCCACACACTGAAGCTAGCAGGGATCCCCGAGCACAAGATCGTCAGACGTCCATCTCCGCTTATGGGATTCGGAAGCGACTCTAGAGTGACGATCGGATGGATCCGCCTGGGCGTTCAGATTGGCAAAATCAAGTGCTCAGCAAAGTTCTATGTCATAGACGCGAACACCACGTACCACATGATTATAGGCCGAGCCTGAATTCATCTCTTCGACGCAGTCCCTTCAACGGCTCACCAGGTTATGAAAGCCATCTGGAACGACAGAATAGTCGAGATACCGGCTTCGACGAACCCATTCAACCTGGACGAGGCACATCTCAGCGAGGCAGTGTGGTTCACTGAGATGGCGGACGAGCAAACACCCGGACCATTCAACCCTACTCCTTTGCCTCTCTGGGAGGACATCAAGGACCAGTCGCCTGCGGGAGTAATGGTGACGAGGGAAGACGCCAAGGAAAAGCCGCCTACACGCGAAGAGGCGCCGCGTATCGCATATCATCGAAAGAACGTGTATACTCTGAAGAGGATCGCAAAGCATGACCCCGAGGGCAAGGAGATAGAGAGCTTCTACGCCAATGGGAAGAAATGCTATCGCATATGAAGGTGCGCGGGGATGTCCTCACACGGGCATGGGGATATCCCTGGGCAAATAAATCAAATCGAGCAAATTGCGCTGACGGAAGAGCCAACACAAGGCGCTCCAGACGAGAAACTTAAAGAAGCACCTGAATGCATGGAAGACAGGCCCATACCACAAAAGCAAGAGCTAAAGGAAGTGTTCCTCAGCCCGAACGGGGAAAAGAAAAGGCCAGTCTTCCTGAGTGCGGACCTCACAAGCGAAGAAGAACAAGGACTGCTACAGCTCCTAACTGAATACAAGGATGTGTTCGCATGGGAGTATGATGAGATGCCAGGTCTGGATACAAGCATCACCATGCACCGTTTAGACATCATCCCAGGGTCTAAACCGGTCAAGCAGAGCACAAGAAGCTTCAGGCCAGAGCTTAACGTGAAAATCAAGCAGGAGATTGTCAAACTCCTAGATGCCAAGTTCATAGAGCCGAATCATCATCCCACATGGCTGGCCAACATCGTGCCAGTAGTGAAAAAGAACGGACAGCTCCGCATCTGCGTGGACTTCCGAGATCTCAATCGCTTCTGCTCCAAGGACGATTTCCCACTGCCCAACATCGATTTGCTTATCGATTCAACAGCGGGCCACCGCATGTTCAGCTTTATGGATGGTTTCAGTGGGTACAACCAGATCAAGATGGACCCCGAAGATGCGCGGAAAACTGCATTCATCACTCCGGTGGGGGTGTTCAACTACATAGTAATGCCGTTCGGTCTTAAGAACGCGGGCGCGACCTATCAGCGGGCCATGATGGCTCTATTCCACGACATGATGCACAAAGAGGTGGAATTCTATGTGGATGACCTGGTGGTTAAATCCAAGCACGAAGCAGATCACCTCGCAGATCTGCGGAAGGTGTTCAACAGATGCAGGCGCTTTCAACTGAAGATGAATCCCATGAAATGCGCGTTCGGGGTGACATCAAGGAAATTCTTGGGATGCGTGGTTCATCGCCAAGGGATCGAGCCTGACCCCGCGAAAGTATCAGCTATCACTGGCATGACGCCGCCCCATAATCAGAGTGCATTAAAGACATTTTTAGGAAAGCTATCCTATCTGCGGAGATTCATCCCAGCAATTGCCGAAATCACATGCTGTTTCAGCACTCTTCTCAAGAAGGACGCCGTGTACAACTGGGCTCCGGAGCACGAAGCCGCATTCGAAAAGCTGAAGGATTTACTCACGTCCTCAAAAATAATGATCGCGCCCCAACTGGGATCACCGCTTCTGCTATATCTGACATCAACAAGGAGATCTATAGGAGCGCTCTTGGATCAGGAGTATGAAGGCCAAGAGAGTCCTATCTACTACATCTCTCGCATCGTGCAGCCTGCTGAATCGAGGTACACAGACATCGAACGTCATTGCCTTGCCTTATTCTTTGTGATAGAGAAGTTGAAACACTATTTTGCATCACACAAAGTAGTAGTGGTCACCAAAAGCGACCCTATACGATATTTGCTAACTCACACTACTCCGGGCGGGAGATTGGCGAAATGGTACATGACCATCTCTCAATACGATATCACATGCGTACGACCGCGAGCGATCAAGTCGCAGGCGGTAGCGGATCTGTTGGCACAGTTCCCCGACAACAGCCATGAACCTGTGATCGAAGAAGAGCTCGATGGCCCTGAAATCTACGCAATCGACGTGCCCTATTGGACCCTCCACTTCGACGGTTCGTCAACCAGGAAAGGCGGAGGTATTGGGATAGTCTTGAAAAAGCCAGACGGGGAGGTCATACAGATGTCCGCAAAGCTCAACTTCGCGGTCACGAACAACGAAGCAGAATACGAGGCTCTCATCGCGGGGCTCCGTGCGGCGAAAAGCTTTGGAAGTAAGCAACTTAACAGTCATGGGAGATTCCAAGCTGATTGTCAAGCAAGCCTCGGGCGAGTATGGTTTGAAGGAGATCAACCTCCTGTCTTACCGCACCCTAGTACAAAAGCTGATGCAGCAATTCTGCGATGTGAAGCATGAGCACAAGCCCCGAGCAGACAACAGGCACGCAGACGCCTTAGCAACCTTGGCATCTAAGGTCAGCACAGACAAATGTCCCGCAAGGATTTCAATTGAAGTGCGAACATCGTCGGCATTGACAGAAGATGCGTGCGATGACGAACACATGGATGATGCAGACTGGAGAAAAGCAATCCTACAAGCTATTGCGAAAGGCACCAGCAGCGAAAGCTGGGCGCTCACAAAAGGATACTGCATCCACGACAACACCCTTTACTACAAGGGTCCTGGAGGAATACTCATGCGATGCGTCTCCGAGCAAGAGGGACAACAGCTGTTAGAAAAGATTCACCAACACGCTTGCGGAGAAAGCGAGGTGTCAATCTACAGAAAGGCTCAGAGATATGGCATTCATTGGCCAGACATGTCAACAGCCGCAGCCCTGATACAAGGAAAGTGCGAAAGTTGCGCACTAATCAAAGATTCTCTACTCATCGCCCTAATCGATGACGACACGGACTGGAGGAAGCCACTATTTGATTTCCTCACCCAGGGCACCGCGCCCGAATCAAGAAAAGAAGCCGAGAAATTGAAAAGGAAAGCGTCTCGATATGTGGTACAGGAAAATCTACTTTGGCGAAGAGGCCATGAAGGCAACTTGCTGCGGTGCCTAGACGGCAAAGAAGCACAAGAAGTCATGGACCTTTCCTATCAGGTAGAGCATCAAGGAGGTGCGAAACTATGCAGACAGCTCCTCTCAATTGGGTATTTCTGGCCCACGATGGAGGTCGATTGCCGTACCAAAGTGCGACGCTGCCAGGAGTGCCAATTCAAAGGGAACCTAGTGCACGCTCCCGCCGTGGATCTACATGCATTAGGGACGCCATGGCCATTTCACACATGGGCTCTGGACTTCATCGGTCCCATCCGACCGACGTCGCACGGGAACCATTTCATTCTCACCGCAACTGAGCTATTCACCAAGTGGGTGGAAGCAATACCACTAAAGACGGCAAATGCGCTGGCTGTGGTCAACTTCATCCAGGAAAGCATCATATGCAGGTTCGGAATCCCAAACACCATCCTTTCAGATAACGGTACTCCTTTTGTTAATCGCCAGGTAGCTGCGAAATTAGCGGAGTACAATATCAGGCAGATATGTTCTACCCCTTATTACCCAAAGGGAAATGGACAAGCTGAGGCGACCAACAAAACGCTGTTGAGAATTTTGAGCAAGATGGTCGCAGATGACCACAAGAAGTGGGCTGACTCTCTAAGCATAGCTCTGTGGGCCTACCGAACTTCTCCAAGGACACCCACGGGGGCCTCGCCATTTCTACTATGTTATGGGGCCGAAGCTGTAGTACCTGCGGAGGTCAGAGTCAATTCGGCAAGGCTGGCCTTCCATGCACTCTATGAAAATCAACGCGATCACGACTTAGTCTTGCTGGAGGAAAAGCGAGAACAAGCCAAGAGAACCAACAAGCGGTACCAGGAAAGAATCGCTCGCGCCTACAATAAGACGGTCCAGCGAAGAGACTTCGCAGTCGGAGACTTGGTCTTGCGCGCATCTGATCACTGTATGCGAGAAGCGACTCACCCGAAGTTCGCAGCCAATTGGGACGGACCCTTCGAAGTCACAGAAGTCTTTGACAGTGGCTACTGCAGCATACGAAGGTTGCACGGCACAACCTCAACTCCGAGTTCAGTCAACATGCGCTGGATTAAGAAGTACTATCCCTGACTTCTCTCATTTCATGCGTTTTATTATAACGTCGCTTGATATCTTGTATGACTACGATTTACACAATCTCCTCCCCCATATGAGAGGATTGTAATCCCATCTCTCCCATATGAGAGCGTTATAGTAAAAGAATTCTCCCAAATGAGAAGTTCACATTTCTAGCTGTTTATGTTGCTTTATTCAGTTTGTTATTACTGTTAACAATGGTTTATTTGCCGCAATAGCAATCTGTACAACTGCGATCTTAATCGATCGTCACCTAAGCCTATCTCTTACGATAGCAGCCCATGCGAAATACGATCTTAATTGATCATCTAAGCCTATCTCTTACGATAGCAGCCCATGCGAAATACGATCTTAATTGATCATCTAAGCCTATCTATCACGATAGCAGCAAATGCGAAATGCGATCTTAATTGATCATCTAAGTCTATCTGTCACGATAGCAGCCTATGCAAATGCGATCTTAACTGATCATCTAAGCCTATCTCTTACGATAGCAGCCTGTGCAAATGCGATCTTAATTGATCATCTAAGCCTATCTGTCACGATAGCAGCCTATGCAAATGCGATCTTAACTGATCATCTAAGCCTATCTTTTACGATAGCAGCCTATGCAAATGCGATCTTAATTGATCATCTAAGCCTATCTGTCACGATAGCAGCCTATGCAAATGCGATCTTAACTGATCATCTAAGCCTATCTCTTACGATAGCAGCCTGTGCAAATGCGATCTTGATTTATCATTTAAGCCTATCTGTCACGATAGCAGCCTACGCAAAAATGATCTTAGTTGATCTTCTAAAGCCTATCTGTCACGATAGCAACACATACAAATGCGATCTTAATTGATCTTTCAAGCTTATCTGTTGCGATAGCGGCCTACGCAAAAATGATCTTAGTTGATCTAGTAAAGCCTATCTGCCACGATAGCAACTCGCATAATTTAACGATCTTAATTGATCTACTAAAGACTATTTGCCACGATAGCAACTCGCAATATTGTGAAGATGATCTTAAATGATTCACAAAGGCCAATCATAAGCCCATCTGCCAGGATGGCGCAGCTGCGAAAATATGATCTCAAACGATCTAGCAAAACATCTGCGAATCCATGTAGCAGATCGCAAAATGCGAAACCATTACGTAGCATTATGCAAGGCGAAATATGCCGAAACGCATGCGAAGTTGTATTTTGTTGTAAAGAGACAGCAGATAATACAAAAGGCTATTTATCATTATGAGTCAAAAGACTTACAATTTATCTGTCTAGATAGCAGCTTACAAGCGGAAAAGCTCGAATCTAACTACGCAGCCGACATGGCTTACAATATATGCGAAAAGTAGCTGACAACCCAGCAAAGGCACACTACGGGAATCCTGGCTAAAAGGGATGAACCCACCGGTTTCAACACCGACTACGCAATACACAGATCTGCGGGTGAACATCTGTCGCAGGTGGGATCTTGCTCCAAAGAGCCACATGAAGCCATACGTTCAAGATCCCAGTATTTGACAGGGCCCTTGTCAGATCTGCACCCCATAACATTTGCCCAAGGAACCACCGGTTCCGGCGATCCACAGGCAAGCAGAAGCTCCAAAGGGCAAGGGCTCCTTGTAGACGGGGATGAACGCGACAGTTCGCCGCCCTGAGCTCACGAACGTGAAGGCGATAGGTTCTTCTCCAGGGATGCTGAAGAAGAATTCCGCCGTTCATTACGAGACGGTAGCACGGTCACTTCGGCGCTGCACCTCGCCGGGAGGCAGCCGGAAACATGACCTGCACACATAATACACGAAGAAATTTCTTCGAACACACATGAGATATTATCTGCATCTTCTTTATGATGGTTATAAAGAGCAATAGGCCTCATAAAGTGATCTTGGAAACTATTTCTACAGCACAAAGCGCAAACTCAGGATTCACAACTTGAAGTTGCCATGAATCAACGAAAAATAAGCGTTGAAGCCAGCAGTCGTAAGGACTCACGGCAAAGCACATTTTTTGGGATGAAGAACCCAAATAGCAAAGACAGGGTTTATATAGACCCTGTAGAAACTCTTCAGTTGCCAAAGATGAGTCAGCAGAATTCAAAAAGAGGGTAAGTTCAATCACTTACGCCTTGAAAAGCGGTAACAATCAATTACCCTACTAAAGGCTACGACGATTCAGTTGCGTACCCTAATAAATGACGGATGGTCATGATTCGGATGGACTTCCCAACGAAAGCGTGCTTATCTGCCGAGAAATTAGCGCGAAAATCAAGCAGAGTATCAATTGCTGATGTCATAATTGGATATGCACAGAGATATCCTATCAAATCCCGGGAAAGGGCAAAACGGGCAAATTCATTGTTTGTTGTTAAAAAAAAGGGGGAGAAACCCTAGCAACATTACATTAATGTTTCAAACATTACATTAATGTTTAAGCTATTTTCTTGCTATTTTTCAAAATTCGAAAATCAAAGCAAATTCTTGATCAAGGAGTCTTGGGGCTCGAACTGATGGCTCAGCTTCTCTACTTGTTCCACTTCTTGCTTCAATAGCTCGCACCTGGCATTCATCTCATGATAGAGCTTCAGAGCTTCATCAACCTTTAGCTTTTGCTGCTCCACCTTCTGCTTCTCAGCTGCGAGATTCTGGTGGCCGAGTTTCAAAGTTACGGCTGCGCGAATCAGCGTGACTCTGTTCATAAGAAATTTGAAACCCAGTCTGCCCTGGACTTTGGTCACGAGATTTTGGCACATGCCACATAGCAATTCAGCGCTCTGGACAGAAATGGTCGCAGGCGTAGCCGCAGACAGCTGCTCCAATATCCAAATGGCCTCAGTAAGGAACAGCCTCCTATCAAAGGGCCCTATCTCTAGAGATCTCACAAACGATTGCGGGTAGGTGAGGCGCATTCGAACCACCCAGTCCACATCGGTTTGCTTCAAACCTGAAGAGATGTCAAAGCCAAGTTGTGATGTCAAACTCGCAAGTAAATAATGCAAAACGCGAACAGTAAAGCTCTGCTTACCAGTTCCTTCCAGAATCTCATGAAGAGAAGGAATGCACGCTGCCGGGGTGGTCGAAGACTGTCCTCGCTCCATAGCTCTCCTATCAGCTGCGAGCTCCAATCTCTCGTAGTCAGGAGGAAGAGTGTAGGCCGCACCAGCTGCGACTGCATTCCCAACCTGCGAGCCCCAAAAGCTCCACGCAGGAATAGGTGCCTCTGGCTCAGTCATCGCCGGAGGCGAAGGGACAGCCGAAGTCGCTTGGCGAAGGACGCTCTCAGATGCGAAAGCATTAGCAGCACTTGTCCTTACTTCCTCAGCACCGGTATGGACATCTTCATCCATCAGCACAGCATCTGCTTCAGCATCATCGGAGAGTTCGATGATGCCCTCGAGAGGCTCACTTGCATGTTCAGCAGCCGCGACAGGCTTCTCGGTATGGGAGCTCGGAATCGGAACATAGGACGCGGAAGGCTGACTTCTCTGCTCCAGCACAGGTTCCTCAGCATGACCTGCGACATTAAATGCGATGATATGAGGTAACTTACGCTATAAGTTATTTTGCTATCTTTACTAAAGCTAAGAGTAAGCACCTCCACGCGAAGGTGGGATTGAGGTATCTTCATCATACACTAAGGACGTGGAACCATGCCCTATTAGTGTGTCCTCACTAAGCAAGTCTTTAAGAAAAGCGTGACCTGGGATGCGAATAAACCAGTCATGATTCTGCCTCAAGTTGCTAAAGCCTAGTACGTGCGTATCACTCAAATAATTACCTGAGGGTTCTCCGCATTTGCCTACTAACCAACGGCGGATGTCAGCCTTTGACACACCATGCTTTAACGCACCCACAATAACATCTCTATAAGTTACTGCGAGATTGAAGATCTCACCTTTATCGCCGCCTGCGATTTCTTCAAAGTCCGCTTGAACTTGCTCCAAGGCTGCTGCATCCTCTTCTGGAACCTCATCTTCCTCCTCCGCATGAGGAGCCACTTCGTCGGGAAGCTCGTCTTCCTCGTCAACTGGACGCGCTAAGTCGTCAACATGCCGCTCTTCGAGGCTCCGCTGTTTCACACGCTCGAGCTCCTCCTCTTCCCGCCGCCTCCTTCTTTCAGCAGCCTCCGCGGCTGTCTTCCGGGACTCAGCAAGAACGTCCTCGCTTATGGGATCATCTGGAATGCCAGAATGGGCATCTCTCTTTTGTCTCTTGGCCATAAGGCCACCAATGGTTTCATCATCATCATCTGCGAATACACGATTGGTTTAAGAAAAGAAGTGCAAAGAAGTTACGATAACGGGAAAGGAAATGCGACGGAGGTACCTCCTGATTCTTCCTCATGCATCACAACTGTTGCTTCTTCTTCTTCATCACTTTCTTGGGGCTCCTGCCTCTCTTCCTCTTCCTCTTGATTGAATGGAACGAAAGTCTCAACTGCGAGCTATTTCCGCACTTTGCTGGGCATGCGACCTTTGCCTTTGTCCTTGATAGAAAGGGACCTCACTGGAGGAGAAGCTGGAGCACTTCTAGGGGAAGAAATCGTAATTCCCTTTTGCCTAGGTCTCTTCGCTCTCGGCGCCGCAGTCGCTGGAGGGGACGGGTCATCTCCAGGAGGAGACGGAGCCGGAGGATTGTCTATCAGCGAGTCGGCAAAAGCATTCATGATTGCGCGAACCTTTGTTTCGACCTCAGCGTCCATCCTACATGAAAGCCGGAACGACTGCTTTTGTCTTCTGGTGGCAACAATGGTGTTAACCAATGACTTGGAGCGATCACCAGATGCGAATCTCCGCACATGACACTACAACAGTACAGAATAAAAGTGTCAGCATAAGGAAATCAAGAAGCTTAACAAACGCGAAGAAATTGCTTACCTCAGCAAATGCCTTGCTATATCTGACGACATGCGTATCGCCCTTCTTAACTGCGTCGAATTGCTCCTTCAGAATGACATCAGGACACAAATGGTTCTCACGATCCAACAGTGAGTAGCAACCATACTCAGACTCGCTCAGACTGCAAGTGGGGCGAAACGGAAAAGAGTTTCTTTTGATCAAGGGAGCTCTACTTGGCTGCGCGGCCGACTCCGTCTCAATCCTCGTTTTCTGGGCAATCCAGTATGCGAGCCAGTTTTGGGAACAACCACCCTCGCGGGTTCCCGCAGGCTGCTCAAAGGGAAGATTGTTCATGAAGACCGTCCTGCACTCCTTTGTTAGCAAGCGCTTGTAGCACCCTCTGATAATGGATTGGGGCCAGATTGATGGGGCCACCGCATCAAAACCAAACTGAGGAGAAACTCGAGTGGGGTCAACGTCCACGGTAAGCTTTTCATACCTTGGCGCGAGCTCGCGAATATGCTCTGCGAGGGCAGGAAGGGAACCTCGCAGACACCAGCAAAAGAACTCGCGGTAGCGCTCATGGAAATGCGGTCCCTCTTCAAAGAGAAGCTCTTCTGAGAAGACAATACCTTTAGAGGGGTACAACTTTGGAAACCATCGCACGTTCTCAATGCGCGTGGCATAGGGCCTGGCAGTAAACTCCTTCCGTTTATCGCATATCAAACTCCAAACGCACTTGGTGTTGCTTGCTCCGAACCATCTCGCAGCTCTTCCGCTGTTGCGCGCTTCCGTCTCGCCTGGGGGACACCACTTGTCGAGTTTGAGAGCAGTTGGAGCATAGGACGGCCATCGCTCGAAAACCCACATTGTCAAAAAGGAAATATTGACAAAATTCAGTACATCGAGGCGGCCACGCGACTCCTTCATGGCTAGAACCAGCTGATCAAGCCTATAGTACAGCGTGCCCAAGACCAAGGGTCCGAGTGCGACTCTCTGGCCAAGGGCGAGCCTCACAGCAAGTGGCAACACATGGTAGAAGACGCCGTCATGGGGGTGACCATCAATCAGATACCGCGACAACCAAGCACAGAGAAAAGCACAAAGGGTCAAATGATAGCCTTTACCCTCTACGTAATTCTCGGCCTCCGGGTCCTCACTCAGAAGCTTCTTAGTGATACTGCTGTTCGCATAGTCTCGGAAGAAGTACTGCAACCATTTGTTCCAGGTATTCTTCGCAGACGTATCAACCAGCTGCCAGTTCGGAAGAGGCTTTGTAGTGGTCCACCGAGTGGAGATTTTCTTTACCTCTGCTAGGCATTCCTCCATCTGCGTATACAAGGCAATCTCCGCAGATGTTCTCAAGGGACTCAGAGGGTCCACCTCGCCCATGGGGGAAAGCTCGTACAGCATTTGAACGTCCTCGAGTGTGGGGGCATCCTCGAACTCAGCAAAATGGAACGTGTGAGTCGCAGGCGAGTAACGGGACAGAAGGTCTAGAAGCATGGATTGATCCAGCTTCACGGCAGCACCCTTCATAGCACGGACAGCAAAGTATACGCCGGCTTCATCAAGAGTCGCGGCGTGATGATCCAACACGTGGTCGATCCACTCATCCATATAGTCCAATTTCTGGACGAACGCCTGGGTAGAAATCGCAGTATATGGGAAGTGCCCGTTCTCGATTCCCAATCGAACCACATCCTCGGAACCAATCAACTCGAGCAAGGCTGAGTTAACTGGGCGAGTTAGCGTCAGCAATCGCTCAACTGGGACAGGATCAGGCATCCTCTTCGCCTTTACCCTCGCATGGTAGAAATCTTTACCACCTAAAAAGGGGGCTTTTCGCCACAAGGCCTGCGGAAGGTCGGGTATCTCTTCATCTTCCTTGACGGGTCTGGTTACTCTTGTCTTGGCCATTCCTGCGGAAGAGCAAGAAAAAGGGGGGAGAAATACCATACTTCAGTTTGAATTTTTAAATTCAAGATCTATGCAAAGGAAGACGAGCAGTTTCTGGTATCAATTTCAGAAATCAGAGAGTTGCGAGATCTCATATCGCTGAAGGATTAAAGCAAAGTGGGTTCAAAGATCAAAGCCTCTTCACAAATTTCATGGGTTTACAGATTCAACGCAGTTCAAGGCAAACACTGGTATCTTAAATCAAAAGTAAACGAGGCAAACCTTATTTTCTTGAAGCCTGCTTGGATATGCACAATTGAAGAACACGGATTGCAGTTCTGAACTGGTGATTGATTATCTGGATCTGCTCTCGAGGATCTCCGGGTACCATTCACTTTAAGAGAAATAAGTGATGCTTTGCAATAATGGGGGATACAAGGTATTTATCCAAAACAATGAAGAGTTGCGTCCTTTCGGTAGTCGAATCGCAACCGTCACCGTCGAATTGCGCAATCACAGGACAAGCTGACATCACGCCTAAAACCCTAAAGGTCAGACGGCACGAATCTAGGGGTTTTAGGTCATAATGACACGCACGGGGGCTGAACTTACCCGTATTTGAATTGGTGCGTGGCAGCAACGCGTATGTTCGTTTCCGCGCATGGAAGTCTATACGGCTATGAGTCTTCACGCGCAGAAAGGGGGCTAATGTAGATACTGCTTTCTGAGCTGACAGATCTTGGCCACGTGGCAACCATCCAGCACACCATATTGTGCTCCACACACACTGGATCACCAGCCGAGCTGATCCATGTGGGGGCTGCGAGATAGAGCCCTCGCATACCACTGCACGGGACTTGTAGGGACTTTGTGGTTTGGAGGCTAGAGTAAGCCCTGTCGCGTGCGAGCCAAGCCCGCACGCGACCTTTAGTAACTGTTTTGAGAAATTTATGGCACGAGCTCCATAAACCCGGTCGATCCGGTCAAACCCGGTCAACCTCGTAACGGTTCCGGTATTCGCGCACCACGTGCTGTAACGGTCCCTACATACTCGGACGAATGTGCCGTTATGGTTAAGCTAATTAAGCCGCCATCAATGGGCGCATTAACCACACTACAACGGTCATGTTCTCCAGTATATATAGATCGTCAACCTTTCCATACAAAGGAGAACACACTTGCCATACGCGGAAGCTCTGCCAAACCTCTGTCTCTCTCTCAGACATTGCTACTGCCTTACTCTCTCCCTACACACAACCCCTCTCTTCCTGTGCGATCCCTGATCCACTACATACGGTGTACACGGAGGTCTCCCCGCCGGAATCTCTTTTGCACACTTGCCAAAGCAAGCTCATAAGGAGATGAAAAGATGGATCTTGGCCCACTAGAAAATATAAGGATATTTTCCGCATTAATATCTTGAGGGTTATTAATCCGTAGAAAAATAGTGGGAGCTATATTTAATAAACTAGCCATTATTAAATATAGTCAAAAATTCACAAATACTAAAACTTGCGTATTTTCCTTTTTGTAGAATACCAAATGGCAAACAACTCATCGAGTTCACAACATTCCCTACGATCTGTCCTTGAGAAGGACAAGCTCTCTGGAACCAACTTTCTTGATTGGTACAGAAAATTGAGAATTATTCTCAAGCAAGAGAAGAAACTGTACGCAATAGAGGAGCATGTTCCAGAAGGTCCAGAGAACCTGACACCTGCTGCCTTAAAGGCGTATCAAAAGTGTGTTGATGACGCTAATGATGCGGCCTGCCTCATGCTTTGCACCATGACCTCTGAGCTTCAGAAGCAACATGAAAACATGAATGCTGCCGATATGATCGAACATCTAAAGCAGCTCTTCCAAGAGCAGGCGAGGGTAGAAAGGTATGAGGTCTCAAAGGCACTGTTCAAATGTCATCTGGCAGAAGGGAACCCGGTGGGACCCCATGTACTCCGAATGATCGGGTACTTGGAGAATCTCGCCCGGCTTGGGTTCCCGGTCGGTCAAGAGTTGGCAACCGATCTCGTGTTGCAATCGTTGCCCGAGAGTTATGGACAGTTCATTATGAACTATAACATGAACAAGATCGTTAAACCACTGCCAGATTTGCTCAACATGTTGAGGACGGCTGAACAGAGCATCAACAAGGGTAAGGGCAAGGCCATTATGATGATGCAGAAAGGAAAGAGCAAAAGGTTTGCCTCTTCCTCCAAGGGCAAAGGCAAGTCAGTTGCCAAGTCCAAGGAACAAGCCCTTAAGCCTGTTGGTGGCGTTGCCAAGGTCGTGACTAAGGGTGAGTGTCACTACTGCAGTCAACCTGGACACTGGAGGAGGAACTGCCCAAAATATCTGGAGGACAAGAGGCTTGGAATAGTGATTCCACCACCACCAGGTATTTTTGTTGTAGATGTCAATTTAACTGTCTCTACATCATGGGTATTAGATACTGGATGTGGATCTCATATTTGTCGAAATATGCAGGATCTAAAGAGAAGTAAGAGATTGGCTAAAGGGGAGGTAGATCTGCGCGTTGGGAATGGAGCAAAGGTTGCTGCGTTGGCCATAGGCGTGTGCGAGCTATCTCTGCCTTCAGGATTAGTTTTAGAATTAAATAATTGCTATTTTGTGCCTGCTATGAGCAGAAACATTATTTCTATTTCTTGTTTGGACAAGGAAGGTTTTATTATTTCAATAAAGAACAATTGTTGTTCCTTTTATTTGAATAATATTCACTATTTTAGTGCGCAATTATTTAATGGACTTTATGTCCTTGATCTAAGCAATCCTGTCTACAACATTAATACCAAGCGGATTAAAATAAATGATTTAAATCCTGCTTATTTATGGCATTGTCGTTTAGGCCACATAAATGAGAAACGTGTATCCAGACTCCATAAGGATGGATTACTAGACTCATTTGATTTTGAATTATATGAGACATGTGAGGCTTGTTTATTGGGAAAAATGACAAAGTCCCCTTTCAATAAGAAAGGTGAGAGGACTAGTGAGCAATTGGCGCTCATACATACCGATGTGTGTGGGCCATTTGCCACGCCTGCCAGGGGTGGTTATGTCTACTTCATTACATTTACTGATGATTACAGTAGATATGGATTTGTGTACCTTATGAGGGCAAAATCAGAATCCTTTGAAGTGTTCAAAGAATTCAAGAATGAAGTAGAGAAGTAACTTGGCAAAAGTATCAAGGCTCTACGATCGGATCGTGGAGGAGAATACTTGAGCCAGGAGTTTGACGACTATCTTAGAGAGTGTGAGATCGTGTCCCAGCTCACTCCACCCGGAACGCCACAATGGAATGGCGTGTCTGAGAGGAGGAATCGAACCCTATTGGATATGGTTCGGTCTATGATGTGTCAAACCGATCTTCCATTATCATTTTGGGGCTACGCTCTATTAAGTGCAGCTTTCACCATTAACCGTGTTCCATCTAAATCAGTCATAAAGACACCATATGAGATGTGGAGTGGGAGGCGTCCCACACTGTCGTTCATGAGGATTTGGGGCTGCGATGTCTATGTAAAACGTTCACAATCAGACAAGCTAGGGCCTAAATCGGATAAGTGCAAATTTGTGGGGTACCCTAAGGAAACTAAGGGATACTACTTCTACAATCCAACCGAAAACAAAGTGTTTGTTGCTCGGACCGGCGTGTTTCTAGAAAGAGAGTTTGTCTCTAAAGAAGCAAGTGGGAGGAATGTAGAACTTGAAGAAGTTCAAGAACCACAAATCACTGAACCGATTATGGAACAAGAACAGGAATCACAAGCAGTTGTGGAGCCACCTGTTCAGGTAACACAAGAGCTTCGTAGATCTAGTAGAGTGCGCCAGGAACCCGAGAGGTACGGACTTCTCGTAACCGATTCCGGTGACACGATGCTCATAGATGATGAGCCTACTACCTATGAGGAGGCCATGAGTGGCCCAGACTCGCAGAAGTGGCTTGAAGCCATGAGATCCGAGATGGAATCCATGTATACCAACAAAGTATGGACTTTGGTGGAACCACCCGATGGGGGCGGCCCATAGGGTGCAAGTGGGTCTTCAAGAAGAAGATCGACATGGATGGTAATGTGATTACCTATAAGGGCCGATTGGTGGCTAAAGGATTCAGACAGATTCATGGTATTGACTATGATGAAACCTTTTCACCAGTCGCCATGACCAAATCCATCCGAATCCTACTTGCAATTGCAGCATACTACGACTATGAGATTTGGCAGTTGGATGTCAAAACAACATTCCTTTATGGGAATCTCCTCGAGGACGTGTATATGATACAGCCGGAGGGTTTTGAGGATCCAAAGCAAGCCAACAAAGTCCGTAAGCTGCAACGATCCATTTATGGATTGAAGCAAGCTTCTAGGAGTTGGAATCGACGTTTTGATGAAGTGGTCAAAGAGTTTGGCTTCATCAGAAACGAAGATGAGTCTTGTGTCTACAAGAAGGTTAGTGGGAGCTCTGTAGCTTTTCTGGTCTTGTATGTGGATGACATACTACTCATTGGAAACGACATTCCTATGCTGCAATCTGTAAAAGATTGGCTAGGAAAGTGTTTCTCAATGAAGGACTTAGGGGAAGCAGCCTATATACTCGGTATAAAGATCTATAGAGATAGATCTAAGAGGTTGCTAGGCCTAAGTCAAAGTACATATATTGACAAGGTGTTGAAACGGTTCAACATGCAAGATTCCAAGAAGGGATTCTTGCCCATGTCACATGGAATCACTCTTTCGAAGAGTGGTTGTCCTTCCAATGGGATTGAGAAGGAACGCATGAGTAGGATTCCCTATGCCTCGGCCATAGGATCTATCATGTACGCCATGTTATGTACTAGACCAGATGTGTCATATGCCTTGAGTATGACAAGCAGATACCAATCCAATCCGGGTGAGAGTCACTGGATTGCTGTCAAGAACATCCTAAAGTACTTGAGAAGAACTAAGGATGCTTTCTTGATATTTGGCGGTGAGGAAGAGTTGCATGTAAGGGGTTACACTGATGCAAGCTTCCAAACCGACAGAGATGACTTTAGATCACAGTCGGGATATGTGTTTTGCCTGAATGGAGCAGCGGTGAGCTGGAAGAGTTCCAAGCAAGAGACGGTAGCTGATTCTACAACAGAGGCTGAGTACATTGCTGCGAATGGCGCAGCAAAGGAGGCTGTTTGGATCAGAAAGTTTGTTTCTGAACTTGGTGTGGTCCCTAGCATTGCGGATCCAGTGGAGTTGTTCTGTGACAACACTGGGGCGATCGCGCAATCAAAGGAACCAAGATCGCACCAGAAGTCCAAGCACGTGCTCAGGAAGTTTCATCTGATTCGAGATATTATCGATAGAGGAGACGTTCGGATATGCAAGATTCCTACAGATGATAATCTGTCAGACCCGCTTACGAAGCCTCTCACGCAGTGGAAGCATGAAGGGCACACTAGGAGTCTGGGCATACGAGATGCGCCAGATTGGCTCTAGTGCAAGTGGGAGACTGTTGGAATAGATGCCCTAGAGGCAATCTAGTTTAGTATGAATTTGTATATGGCTAGAAAATTCATTTATTATTTATTGGATATTTAATATAATGAAGTCCTTAGATTTACAATTGTGTTGTTTATCTTAAATATCCCTAGTCAAGTATAATGATTAAATGGGACAATCATCTATAGACTAGTATGGGGTTGGATTGATATGGAGATATCACGATCCAACACATAGGTGTGCATTACGGAATGTTGCACTGGATTGACCCATCTCCGAGAAGGCTACGTACATGTTATGTTGAGTCACAAGTGCTTCTCGCGGTGCAATGGTATTGTCATCCTTAGACTTGAGGTCACTAGATATTCTAGTTGTGGATCATTGTGATCTTGGTAGCGTTAAACGCTACACCGTGACTGGGTAGTTATAAAGGCGTGTACTGGATACAATGAGAAGCAAGCTTAGAGATCGTAGTGGACGTAGAGAGGATTTGCCCCTCCCACATAACGGGAGTAGATATCCTAGGCCACTCGAGGGATAGTGCTTATAGAATGTCTGGCCAGACTCAAATAAATCAATATATAGGATATTGATGTTATTTGCATGAATAAGGCTATTCCCATGGATCGAGAAACTATGGATTGGATATACGAGTGTGACTTGTATGTCTCGTGTCCAATCCGGATATTGAGGCAAAGGGATGAGACAATTACTTGTACAAAGGTTGTCAAGATGACTATTCTATTAGTTGGCTAGAATGGATGTTTTGCTAGAAACCGCTCCATATTAGCAAATAGTTGCTACCAACTAGATAGAACCTATGGGGTCACACGCTATATAGAGTTGTACTAGATTTGGGAATTAATTAATTGGATTAATTAATTAGAAGGATCACTTTGCAAACCCTTGCAAACTTAGTAGGGACTAATTTGCAAGGAAGGGACTAAATTGAATTCTAGTTGGACTAGAATAAGTCCTTTAGGTAGTTAACAAGGAGTTGTTGGACTATATAAAGGATCCTCCTTCCTTCCCTCCTTATAACTTATGCTCATTATTGAACATAACAAAAGTGGGAGAGAACGAAGGAGAGAGAGCAAGCAACAAGGAGGCCGAACCCGACCCCCTTGCCGCCGCCCTCACCCCGTCGGCCAAAAAGGAGGCTGAAGCCTCTTTTTGTCTCGTTTTGCGTGATTCCTTCACCCTCCTCTTATTCCGGGCTAGCACCAAGGAGTTTGGGAGATCTAGGATCAACTCTAGGCGTGGATCAACTATAGAGAACGTGACACTATTCGCGTTTGAAGTCATCAAGGAGAACCCAAAGGTGTGTTTATGATTTCTTTCCTTGACTATCGTTATGCATCACTTGTGATCCTTGGAGGGTTTTTCATGGTTATTTGTTTGATTATACTTCCGTTGCGCGATCCATGAATCAAAACCCTACAAACACAGGCTCTTACATATCTTCCAGCGTCTGTATAGTTCTCTCCGTCTGACCGTCTGTGGCTGGGTGGAAAGCCGTACTGAATTTCAGCTGAGTTCCCAGTGCTTCTTGAAGCGCTCTCTAGAAATGAGAGAGAAAGTTAGGGTCTCTATCCGAGATTATCAAACTCGGAACCCCATAATATCTCACGATGTTTCTGACGTATGCATCTGCCCTTTGCTCCATGTTCCACGTGTCTTTCATTGGGATGAATCTCGCCGTCTTGGTCAGTCTGTCTACGACTACCCATATCTGGTTGAGTCCATTCTTCGACGTAGGCAAAACTGTGATCCATCGATATGGAGTCCCACTTCCGGACTGGAACATCCAACGGTTGGAGTAGACCTCCCATCCTCTTGTGCTCGAACTTCACATTCTGGCATGTTAGGAATCTGGCGACGAACTCGGCTACTTCTTTCTTCATATTGGGCCACCAGAACGTCTTCTTCAGATCCTTGTAAAGCTTATCGCCTCCAGGGTGGACGGAATATGGAGTGTTGTGTGCCTCCTGCATAGGCTTCTCCTTAACCTCTGAACACTTCTATGGCACGCACCATCTTCCTTTGTAGCGAATGCTCCCATCTTCGTGAATCTGGAACCCCTTGGCCTCTCCTGCTGCAATCTTCTTCTGATCCTCTCGAGCTTCACGTCTCCTGCTTGTTTGCTTCGTATTTCTTCGAATAAGTCCGGAATCGATGTCATGCTATCGAGAAGCTTTTGCATCGTTCCTTGTTCCACCACTTCGATGTTGAGTTTCCGGAACTCGTGACTTAACCAGTCTGACAAAACTACCATAGCGTTCACAGCATGGCTCGATTTACGACTTAGCGCGTCAGCGACTACATTAGCCTTCCCCTCGTGGTACTGGATGCGTAGATCGTAATCCTTGATTATCTCCTGCCATCTTCGTTGCCTGTTGTTTAGCTCCTTCTGTGTGAAGATATACTTCAAGCTGCGGTGATCTGTGTAGAGCTTGCAAACTGCCCCGTAGAGATGATGCCTCCATATCTTCAGCGCGAAGACTACTACTGCCAACTCCAAGTCATGTGTGGCATATTTCTCCTCGTGTGGCTTCAGCTGCCTTGAAGCGTAGGCAATTACCCTCCGGTCTTGCATCAGCACACATCCAAGCCCTTTCTTTGACGCATCGCTGTATACCTCGAACTCTCCAGAGTCGTTTGGCAAAGCTAACACTGGTGCTGTAGTGAGCTTCTCCTTCAGAGTCTGGAACGCTTCTTCACAGTTGTCGTCCCAGTGATACTTCACCGCCTTCTTCGTCAGCGTACTCAGTGGCCTGGCAATCTTCGAAAAATCCTTCACGAAATGCCTGTAGTAACCGGCTAAGCCGAGGAAACTTCGAATTTCGGATACGTTCTTCGGTGTAGGCCAGTCCTTAACCGCTGAGACCTTTGCTGGGTCAATGGATACCCCTTACTTGGAGATGATGTGTCCTAGAAACGGCACACGATCCAACCAGAAATCACACTTTGAGAGCTTGGCGTACAGCTTCTCTTGCCACAAGGTCTGCAATACTTCTCGGAGATGCTCTTCGTGATCCTCTTCGTTCTTCGAGTACACCAGATGTCATCTATGAAGACAACGACGAACCTGTCTAGAAACGGCTTCATAACTCGGTTCATCAAGTCCATGAACACGTCAGGAGCGTTGGTCAAACAGAATGGCATGACCGTGAACTCGTAGTGATCGTACCTAGTGCTGAAGGCCGTATTTGGAATATCTTTCTCGGCTACGCGGAGTTGATGATAACCAAATCTCAGGTCGATCTTGGAGAAAACACTTGCACCTTGCAGCTGGTCGAATAAATCGTCAATTCGGGGTAGTGGATACTTGTTCTTGATAGTGACACTGTTTAGCTCCCGGTAGTCGATGCATAATCGCAAGCTTCCATCCTTCTTCCTGACGAACAGGACTGGTGCTCCCCAGGGTGACACACTAGGTCGTATGTACCCCTTATGTAGAAGTTCTTGTATCTGCTCCTTCAGCTCCTTCAATTCCACAGGTGCCATCCGATACGGCGCCTTGGAGATGGGTGCAGTTCCTGGTTCCAAGTCTATAGTAAACTCCACTTCTCGTTGAGGTGGCATTCCGGGAATCTCGTCAGGGAATACATCAGGAAATTCCCTCACGACAGGTTTCTCATCCAGCACATTTTCCTTCTTGGTTACGTATTGGACATAACACAAGTAGGCAGAGTCCCCCTTCTTCATTTGATTGATTATAGTCAAAGCAGACACTAGTCTGATTCGAGGATCCGTGGTGATACCACGATAGGTGATATTTTCTCCTTTAGGTCCCTTTAATAGAACCTTTTGTTCATAGCAGTCAATAACTGCCCGATACTTCCCAAGCCAGTCCATTCCTAGGACCACATCTATGCCTCCTAGGTTAAATTTTATTAGGTTGGCAGGTAAGGTGCAAGTTAGGATTTTGAGTTCTACCCCTTCGAATACGGTGTCACAGATAGTTATCTGGCCATTAGGGGTCGCTATTGGGATAGATATACTATATGAGTTAAGCAAACCTAATTTCTCAGCAAACGAGGTCGATATAAAGGAATAGGATGCACCAGAATCAAATAGTACGAAAGCAGGTTGCTCATGGATAGAGAACGTACCCGTGAGAACTCCATGTGCAGCTTCTGCTTCAGTCTTTGTTAGCACAACAATTCGTCCCACGTTTGCATTATGAGCTCCTGCTCCTCCTGCTCCAACTCCATTGTGGTTGTTCCCGTATCCAGCATTGTTGTATCCGATCCTGGGTTGGCCTCCGTTCTGGCCTGAATTGCCTGGGTTGTAGTTCTGCTGTCTGACATATCCATTGCCTCCATTGTTCGGGTTGCGGTTTCCATTCTGCTGGTTTCCGAACTGCTGGTTGCGGGCAAAGTTGTTCCCGTTCTGCTGGCGGTTTCCCTGGTAGTTGTTCTGCTGTGGCCTTCCAAAGTTGCCTCCTTGGATCATTTGCTGGTTCCCGGCTGGTTGTGATCGGCATTCATAAGCTCGATGTCCTCGCCTGCCACAGTTGTTGCAAGTGACCACATTTCCCTCACAGTCTGCTCCTGGGTGGTTTCGCGGGCACCATTTGCAGAAATAGCGATGATTCTTCTGAGTCCCATCATTCTGTTGATTGCCACGATACTGCCCCTGATTACCTCCTCCATTGTTAGGCTTGAACCTCTGATTGCCCTTGGCCAAGTTGGTGTTGCTTCCTCCTACCTCCTCAATCTTGCGTTTCTTGCGATTCTCTTCCTGGGTGACACGAACTCGATAGATATCAGCAGCTCTGTCGTACGCTTCATGAAGCGAAGAGTAGGTCCTGCTCAGCAGAGACTGTTGCAGCCTTTCGTGCAATCCACCGATGAATCGGGAAACTTTGGAGTCTTCATCTGGCACCATGTTACCTATGAATCATGTCAAGTCTGTAAATTTCCAGAAATACTCAGTTACTGAGTCATTTCCTTGCCTCAGGTTCTGGAATTCCTGTTCCTTGCTCCTCTTCACGTAGTGAGGGTAGAAGCGAGCTCTGAGCGCGGTTTGAAGAGCCTCCCAGTTGAAGTTGGGTTCGGCTAGAAGAGTTTCTCGTACATTTCTCCACCAGAGGTTCGCTTCACTTTTCAAGTAGAAGACTGCGCAGTTTACCTTCCGATCATCGGGACATTCTATCACCTCAAGAATTTTATCCATTTCCATAATCCAGTCTTCTAACTCGACAAGATCCTCCTTTCCAATAAACTCCATTGGTTTCATTTCGGCTACTTTCTTAGCCTAGTTAGTTCCTGCCTGTCCTCCGTTATTCATCATCTGAGCCATTTGCGCGAAGAATTGCTCCATAGGGATGTTATCAGCCATCTATCCTGATCAAACTTTCCTATAGTGGTAATGGAATGGTCTATTAGTCACATCCTACGGTATCCTTGGTTAGGGTCGCGGGAACTTTAATAATCATATTTCGCAATTAATATATCTAACATTATCACATAAACTAACACGCATGAAATAACAATTTTGCAATAAAAGCACATAAGGCTCATATCTGCGTAACTCAGCTAATCAAGGAAGTACATCTTGTGCAAGTTAGATTCTATCTCCTTCTCATAAAAAATCAGCAAAAATATGCATCTCAAATAACTCAGAACACATAAAGTTGAAACTCAGGATGCGGGTGGGTGGGAGAAATCAAGACCTAGACTACCCGTAACCCCAACGTCTTATCCAATTTTAATTATCTTTCCCTATGTCCATTTTTAGTTGCCCTACAGGTTTTAATTCCTTTTTATGGATTGCCTGCTCTAATACCACCTGCAACGGCCCGTGGATCCCCAAGCCTTCCGTTCCGGACCGGAAAGCCCAGGAGGGCGCTGCTAAAAGTAACGGCGGGAATCAAAAGCATAACATTCCAAAATTATTTATTTATTACACAACATTAAACGTCATGAAAGTCTCTAATTATCACATAAGTGATTCCAAAAGCTATACATCATCCTGGCTCGCTAACTAAGCACTACACGTGAGTCCCGTACCCAGCTTCGCCATAGTCATCTGCTTCTAAGCCTGCGGTGGGAAGGAAACAGGAACCGCAGTTTCAAAGTCAGTACGAAATACTGAGTAAGTAACACCCAAACACGTAAAACAGATGATGAAGCTTGAATTTACTGTTTGCAATAATAAAACAGGAGGAATAAAACTTGTAAAGAAAGAATCCAATAAATAGAGTAGGAACACTTATAAAATTCTTCTTATCTTGATATTTCTTCCAAACGGGGATTATACTTCTCAATCTCTTCTTCTTTTCTTTCAAAATTCATACCAGAACTGTATTATTAGCTTTGTTGATACGGGGAAGGAACTACTAATCTATCACTAGCAGCCATGACCTTAACTGCCGGCAGCCCCCTAAGACTTCTTGCGGCCAGAGAGGTGAGTACACGGAGCTACCCGGCAGGTTGCGACCGGGTTAAAATAAAATCTGATCACAGGCCGAGTGACCGAAGTCAACACGACAATAATAAGCTTCTCCCGCACAACTCTTTCCACTTTACGTTAATTACGAATTATTATCATTAATCATGTGACAATATCAAGTAAAATAACTTCTTTGAAATAGAAGGAAATTTCTACTAAAACAAGTAAATGAATAACCAATAAAAATGCATTTTGAGACAAGTAATAAAAGCCATATTAAGACACAAAGGAAGCTAGGCTCAACGCTTGGCATGTTACTTACCTTATTAGTAGCAATAGCACGTTTTAGAAATGGCTCGGGCCTACAAGATCGTCACCTACAATCCGTAATTTCTAAGTCAACAAATAATCCAACAAAAATACTACACGTCCCAAATATTCTCTTTTATTTCTACCCAACCCCACTAGCTAACTTTTCCTAACGTTTTGCTTCGTTATAATCTTCTATTATATAAAAACCACGTGTTTATTTTCAAACGACTATTATTATTATTATTATTATTATTAGTATTATTAGTATTATTATTATTATTATTATTATTAGCTAAAAGTGGTTAACTAATTAGAGAAATTATTTTCTAAAAGACTTGATATAGTAGTGAAAACAAAACTAGTTTATTTTTATGAAAAAGACATATTATTATTTCTATAAAATATTTTAAAACTATTTAATTTAAAGAGAAATTTTCCCTAAATACTAATCACAACATAACGATGTTTAAAACCTAGTAAAATATCCAATTTTCAAGTATTAAACATCCAAGTTATTAACTAAGTGATTTAACAATATTTATTTAAAGTTTAACTAAAAGTATTTCTTGTTTAATTTTTAATGAACAAACCGTATGCCATTTCAATACCCGAATTACTTTTCCGAGACGGGGATGAAAACTAATATTTTTAGAAACTATTTATATTCCGAAATTATCATATTTATTTTTAGCGAAAAGTGTCAAGTTTAAGCAAAAGACACATAAACCCCTATTTAGATTAAAAGTCTACAAACACCCCAACTAGTCACCAAAATAGAATTGATATAGTATACTAACAGCCCCTTCTGTTTCTGAAAATACAAACAGCACCCCTAAACCATGCTTTAACAGTTTATATAAACTACACTTTTACCTCCCTTAAACAACAACTTCAATTTCTTCAATCCAACAATGATTTAAGCTATCAAGTTTCAATTTTGACAACATATAACAACTAATCAGAAAGTATAGAGCGTACCTAGGCTAAAAATGGCCGGAAACCGTTAAGAAATGGGTCGGGTCGAAGCTCGACGTCGGAGTCGCCGGAGTTGAACTTGGTGGTCGGCTTTAATGGCTTTCCCAGCTTGGTTTGAGCCTCCTAGTGAGTTGGTCGTCCCCCTAGGACTCTACTGGAAACAAAGAGAGAGAGGTAGGCGCTGGAGCACTTCGTCGGAACTTGGCCGGAGCTTGGCCGGTTTTAATGGTGTCTCGGTGGTGGTGGCGGCACTCCTCTGTCCCGCTGCTGCTAGCTTCTGTTTCAGGGAAGAGGAGAGGGTGAGGAGCAGAGACAAGAGAGAGCTTGAGCAGTGAGTGAGCTCTCGGGTTCCCGTTGCCGGAGCTTCGGCGGTGGCAGCGGTGGTTGAGGCTGCTGCCACTTTCTATTTTCTGTTGGGTTTTGAGAACAGAGAGGGAGAGAGATAGAGAGAGAGAGAGAGACTTCTGGCAGAGAGTGATGAGCGAAAAGGAGGTGGGTTACATCTTGGGTGGTTGCCGACGGCAACAGTGGTGGTTGCGGTGGTGGAAGTGGCTGCTGCCACCTCTGCTCTGATGCTGCTGGTGGTGTTGCTAAGAACAGAGAGCAACAGGGAGGGAGAGATAGAGAGCTGGAAAGAGTGAGAGAGAGAGAGAGAGAGAGAGAGAGAGAGAGAGAGAGAGAGAGAGAGAGAGAGAGAGAGAGAACTGAAAGTGGCGGTGGTGGTGTTGGTGAAGACGACGATGGTTATGAGGGAGGTGGTGGTTGTGAGGGTGGCTGTGGTGTGTGAGGGAGGTGGAGAGGGCTTATATAGATGAGCTTACTTTGTGGCCAATCACCAAAGTGATGAGGTGGAGGCGGTGAAGGCGACTAGGGTGGTTGGAGAGACTTCCCAAAGGTGTTGAGGGCGGTGGAGAAGTCGTAGGAAGGAAGGAGATGAGCTCCTGAAAAAAACATTTCAATTAACTAGTATGTGTTGCCAATAATTGGGTATGGGTGGAGTACTATGTGGTTGGGTGATTGGGTGTGGCAAGCCTATCAATTCTCGCGGTGGTTGGACACGCGCTATAACTTTAAACTAGCTAAAATTTGTGAAACGACTACGAATTAATTCTTGACTATTACTCTAATATTATTATAAAACTTTCTACAAACTAAAATCAAAGATTTATTCAAATATTATTTTGCCAATAAATTATTATTATGCTTCTATAATGACCGTTTTACCCCTGCTAGTTAAACGGGGTATTACATTGAAACTCTTTTCAAGGCCTTGAAAAAGACTTGTCTATTTTACTTTAAACTTTATTTCATTCCGAAGGCTTGAAACTGTTTTCAAGTCCTTGAACTGCATTGCTCTTCATAGAAACTCTTGTCTTCCACAAGTTTTGCAAAAAGTTGGCATACTCTATTAACCCCCGCCCTTCTAGAGTATCTGTGCTGCATCTCTATCTGCATACTCCCCTTTCACCGTCGTTGTTCTCCTCTTCGTTGACCTTCTTTATTCCTTCTCCGCCGCTGTAACTCGTCTGAGTTCTGCTTGAATTTCTGGATCATATTTTGATCTAGCTTCTTCATATTTCGGCAAATAACCACATTGGGTGTTATATGCCCAATCCTACCACACTTGAAGCACACATCTCCTAATATTTCATATTTGAATCTTATCCACACATCTCTTTCCTCTCTGGCGTTGGCAGATTGAATCCCCTTGGGAATGGTTTCGTCGTTGGAACTGGCACTTCTATCCAAAAATATGGTCTAAGACTAATCACTCCTTTGTCCACTCCATATTGGTCCAAGACTCCTCCGATTAGGCCTCCAATCTTATCTACGTTTCCTTTCGATCATTTTTCTGGTGGTAATCCTCTAACTTGTACCCAGAAAGGACAAGTAGAGAAGTCTATCGAATGGATGCTCCTACCCATATGCCATTGCTTTAGCATCAAGACCTACTTTGAGACTAACCAGGGAGATTTCATTATAATATATCTATAGTCCTCTGCGTTTGGTGAAGCATAAAGTGAAGAGATTGCTACAAGGTACTTCAATTTCAACTTTCACTTTCATTTCCCAGGCTCTTGTAATAATCGATTACATTGTTTCTTTGGTACGCCGCCTTTCGTAGAACAACTTTCCAGCCAAATTTGTTCATGAATCTTCCTAGAGATCTCTGGATCACCTTCTAGCGACAATCGTAGCTCTTCTCCCATCCTCAAATGTAATCAGAAAACAAGCACAGACGAACTCTGCTTGAAAGAAGAAACAAGCATCAAAAGTTGTTTTAGGAAACACGAGATAAGAACAAAATTTAAGAGAGAATACTAACTTTCTCTCACTAGATAACGTATAGAGCTATGGCGCAATCATTCACAATCGTATTCGCAATAATAGTGTTTTATGATCATTTGTTCATTGAATGGAGTTGAAAAGTGTGCGACAATGGTAGAACAAATGTGAACTCAACCTTGAAAATGGAGGTAGTCCCACACTCCCACATAAACTATGTAAAATCGATGCACCTCACCACTTTATATAAGTGTGTTCGACTATTTTAGAATTCGTCCCAACCGCTGGGAGCAAGAGTTTCAACTTGATTTTTGAACATATAATTTTAAAAAACAAAGGCCGAGCCAATCCAGCTTTATCAAGATCTACAAGACATTATGAAAAAGTCTTCCCTAGAATTAGTGGAGAAAATATTTTTAACTAGGCTATATGCTACTCTATTTGCTTGCTTGGAGATCCATTTAAACTTGATATTTTTTGTACTAGCAAATTAGCAATGTTCCGTTCCATATATCTTCAACAATGTCTTTGAGGCTCTAAATTCTTCTTTACCAAATTCATAAGCTGCACATTATTGCTTTCAAAGCAGCATGAGTCTGTCAAACTTGCTTTCCCTTCATGATATTTTTGATCCGTCCAAACACTGCTTTATCAGAATCCTTTCCAATCCAACATCCACATTGCATTCCCATTTGTTACCTTCACGAGGCATCCATTTTGCTATTTAATAACTTTTGACATTTTCTCTTTTACTGGCTGATTCAACTGACGAGCAAAGAGTTTCACGTTTCATTTTTTATAGAAAGCTCTGGGTTCTTTTGAAAAGCTTTAACTCAAAGCAGGTGGGCCTTAATAAATGAGTCGGTCGTTCTATAAGTGACCCAAGTTTTGCATTTAAATAGTTGGTGGGATTTTGGATGACAAGTTAGAAGAAATGCACTTAACGGAGTGTGAACGTTGAACTGTAGGAAAATATTGACCCGAATATGTGTTCATTAATTTAAACTGAAAATAAAGAAAAATATAAATTTGTAACGAGTTACAGATGAATTATTCCCGAACGCTTGTACAGTTTCGAAAGACTGTTTCGTTTAAAATACGATGCTCCTTAAAGCAATTCCGTCCCCACACTTCGTGCTTTTGTCAAGAATTTGGACGTCTACTTCTCAGGATAAAAGCTTCCAATGCGGTGTTGGAAAGCAAAATACGACACTCGCACATAACGAACTAAGACTGCGAGAAAGAGAATTTCTGATGGAAGGTAGCAAGAGAGATATTTTTGTGTTTGAAACGAGGAAGATGATATTCCTTTATATGAGAAGACGTGGCTGTTGGGAACGGTTGTGTGTTCAATTTGAACCGATCATTGCAATTGTTGGAACAGTTACAATAGTTACAACTTTTATCAATTTGTTTGAATAAATAATATATAAATATTAGTGAGTATTTGGCCCAAAAATTTAAAGCCCACTAACTAGCATAACCCAACACCACACCACACCACGTCACGTGCTCAAGCTAGTTGCGGTGGCTTGACATTTGCCTAAGTCATCTCCCCGCAATAAAATTGCTACACCCAAAGTGCTTGCCATATAAGTCAAAACTTGGATAGATATGCTACCAAGTTTCTTCCTCATCAACGATGTGGTACACTCTCTCTCAACCCAATGATCAACGATTCATTTTGAGCACTTAATTTGATCATTCATTACTTCACAATGTACCTAGTTTACAATGGCGTGTTCGGTGTCGTCAAATTTTAACTAGACTCAAAGTCGAGTCAATTACTATCGTAAAAATCCTATTTGTTCCAATAGTAAAAAAATATGGTGCTAAGCCAAAGCCAATGGCTCAAACCACGACTAAATGGTTTGCAGCCCAGAAAAAGACTGTGAAGAACAGAGGTTTAGAAAGGCTAAAGGAAAGAGAATGCAATGTCGGTTCCAACAGTTAGAACATAGAAGAAGATGAATCCAGATAAATTTATCGTGGATCCAAATACACAGAAGATGAATCAAGAAGCCAAGACACCAAGTCAGGCTCCAAGTGAGCAATAGGAATCCAAGCACGCCATTCTCAACCGATCATCATCCGTACATCATAGCAAACTCAACTGACTAGGGTCCCAAGGCAAGGCCGAGCCAAGGCACTCAGTGAAAGGCCAATCACGACGCTATCTAAGCGTCCATCATATTGTTCAAATCAATTAGAGTCCACAACAATCCAATGTTCCAATTGTGGTTTTTTTTGGTTGATTCAAAACCCTAGCATGGGATGGTCACTTTGACTAACATAATTGGTAGTGTCCTTATTGGGTTAGGAAACAAAATTTTGGAAGGATTAATTCCTTGTTTGACTCAGATTAGGTTTGGGCATTACTTTGGCTCCAAGTTTTGTAATAGTATAAATAGATGATAGGGTCATGAATTTGAGTAGTGAGCTTGTAATTGGTTTGGATACTCATCATTAAATTGGTTTGGTTTGGCTGGAGGTAGATAGTCTCAAAACTAGTGAACCACGTAATTCTTGTGTTCTTAATCTTACTCTTGTTGTTCTTGCTTTCTCTTTCCCTCTCACGTATTCGAATCCTAACAAGTGGTATCAGAGTCTGGTTCGTTGAGATTCAAGATGAGCAATGGCGTTGGCTCGTGATCAAGATCTTCCGGGCTTGATGGGAAGATTGGGTTTCCACTGGTTGGCCTCTAAAACAGGGGGTGCAAGCACATCAATCCTTTGTTGGGAGGCTATCGGGTTCCTTGTTGGGGGGAGCTATCAGGATCTTGTTGTGGAGAATTGGAATTGTGAATCTAGTTTTAGTACATTGAGCACGCTCTCGGTTCTGGCATGCGTCAACCGATATGACATGCTAAACCCGGCGAGTGATTTGGATCTGGATCGGGATTTGACGGCTAGGAGTATTCAAGTCTAGGTGGAGGCGACTCGAATCAACTAGCGAATTGAGGGAGAAACTTCATTGGAAGATGGAGTGTTCCAAGAATTGTTAACCTGTAGATCTCGCTTCAGGGGGAGAAGGAGGGACGCTCGAGGAAGATGAAACTCTCTAGGTACCTTGAGGGCAGTTCGAGCTCCAACCTTTAAGCATGGGCGCGTGTTGTTGGGCACGTGGATTGGTAGAGTGATATTGTGCACGCATTGGTTGGCGGCGGGATTGGATCTTGGTTTGGCGCGCTTCGATTATTGGGTTTGCACATTGGTGCGGATGACGGCGCAAATTGGCATGACATTGTTTGATAGACACTTTTGTCACTAAGTGTCATTGGAGTGACATTGGGGTATGCATTAGTCATGGTGCATTGAAGAGGCGTTTGTTGGGACGCATTGGGAGTGTGTTGAATTCTGCAAATTGAAAATACACTCGGATTGGGGTTGTTGTATTGATTAGAAGAATTGGTTCGGTAGCTATGTGATTTGAATCAAAGGGGAGGTTTGTTGGCTTTTTTTTAGTTGATTCAAAACCCTAGCATGGGATGCTCACTTTGACTAACATAATTAGTAGTGTCCTTACTGAGTTAGGAAACAAAAATTTGGCCGGGTTATTTCCTTGTTTGAATCAGATTAGGTTTGAACATTACTTTGACTCCAAGTCTTGTACTAGTATAAATAGATGCTAGGATCATGACTTTGAGTAGTGTGCTTGTAATTGGTTTGGCTACTCATCATTAAATTGGTTTGGTTTGGCCGTGGAAGTAGCTAGTCTCAAAACTAGTGAACACGCAATTCTTGTATTCTTAATCTTACTCTTGTTGTTCTTGCTTTCTCTTGCTCTCTCACGTATTGGAATCCTAACACCAAGCCCAAGTGTTGCTTTGGTCTAGGGACCTATTGGTATTAAAAAGAACATATGTGAATACTTAGCTTATGACAAGTTGGACCCAAAGCCATAATTCTCTACACCAATTCAAATAGAAAAAAATTTAAAAATAAAAAACAAATAATAAATAATCTCAAGAAAATGGCCATTTTACATTGAAAATTAGGAGGTAACACTGGTTAATGAGTATTTATTATTTTTTAGTACGAGTTTTTCCTTTTATTTTATATTAAGATCCAAAAGTGAGAGAGTTGTATATTTCTTCAATTATAAGTATTTTCTTTTCTTCAAAATATTGAGAATTGTATAGTTATTCAATTACCGTCTGGAATTCGAATTATAAAACTTTTAGACGTCTTCCATTTACATTCATACAAAAAGAAATCATGGCAGTATCTCAAGGTTGTTTGAAAGCCACACAACTGTTATTATTTCTTCTTTTCCTGATAACCGTGTTGTCAGGTTTAGCTTGCTCGCTCTTCTACAAACCATCGGACCCTCAAATTCAGTGTGTTGCCTTAACCTATTTTTGAGAGATTATAGATTAAACTAGGAGGTTGATGTTTACACGGGACTTCTTCATTCTAGCACGATTCATTTATTGTTGTACTATATTTAATTCACTCTTGGGTTTCTTTCCAACAGTTTGTTGGTCCCACATGTTTCCATGATGGTTTAATTACGATCTTACCCTTATATGCCTGTTAGTATCCTCCACTTTTGTAACTTGTGATCTCATTAATAAGGTCTTCACTCTATACAACAAAATAGCTAAACGGTCTGTGACCTTCTAGTGAACTTTTACATTCCAATCTGCCATAACAATTGAGCTTCTTCTCAGAACTCTTTTTCATCCCCATGGTTTGTTGTTGCAGCCGACCACATTATTCAGGTATGTATCAATACAGAGAATCTTTGTGAGTACCTTATTTGAGCTTTGTAGGTATACTATACATGAGTATGGCACCAAACCTGTTCAAAATAGAACATTCATATAAACGTTTGTTATTTTTATGTTTTTTAGCTCTATTGTAGTCTGTGTTCGTCTTCTATATTTTCATTTCTCATATATAAGTTGAACAATTTAATTTTCTTTGTAACTTTAAAGAAACTGCAATGCTACATACGAATTGATATTATGAGTATCTTTTTATGAGTTATAGGTTTGGTGAAGGAGAATCATGGAGATTAACAGGATTGAGGAGATGCAAGCTCACGAACATGGCCACCTTGATTGGAAATTTAAAACTCGTGATGATCTAATAAGTACATTGCAGGAGTTCTTTTCTTTACAAGGTTATGCTATAGTCATTAGGAACTCTCACAAGGATCGGTACTTGACTATTGGATGTGATAGAGGTGGTTCTTATCGAAAGATTTCGAATATTATTATGGGGAAGAAAGAAGAAAAACTGGAAGTCGGCTTATTAACTGCCCATTTGAATTCAATGCAAAAAAGATTGCGACGGATTTTGGGTGGTCAATGTTAAAGATAGCTCCCACAACCATGATCCGTCAAATGATATGTCGGGACATCCTTCTAGTCGCCGTTTGTCAAGTGAAGAGATTTCTTATATCAAAGAGATGACTGGATCAGGGGTAGCACCGCGCCAAATTATTTCTGCACTAAGAAAAAAGAATCCTAACCTCCAAGCCGTGTCGAGAACTATCTACAATATGAAAGCTAAGCTTCACAAAGAGATATTGGGGGGACGGTCAATGATACAAGCATGATTCGAAGAGCTTCACGAAGGTGATTTTACTTTTAATGTCGAACATGATGGAGATGGTCGTTTGACACATTTATTCTTTGCTCATACTTCTTCTATTGCGTTAACGAAGAGTTATACGAATGTCTTTGTGATGGATTGCACATACAAGACAAACAAATATAAGATGCCATTGCTCGATATCATTGGAGTTACAAGTTTCAACACCTCTTTTTATTCGTGTTTTGTTTTTTTGAAGAAAGAGGGAGAGGATGACTACGTATGGGCCTTACGAATGTTTCGGAAGATACTTGGTCCATCGTGTGATCCAAACGTTATTGTCACGGATAGGGAATTGGCTCTGATGAATGCAATTAAAGTTGTTTTCCCAACAACTAAGAATCTTTTGTGTGAATGGCATATAAACAAGAATATTTTGGCTCATTGCAAATCTTTCTTTGGAGCACAAGAAGATTTTACTTCATTTTTATCTACTTGGAAGCAAGTCATTAATGCTCACAGTCAAGCAGCATATGAAGATGCTTGGGAGCTTTTGGAGCTTGTTTACAAAGACAAGGAAAAAGTTACATGCTACATCAAGAATACTTGGCTTCCTTTTAAAGAATTCTTTGTAAAAGCATGGACAGAGGAGTGTACTCACTTTGGGAATCGCGTGACTTCAAGAGCCGAAGGTGCTCATGGGAAGCTTAAGAAATATTTGCAAGTCTCAACCGGTGACCTCCATCGAGTAAAGAACGCGATATGCGTTGCAATTGAGAACGAGTACAAGGAAATAAAATCACAACTTTCAAGTGAGAGAATTCGGGTGCCTCATAGGTTCAGAATTCCTTTCTTTGTAGAACTTGTGACTCGTGTGTCTACGTTTGCAATGGATGAGCTACTTAAGAAATATGAAATGGTCACCAAAGGTACAACGCATTTGACATGTACGGGACACTTCAAAAAAGTATGGGTCTTCCTTGTGCACACATGATGCTGGAATGGAAAGGAAAGGCAATTCCTCTTGATGCAATACATTCGCAATGGAGGATTGATTCTAGATCGACTCTACTTTGTAATCGGGAGACACTTGATGGTGAAAATGAGTTCCAAAAGTTGATTCATGAGTTGAAAGATAAATATGAAGAGTGGCCTCAAGTGAGAAAGGAGCAAGTTCGTGAAAGCATTTCACAAATCCTTAATCCGTCACTTCCATATGCCACTGAGCCAAGTATTGGAGCGCATAGAGGACGTCCAATGGGATCATTAGGGTCAAAAAAAGGGTAAAGCACCAAGTTCCACAAGACGGGATCCTTCAAAATTTGAGATTGTTGAAGCAAGAAAATGTTCATCGTGTAACGGTGTGGGTCACAATAGTCGAACGTGTCAAAGAAAATTGGTGATTAATGAGTTTCTCCCGATTGATATCGGAAGTGCCTTAACAGTTATCGACTTGAACAAGATTCCTAATTTCAGTGATAGCTCTTGGTTGGATTAACCAGGTACTAAATCTTTCTTTTTGTTGCATTTTATTTTTATATTCATTACTATATCTAAATAAAATGTTTGTAATAATAGGCACACTCTTTCTCTTTCCAATATACAGGTGTTTGGATGGACTTGATGAATGGTTGGCATGCTTCTTGGCAAAGAAACTAATGCAGTAGTTGGAATAACTATCTTTTGGTCTAGAGTGCAACTCACTGTAGAACATTGGTTTTTATATATGTATTAGCATCTTGGAATGATGCTATGTCTTGTATTGGATCTTTTGACGATATTATGAATTGAATGTTTCTTTTGAGATCAGATATCGTAATTGGTGATTATAATTTATAAGAACAACATTCATTTGAAGCTGTCTAAGCTAAAATGTTAATAACAGAGCATGTGATACTTAGGCCAGTTTAGGAATGCAATTGCGGCGTAGGAAGCTGCTTTGTCAAAATTACTGTGGGAAAATTGCTGTCAATTTTACATAAAATATTATTTGACAAATATTGCATCAAAGTTGCGGTGAAATGTTAATATAGAAATTTCTTGTTAGCTAAAATCAACCAATCCTGATGAAAGGGAATATAAATGTTATATAGAACAATATTGATAAACATCGACATTTTAAATATTTACAAGGTCAAAATACATGGAATTATTTCTAACATCAATTATAGCTTCAAATTGCAGCTAGGGTGATAGCTCAAGGCCTCAAGTGGTAGAGTGTTGGAAGCCCCTACATGAGGTCCCGGGTTCACATCCTATTGACGACGGAAACAATTTCTCAAAAATATTATAGCTTCAAATTAAAGTCATAATCAACCCTTATTTTTGTTTGTAATGAACTCTTATTTTTGTTAGTAGATAATCAAAGTGTGTAATGCCATAATCAACTAGAATGATGGTGCACTATCAGAGTAGCAGTAGACTTCCAGTATGCAGCAGGTGTGAACTAAAAATAGAGTGAAGTCAAAGCATTAATGTGACTTGGTGACTGGTGTAGATAGCTGGTAACATGTGAAGAATACTAACAGACGTAGAAGGGTAAAATTGTCACTAATTTATTCAAGGAACATGTGGGACCAACAAACTGTTGGAAAGAGACCCAAGAATGAATTAAATATAGTACAACAATGAATGATTCGTGCTAGAATGAAAAAGTCTCGTGTAAACATCAACACCCTTCTTACAAGAACTATAGATAATGCCGTGTCCCTACTGAGACCACCCAACAGTGGTATGACAGTTAGTTTGACTAACAAACCTCCCAGGAGAAAGGGAAACCAAATTTGCACTGTGTTGGAGCAATCAAAGAACACAAATTGATTTCACTGTGTTAGGAGAAATCAAGGAGCACAAATTGAACTCAAACTCAGAGTGACAAGTACTTGCGTTTACTGAAAGCAAACTTGAACACCTCCCTCAAACCCAAAACAAACTAAATTTGGTGCTCTCGTCATCAAGTACGTGTCACAACTTTTGCCTTACATTGAGTCACAGCTGACAGAATCCACCGAGGAGTTCTCAGGTGCTCTCGGAGCACATTAAAGAGAAAAACTAGCAAGCTTGTTCATTGAACCTGCTATCGAAACAAAAAATTAGTTTGTTTCCTTTCCTTAGTTCATTGATCAGTCAAACGTGACATTAAAATGCGACAGACAAAATATGAGTGTTCATAAGCAGATACTCTGGAGTACAAAAAAAAAAAAAAAAAACCATGATTCAATCTCCTATTAGTTAAACATATCAAAAAGAAAAAGATAATTATTGGGCTACTCCCACCACGTGACATGCGTGTGTGGTGGGACACAGTAATCATATTCTGACAAATATTTAAAAAATTTGGACTCTATTACACATTTTTTCAAATTAAATTCTGATTGACGTGCCCGCCGTACATGAATGACACCATGGTGGGTTTGCTCCAATGACTACTCTCTCATCAAGTAGTACAAGCAGCTACCATTTTCTGGATGTGTCTTCATGTGAAGGAGCTATCATTTTCTTCTCTCTCTCTTTTTTTTTTTTTTTTTTTTTTTTTTTTTTTTTTTTTTTGCAAATGGAGCTATCATTTTCAGTTAAGTTTCCTCATGTACTCTCTCTATATAAGTACATCAAAGAAAGATCAAGTGATTTAGAGAGAAATCATGGGAGAGACAAGGCAAGACAGCACTAGGAGGAGCATCTTAATGCTTCCATGGTTAGCCCATGGTCACATATCTCCCTACCTAGAACTAGCCAAAAAGCTCACAAACACAAACAAATTCCATGTCTACTTCTGTTCAACACCAATAAACCTCATTTCCATCAAGAAGAAGCTTAGTGGTGTTCCCAATTACTCTCATTCCATTGAGTTGGTTGAACTTCACCTTCCATCAAACCACAGAGGAGAAGAGCTTCCTCCCCACCACCACACCACCAATGGCCTCCCATCCCATCTCATGGCCGCCCTCAAGTCCGTCTTCGAAGAAGAATCCAAACCGAATTTCGCCAACATTCTCAAAACCCTAAACCCTGACTTGGTGTTGTATGATTTCAACATGCCGTGGGTCCCTGTCGCCGCTTCATCACTCAACATCCCCGCCGTTCTATTCTTGCCTTTTGGGGTGGTTTTCGCTTCTTTTGCAAGAAAAGAAGGCAATGAGAAATACCCATTTGAGGGGATTTATCTCCATGAACATGAGATTCCTCAGTTTGAAAACCTCCTTGGTTGCTCTGTAAATGGAATTAGAGACGGTGATCGCTACAAGGAAGCCATTAGAAACTCTCGTGAGCTCATTTTGGTTAAAACCAGTAGAGAGATTGAGGGAAGATTCATTGAGTATCTCTCTCGTTTGACCAACAAGAGGATCCAACCGGTCGGTTCTCTTGTCCAAAAATATTTAGATGATGATGATGATGATGATGATGATGGTTTAGAGATCTTAAAGTGGCTTGAGGAGAAAAAAGAGTCATCAACTGTATTTGTTTCCTTTGGGAGTGAGTATTTTCTACCAAAGCAAGAAATAGAAGAAATAGCTCATGGGCTAGAGCTCAGTGAGGTCAATTTCATATGGGTTGTTAGGTTTCCAGTGGGAGATGAAACTAGGGTTGAGGAAGTGTTTCCCCAAGGATTTCTTGAGAGATTGGGTGGATGGAGGGGATTGGTTATCGAGGGATGGGCCCCGCAAGTTAAAATCCTGCGACACAGAAGTATCGGAGGGTTTGTCAGTCATTGCGGATGGAACTCAGTTCTGGAAAGTATAAATATTGGTGTTCCGATCATAGCCATGCCGATGCAGATTGACCAGCCCTTAAATGCTAGGGTGGTAGAGGAAATTGGTGTCGGCATGGAGGTCAAAAGAGACAAGTTTGGTAAATTTGGCAGGGAGGTGATAGCGAGAATTATAAGAATGGTAGTGTTGGAGAGCAAAGGAGTGGACTTGAAATGTAAAGCAAAGGAAATCAGTGCAAAAATTAGCAGGGTAGAGGATGAGGAACTTGATGATGCAGTGAGTGAGTTTGTCCGAATTTGTGGGAGCTGAATGATATATACGTCGAAAAACATCTCTATTTTTGTTGTACTTTCTGTTGAAACATCCATATTAACGTATATTGGTTCCTTTCTCTATTAAAAATGTTGCTTGCCCTCTGTTTCATACTTTCATTGAGACTCGACGTAATATTACAATAATACCCTAACTCGTATACTAAATGCTGGAAACTTGAAATTAAGGGAGTGGGAGGAGGAGGGACTCGAACCTGAATCTTATAATTCGAGAGACACCCTCTGGATACACCGTTGGGCAAAGGAGCCTTTGGCTTCTTGTGTATCTTTGAAACACAACATTTTATGCACTGATGGCACTAAAATTCCATACTGTAAGGGTGGTTAAGGGTGGTTATTGTCTTTTACCCATCTTTTTAATATCTGAATATTCACAGCCGCAAAGAAATTTCAAACTCAAAAGTAAAAATGAGCCAAATTATCTTCCAGGCAAATTTGAAATAGATATGTCTGATATCCAAAAGAATCGTCGGACTTTTTTCTGGAGGGAAAAAATACAGCGCTGATAGAGCATAATGCAGCATGAAAGAGTGAGTCTGAAAGGCGAGAAAAGTTCACTGACTGCTAAGAGTTTCTCTGCGATAGAAAAGTTCAGAGATGGAATCCAAGGGACAAGGGATGAGAAAGTATCAAGCAGGATACCACCAAAAGCTCAAAAGCAACTATGGCAACCGACAGGTAAAGGGTTCCAAACCCCTAAAAATCCTCCCCTTCTCTATTATCCTGCCCTCTAAATCTTCTTCATATAAATCTTAACGTAATCACATCCTACAGTAGTTGTATCTTAAGAAGCACGGTGCGGGTGCGGGTGCGGGTGCGGCATATTTCCGAAAATCAGGGGTGCGACGGATTTATTTATATATTCTTTTTGTATGATTCAAATGATGCTTATATATTTTCATATGACATCATTGAGATTTTGGGATCAATAGTAAATTTTCAATTAATAGCGCTATATTCAAATAGTGCAAGGGTAAAAGTTAAAAGATACAAACTTCATAGATTGAGGAGTAAATATAAGTTCTCCTAATTAAAAGGTCTTGTTTACTCCATACAACTTAGAGAGTAGAGAAAGAGGGTGACAAATATCTGAAGTTTGAGATGAAGCACAATGAAGACGCCTGAGGTAAAATTTAGGTCCAATCAATTTATTCTTCTCCGACCTCCACTTTTCTCTCTTGTTCTCGTCGTTAGCTAGAAAGGACTGAAAGGCCATGGTTTTTATTCTCAAGTCACTCTCTTGGAGAAATGGGTATTGGCTGCTGGACCTATTTGCAATTCATGCCAAACTGATGACATGAAGCCAAACGCAGCAGCAGTCGCACGATGGTTGAGTAAATCTCTAATATGGACCGTCCGTTTATGTTTTCCGTTGTTTTGAATTTCTTTAAGTGTTACATCGCCGTTTTTAGTTTAAGTGTGCTTTAGTTTTAAATGGTTGTTAATTAACGTTAATGTTCCTATTATCAGAACGGCACCGTTCTTATACACGGTGGCAACGTTGATCCCTTTGTGATACGTGGCATGTCATGATTGGGCTTCGATACACCAATCCATTATTTTCTTTTTCAGTTCCTTTTTCCTTTTTCACGAAATGTATCAGGGTGAGATATAAACCCTAGCCCCTTTCTCTGTAACCTCTCATGAATGAATCAATCAAAGACTGCTAAGGGTTTTCTCCCCAATTTCTTCGTTTCCTTTCGTTTCTTCAATATGGTATCAGAGCACCTGTTTTGATTCTCGGTGTTTTCCCTATTTCGTTTCCGATCTCCTTTTTGGCTTGGGTTGAAATTTTTGCACCGATCTAGTCATTTGTTATGGAGTCCCCACAGATCTCGGCTGAGACTGTTTCGCGGACGCGATGGATGGAGCTTCTCAATTTTACCTTCACAACTCAGATTTTCCAGGTATGATGTTGGTTTCTCAACCTTTGAATGGTGATAATTTCAACATTTGGTATAGATCTATGGTGGTTGCTCTTGAAGCTAAAAACAAGCTTTATTTAGTGACAAGAGTTATTACTGAACCTACACGCACATCTGAGTTGTACTCTCTCTAGAAGAGATGTGATAGAATGGTACTACCATGGCTACTTAATTCAATTAGCAAGGAAATTGGTTCTAGTGTAGTGTATTACACTACTGCTAAGGATGTCTGGTTTGATCTCATTGAGAGTTTTTCCCAGAAAAACCTCCCCAAGGTGTTTCAACTAACTAATGCTATAGTTAATTTGAAGCAAGGAAATATGAGTGTCACAACTTATTTCACCAAATTAAAGTCCTTGTGGGATGAATCAGAAAATTATGCACAAACACCTACCTGCAACTGTGGTGCTTTGCATGCTTGCACTTGCAATATTTGGGGATTATTGTATAACAAACAACAGCAGGAGCATGTTATGCAGTTTCTCATGGGTTTGAGTCCACAATATAGCTCTGTTAGGGATCAAGTACTCCTGTTGGATCCTCTACCACCTCTCAATAAGGTGTTTGCTAAGATAGTCCAACAAGAAATGCAAAGTTCTATCAACAACTCTACTACATCTGTGCCTGTAATGGCAATGTATTCTTCTCCATACAATGCCCATATATACAACTATGTATTCACATTATGGACAGCCTCAAGAGGCAGGTGCTCTTTCTAGTCAAAGCAATACTAGACCTAAAGTTACATGTCACCATTGTGGAGGTACAGGGCACATTAAGGCAAAATGCTGGAAATTGCATGGCTACCCAGCCAATTTCAAAAATAAACACAAACATCAGGTTAACAATGTGGTTGCTGGAGATGGAGTTTCAACTGACAAGTCAGAGAAGGCAGATTTTCCTTTCACTCCTAATCAATGTCAGCAAATGATGCAATACATTAACACTCACATGCAGCAAGCATCTCATGGAGCTTCTAGTGATTCAAATTCAGTATCACCTTCTCACAGCCACCACTCCATCTCAGCTGATAGTCCAATTCATCAATTTGGTAAGAGTGATTCAGTATATGGTCAACATTTTATGGGAGGTGTCTTCAATTATTGTCTTACTTCACTTGGAAAAGGGAGGCCAACTCTTCATGACTGGATTGTTGATTCAGGTGCAACTGACCACATATGCTGTGACTTACAACTAATGACTCATGTTTTTGAAGTTTCTGACACCTATGTGTATTTGCCAAATGCAAAGAAGGTTCAAGTTACACATGTTGGGAATGTGAAACTGACAGACAAGCTTGAACTTACAGGGGTAATGTATATTCCTGAATTTAAGTTCAATTTAGCTTCTATGACACAATTGGCAAAGTGTCAGAAGTCTATCTTCATTTGTGATGATGAAAGGTGCAAGATTGCGAAAAAGGACAATAATGAATTGCTTGCAGAAGGACACAAAGTCAATGGTCTCTATTTTTTGAAATATGTGCTGCCAAGTTCTCTGGTTTGCCATGCCTTGTCTTCTCCCAACAGTATCTTTTCTGGTGAAATTTGGCACAAGAGACTAGGTCATCTCTCAGATGTAAAGTTAAAGTGGTTGACTAAGATTCTAGAAACTCATGGAGTCATTGATAATTCACTATGTGAAGTTTGGCCACAGGCAAAACAAAAGAAGAAGCCTTTTCCCTACATTGGCAAAAGAGAAAAGAGTCCTTTCATGTTAGTGCATTGTGATATTTGGGGTCCATACAAGACACCTACTTATGCTGGACATAGGTACTTTCTCGCCTTGGTTGATGATGCAAGTAGGATGACTTGGGTGTATCTCCTAACACACAAATCAGAAGCTCAGACTCTTATTCCACAGTTCTGCACTATGGTAGAAACCCAATTTGCAGTCAAGGTTCAAAAGATAAGAAGTGATAATGAAAAAGGAGTAGGCATTGGTTGATTTTATGCTAGAAAAAGGCATATTCATCAATTAAGTTGTGTGGAAGCTCATCAAAAAAATTCATTTGTGGAGAGGAAACACCAACATTTACTAAATGTGGAAGAGCTTTGAGTTTTCAATCTACATTACCAAAGCGGTTCAAGGGTGATAGTGTGCTGAATGTTGCTTATCTCATTAATAGAGTTACAACTCCTATCTTGGAAAGCAAGTCTCCATATGAGTTCATATTTCATGAAGCACCAGATTACTCCATGCTCAGAGTTTTTGGTTGTTTATGTTACAGTTCCACTTTGTTACAAGGCTGAACAAAGTTTGATCCCACAGCAGAGCCTTGTGTATTCTTAGGGTATGTGTTTGGCATGAAAGGATACAAACTATACAACATCAAGGAATGTAGTTTTCACATTTCTAGAGATGTGACTTTTCATGAGACTATCTTTCCATTCTCTTTTCCCAAGTCTGCATTGCCTCATTTCACTGATGATTATGTGTTACCAAATATCCCTGAAGAAGAGACAAGTCTGCATTATGGCAGTACCACAGAACATGATGCTACTAGTTTTGACACTTCTCCTCCTGACACCTCCACTTTCTGATCCTGTTCTTGTTCCACAAAGAAGAATTACCAGGGCACACAAGACACCTTCTTATCTGAATGATTATGTTATGTCAGTACCAAGAGTAATGTCAGCAAATGTTTCTACAGTTTTCTTTGATTCTCAGTTTGTACATATGGATGCATATTCAGCTTTTGTAGCTACAGTTGATTCTGTTACAGAACCTCAGAGTTACAAAGAGGCTAGCAAGATCTCTCATTGGGTACAAGCAATGCAAGCAGAACTACAGGCTCTTGAAGCAAGCCACACTTGGGACTTAACCACATTGCCAAAAGGACATGATCATGTTGGGTGTAAATGGGTTTACAAGGTCAAACTCAAGTCGAATGGAGCCATTGAAAGATATAAATCAAGGCTGGTTGCTAAGGGGTACACACACAGAGGGCATAGACTATACAGAGACATTCTCCCCAGTGGCAAAACAACCTACAGTGAAATGTCTTCTAGCTCTTGCAGCTATTAAGGGTTGGCACTTGCTTCAGCTAGATGTCAACAATGCTTTTCTGCATGGTGACTTAGATGAGGAGGTATACATGAGTCTCCCTTCTGGATATGTTCTACCTCTCTCTCATTCTAAAAACTCCGGTGCTAATTTGGTGTGCCATCTCAAGAAATCCTTGTATGGACTTAAACAAGCATCCAGGACAGATATTACATTAAGTTCTCCACAACTTTGGTAAATTTGGGTTTTGTGCAATGCAAAACTGACTATACACTATTTGTGAAGCACTCCTCAAACTCATGTACTTGTATTCTTGTCTATGTTGATGACATAGTCCTTGGGGGCAGTGATCTTGATCACTTGAACTCTTTGAAAGAGCTTTTAAACTCCAAATTTCAACTCAAAGACTTAAGTATTCTCAAGTATTTTTGGGATTTGAGATAGCTAGAAATGATAATGGCATCACTCTTTGTCAAAGAAAGTTTGCATTAGATATCTTGAAGGAAAGTAGCTACAGTGAATGTAAGACAGCTTCAGTTCCCATGAACCCTTTGAGCAAGTTAACTTCAGGTGTTGGTGATATTTTGTCAGAACTTGATGTTGGCATTTACAGAAAGCTAGTTGGAAAACTACTTTATCTCTGCAACTCTAGGCCTGACATTGCCTATGCAGTTAACAAGCTTTCTCAGTTTGTGGCAAAAACAACAGCTCTTCATCTCAAGGCAGTACACCATCTTCTCAGATACTTGAAGAATTCTCCATCTCAGGTCTTTGCATCTTCATCTCCATTAAGTCTTGCAACTTATGCAGATGCTGATTGTGCTGGGTGTATTGACACCAGAAAGTCCACTAGTGGTTATCTTGTCTATATTGGTAATTCCTTGGTGTCCTGGAGATCAAAGAAACAGTCTGTGGTATCAAGAAGTTCAACAGAGTCTGAGTACAGGAGTTTGGCATTTGCATCTTGGGAGATTCAGTGGTTTCTCCATCTTCTAGCTGATTTGGGAATTTCTCTTATCAACACTCCTATTCTTCTTTATAATAGTAGCTCAGCACTTCAATTGGCCACTCATCCTGTTTATCATGACAAGACTAAGCACATTGATGTGTATTGTCATTTGGTTAGAGACCTGGTTCAAAAAGGGGTCTTCATTCTGCACCATGTTCCATCTTCTCATCAGTTAGCTGATATCTTGACCAAGCCACTTCATCCAGCAGTGTTCAATTTCTTGCTGTCCAAGTTGGACGTTAGATTGATTCAAACACCAACTTGAGGGTGGATCTTGGAGAAATGGGTATTGGCTGTTGGACCTATTTGCAATTCATGCCAAACTGATGACATGAAGCCAAACGCAGCAGCAGCCGCACGATGGTTGAGTAAATCTCTAATCTGGACCGTCTGTTTAGGTTTTTCGTTGTTTTGAATTTCTTTAAGTGTTACGTCGTCGTTTTTAGCTTAAGTGTGCTTTAGTTTTAAATGATTGTTAATTAACGTTAATGTTCCTATTATTAGAACGACACAGTTCTGATACACGGTGGCATCATTGATCCCTTTGTGATACGTGGCATGTCATGATTGGGCTTCGATACACCAATCCGTTATTTTCTTTTTCACTTCTTTTTTCCTTTTTCATGGAATGTATTAGGGTGAGATATAAACCCTAGCCCCTTTCTCTGTAAGCTCTCATGAATGAATCAATCAAAGACTGCTTAGGGTTTTCTCCCCAATTTCTTCGTTTCCTTTCGTTTCTTCAATACACTCCATCATACAAGTATAAATTTTCCAAGTCAATAGAAATTCTGATTTATCTGCAATTCTCCTTAAGTTCTTAACTGGGTACACATACTTTCAAATTATCAAAAACATGTGAACGACCACATAGTCAATCTTCCATGTATAAAATCATACTCATTTTGGGTGACTATAGTTATAGTCATCCCCACACAAGAATACACCCTTAAAAATACATTTGCGTGCCTCACAAGTTATGCCTCGTTTATTTGAAGAACGTTGAATATTTCCCTTGTTCTTACATAAACGAACCACTACTAGAAAAACTGATACAAACGGCGCTTACAAACCGCCGTTAAAAGAACAAAAACCGCCCTTTCTGTCCTTTACGGCGGTTTATACGCGGTTCGGGAAGTGCCGTTAAACTAACTGTCGTATGTAGTGTAACGGCGGTTCAAAGCGCCGTAAACGTTAACGGCGGCTGACGGTGCGCCGTTAATACTAACGGCGGTTGCCCAAGCGCCTTAAAGAATAACCGCGCTATCCTAAAAAACCGCCGTTTATATTATTTTTTTATATTTTTATATTTAAATCAGAATCACTTTATTTTAATTTTTATATAATGTTTTTTTGGTTAAAGATATTAATTTCATTTATATTACTTAAAAGTTTATCAGTTTTCTATTCCATTTCCAAACTGTGTTATTCAAACACAATCTCGATTTTCCGATCAAAATTTTGCAACCGTCTTGGATATTAACTCATCACATTGCTCTTTCAAAAAAAAAAAAAAAAACTCATCACATCGCAAATTTTCAACAGAGTCTTTAACCCATCCAAAGTTTTCTACTTCATTCATGATTTAGATCTAGAAGGGGGAAAGAAGATAAGAACTGATAGACAGATCGAAGAGAGAGAGAGATGGGTCACGGACGAAGAAAGAGAGGGAGGGGATGGAGATAAGAGGGCTTCCGAGATCGACACAATGACAGAGACACGGATAAACAGAGAGGGAGAGAGGAGAAATAGGACAGAGAAACAGAGGGTGGGGAGAGAGGGCACAGAAACAGAGGGAGGGAGAGAGAGGAGCGGAGAAACAGAGGGAGGGAGAGAGAGGAGCTGAGAAACAGAGGGAGGGAGAAAGGCCGCAGAAACAGAGGGTGGGAGAGAGAGGAGCGGAGAAACAGAGGGTGGGAGAGACATCAGAGGGACATACCTGATCGACGGAAAGAATTGTGCCATCACCAATGAGAGAGAGGGGAGGGATAGAGAGAGAATGAGAGAGAGAGAGACGGACGGACGAATGAACGTGCGGGTGTTTTTGGGAGGGAGGCGGCTGATGTTTAGGGAGGAGGGGGTGATGGGTGGGTCTTATAAAGCCAGTAGGGTTTCTAATCGACGGTGCAGATTTAATCTGCAAATGTAGTGTTTTATTAAAAAAAAATTACGGCGCTGTTTCTTTTTTTGCGCCGTTAAACTTAACGGCATTTTTAGACATAGCGCCGTTAGACTTAACGGCACTTCATGGGTAAGCGCCTTTTGTAAACACTAACGTCACTTTTTTTTCTAAGCACCGTTATATTTAACGGCGTAATCAAAGAAACCGCCCTTAACCATTCTATAAACGGCGGTTTTTGGCCAACCGCCGTTAATATTAACGGCGTCTAACATCAAACCGTCCTTTGCCATATTACAAACGGCGCTTTTCGTCGAACCGCCGTTTGTGGATTTAAAAAACGGCACTTGCAAATTACAAGCGCCGGGAAAGGCACTATTTCTAGTAGTGAACTGACGAATTCTTGAATATTTTCTAGAACTTCAAGATTTAATAAACTAGTGTCCTTGTAGCCTAATGGTAGAATATAGTTGTAGGTTTATTCTATGACTAGTGCATATCCCGTGCCCAAGGGCACAATCACAAGAAAATAATGATAATTGCATGTTTGAATGGCTGAGATTGTTTTATTATGAAATATTTGGTTTTTAGGATGTGGTAGGGATAAGTTACTCCACATGTCACATTTTAGGGGACAATTTATTCCCCATGTTAACTTATAATGTAGATGGGGATAAGCTATTCCACATATCACATTTGGGGATAGCTTATTCTCTATAGTCCATTGTTATATAGATGTAAACTTATTATGTAGATGGGAATAAGCTATTCAACATGTCACATTTTGGGAATAACTTATTCCCCACAGTCCATTGTTATATAGATGTTCTATGTTTTTTACCAAACAAAATAAATAAACAAATAGTCAACCATAATGATAAGATCCTACGTACAGCTTTATAACCTGTCAGCTTCGACAATGCAATTGGAATCCAGTTTGGTCCTACAACTTTCCCCACTGTCTTTTTCCTCAAAACGCACTGTCTTCAACTTTTCTAATCTGACAGGTGAACTTATAGTTTGAGCACACACAAGAGCACCAGGATCCCCTAAACTCAACTAACCATAATGGGCTTATAAACGAGAGTCTCCTATTAACATCTGCACTTTTCCTTTGTGTTATCTTCTTTAACTAAACTTCAATTATCCGCATCCCTAATACACTTGACATCACTCAAGTACTTTATTTTTCTTCTCTAAGTCTTGCAACTTCATAAATGTCTAGGTTACCTGGACCCGGGTGCAGGTGCCATATACAGAATGTATTCAAGAGTCGTATTATGCCTACATCAAGGTTTTCAAACCCGTGGGTCAGCATAAACCCGTAGAGGGTGGGTAGACTCGACTCGTGACCCGTGACCCAAGACTCGCCCGGGTCACAATTACTTCAAATCTTCAATTTTTTACGTACACGTGGCTTTTCACCTATGAAAAGATGAATTTTTTGAATATTTGATGATTAAATGCTACATTTTTTTTTATGTACAAAAATTTAATGCTACAAGCTTTAATTAATTTTTTAGAATTTCGCTCAATTTATTAATTTATTCATTTATATTTATTCGTTCCATCTAGTGACATATTTGAAGTTAGAGTGTTATTAAAATTTACTAAGCTAAATTCTATATACAATCTCTTAAATAAGTGCATCAAAAATAAAAAAGGAACTTGCATATAATCTTAATCAGTGTGGTCCGTCCGTTTGATATTTACACTGTCATCAGTGTGCTTGATAGGATATTGGTCGTTAGAGCATCTTTAGTAGTAATAGGTAACTTTTATGTAAAATAAAGAATAAATTGACGTTTTGCATATTATATAGTAGGAAGTCGATAACTATACCCCAATAGGGTTATTGAAGGATTAGTCAAACTTGTTAGTTATGTTTTTACACTATTATTTTTGTGTGTAATAAATTATTTTAATTATCAAAATTTCATGTTTTGATAACGTTAGTGTTGTGAAATTCACACAGTAGTTTAGAACAAAATTAGGAGACCCACGTTCAGTAAGGTGGTGATAAAAATTTCATCGCCAACTTTGGCGAAGTGTTTACAGATTTAGTAGTTTGAATAAGATGATACCTACTCTATTGGACTTATAATCTTACACAACTTCTTTATATTTTACCTAAAAATATTAGTTTACGTAATCAATTGGAGATGCTCTTATAGTTCATCTCTTCTTTGTAATAATTCCAATGGTTCACCAGTGTTTGAAAGTGGGTAACCATGACTATGTACCATATTTTTTGTGCAAAACCTAATAAAGTTACAGTATTTTCACAATGAGTTGACTCGGTAAACCAGCGGGTCAACTCGCGGGTCTACGGGTTAGACGAGTTTGTACGGGTTTGATGCGGGTTTGTCAGCCGACGGGTTTTCGAGCGGGTCAACCCGATTGCCTATGTGGACTCGTAAACTCGTTAAACCCGCGGGTCAACCCGCGGGTTTGACAACCTTGGCCTACATGTCAAAATTTTAGATACGGGGATTCGGCGAAAATGTCCAAAATTATAAACGGGTGCAGGAATATGGTGCACATCAGTATCAGTGGTGATGTCCAAAAATTGAAACTGCAAGGGCAAACAAATTATGCATTTTCTAAGGGTATTAGTGAGAAATTGTGGACTCAGTCGGGACATATGGTTATTCATCATGAGGGTATTGCTGGTAAAAATCACAATGATGGGGGTATGAGTGCAATTTTAAAAAAGTCAGGGGTGGCAAGCCATTCTTGCCTTTCAATAGCTCCGCCCCTGCATGTATTATATATGTATTTGTATAATGTACATCATGTTCTCATTATTTCATTTCTGGTACTGGCAGGACCATTTTGAAATAGAAGTTAATTCCTTTGTTTCGTAAGAAAGTTCCCATTTTGAAATTTACCACCAGTCACCCGGTGATTTGATTAGCAATGCGATGCAAGAATTCGGTAATGTTTTCGAGCTGTTGTAGAGTAACCATGAAAACATTACTAATAAATTACATCGTTTTGCTATCCAAATTACCGGGTGAAAAAGACATGATTACAGGTGGAAAAGTCAAACTAAAAACTTTCTGGCAAAACGAGCGTAGTTATCATTCAATTTTAAGCTTTCATCAGCAACTCAAGGTTTATAATACGTCTGCCGAAAAGGAATAATAATGAAGACCATAAATTATCAAAACAGCCTAAGCAGTATAAGTAAATCAGGGATATAAGAGAGTCTTTAACTCAGAAGAAAGATGTCTAACAATAAACGAGCATTGAATAACTTAGCACGAGATCGACTAGGAGAGAAGATCCATTGACGGAACATAATCCACCTCCCTGGTACCAACCAACTCTGGCAAGTGAAACCTTCAACGTCTTAAGCCATGTCGGCAGCGGTTTCCCAAGAACCCACCTCATATCCTATAGTTCGAATTAGTCTTTCATAAAAGCCATCTTACAAGCCTTAACCTTAACCTTTTTGATTTCTTTCTTAGATCCTCTGAGACACCATCTGAAAGTAATCTGAAGAACATAATTTCGCTGAAATTGTAATATGAAGATCTATTTGTTTGAGAATCTAAATTAAAGTTCTAATGCATTTGACAACACTTGTAGCTTTTCCTAATTTGTATGGTAACGAGTCTTTAAATTTGTTTGTTTGTATGGTATTTGTTATTATTACTCTTTCCCAGAACAACTTGTTTTTACATCATTTAGATATGTAACTTTCGACCCAAAAATTAGTTCTCATCTAAAAAAAAAGAAAGAAAACCAAAGTTCCATCAGTTGTATGAGTTAAGCCCAGTTTGGGAATGCTAGCTGCTATATAAGAATCACTATGGGAAAACAACTGAGAATTTTAGATAAAATGTTGTTTGTTGAGTATAACATAAAGTTGCTGTGAAATATTAATATAGTGATTTTCTTAAAAACATATTAATATAGTGATAGGTAATAACAATTGTGAACATGTTGTGAAAGAGTAAAATGACATATGAATTCTGTAAAATTAAATATTGAAATTTTAAAATTTGTGAGGTTAAAATGGGTGGTTGTAGAAGAATTAATCAAAATTATGTAATGAAAAAACATCTCCCTCTTTCCTGAAAGCTATTGTGAGAAAGTAAAAAATAATTTTACCAAACACACTAAAACTTTTCCGCTACCAAATAGTAGTTGTCTCTAGAAGAATTTATATACTGACCCTTAAGGAAACAAAAAGATTAATCACCACGTGGATCGCATCCATGCAATAACTTATTATCTATGTATATATATACCTCAAAAATATGGGTCCCGTCCATGAAATCCACGAGATCCATGCTACATCAAGGAAGAAAAGAAAAAAAATAATAATAATTAAATTGGTTGCAACAGTGAATCTAACTGGATCTCTTAAATAGTGCTCTCACAACTTTAATAAATTAGTTACTAGTAAAACTCTGTGTATAAACAACTTCAAGAAATTCGTCACTTTGACCATGTGCTTTTATTAGCAAAACGATGTAAGAATTCAGTTTAGTGATATCATGTTTGGTAATAGCAATTGTGAACATGTCATGAGAGAATAAAATGACAAATGAATTCCGTAAAGCTAAATATTAAAATTTTAAGAATTGTAAGGTTGAAACTGGTGGTTGTAGAAGATTCAATCAAAACTATGTCCTGAAAAAACATCTCCTTTTTTTAAACCTATGAAAAAAAAGAATTACCAAAAACAATAATATTGTTTCCGCTACCAGTAGCCTGCTGAGTAAGGCAGAGTTATTTGGAGCAAGAAAAAGGCAGAGTTATGGTTAGTTTGGGAATGTTGTGGCGGTACTAGAAAGCAGCTGTGTGAAAACACTGTGGAAAAGTTACTGTGAATTCTTGATAAAATATTGTTTGGTAAATATTACGTAAAAGCTACAGTGAAATACTGATATAGTATTTTTTTTGTTTGGTAAAATCAACCGTGAAGTTGCTGTGAGAGGATAATATGACAAAAATATATGACACATGTCATTTCCGTAGAGATAACTATTGATATTTTAAAAAATTGTAAGGTTAAAATCGGTTGTAGATAAATTAATCAAAATCATTTTCTGGAAAAGCATCTCTCCCTTGCTTCCTGAAAACTGCTGTGGGACAGCAGAAACTGTTCAGAAAAGTAAAAAATTTATTGTTTACCAAAACTGCTTCTGTTCTCGGAAAGTAACTGGGCTGGCAGCATAAGCATTCCAAACTCACCCTTAGTCGACGGCCCGCCGCACAGAGTAAGTTGAGTTATGTTTTGACTTACAAAGAAGGGGGAGTGCAACTGTTTATTTATATGCAAAATTTTAATAGTTATTAATGTACTTAAGTTTTTTTCAGAGCACTGCGTAAGAGGTCTAGTTAGGTTCACTTTTGCAGTCAATTTATTATTATTTTTTTTTGAAAAATTGTTTTGTCGTAGAACTGGGTTTTAACCCGGGACATCATGTAGGAACTTCCAACGCTCTATCATTTGAGCTACCACCCTAGCTGATCAATTTAATTATTTTCATAATAAAGAAGACTTCCTTTTTCTGAAAAAAAAAGGATAGCATAATCTTTTGGATTTTTTCTTACTTCTCGTTGTTGCATGGACCACGTGGATTGCATGGACGGGATCCACATTTTGAGGTATATAGATAATTATTTATTGCATGGATCTCGGGGATTGCAGTGCTAAATCTTCTTGTTTCCTTTAGGGTCGGTCTAGACTTTTAGAAATTCTTCTGTTGACACAACACACTCACCAAAACCAGTATGAAGTGGTGATGATACCATGGTTGGCTCATGGACACATAACACCCTTCTTAGGGTTAGCTAAGAAGCTCGCCAAGAGAAACTTCCAAATTTTCATATGTTCTACACCCATCAATCTCAAATCCATCCAGAAAAGAACCACAGATGAATACTCTGTTTCCATCACACTTGTTGAGTTCCACCTACCTTCAACCCCAGAACTCCCTCCCCACTACCACACCACCAATGGTCTACCTTTCCATCTAAAGGGTGCCCTAGGAATAGCCCTAGATACTGCAGGCCCCAACTTAATCTCCAATATTCTCAAGACCCTAACCCCAGATTTAGTCATCTATGACATATGCCAGACATGGGTCCAAACCGTATCTTCGTCTAGTAATATTCCGGCTGTGGGGTTCAACACACACGGAGCTAACCCCGCTTGCCGTGGTCTCCAATTGTCCCCACAACAAGCGGAGAAATATGGGGATCCCCAATTCAGCCAACGTTACAGAGATGCCCAAGGGAAATCTTTTAAAATCCTCCTGTGTAATACTTTTAGAGGAATTGAGGGAAAGTATATCGATTGCTTGGCCGGTTTACTGGACAAGAAGATTGTTCCAGCGGGTTTTGTAGTTGAAGAAGAAGAAGCCGTGCAGCCATGGATGACATAGAAGACGAAGAAGCCAAAAACATCTTGAGATGGCTGGGGGAGAAACAAGAGTCGTCAACCGTGTTTGTTTCATTTGGGAGCGAGTGTTATCTATCCAAGCAAGAAATAGAAGAGATGGCTCATGGGTTAGAGCACAGCAAGGTCAACTTCATATGGGTGGTCAGGTTTCCTCACCATGGCCGCGATGGGGGTAACGAAAACAAAACTACTACTACTACTACTACTACTACTACTACTACTACTACTACTACTACTACTACTACTAGCAGCATCCAAGAAGCCTTGCCTGAAGGTTTTCCACAGAGAGTAGGTGACAGGGGATTGGTTGTCGAGGTGGAACCCCATGGATTCTTATATGGTATCAGAGTCTCGGCTCACACACGTGAATGGTCTAACAACCCACGTGCTCACCGTCACCCGCAGACAAAAAGATCCACGTGTAGGTCAAAAATTGCCACACGTGAGGGGGCGTGTTGAGAAGTCCCACATCGGGCATTCAAGAAGAAGAAACATAATTAATAAGTTTCCAGGGCTACTCCCTAATAGTTGTAGGACTAATTTGTAATTACTACCTTTGGACTAATTTGTAATTAGTGTTGTAATTACTATTTAAAGGGTCGATAATGAATGGAAAAGACACGGAAGATTTCTTCAACCTTCATGGTATCAGAGCAACCCTAGGATCAGCCACCACTGCCGCCGCCGTTGCACGTCTTCTCCCACTGCACGGCTGCCGCTGCTACCTAGCGGGTTGATTCGACCATATGCTTCCGCCCCTCCCCCCTCTCGTTGCTCTTTCCGACGAATCCTCCCTCAACATCACCTCTCAGTGCCCCGGCGACCCTCGTCCACGCAACTGGCCTGTGAACGACCATCGGACGCTCTCCCACGCGCCGCCGGAAGTTCTGCTCTCCCCTCAGCTTCGATCCACGCGCGTACCAGTGATCTCGGCTCAACCCCCGGCTTCCGAAGCCGCGTTTCTTCCTCTCGGCTCACGCGGTATCTGCTTCTCGGCTCACGCGGTTGGCTTCCGCGTTTTTTGGTCGGCTCACGCGTCCTCTTCGTCGGCTCATCCAGCAGCTCCACTCGGCTCACGAGGTAGACAGCATCTCCACTCGGCTTGCACAGCCAGCTTCCGAAGCCGGCTCCAGCACATCCAGCAGCCTTCTCCAGCAGACCCAGCAGCCTTCTCAAGCCATCTTCTCAAGCCATACCCAACCCACTCTACTATCCGATGACTACACACAGTGACGACACGGCTTCATCCCTTCACACCAAGGAGGCCTCTGCCTCCGTCCCTTCCGGCACCTCCAAGGAGCCGCTTCACCCCGTCTTCTTGGTTACAAATATTGAGAAACGTGTACGTTTTATCCTGGACAATGAGAAAGTCCAGTACGATCACTGGGCTACGTTCTTCCGCATTCAAACGCACTCCTTTGGCGTTTCGGATCATCTCGACAAGGACCCGCCACCTACAAACAGTGATCCTCTCTGGAGCGCTATTGATTCGGTAATCCTGTCATGGATCTACCAAACGATCAGTGACGACTTAGCACTTGCTATCCTCACCCGTGGTCAGCCTGCTAGAGACGCGTGGTTGAAGTTGGAGAACTTATTTCATGACAATCAGGGATCCCGACTAGCAGAGCTGGAATTGGAGTTCGTCAATCTGCGCATGGATCAGTGTTCGTCCCTCGATGACTACTGCACCAGATTGAAGAACTTAGCGGATCATATTGGGAATGTCGGCTCTCCAGTCTCCAACCAGCGGTTGGTCATACAGCTCACCAACGGCCTCACTCCTGCTTACACCGGAGTTGCCATGATCATTCAGCAGACTCGCCCCACTCCTGAGTATCTCTCAGCTGTCTCCATGATACGACTACACGAGCGTCTTCTTGCTCTCCAGGAGCCGGTCCATCCTAGCCCGCATCAGGTGTTGGTTTCGACTCCTTCGAACCGACAACCGCATGCCACCCCTCCTCAGTCCGGCGGCCACTCCAGTGGCGGGAATGGGAACCATGGCGGAGGACAGCGTCGAAACGGCAGGAATGGACGTCGCAAATCCGGGACAGGAGGTGGTCCATCAGGTGCTGCTCCGACACCCCCTGCCGCACCCTCGGGCTCCCACGGCTCCAAGGTTTGGAGCCCCTGCCCCACAGGACCCGTGCCTACCTGCCCCTATCCGACTACGGGCTGGATTACTCCACGGCCTAGTCATGCTGGCCTTCTCGGTCCACCACCGGCTGCACGTCATCAGGCCCTCACTGCTCCTTCTGGCCATCCGACTGCTACGAATTTGGGTTCTCAGCTTTCTGGCATGACACTCAGCGTCCCGGATCAGACTTGGTATATGGATTCCGGCGCATCAGCTCACCTCACTCCGCAGTCAGGTATCCTCTCTTCTCTCTCATCATCTTCTCATTTTCCTAACATACTTGTGGGAAACGGCTCTAGCATTCCAGTGAAAGGATCTGGCAATCACACCCTTACCACCAACACCCGTTCCCTTCACCTTAGAAATGTCTTGCTCACGCCAAATGTTATCAAAAATCTGGTCTCTGTTCGTCAATTTACCATTGACAATCAGGTTTCTATTGAGTTTGACCCTTTTGGTTTTTCTGTGAAGGACCTACGTTCGGGAGCTCTTTTACAGAGGAGCAACAGTTCGGGTGATCTCTATCCATTTCAGCCTGGCCCACCACACTCGTCCGCTGTCTCGTTAGCTGCTCTTCCTACTTCAGTTTGGCACAACCGCCTCGGTCATCTCGGGCTTCCAGTCTTAGATTTGCTTCGTAGTAGTCAGTTCATAGCTTGTAGTAGGAATAAATCAGACACTATTTGTCATGCTTGTCAGATTAGTAAACATGTGCGTTTGCCTTTCTTAGCTTCTACTTCTTCCACTGTTAGTCCGTTTGACATTGTTCACTGTGATTTATGGACATCTCCAGTTTTAAGCAAATCGCACTATAAATACCACCTGCTACTCTTAGATGATTACACACATTTTCTCTGGATTTTCCCACTAAAACAGAAAAGCGAAGCAATATTGAAATTCAAACAATTCACTACCTTTGTCCAAACCCAGTTTCAGCGACCCATCAAGAGTTTCCAATGTGACCTTGGTGGAGAATTTGATAATGGCTCCTTTCACTCTCACGCCATTGATCATGGACTAGTCTTTCGGTTTGCGTGTCCTCAGACGTCATCTCAAAATGGCAAAGCTGAACGCATGATTCGTAGAATCAATAACATTATGCGTGCTCTTCTTGCTCAGGCCTCTCTACCAGCCTCTTTCTGGGTTGAGTCTCTTCTCACTGCTGTCTACCTCCATAATATTCTTCCCACCAAAGTCCTTGGCAACGTTATCCCCACTGTTGCCCTCTATCATCGCTCACCCTCCTATGAGCATCTTCGCACGTTCGGATGCTTGTGTTACCCGAACCTCTCTGCCACCTCACCTCACAAGCTCGCACCCCGCTCTGTTCGATGTGTTTTTTTGGGCTACCCTCTTAACCATCGTGGGTACAGGTGTCTCGACTTGAGCACTGGTCGTGTTCACACTTCCCGTCATGTCACGTTTGATGAGACGGTGTTTCCTTTCTCCTATCCTGGGTTAGTGTCTCCCTCTGTTCACCGGACGTCTGATCCTGATGACAGCCTTCCATCTCCCTTCTTCACTCCTCGTGCTGTCCATCCTCTGGCTCCCGCATGCTCACCCACATCTCCTAGGGCACCCCCATCCCCACCCCGGGCACCTACACGGCTCCCCCCATCCAGGACCCTTGTGGAACCTTTTCCTCAGCACTACGTTCGTCGATCTGTGTCCACTCGCCCCTCTACTGTACCATCTGCGCCTGTGTTGCCTGACCCTCCTGAGTCACCCACACCACGCCCAGTGGCTACTTCTCCTCCTCCTCCCTCTCCTCAGATGACCACCCGATCCATGCATGGCATTGTCAAACCAGTCACCCGTCTCACTTTAGCTGTTCAGCCACCAGACCCCATCTCACCCCTTTCAAAATCCCCCATCCTCGCCTTGTCAGATCCTCACTGGAAAGCGGCCATGGATGATGAGTTTGGAGCTATGGTTCGGAACCACACGTGGGATCTGGTTCCTCGCCCGGCAGGGGCTAATGTTCTGCGATCTATGTGGCTCTTTCGCCACAAGTTTCGCGCTGATGGCAGTCTACAGCGCTATAAGGCGCGATTGGTAGCCAATGGGAAGTCCCAGATGATTGGGATCGATTGTGAGGAGACTTTCAGCTCGGTTGTCAAACCGACCACCATCCGTACAGTTCTCAGCATTGCCGTCACGCGCTCTTGGCCTATCCGTGAGCTGGATGTCAAGAATGCTTTTCTTCATGGTGATCTCTCTGAGACGGTATACATGCATCAGCCCCCTGGCTATCGCGACACACGCCATCCTGATTTTGTTTGCCGGTTACGCAAATCTTTATATGGTCTGAAGCAGGCTCCCCGTGCTTGGTTTCAGCGATTTGCCACCGTCCTCACACAGACCATCGGTTTCTCTGGTTGCTCATGTGATGAGTCTCTCTTCGTCTACAGTCGTGGCTCGGACATCGTCTACCTCCTGCTATATGTGGATGATATCGTCATCACTGGGTCGTCTCCGGTTGTTTTGGATCAGATTGTCTCACAGCTCTCTGGAGAGTTTGCTATGACTGACCTCGGCCATCTGCATCATTTTCTGGGCATCGCTTTCACCCGTGATTCGTCTGGCTTGTTCCTGTCTCAGCATCAGTATGCCACCGACATTCTGCGTCGTGCCTCCATGTCGACTTGTAAGCCTACTGCTACCCCTGTCGAGGTCGGGAGTAAGCTTACAGCCACATCTGGCCCACCGGTTGCTGATCCTACCTTATACCGCAGCCTTGCTGGGGCCTTGCAGTACCTCACATTCACTCGACCCGACATCCAGTTTGCTGTTCAGCAGGTCTGTCTCTTCATGCATGACCCCCGTGAGCCGCACTTTCATGTCCTGAAGCGCATCTTGCGCTACATCAGTGGGACACTTGAGTATGGTATTCGGCTCTCTGCCTCCGCCGCCGATTCCCTCACCGCCTACACTGACGCCGATTGGGCTGGTTGTCCGGACACGCGCCGCTCCACTTCTGGTTACTGTGTCTTCTATGGAGACAATCTTCTGAGTTGGTCGTCCAAGCGACAAGCCACGGTCTCTCGTTCTAGTGCTGAGGCTGAGTATCGTGGTGTTGCTAACGCCGTCTCCGAACTCTGTTGGGTTCGGAATTTACTTCTTCAGCTTCGTGTTACCCCGCCTCGAGCTACTGTCGTGTATTGCGACAATGTCAGTGCTGTCTATCTCTCCGGTAATCCTGTTCAGCATCAGCGCACTAAGCATGTTGAGATTGATCTCCACTTCGTTCGTGAGAAGGTTCGATTGGGTCAGCTTCGCGTGTTGCACATTCCAGCCGATTACCAATACGCCGACATCTTCACCAAAGGTCTTCCTCGGCCCTTGTTCCAGCGTTTCCGTTCCAGTCTCAGTGTTGGCACGCCTACAATTTCGACTGCGGGGGCGTAATAGTTGTAGGACTAATTTATAGTTACTACCTTTGGACTAATTTGTAATTAGTGTTGTAATTACTATTTAAAGGGTCGATAATGAATGGAAAAGACACGGAAGATTTCTTCAACCTTCACTCCCCTCATTGCCAATTGGTTTTGAGGTGGAACCCCATGGATTCTCACAGGGCCCCACAGGCTAAGATCCTGGCACACCCAAGCACTGGTGGGTTTGTGAGCCACTGTGGTTGGAATTCTACAATGGAGAGTCTGAAATATGGGGTTCCAGTGATTGCAGTGCCTATGCACATTGACCAGCCACTCAATGCTATGTTTTTGGTGGAGGTTGGGACTGCTGTGGAGCTGAAGAGATCAAAAGATGGGGATGGGACGCTAGACAGACAAGATATAGCTCAAGCCGTAAGGAAGGTTGTTGTTGACAAAAGTGGTGAATTATTAAGGATCAAGGCAAGAGAATTCAGCAAGACCGCAAAAATGTGATGAGAGAAACAGATTGATGACCTGGTGCAGGAGCTTACCCAAATTATCCAGACAACAAACTTTATCGAGTACCACATTGCACCAGTAAGGATTCTAATGACTAAGATTTCAGGTTCCCTTTTCTTGTTTTTTTCTTTTTGCCTTTGACTTCGCTGTCTAAAGTGGTTCTAGATCAATGTTATGGAATAAATAAGTACCACTCCGTCCCAGCTGAAATGCACCATTTTGACTTTTTCATCCGGGTCACTTTGACCCGGTGACAGTATTTGACCCACGCCGAACCTTTGAAACAATCTAGTACAGTATCTAAATGAGCACCATTGTATTATTTGGGGTAAAATGTCAACTTCGTGAATTAATAGTAATACCCAAATCATACTATATTAACCATTGACTTTACGTTCACCGTCTTAATGTAGGACAACCACTCACACATTGTACCCAACAATCTTCCCCTTCTGGTGTGAAGCCTTAAACATGCCTCCCCTCGTCCAAAAGCTCTTGTTGAATTTCTTGGTATCATCGCCTTTGTGAGAGTGCACCGGACAACCATCTGCAAGATCACCAGCAAGAGCAACACAAAAGTTTCAATTCAAGGCAAGACCCATCCATGAGAATGCCGCACATTCTCAACCTTCGATCCACCGTGCCTGTGCATTGTAGGAAAATTAAGCACCGCAAGGGGAGAACCATAGTATAATTTGGGGTACCGCCAAAAAAGCCAACCTTATAAATTAGGCCCGAATTACAATATACTAATCATGGCCATCTTGTGCACCACCCCGGTGTGGGACAACCACTCACACATGATATCACCAAGACGGTGATGTAAAACAGTACGATAACGGAAGTATGGGGATGCAATTGGATAGAAGAAAGAGGAAAGGAGCCACAGTGGAGGTGTAGAAAATCTCTGTACGTTTCTTTACTTGCAAGTACCCAGTAGCTTTCCTAGATTAGTGATTCGTCAAATATCACATAACCAAAGAAATGTAAAATGTATAAAGCAGAGGGGTCAGAGAGAGCACTATTAGCAAAATGAAGGCAGTGATGATACCAGGGTGGGCTCATGGTCATATTGATTCCTTTCTAGAGTTAGTCAAGAAGCTCACAGAGAGAAATTTCCAGATCTACCCATGTTCTATAAAACCTTCAATCTCACAGGAGGAATGCTCTGTTTCCGTAACTTCAGTGGAGTTCCACCTCCAATCAACCCATGAACTCCGTCCACAATACCACGCTGTCAATTAAAAGACATTTGTGAACAATTTCTAAATGTTTGGATACTACCAGTAACAGGTAACACAAGAAGTTTCAAAATGAGCCTACATCATAGTCAATGCTAGGATGTCCCTATAATAGATGGTACTACAAGGTGGTGAGTTGTGTAATTAACATTAAATTGGTGATATTCGATTAAAAAAACAGTTGATGCGACTCAATCACTGTCATCTGAGGTTTGTCGCAAGTAATAAATTATTGGCAAGTGAAGCAACTTAATTCGTGTGCAAGGAAGTTAATAAACTCTAAAAGTGGTCCGATAGAAGTGAAGAACATCATTACTTCCTCCGTTTCTTCTCAAATGTCCTGGTTTGACTTTTCAACCCATAACTGTGTCACTTTGACTCGGTGATTTCTATAGCCAAACGATATAATTTTTTGGAACTTTTTCTATGATGTTGTAAAGCAAAGTTTAATCTACAAGACCATATAAAGATTACTAAATTCTTGTATCATTTTGCTAATCAAATCACCGGATCAAAGTGAAGTAAGCTGAAAGAGAAGAAACAGAGGTAGTTTAACGTTAAAAAAAAAGTACATGAGATAATCAATTACAGTGGTATATTTTGTCTTCATTTGGCTTGGGTTGTTACGGATTATAGTAGTTGCTTGTGGCTCTTGTAAATCTTCACCAAAAGTCTTTGTAGTGCTTATCTTCGTGGTCACTCGTCATGTCGACCGCCAAGCAAACCGCTGATTATAGTAGTTGCTTGTGGCTCTTGTAAATCTTCAGAGATTACATCACCTGCAGGACTTTTTCTTTCTTCTTCGGCCATCACTAGGAAAAAGACCTGCCTGCACAAGATTTTCCGTTACAAGCACAAACTTTATTTATGCATGCGCACAGTTGGCCCAAACACTGGAGACCGAATAACTAGGTATAAATTAAACCGTTCTCACTAAATCAACTACTAAAATTCATGCAAATTTTGCATGCATAGTTGCCAATTAGCCAAAATAACATGTTTTTTTAGCTACCGGGAGGAAATACCTTTAGTAATTTGTAAAAGTTTTTGTAAGAGTACTACTTAATAGGTCCAGTTAGCTTCATTGTTGCACTCAATTTCATTATTTTCATGACAAAGAATTCCACATTAAATCTCTTGAAACACAGAGAGCTATTATTGACCAAATGATATATATTGGAAAACCAACCATCATGGTTCACACACTTGTTGCATCTTCAATGATAGGAGCACCGTGACAAACTCATGATACATCCAATAAGTGAAGAAAAAATTTGGTCATTGATGTCTGCCAAACAAACATCAGCGCGAGTCCAAATCTTCCCACATAAAAATATCATCGTATTGGTGACACGGCCTCCTTTGAACACGGCTCTCGTATGAATAAAGAAAATGACGCCTACTACTTCTTCTGTTTATTCTGGAATGTCCTAATTTAGCTTTTCAGCCCGCAACTGAGTCGCTTTGACTCAGTGATTTAGATAGCAAAATGATATAATTTGGATTTTTTTCCCATGATGTTGTAGAGTAAACTCTAAAAGATCATGCAAAGATTACCCAATTCTTGTATCGTTTTGCTAATCAAATCACTGGGTCAAAGTGACCTACTAAATAGTGACAAAAAGTTAAATAGGCTGAAAGAGAAGAAACAGAGGTAGTACTAAACAAATATGCAACTTCTTCTGGATGACTGTCATTTTAGACATGCCGGCACAAAAGTGATAAGATTACAAACATAGATAATTGCCTTTCCTGAATATGCAATTGTTCTAGATGACAGTCTTTCTAGACTTGCCGGCTCAAAGGTGAGAAGATTACAAAGATAGATATTGTCTTTCTAGTTAGGCATGGTGATACTTAACTAGTGACCAAAACCTAAGAGAACCACAAGCATAAAGTACTATAGATCTGAGAGATTGAGGGGAATGAATCAAGAACAGAGCAGAATGAAGGTGGTGGTGTTACCTTGGTTGGCTCATGGTCATATTAATGCCTTTCTAGAGCTAGCCAAGAAGCTGGCAAAGAGGAACTTCCAAATCTACCTATGTTCTACACCAATTAATCTCACTTCTATCAAGAAAAGAATCACTGCGGAATACTCTGGTTCCATCCAACTTGTTGAGTTCCACCTACCTTCAACTCCTCAACTCCCTCCACACTACCACACCACAAATGGCCTACCTCCCCATCTCATACAAACCCTAAGGATAGCCCAAGACGCTGCAGGACCTGAGTTCATGTCCAACGTCCTTAAAACCCTAACCCCAGATTTACTCATCTATGACTTCAACCAAGGATGGGCAGCAACCGTTGCTTTATCCAATAACATACCTGCTATTATGTTTCTATCTGGAGGAACCGCTACGCTCTGTTCTGGGCTCCATTCTTCGCTACGTCCTGGCGTGGAATTCCCATTTCCAGCTATGCAACTTCAAGAATATCATGCCAAGAAGTCCCGTGAGAGAGTCCAGGCCATGAAAGGAATAGGCGCACGCTTCAACGAAGCCCTGGCGAAATCTGGTGGAATCCTTCTGTTCAATACTTTCAGAGGAATTGAAGGTAAGTATATCGATTATTTGTCAGTCTTAATGGAAAAGAAGATTGTTCCGGTCGGTCCAATCATCCAAGAAGCTGCTGCCAGGGATGATGATGCAGAAGAAGAAGATATTGAAATTATGCGATGGCTTGGGAAGAAAGAAGAGTCATCAACAGTGTTTGTTTCATTTGGGAGTGAGAGCTATTTGTCAAAGCAAGAAATGGAAGAGATGGCTCATGGGTTGGAGCTCAGTGAAGTGAATTTTTTATGGGTGGTTCGGCCTCCTCCTCAAGGTGGAGGAGATGAAATTGGTAGTACCACCACCATTACCATTGAAGAAGCTTTGCCTGATGGGTTCCTTGAGAGAGTAAGAGGTGGAGACAGGGGTTTGGTTGTTGAGAATTGGGCACCACAGGCAGAGATCCTTGCACACCCAAGCTCTGGTGGGTTTGTGAGCCACTGTGGGTGGAATTCTACAATGGAGAGTTTAAAATCCGGGGTTCCAATTATAGCGGTGCCTATGCATTTTGACCAGCCATACAATGCTAGGCTTTTGGAGGAGATTGGTGCTGGTTTAGAGGTTAAGAGAAATGATGATGGGAGGCTAGACAGAGATGATATAGCACAAGTCATAAGGAAGGTTGTGTTGGAAAAAAGCGGTGAAGAAATAAGGATCAAAGCAAGAGAATTAAGTGAAACTATAAGAATGGAAGGAGAAAAACAGATGGATGTGATGGTGCAAGAATTGAACCAACTTATCTAGGCAACAACGATAACCTAGAACAACACTAGGCTTTTATTAATGTATTCTGTTCCTTACCTTCGCAGTTCAGTTGCTTTCAGTTTCATACTGCTTAAAGTTCACAGCTATGCGTGTGGTACTGATGCGACAAAGAAGTTTCCGGCACCCAACAATCATCCCAAAATTGGACACGATCCCCTAGACCAACCTTCCCGAAACCTCTCCGCAAAGCATGACCAACCAAGCATGAACGGACCAACAACATTGTCAGACTCCCCACCTCCACTCACCAATCCAAACATATAATCAATAACTTTCCTCCAGAGACACTCAGTGCTCCATCATGTCCCCAACAAAAATTGATTAAACAGGATCAACTAACGGATACCCAACCTCCGCTCTCTAGAGGGAAATCCCCCATCCCCCCCCCCCCCAACGAAATCCTGCACAAATCTTCTCCAACCACCTAGCTACAGATACCGACACAAAGAAGAGAGATGAAATAAGTGGGAAGACTCGATAAGAGTACACTTTATAAGAGTAATGTGCCCCCTTTTGAGAGATAATGTCTCTTCCAACCCACAAACCTACGGTAATACCATTCTACTATATTATCCCAAACCATAGTATCCATATACTTACCCCCTAAAGTAACCCCCAACAACTTGATGTGTGAAGATGAGCAACCTGGCACCCTAGGATATTAGAATACTCATGCGATCCTAATGTTATTAATTTATAGAGGTTTTACAAAAAAAAAAAAAAAATTGTAAGAGCACTACTTAAGAGGTCCAGTTAGATTCACTGTTGCAGTCCATTTAGTTATTTTCATAATAAAGAAGGCCTCCTTTTTAATTATTAAAAAAAGGATAGCATAATCTTTTGGGTTTTTTCTTACTTCCCGTTGTTGCATGGACCACGTGGATTGCATTGACAGGTTCCACGTTTTGAGGTATATAGATAATAATTTATTGCATGGATCTCGGGGATTGCAGTGCTTAATCTTCTTGTTTCCCTGAGGGTCAGTCTAGACTCTAGAAAGTCTTCTGTTGAAACAACACACTCCCCAAAACCAGAATGAAGGTGGTGATGATACCATGGTTGGCTCATGGACACCTAACACCTTTCTTAGAGTTAGCCAAGAAGCTCGCCAAGAGAAACTTCCAAATTTTCGTATGTTCTACACCCATCAATCTCAAATCCATCCAGAAAAGAATCACAGATGAATACTCTGTTTCCATCACACTCGTTGAGTTCCACCTACCTTCAACCCCAGAACTCCCTCCCCACTACCACACCACCAATGGTCTACCTTTCCATCTAAAGGGTGCCCTAGGAATAGCCCTAGATACTGCAGGCCCCAACTTAATCTCCAATATTCTCAGGACCCTAACCCCAGATTTAGTCATCTATGACATAAGGCAGCCATGGGTCCAAACCGTGTCTTCGTCTAGTAATATTCCTGCTGTGGGGTTCATCACACACGGAGCTAACCCCGCTTGCCGTGCTCTCCAATTATCCCCACAACAATCGGAGAAATATGGGGATCCCCAATTCAGCCAACGTTACAGAGATGCCCTAGGGAAATCTTTTAAAATCCTCCTGTGTAATACTTTTAGAGGAATTGAGGGAAAGTATATCGATTGCTTGGCCGGTTTACTGGACAAGAAGATTGTTCCAGCGGGTTTTCTAGTTGAAGAAGAAGAAGCCGTTGCAGCCATGGATGACATGGAAGAAGAACCAGCCAAAAACATCTTGAGATGGCTTGGGGAGAAACAAGAGTCGTCAACCGTGTTTGTTTCATTTGGGAGCGAGTGTTATCTATCCAAGCAAGAAATAGAAGAGATAGCTCATGGGTTAGAGCTCAGCAAGGTCAACTTCATATGGGTGGTCAGGTTTCCTCACCATGGCGACCATGGGGGTGACGAAAACAAAACTACTGCTGCTGCTGCTGCTGCTGCTGCTGCTGCTGCCAGCATCCAAGAAGCCTTGCCTGAAGGTTTTCTACAGAGAGTAGGTGAGAGGGGATTGGTTGTCGAGGGTTGGGCCCCACAGGCTAAGATCCTGGCGCACCCAAGCACTGGTGGGTTTGTGAGCCACTGTGGTTGGAATTCTACAATGGAGAGCCTGAAATATGGGGTTCCAGTGATAGCAGTGCCTATGCACATTGACCAGCCCCTCAATGCTAAGCTTTTGGTGGAGATTGGGACTGCTGTGGAGGTGAAGAGATCAGCAGATGAGGATGGGAGGAGGCTAGATAGACAAGATATAATATTCATCTCTTGTCTATGCATCTCTCACCAGATCTAATATTCTCCAACTTAAATCTGATCTCCAAACGCTTCGCAAACGTTCTGATTCAGTTGATCTTTACATGCAAAAGCTTAAATCTATTCGTGATAAACTTGCTGTGTCTCTGGTTATGATTGATGATGAAGATATGCTTCTATATGCTATCAATGGTCTTCCTAGTGAATACAATCCCTTTCGTACAACTATTCGTGGTAGATCTGACCCTATTAGCTTTGAAGAATTGCATGTTTTATTAAAAGCTGAAGAGCAAATGCTTGAATCTCAATCTGCTGAATTTGCTGATTCTACTGCTATGAATATCTCTGCTTCCTATTCTGTCTCTTCCAATCACTATCGAGGATCTGGTCGTGGTCGTGGCCAAGGAATTCTTGGCCCTGGACCACCCACCGGCATATTAGACATATGGTCTGGGCCAGCAAAGCCCAAAGATCTCATGATTCAAGTGAAGCCCAATAAGGCCTGCTGTATTCACACATTAGTCAAAGCCCATTACTATGGCTAGCCCACTATCTATAAACCGTGTAAACCCTAATCTAGATCCTTCCACACGGTTCCATTGGAACGGCTCTCTTTGTGACCGTTCATTACTCCTGTATAACTCTTTGGTTTCTCCGCTTGACTCAATACAATGAATGTGACTCTTCTCTCTCTAAACATTTGTTCTGCATCTTTGCTCTCTGGTTTTGCAAAGTCTATTATGGTATCAGAGCAATGAATACGCTCTCTACAACCACCATGCCGCCGGCGGCTTCAAATCCGTTGGCTATTCTTTCTAATATACACAATCTTTTACCAAACAAACTTGATTCCACCAACTATGTGGTTTGGAAACACCAGTTATCCTCTATTTTACGGATTCAATCTTTGTTTGGTTTTGTTGATGGCACACATGCTTGTCCTCCTCAGTTTCTTACTGCCGCTGACGGCACCGTCTCATCGATGGTAGATCCGCTATTCACGGCCTGGCAGATGCAGGACCAAGCTATTTTAACACTGATTAATGCTACACTTTCTCACGAAGCACTGTCTCAAGTTATTGGAGTCACTAGTTCTAGATCTGCATGGTTGATTTTAGAACACCGTTATGCTTCACTGTCTAGATCCAATATTTTACAGTTAAAATCTGATTTGCAAACTATCAAAAAACGTTCAGACTCAATTGATTTATACATGCAGAAGCTTAAATCGCTTCGAGATCGTTTAGCCTCTTCTTCTGTTTTGATCGATGATGAGGATATGTTACTCTATGCCGTTAATGGCCTTCCACCAGAGTACAACTCCTTTAGATCGTCTCTTCGGATTAATTCCGCCCCCATTTCTTTTACTGATCTACATGTTCTTCTTCGTTCCGAAGAACAAATGTTGGAATCCCAGATCTCTAACCACGATCCAAACCCTACCGCCTTTTATACCACCTCCTCTCGTGGCGGCAGAGGTGGGGGTGGTGGCGGCGGTGGCCGAAACCCTAATTTCGGTCAACGGGGTGGCCGATCTAATGGTCGTGGTGGTCGCTTTGACCAAAACCGAGGTAGATCCGGTTCTTTTCGAGGGGGCGGCGGCCGAAACCATAACCCTAATTTTCAAAGGGGGGGTGGTCGATCTAATGGACACTCTGGTTATGGTGGAATGAGTTATGGTGGCTCTTATGGTGGTTCTGGTTATGGTTCAAAAAGTCAAAATCCACCGATTACTTGCCAGATCTGTGGCATGGACTATCACTCAGCAATTGATTGCTAGCATCGCATGGACTTTGCCTATCAAGGCAAGAACCCACCTGAACAACTCTCTGCAATGGCGGCTCACTCTCATCCATCTACTTCTGCTGCTACTTCTCCAAACTATTGGTTGACGGATACCGGTGCTTCTAACCATATGGTGTCTGATCTCCAAAATTTGTCTATCTCTGAACCCTACACTGGTTCAGATCAAGTTCAAGTTGGTAATGGTCACTCACTCTCTATCAAGAACACTGGTACTGCTCTTTTATCCCTTGCTAATCATTCTTTAAAATTGTCAAATACACTGCATGTTCCATGTCTTTCTGCAAATCTGTTATCTGTCAATAAACTCTGCACTGAACACAATTTGAATGCCATTTTTGATGCCCACTCGTTTTGTCTTCAGGACAAGGCTACGGGTCAGATTATTTACAAGGGTTTGAGTGAAAATGGTGTCTACCCAATTTCTTCTCTCTCTGTGTTATCTTCTTCTCCACAAGCTTATCTTGGCCACAAAGTTCAGTCTACTCTGTGGCATAATCGCCTGGGTCATCCTACCAATGCTGTTTTGAAAAAATGTGTTCACAGTTCTACTTCTGATAATTTTGTTTGTCAATCTTGTTTACAAGGAAAAATGTCTAGGTTACCATATCAAAAGTCTACTTTTACTGCATCAAAACCTTTATATTTACTTCATACTGATGTTTGGGGACCAGCTTCACTTAAATCATTTAGTGGATTTCGCTATTATGTTCTGTTTATTGATGATCTGTCACGATTTACTTGGCTCTTTCCATTACAAAATAAATCTGAAGTTGTAGTTTTATTTCCTAAGTTTAAAAACTTTGTTGAGAAATTACTGAATCACTCTATTACTGTTTTACGTTCTGATGGGGGTGGAGAGTTTACTTCCTTTTTGTTTCAAAAAATATTAAGTGATAATGGAATTAGTCAACAAAAATCTTGTCCATATACTCCCCAACAAAATGGGGTTTCAGAACGTAAACACCGTCACATTGTTGAAACTGCAATTACCTTAATGCAAAATGCTAGCTTACCTAAGTTGTTTTGGTACCATGCTATAGCAACAGCTACTTACTTGATTAATCGCATGCCAAGCAAAAACACTAACAACAAATCACCATTTGAGATTTTATTTAAAAGGAAACCTGATTATAATCAATTAAAGGTGTTTGGGTGTGCTTGTTTTCCTTGTCTTAAACATTATAACAAATCAAAACTTGATCCGAAAACAAAACAGTGTGTTTTTCTGGGCTATGCAGAGGGGTATAAAGGTTATTTATGTTATGATCCCATCTTACAAAAATTTTATGTGAGTCGTGATGTAATTTTTGATGAATATCTGTTTCCATTTTCTGCATCTAACACTAACACAAATCCTAATTCTTCTAACAATGTCTCTATTCCTACTGTTTCTGAAAATTCTATCAATACTGACTTCTTTTCTGCTTCCACAGGTCCCTCTGGAAGCAATACTCACTGTCCCTCCCCCCACCACGTCCCTCCCCCAGGATTTACAGATACTACACCTATTTCTGAGAGGGGTCCCCCTGAGGAGCAGCCACCTGGAGTACCTCCTCTCACTCCAGATACTACTCACACAGATACTACTTTGAGAAACTCCAGCTTGGGCGTGGCTCCTCAACCGGGTCCCTCAATGATGACTAACAACCACTCTACTCCTCCCACAACCCAGTCGGGTCATCAACCGGGTCCAAACCCAGCTCCTCTTTCGGGTCACCCGATGAAAACCAGAAGTAAATCTGGTATTTTCAAGACAAAATTATTATTTACTGCTTCTACTGGTTTTAATGCTACTGTTTTACCTTCTTCTGATCCTTCTTCTTTCAAAGAAGCTGTTCAACATCAGCAATGGCAAACTGCTATGGCTGATGAGTTCAACAGCCTTCTTAAACAACAAACTTGGACATTAGTCCCTAAACCCATTTCTGCTAATGTTATTGGCAATAAATGGGTATTTAAAACTAAGTTTCACCCCAATGGTTCAGTTTCTCGTTATAAGGCCCGTTTGGTCGCCAAAGGGTTCCACCAAACCCCCGGCTTAGACTTTGACGAGACTTTTAGTCCCGTTGTTAAACACACAACTGTTAGATGTATTATTGCTCTTGCAGCCTCTTTTGATTGGCCTCTTCGCCAACTTGATGTGAAAAACGCGTTTTTACATGGCCATTTACGTGAAACGGTCTATATGCAGCAACCTCAGGGATTTATTCATCCCCAATATCCCAATTATGTGTGTAAATTGAACAAATCAATTTACGGGCTCAAACAAGCCCCCCGCACTTGGTTCGAAAGATTTACTGTTTATTTGCATTCTCTTGGATTTGTTACTTCTTATGCAGACTCTTCTCTTTTCATACGACATCATCACAACACCATAACTGTTTTATTATTGTATGTTGACGATATCATCGTTTCTGGAAATGACTCTCAATATATCAACTTTCTTGTTACTAAACTAGGAACAGAATTTGAAATGTCTGATTTAGGAACTCTCACTTACTTTCTTGGGTTACAAATTTCAAAATCTTCTCAAGGCATTCTTATTCACCAAGAAAAATATATTTCTGATTTACTTTTTCGCTACAATATGCAAAATTGTAAAAGTTGTCCTACTCCTCTTGCACCCGGAGTAAAATACCACATTTTAGATGGCACACTTCTTCCTAATCCTACTGTTTTTCGTCAATTAATTGGTGCACTTCAATATCTCACTTTCAGTCGACCTGATATTGTTTTTGCTGTCAACCACCTCTGTCAATTCATGCAAAATCCAACTGACTTGCATTTATCCGGTGCCAAGCGTATTTTACGATACCTTCAAGGGACAAAATTACATGGTTTATTTTATCACAAAGGTTCCTCACCATTACATGTTTATACTGATGCGGACTGGGCTGGAAACCCAACAGACCGACGTAGTACTACTGGTCTTGTTGTGTTTCTTGGGCCAAATCCAGTCCATTGGGCCTCAAAAAAACAGCCCACTATAGCCCGCTCCTCTACCGAGGCAGAGTATCGGGCCCTTGCAACTGCTGCAGCTGATATCTCTTGGTTTAAAACTTTATTTAGAGATTTAAAATTTCGTCTTTCAGAACCTCCAACTATTTGGTCCGATAACAGGTCTGCTCTCGCCTTAACTGCAAACCCTCTTTTTCACGCTCGCACTAAACATATAGAGTTAGATTATCACTATGTCCGAGAAAAGGTTTTACTTCGTCATCTTACAGTTGGTTTTGTTTCAGGTAAAGATCAAACAGCAGATATCTTCACCAAAAGCTTACATCCAACCCAGTTTGCCACCTACAAGAGTAAACTCATGGTGCAGCCTCAACCACCATGAGTTTAAGGGGGAATATTAGACATATGGTCTGGGCCAGCAAAGCCCAAAGATCTCATGATTCAAGTGAAGCCCAATAAGGCCTGCTGTATTCACACATTAGTCAAAGCCCATTACTATGGCTAGCCCACTATCTATAAACCGTGTAAACCCTAATCTAGATCCTTCCACACGGTTCCATTGGAACGGCTCTCTTTGTGACCGTTCATTACTCCTGTATAACTCTTTGGTTTCTCCGCTTGACTCAATACAATGAATGTGACTCTTCTCTCTCTAAACATTTGTTCGGCATCTTTACTCTCTGGTTTTGCAAAGTCTATTACGGCAGAGGAGGCTATGGCCGAGCCGGTGGTGCCTATGGAAGATCCAACCCTGGATCTGGGCAAAGAAACCAGGGAGGTAGGTTTGACCAGACCAGAGGCCGAGGTGGTGGCCAAAGGGGCTACCACAATCGTGGTGGTCGCTTCAATACCACCACTAGAGCCAACAACAACACCACACCTATCACTTGTCAAATATGTGGTCGTGATTTTCACTCTGCTGCTGATTGTTGGCATAGAACTGATTACTCTTATCAGGGAAAGCCCCCTTCTGAACATTTTGACTGCTTATAATGCATCTTCTTCTGGATCTTCTACACCTGAATATTGGTTGTCTGATTCTGGTGCTACTAATCATATGACTGCTGATTTAAGGAACTTATCTCTTGCTGACACTTACACTGGTACTGATCATGTTACCATGGGGAATGGACAAATTTCTCAAATTAATCATACTGGTACTACTTCTCTCAAAACCAATAATCATATTTTTCAATTAGAAAATACTTTACATGTGCCTAATCTTGCCACAAATCTTCTTTCTGTCCATCAATTATGTTCACAACATAACTGTTGTTTTGTTTTCTATGCAAACTCTTTTCACATCCAGGATCTGGATACGGGCAGAATACTTTACAAAGGCTTGAGTGAAAATGGACTCTATCCTATCTATCCTTCACCCTTTTCTTCTTCTCCCAAGGCCTGTTTGGGTAGTATTATTAACTAGAGGATTGCCCGTGCCCGAGGGCACTACCCCAAAAACACGTTTCACGGCCCATTGTAATGTCATAATAAAATGAGTATTTTTTCATCTACAAACATGGGCAAAAAACGAAGAGAACATAAATTATTGTATTAAATAATCAGAAACAAAGGAAGCCCCTCTTTTATAATTATGATAAAAGGAGTGGGTAATTAAGTAGTGGGTAGTTAAGGGGCGGTAGGTGAGATCTAAGGGCTGGAGTTAATTCAATCTAACGGTCTAAAAGACATTTTAAGGTCAACCGTCTTAATTTATAATATAGATGGATGCTAGCTCAAGTGGTATAGCGCGCATCCGCTTCTGACGAAACTGTAGGAAATTGTCGACACACAGTTCATCAAAACATGATTGAACTTAGGGCCGAATCACATATGAAACATCACCTCCTTGAGGAATTTCCATTCAACTCAATCGTAAGCCTTGCTCTTATCAACTTTGAGTGCAAAATGACTTTTTTAATGCTAAGCTAAGAAAGAAATGTGTGTGTGTGTATATATATATACTAGGGGATTGCCCGTGCCCGAGGGCACTACCCCAAAAACACGTTTCACGGCCCATTGTAATGTCATAAATAAAATGAGTATTTTTTCATCTACAAACATGGGCAGAAAACGAAGACAACATAAATTATTGTATTAAATAATCAGAAACAAAGGAAGTCCTTTTTTTATAATTATGATAAAAGTAGTGGGTAATTAAGTAGTGGGTAGTTAAGGGGTGGTAGGTGAGATCTAAGGGCTGAAGTTAATTCAATCCAACCGTCTAAAAAATATTTTAAAGTCAACCGTCCTAATTTATAATACAGATGTTCCTCTGTTACATGCTAGACTTGGACATCCAGCTAATGATGTTTTGACTCAAATTTTTGGTTCTAATTCTAAATCTTCTACTGCTGCTATGTGTGAATCCTGTCTTAAAGGAAAAATTTCTAGATTACCTTATACTGCTTCTAAAACTGTGACAACTGTTCCTTTACACTTATTACACACTGATGTATGGGGTCCTGCTTCTGTGAAATCACTTCAAGGTTATAGATTTTATGTTCTATTTATTGATCATTATTCTAGATACACCTGGTTATTTCCTTTATTCCACAAATCTGAAGTTGCTGCTGTTTTTCAAAAATTTCAAACTCATATTGAAAATCTTTTAGGTCATACAATTAAAATTCTTAGGTCTGATGGAGGAGGTGAATATATGTCAATACTTTTTCAAACACATCTAAGTTCTAAAGGTATCACACATCAAAAGTCATGTCCACACACACCTCAACAAAATGGTATTTCTGAAAGAAAACATAGACACATTTTGGAAACTGCTATTACTATGCTTCAACATGCTTCTTTGCCTCATCATTTTTGGTTTCATGCTATTGCTACTGCTGTCTTTCTTATTAATAGGATGCCAAGTTCTGTTACAACTGGAAAATCACCATATGAACTACTTTTTCATAAACTACCTGACTATGCATCCATGAGAGTATTTGGTTGTGCTTGTTATCCCAATCTTAGGCCATATAATCACTCTAAATTAGATGCTAGAACTCAACAATGCATTTTTCTGGGTTATGTTGACAACTCTAAAGGTTATCTTTGCTATTTGAAATCAGCTCAAAAATTCTATGTTAGTAGAGATGTCATTTTAAATGAAACACTGTTTCCTTACACTTCTTTGTCTTCTGCAGATAACATTCACTCTCAGTCCCATGACAGTCCCTCTCCCATTTTCCCATACTTCACTGGAGATGATGACACCCCCATTCCTGCTAATGACCAAGTAGCTGGGTCTGATAGTGTTCCTTCTGAGTTGCAGTTCAGTGGTGAAGAGGAGGTGCCTCCACCTCAAGAGCAGATACACTCTCACCCAGAACAGATACTGGAACCCTCTTCTTCTCACACTGATATGGCACCAGAGGTCCCTCATCAACCCACTCAAAGTCATCCAATGCAGACCAGGAGCAAATCAGGGATCTTTAAAAAGAAGATCCTTGACTTTGCCTCCAAAACTGGTAGAGGGTCTGATCCACCACATACACCTTTCACAGGTTTTGGCAAAGTATCAGGTTTTCTTACTTCTATAACTGCATTACATGTTGCTACTTCTGATCCTACTTCCTTTTCTGAGGCTAATAAACATCTTCACTGGCAACAAGCTATGTCAGCTGAATACTCTAGTCTCTAAATACAACAAACTTGGAGCCTTGTTGAACCACCTCCAAATGCCAACATTGTTGGCAATAAATGGGTGTTCAAAACAAAATACAATTCTGGTGGTTCTATTTCCAGGTTCAAAGCTAGATTGGTAGCTAAGGGGTTTCACCAAACCCCTGGTCTTGATTTTGATGAAACATTTAGCCCAGTTATTAAGCATGCCACTGTTAGAACTATTCTTGCTCTTGCTGCTACTTATGATTGGCCTTTGCAGCAACTTGATGTGAAAAATGCATTCCTTCATGGCCACTTACAAGAAACTGTTTTTATGAAACAACCTCCTGGATTTGTTGATCCTCATAAACCCAATCATGTGTGCTTGCTACATAAATCAATTTATGGCTTAAAACAGGCTCCAAGGACATGGTTTACTCGCTTCACTACATACATCAATTCTTTTGGTTTTGTTCAATCTTCTGCTGATAACTCTCTTTTTGTACGCCACTCTTCTTCTGGAATCACTTTGCTATTACTTTATGTTGATGATATTATTGTTACTGGGAATGATTCATCTTATCTCCAAACCTTAGTCCATGCTCTTCACTCTGAATTTGAAATGACCAATTTAGGTCCACTGCACTACTTTCTGGGTCTTCAAATTAAACGCAACAGTGATGGTATTTTTCTTTCTCAAAGCAAATATATACATGATTTACTTCTTCGATTTAACATGGTTAACTGCAAACCATGTCCAAACCCTCTGCCTTCTTCTGGCAAGTTTCATGCATTAGATGGCACTCCTCTTACAGAACCATCTATTTTTCGCCAACTACTTGGCTCTTTACAATATCTTGTTTTTACAAGGCCTGACATTGCCTTTGCCATCAACCACTTATGCCAATTTATGCATGCACCCACTCATGTTCACCTGATTGGTGCTAAACGCATTTTGAGATACTTAAAAGGCACTTCTCACCATGGGCTTCTTTATACCAAAGGGCCCAGCCCAGTCCATGCCTTCACTGATGCAGACTGGGCCGGTAACCCTACTGACAGACGCAGTACTACGGGCCTTGTTATTTTTACAGGGCCCAATCCAATTCATTGGGCTGTGAAGAAACAGCCCACTGTGGCCCGCTCTTCTACCGAAGCTGAATATCGGGCCCTTGCAGTTACTGCTGCTGAGTTATCTTGGCTTAAAACATTATTCAAAGATCTTCATCTTCGTCTTAATTATCCACCAACCTTGTGGTGTGACAATGCATCCGCTATTAAAATGACAGCCAACCCTATTTTCCATGCTCGAACGAAGCATATCGAAATTGATTATCACTTCGTTCGAGAGAAAGCACTTCGTAATGAGCTTATTGTTTCATTTGTTGCAGGAGAACATCAACTTGCTGACATTTTCACAAAAGGCCTTCCCACTCCACGTTTTCTGGCACTCAAAGACAAGCTCATGGCTCATTCACCACCTTGAGCTTGAAGGGGGGGTATTAAACCAGCCCAACTAAAGACTGAAGCCCGAAGAGCAACTAAGCCCAATTATCCAGTCAAGCCCATCAAGAGGAATAAAGCCCAATGATATTGAAGCCCAAACGATTTCTGAAGTCTCTCCCGGTCCAAGACCCTTCTAGAAGAAGCTCCTCACTGTCCCAATTGATTCATTGTATTAGGTCAAGTATTGAAACGGTCTTATGACCGTTCATTAACGCGTCTCTTCATTACTTGTATTTATACTTCTTTCTCTCTGATGAAAACCTAGACGGCTCATTCTCTTCTTGTGTTCTCCGTCTCTTTCACCTTCTTTCTCTCTATGAACAAACCCTAAATCTTTCAATTAGAAGACATTTGTGAACAATTTCTAAAAGTTTGGATACTAACAGTAACAGGTAACACAAGAAGTTTCAGAATGAGCCTACATCATAGTCAATGCTAGGATGTCCCTATAATAGATGGTACTACAAGGTGGTGAGTTGTGTAACTAACCTTAAATTGGTAATAGTCGATACAAAAAAAACAGTTGATGCAACTCGATCACTGTCATCTGAGGTTTATCCCAAGTAATAAATTATTGGTTAGTGAAGCAACTCAATTCGTGTGCAAGGAAGTGAAGAACATCATTACTTCCTCCGTTTCTTCTCGAATGTCCTGGTTTGACTTTTCAACCCATAAATTTGTCACTTTGACTCGGTGATTTTTATAGCAAAACGAAATAATTTTTTGGAATTTTTTCCACGGTGTTGAGCAAAGTTTAATCTGCAAGACCATATAAAGATTACTGAATTCTTGTATCATTTTGCTAATCAAATCACCGGGTCAAAGTGACCAAGCGAAAAGTGACAAAAAGTGAAGTAAGCTGAAAGAGAAGAAACAGAGGTAGTATAACGTAAAAAAAAAAGTACTACATGAGATTAAATCACCTGCAGGGCTTCTTCTTTCTTCTTCGGCCATCACTAGGAAAAAGACCTGCCTGCACAAGATTATATATGTTACAAGCACAAACTTTATTTATGCATGCACAGTTAGCCCAAACACTGGAGATCGAAAAACTAGGTATAAATTAAACCGTTCTCACTAAATCAACTACTAAACTTCATGCAAATTTTGCATGCATAGTTGCCAATTAGCCAAAATAGCATGTACTTTTAGCTACCGGGAGGAATTACCTTCAGTAATTTGTTGAAGTTTTTGTAAGAGTACTACTTGATAGGTCCAGTGTTAGCTTCATTGTTGCACTCAATTCAATTATTTTCATGACAAAGAATTCCACATTAAATCTCTTGAAGCACAGAGTGCTATTATTGACCAAATGATATATATTGGAAAACCAACCATCATGGTTCACACAGTTGTTGCATCTTCAATGATAGGAGCACCGTGACAAACTCATGATACATCCAATAAGTGAAGAAAAAATTTGGTCATTGATGTCTGCCAAACAAACATCAGCCTGAGGTCCAAATCTTCCCACATAAAAATATCATCGTACTGGTGACACGGCCTCATTTGAACACGGCTCTCGTATGAATAAAGAAAATGACGCCTACTACTTCTTCTGTTTATTCTGGAATGTCCTAATTTAACTTTTCAGCCCGCAACTGAGTCGCTTTGACTCAGTGATTTAGATAGCAAAATGATATAATTTGGATTTTTTTCCCATGATGTTGTAGAGTAAACTCTAAAAGATCATGCAAAGATTACCCAATTCTTGTATCGTTTTGCTAATCAAATCACTGGGTCAAAGTGACCTAGTAAATAGTGACAAAAAGTTAAATAGGCTGAAAGAGAAGAAACAGAGGTAGTACTAAACAAATATGCAACTTCTTCTGGATGACTGTCATTTTAGACATGCCGGCACAAAAGTGATAAGATTACAAACATAGATAATTGCCTTTCCTGAATATGCAATTGTTCTAGATGACAGTCTTTCTAGACTTGCCGGCTCAAAGGTGAGAATATTACAAAGATAGATATTGTCTTTCTAGTTAGGCATGGTGATACTTAACTAGTGACCAAAACCTAAGAGAACCACAAGCATAAAGTACTATAGATCTGAGAGATTGAGGGGAATGAATCAAGAACAGAGCAGAATGAAGGTGGTGTTGTTACCTTGGTTGGCTCATGGTCATATTAATGCCTTTCTAGAGCTAGCCAAGAAGCTGGCAAAGAGGAACTTCCAAATCTACCTATGTTCTACACCAATTAATCTCACTTCTATCAAGAAAAGAATCACTGAGGAATACTCTGGTTCCATTTAACTTGTTGAGTTCCACCTACCTTCAACTCCTCAACTCCCTCCACACTACCACACCACAAATGGCCTACCTCCCCATCTCATACAAACCCTAAGGATAGCCCAAGACGCTGCAGGACCTGAGTTCATGTCCAACGTCCTTAAAACCCTAACCCCAGATTTACTCATCTATGACTTCAACCAAGGATGGGCAGCAACCGTTGCTTTATCCAATAACATACCTGCTATTATGTTTCTATCTGGAGGAACCGCTACGCTCTGTTCTGGGCTCCATTATTCGCTACGTCCTGGCGTGGAATTCCCATTTTCAGCTATGCAACTTCAAGAATATAATGCCAAGAAGTCCCGTGAGAGAGTCCAGGCCATGAAAGGAATAGACGCACGCTTCAACGAAGCCCTGGCGAAATCTGGTGGAATCCTTCTGTTCAATACTTTCAGAGGAATTGAAGGTAAGTATATCGATTATTTGTCAGTCTTAATGGAAAAGAAGATTGTTCCGGTCGGTCCAATCATCCAAGAAGCTGCTGCCAGGGATGATGATGCAGAAGAAGAAGATATTGAAATTATGCGATGGCTTGGGAAGAAAGAAGAGTCATCAACAGTGTTTGTTTCATTTGGGAGTGAGAGCTATTTGTCAAAGCAAGAAATGGAAGAGATGGCTCATGGGTTGGAGCTCAGTGAAGTGAATTTTATATGGGTGGTTCGGCCTCCTCCTCAAGGTGGAGGAGATGAAATTGGTAGTACCACCACCATTACCATTGAAGAAGCTTTGCCTGATGGGTTCCTTGAGAGAGTAAGAGGTGGAGACAGGGGTTTGGTTGTTGAGGGCTGGGCACCGCAGGCAAAAATACTTGCACACCCAAACTCTGGTGGATTTGTGAGCCACTGTGGGTGGAATTCTATAATGGAGAGTTTAAAATCTGGGGTTCCAATTATAGCGGTGCCTATGCATTTTGACCAGCCATACAATGCTAGGCTTTTGGAGGAGATTGGTGCTGGTTTAGAGGTGAAGAGAAACGATGATGGGAGGCTAGACAGAGATGATATAGCACAAGTCATAAGGAAGGTTGTGTTGGAAAAAAGCGGTGAAGAAATAAGGATCAAAGCAAGAGAATTAAGTGAAACTATACGAATGGAAGGAGAAGAACAGATAGATGTGCTGGTGCAAGAATTGAACCAACTTATCAAGGAAACAACGATAACCTAGAACTACACTAGGCTTTTATTAATGTATTCACTGTTCCCTAACGTTCTTATCCTAGTTGCCTTCAGTTTGATACCCCCTTAAAGTTCACTGTTACGCGTGTGGTACTAGATGTGTTTTATGGGCTCCGAGTACCCATTAAGTGTTGGGTTTTTTGGTTGATTCAAAATCCTAGCATGGGATGGTCAAAGGAGTCTATAGTTTTGGAAGTAATTACATTACTTTGACAACAAGGAATCTCTTTGATTCCTTGTAGGGGTCTACTTTGGCTAATATATTTGGTAGTGTCCTTATTGGGTCAGGAAACAATTTAGGAATTATTTCCTAGTTTGTCTCGGATTAGTTTTGGACATTACTTGGGCTCCAAGTATTTTACTAGTATATAAGTAGATGCTAGGGTCATGACTTGGTGTGTGCTTGTAATTGGTATTAGCTTCTCATCAATAAATTGGGTTAATTTGGTCGTGGATGTAGCTAGTCTTAAAACTAGTGAACCACGTTAAATTTCTTGTGTTCTTGATCCTACTCTTGTTTTTCCTTGTTTTCTCTTGCCTCTCGCGTATCGGAACTCTAACAAGTGGTATCAGAGCCAGGTTACGTCGAGATTCAAGAGGAGCTTGGCGAGTTCGTGATCAAGATTTGTCGGGTTTGATGGAAGATCGGGTTTCCGCTGGTTGGCCTCTGAAACAGGGGGTGCAAGCACACCAAGCCTTTGTTGGGAGGCTATCGGGTTCCTTGTTGGGGGAGCTATCGGGCTCTTGTTGTGGAGCATCGGAATTGTGGATCTAGTTTTAGTACATCCGGCACACTTTCGGTTCCGGAATGCGTCAATCGATATGGCGTGCTCAACCCGGCGAGTGATCTGGATCTATATCTGGATTTGGCGGCTAAGAGGATTCAAGTCTAGGTGGAGGCGGCTCGAATCAACTAGCAAATTGAGGGAGAAACGTCATTGGAAGAGGGAGTGTCCTAAAAATTGTTCACCTGTAGATCTCGCTTCAGGTGGAGGAGGAGAGACGCTCAAGGTTGGTGATGATCTCTAGGCCCCTTGAGGGCGGTTTGGGCTCCAGGCATGGAGCATGGGCGCGTGTTATTGGGCACGTGGATTGGTGGTGTGTTATTGTGCACACATCGGTTGGTAGCGCGATTGGATCTTGGATTGGCGCGATTCGGTTATTGGTTTTGTGCGCATTGGTGCGGGTGGCGGCGCAAATTGGCATGACATTGTTTGATAGACACTTTTGTCACTAAGTGTCATTGGAGTGACGTTGGGGTATGCATTAGTCATGGTGCATTAGGGAGCGTTTATTGGGAAACATTGTCTTTGTGTTTGTTGAAGACGCATAGACGCGCTTGTTGGGGCGTATTGGGAGTGTGTTCAAAATTCCGCAAATTGGGAATACACTCGGATTGGGGTTTTTTGGATTGATGAGAAGAATTGGTTCGGTAGCTATGGAATTTGAATCAAGGTGGAGGTTTGTTGGGTTTTTTGGTTGATTCAAAATCCTAGCATGGGATGGTCAAAGGAGGCTATAGTTTTGGAAGTAATTACATTACTTTGACAACAAGGAATCTCTTTGATTCCTTGTAGGGGTCTACTTTGGCTAATATATTTGGTAGTGTCCTTATTGGGTCAGGAAACAATTTAGGAATTATTTCCTAGTTTGTCTCGGATTAGTTTTGGACATTACTTGGGCTCCAAGTATTTTACTAGTATATAAGTAGATGCTAGGGTCATGACTTGGTGTGTGCTTGTAATTGGTATTAGCTTCTCATCAATAAATTGGGTTGGTTTGGTCGTGGATGTAGCTAGTCTCAAAACTAGTGAACCACGTTAAATTTCTTGTGTTCTTGATCTTGCTCTTGTTTGTTTCTTGCTTTCTCTTGTTTCTCGCGTATTGGAATCCTAACATTAAGTTATTCCACGTAGGTGACATCGGAATGATTTCATTTGCAAGACTGATTTCATGAACCGAATACGTATAAATTCTGAATTTCTTTAAAATATTTTCACGCAAGTATGAATCCATTAAAGATTACCAGCCAGGGGGGAAGAACCTTCAAAAGCTAACCTTCTTACTCTGAAGCTGTAAACACAACCTTAAGCCCAAGAATCAGTCTCCAAAAAATGCCCAATAACCTGACAAAAACATCAAACCATCAGTGTGTAAATCCTAACGTTAGAATGATTTAAGAGAGAGTGAGAGTGAATCACATCGTGACGACCCGGTCTCACATTCAATATTAAATTATCGATTAAACAATTAAAAATAGGCAGTTCATCTCATCCGCCTACCACTTGCAGACAACCAGATGCTACACCACTAGTCCGCACCTATCACTCGTGCGTAAAAAGCTGATAACCAAGTATGTGACTGAATCACTTCAATGATGATATTTACACAATAAATTACGACAAGATGCTAAAAGTGATAAATTTGTCAGCCCAAATTTTCTGGCGGAGGACTGCAATTAACTCTATGGTCAGTTTCAAGTCCATATTTAGGATAAGCAAGGCAAGTACTTGGGATCCACGAAGGACGTCAAGTTAACAAAGGGGGAGAGCGTTTTAAAGAAAAGCTTAAAAGCTGGAAGTTAAATATCCTCTCCATTGCAGGAAGGTGTATCCTCTTTAGAAACTGTCTAAGCTCGATTCTGATCTTTCTTTTTCCAATTTTTAGAGCGCCACAATACTTCCTGAAGAAGCTGCAGAAGATCCTTTCGGCTTTCCTTTAGAAAGGGGAAAACAGTAAGGGCATCCATTGGAAAAATATGGGATTACTGATGCAAGCCATTGGCCTAAGGCGGGCCTTGGCTTCAGGTCCCTTAGAATCACCAATGAATCTCTTTTGGCAAAAGCGGCAAATAGAATTCAGCAAAGACCAAATTCTCTATTAGCACAAGTGTCGATAGGAAATTACTACCAAAGAGAACCCTTCAGCTCAGTAAAGAAAATGTTCCAACGCTTCTTGGGGTTGGAAAAGAATCCTTTGGGGGAAAAAATAGTTACAACAAGGCCAACTCTGGATACCAGGTAACGGAAGCGCAATCAGGCCATTCAAAGACAGCTTGATTCCCAAAATGTTTGCATCCACCCTCACTAACCTTTTCACAACCATTACCAACCCCACTCTCAGCCTTTTCTACAACCATAGCAGGACAGAATGGCTTATAGCTTTGTTAAAGATTTCTTTGATACAAATCCCTTAAGGACCAACACATGTTGCCCAACTCGAAGGACTTTGATGCCGCGTGGAACAACCACTCTAAATTAGGAACAAAAGCATAGACTTTTTATGATATGGAGGGCCTTCGAAAAAAAGGAAGAGACGCTTCACTTCACCAGCCCGAGTGTGTTAGCAGCAGAATTAAGGACAATGCTGGAACTCTGAACTGGGCACATGACAATCATCACCATGATGCTGTGGTTGCCAGACTGTCAACATTATTCACGGACTGAAACACAAAAATTCCAGCTAAGACATGGCGACCCTGTTTCAGGACATCCAGCAGCGCGTTCTATCCTTTAACAACATCACTGTTTTGAATGCTTCCCGGGAGGGGGTTTCAGAGGCAGAATTTCTGGCAAAAATAAGGCTTGGGAGAGCTCAGGCATCACCCTGAAAGGGAGTAGGATAATCAGTCAAATATTGCACCTAGGTGACGTTCTTTTTTTCTTTTGTAACCCGTGTTTGTTCTTTTTCTTTCAGTGATATTCTGCTACTTCTACTCAAAAAATTTACTAAAAGTAGATAAAAATTGAAATAATCATTCTCAAAATACAGTATAGTTTAATAGTAATTTCTAAATCACTCAAACTAGCACATGATTTAAGAACACCCGTATATAAACACTCTGCCACATTGGTAAGTAGAAAACTCAAATTCTTAATATTAGTAAAACGAAATATCCATCTTCTACTCAACACTCAAAACTACATGTATATTATAATTTATTGATTCCAGAAATCGTATTATGGATGTCGAAAGATATTTCACAACTTAAGACAATATTTGTATCTGTTTAAAACTTCCACTCAACTGCATATATTTTCTTGTCAGCAAATTTATCACAAACAGCACTAAAAAGTAGTGATGACAATAGACATTAACTGAAATAGTCGATAATATCGCGTATAAGCAGCTACTAAATCACATTTTACTAAAGAAACACGTATTTAAATAATTTTGACAGGCAACTGGGAGAGATGATGATGATGAATATTTATTGGAGGTGACAGCGCGGACGTAGTTGGCAAACAAGAAGATTGGGATTTTTATTATTTTTATTGGTTTGAGATATAAGCGGCATTGTTTCTACATGAACAATTACTATATGCTGAATAAGGCGACATACCAATTTACCAAACCATTAATTAGGTAGTTTTGAAACTCAGGAATCTCAGAATTACTTTTAAATCAGTGTAGGAGATCACAGTAGTCAATATCCACGGTAATCTATGTCCTGTTGCCATCCAGGTTGGGTTTCACTGCAATCTTTGCCTATCATACACCAGTATCGTCACCATTAAAACATTCTGGACCTTTCTAGCGCAAGGGCAAGGCCTTACATTGTACTACATGAAGGTAGGAAACCATTTTGAATACTATGTAAATAATAATATTTAAAAAACTTTTTATTAGTAAACATAACATTTTAATGAATAATTAAATATTCTGAGAAATGGTGCCATGGTTTAGCCGGCCCTGTATAATGACAAACACAATATAGTCCACAGGCCTAATTCATGTATGATATAAGACAAGTTCATAGATTTGTAAGTTTACGATGATACCAACAAGTGGAATAGGAATAAAAAGGCTCCGTTTGGTTGGCAGTAAAACATTCTAAGTGTAAAATATACGTTGAGAAAGATTTTCCCTTCAATTATTTTCATGAGTTTGGTTAGCACTTGAATACTTTTTTACTTGTGTATGAGATAAATATAACAATTGCACAATTAGTGCAAATGATTTGTAGTCTCAATGGATAAACAATTGTTATTTGAAAATAGGTCATGGGTACCCTCACAATATACAGTTTGATTAATTAACATTGTCTATATAGTGGTGGAGTTGCATGTGGTGGCGGTGGCGGCAATGGGTGGTGGTCGTGCCGACATGCAATAGGCTGTCCGGAATCCTTTTGCAGCAAAGTCTAGAAACATGTAAATTTTGCACAATTTTATGTTTTACTGTTGGAGATGCCGGTAGTATGATTTATTTTGTAAATTCTGAAGTTATTGCTAGTTAAATTATGAAAATGTGAGACACATGAAAGGAGAGAGGTAACCTGATATTATTATTATGGACAAGCTGCCATGCTTGCCCAATATCCCTTGTAAACACAAATAGATTATTATTATTATTATTATTATTATTATTATTATTATTATTATTATTATTATTATTATTATTACTGTCGTTGTTGTTGTTGTTGTTGGTGGTGGTGGTGGTGGTGTTATCATTATCATAATGATAATAATAACAATTATTATTATTAGATAAGAATAGATAATCCGTTATTATAATTGATCAGCTGACTTGCTTTTGCATATTCCACCATCAGAATAATTGACCAGCTAGCTTGCTTCCCCTATTTCTCCTTGCATAAACAAGAATAGATCGGTAATATTATAATAATAATTATTACTATTATTACTACTATTATTATTATTATGTTAGAATAGATAATTCGCTATTATAGTTGACCAACTAGTTTGCTTTTGCACGTTTCACAGCCACAATTTTGATTTAGAAATAATAATTGATCAGAAGGCTTGCTTAACTAATTTTCCTCGCATAGAAACAAATATTTCATCATTTAAGGGAAGTTAGTTCGTGTTATTCCTTCCACTAATTACTAGTCAACGTAAAGAAATCGAGAGCAACTTGAAAGTTTATTGACTTAACATGAGTTTGGCAGTGTTTCTCTTGGCAAATTACTTAGTTACCCCAAATAGTTGATTGTCACTGATGTTATGTACTTCTAATAAAAGGAATTATACTTTTGCACGTTCCATGATCATGATTTTATTTACTCTTAGTAAAACCTGACACGCCGCTGGATCCTACCTTCGGTAGGCTATAAATTAACAAAAAAAATAATCCCTTGTTATAATTGAGAAGGTGGCTAGCTTTTACGTTCTATGAAAATGATTTTATATCTATTATAATAATTGTCCAGCTTCTTCTCTTGCATAAACACAAGTATTTCATTATTAAAGGGAAGTGAGTTCTTGTTATTCCTTCCACTGCGATTTGTCAGGCTCTACCACCATCAAAGTTGCTTCACACCCATCTAGAGCGAGCACTGCTACTACAAGAAGAATGAAGGTGGTAATGATACCATGGTTGGCTTATGGTCACATAACACCCTTCTTAGAGCTAGCCAAGAAGCTCGCAAAGAGGAACTTCCAAATTTTCGTATGCTCTACACCCATCAATCTCAAATCCATCCAGAAAATAATCACACAGGAATACTCTGTTTCCATCACACTTGTTGAGTTCCACCTACCTTCAACCCCTCAACTCCCTCCGCACTACCATACCACCAATGGTCTACCTTCCCATCTAAATGATGCCCTAGGAACAGCCCTAGATACTGCAGGACCCAACTTAATCTCCAATATTCTCAAGAGCCTAACCCCAGATTTAGTCATCTATGACATAATCCGGCCATGGGTCCAAACCGTAGCGTCGTCTAGTAATATTCCGGCTGTGGGGTTCATCACACACGGAGCTAGTCTCGCTTGTTGTTGTCTCCAAATGTCCCCACAACAATCGGAGATATGTGGGGATCCCCAATTCAGCCAACATTACAGAGATGTCCTACAGAAATCTTTTAAAATCCTCATGTGTAATACTTTTAGAGGAATTGAGGGAAAGTACATCGATTGCTTGACCGGTTTGCTGGACAAGAAAATTGTTCCAGCGGGTTTTCTAGTTGAAGAAGAAGAAGCCACCACCGCCATGGATGCCATAGAAGACGAAGAAGAAACAAACATCTTGAGATGGCTGGGGGAGAAAGAAGATTCGTCAACCGTGTTTGTTTCATTTGGGAGCGAGTGTTATCTATCCAAGCAAGAAATAGAAGAGATAGCTCATGGGTTAGAGCTCAGCAAGGTCAACTTCATATGGGTGGTCAGGTTTCCTCACCATGGCGACGATGGAGGTGACGAAAACAAAACTACTACTACTACTACTAGCAGCATCCAAGAAGCCTTGCCTGAAGGTTTTCTACAGAGAGTATGTGACAGGGGATTGGTTGTCGAGGGTTGGGCCCCACAGGCTAAGATCCTAGCACACCCGAGCACTGGTGGGTTTGTGAGCCACTGTGGTTGGAATTCTACAATGGAGAGTCTGAGATATGGGGTTCCAGTGATAGCAGTGCCTATGCAGCTTGACCAGCCCCTCAATTCTAAGCTTTTGGTGGAGGTTGGGACTGCTGTGGAGGTGAAGAGATCAGAAGATGGGGATGGGACGCTAGACCAACAAGATATAGCTCAAGCCATAAGGAAGATTGTTGTTGACAAAAGTGGTGAAGAATTAAGGATCAAGGCGAGAGAATTCAGCAAGATCGCAAACATGGGAGGAAAGAAACAGATTGATGACCTGGTGCAAGAGTTGACCCAACTTATCCAGACAACAAACTTTATCTAGTACCACATTGGACCAGTAAGGATTCTTATGACAAAGATTTCAGGTTCCCCTTTTTCTTTTCTTTTCTTTACTTTGACTTCACTGTCTAAAGTGGTTCCAAATCAATGTTATGAAATAAATATGTACTTGATTGCAAATAAAGAAAAGATAGAACATGAAGAAAATAGCTTCTATTTTACCCTCCATATGTTAACTGCTAGAGTTCTGTGCACATCAAATTTCAATATCATTTGGGTATCCACTTACCCAAAGGTCAACCTTATGAGTTAGTGTCTGTATCATACTATATTAACCATGTACATCCTGTCGACCATCCCGACATAGGACAACCGCTCACACATGATACTCAACAACTTTCCCCTTACTGTGTAATCCCTTGAACATGCTCCCTATCGCCCGAAAGCTCTTGCCGAATTTCTTGGTATCATCGCTTATGTGATAAGAGCACCAGACCACCATCTGAAAGGCCACCTGCCATGGCAACACAAGAATTTGATGGTCTGCAAGAACACCAGGTCCGCCATTCACGGAAATACCCGTCCATGAGAACACCGCAAATTCTCAACACTCTATTCAACATGGCAGCGCACACAAATCATTGGGTCTGATACTACTTGTAAGTAGATTAAGCATCAAGTGAGAGGACCACCATAGTATGATTTGAGACACCCACTCACCCAAAATATCAACATTAAGATGTCGGGCCCAAATCATACTACCTCTGTCTCCTCTCTTTCTTCCTAGTTTGACTTTTTGATCTGTAACCGGGTCAAAGTGACCCAGTGATTTGTGATTTGAATAAAACGATACAATTTTTTGATAATTTTTTCATGGTGCTGTAGAGTAAAGTAATAGATTACCAAATTCTTGCATCGTTTTGCTAATCCAATCATCGTGTCAAAGCGACCAAGTGAATAGTGGTAGAAGTCAAACCAAGAAGAAAGGAAGAAATTAGAGATAGTACAATATTAACTATACACATCTTGTCACCATCCTGATGTGAGACAATTACTCACTCGTAATAACTATCAAGATGGTGATCGAAAACTATGCAATAACTTAAGTATGGAGATTGCAATTGGATAGGAGAGAGAGAGAGAGAGAAGAGTGACAGTGGATGTGAAGAAAAACTCTGTATGTTTCTATGATTGTAAGAGCAAAATAAATCCAAATCTTTCCTTCTAGATGCCTGATAACTTCCCACTAGGAGTTATCGGGAAACCTACTTGAGGGGTATTTGTGTCATAAATGAGCGTTTTAGCCGGATTTTAGCCTGGATTAGCCTTGGAATTCACGACTTGCTGTTTTGAGCTTTTTATGCATTACTGCTTTATTTCACGCATTTCGAGATATGATCACGGGTTTATGTTCGTGTTGTCTATAAAGGAACATAATTTGTGTAGGAGTCGGGAATGAAGCAGGATTGTAGGGGCGAGAGCCGAGAGAGCTGAAAACGCCAGAACCGAGAATGACCGGGATGAGCTCGGTTGACAATATCTTGAGCTCTACTTGGAGTTTTGAAGTGAAACCAGCGGCAGAAGAAAGAAGACGTCAAGGGCTTTCCGAAAACAGGTTATCGTGCTAAAACGGAGTCCGGCGGAAGAACCGACTCCCGTCTAAGTGTGGGTCCGAGACGGGCCACGCCCAAGTAAGAGTATCGGTTTCCGGTGTCCAGAGTCGTGAGCAACTATTTCATGTTTGTGACAATTTGCGGGACAATTTTGGCCTAGGGGTATTTTGGTCATTTTGGCACCGGGCCCGGGTTTTCGGAAACTCGAGGTTGGATTTTGGCGCCCAGATTCAGTCTGCAGTCTTTCTAGGACCAGAGTCAGGATTGGGCAGAATTTGGAGCGATTTTGACCCAGGGGTATTTTGGTAATTTACAAGTTTCGGGTCAAAACGCAGTCCGAGAAGCTTCTGTCTGCGTGGCTGACTGCCAGCCACGCAGCAACCACGCAGCCATCCACGCAAGCTGAGAGGAAGAAGAGAAGAAACTGCAGACACGCAAGCCAGACGACCCCTGTCTGCGTGGCTAACTGCCACCCACGCAGCAGCCACACAAGCAGGGGGGTTAGAGAGAGATTTTGGTGCTGGCAGAGACCCTGCTGCATGGCTGCTGCGTGGCTAATTGCCAGGGACGCAGACAACACGTTTTCCGAGACAGTTTCGGCCAGTGACAATTTCGTAATTTCAGCCAGTTTTCCGGAAGCTTCTCAAGCACTATATAAAGGAACGTCCCGAGCTCGTTCTAAAAACAAACAATACACCCAAGGCGATTCGGAGTACCCCTGGAGAGCACGGAAGCACGGATCCAGATTTCAAGAACACTTGTTTGATCTCACTTCTCTCTTTTATTTCAGAACATTGTTAATTAGTTATGTCGTTTAGTAGCTAAACTTTTTACCTAGGTTCACCGAGAACCTAGGGTTTCGTATTCAGAATCTAGTTTTATTCTCGACTATGGATTTATGATCTCAGGATCTTAATATCAGCAGTTTTATTCGTTATTTTGTCTTTGATTTTATTGTCATGCATGCTCGGCTTTATCACCCAGAATTGCTACAGACCTGACCGGGTAGGTGAAAACGTTTGATTAGAGTTAGGAAAAGAAGACAGAATTTAGCACCTTACCCCGATGGAACCACCAGAGAAGGGGAGATAGGACTAGCCTAAAAACGTTAGACCAACTGTTACGGTTTTTGACCGAGGCCTTTAAGGACAGGTTAGAAACCCTAACAGACTTAGAATGAGATTGCAGATTTAGGTAGCTTAACGAGATCCGAAAATCTGCAGAATTGTGATAACGTGCAGGAAAAGAAAAGATATTGCACAATCGGTACGTGGCACGGATAAGTGACTAATGTGTGTTTTCATATCGAAAAGAACGAAAAACTGAAGAGACATTAGGGGATCCCGGGACCTAGTACCTTAAACCCCAGTTTCACAACTTCAAGCTTATTCAGAATATTCTCACAAAAAGATTTACTTTTCAGTTATTTACATGCATTACTTAGTTTACAATCACAAACTCAAACAATTCCTCCTTTTCACACTCTGATAGTTAAACCCGACTGCTAGAAAAGACCTGAAATCGTCCTCGTGGGAACGATAACCCGAGTTGAAATACACCCGGTATTACCTGATTCGTACACTTGCGACAACACGCTAATATTCGCATCAATACCCCATTAACACGTCTCTCACTTGCAAGTACGCAGTCGCTTTCCTAGCATATAATATTAAGTATTTTTATTAAGAAAAGTGTCGGAAATCATGCATCATCTATCTTCTTGCATTCTATTAAATATTTACCATATAATATTAATGTTGCTTTCGGTAATTAATCATCTCTTTAAATATAACCAGTCTTCTTAAAGTTCTTGATGCTCCTTCATATAATGCATTAAGAACAGAACTATTACGTTTAACTATAATTAGAAAGTCATGGGAGGAACCTCAGAGACAGTACTAGGAGCATCTTAACGCTTCCATGGTTAGGCAATGGTCACCTAGCAATTTCCTAATGATGCATAATCTTGATCAAATCTCTGCATGGAGGCTGTGAAGACGTATCATGACATCATTTTGATCAAAACTAGTTGAGAGATTGTAAGGAAACTCCAAAGAATATCAGTCTATTTTGGCCAACAAGAGGATCCAACCTGTCGGTTCACTTGTTCAAGAACACGAGGAAGAAGGGATGAGGGCATCTGGCTTGGGAGAGAATGAAGAGCCATCAACTGCATTTGTTTCTCTTGGGAGTGAGTATTTTCCACCAACGAAAGAAATTGAAGTGATAGCACATGGTTTGGAGTTCAGCAAGGTCAACTTCATATGGGTATTGAGGTTTTCCATGTGAGAGAAAACTAGGGTTTGAAGTACTACTCCCGGCAGCATTTCTTGAGGGATTACGTCGAGGACAGGTTTGTTCTTGAGGGTGGGAACCGACTGCTTAAACTCTTGGAACATAAGCATTGGAGTGTTTGCGACTCATTGTGGATGGAACTTGGTCTTGGAAAGTATAAATCTTGTTGTTCCAATTATAACCATAGCAATAAACATATCATATCTTCCCTAGTTAGACAACTCACTCACTTTTGCATTGTCATTTTTTTTTTTTTTTGAGAAATTGTTTTGTCGTCAACGGGGCTTGAGCCAGTGACCTTATGCAGGGGCTTCCAACGCTCTACCACTTGAGCTACCACCCTAGCTGCTTTTGCATTGTCATTTTTGTCACACTCATTTTTTGTATCATAGCTTTTCCTTAATTGCCTAAAACTCCGTCTCATTCATTAAAGTGGGTCTTACAGCGGTTCTAGAAAACATGCCCTTCAATCCAGCCGGATACTACGACCACAGAAGCAAACCTTTCTACCCAACAGCAACACAGAGTGCCTGAAAGTTCTGCGAATGAGTAAGTCAAGACACAGCAAATACAACTAGAGAATCGCGGATACAAAATGGCTGTCATATGCTTCTCTAGGTAACCACTTCCAGTTTTCAACTTAGGAAAATAAGTCAAGCAGTACCGTATATAAACAAATTGCACCAAACATAGTTTATGATCTGTGAAAGTTAACAAAACTCCAAAACTGGTCCAATAGAATCTAATCATTTTTTCTTACCAACGAAAGTGAAGAACATCATTATAACGTAAAAAGTACATAAGATTAGATCACCTGCAGGACTTCTTTTTCCTCCATAGCTTGGAAAAAGACCTGCCTGCACAAGATTGCAGGATATAAGTACAAAACCATAAACTATCTAAACAAGCCTATGTAGCCCAAAAAGGTTATAAAATACTAGACCTAAAAAACACAATATCGAAACACTGAAGCCCAAAACTGTTCCCAACAAGTACAAGCCCACATGGATAATTTATTTAGTTCTTTAAGTTAACGTCCCAATAAGGTTCGGCTTTTTTGTGCTAGGCCCAAAAGTTGGCATAATTAGCAAAATTTCAAGTATTTTAGTCATTTTGATGCTTTCTAAATTTGGTACAGAATCAACACGTATCACAAGCGAACAAGTTCCCAAACTTCATTTTGAAATATTCTGCTTATGTCACCTCCAATCATCCCTTAGACTCACTCCACGCTATCACACTACCAATTTCTTACCCAACCAACTCCTACAAAACCTAATGATAGACCAAGATTGTGTGGGCCCACTTCCCCTCTAACATTCTCGAAACACTAGGTCCTGTAATATCCCAGCTGTCAAGTTCAGTACCACTAGTGCTGCTTCTAGTTCTCTGTTCTACTCTTTAACCTAATTGTCCGGCGTAAAATTTCCCTCTCCAGCTATCCAGCTCCAGGGCTTCCACATCTGACGGTTCCATGAGAAACTTGGGGACCCATAAGTGCTTCAAAGGACCCCTACAGAAGTCATTAAAAATCATTTGATTCAATTCTTCTGGAAGACTCGAAGGCAAGTACATTAATTACCTATCGAAATCACTAGAAAATAAGATTATTTTGGGGACGGTCCTATTGTTGAACAAGAAACCATGGATGACAGGGACGAAGATGCCGAGATCCTGATATAGCTTGGGGAGAAAGAAGAGACATTTTCCGTGTCTGTTTTTATGAGAGTGAGTATTCTCTGACGAAGCAAGAAATGGACGAGATAGCTAATGGATTAGAGATAAGTGAGGTAAACTTCATATGGGTCATTAGGTTCCCTTACGACAAGGAAAGGAAAACTAGAATCAAAGAAGCCTGGCCAAATGGCTTCCTAGGGAGAGTAAGAGATGGAGGTAAGGCATTGGTTGCTTTAGGTTGGGCCACACAGGCAAAGATACTGGCACAACCAAACATGGGTGCATTTGTCAGTCCTTCTCTCTCTGTATCCTACTCTCTCTGCAGCTTTGTAGCCCACATGTGATTAGCTTAGATGGTGGGGGTGAGGCCAAGGTGGTGGAACTTAGAATCTTCACCCAATTCTCAGTTTGACGCATGGGAGCCAAATTCAGAGGATATGAATTCGGTAATGCTGTCACTGAAGAAACTTTGTCTGATCGGTTCCTTGAGAGAGTAAGAAGTGGAGAGTTCACAAACCAAGATTCTGACACACCCGGACACTGCTGGGTTTGTGAGCCACTGTGGGTGGAATTCTACATTGGACATTCTTAAATTGGGGTTCCAATTATCGCAGTTCCTATGCATTTTACAGGAGGTGAAGAGAGATGATGATGGTGCAGGATGCTGGAGCTTGACTGGAGGTGAATAGAGATGATGATGGATGGCTAGACTAGACAGAGCAGATATAGCACAAGTCATAAGGAAGGCTGTCTTGGACTAAATTGGTGAAGAAATAAGGATCAAAGCAAGAGAATTAAGTGAAACTATAAGAATGGAAAGAGAAGAATATATATATATATATATATACTGGTAAATGGATTGACACAACTTAGCATACCAACAACTATAATCTAGAACTACACTAGTGCAACCTTCTTACTCTTAAGCTATAAGAGCACAACCTTAAACCCAACAATCAGTCCCCCAAAGATGCCAAGTAATCTACCGAAAGCATCAAGCCGGTCAATGCGAAATCCCTCTGTAGAGTGATTTAGAGAGACCGACATCAAGAAAGGAGGAGAGATGGTGGTGATCACGATGTATGTGACGGTGCGTAAATTTTATTGTTAATGTTATTAAAAATGATCAGCATTGTCGATGAGATAGGATATAGTCAGGATATAGGATAGCAAACCTTAATTTGGTAGTTTTAAAACTTAGGAATCTCAGAGCTACCATTAACAGTTACTATAAGGTGAATCGGGTGAGACATCAAACCATAATAAGGTAGTGTCGAAACTTGCGAATCACGTGAAACTTTAATTTCTGAACCGACCGGACCAGCCGGTCTAACCGGTCCGAACGAGGCCCGTGTCGTGTATCAGCACGCTTTGATGATTGCACGCTGCCATGCATTTAAACCAATCAAAACCACTGTTTTACAAGCACACTAAGGTGGTTCTAATCAACTTCAACTACCAATGAGGAGGCTTGAACCTGCATCCAGTCTATAAGACGAAACCAGACCCAGTTTTTATATTAAGTGTAAAACTCAATCATGACATATTTAATAATAAATGTGGATTTAATATTACCATTTATTGCTTATAAGAACGGTAGTAAGCAATAAATGTTTCTACGACTTTTGTGACGATTTTTTTTTTTTTTCTGCAATCTCATTTCAAGAAATTTACTTTATAATAGATGATTTATTCAGTGTTAATACTTCAGCATATATCCAATTGTTGCTTCTTCAACATTTTTGTTTACTTTTCATCATCCACATTTATTGTGTCAATTTCTTCAATTTTAATTTGAACTTCATTTTAATGATATCACAAAGAGAAATGTAACTACATTCAAATTTCATAAAGATTACCGTATTAGTGATTCTCGTCCAATGGAGGCAAGTAAATAAATAAAATATTAACATGCTAGAAATGTGTAGTGTGACAAGGGACACATGTAACACAATTCATATAATGTTGTAAGCTAACAAATACATGCACAATCAATCAAGAAATCCATGTCTTACCAGACATGCTTTTTCCCTGAATAAAAGTAATGATTCTGTACAGTGTATCCTTGAAAGGAACAACCGTTATAATGTATCCCTTTAAATTCCACGGTTATAACGTATCCCTTCAAATTTATTAAGTTCTCAAAAGTTTAATTAAATATAATGTGTCCCTTTAAATTCAACGGTTATAACGTAATAGTGCATAAATTAGCTATTACTTACAGAGTTTAAAGCCTCGTGATGAACATAAATAAAGAAATTCGGTCTTTCTTCCATTACTAGCAGTAAAACAGAGAATAAAATGGAGAGAATAAATCAAGAACAGAGAAGAATGAAGGTGGTGATGATACCATGGTTGGCTCATGGTCACATAACACCCTTCTTAGAGCTAGCCAAGAAGCTCGCAAAGAGAAACTTCCAAATTTTCGTATGTTCTACACCCATCAATCTCAAATCCATCCAGAAAAGAATCACACAGGAATACTCTGATTCCATCACACTTGTTGAGTTCCACCTACCTTCAACCCCTCAACTCCCTCCCCACTACCACACCACCAATGGTCTGCCTTTCCATCTAAAGGGTGCCCTAGGAACAGCCCTAAATACTGCAGGCCCCAACTTAATCTCCAATATTCTCAAGACCCTAACCCCAGATTTAGTCATCTATGACATAAGCCAGCCATGGGTCCAAACCGTATCTTCGTCTAGTAATACTCCGGCTGTGGGGTTCATCACACACGGAGCTAACCCCGCTTGCTGTGGTCTCCAATTGTCCCCACAACAATCGGAGATATATGGGGATCCCCAATTCAGCCAACTTTACAGAGATGTCCTACAGAAATCTTTTAAAATTCTCCTGTGTAATACTTTTAGAGGAATTGAGGGAAAGTACATCGATTGCTTGACCGGTTTACTGGACAAGAAGATTGTTCCAGCGGGTTTTCTAGTTAAAGAAGAAGCCACCACCGTGGATGACATAGAAGAAGCCAACATCTTGAGATGGCTAGGGGAGAAACAGGAGTCGTCAACCGTGTTTGTTTCATTTGGGAGCGAGTGTTATCTATCCAAGCAAGAAATAGAGGAGATAGCTTATGGGTTAGAGCTCAGCAAGGTCAACTTCATATGGGTGGTCAGGTTTCCTCACCATGGCGACGATGGGGGTGACGAAAACAAAACTACTACTACTACTAGCAGCATCCAAGAAGCCTTGCCGGAAGGTTTTCTACAGAGAGTAGGTGACAGGGGATTGGTCGTCGAGGGTTGGGCCCCACAGGCTAAGATCCTGTCACACCCGAGCACTGGGGGGTTTCTGAGCCACTGTGGTTGGAATTCTACAATGGAGAGTCTGAGATTTGGGGTTCCAGTGATAGCAGTGCCTATGCACCTTGACCAGCCCCTCAATGCTAAGCTTCTGGTGGAGGTTGGGACTGCTGTGGAGGTGAAGAGATCAGAAGATGAGGATGGGAGGAGGCTAGACAGACAAGATATAGCCCGAGCCTTAAGGAAGGTTGTTGTTGACAAAATTGGTGAAGAATTGAGGATCAAGGCAAGAGAATTCAGCAAGATCGCAAAAATGGGAGGAGAGAAACAGATTGATGACCTGGTGCAGGAGTTGACCAAAATTATCCAGACAACAAACTTTATCTAGTACCACATTGCACCAGTAAGGATTCTAATGACTAAGATTTCAGGTTCCCTTTTTCTTTTTTCTTTTATTACTTTGACTTCATTGTCTAAAGTGGTTCTAAATCAATGTTATGGAATAATTAAGCACTCCTATTGGTCAAGGATTCCAAAGGGGTCAAGAGTCCGCAAGCACAGTTTCTAACTTGTCAGGGTCAATGACCACATTATTATGTGCCTAACGTAAGGGTCATATGATGCAATCTAAATGGTCCAAAGATTGGTAATGTGGAACTAAACGATAGCTACTTGTCTTCTACAAATACAACTTAACATTCCACATTATGAACGGCAAAGAGAAACCGGATCGCATGTTAGCTTTATGCAATACAAGAACTAAAATGAGCATCAGTTGTGTTATCACTCTTATGTAATACAGTTTGGAGTAGGCAATGACAGAGATACATAAAATATAAACAAGCAAGGATGACAGCAAAAGTTATATAAACTTCATTACTTATTTTAAGTAAACAATGGAAGATGAATTAGTTACAAGAAAACCAGCTACTATTTCATTGTACTTATTGGTGAAAGACCCTGACATATCTGTTACCACAAACTTTAAACAAACTAACCTTTGAAAAATCCAAATTTCTGAATGAGATTTCTGGTGTTCCCTCTCCCATTTGCCAAGTTCCCTCTCCTATTGGCCTAGTTCGCAACCTCGTGCCTGCAAAGCAGCGATTCACAGGTTAAGAAATCTTTCCACGAGCACATATGAGGAGATATGGAAACCCAATCAGAGTCAGATGAGCTCAAAATGCAGAAAGAAAGGCTCACTATGTTGAAGATGATTCGGATCTCGGAAGGATTCATAGCTGCGTACTGTGTCTCCAGAGATCGGAAACGGAGGAGATGCGAGAAGTGAAGGAGATTGATTGAATTCGCGAGTCGAAACATCGATGGCGAGAGAGATCTGAAGATCGATTCTGGGCGCGATACGTTTGCTGCTGCTATTTCGGATGAGATCTTTCATGACCTAGGGCTTCTTTGATCGACCTACAAAAAGGTAAAGTGCAGTTGTGTGTTGTTAGAGGCTTAGCGCTTCAATTTAAATTTATATACAATTTAGTTCCTGTACTTTCGTATATTACAGCTTCACCCCTGCATCTTCGATGTATTCATGATTTTGTTGAATCATCTCTCAAAAAAAATTTGTTCAAAATTCAAAAATCTAAATAAAGATGAAATATTATTTAGAAAAAGAGAAGTGATGGTGCTTTATATTATATTCAATAATGGTACATTTTTGTCCCTCTAAAAAGATATAAAAATGTGCGTCTTATTTTTCAATAATTTGTAGTATTAATTGAGATTGGACTAAATATCGCTGTGATACTATGTTCTAAGTTAATTTTAGCATTAGCACTAAATGGAGAAAATATGGTCATTGCATAGTGTAGTAGTTAGATTTGACTATTTATACATTAACACTGAGTTAATACCACATAAAGTCAAACACATTATTAATTATAATTTAGCTAATCCAACTCGATTCAATTTCTGCTAATCTATTACAATCCAGCCCAATATAGTTAATCCGTAAAACCAGACATTGTTGAGATGAATGTCCTTTTTTCACCCTCTAATTATAGTGTCAGTATAGCTTCTTCGATCAGTGGGGGATCATAGTGGCCATCATCGTACTATATTCTAACATTATTTTTACAATATATTATATTCTAGGTACTATTTGGCTTTTGTTAACTCTCGACGTTTCATCAAAAATTACATATTGTAACGTTCTTTTTATGTAACACTCGCGAAAATGTAATTGTAAGCAAGGGATCATGAGATAACACCATATGCTTGCAATATGATTTCGTTTTCACTAAAATAATACACGAGTAGATTTGTTGTTGCTACTATATTCTTAATTCTATTATCGATGGTGCAGTGACGAGTCTTTGGAGTGAAAAAGAATTAAAAAATGGATTATGAAGTAGGAGTGGTCACATTATTCGGTTGATGGTAGTGTAACTCAATCAATAAGTTTAAATGTACTGAGCTTAAATCATCTTGCTGTTTTTTTAACATACGCTTAAATAAATCACACTCATTCTAAAATAAAATAAACTTCGTTGATGATACTTCTTACTCGTCAATGCACCCACTGATGTTTGTTAGGAGAATTATAATTTGTAAGATAGCAAAAATATCCGACAACAAATCAACCATGAACGTAATTTTATTGCTCAAACGCTTCAATTACAAGAGATCAACTATGATTTGATTGTGTGAGCTTCCTGTTATATGGCAAGCCTCGTCTTTGCCTAGATAAATTGAGTAGTTTTAATATCTCGGCATTTTTTAAATAATTAGAATTATAATTCATACTTTTAGCACATGCCAAATAGATCTCAAACTCCGATTTTTAAAATTTTAATTCAAATTATTTATTAGTTTTTGAGCTGACACCAAACAAGCTATATTAGTGATAATATTTATTTGGTGGGGCCATGTTTGAAGAAGTTTGTCATTCCTATGAATCGTAGCTTTGGGGCTAGCTGTGACTAATTGACAAACTAGTGTGGTAAATTAAAGATAGAGTGATAGATTAGGGTTGTGCAGTGTAGTTATAGCCTAGAAAAGACGGAGAACCCATTTTTTTTATTAGGCTAAATTGCATAGGTGGTACCCATAATTTAGTTTTAGTGTGGATTTTGTATCAATGATTTTAATTGCAGCATCTGCGGTACTCATACATTTAATTTGTTCGAATGATAGTACCTGCCGTTAATTTTTCATCCATATGTTGGATGGAGATATGTAAAAAAACTAACATGCCCCTCACTTTCACTCCAATATTTTTTTTTGAAAAATAATACTCCAATATTTTATAAAATTGTAAATTTTACCTACTAAGTGAAAAAATGTTACATAGATTTATTTTAAAATTTTAATTATTTATGTATATATTAAAATAATATTATATGTTCAAAAATACATATTTTCACTAAAAGAATACAAGTTATCTCAATAATTATTTTGTTCGACAGAAAAATTTATAGTAAAATTATTAATTATTACTATGACAAGTAAGTAATTAAATTCAATATAAATAAGATTATATTAAAATTAGACTTTTAAGTAAAAATAATTAATGTTAATTATTACTATGACAAGTAATTTATTCACATATACGTAATATATATAGATATGTGTATGAGTGTACATAAATAAATAAATCAATTCAATATTCTATAAAAGTTATTTATGAAATTTTGGGGGTGACAATTAAAGACACACTAGTCTTTTTACACATTTCCATCCAATTTACGGATGAAAAGTTAACGGTGGGTACCGCCGTTGCAACAAATTGAAAGTAATGGTACTGTTACTGCAGTTGAAACTATGATTACCAAATTCACAAAAAACTAGATATCACTAATGCAATTTAGCCTTTTTTTATTCACTGAAGTTTCTCCCGCCTCGCATTTTTCGACGATTTTAGCGGGTCCACTCTCACTTTCACCCAAATCCTAGGGCTTCAATTTTCTCCCCCATCTGCAACTACGGTGGTGATGATGGTAGATCTCCGCCCGTTTCCGACCTCCGACCACTCCACTTCCTCATTCCGCTCTGCAAAAACCACGGAAGCAGATCCGGTCACTCGTCGCCGTAAGAGTTTGGTCCGGCGGAAACCACACAATGTTCTCGGCGAAGTTGAAATCGTATCTGCAAGTTATGAATCTGTGATTTCCAAAGAATGTGGGCATCAAGTAGAGGTTTAGAGGTTAGGTTTTGGACTCATCGTTGCTTATTTTTTCTCATCACGATTCATACTTCCTGTGTTATCTCAGAATCTTTTCATTTTACTACTATTCACCGAACCACTTTAATTCGGTGATTTAATTAGTAAACGACGCAATAATTTGGTATTCACTGCACAATGTTGTAGAGTAAACTTCACTCTACAGTACCATCAAAAAATTATCAAAAAAATTGCATCGTTTGGCTATCAAAATTATCGGGTCACTTTGACCCGATTGCGAAGGAAAAAGTCAAAAGTGAAGATTCAGAGAGAACAGAGGTAGTATAAAGCAGTGAAATTGCGTACTATCCACCAAATTGAAGTAATAATTGTGTTGCTGGTAACGTCTATTGTAATTGCCATAAATTTGAAGTGCATTGGAGAATGTTCATAACAAGCTGTTAAAGGCATTTTTTTTACCCTAGTAGCGGGCCTGGCAGAAAATGATGTTTTCATGTTTAATTCACTCTACTTGGTTGAAGTGAATTACTATTTTTCTTTCAGAAAATAGTGGTGCTGGCTATGTTTGAAATGGTTTCTTTTTCAGTCAGGGACTTTCTGTTGTTGCCTTGCTAAGATATTTCAGATACCCTACTGTAGTTTGTATGCTTCAACAAAAAGTTAGCTCATCCATCATTTCTGTTATTTCATTATTTGTATTAATATACAGAAAGTTGCAGATTCTCTCAAAGAAAAAAAAGAAAAGAAAAAAAAACTGATTGAAAACACCAGATTGATTAATTTTATACATTCTACTAGGTGGACAGTTGGACCGTGATGACGCTTCCCCGGTTCTCTGTTTAAATTTCGCATTCAAGGATAGACAATGACGATGAAAGGAGCGTCACTTCATATATGGTCTGGAGCCTTGTTATGTCGAATACAACAAATACCAAAATTGTGAGGTTTGCCGTTGGAAATTCTTACCTTAATTCTCTATTGGTTGGAGTAAAAATAGATTATATCATGCTTTACCCTCAGGTTTACCTTTCAGATTCATAGAGTAAGACAGCCAAAATTCCCGGGGTTTTGAGTTTGGACTACTTCCATTTTACTCGCTTTTCATTAATCTATTTCTTGTGAACTATCGCTAGGACCTTACTCCAGTACCGTTGTTTGCTTTGCCTATTTACTTCTTTGTCTCTTAACAACAGTCCTGATCTATTAGTTAAGATTAATTTTCCTAGCCAATTCCCTTCCTTAGCTTCAGAAAGTCAAAAGCCCAAATTCTTATTTAATAGACATGCAAAATCAAAACTGTACATGCACAGCCCATTCGTGGGTTGGCGCAACAACTGATGTATAAGTAATAGTAAAGCAAGCTGCCAAGCTCTGCTCCGAAATAGCTGGGCTGACAGAAATCATAAAATACGACTGAATTAAATTGGTAGCTAGAAGGAGAGATAACAAATAGATTTTCTGGAAAAAAAGAATGTTGCTTCAGGTTGAGGGAATGATAATGCTCAAAATTTGTCGAGTTGTTTCTTTGCACAGCTGCACCAGCTCTTCGACCACCCCATCTACCTGTTCTTTATCTTTCATCTTTATACCCTCACTAAACTATCTTGCTTTTAGCCTTATTGCCTCTCCATCTTCGTACATGATAACCCTCCTTATCACTGCTGCTAACTCTTCTCTGTGTATCATACCATCTTTACCTCTATTCACCTCCAACCCAACACCAACCTCCTCCAAATGTCTGGCATTGACTGGTTGATCATAAAGCATTGGCACAGCTACAATTGGAACCCCAAATTTGAGACTTTCTAAGGTAGCATTCCACCCACAATGGCTAACAAAGCCACCAGTGATTGTGTGTGCAAGAATCTTTGCTTGTTGGGCCCAACCCTCTACAACCAATCCCCTGTTTCCAACCGTCAATCTCGGGAGAAACCCATTTGGCAGAACTTCTTCAATGTTGGTGGTACTAGTTTTCTGATCTCCATGGTGAAAATCTAACAACCCATATGAAATTGACCTCACTGAGCTCTAACCACTGAGCTATCTTTTTCCATTCCTTGCTTTGATAGGTAACACTCACTCCCGAATGAAACAAAAACGGTTGATGACTTTGGTTTCTGCCCAAGCCATTCCATGAACTTGCAACTCTCGATGTCGTTTCCGTCCGGGTCCTGAACAAGTGGACCTACGGGAATGATCTTTTTCTTTTAACCATTAAACTAGGTAAATAGTCGATGAATTTACCCTCTAGTTCTTTGAAAGAGTTTATCAAGATGATTTTGCTAGATTTTTCCAGAGATTAGTAGAAATTTGGGAGTTTCCGGGTGTATGATTTCGGGGAACGCGAATTGAGTAGGGAGTTTCCGGACTAGATAGATGATGAAGGAAACCACAGCGGCAGCAGAGGTGACGAAATGGACGGCAGGGATGTTGAGAGACGACGTGATTGTTGGTGCCCATGGCGTGTGCATGTCATAGATGACTAAATCTGGGTTTAGGGTTTTGAGGAGATTGGATAAGGATTCAGGGGTTGAGCTCTGGAACAAATTGACTAGGGTTTGGTGAAGATGGGGCGGTAGGCCATTGGTTGTGTGGTAATGTGAAGGGAGTTCAGGGGTTGATTGGATGTGGAACTTCACAAGGGTGATGTTTGAAGAAACAGAGTCTTTTTCAATTCTCTTTTTGATGGAGGAGAGGTTGATTGGTGTTGAACATAGGTAGACATGTATTTTTTTGGTTGAGAGTCTTTTGGCTACCTCTAAGAAGGGTGTTATGTGACCATGAGCTAACCATGGTATCATCACAACATAGTTGTCAAAATCTTACGATTCACGATTCGTATCCCACGATTCGACTCGATTCACCCATGAAACGATGCGAATCCCTTAGTGAATCATTAATGGACAAAAAATTATTTCAATTCCCGATTTAAGAGTCCGAATCTTACGGTTCAGTTGCAATTCAGACCGATTCTACGATTCACCTTCGATTCATCTGAAAGTCTAATTGAGTTGCAGCATCAGTCTAAAAAATAATACTTCCTACATTACCTCCTACACTTATGTCTGTTTTGCAGCATGAATTTGTTTTAAATTACTAGTGCATTTTTCTCAAGTCCAAGGCTAATAGTTTTCTATTATTTTCAATCTCCTTTGCATCTTGTAGTTCCTTGCTCCACATGCCTATCTATATCTATATTATTCTTTATCTTTTAGATGTGAAACTCCTAATCACTACTTATGGATGCGAGTTTCCAATAATTTGAGCTTTTTTTTTGTAAAAATATGAATATTTTGTTCAATAGTGTTATACCTTTATTAAATATTTTATTATATCTACATTAAAATATTGCAAGCCGAATCTTTACGATTCACGATTCGATTAACGATTCAGTGAAGGTGAATTTCGATTCACTATCTGAATCCCGATTTGACAACTATGCATCACAACCTTCATCTTCATCAAGCTGCCACTGCTCTGATCTTGATCCACCCCCTCTGGTTACTTGTTAATTGGTTGAAGGAGGAAGAACAAATAACTTCTGCTTTGCACCATGAGACACCAGCAGGATGTTTTATATCAACGGAAATATAGTTAAATAACTATCTTTCTGGTCGTGGTACTCATAAAATAGAAATAAACAATACAGATTACCAGATTAGTGAAATCTTGTCCGACTGACGGAATTCTAATGAATAAAGGATTACCATACTAGTAATGCAAAGTTTGATAGGGGACACACGTAACATGATTCATATAATGTAAATTAACAAATACTAGTAAATGGGAAGGCAATTTAGTAATTCATGTCTTTATATATGTTTTTTTTCTTCCTAATGATAAAAAACAATCTTTCTAAATTCAGAGAAATTGATATCTTTTTCCGTTATGAGGTTGTTACCTTGAAGTAGATATGGTACCTATTCACAAAAAATCATCTAAGGACAACTGTCGCAGACAAATAGTTTCTCAATTTGAAATGGACATGCGTTATATCGTATCCCTTTTAAATTTGTTAAAGTTTTCTGATGGAAGTATAATTAATATGATTTTTTTTTTCTTACTGTGGGAGATGCATGAACTTCGCTAATACTTGATTTCCATAGTTATGTGAAGAATGAATCTTTAATATCATCATGTATACCCACTGGTATGTAGACCTACTCTAGTAAGATGATCTATTGTAGCTGAAGTGACATTTGAACAATATCGGTGGACCCATTACTAAAGAATCCAAAAGTCTCGTAACCGTTCCTAATTGTTACTGAACCTTTTCAGACTCCCTGTAGCAAGCAATGCGTTATCACTTAACAGATACAAAACAATCTGAAATTTAATGTAAAATCAATAGAGCTACTCAGTGACATGTCTTAGCACTCGCAAATGAATTTCAGTTCACATAAACTGAAAGTGAGATAGTTGTCCAAGTATTCAAGAAAATAATGCGATTTCTGATTTCTTCTCTTGTTTCGGTTCCTTTATTCTAGAAAATTACTTGTCATTTACTTGGCTATGCCGTACAAGCTTCTACTGAAAATCCCTCAACACTTTTGCAGGAGTTCCCCTCATTGGGTCTATACGGAGAACATTGAAGGCGGCAATAGCCTGAAGTAAAATTTCTATATTTTCTCTGATTGCGCATATCAGGTCAACCATATGAAGGAAAATCACGCTAATGACAGCAGAGGAAGCTTGGATCTTGTTTGGTAAAATGATCTTTCAGGTATCGTTTTTCGGAACTTATTTATATTGTGGGCTGGAGTAAGTAAATATTCATGTATTGCCCAAACTTGAGAGCTGCCTTTTCTATCTTGGAAAGGCTGTTTAGTTATTCTTATTGAAACTTACTTATAGATCGTGTTTTCAGACTTCACTAAAGCAAGCAAACACATTAACAAATACCAGTATGTCAAAATTTACTAAAATTTTATTGTAAAATCAATAAAGCGACATGCATTCAAGACACGAAAGAATGTGTTAAATGCATCGTTACCTAAAAGTGATACTGAGAATAAAAATACGACTAGTTTAACAGCAACCAGGCGGAAACATAACTTTTAAGGTTATGTGAACTTGGTGTCTTTGCAGAGCTGCACCAACTCTTGAACCATTCCGTCTATGTTTTCTTCTGTTTTTGTCTTTATCGTCTCACTGAATTCTTTTGCCTTAGTCCTTATACCCTCTCCATCTTCTTCCACCATGACCCTCCTTATCACTTTTGCCAACTCTTCTCTGTGTATGATACCATCTTCTTTACATTTCCTCACCTCGAATCCAACACCAACCTCTACCAAAAGCCTAGCATTGAATGGTTGATCATACAGCTTAGGCATGGCTACAATTGGAACCCCAAATTTGAGACTCTCCATAGTGGAGTTCCACCCACAATGACTCACAAACCCACCAGTGCTTGGATGTGCTAGAATCTTTTCCTGTGGTGCCCAACCTTCAATAACCAATCCCCTATTTCCACCTCGCAATCTCTCAAGAAATCCACTGGGCAGTGCTTCTTCTATGGCGTTGACAGATGTTGGTTTGTCTCCCCCATTATGAGGAAACCTAACAACCCATATGAAATTAACCTCACTAAGCTCTAACCCATGAGATACCTCTGCAACTTCTTTCTTTGTCAAATAATACTCACTCCCAAAAGAAACAAACAGAGTTGATGATGCTGGCTTCTCACCAAGCCATTTCATAATCATCTGTGTATCTTCCTCGCTATTGTCGGGGTCTTTTAGGACTGGACCCACCGGAAGAACCTTCTTGTTCCCGCCCAGCAAAATGGCTAAATAGTCCATGTACTTCCCCTCTAATTCTCTGAATGAATTTACCAAAATGATTTTATTTGATCTCATTGGCAGTGCATAAAATGGTTCAATTCCCTCCTGCTTGGGAATATCTTCTTCAGGGTGACCATGAGGTATGATTTCGCGGAAGGGGAATTTGTTTGGCAGTCCCAGGGAAAGATGGACGGCAAAAGAATTTGATGCGGCACCACCAATGCTGAAATGGACGGCGGGGATGTTATAGGACGCGGCAATGGTACTTAGTCCCTTTGGCTGGTGCATGTCATAAATGACTAAATCTGGGGTTAGGGTCCTGAGAAGGTTGGAGAAGAAGTCAGAGGTTGAGTTTATGAAGGCTCTGACGAGAGTAGGGAAGAGATGGTGTGGTAAACCAGTGGTTGTGTGGTAGTGAGGAGGGAACTCAGGGGTTGATGGGAGATGGAATTCCACAAGTTTGATGTTATTTGAAGAGACAGAGTTTGTGTCAATTCTTCTCTTGACGGATGTGAGACTGATGGGTGTTGAACATAGGTAGATCTGTAAGTTTCTTGTGGATAGTCTTCTGGCTAGCTCAAAGAAAGGTGTTACGTGACCGTGAGCCAAAAATGGTATCATCACAACCTTCATCTTCCTATCACCATTGCTTTGTTCTTGATCCATTCTCTGTTGGTGAAGGGACAAGAACACTAACTTTACTTCTTTGCTTCATGAGACCTTGACCGGGGATCACAATATTTATATGTCTTACTGAGGGGCGCTATACATGCATGACCATAAATTCTTAACAAATTTTTCATTTGATACATGGCGAAACGATTAATGGAAAGTATTAAAAACTTTGATTTGTTATGTGTACACACGGTATTTACTCAACAGTAACACGTAGGGGATGGGATTGAACATTGACATCTGTAGTCTCTCTTATTGACAACATGATAGGTAAGCCAAAATTAAAATAGTACGAGTACAGTAAATACTATATATTTCCATTTTGATCTGTTCCAAAATGGTTGTCCTTTTACATTTTCAATGTTAAAAATATAATGAAGTTCATATTCAATGCACCTAGTCTTGGATAAAACAAAATCAAGGATAATAGTGGAAATAGCATGTCAAAACTTGTAGTGGGATGCATTGATTGCATGTCTTCAAAAAAAAAGTTGGAGTTTCAAAAATGGACTGTCTTTGCGGGACGGAGAAAGTATGTTACCATGCATGATGCATACAATAGTTATCAGGATCTTGGAATTCACGGTTCGTATCCTTCGATTCGATTCACCAATGAAACGATGTGAATCCCCTCAGTGAATCTTAAATGGTAAAAAATTTATCTGAATTTCGATTCACGAGGCCGAATCGTTCATTTGCGATTCAATCTGATTCATATGGTTTACCATTCATATAGCTAAATGTATAATTGAGTTAGAGCTCAAGTCCAGGAAATAATTCTTCCTATATTTCTGTATGTTTTGCAACATCTGTTAATTTTAAAATGACTAGCTCAATTTTATAGGTCCAAGGCTAATAGTTTCTCATTGTTTTACATCTCCTTGGCCTCTTGTAGTTCCTTGCTCCACCCGCCTAACTATATCTTCATTATTCTTATATTCCGTATGTTTAAAATTTCTGCTCACTAGTTAAAGATGCGATTTTCTCAAAATTTAAGCTTTATTTTTGGAAAAATATGTATATGTTAACTAGAGCATGTTATTGTTTAGTGAAATATGTTATTCTGTCGATTCTAAAAAAGTGCAAGTGAATCTTACGATTCACGATTAGGTGAAGGTGAGTTTTTATTCACTATCTGAATCTCGATTTGACGACTACTGCTATGATGCATGCACTTCCATTCTAATGTAAATGTAACAGTCTGTTAACTAATGTAGTTCCTCTTACCTTTTATGTAGACAGTAGACATGCAATTTAAGAAATCCATTAATTAAAGAACATCAGAAAGTAGCAGTTACCCCACACATCTAAAATAAATCTAAGGACCTAGAGCTGCAAGACCAGACTCATTTTAGGTTACTAACAAGCTGAACATCAGCTAATTTTAGATCATTAGCTGCAATACTTGTTTCAAACGCTGTTAGATACCCGATGCGAAGTGAGGAGTTGAAAATGAATGCTTCCTCTTGACTACCATTTGTTTAAATGGAAAGGACCCGTGAAGACAAACACAAACCTTGGAAGTAAACTAATAGGCGAAACTCAGGAAAACATGCAAGTGACGCAACTACGAGACAGTAAATAACGAAAATTAGTTTAACCTAAGTCAAGAAAAAATGAAAAAGAAATAGAAAAAGTTCCTAAAAGCTCAATGAAACCTTCTGGCTTGCCATGCAGGACAAAGGAGACCTGGAGCAGAGGTGAAATGGCCTATAACAAACTGCCGCACAAACCACATATCACATTCCAACAACAGTCAACATGATCCAAACAACCTAACAACCATCAAGATGGCCATTAGGTCAGAACGACTTACCGGTGGCTAGCCAAGACAACATAAGTGAGACTAACCTCACATGCACTTTTACCTGCTGTGATGATGACACACAACCCTAACACTCCATACATGGTGATTCCCTTGTCATCTACCTCCAGGTGAACAAACGAAATTGTTACTGCTTCAACTGTTCAAATACTTAGGAGATCATCGATAGAGGGTGAAGATCACCAAAGATTGTCAATTCGACCAACAAAGACACAGGACCAACAACAAATTAAAATGTGTAAATGCTGGACAAAAAATAGTGGGAGAACTCGCAGCGTAAAATATCATTGCTCCGCCTAGTAAATTGTGAGAAACAATAGGTTGAGGGTAAGGTGAGGTACCTAGTAGGGCTAGAATATGACAAGCGACCCAATTGAAAGAAAAGATATGGCAGCATCACAGCATCAACTTCCTGTCGGTGACTATCTAAAATAGGGACCAGAGGCAAAATAGATATGTATGAGGTGGTTATGCCTTCAAACTCTTCTTAGCCTTGAAAACCTTGCAAAACCATAAAAACAGGGTGGTAGCGTCTCGAATCCTGGTAGCAAGAATTCGAGAGGGGCCGATGCACGTGATGGAGCCTGACAGACAATGTGGCAGTGGCTCTATTCGACAGAGAAGTTGAGCATGTGTTCCCCTCTCTAAACTTGTAACCTTTATTTTTGATAAGTAACCTTGTAACTTTTTGTTTGATGCAATCATGTACCTACTACTCCAATAATATGCCTATATGCTCTCTATTGGATACAGAAAATACTAACCTTTAAATCGATACCTTTATTAAGTATCAAATTAGTGATTCCATTTAAGGGTGACGAGTACTTTGAGACATCGAAAGGAGAAACTGAAAGTCCTTAAGACCTTGTTTGGGTAGAGGATATGGGGGTGGGATATGGTATAATATCCCCCCCCCCCCCCCCCCCCCCCCCCCCACCACCACCACCACCACAAATCAAATCCCGTGTTTGGGGTGAGGGGATACAGGTGGGGATATCATATCCCACCTTATCCATTCTCCAAAATTTTGTCTTTATTTTCCACAGACCATATACCACCTCCCCATGTGATGCAAAAGCAAATCTGCATTTATGTAGCTTTGTTGGGTTTCATCTAGGTTTTTTTTGTCATAGATTTATGTTTCTGGGGTCTCTCTTAGGATTACCCTCTTTTTGTAGGGGTTATGATGTAATATGACATATACTTAGAAGATTCAGCTTTTTGAAAAGGTAGAAGGTTCTCCAAGAAGATTCAAACGTTTTAAAGGGCAACCATGTTGCAGAGGATAGGATATGCTTGGTTGAAGAAAAATGTGAGGAGCTAAAGCTCTATTCCAGCTGGGGTTTCAAGTATTGGAGGCTTGGGTTTTGAGGATTCAACCCGTGGCGCCTACCGATCTCTCTTCGCTGCAGGAGTGCGCGAGAGACTAGCGAGAAGCCACTTCTCTATCTTGCTGTTTCTATCCGCTGCAGGAGTGCGCGAGAAACTAGCAGGAAGCTATCTTCATCTTCATGTTTTTTATGTTTCTGTTTTAGTTTTCTTCTCAAATCTGGTGAATAGTATGTACTTCAGATTTTGATCTTTAGTTATATTAATATATAGTTATCTCCTAGCTATTTGCATCAACTTGGTATCAGAGGAAGTTCTTTCTTGTGGCTGTATTTGACTGACGACATGCTCATTGAAGTACTAAGCAATGACCAAAGAGAGGGACGAGAAACCGCGATACAGGGATGCAAAGTTGACAACTCGAACGGAGTCGAGTTCTTTTGAACCGGGGGAGAATGATGCAAAAGCAAATCTGCATTTATGTAGCTTTGTTGGGTTTCATCCTATCATCTGCAACATGGTTGCCCTTTAAAAGGTTTGATTCTTCTTGGAGAAGCTTCTATCTTTTTAAAAAGCTGAATCTTCTAAGAGAAGTTTCAGTATATGTCATATTACATCATAAACCCTGCAAAAAGAGGGTAATCCTAAGAGAGACTCCAGAAACATAAATCTATGACAAAAAAACCTAGATAAAACCCAACAAAGCTACATAAATGCAGGTTTGCTTTTGCATCATTCTCCCCCGGTTCAAAAGAACTCGACTCCGTTCGGGTTGTCAACTTTGCATCCCTGTACCGCGGTTTCTCGTCCCTCTCTTTGGCCGTTGCTTAGTTCTTCAATGAGCATGTCGTCAGTCAAATACAGCCACAAGAAAGAACTTGCTCTGATACCAAGTTGATGCAACCATGTTGCAGAGGATGGTTTTAAGAAAAATGTGAGGAGCTAAAGCTCTATTCCAGCTGGGGTTTCAAGTATTGGAGGCTTGGGTTTTGAGGATTCATCCCGTGGCGCCTACCGATCTCTATTCGCTGCAGGAGTGCGCGAGAGACTAGCGCGAAGCCACTTCTCTATCTTGCTGTTTCTATCCGCTGCAGGAGTGCGCGAGAAACTAGCAGAAAGCTATCTTCATCTCGTGTTTTTATGTTTCTGTTTTAGTTTTCTTCTCAAATTTGGTGAATAGTATGTACTTCAGATTTTGAGCTTTAGTTTTATTAATATATAGTTATCTCCTAGCTGTTTGCATCACCATGGTATAAGGTAATAGGATATGGGCACATTTTGGGGGACCAAAATGCCCTCTTCAACATATTATAATTACACGGTATAAATTTTAAAAATCTACCACTATTCACTCCTCTCTCTCTACCACTATTAATTTCTTAATGCTAATTTTAAGGACCGCCATCTTTAGTGCAGTGTTAACTTATGCTAATTTGGATGCTAATTTATATAAATAATAAAGTAATTAAAATAATTTATGTAAATAAAAAACTAATTACTATTTTAGATTCAAATTAATTTAAGTAAAATAACAATGTACTTATGTGCAAAAAGTAGTTTAAGCATGTCATTTGGCAATAAATATGATGCTAGTTTCGTAACCAAATCTACAACAATGCAGGGTATTATGGTCAATACATTCCCTTCGTCATATCCTACAACATCCAAACACAGTAAAGCAGGATAGCATGTCCCGCCTTATCCCACAGTATACATATCCCACCTCAAATCCCAGCATACATCATACCCTGGCGTATCATATCCGCTACCCAAATGACGCCTTAACTGTATTGTGTTGAGTATATTTCCAAAATCCACTTAACGACTTCTGAATGCTCCTTTCCTAGATTTCCTATGAACAGGCTAATCAAACATGCTTTGTTTTGATGATGTTCAATCTTTGTAGTACTCTTACGATCTACCCCTTAACTGAGGGCCATATATATTCTTCCTTTATGTTTCTGTGAATCTCCATGCCTAGTATTTTCCTTGCAGGTGTTTCATCTCGAATACTGTACTCAAAACTTGACTTCACAATATATATTGAATTCCCCCATTTTCTACCTCTTGGTGAGCAAACATAATCTCTACTTCTTCATTTGTTCAAATGCTTAGAGGAGCGTCAATTGAGGGTGAAGATTGCCAAAGATTGTCGCTTGAGCCAAAGACACAGGATCACTAACAAAAGAAATGTGCAATCACCTACAGAAAATAGTTGAGATAGATCAGATTGTGACATATCATTACTCCAACATGACCAACAGTAGGTTGGGGATAAGGGGAGGGTACCTAGTAGACCCGGAAAATGACTAGCGAAAGAGTAGGAGGGAAAAATGTGGCGGCGTCCTGACATCAACATCCTGTCAGTGGCGCTGCGAAAGAAAGATTCACGCGACTTCCCCATAGTTTCCCCGAGGCCCAAGCATCTCAATTGGTTGTACAAGTTGCTTTTGAGCTGATCTAAAACTGTAAAGAAGGGACCAAAACTAGAAAATGTAGTTATGCCTTCAAGCACTTTTTAAAACCTTGAAAACCCTGCAAACTAGAAAATGGAGTGGTTTCGGGACCCCGAATCCTGGTAGGGATGTTGTGAGTAGGAGAAGAAGCACTTGATGTAGCCTGGCTGCGAATGCTGGAGTGGCTCTATCTGCCAGACAAGTTGGGTACATGCTTCTCTCTCTGGACTTTTAACTTTCTTAATGTACCTGTATCTGCAATAATATCCCTATATATCCTTATTGGTTACAAAAGGTACAAACCTTTCAGTCGATACCTATATGAAGTATCAAAATCAGTGATTCCATTTTCGATGACAATTGCTTTGTGAGATTTTGACGTGGAAAGGGGGACCATAAGGTCATCTTGAAGGTTTTTTCCTCTGCAAATCTATGGTGTGATAAGAAAATAATTTATATTACAACATACTGAATTTCGTGAAACTCAAGCCGGGAAATTTGCTAATAGTATTAACCAATTTGTGTAGCGGACTCGCAAATCCTTTCCCAGTTGTTGAAAAGATAATGTTCTCAGTCTAATTAAAGCACGCAGATGTTAACAAAGTAGAACTGGTATATCTAAATTTGTCTGGGATTTTATTCACGGCCAACCAAAACATTAATCGAAGCAATAAGAAACATAAAACATATCGCCATCAAGAAGAGACTCAAAAGGAGATAATTTTGTCCTAGTTAAACAAGGAAAACACAAACATGTAGCTTCCGAGCTTGGTTAAGTGGACTTGGAGTCTTGACAGAGCTGCCTCAACTCGTCAGCCAGCCCATCTATATGTTCTTCACCTTTCATCCTTATGCCCTCCCTAAATTCTTTTGCTTTCATCCTTATTCCCTCTCCATCTTTTTCCACTATAACCCTCTTTATCACATGTGCTAAATCATCTCTGTGTATGATCCCATCTTCTTTACCTCTCTTCACCTCCAACCCAACACCAACCTCCTCCAAAAGCCTAGCATTGATTGGTTGATCATGAAGCATAGGCACAGCTATAATGGGAACCCCTAATTTGAGACTCTCCAATGTAGAATTCCACCCACAATGGCTCACAAACCCACCAGTGCTAGGATGTGCAAGAATCTTTGCCTGTGGGGCCCAACCCTCGACAACCAATCCCCGGTTTCCTCCTCTCAATCTCTCAAGAAAGCCTCGTGGCAAAGCTTCTTCAATGGCGGTGCTAGTAATACTCTTTTCTCCATGGTGAGGAAATCTAACAACCCATATGAAATTGACCCCACTGAGTTCTAAACCATGAGCCATCTCTTCCATTTCTTGCTTCGTTAGGTAACACTCACTCCCAAATGATACAAAAACAGTTGATGACTCTGATTTCTCCCCAAGCCATTGCATGATTTTGCAACTCTCATCGTCGTCATCTCCTGTGGGGTCCTTAACAAGTGGACCCACCGGAACAATCTTTTTCTTCCCTACGAGCAAAGTGGGAAAGTAATCGATGAATTTACCCTCAAGTTCTCTGAAAGTGTTGACCAAGATGACGTCACTAGATTTTTCTAGTGATTCGTAGAAATTTCTGAGATGACCATTTTTGTCGACATCTTCGAGGGGCACTTTTGAAAGACTCTCGGGTATGATTTCCGGGTATGAGAACTCAACAGGGGGCCGCCGGCCAACATGGACAGCATGAGCAGCAGAGGAGGCGGCAGCGATGATGAAATGAATGGCAGGGATGTTTAAGGATGAAGCAATTATCGGAGCCCATTGCATGTGCATGTCATATATGACTAGGTCTGGGTTTAGGGTTTTGAGTAGATTGGAGATGGAATCAGGGGTTAAATTTTGTAAGGAATCGACTAGGGTTTGGTGGAGATGTGGTGGTAGGCCATTGGTTGTGTGGTAGTGTGGAGGGAGTTCGGGGGTAGATTGGAGGTGGAACTCCACAAGGGTTATGTTATTTGACGAAACAGAGTCTTTTCCAATTCTTTTCTTGATGGAAGAGAGATTGACGGGTGTTGAACAAAGGTAGATTTGGATGTTTCTTGTTGAGAGTCTTTTGGCTAGCTCTAAGAAGGGTGTTATATGACCTTGAGCCAACCATGGTATCATCACCACCTTCATCTCCATCAAGCTACCGATATTCTGTTCTTGCTCCACTCCCCTTTTGTTACTTGGTTGAAGGAGGAAGAACAAATAACTTCTGATTTACATCAGGGAGCTCCGGCAGGAGGGTATATATAACCCGAAATGTATCATGTACTTGTGATCTCTTACGTGGCAGTGTAGATTAAGATTCCTAACGTAGAAATTGATGATTAAAGCTAACCATATTTGTAATATCTCGTCTTGATGCTGAGACACTAGTAAGTAAAATTTTAACATTGTAGTAATGTCTAGGTTCGTTTGATGTGAAGTAATAAATAAATGCTCACTCCATCTTCCATCTCTGGCTCTTTCCATATGTGAATATTCCCTGAATAGATGTCATCTTAGCGCCAAGCACCTATTGTCCCTTCTAAAGTTATTCTTGTGAATTAGTTATGTTATATATTAAAAGGGAGATGCCAAACGTCGCCCTTTTTTCTTCACCCTTTAATTTCACCGCCCATGTGGATGTTTCATATTGCTGATATGATAATAGAAAGACCTTAAAATAAATAGTTACCAACAATCATATCTTGACACGTAGGAGGTGAAATGAAAGGGTGACGAAAAAAGGTGATGCATAGCGGCCCTCCTATTAAAACGAAACTTATTGCAAAAGAGGGGAAACTGTCGTACTCCAATCATAGTCTTTTCTTTCGGTACATATCCCTGGTTACTCCAATCTCAGAATAAGAGGAAGTAATTGATTCGGCAAAGGCAGAAGTCACATCTGTCTTTAGAAGCCATATTCCCCATATGTCCAATAGAACCAATCAATAGGAAGGGTATGAGAAGTAAAGCCAGTAGTAAAACCTACTAACAACCCGACCTCCTTCCCCGCCTACTTCTCTTCAATCTTATCCTTAAGAAATAGCAGTTGGTAACGGTACGCCATCTCAAGAAGTGTTGTAACAAAAAAGATAGTTGAAAAAGATAGTAAGTCTTTTCTTTCTTATGCAGGGCGGGCGGTTTTAAAGCAGACTTCCTAGTTCCCACCCCTGGGACAGAAACTTTCATCATTTGCTCTATTAAGTCAATCTGCACCACTGGAGTAGATACAATGGCTGAACCTTTCCCCTTGAAATCCTAATTGCCATGGTTCTGCTGCATCACAAAGTTGCAAATTCCAGTTTCATTCATTTATACCTAGAATATTCGGGCTGGCGTGGTAGGTTTGATTCAGCCGTGTAGATGGTAGCAAATGGAATTGCGAGTCGTCCTAATGATACGTAGGCACGCATATCTTTAAGTTCGATCATTGACAAGGTTCAAAGAAAGGGAGTGGTTCCAGGGGGCGAAGAAATTGATCGACAGGCTTGTCATCAACTAATTTTGATTATGCTCCACTTGGCTCGGGGGATATAGCTCAGTTGGCTTCCGTGGAAAATTCAGACTTTCTTTTTGATGGTAAAGACCGATCAATGCCCAAGTCTTAGGTTCTAAAGTCATTGTAGGCTACGCAGAAGAGAATCACGCTCTATCCAATCTTTGAAGTCGGAATCAAATGCCTTGGATGATCCACATCTCACGTCAGGCGCTGATGAGCACATTGAACTATCCATGTGGCTGAGAGCCCTCACACACTTATCAGATTCCATTGTGGAAGACACACCGCTTGTGCGGGCCCCCGTCAATTCCTTTGAGCTAGAAAAGATCTCATGAGACCGGCCCACTATACTATGGCTCATGAGTGGGAGAAAGACTTTGTAAAGTCACTCTCTTGCTAGCGCGATAGAAAGACCGAGCCAAAGACCAGGCTCCCTTGCTTCCTAAATAGCAAGAGGTACTGAAACAGGCCTACAGGCAAAGATTTACCCGGATGATTTATTCCTTCAGTGCCAGCCTGACTTCCCAGAAGGTGGACAGTTCCAATAAGATTTCATTCTTGAACAAAAATCCATTTTTTGATTTATTTCATCTATTCCATGACCGGAATTAAGGAAGTTGGTGACCTGATGACAGGGGAGCCAGCTTTCATTCCTCTCTATAGGAAATGGAATATCATACCTCAGCTGAAAAGCAGTACCCTCGCACCCACCTCCGGTGGAAGGAAAAGAAGCCAATGGCATCCGCAAGAGGAAGACTAGGATCGCTTAACCATGCTTCATAATTTGAAAAACGAGGAAAGGAGGATCCGGACAAAATCGATGAAAAAGCGAGTCTTCATAGGGAAATTGTCACTGCTTAAATTGTTAAGAAGAATAAATAATAAAAGTTAACCATATTAGTAATATCCCATCTAAAGCTATGACTCTAGAAAACAAAAAGTTAACATTCTAGTAATGTATAGCGTCATCTAGAGACATGTGTATCGCGGTTCTTATCATATAAGTAATGAATAAACGCTCACTCCATCCACCAATTCCGGTTCTTTCTATATATGAATATCTCCTGAATAAAAGGCCTTTTTTTTTCAAAAACGGGCTTAGCACCTGCATTTCCTTCTACATTTTTTCTTGTGAACTAGTTATGTTCTCTATTAAAAGATAATATATATGGACAATTGTCACGATCATAAATGGTTTAGTAGAAATAGTTGATAACTATATTAGTCATATCTCGTATGATACTGAGACTTACTAACAATTTAACATTCTAGTTATATCGAGCGTCACAAAGGGACACATGTATCACGGTTCATGTAATGTTAAGTAGCAAGTAAACGCTCACTCCATCTACCTAGTCTAATTCTTTCTATATATATGATTATGCCTTGAATAAAGTCATCTTTCCAAAATGGGCCAAGCACCTTTTTGTCCTTAGAGATATTCTCATGAACTAGTTATCCCATCTATTAAAAAGATAACATTTAGGGACAATAGTCATGATCATAAGTAGTAAGGTTTGGAAGAGATAATAGTCCTTGTCTATCTTCTTAACTTGGTAAATTTCTTAAATGGAAGTATAATAATGGGTTGGAGGAAATAAAATTAAACTACCTAACTAGTAGTATCAAGTTAGATACACGAATGCCGCTTACTTTAAATTGTTAATGAGAATTGCGAACTTTATTTGTTAATCGCCCAATGTTGGAGATGGCCTTAGTAGCCCCGCTGCTGCCCTCCTCATATTATGGCCTGATATCCCTCAAATAACATTCTCTTCACAACGAATCCAACTGCATTTTTATATTTCTCTGGATTTTATTTTGAACCGCACAATGTCGTTCTTATTAAAAATGATAGAATACATCGACTAAACAAATAGGTAAAACATTAAATATATGGAAATTGTTTGAGTTTTGAAACACAAGGGATAGCGGAAGTTCACATCTAATTGTTGAGCTTGGAGTCTTTGCAGAGCTGCACCAACTCTTGAACCAACCCATCAAGCTCTTCTTCTCCTTTCATCTTAATCCTCTCACTCAATTTTCTTGCTCTCATTCTTGTTCCTTCCCCATCTATTTCCACAACAACCTTTCTTATCAGCTTTGATAAATCTTCTCCATTGAAGCTTCCATCCTCCTTATTCCTCTTTACCTCAAAGCCAAGACCAACTTCCTCCAAAAGCCGAGCGTTGAAGGGCTGGTCATATAGCATGGGAAGAGCTACAATTGGGACCCCAAATTTGAGACTCTCCATTGTAGAATTCCAACCACAGTGGCTCACAAACCCACCAGTATTGGGGTGAGCTAAGATCTTTGCCTGTGGGGCCCAACTCTCGACAATTAATCCCTTGTCTCCACTTGTCACTCTCTCAAGAAACCCATTGGGCAGTGCTTCTTGGGTACTCATTTCCTCCCCATTAGGAAACCTGAGCACCCATATGAAGTTGACCATGCTGAGCTCCAACCCACAAGCTACCTCTTCTATTTCCTGCTTTGATAGATAAAACTCACTCCCAAAAGAAACTAGCACTGTTGATGATACTTGTTTTTCCCCTAGCCATTTCATGATCTTCTGGGTATCTTCCACTCCGTCGTCGATGTCCACATCTTTCACGAGGGGACCGACCGGGACAACCTTTTTATTCCCCACCAAAGTGGGTAAATAGTCGATGTATTTATCCTCAAGTTCTCTGAATGAATTGATTAAAATGATCTTACTAGATTCTTCTAGGGCTTCATACACCAGTCCCCTTTCTTCATCATCCTCAGACATAAATTTGTCGTGGATATTGCTACCATGGAAACCCTCGTGTTGGATTTCTGGAAATGGAAATGGAGAAGAAAACTGACGCGAAGTGTGGATGGACAAAGAAACTATGGCAGCTCCGGAGGTGAGGAACTGAACAGCTGGTATGTTGTAGGATGATGCAATGGTTGTAGCCCATGGCTGGTGCAAGTCGTAGAAGACTAAGTCTGGGGTTAGGGTTTTGAGGATGTTGGAGAAGCTCTCGGAGGCTGAGGTTCGAAATACTTTGTTAAGAGTTGGAAAGAGATGGTGTGGTAAACCAGTGGTTGTGTGGTAATGAGGAGGGAGTTGAGGGGTTGATGGGAGCTCAAATTCAACGAGTGTGATACAACTCGAAAAAACAGAGTATTTTTCCATTCTGTTCTTGATGAAAGAGAGATTGATGGGTGTCGAACAGAGGTAAATGTGGAAGTCTCGTGTAGCGAGCTTTTTGGCGAGCTCTAAGAAAGGTGTTATGTGACCATGAGCTACCCAGGGTAGCATCACCACTTTGATCGTGGAACTACTGATCTGTTCTTTACACATCCTCTCCCTGTTTTTGATGGTATGATGAAGTTGAAAAATTGCTTATACCACTTTGGAAAAGAAATACATGTGTTTATATAGCGAAACAACAATGTCTTGTAAAGATTACTGGATGGTTTATTGCAGAAGACACAAGTCGGTATAAATTAGTATGATGTATGAGAAACGAGACTTCTTATTAAGCCAGCTATTAGTTCACCGACAGAGAACTAGTCATATAAATTTTCATGTGGAGAAGGCGCTTGTACAGCTTAATTAATATTGTTTTCTACATAATCTTCTGTTAGATCTGATTTTGCCTGTTCAACTACCATTATTTCTAAGGTTGTCAAATTCATATAGTTTATTATGTATGAGAAACGAGACGTTATAAAACAAGGTAGAGTGGCTTATCAATGCAGAAATGCGAATTTGCACGTGGAGTCAGCGAAGCCTTGCTCAATTATTATTCCTTTCTCTCTTCTGGAAGATCCCATTTTGCTTATCTGTCACTCTATTAAAGTCGTCGTCTAGTACTTAATTGTGTATAATTGGTATGATGATGAAATAAACCAACTGTAACAGTTTTATCAGCAGAGAGGTTGGTGTACGAATACATCATTGTGATTATATTTGAAATTAATTCGGTTGGTGTGGAGAGCAAACACCTATGAAGCGCAAGGTCGGTGTGATGCGTGTGTGTCGGCCCGGCACCTTACCAAAAAGTAGGGGTGAGGGTGCAGCGCGTGTGCCGCTTATTTATTTATAAATTTCCTTACTTTGGTAGATATTCATTTACATCTCATAAAACAAAAGCAATAATCATCCAAATTACAATATATTAACCAATTTATTTACTATTTCACAAAATATATATCACACATCGCATGCTCGCAATTACAATAGAGTTTATTTCATCAAACTGAGACAAAATCATGACATAGCAGCCCAAATTTCGGTACACTACCATAATAAATCAAACTCATTAAGCTTCAAGCTGCTCAATGCACCATCATGAAGACACTTTAATCTATAAGAATCAAATTATCTAAATTCCAATTGTAAATAACAACAAATATGAAGAAAACAAAGTAAACACTAAGCTAAGCAACAAGAAGAAGGAAAATGATTGAATAGAGGAACTCTCGAACATTTGACGATCTTAGATGTGTCGATGGTGACTCATATTTTCGATGAATCATTATTTTGAAAATCTCTAGACATTTGTTTAACACATTGCACACAGTAAGTTAACACAGTAACAATGCCTAATTGGACAAAGAATAGACACTTAACTACACACTGAAACAGAGAAGAGACACACCGAGGGAAGAAGGACTAATGCGATAAGATTTCTTTCTCTTCCCTGTTTGGTTAATGTATTGAACTTGTGTTTTATTTAGTTCGTCAGTCAAGATCCTACCTTCACGCTCTCAAGGATAGTCATCAATCAAAATGTTAGCTTCACATTTCCGTTTATTATTGATTTGTTCTTGGAATTGAGTAGTGAATTCCATTGCTAGGGTGATTTGTGATTTTGTTGAAAAGGTTTGTGAACTTGGGCTTTCCTAGACTAGTACTTAAAATCAGCAATTAGATTTATTCCACAAGAAACTGATAACGTTATAGGCGTACTTCAAACTTGGTCTGTTATGAATTGATTTCTCATCACATGTTGCTTTTTAGTAAGTTATTTTGTTTGATTTTAGATTTTGTCTTTCCATGTGCATGATGAATCCCAACTTTTTTCTACTAGTAGTTGTTTTTTCTCTCAGTCACCATATACCATATATTTATTTATTATTATTAGCATTTTTATTATTCTGGATTTACCTGAACTTGTAGAATTCTAGTTTAGTAATTTAACTGGCTATCATTCACAAATTTAGATACAGCTGTACAACTACAGACAAAGTGGGGATCGAATACATGAAAATTTTGTATTCCATTGAGATAGGAGGGTAGCCTAGAGTGTTGCTGTCAATGAGTTTTCATGAGGATGTGTTTCGTCAATTTGAAAACAATGAGTACTCTTGGGTACAGGTAAGGATGAGACATTCAACATATTAGATGTGCGTTTATGGTGTAACATGTTTATTTATTTTTATTGCTTAAGCAGTGATCCGCCTATCATATAGGAGGTGAACAAACAGGTAGAAAATCACAGTACATGGGGACTTGTTGTAGTGTGAAGCAAACGAAGGAAATAACATAAATTTAAATTTTGTTGAGCTCGGAGTCTCTGCAGAGCTGCACCAACTCTTGAACCAACCCATCAATCTCTTCTTCTCCTTTCATCTTAATCCTCTCACTCAATTTCCGTGCTCTCATTCTTGTTGCTTCCCCATCTTTTTCCAGAACAACCTTCCTTATCAACTTTGATATGTCTTCTCCATAAAAGATCCCATCCTCCTTTTTCCTCTTCACTTCAAATCCAAGACCAACATTCTCCAAAAGACTAGCATTGAACGGCTTTGTCATAAAGCATGGGAAGAGCTACAATAGGAACCCCAAAGTTGAGACTCTACATTATAGAATTCCACCCACAGTGACTCACAAACCCACCAGTGTTTGGGTAAGCTAAGATCTTTGCGTGTGGGGCCCAGTTCCTGACAACCAATCCCTTGCCTTCACCTGTCACTCTCTCGAGAAACCCGTTGGGAAGTGCTTCTTGGATACTCGTTTCCTCCCCAATTGGAAACCTGAGTACCCATATGAAGTTGACTTTGCTGAGTTCCAACCCATGAGCTACCTCTTCTATTTCTTGCTCTGACAGATAAAACTCACTCCCAAAAGCAACCAACACTTTTGAGACTCATCTTTCTCTCCAAGCCATTTCATGATCCTCTGTGTATCTTCGACGCGGTAGTCGATTTCATCGTCTTTCACGAGCGGACCCACTGGAACAACCTTATTCCCCAGCTGACTTGCTATGTAGTCGATGTACTTATCCTCGAGTTCGCGGAATGAATTGATCAAAATGATCCTTCTAGAGCCTTTGAGAGCTTTGTACCCTAGTCTCATTTCTTCATTGTCTGGGGGCGTTAAGTTTTCATGGGTATTGCTGCCGTAAAAACCCTGATGTTGGATTTCTGGGAATGGAAATGTGGAGGAAAATTGACCGGAATAATGGACGAACAAAGAATTGAAAGCAGCTCGGGAGGTTAGAATTGAACGGCTGGGATATTGTAGGAGTCATAGAAGACTAAATCTGGGGTTTGGGTTTTCAGGATATTGGAGAAGCTCGCCGACGCTGAGGATTGGAAGACTTTGTTAAGAGTTGGAAAGAGATGGTGTGGCAGACCAGTGGTTGTGTGGTAATGAGGAGGGAGTTCAGGATATGACGGGAGCTCGAATTCAACGAGTGTGATATTACTCGAGATAACAGAGTGTATTTCAAGTCTATTCTTGATGAAAGACAGATTGATGGGCGTGTAACAGAGGTAAATGTGGAAGTCCCGTGTAGCGAGCTTTTTGGCGAGCTCTAAGAATGGTGTTATGTGACCATGAGCTAACCATGGTAGCAAGCATCACCGCCTTAATGGTCGAACTGTTGATCTGTTTTCTACCCATTATCTCTTCCTGTTCTTGAAGATATGAAGAAATGAAGAATAGAGTGTATACCTCTTTTGGACAAAGAATGCATAGATTTATTTATATGGAAAACCAATGATGTATAATAAGATTACTGAATAATATTATGCAGAAGACACAACTAAATTGGTACAAATTAGTATGATGTATGAGAAACTAGTCTTCTTATTAAGCCAGCTACTAGTATAGCATTATGTATGACAAACGATTCATTGTTATCAAATGGAGAAATTTGCACATGGAGTCAGCGAGGCTTAGCTCGTTTACTATTATTGATTTCTCTTTTCGGAGAAATATCAGTTTCCCTATCTGTCACTCTGTTAAGTCGTCCTCTGTTTCATAATAGTGTATAATTGGTGTGATACTGTAATTAACCACCTGTAAGAGTATTTTAAGCAGAGAGGTTGAAGTATAAATAAATTAATATGACTAATATTAATATGAAATTAATTTCAGTTGGCGGGAAGTGCAAATAAATTAATCCGCGTCAGTGCGGTGTGGGGCGGGGCAATGCTCTTAGATGTTCTGGGTTTGACTTATTGCGGATTGGTTGCTGGCGGTGCAGCGAGGATGCATCTTATTCATATATAAAATATCCTATGCTTTGTAAGGTATTCATTTACTTGTCATAAAACACTTGTAAGATAATTAGAAACAGAGAAAGTCAATGTAAGATTTTATACTTTTTGTGCACTGTCAAATTCTGTAGAAGACTCTGAACTTAAAATGCTTCTCCCTTTGTCTCACATTATGTGTCTTGTTTGTCTTTCAAATGGGTAGCGCGAGTAAAGTGAAAAGTAAGAATCGTTCTTTCAGCTATTCGCTGTTGTCGCCTTACAAATTTATTTCAAATGCCTTTGCTGGCAGTTTATCAGAAATGTGCATAAACACGGAACTTTGTCTGCTTTAACTAAAACTTTTGCTCCATGTTTATTTGTCTTTATCAGCCTGGAACTTCTCTGAAAGACTAAAACTCACATGCTCTTATGGGGGTAAAGCTGGCCGTCGCTGGATTTGATTCTCTTATACAGGCATGGATTCCTGCCAAGCGGGTGAGTAATTTTTTTCATCGAGCATGTACATTGACTACGCTGTATATTTCTGTAAGTGGGAAAAGCATATTTTTGTCGTGACTGATAGAAACTAAATCAATTTTTATTCCATTAATTGATGTTTACTTCCTGCTTCCTTGTTAAGTAGTACTTGTCAACTGTTATGATAAAGAAGGCTTTCTTTGTTTGATGATTGATTTTGTAACTAATACTGGGTTGGACCAACGACAAAGCTTATTTTGTTTCCTAAAGTCTTCCATTCAAGGAAAGATGATAATGGTGCTAGAGGCGTCTACGGATTCTCACGAGAGCCTTTTAAAGTCCAACATCACAGATATTAAAATAGCCAGATTCGCAGTCCGATATTGTTGCTTTATCGCCCACTTTTAGCTTTAAGAGCTTGATTTGCATAAAGCTAGCTAGATAAAATTCAAATTCCTCAGATCTTGGGTTTGGACTACTTCCATTCTTGAAAGAAAGCTCGCTTCTCACTACTCTACTGCTTGTGAAACATCACTACTACCCAGGTCGCTAGTAAAAAAAGTAGGCTTTCCTGCAGTGTCTGAGTACTCTTTGACGAGATACTTTTTTATCTCAACACCAGTCCTGATGTATTTGTTAAGGTATACTCCATTTTCCTAGCAAAATCCATTTCCTTCCCTTTGCTTGCGCACATAAATGGTACGGTTGGTGGCGAGCACATTGGTCACATGACCAAAACGACACAACTAAGCCCGTTGCTCTAATACCATATAAGAATCCATGAGTTCCACCTCAAAACCAATTGGTGGTGAGGGGAGTAGCCCAGGATCTCATTAACTACACACAAAGATCAAACAATCCCGCTGTAGGACTCTAAACAGAAATAAATTAACTTGTTGATATGTTTTAATGGAATGATAGATTCAAATTTTGTTGGGCTTGTTATCTTTGCAGAGCTGCACCAACTCTTCCACAAACTCATTTACATGTTCTTCATCTTTGAGCCTTGAGACCTCACGAAACCCTCTTGCTTTTATCCTTATTGCTTCTCCGTCTTCTTCCAACACGACCCTCCTTATCATTTCTGCCAATTCATTCCTGTGTATCATCCCATCTTCTTTACCTCTCTTCACCTCCAAACCAACACCAACCTCCTCCAAAAGCCTAGCATTGAATGGTTGATCATAAAACATAGGAACAGCTAAAATAGGAACCCCTAATTTAATACTCTCCAATGTAGAATTCCACCCACAATGGCTCACAAACCCACCAATGCTTGGATGTGCAAGAATCTTTGCTTGTGGGGCCCAACCCTCGACAACCAATCCCCGGTTTCCTCCTCTCAGTCTCTCAAGAAAGCCATGTGGCAAAGCCTCTTCAATGGTGGTGCTACCTATTCTCTCTTCTCCATGGTGAGGAAATCTAACAACCCATATGAAATTGACCTTGCTGAGCTCTAACCCCTGAGCTATCTCTTCCGTTTCTTGCTTTGATAGATAATACTCACTCCCAAATGATACAAGTACTGTTGATGACTCTTCTTTCTGGTCAAGCCATTCTATGATCCCAAAACTCTCTGCATCGTTTGTGGCCGGATCCTGAACAAGTGGACCCACCGGAACGATCTTTTTCTTTCCCAACATTAAACTCGGTATGTAATCAAGGAATTTACCCTCTAGTTCTCTGAAAGTGTTGATCAAGATGATTTTGCTAGACTTTTCGAGCAATTCATAGCAACTTTGAAGATGGTCGTTGTCTTTTCCATACTGGGTCTTTCCAGAAATATCCGGGTGTATGATTTCTGGGAAGGAGAATTTATTAGGGGGCTCCCGGGCAAGATGGATGATGAGAGACAAAACAGCGGCGCCGAAAGTGGAGAAAAAGACGGCAGGAATATTAAGAGATGAGGCAACTGTTGGAGCCCATGACATGTGTATGTCATAGATGACTACATCTGGGGTTAGGGTTTTGATCAGGTTGGAGAAGGTATCAGGTGTTGAGGTCTGGAAGGAATCAACTAGCGTTTGGAGGAGATGGGGTGGTAGGCCATTGGTTGTGTGGTAGTGTGGAGGGAGTTTGGGGGTGGATTGGAGGTGGAACTCCACAAGGGTGATGTTATTTGAAGAAACAGAATCTTTTTCAATTCTTTTCTTGATGGAAGAAAGATTGATGGGTGTTGAACAAAAGTAGATTTGGATGTTTTTGGTTGCGAGCCTTTGGGCTAACTCCAGGAAGGGTGTTATGTGACCTTGAGCCAACCACGGTATCACCACCACCTTCATCTTCATCAAGCTACACTACTCTCTTCTTGCTCAATCGCCCTTCTGATTGTTAATTGCTTGAAGCTGGAAAAACATATAGCTTCTCTGATCTTTGCTTCATCGAACTAGCAAGTACGGTATTTATCTACATGAAATATAGTAGTTCACACTCCTGGGCATAGGGGTCCACCCCCCACCCCCCCCCCCCCCCCCCCCCCCCCACACACACACACACACACACACACACACACACCTCAAAGTTTCCAACAACTTCAAATACCTCCCCATTTTTGACAGATACTAAAAATTGAGTCCTTGAATATATTAGAAACTGTCAATATTTCTGCCCAACATCTGCAAATACCTCCCCCTTGCAAATACCACCCACCAAGGGTGGCTAGCATTAACTCTTACATATGATATGCGAACTCAAACCCCTGCTATTTTAAGTTGTGCCCCTAAAAGTATTAGACAAGTTTCTAATAAGTACAAATACCTCCTTTTGCAATATTTTGTTGATTATATTGTTTTCTTTTGATGAATATGATAGTTTAGTGGGAATATGTAATTCTATTTTTTAAGTGTGTTCCCTTTCTAGACCGTCCCTTTTCTTGATGATATGATAAAGTGAAGATCAAGCAATGCATAATTTATACTTATGTAGGAGGATAATAATAATATAAATATTACTCCCTATGCCCAAAATAATCGATGGGTGGACTTTTGACAGAGTTTAAGAAGACGCATCTGACTTGCTAAATTTACTAAATTTTCTTTGATCACATATGTCACATTTTCTTGGAAACTGAAAAGTATGCAAGAGAAAAAGATGTGCAAGAAAGTAAAACATAACCTTTCCAAAGTAGGACAATAATTTGGGACTTATATTTTATGAAGTACAAGTTGGTGCGAGATCTTACTATGATCCATGTGAAGTGAGTCTTCTTAGTGAATTAGCTACCTGATTTCGGTTACACGAATTTCGTGGAGTTTGCACTTGTGCAGCTGAAGTATCAGTGTTTCTGGTATTGTTTGGTCTGTTGTTAGATGATTCTGGCTTTCTAACAACCATCTTTTGTTTAAGTTACCACCAAAATGGTAAAAGACGGTGGTCCATTGCACTCGATGGAGAAATATGAGTTTTTCACATGGAATAACTGATAGCTTTCTCTCTTTGGAAAGTTTTGACTCTACATATTTGATCGGCACTTCACTAAAGTTGTTTGCCTAATTACTGTTTATAATTGTTGTGACCCGTCGTGCTCTGGAAAGTGATTCCGAAGTAAAACACGTGATAGAGTATTATTAACACAGAGGACGGGCATCGAACGAAGTAAAGTGAAAGGAAATGTTTGGTACATGTTGTAAAAAGTGGCTCCAAGTGCCAATATGAATCTAGACATCTACTTGTCGCTCGCTCTTCTACCGAGTCTGAGTAGTGTGCATGATCTTCTGCTGCAGCTGAGCTTTCATTGTACTCCTTTCATGATTCATTATATCCTTATGGTGTGTTTGGATGAGGAACTATAAAATATGTAGGGATTACGGAATGACGGGATTTTAAATGAAAGGATTTCTTGTGATGTGATCTAAAATTCCTTGTTTGGATGTCAAGTGAAATGACATGGATTTTGTTTGGGCCCAGTTACTAATAATATTAAACTTTGAGGCGTAAGCGTTATTTTCAATAATTTTCTGATTAACGATGTAACCCTAGGACTGACCCCTTCTGAGAACAACTCTTGATCGTATGGTAGTGACTCACTGATGTTTTTTTCTGGTTGTAGCGTTAGGGCAGCTCCGAGTCCTGCGATGAAGACTCAAGGCGGCGGTGTAAGAGTATGGTGTTGGTCGCAATGAAATTAGCATTACAGTGGTCGTGCGTGCGTCAGTAGGGTGGCGGTGGTTCATTACAGTGATGGTGTGTGGGTCAGTACGGCGGTCTGTCAGTACTCAGTACAGTGGTCGTAGCGGTGGCACTGGCAGTGGTCGGGGTGCGGTGTCTAAGAACAAAATGCAAACACACATCATGCGGTTGAGCTAGGAAATTATCATCAGGTATCAGTTTGCGTTGTGTTGCTATATGGTTCGCAATTTGCTTGGTAAACTTTGTTTCTAAAATCTTATCGTCGTCACGTTCTTTTTTACCTACTTGTCTGTCAAATAATTACATTCTAATTTTTTACTTGCACAATAGACTTGGCAATGGACACGGAATTTTCAAAATGAGACCTCCTAAGGTGGAATTAGAACGCGGAATTTGGCCTCTCGAAATTCCAGTTTCCGATTACTGGATTTTCAATATTCCAGTTGATATTTTATCCAAACAAGTATTTTTGAAATGCTAGGATTTATAATTCCAAATTTGATGAAATTCCATCTTTAAATACCTCATCCAAACACACCACTATAGTCACTATATTAATCTTTTCAGTCTTTCTATCATTGGTCGTAATATTATTTATGCAAATAGCCAATTTCCATTGGTTCCAGTCTTGAAATTTACCTGTCATGAGCCGCAGGCAGAAATTTACTTGCTCATGAGCTTCTTGGTCAACAGCGGCATGTTTCCTGGATGTACTCGCAACTACGAAAATATTGGCAAGAAGAAAGGCTGTTGTCAGCAGGGGCAGCGGCAGCGGCGGAGAGCGGAGAGCGGAGTTCAGGATCATCAGTCGATTTTTTTTATTGAAGAATAAATATGTACTTAAGATTTTCTTGGCAAAAGTGCACCAGAGGTGCCTATGTCATGAGAAACTATTCATTGGGGCTAACCCCACCACTGTAGCATGCCTGCGTGGTGGGGCGCGCCATCCACTTTCTGACAAATATGCACAATTTGGTGGGTTCCATCTGACTAATGCATATTTGTTTGAAAGTAAATGGTGCGCCCCACCACGCAGGCATGCCACAGTGGTGGGGCTAGACCCAATGAATACTTTCTCCTATGTCATAGACTTTTTTGCAACTTTGGGGCACATTATTGAAGGCTCGAAGCAACAACATGATGTTCCGCAAATAATAATAAGTGCAGATTTCACATAAACCAAGGGCTCTCGATTCTGTCATTTCGAGTTTCTTTAAGCCTGTTTACTTATCTGGTATGATTTCCATGGTATTACAACGAGATATGCTGATGTGCCCCAAAGAGATATATGTTGCTCTTCATATTTTCTCAGATTGATTTGGAGGCTATACTGGTGACACCAATGGACACCCGAAAAGTAATAATTGTGGGTTCTTATGTCATAAAGAAAGCATTTTTCAAGTCACTAACAATTTATTGAACTCTGATGAGATAAACAACCAACAAGAAGAGAGGAAAGTAGATATGACAAAAGATAAAAGAAATTGCCAAGGCTGTCACAGTCCCACTCGTCTTGCTCAGCAGGGATTTTTCAAAATTAGTTCATATTAGTTCATACAAGTTGACAAACTCATGAAGTTTGTAGTAGTACTACCTCCGCCTCTTCTCTTTCAACTTTGGTTGACTTTTTTACTCGTATCAGGATCACTTTGACACGGTGATTTGGATTATAAAACGGTGTAATTTTTTAACAATTTTTTCATAGTATTGTAGAGTAAAGTTTATTCTACAAGATCATGCAAAGATTACAAAATTCGTGTATCGTTTTGCTAACCAAATCAGTCAAAGTGACCAAGTGAATAGTGTCAAAAAATGAAGTAAGCTGAAAGAAAAGAAACAGAAGTAGTTATCTTGTTAGGGTTTCTACCCACTTAGCATTGTTCTTCTTGATCTATTCACCCACTTCACTTCCTTCATCCATCACAGACTTAATAGCCTTGCACAGACTCTCCTTTGTAATCCCGCCGCCGCCGCCTACTTTCTCCACCTTCACTGCAACCTCTAGTTCATCCAACAACCTGGTATTTAATTTCTAGTCACTAAGTTGTGGTACCAGCACAACCAAAACCACAGTGGCTCACAAAACACCCTTACTGACTTGTGGGCTAAAATCTCAAACATAATTAACCCCATATGAGACTTTAAGTCGTGAAAAAATAAGCCATGCCGAAACTATCCCTGACTGTGGGGGTGGAATTTTCAGAGTTTGAGCATGTACTTTTGACTCGGTAGCTTTACTAAAATAGTAAAATGTTAAAGGTATTTGTATAATATGGCATTTTTTCTTAAAAAGATAATGTGGAAGTTTAATAATAACATCGATATTTGTAACTTCAATTTTAGAAAAAGAAGACACTAAAAATGAAACGGAGACACTCTCTCTCTTTATTTGCAGAAAGAGAGACTGATAGACTACACATCATTGTTCGGAAAAGAGTCTAAGGCCCTGCTTTCTTTGTCTAATTCAGGTGATTTTTTACATTTTAAAAAAAAAAGGTAAAAAAATTGCTTATTTTGCTACTACTAATTTTTCTAAAAAGTTGTAGTCTTAGTTTTAGAAAAAAAAAGGCTGCTTACTTTGCTCCTATTTTATCTCCTAAAATGGAGATTTTGAGAGTAAAAAGTAACAAAAGCTGAAGTTAAAAATAACCTACTTTTTTCTCCTTTTTAGTCTTAAAAATAAGTAAAGAAGTTGTCAAAAAAAAAATCAACGAAAAAGGAACTAAATATAACTTTTTTTATGACCTAAAAAAAGGTTAAAAGTCACTTAAAATTAGGCAAAGAAAACACGGCCTAAGATGGGAGATGAGAAGGAGGATGTAGCAATGTACCCATGGTTTGCCATGGGTCACATTGCTCCATTTCTCCATTTAGCTAACCTAACTAGCTTGCAGAGGCCACAAAGTCTCATTTTTTTTATTCAACGGAAAATAACGATAGTTCAAACAAACAACAACAAGAAAACAACTACATTACATAAACAAGTACAAGCCCAACACTCCTAGACTAGAAAAACATCCCCGTGCCTAGCTTGTCCGCAATGATGAGTCCCTTGACCGCATCCGGAGCCTCCTCCATGATCTTCAAATTTCCGATTGCTCCGTTCCCATGTTAGCAAGCGCATTTGCAACTTCATTTGCATCTCTTCCTACATGCTTGACCCTTCCCACAATCCTTCCAAGCAGAATTTTCCCATCATTGATTTGAGCTGTCATAGAAGTCGGGCCTTTAGTAATTCCTAGGAAAATGTTGACAGCCTCCAAACAGTCGCTCTCGATCTCCAAATTAACCCAGTTCTTTCCATAGGCCATTGTCAGCCCCCTATAAATGCCCCATATCTCGCTTTCCAGGCTAGTACAGCCCCCTCTAATTCTTCCAATGTAGCCAAGCTTCCAGTCTCCCTGACTGTTTCTGAAGATACCTCCAAATCCTGCTCTGTTGTTATCCATTCACACACACATCAACATTCAATTTGAATTGACCTGCAATAGGGAGCCTCCATTTAGAAGTGCTACAATTAAAATTAGGATTTAAATTGACAAGGTTGGGTTTAGAAGTGAAAGCTCCCTGTATGAGTAGGGATTGCTTTCTGATAATCTGCATATAAACCATGTCAGAATCGATTGTATCATCAAAAATCTTCTTATTTCTTCTAATCCAGATATTCCACAAAGTCACAACAAACAAAATATTATGCTCAATATCCCCAAATTTTTCCTTACTCTTAATATTTTTGATAATCCAGTCATTGGTATTGGAATGTATATCAGAATTAATCCAATTAGCATGCCAAACTTTGTTCCAAATACCAATAACTTTACCACACTTGCACAAAAGATGGTCTATGTTTTCACTTCCCTGATTGCATATATTACAAGTGTCAATAATCGTCATACCTCTTTTCTTTCTGTTGGCATTAGTAAGAATTTTACCATGAAGAACAGTCCAAACGAAATGGATGATTTTATTTGGAACTCTGAGTTTCCAAAGCCTTATCCAATCTCCGCCTCCTATACCCATACTTTGGTTCTCAACCGAAGTCATGGAGTAGTAGGCAGCAGAAACATTGAAGGATCCAGAATTGGACCCTTTCCAAAAAGGGGAGTCCATCGAAGGACTCAGAGACGGAATAATAGTATTACTAATGTCATTAATCTTGTCGACATTCAACTCATTGCGAATACTCTCCAAATTCCAGGACAAATCCTCGTTAATAATCTCGGACACTTTCATATTATTTAGTTCAGGTTCCATTGGGGGGCCAAGAATCTTATCACCACACCACCAATCGTACCAAATTGAAACCTTCTTGCCATTTCCAATATTCCATTTGGTATTATCTCTAATGAAATTCTTAGTGCTGATGATCCCTTTCCAGATTGGGGACGAGTTACTTTTTTTCTTCACACCCCCCAGATTGGATTTTCTAAGGTACTTTATTCTTATAACATTACTCCAAATATTGTTCTCGAAACAGACTCCCCAACCTAATTTAGCAATAAGAGCGAGATTCTGGAATTTGGCTTTTCTAATACCAAGGCCCCCTTTTTCTTTAGGCATGCAAACCGTATTCCAATTGATAAGGTGAACTTTTTTCTTTTCCCCCGTTTCCCCCCATATAAAATCTCTATAAATTTTATCTATCTTCTTGGTGGTCCCAGCCGGTAGCGGCAGGAATTGCATGGTATAGGAAGGAAGAGTAGAGATCACACTTTTACACAGGGTAACTCTACCAGCAAACGACAAAAGTTTCCCGGCCCAACCCGAGAGCTTAGTATTCATTTTAGTAACTATGTCAGAGACACTATTTTTATCGAACTTCCCATGCACCAGGTTAATACCCAAATACTTACCCAGGTCTTTAATTTCGGGCATACCAATAGTGGATCTCACCTTGTTCCTATTAACTCTGCTGGTATTTTTAGAGAAAAAAACTTTGGATTTGATAGTATTAATCGTAAGGCCCGAGATACAAGCAAAATCATCAAGTGTCTCTTTCATGGTTTTACACGTGATATCATCACATTTACCAAAAAACATAAGATCATCAGCATAGAACAGGTGAAAAATAATAGGACCATTACTAGAAGCTTTAATCCCCATCCACTTTTTCTTATTCACATGCTCCATGATTTTTTGTGACAGTCTTTCCATACAAAGAACAAAAATGTAAGGAGAAAGCGGGTCTCCTTGTCTCAACCCTCTACCAGTTTTAAACTCAGGGAGCCTTTCCCCATTCCAAATAATCGTTGTCTTAACACTAGTGATACAGTCCATAATCAGGTTACTTAAACTGTGAGGAAAATTGAAGAACAAAAGAGTTTCATGAATAAAATTCCAAGATAATTTATCATAAGCTTTCTCAAGATCAATTTTTACAATCATACCGCCTACTTTATCTTTTCTGTTTTTAAGCGTATGGATAATTTCCTGGGTAATAATAATATTGTCCTTAGTGGATCTACCTGGCATGAAACTACTTTGATAAGGTCCCACAATCTTACTAAGAATAGGTCTAACCCTATTCACAACACACTTAGTTACCCCCTTGTACAAAACATTACACAGACTAATAGGACGAAACTGCTTAATAGTCTCCGGGTTATCACACTTAGGAATCAGCCAGATCAGAGTTCTGTTAATCTCATGGGGGATATTACCGGTGGTAAAACAATTATTAACAAACTTGAAAATCTCATTACCAATGCTATCCCAATATTTTTTATAAAACCCTCCATTAAACCCATCAATACCGGGAGACTTATTGCTATTAATACCCCAGAACGCCGTTTTGACTTCAGCAAGGGTCAGATTACTAGTGATACTATGGATGTCCTCAACACTAATTTTTGGGCAATAATCCGGACCCCAATCATAATTTAGCTCCCCATTGCTAAGAGCCTCGGCTGAGAATAAATCTCCAAAATACTTATTAACTAACCCTTTAAGTTGTGTTAAATCATCAATCAAAATCCCCTCGTCATTCTTAAGGAACAAAACCTCCTTCTTTTTCATTTTGATGATGGTCGAGAGATGAAAAAACTTAGTATTTCTATCCCCTTTACAAATAAAGTTACATTTAGACTTTTGTTTCCAAAGCAACTCCTCTTGGTTAAGAATAACATTATACTTAGCTATTAGTTCTTTTTCAAGAAGAAGTAAATTGTGAGAAAACTTAACACTTTGAGTTTTTTGAATTCCTTAAAGTCTACCAAGAATCCATCTTTTATTTCTGAAAATGTTTTCCATATTAACCTTACACCACTCTTGAATATTAGAAGCAAGCAATTCAGTTTTAGCCACAATATCCATATTACCGAGATCAATTAAACTCTTAATAAAAAAGCTATTAAAATCATCATCAAGTAACCAAGCATTTTCAAATTTAAAGCTTTTAGAGCGAGGGGGGAGATATCCATACCATCCACGTTGATGAGGAGAGGAGCATGATCAGAGTAAGTCCTAGGGAGGTTCCTCACAGTAGCATTCGGGTTTTGAACTCTCCAATTAGCGTTGCTACAAGCTCTATCCAATCTCACCATAGTGTTAGCAAACCCCTCCCTATTGTTTGTCCAAGTCATCTTCGGGCCATTGCTACCAAAGTCCATCAAATTGCACCGGTTCAGATTAGCTTGGAACTTCTGCACTCTACCCGAGACATCATTGTTGGCTAAGCTTCTTCTTTCGTTAACGCTTCCAAAATCATTGAAGTCTCCCGCCGCAAGCCAAGGCTCGTCCGCAAGCCAAGCCAAGGCCACAAAGTTTCATACCTCTTGCCAAAGAAAGCAATTCTTCAACTCCAAGGCTCTCTACCCTAATATCATCCATTTCCACCCCATCACAGTCCCTTCCATGGCCTTCCTCCGAGCACGGAGACCGCTTCCCAATAGCTAAAAGTCTTTAGGCCTCGTTTGGGTAGCGGATAAGTTATGTAGGGATAATGCTTATGCTGGATAAAAAGTAAGATAAGTGTGTTGTCTGATAAGCCCCGATAAAATATGCCGGTTGTCTGTGTTTGGGTGTTGTCGGATAAGATGCAAGATATGATGAAGGGTTAATTTAAAATGACCACATTGCCTTGCACTGTCGTGAGTTTGAACTCGTAGATGTTCGTATTATAATTTGGCATTAAAACAAGTAAATTAACTAAACATATTTTAATAAACTTAATTGACAAACTATATTATTAACGAACTTATGTTGATTTTTAACTTAATTAACCAAATTATTGAAATATGGTGAACTCGTGCAAGCTCCGTATCCGTGAGAGTTTCGTATCCAAAATGGTGATTTTGGTTGGAATTAATGGTGGAGAGGGTGGTTGTTCATGGTGGCTGCGACTGGTAGTTTTGTAGGAGGTTGAAGGAGATAAAGAAGATGGTGCACTAGTTTTAGACGGACGGTGATGGTGACAACAATGATAGAATTTGGATTGATGTTATAGGGTTTGGGGATAAGGGCTAGGAATTAGGGTGAAGGTACGGGGATATTTTGGTTAAAAAAAATAGTGAGTTATGATGCTTCTCCTTATCCAGCGTTATACCTCGGGGGAGGTGGTACGAATTTTGTTCACAAAATTGAAAAAAGTTATGTTGGGGGTATAACTTATGCTCCCCTTATACCGGCACCCAAACACTGGATAAAAAAGGAGGAGCATAAATATGCTATGCTGTCCTCTTATGCTGCTACCCAAACGAGGCCTTAAGGATAAAAGACACTTTCATCCCTCAAGTTTGATGCAAAAACACTGTCAAGATAAAAGACAATTTCAACCCACGAGATCGACGCAAAGACACCTTCACAGTTTCATCACTTCTGGTTTGGTGAATGACACTTCACTCGTTTAGTGTACTAAATTTCAAAACTCTTACACCCCATTTACACCCCTTAATTACAATGTCCTTCGTCTAGCGTTGGGGTGTGTCACTGATAGTAGTTTTAGGATAAATTTGTCCTCTTAGAGTACGAAATGGCGCAATGAGGGTGCAAGTGTCATGAAGTTTGAAACACTAAAGGGATGAAATTTTCATTTCCAAACTAGAACGATGAAAGTGTATGCGTTGAACTTGAGTATGAAAATTTCTTTTAGCCTAAGTCTCAGTTGTAAAATATAGATGAAAACTATAGTCTGGGCGGACTTTTCATAGAGCCCAAGGAGATTCTTTTAACTTAATAAATTTACTAAATCGTTCTACTTTCTTTTGAACATAGAAAAGGTATGAAAGTGAAAGAGGAATGTAAAGAAGTGAAGTGAAAAATTGGTAGTGTTATAACCCGAGTATTGATACAAGAACCAAAACGAAAAGCAAGAACGAGAATGCAAATTTAACGTGGTTCACTAGTTTTGATACTAGCTACGCCCACGGCCAAAAACGGATGTTTATTTAGAGAAATCACCTTATTACAATGCACACACACTAATAGCCATGACCGACACCCATATAAAGACCTAGACTCCTGACTTGTGTCAAAGCAACATCTAAACATTACCAAAACCAAATAGGAAACAAAATAGTCGGCATTTCCAGACCCATTCGTACGGATTCCCAAAGCATTCACATGAATGGCATTCGTACGAATGACTTCGGTTCGCACGAATAGCCAATGACTTCTCTGTTGTTTTGTTGCCTTCTTGCTTTGTTGTTTCGCCGAGTTCGCTAAATTTGAATTATCCCAAAAAATATCCATCTTAATTCAAACGTCCTAAAGATCAAAAACACCGGACCGGTGTTTCTCTCCATAAATCGGATGCGTACCCCGGATGATAAACGAGCACACCTCACCACACAGCTGCACTTCCAAGAACTGAATCAAGTGCTCCACCGAGAACCAAACTCGAATATGTTCACTGAGACACATGACGAATGTATTCCCGATGCGCCCGATTGCGCCACACAGTTGCTCCTCGACAAGTTCCAAATGTAATTACTTACTTGAACCGATCGCTAAAACCAGATATGCGTGCCAGAATAGACTCACGCGCCAGATGCTCCATGCATGGTAAGTCCAAAACATTGAGAGTAACTCAGAGAATTAGGTCGTCCTCGGAGGTCCGTCTACCTAGAACCCGATCTTCTTATGGTTGGTTCTTCTTGGGGCATGACATCTTCTAGTGACCTTTCTCCTTACAGTAGTCACATACATCATGTGGTAAGTTGGATCATGAAAACCTCATGTATTCCATACATTTGCCACCCTTGACCATGAAAGCGCCAGAATCATGATCGTTGTTTCCTGCAGCCCTGTGCCTCAGATTCCTGGTGTGAAGAGTTGATCTAACCTCTTATAGGGTTATCGTGTATTTCTCACAAACAAAAGACTGCATGAAACCCTCTTACGATGAAGGCAGCGACACCAAGAGAATTAAGGCCGCATCCTCATCACTTACTTTCTCCTCAATTTTGCTCAACTCAAGAAAATTAGTAGCTTCTAGATTGCCGTCAAATATAAGAAACTTTCAGTATGATTGTTCCTTTTGTGTTGCTTTGGGTGGTGTGTGGTTCGATTGGATGAACCTTTTATCGCTTAACTTCATCTCCTCTAGTCAAATTTTTATTCTAGCTTAAGTTATTGATCCCCCAGGACGAAATGCTACTTGGGATTGTTGTATGGTCATCCAAAGATGAGCTATTGATAACGCCCAAATAGGGGTTATCTTTTAGCCTGATTTGACGTGTCTTTGTGTCGGAAAGCCGTGTTTTAGCCGAAGTTCACCCTTGGAAAGCCTCGGTTTTAGGAACGAGACGTTTATTTGCTCTTCGTGAATTTCTGCATGTTTCGTACTTTTATTGGATATGATCGCGGGTTTTTTCATGTTTTTACAGGAACAGGTTCGGAAAGTGCATTGGGATGCGTGTCGAGACAGAACCGGGATCGCCTCGGGAAACGTGCAGAAAATGCTCGGAGCAGGATTTGACCGAGACTGGTAAAAAGAGGAGTGGACTGGAAAACGGAAAGACTGGAGGAAGAACGAGCAGTGAAAACCGACCGAGGAAGCTGAAAACGCCAAAACCGAGAATCACCGGGATGCGCTCGGTTGACAATATCTTGACCTTGACTTGGAATTTTGAAGTGAAACCAGAGGCAAAAGAACGGAGACGTCGAGAGCTTTCCGAAAACAGGTTATAATGCTGAAACGGAGTCCGGCCGAAAAACCGACTCCCGTCAAGTGTGGGTCCTAGTTAGGCCACGCCCGAGTAAGGGGTCTCGGTTCCCGGTGTCTGGAGTCAGGAGCAACTATTTCAGGGACGTGAAGATTTCCGGGACAGTTTTGGCCTAGGGGTATTTTGGTCATTTTGGCACCGGGCCCGGGTTTCCGGAGTCAAGTTTAGATTTTGTCTCCCAAATTCAGTCAGCAGTTTTCCTATGGCCAGAGTCAGGATTGGACAGAATTTGGAGCGGTTTTGACCCAGGGGTATTTTGGTAATTTTGACAAGTTTCAGGTCAAAACGCAAGACGGGAACACGGGAAAGCAGGAAGACACCGAGGAAGGAAAACCGGAGATTTCAGGCAGAAGTGGGGGACCTAGGAGACCCAACCGGGCCTACCAAAGGACCAAGCAGGGCCACCACCACCACCCCCTGCTTGCGTATATACGCAGGCAGAGAAGGTGGAGGTGGGTGGATTTTGGGCCCCTGGTTGAGTATATACGCAGCCTTGAGTATATACGCAGCCTTGAGTATATACGCAGCCTTGAGTATATACGCAACCCTGCGTATATACGCAGCCAGTTTGACTTTTTTTCCCGAGTCGGTGGACCGATGACAGTTTTCGTAAATTCTGGCGCAAGCGTTTTCGGGAAAAACAGCACTATTTAAAGACTCGTCCAGACTAGTTTTGAGACATCAGAAAGACAATACACAGAACACACAAGACAGCACAACCGGAGGAGTCTGAGCATCCCGGAGAGCACGGAAATGTGAATCCAGATTCAAGACACCCGTTTGCTTTTCTTCTCTCGTATTCAAACTGTGTTATTTTCGTTATGAATTTTAGTAGCTAAATTTTTACCTAGGTTCTCGGTGAACCTAGGGTTGCGTTTCAGAGATTAGTTCTACGTTTTGACTATGAATTCATGATCGTACTATCTTAATATCAGCAGCTTTATTCGTTATTCTTTCTTTTAATTTTACTGTTCATGCATGATCGGAGTCGCGAACCAGAATTGCTACAGACCCGAGCCGGTAGGTGAAAACGTCCGGTTAGGGTTAGGAAGAGAAGACATAATTTAGCACCTTACCCGATGGGCCGACTAGCGAAGGGGAGTTAGGACTAGCCTGAAATCGTGGAGACCAACTGTTAGAGAATCTGACCCGGGCCATCAGGACAGGTTAGAAACCCTAGCAGACTTAGAACGAGACTGCAGATTTAGGCAGCTTAACAGGGATCCGACAGTCTGCAGAATTGTGATAACGTGCAGGAAAAGAAAAGATACAGCACAATTGGTGAAATACCCCGTATTGTGAATATGGGTATTTATGATAATTATTGAGTGGTAATATAATAATATTTTAAGTATTGGGTGTTAATATGCTACTATTATATTTTATGATAAGATTGGGTGTTAATATGACATTAGTATAAGTGTTGGGAGCTAATCTTATTGATAGGAAGTTAATTTTTATTACTAGTAACTATTTGGGGTTATTATGTATTTTCTCAACTTTATAAAGAGTCTTTTATTTAATTCAGGGGGTGCTAGTGACTTTTATCCAAAACAGTGGGGGTGAAAGTGTCTTTAACCCTAAAAATAATCATCTTCTTCCTCAAACTCTCCCATGGAGGAAGAACTCCATCTCCAACCCAAACACCACCATTACCACTCCGAATCTTCACCAAATTCGTTGATGTTTGTCCAAAATCACTCCCTATTCGATTTAAACTCATCAAGGCTCGATAATTTAGCATCAAGCAACCCAATTTCGCCAATTTTTTGTCCCGATTCAAAATCGAAGTTTTCAAAGTGGGTTTCCTCTTTCGGGTTGAATTCTTCACCTCTCTACCTATATGAACCCATCAATTCTCAGATTTTTGTTAACCCACAATCTCAATCCTTCATCTCTCCTTCAATCAATCTCTCTCTCCCTCTCAATCTCTCTCTCTCTCACCCGACGGGCTGCCCACCGCCGCCGCCGCAGCCCGCCGACGCCGACGCAGCCGCCGACGGCACCGCCACCGCGCCGTCGCCCTCTGACCGCCTCACTGCCGCCACCGTCGGCCTCACCATCATCAACCCGTCACTCTCTTTTCTCTCTGGTCGGGTATGAAGAACAAACCCGTTTGACTCACTCTCTTTCTCTTGTTTTTGTTTTGTTCTTTTTAGTTTTGACTATCATTGAAAGTTAGATCATATTAATTGTATCTGGGAAGAGACAACAAGGAAGGCAATGGCCTAGTGGTTAAAGCACATGCTAGTATTAGTGTTGGTCTTGTGTTCGAATGTCATAGTTGACAATAGGGGTGAGCAGAAACCCGGACAACCCGAACAACCCGACCGGTCCGAACCGAACCGATCGGAAACGGGTAAAAAAATAGTTTAAATGATTGGGTATGGGTATATTTAAACCAGACCCGCAAATGATCGGGTGGGGCGCGGGTACACCATTGCTAAACCCGTATAAACCCGGGCCGACCCGGATATATAAAACCTAACCCACTAACCCACTTGCCACTACGTTACTTCTACTCCCAGCCGCCCCTGTTTTGTTTTGTGATACAGAGAAAGAGAGAGAGAGAGAGAGAGAGAGAGAGAGAGAGAGAGAGGAGAAGAAGAAGGAGGATGAAACTCGTCCGCCTACCATCGGTAAATCGATCTGCACTCAGAGATGTTTGGTAATATCTCAATCCGTCACTCTCTTTCTCTCTATTCTTCACTCTCACCAACCGATCGGAACTCCCATCACTCTTCTCCACCTCCGATCAACATTCCGCCATTATTTCCGATACTTCTCCACCTTCGATCTACTCTTCTATCCAGATGATTTTGCCTTTGGAGAAGATGTCCGGGTTTACCCGAAACCACCCGAAATCACCCCGGACCCGATGAACCCGAAATCTTCGGGTTTGAAGGGTGTTCGATTGGGGACGGGTTTGGATCCGGCATAAACCGGTATGTCGGGTCGGTCAGCCAAACGGGAAAATACCCGGCCGAACCGACCCGTGCTCTGCCCTAGTTGACAACTATTTTTTTACTACTCTACACTCAATATTTAAAAGAGAAGTTTTGGGAGTTTGAAAGCCTTATTAAAACACTTGAGAATTATTTATTTAAGAAGTTTATTTTCTTGTTTAAAGGTTAATCTTTTGAAAAATAATACTCTTGGGTTATGCTTTATAGTAGTACAAATAAGACAATTCTTTTTATACAAGTTTAAAGTAGTATTTTTGTACTCACCTTTACTCCAAAATAAAAAGTATATTTTTCTTACTTATTTTTATAAGTTTGTAACAAATTAGAATAAGTTATTTTCCACTAATAAATTTGTTATTTCTTTTAGATAAAAGTTAGATAGTTTATAACTTATGCTCTCTACTAAGGCTTGTTTGGTTGGGAGAAACTACTATTAGAATTATTATTGTTTTGGGGAAAAAATAATATGCTTCTCTACCCTATAATAAGGGAAATAATGAGTTAATCTTATAAGTTATATTTTTATAACTATAGCTATGTTTTACAATAATAAACGTTAACTCTATAAAATGTATTTTTCTATAAAAGAGGTTGTTCGCCTTAGTAAAGGTTGGGGAGAGCTAGTGCGGGATTTATTTCATTTACCTATACGACTTCGTGTGCAATGTGTTGATTAGGATACTATTAAATTTGTAGGCGACAATTTCGTTGACGAAGGACACGTCGAGTATTACTAGGAACTGAATTGCGTTGGCTTGAGATTCAAGGTAAGTAAATATGCCAAGCCTAGTGTGCTTATCTCTTTCGTGTCAAAACGAATTCATGTATTTCTTTACGTCTCAAAATGTGTTTATGTGATGTGACATGCAATATGTGATTTCGACTTGATAAATGTTTTTCTTGGAAATATCACCATGATAATGATAATGCATTAATACGTAAAGTGGAATAGTTGTGCGGGGACATTTATGATTATTGTGGTATGGTTACCATTGGCATTGGACGGTTTGATCTCGGTCTTCCGTTTCAATTTATTTTTATTTTAATCCGGTTGCAAGTCCCCGGATAGCTCCCTGTACTCACTCCTCTGGACGCTAGATTCTTTGGGGGGTGTCGACACTTAAGGTCTTGGATGCTTGCGGGATGGTTTGGTTTCCCCCGTCACAACGAATTAATAATGTATTTTTGGTTTTTGTTAACGGAAAGAAGTTAACGACGGATTTTGGATTTTCCTAATGATTATGGAAATTGGTTGGAAATATTATGGAATTGGGAACTCTTATGTTTTAATACAAGAGTCAACGTTATTACCGCTGTGTTTGCGAAAAACTCTTACTTACAAATGAGTCATTGTTTTATAACTACCTCATCATCGTTTTACATGTTTGGATGTTTATTTACCAGTATTTCATGCTGATTTGTACTGTGGCGTTTCTTTTTGATTCCGCACCACAGGGTTAGAAGACGGTTATCTGGCGTAGAAGGGGACGCGCATCACATGGAACAATAGTAGTAGTATTTCATTTGAATTTGAATTCTTTAGTAATTTAAACACTTTAGTTGTTATGCCAGTTTGTGGCTAGGATGGTGATTTTTAATAATGCAATATTTTCAATTGGATTTAATTATTATTGTGGATGTTTTGTGCTTGCGAACCATGTTATAAAATCTCCTTGTATCCGGGCTCCTCTCGGGTACGGAGTGACATCCCCGAGTCTCCGGCTTGGGCCATTTGGGGGTGTTACAATTGGTACGTGGCACGGATAACGAGACTGTTGTGTGTTTTCATGTCAAACAAAGAACGAAAATCTGAAGAACCCTAGGGGATCCCGGGACCTAGTATCTCAAACCCTAGATTTACAACCTTAAAGATTATTTAGAAAATTCTCATAAAATATTTACGTTTCAGTTATTTACTTTCAGTACTTAAGCAAACTCTCAAAATATTCCTCCTTTTTACACTCTGTTCGTTAAAACTGATTACTAGAAAAACCTGCAAAGTTCCTGTGGGATCGATAATCCGAGTTGAAAATACTCTCTATATTACTTGATTCGTATACTTGCGAATAGTACGCTAAATTGCGCATCAGCTATCAGTTGGTTGTTTATTAAATTCCACATATATGTTCGGGTCCCAATTGTCCAATTACTTTTATTGGTGATTTCAATCGAGTTTCGTCTCCTTATGATGAGATGGGTCCTTCATATCACCTAGTGTGCTTCATGTAAGTGACTTAAGTCATTTCTGCATCATTGGGGATTCGTGGAGATTCCAAGTGTGGGTTTCTAGCTTGTGTGGCTGGATCTCTTTCAAAGGGCCAAATTAAGCAATTTAGGCATTTACTTCTCGGATGCTCATAATTTGCTCTCATTCGCTCTTTCTAGTATTAATCTTTCTAGACCTAGAAGATTAGAATGTTGGTGGCTGTAGATTCCCAAATCAGAAGATCTGTTTGATTTTTTTTGGAAGCTTCGAATTCTGGGATCCCCTTTGTTCAGAGTTTCTAAGCTCCTTGGTTAATGTAGTCTCTCTCAAGACGTTTGCATAGGTCAGAGGAACAATTCATATTTAGATTATGTGTGCCAGGGAGCGTCCGGCTAGTATTCAGACTAGTACGTGTCCTGCCAGCTACATGCGGTTCTTTGAAACGAATGCCCACCTAAAAGAACTCTTGCATTGGGAGTAGATCTATTAGGCCCAACGGGTTTCCTACAAATGGATTTAAGTTGGTGGTGATAATACTAAGTTCTTGAATGCTTATACGTGAGTCAAATTTGCCAGGTTGCACATTTGGAAACTATTTGGCTATTATGGTGTTTATGTGAATAATTAGGATGAGATTAGATATCTTTTTTTCTCACCTATTTTAAAAATCTCTTCGCTCCTCCTTCTCCGTCGTTGGAACATCGGGTGGATCATCTCTTTCCATATGTTCCGTTTTTCTCTCTCTTTCATCTCTTAAGTTTCCTTAGTGAGAAACAGCAATCCAGTCTTTTTCAAGCTAGGGAAATTAAATAGGCGGTCTTATCTATAAGTCTGTAAAAGCTTCTGGCCTGGATGGGGTCCCTCCTATTATTTTTCAATTTTTTTGGACATTATGTTCCTCTACAGTCCTTTCCACGATGTCTTGTAAGAGAATGTTAATAGAAGTCAATAAGACAAATATTGTTCTTATTCCCAAGATTGCTCAACTGAAGCATGTAGAGAATTTTTGCCCATCAACTTTTGTAATGTTCTCTACAATATCATTTCTAAGGTGATTTCTAATAAAATCAAAGATGTCTTACCCTCGCTGATTAAGCCTTTTCAAAACGGGTTCATTCCGGACAAAAGTATCACATATAATATTTCATTAGCCCAAGAAATCAATGACTTTGTTAAAAATTAAAAGAATCCCAACAAGCTGGCCTATTATGCCCTTAAATTGGATCTGAGGAAGGCTCTCATTTTTTAAGCATGTCATGGATCAGTTTCATTTTCTGATACACTTTACTGCCTTGATCATGGAATGTGTTAGTACTATCTCTTATTCCTTGGTTATCAATGGCTCGTATACTCCGTCATTCATTCCCCATTGTGGTGTTAGAAAATGGACCCACTTTCTCCCTTTATTTTTGCTCTCTGCACCGAGGTACTTTCTGCAAGTTTCATCATGGCTCATGAAAACCATTTTTAGTGGGAATCATATCGAGAGGAAGTTGGACTCAAATCTCATTGCTGCAGTTTTCTGACGATGATATCATTTTCTTCAAGATTACTCCAGAAGCAGAAGGACCATTCAGAATATTCTTGATGAGTGATGTGCTAATTCTGGGTAAAGAACTAATTGTGATAAATCCTCTATGGTGGTAAGCCCTACTTTCTCTTCAAATTTTAGAAATTCCCTTAAGTTGGATGACGGACAACAACATAGACTGTACAATCGGCACAGTTGGTCAAACGTTTTTAGGCTAGTCTATCTCCCCTTCTCTGTTTGGTCCATCGGGGTAAGGTGCTAAATTTTGTCTTCTCTTCCTAATCCTAACCAACCGTTTTCACCTACCGGATCTTGTCTGTAGCAATTCTGGTAGCTACTCCGATTATGCATAAACAGTAAAATCAAAGACAGAATAACGAATAAAACTGTTGATATTAAGATCCCGAGATCATGAATCCATACTCGTAAATAGAACTGGATACTGAGTACGAAACCGTTTGTTCACCGAGAACCTAGGTAAAAGGTTTAGCTACTGAATGACATAAAAACAATGTTCTGAAATTAATGAGAGAATTGAGATCAAACGAGTGTTTTTGAATTCTGGATCTGCGCTTTCGTGCTCTCCGAGGGTACTCTGACTTCTACTTAGGTGTATTGTGTGTCAAAAACGAGCTCTGGACGTTCCTTTAAATAGTGCTAAGAAGCTTCCGGAAAACTGCCTAAAATTATGAAACTGCCACTGGCCAAAACCGCCTCAGAAATAGGTGTTGCTGCGTAGTACTGCGTAGTTATTCCTCTGCCTGCGTAATACTACGTAATTCTGCGTATTACTGCGTCCTCAGCCTTCTCGGTCTGTTCCCAATGCCCGTTTTCCTCCAATCTTTCCGTTTTTTCGTTCCGTTCTCCCTTGTACCAGTCTCGGTCAAATCCTTCCTTGAGCATTTTCTGCAAGTTTCCCGAGGAAAACCCGATTCTGTCTCGGCAGGCATCCCAATGCACTTTTCGAATATATTCCTGCCAAGTCAACATGAACAAACCCGCGATCATATCCCAATTTATATATGAGAAAAATGCAGAAAATACTTGAAATCCCGATACTAGCTCAAATGCATGTCATGTGCATTAGCGAGAATTTTAATGTTAAAACTGGATCAAAACTCAAGAAAACTCTGCAGTTTTATCTCAATTATACTCGATAGATAACTCCTTTGTAGGAGATATCAAATACCCCCGCACTAAATTTTGTTCGTCCCGAGCAAAACATTTGCATACTACTACCATTGCATACCAACTTGCTGAACCAGACTTAAGTACCAGATGACTCGACTGTACGACTGACTCATGAATAATATACAATGACTCGTAGACTCAAAAAGTTATAAAACAAAAAAAAATGCCGAGGCAATCTCCAAAACGCAAACCGGTGTGTCATCAAGAACTCTCCCTCTTTCCAGAAAGTACTAATGCGCAAGCGATCGACGAGTGTGGCCAGATTTAAGAGTGGAAAATAAGCGCTGACACCTCATATTATTACTTCCGTACTCAACCTGAGCAAATCCGTAGTTAACCGACCATCCGAGCTATTTTTGAATCTAGGATCCTAAGTCTAACAGGGTACGACACGATCATATATATATATATATGGAACCTAATATATATATACACACACACACACACACACACACACATATATATATAAAGGGTACGGCACGATCATACTTGTTATGATATTCTCACCGTTTTCCAATTCACACCCCTCACGAGTTCCCAAAAAACTGACTGAAACACCTAAGTTTCTGCTCACTCAATTTTCCCAGCTCCCAGTGTGTCTTCGCCGTTCTCGCGGCCACAAATGTGAAGCGGTGCAAAATCCAGAAAATAGTGCTAGCTACGCAGCTTGAACTAAATAACGTACATAATTGAAAAACTTTTAAAACTAGAACACCACATAATAATAAACTTTTTATAAACATAAAATAAATACATTGACGAGAAAACACAAAACTTACTAAAGCTGAGTAGGTAAAGACAAACTGATGTAGTGGGGTACAAAAGATGTCCTCGTTTTGTGTTACCCCGACACTAGTCATATAGCGTCGATCCTGTAGTCAAAAGATATGCGTGCAGTCCTATCGAACCTCCTCACCACCAAAGATGTAGAAAATTAGCACGACCACTAATTAACCCCACAACCCCGGTACCTAGTTTTGTGCGGAAAGATGCCTCGTACGCGACTTCTCCACATGTGATCACTATGTAATGCACTGAATTACCTACACAAGTTAATGCAGTCGCCTTTAACTAATCCTGTCCAACCCTCAAAAAACGTGCAAATGTCAAACTGTCCAACAATTATCTGTCATAACGCGTAGAAACAACCAACTAACAAGTGATGAAAGTCACAAAGAAGGCTCCCTAGGCTACAATGGCTATGAATAAAAGGGGGAAACAGCTTCAAACGGGTTAACTAGTTGGACCTATGGTTGTGAAACAGGACAGTGGGCCCGTTATGAGCCAATCACTCTACCGAAAAATGCGATGACCGTGATGGCGCCCGTAGGCGGGTTTTCGACTACCTAAGTGACAGTGGTGTGGCAACTAGTCAATTTCTAGCTCAGGAGATAACTACTCGATGATTATGAGGCGCACAGGCTCTAACCAAACCGTACAGAAGCTTAAACTACTACACCTCGGTGCGGTTTTTCTTCCCTGTCAGAAGACTATCATTGGTCTCTCCCCAGTTATTTGTTATGTCAATCGCCCTTTCTCAAAATTTTCTGATTTTTCATTTTTTTTATATCTAAATATCTACAATGCAAGGTCTGAAATTTGTGGTGGGTTGACTCAAAATAAAGAAAATATGGAGACTCAAAAATAAAAATAAAACTGCAAATAAAGCTGAAAAAATGTGCAGACCTGGTTAATGCAGACACTACTCCCACCCCCACACTAAGAGATGGAATCTCCTCATGACATAAACAGATTTGGCACAAAAGTCGGGTTTGAAACCGAATCCGTGGTTCCAGGCATAGTTCTGGTAAAACTGTTGCTGGTACCGGCTGGGTCACTATGAGGCAAAAAAATAAAGCAGAATGATGCATGCGTCTCAGCAAATAACCTCCTAAGACTACCAGGGGTTCTACCACCGTCGGCACATAAACCGAGAAAAACACAGTAAAATCTCAACCCGGGTACGTGCTCGTGTCTAAAATGCAAAATAATGCGAAGGAAGGAAATGTGGACCTGAGCGACCTAAGAACTCGAAGTGAGTCTTACGTGTGCAGTTTGCAGTTTTCGGCAAGATGGACCCCGACCGGTCGCCGAAAAATATCGTCGGAAAAATTCTGAACCGGTCAAGTTGTAACTCTTCGCCCCCACACTTGCTCATTGCGAACTTTTGAGCTTGTCTTGCCATTTTTTTCACTTTTGTCCAAAAAGTCTCCTCCGGTTGTGTAGCTGTCTGCGTAGCTGACCGTTCCTACACAGATACACAGGCATCAGGCTATTTTCTGCTCAATTATGCACTTTTCTTCTCAGCCTGCATTGCTGGCTGCATAGCTTAAATCTTTTTACAGGGGCTGACTTTTATGCAGATTCCGGCGAAGGACCGTTGACCGGTCGCCAGAAAATTTCTCGACGGAAGTTGTCAACCTTCCGGGCTGCGTATGCGCTCTTGAAATGTGCAATCCCCAAGCACCATTCCGTATGACAATGTGCTCCCGTATGGTCGAGTGTATTTTCGTACATCGGGGTTGATTGCTCTATTTCTGCTGAAAAACTGTTCTTGAAGAATCCCCAACTCGTATGAGTCCCTGTGATGGTTGAGTGTGCCAGAGCACACCGGGGTCGATTCTTCAAGATTCTGGAAATGTGCACCCCTTTTTTTTCACTGTCTGTGTTATGCTGCGCAGCTGGGCCTCGGCCTGCGTAGCTGGGCGTATTGCTGCGTAGCTGGCCTCTCGGCTTGCACATCGTACTTTTCTGCTCCATTTTCCTTCTTTTTCTGTACATACTCGTTTTTATACCAGATCACACTCATCTCACCCCTCTAAATTTCAACATAATTAAATAAATTAAATTAAGCTACTCCTAAGTTGGGATGCCTCCCAACCAGCGTTTGTAATTTAAGGTCGACGGAGCGACCCAGTTACCTCCGGTTCGGTCAAGGGTCGTCAAAACATTCTACCTCGATGACTGCTCCCAGGTCCAAATATGGCTTGAACCGGTTTCTGTTCACCGTGAAAGTTGTATTGTCTTACAGATTATCCCATTCAAGCACACCCAACGATAATATCTCTTAAATGATGAACGGTCCTGACCACATTGATCTCAATTTTCCCTGAAAAAACTGCAACCGAGAATCGTAGAGAAGTACTTTCTGCCCTACTTGAAGCTGCTTTGGCAAGATTTTCCGATCTCCTACTAGATTGTGACCCGAGCGGTTTCAGCTCCCGAGGCTGTGGCTCCTTACGTGACTGGGCCGGTGTAACACCCCCAAATGGCCCAAGCCGGATGCCCGGGGATGTCACTGCGTACCCGAGGTTAAACCCGAATACAAGGAGATTTTATAACATGGTTCTCAAGCAAAAATATCTACAAAATACTTAAAACTAACCATTATTACAATCCAATTATTCTTGCCTCAAACCGGGCATAAAGCTAACTAAAGTAATTAAAAAGTTCTAATTAAAAATGAAACACTAACGATCCAAATGATGAAACTAATGAATTAAAAGATGAACGCGTTCCCCTTCTATGCCAGATTCCCATCCTCTACACATGTGATGCGGAATCAAAAAGAAACACCACAGTACAAAATCAGCATGAAATACTGGTAAGAAAACACCCAAGCATGTAAAATGATAAGAGGATAGTTATAAAACAACGACTCATTTACAAGTAGAAGTTTTTCTCAAACATAGCGGAAATAAAGTTTGTCTCTTGTAATAAAACAAGTGAGATCCCAGTTCCATAATATTTCCAAACGAATTCCACAATCATTAGGAAATCCAAAATCACATATTAGTTCTTTTTCCATTAACAAAACCAAAATCCATCATTAATAATTTGTTGTGACGGGGGAAATCAACCAGCTCGCAAGCATCCAAGACCTTAAGTGTCGACCACCCCCCCCCCCCCCCCCAAAGACTCTAGCGGCCAGAGGAGTGAGTACAGGGAGCTATTCGGGGACTTGCAACCGGATTAAATAAAATAAATTGAACGGAAGACCGAAGTCAACACGCCCAATGCCAAATAGTAATCATAAATGTCCCCGCACAACTCTTCCACTTTACGTATTAATTCATTGTTATTATCATGGTGATACTTTCAAGAAAGACATTTAGCACGTAAAAATCACATATTACATGTCACATCACATAAACACATATTGAGACGTAAAGAAAATCCAAGAATTCATTTGACAGGAAAGAGTTAGGCACACTAGGCCTGGCATGTTTACTTACCTCGAAGCAAATCAACTATTGCAAATCAGTCGACGTACTCGATGTACTCGTCGTCGATGAACTCGTCACCTACACGTAACAATACCCTAATTAAACATAATACTCTAGCAATATAATTGCTGTACTATCTACATGCATATGACACTCGACGGTTTATGTTTCTAACACCAACCCAACATCCCACTTAATTCATAGTTCAAAACCAAACCCAAAATCTTGCCCCAAAATCCTATAACCTAATGTATACATAACCTAACATATCTTCACCAATTTTATTACTCCAACTTCCCAAACAGATCATGGCTCAAGAATAGTCTCATTAGACTCAAAACACTCTGAATAATAAGTTTAGCCTCAAACGGATCCGAGTTTCAATTCCTGGATCAAAAGTTATGCTAGTTTTAGGTTTCCAATTTCACTCATAGTACCCATACGGGAATTATCAATTTTCATACAACTATTCTCCAAAGCATCTAGTTAATCCCGTATTCAAACAAAACCTAATGCAACATGAATACCCACATCAAATCAGGTTACTACCGACATACTATGATCATCAAACCATCCAAATCGCTTAATCAAACGTCCCTTCCATGACTAGGGTTTTTTCCATAAACTAAGAACATGATTAAACCCAAAACTTGATTATTAATCCTACGACTTCATGAATGATGAAACTAACAATATAAATCTGAAAATTAAAGATTACATGTACATACAAAAATTATAGGCAAGAGATCAAGAGAACAAGAGAAATAAAAGAAGACAAAAACCAAACCCGCCGCCCATGGAGGGTCGGACATAGAGAGAGAGAACCGGGCGTGGAGAGAAGAAAAGAGAAGGAGAGAGAGAGAGAGAGAGAGAGAGAGAGAGAGAGAGAGAGAGAGAGAGACGTGATCGGAGAGAGAGAGGCGGCGGCGGTGTGGCTGCTGCTGCTGCCGTCGGGGAAGAGAGAGGGAGCCGAGGGAGAGAGAGAGGGACGGGTGAGAGAGTGAGGGAGACGTGAGAGAGAGATAGGGAGATTGTGAGAGTTTGGAATAAATCGAACTCATATAGAAATAAACCCAATTGAATTGGAAACTTTACGTAGGAAGAATATTGGGTCAAAATAATACCAATCTGTGGTAAAAGACACTTTTCCCCCCCTTAATTTAGCCAAAAAGACAACTACCTCCCCCAAACTCAATTAAAAGACACTAAGACTTTTAGATTAAAGTCACAAAGATCCCCCAACTCTAGTAACCCTTATAATTAACTCCCGAAAATTAAATTAACTCCCCAACACTTATAATAATATCACAAAATACCCATAGTCACAAAACAGGGTATTTCATCCTTCCCTCCTTAAATAGAGCTTCGTCCTCGAAGCTTAAAGCAAATCCTCAACCACTAATAAGATATGAACCTCCCCTCAATGGTACAACTACTAAATGCAACCTAAGGTCATGAATGATATGCAATATACTATAAGAAATACTGTATTAAAAATCGAAGGATTACATCCTCTCCCCCTTAGAGGAGTGACGTCCTCGGAACTCAAAGTACCTCGTCAAAAAGGTGAGGGTACTTCTTACCATTGGGACCACAGCTGGATAACCGCCACCATACGCGCGGTGCCATTCCAATACTGGCGTGGTAACTGTTGTTATTTAACGCTAAGGTCTTGTGTTATGGACTTTCAAGGTTCATGGGTTGATAGATTACCTTTGATAGAATTCTCCTACAACAACAGTTACCACGCCAGTATTGGAATGGCACCGCGCGAGGCGTTGTATGGAAGAAAGTGCCGAACACCATTGTGTTGGAACGACATAAAGCGAGACAATAGTAATTGGTCCACAACTAATCAAAGAGATGACAGATCAAGTGAGACTTATCCAGCAGCGAATGAAGGCAGCTCAGGATAGACAGAAGTCATACGCTGATCAGAAGAGGAGACCATTGGAATTTCAAATTGGAGAAAAGACATTTCTTAAAGTTTCGCCTACTAAGGGAGTCATGAGGTTCAATCAGAAAGGGAAGGTAAGCCCGAAATTAATTGGACCATATGATGTCATAGAGAAGATTGGAGAAGTGGCTTATCGATTGGATTTACCATCGAATTTGGGTTGTGTTCACAATGTATTCCACGTATCTCAGCTGAAGAAGTACGTGCCTGACCCATCCCATGTATTGGATCCCGAACCACTAGAACTGGATCCGTCTTTGAGTTACGAAGAACATCCTATCAAGATTCAAGACACCAAGAAAAGGGACACCCGCAACAAGAGTGTCAAGATTGTAAAGGTCTTATATACAAATCACCTCACTGAAGAGACAACTTGGGAAGCGGAAGATGATATGAGGAAAAACTCTGAAAATTAGTTCAGACTACTAATTAAACTGTAAAAAAGTCACCGCCAACGGCGCCAAAAACTTGATGCGCAATTTAGCGTGTTGTTCGCAAGTATACGAATCAAGTAGTATTGAGTGTATTTCAACTCATATTATCGATCCCACAGGGACTTCTACGGGTTTTTTGAGTAATCAGTTTTAACTAACAAAGTGTAAAGAGGAGGTGTAGTTTGAGATTTTGATTACGAACTAATTACTAAAAGTAAATAACTGAAACGTAAATCTTTTTGTGGAAGTTTTCTTGAATAATCTCGAGTGTTGTAAAACTAGGGTTTGAGATACTAGATTACGGGATCCCCTAGAGTCTCTTCGATTTTTCGTTCTTCTTCGATATGAAAACACACAGCAGTCACTTATCCGTGCCACGTACCATTTGTGCAGTATATTTTCTTGCCCTGCACGCTATCACAATTATGCAGATTTTCGACCCCTGTTAAGCTACCTAAAATATGCAGTCTTGTTCTAAGTTTGCTAGGGTTTCTAACATGTCCTAACGGCCTCGGTCAAAACCGCTAATAGTTGGTCAAACGCTTTTAGGCTAGTCATATCTCCCCTCATCTGTTTGGTCCATCGGGGTAAGGTGCTAAATCCTGTCTTCTCTTCCTAACCCTAACCAGCCATTTTCACCTACTGGGTTGAGTCTGTAGCAATTCTGGTTAGCTACTCTGATTATGCATAAACAGTCAAATCAAAGACAGGATAATGAATAAAACTGCTAATATTAATATCCCAAGATCATGAATCCATAGTCGAAAATAGAACTAGATACTGAGTACAAAACCCTAGGTTCACCGAGAACCTAGGTAAACGGTTTAGCTACTGAATGACATAATTAAATAACAATGTTCTGAAATTAAAGAGAGAATTGAGATCAAACGAATGTTCTTGAATTCTGCATATGTGCTTCCGTGCTCTCCGAGGGTACTCTGACTTCTCCTTGGGTGTATTGTGTGTCAAAAACGAGCTCTGGACGTTCCTTTAAATAGTGCTGAGAAGCTTCCGGAAAACTACCTGAAATTACAAAACTGCCACTGGCCAAAACCGCCTCAGGAATAGGTGTTGTTTGCGTAGTACTGCGTAGTTACTCCCCTGCCTGCGTAATGCTGCGTATTTCTGCGTATTACTGCGTCCTCAGCCTTCTCGATCGGTTTTCACTGCCTTTTTTTCTCCAGTCTTTCCGTTTTTCGTTTCGCTCTCCCTTATACCAGTCTCGGTCAAATCCTTCCCCGAGCATTTTTTGCACATTTCCTGAGGCAAACCCGATTCTTTCTCGGCACGCATCCAAATACACTCCCCGAATCTGTTCCTGCCAAGACAACATGAATAAACCCGCGAACATATCCCAATATATATATGAGAAAAATGCAGAAAATAATCGAAATCCCGATACTAGCTCAAATGCACGTCGTCTGCATTACCGAGACTTTTAGTGTTAAAACTGGCTCAAAACTCAAGAAATCTTAAAAATGGAATTAGTTTGAGACATCTTTTTACCATTGGTTCTTGTAGGGTTTTGATTCATGGATGCGCAACGGAAACACAAAACAATTATAAAACCATGCAAAACCCTCCAAGGATCACAAGTCAAGAGACATAACGATGGTAAAGGAAGAAATCAATAACACACCTTAGGGTTCTCCTTTGATGACTTCAAACGCGAATTGTGTCACGTTCTCTATGGTTGATCCACGCCTAGAGTTGATCCTAGAATCTCCCAAGTCCTTGGTGCTAGCCCGGAAGAGGAAGAGGAAGAAGAATCACGCAAAAAGAGACCCAAAAGGAGGGTCTCGGCCTCCTTTGTGGCCGACGGGATGGGCGGCGGCAAGAGGGGCGGTCGGCTCCTCTTGTTTCTTGCTCTCTCTCCTTTTGTTCTCTCTCACTCTTTGTTATGTTCAATAATGAGCATAAGTTGTGGGAAGGAAGGAAGGAAGGTCCTTTATATAGTCCAACAACTCCTTGCCAACTACCTAAAGGACTTATTCTAGTCCTACTAGAATTCAATTTAATCACTTCCTTGCAAATTAGTCCCTACTAAGTTTGCAAGGTTGTGCAAAGTGATCCTTCTAATTAATTAATCCAATTAATTAATTCCCAAATCTAGTTCAACTCTATATAGCGTGTGACCCCATAGGTTCTATCTAGTTGGTAGCAACTATTTGCTAATATGGAGCGGTTTCTAGCAAAACATCCATTCTAGCCAACTAATAGAATAGTCATCTTGACAACCTTTTGTACAAGTAATTGTCTCATCCCTTTGTCTTTATATCCGGATTCGACACGAGACATACAAGTCACACTCGTATATCCAATCCATAGTTTCTCGATCCATGGGAATAGCCTCATTCGTGCAAATAACATCAATATCCCATATTGATTTATTTGAGTCTGGCCAGACATTCTATAAGCACTATCCCTCGAGTGGCCTAGGATATTTGCTCCCGTTATGTGGGAGGGAAAAATTCTATCTACGTCCACTACGATCTCTAAGCTTGCTTCTTATTGTATCCAGTACACGCCTTTATAACTACCCGGTTACGGTGTAGCGTTTAACGCTACCAAAATCACAATAATCCACAACTAGAATATCTAGTGACTTCAAGTCTAAGGATGACAATACCATTGCACCGCGAGAAGCGCTTGTGACTCAACATAACGTGTATGTAGCCTTCTCGGAGATGGGTCAATCCAGTGCAACATTCCATAATGCAAACCTATGTGTTGGATCATGATATCTCCATATAAATCCAACCCCATACTAGTCTATAGATGATTGTCCCATTGATCATTATATTGGACTAGGGATACTTAAGATAAACAACACAATTGTAAATCTAAGGACTTCATTATATTAAATATTCAATAAATAATAAATGAATTTCCAGCCACAAATAATTCATACTAAACTAGATTACCTCTAGGGCATCTATTCCAACAGTTTCCCACTTGCACTAGAGCCAATCTGACGCATCTCGTATGCCCATACTCCTAGTGTGCCCTTCATGCTTCCACTGCGTGAGCGGCTTTGTAAGCGGGTCTGACAGATTCTCATCTGTAGGAATCTAGCATATCCGAACGTCTCCTCTATCGATAATATCTCGAATCAGATGAAACTTCCTGAGCACGTGCTTGGACTTCTGGTGCGATCTTGGTTCCTTTGATTGCGTGATCGCCCCAGTGTTGTCACAATACAACTCGACTGGATCCGCAATGCTAGGGACCACACCAAGTTCAGAAACAAACTTTCTGATCCAAACAGCTTCCTTTGCAGCGCCATTTGCAGCAATGTACTCAGCCTCTGTTGTAGAATCAGCCACCGCCTCTTGCTTGGAACTCTTCCAGCTCACCGCTGCTCCATTTAGGCAAAACACATATCCTGACTGTGATCTAAAGTCATCTCTGTCGGTTTGGAAGCTTGCATCAGTGTAACCCCTTACACGCAACTCTTCCTCACCGCCAAATATCAAGAAAGCATCCTTAGTTCTTCTCAAGTACTTCAGGATGTTCTTGACTGCAATCCAGTGACTCTCAGCCGGATTGGATTGGTATCTGCTTGTCATAATCAAGGCATATGACACATTTGGTCTAGTACATAACATGGCGTACATGATAGAAAGCATCCTTAGTTCTTCTCAAGTACTTCAGGATGTTGGAAGGACAACCATTCTTCGAAAGAGTGACTCCATGTGACATGGGCAAGAATCCCTTCTTGGAATCTTGCATGTTGAACTGTTTCAACACCTTGTCAATATATGTACTTTGACTTAGGCCTAGCAACCTATTAGATCTATCCCTATAGATCTTTATACCGAGTATATAGGATGCTTCCCCTAAGTCCTTCATTGAGAAACACTTCCCTAGCCAATCTTTAACAAATTGTAGCATGGGAACGTCGTTTCCAATGAGTAGTATGTCATCCACATACAAGACCAGAAAAGCTACAGAGCTCCCACTAACCTTCTTGTAGACACAAGACTCATCTTCGTTTCTAATGAAGCCAAACTCTTTGACCACTTCATCAAAACGTCGATTCCAACTCCTAGAAGCTTGCTTCAATCCATAAATGGATCGTTGCAACTTACAGACTTTGTTGGCTTGCTTTGGATCCTCAAAACCCTCAGGCTGCATCATATACACGTCCTCGAGGAGATTCCCATAAAGGAATGCTGTTTTGACATCCATCTGCCAAATCTCATAGTCGTGGTATGCTGCAATTGCAAGTAGGATTCGGATGGATCTGGTCATAGTGACTGGTGAAAAGGTTTCATCATAGTCAATACCATGAATCTGTCTGAATCCTTTAGCCACCAATCGGCCCTTATAGGTAATCACATTACCATCCATGTCGATCTTCTTCTTGAAGACCCACTTGCACCCTATAGGTCGCGCCCCATCGGGTGGTTCCACCAAAGTCCATACTTTGTTGGTATACATGGATTCCATCTCAGATCTCATGGCTTCTAGCCACTTCTGAGAGTCTGGGCCATTCATGGCCTCCTCATAGGTAGTAGTCTCATCATCTATGAGCATCGTGTCACCGGAATCGGTCACGAGAAGTCCATACCTCTCGGGTTACTGGCGCACTCTACTAGATCTACGAAGCTCTTGTGTTACCTGAACAGGTTGCTCCACAACTGTTTGTGGTTCCTGTTCATGTTCCATAATCGGTTCAGTGATTTGTGGTTCTTGAACCTCTTCAAGTTCTACATTCCTCCCACTTGCTTCTTTAGAGACAAACTCTCTTTCTAGAAACACGCCGGTCCGAGCAACAAACACTTTGTTCTCGGTTGGATTGTAGAAGTAGTATCCCTTAGTTTCCTTAGGGTACCCCACAAATTTACACTTATCCGATTTAGGCCCTAGCTTGTCTGATTGTAAACGTTTAACATAGACATCGCAGCCCCAAATCCTCATGAACGATAGTGTGGGACGCCTCCCACTCCACATCTCATATGGTGTCTTCATGACTGATTTAGATGGAACACGGTTAATGGTGAAAGCTGCACTTAATAGAGCGTAGCCCCAAAATGATAATGGAAGATCGGTTTGACACATCATAGAACGAACCATATCCAATAGGGTTCGATTCCTCCTCTCGGACACGCCATTCCATTGTGGCGTTCCGGGTGGAGTGAGTTGGGACACGATCCCACACTCTCTAAGATAGTCGTCAAACTCTTGGCTTAAGTATTCTCCTCCACGATCCGATCGTAGAGCCTTGATACTTTTGCCAAGTTGCTTCTCTACTTCATTCTTGAATTCTTTGAACACTTCAAAGGATTCAGATTTTGCCCTCATAAGGTACACAAAACCATATCTACTGTAATCATCAGTAAACGTAATGAAGTAGACATAACCACCCCTGACAGGCGTGGCAAATGGCCCACATACATCAGTATGTATGAGCGCCAATTGCTCACTAGTCCTCTCACCTTTCTTATTGAAAGGGGACTTAGTCATTTTTCCCAATAAACAAGCATCACATGTCGCATATGATTCAAAATCAAATGAGTCTAGTAATCCATCCTTATGGAGTCTAGATACACGTTTCTCATTTATGTGGCCTAAACGACAGTGCCATAAATAAGCATGATTTAAATCATTTATTTTAATCCGCTTGGTATTAATGTTGTAGACAAGATTGCTTAGATCAAGGACATAAAGTCCATTAAATAATTGCGCACTAAAATAGTGAATATTATTTAAATAAAAGGAACAACAATTGTTCTTTATTGAAATAATAAAACCATCCTTGTCCAAACAAGAAATAGAAATAATGTTTCTGCTCATAGCAGGCACAAAATAGCAATTATTTAATTCTAAAACTATTCCTGAAGGCAGAGATAGCTCGCACACGCCTATGGACAACGCAGCAACCTTTGCTCCATTCCCAACGCGCAGATCTACCTCTCCTTTAGCCAATCTTCTACTTCTCTTTAGATCCTGCATATCTCGACAAATATGAGATCCACATCCAGTATCTAATACCCATGATGTAGAGACTGTTAAATTGACATCTACAACAAAAATACCTGGTGGTGGTGGAATCACTATTCCAAGCCTCTTGTCCTCCAGATATTTTGGGCAGTTCCTCCTCCAGTGTCCAGGCTGACCGCAGTAGTGACACTCACCTTTAGTCACACCTTTGGCAATGCCACCAACAGGCTTAAGGGCAGGTTCCTTGGACTTGGCAACTGACTTGCCTTTGCCCTTGGAGGATGAGGCAAACCTTTTGCCCTTTCCTTACTGTACCATCATAATGGCCTTGCCCTTACCCTTGTTGATGCTCTGTTTAGCCGTCCTCAACATATTGAGTAAATCTGGCAGTGGTTTCTCGATCTCGTTCATGTTATAGTTCATGATGAACTGTCCATAACTCTCGGGCAACGATTGCAACACGAGATTGGTTGCCAACTCTTGGCCAACCGGGAACCCTAGTCGGGCGAGATTCTCCAAGTACCCGATCATACGGAGTACATGGGGTCCCACCGGGTTCCCTTCTGCCAGATGACACTTGAACAGTGTCTTAGAGACCTCATACCTCTCTACCCTTGCCTGCTCTTGGAAGAGCTGCTTCAGATGTTCGATCATATCGACAGCATTCATGTTTTCGTGTTGCTTCTGAAGCTCAGAAGTCATGGTGCATAGCATAAGGCAGGCCGCATCATTAGCGTCATCAACACGCTTTTGATACGCCTTTAGGGCAGCAGGTGTTTGGTTCTCTGGACCTTCTGGAACATGCTCCTCTATTGCGTACAGTTTCTTCTCTTGCTTGAGAACAATTCTCAAGTTTCTGTACCAATCAAGAAAGTTGTCCTTCTCAAGGACAGATCGTAGGGAATGTTGTGAAATCGATGAGTTGTTTGCCATTTGGAATTCTACAAAAAGGAAAATACGCAAGTTTTAGCATTTGTGAATTTTTGACTATATTCAATAATGGCTAGTTTATCAAATATAGCTCCCACTATTTTTCTACGGATTAATAACCCTCAAGATATTAATGCAGAAAATATCCTTATATTTTCTAGTGGGCCAAGATCCATCTTTCATCTCCTTATGAGCTTGCTTTGGCAAGTCACCCATAATTTGACTACTTTAGGTAGGAACAATTTCAATTGCATCCTATATGCAACTCTTGGTTCAATTGGGCAAATAACTCCTTATTTATCCATCCATATGGATAATCCCAATTGATTGCCTCTAGGTTTCTTAATCAAATTAATAGCCCAGTTGTGTTCAACCTCTTATCTAAACAATTGCACATTGTTACGTGCCATCGCATTCCATCATTATGAACCAAGTCGCCATGCTTTGGCATGCACTAACTTGATAAATAATGATGATAATGAGTGTTTAAATAACGAGAAGGCAAGAACACAATATTTGAACTTGAGGGATTTTAAATTCAATTTTAATTGTTTTTGTTGATCAATATCAACTAATCTATCTATTTGAGTTTGGGCACAACTCCAAATAATAGATTCGGGTTGTCTAATTATCTTATTATCCTAATTGCATGCATCATCCATACACCAACCACACAATAATAAGACAATAAAATAAACAACCACAAAACAGAAATTAAACGTGATGTGGATATGGCCTTTTCCAGACTAAGATAATTCCAAACCAATGGAATTATCTATGAACCCTAAAACAAACACATCTCCATGCGTCTTGATCTTTTGGTCCATCCTTCATAGTCATGCGGAATGCTCCATGCTCCATGCTCCATCTTTTGTGGCTTCTTTGGCTTTGGGTTTATTTTCTTCAATCTTGGCTAACAATCTACTTTATCTAGCACTAGCTAACTTCTATACTAAATAAAATAAATCTCACAAGTTGAGAAAAAAATGGCACGCAGGCCATAAAACCCTAATTAATTATTAAAATTAATTGATCAGCTCGCAGGCCGTAAAACCAAACCACAAAATTAAACATCCACATCAAACCAGATCCTAAGGCCATATCCAATCACCATGCGATTTGCACATAAACAGTTAAAATCCAATTTTAACGCGCTTGGTCAATTTTAATTAATTTTAGGATTTCTAGGGTTAAAACGGTCCATGGGCCCAACAATCAAATTGCCCGAGCCCAATAAGGTGAACCACAAGGCCCTAGGGACGGCCCGGCCCAAAACCCACAAGCCTAGGCCGCGGGTTAGGGCCGCCCGGCCCCTAGAGCGGCCAAGCTTGGGCGGCAAGCAAGAGGGGCGGTCCCCTAGGGGGGGCGAACCTCCTTGAGGGAGTTGTTTCCAAAACTACTCCCTTGCTTGGTGCCCAAGTTTGGTTGTTTCCTTGTTTTGGAAGAACTCATTCTTCCCAAGGATGCCCAAACCCTAGATCTAAGATCCTAAAATTTCTCAAACTCACCAATTCATGCATCCAATGCAAAAATTATATATTGTTATGATAAATTATTGACGAATTTTCCCATGCTTGATTTGTCTTGTTTTACGCGATAAACAATCAAATTAAGGTGTAAAACAACTAAAACGTAACACATAAACCACGTTTATGCTCTACGACCTGTGGCTCTGATACCACTGTAGGGTTTTGGTTCATGGATGCGCAACGGAAACACAAAACAATCATAAAACCATGCAAAACCCTCCAAGGATCACAAGTCAAGAGACATAACGATGGTAAAGGAAGAAATCAATAACACACCTTAGGGTTCTCCTTTGATGACTTCAAACGCGAATTGTGTCACGTTCTCTATGGTTGATCCATGCCTAGAGTTGATCCTAGAATCTCCCAAGTCCTTGGTGCTAGCCCGGAAGAGGAAGAAGAAGAAGAATCACGCAAAACGAGACCCAAAAGGAGGGTCTCGGCCTCCTTTGTGGCCGACGGGATGGGCGGCTGCAAGAGGGGCGGTCGGCTCCTCTTGTTGCTTGCTCTCTCTCCTTTTGTTCTCTCCCACTCTTTGTTATGTTCAATAATGAGCATAAGTTGTGGGAAGGAAGGAAGGAAGGTCCTTTATATAGTCCAACAACTCCTTGTCAACTACCTAAAGGACTTATTCTAGTCCTACTAGAATTCAATTTAGTCCCTTCCTTGCAAATTAGTCCCTACTAAGTTTGCAAGGTTCTGCAAAGTGATCATTCTAATTAATTAATCCAGTTAATTAATTCCCAAATCTAATTCAACTCTATATAGCGTGTGACCCCATAGGTTCTATCTAGTTGGTAGCAACTATTTGCTAATATGGAGCGGTTTCTAGCAAAACATCCATTCTAGCCAACTAATAGAATAGTCATCTTGACAACCTTTTGTACAAGTAATTGTATCATCCCTTTGTCTCTATATCCGGATTGGACACGAGACATACAAGTCACACTCGTATATCCAATCCATAGTTTCTCGATCCATGGGAATAGCCTCATTCGTGCAAATAACATCAATATCCCATATTGATTTATTTGAGTCTGGCCAGACATTCTATAAGCACTATCCCTCGAGTGGCCTAGGATATTTGCTCCCGTTATGTGGGAGGGACAAATTCTATCTACGTCCACTACGATCTCTAAGCTTGCTTCTTATTGTATCCAGTACACGCCTTTATAACTACCCAGTTACGGTGTAGCGTTTAACGCTACCAAAATCACAATAATCCACAACTACAATATCTAGTGACTTCAAGTCTAAGGATGACAATACCATTGCACCGCGAGAAGCGCTTGTGACTCAACATAACGTGTATGTAGCCTTCTCGGAGATGGGTCAATCCAGTGCAACATTCCATAATGCACACCTATGTGTTGGATCATGATATCTCCATATCAATCCAACCCCATACTAGTCTATAGATGATTGTCCCATTGATCATTATATTGGACTAGGGATATTTAAGATAAACAACACAATTGTAAATCTAAGGACTTCATTATATTAAATATCCCATAAATAATAAATGAATTTCTAGCCACAAATAATTCATACTAAACTAGATTGCCTCTAGGGCATCTATTCCAACAGTTCTAACCCTGTTGAGGTTGATTTTGCCTATTTTCAGTCAGTTTTCCACTTGATACGAGACAAAGACGCTAAGAGCATAACTTGTAGATTTGAATAATTTCATGCATAATTTTGTTTATTGGATATGATCGCGGGTACATGTTGTTATGTGCAGGTAACAGGTACAAAGAAATGCATGAAAGAGGCTTGGAATGGAGGCAGCGTATCAAGGATTCAAAGCAGAAAAGACGCAGAAAAAGCCAAGTGGTGCGTTCAAACGCACAACGTGCGTTCAGACGCACAATACTTAGCAGCAGAAAGAGGCAGGAGGAAACAGACAGAAAAATGACCAACTACGTGCGTTCAGACGCACAACTTGCGTTTGAACGCGGGACTTCAAATTGCAGGAAGGCGGGAATAACCACAAGACCAAGTGGTGCGTTCAGACGCACCTTGTGCGTTCTAACGCACAATCCAAGAAGACAGTAAGGAAAAGCTAAAAAAGAACACAAGGGTGTGCGTTCAGACGCAGGTGGTCTGCGTTCAGACGCACGTATGCGTTCAGACGCAGGGAGTGTGCGTTCAGACGCAGGTCAGATTTCCAGAAGCTTCCAGGACGGGTTTTAGACAGGGACAGAACAGGAATTTCAGGCATCAGTTTTAGAGACTGTGGCAGTATAAAAGGAGGTGTCCCAGCACAGAATTAGGTTACACAATCATCATCACAGCAACTAGTACCAGAGCCGTCAGAGTTGGAGCAGAGCAGAGTTGGAGCAGTTTTCAGTATTTAGCCATAAACTCGTTTGATCTTTCTTCTTTCTTTTATGAAATAGTGTTTTTAATAATGTACGCTAGCTAAACCTTTTACATAGGTTCTCCGTGAACCTAGGGTTTATGAATTCAGCAGCATGGTTTGTTTTGATTCTCAGATGCATGACTAGTTTGAAGTCTTATTGGATTGTTTATTATTTTGTCTTTGATTTTATATTTATGCATGAATGGCCTGATCACCCAGGAGTGCTACAGACAGGATCTGGTGCGCGAGAGTGGCCAGTGAGAGTTAGGAAGAGAAGACAAGATTTAGTACCCTGCCTTGATGGACTGAGAGGTGAAGAGAATCAGGGTACTAGCCCAGAAGCATTAGACCAACTGCTAGAAGTTTAGGGGGAGACTGAGAGGAGAACCTGTAACCCTAGCAGACTTAGAACAAACCTGCAGATTGAGGGGAACTTCGGGAACCCGAAAATCTGCAGGAGAGTGATAGATGCATGAGACCGAGAGGAGATTGTATCGTAGGTATGCTGGCATAAACAATACCGTTGTGTGTTTCTGAAGTCAAAATTGAGCCATATAAGCTGAATAGTAACCCTAGGGAATCCTGGAACCTGGATCTTTAATTCATCAACTTTCATACTTACTAAAATTCCCAGAAAATTTGCATCAAAAACAGATTATTTAATTACCGTTTTATTTACTGCAATTTAGTCTAAGTAAACCGCACACAAACATTCCTCCTTTTTACAACTTTGCATCTATTTCTGATTTCCAAGATTAAAACTCATCATGTTCTCGTGGGTTCGATAATCAGAGTCAGAAATACGTACTCTGTATTACTTGATCGTACACTTGCGAAAAAAGCAGATAGATTTACGCTGTCAAATCTCGGCAGTTTTATCTCAATTATACTCGATAGATAACTCCTTTCTAGGCGTTATCAAAACCCAATCAAAGAGTCGACAAACCCTAACCCAATCAAGCCTTTCGACTCAGACCGGTTCGGCCATGTTTAGATGGATTCAAAATGTTGCAAATCAACTTAAGTCTATAAGAATGACATATTCAGTGCTTGGGGTGAGTGCGGACCGGTTTGTCCGGATTTTGTCAAAAGTTTTGCTCCAACCCAAACTCACCATAGTTCTTTTTTATACCCAAACCAAACATAACTTATAAAACTTGATTTGTGGACGGTGTATTTAACTACATATGTTATTTTTTCACGTGAAATTTGAATCGGACAGGACTGGTTTTAAACAACTTTGCTAACTCCGTAATCATGATCTATCATTCGAATCGTAATCAATCAAGTAGCATGAACGGGTGCTAAATTCGGACCGGTTTGGGACGGCCGGGTTGGTCTAATTTTGCTCACCCCGAGACTACAAAGTGTATTTTACCCCGAAATTTAAATATATTTCCATAATCTTTGATTTAAACTATTTACACTGAAATTTTGCTCAGACAATCCTCATTCTGGCGTTGTTTTAGTCTCTTTAGCCCTAAAACTAAAACCACTCTGCTAATGCTGGTTGAGCCAAAATTTTCTCTCTGAATCCATCCACCCATCCCCTATCAGACAACCACACGCGCCACCGTAACTCCACGGCCGACCGCCGCCGTTGGGTATCGAAGTCAGAGTGGCTCTGAAACTCAACTGGTGGCGATGGCTTGCGTAGTTTCGTCTCCACAATTGGCGAAACCCTAGATGTTAATTTGACGCGTTTCTTCCGCTTTTGTGCCGGCGAAATGTAACCCTAATTCAGAGTCTACGGTGGAGGACTGCCGGCGTAGCAAAAGTTCCTGTGGTGGTGGCCGGCGCTGCTGCTGACTCGTCTACAGGTATGCACTATAAACATAGAGTCATGGTGTTTGATTGATTTTGTGTTTATCTATCCTTACTCAGTGTTGATCATATTCAGTTATTCACCAATTCTCTAGTGAGTGTTTCCGTGGCATTGTTAGTTTTTAATTTGATTCATTCATATGATAAGGTGGGATTATTAGGGTTTAGAGGTATTTTCGCATGTAGGCTTTAGCAAACTCGAATTAGTTTATGTCACGCCCTAATAGTCTGGTTACCTACAAGTAAAGCTCGGTTTAAATGTTGGATCGCTGGTTTGTGATACACTGATTGATTGCAGTTTTAATGAGATAACGGTTAAATCATGCTTAAATTTGCAACAATGGTCCAGGAAAGGAAACTGTTCAAACCAGCAGAGTGGAAGCTAGGAAACCAAAAAAGACGAAAAATAATTAAATGCTACAGACATCGAAACTCAACTACTAGAGTGAGGTTTGTTGTGTACTAAGAGAATGTGGGTTCTCTGCAAAGATGGGATCCAACTCACAATGTAAATATATGAGGTAACCACATATTAGAATGTGGGTTTGTTGTGTACTCAGTGTAATGCTTTTCACCAATACTGAGTGTGTTTCCGTGGCATTGTTAGTTCTTAATTTGATTCAATCCCCTAGCTGAAACTTCATATTATAAGGTGGGATCATTAGGGTTTAATGGTATCTTGGCATATAGGCTTTAGCAAAAACTGTCAGGTTACCTATAAGTAAAGCTAGGTTTAAATGTTGGATCGTTTGGTTTCTGATACACTGATTGATTGCAGTTTAAATGAGATACCAGATACATACATAATTAAATGCTAGGAAACCAAAAAAGACGAAAAAAAAGGAACATTGGGGCAGGAAAGGAAACTGTTCAAATCAGCAGAGTGGAAGCTAGGAAACCAAAAAAGACGAAAAATAATTAAATGCTATAGACATTGAAACTCAACTACTAGAGTGAGGTTTGTTGTGTACTAAGAGAATGTGGGTTCTGCAAAGATGGGATCCACAATGTAAAATATGAGGTCACCGAAATGGTATTAAGAAGTAACCTTAATGTTGCTCTAAGAAGTTTGGCAGTTTGCTTGTGCAAAAGTTCCTAATAAGCTAGGTTTGGGTAAGTAATAGAGAAATTCCAACTTAGGCTAGTTTGGAGTCGTTACAGAGCTCTTGTACAAGCTGATCTACATGTTCGTCTGCTTCCTATTAACTTTCTCATAGTTCAACAAGATCTCTTGCTTTTAGCTTCAGTCCTTCTCCAGAACAACTTCCTTATTGACTTGTGCTATTTCTCGTTAAGCTTCCTATTTTCCTAACCTCTCTTGACCTCCACACCAACAACAACCTCATCCAACAGTTGAGCACTGAATGGATGGCGGTAAAGCATAGGCACAGCTACGATTTTGAACCCCAAATTGAAACAAACACTGTTGACAACTCAGGTTTCTCTCCAAGTCATCTCATGATCTCGTTGTCTTCTTCCATGTTATCAGCTGTTTTAACTTGACCAGGCTGACCTGTGGGAACAATCTTCTTTTCTAGCATAACTGATAAGTATTCAATGTACTTACCCTCAAGTCCTATGAAAGTAATAAGCAATGTTATACTGTTAGAGTTCACTATGGATTCAGCAAGATGGGCCTTGGCTTTTTCATGGCATTGAAATTAGTTTTAGAGTTGGAACCCATGCCATCTGGGGTCATCGTATTGATAAACTTAGAGAGGAAGTTTGGACCTGTATTATCTTGAGCTATTCTTACACTCCACCTGGAAGCATGGATTTTATCAGGCAAAGAAAATTAAGGGAAAATTAGAGAATCCAAGAATTTTGGGATCATGCATGTTGCTAACAAATAAAAACAGAATGCTAACTGCTCCCACGTTTTGTTTTGTTTTGTTTTTTTAACTAATTTGAACTTATAGAAAATCAATCAAACTCGTATATTTTTATCAACTCACTGGAGAGCTAGAGCAAAAAAAATTATAGTGAGAGCTTTCTCCTCTTCTGGTGCTGAGTACACTTTTTTCTGAGTCGAGTTCGGTGCACTCACCGAGCCAGTTCGTCCTCTTCTTTTTCTCTTTCCGACAATGAGAGAATAGGAGCCGATAATGTTTCATCTGGAAACGATTCAACTTTAGGACGATGATAGCCACGTAAATCGACTAAACCATGAGTGTTTATATGGCAAAATACTAGCGAAGAAAAGAGAGGTTCGATGACAGAGTATCGATGCTCTGTTCAACACCATATGGAAACTGAGCTTCTTTCTCAGTCTCAGCCAAAAGGAGGAAATCTCTTTACCTTCGTGTTTGATGACGAAGAAGACTGCATAAGAGTGTGGGATGCTACGCCATGGACTGTGCAAAAGTCTTATTGTATGAGGAAGTTTGTCGGCAGAAACAACCTAGAGGATCTCTGTTATGGACTGTCCCATATGGCTTCAAGTGAAGGATTTGCCTTTGTAGAAGCTCACAGTGAAGGACACAGAATTGTGTAGGTGCTCTAGCAGGAAGGTGTTAGAGGTGGACAGAGGAGCTGACACTGAAACAGAACAAGTGATGCAATCACTGTTGACGGTGAGAGCAGTGGTTGATACAACAAAAGCATTAGAAAAGGGTTTCTTCGTGCAGATGAAGAATGGAAGCTCATCTTGGATTCCATTTCAATACGAGATATTGGTGGATTTCTGCTTGCGGTGTTGATGATTGGGGCATGGAAAAGAGGAGTGAAAGTTCCTAAACCAAAGAGGTCTGAATATGGACCAAGTCTGAGAGCACTGGAGGCTCCTGGAGGGGGTGGTGAAACTAGAAAGCATAAAATGGAGGTTCTGCAGTTTAAAAAGACGAATAGATTGGAAAATAGAGAAGGGCCATTGAGAATTTGGTCGTTGGAGCTAGAGATAGCAGTGGCACATGAGGAGCATTCTCTAACTGAGAATGACAATGAATCGAGGCTGATGATTGGCTGATGTTTCGGGTACATGAATAAGCATATAGACAGACTGTTTGAGGAGGAGGAATTGATTACAATGATATGATCCTATGAGAATCCGCAGTCATATGGTCAGGAGCTCAGTGTAGTACTATTTTCATGAAAAACTACGAACGTGACGGGGTTTCAGTGGCAATTACGGAAAGATGATTGAAGTCATGAGGCAATATTGTCCTATTTCTTTGGGCTTGAGCTTGACAGAAGATAAGGGCCATTACCTTCCCCACCGGGTTACAAGAATATTTTTGGCCCATCACAAGAAGATTTGGCCTAAACTGATCTCTTGCAAGCTTTAAGGGTTATGGTGGCCCAAAGTTTGAACCCATCTCTGAAGCAAAATATCAAAGAAGTCAACGAAAGAACATAAATGAGAAATTGGGGTCGTCAAACTCCAAGAAACACCAACACTCAGTGTGGTGAGGAACAAATGAGAGATGCCATGAATTTGAAGAACTTAGACGTTCAATCTCAATCTCAGTCCACAACGAGGAATTTGCAAGGGACACCAGGCCATGGTTGTGAACACATTTCTTGCCAGACCTCAGGACAAAATTGCAATTGAAAAGGGAACTTAAAAAGGTCACGCTTATGTGAATTGGAGGAAGGTGCGATCTCATGTGTGCCGAAGAAAGACGGGCATTTTGATAAAGACAGCAAGGAGGTTTTTTCCACTAGAAAGGTGACCGATACAAGAATATTTTGGAGCGAGGACCATATGTGATAATCTAGGGTGTTAAAGTGAAGATGGAGGACTTCTATTTTGAAGATAGAAACGATACTACCTGAACAATGCGACTATAGCTGATAGAGCGGGTATAATCATGTGTTGAATAAGGGTTCTAAACAAGGTTTATCAGGATCGTGATCCTAGTAGGATCGTGGAGTGCCCCACGGGATCGAGGATCGTAGGATCGGATCGGATCGTAAGATCCTACCAAAACTACATTTTTTATGTTTTTATTCATCAGAAGCCCAACATTCATACAAACTAGATGGACACTTGAGAGCCCAAGAAGACCTCTCAGACAGGCCCAGTCTCAATTTAGACACACAATGGGCTAAACAGCCCCTAATAAAATGGCTAACCCTAGCAAATAAGTACTGTTTTATGAGATTTCTAGACTTAGAAATGAGTCTCCTTCTCTGTCGTTCCATTAAACTGTCTAGAGAGAGACCGCTGGCAGTCCGTTTCCACCGACATGGAACAGAAGCCATAAGATCCTGCAAATTGAAGCGCATCCCTCCTGGCTCCTGCCTCCACAGTGAGTGAAGCCACGACGAACACACACACAGAGTAGAGGGAGGGAGAGAGATGGGTGGTGGAGGTCCGTTGAAGGCTGGCCACGCTCGCCGGAGGTCCACCGGAGGTTGGTGACACTTGCTGGAGCCGGCGACGTTCGCGTGGTCTTCAGAGTTGTCTTCATTAAAATCAAAATTTAGGATCGGTGGGTCGTATGATCCTAACTGATTCTACGATTTTGCTCACGCTCAAACTATTCTATTAGATATCGATATTAGATATCGATTTTCCAAACGATCCGACACGACACTCACCCTCTCGATCGTAAAATCGTACGATCCTACAATCCGGATCGCGATTCTGACAACCTTGGTTCTAAATTCAATGGAAAATTGTGTAAATAAAGGAAGTTGAAGCCATGCTAAAGAAGTCTTGCAAAAGGGGAGATTTTGTGTGAGTGTTGAGAAGGCTTAGTATTGGAGAAATACTGAAAGAACAAAAAGCTTCAACACTGAGAAAGTTCGCTTGTAGAAGGCAAGAAGAAGGTATGAAGAATTCAATTCGCTGAAAGTGTTGGTTTTAGCGATCACTATAATGACTACGGTTTGCTTGTGTTGAGAAGTCCCACATCGGACATTCAAGAAGAAGAAACATAATTAATTTCCTGGGCTACTACCCTCATTGTCAATTGGTTTTGAGGTGGAACCCCATGAATTCTTAATATGGTATCAGAGCCTTGTAACACACGTGAATGGTCTAACAACCCACATGCTCGCCGCCACCCGCAGACAAAAGAGATCCACGTGTAGGCCAAAAGAATGCCACACGTTAGGGGGCGTGTTGAGAAGTACCACATCGGACATTCAAGAAGAAAGAAAAGAATTAATAAGTGTCCTGAGCTACTCCCCTCATTGCCAATTGGTTTTGAGGTGGAACCCCATGGATTTCTTACATGGTATCAGAGCCAGGTTCACACACGTGAATGGTCTAACAACCCACGTGCTCACCGCCACCCGCAGACAAAAGATCCACGTGTAGGCCAAAGAATGTCACACGTGAGGGGGCGTGTTGAGAAGTCCCACATCGAACATCAAGAGGAGAAACATAATTAATAAGTTTCCTGGGCTACTCCCCTCATTGCCAGTTGATCTTGAATGTCCGATGTGGGACTTTCAACAACTTGCTTTGTGACGCTCGAGGCGCTGAGGAGCTTAACAAGTTGGATTCTTTTAAGTATGGTTTGGTTGTAGAATTTCTATGCTTGTGTTGAGGTTAGCTCTATGGTGGGGACGCTGCGTTTGATGTCATGTTCTGTTCAGCACAATGGGGTCTGCTATGCCTAAGGACATGCTTAAGGGGAGTTGGATGGTCTATGCTTGATGGCCAAAGGCTGGTTGATCTGCAGATTGCTGCTTCTTTGCTCTGCTCGATGAACATTATCTATCCAAGGTCCCTCTGGGAGCTATATGCTTAAAATGTTGGATTTGCTTATGGTAGCTATATGCTTAGGCGTTGGTTCGTTGGCTACTGCTGGTTACTTGATTGAGCCTGTTCATCCTTAACTCCGGTGGCGGGGGCATAAGAGTCCTTAAAACAAGTGTTATGCTGCAGTGGGGTCCGTGTGGTCAAGGATCAATGGCTTGTTGGAGTGGATGTCACTGGCCTCCACAGCACCCTAAAGGGATCAAGCCCTCGGCAGCGAGGGGAGGGACATAGTAGCGAAGGACCCACCTCAGCCTGGCATTTGCTTGCAGTTGATGTCTGCGTAACTACTCCTTTGGAAGTCCCAAGAGAAGTTGCGCTGGTAAGCTTTCTTCCGTCAGAGGCTTATGCTAGATGTAGTTGTGGGATTTATTGAATCTGCAAAATTCGGATCTCACTTAAGGGAGGGCCTTAGGCAAACAACTTGGAAGTTTGCTATAAATATGGGACCTGGGGTATAGAAGGAAGGGATCTGGACTTCGGCCCAGTTGCAATCTATTGGGCATCAGATTGTGCTGAGATGTTCTGTCCTCTCGTTAAACCTCCTTGTGCAGATAGCTTGTTTTTATATAAAATACACAGTAGAAGCGTGACTCTCAACCTTCACTGCTCAAACTCTGGTTCTGCTTGATTTATCCCACTCCTCTGCATGAATTCTCACGCCTCCTTTCTACAATAGTTCATTAATCAGCCAAGGAACCAAGTCTCTCAGTTTCTGGTATTGTGTTTCACGACTTGATTAGAGGCGCCATTGGTTGTTTTCTCTTCGCTATCAACTCATTATTTGATAATGAGGTATAAGTCTTTATCGCTATTTGGGTTGAAATCTCATATCTCGTTATTTAATGTTGCGTGCTTCATTCATGCATCATGATTCTTCATGAAAAATATATGTTTCATGCAATCCTTAGCTATGCTGTTTCACTGCGATCCTGCTCATTCTGAAATCAGCCTTAGGTTCTGTCAAATTACTTTAGTGATGTTCTTGAGTGCTCTGGAATTCGCTCTGAAGTCAATTCAATTCACTTGAACTATAGTGTCACCATTCCACCTTTCTACGAATTACACGATTCAACACCGTGAGAGTTTAATGTGGAATTGTCCGTTGGTTATGGTATTCCACAGCACTTCGTCAGCTCAAAGCCTTAAAAAAGCAGGAAGGTGCAGAATGGATCTTTCTTACAGAAGCTAAGGTTTGTTTGAAAAGATACATACTCTTGCTAGAATTGGCTCTCTGAAAGTTGCTATTGATCCATAGAAAGTTATGGGCGGTATTTGTCATGCGTGGACGGATCATGTCGACTGTGAATTGATTTATGTGTGCAAGAACCTAATATCTGTTCTAATGTACCAATCTATAGTTTGTGCTTCGGTGTATTTATACTCCATGCTCTAAGAGGGACAAAGAGTCTTTACGGAAAATATCAAATACATCACAATCACAAATCGTTGTTGCGTACCAGCTGCAAGTGGGTGACTTTAATGAAGTATGCTTCCGAGAGGACAAAGTGGGAGGCAGTAGAAATTGCTCAATCCTCAAAAGGAGGGCCTTTTTGTACTTTTTCAATTCCATATGTTTAGTTTTATTAGGCTTTTGTTGGAGAAAAGCATATTTCGGCAAATGGATGGGAGGAGGGCTCTTCTTTTACTTTTTCAATTCCATGTTTAGTTTATTCGGCTTTGTTGGAACAAAGCATATTTGGGCAAATGGAAGGGAGGCTGAAAGATTCATCAATGGAAGACATGACTAGAGAACTCTTTTCCCAATTGCAATTAATCTTTCATGAAACTGCAAGCACATTTGGTGACGTGGCAATAATGATGGATACTGATTATAGAGTTGAACCGATCCAAAGGCCATTTTAGTTTGAAGCCATGTGCACAGGAGACAATTCAAGTAAAAAGGTAGTTGCTGCGCAATTCATAGCAGAATTTACCAGGAAGGAGATGCCTCACAACTTACAAGCATCATAGACACTTTCTGGGAGTGGAATAAGAGCAATTTGGATCTCCGTTAAAAGTTGCTTTTGAAGAATTACAACAATTGAAAGGGGTTCGGCATGATATGAGCAAAGAAAATAACATTGTAGATGGGCCAAAATATGGTCCTAGTCCCCATCTACGTTTACCTATCAACAGCTCGCAGGTGGCTACCCAATTGTGCTTCATGAGCACAGATCATGCCATGTCAGCATATGTCAGCATAAGGGGACCAGGGGACCATGAGGCAGGGTTCCTTCGCAGATGCATCTCGCACGGGAACCAGGGGATCAAGTGGTTTGGAGGCTCTCGTCGCACATGGTTGTTGTCTCATTTGCGATCCTTGTGTGTCATAAAGAAGAGTTGTTCAACCTCTATATATGCAGATCCAGTAACGGTTTCCCGAGACGGCCGCCATGATATCTACTGTGGCTAACTTAATGGCCTTAATGGGGGCGTGATTAACGTCGTAACTCCCCCGTGACCGTTGCTACTGGTATATATTAGAAGGTCATCCTCTTCATAGAGGTTCGGATAATTTGTCACTCCAAGAACATAACAAGCTATCTCTCTCTTTTATGACACACTGCTTATTTCCAATCCCCATCATCACCAATCTCTCTGCGTCCCTCTACATTCGGATCCCTAGTATTGTACTGGCTTGCCTCATGAACACTTTGCCATCATCCTCGTCCAACTACCCCATTTACAGACATCACATGCAAAACCTTCTCTTAAGGAAAGAGATTATGTAATGTCAAAAGTCAAGAGGGCAATGGCTGAGAGAAAAAGATGCAACACCATCTTATTTCACACAATAGTTGCTATAAGAGGCAAGCGTATTGAAGTCATTCAACGGGCGTATAAAAGATTTGGTTGACAAATAGGAAGTCTATTGACAATGCTTTTGTGAATTTCTTTGAAGAACTCTTTACCTCCCTTGGATCAGGAACACCCACCCGACTAGTTGCGTGAGATAGTTCTTGGTGTGCATAGTGTTACCACAATTCACGCATACCCCCGCGAATTGCGAATTGGATGGCGCGTTCCGAAACGTGGAACACCAGCGATCTAAATCGCTTAATTTGGCGATCTCTGTTTTGTTCATTACATTCACCTAAAATATCTATGTAGAAGGGAAAATTAAATTTTAAAATGTTAAGTTACATCTATTTTAGAGTATTGACTTTTAAATATTGTATAAATTGAGCAGTTTTATACTTCATGATTTGTGGAAAATAGTGAAACTCCTATAAAGGTATCCAAAGAAGCCTACCCTTGGCGTACCGAATTCCATAGGGTATGGCGTTCCGCGATCCCGTTCCCGTTCCACGAACCAGACCGATCCGCGTTCCAGGTAACTTAGGGTGTGCATAGTTCTTAGTGTGCATAGATGAATGGGAGCACCTAACCACCATCCTCAACAATCAAGAAAATAAAGAAACTCTGATTTAAATAGGAAGCCTAGTGTCACGACCCGACACTTGGAGGTTTAGACAGCTTGACCCAAGATGGAGGCAGGACGGTCTAATCCATGACCAATTTGGAGGAGGATCTTTCGAGAGACTTCTAAAAGTACATTGGCTCTCTAGAATGTTAGACCATCTAGAAGGTTTCAGAATCAGCGGGAAGGCTCGAGGTTCGATGAATGTGGGTGAAAGATAGACCATCATTAATAAGGGACATCTTGTTTCCATTTATCTGACGTAGGTGGTCGTAGAAGTAGAGGGGAGGTCATTCGAAGCAAACCATCTTTTGAGAGCTTAACACTTGTTGTAATATTTGTAGTCTCTTTGAAGATTAATAAAAAGAAGCGAGCCTTCTCCATCTCGCGTTCTTATTCTTCTTTCTGTTGCTCTATAGTTTTTTTGCTGACTTGAAGCAGGTAATGAACACATCTTGAGCGAGATACGATAGGGAGGATTGATCAATGGTTAACGAACAAAATAATGTTCTTCTCGAGGAGGGTATCATCGAGGAACAGAAGATTTGAGCTGCCAACAAAAAGGCTTCCCGGAGAGGGAAGTTGAAGGAGGTCGTTCTCGATGTTAATCAAAGCTATTGGAGATGCAAGAAGCTATGGTTAAACAACAATTCCTGCGGTAGAATTGTCATCCCTGGCCGCGTCCGAGGTAACGAGGGATGAGTTTTATGGAATAGTGAAAGATTTCGAAGAATTTAGCCAAGAAATGGAGGAAATGATCGCAAAACACTCGGTGGAACTTAAGAAGGGATGCGAGGAAGTTGCTTCCGCTCGAGGATATATCACATCCTTAAGGGAAGAACTGGCGAAGACGAAGGCTCAGGAGGCGGCTTCTCAAGATCGAATAGCCGCATTGGAAGAAATTTTTCAGGAGATGAAGAACAAATGGGCATTGGGCAATCTTCAAGAAAGCAATGATGAATGGAAGTTCTTCAACAATCGCAACGAACGTAGCATCGAGAGTTGACGTGTAATTGTTAGTTTGTGACACAAAACTCGACACACTATTGATTTACCACTACAAACCCCTGTTAAATATTGTCCCTGGAGCTGCTGATGAAGTGGTCAAAGTCTGTTTATTTTGACCTAGTCTTTTGCTGATTTTTAGGGATTTTTTAGTTTCTCAACATCATCAGATTTTGATGCTATTTTCATGCTTTTTTGTTATGTTTTTTTATATAAATAATGGCCTTCATGATTAATTAAACATATCACAATTTATAGCCTAAAACATACTATTTGTTAGCTTTTTCTCTATGCTTTCTCCATCAAAAACCAACAATGTGCTATCAGAGCTTTCAGTTCTTTAGAGACCTGTGAGTTAGACTTCCCTTCACTCCCCATATCCTTTTTCAAACACTAAAAAACCATCCAGCACGTGATGAATTGAGAAGGTTCATCAAATGCAATAGCACCACCAATGTTCAATGGAATGAATTACCAAATGTGGGCTGTCCGGATGGAAGCGTACCTCGATGCCAACGACCAGTGGGAAGCTGTAGAGACAACATACGTAATACCCCCATTGCCGGAAGATCCAACCATGACCCAGTTGAAGAACAACAAGGAGATGAGACAGGGAAAATCAAAGCGAAAGCTAGCTTGTTTGCAGCCATTTCACCTTCCATTTTCACCAGGATCATGACTCTGAAGACACGAAATTTGGGAATTCCTGAAGGAGTATGAAGGAAATGAACGGGTGAAAGGCATGCAAGTTCTAAACCTCATCAGAGAATTCGAGATGCAAAGATTGAAGAGTTCAGAAACAATCAAGGATTACTCTGACAAACTCCTTGATATTGCAAATAAAGTAAGATTTCTTGAATCTGAATTTTCTGATTCTAGAATTGTTCAAAAAATTCTTGTTACGGTTCCTGAAACTTTTAAAGCTACAATATCAGCACTAGAAAACTCACAAAATGTGTCAAGTATTTCCTTGGCAGAGTTGTTGAATGCACTACAGGCTCAAGAACAGAGAAGACTCATGAGAACAGAAGGCACGGTGGAAGGGGCTCTTCGAGCAATGTTAGTTGGTGATAATCACAATGCATGTCCTTATTGTAAGAAGACAAATCATCCACAATACAAGTGTTGGTGGAGACCAGATGTTAATGCAATAGATGTGGAGAAAGTGGTCATATCGAGAAAGTTTACAAAAAACAAACTGATGTCAAAACTGCCATGAATATCGAACAAGAAGAAGAGTTATTTTAACTCCACTCAAAGCCATATCCTATAACCATGCCCATGACCCATATCCCATAACCATGCCAATAACTCATGCTCTATAAGCCATGTTAAGACTCATGTCTATTTTTTTTCTTTTTCAAATAAAATTTTGCAGCTCAAGAGACAAGGAGGAGTGTTAAATATTGTCCCTGGAGCTGCTGATGAAGTGGTCAAAGTCTGTTTATTTTGACCTAGTCTTTTGCTGATTTTTAGGGATTTTTTAGTATCTCAACAATATCAGATTTTGATGCTATTTTCATGCTTTTTTGTTATGTTTTTTCTGTATAAATAAGGGCCTTCATGATTAATGAAACATATCACAATTTAGAGCCTAAAACATACTATTGTTAGCTTTTTCTCTATGCTTTCTCCATCAACAACCAACACCCCCACGCTATGCCAATCAGTAACAAAAACCCATATCCACACCAAATGAAGTTACTACAATGCTCCGCAGTTGAACTCCTATGATCATTATGGAGGTTCAATTGTTGATAGTGACCATGTGGCTTTAATTAATGAGGTTTGTAGTGACTTCATTTGGTGTGGATTTAGACCATTTTTCTTGGCATTGTGTGGCGGTTTGCAGTGGTAAATCAATAGTGTGGAGGTCTAGTGTTACAAATTGAAAAAACTGCATGTAGGCTTACCGTAAATAACCCTATCAATATTGCTTAATGGAGGTTTAAATGTTCATGGTGACCGTGCAATGTCATGGAAATAAGGAGACTTATGAACATCTGTTCTTCAAGTACCAGGTTGCAAGGGCCATCTGGTTCAGCTTTGTGGGAATTAGAACTGAGTTCCTACTTCACTGGTCTGTGAAACGAGGAGTTGCGTTCCTGTTTGAAACTACTGAAGGAATCTTTAGTCCTAGACTGCATTTGGAAGCACATAAATGATGTCCTGTTTAGTAATTGTGCACCAGGTGAAAGTGTTCCTAGGGTGTTATTCATCAACTTCCATCTTTATATGCCCAACACTGTTAAGCTTGCACAGAAGAGGAGAGACCTAATGGAAACATTGAAAGAAGTTAAGGGCAAAAAGTCTTGGAACCTGTTTCCAAGTTTCTTAAAAGTAAAGTGTGATGCTAGTTTGTACAAATGGTGAGGAAGGATTGGAGTAGTGGGAAGAGATCGCTCAGGAACCATCTTGTTTGCCAAGACTTCCTCTGGAGGCGAAAAATGTGGAGGAAGCAGAACTCCAACACAATATAATTGACAGCAGAAAAGTTTGTTGAAGAAAATCTCACCAAGATCATGATTGAATCAGACTCCCTCGTTGTTGTTCCAAGTTGCAAAGATAACACATAAGTCTGCTGGAAGTGGAGAACAAGAGTTGAAGGGGTTTGAAAGGTTTTAATAGATAGTATTGAAGTCTCCATTGAGTCTTGCAGAAGAACCCCAAATATGGTTGTTCATTCTCTTGATGTTTGAGCAAAGAGACTTTCAGTTTAGTGGTAATCTTAGTCTCACAGTTTGCCTGAAAGTGTTCTAGTGGCCCAATCTGTTGATCGTGCTATTGTATTGACTTCTCGAGTTTTTTTCCTTTTAATACATTTGAACTTATGGAAAAAAAATCAAATAAAAAATTTTCTGATTCCATCTATTTTCCTAGTGCAGTCCATGGTTCCACTTTCAAGTATGGGCGGATCCATAATTTTTCCTCATTGGGGGCTAAATTTTAAAAACGTAAAATGTTAATGAAAAACACAAGTAATTAGAGTTATTATTTAATTTTAGTGGGGGCTAAATTGCATTTAATAGACATATAGAGGGTAAAATTGTATTTTTGCAAAGTTGAGTGGGGGCTATAGCCCCCACACCTCCAAGTGTGCATCCGCCCTTCCTTTCAAGCATAGCGTTAGCTTATGCATGAGATCGGATGATAGACCATGGGTGGTGTGATAGCGTGGAGGGAGTTAAGAAGATTATTGGAGGTGAAATTCAACAAGTGTGATGGAGGCAGAGTATTGCTCTTTTCTTGATAGAAGTGAGATCGATAGTGTAGAACATAGGTAAATTTGGAAGTTCCTTTCTGGGAGCTTCTTGGCTAGGCCTAAGTAGGTATTTGTGTGCCCATGAGCCATCAACTCCATACTGCTATTGCATTGTTCTTGATACATACTCTCCCTGTAATTTCTTTACCGGTAACTACTGAAAAGAGAGAAGAATTTATTATCTTTAAATGATAAGACACTTGTGTTTAGTCGGGGGAAAATGGTGAAGCTAGGTGACTGAGTATAAAATGAATGTGTGACCACACCAAACACCTTCCCTCACTCCATTTTTTACTCTTCAATGTTGGATCCCTGAAATGAACTTGGAAATCAACTCTGATTCATCCTGCTATATTTTGAGCAATACATTGGCCATGTTTGGATGAGAGCTTAATTAAGATTATAGATTATTTGAATGAGTGGTTGAGGTAAGGAGAGAGTGTAATGTTTTAACCTCAATCACTCATTTCAAGAATCTAAAATCCAATCAGGGCCATTGACCATGTAACTAGATGATTGGTATTCTTAGAAAGAAGGCTTCCAGGTGTCACAGAGTAGGTTGACAGTGAGAGAAAGCGAGACGGACAATGTTGCCTTCATGGACGCTAAACATTTTAGCCCATGGCACCACCTTGAACCAGCGCCACCAGAGTACTTAACTCTGGTCTAACAAAATTTGAGCGACTTTTTCTCATCATTGATTGAGCTTGGGGTTGAGGGGAAAGCAGGGTCCTGGCCTTGGAAATGTCGTTTCTTGTGTGGGCATTTGCTTACATGTAGGTCTCTTAAGATAAAATATCTCCTTGGCTCTTTTCTTGTGCTTGATGTTGGACAAAAATAGAGGTTATTTGTGGCTGTTAATTCACTTAGATATGGAAGCCAAAATTTGCCTAAGCACTCTTTTCATATTTTTTTAATTAAAGGCGACAATCTAGTACCTACTACCTCAAACAATGAATTAAGCAATTGTAAAGCATGTATGCTTCACATACCAATTAAAATGACACATTATCAGGAAGCCTTGAAATTTTCAATCATTGAGATTGGATGGTAGACCGTTGGTGGTGTGATAGTGTGGAGGGAGTTCAGGAGATTATTAGAGGTGGAATTCAACAAGTGTGATATGGGTAGAACATTTGGCAGTGATTCTTTTTGATGAAGTGACGCTGATGAGTGTAGAACATAGGTAAATTTGGAAGTTCCTCTCTGTGAGCTTCTTGGCTAGCCTAGGTAGGCATATATGTGGCCATCAGCCAACCATGCTGTCATCACCAACTCCATACTGCTATTGCATGGTTCTTGATCCAATCTCTCCCTGTATTTTCTTTACCCGTTATTAGGGAAAAGAGAAAGAAGAATAATTCTATTTAAATGAGTCAGGGAAAAATGGTGAAGCTAGGTGAGTTACTTTAAAATGAATGTGTGACAAAAGAGCTTTCGTATGCCTCCATATCAACCAGCTAGGTTTCTTGTATGAAGAGAGAGTAGTAAGTTTGCAGAGAGCCAACGGTGTAAAAATGTTGATAGCACTCAAGAAGCTTAATAGTTCAGATGAGCATGTGAAAGACCAGAAGTGCCAACAAATAAAAAGGGTTAATGACACTTGGGACTTCCTGATTCTGGTGGGACTTCCTAAATCTGTTCCAAATTATTCCCCGTCCCAAAATATATATATATATATATTATATATATGAAGAAAAAAGAAAACCGACCTGCCTTCTGTACTTCCCGTAATACATTGGCCGTGTAACTCAATGATTGGTCTCCTTAGAAATATGACTTTTCAGTTTCTCACAGAGTAGGTTGATAGTTAGAATAAGTGGGATGGAAGAAGTTCCATCATTGACAGCAACAGGTCACCACCTTGAACCAGCACTCCGAAAGTACTTAACTCTGGTCTAACAAAAATTTAGTGACTCTTTTTCATCATTGATTGAATTTGGGGTTGAGGGGGAAGCAGGGCCCTAGCATTGGATTTTTTTAAATTGAAGTATCTGGCAAAAGATAGAATTTTGATCTATATGGCTACTGGCTGAGTGTGGCTCTTTCCTTGTGCTTGATGTTGGTTTGTGGCTTTTAATTAATACGAAAGCCACGATTTGTATGAGCATGCAATCTTTTCTTTTGTTATTTTATTCTATTTTATTGAGGGCGAGAAATTAGTACACGTCTGAAACAGATTTTTTTAGTATAACCCACCTACTGTGAATGAATTATAAGCACATATGCTGCAGTTACCAATTAAAATGACACGTTTTTAGAAAGCCTTGTAAGTTTAGGTTTTAATCATTGAGATTTTGTTTTGGTTCTGAGATCAAGAAAGAAAATATCGAAAGCCAAAAATTGAAAACCGACAAGGTAAAAGCAGGAGGGGGGGTTGAGTTCAATCTCAGTAGAATGCCTATGATTCAAGGGCTTGGAAAATGACTCTGGTGCGGCGCTGAATTAGTTTAACCTGGTTAGATATTGGCATAGCCAGATATTTTTCACAGAATGTTGGTTATGAATCAAAAATCGAAGAAGTTTTGTTCCTAGATAAGTAACTCAAATTACCAACTGGAGAAGGTAAGAGAAAGTAACAAATGGGTATAAAAGTTGAAATCGGGGTAATTGTATATGGAGTAACTCAAACTACCAACTGGAGAAGTTTGTTCCTTTAGTTCCATTGAAATGTCTTTATAGATTTCAGTTGATATATTCAGGCTCCCTGATCACATGATATGGCACTTTTGAGGGCACAAAAATCACAACAGATCATCCCCCACAATTTTCTGTGACTGCTGGTATTCTCGCGGACTCAACTTGAATGGACCATGGAATACTCACTCGTTTGTCCCAGTACAGCTTCACCAACTCTTGAACCGACACAAATATCTATTCTTCTGCTTTGGTCCTTATTTACTCTCCATCTTCCAGACCAAACTTCCTCGCGTCTTGTGCTATATCTCCTCCGCAGTGTATCATCGTCTCTCTTCACTTCCGCACTCACACCAGCCTCTTCCAAAAGCCTAGTATTGATATTTCTCAGGTGATTGCATGAATATCTGTCTTCTTAGATATATGAACTTTAAGTAGTCTCATTGAAATCTTAAACTGCTTCCGACTAAGATGCACATGCAACTAGAGCCTACTTTGCTAATTTCCGATAGACGGAATTAGTATCAAAATAGTTCTATTGACTAATCTCTAATTTCTCTCCTGCTCAATTAATTTGACAAATCGGCTTGAAGTAGTTATTGTTTGGTGTCCACTGGACACTGGTGGGCGTGTGCCATCTGCCCTTTAGTTATTTGAGGTGGGAATGTAGGACATTGATTGGTTGAGGTGATTGGAGATGAAGCTCACAAGATCGATGGAACCAGAATATTCATCGGCAATGCTTTTCTTCGTGGAAGAGAAAAGATGGGGGCGTAGAACATTAGGGGACTGTTTGTTTTATGGCTTGTGGGATCCAAGATGGGATGCACAAGCCCGAAAAGTGCAAGGATGATGTTTGCTACTGAAATTGAGTTAGGTATGATACTATTTGATCAACTCACAAGCCTTGTTTGCAACAGGAGACTACTAATTCCTGGGGATTAAGTATTTGAGGGATTGGTAGTGAAATTACATACTTGTCCTTCTTATGTTAGGGTGGGATTAAGTATTTGAGGGATTGGTAGTGAAATTACATACTTGTCCTAATGTTAAATACTTGATCAATTCACTATTTTATGGGTTAATTAGTTATCTTACCGCCAATACTACTCATATCCCGTAAAAAACAAACGGATTCGTATTTCTCACACAACACTATCAACCCAAGTACTATCAATCTCATTACTATTAATCCATTATATCTAAGCCGAAAAACAAACATGCCATAGTAGATGTGAATGTTGCTGTTTTTTCTTGCTATCTCTAAGAAAGACATGGTGAGAGCATTACCCAACCATGGAATCATCATCACCATCATCTTCTTCATATTCACACCAATGCTATGTGTCTCTATCTGATTCTTGATGGATACAGATTGCAAAGTTGGTATGCAAGGGGGGGGGGGGGGGGGGGGTAATTTGATTTGATCTATGTGTTGATCCAATGTTAAAAAATCACCGGCAGAATCAATATGTTTGATTTTCAACAGTTTATAGTATTATTGAACTTCAGGTCTTTCATGTAAAGATACATAAACAAAACACTCCAAACAGAAAATCAATGAACTAATACATTTCTCTTGTCAAACAGAATCTCCAAGAATTGAACAAAATAAAAGAAATTAAATGGGTCAATCACACTCACTACGGTACATGTTCAAATCAAAGTAATCACAAAAAAAACTGAAATAAATGGAGTGCTTCTCTTATTGGAATAGCGAAAAAAATAAGCAAGCAAGAAAAGCTGCAACTGTCAGTCAGCTAGACAAAAAGATCTCAGGCCGCTGGATTTATAAACTTGCTGAGGTCTTCCAGCTTCTTCATTCTCAAGGTTTCACTTTCTTTCACAAGCTGTTATAGTAGAAAAAGAAACACACAAAAAGCGCAGAATATTTTCATTAGAACGATAGCATGGAAAGAAAGTACTCATAAATTAAATATTTGGCCTTAGAGTTGAACTTAAGAGGTCAAATACCTCCATTAATGTGGCTGTTAGTTGAGCTTTCTCGCTGTTTTTCTCAGTGAATGCCTCCAGTACTTCTTTGTATTCTTTTTCCTGTAAATATTCAGAATGAAGTTAAACAGCTAGAAAGATAAGCCTTTTCTTCAATAGTTCAGTGTTTGGCTCAATACATGCTTGTCCACTCTCAATTCCTTTTAATGCGTTTAACATGAAACTAATTTTGAAACAGGTTTAGTCAAGGATCCTACCCTATGCGGCTATGCACAGAGTTGCTCAACTCGTTAAGAATGAATAGGTAAATTCAAAATACTTTTGCGTTTCTTTTCTATTATGAGTCATGAGTCAAGATGCTTTCAAGAACTTGTAATTTAGGCGGATCTACTCATGGACTAATGGGAGCTATAGCCCTCAATTTTGAGAAACTGTGTTTTTACCCTTATTTTGTTTACATTTTTCAATTTAGCCCCCACGGTAATTTTACTATAGCCCCCACTCAACTTCACAAAAAAATGTACCCTTATTTATTTTTATTTTTTTAAATTTAGCCCCCCGCTGTAGCGAATTCCTGGATCCGCCCTTAGAACATAGCGAATTCCTGGATCCGCCCTTAGAACATAGTAGTACATTAAAGATTAATATTTCTATAAACCTATTCAGTGTTTTGGGGCAAACTCTTGAATATGCTCACTGCAATGGAGTAAACAAAGCCTAAACACATTCAACTTCACTCTTGTCCTTCTTTACAAGAGTGTATTCAACTAAACCCTCAATGCTAGGAACCGAAACCAGTGCACCAATGGTTGCAAACCCAGCATTACCTTTTTTTGGCAGCTTTGACCAAGAGATTTCAGCTCGCGGTTAGCAGTGTCGATCCTTTTACGAACACTTGCAACCTCTTTTCTCATCGGATCACACAACACTTCGAGCTCCTAAAAGCTCCAAAAGGGAAAACAATTAGCATACAAGAAGACACTTTTGTTACACTTACAATTCCCATCTTCATTCGATTTTCGCCTATAGTTGTGATAAAAAAGAGGTTGACTTACTTCCCAAACTTGTGCCAAACGCCTGGTTTGTTCCTCCGCATACTTCAGTTTATACTCAACCTTCTCTCGAACCTCCATCTTCTTCCTCTCGATCTCTTCTTCTCTGGCTTGGAGAGAAGAAGTCAATTTCGAGAACTCTTCATCGTTGTTGTCTGATAGCCTCCCGCTATCACCACCATTTCCTCCTGCCACGGAGCTCTTCATTTTCTCTATACTCCCCATCTACAATTGTTCCACAACCTTATTGTTTCTCTTCAATCGCTACTCTTTTTGTACTCTGCTCTCTGCCCTTATCTAATACCTGTTGCTTTTACTTCAAATCTCTTATCTCTCTGAGCAGACAACTAAGTTGCTTTCTATCCAATACACATATTGGAGGAAATGGAAGCTAATTAAGAACCCAGATTTTTTTTAGAGTTGCTTGGTATACTGTGCTTAATCTCAAGTAATCAACTTTAGCGAATGTTGTTCTGTATAAATCGGAAGGTATGGGCTTAACTGATTGTGCAAGTAATCTGTAGAAAACTTCCACCACTTTAATAAATGTTGCTTCAAGCATTAGCATGGAGTTGGGTGATTCTTCTTTGGTTTTTGCCTTTTTGCTTTAATCTTATCCTTTTCTCCCAAACACACCAGAGAGAGAGAGAGAGAGGCAGTAGGCACATTGAAAATTAGGTATTAACGTAAGAGCAAGCCCACATAAGAGCTCATGGGCAATACTCTTGGGCCTGGTTCTGGTTATCGCATAGGAGATAGTTGTGTGTAGGAAACCAGTAATGGCATTTCAACCCGATGGGTACCCGGCATGATCGGACCCTAATGGAGCACAACTGATCAGTCAGGGAATATTTATGTCGTGATTCTAGATAATCGATACGACTTGTTTGAATATTCCACATTTTAGGACATTTAAAACTACACATTTATGTTATCATTGAGCTATAATATTTATAATTTTTACTACGAAGAAAATCAGATGTTTGATTTAACTTACAATATCATTCTCGATCTTAGACTAACTGAACTGAAAATATTGCACACTGCATTGATCAGCTACTAAATTTACGTGATCCGAACTTAATGGATTTGGATTTAGAAATAGGGTGATCCGGTCAAACCCGATCTATTGTCATCCCTAATTCAGGGAGAGACCAAGAACTAATAAGTACATAAGTTCCGTAGAAACCAGTCTAGAAAAGGATGAACACTGTCACTCATACCCAAAACCATGTCCCAATAACCAAACACCCCTAAAAGTGTATGACCTAAGTCCTAGGCAGGAGCCCAAGACATCCACGAAACAAACTAGAACCTTCCAATGGCAAAATAATATTCTCAACAGAAAATTTCCTCAAAGAAAAAGTCCTGCATGCAGTATCATCGTTTAAGGGGCATGGGTAGAGGTGCATGTTCGGTTAACCGAAACCGGAACCGAACCTAACTGTTAACGGTTCCATCGGTTCCGGTTCGGTTTAACCGATAGGATGAGTACATCGGTTCGGTTAAACCGAAACCGGGGTTTTTGATAGAACCGGACCGGGACCGGTTATCCGGAACCGGTACTTCGGTTCGGTTCGGTTTTGTTTACCGGTTCCGGTTCGGTCCTATACCGTAAACAGGCTCTGACCCTTTGATGTGACCTATCACAACGTTCGTTTTATTGAAAAAACCGTTGGAACCGTCGGTTCCGGTTCGGTTCCAACCCGGTTCCGGTTCCGAAATATGCCCAACCGAACCGTACATGTTAAGTGCCGGGTCCGGGTACGGTTTCGGTCCTACCCATCTTGGTTCGGCTACCGGTTCCTCCCGATCGGTTACACCGGTTCGGTTTTAACCGGAACTGCCGGTTAAACCGAACCGAAAAAATATTTTTGGCAGCTAACTTATGGGGGAAAGGAAGTTGATATATGAACAGGGGGTGACGTGATAACGCAAGTAACTACCATAAGTTCATGACCAAAGTCCTCAGCAGGAGCCCAAGAGACCCACAAAACAAACTAAAACCAACCATATATGGAAATTAACCCTTAACCAAACACGTCCTCGGCTGGAGCCCAAGATAAACAAACTAAGACCACCCCGTATGAAAACTTAACCTTACCAATGGCAAAATGTTATCTTAAAAAATACTTCTACATTCAGTAATACCAATGGCAAAATGTTATCTTCAAAAACTTCTACATACAGTAATATCATTAAGAGGCATACATGTACTCAAGACATGCTCACTATACCCTCCGGTGTGTAGTTGAGTTCGTCAGACTTGCATTCTTTCTCAAGGCTTTTGGACACCTACCTCTTGAGTTAAACCCTTGAGGTAACCAAAGGGTTGTCTATTGGCTTTCTTAGCTATGAGCCTGGATCAAGTTGGTTTACCTCTCTAGTGTGGTTTGTAGACTATGAGCTAGAGCGGGAGTTTACCTAGTGCACACCCGAAGACTAGCAATGGCGAATTCCCACTTTATAAGGAAAAAAGACCTGCTCACTATAACTACCAATATAAAAATAAAGTGTACATGATATAATCTCGCTATGAATCAGGCGTAAAAGAGGATGATATGAGAGAAGCTAAATACATCATCTGCCACATTACAAGGCATGTAACAAACCCCGATCCACCTCCATTCTCACTGCAAGGAGAATTGTAGTACCTACCATATCAAGCACTTTGGAACCCATATAGCACCTTCAAAATTCAAACTACCACCGAACCCCTGAAAACTTACTCTAGTTAAAACACCTTCAACAGTTCAATCATCTGAATGACCTAAAATTAACCAATCAGGAGAACTTGTCTCTCTAAACTACAGTTTCTAATTGATAATTCAGTTAAGCAAAAAGAAATCACATTGTACAATCTCGGGTGTGAGGTATTACTAATACAGAATTCAGACATCCGATGCAAAAAGGGGAAGGAAAAAAAAAATCCTATACAAAGTTACATCACTTTCTTCACAGGCTGGCTGACACCTCAGAAAGGCTTTGGAAAAACAGCCTTGCGCCTGCACTTCCCTTCTGTGATATGAAGAATTTGTCATTCTAGTTTATAGAACAAAATATGTCTATATATACCTTCAGCCAAGGAAAAAGGAGGCCGCAGCAGCAACTGTTGATTCTGCAACACGAGCAGCGTCAGCAATTCTCATCGCCATGGTAGCTTTGTAAGTCGCCAGGTCTGCATTTTCCATGAGACGCTGCACTCTTTGACGCTTCTCAATAGCCAAAAGCTCAGATTTGCTTAATGCCGCTTTTGTTTCTTCAACTTTGAGCAATAATGCTTTCTGTTCTTCCAGGGCAGGTTTTGCCGACTTTTCTGGATTAACAGGCCTTGTTGCTGCATAATGTAAAAATAGATGAATTACTTGATTGTGAGAAAACACACATAAAAATTGTCCTGGTGATCATAGAAAACTGGTTCTTTCTAAATTACTGTTCCAGGTTACAAAAAAATACATTTTATTATATTCTTAACAAACAAATTAATCAGAGAAGAAAATATATATCATTTGCTCATGGAAAAAAAGAAAAAGAAAGGCACACACCTTGTATAAAATTTTGCTGCTTGCCTTTCCCGGGACGGTTTGCTCGTCTGTTGACTGATCTTTTCTTACGGAGGATCGGCTTGGCTAACAGTTGAGCCTTCTTTGAAGGTTGATAAAACTGTCGTATGAAATATCATCAGATGACCTATGTGACAACAGATACTAATAATGCAAACAAATGTCCGATAAAACTGTCATGATACAATTGTCTTTATTTTCTGACCACTGCATGCATTACTGAAGGTATTCAAATAAAAATCCCCTTCATAAAATGTGTGCACAGTAAGGTGAAAAAACTACCACAAATTTGACAAATACAACTTCCTAAGCACAGTGACATTTCATAGCATCATCTAATACTATTGATCAAGTATAGCTGGAGATGCCAATGTTCTGAGAACTGTTAATTACATGATGGAGCAAGAGAAGATGACAAGCAGCAACAATCAAACCCAACAGGCTACGAAACTGGATTTCCATTATTAGTTTGAAGGATAACCATTTTCACGAATTCAACAAACTCAACGGAGATGGATAGTTATGTAAAGACAGTTGAGACAAATAACTGAACATAAACACTGTACTTTGTATTATTCTATCAAGATGGGCTCCTGTATAACTATACCAAGTAACCAAAAATATTTGTTGCCAATACAAGATTACATCTTCTTCATAGAGATGCAATTTTACCTGGAAAACTCTCAATAATGGAGCGCGCTTCTGTTTTCGTCGTTTTATCCAATAACTATATACAGCTTCAATAACTTCCTTCCTCTCCAGGTTCGAGCAGAGCTTGACTGCTGCAGTCTCATTTGAAAAATCATCAGGAGAGCAATGGCTAGCTTTCTCAAAAGCATCAATCATCAGCTCAAAAGTATCTTCCTTAACATGCTCCCAATGCTCATTTGCAGATGAAGATATGTTATTGAAGTTTCTAAGCCACTCCTCATCAGCAGAATCCATGTCATATATCGCAGTCTTCTTCATCAATGCTCTTGACAACTCATCATCTTTCACACTGATGTACGAACTTGGTCGAATAAAGGTAACGCCATTGCTCTCTGGATAATAATCTGATACTTGTGTAACCCTGGGAATTGGCACGTCATCAGTATTCGGAGCCTGCAAATTGCGATCAGAACATTCTTTGTACAGTTCCTTAAATATAGACCACTCCCTTTTATCAGGAAACTCCAGCTTCCAGCTATTATTCTCATCTCTCCAAATCACATCGCGGGTGACACGATTGTTACTACACGGTCTCATAACATCTCGCACAGTGAGGCTGTGAAACATGATCCCATCTTTCTTCACAGCAAGAAACCACTTCTTGGAAGATGAATATTCCATTTTAACAAGTGCACCAGGTATTCTAAAACAGTGATCAGATTCAACAACCAATATGTTTGCAGTGCACGATGTTGAACTGATGTCCTTTTTCAATTCTTGCAAAATTGATTTCAGTTCTCTCGTGCCTGGTGCAGCTTTCTTTGGAACAGGGTTTCGCAATCTGTACCCAGAGGCCTCAGGATCAAGCGAAACTTTACCATTCTTTGAACTAACAAAAGCAGAAAGCAAAGAACCACCATTAACTCTTGGGGCGCGAGACACAGGTGCCTTCTTCACTCTCCTGGACTTTAGAGAACTTCGCTTCTTTCTAATAGTGCGAGAGCTAATGCCAGTCCGAAGTTGCGCTGTTCTACCAGCTAATTTAGAGCCTCTAACAGAAGGGTGAAATATGTTGTCAGCCCTAGAGATGTCATCCTTCAAATTCATGGCTTCACACTGAGGAGAGCTGTTCTGCAAGTGTTCCATAACTGTGGTCGCGTTGTCACTATCCTTATCCGGATATGCTTCCACAACTGGTGTCATCTTTTCATCATCCAAATTCACACATGCTACCGGAGCATAAGGAAACCATGCATGTTTGAGAAGCAAAGACCATTGCATAGACATGAAACAATTTGGTATCGCAAGAAAATTCACAGTGAGCAATGGCACCGATGACACTGACCCAAAAATGATGCAGCTTCCGCGGTTCTTGAGAGATACCAAGTCCTGCAAAAAGAACCGAAATTCATCATTCCATTGTGAGAAGAAGACTCAGTCTTTAAACTTTGACACCAAAATTGAGAAGAAAAAATCTCACCTTGAAGCAACGAATGCCATGGGAGGAGAATATATTCGTAACAGGCTCAGACAACAATAAAGCAGAGAGCTGCATCAATTTCGGCTTCTTCACCTTCCTCATGTACTTCAAGATCAAACTCAAAACACAAGAAAACCAAGAAACGCTATTCCTTGAAGAATACCCAGTGATGAAAGAAACCACACAGCTCTTTCTTCCATCAACTTTCCTCCATTTCTTTCTAGAGTAATGCTGTCCATACTTCTTCTGATATTTCGAAACTTCATCGGAATTCGACCTCTTCGAATCAACCCTCTTCCTCTTTCTCTGATAAACAAGGCCCAACATCTTATCCACATTGCTTCTGTTGTGAACCAGGTCAATTACCAATTCGGGTTTCTCTTCTTCTTCTGTTTCATCAATGTCCATCACTGTAACCTCCTCCTCCTGTTGCTTCTTGGTGGAGACATTGGGCTTCCACCCATTTCCCTTCAATTGAACTTCACCATCAGCTTCATCAAAGCCACCTCCTTCATCACCACCGTGTCGCTCCTCCGACCACAGCCTCCGACCTGACCGCAACACTCTAGCCCCAAACACCCTTGTTCTACTCCTCATCCCCACAGACGGCATCGGTGACCCGACCCGACCCGAATTCCAATCCCCGGTGACCCGACCCGGATTGTTCTTGCCGTCTCCGGCACAGGCTCAACTAGTCGGAGAAAGCAACCGCGACCCAGATGACCCCGACCCGAATTCCAATCCCCGGTGACCCGACCCGGCTTGTTCTGGCCGTCTCCGGCACAGGCTCAACTAGTCGGAGAAAGGAGAAACCAACCGCGACCCAGATGACCTGAGAACGCTACCGCCACCGAGTTAGCCTGACTCGGTCTGACTCAGATCGGTAACCAGCGAGTCGACTCGGACTGACTCAGTACCCGAAAAAATCGATTAAAGTAAGAAAAGCCATGATCAGAAAAGAGCGATGTTACCTAGCAGAGACTCCGATTCAAACCCACGCCGGAGACCGAAGATCTCATCTATCTTCGGAGAAGAAGCGAAACCCAGAAAGAGGATTCGATTAGGAGCAAAACCCAGAAGAGCAAGAACTGATCGGAGATCGAATTAAGCGACGGAGAGATCTATAGAGAGAGAGAGAGAGAGAGGGGTAGATAGCGGCGAGTGAGAGAGGAGATTTCTAGGGTTTATGCTTGAGACCACAGTGGAGGAGGAAGAAGAGGTGAGTGACTACAAGCCGACTTATGAGAGCCGTTGGATGCGAATAATCAACGGTGGGGATGAAGCGGATGACATAAAGAGAGAGATGGTTCAGTGTTTCCAAGGACTCGGACGTTTCAGCTAAAGGGGACAGTAGAGAGAGAAAGGAAGGCGCGGATATTTTTGGATCCTCCTGTGACTGGACTATTATACCCTTTTGTAACCTTTTTTTGGAATGTCCATAAAACTTCCTCTTCTTTTTTTGGTTAGTCCCTATAGTTTGGAGAATGACATTAAATACCCTAGATTATTGTTATTATCCAAACTATAAAACCATCTAAGAAAGACATGATCTCAAATTCTCAATAGAACATCTATATTTAACATTGGAGGACACATAAAAGATGTTTGCATGAACTTGATAGGGAAATTCACAAGAAAATTGTAGTCCTCACACAATTTTTGGCTTAAGGTCATGCAATGGAAAGCCCTTTAAAATGAAAATGAGTGAAAAATTGTCTAATGCTACAAAATAGAGTGATTTTGGGGGGTGACTGAGACCGGTGGCGGAGTCAGAAAATCAAACCAGCAAGGACAAAATTAAATAGTACTGGATATTATGGAAAGTCCAGCCGTGGCATTTATGTATTTTTCAGTGTAAAATAATTTTGATTAGAAGGATGTTAGTGCAATTTCAAAAATACAGGGGTGGCAGTTTCCACCGTTGTCCTCAAGTCCCTCCGCCCCTATCTGGGACAACATAATGATGAATTACGACTGAAATCTCATAAGGAATGATAACGTAACAATTGCATGTCGGGATGAAGGCGGCGAACTTCTCTTCTCTAACCTAGGGTTTGTCGGAATCAGTAGTAAATAATAAGAAAACAATTAATAAAAACTCACGAGTACGACAAAGCATGACCGGATTATGATGGCGTTAATGCTTAACGAACAAATGATAACGGCATACCTTCCTTGACGAACAAATAATGATAGTGTTAGAGCATCTTCCACAGTGCACAAAATCTTATATTTGATGGTAAAATTTGGTGTTTTCGGCCTCTCACATAAATCATCAAATTATTAAATCACAAAAAAAAAATGAAAATTATTTTGTAGGCCTCCTACAGTCGTTAATCAAAAAAGCACCAAATCACCAAATCCTATATTTGATGTAGCTTTTGTGAAATAGTGAAGTGCATCTCCCACAGTAACCCCAAATCTTATCTATGTCACCAAATCCTATTTTCATCATCAAATTTGATGGTGAAAATAGGATTTGGTGTATTCTACACCAATTTTTTATTTTTATTTTTTTTAGAGGAAGATTAACTTTTATTAAAGTAAAATCATGGGATTGGAAATCCCTATTACATCGTTGTGAAGAAATCGTTGGGCCCGAATCGGGTAGCTACCTAACCACACATGCTTGTTTGGTAAAGACAGTCCAAACTTAGTAAATTCATGAGCAACTTTGTTCGCAGTACGGTAATCAAAACTAAATGAAATAGAATTAAAACGAGGAATCATGCTACGGATGTGGCGGATGACATCGCCGCTTTCAGATCGGTCACGTACTGCTTCCTCGTCATTCCTGATGGCGTTGATGACTTTTTTGGCATCTGTTTCGACCACAACGTTGAGGTAGTTACACTCCAGAGCTAGAAGGATGCCTTGCCGAAGGGATAGAGATTAAGCCTCATGTGCAACGCCGTTGGGAATGGGGAGGCTACTGCTGCCAGGCACTGCCCCAAGTGATCACGCATCACAACTCCTCCAGCTGCTTTACCGCCTCTTGAATAGGCTCCATCTGAGTTAACATTTAAAAATCCAGGATCCGGTAGACGCCAACAAGCATTCGGCGTAATAGTCGTCGCCACCTTGACCTGTGGATTCGCCGACATACCCAACTGTTGCGCTATGGCCGCTTCAGCCAAAAGAAATATGTCCTCCTCCGTAGACCTATCATTCTGAAAAACTCGAGCGTTACGAAGGCTCCAGATACGCCAAAGCACGTGCAAAAAACAATCCGATCCTTCGACGAAAGAGTGGGAAAGGCACGGAATCCAGAATGAGATATTCCCAACCATACTATCACAAAAAAAGGTCGCTAAAACGCCTCCACAGATTTCTCGAAATTGGACACTCCATGAACAGATGAGTGGCCGTTTCCGGGAATTTTTGGCAAAGAGGGTACTCCACCGAGATGTTCTTCTTGAATTTTGCAATCTTCATACGCGTGGCAAGGGAGTCTTGGGCAGCCATCCACACTGTATAGATGATCTTATGTTGCACTTTTGTCTTCTATAAAGTTGTGAGCCACGAGTTTGAAGAACCCCACGTAGATGAAAGATTCATAACTGATTGTATCTGTTTACGAATCAACGAATACCCAGAGGCAACAGAGTACTCACCGTTATCTGTGTAGTGCCATCTTATTGTGTCTCCTATGGAATTCTGAGGTATCGATACTTTTGTGATATCGTCAATATCGGTCCCGAGCCCCACACTTTCTAAGGCTGCGACGTCCCAAGTACCATCCGGTAGAAGAAAATCCGCCACAAACTTACCCTCTGCCAAGGCTGTCTAAGTAAGAGTGCGAAGGCTCGACTCTTGTTTCAGCCATGGATCCCTTGTGATTCGAATACTTCTACCATCCCCAACTTTCCTTCTCATACCACTGAGGATGAGACTTGCCGCATAAAAAATAGAACGCCAAGCGTAAGAACAATTTTTTTGTGACCGGGTTAGAAAGGGAGTTAACACTAAGCAGATACTTGTGTTTAAAGACTCTACTAACCAACGTGTTTGTGGCTAGCATCCTCCATAAGCCTTGTTAAAACCCTCTAAATCCTTAAAGTCGATACATCGATCTTCTTTGGATTTCTTCAGAGATTCCCATGCAATCCAATTCCCACCCCTCTGATCCTAATGTTTACCCCAGAAAAAATGACAAGAAAGTCGCTCTAGTTTCTGACAAAGGGAGGACGGGATCAAGAAGCAACTCATGGTATACACAAGCAATGACTGAGTTACTGCTCTAAAAGGACCTCCCTGCCCGCATAAGACAAATTTTGTTTCCACCTTTTGAGCTTACTAGCAACCTTCTCCGGCAGATTGCTGAAGCTTGTGATTCTTTTCTTGTCGATCGAAGTAGAAAGACCCAAATATCGTTCCTGGCTAGCTGAAGAAGATCTATCTTGGGCTGAAACGTTAGACGAGAAGACAACAGACGACTTATCTCTGTTCAATTTCTGACCCGAAGCCATCTCATATTGGTGAAGGAGGGAGCTGAAGAAGGTAATTTCAACTGTATCAGCTTTAAGGAACACCATGCTATCATCCGCAAAAAACCAGTGGGAAATATTCAGCCCACCCCTGGAGGCTGCGACCCCCGAAATCTGGCCTTCCTGGACTGCCATAGAAAGTGCACGGGAAAGGGATTCGCACACAAAAAGAAATAGGTAAGGTGAGAGAGGAAAACATTGACGCATACCTCTTTGAGGTTTTAATCCCCCTCTAGTTTCTCCATGCACTCAGAACACGAAAGACGAGGTGGAGATGCACTCGCGAATCAGGTTGACCCGTCTCTGACTGAAACCCATACGCATCAACGTAGCTTCTAGGAAGCACCATTCAACCCTTTCATAAGCTTTAGCCATATCCAATTTGATTGCCATGTAACCCGATTTACCCTTTTTCCTTGTTTGCATCGAGTGAAGCAGTTCAAAAACTATCAAAATGTTGTCCCTGATCTGTCTGCTCGGGACAAATGCACTCTGAAATTCTGAAATACATATATCTAACACCTCCTTCAATCGATTAGCTATATTTTTTGTTATCAGTTTATAAATAACAGAACACAAGCTAGTAGGGCGTAGATCGTTAGGAGTCCGTTCCTGTTTGACTTTTGGAATGAGAGCCAGAACAGTACCGTTGAAACCTGAAAGTGACGCCTGATTATTGAGCACCGAAAGGCAAGTAGAAGTGACTTATGTGCCAAGAGATCCCAATTTTCCTGAAAAAATAGACCCGGGAAACCATCGAGGCCCGGGCACTTGGTCGGACCCATCTGGCCCAATGCTGTCTCGAATTCGTCTCTCGTGAAGGGGCGGTCATGCATCGTCCGCTCATCCGCGGAGATAACAGGTTGGATGTACCGGAGGAGGGGTTCCATCTCATGATCAGAAGGATTCTGAAAGGTGAAAATACCTCTGAAGTGGGAATCAAGCACAGCTACAATATCATCTGAAGTCGTATGCCAAACTCCTTGTGCATCAAACAAACCGCCAATGTGGTTGCGTGCTTTTCGAAGAGAAGCCTTCCTATGGAAAAAGCTAGTATTGCGGTCTCCTTCTTTGAGCCAAAGAACACGCGACCGCTGAAGCCACATAGTCTCCTCGTTAGCCAAAAGGAACCAAATCTCTTTAGAAACATTATTAATGTTGTCATTGTCTTAAAGTAACTGAATTTGTTCGCGGACGAAAGCAATTTTCCTCTTTATATTCCCAACCACATTACAATCCCACTGTTTTAGACGCTTACCCGTGACTTCTAATTTCTTGTTCAATTGTATCCCTTGCAAATCCTTCCAGTTGCTGTGAATAAATTGCCTGCAATCATCATGAGAGAGCCAGATCGCTTCAAAGTGAAAGCGAGGGGTCCTCTTTCTCATCGGCACCCAACACAACTCAATAGGCAAATGATCAGAAACCGAAGCGACAAGGTGAGTTACCTTACCACTGTCGAAAAGATCAAGCCATGCTTCTATCCAGCCGCTCTCGAATCCGTCTTCAGTTCCTAGGGTTGCTGACCTAAGTAAACTTATTGTCGTTGAACCTCAGATCAAACAGTTCGTTCAAAGAGAGAGCCGCTCTAAAATCTTCCATGAGCTGTAAATCTGCAGGTCTACCACCTTGTTTCTCGTCGACTGTAACATAGGCTTTAAAGTCGCCCATAACACACCACGGGATACCGTTGGGGTTTCGCAACCTCCCCAGGAAATCCCATGAATTCCTCCTCTGACTGCTATCAGGATCCCCATAAAAACCCATAACTGTCACTGAATCTGAAGACCTCGATCAGTAATCAAACAATTAATAAAAAATTTGGACATGTTGATAAGAGTAACCTCCAAGGTATCATGCCACAGGAGGGCGAGTCCTCCACAGTGTCCATCACACGCGACACAGACCGAATGCAAAAATCCCAAACGATTCTTCACTTGTTCGAGTTCCTCCTCGTTTGGGCGCGTCTCCATCAAGAAGACAAGGTTGGAGGACTTTCCTCTAACGAGGTTATGGAGCTCTAGAACATTACGGAGGTTCCCAAGCCCCCGTATGTTCCAGTTGATCGCATTCATGATGATTGGCGAGGCTGCAACACAGCCACCACCATTGAGTCATCCGGGCTATTCACAATACTCTGATCACTTTCATAAACACTCTCAGATGCCATTGCTATGCTTAAACCACATGTGTTACCTTGAAAACGAACCGGGCTGAGACGACGATCTGCATGTTTATGCTTCAGGTTAGGGCTCAAGATGATATGCCCGGTCATTCTTTTAGTTGCAGTGATCTTAAAAGGATGTCATGAAGAGGACCTGGATGATCGAAAAGGATTCGTTGGTGACACAGACTGGACTAGAGACAAACCATCCGGTGTATTACTTAACGAGTCCTTCGGGGATGATGCGAGAGGGTTTGAGTAAACCTTCGCACTTTTCCCATTCTTCTTGCAGTGAGAGCTATCCGAGGCAGAATTCGTGTCCATGCTAGACGAGGACTTCTGAGATGGTACATCACTCTTGCCTTTTCCTTTTTGCCGACGAGTGTCTGTGGACTTCTCCCCATCTTCTTTGGGGTTTTTGTTTCTACTCCCTTCCTCCATATCCATCGCATCAGCGGTGTTAGGCATGTCCCTACCCTGCTCCTCTGCAGCAGAAGCTTTCGGTGGAGATTCTGGTGGGAATGGCCTTTCCTTCGGCCCAGACTTTCTTGGTCTGGGTTTAGGTTTGAATAGCAGTCACTCACCATATCCTTCTACCTCAGTTTCTTTCTCCGCTTCTGTTTTATGATCACATGCATCCGTACGATGAGAAATGCGTCCACACTAAGCACAAACAGTAGGGATCCTCTCATAAACATAATCAAGCCAAATTATGTCATCGAGCACTTGGATATACCCTCCCCTTCGTAAGGGTTTGGAAATATCCAACCGAACTCTACCACACATGTATTCCCCAGACTCACCTCTTAAAATTCTCTTTTAGAAGTTAAGAACTTCCCCCAAGCCCGCTACAACACTTGGCAGATCTTCTTTGTTCGCAGAAAGACCGAAATGTTTGCTACTTGGACCGAGACATCAATGTTAGAGAAAAAGGAAATCTCCGTATTGGTGCCCACCGTCCATTGCTTGAGAACGAGGATGTTACCATCAAACAACCACGGTCCGCCCTCCAATACTTTCTCCATGGAAGCCGTTGAAGGAAAGGAGAAGATAAATCTGTTCGGAGTTGCTTCATGGATTCGCACGCCTTCTCCTTCAAACCAGATTTTTCTGAAGAGACTTTTCATCCCCCAAACATCAACCCTAGATGGGAGTAGGAACATCCCTATCAGGCTCGGGCCAAACTCTTCTATGGCTTTCCAGCAACGCTCTGGATCGATAACCGTGACCTGTTTAGGGCTTTTTTAACATTAGTGTTTAGGGCATGTTTTTACATTACTGTTATATAATTGAAGATATAATGTCATATTGTACAAGTGATTTGTGTTAAAAAATATTTTTGACGACTAATATAATTAATCTTAGTGATAGAAAATAAAATATAAACAAAAGTAACGACAAGAACAACGCATTCATAATAAACTCAAAAAAAAATGAAAATAGGTCACATCGAGACTTCATAAACTAAGGAGCTCATAAATTAGGTTTTTATTGCACACTTATGGAATAATCATGGTCAAATAAATTAGACTGGTCAATTAGATTTTTGAAGTGTTATTTAACCATTTTGTAATTTGGTGTAATATTATTTGGATAATAATTTTTCTTTTGATTGTTATAGAATTCATGATTTAGTGATAAATTTGATGATTTGTTGTTGGGAGACTAAAAATATCATTCTCTAAATTTGATGAAATGGTGAAATAACTATCTGATGTAAAAATGGGTGAAAACTTTGGGAGAGCAGAAGTGCTATTTTTTCACCAAAAATGGTGAAATGGTGTTTTTGAGGGTTAACTGTGGGAAGCCAAACCACTTTTCTCCACCAAATATATGATTTGGTGTAAAATTTGATATCAACTGTGGAAGATGCTCTTACTGCACTTGACGAACACATTATGTATAGGAGTGAACAATCTTAGAAGAATGATCTTTTTCATGTTTATTTGTCCCACGAAGATACTGATGGTCTGGACAAAGCCCTCCCAGGAGAATTGCTCTCTTATCCATCTAATTCGAGTAGTATAGTTCTCTTAGACCTCACAAATGCCCTGCAACGTGATGTAGTCATAAAATGAATTGTCAAAATCTTCAAAAATTATAATCTAAAAATTGATTCAAAAATTGATTTCCAATCGATGGTGAATCCATCTATCTATAGTAGTAATACACTCATTTTCTGAGAGAAAGTAGTACACTTGTTTGAATGGGTGAGATTGAGCAAGTGGATATGTTTGGGTTGTATATGCTGATAGAAGCCTTTGGAGGCTAGGGTTTGTAGAGAGAAACAGAGAGATAGTCTCTGAGAGGAAGAAGGAAAATGAACTGGAGCTATCTCATTTAGGGTTTGATACAGAAATATATAGGTGGCGCGTAACCATGGTTACAAGACTACTGTGGTTGAGTTACATAATAGCAGCAACGTCCTTCTAGTTTGTACAGCTATCATAACGGTCACAAATCCGTTAATAATAACTAAACAGGTCCTTCTAGTTTGTTCTGGCTTCTATTCTGAGCTTTGACTTTGAGCTTTTCTCCTTGGACTTTTCTACCGACTTCATTCTGGTCCTTTGTCTAATATGCCCCTTCAATTTGATGGTGGCCCTTGAATCATCAACTTGGTCTTCAATTCCTCAAAGCGCGCTGCAACCAATCCTTTAGTAAATATGTCTGCGATTTGGCCTGCACTAGAAACAAAGGAGACTGTGAGTTGTTTGTGCATTACCTTCTCCTGGACATAATGATAGTCTAATTCTACATGCTTGGTGCGAGCGTGTACAATTGGATTGGCGGTCATTGCAATGGCCGACAAGTTATCACACCAAAGGGTTGGTGAGTGAGGAATAGATATATTTAAAGAACGAAATAAAATGTGTAACCAAGACAACTCAGCAGCTGTTGTTGCAAGAGCACGATACTCGGCTTCGGTAGAACACCGAGCTCCGTGCGCTGTTTCTTGGCACCCCAATGTATTGGGTTGGGCCCATTAAATATAACAAAGCCCGAAGTACTCCTCCGATCCGTTGGGTTACCAGCCCAATCGGCTCGTTGTAGGCTTGGAGAGGAAGATATCCCTGTTGATAAAAACAAGTCATTTGTTTTCGTTCCCTGCAAATATCTTAAGATACGTTTAGCACCCATATAATGAATTTCAGAAGGAGAGTGCATAAATTGGCATAAATGGTTTACGACAAAAGCGATGTCGGGGCGAGTTCAAATATTGTAGTGCACCCAACAGTTGCCTAAATGGGGTAGGATCAGAAAGGGGTTTGCCATCTTGAGAGTGAAATTTAGTGCCCACGGAGAGTGGTGTTGGACATGGTTTACATGTAGTCATATGAAACTTAGCCAGCAAATGTGTAACATACTTGCGTTGGTGAACAAAAATACCAGCACTTGTTCATTGCACTTCCAAACCCAGAAATATGTAAGATTACCAAGGTTTTTCATGTCAATCTGAGTATGCAAGTATGGGATCAAATAATCAATATAGTTATTGTCACTTCCCGTTATAATAATATCATTGACATACAATAGCAACAGAGTTTTAAGAGGCCCATTATGGAAAATAAAAAGAGACGGACCAGCACCGGATGCTATAAAATCGAGAGATAACAAATGATGAGTAAATATTTCAAACCATGCACGGGGGGCCTGTTTAAGGTCATATATGGATTTGCGCAACTTGCAAACGTAGTTAGGGAATTTAGGATTCACAAAACTCGGTGGTTGGTTCATATAGACAGTTTCTTTGAGGTTCCCATTTAGAAAGGCGTTTTTTACGTCAAATTATTTTAGGGACCAATTACATGTGGCTGGTAGTGCCAAAACGGTGCGGACAGTCACGTGTTTAATGACGGGACTAAATGTTTCATCAAAATCCAAGCCGGGAGTTTGATGAAAACCTTTGGCTACTAGCCGTGCCTTACATCTAGAAACGGAACCGTCGGTGTTATATCTTGTTTTGTAAACCCATTTAGTTCCAACTACATTTGCATTATAAGGACGAGGCACAAGAACCCATGTATTTTGCTGTTCGAGGCTAATCATTTCTTCAGTCACTGCATTAACCCACTGAGAAAGTTTCTTAGCCTCGGAAAAATAAGTATGATCAGGAGAAATAGTGGAGTTAGAAACTGTGGCGGCAGTGTAACTCACTTTCTTCTTAGATATACCTGATTTACTTCGCGTTTGCATTGGGTGACCAGTAGCCAGAGGATGCGAGGAGCTCACTTCTGATGCCACACCAGTGGTGGGAGGATGCACCTCAGATGGAGTAGGGTCCAAGTCTGTGTGGGGTGCCGCCCAGTCACCACCAGAACGATGTAGCACAGTGGGAGAGCCAGGAGCCACCTGGTCTGAACATGGGTCCAGTGCAGTGGTGTGAGAAGGCGCTGGACTAGGTCCAGAGTGGTCAAAGGGAAGATTTTGCCCATTACCAACTGCAACCTGATCCATTCCCAAATAGGATTCTGCAAGAGTGAGATTGGTGGCGCCGGTGTCGGTAAGCCAGGAAGTATGAGGCGAGACTGGTGCTGGATGAGTGGTGGTGTGCATCGCCGTTAAAGAATCTGGTGGAGGACGACCTTGGTATGAGAGATCCATTTGGTACCAGCAATCGAGAGCTGAATGATAGTCTTAATTGTAGATCTGGCAAGTAATAGGAGCACCCGGAGAGGTGTGAGAGTGACTGGATCGTCCTCTAGGGTTAGAAGACCTACCGCCGCCACGGTAGGAGTTGGATCGACCAGACCCAAAACGACTTGAAGAAGACCCAGATCTGCCATAGCTCTGGTCAAACCGACCAGGATAAGACCCAAATCGACCACCAGGATTAGGGTTTTGACCGCCTCGACCACGACCACCTCGGGACCTAGAGTACTGTTGAGGGTCTGGATTGAACCCTGTATGCACCGCAAATGCAGAGTGGTTCGTGTCAGAGACCTGAGAATCGAGCATATGTTCTTCGACCTTAAGGAAAACGTGAAGCTCCTTAAAAGGAATCGGATCGGACCAGATCCGAATCGAAGATCGGTAAGAGTTGTGCTATGGAGGTAACCCGTTGAGGGTGTACAATAACATGTCTTCATCGTCAATGGAGACAAGAGCTGCAGAAAGCTTGTCTCTAATGGTTTTCTGGCGTTGAACATAGGCATCAGTGGAGTCGGATTTCTTCTGAATGGTTTGAATATTTGTCTTGAGTCGAAGAACATTGGACCTGGTGAGAGATGTTTAGCGTCGTTCAAGAGCCAACCACACAGATCTGGAATCGAAGAGGCCGATGACGAGGATTAAGGCCTCCTGAGAAAGAGTTGCGTTGAGCAACGTGAGAACAACTAGATCTGTGGTGTGCCTGATAACTCTCTTTTAGGAGTTATCTTTATACTTCCATATTACTTGTAATAGGCTTATTTCACATGAATTAGATGTTATATTTGCACAAATATGTGAATTTGACTATTTCTAAGCCTAAGAGTGAAAAGTTGTGTTTCTAGCTTATTTGTGCATGTTTTCTCTCATATTTGCTATGATAATTGCACAGGTTGTTTAGTGTTGTGTATCTCAGGTAAAATAGGTGCAATGGAGCTTATGAGATGCTTTGATATGCTTGGAATGGAGCTAGATGAAGAGGAGAAAAGAAGACGCAAAAACGAAGCAAAGTTGGAAAAGTCATTCCTGACCAGCCTGCACTCTTTTCGATGCCCAGGAAAATCTACAAGGAATTTTGAAGCAAGGCTTGCGGCATTGGAAAGTAGACATCCGTAGCTTTCCAACGGTATATGGTAGGCCCGAAGACGAGTCCGTATGAGGGAGATACAGCCCGCGCAAAATCATCAAAGAATTCTGTCCGGGAATTACAAAGTAGAGGGGCTGAAGTGCAATTTCGGCATATTTTCATTAAAAAGCGTGCCCAGCTTGTAGAAAACGGGGAGAACGACCTAAGAGACACATATTGACGCATCTTTGAAGATTTTGGAGCTAGGGAAGAAGGGAGAACAAGCTTGGAGCAAGGATCATCAATTACATTGAAGATTTTAGCGTTTGATCTTCGTTTCTTCATCTTTTCTTCATGAACTCTATGATTTTGATCATGTTGAGCCATATTATGTCTAGCTAAACACTTTAAGCTAGGTGATTGATGGAAAACTAGGGTTTGTTGGATGATTTTCCGGATTTTGGACTTGATGCATGCTTTTGCTTAATTCTATGAACGTTCTTGTTAGTTTATCTATTCTTGTACTCAATTCTTAATGTTCTTGGCTTGATCACCCGTAGAATGCTACTTGTTGATAGAATTGCACGAAAGTGAATTCTTTGAGACGTGTTAAAGAATAGGTAGGTAATCTTGTAGTTTCTTGAGACCGAGAGGAGATAGAAACTTGATTAATCGTGTGAGGGTAGTTTCGATTGATTGTGTTAGAACTTAGTGAATTCGGTGGACCGATAGGACCCGGTGAACGAAGCCTATCAAATTAATGAGATTGTAGTAGTAGACGGAGGTGGACCGAGAGGACCCGAAATCTATTATTTACACAAATTCACGTGAGATCGAGAGAAGATCGTGATGAGCATTACCCGATATAACTAGAACGTGAGTAGAGTGTTTCATGCATAATTCCGGAAATCGTTAACAACCCTAGGGACATCAATTACCTAGTTCTTTCTCATTAATCGTAGTCAATCTCAAGTTATTTTCGTTTAAAAATTGAAAACCCTACAAAAATATTTAGTACTTGTTATTTAATTTACGTCGCTTGTTTGTGGGCGACAACGTGACAAATTCAAACAACTTTTTACCGGCTACTTAGATCTCCTATAACCACTTTCTAGTCAATTAATAATCGTAAATTCCCTTGGGTTCGATACTCGGAGTCGTAAAATACTCCATATACTACTTGACCGTATACTTGCGTTTAAGCGCGTAAAGAATTCGCGTCAAGTTTTTGGCGCCGTTGCCGGGGACTTTAACGGTTTATTAGTTTAGTAGAAATTGATTTAGGATATCTCTTTTACTTTTTGTTTAATTAGCTACTTGTTTTCTCACTTGTATTTGAGTCTGCTTTTCAGGTCATCAGTGTATGTTCAGGATCCCTAGAGAACTTGTGTCCCCACTTGAAGACCCAGAGCAGTTATTCAGAGATCAGAGGAGAAGACAGAAACAGAGCACTATGGGTGATCAATTGACCAACGCGCAGCTCAATGAGAAAATGGAAGAGTTGGCGAAACTATTGAATGATCGCAACGCCCAGACACCGTACAACAAGTCTGGGCAGGCTATTGTGGAGAAATTTCAAACGTCCACGTATGGACATAATCCGGCAATTGTAGTGCCAGAAATACAGGCTGAGCATTTTGATCTCAAGCCAGCTACGATCCAGACAGTCACCAATCAGTTCCAGTTTTATGGGAACAAGGATGAGGATCCCAACGATTTCATTGGGAAGTTCAATGCTTATATCAAGACTGTGAAGTATAAGAACGTGACTCCAGAGGCATTGAAACTTATTCTATTTCCCTATTGTTTGAAAGGTGCAGCTGAGAAGTGGCTTGAGTCGAGAGCTCCGGATTCAATCACTACATGGGCTCAATGTGTGGATGAATTCATGGCAAAGTTTTACCCAGTTCAGCGGGTGATTCAGTTACAAGGTGATATCCTTGGCTTTCAGCAGCAGGCCCATGAGACCGTGGTAGAGGCGTGGGATAGATTTATGCATTTGATCAGGAAGTGCCCAAATCACGATTTTGGGGACTACAAAATTTTGCAGGTCTTTTACCATGGCTTAGAACGCCATAACCAGGAGCTGGTTAACAGAGAAGCTGGAGGCAATTTTATGTACTCTGTTGACAACGAAGGAGCATATGCACTTATGAAACAGCTAGCCAAGCAGGATACGCAGTTTTATGATTCTAGAAGACTTTCGGCATTGCCTGAGGCGAAAGATAATGAGTGGAAGGATGGGATCAGCAAGATGGTGTCAGACTTGGCCAAGCATGTGTATCGGGATAAGAAGCCAGTTGCAAGAGTAGAGGAGCAGGAATTTGATTCAGCCTTGGCCCAGATTGCAAGTGAAGATGTGAACTTTGTGGGGGCACAAGGACAGCGGCAGAATTGGAACCAAGGGAACTACAGACCAGGCACATGTAGGGTTTTGATTCATGGATCGGGCAAACGGAAGCATAATCAAATAAACAACCATGCAAAACCCTCCAAGGATCACAAGTCTAGATGCATAACGATAGTGAAGGTAAGAAATCATAAACACACCTTTGGGTTCTCCTTGATGACTTCAAACGCGAATAGTGTCACGTTCTCTATAGTTGATCCACGCCTAGAGTTGATCCTAGATCTCCAATCTCCTTGGTGCTAGCCCGGAATGAAAGGAGGGTGAAGGAATCACGCAAAACGAGGCACAAAAGGGGGTTCGGCCCCTTTGTGGCGTCGGGGACGAGTGGGCGGCGGCAAAGGGGGCGGCGTCCCTCTTGTTGCTTGCTCTCTCTCTCCTTTGTTCTCTCCTACTCTTGTTATGTTCTCTTTAGAGCATAAGTTGTGTGTAGGGAAGGAAGGAGGAGGGTCCTTTATATAGTCCAACAACTCCTTGTTAACTACCTAAAGGACTTATTCGAGTCCTACTAGAATTCAATTTAGTCCCTTCCTTGCAAATTAGTCCCTACTAAGTTTGCAAGGGTTTGCAAAGTGATCCTTCTAATTAATTAATCCTATTAATTAATTCCCAAATCTAGTACAACTCTATATAGCGTGTGACCCCATAGGTTCTATCTAGTTGGTAGCAACTCTTTGCTAATATGGAGCGGTTTCTAGCAAAACATCCATTCTAGCCAACTAATAGAATAGTCATCCAGACAACCTTGTACAAGTAATTGTCTCATCCCTTTGCCTCCATATCCGGATTGGACACGAGACATACAAGTCACACTCGTATATCCAATCCCTAGTTTCTCGATCCATGGAATAGCCTTATTCGTGCAAATAACATCAATATCTCATATATTGATTTATTTGAGTCTGGCCAGACATTCTATAAGCACTATCCTCGAGTGGCCTTGGATATTTGCTCCCGTTATGTGGGAGGGGCAAATCCTCTCTACGTCCACTACGATCCCTAAGGTTGCTTCTCATTGTATCCAGTACACGCCTTTATAACTACCCAGTTACGGTGTAGCGTTTAACGCTACCAAGATCACAATGATCCACAACTAGAATATCTAGTGACTTCAAGTCTAAGGATGACAATACCATTGTACCCGAGAAGCACTTGTGACTCAACATAACGTGTATGTAGCCTTCTCGGTAATGGGTCAATCCAGTGCAACATTCCGTAATGCACACCTATGTGTTGGATCGTGATATCTCCATATCAATCCAACCCCATACTAGTCTATAGATGGTTGTCCCATTTAATCATTATACTCGACTAGGGATATTTAAGATAAACAACACGATTGTAAATCTAAGGACTTCATTATATTAAATATCCAATAAATAATAAATGAATTTCTAGCCAATTACAAATTCATACTAAACTAGATTGCCTCTAGGGCATCTATTCCAACAGTCTCCCACTTGCACTAGAGCCAATCTGGCGCATCTCTTATGCCCATACTCCTAGTGTGCCCTTCATGCTTCCACTGCGTGAGAGGCTTTGTAAGCGGGTCTGACAGATTATCATCTGTAGGAATCTTGCATATCCGAACGTCTCCTCTATCGATAATATCTCGAATCAGATGAAACTTCCTGAGCACGTGCTTGGACTTCTGGTGCGATCTTGGTTCCTTTGATTGCGCGATCGCCCCAGTGTTGTCACAGAACAACTCCACTGGATCCGCAATGCTAGGGACCACACCAAGTTCAGAAACAAACTTTCTGATCCAAACAGCCTCCTTTGCTGCGCCATTTGCAGCAATGTACTCAGCCTCTGTTGTAGAATCAGCTACCGTCTCTTGCTTGGAACTCTTCCAGCTCACCGCTGCTCCATTCAGGCAAAACACATATCCCGACTGTGATCTGAAGTCATCTCTATCGGTTTGGAAGCTTGCATCAGTGTAACCCCTTACACGCAACTCTTCCTCACCGCCAAACATCAAGAAAGCATCCTTAGTTCTTCTCAAGTACTTTAGGATGTTCTTGACAGCAATCCAGTGACTCTCACCCGGATTGGATTGGTATCTGCTTGTCATACTCAAGGCATATGACACATCTGGTCTAGTACATAACATGGCGTACATGATAGATCCTATGGCCGAGGCATAGGGAATCCTACTCATGCGTTCCTTCTCAATCTCATTGGAAGGACATCCACTCTTCGAAAGAGTGATTCCATGTGACATGGGCAAGAATCCCTTCTTGGAATCTTGCATGTTGAACCGTTTCAACACCTTGTCAATATATGTACTTTGACTTAGGCCTAGCAACCTCTTAGATCTATATCTATAGATCTTTATACCGAGTATATAGGCTGCTTCCCCTAAGTCCTTCATTGAGAAACACTTTCTTAGCCAATCTTTCACAGATTGCAGCATGGGAATGTCGTTTCCAATGAGTAGTATGTCATCCACATACAAGACCAGAAAAGCTACAGAGCTCCCACTAACCTTCTTGTAAACACAAGACTCATCTTCGTTTCTGATGAAGCCAAACTCTTTGACCACTTCATCAAAACGTCGATTCCAACTCCTAGAAGCTTGCTTCAATCCATAAATGGATCGTTGCAGCTTACAGACTTTGTTGGCTTGCTTTGGATCCTCAAAACCCTCCGGCTGTATCATATACACGTCCTCGAGGAGATTCCCATAAAGGAATGCTGTTTTGACATCCATCTGCCAAATCTCATAGTCGTAGTATGCTGCAATCGCAAGTAGGATTCGGATGGATTTGGTCATAGCGACTGGTGAAAAGGTTTCATCATAGTCAATACCATGAATCTGTCTGAATCCTTTAGCCACCAATCGGCCCTTATAGGTAATCACATTACCATCCATGTCGATCTTCTTCTTGAAGACCCACTTGCACCCTATGGGCCGCGCCCCATCAGGTGGTTCCACCAAAGTCCATACTTTGTTGGTATACATGGATTCCATCTCGGATCTCATGGCTTCAAGCCACTTCTGCGAGTCTGGGCCATTCATGGCCTCCTCATAGGTAGTAGGCTCATCATCTATGAGCATCGTGTCACCGGAATCAGTTACGAGAAGTCCGTACCTCTCGGGTTCCTGGCGCACTCTACTAGATCTACGAAGCTCTTGTGTTACCTGAACAGGTGGATCCACAACTGCTTGTGATTCCTGTTCATGTTCCATAATCGGTTCAGTGATTTGTGGTTCTTGAATTTCTTCAAGTTCTACATTCCTCCCACTTGCTTCTTTAGAGACAAACTCTCTTTCTAGAAACACGCCGGTCCGAGCAACAAACACTTTGTTCTCGGTTGGATTGTAGAAGTAGTATCCCTTAGTTTCCTTAGGGTACCCCACAAATTTACACTTATCCGATTTAGGCCCTAGCTTGTCTGATTGTAAACGTTTTACATAGACATCGCAGCCCCAAATCCTCATGAACGACAGTGTGGGACGCCTCCCACTCCACATCTCATATGGTGTCTTCATGACTGATTTAGATGGAACACGGTTAATGGTGAAAGCTGCACTTAATAGAGCGTGGCCCCAAAACGATAATGGAAGATCGGTTTGACACATCATAGACCGAACCATATCCAATAGGGTTCGATTCCTCCTCTCGGACACGCCATTCCATTGTGGCGTTCCGGGTGGAGTGAGTTGGGACACGATCCCACACTCTCTAAGATAGTCGTCAAACTCTTGGCTCAAGTATTCTCCTCCACGATCCGATCGTAGAGCCTTGATACTTTTGCCAAGTTGCTTCTCTACTTCATTCTTGAATTCCTTGAACACTTCAAAGGATTCGGATTTTGCCCTCATAAGGTACACAAATCCATATCTACTGTAATCATCAGTAAACGTAATGAAGTAGACATAACCACCCCTGGCAGGCGTGGCAAATGGCCCACACACATCGGTATGTATGAGCGCCAATTGCTCACTAGTCCTCTCACCTTTCTTATTGAAAGGGGACTTTGTCATTTTTCCCAATAAACAAGCCTCACATGTCTCATATGATTCAAAATCAAATGAGTCTAGTAATCCATCCTTATGGAGTCTAGATACACGTTTCTCATTTATGTTGTAATACCCCGGTATTTTTAGGGTTATTTTTGGGAGTTTTATGAATATTCCGGGCCACTATTTGATATTATGAAAGCATTTTTACTAAATAGAGTTTTATGCATATTATCATCATCATCATCATTATTATTATCAATACTATTATTAGTATTATAATTAGCTTTAACAAATATTATTTTTGTTTCTTTTATTAAATAGTCTTCTTTCCTATTACAATTATCATTACTATTACTATTGTTATAGTTATTATTACTATTGTTATTAGTTTTATCAAAAATTATTTTCTTTCTTTTATAGTCTTTTCCCTCAAATACATTATCACTACTATCATCATTATAATTTTTATTATTATTGTTGTTGTTGTTGTTGTTGTTGTTGTTATTATTATTATTATTATTATTATTATTATTATTATTATTATTATTATTATCAAAAAAAAAAAAAAAATTAAAGATAAGATGTTTGATTGCTAGTAGTTTATATGTTTAGTAGTTGGTGAAGTGTAGTGGGTCATGTAATGTTATAGCGTGTCCAAAATGTAACGTTTAATTATTGTCGCGAAGCCGACCACTGCGTGGAGTAGTACACCCGCCACATGGTGACCTTTCTCTCATCATCTTCCACCTTTCATCTTCCTAACAGAGGGAATTTTGCTTCCCCATTTTTCCGGCGATTTCCCTCCACGACAATAGTCCAATTCGACCACTCCTTCCTTTATTTTCGCCATGATTTCACCAATCAAATCAACCATTTATGCTCCCCTTGATTCCCTCGTCAATTCCTTCACAATACCACCTCTCGGAAACACCCAATTGCATCAAAAATTTGCCGAAGAAGAAACACCCACTGCCCCTGTTTTGCCGAAAACCACCACCACTTCGTCCTCCATTTCTCCTTCGAAATCACTCCACCACGGTCGCCTATCTCCGGCGACCCATCCAACCCAGAAGCCGCTGCAGCAGCAGCGATTTTTGCCGCAAAGAAATCGGACCCGACCCGCCGAACCCACCGGCGATTTTCTCCTCTTTGCGCCGTCAGTTCGCCGTCGCCGCCACCGCCTCTCTTCCGTCTTCTCCCCGCCCGATTTGCACCAGCAGCAGCACGGGAAGCCCCATCACCGTCGGCGTCGCTTTCGCTTCTCCTCCCCGTTCCGGTTGTTCGGTAAGCACCGAACTCCATGATTGAAATCCAAACCAACTTCTTCATATTTGATCGATTTGTTTCTAAGTAATAACTTGATGTCGTATAAAACATGGGTTTGGTGGTTGAATTTTGTTACAGTGAAGTGGCTTGTTGAATGGTGAGTTTGGAGAAGAAAACTAAGAAAAGAAAAAAAAGGGTGTTCTGTATGTGTTGTACGAAATGGGGGTTGGGTCACTTGGGTGTGTAATGTATAAAAGGGAGGCTGTTGGGGTTCTTTGTCATTTTGTGGAGTGACTCACAAACTGATTTTTTTTGCTGTTTGGTTTTCAAAAGGCTTGGGTATAATGTTGATCATTAAAACTAAGTTAGTATTTCATATATTAATCAGTTGACAAAAAAAATATATATGTTAATCATAATTATAAACTATTTCCTGAAGTATATGTATATATTATGTAACTTGATAATTCGTTCAAATCGGTATTCTATGAGTATGTGTAATGACAATGATAATATTTTTTTACTTATCAACTAAATAGCATTATTTTTGTATATCTGAAAAAAAAAAAAAAAAAAAAAAAAAAAAAAAAAAAAAAAGAGTTTTCCTCCTTGAAGAACATCTTTGGGTTAATGGGACTTTTATTATAACAATACTTTGAGTCTTTAGTTTTAATAGAAGTTTATTTTTTTATTTACGTTATTGTCAAATTAGAATAACTTTCTTTTATCTATATAAAATAAATCTACCTTCGTAAAATAATCGTTTTAGAATATTAAATGAAGCTTCCTCTATTTCAATTCTTATATTAGACAACCATCCTCTTATTAAATGTAATTTTTTTTTTAAACTTTCAAATTTTATAGCCAATAAATATAAATTGTTTGGGGGAGTATGGAGATTTGCACTTGCATCCACATATGACGTTTTAAATTGTGAATTGGCTTGTGGCGAATTTATGTTAATATAGGACTATTTGATTATCGTAGATTCTGAGTTCGTAGACAATCAAATCGTTGGAAATCCATACTACTAGGACGTAGCTTGATTGCGTATGACGACCTCTCTCCATTATCAGGTAAGTTTATGCGCACAATACTTTAACTATCAAAATATGTCTTGGCGTGTGTTACTTGTGTTCCGAACAACTACTTTTAAGTCTCAAATTTTGACAATCTCTCTTGCAAATATTCTTTTGAAAGATATGTGGTTACTTCTGAATTTCGAACCGATGTTTATAAAATGATCTTGTGGAATATAAATGAACGATAAATGATATGGGGCGATGTACAGAGGATGTGTGTGAAGGCTATGGCCGGAGGCGCACGTGAGACGACCTCCTAGGGTTTCATACCCTACCCTATACGGGTTTATAAAATTGTGAAAGCTATAGAGTACTACCTATGCATGTGTGGGTCACAACTGTATAGGGGTGTCGACACTTAAGGTCTTTTAGCTATATGTGATGGGCGGGGTAGTGTCGGGCTACCTACAAACGCTCTAGGTGAATTGGGATGGACTGTGATATCACAAGAGGTACCTCTGTGATGATATTATTGCATCGTGACCTCTCTGTGGGCATTCGTTACCCGCTGGGCTCTAATACGCCTCAGCTCAACTAATAATTTAAAATGTGGAATCTCTTCAGTTACATTCTTTTTATTCTTTCAGCCAAAACTCTGTTTTACATATTGTGGTATATTTCTTACTCAGTTTTTACTGATAAAATGTTTTGCTGCGTCGGCTTTTGCTATTTTAAAACCGCAGGTTTGACTAAGCTAGCTGGGATGGAACGCGCACACAAGTCAAAGAGTAGGATTGACTAGCAAACATATTGTAGTAGATGTTTCTTTTGGATTTCAAACCAAGCTTTATTATTTCTGTACCAAAAATTGTTGGAGGTTTCCTCCTTTTATTTCAATAAAGTATTCTTTGGATTATCGTTAAGTCGAACTAGCAGGAACCGTAGGATCCGGGTTGTTGCAGATGGTATCAGAGCCGACGGTTCCAACGCTAGTGCGACTTTCCGATTTCCTTTAAATAAAGATTAATTATAATTGGGAACTTTTTCAAAATTTAAAATGGACATAGGACAACTAAAACCGGAAATTAAAACTAAACAAGCCGGGATGTGTGTTAGCTTAGCCGTTGTTTAATTTTCCTAGCGTGTTGTATGATTGTCTGAAAATCCCTGTTAATTGTGATAGGATAAATTGCTATGTGGGTACAACTTGTTATGTTATTAGCCATCCATGCTACATACTTGCCTTATTTGAGTTTATTTCCATCGAGTATTGACATTGACGCTGATGATACCGAGTTCATGTTCACCACTGATGATGAGGAGTAGATCCACGCCCATCCCACCCTTAGGGTCACAATTTATTGCATTGTTTTTATCAGGAGAGTGAACGCTTAGCCCACTTTGTGTTTTGATAGTTACTTTTGAGATTGAGTTGTTTTTTCTATCATTTAAATTTTCATGTGGATTATTTGATGGGTGGATCAATAAATGCTTACTGTTTCAAAACTTATGTGGTGCATGTATGTGGACTGGAATAGACTCTTTCCTTCATATCATCTACCTTGCTAAGAAGACGGACTTACAAATCCTACCCCAAATACCTATATTCATCCCTGCCCTCGGTGGAGAAGTCATATCTTGTAATACCATGTACCTCGAAGTCAACCTAGAAGTCTTAGGAGCCAAGCTACTTTTCTTTATCTGATCCTTTTCGATATTGGTAACCTAGATATCATCTTAAGTATAGACTGGCTTAGCAAAAACAAAACAACCATAGAGTGTGCCAACCAAAAGTTAGATTCCATGGAACCGAAATGTGAACGTCTATCCTATAAGGGTATAACCAGTGGACCCAAAATCCAAATCGTGTCAACCTTAACCATCCTCTCATATGTGAAGATTTATGCAATATCTCCTATACAATCCAGCACTTCGTGTGGTCCGATAAATCTGGGACTCAGCTTTCCTTTCTGATTAAAAGCATAACCACTTTTGGTAGGGGAAACCCTTATGAACACTTTGTCTCCAACCTTGAACTCAAATGGTCTTTTCTTCAAATCCACATTAGACTTTTGTCGATCCTGGACTGCCTTCATTCCTTGTTGAACCATCCGAATCTGGTTAGTCAAGTCCTCGATCATTTACTTTGCAAGAATAATCGTATCGCTTTTGTCGCGCCAACACAATAGTGTCCTACACTTCCTCTCGTGCATTGCTTCATAGAATGCCATCCCTAAGCTATCATGGTAGCTCTTGTTATAAGAAAATTCGATTAGTGATAACTTGTCCATCCATGAACCTCCAAGTCCCAAAATGCCAGCTCTTAGCATGTCTGCCACCGTCTGAATCGTCCTTTTAGTCTTTCAATCAGTATCTGGGTGAAATGTTCTGCTCAACCTTAGCTCGGTACCCATGTTCTTTTGTAACTCCTTCCTGAAATGTGATATGAAGTTTGAATCCCTATCTGAAATAATCAAGCTTGTTACTCCGTTTAATCTTACCGCATTCTTGATGTATGAGTCCACCCTCTTTTCCATGTTCCAAGTTTCCTTCACAGAAATGAATCTTGTCGTCTTGTTCAGTCCATCGACTACCATCTAGATCTGGATCAACCCATTCGTCAAAACAGGTAGAGCTGTAACAAATTCCATTGAGATAGAGTCCCATTTCTAATCTCCAATTATTGCAATATCCCGTCTGGTCTCTTGTGCTCGAGCCTGACCTTTTGACAAGTCAATCACCGAAAGTTTCTTTTGACAAAATCGACTATTTTCCTTCTTCATATCTTCCCACCACAAGTACTATTCCAAATCCTTGTATAACTTGCCTTTTCCTGGATGTACCGATTATGACGCGTTATGAGTTTCCTTCGTAATCTTCTCTTTTACATCCGCACATTTCATTAGTACACACCATCTTTTCTTGAAATTCACTATACCATCTTTCTCCACTTTGGAATCGAATGCGTCGCCTTTGTTAATTCTCTCCTTCATCTTTTGTAAGAACATTTCTTTCTGTGATTCATTTATCTCTACAAAGACTTCTGTCACTATTGTCAAATTACACAGCATGTTACTCGTGGTTCTCTTCATGCAAACTCAAATCTCTAGCTCACGAAACTCTCCGCAAAGCTTAATTGGCAAACCCCACATTGTTATGATTCGTCTTTCAGCTCAATGCATTCGCTACTACATTAGTTTTTCCTTCGTGGTATTCGATATTGATGTCGAAGCCCTTCACTAACTCTAGCAACCTTCTTTGGCACATATTCAACTCCTTCTGGGTGAATATGCTCTTCAGGCTCTTGTCATCTATAAAGAACTTGCAAGTCGTACCTTTGATATAATGTCTCCTGATCTTCATTGCAACACAAAGACTGCCAACTCCAAATCATGAGCATGGTAATTCTTGTCATAAGACTTTTGCTGCCTAGAAGCATAAGCGATCACCTTGCCAGTTTTTCTTTGCATTAAAACACATCCTTGCCCATGCTTGAATGCATCGCTATGGACTTCAAATTCTCATCCTTCATTAGGTAACGTTAACACATGTGCTGCCGTCATCATATCCTTCATCGTTTGTATTGGTTAGACTCCATAACGTTTTTATTCACGACCCAAACTCAAAGCTTATGTTCCTGACCCGAGCCATATCATTGATCCCGAGCCTGTTGAACTCGATCCCTCTCTTACCTTTGAACAACAACCAATCAAAATCCTTGATACAAAGACCAGGAACACCCGTACCAAGTCCACCACGCTGGTCAAGGTTCTTTGGTCAAACCACCAAACGGAAGAGGAAACTTGGGAAGCCGAGGCAGACATGAGGAAACGTTACCCACACCTCTTCGACCAGGTATGAGCCGAGTGACGGGGACGTCACTCCTTTTAAGGGAGATGTGATTTAACAGCCATGCATTTAATTACCCGTCTTGTCTTGTTTTTATGTGCACTTTAGAACTGCAAACTTGCATTGTGAGATTTGATTTATAATTGCATTGGGTGATTTGATTTATGCTTGAACGATTTGATTTATAATTGCATTGGGTGATTTGATTTATGCTTGAACGATTTGATTTATACTTGCATTGGGAGACTCGTTTTACCTTAAGCTTCGGGGACGAAGCTTTGTTTTAAGGGAGATGTGATGTAATACCCCGGTATTTTTAGGGTTATTTTTGGGAGTTTTATGAATATTCCGGGCCACTATTTGATATTATGAAAGCATTTTTACTAAATAGAGTTTTATGCATATTATCATCATCATCATCATTATTATTATCAATACTATTATTAGTATTATAATTAGCTTTAACAAATATTATTTTTGTTTCTTTTATTAAATAGTCTTCTTTCCTATTACAATTATCATTACTATTACTATTGTTATAGTTATTATTACTATTGTTATTAGTTTTATCAAAAATTATTTTCTTTCTTTTATAGTCTTTTCCCTCAAATACATTATCACTACTATCATCATTATAATTTTTATTATTATTGTTGTTGTTGTTGTTGTTGTTGTTGTTATTATTATTATTATTATTATTATTATTATTATTATTATTATTATTATTATCAAAAAAAAAAAAAAAATTAAAGATAAGATGTTTGATTGCTAGTAGTTTATATGTTTAGTAGTTGGTGAAGTGTAGTGGGTCATGTAATGTTATAGCGTGTCCAAAATGTAACGTTTAATTATTGTCGCGAAGCCGACCACTGCGTGGAGTAGTACACCCGCCACATGGTGACCTTTCTCTCATCATCTTCCACCTTTCATCTTCCTAACAGAGGGAATTTTGCTTCCCCATTTTTCCGGCGATTTCCCTCCACGACAATAGTCCAATTCGACCACTCCTTCCTTTATTTTCGCCATGATTTCACCAATCAAATCAACCATTTATGCTCCCCTTGATTCCCTCGTCAATTCCTTCACAATACCACCTCTCGGAAACACCCAATTGCATCAAAAATTTGCCGAAGAAGAAACACCCACTGCCCCTGTTTTGCCGAAAACCACCACCACTTCGTCCTCCATTTCTCCTTCGAAATCACTCCACCACGGTCGCCTATCTCCGGCGACCCATCCAACCCAGAAGCCGCTGCAGCAGCAGCGATTTTTGCCGCAAAGAAATCGGACCCGACCCGCCGAACCCACCGGCGATTTTCTCCTCTTTGCGCCGTCAGTTCGCCGTCGCCGCCACCGCCTCTCTTCCGTCTTCTCCCCGCCCGATTTGCACCAGCAGCAGCACGGGAAGCCCCATCACCGTCGGCGTCGCTTTCGCTTCTCCTCCCCGTTCCGGTTGTTCGGTAAGCACCGAACTCCATGATTGAAATCCAAACCAACTTCTTCATATTTGATCGATTTGTTTCTAAGTAATAACTTGATGTCGTATAAAACATGGGTTTGGTGGTTGAATTTTGTTACAGTGAAGTGGCTTGTTGAATGGTGAGTTTGGAGAAGAAAACTAAGAAAAGAAAAAAAAGGGTGTTCTGTATGTGTTGTACGAAATGGGGGTTGGGTCACTTGGGTGTGTAATGTATAAAAGGGAGGCTGTTGGGGTTCTTTGTCATTTTGTGGAGTGACTCACAAACTGATTTTTTTTGCTGTTTGGTTTTCAAAAGGCTTGGGTATAATGTTGATCATTAAAACTAAGTTAGTATTTCATATATTAATCAGTTGACAAAAAAAATATATATGTTAATCATAATTATAAACTATTTCCTGAAGTATATGTATATATTATGTAACTTGATAATTCGTTCAAATCGGTATTCTATGAGTATGTGTAATGACAATGATAATATTTTTTTACTTATCAACTAAATAGCATTATTTTTGTATATCTGAAAAAAAAAAAAAAAAAAAAAAAAAAAAAAAAAAAAAAAAAAAAAAAAAAAAGAGTTTTCCTCCTTGAAGAACATCTTTGGGTTAATGGGACTTTTATTATAACAATACTTTGAGTCTTTAGTTTTAATAGAAGTTTATTTTTTTATTTACGTTATTGTCAAATTAGAATAACTTTCTTTTATCTATATAAAATAAATCTACCTTCGTAAAATAATCGTTTTAGAATATTAAATGAAGCTTCCTCTATTTCAATTCTTATATTAGACAACCATCCTCTTATTAAATGTAATTTTTTTTTTAAACTTTCAAATTTTATAGCCAATAAATATAAATTGTTTGGGGGAGTATGGAGATTTGCACTTGCATCCACATATGACGTTTTAAATTGTGAATTGGCTTGTGGCGAATTTATGTTAATATAGGACTATTTGATTATCGTAGATTCTGAGTTCGTAGACAATCAAATCGTTGGAAATCCATACTACTAGGACGTAGCTTGATTGCGTATGACGACCTCTCTCCATTATCAGGTAAGTTTATGCGCACAATACTTTAACTATCAAAATATGTCTTGGCGTGTGTTACTTGTGTTCCGAACAACTACTTTTAAGTCTCAAATTTTGACAATCTCTCTTGCAAATATTCTTTTGAAAGATATGTGGTTACTTCTGAATTTCGAACCGATGTTTATAAAATGATCTTGTGGAATATAAATGAACGATAAATGATATGGGGCGATGTACAGAGGATGTGTGTGAAGGCTATGGCCGGAGGCGCACGTGAGACGACCTCCTAGGGTTTCATACCCTACCCTATACGGGTTTATAAAATTGTGAAAGCTATAGAGTACTACCTATGCATGTGTGGGTCACAACTGTATAGGGGTGTCGACACTTAAGGTCTTTTAGCTATATGTGATGGGCGGGGTAGTGTCGGGCTACCTACAAACGCTCTAGGTGAATTGGGATGGACTGTGATATCACAAGAGGTACCTCTGTGATGATATTATTGCATCGTGACCTCTCTGTGGGCATTCGTTACCCGCTGGGCTCTAATACGCCTCAGCTCAACTAATAATTTAAAATGTGGAATCTCTTCAGTTACATTCTTTTTATTCTTTCAGCCAAAACTCTGTTTTACATATTGTGGTATATTTCTTACTCAGTTTTTACTGATAAAATGTTTTGCTGCGTCGGCTTTTGCTATTTTAAAACCGCAGGTTTGACTAAGCTAGCTGGGATGGAACGCGCACACAAGTCAAAGAGTAGGATTGACTAGCAAACATATTGTAGTAGATGTTTCTTTTGGATTTCAAACCAAGCTTTATTATTTCTGTACCAAAAATTGTTGGAGGTTTCCTCCTTTTATTTCAATAAAGTATTCTTTGGATTATCGTTAAGTCGAACTAGCAGGAACCGTAGGATCCGGGTTGTTGCATATGTGGCCTAAACGACAATGCCATAAATAAGCAGGATTTAAATCATATATTTTAATCCGCTTGGTATTAATGTTGTAGACAGGATTACTTAGATCAAGGACATAAAGTCCATTAAATAATTGCGCACTAAAATAGTGAATATTATTCAAATAAAAGGAACAACAATTGTTCTTTATTGAAATAATAAAACCTTCCTTGTCCAAACAAGAAATAGAAATAATGTTTCTGCTCATAGCAGGCACAAAATGGCAATTATTTAATTCTAAAACTAATCCTGAAGGCAGAGATAGCTCGCACACGCCTATGGCCAACGCAGCAACCTTTGCTCCATTCCCAACGCGCAGATCTACCTCCCCTTTAGCCAATCTTTTACTTCTCTTTAGATCCTGCATATTTCGACAAATATGAGATCCACATCCAGTATCTAATACCCATGATGTAGAGACAGTTGTAGATACTGCTTTATGACATGGCAGATCTAGGCCACGTGGCGACCATCCAGCACACCATATTGTGCTCCACACACACAGGATCACCAGCCGAGCTGATCCATGTGGGGGCTGCGAGACAGAGCCCTCGCATACCACTGCACGGGACTTGTAGGGACTTGTGGTTTGGAGGCTAGGGTAAGCCCTGTCGCGTGCGAGCCAAGCCCGCGCGCGACCTTTAGTAACTGTTTTGAGAGATCTATGGCACGAGCTCCCTAGACCCGGTCAATCCGGTCAAACCCGGTCAACCTCGTAACGGTTCCGGTACTCGCGCACCACGTGCTCTAACGGTTCCTATATACTCGGACGAACGTGCCGTTATGGTTAAGCTAATTAAGCCGCCATTAATGGGCGCATTAACCACACTACAACGGTCACGTTCTCCAGTATATATATATCGTTACTCTTTCCATACAAAGAGAACAACGCTGCCATACGCGGAAGCTCTGCCAAACCTCTGTCTCTCTCTCAGACATTGCTACTGACTTACTCTCTCCCTACACACACCCCTATTCTTCCTGTGCGATCCCTGATCCACTACGTACGGTGTACACGGAGGTCTCCCTGCCGGAATCTCTTGTGCACATTTTGGTGAACCTGACGTGAATCTTACCAGCAAAAGCAACCATGTCTCAGGAGGATGATGTCAGCAACCGGTCGCCTTCCACCGAAACTCCCTCGGGAGACGAAGTCCGCCGTACTCCGACGACTCCCGGCGAGGCACCAACTTTGGAGTCTTTGGACGCCACTGTCCAAAGTCAGGCAAAAGCTCTCAAGTCTCAATCTGCGCAGTTGGAGCGGATCTTGGCCGTGCTGGGCACCCTTGCGCCAAATCCTCCACCAGGTACCACCATCCCTCAGGGAGGAGGAACCCCTACCGCTCCGGGATTGGGAGTGTCGGCCACGCCTCCCAACCCTCATCTGCAAACTCCACCGTTAGCCACGCAGCTGCCTTCGGTTCAAGGATCAACAGCGCAAATGCTACCCCCTGCCGCTCACGCCTCTCAGCCCACGGCTTTGGCGTCTAACCCAACTTTGCAGTACACCCTGCCTCCACCAGCGACGATTTGGGGAAACGCGGGCAGTCAATACACTCCCAATCCTCCGGCGGCATATGTGTCGCCACCGCCTACGGCAACCCCTCCGGCAGCTACCGAGGGAAGCCTCCCAGAATGCATGACGTCCTTGCAGAAGCGCGTGGACTCCATCCTAGCTCATCAGTCGCTCGCGGATACCATCATCCCGAAGCTAGACAACGATCCACCCATTCCACGAGAGATCTATCTCATGCCTAACCCGGCGGGGTTCAAGGCTCCCAAATGGGATAAGTTCGAGGACGTCAACGGGAACGCTCATGAGCATGTCATGCGTTTCATTGACGTCATGGGTCCATACGGAGCTGATCCCAAACTGCTGATGCGAGAGTTCCCAAAGACTCTTGGGAATGTAGCATACAAATGGTACCGGACGTTGGAAGCCGGATCCGTGAAGACTTGGGACGACATGGTCCAGAAGTTCTATACCAAGTTCTTCCAGATGGAAGAAAAGGTAACGATGATCCATCTCTCCCGGATGTATCAGAAACGCGAGGAAGATGGGATCACTTTCATCAAGAAATTCAGAGCGAAATCCTTGGAATGCAAGGACCCCATGCTCGAAAGCCGACTCGTAGAGATATGCCTGCAGTGCATGCGAGATGAATACAAGAGCATGCTGATCAATTTGCAAACGCCCACGTTTTCAAAGCTCATCGAGTGCACGATGAACATCGAGCCCATTGTCGAGAGACAGAGAAAGAAGAGCGCTCCAGAACGACCTGCGAGCGGCACCACCTACAAGATCGGCAGATTCGGCTACAAGCGAGGACGCGAAGCTGAAGTCAACGCAGTTTCGCCCCAGAAGCAAGCAAAGGTTACAAACTTCGACGCACCGCCTCTGCCATGCTCGGTGGAGGAAGCGAGCGATCTCTGCAGACAGTGGCGCAAGGACGGCGTCCTGCCACCGCTCGAGAAAGCACCCTCCAAGGAGATGACGAGGGACCCTAAGTGGTGCGAATACCACGGCAAGATCATGCATCCTACAGCCGAGTGCAAGAAGCTCAGATTCGCGTTCGACCAGAAGATGAAGAACGGCGAACTCATCGTCAGCGACCACCGGAAGGACGTGCGCAGCAACCCGCTGCCTGCCCATACAGATTCGGGCTCAAAGGGCAAAGAGGTCGCCATGATCTCGATAGTAGACTTAGAAGAAGTCGCAGAGGATGGTCTACCGATCATCGCTGAAGTCCATGAGGAGGAGGACTACAGCATGGACACAGAGGATGAGCGTGCCGATCGCATGAAAGGGTCGCACGGCTTCAGCAAATTCTTCGATGAGATGAACTTCTCAGAAAAATGCCGATCGGATATGACGAAAGCAATCTTAAGGATAGCGGAGGACTACGAAGAGGAGCTCGTGGTCTCCAACGGGAAAGTCATCAGGGCGTCCCGTCCTACGGAAAAGATCATGACCTTTTCTGCCAGCGACAAGAAGACAGATGCGAGCCACCAGAGGCCCCTGTACGTGACCGCCATCATCAACGGCGTCGAATTTAAGCGAGCATTCGTCGATGGAGGAGCAGCGGTCAATGTTGTTCCACTCCATACACTGAAGCTAGCAGGGATCCCCGAGCACAAGGTGGTCAAGCGTCCATCCCCGCTGGTGGGATTCGGAAGCGACTCTAGGATGACGATCGGATGGATCCGCCTAGGCGTTCAGATTGGTAAGATCAAGTGTTCGGCGAAGTTCTACGTCATAGATGCGAACACCACATATCACATGATCATCGGTCGAGCCTGGATTCATCGCTTCGACGCAATCCCTTCCACGGCTCACCAGATGATGAAAGCTATCTGGAACGACAGGATTGTCGAAATACCGGCCTCAACCAACCCATTCAACTTGGACGAAGCACATCTCAGCGAGGCGGTGTGGTTCACCGAGATGGCCGACGAGCAAACACCTGGACCATTCAACCCTACTCCTTTACCTCTTTGGGAGGACATCAAGGACCAGTCACCTGCAGGCGTGATGGTAACAAGGGGAGATGCAAACGAAAAGCCGCCTACATACGAAGAGGCGCCGCGTATCGCATATCATCGGAAAAATGTGTATACCCTGAAGAGGATTGCAAAGCATGACCCCGAGGGTAAGGAGATAGAGAGCTTCTACGCCAACGGGAAGAAATGCTATCGCATATGAAGGTGCGCGGGGACGTCCTCACACGGGCATGGGGGTGTCCCTGGGCAAATCAATCGAATCAAACAAGTTGCGCTGACAGAAGAGCCAACACAGATCGCTTCAGACGAGAAACTCAAAGAAGCGCCCGAATGCATGGAAGACAGGCCAAGACCACAAAAGCAAGAGCTAAAGGAAGTGTTCCTCAGCCCGAACGAGGAAAAGAGGAGGCCAGTCTTCCTGAGTGCGGACCTCACAAGCGAAGAGGAACAAGGGCTGCTGCAGCTCCTAACTGAGTACAAGGATGTATTCGCATGGGAATACGATGAAATGCCAGGTCTGGACACGAGCATCACCATGCACCGTTTAGACGTCATCCCAGGGTCTAAACCGGTCAAGCAAAGCACCAGAAGCTTCAGGCCAGAGCTCAACGTGAAGATCAAACAGGAGATTGTCAAGCTCCTGGACGCCAAGTTCATAGAGCCAAACCACCATCCTACATGGTTAGCCAACATCGTGCCGGTGGTGAAGAAGAACGGACAGCTCTGCATCTGCGTGGACTTCCGCGATCTCAACCGCTTCTGCCCTAAGGACGATTTCCCACTGCCTAACATCGACTTGCTCATCGATTCGACGGCAGGCCATCGCATGTTCAGTTTCATGGACGGCTTCAGTGGGTACAATCAAATCAAGATGGATCCCGAAGATGCACAGAAAACTGCATTCATCACTCCCGTGGGGGTATTCAACTACACGGTAATGCCATTCGGTCTCAAGAACGCAGGCGCGACCTATCAGCGAGCCATGATGGCTCTATTCCATGACATGATGCACAAAGAAGTGGAATTCTATGTGGATGACCTGGTAGTCAAATCCAGGCATGAAGCAGATCACCTCGCAGACCTGCGAAAAGTGTTCAACAGATGCAGGAGCTTTCAACTGAAAATGAACCCTATGAAATGCGCATTCGGCGTGACCTCGGGGAAGTTTTTGGGGTGCGTGGTCCATCGCCAAGGGATCGAGCCTGACCCTGCGAAAGTGTCAGCCATCACCAGCATGACGCCACCTCACAACCAAAGTGCCTTGAAAACATTCTTGGGAAAATTGTCATATCTGCGGAGATTCATCCCAGCAATCGCCGAAATCACATGCTGTTTCAGCACTCTTCTCAAGAAGGACGCCGCGTACAACTGGGCTCCTGACCACGAAGCCGCATTTGAAAAACTAAAGGAGATACTTACATCCCCAAAGATTATGATCGCGCCTCAACTAGGATCACCGCTGCTGCTATATCTTACATCAACAAGGAGATCTATAGGAGCACTCTTGGCTCAGGTGTATGAGGGCCAAGAGAGGCCTATCTATTACATCTCTCGCATCGTGCAGCCTGCTGAATCAAGGTACACAGACATCGAACGTCATTGCCTTGCCTTATTCTTTGTGATAGAGAAGTTGAGACACTATTTTGCATCGCACAAAGTAGTGGTGGTCACCAAAAGCGACCCCATAAGATACTTGCTAACTCACACTACTCCGGGCGGGAAATTGGCGAAATGGTATATGACCATCTCTCAATACGACATCACATGCGTAAAGCCAAGAGCGATCAAGTCGCAGGCGGTAGCAGATCTGTTGGCACAGTTTCCCGACAACAGTCACGAACCCGTGATCGAGGAAGAGCTCGAAGGCCCTGAAATCTACGCAATCGACGTGCCCTATTGGACCCTCCACTTTGATGGTTCGTCAACCAGAAAAGGTGGAGGCATTGGGATAGTCTTGACAAAGCCGGACGGGGAAGTCATACAGATGTCCGCAAAACTCAATTTCGCAGTCACAAACAATGAGGCGGAATACGAGGCTCTTATCGCAGGGCTTCGTGCAGCGAAAGCTTTGGAAGTGAGCAACTTAACAGTCATGGGAGATTCCAAACTGATTGTTAAGCAAGCCTCGGGCGAATATGGTTTAAAGGAAATCAACCTCCTGTCATACCGCACTCTAGTGCAAAAGCTGATGCAACAATTCTGCGACGTGAAATACGAGCACAAGCCACGAGCGGACAACAGGCATGCAGACGCCTTAGCAACCCTAGGATCTAAGGTCAGCATAGACAAATGCCCCGCGAGGATTTCCATCGAAGTGCGAACATCGTCGGCATTAACAGAAGATGCGTGCGACAACGAACACATGGATGACGCAGACTGGCGAAAAGCAATCCTGCAAGCTATTGCGAAAGGCACCAGCAGCGAGAGCTGGGCACTCACGAAAGGATACTGTATCCACGACAACACCCTTTACTACAAGGGTCCTGGAGGAATACTCATGCGATGTGTCTCCGAGCAAGAGGGACAACAGCTGCTGGAAAAGATTCACCAACACGCTTGCGGAGAAAGCGAGGTGTCAATCTACAGGAAAGCTCAGAGATATGGCATCCATTGGCCAAGCATGTCTACAGCCGCAGCCCTGATACAAGGGAAGTGCGAAAGTTGCGCACTAATCAAAGATTCTCTACTTGTCGCTCTAATCGATGACGACACAGACTGGAGAAAGCCATTGTTTGAATTCCTCACCAAGGGCACTGTACCCGAATCGAGAAAAGAGGCAGACAAATTGAGGAGGAAAGCTTCCCGATACGTGGTTCAAGAAAACCTGCTTTGGCGAAAAGGTCACGAAGGCAACTTGCTGCGATGCCTAGACGATAGGGAAGCACAAGAAGTCATGGATCTCTCTCATCAGGTGGAACACCAGGGAGGTGCGAAATTATGCAGACAGCTCCTCTCAATCGGATACTTCTGGCCCACGATGGAAGTCGATTGCCGCACCAAGGTGCGACGCTGCCAGGAATGTCAATTCAAAGGGAACCTAGTGCACGCTCCCGCCGTGGACCTACATGCACTAGGAACGCCATGGCCATTTCACACGTGGGCTTTGGACTTCATTGGCCCCATCCGACCAACGTCACATGGGAACCATTTCATTCTCACCGCAACTGAGCTGTTCACCAAATGGGTGGAAGCAATACCACTGAAGACGGCAAACGCGCTGGCCGTGGTCAACTTCATCCAGGAAAACATCGTATGCAGGTTCGGAATCCCGAATACTATTCTTTCAGATAACGGTACTCCTTTTGTTAATCGTCAGGTAGCTACAAAACTTGCGGAGTACAATATCAGGCAGATATGCTCTACCCCCTATTATCCAAAGGGAAAAGGGCAAGCCGAGGCGACTAACAAAACGCTGCTGAGAATTCTGAGCAAGATGGTCGCAGATGACCACAAGAAGTGGGCCGACTCTCTTAACATAGCTCTGTGGGCCTATAGAACTTCTCCAAGGACACCCACAGGGGCCTCGCCATTTCTACTATGTTATGGGGCCGAAGCTGTGGTACCTGCGGAGGTCAGAGTCAATTCGGCAAGGCTGGCCTTCCACGCACTCTACGAAAACCAACGCGATCATGATTTAGTCTTGCTGGAAGAAAAGCGAGAACAAGCCAAAAGGACTAACAAGCGGTACCAAGAAAGAATCGCTCGCGCCTACAACAAGACAGTCCAGCGACGGGATTTCGCAGTTGGCGACCTGGTCTTGCGCGCATCTGACCACTGCATGCGAGAAGCAACTCACCCAAAGTTCGCAGCTAATTGGGAAGGACCCTTCGAAGTTACAGAAGTCTTCGATAGCGGCTACTGCAGCATACGAAGGTTGCACGGCACAACCTCGACTCCAAACTCAATCAACATGCGCTGGATCAAGAAGTACTATCCTTGACTTCTCTTATTTCATACGTGTTATGATAACGCTGCTTAATATCTCATGTGGCTACGATATTCGCAATCTCCTCTCCCATATGAGAGGATTGTAATCCTATCTCTCCCATATGAGAATGCTATAATAAAAGAATTCTCCCAAATGAGAAGTTCATATATCTAGCTGTTTATATCGTTCTATTTAATTTGTTATTGCTGTTAACAAAGATTTATTCGCTGCAATATCAGCAAATACAAACGCGATCTTAATTGATCATTAAAGCCTATCTCTTACGATAGCAAATGCGATCTCAATCGATCATTCAAAGCCTATCTCCTACGATAGCAGCAAACGCAAACATGATCTTAATTGATCATCAAAGCCTATCTCTTACGATAGCAGCAAATGCAAACGTGATCTTAATCGATCATCTAAAGCCTATCTCTTACGATAGCAGCTACACGCGAACGCGATCTTAAGTGATCATCTAAAGCCCATCTCCTACGATGGCAGCCTATACAAATGTGATCTTAATCGATCATCTAAAGCCTATCTCTTACGATAGCAGCTACACGCGAACGCGATCTTAAGTGATCATCTAAAGCCCATCTCCTACGATGGCAGCCACTACAAATGTGATCTTAATCGATCATCTAAAGCCTATCTCTTACGATAGCAGCTACACGCGAACGCGATCTTAAGTGATCATCTAAAGCCCATCTCCTACGATGGCAGCCACTACAAATGTGATCTTAATCGATCATCTAAAGCCTATCTCTTATGATAGCAGTTACACGCGAATGCGATCTTAAGTGATCATCTAAAGCCCATCTCCTACGATGGCAGCCAATACGAATGTGATCTTAATTGATCATCTAAAGCCTATCTCTACGATAGCAACAAACACAAAATGCGATCTTAGTTGATCATTAAAGCCTATCTCTTACGATAGCAGCCAAACGCGAACGCGATCTTAAGTGATCGTTTAAAGCCTATCTCTCATGATAGCAATCAAATGCAAATGCGATCTTAAGTGATCATTAAAGCCTATCTCTTACGATAGCAGCCGAACGCAAATGCGATCTTAAGTGATCATCTAAAGCCTATCTCTCATGATAGCAATCAAATGCAAATGCGATCTTAAGCGATCATTAAAGCCTATCTCTTACGATAACAGCCAAACGCAAATGCGATCTTAAGTGATCATCTAAAGCCTATCTCTCATGGTAGCAATCAAATACGAATGCGATCTTAAGTGATCATTGAAGCCTATCTCTTGCGATAGCACCCAAACGAAAATACGATCTTACATGATCGTCCAAAGCCTATCTTTTGCGATAGCAGCGAAATACAAAAACGATCTCAATCGATTATCTAACGCCTATCTCTTGAGATAGCAGGCTATACAGATGCGATCATATAATGATCTTCTCAAGCCTATCTGTTACGATAGCAATTTTGGTTAATTATCCAAACCCGTCTGATATGATGGCAACGCGAGTACAGAATCATCTGATTAGATCTTCTAAAGATCTGTCTGCTATGATAGCAGTTTATGCGAGAAATAATCTCAAACAAAGCCTATCTTCTATGATAGCAATTTGCACAGCTCAACGATCTTGATTGATCTCTGGAAAATTATCTGGAACGATAGCAACGTTGTGAACGTGATCTCATACGATTTACAACGACCAACTACAAGCCCATCCGTCAAGATGGCACAGCTGCGAAATTACGATCTCGAATGATCTAGCGAAATATCTGTGAATCGACATCGCATATGTGAAATCATTACATGTCATTATGCAAGGCAAAACAAGCCGAAACGCATGCGAAATTGTATTTTGTTGCAAAGAACAGATGATACAAATGCTATTTATCATTATGAGTCAAATGACTTACAATTTATCTATCTAGATAGCAGCTTACAAGCGAAACGCTCGCATCTAACTACACAGCCAACATGGCTTACAATACATTCGAAAAATGGCTGATAAGCCAGCAGAAACGCGATACGGAAACCCGGACTGCAAAGAATGAACCGCCCTGGCTTCAAGCGCCGGCTACACGATGCCCAAATCTGTGGGTGACATCTGTAGCAAAGGGAATCTCGCTCTGAAAAGAGCCACATGAAACCATACGCTCGACATTCCGCTATCCGACAAGACCGTTGTCAGATACGCTCCCCATAACATTTGCCCAAGGAACCACCGGTTCCAGCGATCAAGCTGCAAGCAGAAGCTCCGACGGGCAAGGGCTCCTTGTAGACGGGGATGAACACAGCGGTTTACAACCCTGAGTTCAAGAACGTGGGGGCAACGAGTTCTCCTCCAGGGATGCTGGAGGAGAATCACGCCGTTCATTACGAGACGGTAGCACGGTCACTTCGGCGCTGCACCTCGCCACAAGGCGGCCGGAAACATGACCTGCACACATAATACACGAAGAAATTTCTTCGAACACACATGAGGTATTATCTACATCCTCTTTATGATGGTTATAAACAGCAATAAGCCTCATAAAGTGGATCCTGGAAACTATTTCTATAGCACAAAGCGCAAACTCAGGATTCAAAACTTGAAGTTGCCATGAATCAACGAAAAGCAAGCGTTGAAGCCAGCAGTCGCAAGGACTCACGGCAAAGCACATGTTTGGGATGAAAGAGCCCAAATGGAAAAGACGGGGTTTATATAGGCCCTGTGGAGACTCTTCGGTTGCTTAAGATGAGTCAGCAAATTCAAAAAGAGGGTAAGTTCAATCACTTACGCCTTGAAAAGCGGTAACAATCAATTACCCTACTAAAGGCTACGACGATTCGGTTGCGTATCCTAATAAATGACGGATAGTCATGATTCGGATGGACTTCCCAACGGAAGCGTGCTTATCTGCCGAGAAATTAGCGCGAAAATCAAGCAAAGAATCAATTGCTGATGTCATAATTGGATATGCACAGAAATGTCCAATCAAATCCCGAAAGGGGCAAAACGGGCAAACTCATTATTTGTTGTTAAAAAAGAAGGGGGAGAAACCCTAGCAACATTACATTAATGTTTCAAAATATTACATTAATGTCTCAACCATCTTCCTGTTTTCTTTTCAAAAATTCGAAAAGTCAAAACAAATTTTTGACTAAGGAGTCCTGGGGCTCGAACTGCTCGATCAGCCTCTCCACTTGTTGCACTTCTTGCTTTAGTTGCTCGCACTTGGCATTCATTTCATGATACAGCTTCAAAGCTTCATCAACCTTTTGCTTCTGCTGCTCCACCTTCTGCATCTCAGCTGCGAGATTCTGGTGCCCCAGGTTCAGAGTTACAGCTGCGCGAATCAGTGTAACTCTGTCCTTGAGGAATTTGAAACCAAGTCTGCCTTGGACTTTGAGCACGAGATTTTGGCACATGCCACACAGCAAGTCGGCACTCTGGGCCGAAATGGTCGCAGGTGTAGCCGCACACAGCTGCTCTAGTATCCAGATGGCTTCAGTAAGGAATAGCCTCCTGTCAAAAGGACTGATCTCCAGACACCTCACAAACGATCGGGGGTATCTGAGGCGCATTCGAACCACCCAGTCTACATCGGTTTGCTTCAAACCTGAGACATCAAAAACAAGTCATGATGTCAGAACTCGCAAGCAAATAATGCGACATGCGAATGGTAAAATCTCTGCTTACCAGTGCCTTCCAGAATTTCATGAATAGAGGGAATGCGAGCCACCGGGTTGTTCGAAGACTGCCCTCGCTCCATGGCTCTCCTATCAGCTGCGAGCTCCAAACTCTCATAGTTAGGAGGAAGAGTGTAGGCCGCACCAGCTGCGAGTACATTCCCAACCTGCGAGCCCCAAATGCTCCACGCAGGAATAGGTGCTCCTGGCTCAGTCATCGCCGGAGGCACAACCGAAGTCGCTGGACGGAAGACACTATCAGATGCGAAAATGTTGGCATCACTTGTCCTTTCCTCCTCACCACCGGTACGGACACCTTCGTCCATCGGCACGGCATCAGCTTCGACATCATCGGAGAGTTCAATGACATTCTCGAGATGCTCACTTGCGTGTCCGGCAGCTGCGACGGGCTTCTCGGTATGGGAGCTCGAAATTGGAACATGGGATGCAGAAGTCTGGCTTCTCTGCTCCAGCTCAGGTTCTTCAGCATGACCTGCGATATCAAATGCGATAATATGAGGTAACCTGTGTTATAAGTTATTTCGTTATCTTTGCTAAAGCTAAGAATAAGCACCTCCACGCGAAGGTGGGATTGAGGTGTCCTCATCATACACTAGGGACGTGGAACCGTGCCCTATCAGTGTATCCTCACTAAGCAAGTCTTTAAGAGAGGCGTGACCTGGGATGCGATTAAACCAGTCATGACTTTGTCTCAAATGGTCACAGCCTAGTACATGCATATCACTCAAAATGATTACCTGAGGGTTCTCCGCATTTGCTTACCAACCAACGGCGAATGTCAGGCTTTGACACACCGTGCTTCAACGCACCCACAATTACATCTCTATAAGTGACTGCGAGATTGAAGATCTCACCTTTATCGCCACCTGCGATCTCTGCGAAGTCCGCTTGGACTTGCTCTAGCTCTGCTGCATCCTCGCCGGGAACCTCATCTTCTTCCTCCACATGAGGAGCCACTTCTTCGGGAAGCTCGTCTTCCTCGCCAACTGGACGCACTAAGTCGTCGACATGCTGCTCTTCGAGGCTCCGTTGCTTCACACGCTCGAGCTCCTCTTCCTCTCGCTGCCTTCTCCTTTCAGCAGCCTCCGCGGCTGTCCTCCGGGACTCAGCAAGAACATCCTCGCTTATGGGATCATCTGAAACGCCAGAGTGGGCATCTCTCTTTTGCCTCTTGTCCACAAATCCACCAACGGCTTCATCATCATCATCTGCGAATATACAATTGGTTCAAAGAAAAGAACTGCATAGAGGTCATGATAAAGGACAAGGAAATGCGACGGAAGTACCTCCTGACTCTTCCTCGCGCATCACAACTGTTCCTTCTTCTTCCTCTTCGTTACTTGCTTGGGGCTCCTGCCTCTCTTCCTCTTCCTCTTGATTGAATGGAAGGAAGGTTTCAACTGCGAGATCTTTTCGCACCTTGCCGGGCATACGACCCTTACCTTTGTCCTTGACAGAAAGGGACCTCACTGGGGGCGAAGCTGGAGCGCTCCTAGGGGAAGAAATCGTAATTCCCTTTTGCCTAGGTCTTTTCACTCTCGGCGCCGCAGTCGCTGGAGGGGACGGGTCATCTCTAGGAGGAGACGGAGCCGGAGGGTTGTCTATCAGCGAGTCAGCAAAAGTATTCATGACTGCGCGAACCTTTGTTTCGACCTCGGCGTCCATCCTCCATGCTAGCCGGTACGACTCCCCCTTCCTTCGGGTGGCGACAATGGTATCCACCAGCGATTTGGAGCGGTCACCAGCTGCGAACCTCCGCACATGACACTGAATAATACAGGACGAAAAGCATCAGTGCAAGCAAACCAAAGAGCTTAAAAGCACACAAGGAAATTGCTTACCTCAGCAAACGCCTTGCTATATTTGATGACCTGCGTGTCACCCTTCTTGATTGCATCGACCTGCTCCTTCAGAATGAAATCGGGGCACAAGTGATTCTCGCGGTCCAACAACGAGTAGCAACCGTACTCAGACTCGCTCAAACTGCAATTGGGGCGAAACGGAAAAGAGTTTCTCTTGATCAAGGGGGCCCTTCCTGGCTGCGCCGCCGCCTCCGTCTCCATCCTCGTCTGCTGGGCAATCCAGTATGCGATCCAGTTCTGGGAATAACCACCCTTGCGAGTTCCCGCAGGCTGCTCGAAGGGAAGATTGCTCATGAGGACCGTCTTGCACTCCTTTGTCAGCAAGCGCTTGTAGCACCCTCTGACGATAGACTGGGGCCAGATTGATGGGGCCACCGCATCGAAACCAAACTGAGGAGAGACCCGAGTGGGGTCAACATCCACTGTAAGCCTTTCATATCGTGGCGCGAGCTCACGAATGTGCTCTGCAAGTGCAGGAAGAGAACCTCGCAGACACCAGCAAAAGAACTCACGATAGCGCTCGTGGAAATGCGGCCCCTTTTCAAAAAGAAGGTCTTCTGACAAGACCATGCCTTTGGAAGGATATAGCTTTGGAAACCACCGCACATTCTCGACACGTGTGGCGTAGGGCCTGGCAATGAACTCCCTTCGTTTGTCGCATATCAAGCTCCAAGTACACTTGGTGTTGCTTGCTCCAAACCATCTCGCAGCTCTCCCGCTGTTGAACGCTTCCGTCTCGCCTGGGGGACACCACTTCTCAAGTGGGAGGGGAGTTGGAGCATAAGACGGCCAGCGCTCAAAAACCCACATTGTCAAAAAGCTGATATTGACAAAGGTCAGAACATCGAGACGGCCGTGCGATTCCCTCATCGCCAGAACCAGCTGGTCCAGCCTATAATATAACGTGCCCAAGACCAAGGGTCCAAGTGCGACCCTCTGGCCAAGAGCGAGCCTCACCGCAAGTGGCAGCACATGGTAGAAGACCCCGTCATGGGGGTGACCATCAATCAGATACCTCGACAGCCAAGCACAAAGAAAGGCGCAAAGGGTCAGATGATAACCCTTGCCCTCTACGTAATTCTCGGCCTTCGGGTTTCCGCTCAAAAGCTTCTTAGTAATGCTGCTGCTCGCATAGTCTCGGAAGAAGTACTGCAACCACTTGTTCCAGGTATTCTTCGCAGATGTATCGACCAGCTGCCAGTTCGGAAGAGGTTTCGTACTGGTCCACCGAGTGGAGATTTTCTTTACCTCTGCTAGGCACTCCTCCATCTGCGCGTACAAGGCCAATTCCGCAGATGTTCTTAAGTGACTCAAGGGGTCCACCTCGCCCATGGGGGAAAGCTCATACAGCATTTGAACGTCCTCGAGCGTGGGGGCAGCCTCGAACTCAGCAAAGTGAAACGTGTGAGTCGCAGGCGAATAGCGGGACAGAAGGTCTAGAAGCATGGACTGATCCAACTTCACGGCAGCACCCTTCATAGCACGGACAGCGAAGAAAATGCCGGCTTCATCGAGAGTTTCGGCGTAATTACCCAACACGTGGTCAGTCCACTCATCCATATAGTCCAACTTCTTGACAAACGCCTGAGTAGAAATTGCAGTGTATGGGAAGTGCCCATTCTCGATTCCCAATCGAACCACATCCTCGGAGCCAACTAACTCGAGCAAGGCTGAGTTAACTGGGCGAGTCAGTGTTAACAACTGCTCAACTGGAACAGGATCAGGCATCCTCTTCGCCTTCACCCTTGCGTGGTAAAAATCCTTCCCACCCAGAAAGGGGGCTTTTCGCCACAGAGCCTGCGGAAGCTCCGGCATCTCTTCATCTTCCTTGACGGGTCTGGTTACTCTTGTTTTGGCCATTCCTGCGAAAAAGGCAAAAAAAAAAAAAAAAAAAAAAAAAAGGGGGGGAGAAATACCACACTTCAGTTTGAATTTTGGAATTCGAGATCTATGCAAAGGAAAGCAAACAGTTCCGGTGCCGATTTCAGAAATTGGGGATTTGCAAGACCCAATATCGTCGAAAGATTAAAACGAAGCAAGTTTAAAGATCAAAGCCTCTTCACAGATTTGATGGGTTTACAGATTCAACGCAGTTCAAGGCAAACGCCGGTATTTTAAAATCAAAAAGTAAACGAGGCCAACCTTGTTTCCTTGAAGCCTGCTTGGATATGCACAGTTGAAGAATACGATTTGCAGTTCTGAACTGGTGATTGATTATCTGGATCTGCTCTCGAAGATCTCCGGGTACCATTCACTTTAAGAGAAAGAAGTGATGCTTTGCAATAATGGGATACAAGGTATTTATCCAAAAGAATGAGGGGTTGCGTCCCTTCAGTAGTCGAATCGCAACCGTCACCGTCGTATCGCGCAATCACAGGACGGGCTGACGTCACGCCTAAAACCCTAAAGGTCAGACGGCAAGACTCTAGGGGTTTTAGGTCATAATGACACGCACGGGGGCTGAACTTACCCGTATTTGAATTGGTGCGTGGCGACGACGCGCATGTTGGTTTCCGCGCATAGAAGCCTATACAGCTACGAGCCTTCACGCGCAGAAAGGGGGCTAATGTAGATACTGCTTTATGACATGGCAGATCTAGGCCACGTGGCGACCATCCAGCACACCATATTGTGCTCCACACACACAGGATCACCAGCCGAGCTGATCCATGTGGGGGCTGCGAGACAGAGCCCTCGCATACCACTGCACGGGACTTGTAGGGACTTGTGGTTTGGAGGCTAGGGTAAGCCCTGTCGCGTGCGAGCCAAGCCCGCGCGCGACCTTTAGTAACTGTTTTGAGAGATCTATGGCACGAGCTCCCTAGACCCGGTCAATCCGGTCAAACCCGGTCAACCTCGTAACGGTTCCGGTACTCGCGCACCACGTGCTCTAACGGTTCCTATATACTCGGACGAACGTGCCGTTATGGTTAAGCTAATTAAGCCGCCATTAATGGGCGCATTAACCACACTACAACGGTCACGTTCTCCAGTATATATATATCGTTACTCTTTCCATACAAAGAGAACAACGCTGCCATACGCGGAAGCTCTGCCAAACCTCTGTCTCTCTCTCAGACATTGCTACTGACTTACTCTCTCCCTACACACACCCCTATTCTTCCTGTGCGATCCCTGATCCACTACGTACGGTGTACACGGAGGTCTCCCTGCCGGAATCTCTTGTGCACAACAGTTAAATTGACATCTACAACAAAAATACCTGGTGGTGGTGGAATCACTATTCCAAGCCTCTTGTCCTCCAGATATTTTGGGCAGTTCCTCCTCCAGTGTCCAGGTTGACTACAGTAGTGACATTCACCCTTAGTCACGACCTTGGCAATGCCACCAACAGGCTTAAGGGCTTGTTCCTTGGACTTAGCAACTGACTTGCCTTTGCCCTTGGAGGAAGAGGCAAACCTTTTACCCTTTCCTTTATGCACCATCATTATGGCCTTGCCCTTACCCTTGTTGATGCTCTGTTCAGCCGTCCTCAACATGTTGAGCAAATCTTGCAGTGGTTTAACGATCTCGTTCATGTTATAGTTCATAATGAACTGTCCATAACTCTCGGGCAACGATTGCAACACGAGATCGGTTGCCAACTCTTGGCCGACCGGGAACCCAAGCCGGGCGAGATTCTCCAAGTACCCGATCATTCGGAGTACATGGGGTCCCACCGGGTTCCCTTCTGCCAGATGACATTTGAACAGTGCCTTTGAGACCTCATACCTTTCTACCCTCGCCTGCTCTTGGAAGAGATGCTTTAGATGTTCGATCATATCGACAGCATTCATGTTCTCATGTTGCTTCTGAAGCTCAGAGGTCATGGTGCAAAGCATTAGGCAGGCCGCATCATTAGCGTCATCAACACGCTTTTGATACGCCTTTAAGGCAGCAGGTGTCTGATTCTCTGGACCTTCTGGAACTTGCTCCTCTATTGCGTACAGCTTCTTCTCTTGCTTGAGAACAATTCTCAAGTTTCTGTACCAATCAAGGAAGTTGGTTCCAGAGAGCTTGTCCTTCGCAAGGACAGATCGTAGGGAATGTTGTGAACTCGATGAGTTGTTTGCCATTTGGAATTCTACAAAAAGGAAAATACGCAAGTTTTAGTATTTGTGAATTTTTGACTATATTTAATAATGGCTAGTTTATTAAATATAGCTCCCACTATTTTTCTACGGATTAATAACCCTCAAGATATTAATGCGGAAAATATCCTTATATTTTCTAGTGGGCCAAGATCCATCTTTTTCATCTCCTTATGAGCTTGCTTTGGCAAGTCACCCATAATTCGATTACTTCTTAGGTAGGAACGATTCCAATTGCATCCCATATGCAACTCTTGGTTCAATCGGGCAAATAACTCCTTATTTATCCATCCTTATGGATAATCCCAATTGATTGCCTCTAGGTTTCTTAATCAAATTAATAGCCTAGTTGTGTTCAACCTCTTATCTAAACAATTGCACATTGTTACGTGCCATCGCATTCCATCATTATGAACCAAGTCGCCATGCTTTGGCACGCACGAACTTGATAAATAATGATGATAATGAGTGTTTAAATAACGAGAAGGCAAGAACACAATATTTTAAAATTTGAGGGATTTTTCAATTTTAATATTTTGTTGATCAATATCAACTAATCTATCTATTTGAGTTTGGGCACAACTCCAAATAATAGATCCGGGTTGTCTAATTATCTTATTATCCTAATTGCATGCATCATCCATACACCAACCACACAAATAATAAGACAATAAATAAACAACCACAAAACAGAAATTAAACGTGATGTGGATATGGCCTTTTCTAGACTAAGATAATTCCAAGCCAATGGAATTATCTATGAACCCTAAACAAACACATCTCCATGCGTCTTGATCTTTTGGTCCATCCTTCATAGTCATGTGGAATGCTCCATGCTCCATGCTCCATCTTTTGTGGCTTCTTTGGCTTTGGGCTTCTTTTCTCCAATCTTGGCTAACAATCTACTTTATCTAGCACTAGCTAATATCTATACTAAATAAAATAAATCTCACAAGTTGAGAAAAAAAATGGCACGCAGGCCATAAAACCCTAATTAATTATTACAATTAATTGATCAGCTCGCAGGCCGTAAAACCAAACCACAAAATTAAACATCCACATCAAACCACATCCTAAGGCCATATCCAATCACCATGCGATTTGCACATAAACAGTTAAAATCCAATTTTAACGCGCTTGGTCAATTTTAATTGATTTTAGGATTTCTAGGGTTAAAACGGTCCATGGGCCCAACAATCCAATTGCCCGGGCCCAAATAAGTGAACCATAAAGCCCTAGGGCCGGCCCGGCCCAAAACCCGCAAGCTAGGCCCGCGGGTTAGGGCCGCCCGGCCCCATAGGGCGCCAAGCTTGGGCGGCAAGCAAGGGGGGCGGTCCCCTAGGGGGCCGAACCTCCTTGTGGAGGTTGTTTCCAAAACAACCTCCTTGCTTGGAGCCCAAGTTTGGTTGTTTCCTTGTTGTGGGAGAACTCCTTCTTCCCCAAGGATGCCCAAATCCTAGATCTAAGATCCTAAAATTTCTCAAACTCACCAATTCATGCATCCAATGCAATAATTGGGTCTTGTTATGATTAATTCTTTGACAAATTGCATCCAATGCTTGATTTGTCTTGTTTTACGCGATAAACAACAAATTAAGGTGTAAAACAACAAGAATGTAACACATAAACTACGTTTATGCTCTATGACCTGTGGCTCTGATACCACTATAGGGTTTTGATTCATGGATCGCGCAAACGGAAGCATAATCAAATAAACAACCATGCAAAACCCTCCAAGGATCACAAGTCTAGATGCATAACGATAGTGAAGGTAAGAAATCATAAACACACCTTTGGGTTCTCCTTGATGACTTCAAACGCGAATAGTGTCACGTTCTCTATAGTTGATCCACGCCTAGAGTTGATCCTAGATCTCCAATCTCCTTGGTGCTAGCCCGGAATGAAAGGAGGGTGAAGGAATCATGCAAAACGAGGCACAAAAGGGGGTTCGGCCCCTTTGTGGCGTCGGGGACGAGTGGGCGGCGGCAAAGGGGGCGGCGTCCCTCTTGTTGCTTGCTCTCTCTCTCCTTTGTTCTCTCCTACTCTTGTTATGTTCTCTTTAGAGCATAAGTTGTGTGTAGGGAAGGAAGGAGGAGGGTCCTTTATATAGTCCAACAACTCCTTGTTAACTACCTAAAGGACTTATTCTAGTCCTACTAGAATTCAATTTAGTCCCTTCCTTGCAAATTAGTCCCTACTAAGTTTGCAAGGGTTTGCAAAGTGATCCTTCTAATTAATTAATCCTATTAATTAATTCCCAAATCTAGTACAACTCTATATAGCGTGTGACCCCATAGGTTCTATCTAGTTGGTAGCAACTCTTTGCTAATATGGAGCGGTTTCTAGCAAAACATCCATTCTAGCCAACTAATAGAATAGTCATCCAGACAACCTTGTACAAGTAATTGTCTCATCCCTTTGCCTCCATATCCGGATTGGACACGAGACATACAAGTCACACTCGTATATCCAATCCCTAGTTTCTCGATCCATGGAATAGCCTTATTCGTGCAAATAACATCAATATCTCATATATTGATTTATTTGAGTCTGGCCAGACATTCTATAAGCACTATCCTCGAGTGGCCTTGGATATTTGCTCCCGTTATGTGGGAGGGGCAAATCCTCTCTACGTCCACTACGATCCCTAAGCTTGCTTCTCATTGTATCCAGTACACGCCTTTATAACTACCCAGTTACGGTGTAGCGTTTAACGCTACCAAGATCACGATGATCCACAACTAGAATATCTAGTGACTTCAAGTCTAAGGATGACAATACCATTGTACCCGAGAAGCACTTGTGACTCAACATAACGTGTATGTAGCCTTCTCGGTTATGGGTCAATCCAGTGCAACATTCCGTAATGCACACCTATGTGTTGGATCGTGATATCTCCATATCAATCCAACCCCATACTAGTCTATAGATGATTGTCCCATTTAATCATTATACTCGACTAGGGATATTTAAGATAAACAACACGATTGTAAATCTAAGGACTTCATTATATTAAATATCCAATAAATAATAAATGAATTTCTAGCCAATTACAAATTCATACTAAACTAGATTGCCTCTAGGGCATCTATTCCAACAGCACAAGAGATCATCCAGGTTTCAGGTATGGGGATCAGTCTGGAGCTATATATGCACCTGGGTTTCAGCACATGCCACAAGCTCCAGTGTCGCAGGCTCCACCACCGGTTGTTGTAGCGCCAAACCCAGAGATTTCTGTACTCACTAAGGCGTTGACACAGCTGAGTAACAACATGAACGATATGACCACGACGGTCAATGCTATGTCTTCTGATTTGCAGGCTACGAAGACTTCTCTTCGTGCACTAGAGGTTCAAGTTGGGCAAATTGCAACGCAATTATCTGCTAGAGCACCTGGTTCTCTACCGTCTGACACAGAGAATGTGCGTCAGGTAAATGCCATTACCACTCGCAGTGGGGTCTCGTTGACTGATCCACCATACCAGAGCCATGCAAGAGCTGAAGCGTCAAAAGCTAAGGAGCATGAGGTCTTCGATTCTGAGAAGACACCTGTCATGGTCCCCCAATCAAAGGGCATGACTCCACATGATGATGAAAATTCCAATGAGGTATTACCACCATCCTCTTCTTCTAAAGATGTACCTTTTCCATTGAAAAGTAGAAAGAAGAAGGATGACTCTGAGGAGTACAGGAGATTTCTCAATATTTTCTCCAAACTGCACATAAACATTCCGTTGATTGAAGCGCTGCAGAAAATGCCTAAGTATGCGCGGTTTATCAAGGATGCAATCTATGGGAGAAAAGCTATGGATAACTTTCAGACAGTGAAACTGAATGAGCAGGTGAGTTCATGTGTCTTGCATGGGCTACCCAAGAAGAAGAAAGATCCAGGTAGTTTTGTGATTGAGGCTACACTTGGTGGGGCATATACAGGCAGGGCTCTATGTGATTTGGGGGCGAGTGTCAACCTGATGCCGCTTTCAGTATTTAAAAAGCTAGGTGTGGGGGAGCCTAGTAAAACCTGGATCAATCTGCAGTTCGCAGATAAGTCGTCCAAGAAGGCCATTGGGGTGGTAGAAGACTTGTGAGGGTTGGTAGTTTGATCATGCCAGCTGATTTTGTGATCCTTGACATGCCAGTTGGTGATGTTCCGATCATTCTTGGTAGGCCCTTTCTGGCTACTGGTCGGACTTTAATTGATGTGGAGAATGGAGAGTTGATCATGAGGGTCAACGATACTGTTGAGACCTTTCAGGTTTTCAAACCGACTCCTCAGTACACTTATGAGGTGAAGCCAGACTTGCCATTTCCTGTGAAAGTTGTGCGTGGAATTTCAGAACTGACACAAGGAGATCCGCCAAATCCTAAGGGTAAAGAATCGAGTGTACAGGCGCATGAGGTAGTTATGAACATCCAACGCCAAAAATTGGATGCAGAACGACCTGCCAAACCACCTTTCTGAGCTTCATGAGGTAACTGGGTCGGGCCGTCGACCGTAAATTACAAAGCGCTTGTTGGGAGGCAACCCAACGTATTTTATGCATTAGTGTAGAGAGTGTGTTTTAAATACTGTTGTGTGCGTTTTTAAATTCCGTTTTGTTATCTGAGGGGTGAGAGAGCGAGAATTTGACATTTGAATTGAGTCTCCGCAGGTTTACAGGTTATTACGAGATTCGGACTCCCCTTCTTGATGTGCGTAGACTCGCATGGAAATGCGCGCATCGGAGTTCGGACGTAAAAGAAAGGCGGAAATTGAACGAGAAAGATGTGATCACGAGGAGATTTCCGAGGATGTGGGAAGCGTGTCGAGTTTTTGTCCCGAAAAGTTGGCTCAAGAACAAAAAGAGGAACATGGAATTCAAGCTAAGGACCCTCGAAGATCAAGCAAAGGAAACGGATCAAAAAAAAAAAAAAAAAAAAAAAAAAAAAAAAAAAAAGAAGAAGAAGAAAGAGCAGTTCCAGCCCCAGACTGGTCTTATGATCAGCCAACTGGTCGTAGGACCACTTTGTACTTAGTCAAAATATGGAGAACTCGCAAAACATGGCTTCTGCTGGTCACACGACCAGTACAAGTGGTCGTACGACCATTATCTGCAGGGGCGATATTCCCTTCATTACTCGGGGGTATTTTTGGTAATTCAGGCATAGTTTAGAAGACACATCGGGGAAAACAGGGGCTTCTTCTTCTTCCTCACGAACACAGAACCACCCAATCGTCTCCGGCGTTTCTCTCGATTTCCCGTCGCGTCTCCGGCCTCTCTCTTCTCTACGGCGACCTCTCTCTCACTCCGGCGAACCCAGAAACCATCTCCTCTATCTCCATCGAACACAACCCAGCCCTGAACCATCACCGTTCAAATCCCAGCAATCGGTTTCTCTCTCTCTCGATTTCACCCCCGAAATCCTCTCTGATTCGACCAGTAAACCCCGATCGAGAGAACCCTGACCTCCAACCGCCATCACCATCGGCTCCTTCGTCTCTGTTAATCCCAGCCACGGAAATCACAGGCTTCACCATAGCCACAACCGGAGACCAGTGGGTCCGATTGCGAACCCAGATCGACAACTGCAGCTACCAAAAAGAAACCAATCTCCTTTCTCCGATCATAACAACCTTCGTCTCTGTGTCTGAAGCTAACAGAACTCCACCGGCCCTCCTCCACCGCCTCTCCCCCATCTCCACCATAACCCACGACCAATGTTTAACTCACTGCTGCCGCTGTTGTTTTCTGTTTGATTCCTGCGAATTGGGTCAGGAATTCGTACGAAATACTGTCCCAAACTCATCTCTGTTCTCTGTTCGTCCTTGATTGGTGCTGGGTTTGTGGCCGGAATCAATGGAAGTCAGTGGCTGCGTGGGTGAATTTGTGACATGGTGGTGAAATTGGCTTTGAGGGATGGTTGTTGTATTCAAGTTCATGGGTTAATTGGTTCAGGTGGGTTTATGTTGTGGTGGTTGTTTAGGTGAAAGGTGTGTGGTTTATGGTAATGTCAATTTGGTTTAAGGCTGTGCAGGTGGTCTGGTGATGGAGGATCTGGTAGGAGTGGTGGTGGAGATGTGTTGGTGATTGGTGTTGGGTGAATTTGGTACTGGTAAGTGGAGGTGTGTGTGTAATTGGTGATTGAGTTATCACAGTCACAACTAGCAATGAGTCTTCATGATATTGGCATTAATTTGGGAGAATTCTTCAGTTCAACTGCAACTTGTTAGAAAAAGGAGACAATCGACGAAGCAATCGACCCCGGTGTGCGACTGGCACACTCGACCGATACGGGAGCTAGTATTGTCGTACGCGATACGAGTTCGGGGATTCTTCGTTCCTTTTTCGTCAGCAACAACGGATCAATCAACCCCGGTGTGTTAGTTCACACTCGACCGCAAGGGAGCTTGCATTGTTCCGCACAATGTTTGCTTGGGGATTGTTCTAGCTATCTCTGTCAGCACTTATCGGATTTCGTCCCCGACCTTGTGTCGGTTGTGAGTATTCTTTTCTCTCTCTTTACTTACCGTTTAGGCACATCGTACTTGCTCTAGGATTTTTATTTTTAGAATTCTAGGGAATTACTTGAGTACTTGCTTAATTTCGGTACACACAACTTGTCACGTGCACGTAGTTCGTTTTAGCTCTAAATGTTTTGAACCACCTTCTCGTACCGTGGATTTGAATCCGAGTAGAATCACCGCCCCTCGCATTTGAATGCTGAGTCTTCTTGGTTGATCTCTAAATTCGTTGAGGACAACGAAGCGCTCAAGTGTGGGGGGAGTTTTAGTCTTGACTAGCCAGTCAGTGTCTGCATCGCCATGTCTGCATATAGTTTGTTCGTGTCGTATTGTGTCTATTTATGTGGTCTGTATCGTGATATTGTGATAGTATATCGTATTGTGTTTGGTTAGTCGTGTATATACTTGTTTATGTTTGTGTTTAATATTGCACGTTTTCTTATTTGAGTCTACCTACCCTGTCGAATGTTTTGTGTAGTTTCGTCCGTGTCGGCTTGCATGTAGTGTAGGAATCATATGAAAAAAATCAAAAAAAAAAAAAAAAAAAAAAAAAAAATCAAAAAAATCAAAAAAATTCAAAATCCAAAAAAAAATTAAAAAAGTGAAAATTTTGAGAAAAGGGCAATCAAAAGAGGCTAAAATTCGATAAATCGCGACGTGTGAGGATTTTAGGCGTAGAGCATGATTTGCGACCGAGAGTGATGACGTCAGTCCCCCTAGTAGGAATAGAGAGACTTTCTTTACGGGAGTGCCTACCTATTTTTAACACTTACGTGATTTTCAAACTCAAAGTGTGTGCCTATTTTCTTACAAGAGCTGAGCTAGGTGTGAGCTAAACAAGCCGAACATCCATGTGTACGTCTTAGGTAGTCGCCAACCCGCCTCGTAGTGGCACACGAAACAGCTGTGCGAGGACGTGTAAAAGAGCACTCACTGCTTTTAGAACTCACCTTGTAGGACCATTAGAGTCCCCAATTTGAGCCTTGGATTCTTGCTAGCCTTCGTACCTAGGGTGACGATTCTTGGCCTTCATCACAAATTAATTAGAATCACCACTTTAGTGCGTCACGAGGGGATGCGAGGGTGAGTGAGTAGGCTTGCGCACTTCGGTGTGGCGGTGCTCCATACCATTACTTCATGGACACAGTTGTGGAGAGCCGTGAGTGCGTGAATCTAATACGCACGGAATTGGGTTGGGAGAACTTAATTGGTAGATCGTGCTAGGTACCGGATTTAATTACTTTGGTGTAGGAGGATCGGTTGGATTAGGCACGAGATACATTCATCTTCGGGACTACTTGAGAGGGGATATGGTGATATTCTAGTGTGGGGGTGTCGACTTTTGACTCCGGACATTGAGTGTGAGCTTGCGACGACTCCACTCCCACACATTTACTTCATTGATATTGCGGCTTGGATTTGACATGGACTTTGATTGAGTTAGGAGAAGATGATATTTCTATGTGATATTCATTCATCGATTTACGTGTTTCCTTCTCCTAGCATATGTGATTGTTATTTGAAGACCACTCGGATATTATTTGTGCATTGTGATGGTATTTTGAGAGAACTGAAAAAAAAAAAAAAAAAAAAAAGAGAAAAAAACAGAAAATAAAAAAATAAAATGAGAGAAAAAGAAAAAGGATAGATGAAATAAAGTTTGAGTTGGAATTGAATTAAAACGAGTGGTGGAGCTACTTTGACGACAACGGTTCATGTTTCATGCACGACAAACGACGATGGCCACGGAGATCACTGGTGTACCGGGGTTTGAGGGAATTGAGGGCCGGAGGTGGTGAGCTTTGGGTTTTGGTTCCTATCATCGTGGTGAGGGTGTGTGAGATGTGGGATTTGATGTGAGAATGTGACGCTTAGGACTTGATTTCGACTAGATTATCTATATGTCCCTAAGCCTCCTCATGTGAAAACCGTTAGCGGATTAGGAGCTCGGACCTTGGATGTTGCTTTGCCTAGCGTAGTCTCTTATTTCGTGGCACACGCGAAGAGGTAGCGTACTCTTGTACTTATTAAAGTTAGGCTTTCTATACTAACTAGGGAGAGTCTCGTTGTCGAGTTTAGTTTCAACTCATGCTTTGTTCCTAGGATTCTCATCACTTCATGATAATCGATTCAAGCCAATGGAGATTGCCCGATCTCAACCAAAAAGATAAAAAGTGTGTTTTGTATATATGTGTTTGTGTAGGATCGAGTCGTAGTTTGCATTTGCATCATATTGTTGCATTGTCGAGTCTTGTGTCGTTTGCGTCTTGAGTCGGCTAGTAAATAGTGGTTTTACTCGGGACGAGCAAAAGGTAAGTGTGGGGGTATTTGATAACTCTCTTTTAGGAGTTATCTTTATACTTCCATATTACTTGTAATAGGCTTATTTCACATGATTTAGATGTTATATTTGCAAATATGTGAATTTGACTATTTCTAAGCCTAAGAGTGAAAAGTTGTGTTTCTAGCTTATTTGTGCATGTTTTCTCTCATATTTGCTATGATAATTGCACAGGTTGTTTAGTGTTGTGTATCTCAGGTAAAATAGGTGCAATGGAGCTTATGAGATGCTTGGATATGCTTGGAATGGAGCTAGATGAAGAGGAGAAAAGAAGACGCAAAAACGAAGCAAAGTTGGAAAAGTCACTCCTGACCAGCCTGCACTCTTTTCGATGCCCAGGAAAATCTACAAGGAATTTTGAAGCAAGGCTTGCGACATTGGAAAGTAGACATCCGTAGCTTCCCAACGGTATATGGTAGGCCCTAAGACGAGTCCGTATGAGCGAGATACAGCCCGCGCAAAATCAGCAAAGAATTCTGTTCGGGAATTACAAAGTAGAGGGGCTGAAGTGCAATTTCGGCATATTTTCATTAAAAAGCGTGCCCAGCTTGTAGAAAACGGGGAGAACGACCTAAGAGACACATATTGACGCATCTTTGAAGATTTTGGAGCTAGGGAAGAAGGGAGAACAAGCTTGGAGCAAGGATCATCAATTACATTGAAGATTTTAGCGTTTGATCTTCGTTTCTTCATCTTTTCTTCATGAACTCTATGATTTTGATCATGTTGAACCATATTATGTCTAGCTAAACACTTTAAGCTAGGTGATTGATGGAAAACTAGGGTTTGTTGGATGATTTTCCGGATTTTGAACTTGATGCATGCTTTTGCTTAATTCTATGAACGTTCTTGTTAGTTTATCTATTCTTGTACTCAATTCTTAGTGTTCTTGGCTTGATCACCCGTAGAATGCTACTTGTTGATAGAATTGCACGAAAGTGAATTCTTTGAGACGTGTTAAAGAATAGGTAGGTAATCTTGTAGTTTCTTGAGACCGAGAGGAGATAGAAACTTGATTAATCGTGTGAGGGTAGTTTCGATTGATTGTGTTAGAACTTAGTGAATTCGGTGGATCGATAGGACCCGGTGAACGAAGCCTATCAAATTAAATAGATTGTAGTAGTAGACGGAGGTGGACCGAGAGGACCCGAAATCTATTATTTACACAAATTCACGTGAGATCGAGAGAAGATCGTGATGAGCATTACCCGATATAACTAGAACGTGAGTAGAGTGTTTCATGCATAATTCCGGAAATCGTTAACAACCCTAGGGACATCAATTACCTAGTTCTTTCTCATTAATCGTAGTCAATCTCAAGTTATTTTCGTTTAAAAATTGAAAACCCTACAAAAATATTTAGTACTTGTTATTTAATTTACGTCGCTTGTTTGTGGGCGACAACGTCACAAATTCAAACAACTTTTTACCGGCTACTTAGATCTCCTATAACCACTTTCTAGTCAATTAATAATCGTAAATTCCCTTGGGTTCGATACTCGGAGTCGTAAAATACTCCATATACTACTTGACCGTATACTTGCGTTTAAGCGCGTAAAGAATTCGCGTCAGTGCCATGTTGAGAACGCTGGATTCTCAACAGTCGAAGCATCACCGAGAGCACCGGGAACAACCATCGGAGGCGGCGGCGAAGAACCATCAAGAAATCCGAAAAGATTCTGGGTTTTGAAGATACTGGTAATTTGGTGTTTTCAGATTTCATAGTTTGTGTGATCTAGTTTGAAAGGTATGAGATTGTGGATAGAAGAAAGGAGAAAAGGGGGGTTAGGGTTGCCGGCGACGGCCATAATGGTGGATGAAGGGTTAGAGAGCATCACTGTGGTGCTCTGATACCATGATAGAAGCCTTTGGAGGCTAGGGTTTGTAGAGAGAAACAGAGAGATAGTCTCGGAGAGGAAGAAGGAAAATGAACCGAAGCTATCTCATTTAGGGTTTGATACAGAAATATATAGGTGGCGCTTTACCATGGTTACAAGACTACTGTGGTTGAGTTACATAATAGCAGCAAAGTCCTTCTAGTTTGTACAGCTATCATAACGGTCACAAGTCCGTTAATAATAACTAAACAGGTCCTTCTAGTTTGTTCTGGCTTCTATTATGAGCTTTGACTTTGAGCTTTGCTCCTTGGACTTTTCTACCGACTTTATTCTGGTCCTTTGTCTAATATATGCATTTCATCATATATGGGTGTAGCCGTAGGGTTTCCGTAAACTAATGAAAGAACTTATCCCGATATAGAGTCTTTCTGAAATAAATAGCAATCATTGTCGGGTTCCGTTGTAATAACAATGAACTTTCAGCTACTTGATACACTTCTATAAAAATTTAAAATGCCCCACAGTCTTGAGACAGGTTATTGAGGTCGCGAGTTCGAGCAAACCCCTTATCAGCACTTTATAATAGAAATTACATGATGCATCAAAAAGCATATATGGCGGTTCGCTTTTTAAAAAAGTTATGTATCGTGATTATGCACAAGTCTTGAACTCGGAACCGTGTAGTTGATGTCGTAAGTCGCCAAGCTGTGTTGCTGACTACCCTGGCACATGAGGTAGCGGGCTTTGATTTCTTGAAGGACTTGTATGAGGATAATGAAGACTTTGTGGAGTTGTGGCCTAAGTGCAGTGATGATCATACCGTGCTCGATTTTCATTTTCATTAAGGGAATTTGATTAGAGGGAGAAGTACATGTGTGCCTCGTACAATCTTTCAGGAAGAAGCCCGTATGAGCAGGGGCGGAGCCAGGATTTCGTCCAAGGGGCACAATTCGGTTGTAAGTATTTGTACTATTATTTAAATATAAATTGACATTAAATATTTAGAGAGACACTTTTAGTCTTCTAGCTCAGTTGGTAAAGTAGTCCCTCGTGGACTTTGCCGCCAGGGTTCGAAACTACCTGTGTACGTATTAATTTTATTTTTATTTTATTTTTGTGGAAAAAAATTAATAAGCGCGCATAGAGGGAGTCGAACCCACGCCAATTAGACTTTAAGCCAAGCGATTTACCAACTGTGATAGGAACGCTTCCATGGTAGCGGATTAAGCGAACACCGAGGGCGTGACAAGACAGTTGTTGCACTTCACGAGAGGTTCTATTGGTCACGACTGTCTTATATATAAAAGGATAAGTGCGATACAAGACAGTATGGACTGAAGGATAAGTAGTTCTTCTTTCGGGCTGCACAGTTTGGAATGAAGTTCGTGACAAGACAGTATGTTTGTACTATTACTTACAGGTTTGTGCAAGCCCGTAAGTGCTAGTCTGTCAGGACTCTAAGGCCGAACCCTCTTGCCATTCTGACGCTGGATAGGTAACGATTACCGCACAGGTGTATTTACACCTCTTGCCTTCACGCGAGTAACATGTGTAGCATTGGCCGATGCATGATACAAATACATCAATGAACTGAAGGTGGCGGCAAGCTATAGATTCCGCCCAGACTGAATCACCCGACAATATCATTTTATGCTTTTTTGGTTTCCCCGAACCTGAAACACCGTGTCAAGATGGAGTATGATCAGCTAGAATGCTTCAAAGGTTGGTATAGAGGTTATCCCTTCTCTTTTTTTCTTTTCTCTTTCGTTCTTATTTTGAAGCTGTGTTTGTCCGTTTTGATGTTCTCTTGGGTAGGTTGGTAAAGAATTATGTGATGATGACAAAGGCACTAAAACTAACCTTTCAACATTGGTGTATGAGATATTGTTGTTTCCTGACATGGCCTTTCGTAACTACTTATTTCGGGCTGCACAGTCTTGCCTTGTGCAGGAGGTCCGTTCTGTTACCTTTCTCCCGGAAGATTGGAGATGGAGCGGTTCAAGTCCAAACTCTCCGATGAGTGTCGAAGATGATGCCCAACATAGTATTATATATAGAAGGATAAGTGCGATACAAGCACTATGAGAATTGACATATAGCCCCAATTCAATTTTACTGACATCGCACTATAAAAAACAGATGCCGTTATTGTAATGCGATGTCAGTGAAATCAATACTGCATGGTGGTTATGTCTCGTAATGCATGTATCGCACTGTTAGCGAACATATACTTATGTCTTAGTTCTGCAGTACTACATTAGTATGGTGGAAGATGATACAACCTACTATATTGGCTGTTCTTTCTTTCTCACAATCATTTGAATCTGGTGTATTGTAAACCAACCAAATATAGCATCTATGAAGGCCAACTAATCTGAAACGAACACCAGAATACATATGTTTGAGAGTCTTTCGCAAAAAAAAAAATATATATATATATATATATATATATATATATATATATATATATATATGTTTGAGAGCTACCAGTAACAATAAACATTCTTATCATTACAGAAGACCAAACAAAACAGCAATCAGCAAGAAAGTTAACATACGTTCAGATTTAAAACTTGCTAACAGTACAATCTCAAAGGCTTAAATTGATTTCACATGTATTAATATATAACTTTTTCTTAGAGCCAACTTATTATTAACGCCCCCATTTTTTCACTATTAGGCGGCGGCAACAGTTTCAGCTGGCTTCGTCTCAGGTTCTGCAGCCTTTGCCTCCACCTCGGCCGCCTTCTCTTCAGGCTTCTCTTCTGGTGCTGCCGCCGGTGCTTCAGCTTCCCAGAAGGCAGTCTTCTTGCCAGTCTTGGAAACTGTTTGGAAAACCGCCTCTGGCTCCACGGTCCCTTTCACTGTCACCTTCTGTAGCTTCATGTCAATGTCATATGATTCCACGCCTGAAACAAGTTGTGTGTAAAGTAAGAACACAGGGAACGGAAAAAGAAAAAAAGTAACGCATACGAGCGGTTGAGAAATCAGTGGAGCATAAAGCATCTATGAAAAATGGCATGAAAGAATAAAGCATAGGGGACCAAATAATATTCCTATATTCGCGCAAGAAACCACATTTTCTTACCAATACAAATCAATAATGAACTGTCTAATCTGTGTGAATGAATAGCTTTTGACTTCAAGAACAAATTGTCTATAACAGAAAATAGCTTCTATGCATATCTAGGCCTCGTTTGGGTAAGGGAAAAAAATCATCGGGAAAAAATATATACTGGGATATGATGTAGGATATGATTGTACTGGGATAAAGCATGATCTGAGTGCTTGTTAGAGCAGGATAAGATACAGGGATAACAAGCAAAAATGTTGAACAAACATATGGGAGCCATCTAGGGTTGCACCTCACATCTATCCTTTTATTTGGGGTAATTTGGTCTTTTTTAATACCCAGTTTGCCCCCCTCTTTCCTTATCCTGGCTTGTAGGCAAAATATAGTAAAGGGGATAAGATAAAGTGTCTTATACCTGCTCCTTATCCCACACCCAAACACGGGATAAAGAGCAGAATTCTATACTGAGACCAATTTGTTCCACTCGACGAAATTAAATATGATTTTTCAGAGTTCAAGAGATGAAACTAGAACTATTCACTTGTTTTTAAAATACTCTGTATATGTCCAGTAGGGATTCACTTATAAACATAAACAGTTCTCTTCCATGGTTATTGTATTCATAGAAAGACAACCGGTAAGAGCAAAGCAAAAGTTACCACTCAGAAGACACTAATCACAAAATAGAACCGCGTGAGTTGCAACATCACGAAGTATTTTTACAAAGTGGTATTCAGTGTTTGGCAAGCCCATGAGCAGGGAGGAACAAACGAGGTTTGGTTAGGGACAAAGATCGAACCTGGCATTTTATCTAACACCCGCTTCACAGCACCAGAACATCCTCCACACGACATAGCAACCTTGAGCTCAACAGTCTGCAAAGCAACCAAAAGAACAAGGTTTTCAGATTGATTGACAGCATTGGAAGAACAACCGATTGTACATTCCTCATAGTCATGAAATTAGAGGAGCAAAGCACACCTCAAGAGTGCTAAATTCTGAAACTTCATACAACAGACCTAACAAAGCCATAGTCTATTCATCAAGTACCACCTTTCATTCACAATTCAAATTTCAAATAACAGACACATCACTACAGAAAGAAAGCAGAGAAATTTTACTTGGATTGAGCTAATCATTTTGCAACTCTAGCCAGAAAAGAGAAAGATTCCCACTCGATTCGTAAATCAAATTAGTGAATTACAGAAAGCAGGCATAGAAATCTTACTACTAGATACTAACAATCAAGCAACTGATCACAGATTTAGGCATGATAGAACACTGAGCAAACTATGATTCATTCCCCAAACCCAACTCATTCAAGAAACCAATAACTCAACAAAACAATCAATAACATGAACCATCACAAAAACCCAGATAACCAAACTTGATCAATCAACTGGAAACAACCTAATTTCCCAATTCCCAGACTTAAATTACCCAGATCAAATTTGACGATTTTACTCTGCCCAACGGCCAAATTACATGAACTGAATCAAATTAACCCGAATGGGGATAAACCCATGTCACGAAATCAACAAGAGATCGGAGAAAAAACACTGGATTCGATGCCTATGAAGATATGAAGAACCACGTAAAGACAAACCCTAATCGCATAAAGCGATGAAATGCGAAGAGGAGAGGAGAAATTGATTACCTGAGAGGCCATAGCGAAGAACTAGAGATCGAATTAGGGGGGAAGAAAGATGGTTGAAATAGATCGAGAATGGGTTGGGATTGTTGCTGGAGATGGTTGAGGGGCTTTGGCTTTATAGAGAGGAGAAGATGATTGAGTAGAATACGGAGTTGGTAATGGGGATTGGGTCACATTGCGTAAGACATGACCTTCTTATAGGGTTGACCATAATTATTATCTAATTTATTACATTATTTATATTATATTATTTATTTATTTATTGTCATTAGTTATAATCAATTTATTTATCATTTCAAAAAAAAATCAATTTATTTACTAAATCCAAACATTAAATGCATGAAGTGCTTGAAGGGTAACAGTCTATCCCGTCTCTTTGTTCCCAATTTTATTTTTATCACTATTTACTGGGTCACTTTGACCCGATGATTTGAATAACAAATCGATGTAATTTTTTAATAATTTTTTCATGGTGAGAGTAAAAGTTGCTCTATAATATGGTGAAAAAATTATCAAAAAATCGTATTAGTTTGTTATCCAAATCACCCGGTCAAAGTGGCTCAAATACGAGTCAAAAAAGTCAAATGGGAACAAAGAGACGGGACAGACTGGTATATTGTTACTTTTGGCATTTGTCTGATGTCTTGTGTTCAAACATTGGGCAATCCAAGGACTGTCTATTGGGCCTTCTCATTTGCGAGTCTGTCAGCCTGAATTTTCTCAGACTAGTTTGTCTCTCTAGTGTGGTTTGCAGGCTTACTAAGTGCGCACTTTAAAGATATCTAGTGTGGTTTGCAGGCTTACTCAGTGCGCACCCTAAGGATATTGGTTGCGGATTCCCACGTCATAAAAAAAAGTGACAATATTCTTACTTTATTTTTCATTTTTTAAAAACATTTTTCTTTATTATTAGACCTCCTATGTTATATTTTCTTTATAAATAGATCTGCTATGTTTATTTTTTCTTTATTATTATTAATCAATTCATGACATAAAAAGATGGGAAAAACAGTTTTAGTCCAGCTTGATAGATTTTGTGATGAATTCAGCAAATTTGTATACTATCTATCTTGTGTACTACAACGTACATTCAGAGTTACTTATTTCCTTTTAAAAGGGTGGTTAGAGTTAATCATGCAATTTTCAAGTTGGGTTTGGTTTGGTTGGCATAGAACATTGACAATTTAAGGATATAGATTGGTGGTTCAACTTCCAACTATTTTATGCCACAAATAGGGTAAAACTTGCAATGGAGACAATTTCACCCCCTCAAGTTTGATTTAAAGACATGTATACCTCTTCATTGTGTCATATCATACTCAGAAAGTAAATTATCCCAACCATAAGTGATGGATACCCACTCACAGATTAACGGCGTCGTAGTTGGAGAGTGATAGTCTCGTCAGATTTAGCACAGTAAAAATGTCTTAAAGTTTGACACACTTAAAAGATAAAAGTGTCATTTCTCAAACTAAAAGGGAAGAAAGTGTCTTTGCTTCAAACTTCAGGCACAGGTGAAGTGACTTTTAGAAGGGTTGTTCATTAATGTGAGACCTTTGAAGCAACGTTCGTGAGGTAAGGATTAATTCTCAAGTCTTATTTGATGGTGCATGAAAGATTGGTATTACAGAAAAAAACTACTTCTTCTAAAAGGATCATTACTTTTTATTTTTCAATCATATCAAGAGCACAAAAATTTGTTACTATTTCCACATTATGCGATTACTTGTTATTGATTTCTAAGTGAGTTGAACATGATGCCGATAAGAGATATGCAGATGATTCCAAAAAATCATAACATCAACCACACATTCAATAATATATTTAATACTTTAGCTTATCTAAACACACCCAACATCTTATCAGAAAGTGGTACCAGTAGACAAGTACTGTAGTACATAGCAGATGAAGTAGTGCAGTACCAGTACTAGTGCAGCAGTGGCTAATGAAGTACACTGTTCATATATTCATCAAGAAGCAAACTATATCTATACAGTTATTGTTTAACGTTTCGTTTACTAATTTATTAATTAGTAAGAAGTTTTTTTTTTTTTGAGGGATTAGTAAGAAGTTAAGGCAACGGTAATATGCACAAGTAATTAATGTGATTGTTTGGAAACTAAGAAAATTTAGTGAGGTTACTCAATGAATTTTGGGTTTGGAACATTAAAAAAATTCACATGAAAAGTTGGCCATGTGTCGAGTAACGGTTCGGGACCCGGAACCCAATGCCCGCATAAACGATATCGGAAGCCGACCGATTATTTAGTGGCAGGCTTCATTTCCAATTTCATCCCCTTAATTCTTGAAGGAGACGGGAGTCTTCAAAATCATGTTTCTTTGATATAGAGTATAATTGTCACATGTGTGCTTCCATGCAGTGGTGGAGGTAAGAATGACGAACAATCAAGAGAAATGGTAGTGTAAAGTCAATATAATAGGTCCCGGTGTAAGAATTCATAATCAGCCGGGGCACTCGTGTATGTAACGAAAGATATTCTCTAATAAAATATTCAAAATTATAGATTATATATTTTTGGAGTTTTTGAAATTAAGGGGAATTGCATGTGTCACCCCCATGCCCTTGGGTGGCTCCGCCACTGCATACATGCGTCTCTTATGAGTTGATTTTTGAACTTGTAATGAAGTATTTTTTGAAAGAAATATGAAGAAAATCTCATCGCGAAAAAGGTATCACATCGGCTTTTAGTTATGGCTAGTTTGAGAATGATGTTGCGGTACAGGTAGATATTAAAGTTGTAAATTACAGTGAAATATTAATATTGTGATTTCATGTTTGGTAATCAACTGTGAATTCTGTCAGAAATAACAAAAATATATTACACATGTCCGTTCCATAAAGATGAATCTTGAATTCAAAAAAAAGATTGAGGTTAAGATTGGTTGTAATAGAATTAATCAAAGTAGGTTCCCGAAAAACATCTCCCCTTGTTCCCTGAAAGTTGATGTTACAGCAGAAATTGTTCAAAAAATCATAAGAAAATTGTGTTAGTACGCGTACAAGAAACTGTTTCAATTGTTGGAAAGCAGTTATGCTGGCTTCAAAAGCATTCACAAACGGTCTCTTTGAAAAAAGTAACTTGAAGTCAGTTTGTCAAAATCAGCCCTATATTTATGTGTCACGCGTTGTTAGTTCTATTTCTTGTTATAATATTCCGTATAATTTTTGTCCCATGTACGAATTTCAAAGCATAGAGTACATCATCACACCACGCGTTGATTTATTGTTAATTTTCCTTCAAGTCTAAATCGTACCCGAGTCACTCGCTCCAACTACATAATCTTCCTGCTCAATTTTCATATTTAATACATAACTTTAGCATACAAGAACTTTACCTCAAGCCTTCACTTGTCCGTGATCTTGAATAAGATACATGTCAAACATGTTTACGTATATTTATAGAGAATACAACTAAGCTCACTCACTATTACTTGTATTATTTTGCGAGTTATTGCTAACTAATTATATTTGGTTGTCTGCAGAAAGAAATGACATATATATATAGTTGTGAAAATGTGACATGTACGTTAACGTGACATGGATCCACCAACTTATGGTGGTAAATTTTAACAGGCAAAATATATTTCCTTTTTAGTGGTCCTTGAGGAGGAATATGATGTGAGCACTCAGTTTATCCAAAGTGAATTCTACTATGCTTTCCTACAAAGATTCCAGTAGTGTCTGTACATGAGGACCATGATCACCTCAAAAACAACCATACATGGTTTGTTCTTTTTCTTTCCCTTCTTTCCCACAAAGCCAGTGAACTTCTTCAATCTCTTAAAACTCTTCTTTGATTTGCCATGGCCTAAAAGAGTGATGGGCATTCACTAAGTTATTTATCGTTATGGGTGTAGATGAAGACATCGTGTGTTAAAAGTGATGTTGGAGATATGAAAGTATACATTTTTATTGATTTGACTTGAATAAAGATTAAATAAAAATTATACAGTGTATGAGGCAATGAATAGATGATGTGAAAATGAACACTGAGTACAACAATTATTATAGCAACAAATATGCCATAATTGCTGATATCAAGAACTTGCTTATTTTAACTAGTAGCATTATTATTATTATTTTCACAGACAACGAAAGATTTCATTTCAAGATAAACGATTACAGAAAAATAAAGGGGCATACCCTAAAGCGGAAAAACATAAACGAGCTAAGTCTCCTACCATAAACTACCACTACCTATAAAACAGACCTCACCTATTGGGATACAGGCTCAAAGGCCCCCAATAAACTACCCTAAGCATAAGGGATCCGGCCCAGTAAGGCCCAAGAGCCTCTATCTCATCAAAAACACACCAAGAGATGGCCCAACTCCCAAAAACACGGCACTTCCGTAACCTAACAGAGGCTCAAGCTTCTATGAAGATGCTGCAACACGAGGAAGTCGAACCGCCAAAAAACTTCGCCGGAGGACCGTCAAAACCATAGGCCACCAGCCGGCACAAGAACCGGTGACCCGAGGTGCATAATGGGGGTCCTGATCCTCACCCGGAGAGCCGATTTAGGTGCGACATTTGTAGTGCCGGTAGGCGGTGAGGGGACTACTCCGTGAGGCTTCACTAGGCCATGGACCAGCCTAGTCAAGGGGGAGGGGGAGGGAGTAGCCCCACAACCAGGGGAGGGGGAGGGCAGCCACAAATAGTCAGATCTAAATCAGGGGAGGGGAAGGGTGTGAGCACCACAGAGCAAGGGTTGAGGCCGAGACATGGGGGTGGTTGGTGGGGGATGAACAAAGAGAGCGGTCGCGGCTAAAGCGCAGAGGAGGGCGGCGACAGAGCAGCGGACGAACACAACGGCGTCTGTGGTGGAGGAGTCATCGGAGCCTCTGGTCGTGGCGGCGACGGCGGCAGCGTCAAAGAGGAGACAAGGTAGTTGGAGGCCAGAACTGGAGTCCCCAGGGACGTCGAAGAGGGGCGCTCCCGACTTCGATACCAGCGGGAGAGAGTCGGTGTTGCGCGGATCTGGAGCAAACAGCATGGGCTGAAAAATGCCTCGATTGGAGCCGGTGGGGAGCGGTGAAGGTTTGTGAGGGAAATGGCGGCGTGATCGGAGGGGCAGAGGTTGTCACTGGAGGGGGTGGGTGGCGGGCGGCAATTCCATGGAGGAGGAGGAGCCGCCGCCGCCAAGAAAGAGGCTGTTAGGGTTTTTCTAGAGGGGAAAAAGGTTAGAGAGAGAGGTACGCAACCCCTATTTTTAGAACTAGTGGCATTATTAAACACATACGATGAATGAAGAATGAAAATGCTGATTTGCTCTTCAGAATTTGATCATTCAGCCCCAAGACATACTCGTTTATCTAACACTCCAACTTCACATGGACCAACTAAAGTCCAGATTGTTGCAAATTTGTGCTCTTCTTGAGGGCGGAACTACATGGAAAGGTGGGAAACGAACCACTTGATGGTCAGGGGTAGTTTGGGGAAGTTTGGTAAAATAAGTGATAGCAAGTGATGAAGTTTTATCTTGACCATAGAATTAAGAGAAGGAGATAAGAGAAGGAAAAAAAGGGAGAAGATCAACCATTTCCGGAAAAGTACGGAGGCTATTGCCTCCACTAAAAAAAAGGTTGCAACTTATCCTCATATTGTCAATATTTTATGATTTCGCCCCTACAAATATTCTGAAGTAGGCTCTATTGTTATTTAATTTATGATTTAGCCTCATTTAATTCACCTGTTTTTCCTTGATTTCAGTTTTATCCCCCACTCACCTAAATTTCTAGATTCGCGTCAGTTTCTTCTCTTATTGTTTAGGCTTGGGTGCTGGCATCGTTTCATATTCTTTATTTAATATGCGGAAATTTCATCATTAACTGTCGAGTAAAATTGGGAGTTTACCCTTTTAATTGTCGAGTAAGATCGCCCGGTTGAAGTCGTTTTGGCAAGAAACACTGTTCTCTAGAGATGTTTCCGCAAGAAATCACCACAAGAATCATCGATGGGTCACAAATAAAATGCTAGACAAACACAGCAAAAAAAACCCTCAAAAGTTCAGTAAAAATGCTTTCCATAACCCCCTTCACATGAATTATGCTCAACAAGGTTCTATATAAGAAGCACAATCAGTTATTCCCAATTGTGTCACACAACATGTCAATGTTTATTTCTTTGAGCAAACTTAAGTTGGTGACAAATATGAGTTTCTTGGTCATTTGGGTTCTCTTGCTTCTCATACTCCAGTGGTTGTCAACTCCGGCGATTGGGTATCCAGTGTCGATACCGCGGCGAGTCAGGTGTCGGTCAATTGCTCATAGCTCATGCTTCAACGTATATTTCCTTTGCCCCGTCGCTTGTCCCTCAACTTGTTTAATGGACTGCACATCTTGTGTACCTGTTTGCAGTAAGTAACATTTATCTTAACTAATATTAAAAGAGATACGTAAAATACATTTTACTGACTGTTTGTAATAAAATACAGGTTGCACCACTCCTGGCGCTATATGTGAGGACCCACGCTTCGTCGGTGGGGACGGCATCACCTTCTACTTCCATGGCCGCAAAGACCGCGACTTTTGCTTGGTTTCTGACCCTAACCTTCACATCAACGCTCACTTCATAGGCAAGCGGAACCCTAATCTGACAAGGGATTTCACGTGGGTTCAAGCCATCGGAATATTTGTCGACAACCACAAGCTTCTAATTGCAGCAAAGCGTACACCGAAATGGGACGAACATGTGGACCGCCTACTCATTTCCTTCAATGACACTCCTATTCTCCTCCCTCAAATCGAGGGTGCCAAATGGCAGTCAATAAAGGAGCCACGTGTTACCATAACACGTACAAGCGACACAAACAAGATTACCCTAGAAGTTGCCGGTAGCTTTAGGGCTAACGCGGCGGTTGTTCCGATTTTGGAAAAGGAATCAATGGTTCATGGGTATGGAATTGTAGATGGGGAGGATTGTTTTGCCCATTTGGAATTAGGGTTTAAGTTCTACAACCTAAGTAATGTTGTAGATGGAGTTTTGGGGCAAACCTATAGGAGTGATTATGTGAGCAAGACCAAGGTCAACGTGCCAGTGCCGGTAATGGGTGGTACGCGAAAATATTTGACTTCAAGCATTTTTGCGACTGATTGTAAAGCTTCTCGGTTTAGATTAAACGGTGGTCCGAGCACTCGACATGGCGCGATTTCGCAATATCCGGCGATGAAGTGTACTGGCGGAGTGAAGGGTATGGGAGTGGTTTGTAAGAGATAAATATGTTGCCTAAAAACAACTTTATCGCAATATCTATGTTGTTGGCATTGTTATCTATTTCTGTATTAGTTATTGCATATGGTAATATGACAATGTAGTAAAGTTATCTTTGCTCCATCTATTATTAAGCTTGTAGAGCAATAAATTTTATAAACTCTACAACGATTTGCAGTTAACAGATCTTGGGCTTGTTACATGGGTTTTAAGGTTTAGGTTTATACTAATAAATTGAGGTGTTTGGATTGGTATTTATTTATTTATTTATTTATTTTTTCTTTTCCGGTTACCGATTCCAGTGGAACATATAATTGTTTATTGTTTTTTGCACGAATGTGAACCAGGGCACGCGTCTCATGACTGTGCAGTGTGCAGGAGCCCTATATAGGTACTTTCAATGACAAGGAAAGAAATGTAAAACATACCGCACCAGAGCACCAGAGCACCAGATGCCCTCAAACATGGACACTGGAACCATGTAAAACCCGGCTACATGTTGACCTTAAACCGCAGAAAAGGTTTTGTTTGGGTTTACATTTCCAAAACTCGTAAATCCAAACACACGCCTTGTATTAAAACTTCAAATAGATGTGAAAATGGCTAAATTGAGATTGAGATTAAGGGACAAGTAAAATGTGTGATTTGGTTAACATGTACGTCACTCAGAGGTCGGGTTGAGTTGGGATAAGTCGAGCCAGAAACTTGACATATGTAGCATGCAATTCTCAAAAATTAGCATGTCCTTTTCTTATGCATGCTTATACAAAGAAGCGCGTACGTGTGCTAATGTATGTATATCATAAATATCATAAAGAGGCATGTTGGATTTGGGCTGTGGCCAACATTACGAAACACAAAGCCAAGCCAAATGATGGTTGGGCTAAAAATCAAGCCCAAGTCCGAGCTAGGCTGACATTTGTCGAAGCCGAACCCTTAAAATCCTAGTGAGCTAGGTTGGGCGGATCAATCAGGCCACTGGGCCGATGGTCAGCCGTTTTATCACCGAGTGATTGAATATTTGAAGAGAATCACATCTTTCTCCAGTTATTTGGATGTGATCAACTTAATTTTTTTATTTTGAAATATTTTAGAAAATGCTCAACTTTATTTAAGTATAAGTATCTTAGTTAGGTATATTGTTTAGATATTTCATGTGATGTTGCTAATCTGTTAAAGATCATGGTGTGGGTATTGGAATTAAATTTGTTTGGTTTTGGGCAAGTTCCTTGTATAATCAATAAAATTACATAAAATGCACAACAACAAATTCGTCTTGTTCTACTGCATGTCATCTACGATTCAATAACTACTAACCTATGTTCTTCTTTGCTGCATCAAACATAAAATATATTCATATATGTGAATATAATCATGTTTAAGGGTACAACAAGTTACCGAAGTGTAAAACCTCTTTTGTGTGTGTGACTGTGAACTATGCAGTATCTCTGCGGCTGATAGTCAGAGAATAATCTTTTGGAAATTTAGAAATATCGTTGTAAAAATTGATTGAAGCTCCCGATTCCAATTAACTTGATGCTTTTATAATGGACGAAAGTACCATTTCAAGTCACCAAGTTCCATCATTTTGACGTAAGAGTTTTGACTTTCTAGTAGAACTTGAATGAAAACAACTTAAATATTTGGCGTTTCCGATAAAGTAATTAGTTCTCTCCTAACAGTATTTGGTTCTTCCCACTTGAGGTTCGATCTCATCAATTTGCTTCGAATCATGATTTCATGTGTGCCTCACATTCAAAGTAGTAATATTCCTTGTAGAATCAAGATAAGGAAGATGATGGGGTTGTAGAACTTATTCCATTGTATATGTGGTTGGAGAATATAGAAGAAGGGGATGCATAAGCATAAATGAAGAAGATATGGCTTCTTTTCTATATATGCCAATTACTAGTTATCAAAATGATCACCATATATACAAGTGACAAAGAAACTTTGAGAGATAGAAGAGGAAAGTTATAGCTAAATGGCCAAAGTTGTTGGTGGAAATTGGTCAGTGGCCGAGGCGGCACCACCGCGGCTCCTCCGCGTTGAAAAGAGGGCAAGCTTTGGGAAGAGATTGGAGACCATTGAAGAGGAATGTGAAGTTGCAGCAATTCGCAATAGTAAAACAACAACAGCCATGGCCATGATTGACTCTCCTTCCAAACCTAACCCTAATTACACCAAAAGACCTTCTATTTTCGCTAATTGACAGTTTGAGAACTTCTCTTCATTTCTTGTTTGGCTTGCTAGTTCTTGTAATAACTTTCTTGACCTCTTGTATCTCTTGAAGTGGGTATGCTTCAATCTTTTTTCTTGTTATGAGTGTGTTTGGCTACTTGTGATTATAGGGGTAACTTTCCCATGTTTGGTTTCTATGGAAAAAAGACTGATTACCAGTAACTTTACGCAAGTGTTTATCAGTAGCTTTTAGCTCAAGCTCCTCCAAGTTTCTAACTACCATAACTCCCACTGTTTTACAACTAGGGATAGCAGTAGTAAGTAACAATTTGTAAATGCTTGTACATGATATTGTTGATTGGACAATAATAAAGTTGGTTTAAATTAGTTTTAAACTAATTTATTCAGTGAGTAACGGTAATGAGAGCGGAAGAAAATTATTCCTCATGTCTCGTCATCCTCATCACTCACTGTAAAAGTTGATTTGTAATATAAACCATTTTATTCTCATCCAAACATCTTATTATTATTTGAGACTAATTTAGTGTTTGAATCAACTTTGTTTGGCAAAACTAAAATGCTTAGGCTGAAAATTTGCATATAAATGAAGTTTAATGTAATTGAATAATCTCCGAAATTGATGTTTTTAAACAAGAGAAAATCCGCCATCATTATTTGACATTATTTATATTTGACATTAGGATGATGTGAGTTCATTTTATAAATCAGTGTAGTCAAGTAGTTGATTCTAATATAAACTATACTTTGTCGAGTAAATCAGACTAAAATTTATAATTTCAACTCACATTAAGCAGGACTTGATTTTATTTTCACCTAGATTTGTCGCTTGCATTATTTTAAACCGATTTCATATTCCAAAGTGATATCAAACGGGTCTTTATAAAGATTGGGAATTATGAATAGCAAATTTAATCAATATATTATATTTTAAAATAATTTATCAATATTTTGGATTTACGGTACATATCACTTGTAGAGGGCGGACGGGAATCACCTTCATAAATGATTTAACACAATAATTTTGAAAAATTACATATTATCTCTTGACTTTGGTGCTCTGACGAAACTAAATGCCTGTTTTCTTTACCTAAATTTAAGTGACTTCTCATCTTTTTTTAAGAAAAAGATAAAAAAAAATGTTGCTTACTTCATAGCTATTAAGTTTTCTGAAAAATTGTAGTTACTTTTTTAGGAAAAATGTTACTTTCTTTTCTTTTAGCTCCTAAAAAGTATATTTTAAAGAGTAAAAAAAAAAATGAAATAAGAGGAAACTGTAACCTAAGTACCTAACATAAGTTGTAACGGAAATGAGAAAATTGTAACTTTTTTTATGACTTAAAAAATGTAAAAAAAACACATAAAATTAAGTAAAGAAAACAGAGTCTAAAATGTTTCCACTTACAATATGCACGGTATGTTATTAAATGCTCGACATGTTTCGAAAGGTGTGGAGTTATAGGATATAATTATGAATTGGAGGGTAAGAATTATCGCCCTCGTTGATCCGAGATAGCTAATTTAGAGTTTGATCCTAAAATGGTAGCGCAAGTCTTGAGTATACAGTAAAAATTAAGGGAAATGCTAAACATCACCGCTTTATCTTTACTATTAAATTTCACCGCTTGTGTGGAGTTCGCTGATTGGTGTATGATTTTGGAAAGACATCAAAATAAATTATTATCAACAATCATATCTTGACAAATAAAAGGTGAAATGAAATATCCTCGGAAAAAAAAAAAAAAAAAAAAAGGTGAAACAGAAGGGTCACAAAAAATAGTGAAGCATAGCGGCCCTCAAAAATTAAAATGTGGAGAAAACTTTAGTACTAATCGCGTAATCATGAAGAGTTTGATTTCTAGTCCACACATGCCAAGATTTTTTTTTGGACCTACTCAGAAGGTAGGGTAACATAAACTCCGCATATATTAATTCGGGCTCCCAACAAGCAAGAAACCTGAACCACAAATGCAACTTAAGCATAACACAGTTAAAAAAAACTATAAAACTACCACTAAGGCATACCACTTACATCGTGAGCCAATAAGGAAACAATGAAGCCCGGTGGATCCTGCACGAACGACCCCCATCTGTTTTGGAGCCCTCTAGAAGCTAGTGCATGAGCCACACATTTCGCTTGTCGACTCACTGCTCTTACTCCGCCGCCTACCGAGCTTTGAACAAGTCCCTTCAGTTCTTGAAGGAGCCATCAAGATTCGTTGTCCACCTGTACAGACGAGTTGGTCGTTTGCATCAACTCCACATAAATCCGTTTCTATAATGAATCTTCAGAAAGGTAGGTTCATAAACCATTTGACAGGTGATTCCTTGACTTTTGCCTAATTGTCTCTAGATCGTGCCAAACAAGCAACCGACTCGCATCGCGTCGCCACAAAGCCTCACTTACTATTCTGAACAACTAAACTCGCCCATGCGATGCCTGCTATTTAATTTTCCTCGACATCCGTGTTTATCTTGAAAACTCCTTCCGCGGGCATTCTAGTGGTGAATCTCCATTCGAAGCCTTTGTTCTTAATGTCTCAATATGCACAGATAAGTCAAATTCTCTCAAATAATTTTCTGCATACTAAAATACTGTCAACTACGAATTTAACTCCTTCTGCTGCTAATAGGTTTCTCCTGCTCCAGATGAGCCAACAAATCACAAAGAACTTCCTCAAATCATATATGTTCAACACATGCACTAACTCTGTAATGGAATCAGGGGTTTGAATTTGGGGATCATAGTCTACCAAAGATTTTAAATTCCAGACGCATTTCACAGCTTTTCACTGAAAGAAGAGATGACGAAGAACTTCCTTCTCATTCTCGCAACACGAACACCACCCTGGTATGTTTATCGCTTCATTGAAAAGATTTTGTCTTGTCGTTAATCACCGTTGATTAATCTCCAGGAAAATATCCGAACCTTCTCAGGTATGCAGAGTCCCCATATCTTCTTATTAGTATGGACAGTAGAGTGCGAACTTGTTCTTTCAGAGTCTTCCACTGCAATTATAATACCTCGTATTCAAGCAAGGGGTTATTTGGTCATTTCGGACAAAAAATATATGAAAATTTTGAGAAATTATATTTCAAGCTTATTAATTACTTTTCTTAATTTAAAGTATAAGGGTATCATTTGACATCTATGATGATATATATATATTTTTAATTTGGGATTATTTTATAATTTTTGAAACTTGGATGATACTATATGAAACTTATTCTGTGTCTTTGGGAGATAGTTGTAGTTTTCTAAAAGTGGATTTTGACATTTATATACAAAGTAATTTATTTGAATTATTCGGAATTTTTTTAATTTATATAAAATAGTTTTTATGTGTTACCTAGTAATTAGAAATCTTATTTTTAACCCTCAATTTTTGGTATCTTCTATTTATACCCCTCTTATATATGAAATTTTAGAGTTACCCTCAATTTCTAGTATTTGCATTTCAACCTTCATTTTCTTGTTGTTCTCATTTCTACCCCAACTATGTTGTTGGGAGACTTTTAATTTCACTCTACTCGTCCCTCAACAACTAGCACTACTACATGCAAGATGGAATAACCCCACCACTAACACTCCTATTGCCATTACTCTCTAGCTTTCTCCCTCTAATTTCCTTCATTTTTTTCTCTTCGAGAACATCCACACATGCTCTCTTCTCTCTCTCCAAATTTCATCCCGTTTTTTGGTGTTGACCTCATGAAAACACCATCAAAACATTATTTTCTTGCCTCCAAAGCATGAAAAACTTGAGTCCAAGGGTTGTATCATCATGGAGGGGAGCTCTTTCACCATTCTAATCGTGGATTGAAGCCCAATGTCACCATTTTCCTCACAATTTCTTGAATCTTGGGGTAAATCTTCCTTATAGTATGCATGTTCATTTTTTTCTTTGATTGATGATATTTCATCTTAGATTTCTTCCTTTCCATGCTTGATTCTTCATTTTCATGGTTTGATCAAGAGTTAAACTCCAAAATTTTGACTATTTCAAGAAACGCACACTAGAACCCACATGCATGTTGTGAATGTCATCTTCTTTGCATTTGTTACTCAAGATATTTTTGATAATTTGTGTCAAGAGCATGTAAAAATGTTATTTTCATGATTAAAATGGTGCTATTTTAGTGAAAATAAAGTCTTCATAACTTGCATGTACTACTAGAACCATTCTTGTTGATTTTTGAAAAATTGCACGTCCATACAATCTGACCAGTTTGTGAAAAACGTATATTATCTCTAAATATTGTCTTTGTAAAATTATTAACTCTTTCATATTCTGAAACTAGACTCAGAGAGGGTCATTTTGAAAGAAAATTCAACTCCATAGCATTTTTAGTTAGGGAGATATGCGCATTCTAAGTTGCATGTTTTCTTAAACTCTGTTTTTGGACAAGTTTTGTCATTTTTGTTAAAGATATCATTTCCAGAAACTTGTGGCACCCAATATTTCTTGTGATGAAACTAGACACATAAGGGATTCATTCTGGAGAAGATGAGCTTTATTTCTATTCTCCAAGTGGTAGTAATCATCTTGCAAAATTGAGAGTTTTTGTCAAACTCTTCTCTGCCTAGCAGTGTTTGTTATTTTTTTAACTTGAGTTCTATAATAGCTATACATAATTTTCTTGATGTTTCAGAAATTAGACACATGTAGGTTGATCATAAATTAATTTCATGATTTTAAGAGATGTTTTGATATTATAAATATGCCCTTAATGTCAGAGCTACAATTATGTCCGGAATTGTAGTTTCACAAAAAAACTTGAATTTTTGAACTTCTAAGTGTTTTGTTGGACTTATTTTGATAAGTCAACATAATTATATGTGCATTAGTGACATTTAGGACTATGTGACATGTAGGTTTGCATTTGTACTATGCATGTGTAAATTGGTTGTAACGAGTACGTCATACGTCTGATTGTAGACATCGACCTCGTAGGAGAGAGCGGTTGTCGTCGGAGTGCCAGACTTAATTTCTTACTTTTGGTTGTGCTTCATCTCAGTGGTAAGTACATATGTGTGAATTTACTTATCAAAATGTGAGTGTTTGTGTGATGTCTCGAATGAATATTTGTTGATTGAAAAAGTATGCAAAGCATGATTTATACTCGAAATTGTTTGGATATAAATAAAATCCTCTTTATAAGTCCAGGAACTTTACATGTGATAAGTTGATAATCTGATTTTGTCTATGGTAAAGGGAATAAATAAAATGCATATGTGCTAACTTTAATTATCACATTGTGCCCATGTGTGTGACGTTTTGAATGAATATTGTCTTATTTGGAAGAGTATGAAAATCATGATTTATACTGAATAATTCCGATTATTGATTTATACTGAGAAATCTTGGAAATGACTTGTGAAGATTATATACCAAGTTTGGTTATGAGAAATAAAGGTACTAAGATACCTCTAATAGATTTAGGACGATGTACAAAGTTGTGTTTATTTATGGCTCCGGCCAGAGGCGCCAAGGGATCATCCCGTTACTTATGGCTACTGCCATCGAATCAATGCTTCATATTATTGGATAGAAATATAGTGTTCACAAATCCGCCCCTGATGAGCCAAAATGTACAAAGTTATTGAGGCCAAGGGGTTTGTTAGAGCTATAGAGTGCTACTTATACTTGTAAGGGTCACTACAGTATAGGGGTGTCGACACTTAAGGCCTTTTAGCTATTGTCGTGAGCGGAGATTGACGTATGGACTCCCTTAACGCTCGGGTGTAATGGGATTTGAAAGACCCTAGAAGGAACCTTTTGTGATTACTTCGTGATCCCTCTGTCTACATCGATCCTGCTGGTGGCTCTGGACATGTCTCAGCTAAACTCAACAGTTAATTGAACTCGAAGGAAAATTGACTACTCTATTGATGTTGTTTGTGGCTCTTGATATGCCCTAATCGATCGAAATGATTTGAAAAGTTTTAGGCTACTCGTGATATAATATCGTTATCAACTCAAATGAACTTGTTTACTCTGGATATTTTACCGAAGACTCGTGGTTTCTCAATGTTCTTAAATTGAGAGGTTTTTGTTACTCGATTACTTTCAGTTGTTCCAAGTTCCTCAACCTGTTAGTTTTACTGTTTTAAATCTTCTGATTTGTTTCAACTCATGATACTGTGCCACTCGTTGCTGTTTACATGCCGTAGTGTGTATTTAATCAGTTTTTTACTGATCATTTTCTTCAAAACTGCGTCGTCTTTTGCCATTTTAAAACTGCAAGTCATCAATCAAGGTGGGGGATAGGAACGCGAATCGAGACGAAGTCGTCACTTAGTGATCACAACATTTTTTTTCTAAATTGTAATCATTTTTTGAAATATTTGTTATATACATTAAATGAGATGTAATCTCAATATTTAATTTTCTACTTTTGGTTATCGATTGTCTCTTTAACCCTGAACCGAGATCCCGGGTTGTTTCAAAAATCTCTGGGTAGCATAACCGAAAAGCAACTTGATATTCAAAGGCCACACTACATGGCATTTTTTGTCAATCCTCCAAGCTAATATGTCGTAATGCTTCTGTTGGCAAAGAAGAATTCGCAAGATAATTTTCTTCGCCTCATCTTTAGAGAAGTGTTTCTTGAATTTGCTAGAGTTTCACTGCCCTTCCTAATTGAAAAGTTTGTTGACTTTAGCGTGAAAATTAAGGCTTGGATAACTGAAAACTTCCCCCCTCCTCTCGTATCCGTTTGTGACTATATAATGTGTGCTTTCTCCATCTCCTATGGCATGTCTTGAACCCTGGAACAAAAAAATTCTCCTCAAACGTAAACTTCTCCACATGAATGAATTTTATGCCCCAACTGTGCTGACAAAAAAGTATCATAAGGGAAATATTTACCTTTAATCACTTTGGTGACCAGTGAATATGGGTAACACAAGATCATGTAGCCTTGTTTAGCAAGAAGAGCTATATTGAAAGCTTCGAAACATCTTAAGCCCATTCATCCTTCCACCTTGTTCATATACATGCCTAAACTTAAAAGTGAAACCTACTATTTCTAAGACCATGGTTGAATTCATAACCGCTCTAGGGCCTCGTTTGGTAGCAGATATGAAAGGATGATATGATTTGATATCCCCTCCCTCCTATATCTGGTGTTTGGGTAGTGGATATAGGGGGGTTATCAAAACTTTGTCATATCCCTACTCCTAATTTTGGGCTAAGATTTGAGGGTAAATTGGACAAGATTTTTGGTTCTTATCCTCCCATAACCAAAGAATCCCCTAATATGGGCACAACCAAATCTATTTATACAACGGGGTTGACTCAGCAGCTAAATTTTGTTCTAAAGTTAAACTGCATTCAATTTTGATTGCACCACTGGAGCTAGTGGTGGAAGGGAGGCGAGTTAGCGGTGTTTGGCCGAAGTCGAAGGGGCCGAGATTACAAACTGCTGAACCATGGCTTCGCCTGGGAAAACTAAATGATATGATAATGACTTGCACCGGATGTCACTCGAAGACTAGTAAGAGAAGACGAAACTTAAAATTGGGGACAAGGTTAATGTACCCATTGAGGGGGTCATTCCTATTTTGGCGAAGGCGGCTGAGTAGCTCCACCAATCATCATGATAACCGTTAGTTGGAACATTCGTGGGATTGGGAATCCACTAAATGTTATATTTAAAAGTTCTTGTGAAAACAAGGTCTCCCGACTTGTTATTTGTTATGTAAACGAGATTGATGAACTTTAAGTTGGAGAAGGTCAGACACAAACTAGGCTTTCCTCGTGCCCAGGGGTTAATTATGGTGGTCCGAGATTCTAGAAAGATTCTTCTCCGGTAATGGTTCGTTCGTACTCTAAATTTCATATTCATTGTGAGATCAGAGGGGCTAGTAGCTCTCAGACATGGTTCCTTACTTGCTTCCATGGCGACCTATTTATAGTGAAAGAATATGGTCTTGGCAGCTATAGTGTAATACCCCGTTTAATTAGTAGGGGTAAAATGGTCATTATAGTATCATAATAATAATTTTATTGACAAAATAATGTTTGAATATATGTTTGAGTGTTATTTGCAGAAAATTTTAGAATAGTTATTAAATTAACAATCGTGAAGTAATACGATAACGTTTCGTAAATTTAGTTAAAATTATAGTTTTAACGCGTACCCGACCACCGCGAGTCTGGAAGTGGGACTCTATATCAATGGATTTCGTCACAGCTTTGCCTACGTCAAAGAATGGACTCAACCATATATGGGTAGTCGTAGACCGATTGACAAAGACGGCGAGATTTATTCCAATGAAAGACACGTGGAACATGGAGCAAAGGGCAGATGCATACGTCAGAAACATCGTGAGATATCATGGGGTTCCGAGTTCGATCATTTCAGAAAGAGACCCTAACTTCCTTTCTCACTTCTGGAAGGCTCTTCAAGAAGCACTAGGAACTCAGCTGAAGTTCAGTACTGCTTTCCACCCAGCCACAGACGGTCAGACGGAAAGAACTATTCAGACGCTGGAAGATATGTTAAGAGCCTGTGTCATGGAATTCCAAGGTTCATGGGTCGATAAACTGCCGTTAATATAATTCTCCTACAATAACAGCTATCACGCTAGCATCGTGATGGCACCGTACGAAGCCTTGTATGGAAGGAAGTGTCGGTCACCACTGTGTTGGAGTGACATCAGCGAGACCATGGTCATTGGCCCACAAATGATCGAAGACATGACAAATCAAGTACGACTTATCCAGCAAAGAATGAAAGCAGCCCAAGACAGACAGAAGTCATACGCGGATCAGAAGAGAAGGCCCCTGGAGTTCCAAATAGGAGAAAAGGCGTTCCTGCGAGTCTCACCTACTAAAGGAGTAACCAGGTTCAACCTGAAAGGAAAGTTATGTTCTAAATTTATTGGTCCATACGATGTTATTGAGAAAATAGGGGAAGTTGCGTACCGACTGGACCTACCATCGAATTTTGGGAAAGTACACAATGTTTTTCACGTATCTCAGCTAAAGAAGTATGTGCCAGATCCGTCCCATGTGTTGGATCCGGAACCAGTGGATTTCGACCCGTCGCTGAACTACGAGGAACAACCTGTCAAGATACTGGATACAAAGACAAGGGATACGAGAACCAAGAGTGTCAAACTAGTCAAAGTTCTTTGGACCAACCACCAAACGGAAGAAGCAACTTGGGAGGCTGAAGAAGAAATGAGAAAGAAGTACCCGCACTTATTTAATGAGGTACGTGGAGTTCCGGGGACGTCACTCTCTAAGGGGGAGAGGACGCAACCCTCTGTTTGATACGATTACGTTTTAGTTTGCTATTTTCACGCCTTAAGTACCTTTGAGAGATGTTTGAATACATTTGAGATACGTCTGACCTTGAGACTTAGAACCCAAATGAGTCTATGACCACTTAATTAGATGGATGTGACCACGACCTTATTTGGTGTTACGTGTTGCACTACGTATATCTTAAAATGTCTACTTGCTATTATTTGTTACGTGAAATCACTTGTCAGCCGTGTGATATTAATTCTGTTAGATAGTTGTTTGTTAGATTATCAGAGTATCGCGATTAGCTGCTCGATTTTAGCTTCGAGGACGAAGCTTTGTTTAAGGGGGGAAGGATGTAATACCCCGTTTAATTAGTAGGGGTAAAATGGTCATTATAGTAGCATAATAATAATTTTATTGACAAAATAATGTTTGAATATATTTTTGAGTGTTATTTGCAGAAAATTTTAGAATAGTTATTAAATTAACAATCGTGAAGTAATACGATAACGTTTCGTAAATTTAGTTAAAATTATAGTTTTAACGCGTACCCGACCACCGCGAGGTTAGGTGAGCGCGTCACACCCAATCACTAGGAATTGTGGTGCTATACCCACACCTTATACTTTCTCTTCATCACCTCCTTCACCAAGTTGTTACTTCACGGCAAATCAACCGTAGCCGCCTCCAACCCGTCACCGCCCCAATCCTTCAACACCGCCCCCAACTGCTTGGTCCCCAAGTACCCTCTGCCTATATAAGGCCCTCACCAGCAGCCACCACCTCCTCACAACACCAGTAGCTACCACCACCACCTTCACCACCGTCAACATCATCATCACCACCATTGTTGTTGTTCGGCAAAAACCCACCACCATCACCACTTTCATATCTCTCTCTCTTTCTCCCTCTCTACCTACCTGCCACCAGAGAACAGCAGCAGCAGCAGAGGAAGAGTGGCAGCAGCCACCCCTCCACCACTGCCGCCATTACTTCCGGCAGCAAGCACCACCCAGCAAACCCACCGTCATTTTCACCCTCTGCTTTGTCTCACCCTCACCCTCTCTCTGTTATTCGAAGATCACCCCATCAGTAAAGAAAAGAGAGAGAAGCAGCGGCACCGCCGTCGTCCTCCCGTCGGGACATCCACCGGCGGAGACCCACTTCACCACCTCTTTCTCCCTCCTCTTCGTCCCACTCTCTCAGCCTCTCTTGCTCTGTTAAGAACCCAGGAGAGGTTAGAGGCACAGGAGTATAGCAGCAGCAGCAAAAGCTATCACTGCCGCTGCCGTCCACCATTGATTCCGGCGACCCACTTGGCCGAGCTCCACCGAAGCTCCTCCACAGCTCTCCCTCACTTCCAGCACTTCCAGTAGACTCCTAAAGCCCCGACTAGGTCAACAGTAAGCTCAGAACCGGCCAAGAAGCCATTAAATCCGGCGGGTGAGCTTCAAGTCCGGCGACTCCGACTTGAGACTTCGACCCGACGCATATCTCGACGGTTTCCGGCCATTCTTGGCCTAGCTACGTACTATACCCTCTGTTTAATTGTTATACATAATCAAAATCAAAACTTGATAGGTAGATTCATGATTAGAAGAGCTAAATTGAGTTGTTCTTGAAAAAGGGGTCAAAGTGTAGTTTTCAGAAATGTTATAACATGGCAAGGGGGGGGGGACTGCTTGATATGTTTAGAAACTATAGGGTGACTAGTGTCTTTTAATATAACTGTTTTAATATAAATAAGATTTTTGTTGATTTTTAATATAAATTAGAGTTTATATAATTAAACCACACTGTTAGTTAAAAATAAAATAATAATAATAATAATAATAATAATAATAATAATAAATTTGGGTTTAGCAATAACTTCTAAAAATAGTAGTTTTCGTCCTCGTCTCGGAAAATTGATTCGGGTAAAGAAATAGTAAACGGGTTGTTTAAAACTAAAATAGAAACGTTTTTGTAAAAAGCTTTTAATAAATATTGTTTCAATCACTTAGCTTATAAAGTGTTTGTTAACTTGTAAAATTAGACTTTTCTAAATAATATAGTATCGTGTGAAATTTTCTTAAAAACATAATAGTCGAAATATCACTTTGTCGTTATAGTTCAAATTAGTTCTTAAGTATAATTTCTTTAGCTCATATTTTTATTAATCTAATTAGTCACTTTTAAATAATAATAAAATAGATGAGTTATAGCATTTCTAGGAAATTATAAATGGGTAATAAAATGATAGAAATATAAATAGTGGGGTTTAAGTTGATATAAATACTCTTTAAGGACTTATAGCATTTTATTTTGAATATTTGTTGACGTAGAAGACACGATTTGTAGGTGACGCCTTTGTAGGCCCGAGCCACTGCTAGGACGTGCTTTTGCTACGGGAAGTAAGGTAAGTTAACATGCCAAGTCTTGCGTGCCAAGCTCCTTCCGTGTCACAAGTTGATTTAATAATTGTCTCGAAAAGTGTTTGTTATTTATTTATATGTTTATTTAAGTTTTCCTTACATTTTAAAGAAGTTGTTTTGCTTGAAATTGTCACACGAGAAATTATAATAATGCGTAATTAACTTAAAGTGAAAAGAGTTGTACGGGAGAAACGTATTATTGTCGTGTTGACTTTGTTCACTCGGCCTGTGATTAGATTGGTCGTGTTGGCTTCGTCCACTCGACCCGTTTTTATTTTAACCCGGTCGCAACCTGCCGGGTCGCTCCATGTACTCACCTCTCTGGCCGCGAGGAGTCTTAGGGAGGTGTCGGCACTTAAGGTCATGGCTGCTAGTGATAGTATAGTAGATTCTTCCCCGTATCAACACAGTTAATAATACAGTTTCTATGAGATTTGTATATTTAAGGAAGATAAGAAGAAAGAGATTGGGACTAATTCTCCCCGTTCGAAAGTTGAGGAAGGAAGATCAAGAGAATTAGAATTTTTATAAGTGTTCTTACTGGATGCATCAGGTTCAGTCTTACAGTTTGACAGTATTAATTTGAGTTTCTGATTTACTCAGCAAGTTTACATTTTTATGATTTAGTTCCTTTGTATATTTATTATGAAAAGAAAGTTATGCTTCGTCTTCTGTTTTACAAGCCTGGGTGTCACTTACTCAGTATTTCCATGCTGACTTTGAAAACTGTGGTTCCTGTTTTTCTTCCCACTGCAGGTTTAGGAGCTGAAGACTAAGGGGTAGCTGGGTACGAGACTCACGTAGACGGATTTCATCACGAGTAGAATCTAGTATGGTTTGCAAGAATATTGTGGTAGTTTTGGAAACACTTGTGTAATATGTAGAGACTTATGTACAGATTAATATTATGTATTAAATAAATAAGTTGGGATGTTATGCTTTTGATTTCAGCCGTTACTTTTAGCATCGCCCTCCCGGTCTTGTCCGAGCCGGATAAGGGGGTTGTTGCATAAAGGATAGATTTAAACCAATTAATAATGTTCCCTGATGTGTGATAGTGTATTTCAACGCACTTATGTCCCAACCGGACAAACTTGAGGGAATAAGAGTTGATCCACGTAATATAAAAGGTTTTCGTGAGGCTCTATCATGGAATGGTCTTTTTTAATTGGGCTACATCGGCTACATTTTTTCTTGGATTAGCAACCCGATAAAATGGTGAAAAAATTTAGGAACGGCTAGACCGTGTTGTAGCTAACCCATCTTGGATTCTTATGTCACAAGGAGCGGAAGTGTACCATCTCACGGCCACAGTTTCAGATCACAAGCCGATAAAGATTTCCTTTAATGCTGACACAAATCAAGGAAGAAAGCCAAAAAAGATATTATAGTGTGAGTATACGTGGCTTCGTTACTACCAATGTGAAGGCCATATCCGTGAATGTTGAAGACATTCTTATGTTGACGAAGATCTATAAGGCCGACTTTTGGATTTGGCGAGGAGCTTAACACGTTAGGATAAGGAGGTGTTTCGAAGTGTCACAAAACAACTCATAATAACTCGGGAGAGAATCGAGGTACTGGAGAGAAAGCCTTATTCTCGACCAAAAGTAGAAGAGATTATTAAATTGAAAGAAGAGCTAAACCACCTCTTATTCCGCGAAGAGGAAAAGTGGTTACAACGCTCACGTATCAATTGGCTTTGTAAAGGGTACTGTGATATCGACGGGCTTTATTCCAGCCTCGTAAAGGGGGCTTCGTAAAGGGTACCCAAAATCTCTAGAGGATTGTCACGGATGACGTCAACCTAGTTAAAGAAGGTAGAACAAGTCAGCTTCACTGCACATTACTGGTCGCATCTGGGACGGAACCCATATGCGACGGGCCTTATTCCAGCCTCCAAGACAGTAGAACTCCCTGGATCCTGTTCGAGGTACCCTATTTCAAGGTCCCTCCAAGTGTGAAATGGTACGATCTGATGCTTTCAGAGCACAATGGTGATGACACATGTAAATTTGTGATGGGTTCACGTGGAAGTGACCCAGTGCCTTACTTTTGACTGTCTACACAGGGCCAAACAAACAAGAACCAAAAATCGCAGCCCAAAGGCTGCTATTTACCACTAACCCTCTAATAACATATGAGATCCTGAAGCTCGAAAGTTTTCAAAATGACACAACAAAGTGACTACACCCCAGCTAGGAAGATGAATAAAGTTACATCCACTCGTTCATACTAGAAAGTTCCTTCAACGAAGGAAAACAAGATCGCCCATTATTACGGGACTCACGTAGACGAATTTCATCACGAGTAGAATCTAGTATGGTTTGCAAGAATATTGTGGTAGTTTTGGAAACACTTGTGTAATATCTAGAGACTTATGTACAAATTAATATTATGTATTAAATAAATAAGTTGGGATGTTATTTTGATTTCCGCCGTTACTTTTAGCATCGCCCTCCAGGTCTTGTCCGAGTCGGATAAGGGGGTTGTTGCAGGTGGTATCAGAGCAGGCAATCCATAGAAAGGGAATTAAAAACCTGTAGGGCAACCAAAAATGAATTTAGGGCAAGATAATTAAAAATTGGAAAGTCGTTCGGGTTATGGGTAGCTTAGGAGAGTGGCCTTGAGTATTTCCGCCCACCCACATCCTATTTGCAAGTTTCATGAGTTATTATTACTATCTCTGATCATTATAGTAAAAAGGAGGAAAGCGGAATTTGAATTATATTAGATGAGTTACAGACATGAGCATTATGTGCCTTATTATAGAGTTTCTATGTTATGCGTGTTATTTTATGCTGAATTTATTTATTGTGAACTCACGACGTGATTATTGAAGTTTCCGCGACCTTAACCAAGGATACCATAGGGCGTGACTAATAGACCACTCCGTTATCGCTATATAGGAAATTTTGAACAGGACAGATGGCTGATAACATCTCCATGGAGCAATTCTTCACCCAAATGACCCAGATGATGAATAATGGGGTACAGACAGGGACTAACTGGGCCAAGAAAGTAGCTGAAATGAAACCAATGGAGTTCACTGGGAGAGAAGATCCTGTCGAGTTAGAAGACTGTATCGTGGAAATGGATAAAATTCTGGAGACAATAGAATGCCTCGATGATAAGAAAGTCCATTGCGCAGTCTTTTACTTGAAGAGTGAAGCAAACCTCTGGTGGAGGAATGCACGGGAAACACTCCTGGCTGATCCCAAATTCAACTGGGAAGCACTTCAAACTGCGCTCAGAGCACGTTTTTACCCTCACCATGTGAAGAGGAGTAAGGAACAGGAATTCCAGAACCTGCAGCAGGGGAACGACTCAGTGACAGAATATTTCCGGAAGTTTACAGAATTGACACGGTTCATGGGGAACATGGTGCCTGACGAGGATTCCGAAGTTTCCCGATTCATCGGTGGATTGCATGAAAGGATGCAAGAGTCTCTACTGAGCAGGACCTACTCCACTCTTCACGAAGCCTACGACAGGGCTGCAGACATCTGGCGGGTTCGTGTCACCGAAGAAGAGAAACGCAAGAAGCGTAAGCTGGAAGAGGCTGGAGGAAGCAACAACTTTTCCAGGGGAATTCAGAAATTCAGGCCTAACAATGGAGGAGGTAACCAAGGGCAGCATCGTGGCAACCAGCAAAACACTGGGAATCAAAAAGTTCGGCGATATTTCTGCAAATGGTGCCCACGGAACCATCCCGGAGAGGATTGCGCAGGGAATGTTGTCACTTGTAACAACTGCGGTAAGAGGGGGCATCGGTCCTATGAATGCCGTTCGCAACCAGCTGGGAACCAACAAATAATCCAAGGCGGCAATTTTGGAAGGCCACAGCTGAACAACTATCAGGGGAACCGCCAGCAGAACGGGAATAACTTTGCCCGCAACCAGCAGTTTGGAAACCAGCAGAATGGGAATCGCAACAAGAACAATGGGGGCAATAAATATGGCAGGCAGCAGAACTACAACCCAGGCAATGCAGGCCAGAACGGAGGTCAACCCAGAATCGGAAACGGTAACGCTGGATATGGAAACAACAACAATGGAGTAGGAGCAGGAGGAGCAGGAACTCAGAATGCAAACGTGGGAAGAATTGATGTGATGACCAAGACTGAAGCAGAGGCTGCACACGGAGTTGTTACGGGTACATTTTCTGTTTACGAGCATCCTGCTTTCGTACTGTTTGATTATGGCGCATCATTTTCTTTTATTTCGTCTGCATTTGTTGATAAGCTGGGTTTACATAATTCATTTAGTATATCCATCCCAGTAGCAACCCCTGATGGCCAAATAACGGTTTGTGACACTATATATGAAGGGGTGGAACTAAAAATCCTAAACAGTGTGTTACCTGCCAATTTAATAAGATTTAATCTAGGAGGCATAGACGTGATCCTAGGAATGGATTGGTTCGGGAAGTATCGGGCGGTTATCAACTGTTATGATCAGAAGGTTCGATTAAGGGGACCCAAAGGGGAAAAGATCACCTACCGGGGTATCCCCACTGAGCCTCGGGTTAGACTAGTTTCAGCTTTGGCTATAATCAACCAAATGAAGAAGGGGAACTCTGCCTACTTGTGTTATGTCCAAGATGTAACCAAGAAGGAGAACGTCCTGGAAGAAATACCGGTCATGAACGAATTTCCTGATGTATTCCCCGATGAGATTCCCGGAATGCCACCTCATCGAGAAGTGGAGTTTACTCTAGACTTGGTACCTGGGACTGCACCCATCTCTAAGGCGCCGTATCGGATGGCACCTGTGGAATTGAAGGAGATGAAGGAACAGATACAAGAACTTCTACAGAAGGGCTACATACGACCTAGTGTGTCACCCTGGGGAGCACCAGTGCTGTTTGTCAGGAAGAAGGACGGAAGCTTGCGATTATGCATTGACTACCGGGAACTGAACAGTGCCACTATCAAGAATAAGTATCCGCTACCCCGGATTGACGATTTATTCGACCAGCTGCAAGGAGCCAGTGTTTTCTCCAAAATCGATCTAAGGTCTGGTTATCATCAACTCCGCGTAGCCGAGAAAGATATTCCAAAGACGGCCTTTAGCACAAGATACGGACACTACGAGTTCACAGTTATGCCGTTCGGTTTAACCAACGCACCTGCCGTTTTCATGGACTTGATGAATCGCGTAATGAAGCCATTCTTGGACCGTTTCGTGGTTGTATTCATCAATGACATCCTGGTATACTCGAAGAACGAAGAGGATCACGAAGAACATCTCCGAGAAGTATTGCAGACCTTGAGGCAAGAGCAGCTGTACGCCAAGCTTTCCAAGTGTGATTTCTGGTTGGATAGTGTGCCGTTTCTAGGCCACATCATCTCCAAGGAAGGGATATCAGTTGACCCCTCGAAGATCTCAGCGGTTAAAGATTGGCCTACACCGAAGAACGTGTCCGAAATTCGAAGTTTCCTTGGTTTAGCTGGCTACTACAGGCGTTTCGTGAAGGATTTTTTGAAGATTGCCAGGCCATTGAAGACGTTGACAAAGAAGGCGCTAAAGTATCACTGGGATGACAGCTGTGAAGAGGCGTTCCAGACTCTGAAGGAGAAGCTGACTACGGCACCAGTACTAGCTTTGCCAAATGACTCTGGAGAGTTCGAAGTATATAGCGATGCGTCGAAGAAAGGGCTTGGCTGTGTGCTGATGCAATACCGAAGGGTGATTGCTTACGCGTCTAGACAGTTGAAACCACACGAGGAGAATTATGCCACGCATGACTTGGAGCTAGCAGCAGTAGTGTTCCCGTTGAAGATATGGAGGCATCATCTCTACGGGGCAGTTTTGCAAGCTCTACACAGATCATCGTAGTCTGAAGTATATTTTCACACAGAAGGAACTGAACAACAGGCAACGAAGATGGATGGAAATTATCAAGGATTACGATCTACGCATCCAGTACCACGAAGGGAAGGCTAATGTAGTCGCTGACGCGCTAAGCTGCAAGTCGAGCCACGGAGTGAACGCTATGGTAATCTTGTCAGACTGGTTATGTCACGAGTTCAGAAAGCTTAACATCGAAGTGGTAGAGCAAGGAACAGTACAGAAGCTACTTGGAAGCCTGGCAGCGTTACCAGACTTCTTCGAAGAAATACGAAGCAACCAAGCAGGGGATGTGAAGCTCGGAAGAATCAAGAAGAAGATTGCAGCAGGAGAGGCCAAGGAGTTCCAGATTCACGAAGATGGGAGCATTCGCTACAAAGGAAGATGGTGCGTGCCACAAAAGTGTTCGGAGGTTAAGAAGAAGCTGATGCAGGAGGCACACAACACTCCATATTCCGTCCACCCTGGATGCGATAAGCTTTACAAGGATCTGAAGAAGACTTTCTGGTGGCTGAATATGAAGAAGGAGGTAGCTGAGTTCGTAGCTAGATGCCTAACATGCCAGAAAGTGAAGTTCGAGCACAAGAGGATGGGAGGTCTACTCCAACCGTTAGATGTTCCAGTCTGGAAGTGGGACTCTATATCAATGGATTTCGTCACAACTTTGCCCACGTCAAAGAATGGACTCAACCAGATATGGGTAGTCGTAGACCAATTGACAAAGACGGCGAGATTTATTCCAATGAAAGACACGTGGAACATGGAGCAAAGGGCAGATGCATACGTCAGAAACATCGTGAGGTATCATGGGGTTCCGAGTTCGATCATCTCGGAAAGAGACCCTAACTTCCTTTCTCACTTCTGGAAGGCGCTTCAAGAAGCACTAGGAACTCAGCTGAAGTTCAGTACTGCTTTCCACCCAGCCACAGACGGTCAGACGGAAAGAACTATTCAGACGCTGGAAGATATGTTAAGAGCCTGTGTCATGGATTTCCAAGGTTCATGGGTCGATAAACTGCCGTTAATAGAATTCTCCTACAATAACAGCTATCACGCTAGCATCGGGATGGCACCGTATGAAGCCTTGTATGGAAGGAAGTGTCGGTCACCACTGTGTTGGAGTGACATCAGCGAGACCGTGGTCATTGGCGCACAAATGATCGAAGACATGACAAATCAAGTACGACTTATCCAGCAAAGAATGAAAGCAGCCCAAGACAAACAGAAGTCATACGCGGATCAGAAGATAAGGCACCTGGAGTTCCAAAGAAGAGAAAAGGCGTTCCTGCGAGTCTCACCTACTAAAGGAGTAACCAGGTTCAACCTGAAAGGAAAGTTATGTCCTAAATTTATTGGTCCATACGATGTTATTGAGAAAATAGGGGAAGTTGCGTACCGACTGGACCTACCATCGAATTTTGGGAAAGTACACAATGTTTTTCACGTATCTCAGCTAAAGAAGTATGTGCCAGATCCGTCCCATGTGTTGGATCCGGAACCAGTGGATTTCGACCCGTCGCTGAACTACGAGGAACAACCTGTCAAGATACTGGATACAAAGACAAGGGATAGGAGAACCAAGAGTGTCAAACTAGTCAAAGTTCTTTGGACCAACCACCAAACGGAAGAAGCAACTTGGGAGGCTGAAGAAGAAATGAGAAAGAAGTACCCGCACTTATTTAATGAGGTACGTGGAGTTCCGGGGACGTCACTCTCTAAAGGGGAGAGGACGCAACCCTCTGTTTGATACTATTACGTTTTAGTTTGCTATTTTCACGCCTTAAGTACCTTTGAGAGATGTTTGAATACATTTGAGATACGTCTGACCTTGAGACTTAGAACCCAAATGAGTCTATGACCACTTAATTAGATGGATGTGACCACGACCTTATTTGGTGTTACGTGTTGCACTACGTATATCTTAAAATGGCTACTTGCTATTATTTGTTACGTGAAATCACTTGTCAGCCGTGTGATATTAATTCTGTTAGATAGTTGTTTGTTAGATTATCAGAGTATCGCGATTAGCTGCTCGATTTTAGCTTCGAGGACGAAGCTTTGTTTAAGGGGGGAAGGATGTAATACCCCGTTTAATTTGTAGGGGTAAAATGGTCATTATAGTAGCATAATAATAATTTTATTGACAAAATAATGTTTGAATATATTTTTGAGTGTTATTTGCAGAAAATTTTAGAATAGTTATTAAATTAACAATCGTGAAGTAATACGATAACGTTTCGTAAATTTAGTTAAAATTATAGTTTTAACGCGTACCCGACCACCGCGAGGTTAGGTGAGCGCGTCACACCCAATCACTAGGAATTGTGGTGCTATACCCACACCTTATACTTTCTCTTCATCACCTCCTTCACCAAGTTGTTACTTCACGGCAAATCAACCGTAGCCGCCTCCAACCCGTCACCGCCCCAATCCTTCAACACCGCCCCCAACTGCTTGGTCCCCAAGTACCCTCTGCCTATATAAGGCCCTCACCAGCAGCCACCACCTCCTCACAACACCAGCAACTACCACCACCACCTTCACCACCGTCAACATCATCATCACCACCATTGTTGTTGTTCGGCAAAAACCCACCACCATCACCACTTTCATATCTCTCTCTCTTTCTCCCTCTCCACCTACCTGCCACCAGAGAACAGTTGCAGCAGCAGAGGAAGAGTGGCAGCAGCCACCCCTCCACCACTGCCGCCATTACTTCCGGCAGCAAGCACCACCCAGCAAACCCACCGTCATTTTCACCCTCTGCTTTGTCTCACCCTCACCCTCTCTCTGTTATTCGAAGATCACCCCATCAGTAAAGAAAAGAGAGAGAAGCAGCGGCACCGCCGTCGTCCTCCCGTCGGGACATCCACCGGCGGAGACCCACTTCACCACCTCTTTCTCCCTCCTCTTCGTCCCACTCTCTCAGCCTCTCTTGCTCTGTTAAGAACCCAGGAGAGGTTAGAGGCACAGGAGTATAGCAGCAGCAGCAAAAGCTATCACTGCCGCTGCCGTCCACCATTGATTCCGGCGACCCACTTGGCCGAGCTCCACCGAAGCTCCTCCACAGCTCTCCCTCACTTCCAGCACTTCCAGTAGACTCCTAAAGCCCCGACTAGGTCAACAGTAAGCTCAGAACCGGCCAAGAAGCCATTAAATCCGGCGGGTGAGCTTCAAGTCCGGCGACTCCGACTTGAGACTTCGACCCGACGCATATCTCGACGGTTTCCGGCCATTCTTGGCCTAGCTACGTACTATACCCTCTTTTTAATTGTTATACATAATCAAAATCAAAACTTGATAGGTAGATTCATGATTAGAAGAGCTAAATTGAGTTGTTCTTGAAAAGGGGGTCAAAGTGTAGTTTTCAGAAATGTTATAACATGGCAAGGGGGGGGGGACTTTTTGATATTTTCAGAAACTATAGGGTGACTAGTGTCTTTTAATATAACTGTTTTAATATAAATAAGGTTTTTGTTGATTTTTAATATAAATTAGAGTTTATATAATTAAACCACACTTTTAGTTAAAAAGAAAATAATAAAAATAATAATAATAAAATAATAAAATTTTGGGTTTAGCAATAACTTCTAAAAATAGTAGTTTTCGTCCTCATCTCGGAAAATTGATTCGGGTAAAGAAATAGTAAACGGGTTGTTTAAAACTAAAATAGAAACATTTTTGTAAAAAGCTTCTAATAAATATTGTTTAAATCACTTAGCTTATAAAGTGTTTGTTAACTTGTAAAATTAGACTTTTCTAAATAATATAGTATCGTGTGAAATTTTCTTAAAAACGTAATAGTTGAAATATCACTTTGTCCTTATAGTTCAAATTAGTTCTTAAGTATAATTTCTTTAGCTCATATTTTTATTAATCTAATTAGTCACTTTTAAATAATAATAATAATAATAATGATAATAATAGTTGTTTAAAAATAGATGAGTTATAGCATTTCTAGGAAATTATAAATGGGTAATAAAATGACAGAAATATAAATAGTGGGGTTTAAGTTGATATAAATACTCTTTAAGGACTTATAGCATTTTATTTTGAATTTTTGTTGATGTAGAAGACACGATTTGTAGGTGACGCTTTGTAGGCCCGAGCCACTGCTAGGACGTGCTTTTGCTACGGGAAGTAAGGTAAGTGAACATGCCAAGCCTTGCGTGCCAAGCTCCTTCCGTGTCACAAGTTGATTTAATAATTGTCTCGAAAAGTGTTTGTTATTTATTTATATGTTTATTTCAGTTTTTCTTACATTTTAAAGAAGTTGTTTTGCTTGAAATTCTCACACGAGAAATTATAATAATGCGTAATTAACTTAAGGTGGAAAGAGTTGTACGGGAGAAGCGTATTATTGTCGTGTTAACTTCGTTCACTCAGCCTGTGATTAGATTGGTCGTGTTGGCTTCGTCCACTCGACCCGTTTTTATTTTAACCCGGTCGCAACCTGCCGGGTCGCTCTATGTACTCACCTCTCTGGCCGCGAGGAGTCTTAGGGGGGTGCCGGCACTTAAGGTCATGGCTGCTAGTGATAGTATAGTAGATTCTTCCCCGTATCAACACAGTTAATAATACAGTTTCCATGAGATTTGTATATTTAAGGAAGAGAAGAAGAAAGAGATTGGGACTAATTCTCCCCGTTTGAAAGTTGAGGAAGGAAGATCAAGAGAATGAGAATTTTTATAAGTGTTCTTACTGGATGCATCAGGTTCAGTCTTACAGTTTTACAGTATTTATTTGAGTTTCTGATTTACTCAGCAAGTTTACATTTTTATGATTTAGTTCCTTTGTATATTTATTATGAAAATAAAGTTATGCTTCGTCTTCTGTTTTACAAGCCTGGGTGTCACTTACTCAGTATTTCCATGCTGACTTTGAAAACTGTGGTTCCTGTTTTTCTTCCCACTGCAGGTTTAGGAGCTGAAGACTAAGGGGTAGCTGGGTACGAGACTCACGTAGACGGATTTCATCACGAGTAGAATCTAGTATGGTTTGCAAGAATATTGTGGTAGTTTTGGAAACACTTGTGTAATATGTAGAGACTTATGTACAGATTAATATTATGTATTAAATAAATAAGTTGGGATGTTATGCTTTTGATTTCCGCCGTTACTTTTAGCATCGCCCTCCCGGTCTTGTCCGATCCGGATAAGGGGGTTGTTGCATAAAGGATAGATTTAAACCAATTAATAATGTTCCCTGATGTGTGATAGTGTATTTCAACGCACTTATGTCCCAACCGGACAAACTTAAGGGAATAAGAGTTGATCCACGTAATATAAAAGGTTTTCGTGAGGCTCTATCATGGAATGGTCTTTTTTAATTGGGCTACATCGGCTACATTTTTTCTTGGATTAGCAACCCGATAAAATGGTGAAAAAATTTAGGAACGGCTAGACCGTGTTGTAGTTAACCCATCTTGGCTTCTTATGTCACAAGAAGCGGAAGTGTACCATCTCACGGCCACAGTTTCAGATCACAAGCCGATAAAGATTTCCTTTAATGCTGACACAAATCAAGGAAGAAAGCCAAAAAAGATATTATAGTGTGAGTGTACGTGGCTTCGTTACTACCAATGTGAAGGCCATATCCGTGAATGTTGAAGACATTCTTATGTTGACGAAGATCTATAAGGCCGACTTTTGGATTTGGCGAGGAGCTTAACACGTTAGGATAAGGAGGTGTTTCGAAGTGTCACAAAACAACTCATAATAACTCGGGAGAGAATCGAGGTAATGTATAGAAAGCCTTATTCTCGACCAACAGTAGAAGAGATTATTAAATTGAAAGAAGAGCTAAACCACCTCTTATTCCGCGAAGAGGAAAAGTGGTTACAACGCTCACGTATCAATTGGCTTTGTAAAGGGGACTGTGATATCGACGGGCTTTATTCCAGCCTCGTAAAGGGGGCTTCGTAAAGGGTACCCTAAATCTCTAGAGGATTGTCACGGATGACGTCAAACCTAGTTAAAGAAGGTAGAACAAGTCAGCTTCACTACACATTACTGGTCGCATCTGGGACGGAACCCATATGCGACGGGCCTTATTCCAGCCTCCAAGACAGTAGAACTCCCTGGACCCTGTTCGAGGTACCCTGTTTCAGGGTCCCTCCATGTGTGAGATGGTACGATCTGATGCTTTCAGAGCACAATGGTGATGACACATGTAAATTTGTGATGGGTTCACGTGGCAGTGACCCAGTGCCTTACTTTTGACTGTCTACACAGGGCCAAACAAACAAGAACCAAAAGTCGCAGCCCAAAGGCTGCTATTTACCACTAACCCTCTAATAACATATGAGATCCTGAAGCTCGAAAGTTTTCAAAATGACACAACAAAGTGACTACACCCCAACTAGGAAGATGAATAAAGTTACATCCACTCGTTCATACTAGAAAGTTCCTTCAACGAAGGAAAACAAGATCGCCCATTATTACGGGACTCACGTAGACGAATTTCATCACGAGTAGAATCTAGTATGGTTTGCAAGAATATTGTGGTAGTTTTGGAAACACTTGTGTAATATCTAGAGACTTATGTACAAATTAATATTATGTATTAAATAAATAAGTTGGGATGTTATGCTTTTGATTTCCGCCGTTACTTTTAGCATCGCCCTCCCGGTCTTGTCCGAGTCGGATAAGGGGGTTGTTGCAGGTGGTATCAGAGCAGGCAATCCATAAAAAGGGAATTAAAAACCTGTAGGGCAACCAAAAATGAATTTAGGGCAAGATAATTAAAAATTGGAAAGCCGTTCGGGTTATGGGTAGCTTAGGAGAGTGGCCTTGAGTATTTCCGCCCACCCACATCCTATTTGCAAGTTTCATGAGTTATTATTACTATCTCTGATCATTATAGTAAAAAGGAGGAAAGCGGAATTTGAATTATATTGGATGAGTTACAGACATGAGCATTATGTGCCTTATTATAGAATTTCTATGTTATGCGTGTTATTTTATGCTGGATTTATTTATTGTGAACTCACGACGTGATTATTGAAGTTTCCGCGACCTTAACCAAGGATACCATAGGGCGTGACTAATAGACCACTCCGTTATCGCTATATAGGAAATTTTGAACAGGACAGATGGATGATAACATCTCCATGGAGCAATTCTTCACCCAAATGACCCAGATGATGAATAATGGGGGACAGACATGGACTAACTGGGCCAAGAAAGTAGCTGAAATGAAACCAATGGAGTTCACTGGGAGAGAAGATCCTGTCGAGTTAGAAGACTGGATCGTGGAAATGGATAAAATTCTGGAGACAATAGAATGCCCCGATGATAAGAAAGTCCATTGCGCAGTCTTTTACTTGAAGAGTGAAGCAAACCTCTGGTGGAGGAATGCACGGGAAACACTCCTGGCTGATCCCAAATTCAACTGGGAAGCACTTCAAACTGCGCTCAGAGCACGTTTTTACCCTCACCATGTGAAGAGGAGTAAGGAACAGGAATTCCAGAACCTGCAGCAGGGGAACGACTCAGTGGTCACTTTCTTCTCTGTCACTCCGGTTTGAGTTTTGACACTATTCATGTGGTCACTTTGACCCGGTGTTTTGTGTAGCAAAACGATACAATTTTTTGATATTTTGTTCCTGGCGTTGTAGAGTAAAAGTTGCTATAACACGGTGAAAAAATTAAAAAAAAATTGCATCGTTTTGCTATCCAAATCGCCCAGTCAAAGTGACCCAGATACCAGTCAAAAAGTCAAATCAGTGTGATAGAGGAGAAACGGAGGAAGTATAACGGACTTTATGCATGGTATGGGGGCAAATTTGTCTAAAAAATTTGTAGTTTGTGAAGATTCTGAACCTGAAAGGGGTGTATGTGAAGACGCGTCATAGCTGAGCGGGGTGAAAGTAGAATTTACCGAGACTATAGCTCCCCCAATCATCATCTCCTCGTCAAACCCTATCTCTCTCGTCTCTCTCTATACGTTTTCCCCCTTTTAGATCGGCCTCATTCCCCATCTCTCTCACCCCGGTCGTGCCCTAATCTCATCTTCTTCCTTCTGGTCACACCTCCATTGATGAACTTCGTCACACCGTACGGTCCTAGGGTTTATGCGACCCCAGAGTTGACCCTCTTTTGATGATTCCTTCTCTGCCCTAACCCCCACCGTTTCTCAATTCCGGTCAATCCATGGACGGATCTGCGGCGGATCTCGTCCCGCCTGATTCATGGGAGGTGGCTGACTTGGAGGCCAGTGTGAGCAGGTTGATGCTCTCTTCAAAGAAGAGCTCTTCTTCTTCTTCTGATTCGCCATCGTTGTCTTCCTCTGCTTCTCAACAAGTCGCCGATGCTTCGGCTTCGGCTTCGTCGTCGTCGGCGGCTGCGACTGTTGCTGTGCGGAAACCTGGAGGGCAGTCTGAAGATGTTGTCAATTCGGTGGATCAGTTCCTTCGGGAGGCACTTCAGAACCCTCGGGAGAGGCTCTCTGGTAAGAACTAAACCATTTGGGTACTTGGTTTGTTTGATTTTCCATTCCAGTACATGAATTGGTTTACTTTGCTTAATTTGAAGTTTCTGCCTGCTAGCGTAAGCATGGTTTTCTCAAACTTTGCGTTAAGTCTTTGGGGTTTTCAATTCTGCTTGATTCGTGTCATTTTTTGTATTGTCACTGAGTTTCCAACATTGCATTAGAAGCTAGTTACTGTTTGACTGTGGGTTCACTGGAGTATGTGATTTGATTGTTTTGATGGGGTTCTATTTCATTAAAACATAGCTATGTACTAATATGGAACATGTGATTTAATCTTTCAGTGTTTACGCTAGATTAAGTTTCTGCTTGCTAGCGTTAGCATGGTTTTCTCAACAGTCTCATCCAGGAACTTCAGGACTCATTTCCTCTCTCCTGAAATTGATATGCTAAAGAAACTCTGGGGTTTCAATTCTGCTTGATTCGTCTCCTTTTTTGTATTGTCACTGAGTTACCAAATTGCCTTAGAAGGTAGTTACTCTTTGACTAGGGTGTGTTCTGTGGGTTTACTGAAGTCTGGAGTGCTTTGATTTGATTGTTTTAACGGGGTTTCTATATCATTAAAGCATAGTTTATGTACTAATAAGGAACATGTGATTTAATCTTCCAGTGTTGAGGATGGAGCCCCAATAGCATACTACCCGTATATGAATTGGTTTTCTTTGATAATTCTGAAATTTCTGCTTACTACCGCAGCATGGTTGTCTTAGCAGTCTCGTTCAGGAACTTCAGGACTCATTTCCTCTCTACCGAAATTGATATTCATACATAATCTTTGCTTTTTAAGTGTCTGGGGTTTTCAATTCTGCTTGATTCGTCTCATTTTTTCTGTTGTCACCGAGTTCCCAACATTGCCTTAGATGCTAGTTACTGTTTGACTAGGGTGTGTTATGTGAGTTCACTATATCTGGATTGCTGTGCTTTGGTTGTTTTAATGGGGTTGATATCTTGAAAACATAGTTATGTACTAATATGGAACATGTGATTTAATCTTTCAGTGTTGAGGATGGAGCAAGATGTTGAGAAGTTCATTCGGGATCCTACTCAACAGCAAATGGAGTTTAACCAATTACCAACTTCCTATCTACGGTTGGCTGCCCACCGCGTTGCCCAACACTACTCGTTGCAGTCAATGGTTCTGTTGGATAATAACTTGCCTGATGGTTCTGGCTCTAGAATTATTGTCCGAAAGACTTCTGATTGCCGCCGGCCTTTAATACGCCTGGCAGACATCCCTGTGAATTTGCCAACAGAAAATAGTGGCGTGGTTAAGGTTGCTATTAAACAAAGGCCCAATAAGAAATCACACAATGCTGGCGGCTCAGGTTCGCAATCTGGAAGGTCCAATAGTTCAAAAAGTGTGGAGGAAAGAAAGGAGGAGTACAATAGGGCTCGTGCACGAATATTTAGTTCCAGCAATCCTACTGGGAATACTGGAGGGAGATCAGAAAGTGCGCCAAGAATGCAGAGTAGTTTCCAGCATAATCTTTCAGGTGCATTGAAGGCAGAAGAGAGCTCTGTCTCAGGAGGATCTGATGCTCAGATTGGCAGGGGTTTAGTTGATTCTTCATCAAGTAGCAGTAGATTAACTAGTTCTAGAGTAGAGAAGCAGGAGCCAGTTGGTACATTTAGGACAAACAATAGGGTTGCTATATATCGGGACCGTGAATTCGATCGCAAGGACCCTGACTATGATAGAAGCTATGACAGGTATGTTCGATTGTTCATCCTCTCCTAATACCTCACCTGTTTAGGATGTTACTCACCTACTGCGAGTTTTTTCCTGGCAACACATGAGATATAGGAAAGCAGAAAGAAAGAGAATGATAAGGCAAAGAAGATATAATTTGGAAGTAGTTTTATCAATATAACCATATAAACTATTACTCAAAAGCTTGAAAAGAAATTCCTAGCTTTATACTAGCATTGATATAGATGGTTTCCACTCAGTTGTTATTAGGTAGATGTCAGTGAAATCTCCTAGATGATGCATATTACACAACCAACCACTTCATATCTATATTTGACAACCATGACAACTCATACACCAGGAGTACTAGATATCTGAACTTTTTATTTGAGTCATACACCAGGAGTACTAGATAACAGAACTTTATATCTGAGTAAGTAGGGTTACATGTCTTATTGAACTTACTATTTAAGTGCAACATTTTTCAGTATCTCTTGTTCGTCAAACTTGGCTTGCGTTGTGGGTCTGTTAGAGTTCTCCTAGGCAGGGAAATTTGTGAATAGGAGTTTAAGTTGTGACAAGCAGATGATGGTGCTCTTCAATGGACGTTCCTATGTCAAGATTTCTTGTTCGTCAAACTTGACTTGCTTTTCTGGTCTGTTAGATTTCTGCTAGGCAGGCAAATATGTGAATAGGACTTTAAGTTGTGACAAGAAGATGATGATGCTCTTCAATGAAAGTACCTATGTCAAGATCTCTTGTTCGTCAAACTTGGCTTTGCGTTGTTGGTCTTGTTAGAGTTCTCCTTGGCAGGGAATATTTGCGAATAGGAGTTTTAAGTTGTGAAAAAAAGATGATGATGTTCTTCAATGAAAGATTAGACTACATTAGTCAGTATTATCTCATACTCTCTCTTCTTGTTAGATGTGAACATTTTATGCCATGCCCTCATGTTCAGAGTGCGTTGTGATAGATTTTGCAAACTGGCCAACAGTGAAACTGTGATAACCGGTTTGTCAAATGTGCTGAAAGGTAACACATGTTGGTGAAGTGCCCCTAATCCATAAAAGAATTGTGAACCAGTCTCTGCCCGTGCAACGATGTTCCTGAATCAAGCTAGAGCATGTCACAAAAGCTCGTAGCTTGTGGCGACCAATTTTCTAAAATCTTCTAAAATATTTCTCACTTCCTGATCTCCAACTGTTACTCTTTTTGTCCGGTTGAATGAGTAGATCTCAAGCTTTTCTTCGGTTAAGAAGTTTTAGAAAATGATAAACCAGATTAAAAAAAAATCTATACTAATATATAAAACCAGCCTGGTTTCGGAGAAAGCTTTTCTTTCCATTCCAAGATTGCTCATACTTCTTAAATGATATTAGAGTACTATAAAAGTTGTGTAGATTGACTAAGCACCACCATTGCATAAAAAGGCTCCATTCTTCTCCTAAAATGTATCCACCACCCCACCTTGTATCTTAATCTGCTTACAACTGTTTGAACTGAAATTTAAATCCAAGAAAAAAAAAGATATGCATCGAGTGTGCCACGTGCTCGTGTATAAGTAAAGGATTTTCTCTTTATGCCATTCTTGAAGGAATTTGAAGTAATATTTGATGTAGAAAATGAGAGTAATTATAATGCACCAAAACATATAGTATTAAAGAAAATGGGAATGCACAAGTACTATTATATCAATAGTATTACTATTTTAACATAAAATCTTCACCGTAGAATATTCAATAAACAAAGCAAGCTCGTTCGCCATGCATTACTAGAAAGGACTTAAAAGTAGCATCAACTGTTGTCTATACTCTCATCCATACTCGAATGAGCAAACGCTGTTTACTTCTTACCTTTCAACAAAGTAAAAATACCAGAAGGCTAAGAGCACACAATGTTAAACTAGATTGCTGATTTCGAAGGACCTTGCCCAATTAGGATTGGATCTGTCTACGCCCCCTTTTGTGCAATATTCTATGGGCAATGTTTGTATGATTCCTCCAAAGTTGTATGTTCTTCATCATCCCCCAATCCATATACTCCCGAGGGTTGAATACACTCCCCGGATTGTATTGGCTGTTCGTGATGCTAACATTCGAGTCTCATCCGTCGTATTCAATGCGTACTTCAAAAAATAAACACTTCTCTGATCGTATTGGCTGCAGATGTTTCCTGACAACCATGAATATTGGTATTCGACTCAGTATTGTTGGAGCGCATGTCCTGTCACCTCACCACCTATAATGGCACTAGTCTATAACCTGCAAAAGCACAATGATATACCATGGATTGGTCAACCTCACACCGTTAAAAACAAAGATATCATGGAATTTACCAAAACTAATGAGCATAAGGGGACTGTTTTACAGTAAAGACCTGTTTATATCACGTTAAATAGGATGTGGAACCCAGATACATGTATGACTGCCTATCCACATTTTCTAAAGATGAGTCCACATAACTACCACTAGAGTAAACTCAGTATCCTAAAGCATGGATTTTAGGGATACGTCTATCCTTATCACCAAAGGGTATAGGTCGATGATGGGAATGCCAAAGATGGACTGTAAACTCAGTATCATTTGTGTTTAAGAGTGGGCAATATAGACATTATACCAGATTCACTCCAGAAAGTAGTAAAAGACTAGTGCTTCTTAGAGGACCAACAAATAGAGAAGTTGGTAAAGGTAGTTGTTACAACCTCTCTTCAAATAGAAGTCCTGGCACAACAACTAATAAGCCCTCAAGTTTTTGGAGTTACTCGTGTACTTTTACTTCCAATAATCCAATTTCAGAAGTTTTCTCAAAATCTGGAAGTAGTATCAAACTTGAAAAGGATGACTCCCAAAGTCAGTTTGCTCTTGGGTCACAGTAAAATAATTCCTACTGATGGGAGAAATTGTAGATGACAACATTGTTCGAGGGTCAATGATAAACTGGGCGAATCATTGGACCGGTATACTTCAACAATTGCCTCTATGTTGTGAGTGTTAAATCCATCATTCTTTCTAGGTTAGAGTGGTATGAAATGGAACCAGAAGTTCTCCAAAGAAGAACCTTATGGTCCGGAAAACTTGATTCTATGGACCATACTTTGAAAGTTAAGATTATGATGAGGGATTGTTATTTAGTGGAGGGCTTCACTCCAAAGAACTTACAATTCTCTGCCTGTCATTAAAATTTACTCTCAACCATTTGAAAATTGATGCGAGATACACTCCAAGTAGGTAAAAGGTCTCCACTCCAACTTATTTACATTGTAGATTGCTTAGCTAGATGACAGGGTAAATATCTTGAACAAATTATAGGATAGTGCGTTTTATTGTGAAGAATAAGAGGTTAATTTGCCTTGATGTTCAGTGCTATAGTAATTCAAAAGTAAAAGCGTTATCTGTAGGAAAAGAGCTACGGGACCATTCCACAATCAAGAGGGTGGTCACCCCCGCATTTTCCTTTCTGGTTATGGAATTTGCCTAGACATAATGCTTCAATGTTTTGACCATTAATTCAGGAAATATACTTTTCAGCCTTGATAACTTCTCGTTCTCTCTGCTTAATGGACTCTTTTGGACTGCTTTTCATATCTGGCTAAATTACATTCTTTTGATCCTCCCAACTTTATTCAACCTGTTGAAGCACTTTTCTAACTCCTGACAAGTGGGGAGATTTATGGAAATCAGAGTTTTTTTTTCTTTTTCTTTTTTTTTTTGAGCCATAAAATAGGTCCTTTCAACCACAAGCCTGTATGCCTATTTTGCAGAAACTCTTCTTTGTTGGTTCTTTTTTTTTTTTTTTTTTTTTTTTTTTTTTTTGCTGCTTTTTACCCTTTATTTCTCCAAATCTTCATTTTTCCTACATGTAGTATCCTCAACTGCACAAATATCTCCTCAAAGGGCGTTTAATCCCATTCAAACTTTTCGCTACTGCCTTACTCACATAGTTGAGACTAAAAGTGAGTGTGATGGTTTGTCTTTTAATCAGATATGTGCAGAGGTTTGACCCTGGATTTGGATTCAATGGAGGGGCTTATGCTATTCAGCCCATGTACACCCCTGCTGTGAACTACAACACCGAGTTCCCCCAGTTAGGCTCGTCTCATAGGCCGTTGATATCCACCGAACATCAACCTCGGCCAGTCCCTCAACACCTACCTGGTTCGTGGATTGCATCACCGTCAGGACCTGGTGGAATTGGCTATGGTCATCCAGACACCTTGATGTCGCCATTTAGTTCCAGTCATGTTGGTCCACGCTCCACTTCTGGCTTATATTTGCATACAGCTCCATATCCTTGCCAGCGACCTGGAATGCAGTTCATGGTTCCTCATGAACAGGTTCACCAACACTTCGGACAGGTAAAAATCTTTGGTTTTCAAATTGACATCAGTATCTTCTGTAATGGTTTGACCGGTTGTACGCTGCAACTATTCTATCAACTTGTTCTTCACTTCTGATTTCATGACCCACTGTCTTGCTGTGAACTGACCTGCATCATTATGACACAAACCCATGCATTATATTTGAAGAACGCCTTTTTCAAAATACCTCAAGTTACAGCTCAGCTTGTTACATATGATTGTTCAACCACAAATGATAGAGAGCACTAGCACCCACCATCCATTTGATTTGTCATCTTTGTTTGTGTTAAATTTCTTGTATGCACGGGACACGGGGCTGACTGTTATTGCATGAGTCTGAGGTGGCACATTCCTTTTTGTCAACTGTTATTTTTACATGCTAAGAACACTCTACATTCACATACTTCACTATTGGAATAATATTTAGTTTCGGCTGGCATGTGTTAAGCATATTACTAATCTTTATTCCTCGATTCTGGGTGGCGTGATACTGTGGGGCTTGGGCCTATATTATGATGACTTAACCACCCGAAAAACTGCCTTAACAATTCTAGATTGGACAAGTGTGCTGCATCGCTGGAGTCACTTCCTGGCCTGAGCTCTATTCAGCCACCTCCCGCCATGATTAATACTCGCATGTACTAACGGATGTAGATTAATAGACCTCTTTCACCAACCATGATACCACGATTGGATCAAGGAAATTCACTTTCACTAAAGAGAAGATTGATAAAAGGTCAACGAAGGTGTTGACCTCTCTGACGCCATTTGTTTTATTACTGAAAATTATCTATAAAAAATTAGATAGAATAACTTCGTCATTGTGGTGGATAATGAAAGAATAAAATGCGGGTAAATACCAATCATTACTACAGGTAAAACCAAGAAACCAATCTGCCTATTCCTCCCAGGAATAGAGGTTGTTGTTTTGCCTTCCGCCTTTGCCTGCGCTAGCTACGTAGATTGAAGGTGATGGTCTTGGAGTGTGGACACTAATGTTATTTTTATTTTTATTTTTGGAAATTGTGGACACTAATGTTCATGGCTAAGAGTTTCAAGCATAAATCCTCAATTGACTAATTTAGTCTCCAAAACCTCGTTTATCAATGCATCAATTACTCCCATTTCCATTATCAGTTCCCTATTAAACCCCTATTGTTGTATTGTTTTAAGTAAAATTTCCAGGTCTGTGAGGGTAACATTCATGTTTTTAGGTGACGTTGATGGTAGATAGGTTTGGATGGGGACTAAACTTAAAATGTTGAATTTAGCCCCCAAAATGAGGCTTCATTAATCGTAGTTACCATTGACTCCCTTTCATAACCCAGGGCTGCTCGCTAACATATTGTATCCGTTAACAAAAAAAAAATAAATAATTCATAACAAGAATCACTCCTTCAAAAGCACTCTTATTAAACTCCAAAGCTGAAAAAACTCATCTCCATAATCAATTCCCAGTTTAGGGCCATGCTTGATCGTCTTTAAAATCCATCAATTTAAGAAACTTGCTTGACGACCATATCACTTCATGATGATTGTGAATGACCACAAATTACCGCCATGCTGGCTGAGTGAATTGTGAATCCCAGTCCTTGAGGCCAATCATTGTCAGAAGGCATCTGCCAAAGTTCGCGTTGTTATGCCTTTGTCTTTGCCATTCAAGGTTACAAGCTGTTAACATTTGCTTGGAGAATTCTGACCACCATTGATTAATTTTAAGGTTGATGTTGTTCTTGGTGTTGTGCTGTATAAAACGTGAAGGCGTTTCTTTGACACAGATTAGTGTGTAGGAGGGAAAGTCACTTAGCTGTATGGATCTCTCAATATTGATATATTCTTTACATTACTGGTTCATGTCTATCTTCAGTGGATCTTCACCCAAAGATTTAACATAAAAATGGGATGTGGAGTTTTGACTATTTAAGCTTGTACATATTCATTATTTAGTATGGGTTAGAGAACACGTTCACTAATAATAATAATAATAATGTGTGATACCTTGTTGATATTAATGTGTGATACCTTGTTGAAATTTTAATCTATGTTATTCGTACATCGGTAGTTCTTCTAAATGTCAGTCAGAAACCGATTAAAGTTGGTATCATGCTGACTAATGCGTTTTTTTTTTTTTTTTTTTTTTTTTTTTTTTTTTTTTTTTTTTGTAAATCTAGTCTCAACAGCAGCAGCAACATGATGCAAGTTTTGGAATAGCCCGGCCCCGCTAAGGGGCTAGGGCATCGCCTGCACCCTGCCAGTGTGTCCTGAGCTTCATGGTGAACAGGCTTTGCTGAAATGCTGCCTGTATCTCTGACATATTGGCAGGCGTGCAGGCATGCGCGGCCGAGGTGGGTCGCGGAGCAGATGGATTAGTCTCGTCAACCTCAATCCATTTCCCCACCTCGGTTTCGACGAGCTCCATGAACGAGTTAGGTGAGGCTCACTGGTTTGTAGTTCCTTGATGAGTTTTACCCTTGAAGACGATGATAATGATGATAAAAGATGGAAGTTGAGGAAAGATTATGTCAGAGCTGAGGAAAAATGTACTCGGTCAAAGTAAGGTATGATGATGTTTCTGGTGAATTGTGTTGTGAATAGTGAAGTTGTCGCTTGCCTGATAAAAATCTTGAAACCAGGTTTATATATCCTGTTTGCTGCAGCATCATCTTGAAACATTGCAGAAGGAAAGTTGGATTTGGATATTCTAGATAGAGGAGTTACAGAATCATCTTGAGGGTGCTCATGTCTGTTCGGTGATTGTTCCTTCATCTAGGCAAGGCTCTGAAAAGTACGACGACTTGGTACTGGTTTTTGCAGCAGCAGCCGCTCCAGCTCTTTCGAGACCAAAATTATGATGTAATATATAAAAGAGACGCATGTATTTTCGTGGTTGATTGTATATTTTTGGTAATCGTCGACATTGTGAACTAAGAAGTATTTGACCTGTTGATACAGACTCTGGTTGCTAGTTGGTTTTTCATGATTTTCTAGGGTTTCATATATAATTGCTCATCTCAAATGCCCATGGTCTGAAAGCTGTGTTAGTTGTCTGTAGTTATATGTGCCACTTTGTTCGCTACTCTTCACAAAGACGAAGATCTGACCTTTGGCTTCTCGAAGCACATATTTATATCCAGATTTGAGAACTTGAATAGAATTCTTGTTTGGCAAAAAGAGGACTGAATTCTTGCAATCATTTTGAAGATCAAGCTCAGTAAAGTTCAACTCGGTTGCCCAGTTATTGCAACATCGTGGAGCAATTTTGACCTCGGATGTTCTTCCTAGAACTCGTTCTAAAGCTAAAGATGTATCTGTCTTCAACTTCGATGGGTTCCACCTGATAGCAACATGAACAGCAACAAGATTTCGATCGTTCAGGTCACCGCTAGCAATCTGATTTGACGGGCAAAGAATCTTTCAGCATTTCCCAAAGAAGAAATTGTATTTTCTTTAGGAGTTCAAGCCTACATATAGATTTCGCTCATATATTTTCCCTTACATCACTTTCTGTTGATGAACTTGGTTAACATCACTTGATCCTTCTGAAAATCTTGAATTCTACTTCATCGCTACTAAATTTGAAAATGCAACCTTATTTCCAGATCTCACCAAGTAGTTTCCATCCTAATAAAAAATCGTTCAATTGTTTTTAGTTACAAGGGAAGAACTCTATTCTATCATGGTGCCAGGAGGAGACCCGGCACTCGGACTCGAGACCTCGTTGGGCTGGCGAGTTCACAGATTGTTCAATTGCTCACCAAATAGTTGGAGTGGCCTGTGGGTGAACACCGAGCTCATAACCCTTTTGGCGTCATGGAGAGACAGGAGAGTATTGGAGACTACGAGATGATATTTGGAAGGACTTATCCTGAAAGTCATTAAAATTCAGAAGTACGTTCAGCAATTTACCCAAACATAGTGGGAAGGAAATGTAATTATCATATCCTATAAATCCAGAGAAACGAGAAATCAACAACATTTTGTTAATCTCCCATCTTCATCCCCGAGATCCATCTCCTCTCCTGAGAGTCCCCCATTTTGGATCTCGGCAAACCCTAGCTTTTCACACAACCATTTCACTCCAGCGACCACACCAGATCCGTCCAATTCAGATTCAGACCCTCTGATCATCACCTTCTACGTCTCGGATTCCCCAGATTCAGATCGAATTCGGATTCGGAACATCGGCTTCGATCGGCTCACCATGGCGAAGGAATTCAACGTCCCGCCGGTGGTCTTCCCCTCCGGCGGAAACCCCTCCGTCGGCGCACAACAACGCCGCCAAGCAACGGCGCCGTTTCAGCCCACTCGCTCCGCAAACCCTAGCATCCCCTTCATGTCCTTCGACATCGGCTCCGCCGCCGCCTCCACCTCCTTCTCCGCCCCTCAATACGGCGGCAACATGACGGCCATCGGCGGCGGCGCCGGATTCGACGACGAGCCACCCCTCCTCGAAGAGCTCGGCATCAACACTCGTCAGATCTGGAGCAAAACGACGTCGATTCTCAACCCCTTCCGAATCAAAACAAACCTCCACGAAGACGCGGATCTATCTGGACCGTTCCTTTTTTTGATGGCTTTCGGTTTGTTTCAATTGCTCGCCGGGAAGGTACATTTCGGGATCATTCTCGGTTGGGTTACAGTTGCGTCGCTTTTTTTATATGTGGTGTTTAATATGCTTGCTGGGAAGAATGGGAATTTGGATGTTTACCGTTGCTTGAGCTTGATTGGTTACTGTATGTTACCGATGGTGATTTTATCCGCGATTTCGCTGTTTTTACCGCAAGGTGGGATGGCTGTGTTTGTGATGGCTGGGGTTTTTGTGATTTGGTCGACGAGGGTTTGTACGAGGCTGTTGGTTGAGCTTGCTTCTTGTGGAGATGAGCACCGTGGGTTGATTACGTACGCGTGTTTCTTGATCTACATGCTCTTCTCGCTCCTGGTGATATTCTGAGTGAGCTTTACTGTATTACTATCGTTTGAGTTTGGTATTGGTCGTCTGAGTATGTGGTTTTACATTGTTCGCTATGAGTTGATAATTTTTAGTTTAGGTTTAATGTGTGTGTTGGCTTTTTGTAACTTCATCGGGTGACTAATTTGAAGCTACAATGAGCATTTCCACATTTTGTGGTCCATTCATACATGCCCTGGTTACTCTTGTTTGATTGGTATTGGAATTTTACGTAATGTGATATGATGAGAACTTGTTCTTGAAGCGATCCTTGGTTGATATGTTGAGAACTTGTTCTTAATTGATATGTTGGACTTTTATTGGTGTCATTGAAGATATAAGACAGTTCATGCTTCGTACTACTAAGTTTATGGTGCTGGACTAGTTATTTTCCCTTTCATGGTGTTTCCATTGGAAGCATGCTTAACAAATATAAACTAACATTGTAAATTGCAATGGATTACACAACATAATGCTTGTTTAAGATAAACAATTGAGTTTAGGTGAAAGAGTTGAATAGCCTAGAAAGTGGTAGGGAGGCATTCTGTGCGCTGCTAGAAAGGGCAGTGCATCCCTAAGTGCCATCAGGCAGTTATCCCTTTAAGTTCGAACCTGATACTAAGCCAGGGCATCCACAATAGTAAGGCACGTGGGATTGTCTTAAGTTGCGTTTGCAGATGATATCAAAATAGTACTATGCATGACAAAAATTAAAACTTCTTCCTCTATTCTCTCATATTTGGGAATTATCACAATCCCCACAAACTTCAAATCTTGAACTGTGGAAGGTAAATAACAAAACAATAGGTGTAGGTTTCTGTCGTACTTGATCACTTGAATCGCATTTAGTTGGTTATAGTCTCAGCTAGAATAATATCAGTGAACTCAGTTCTTTGCTTTGAACTGGACATTAAAAGTTAGGGCAACTGCCAGTGCCACAAGTTCATTACTGGCATTATAAAAAGTTTGTGGTTTGTCCTTTTAATGGTATGCACTCGATCAAATCATGAGAGCTTCCTTGGAGAAGCCCAATCTCATTGTCATGGTTGGATCCTTGGTCTATCCTCCGTTGGGTGAATCCTTGAAGGGCAGGGCCGACCTAACACTTTTGGAGGCCTTAGGCAAAATACCAAGATGAGGAAAATTTTAGAAATTTTGTATATGAATTTTTTCATTATATTGGTGTTGAGAATTAAGATTACCACTTTATAAACTATATGCTGGTTTATAACTATTGGTACTGTATTTTTGCATATACTTGGAAACCTACTAAATCGATTTCTTGAAGACAAAAGTATCTATAACATATTGACTGTTCTCAGTCTGGAGTCTGGACCTGGTGACGTGTGCTAAATTTGTAATGCAAAAGAATTATGAGATAACAAATTTATAAACAATGTATTGTGTTTACAAAGGTGTCATTCTTCTTTTATATTATAACTCATTTATTGGGAATTCTATGAAATATGTGTCTACTTGTCTGTTTGTTTAGTCTAGCAAATGGCCCACTTTGATAATGTGATTAGCGAGCCCTTAAAAGAAAAAAATCAAAATGATATGGAAAGATAAGGCCTTCTCATAATCGAGGGCATATGTAACGGGCCTAGCGCATCAGCTGGCTAGTTCAATGGCATATTTGACTTATGCCGGAGAATGCTCGTCTTTGCTCCTCATGTGATTGCCTTCCTTTTCCTTTTGAGGGTATGTGATAGATATACAAGGCAACAACAATATTGTGCAAAATGTGTAGTTGTCTTACTAACTTGAACCATTGACAACAATCTAACCCACAAGAATCGACTGAACTAGAACATCAACTGCTACACACCATTATTAGAAAAAGCTCGTGGGTTAGGGCTATTAATGGCCATGCACTCGTTCTAATCATTTAGGTCTCTAGGGAAAATTCCTAGCACGGGCTACCACCTCTTGACTCCCACTGAGATGAATTCCCTGAATGTGCATGAAGCTAATACTGTGCGAGAGAACTCTCACCTTGATCCATTTATGGTCATAGGTATGAGCACTTCATTTTGTGACGAATGGTTAGGTAGTTCTATTTGCCATCTTATGATATACATTAGTACCCATGCGTATATTTCTTGAGGATACGACCACATTTAAGAGAGTAACGTGCATTTACTAGTTTTGATAATGCTTGATGAATGGTGATATACTGAAAATTAATGATTAGAATATATATGATTTTCCATGTTTATAGATTTTTTTAATAGTTTTTGGTTTTGGCCAATTTGATTCGTAATAGTTCACTAGTCTGTGGTTGGCGCAATACCTGCAGCTCGGTATTGTCTTGAATCTCACCATATGTATTAAGAGGAACACCTAGCATGCCTCCCTATCACTAGGCTAGACTGCTAGACTATTTGATGCTTTAAGCTCGTTTACATTTTGCGATTAATAAAAATGTCAAATTGGTTTATCCATTGTACTTCTTGTTGTCGTACTAGTTTAATGGTGATGTACTTTCTCAAAAGTCTCTCCCTGTTCATGTTATGTGCAGTTAGGGTCTGTTTGCATTACGACTACCGTACATTTTAGTTCCTTGAGAAATTTAGAGGTTGAGCTGGGATTTTTATGTTTGTTATGTAGAAGACACCCTCTGAAATCTGAATTGTTTCATGTTGATGCACTTAACTAATGATGACTTGTGAGCTGGATACACATCCATTTCTTATGGGACTAACAGAAACATTTGTTTAGTTGCTTCAAATTGTTTGTTGATATGGTTCCACCGTCAAGTTTAATGATCTTCTAGTGACCTTGCTTTCAGTATTTTAGGTTGTTCCAGATTACACCCCCATGTTTATTATTAATCTTTGAAAGGCCCAAATCCAATGGCAGGGGTTCTGCCTTTTGGTCATAGTTGATCATCTTTCACATTCTACTTGTGATCTGTTGGCTTAAAAAATGTTGTCTCTCATTATCTTATCTAGTAGGATTTGTAGGATGTATTGACATGATACATTGGAATTGCTTGTTTGTTGATGCTCTTTGTATGTGATAAGGAAGCAATAACCACACTGTTTAATGTACAGTCTTCATTCATGTATACCGTATTTTCCTTTTAAAATTGATATTTGATTTTAGTTCATGATTTTAAGACCAGTTTACCATAAGAATCTGACGTGAAGTTGATGTATCATCAGTAGAAGCACAAATACATAAACTGGCTGCTCAGAATGTTAGCAATTTTGTGGTTAGCGGCCTTGGGTTAGGAAAAAGAAGTATTGCATCTTGTTTTCTAGAAATCTGGAAGTGTATAAGCTTTTATCTCACTAGATTTGCTCGAAATTTGGACCTCTGTCTAGAACTATGTATTGTAGGGTACCTTAAGGCGTTGAGCCTCTTGCATACAGAATAAACTGTAGAGTTTCTGGGTCAATAGCATCTTCCTTTAAGAATTGTTGGACTGTTTTAAGCTGGTTGGTTAATACTTGTGCGGACGAGCCGAGGTAAGTTTTAAATGTTAGGTTTTTTAGTTCTTCTCTAGATCCTAGTGACAAGATCAATTAGGATTCACAAGAGGATGATACATTATTTGTTATAGAGCACACCGGCTGTCAGTTCCCTTAATGGAATTTGATATAATGGGCTAGTTGTTCAAAACCCTTTCTGCAGATGTGGTGAACTGCACTTGCTATGAAGCTGCTTTGATTAAGTTAGAATAACCTGCTAGTGTTTACGTGTTGGAGATAACCTGGAAAGTGTGGTTCTCGTTTTATTTATTTATTTATTTATTTTAAGAGTATGACTTCATCCTCGTATGATGTGGAGTTCACTTACTTTGAAGTCTACTACTGTTCTCAAGCGCTGATGTTCTCGTTTTGCCAAATAGATGTCAGGCAGTTATTTCTATCGTGTGTTCTATAGGTTTTACTGTACTGGAAGTCAGTAAAATCTCAACTCATACTCCACAAACTACAAACGTTGACATTGTGCGATGTGCGGATAGGTCCTCCACCTACAAGAACCCTTTATGGCCCTGTTTGGATCTCAGGGTTTTGTTAACCTCCACAAAAAGTTAACCAAACTTTAACCCAAAATTTGTAGGACCCACATTCCACTCATTTTTCTACTCACATAAAAGTCAAAACCTCAAAATTAAAACCATCAAATCCAAACATCCACCTAGTTTGGTTAACCAAACACGCCCAACCATGTTATCCAAACAGGGCCTATATTTACCTTTCTGTTCTTGAAATACGTCGGACCTGTGTACCCTTGCTCATCACCTTGCTTGTGTCAAGGAGATAACTAAATTTAGACAAAATGGCAGGAGAATATCACTCCTACTTTTTCAACACATCTCTAAGAGCATGTTTAGTGAGGTTCATGTATCACATTTGATGTGATTTTCCAGTAGCTTGGTAAGTGGAAGTGAAACATAGGGCGCTTGGAGGTATCTCTCGTGCCTATAGGGAACTTATAGTGGCACTTCCTACCAAGGCCCTGCAAGCCTTTAGGTAAAGTGCCTATGGGGAACTTAGTAGTAGCACTTCCAAAAAAAATAAAAAAATAGTAGGACTTCCTACTAAGACCCTCTAAGGCTTTTGGTAAAGTTGTGGAAGAGGAGCATATGACCAGAGTCAACACTATAGAAAGGTTATAGAACTTGAACGGAGGTAACACCTCGTGCCTTCAGGCTCTTTTTTGTCATTTAGAAATTATTTTTGTCGTCAACCGAGTTGGAACCCGAGACCTCATGCCCACTTGAGCTATTACCCTAACTGGTGCGCTATTCTTTTAGTTATGGAGTATTATTATTGTAATTAGAGTGCCATTATGCTTCATACTTTATTTGTCATTTTTGTATTTCACATACTATATGTCGAGACAATTATTTTTAGGTAAAAGACATTTTCCACCCTCCGACTATGGAGAAAACACATTTTGTCGCTTGATTTATGGAAAAAGACATTTTGCACCACTGTTAACGGATGGAGGGTGGACATATACCACCCTTCTGCTACAATCGTTTAGTGGAGGGGTGCAAACTAACTTTTTATAACAATTTTACTCTTACGAATTGTGGACAAATAACTCATTTTTTTGTTTATTATTGAATTCATCATATTCTTGTTCTTGTTCGTGGTGTTTTTGAGCACCACCTCCACCACCGCCAACACCAACAACAACAATCTGAAAAGGAAACATTATTATCTCCTTTATTCTCCGGATTTGGCTACATGGATCAAATTTCATGGCAAATAGATTAGAACCAAGACATGAACAACTAGAGGGGGGAAAACATCTTCAATCTAGCATTATTTGATATTCATTTAAAATAAAAAAGACCCCTATAGAATGAAGATGGAACCCGAAACTATAGACAAGTGAATCACAGTTCCAAGTCTCAGAAGGTACCAACAATCACAGAAAACAATGCCAATATAGTGCAAACATAGCTATCCTTTTTGAGTTTTTAGTTCTCAATTGAACAATCAGAAACAAACCCATAAAAAAGTGATCAACCCATCTGGATCTGGTCGTTATCCCCACCACCACCACCACCAACAACAAAGACTGAAATTCATATTGATCGGTTTCAGTTTAATATTTTCAATTGATCGATTTGGATTTCTTCTCTGAAGAGGATTGGAATGGGGATTGAGAAGTGAAATGTCTACAATGGAGACCTCAGACCAACAACGACACCATATGTTACAGAGGAACATAGGTTTCGGAAACCATAACGAACCCGAATCTGTTTTCAATCAGGGATGCGACTAAGGGTCTCTTAATCTGATTCCATATACAAATTACACCTACGAGAGACCCAGTTCGTGTAATTTCTTCAATCGGAGTTCCTTGCAACCACAAATGGAAAAGCCTATTGTCGTCTTCTCCTACAATAGAAGACCACATCTGAGATAGGAGAAGATGGAGAGAAAGAGAGACAGCGAGAGAGAGGGAGAGGGAGAGAGAACTTACCAGATCGATGTCGCCGTTGAGCTCGGCGCCGGCATCAGAACCAGACTCACCCAAAACAGGGGCCGCCAAACTACAATCCACGACCCGGGTCGCTAGCTTTGCCGCCGGTGTTCCGAGTGGGTCTTGGTGGTCCGACGGGGAGAGAGATACATAGGCATGGAGGTGAGTGAGATGTTTGTGGTGGGGTTGATGGTGTTGGTGGTTCATTAGCCCAAACAGAGCAGGTGGGATCTGTTGTAGTTGTTGTGCTGTGAGAGGAGAAAGGGAAGAAGTTCTGAAGAGATATGGTTAGGGTTAGGAAATGAGGGGAAGAAGGAAAGAAAGGGAATTTATAGTAGGGTAATTTCGTAAATGTCATGGGTATTTTTGTCTTTTCACCCCTTTGTTAGTTTACTTTTAATTTTAACTTTAAAAGGGGTGCAAAATGTCTTTTTCATAAGTCGGGGGGCAAACCGTCTTCTCTCCATAATCGGATGGTGGAAAATGTATTTTACCCATTATTTTTTTGAGATCTTTTATGATAATCTTGTCACCAATTAAAGCACCTCACATAAGCGGTCAAATTTAAGGCCGAACTCCTTATTGGTTCAAGCCATATCTTTTTCTTAAATAAAATTTGGAAATTTCACCCATAGTTAGTAAAATACGGAACGGAAATAAAACGTGATACGGTACGTACGTGTATTATACGACTTTATGTTAAATATACGTTAGTAAAAATTCGGCATAAAAGTACGTGAGTTGATTAATTCGAGTTTTCTATACGTACGTGTACAATTCGTAAACTAGTTGGTCATTCGGAATTAAAAAAACGGGTGCATTTCTTAATATTTTAGCATACATAATGATTTATTTTTGTCCCACATAGCCATATTTTCATATTTTTATCAAATATTTGAAAATAAATTTTAAAGAATGTACTTATTTGTTTATCATTTATTATTATTAAACTATTTACTCATAACTAGTTACTTATGTAAAATAATATTAAAATATTTATGTTGCAAACTTCTGTAAAAGAACTCACTACGCATTCCCTAATCTTACGAATGATTATTTTAAAAATTAATAACATAACACATAAGACTCAAGTCACTCAAGATGCGCGCGCGCGCACACACGCACTATTTAAAATTAATATTTTTAAAATTTCATAATAATACTTGTAATCTTTTATAACAATAAATATTTAAAATAGAGAAATAGTAAAAATAATAATTAATAGTAACTAAGTATTACAAGTTATAAAATTTTGGATGATAATTTGCTCACTGCAATACTGTATGCAAGAAGTTTTATTCGGAAGTATTGTACGTTAAAACGTTAAATACGAGTATTAAACTTTTTTACTTAAAAATTCGAGTATTTTTAATTAGGTCCAGCAATAGTACGAAATACGGAAGTATTTTTCATTAATACGTACGGACGGGTATTAAACGGAAAAATTCGGAGTATTTACTAACTAGGATTTCACCTAAGCAAACTGTCCTCATAATAATTTCGTTTCCTTTTATACTAGATGTAATTAGGGAGTGTTTGTAGTGACAGTTCATTCGCAATCCTTTTGATTAAGGAACTATATTGGTTCTCTTTTATGGGGTATCCATTTAAAATCAATAAAAATATAATAACAATATCTATGTGGCAAGGTATTAATAATAATATAATAATGGCCATTTTTCTCACATCTCATTGGACGAATGACTTGTCATCGCGTAACTTTCCAAAACACCAAAACCGCACTCCGTCATGAACAATAGAGGCAGCAAAGTGAAAAAAGGTAAACATATTACGGACTTGAGTGTAATTATACAAAACTTAAGCTAACGCACTATTTATACTACCTTCTTCTTCTTCCCCTCCCTATTCAGCACAACAGTCCAAAGTTCTGCCTCTGTATTTGGAATTCAGCACAACAAATCTTCAATCATTCCACTGTTCATATCATCAGATCTGTTCAATTTAACTTTGATTCTGGTTGAAATCAAGTTTTCCCCATCTGGGTTTTTCTGGGTTTTTTCCACCGATCATGGCAAACAATTTCCCCATCCCGCCGGTAATCTTCCCCCCTGCCCGAAACCCACGCGCCGCCGTCCAAGGCGGCGCGTTACCACAACGCCGCATCCCCAACCCTCCCTTCCCGCCACTCCGACCCCATAACCCAAACATACCCTTCATGGCATTCGACTTCAATAACCCCGCCGCCAACGCCGCCGCACCGCCGCCGTACCCCGCCGCAATCGAAGACGAGCCACCGCTGCTAGAAGAACTGGGTATCGACACCCGACAGATTTGGGACAAAACCGTATCGATACTAAACCCCTTCCGGGTCAACACCCGTATCCACGAGGACCCGGATTTATCGGGGCCGTTTCTGTTGCTGATGGCGTTCGGGATGTTTCAGTTGATGACCGGGAAGTTCCTTTTCGGGATACTACTCGGGTGGTCCACCGTGGCGTCATTGTTTCTTTACGTGGTGTTTAATATGTTGGCCGGGAGACATGGGGATCTGGATGTTTATCGGTGCATGAGCTTGATCGGGTACTGCATGTTGCCGATGGTGGTGTTTTCGGCGGCTGCGGCGGCGTTGGGAGGTGGGGTGGCTGTTTTTGCGATGGCTGGGGTTTTTGTGGGGTGGTCGACGAGGGTGTGTAGTAGGTTGGTGGTAGGGCTTGCTTCTTGTGGAGAAGAACAGAGTGGGTTGGTTTGTTATGCTTGTTTCTTGATCTATGCTCTTTTCTCACTTTTGGTGATATTTTGAGAGGGATTGCATTTGGTAATTGTAACTTGCATATGTTTCTTGCAATGAAAACACTTCAGTCATGTTTGACTTTTAATACAATATTTTTTAAGCTTTTTGTTCTTAATAACGGGGCACAATCTTACCTTTTAAATCAAGGTGGGGGCATTTTCATAGTTTTACCAAAGGCACAATTAAACATTTCTATAAAAAATAGACTTCTTTGCGTTGTTTTTTGAAATTAGGGTTGGCCTATGCTCTACCGTGCCGCATTCTAGCTTCTGTTTGCTAGAATATGGGCGTACGGCTGTGGCGATGTTGGTGACCATGGTGGTGGGTATAGGGTGGTGGTGGTAGGTGGGATGGTGTTCAAATTTTAGTGGACCAGATCACTTTCTTTTCTTTTCGAGTTGGTTGTGTGTGAGTGCTGGCGGAATAGTAGATAGATATATTCACAATATGGTCTCGATCAACTGGAACGTGTGAACGCTATGTGTCAATGATTAAGCTTTTTCCATTTTTAAATTGACATATTTATTTAAATGATGAATGCAATTAATCTATCTTAAAAGTGATGGTTGCAATGTGATAGTTTTGTCATATAAAACATATGCAGTTCCTAATTAAACTTTAAAATATGTCAACTTAGTATAATTATGATCTCAACTTCAATAAATTACATCCATGTAGCGCGTAGAGATTGTAGAAGTTAATACTTTATGGACAAAATGAGTTACTCGGTAATCAGTTTAGCTATAGGAAGGAGTCATCTCGGTAGAATTTTGCAACCTATAACAGATGCTGCTTTCTGGCAGAGTTGAGATATATATTACATGCCCATATATGATCCTTACTTGTACACGAATAAATACTGACATGTTCTTGAATTGAATTGAAGATCCAGCAATAAGACTAGTATGGGTGGATAATTTGTTGGTCATAGTCTACATATGGATCTCCACATAACTATAGGTGCTCTTCATTGTAAATATACTTGTACGAACAGTTGTTGATTTTCCTTGTGAAAACACTTTCACGTTTAGATATGATGTGGTTAGTCCAAAAATGTAGTAAGTTGTCTGATTTTATTGATTTCCTCCAATATATTAGTTAACATGGTCTTTGATTCTTAATATAAAGATGAAGAAATGAAACGGAAACTACAGTCAAGACAGGCACAATTTTCAAACACATGAGTGGCAAGATATGGCGAAGCTACTTTATAGTTGTCAATCATTTATCCATCATTTTTTTCATGACATTTCTATGGAAGCACAAAAGGTCATAAGAGGGACATGCTCTAGCACTTCTTTTTTCTTGTATGAGAAGAAAATCATACTATTGTCGAACTCTTCAAAATAATAAGATCAATGCAATAGGGTGTGTAGTAGGCTGGTGGTTGGGCTTGCTTTTTGTGGACAAGAACAAAGTGGATTGATTTCTTATGCTCGTTTCTTGATCTATGCCCCTATTCTCACTTTTGGTGATATTTTGAGCTCTAAACTAGATTCAAATGTTTGTATTTGGTAATTGTTACTTGCATATGTTTCTTGGACAGCAATCATGATTTTTTTGCTAATCATTGAGAACATCAGATTAAGCAACAAGATGATTACAGAGAGTACGCTTAGAGCAAGATTACAAGAATAACAATGAAATTACTAAGCTCGACCACACTAACCAACTAAACAAATTAAACAACCATCCCAACCAAAGCAAAAATAACAAGTCTGAGACAAATACATAGATTAAGACAGATTAAGACACAGAATAAGATGACTAAGCAGAGGATTAGACCACACCCAGCATCAGCTAAAGAAGGCAAGATGATTAAGCTGAATTCCCTTTCTTCGGATCAGTTTTCTCCTTGAGAAACTTAATCAGAGCCTCCTCATTTGGATCCACCCTTTTTCCATCCAACCATACGAAACCTTGTGACTTAGCCTTGTATGCTTCTGTCAGATCCTCCATTCTCTTCTTCTCTGCTTTCACCAAAAGCTTCATGTTCTCCTCATTATTGGCTTTGTCTTCCAAGAAACAATCAAGGGCAGCCGGAAAACATCTTTTCTTCTTCACCTCACCCTCTGCCACTTTTGGAGCCTTCCCTTTCTCCACACTTGATGCTCTTGGCTTTTTTTGCTTCAATGAGGGACAACCTGTGGCTTTGGCTTTCTTCTTTTCTGAGGTAGTTTCTATTGATGCAAATGGTTAGGCATGAAAGACTTGGGTAGCAAGACCCAAAATTTCAAAACAATTTTCAAGTGATGGAATAAGGTTCTTAAAAATAACAGCATTTCTAGTCTTCCAAATGATCCAACACGTAGTCACCCAACACAAGCCTTCAAAATGGTAAGAAGAGGCTCTCTTAATCCAATACTTGATCCAACTCTCAAAATTTGTAATGAAAGTTCTCATATTAATTTGAATTTTTCTAAAAAGATTCTTTGAAAATGTGCAGTGCAAAAAAAGTGTTCAACTGTTTCATTGGATTTGTGACATAAAACACAATTAGGAGTGCAATTAATCCCTCTAGAGCATAAGAAGTGTCTTGTGGGCAAGATTTGACAAGCTAACTGCCATACAAAGAATCTCAATTTGTATGACAACAACCATGATTGAATGAAACACTTCTATTATCAGTCATGCTCGACTTCTAACCACCAACATAGTGAAAAGAACTCCCGACAAAAAACTCTAGTGCAATATGGATTCGCTGACACAGCGCCACAAACAGTATACGAATTGACACATAATCCCCTTGCCCTTAGCACTATGTGTCAATTCTCATATTGTTTGGTAGTACAGTATGAATGAGGCATACTGCAATGGAGTTTTGTGTCGAAAATTCTTGTGAAAATGTTAGTGAAATTCTTATATTGACTTGTTATTCAATTCACTACATAAAAGTTAAACATGGCATATAAGATCAGGGCCGTCTTAAGACTTCTGGAGGCCTTAGGCGAATCGTTAAAATCGGGACTCCACGTACCTGAATAATTTTTTTTTCAATCTTTTGTAAAATTCATCACTACTTAGTTTATTCAATTGAATAAAAGAAAAGAAAATAATAATAACACTCCGAAAATTAACTTTTACTTAGTAAAAGTGATAAAAATATTTATACTAATAATTAATTTGAATAGAATATAAGTTAATGCACTACTTTTCTTTAAACAAAAGAAAAATGTAGTAAAATGTTTGAGGGTTTTATTAGGTTATATAAAGAATAATTCATATCTAATATGTCCCCCCCCCCCCCTCCACCCCCCCCGCCCCCCCCCCCCCCCCCCCCCCAACCCACACACCCATTTTACTGCCTTTTGTAAACCGATTTTACAATATGTAATATTTGTTCATTGGTTTCCCTAAAAAGAGTTATTATCCCTCTTCATAGTAGTAAACGAAAAAAAGAATGTTCCTTTTATTTTCTCTTCATAACCTAACAAATCACCCCTTTTTCTCCTAATTTCTCTCCCTCCACCACAACTCAGAAATTCAATCCTGCATTCTCTCTCAATGCGCGGATTATACATGGGCCTAAAATTTTGGGAGGCCTTAGGCAATTGCCTAATATAGGTTAAGCCCGCCCTGTATAAGATACGCATTGCATTGGTCTAACTAGAGTTTTCGAAAGCTTTAGTTACATGTCAACTTTTGTACTTATTCTATTTTCAAACAAAAATTTACATATCAAATTTCTTATTATAATTTAGAAATCGAGAAGTTGTTGGATATTAACCACAGCTTCCTTTATCAGCGCCATAACTGGTCTGTTAGAAGTTCATAAAAGTAGCAACGATTGAAGTGCTGAATTACGGATGCACATCATGTAAGAATTCTTTTAAGTTTAAAGTTAGTTTGAAATATCGTTACCCTCGAGATCTAGAGCTCCCATTAATATAAGAGGAATCATTTCAACAACATTTAACACTTGTTAATCATCCGACATTTCACTAGGCTTAGAGAGAGAGGATCCGGTGTGGTTCTTCACCGGCCCATCGGATCTTTGCTTCCTTTTGCGCAGACGGCTCCTGTTATCTCTGTACTACAATCGTTTAGGCTGACATTATGCTCCCAAGGAAAATTATTCATTGGTTTTGAAATTGCTGACATAAGTTTTGGGGTTGCTGACATAATGCTCCCCGCGAAAATTATTCATTCATTTTGGAGTTGCTGACAAGACACTCTAGTTTTATAAATGCCCCAGTTGACAAGCTCTGCAGAGCACTGCGTCAAGAGCTCCAAAAACATTCTCTGGTCGTCCACATACCATTGGGGCCAAAACTCGTAAGGTTTTGGCAATCGATGAACTTTCTTTGGAGCAAAAGGTGGAGACATTGCCATTTTCTTTCAACAGTAAACTTCTACTGAAAACAAACTCATCCAGCAACAATGTTCCTTATTGTACCAAAGAAAATAACATCTATACCTTGTCCAAATACAATCACAAAACTAAACCCAGAAAAACCAGGAGAAAAAGGCAAACATACAATCTACTTGCTCATCATCATCACACTTTAAACGAAAACTAGAAAGGACCGATGGGCATTTTTTTTCCCAGAATTACAGAAAATACAAGTTTCAAGAAAAATGAAATCAACCAACTACAGCATTGCTTTCTAGGGTTTTACTTGGGCAAACCCTTGGAATTGAGAAGAGCTAGTCGTTCGTCACCCAGTACAACAGGTCCTCTGCCGGGTTTTGTGCAGATGAAGTAACTCACATCCCCTCTGTATCTCTGGGCTGGCAGGTTACCCTTGGCTTCTGGAGGTGCCGGTAAATTTTCAATGTCACTCAGGTCCTGTATCCCGGCATCTTTGAGTATCGACTTGTCCCCAATAACAAAACTGGATATAACACAAAAGATGCAGAAGAAAATACAATCAGATAAATGTTTTTGGGGTTAAAGAGATTCTTAGAAGTTACTATATGCTCAGCAATTTATCTCAGTGGTAAAGCGTTCAAAGCCTCTGCATGTGGGCTAGGTTAGAACCCTGCTATATGATATATAATAAATAAATAAGTAAATCAATGAGGGATCCAAACACCTGACTGTGAATGTTGACACCATACCTATCTAAATCAGCATCCGATTGTGGAGGGAAGTAAAATAGCAGCTTCTGAAGCATGAGTGCTGCAGCTTTTCTGTTGCGTGCGATTAGGACTGCGTTGGGTCCGGCATCAAAGGTATAAGCAACCTGTCAAAGTTGCATCATTAACCAAACTTCCCCAAACAAGCACACTCTTAGGCCTCGTTAGGATAAAATATCAAAAGAGAGGTATAAGGCGTATAGTGGGATATCAGGTAGGTTATGATTGTGCTGGGATAAAGCAAGATATGAAATTTTTATTTTTCAGTGTTTGAGTAGGGCAGGATATAAGGTAGGCGGAGATGCGATATGTGAACTAGGAAGTGTCTGACCGAATGAGGGTATCTAGCCTTCTTTCCCCACCCACTCTATCTCCCGAACTCCTTATACTGGCTTATACCACCCAGAAATGGGCAGGAGGGACAAGGTGGGATAACGAGACTGTTTGGATAGTTAGTTTTTGGTTTTTTGTGAATGAGTGGTTGTTCTGTGAAGAAACAGTCTACAGCAATTTCTCTCTCCTCATTACAGCCACTCATTCACAAATACCAATAGACCAAGTATCCAAACTATCCCAACTTGTACCTGTTGCTTATACCGTTCCCAAACACAATTTAAGAGAGAAGTCAGAGAACATGTATAATGTATCCATATACCTCCCTTCTTATACCTCACCCAAACAAGGACTTAGGGCACTGAAATTACTTTTTCAAGTAGCAACTTTTGCTGCACTACGGAATAATCAGTATCGAGGTAAAAAGAATCGTGGAAGGCGAAAAAATGAAGACCACTGATTTAAATTAGGTGAAGTTTTTGCTAATAGGTGAAAATTTGAAAAGTACTACGTTTCGAAAGCATAGCATTTAACACGTGCATTCTACTAGAGAAAACTGCATCTCAATCAAAAATATGAAGTCAAACCTGTGGAGACTCTTCTGAACGATTCCATTTTTCTACAGAACTAATTATCCTGAAATAACATTCAAACTTCAACATTTAAAATAGTGTTCCTGAAGAAACTAAAGTAGTCACTCACAACTAGAGTTCAAAGATGAGATGAAAATGCCAATAGGCCTTGCCTGTGGGATGTATCGTTCATGTAGAATATGGGGGGAGTAGTGTCTAGGCAGACTGCGTGAAACTGGTTACTGTCTGCACAGCTCAGACGTGCAAACGATGAAAAGTCGCGATTTTTAATGGCTTCTTCCATTGCAACAATGCGTTTTGGAACTACTTCCTGTTTTGGAACAAATATGACACAGCAGATTATATAATGAGATGCAGCATCAAACATTGACGTGAAACTCAGGTAGTAAGTAGTAACCAGTAATATTTTATTTTTCGATAAAAGGGCTGTAACTAATGAAAAGCACTTGCAAGGAAATCAGAAGGAAATTTTTGGGGAAAATAATATAAAAGTACATAAGATTCATCCGTAACCATTTCTTCTTTGAAAAAATATTTTCAAGTAAAAATGGGAAGATGGGTAACTAAGAAATACCTTTGCTCTATGATGTATGAGCATACTTGTTTCAACACTCTCACGCATTCCTGAGGTGCTGCTAGTTTCCTTCTGCCGAGAACTTACCTGAAGTTGACCAATATCATATCGTTATGAAACATAAAGAGATTGAGAAAGCACCTAATGAACCTATCCAAGTGATAAAGTTCTAAACGCGAAGTTGGTGCTATGAAGCACTAAAAATTGATTTTCCATTGGGATTAGTAATCCAACTGAGCCAGACACAAGGGTTTGCACAGTGCTAACGTGCAAACGAACTGAGAAGAGAAGTATCATCCAGTAAAAAACAACGTTTAACAATGACTTTCAAGTTTCAACCACTGACTCCTAAAGAAGCATGCTATGTATAAATTATGATCAGTATATCTTTCCAATAAAAGGACATAACATAAGCTCGTCCTTCTTCGTTCATCTTTTCTCTGACAAAAATTATGTACTTTTTCTGTGGGAGACGCAGAGTTAACCGTTAACAGCACTTTTTCTGTAATTTCATAAATGCTACATTTTAAATTACATTCTATATAAATAATTTAAAACTTTATATCCTTGAAGATACAAACACATGACACCTTCCAAAAAAATTAAGTCATAAAGGCTAAAAAGCATGTTACGTAGGGAAAATAAGAGTGAAAATAATACAATTCTTCTGAATTTTGAGCACTTGAAGTCTATAATTGTTTTAAGTGTTAATTATACAGTGGCAGATCAGGAAAGTAGAGGGCTCCATTTGCCTAGGTATGGATGGGTCATGATTGAAGACACTCTCGATTTTCCACTGCATTTCAGCGTAAGCGTTACTGAAATTATCTAACCAGTTTAAAGGGCATACTATGGACTTTGAAATTATCTAACTAAGAGATTCCCGATAGCCACTGCAAACAACCAGGATGCAAGTACATTAGCACTCTGCCTCTTCTCAAATGAAGGTAGTTCTCAGTATTTAAATGGACCCACACTGGGTGTTACATAGGACTCTTTATCTTAACTACGAAACAATAATAGTAATAAAATAGCTATAATAATAAATTAGTAAATAATAAATAAAGTGGGAGAAGCATCGTTGAGTTTTAGGATACTGGTGCAACTAGGTTGGCAATTTTGATCTCAATATCCTTATTTCCAAGTTTCCATGCTCCAATACGAGGTTTAATGTTTTATATTTATCCTGATATACAAAAGAAGTGTATGTGTGTGCGCGCGCGGGCGCGAGTGTATTATTTGAACACCAAAAGGTTTGGCTCTGCTTACTTATTTATCTGAGATGTCTACAAAAGAGAATGTTTCCATGAACTGATGAACAGGAAAATTAAATTAAAGAGCTGCCACGTGAATATAAATGCACTCACCACAGCAATTAGGATGACCAGTTCATCCCAGTGCTTCTCATCTGCAAGTTGAACAGCAGCACTGTCGCTTCCGTCACCATTCTACATAGATCCAGGATAAGAAGTCAGGATTACAGGCAAAACTCTTGATAAGAACATGTGTAACGATCTCAACAGAATAAACTTACTTTTCCCATGTTCCACTTGACAAATCCGCCAAATAAGCTGCGACAAGCACTACCTGAGCCTTGCCTGAATACAAATGAGAGGAATATTAGAAGTTTGTGTAATTGTTTATCGCACTACCGTGTCTTCACCACACAATTGGAAAGAAACAATATTATGCAAACAGGTAAAGAATGAAATTTGGATGGACAGTTACAACACCCTCAAAAAAAGCATGGACTGGGTTGTTGGGAAATGTTAGAAAAGTTGACAGAATTATATCATTGACAAAAATGCATACAGATTGCAACCACAAACTAAGTGATTGCAGACTTGCAAGAGACAACGAACAAATACCTTGCTATAGCAGAGAGTGCTCCTTCGTCTTCTTTCACATTCATTAACTTTGCAAGAGCAAAGACTGCACATGTAAATATATGTCCGTTAGACTCGTGCAGCGTAACTTAAGACTAATTCAGTAATATATTACTGTTAACGTGGAAAAATTGAAATTTATGGGTGGTTACAAAGACGCAAATTGTGCGAATCCAACACAGAAAATGCAAAAGATAGCAATCATGCTTATTATTAGCAAGTTGTAGCAGCTCCTATTAATAGGCAAACTTGTCATCTCTATGTTTACCAGATTCTGGAAATAAAGCAAAATTCGTAAAGAAGTACCAATCACATTTATTGGTTTAGAACAGATGGTAATGCAAGAGTGATCTTTAAAGTTTAAACTAAACGAGAATTTGAATGTGTTTAGCTCTTGTTGGCAGGAACAACTTAATAATCTATGACAAATAAGAATGTTACAGAGAGTAATAGATTCTGAGGCCCTGTAAACAAAACCTGCAATGTGAATGTTCGCCTAACACAGTGAACACTGGAATCAGTATAAAAAGCAGGCGGAACTTTTGGATTGCGTGTTTCGCAGATTTCAGCTCACAATACAACAGTTTCTAGATCTTCCAGCTACTTGGATTTTCAGCCAGTTTTTTTCATCAGATTACTTTAAGCTGAAGTTTTACATTTCCAGCTCGTACGGTAGTGGTACTAGACAGGCTCATAGTCTAAAAACTTTCTACCCTTGAATGTAGCAACTATTGACATGGGTGAAGAAGTTATTTTCAGGAATTATATTAACGATTTCCTTTACTGTCAAAAGAAACACGAATAATCAAACCTCCATAAAATGCTAAACCATAGCTCGAGTCAAATACATCCAGTTTTGGCCTCCATTAATGAAGTGCCCTTCAGTAACGATGAGTTGTCCCCCTGAAAAGGCATTTTTGTTGTGGAAACTACAGTGCTCCAAAGGCTCACAAAGTAATGGTTGGTAGATTAACGGAATCTTGGGGCCCTGAAAGTGTTCTTTCATAAGCGCTTCTCGATTTCTGAGAAATAAACTACAACTATCTATGAATAGTGCGTACTGAATGATGCTCGTGACTTAATAGAACAACTTTGCCTCAGTATTGTTGCACAAAGGTTTCATAGTTCCATAATCAGTACTAAGTATTTGAAGAACTTCAAGAAAAATTGAAGAAGCTGATTTGTGGGATACCACTGCACCTAAACTGCAACAGTGGAGATACCAGGTATGATTCTACTTCTTGGAGTATGCCGTTAATATTAATAGAATCAATATCTAAAACAATTAGGTTGTAGTACTGCTTGAGATATCACACCAAACCCTGTGAACTTCCTCAGTAGGGTCCTTTCTTGATAATAGATATCATTTCATTTTGTGGAGACCGTTGGTGCAGAGAATTACTGACGTGTTTAACCCTTTTAACAGTGGCTTTTTTTATCCTTACATTCAAGAATGATCAAGGGTGAACTCAAGACCTTGAAGGAGGACCATATCACTTTCAGCGTTAGGATCACTTAAAATAATTTTGGTGGAAAGTTGGTACCCATACCTAAAAATATCGAAGGATATTATCCAATGGGACTTACTGGAGTTCTTCAATATGCCGTTTGAGATGTAGACAGAAGGGGTTTGAGCGACATAGCAGACCCCTATGTTCCTTGAGGCACTTGCCAAAGGCTGGAGATTTAGGCAGAAAAGTCATACAAAAGTCTTATAACTCAACTTGGCTTACGATGGACAAAACGATGTTACAGTTGAGTTGTCCTGGAAACCTTAGAGAGTCAGAGGTACGACTTTTCTTGAGTCTTTGGTCTTTCATATGCTTCTTGTTCCTGAAGCTAACATGGGGAAGGCGCAAATATGGGTCTCCGAGCCAAACACACAATAGTACAACTCAATAAGGTGAGTGATAGTTCAGCAAATAAAGAGAGAGGAAGCTCAACCGAATAGGGAAGTCATCCCTAACCTGTCTTCAAACAACTAGAATGTCATCAGGTTATGTTATGGAAGTCAATGTTCTCCACGAAATCTAACTAGAGGAGGCTGGATTTTCTATGGATGAAGAAAACCCTGGCCCTTCAAGCTCCTGGCTCCATGATAGTGGAAAATTGACATTAGAAGATGAGTCTATTGGTACAAACTGCGTTAACTGGACTCGGGTGCGGGTGTCATGTCGGGTGTGTATCCTAGAGTCGGATCTGCCAATTTCATAATTTTCCGGATACGGGGACTCGGCTAAAAAGTGTCCAAAATATGGATACGGGTACCCGGATACTGCATTATTATATTTACTATATAATTATGTATAAAATGAATTATAAAAACTCAACTAAAAAGTCACATTATAATGTAATATTGGTAAACTTCAAGGACTATAATCTGTTTAACGTATTTGACGGCTAGAGATGGCGAGCAGGTCTTTGTCGGAACCACGTGTCTCTTTAGTCAACGTGTCCAGCGAGATTTAGCCACACCCGCCACACATCCCATACCCACACCAGTGTCATATCGTATCGACACGGGTACGGCGGCGATTTAGAAGAGTCAGGGTAACATAGGGTACAAAGAAGGCATAGATTGTTGAAAGACTTTGAAACATCAATAATGACCGAGAAAGTGAATTTTCACTCATTACCCAAAATGTTCGACCCTATTAAGGTGACAACCAAGAATTCTTGTTCCTTAATGCATAGGGGACGGATAGTGTCTTTGTGTTCAAAGTTCTAAGTACTCCGGTTCAGAGTTCTATACCTTGAGCAGTTGTATATAGGCAACTGAGATACCTATGGTCTATGCTAAGTAAACTGTCCTGGTACCTACCCCAAAAAAAGGCAATCGTTTTATGTTTTCCTACTGGAATCGGGTAATTTAAATATAGTGAAGCTGAAGTTAAAACTTCTTATCACATATTGATGGTAGACAAGTTCTTGTCTATGCTACAAATAGTAGTTTCCCAGAACGGCCACCATTCCCAAAAACCAGGCATCGAGAATGGTTTGCAATCTCCACAAGTATTTCAGATCTATACAGAATCTATTAGAAAAATGTCGCGTGAAGCATAGAGAAGGCATAAAAAACTTTTCACACCCAACATACCAGAACATTATTAGAAGGTACGTACACAAAGACTACTTGTGTGAACCCATGTAGGCATACTTAAATACTAAAGGGATCTTCTAAATTTTGAATAAGCATATCAATCAGGTCACTTGTACAGTGTACTTAAAGGTGAAGTTTCAAGAATTCACGCCAAGTGCTCAAGTCATCAAGTGCACCATCCACAAATTAAAAGCAACAAATGCATTGCTATTACCTCCTATAGATATTTTCTCCAGGCACAAATTCATTTCAGACTTCAATCAATTTGATTTCACAGTTCTTATAGCTATATGCATCATTTCTATTGTGTTTCTTATGGTAGAAATTGCTCAACAACTGGTCCTTTTCAGGTACTTGAAACTACATGAAAAACTGCTTACGTACCTAGGCAGGCAAAACCAGCAGCAGAAGAAGCAAGACCGGCAGCGGTAGGGAAATTGTTGACAGAATCAATATGCACGTGCAATTTCTCCCAATCTTTTTTACTGATTTTGATTCCCTTCTTCTCATCCACAACATCTGTTGCACGGGCTCGAATCTCTTTCAAGCACCTCTGGTACCTATCGCCGGCAAGGGAAAATTCCTAAGACAAATAAAATATTCTAGGAGTCAGCACGAACCCATCAACTGGATTTGAAGTCCTACTACATAGGAACTCTAGACAAGTGAATATCCACTAGTTCAAGAGATTCCTCAGCCTTTTCAAGAAGCAACATGACTCAGAAAGCTACTTTAATGGTGCTATCTTCAGTGATCGCCACCCGATTACTAATGAAGGTCATCCATGGTTCCCAAAGCATGGAAATTTGAGGACACCAACAGACTCAGTCAACTAGACCAGAACCAAGGATAACCTTCATTCAAACTTCCTTTCCTTCCAACTTTTCAATTCCTACCGCAAGATAGAAAACTCCTGAACCATCAACTGAACCGAAGTCATAAGGGTATGTTTGGTTTTTTTAGGATTAAGAGTACTAGCTGGGATTGTACTAAAATACAGTCCAGGTAATAGTTAATACTGTGTTTGGTTGATGTGGGCTAATTTTAATACCAGTACTAAATAGTGAATTAGTCCCGTCTCACATAAGGGTATTAGCTGGATTGAACTATTTGTACTTCCCGTCTCACATCACGTTTGGTTTTCTGGACTAGCCGGATTGGACTGGACTGGATTAAATTTTCGGGATGGGACTGGATTGGATTAGCTGAATTATAATTAATTATGTGTTTGGTTTTGTGCAGTATTAATTCAGTATTAAGGTACAAATAGTCCAATCCAGCTAATACCCTCATGAGATAGGGGACTAATTTGGGTATTAAAGACTTATCTTTTCACTATTTAGTACCGGTATTAAAATTAGTCCTGACAAACCAAACACAGTATTAACTAATACCTGGACTATATTTAGTCAAATACCAAGCAATACTGCTAATCCTAGAAAACCAAACATACCATTATGGCATGTTTGGTTTTCTAGTATTAGTGGTATTAACTAGTATTGGATTAACTATAGTACTGTAATTATTAATACTTTGTTTGGTTTATTCTGGATTAAATTTAATACCGGTACTAAATAGTGAAAAACATGGGTTTAATACCCTATTTTAATACCCTCCCTATTAACAGTATTGGACTATTCAGTATAGTTGGAATTGAACATTAATTACACCAACAACTATTCATAATGCTTTGTACGGTACATAACCAAACACAGTATTAAATATAATACAGCTAATCCAGTCCAATCCTATCCGACCTAGTCCAGTATAGTCCAGTCCGGCTAGTCCGGAAAACCAAACGTGACCTAAGGGTATTAGCTGGATTGGACTATTTGAACTCTAACGCTGAATTAATACTGCACAAAACCAAACATATTATTATTTACAGGTCATCCAATCCAATCCAATCCAATCTAATCCAGTCCAGTCCGGCTAGTCCGAAAAACCAAACGCAAGTGGATCTCTACTGGTGCAAGTGATCTCCAATGAGACTGAAGATCACACTCATGGTCATCACAACAAAATAGAAAACAAATCCCCACATTTTGGGGACCCAACAAACTCAATTAACAGAACATACCCAGATAAAAACATCCCTCAAAGTTGCCAATCCTTTCATCAACTAAACAGATTACGTTAAAACCAAGATTTGGGTAGTTTCTAAAAAATTACCTTTTTGTTGAGCCACATACGATCTTGATCAAACCTGGGGCTGACAGCCACGGTGGTGGTGGTGCAGAGATGGTCCGGATCCAGAGTAACACTGATGCTATCATTGATGGGTAGAATCAAGCTCTCGTCCCTCTTGCCCCAGTACTTGATTACAGCTATGTTCGTCGGCGTCTGTGCCGTCACCATTAATACCCAATTCTGTGCTTCCTCCGCCATTTTCTAGCAGCTTTGAAATTAACGCCTGAACCAGAAATCGCAGAAATTTTAAAAAACCCAGCTACGAAATTGAAGGTGGAGGACCCAGTTCACCTTTCAGTGGGAATTTGAAGAAGAAGAAGAAATGGTGATCTGTTGTTTGTGGGTTCTTCTGTCTGTGTGTGTAGGTATTATATATCGATCTCGAGGGAGAGAGAGAGAGAGACTCCATTGTTGAAAGTTGTATAAGTTCGAAAATTTGGGGGAAGGTGGGACCCAGCGTTTCAACTCGCAGTGGTGCACCTGGAACACATGATTGGCGAGGCAATGTTGGGGGTTGTTTGGATGGGAGAGATTGTGAGATGGAATACTTATTTTGTGTTTTTTAGACTTATTTGTTTTTCATCTACTGGGTTTGAACTCAGGACTTTATGCAATGGCTTTTTAAACGTTCTACCACTTGAACTAGCACCCATTTGTAATTATTCGCAATCTAACATTTAAAATGTAATTATTTTTGTCAAAAAAGAGTAATTATTTCAGATTTTCGTAAAAATTATGATCACTCTTTGAAAATACTGGCTAGGATTTTTTAAAGCTGAACTTAATTTGTGTATGGTTTCGTATATGTTTTCAGGGCAGGTTTTGATTTTGTCGTTTGAACAGTATGGACTACTTTCTACCATAATTCGCATTCGTATATTTAGATGTCGGGTTTTGAATAAGTCAATAAGTGGTGATTACAGACGGAACCTGCAATTCCAAGGTAGGGTTACGGATTTGTTAGAGCGTTCGCAAATTTTTCATATCTAAATCAATAATCTCTCATATTTAAATAACGGTATTAAATTAAATGAGTTAATAATCTCAAAATCTCCCTTAACTAAGTTCGTCCAAACAAGGCCACTAAATTATTGAGGAGTGTTTTGCTCTTTCACTTCTCGCACACACAACACAAATGAAATACTACTTTATTCTTTTGGGATAACGTATCATCATCTTTCAATTATCCGTATTCGGGAACTTTAGAGTATCACTATTTTCTTAACACAAACCATTACAATTAAGAGAGGGAACATTTTGGTTGAGCGTTTGAAGTTCCTCCATGAGTTTCTTAACACAAACTACATACACCTTTATTAATTTTTATTGTTGTAATGACTCCGTAAATGAGTGCTAGCTCGGTGGTAGAACGTTTGAAGTTCCTCCATGAGTTTCTGAGTTCGAACCAGGTTATACGATTATATTCTCCCAAAAAACATTGTAATATTCATAGGCCTTGTTTGGGTAAGACAATGTTTATGAATATGGGTGTAACGACATGTCATACACCCTACACGTAGGCGTTGCTACGGAGACAAGTGGGGGCTATAGCCCACTCAAGTTTTAAATTTACGATTTTCACTCCATATTTTGTTAATATAATTATATTAGCCCCTCTAAAGTTTCGATTTAATTACATTAACTGCCACTTATGTTACATATTTTCCTCGACAATCTATTAAGGTCATCATTCTAACCCTTGAATACTTTAAAATTTACGAAAAGATATTTAAACTTGAATTTTTTTCTAGCCCTATTCTGCCGAATTTCTGGATCCGCCCCTAATCGCTACCACCGTTCCTTTCTTGACTATAGAACTAATTTTTACTGTGTTTGATATTTTTTTTTCCAGACAATTTCTGCTCTCTCACGTAATCTTTCAGAGAGTGAATGGGAAGTTTTCTAGAACATGTTTTTTATTAATTTTTAATTAATTTATCTACAACCGTTTTTTACAGTAAAATTTTGAAATTTTCAATATTTATATTTACGAAAGTGATTCATATTATATCTATCCCATTATAATGCTCTTCCCATACTCGGAAGTTGTTTTTTTTTCTTACTTTTTTATTTCACCACATTTGTAAATAAAATTCTTGGATAACACCTCTAAAGTCAAACACTATCTAATTTAGCAATATTGCCCCTCGGGCACGGCAATACCCTAGTCTATTTTATAAAACAACATGATTTAACTAACTTATGGCTTTTCAGCCTTTAGATTAAATAAATCAGCCTCGGCCCTTAGATCTCACCTACCACCCACTTAACTACCCACTACTTAAAAAATTACCTTCTGTTTCGGATTAATTTTCGTAATTATCAAAAGTGTGTAAGAACTTGACTTGATGGATATCATATAAAATTACCGGGAATGCCATTGTCATCTTCTCCTATAGCAAAATCGATTATGAAACGTGTTTTTTAGGTAGTGCCCTGGGGCACGGGCAATCCTCTAGTATGTAATATATTTGTAATTTTATTCTCTCACAACATGTACACAGTTGATTTTATCAAATAACATTTTATCTAAAATTCACATTGACAAAAAATCTCACACATCAGCTTCTAATACCGTCACAACATGAGTTTTTTTAGGAGATGTGTTTAGGTAAGAAATAAGAGACATGTACAATTTTTATCATATCTTATCTCACATTTTAAATTTTACCTCAACACTTTGCAAGCATAAGAGTTCTAGTTATATGAATCGGTTTTCAAATATAAACAAGGCCTTAAAGTTCATATTTTGTGTATCGTCATATGATTCTAACAAATATATTCCAACTATTATTGTACAATCGTATTGCTAGGAGTAAACGATATTACATCGTGACTCCATAATGTTTGATAAATACCAAATGGGAAGATAATATATATATAATAACGTGTAGGATTGCAGTATTGACCGATTGCTAGACTATAAGTTAAGTACCTTGTAGATACGTGAAGCCGTGTAGGGGAATGAATAGAAATGAGGACGAGAGTGAGAACATTTGTATTGTACCAACTGTGTTTTTGTTGTTTGTTTTCATTTTTATCTCTTCCGGCCAAAATAAAGTATGAGATGAAATGTTCTTGTGCCAAACAAATCCCAACAAAAGAAAACAAGTAGCGGAATATAAGTGGATAATGTTCTCTCGAGCCTCTAAGTGAGTGTCTTGTTATGATAAGATTAAATGATACTGAAACTTGTTATTTCTATTATAACATGTAAAGTTCAGACTTGAGATTATAATACGTTGTTCTGAAAAGTTCATAAAATTTTATTATCGTTTATTAGACAAATCACCTCCTCAAAATGTTTAAAGAAGATATGAAGTGAATGTGATTACAGCAATAATTTTTAAGAATTAAATAGAGCATTGGAGACCAAAAGTGTGTGGGAAACAAGGGTTCCATAAACTATATCGAACCCATCAAAGATTCTAATTTTTGCAGCCTTCGTATAGTTTTTTTGTTTTCTTGCTTTTGTTAACATAGGAAGCTGTCATCTTTAATAACATATTAGGTACATTTTCAGTAGTAATGTAAAAGTCGGAACAAGTTACAGACTTATACCAGCTGATAAACTCGCACGCTCACAAAAGAGAATGTTAATGGACAATCCAATTCAATCCAATTGTTTTCCAGCAGAAATTCTAAACTCAGTGGAGTTCCAATTTCCTATAATTTCTCATTTCCATTCCCTTCTTTTCCCAGTTTTTATATTCACTAAATCAATTCGACGAATTTACATTATCGTGTTCAAAAAGTACGATAGCTGGTCAAAAAATTGAACTCTCTACTTCAGTATGCATTCGTTGACCAATCAAATGCATAGTTTTTCCAACTAGTAGCATTAAAATGTCTTATATGGTGAAATGAATAAATTTGGACTTTGTGAGTGACAGTTAGTAATAATACTAGATAACCATCCCCAGAGTTTTTTTTTTTTTTTTTTTTTTTTTCTCTTTTGCGAATGTGTGATTGTGGTGGGAACTGATAAGAGAATGGAGAGTATGATGAACCTCTCTATATCCTCACCTAAACCAAGTATTGACAAAAAATCAGAAACCAAAAAAATCATGTATCCAAACAGCCCCTCCTAACTGGCTAGGCAGTAACCAGAGTATGATTTAGAGAATAGAGAGTATGATTTAGGCAGTAACCAGAGTACTCAGTCAAAATTAGCACACAAAGTCAATATAAAGAGAATAGAGAGTATGATTTAGAGCTGTCAGTCAGTCGTGGTTGACCGGTCGAACCAGCCCGTCTGAACTGGCTAGGCAGTAACCAGAACCGAAACCATACGGTCTCAAACCGACACGGCACCGTATTAGTGGTCCGGGCCGATTATAGGTATCCTTAACAGTAACCAGCCCGAAGACCGAACCAAAATCTGGCTCATATAGGTTAACCGCGGGCGAACCGAAAAGTAGTAGTCTTTCCAAACGAGTTACAATATATATATATATATATATATAAATATATATATAATAAAATTGTTTTTTAAAACAGTTAAAAATTAAATAAAAAAATACAATTTTTAACTGGCCCGAACCGGTTTAGGTTACACGGACCAGGTCCGATAGGGTTCAAAAACATACACAGGCCAGTTACGATTACCATTAACCGAACCGAAACCATAACCAGCTGTTCACGGTTTACCGGTCTGGTTAACCGTTGTGACAGCTCTAGACTATGATGAACCCCTCTATCTCCTTACCTAAACCACGTATTGACAAAAAATCAAAATCCAAAAAAACATGACACCGAAAAGCCCCTTAGACCACTCAGCAAGTCCATCATCTCGGTCAAAACTAGCACACGGGTCAATATAAACCCAGTTTTGTTTCTTTCAGGTCAGATTATAACAGCTCAAGCGTCCCCTTAAATCAGAAAATGTCCACAAACACACACACACACATCGTATTCCACACAAACAAGTCAAAATAAAGCACCTAAGTTTTGATAATGTGGTTGGTAGTACTCTAAGTACTAAAGTGAACTTCAGTTGCACCATTAACCATTCATATCCTTAATAACAAGACAATTAAACCCTAACATGATGTCTTCGAATGTCATAAGCAACATAAACTCCTCGGGATGATACGTTCAAATTCGCTTGAGCGCACAGAAAGATCCGCTTACAATCAACATACAGATATTGGATGCTTCATTCCCTAGTAACTGTCTTCCTCGGTTTCTGGCGTCCGCAGGTAGTAGCGCAGGGAATTCATCAACGCCTGCAAATGATGAAAAGAAAGTGAGCGACTAATAAGATTCTGACACGCAAAATGGGATTTCTCTTCTTTTCTATATAGGGCACAGGAATTGAACATGTACTTTCCCTCATATAAGTTACTTCACAAACTCGCTAACAGAAAGTTACTTGCCGTAAATCCAGACTCTACAAGTATTGTTTTTCAACAGAACAGTTGGGGAAATAGGTTCAGCCGAGTGGGAAAGAAACTTATGTTGATGGCGATGTAAATACATGTAAGTGGTTACCTGAGACAAGGAACTGTCCAGTGCGGCATCCCTGTAGCTGACATGGAATTTATCTTTGGCCACCAAACCCTAACACAACAGAGAAAAAAACTAGTTAAATGTGAGGGGGATGAGTCATTATAGGAGGGGAGTGAGAGTATGAGAGAGATAGAGATAACGAACTTCAGTATCGATCTCTGCAGATTCCACATGAATGTTAACATCAGCCAGAATTTTCATGATTTCTAACAACAATCCAGATCGATCTGCAGTTTCTATGTAGAGCAAGCTGCAGTTGGACAATAAAATAAAGAGATGTTTACGCACATTTTAATTGGATGGAAGTGGTTTTAATTCTTATGAAACTCTTTACATCAACAAAATTAAGAATGACTATGAAAATTCATCAGAGTTCAGACCTCCTCTTAGGTCCGTCATCCTTGACATGTATATGAGTTGCAACGTTGACATCAACCTGCCATTAAAAAAACAGCTTCGTAATGTATGTTTATTTTGCATATTCTGGATATTCAGGGCATCTATTTAGAAAAGATTATCACTGCTTTAGTACCCATGCAACTGTTGGGTGTCTATCAGCTAAATTATGGACATTACAGCAACCAAGAAATTTGTGTTGCTCATTCATTCCACAAATTTGATCACGCTATCGTAGGATGTTGTTGCAAAATGACAAAAAAAACCAAACAAAAATCTCACTTCATATCGGTCCACGACAAAGTAAAAGGAAAAAATGCCACAGACAGCAACCCAGATTTCTTACACTCCTATGCGGGTTGTAACTACAAAGTGAAACTGAATACGGAAGCATAAAGTATACAAGTCGATCCTCATTAGAGCCTAACAACACATCATTCCTGAAAATTCTGCAGATATTAGAATGCAATTTAGCAGGCCAAACAATCACCTAACTTTAAGTACAAAGAGTCAAAGATGACCTTAACTTTAGGTCAAGAAGAATGTTGAATTAGGTTGATAATCAGATCAATAACAACAAACAATCACCTAACTTTTACCTAGTTGGAGGGCGCGTCGTGACAGGGATTTATATTAGAGTATTTCATAGCACAAAGCTCCAGCAATCAGTGCAAGGTAACTGGAGGAGGAAGATTTGTGCAATCTTAAGCTTAAACATTGAGCACTCAACCTTAAGGTTGTAGCTTGATAGCATTTTGAAATGTGGCCAAGACTCTGTCTAAGCACAGGATATAGGCTCGGGTGTAAATTCTCTCTGTAATGCTTCAGATATGAAGGTTATTTGTCCTGTGCAGAAGATTAAACTGGAAATGGTAATGAAAAAGATCGCAAAATTTCATTGAGTTTGTGTGTGTGGTGGGTGGGAGGTAAACCAAGTTTATTAACAAGAGATTTCAGTCGGAAAAATAGTTGAGGAATGAAGAAAGGACTGTTTCCCTATTCAAGTTGCCAACACAGTTACATAATGATTTTGGCATCCCGTGCGACCACTACCATTAGATAAGTTTGCCTGTCAGTATCTTTCAGCAGGAATCTCATTGCTACCAACTGTTAGACTACAAGCAGAAATCTCGAAATGGAGTCATCGCCTTGGTTATCATCAAATATTAGTTGAGTGAGCAATGGTAAAAATAGACTCGGAGCAGTGAAAATACATATTAGAATAACTAGCTTAGAATTAGCAATTAGAAAAAAGAGAGTACAAAAAATGCAACAAAATAAGAATAAGGATGGCAAAGTGAACTATGATGGACAACGAAAGAAATCAATTTACCTATAGCTGATCATATAGAGATAGTGATTAAAAAATTGACGTGTCTGGCAGAATTAAAATCATGTTGAATGAAGTGAAAGCCTGCATCAGGAGTGTCTACTGAGCGTGTGATTTCAAAAAAGATAATAGAGAGGTTTCAATAGACAGCAGCAAGACGTCGTATGATGTATGGTAACTAGAAATGGCCGAACAAGACAAAACATAGTTGAAAAGTTGAAAGTAGTTAAACCAAAAACGCAAAATTGGAGGAGTAACATAACTAGAAATAACAAAGTAACAAACTATATTAGTTTCAAGAAAAGAATATTATGGTAACTGGATAGTAAAACAACGGACGACCATTTGGGGATATTTTGTCTCATAACTCTTCACACCCATCAGAACCCCTGGATTCATTAGTGAGAAAGAATGAGTGATGCAGGTTGAGAAAGGTAAGAGACAAGTGGAGATAGAGCCAACTGGGTATGTTTTACCAGTATGCCAATGAGCAGTCGGTCACATGGTTTTTAAGGGAAACAAAGAATAATTGATTGCCCTCATTATGGTGTGTTCTTTGGGAAATTCATGTTTTCCTGTATGTGAAATCGTCAGAGTCATCTTTCAGAAATCCACCGCCATTTTGTGCTATTTAGTAAAAAGGTCAAGGACCCCCATACCAGCACAAACTTGAGCAATCTGCTCCTGCTAGTCAGAAGAACTGGCTTTCAGCCACGTTTTCAATCAGATCTGCAGAACCATAGCCATAGACTTACCGACCTGATTGTTGGCTCCAATATTGCTTCCTCTCTGTAAGGCTAGGTTCATAGAATACATGCCTCAATACCGGCTGTGAAACCATTAAGCGCCATAAAACAGGAAGCAAGAGGGAAACAAACTCGCTAATCTACGTAGCACGGGTGCGGGTGTGCCGAATTCCAGAAAATCAAGAGCGCGTGTGCGGCGACTTTGTTTATATTTTTATTTTATAGTACTATTTGTGATACCATTATACTAATATAAAAAAACAATAATAGTAATCCAAATTATAATCAATTATAAATTCATACACAAATTCAAAGATAGAGAGTTACTATGTCAACAGTATAACTCTTCTTGTCGTTTGCAGTTGTGGAGAGATGAGTAATCTAAGGGTTAGAACTTTTCACATGAATGCATGCTTTTTTGGTTAAACTGTATTTGTATTTCAGAAGATCTCTCAACCAAAACTTTCAAAATGACCCTGCCTTATCCACAAAGCACCGGCAAAGCACCCAAGCACCCACGAAGCACCCGGTGCGAGTTTGCGACCTCCCAGAAGCACCCGTGCGACATAGCAGCTAATATTAGAGTAAACATCTCCAATCAGAATTCACGTTCCGTGTCATGGAAGGACTAGATGAATCTTTATTGTGGGACGACTTTGGGAGGACTTGGTTGGATCACATAACCTGCCCAGTTTCAGTGAACTACTAGTGGTTATAGCCAGCACAAGCCCATCAAGATTATGGCTCCTAACCGTTGACCCCAGGAAGAGATTCTGATGTTCCTAAAAGAAGAGAATTCGGATCTCAGCTTCTAGTGTACTCACAGCATCTCTCGAAAGGTGCCAACGCCATCATCAGCCACATATCTGGCTGAACTTTACTGTTACCATCCAACAGTAGCAGTTAAGATATAGAGCAACTCCAATGCAAAAACCATTGTGGATGCCATAGGCACATTGAATAGAGAGACTTTCCATAGCTGAACAGCGTGAGAACATGGTGGACTTGTAACCATGCCATGTTTGTCACCAAAAGGCACCTCCTTATGCACAGAAGTAAAATTGAGCACTATTGTGTAGTGATCTACAATCAGAAAGGTACAGAACTTATTCGTTCTATTATGTGCCAAACTAAGTGCTAGAATTGCACTATGCCATATACGTCACCAAACGGCACCTCATTATGTAGCTAGTTTAGCACATAATAGAACAAATGAGTACTGTACAAATGAGTATCAGAAAGGTTCAGTACTCATTTGTTCTATTATGTGCTAATTATGAATGGCTCCCAAGGAATACATTTATCAGACAACTTAGGGGGATATGGTCCGAAACTAGAAATATGCGCTGTTGTCTAAAATAAAATTTTCACACCCCTGAGGTTAGGGGTGGTAGTGGTTGGCAAATCACTACTACCCCATGGTCTCAAAATTGGCAAAATGCCTTTGTGTGGTATTCATTCGGTGCAATTTACCCTTCACAGTTAACTTTAACAGTTTCCATCACAAAACCCAACCACAAATTGTCACAAATCTAGCTGAAATCCTTCCCTTCATTCACGATTACTTTTTTCTTTCTCATCTTTCCAGCCCTTGAGTCTTCTCCTTCTTTACCTTCCCATTGCAGATTACCTTGTTTCTCTTATTTTTTACATACTTTTCTGTATGTTCTTTAGGTTTCGTCCTTTTTGGACATTCATACTCAAGCGTAGTTTTTCTTATTCCTCATTTATGATATTTTTGATCCATGTATATAACTGACTCTCACTAATACTCTACCCTTTTCACCAATCTTCATCCATCCATATCCCATCCCTCAATTCAAAATGGAAAGATATAATTTTACTCCCGTTTTCTCTTATCTCTTACAATTAACTCTCTCTACCCCCACATCACACAACTGGACTGGACTCGACACAGAAACATTTTGACAATGAATTGGACATTAATGCCAAAAAATGCTGGTACTAGGAGGTCCGTGAATGACAAGAATGTCGCCACAAAGGAGAGACAAATATTTCAACTGCGCGGAATCAGTGATAGGCTCAATGATTTATAGTGAGGAGATCATAGAAAGAAAGTTATAAACTTGTATCACCTTCTTTTCTGGAGCTTTAATTCCAAAAGCCTCGCCCATTGCAAGTCGTTCACTAGACTCCTAAAAAGCACAAACCAACCGGCAGAAACATTCAGATCTCTATTCAAATTCTTTGCACAAAGACAAATATTAGAAATCAAGGCAGAGATAGACAAAAGAAAGGAAAATGTAATTAATAGGGACTCGCTAAGAAATCATTACAGCATACATACCGGATGATACTTCAGAAGGTTGTTGATGATGGTTAGTCGAATTTGTTCCAGTAGATCAGGATCTTCAACTTTACGCCCAGTTGCTCTAAACATAAGTCAATGTCAATACATAATGGTAATTGAAGGTAATAACAGAAGACATTCAATATCGCATTGCTGCAGTGATGTTTGTCTCTAAAACATTGATACTTGACGATTGCAATTAGCTTAAAAAGAAATTAGCCACAGTCATGAGAAGAAGTTTCACTATAAAGGCAGTGGCAACAAGATCCAATGGTAGGTCAAAAGGGCTAAATGTTAATCACTTAAAGCAACAGAATCATGGCTGTGTGTCTGTATTGATATTTTGTCATTGTTACAAGAGAAATCGTGAACATAAAACATGTTCACCATTTTAAAATTCTCAGCACACCGGACCACCAATGATTTCATCGCAGGTGCTATACACTAGAATTAACACCACAAGGATGACAGCTAAATTCTTGAAGTCTCAAACTACTCATTAATTATATGACCTACCAGGCCACCACCCGTGGTTATCTATAGAGATATATCTAACGTCACCAGAAATTATTCTTGTTCATCTCCTTTATTAATTTTTTTACATTTCTATGCAATTAGGACAACCAACATTTTTTTCGTAGATTTTCCGTACATGACTATGCAGGGACGCTGTCTAAAACATCTCAATCTGCTTGAAAGTGGGGGAATTATTGTTGGCCATACTTAGTACCAAAAAAGATCCATTGACAGGCATGACAATGTTTCCTTTAAATGAAGAATTTCTAGCATTTCCTATGTGTCTCTAACTACGCGAAGTATTTATATACTATCATTTTGATCGCACAGTACTGACAGTAGTACGAGGATGTCCCAGATGCACTCAAGGGATACCTCCAATCATAGAGAAGAAATACACAATCAAAAAGTAAGCATTACAAGTGCTGGTGTCTCAAATGTGGCTCAATCGACAAGCCATTAATTACTCTACGTAACGCAGAACAAGTCTATTCATTTATACATGCTTGATAAGACATACACAAACATCAAAGAAAATATGGTACTAAAAATAGCAACTCACAATCGAGTAATGAAAAACTTCGTTCGTTTTGATGTACCCTCGGTAGTAACAATTCCTTTTGCCACATCCAACCCTAGATCTTTCAGTGCCTTCATCTGCCAAGTAAACGAAAAAACGTTGTAAGTTCATTAACCAACATTTCAAATACTCAAGAAAAACAAAGATCAGAAATATCAGCTAGAGTAACTTATCGGGGAAACAGGAAACAATTTTACTCCTAAAAAAGTAGAGAACAAAAGAATTTAGTCTGGTTACTGAAAACTGAATTAAAAACACCATCCAGCTTATCAGATATAGTTGGACTTTTCATCTTACTTTAGTAGAATTGTAAAACATTGTAAAAGTTTAAGAATAAACATCCTGCATATTTCCCACGCCAATAAAGAAAGCTGCAAATTATTGCAATCTACTTTGCGTCATGTGACTAATACACAACTTAAACAATCAAACTGTATAGTTCATGAAGTGAATAGAATAAGTAGAACTTAACCGTGTCAATAAGAGCTCCAAGCCGGTCTCCAAAGCTAAGTTGCACAACTGTTGCATCAGAATCTGAATCTTGATCTATCAGGACAATTGGCACAGGCACACTGTCAGCGTCCTCCTCCAGAGACTTCTGAAATGGAAATATACCCTCAGTTTCTTTTACGTCAGCCTTAATCAAAATATGGATCAAATTTAAGTTTACTGAGAGAAAAACTAGTCCAAGAGCATATATAGCATCGCAGATTCCTATATATACTGGTTACCATCCCTGACCCCGTCCCTGATCCATACCCCGTTATATATTACCTATATAACTCTATATATCTAAACTCTATATTTATTAACAACGTAATACGTCACAATCTCTATGGTAACGTAATAACACCTCAGTAATTGTATGGATGTTAGCATGTTTACACTAGAGTATTAATCTTGAAAAAAAATACACTAGAATATTAATATTTTTGTTGTTAATGTGCAACTTTTATACTGTTTAGTTCATTAGTTTGCAGCAACAATGCATCCGCACCAATATTGACATTTATACCTCCTATCACATGTTACCCTAGTTTTGTTTGTAATTATTTAATGACCTCTCTTAATATTTTGTAAGCAGGAACCTGACAGGGACCTCCTAGTAAGCGAGGACAGGTATGGGATAGGATGAACTAAATTGTTATGGGTGAGGTGGATAGGATATCCTACAACCGGAATGGAAATGGGTTAGGCAATGCCCCTAATATCATACCCTGCTGCAATCCCTACTTGAACACCTCTTGGTGAGAGAAAACGAGGAAAACAACAACCCTACATCACGCAACTATTTGTCCCTCCAACCAGAAAACAAGGAAAATGACAACCAGAATACGTCAGGAAAATATGTCACACGCTCACTTCCATCATTAACCAGAGATACAACGTACTCAACTATTCAGGGAAAGTGATATATTCTTTATTTTGCTACACTGACAACTTTTTGTCCCTCCAGCTAGATTCTTGGTAGGGAGCAAATTACATAGTGGTTGTTGGAAATTGGCTTATTGCGTCCTGTTAATAGAATGCCGACACTGAGACCACATTCTTTACTAACAAGCTCTACAGTAGAATAGCGACAAACTCCCTCTATTAATATCGTTTCTCTTCATATATTCTATGGTAAGTTCGACAGCGATACATTATTGCTAACCTCCCATGGATTTACACAACTTTTGAACCACTCTCATTTCGAACTTCAATATCCTACAGGGTGATGCTAAAGTCCCGGAGGTTCAAAGCATCTAGTACAATAATAATTGCACGGAAAAATTAACAAAAAATTGCAATATGCTTCATAGAACCGACACGACCGACACTAGAAGAATCAAGCAAAAAAACAAAGAGAGCAATGATATAAACTGACCAATGAATCGACACCATCCACGGAAGCATGCACTGTGTTCCTACATAAAAAATTCAAATCATCAACAACTGAGCAGTATTAACATAGCAATGGAAACATTCACATAAACCCTATTTCAGAGAAAAAGGAAAAAAAAAAAAAAAAAAAACCACTAGGAAAACACTATAACAAAGCAGAATCAACAATAATTAGCACTCATTTGCAATATAAATGGCATGAAACGAAACAAATAACAAGCTACTGTAAACGAAACCCCAATAAAATGTAATAATCAGTGAAATTATAGTAATCTGGTTACTGCAATGTTTAGCTAAATTTTTACCTAAACTACTTCATCAGAACAACCTAATTGATCGTTGATTACGTTTTCTCTACACAGACTCGGTCATTTCAACAAAAACCACGAACAATTCCAAAACCCTCCGATCAGCCTACTGGAGAAGATCATCAACAACTGAGCAGTATTAACATAGCAAGGGAGAGATTCACATAAACAGAATCAACAATAATCAGCACTCAGATGCAACATAAATAGCATGAAACTGAAACAAATAACAAGATACTGTAAACAAAACGCCAATAAAATGTAATAATCATTGAAATTATAGTAATCTGGTTACTGCAATTTATAGCTAAATTTATAGCTAAATTGCTTCATCAGAACAACACAAGCGATCGTCAATTAGGTTTTCTCTACACAGACTCCGCCATTTTAACAAATAGCACAAGCAAAACTGAAACAAATAACAAGATACTGTAGACAAAACTCCAATCAAGTGAAATAATCAGTGAAATTATACTAATCTGGTTACTGCAATTTATAGCTAAATTTATAGCTAAATTACTTCATCAGAACAGCCTAATTGATCGTCGATTAGGTTTTCGCTACACAGACATCGTCATTTCAACAGAAACCACAAGCAAAATTCCAAAACCCTCCGATCAGCCTACAGGAGAACATCACGAACTTACTTCTTAAAAAATTCAGTTCTCAGAGGAGCGATGAGTCCATCGCGAGTGGAACCGAGACCGTTCCTCTGGAGAGGTCCGATCAGAGCGATTCCGGCGGAGGAAATGGGAGCGGAACTGCGGCGGCGAAGGGCGGCAGAAGCGGCGGCGGCGGAGGAGGAGGAAGAAGAGAGGAAAACGCCGGCGGTAGCCATGGGGTTAGAGAGAGACTGCGCCGGGGAGTCTCCGGTGAGATCAGTTTTTTTCCGGTGTGAAGTCGTAGTAGTGGAGACGAAGACCCCGTCGCAGTCACAGTGAAGAAATGAAAAAATGGGTCACTCTTCATCAAAAGTGTACACTCGAGAGATTATCTGCTGCTTTTGGAGCTGTAGACTTGTGTGCTCCACAATGCATCATGACCGCGAGATTGTGTATGTTGCGTAGTTGTCGATTGTGGATTTGATATTTTAGGGGGTATCACGTGATACGAATGCAGTAGACAGTTCCTTCCTCCTCTCAATAATCGACGGTGCGTTGCGTCACGGTGGTTGGCCCCACTGTCTTACTTGTAATAATTAGATTTGAAAATGATTTTATTGTGGGCCTTTCCTAATGATTTGGGCCTGTTTGAGGCCCATTTATGGCCTCCAAGAGTCCGCATGATAGTGAGGGGTAACTGTTTTTGTTTCTACTTATTAGTTTAAGGTCTAAACCTAATGGTTAATGACACATCACTGTGCCCTTTTGATGGAATGAAAAGTTCATGTAACAACTATGATGAGATAGGATCAAGCGTTTATGCGCCATAACACCTAAAAACACGTGTACATATAAGTGTATATTCTAGTCGATCATGCCAGTACCTTAAAAGGATAGGACACGTCTCATAATTTCAGACATATAAATTAGACTTTGTCTTGTATGATGTATTGTGGAAGTGAGCACTGGCTAAAGAAATATCACATACGGACTAATTTTACCTAACTATAAGTTAGCGACATCAATTATTCAATTATCTCATTGTGACTTTTGATGAAATCATATTTTATTGGTTAGAGGCACATATGTCATCTAACTGTTGATGTAGTTGAGGGGATCTTTCTAGTTGCTTTTAATGTTTTATTATTAGTACAAATTAAGAGTATTGGGTAATTCATAAGCATTGCTAGAGCAGAATAAACAGTGCTTTTTTCCACTCACGTCCAACCGTTCAAGCGTATTACACAAAAGTAAAGTGTGTCGGCCGAGCCTAATAGGCTAATGTGTCATTTGACGGATTGCGTGAGTATCACGTGTTTGTGGAAAGTGAGTTTTAGGATAGGGAAGACAATGTCCATCTTCTATCATAATTGTTCTGCTAGTTGGAGTCATTCATACCAGATGAGTAGGCAGTTGATTATGTCTTGTTATAAAGATGTATGTGATATGTGAATCCTATGCATAAAAGAAACTAAAATTATTATATCTAAGTGGTAGGGTAGTCGATCTTGCGATCGTGTGAGGGCTTGTTAGCAAAGACCACGTCCATTGTTTACTATCATGCTTGAGACATATTGTGTCAAGTGACATATAACCATAATAATTTGACAAGTACACATAATTCGATATGATATTTCTTCCGCACATGTGAAATTTTCAACATTGCCTCTACTATCTTAGTGAAAAATTAATGAATCTATGATTGTACATTCGTAGATCACTTTACATTCTTCTTGTCTGATGAGTCTCACTCTACAATCATGCTAATTATAGAATTTGGTATGGCGATATTTAATGACACAATGCCGTTTAATTTGTGTAACAGATGTATATACTTTCATCTTTTATATGATGGTCATTTTGTGTTTATGCATATTAAGAATTTCCAAGAATACGTGCATTTAGAAGACTAATTAAATAATCTATATTTATAGAGTGAAAGGGAATGTTATTTTATTGTTCAAGATAGTAGTTGTGGCAAAAAATTTGTTCTTAGATTTTCCGAGGATCAACAATTGAGGGTTTCTCTATCTCTACAAAGTATAGTTTTTACGCTCGAGATTTGATTACAGTGACTTCTAGCTTGCTAGTTGAATTATTTGCAAACAATTTCCGTCGCCAGTCTATATGAATAATGAGTTTAGATATACAACACTGTTAATGTGCACAGATAAGATACTTAATGTTAATCCGTTTCGACAAGTCTTTAGTACCTACAAGTTATGACTTCAACTTGTTCAGCTGGGCTCTTCTTTTAGGTTGTTTCTGACACATCTTAAGAATCCCTTTTAGGGTTTTCTCGCATATACTCTTGGAATCGTGTAGACTTAACAATCACACTGCTTTTGAATCTAAGCCATACAACTAACTCATCTTTAGAGTGAAAATTAACTTTATGAGGTATATATGGTTGTTCATGTGTTGATATGACAGGTGGGTAATGCTTGTCTATATAAGTGGAAATAGATCGACGGATCCTTGCTATCTATGTACATTTGCGAGTCTTCTTAAACATCGATGCTCTAAATAATTGATAACGCCCAAATAGGGGTTATTTTTATAGCCTGAAAAGATGTGTATGTGAACTGGAAAGCTGCGTTTTAGCCAGAATTCACCCTCGGAAAGCCTCGGTTTTAGGAACGAGACGTTTATTTGCTCTTCGTGAATTTCTGCATGTTTTGTACTTTTATTGGATATGATCGCGGGTTTTTTCATGTTTTACAGGAACAGGTTCGGAAAGTGCATTGGGATGTGTGCCGAGACAGAACCGGGATCGCCTCGGGAAACGTGCAGAAAATGCTCGGGACAGGATTTGACCGAGACTGGTACAAGGGAGAGCGGAATGGAAAACGGAAAGACTGTAGGAAAAACGAGCAGTGAAAACCGACCGAGGAAGCTGAAAACGCCAAAACCGAGAATCACCGGGATGCGCTCGGTTGACAATATCTTGAGCTTGACTTGGAATTTTGAAGTGAAACCAGGGGCAAAAGAACGGAGACGTCAAGGGCTTTCCGAAAACAGGTTATAATGCTGAAACGGAGTCCGGCCGAAAAACCGATTCCCGTCAAGTGTGGGTCCCAGATAGGCCACGCCCGAGTAAGAAGTCTCGGTTCCCGATGCCCGGCGTCATGAGCAGCTATTTCAGGTTCGTGACGATTTCCGGGACAGTTTTGGCCTAGGGGTATTTTGGTCATTTTGGCACCGGGCCCGGGTTTCCGTAGTCAAGTTCAGATTTTGTCTCCCAAATTCAGTCAGCAGTTTTCCTATGGCCAGAGCCAGGATTGGACAGAATTTGGAGCGGTTTTGACCCAGGGGTATTTTGGTAATTTTGACAAGTTTCAGGTCAAAACGCAAGACGGGAACACGGGAAAGAAGGAAGACACCGAGGAAGGAAAACCGGAGATTTTAGGCAGAAGTGTGGGACCCATAAGACCCAACCGGGCCCAGCAGAGGACCAAGCCGGGCCAGGACACAGCCCTGTCTGCGTATATATGCAGGGCTGCGTATATACGCAGGGCTGCGTATATACGCAGGCAGGGGGGTGTGGGATGATGATTTTTTTTGGCCCTGGTTGCGTATATACGCAACCCTGCGTATATACGCAGCCAGTTTGACTTTTTTTCCAGAGTCGGTGGACCGGTGGCAGTTTTCGTAATTTCTGGCGCAAGCGTTTCGGGAAAAAAACAGCACTATTTAAAGACTCGTCCAGACTCGTTTTGATGATCAACACAAGACAGCACAACCGAAGGAGAAGTCGGAGCATCCGCGGAGAGCACGGAAACGCGAATCCAGATTCAAGACACCCGTTTGCTCTTCTTCTCTCTTATTCAAAAACTGTGTTATTTTGTTATGAATTTCAGTAGCTAAACTTTTACCTAGGTTCTCGGTGAACCTAGGGTTTCGTTTTAAGAGATTAGTTCTATGTTTTGACTATGAATTCATGATCGTACTATCTTAATATCAGCAGCTTTATTCGTTATTCTGTCTATGAATTTTACTGTTTATGCATGATCGGAGTAGCTAACCAGAATTGCTACAGACCCGAGCCGGTAGGTGAAAACGTCCGGTTAGGGTTAGGAAGAGACGACAGAATTTAGCACCTTACCCCGATGGGCCGACTAGCGAAGGGGAGTTAGGACTAGCCTGAAAAACGTGAGACCAACTGTTAGAGAATCTGACCCGGGCCATCAGGACAGGTTAGAAACCCTAGCAGCCTTAGAACGAGACTGCAGATTTAGGCAGCTTAACAGGAATCCGACAATCTGCAGGATTGTGATAACGTGCAGGAAAAGAAAAGATACTGCACAATTGGTACGTGGCACGGATAACGAGACTGCTGTGTGTTTTCATGTCAAACAAAGAACGAAAATCTGAAGAACCCTAGGGGATCCCGGGACCTAGTATCTCAAACCCTAGTTTTACAACCTTAAGATTACTCAGAAAACTTTCACAAAAATATTTACGTTTCAGTTATTTACATTCGGTACTTAGTTCGTAGTTACAAACTCTCAAAATACTCCTCCTTTTATACCCTGTTCGTTAAAACTGATTACTAGAAAAACCTGCAAAGTCCACGTGGGATCGATAATCCGAGTCGTACTACACTCTATACTACTTGATTCGTATACTTGCGAATAGCACGCTAAATTGCGCATCAATAATCTAAAATCATTAGACTTATTTCCTTTATAGAATGGTAATGGCTATTCGGTTCTAATCGGGCCTTGCACCAGGGATGGGGAATGTACAGTTAAATCACACATGAGTTCATTATATCCTCTCAGCTCACATGACCTTGAAATGGGTCAATATCTTTTCCTCAACTATCCTAGTATACGTGGAGTATGGAATGTGGGATGCTCTCTTGATGTGCCTTCAAAGAGCTTCTTGAGAGGCTTAGAGTCTAGTTTAACTGACAAAATCTCTGAGCTGATTGCTTACATGCACGTCTTATCTTGTATGGGAGCAGAGGGTCATTGTATGCAGATGCCCCGGTGGTCAATTCTATTATGACTACAGCCGAATCCCCCTTGTTTTTGCGTTATATACGGGCAGGGGGAAAGTAGTTGTTGTTGGAAATATGCCCTAGAGACAATCTATTTATTGTGACATTTATGGATTTACAATTCATTACGTTATCGATATGGAGATATGTTAACATGAATGAAGTTCTTAGAATATAAATGTCATATTATTAAATATCCCTAATCAATTATACTGATTAATTGGACGATAAACTATAGACTAGTATGGGGTTGGATTGATATGGAGATATTACGATCCAACACATGGGTACGCATTAGGAGTAATGTCATATTGTATTGACCCACAACGAGAAGGCTACATACAGGTTATGTAAAGTCACAAGTGCTTCTCGTAGTGACAACGGTATTGTCACCCTTAGACTTGAAGTCACTAAATCCTCTAGTTGTGGAATGTTGTGTTTTGACATCGTTAAACGCTACACTGTAACTGGGTAGTAATAAAGGCATTCGTCGGATAAAATAAGGAAACAAGCTTAGAGACGGTAGTGACGTAGATATGATTTGTCCCTCCCACAAAACGGGAGTAGATATCCACGGTCACTCGAGGGATGGTGCTCATAGAATGTCTGTCCAGACACAGATAAATCAATATGGGATATTGATGTTATCTGCATGGATCAGACTATTCCCGCGGTCGAGAAACTATGGATTGGATATACGAGTGTGAATTGTATGTCTCGTGTACAATCTGGATATTGAGACAAAGGGATGAGACAATACTCAAACAAGGTATGTCGGATGACTATTTCTATTAGTTGGGTTGCATGGATGTCTAGCTAGAGGCCGCTCCATGTTAGTAAATTGTTACTACTAACTAAGTAGAAACCTATGGGGTCACACTCCATAAAGATTAGAACGGACTAGGGAAGTAATTAACATGATTAATTAATTAGAATGATCAATACGCAACTACTTGCAAACTTAGTAGAACTAATTTGCAAGTTTGACTAATCCGTGTATGGACGAGATTAGGATAGGGGATTTTATGCAGTCAACAAGGAGTTGTTGGACTATATAAATGACACTCATATCTTCCTTCCCACAACTAATGCTCATAACACATTGAGTGGGAGAGAAAAGTAAGAAGAGAGAGCAAATCCTAAGGAGGTCGAACCCCTTGAGACCGCCCCTACCCCGTCGGCCACAAAAGAGGGCCGCGCCCCACTTTGGTGATTCCTTGCGTGATCTTCTTCTTCTTCTTACATTGTTCACAGCTAGCACTTGGTGTTGGAAGATCTAGATTCAAACCCAGGAGTGGACTAGCCATAGAGACGTGAATACTATTTCACGTGTGAAGTCATCAAAGGAGATCCAAAAGGTATTTGATACTAATCCCTTACTATCGTTATGAATTCTAGACTTGTGATCCTAGAGGATCTTGAAATGGATTAATTATTGTTTATTCCACTGCGTATCCCTTATCAAAACCATACAGTTGTTAGGGCCACTTACTCGTTAGGGAAGATTGTACGAAAGTTTTGTAGCCAGTTCTTTTATCTATACAGCTAGTTAATAGTTAGTTAATTTGCATTAGTAGAGTATAGGATTAATTTGGTTTTCTTTTATATTTTTGTGTCGTGTCCTAGTTAAGTCAGTTTGATACGTAATAGAGTCGAGTCTTGGTCGGGGATACGAGTTATGCTAAGTGTGGTGGAAAATCATGCTTCATTATATCTTTAGATTAGTGCCCAAGCAAAGCCTAAGTGTGGGGGGAGTTGATGACGTTGATTTATGCAGTATTTTGACCTCTATTTCTGAGGGGTTTTGAAAGTGTTTGTGAGTATTTATCCCATTTTTAGGTTCATTCGGGATGATTTTCACCATTGTGGTTGTACGAGAGCGTTTATGCATCTTCAGGGTATTTTGTGCTTATTTTGGTATATATTATTTTCCTTCCACTTGTATGATCATTGGTATTTGTTCATTTTGTAATGATATAGGTGGAGGAATGGTACATGGTGGAGGAATGTCGGAAATGAGAGACGTGTTTTGGAAGCCCAATTGTTCAAAGAATGAAGCTAGAATAAGGATCGACGAAGAAAGAAAGAAGAAATGGAGTGGCAGCAGCTTCCCACCGTAGCAAGGAGTATGCCGTTGAGATGAGACGACAGAAAGATTCCGGCGCGGTGGCGTGATCGGCGGGCATCGTATTTGTGGGGTTATTTTGTCTTGAAGACTTTTCAGCAGCTTGCTCCTACACACGACTCTTCCAGTATAACACCTATACCTAGTCTCATTAGACGGTATCCACTCATCATCTAAGTACCGAGTGAAGAAGAGAAATCACTTTTTGTTCGAATATTCGTGTTGAAGATTGAACATCGGGAGCAACTTTTGGAGAAGAAGACAAAGAACACCATCAACTTATCCACTGGAGACCTCAACTGTTTTATTCCTTTTCTTCTACTTTGATGAACTCCATTGATTACATGATGAATCTTGAGTCTTGAAATACTGTGATGCGTAGCTAAACATATTTCTAATCAGGGCATGATTTGGGGTGCCTGGACATGTTCATGTTTCCTGGAGTCAGATGATTTTCAGCATTCGGACTGAGCTATATGAATGGCTGTTTTGATTGAAAATTGCGTAATAGCCTTAGCACCATTTGTATGTCCATCATGCATACTTTGTGTCAGTGTATTTTACGGATTAATTACCCGTAGAAACATACTGACATAGCATGAAAATAAATGGCGACGTTTGCTAAGGCATTTTGAATTTTTTAGACGTCCTATACTCAAACTACTTGTAATCCGTATCCCCATAGGAGTTGATTTCGTCTTTGGAAATAACAAAATGGTCGAGCAAGTTGTGAGAGTGTGCCCTTCGCGTGAATAGGTGACTACGATCCTGACAAAGACTAGAGCACTTCGCTGCAGTAGATCATTTAGAATCCTCCAATATCTCATCAATCTCAATACCTTAATGCATACCCAGGGCTTTAATAGTAAAATAGAAACTAACTTTTATAGAGGTCTTGGAGAAAGCCGCAAAATTTAAACACTAAAACATGGTTCTATTTGAAGTGTCTATTAATTTGACAACTTACACTCTTTGTAGCTGACTTTATTGGATGCCAATATTTCCATGATCTAAAACTACTCTTAAGACGCTTGGTACACAACTTATGGTGATAAAGAGTAAATCATCTAATGTCACGCGAATTCAATGCGTAATTTGAAAAAACAAATATGTGCATATGTGATGATACAGAGGCAATCATAATATGCTGTTAGCAGAATCAATGTTTTTTTTTTTTTTTTTTTTTTTTTTTTTTTTTTAATAAATATGTGAAAGAGAGCTTGATTGTTTGGTAACATTATTCAGCGTAAAATCAAATAAAAGCATGGCAAATGGGATTGACCACAGCCTAGTGGAAAAAATGTGTATGCTTCATTAAATTATAAAATTCATCATCGGCAAGTCTCTGATTTTTAACAAACGCAGTTGGATAATTTCACTCCCCTCTAAGAAACTGATATTCCAGTGTAGCAATGATAATAGAACAAGTAGATCATTGTCGTAGATCGTCACACGAAAGTTATAAGTAATCATAATATTTAATTATCCGCTTGATCTATGGCTAATATCTTAATTAGACTTCAAAGAAATTGCTAATTTATTGCCATACATTTTTAGTGCATTTGTTAATTTTGTGGCAATAAAGGCATCTCCAACAGTCCTAGCTAAAATTTATATGTAATTTGATCAAAATTGTACGTTTTTATTTTAAATATTGCAAGATTTTTGTAAGTACTTGGATAGTGTTAGCATAATGATTTGTTAAGTAACACATAGCATATGTTCAATATTTCCTGCAATAGCATTTTAAGAAATTCAGGACATAACTGGCATGACCATGGTTAAATAAAATATAAAGATCTCTATCCGACTCTTTAAATGTAGAGAGCGGCATAATTATCCGCTACATTAATATCGGAATTAAAATCTACTGGATACAACATTTTTCCGATTTAAATTATAGATTTCATCGCTATACAAATGATCTATTGGAGATGCTCTTAAGTACGTGTTAATAATGTTTGCTCTAGGTTATCATTTCCTACAAGATAGAATATAGCGTGTCCTTATGAGTAGTAATTATGTTTTTTATGTGAAAGTAAGAAGAGCCCCCGTCTGTGGAGGAAAACCCTACCCATCATAGCAGATCGAGTTGCAGACAAATGCAAAGACTATCGCTTACAGCAAGGGAGAAACTAGTGAGGTGATTTACCATGATGAGATACTGCAAACAAACTGACAAATATTTTAAGTTTTGCATAAAGGGATCGGTGATGCGAAATTCTTTTGCAGGATATGGAGCAAGGTTGAATTAGTAAAGATCATAGAGATAAGAGAACATTATTTTTAAGTTTCGGAGAAAGCATGCGTGGATCGTATTGGGAATGGAGGATCATGGGGTTTTTGATGAAAATATAATGTTAAAACTGTGGGAGTTGAGAGAAGAGGTCAAAACGATAGAGTTTAACACATTCGAAACGTTTGGGTACAAAAGTTTAAAACTTCGCTTCATTTTACAAATGCCTGAGTCGAGAAGGAAGTCAGTGACTATTATGGGGGAAGTCTTGGACAATATTAAGGGTGCACGTGTCTGAATTTTGGCACACTAAAGGAGTATACGTGTCATTACATAAACTAGAAAGGGTGAAAGTGTCTTTGTGTCAAACCTGAGTGGAGGACCCTTTCACGGATTGTCATGAACTAAAGTGTAATAAAGTTTTACCCATGTGTCTTTACTAAGGTGAGAGCGGGTCGGGTTAAGGGCGGGCTGAAGGAGAGCGGGCTGGGGGCGGGCCGTGTCGGAGGGTAGAGCGAGCAGGGTACCAGGCCGGGTCTGGAATGCGCGAAACTCTGCACGTGCGAGTTGTATGGGGGGTGGGTTGTGCACGGGTTGTGTCGGAGGGGCCGTTTTTGGGCGGGTCGTGCACGGCCCGGGGGGGGCGGGTTGACTAAGAGAGGATCATGACCCGTGCGTGCCACGGGCTGGGCACGCTTTGAGTGGGTTGTGCACCGGTTGCCTTCGGAGTGGGCCTTGCTCGTGCCGTTTTTAGCCTTGTTCGGTGCGGGCCGTGCCAATTTGGCACGCTGGTCGGCCCGTATTGCCACCACGAGTCTTTGCCGATTGTCATGGACTAAAGTGCAATATTCAAGAGGATTAACCCAGGTAAACCTTATCCCGCGACTGGGATACCTTATCCCAAGAACGGAATAGCCCAGTAGCTTCAGCTTAACGTGTTCTTCTGGTCTCCTCCAATCAACGACCATGTCTCATCGGAGACCATAAAGCCGATTACCTCAATCTATGTCGCCTATATTCCATCATCACTTTCCTTGAAAATTTCCGGGTACCCAATTAAATCCACAATCTCCACTCCCCCAATTGAAATCTCTTCTTTCTGATTCAAGAAAAATGATGGGTCTTGGTCTATCTGTGTTAATAGGCTTAAAAGCCCTAGCTTTGTTCTTGGCATTCACCATCATGAGAAGATTTGGCTTCATGGTCTTATCACTACCCTTGTTATACTCATGCCTAGTTCATCTCTTAATCTCAATAGCTTCACACCCATCAATCAACCTCCCCATTCTTTTAGGTAAAAGACCAGATGGGTCTTTCCCCATCTGGTCATTGATCATGTTCAGCCCATTCTTGTACTTTGTCAGGCTCTTCTCTGCTCTGAGGAGATTCACAAGTGGGGAAGAGCCTTACAGTGAGGTTTGTGAGGGTGTGTATGTTGGTGGGTGGCCTTATTCAACTGATAAGGTGCCTCCTGGGAATCCAGCTATTATTGATTGCACTTGTGAGTTGCCTAGGAAGAAGGAGCTTTCTGGGCATGCTTATTTGTGTGTTCCTACTTGGGACACTAGGGCTCCTCAGGCCGGTGAGATTGAGTCCGCGGTGAGATGGGCTTGCAGGAAGAGAGCTTTGAATGTGCCGGTTTTCGTTCACTGTGCTTATGGTAATGGTTATAGTTTCATTTATGCTCATTTGTTTGCAGTATCTTTCTATTTGAAATGTCTCTGCATTGTTTATATAGTCCTGTTGGAATCAATGAACTTTTGCGAGTGTGAATCGTGTTGAATATGGTAGCATGAATGAATGATTATGTGATGAATTCTAGGGTTTGTTATATCTATGTATAAGAGACTTGCTCATCTATAATGTGCAAGCTTTATGCACTAGGTAGTTTTAAGCAGTCTTTCATTTGTGCCTGCATATTTGATATTTCATTTGGATACGAATGTTATGGTATACCGTGTCCATAAGGTGCTGGCAGTCATATTCTAATTCAGATAGTTTGCAAGAGTGTGCATGGTTATAAGGTTAGCTTAGATGAATACACAATTCCGTCCTCACTCATGTATGAGCAATACATGTTTAGGTTGCTTTGCTCGATGTCTTAAAATGTTCCATCAAAGTATCCAACACATCAGAGCTGTGCATGAAAGCTTTATGTCCTTCATGATTTCTACCGTCTTAGGTATTGAGTTTTCTAGTATCTTCTAGAAATTAGCCTAGAACTGTAGTAGAGTATGGTTGGTGGCTAAGCTACCATTCAGAGACCGAGTGATGAGAACTGAGAAGCATATTTTCCAGGAAAGCATCTTAACTGCTTCGCTTCGGAGGTGATAGGTTTTCATCTTACACAATGGCGGATTTATCCTTGAAATGGGGATGGATGCACCTGATGGATGTAGTAGTCAATGCACCTTCAAAATGGATGGATCTAGGAGTTGCTAAGTTCATCAAGAATGTTTCCTTTGTTTTTGTGTGTGTGTGTGTTTGGGGGGGGGGGGGGGGGACTCCTGGTTGAGTCATTGACAATGTGAAACCCTTGATGTTGGGTGTATTGTGTTCTAAGGAGAGGCATTGTTTTTGTTAGCTATGTTCAATGAACAAATGTCTCATGGGTGGAATATCAGAGCAGATTCCACCCGCTCATAGCATGTGGACTCTGGAGAGACTGCCAAGGGGATGTATAATCCTCTAAAGTTATCCAAGAGGCTAGTTGAAGCTGGACATACGAACAATGTGATATCTCAATGTAGAAAAAATCCTTTACATAATTTTACCTGAAGTTTGCGGGAAATGAAGTAAGATGGGCTTTGCTTGCATTCCAGAAACATTAGCTTCTGCCTTCTGCTGTTCCTGCCTGCCAGAAATATGAGATTTGTAGCTTATGTTCTGCAGGAGGCCAATCATCTGGACATATAAAGCAAGTGGCAATTAGTCTTTTTCAGGAGAAAGATAGCATTCTGAAGTTAATATTTGCTACGCCCTATGAAGGTAGGGCGTTGAGAGTGATATAAGGATTAAGTGGGTAAAGTCGATGCGAGTCTACAAATACTGCAGTAGTATTAAAGTGATTGATTAAGTGTAACACAAATATTATGGGATTATGGTCAGAACGAGCCAGTTCCTTTTTGTATCTTTTGTATATCCGAAGTTAGTGGTGATGCAACCTTTCTATTTACTTCAGCACGTCACAATTTCATTAGAGGACTATTTAGAAGCTTTATTTAGACCAGCTAAAGTGCAAATCTGCAGCTCTGTTGTCTTATTGTGCATGTACGTATTATGTATTCTGCATTTGTATTTCCATTACTTTTGGAGGTTTGAAAAAAAATGAGATTTCTAGTCACCTGTAGCGACTGTAGTCAGGTTGACAGTCAGGAGGACTCTTCATTTGAGAATTTCGCTCATCTCAGTTTCCTCGTTGCCAGCCAAACAAGGAAACTGGCTACATCACCCTCGATTAAGTTTTTCCCTTTTAGAAGCCAGCTAGCAGCACACTTGTTCCTTGTAAATAATCTCTACTGATTTTGTCTGTATCTTAGTGTGGTTCACTAGTTCACAGAATCCCATCTTGTCTGGTTTCCCAAATATGAAATTCATGCTGTGCACAGAGGCTTCAGAACTTTTGAATCTAGGGCTGAATTACGTTTAACCCCTACCTGGTTCGGTATTATACCCTTCATTCTTGGGGTTTCACCCTTTCACCACCACCACCAACAAGCCTTTTCCTAGTTTAACCATAGTGATCGCAGAAGAAAGCGAGAACTATAAATGATCTAGAACAGTCTTTTGAATGTTGTTTACTTCTCTTATGGCGCTATTCTGTTAGTTTGATGGTGAGCAAAAATCAACGAGTCCAAGGACGACCGGAATTTTTATTTGTGCCCTTCTTTGACCCAAGTCTACTTTCTCTCTGGACCTGATTCTCTCACTCTGTGTGCTAGCTACAACTCTTCGTTCACCTAGTTCTCCTTATGCCAAAGTTGAGATTGCGGAATTTAAGGCTTTTCATGGTGCTGAGATTGCTGCATTGCAAGGCATATCTGATAGATCAAACTCAAAATTTTAAGGCTTTGCTTTGATGAGATTGAATTGCATGGCATTTCTGATAGACCAAACTCAAAATTTCCAAAGTAAAAAACTTAAAATCACAAGGTTGGGATATGGATTGACGGAAGATCTGCAGATTTCATTTTATCTTATTTTCAAAGAGTTGGGTTGTTCATTCCCACTTCAGCCATTTTCTATACTTTCCCAACATAAGAAGCAGTTTTTATCTCAAATAAAGTTTTCAGGACTGGTTTACCGAAAGGTCATATCATAAGCACTGCCAGCTATTCTAATTCGAAGTAATGTGTTCTAGTAATGAAGGCTCGTTTCCTCCTAAAACATCGATTAGTGACACACCTACGTCCTCTCTGTTTAGAACACAGTTCTACCATGAAAAACTCGTACAAATATAGTGAACTTCCTAGTTGAAGCCTTATATACTGGATGACATCCAGCGATTGAGATTTCAATCATTTATTAATGTTGGTTCCTAATTTTAGGACGGTTTCAATTCCCTTTTGGCCAAGGCGGGTTTGCCAATTTTGATCTTGATCTTTGATTAATTTGCATCTGTCACTGATGTGAGGGTTCTTTCCCAACGAGTACATGATATAAAAACCCCAGGACAAAGATAACTTATGAAACATTAGGAAGAATTGTCACATGGAACTCGGTGATTAACCTATGGTTTTCTACTTAATATTGCAAAACTTTAAGAGTACCAAGCCAACTTCGCAATACCATTCCACTACTAATTTCAACTGGGAACTTTTTGTTGAGGCCACAACATAGCCACAAATAATGAAATGTCTTCTGTTTCTTATTTGGAAATGAAAATTAGACTTCTGTGTCTTCTTCTTACTAACTGATGTGGTGTTCGTTTTTCAAAAAAAAAAAAAAAAAAACTGATGCGGTGTTCGAAAATGGTTGTTGCAGGTCACGGACGAAGCGTGGCGGTGGTATGTGCACTGCTGGTAGCTCTAGGTGTTGTCGATGAATGGAAAGATGCTGAGAAGTTAACAAAAGAAAGACGGCCTTATATTCGAATGAATGCTCTGCACCGGAAGGCCTTGGATGAATGGTCAAAGCACCGGCTCTCTACCCCAAGAAAGAAGGAAGATGGCGTAAGTTCCGTTATCATGTCTTAACTTCTGCGAGCTCCCAAAACTAGACAGGTTGGACAGGACGGTTAACGATTTTTTCTAACGGGATTTACGTTGGAGAAGCGCACCTATGTGTTTGTGGGAAATGACTATACTGTATTATACTCATTCAATTGAATTGAATTTGTAAAAGTAGCTCATATGGGGTGGGTTTGGTGTGGATTTTTTTATGTATTTTAATCTAAGATTCACTTTTTCTTTTTGGTGAAAACTGATTCTTCTGCACAAGCTGATAAATCACAAGCTTGTAATTGATGGTTGGTTGGTTGTTTCCTGGTCTTTCAAACAAAGTATGTACCTTTTTCTTTTAATATAGCGGTATCAGCAGCCGCTACACTTTGGTTGTGCATTGTTGTTCGCATAATTGGTTGTATGCGATCTCTATATAGGTCAAGTACATTTCTTTTTCCGGTGTCAAAATTGATGGAGTTGGCCTCCTCAATTGTACTACATTCGTTTCTTCTGAAACTTCTCAGGGCATTGTTCACCTGTCACTTTGACCTGTTGATATGGTTAGCAAAACGATACTAGAATTTGGGTAATCTTTTCATGTTGTTGTACAATTTAAGAATCTTCTTAGTGCACTATTCACCTGTCACTTTGATCCGGTGACATGGTTATCAAAACGATGCAAAATTTGATAAACTCTTCATGGTGTTGTACAATTTCGGAGATTTCCCAGTACACTATTCACTTGTCATTTTGACCCGGTGACATGGTTAGCAAGGCAAAACCCCATCAACTGTAGTATCAGAGTACTAGGAAAAACTGGTTTTGAGTGCATGCAACTACTTGGTATGTTTCTCCCGTATTTTCCTAGTTGATTTGAGTAGGTCACTTTGACCCGGTGATATGTTTAGCAAAATGATGCAAGACTATTCATGTTTCTGGAAACCTTGGACCATTTGTTTTTCTCAAAAGTAGCAACTGTACTTGTAAATATTAAAGTCCTCATTATTGTACAATGCGACATTCCATTAACCTTTCGTTACATCCTATTAATGTTGTGTGATTGGTAGGTTTAGTTCAAGTTACTTTGAAGGTCACAGGAAGTCCCAATCATTTTAGTGCTCGTCTCAAAGCACTTTCCAACTACGGCAAGTAGAAAGACACCAAGGTCACTTTTCCTGCCTACAGGGATACAATACAAAACTCAAATTAAGCTCGTCAGTCTCAAACTACGGCGTACATCATAAAACACGTAGGTGCAAACATAACTGTACAACAAGGGAGCTCTATATAGCGATCTTGGACATTGTTATTCTGTTAGAACCGAAAAACATATGGTACAAGGTTTAGAAAAGAGGGCAAATAACATCAATGACTCGCCAATGACATAGTGACATGCTTATTTCTGAATCAATCTTGTATTTGAATGAATGCTTCGTATATGGATGCTTTTGAGAGACTCTTTATAAACAAGCTTTCAAGTCGCTGGAAAAACTAGTAGGGAGTTTTATGATCCTGAAGAACCACCACTTCCCTTGGTAGCACTGCTCGTCATAAAAGATTCTCCACATCCACACTGCCCTTTAGAGTTTGGGTTGATGAATACAAACTCGGATCTGCTCATAGTAAACCAAAACAGACGGTCAGATGAACACTGGAAGAAACCAGGAAGGTCACAAGTTTCAAACCTGTATATACATATACTGAGACATGAAATGATTCAATAATGAGAAGACTCTACATTGCGGACTTTGATCGCAATTTTCTAGTATAAAATTTAAGGATTCTTAGTCCACGCTACCTGTCATTCTGTTTTGTGGTTGAGAAAACAAGAAGTGCAGAATATATCTAAGACTAACAACACACAAAGACCAGCCATTATAGTGGCCATGGATGCATTTTACATCTATATATACTGTGATGGATACCTGACACTACCTGAGTTTGTCATCGATGAAGTCCATCTTGGTTCCTATGACGTGCATGAGAGCCTTTGGATCTATCAGTACCTTCACTCCCTTGTCTTCAATTAATTCATCGAACTTCCCTTTTTCATCTGTTGGTGCAGCAAATTATTAGTACGATAATCATGGCTATGTACTGCTTGGTGATGGAATATCAACATTTAAGCAGCATGTTTCCGTGACAACAATTTGACAGAAAAAGCAAGAAAAGCAACTAAGCAAGCTATCAGAGTGTGCAGGAGCATTAGATAACAAAATATCTGGAAAACAATATTCCAATTTAGATAAGATGTGGTCTCGTATCCGAGGTAATACACACTTCCCCAATGCATCCAATTCAAATCTTGATTCTTTTGAGCCTCAAGCATGAAGTATAGGTTATTTCTGTTGCAACTTGTTACTTTAGGGAAAAAAAGACAAAATACAAAAGAAGGCCTTAATATCTCCTACCATGGGACCAGTGAGGAAGATTCGCTTCTAAACTTAATTGGAGACACTATTAAGCTTTTGAATATGATGAAGCGCAGTACCCGTGTAGCATGTTTTCAGGGAAGATTGTTCTGTCTAATACACACTAAATCTCAAACTTGCAAGACAGCTTTTCGCTTTTCTGATTTTCTGTAGTTAGGGGGGATCGAATATGGTAAATAAGCGTGAAAGAAGTGAAAAAATGACAGCTTGGTTCAGATAACCAGATCCATAGTGCATTTTAACACATTGACAAGCCTAATCAATGCCCCCCAAAGGAAGCCACTATGACGCCGATGTGAAGAACCCTCCACAACCCCTCATACATGATGTTACTCTCTCAACCACTTATGAAACCCCCAGGTTCAAGAAATGCACAAGAGAAAATCTGATGAACATTATGAATGTCAGATTAACAATTATAACATAGAAACTAAAAAACAATATAGTCGATGCATGTTTCCTGGTTATGAGGGGTTTCCGGGTCGTATTTCATTACCAATATTTTCGGTAGTCCAGGACATGTTTTTCTTTTGTTCTTTCTTTAGTGAGATTGGTATCTCAATCTACAACGTTACATGGAAAAAGAATCCCGTGATTAACTCATAATACTTCTTTTAGTATTCTTATCCCAGTAAGTTCTACTGATGTAATATCTTATTCCTTGGTGTGTACCTCGCCTTTAAAACTACCAACAGTATGTAGGGTACCTTACTGATGCAAGTAACCACTTTTCTTCTTAGCTTGCGTCGGAGCTGTTCAAGGGATATTTCCGGTTCAGGTGACAAACAACTGCTTGTTTGTACCTAAAAAAAGGACAACAGCTGCTTGTCCCGACATTTCTAGCAACTAACTTCAGTCAGAAGACCAATTACCTGAGGTTCTTACACAATCACTAATTATGAAGTAGGGCCTAACAATCGTCGTGAATGGTACCCCGACCTAGTACGATAATCAAGATTAAGACCTCATGGTAGTTCACTAGGTCATCTATACATAATGAGATAATAAGTACTCTTCTAGGCCCAGGCTCTGCATTATACTCATGTCAGATTGTCTCGTGTCGTATTTTGCAGGGCCTTGATCGTAGTGCTTACACTGAGGAGCCTATGGTGGATTCAATCAGAGCAGTTGCAGCCAGTCTTTCTCTTTGCCTTATTTGGAAAGTTCCTAGAGGAGAGGTTCATGACGCGCATGTCCTAGCAGTCCAGGCCATAGATGATGATGGCTAGTTTTTTTTTTTTTTTTTTTTTTTTTTACACAGTGCTGTTGTATTTGTATTGGCTTCTTGTGTACTCTTTGTTTGTTCACGAATGTTCTTAACTTCCATGAGAATAAAGCTCTCTTCTAGGAAGTGTTATGCGAGCTTATGCAGGAGACTGTTAACATTTCATACCAAAGAAATTGAGAATCAAGGGGTCTTGCTATAGACATTATAAATAAGTAAAAAGTCACGATAACCACTCTGAACTAGCTCGCAATAACATATGACCATACGACAGGGTACTTTTATATGTTAAGCTAATTGACTTGTATATATCCACTATCCAGTGAGAATGTAACTACGATCCATTTGTAGAGCGACACCGAGGTTGGCCATGTTTCCTAAGGCGATAAACCAGATTGTATTCAGAGAAAAGGAGTGATCGTGGTAATTGATCCCCACCTAGGAGCATGAAATCATGCAAAGGTAGGTATTGGAGTACAACTAGCTTTAGTTCTTCCCATTGCTTCATATTTGTGTGAGTCAGATGGGGCACCTATTGCAAGTTTTCTTTGTTCCACTGTTCCTAGACGAAGTTACTGGAATGGTTTGATGGAGCAATTGACCATGTTGTTTAAGGCCACAATCCAGATCGTACTCACGGAGCAAGAGTGAATTATGGAAATAGATTCCTACCCAAGAGTATGAAATGCAAAGGTAGCTGATGTTGTACACCTAGCTTTATTTCTTGCCATTGTTTCATGTTAATGTGAGTCAGGATGGGGTGCTTTTTGTAAGTTCTTTTTGTTCCAATGTTCCTAGCCGAAGTTACTTGAATGGTTCAACGGACCAATTGACTACCTGTTTTTGTGATTGGACAGGTGAGTGCAGGATACACAATAGTTAAAAAATATTTTTGAGGATAGAAGAAAGCATGCTTATCTCATATTGCCAACTTGAGTACCCAAGTTGATTCCAAAAGACGCCAGTATCTATTTGAGAATGAAAAAATTATACTTAACCTATCGGGCTGCCCAAGCTTTGCATACACTAGGTAAGGATCCTATGGAGGAACCCTCCAAAAACGCCCTTGTAAGAGCTCTTTTACAGATAGTTAACTTTTTGTCTATATTCAAAAACCTCTGTAGTGGATCATATTGCCTTTCTTCCTACAAATTATATTCTGTGTTTAAATAAAAAAATAGTTTTGTTCAATGTATCTAAGTGAGAATTAAGGCTCTTGCATTGTTGCATATTGTTATTTAGTGTCTAGAAAACGGAGGTATTACTGAAGGCTAGGAGCCTAAATTGCACAAATACCAGGAAAATTTCATCTAAAAATGAAACCCACAACACTTGGGAGGAATGGCAATGACAACCAAATAAAATCTCTCTCGAAATCATGGCAATAGAATAAAGAACATAATATGTTTAATCAGGAAAAATGAGAAGACGATAATTAGTTACAATCCCTCAAATTGCTTTTCAACAAGAAAAGCCAAGACGAAGTGTCTTCTCATTTCTTCATTCTATGTTAATGTGGTTATTACAGTTTCAAGAAAATTTAAAAGTTTTTCTTGAAAGGGGAAATTTAATACTTGGCTTAGTTCCTTTCTGATTTCTCTGAGAAATGGCGCAACATATTGTGGAGAGCTATCTGGAGAGCCAAAACGTCGATCACATAAGACTTCACTTCCTCGCTAATTAACAACCAATGAGAAATGCTATGTGTCACCGATACTTTTTCAATGTTTCACTTCACCGCTTATGTGTCAAATTACCCTTCTCTTGTGGTGTTCTCCAAGACTCCAACTAGTGAGTAATCTATTAGAAAATATATTTATAATATAGTGATACCAATTTTAATTTGACAAATAAGAGGTGAAGTTAAACGGTGAAACACCGGTGATACATATCATCCCTCTTACCCAAATTTTCCGCACGCCTCAACAGAATATATATATATATATATATATATATATATAAAGTGCGATATGCAAACTCATTCTCCTCATTTCCTATAATTTTCTCATCAACTTCCCCATCTGAGAAACCTTCAACCATAAGCAAAACTCCGATACACAAAGTGCAGAAACACTACTTTGGAACAATTTCTTTTTGTAACTTCTATTTGTTCCAATGTTTCTGTACCATATTTGGAACAATTTCTTTGATTCATATTTTATAAACCAAATCTCATTCCCCCGTAGCTCATTTCTCCCTAATTTAATCCCACAATAAAACCCTAAACACGCAAATCACACTAGAAACAAAACAAAACAAAACAAGCAAATCCAAATTCATCATTCTGAAAATACAACACAAAAACGAATTCACTGACCATACCCTAAAAAAAGAGAAAAAAAAAATTCTAGTCTAGGAGAGAATCTAATAGAGGAAATGAACCTGCGTAATTGAGGGTGTATGATAATCCGTTGCAGCCGCGGGCCTTGACACCGAGCTTGAGGTAAGGGCGCTGCCGCTGCTGGAGGAGGTGGCGCACTCTATCAGCCGCCGCGTCGGTCAAGGCCAGGGCTTGCCGTCGGACGGCGGCTCCCAATTTCTGGGTCGCCGATGCCGCTAATCTAGAAGAAGAAGCTGCCATCGAACCAGAAAAATACGATTTGTCCTCGTCGTCGTTGTCGTTTCAACTTTCTATTTTTCTTGGGGAAGGGTCATTAGTTTCTTTTATATGTACGCGGAGACCCCCCAAACTATAGTCAAACATCACTTTTGGTTACCTGTTTCTCTCTTCAGAGCCAACAACCAGAGACTAATAATTCTCCTGTTACATAACGATATTCCGTCGTCACACAGGTTCCTTATTTTCTTCTTTTCCTCAAAAGAACGGAATGTAGCCCGTTGAAGGCGCAAGTTCAAGTCACCAAAAACAGGCAAAATGCTGTCGAAAGTCGAAACCAATGAACTTGAATCGATTATTACTCAATGAGTTAATTGCTCATCGATGCCATTTGGGAGACTTTACCGTCAAGTTACATTACTTGGTCGGATCCTAAGGAGAAAGATTAATTAGAATCATTCCGCTTTCGCCCCTAACGAGAAGCGCCTTCAGCCCTAAGATTAAAGTTAGTGAATCACATATAAGCCCCTACTTACCTGCAGTCCCGACAACCAAACTCTGAACTTACCAAGTGCCAATAAGTTAAGATAACTGAGTGACTTTTCGTCTCTTTTCCAACATTGTATCCTTCCATACCCCAATAGCACTCATGTTCAGTTCTCATACGTAGTCATCTACCAGTTGGGTCGAACCATTTTGGTTGATAGTTTTCACAATTTTTCTTGGATGTACCTTATGGGGATTGAGAGTTTACTCCCGCTTCTTGATCGCAGTGCTAGTCCTGGAAGTAGTCATCTTGTTGCAAGGGAACGCCAAAGCACTTTTTGGTTATTATTGGAACCCAATGAGGTGACTGGTTACTGGAGGCAATGTTCACGGTTTGTGTGTTGAAGTAGGATATAAACTGCCACTGGCTATAGACAAATATAAAATTTGAGGCTCATCGACAGCAAATTACTTCGTGTTGTGACATCACAACTGCCACATCGATAGTGAATTACTTGGTGTGTTGTGACATCACAACTGCCACTGATGAGCATTGGACGCTTAAGCATTAACTTAAAACTATACACAGACAGCAACAATCTTCCAGCCAGCGTAAAGCGGATGTACCTGGCTACAAACCAAGACACTAACCCAAAACATCGAGCTAGCTTTGCTCATCCACAGAATGAAACTCAACTTCACCAAGATATACATTCATCAACAAAATGCACTAATTGTATGGACTGGTATGTTTCTACTCAAATTGTAGAATATCCGCAGCTTCCAAAAAGGTACCAAGCTCACAAACCTATCGATCTAGCATCTACAGAATCTCAATCTGAACACAGCGTAGCAAAAGAAATCCTATGACAGAAGCCTCTGACAAAACATAGACTAGCGTGCTCACAATTGGGAATGCTAATTGGCAACTCAAGACCTCTATACAAATGCCCAAAGAGTGAGGAATGCATGCTTGGCCAACTAAACAGCACCCTGACGGGTATTGATTGTGGTGCATGAGAATATCAAACAAATAATTATGCAAGAAAACAAGAAAACAGAATTGAAGTCAAAACCAAGATTTCACATAACACTAACAAAAAAGAATCTGATCAACATGGTTTTTTTTATCCATTAAACATAACTCAAAATCAAAACGATCCCCATGTTTCTTCGACAACTACAAACGCTTGATCTCTACTGAGTATTGGTGGCCCTTGTGTAGATCTGCTGGCTGGAATGAACAGAAACCATTCTGATGACGCCTCTTGCCATGAGATCCTTGATTGCCTTGCGGGCTAGCGATCCATTGATCTGATGGCACACGTACACATCTTTCATTATATATTCCAAGATAGAAAATCATCTAAAACCATGATAGCAGTACTACATGCAATCAATCCCATAGATATAGTAAATCAGGCCCTTGAGGCAACTAATTTGACTACAAAGTTAATACTATTGCAGGATTCTATTATAAACCAGATCCGTACAATTACTTTGTATTCGTCAAGAGAATTATCATTTTGAATTTCAACAACAGTTGCAAAAAACTCACGTATAAGATATCTGTTCTTTTCAGATCAAATACACAAGGCATGGAAAAGTTCACAGAGTATAAATCAGTACGCTTCAAAACAATAGTGTAGCATATTTTGAGAATATCTTTCATGGAGATTGTTAGTTGGTAACAATAGCTTCTCTGATGATCAAAACAACTTAAAATGAGAAATGCTAGATTGTAATGAACCTAGACATGACACAACCACTACAGATTCAAATTCCATTGATTCACAAGTACAGAAAAATGTCAATACAAAAGGTATATACTGTTTTGGCTATTATAAAACGAGTATATTGAGACCTGGAGTGGAAACAAGTGGTGAAATCAAAAGTATCAAGTATTTCATACTTTCTGGAGTCCAAATAGTAAAAAGACTACTTCAGTGAATGTAAAGCAATATTCCAAATACAGATAGAAGCAAAGCTTATAATGAGAAATGAACAAGTAACACGGACAAATGTAGTCATAAGATTCAAAGCATACCCTTAGCCTGTCTGACAAGATAGAGGGGGTGATAAGCTTGAACTTGGGAGCTTCAGTGAGAAGCTTGTCATATGTTGCCTTATCAAAGAGCACCATGTTGTTCACCTTCTCCTTTTGCTTTCCCTTGCTCCATTTCTGCACAACAAATGGTCAATTATGTGAGCAATTTCAATCAAAGAAGACAACTACCACTTGAAATCTGCATCAACCTCCTGAAACAGTAATCTAAGTCTTTTTTTATAAGTAAACAGTAATCTAAGTCTCTTCAGCACATATAACTTAGAAGACAAAGGAACATCAAAATGATAGGTTGTGATATAATGACCCATCCGAGTCAACTTATAATACAGCCATAGTTTTACATACAAACAATGAAAAAAAAGAGTTCATCTTCAGCCTATTTAGTTAGCCATAACCTATTCATCACCTACTCTCAGCCCATTGTACAGCTTGACATAGATAAAACTTGAGTTTCTAATTCAAACACATCAATTGAACTTCTCAAAGGACCAAACCTTTACAGAGTGATCAGACAGAAGACCCCACGGATTCATAAGCAGCCAAAACCATTTCAAGTTATCATAGTTCTAACTTCTGAATGTTGCAAACAGTAAGACAACTTCAACCACTACCACTAATAGTAGCAGATGACAGCAGAAGACTATAGGTTTCTCTATTACTAGTCCTTACAATTATTCAATTGAACGCCCTAAAATCTAGATACCGATTGACCATTACCTAATCATGCAAACTCAAGGGCTTAATCTGCAGGCACAACCCTACCAAATATTGGGGTAGTTTGGCTAAGCTAGATTTTTAGATAGATAGATTATTGAAAATCTGAGCTAAAATTTGGATTATTGCGGGAGAAAAACCGGATCCGGCTGATACAACCGGTCCCGGTTGTGATACAACCGGACCCGGCTGATTAACTACCCAGACCCGGCCATTAGACAACAGGAACCGGGTATTTCAGAGGGGACAAAAATATTGGCATTATTGCCACGTGGCACAACTGAACAAGGCAGGGGGAGAAAGTGTGGCCAGAGAAGCCATTTATAGGCACAGAAATGGACAAGCCGGATCCGGTTCGGACTAACCCGGATCCGGTTTCAACCCATCCGGTTCCACTTGGTCTACCACCTGGTCCGGTTTGTACATTCTGCCGATAAAAATTATTTAAAAAATGTCAGGATCCGGGTCAGTTAACGGATCCGGCTAATACCAAAAAATCCTTAATCTATCTATCTTTACCAAACTGGTGAGATTATTTTTCAAAATTTCATCTATCTATCCTAAAATTCAGCTTAGCCAAACTAAGCCATTGTATTCTTAAGAAAAAGAGCTGAACAGATAAACACAAGCTAAAAAACTGAAGTATCTAATTGTCTCTAAATTGCTGTAAGAACCAGTTAAACATGAATCAGCCATAAGAAGAAACAACGCAGTCAAAATCAAAGTGAAACATTTCAGCTACTCATCATAGTTCTGGAAAGCCGCAAACCTAAAACAGCCTCCATAACTAGCAATCAAAATCGAATCAAATCGAAACCATAATGTCTACAGCATTACTACTATCCCATAAAATCATTCAACTGAACACTCGTAACACCAAAATAGCCTCAAATCAAAGAGACCAGACAAATCTAATCAAAACACAAATCAATCACAGAGAACATATGAGGCTAACCTTCTTCTTCTGCTTTCCTCCGCCGGACTTGGCTGGCTTGGACGACGGTGGAGGAGCCTTTTCCTTCTTCGGTGCCTGAGATCAAATCCGAAATAGTTTCAGAAAAATGGACAAAGAGAAGCGAAAAGAGAAGCGAAATTGAATAGATCTGTGATTTGTGAGATTACCATTGTTGCTGCTCAAGAGGACGATAGGGTTCTGGTTCAGAGACGAAGGAGCTGCTACGGCTGTTGCGAAGGGAAGAAGCAGGTTAATGGGCCAGAAAGGTTTATTTATATCGTCGTCGTGTGGGAATTAGGGTTTCGGAGGGTGTGTGTGTTTGAGACTGCAATTAAGGTCCTTTTTCTTTTCGTTTTTATCACTTTCACACCGCGTAGTTAGGTAAACAACACTATCACCCCTTTAAGTTTGATGCGAAAACACTTCTACCCCTTCCAGTTTGGGAAATGCACGACCTGGCAAAATGGACAAGTCAGTCGGATTTGGGTTGGGTTGAGTTTCTATGAGCTGGTTTTAATTGGAACATTACCTTAAACTTTTGTTGGGTCTTTTTGGGCTAAACTTTTATGGGATTGGTTATTAGTGGGTAGTCCCAATTAAACTCAATTTGGACAAAATAAGTTTTTAATATGAGTAATTAAAAAATGTCAATAAAAAGCCCAGTCACAACCTTAATTAGGAATTCCGTCTTTCCAACCTAGTCATAGTTAAATTTACCATAATAGCCCTGAAAATGTAATATGATGTGCCCTCAGGCCTCATCCATCTCCAGCAGAACAAAATTTCTCTCTGGCAGTGTGCGCCGCCCGTCACCATCGTCGACCACGCAGCTGTCGAGATTCTGTCGCCGTCGTGCTTCAGCCGCCTTCGTTGTCGTCCACCCCATCGCATCTTTGAAGGCATCCACCCAATTTTAAATCCAGAGTTCCAGACGACTACTTCTCCGCCTTCGACCAATAATAAAATCAAAATCGAAATCTAAAAATTATGCGAATATGGTGGCTTTTGGCACCTTGGGTATCCCTCGGTTTTCGGTATTCATGGCGGACGACGGTGCTAGAGGTGAGATATAGAGACAGAGCACCTATATCGAAATACATGGCGGACGACGACATTAGAGACAATGGGGGTTATTTCAGCATGGGCTTTGTCGGAGTTTCCGAAAGGGTTTGTTCAATTTCGCCAGGTTCAAAGATTCCATCAAACTTGCACATCCTTATTCTTCGACATTGCATCCCTCTGTAACTAGTATACATTTTCTTATTATTTTTTTTTAGTTTATGCTTCAAGGGCTGCTTAACTGTTTGTTAGGTGATGTGGAATATGAGGCATGATATGGTTATGGATGGCAACAGATGGGATTTGGATCAGATCGGTTTAGATCCAGATCCGATCCAAAAGGTTTCAGATCGGACTCGGATAGGATTTTGCCGGATTCGAATCGGATTATCAATCGGATCATGGCGAACAGTATTTTTTGTTTACCTGACCTAACACTATTATGAATTAAAATCCAAAATGGATTAACATACACTTTACATTTATAATTCTATCAATTTATTCACAATAAAAATATAGATATATCATACTCGGAACGTTATATGAAGAAAACATGGAAAAATTTATATATGTAATTATATTAATACAAGTATATTATTGAATTTATTATGTATGATTACATAATCGGATCAGGTTTTGCGGATCACAAAAATTGTGATGCATATCTGATCCATTTGTAAACGGATTTGCTCAAACAAGGCCGGATCATGTCATTTATCGGATCGGATCGGACTCAATTTTCATTCGTAGATATGATGAAGTGTTAAACTTGAAAAATGATCACATTTCTCTGTATTGTCGAGAATTTGGATTCGTAGTTGTTCGTGTTCATATTTTTATTTGCGGATAAAACACACAAATTAACTAAACATACTTTGTTAAACTCGATTAACGAATTATCTCCTAAAATAACTAGGTTAATTGTAATTTAGCCACTATAGTTGAGAGTTAATGTTATTTTATCAATTAAAATTGTTAATAAAAAATAACAACAAAAACAAAACAACAAAGAAGGAGGACAAAAACAAGAAAAGGAAGAAAGAGGATAGAAGAAGAAGAATATGACTTAGGAAACAACACCCTTCCCGCCTCTTTTCTGCCTCTCCACCCTCTCATTTCCTTGTCTCTCGTCACTCTTCTCTCTCTCTACTTGTCGCTGGACCACCAATAGACCGTGGTTGGGCGTGATTATTCGCCCCTTTATCATATTTGAACTCAAACCAGCCCAAATCAAGCTATTTTGGATCCACCCACATTGTGAGCAAGAGACATAGAGAGAAATAGGGAGAGAAGAAGGTGTCCAAAATAGGGAGAGAATAAATAGGGAGAAATCAAGCTAGTATATCACTGCATGGACTTCACTCTGTCCAAAAAAGAAATTTCATAGGAATCCTTCCGTGCTTCCAAAACAAACTACACTCCTGGAAGAGGAATTCTCTTTCCTTCGAAGGCAGATTTGTACTGATTAAATCATGCCTCGCCGCCATCCCAACGTAGCACCTTCCGTCTTTTGGGGGCAAATTTTCTTCCTCAAAGCTCTTAAATCTCCACCACGTGTAATTTTCTTGTGGATTAATGGAAATAATAAAGGAATACGCTTGAAGAAATGGGACACCCTATGTATTCCAGTTGCTCAAGGAGGATTTGGATTCCGGGATCTTCGCCATTTCAACGAAGCTCTCCCCGCGAAGGCTGCTTACAACATTAGCCAAAAGTCTGACTCTCTCATCAGCCGAGTCTTGATCGGAAAATACTGTCAGTCCAGAAATTTCGATTCTACCTCCTCAGCTTCCCCCTCGACATCTTGGGGATGGAAAATCATCATATGGGAAAATGAACTTATCAATAAAGGATCAATGTGGGAGTTAGGGAAAGCCAATATTATTCACCCCATCACAGAAAAATGGATCCCATGAAGCAATGCATTGATCCCTCCAGGCAATAATAATTGCATCCAGAACCTGACAACCAACTTTTTCATCGGCCGCACCTCTAGTTTCTGGATCTATCTGCTCCTAAGATGCTTTTATGACGAATTGACGACCAGGAAAATCCAAGACATCTACATCCCATTTTCCCAACAACAAGACAGGAAAACCTGGGAGGGATCAAATGACGGGATCTTCACGGTAAAATCAACTTACCACCTTGCTGCAGGAACTATGCACCCCACTACAGCTAAAGGTAGCTACTGGAATATCATTCGAAATATATCAATCTCTCGAAAATTGAAACGCTTCCTCTGAAAAATTGGGCACGACGTACTCCAAAATCGCCATAACCTCATCAAAAGAGGAATTCCAGTCCAACCCCTTTGCCCACGCTGTCTCACCCAAAGCGAAACTTCTAAAAACCTCCTCTTCCAGTGTGGTTTGTCCAACCATGTGTGGAGAGATTCCAGACTCGGACTAAACTTCCAAACAGGCCAGCCCTCCTCCGCATCATCTACCACCTTCAATGTCATCACCTCTCTTTCAAATGAGACATACAAGTTCCTTTGTGTCCTCATCATTTGGCAAATATTGCTCCACCAGAATGAAGCATCGTTCCTACTCTAGGATCATTCATCTGCTTCAAACCTTGGAAGACATCCGTCTTTTGGAAGTTTCTAGATCCGAAGCCCCACCAACTTGACACTTAAATTGTGACAAGAAAATCAACGACACAAGTGTCACATCACATGAGCCACATAAATCATCACCTTCATTATGGACGCGGCTTGGAAAAAAAGAAAACCGGTTAATTGCAGCTGAATGGATTCGCAGGGATTGCGCTCTAACCAGAGGAAGCTTCATTTTCAATCGATCCTCACCTTAGAGGCTGAAACAAGGGGAATTCTCGAACTTTTGAAATGACTTCTATTGCACGGATATAAAAACATCAAAGTCCTTACCGACAGCCTCATGTCTGTCCAGAATCTGGCAAGCACCCAAACAGACAGACATCGCCATTCGCCAACATAATTTCTAACATCCGTACGCCTGCTTTTTCTTTTGATAGCTTTATTTTTTCTCATCTATATTATAAATTAGGACGGTTGACTTTAAAATGTCTTTTAGACCGTTAGATTGAATTAACCCCAGCCCTTAGATCTCACCTACCACCCCTTAACTACCAACTACTTAACTACCCACTTAACTACATACTCCTTTTATCATAATTATAAAAAGGGGCTTCCTTTGTTTCTGATTATTTAATACAATAATTTATGTTGTCTTCGTTTTCTGCCCATGTTTGTAGATGAAAATACTCATTTTATTTATGACATTACAATAGGCCGTGAAACGTGTTTTTGGGGTAGTGCCCTCGGGCACGGGCAATCTCCTAGTCTATTCTATAAAATAGCATGGTTTAACAAACTTTTGAATTTTCAGCCGTTAGATTAAATCAATCCCATCCCTACCATTAGATCTCACATACTTATTACATCTCTAACTACCCACTCTCTTTGGACATCCTTAACTACCCACTCTCCTTGGACATCTATAACTAATAGGAGAGATGTTTTTCTCAATTACACCCCTAACTTGGAAGTTGTTGTTTTTTTTTTTTTTCACCACATTTGTAAATATAATTTTTGAAAAACACATCTAAATTCATTTAAAAAACACATCTAAATTAAAAAGCTATCCAATTTAGGAATAGTGTCCTCGGACACGGGTAATACTCTAGTGTTAAACGATGTAACAAGGGCTCACAACACAACCCCAACAAACATTACACTCTTTCTTCTTCTTCTTCTTCTTTTCTCTTTTTTTTTTTTTTTTTTTTTTTTTTTTTTTTTTTGGAGAACCGCTATGTTTCTTAATATCAATATATCTCTATTTCTTCTCAAAGAAAAATGTCACCTGATGAGGCTTGCTAGAATGACTTCCTCCTATCACAAATAGCCGAGAACATTGTCAAAATAGATGATATACCAACAGGTCTTAGTATGAACTATGAACCAACCCTCACTTATGAACCCATTGTTACTAGACATCAACAACATATGTCAGGCTTGCTAGAATGACTTCTTCCTCCTATCACAAATAGTCGAAAACACTGTCAAAATAGATGATATACACAAGTAGTACTATGAACTAACTATGAACCCACTTATGAACCCGTTGTTACTAGACATCAACAACATAGGTCAGGTCTTAGAATTAAGTCCCATCAGTAGATCAGTACCACAGTAAGCAACAACATAGGTCAGGTCTTAGAATTAAGTCCCATCAGTAGATCGGTACCACATTTTGCAAACTGAGTTCTTCAAGGAATGTACTCAAAAGGAATTGTTACATATATGTTGAAACGAGACTGCATTTTCAGTCAGAATCGTGTCTTCGCTTCTCCTTGTCTTTCTTGCTGCTTCTCCTCTTGTCATCTGAATCTCTAGAACGGTGCTTCTCTCTCTTCCTCTCATGCTTCTCGTGCTTCTTCTCTTCACGCCTTCTTTTCTTTCGGTTCGCTTCATCATCTGAATATTCCCTGTTCTTAGCAGTTGGGCTAGGCATGGGTGCTTCCATCTTTTCTGGCAACTCGTCCGTCACCTTGGTTTGAAGAGAACTAGACTCTTCCCAAGCTCGCGGGGCTCTGCAGAAGTAGATATTCATATTAAGCTCAGAAGACCAAAGTATAGTTACATCACAAGGTTAATGGAACAATGATCAATAGATTGCCAACAAACTATTGAGAAAGCACGCCACAGACTTAAGTGTGGATGATGATGCAGCAAAATTGCTGTAAAATTGGGAGAGGATTACAAACCATGAAGAGCAGCAATAACATTAACAGTTTAGAATATATAACATAACAAGAGCCTAGCCAGAGCCGAGCAAGGTCAGCTTGTAAGCTTTAGCGTTGGGGAGTCAAAAACTAGCATTGTCAATTGTGATATAACTTGTGGAATATACCCAGTATATTACGGAATATACTCTACAATTTCCTCTTGCAATTTTTGATATATTTTCATGATCATTTGATGATTTAGTCAAAAACTAGCATTGTCAATTTTTCCTCAATGTTCCTTCAGAAATGACTTACAACACCGACAATTTTACGGGTTTTATTATTCAATACATGGAATGTCAAAATTTGTAGGAAATCATTTTCAATTTCCATTCTTTTTCAAGATACCAAACAGGGGCTTGGGTTTTTATTTACTACTAGTTAGCATCGTCATGCACTACGCAAATTTAGGAAGGAAAGCCTTCTTTGGTATATTATCATTCTTCGTGCCAACAGATAACAATGGTTGATGGGTCCATAAACACACCGTCTAGAAGAAGTAAGTATCAATCGAATAGTCAAAATTTGTATTCAGATGAGATTGTATTTCCCTCTAGAGGATTTTTATGTTGATGATTGTTTTATGTGAAAAGATTCGCTCATGCTCTGTGGAATTATGGTTTTCAGGCGGAGATTTTTCAAGCGTTTGTCACAGCGCTCCTATTACAGACAGACCAGCCAAGATTTATAATCAAGGATTTCTTAACTTAAAGAACTGAATAAGTTATTGAACCATTCTTTGGGGTTTTGTCAACTTCCCTTGCACACAATTGAGTCGCTTCACTTAAGTACTCGTGAGAATCTCAGATAACATTGTTTGGGTTGCACAACCTGTTTGTTGTATCGACTATTACCAACTTGAGATGACTGAGATTTATTTTGCATATAGGAACCTACCATAGACAATGAAGTCGAAGTAGTTAAAAACACAAAATAAACACTTCGACTGACTGGCTCTTATTACATATTTTTATTCCATGATATTGGTTTACAACACTCTTAACTCATTACTATTCCAGTACGGTACTCGATCAGGTTTGTAGACTGGTTAACTGTGTCAGCTCTTGCACCAGCTCATCAATCATTTTCTCTCCTTCTAATCTTATGGTTTGACTAAATTCTCTTGCTTTGATCTTTATTTCTTCACCACTTTTGCCCAAGACAACCTTACATATGACTTTTGCTATGTCTTCTCTGTCTAGTCTGCCATCATCTTCTCTCTTCACATCAACACCAGCACCAACCTCCTCTAAAAGCCTAGCATTGAATGGCTGGTCAAGTTGCATAGGCACTGCTATGACTGGAACCCCAAATTTCAGGCTCTCCATTGTAGAATTCCAACCACAGTGGCTCACAAACCCACCAGTGCTTGGGTGTGCAAGGATTTTAGCCTGTGGGGCCCAACCCTGAACAACCAATCCCTTATCACCTATTCTCTGTAGAAACCCTTCAGGCAAGGCTTCTTGGAAGCTAGTTCTGTTTTCCTGACCAGGAGGAAACCTAACAACCCATATGAAGTTGACTTTGCTGAGCTCTAAACCATGAGCGATCTCTTCCATTTCTTGCTTTGTTAGAAAACACTCACTCCCAAAAGAAACAAACACCGTTGACGACTCTTCTTTCTTTCCCAGCCATCTCAAGATGTTGGCTTCTTCTTCCGTGTCATCCATGGAAGCTTCTTTAACTAGTGGACCCACTGGAACAATCTTCTTGTTCAGGAAATCGGTCAAATAATCAATGTACTTGCCCTCAAATCCTCGAAAGGTATTAAACATAAGGATTTTAAAAGATTTCTGTAGGACAGCTCTGAAATGTTCACTGAATTGGGGAGCATCAAATATCTCACGGAACTTCCTGGCATGGAAGTCCTGAAGTTGGATAGCTGGAAAAGGGAGGTTTAAGCTAGGCTGTTGGGACAAATTGAGACAATAACAAGCTGGAACAGCTCCAGATGTCATGAACCCTACACCCGGAATATTATTAGACAACGCAACGGTTGGGACCCATGGCAGGATTACGTCATAAATGACTAAATCTGGGGTTAGGTCCTTGAGAATATTGGAGATTAGGTTAGGGCCTGCAGTATCTAGGGTTGTTCTTAGGGTACCATTTAGATTGGAAGGTAGGCCATTGGTGGTATGGTAGTGCGGAGGGAGTTCAGGCGATGAAGGTAGGTGGAACTCAACAAGTGTGATGGAAACAGTGTAATCCTCCAAATCTGTGTTCCTTTTCTTGATGGAAGTGAGATTGATGGGCGTAGAACAAAGGTAAATTTGACAGTTTCTCTTAGCGAGCTTCTTGGCTAACTCTAAGAAGGGTGTTATGTGTCCATGAGCCAACCATGGTATCATCACCACCTTCATTTTTCTAGTAGTAGTGCTCTGTTATTGATTAAATTTCTCTCTATCAGATCCCCCTTCTCTCTGTTTTATACTCCGTAATTTTTGTCTTTGTTTCCTTTTTCTTTTCCTGGTCTTCAGGGTTATAAATGGAGGTCTGAAAGTCAAGCATGGCCACCCACCACCCAACAGTCAACTACAATATTTACTACCATTAATGTGTAAGCGCAATTTTCGGCTTTTTGAGGAGGTTGGTCTTGGCTTTGCGGTGAAGAAGAAATAACGTGTATGGAAGCTTTGATGGAGAAGATTTATCACATCTGATAAGAAAGGTTGTTGAGGAAATAGATGGTGAAGGAACACGAAGCATTAAGATGAAAGGAACAAGAGTTGGTGAAGCTCTGCAAAGACTTCAAGCTCATTCACATTTGAATTTTTCTACCTTCGATGTATTTTATCGAACAATTTTCAAATTCTCTTAGGCTCCATTTGATGAGCAAGGAATTTGAGCATGGATTTAAATTTGATTGGCTCTAGGATGAAGCCATTTTTCCCTACAAAACTACGGTCAAATTTTGATTTGAGAGTTTAGCCCCAACAAATCCTTCACAACATAATGGATTTCAAATAACTAGTAGATACATGTCATTTCAAATCTTAAATATTGAAGCTATTGGGACTTTTCATACATCTTATTAATCTTCCACAACCGATTCCCCCAAACTAAGTTCAATTATGCATATATACAATCCTTGCTTGAACACAAATTCAAATTCAGATCCTCTATCGAAACGCAACCTTAGTTTAAAGGAAAACTCAAGAACTATGCAAGAGCGGACTGGAAAAAGCTCGGCTGGTTTAAGGCTCGGCTCGTAAATGAGCCGAGCTTGAACCTGCTTTGAGGCTCGCTACGCTTTAAGAGCTGAGAATGAACATGCATAAGCTCGGCTCATTTACACACCTAAGACCTTAACTAACCGACAAGTATACTACAAAGTACAAACATTCTTAGGAAGCAATATATGCAACACCAAGATCAACAACAATACCTTGAAAACCCAAGACCATCAACCCGAGCAGCTTCAGCATGGCCAGCACCCAAATCTTCTGCAGTAGAGCCACGTTTTACAAGTTCAGAAAACTCGTGCTTATCCAGACGAGCACCTTGAGGTTTGCTGGCACGCTTCGGCGCCAGTCCAAGAGCTTCCCTCATGGCCTGCTCCTCTTGCTCCTTTATTGCTTGAATCTCCTGTTTGGCAGCCTCCGCATCAGCCAGTCTAGACTTTTTATCCCTGGCGTACCAATTAAGATCTTTCCCTATAGATAGTCAAGAGAAACAGATATCAAATCTCCTTGAAATGAAAATTCCATAAGATTAATTCGAGTGTATTTGTTTGATAACATAACAGAATAGTAAAACCAGAAAAAAAAAAAAAAAAAACTAATATGTGCAGCATAGAACCAATAGACAAATTAGCTAACTTCAGCGCTGGAGCATTAGAAAGACTCACTAGTAAAATAGAACTTTCATGTTTGAGGCATATACAGAAACTAGATATCAAGAGAGGTCATCCACCCAGCCATTCATTCATGTGCCACTCTGTATATTAACATCAAACACAGCCGTACATATTTCATGAGATACCTCTGCACTCTGTCCTAGCAGACATGAAAAACAGCAGAAAGCATTTATTTTCTTGCCCTTAACCACTCATCACTGGCATACACACCCAGCTTGGAGTATATAGCAATACAATAGGAAGCACATACACAAACATAAGGTCATATGACCCATGTTTCTGAATCTATATCTCCTAGTATGTCATCTCCTGATATTTTATTGTCAAATTTAGAATCATCTACGCCACGCTTCTGAATATATGAAAATGAAACTTCAAACTAGATTTATTTCTGATAAAAAAATTTAAAAACGATAGAATTCTACAAAAGAATGGTATTCAACACCCAGATTGAGTGATTAATTTCAGTATCCACTGCTATTTAAAGTTTCAGAGAGAGATATCAAATAATTTTGGCATAATAATTTGACAATTGCTTTAGCATATCTAAAACTTGTGTATGCTAAAGAGTTATACATGCATGATAGCATTTTGGCTCCTCTAATTTCCTCTTATTTTTCAGACCCCCATTTAGTGGGGCAAAAAATTTATGATATACCAGATACTTTCGGATGTTAAAAAGATACAAAAAGGAATGCAACTACTGATATGAACTGCTCAAAAAATCTTCCAGTCAATTCATTTGAATCACCAACATATCATGCATGGTTTTCAGCAGTTATGATGTGCCACAAGTGCTGACCACAGCTATGGCATGGCAAAACTAAAATCAGGGCACACATTTATAATATAAGTTAAGACACAAATGAAACAGAGAACACAAGAAGGTCAAGAAAATTACCTTTCTGCCATCGTCCAACAGGAGCCTTGACACTGTGACCCAGATAATTCTCTCGATGTTTATCAACCTTGACATCGTCCCAGCTAAATTCTGCACATGGAAGTGGCTAATGAATCAAAAGGTTCATGCTTGAAATAATTTGACACATACTGAAAGAACATAATACCAGACTATCTATGAGCATGTGTATCAGTCTATACGTGTGCACATGAGAAACTCCAAAACATAAATGGGTGAGTGGCCAGTAGGATGTCTCACGAGAAATTTGGGGGTATAGTCATAACTCCAAACATGTTTATTCAAAAGAACCTCGATATGAATACAAGCCCTAGTAATGCAACTAGGAAAATAATATTATCCAAACATTAGAGATAAGTCTTTTCAACCTAGAGATAATAGCAACGGCAGGAAGTTTCATGGGAAACACGGGTATCATCCTCTGGACCCAGCCATCTATACCATTCCTAGTCAATCTGTCGTGTCAGAGATGTAGTTTAAATTTTGAAGGACTGGACTCCTTTTAAGTATACTCTTCTCCGTGTCATAGCATGTTCTGTCAGCTTACTTTTCCCAAATAAATAACCTAAGTAACACAAAAACCGACCGAGTCGTATCTCATTATTCAAGAAGGGGCATATGCACAACTCTATACTGATGGAGAGTCTTACAGATGATCTTTTACGCCTAGGAAAATGAGAAAATCAAGAAGATTACAGCTCTGTCCCCTAAAGGCTAGTACATACGACAATGAAACTTATTGAGCATGGCATCTCCTGAAAGGGTGTTATGATGAAGTACCACATTTATCAAGCATGGTTTTATTAATGAACTCAGATATCTACACATGATATTATAAATCTAGCAAAAATTTAAAAACGTAACCAGTCTGGTACTAGCTACAACAACGTAATGAAATGCTCCTCAGACAAGAGCTACATGTTTAAGACATTAACTAACAAAGGTAGTGAGAAGCATAATAGAAAGTGGGAAAAAAACACATAGATAAACCTTCTTCAGGTATTCTCTGTGAGAGAGTAGTTGAAAGCTCATGAAATAGAAAAAGCCAAAGAGGTTCTACTTTGTTTATTGGAGCTTGTGATTTTCTTATATTTGGCATAAAAGGTGGGCTTATTAGATGACTGCCTTTGACAGGTGGGGTTATTGATCCAACAATCGCTCTCTTTATTGATCCAACAATCGCTCTCATTAATCGTTTGTGTACGCACAGCCACAGAGTTTGAAGGGCACAGTTGCATCAGAACACTGAATCACCTCCTGAACAACCAAACCTTTCTCCCAATTTACAGAGGTTTGTAAAGCCTAATTAAGACAACTTGAGGACCTGCACACCATGAATACTTATCTAGTCCAGACTCCAGAACAGTCGAGCATCCTTAACTGCCACCAAATATATTTCCCCAGGCATAGTTTAACACATAGAACCTAGCGGCTCTGCTTATTGTCCTGATTGTTTCTGTGTTGAGGGTGAAGACTAGAATTGGACGATACTGTCAGAGTAACACCACTTAGACAGCATTGGCACCAACAAACCTGATGTCATTCAAAAATAGAGAGCCTGCCAAGCACAAAACCCTTCAAACTCCATGCACCAATCAAGGCATTGATTTCCACCACTCATGTCAAGATTGGCATACTTGTACGTTCCCATGAAAGACCCTTAATCCTAAACTGCACAAACTCATAATAACCAACTGAACTTCCATATTCTCTCTATATCCCCCTAAGGTTTTCTTAGCTCAGTTATTTCATCCAGAGATCCCCCATCATAAAATGTCAACTCTACAAACTAGTGTCTTACTCTCGCTGCTTCATCATGATTATATCTGCCAGTCTCAGAACGTTCACACTTCTTCATTATCTTTTCACCTGATGTATTCATGACCTTAGAAGCATACATGACACAAACACTTGAATTCAAAAAATTAAGGGTATGATGTTTTATTTATGCATATCAAACATTAAAATCAAAATCATATTTCATAAGCATGATGACTCAGGAGACAGGCTTCAAAGGCATACATTATCTGAAATTCTCAACTCATCACTATAACAGATCATTTAACAAACACAATAATGACAGCATCGGATACAAGCGACTGCAAGTAGGGGCCATGGCGGCACTCACACAAGCTTTCATTTCCTTAAGCACTTTTAGCATTTCTAATCGGTGCCATTATGTTGACAAGGTTTGCCCGTCCACTTCAGTACATGATCCAAAATGATACGTGTATTCATAAGCTATGTTGCACGGTGCGGATGCGGGTGCGGCGGGGGTGAGCGACTTTATTTATATTGTTATTTTATACTATTTGTCATACCATTATACTAATGTAAAAGCAGTAATAATAGTAATACAATTTATAATCAAATATAAATTCATACACAGATTCACAGGTACATGGTACATGGTTACCGTATCAACAATATTATATCTTCCTGTCGTTGTTTGCAGCTGTGGAGAGACTAGTACTCTAAGGGTTATAAATAATCACATAGATGAACTTTGGTTGAATTGTAGTTGCATTTTAGAAGATCTCTCAACTTAACTTTTCAAAATGACCTTGCCTTATTCACAGAGCACCCGCGATGCACCCTTGCGGGTGCGCGACCCCCTAGAAGCACACGTGCTACATAGTTTATAAGATATTAAGATCAGATGCCATAATCTGCGTGGTTTGATGTTATAGCATGGAGTAATTAAGTCTCTCTAAGATCTCTGGCGGTCCCGCCCCCACAACTCACAGAGCACAAGTGCAACACTGAACAGCCAAACAAATAATCCTCTTACTCAACGAATAAAGTTCCTCTGAACAGGTCATACCTGCCATTTCCTATAGTATTGTATGTAGCACCAACATCCCATATCAAGTGCTATCTCCTAGACCAAGACATCTCAGACACCGAGATGCATGGAACAAACCTAAAACATCTTGACACATCATCTATATTGAATTATAAACAAATAATATTGCGTCCTGAAGAGAACAGTGGCAACAGATTTATCATTATCCAGGCAACTCTAGGAAATGCGGGGTTCTCGTGTGATCTTAAAAACTTTTAACAAGTCATCTTGCAAGTAATGGAACTTGATTAAACTTCTGAAAACGTTGATCGTACACATAACATGAGTGCAGAGCCGCAGAGATGATCCAGAAAGTAAGATGTGAGATATGAAAACTTGGTAAGTCATTGAATAATCTTGTAATCATTTACATGTATAAACAAGTCATATAGAGCTATAGATATACTAATTTCATATATATTTAATATTATCAATGTTGTATCCCAATTTTTCTGACATTTTATATGCAAGTGTTTCTGCATCGTGTCATATCCTTGTCACATGCCAGTTTCCTGGTTCATATCTCAGTACTACCTCTGTCCCAGCTCTTCCCCATCATTTTGACTTTTACCACTATTCACTGGGTCACTTTGACTCGGTGATTTGGATAACAAAATAATTTAATTTTTTGATAATTTTTTCATAGTGTTGTAGAGTATAAGTTGCTCTATAACACCGTGAAAAATTTATCGAAAAATCGCATTATTTTGCTATCGAAATCACCCGGTCAAAGTGACCCATATACGAGTCAAATATTCCCAATGATGGGCAAGAGCTGGGACGGAGTAGTAATTGGAACTCAATGATGTTTACACAGTTCAGAGGCGTCTATTACAAGTTTTGTGCAGTGCATATGTCCGGAACAATACCAATGCAGAAACCAACACCAAATATTTGTGGTGTGTGCTTCGAGTCTGTGGATATAATAACAGAATAAGTTGTATGAAGCCATTGACCACTGCTGTGCTTTCCCTCTTAACTAATAGAATGGATTAAACATAACCCCACTTCTCTATCTCACTATTTTGAATCACACATTCAGCTCATTCTTACCCCAGCTGGTGTATGCTATAGAGATAACTAATTCTGAATGAAGTTCAAAAAAAAAACTTCTTTATCTTAAATCATGGTGCTCAAGAAATACCGAAAATTGGACATTTTAAACCAATTCTGCACACCAGAATGCACAGAATTGAGCAAAATATAAACTACACAGAACAATAAACAAAAAACCCAACAGGAACTAGGTCAAAGGAGGTCTAATACCCTTTTCCACTGTTCTTGAATCATTCACTATATACCATCATCATTCAATTCACCAGGAAACCATAAAAAACCCTTGCTTTATACCTCTTATCACAATTATCACACAAAGAGGTGTTCGTATAAGCGTTCATTAACAGGGAAAGAAACAAACCCTAGAAAAGAAGGGGATAAATAGAACTTACGATCTCGACCACCGCGAACTCCACCTCTAGTCGGGTGATACATCGTTTCAGATCCTTGCGAATCTCCCTCTACGGATTACAAATAGATTCGATCTGACAAAGGTAACGACACGATTGAATTTGATGAAACCTCGAAGCTCTGGTGTGCGTTCGATTGGGTTCGGAGAGGAAGAGAGGGGCAAAACGAAATTCAGAAGTAATGGTGGGGGCGTAACTAAGAAAAGATTGATGAAACGATGACGGGGTGTATTTGTAGTTTGTCTAAAGTGTGAGGGCTCGCTGTCGGTAAGAGACACTTTGACCGTTTACGCCGTCAAGTTTGATGCAAAGTGACTTACACCCCATCGTGTTTGGAAAATGATGGTTTCACCTCTTATGTTTGTCAAATTTCACGACACTTCCCATCCCTCAGGATAAAAGACAATATTCACCCGTATCTTTTGATAAAAAACACGTTGGTCTCCTGACGTTTGAATAATTCTACTTTACGACCCAAAAATGGAATTTCTTTGGACAAATGGGAGGCAGCCTTCAGTCATTGTTCCGTTCGAAAAGTGGGAGATAATTTTTTTCGAACCATATTGCTCATGTGCAATTTTTTGGACTTTATTGTCCTTATTTATCATTAAGAACATTACAAACACCAAGAACTTAAGATTTCGCATTTTTGTCTCCGAAGATGATAATTTCATTGCAGCAGAATAACAACAATAATTAGGGATGGCAATATGGTCCGATCCGATATGTGATCCGAGCGATCCGGGCCGAATGGATCGGATCCAAATCCGATCCAATTGAAAATGGATCGGATTTGGATCTGGAAAGCCAGATCCGACCGGATTTGGATATGGATTTGGATCTAAGGGTAGATCCACCGGGTTCCGACCCGATCCGATCTGACGTATATGTGTGCTTTACAAATATATTCATACTACTTCCCCACTATCACTTCCAAGAAGAATACAATAGTAATTCCAACCTACAAAGCTATTTCTGTTGTGTTTTAGGCTTCATAACTTGCGAACATGCCTTAGCTTATGAAATAGTGTTTATTTCTTATGTTATTTTTTTATTTTATTGCAAACCCAAGACGGATCCGATCCGAATCCGATTCGACCAGGTATTATATGGATCTACGGATCGGATTTGGATCAGCTGGATGAAAACCGATCCGATCTGATCCGAATCCGGTGATGATCCGAATGTATCTGGATCGGATCTGGATCCCATTTCTCCTAGTCGGATCTGGATCGGATCTAGCCTGATCCGATTCGGATCCGACCCGTTGCCATCCCTAACAATAATATAAATCTCCCACAGAGTTTTGCTTTATTCACCAAGAAAACCAAGTCCATAACTTTGTTTAATTCACACCCATATGGTACAGCTGAAGCTAATAGAAAATTGTTCAAACCAATGAAATAAAAATAAAAAATAAAAATAGAAGATCAAGAAATCTATAAAAGAGACCAACCCAAAACCTAGGTACTACAATGTATCTAGAACCGATCTGCAAATATTATGGATATCACAATTGATACGAATAATTAATGGTTATGTGTAAACAGTGTCATATCTTCTTGATAACATGTCTCGAGAACTGCCATAAAATAACTCGCATGTCTCCAAAACTAGCAGCTATTGTTTCTTGATAAAATGTCTCGAGAATTGCCATAAAATAACCCACATGTCTCCAAAAATAGCAGCTATTGTTTCTCTTTTTACAAATAACAGTCACATATATATCAAAAGACAAACTAGCATTTCCTCAATAGTTCTCCACTATATCAAATCACGAAAAATAGATTTTTTTTAGGGAATGAAAAATAGAATTTAACGTAAGATGAATGGGTATCAGTATATGAGTTTTCTTATAGATCTACTATCACAACATATAACACCGAACTCTTTCGATGTATCAGTATATGAATTTTCATTGTATCTTTCTATGTATCTCTCTCTTATCTCCTAAAGTAAGAGAATAATTTGAGAAGGAAGAATCTAGCCCTAGACACCGATTCCACCAACGAAACTCCCATTTTATCCTTCGATTTGGTGGTTGAGTTAGTAGTAGTAGATTTTGGAGCTTCAAGGCTCTGATTCAGTTAATTGAATTCGTGTATGATGGGGAGAGAGAATATAGAAAAGATTCGCTTGAATAGAAATTTGCGTTACTCTATCTCTTGTTGTTCGATAGAGAGGTGGCCCATACGGTGTTAGGGTGATCGTGAAGTTTCAAATGCATATGGCGGCGGAGGGACCAGCTCCGACAAGCACCGTGGCACGACGTGGCGGCCACCGAGGATGAGTCTGGAAAGAGAGAGATAGATGTGGAGAGACGGCTGTGAGGTGGCTAGGTTGGAGGATGGTAGCCATGGTAAGAAGAAGGAGAGGATGAGAAGGAGAGGAAAAGGAGGGATGAAAGATGAATGCGGACATAGAGGAGAGAGACACTGTTGGTGAGGGTAGTGGCGGCTAGAATTAGAGTTTGAAGGAGAATAATGTGAAGATTAGGAGGTAAGGAATATGTCATGGGTAATTGTCCAAAAATTTGAGGGCAGAACCATCTTTTCGAAAGACCTGTTAGGGTTATGTCAGTTACAAGGGTGTAAAGTGAAAATTTTCAAATGTGTGTAAAGCATAATTTTATCAAAAAGAAAGATAGGGATGGTTGTTGTCTTTTATCCACTCTCTAATTGTGACACCATTAGTCTGGGGTTTGAGAAAGTATTCATTGAGACTAGTCCTACCACTGTGGCATGTCTGCGTGGTGGGGCGCGCCATCCGACAAATATGCAAAATTTGGTAGATTCCATTTAGCGTCCGGAACTATCATAGTGGGGACATATTTGCCCTCGTTATCAAAATTGGAAGGGGGTGAAAGCGTCTTTGCATCAAACCCGAGTGGGTGAAATTGTCCTTTTACCCTACACTCGTAGTTTCATCTCCAGAAACCTCTCGAACCCGGTTCGACCGGCCCCGAGAACCATCTAGGGTTTGTTGACCTCGACTCGATCAATACAGAGAAACACACTTCCTCTCTGAGCTCATTTCAAGTTTTCAACCATCTTCCACATTCCTCTCTACAATCTTCAAAAACTGTTCTTCATCATCCATGGCTATGCGATCCATCGTTTTCCGATCATCGCTTCGCCGGAGCCTGACGGAAGCCACTCGGAGTTCCGCAACCTCATCAGGCCTTCGCTGCTTCAGCTCCGACGGTCGTATCCTCAGCGAGGAAGAACGCGCTGCTGAGAACATCTACATCAAGGTCTCTCTCTCTCTCTCTCTCACTCTCTTCGTGTGTGTGTGTTTCAATTTGTTGTGATATGCTGATTTGGTGGTGATTGATTTGATTTTGAAGAAAATGGAGAAGGAGAGGTTGGAGAAGCTGAAGCTGAAGCAGGAGAAGGAGAAGGCTGCTCTTGAGAAGGGAGAGAAGGTAGAAAGATCACAGATTCTTCATTTTTGTGTGTGTGTTTCAAAGTTCATGTTGTTCTTAGGTCTTTCTTATGATTTTGATCTGCATGCTACTTGAAAATTGGCCTTTATATTTCTCTGGCTTATTTCATAGTTAGAGTTTCTAGGAAAGGGTGTTATTCTTCTTAAAGATATCTGATTTAAGTTCCTTCTTAGTTAAATCTGCTTTTGAGGATTCATGTATACACTCAGGGCAAAGAAATGTTGAAGTAATTAAACCATTTATCTTGTAACCTGTTTTGATAATGAGTTCGGGGAGTGCATAGCTTTGTAAAGACTGAAATCTTCGCTTAGATAGCTGTGGAAGAATATAAGCATACGAATGTGATGCAGGAGTCTATTGTTTGTAAAATTTTGTTTCTTCTACACACACGTGGCGGCTATTCATGACTAGTTGTTTTTCCTTTTTGTGTTTGTTACTGGAAAAAGACAGATTGAGAAAGGAAAACCCGTACGGACCTCACAAAAGGAATAAAACGGAAAACTGAGTGTATGCTACAATTACGTGACAAACTTGCATCTGCTACTGTCTGGGATGATTAAGCTCATCTCTGGATGATAATCAGGACACTTGGGCTCTGTTTGGTTCGCAGTAAAATTTTTTGCAAGGGAAAATATTTTACGCGTAAAATGTTTTGTGTGAAAAAGCTTTCCCTACAATTATTTTCTCGTGTTTGGTTGGCTCTTGCCAAAATAGTGGGCCGTGACGGAAATGGCAGTGATGGGTGGTGGTGAAGGTGGGTGGCGGTGATGGGTCGTGGTGGAGGTAGGTGGTAGTGGTGGTGGAGGTGTTAGTATGAGTTGTTGTGCTCCTTCACTCTCCGGAAAATGGCTTACGGATTGGAAATGTGTAAAACATTTTACATCATTTGAGGGAAAACATTTTACAGGAAAACATTTTACTTCCAACCAAACAGCACCAAACCACCAAAACTAGGGAAAACATTTTACAGGAAAACGTTTTGCCACCAACCAAACGGAGCCATGATGTCTTTGGTTCTTATCTGGCCCTGTGCGTCATTAGGATTTGGCTTTATTTCGGCTGTCCCTGTCGTGAACAAGACGGTGGAGCATCTATTCTGGGATGGTGACACTTCTTATCTATTGTGCATATAGTTGTCAAAATCTTTCCATTCACGATTCATATCCTCTGATTTGATTTTACTACCCATGCAACGTTGCGAATCCGTCAGTGATATTTAAAGGGACAAAACTTAATCTGTATTCAGGAGATGGAATCCTACGATTCAGACCCGCTCTGTAAGACCCACCGTTGATTCAGTTAGAGGTGTGATTGAATTAGAGTCGGTCTACCTGTGCCTGCTTTGCAACATATGTTAGTTTTAAATTGACTAGTACATATAGAGTATTTCCTAACTTCAACACTAATTACATGTATTATTCTCCATCTCTAGGTATCTATTAGTTACTTGATCTACTTATCTTTCTATATCTTTTTTATTCTTATGTTTTAGATGTGTGCAACTCCTAATCACTAGTTGTGGATGCGAGTTCCTACAAGTTCAAGCTTTTTTTTTTTTTTTTTTTTTTTTCTTGTTAAAATATGAATATGTTGTTCGCACATGTAATAGTTTTATTAAGTATCTTATTCTAGCGCTGCTTAAAAAAGTGTCTTATCCTATCAACTTAACAGTATTGCAGGCGAATCGTTATGATTCACAGATTTGAGTGAAAATGAATTTCTTTTCACTATCTGAATCCCGATTTGACAACTATGATTGTGCATTTATAAAAGCATACTTGGAAGTTTTGTTCTTTGTTATTTTAGTGTCAGAAGTTCTCTGCTGAACCTAGCATTTCAGTATTGGCTACACAATCAACTTCCTCCAGTTGTTGTACTTCTTTGGTTGGGTGCAGTGTTTTGTTAAGTAGATACAGTATGTAACAGGGCTAAATATTGAACTTCTTAAATATACCGGTAAATTTCATTCTGGAGTGAATTAGTATTGAATAGGTTTATTGATCACGAGTCTAATATCACTGGCATGGTTATAATGGGCGTGCAATATTTGCTGACTTTTGTTTATGATATTATTCTAGATACTGTAGTGACAGGCCCTTTATATTAACTGATACATACTACGGAAGATGTTATCTGGATTATAAATCGTAAATCTGGATTGTTTGTGTCCAGTGGTTTATAACTATCTGCAGTTCGATTGTGAGGTTCTAACTTGCCAGACATTATTGAAAAAAAGATGAACCTGGGTCTTACTTGGAGCAAAGCCTAAAGAACTAGAAAATGTCTATCTTAAGGATGCCAGATTACGTTTATTGTGTCATGGAGATGCTAAAAATCTATGAAATTTATTTAGGGTAAATGACAGAAACCACCCTTGATGTATGCCGCAATACCCAATTGCTACCCTGTGGTATGGCAAATGCCACAAACCACCCCTGTAACTAACAGAACTAGACGGACGTCACAAAAGTCATCTTTACCCTCTGTCTAAATTTGCACCTACTCCACACTTGAGTCTCACGACCGACAGCCTCCCTCCACATCATCCCCTCTCTATCTCTAACCATCACCATCTTCACCACACCCACAACAACATCCACCAGAACACACCAACACCATTCTCAAACCAAACCATTAAACAGAGCTGCATATGCACCATCTCAAACCCATAATCTACCTTCAATTCACACCCAATCAACCAATTCAAGAAGCTCAATCGTACTTCACATATAGTCCCCAAATTCTGATCCAGCCGTCATCCCCATGGTCGCTGCTAACCTGTTGTCGAGGACTACCAACTTGGGGTTCTCTCTTCAAACCTGATTTTTCGGTTTGTGCTCAATTGTTCATAGGAAGCCGCCAAAATCAATGAAAGTGAACCCCAAGTTGGACCTGATTTGGATATCGATTAGGGTTTTCAGTCAACGTCTCGGTAGCAGGAGAAGATCTGTCTGGATAAATCAATGCTCCAAGGCTCCAGGTTTCATAGATGAACTGAGTTAGGTCCGATTGTGATATCGATTTGGGTTGTATTGAGCTGTTCCTTTGGGTTTCTTAGGAGATTGTTTTCGAGTGATAAAGGTTCAAGTTTTAGACATATGTTGTGGTGGTTGCAGATAATGTAGAAGGTGAACTTACTTTCGTGCTTGGCCTGATATTGCTGTTCTAAGCTTGAAGTATGGAGGCTTGGATTAGGTGATAAGTGGAATTTGGTGATGTATTTTCTGGGTTCTTCTATCTGCTCTGCCAGTTGAAGAAGTACAGCTCTAATTGTGTGGATTTTTACCTTTGGAAGTCCGATTTTCAGGCTGCAAACTCGCAGATTCGATAGTTTCAGTGCTCACGCTCCAGGTTTTAAAGCTGTTTTGGGTCTATTAATTTGTGCTACTGGATTTCTTTGGGTTCGTAGATTGTGTTCTTCATCCATTACTTTGGGAAGAGGAAGAAGAACAAGAGCAAGTGAATTCCTCACACCGGAGGGCATAAGTGTCTTAATATTGTCGTCTGAGGGGTCCCCACATGATTAACTAACAGAATATAACAGAAGGGTTGTAATTGTCACATGTTTGGACTAACGGAGGGGTGGTTCTAGGTAATATCCAAACCACAGGGTACTAAGTTGGTAATGAGCCATACTACAGGGGTGTTTTGTGTCATTTACCCATTTATTTACTGTATAGATTCTCTGATTACCCAATATTGCATTTCACTGTAAGCACCAAGTCTTTGGCACCAAAAAGTCCCCAGGAAATCCTACTCTTTCACACCAGTTGAAGTTGTTGCTTAAATAATTGTCAGCCTACTCTAGTTCTATCTTGGCGAGTGGCAACTAGTTCTTTCTGGCTTGCTCTTCTGTTGCTTATTATATTTTCCCACTCTTAATCATTTTCATTTTTTGTCACCAGAAACCTGAAGAATCTCAGAAAAGTTAAAGCTGCATACGGGTCTCTTGCTTGGAAGAACTAATGGAGAATAATTGTGTCTAGTACTGTTGTTTCCGTGTTGGTCTGACTTTTCCTTATGTTTGCCTGGAGCCTTGCCATTTTCAGTTGCTCTAGATTTGGTAAGAGCTCGTTTTTCCTTTTTTGTTTCTTAGTTCTTTCCGTTTGGAATTGAATCAACGCTTTCTTTGGAAATAAGTTTTGTATTTATCTGTAGTTGCTCTTCTATCGTTGCGCTTTTCCTGTTTTCTGATGATGATAGAAATCCGATTAGGGTACATTTTAGAATATAATAACCATGCTTTTGGTAGAAGACAAACACACCGTAGATGACAACTTTGTCCTAAGAATTTTTTAGTAACAACTCAAGACACCCAGGACAACATCTTTAACCCAGGAAAGTATTATTGCGTAAAGATTACAACGTTGTCATTATTTGTTTGGATGGAGACATTGTCATCAGTGCTTGGCAAACCCAGCTTCTAGCTTCTTGACAGTACGTGCATCAGTCTTGAACGCCTTGGCTAGTATCCCATCATCAATCCCAGTACCAAAAACCGCCGTTGGCACCGAAACTGTCCCCGCACTAGCACTCCCAAACCCAGATATTGCGGCGGCAGACTTTTTACCGTCGCTGTTGTACTGGAAATGCACCAGCCCTTTTGGGAAAACAAACGTGTCCCCCGACTGGAGTTTCTGTGTATAAAGCTTATTAGTGGTATCCACGAAACCCACTTCTAAGGTGCCTGTCACGAGGAAGAGAAGCTCAGAAGCTCGCGGGTGGGTGTGTGGCGGGTTAACGCCGCCAGGAGGAAACTGAAGCACCGCGGCGGAGACACTCTGCCCGTTGAGAGCTGGGAATTCCGCCAAGGTTGCTTTCGTCACGGTGAAGTTCGCCGGTTTTTGATCAAATACGTGGCGGAGACCGGTGTAAGTGAAGATGTTGGAGTTGGGTTTAGTGCAGTTTGGTGGGAGGATGAAGTCTGAGGTTATGTCGGGATCGCCTGCTAGTGCGGTCCTGGCGGCGAATGCTACGATTAGCAAGAGAAGCGCGAGATTGGTTGGATTCGATGCCATTTTCGTTGATTTGAGATTTAGTTCTGTTTTGGTTTCGTAACTGGTGTGTTTTTATAGTCATCTGCTTGCTTTGGTATCGGAAATAGATTACTGTAGTAGATTGTTATGAGGATCGTTCTCTCCGTTTTCTCGGACTTAACAAGCAGAATATTCTCGTACTGTATCTAAATCCACTTTTTACAATAGGAACATTTGTGTACGGTTACTCAGACGAATATTTTTCGAATAATATCAGTTCGTTTTGGCATTTCATTGTTACAATCGCCTTAGTAATGATAAACCCAACTTCATTGTTTACTTGATGATATTTCCTGGGCGCATTTGGTTTAGTATACCTGGTTACTTATGCAGAATTCATCGGTCTTGTTGTCACGAAGTAGTTGGGATTTGTTGTTCAAACAAACTCGTAGAGACAAAATTCAATGAGGCCAGGAGATACAAATAGTGCTCTTGTTTTCCGATTACACAACCATTTGTCACCTTGATGACAATGGTCTTGTTTGGGAGAGAGGGTGTAGAAAACCCTGAAGCAAAAAGATCTTTTTGATGTACTCAAAATCTGGTGGACGGGGGGTTTGGGGGTGCCAGGCTACTCCCAAACTAGCAAACAATTCAGTGGTAGAGTATTTGAAGCACTGCATGAGGTCCGAGGTTTGTACCCGACTATATGATGTAATTCTCCAAAAAAAAAAGAGAGATATCTATCAACCTATTTCTTTTGAGAAATTGTTTTGTTTTTATGGAATTATTTTTGTTGTCAATCGGATTTGAACCCGAGATCTCATGCAGGGACTTCCAATGCTCTACCACTGACCTACCACCCTAGCTGCAAACATCTACCAACCTACATGTGAGATATAGCATCTTAGTCACCAAAAAGGACTACATAAGTTTACATACTTTATGGCGTTCACTAATTAGCGCCTTTGATGTCATATGAGTTACACAATGGCTATTAATTAAATATTTTCAGTGGCTATTAATTAAATATTTTCAGTATTGATTAATAGTTTTCAAGAAAAAGTTCTTTTAAAAGATTCCTACCGCATTAGTAATAGTTGTAAGGGTATGGGTGCTAGCTCAGTATTAGAACATTTGAAGCATCTGCATGAGGACGGAACTTCGAACCCGGCATATGATGTAATTTTCAAAAAATAAAAAAATTAGTAATAGTATATTTTATTGAAAAATGAATTTTGAAATTTTACCGTTGAAAACGTGATGTGAATTATTGATTTGTTTTGTGATACTTTTAAAAACTTTAAATTAGTATACTGTTGACGTTCTAAGGTCAATAGTTATCATAGAATTCATATATTCCGGTGAAAACTGGATCACGATTTGCAATTCGTTCAGTTTTGGTTTCTTTTCCAAATCGCAAATCACGATTTGGTTTGGATTTCGGTGAAAACTGCATAGAACATAATAATTTACAGCCCTATAGGGTAGTAGCACACAAATAATGCACTGTATTATCCTATTTTCGGCTATTCGTTTAGTTGTATTAGTAGGAAGGAAATAAAATAAATACAGAGGCAAAATATACCGAGTCCCGACCTAGTGCAGTGGGCCAAATAGACAGGCACGATGCGAACTTTGTTACGAGTTTTCCTCGAAGTCAAATGACATTGAGGAGAGTAGTCCAAATATCTTATTAGATAAGGACAAAACAGACAGAGTCATGATTCTCTACAACTTAATAACGATTCGGCATCTGAATTAAAATCGAAGAGGAGGCTCCGGAAAATTTTAGTGTGGATTTGGAATCACTTGCTACTACAAAAGTGATGGAGCTTGATGTTGCCATTTAGTTGAAATTTAAATGTTCATAATGGTGAAAACATGTTTGTTTCGAATTTAAGCCTCATATTGAAATCAGATTATTTTGAACAAAAAGACCAGCTTTCTCTTTTAAAATGCAATTTCACCGTTTGTAGTGATATATTTTTTTCATCAAATATGCATTATGCTTCAGTCATTGATTCATCATGTATTATACACATTTAATAGTCTTATGATGAATCAAAAGTGGGAATAGCAATGGCACTCCGCAAAACCAATGCATCTGCCATTTTGGCTTTGCGCAAGAATGTTGCTCTAAGAGCAACCATGGTTATGTGAATCATGAGCTATTGGAGTCAACTAAAATTCCAATACAACCGAGAAATTAGGTAATGATAATAGAAAAACACACCCAACTTTTGTATAGTATATGTGCCTCACCACTAGTGTTAGCTATGGGAGAACCATTACAGGATCAAAGATGTTCATCACGCACATAAATTGAGCGAGATTGGATGACAATGACGAACCACCATCTCTGTTAGGAAATTCAAATCATAATTCTTCGTTACTTGTTCCTCACAAAAAGTCAAATTCTGCAACGTCTCCCCCTTAGTCAAGTTTATAAATTATATGGTAGCAGCCAAATTTCATTTCTCACTGTTCCGTACGTTTTATTGACAAGTAAAACACTTTTGTTAGTTTGGTGTATTCATCAAGTAAATATATATTTTAACACCGTTCCAAGTGTTGTATAATGTTGTTCCTGATTACTCCATTCTCGGGGTTTTGGCTATCTATGTTATGCTAGTACTTTGTATAACGGTAGAAGCAAGTTTAAACCAAAGACTGTGAAGTGTGTATTTAATGGTTATGTGTATGACACCAAAGGCCGAGAAAGTATCATTGGGTCTAGCCCCATCACTGTGGCATGCTTGCGTGGTGGGACGCACCATTCACTTTCTGACAAATATGCACAATTTGGTGGGTTCCATCTGACTAGTGCATACTCCCTCCGTCCCACCAGGTAGGTGACTAAGTTAATCGGGTATTATTTGGGCCTAGCGATTTGGTTAGTCAAACAGAGTAAGAATTTAATAATTTTTGCATGGTCATGTAGAGGCTAGTTTACTCTACAAGACCATGCAAAAATTATCAAATTCTAGCCTTGTTTGACCAACCAAATAGCTAGGCCCAAATAATACCCGATTAACTTATTCACCTACCTGGTGGGACGGAGGGTGTATTTGTTTGAAGGTGAATGGTGCGCCCCACCACGCAGGCATGCCACAGTGGTGGGGCTACACCCAATGTATACTTTCTCCCAAAGGCCAGAGAGTTTTTTTGCAAGAGCAGTGTTTCTTGGTTTACAGAAAGGTGATCTTCCATGAAGATATCTTTCCCTTCTTTGAAAGGTTATCAGGTAATGCTTCTGTGTCAGAAAGGATTTTTTTTTTGGCAAATGCCTTTTGAAGACACACCTCACACAAGTAGCTCTCAACCGGCTGGTCCTACATCATACACAACTCCACCTTTTGTTCCCACTTATAGGGATGCTCTTCTACAATCACCAATTGCATCTGTTCCAGTTAAACAAAGTACCAGGACCAGATCACAACCCACCTACTTCCAAGATTACGTGGTTATCAGACAAGCATTCTTTCAATCCCAGTCTCACTGATAACTATGATTTTGGAAATTACCTCAAAGATTGTGAAATTGCTCAAGCTAATGTCTTTTTGGCAATTTTTACAGTCAACTAGAACCCCAATTCAAGATGAGAAATGGGTGATTTCCTCATTTCCATGATAGAGGAGTTGCAGGCCTAGATTGACAATGATACTTGGCACCTTACTTCCTTACCTCCAGGTCATCAAAAGATCGGCTGTAAATGCGTTTACAAGATTAAATACAAAAGTGATGGTAGTGTTGACATATTCAAGGCTATACTAGCGGCTAAGGGATATACACAAACTGAAGGAGTTGGCTTTTTTTACACCTTCTCTCATGTTGCTAAGCTCTATAATCTCAGGGTTCTTCTCAGTTTAGCTTCCAAGTTCAATTGGGATCTTCTACAATTAGACATTAACAATGCATTTTTGCGTGGTTTTCTGTCAGGAGAAGGCTATATGTATGTGCCAAAAGGTCTTTCTCTTACCCCAGATTAATTAAAGACACTTAATTTTGTTTGTAAGCCAAAGAAATCTCTGTATGACCTTAAGCAAGCATCAAGACAGTGGTTCATCAAGTTTTCACCATTATCTCTTTTGGCTTCAAATAGTGCAAGTCAGATTACAGTTTGTTTGTGCACTTGAGTGATACTGACAAGTCAAGACTTCCATTTTTAGACCAGGGCTGTGTAGCTATGATCTCTAACAACCTACAGATCCAAACATGAGACCAAAAGCGTTTGGAGAAGTGGATGTCGCCAGTGATGTCCTTGGGGTGGAATTGTTGCAAGAAGATATTGACAACGGCAATGCTAGAGTAGTGCCGATCCGTTCTTCTGATGATGAGTTTTGTAGTTCTGATGATGACAAAAATATGGGTAAAGTTCTAGAGGACGGAGATGATGAAGATGTTAATAGTGATAGTGATGGCGATGGTGTCATTATTGGAATGTGAAGTCAAGATAAACTTGAGGTTGAAGAATATGGGAGTGGGTCTGAAATCTAAAGTGATGAAAGTGAGGAAGACGATGATGAAGAGGATCACGAGGAGGTCGGTCATCGGTGATACGAGGTTAAGGGTTAAAATTCCAAAGCGCAGAAGAGAATGTTCGCTGATTTAGATGGAGAGCTGATGCAACCAACACAAGCCTTCGGGCTTTAAAAAGGCTGGCAGGTGCTAGGAACCAAACTCCATCCTTAGACGCTAGAGGTGGTATCCTTTCGAGTGAGGACTTTCGAGAAATCAGAGAGCTAAAGGTACTTTGTTGATTGCAGGGACAAATACGTTCGGGGAATATATGCTATATGTACAATCCGTTGGAAGATTTACATGGGGTTAGTTTTCAGCATCATGTGCATGTAATTTTAAATTTAGGGTTTCCGTTTACCCAGTGCATCTATGGTTTTAGGTATAACATCTTTATAATTAGTCTTAAACACATTGGCTAGTAGTGCATCATCAATCCCAGTACCAAAAACAGGCGTCGGCACCGAAACTGTCCCTGCACTAGCACTTCGGAACGCGGATACTGCAGCGGCAGATGCTTTACTGTCGCTGTTGTACTGGAAATGCACCAGCTCTTTTGGAAAAACAAACACACCTCAAAGATGGTTGGGATTTAATCCCACTGTTTGGATTAGCAGAAGTGTGAGATTGGTTGGATTCGAAGTCATTTTTGATACAATGCTCAACGATGATTGGGATTTAATGCCTCTGTTTTGGTTTCGGAACTGGTGTATTTATACTGTTGTCTGCTTTGTTTGGTATTGAAATAGAAAACCATAGTTGATTGTTATGAGGGCCGTTCTCTCGGACTTAACAAACAGAATATTTTCGTACTGTATACAAATCCACTTTTTACGACCAGGACTTTATATACGGTTACTGGACGAATATTTCATTATTTTCGAATAATATCAGTTCGTTTTGGCATTTCATTGTTACAATGGCAAAATATAAACACAGCTTCATTGTTTACTTGGTGACTGTTTTTTTTATGGATATTTGGTTTTGTGTACCTGGTTACCTATGCAGAACAAATGATCTTGTTTACTTGTCACGATGTAGTCGGAATTTGTTGCGCAAACAACTCGGCAAGACAAAATCCAATGAGGGAGTTTTGAGTAATAGAAGTCATTTCCACCTTGGAGACAATGGTTTTGTTTGGGAGAGGGGGTTTAGAAAGATGCAAAAATAACTTTTTTGATATATACTCAAAATCCGGTGGATTGGAGTTTGGGAGTCGGCGCCCAGCTCTGGAGTTGCGCTCGCATATAATTTCCATCGTGCTGATTCAAACACAACACAAGTTTACCGTGCCATTGTCATGGTTGTTTATTGTGAGAAATAATAATAAAAACTAGCCAGTGAGATGACAGGATATAAATGACACAGTAACGGGAAGATAAAGGGTTTTTAAACCGACTTATCCAAACGCCACAAGTTTGGTTTTTTAAATCTCAAAACCGTGCCTCCCAAACAACACCGTGGGTTTGTCTAGGTGGTTAGGTTGAGCAAAACTCAAGTTAGAAACTGGTACTCGGTAGCTGGGTTTTAGATGCCCAGGTTGCTGCAGTCGTTCTTCTAACGAGTTTTCAATGTAAATCCAATAACCAAAATATTCATGATCATCAGATATTACCAAATGCGGCGAAAGCAGCATAATTAATCACTTTCATTTGGTTTTCTCCTCTCAAAACAAGTTATCCGTATTCTTATACATCCGCGTACACACAAAGAATGCAGTAGTAACATTCTGTTCACAGTTCTGGGTTTCAATAACCTTTGCTAAAAGAAATTTCCTCTTCGTGTATTCATTGTACTTCACCAAACCAAAATTCTGTGAATAACTTTGTTACGAAACCCGTAGATACACAACTTTCCCTATCATATATTCATATATACTCCACTAAACTAGTACCATAGAATTTCTCCATCACCTAAGAAAGAATATTTACATGGGATCGAGAAACTCTGTTTTCTGTCGGGAGATTTCAGCTGATTTTCTCTTGTCCTCCTCTACATTGGTTGGTTGAAGGTTTGATACCCCATTTGAAGGCCCTGACACGGCGGCACTGGTGGTGCTGGAACTAGGAAAGTGTCTGAAGGTGTGGTGATATCGTGGATGCTTGACCTTTTCCTCTTATTCTTGGCTGAGTTTTGCCTCAGGAAGTACTTCTGCGCATGGCTAGCCACTTGCGTGGCCGTTCTTGTCACCACCATGTTTCTTGAAATGCTCCGCCAGTCTCCTTTGCCATAGGTCTCAATACCGAGAAGGAATAACCTATAGCATATAACAGAACTCTTAACATCTATAAGACTACTAAAGGCAATTAAATGATGAATAATACAGCGAACATTTAACTTCTTAGGGTCAATTCGATCCCAAGTAGCAAATGATGAATCAATTTGGTATATCTTGAGTCAAAGGCAGAGCTAGGGAGATAAAATGGGGACATGTAGAGTTCTGAGGTTATTTGTTCTTCCTCCGAAGTTTAAAATCTATCGTAAATTGGCATTGACCTCGAGCAAAATCCCAAAGCAATTCACATTGGTTCTTCATTCATCTCTTAACCTGTTTACTTGGTCTTGAAATACTATCCCTTAAACGAATCAAGGGAATTTGAACCATGTTCAATCTCTATTTACGAATCAAGGGAAATTTTACAGTCATTGGACAATTCATTTCTACAAATCTAGAAGATGGATCTATCACTTTTCCAGCCGAAATTTATTATCTTTCTGGTTTCGACCCACAAAATTATGATCCTAATTGAAGAAGACTCCCCTATTTCCTTGGCAACACACCATGAAAACAACCTAATTGTCTTTTCTTTCAAAGAACACAGACTAAGGACCCAATTCTTAAGACCATTTCAAAGAAACAGAAAACCTAAGACAAAATCAAACAAGAAACTTCCATGCAACTTGAACAAAGACATCATCAAAAGAGAGAAAAAAAAAAAACCCTAGACCTGTTCACATCATAATATACATTTTCATTTCCTACTAATTTCCACCCGCAAAATCAGGATTCAAATGAAAAAAAAAAAAAAACCAATTTTCTTGGCAATCAAATCCTCCTTGCATTTTCATTTTTTATTTTCTTTGAGTATTGCCTAGCATTTTCTTCCATGAACACAACACGACTAACCCAATTCAGCTGTAGTTTCCCACCACATTCATAAATAAACGATATCATCAAAATAAGGCCACGTTTGGCATTCAATAAAAAAACCCACAAACCCTAACCAAGAAAAAACAACCACACAAACCCAATTCCTAAACCCAATTCAAATAAACACAAACCCAATTCATCACATTCACAGATAAATCACCAGAACACACCAAAACACACCCTGATTAATATATAAACCAAAAATCACCATAAATGTATAAAAAACTACCTGTGTTCCTCTTTCGTCCATGGCGTCCCTCTCTTCCTCTCACCCTCTTTAAACCTGGGCTTAAACGAGATCTCCCTCTCCGTCTCCCAACCGAACCTAGCTTCATCGGAGTAAGCCGGCACCTCAACCCTCCCCGAATCAATCTCCTCCACGTCGTGCACCAGAGCGTCGTAGTGGGCCCTCAAATCCTCCGGCGACTTCCCGGGGAGGTGCTCGGCGATCTTCTCCCACCGGCCGGACATTTCCTCCGGGAACACAACGAGGGCCTCCTCGAATGTCTTGTCGTCGGACCGCGTCCATGGAGAGGGATTGCGCCGGTGGTTTATGATGGAATAGAGATCGCCGCCGTTGTTGTTGTTAACAATCATCGCTGTCAACGGCGGATCTCCGTCTAGATTCGCTGCCTTTCGTTCTCCGAAAGGGCGGGGTATAGAGGAAGGAGAGATTTAAGGAGGGTTTGGTAAATGGAGGAGGTTTATTTATAGCTGAGGCTTTAATCTAGTGCACCACGGTGCACATATTTTTTTATATTTTGACTGCCAGGTGGTGCACAAGAATCAAATCTTTGCTGGCTAACCGTTTACCACTCCGTTTCCTCACTTTTTATCCATTTGATTTTTTTGACTCGTATTTGGATCACTTTGTCCGGGTGAATTGGATTGCAAAAATATGTAATTTTTTGATAATTTTTTCATCGTATTATAAATCAACTTTTACTCTACAACATCATGAAAATATTATCAAAAAAAATTCATCATATTGCTATCCAAATCACCGGATCAAAGTGACCCAGTGAATAGTGACAAAAGTCAGTTTAGATACAAAGAGAGGAAACGGAGTGGTAGTCCAGTGATTAAGGCATTGATTCAGTTCATCTCAGGTCTCGTCGAGCCTCACAAGCAATCTAATAGTGTAGCCCAACTGCGGATCTCCGATCTCTGTCCCTCTAGATTCGCTCCCTTTTGTTCTCCGAAAGGGCGGAGTACAGAGGAAGGAGAGATTTAAGATCATCTCCAACCATGAGGGGGGAGGGGGAGGGGCAAAACCGTATAAAAATACGGACCATGTCCAACCATGAGAGGGAGGGGGAAGGGAAGGGGGAAGCTGGGGAGAATTTAGGCATGGGTGGGGGATGGCTAGGGTGCATTTCTCCCCTAACATCCCCCTCCCCCTCCATTATAACTAATTAATCCAATATTGGGATATGTTAATTACACTTAATACTATTTTATTATATAATATGTGTTTTTAATTACGATTAATGTATATTAATTATTATATTTATTATAAAAAATAAGTAATATTATTTCGATAATTTTTTTTATTTTTTTTATTATTTTTTATCATTTTTGTGAATATATATTTATTTATATTAATATTATTTCAGTTTATTTTTATCACTAAATGACTTATTTTAAATCATTAAATATATTTTAGGGTAATTGACACTAAACCTACATGCAAAATGCATTTTAGGTCACAAAATCCCCTGCATTTTCAGTTTCCCACTACAACCCCCTGCAATATAAATCTGTGGGACACATAACCCCTTGCAGTTTCAATTTCCTACTACACCCCCTACAATATACATATGTGGGACATTTAACCTCAAATTGATAATGAGGGTCAAATTTCTAACAGAAATTGATCACGTGCGAATGACGTGATGGTCCTTGAAGTTGTTTTTCTTCAACCATAGAGCTACCCGTGAATAGCACGCAATGAATTTCGGTTAGAAATTTGACATCCGTTATTAATTTGGGGTTTATTGTCCCACGGATGTATATTGCAGGGGGTTAAGTGGGAAATTGAAGCACAGAATTATGTGTCCCACGAATGTATATTGCGGGGGGGGGGGGGGGGGGGGGGGGTGTTGTAGTGGAAAGTTGAAAGTGCAGGGGTTTCTGTGTCCAAAAATACATTTTGCACGTAGGTTTAGTGTCCATTACCCTATATTTTAAAAATAAATAATTAGGTGAGGGGAGGGGAATGGTTGAAGATGAGTAGTAGTTTGGGGAGGGGGTGGGGGAGGGGGAGGGGAGAGATTTGTGGGCCCGTGGGGGGAGGGAGAGGGGGAGGTGGGGGGAGGGGAAATGAGACATGGTTGAAGATGCTCTAAGGAGGGTTTGCTAAATGTAGGACTGATTTAATTATAGCTGAGACTGGAATCTAGTGCACGAGGGTGCACATTTTTTAATGTGGACTACCCGGTGCTGCATAAGAAGTACCACTTCATACATAATCATTTCATATCATGTGTCACGTGTCCTATGGTGCCAGGTGCCATCCTGATCGTCCTTGGGCTCAGAACCGGCCCAACCTCCTCGTTCGCCCGAACACCCCTAGACCGGAACCCACCTGAGTAGGAAATTCCCAAGAAAAGACCGGCCCTGACCCGACCCCTCTAAAACCCGCTAGCCAACACTGGTTCAACCCGGCCCTCTCTAACCCCTCTACCAAATTTCAAGTAACAACTTCATTGTGTCTAAATGACCATTTTCCTATAGTTTTCTTTTAAAAAAAATGTATATGTTATATTTGTCGAAATGACCACCTAAGCTCTTATTGTCCTTATTTATAATATTGCAAACAAACATGTTACCTAATACTCTGCACGCACACACATATATATTTGATGAATCTTTCATATATAATTAATATCTCTTAATTTGATACCGTAGGGTCATATGTACCTTCTATTTTCAAACATGCCCAAAGAATAGTATTCAAAAGTATTATATGTCATTTCTTTTTAAAAAAAAGTATTGTATGTCCGTAATCCGATTCAAATATGGAAAAAGACAAGTTCGAGCCAAAATCAATTTGAACCTAGTGGATTACAATATGATTGTTCCCAACCTGATCCGTTGCAACCGTACTCATATAGTTTCCCTCCGTGAAGGTTCTTATTATGCAATTGCAAAATGGTGTCATATTATGAACTTCAACTTTTTTAAAAAGGGGTGTTCCTAGTTATTCGGAGCTACTACGAAACCCTAAACTAGTTTTGCTCGACAGCGGTCCTTTCACGGCGATCAACAGCACGGTGCAAGAAGATTCAATGGAAACTTAGCAGGAGGCAAATCAAGACTTTGGGTTCGAATATACCCAAATTGAAAGTCAAAAGATACTTTTCGAAGACGAATTTTATGAAGAAGCGGAGGGGGCGTTCAAGTATTGCATGATCGGATTGTTTGCAGCAGATGAAAAAATCAACAGCAAGGCTATGAGGAGCACCTTTCGGAGGATCTGGAATCAAGGTTCGTTGATCGATATGTACGAGGTTGTAGATAATGGATTCTGAGCAGACCAACTACCGTCCACGTGGCAGTCATCAAGCACATCCAATGGTACTCCATATACATCCAATCACACGCTTATACTCGAGCTTATCTACATGAGGGCTGTGAGACAGGGCCAACCGCGATATCAATCACACGGGACTTGTAGGGACTTCGTGGTTTGGAGGCTAGAGTAAGGAACGTCGCGCGAGAGCAACAACCAAGCTCGCGCGCGACCATTGGTAATTGTCTGAGAGATTCAAGGGCTACGTGTCCCATAAATGCGGTCGATCTCATAACGGTCCCTGCATATACGGAACTTATGCGTAACGTGCCCTATACATACGGTCGAATGTGCCGTTACGAGGCGTCATTAAGCCGCCATTAATGGGCGCAATAACCCCTCCACAACAGTCACTTCCCACTATATATAGGAACACTTGCCTTCTGCAGCAACGTTTTGATCTTTTGACTAACTTGATACACTGTCTCTCTCTCAAGAACAGTTACAAGTGCTTGCTCTCTCCCTACTCACTACCCTCAATCTCTCTGTGTTCTTTTCCTTATTCTTATCCCCGACTTGAGGTGTACACTTGGATCTCATCCTGGGATTTCCGTGTACACAGAGGTCGATTACAATACTTTCATCTTTAGCTTTTCGGATCAAGCGTGTCTTGATAGAGTTGTCTCCGGATGACCATGGGTTTTCAATAAAAAGATTCTCCTTCTTAAACCCTGGAAACTCGGAGACACGATTAAAGATATTGAATTCAACAAATTCGACGTAAGTTGTCCACAACTTATGCAACACCCCGTGATTCCAGGCCTTGCCCAAACCGCTAAGATGTCCCCCGCACGAGGAGTTTTACCTCATTGTGAACGGAGTAGAACGTCGGCCTCGTACCAAACCATAAAGAACAAAACTTCAAATTTAATTCAAAATCAACTTTATTACAATAAAGGGAATGACCAAACGTGGTCCTTAACATGGAAACTTGAAAACAAACCAAATTGTTTGAAAAGAAACAAAAACAAGAAACTAGTGATTTTATTCCGTGAGAGCTAAAGTGATTCCTTGATCCAAGCTAGTGATTCGTTTCCCCAGAGCATGCAGCGGTGCTAACCTGTGGGTTTTCAAATAGCAAAAGCCGACCACAGTTTTTCTAAAAGTCAGCTTAAACTGAGTAAGAAATACCTCAACATGTAAATAGATGATTGGGCACATAATTCAAGAATAAGTAAAGAAATAAGTAAAGAAAAAGATTATTAAAGCCTTAGATTGAGGTCACAAAAGCAATCAAGAAAGGTAAAAGGATAAACTTGGATTTGACATTCCAACTCAATCTTTCTTATTAAAGTCATCTTCTGAAACTTTTCTGGCGGCCACCTGGCCACGTGCCACGGAAGCAGCTAGCTCTACTGCCCCATGAGCCCCATAAATTAAACATTTTACGAGCGAATGCAGAGTTCCCGCCTGCCTCGGAAATAAATAACTCAGGGTTACTTCGTGGGTCTAACAAACCCTACTTCAACCCGGCAGTTGTGAAAGCCCCTCTAAATATGGCCTTCCCGCCTCAATACTGACCTACAAGACCTTAAGTGTCGACACCCCCTAGAGGTTAGCAACTCCGCTAGAGTAGTACAAGTAGGAACCCCCAAGTCCTCATGGTAGTGTAGGACTATGGGTACCAAGGGTACGCCAGAGTTTGACTCCCAAAATCTCTTGACCTGAACGTATGGTCCTTAACAATATAATCACCGAAGTGAACTAAAGAACAGCTCGTACAAGTTATATTTCACTTTACGTTACTTAGTGTCTTAAGAGTATCTCTTGAAAGAAGGTAATTCTCGATCCAAACCAGGTATTCAAAACCAATAAGGGAAGCAAGGATTAAAGTGCTAATCCGTTCCAAGATGAACATAACTCATGCTTTCAAGAGAGAGATCTCAGTTTCACACTTTGTGCCAAAGTAGACATGATTTTCAGAGTTTCAAAAAATGGATAGTACGATAATCAAAACCGTAACAAATTTGGCACATAACACGTCTTGGAAACTTATTTTGATGGTAGAAGAGTCGAGCATATAACTTACTTGGATTAAAGAAAGCTCCACACACAGAAGCAAGCACAAAAACTAGTACTCGTCGTACGGGTTCTCAATGAACTGGTCGTCTACGAACCCTACAATAGTCAAATAATCTTAACATTAATACACGACCAATCTCATACAACAAATGCAAGTATGCCCTATATGCAAATGCGAAGAATATTTCCCCGACAAGTTCCCAACATACGAATTACCGAGTTACCAAGCAATTTGCCTACACTTATGATCAATTTAGAACGAGTTACCAAGCCTAATTCAATTACAAGCATGCATTATTATTCATTAATCCGCTCTTTGGTCCTAATTAACGCTAACAAGTTACGAGATATCGATACGACTAGGTGATTATCTTGATTTACCGACTAGCTCTCATGGAGTTACCACACGAGTTCTAATTAAGTATGTTCCTACGTTAGCTACTTGCAAGTACAATGAGATTCAAACACGAGATGATCATAATAAGAGATAAGCACATATATTTAATCCGAAGAACGAATCAAAGTCTCAAAAAATTCATTCAAGCAAACCCCAGCTTTCCAACAAGGAGTCCCCAGCAAATAAGAGTTTAGCTAACACAAATCATGATCAAAACAACAAGTTTCATGATCATGAAAAAAAACTACAAATAAGAGAGAGTAGAGAAAGCAAACGAATGACTCTGGATCGCTCCCAAGCTCCCGAGCTCCAAGCACACCCAACGTAATGTCTTACTGGCCAAAAAAAGCCCTAACCAAGTCTAATACGTTTCCCAAGTGGTTAGAACAATTTATAAGTAATTACAAAACAACCCCGAGTGTTTCCAAAAAATTATGCGCACGAAAAGTAGGTCGTGCGACCTACTACTAGGTCGTACGACCTGATGACTAGGTCGTACGACCTGATGACTAGGTCGTGAGACCTAGTTAGTAGGTCGTGCGACCTACTGAAACTCCCTGAATTCCTCCGACTAGGTCGTGCGACCTGATGACTAGGTCGTGTGACCTAGTTGATACTTAGCCAAATTTTTACCTTCTTCCGTCTTGTCGCGCACGCCTTCTTATCACTTCCCGAGCCTTGTATCATCACTCGATCCTCCATTATTAGCTCTCCTTTCGGTTGCCCCCAGTCTCACTTCCATCTTCATTGTAGAACTCAAAATATCCTCAAAACATTCTTAATTTTCTCTAAAACATCCTGGAAAAGCAACTAAGCTTTTTGAAAAGCAAATAAGGACCCGAATTTTGATCCCGAACTCCGATGAACGTGATTTTTGCGCCTTTGAATTCCTTTTGTGACGTAGTCTTCAATCATGTAGAGAAATCCCCGTTTCCGAACCATTTTCTCCTTTTTCTCAATTATTGTCCAAATTTGGCAAAAACATCCAAAACACGCCAACTTCGTCTTTTTCTTCTATTCCAAAGCTCGTTTCTTCTCTCCACTTGATTCCCGCATGCGTAATTCCTGTCAAATAAAAACACGAACACTATCGCGAAGATCAAATGTGATAAATTATCAAAATCATACTCAAAACCATTAAGAAAGGCCCGAATTGTACTTTAAAGCTCAAAAAATCCAAAAGTGCCTTTTCGTCTAAAGAGAACGGCCATCACTCTTAAACTATGGGAGAAAAATCAATTCGGAAATGTAAGGACTCAAATCAGAAGGCTTAAGGATAAAATACACATACTTCATCAATAGTATGGTGTACCCGAGTGGTCTAATGAGATTAATAAAGCACAATTAGAGCTCAATAAGCTTCTCAGGTCTGAAGAAGAACTGTGGCGTCAAAGAAGTGTGCACTTTGGCTACAAACTGGAGATAGAAATACGAAGTACTTTCATCACAAAGCTTCTAATCGAAGAACAAGAAACTCGATAAACAATCTGCAACACGCAGATGGGACTTGGACAGAGGTTTTTTAATGAGACTTAGAAAATGATTGAAGCACACTTTAGCTCCGTATTCAGGTCTGACCACCCAACAGATGAAGCTATGGAACATATTTTACATCATATGCCGCAACTATGCACAACAGCGGGAAATCATTTGCTGGAAGAACCTTACACAGCGGAGGAAATCTACACAGCCGTTCAAGGTATGCCTTCACTCAAAGCCCCCGGACATGACGGGTATGCAAATTTATTTCATCAAAAACATTGGGAAAATATCGGGGAAGAAGTCACGGCTGAATGCCTAAGCATTCTAAGTGGAGATAAATATATGGGAGAACTGAATGTCACACTTATAGCGTTAATTTCAAAGATCAAGCAACCAGTAAGCCCGACTATTTTCGGCCTATTAGCTTATGCAAAGTGATGTACAAATTAATCGCGAAAGTTGTAGCTAATCGCCTCAAGCAAATTCTCCCAAAGTTAATCGGCGACACTCAAAGTGCCTTTGTTCCAGGCCGCCAGATCACAGACGACATATTAGAAGCTTTTGAGATTATTCACTCTATGAAAACTCGTGTCAAAGGGAGAAAAGACTACGTTGACCTAAAAGTTGATATGTCTAAAGCTTATGACCGTGTTGAATGGAGTTTTTTTATAGCTATTATGCGAAGGATGGGGATGGGAGACAAGTTTTTCAATGTAGTCAGCAAGTGTATCAACTCGGTACAATTTTCTTTTGTGCTCAACGGAGAAGTTAAAGGCAGAATAGTACCCGAAAGGGGGCTTGCGTCATGGGTGTCCTATTTCCCCTTATTTGTTCCTACTTTGCAGTGAAGGATTATCTCGGAAAATCTCAGCAGAAGTGTCGGCCAGGAACCTTGTAGGGGTCAAAGCTTCACGTGGAGACCCTGCGGCTCTCACATATTTTTTGCTGACGATAGTATATTTTTTACAGGTGTACTCAAAATATTACAAGATTATTACAATTTATTACACAATATGAAGAAGCGTCAGGAAAAAAAATGAATCTTCAGAAATCAGCGACACTTTTCTCAACAAATGTCAAAGAGGAAGATAGAGCTGCACTCGCGGATCTTTGTGGGGGTTTTTGAGGCAAGAAAACATGATAAGTATCTTGGCCTACCAACGACAATTGGTAAGAACAAAATCCATATGTTTAATTATTTGTTTGACAGAGTATTGCACAAAACAAAGGGGTGGAAAGAAACATACCTGTCGCCTGCAAGGAAAGAAATTCTGCTAAAAGCTGTGGTCCAAGCCATCCCGAACTTTGCTATGAGTTGTTTTTTGCCACCTATTGGATCCTGTCAAAAAATTGAACAAGCTATTCGCAATTTTTGATGGAATCATTCAGACAAGAGAAGTATATGTTGGATTTCATGGGACAAGCTAAAAAGATCAAATATGCAAGGTGGCCTCGTTTTTAAATACATTCTTGATTTCAACAAGGCCTTACTGTCAAAGCAAGCCTGGAGGCTATTAGATCAACCCCAAAGCCTTACGGCAAGAATTCTAGCAAACAAGTACCACAGTGGAAAACACTTTCTAGACGCAGAACTGGGTAGAAACCCATCCTACGCATGGAGCAGTATTCTTGAGGGACAGAAAGTTCTCAAAGAAGGAATGCTAAAACAGATTGGAAATGGTGACACAACCCAAATTTATTTAGATCCCTGGATTCCAAAGAAGGGACCTCTTAAAATCATCTCATCCAATACCAGTAACAATAACCCCAGGGTTAGTGAATTAATCAATAAACAAGCAAGGACATGGGACGTCGAAGAGATGCTAAGACTCCAAATTTATGAAACTGATATACAAGACATCAGTAGAATCTCAATCCCTACAGTTCAAAAACTAGACAAGTGGATCTGGCACCACACAGATTCTGGAGCTTATACAGTTAAAAGTGGGTATGATCAAGCAAGAAAAATCACATATTCAGTATATAATCAGAGCCATAGTGAACCACAAGAGGAAAATAAATGACCGTGTGATATGTGGAAACTCAAAATTCCCACGAAACTACTGTTCCCGGTGTGGAAAATCAGCAATAACTCACTACCAACAACTATGAACTTGGCAAGGAGAAATATTCCAATTGATATCAAATGCAAAGTGTGTAATGGGGCTAATGAGGACTCATATCATGTGTTTCTTCACTGTCCTATAGCAAAAGAATTCTGGATTCAATTCGCAGGAAGAAACAGTTTAAACTTACCAATTGGTCAAGGATGGATCCGGCGATTCTTCTTACAAAGCTCAACTCCGGACAAGGCTCGTGCTTGCTTTGGCTTATGGACTCAATAGGCAAAATCATCACAACAATTTCAGATCAAGCACAGTGGGGGAACAACGCTTTTGAGATCGACGCAATAGCAGCAAACAGATCGATTGACAGTATCATTTCCCTCAGAATTCCTAAGGCAATGATTGAAGGAGATGTCCGAATCTTAATCGAATTGCTGGAAAATAACCTAGATCTAGAGCATCAGAGAACATTGGTAAGGGACATCATCCAAAAGATCGAAGACCACAGAGCAACTCTCAAGGAGATCAAATGAATATTTCTAGAAAGAGGTAAGAACAAGAAAGCCCACTGGTTAGCTCAAAGGGGAATGAACGGAGAAGGCATAGAGATGTGGTCAACTCATAGATGGGAGTGGGAAGCTTCAGGAATGCGAATGTAATTTTCTTAGTTGTTTTTTTCCCGATGGTTACTAATACAAGTTTATTTCTCAAAAAAAAAATGGTGTCATTGTTATGAAATATGGGTTGGGTTATTGGTGAATATCCACCACATGTTATAAGCCCATTTGTATATTGTTATTGGTCCATTAGCCCACCCTAATGCCTATATAAGGAGATTTAGGGTTGGAGAATAACACACATCTGAATACAATTCTCTCCCTACATCTTGTCTCTTTTTATTTCTTGTCTCTTCCAATTTTCGTTTCACAACACGTTATCAGCACAAACGCTCTGATAATTCCGGCGCGAAGACAGGTTTTTTCAAAGAACTATATAGAAATAGTTCATCAACAAAATGTATGGAATTCTATTATAACGTCGTCAGTTTGTTTTTGGTGCATGAAGACTTGGACACAAATATATTTGTCCTTACTTGAGTCAAAATATCTTGGAAGCCACAACCAAAAGACTTTTAAGTCTTCGATCATGAATTTATTAACTAGCTAGTTTGTATGTTTAGTGTTAAAACTTGGGGCAGCAGATTATTGAAAGTTTTATAGTAGTATTATTTTCTCTTATGATTTCTCTTCTGTAACAATGTTGCGATCCTTATCAAGTCTCTGCAGTTTGATTATAAACTATTCTTATTGATGCGTTTAGGAAAAAGTTACTATAGCAGATTAATTTTAGGTTCAGGACATGTACATGACCGTATTGACTTTGCTCCTAATGTAGCTTTTAGATAACTGGGATACGGTATTTGTAATACCCCGTCTAAATAGCAAGGGTAAAATAGTAATTTTAGAATCTAAATAAGAAATTAATTGAGGAAAAATAAAGTTGGGTAGATTATTTCAAATTTTATAGCTAAGAAATTCTGGTGAGATTTTTAGAAAACATTATATTAGTAATAGTGAATTAGTTATAGAAGGCTAAAAAGAAATTTTAGTTGCGAAATAATATTCGGGAAGTTTTTACAGTTATATTTGTGTAAAATTTTAGGAAAACTATTAAGATATTATTCGAGAATAAATACGTAACGTTTCGTAAGTTTTAGGTTATTTCGATTAATAACGGGTGTCCGACCACCGCGAAAATCGATAGGCTAACCACACCCAAACAAATCACAACTACCACTATCCAATAAAGACAAAAATCATTTATTTGTTTGTTAGCAAAACGGTACAACAAACACACCCTAGAACTCCTCCCATCTTCTCCAAGCAACAACACCACCGCCTTCCCACTTCCTTTGCCTTCACGGCAAAGAAGTTGGTGCCGCCTCCAACACCACCGCCTCCACATCACCGCCCCCTCTCCCTATAAAAGCTTCTCACACCCCAGCAACCACCACAGACAGCAGCAGACACACAGCACCATCACCACCATCACTACCGTCACTTTCACCAACGCCACCACCATTGTTGAAGAGTAAACCCACCATCGCCATTATCTCCCTCGATTCTCTGCCTCTTTCTCACTCTATCTCCCTCTGATCTTTGAAGAAAGTAGCAGCAACAACTGAGCAGAAGTGGCAGCAGCCGCTAGCACCACTACAACCACCGTCTTCACCGGCGGCAAAAACCCGAGAGAATAAACCCACCTCTCTCTCTCGTCCTCTGCCTTCCCCTACCTCTCTCTCTGCACTTCTTCTCATTCCTGCTCTGTCCAGAAACAGAGCTAAAGACTAGCAGAGGCAGCAACAAGCAGAGCACCTCCCACCGGTGAATCACCATCTTTTCCGGCGACCCAACTCGCCTAGCTTCACCAGCGTCCACCCGCGTCCTCTCTCCGCATCCCCTCAGCAGCTAGGAGTCCCAAGAGAGCATCTAAGGCCCTAGGCAGAGCCCAGAACCAGAGACGCCGCAGAAGCCACCCGTCGTCGCCGCAACTCCATTGAAACCGGCGAACAAGTTCGGGTGATCATCTCCAGCGCCACCCGTGACCTCGGATCGCCTCCAGTGTACTCCTAGGAGGCCGACCAGATCATTAGCAGGCTCAGACAGCCCCAAATCCCCTCTGTTCGCCGGCGTTGAAGCCATCTCCGGCGACTCCGAAGTGAGGCTTCGACCCAACTCATACCTCAACGATTTCCGGCCATTTTTGGCCTAGGTACGTCCTACTCTCTCTGTTTAGTTATTCTACGCAATCAAAATCAAGACTTGGTAGCTAAAATCATGACTAGAGAAGCTAAATCAAGAGTGTTGTTGAAAAGGGGGTTAAAGTGTATTTTTCAGAAATTATTATAACATGTTATAGGGGGGCTGTTTGACATTTGCAGAAACTATAGGGTGACTAGTGTCATTTAATATAATTGGTTTAGATTATTTGCTGATTTTTATTACAAATTAGAGTTTATATAATTAAATCACACTTTTAGTTAAAAATATTAATAATAATAATACTAATAATAATAATAATTGTGGGTTTAAAGATGATATCTAAAAATAGTAACTTTTGTCTCGGAAAATATATTCGGTTAAAGAAATAGTAAACAAGTTGTTTGAAACTAAAATAGAAACGTTTTTGTAAAAGTTTTTATATCACAAAGTCTATAACATTAGTTATTAAACTTGTAAAATTGGACTTTTCTAAATATTATAGTGTCGTGTATAGTTTTTCTTAAAAATATAATAGTCGAGAATCACTTTGTCATTATAATTCAAATTAGTTCTTAAGTAGAATTTCTTTAGTTCATAATTTTATTAATCTAAATAGTCACTTTTAAATAATAATAATAATAATAAGAATAGTTGTTTAAAAATAGATGAGTTGTAGCATTTCTAGGAAATTATAAATGGGTAATAAAACGATAGAAATATAAATAGTGGGGTTTAAGTTGATATAAATACTCTTTAAGGACTTATAGCATTTTATTTGGATATTTGTTGACGTAGAAGACACGGTTTGTAGGTGACGTCTTTGTAGGCCCGAGCCACTGCTAGGACGTGCTTTTGCTGCGAAAAGTAAGGTAAGTGAACATGCCAAGCCTTGCGTGCCAAGCTCTTTTCGTGTCTCCAGTTGATTTTAATAGTTGTCCCGAAAAGTGTTTGTTATTTATTTATATGTTTATTTCAGTTTTCATTACATTTTCAGAAGTTGTTCTGTTTGATACCGTCACACGAATTATAATAATGCGTAATTAACTTAAAGTGGAAAGAGTTGTACGGGAGAAGCGTATTATTGCCGTGTTGACTTTGTTCACTCGGCCTGTGATTAGATTGGTCGTGTTGGCTTCGTCCACTCGACCCGTTTTTTATTTTAACCCGGTCGCAACCTGCCGGGTCGCTCCATGTACTCACCTCTCTGGCCGCGAGGAGTCTTAGGGGGGTGCCGGCACTTAAGGTCATGGCTGCTAGTGATAGTATAGTAGATTCTTCCCCGTATCAACACAGTTAATAATACAGTTTTTATGAGATTTGGATATTTAAGAAAGAAAAGAAGAAATAGATTGGGACTAATCATCCCCGTTTGAAAGATGAGAAAGGAAGATCAAAAGAAAGAGAATTTGTTAAGTGTTCTTACTGGATACATGAGGTTCACTTCTTACAGCTTTACAGTTATATTTGAGTTCCCGATTTACTTTGAAATCTACAGTTTTATTTACTCTGTATATTTATTGTGAAAAGAAAGTTATGCTTCGTCTTCCGTTTTACAAGCTTGGGTGTCACTTACTCAGTATTTCCATGCTGACTTTGAAAACTGCGGTTCCTGTTTTTCCTTCCCACCGCAGGTTTAGGAGCTGAAGACTAAGGGGGTAGCCGGGTGCGAGATTCACCTAGAAGGATGATGTCACAAGTAGAATCTAGTATAGTTTGCAAGAATCTTGTAGTAGTTTTGGACACTCTTGTATAATAAATAGAGACTTATGTAAAGTTAAATATTATGCAATAAATAAAGAAGTTGGGATGTTATGCTTTTGATTTCCGCCGTTACTTTAGCATCGCCCTCCCGGTCTTGTCCGAGCCGGATAAGGGGGTTGTTGCAGGTGGTATCAGAGCGTTCGTTCCAGTATAAAACCTGTAGGGTAACTGAAAATGAATATAGGGCAAGATAATTAAAACTAGAAAAGCCGTTGGGGTTATGGGTAGCCCAGGTCCTGATTATCAGCATCCTCATCCTTTAGTATTGTCTTACTTGATAGAAAATTTATTGTTTGATGTTACCACTGTGATAGAATTTCAGAAGTATGGATTAGAATCCGGATTATGGAAGAAGTATTGTGTTAATTGATGAGACAAGTTATTAGCAAGGAATGATACTCCTGTAATGAGGAAAAGAGATGTGAAAATTGAATTCTGAATTGTGTTTGAGAAGATAAGTTATATGTGTATGACTGAGAATAGATATATGCTGCGTATTCTGATATGCATTGGTTTGTGTGTTCATTCCTGATTGATTGTGGGGTAGATAATTGAGTGTGAATTATAGAATTTAGAATGTGAATTGTGAATTGACGTGTTGCTTTGATTCCTACGTGTGACATGTTATGTGATATTTGGCGGATTGATAGTTGTGCACCATTAAGAAGATATAAACCCTTTAGACTATGGTAAAATGAGAAATGATATGATAATTATAAGCATAGGAATACGACTGGTAGACCAGTGCGTTGCTACACGAAGACGAGTCAGCAAGAATGGATGGCTCAGGATAATTACAGTACGGTTCTTCGTTTGGACTACTCAGACAAGTGGGCCAAAGAAGTGGCAGACATGAGCCCAGTGGACTTCACGGGAAAGGAAGATCCCGTTGAACTAATAGACTGGATCATGGGAATGGACAAGATTCAAAAGGACAATAGAATGTCCTGAAGACCGAAGGGTCAAACTGCGCAGTATTTTATTTGAAGAAGTGAGGTGAACCTCTGAAGGAGGAAATCACGAGAAACTCTGTTGGCAAGGTCCAACTTTAACTGGGAAGCACATCAGGCTGCACTCAGATCTTGCTTTTGCCATGGCCAGGTGAGAGCAAGGAAGTATCCAGAGTTCATGAACTCAAAACAAAGCAGAAGCTCGAAGATAGAGTACTTCAAAAGCTTGTAAGATCTGGGTGATCAACAGATAAACCGAGGAGGAGCCACTTCAGCATAGCAATCACATGAATTATCAGCGGTATGGAAATGAGCTTCTCGAGGATCGACAGAAAAGGAATATGCGTTCTAGATTGTGACCCTTAATAACTAAATAAGACTATGACCACTTTAGTAGATAGACAAGGCTATGATCTCATTTGATGTTATGTGTGTTACAGAAAATGGGTATTTGCTGTGTAAAATTACTTGCCTGTTGCATGATCTTGATTCTGGTAGATAATTGCTTGATAAATTGTCTGAGCATCTTGATTAATTATGTGATTTTAGCTTCGAGGACGAAGCTCCGTTTAAGGGGGGAAGGATGTAATACCCCGTCTAAATAGCAAGGGTAAAATAGTAATTTTAGAATCTAAATAAGAAATTAATTGAGGAAAAATAAAGTTGGGTAGATTATTTCAAATTTTATAGCTAAGAAATTCTGGTGAGATTTTTAGAAAACATTATATTAGTAATAGTGAATTAGTTATAGAAGGCTAAAAAGAAATTTTAGTTGCGAAATAATATTCGGGAAGTTTTTACAGTTATATTTGTGTAAAATTTTAGGAAAACTATTAAGATATTATTCGAGAATAAATACGTAACGTTTCGTAAGTTTTAGGTTATTTCGATTAATAACGGGTGTCCGACCACCGCGAAAATCGATAGGCTAACCACACCCAAACAAATCACAACTACCACTATCCAATAAAGACAAAAATCATTTATTTGTTTGTTAGCAAAACGGTACAACAAACACACCCTAGAACTCCTCCCATCTTCTCCAAGCAACAACACCACCGCCTTCCCACTTCCTTTGCCTTCACGGCAAAGAAGTTGGTGCCGCCTCCAACACCACCGCCTCCACATCACCGCCCCCTCTCCCTATAAAAGCTTCTCACACCCCAGCAACCACCACAGACAGCAGCAGACACACAGCACCATCACCACCATCACTACCGTCACTTTCACCAACGCCACCACCATTGTTGAAGAGTAAACCCACCATCGCCATTATCTCCCTCGATTCTCTGCCTCTTTCTCACTCTATCTCCCTCTGATCTTTGAAGAAAGTAGCAGCAACAACTGAGCAGAAGTGGCAGCAGCCGCTAGCACCACTACAACCACCGTCTTCACCGGCGGCAAAAACCCGAGAGAATAAACCCACCTCTCTCTCTCTCGTCCTCTGCCTTCCCCTACCTCTCTCTCTGCACTTCTTCTCATTCCTGCTCTGTCCAGAAACAGAGCTAAAGACTAGCAGAGGCAGCAACAAGCAGAGCACCTCCCACCGGTGAATCACCATCTTTTCCGGCGACCCAACTCGCCTAGCTTCACCAGCGTCCACCCGCGTCCTCTCTCCGCATCCCCTCAGCAGCTAGGAGTCCCAAGAGAGCATCTAAGGCCCTAGGCAGAGCCCAGAACCAGAGACGCCGCAGAAGCCACCCGTCGTCGCCGCAACTCCATTGAAACCGGCGAACAAGTTCGGGTGATCATCTCCAGCGCCACCCGTGACCTCGGATCGCCTCCAGTGTACTCCTAGGAGGCCGACCAGATCATTAGCAGGCTCAGACAGCCCCAAATCCCCTCTGTTCGCCGGCGTTGAAGCCATCTCCGGCGACTCCGAAGTGAGGCTTCGACCCAACTCATACCTCAACGATTTCCGGCCATTTTTGGCCTAGGTACGTCCTACTCTCTCTGTTTAGTTATTCTACGCAATCAAAATCAAGACTTGGTAGCTAAAATCATGACTAGAGAAGCTAAATCAAGAGTGTTGTTGAAAAGGGGGTTAAAGTGTATTTTTCAGAAATTATTATAACATGTTATAGGGGGGCTGTTTGACATTTGCAGAAACTATAGGGTGACTAGTGTCATTTAATATAATTGGTTTAGATTATTTGCTGATTTTTATTACAAATTAGAGTTTATATAATTAAATCACACTTTTAGTTAAAAATATTAATAATAATAATACTAATAATAATAATAATTGTGGGTTTAAAGATGATATCTAAAAATAGTAACTTTTGTCTCGGAAAATATATTCGGTTAAAGAAATAGTAAACAAGTTGTTTGAAACTAAAATAGAAACGTTTTTGTAAAAGTTTTTATATCACAAAGTCTATAACATTAGTTATTAAACTTGTAAAATTGGACTTTTCTAAATATTATAGTGTCGTGTATAGTTTTTCTTAAAAATATAATAGTCGAGAATCACTTTGTCATTATAATTCAAATTAGTTCTTAAGTAGAATTTCTTTAGTTCATAATTTTATTAATCTAAATAGTCACTTTTAAATAATAATAATAATAATAAGAATAGTTGTTTAAAAATAGATGAGTTGTAGCATTTCTAGGAAATTATAAATGGGTAATAAAACGATAGAAATATAAATAGTGGGGTTTAAGTTGATATAAATACTCTTTAAGGACTTATAGCATTTTATTTGGATATTTGTTGACGTAGAAGACACGGTTTGTAGGTGACGTCTTTGTAGGCCCGAGCCACTGCTAGGACGTGCTTTTGCTGCGAAAAGTAAGGTAAGTGAACATGCCAAGCCTTGCGTGCCAAGCTCTTTTCGTGTCTCCAGTTGATTTTAATAGTTGTCCCGAAAAGTGTTTGTTATTTATTTATATGTTTATTTCAGTTTTCATTACATTTTCAGAAGTTGTTCTGTTTGATACCGTCACACGAATTATAATAATGCGTAATTAACTTAAAGTGGAAAGAGTTGTACGGGAGAAGCGTATTATTGCCGTGTTGACTTTGTTCACTCGGCCTGTGATTAGATTGGTCGTGTTGGCTTCGTCCACTCGACCCGTTTTTTATTTTAACCCGGTCGCAACCTGCCGGGTCGCTCCATGTACTCACCTCTCTGGCCGCGAGGAGTCTTAGGGGGGTGCCGGCACTTAAGGTCATGGCTGCTAGTGATAGTATAGTAGATTCTTCCCCGTATCAACACAGTTAATAATACAGTTTTTATGAGATTTGGATATTTAAGAAAGAAAAGAAGAAATAGATTGGGACTAATCATCCCCGTTTGAAAGATGAGAAAGGAAGATCAAAAGAAAGAGAATTTGTTAAGTGTTCTTACTGGATACATGAGGTTCACTTCTTACAGCTTTACAGTTATATTTGAGTTCCCGATTTACTTTGAAATCTACAGTTTTATTTACTCTGTATATTTATTGTGAAAAGAAAGTTATGCTTCGTCTTCCGTTTTACAAGCTTGGGTGTCACTTACTCAGTATTTCCATGCTGACTTTGAAAACTGCGGTTCCTGTTTTTCCTTCCCACCGCAGGTTTAGGAGCTGAAGACTAAGGGGGTAGCCGGGTGCGAGATTCACCTAGAAGGATGATGTCACAAGTAGAATCTAGTATAGTTTGCAAGAATCTTGTAGTAGTTTTGGACACTCTTGTATAATAAATAGAGACTTATGTAAAGTTAAATATTATGCAATAAATAAAGAAGTTGGGATGTTATGCTTTTGATTTCCGCCGTTACTTTAGCATCGCCCTCCCGGTCTTGTCCGAGCCGGATAAGGGGGTTGTTGCAGTATTAGTTATCAATCATATTTTACTGTACTTTGTAATTGAATCTGAATTACATCATATTGAAGTGGTCTCTAAATATTGATGCATTTATAAAAAAATATTTTCACACCCGAAGTTGTGGATTACATGAAAATATCGTAACTTGAAAGTTGCACAATATTTTTTTTATCACCTGAAGTGATACCGTATTATCATAAAGTCTTGAGAGAGATGCATGTGATTTTTATAAGTATTCGAATCTCCAGAAGAGGTTCTGTTTCACTAATTTACTTTATTTTATGTTTACACATTTGCTTACATGTTTTACAACTTATATTTGATCAAAAACGAACACCCAGAAGTATGTTTGTTGTGGCTATTTTTTTAATCTAGCTATGTAATTTTTACATGAAGTACTATATTACAAGCAATTTTGATGTAGCCCGAAGTAACAATACTATTTTTATGACATGAAGTCATAACATGGTGCTGCTAGATCTCCCGAAGAGATTGTTTTCTTAAAATATTTTTTTATTATCTAACCTCCTGAAGAGGTAGATATGTTCTACTTTACTTTTACACATTTAGTTTTTGTTTGGTATATATTGTTTTGTACTTATAATTGATCAAAAACGTAATCCCCAGAAGAGGAGTCGTTGTGCTTATTTTTTTTAGCCTTAAATTGTACCTGAAGTACAAAATTACATGACGAATTTTACTCATAACCAGCAGTTATGATATGTCTCCTGAAGAGATTTGTCAGTATAAGCATTAAGTGCTATGCACAGATGAGCACTAGAGGAGTTGGTAGTGCTAAACGTTTCACACCAGAAGTTGTGAAACATTGTGGTCATTGTCGATAAGATGGAGTTACGACACGTTATTAAACACAATTTTTTATTTTAATTATACATGATTATCCATCACTAACTAAATAGACCCCATTCACAGAAGTGAATGGTAGTGCATTCTCTGAAGCGAATCACTTTGTTATATACTGTCGAAATCCACATGACTACATAGGCGGTCATGGTGTGGACGTGAAAAATCTTCAAAAGACATTAAACCCCTGAAGTGGGTTCATGTAAATCAATATAACCTATTGAATCTTATGTTACAACTCTATGAGAGGTTAGAGTTTTCTTAACCCCATAAGAGGTTTTATGTGGTCATATTTGAGTTTGTTGCTATTCATGTCACCAGAAGTGACCAATCCATGCACAAAACAAATGAGATTCAATATAAATGGTTGAGAAAATGCTAGATTGATTTCAATCCCAGGTGATTGTAAATACATCTCATTTTAGAATAAAAATGTTGACATTTACGTCTTCCTTATTGGGTTTCTTGAAGAAACTTTGATTAGAGAACTACGGCGTCCAAGAGATTGCTTATTGTCAATGTTTTTGTTTTAATTTGAGGATTGGCTTACACAAAATACATATGAGACAAATTGATGCTTGAAGCATCAAGAAAGTATCATTATGGTTATGATCATATTGCTTACGCCATGAGGAGGAGAATGGGTCATATTGCTTGACGTGAGCCAAAATATCATTGTCTCTACGGGTATGTATTAATGCATAATTCCAACAAAATGGATAGCTTCTTGACTAATGGGTGTCAATTTGGGTATGCACTTTAAGCATAAGAGATTTGCTTGTGTAATTATGTTGATCCTCCAAAAGAGGAACATTAAATCAAAGCATCCAAAACTATGTTGGGATATGGGTATATCAATGTTCTACAAATTAAGAACGCAAGATTCTGGAGAAATCTTGAGGGTTCATATAAATCATCAACAGTGGATCTAAACCAACGTTGGTAAGTAATTGAATAATCCCGGTAGAGGCTCATAGCTCTGGTAGTAGCTAAAGGTACCTTAATACAATAGTATGATCCTCTTAATAATGATGAAACAATTGAGAAAGCGGTATATAAATCATATGATTATTTTATGGGAAGATTGTTGACTAAATAGTTATTGGCTAAAATAAAGTTAACAAATGCATAGAAGATTAATGGGGTAAATTTATTGAATATGTAGAGCACTAATGTGTAGTACTCAAAGTACTAACAACCCCAATCATAAATTACAATCTATGTGTTGGAATAGATGCCCTAGAGGCAATCTCGTTTAGTATGAATTTGTATATGGCTAGAAAATTCATTTATTATTTATTGGATATTTAATATAATGAAGTCCTTAGATTCACAATCGTGTTGTTTATCTTAAATATCCCTAGTCAAGTATAATGATTAAATGGGACAATCATCTATAGACTAGTATGGGGTTGGATTGATATGGAGATATCACGATCCAACACATAGGTGTGCATTACGGAATGTTACACTGGATTGACCCATCACCGAGAAGGCTACATACATGTTATGTTGAGTCACAAGTGCTTCTCGGGTACAATGGTATTGTCATCCTTAGACTTGAAGTCACTAGATATTCTAGTTGTGGATCATTGTGATCTTGGTAGCGTTAAACGCTACACCGTAACTGGGTAGTTATAAAGGCGTGTACTGGATACAATGAGAAGCAAGCTTAGAGATCGTGGTGGACGTAGAGAGGATTTGCCCCTCCCACATAACGGGAGCAAATATCCTAGGCCACTCGAAGGATAGTTCTTATAGAACGTCTGGCCAGACTCAAATAAATCAATATGGGATATTGATGTTATTTGCACGAATAAGGCTATTCCATGGATCGAGAAACTAGGGATTGGATATACGAGTGTGACTTGTATGTCTCGTGTCCAATCCGGATATGGAGGCAAAGGGATGAGACAATTACTTGTACAAGGTTGTCTAGATGACTATTCTATTAGTTGGCTAGAATGGATGTTTTGCTAGAAACCGCTCCATATTAGCAAATAGTTGCTACCAACTAGATAGAACCTATGGGGTCACACGCTATATAGAGTTGTACTAGATTTGGAATTAATTAATTGGATTAATTAATTAGAAGGATCACTTTGCAAACCCTTGCAAACTTAGTAGGGACTAATTTGCAAGGAAGGGACTAAATTGAATTCTAGTAGGACTAGAATAAGTCCTTTAGGTAGTTAACAAGGAGTTGTTGGACTATTTAAAGGACCCTCCTTCCTTCCTTCCTCATAACTTATGCTCTTTAGAGATCGTAACAAGAGTGGGAGAGAACAAAGGAGAGAGAGAGCAAGCAACAAGGAGCCGACGCCGCCCCTTGCCGCCGCCCCCTCAACCCGTCGGCCAAAAGAGGGCCGAGCCCCCTCTTTTGTCTCGTTTTGCGTGATTCCTTCACCCTCCTCTCATTCCGGGCTAGCACCAAGGAGTTAGGGAGATCTAGGAGCAACTCTAGGCGTGGATCAACTATAGAGAACGTGACACTATTCGCGTTTGAAGTCATCAAGGAGAACCCAAAGGTGTGTTTATGATTTCTTACCTTCACTATTGTTATGCATCTAGACTTGTGATCCTTGGAGGGTTTTGCATGGTTATTTGTTTGATTATGCTTCCGTTTGCGCGATCTATGAATCAAAACCCTACAGTGGTATCAGAGCCACAGGTCATAGAGCATAAACGTAGTTTATGTGTTACATTCTTGTTGTTTTACACCTTAATTTGTTGTTTATCGCGTAAAACAAGACAAATCAAGCATGGGATGCAATTTCTCAATAATTAGATCATAACAAGACCCACTTTTGCATTGGATGCATGAATTGGTGAGTTTGAGAAATTTTAGGATCTTAGATCTAGGGTTTGGGCATCCTTGGGGAAGAAGGAGTTCTTCCAAAACAAGGAAACAACCAAACTTGGGCTCCAAGCAAGGAGGTTGTTTTGGAAACAACCTCCATGAGGAGGTTCGGCCCCCTAGGGGACCACCCCACTTGCTTGCCGCCCAAGCTTGGCCGCCCTAAGGGGCCGGGCGGCCCTAACCCGCGGGCCTAGCTTGCGGGTTTTGGGCCGGGCCGGCCCTAGGGCCTTATGGTTCACTCTGTTGGGCCCGGGCAATTGGATTGTTGGGCCCATGGACCGTTTTAACCCTAGAAATCCTAAAATCAATTAAAATTGACCAAGCGCGTTAATATTGGATTTTAACTGTTTATGTGCAAATCGCATGGTGATTGGATATGGCCTTAGGATGTGGTTTGATGTGGATGTTTAATTTTGTGGTTTGGTTTTACGGCCTGCGAGCTGATCAATTAATTGTAATAATTAATTAGGGTTTTATGGCCTGCGTGCCATTTTTTTCTCAACTTGTGAGATTTATTTTATTTAGTATAGATATTAGTTAGTGCTAGATAAAGTAGATTGTTAGCCAAGATTGGAGAAAAAGAAGCCCAAAGCCAAAGAAGCCACAAAAGATGGAGCATGGAGCATGGAGCACACCACATGACTATGAAGGATGGACCAAAAGATCAAGACGCATGGAGATGTGTTTGCTTAGGGTTCATAGATAATTCCATTGGCTTGGAATTATCTTAGTCTAGAAAAGGCCATATCCACATCACGTTTAATTTCTGTTTTGTGGTTGTTTATTTATTGTCTTATTATTTGTGTGGTTGGTGTATGGATGATGCATGCAATTAGGATAATAAGATAATTAGACAACCCGAATCTATTATTTGGAGTTGTGCCCAAACTCAAATAGATAGATTAGTTGATATTGATCAACAAAAACAATTAAAATTGAATTGAAAATCCCTCAAAAAAATTCAATATTGTGTTCTTGCCTTCTCGTTATTTAAACACTCATTATCATCATTATTTATCAAGTTCGTGCATGCCAAAGCATGGCGACTTGGTTCATAATGATGGAATGCGATGGCACGTAACAATGTGCAATTGTTTAGATAAGAGGTTGAACACAACTAGGCTATTAATTTGATTAAGAAACCTAGAGGCAATCAATTGGGATTATCCATATGGATGGATAAATAAGGAGTTATTTGCCCGGTTGAACCAAGAGTTGCATAAGGGATGCAATTGGAATTGTTCCTACCTAAAAGTAGTCGAATTATGGGTGACTTGCCAAAGCAAGCTCATAAGGAGATGAAAAGATGGATCTTGGCCCACTAGAAAATATAATGATATTTTCCGCATTAATATCTTGAGGGTTATTAATCCGTAGTAAAATAGTGGGAGCTATATTTAATAAACTAGCCATTATTAAATATAGTCAAAAATTCACAAATACTAAAACTTGCGTATTTTCCTTTTGTAGAATTCCAAATGGCAAACAACTCATCGAGTTCACAACATTCCCTACGATCTGTCCTTGAGAAGGACAAGCTCTCTGGAACCAACTTTCTTGATTGGTACAGAAACTTGAGAATTGTTCTCAAGCAAGAGAAGAAACTGTACGCAATAGAGGAGCATGTTCCAAAAGGTCCAGAGAACCAGACACCTGTTGCCTTAAAGGCGTATCAAAAGCGTGTTGATGATGCTAATGATGCGGCCTGCCTAATGCTTTGCACCATGACCTCTGAGCATCAGAAGCAACATGAGAACATGAATGCTGTCGATATGATCGAACATCTAAAGCAGCTCTTCCAAGAGCAGGCGAGGGTAGAAAGGTATGAGGTCTCAAAGGCACTGTTCAAATGTCATCTGGCAGAAGGGAACCCGGTGGGACCCCATGTACTCCGAATGATCGGGTACTTGGAGAATCTCGCCCGGCTTGGGTTCCCGGTCGGCCAAGAGTTGGCAACCGATCTCGTGTTGCAATCGTTTCCCGAGAGTTATGGACAGTTCATCATGAACTATAACATGAACGAGATCGTTAAACCACTGCCAGATTTGCTCAACATGTTGAGGACGGCTGAACAGAGCATCAACAAGGGTAAGGGCAAGGCCATTATGATGGTGCATAAAGGAAAGGGCAAAAAGTTTTCCTCTTCCTCCAAAGGCAAAGGCAAGTCAGTTGCCAAGTCAAAGGAACAAGCCCTTAAGCCTGTTGGTGGCATTGCCAAGGTCGTGACTAAGGGTGAATGTCACTACTGCAGTCAGCCTAGACACTGGAGGAGGAACTGCCCAAAATATCTGGAGGACAAGAGGCTTGGAATAGTGATTCCACCACCACCAGGTATTTTTGTTGTGGATGTCAATTTAACTGTCTCTACATCATGGGTATTAGATACTGGATGTGGATCTCATATTTGTCGAAATATGCAGGATCTAAAGAGAAGTAAAAGATTGGCTAAAGGGGAGGTAGATCTGCGCGTTGGGAATGGAGCAAAGGTTGCTGCGTTGGCCATAGGCGTGTGCGAGCTATCTCTGCCTTCAGGGTTAGTTTTAGAATTAAATAATTGCTATTTTGTGCCTGCTATGAGCAGAAACATTATTTCTATTTCTTGTTTGGACAAGGAAGGTTTTATTATTTCAATAAAGAACAATTGTTGTTCCTTTTATTTGAATAATATTCACTATTTTAGTGCGCAATTATTTAATGGACTTTATGTCCTTGATCTAAGCAATCCTGTCTACAACATTAATACCAAGCGGATTAAAATAAATGATTTAAATCCTGCTTATTTATGGCATTGTCGTTTAGGCCACATAAATGAGAAACGTGTATCTAGACTCCATAAGGATGGATTACTAGACTCATTTGATTTTGAATCATATGAGACATGTGAGGCTTGTTTATTGGGAAAAATGACAAAGTCCCCTTTCAATAAGAAAGGTGAGAGGACTAGTGAGCAATTGGCGCTCATACATACCGATGTGTGTGGGCCATTTGCCACGCCTGCCAAGGGTGGTTATGTCTACTTCATTACATTTACTGATGATTACAGTAGATATGGATTTGTGTACCTTATGAGGGCAAAATCCGAATCCTTTGAAGTGTTCAAAGAATTCAAGAATGAAGTAGAGAAGCAACTTGGCAAAAGTATCAAGGCTCTACGATCGGATCGTGGAGGAGAATACTTGAGCCAAGAGTTTGACGACTATCTTAGAGAGTGTGGGATCGTGTCCCAACTCACTCCACCCGGAACGCCACAATGGAATGGCGTGTCCGAGAGGAGGAATCGAACCCTATTGGATATGGTTCGATCTATGATGTGTCAAACCGATCTTCCATTATCATTTTGGGGCTACGCTCTATTAAGTGCAGCTTTCACCATTAACCGTGTTCCATCTAAATCAGTCATGAAGACACCATATGAGATGTGGAGTGGGAGGCGTCCCACACTGTCGTTCATGAGGATTTGGGGCTGCGATGTCTATGTAAAACGTTTACAATCAGACAAGCTAGGGCCTAAATCGGATAAGTGTAAATTTGTGGGGTACCCTAAGGAAACTAAGGGATACTACTTCTAAAATCCAACCGAAAACAAAGTGTTTGTTGCTCGGACCGGCGTGTTTCTAGAAAGAGAGTTTGTCTCTAAAGAAGCAAGTGGGAGGAATGTAGAACTTGAAGAAGTTCAAGAACCACAAATCACTGAACCGATTATGGAACATGAACAGGAATCACAAGCAGTTGTGGATCCACCTGTTCAGGTAACACAAGAGCTTCGTAGATCTAGTAGAGTGCGCCAGGAACCCGAGAGGTACGGACTTCTCGTGACTGATTCCGGTGACACGATGCTCATAGATGATGAGCCTACTACCTATGAGGAGGCCATGAGTGGCCCAGACTCGCAGAAGTGGCTTGAGGCCATGAGATCCGAGATGGAATCCATGTATACCAACAAAGTATGGACTTTGGTGGAACCACCTGATGGGGCACGGCCCATAGGGTGCAAGTGGGTCTTCAAGAAGAAGATCGACATGGATGGTAATGTGATTACCTATAAGGGCCGATTGGTGGCTAAAGGATTCAGACAGATTCATGGTATTGACTATGATGAAACCTTTTCACCAGTCGCTATGACCAAATCCATCCGAATCCTACTTGCAATTGCAGCATACTACGACTATGAGATTTGGCAGATGGATGTCAAAACCGCATTCCTTTATGGGAATCTCCTCGAGGACGTGTATATGATACAGCCGGAGGGTTTTTGTTGGAATAGATGCCCTAGAGGCAATCTAGTTTAGTATGAATTTGTATATGGCTAGAAAATTCATTTATTATTTATTGGATATTTAATATAATGAAGTCCTTAGATTCACAATCGTGTTGTTTATCTTAAATATCCCTAGTCAAGTATAATGATTAATGGGACAATCATCTATAGACTAGTATGGGGTTGGATTGATATGGAGATATCACGATCCAACACATAGGTGTGCATTACGGAATGTTGCACTGGATTGACCCATCACCGAGAAGGCTACATACATGTTATGTTAAGTCACAAGTGCTTCTCGGGTACAATGGTATTGTCATCCTTAGACTTGAAGTCACTAGATATTCTAGTTGTGGATCATTGTGATCTTGGTAGCGTTAAACGCTACACCGTAACTGGGTAGTTATAAAGGCGTGTACTGGATACAATGAGAAGCAAGCTTAGAGATCGTGGTGGACGTAGAGAGGATTTGCCCCTCCCACATAACGGGAGCAAATATCCTAGGCCACTCGAAGGATAGTGCTTATAGAATGTCTGGCCAGACTCAAATAAATCAATACGGGATATTGATGTTATTTGCACGAATAAGACTATTCCATGGATCGAGAAACTAGGGATTGGATATACGAGTGTGACTTGTATGTCTCGTGTCCAATCCGGATATGGAGGCAAAGGGATGAGACAATTACTTGTACAAGGTTGTCTAGATGACTATTCTATTAGTTGGCTAGAATGGATGTTTTGCTAGAAACCGCTCCATATTAGCAAATAGTTGCTACCAACTAGATAGAACCTATGGGGTCACACGCTATATAGAGTTGTACTAGATTTGGAATTAATTAATTGGATTAATTAATTAGAAGGATCCCTTTGCAAACCCTTGAAAACTTAGTAGGGACTAATTTGCAAGGAAGCGACTAAATTGAATTCTAGTAGGACTAGAATAAGTCCTTTAGGTAGTTAACAAGGAGTTGTTGGACTATATAAAGGACCCTCCTTCCTTCCTTCCTCATAACTTATGCTCTTTAGAGATCATAACAAGAGTGGGAGAGAACAAAGGAGAGAGAGAGCAAGCAACAAGGAGCCGACGCCGCCCCTTGCCGCCGCCCCCTCACCCCGTCGGCCAAAAGAGGGCCGAGCCCCCTCTTTTGTCTCGTTTTGCGTGATTCCTTCACCCTCCTCTCATTCCGGGCTAGCACCAAGGAGATTGGAGATCTAGGATCAACTCTAGGCGTGGATCAACTATAGAGAACGTGACACTATTCGCGTTTGAAGTCATCAAGGAGAACCCAAAGGTGTGTTTATGATTTCTTACCTTTACTATCGTTATGCATCTAGACTTGTGATCCTTGGAGGGTTTTGCATGGCTATTTGTTTGATTATGCTTCCGTTTGCGCGATCCATGAATCAAAACCCTACAGTGGTATCAGAGCCACAGGTCATAGAGCATAAACGTAGTTTATGTGTTACATTCTTGTTGTTTTACACCTTAATTTGTTGTTTATCGCGTAAAACAAGACAAATCAAGCATTGGATGCAATTTGTCAACAATTAATCATAACAAGACCCAATTTTTGCATTAGATGCATGAATTGATGAGTTTGAGAAATTTTAGGATCTTAGATCTAGGGTTTGGGCATCCTTGGGGAAGAAGGAGTTCTCCCAAAACAAGGAAACAACCAAACTTGGGCTCCAAGCAAGGAGGTTGTTTTGGAAACAACCTCCATGAGGAGGTTCGGCCCCCTAGGGGACCGCCCCCTTGCTTGCCGCCCAAGATTGGCCGCCCTAAGGGGCCGGGCGGCCCTAACCCGCGGGCCTAGCTTGCGGGTTTTGGGCCGGGCCGGCCCTAGGGCCTTATGGTTCACTTTGTTGGGCCCGGGCAATTGGATTGTTGGGCCCATGGACCGTTTTAACCCTAGAAATCCTAAAATCAATTAAAATTGACCAAGCGCGTTAAAATTGGATTTTAACTGTTTATGTGCAAATCACATGGTGATTGGATATGGCCTTAGGATGTGGTTTGATGTGGATGTTTAATTTTGTGGTTTGGTTTTACGGCCTGCGAGCTGATCAATTAATTGTAATAATTAATTAGGGTTTTATGGCCTGCGTGCCATTTTTTTTTCTCAACTTGTGAGATTTATTTAGTATAGATATTAGCTAGTGCTAGATAAAGTAGATTGTTAGCCAAGATTGGAGAAAAGAAGCCCAAAGCCAAAGAAGCCACAAAAGATGGAGCATGGAGCATGGAGTATCCCACATGACTATGAAGGATGGACCAAAAGATCAAGACGCATGGAGATGTGTTTGCTTAGGGTTCATAGATAATTCCATTGGCTTGGAATTATCTTAGTCTAGAAAAGGCCATATCCACATCACGTTTAATTTCTGTTTTATGGTTGTTTATTTATTGTCTTATTATTTGTGTGGTTGGTGTATGGATGATGCATGCAATTAGGATAATAAGATAATTAGACAACCCGGATCTATTATTTGGAGTTGTGCCCAAACTCAAATAGATAGATTAGTTGATATTGATCAACAAAATAATTAAAATTGAAAATCCCTCAAATTTAAAATATTGTGTTCTTGCCTTCTCGTTATTTAAACACTCATTATCATCATTATTTATCAAGTTCGTGCGTGCCAAAGCATGGCGACTTGGTTCATAATGATGGAATGCGATGGCACGTAACAATGTGCAATTGTTTAGGTAAGAGGTTGAACACAACTAGGCTATTAATTTGATTAAGAAACCTAGAGGCAATCAATTGGGATTATCCATGAGGATGGATAAATAAGGAGTTATTTGCCCGGTTGAACCAAGAGTTGCATATGGGATGCAATTGGAATTGTTCCTACCTAGAAGTAGTCAAATTATGGGTGACTTGCCAAAGCAAGCTCATAAGGAGATGAAAAGATGGATCTTGGCCCACTAGAAAATATAATGATATTTTCCGCATTAATATCTTGAGGGTTATTAATCCGTAGAAAAATAGTGGGAGCTATATTTAATAAACTAGCCATTATTAAATATAGTCAAAAATTCATAAATACTAAAACTTGCGTATTTTCCTCTTGTAGAATTCCAAATGGCAAACAACTCATCGAGTTCACAACATTCCCTACGATCTGTCCTTGAGAAGGACAAGCTCTCTGGAACCAACTTTCTTGATTGGTACAGAAACTTGAGAATTGTTCTCAAGCAAGAGAAGAAACTGTACGCAATAGAGGAGCATGTTCCAGAAGGTCCAGAGAACCAGACACCTCTTGCCTTAAAGGCGTATCAAAAGCGTGTTGATGACGCTAATGATGTGGCCTGCCTAATGCTTTGCACCATGACCACTGAGCTTCAGAAGCAACATGAGAACATGAATTCTGTCGATATGATCGAACATCTAAAGCAGCTCTTCCAAGAGCAGGCGAGGGTAGAGAGGTATGAGGTCTCAAAGGCACTGTTCAAATGTCATCTGGCAGAAGGGAACCCGGTGGGACCCCATGTACTCCGAATGATCGGGTACTTGGAGAATCTCGCCCGGCTTGGGTTCCCGGTCGGCCAAGAGTTGGCAACCGATCTCGTGTTGCAATCGTTGCCTGAGAGTTATAGACAGTTCATTATGAACTATAACATGAACGAGATCGTTAAACCACTGCCAGATTTGCTCAACATGTTGAGGACGGCTGAACAGAGCATCAACAAGGGTAAGGGCAAGGCCATTATGATGGTGCATAAAAGAAAGGGCAAAAAGTTTGCCTCTTCCTCCAAGGGTAAAGGCAAGTCAGTTGCCAAGACCAAGGAACAAGACCTTAAGCCTGTTGGTGGCATTGCCAAGGTCGTGACTAAGGGTGAATGTCACTACTGCAGTCAACCTGGACACTGGAGGAGGAACTGCCCAAAATATCTGGAGGACAAGAGGCTTGGAATAGTGATTCCACCACCACCAGGTATTTTTGTTGTAGATGTCAATTTAACTGTCTCTACATCATGGGTATTAGATACTGGATGTGGATCTCATATTTGTCGAAATATGCAGGATCTAAAGAGAAGTAAAAGATTGGCTAAAGGGGAGGTAGATCTGCGCGTTGGGAATGGAGCAAAGGTTGTTGCGTTGGCCATAGGCGTGTGCGAGCTATCTCTGCCTTCAGGATTAGTTTTAGAATTAAATAATTGCTATTTTGTGCCTGCTATGAGCAGAAACATTATTTCTATTTCTTGTTTGGACAAGTAAGGTTTTATTATTTCAATAAAGAACAATTGTTGTTCCTTTTATTTGAATAATATTCACTATTTTAGTGCGCAATTATTTAATGGACTATATGTCCTTGATCTAAGCAATCCTGTCTACAACATTAATACCAAGCGGATTAAAATAAATGATTTAAATCCTGCTTATTTATGGCATTGTCGTTTAGGCCACATAAATGAGAAACGTGTATCTAGACTCCATAAGGATGGATTGCTAGACTCATTTGATTTTGAATCATATGAGACATGCGAGGCTTGTTTATTGGGAAAAATGACAAAGTCCCCTTTCAATAAGAAAGGTGAGAGGACTAGTGAGCAATTGGCGCTCATACATACCGATGTGTGTGGGACATTTGCCACGCCTGCCAGGGGTGGTTATGTCTACTTCATTACATTTACTGATGATTACAGTAGATATGGATTTGTGTACCTTATGAGGGCAAAATCCGAATCCTTTGAAGTGTTCAAAGAATTCAAGAATGAAGTAGAGAAGCAACTTGGCAAAAGTATCAAGGCTCTACGATCGGATCGTGGAGGAGAATACTTGAGCCAAGAGTTTGACGACTATCTTAGAGAGTGTGGGATCGTGTCCCAACTCACTCCACCCGGAACGCCACAATGGAATGGCGTGTCCGAGAGGAGGAATCGAACCCTATTGGATATGGTTCGGTCTATGATGTGTCAAACCGATCTTCCATTATTATTTTGGGGCTACGCTCTATTAAGTGCAGCTTTCACCATTAACCGTGTTCCATCTAAATCAGTCATGAAGACACCATATGAAATGTGGAGTGGGAGGCGTCCCACACTGTCGTTCATGAGGATTTGGGACTGCGATGTCTATGTAAAACGTTTACAATCAGACAAGCTAGGGCCTAAATCGGATAAGTGTAAATTTGTGGGGTACCCTAAGGAAACTAAGGGATACTACTTCTACAATCCAACCGAGAACAAAGTGTTTGTTGCTCGGACCGGCGTGTTTCTAGAAAGAGAGTTTGTCTCTAAAGAAGCAAGTGGGAGGAATGTAGAACTTGAAGAAATTCAAGAACCACAAATCACTGAACCGATTATGGAACATGAACAGGAATCACAAGCAGTTGTGGATCCACCTGTTCAGGTAACACAAGAGCTTCGTAGATCTAGTAGAGTGCGCCAGGAACCCGAGAGGTACGGACTTCTCGTGACTGATTCCGGTGACACGATGCTCATAGATGATGAGCCTACTACCTATGAGGAGGCCATGAGTGGCCCAGACTCGCAGAAGTGGCTTGAGGCCATGAGATCCGAGATGGAATCCATGTATACCAACAAAGTATGGACTTTGGTGGAACCACCTGATGGGGCACGGCCCATAGGGTGCAAGTGGGTCTTCAAGAAGAAGATCGACATGGATGGTAATGTGATTACCTATAAGGGCCGATTGGTGGCTAAAGGATTCAGACAGATTCATGGTATTGACTATGATGAAACCTTTTCACCAGTCGCTATGACCAAATCCATCCGAATCCTACTTGCAATTGCAGCATACTACGACTATGAGATTTGGCAGATGGATGTCAAAACAGCATTCCTTTATGGGAATCTCCTCGAGGACGTGTATATGATACAGCCGGAGGGTTTTGAGGATCCAAAGCAAGCCAACAAAGTCTGTAAGCTGCAACGATCCATTTATGGATTGAAGCAAGCTTCTAGGAGTTGGAATCGACGTTTTGATGAAGTGGTCAAAGAGTTTGGCTTCATCAGAAACGAAGATGAGTCTTGTGTCTACAAGAAGGTTAGTGGGAGCTCTGTAGCTTTTCTGGTCTTGTATGTGGATGACATACTACTCATTGGAAACGACATTCCCATGCTGCAATCTGTGAAAGATTGGCTAGGAAAGTGTTTCTCAATGAAAGACTTAGGGGAAGCAGCCTATATAATCGGTATAAAGATCTATAGAGATAGATCTAAGAGGTTGCGAGGCCTAAGTCAAAGTACATATATTGACAAGGTGTTGAAACGGTTCAACATGCAAGATTCCAAAAAGGGATTCTTGCCCATGTCACATGGAATCACTCTTTCGAAGAGTGGTTGTCCTTCCAATGAGATTGAGAAGGAACGCATGAGTAGGATTCCCTATGCCTCGGCCATAGGATCTATCATGTACGCCATGTTATGTACTAGACCAGATGTGTCATATGCCTTGAGTATGACAAGCAGATACCAATCCAATCCAGGTGAGAGTCACTGGATTGCTGTCAAGAACATCCTAAAGTACTTGAGAAGAACTAAGGATGCCTTCTTGATGTTTGGCGGTGAGGAAGAGTTGCGTGTAAGGGGTTACACTGATGCAAGCTTCCAAACCGATAGAGATGACTTTAGATCACAGTCGGGATATGTGTTTTGCCTGAATGGAGCAGCGGTGAGATGGAAGAGTTCCAAGCAAGAGACGGTAGCTGATTCTACAACAGAGGCTGAGTACATTGCTGCAAATGGCGCAGCAAAGGAGGCTGTTTGGATCAGAAAGTTTGTTTCTGAACTTGGTGTGATCCCTAGCATTGCGGATCCAGTGGAGTTGTTCTGTGACAACACTGGGGCGATCGCGCAATCAAAGGAACCCAGATCGCACCAGAAGTCCAAGCACGTGCTCAGGAAGTTTCATCTGATTCGAGATATTATCGATAGAGGAGACGTTCGGATATGCAAGATTCCTACAGATGATAATCTGTCAGACCCGCTCACGAAGCCTCTCACGCAGTGGAAGCATGAAGGGCACACTAGGAGTATGGGCATACGAGATGCGCCAGATTGGCTCTAGTGCAAGTGGGAGACTGTTGGAATAGATTCCCTAGAGGTAATCTAGTTTAGTATGAATTTGTATATGGCTAGAAAATTCATTTATTATTTATTGGATATTTAATATAATGAAGTCCTTAGATTCACAATCGTGTTGTTTATCTTAAATATCCCTAGTCAAGTATAATTATTAATGGGACAATCATCTATAGACTAGTATGGGGTTGGATTGATATGGAGATATCACGATCCAACACATAGGTGTGCATTACGGAATGTTGCACTGGATTGACCCATCACCGAGAAGGCTACATACATGTTATGTTAAGTCACAAGTGCTTCTCGGGTACAATGGTATTGTCATCCTTAGACTTGAAGTCACTAGATATTCTAGTTGTGGATCATTGTGATCTTGGTAGCGTTAAACGCTACACCGTAACTGGATAGTTATAAAGGTGTGTACTGGATACAATGAGAAGCAAGCTTAGAGATCGTAGTGGACGTAGAGAGGATTTGCCTCTCCCACATAACGGGAGCAAATATCCTAGGCCACTCGAAGGATAGTGCTTATAGAATGTCTGGCCAGACTCAAATAAATCAATATGGGATATTGATGTTATTTGCACGAATAAGACTATTCCATGGATCGAGAAACTAGGGATTGGATATACGAGTGTGACTTGTATGTCTCGTGTCCAATCCGGATATGGAGGCAAAGGGATGAGACAATTACTTGTACAAGGTTGTCTAGATGACTATTCTATTAGTTGGCTAGAATGGATGTTTTGCTAGAAACCGCTCCATATTAGCAAATAGTTGCTACCAACTAGATAGAACCTATGGGGTCACACGCTATATAGAGTTGTACTATATTTGGAATTAATTAATTGGATTAATTAATTAGAAGGATCACTTTGCAAACCCTTGCAAACTTAGTAGGGACTAATTTGCAAGGAAGGGACTAAATTGAATTCTAGTAGGACTAGAATAAGTCCTTTAGGTAGTTAACAAGGAGTTGTTGGACTATATAAAGGACCCTCCTTCCTTCCTTCCTCATAACTTATGCTCTTTAGAGATCATAACAAGAGTGGGAGAGAACAAAGGAGAGAGAGAGCAAGCAACAAGGAGCCGACGCCGCCCCTTGTCGCCGCCCCCTCACCCCGTCGGCCAAAAGAGGGCCGAGCCCCCTCTTTTTTCTCGTTTTGCGTGATTCCTTCACCCTCCTCTCATTCCGGGCTAGCACCAAGGAGTTAGGGAGATCTAGGAGCAACTCTAGGCGTGGATCAACTATAGAGAACGTGACACTATTCGCGTTTGAAGTCATCAAGGAGAACCCAAAGGTGTGTTTATGATTTCTTACCTTCACTATCGTTATGCATCTAGACTTGTGATCCTTGGAGGGTTTTGCATGGTTATTTGTTTGATTATGCTTCCGTTTGCGCGATCCATGAATCAAAACCCTACACTATGCATAAGCTACATATCCGCTTTTAAGCGTGGGATTTTTGTAGATATCTTATATCCGCTGTTTAGCGTGGGATCTATGTTGAGACGACATATCCGCTGGTATGCGTGGGATTTGTATCGAGCTTTATGTCCGCTTTTAAGCGTTGGACTTGTAAAATGAGAAACATGATATATGGGTCATGATAAATTCTCATTAGTATAATCATCTCGCGGTAAGAATGATGTAATGTTGTATTAGTCTCGGGGAGTAAGGAACAACAAAATATGGGTTGAATGTAACTAGTTACAATACGATCGTATGAATCACAAATTTATGAAATTCCATGGAAGTTGGTACCCATGAGAAATATGGTTTGCCTGAAGTAAAAAAAGTGTACACTCGCGAGTAGTTTCAGGTGCATATGCATTTTATTATGTTTTCGTAATTATATATTATTAGATTTTGGTCTTGCAATGATTTTGTTTGTCAGGTACAAAGGTGTTACCAAGAGGGGGAGAACCAATCCAAATGTGGTACTCTTTTTCCTTCGCCATGGTTTTTTGTCCTACATGGTTTTTCCAAGCAAGATTTTAACGAGGCTGCAAGGACTATTCAGATGTGTTCTTGAAGAATGTCATCTCCTATGTTGAGCTAATAGAATTCACTAGATGTACTCTTTTTCCTTAGTCATTGATTTTGTCCCACTGGTTTTTTCATGACTAGGTTTTAACGAGGCATCCTAAGTGGTGAATATTCAAGGGGGAGTGTTATAAAATATGGGTTGGGTTATTGGTGAATATCCACCACATGTTATCAGCCCATTTGTATATTGTTATTGGTCCATTAGCCGACCCTAATGCCTATATAAGAAGATTTAGGGTTGGAGAATAATACACAACTCAATACTCTCCTCCCTACACTATTGTCTCTTTTTATTTCTTGTCTCTTTCAATTTTTATTTGACAACAGTCATATTATTGTTAGGGTAATTGTTATAATAATTTTAACCGTAATGGTTAGAACTTGAAAATACAGAAGTAAAATATTTCAATTTCTTTGCAATTTTTATTTAGTTACCAAAAGACATATAAAATAAATGTTGACCGGGACATCTTTCCTTTTCCCTTCTTTTCATTTCTTTTACATGCCATTTTTTGAGTTCCAAACATTGCTTAGAACTTGGTGCTGGAAAAAGAGCTAGCGGTACTATTGTTTTTCTTTTTTGAGGGAACTAGCGGTACTATTGTTTCCCTAATTTGCATTGGATGTTGTTTACGAAATTCCAAAAAGAAATAACTGTATTATTTTTGCCCTCATTCGTGTTGAATGTTGTTTCCGTATTTGTATCTGAAGAAATCGGCATCACAATCATCTTGTGCAATTAAACTCATTGGGCATGTTTGGGTACCGTTGTTCGGTTAACAAGAAACCGAACTAAACCAATTTTGGGTTCATTGTACAGTAGCGGGGGACTGTAATTCACTGCCGGTGACCGGCTGAAGTGAGAAGAATAGTGAGAAGAAGAGGGAGTGAGTGGGACGTGAGAGAGATAAAAAGTAGCGGTGTACTACTTGTCTAGGAGGCGGTGTCCGGGAGGGAAAATGAGAGAGAGGGAGAGAGAATAAGAGGGAGTGAATGGGAGAGAGAAGGGGTGAGAGAGAGAGACCGGGTGAGAAAGAGGGAGTACGCATGTGAGAGAGAGAGAGAAAAAGATGTGACTTTGGTTGTGAGAGAGAGACAAAAATCTGACCGGTGCATGGGAACTATAGCCGGTGCCCTCCAACTTTACCAACCAAACCTTTTTATCCAAACATCACCCAAGTTATGTCAACCCAACCACCCTAATCAAGGTATCCAAACAGGCCCATTATCTTGTGCAACATAACATAGACCAATGAAGTTTCTGCAACCACTCAATATGTATTGCCACTGTAACTATGTATTAGGCTAGAAGGTTGGAAACTCATTATGACCTCCCTAGCTATCTGGTTTCCGCTTTAGACTACATTCCATTTACTCTTAAATGATAGGAAATAATTCGAGAATATACAATTACATGAGATATAGGTGGAAGCTAAAGTTAACTTGAAACTCTTCCACTATCAGCACCATGAATACTTTAACTGATTATTTAATCAACAATGTCAAAGCCGTTGCATGCACATGGGTTTGCAAAATGGTCCACGTAAGTGGTGTAAGCGGTTCAATTTCGTGCAATTTGTGTTGAAACAATAAACCAAACCGAACACACCCGTTTGCTAGTTTTGTAACCAAATCAAACCATCGAAAGGATGTACTGAACCAAATCGAACTGGAAAATTTCGATTTGGTTTGATTCGGTTCGGTCAGTTTGCTTAAATATTCTTGAATGAATATTGTGATACTAGTTTTCAGGTATGGTTTGATTCGGTTTGGTCAGCTTGCTTAAATATGCTCGAATGAATATTATGATACTAATATGTCAAAAGATTTTAAATTTTAAGTGAAAAAGAAAATAAACAGGTGTAAAAACTCAGGCAATTATCATTTTTGAGAAAAATATAGCAGAAATGAGAGAAATGGAGAAGATTAAGATCGATATGACATTTTAATTGAACATATCTACTCATATTTCTCTTTTTATAGATTTTTTCATATATTTGAAACAATAAATATTTTCATAAAAATACATTAGACACATATCGGTTTGGTTTGGTGCGATGTGATATTTTTACAAAACGAAACGGAACCGTGTAGACCGGTTTTTGAAAATATTGAACAATTCATAAACCAAAACATCCATAAAAACCATCCAAAACCACAAATTTCAGTTTGATACGGTGGGTTTGACCAGTCTATTCGATTTTTCTTACAGTCCTAGTTTACATTGTATTTGGATGAAGAATAAATAAATTATGAAATGATGATGTTATGACACTCACGCCTCACGAACGATAAAAAAGCAATAAAACACACGAGTTTACGTAATTCGCTAGCTCAAATCGAGCTAACTACGTCTACGACGAAGAGAGACCATTATTTATCAGGAGGAACGAGTACAATACAACGCATACATGTCCTAGACACTTAGGGAATATTTTATAGTATGGGGTTGGATTGATCGTTTTACTTACATGTTTCACTATGTTTTCACACCTAGTATGGGGTTGGATTGATATGAAGATATCACGATCCAACACATGGGTATGCATTAGGGGTAATGTCATACTGGACTGACCCACTTAAGAGAAGGCTACATACAAGTTATGTAAAGTCAGAAGCGCTTCTCGCTGTGACAACGGTATTGTCATCCTTATACTTGAAGTCACTAGTTGTTCTTGTTGTGGAATATAGTGTTTTGGTAGCGTCAAACGCTAAACCGTGATTGGGTAGTCATAAAGGCGCGTATTGGACACAATAGGAAGCAAGTTTAGATATAGGGGTCACACGCCATATAGGGGTCACACGCCATATAGGGGTAAACTAGACCTGGGAAATAATTAATTTATATGATTAATTGATTAGAATGATCAAATCGCGACAACTTGCTAACTTAGTAGGACTAATATGCAAGTTGGACTAATCCGAACTGGAGTAGGATTAGGATAGGGCATTTATGTAGCAACAGGGAGTTGTTGAGGATGCTTCTAGCTTCCTTCCTTATAACTTATGCTCATAAATACTTTGAGTAGGAGAGAAGGAATGAGAGAGCAAGACAAACAAGAGGGCCGAACTCTCTTGTCCGTCCGCCCCTACACGTCGGCTAAGAGAGGAGGATGAAACCTGCTCTTGTCTCCGTTGCATGATTTCTTCATCCTCTTCCCCTCCTCCTTGCTAGCACAAGGTGTTTGGAAGATCTAGATCTCACCTTTAGGCGTGGATCAACCGTAGAAATGTGATAATTTTCTCGTTTGAAGTCATCAGGGAGACCTCAAAGGTACTTAACCCTATTCTTTTACCATTGTCATGATACCTCTTCCTGTGATCCTTGGAGGGTCTTGATTGAATGAATTTATTATCTTTTCGCTGCGCATCCATAATCAAAACCCTACAGTGGTATCAGAGACACAGGTTGTAGAGCATAACATGGTTTATGTGTTATGTTCTTGTTTTTCATCACCTTTAATTGTTGATTATTGCGTTAAAATAACCAATTAAGCATATTAGATGCATGTTGAATATGATTCAACCAAACAAGTTCTAATTATTACATTGGATGTATGAATTAGTGAGTTTAAATCACACAAGATGTGTATTTTGGATCTAGACGGCTAGGGTTTGGGCACATGCTTGAAAAATGTGTTTTTCAAACATGGAAATAACTAAACTTGGGAAACAAGGCAAGGAGTCCTTTTGGAAACAACTCCTTAGAGAGGATCGACCCCGCCCCTTGCCTTGCCGCCCAAGCTAGGGCACGAACAAGGGCTCGGGCCGGCCTAGCGAGCGGCTTGGCCGCGCGTGGGCTCGGCCGACCGGCCCAAGCCCGCACCTTGGCCTTTATTGAGCGGTTTGGCTATATTGATAGTGGACCCGTGGACCGTTTTAACCCTAGCGTATCCAAAATCAATTAAAATTGACTAAGCGCATTAAAATTGGTTTGAACTGATTATGTGAAATTGTATGGTGAGTATATGTCCTTAGATGTGGTTTGTTGTGGATGTTTAATTTTATGGTTTGTTTACGGCCTGCGAGCTGATCAATATAATGTAATAAAGTTTACAGTCTGCGAGCCGGTATTTTTTTCTCAACTTGTGAGATTTATTTTATTTAGTATAGATGTTAGCTAGTGCTAGATAAAATAGATTATAGCCACGATTGAAGAAAAGAAGCTCAAACTATTAAAGGAGCCACAACATGGAGCATGGAGCATTCCACAAGGCTATGAAGGATGGATCAAGAGATGGAGGCACATGGGGATGCGTTTTTATTCTAGGGTTCATATATATTCTCAATCTTAGTCTAGGAGGCCATATTCATATCACGTTTATTTTTGTTTTGTGGATATTTACTTTAATGTCTTATTATTGTTGTTGGTGTATGGTTGATGCATGAAATTTAATAATAAGATAATCAACAACCCGAATCTTTTATTTTGAGTTGTGCCCAAATTCAAATAAGTAAATCGATTGATATAGATCAACAAAAAAATTTAAAATTGAAATAAAAATCCCTCAAAATAAAATATTACGTTTGTTCCTTCTCGTTACTTTAAAACTCATCACAAGATCGATTGATCAAGTTCGTGCGTGCCAAAGCAGGGCGGCTTGATTCATCATCATGTGGTGCGATGGCACACATAGTGTAAAATTGTTGGAGTAAGAGGTTAAACGTGACTAGGTAATTTTAATAAGGATTAAAAACCTAGAGGCAATAAATTGGAATTATCTATGGGATAGATAAATAAGGAGTTCCCAATTGAACCAAGAGTTGCATATGATGCAATCGGAATTGTTCCTACCTAAATAGTTAATTTTGGGTGACTTGCCAAAGCAAGCTCAAAAGAAGTGAAATAGGTATCTTGGCACTCACTAGAAAATATAATGATATTTTCTGCATTAATATCTTGAGGGTTATTAATACGTAGAAAAATAGTGGGAGCTATGTTTGATAATCTAGCCATTATTGAATATAGTTAATTGTTCACAAAATACTAAAACTTGCGTATTCTCCTTTTTGTAGAATTCCAATGGAAAACAACCCATCGAACTCCTCTCACTCCCTACGCTTTGTCCTTGAGAAGGACAAGCTATCCGGGACCAATTTTCTAGACTGGTACAGAAACTTGAGAATCGTTCTCAAGCAAGAAAAGAAATTGTACGCTCTAGTGGAGCAAGTTCATGATGGTCCGGAAAACAACACTCCTGCAATCCTAAAGGCGTATCAGAAGCGTGTTGATGACGCTAATGATGCGACATGCCTAATGCTTTGCAACATGACCTCTGAGCTTCAGAAGCAACATTAGAACATGAATGCAGTCGATATGATCACACACTTGAAGCAGCTCTTCCTAGAGCAGGCAAGAGTTGAGAGGTATGGAGTTTCCAAGGCCTTTTTGAAATGTCATCTGTCAGAAGGAAACCCCGTAGGGCTGCATGTGCTACGCATGATAAGCTATTTTGAAATCCTAGGGCTCCTAGGGTTTTCGGTGGGCCAAGAGTTGGCCATCAATCTCATCTTGCAATCGTTTCCTGAAAGTTATGGATAGTTCATCATGAACTATAACATGAATGAGATCGTGAAACCTCTGTCAGATTTACTCATATGTTGAGAACAGCGGAACAAAGCATCAACAAGGGTAAGGGCAAATCCATAATGATGGTGCAGAAAGGAAAGGGCAAAAGGTTTGCCTCATCCTCCAAGGGCAAAGGCAATTCAGTTGCCAAGTCCAAGGAACCTGCCCTTAAGATTGTTGATGGCATTGCCAAATGTGTGACTAAAGGTGTGTTGGAATAGGTGCCCTACTCAAATATTATTTATGGAGATATTGAATAGAATGAAGTCCTTAGATTTGAAAATTGTGTTGTTTATCTTAAATATCCCTACTCAAATATAATGATTAATAGGACGATCATCTATAGACTAGTATGGGGTTGGAATGATATGGAGATATCACGATCTAACACATGAGTATGTATTAGGGGTAATGACATACTAGATTGACCCAAATCCGAGAAGGCTACATACAAGTTATGTAAAGTCACAAGTGCTTCTCGCGGTGATAGGATATTATCATCCTTATACTTGAAGTCACTAGATCCTCTAGTTGTGAAATATTGTGCTTTGATATCGTCAAACGCTACTCCGTAACTGGGTAGCTATAAATGCACATATTGGGCACAGTAGGAAGCAAGCTTAGATATGGTGAGTGATGTAGATAGGATTTTTCCCATCCACATATCGGGAGCAAATACCCAAGGCCACTCGAGGGATGGCGCCTATAGAATGTCTGGCAGACTCATATAAATCAATATGGGGATATTGATGTTATATGTATGGATAGGGATATTCCCAGTATCGAGGAACATGGATTGGATATACGAGTGTAACTTGCATGTCTCGTATCCAATCTGGATAATGAGACAAAGGGATGCGATAATACGATCACAAGGTTTGTCAAGATTACTATTTCTATTAATTGGGTGGCATGGATGTGTTGCTAGACACCGCTCCATGTTTGTAAATAGTTACTACCAATTAAGTAGAAACCTATGGGGTCACACACCATATGGATATAATTGGACATGGAATTTAATTAATAAGTATTAATTAAAAGGATCATATTGCAACAAGCTGCTAATTTAGTAGGACTTATAAGCAAGTAATACTAATCCATATATGGATATGATTAGTATTGGGCCCTTTACGTAAACAACTAGGAGTAGTTGGAATATATAAAGGAACTCCTTCCTTCCCACTCAAGTGATTATTCATAACACATTGAGAGGAGAGAAAGGAGTAGAGAGCAAGAAACAAGAGGGTCGGCCGAACCGAACCCCCCCCCCCCCCCCCCCCCCCCCGCGTCCGCCCCCTACCCGTCGGCCCAAGGAGGCCGAACACCTCCTTGTTGCTTCGTTGCGTGATTCCGTTGTCTACTTCCTCCGTTCTAGCTAGCACAAGAAGGCAAGGAAGGTCCGATTCTCTATCCTAGGCGTGGATCAACCGTAGAGAACGTGACACTATTCGCGTTTTGAAGTCATCACGGGAGAACCCAAAGGTACACATGAATTTATCATTTACTATCGTTATGTGTTATTGACTTGTGATCCATGGAGGGATTTGAACGGAATATTTGTTATCTTCTGCTGCGATTCTATTTTCAAAACCCTACAGTGGTATCAGAGCCACAAGTCGTAGAGCATAATGTAATTTTATGTGTTACGATTTTGTTGTTTAACACTTTAAATTCATGTTTATCGCGTAAAATGACATATTAAGCATATTAGATGCAATTGAATGGATATTCAATCAAACATGATCTAATTGTGTACTGGATGCAACAAATTAGTGAGTTTTGTCACATAGGATGTGAAGATCTTGGTTTGAAGAATAGGGTTTGGGCACATGTTTAGAAAAGGGGTTTTTCAACATGGAAACAACTTGGATTGGGCAACAAGGAAGGAGTTTTTTTTGGAAACAACTCCATAACAAGGTTCGGCCCCTATAGGGACCGCCCCTTGCTCCTTGCCGCTCAAGCCACGCACGGCCTAAGGGCCGGCCGGGCCTAGGCGCGACCGGGGTGACCGGCGGCTTGGGCTTGGCCGGGCCCTAGGGCCCTGTGTGATCCAATAGGACTTTGGGAAGTTCTTTTGGATTGTTTTGACCCTACTTCTTCCAAAATAATTAAAGTTGAACAAGCGCGTTATAATTGGTTTTAAATGTTTATGTGCTATTCACATGGTGGTTGGATATGGCCCTAGGATGTGGTTTGTGTGTGATTGCTTACTTTATGGTTTGTTTTACGACCTGCGAGCTGATCAATTAATGTATTAATTAATTAGGGTTTTTCGGCCTGCGAGTCGATTTTTCTCAACTTGTGAGATTTATTTTATTTAGTATAGGTGTAGCTAGCACTAGATAAAATAGATTGTTAGCCAAGTGAAGACAAGAAGCCCAAAGATAATGGAGCCACAAAGATGAAGCATGGAGCTTTCCACAAGACTATGAAGGATGGACCAAAAGATGGAGGCGCATGATGTGATCTATTTTAGGGTTCATATATATTCTCATTGGCTTGGGAATATCTTAGTCTAGAAAAAGGCCATATCCATTCCACGTTTATTTTTATGTTGTGGTTGTTTATTTTTATTGTCCTATTTTTTTATGATTGGTGTATGGATGATGCACGCGGTTAGGATAATAAGATAATTAGACAACCCGGACTTATGGTTTGGAGTTTTGCCCAAAACTCAAACATATAGATCATGTTGGTATGGATCAACAAAACAAATTAAAATTAAAGTCAAATCCCTCATTTAAAATATTGTGTTTATGCCTACTCGTTATTTAAACACTCATCATGATTACTATATCCCATGTTCGTGCGTGCCAAAGCAGGGCGTCATGGTTTATCGTGATTAGATGTGATGGCACGTAACAATGTGCAAATTGTTTCAGTAAGAGGTTGGACACAACTATGTAGATTTAATAAGATTAAAAGAACCTAGAGGCATACAATTGGGATTATCTATTGGGATGGATAAATAATAGTCATTTGCCCAATTGAACCAATAGTTACATATGATGTAACTGGAATGGTTCCTACCTAAATAACCAATTTCGGGTGACTTGCCAAAGCAAGCTCGGAAAAGGCGAAATATGAATCTTGGCCAGTAGAAAATTTAAGGATATTTTCCGCATTAATATGGAGGGTGATTAATCCAAGAAAAATAGTGGGAGCTATATTTAATAATCTAGCCATTATTGAGCATAGTAAAATCATACTAAAAACTTGTATATTTCTCGTTTTGTAGAATTCCAATGGCAAACAATTCATCGAATTCATCACACTCCCTACGAGTCCTTCTTGAGAAGGACAAGCTTTCTGGAACTAACTTTCTAGACTGGTACAGAAATTTAAGAATTGTTCTTAAACAAGAAAATAAACTGTACACACTAGAAGAAGCAGTTCCAGAGGGTGCAGAAAATAATACCGTAGCAGCTATAAACGCGTATCAAAAGATCGTTGACGATGCTAATGATGCGGCCTGCCTTATGCTTTGCACCATGTCTCCTGAGCTTCAGAAGCAACTTAAGAACATGAATGCATTCGATATGATCGAACACTTAAAGCATCTCTTCCAAGAGCAGACAAGGTTTGACCCGTATGAAGTTTAAAGGGCATTGTTCAAGAGTCACTTGGCATACGGGAACCAAGTAGGACCGCACGTGTTGCGGATGATCGAGTATCTTGAGAATCTCGATCACCTAGGGTCCCCGATTGGTCAAGAGTTGGCCACTGATCTCATTCTGCAACCGTTGCCGGATAGTTATGGACAGTTCACCATGAACTATAACATGAATGAGATTGCCAAGACTCTGCCAGAGCTACTCAATATGTTGAGAACAGCTAAACAATCCTTCAACAGAGGAAAGGGCAAATCCATACTGATGGTGCAGAAAGGAAAGGGAAAAAGGTTTGCCTCTACTTCCAAGGGAAAAGGAATGTCAGTTGCCAAACCTAAGGACACTGCTCTTAAACCTGCTGGTGGCGTGGCCAAAGGCGTGATCAAGGGTGATTGTCACTACTTCAGTCAGCCTAGACACTGGAAAAGGAATTGCCAAAGTATCTGGAGGATAAATGGCTTGGGATAGTGATCCCACAACCACCAGGTATTTTTGTTATAGATGTTAATTTAACTACTTCTTCATCATGGGTATTGGATACTGGATGTGGATCTCATATTTGTCGAAATATGCAGGATCTAAGTATAAGTAGAAGATTGGCAAAAGGAGAGGTGGACATGCGCGTTGGGAATGGAGAAAGAGTTGCTGCGTTGGCCATAGGCGTGTATAGGCTGTCTCTGCCTTCTGGATTAGTATTAGAATTAAATAATTGCTTTCATGTTCTTGCTATGAGAAAGAAAATTATTTCCGTATCTTGTTTGGACAAGGAATGTTTTACTATTTCAATAAAGAACAATTGTTGTTCCATTCATTTTGATAGTATTCACTATTTTAGTGCGCAATTATTTAATGGATTATATATCCTTGATCTAAGCTATCCAATCTATAACATAAATACTAAGAGGATTAAAATGAATGATTTGACTCCGACTTATCTATGGCATTGTCGTCTAGGCCATATAAATGAGAAATCTGTATCTAGACTCCATAAGGATGGATTTCTAGACTCATTTGATTTTGAATCATATGAGACATGTGAGGCTTCTTTCTTAAGAAAGATGACAAAGTCCCCTTTCAATAAGAAAGGTGAAAGGACTAGCGAGAAATTAGCACTCATACATACTGATGTGTGTGGGCCGTTTGCTACACCTGCCAGAGGTGGTTATTTCTACTTCATTACATTCCCCGATGATTTCAGTAGATATGGATTTGTATACCTTATGAAGGCCAAATCCGAATCTTTTGAGAAAGTCGAGGAATTTAATAATGAAGTAGAGAAGTAACTTGGCAAAAGTATCAAGACTCTACGATCAGATCGAAGAGGTGAATACTTGAGCCAAGAGTTTGATGATTATCTTAGAGAGTGTGGGATATTGTCCCAACTCACTCCACCTGGAACACCACAATGGAATGGCGTGTCCGAGAGGAGGAATCGAACCTTGTTAGAAATGGTTCGATCTATGATGTGTCAAACAGATCTTCCGTTATCTTTATGGGGCTATGCTCTAATGTGTGCAGCTTTCACCATTGACCGTGTTCCATCCAAATCAGTCTTGAAGACACCACATGAGATGTGGAGTGGGAGCCATTCTACAGTGTCGTTCATGAGGATATGGGGCTGAGATGTCTATGTAAAACGTTTACAGCCAGACAAACTCGGCCCGAAATCGGATAAGTGTAAGTTTGTGGGATACCCTAAGGAAACTAAGGGATATTACTTCTAAAATACAATCGAGAACAAAGTGTTTGTTGCTCGGACCGGCGTGTTTCTAGAAAGAGAATTCGTCTCTAAAGAAGCAAGTGGGAGGAGTGTAGAACCTAAAGAAATTCAAGAACCACAAATTACTGATTCGGTTATGGAACTTGAACAGGAACCACAACAGGTTGTAGAGCAACCTGTTCAAGTAACACAAGAACTTCGTAGGTCTAGTAGAGTGCGCCAGGAGCCAGAGAGGTATGGACTTCTAGTGACTGAAACTGGTGACACAAGGCTCATAGGAGATGAGCCTACTACTTATGGAGAAGCCATGCAAGGGCCGGACTCTCAGAAGTGGCTAAAAGCCATGAGATCTGAGATGGAATCCATGTATACAAACCAAGTATGGACTTTGGTGGAATCACCCCAAGGGGAACGCCCCATAGGGTGCAAATGGGTCTTCAAGAAGAAGACCGACATGGATGGTAATGTAGTTACCTATAAGGGCCGATTGGTGGCTAAAGGATTCAGACAGATTCATGGTATAAACTATGATGATTGATGAAACCTTTTCCCCATTCGCTATGACCAATTCCATCCGAATCTTACTTGCAATTGCTGCTTATTATGACTATGAGATTTGGCAGATGGATGTCAAAACAACATTCCTTTATGGGAATCTTCTTGAGGATGTGTACATGACACAACCAGAAGGTTTTGTAGATCCAGAGCATGCAAATAAAGTCTGTATGATTCAACGATCCATTTATGGATTGAAGCAAGCTTCTAGGAGTTGGAATCGACGTTTTGATGAAGCTGTCAAAGAGTTTGACTTCATCAAGTACGCAGATGAGTCTTGTGTCTTCAAGAAGGTTAGTGGGAGCTCCGTAGAGTTCCTGATCTTGTCTGTGGATGACATACTTCTCATTGGAAACGACATTCATATGCTGCAATCAGTTAAGGATTGGCTAGGAAAGTGTTTCTCAATGAAAGACTTAGGGGAAGCAGCCTATATACTCGGTATAAAGATCTATAGGGATAGATCTAAAAGGAAGCTAGGCCTAAGTCAAAGTACATATATTGACAAGGTGTTGAATCGGTTCAACATGCAAGATTCCAAGAAAGGATTCTTGCCCATGTCTCATGGAATTAATCTTTCGAAATGTGATTTTCCATCCCATAAGATTGAAATGGACCGCATGAGTAAGATCCCCTATGCCTCAGCCATAGGATCTATCATGTACGCCATGTTGTGTACTAGACCGGACGTATCATACGCGTTGAGTATCGCGAGCAGATATCAGTCTAATCTGGGTGAAAGTCACTGGATAGCAGTCAAGAACATCCTCAAGTACTTGAGAAGAACTAAGGATGCGTTCTTGATATTTTGAGGTGAGGAAGCATTACGTGTAACTGGTTACACGGATGCAAGCTTCCAAACCGACGGAGATGATTTCAAATCGCAGTCGGGATTTGTGTATTGCCAAAAGGGAGGAGCTGTGAGCTGGAAGAATTCCAAGCAAGAGACGGTTGCTGATTATAAAACAGAGGCAGAGTATATAGCTGCAAGTGGCGCAGCAAAGGAAGCTGTTTGGATTAGAAAGTTTGTTCATGAGCTTGGTGTAGTTCCTAGCATTGAGGATTCCACAGTGTTGTATTGTGACAACACAGGCGCGATTGCTCAGTCTAAGGAACCCAGATCACGCCAGAAATCCAAACACGTACTCCGAAAGTTCCATCTTATTCGAGAGATTATCGATAGAGGAGACGTGAAGATATGCAAGATCCCTACAGATGAAAATCTGGCAGATCCATTTACAAAGCCGTTTGTTCAGCGCAATCATGAAGAGCACACTAGGGCGATTGGCATACGCGATGCACCAGATTGGCGCTAGTGCAAGTGGGAGACTGTTGGAATAGATGCCCTAGAGGCAATCTAATTTTAGTATGAATTGGCTAGAATAATAATTGTATTATTTATGGAAATATTTAATACAATGAAGTCCTTAGATTTGCAAATTGTGTTGTTTATCTTAAATATTCCTAGTAAAATATAATGATTAATAGGACGATCATCTATAGACTAGTATGGGGTTGGATTGATATGGAGATATCACGATCCATTACATGAGTATGTATTAGGGGTAATGACATACTGGATTGACCCAAATCCGAGAAGGCTACATACAAGTTATGTAAAGTCACAAGTGCTTCTAGGGGTGATAGGATATTATCATCCTTAGACTTGAAGTCACTAGATCCTCTAGTTGTAAAATATTGTGCTTTGATATCGTCAAACGCTACTCCGTAACTGGGTAGCTATAAAAGCGCATATTGGGCACAATAGGAAGCAAGCTTAGAGATTGTGAGTGATGTAGATTGTGAAGTAACTTAGTAGTGCTATTGTGAAGTATGCAAAACATAATTGTAATTGTTCCTCTTGTGAAATGATGGGTGCTTTTTCGCCGTAGACGTAGCTAGCAATTTTTTCGCTAGCGAACCACGTAAAATCCCGTATTCTTCTTTATTTTTTTATTGTTCATGAGGTGCGTGACATAACAGAAGGGGTGGTGACAACTTTGAGAGAGGGGGCAATGGAGAAATGGAGGATGGGTTTTTCTCTTATGTGTAATTGAGGGAGTAATGGTGGTATGAGAGTGAGTGGGGGTTAAATGGGTTTAATTAGAAAAATGAAGATTAATTTTGGGGGGTTTTAGTCTTGGGAAGCAACGGGCTAAGAATGGGGATTTTATTTGGGTGTAGCATTAGGTGTAGAACTAGTAATTAGGAATTTTAGAAGGACTGTAGCGGAATTAAAAGGAAAACATTTTTAAAGGAATTTTCAGATGAACTAAAATAAAATAATCAGATAAACTGACCCGCTCATTTTGAGAATTAAAACATACAGTACGGATCAAAATCTATATATACTATTTGAGAATGTCCTCTTAAGCTTTGCGTGAGGAAATGCCACGTGGAATTTCAATTAATTATCAATATATAATAAATAAAATGTGAGAATTCATATATGGAAATTGTGATTAAATGTTAATATAATTGATTCATTTGTCTATTCTGTTTGTCTTAAATAAAAATAAAACATATGGTAACTTCTAATTACCTCATGTTTTTTAGGAGAAATTACATCATGTTTGGTAAAGTTTTTCAAACATTTTTGTAAGTAACGACCAACATGGAAATCAAAGTAAAAGTTGTCATCTAAAAATAGACAATCCATCCCCAAATACATGAGCAAAAATGAGAAATCCGTCTAAAAAAGAAATGTGAAACAATGCGGTTTAAATTGTCACTCAAAATAGAAATGTAAAATAATAAAAATAATTTGATTGCATCAATCAAACCAATGTAGTAACAAAAAATGTCAAATGTGATTGATTCAAATATTTATATATAAATCAACTTTGGTTTACTTGAGAAACCCACTTTTTCCACACCCATTTTTTTTTTCAAATTCCATGTTCTGAAAAAACTTTGCGAGAGAAAACTCAAACCTGTCCAGAGTAGCCCCCCCCCTCTCACTCCGCCTCCTCCAAGAAACTCAGGAAGCAACCAGCGAAAACCTCAGGCGGTCTCTAGCAGCATTGACTCACACATAACCCGGTCATATCAATGACCCCGTCCATATACGAGTCCCGATTAGGCAAACCAACCATGGCATCGATCCTACTCAGAGTGAAAAGTCGGTTCTCGATCGATTGTGTTTCTGTTACCATTTGTCTGTGTGTATCTTTTAATATGTACGACAAAGAATATGAAATTGAATTTTTAGGTTTCGTCTTTCTCTTAATTGTTTATCTTGGTAGGATGGTGTTTGATGTGTTAAGCAACTCATTGGAAATTCTTTTTAGTCTTTATCTTCGATGGCTAGCAAAATGTTTGTTTCATTTCGCTATTTTGGTAATTTATTTGATTCTATCTTATGTTTAATGCACTCTGTATTGTTCCCCAAGTTTGTTGTTTGGCTTTTGGTAGATCATTTGCTGAAAAGACGACTCGAGGTAAAGGTGCAAAAAGCCTGGATCTTTACATTGCTATGTTCCGGCCAGTGCATGTTCCGGCCAGTGCATGTTCTGGCAAGCTTATGAAATATTGATAGTGCAGCACAGCTTGGTAGGGCCACGCTTTAGGAAAACTGAACTACATTTTCAAAGAAATGTGTGGAGTTGAAATCCCATCTCTGGATTTATAAAGTTTTTTATGTTCAATCATTTTCATTAACTTCTCAGTTAAACTGATCGTACGAGATAAAATTAATTCGTCATTTTTATTGAAACCATTTTTACATGTTGATGTACCTTCTTTATGTCACGAATCACTTATTATATTCACATATAACAACATGTCCTAATTTACTTTAGTATAAATAACGAGTTCATACAAATTTATTTTAGAGTTTTGTATTTCTAAAGGTAAATGAGCAATGAGTTAAAACCGTGTGCAAAATAAAATGAGTGATATGGAAAACTTTGCAAATGCAAAAATTATTTGAAACAAGGTCTATCATAACTTTTTTATAGAGATAATTACTCTCTAACTTTTGGAATTCACTTAAACATATAAATATCTTAAGTTATACATTTTTGGATGAGAAAAATAAAACGATAGATTAATTAAAATTAAAATCAAGTTAGTAACTAAGAAATGCTAACATTGGACCTATGTAAAATTAACAAATTTTGTGACCCTTATAATAGTTAAGTTGTTTAAGAATCTGAAATACATTTTTAGTCAAAACATATCTTGATATTTTTTTTTTCAAAATTGGAAATATATAATACATATAGATATGGATTGTGTAATTGTTCTATCCGTTTTCGTTGGGAGTACTACCTTCATCCCTCCTAAGTCTTAAAACATCATATAGTACATTGATGGCATTGCCTCTATAGAAGTCATGTTTCCGTGCATTGTGGGTTCAAGGCTAGTATATATAACTAATATATTACCTAGCTACTGCACAAAGTTACAAGACCCCTCAACGATGCAAAATTATTGAATCACTCCTTTAAATAATACAATATATTTCATTAAGTCGTCATAGTAGTAAGAAAGTAGAGTTTAGATCTTCTTTGGCTCGTTGCAGGAAGAATACTCAGGTGCCATAAGAAGTTTCGGGCATTACAATTCTCATGAGAGTATATTTAGAGCATCTTTAATAGGAGGAGCAAAACTTAATTTGGACTAAAATTTGGTCCAAATTGACAAAAAAACATAGCTCCAATAAGTGGAGCATTTGGAGGAGCAAAAGCAAAGACAAGTTTTTAGAAGAGCAAACCTGTGACAATTATATCGAGGAGTAAACATAAAAATATAACTTTTAATGGTTTTGGTTAGATGATTGAGCTGTAAAAATTAGGTTGGACCACTAATTATAATTTTAATTTCTTAGGATTGGGCTTCTTCATGAATCTATTAGTGGGTTTAATATTTTTAAACATATAAATTAATACTTTTAGCATGTAAATTATTAAAAGAAATATTTAACATGTTATTTAAACTAAAATTCTAAATTCTTGATCTAAATTACTATGTAAATTATTAGCTTAAAAATTACTGTGTAAACTATTAATCTAAATTAGTACTTTAGATTAATTAATATGAAAAACAAATTATTTAATAGTAATTTACAAAAAAATAATAAAATAACAATAATGGAACAATTTTGCTTCCCTAAAAAAAAACACAATTTTGCTCTTCACTCATGAAGTTCAAGGAACAATCCGGAGGAGTAAATTTTACTGTAGGACCAAATTTAGTCTAAGGACAATTTTTTGGGTTCCTCACTATTGAGAAGCTCTAAAGAAAAACGTCTCACAATTAAGAGCAGTACAATTCTCATGATAGCAAATATACTAAGAAAAGGGGATATGATTATAGTGATTGAAGGTTTAATGAGAAGTTTAAGGCATAACTTCTAGAGTAGTGTTGTCCTAATAGATAATGCCCTCTCCAAAGAACACTTTGGGGTTTGTATTTAGGGCTTCCCCCATGATTGTCACTGACTTCCTTCTTGACTCGGCCTTCGTAAGATGGAGCAGAAAGTTTTAACTTGCACCCACACGTTCGATAATGTTGAACAGTCATCTCTGTCTCGCTACGGGCCAGCACCGACCTCTTGTCCCAACTCTCATGGTTTTAACATTAGAATCTTTTCATAAAAAGAAAAACTCTCATGGTTTTAACATTAGAATCTTTCCATAAAAAAACCTATGGTTCTCCATTTCCACTACGATCCATGCATGCTTGGTCTGGAAACTTAAAAGCAAATATGTTCTCTTACCTCCATGATCTCCACTAATTCACCCTTGTTCCACATCTCGCGAAAGAAATTTAGCGTCACTGATACGGGATAGTGATACGGGATATAGTATCAATATTAGTGAGTTATTTAATTAGTAGTCAATCAGTATGTGTTATTTAATTATGTTATTTAATAGATCCGGACTTGGCCCGTAGGAGTCTAGGGTTTTGGTCAAGGTTCACTAATTTATCTATTTAAGTATTGTAGTGTCTTTCATTATCATTCAGCCAATAGGAATCATTCTCCGATGTGTCCCACTCCGTTTCCCTACTATCTTCTAAACCCTCTTCGTCTCCTAAATTCTCCAAATTCTTCTCTTCTCAATTTCTCATATTCTCTATTATTTCTGCATTACCGATACTTTCTTGTATCAGTCACCTATCTCTTGATGCAAAACTCAAAATCTCGATTGTCTGTTAAAAGCCAAAGACGTGTCGATGATCAATTCTATAAATTAATGAAGCATGCACATTTTTTCCACTAGGTTGTGCTCGCTCCCGTTTATGCCATGTTTTTATTTGATTTTACGCTGAATAGTGTTAGCAAACTACCTAGTTCTCTTTCACATATTTATGAAAGAAGTCACATATTGATTTCGCTAACGGTCATGTTAGGATTGCCCATGTATCATCACATATGCACTCAACTCATTCATTTTTTTTTGAATTAAACTCATTAAAATCGCATGACATAAGATAATTTACTCTTTATCACCACAAGTTCTTGTGTACTAAGTGCCTTGAGATTTTAGAGCATGGAAATGTTGCATCTAATAAAGCTAGCTACAATGAGTTTAAGTTTCCAAATTAGTTGACACTTCAAATAGAGCCATGTCGAAGTGTTTGAAATTCTCCAGCTTTCTCCAAAACCTCCATATTAGGGGAGTTTCTATTTGACTACTAAACCCCTGGGTATGCTTTAAGGTACTAAGATCGATGGGATATTGGAGGATGCTAAAAGATCTAATCTATCGTATATTGACAAAAGTGCTCTATGCTTTGTCAGGATCTTAGTCACCTAAATTAGGGGAACGGTACCATCTCAGAACTTAGATTGATCTTTTCTATTTTGCCGATGAATTAATTATCTCCGACGGGGATAAGAATTACAAGCAATTGAAGTCTAGGACGTCTAGAAAATCGAGAAAAGCCTTTGCTAGATGTGGGAGATGATCCGTCGTTCTTTGTGTGCCACTCTTCAAAGATGCGGCTTGCACTTTCTGTCAATATTTTTGTAAAGAGTTGACTAAGACCTACTTAACCATCGAGAGGACTTGTTTCTCATCTAAGGAGAGATTGAGGCAGTTTTAGATGGAATGAAAACACAATTAACTTTCACAAAGTTTTTGCATCAAAATATTGTGCGCTACCAAAATCATGATTCAATAAATGATTTGGACTATCCCTTTTGTTATTAACACAAAAAGGTCCAAACCCAATTTAATTTAACAGCAATGCCAAGAAACCTGCATTCTCTCATCTTAATCATCTAATTTTGGTTGCACACAGGCAACTACTAGTTTACATGCATGTATACCTATAATGATTCATCATGGTTGATTTGACAAATTATTAGAGACTTTAAAGACATCCATCAATGTCCCGATAATTGTAAATTCTTCATTAGTTACGGATTTTGTTATTGCAAAACTTGCCAAACTTTTTTTTAATGCATTGCAAAACTCCACCACTGCTCATTTGTTAAGGAATTGTACTCAAGCTATCTTCTACTATTACAAAATGAAGAAGACGAAGAGAGTAAGATGGAAAGTGAGCAATTGCCAATTCAAAACCCTGCTTGCAGAAGGGAAAGTGCTGAAGACAGATAGAACAATGATTCAATTGGACCAATTACAACCCGCCAAGTTCAACTTACACTACTAACAACGGCTGAGATTGGAACTAAGAACTTGATCAATTGCATGCTGCTACTCAAGTTTTATGTCATCAATTTGGTTCTCATTTCATTTCAGCCCTTCGTCAAGCAATTCAAGATCAACAATGCTTTATTAAGGAAGAACCCCTCTTACTTTTAATATAGGCTTAATTGCTAATTGCATACTCCCAATATGTCATAATTTGCTAACTGATTGCATCTACCATTTGTAATTATCCTACCTTATTGAAACTGGATAAAAAAATTGTTAACTCCGCTACAGAATATTCTGTTAGTGGACATGTATGTCCTATTTTGTGAAGGCAAAATTGTCAACTCTATACTAATAAGAACACCATGTATATCACCTTATCTCCACCATTGCCGTCACCATCTCTCCTACTACAACCACCATCTCCTCCACAACTATCGCACACCGCCACCACAACCTCAGCCACAGACCCAGATTTTGACCATCAAAATCAACCATTTCACTTCTACAAATTTATATATCTTTCATTGAATCAAATCAACACAGCAACCACATTGAGGGCCAATTGTCCAAAGTAAAATAAAAAAATCTGGAAAAGAAATCTGTAACAGAGGCACTTCGACCTCTTCCTGAAGTGAAGAGGATGAGCCACCATGAACGTCGCGAGGTAGCTTCGAAGAGAAAAACACCACCAATTCACGACGAGAGAGAAAAAAGAGCAGAGAGGCATAGGTTGAGGACGGTGGTGGAGAAATCGCAGCCTGAAAACACCCACAACACCGTCCCCTCTACTTCACTGCCTTCTCCAACCTAAACCACCGTGATTTCCAGCGTCGAGCTCACAAACCTGTAGCCGCCGTCAACAATTAAGATGGTAATGAGCTTGGATTGATGATCTGGTGGTAATGGGCTTGGATGGAGGGTTGGTGAATTTAGGCATTGCATTTTTTTACCCCACCTGACTATTAATATTTGGATGGATTTTTTTCCCAGTTTCATTAAGTTAGTATTTTTGCAAATGAGAGATGCAATCAGCAATTAAGTCTTTAATATATGCGCATCTGGACTAGATATTTCCAGGCTCGTAATGCGAACATTATGTTCATTCAAGCAGAAAGGTTGCAAACATGCCGTTAAAAAAATTAAGATTCTATGCTTAAGAAGTCACTCTGCGACCACTGATACCACTATGCTTGACATTTTCTTACGTTATAATATATTAGACAAACCACTCTGAAGTGTTATAATGTTGAAAGTCGACGAGTAATTGATCAACAATTAACGAGTTGAGAAATCTGGAATACATCCTACTGGAGTAGTGTTTTTCCTACCTAAATCTTTCACTAATAATATGGGTGCGTGAAAACTGCATAAACTCAAGTTTCCTTCCACGAGAGGAATACAATGTCTACAATGCAGCGATACAGAAGGGAAGTGCTTTCTATCTATGTTTTACCATAAACACAAATCTATATATACTATTTGAGAATGTCCTCTCAAGCATTGCATGCGGAATTGCCACGTAGAAAATATAGTTAGTTAATGTAAAAAATATTGTTTCAAAATTTAAATTTAAATCACATCTTCAGAGTTTGAATTGAAAATGAAAAGTTTGGCTCCTTTAAATCACATCTAGCTGATGTCACTTAGATAGTTGATGTCTTATGCACGGTGAAATTTTAATTCCAAAAACAATTTCTGCAAATGAAAAGTTTGGCTCCTTTAAATTTACTTCACATCTGCAAAGTTTGAACTGAAATGAAAAAACTGGCGCCGACATGTAAATTTAATTGACCCTGTTTAATAGTTATTGGAAAGGAAAGTTAATGATGTTAGTTGGACAAAAATTATTAGTCAGTAAGGAAACTTCCACCAAAAAAATTATGCTGAAGAAAATCATAATTTTAGTTGACAAAATTAAGAGTGCATTCCGTAAATTTCCGTCTCCAAAATGGACAGTGAAATTTCAAATTACACGTGATTTTGAATGGAAGAATCATGCCATATAAAATGACCTCAATTATATGGCATTCATTGTGACGTTACCAAAATGGTACCAAAATGGATCTTCTGTTTTGATGGTGAATTCCACACCTTTCCGTCTCCAAGATGGACCAAAATTGTTAGGAATCTCACCCATATAATGGATGTATCACTCTTCCATTCACATAGTTTGAAAGAAATCGTGTTTCGTGTTTGGAGTAGAAAACAAATTCGGTTTCGTGTTTGGAGGTATGATTCTTCCCTTCAACCGTGTGTGATGTTTAGATTTTATCTGAAAATTCTCTTCCCCACTACGTTCACTTATCTCCCATTCATGGACAAAAATTAGGAGCGGAGAGAACATTGAGTTAGCTCACTTGGCGCGCAAGAGAAAATTAGATGAGCAAAGCCAAGCCCGCATATCCGGTGAGTTTTTTCCTTCATAAATTACAATCGTATGCTTTGTTTACGTGCATTATTCTGGACAAAATCGATGCTTTGTATATGTGAAGTTCTCATGGCCGCCGCCGAAGGCATACACTTGCGCGAAAGAGTCACTCGCCATCTCCGTATAGGTAATGCTAAGAAAATCGATTGGTGTTTTTATGTTATTTTCCTTCCTTCTGAACTGTTTAGTTGTTGCTTACATCGTTTCTTTTTGGTAGTGTAGGTGAAGATGTTCATCACGCGGAATCTTCTGTTTTGAGGGACACATTTCAACACAACGGTATGTATCTTTTTCATAGATAATATCTACAGAAAGTTGTAGGCCAATTAGTTCTTACATTTTGTATTATTTATTTTAAGTGATTGTTTCTTTTTCAAAATCGTTTTAGGATGAAATATTAGATTTAGTGAAATGTAGTGGCGAGTGAAAATTGAAATCAGTGGCTTCAAAGTATAGATGTATATTCCTCAAAACAAATTTAAAAAAAAAAGTAGAAATGTATTATAATAAATTGAAATCAGTCGCGCCAACTTGATTTTTATTGAAAATTTTATTGTGGTAATGATCGAAGTCGAAAATTATTTTCAGAAAAATAATGTTGAATTCAAATCCAAGATTAGAAACTTTCTCAAAAAAGTAGATAAATAGAATAAATAAAATCCAAAATAAATATTGACATTTTAGCCTTTGCCTCAGAATTTTAGAGGTGGCATTGTTAAATTGATTAATGTAATTAATATGTTTAAATTTGAATCATGTAGAATTCAAAAATAAAATCATACAAAAGTTATGTATAAATTAATTAATGTTTTGAAGCATGGAATCAGTGGCTTCAATTTAATTTTGAAGCATGAAATCAGTGGCTTCAAAGTATGAACTTATTTTCCTAAAAAGAAATAAAAAGAAAGTTTAACATATTATTTAAATTGAATTAGTGCCGCCGACTTGATTTTGATTGAAAATTTTGTAGTGGTGATTTGAAAGTAAAAAAAATAGTTTTAAAATAATAATGTTGACTTTAAATCTATGAACAGAAACTGAAATTAGGTATAAATTTTGACTTCAAATAGTACAAAAATTAAGTATAAATTAATTAATGTCTTAATAATTTAAAATCGGTGACTTATCCAAATCTTGGTTCGAAACATTTAAAAAATTGATTGATTAAAAAATGTACGAAAATAATTGACTACCTATAAATTAAGGAAAGAGTCGAAAATGGGTTTTCGGAAAGAATTGTTTGTGCCAGTAAATTACCTCAAAAAAATGTGCCAGTAACTTATCCAAATCGGAATCTGTAACTTTAAATTATAGTGATAAAGTTCAAAAGTAATCAATATTTTACTTCTACTTAATGTTGGGTTCAAATCCAAAAGTAAAATGATAGTCAAGAAATAATATTAATCTATTTATTTAGGAAATAAAAAGTATTAATCTTAACAAAATATAAAAATGATAAATTAAAAAGGTATGAGAATGGTTGACATGTGTAAAATTGATTGATTACAAAATTTACGAAAATGATTGACTACCTACAAATTGAGGAAAGAGTGTAAAATGGGTTTTCGAAAAGGTATAAAAATAATAAAATTCAATGACTAATCTAAATCAGCGGCTTCAAGTTAATTTTGATTGCCCATAAAAAAAAGTTAATTTCGATTAACGTAATAGTGAAATGAAAATGTGCCAGTAACTTATCCAAATTGAAATATGTAACTTCAAATTTACAGTGACAATGTTTTCAATTTAACTGATTACTTTATTGAGTACTTTTGGTTATTTTTTTTGGATGTAGTATTTGAAATGCATGAGACATCAACTATTTAAGTGATATATTTTTTTTTTTGGAATTAAAATTTCACCGTGCATCGCACGGATTAAAAGCTAGTATAAACACTAATTCAGAATCCTTAGCCCTCTACAATACAATCTTGAAGAGCAGGAAGGATCTATCACATATAGATCTACAACATGAATTATAGCGGAAGATTCATGTGTTTATCTTGTCTTCCTTAGCTCCTTAATGCAGTGGATGATCGTATGTTGCTTGCTTTCACGCGCCTCCTTCTTGATCTTGCTCCCACCAATCTAGTGTGAATCTCGAGGACGAACACTATGATCCATCCCACGTTGCTCCTCCTTGGATGTAGTTGGAGATAGACTAGGGTTCTCTACAACTAGAGTGAATCTAGACAGAGTAACTTTACTGTGTGGAATAGCATTATAATATGTAGGAGGCTGCCTCCTTATATAGGCAAAACTTCTAATAGGTTTGCACATAAACCCCTAGAGTTTGAGCCTTAGCTACTAGCCCCTCTAGGTTTGTGCATTAGTGCAACTAATCCCATAAAATTATGATAATTGCATTGGACACCCTACATGGGCGCATCAATTGCTAACAAATCTCTACAACTACTATTGCTTTCCTCCGTAGCCCTTCGGAGTCATAATCCTTGCGCAGGTCTTCCATGGCAACTTTGTCTTTATGTTAGCAGCCCACAAATATTCCCTCTATGTGTCCTTAGATATGATGCAGAGTTCGAATTTGTTTTGGAGCGGTGATTTCCCAGCCCCGATGTACATCGTTCATGACCATTACCACACTTCTAAACGGTCTACTCTTATTCGTGTTTACATCATGCCGCATGACGAGGAATTCTCAACATCGGCACCTCAACCCTCCCCGAATCAATCTCCTCCACGTCGTAGACCAGAGCGTCGTAGTGGGCCTTCAAATCCTCCACCGACTTCCCGGGGAGGTGAACGGCGATCTTCTCCCACCGGTCGGGCATTTCCTCCGGGAAAACAACGAGGGCCTCTTCAAATAGCTTGTCGTCGAACCTTGTCCACGCCGAGTGATTCAGCCGGAGGTTTATGACGGAATAATATCGCCGCCGTTGTTTTTGCGACGGCGGACCTCCGATTCCGATCTCCGTCTAGATTTGCTGCCTTTCGTTCTCGAAAGGGCGGGTATGGATGGAGAGATTTAAGGAGGGTTTCGGAATTAGGACTGATTTATTTATAGCTGAGGCTGTAATTTAGTGTACCACGGTGCACATTTTTTAATGTGGACTAATAGTTGGCGCACAAGAACCAAATCTCGTGGTGGCAAACCCGGTCGGCCCCGCTTCAAAACCGGCTCAACAGCCCCCTTCCCTTTAAACTGCCCGACCCGTCCCCTCCCTTCTTTAACCCAGCCTGCCCCCTAACCCAACTCCTCTGCCGAGGTAGGAGATCCTTGAGAAAGGACCAGTCTGACCTCTCTAAAACTTGCTAGCTTAAACCGTTTCAACCTGGCCGGCCTGGCCGACACCTTTAACCCCTAGAGAATTTTTTTGTGCTCCATGTGGTGCTCTAACCCCTGTACCAAATTTCTAGCGTAAGTAAATTCTGCTGAAATGATCATTCTGCCCTCATAAAAAGAATGACTACTTTATAGGATAAATCGGTCCACTAGTTAATAAATATTAACGTTAACAAAAAAATATAAAATGCATGAAAAAGAATCAAAGTGACATAATTACAAATTAAAAAGTCAAAAATAAAATAAATAAAAAAAAACAGCCCAAGCAATTGATAGCCGTAAAACTCTCAAAGCTCCAATTGTGAAGCTAGCATTCAATTTCTATGCCCGGGTTATTGAGAATAAGCGCCATGCTTCTAGATTTTATTTGTTATTTGATGAGTGGTCAAGAGTGAAATCCCAATTAAGGTTTCATGAAGAGAGCTACCACATCCATCAATGAAATAAAATGGCAAAATAGAGTCAATTCTGCGAACCCATATGCACACAACTGCTAACAATTTAATCCCTTTTTTCGGTGAAGAGAGAAAATACAAAACATAAAACGAAGGAAAAGACTGCAATGTTGTATTGATTCAGTGAAAGAGAAGCTTATGTACATACGTAGATGGTGAACGGCCGGATTATGATCCGTTTGATCAGATAGAGTTGATATTTGTGAGATGATACTCTAAATTTATTAACATCGATCACAGATCGGTCCCTCACAAACGTTGGGCTTGAGCGATAGATGGGCCTTTACTGGACTTCTGCGGGGCTCGAGTTTGGACTGCTACTTCTGGTCTTGTGGGCTACTACATGGACTACTACATCTTGTGGACTTGGTCTAATAAAGAGTCCTTACTTCAACCTCCATTAGTCAGATAACCCACAGCAACGATGGAATCAACCGCGGCATGAGGTAGTCACACCCCACACTGTTTGCAATGTTCGTTTGGTATTTTTATCAGCAAAGTGATTTCCGTTTTCTAGATTCCATTAGAACTTCGTGTTGGAAAAAGAACTAGCGGTATTTAATGTTACCCTCATTTGCATTGGATGTTGTTTTCGTAGTTAGGTATCACGTTCATCTTGTGCAATCAAACCCATTAATTATCTTGTGCAACATTACATAAACCAAGAATTTCTGAAGCTTATAGCCACTGTAACAATATGCATTTGGCGAAAGGCTGGAAGCTCATTATCGTCTCTCTAGCTACATGGTTCCCAGTTTATCATACATTCCATTTTTTCTTCAATGAAAGTAAATAATCCAAAAAGATACAATCTAACATGAGATATAGGCGGATGCTAAACAAGGCTGACCTTGAAACCCGTTCTCGCCATCACCGCCATGAATATTTTAATTGATTACTTCCTCAAGTTGTTAGCAGTTGTGTGCATATGGGTTACTTCCTCCAAGTTGTTAGCAGTTGTGTCATGCGTTTGCAAGATGGCATGCCTAATGCATTGAATGGACTTACAGTGCACAAAATTAAAGTGGAAAAACAGTACTACATTCTTTTATTGTAAGTTTGAAAATACTTATTGTCAAGCAATGACATTAGCGATATGATAATCCCTGCGCCTCTTAACGAATCAAGCTTTGATGTAGTCTCAAAAAGATCTCGTTAATCTTCGACTTAGATTTTAGATGAGCCAATTGTGATCTTGATTCCAGAGTTACTTAATTATAAACAAAACTAGAATTATTTTTCTTATAACATTTTGTATGTTTAATTTTTTGAAATTTAAAATTATAGTTGCATATGTAATGAGTGAAATAGAACATTCTCAAATACAAAACAAAATTCTTAATCATGCTTTACAATGGCTTATTTAATGAGAGATTCAAACCATATAGTTACATTCAAAAAAATAGATAAACATATAATATTCAAATCTTATAGCTATATTAATGAGAAATAGAAAAATAATGATTACTAAAAACAAAAATCAATTTAATAACGGCTAAATATTAGACCTATTATGGGGTCCGTTTGGCAGTTTGGTTTATTTTGGTGTTTGGTGGAAAAACCAAATGGGAGAGAGTTTTGTGTTTGGTTAGGGCATCTCCAAGAGATAATGTAAATTGATATTTTATGTAAAATATAAAGGAGTTGGTGAAAAAATGGACTCCAATAGAAGAGGCATTTGAAAATGCAAAATACAAAACATGCAAATCCATCGCCAAACCTGGCGTGGTTGGTAGGCACGGCAAAAAAAATCAAATTATATTTCTTATTTTTTCTCAACTTTTTTCCCTATTTTTCTTACATGTTGAAACAACTTTTCCTAAATTTTCTCATTCTCTCTCATCCACAATAATCATATAAACAACAAATAAAGATAAAAAAATTTTAGTTTTGCATTCCACTACTGGAAAAAACCTATCAAATTATCATTATACAACATGCAAATGAGCATTTTTATTTAAAATTTGTGTTAAAATTGCATGCCACTTTTGGAGATGCCCTTAGGGTTGTTTAAAATTTGGTTTTTAAACCATTTTTTTTCAGTTTGGGCACGGGGAGAAAAACCAACTTTTTGGGTTTTTTTTTTCCAGTTTTTCTTACTTTTTCAGATCACCATAATACCCTCATATTATTATATTATCAAATTGAAATAGGACGTCTCTTTTCTTATCATCCTTATCCTCTCTGTTGCTCATTCTCTTCTCTTATGTGTCGGCTAGGTTCTCTCGACAATCGACAGAAACTTCGGAAAGAAAGAGAAGTTAGAGATCTGGCACATGATTTTTGTTCAAGTGACGTTGCTGAAATCGGTCCCAAGAAGTAGTTTAAGGCCGAACTACAGGGGAAAAGGGCGATACGTTTTCTTAACCCAAGCTACTGTACGGAGATCTGAACGACTTCAAAGGTCAGCCGTTGCTTTTAGTTAATTTGTGGTTTTACTCTGGTGATTGTTCTTGTTTTAGCTATATATATATGTGTGTGTGTATGTTTTTATGCTTGGGCTAATCTAGAGATATAACTCGACTTAATGTCTCGATGCACCACTTTCGGCTCAATAGCTTCGTGTAAATAGGCAAGACTGCAAGAAACCCAAATGAGTCGATAAGATCTTTAGTGTCTCATAGGTCTTTGTTGTTACGCCTTAGCAGTGCCGAGTAGGACCTTCATCCTAGCTTCCCAAGTAAGATGTCCATGTTGGTGCTTTGCTCCATGAAGCCACTGTTCCAAATTGCCTTTGTTGACATATTCATAGACTAACAACCTGAAAGATCAAATGCACCAATACGAGGTAAGAATAGGCCATTTCTTGTTTACTTACTAGTGCATGTTAAGAGAATGAAACTTTGATGACATTTCAAGCTATTTAAGAACCATACAGAACCACTGATTCTAGACCTATGAACTCTTACCGTTTGTAACTTTGTATTCAGTTAGTCGATTAACTAGAAGTGAATAGAAAAGATAGACAACGAACTATAGAAGCAATCAGTGGCTGCAAAAGGCCAAGCACATAACAAGTAGTTCGAATTCCATTGATTCTGTAGTATGAACCAACAATATTATCGTCTAGATAGGGAGTAAATTTCCCAGAAGAGTGCGCCATGGGTGACAGGAAATTTCCACCAAAAAATAGGCATGTTTGGCCTCTTACATTTCTTTATGTGATGTCTACATTTGATTATTTTTGTTACTTATGCCCTTTATATATTACTTAACAGGACAATATTACTTGGTAGATGCTGGATATCCGTCCAAGAAAGGATATCTCGGTTCATACAAAGGTGAAAGGTATCACCACCAAATATTTCGTAAAGGTGTGAGTCCAAGAAATGCAAAAGAAAGATTCAACAGAGCACATTCCTCATTATAAAGTGTGGATGAAAGGACTTTTGGCGTGTGGAAGAAGAGGTGGGTATTCTTAGAGAATATGCCTCCTTATCGTGGTTTCGATCAGGTGCGGCTAGTTTGTGCAAGTATGGCCCTTCACAATTTTATAAGACGTCATGGTCTTGATGACGCACATTTTCAAGAGGCAGACGACCAAGGTGAAGATTATCCGTACGAGGCTTCAGAAGATGAACCGGATTCGATAGTAGGTGACATGAATGAAATGGAAGCGTTACGATGTGCCATAACTGGTGCATTTTCCCGTCAAAGAACTCACAATCAAAACAATTAGTTAAATTAGATAGGGGTCTCCTGTTTTGATGCTTTTATTTTTATTTTCACTGTGTTGGTTTTTGGAATGGAAGCGTTACGATGTCACATCGTTAACTTGTGTTCATTTAGAACTCGCATATCGAAGAGCTGTTATTTTTCTTTTTAGTTGAGTATGGAAGTTTGATTTTTTCGTCAACTATTTGTTAAATTAGTATGAAAATTTGATTTTTTTTTTATGTCAAAAATATCGTTAATTTGTTCTTCAATTTGTTAACTTTCATGAAGCTGTTGAAACTCATCAAATCGTTAACATTTTGACTCACATTTGTTGTTCGTGAATCGATAAAAGAAAATACAATCGGAGGGTATACTTGTCATTTTATATACTACATCTAGTTTAAAAACCACTACCAAACACATTTCTCCAGTTTTTAACCATCACCAAACACAATGGTTTAATCAGAATCTCCAAAAAAAACCAACAAAATTCCACCACAATCTAAAAACCAGTTTTTCCACAAAAAACCATTCTACCAAACTCACCCATAAACTAATAATTCCCCATTTTCATTACATTACTTAGTGATTACCATGTCTTACACCCACAATTGGTGTATGGCATTTCAATTACCAGTGTTTTAAAAAATAATTTTCGTATGTTTTTCTCAATATATCTTGAAATTGTTTAGAGAAATTAGTAAACTTATAAATTTAAAGATACTCTGGGGTGGTAGCTCAAGTGGTAGAGTGTTGGAAGCCCCTCCATGAAGTCCCCCGTTAAAACCCGGTTGAGGACAAAAACAATTCGACAAAAAATAAGTAAATCATGTTTCCGTGCTTCGCACGAGTTCAAAACTATTTGATTCTAATTTACAAGCAAGTTACACACGATACTTCAATATTTTTTTAATGACGATATACCATATACATACTCTCTGAGCTGCGTCGATCTATCATTTGAGAACATCTACAGTGGTCATTGAAAGACACTCTCTATGACAAATTAGTTTTCAGCTATATCTTGGAGAAAGAAGAACTAAAGAAGAATCCAGCTCAAAACTTATGCAATTCACTATACTGGGAGCTCGTTGAATTTATATCGGGTGTAAAACATTAATGGGAATCTCTTTCCAGAAATGAGCTGATCAAGAAACTTTCAGTGAGGTTTGCTCTCCTCACCGTTTTATGGGCCGTCGTGCACGCAGTGGAACATAGTAGAAAATCAAAGGAATTGATCAAGATAACAAGTTTTCGGTTCTTACTTACAGATTTAGGGTATTCGGTGGTATTGCCCGGCATAGGTTTATGTTTCATTCAAATTTCACGTTGAAACATGTGGCAATTAAGTTCAATCATAACTTGTGCTTGACTCTCTAATTCACACAGTGTCGTGTTTCACACAACTAATTTCATGTCTGCACAACATAACACGACTTCTGATGTTTGGTGCATTTGGGCTCATGCAAAATGCTTTGTAGTTATTTTTTCACTCGTGACATGTGAGATGTACTGTTATGTATGAGGGTTTCAAAATGTTACTAAAAAAATCTGAGATCAACTTAATGGAGTGGGAGAACACCCATATCCTTATAACACTACAAATATATCACTAGCATGGGTTATTTCTTTTGTATTTTCATTAAATAAAAGTAGATTTTGTGTTTTATTTCTTCTTCCCCATCTTTATTTCCCTGTTTCTTCTTTTGTTCGACCTCTTTGCTCTTTTCTCCTCTTCTTTGTTCTCTTCTACATCACGAGCACAACCAACCATCCCCACCCCTCGCCCATTTCTGTCTATCTCTCTCTTTCTCCATCTCTCTCTTAGTTTCTTCATCTCTCTCTCTCTCTCTCTCTCTCTCTCTCTCTCTCTCTCTTTCCGATATCCAACTTGGGTTGGATCTATGGTAGAGAATCGGGTATGGGTTTCAGTGTTTAAGTTCGCGCATTTGTGGTGAAAAGCTCACCGTTTCAGTGGTTGTTCGGTGGCTATGGTGGAGCTCAGTGGCGGAGCCTGGAATGTACTGGTGGAGGGTCACAATTCGTTTAAGTCAGCCCCATATGTTATATAAGAGTATTCAATGTAGATCAAACCAGCATTAGGGTGGCAGCTCAAGTGGTAGAGCGTTGTAAGTCCATTCTGTTGGGTTTTTGTACAGGTTACGTAGCGGAAATACAAAAAAATTCTGCCAAAAATTTTCCACGGAACGCAGGTGAAGCATCATAACATGATGAAGCAGAAAATGTTACCTTGTTAATATGACTGATCATTGCGTAGAAGTAGTGTCCACACCTCTGATGGTATCCACACCGTAGGATGAGCAACTGGATCTTCCTTTACTGTTTGAGCTTGATCAAATCAAGCAGTGCAAGAAACAATGGAGGAGGGAGGGCGGCCTCTCTTCTTGCCGTCAGATAGGGGGGGGGGGGGGGGGGCGAACCTCTTCTTTCTCCTCTCTCTCTTGCTATAATTATTTCATCTAATGAATAATTAGGGCTGGACTAGTATTTTATAATGAATAACTCTTTATTAAGTACAAAAGTGAACCACTACTAATCCGATCCATACTTGGATTAATTAGTAGTTTAGTCCAATTTGCTATTTAGTCCAACAAAATATGCACGTTGTTGCACTTTGATCCCCAATTCTTTTAACTGTTAATTAGTCCAACTAATTAACATCTACATCCAGTCTAATCCTTTGATGCTCCTATTACGTTGACAGTAACAGTTATAAAAATTGAGCGGTGTCTAGCAACACATCAATGCCACCCAAGCAATAGGAATAGTCTCTGATCAGAAAAACCTCTGTGACCAATGTTGCCGTGCTGTGTAGTCCCTTTGTCTCAATATCCAGATTGGACACGAGACACAGATGTCACACTCATATATCCAATCCATAGTTTCTTGATCCTGAAAATAGACTTATCTGAACAGATAACATCAATATTATATATTGATCTACCAGAGTCTGGCCAGGCATTTATAAGTACTACTCATCGAGTGACCATGGATACATACTCCCGCTATGTGGGAGAGACAATTCCTCTCCACATCACTACCATCTCTCAGCTTTCTTCATATCATGCGTGATTATGGCCTTTATAGTTACCCAGTTACGGTGCAACATTTAATGATATGTTGATACTGCACCAGTTAGTGCCACATAGGCTGCAGTTACCTCAAGTCCTTATGTGTTGCAACCTACTTTCTCTGAGCTTCCCCAAGAACAGATACCTCCATAACAGATACAGTCAGACAGTTTATGCGAGGCACCAGAAGTGACAACAGCAAACATTGCACCTCCTGGTCACTCTATGCAAACTAGAGAAAGTCCGGAATTTTCAAGAAGAAAACTCTCGGTTTTGCTGCTTCATCTGGTATATATGATCCACCTTACTCTACTACTAATACTCCCACTTCTTTTATACCTAATCCTACATGTTTCATTGAGGCTAAGAAATACTCTCAGTGGCAAAATGCAATGAATGATGAGTTTCTTTGCCTCACACAACAAAACACTTGGACAGTGGTTCCAAAACAACCCCATGCAAACATTGTTGGAACCAAATGGATGAATGGAACCAAATTTAACCCAGATGGCTCTTTGGCTAGGTATATCAAACCCCTGGCATTGAATTTGGAGAAACTTACAGTTCTGTAATTAAACGCCACTGTTCGTACAATTTTGGCATTAGCTGCTTTTTTTAAAAGGAATCTTCAACAACTAGATGTGAAAAATGCTTTCTTACATGATTTTCTTAAATAAACAGTTTACATTTCCCAGACACAGGTCTCACTGACCCAAATGTCCCACATTTTGTTTGCAATTTAAACAAATCTCTATATGGTTTCAAAAAAGCTCCTAGAGTTAATTTGAGAGGTTTACTTCATTTTTACTGTCTATAGGTCGCAAAGCTTCTACTGCATATTCCAGTTTGTTTATTCAACATCACAATACTCAGGTTACTCTTCTTCTTCTTTATGTTGATGACATAAATGTCACAGGTAAGGATACAAGTTTTATCTAGTCTCTCTTAACTTCTTTAAATTTTGAGTTTCAAATAACAAATCTTGGAAAATTAACTTGCTTTCTTGGGTTAGAAATTAAATACACTAACTATGATATGTTTATTCATCAATCCGAATATGTTAGTGATTTATTGCAACGTTTTAGCATGTCTACATGTAAACCTTGTCCTACACCCTTAGCCATTGGGGGAAAATTTCATTTTTTAGATGTCACACCCTCACCAACACTACCATTTTTAGATCACTTGTCAGTGCACTTCAGTATTTAAGATTTTCTCGCCCATACATAGCTTTTGCAGTTAATCACCTTTTCTAGTTTATGCATGCTCCAAAAAATCTTCACTTAATTGGTGTAAACGTATTTTACGATACTTACAAGGAACTAAGTCTTTTAGCTTATATTATCAATCTGGCTATCTTCCTCTACAAGTTTATTATGATTCAGATTGGGCTGGCAAACCAACTGATAGACGCAGTACTACGGGCTTTGTAATTTTTATTGGGCCCAATGTAGTCCACTGGGCCGCTAAGAAACATCCCACTGTTTCTCGGTCCACAGCTGTAGCTGAGTATCTGGCTCTTGCCATTACAACTGCTGATCTTGGTTTAAATTTCTCTTTCATGATCTTCGTCTCTGTTTACCACATGCACCACAAATGTTGTGCGACAGTAAGTCTTCCATTGCTATGACTCATAACCCAGTTTCAATATCTTACTAAACATATAGAAATAGACTATCACTATGTTAGGGAACAAGTTCTTCTTAAACAACTAATAGTTTCTCATGTGTCTTGTGGAGATCAATTATCCGATATGTTTACTAAAGGGTTGACCACAACAGAATTTCTGGAGCTTTGATCCAAACTGATGGTGCAATCTCCACCATCTGTTTAACAAATCAAATCATAGAGCCCAAAGAAGAGCCGAGGTGTCCAAATAATGAAGTCCATAGAAGAGTTATGATCTGCTGAGAAGTACATAAAGTGAAGCCCAAACATTGAAGCCCAAAGATAAATCATAGAAAGACTGTTCCGTAATAGCCTACAAACTAGAGGGTCTTTTTAGCTATAAACCGAACGGTCTATTATGAACGTTCACAATTGAAACCGTTTATTACCTTGTATATATCACTCTTAGTCTCTAATGAGAACCTAATTTGTGCCATTTCATTTTGTCCCGTCTTCTTTCAATTATGAGAGCTCTATCTCCCTTATCTATAAAACCTTCAAATGTTTTCACTTCTCATGTCATTAATGAGTTCCAGACATAGCTTAGAACTTCGTGTTTAAAAAAGAATTAGCGGTATTTTGTTACCCTCATTTGCATTGAATGTTGTTTCCAAAAAGAACTAGCGGTATTATTGTTACCATCATTTTCATTGAATGTTGTTTCCGTATTTATATCAAAAGAAATTTGCATCACATTCATCTTGTGCAATCAAACTCGAACTCATTATCTTGTGCAACATTACATAGACCAATGAAGAATCTGCTGCTTGTTGTCAGTTTGCCACTATAACTATGTACCAAAAGACTGAAATCTCTTTATGATCACCCTAGACATCTAGTTTCGGGCTTAGCATACATTTCATTTACTCTATTTAGAAAGACATTCCAATTACTCTTAAATGGGAGAAAATAATATTAGAAGATAAAATTATGACATGAGATATAGGTGGATACTAAACAATGCTAACCTTAACACTCTCCCTCTATCAGCATCATGAATACTTTGACTTGTTATTTAATCAATGATGTCAAAGCCGTTGCAGTCATATGGATTTTCAAGATGGTCTATATTCAGTTTTTGGTGACACAAATCACATCACGAACTCGATGCAGGTATTCCTTATAACCCAGAAATCGGAGGATAGTGATGAGATCATTTACATGAGGAACCGTCTCAAGGCTAATGTTGTTATCATTGGCGCTTATTGTTTGATCTTTGAGACGGTTCATAAGTTAGATCTCTATAACACTTTAATGTACATTCGATTTCTAGGAATCTAGTATCTTATTCTAATATGGATTTATATTGATATTCTACTTTTTTTTGTTGTCATAAACTCAATTTTATGTTTAAATATAATGTTATTGGTTCATGAACTTTATGTGATGGTTTGTATCGATTTTCCTTGAATCACGAGTTTGAACAATCATTATTGACCATGGAAACGAATTGTGCTATGAATCTAACTTTTCAAATGGAAGTTCTTCTACTTTTTTGGCATGTATATTTGTGACATATTTCAAAGAAATGATTCAAAAATTAGTGAAATTAATTTTTGTGAAGAACCTAGACTTCACTGACTCCAGCATGTGTGGGATTTCATTAAAGGAAAGCAAACCCAACTTAACAAGAAATGTGCCACATGAAGTAAAGAACTTCTTGAGATCATTCACCCATATATTTGTGAAAAATCTATTCTATGTTTTACTGGTGAAATGTATTTCATTACCTTTATTCACTACAATAATATAGCTTTTCTTGATAGTAAAAATGTCGGTAGAAAGTCTAAACTTGTCGGCAGAAATTGTAGCGAAAAAAAATTGTTTATCGGTCTGTGGTTGGCACAACTCTCGTAAGAGTGAAAGCCAACAAGCGATTTGCATGTCGGCAGAAAAAAAGGCACGACGTGATATTATGTCGTTAGTTTCTATCTATCTACTAACTTTGTTTGTCAAATTTGAAACTCCTCTGAAAGACATATTTGCATGTTTATGTCGATTGGTGACGTGTAGTTTTACTGAACTTTAGGGGCTTAAGTGCTATTAAGTAAGAGTTATAAACTCAATAGTAAAGTTAGGATTCATGATACACAATGTTGAACTTGTATGAGCAGATATGGTGGTCCATTCACAATCAGGGACTGTATTGGGCAGTTCTGGAATATCAGGGGCCATATGGTCATTTGACTAACATAACATGCACTGACATTGCATAATTGAATAAAGTCTCAAATATGGGACGTCTATTGATAGAGTACATGCTTAACTTGTGTAGATAAAATTGGGGTTGAGAATCGCCTCATGATTGACGTAAACATTCAATTTAGTAAGTTATTTAACTCTTCATAGATTGATTTTATGTGTAATTAGTATATTACATCCCAATTTCTAGACTTATGCTAGTTCTTGTAGTTTTGGTTGTTTTTCTCTTGTTTTGTAGGTGAAGACGTGCTTTGGAACGAAAGAGGCTAGCTTGGGGGAGCTTAAGATGTGAATTGAAAGAGTTTTGGAGGGCCAAGAGATGCAAAGAAAGAGTTTGAAGAGTTTAAGTTCTTCTTTGTCTCTGGTTGGGGCAAGTTCAAGGGTATTGGTAGTGTTAGAATACGCACGCGGAAGCACGATACCCTTTGTTAGGAACAAGAAGAGACGATGAAAAAAATAAGAAGATGAAGAACAACATAACAATATTTAAGGTGGTTCACTAGTTTAGATACTAGCTACGTCCACGGCCAAAACAACTTGATTTATTGATGAGAGAGCCAATACAATCAACGATACAATACACTCGAATAGCCACGACCTGCACCCATATGTATGTTAGAATTTCCAATACGCGAGAAACAAGAGAAAGCAAGAAAAACAAAAAAACAAGATCAAGAACACAAACGATATAACGTGGTTCACTAGTTTTGAGACTAGCTACATCCACGGCCAAACCAACCCAATTTATTGATGAGAAGCTAATACCAATTACAATCCAAGACACACCACACATGTCAATAGAAGAGTCCTACACCCATATATAGGCCTAAACTAGTGACTTGTGCCCAAAGCAACGTCCAAACGTTGCCAAAACGAACTAGGAAACAATTCCAAAACTAACAAGGAAACAATTCCAAGACGAACAAGGAAACAATTCCAAGCCGCCTTGGGCCAAGTTAATTTTCTATGCTAGGTTTGAATCACCAAAATCTAACAATGTAGTCCTTAGCTACTGATTTGTGCCCAAAGAAACAGTCAAAACATTCCAAAATTGAACAAGGAAACAACGAAACCGCCCCAGCCTCAGTGTCTTCGCACGAAGACAATTGTCTTCGCACGAAGACAATTGTCTTTGCACGAAGACAATTTGTCATCGCATGAAGAGTAACAGAAAACCCCAATTTCGACTTCGTTATTGATTCCTTGCTTCGCCAGCCGCTTAGCCGCTTCTCCAATTCAATGCTAGGGTTTTTGATCACCCAAAAAACATAAAAAATCTCCACCTTGATCAAAACTCCCTAGCAACCAATCCAGTGCTCTCATCAATCCAATTGTGGATGCGTCTCCCAATCAAGAACGCCTCCACCCTATTCACCAAATTGTCTCTCCCATTGCCATCCGTTCTTTCAACGAATATGCCAATTGTAGATACACCTCCAACAACCAAATTTGAAGTGCTCCACCCAACTTGAAACTATCAAGCAATCAAACGATCAGATGTATTCCCGAAATTGCGGTGTTGGAATACCTTACCTATGCGCCTTATCAAGCGCGTCTTTGTGTCTTAACAAAACTTAAAGACTTGTGTGTCTCAATCAACACACCCTAATGCACCATGACACAATGCATCTCCCCAACGTCGTTAGAATGACACTTAACGACAAAAGTGCCTATCGATCAATCAATGTCATGCCAATTGCGCGATAAAAAGCACCACCCTAACGCGCAAACCGAGACCCAATAACGCGCCAAAAATCAATGCGTGCACAATAACACGCTGCTAAACGATACATGCCTAATAACATGTAACCAATCCGATCCGCGCCCAATAACGTGCTACCAACCAAATCGCGTGCCAACAAGACAAGTCACGATCCAAATCCGCCAGTTGATCCGAGACGTCTACACCTTGACTTGAATCCTCCTAGCAGTCAAAACGAGATCCATGCGCCCTATGCTCCACGCCGGAAGTCCGATTGCGCTGGAACGCTAATTGCACGTGAACCTCCAGATCTGCGCTAGAGTGCGCGCCTGAAGCTCCATGAGAAAGAGCCCGATAACTCCTCCAATAAGGAACCATATAGTTCTCCCAAAAAGGAACCCGATTGCTTCCACAATAGGAACTTGGTGGATGTATCAACAATACTATTCTCATCAAAACAATATATCTTTATCCCAAACGAATTCGCCATCACTCCTCACAAAACCGTTAACCCAACAACCTGGCTGTGATACCACTTGTTAGAATACGCACGCGAAATCGCGATACCACTTTTTAGGAACAAGAAGAGATGATCAAGGAATAATAAGATGAAGAACAACACAAGAATATTTAACGTGGTTCACTAATTTTGATACTAGGTACGTCCATGGCCAAAACAACCTGATTTATTGATGAGAGAGACAATACAATCAACGATGCACCACACTCATGAATAGCCACGGCCTACACCCATATATAGGCCTTAGCTACTGATTTGTGCCTAAAGAAACATTCAAAGCATTCCCAATGTGAACAAGGAAACAACAAAACCGCCCCAGCCCCAGTGTCTTCGCACGGAGACAATTTATCTTCGCACGAAGAGAAACAGAAAACCCCAATTTCGACTTCGTTCTTGATTCCTTGCTTCTCCAATTGCTTTGCCGCTTCTCCAGTTCAATGCTAGGGTTTTTGATCACCCAAAAAACATAACCGGTAGTTCTTAATTAGAGGAAAGGGCTATGTGGTGTTTTGATATGTGAGTAAGATGAATAGATGTCATGGATTCATATGAGTTTCTGGCTAAAATTTACTTTTTAGGAGTTAAAGTCTACTTTTTAAGGAGCTAATCTACTATGAGTTGCGACATAGTAGAATTACAATTTTCTCATAGAAGAAGACATCAGTGAAGTTTTTTTCACCTTTAGTGACAACATTTTTTTGTCACCAAACACGAAATATGGTGTAGGTGACTGCTTTTTTATTTATTTTTTCTTTTTTCGAAAGGATTGTAGGTCACTGCTTTTATTTTTAATGATCATTATGTGTTGATTATAAGGCCAAATGATATATATCTCATTTTTCCGTAGAGACAATAACTCTTGAAGGACTCGGTCAATTCTATTTAATAACCAGATTTTGAGCCTGGTATGTAATGACCGCGTTTCTTAAGGTTATATTACTTCAGTTGATTTTATGTTTAGGTATATAGTCATTTCATAAATGAATTCATAACTTTCAAACTGTATATGTTAAGCTCATCCAGAAATATACTGAAAGTCATAATATCTTATTTTATTGCTTAATTAAGGATACAAATATTTACGGAATAATTAGTGGTAATCACTAGTTTAAGTGTTAATTAAGTATATTTTATGCATCTTGTGATATGTGGCTTTCTATATACTTGACGTGACTAAATTACATGTTTATTTGACGCGGTGGTTGAGGATAAGCATTTATATTTGGCCAAATGAAAGTGTGACACGCAGAGGGGACACGTGTCACAACATCTGTGATTGTCCCTGCATGCACGACACGTAGGGGGTGGCGTGTCACCTCCTGAATCCATCCTTGTGCATGTGTGACACACAGGCGACATGTGTCGGCGTGTGGAACAACTTTTGTTGCATGTGACACATGTCCTTGTGACTCAGCTCTCTCTGATCGGTCGCTGAATTTTACAAATAAGGCCCAGTGTTTTAGTTAATTCTCATTCGAGGTTTGATTCAACTAATGATAAGTGAGATAGAGCGATACTGGGAATATTTCGAGATAAAATATTTGGAGCTACTCGTATCATTTCAAAGTTGTTATCATGAAGCTACTATGAGATAGGGGAAATATAGTTTTCACGTCTACTGTTTACGGTCTATACATGATTATATGCTTGTATGTTGATTGTTAAGTTATTGTTTTTTATTCTCATGATGTATAAAGCATGATAATTATGTGATTTGTGATAGATGTTACAGTTTAATTAATTATTATATTTCTACGCCATTGGTTAGGCAGTACCTACTAGACTTTTTTCTCACCTTAAAATATCTACAGGTACCGGAACGGGTCGATCGAAGAGTATAGACGGGGTAGATTATAGAGATTTTGAATTAATTGTAATAGTTGTTAAGATTCTTTTATTTGATGTATGTAAACGATTTTTGTTCAAATGAAAAGGAAAGTGACATTTTATTGAAATCGAAAAGAAGTTGTATATTTCTAAGCTTCAACTATTTTTATCGAAAATCAAAAAGGTTCGTCTTTCCGTCGCGACCAAAGTGCACGCGTTTACTCTGATAAAATATTAATCAACTTAAAACGAAAAAAAAATTGGGCCGTAACATTTGGTATCAGAGCGGTGCCAGCCCGGTGTGTTAAATCCACCTTACCCGACATTTGCGCCCGGGACTCGGTCTTGGCTAACTTGATCCAAGCGAAGTATGACGAATACGCTTTGGGGTAGAGTGTGGTACCTGCATCGCTCGTCACCTACGCACGGGACTTGGTCTTGGCTAACTTGATCCAAGCGAGGTATGCCGGGGCGCAAGGGGAGTTGTGTGGGCACGCTGTTCGGCTATGCAAAAGTGATGAGATTGTTTATGTCATGATAAGAATAATTTTTAAATAGAAACACAGAAGATTTAAAAGTGTAATTTCGAGGAAGAAATTTTTATAAGGAGGGAAGAATGTAATGACCGCTTTTCTTAAGATTATATTACTTCAGTTGATTTCATGTTTAGGTATATAGTCATTTCATAAATGAATTCATAACTTTCAAACTGTATATGTTGAGCTCGTCCAGAAATACACCGAAAGTCATAATATCTTATTTTATTGCTTAATTAAGGATAACAATATTTACGTAATAATTAGTGCTAATCACTAGTTTAAGTGTTAATTAAGTATTGTTTATGCATCTTGTGATATATGGCTTTCTATATGCTTGACGTGACTAAATTACATGTTTATTTAACGCGGTGGTTGAGTAAAGCATTTATATTTGACCAAACGAAAGTGTGACACGCAGAGGGGACACGTGTCACAACATTTGTGATTGTCCCTGCATGCGCGACACGTAGAGGGTTGCGTGTCACCTCCTGAACCCATCCTTGTGCATGTGTGACAAACACGAGACATGTGTCGGCATGTGGCACAACTTTTGTTGCATGTGACACATGTACGTCCTTCTGACTCGCCACTCTCTGATTGGTCGCTGAATTCTATAAATAGGGCCCAGTGCTTTAGTTAATTCTCATTCCAGATTCGATTCAACTACTGATAAGTGAGATAGAGAGATACTGGGAATATTTCGAGATAAAAGATTTGGATCCACTCGTATTATTTCAAAGTTGTTATCATGAAGCTACTATGAGGTAGGGGAAATGTAGTTTTCACGTCTACTGTAATTACACTCTATACATGATTATATGCTTATATGTTGATTGTTATGTTATTTTTTTTATTCGCATGATGTATAAAGCATGATAATTATGTGATTCGTGATCGATGTTACAATTTAATTGATTATCATATTTCTACGCCGTTGGTTAGGCGGTACCTACTGGACTTTTTGCTCACCCCAAAATATCTACAGGTACCGGAACGGGTCGATCGAAGAGTATAGACGGGGTATTATAGAGATTTTGAATTAATTGTAATATTCGTTAAGATTATTTTATTTGATGTATGTAAACGATTTTTGTTCAAACGAATAGGAAAGTGACATTTTATTGAAATCGAAAAGAAATTGTATATTTCTAAGCTTCATGTATTTTTATCGACAAGTAAAAAGGTTCGTCTTTCCGTCGCGACCGAAGAGCACACGTTTACTCCGATAAAATATTAATGAACTTGAAGGGGAAAAAAATCGGGCCGTGACATGGTAAGGGTTCGATATTATATAGCATTAATTCATATGTAAGTTCCACCAACGTACGCAAAATGCTCATTTCGCGGTAGAAATATAAGTCAAATTACATTACTTCGATTTGTATGAACATTGTTCACTGCTGTAACTATTTGTGAAATTAAGCGTACTTACATCCGTTGTAAGAAGATTGATTTGCATCTTTTTATAGTCTTCTTCTAAACTGTCTCACATCTAATCTGTATCCCTTATTCTTTTGGATTCTTTTGTGTCTGTAGTTTATCTAATAGGTTGATACGGATCAACCGTATCGTACGAGTTACCCGTATATTATGGAATTTTGGTGAATATGAAGAAATTCAGATTATTCGAGAAGGAGATGAAGAAGACTTTTTCGATAGGCTAAAGCGGTCTAGGACCTCTCTTCTAGATAGTAATTTCTCCCACTATAGGGTGCAAAATGGGCTACACGGAAATTCTATCTCCCGATATAATGCCTACCACGGTGGAGAAGAAGCAAGATTGGACTTCTTGTCTTCTCCTAAATTAGAACCTAACCCGGAAAAGAAGATGAGATTTGATATGGACACGTCAAAGGACTGAATTGGATAGAATCACAACTCAAAAGGTAAACTGAATTTATAAGAAATGAAGAGGAATTCAGAGACCAATTAATGAAGGCACACAACTAGTGACCAAAAGTCACAAGTTGGAAGAACACATCTTATTGGAAAAGTTATAATTTGAAATTTAAACACAAAATAATAATTTTGAGTATTTTTATACAACAATCCCCCACTAAAAATTCTCAAAATATTATTATACTCCAAAAGAAAACGACACAAAGGAAAAAAGGTTGGGTATAGTACCACATATCGCCGACGGTGGACTGAGTCTTGAATCGTGGTTTGAATAGATACTTATATCCGTGAGGATAGTAAGAAACTATTCACGTAGGTGCCGGGCTCTAATTCTTCAAGAGGCAGCGCTATAGGCCTTGCGCTGAATCGGTTTTAGCAAGTACTCTCGGGGTCTTACCGACAACCCCTCGGAAGCGTCCACATACTTCCTTACGTGCAAAGACAGACTCATCTAGAGCGTCCACAACCTCGTAATCGCTCCACCATAAAGGCTATGAGTTTCGTTAAGGACATTGCGCCCAACCTACTAAAATTGTTGTGGATAAACAGTGCATTAGTCAGATACGAAACTTTGAAGGAATGAATTCATTTCTTAGTAAGAAGCTTGAACCCCCACTATTCCTTAAATGATGCAATGCACTCGGAATGCAGTCTCAAACTAAGATTCCGCGGGTAGTCTTTTAATTGAATTACCCTTGAACCTTGATGCATGTGATTTTCGGTAATGACCGACATCAACATGATGAGGTAGGTTTCAATTTAGACACCTCTATTAGTCGGCGATAGTACCAGTCTCCCGTGATTTAAAAGTCTTCAACCAAATTATGTGGTTGGTATTTCACTTAATATCGCTATTGTCATGACAATTTGTTGCGAACGACACATCCCATTTTATGGGGAATTTTCACGCATGAGCAAAAATGATTGCCCCATCACTACCTGTTACTTGTGAGGCATTTATACATTGACATATTCTATGTCATGGAACCACGTGAATCTATAAGAAAATTCATCCTCAATGAAAATAACATTGCTCGACAATGACTTCTATTTTTTTAAAAAGTTATTTTTATCAACTTCGCACGATCACTTGAAACTTTATCAAATCTTTCACCATTTGATTTTTTGGCTGACGTTTTCTCATTATTACTCTTAAACCACATGCCTGGGTCCGAGTATTCATCGGCTCCTATTTGTCACACAAAAATGACATTTCTCAAATGCATCTTTCTAACTCTGTTAACACTAAAGCAAATGTTAGCCAGAGTATTCCTCGGCTCCTATTTGTCACACAAAAATGACATTTCTCAAATGGCTCTTTCTAACTCTGTTAACACTAAAGCAAATGTGAGCCAAGTAGATATTAAAACAATCACATAATTGTAGGAATGATATTTCGCTTTCTCAAAGCAATTTCCTTGGGGTAAAATTCACTTATACCCCCTCAGTTTTGGTCGATCTTCACTTACACCCCTCCTAGTTTGGAAAAATTCACTTACACCCCTTAAGACTACCAAGCATGTTGTCACTTACACCCCCTCTATGCATTCACTATGCTAGTTCTTATGGTAACTTCTCAAAATCAGTTTTTCGGATAAATTTACCTTTGCAGAGGCTGCAAAGGTCAATCCAGCCCGATGTATATTCGTAACACATGCAAAATATCTATATTCTATCACATGTTTCATATGCATTCCCGAACATGGTGCAACTACTACAAGCGATTAGGATTAACTCGAGGTAGAGTTTACAAAATTAAGGGGGGTTGACCTTTATGGCATATGCAATGGTAAATTTTTCAAAACAAATGAATTTAGAAAGTTACGCTACCCACTAACAGAGTAAATACAGTCTAAGTGACAACAATGATTGGTAGTCATAAGGGATGTAAGTAAAATTTTCCAAACTAGAAGGGGTGTAAGTGAAGATCAAACAAAACTGAGGGGGTGTAAGTAAAAATTATCCTTTCCCTTTAGTAATGTTTACTTAAAAAATAACGCATCAATTGTTCCTCTTTGCCATCAAATCTCACTAGGTGTAACTGTTTACTTATGGCAACCTTTTTTTTTGTACTAGAAGGGAGAATATGGGATATTTACTTATTGCAACCTTGAACTTCTTTCTCCTGCAAACTTTTGTTTTCCAATCTTTTCCATCAAATCTCACTAGACGTAACTGTTTACTTATGGCAACCTTTTTTCTGTACTACAAGGGAGAATATATGGGATATTTATTTATGGCAACCTTAAATTTTTTCTCCTGCTAACTTTTGTTTTCCAATTTTATTTTTTGCTCCATATGTATCATCTCATAAACGACATGACAAGTCAGATGAGATAATAAGAAAACAAAGAACGCCATCATTTTTCAGAAAAAAATAACGCAATTTTCTAAGGAGTAATATAATGCGGTTCTTTATGTATCAATTAAAAAAGCTAGTTCACATTCGCGCGGAGAAATTTAAGAGGAATCGCCTTGCTCGAACTGTTACTGGGTTGTTTCTAGTAGCAACGATTTAGAGCGTAAATCATAGAATCGTAGAAAGAAGAAGAAGAAGAAGTTGGAGAAGAGAAAAAATAATCTGGAGAAGAGACATGAGCAATTTTTTGGTATATTTCCAAACCAAAAACACAATTGTTTAAATAGTCATCCCCAAAGCTATTAAGGTAAAAGAACGTAACCATTCTCAATCAAACTACTGTCTCAACAATGGAGTCAGGCCAAACTGTTGATATCGCAAATCTTGACCTCACTTACCTTCTCAACCATCTACAACTTACTGAACAAGAGAAATCTGCTACCAAACTATCTGTCGAAGCTAGGGAAGTAGCAAGGAAGGTGTTTTCTAAAAGCATCTTCGGGAAAATATTCTCGGCAAACAATATCAACCTAGGGGTGTTGCAGATGCAGATGGCGAAGGCTTGGAAAGACCCCCCTGGAGTGACTGTGGTGCCTAAAGGGGACTATGTTTACCAATTATCCTTTGACTCGGAGGAAACGGTGAATATGGTGTATAATTCCCAGCCTTGGTTCCTCTACGGCGATTTGATTGTCATGAGGAAGTGGAATTCGTGGATGGAAGACATCTCGGATCTTGATTTCTCCGAAACAACCCTCAAAGCCCACATATGGGGCTTACCAACTGGCTGTCAAACAAATATGATAGGAAAAGAGATCGGGCATAGCTTAGGAACAGTGGAGGACACTTGGGTTCAGAACAAAGGAGTGTTAGCAGGAAAAATTGTCAAGATGCAGTTGGTACTTGATGTTAAAGATCCGTAGCCAAGAACCAAAAAAGTCACCATTGAAAAGGGTAGAGACATCCACGTTTGGATCCGATATGAAAGGCTTCCAAATGTTTGTTCATACTGTGGACGCATGGGTCAAGATGTCAAAACATGCCCTGACGTGAAGGACAACAACCTAAACCCTGATACAGTACCCCTGCGTTACGGACAATGGCTTACCAACAAGGCCGTGATTAACTTTGCACTTGGGTTAACTAAAGACGTGACCCATGCTTTTGGACCGGAGGCTACACCATCTGCGAATCTAGGGGACATGAGGCACAACCACGCTCAAGGATCAACCTACACAGGGGGCTCTCATGCCGATGATGAAAATGATTTGGGAATGTCAGTGGTGGAAAAGGAATTTCATGACAGGCAACAACGGAAGGAGTCCAGAAGGGAGATGATGCACGAACTCCAATATGTTGGCAGGGGCGAAGATGAAGAATGCGACATACTCGAGGAAACCAGACTCATACGCAAGAAATACGGCCTTCCATACCCTCGAGGTGATGCAACGTCTTCTTCAAAAAAAGGTCACTGGAGTGAAAAGAAAGCAGAATCCTATTGTTTTGGATGAAGGAGATTATACTTCTACCAAACCTGCTGCAAATCAGATCTTGATGACAGATACAGAGGCAAAGAAACAAAAGTCTGATGGCGACTCTAGCACTTCGGATACATCATCGGGTAATCGAGACTTTTCTCTTACCCACCACACGGCAGAGATCGGTGAAAACCGGTCCTGCCGATCGCAATGAAAATCATCAGTTGGAATGTGCAGGGTATGGGAAAGCCCTGTACATTCCACTCTGTTATTTCCCTATGTAGAAGCAATCTGCCAGATATTTTGTTCTTACTGGAAACAAAACAGACCTTTTCTCAATCAGACACTTAAAGTTTAAACTGGGTTTTTCACAAGGGGTTTCTATTCCTAGAGAAGGATTGTCTGGTGGTTTGTCTCTATTTTGGAAGAGAGAAGTAGATATAAGAGTGCTAAAGATCGACAAGTACTTTGTTCATACCTTTGTACGTCCGCCTGACGATGTAAGCAAAACTTTCTTTTCGACCTTCTTCTATGGAGATCCTGTCACCTCCAACAGAAGGTATTCATGGGAGGTATTGCGGCGACGGAACCCAGGTCCTTCTTCACCGTGGGTTGTATTAGGCGATTTCAATGAAATATTATCCCAAAAAGAGAAAAAGGTCGAAGACTTCGCAATTGGAGACAAATACATGACTTCAGATGTGTTTTGATGGATTGTAGTTTGCGTGATATGGGGTTTCGGGCTCAATCTTATACCTGGAATAATCGCCGAAGTGGAGCAGCGTTTGTGGCAGAGCGTATTGACAGAGTAGTGATGAACCATACGCTGGAAAATATGTTCTGCACTATCAATGTTGAAAATCATCTAACTATTGAATCTGACCATCTGCCGTTGATTTTGCTGCTTGTTGAGTCCACCCTCAACAGCTGGGACCGCAAAGGTTTCATTTTGCGGTAGAATCGGCAAAATCACCGGATTGTAGACAAATCATACAGCAGGTATGGCACAATAATCCTACTACTAGTTTAAAAAAATTTCATGCTTTACATAATAAAATATCTGCTGTTACTAAAGAAATCCAGGTTTGGGTCGTAGAAATCATAAAGAGCAGATGCATCTTCGTCGTCTTTTGCACAAAAAACTTAAGTTTTTCACTAATCTTGCACCAACCACTGCTAATCTGCAGGAAATCCAAAAAATCACGAGAGATATTAATACTTTAAATGCTAATGAAGAACTTAAGTGGAGACAACAGTCTAGAGCAATTTGGCTTCGTGAGGGTGATAAAAATTCTGCCTTCTTTCACAAGGTTGCTTCTAACAGAAAGAGAAAAAATCGTATTTCTAGTATTGAGAATCATGATAATTATGTTATAAATGATCCTGTGCATATTGGACAGCTTTTCACCGAGTATTTTTAAGAAACTTTATACTAGTGAAAATAATAACTTTGACACTATTCTTAACTCTATTCCTCCAAAAGTTACTGTTGATATGCATAATAACCTTAATAGGCCTTTTACTCATGAGGAAATTTCTGATGCTTTAAATGAAATGCACCCCCTAAAAGCCTTAGGATCAGATGGTCTTCCTGCTCTTTTTTATAAAACCTATTGGGATGAAATAGGGGAGGACATTATTACTCGTTGTCTAAATTTTCTCAATAATGGAAGCGACATTTCAAAGTTAAATGAAACCTGTATTGCTTTAATTCCTAAAAATAAAGACGCTAAAAAATTTACTGATTTTCGTCCAGTCAGTTTGTGCAATGTTGTTTATAAAATTATTTCAAAAACCATAGCTAATAGATTGAGAGTTGTTCTTCCTTTTATTATTGACGAATCCGAATCTGCATTTATTAAGCAAAGACTCATAACTGATAATTCTATTATTGCTATGGAAAATTACATACTATGCATAATCAAAGAAGCTCTACAGGTTCTTTTTCTTTGAAGCTTGATATGGCTAAAGCCTATGACCGTATCGAATGGGCTTATCTTCATGCTGTTATTCAAAAATTGGGCTTTCCTTTAGCTTTTATAGACAGAATAATGAAATGTGTTACTACGGTTAGCTTCACTGTTTTAATTAACAGTCAAAAAACCCCTAGTTTTCAGCCTACTCGTGGTTTGAGACAAGGAGATCCTTTAAGCCCGTATTTATTCATTCTTTGTACTGTAGCTCTTTCCAGTCTTATTAACCAGACTAGGTACTCTAGACTTCTCAAAGGGGTTAATTCCAGTAGACATAGCCCTAGCATTTCTCATCTTCTTTTTGCTGATGACTGTCTACTTTTTGAAAAGGTCACTACCAACAATGCCACCACTTTAAATTCAATTCTTCACACCTACTGTCAAGCTTCTGGCCAGCTTATTAATAAGGACAAATCCTCTCTAGTTTTCAGTCCTAAAGTGCCTAGCAATGTTAAGAGAGACATCTCTACCATTTTTCAAATTCCTATATCTTCTGGATATGATAAATATTTGGGCTTTCCTGTTATTCTAGGTAGAAATTGTACGAGCCTTTACTCCGGCCTTAAGCAGAGAATTATGGACAAAACTTGTGATTGGAAGAGTAAATTCCTTTCTTTTGGTGGTAAAGAAACCCTTATCAAATCCATTGCCCAAGCTATTCCTACCTACACCATGTCTATGTATCTTCTACCAATCTCTTTATCTGATGACATTCAAAGGATTCTTTCTAAAATTTGGTGGAATAGCAATAGTGATACTAAAGGTAATGTTTGGAGAGATTGGAATAAGATGTGTATTTCCAAAAAAAATGGTGGTATAGGCTTTCGCAATTTTCACTCTTTTAACCTTTCTCTCTTGGCCAAACAAGTTTGGCGTTTATGGAAAAACCCTGATTCTCTTGTTTCAAAGGTCATGAAAGGCAAATACTACCATAATTCTAATCCTTTAGCTGCCTATTCAACTAATCGTTCTTCCACAATTTGGAAAGGTTTTGTGTTTGCTAGAGACACTGTTTTTAGAGGTTTTAGACACGGAATTGACAATGGGTGTAATACTCTGGTTTATCAACATAGATGGATTCCTATAGGTTTTGGGAGAGCCTCAATGTCTACTCCTACCTACCCCAAAACACCCTTGTCCGAGACTTATTCAATGCTGATGGCCAATGGGACAGAAATCTCATTCAACAACATTTCTTCGCTGATGAATCTGAAGCCATACTGAATATTCCTAGAGCTGACCCTACTGGTAACGATTCTCTAGTTTGGACCCAAACAAAGGATGGGATTTACACTGTTAAAACTGGGTATCAGGTTGCTTTTTCTATCCAAAACGAAAGTTTGTTATCCAACATCACTAGTACTAGCAGAAACTTAAACAAAAATCAAATTATTTGGGATTTGAAGGTTCCTCAAAAAATTAAAATCTTTCTTTGGCGTGTTATTAACAATTTGATTCCTACGAAGGAAAATAAGCGGAAAAAAGGAATTGATGTACCTGTTAACTGTATTTTTTGTATGAATCATCCTGAGAATCTTATGCATATGTTATTTCTGTGTCCTTGGATTGGTCATATTTGGAATTCCCATGATTTGCCCTTTGTTATTTGGCCGAAAAATCTTCCTCTATCCATCTGGGTTCTTGAAATCTTACGAATGCTGAGTACTGAACACTGAGATTTGTTTTTCTTCCTCATCTGGGAAATTTGGAACTCTCGAAACAAAAATAATTTCAGATCAGAAAACAGTACTCGGAAAATTATAATCTCAAATAGCAAAGCTAACTGTTCGGAATTTTTGGAATCGACTTACACTTGGGGTTTTTCGTCCTGTGCAGACCCAGATCTGAGACCTTCAACATGGAAAGCTCCACCTTCAGGTCTTCTCGAGTGCAATATTGATGGAGGTTGCTGCATGTCATCACGAACGGCGACAGGAGCAGCGGTCATCAGAAATTCAGACGGCCAATTTGTCCGGGCTTGGACGTTCCCAATTCCGTTCGACGACAACTCGATGGTAATTGAAGCGGAGGCGCTGAACAGAGGTTTAGATCTTGCTTATCAATTTGTCTTCAGATCGTTGATGGTGGAAATCGATTCCAAGCGTTTGAAAATGATGGTGAACAAGGTGTTGAAGATGAAGAGCTGTTCTCCACCTACTCACCGACTTGGGGGTTCAGAAATGAATCAATTGATTCACTGTATCTCTCATAAACTAGTAACTCTAAAAGTCAGCTATGTTAGTTGGGTTTCTCGAGAAGGAAACCAAATGACTGATAGATTATGTTTTTATGGTTCTGAAGCACCAAATTTATCAACTTGGTGTGTAGTGTGTCCTGAATTTGTATGTACTGAACATTTGGCAGATAAAAATCTGTCCTAAGTCTATGAATATTCCCTATTTCAAAAAAAAAAAAAAAAAACTAATAAGGTAAAAAACTAATAACACCCCTAAAGTAAAATAAACTACTGCAATGACCCAAAAATTAATAAAAGTACCAAATACGCCCGTCTCCATGTAAGAGACAAAATCATCTAATCGAGATGGTCGTTTAGTCATCCGCTGAGGTCGATCCACGGCTATGGACCTGGGAACAGGTGTGGCACTCGTATCACGAACATTACTGTACAAAAAAACCCAGTATTAAATCACCTGTTCCTGAGGAAGTTCATATCACAGGACACCATATAAAAATAGAGAGATATTATATTATGTAATGGATCACAAAAAACCTTTGTACATCACTGTGGAAGAAAAACAAAGAACTCCAATTGTGTAAGATTTGTAAGATTATTGTACAGAGTTTTTGTCTGACAAAGGAAGTTTGTGAAATATTCACAAATCTACTAGAGTCATGTAAATACTGGTCAGCATATAATTCAATAACTGTCATAGATGAATCACTCAAATATAGCCTATAAAAAAGATTTTAAATTGGGCAGTCTTCATAAGAAACAATGGCAACACATGCGCTGTGAAGTGCATGAATTTGTAGATGCCCCTTCTTTCAGTACCAATGAATCGGCCATATTTGTTTTCTTTCCATCTCAATTTAAAACATGGTTTCACAACTATCAACCAAACATGGAAGAATGCCAATTTACAATCCAGAATTGAAGTCGGACCATTTACAAGGCAAGTGGTCATTTCAGCAGTTTACATGCAGTTACTATTACATGTATTATTATTAATCAACAAAGATCTGTTTGAGAATAATGCATAACACAAGTAAAGAATCAATGTATTTCAAAATAGATTTGCAGTAAATGGAATACAATGATAAACAAAAGGATATACTTATCTGAATATTTTTGAATGCGTCAAATTCATCGCTCCTTGCTCCTCTTTAACCACGATTTGAAGCATATACTTTCTTTGGGCATTGAATGATTTATTGAATCGGTACTGCATCACCCATATGAAAATATCCAACCTGTCCATATTCTGAACATGTCTTCGTAACAACGAACTCCATTGGAACAGATTACTATCTTAAAATAGTTGTGGAATTTTAGTGAATATGAAGAAATTCATAATATTGGAGAAGGAAATGAAGAAGTCTTTTTCGATTGTAGGCTAAGGCGGTCTAGGATCTCTCTTCAAGATAGTAATTTTCCCCACTATATGGTGCAAAATGGGCTACACGGAAATGCTATCTCCCGATACAATACCTACCACGGTGGAGAAGAAGCAAGATTGCACTTCTTGTCTTCTCCTAAATTACAACCCAACCCGGACAAAAAGATGAGATTGATATGGACACATCAAAGAACTGAATTGGATAGAATCACAACTCAAAAGGTAAACTGAATTTATAAGAAATGAAGAGGTGTTAAGAGACCAATTAATGAAGGGACACAACTAGTGACAAAAAGTCACATCTTGAAAGAACACATCTTTTTGGAAAATTTATAATTTGAAATTTAAACACAAAAAAATAATTTTAAGTATTTTTATACAACACCGTATTATTATCGTTACTGATTATTTAGAATTAATTGTTAATTATTTATTCCTTCGATAATTATTTCAATTAGTTATTTATTTGATTAGTTAGTAGGACCGGGCCGAGCCCGTTTGGTCAAATCGTCTAGTTAGAGTTAGTGTTTTTCTAATTATCCAGTTGTAATCGTTCGTATCAATCATCAATCAAAAGAATTAAAAGTGTATGTGTTTTATTTTTCGCGTGAAGACTTGATAGTGTCTAGAATTACCATCGTGTTAGGTGAACCCTAACATAGGCCCCCATAATTACTTATTTATAGTTATTAAATTACCTTTGGAAAAATTGAAAAAATAAAATATGAATAGACGTAATTAACAAACTGGATGAGTGGATTCTAATATATTTTTAGAGACATCCAACTAAAACAATGACATACATTTAGAGGAAATCGGTAATAGGTTGGAAGAACAAAAATGTTAAATCTATTAATCATTCCTTTACCAAATAAGAGATATGATACGCAAAGCGTATCGATAGATAAATAAAACGATAAAGTAAAGGGAGAGAGAGATAAAAGACAGAGTAGGAAGACTAGGGTTGAGAGAAATATTATTTATTGACTGAATAATACTGAGGGAGTACATCACTTTAAATAGATAAAATACTAGACCTAACCCTAACCCTAGACCTAACGGGCCAAACCGGATTATTAAATAACCATAAATAAATAAACAGATAAATATGATACGGATACCGTATCAACTCCCCCACGCTTGAAAATCGCCTTGCCCTCAAGGCGGACGTTGAAAAATTGCTTCTATTCTTGCCCGGATCGAATTGACGTCGAACAGTCTTCAAAACGCCACTTTGTAGTCTCAACTTGCCATTAATCTTGCCCGGATCAAATTGGCGTCGAATACTCTTGAGAAGACCACCTTGTAGTCCTGCAACAACATGAGGCTCAAATATTTTCTCCCAAAAATGAACAGGCCCGAATAAAAAGGTTGACCCAACTAGTGAATTAGTCACACCTGGTGACTTGGGCTCAAATACTTGTGAAGAATGCAGCCCACACGGTGTAATCAGCCCAAGTTTATTAAAAAAGCTCAAATGACCACTTAAGCCCAAAAAAAGATGGAAGGCCCAAAGGGGGATTCAGTCCAATTAGTTGACCAACCCTAGCAGAAGTGGGCGGCGGCCATGGCTGCTTGACATCGACGGGGAAGGTTGGTGGTGCACCGTAGGTGATGGCGGTGGCTGGTGGTGTAATTGGCTGGAGAGGAGAGCTACCACGGTGACAAAACGGCCCTGCGCACGAATCCGGACCGGACTGGATGAGATCGCCGGTCGTGTGGGGGTGTTGGCAGCCATTACCGGTCGGGTTGAGGTCGCCGGAGGGCGGGGCGCGTCTGGACGACGTCGGGGGCGACAGGAGGACCTTCTGCGGCGTTGGTTCGACCGCGTTTTGGAGCGGCGGCGGCAGTGGTCTGTCTTCCTCGTCATTTTGGTAGATCTGGTACTGCTGAAGCTTCGCCGGAGTTTCTGGGTTGTGGGTTGGCTTGAGTGGCGGAATTGGTGGAGGATTGGGCGGTGGCTTCGGTTCAGGGGCCTTCGCCGGTGATTGGGACGGACAGGGATTCGGAGGGATGTCTGGAGGCTTGGCCGGTGGTTGAACCGACGGAAGGGGCGATTCCTCCGGCTGGTTGTTCGCCGCTGGTTGGGGCTTCGATCGGAGCTTCTCGTTGCCATGATTGCCGGCGATGGGTGCGGCGGTGCTGCACAGTGGCTGAAGCGACGGGGATTCGACCGGCAGTAAGATTGGTTCCTGCTGGTTCGGCGGCGGCGCCTGGGTTCGCACAGGCGGCTGCTGACCGGTCTGTGGCGCCGGATTTGTCTGCTGCTCGTGTGGCGGCGACGGCGCCGCTACCTCATAGGTTTCTTGCTCTTGCTGAAGCTGTTGTTCCTCTTCCGCTGGCGGCGACAGTTCGCCGTCTCTAATTATGTGTTGGAGGCGACAAAATTCATCCGTCGAAATCAATCAGAATTCTTTCCGACTTGATTTGAGGCATTCGAGATCTGCTCGGGTGATGTACCCGCTGGTTTGAAATTTTTCCAAATCTGCCAAGGTGAGACAATCAATCGCTTCACCTTGCCGGGAGAGCTCATCGATTTCATCGAAAAGCACCAGGTGGACACCCTTGCGACTGAGATCGACAATAGCGTAAGGGAGATCCATGAGTCCGAGAGCGAGCGCCGCGAACGATAGTCCGACCGACGCTCTCAATGAAAGCACCAATGATACGCAAAGCGTATCGATAGATAAATAAAACGATAAAGTAAAGGGAGAGAGAGATAAAAGACAGAGTAGGAAGACTAGGGTTGAGAGAAATATTCTTTATTGACTGAATAATACTGAGGGAGTACATCACTTTAAATAGATAAAATACTAGACCTAACCCTAACCCTAGACCTAACGGGCCAAGCCCGGATTATTAAATAACCATAAATAAATAAACAGATAAATATGATACGGATACCGTATCCAGATAATAATTATTCATGAAACATGGACTAATATCTCTAAAAAGAACGGTGATTACCATTACCCACCATGAATCACAGTGACACCTATATTTGTTTAGAGAAGATTACATATTATGGATTTTACGTGCAACACACGTGCATAATACTAGTTTGAATAAGAAGGAGATGCGCTATGATGTTTAGAACTTATGATAGTCACGCAAAGTTGTGTGTTACTATTATATTCGCCTGATCATGAACCATGTATGATTTCACTGTATACATAAATTATATGCATGTTAGACATTAATTTGAGACTAAAAGATACTTATGCGCGGTATATCTCGGTAAATGTGTCCTAGATGTGACGTCTGATGTTCATTTGCATATGGATAGTTCTTCGTGAAGGAGTATATTACATAAATTTATTTGAGATTTTGGATAAAACTATAGAAACGTGTTATATAATTTGGATGAGTGTAGGTTTGTTAATTGAAACAGAAATATATACTAATAGTCCACCAATAAGTAGTTTTGACACATTCATCCGGTGAGATGGCAGAAGATGATCTACTTTTGTATAATGAACCCAAAGAAATGACAACTTCCTCTTTGTCGTCTGCTTGAAACCATTCTCTCCCAGGAGACAGATATGATAAGATAAGAATATTGGTGGCTTTATTGACAATATAAATGATTTCCAGATGTAATTATCGAGTCTAACACCATTCTTCTTACAATTATGAACTTCTTCTTTTTAGGAATACAATTATGAACTTTTAAACATCTCATCCATGCAAATCAATCAAAATATTAATTGAATTATTAGACCTAAATCTGACATACCCTCATTTTTATCTAATATCACTCCACCGTCTACAATTCTGCATTTCTTGAAACTTGAAACTTGAACCTTAAGAGCGAAGTGGAGGTTCTTTCAAGTGCTATCCTAGCCTCACTTCTCTCAGACGGTATATTCGGTCTTCTCATAGAGAGAGAAAAGTTACGAACAACCTGGAATCATCAACACATGCCCAAGGTGTTTTTTTTGTATGTTGGTAAACTAATGTTCTTTCCATAGTGTTAGAATTGCCGATCAGAAGCTCCAAAGTTTCTTTATTTGCTCTAATCGTGCTACCTCGAAACGGAACTCTATTTTGGCACGTTCTCTTGCGATAAGGTTCATGTGATTGAGCGATCAAATGTGGCGAGGACGGCTCCAAAGTTGTTTCTTAGTTGGTTTTCTGGAATTCCAGGGCACTATATAAAGGCTTAGAGGTCTCTTATATCAGAATGGACGATGTATTTTGGTTTATCTCATAAATAAAGTGTTCTTTCTTCTCCGTAGACGTAGCTAACGGGGTTCTATTAGAGAACCACGCCAAATCTTTGTCTTCTTCATTTGTTTATCGTTCTTGATTGCGTTCTCGTCACAAAAGCTGGTATCACAACCATGTTTTCAATTTTTCACTAAGAATTAATGATGTCCGGTTCAATGATGAAAATCGACAGGTTTACGAGAGAAACAATTTCAATCTATGGCAAACCAAGATGCATGCTTTATTGAAGCAACACGGTCTGTGGTGGCCGTACACGATCGACAAAGGGGCCATCGATACATCGTCAGTTGAGTATCTCACGATGGAGGAGAACGCTCATTGTACGTTACCTTCAGACATGTTGTGCCTCAAGGACGACGTAATCACCAAAGTTGCAGATCAAGACACGACAACTGTTTTGTGGTTTAAATATGGAGAGTCTCTATATGAAAAATCACTTACCATGAAGTTGATGCTGAAGCAACGTCATTCAGTCTGCACATGTCTGAAGGTATTTCTCTTAGGGATCACGTTGATAAATTGGACACTACTTTAATTGAATTGCGTAATACTGAGGAAAATGTGAATGATGAGGATATTGCCTTAGTTATATTATCCTTCATATGAGAACATTGTGCATTATTTTATCCTTGGAAAAGAGACTGTAACCCTATCAGACGTGAGATATTCTTTTCACACTAGGGAGATGCGGCATAAGGCTGTAGGAACAGGTAACGAAGACCATCCTTCCGGATTGATGGAAAATGGAAGAAAGAAGGATAAGAAGAGCAAGAACAATATTTTTGGCTCCAAGTTGCTGAAGGATACCTGTGCCTATCGCACGGAAAAAGGGCATTGGAAGAAAAAAAATCCCAAAAGAAAGCAACTAGAACAGGACTCCGGATCTGCAGCAGTAGCTTCACCGAGGAACACTTCAAAAGATGATTATGTCTTGCTTGAAGATGAACATACACATCAATATGGTGTGTGGTTACTTGACTATGAGGCTTCCTATCATATATATTGTAAAGACCCAAGTGGATTACTGTCCCAACAACTTCTTTATCCGTACCACCGGATAAAATGCTTAAGCCTCGAAGGTGCTAGTAGCAACCCACATGGTTTACTATGTACCAGGCATGCCATCCACATTATTCCGATGTGGGACGGGATATTACATCCCCCAACCTTATATAATCGATGTCCACGTCGAGTGTGCCCAGTCTCTATCCCTTTGGTTGGCGGGTGCGATGACAGCCCATTAGTGGATACAAAGTAGCTCATTGCACATGGCGTACCACAAGGCATCTACTCCTCCACCGCGCACCGCCAGAGCCCTTGCGGGACCAGGATTGACTCTGATACCATTTGTAACGACCCAAGCGGATTACTGTCCCAGTAAATTTGTTTATCCTTACCACCAGATAAAAATACTTAAATCTCGAAGGTGCTAGTAGTAACCCACATGGTTTACTATGTACCAGAGATGTCATCCACAATATTCCGATGTGGACGGGATATTACATACCACTCCGTTTCTTCTCTTTCTCCCCCTTTCTATTTTGGTACGTTTCCTATCTTTCTCCCCCTTTCCTCTTTTGGTATGTTTAATGATGACCAATTACATATTTACCCCTTCAATTAATACCCATCTTTCATTTCAACATACCCCACTCACCCCATTTTTTACTCCTAAAAAAAAAAACCCTATCCCTTTCTTACCTTCAGTTTCATTATCACCACTCATTTCACATAGGTTACAGAGAGAGAGCGGCAGACAGTAGAGAGAGAGAGAGAGGAAGAAGAAGGGGAGGAGAAAAAGGGGGAGTGAGGGAGCGAGAGGAAGATCAAATCGAATAGGAGAACGGCTGAGAGGTTTCTGGCGGGCGCGTAGAACGGCGACGGGGATGGGCGCCGAGAACGACGGCGGCGACGAGGGCGGCTGAGGTTCCCTATTCTCCTCCTTCTCCGGTGGTAGCTGGGTCTTCTCTCTCTCTCTCTCTCTCGCTCGCTCAAATTTGAGATCTGTGTACTGATCGGTTAATTCTTCTTCTCTTCTTGGACACAGAAAGAATCTCTCTGGGTCTTCTCCGGCGATGTATCTGCACCAAATCAACAACAGTCTCCACTTGTTCTTCCTCTTCTTCTTTTCTTCTTCTGATTTTTTATTCAATTTGTAACTTTTTTTTATATGAAATTATACTCTGGTCTGTAAATTTGTTACTGGATCTACCAATGATGTTGATAATTGTTTAGATGATGTTGGTAGAGGTCTGATGGTGGTTGTGGTATCAACGAGAGAGAAGGAGAAGGAGAAGGACAGGAGAGAGAGAGAGGGGACAGAGATGACACAGAAGGGTAACAGGTCATTTGGCCATTTTTCTTAATTCCTGCGCTTTCTCCAGGGGGGAGAAAGAGAAGAAACAGAGTGGTATATGCAAACAAGGAGTTGTGTACTTCATATAGCTGTGTAAATGTGGTAGTGTCTTTATGGAAAACGAAGCTATATGTGATTGGAATCGCCTCAATCAGGTTCATGACACATGATGGGAAGACTTGCACATTGATGTCGTCATACAAGTGCCACTTATCACAAAGAATGGAACTTTGAGTTCTCGACAACAAGGGTAACAACTTACATGGTGAAGCGGGAGATCTACTTGTTTGTAAGGACTTTGATGTGATTCTGAAAGGAGCCAAGCATGGAACTTTGAATGTTCTACAAGGTTCAAAATTTACAGGTTCCATAGGTATTAGCCGAGATTTAGGACTCTGATCAAAACAGAAAATGGCATATGAGACTCAGTTATATAAGTGAACGTCGGATGCAGATTCTCTTGAAGGAAGATCTTCATCGAGATAAAGGAACTTTGAAACTACATCCATTCAGATTGTTGAGGTTCCTCTCAGGTTGAGTCGTTGGGAAGTCAGGGGTACTTTCTAAGTATCATTGATAACTATTCTATAATGACTTGGATATTCATCATAAAACCTAAATGCGAGGCGTTCGACAAATTCAAGGAGTGGAAGACACTAGTACAAAATTAGGTTGGGAAGAAGGTCAAGAGGTTGTGCACGGATAATGGTATGGAATTCAGTTCATCGGAGTTTGATGAAGGTCAAGAGGTTGTGCACGTAATGGTATTGAATTCAGTTCATCTGAGTTTAATGAGTTCTGCAAGGATCAATGTATTGCTTGCCATCACACAGTTAGGGCTACAACACAACAGAATGGTGTAGCAGAAATAATGAATCAGATACATTTCGAAAAGGCACTAGAAAAGAATGAATCACATGTAGGTATTGCTAGACGTTTCTGGGAAGAAGCATTTTCAATAGATTGTTATTTCATCAACCAGAGACCGCTCACAGGTATTGGCTACAGGATACCTTACGAGGTGTGGACCAAAAAAGATGCTGAGGTAGAGGTTGAACCTGCCAATAAGGAGGTTGATGTACAATTCAAACATGAGGATGATCAAGTGCCCTAGCTGGTACCACCATCAGTTGCCGAAGAGCAACATGCAAAAGAGTCTGAGGATGCACCACCAGAGGAAGTCGAACATCCAATTGTTTCTTCAAGATGACCTAGAATGGTATAAAGCCTCCAGCAAGATACATGGTTGATGGTATGGTGAGTTATGCATTGCAGGTGGCCGATGAGGTGGAGGATGAGTCGTCCACTTATAAGGTTGTGATATAAGGGACCGACTCCGCACAATGGATTGGTGCAGTGGGAGAATAGATGGAATCTCTTCACAAGATAAGACTTGGGAACTTGTAAAATTGCCTACGGATCGGAAGGTAATCACTGGAAAGTGGGTTTTTGGAAGGTAATCACTTGTAAAATTGCCTCATACAAGGGCTTTAAAATGTTTTACTACTTGAGCTAGCACCCATATGTACCAATGTATTCGTATGTTGAGCAATGCCATCGAACTATCTAGGTGTAAATGTTTCTAACCACCATTCACATACGGATCTTGTTAACAGTCATGTAAGAGTGACCAACCATCGCTCTAGTTGGCTCATTCAACTCATCATTCTCATGTGGCATTAGACATTAAATAGTTTTTGGTTTTTCACAAATATTCTTGTGATGTACAAAAATCTAGTGTTCTGAAAGTGGTTGCGATCACGAAAGAATGGGCATTCAATATAACGCTACAAGGGGTAACATTTCCATGGTAAATAGGCCCTTTAAATAGAACCCTGTGATACGAATATGCATCCGTTGGGAGACACGACCACAATACGGGGATGATGAGCTCGACAACCTCCGGGGTATCTCAAAGATTATGTTCGGAACTAGTAATTAGTCAGTCTTAGTTATTTTATATCGTTATGTAGTTTATTTACTTTAGGGGATGTTAGCGTATTAATTTGTTTGAGGGGGTAAAAAGTGTCTTTTCTATCTTTAGTTGCACTACAAAAGCTAGTCAGTCCATCGTATTTTCTCAGCAATTGAATCAAATCTGTGTTTTTGGGTTCAAAACCCTAATGTGTGTGTGTGGTGTGTGCCCGATCGATAGAAACTTACTATCAGTTGGTGCTTTCATTGAATTCGACCATTCTCAACTGGTGATTTCCCGATAACGACGATGACGATTGAAGATTTGACCAAGAAAGTAGTCAATTGACGGAGACAATGAACAAGGGCTTCGCAGCATAGTTGTGAATTCCGTTCCGTTCCGGACCGGAACGTTCCGATTTCAAGATAAAACGGATCGGATCAGCGATCGATTCGTACCAGTGCAAATTCCAGCCCGTCCCGTGGTGTTCCAGGTCATTCCGGTGAGTTTCGGCCAGACCCGCCAGAGGTTCGAACCCTAGTCTACCTGCATGGAATCCAGCAAGTCTCCGTTGGGCCAAGATGCATTTTGAATTAACTTTGGCTTTTAAACATATAGTATCTTTTAACTGTCATTTAATGTAAGTTCTCATTTAATGTAACTTCCATCTACGATAAATGTAATTCTAGCAACATATGTGCTCAGATGCCATTAAATGCAATTTCAATCAAATACTAATTAAATGTTGAAAATTTTCTCAATTATTTTTTTTTTTGAAAAAAATGTTCTTTTGATAAATGAAGCTTAATTTTTACTTATAAAAAAAGTGAAATTTTTAGAAAATATATATATATATATATATAACATATATGTGTGTGTATGTGTTTTTTTATCGAATTAATAATTTAAATTTATAAAAGTCACATGTTGACATAATTTAGATGATATTTTTCTTATAATATTGGATATATGTAATATCATAAAAAGTGTGGTAAAATCCGGAACGGATCGCCGTTCCGTCCGGATCCAGGATCGTCCCGCTCCAAGAGAAAAACGGAACGGGGACCGGAACGGTTTTCACAACTATGCTTCGCAGACCTGAACATGAAGTTTGCCGACCTTGAGACGAGGATGACTGCTCCCGAAAATCGACCGCAACCGCTGCCACAAGGACCACCGCAAACAGAGTCATCCCCGTCATCAACTGTTGCACCACAAGAACCAGCATCAAATTTGCACCACCCTTCAGGCATGCATCACAACGATTTACGGGGCGCCGCTGAATTCTCTTAAGCAGGCTCACTCAGAACCACTCCCAGTTCCTACAATCTCCGGCGAGGGACGACTACCCGGATCCTCGCTCCCGACGCTGCAACTGCAGACGCCGTTCACCACAATGGCGAACCCACCAAACTCCTTCAATCGGCCGGCGTACCCACCAGCCGCATCCTACAACAACAACAATCAGACTGTGCGGGGAGAGCCTTCCAACTTCGGTGGCTCTTTGTCTCGCAGAGGGTGCTAGGGCTTCACAATCATCTGGGCTAAGTTCAACCATTGACCCACCAACACTGTCCTCTTATTTGGGGACAACTAATAAGGTTCATGCCATTACTTCCCATCCAACTATTTATGGTTCCTATTGTACCCAACAGCCAACTCACCAACGCACTCACTTGAGTGCGGATGCGCGCAACCACAAACTCCGCGTGGAAGCACCAAAATTTTCTAAAACGGATCCCAATACTTGAATTTCTAAGGTCCAGCAGTACTTTAATTATTTTCAGATAACTCAAGAAGAACGGCTTCAACTTGTTGGCGTGTTACTGGATGGAGAAGCAACAGACTAGTTCCGCTATAAGAAGTACGGATTTTTGACTTGGATCACTTTTCTTGAAGAGGTAAAAGTTCGCTTTGATCACAATTACTATCACAATTATTTTGGATAGTTAACTAAATTGCGCCAGGAGACTACTGTTCTAGCCTATCAAGCCGCCATTGAGAAGCTACTAAATAATATTGGTCCCACACTCGATCCGCAGTTGATCGACATGTTTGCGTCAGGGCTCAAAGCGCCACTGGGACGCGAGTTAGGTTTCCATAAACACAGGTGAAAGTGTGAGTGTGCATGTGGTAATGCAGCTAAGATACTCTAGAAGAGGGGGGGGGGGTTGAATAGAGTATGCCAACTTTTTGCAAAACTTGCTGGGAAGATGGAATCTTGTGAAAACTAGTGAAGTTCAAGGCCTTGAAAACAAGTTCAAGACCTTGGAAGATATGCTGTTTGTAATAAAGAAGATAAGCCTTTTTCAAGGCCTTGAAAACAGTTTCAAACCCTTGAAAAACAGTCAGTTGTGTATGCTGCAAGAATTAAGAAAAATAATGAACTGTAAATGCAAGAGACAGATGATTTATAGAGTTCAGTCCACTTGGACATACGTCTCTACCTCAGGGATCTTCTCCCTACAGAATTTTCAACTCAATTATTATTAATAAAAAGCTAAGCCCCAGATCTCAAGCACAGAGAATTGCCTTACTATGTTACAGCTTGGGTTCTCCCTAACCTATCTAGTATTTGCTCTAGCTAACTGATTAACTAAGAATTCTCTATTGTTCACTTTGAACAATCCTTGAGAATAAAGATAGAAATAACACAGAAATGATCTACCAATAAAGCACAATACAGAAGAACACTTAGTGTATAGAAACTGCAGTGAAGTATGCAGTGTTCTTCTGTGAATGGATTGGAAGAATGATGAACTTCTTTGATGCTTTTCAATCCAGAACTCTTTCTATCTTTTTGCCCGTTGAGTGTTGTGTCCTGTTGCTTCAGAATTGAGCTCCATTTAAACTTCAAACAGCTCTGAATATCTTCCCAGATTTTAAGCAACAAATCTCCTATTTTGTAGGCAACAGACTTTGACTCTTTGACAATCTTCTCCAATGATTAAGTGATCACAATCCTCAGAGATAATGTCGTGATCTTGCATTTTAATAGGTTGAGAAGCTGTCAAGTCATTAAGATCAAACACATAATCATCTTCCTGATTATTTCCTTCCCTGCATAAGTCAGATTAGGAAATAATCTTTGCACACTTGGGAAATAAAATCTCCTGCAAAAGCATAGTCAAACAGATGATATTCTATGTTCAAAACGAGTTAGGATACTTTGTCTTTCATCATCAAATAACAGTAAATCAAGTAAATGAAGGATACAAAAGGAATCAACTCAGAGAGTTTGTAGAAAACTCCCCCTGAGAATGTTCTTCACAGGTTAATCAGTTTCAAGGCTTTGAATCCAGTTTCAAGGCCTTGAAAAATAGCTAAACTATTTTCAAGCCTCTGAGAACTGATTCAAGGCTTTGAAAGCCGGTTCAATGCCTTGAGATAGTTAAACTATCTCAAGCCTTGCACAACCTGATCTTACAATCTCCCCCTTGATGAAAGACAAAAACCAAATTCTGTTTGATCCTTAGTCTCTGCAGAAAATACTGATTAGTTCACCATGCATAATAACATAGTAATTCCAAAAAGATCCAACTTATTCAATTACCAGCAGAAGGTAAGCAGTTCAGCAAATAACAAATAACAGCAAAGAAAATAAATCCTAAAACCTAGAATTTCTCCCCCTTTTTGACTTTCATCAAAAAGATAGAGAGGGTGTTGGATAAAATGTTTGGAAAGTTTTGAAAACTTAAAGAAAAACTTTAAGAAGAGAGAATGGGGAAGAAAGAGTAGGCATGATTAAGGTTTTGGGTCTTCTTCTCCATCTTGATCTCCTTCTTCTTTATCACTGTCTTCCGCATCAGTTTTGTCCTGCACTTCTTGTTCCTCTTCATCCTTACCAGCAATAGTTACTTCTTCAGTCTTGTCCTTTGTAGCAACCTTTGGAGATTTCTTCTTTTTATTCAAAGTAATCAGCAGGTCATCTGAGTCAGGACTATTGACTTCAACTCCTTCCTGTGAAGCTTGTTCTGCCACCTGCTTTCCCTTATCTGAGACTGGAGCAACTTCTTCCTGGTTTGAATGTTCACTAGGTAGATCCTTGTGAGAGTCTCCTTTATTTGTACCTTCATCATCCTGAGGAACATCAATCAAAGTCATGCTTCTGAAGATGCTTTCCACCATGTACTTGACTTGCCCCATATCAGTTTCAAGTCCATAAACAGTTTCTTTGATGTCCTCCAAATCCAACTCCAACCCATCAAGTCTCTGATTGTCTGTAGCCTGGGAAGTCTGACTTGAAGTGGGAGTCAAGTTCTTGGGCTTAAGAAACTTCTTTGCACCCAGTTCTTCTTCAGTCAAATCTGAGTATAAATTCCAAGTTTTTGCCTTAGTCTTTATCACTCCAATTTTCTCAAAAGCTTTCTCATTAAGCATTCCAAAACCATAAGTAACTGATTCCTCTCCACCAATTTGAATCTCAAAGTGTTCAAAGAACAAAGTGAGCATATTAGCATAGGGTAGAGGGTGTTTCCTTTGACCGGTAAGGCTAAAGAGAATATGTTCAATCACTAGTTTGGGAAGATCAATCTCATAGCCATGCATAAACAGATACATGATGTGCAGCATCCTTTCAGTTACTAGTTGTCTAGAGTGCTCTCTGGAAAAAATACACCTAACCAAAATGGTGTAAAGGACCTTGGATTCAACATTTAACACAGAATGTGTTACCTGTTTGGCTGAGGAGGAAAAGTTTGGAAGAAAGAACTCATCTTTGGCTAGCTTCACAGTTTTTGTCTTAGGAGGATGATTACTAGTGTTGTACCTCTTGGGACAGCCTAGCACATTTGCAAATTCAGAGTGATCCAATTCAATTTCTATCCCAACAACTCTAGATTTGATCACCAAGTGTGCAGATCTCTTAACTTGTGTCATGTCCTGATAGAAAAGTCTGGTGAGTCTAGGATAAGCTAACTCTTTAGGATTCAACATAACCCACAGAGAAATTTTCTTTAACATAGAGATGCACTTAAGTTTCATGTGTTCCACCATATGCATATTGATCATGCTACAGAAACCAATAGATCTGGAAGCAAAACCATCTAACCACTGACCTTTGGAGATGTTTGAGACAAACCAAGTTTCATCAGGAGGTGTGTTCTTTGTTGAGATCTTTGAATAAATCTGCAGGGCCTTCTCCAAGTGATCTCCTGGTTGTTCTTCTGTCACATTTCCTTTCCCTTTTTCTGCTTGAGTTTCCTTCTTCTTCCTCAACTTATTGGAACTGGGGATCTCTGTTTCATGTTGCTTCTCTGTAACAGCCTTCTCTTGCTGCTTCTTATTCTTTTCTTTGGAGGAAGTTGTAACCCTCTTGACTTTCTTCTTGGGTGGAGGAAGATCGGGAACTGCCTCTGCACTAGGAGTTCTAGAGCTAGAGTCTCCACTAACTTCTTTAACTTCATCCACTGTCGCCTTTATTTTCTTCTCTGAAACAGGTTTTGATCCTCCAGCCATCTTGATTCTACATGAGGCTCTCCTTGTGCTCATTAGGGTTCGAGAGAAGAATTGAGAGAGGTGGGAATGATACGGAGAGAAGAGAAGAGAAGATAAATACTAAGAGAGTTTGAGTTTCAAAAGGAAACTAGAATATCTCTCTGATCTCAAAAGATTTGCAATAATCAGAGAGAATTCAAATCTTTTAGGCCTTTGGAAAATAAAATATTTTAATACTATTTTTGGCCAAAACGTGTTATTGAAAAAGGTAAGGGCTATATTGAGCAAATATCTACAGACATATCACCTAATACAGAATGATCCAGTTTATTGACTACTAGAATGGCAGACTCATTTTCAAGGCTTTGAAAATGTTTTCACGGTCTTGAAATGCTGTAAAATTGCAACAGATTAAAATCAAAGCTTTGAAGTGATTTTCAAGGCTTTGAAAATCAGTTCAAACCTTTAAAAACACATACAACTTACCTTTCTTTACCTGATGCTCCCCCTAAACCAATGAATCTTTATATAGCATTCCCAATTCTAATCTTAGAGCTGAGAACCTTTCGTCTGCTAATGGTTTAGTGAAGATATCTCCAATCTGCATGTTAGTAGCAACAAATTCAAGAACAATATCACATTTCTCAGCATGATCTGATGAAATGGTGTCTGACATCAATGTGCTTGGTTCTTGAATGTTGAACTGGATTCTTTGTAATTGAAATTGCACTGGTGTTATAACACTTGATAGGTATGCTTCTGAAGTCAAATCCAAGGTCTCTAAGCTGTTGAGCAATCCATAGTACTTGTGAGAACATGCTCCTGCAGCTATATAGCTGTTGATAGAGAAACTGAATTATGTTTCTTTGAATGCCAACTGATCAAGGATGATCCAATAAATTGGCAAGTTCCTGAAGTGCTTTTCCTATCAACTTTGTAACCTGCAAAGTCAGCATCTGAAAATCCATGCAATGATAAGTTAGAATGTCTTGGATAACAAAGCCCTTAGTCTTTGGTACCATTGAGATATCTGAATATTCTATTCACAGCAGTCAAGTGTGATTCTTTTGGATCAGTTGGAAATCTAGCACACATACATACACTAAACATAATATTTGGTATGCTTGCTGTGAGATAGAGTAATGATCCAATCATACCTCTATACTCTTTCACATTAACACTCTTACCAGATTCATCTTTGTCTAAGGACAGTGTAGAACTCATATGAGTCTTGGCTTCTTTACATTGAGCCATGCTATATTTGCTTATTAAGTCTCTCGTGTACTTGCTTTGATGCAGAAAGATGCCCTTCTTCAATTGATGTATTTGAAGTCCTAGGAAGAAGTTCAGCTCTCCCATCATGCTCATTTCAAATTCTCTGCTCATAAGACTTGAGAATTCTCTGCAAAATTGATCATTAGTAGCTCCAAACAAGATATCATCAACATAGATCTGAACTACAAGCAAATTATTCTTTATGAAAAGATTATTGTCTACTAATCCTTTTTTGAAATCATTTTCAAGCAAAAACTTTGACAAACATTCATACCAAGCTCTTGGAGCTTTTTTTAAACCATAAAGAGCTTTCTCAAGTTTGTAGACATGATCTGAAAAATTGTCACTTTCAAAACCAGGAGGTTGTGCTACATAAACTTCTTCCTGTAAGTAGCCATTCAAGAAAGCACACTTCACATCCATTTGAAACAGTTTAATGTTCATGTGAGATGCAAATGCAAGAAAAATTCTAATTGCTTCTAACCTGGCAACTGGAGCAAAAGTTTCCTCATAATCAATACCTTCTTCTTGGTTGTAACCTTGAGCAACTAACCTTGCTTTGTTTCTGATCACTTTGCCACTTTCATCCAACTTATTTATGAACACCCATCTGGTACCAATGACAGAATGGTTTGTAGGTGGAGGAACCAGGTTCCAAACCTTATTGCTTTCAAACTCATTAAGTTCACTTTGCATAGCAATGATCCAGTCTGCTTATTGTAATGCTTCCTTCACAGTTTTAGGTTCTACAAGAGAGATAAAAGCATTAAAAACACATAAGTTCTTCAACTGTGATCTAGTTTGTGTACCAGTGGTTGGATCTGAGATGATATCGTCAACTGGATGATATGATAGATATTTGAATCTCTTTCTTGGAGACCATGGTTCAGGATCTCCATAGATCTTCTCTGGTCTTGAAGTAGTGGCTTTGTCACTTGTATCCTTATGATCCTCTTTTTCAAGGCTCTAAGGCTTATTTTCAAGGCCTTGAGCACGGTCTTGAAACTGTCTTCTGTTTTCTTCTGTGCCTTTCTTGAATTCCAGTGGATTCTCAGTCTCTTCCTCTGATTCATGCTTGTTCAAATTCAAGTCTGCAAAACTTTCACTCAAAGAACCATCATAGCTTTCATCAAAAATAACATGAATGCTCTCTTCAACCAGTTTGGTTCTTTTATTGTAAACTCTATAAGCTTTGCTATCCAGAGAGTAACCAAGAAAGATACCTTCATCACTCCTTGCATCAAACTTACCAAGATTGCCTTTTCCATTGTTGTGGATAAAACAAGTACATCCAAAGGGTCTGAAGTATGAAACTTTTGGCTTCCTCCCTTTCAATAGTTCATAGGGGGTCTTCTTCAGAATAGGTCTGATCAAGCCCCTGTTCACTATATAGTTTGCTGTATACACAGCTTCTGCCGAATAATGTTTTGGCAGCTTGCTCTCAAGAAGCATTGTCCTTGACATATCTTCAAGAGTCCTGTTCTTTATTTCATCAACATCATTCTGTTGAGGAGTTCTTGGAGCAGAAAAGTTGTGAGTAATACCATGCTTATCACAAAACAATCAAATTCTAATTGATCAAATTCTCTACCATGATCACTTCTAATTGAAGCTACAGGTATGTTTTTCATAGTTTGAAATTCTCTGCAAAGCTTTGAAAATTCAGAGAGGGCTTCAGATTTTTCTTTGAGAAACATAACCCAATATATATAGAGAAATCATCTACAAAAACTAGCATACACCTTTTACCTTTTGGAGTAGGAGTTCTCATAGGACCACAAAGATCCATATGAAGAAGTTCAATATGTCTAGTTGTACTTACAAACTTATTTGGCTTGAAGGAGCTTCTGGTCTGCTTTCCCTGGGCACAAGCCTTGCACAATTCATCTTCTTTGAACTTAATGGATGGCAATCCTCTTACTAAGTCTTTGGAAATCAACTTGTTCAAAGTGTGCAAACTGATATAACAAAGCTTCATGTGCTAAAGCTTTGAATCCTCTTTCAAGACCTTGAGACACTTCAAACTTTCACCTTCAACTTTATTAGTCTGAAAGGTATAAACATTGTTTGATCTAGAGGTTGTGAGAATGCAATCTACTGATTTCTCATTTTGCACCACACACTTCTCTTTATCAAAGATAACTTTGTTGCCATTATCACAAAGCTGAGATACACTAAGCAAGTTAAATTTCAAACCATCAACTAGATATACATCAGAGATAGAGTTTTCAGAATTTGTACCAACTTTGCCAATACCAAGAATATTGCATTTTCCTTTGTCACCAAGTGTAATTGAACATTCATATTGCTCTTTCAATTCTGAGAATAGAGATCTCTTTCCACTCATGTGTCTTGAGCAACCACTGTCCATAAACTACTTCTGTTCTTTGATGTTGGTGACAACCTGCACGTACCAATCACTGCCTTACTCAGCTGTTAGATCAAGTGTTGAATTTGGATTCATATTCAGGATCAACCATGTTAGGTGTTCTAACCCCTTTAGGAAACCAAATTTTCTTAACTTGTCCCTTGAGTTGAAAAGGAAAAGTGTTCCTCATTATGTGAGGGTCTCTTCTTCTAAAAGGACAAGTCTTTTAACATTACCAGTTTTTCAACAGTAATGACATTTAGGAGAAGTTCTATTTCCATCTTTCACAAATCTGGTAGTGTTCTTTCTTGGAAAGTTTGGATAGAATCCAATACCAGCTTTGTGAACAGACTGTGAACTTCCTCCAAGAATCAAGTTCAACTTGTGTTCTGATCCAGCAAGCCTAACTTTGATCAGTTCAGATTCTTAAAGTTTCTCAGTAAGAATAGTCTTTTGTTTATCATCAACTTGATGTTTCAGATTAACAAGGTTGTTATTCATTAAAGAGTTTTCAGTGACTACTTCTTTGACTTGTGTTTGCAAGGCTTTGAAACTGGTTTTCAAGGCCTTGAAATCACTGTCAGTTTTCTTCTGAGAGATTTCAAGATTCTGATTTAGGCAAACAATTTGTAATTTCTCTTTTTCTTGCTCATGAACTTTTTATTTCAAAAATCTGACCTCTTTCAGATAATCTTCATCATTTAAAAGCATTGTTCTGAGATAATATGAAAGAGCTTCTTTCGGTTTTGAGATCAGACAGTTTACCATTACCTCAATGTTCTTCTCTGAAATTTTATCATGTTTGGCCATGAAGCATAGGTTGGCATGTTATTCTTCTGATTCAGATTCACTTGAACTATCTGAATCACTCCATGAAGCTATCATAGCTTTCTTTCTTCTGTCATGGTCTTTCTTTTGAAAGCTCTTGCTTTTCTTGTGTGGACAATCTCTTATCAAATGTCCAGCATCACCACATTCAAAGCAGTTCATAACCTTTGATTTATTAGGTGAAGAAGACTTACCTTTGTAGTCCTTGCTACTGGATGGTCTATGTTTTTCTCTGTTGAAGTCTTTGTTTCCAAAGTTTTTCTTCATTTTGAGAATCCTTGTCAAGGCTTTGGAAATCTAAGAATATGGATCTTCATCATCACCATCCTCAGTTTCAAGGCTTTGAATTCTCTCATTCTCTTTGGCTTTGAGGGCTAAGTTCTTGATACTTTATGGGAGCTCTCCATCAGCTTCATTCATAGATATTTCATGTGTCAGGAGCTTCCCTTGTAGGTCATCAAGTTGTAGAGTTGAGAGATTTTGAGCTTCTTCAATTGATGTGGTCTTTGGTTCCCAATTTGCTGTTGGAAGACTTCTTAGTATCTTCCTCACATTTTCTTCATTGGAAAAGTGTTTTCCCAATGAATCAAGGTTGTTAACAATGTCTGTGAACCTCTTGAACATGTCTCTTATAGACTCATCTGCATTCATCTTAAACAGCTCATACTGCCTGAGATATATGTTGATCTTGGTTTGCTTTACTTGACTGGTTCCTTCAAAAGTTACCACAAGTTTATCCCAGATTTCTTTGGCAGTAGTGCAGCTTGAAATCCTGTTGAATTCATTTGTACTCAAAGAACAATATAAGATGTTAATAGATTTGCAATTCTTAGAGAATTGCTCTAATTCAGAAGAGGAGAGTGAATCTTCAGATTTGGGAGTTCTAACCCCATCTTTCTATGTGTAGAAAGTGTGAGGTCCATTCTGAATAATGGTCCAAAGATCTATGTCTTGATCAATGATGAACATTTTCATCAGGGCTTTCCAGTGAGCAAAATTTTCTCCACAAAATAGGGGAGGTCTGTTAGCAGCTCTTCCCTGTGAGAAACCACCATCACCTGCAGTACTCATGATCATCAGATGGTTAAATCTATACAGTGATACAAGAGTGTGCATGTGGTAATTCAGCTAAGATACTCTAGAAGGGGGGGGGGTGAATAGAGTATGCCAAATATTTGCAAAACTTGCTAGGAAGATGGAATCTTGTGAAAGCTAGTGAAGTTCAAGGACTTGAAAACAAGTTCAAGCCCTTGGAAGATATGATGTTTGTAATAAAGAAGATAAGCCTTTTCAAGGCCTTGAAATCAGTGTCAAACCCTTGAAAAACAGTCAGTTGTGTATGCTGCAAGAATTAAGAAAAAGAATGAACTTTAAATGAAAGAGACAGATGATTTATAAAGTTCAGTCCACTTGGACTTACGTCTCTACCTCAGGAATCTTCTCCCTCCAGGATTTTCAACTCAATTCTTATTAATCAAAAGCTAAGCCCTAGATCTCAAGCACAGAGAATTGCCTTACTCTGTTACAGCTTGGGTTCTCCCTAACCTATCTAGTACCTGCTCTAGCTAACTGACTAACTAAGAATTCTCTATTGTTAACTTTGAAAAATCCTTGAGAATAAAGATAGAAATAACACAGAAATGATCTACCAATAAAGCACAATACAGAAGAACACTTAGTGTGTAGAAACTGCAGTGAAGTATGCAGTGTTCTTCTGTGAATGGATTGCAAGAATGATGAACTTCTTTTATGCTTTTCAATCCATAACTCTTTATCTCTTTTTTCCCGTTGAGTGTTGTGTACTGATGCTTCAGAATTGAGCTCTATTTAAACTTCAAACAGCTATGAATATCTTCCCAGATTTTCAGCAACAAATCTCCTATTTTGTAGGCAACAGACTTTGACTCTTTGACAATCTTCTACAACGGTTAAGTGATCACAATCCTCAGAGATAATGTTGTGATATTGCATTTGAATAGGTTGAGAAGCTGTCAAGTCATTAAGATCAAACACATAATCATCTTCCTGATTATTTCCTTCCCTGCATAAGTCAGATTAGGAAACAATCTCTGCACACTTAGGAAATAAAATCTCCTGCAAAAGCATAGTCAAACAGATGATATTCTATGTTCAAAATGAGTTAGGATACTTTGTTTTTCATCATCAAATAACAGTAAATCAAGTATATGAAGGATAGAAAAGGAATCAACTCAGAGAGTTTGCAGAAAGCTCCCCCTGAGAATGTTCTTCAAAGGTTAATCATTTTCAAGGCTTTGAATCCAGTTTCAAGGCCTTGAAAAATAGCTAAACTATTTTCAAGCCTCTGAGAAGCTATTCAAGGTTTTGAAAGCTGGTTCAAGGCCTTGAGATAGTTAAACTATTTCAAGCCTTGCACAACCTGATCTTACAACAGTCAGTGGGGCACGCTTTCTCCTTGGCACGGGAGTTAGAGGCATCCATGACCGAGACGGTGTCCGTTTTGGATACTTATCAGACACCGGGACAACTTTAGGAAAAATCTTTGTCGGTCACTCATGTCACCACCTCCGCACTTCCTCTGAAAACTCTGTCGACTGCTTCCACACCACTGCTTAAGAGGCTCTCGTATGACGAGCAACAGGAACGACAGCGTATGGGATTATGTTTCAATTGCTATCAAAAGTATTTTTTCGGCGAAAAATGCGAGGGCAAATTCCTACAATTGGGGAGTGACGACACATATTCTAATGACATCGTCGCTACAGCCAGTGCGGCGAGCCTTTTCTCCATTCGCAATAGTGATCAGGCGGGCGCTTTCTGACTTTTGGGTCACGTTGGGGGCCGTGAGGTGTCCGTACTCATCGACAGTAGTTCTACTGAAAACTTCATACAGCCTGAATTGGCAGAGGGGCTACACTTACCTATACGGAGTACGCGACCTTTCAAAGTCGTCGTCGGTAATGGAGAGTACCTCCATTGTGATTCGATAGTTGGACCGGTCGATTTTCTCATGCAGGGACACACATTTCTGGTTGACTTGTTCGTTTTGGAGCTCCCTGGATCAGAGGTCTTTTTGAGTATTCCGTGGCTGGAACAGTGCGACAGGACAGACACAAATTATGCCACGATGACAATGTCATTCCAGCATGGGGACTTTTATGTGACTATGCAGGGGTTGACGAAAGCAGCTCTGGGTGCTCATCGCTCTTATTTACGCCTTGAGGACAAGGCGTTTGTCAAGAGGGGGGAGTTGGTACAGATATGCATCCGTTGGGCGACACGGCTACGAGACTGGGAGGACGAGCTCGACAACCTCCGGGGTATCTCAAAGATTATGTTTGGAACTAGTAATTAGTTAGTCTTAGTTATTTTAAATCGTTATGTAGTTTATTTACTTTAAGGGGAGGGTAGCATATTAATAGGTTTTAGGGGGGTAAAAAATGTCTTTTCTATTAGTTGCACTACAAAAGCTAGTCAGTCCACCGTATTTTCTCATCATGCAATTGAATCAAATTTGTGTTTTTGGTTCAAAACTCTAGTGTTTGTGTGTGTTGTGTGCCCGATCGATAGCAACTAGCTATCACCCTGAATGTCAAAAATGTTGGAATTTATCAACTCTGTCCCAAACCTTCAGATCAGGGAAGTTTCTTCTTTCACTACAAAAACTGGAAGCATACTACAAGTTATTGAGATTGATGTGTCAGATTGAAATTTACTGTATGAGATACTGGAGTGTGCTAAGTTGCCGAACGTGTGTTATATTGGAGATCTAATTATAGGGAGTTGATTTTTACACAAGTGAAAAAAACTTCTTTCACAACAATTTAGTTACCGTGAGATGCCTGCAATAATCTAGGAGCACCTCATTGAAGATTGCACAGAGATTTTGAGCAATTCCAGCCACAACCACGTGATTGTCAATGTTATATATTGGTAATCCATCATTAAAAATACGCATTGATAATAAGAGTGGGAACCGACTCAGGTAATGAATTCAGATGTTTTATGTGGTTCTTGTTAGATGTTTTATGTGGTTCTTGTTTGATGAAGTGTTGATGAAAGTGTTGATGAAAGTTCTTCTTCTTACTGGCGACGGCACACGTCTTGATGAAAGTGTTGTCCTGGCGGGTGAAAGGCTATTTGAGTAATCCGATGCTCTGTATGGTGGCGGTCCATAGCTTTATCATGGTAAATCTCGAGAGACCATCTGCGTACGTTTAGGGAGGCTACGGCGCCAGTGGTGAAGTTGAGCTTGCATACCATGAAGTTGAAAAGAATAGTGATGGATGACCAAGCGGGTGAGGACGACCTTAAAAGTGATCTAGTTCCTCCATGGCAGAACCACGCGTCCTTGAACACTTGCTCCATCGCCGTCTCCTCCTCTGCCACCTCATGTTCCGACGCCACATCGAGTTCTAGATCTTCTTCTCTCTTGACCATTATGGATGATGATGACGACTAATCGAATGTAACTCCTCTTCCTTCCTTCCGAGAAGAAGAAGAAATCGATGATAAATATAGAGACTGTTGGTGATTGTAAGATCTCATTGTTACCCCTTCCCTTGCCCACTAATAATAAGTATCACACTTCCTCTCTCGGGATATTCTATGTGAAAGTATTAGCAGGCTGGAATTTCTAATAATACAACACGAAAACCCGAAAGACTAATTATTTCTGACCCCTAACAACCTGTTCACATTTTGAGTTTCTTCCGATATTGTTCCCTTACGCACAATAAAAATCTTAATTTAGCTATGTTGTTGCCGTGTACTTCAAGAACATTGCAGCGAACATAAACTATCGTTGAGATTTGATATCAAAGTTAGAACCTTCCTTCTCCAAAACTAAATTAAGTTGACACTAAAATTTCATTTTTCTGCTTACCTATATGTTGTCTTGTTATGTGGGTGAAAGACCCAAATCAGTTTTTAAATTTTTTCAGCATGTATTCTTCCTTGGAAACGGTTGCTCGTGCAATTGAAATCCACTGTTTAGATATCAGATCATTGTTTTCATATTGTTCGGATTTTAGAAAGACAAACATGCCTGGACGTGAACTGGTCTGTCTCCTCAGTCCTCTCTGCCACTACTAATACTTATTGGTTGAAGGAATCTAAATGATTAACATATTAAATAACTTAATTAATTAATCTCTACTATATAAAAGGTTGAAGAGTTCCTAACCTATAGTGGTTCCTAACCTTTTCGAAATTCCTAAAATACCCCTACCTACCTTATGCACGTAATTTTGATCTTGGTTCTGAAAAGTCACACCGCTTGGGCACGGGCGCCGTTTCACGAGCAGACTCCTTCAGAAGATAGAACCGTCAATGTAACTTCGGAACCCTTTTTTTCTTCAGTCAGTGCGTGGCTTAGTAGGGAACAAACTCTCTCATGGAGTTCTTGAACATCAGACGTCGTTCAGGGATCGATCTCAAACACAGTGTGTTGTGGAAGTTTTCCCCTTAACACACCCTAAACAACAAATTCAGTACTGAATCCTGAATTGACATAAGGGATGTAATCGACCCAAATATAGCCGAACTTCCTTTTACAAGGTCGCCTTCCTGTGCACCATGGTTGGAGAACGTCATGCCTGATCAATTTTGATTTTACTACCAGGTGCTCAATCGTAAAAGTCTGTGTGTGATGAACTTTTGTCTGGTCGTTAATTTTATGCTATACCCTACGCAATACTATTTTTCTCTTGATTAATTAACATGTATCTTGTATATGGCTCCATTGTGTACACAATATCCAAATTCTCAGGTGCATATGGTTAGCTCTTAAATGTTGTCTTCCCTATCTTACCGGAAACGCTGAATTGGCCGTGTTTCACGTTCCTGGGTCAAACGATCTGAAACGGTACGTCTGCGATCTGGAACACAAATCGGGCAATCCGAAATCCTTAACAAAATCAGGAAGAAGATAGCTTAATTTCGATGATCGTCAGATTATTTTATAGTTTATCTGCCTATTTCATGACTTTTTATTTATGGTTTCTTCCTCTATGCAGCAGTTATTTTAGTTAATCAATCAAAGTTGGACTACAACAGATATTTATTTGAGTATTTTTTTCAAATGTGCTAATACCCACTTTTGTGTATTTGTCATTGAAGCAACTTATGTGTGTAGTTATACAAAGATAGATAGGTACGACCATGCCTTATACTATAGGCCATTTGGAAGAAGTCTACCCCATCGTATCTTGGTAATTTAGGTTTTTCCTTTATGAATTTCTACCACTGAACTTCAAATACACAAAATATTGCTTTTGCTATTTTATGCATATTTTCCTGCTTTACAATGGATGGTGTTTTAGGGTATTTTTGCAAGTGCAAAGTTGAGTTTGACAACAACAAAACCACATACTCTATGGGTGTTTGGGTACTAAGGTGTTCGTGGTTTTAAGTTTGAAACACTTGTGGTTTTGTAATGGTATTGTTGGTATTCTTCTAGCTTACTGGAATTTCCGTTTCACTCTAGACTTCCTTTTAAATGATTTCAAAGGCCTGGTTTCCAAGCCTCCCTCATGTCACATTTCACTTTCTTTTATCTTTATTGGTACTGCCCCTACACGGATATATCTTTTATCCTTTTCAATTCTGTAAGATACCCTAGCGATGAAATTACATGGGGGTATGTTACAGAATAAATTTGTTAGGAAATTCGATCTGGTAATGTTTAGTAGATGCCATTTTATATTCAGCTTCCCTTTTTGGTTGAATTTGAAGAGGAACAACCTTGCATAAATATGTCCGCTCTTGACATTGGTATCAGGATCCTCTGTCGGAAAACCTGAATAGATTGGAGAAAGCCCTTCTTCACTACACAAACGTAGCCTGACGGACAAACTTGTTGAGTGAAAATGTATCAAACTAGCTATGCCTTCTCTTTAATTTTCATATCTTAGACATGGCACTCAACAGTGAATCAACTATATACTAATTCTTAGTATTTGGGAAAACTTGAAAACATATGAGTCTTTTTCACTTTCACGTCGAACTTTTTATGAAACTTTTGTTTTATACGCTTACTTACCATTTTTAAATTGGTTGCATTCTGAGGTAGTAAGCAACCAATGGGTTTTTTAATTTCTAGGTTGACCAATGGATTTTTCGCACTACCTCTATTATAAGGTCTAGCCCTTTGTAGATATATCTACAAGTTTTACTAAATTCGAAGATTATGTCGTAGCAGTTAGGTAACAAGCTGCTTCTTTAGCAGGCAGAGAGGCAATTGCATTTTCGATTAAGCCCTTGACTAGGTTGAGGCTTCACTTGGGTTCTACGATAAGCTTGTTTTGTTCTTGTTGTTAGAGCTCTGCTTTAACTCATGTCAAACCTTTCCACTATAGATGACTTTTGAGTGATTACCGTGGGATTTAGATGGGTGTAATACAGTTTTCATATTGAGTTGGTGGCTTGGGGCTATTGTCGGATGTTCTTTAGTTGTTATTATGTGTATTGTTTTATATATTTCTTTGTGTTAACAATATTTTTTTATAGGACAAACGACACTAAACCTATATGCAGTTTGAACTTGTGAGACAAATAGCCTCTAACCGTTAAAATGATCAGATTAAATTAACAAAATTTACTGTAATACCCATCATAGGAGGTCACATGATGGCTGTAACACCCATCATGTGATGGCTATTATAGTAAATTTCGCTTATTTAATCTAACCCTATTTGGAGGCTATTTGTCACAAAATAAAAACAATATGGAGTTTTCTATGAAATTGAAGTGCTGGAGATTTAGTGTCACATGTGTCAAACTGCATATAGGCATTGTCTGATGTTCTTCAGTTGTTCTGTGTATTATTTAATATATTTATTTGTGTCAACGATATTTTTTATATTTATATTACGTGACAGTCCTATGAAGATACCAATGTCAACAAATGTTTAAATAAGTATTTGATCTATTATTTTAGTTTTTCGTGTTTACCATACATCGTCTTTGACTTCTGAAAGAGAAAGCAAAGAGACGAAAAGATAGAATGATAAATAATCAGTATTCCGGGTTACAGAAAGGTTTTTCTTTAGTACTATCTATTTTATCTGTTTTATTATCTCAGTATTAGCTGCGCTAAAGCACTCATTGATGACATATTTTGCAATGGTGTAAAGGAATATGATATACTCAGTTATCAGTATGAGCCTGGGCCGAAAGACCTTGGTGGTATTTCTATTCCTTGTACGTTTGTTTCATGACCGTAATGTATGAAGCAGATCATTGCGCCCCCTAAATACACATCATATCTTACTCATCATACTTTTCTTTACCTTATTGGTGAACTTACTTTCAATTGTTGAAATTGTGGACAGATAGAGCCTTTTTTGGTGGAACATTATATGCTCAGTTTGCAACGGGCTCTTCCACTCGCAACGCTTTAGGCGTGTGATTGAACTCCTAAAGAAACAAAGGTTAGAGGAAAATTGTTTTAATTTCCTCTATCTTACTTGAAGAAATCTCACAACAGAAAAAGAAAATATATCTTTTTCATGAGAAATGGATGAGAAGGTTTAATATTTGTACTTCATTGTGGAATTTGTGCATATAAGGTGTTAATGAGCTAAGGCTTAGATAGAGAAAAAGAAGCCCTCTTTAGTTGGCAATTGTTTTGTTGGGGATGCTGTAGCAGCAAACCTCTAGGAGAGAAAAATCCTATCTAATGAGTGGCACAAGAAATCCTTAATCGGGGAACGGGATTGGTGTCCTCATTACAGAGGAAGACAAACTTGCTCCGACAACTCAGCATGGAAAGGAATCTAATTTGAAACGAAAATATGAAAAAGAAAGGATTCTCAAGATATTGGACCCTGCAGGAGAGTTGGTCACATAGCCTTAAAGGACACTCATTCATTCCAGGGGACTTCCTTTCTAGGATTGGATTTGCAGATATGCAATTGACGAAGGATACCTCATGATACTTGAGAATGTAAATAATTCAGTTAGACTTCGTCCAGAGGAGATCATTAGTCTATTGGTACATAACAGGGAATTTAATTCCAAGTAGAAGTGATCATTTGTGTATTGGTGTTTCCTTTATGTTCAAACTTGAATGACATCTTAGTAGATGCAATTAAATCTCACCTCTATACAACTACTATAGGAGAACATGTCTCTGCTTAATCAAGCAAATACCATTGTATTTTGATTCCAGAATTAAGAAATGTAAATTTATGTACACTTGTTTGTAGAGGATATGATTTTTTCCATTGTGTAATGCTGTATCTTGAGTATTACTTCTCATTTTCGATCATTTCTGCTTACAAATCTGATGTAGCTTAACAAAATTTCAAAGATAAAGACCCACGTGCAGCGCACGTGCTGCCTACTAGTTAAGATAAACATATCATGCTTATAGTTTATGTATCAACAAGTCCCAATTAATTTCCCCAAAAAAAACAAGTCCACTTAATTGGAAGATAATTTGAATGTAACCAGTTCTCATGTGGTCCCATTGAGCTTTATACTATCATGTATGGAAGGATTACCATCGCGCACTAATAGTTCTTAAGGAGGACCAGATCGACCAATAAAAATCCAGGTTTTCTAAAAACAAAGAATAAAGAAAAACTAATATCGCTCAGTCAATCATTTTAGCAATTCTATTTAACGACAGAGTTACCAAACAGCCACTAAAATGAGCCTCGAAGAAAAGGTGTGAGTGGTTAAATAAGTCATATCTAACGAACATGACACCAAACTCGGCTAGCCGATATCTTCATTTGACACGGTTAGTGGAAAGGGAGTTAAGAAATGCACTATAATTTGTTTCGGGGAGAAAGTGAAAATAGCTAGTTGCCTTTGTGCCTTAATTTGGAGCAGAGTCACGTAAATTTGGTATTGAAATCTCAATCTAAACAGATGAGATTAAAAAAAACAATTCACAAAAGATGAACAAAAGAGGATGAGAAATTGCAGAGGAAATCTCAATTTCTTCATACTGCAAATGATACCATCAAAGAGATGATATCAGTGAGTTTGTTACAGAAGAAATCCAACAACCAACAGCAAATTGACATGTGTCCAAAGGATTAACGGAAAAAACAAAATACAAATAATAAAAGGAATGACATCGTTCCATATCAACGGTTAAGATTAGAAATAGAATATATCAATCCAACGGTAGCTGCTGTTCCATGCTTCATGTCATCAGTTTGGCATGACTTTCATTTTAGTCCATAGCTGCTAGCTGAATTGATGTAAATTCCAATAGCCCCCCTCAAGTTGGAGTGGGGTCAATGAGCACACCCAACTTGGAAAGTAAGTTGTGGAAAATAGGAGCTGTAAGTGGCTTGGTAAGACAATCAGCAAGTTGATCTGCACTACCAACTTTCTCAAGAACAATTTCTCCAGATTGAACCATGTCTCTAATGAGGTGACAGTCTAAATCAAAATGCTTAGTCTTGTCATGATAAACTGGATTGTTAGCAATATCTATAGCAGGTTTGCTATCACAAAAGATGACTGATCAATGCCAAGCTCAGTAATAAGAGATAAAATCCATATTACTTCACATGAAGTCACCGCTAAAGCTCTGTATTCAGCTTCAGCTGAACTTCTGGAGACAACCTGCTGCTTCTTGGATCTCCAAGACACAAGAGCTTTTCCCAGAAAAACCAAGTAACATGTGGTAGATCTCCTAGTGTCCAAGCAGCCTCCCCAATCTGAATCAGAGTAAGCTGAGACTGTAGAGTTTGTGGTAGCTGGAAAGAAGATACCTTGCCTTGGAGCTCTTTTAATGTATCTAAGCACATGATGTACAGAAACCAGATGATTTCTTGTGGGTTGTGAGACATACTGACTGAGTTTGTTTACCGCAAAGGTAAGATCAGGTCTAGTATGACACAGATAGAGCAGCTTCCCTATAATCTTCCTGTAGAGGGTGGTGTTGTCAGCGTCTAGAAACTCACTGTCAGAAGCACTAAGAAAGATTTGTGCCACCATTGGAGACGAAGCTGCTTTGTAATTCAGATAGCCAGTTTCTTCTAGCAGAGTGTAGGCAAACTTATGTTGACACAGAAAAATCCCATCAGTGTCTCTCTTGACTTCAAAACCCAAGAAGTAGTTGAGGTTTCCCAAGTATTTGAGTTGAAATTCATGATTGAGTGAAGACTTAAAAGCTTTCAGAGTGTGGATGTTAGTTCCAGCAAGGAGAATATCATCCACATATACCAAAATAATCACCAGTCCTTTCTCTGAATCTTGAAAAAAAAGTGTGTAATCACTTTTGCATTGTGTAAACCCCATTCTCAGCAGAGTCCCAGAAAACTTCTCAAAGCATTGCCTAGAGGTTTGTTTGAGACCATAGATGGCTTTTTTCAAGCTTACACACTTGATAACCTTGAGTACTAGAAGGGGAGTTGGATGTAAAGTCATAATACCCTTGAGGAAGATCCATGTAAACTTCTTCTTCTAGAGTTCCATGCAGAAAAGCATTATCTATGTCTAACTGCAAGAGATGCCAACCATTCAAAGCTCCCAAAGCCAGTACACATTTAAAAGTAACTTTGCCACTGGAGAAAAAGTTTCTGAAAAATCTATGCCTTCTACCTGTGCGTAACCTTTTGCAACTAATCTGGCCTTATGTCTCTCAATTGATCCATCAGCCTTGAGTTTGGTCTTATAAACCCATTTACATCCAATTGGTTTGTGATTTGGAGGTAATGTAGTGATGATCCAGGTATGATTTCTTTCCAAAGCAGAGATCTCTTGTTTCATGGCATCAAACTAGTGAGATTTGGAAATGGCTTCTCCAAAAGTTTTAGGTTCAGTGACTAATGTAGGTGAAACTACATTATTGGCTTGGGATTTGGATTTGGGTTTGGTAAGAACATAATCCCTGAAGTGAGAAGGGATTTGTGTTGTTCTAGTAGACTGTCTCCTTGGTGTGTTGTTAGGTATAGGAGGTGGAGAAGATTGTACATCAAAAGAAGGTGGTGATGTTGGATAAGAAATGAGATCCTCAATCAAAGAATCATTCTCAGTGTTGGCATTGGAGAGAGGTGTTATTGTATCAGGAATTGGACATGAGTTATTGTCAAAGGGAATATGGTTTCATGAAATACCACATCCCTTGAAATTATCACACATGAATTAGCAAGATCATAGAGCTTGAAACCTTTAATACCATGTACATAACCCAGAAAAACACATTTTACAGCTCTTGCATCAAATTTTGATCTGCCATGTGTCAGAGTGCATGCAAAAGCTAGACAGCCAAATACTTTTAGGTTATGATATTGAGGTAATTTGCCATATAACAACTCAAATGGAGATTTACCTTTCAGCAACTTGGATGGTGTTTTGTTGATCACATATGATGCACTTAGAACACAATCTCCCCAGAACTTTCTTGGCATAGAACTTTGAAATCTAAGAGCTCTTGCTACATTCAGCAGATGCTGGTGTTTCCTTTCCACCACTGAGTTTTGCTCTGGAGTAGCAACACAACTATACTCATGAACAACTCCATTTGCACCAAAGAAAGTTTTCAAATCTAGATCAGGAGCTTGATCAGTTCTGACTTTAGTGATAGTCTGCTGAAATTGTGTCTTCACATAGGCAAAGAAGTGAGGTAAGACAGTTCCAGCCTCAAATTTGTGTCTCATTAAGTAGATCCATGTTGTTCTTGTAGCATCATCCACAATTGTGAGAAAAAATCTATGCCCCTCATATGTAGGAGTTCTATAAGGTCCCCAAGTATCAACATGAATGAGCTGAAAAGGTGTTCTGCATATATTATTCAAATGTGGAATTTTCTTTCTTTTCTGTTTGGCAAGAGGACAAACTATGCAGCAAGTGTCCGGAGATATACCTTCACATTTCAAAATAGATCTCATTCCATTAAGATTTTTGTGAGAGATGTGTCCCAATCTCATATGCCATAATTCAGCATTTGTTTTGTGTGGAGGTGTAATCAAAGTAGTAGATGAGGTTGCAGAAGAGGAAGGAATATTGAAAAAGTATAGGCCTCCACTCTTAGAACCAGTTCCCAACAAATTTCCTCCAATTTTAAAATAGATACTGCATTTATCATTATCACACACAAATACACAATTCTTGCATTGTGTTAACTGTGTCATAGATATTAGGTTGAAATGGAAATCTGGGACACACAAAACATTATCTAGGAGAAGTGAAGAGCTCAGTTGTACCTTTCCTACATGAGTAACAGGTACTTTCCTCCCAGTTGGTAGGTGCACAAAAGTGCTAGACACTGGTATTGCTTGACAAAACTGAGACAGCTTGCAGCACATGTGATCTGTGGCTCCAGAATCAATAATCCAAGAATCTGGGGTAGAAGTATAATTATCAAAAGTAGTTTGCAATGAGTAGGTACTGGTTACACCCCCCCATGAAGTGTGTAACAGGACTGCTAGGACAATGTGTGTCTCCTTTCATGTAAGCTTCATAAGCAAGACTTGCAGCTGAAGATTGATCATAAGATGTAGTAGAACCAACTTCACTAGCAGAATGAAGTTTTGTGTTTCGTAGTTGAGAGCTTATCATGGTGGCTATTTGCTGCATTTGAGTTGCTGACAGCTCCAAACTGGAACCACTCTTCTCAATTTCTTGTTGATGACCTAAATTTGCAACCACACTATGTGCCTTTGCATAATTTTGCTTAAAGCCTTGTTTGGGTTTGTAATTTGGTGGATATCCATGTAGTTGCCAACATTTCTCTTTAACATGTTCAGTGTTGCCACAGTGGTAACAAATCATCTTAGGCTTTGCATTACTAGAGTTATGTCTTGGATTGGCATATGCAGCTAGGTTATTGCTTGATTGTTGAGGCATAGAACCCATTATTCCAAGTCCATTTAGGTTCAAAGCTGGCATTGCCACAACTGGTATATTTTGAAGTGTACTAATCTGCATTTGACACTCTTTCTGCATAACTTTAGCAAATACCAAATTCATAGAAGGGAGAGGATCCATGAGTAGAATTTGTTCTCTAACAGAAGTATATTGGTCATTTAGACCCATAAGAAATTGCATAATCTTTTCCTCTTCAACCATAACCAGAAAAGTATTCATGGCTCCAAAATTACAAGTAGGCAAACACTTATAATTGGACATTTCATCCCAGAGAGTTCCCATTTTGGTGTAATAACTGGTAACATTCATATCACCTTGCTTTAGTGAAGAAATTTTACTAGAGAGTTGGAAAATTCTAGGTTTATTTTGCTGAGCAAATCTCTCTTGCAAATCAACCCAAATTTCTCTACAAGTAGCTCTATAAACTACACTACTCCCAATTTCCTTAGACACAGAATTAAGAAGCCATGAGATTACCATACTGTCACAGCGATTCCTGAGGGAGAAATCAGCAGATCCAACAGCTGGAGAAGGCAATGAGCCATCGACAAACACCAATTTGTGTTTCGCCATGAGAGTCACTTTCATAGCCCTAACCCAAGGGTAATAATTCTCTCCTGTCAGAATTTGATTGACAAGCAAATGACCGGGATTATCGCCGGCCGACAAGAAGTACGGGGAGGTATAATCAACCGTCCCCGGAGCATTAGGAAGAGTATGAAGCGCCATAGATTCCGGCGACTATATAGATCTCGAAATAAACGAGATGGATCAGAAAGAAGAGAGAAAAAAATCAGCAGCCTTGATAACCTGGCTCTGATACCATATTGAAATCTCAATCTAAACAGATGAGATTGAAAAAAAAAATTCACAAAAGATGAACAAAAGATGATGAGAAATTGCCGAGGAAATCTCAATTTCTTCATACTGCAAATGATACCATCAAAGAGTTGATATCAGTGAGTTTGTTACCGAAGAAATCCAACAACCAACAGCAAATTGACATGTGTCCAAAGGATTAACGGAAAAAACAAAATACAAATATTAAAAGGAACGACATCGTTCCATATCAACGGTTAAGATTAGAAATATAATATATCAATCCTACGGTAGCTGCTGTTCCATGCTTCATGTCATCAGTTAAGCATGACTTTCATTTTAGTCCATAGCTGCTAGCTGAACTGATGTAAATTCCAATATTTGGAATGAAGAATAGTTCCTCTTCTTTATCTCTCTCTATTAGTCTACTCCTTTGTTCTCTTTGTTGTTCTTCTTTAAACTCTGATAGAGATGTTTGAGGAGCTTATTATTCGGAACAATAGAAGCCCCTCGCCTTTGTACTTTCTACTACGACCGCAAGCTAAAATTTATTGTGAACGGTAGCTATAGAATTGTCTTATATTGTCAGGACCAAGTTAAAATAGCCAAAAATTATTGTTTGTCATTCACAAAACCAGATACAACTCATGTATTCCATAATTGATTGATGAAACATTAACCTATTTTTCCCAATAGAATTGCTGTTTCGTGGTTCTTCTCAATTTTGTAGTATTAGGTCCTTCTCGCTCCCATGTTTTATGTTTCATCTGATTTTCAAATTTGAAAAGTTTAACCAAACAATATAGTTATGCTTGTTCATAACTATCCTTTATATACTGATCATGAACAGTCATGTGAGGACGACCTACCATCACTCTAGTTGGTACTTAATTTCAACTCATTAACTACGTGTGATATTAGACATCGAACAGCTTATTGCTGTTCACCCTTGGTCGTGAGAGGCTTCTTAAGTGGTGAAGATCAAACTATCACATAAATATTGGCATCGTGGTCATGCTAAATAGGCCCTATAAGTAGAACAATGTATGTCGGAGTGTTCAAAGTATGCGCCTCTATCCCAAACATCCATATCAGGCGAGTCTTTTCTTTGACTACAAAAACTAGAAGGATGCTACAAGGTCTTGAGACTAATGTATCATATCAAAGCTACAAGGTATTGAAAATGATGTATCACACTGAAACTTACTATATGAGATTTTGGAGAATGCTAAATGGTATCACACAATTCAAGATATAATTATAAGGTGCAATTTTGGACATAGGTCCTAGATCCGAGTATGAAAATGACTTGCATTTCATATTTCATACATTTGAAATATCGACATTGCAGATCATGAATCGTTTTGTTTGGATGAGTGTGAGGGCAAGTAATTGACGTTCTTATCACCATGTCAAACCAATAAGGTAAGAAAAGAAAGATTTTGTTGGTGATATGGGTATAAATGGAAAAGAGAAGTACTCTTTGACAATGGAGAAGTCCTCGTATTTTTAATGGTCAAATGGTAATTTAGTGCAGTTATGTTTCTAATAAAAGAAATTTGAAACTTGGTAATCGAGTAAAATAATAGGTCTATATATAAATAGTAGAATAATTGTTGGTTATTGTGTGTTTTTAATATCAATATGGGAGGTTTGTAAAATTTACAAGATGCGTGTACGGGTGGGAAGGATACAATTCAAAAAATTACAATCTTCTTCGAAATATCTCGCTACATCTCTCTCCATTTTTCATCTCCAAGTAATAGTTCTTGAATGAACACCAAATTGAGCACGATTCTGGCTACTGTGAGCTCGTATTGTGACATTATGTGCTTCAAACATGATACTTGGGTGAAGAAATCAAATTCTCACCGCCGCCAATTCGAAACAAGATCATGACATGCAATTATTGGCATAAAGCAGTGACTGTCAGTCTTAGGTGATCTCCAGCCTCATGGGGTCATAAAATGGATAAGGGGAGCTTGCAACCCAAATCTGATCGTAGCCCTATACATCGGAACTCATATCCACTGTCATCAAAATTCGTGAGCGTGTTTACTATTCGGGTAGCTCGTTGGGCTTTATTTTGGGTCCAAATATCTTTTGAGGAAAGGAAAGGAGAGATTGAGGGAGATCTATGCAAATAGAATGAGAGTGAAACGGATTCCTAAGTTAGAGTTCAATTGGGGTGAGTAGATCTTACTGTATACCCAAACGGTGAACTTCGATCTGATTCCCCTTAAAAATTCATATCTTTACCCAATTCAACGTCCATCCAAAAAGAATGGCAGTGATAAACTTGTTGGGAATCAAAGGTGCCTTGAACATATTTGGGCTAGGTGAGGAGTTGGCAACTAAGCGGGGAAAGAAACGGACCAAACGTAGGAGCTCAAGACGAAGAGAACAACCTATTGGAGCAGGGTCTTCGTGCAAAGACATCGATGGAGGCGGCCAAAAAGTTGTTTCCTTGTTCGTAGCACAGTTTTTGGTATTTTTTTGGGCACAAGCTGTATAGTAGGCATACATATAGGTCATGCTATACATTGTATGGGTTGTATTCGTGGGTTTCTCTCAATAAAATTGGGGTTTTTGGGTCGTGGAGGTAGCTAGCTCATCGCTAGTGAACCACATTATATTGGGTGTGTTCTTATGTTCTTGTTTTCATCGATTTCATCGTTCTCTAAGTTCTGCACGGATCATACAAAACTGGTATCAGAGCCTATGTTGCGGTGTTCCAAGATAAAGGTGGAGCTATAGTGATAGGGTTTCACAATCCGTGAAATTCATAGCTAGGGTTTTGCGATAAAGGTGGAGCGCGCATGCAAGTGCTACGGATCAGAAAAAGGAGCTACAGAGAAGATGACCGGAGGGATGACCGAGATCGACAAGTTCACGGGGAGAAACAACTTTAGCTTATGGCAGATCAAGGTACGTGCTTTGTTGAAGCAGCAAGGCTTGTGGTTGCCATTGACGGAAGATAAAGATGGGGCTTGTACAACCACCAAGGAGTACAAGACATCGGAAGAAAGAGCGTACTCAACCATCATGTTGTGTTTGGCGGACGACGTGATCACGGAGGTTGCGGATCAAGAGACTTCTGAGAAACTATGGAGCAAGTTGGAGAACCTATAAAAGAAGAAGTCGCTCAACAACAAGTTGATGTTGAAGCAACAAATCTTTGGTCTACGCGCATGGGGGAAGGTACGGATCTAAGAGATCACTTGGGTCGTTTTAATACTATTTTGCTTGAGTTGCGAAACAGTAATGAGAAGATAAGTGATGAAGATGCCGCACTGATTTTGTTGGTGTCTCTACCACCGTCTTATGAGGGGTTCGTGCATATTGCTTGTGCTGGGAAAGAGACCCTCACATTGGAGGAGGTAAGATCATCTCTAAACACAAGGGAGATGCGGCGAGGGCCGCATATGGGGGTATGGACGATTTGGGGTCGGGTGCATTCATGGCATCCAATGGGGTTTATGGAAAAAGGAGAAACAAGGGTTCTAAGTTGCCAAACGGCGTCTGTGCATTGTGTAAAGAGCAGAGTCATTGGAAGAGGGAGTGTCCTAAGGAGAAGGCGTTTGCAGACTTGGCTGCAGGCGCGGTGGATGACTTTGCGCTCTAGGCCCCGTTGGGGGGCAAGGAGGAATCCTTGCACTTGACGAGGAGGCGGAGGATGGAATAGAGGGAGTCTCTGACGAGAGACATGGCACGTGAAGGGGACATGTGTTGGGGGTTTTGTTTGTAGGGACTCGGTGGGAGTCGGAACAACAAACTAACTTGTTGTAGGAACTCGGTGGGAGTTGAACTAACAAGCAGGGAATTGGATTGCAGGATTTCGGCCGTAGTTGGAGCATCGATAGGGTTCAATCGCAGGAACTAGACGGGGAAGCATCGCTGGGGGCACTCGTTGTAGGATCTTGGCGAAGATGGAACAATTTGTGAATTCGGGATTATTGGAAAGAACCGGCTAATTCAACGCAAGAGGACGAGAAGATTCAAGGCACGGTGGAGATTTGTTGGGAATCAAAGGTGCATTGAATGTACTTGGGCCTGGTGAGGAGTTGGTGAAGAAGCGGGGGAAGAAACGGACCAAACGAAGGAGCTCAAGACGAAGAGAACAACCTGTTGGAACAGGGTCTTCGTGCGAAGATAGAATGTCTTCGTGCAAATGCATTCTGTCTTCGTGCGAAGACATCGCTGGTGGCGGCCAGCAAGTTTTTTTTGTTCGTAGCTCGGTTTGTGGTATTTCTTTGGGCACAAGATGTATAGTAGGCCTATATAAAGGCTATAGGTCGTGCTCTACATTGTGTGGGTTGTATTCGTGGGTTTCTCTCAATGAAATCGGTATTTTTTTGTCGTGGAGGTAGCAAGCTCATCGCTAGTGAACCACATTATATTGGGTGTGTTCTTGTGTTCTTGTTTTCATCGATTTTATCATTCTCTAAGCTCTGCTCGAATCATAACAATACTCACGCAACACAATGAGCTTGTTTGAATGAGCTAGATTAAGTAAGTGTTTCTGCTAATAAGCTCCTCTTAAATCTTAAGTGTTTGAATTTTGATAGATTATTTGTAAGTAAGTTTGAGGCAAATCCAGAACCTTAAAAGAAAAAAAGAAGGGTTCGAATGAATTTTGATTAAAATCCGAAACCCCAAACAGAAAACGAGGGTTTTTGGACAATAATACTATCATTTTCTTTGGAAAAAAATTAATATGGAGCAAAAAATAGGAACCCTTCTCTAAATTCGGAGATCCAGTTCTCTAAGATCCGGAGTTCGGGGTTCAACAGGATCTCTGGATTTATGAAAGGTATGACAATTTTTTTGACATTGTCCTTCCTCTCGATTTTAGCTATGCCAAACAAACACATATCGATGCCAGTATTAGCTGAAGAAATGAAGACTAGGGGCAAATATGCATTTATCTCAAGTTATGGGCCTTGGGCCTTTCTATAGTTATACGTTTGTGTAAGGGCTGAAGTGCAAACGCCCAAATCTTATACTAAACCAACGGTTCATTATCGTACCGTTGGAAACACTGTATTTATACTCTCTCGACTCTTCTAATACATTTAACCTAGCTACTCATTTCTTTACATCTTTCGTCTTCTCTCTTTGTTATCTGCTTCACCCATTTAGGATTTCATATGGTATCAGAGCCATTCGCTCACCTCCATGGCTCTCTCTCCGGTCTCCTCTCCCTCAAACCCTTTGTTCTTGCTCTCCAACATTCACAATCTCGCGCCTTACAAATTAGACAAAACTAATTATGTTCTTTGGCAACATCATTTATCGTCAATCCTCAAAACCCAGAATCTATATGGCTACATCGACGGCTCCATCTCTTGTCCGCATGAGTTTCTTTCCTCTGATGACGGATCTACTCCTAATCCGGCGTTTCGTGAATGGTTCCAACAAGATCAAGCTCTGCAGACGCTTCTCAACGCCACCCTGACCCCTGATGCACTCACCCATGTTATTGGTAAGCACTCCTCGCGCTCGATCTGGGTTGCGTTGGAGCATAGGTATGCCTCTCTCAGTCGGTCAAATATGTTAGAATTGAAATCAGAGTTGCAAACCCTAAAGAAAAGATCTGATTCTATTGATATCTACATGCAAAAACTTAAGGGTATTCGTGCTAAGTTAGTTGTTGCTATGGTTCAAGTTGATGATGAATACATGCTTCTCTATGCTTTTAATGGTCTCTCTCCTAGTTATTTTACCTTTTGCTCATCTACTAGAATCAAATCTGAGCCTATTACCTTCGAAGATTTACATGTTCTGTTGCGTGCTCAAGAAAAAATGCTTGAATCTCAATCTGCTGGGTCTGTTGATATGTCTGGTTCCTCTGCCTTTTCTCTTTCCACTCATCGTTGCGGTTTCAACCGTGATCGTGGTCGTGGTCGTGGTCGGTCTGGTCCGAGACCCAGTGGTAATACTGGCAGAGGCGGTTATGTTCGAGGTCGTTTTGATAATCATTGTCAAGGTTTTTCTAATTTTGGTCAAAATTTTTCCAATTATGGTTAAGGGTTAACAGATATCAAGACTTTCAAAACCCTAGGGGGAGATATGGGTTTCAAAGAGGCAATTCTAATCGTGGAAATGGGAGAGGTAGATCAAAGTCTTATGCACCTATTGCATGTCAAATTTGTGGTAATGATTACTACTCTGCTCTTGACTGTTGGCATAGAATGGACTATGCCTATCAGGGAAAACCCCCTTCTAAGAACTTGACCTCTACTTATGCTGCTTCTTCTCACACTATGCCTTCAATGTCTGAATACTGGTTAACTGAATCTGGAGCAACCAATCATATGACTGCAAATTTGGATAATTTATCTTTGGCTGATACTTATTATGGGTCTGATCAAGTTACTCTGGGAAATGGTCAAACTGCATCAATCTCTCATTCTGGTATTGCCTATCGTGACACTCCTAAATACAAATTTACACTTGACAACACTTTATATGTACCAAAACTTGCAACAAATCTTCTCTCTGTCTATCAATTATGTAAAACACACCACTGCAGATTTTTTTCTTATGCCACTTCATTTTACATACAGGATCTGGATTCTAGAAAAACTCTTTATCAAGGACTAAGTGAAAATGGACTTTATCCTATACATACTTCTCCTTTTTCTACATAAATTAATACTCACAAGGCTTGTTTGGGTAGTAAGATTAATATTCCTCTTCTTCATGCTAGGTTGGGTCATCCCACAAATGAGATTCTGCACAAAGTTTTTGGTTCAACTTATAAGTTATCTGCTGTTTCTGATACTGTTTCATGTCAACATTGTCTACAAGGCAAAATGTCTAGATTACCTTATCAACACTCACAGACTACTGTTTCATCTCCCCTTCATCTTATGCACTCTGATGTTTGGGGTCCTGCTTCTGTTAAGTCTTTCCATGGTTATAGATTTTATGTGCTTTTTATTGATGACCTATCTAGATATACTTGGATGTTTCCTCTTTATCATAAGTAAGATGTTTCACATGTGTTCTCTTAATTTAAATTTCAAATTGAAAATTTACTTGGTTACAAGATTAAAATCTTTAGAACTGATGGAGGTGGTGAATACATCTCTTATGTTTTCCAAAATATTCTTTCCACAAGTGGTATCACACACCAAAAATCATGACCACACACACCACAACAAAATGATGTTTCTGAAATAAAACACAGACACATAGTTGAAACGGCTATTACTTTACTTCAGCAAGCTTCGTTGCCCAAAATGTTTTGATTTCATGCTTTTGCTACTGCTGTATTTTTTATTAACAGAATGCCAAGTAGAACCACAATTTTTTTTCTCCATTTGAAATTTTGTTTAAAAATAAACCTGATTATACTATGTTATACTACATCTAAATTGGATTCTAGAACCAAAACTTGTGTTTTTCTTGGTTATGCAGAAAATTATAAAGGTTCTATATGCTATGACAAAAGCTTACAAATTTTTTATATAAGTAGGGATGTTATATTTGAAGAAAGTGTATTTCCTTATGCAACTTCACCTGATACTAACTCTTCTTCTAACTTCGCTGCAGCTTCTTCTCTAGGCTTCACTCCCACATTCCCTGTATATGATGATAATGTATTTTCTGATGCATCCGTTGCCACAGGTAACTCTGGTTCCTCTTCTGTGATGCAGTCAGCTAATTCAGACATCAGTCCCTCAGAACATATACAAGAACAGATACCAAATGTCTCCACTAGCACTGACTTGGCACCAGAAGTGACCTTGGACCCACCTGCTGAGGGACATCACATGCAAACCAGAAGCAAGTCTGGGATTTTCAAAGAGAAAGTTATGGTTATTGCAGCAAAGTCTGCAAATTCTGGTATATCTGATCCTCATCTCCCCTCTTCTTCCATAAAGTCTACTGCTCCAATTGCTACTAATCAAATTAGTACTACTGCACCTGAGTTCTGTTTTAATCCAAACTCTTCTACTCTTTCTGATCCTACCACATACACTGAGGCTCAAAAACACTCACAGTGGTAACAAGTCATGACTGATGAGTATTTGAGTCTCATACATCAACATACTTGGACTCTTGTTGAGCCACCACCCAATGCTAACATTGTTGGCAACAAAGTGGGTATGCAGAACTAAGTTTAACCCTGATGACTCTATTGCTAGATTTAAATCCAGACTTGTGGCTAAAGGATTTCATCAAACTCCTGGAGTAGACTATGATGAAACCTTCAGCCCTGCAGTGAAACATGCAACTGTTAGAACAATAATTGCTCTTGCTGCTAGCTTTAATTGGCATTTGCAGCAACTTGATGTTAAAATGCATTTTTACATGGACATCTCAATGAAACAGTCTTCATGAAACAACCACAGGGTTTTACTGATCCACAATACCCTCACTTTGTTTTCAAACTCAACAAGTCCATATATGGCCTAAAACAGGCACCTAGAACTTGGTTTGATAAATTTACTACTTATGTTTTATCTCTGGGTTTCTTGCAATCTGGAGCAGATTGCTCTCTTTTTGTTAGACATCACAATCACAGAATCACAATTTTACTCCTGTATGTGGATGATATTATTGTTACAGGCAATGATCCTTCCTATACTGCTGATTTGGTAAAATCTTTTCACTCTCAGTTTCGGATGACCAATCTTGGTCCTTTACATTATTTTCTGGGTATACAAGTGAAAAGAACTTCTACTGGCATATTTGTGCATAAATCAAAATATGTGAAAGATCTTCTTGCTAAATACAATATGCAGAATTACCAGGTTTGTCCTACTCCACTCTCTTCTACAGGCAAAATGCATTTATCGCAAGGAACTCCTCTCACTGATCCTACTATTGATAGACAATTAATTGGATCTCTTTAATATTGTACATTTACAAGGCCTGATATTGCATTTGCAGTTAACCATTTATGTCAATTTATGCTTCAACCTACATCTGTTGATCTTACAGGTGCTAAACGCATCCTTCGATACTTACATGACACTCATGATCATGGGCTTTTTTATCAATCTTGTCACTCTCCTATTGAGCCTTCTCCGATGCAGATTGGGCTGGTAACCCAACTGATCGGAGAAGCACCACTGGGCTTGTTATATACATTGGGACCAACCTAATGCATTGGGCTGCCAAAAGCAGCCCACTGTGGCTCGCTCATCAACTGAATTTGAATATCGATCTTTGGCTGTTACAGTTGCAGAAGTAACATGGATAAAAATGCTTTTTAGAGATCTGATTTTTTTTTTTTATTTCTACTCCCCCTACTCTTTGGTGTGACAATTACTCTGCCATTTCTATTTCTCCCAATCCAATGCATGCTCGAACAAAACATATTGAATTATTATCATTTTTTTCGTGAAAAAAGTATTACGTCGTGACTTGTGTGTTTCTTTTGTAGGAAGCTCTCAACAGATTGCTGACATATTTACCAAGGGCTTGTCTACACCACATTTTCTAGAGCTAAAGAACAAACTCATGGTCCATGCAGAACCACCATAAGTTTGCATGGGGTATTAGCTGAAGAAATGAAGACAAAGGGAAAATATACATTTATCTCAAGTTATGTGCCTTGGGCCTTTCTGTAATTATATATTTGTGTAAGGGCTTGAAGTGCAAACGCCCAAATCTTATCTACTAAACCAACGGTTCATTATCGAACCGTTGGAAACACTGTATTTATACTCTCTCGACTCTTCTAATACATTTTACCTAGCGGTTCATTTCTTTACATCTTTCGTCGTCTCTCTTTGTTATCTGCTTCACCCATTTAGGATTTCATAACCAGTAGTATCAATCACATTTAAACTCAGTACTATTAATCACCTCATACCTAACCAAATAACAAACACGCCCTTAGCGACATTTAGCAGTATGAGTGACCACGAGTACAATGACCACCAACTGGATTCTTTACAAGCAAGTAGCACCCCATTATTTTGAGTGACAATTTTGAAGCTCTCCTTGATCACGCCTCATTTACTCATACAATCATGTTCAAGCTACGCAAATATATGAAACCTGGGAACACATTTCTCAACCATTGAACTTCCATATTACATAAACAACGCGCAGAAGCCACAAACATGACCATCAATATTAAGGTCCCGTGCTCTCTCCAAAGCACTCTCATCTGCCATTGCAACTTGTAATACACCTAGGTGGAACTTCTCAAAGTTGCCTTCCATTGGACAGAATAGATCAACAAAGTCTTAAAATTAAAAGTTGATAGTAATCGGGTAATTTGCTATGTTTGGATTATCTAGATTAAGATTATGAGATTGTAGATTATTGAAATGATTGGTTGAGGTGTTCCAAACAGGACCTATTGGTCCAGTGTTAATGAGTATTATTCTTGCCTTTACAATATCGTCATAATTAGAAGAGTTGCACTCTCAGTCCAACCACTATATTGTTCCCAATTGTTTGGAAGAAGAAGAAGAAGAAACACATTCATAAACATAAACCTATGTCTTGAGCCTGTTAAATGCAAAAGAAGAAATCCACTTAATTCTCATAATGCCCTACTTCTATAAACTAAGAAATTCTATGTACAAGTACTAGCAGACGTGAATTACTAATCATCAGACACCAGAAACCCGAAAGACTAATCTTTTCTAACCCCTAACAACCTGATCATTCTTTGAGCTTTTTCCAATCTTGTCCCCTTACGTACAACAAATTTCTTAGTTTATATATGTTATTGCCGTGTACATCAAGAACATTCCGCCGAACTTAAACTATCGTTGAGATTTGATATCCAAGTTAGAACCTTCCTTCTCCAAAACTTAATTAAGTTGACATTAACATTTCATTTTTCTGCTTACCTATATTTTGTCTTGGTGTGTGGGTGAAAGACCTAAATCAGTATTTAACATATTTTCTTCCTTGAAAACCGTTGCTCGTGCAATTTCAAATCCACTAGTTAAAATTATCAGATCATTGTCTTCATATTATTTGGATTTTGGAAAGACAAATGTGCCTGGATGTGAACTGGTCTGTCTCCTCTCTGCCACTACTAATGATTATTGGTTTAACGAATCAAAATGATTAGCAAACTAATTAACATAATTAATTATTTAATTAAGATAAACATATCATGCTTATAGTTTATGAATCAACAAGTCCACTTAAGTTTAAGATACTTGGAATATAATCACAACTCACGAGGGCCCATTGGGCTTTACACAATCCTGTACGAAAGGATTACCATTGCGCAGTAATATAGTTCTTAACACGGAGGACCATATCAACAAATAAAATCTATGTCTTTTTAGAACAAAAAAAAAGGAAAAAACCAAATTCACTCAGAGAAAAAACAGCATCCCAAACAAGTTTAATTTCAGCAAATTTTATTTTAAAACAGAGTTGCCAAACAGACACTAAAATGAGCCATCGGAGTAAAGAAGATGTGAGTGGTTGAATAAGTCATCGAATGAACATGGCACGACACTTGACTGACCGGTTCTTAATTTGATAACGGTTAGTGAAAAGGGGGTTAAGAATGCACTTTCTTTCACTTTAGGGGAGAAAGTGAAAACAGCTAAAAATGTTCTTGTTTATTGAAAACCGGGCCAAAGACACTTTCACCCCCTCAAGTTTGATGAAAATACATTTTTACCCCCTATAATTTGGGAAATGACACTATCATCCCTTATGTCTATCAAATTTGAGTATATTTACACTCTCCAATTGTGACATTGTTAGTCGGGAGACGGTTGTCCGTCTCTATATACTGGTATCGGAGACAAATTCACCCTATTAAAGTATGATATGACACAACTGGAGGGTATACGTGTCATGATGTTTAGAGCACAAAAGGGTGAAAGTGTCATTTCCTAAACATGGGAGTAAAAGTGTCTTTGCATCAAACTTGAGGGGGTGAACGTGTCTTTTACCCTTGAAACCCAGGTGCAATTGATCAACTCTATAATTTGATGAAGCAGGCTTATGATATCTTCTTTGTTCCCAAGTGAAATGTGTAGCCTGCTAACACCATAGCTTCAAATTTTTCTGATATTCCAAATTCATATAAGGCTTGGCATGTGGTTGTCTTTCATATATGCAATAATTTCATATCAGGACCCAGCTCATGTTTAATCATAAAACCTTCTGGGCTTCATCAGTTTTTACATTACTTTGTCTTCTTCACAACACAAATATAGTTTTGTCTATTGTCAGAAACCATGTATTGTTGGTTGAAACACTAAAATTGCATCTTCACTAGTAAAACAAACTCCTCACATGCCATTGCTATCAGAAATCGAATCTGACTTGGCCCTATAACCCTGAAGCATCGCGATCAATAGCGACATAAGAAACACTAAGTAACCTAACAGACGGTTTTTTAGCAACTCAGCCTCTGCCACCGCCCACACGATTATGACCTCTTAAATACATTGGCAAAGGACAAGTGAGTGTGTACTTCACACTATTCATCCATAAATAATGAGAGCAATTCACATGATTTTTGCTGAATTTTTCTCCTAACGTATTTAATTTTGGCAACTCATCTTAATTTCCCATCAAAATAACACAACCACTACTCATTTATTTCTTTGCACGTCTAAGGTACGAATGAATCAACAACGGATATGTCAGTGAATGAAAAGTTACCTCATCGAATCACATCTGTTATGGGCACTGCCACGTAGTGGTCTTTCGGATAGTGAATGCATGAAAATTTACCTTGAGAATTCACATCAGATCAGGCACTGTCACGTAGTGGTCTCTTTCATAATTTTATAAGGAAAATTTTACTGTTTTTTCGCATTCTCACAAGTGCTGCACCAAATGAACCTGAGAAGAATGACAAGCAGAAAACAAGGTCAGGGTCCTACAAACACATTATGATAGAGGACCAGAAACATTATCATTGTTTGCAATATCAGATTTTTATTTGAAGTGTTAGATAAAAAAAAAAGGAAAAGTACAGTAATATGATCATGTGTTAGGAGGTTGTCATAAATAAACAATAAATGTTTTATTTTTTCAAACTAAAAACATTAAATGCAACCATGATATGTCCTACCAATCCCCATTTCCTTTCCACCTTCCTCCTCCCACCTCTCTCCCTTTATATCCACCTCCCTTGCATTTCCTTCTGATCACATTCAATACCAATCCCACAACAACAACTACTACTACAACACCAACACCAAACCACTAGTAATTCTCATTTCTCAAACACCCAAGTGTTTTTCTTTTTTATCTTACCTAAAATGGGCAAGAAGCTGAATGTTCCTTCCATGTTCAAGAACAAAGAACCAAACCATCCATGGCAATGGCCTTCTTGCAACAATCCCAAAACCCTTTCTTTCCGGGCCGGAGACGACGTGATCAAGACTGTTAATTCAGTTTTCTTGGAACACAACGCCGACGAAGTCCACACGCCGGAATCTTGGTTCACAAAGTCATCAGAATCCACAAGTTTCTCCACACATTACGAGGATTCCGAAGAGGAGTACGAGGAGGAGGACACATTGGAGGTGATTGTACGTGGGGCCCGGTCCGAGAGGCTGTTTTTCAAGCCGGAGGAGACAAGGGCGATTGTGGAGGAGACCAAAGTTGTTAGTGTTGCCACCACCACCACCACTACCACCACTGGAGGAGATTTGCCATTTGAAGAGAGTGTGATGTTGGCAATGGATTCTGAGGACCCTTATGTGGATTTCAGGAAATCAATGGAGGAGATGGTGGAGACTCATGGGTTGAAAGATTGGGATTGTTTGGAGGAGCTATTGGGGTGGTACTTGAAGGTGAATGGGAAGAAGAACCATGGTTTCATTGTTGGAGCTTTTGTTGACTTGCTTGTTGGGATGGCTCCTCCTACTTGTTCTGATTCTACTACTACTACTTACTCTTCTGCTGCTTCTTCTTTCTCCTCTCTTTCATCTCCTCTATCTGCATTAGCTCACAAGGGGATTAGTGAAGATGATGATATGTCCATCAGCTCTTAATCATTTTGAGATTATCTTCAATTTTACATGTACATTACTAGGGTAAAGCATATCATAGTGAAACTTCATCACTCTCTCTCTCTCTCTCTCTCTCATTTAGTAGAGTAAACAAGTAAAGCATATGATAGTAAAACTCAACTCCACATGCGTATTTAACCGGGTTCAGCTACATGGATCAAACTCTTCCAGCTGCGTCTGTTTAAAGTCATTTGCTGAATTATCTCTACCAAGATTTGTCGTATCAACAATTTAGATAGTTATACTTCTCCTAATAGGTGGATCCATGGGCCTATGAGCTTTCAAAGTTCCAGCTAAGAGTCGGGACTAAATCACATGGTATACGTATAACATTACAGTCCCACACATTAAGGTCAAAGTAGGATTAGGCTCGAGCACGAGATTTTCCGAACGGGTAAAAGACACTTTCACCATCTCAAGTTTGATAAAAGGACACTTTCAACTTTTCCAGTTCGGAAAATGACACCGTCATTCCTTTTAATGTGGCAAATTTCTAGATATTTATACTCTCTAATTGTGATGCAGTTAGTCTAGGGTGAGGTTCCATCACCAACAGAAGTTTTCGCAACAAATTCGCCCTCGTAGAGTATGGAGTGACACAATCAGCGGGTGTAGTCCTCAAGTTTGGCGTCCTGAAATGGTGAAAGTGACATCTCCCAAACTAGGGAGTGAAAGTGTCTTCGTGTCAAACTTGGGGAGGTGAAAGTATTTTTACCCGGTTTTCTCCCCTAGAATAGATTGGTGTAGAGTAGTTTTTTTTTAAGTTTCCCAACCGGTTTCAGGGCTTCGCCCCGTAGTCCGGTCCAACCCGAATCGCATGTCTGGGTTTAGCATGTGAGTCTCCCAGTTAGAGTTTTCTTACATACACAAAATTTCGAACGAGATCTACTTAAGCAGAACCAAGTTATTTACCATTTGGATGAAGTAGATCTTTTATTAATTGCATTAAATGAAATATGAGGCGATCTATGACCTTATGGGCATATATTCTAGTCATGCAATACATTAATGTAAGTAATAGTGTATGCATTGAGACGATATTATAAACGGAATGGAAGGAGACGACATTGGTGGTGGTACAAAAACGGACAGCCTGGAGTGACAATAACACAGCATTACACCTCTCATTCACAGTTCTGAAAGAGAGTGAAGTAGGACCACCCTTTGATTCGAAAATGATTTTGTCTTCACTAACCCAATCATAGGTCTCGTGAGCATTCTAAGGAAGAAAAACAAATTTATAACTGCAAGACTAACGAATCATCTTAGTTTCTTTAACCCTTGACTGTTTCTTTTCCGTGCCCACATTAAAACTTGTGACAATGTTCTTGCAAGAACTGGAGAATTATTTCATACTCAAAGACGCGTAATGGGGAGAGCCACGCCACTAACTCTTGGAGTACCATAACCATCTCCAAGAACTCCGAATCAAATTCATATGAAAAAATCATCATTCATAAGGGTAAAAGGCAATTTAACCCCCTCTAGTCTGGCAAAGTCACTTCTACCCCTTCTAGTTTGGAAAAGGACACTTTCACCTTTCTGTGTGCCGAACTCTAAGGAACTTACACTTTGTGATTGTGAAGCCATTAGTCTCTAGGCAGGGTCCACTATTGAAAAATAGTTGTGGAGACCAATTTGCACCCCATATCATGCAAAAAGTCTATTATGCCTTTGGATAACCCCTTCATTTATTTTTCATTTCGCCTTTCAAAAAAAAAACTTAATTTTGCATATTATGGGGGCAAGAATGCCTCAAAACTATTTTTAGTGGCAGTTCCCAACTTGAGACTAACAATGCCACAATATTGGGTGTGAGACACATTGAAGGGGTGAAGTGTTCTTTTTCGAACTAGAAGGGGGTGAGAGTGTCCTTCAATCAAACTGGAGGGGTGAGAGAGTCTTTTACCCCATTCATATCACTAGTCTCTTTCGCAAGTACAAGAACTCTTGTTTCTGTGAATTGGATGTGAAAAGTCAATTGAAGAGCTGACAATGGAGGACTTATAGCAGGTTAAGCCAAACTGAATGCATAACCAAAACAACAAAGCAGGGCTCTAGCCAAGAAAGATGAGCAACGTCGGTACAGACACGACACAGGTGTGAAAACATAAATGCCAGAAGAAGCAAAGAGACGTTGGGGAAGGGGCATGGCCGCACGGATAATAGGTACTACATTGATTTCTCTAGAAGAACATGCAAACAATAGTAGTGAATCATACAGAATATTAAGGATAACTAACCTCTTCTTGGTAATCATGTACTCGTAGTAAAATGTAATAACTACATCCACACTCCCACAAAACGATCAAAGGTAGATTTAGAGCATGTGCAGCAGGTGATGCAAACTGGTTTTTTTATGCAAAATATAAAGGACTTGGCCAAAAATTGCAGTCCAACAGAGCATGCATCCACAAATGCAAAAGAGATGTCATGCATCTATCTCGCCAAATTTGGTGATAAAATTGCCCCTCCATCATGTTTTCCAATTTTGTAGGCTTGTTACTATTTTTTAGGCTTGTTGAAATATTGTTGAAAAAACTACAATTTAACTGATATGCCTACTTTTTTTTATACCACTACTGGAGTTGGTGATGAATTTTACTGACGTGCAAAATGCAAAATTGTGATTTTATCGAAAAATTTGCATTAATTTTGCATGACATTGCTAGAGATGCTACTAGTAAGCTCCGGTGTCCGTGAAGTTACAAAAATGTAATCAACTCAATAAGGATTTGAAGCAATAGGATAGCGAAAGCAAGGACATCACGCACGCTGAAATATGTAAGAGTGATGGTGTCTCATATGTCTCAGGCTCGCTTCCTAGTTACAAGTGATTGTGATGTCGGTTAGTCTTCCTTATTTTGTGTTTAGAAGCAAATAGCGGGACTCAAATTTCAAATAATGGTCCCATGATCACATTACAACTCAGGGAAGAGTCACGGCATGTCCAGAAAGAATGAAAATGCACTGGACCACCAGTAAGTCTAATCTCAACTTGAGGAGGATCTCAATTCCACATTTTCAAAAAAATCCTTCTAAAAGAGTTAGACAGCGTACTAAATTTTTGGAAGTGTGCTAAAAGTTCAAGATGAGACCTTTTTTCTTTCCCAGAACAAATCCAAGATGATTATAGGACCAGAAAATGTCCCCAGAGGTCCTGAATCCTGATAGGGATGCTGAAGACGGAAACTGGGCAGTGGAATCTCATATCTGGACCACTACCCCCTATAGTTGCTTGATGCGGTTTTTAAGCCTTCTCAGTGTCAACAGACTAAGAGGATGCTAAATTCTCCAGAAGTGCTTTTACAGGATTCAAAGGGTCAGGTGTTCCAAAACTTAAAACCGTTTTTAAATGCTACAGAGGTGACCAGATATGTCTTCTGAAACTGTAGATTTACTATTATGAAAGGAAACAAAATGAAAAGAAATATTCTTGAAAATGCTCAGGAAATGTTCAAGCCATTGCTAGATGTGCAGATGTTAAGAGATAATAAACCGAAACCAGATCACCGACGTCCCCATTTTGTTTAAAATCTCCTTCTAACTATGTCCCTATTTTCCCATTCACCAATGCCTCTAATTCTTTCTCTTAAATAACAATCTGGTACACCAGAGCTATAGATGCCGGAAATCTATGAAAGTTCTATGGAAAGAGAACCCAGCTGCTAAGAAAATAATGGGACGAGTGGAATAAATTAGTTCTATTTACAGAAAACTGCTAAGAATCTATTGTTGCCGATCTAAAACTTGGTCCTGAAGAAAAAGCTCTTCTAACTGCCTACAATTGGAACTTCTAACAAGGCTCAAAGGTGTATCTCCACTTGGTGCCTTATAAGCTTTAACAGTCATACTACTACTGATGATAACTTGGACTTATCTTCTATCGGGTAACACCTAGAGTTCATATCGTATTAGCCAACCTGAACATCTACATATGAGCCAATAAAACCCAAGAACACGATGAATAACAATCCAATAAATGAATCCATTCAATGCGAGGATAATCAACGACTTTTTCAGACAGGGATCCCAAAATCCAGAAAACTATATTCAGTTTAATTGGCCTGTTCTTTTGTGTAACACTAACAGAGGTACAAATGACTAACCCTCGCTCACATAACATAAATTGCTGACGACCTGCATATCTACCATCACAACTGGCATCGATATGTTTTCACACTTCCATCCTCTTTCAATCCCTAATTGGCGGTATTGTTAATGCTATAATCGCTACATTTCAATACTTTTTGGCTTTCCGTTTTACCTATGTGTCCAGATTTTTGTGCTTATCCACCTTAAGGGAGGAGGAGATGATTTAAACTAGCTAAGACCTAAGGGTTCAACACTAGGTAATGTGCTTGAACTAAGATCTTCAACCCGCAACAAGCATTTCAACCCAAACATTTAAATGCAGTGACAAGGTTGTTTCTTTCCACTTTTTAAGTACTATCCACCAGGCCTTAATGACAAAGAATGTACCACTCCGTCCCAGCTCTTTCTACCCATATTGACTTTTTGACTCGTATCCGGGTCACTTTGACCGGGTGATTTTGATAGCAAAATTATGCAGTTTTTTGATAATGTTTTCACCGTATTATAGATAAACTTTTACTCTACAGTACCATCAAAAAATTATTGAAAAAATGAATCGGTTTGCTATTCAAATCAACAGGTCAAAGTGACCAAGTAAATAGTGGCAAAAGTCAGTTTGGATAGAAAGAGCTTGTACGGAGTGGTATGAGTAATCGTGTAGTGCAAAACTAGCCCATTCAGCCCACCCATAAGGGCCAACAGTCATATGGTCCGGAGTGAGTGACCCACATAGGAGTAGGATTTATCATATGTAATAGTCTCGAAACAATTAAGGGAAAATCAAACCTGGTCGTGGACACTAACAAGTTTTAGGAAAATTTTATTTTAGGAGAGTCCCCTTTAAAATAGGAATGGCACATCAAACAAATAGTAGTAGTTGGAATGAGAGATACTACCTCCGTTTCTTCTCTTTCACCTTAGGTTGACTTTTTTACCCGTATTTGGGTCAATTTGACTCGGTGATTTGAATTGTAAAATGATATAATTTTTTGACGATTTTGTCATAGTATTGTAGATTAAAGTCTACTCTACAAGATCATGCAAAGATTAACAAATTCGTGTATCGTTTTGCTAAAAAAATCACCGTGTCAAAGTGACCCAGTGAATAGTTTCAAAAAGTAAAGTAAGGTGAAAGAGAAGAAACAGAGATAGTATAATCTTTATCTATATATAAAAGCACAAAAGTGCACTTACCCGTATAAACACAACATATAAGTGAAACTCATTTCTTCATTAGTTAAAAAAAGAATAAACAAAATTTCATTATCACCATTCACCACCCTGGACCTCATTCCACTCTGTCATATTATTTAATCGGGTAAAAGACACTTTGACCACCTTTGTTTAGGCATATAGACGATTTACACTCTTTCGATGATTAACGATATTCTAAAGCCGAACATCGAAAATTTGTCAGTTAAGAGGCGTAGAGATTATCAACTCGCTAATTTCATTAATCGACAATAACTATTTTGAGACCTACAACAAATGCAATCAATGATGGTGCCATATGGTACTGTTTTCCCACTTCTTTTTTGCGATGTAAGTTCGTTAAACGCATTAGTCAGGCCACCTTGCAAACCCATATGCACACAACTGCTAACAACTTGGAGTACGTAATCAATCAAAGTATTCATGGTGCTGATGGAGAGTAAGATTTTCAAGGTTAGCATTATTTAGCATCCGCCTATATCTCATGTAGGATTGTATCTTTTAGGATTATTTACTCTCATTGAAGAAAAAATGGAATGTATGCTAAACTGGAACCAGATGGTTAGAGAGAGGATAATGAGCTTCTAGCCTTTGGCCTGATGCATATTGGTACAGTGGCTATAAGCTTCAGAAACATGCTTGGTCTGTGTAATGTTGCACAAGAAAATTAATGAGTTTGATTGCAGAAGATGAGTGTGATACCTAAATACGAAAACAACATCCAAAGCAAATGAGGGTAACATCAATACCGCTAGTTCTTTTTCCAAACTGAAGTTCTAGTAAAATATAGAAAATGAAATCATACTGCTGATAAAAAGACCCAAAGAATATTGGAGACACTTCAGTGGCAAGTTATACTGGCGGTGTTGACTAGTACTACTACGGTACTACCAGTCTACAACAAATACCCCGGCTGTCCCATCGTTGTGTTATCTAAACGAATGGAATTTTCTCTCTCTCTCTTTCTCTCTCTCTTTTTTTTTTTTTTTTTTGCATTAGATATAGTAAACTTCATACAAAGACACCACTCTTATTCTTCTCTTTCTCCCTATTTTTATTTTTATCACTATTAGCTTGGTCTCTTTGACCCGATGATTTGGATAGCAAAATAATGCAACTTTTCGATAATTTGTTTATGGTGTTGTAGAGTAAAAGTTGCTCTATAACGGTGAAAAAATTATCAAAAAATCACATCGTTTTGCGATCCAAAACACCCGATCAAAGTGACCCGAAAACGAGTCAAAAAATTCAAATGAGGAGAAAGAGAATAATCAAAGTGGTATGATAACTGATGATAATAGATTGCTTCACAAGACTTTTATGCCCCCAGTATTGTCGATAAAATTACCACAAAACCAAACTCTTCTCTAACCCTATCCACTGCTCCGCCTCCGTCTCACGTCTCATTCTCCTTCTCCCATCACAGCAGCCAGCCAGCAGAGGCGAGGCTACTTGAGGACAAGAGGTGGCAATTGCTACCCCTGACTTCTTCAAAACTTCACTTAACACTCTTATAATTATAGCTATTTTATACTAAGAACCTTTTAAAAAATACATAATTGCCTCGGCTCGAATTAAAAATTTCGTCACATCCTAATTTTGCTCCGGCGGCTGGTTTGATTTCCTGGCTCCGCCACTGCAGCCAAATGGCGGAGCCACATAAAGGCACGGGTGTGCATGTGCACTCTTAAATTTTTGAGTATTACTACAATACCACCCAAATCCATGAACAATTTTAGCTGTGCCCTTCATTATAGAGTAGTAGTGCACCCAAAAATACTTACAATGTGCAGTTGTGCCTCCCCTCTTACGAAATCCTGTCTCCGCCACTGACAGCAGCCAATCCCTTTTTCTCTTGCTGATCTCTGTTCTTTCGCTTTCTCGCTCCCTCTATGATCTTGCACCCATCATCCAGATCCCTCTCCAGTTCGAATGAACTCGTCGCCAAGTTGTTTTCGATCTCGCCAAGGGGGTAAAGTGTCTTTATCAAAAACATTTGGGTGGCAAAGTCTCTATATGCCTAAACACAGGGGTCAAAGTATCTTTTACCCTATTTACTCTAGTTCTCTTTTTTGATCTACCTATTTACTCTAGTTCAAAAGGGGCAAAGAGATGAGTAGCGAATAGCAATAACCAAGATATTATACCCAAAACAGAGAACCCGTTAATCAGATACTGCTAGTTAAGTCGGTTGTTTGCGCGAAGCAATGAGTGTAGTTAATCATGTGATAGGAGAAACACGTAGGAACAAATTGGAAAAGTTAAAGGTTTTTTGTTCACCTTGTCGGCAGATCCGCGATGAGCAGAAGATGAAGAAAGCAGAGAGATTCGATCAAAAGCAATAGTCTCCGAACAAAAATAAATAAACTGGAGCTCCGAAACCTGGACATCTTCGCTTCGTCTTCTTGCTACCAAAGTCAGCCCGAATAGGCCCGTATGGATAGTGAGGGCTGGGTCTAATACCAACGGACTGTTGGGCTAAAATGTTTGTGTTCTTGGGTCGAATAATCCGAATCCAAATCTTATGCGGCCCAATGTCAATACCCACTCGTATTTTCCTAAAAGATTTATGTTCATCTGTTTCGATCGAGTTCCCATCCGATCTCTAATTAATATTTGAACACACACAATAAGATATTTGTTTAACTATACGAGCTCACTAATATATACTTCAATATTATATGAGCTCAACAATATATACTTCAATATTGGGTGGGTTTGGTATGACTTATTTCTAGCTTTTAATCCACTTTGGACTTTTAATCTGTTTTGAGCTTTTCTGAAAGGTTTGGTATGACTTTTTCAGTGACAGCTTTTGGATTTTGGCTTTTGTCTAGTAGTGTAAAACTGATTTCTGAAAAAAGTTGGGTTTCATATTATTGTTTTTTCTAAAAAAAAACAATAAAATATTGTTGGAGCCCGTATGAATGGGACAAAAATATCTATGGTAGCGTTCGAACTTCGAAGACAGTTATATTAGCTCAGAAAGCGCCTTGAGGTGCTCAGCGCATTAGCTCAATCGACAGAGAACCTAGGCAAAATAAAGGAAGGTTAAAAATCTGATATCGCTCCTACTTAATCAAGAGGAGGTTTTGTCCAAGGCTTTGTGGCTTCAAATAGGATATTAATATAGCTTTTTCATAGAAAATTTAGTATTTGTCGAGCTTGGAATACTATAAGGGGATGGAAAATTCTGCAGGTTTATGGGTTGAGGAGTCGGTTCAGATGCTTGCAACATTTGAAGATTATTTCAAGACAATCTTTTCCACTTCGGACCCGTCAAGGGCCGCGATGGAACCATTGAAGGGCCAAGTTGAAGAGCTTCTCTCAGTTGAGAGTAAAGGGAAAATGACCAGCTTTATTCGGCCAAAGAGGTGTCTGGAAATCAAAAATAGATGCAAAGCTTGTAAAAAAAAAGAAGGAATAGTTGCGTGTGATTTACTTAAACTAAATTGCAGTAAATAAAACAGTAATTAAAGAAATGGTTTTTGATGTAAATTTTCTGGGAATTGTTTTAAGTATGAAAACTGATGAATTAAAGTTCCAGGATCCCCTAGGGTTACTATTCAGCTTATAAGGCTTACTTCGATTTCAGAAACACACAGCCGTATTGTTTATGCCAGCATACCTATGATACAATCTCCTCTCTGTCTCATGCATCTATCACTCTCCTGCAGATTTTCGGGTCCCCGAAGTTCACCTCAATGTGCAGGTTTGTTCTAAGTCTGCTAGGGTTACAGGTTCTCCTCTCGGTCTCCCCCTAAACTTCTAGCAGTTGGTCTAATGCTTCTGGGCTAGCCCCCTGATTCTCTTCACCTCTCAGTCCATCAAGGCAGGGTACTAAATCCTGTCTTCTCTTCCTAACTCTCACTGGCCACTCTCGTGCACCAGATCCTGTCTGTAGCACTCCCGGGTGATCAGGTCATTCATGCATAAATATAAAATCAAAGACAAAATAATAAACAATCTAATACTGTATTAAGACTTCAAACTAGTCATGCATCTGAGAATCAAAACAAACCATGTTGTTGAATTCATAAACCCTAGGTTCACCGAAAACCTAGGTAAAAGGTTTAGCTAGCGTATATTATTAAAAACACTGTTTCATAAAAGAAAGAAGAAAGATCAAACGAGTTATGGCTGAATACTGAAAACTGCTCCAAACTGACGGCTCTGGTACTGGTTGCTGTGATGATGAGTGTAACCTAATTCTGTGCTGGGACGCCTCCTTTTATACTGCCACATTCTCTAAAATTGATGCCTGAAATTCCTGTTCTGCCCCTGTCTAAACCCGTCCTGGAAGCTTCCGGAAATCCTGACGCGCGTCCGAACGCACGTACTTGGTCATTTTTTCCTTATGTTTTCTCCTGCCTTTCTCTGCTGCTAACTGTTGTGCGTCTGAACGCACGCTGCGCGTTTGAACGCACAGCCTTAGCTTTTTCTGCGTCTTTTCTGCTTTGACTCCTTGATACGCTGCCTCCATTCCAAGCCTTTCTCATGCATTTCTCAGTACATGTTCCCTGCACATGACAACACGTACCCGCCATCACATCCAATAAACGAATTTATGCATGAAATTACTAAAATGTATCAATTATGCTCTCAGCGTCTTTGTCTCGTATCAAGTGGAAAACTGACTGAAAATAGGCAACATCAATCTCAACAGGGTCAGAACCAATGGTAAAAATGTGTCCCAAACTAATTCCATTTACATGCTATCAGTGTCCGATGCCCTTCATCCAATGCCCTTCAAAAGGCACAGGGACCGGACGGTGTTCCAACTTTATTCTATCAGCAGATGTGGAGTACAGTGGGTGATTAGGTAACTACAACCTGTTGAAAGGTTCTTAATGGTGGTGGTGATGCCAGTGAGTTCAATCATATTTAGTTTCTTTAATCTCCAAAGTGAAGCAAGTTCGTAAAGTAGTTGATTTTAGACCCATGTCATTATGTTCCACGATCTATACAATTACTACAAAGACAGTGGCTAACCATTTGTAGTATGTGCTAGATGAATTAATATTGGAAAATCAGAGTGTCGTCGTTCTAGGAGGGCTGATTAGTGATAATATACTAACATCATATGAGTTGATCCATACAATGAAGATGAAGAAGGGAAAGGCGGGAAACTTAGCACTCAAATTACATATGAGTAAAGTGCATGACCGGGTTGAGTGGAATTTCATTGAAGGAAGGCGAATTCTAGGACTAGTTCGATTGCATGTCTGCTATACGGATTAAAATTCGTTCTATCATCAACATGAACGCCATAAAACCAACTAGGAAAAAATAGGAAACTCCCGTATTCCTGAAGTTCCTCCTAGCTAAAAGTCTGGGATAGGTGCTTCCAGGATCCTTCTTGGCCTCCAAATGTATTGCTCTGACTCTCGAAACCCCAAATTTCAGTGTGTATCTGAAGCATACGAAAATCTGAAGGCTAAGATGGATACCGGAGGGACCTGGAGGAGAAAATACGAATCAGGTTCCTAACGTTATTAGGACTTTTTGTTCCACCCAAACGTAGCCCAAATAAAGTTAATAGCAAATAGCACCACTAAATAACTATTATTGGACTTCTGTCGTATTCTCAAAATTAATATTCCGAGCTCCTGTTTAGTAAATACTTATTATCTCTCCATGTTAACATTACATATATCCGTCGGTTATATTGATTACGTACTAGTTCATTTAATTGACCTATTCCAAATTCCTTGATCCTTACCACTAAATTTATTTTACATGTCCAGATTACCAAGTAATCTACCTGCAGGGTTTGACGTAATCAAAACTTATAAGCTCCGTCAAAGGGATATCATCAATGCCATAACTGGGACATAGATTCCTTCGATATATCAATTTACACCATGGACTCAATAGTATCTCTAATACCTCGTTTTTTATTATAGGGGTAATTGTTGAATTTTTGGATAGTTTAGATGTTAATTATATGGTGAGAGGGGAGGTAGTCGTAGTTTAAAAAAGTATATGCTAGTAAAGTTGGGGGGTAGAAGTTGTAGTTGATTGAAACTTTAATAACTCGTGTATAATTTAATAGAAGTAAATTAAATAATAACAAAAAAACAGAGAGAGAAATAGAGGAACGGTTCCCAATCTCACGCAGCAGATGGAGTTCCCCAAGTTCTTCTCCTTCTTCTTCTTATACGGCACCAACACCAGCACCGGCATCACCTCCACCTCCATCACAGCCACCACTTTTACCACCACCCCTCGCTCCCTCTTTCGCTCTCTCTCTCTCTCTCTCTCTCTCTCTCTCTCTCTCTCTCTCTCTCTCTCTCTCTCTCTCTCTCTCTCTCTCTCTCTCCGGAATAGAACCAACAGGCAGCAGCAGCAGCTGGTAATAGTAACCACCGGCCGCCACTGCCGCCGTCGAAAAAAGTCACCCACGCCACCACCATCCCTTTGTTTTCTCCTCTATGTCCCTCTCTCTCGATTTCCCTCCATGTTCCGACCAGAAGACAGAAGAGAGGAAGCGGAAACAGAGACAGAAGCAGTTGCAGGAGCAGCGAAGCCACCGTCGCCGCCGTCCACCATTTTGTCCGGCAAGGAGCTTCGGCCAAACCCAAACGGAGCTACCCACCCCTTGTAATTAGTTCTATTAGCCTCCTGGAGGTCCGAGGATATCCTTGGAAGCATCAACCGGAGCCAACAACGCCGACATCATTCGTCGACCACCATTGCCGACCACCTCGACGGCAAACTCAAAACGCCTTGTTTCTCGACCATTCTCATCGATTTTTGGCTTGGGTAAACTTTAAATCATCCGATTTTACGTTTTAGTCAATCAAAATACAATCTTGCTAGTTAGAATCGGATTTAGGATAAGAAATCATATGTGTTTATGTTTTCAAAATATATGTATTTTCTTAAAACTTGGGGGTAAAACTTGTCTTTTATATAAACTGTTTGTAGTATATAGTGGGGGTGTAACAACCTTTTATATAATATGTATTGTGAGTAGGAGGAGTTACCAACTGTCATTTAATATAACTTAGGAGGAGCTGCTTGTTGTTTACACAAACGATACGTAAAAATAAGAATGAAAATGTTGGATTCAAAATATTTTTTAGAAATACTAGTTTCCGTCCTCGTTCCATAAATGTAACTCGGGTATTGAAATAGTGTACAGAATGTCTATTTAAAAACTAAACTAGAAATATATTCTTAAAACTAAACGAATCTTTTGTTTAATCACTTAATCCTCGGTTCGATTTTTTTAAATACTTGTACAAATGATATTTGCTAGTTTATAAACATCGTTGCATCGTGTTGAGTACTTAGAACTAGTTTTCTTAGAAATTCACTAATCTTAAATATCCTTTAATATTTATAATTTCAATAACCATTCCTTTCACAATTTTTTTATAAATATACAAGATAACATTTGTTTACTCTCTTATTCCCTATAATTACATGTATCTTTTAATTTCTCTAATTATAGTCTCTTTTAGAAATATCAGATAAATTGAGAAGTTGTTTAGGAAAAAATATGTCGTTTGAAAATCTAATAAATGAATTTATAGGTATGCGATTGTAACCGGTAATTACTTAACTTGCAAAGAGTTATTTAAGAAATATAAATTATAATAGTTTGTTAAGGAGGGGGGGGGGAGCAGGTCAATCTCAAAACAAGTAGGAATTTGGCTAGAGATTTATAGCGCTATACTTGCATGGTTAGACTTGTGTTTAATTTCGAAATATAATTAGTAGGTGACGATTTCGTAGACGGGGGCTATACGATTCGTAGTGCCTAGAATGTGCTATTAGCTATCGGATTGAGGTGAGTAAACATGCCAAGTCTAGCGTGCCTAGCTTCTTTCATGTGGAAATATGATTTTATAGTATGTCTCAAAATGTGTTTAATGACTTACATGCTTTACATGAGATTGCTTATGGTGTGAGATAGTTGTTTTGAGAATGTTACACGAGAATAATAATCCGTTAATAATGTAAAATGGAAACAGTTGTGCGGGATCGTTATATTATTGCTAGATTGGTCGTGTTAACTACGGTCACTCGACCCGTATTATTTTAACCCCGTCACAACCTGGCGGGTCGCTCCATGTACTCACCTCTCTGGCCGCGGGGAGTCTTACAGGGGTGCCGGCACTTAAGGTCTTGGTAGCTTAGTGAAAGTAGATCTTCCCCATATCAACAGGATAATAACATGGCTTTCTTTGAGGAAGAGATTTCATTAAAGGAAAGAAGAGATAGATTGGGAATAATATTCCCCGTTTGAGATAAAGAAGAAGATTGAGATGCAAGGTAAAAGAAGAATATGTGTTATCAGTATTCATACTTCATTTTTAAAGAATTTATTTAGTTACGATTCATTCATCTCTATGATTGTTTTCGAAAAATAACATGCTTCATAATCTGTTTACAAGCTTGGGTGTTTACTTACTCAGTATTTCATTGCTGACTTTATAAAAACTGCAATTCTTGTTTTATTCCCACCGCATGTCTAGATGGAGAAGGCTTGGAATAGGAGGGGAAACGCATAATCATGTCGTATTTATCCACACTCTTAGTAAAGATGAACTCTAGACAATTTAGATATTTTGTAATATTGTTTGAGTCAATGTGAGACTATTTTAAAGTAGGCAATATATAACTATGACAGTGTTTCTACTCGATATCCGCCATTTCATTATAAGTAGCACCTTCTCGGGCTCTCCGATTCGGAACGGAAAGCTTGGGGATCAAGGGGTGTTACAGTATCACCCAAATCATCGAGGTTATTGACACCATAGGAATCCCACTCACTTGACTTAAGTACTAAATACATGTGAACAATGACTATCTAAGTATTAAGAGCATAGGTGGTCATAATAACCATGAGACGCGACTTGTCTTGTTATGTCTGTACAAAAATGATCTCAACTTGGTCATGTTCCTTATACACAAAGTGTACTAGCACATTGAGTTGAAACTATAATATGAACTATACCGTTTTCTATATCCAAGACGGACCTACTAAAATAATGTGCTGCAATCGTTCTGATGATTTGACTAATTTCATCAATATTGTGAATTGGTAACTTTCATTCCACAAGAACCGAAGATATGATCTTCTGTGTTTAAGCTAGACTCTACACACCAGATCTTATATTATGTAGAACAATAGACAACTATGCATAATAATAACATAATGAAAACAATATTTCCCAAAACCATTCTAATAAATGTCAAATTCAAATAATTCAATACAGAAAACATGGCTTTTATTATTCAATCTAACATTTTCTACGTGCAAAGATTGAGAGGATGAAGTTTAATACGAAGTGGATTAATGTTCTGATGGGTAGTATTACTTCGTCTTCTTATAGTCTCATTATCAACGGAAGTATGGAGGGAAACTGTGTTCGTGAGAGAGGATTGAGGCAGCGATGTCCTCTGTCCCTCTACTTGTTTCTACTTATTAGTGAGACCATGTTTCGAAGTCTCACCAAAGTGGTACATGGTTAAACTATTACAAGAGCAAATGCATCGGGAGGAAGACCAGTGGTTTCCCATCTCTTCTTTGACGATGGCATTCTCAACTTCACTAAAGCTACATCGGACAAAATAACATATATGTTACATCTTTTTCAGATTTACGAAGAGGCCTCGTGACAATCCCTAAACTTGCAAAAATCTGCTATTGCGTTCTCAAGAAACATCAGCGATGAGGTCAAGCAGCAACTCAGTTCTCTCCGCGGGATCCCCGTGGTCGACTATCATGATTGCTACCTCTTATCTTTTATCTTTACTTCGTGCCCCCCAACTCATTTGTACAAGATTTTCTATATTTTCACCTAAGGTATTGTCAGAAACGACACTTAACACAACCCAAGGTCATACAAGATAAAATTATATCACAAATGTAAAAATAACTTGTAAAGCGCACAATTTCTGCATGAACTCGTGACATTTAAAAAAATCTAAAAATTGGACAAATTACCTAACAAATCTCTTGGAAATGCAAAAAAACTAATAAAATAATACCATAAAATAGTGCATATTTTGAAGTTTTCTGCAGGATTAACTGCATCTGAATATACTATTCTCAACGCCACACATGTAATATGCGAAACATAAATAAAATCAGGCGGATGAACAGACCAAGCCTTTAATACCTAGTTACGAAAGTTGAGATTCCACCTTGAATGAGTTAATTCTTGTTTTTTCCTTGATGTGGAACTTTTCAACACGCCCTTTATGTGTGGAATCTCTTGACCTACATACGGATGTTCTTATCTACAGTGAAAAAATGGGTCATTTGTCAATTCACGTGTAATGAGCTATGAATGACAAACAACGATTCCTAGTAAGTTTCATCGCATCCCCCTCTCATCTTATTTTGCTTCGTATTGGGACTTCGTTGACATCTCATTTAACTATTTAGAATATCAAGTAACTAAACACCTATGGCAGAAGCTGATGGAGGAAGAAATTCGTGGTAATGTTCGACTAGTTCAAAAAATTTATATCGGACGCAAAATCATAGGCAAAATCGAAGGATTGAAGATTCTGGACAAGTTACACCTTATTATAATAAACATCATATTCTAAAGATAATTCGTGATAATTCACGATAACCTTCTTAATTTGGTCAAAATCACCGTTTAGATGTTGAAATCATATTTTTTTTATTTTTAATAATAATTTATTGAATAGGATGTCGATTGAAAGCCGATTCAGGAAATCTTTTGTCGATTGTTTTTTAGCTAGATTTATTAATTCAAATTGTTTTGGGAACTTTTTTATATTTATAAAAATTAAGAATGTCATCTATTTAAGTTTGGCTTCTGGACTAGTTTGACAGTTTATTGGTTACTGGTTCATTTGTCCAGAAAAAATGGAGTTTTCTCTTGTGTGTCCCCTCCTTTTGCTTCTGCTGCTTCATCACGCTCACACGATAATCTCTAAATGCCCGACGTCAAATGGTATCAGAACTCAGAACTTGAGAGGTTTTCGTCATAGTCAATGGACTGTGGCTGTCCTCGTGTGCGTGGGCAGGTTTCGACTGACGAATCCCCCAATTGTGACCGCAATGTCCAGGACGTTATGATAATCGAGGATTTGCAAAGGCAAATTGCCAATATAACCCAGCCCTCGTGGTGCAAATTTGCAGCGGCAAGTTGCGTATCAAACCCAACGACTGACGGAGACTGATTTCAAGGAAAAAAGACCTTTGATCATGACTCGAAGCCCCCTGCTCGAGATCCCATACAATCTTGATTCCTGTGTTCGGAACAAGCTTTACAAAGAAGCGAATGTGAAGATTGTTCTGCCAGACTATTCAAAAAGAATACAAACCGAAGACTTTTTCGATTGGCTTTGCGAAGAAGATGAAATAATTGTAGAGGAAGCCAAAGATATTCCATATGATGAGAGTTAATTCATCTCCATGCGTGTGTGACATGAATTGGACCAACCCTCCAGCTTATGATTGTTATGGATAAGACGATGAAATGTTGGTTGTGGAGGCTTGCGAGCACACTTCCGATGTTTCCAATCTCAAAGTTCAGATTCCTGCCAATTAGCATGTCTAGAAAAAATTATCATTCGAGATGAAGGTGATGAGATGAAATTGAATTAAAGAAGTCCATGTTTTTATTTCAATCAAACCGTTTATTTTGATCCGTTTCGGTGGAGAAGATTATTCATGTGGCTAAAATGAACTCGAGGTCAAACTATTTTGAAGGCGAGTGATGCCTGAAGAAGTTCGTGGCAAAATTTGTCGAATCAGAAAAGTTGTCCCGGTCAACGCAAAATCAGAGGTAAAATTGAAAGCTTGAAGATTGGGTCAAGTTACACCTTATTCTAATCAGAAACGGCACCCTAAAGATAACTCATGATAATTCACGAGTACCACCCTGATTTTGTCAAAATCGGTTGTTTAGTGATCTGAATCATCATTTTTCTATTTTTCTGCAATAATTTCTTTATGAATTATGATTTCGATTTAGCTCTGATTTTTTGTTAATTAGAATGATTTAGAAATTTTTTATATCATTTTCTGAAAAAAATAAGAGTTTCGGCTATTTAAGTCAGGTTGTGGACTAGTCTCGACATTTTTTTAGTTATTATTACCTTTTCTAGAAAAAGGGAGTTTTTGCTTGTGTTTTTTCCTTTGCTTCTACTGCTTGATCGCACCGCATGGTAATCGCTACATATTCAGCGTCAAACGCTTAAGTTAACGTACACAAGAAATGCAAAATTGATTCGTTTGAATCATAGCTAATGAAATTGATTCTTCAAAAAAAAATGGAAAATTAAAAAAAATGAAAAAAGAAAAAAGAAACAGATCTGCATTCAAATTACAAACCAATATAGATTATATAAAAGTTAGCATATCAACATTTAAAATAACAAAACAGTTTAGTAGTTGCTACTGTCTTAGGATGCAATAAACGCACCGCGTGTTTAATTTGACACCAAAATATGGCACACATAACTTGAATTCCGGAGTTTGGAATGAAATTTACGGAAGGGAAAATGAGACTCGATCATAAGGCATATTTTGAATTAAGAGCTAATACCCTTGTACCTCTTATTTTCGGGCGTTTCATGTTTCACATCTGTCCTTAAATCCTCTTTGATTCACACAATACCCTCAAAAATGACATGCATCTACTTCAGGAAAACATGGATCGTCCAATGCCACTAATTTGGTATTCATCATCTTCTTTAGATTGTAAAACATCACCTTTTTGTTTCATTGATTTCCTCCCTTATCTAATATTTATAGCATCGATATGGGTGTTAACGAATGAGATAATACACGCAACATTCTCCAATCACATGCGATCTCTTAAAATCTGTAATAAGTTAACCGTAGTACACTGATTCAACGTCAAGTCAAAAGTACCATTCCATAAGACTGTGAATTTGTTTCAAAAAATTTACATAGATTTCATGCAGCAAAAGTATATAGTTTTGTGATCCATATCATTCCATGAATAAAGCACTTTATTCCTTCCTCTTTTGAGAGAATGAGAGAAGCAGCAAAGGTACAGGTACAGACACAGTTCCCTATTCCTTCAAACAGACAGCTCTTCCACTCTCTCTCTTTTCATTTCTCCCCTTAGCCTTCCTCCCTCCTAACTGTTTGATAATTTCTCTCTTCCTTTTTCTCTTTTCCTCTTTTCCCACTTTCTTTTTATTTTTTCCCTTAACAAATTCTTTTGCTTGACTGAGATATTTGCCTGAAGCATTAATAACAACAACTTTCGTGGTTGTTCACCGAGTCGTCAGCCAGAAAACTGAAATAGTCGGGACACATATTCGTTCTTTATCAAGATTACTAGTGAGAAAATGTATTTTTTTTTCTAATGTTACTGCAAATTGTATAATATTCGGGGTATTAGTCACATTCTGAAAATTTAGGGCTGGGCAGGCGCTACCTCGTACCTCAATGTGGCTCGGACCCGGGAACACACATTTATACTAATTGAAGAAAATTTGGGTTTTAAATGTAACGAGTTTCTAAACATGCTCTGGGGTTGGGCTAAGAGCCTGTACCAACCAGCTAAAAGTCTGATTAAAATCATCTTACTGAATAATCTATCTGAAATTACAATCTGAATAGAACATTCACTGAAAACTGAATTAAAATTGAAGTGCATTTGGTAGTAGTTTTACAATTGGATTTTCGGTATTTGTCTTGTTACAAAATATGTTAAACTAGGAGTAAAGACGATTAGCCCTAAATAATAGTAAGACAAATTGTTAATTAACTCATAAGCAAGAGTTCATAAGTGGAATTTATGCAAGTGAGGTCCAAACAATCCCCAAAAATTAGGATGGTAGATTGGGCACATTATTAGCCAACCTAAATTAACCCCCTCCAGACACGCATCTCCCAAATAGAATTAAAATGTTCGACTAAATCTAAGTTTAAGTTGGCTAATACAAGCACCGAAACTCTATTTTTAGCTTAAAACATGCATAGATTTTTAGATTTCAGCTCATGCCAAACAAATATTAAAATCTTCCGTTTGAGGTTAGTAATTAGTTTTTTCACACGGATTACTTCACCTATTTTTATTTTTTTTTATTTTCAGCAGGTACAAAAGAAGTCATATTTGTATTTTACCTACAAGTAAATAACCAATTCTTCTAGCCCAAGTTAACATCAACTTCAAAAATATTGCTCTTTCATAAAAGATGAGCCAAGCTCCCTAGTCTTAACCTTTATCACAAATGAAAGAGAGGGAGCAATTTACCTTTGCATCACATGGCATTCTCCTTTAGGAATAACCAACAAATTTTTTCCTCACATAGCAGCAACAAAAAAGCACAAAACTCCCACTTTCTATAGCATATGATTAGGATCCACCTCACTCTGTGGGTCTCTTCATTACCAAATTATATATACACAGGTAACAAGTACCCACCAAAGTACATTCCTAAACAACTGAAACCCCATGAAACTAAACCTCCATCTTCCTCTTCCTTGACCTCATCCTCTGCAAACCACCCTTCACTTCCATTCCCCAAAAACACCAAGAAGAGAAAAAATGAGGACTGGTGGTTACAGTAGCTATCAGACTCTAACACCAGAAGCAGCATCCATAGTTAAACAAGCCCTAACCCTAGCGAAGCGGCGAGGCCATGCTCAAGTCACACCTCTCCACATAGCCACCACAATGCTCTCTTCCTCTACGGCATTTCTTCGAACAGCTTGCCTTCAATCCCACTCTCATCCCCTCCAGTTCAAAGCCTTGGAGCTTTGCTTCAATGTCGCCTTGAACCGCCTCCCCACTTCAGTCTCAAGCCCAATCCTTGGACCTCTCTCTCACCACCCATCTCTCTCAAATGCCCTAGTCGCAGCCTTTAAGCGCGCACAAGCTCACCAACGCCGTGGATCGGTTGAAAACCAGCAACAACCTATACTAGCTTTGAAGATTGAGCTTGAACAGCTTGTGATCTCCATTCTTGATGACCCTAGTGTGAGTAGAGTCATGAGAGAAGCTGGTTTCTCTAGTACTCTAGTGAAATCAAGAGTGGAGCAATCAGTTTCATTGGAGGTCTGCTCTCACAGTACTACTCCACCCCAAGTGATGGCCTCTTCTCATCACTCCAAAGAAAACACCAAACCATTACTCCAAAGTGAAGATGTAATGGGTGTGATAGAGTCACTCATGAGAGACAAGAGGAAGAACACTGTGGTGGTTGGGGAGAGTTTAGCTTGTGCTGAGAGTGCTGTCAAGAGAGTGATAGAGAAGTTTGATAGAGGTGATGTTCCTAGAGAGATGAGGCATGTGCAGTTCATCAGCCTCCCTCTTCTTTCTCTGAAAAATGTCACCATTGGAGAAGCTGAGAAGAAGCTTGATGAGCTCAGGTGTCTGGTGAAGAGCTGTTTGGGGAGAGGGGTTGTTTTGTATCTTGGTGATCTCAAATGGGTTTCTGAGTTTTGGTCAAGCTATGGAGGGAATAATTGCAGAAGCTATTACTGTCCTGTGGAGGTGATGATCATGGAGCTAAGTAAGATGTTGTTTGGGGTTGGAGAGAGTGGGAAGCTTTGGCTTATGGGGATTGCTACTTCTCAGACTTACTTGAGATGCAAGACTGGTCAACCTTCTTTGGAGACTCTTTGGCAACTTCAGCCTCTCACCCTTCCTGTTACTAGCTTGGGACTAAGTCTCAACCTAGAGAGGTAAAAATGCAAGTTTTTTTATTTCAATTCTCATGATTATAACTCAGTTGGTCTCTTTGTTTGAGAATCTTTTTCAAGAAACAACTTTACGAAGAATTTTTCACTCGGATTATTTTCAGCTGGTACCAAACAGATTGTGAAACTGGCGTCTTAGACCAACTCAGCCATTTGACTTGAATGAGTTGTCATGTTTTTTTGCAGTGATGTTCAAGGGGAGCGTAAAATGAAGATTTCTGATAACGAGTCGAGCTGGTTAAGAATGAAAATTGGGGTTGAGAAAGAGCTCAGTTGTTGTACTGATTGCTTGAGAAATTTCAACAAAGAAGCTCAAACCATAGCCAAGAATGCTTTCTGCAATGAGTCCACCACCACTTCAACCAACTCAAGCTTGCCTTCATGGCTTCAGCAGTACAAGGAAGAGAACCAGAATAAAAATGTCACTGACCAGGTACTGAAACCACTACTCAAAAAGAAACATTTCTTTTTTAATTTGTTTGCCTTATTTTTTTTCAGAATCTAATTTCTTTTGTCATTGGTGCAGGATTTTAAAAAGCTTAGAGACATCTGCATTAAGTGGAACTCAATTTGCAGTACAGTCCACAAGAAACCACACTTTCTCGAAAAAGCCCTCAACCATTCTTCATCTTCTTCCCCTTGTTCTTCCAATTCAATCTCTTCCTACGACCGGAACAGCCCTATCTTGCAACAAGCCCTTCTTAAATGGCCTGTGGTCTTCGAACCAAAACAGTCCCCTAAAGAACACCAATTCATGAAGACTGAAAATGGCGATACAGAAGACTTAGAGCCCAATTCAAGAGAATTCATTGTGGAGATGATGAATGAGCAAAAGCCAGACCTTTTATCCAACCCCAATTCAAGCCCCAACTCCGCTTCTTGCAGCGAGACAGAAGAGGACTTGGAGTGTTTCGACAAGTTCAAGGAGGTCACTCCTGAAAACTTGGAAGTTTTATGCTCTTCACTTGAGAAAAAAGTCCCTTGGCAGAGCGAAATAATTCAAGACATCGCGAGCACTGTCCTCAAATGCAGGTCTGGATTGGAGAAAAGGAAAGGGGATAGGGAAGAGAATGAGAAGAAGGAAGAAACATGGTTGTTCTTCCTTGGAATTGATTTTGAAGGCAAAGAGAAAGTTGCAAAGGAGCTAGCAAAGCTAGTGTTTGGTTCAAGGACTAACATGGTGAAGATTGGATTGAGCAATTTCTCATCAACAAGAGCTGATTCAACTGAAGAGTACGCATTGGTGGGTAACAAGAGAGCTAGAGACGAATCTGGTTCATCTTACTACGACAGGTTTACAGAAGCTGTGAAGGAGAATCCCAGCCGCGTCTTCTTCATGGAAGATATCGAACAAGTTGATTATTTTTCCCAAAAGGGTATCATGAGAGCAATTCAAAGTGGGAAAATTATGTCTCATTTTGGGGGTGATCAGTTTGTTTCTCTTAAGGATGCAATTATCATTTTCAGCTGTGAAAGCTTTAGTTCCATGTCGAGAGCTTCTTCGCCTCCTGCTAGGCCAAGATCAGTTGAGAGGAAAGAAGAAGAAGAAGAAGAAAAACAAGAACAAGAGGATATGAAAGAGCATGCCTCATTGGATCTGAATGTGGCTACTATGGTTGATGATGAAGAAGATGAACATTCTGTTTCTGGCATGGGAATATTGGACTTGGTGGATAGGCAGATCATTTTCAAAATTCAAGCTTTGTGAAATGGTGATCAGTAGGCTAACAGTAGATTTTTTTTTTTTTTTTTTTAAATATTTTTCTTTGTGTTGCATGGGTTTGTTTTTGAATTTGAGGGGGAAAGAAAAATGTACCAGACTTAATAGCCATGTGTAGGATATGTAAATTAATACATATTTCATCTTGCCAATTGTGATTCTTGAACTTGTCTAATCCCTGCATTATTTCGTGCTTTTTCGTCGGCAGCGTCAGCAACGGAAGAAATTATACGAGTCATACTCTAGAAAATGGAAAATCAAATCTAGTAAAAGGAAACTATGAGAAACTCGAACTTGAATCTTGGAGTCCTAAAACATTAAATGCGACTCTGAATCCTATTAGGCCAAGAGGCCGTTCATTAATTTTTCGTACTAAACTTAGGAAAACTAACCAGATGTTTTGTCGACCAGAGGATCAATCTTTCTTTAATTGATTTAATTGAGTCTAATGCATCATTACGCGATAGCATGATTTAATTGCATGAAAGACTGGCACAAGCCTGTGGCACTGATATATCTCTATGAAGTTCAAGTTTTAAGTTGTTTTGGTCTTAAACTAGTTCACAGTGAGGTTGTACGACGTTCATATCGTTTCACTTATGACCAGTGGCTTCGACCGTGTGACATGAACCACGCTATAATTTTTTTGAACAACAGCACTAACACCATTATTTTAACAGAAAAATTCAATAGCGGCTTAGTAAACTACAAAACGCTCCAACTTCTTTTATGGACGTACGATACTGAATCTGTACTGAGTAATTTCTCGCTCCGCCCCTGATTATGACAACACTAGATACATCTCGAGCTTGATAAAAAATAGACAAAATAGAAGGACCATAGAGGGAATTTGAGTGGAAATTCAAGTTTGAAAGTTCATAGATCAGTTGAACTGTTGTTACCATCTTTACAACAAAAGGTGTTTTGATGAGAGTATCAGATAATCCCTTTCTGGTCAAAAAAAGAACAAGGAATGTGTATGGCAAGCAACGAATGATCTATATATATTCCATGTTATGTAGCTTTGTACAGTGCTATGTCTTTAACTTTTCATGATAATAAATTATAAAACTGGTAAATGTACTTCATTCTTTCAAGAGAGAGAATGGACTGTGTTTTTAGCAGTTCATATCCTGAACTTTTTGAATAATGAAGATTGCAACATGCTGCTACATCTTTTAATTAATTCAGTGTTTTTCTTCTAATACTCACTGAATAATAAAACATTCTATCAAATTGTAATTAATTATTGAGAATTAAACAATTTCTATAGCTAGTCATGTACAGGCAAAGATGGCCTGCCAGGACAACAACTTTGCACAATGTTTGCTTGTTGTCTTCTCCTGGTGTTGTTGGAGACATTGTTTTGGGTGATTGTAATGGAGTTTTCCATCCAAGGATTGATGTAGTTCCTTAATTTATTTTCTAATATATCCAGTTTATTTTCACATTGTTTTTCGTTGAATAAAGAAATGATCATTTTCACGTTATTCATTAGCCGCATTCCCAAATACCACGTGCTACTTGAAGAAAATCATTTATTTCTTTAATTGATTGTCCATGCGACTAACTTGGTGTCCTGATTTAGATCATTTTCAACGGCGTTGGTCAAAAGATTAGTATCACGAGTTCTCTAGGATTGGGTTTCATTGGAGTTTAAAGAATGCAGAGCTTATTAAGCGACCACCTTACAAGTTTTGGTAGGAGATGGGCCATGAACTTCGAAAACATTTAACATATATATATATATATATATATATATATATATATATATATATATATATAATAAATCAGTTAGGTGTTTCCCTCCAAAAAATAGTCAACGGAAACATCCTAGCCATTCAATGTTAAGAAATGTCTCAAGACATTTTGAACCGTTGATTTTCAATTCTTTTTATTAGAGACATTATTTAAAAAAAATAGTTAAAACGTATAAATGCTAAGATATTGTTATATATCTTAAGATCTCTCTTTCATCTAACTAACTATTTCAAAATCATGTTTTATCTGGGATAATATTTTTGAAATGTATCTTATATCTAAAAGAACATGTTTTTATCTATTAATCGTCTATTAACATAAACAAAATAATTTTATATAAATTTAATATCAAAATTTATCTGAAAAATTAAATATAAGTCAGAATATATATTTTTTATAATTGTCATATGGCCACGGGTGAGTCAAGTGATATAATATAAGTGTCCCACGGGCACGGGTCATTAGCTAGTATATATATATATAGGCGATTTTAAATGTTGGAGGGGTCCTAAAGCTGGACAAAGCAATGATCCCTAACGTGAGAGTTATGCAAAATAAAAGCTACTTTAGATCAAAAGAAACACTGCATTCTTTTCAGTCACTTCTCATGATTAAATTGTGAGCTGATCTCACTTTTTATGCCAACTTGATTAATGAATCATCATCTGTGTTCTAAATCGAAAACCTAGTTTAGTAAATTTTCTACTATTACGGGAAAAAAAAGACTTGACTACAGGTTGTATACCCCCAATTTATCCCAACTGTCTTATTGTAACCTCGACTTCCAAGGCTTCCTGATTGCAACCTCCATTTGCGCAATGCTAGTCAATGTCGAATTGACAAAAAAATCTCGTCACCAAATTAAAATACGCCAATGAAACTTTCATCAAACCCACATCGTCTATGATACAAAACCATCATATTGTGTGAGAGAAAGCTGTATTTGTGATGATTTTTTATTACTTTAATTGACCAGTATTGTGCAAATGAGTTACAATCAAACAGTTTTGAAAGTAAATTGGAAGGGGGGGGGGGGGGGGGGAGTAGTAGAAACGAATTTTACTCGATGTTTGGTTTCATACAAAACACTATGTAGGATATTCGATACATTTTATCTACCATTAAATCTCTATAGTAAAATCATATATTAGGATTTAGGACCAAGAGAAGATTTCTCTCTGATAAAATCATATATTAAGATTAGAGTTATTGTTTTGAAAACTTTTAGTTAGGCCTCAACACCTGAGCACTTGATTCACAAGCTTCATTTCAACTAGGCTACCTAGGTTTGGTCAGTTCAAACTTGTTAAGTGCCTTTCTCTACCTACAAGAAACTTTGATTGCCTTTGGTTGTTCTAAAGATTTGCTAACATTAACAACTAAACCTTTTCTTCCCAAAAAAACCCATGTAATGAGCATATTAAGACCAAATCTTGTGTCGTATTTGTCACATTAAGACATAAACCTCGAGCTTTGTCCCCACTACGGAACCAATATGTATGACAAAAAGGACTACACACAAAAGGTGACAGCACTTTATTTCTATCTTCCTAGTTTACTACAAAGTTCTATTATTACAATTAATCATAGAAGAACTTGAGTGTTAAGCTATGGGAAAAGGAATGGTCATCAAGAAACTAGCTTTATGAAAGCCCCTAGCTAAGCTTCACCTACACCCCTAGTTACGCCCTTTGCATTTTCCTTCTTTCAAGATTCATGAAGTTGTCCTTTATTTTTGTACCAAAGAAGTTGTCCTCAATTTCACTCTTAATTTGAATCACCAAAGTGAGGGAAAACTATTTCTTCCTCCAAGAGTTGCTGACGTAAACCTCTCTGTAGTATCAGGATCATAACTTTGCATAGAGCCCTAGTATGCAAATGTGTGGTTATGATATTTCCCGAAGTACCAGGTCACTAGCTCTCGAAGCAAAGAAGATTATCTCCAATGTCAGACAGTTGATCTAATCTTGTTACTTTCACTAGAAAGCAACGGATTTGATTCGGAAACCTAGAACTGCGGGGCAAATATAATATGGCATTATTTGCTCAATCATCGACTGTTTCCTTCACTTTTGAGAGAGAGAGAGAGAGCGAGAGAGATTAGGGTTTTGGTGAATCGATTTCTACCATGTTGTTTTGAGAAATATGGCCAAATTGTGTGCATCGAGAACCATCGGACGTCTAGAACTTAAGGTGCCTAAAGGAGATAAGGTTTGAAGTATAGGGACTAAAACTCACAATTTAACCATCAACTGTTCCACCATATGTATTCTGCATTATTTACCTCACCCACATGAGAGAAAACATTGTTGGGGACAAGTATCATCATCATCAGAATAAAAAACATTCTCTTACAGACAGATGAGATTGAAATCTTGTAATCACAAGTCACTCTCTTTTTTGAGTTGATTGGTGCCTGCAAAGTAGGGATTCCCTATCATGTCTTGCACCTAAACATAAAATTTAAATTGTGACATTTTCTTATAATGGTCATTGAACTTTTATTAATACAAAAAAATAATGTGAGCCACGTCATCATCGCATCAATGATTGGTGATCCATTGAGGTTAACCTCTAGGAACAAGCCGTTCTTAGATATGGTCTTAGATAACATGATCTAGAAATGATTACAAGTGAAAAAAGGGTGTGATCAAAAGCAAAAGGAGGAAAAAGCAAAGAGGCCACTACTAAAATGCAAATGGATGTAGTCTTTTTAGGGAGTATTAATGGAGACTAAAGTTTTGGTTGTTTGTACAAACTTTTCGAAGGTAATGCAACTTTTTTTGCTTTTATTGCCAATACTTGTCTCATTCAAGCCTGAAACTCGAAATAGGGAATTGCAAATTGCTCTTTTTAAGCAACGCTGGCATATGACATGTGGTGCAATAAGCGAAAGAGATAGATGATCATGAACAAAAGGAGCAAACTGGTCATCAACATTAAGTCTTTAGTTACTTGTTGCATATTTACCTGATGATTTTCAATTGCAGAGACATGTTCTTTTTAGAGAGACAGGAGGAATGGCGTGGTGACACTAAATATGTCCAGTGTTGCAATAAACTTTGGACTAAAAGAAATATCAACAAACAGATTAACAGCAATAAGCCTTCCTCAATTTGCTCAGTGGCTGTTTGTTATCTCTACTTCTGAGCGATTCTATTTAAAAATACTATTTTTTTCTAAAATATCATTTGGCATAGTGTTTTTCAATTCTGTTCAAAAATAAAAACATGCAAAAAACACATGTTTAAAGTAACATCAATTTTATTGTTGTTTTGTGTCTTTCATAATTCTGACGGTTAAACATATAGTTACTGTTAATGGATGAACAAAATAATAATTATATGTCCATATAAGATGTTCCCAATGACATTTAAGTATATTATCACCGATAGTTAAGTGTTGTCAAATGTGTTTTGTATTTTAAAAATCGTTCTTCAGGACAGACCTAACAATATCTTATATTGATTTTAAACATGCTTTTCCGTCACATCTTTTTCAATTGTTTTTTCTGTTTTGAAAGAGGTACCAACTAGGCTCTCAGTTGCGAAAAAACATGTTGTTTTGTGAGAGAGGGGGATGGCATGGTGACAAAGTTTCAAACACATCGAGCTTTTGCAGTCTTTAAGAAAAGAAAAGGGTGCAGAGAGGAATGAGTCTTTTAAATATGGTCACTATCTACTAGTTAAAGGCTTGTTAAAGCTTGCCACTCTGCTGTATTTCTTTTGGAAGTGGGTTGTTTATGCATGAAAGTAAGGGACTTCTCGGATCTGTAACTCTCAAAGAAAACCAATCATCTCTCTCTGTGAATCTCTCTTTTGGATGCATAATTTGAATGTTGATTATTGAGGGATCCAAGGCATCATCATTTGAAGACTCACCTTTTGTGGTGGTGAGAGTAGTTTTTAAAAATGATCAGGTGTTCGAAAGACTCAGTCAAAAAAGAGAAACATACTAAAGTTAGATGGGAATGAGAATATATGTGTAGGCTAAAGTTTTTGGATGTGGCATTGGTTCTGCTCTTTCAAATTTCAATGCATGTTAGATAATAGATGACAGTTTAGAAACAAGAGTAAAAGTTCAAATGACAAACACTAAATTTGCTTTTTCTATTAATAAACAAATAATGTTGATAACAATCGAAAAACCAGCAAGCCAAACAGTTTTAATCACATCTATTTAAAAACAGGATTACCAAACATGCACTTCTATTAACTCTTTCTTCGTCCACATGTTTTTCATCATACTAGTAAGTACGCAGTATTTGTACTTTAATGTAATTACATTTGATGATTTGAACATAAACTGGTCCTGCTTATCCGGGATAATCTAGATGTGCTTATAGCATATTCAAATCAGAAGATGCAAAAGCCTACATGAGTCTGTGAGGGCGGTTCAAAGAAAACTTAAAACGTAAATATGAATAATCTGACATACTTTTATCAGGGACTTTATGGAGTTGGATCTTTCCCGAACCTCATCAACAAGTGGGTTGCAAACATTGATCCCCTTCGAGAAGCTTCAATTAATCGGCCAACTAGAGGGACATTAACCGTCTCCCGGTTCCACAGAGGCTTCTTATCCCACCTATTTATCCAGAGAAACTAGCATTTAGGTTTTTGACAATTACAAGTTAAAGGAACAATTGAGCATTTTGTGCAAAGAGGATTTGTCTTTACGAAATTCATTTAAGTAAAAAACAAGTCATAGTAGGAACAATTCCTACCAATCTTCATGGCGGACAACTTTGCCATCTTGAACATATAGTTTGATGAGGGAAATCATGTCGATGTTTCTCCCCATGAACTTGTAATATTGCTTGTTGTCGATTAGAATCTGAAAAAAAAAGAAAAAATAAATGAAATGTTATCGAGGTGCAAGAGCTGAGGGAAGGTAGATTAAAGAGGGATTATTAAGGTGTCATACCTCTAGCTTGGTTGGTGAAATCATGTTTTCTGTGACGGTGTAGTCCACAATTCTGGATTCACTGAAGACCTGGTAATTTTGAAAGTTAAACTTCAATTTGTTATTCCTTAAAAAAAACAAAAAAATAGTACTAATAAAATATTCATTTTGTCCGGTTAAAGCAATCAGACTCATAAGGGATTAGAGTAGATAACAAAGAAGTCATCAAGAAAATAACCTTGGGAATCGAATAGAATGCCGACTTAATCTGCTTTACCCTGCAACAGACACCGAATCATCCATTAGATAAGAATTTACAAGTCTCTCCTCTACTTTTTGTGTCCTGCTTTTTAACCAAGTACACTAAGCATTTTGAGGGGGTTATTTGACTAGCCAAACAATGTTAAGAATTTATATTTTTTTTCATAATCTTGTGTGTGGAGTGATTCCCTCATTCTTGTATCGTTTGCCTAATCAAATAACCTCCTCAAATGCTTTGTAAGCTGGGTTTAAAAAGCAGGACACATAAAAGCAGGCGAAGGAGGAAGTACATGTTAATAAATCATAAATGGTGCCAATAGATAAATAATACTAAGATAGAGAGCACCTTGCAATTTCTGTTGCATACAAAACATGAATAGAGTGACTAAATACAAGCAAACTTAACTAGCTAGCAAACAGAGAGTAATAGCATACACTCCCATGAAAGAGTAAAAAATACAGTAAACCGGATGTTTTTTCAGCTTGAGAAACACATGCTTAATTCCATTCTAAACAAGCACTTCTATCCGCGTGAAGGTCGAACAAACATTTCATTCATTATGCTCGGCTCACTACTGGTTAGTCTTTCCTAACAGTTTTTTGTCTTTGCTTTAACCAATGGACTATGGTTTCTTACTTTTATCGACCAATAGAGTATTCTCACAAACTCGTATTGTTTCTGAAGACAAACCACTGCCATCTCTTACTGTCACCACTAATTTGGGGGCTTCGTTCTGTTACATTGTGGTCATTTAATTTGTGGGTTCCTATATTTCTAACACATTATTGTATACTGATCTAAATATATATAAAAATGAGATTCATGGAGAAAAGGTCAAAAGTTTCATTGTCAAAGACGGTTGATGCATACAGAAAAACTGGTTAGAAGCCTACAAACTAGTTTAGCAGATAGTATTAAGTAAAATTCACATCCAATAGTTAGGCATACGGCATACCCTTCAGCACGCATAAGAGGGTCCTCAAATGTTGCATCCGGCGCATAGATTTCAAAATCACTGGGTTCTGCACGAGATGCATATCTGAAACCATTCAAATTCAACTAGTTACATAGAGTTAGCAAAATGTGACATAACAACATGCAATAATCAGAGCAAGTCAATCAGAAGTTAAACCTAAAGAGAAATAGTTACAAGCTTTGCTTAGTTTAAACAAATAGCAACGAGCTACAAGCTGATATGGGTACACACACAAATTGCTCTGAACTTCAAATCACATGTTTGTTTGTTCAAAAATGTAGGTACACAACTATCAGTTTGCCTTTCTTGATAAACCTTAACTGATTTATTCTATTTGTTTCCACATGTTCAGAGGATACTCATGCCTGGCTCAGCAAAGAGGTGTTGGCCACTTGCCAGGTTACTTTTACCAAAACGTAATATATAAGGGAAGAGACCCGGCACAACAAAAATTTAGAAATATGCATTTCTCAATCATTTTCAACATTTCCTCACATTTTATTTCAGACGAGGAAGACTAGGGGTCTTCTTATTTGAGTTACAAAACGTACATGAAGCGAAACAAATTGAACTGATAACCATTCTTCTTCCTTCAGAAAAAGATAATTGGTTGATACCAGATCCATAAGATAAAGACTTAAGGAGGAGTGTGCCACCACAGGTATCACGGTTAATCAATTTCTCGTTTACAATTTTCATAGAGCCAGCAGAAAGGAAGTCAAGCAATTCAGTGAAGCGAAATTGCCAAATTACTTCAAATTTAAAGAGAGCTAAGAAATGTGCTAAAAAGAGGAGTTGCCAAAGGTACATAAAATCAAATGCAGGTGCAATAAATTAAAGACATTATTTTCAAAAAACAAAATTGAATTTAGAGTTAAACTTTTCAGAATAAGTTAGGAGTCTGTTGACGACTATGTTGACATTATTTGACTCACCGCCATCATATTTATGCAAATCACACACCCAATCACCATAAAAATCTTAACGTAACAAAAGAAGTTGGTTCAAAACTTCGAGCTCCCATATGATCCAAGACTACAATTGCAAATCACAGCAAGCCTTTTCCCAGTTTCGCCATCAAGCTTCTCTGGTTGCAGTCTCTCCAAACTCATTTCCTCACTTGGTTTTAATCTGACTATGTAGCGTGTATTTGTATACCAATTAGAGATGGCAACGGGTCGGATTCAGATCGAATCCACCTATATCTATATCCATGTCCAGATAGGAAGGCTAAGGTTAGTAACACTATGAAAAAAATCGAATTCATAATTTCATACAATAGTATGTAAATTCATTATCAAATATAACTTTTTGGGGTATTTTTGTAAAATAGCAAGTACTTGGATTGGATCGGGTATCCCACGAATATGCACTATGATTCAAATCCGGATAAATATCTGTTTGGGTCTTGCTTTCAAATCCATATTCGATCCATTATAAATTAGATTGGATTCGGATTTGATCCTTTCGGATCGAATCACTCGGAACTCGGATCGGACTGGACCAAATTTCCATCCCTACTACCAATGTTGGTATTTTTCTCGAAAGATGACTTGTGGGAAAAAAAATGAGACTTATCATAATCATGAAGTTGTTAATATCAACAATTTATAGCGTTGAAAACGAGATAATTGCTTTCTCATTCTGACAAATGTCTACATCATGCACGTTATTTCGTGCGGTGCTCACTCAAGCTCAATCTCGCAACCAAGGTGGCGGTAGTGCCGAGAGCGTAATAAACGAATACTTCACTAAATGCTCTTATGTTCAGCTTGACCACAAAGAGCTATACATCATCAAAGAGCCAAGAACGCAGCCATTTAAGTTCGACCATGCATGGAAAATACTAAAATTTATACAAAATGGGCTGGACCGATGCACATGAATGACTCACATTGTCCTCCGAAGATGGCATACATTTATCCAATGCTTCTGACGGTGCGGGTTCTCCAAAAAGAACACCCGGAACAACATCAACCAAAGCGAGAAGAAGACTCAACAAAGAAAAGGACCAAATGTGGCGAGAAATGATGTGTAACATTGCAAGAACCAACAAAATTTGGAAAAGCAACAAGTAGACTTCTTCATCTCCAACAACGAAGGGAATCGTGTGCAGATTTGCTGGTAAGCATTAGACAAGAAAAAATGGTCATGAAAGAATGGAGCTCGACTTAACAACGAGCACAAGAATAACAACAAAATGTTGAATATATTCCCCAGGAGCTGCTGATATTAAGCAGTCAAAGTTTGTTAATTTTGTTCTAGCCTTTTGTTAATTTTAAATGATATTTTAGTTCCTCGACAACATCATATATTGTTGCTATTTTTTATATTTTTGATATGTTTTTTTCTGAATAAATAAGTCCATTCATTATAAATGAAAAATATCACAACTTATGCTCAAATCATATCATGTGCTAGACTTTTCTATATGCTCTTTCCAATAAAATACCAACGATTGATATCAGAGCATCTGAATGTTAAGAGATTTGTGAGGTTAGAGTAACCACTGCCCTTAAACAATGTTGAATATTATCACAGGGGCTGCTGTGATTTGATAAAATACGTGTTCGTTTTGAGGCAGTCAAAGTTTGCTGAGCTGACCTATTATCTTGCAGATTTTTAGGGATTTTTTGTTGCTCAACAGCAGCAGATTTTGCTTCTTTTTTCATTTTCTTTTTTTGTTATACTTTTGCTATATAAACAAGTGTCTTCATGATCAATGAAAAGATTGTCATAATTTATAGCCCAAAACTTATTATTTGTTAGCCACTTCTTTATACTTTCTCCATCAAAAACTAACAAAATGGTATCAAATCTTCCAGCTCTTAAAAGACCTGTGAGTTAGACTTTCTTTACACTCACCATATCCTTTTTCAATCACTACAAAACAATCTAGCACGTGATAAATTCAGAAGGTTCATCAAATGCAATAGCACCACCAATGTTCGATAAAATGAATTATTAAATGTGGGCTGTCCGGATGGAAGCCTACCTCAATGCCAACGACCAATGGGACGTCGTAGAGACGGCATACGCAATACCGCCATTGCCGGAAGATCCAACCATGGCCAAATTGAAGAACAACAAGGAGATAAGACGAAGAAAGTCAAAGGCGAAAGCTAGCTTGTTTGCAGCTGTTTCACCTTCAATTTTCACCAGTCATGACTCTAACAATTGCAAACGAACTTTGGAAATTCCTGAAGGAGTATGAAGGAAATGAACAGGTGAATGGTATGCGAGTTCTAAACCTAATAAGAGAATTCGAGATGCAAAGAATGAAGAATTCAGACACAATCAAAGATTACTCTGGCAAATTCCTTGATATTGCAAATAAAGTAAGACTTCTTGGTTCTAAATTTACTGAATTCAGAATTGTTCACAAAATTTTTGTGACAACTCCAGAATCATTTGAGGCTACAGTATCAGCACTAGGAAACTCAAAAGATGTGAAAGTATTACCTTGGCAGAGTTGTTGAATGCACTAGAGGCTCAAGAACAGAGAAGACATATGAGAAAAGAAGGCACGGTAGAAGGGGCTTTTCAAGCAATGTCAGTTGATGATAATCACAAGTCATGTCCTTATGGTAAGAAGACAAATCATCCACCATACAAGTGTTGGTGGAGACCAGATGTCAAATGCAATAGATGTGGAGAAAGTGGTCATATTGAGAAAGATTGCAAAAAACAAACTGATGTCAAAACTGCCATGAATATCCAACATGAAGAGTTATTTTAACTCCACTCAAAGCTCATATTCTACAACCATGCCCATGACCCATAACCATACACATGCCAATGACATGTGCTCTACAAGCCATGTGAACACTCGCGTCTATTGTTATTTTCCAAAAATAAATGTTGCAACTCCACAGACAAGGAGGAGTGTTAATTATTGTCACAGGAGCAGCTAGGATTTAATACACATGTTGGTTTTTCGGCAGTCAAGTTTGTTGGGCTGCCCTATTCTCTTGCATACTTTTAGGGACTTTTTGTAGCTCAAAAGCATCAAATTTTGCTCATTTTGTCATGCTTTTTTGTTATACTTTTGCTATGTAAATAAGTGTCACATGATCAATAAAACGATCATCACAGTTTATAGCCCAAAACTTACTATTTGTTAGCCTCTTCTTTATGCTTTCTCCATTAAACTAACAATCAATCTTCTTCTCCTATAAGGAAATAGCCTCCAACCAGTTCAGAATGAGTTCAGAAGCTTTGTCAAATGCAACAGCACCACCAATGTTGGATGCGACCAACTATCAAATGTGGGTTGCCAGCATGGCAGACTATCTTAATGCGAATGACAATTGGGAAGAAGTAGTAGAGACAACATGCGAAGTTCTTCCGTTGAAGATCAACCCAATCATGAATACTCAGCAAGAAGGTGAGTTATTTTAACTGCAATCAAAGCCCATACCCTATAACCATGTCCATGACCCATAACTATACCCATGCCAATGACTCATTCTCGATGCCTTATGTCTACTTTTATTTTTCAAATAAAATTTAGCAGTTCTAGAGACAAGAGGGAGTATTGAATATTGCCCCTAAGAGGTGTTGATATGAAGCAGTCCAAGTTTGTTAATTTATTTCAAGTCTTTTGCTGATTTTTAGGGATTTTTTTGTTCCTGAGCAGCAGCATATTATATTGCTATTTTTATGTTTTTGTTATGTTTTTCCCGTATAAATAAGTCTATCAATGATCGATCAAAAATATCACAGTTTATGCCCAAATCATATTATGGCTAGACTTTTCTTTATGCTTTCTCCAACAAAATACCAACTATTGGTATCAGCGCATTCAGAATCTCGATTTAAAGTTCCTTTATCAGTGAACTATCAAGTAGTAGATGCTACTGGCCTGGAAAAAATTGTTGAAGCTGTTGCCTCAATTGAGAAGGAGGCCAGGAGAAAGAGTCTAGAGAAGGACAACATTGAGAAGAAGATGAAAGGAAAGAAGCAACTTCATTTTGCTTTGAAGGAGGACAACATTGAGAAGAGCACAGGGAGATCACCCCGAATAAACCACCCCACCAAAGGTAGTGAAGAAAGGGGGGCAAAAAATGGCTTCTGAGGGCAAGAAGTCTGAAGATGCAGTGGTGAAAATCCAGCATACTCTTGGATTTAACAAGTTCATGTAAGTAAACTTTGGTTAAACACATGCACTTAACTAAATTCACCTGCTAGACTATTAAAATTGCTATCTTAAGTATTGCTATTTCTATTAATTTGATACGTTTTACAGTGCAATGTTAAAAGATTTTACTTAAGTTTACTTAAGATTTACAATTGTCTTCCTTGTCAGTGAAAGCTTTTACTTAAGTATTGCAACTCTTTACTTATGAGAGTGAGGAGGTGAAATCTGCTCCAACAGCATAGGGAAGAATCCGCCTCCCCAACTTATGACACATCAGTATCTACTATACTCCAAATTACCAAAGGAGCAAAGAGACCACTACGAGCGAAATGCCTTGGAAGACTCAAGTGATGAGGATCTTGATGCCAACCCATACAGCTTTCAGCAAAGGACAAATAAAAGAGCAAAGAGGATGAAGAGCATTAAGAGGAGTCAGTCGAGGAGGAGAAGGGAGTTGATGATGAACACAAAGGTGTGGAAGAGAAGGGAGATGATGATGAAGAGGATGAGAGAGATGAGGAAGCTCACAATGGCAACGCTATGAATGCTTACATCAGATACAACTAAGATTTTACTCTCATTAATAATCTCGCAAAAGTAATAAGATTTTACTCTCATTAATAATCTCGCAAAAGTTTGTTTCACAGAGCCATTAAGAGTTTTGCGAGATTATTAATGAGAGTAAAATCTTACTTGTATATGATGTAAGCATTCATGGCATTGCCATGGTGAGCTTCATCATCACTCTCATCGTCTTCATCATCATCTCCCTTCTCTTCCACACCTTTGTATTTATCATCATCTCCCTTCTCTTCCTCCTCTGACTCCTCTTCATGCTCTTCATCCTCTTTGTTCTTTATATTTGTCATTTACTCAAAGTTGTATTGGTTGGCATCAAGATCCTCATCACTAGAGTCTTCCAAGGCATTTCACTCGTAACATCATATTTTTGTAGTGTAAATTATTGTCTTTTGAGCATTGTTTCATCACTCAACTTTTTCAGATTTTCTTCTTTTTATACATCACATCACCATGATATTCGGAAAAAAGAAAATGTGTTGAAAAATATCACTGAATACGATGAAGATGTCATGATGTACGAGTATGAAGACCATGTTGTCAGTGATGATGACAGTGTTGAAGAAATTGATATCAATGAAAGAGCTGGTACTCAGCAAACCCACGCGGCAAACGAGAAAAAGAATGATCCTTAATCCAAACCGCTGCTCAACGCAGTTCTTCTACAAGGCGAAGCAAATAGAAAAATTCAGGAGGCGCCAAAAGGTGGGCATGTAAGTACTGTAAGGGTTCTTTTGCAAGTTCTTATACTAGAATTCATTATATTTTTCAGTGCACCTCTTGGTAAAAAAGGCTGATATTAAAAGGTGTCCCTTTATGCTTAAAAATAATGGAGAACTACAAAGAATTTGTAATAGGGTACAAAGTGCAAAGAGAGAAACATTCTAAACTCACGCGTCCAAATGTTTTGAATCAAAAGAAACCTTTAGTGGAGTCTTTTGCTGCGATGGATAGGCATGTTGCTGATGAATTTGAAGTTGTTGTCAAAGCATTATGTGCATGCGGAATTCCATTAAATGTTCTCCGCAATCATAACTTCTTTCATATGCTGAAAGTAGTAAACAATGCACCAAAAGGTCATAAGCCACCATGTTTTGAAAAAGCACGTACCACTCTTTTGGATGGGGTGAAAACAAGTGTGGAGAAACAGTTGCTTCCGGTGAAGGAAACTTGATATACAAATGGGGTACCCATTGTTTCAAATGGATGGTCTAATGTAAAAAATAATAATAATAATAATAAAATTCCTCTCATTAATATTTTGGGCACAAATTGTAGCGGTGTTATGTTTCTTCATGATATGGATTGTGCAGGGGTTGAAAAAACAGGGGAATATATAGGGAACTTATTGCTACAATCAATTGAAGAAGTGGGCCCTAAGAATGTGGTTCAGGTGGTCATTGACAATGCATCAAATCGTAAAGCTGCTGGAAGATTCGTACAAGAGGTACATCCCCATCTTTTATGGTCTCGGTGTGTTGTTCTTACTCTTAACCTTATCTTCAAAGACATGGCTCATGATTTTGATTGGTTTAGAGATACTATTCGAAGCAGAAGCAGAGTGTGAAATGTTTTCTAAATCACACATGCCTTAACAGTTTGTAGGACAAACTAGAAATTGGAACTATTGAAAGTTGCTAAAACTCGTTTTACTTCTCATTACATAATGTTGAAGCGACTTGTTGATGTGAAAGGGGCGTTAGTTACTACAATGGTTTTGCAATCTTTTGAAAAGTGTGAACCATAAATCAAGAGAAATTGATGTTGTTATAGCGGACAATATAAAAATTGATTCTTTTCGGGAAGAAATTTGTGCTATTTTGGAGATTGTGAACCCCATATATAAGTTAATTCGCCTTGGTGACAATGATGGTCCAATAATGAGCAAAATTTATGAGGGGATGAGTGATATGCTTGGAGAGATCTAGGATATCATGAAAAATAATAAATATGCTGATTCATACGCCCCAATTAAAGCAATCTTTCTTTCTCGGTGAGAAAAGATGAATGTTCATATTCATTGCCTTAGGTTTGCTTAGTCTCCACGCTACTCAGGGAGGGACCGTCAGAAGAAGACCTAATGAGGATAAATAAGTGATGTGTGAGGTCATAAAAGCTTTTGATACACTTGCATTTGATGATCCAAATGATGCAACATTGCTAGCAAACAATTTGGAGCTTTTCATATGCGCAAGGGACTCTTTTCTCTCCCACCTGCACTTGCTGACGCAACTACTATGAATGCTATTGAATGGTGGGGAACATATGGAACAGAAACTCTTGAACTTGCAAAAGTTGAACGGAAAATTTTAGCTCAACCAATAGCTACTTTATCAGCAAAGAGAAACTGGAGCACATACTCATACATTCACAACGTCGAGAGAAGCAAGTACTTCTGAATTCATATTTAAATGACTATCTAGATACATTGGTTTTTTTGGTTAATGAATTAGTTAAAAAAATTACTCGAGTACTATTTGCAAATAAAATTCAGCTCGAGCAGACAAGTTCGTTTTTATTCACTCAAATCTTCGATTGTTATTTGAAGAAGAATATGATGAAGGGCGATACAAAAGATACGATGTCGATCCCGAGAGAACTCTCATTGATGATTCTCAAGGGTGGAAGTCGTTACAGGATGATGGAGAGGATACCCAGGTAGAAAAAATCATGCCAACCCAAGAACACAATGTTTCTCTTGGTTCATCAAATCATCTTGCAAAATCATCTAAGCCAGCAACACCTTGAATGAGAACTCAACAATCTCAAATATCAACTTTCATGAAACAAATTGGTGGGCTCGATAAAGGCATGGAGCTAACATAGGTTTAGTAACTTTTAAATTTGTTTTCTAATAGACATTTAAGAGAGTTTTATTTTCCTTTCATTTAGCAATTTATTCTGTTCTCAATTATGAGATGCTAGTTGTAGTGGGTCATGTCATATGTCCCCCCATTTTCCTCTTTCTTCATTTAATAATTAGTGGGGTTCATACCGCCCTACCACGATGGTAGGTTCTTTTTAAAAAATACACTGAATATGTTTCTAAAAATTGTTAAATTGTAGTTAGAGAACTACTAAAATAAATAGTAACCATTTATTAATTTGATAAATTATGTTCAATATAATGAAAAGTAAAATTAAACTAGCCAAATAATCGTTAAGTTGTTTTTAGTGAAGTACATCACACACACATATGTATGTATATGTGTGTGTATATATATACATATAAGAACGATCTAAAAAATGGTTCCGCAAATCGGCTAAGAGAATTTCGATTCAACTAAGCGATCCGAAGAAGCCCACCCCAAGCGTAGTGTGATCCCGAACCCGTACCACGAACCGAGCGAACTACGATACCTTGGGGTTAACAAATGACACGGGAAAGGAAATGCAAGAGACGACGAATCGTACGATCCGGCTATATCTCAGCAACAATACTTTGAGAGAAGTAATCAATGAGAGTGATCCATAAGAGATGTGGACAAAGTTGGATATACTGACTATTCCACTAATTCTGGAGCAACAGTTATATGAGGTGCATTTGGCCAGAGGAAAGGATCTAATGGAACACTAGACGAGCTTAACATGATTTTACCAGATTTGACTGTGATCAATGCAAAGATTAAGGAAGATACGCAATTTTGCTATTAGTTTCTTTACCTCTTTCATACTAGCATATCAAGACGACACTAATGTATAGGAAGGATACTGTCTGGTTGATGAGATCGTTGCTCTTATATCCATAAGGAAGAATGAAGCGACAAGGAATCACTCCACAGAATCAATGCTACATCAGAGGGGAGTCAAGATAGAGGCAGGAAGAAGACAATGGTGGATGAGAGTAGAGGTTGTTCTGAATCCAGAGGTAATGATTCAAGCTCCGATGCTACTTATAAAGAAGCAAACCACATACATAAGTTTTTGAGTAGCACAATGTAGCAAGAAAGATAAATAAATCATCTGAGAGACAGTGGTCATTGGGTGTCTAACAGTGATGATGATCAGTAGATGTGCTGACAGCCACTTCAGGTCAAAAGAAATCAACTTGGATTTTAGGTTAGAGATGCTTGTTTCACATGTGCGAAGCCAATGAGTAATTTCTAACTTATCAAGCTTCCAATGGGTACTATTACGATGGCTCAATGAGTAATGTTGTTCGTGAGGGAACAGTACAATTGAGTATGCTTGATGGGAGGATCTTGGCATTGACTAAGGTGAGAGACGTGCCAAACTTGAGGAAGAATCTACTTTAGCTTGGAATGTGAGATACTAAGGGTTGAAGAGTCTTAATTTGAGGTGCAGAAATTGAGGTTGTCTTTCCTACAAACAAAGCTCGGGCTACACAGGAAGACTGTTGAATGTCTATGCAAACTTGTGGGAAATACCATGACAGGTGAAGCTTTTGTCAAACTTAAACAAATAAATATAGATCGACAAGATGCGTATGAGTGAACATGGGAAGCATCAGCTTAAGAAGCACCAAGAACAAGCGGGATAATGCTCATGCTACACAACAACTGTATATGGTTCAAGATAATGCTCAATTGATGAGGACGGCGATGAAAAAATCTACTATGGTGAAGGAGGAGGAGGGGGAGGAGTCATGTTTGCACTTGATATGGTTGGGGCCACCCATCTCCAATGCAGGTGGGGAGGGGGTACCACACCACTCCCTTAAGTAGTGGACTTGAGGTCCAAGGTGATGCCTCGAGGTGAGGGCAGAAGGAATCTCGGTGGAGGTGCCATGTTGGTTGAGCATGATTGATGCAGCAAAGTTGACATCAACTCGAAGTTGGGTAAGAAATTTGCCCTGCAATTGAAAAATCCAAACCAATATGGAGTTTGTAAGATTTATCTAGTATTCCAAATGTAGTGTGGCTGTGGCATGGGACTGAACCACATGGAGGTTTTGTTGGGACTATCCATGTGGTGGCCTTAATGGGTATGTGAACTTAATTTGGCTCAAGCCAAAGGTAACAGTCTCCAAAGAAGGTTGTTTCTTTAGATGTTCACCACACATAGTCTGCATATATATATATATATATATATATATATATATATATATATATATATATATATATATATATATATATATATATATATATATAAAGGCATGAATTGGGTTTCATCATTATATGTGAAACACATTAACTAAAAAAGCACAATTGAGCATTCGTAGAGTGTGAAAGCCAGTGATCACTGTGTCTGAGTTGTGTGAGGTGAGAATTTGTAGACATTGTAGAGAGGATTTGATTGATAGGGGCTACTACTCTCTGGCTCCATGTATGAAGGTTGTTGGCCTTAATATCTGTATTTCTTACTTTTTTTAGTTTACCTGTATAGCATTTTTGAGTGATAATGTTTTGATTCTCCGTTGTGCGATATTTGCGGTGAAAAATCCTAATAATTCTTTGCCATAATAACCAAAGAGAGAATTGCCTTATATATCGTGGTAAGTTAAACCTTACTTTAGAGTTAAGTAAGATGATAAGGCTACATCAAAAGTTGTAGTAGGACCCACTCGAATCTTGGATTGATAAGCAGGCTCGTGACTTTTTTGTTTTTACAGGAGCCTACTAGGTGGTGGGGCGGCATAACTCTGTGTTTTACTAACAAGTTGAAATTGGGCTCTCAACTCGAAAGAGACAACGTGGTGGGAAGTAAGGATTAACCCACTAGCATAAAAGGACCAACCAAAAGGAGCTAAGGTAAGCAGACAGCACATAAGATCTAATGTATCCTTCATACACCTAATACAAACTACGAATGGCTGAAGGAAGCTTAACCCGATACAAGAAGCTCTGAAAAGTACACAAGTAAGACCATGGGTAGCTCGAGCAGGAATCATATTACCTTGTTGGTGTGCGCAGGGGCGGATCTAGAGTCATAGTACAGTGGGGGCTAAATTGTAGATTAATCTCAATTGACGGGCTAGAAAGTAGTGGTGTCAACAACTCTTGATTCAAATCCAAAAGTCAATGGGGGCTAAACTGAAAATTCATATGGCTCCGCCACTGGGTGAGTAATGGACGAAGCCCCAAATAAAAGTACATGACAAACAATGATGGTGGGAAAGATACGCAAGGAATCATCGTGGTCCCTGTTCCTAACGCTGCTTGAGGGCATTGACACGACTTACAGGCCATTTTCCTCCATTTCTTCCATTTGATATAAGAAGATTGAAAAACTAGAAGATGATAACCAGTAAGGCACAAATCTGTAGGCTATGTTCAGATCTCCGTGCATGACTATGTTAGGTGGTTAAACTCTCATCTACTCCTACTGTAATTTCACCACTCTTACACACCCTTTTATCACCTCTCCTCCTATGAAAGAAGCATATTTGGCTAGCATTTGTTCAACTTTTAAAGGTTATCAACTATCCATTCATCTTAAGGATGTGCCTATTGTCAAATTTTTGAAAGCAAACTCCACGATGTTAGTCCCCTTTTCATTCTTTCTCTAACACCAAAACCTCCTCGTATTATCTCAAAATGGTTGATACCCCCCCCCCCAACCCCCAATATGCTCATTTAGATTTCCACATATAACGTCTCTCACCACTTGGTAACCCTTGTACGAGCACAACCAATTCATACCAAAAGTGTCTCTTAATAGGGTCTCATAGCCTGCCTTTCCACTAAAATTACCTCTTAATTGCGTCTCCTAGCTTAACTCGTGTTTCACAGGCACTAACAAAAATTACTGTCACTTTTGAAAGAACTAGCCTCAAAGGGGATTAACCTATTACCTACTCTTTAACTATTGCACTGATAGGAATACCATATGTGGTTCTTTTCTTTTCCTTTTTTCATGTACACAGAACATTATTTCAATTACAAACAACTACCGGGTTTGAACTTAAGCACTCATGCAATGGCTACAAATACTCTTCAATTGTGCTAGCACCCAATTGGCCCCATATAACGTTCTGAATCATCCAAATTTAAAAGGGTTTATTTCGAAACCACAAGAATGTGAATCAGATGACTCACGGAATGAATGCCTTCTGGAATTAACTAATTAAATGTCTACATATCATACCCACTATGTTTCTTCACGTTCACTCTATTCGATTTTTTTAATTTGTATTTGAATCACTTTGACTGGGTCATCTGGATCGCAAAACAATGCTTTTTGATAATTTTTCCACCGGAGCAACTTTTGAATTTTACAGCATCATAAAAAAATTATCAACAAATTTCATCATTTTACTATCCAAATAAAAAAAAAAATCAAATGGGGTGAAAGAGAAAAAAACAGAGTGGTATGTCACTGATCACATGAAAAAAAGATAAAATTCAAACAAATTAATGAAGATAGATCTAAAAACTCACAGATTGAGTAAATGAGGAAGTAAACGATCCGCAACGCCGGGTTTCGACGGATAGTAATCACAAGATCCTTTGCAAACCTCTTCTCTTTTCTCATCTTTTGTTAACTTTTCATGATCTTCACATCAAGAAACAAATAGACATTGCAGTTTGAAGAAAGATCAAAAGTAAGAAAAAAGAGAATAAAATTTCCCAAGAATCTCTAATAGCATTGTGAGAATTACCTTTGGACGAGGGCTTTCCCATGGCAGAATCTGAAATGTTCTTGGCAGAGAAGAAACAGGGTCGAGAAGCAGAGAGAGAATGGTAGATTCTCAATGAACTGAGGAGTTCAAACGACCGCATAGTAGGATGATCGAACGGCTGAGATGCAAACAAGGGATCAAATAGGAATGATCAGACGGCATAAAATTCATGAGGTTCAAATGTTTGCTACGTGGCTGAGTATTGTCCGTATGGATAACAGTCAAGGCGGAAGTTTCGCTTGTGGCATCGTGTGGGTCAAACTTAAATTGTTCTCTAAATCATGTTCCTAGACAAATTAATGCCAAGACTGTTATGAAATACTACTATGTTATTGGAGTGATGTAGATATCCATCACATATTTAAGTGTATTTTGTATAATCATATTTTGGTCCAGAAGCACTTCTAATGTCTATATAAGGAGTAATTATTGCTTGCTCCAATAGCAAATATGACGTGGTGCTCTAATCAATATATCACAGGACACGTCAGGAACATGTAAGAATCTACTTTCTTTTGTCTGCCACTCATTCCTGACGTGTCATGTGCTGTATTGATTAGAGCACCATGTGTATTTGCTCTTAGAGCAAACAAAAATTTCTCTTATATAAGGAGTCTTAGAGTTGGGGAATAATACACATCTCAATACTTTGTCTTTCATACTTCTCTCTTTATTTCTCATCTCTCAGTCTTCTATTGTTTTACAAAACATTATCAGCACGATTAGTCTACGGCGTGACTGAGAAGAGAAGGGATCTACGATTAACATGTATGGAGTACATAATTATTGCTTTCGAACTTTAACGTCATTGGTTAGAAGATAACCGAGATTTGCACATTAGTGCTCTGTTAGATTTTTCAATAAGTCGGCTAGTTACCAACCTAGAACTAGCTATGGGTTTAAGTTTTGCATCTAATTAGGTTGTCTCTTCATGATTAGTTTGGTCGTTTATTAAAAAAAAAAAAAAAAAAAAAAAAAAAAAACAAAACAAAAAAAACAAAAAAAAAGATAAAAGAACTTAAGATCAGGGAAATCCTTTGTCTAAGCTTACAGATCTGATCACATGTATTGCTTATAGCTATAGGGCCACACTTTAATCACGAAAATGTGCCTATAATGGCACCAAACTCAGAGTCTGGTTCAGCCAATCACTCACTCGATCCTCACGTTTGTTTAACGGACGTTTGTGTTTGTGTGTTTGAGTTTGTATGAACGAATCCAGCAAGATACGGGAAATTCCCAACCTTCTATTACCCGTGAACTAGAAGGAATTACTTACAATTTCGTCCAAGAACTCAGCAGCCAACAATGGTGCTGGTTCATGCCACAATATAGCAAGTAACTACCAAGTAACCGCCACAAACTGCCCAGTCATGGACAAGCCCCATGATCTGGTTGTTTCCCACTAACTAATGCCAACTAAGCCACATAATAAGGACCAGCATTGCACCAAGCCAATGCCACGAATCCAAGGGACAAAGCCACGAGCTAAGGGACCATTGCACCAAGCCAATGCCACGAATCCAAGGGACAAAGCCACGAGCTAAGGGACCATTGCACCAAGCCAATGCCACGAATCCAAGGGACAAAGCCACGAGCTAAGGGACCAGAACATATATTGTTGGCATCTTTGTGGACATACCTCCTACCCCCTATAGTAGTCTTAGGAACATTTTCCTAAGTGGCAGGAAGGAACATGGAATTTCCTGAGGAGGAGTATGGGGCTTTGGCACTGAGCCAAAGCCTTATGGAGCCTGAGCCACGTCCACCAGCTTCCACCAACATCAAGGCAACATCAAGGCAACAAGCTGCACCACCAAGCATGCAGCTGGGTTAACGGAGCAGCGCCGTTACCCACAATTCCTCGCCGTCAACACGATATCGGACCAAGCACATCGAACCAGCGAGCTTTTCGATGCACCCGGGTTCTCATCAACTCAAGGGGCTAACAAACCGCCCGCACCGGTTGAGCTCGACGTCCTCGTCGAGACCGAATGCAAGTACTCCTTGATTTGATCTTCAAACTGCCACAAAGTAGTGTCTCTTTCCCATGTAGCATCCTCCACAGGTTTACCTTTCCATTGAACCAAGAAATCTGTCCGTCTATTTTTCTTGCTATGTCCAAGTACTCGGTGATCCAATATCTTCTCAATCCTCTCTTCAAACTGTTTTCTAATCACGGGAGGGGCTCTGCGAGCTTTACTCCGCGACGGGTCTGCCTCATCTTCATGGAACCGTCTAAGAAAACTCACATGAAAAGTGGGATGAACTTTGAACCTTTCGGGCAACGCAAGCTTGTAGGCAACAGCTCCGACCTTGCCAACAACTTCAAAGGGACCATCGTACTTTGGAATCAAGCCACGATGCACTGCCTTGCTCGAAATTTTCTTCCAAATCTGGGGAGTAAGCTTGAGCAACACCTTGTCACCCACATCAAACTCCAAATCTCTGCGTTTTTGGTCAGCGTACTTCTTCATTCTCTTTTGTGCCTTCCTCAAACTGTCTTGTGCTTCTTCTAGCAACTCTTGTTTGTCACGCATTGCCCGGTATGCTGCTGGACATTTCTCACCCCTCGTTCGCTTCCCAATCTCCAACGGAGTAACCGGCTGCTGTCCAAGAACAAGCTCAAACGGGGACTTCTCCGTGGCCGAAGAACGGTGCAGATTGTAGCAAAACTGTGCAGTATCCAGCAGACTCAACCAGTTTTTCTGACTCGCTGTCACGTAATGCCGCAAGTACTCTTCTAGCAGATGATTGATTCTCTCCGTTTGCTCATCAGTTTGCGGATGATTTGCAGTGGAAAACTTCAAATCTGTCCCCATCAAGTTGAACAATGTAGTCCAGAATCGACCCGTGAATCGGGCATCTCGATCACTCACAATGTCACTAGGCAAACCAAAGTACTTCACCACGTTTCTGTAGAACAAATCTGCAGCAACTTCCGACGAGCAGATTGTAGGGCACGCGACAAAAACTGAGTACTTTGAGAAGCGATCTACCACAACCATGATCGACGTCTTGTCTTCAATCTTCGGGAACCCACTAATGAAGTCCATAGAAACTGAAACCCAAGGACGATCAGGGATGGGCAGCGGCTGTAGCAAGCCGGCTTCCTTCTTCTTCTCGACTTTATCTTGTTGGCATACAAGACAAGTCTTCACATACATCTCAACATCATCCTCCATCTTCGGCCAGAAGTAGGAACGCGACAAGAGAGCCAACATCCGATCACCACCTGGATGTCCAGCCCACACCGAATCATGAGTCTCCTTCATCAATTCGCGTCTCAATCCACCAGCAGCAGGGACAAATAGACGTCCTCCCTTGTAAACAAGGAGATCGTCCTCAATGTAAAACCGACGGACTGTTCCTTCTTTCACTTGCTCAACGAGCTTCACATAAGCACTATCCGCGTAAGCAAGGGCCTTCAACTTCTCGGAGAAATCTGTCTCAACTCTTGTGATCGCATATAGAGTCGCGAACACTTCCTTCCTACTAAGCGCATCAGCAACCTGATTGTGTCTCCCTGGTTTGTGTTGCCAAACAAAATCAAACTCGGCCAAATACTGCTGCCAACGAGCTTGCTTCGGGGTCAGCTTCTTCTGAGTTGTGAAGTACGTGTTGGCCACATTATCGGTGCGCACCACGAACATTGTACCCAGCAAGTAAACCCTCCAAACCTGCAGACAATGAATCACGGCAACCATCTCTTTCTCATGGGCTGAATACCGCTGTTCGGTTGGATTCAACTTCCGACTCTCGAATGCAACCGGGTGTTGTTCCTGGACCAGAACTCCACCAATAGCTTTGTCCGATGCATCCGTATGCACTTCGAACGGCAACTCAAAATCGGGCAATCTCAGCACGGGCTCGGAGGCAATAGCAGTCTTCAACTTCTCAAATGCCTCACCACATGAATCTGTCCAGTGCCACTTAGCATCCTTCTTTAGCAAATCGGTCAGCGGGGCTGCCCTCTTCGAATAACCAGCAATGAACTTCCGGTAGTAGTTGGCTAGGCCAAGGAACGACCGTAGTTCAGGGACCTTCGACGGGACTGGCCACTCAACAATGGCCTGGACTTTCCTCGGATCCATCCGCACCTCATGATTTCCCACACGATGGCCAAGAAACTGAATCTCTTGCCTCGCAAACTCGCATTTCTCCATCGTCACATACAGTTTGTGCTCTCTCAAACGAGCCAAGACCTGTTCAAGATGCCTCAAATGCTCTTCAAAGTTAGTACTATAAATGACTATATCATCTAGATACACTACAACAAAGTTATCCAGAAAGTCATAAAGTACATCATTCATCAAGTTGCAGAATGTAGCAGGGGCATTCGTCAAGCCAAACGGCATAACGAGAAACTCGAACGAACCGTAACGAGTAACACATGTCGTCTTTGCTTCATCACCTTCAGCAACTCTGACTTGCCAATACCCAGACCGCAAATCAAGCTTCGAAAACCAGCAAGCTCGACACATTCTGTCCATGAGGTCTTGTATCAATGGCACCGGGTATTTGTTCCGAATCGTTACTTTGTTCAAAGCCCGATAATCCACACACATCCGTAGAGAACCGTCCTGCTTCTTTTGAAAGAGAACAGGAGCACCATAAGGAGCTTTGGACGGCTTGATCAATCCAGCATCTAGTAACTCCGTCAATTGCTTCCTCAATTCAGCAAGTTCCAACGGTGGCATACGGTAAGGGGGCCGTGCAGGAGGAGCAGAACCAGGGACTAACTCAATTCTGTGATCCGTGGCCCTTCTCGGTGGCAATTCCTTCGGCAACTCAGCGGGCATCACGTCCTTGTACCGAACCAGCAAATCTGCCACTGCCTTTGGCACCTCTACCTTCATATCCGGCTTAACTTCCAGCAACGTAGCCAAGTAAGTCACTTGACCCTTCTTCAAACCCTTTTCCACTGACATAGCCGTCATGGATTCAATCTGCTTGCCCTTGTTCGTCACCCCTTCGCGAACACAAGGGACAAAGCACGGACTAGATTCCTGCATAATCATAATACCACCAACGTGCGGGACAAGTACCGACTTCGTCTTATGCAGAAAATCTATGCCAAGTATCAATTCATAATCGTCTAATGGAATGACGAGCATATGAACAATACCTGAGATATCTCCTAGCGTCAAGGGGACATCGTAAGCCATGCCAACAACCGCCTGAACCTTCGTGTTGGGCTGCTTCAAGAGACTAGAACACTTGCTGATTGGCAATCCAATCTCTTTTGCAGTACCCTCTGCCACAAACGTGTGAGAAGCCCCGGTGTCAACCAAAGCAATCACCCACTTCTTGTTCAGTTTCACCCGAACTCTCATCAATCGGGACACGGTCGTGCTACTACTTTCACCCACGCTAGCCAGCACTTCCAAGTGGTTCAAGAGTTGCAATGAATTGCTCGACTCTTGCCCTTGGTTCTCTTGCCTATCATCGGCAAACATAGCATTCAATTTCCCTTTCTTCGGACAATCGCATGCACGATGTGGACCGTCGCACAAGTAGCAGCCTTGTTGCTTCTTTTGATTTCCAGAATCCGTCGTCTTGGAAGAGGCTTCACCAACTTTGCCTTTCCCTTTGTCAAGTCCCCCTTTCTTGTCCTGCTTCTTCTCATCGTTTTTCTTGCCTTTGCCTTTCTTCGACTTCGAAGCAGAGGCATTCATCGGGTCCTTTGTGGTTCTGAAATCAACAAGAGCATCCGCGGCGACTATTGCAGCCTTCAAATCCTTCACACCCTGCCTTCTCAATTCCATTTGAGCCCACGGTTGTAATCCCTTCAGGAAATTGAACAAATTATCGAGTTCACTCATTTCTTTGACATCGAGCATGAGAGAACTGAATTCCTTCACATAATCGTGAACGGAACCCGTCTGCTTCAAACGGAGCAGATTCTCACGAGCCAACCAAGAAGAGTTTCCGGGCAGAAATTGATCCTTCAATTCCTTCTTCAAGGCTTCCCACGAATCAATGCTAGGACGGCCTGCACTAGCGTCTTCATTACGTCTAGTTCGCCACCACAACTTCGCATCCGCGGACAAGTACATGCTCGTGATGTTCACCTTGTCTTCCTCGGCAACATGAGCAGCGTCGAAGTACTGCTCCATGTCCCAGAGGAAGTTCTCGAGTTCCTTGGCACATCTCGTGCCACCGAAAGACTTCGGTTCAGGGACATTCACCTTCCTTCGTTCCCCGGCACTACCAACGGGTCTGCTAGCCAAAGCCATCCGAATCACCGTCAATTCCTTTTGCAACGCTTCGAATTGGGACTGGGATTCTTCATAGCGGGACTGAGTTTCTTCGCATCTCTTGCGAAGTTCCTCATAGCGGGTCTGTTGTAGTGCTGCCTCGGCCTCATGAGAATTTCGAAGTTCCTCCAAGGAACCTTCAAGGGTCAAAATTCTCTCCGAATACGGCTCAGAGGGATCGTCATCGGCAGGAATTCCCACGGTCGTCTCCAAACGGGTCAGTCTTTCACGAATCTCTGCGCTTGCCATGGAAGCAAACGAGAATTCAACACGAACGCACCGCGAAGCACCACGAAACGGGGCTCTGATACCAGTTGTTATAGGGCCACACTTTAATCACGAAAATGTGCCTATAATGGCACCAAAATCAGAGTCTGGTTCAGCCAATCACTCACTCGATCCTCACGTTTGTTTAACGGACGTTTGTGTTTGTGTGTTTGAGTTTGTATGAACGAATCCAGCAAGATACGGGAAATTCCCAACCTTCTATTACCCGTGAACTAGAAGGAATTACTTACAATTTCGTCCAAGAACTCAGCAGCCAACAATGGTGCTGGTTCATGCCACAATATAGCAAGTAACTACCAAGTAACCGCCACAAACTGCCCAGTCATGGACAAGCCCCATGATCTGGTTGTTTCCCACTAACTAATGCCAACTAAGCCACATAATAAGGACCAGCATTGCACCAAGCCAATGCCACGAATCCAAGGGACAAAGCCACGAGCTAAGGGACCATTGCACCAAGCCAATGCCACGAATCCAAGGGACAAAGCCACGAGCTAAGGGACCATTGCACCAAGCCAATGCCACGAATCCAAGGGACAAAGCCACGAGCTAAGGGACCAGAACATATATTGTTGGCATCTTTGTGGACATACCTCCTACCCCCTATAGTAGTCTTAGGAACATTTTCCTAAGTGGCAGGAAGGAACATGGAATTTCCTGAGGAGGAGTATGGGGCTTTGGCACTGAGCCAAAGCCTTATGGAGCCTGAGCCACGTCCACCAGCTTCCACCAACATCAAGGCAACATCAAGGCAACAAGCTGCACCACCAAGCATGCAGCTGGGTTAACGGAGCAGCGCCGTTACCCACAATTCCTCGCCGTCAACACGATATCGGACCAAGCACATCGAACCAGCGAGCTTTTCGATGCACCCGGGTTCTCATCAACTCAAGGATGGGTTTTTTTTTTTGTTACACCCATGGAAAGCATGAAAAGGGGCATCACAGTTTCCGCGACCCAACTTTGTCATACTTTATTGTTTATCTAAAAGATTTCTCGATTTATATGCTCGACATATCCTAGTTAAATTGCAGTTTGTATTTTCAAGATTGACTGGGTTTACAAGATTATTGAATTAATATGCTGCCGCAGCAGCGATTGTTCGACATCACCTCTTTTTGCCATGTTTTTTTTTCATTATTATTATGATCGAACCAATTGTTGTTCTACATACAATTTGTCTATTGTGAGACAAAATGGAAACTCTTAAAAGAGGGTCTAATCTTTGACCAAATGTTGGTCCAATCTATCAATATGATTACAATCAAGGTGTTTGACCGTAATCCGAAATTACAATAATTTTACAAATTTATGACCCGAAGTCATAAATGTAGTTACATTGCCTGAAAAGATGATTATTATACTTTCCATATCTCCTGAAGATGCGTCTATCACTCTAAGCTATTATTATGCTTATAAAAGCCACACTTCATACCTGAAGTTATGGAATACACGACGTTATAATCGTAACTTGAAGTTGCGATCTTTTTTTTTTATGACCTGAAGTCATAACAAATATTATTAAAATCTCCGGAAGATATGTCTGAAACGCTTGTTATTAAAAGCCTCCAGAAGAGGTATGTAAATTACAAATTGAACCAATTTTTACCATATGTCTGAAGTTATGGAACAAGAAATTTTCATCGTAACTTGAAGTTACGATAATTTTCTTATGACCTGAAGTCATATTTTTAGTTACAACTCCTGAAGAGATGTCCTACAATTTTCGTGTAAACCTCCCGAAGAGGTCATAGTTTGTTACTTCAATTTATTTATTTTTTATGCATTTTTTTGCTACTTCTATTCTTCTGTTCTCTCATTATGGATCAAAAAACGAACCTCCTGAAGAGCATTCGTAATCAATATCTATGTTAAATCTGGCCATGTCATATGTACTCGAAGTTACATATTACATGATATCACTCATAACCAGCAGTTATGATTATAAATAATTATCTCCTGAAGAGATTGCTACAATTCAAATAATGATCCACCCTCCTGAAGAGGTTATATTAAGTTTTTTTATCATGTACGCATTTATTTTTAAACTTGTCTTGTATTTTTTCGTTTATACACTTGCTATTGATTGAAGTAGGGCATCCAGAAGATGTTCTTAGTCCATGAGGGTTTATTGGACAAACGCATTTTATATGCGTAAGAAGTGATTTTCATACCAGGAGTTATGAAAAATACTATTATAACATGGAGTTATAAAATAACATTATAAGATCTCCCTGAAAAGAGAATCTACAACCACTCACTTTTAAATAAAAGTTTTTGACATTTACGTCTCTTTTTGGGTTTCTTCGAAGAAACTTTGATTAGGGAACTACGGCGTCCAAGAGATTGCTTATTGTCCATTTTTTATTTTAATTTGAGCATTGGTTTACACAAAGTACATATGGGACAAATTGATGTCTGAAGCATCAACAAAGTATCATTGTGGTTATGATCATATTGCTCACGTCATGAGGGGGAGAATGGGTCCAATTGCATGAGGTGAGCCAAAATATCATTGTCTCTACGGGTATGTACTAATACAAAATTCCAACAAAACGGATAGCTTCTTGACTAATGGGTGTCAATTTGGATATGCACTTTAAGCATAAGAGGTTTGCTTGTGTAATTATGTTGATCCTCCATAAGAGGAACATGAAATCAAAGCATCCAAAATGTGTTGGGATATAGATATATTGCTCTACAAGATGGGAACACAAGATTGCGAGGAAAATCTTGACAGGTTATCATTAGTATGGGTCAAAACTAACGTTGGTAATTGAATAGTCCTGGAAGAGGCTAATAACTCTGGAAGTAGCTAAAGGTACCTTCATTCTACATATGATCCTATAATTAATGATTATTATATTAAGCGGTTTACAAATCATATTGGTTAAAGGGAAAAGTGTTGACTAGATAATTAACGGCCACAAACAAAGTCAACACACGCATAACAATTGCTCGGGCTACATAAATATGTAGAGCAAAACATATAGTAATAAAAGTACTAACAACCCGAAGCATTATTACAATATATGTGAATACTACATATCTGATGTTCAGCGTGGGATCCATGTAGATATTACAAATCCGCTACTAAGCGTGGGATATGTGTTCGCTGTTAAGCGTGGGATTTACATTTGAGTTTATGTCCGCTTTAAGCGTGGGACTCATATATGAGAACATGATATGGTATTCATGATGAATTCCTCATAACTATAATCATCTCGTGGTGAGAATGATAATAACGTTGTTTTAGTCTTGGGGACTACGGAACAACAAAATATGGATTGAAAAGTAACTAGTTACAAATACGATCGTACGAATCAGAAATTTATGAAATTCCATGGAGGTTGGTACCCATGAGAAATAATATTTGCCTGAAGCAAATGAAAAGTTTACACTCGCGAGTAGTTTTAGGTGCATATGCATTTTATTTTGTTTTAGTAATTTAATATTATTAGATTTTGGTACTGCAACGAGTTTTGTTTGTCAGGTACAAAGATGCTTCAATGAGAGGGAGATTCAATGAAATGCTGAAAGCGCGGCACTCTTTTTGCTTCGCTACGGTTTTTGTCCCACATGGTTTTTCCTAGCAAGGTTTTAACGAGGCTGCCAAGATTATTCAGATGCGTTCCAGAAGAATGTCATCAACGATGCTGAGCGAAATACAATTCACCGATGTACTCTTTTTCCTTAGTCATTGATTTTTTCCCACTGGGTTTTTTCATGGCAAGGGGTTGTTATAAAATATGTTATTGGACTGATGTGAATATCCACCAACTAGTTGGGTGCATTTTGTATAATTATATTCTGGTCCAGAAGTCCACCTAATGTCTATATAAGGAGGCTTAGGGTTGGAGAATAATACACATCTCAATACTATTCTCCCTACATCTTTGTCTCTCATACTTCTCTCTTTATTTATCATCTCTCAGTCTTCTATTGTTTTACAACACAAAGCTCATAATTTAGTTGTTTGGGTAAAAAATATAGGAATTTTGGTGTTATTTCAGTTGAGGATGCTCAGTTTTGTAATGATCTAATTTTTGGGGTTGATCACCCACTTTCTGTTTAATATAAATTCACGCCCCGTCATCAAACAAAAAAATCATGTGGGTCAAGATGGGTTGTTTTTTTTATATGGGGTCAAGATGGTTTTGAACTTTGATGATTGGAAAATGGGTAGGCTTGGAATTAGAGCATTCAATGGGCTAGGCTAACATGTCAAATATTTTTTTTTTGAGAAATTGTTTTGTCATCAACCGGGTTCGAACCCGGGACCTGATGCAGGGACTTCCAACGCTCTACCATTTGAGCTACCACCCTAGCTAACATGTCAAATATTAAAGAGAACTTTTGACACAAAAATTCATGTCAAATATTAAAGAGAAATTTTGTGTCTACATGTGTCTGTTGACACTTAACTACCAGCAGTATTGATTTTTTTTAGGAAACATCCATACAGTTTCACTTTTCTTGGTTCGATGGAACTCAGAAATTCTAGACTATGAAACCTGTTTCCACAACTATAGCTTTGCTTCTACTTCCGATTAGAGCATCTTCAATGCATTAGGCAAACTTGATTTGTTAGCAAAAAATAAAGAAGTTGAGCAAAATTACAACTCTAATGGATTAGGCATCCACTTAGAGTGTGTGTGTGTGTGTGTGTGTGTGTGTGTATATATATATATATTATCATTAAAGTAGTATATATTTAAAGATCCGTATATGACACTATTGTGTCTTTATGTGCTATTGTGTCTTTATTCACATAAAAAGTTCATGTTTCTCCTTCAAAGCACAATATTGCACATACTGGTACAAGATATAGACATATCATATTGTCTTGCACATGAAATGTCACATAAAAGTAATTCAACAAAACAAGGTGGACGTTGCCCAAAACAGGTATTTCAGAAACTCCAGCTTTCTTGAAGTTCAACCTAAATCGCAAATTTCCTTTGCCTTTAGAAGTATTCTTGAAGGGCACAAACTACTGAACAAAGGGCTGCTGTGGAAGCTTGGTGATGGTAGGTGTTAGGAATGTTGCCTTGAATCAAATTTGGCATGTTTGGAGGAGGTCACCTTTTTGTTTTTGGTAATATGTTTGGATAGGAAACTAGTTGTTTCGTGGCAGTGGAGTCTTCATGGTTTTTTTGGTAGGTAAAGGTCAAATATTGACCACGGTGTATTTGGCACCAAGTTACTTGGTAACTTGGAAACTTTGGTAACTTGGAACCTTCCACCGCCACATGGTATTAGTATTTATATCCATGGCTGGCTTTTGTAATATACACAACACAAACAGTGAGCTAATAGACACAATCGGAGAGTTTTTCATCTTGTGTGCGTGTGTGTGTCGGGTGGTGTAATCGGGTGGCCACCGTGGCCGTTTGTAACCGGGTTCTCTTCTCAATAAAATATCTGGTTCTGGCCGTGGAGTAGCTAGTGGGTTTGTTCCGAATTCGTTAGTGAACCACGTTAAATATATGTCTTGTTCTTGTTTTGCTTTCGTCGTTCTTGCTCGAATACCCACAAGTTATAACAAACAGGTAACAGAGCTCTGAAACAGGAGTTCTGTTACAACAGTAGGTCTATCAATCTATTGAGGGACAAGTGGATACCTAGACCGTACAGTTACAAAGCTATTACTCTGAGTCCGAAAGAAGCCTCAATTAAAGTCTCGGACGTCATCAGTAACCGAGAGTGGAATGTTCCACTCCTTCGTACATACCTCTGGAGCGAGGACGTGGAAGTTATAACTCAACTACCTATCCCTAACGATGGGTCAGAAGATGACACGCTTTCTTACGTGTTAAATATAGGGGTGGTATTTCAACCGCGAGTTATCGATCCCACGAGGACAAGCTTGAGATTATTTAATTAGTTAATAGCATAGAATACAGTACAAGGAGGAAGAAATTGTGATTTAAACATTTGTCACCCTCAAACAGGTGACTGAAATAAAATAAACAATTAAGCTAATATTTTTGGTTTTTTTATTATTTATCAAACAAATAAGGAGAAACTAGGCCTTCTCTAGATCACCTAGGGTTGTAGACGATTTACGGATTAGCTATGTAACACGTTAATCATATTCTAGTTAAGCCGGGTAATGGTACTGACAATCTCCTATCGGTCTCATGTCGTTCTACGTCACGGTTTACTTGGTGTCCTGTCGGTCCACCTACATCTACCGGTCTGTTCTAGTAGGCTAACGACAGTGCAAGGAATGATGTCCTCTCAGACCACCACCACACGAACACCTCACTATCTCCTACCGAATCTACCCACTAAAGCCAATCCTACACACTTCTCTTCTCAGTCTCAGTGATTAAGGATTGTTGTTCATATCTCATCACAACTAGTTCTAAGTCACTCTCACGCACTCGCTAGCTAATTAACAAGTCCGGTTAATTACTCCATTCTTGCCAAGGATTACGCATAGCATATGAACAATAAATAGAACATAAATTAACTTTAAGAAAGAAACTGATTTACGAATAAACCCTAAGTTCATGAATATCAATTCCTAACATAGACGTGTCAATAGACTACACTCATTAACAACTTCATGAAATCAAACTTCATCCAATAGATCAAAATCCAAAAGCATGAGACAAGTCTAAAATCCGGAAAACATATTGTCTACATAAACCCTAGGCTCTCTAGAGAAGCCTAGCAAAACGTCTAACTACTACTCGAAATACTAGAAAAGCAATAGAGCTACTTTCTACATACAAGTGATTGAAAGAGGGAAGAAGAGATCAAACGCTAGAAATCATGAAGATTGGCGCGATCCGGCCTCTTCTCCTTGCTTGAGGTTGCCCCCAATGGAGTCTCCTTGCTCTCCTCCTTGTTCGTGGCTCCCAATAGGCGTGAATGGTCATTATTTTCGTCCCTAGGTCCTTCTTGAATCATAAACGGCAGAAGTCTTCAGTAATTGCACAAAAGCCCCTTGAAATCTGCTCATGACTTCAAAACGCGATATCTTCTTCGTCCGAACTCGGATTTAGCTCCGTGACCTATAGATGGAAATCTCTCTGAGTCTACTTTCATATGGCACTGGTATCACCCCCAAATGAGTTGTATAACTCCAGATATGATCAAAATTGTGGAGACTGGTCATCCAAGCTCCTCCAATTCGGCTTCTCTTGACCCCACTTGAGCTCCCCTTGTTTCCGAAGTTCGTTCCATGCCTCCTATCAAACGATTAGCATCCTTCCCTGCCAAAACAACATGAAAAAATATACCAAGCGATTATATTTGACAAATACAATAAAATATGCATAGAAAACGCGCCGACTAACAATATAGCACATGGTAGCAACAAGTGATAAAACGACATGGAATCTCTAACATTAGGCTCAAATCATTCTCAAATACCTATTAACATGTGGTAAATGCTAAATAATTATAGCCCCTAAAAGGTGCTATCAAACTCCCCCACACTTACTCTCTTGCTCGTCCCGAGAAACAATGAAGCCGTCCCAAGCAACAATGAAGCACAAAACCTCCCACACTTGAGACATTGCATACATACCACAACCAAACTAATGCATACCCCACCGCTTTGCATACTTCTTTTTCCGCTAGCCAACACGACTCACGACTCAATACACAAAGACACGACTATGCAACTACATGATATGTACACTGCAACTCAAGTATGTACAATGCAAGGAATTAAAGAACAATTTTTTTTCTTTAGTAGAGATTGGGCAATCTCAAAGAACAAACCGGCATGTCATAAGGCTCTCACATCCCTTAGAAGATTCTAAACTTTGATGATCGGTAGAACTTGCGGCCAGTTTCGTTATACAGAACAGACACAAACACAAAATAAGTTGCTTCCGCACACTCGTCAAAGGTATCCCTAGCACTTACCATCCGATCTATTTATCCATGGGTTTCAATTTTTGACGGCTTAGGACGGGTAGGATAGGATATTTAGAAGCGCAGTCCTAGACGTCATGATACAACTCACAAAACCCGTTTCTCACACTCCCTCACCAAAATCCAAGGAACCCCCCACCAAACTAACACTCCGGACCTCATTCCCTCAATCCTGGTGTAACGCCGTTCTCGCGACCACAAATGTGAAGAAGCGATCTCGAACAATAGCTAATCTCCTCGGTCTTCATGAAGTTTAATTTCCGGCTCCCTATTCCATTTCACTTTCAACTTCTGTTTTTCACTTAATTTTTTTTTCAATTTCAATTTCATTCTCAATAAGCACATGGAGCCAACAATGATGATACAATATCCAAGGAGATCAAATCAAGATAGATAATGTGGGGGTGGAATGTGTCAAATCAACTAATATATTCAAATATGTGTCGACACCCCCACACTCGATGTAAAGCATATCTCGAACCCGGTAGTCAACATGTAAATGTGTTAAATTCCAACCAATCCTCCTCATCACCTAAGATGTAGAAAATATGAAGTACAAGCACGTCCTCCTATAAGATCAACCAACCCCCACCCCATGACGTGCGGAAAAAGGTATCACGCACTACGGCACTCCACCTGTGGTCGTGGTGTATGGACACGACTCACCGCCACACCGAAGTGTGCTGCCGTCTCTAACTCACCCTCACATCCCCTCAAAAGATGACATGTAAGAATGTCCACTCAAGATGTATCAAATCAGCTCACCCTCATCGAACTTCCCTAACTCAACTCCCTCTATCATGACGCATAGGAAGGGACCATTCTAACTAGTGATGAAAGTCACAAGGAATGGCTTCCTAGGCTAGAGGCTGTGAATAAAAGGGGTAAATGGATCAAATTGGGGTAACTAGTGGACCTAGGCGATGGAGACGGGACGAGAGGTCCCCATAAAAATCACTCGCACAACTGTTCCGTTGCCACTACGAGGAGGGTTGACGACTACCTAAGTGACAGTGGTGTAGCGCTAGTAGTATAACTAGTTCGAGAGACAGCTACTCACAACTCTCAAGTGCATTGGCCCTATAGCCTTCCTACTCCAGATTCTCGCGGGTGTCTACCTCACCTCATATTTTCATTCTACCTAGGGAATGTTGGAATAGATGCCCTAGAGGCAATCTAGTTTAGTATGAATTATTTGTGGCTAGAAATTCATTTATTATTTATTGGATATTTAATATAATGAAGACCTTAGATTTACAATTGTGTTGTTTATCTTAAATATCCCTAGTCAATTGTAATGATTAATGGGACAATCATCTATAGACTAGTATGGGGTTGGATTGATATGGAGATATCACGATCCAACACATAGGTGTGCATTAGGGAATGTTGCACTGGAGTGACCCATCTCCGAGAAGGCTACATACACGTTATGTTGAGTCACAAGCGCTTCTCGCGGTGCAATGGTATTGTCATCCTTAGACTTGAAGTCACTAGATATTCTAGTTGTGGATTATTGTGATCTTGGTAGCGTTAAACGCTACACCGTAACTGGGTAGTTATAAAGACGTGTGCTGGATACAATAAGAAGCAAGCTTAGAGATCGTAGTGGACGTAGATAGGATTTGTCCCTCCCACATAACAGGAGCAAATATCCTAGGCCACTCGAGGGATAGTGCTTATAGAATGTCTGGCCAGACTCAAATAAATCAATATGGGATATTGATGTTATTTGCACGAATAAGGCTATTCTCATGGATCGAGAAACTATGGATTGGATATACGAGTGTGACTTGTATGTCTCGTGTCCAATCCGGATATAGAGACAAAGGGATGAGACAATTACTTGTACAAAGGTTGTCAAGATGACTATTCTATTAGTTGGCTAGAATGGATGTTTTGCTAGAGACCGCTCCATATTAGCAAATAGTTGCTACCAACTAGATAGAACCTATGGGGTCACACGCTATATAGAGTTGAACTAGATTTGGGAATTAATTAATTGGATTAATTAATTAGAAGGATCACTTTGCAAACCCTTGCAAACTTAGTAGGGACTAATTTGCAAGGAAGGGACTAAATTGAATTCTAGTAGGACTAGAATAAGTCCCTTAGGTAGTTAACAAGGAGTTGTTGGACTATATAAAGGACCTTCCTTCCTTCCTTCCCACATAACTTATGCTCATTAGTGAACATAACAAGAGTGGGAGAGAAACAAAAGGAGAGAGAGCAAGCAACAAGGAGGCCCGACCGCCCCCTTGTCGCCGCCCCGTCCCCGTCGGCCAAAGGAGGCCGAGACCCTCCTTTGGGTCTCGTTTTGCGTGATTTCTTCTTCCTCTTCCTCTTCCGGGCTAGCACCAAGGAGTTGGGAGATCTAGTATCAACTCTAGGCGTGGATCAACTATAGAGAACGTGACACAATTCGCGTTTGAAGTCATCAAGGAGAACCCAAAGGTGTGTTTATGATTTCTAACCCTTACCATCGTTATGTCTCTTGACTTGTGATCCTTGGAGGGTTTTGCATGGTTTTATGTTTGTTTATGCTTCTGTTGTGCAATCCATGAATCAAAACCCTACAGTGGTATCAGAGCCACAGGTTGTAGAGCATAAACGTGGTTTATGTGTTACGTTTTAGTTCTTTTACACCTTAATTTGATTGTTTATCGCGTAAAACAAGACAAATCAAGCATGGGATGCAATTTGTCAATAATTAATCATAACAAGATCCAATTTTTGCATTGGATGCATGAATTGGTGAGTTTGAGAAATTTTAGGATCTTAGATCTAGGGTTTGGGCATCCTTGGGGAAGAAGGAGTTCTCCCAAAACAAGGAAACAACCAAACTTGGGCACCAAGCAAGGGAGTTGTTTTGGAAACAACTCTCTCAAGGAGGTTCGGCCCCCCTAGGGACCTCCCCCCTTGCTTGCCGCCCAAGATTGGCCGCCCTAGGGGCCGGGCGGCCCTAACCCGCGGGCCTAGGCTCGTGGGTTTTGAGCCGGGCCGGCCCTAGGGCCTTGTGGTTCACTTTTTGGGCCCGGGAAATTTGATTGTTGGGCCCATGGACCGTTTTAACCCTAGAAATCCTAAAATCAATTAAAATTGACCAAGCGCGTTAAAATTGGATTTTAATTGTTTATATGCAAATCGCATGGTGATTGGATATGGCCTTAGGATGTGGTTTGATGTGAATGTTTAATTTTGTGGTTTGGTTTTACGGCCTGCGAGCTGATCAATTAATTGTTATAATTAATTAGGGTTTTATGGCCTGCGTGCCATTTTTTTCTCTCAACTTGTGAGATTTTTTTTATTTAGTATAGAAGTTAGCTAGTGCTAGATAAAGTAGATTGTTAGCCAAGATTGGAGAAAAGAAGCCCAAAGCCAAAGAAGCCACAAAAGATGGAGCATGGAGCATTCCACCAGACTATGAAGGATGGACCAAAAGATCAAGACGCATGGAGATGTGTTTGCTTTAGGGTTCATAGATGATTCCATTGGCTTGGAATTATCTTAGTCTAGAAAAGGCCATATCCACATCACGTTTAATTTCTGTTTTGTGGTTGTTTATTTTATTGTCTTATTATTTGTGTGATTGGTGTATGGATGATGCATGCAATTAGGGTAATAAGATAATTAGACAACCCGAATCTATTATTTGGAGTTGTGCCCAAACTCAAATAGATAGATTAGTTGATATTGATCAACAAAACAATTAAAAATTGAATTTAAAAATCCCTCAAAATTCAAATATTGTGTTCTTGCCTTCTCGTTATTTAAACACTCATTATCATCATTATTTATCAAGTTCGTGCGTGCCAAAGCATGGCGACTTGGTACATAATGATGGAATGCGATGGCACGTAACAATGTGCAATTGTTTAGATAAGAGGTTGAACACAACTAGGCTATTAATTTGATTAATAAACCTAGAGGCAATCAATTGGGATTATCCATATGGATGGATAAATAAGGAGTTATTTGCCCAATTGAACCAAGAGTTGCATATGGGATGCAATTGGAATTGTTCCTACCTAAAGTAGTCAAATTATGGGTGACTTGCCAAAGCAAGCTCATAAGAAGATGAAAGATGGATCTTGGCCCACTAGAAAATATAAGGATATTTTCTGCATTAATATCTTGAGGGTTATTAATCCGTAGAAAAATAGTGGGAGCTATATTTGATAAACTAGCCATTATTAAATATAGTCAAAAATTCACAAATACTAAAACTTGCGTATTTTCCTTTTTGTAGAATTCCAAATGGCAAACAACTCATCGAGTTCACAACATCCCCTACGATCTGTTCTTGAGAAGGACAAGCTCTCTGGAACCAACTTTCTTGATTGGTATAGAAACTTGAGAATTGTTCTCAAGCAAGAGAAGAAACTGTACGCAATAGAGGAGCATGTTCCAGAAGGTCCAGAGAACCAAACATCTGCTGCCTTAAAGGCGTATCAAAAGCGTGTTGATGACGCTAATGATGCGGCCTGCCTAATGCTTTGCACCATGACTTCTGAGCTTCAGAAGCAACACGAAAACATGAATGCTGTCGATATGATCGAACATCTAAAGCAGCTCTTCCAACAGAAGGCGAGGGTAGAGAGGTATGAGTTCTCAAAGGCACTGTTCAAATGCCATCTGGCAGAAGGGAACCCGGTGGGACCCCATGTACTCCAAATGATCGGGTACTTGGAGAATCTCGCCCGACTGGGGTTCCCGGTCGGCCAAGAGTTGGCAACCGATCTCGTGTTGCAATCGTTGCCCGAGAGTTATGGACAGTTCATTATGAACTATAACATGAACGAGATCGTTAAACCACTGCCAGATTTACTCAACATGTTGAGGACGGCTGAACAGAGCATCAACAAGGGTAAGGGCAAGGCCATAATTATGGTACAGAAAGGAAAGGGCAAAAGGTTTGCCTCTTCCTCCAAGGGCAAAGGCAAGTCAGTTGCCAAGTCCAAGGAAACTGCCCTTAAGCCTGTTGGTGGCATTGCCAAGGCCGTGACTAAAGGTGAGTGTCACTACTGCGGTCAGCCTGGACACTGGAGGAGGAACTGCCCAAAATATCTGGAGGACAAGAGGCTTGGAATAGTGATTCCACCACCACCAGGTATTTTTGTTGTAGATGTCAATTTAACTGTCTCTACATCATGGGTATTAGATACTGGATGTGGATCTCATATTTGTCGAAATATGCAGGATCTAAAGAGAAGTAGAAGATTGGCTAAAGGAGAGGTAGATCTGCGCGTTGGGAATGGAGCAAAGGTTGCTGCGTTGACCATAGGCGTGTGCGAGCTATCTCTGCCTTCAGGATTAGTTTTAGAATTAAATAATTGCTATTTTGTGCCTGCTATGAGCAGAAACATTATTTCTATTTCTTGTTTGGACAAGGATGGTTTTATTATTTCAATAAAGAACAATTGTTGTTCCTTTTATTTAAATAATATTCACTATTTTAGTGCGCAATTATTTAATGGACTTTATGTCCTTGATCTAAGCAATCCTGTCTACAACATTAATACCAAGCGGATTAAAATAAATGATTTAAATCCTGCTTATTTATGGCATTGTCGTTTAGGCCACATAAATGAGAAACGTGTATCTAGACTCCATAAGGATGGATTTCTAGACTCATTTGATTTTGAATCATATGAGACATGTGAGGCTTGTTTATTGGGAAAAATGACAAAGTCCCCTTTCAATAAGAAAGGTGAGAGGACTAGTGAGCAATTGGCACTCATACATACCGATGTGTGTGGGCCATTTGCCACGCCTGCCAGGGGTGGTTATGTCTACTTCATTACTTTTACTGATGATAACAGTAGATATGGATTTGTGTACCTTATGAGGGCAAAATCCGAATCCTTTGAAGTGTTCAAAGAATTCAAGAATGAAGTAGAGAAGCAACTTGACAAAAGTATAAAGGCTCTACGATCGGATCGTGGAGGAGAATACTTGAGCCAAGAGTTTGACGACTATCTTAGAGAGTGTGGGATCGTGTCCCAACTCACTCCACCCGGAACGCCACAATGGAATGGCGTGTCCGAGAGGAGGAATCGAACCCTATTGGATATGGTTCGATCTATGATGTGTCAAACCGATCTTCCATTGTCATTTTGGGGCTACGCTCTTTAAAGTGCAGCTTTCACCATTAACCGTGTTCCATCTAAATCAGTCATGAAGACGCCATATGAGATGTGGAGTGGGAGGCGTCCCACACTGTCGTTCATGAGGATTTGGGGCTGCGATGTCTATGTAAAACGTTTACAATCAGACAAGCTAGGGCCTAAATCGGATAAGTGTAAGTTTGTGGGGTACCCTAAGGAAACTAAGGGATACTATTTCTACAATCCAACCGAGAACAAAGTGTTTGTTGCTCGGACCGGCGTGTTTCCAGAAAGAGAATTTGTCTCTAAAGAAGCAAGTGGGAGGAATGTAGAACTTGAAGAGGTTCAAGAACCACAAATCACTGAACCGATTATGGAACATGAACAGGAACCACAAGCAGTTGTGGAGCAACCTGTTCAGGTAACACAAGAGCTTCGTAGATCTAGTAGAGTGCGCCAGGAACCCGAGAGGTATGGACTTCTCGTAACCGATTCCGGTGACACGATGCTCATAGATGATGAGCCTACTACCTATGAGGAGGCCATGAATGGCCCAGACTCTCAGAAGTGGCTGGAAGCCATGAGATCCGAGATGGAATCCATGTACACCAACAAAGTATGGACTTTGGTGGAACCACCCGATGGGGCGCAGCCCATAGGGTGCAAGTGGGTCTTCAAGAAGAAGATCGACATGGATGGTAATGTGATTACCTATAAGGGCCGATTGGTGGCTAAAGGATTTAGACAGATTCATGGTATAGACTATGATGAAACCTTTTCACCAGTCTCTATGACCAAATCCATCCGAATCCTACTTGCGATTGCAGCATACCACGACTATGAGATTTGGCAGATGGATGTCAAAACAGCATTCCTTTATGGGAATCTCCTCGAGGACGTATATATGATACAACCGGAGGGTTTTGAAGATCCAAAGCAAGCCAACAAAGTCTGTAAGCTGCAACGATCCATTTATGGATTGAAGCAAGCTTCTAGGAGTTAGAATCGACGTTTTGATGAAGTGGTCAAAGAGTTTGGCTTCATCAGAAACGAAGACGAGTCTTGTGTCTACAAGAAGGTTAGTGGGAGCTCTGTAGCTTTTCTGGTCTTGTATGTGGATGACATACTACTCATTGGAAACGACGTTCCCATGCTGCAATCTGTTAAAGATTGGCTAGGAAAGTGTTTCTCAATGAAGGACTTAGGGGAAGCAGCCTATATACTCGGTATAAAGATCTATAGAGATAGATCTAAGAGGTTGCTAGGCCTAAGTCAAAGTACATATATTGACAAGGTGTTGAAACGGTTCAACATGCAAGATTCCAAGAAGGGATTCTTGCCCATATCACATGGAATCACTCTTTCATAGAGTGGTTGTCCTTCCAATGAGATTGAGAAGGAGCGCATGAGTAGAATCCCCTATGCCTCGGCCATAGGATCTATCATGTACGCCATGTTATGTACTAGACCAGATGTGTCATATGCCTTGAGTATGACAAGCAGATACCAATCCAATCCGGGTGAGAGTCACTGGATTGCAGTCAAGAACATCCTAAAGTACTTGAGAAGAACTAAGGATGCTTTCTTGATATTTGGCGGTGAGGAAGAGTTGCGTGTAAGGGGTTACACTGATGCAAGCTTCCAAACCGACAGAGATGACTTTAGATCACAATCGGGATATGTGTTTTGCCTGAATGGAGCAGCGGTGAGCTGGAAGAGTTCCAAGCAAGAGACGGTAGCTGATTCTACAACAGAGGCTGAGTACATTGCTGCAAATGGCGCAGCAAAGGAAGCTGTTTGGATCAGAAAGTTTGTTTCTGAACTTGGTGTGGTCCCTAGCATTGCGGATCCAGTGGAGTTGTTCTGTGACAACACTGGGGCGATCGCGCAATCAAAGGAACCCAGATCGCACCAGAAGTCCAAGCACGTGCTCAGGAAGTTTCATCTGATTCGAGATATTATCGATAGAGGAGACGTTCGGATATGCAAGATTCCTACAGATGATAATCTGTCAGACCCGCTTACGAAGCCTCTCACGCAGTGGAAGCATGAAGGGCACACTAGGAGTATGGGCATACGAGATGCGCCAGATTGGCTCTAGTGCAAGTGGGAGACTGTTGGAATAGATTCCCTAGAGGCAATCTAGTTTAGTATGAATTATTTGTGGCTATAAATTCATTTATTATTTATTGGATATTTAATATAATGAAGTCCTTAGATTTACAATTGTGTTGTTTATCTTAAATATCCCTAGTCAATTGTAATGATTAATGGGACAATCATCTATAGACTAGTATGGGGTTGGATTGATATGGAGATATCACGATCCAACACATAGGTATGCATTAGGGAATGTTGCACTGGATTGACCCATCTCCGAGAAGGCTACATACACGTTATGTTGAGTCACAAGCGCTTCTCGCGGTGCAATGGTATTGTCATCCTTAGACTTGAAGTCACTAGATATTCTAGTTGTGGATTATTGTGATCTTGGTAGCGTTAAACGCTACACCGTAACTGGGTAGTTATAAAGGCGTGTACTGGATACAATAAGAAGCAAGCTTAGAGATCGTAGTGGACGTAGATAGGATTTGTCCCTCCCACATAACGGGAGCAAATATCCTAGGCCACTCGAGGGATAGTGCTTATAGAATGTCTGGCCAGACTCAAATAAATCAATATGGGATATTGATGTTATTTGCACGAATAAGGCTATTCCCATGGATCGAGAAACTATGGATTGGATATACGAGTGTGACTTGTATGTCTCGTGTCCAATCCGGATATAGAGACAAAGGGATGAGACAATTACTTGTACAAAGGTTGTCAAGATGACTATTCTATTAGTTGGCTAGAATGGATGTTTTGCTAGAGACCGCTCCATATTAGCAAATAGTTGATACCAATTAGATAGAACCTATGGGGTCACACGCTATATAGAGTTGAACTAGATTTGGGAATTAATTAATTGGGTTAATTAATTAGAAGGATCACTTTGCAAACCCTTGCAAACTTAGTAGGGACTAATTTGCAAGGAAGGGACTAAATTTAATTCTAGTAGGACTATAATAAGTCATTTAGGTAGTTAACAAGGAGTTGTTGGACTATATAAATGACCTTCCTTCCTTCCTTCCCACATAACTTATGCTCATTAGTGAACATAACAAGAGTGGGAGAGAAACCAAAGGAGAGAGAGCAAGCAACAAGGAGGCCCGACCGCCCCCTTGCCGCCGCCCCGTCCCCGTCGGCCAAAGGAGGCCGAGACCCTCCTTTGGGTCTCGTTTTGCGTGATTTCTTCTTCCTCTTCCTCTTCCGGGCTAGCACCAAGGAGTTGGGAGATCTAGTATCAACTCTAGGCGTGGATCAACTATAGAGAACGTGACACAATTCGGGTTTGAAGTCATCAAGGAGAACCCAAAGGTGTGTTTATGATTTCTAACCCTTACCATCGTTATGTCTCTTGACTTGTGATCCTTGGAGGGTTTTGCATGGTTTTATGTTTGTTTATGCTTCTGTTGTGCAATCCATGAATCAAAACCCTACAGGGAATACTATCATTAAGCCCTCTCCACGCTTACTCTCTTCAATTGCCCTTTCTAAAAAAAATCAATTTTTAGGGTTTTTCTTGTTTTTAATTTTTTTTAAACACTATATGTAACTGGCCAACTCGACTAACCAACAAAGTATGGTAGGTGGAATCAGTAAATAAAAGTGCAATAATAATATACAATGCATAAAATAAACGTGCACATGCAAAACTAACCGACTCAACATCTACATGCAAACACGACTTTCTAAACTACATGTAACAAGGCTATGCAATGGCTAACTAGCGGATAGCTAAAAACTCCCCCACAATTAAGCGCTTCGTTTCCCTCAACGAAAAACAGAGTGAGATCAAGAGGACTCGGCTGCTCAAGCGTAGGGCCGGTGGGTCTAGTCGGAGTGAGTGCACGTGAGGTCTAGTCGGAGTGAGCTAAACAAGTATCCAATAATCCAAGAATGAGCAAGTAAAATTTTTCAAGAAATTAAGCCCTAAGAGTGCCTAAGCAAGAATTAAATCCGAGAGAGAAAAAATTGTACCAAATTTTTCGGAAATACGAGCTAGTGAAGGCATGAGTACCTCCTTAAGCTCCTCGGTGTCCCCGTCTTGAGTTCCTCTTTGAGCTTTGGCCGAATCCCCCTTCAAAGCAACGAATTAGAAGATTTAAGTTCTTGGAGCTCTTCCTCTTTGAATTCCACCACACTCAATCCGCTCACTATCTCAAAAGCTCAAGAGTTAATCCACTCACTATCTCAAAAACTTCGCGATTTGGATGTGTTTTGGGTTTGGGGTGTGTTGATGTTCTTGAGGGTTTGGAGAGGAATAAGATGAAGGTTGGAAGTGTTTGATCCACATTGGGGTTTTAGGGGACTTCTTGGTTGGATATAGGCCTTAAACAATCAAGAAAATACCAAAAAAACACCCCCAAAATCGGACCAAGCTACCCGATTTCGGCCCCCATTTCGGCCCGAAATGGGTGCCGAATCAGTTTTCGGTCCCCATTTCGGCCCGAAACGGGGCCTGAAATCACTGTAGCTTTGCAAAACAGTGGACCCTTTTTACATTTCGGCCCCCATTTCGGCCCGAAATGGGTGCCGAAATCACTGCTTTTCGCCCACTTTGTTTTTGCTCTATCTTCTTCATCCGGTATCCGATTTGCGCAATTCTTGAACCGTTGGACTCCACACTCGACGAGGAATCCATTTTTAACTAGAAAATTCAAAAATCCAAGAAATTTTCCATGTCTTCTCAATTTATCTCTCTTGTGCAAAGAATCTCGCCTCCAAAGCTCTTGAACTTTTATCTCCACTCCGGATTCCGATGCGTACAACCCCGATACTCCAACTCGCTACCATGCTCCTCACGACTAATTGGATACTCCTAAACATCGAATAGCTCCTTTATCAAGCTAAATTCTTCCGGTTAGCTAGTTGTTCCTCGTTTTGCGTGCGAAATCGTGCGCATGCATCAAGAATGGGAACCCGGAGAGTTTATCGGTACCTGTGTCCTGAACACTCATAGGAAATATAAAAAAAACTCTCTCTAACCCCTCAAAATCAAATATGGAGAACTAAATACAAAAATGAACTAACAAATATCCTACTCTACATTGGGTTGCCTCCCAAGAAGCGCTTGTAATTTAAGGTCGACGACCCGACCCGGTTACCTCAACCGTCTAGGATAGTGAAGAATGCTTAAAACTCCACTTCTTCTTCTTCCACCATCTTTTCTCAATGACTTTCTTCTCACGAAGTGCACCCATGTGCAAAGAAGATGGTGAAAAATTGTAGAAGCCGACCCCTTTCATCTTTCACTTTTTCTTCTTGATCAACTTCCATAGAGTACCACTAGGCTCAAATGAGTCTCTGGCCATGAAATCATCCCAGTAGTACTCCTTTGGTTCTAAATGATCTTCAGTCAACGCATGCAGTTCACGCACACCCCCACACTTGCTTATTTCCAAATACTCAATAGCAACAATCACAAGTGTTTCATTAGCTTCATCATCATCAGCCCACAAGCTCTCAATGTATGTGTCATCCCAATCATGCCAAGGCTGTAAGATAATTTGAGATTTCCTTGCAGCGAGCATTGCCTCCTCTATTGTTGGACACACAACTCCACCTAAGTCTGAATCAGAGTCTAAGTCCTCATAAGTGGAAAAGTTTACAACTTGTTCAGGGACATTGCACTCTTCGCTCGGCTCAGGTACCTCTTCTTCCACGACTGCAGCTTGCGATTTGGATTCTCGTTCTTTCTCCATCCTAGCTATCAATGTCCTTTGCATCTCTAGGACCGCGGGTAGCCAATGAGGTTCATCCGAACCATCTTGTGATGGTGTCCATAGAGGCTCAATTAGGGGCTCAATGTATGGAATAGGCTCCTCTTGTGGCTCATCTGTAATAAGGGACATCCTTGTGATGCGCGCTTGAATCTCCCCCATAATATTGTGCAAGTCTTCCATGCTTGCTGATGAGTCCTCTTGATGCTGATGAAGCCCTGGTGGATCGAATATGCATGCGTCTTTATACTTGTGACCCTTCTTGCATTTTTAGCGCCAAATCATTGAGCATGTGTCATCATTGTGTCAAACTCTGCATTTAGCACAATAGTAGGGGTAATCAGAGATCCCCACATAATCCTCGTCGCTCCACATGCTCATTACGTCTCCTGCTTCATGTGTTCCTGCAAAAACAAACTCACAAGAAACCTGTGAAGCACAGAGATAGAAACAAAATAAAACAAACTAAAATAAAATTACTCTACACTAACTGGTAACTAAATAATCTACCGCTGTCCCGGGCAACGGCGCCAAAAATTGACACGCTTTCTTACGTGTTACCGCAAGTGCACGGTCAAGTAATATAGGGGTGGTATTTCAACACCGAGTTCTCGATCCCACGAGGACAAGCTGTAGATTATTTAATTAGTTATTAGCATAAAATACAGTACAAGGAGGAAGAAATTGTGATTTAAACATTTGTCACCCTCAAACAGGTGACTGAAATAAAATAAACAATTAAGCTAATATTTTTGGGTTTTTTATTATTTATCAAACAAATAAGGAGAAACTAGGCCTTCTCTAGATCACCTAGGGTTGTAGACAATTTCCGGATTACCTATGTAACACGTTAATCCTATTAAGCCGGGTAATGGTACTGACAATCTCCTATCGGTCTCATGTCGTTCTATGTCACGGTTTACTTGGTGTCCTGTCGGTCCACCTACATCTACCGGTCTGTTCTAGTAGGCTAACGACAGTGCAAGGAATGATGTCCTCTCAGACCACCACCACACGAACACCTCACTATCTCCTACCGAATCTACCCACTAAAGCCAATCCTACACACTTCTCTTCTCAGTCTCAGTGATTAAGGATTGTTGTTCATATCTCATCACAACTAGGTCTAATTCGTTCTCACGCACTCGCTAGCTAATTAACAAGTCCGATTAATTACTCCGTTCTTTCCAAGGATTACGCATAGCATATGAACAATAACTAGAACATGAATTAACTTTAAGAAAGAAACTGATTTACGAATAAACCCTAAGTTCATGAATATCAATTCCTAACATAGTCGTGTCAATAGACTACACTCATTAACAACTTCATGAAATCAAACTTCATCCAATAGATCAAAATCCAAAAGCATGAGACAAGTCTAAAATACGGAAAACATATTGTCTACATAAACCCTAGGCTCTCTAGAGAAGCCTAGCAAAACGTCTAACTACTACTCAAAATACTAGAAAAGCAATATAGATACTTTCTACATACAAGTGATTGAAAGAGGGAAGAAGAGATCAAACGCTAGAAATCATGAAGATTGGCGCGATCCGGCCTCTTCTCTTTGCTTGAGGTTGCCCCCAATGGAGTCTCCTTGCTCTCCTCCTTGTTCGTGGCTCCCAATAGGCGTGAATGGTCATTATTTTCGTCCCTAGGTCGTTCTTGAATCATTTGGAGTACTTCAATGTCATCCTCGGTTAGGATTGACCAAGTCAACAGTTGGGGTCCTTTTGCAATTTTACTAAACTTCAGGGGCCTATGTGCATTTAATTAAAACTTCACACTTGAACTACTTGAGACTAAGTTAATGATTTGAGACCAACAACCTGACTTAGAAGGATATTTGAAGTCTTAAGAAGGAAGTATTTGACTCGGGAGTTATCAAATCAATGGTGGGGGTCCTTCTGTAATTTTAGCAAACTTTAGGGGCCTAAGTGCAACTTACTGAAAGTTCTGGTTTTCAATGCTAAGTTAATATGGGAGAATAAGGAGTTATCTTTGCATGTTTTTGGACAATTATGAGTATAATTTGGGGTCCAGACACAGTCACGGACTCCACTGGACAATTTTGGAGTATTATGGGGCGTTTTGGTCAAGTTAGTTTGCATGATCTGCATTTAATTGTATTCTTTCATACAACCTCATATAGAGGGTCTATGCTAATAGTCTGTATACTTTACTTGTTTATATCCAGCCGGTGTTGAGGACTGTGTCAAATAGACGTACGTGTTCGTGTCGCTGCATTGACTGTGAGACCCAGCTTCATATGAGACAAGTGTCCTCCCTGTGGTGCGAGCTTTGCTTTTCGCTTTTATTGGATCAGTGGTAAGTACATATGTGCGAACCTTACTTATCAAAATGTGCGTATGCGTATGAAGTTTTGAATGAACGCTTCGTTATATGAAAAAGTATGAGAATGCATGTTTTTCACTCGAAAGTTGTTAAACTATTTTATTCATCTCCTTTGAGAACTATCGGAAATTACTTGTGAAATGTTGATATTCGGATTTTGGTTATGCGGAAGAGAAGAAATAAAATACCTCTAATAGACTTAGGACGTTGTATAGAGTTGTGTTTATTTATGGCTCCGGCCGGAGGCGCCAAGCAATTCTCCAATTACTTATGGCTACGTGTAGGGTTTTGATTCATGGATTGCACAACGGAAGCATAAACAAACATAAAACCATGCAAAACCCTCCAAGGATCACAAGTCAAGAGACATAACGATGGTAAGGGTTAGAAATCATAAACACACCTTTGGGTTCTCCTTGATGACTTCAAACGCGAATAGTGTCACGTCTCTACGGTTGATCCACGCCTAGAGGTGAGATCTAGATCCTCCAAATCCATGTGCTAGCTAGGAAGAATGGAGGAGGAAGAAGGAACCGCCAACAATGGAGTGCCAAGAGGTGGGGCGGCACCTTTAGGCCGACGGGTAGGGGGCGGCAATCCCTAGGGGGGTTCGGCCCTCTATGGGACTTGCTCTCTCCTTGCTTTGTTCTCTCCTTTCTTCTATCAAATAGATGTGTGGGTGTGTAGAGAGAAAAATAAGCTAGGAGTGTTCTTTATATAGTCCAACAACTCCTTGTCCTACTACATAAAGAACCCCTCATAATCCTACTCAAGTTCGGATTAGTCCCTTTTTGCAAAATAGTCCTTATCATGTCAATACATGGATTAGTTCTTATTTGCAAATTAATCCTAATCATGTCTCTACATGAATTAGGCCACCTTGGCAAATCCTAATCATGTCTATACATGGATTAGTTCAACTTGCATATTAGTCCTACTAAGTTAGCAAGTTGTTGCGATTTGATCCTTCTAATTAATTAATCATATTAATTAATTATTTCCCATGTCTAGTTCACCCCTATATGGCGTGTGACCCCATAGGTTCTATTTAGTTGGTAGTAACAATTTACTAATATGGAGCGGCCTCTAGCAAGACATCCATTCTAGCCAACAAATAGAATAGTCATCATGACAAACCTTGTGCAAGTAATTGTCTCATCCCTTTGTCCCAATATCCGGATTGGACACGAGACATACAAGTCACACTCGTATATCCAATCCATAGTTTCTCGATCCTGGGAATAGCCTTATTCGTGCAAATAACATCAATATCCCATATTGATTTATTTGAGTCTGGCCAGACATTCTATAAGCACTATCCCTCGAGTGGCCTAGGATACTTGCTCCCGTTATGTGGGAGGGACAAATCCTCTCTACGTCCACTACGATCTCTAAGCTTGCTTCTTATTGTATCCAGTACACGCCTTTATAACTACCCAGTTACGGTGTAGCGTTTAACGCTACCAAAATCACAATAATCCACAACTAGAATATCTAGTGACTTCAAGTCTAAGGATGACAATACCATTGCACCGCGAGAAGCGCTTGTGACTTAACATAACATGTATGTAGCCTTCTCGGAGATGGGTCAATCCGGTATGCCATTACTCCTAATGCATACCCATGTGTTGGATCATGATATCTCCATATCAATCCAACCCCATACTAGTCTATAGATGATTGTCCCATTAATCATTATAATTGACTAGGGATATTTAAGAATATAACACTTATATTCTAAGGACTTCATTCATGTTAACATATCTCCATATCGATAACATAATGAATCGTAAATCCATAAATGTCACAATTAATTGATTGCCTCTAGGGCACAATTCCAACAGTCTCCCACTTGCACTAGAGTCAATCTCCTGCATCATATGCCTATTGATCTAGCGCGGCCTTCCACGCTTACGCTGCGTATAGGCGAGACATCCGCTGGTGCTTTGCATATATTCACATCTCCTCTATCAACAATTTGATTGAGATTGAATATTCTGAGTAAGTGCATCTTATGCATTAATTTACTCAGTCCTCTATGTTAGAATCAGTGACTGAATCTTGCCTGGAACCTTTCCAGCTCACAGTCGCTCCCACTAAGGCAAAACTCAAAACTTGACTTATAATCTGAAATCTTCTTTGTCAGAGTTGAAGTTCGCATCACTGTAACCCCTTACAGCAAACTCTTCATATTATCTATCTATCAATAATTCATCCTTAGTGCTTCTCAAGTACTAAAGGATAATCTTGATATTTTATCCAGTGACTCTCACCCGGATTTGACTGGTATCTTTGTGTCATGCTTTATGACACGTCTGGCCTAGTACATCTCATGGCGTATCTCGTGAATCTAATTCATACGGTCCATTCCCAATCTAATTGGTAAGACAATTAGCCTTCCAAAGACTAATTCCATGTGACATGAGTAAGAATCAATATTCTTTTTATGTTGAACCATTTCAACACCTTTGTCAATTTATGTACTATGACATAAGCTATACAACCATCTTGATCTACCTCAATAGATCTTCACAAGTTGCTTCGCTTAAGTCTACCATTAGAAAGTCAACTCCCTAGTCAATCTACGTAAGACTGCCAAGTAGGGGCAACATTCCCAATGATTAAGTATGTCTCCACATACAAGACCAGAAAAATAACTATGCTCCCACTAACCTTCTTGTAAACACAAGTCTCATCTTCAATTTTGATGGAATCAAACTCCTTTGATTACATCATCCATTTGAAGAGTCCAACTCCTAGAAGCTTGATTCAATCTATAAATAGATTGCTACAAGCAAGATGCGATTGGATTTAAGTATCACAATTAGGGAAAGATTTCGTCATAGTCTATACTATGAACTCACATGAAATCCCTTTCCAACCAATTTCCCTTAAAGGTAATCATATTACCTTCCATGTTGGTTTCCTCATAACCCACTTGCACCCTATGGGTCCTACCCTTTAGGTGGTTCCATCAAAGTCTATACTTTGTTGGTACACATGGATTCCATATCGTATCTCATGGCTCCAAGCCATTTCTGAGAGTATGGCCACACGTGGCCATCTCATAGGTTGTAGGCTCATCTCGATGAGCAATATATCAGGGGTTATGAGAAATCCTTATTTCTCTAGTCCCTTGGCATATCCTACCTGACCTACGAGGTTCTTGTGTTTTCTGAGTAGGTTGCTCCACAACACCTTGTGATCCTGCTCATGTTCCATCAAACGGATCAATGTTCTATTGTGGTTCTTGAACTTTTCAAGTTCTACTGTCCTCCCACTGTTTCTCTTAGAGACAATCTCTACCTAGAAACACTGTGGTTCGAGAAAAAAACAGTTTGTTCTCGATTAGGTTGTAGAAATAATATCCTTTTCAGGATATCCCACAAAACATTTATCCGACTTGGGTCCAAGTTTATTTGTAAACTCTTTTACATAAACTTCATAACCCCAAATCTTTATGAATGACATACTAGGACACTTTCCTAGTCCATATCTCATATGGTGTTTTTCATAATCTGTTTTTGATGGAACAAGGTTAAGGGCGAAATATGCTGTAATTAGAACATAGCCCCAAAAGTAAACTGGAAGTTCTGTTTGACTCATCATGGACCGAACCGTGTCCTACAAGGTCCGAAATCTCCTCTTAGACACGCCAAACCCATGTGGCGTGCTAGGTGGAGCGAGTTTTGGATCATATCCAACACTCCCATAGATTGTTGTCAAACTCTTGGCTCAAGTACTCTCCTCTATGATCCAATCGTAGAGCCCTAATACTTTTGCCAAGCTGGTTCTCTACTTCATTCCTGAATACTTTGAACAATTCAAAGGATTCTGATTTGTTTCTTCATAAGATACACAAATCCATATTTTCTCTGATCCCATCAGTAAATATGATGAAGTACTGAAAACCATCTTTAGCATTTGTGCTTAGTGGCCTTCATACATCGATATGTATGATTCCCAAAAGATCATATCTTTGCCTAATAAGTCTTACATGTCTCATATGATTCAATAATCAAATGAGTTCCAGAAATCCATCCTCATGGGGTTCTAGATATGTATCTCTTATTTATGGGGCCTAAACGATAATGCTAAAGATAAGTGAAGTTCATATCATTATATGCAAACCTCTAGGTATCAATGTTATAGATGAAATTATCATGATCATGGATATAGAATCCACTTAGACAAAATTGCATTACAATAATGCATATCATAATAAATGGAACAACATTTGTCCTTTATTATGATAAGGAGTTTTCTTGTCCAAACAAGAAACTTTGATAATGTCCCTACTCATAGCTAGGACATGATCGTTTTTGTCTAATTCATGAACAATCTCTTAAAGGTAGAAATAATTTCCTACGGCTTATTTAGCAACCCTTTGCATTATAGCCCCACGTGTAGGATTATTTCTTCCATATCCAATTGTCTTCATCTCTTGAGATCCTCCACACTTCCATAAATGTGAGATCCTCATCTAGTATCATATACTTATGATGATGAGATAGACACATTGATTTCTATAACAAAATACCTATATTGGAATTCATAATTCCTTTATTACTTACTTCCAGGTACTTTGGGTAGCCTCTCTTCCTCCCCACCACCTTTGGGACTCCAAGGCACCTTGGTTTATACCCATGGGGTCGGCGCAAACCATTTGCCCTTGCCCATGCTGTTAACCTTTAACAACTTTGCCCCATGCCCATTATCAGTGTTTTGTTTAGTGATTTTTCAATCATATTGAATAAATCAACTTTAAAACAAAACTATAATTGCATCCAATGCAATTCTTGGTCCACTTGGGTGAATAACCGTTTATTCTTTATCTATCTCATAGATAATGCATATTTACTAATGTTTCAATCATATTGAATTAGTATATTTGCATAACCCAAAGTAGAGCAACACTTCAAACCTTTCATGCCTAGCTCCCTAGTTTGAAAGAGCTTCTTTCAATGTATGATCATATCATACTTCTCCATGTTACTCATCTTGCTTCCAAAGCTCAGAGTTCATGGCAGCTAACATGAGGCAAGTCACATCCAAAGAACCATTCTTTGATGTCCCTTCCATTAGGTTTTAGTGTGATTTGGTAGTTGGTAGGAAGAGATCTTTATGTTCTACGATGTACAACAATTTCTCTTTTATTTGAGAACATTTCTCAATTTTATACCAGTCTAGGAAATAGATAGATTCGTGTTTTTATTTGTTTAATGCCATGGGTATTCAACATAATAGGATTATGCAAAGTTTGTGACGTTTAACTATATTCAACAAGGATTTAAATTGTCAAATATAGCTCCCACTATTTTACTACGGATTAATAACCCTCAAGATATTAATGCGGAAAATATCATTATATTTTCTAGTGGGCCAAGATCCATGTTTCATCTCCTTATGAGCTTGCTTTGGCAAGTCACCCATAATTCGACTACTTTAGGTAGGAACAATTCCAATTGCATCCCATATGCAACTCTTGGTTCAATTGGGCAAATAACTCCTTATTTATCCATCCATATGGATAATCCCAATTGATTGCCTCTAGGTTTCTTAATCATATTAATAGCCCAGTTGTGTTCAACCTCTTATTTAAACAATTGCACATTGTTACGTGCCATCGCATTCCATCATTATGAACCAAGTCGCCATGCTTTGGCACGCACGAACTTGATAAATAATGATGATCATGAGTGTTTAAATAACGAGAAGGCAAGAACACAATATTTGAATTTTGAGGGATTTTTAAATTCAATTTTAATTGTTTTGTTGATCAATATCAACTAATCTATCTATTTGAGTTTGGGCACAACTCCAAATAATAGATCCGGGTTGTCTAATTATCTTATTATCCTAATTGCATGCATCATCTATACACCAACCACACAATAATAAGACAATAAAGTAAACAACCACAAAACAGAATTTAAACGTGATGTGGATATGGCCTTTTCTAGACTAAGATAATTCCAAGCCAATGGAATTATCTATGAACCCTAAAAGCAAACACATCTCCATGCGTCTTGATCTTTTGGTCCATCCTTCGTAGTCTTGTGGAATCCTCCATGCTCCATGTTCCATCTTTTGTGGCTCCTTTTGGCTTTGGGCTTCTTTTCTTCAATCTTGGCTAACAATCTACTTTATCTAGCACTAGCCAACTTCTATACTAAATAAAATAAATCTCACAAGTTGAGAAAAAAAAATGGCACGCAGGCCATAAAAACCCTAATTAATTATTACAATTAATTGATCAGCTCGCAGGCCGTAAAACCAAACCACAAAATTAAACATCCACATCAAACCACATCCTAAGGCCATATCCAATCACCATGCGAATTGCACATAAACAGTTAAAATCCAATTTTAACGCGCTTGGTCAATTTTAATTGATTTTAGGATATTCTAGGGTTAAAACGGTCCATGGGCCCAACAATCCAATTGCCCGGGCCCAAAAAGGTGAACCGCAAGGCCCTAGGGCCGGCCGGCCCCTAGCCCACGCGGCTAGGCCGCGGGCTAGGGCTGCCCCGGCCCCTAGGGCGGCCTTGCTTGGGCGGCAAGCAAGGAGGGGCGGTCCCCTAGGGGGGCCGAACCTCCTTTGGGAGTTGTTTCCAAAACAACTCCCTTGCTTGGTGCCCAAGTTTGGTTGTTTCCTTGTATGGAAAGAACTCCTTCTTCCCCAAGGATGCCCAAACCCTAAATCTAAGATCCTAAAATTTCTCAAACTCACCAATTCATGCATCCAATGCAAAAATTAGATCTTGTTATGATAGATTATTGACAAATTGCATCCCATGCTTGATTTGTCTTGTTTTACGCGATAAACAATCAATTTAAGGTGTAAAACAACTAAAACGTAACACATAAACCACGTTTATGCTCTACGACCTGTGGCTCTGATACCACTGTAGGGTTTTGATTCATGGATTGCACAACGGAAGCATAAACAAACATAAAACCATGCAAAACCCTCCAAGGATCACAAGTCAAGAGACATAACGATGGTAAGGGTTAGAAATCATAAACACACCTTTGGGTTCTCCTTGATGACTTCAAACGCGAATAGTGTCACGTCTCTACGGTTGATCCACGCCTAGAGGTGAGATCTAGATCCTCCAAATCCATGTGCTAGCTAGGAAGAATGGAGGAGGAAGAAGGAACCGCCAACAATGGAGTGCCAAGAGGTGGGGCGGCACCTTTAGGCCGACGGGTAGGGGGCGGCAATCCCTAGGGGGGTTCGGCCCTCTATGGGACTTGCTCTCTCCTTGCTTTGTTCTCTCCTTTCTTCTATCAAATAGATGTGTGGGTGTGTAGAGAGAAAAATAAGCTAGGAGTGTTCTTTATATAGTCCAACAACTCCTTGTCCTACTACATAAAGAACCCCTCATAATCCTACTCAAGTTCGGATTAGTCCCTTTTTGCAAAATAGTCCTTATCATGTCAATACATGGATTAGTTCTTATTTGCAAATTAATCCTAATCATGTCTCTACATGAATTAGGCCACCTTGGCAAATCCTAATCATGTCTATACATGGATTAGTCCAACTTGCATATTAGTCCTACTAAGTTAGCAAGTTGTTGCGATTTGATCCTTCTAATTAATTAATCATATTAATTAATTATTTCCCATGTCTAGTTCACCCCTATATGGCGTGTGACCCCATAGGTTCTATTTAGTTGGTAGTAACAATTTACTAATATGGAGCGGCCTCTAGCAAGACATCCATTCTAGCCAACAAATAGAATAGTCATCATGACAAACCTTGTGCAAGTAATTGTCTCATCCCTTTGTCCCAATATCCGGATTGGACACGAGACATACAAGTCACACTCGTATATCCAATCCATAGTTTCTCGATCCTGGGAATAGCCTTATTCGTGCAAATAACATCAATATCCCATATTGATTTATTTGAGTCTGGCCAGACATTCTATAAGCACTATCCCTCGAGTGGCCTAGGATACTTGCTCCCGTTATGTGGGAGGGACAAATCCTCTCTACGTCCACTACGATCTCTAAGCTTGCTTCTTATTGTATCCAGTACACGCCTTTATAACTACCCAGTTACGGTGTAGCGTTTAACGCTACCAAAATCACAATAATCCACAACTAGAATATCTAGTGACTTCAAGTCTAAGGATGACAATACCATTGCACCGCGAGAAGCGCTTGTGACTTAACATAACATGTATGTAGCCTTCTCGGAGATGGGTCAATCCGGTATGCCATTACTCCTAATGCATACCCATGTGTTGGATCATGATATCTCCATATCAATCCAACCCCATACTAGTCTATAGATGATTGTCCCATTAATCATTATAATTGACTAGGGATATTTAAAAATATAACACTTATATTCTAAGGACTTCATTCATGTTAACATATCTCCATATCGATAACATAATGAATCGTAAATCCATAAATGTCACAATTAATTGATTGCCTCTAGGGCACAATTCCAACATTACGACCATCGAAGCAATGCTTAATATTACTGGATAGAACTTTAATGTTCACAAATCCACCCCCGATGAGCCAAAATGTACCAAGGTATTGCGGCCAAGAGTTTTGTAGAGCTATAGAGTGCTACTTATACTTGTAAGGGTCACTACGGTATAGGGGTACCGACACTTAAGGCCTTTTAGCTAATGTTGTGAGCGGGGTTGATGAATGGGCTCCCTTAACGCTCGGGTGAAATAGGGTTTGATAGACCCTAGAAGGAACCCTTTATGATTACTTCGTGATCCCTCTATCTAGTGAGTGAAGTGTAGCGGGTCGTGTAATGTTTTTAACGTGTCCAAAAAATAATTTTTAATTAATAATATGCATGCCTTGTTTGGGTAAGGGATAAAGGGAGGGGGCATGGAAAAGCTTATACATCTGCTCCTTATCCGTGTTTGGTGCGGTATAAGGAGCAGGTATAAGACACTTTATCTTATCCCCTTCACTGTATTATGGCTTTAAGCTTATACCATCCAGGGGTTATTTACTCAATCAACTAATATCATTTTCTTAAGAAAAAATCAAATTAAGCCACACCTTAACGCTGAATGTATAACATCATGAGAGAAATCAGAGTAAACATCACTTAGCTATTTATGGAATTTCTTATGCGACTTTCATTCTCTCAAGGTGGTGCATGTACATTGACTTGTTAGATAATACTTGAAGATGGGTGTTCATATTTCTTGCTAACGGATTTTCTTGTTTTGTATTTTTCCTGATTAAACCACATGTCTTCATGTTTGGATAAACTAAATCTTTCACACAAATCCGTCTATATACACTTACAATTTTATGTAGCTTTCTTACAACTTTAACCAACGAAAACAATGACATATATATATATATATATTCCATTTTTTTCTAAATTGTCTTTTCTATTTTTGTATTTTTCCTGATTACGCCTCACGTTTTCATGTTTTGGATTACTTGTTTCTTTCACATTCTGAATTTTTATTATTCCGCACCTATTTAAACAGCGAGTTGTGCATGATAGAATTATTCTGGTTTCAAACTCTCTCACTCTACCACACACACACAATTCTTATCTCTCCATCCACTGATGGATTCGTTCTCCGCACTCCTACTGTTCTTCTCCCTCCTCTTTCTCAAATCGGCCTATGCACGAATGGTGAGTACCCTCACGGAGGCGATGATGGAAACGTTTATTTTACATTTTGATGTGAGGGGGGTTTGTTTGGATTCTTTTATTTATGGGTTTGAATTTGTTTAGGGTATTGATTCGCGAGAAAAAACGGCGACAATCGGTGTCAAAGTGGTGAACTAAGGTGTCAGCCGTGTTTTCTCCAGAATGACTACCCTAAAAAAGTACAAACCCACTAATAAAAGAAGCAAGACCAACCCCCCCTACGATTAAAATGTAAAATGAAAGTTTGCCAGTGTTGCCATCGTGAGGGTATCCATCCATTCCTGCATACGCCAAGTTGAGAAACAGGAGGGGGAAGAGTGCCCCGTGTGCCTAGAGGAATACGTGGCGGGGGAGTGGGTTTGTACCCTTCCGGAGTGCCACCACCGTTTCCACTGCGATTGCGTCAGGCCGTGGTTGAGTAAACCATCGACCACGTGCCCTATATGTCTTCACAACTACGACCCAGCTGCGAGGAGAACTTATTTCTATTTTTGGTTGTAGTATTAATAGTTGAAATGCAGTTTGTCATTGAAATAAATTAAAAATAATACTTTTGCTTCCAAATTATCTGTTTGTTTCTTCTTTTAACTTATGCCTTAGTTTTTTGTTTTTTTTTTTCGGCGGAACCACGATTCTAGTGATTGGAAGTGAATGTCAGAAAAACCAACTTTTTTTTTCCACCAGAAACGAAAGAAGATTCATTAATAAGGAAAAGACGATTACAAAGAAAATCGTGGCATACCCCTGTCAGAAAAACCAAACCGATAGTACTGAAAACAAGCATAATGCCTCAACCAACAACTAGAAACCTAGTGGGTTGTGTTGTAATGGTACCCACTTAAACAAACCCCGAAACAAAAAAATATGTCCATTTTCACCAAGAGTCTCCTATGCCCCCAAGAGAAAGTGAAGTCCAAATGAAAAATAAACCCTAAGATTACAAGACCAATCCCAAGCCCAAAGAAAAACCCAAACAGGATGCAGCAACCGTAATTCCATGGTGCAACCGGAGGCAGCCTTGCTCAAGATGGAGGCGGCATAGGCGACGGTGGCAGCGGCGGCGGATCCTTCCTCGACGAAGACCAGACCACAGGGGGAGGGGGAGGGGAAAAGGGGATACACCAGTCAACATGACTCGTTCTGCTCCCCAAACCGGCTAACAAACCGGGGGAGGGGGGAGAAGAAATCGGGAACGCTGAAGGGAGCAACAACAAGACACACGGGAACATGTGGAGACAATGAGGGGGGACGGCGCACACTGGAGCTGGAGGCGACGGTAGTTGCGGAAGCGAGGACTGCGGCGGGAGCGAGGGCGGCGGCTGGGAAGCACCGAGGAGCGGAGATCGGAGCAGCAGATCTGGCGCGGCAGCAAACTTGGCAAACAGAGGTGGTCCGGTAAAGGCGGGCAGGGAAGGCTCACTGTTGGGACGAGGGCGGCGGGGTTGTTGCTAATACCAACGGAATCCCCTCATCCCCGCTGAGGGGAGGGGAAAGCAAACCAAGAAGAGCATTCAACTTCGATTCCGGAATTCCGGCGGCGCACCTGGGATTTGAGAACCGGAAGGGGAAAGGCCCTGAGGAGACCGGGCGGGAGCAGGAGGCTAGTGGAGGCGACGAGGTTGCAGGAACTACGGTTTTGGTAGGCAGCTAGCGCATCGCAAGAGGGGGGAGAGGGAGAAACCCGGTGGCAGGCTTCATGGTGGAGAAGGAGTCGTCGCCAGGGAAGGATAGAGCAGTTAGGGTTTTTTGGAGAGAAAGGTTTAGAGAGAGAGTCATAAGCCAATCTTGTAACGGTGACACATAGGGTGGGTGTCAAATGTAAATAGTCAAAATGAAGGGCTAGGGTTCAAACTGTCTTTTCATTCTTTTTTAAGTTCTAAAATGACCCCAAATATGTCGAAGACTATTTTCTCTCGAGATTCCTAACTCAAAGTCTTAAAGTCAAAGTCTTAAAGTATTCGCTCCAGATTGCTGAACCAGAAATAGCTAACTCAGTCTTAAAGTATTGTCTCTGACCCCAAAATTTCTGGATGTTCGATTCTGAGCTACTAGAAAGTTGCAGTGTATTACATTAAGGGTCAAATATGTATTTTTTAATAAGTACATGTTAGGCCGGTGTTTAGCAAATCTGGTAATTCCTGGGATTGAGGGGATAGTAGAGAGATATTTTTAAATGGTTGAAGCAAAAGTGAAAATCTAATAATATGCATGAAACCCTAAATCTTAATGTTGCCCAGATTTTGGTAAACTACATCTGCTCCCCTATGTGAAAATCTACTCTTTTCAAACAACTCAGCTCTCTCTCTCTCAACAAAGTATATATACACTCCATTCCTCCTTCGTCCATATCCATCAAGCTTTCAAATGGTTCTCGGAGGGAAAACTGAAATTCTTCATTCCTTCATCTCTGCTCAACCTGCTACAGTGAGAGGCTCCTCTTGGAATGAGGAACAGCACCCTCAAACAATTTAAGAAACCATTGGGTTAGCAAGAGAGAAAATTCAGCAAGAATTTTTGAACCCTAAGTCTTTAATCGATCAATTCCTCCATTCTTGTTGCAATTCGGTGAAATTAATCACCATTTTCTTGTTCCAGCAGATGAGGCGAATCAACCCACAAATTAATGTCATAATTCGTCCAAAAAATTGCAGTAGCCAGAAACTGGGTTGCATACCTACCGAAAATTTCATCGCTCACCAACAACGGGTAAACAGATCGTCCTTATTGATTTTTAATTATAACTAGGCGTTACCCCGCGCTTTAGCGCGGGATTTGTATTTTTATGCTATACATATTCTTTATTAGTACCAGTAAGAATATATTCTTTCAATGAGTTTGTCAACACAAATTGTTGTTTGCGTGATGATTGCTTTATTTTGAGTTCAATATACAATTACAAAGATCATAATTTCTTTGCCCAATTTTCTGTTGTTTTATTGACATAACACCACTTTCTATTGGTAGGCAATAAGATAATAAACCAGTTGAATATACCTAACCTTAAATTATAGCGAAACATCTTCATACTCTTCCTGACACATAGAAAATTTGTAATTATGAGCTAATCTTTACTAAGTTGGTATTGGATGAGTTGTAGCACATCTCATACCACTCATATTCTAACGTTCGTTGTAAAATGCTTTGTACGAACTACGAAAGATGAATGTAAAATTAGTCTATCTATTGCCTCTTATGAAAACACATCTATTGAAGTGACATCGATTCATCACATACACTTCCAACTAAGTAAAGATTCAAAATTATTTGAAAATTGTAATCTTCCTAAGAGCATATTCATTAGTTAATTGAATGCATAATTATTTAGCTTCGTAAGATAAAAAAAAAATCACGTTGACATTGAAAAATCCAATAACTCGTCATGAGTTATGAGTCGAAAATTCTATCCAGAACTTCTAAGTTACTCACATTGGTTTGTTGTTGGTTCTACATGCAGCGAAAAAGAAAAAATATAATGGATTAACATGTAAAGAAAGCACAATAAGAAAAAAACACAATTACTCTAGACAAAAAATACAAAAGATGAAGCAATATTTATAAAACACAACATTGAGAACTTCACGCAGAATAGTAGTCACTGGAAATTAGACATTGCATAGACATACATCTAGGCAATACATATGCATTGTATGAATTTTTAAAAATTCATGTTTAAATGCAAGATCACAACAATATCTATGAATATTGTGATCATCTAACCGTTGGAGAAGATGTCAAAGAGTCAAAGTTTATTGCCTACAAAATAGGAGATCTGTTGCTGAAAATCTGGGAAGATTTGCAGAGCTTTTTGAAGTATAAATAGAGCTCATTTTTTAAGAAACATGAGAACACCCAACGGGCAAAAAGAGAGACACAATTAAGGATTGACAAGCATCAAAGAAGTTCATCACTCTCACAATCCAACACACAGAAGTTCACTGCATTCTTCATTGCAGTATTCTATTCTAGTGTTCTTCTGTATTGTACTTTATTGGTAGATCATTTCTGTAATAATTCTATACATCATTCTCATGGATTGTTCAAAGTTAACAACAGAGAATTATTAGTAAATCTGTTAGCTAGAGCAGGTACTAGATATGTTAGATAGAACCACAAGCTGTAACAGAGTAAGGCAATTCTCTGTGCTTGAGATCTAGGGCTTAGCTTTTGATTAATAAGAATTGAGTTGAAAATCCTGCATGGAGAAGATCCATGAGGTAGAGAAGTAGGTCCAAGTGGAATGAACTTTATAAATCCTTTGTCTCTTACATTTACAGTTTAGTCACATTCATAGTTTTTACTGCATTCAAACTTGTATGTTTTTCAAGGGTTTGAAATGTTTTTCAAGGCCTTGAAAAAGACTTGTCTGTTTCACTAAAAGCTGTATCTTCTTTTAAAGGCTTGAATTTGTGTTCAAGCCCTTGAAATCCTTTTCACTTGAACTAAAACTTTCTTCCTCCTCTAGCTTTGCAAAAAGTTGGCATACTCTATTCAACCCGCACCCCTTCTAGAGTATTTGTGCTGCATATTCATCTGCATACTCCCCCTTTCAATTGGTATCAGAGCTTGTATCACTGTATAAGATTTACCATATGGTGATCATGAGTACTGCAGGTGATGGTGGTTTCTCACAAGGGAGAGCTTCCAACAGACCTCCTCTATTTTGTGGAGACAAGTTTTCTCACTGGAAAGCCCTGATGAAGATGTTTATCATTGATCAAGACATAGAGCTTTGGACCATTATTCAGAATGGACCTCACACCTTCTTCACAGAGAAAGACGGAATCAGAACTCCCAAATATGAAGACTCACTCTCCTTTTCTGACTCAGAACAATATTCTAAGAAATAAAAAGCTATTAACATCTTATATTTTGCTTTGAGTACAGATGAATTCAACAGGATTTCAGGTTGCAAGACAGCCAAAGAAATCTGGGAAAAGCTTGTGGTGACATTTGAAGGAACCAGTCAAGTCAAGCAAACCAATATCAACATCTATCTCAGACAATATGAGCTGTTCAAGATGAATACAGATGAGTCAATCAGAGAAATGTTCAGGAGGTTCACAGACATTGTCAACGACGTTCACACTTTGGGAAAACATATTTCCAATGAAGAAAAGGTGAGGAAAATACTGAGAAGTCTTCGAAAGGCCAAATGGGAACCAAAGACAACAACCATCGAAGAAGCTCAAGATCTCTCATCACTACAACTTGATGACCTACAAGGGAAGATGATGACACATGAAATATCCATGAATGAAGCTGATGGAGAGCTACCTGAAGGTGTCAAGAACTTAGCACTCAAGGCCAAAGAGAATGAGAAAATTCAAAGCCTTGAAACTGAAGATGATGATGATGAAGATCCTTTTGCATTGATTTCCAAAGCCTTGACCGGAATTCTCAAGATGAAGAAAAACTTTGGAAACAAAGACTTTAACAGAGAAAGAAATAAATCATCTAGCAGCAAGGACTACAAAGGAAAGTCTTCTTCCAAAAATAAATCCAAAGTCATGAACTGCTTTGAGTGTGGTGATGCAGGACATTTGATAAGAGACTGTACACACAAGAAAATCAAGAACTTCCAAAAGAAAGACCATGACATGAGAAAGAATCTATGATAGCTTCATGGACTGATTCAGATAGCTCAAGTGAATCAGAATCTGAAGAAGAACATGCCAACCTATGCTTCATGGACAAGCATGATGAAAGTTCTGAGAAGAACATTGAGGTAATGGTAAATTGTCTGATTTCAAAATCAAAAGATGCTCTTTCAGATTATCAAAGAACAATGTTTTAAATGAAGAGGATTATATGAAAGAGATCTGACTTTTGAAAGAAAAAGTTCATGAGCAAGAAAAAGAGAGTTTACAACCTGTTTGCCTAAATTAGAATCTTGAAATCTCTCAGAAGAAAACTGACAGTGATTTCAAGGCCTTGAAAACTAGTTTCAAAGCCTTGAAAACACAAGTCAAGGAAGTAGTCACTAAGAACTCTTTGATGAGAACCAGCCTTGTTGATCTGAAACATCAAGTTGATGAATTGGATAAACAAAAGACTACTCTTGCTGAGAAACTTCAAGAATATGAATTAGTCAAAATCAAACTTGCAGGCTCAGAACATAAGTTAAACTTGATTCTTGGAGGAAGTTCAAAGTCTGTTCATAAAAATAGTATTGGATACAATTCAAATTTCGAAGAAACAACAATACCAGATTTGTGAAAGTTGTAAGCAAAACTTCTCCTAAGTTTCATTTTGGCAACAAGATTGTTCATATGAAGATGACTTGTCCTTTCAGAAGAAGAGACCCTCATATAATGAGGAACACATTTCCATTTCAACTTAAAGGACAAGTCAGACAGATTTGGGTTCCTAAGGGTTCAGACCACCTAACATGGTTAATCCTGAGTATGAGTCCGAATTCCACACTTGGTCTAACACCTCGGTAAGGCAGTGATTGGTGTTTGCAGGTTGTCACTAACATCAAAGAACATAAATGTTTTATGGACAGTGGTTGCTCAAGACTCATGAGTGAAAAGAGATCTCTATTCTCAGAATTGAAAGAGCAATCTGAAGGTTCAATTACTCTTGGTGACAAAGGAAAATGCAACATTCTTGGTATTTGTAAAGTTGGTACTAATTATATCTAGTTGATTGTTTGAAATTTAAGTGTATCTCAGCTTTGTGATAATGGCGACGAAGTTATCTTTGATAAAGAGAAATGTGTGGTGCAAAATGAGAAATCAGGAGATTGCATCCTCACAACATCTAGATAAAACAATGTTTATACTTTTCAGACTAACAAAGTTGCAGGTAAATTCTAAAGTGCCTCAAGGCCTTGAAAGAGGATTCAAGGGTTTGGCACAGAAAGCTTGGTCATATTAGCTTGCATACCTTGAACAAATGAATCTCAAAGGATCAGGTAAGAGGATTGCCATCTATCAAGTTCAAAGAAGATGATGTATGCAAGGCTTGCGCTCAGGGTAAGAAGACCAGAAGCTCATTCAAACTAAAGAAGTTTGTAAGTACCTCTAGACCTATTTAACTACTTCACATGGATTTGTGTGGTCAGGACACCAACTCCAAAAGGCAAGAAGTATATGCTAGTCATAGTAGATGATTATTCTAGATATACCTGGGTTATGTTTTTAAAAGAAAAATCTGAAGCCCTCTCTGAATTTTCAAAGACTTAAAGAGAACTTCAAAACTTGAAAAACCTACCCATTGCTTCAATTAGAAGTGATCATGGTAGTGAATTTGATCAATTAGAATTTGATTTGTTATTTTCTAAGCCTGGTATCTCTCACAATTTCTCTGCTCCTAGAACTCCTCAACAGAATGGAGTTGTTGAAAGAAAGAATAGGACTCTTGAAGACATGTCAAGGACAATGCTTCTAGAAAATAAGTTGCCAAAACATTATTGGGCAGAAGCTGTGAATACAGCAAATTATATTCTGAACAGGTGCTTGATCAGGCTTATCTTGAAGAAAACCCCCTATGAACTCTTCAAAGGGAGAAAGCCAAACATCTCATACTTCAGACCCTTTGGTTGCACATGCTATGTCCACAACAATGGTAAGGACAACTTGGGTATGTTTGATGCAAGAAGTGATGAAAGAATATTTCTTGGTTACTCTCTCACTAGCAAAGCTTATAGAGTTTATAATAAAAGAACCAAGCTGGTTGAAGAAAGTATTCATGTTATCTTTGATGAAAGCTATGTTGGTTCTTTGAGTGAAAGTTTTGCAGACCTGAATCTGAACAAGCATGAATCAGAAGAAGAAGCTGAAAACTCACTTGGATTCAAGAAAGGCTCAGAAGAAAACAGAAGACATTTTCAAGACCTTGAAAATGGTGTTCAAGGCCTTGAAAACAAGCCTCAAAGCCTTGAAAAAGATGATCAGAAGGATACAAGTGACAAAGCCACTAATTCAAGACCAAAAAAGATATATGGAGAACTTGAACCATGGTGTCCAAGAAAGTGATTCAAATATCTCTCATCTCATCCAGTTGACAATATCATTTCAAATCCAACCACTGGTACACAAACTAGATCACATTTGAAGAACTTATGAGCTTTTAATGCTTTTATCTCTCTTGTAGAACCTAAAACAGTGAAGGAAGCACTACAAGAAGCAGACTGGATCATTTCTATGCAAAGTGAACTCAATGAGTTTGAAAGGAATAAGGTTTGGAACCTGGTTCCTCCGCCTACAAATCAGTCTGTCATAGGTACCAGATGGGTGTTCAGAAATAAGTTGGATGAGAATGGCAAAGTGATCAAAAACAAAGTAAGTTTAGTTTCTCAAGGTTACAATCAAGAAGAAGGTATTGATTATGAGGAAACTTTTACTCCAGTTGCCAGGTTAGAAGCAATTAGAATTTTTCTTGAATTTGCATCTTTCAAAAACATGAAACTTATATCAAATGGATGTGAAATGTGCATTTCTGAATGGATACTTGCAAGAAGAAGTTTATGTTGCACAACCTCCTGGTTTTCAAAGTGATAAGTTTCCAGATCATGTTTATAACTTGACAAAGCTCTTTATGGTTTGAAACAAGCTCCAAGAGCCTGGTATGAAAGATTGTCAAAATTTCTGCTTGAAAATGATTTCAAAAGAGGATTAGTGGACAAAACCCTTTTCATAAAGACTCATGAGAAAGATCTACTTGTAGTTCAGATATGTGTTGATGATATTCTGTTTGGAGCTACTAATGATCTTCTATGCAAAGAATTATCAAGTCTTATGAGCAGGGAATTTGAAATGAGTATGATGGGAGAGTTGAACTTCTTCCTTGGACTTCAAATACATCAATTGAAGAAGGACATCTTTCTGCATCAAAGCAAGTATACTAGAGACTTGCTGAACAAGTACAACATGTCTCAATCCAAATAGATCAAGACTCCAATGAGTTCTACACTGTCTTTAGATAAAGATGAATATGGTAAGAGTGTCAATGTGAAAGAGTATAGAGGTATGGTTGGATTATTACTATACCTTGTTGCTAGTAGACCAAATATCATGTTCAGTGTATGTATGTGTGCAAGATTTCAAGTTGATCCAAAGGAATCACACTTAACTGCTGTGAAGATAATATTCAGATATCTCAATGGTACCAAAGACTTAGGGATTTGGTATCCAAGACATTCTAACTTCTCTTTGCATGGATTTTCAGATGCAGACTTTGCAGGTTACAAAGTTGATAGAAAGAGCACTTTTGGAACTTGCCAATTTATTGGATCATCTGACGCACTCGTTACAGGAACACATGGTAGTTGGAGAAACGATTTGGCGATTCGGGTTTCGCATACAGCTGCGGAACATCTATCTGGGGAGGCGTGCTCGTTTCTGGTTCTGGGAGACGCATCCGGTTCAGGTTTGAGAAGAGAACATCAGATTCCAGTTTCAGGCTGCTGAGATGATTCAAGTCAAGATGGAGATTTGTTTGGAATGTTGCCTTGAATCAAATTTGGCATGTTTGGAGGAGGTCACCTTTTTATTTTTGGTAATATGTTTGGATAGGAAACTAGTTTTTTCTTGGCAGTGGAGTCTTCATGGTTTTTTTGGTAGGTAAAGGTCAAATATTGACCACGGTGTCTTTGGCACCAAGTTACTAGGTAACTTGGAAACTTTGGTAACTTGGAACCTTCCACCGCCACATGGTATTAGTATTTATAGGCATGGATGGCTTTTGTAATACACACAACACACACAGTGAGTTAGTAGACACAATCGGAGAGTTTTTCATCTTGTGTGCGTGTGTGTGTCGGGTGGTGTAATCGGGTGGCCGCCGTGGCCGTTTTGGCCACGGCGTGTATTGTAATCGGGTTCTCTTCTCAATAAAATATCTGGTCCTGGCCGTGGAGTAGCTAGTTGGTTCGTTCCGAATTCGTTAGTGAACCACGTTAAATATCTGTCTCGTTCTTGTTTTGCTTTCATCGTTCTTGCTCGAATACCCACAAGTTATAACAAACAGGTAACATAGCTCTGAAACAGGAGTTTTGTTACAACAGTAGGTCTATCAATCTATTGAGGGACAAGTGGATACCTAGACCGTACAGTTACAAAGCTATTACTCTGAGTCCGAAAGAAGCCTTAATTAAAGTCTCGGACGTCATCAATAACTGAGAGTGGAATGTTCCACTCCTTCGTACATACCTCTGGAGCGAGGACGTGGAAGTTATAACTCAACTACCTATCCCTAACGATGGTTCAGAAGATGACACGCTTTCTTACGTGTTACCGCAAGTGCACGGTCAAGTAATATAGGGGTGATATTTCAACCGCGAGTTATCGATCCCACGAGGACAAGCTTGGGATTATTTAATTAGTTATTAGCATAGAATACAGTACAAGGAGGAAGAAATTGTGATTTAAACATTTGTCACCCTCAAACAGGTGACTGAAATAAAATAAATAATTAAGCTAATATTTTTGTTTTTTTTTTTTTTATTTATCAAACAAACAAGGAGAAACTAGGCCTTCTCTAGATCACCTAGGGTTGTAGACGATTTACGGATTAGCTATGTAACACGTTAATCCTATTCTAGTTAAGCCGGGTAATGGTACTGACAATCTTCTATCGGTCTCATGTCGTTCTACGTCACGGTTTACTTGGTGTCCTGTCGATCCACCTACATCTACCGGTCTGTTCTAATAGGCTAACGACAGTGCAAGGAATGATGTCCTCTCAGACCACCACCACACGAACACCTCACTATCTCCTACCGAATCTACCCACTAAAGCCAATCCTACACACTTCTCTTCTCAGTCTCAGTGATTAAGGATTGTTGTTCATATCTCATCACAACTAGATCTAAGTCGCTCTCACGCACTCGCTAGCTAATTAACAAGTCCGGTTAATTACTCCATTCTTTCCAAGGATTACGCATAGCATATGAACAATAACTAGAACATAAATTAACTTTAAGAAAGAAACTGATTTACGAATAAACCCTAAGTTCATGTGTAACACCCCTTGGTTCCCTGATTTTCCGTTAAAATGGTGGAAATCGAGAACAAACACTGCCATAGATATATATTACATATGATAAAAGTTTCACACATCGTCTTAAAACATTATTACACAAAGTTAAAAGTCTAAGAGTTCGATTACTAGGCGTGCTGATACAACTAGATGAGTCCGCGTTTTCCCCGTCCTAAGCCAAGCCTTCTCCATCGAGACCTGCGGTGGGAATTAAAACAGGAACCGCACTTTCTAAAGTCAGCAATGAAATACTGAGTGAGTAACACCCAAGCATGTAAATCGGGAACGAGATATTTTAACTCAAGTAACAATAATAAATGGACGGAGAGTAAATATTTCACAAGTATTTAACTTCAAATGGAAATACAGCGGAAGTAAAAGACAGTGTAATAGTAAGACATTCCCGAGTTCTCGTAAGCTTTCAAAAAAATCTCCAATAGTCACAATTAAATCCATATCCAATATTCAAACCATTTAATCTCAATATTTTCATTCCCATTAATATCCAATATCCAAACCATAAAATCCATTAGTTGATACGGGGAAGAATAATCCATCACAAGCATCCAAGACCTTAAGTGTCGGCACCCCCCTAAGACTTCTTGCGGCCAGAGAGGTGAGTACATGGAGCGACCCGGCAGGTTGCGACCGGGTTAAAATACACAGGCCGAGTGGACGAAGCCAACACGACAATAATAATCACAGGCCGAGTGGCTAAAGCCAACACGACGATAATAAGTTTCCCCGCACAACTCTTTCCACTTTACGTTATTACACGTTATTATTTTCACATGTCAATTTCAAAAAAAAATATCTCAACACAATCCAATTTCAAGTAAAGCATGTATGTCATAAAACACATTTGTGACACATTATAAAATCATATTTCGACACGAAAGAAGCTGGGCGCGCTAGACTTGGCATGTTTACTCACCTTGATAATACGGCAAATATCACGTCGGCTTTCACAGGTAGACGTAACCTTCGTCTATAAACTCGTCACCTACAGTTATAATTTCTAAATCAATCACAAGTCCAAGTATGATTTGTGAAATGCTAAATTCCTAACAAGTCTCATTTTCCCATAACCCCATTAATTTATATAATAAACCGGCGACGTAAGTAACATCTATATGTATACTTATTTATTTATTATTTATTTATTTTCCTCATAGAAATATCACTACTTATATAAATACTAGCTCTTTAAAATTATTAAGTAAGAAATCACATATTAAATTTATACACTCTCATAATTAAAAAATATTAATTTATTATACAACACATTTATTTGTAAGTGACTACAAAGATTTAATTCCAATTAATTTAATTATAGCTAATTATTTATTGGAAAATATACATTCTATAAAAGAATTAGATTCACCAAAAATATTTATTCTAAAAAAAAATAAGTGTTTAGTCATACATAATTATAGCTTCATTTTGGAGAAATAATTTCTAATATCTACAAATAATAATCAAGTTTTATCTATTTATAAATAAAGGAGTTTTCTTAAAAGTTATTTTCCTATTTAACATCCTAACTTATTTTGTGTTAGCAATATTAAGCAAATAACATATTTTACTCAAAACACTAGTTTATAAGCACTTAGAAATATTTATTTAACAACATATATGTTTTAGTTTGCTTATTTTCCAAGAGAATCAACAACATTAAATAACTTCTACATAGTTTTAAATAGCCAAATTTTCTTTTACATAATTAAAATATTATTTAGAAATGTTAGGAAATAATTTTAGTCTAAAAATAGCATGTTTGATTTTATAATTTATATGCAGTTTATATAAACAATAATTGAAATCCCCAAGTTCTGATAAACGACACACAATGACCCCCTACTAGCAAATAACAGATTGGTATGTGACAGATTATACCCTTAAAGTTTTTGAAGCTACACTTTAACCCCTATTTCAAGAACACATAACACCCAATCGATCCAGGTTCGGATTTAGCCATTAAAATTGCAGTTTGATTATCAGAAACGAATCAGAGGAGGATTTTGAAGTTACCCACACCAAAAATCGCGAAAAACGGTTGAGAATTGGGTCCAATTGAGGTCGCCGTCGAGGTGGCCGGCGGTGATGAACGATTCCGGCGACTGGGGCATTCTTGGCTTCGATTGGCGGCGATTACAGCTTCGTCGAACCTCTAGGAGTCGATTAGGATCGATTCGAGGGAGTGGGTATCGTCGGATAGCTCGGGTCGATCTTCTCGCCGGTGTTAATGGAGGTCGCCGGAGTTGTGGTGTCTCTGGGTGGTTTCTGCACTGGTTCACTGCTGTGGTGGCTTCCCTTTGGCTCGAAACAGAGAGGGGAGGGAAGAGAGAGTTGAAATAGAGGAGAGAAGAGAGGTGCAGGTGGTGGTGGCGGTCGTTCTTGGCGTCGGGGACTTCGCCGGAGACGGAAGCGGCCCTGTGCCGCTGCTGCTTCTGCTGGGGTTTTTCGCCGGCTAATCCAGAGAAGAGAGGGAGATAGAAAGAGAGATCAAAGGGGTGGTGAGGGAGAGATTGAGGGGGGTGGTGGTGGTGGCGTCATCGACGGGGAGGCAGCAGCTTTGCCGCTGCTGCTGCTTCCTCTGTTTTCGTCGGGCAGAACAGGGGAGAGGGAGAGGGAGACAGAAGGAGGCAGAGAGGTGGAGGATGAAGTGGTGATGGCAGTGGGGGTGTTGCCGGTGGAGGTGGCGATGGTGTTGGTGGTGGTGACGGGTGAGAAGAGGGAGGCAGGGTATGATTTTGAAGGAGGAGTTGAAGAAGAAGACAAGTCTCCTTGTTATGTGGGAAATTCATTAGTGGATTGTGTAAACTGGTGGAGAAAGCTTCTCCAATAATTTTTTATTATTTAATTTATTTATTCAGTTTTATTTTGAGTTTATTAATTAATTCACTTTTATTTATTCACCCTCTAGGTTTTTAACTTTCTTCAAATTACAACTACCCCCTGCTACATTAACTAGTATATCTTTGCTTAAACTACAAATATCTCCCCAAATCCGTATTTAAACTTCACGAATTGCTAGTATTTTATCCGTATAAAACGGGGTATTACATCATGAATACCAATTCCTAAAATAATCGTGTCAATAGACTACACTCATTAACAACTTCATGAAATCAAACTTCATCCAATATATCAAAATCCAAAAGCATGAGACAAGTCTAAAATCCGGAAAACATATTGTCTACATAAACCCTAGGCTCTCTAGAGAAGCCTAGCAAAAAGTCTAAATACTACTCGAAATACTAGAAAAGCAATTGAGCTACTTTCTACATACAAGTGATTGAAAGAGGGAAGAAGAGATCAAACGCTAGAAATCATGAAGATTGGCGCGATCCGGCCTCTTCTCCTTGCTTGAGGTTGCCCCCAATGGAGTCTCCTTGCTATCCTCCTTGTTCGTGGCTCCCAATAGGCGTGAATGGTCATTATTTTTGTCCCTAGGTCGTTCTTGAATCATAAACCGCAGAAGTCTTCAGTAATTGCACAAAAGCCCCTTGAAACCTGCTTCTGACTTCAAAACGCGATATCTTCTTCGTCCGAACTCGGATTTAGCTACGTGACCTATAGATGGAAATCTCTCTGAGTCTACTTTCATATGGCACTGGTATCACCCCCAAATGAGTTGTAGAACTCCAGATATGATCAAAATTGTGCAGACTGGTCATCCAAGCTCCTCCAATTCGGCTTCTCTTGACCCCACTTGAGCTCCCATTGTTTCCGAAGTTCGTTCCATGCCTCCTATCAACCGATTAGAATCCTTCCCTGCCAAAACAACATGAAAAAACATACCAAGCGATTATATTTGACAAATAACAATAATATATGCATAGAAAACGCCCCGACTAACAATATAGCACATGGTAGCAGCAAGTGATAAAACGACATAGAATCTCTAACATTAGGCTCAAATCATTCTCAAATACCTATTAACATGTGGTAAATGCTAAAGAATTAAAGCCCCTAAAAGGTGCTATCAAACTCCCCCACACTTACTCTCTTGCTCGTCCCGAGCAACAATGAAGCCGTCCCGAGCAACAATGAAGCACAAAACCTCCCACACTTGAGACATTGCATACATACCACAACCAAACTAATGCATACCCCACCGCTTTGCATACTTATTTTTCCGCTAGCCAACATGACTCACGACTCAATACACAAAGACACGACTATGCAACTACATGATATGTACAATGCAACTCAAGTATGTACATTTCAAGGAATGAAAGAACAATTTTTTTCTTTTTAGTAGAGATTGGGCAATCTCAAAGAACAAACTGGCATGTCATAAGGCTCTCATATCCCCTAGAAGATTCTAAACTTTGGTGATGATAGAACTTACGGCCAGTTTCGTTAGACAGAACAAACACGAACACAAAATAAGTTGCTTCCGCACACACGTCAAACGTATCCCCAGCACTTACCATCCGATCTATTTATCCATGGGTTTCAATTGTTGACGGCTTAGGACTGGTAGGATAGGATATTTAGAAGCGCAATCCTAGACGTCATGATACAACTCACAAAACCCGATTCTCACACTCCCTCACCAAAATCCAAGGAACCCCCATCAAACTAACACTCCGGCCCTCATTCCCTCAATCCTGGTGTAACGCCGTTCTCGCGACCACAAATGTGAAGAAGCGATCTCGAACAATAGCTAATATCCTCGGTCTTCATGAATTTTAATTTCCGGCTCCCTATTCCATTTCACTTTCAACTTCTGTTTTTCACTTAATTTTTTCTTCAATTTCAATTTCATTCTCAATAAGCACATGGAGCCACCAATGATGATACAATATCCAAGGAGATCAAATCAAGATAGATAATGTGGGGGTGGAATGTCTCAAATCAACTAATATAGTCAAATATGTGTCGACACCCCCACACTCGATGTAGAGCATATCTCCAACCCGGTAGTCAACATGTATACGTGCTAAATTCCAACCAATCCTCCTCATCACCTAAGATGTAGAAAATATGAAGTACAAGCACGTCCTCCTATAAGATCAACCAACCCCCACCCCATGACGTGCGGAAAAAGGTATCACGCACTACGGCACTCCACCTGTGGTCGTGGTGTATGGACACGACTCATCGCTACACCGAAGTGTGCTGCCGTCTCTAACTCACCCTCACATCCCCTCAAAAGATGACATGTAAGAATGTCCACTCAAGATGTATCAAATCAGCTCACCCTCATCGAACCTCCCAACTCAACTCCCTCTATCATGACGCATAGGAAGGGACCATTCTAACTAGTGATGAAAGTCACAAGGAATGGCTTCCTAGGCTAGAGGGAGTGAATAAAAGGGGTAAATGGATCACATTGGGGTAACTAGTGGACCTATGCGATGGAGACGGGATGTGAGGTCCCCATAAAAATCACTCGCACAACTGTTCCGTTGCCACTACGAGGAGGGTTGACGATTACCTAAGTGACAGTGGTGTAGCGCTAGTAGGATAACTAGTTCGAGAGACAGCTACTCACAACTCACAAGTGCATTGGCCCTATAGCCTTCCTAATCCAGATTCTCGCGTGTCTACCTCACCTCATATTTTCATACTACCTAGGGAATACTATCATTAAGCCCTATCCACGCTTACTCTCTTCAATTTCCATTTCTCAAAAAGAATCAATTTTAGGGTTTTTCTTGTTTTTAATTTTTTTAAACACTATATGTAACTGGCCAACTCGACTAACCAACAAAGTATGGTAGGTGGACTCAATAAATAAAAGTGCAACAATAATATACAATGCATAAAATAAACGTGCACATGCAAAACTAACCGACTCGACATCTACATGCAAACGCGACTTTCTAAACTACATGTAACAAGGCTATGCAATGGCTAACTAGCGGATAGCTAAAAACTCCCCCACACTTAAGCGCTTCATTTTCCTCAACGAAAAACAGAGTGAGATCAAGACGACTCGGCTGCTCAAGCGTAGGGCCGGTGGGTCTAGTCGGAGTGAGTGCACGTGAGGTCTAGTCGGAGTGAGCTAAACAAGTATCCAATAATCCAAGTATGAGCAAGTAAAATTTTTCAAGAAATTAAGCCCTAAGAGTGCCTAAGCAAGAATTAAAGCCGAGAGAGAAAAAATTGTACCAAATTTTTCGGAAACACGAGCTAGTGAAGGCATGAGTACCTCCTTAAGCTCCTCGGTGTCCCCGTCTTGAGTTCCTCTTTGAGCTTTGGCCGAATCCCCCTCCAAAGCAACGAATTAGAAGATTTAAGTTCTTGGATCTCTTTCTCTTTGAATTCCACCACACTCAATCTTCTCACTATCTCAAAAGCTCAAGTGTTAATCCACTCAATATCTCAAAAACTTCGCGATTTGGATGTGTTTTGGGTTTGGGGTGTGTGTAGGGTTTTGATTCATGGATCGCGCAAACGGAAGCATAATCAAATAAACAACCATGCAAAACCCTCCAAGGATCACAAGTCTAGATGCATAACGATAGTGAAGGTAAGAAATCATAAACACACCTTTGGGTTCTCCTTGATGACTTCAAACGCGAATAGTGTCACGTTCTCTATAGTTGATCCACGCCTAGAGTTGATCCTAGATCTCCAATCTCCTTGGTGCTAGCCCGGAATGAAAGGAGGGTGAAGGAATCACGCAAAACGAGGCACAAAAAGGGGGTTCGGCCCCTTTGTGGCGTCGGGGACGAGTGGGCGGCGGCAAGGGGGCGGCGTCCCTCTTGTTGCTTGCTCTCTCTCTCCTTTGTTCTCTCCTACTCTTGTTATGTTCTCTTTAGAGCATAAGTTGTGTAGGGAAGGAAGGAGGAGGGTCCTTTATATAGTCCAACAACTCCTTGTTAACTACCTAAAGGACTTATTCTAGTCCTACTAGAATTCAATATAGTCCCTTCCTTGCAAATTAGTCCCTACTAAGTTTGCAAGGGTTTGCAAAGTGATCCTTCTAATTAATTAATCCTATTAATTAATTCCCAAATCTAGTACAACTCTATATAGCGTGTGACCCCATAGGTTCTATCTAGTTGGTAGCAACTCTTTGCTAATATGGAGCGGTTTCTAGCAAAACATCCATTCTAGCCAACTAATAGAATAGTCATCTAGACAACCTTGTACAAGTAATTGTCTCATCCCTTTGCCTCCATACCCGGATTGGACACGAGACATACAAGTCACACTCGTATATCCAATCCCTAGTTTCTCGATCCATGGAATAGCCTTATTCGTGCAAATAACATCAATATCACATATATTGATTTATTTGAGTCTGGCCAGACATTCTATAAGCACTATCCTCGAGTGGCCTTGGATATTTGCTCCCGTTATGTGGGAGGGGCAAATCCTCTCTACGTCCACTACGATCTCTAAGCTTGCTTCTCATTGTATCCAGTACACGCCTTTATAACTACCCAGTTACGGTGTAGCGTTTAACGCTACCAAGATCACAATGATCCACAACTAGAATATCTAGTGACTTCAAGTCTAAGGATGACAATACCATTGTACCCGAGAAGCACTTGTGACTCAACATAACGTGTATGTAGCCTTCTCGGTAATGGGTCAATCCAGTGCAACATTCCGTAATGCACACCCATGTGTTGGATCATGATATCTCCATATCAATCCAACCCCATACTAGTCTATAGATGATTGTCCCATTTAATCATTATACTTGACTAGGGATATTTAAGATAAACAACACGATTGTAAATCTAAGGACTTCATTATATTAAATATCCAATAAATAATAAATGAATTTCTAGCCAATTACAAATTCATACTAAACTAGATTGCCTCTAGGGCATCTATTCCAACAGTCTCCCACTTGCACTAGAGCCAATCTGGCGCATCTCGTATGCCCATACTCCTAGTGTGCCCTTCATGCTTCCACTGCGTGAGAGGCTTTGTAAGCGGGTCTGACAGATTATCATCTGTAGGAATCTTGCATATCCGAACGTCTCCTCTATCGATAATATCTCGAATCAGATGAAACTTCCTGAGTACATGCTTGGACTTCTGGTGCGATCTTGGTTCCTTTGATTGCGCGATCGCCCCAGTGTTGTCACAGAACAACTCCACTGGATCCGCAATGCTAGGGACCACACCAAGTTCAGAAACAAACTTTCTGATCCAAACAGCCTCCTTTGCTGCGCCATTTGCAGCAATGTACTCAGCCTCTGTTGTAGAATCAGCTACCGTCTCTTGCTTGGAACTCTTCCAGCTCACCGCTGCTCCATTCAGGCAAAACACATATCCCGACTGTGATCTAAAGTCATCTCTATCGGTTTGGAAGCTTGCATCAGTGTAACCCCTTACACGCAACTCTTCCTCACCGCCAAACATCAAGAAATCATCCTTAGTTCTTCTCAAGTACTTTAGGATGTTCTTGACAGCAATCCAGTGACTCTCACCCGGATTGGATTGGTATCTGCTTGTCATACTCAAGGCATATGACACATCTGGTCTGGTACATAACATGGCGTACATGATAGATCCTATGGCCGAGGCATAGGGAATCCTACTCATGCGTTCCTTCTCAATCTCATTGGAAGGACATCCACTCTTCGAAAGAGTGATTCCATGTGACATGGGCAAGAATCCCTTCTTGGAATCTTGCATGTTGAACCGTTTCAACACCTTGTCAATATATGTACTTTGACTTAGGCCTAGCAACCTCTTAGATCTATCTCTATAGATCTTTATACCGAGTATATAGGCTGCTTCCCCTAAGTCCTTCATTGAGAAACACTTTCCTAGCCAATCTTTCACAGATTGCAGCATGGGAATGTCGTTTCCAATGAGTAGTATGTCATCCACATACAAGACCAGAAAAGCTACAGAGCTCCCACTAACCTTCTTGTAAACACAAGACTCATCTTCGTTTCTGATGAAGCCAAACTCTTTGACCACTTCATCAAAACGTCGATTCCAACTCCTAGAAGCTTGCTTCAATCCATAAATGGATCGTTGCAGCTTACAGACTTTGTTGGCTTGCTTTGGATCCTCAAAAACCCTCTGGCTGTATCATATACACGTCCTCGAGGAGATTCCCATAAAGGAATGCTGTTTTGACATCCATCTGCCAAATCTCATAGTCGTAGTATGCTGCAATCGCAAGTAGGATTCGGATGGATTTGGTCATAGCGACTGGTGAAAAGGTTTCATCATAGTCAATACCATGAATCTGTCTGAATCCTTTAGCCACCAATCGGCCCTTATAGGTAATCACATTACCATCCATGTCGATCTTCTTCTTGAAGACCCACTTGCACCCTATGGGCCGCGCTCCATCAGGTGGTTCCACCAAAGTCCATACTTTGTTGGTATACATGGATTCCATCTCGGATCTCATGGCTTCAAGCCACTTCTGCGAGTCTGGGCCATTCATGGCCTCCTCATAGGTAGTAGGCTCATCATCTATGAGCATCGTGTCACCGGAATCAGTTACGAGAAGTCCGTACCTCTCGGGTTCCTGGCGCACTCTACTAGATCTACGAAGCTCTTGTGTTACCTGAACAGGTGGATCCACAACTGCTTGTGATTCTTGTTCATGTTCCATAATCGGTTCAGTGATTTGTGGTTCTTGAACTTCTTCAAGTTCTACATTCCTCCCACTTGCTTCTTTAGAGACAAACTCTCTTTCTAGAAACACGCCGGTCCGAGCAACAAACACTTTGTTCTCGGTTGGATTGTAGAAGTAGTATCCCTTAGTTTCCTTAGGGTACCCCACAAATTTACACTTATCCGATTTAGGCCCTAGCTTGTCTGATTGTAAACGTTTTACATAGACATCGCAGCCCCAAATCCTCATGAACGACAGTGTGGGACGCCTCCCACTCCACATCTCATATGGTGTCTTCATGACTGATTTAGATGGAACACGGTTAATGGTGAAAGCTGCACTTAATAGAGCGTAGCCCCAAAACGATAATGGAAGATCGGTTTGACACATCATAGACCGAACCATATCCAATAGGGTTCGGTTCCTCCTCTCGGACACGCCATTCCATTGTGGCGTTCCGGGTGGAGTGAGTTGGGACACGATCCCACACTCTCTAAGATAGTCGTCAAACTCTTGGCTTAAGTATTCTCCTCCACGATCCGATCGTAGAGCCTTGATACTCTTGCCAAGTTGCTTCTCTACTTCATTCTTGAATTCTTTGAACACTTCAAAGGATTCGGATTTTGCCCTCATAAGGTACACAAATCCATATCTACTGTAATCATCAGTAAACGTAATGAAGTAGACATAACCACCCCTGGCAGGCGTGGCAAATGGCCCACACACATCGGTATGTATGAGCGCCAATTGCTCACTAGTCCTCTCACCTTTCTTATTGAAAGGGGACTTTGTCATTTTTCCCAACAAACAAGCCTCACATGTCTCATATGATTCAAAATCAAATGAGTCTAGTAATCCATCCTTATGGAGTCTAGATACACGTTTCTCATTTATGTGGCCTAAACGACAATGCCATATATAAGCAGGATTTAAATCATTTATTTTAATCCGCTTGGTATTAATGTTGTAGACAGGATTACTTAGATCAAGGACATAAAGTCCATTAAATAATTGCGCACTAAAATAGTGAATATTATTCAAATAAAAGGAACAACAATTGTTCTTTATTGAAATAATAAAACCTTCCTTGTCCAAACAAGAAATAGAAATAATGTTTCTGCTCATAGCAGGCACAAAATAGCAATTATTTAATTCTAAAACTAATCCTGAAGGCAGAGATAGCTCGCACACGCCTATGGCCAACGCAGCAACCTTTGCTCCATTCCCAACGCGCATATCTACCTCCCCTTTAGCCAATCTTTTACTTCTCTTTAGATCCTGCATATTTCGACAAATATGAGATCCACATCCAGTATCTAATACCCATGATGTAGAGACAGTTAAATTGACATCTACAACAAAAATACCTGGTGGTGGTGAAATCACTATTCCAAGCCTCTTGTCCTCCAGATATTTTGGGCAGTTCCTCCTCCAGTGTCCAGGTTGACTACAGTAGTGACATTCACCCTTAGTCACGACCTTGGCAATGCCACCAACAGGCTTAAGGGCTTGTTCCTTGGACTTAGCAACTGACTTGCCTTTGCCCTTGGAGGAAGAGGCAAACTTTTTACCCTTTCCTTTATGCACCATCATTATGGCCTTGCCCTTACCCTTGTTGATGCTCTGTTCAGCCGTCCTCAACATGTTGAGCAAATCTGGCAGTGGTTTAACGATCTCGTTCATGTTATAGTTCATAATGAACTGTCCATAACTCTCGGGCAACGATTGCAACACGAGATCGGTTGCCAACTCTTGGCCGACCGGGAACCCAAGCCTGGCGAGATTCTCCAAGTACCCGATCATTCGGAGTACATGGGGTCCCACCGGGTTCCCTTCTGCCAGATGACATTTGAACAGTGCCTTTGAGACCTCATACCTCTCTACCCTCGCCTGCTCTTGGAAGAGCTGCTTTAGATGTTCGATCATATCGACAGCATTCATGTTCTCATGTTGCTTCTGAAGCTCAGAGGTCATGGTGCAAAGCATTAGGCAGGCCGCATCATTAGCGTCATCAACACGCTTTTGATACGCCTTTAAGGCAGCAGGTGTCTGATTCTCTGGACCTTCTGGAACTTGCTCCTCTATTGCGTACAGCTTCTTTTCTTGCTTGAGAACAATTCTCAAGTTTCTGTACCAATCAAGGAAGTTGGTTCCAGAGAGCTTGTCCTTCTCAAGGACAGATCGTAGGGAGTGTTGTGAACTCGATGAGTTGTTTGCCATTTGGAATTCTACAAAAAGGAAAATACGCAAGTTTTAGTATTTGTGAATTTTTGACTATATTTAATAATGGCTAGTTTATTAAATATAGCTCCCACTATTTTTCTACGGATTAATAACCCTCAAGATATTAATGCGGAAAATATCCTTATATTTTCTAGTGGGCCAAGATCCATCTTTTTCATCTCCTTATGAGCTTGCTTTGGCAAGTCACCCATAATTCGATTACTTCTTAGGTAGGAACGATTCCAATTGCATCCCATATGCAACTCTTGGTTCAATCGGGCAAATAACTCCTTATTTATCCATCCTTATGGATAATCCCAATTGATTGCCTCTAGGTTTCTTAATCAAATTAATAGCCTAGTTGTGTTCAACCTCTTATCTAAACAATTGCACATTGTTACGTGCCATCGCATTCCATCATTATGAACCAAGTCGCCATGCTTTGGCACGCACGAACTTGATAAATAATGATGATAATGAGTGTTTAAATAACGAGAAGGCAAGAACACAATATTTTAAAATTTGAGGGATTTTTCAATTTTAATTATTTTGTTGATCAATATCAACTAATCTATCTATTTTGAGTTTGGGCACAACTCCAAATAATAGATCCGGGTTGTCTAATTATCTTATTATCCTAATTGCATGCATCATCCATACACCAACCACACAAATAATAAGACAATAAATAAACAACCACAAAACAGAAATTAAACGTGATGTGGATATGGCCTTTTCTAGACTAAGATAATTCCAAGCCAATGGAATTATCTATGAACCCTAAACAAACACATCTCCATGCGTCTTGATCTTTTGGTCCATCCTTCATAGTCATGTGGAATGCTCCATGCTCCATGCTCCATCTTTTGTGGCTTCTTTGGCTTTGGGCTTCTTTTCTCCAATCTTGGCTAACAATCTACTTTATCTAGCACTAGCTAATATCTATACTAAATAAAATAAATCTCACAAGTTGAGAAAAAAAATGGCACGCAGGCCATAAAACCCTAATTAATTATTACAATTAATTGATCAGCTCGCAGGCCGTAAAACCAAACCACAAAATTAAACATCCACATCAAACCACATCCTAAGGCCATATCCAATCACCATGCGATTTGCACATAAACAGTTAAAATCCAATTTTAACGCGCTTGGTCAATTTTAATTGATTTTAGGATTTCTAGGGTTAAAACGGTCCATGGGCCCAACAATCCAATTGCCCGGGCCCAAATAAGTGAACCATAAAGCCCTAGGGCCGGCCCGGCCCAAAACCCGCAAGCTAGGCCCGCGGGTTAGGGCCGCCCGGCCCCATAGGGCGCCAAGCTTGGGCGGCAAGCAAGGGGGCGGTCCCCTAGGGGGCCGAACCTCCTTGTGGAGGTTGTTTCCAAAACAACCTCCTTGCTTGGAGCCCAAGTTTGGTTGTTTCCTTGTTGTGGGAGAACTCCTTCTTCCCCAAGGATGCCCAAACCCTAGATCTAAGATCCTAAAATTTCTCAAACTCACCAATTCATGCATCCAATGCAATAATTGGGTCTTGTTATGATTAATTCTTTGACAAATTGCATCCAATGCTTGATTTGTCTTGTTTTACGCGATAAACAACAAATTAAGGTGTAAAACAACAAGAATGTAACACATAAACTACGTTTATGCTCTATGACCTGTGGCTCTGATACCACTGTAGGGTTTTGATTCATGGATCGCGCAAACGGAAGCATAATCAAATAAACAACCATGCAAAACCCTCCAAGGATCACAAGTCTAGATGCATAACGATAGTGAAGGTAAGAAATCATAAACACACCTTTGGGTTCTCCTTGATGACTTCAAACGCGAATAGTGTCACGTTCTCTATAGTTGATCCACGCCTAGAGTTGATCCTAGATCTCCAATCTCCTTGGTGCTAGCCCGGAATGAAAGGAGGGTGAAGGAATCACGCAAAACGAGGCACAAAAAGGGGGTTCGGCCCCTTTGTGGCGTCGGGGACGAGTGGGCGGCGGCAAGGGGGCGGCGTCCCTCTTGTTGCTTGCTCTCTCTCTCCTTTGTTCTCTCCTACTCTTGTTATGTTCTCTTTAGAGCATAAGTTGTGTAGGGAAGGAAGGAGGAGGGTCCTTTATATAGTCCAACAACTCCTTGTTAACTACCTAAAGGACTTATTCTAGTCCTACTAGAATTCAATATAGTCCCTTCCTTGCAAATTAGTCCCTACTAAGTTTGCAAGGGTTTGCAAAGTGATCCTTCTAATTAATTAATCCTATTAATTAATTCCCAAATCTAGTACAACTCTATATAGCGTGTGACCCCATAGGTTCTATCTAGTTGGTAGCAACTCTTTGCTAATATGGAGCGGTTTCTAGCAAAACATCCATTCTAGCCAACTAATAGAATAGTCATCTAGACAACCTTGTACAAGTAATTGTCTCATCCCTTTGCCTCCATACCCGGATTGGACACGAGACATACAAGTCACACTCGTATATCCAATCCCTAGTTTCTCGATCCATGGAATAGCCTTATTCGTGCAAATAACATCAATATCACATATATTGATTTATTTGAGTCTGGCCAGACATTCTATAAGCACTATCCTCGAGTGGCCTTGGATATTTGCTCCCGTTATGTGGGAGGGGCAAATCCTCTCTACGTCCACTACGATCTCTAAGCTTGCTTCTCATTGTATCCAGTACACGCCTTTATAACTACCCAGTTACGGTGTAGCGTTTAACGCTACCAAGATCACAATGATCCACAACTAGAATATCTAGTGACTTCAAGTCTAAGGATGACAATACCATTGTACCCGAGAAGCACTTGTGACTCAACATAACGTGTATGTAGCCTTCTCGGTAATGGGTCAATCCAGTGCAACATTCCGTAATGCACACCCATGTGTTGGATCATGATATCTCCATATCAATCCAACCCCATACTAGTCTATAGATGATTGTCCCATTTAATCATTATACTTGACTAGGGATATTTAAGATAAACAACACGATTGTAAATCTAAGGACTTCATTATATTAAATATCCAATAAATAATAAATGAATTTCTAGCCAATTACAAATTCATACTAAACTAGATTGCCTCTAGGGCATCTATTCCAACAGTGTGTTGGTGTTCTTGAGGGTTCGGTGAGGAAGAAGATGAAGTTGGGAAGTGTTTGATCCACATTGGGGTGTTAGGGGACTTGTTGGTTGGATATAGGCCTTAAACAATCAAGAAAATACCAAAAAACAACCCCAAAATCGGACCAAGCTACCCGATTTCGGCCCCCCGTTTCGGCCTGAAATGGGTGCCGAAATCAGTTTTCGGTCCCCATTTCGGTCCGAAATGGGGCCCGAAATCACTGTAGCTTTTCAAAACAGTGGACCCTTTTTATTTCGGGCCGAAATGCCTTGATTTCGGCCCCCATTTCTGCCTGAAATGGGTGCCGAAATCACTGCTTTTCGCCCACTTTGTTTCTGCTCTATCTTCTTCATCCGATATCCGATTTGCGCGATTCTTGAACCGTTGGACTCCACACTCGACGAGGAATCCATTTTGAAATATAAAATTCCCAAATCCAAGAAATTTTCCATGTCTTCTCAATTTATCTCTCTTGTGCAAAGAATCTCGCCTCCAAAGCTCTTGAACTTTTATCTCCACTCCGGATTCCGATGCGTGCAACCCCGATACTCCAACTCGCTACCATGCTCCTCACGACTAATTGGCTACTCCTAAACCTCGAATAGCTCTTTTATCAAGCTAAATTATTCCGTTTAGCTAGTTGTTCCTCGTTTTGCGTGCAAAATCGTGCACATGCATCAAGAATGGGAATCCGGAGAGTTCTTCGATACCTGTGTCCTGAACACTCATAGGAAATATTAAAAAAAAACTCTCTCTGACCCCTAAAAATAAAATATGGAGAACTAAATACAAAAATGAAATAACAAATATCCTACTCTACATTGGGTTGCCTCCCAAGAAGCGCTTGTAATTTAAGGTCGACGGCCCGACCCGGTTACCTCAACCGTCTAGGATAGTGAAGAATGCTTAACTCTCCATTTCTTCTTCTTCTTCTTACACCATATTTTCTCAATGAATTTCTTCTCACGAAGTGCACCCATGTGCAAAGAAGATGGTGAACAATTGTAGAAGCGTACCCCTTTCATCTTACACTTTTTCTTCTTGATCAACTTCCATAGAGTACCACTAGGCTCAAATGAGTCTCTGGCCATGAAATCATCCCAGTAGTACTCCTTTGTGCTAAATGATCTTCAGCCAATGCATGCAGTTCATGCACACCCCCCACACTTGCTGATTTCCATATACTCAATAGCAACAATCACAAGTGTTTCATTAGCTTCATCATCAGCACCCCACAAGCTCTCAATGTATGTGTCATCCCAATCATGCCAAGGCTGTAAGATAATTTGAGATTTCCTTGCAGCGAGCATTGCCTCCTCTATTGTTGGACACATAACTCCACCCCAGTCTGAATCAGATTCTGAGTCCTCATAAGTGGCAAAGTCCACAACTTGTTCAGGGACATTGCACTCTTCGCTCGGCTCAGGTACCTCTTCTTCCACGACTGCAGCTTGCGATTTGGATTCTCGTTCTTTCTCCATCCTAGCTATCAATGTCCTTTGCATCTCTAGGACCGCTGGTAGCCAATGAGGTTCATCCGAACCATCTTGTGATGGTGTCCATAGAGGCTCAATTAGGGGCTCAATGTCTGGAATAGGCTCCTCTTGTGGCTCATCTGTAATAAGGGACATCCTTGTGATGCGCGCTTGAATCTCCCCCATAATATTGTGCAAGTCTTCCATGCTTGCTGATGAGTCCTCTTGATGCTAATGAAGCGCTGGTGGATCGAATATGCATGCGTCTTCATACTTGTGATCCTTCTTGCATTTGTAGCACCAAATCATTGAGCATGTGTCATCATTGTGCCAAACTCTGCATTTAGCACAATATTAGGGGTAATCAGAGATCCCCACATAATCCTCGTCGCTCCACATGCTCATTACGTCTCCTGCTTCATGTGTTCTTGCAAAAACAAACTCACAAGAAACCTGTGAAGCACAGAGATAGAAACAAAATAAAACAAACTAAAAGAAAAGTACTCTAAACTAACTCGTAACTAAATAATCTACCGTTGTCCCGGGAAACAGCGCCAAAAACTTGACACGCTTTCTTACGTGTTACCGCAAGTGCACGATCAAGTAATATAGGGGTGTTATTTCAACCGCGAGTTATCGATCCCACGAGGACAAGCTTGAGATTATTTAATTAGTTATTAGCATAGAATACAATACAAGGAGGAAGAAATTGTGATTTAAACATTTGTCACCCTCAAACAGGTGACTGAAATAAAATAAACAATTAAGCTAATATTTTTGGGTTTTTTTATTACTTTATCAAACAAATAAGGAGAAAATAGGCCTTCTCTAGATCACCTAGGGTTGTAGACAATTTCCAGATTAGCTATGTAACACATTAATCCTATTCTAGTTAAGCCGGGTAATGGTACTGACAATCTCCTATCGGTCTCATGTCGTTCTACGTCACGGTTTACTTGGTGTCCTGTTGGTCCACCTACATCTACCAGTTCGTTCTAGTAGGCTAACGACACTGCAAGGAATGATGTCCTCTCAGACCACCACCACACGAACACCTCACTATCTCCTACCGAATCTACCCACTAAAGCCAATCCTACACACTTCTTTTCTCAGTCTCAGTGATTAAGGATTGTTGTTCATATCTCATCACAACTAGGTCTAAGTCGCTCTCACGCATTCGCTAGCTAATTAACAAGTCCGGTTTATTACTCCATTCTTGCCAAGGATTACGCATAGCATATGAACAATAACTAGAACATAAATTAACTTTAAGCAAGAAATTGATTTACGAATAAACCCTAAGTTCATGAATATCAATTCCTAACATAGTCGTGTCAATAGAATACACTCATTAACAACTTCATGAAATCAAACTTCATCCAATATATCAAAATCCAAAAGCACAAGACAGGTCTAAAATCCGGAAAACATATTGTCTACATAAACCCTAGGCTCTCTAGAGAAGCCTAGCAAAACGTCTAACTACTACTCGAAATATTAGAAAAGCGATATAGTTTCTCCATACAAGTAATTAAAAGAGAGAAGAAGAGATCAAACTCTATAAATCATGAAGATTGGCGCGATCCGGCCTCTTCTCCTTGCTTGAGGTTGCCCCCAATGGAGACTCCTTGCTCTCCTCGTTCATGGCTCCCAATAGGCGTGAATGGTCATTATTTTTGTCCCTAGGTTGTTCTTGAATCATTTGGAGTACTTCAATGTCATCCTCGATTAGGATTGACCAAGTCAAAAGTTGGGGTCCTTTTGCAATTTTACTAAACTTCAGGGGCTTATGTGCATTTAATTAAAACTTCACACTTGAACTACTTGAGACTAAGTTAATTATTTGAGACCAACAACCTGACTTAGAAGGATATTTGAAGTCTCAAGAAGGAAGTATTTGACTCGGGAGTTATCAAATCAATGGTGGGGGTCCTTCTGTAATTTTAGCAAACTTTAGGGACCGAAGTGCAACTTACTGAAAGTTCTGGTTTTCAATGCTAAGTTAATATGGAAAAATAAGGAGTTATCTTTGCATGTTTTTGGACAAGTATGAGTATAATTTGGGGTCCAGGCACAGTCACAGACTCCACTGGACAATTTTGGAGTATTATGGGGCGTTTTGGTCAAGTTAGCTTGCATGACATGCATTTAATTGTATTCTTGCATACAACCTCATATAGAGGGTATATGCTAATAGGCTGTATACTTTACTTGTTTATATCCAGCCGGTGTTGAGGACTGTGTCAAATAGACGTACGTGTTCGTGTCGCTGCATTGACTGTGAGACCCAGCTTCATATGTGACAAGTGTCCTCCCTGGGGTGCGAGCTTTGCTTTTCGATTTTATTGGATCAGTGGTAAGTACATATGTGCGAACCTTACTTATCAAAATGTGCGTATGCGTATGAAGTTTTGAATGAACGCTTCGTTATATGAAAAAGTATGAGAATGCATATTTTTCACTCGAAAGTTGTTAATTATTTTATTCATCTCCTTTGAGAACTATCGGAAATTACTTGTGAAATGTTGATATTCGGATTTTGGTTATGCGGAAGAAAAGAAATAAAATACCTCTAATAGACTTAGGACGTTGTATAGAGTTGTGTTTATTTATGGCTCCGGCCGGAGGCGCCAAGGGATTCTCCCATTACTTATGGCTACGACCATCGAAGCAATGCTTAATATTAATGGATAGAACTTTAATGTTCACAAATCCACCGCCGATGAGCCAAAATGTACCAAGGTATTCCGGCCAATGGTTTTGTAGAGCTATAGAGTGCTACTTATACTTGTAAGGGTCACTACGGTATAGGGGTGCCGACACTTAAGGCCTTTTAGCTAATGTTGTGAGCGGGTTTGATGAATGGACTCCCTTAACGCTCGGGTGAAATAGGGTTTGATAGACCCTAGAAGGAACCCTTTATGATTACTTCGTGATCCCTCTATCTAGTGAGTGAAGTGTAGCGGGTCGTGTAATATTTTTAACATGTCCAAAAATATAATTTTTAATTAATAATATGCATGCCTTGTTTGGGTAAGGGATAAAGGGAGGGGGCATGGAAAAGCTTATACATCCTGCTCCTTATCCGTGTTTGGTGCGGTATAAGGAGCAGGTATAAGACACTTTATCTTATCCCCTTCACTGTATTATGGCTTTAAGCTTATACCATCCAGGGGTTATTTACTCAATCAACTAATATCATTTTCTTAAGAAAAAATCAAATTAAGCCACACCTTAACGCTGAATGTATAACATCATGAGAGAAATCAGAGTAAACATCACTTAGCTATTTATGGAATTTCTTATGCGACTTTCATTCTCTCAAGGTGGTGCATGTACATTGACTTGTTAGATAATACTTGAAGATGGGTGTTCATATTTCTTGCTAACGGTATTTTCTTGTTTTGTATTTTTCCTGATTAAACCACATGTCTTCATGTTTGGATAAACTAAATCTTTCACACAAATCCCTCTATATACACTTACAATTTTACGTAGCTTTCTTACAACTTTAACCAACGAAAACAATGACACACATATATATATATATATATATATATATATATATATATATTCCATTGTGTTCTAAATTGTCTTTTCTATTTTTGTATTTTTCCTGATTACGCCTCACGTTTTCATGTTTTGGATTACTTGTTTCTTTCACATTCTGAATTTTTATTATTCCGCACCTATTTAAACAGCGAGTTGTGCATGATAGAATTATTCTGGTTTCAAACTCTCTCACTCTACCACACACACACAATTCTTATCTCTCCATCCACTGATGGATTCGTTCTCCGCACTCCTACTGTTCTTCTCCCTCTTTCTCAAATCGGCCTATGCACGAATGGTGAGTACCCTCACGGAGGCGATGATGGAAACTTCTATTTTACATTTTGATATAAGGGGGGTTTGTTTGCATTCTTGTATTTATGGCTTTGAATTTGTTTAGGGTATTGATTCGCGAGAAAAAACGGCGACAATCGGTGTCAAAGTGGTGAACTAAGGTGTCGCCGTGTTTTCTCCAGGATGACTACTCTAAAAAAGTACAAACCCACTAATAAAAGAAGCAAGACCAACCCCCCTACGATTAAAATGTAAAATGAAAGTTTGCCAGTGTTGCCATCGTGAGGGTATCCATCCATTCCTGCATACGCCAAGTTGAGAAACAGGAGGGGGAAGAGTGCCCCGTGTGCCTAGAGGAATACGTGGCGGGGGAGTGGGTTTGTACCCTTCCGGAGTGCCACCACCGCTTCCACTGCGATGGCGTCAGGCCGTGGTTGAGTAAACCATCGACCACGTGCCCTATATGTCTTCACAACTACCATCCAGCTGCGAGGAGAACTTATTTCTATTTTTGGTTGTATTAATATAGTTGAAATGCAGTTTGTCATTGAAATAAATTAAAAATAATACTTTTGCTTCCAAATTATCTGTTTGTTTCTTCTTTTAACTTATGCCTTAGTTTTTTGTTTTGTTTTTTGTTTTTTTGTTTTTTTTTTGTTTGTTGTTTTTTTTTGGCGGAACCACGATTCTACTGATTGGAAGTGAATGCATGTGAAGAAATGTTTTCCTGACTACCTATTGATTGTGTTCTCTGTTCCTACTTGTCACATCTTACAGTAGTTGAAATCCTCTGGGTTAAACTTGGTTATACTTGTAGCTAGTGATGAAAGCATTAGAGCATCTCCTACGGACGGCAACACATATTTGTACTTTTGGACCAAATTTGGTCCTCTATTTTTCAGTTTTTGCTCCAATAATGAGGACCAAATTTGCTCCTCCAACAATATTTTATTAGTTTTTATTTACTCATCATCGAACAACTATATTATACATAATATTTATAGTAAATAAGTAAATTTTATTTAAAACAAAAAATAAGGCCGGTGAATTAGTTATAAAATATGAATAATAAAAATAATTTAAAAAGTGAAAATGATATAATGTTCGACCCATTTTATCTGAAAAAGACCATACTACAAAATTATACAGTTAAACATAATGAAAATTAGCATTAATCAGCTTAATTATTAATAAAACGCCGTCTCAATACAACAAAACTCAACACAAATGAATAAATTGAATTTTTTAATATTTGGTCCAGTGAACAGTACAGCCTTCAAATTGATCCTTCCTTTGCTCCTGGACCAAATTTGGTCCAGCATTTGGTCCAGCGTTGGAGCTCCAGTTTTTGTGTTTTGGACCAAATTTGGTCCAAAAAACGAAATTTGGTCCGTCCGTAGGAGATGCTCTTAGTTCTGTTCTTTACTACCTGAATATTATGCATATACTTTTTCTTCCAATGCTCCTTTTCTATTGGGCACACTTGTTCTGTTCTCTTAAGTTCTGATTTTATTTTGTTTCTGTTCTTTCAGCGAACCTGTGGAGCCTGAAGAACTTTTTGAATGCCTCCCAAGGGCACTCATCCAATTTTGCGGCGGTGGTTGGTGGTGGCTCTACGATGGTGTTATGGTGGAGAGGGTGGTTGAGCTTGAGGGAGGAAGAAGATGATGTTTTTCATCCATTTTTTTCTTTTTTCCATGTCATTTGGAAAAAACTAGACCAAGTAACAACAACTCATTGTGGATTTTGACACTTTTCATAAGCCATTTTTTTTTCCACTAGAAACGAAAGAAGATTCATTAATAAGGAAAAGACACAAAGAAAACCGGGGCATACCCCTGTCAGAAAAACCAAACTGATAGTACTGAAAACAAGCATAATGCCTCAACCAACAACTAGAAACCGAGTGGGTTGTGCTGTAATGGTACCTACATAAACAAACCCCGAAACAAAAAAATATGTCCATTGGCACCAAGAGTCTCCTATGCCCCCAAGAGAAAGTGAAGCCCAAACGAAAAATAAACCCAAAGATTACAAGACCAATCCCAAGCCCAAAGAAAAACCCAAAAAGGATGCAGCAACCGTAATTCCATGGTGCAACCGGAGGCAGCCTTGCTCAAGATTGAGGCGGCATAGGCGACGGTGGCAGCGGCGGCGGACCCTACCTCGACGAAGACCAGACCACCGGGGGAGGGGGAGGGGAAAAGGGGTGTGCACAAGAGATTCCGGCAGGGAGACCTCCGCGTGCACCGTGTGTAGTGGATCAAGGATCGCACAGGAAGAATAGGGGTGTGTGTAGGGAGAGAGTAAGTCAGTAGCAATGTCTGAGAGAGAGACAGAGGTTTGGCAGAGCTTCCGCGTATGGCAGTGTGTTCCCCCTTTGTATGGAAAGGTTGACGATCTATATATACTGGAGAACATGACCGTTGTAGTGTGGTTAATGCGCCCATTAATGGCGGCTTAATTAGCTTAACCGTAACGGCACGTTCGCCCGAGTATATAGGAACCGTTAGAGCACGTGGTGCGCGAATACCGGAACCGTTACGAGGTTGACCGGGTTTGACCGGATTGACCGGGTTTATGGAGCTCGTGCCATAAATCTCTCAAAACAGTTACTAAAGGTCGCGTGCGGGCTTGGCTCGCACGCGACAGGGCTTACTCTAGCCTCCAAACCACTAAGTCCCTACAAGTCCCGTGCAGTGGTATGCGAGGGCTCTGTCTCGCAGCCCCCACATGGATCAGCTCGGATGGTGATCCTGTGTGTGTGGAGCACAATATGGTGTGCTGGATGGCTGCCACGTGGCCAAGATGTGTCATGTCAGAAAGCAGTATCTACATTAGCCCCCTTTCTGCGCGTGAAGATTCATAGCCGTATAGTCTTCCATGCGCGGAAACCAACATACGCGTCGCCGCCACGCACCAATTCAAATACGGGTAAGTTCAGCCCCCGTGCGTGTCATTATGACCTAAAACCCCTAGAGTCGTGCCGTCTGACCTTTAGGGTTTTAGGCGTGACGTCAGCTTGTCCTGTGATTGCGCGATTCGACGGTGACGGTTGCGATTCGACTATCGAAAGGACGCAACCCTTCATTGTTTTGGATAAATACCTTGTATCCCCCATTATTGCAAAGCATTACTTTTTCCTCTTAAAGTGAATGGTACCCGGAGATCTTCGAGAGCAGATCCAGATAATCAATCACCAGTTCAGAACTGCAATCCGTGTTCTTCAATTGTGCATATCCAAGCAAGCTTCAAGAAAACAAGGTTGGCCTCGTTTACTTTTGATTTAAGATACCAGTGTTTGCCTTGAACTGCGTTGAATCTGTAAACCCATGGGATTTGTGAAGAGGTTTTGATCTTTGAACCCGCTTCGTTTTAATCTTTCCACAATATTGGATCTTAAAATTCCCCAATTTCTGAAATCGATACCGGAACTGTTCGTTTCCCTTCGCATAGATCTTGAATTCCCAAAATTCAAACTGAAGTGTGGTATTTCTCCCCCCTTTATCTTGCTCTTTCGCAGGAATGGCCAAGACAAGAGTAACCAGACCCGTCAAGGAAGATGAAGAGATACCCGACCTTCCGCAGGCCTTGTGGCGAAAAGCCCCCTTCTTAGGCGGCAAAGATTTCTACCATGCGAGGATAAAGGCGAAGAGAATGCCTGATCCTGTTCCTGTTGAGCGATTGCTGACGTTGACTCGCCCAGTTAACTCAGCCCTGCTCCAGTGGGTTGGTTCCGAGGATGTAGTCCGATTGGGGATCGAGAACGGGCACTTCCCGTATACTGCGATTTCTACTCAAGCGTTCGTCCAGAAATTAGACTATATGGATGAGTGGATTGACCACGTGTTGGATCATCATGACGAGACTCTTAACGAAGCCGGCGTGTATTTTGCTATCCGTGCTATGAAGGGTGCTGCCGTGAAGCTGGATCAATCCATGCTTCTAGACCTTCTGTCCCGTTACTCGCCTGCGACTCACACGTTCCATTTTGCTGAGTTCGAGGCTGCCCCCACGCTCGAGGATGTGCAAATGCTGTACGAGCTTTCCCCCATGGGTGAAGTGGACCCTCTGAGTCCCTTGAGGACATCTGCGGAGATTGCCTTGTATACGCAGATGGAGGAATGCCTAGCAGAGGTGAAGAAAATCTCCACTCGGTGGACCACTACAAAGCCCCTTCCGAACTGGCAGCTGGTTGATACGTCTGCGAAGAATACCTGGAACAAATGGTTGCAGTACTTCTTCCGAGACTATGCGAACAGCAGCATCACTAAGAAACTTCTGAGTGAGGACCCAGAAGCCGAAAATTATGTAGAGGGCAAGGGTTATCACCTGACCCTCTGTGCTTTTCTTTGTGCTTGGCTGTCGAGGTACCTGATCGATGGTCACCCCCATGATGGAGTTTTCTACCATGTGTTGCCACTTGCTGTGAGGCTCGCTCTTGGCCAAAGAGTCGCACTCGGACCCATGGTTTTGGGCACGCTGTATTATAGGCTCGATCAGCTGGTTCTGGCTATGCGGGAGTCGCGTGGCCGCCTCGATGTTTTGACCTTTGTCAATATTTCCTTCTTGACAATGTGGGTTTTCGAGCGCTGGCCGTCTTATGCTCCAACTGCTCTTCAACTTGACAAGTGGTGTCCCCCAGGCGAGACAGAAGCACGCAACAGCGGAAGAGCTGCGAGATGGTTTGGAGCAAGCAACACCAAGTGCGTTTGGAGTTTGATATGCGACAAACGGAAGGAGTTTACTGCCAGGCCCTATGCCACGCGCATTGAGAATGTGAGATGGTTTCCAAGGCTATACCCCTCCAAAGGTATGGTCTTCTCAGAAGAACTTCTCTTTGAGAAGGGAACGCATTTCCACGAGCGCTATCGCGAGTTCTTTTGCTGGTGTCTGCGAGGTTCCCTTCCTGCCCTCGCGGAGCATATTCGTGAGCTCGCGCCAAGGTATGAAAAGCTTACAGTGGATGTTGACCCTACTCGAGTCTCTCCTCAGTTTGGTTTTGACGCTGTGGCCCCATCAATCTGGCCCCAGTCCATTGTCAGAGGATGCTACAAGCGCTTGCTCACAAAGGAGTGCAAGACGGTTTTCATGAACAACCTTCCTTTCGAGCAGCCTGCGGGTACCCGCGAGGGTGGTTGTCCCCAGAACTGGCTCGCATACTGGGCGGCCCAGCAAACGAGGATTGAGACGGAGTCGGCGGCGCAGCCAGGTAGGGCCCCCTTGCTCAAAAGAAACTCTTTTCCGTTTCGCCCCAATTGCAGCTTGAGCGAGCCTGAGTATGGTTGCTACTCACTGTGGGACCGTGAGAACCATTTGTGCCCTGATTTCATTCTGAAGGAGCAGGTCGCCGCAATCAAGAAGGGCGACACGCAAGTCGTCAGATACAGCAAGGCTTTTGCTGACGTAAGCACTTTTCTTCGCATGTGTTAAGTTTTCTCGATTTCCTTGTGCTGACACTTTTGTTCTGTACTGTTGTAGTGTCATGTGCGGAGATTCGCAGCTGGTGATCGCTCCAAGTCGCTGGTCAACACCATTGTTGCCACCAGAAGACAACAGCAGCTGTTCCGGCTTTCATGGAGGATGGACGCTGAAATTGAGACAAAGGTTCGCGCAGTCATGAATGTTTTTGCTGACTCGCTGATAGACAATCCTCCGGCTCCGTCTCCTCCCGGAGATGACCCGTCTCCTCCAGCGACTGCGGCGCCAAGAGCGAAGAGACCTAGGCAAAAGGGAATTACCATTTCTTCCCCTAGAAGCGCTCCAGCTTCTCCTCCAGTGAGGTCCCTTTCCATCAAGGACAAAGGCAAAGGTCGCATGCCCAGCAAAGTGCGGAAAGAACTCGCAGTTGAGTCTTTCGTTCCCTTCGATCAAGAGGGAGAGGAAGAGAGGCAGGAGCCCCAAGCAAGTGATGAAGAAGAAGAAGCAACAGTTGTGATGCATGAGGAAGAATCAGGAGGTACCTCCGTCGCATTTCCTTTTCCGTCATCGTAACTCCTTTGCACTTCTTTTCTTAAGCCATTCGTGTGTTCGCAGATGATGATGATGAGACCACCGGTGGCCTCGCGGCCAAGAGGCAAAAGAGAGATGCCCATTCTGGCATCCCAGATGATCCCATAAGCGAGGACATTCTGGCTGAGTCCCGGAAGACAGCCGCGGAGGCTGCTGAGAGAAGAAGGCGTCGGGAAGAAGAAGAGCTTGAGCGTGTGAAGCAGCGGAGCCTCGAAGAGCGGCATGTTGACGACTTAGCGCGTCCAACTGTCGAGGAAGACGAGCTTCCCGAAGAAGTGGCTCCTCATGCGGAGGAGGAAGATGAGGTTCTCGGAGAGGATGCAGCAGCCTTGGAGCAAGTCCAAGCGGATTTCGAGGACATCGCAGGCGGCGACAAAGGTGAGATCTTCAATCTCGCAGTAACTTATAGAGATGTTATTGTGGGTGCATTAAAGCATGGTGTGTCAAAGGCTGACATTCGCCGTTGGTTAGTAGACAAATGCGGAGAACCTTCAGGTAATCTTTTGAGTGATACGCATGTACTAGGCTTTAGCAACTTGAGGCAAAGTCATGACTGGTTTATTCGCATCCCAGGTCACGCTCCTCTTACAGACTTGCTTAGTGAGGATACACTGATAGGGCATGGTTCCACGTCCTTAGTGTATGACGAAGATACCTCAATCCCACCTTCACGTGGAGGTGCTTATTCTTAGCTTTAGTAAAGATAGCAGAATAACTTATAGCGCAAGTTACCTCATATCATCGCATCTAATGTCGCAGGTCATGCTGAGGAACCTGAGCTGGAGCAGAGAAGTCAGCCTTCTGCGCCCTATGTTCCAATTCCGAGCTCCCATACCGAGAAGCCCGTCGCAGCTGCTGACCACGCGGGTGTGCCTCGTGAGGACATCATCGAGCTTTCCGACGATGCTGGAGCTGACACTGTGTTGATGGATGAAGATGTCCATGCTAGTGCTGACGAGGTAAGGACAACTGCTGCTAATGCTTCCGCATCCGAGAGTGTCCTTCGACAAGCGACTACGGCTGTCTCTTCACCTCCGGCAATGACTGAGTCAGAGGCACCCATTCCTGCGTGGAGCTTTTGGGGCTCGCAGGTTGGGAATGTAGTCGCAGTTGGCGCGGCCTACATTCTTCCTCCCGACTACGAGAGATTAGAGCTCGCAGCTGATAGGAGAGCTATGGAGCGAGGACAGTCTTCAACCGCCCCTGCAGCGCGCATTCCTTCTCTTCATGAGATTCTGGAAGGAACTGGTAAGTAGAGCTTTACTGTTCGCGCGTCACATTATTCGCTTGCGAATTTTGACATCATAACTTATTTTTGACATCTCCTCAGGTTTGAAGCAAACCGATGTAGACTGGGTGGTTCGAATGCGTCTCAGGTACCCTCGCTCGTTTGTGAGATCTCTGGAGATCGGGCCCTTTGATAGGAGGCTGTTCCTTACTGAAGCCATTTGGATACTGGAGCAGCTGTCTGCGGCTACGCCTGCGAACATTTCGGTCCAGAGTGCTGAACTGCTATGTGGCATGTGCCAAAACCTCGTGACCAAAGTCCAAGGCAGAATGGGCTTTAAGTTTCTTAAGGACAGAGTCACGCTGATCCGCGCGGCCGTAACTTTGAAACTCGGTCACCAGAATCTCGCAGTCGAGATGCAGAAGGTGGAGCAGCAGAAGCAAAAGGTTGATGAAGCTCTGAAGCTGTATCATGAGATGAATGCTAGATGCGAGCTACTGAAGCAAGAAGTGGCACAGGTGGAGAAGCTGAGCGAGCAGTTCGCGCCCCAAGACTCCTTAATCAAGAATTTGCTTTGATTCTTCGAATCTTGCAAAAATAGTTCGAAAAAATAGCTGAAACATTAATGTAATATCTTGAACATTAATGTAATGTTGCTAGGGTTTCTCCCCCCTTTTTTTTTAACAAGAACAATGAACTTCCCGTTTTGCCCTTTTTCCGGGATTTGATTGGACATTTCTGTGCATATCCAATTATGACATCAGCAATTGATTCTCTGCTTGATTTTCGTGCTAATTTCTCGGCAGATAAGCACGCTTCCGTTGGGAAGTCCATCCGAATCATGACTATCCGTCATTTATTAGGATACGCAACTGAATCGTCATAGCCTTTAGTAGGGTAATTGATTGTTACCGCTTTTCAAGGCGTAAGTGATTGAACTTACCCTCTTTTTGAATTTTGCTGACTCATCTTAGGCAACCGAAGAGTCTGTACAGGGTCTATATAAACCCTGTCTTTGCTATTTGGGTTCTTCATCCCAAACATGTGCTTTGCCGCGAGTCCTTACGACTGCTGGCTTCAACGCTTGTTTTTCGTTGATTCATGGCAACTTCAAGCTTTGAATCCTGAGTTTGCGCTCTGTGCTATAGAAATAGTTTCCAAGATCCACTTTATGAGGCCTATTGCTCTTTATAACCATCATAAAGAAGATGCAGATAATATCTCATGCGTGTTCGAAGAAATTTCTTCGTGTATTATGTGTGCAGGTCATGTTTCCGGCCGCCTCGTGGCGAGGTGCAGCGCCGAAGTGACCGTGCTACCGTCTCGTAATGAACGGCGGAATTCTTCTTCAGCATCTCCGAAGAAGAATCCGTCACTTTCACGTTTGTGAGCTCGGGGTGACGAACCGTCGCGTTCATCCCCGTCTACAAGGAGCCCTTGCCCTTTGGCGCTTCTGCTTGCCTGTGGATTGCCGGAACCGGTGGCTCCTTGGGCAAATGTTATGGGGTGCATATCTGACAACGGTCTTGTGGGATAGCGGGATCTCGAGCGTATGGCTTCATGTGGCTCTTTTAGAGCAAGATCCCCTCTGCTACAGATGTTCACCCGCAGATCTGGGCGTTGCGTAGCCGGTTTTTGAAACCGGTGAGTTCATCCTTTGCAGTCCGGGTTTCCGTACTGCGTCTCTGCTGGCTTACCAGCCACTTTTCGAATGTATTGTAAGCCATGTTGGCTGCGTAGTTAGATTCGAGCTTTTCGTTTGTAAGCTGCTATCTAGACAGATAAATTGTAAGTCATTTGACTCGTAATGATAAATAGTTTTCTGTATTATCTGCTGTCTCTTTACAACAAATACAATTTCGCATGCGTTTCGGCATATTCCGCCTTGCATAATGCTATGTAATTGTTTCGTATCCGCGATATATTGATTCGCGGGTGTTTCGCTAGATCGTTCGAGATCGTATCTTCGCAGCCGTGCCATCTCGGCGGATGGGCTTGCAGTTGGCCGTTGCAAGCCATTTAAGATCATGTTCACAACATTGCTATCGTAACAGATAGTCTTTAGCAGATCAATTAAGATCATTAAGTGGTGCGAACTGCTATTACAAAAGATAGGCTTTATTAGCGAACTGCTTGAGATCGTTTCTCGCATAAATTGCTATCGCAACAGATAGACTTTTAGAAGATCTAGTAAGATCATTTTGCGCATGCGTTGCCATCGTAACAGAGGCTTTGGTGATCAACAAAAATCACTTTGCATATAAGTTGCTATCGTAACAGATAGGCTTGAGAAGATCAGGTAAAATTGTTTTTGTGTATAAGTCACTATCATAACAGATAGGCTTGAGATCGCACTTGTATAGACCGCTACTTTGAGAGACAGGCTCAGATGATCAATTGAGATCGCATTTGCGTTTAGCTGCTATCGTAAGCGATAGGCTTTACAAGATCAATTAAGATCGCATTTGCGCTTGGCTGCTATCGTAAGAGATAGGCTTTACATGATCAATTAAGATCGCATTTGTGCTTGCTGCCATCGTAAGAGATGGGCTTAGATGATCACTTAAGATCGCATATGCACTGGCTGCTATCGTGAGACATAGGCTTTACATGATCAACTAAGATCGCATTTGAGTTGGCTGCTATCGTGAGAGATAGACTTTAGATGATCAATTAAGATCGCATTTGTGTTTGCTGCTATCGTAAGAGATAGGCTTAGATGATCAATTAAGATCGCATTTGCGCTTGGCTGCTATCGTAAGAGATAGGCTTTACATGATCAATTAAGATCGCATTTGTGTTGGCTGCTATCGTTAGAGATAGGCTTAGATGATCACTCAAGATCGTATTCGCATTAGCTGCTATCGTTAGAGATAGGCTTAGATGATCACTTAAGATCGTATTGCATTGGTTGCTATCGTTAGAGATAGGCTTAGATGATCACTTAAGATCGTATTGCATTGGTTGCTATCGTTAGAGATAGGCTTAGATGATCACTTAAGATCGCATTGCAGTGACTGCTATCGTAAAGAGATAGGCTCATATGATCAATTAAGATCGCAGTTTGTATGAATTGCTATTGCAGCGAATAAACCATTGTTAACAGTAATAACAAATTAAATAGAGCAACATAAACAGCTAGAAATATGAACTTCTCATTTGGGAGAATTCTTTTATTATAACGCTCTCATATGGGAGAGATAGGATTACAATCCTCTCATATGGGAGAGGAGATTGCGTAAATCATAGCCACATGAGACATTAAGCACGTTATCATAAAACGTATGAAATGAGAGAAGTCAGGGATAGTACTTCTTGATCCAGCGCATATTGATTGAACTGGGAGTTGAGGTTTTACCGTGCAACCTTCGTATGCTGCAGTAGCCACTATCGAAGACTTCTGTGACTTCGAAGGGTCCTTCCCAATTAGCTGCGAATTTTGGGTGAGTTGCTTCTCGCATGCAGTGATCAGATGCGCGCAAGACCAGGTCTCCGACTGCGAAATCCCTTCGCTGGACTGTCTTGTTGTAGGCGCGAGCGATTCTTTCCTGGTACCGCTTGTTAGTCCTTTTGGCTTGTTCTCGCTTTTCTTCCAGCAAGATTAAGTCATGATCGCGTTGATTTTCATAGAGTGCATGGAAGGCCAGCCTTGCCGAGTTGACTCTAACCTCCGCAGGTACCACAGCTTCGGCCCCATAACACAGTAGAAATGGCGAGGCCCCTGTGGGTGTCCTTGGAGAAGTTCTGTAGGCCCACAGAGCTATGCTTAGAGAGTCGACCCACTTCTTGTGGTCGTCTGCGACCATCTTGCTCAATATTCTCAACAGCGTCTTGTTAGTCGCTTCGGCTTGTCCGTTTCCCTTTGGGTAGTAAGGGGTAGAACATATCTGCCTGATATTGTACTCCGCTAATTTCGCAGCTACCTGGCGATTAACAAAAGGAGTACCGTTATCTGAAAGAATGGTGTTTGGGATTCCGAACCTGCATATGATGCTTTCCTGGATGAAATTGACCACATCCAGCGCGTTTGCCGTCTTTAGTGGTATTGCTTCCACCCACTTGGTGAACAGCTCGGTTGCGGTGAGAATGAAATGGTTCCCATGCGACGTCGGTCGGATGGGACCGATGAAGTCCAGAGCCCATGTGTGAAATGGCCATGGCGTCCCTAATGCATGTAAGTCCACGGCGGGAGCGTGCACTAGGTTCCCTTTGAATTGGCATTCTTGGCAGCGTCGCACTTTGGTACGGCAATCGACTTCCATGGTGGGCCAGAAGTATCCGATTGAGACGAGTTGTCTGCATAATTTCGCACCTCCTTGATGCTCCACCTGATGAGAAAGGTCCATGACTTCTTGTGCTTCTCTGCCGTCTAGACATCGCAGCAAGTTGCCCTCGTGACCTCTTCGCCAAAGCAGGTTTTCCTGTACCACGTATCGAGACGCTTTCCTTTTCAATTTGTCGGCCTCTTTTCTCGATTCGGGCATGGTGCCGTGGGTGAGGAAATCAAACAGTGGCTTCCTCCAGTCCATGTCGTCATCGGTTAGGGCGACGAGTAGAGAGTCTTTGATTAGCGCGCAACTTTCGCACTTCCCTTGTATCAGGGCTGCAGCTGTTGACATGCCTGGCCAATGAATGCCATATCTCTGAGCCTTTCTGTAGATTGACACCTCGCTTTCTCCGCAAGCGTGTTGGTGAATCTTTTCTAACAGCTGTTGTCCCTCTTGCTCGGAGACACACCGCATGAGTATTCCTCCAGGACCCTTGTAGTAAAGGGTGTTGTCGTGAATGCAGTACCCTTTTGTGAGTGCCCAGCTTTCGCTGCTGGTGCCTTTCGTAATGGCTTGCAGGATTGCTTTCCGCCAGTCTGCATCATCCATGTGTTCGTCGTCGCACGCATCTTCTGTTAATGCTGACGATGTTCGCACGTCGATGGAAATCCTTGCAGGGCATTTGTCTATGCTGACCTTAGATCCCAGAGTTGCTAAGGCGTCTGCGTGCCTGTTGTCTGCTCGAGGCTTGTGTTCGTACTTCACATCGCAGAATTGTTGCATCAGTTTCTGTACTAGGGTACGATAAGACAAGAGGTTGATCTCCTTCAAACCATATTCGCCCGAGGCTTGCTTAACAATCAGCTTGGAATCTCCCATGACTGTTAAGTTGCTCACTTCCAAGGCTTTTGCCGCACGGAGCCCCACGATGAGAGCCTCGTATTCCGCTTCGTTGTTTGTGACTGCGAAATTGAGCTTTGCGGATATCTGTATGACTTCCCCATCTGGTTTTGTCAAGACTATCCCAATGCCTCCGCCCTTCCTGGTTGACGAACCGTCGAAGTGGAGGGTCCAATAGGGCACGTCGATTGCGTAGATTTCAGAGCCTTCGAGCTCTTCTTCGATCACAGGTTCGTGGCTGTTGTCGGGAAACTGTGCCAACAGATCCGCTACCGCCTGCGATTTGATCGCTCTTGGTTTCACGCATGTGATATCGTATTGAGAGATGGTCATGTACCATTTCGCCAGTCTCCCACCCGGAGTAGTGTGAGTTAGCAAATATCTTATGGGGTCGCTCTTGGTGACCACCACTACTTTGTGTGACGCAAAATAGTGTCTCAACTTTTCTATCACAAAGAATAAAGCAAGGCAATGACGTTCGATGTCTGTGTACCTTGATTCAGCAGGCTGCACAATGCGAGAAATATAGTAGATGGGCCTCTCTTGGCCTTCATACTCCTGAGCCAAGAGTGCTCCTATAGATCTCCTTGTTGATGTAAGATATAGCAGAAGCGGTGATCCCAGCTGAGGCGCGATCATTATCTTCGAGGACGTGAGCAGTTCTTTCAGCTTTTCGAATGCGACTTCGTGATCCGGAGCCCAGTTGTACGCGGCGTCCTTCTTGAGAAGAGTGCTGAAACAGCATGTGATTTCTGCAATTGCTGGGATGAATCTCCGCAGATACGACAGTTTTCCCAAGAATGTTTTCAAGGTACTTTGGTTATGGGGTGGCGTCATGCTGGTGATGGCTGACACTTTCGCAGGGTCAGGCTCGATCCCTTGGCGATGGACCACGCATCCCAAGAACTTCCCCGAGGTCACGCCGAACGCGCACTTCATGGGGTTCATTTTCAGTTGAAAGCTCCTGCATCTGTTGAACACCTTTCGCAGGTCTGCAAGGTGATCCGCTTCGTGCTTGGATTTAACCACCAGGTCATCCACGTAGAATTCCACCTCTTTGTGCATCATGTCGTGGAACAGAGCCATCATGGCCCGCTGATAGGTTGCGCCCGCGTTCTTAAGACCGAACGACATTACCGTGTAGTTGAATACCCCCACAGGAGTGATGAATGCAGTTTTCCGCGCATCTTCGGGATCCATCTTGATTTGATTATATCCGCTGAAACCGTCCATGAAACTGAACATACGATGGCCCGCTGTTGAATCGATGAGCAGATCGATGTTGGGCAGTGGGAAATCGTCCTTAGGGCAGAAGCGATTGAGATCTCGGAAGTCCACGCAGATGCGGAGCTGTCCGTTCTTCTTCACCACCGGCACGATGTTGGCCAGCCATGTGGGATGATGATTTGGCTCTATGAACTTGGCATCTAGGAGTTTGACAATCTCCTGCTTGATCTTCACGTTGAGTTCTGGCCTAAAGCTTCTGGTGCTTTGCTTGACCGGTTTAGACCCCGGGATGATGTCCAAACGATGCATGGTGATGCTTGTATCCAGACCTGGCATCTCATCATATTCCCATGCGAACACGTCCTTGTACTCAGTTAGGAGCTGCAGCAGTCCTTGTTCCTCTTCGCTTGTGAGGTCCGCGCTCAGGAAGACTGGCCTTTTCTTTTCCTCGTTCGGGCTGAGGAACACTTCCTTTAGCTCTTGCTTTTGCGGTCTTGGCCTGTCTTCCATGCATTCAGGCGCTTCTTTGAGTTTCTCGTCTGGAGTGCCTTGTGCTGGCTCTTCCGTTAGCGCGACTTGCTCGATTTGATTGATTTGCTCAGGGACATCCCCATGCCCGTGTGAGGACATCCCCGCGCACCTTCATATGCGATAGCATTTCTTCCCATTGGCGTAGAAGCTCTCTATCTCCTTGCCCTCGGGGTCATGCTTTGCGATCCTCTTCAAGGTGTACACATTCTTTCGATGATATGCGATACGTGGCGCCTCTTCGCGTGCAGGCGGCTTTTCCTTGGCATCTTCCCTTGTCACCATCACGCCCGCAGGTGACTGGTCCTTGATGTCCTCCCAGAGAGGTAAAGGAGTAGGGTTAAAAGGCCCGGGTGTTTGCTCGTCCGCCATCTCAGTGAACCACACCGCCTCGCTGAGATGTGCTTCGTCCAAGTTGAACGGGTTAGTCGAAGCCGGTATCTCGACAATTCTGTCGTTCCAGATAGCTTTCATAACCTGGTGAGCCGTTGAAGGGACTGCGTCGAAGCGATGAATCCAGGCTCGACCTATGATCATGTGGTATGTGGTGTTCGGGTCTATGACATAGAACTTCGCCGAGCACTTGATCTTGCCAATCTGGACGCCCAGGCGGATCCATCCGATCGTCATTCTAGAGTCACTTCCGAATCCCACCAGTGGAGATGGACGTTTGACTACCTTGTGCTCGGGGATCCCTGCTAGCTTCAGTGTGTGGAGGGGAACAACATTGACCGCTGCTCCTCCGTCAACGAATGCTCGCTTGAATTCGACGCCATTGATGATGGCGGTCACGTACAGAGGCCTCTGGTGACTCGCATCCGTCTTCTTGTCGCTGGCAGAAAAGGTCATGATCTTTTCTGTGGGTCGAGACGCCCTGATGACTTTCCCGTTGGAGATCACGAGGTCCTCCTCGTAGTCCTCCGCTATCCTTAAGATTGCTTTTGTCATATCAGTCCGGCACCTCTCGGAGAAATTCATCTCGTCGAAGAATTTGTTGAAGCCGTGCGACCCTTTCATGCGGTCGGCACGTTCATCCTCCGTGTCCATGCTATAATCTTCGTCTTGATGGACCTCAGCAATGATGGGTAGACCATCCTCTGCGACTTCCTCCAAGTCTACGATCGAGATCATGGCGACCTCTTTGCCTTTCGAGCCTGACTCTGTATGGGCAGGAAGTGGGTTGTTGCGCACGTCCTTCCTGTTGTCGCTGACGATTAGCTCGCCGTTCTTCATTTTCTGATCGAACGCGAACCTGAGTTTCTTGCACTCGGCCGTGGGGTGCATGATCTTGCCGTGGTACTCGCACCACTTTGGGTCCCTCACCATCTCCTTGGAGGGTGTTTTCTCGAGCGGTGGCAGGACGCCGTCCTTGCGCCACTGTTTGCAGAGGTCACTCGCTTCCTCTACCGAGCATGGCAGAGGCGGTACATCGAAGTTCACAACCTTCGCTTGTTTCTGGGGGGAAACTGTATTGACTTCAGCTTCGCGTCCCAGCTTGTAGCTGAACCTTCCGATCTTGTAAGTGGTGCCGCTCGCAGGTCGCTCTGGAGCGTTCTTCTTTTTCTGTCTCTCGACTATGGGCTCGATGTTCTTCGTGCATTCGATTAGTTTTGAAAACGTAGGTGTTTGCAAATTGATGAGCATACCTTTGTATTCATCTCGCATGCACTGTAGGCATATCTCCACGAGCCGGCTTTCGGGCATTGGATCTTTGCACTCCAAGGATTTCGCTCGGAATTTCTTGATGAAGGTGATCCCATCCTCCTCGCGCTTCTGGTACATCCGCGAGAGATGGATCATTGTCACCTTTTCCTCCATTTGAAAGAACTTGGTATAGAACTTTTGGACCATGTCGTCCCAAGTCTTCACGGATCCGGCCTCCAATGTCCGGTACCATTTGTATGCTACGTTCCCGAGAGATTTTGGGAACTCCCGCATCAGTAGTTTGGGATCAGCTCCAAACGGACCCATGACATCGATGAAACGCATGACATGCTCATGAGCGTTTCCATTGACGTCCTCGAACTTATCCCATTTGGGAGCCTTGTACCCCGCCGGGTTAGGCATGAGATAGATCTCTCGTGGAATAGGCGGATCATTGTCTAACTTCGGGATAATGGTATCCGCGAATGATTGATGAGCCAGGATGGTGTCTACGCGCTTTTGCAAAGACGTCATGCATTCTGGAATGCTTCCCTCGGTAGTCGTCGGAGGGGTTGCCGTAGGCGGTGGCGACACATATGCCGTCGGAGGATTGGGAGCATACTGAGTGCCCGCGTTTCCCCAGATCATCGCTGGGGGAGGCAAGGGGTACTGCAGAGTTGGGTTGGATGCCAAAGCCGAGGGTTGAGGAGCGTGAGCAGCAGGAGGCAGCATTTGTGCCGTTGATCCTTGAACCGAAGGCAGTTGCGCAGCCGACGGCGGAGTCTGCAGATGAGGGTTGGGAGGTGTGGCTGGCACTCCCAATCCTGGAGCAGTAGGGGTTCCTCCTCCCTGAGGGATAGCGGCAGCCGGTGGAGGATTCGGCGCGAGGCTGCCTAGAACAGCCAAGATTTGTTCTAGTTGCGCAGATTGGGATTTGAGAGCTTTCGCCTGACTTTGGACGGTGGCGTCCAAAGACTCTAACGTCGGTGCTTCGCCGGGAGTCGTCGGAGTACGGCGGGTCTCGTCTCCCGAGGGAGTTTCGGTGGAAGGCGATCGGTTGCTGACATCATCCTCCTGAGACATGGTTGCTTTTGCTGGTAAGTTCACGTCGGGTTCACCAAAATGTGCACAAGAGATTCCGGCAGGGAGACCTCCGCGTGCACCGTGTGTAGTGGATCAAGGATCGCACAGGAAGAATAGGGGTGTGTGTAGGGAGAGAGTAAGTCAGTAGCAATGTCTGAGAGAGAGACAGAGGTTTGGCAGAGCTTCCGCGTATGGCAGTGTGTTCCCCCTTTGTATGGAAAGGTTGACGATCTATATATACTGGAGAACATGACCGTTGTAGTGTGGTTAATGCGCCCATTAATGGCGGCTTAATTAGCTTAACCGTAACGGCACGTTCGCCCGAGTATATAGGAACCGTTAGAGCACGTGGTGCGCGAATACCGGAACCGTTACGAGGTTGACCGGGTTTGACCGGATTGACCGGGTTTATGGAGCTCGTGCCATAAATCTCTCAAAACAGTTACTAAAGGTCGCGTGCGGGCTTGGCTCGCACGCGACAGGGCTTACTCTAGCCTCCAAACCACTAAGTCCCTACAAGTCCCGTGCAGTGGTATGCGAGGGCTCTGTCTCGCAGCCCCCACATGGATCAGCTCGGATGGTGATCCTGTGTGTGTGGAGCACAATATGGTGTGCTGGATGGCTGCCACGTGGCCAAGATCTGTCATGTCAGAAAGCAGTATCTACAAGGGGCTACACCAGTCAACATGACTCGTTCTGCTCCCCCAAACCGGCTAACAAACCGGGGGAGGGGGAGAAGAAATCGAGAACGCTGAAGGGAGCAACAACAAGACACACGGGAACATGTGGAGACAATGAGGGGGGACGGCGCACACCGGAGCTGGAGGCGACGGTAGTTGCGGAAGCGAGGACTGCGGCGGGAGCGAGGGCGGCGGCTGGGAAGCAGCAAGGAGGGGAGATCGGAGCAGCAGATCTGGCGCGACAGCAAACCTGGCGGACAAAGGTGGTCCGGCAATGGCGGGCAGGGAAGGCTCACTGTTGGGATGAGGGCTGCGGGGTTGTTGCTAATACCAACGGAATCCCCTCATCCCCGCTGAGGGGAGGGGAAAGCAAACCAAGAAGAGCATTCAACTTCGATTCCGAAATTCCGGCGGCGCACCTGGGATTTGAGAACCGGAAGGGGAAAGGCCCAGAGGAGATCGGGCGGGAGCAGGAGGCTAGTGGAGGCGACGAGGTTGCAGGAACTACGGTTGTGGTAGGCAGCTAGCGCATCGCAAGAGGGGGGAGAGGGAGAAACCCGGTGGCAGGCTTCATGGTGGAGAAGGAGTCGTCGCCAGGGAAGGATAGAGCAGTTAGGGTTGTTTGGAGAGAAAGGTTTAGAGAGAGAGTCATAAGCCAATCTTGTAACGGTGACACATAGGGTGGGTGTCAAATGAAATAGTCAAAATGAAGGGCTAGGGTTCAAACTGTCTTTTCATTCTTTTTTAAATTCTAAAATGACCCCAAATATGTCGAAGACTATTTTCTCTCGAGATTCCTAACTCAAAGTCTTAAAGTCAAAGTCTTAAAGTATTCGCTCCAGATTGCTGAACCAGAAATAGCTTACTCAGTCTTAAAGTATTGTACTCTGACCCCAAAATTTCTGGATGTTCGATTCTGAGCTACTAGAAAGTTGCAGTGTATTACATTAAGGGTCAAATATGTATTTTTTAATAAATACGTGTTAGGCCGGTGTTTAGCAAATCTGGTAGTTCCTGAGATTGAGGGGATAGTAGAGAGATATTTTTAAATGGTTGAAGCAAAAGTGAAAATCTAATAATATGCATGAAACCCTAAATCTTAATGTTGCCCTGATTTTTGGTAAACTACATCTGCTCCCCTATGTGAAAATCTACTCTTTTCAAACAACTCAGCTCTCTCTCTCTCTCAACAAAGTATATATACACTCCATTCCTCCTTCTTCCATATCCATCAAGCTTTCAAATGGTTCTCGGAGGGAAAACTGAAATTCTTCATTCCTTCATCTCTGCTCAACCTGCTACAGTGAGAGGCTCCTCTTGGAATGAGGAACAACGCCCTCAAACAATTTAAGAAACCATTGGGTTAGCAAGAGAGAAAATTCAGCAAGACATTTTGAACCCTAAGTCTTTAATCGATCAATTCCTCCATTCTTGTTGCAGTTCGGTGAAATTAATCACCATTTTCTTGTTCCAGCAGATGAGGCGAATCAACCCACAAATTAATGTCATAATTCGTCCAAAAAAATTGTAGTAGCCAGAAACTGGGGTGCATACCCACCGAAAATTTCATCGCTCACCAACAAACGGGTAAACTGATCGTTCCTTATTGATTTTTAATTATAATTAGGCGTTACCCTGCGCTAAAGCGCGGGATTTGTATTTTTATGCTATACATATTTTTTATTAGTACCAGTAAGAATATATTCTTTCAATGAGTTTGTCAACACAAATTGTTGTTTGCGTGATGATTGCTTTATTTTGAGTTCAATCTACAATTACAAAGATCATAATTTCTTTGCCCAATTTTTTGTTGTTTTATTGACATAACATCACCTTATATTGGTAGGCAATAGGATAATAAACCAGTTGTATATACCTAACCTTAAATTATAGCGAAACATCTTCATACTCTTCCTGACACAGAGAAAATTTATTATTATGAGCCAATCTTTACTAAGTTGGTATTGGATGAGTTGTAGCACATCTCATACCACTCATATTCTAACGTTCGTTGTAAAAGGCTTTGTACGAACTACGAAAGATGAATGTAAAATTAGTCTATCTATTGCCTCTTATGCAAACACATCTATTGAAGTGGCATCGATTCATCACATACACTTCCAACTAAGTAAAGATTCAAAATTATTTGAAAATTGTAATCTTCTTAAGAGCATATTGATTAGTTAATTGAATGCATAATTATTTAGCTTCGTAAGATAAAAAAAAAAATCACGTTGACATTGAAAAATCCAATAACTCGTCATGAGTTATGAGTCGAAAATTCTATTCAGAACTTCTAAGTTACTCAGATTGGTTTGTTATTGGTTCTACATGCAGCGGAAAAGAAAAAAAGATAATGGATTAACATGTAAAGAAAGCACAATAAGAAAAAAACACAATTGCTCTAGACAAAAAATACAAAAGATGAAGCAATATTTATAAAACACAACATTGAGAACTTCACACAGAATAGTAGTCACTGGAAATTAGACATTTATATCTCTCTTGAAAACTAATATAAGGCATCCCATAGAAATTTGAAAAGTACGGCGTGAGAGACTTTGCATAGACATACCTCTAGGCAATACATATGCATTGTCTGAATTTTTAAAAATTCCTGTTTAAATGCAAGATCACAACAATATCTATGAAGATTGTGATCATCTAACCGTTGGAGAAGATGTCAAAGAGTCAAAGTTTATTGCCTACAGAATAGGAGATTTGTTGCTGAAAATCTGGGAAGATTTGCAGAGCTTTTTGAAGTATAAATAGAGCTCATTTTTTAAGAAACATGAGAACACTCAACGGGCAAAAAGAGAGACACAATTAAGGATTGACAAGCATCAACGAAGTTCATCACTCTCACAATCCAACACACAGAAGTTCACTACATTCTTCATTGCAGTTTTCTATTCTAGTGTTCTTCTGCATTGTACTTTGTTGGTAGATCATTTCTGTAATACTTCTATACATCATTCTCAAGGATTGTTCAAAGTGAACAACAGAGAATTATTAGTTAATCTGTTAGCTAGAGCAGGTACTAGATAGGTTAGATAGAACCACAAGCTGTACCAGAGTAAGGCAATTCTCTGTGCTTGAGATCTGGGGCTTAGCTTTTGATTAATAAGAATTGAGTTGAAAATCCTGCAGGGAGAAGATCACTGAGGTAGAGAAGTAGGTCCAAGTGGAATGAACTCTATAAATCCTTTTTCTTTTACATTTACAGTTTAGTCACATTCATAGTTTTTAATGCATTCAAACTTGTATGTTTTTCAAGGGTTTGAAACATTTTCAAAGCCTTAAAAAAGACTTGTCTGTTTCACTACAAGCTGTATCTTCTTTTAAAGGGGCTTGAATTTGTGTTCAAGGCCTTGAACTCCTTTTCACTTGAACTAAAAGTTTCTTCCTCCTCTAGCTTTGCAAAAATTTGGCATAATCTATTCAACCCCCCCACCCCTTCTAGAGTATTTGAGCTGCATATTCATATGCATACTCCCCCTTTCAGTTGGTATCAAAGCTTGTATCACTGTATAAGATTTAACCATATGGTGATCATGAGTACTGCAGGTGATGGTGGTTTCTCACAAGGGAGAGCTTCCAACAGACCTCCTCTATTTTGTGGAGACAAGTTTGCTCACTGGAAAGCCCTGATGAAGATGTTTATCATTGATCAGGACATAGAGCTTTGGACCATTATTCAAAATGGACCTCACACCTTCTTCACAGAGAAAGACGGAATCAGAACTCCCAATATGAAGACTCACTCTCCTCTTCTGACTTAGAACAATATTCTAAGAATTAAAAAGCTATTAAGATCTTATATTGTGCTTTGAGTACAGATGAATTCAATAGGATTTCAGGCTACAAGATTGCCAAAGAAATCTGGGAAAAGCTTGTGGTGACATTTGAAGGAACCAGTCAAGTCAAGCAAACCAATATCAACATCTATCTCAGGCAATATGAGCTGTTCAAGATGAATACAAATGAGTCAATCAGAGAAATGTTCAAGAGGTTCACAGACATTGTCAACGACCTTCACACTTTGGGAAAACATATTTCCAATGAAGAAAAGGTGAGGAAAATACTGAGAAGTCTTCCAAAGGCCAAATGGGAACCAAAGACAATAGCCATCGAAGAAGCTCGAGATCTCTCATCACTACAACTTGATGACCTACAAGGGAAGATGATGACACATGAAATATCCATGAATGAAGCTGATGGAGAGCTACCTGAAGGTGTCAAGAACTTAGCACTCAAGGCCAAAGAGAATGAGAAAATTCAAAGCCTTGAAACTGAAGATGATGATGATGATGAAGATCCTTTTGCATTGATTTCCAAAGCCTTGACCAGAATTCTCAAGATGAAGAAAAACTTTGGAAACAAGACTTTAACAGAGAAAGAAACAAATCATCTAGCAGCAAGGACTACAAAGGAAAGTCTTCTTCCCAAAATAAATCCAAAGTCATGAACGGCTTTGAGTGTGGTGATGCAGGAAATTTGATAAGAGACTGTACACACAAGAAAAGCAAGAACTTCCAAAAGAAAGATCATGACATGAGAAAGAAGCTATGATAGCTTCATAAAGTGATTCAGATAGCTCAAGTGAATCAGAATCTGAAGAAGAACATGCCAACCTATGCTTGATGGCCAAGCATGATGAAAGTTCTGAGAAGAACATTGTGGTAATGGTAAATTGTCTGATTTCAAAATCAAAAGATTCTCTTTGAGATTATCTAAGAACAATTCTTTTAAATGAAGAAGATTATATGAAAGAGATCAGACTTTTGTAAGAAAAAGTTCGTGAGCAAGAAAAAGAGAATTTAAAACTTGTTTGCCTAAATTAGGATCTTGAAATCTCTCAGAAGAAAACTGACAGTGATTTCAAGGCCTTGAAAACTAGTTTCAAAGCCTTGAAAACACAAGTCAAGGAAGTAGTCACTGAGAACTCTTTAATGAGAACCAGCTTTGTTGATCTGAAACATCAAGTTGATGAATTGGATAAACAAAAGACTACTCTTGCTGAGAAACTTCAAGAATCTGAATTAGTCAAAATCAAACTTGCAGGCTCAGAACATAAGTTAAACTTGATTCTTGGAGGAAGTTCAAAGTCTGTTCATAAAAATAGTATTGGATACAATTCAAATTTTCGAAGAAACAACAATACCAGATTTGTGAAAGCTGTAAGCAAAACTTCTCCTAAGTGTCATTTTGGCTACAAGATTGGTCATATGAAGATGACTTGTCCTTTCAGAAGAAGAGACCCTCATATAATGAGGAACACATTTCCATTTCAACTTAAAGGACAAGTCAGACAGATTTGGGTTCCTAAGGGTTCAGACCACCTAACATGGTTAATCCTGAGTATGAGTCCAAATTCCACACTTGGTCTAACAGCTCGGTAAGGCAGTGATTGGTGTTTGCAGGTTGTCACTAACATCAAAGAACAAAATCGTTTATGGACAGTGGTTGCTCAAGACTCATGAGTGGAAAGAGATCTCTATTCTCAGAATTAAAAGAGCAATCTGAAGGTTCAATTACTCTTGGTGACAAAGGAAAATGCAACATTCTTGGTATTGGTAAAGCTGGTACTAATTCTGAAAATTCTATTTCTGATGTATATCTAGTTGATGGTTTGAAATTTAAGTGTATCTCAGCTTTGTGATAATGGCAACAAGGTTATCTTTGATAAAGAGAAATGTGTGGTGTAAAATGAGAAATTAGGGGATTGCATCCTCACAGCCTCTAGATAAAACAATGTTTATACTTTTCAGACTAACAAAGTTGCAGGTAAAATCCTAAAGTGCCTCAAGGCCTTGAAAGAGGATTCAAGGGTTTGGCATAGAAAGCTTGGTCATATTAGCTTTCATAAATTGAACAAATAAATCTCAAAGGATCAGGTAAGAGCATTACCATCAATCAAGTTCAAAGATGATGATGTATGCAAGGCTTGTGCTCAAGGTAAGCAGACCAGAAGCTTATTCAAACCAAAGAAGTTTGTAAGTACCTCTAGACCTATTTAACTACTTCACATGGATTTGTGTGGTCAGGACACCAACTCCAAAAGGTAAGACGTATATGCTAGTCATAGTAGATGATTATTCTAGATATACCTGGATTATGTTTTTAAAAGAAAAATCTGAAGCCCTCTCTTAATTTTCAAAGACTTGCAGAGAACTTCAAAACTTGAAAAACCTACCCATTGCTTCAATTAGAAGTGATCATGGTAGTGAATTTGATCAATTAGAATTTGATTTGTTATGTGCTAAGCATAGTATCTCTCACAATTTCTCTGCTCCTAGAACTCCTCAACAGAATGGAGTTGTTGAAAGAAAGAACAGGACTCTTGAAGACATGTCAAGGATAATGCTTCTAGAAAATAAGTTGCCAAAACATTATTGGGCAGAAGGTGTGAATATAGAAAATTATATTCTGAACAGGTGCTTGATCAGGCTTATCTTGAAGAAAACTCCCTATGAACTCTTCAAAGGGAGAAAGCCAAACATCTCATACTTCAGACCCTTTGGTTGCACATGCTATGTCCACAACAATGGTAAGGACAACTTGGGTATGTTTGATGCAAGAAGTGATGAAGGAATATTTCTTGGTTACTCTCTCACTAGAAAAGCTTATAGATTTTATAATATAAGAACCAAGTTGGTTGAAGAAAGTATTCATGTTATCTTTGATGAAAGCTATGTTGGTTCTTTGAGTGAAAGTTTTGCAGACCTGAATCTGAACAAGCATGAATCAGAAGAAGAAGCTGAAAACTCACTTGGATTTAAGAAAGGCTCAGAAGAAAACAGAAGACATTTTCAAGACCTTGAAAATGGTGTTCAAGGCCTTGAAAACAAGCCTCAAAGCCTTGAAAAAGATGATCAGAAGGATACAAGTGACAAAGTCACTAATTCAAGACCAGAAAAGATATATGGAGAACTTGAACCATGGTCTCCAAGAAAGAGATTCAAATATCTCTCATCTCATCCAGTTGACAATATCATTTCAAATCCAACCACTGGTACACAAACTAGATCACAGTTGAAGAACTTATGTGCTTTTAATGCTTTTATCTCTCTTGTAGAACCTAAAACAGTAGAGGAAGCACTACAAGAAGCAGACTGGATCATTGCTATGCAAAGTGAACTCAATGAGTTTGAAAGGAATAAGGTTTGGAACCTGGTTCCTCCACCTACAAATCAGTCTGTCATAGGTACCAGATGGGTGTTCAGAAATAAGTTGGATGAGAATGGCAAAGTGATCAGAAACAAAGTAAGTTTAGTTTCTCAAGGTTACATTCAAGAAGAAGGTATTGATTATGAGGAAACTTTTACTCCAGTTGCCAGGTTAGAAGCAATTAGAATTTTTCTTGAATTTGCATCTTTCAAAAACATGAAACTATCTCAAACGGATGTGAAATGTGCATTGGATACTTGCAAGAAGAAGTTTATGTTGCACAACCACCTGGTTTTCAAAGTGAAAAGTTTCCAGATCATGTTTATAAACTTGACAAAGCTCTTTATGGTTTGAAACAAGCTCCAAGAGCCTGGTATGAAAGATTGTCAAAATTTCTGCTTGAAAATGATTTCAAAAGAGGATTAGTGGACAAAACCCTTTTCATAAAGACTCATGAGAAAGATCTACTTGTAGTTCAGATATATGTTGATGATATTCTGTTTGGAGCTACTAATGATCTACTATGCAAAGAATTATCAAGTCTTATGAGCAGGGAATTTGAAATGAGTATGATGGGAGAGTTGAACTTCTTCCTTGGACTTCAAATACATCAATTGAAGAAGGAAATCTTTCTGCATCAAAGCAAGTATACTAGAGACTTGCTGAACAAGTACAACATGTCTCAATCCAAAGAGATCAAGACTCCAATGAGTTCTACACTGTCTTTAGATAAAGATGAATCTGGTAAGAGTGTCAATGTGAAAGAGTTTAGAGGTATGGTTGGATTATTACTATACCTTGTTGCTAGTAGACCAGATATCATGTTCAGTGTATGTATGTGTGCAAGATTTCAAGATGATCCAAAGGAATCACACTTAACTGCTGTGAAGAGAATATTCAGATATCTCAATGGTACCAAAGACTTAGGGATTTGGTATCCAAGACATTATAACTTCTCTTTGCATGGATTTTCAGATGCAGACTTTGCAGGTTACAAAGTTGATAGAAAGAGCACTTCTGGAACTTGCCAATTTATTGGATCATCTCTAATCAGTTGGCACTCCGAGAAACGGAACTCATTTGCTCTATCCACAGCTGAAGCTGAATACATATCTGCTGGTGCATGTTGTTCACAAGTGTTGTGGATTTCTCAACAGTTGTGGGATCTTGGATTTGATTTCAGAAGTATTCCCATCAAATGTGACAACAATGGTGCAATATCTATCAAAGAACCCTGTAAAACATTCAAGAACCAAGCATATTAATGTTAGACATCATTTCATTAGAGATCATGCTGAGAAAGGTGATATTGTTCTTGAATTTGTTTCTACTAACATGAAACTTGCAGATATCTTCACTAAACCATTGCCAGATGAAAGATTTTCAGCTCTAAGACCGAAATTAGGCATGCCAAATAAAGATGCATTGGTTTAGGAGGAGGATCAGGTAAGAAGGTAAGTCATTATGTGGTTTTCAAAGGTTTGAACTGATTTTCAAAGCCTTGAAAATCCTTTCAAAACTTTGATCTTATTTGCTTCAGTGTTACAACTTTTCAAGACCTTGAAAACCTTTTCAAAGCCTTGAAAATGAGTCTGCTGAACTAGTTAGTCAACAATCTTCGATCTTTCAGTATTGGGTGCTATCTCCGTAGATATTTGCTCAATATTGCCCCTATCTTTTTAAAAATTGATTTTTAGCCAAATATAGTATTTTAATATTTGTTTTCCAACGGCCTAAAATATTTGAATCTTCTCTGATCATTACAGATCTTTTCATATCAGAGAGATATTCTAGTTTCCTTTTGAAACTCAAACACTTTTAGTATTTATCTTCTTCTCTTCTCTATCTCTCCGTATCATTCCTACCTCTCTCTATTCTTCTCCCAAACCCTAATGAGCACTAGGAGAGCCTCAGACAGAATCAAGATGGCTGGAGGATCAAAACCTATTTCAGAGAAGAAAAGAAAGGTATTCGTGGATGAAGTTCAAGAGATCAGTGGATACTCTAGCTCTAGAACTCCTAGTGCAGAGGCAGTTGCAGAAATTCCTCCACCCAAAAAGAAAGTCAAGAAGGTTGCAACTCCCTCCTCAGAAAATAAGAAGAAGAAGAAGAAGAAGAAGAAGAAGAAGAAGAAGAAGAAGAAGAAGGCTACTGCAGAAAAGCAACCTGAAGCAGAGATTTCTAGCCCCAAGAAGTTGAAGAAAAATAAGAAGGCAACTCAAGCTGAAAAAGGGAAAGGAAAGGTAACAAAGGAACATCCTGAAGACATTGTGGAGAAAGCATTGCAGATCTACTCAAAGAATACTGCTCCTGATGAACCTTGGTTCATCTCTAATAATTCAAAAGGTTAGTGGTTAGATGGCTTTGCTTCCAGATCTATTGCTTTCTGTAGTTTGATCAACATGCATATGGTGGAACACATGAATCTTAAGTGTTTCACTATGTTAAAGAAGATTTATCTGTGGTCTATGTTGAACCCTAAAGAGTTAGCCTACCCAAGACTCACCAGACTCTTCTATCTGAATTTGAAACAAGTTAGGAGATCAGCACACTTGGTAATTCAATCTAGAGTTGCTGGAATTGAGATTGAATTGGATCACTCTGAGTTTGCCAATGTGCTAAGCTGTCCAAAGAGGTATGACACAAACAATCACCCTCCTAAGACAGAAGTACTGAAACTAGCCAGAGAAGAGTTCTACCTACCTGACACTCCCACCTCAGTCAAACAATTAACACACTCTATGTTAAATGTTGAAGCCAAATTCCTTCACACTCTTTTGGTAAGGTGTATCTTTCCCAGAGAGAACTCTAGAGAGTTGACTGAGAGAATGCTGCAAATCATGTATCTGATCATGCATGGTTATGAGATTGATCTTCCAAATTTAGTGACTGAACATATGCTCTTTAGCCATACCAATCAAAGGAATCATCCTCTGCCTTATGCAAATCTGCTCACCTTGTTCTTTGAACATTTTGAGATTCGAACTGGTGGAGAGGAATCAGTCACTTCTGGCAATGGAATGCTTAATGAGAAAGCTTTTGAGAAAATTGGAGTGGTAATGACTAAAGAAAAGACTTGGATGTTGTACTCAGATTTGATTGAAGAAAAACTTGGTGCAAAGAAGTTTCTTAAGCCCAATACCTTGACTACCACTTCAAGTCAGACTTCTCAGCCTACAGACAATCAGAGACTTGATGGTTTGGAATTAGATTTGAAAGAGATCAAAGAAACTGTTTATGGACTTGAGACTGATACGAGGCAAGTTAAATATATGGTGGAAAACATATTCAGAAGCATGACTGTGTTTGATGTTCCTGAGGATGAATAAGGTACAAAGAAAGGTGGCTCTGACAAGAATTTGCCAAGTGAACATTCCAACCAGGAAGAGGCTGCTCTAGTTAATGATAAGGGAAAACAAGTGGTATAGCAAGATGCTCAGGAAGGAGATCAAGTAAACAGTCGTGACTCAGATGATCTGCTGATTACTTTGAAGAAAAAGAATAAATCTCCAAAAGCTGCTACCAAGGACAAGACTGAAGAAGTGACTACTACTGGTGAGAATGAAGATGAACAGGAAGAAGAGGGTAAGACTGATGTTGACAGTGAGGAAGAAGAGGGAGATCAAGATGGAGATGAAGACCCAACCCCTTAATCCTGCCTAGTCTCTCTTCCCCATTCCGTCTTTTAAGTTTTTATTTTCAAAATTTTCCAGACACTTGATCCAACATTTTCTCTAAACTTTTTGATGAAATTCATAAAGGGTGAGAAATTCTAGGTAGTTTTTAGGTTTTTATCTGCTGAACTTTTAATTTCTGTTTCGAAATTGAATTAAGTTGGATATTTTGGAACTATTATGTTATTTGAACTGTATACTAATCAGTATTTTTTGCAGAGACAAAGAATCAAACAAGTCTTTGTTTTGTCTTTCATCAAGGGGGAGATTGTAAGGTCATAGGTTGCACAAGGCTTGAAATAGTAAAACTATTTCAAAGCCTTGAATCAGCTTTAAAATCCTTGAATCTGTTCTCACAAGCTTGAAAATAGTCAAGGCCTTGAAACTAGATTCAAAGCCTTGAAACTGAATAACCTGTATGCTTATTCTCAGGGGGAGTTTTCTGTTAACTCTTCTAATATGATTTATCCTCTCTCACCCCTATGCTTGATTTCTTATTATTTGATGATGAAAGACAAATTAACTCGACATGTTTGAACATAAAAAGACATCTGTTTTACTATGTTTTTGCAGGGAATTTTTACTTCCTAGTTTGCAGGGATAGTTTCCTAATCTGACTTGTGCAGGAAAGGAAACAGTTGGAGAAGATGATTCTGTGATCAATCAAACCTACATGACAGCTTCTCAATCTGTTTAAATGCAAGATCACAACAATATCTCTGAATATTGTGATCATCTAACCGTTGGAGAAGATGTCAAAGAGTCAATGTTTGTTGCCTACAAAATAGGAGATTTGTTGCTGAAAATCTGGAAAGATTTGCAGAGCTTTTTGAAGTATAAATAGAGCTCGTTTTTGAAGCAAAATGAGAACAATCAACGGGCAAAAAGAGAGAAACAATTATGGATCGACAAGCATCAAAGAAGTTCATCACTCTCACAATCCAACACACAAAAGTTCACTGCATTCTTCATTGCAGTTTCCTATTCTAGTGTTCTTCTGTATTGTACTTTATCGGTAGATCATTTCTGTAATACTTCTATACATCATTCTCAAGGATTGTTCAAAGTGAACAACAGAGAATTATTAGTTAATCTGTTAGCTAGAGCAGGTACTAGATAGGTTAGATAGAACCACAAGCTGTAACAGAGTAAGGCAATTCTCTGTGCTTGAGATCTAGGGCTTAGCTTTTGATTAATAAGAATTGAGTTGAAAATCCTGCAGGGAGAAGATCCCTGAGGTAGAGAAGTAGGTCCAAGTGAAATGAACTGTATAAATCCTTTGTCTCTTACATTTACAGTTTAGTCACATTCATAGTTTTTACTGCATTCAAACTTGTATGTTTTTCAAGGGTTTGAAACGTTTTTCAAGGCCTTGAAAAAGACTTGTCTGTTTCACTACAAGTTGTATCTTCTTTTAAAGGCTTGAATTTAAGTTCAAGTCCTTGAACTCCTTTTCACTTGAACTAAAACTTTCTTCCTCCTCTAGCTTTGCAAAAAGTTGGCATACTCTAGTCAAGCCCCCCTCCTTCTAGAATATGTGTGCTGCATATTCATCTGCATACTCCCCCTTTCATAGTCGATATGATCGAACACTTGAAGCAGCTCTTCGAAGAGAAGGCAAGGGTTGAGAGGTATGAAGTTTCTAAGGCATTGTTCAAATGTCATCTGGATGAAGGAAACCCTGTGGGACCTCATGTACTCCCTATGATCGGATTCTTGGAGAATCTCGCGCGACTAGGGTTCCCGGTCGGCCAAGAGTAGGCCACCGATATCGTGCTGCAATCGTTGCCTGAAAGTTATGGACAGTTCATCATGAACTATAACATGAACAAGATCGTGAAACCACTTCCATATTTACTCAATATGTTGATGACAGCTGAACAAAGCATCAACAAGGGTAAGGGCAAGGACATTATGATGGTGCAGAAAGGAAAGGGCAAAAGGTTTGCCTCATCCTCCAAGGGGAGAAGCAAGGTAGTTGCAAAGTGCAAGGAACCTGTCCTTAAGCATGTTGGTGGCATTGCCAAAGGTGTGACTAAAGGTGAATGTCACTACTGCAGTCAGCCTTGACACTGGAGGAGGAACTGCCCAAAATATCTGGAGTACAAGAGGTTTGGAATAGTGATTCCACCACCACCAGGTATTTTTGTTGTAGATGTCAATTTATCTATCTATACATCATGGATACTGGATGTGGATCTCACATTTGTCGAAATGTGCAGGATCTAAAGAGAAGTAGAAGATTGGATAAAGGGGAGATAGACCTGGGCATTGGGAATAGAGCAAAGGTTGCTGCATTAGCCGTAGGCGTGTACGAGCTGTCTCTGCCTTCAGGATTAGTTTTAGAATTAAATAATTTCTATTTTGTGCCTGCTATGAGAATAAACATTATTTCTATTTCTTGTTTGGACAAGTAAGGTTTTATTAATTCAATAAAGAACAATTGTTGTTCCATTTATTTTAATAATATTCACTATTGTAGTGCGCAATTATGTAATGGACTATATGTCCTTAATCTAAGCAATCTTGTCTACAAAATTAATACTTAGAGGATTAAAATAAATTATTTAAATCCTGCTTACTTATGGCACTGTCGTTTAGGCCACATAAACGAGAAACGTGTATCTAGACTCCATAAGGATGGACTTCTAGACACATTTTATTTTGAATCATATGAGACATGTGAGACTTGTTTATTGGGAAAAATGACAAAGTCCCCTTTCAATAAGAAAGGTGAGAGGATTAGTGAGCAATTGACGCTCCTGCATACTGATGTATGTGGGCCATTTGCCACGCCGGCCAGAGGTGGTTACTTCATCACATTTACTGATGATTTCAGTAGATATGGATTTTTATACCTTATGAAGGAAAAATTTGAATCCTTTGAAAGGTTCAAAGAATTCGAGAGTGAAGTAGAGAAGCAACTTGGCAAAAGTATAAAGGCTCTACGATCGGATCGTGGAGGAGAGTACATGAGCCAAGAGTTTGACGACTATCTTAGAGAGTGTGGGATCGTGGCCCAACTCACTCCACCCGGAACGCCACAATAGAATGGCGTGTCCGAGAGGAGGAATCGAACACTATTGAATATGGTTCGATCTATGATGTGTCAAACCGACATTCCATTATCATTTTGGGGCTATGCTCTATTAAGTGCAGCTTTCACCATTAATCGTGTTCCATCTAAATCAGTCATGAAGACATCACATGAGATGTGGAGTGGCAGGCGTCCTACACTGTCATTCATGAAGATTTGGGGCTGCGATGTCTTTGTAAAGCGTTTACAATTAGACAAGTTAGGGCCGAAGTCGGATAAGTGTAAGTTTGTGGGGTACCCTAAGGAAACTAAGGGTTACTACTTCTACAATCCAACTTAGATCAAAGTGTTTGTTGCTCGGTCCGACGTGTTTCTAGAAAGAGAGTTTGTCTCTAAAGAAGCAAGTGGGAGGACTGTAGAACTTGAAGAAGTTCAAGAAACAAAAAACACTAATCCTACTATGGAACATGAACAAGAACCACAAGAAGTTGTGGAACAGCCTGTTCAAGTAACACAAGAGCTTCATAGATCTAGTAGAGTGCGCCAGGAGCCACAGAGGTATGGAATTCTCGTGACTAAGTCTGGTGACACGATGCTCACAGATGAAGAGCCTACTAGTTATGAAGACGCCATGAAAGGGCCCAACTCTCATAAGTGGCTTGAAGCCATGAGATCCGAGATGGAATCCATGTATACCAACAAAGTATGGACTTTAGTGGAACCACCCGAAGGGGCGCGGCCCATAGGGTGCAAGTGGGTCTTCAAGAAGAAGATCGACATGGATGGTAATGTGATTACCTATAAGGGCCGATTGGTGGCTAAAGGATTCAGACAGATTCATGGTATTGACTATGACGAAACCTTTTCACCAGTCGCAATGACCAAATCCATCCGAATCCTACTTGCAATTGCAGCATACCACGACTATGAGATTTGGCAGATGGATGTCAAAACAGCATTCCTTTATGGGAATCTCCTCGAGGACGTGTATATGATACAGCCGGAGGGTTTTGAGGATCCAAAGCAAGCCAACAAATTCTGTAAGCTGCAACGATCCATTTATGGATTGAAGCAAGCTTCTAGGAGTTGGAATCGACGTTTTGATGAAGTGGTCAAAGAGTTTGGCTTCATCAGAAATGAAGATGAGTCTTGTGTTTACAAGAAGTTTGTGGGAGCTCTGTAGCTTTTCTGGTCTTGTATGTGGATGACATACTACTCATTGGAAACGACATTCCCATGCTGCAATCTGTGAAAGATTGGCTAGGAAAGTGTTTCTCAATGAAGGACTTAGGGGAAGCAGCCTATATACTCGGTATAAAGATCTATAGAGATAGATCTAAGAGGTTTCTAGGCCTAAGTCAAAGTACATATATTGACAAGGTGTTGAAACGGTTCAACATGCAAGATTCCAAGAAGGGATTCTTGCCCATGTCACATGGAATCACTCTTTCGAAGAGTGGTTGTCCTTCCAATGAGATTGAGAAGGAACGCATGAGTAGGATTCCCTATGCCTCGGCCATAGGATCTATCATGTACGCCATGTTATGTACCAGACCATATGTGTCATATGCCTTGAGTATGACAAGGTGATACCAATCCAATCCAGCTGCGAGTCACTGGATTTCAGTCAAGAACATTCTTACGTACTTGAGAAGAACTAAGGATGCTTTCCTGATATTTGGAGGTGAGGAAGAGTTGTGTGTAAAGGGTTACATGGATGCAAGCTTCCAAACCGACAAAGATGATTTCAGATCACAATCGGGATATGTGTTTTGCCTGAATGGAGCAGCGGTGAGCTGGAAGAGTTCCAAGCAAGAGACGGTGGCTGATTCTACAACAGATGCTGAGTACATTGCTGCAAATGGCGCAACAAAGGAAGCTGAAGTTGTTTGGATTAAGAAATTTGTTTCTGAACTTGGTGTGGTTCCTAGCATTGCGGATCCAGTAGAGTTGTACTGTGACAACACTGGGGCGATTGCGCAATCAAAGGAGCCCCGATCACACCAGAAATCCAAACACGTGCTCAGGAAGTTCCATCTTATTCGAGATATTATCGATAGAGGCGATGCTCGGATATGCAAGATTCCTACAGATGAGAATCTGTCATATCCACTTATAAAGCCGCTTGTTCAGGGCAAGCATGAAGGGCACACTAGGAGAATTGGCATACGGGATGCATCAGATTGGCTCTAGTGCAAGTGAGAGACTGTTGGAATAGATGCCCTTGAGGCAATTTAGCTTAGTATGAACTTATTTTTGATAGAATATTCATTGTATTATTTATTTGATATTTAATATAATGAAGTCCTTAGATTTACAATTGTGTTGTTTATCTTAAATATCCCTAGTCCATTATAATGATTAAATGGGACAATCATCTATAGAATAGTATGGGGTTGGATTGGTATAAAGATATCATGATCCAACACATGGGTATGTATTAGGGGTAATGGCATACTGGATTGACCCATCTCCGAGAATGCTACATACATGTTATGTTGAGTCACAAGCGCTTCTCGTGGTGAAAACGGTATTGTCATCCTTAGACTTGAAGTCACTAGATTATCTAGTTGTGGATTATTGTGATTTTGGTAGCGTCAAACGCTACACCGTAACTGGGTAGCTATAAAGGCACGTAACGGATACAATAAGAGTCAAGCTTAGAAATCGTAGATAGAATTTTTCCCACCCACATAACGGGAGCAAATATCCGATACCACTCGAGGGATAGTGCTTATGGAATGTCTGTCCAGACTCAAAAAAATTAATATGGGATATTGATGTTATTTGGACGAATAAGGCTATTCCCAGGATCGAGAAACTATGGATTGGATATACGAGTGTGACTTGTATGTCTCGTGTCCAATCAGGATATAGAGACAAAGGGATGTGACAATTACTTGCACAAGGTTTGTCGGATGACTATTCTGTTAGTTAGCTAGAATGGATGACTTGCTAGAGACCGGTCCATATTCGCAAATTGTTGCTACCAACTAGATAGAACCTATGGGGTCACACGCTACATAGGGTTGAACTAGATTTGGGAATTAAATAATATGATTAGAAGGATGACTTTGCAACACCTTGCAAACTTAGTAGGACTAATATGCAAGTAAGGGACTAATCCGAACTCATGTTGGATTAGGAAGGGCCTTTAGGTAGTTGACAAGGAGTTGTTGGACTATATAAAGGATACTCCTAGCTTCCTTCCCATACTAATGCTCATAACATAAGTTGAGTGGGAAGGAAATAAAGGAGAGATAGAAAGACAAGCTAGAGGCCGAGACCCCTAGCCGTCCCCCCCCCCCCCCCACCATACCCGTCGGCCACAAAGGGAAGCCGAAAGCTTCCTTTGTGATCTCCGTTGCGTGATTTCTTCTTCCTCTTCCTCCTGTCCAAGCTAGCACTAAGGAGAATGAAGATCTAGACCTCAACTCTAGGCGTGGATCAACTGTAGAGACGTGACACAATTCACGTTACAAGTCATCACAGGAGAACCCTAAGGTGTGTAACATGTTTCTTCCTTTACCATCGTTATGATTCTCTTCCTGTGATCCTTGGAGGGTCTTTAATGGATAATTTATTTTTCCGCTGCGTATCCATGATCAAAACCCTACATATAGTTAATATTCTACTTTTAGTTATCGATTGTCTCTTTAACCCTGAACCGAGATCCCGGGTTTGTTTCAAAAGGGGGCCAAGATTAAGGGTAGTGATGCAAATTATTCTACGAATCCTACGGTGAATATAAGAGACCTGGAAGATGTACGAAAATCGCCAAGAATAAGAGGGTGTGGGGGACGACGAGGCAGAGGTAGAGGGAAAGGGCGTAATGCCGACGATGATGGAGGATTTGCAGGCAGGGGCTCTGACCTGACTTTGCGTGGAGCGAAAAAGCAAGTTCAGGCCTGACACAATGCTCGCACAATTAACCCAAATTTCAATACTGGTGGGGGAGTTCTAGCTACTTCGAACAGTACCATTAATACTACCAGTTTAGCGGATAGCTCCAACTCGAAGGTGAACACATGCAGTTTCTTTAATCCTTCAACTACAACCATTTTGCAAGTTTCTTCGCAAGATATATCCTCTACACATGTTAGCAACAGTATCTTGATAGAGGCAGGTATACACAAGATTCAAGATGTTTCTTCAATGGTTTCCGGTAGTCAGATTCTCTTTTGATTATGAATTACGGATTCTACTAAATAATATTATTCCACAAGAGGCATATAGTAGACTTTAATCTAGTGAAAATCATATTTATTTCAAGAAAATACTAGCTTTGTCCTTAATCAAATTAATTCAATACTTAGGAAATTTTTGAAGTAATATTACCTGAAAGTGTGTAATGTAGACTAAATACAGGACCTAAAACTCTAGAAGGGGGGTGGGGTTGAATAGAGTATGGAAACTATTTGCAAAACTCAGATTTAAACTAAGTTGCTTTGTGAGAAACTCAAATCTCAATGCCTTGAGATTTCAGAAAACTGTAAGAAACTTTCAAAGGGTAAATAGAAAGCTTCAAGGCCTTGAACTATTACCAGTTCTAAACAGCTTAGAAACCCTAGTTTGATTTGAGTTGTGTGCAGCAGAAACTAACAAAACTGTAAAGTAAAGAACACAAAGCAATTTATAGAGTTCAGTCCCAATGAACCTAATCTCTACCTGAGGGATCTAATTCCACCAGGATTGGGCAAACACTTCTTATTACTCACATAGAAACAGCCCTAGATCTTCAAGCCTAAGTGATTTTCCTTACACTTATACAGCTCGTGGTTCCAAACCTATCTATTTTCAACTACTAACTGTTGAGCTAACAAGAAACTCTTGTTGTTCACTTGAACACCCAACCACTAGGTTTAGTGAGGTTTTAGATATACAAAAGATAAACATATTACAAAACAGATGAAGAACACAGTAGAAGAATAAGCTAGTGAAGCCTGGATGTGTTCTTCTGGAAACTGGAATGATTTGATCTTCTGAAATCTGGAATTGAAGCTTGAATGCCTGTGTGTTTGAATGAATGATCTCCCACGAATTTTTCACACTTCTCTCAGTATTCTGGAAGCCTCTATCCTTTAAAAATTCAAACCAGTCTCTTTACCCACCCACTACAACTGAATGAGAGATTTTAGGATCTCAATTCCTACAAATCCTCTTTCTATTTTCAACTGCAATTCAAACAACTCTGAGTGGATATTCGTTGGAGTTTGTTGAGATTGCTTTTGCACGTTTAACAAACCTGCAACAACATTAAAACACAGCAACAACAAAATCCAGAAATATAGCAGTACTATGACTGTTTGGTTTTCCAGTTTTTGATAAAAACTGGTTACAAGATTAGAACAATAATCTGATTAACTTCTGACACAAATAAATCATGATAAACAAGTTTAAGACTCTTAGAAGTCATTAAAAAATCACAATAATAAAGATCAAAACCTTCAAGAAAGAATCAACTTAATTCTGTAAAATTGTCAGCAGCTCAAGGCACATCTCAAGGCCTTGAAGCTCTGAACATACTTCCTAGTCTGTCAAAGTAAAGTCCAGCAAAATTTGATTCTCCCTGTTCTGAACATCTGCAATTGTGTTAGATATGTAGATAATGTAAAACATGAGTTTATACAACAAATCTCTGATCTGTATAATCAAATAGCTAATCTTCAACACAAGATTGTTAGAACATTTAGCAGAATAAAAACAACTATCAAGGCTTTGAAGCTCAGTCAGTATCTCAAGGCCTTGGAGTATCAGAATTGCTTTCCCTTTGTCTTTGTCTTTCATCACTCAAAACAATTACTTCTCAAAACACACTCAAGGGTCTTTGAGTCAACAATCTCCCCCTTGATGAAAGACAAAACCCATAATCTTGTGTAGATATCCCTGCAACTCCTTGTAAGAATTAGATAACACCATATTGCAAAAACAATAATACCAGATAAATCATCTTAACACAGAGAATCAGTAAACCACAGATAATCACAGTAATATCAGAACACAACTGAGAATGCAACTGAGAATACTACTGATTAACAAAACAAATACTACTGATTAAAAAAACAACTGATTATTATTCAAGTACTAAAAGTAACCAAAGTAAACACATAATTTCTCCCCCTTTATGACTTTCATCAAATAAAGGTGAAGAAATGTTGGATCATTACTTAGAGTCTAAAAAAAACTTAAACAAAATTTATTCCTAGAAAGTCAAGGCCTTGAGAACAGAAAAGAAGAAAAGAAATAGATAGAAGGAAAGGTTCAAGGCTTTGGTCTTCTCTGATCTTCATTTCTTCTTTGATGTCCGGCCTTTCTCTGAGCCTTCTCCAACTTCTTCCTCACTTTCAGCATCATCAGCAAACTGGTTTCCCTCTTGTTCAGCTTCCACTTCTGCAACAACTTCTTCAATGATCTCATCCACCTTCTTGTTCTTAACCTGCACTGAATCCCCCTCTGTAGCTGCATCAACACCTGTGTCTTCACCAGCATCTTCTTCATCAGTTTGCTCATACAGATCTTTTGAAGTAAGCACCAATGGAATTGTCTTCTTTTTCTTCTTCAAGAATTCACCTAGCATTTCATCTGAATCCACACTAGTGTCATGACTAGTAGCAGAAGGTATCTTTTCCAAGTTCAAACCCTTGATGACATCATCCAGCTTTCCATTCATCACATTCATCAAGCCCTTGAACTGGTTAAATTCAGATGACAGATCAAATAGCCTTTGTCTGAGATCTTCAGTCTCAACCTGATGATCTTCAAAATTCTCAACCAACAAAGAGTAATCCTCATTGGCTTGTCCTTTCCCTGATGTAGCCCCCTTTGGCTTAACAAACTCCTTCTCTCCAAGCTCATCCTTTGACAATTCTGAATAGAACTTCCAATGTCCTTTCCCAGTCTGAACTACCCCAATCCTCTGTAAGCCAGTTTCAACAATCAACCCAAAACCTCCAGTAATATTTTCCTCCCCTTTCACAGGTACATACAAATGCTCAAAGAAAATAGGTAAAAGGTTGGCATAGGGAAGAGGATGGTTTCTGGTTCTAGTTGCACAATAAATCATATGATCCATAACAACTGTTGACAAGTCTATCTCAAACCCTTGACATATCAAATACATCAGTATGAGAACTTTATCAGTAACCATCTCCCTTGAGTTCTCCCTAGGAACCACACTTCTCATCAGAATTGTAAAAAAAATAGCTTCACAGTTGAGCACAGAGTGTGTCAACAGCTTTGGACCAGAGGGTACACCATCAATGAAAAACATCCCTTTTGCCTTTTTCAGACAATCCTTCCCATCAGGGTAATCTCCAACATTATACTTTCTAGGAATGCCCAAGACTTTGGCAAAAGTCCTATGATCTAACCTCAAATTTATCCCAGCCACTTTTGAAGTTAACACCATCTTATCATCACCTTCATGAACCAATTTCAGATAGAATAACCTAGTTAACCTAGGATAGGCTTTTGAACTAGGATTTAACACCTTTCATGCAGTTTCTCTTAACTTTCTCAAACAATCAATATCCAATTTATCCAATAACTCCTCAGACACCATACTACAGAAACCGACCTTAGAAGAAGCATAACTTTGCATCCACACAGTCCTAACTTCAGAACTAACAAACCAATCTGAAGGAAGTGCATTCTTACCTTGATAACCCTTTTTGGTTGCAGCAGCAACCTGCTTAAACCTTGTTTTCTTCTCAGTGGGTTTGCTCTTCTCCTGTTCTCCTTCAGTTAGCTTATTCTTTCTTTCTTGAGCAGATTTCCCTTTTTACTCTTTACCAGACTTTTTCTTCTCTCCCCCTTTCTTTTTGTCTGACCTAGGTTGATCACCACCCTGAGTCTCTGTCTCCTTCTGTGGATCAATGCTTGAGCTTTCATCTCCCTTTTGAGTTCTGGTCTTCTTTGCAGGAGGAGTGTCCTCATGCAAACTTTTGCGTATTCTCTGAATCCGAATCGGAGATCACAATCTTCTCCTTCTTATTTTCCCTCTTCTTGGATCTGCCAGAAGGCTTCCCCTATTGCTGAATCCTGGCTGATTTGCGATCCATTTTGGGTTTAGGGTATTGAGAAGAGAATGAGATTGAGAGAAATTTAGAAAGAGAGAGAGATAGAGAGAGAGAGAGAGAGTAGAGAGACGTAGATAATTGAGAGAGAATGAAGAAGAATAAGCCCTGACTTTCAGCTTAAGTAGGTTGAAAAGGATGAGTCATAAAAGGACTCTACTAAAATCAACATGCAAAAAGGATCTTGAAAAAATATTTTTGGATATTTTAGAAAATTATCTGAGTAATTCAAATATTATACAGTTATCTAAAGAGATAAGATATAATATTTGATGATCCATTTAAAAAAAATACAGATGTTTCAAGACCTGGAGAACAATCTCAAGGCCTTGAGATTTTCTGCAGTTTGAGAAACTTCAAAGCTTTGAGCTATACTTTCAAGGCTTTGGAAAGTATAATCTCAAGGCTTTGAGATTTCACACATGAACATATGTAAGTACCAATACTCCCCTAAACCAATGCATCCTTGTTCAACATCCCCAATTCAAGCCTTAGGGATGAAAACATATCATCTGGAAAAGGTTTAGTGAGAATATCAGCAATCTTCATTGAAGTAGAAATAAAAGTTAAAACAACATCACCTTGTTCTGCATGATCTCTAAGGAAGTGATGTCTCACATCTATGTGCTTGGTTCTTGAGTGCTGGACTGGATCCTTAGAGATTGAGATAGCACTTGTATTGTCACAATGAATAGGAACATTTATGAAATTATAGCCAAGATCTCTAAGTTGCTGAGCAATCCATAACACTTGTGAACAGCAAGCTCCAGCTGCAATGTATTCAGCTTCTGCAGTTGATAATGCTACATAATTTTGCTTTTTAGAATGCCAACTGATCAATGAAGATCCAAGAAACTGGCAACATCCAGAAGTACTTTTCCTGTCTACTTTATACCCTGCAAAATCTGCATCTGAATAGCCACTCAACATAAAATTAGATCTCCTTGGATACCAAAGCCCCAAGTCTCTGGTTCCATTTAAATATCTAAAAATTCTTTTGACTGCAGTTGAATGACTTTACTTAGGATCTGCTTGAAATCTAGCACACATGCAGACACTGAACATAATTTCAGGTCTGCTAGCAGCTAAAAACAAGAGTGATCCAATCATACCTCTGTATTCCTTTTGATTCACACTCTTACCATTTGAATCTTTGTCTAATGAGAGTGATGAACTCATAGGGGTTTTAAGCACCTTGGACTGTGACATATTGTACTTGTTCAATAAGTCATTGGTATAGTATCCTTGATGTACAAAAATTCCTTTCTTTATTTGTAAGATATGAAGTCCAAGAAAGAAATTCAGTTCTCCCATTAAGCTCATCTCAAACTCCCTGCAAATCAGACTAGAAAAATCTTTTGAAAGAGCATCATTAGTAGCACCAAATAGAATATCATCCACATAGATCCGAACTACTAACAAATCACTTTGATGATGTTTAATGAAAAGAGTTTTATCAATTAGACCTCTCTTGAAATTGTTGTGAAGTAAAAATTTTGGTAAAAATTTTGAAAGTCTATCATATTAAGCCCTTGGAGCTTGTTTTAACCCATAAAGAGCTTTGTCTAGTATGTAAACATGATCATGAAAGTTTTCATCTTCAAACCAGGAGGTTGTGCTTAAAAAAATCTTCTTGTAATAACCATTCAGAAAAGCACATTTGACATCCATTTGATAAAGCTTTATGTGATTGTGAGATGCAAATGTAAGAAGTATTCTAATAGCTTCTAACCTGGCAACAGGAGCAAAAGTCTCCTCATAATCTATACCTTCTTCCTGATTATAACCCTGTGACACCAGTCTGGCTTTATTCCTTACCACTTTGCCATTCTCATCAAGCTTATTTCTGAACACCCATCTGGTTCCAATAACTGATTTCTCTTTAGGTCTGGGAACCAGATTCCATACCTTGTTTCTTTCAAATTCATTCGGCTCACTCTGCAATGATCCAAGCTGCATCTTCTAGTGCCTCCTTGGTATTTTTAGGCTCAATCAAAGATACAAATGCACTAAAAGCACACAAGTTCTTCAACTGTCCTCTTTTCTGAGTTCCAGCTGATGGATCAGATATGATATTGTCAGCTGGATGATCTGCAAGGTACTTAAACTTCTTCCTTGGTATCCAGGAATATTCTCCTTCAAGGCTTTGATTTCTTGAAACAGTAGAGGGAGCATCATAGAAAGTTTCAGCTTCTGTCTCAAGGCTCTGAGATTTTGGTTCAGCAGGAGGTTCAAGGCCTTGAGATTCTGCTGATTGATTATGCTCATTAGTTTTGCCTTTGTCCTCTTTCACAGCATCATCATCAGACTCATGCTTGTTCAAATCTAGGTCTTCAAAACTTTCACTCAGAGAATCGTTAGTACTTTCATAAAAAATCACATGAATACTCTCTTCCACAATCTTGGTTTTTCTATTGTAAACTCTATAAGCTTTGCTAGTTTGAGAATATCCAAGAAATACACCTTCATCACTTCTTGCATCAAACTTACCAAGATTGTATCTACCATTATTATGCACATTACAGATACAACCAAAAGGTTTGAAATATGAAACAGTAGGCTTCCTACCTTTAAACAGTTCATAAGGGGTCTTTTTCAAAATAGGTCTAATCAAGCATCTATTTAGCACATAATTGGTAGTATTAACAGCTTCTGCCCACAAGAACTTTGGCAAATTACTTTCAAGAAGCATGGTTCTAGAGATATCCTCAAGTGTCCTATTTTTCCTTTCAACTGCTCCATTTTGCTGTGGAGTTCTAGGTGCAGAAAAGTTGTGTGATATGCCATGCTTTGCACCAAACAAATCAAAGTCAAGTTGATCAAACTCTCTACCATGATCACTTCTAATGGATGCATCAGGTAAATTTTTCAAAGTTTGAAGCTCTTTGCACAATCTAGAAAATTCAGATAAAGCTTCAGTTTTGTCTCTAATAAACATCACGCAAGTAAATCTAGAATAATCATCTACTATAACAAGCATATACCTCTTACCTTTTGGGGTCTGAACTCTCATAGGACCACACAAGTCCATATAAAACAGTTCTAAGGGTCTAGAAGTACTTAAAAAGTTATTTGGCTTGAATGAGCTTCTGGTTTGCTTACTTTGTACACATGCCTTGCAAACCTCATCATCTCAAAATTTATGTGATGGTAAAACTCTTACCAAATCCTTTGAGATGAGTTTATTCAAGGTGTGTATGCTAATATGCCCAAGCTTTTTGTTCCAAAGCTTTGAATCTTCCTTCAAGGCCTTGAGGCATTTTAGCTTGTCACCTGCAGCACTGTTAGTACTCATAGCATATAGATTGTATGATCTAGGAGCAGTGAGTATGCAATCACCAAGTTTCTCATCTTGCACCACACATTTCTCCTTGTCAAATATAGTTTTATAACCTTTATCACATAACTGAGAGATACTAAGCAGATTATACTTAAGTCCATCAACCAGATAAACATCAGAGATAGAGTTAGTAGAACCATTACCAATACTACCTATACCAATAATATTGCATTTTTCTTTTTCACCAAGTGTGATTGTTCCTCCAGATTTTTCTGTAAGCTCAGTAAAGAGAGGCTTCTTTCCACTCATATGTCTGGAACATCCATTGTCTAATATCCATTTCTGATCTTTTAAGGCCTTGGTGACATCCTGCAAAAGTAAATCATTGCCTCAACAGGCTGTTAGACCAAGTGCAGAACTTTGAGTCATACTCAGAATCAGCCATGTTTGGTGGTCTAATTCCTTTTGGAACCCAAATCTGCCTAACCTGTCCCTTAGCTGATAAGGATAAGTATTCCCTATATGTGAGGTTCTGATCTTCTGAAGGGACAAGTTAATCTGACATGACCAATTTTTCCACAGTAATGACACTTTGGAGAATGTCTGCTACCAGATTTGACAAAAGTAGTTTGGCTTTTCTTTGGAAAATTTGGATTATAGCCAATCCCACTTTTATGCATTGATTTCAGACTTCCTCCAAGAATAAGATTTAGATTATGTTCTGAGCCTGTAAAACTAGCTAGGACCTTCATAGACTCTTGAAGTTTCTCAGTCAAAGAACAGATTTGTTGTTCTAAATCCTCAGAATGAGTCTTTAGATCAACATATCTTTCAGTCAAAAGAGTGTTTTGATCAACAATCTATTTTATCTGTGCCTTCAAGGCTTTTAACCTGCTATCCAAGTCCTTGAAGTCCTTTTCAATTTTTGTCTTAGAAACTTCAACAGTTTTGTTAGTAAAAACAAGGTCCAGGTTCTCTTTTACCTGCTCATGAATCTTAATCTCTAAAGCAGAAATCTCATTTCTATAACTTTCCTCATTTAAAAACATACTCTTGAGAATTTCAGGAAGTACATCAGAAGGACTAGCAAGAAGATTTTTTACCATATCTTCAATATGTTTGTCTGATGATTTTTCTTCATCATGCTTGGCCATGAAGCACAAGTTTGCTTGATCCTCTTCTGTGTCTGAGTCACTTGATGAATCAGAATCACTCCAGGAAGCCATCATGGCTTTCTTCCTTCTGTTGTCACTATCTTTCTTCTGAAAGTTCATGTTCTTCTTCTTTTATGGACAGTCCCTTACTAGATGATCTGCATCACCACACTCAAAACAATTCATTACTTTCATTTTATGTGACTGTGATGAAGATTTACCTGTGTAGTCCTTGCTGCCTGAAGGTCTTGATCTTTCTGTTGTAGTCCCTGTTACCAGAGTTTCTCTTCTTCTTGAGAATCCTGGCCAAGGCCTTGGAGATCAATGCTAAAGCCTCTTCATCATCATGCTCCTCTTCAGTCTCAAGGCTTTGAGACTTTTCACTGTCTTTGGCCTTAAGTGCTAAGTTCTTGATGTTTTCACTCAAATCACCTTCTACACCCTTCGTTGACATTTCATGAGGGAGCAGCTTTCCTTGTAGATCATCTAGCTGAAGAAGACTTAAATCCTGAGCTTCCTCAATGGCTGTTGTCTTTGGCTCCCACTTGGCTTTTGGCAAGCTTCTCAGAATTTTTCTGACATTTTCTTCATTTGAGAACTTCTTTCCCAAAGACTCCAGATTATTCACCACATCAGTGAATCTTTTGAACATCTCCTTGATGGTCTCATCTGAGTTCATATTGAACAACTCATATTGCCTCAGAAGTATGTTGATTTTGGTCTGCTTAACCTGGCTTGTTCCGTCATATGTCACAACCATTTTGTCCCATACTTCTTTTGCACTCTTGCAATTTGACACTCTGTTGAACTCATCTGCATTAAGAGCACACTATAACAGATTCATAGCCTTGTAATTTTTTGATACCTTTTCCAGTTCAGTAACTGAGAGATTTTCCTCAAACTTGATACATCTGACTCCATCAATAGTAGTGTAGTACTCATGAGGACCATTCTGAACTATTGACCACAGTTCCATGTCTTGATCTATGATGAACATCTTCATCAATGCCTTCCAGTGCATGAAGTTATCACCACAGAACAGTGGAGGTCTGTTGGCTGCCCTTCCTTGTGAGAATCCACCATCTCCAACATTACTCATAGTCACAAGTTTGTTAGATCTATATCAGTGACCCAAACTCTGATACCAATTGAAAGTGTGTAATGTAGACTAAATACAGGACCTAAATACTCTAGAAGGGGGGGGTGGGGTTGAATAGAGTATGGAATTTTTTTGCAAAACTAAGATTTAAACTAAGTTGATTTGTGAGAAACTCAAATCTCAAGGCCTTGAGATTTCAGAAAACTGTCATAAACTTTCAAAGGGTAAATAGAAAGCTTCAAGGCCTTGAACTATTATCAGTTCTAAACAGCTTATAAACCCTGTTGTGTGCAGCAGAAAATAACAAAACTGTAAAGTAAAGAACACAAAGCAATTTATAGAGTTCAGTCCCAATGGACGTAATCTCTACCTGAGGGATCTAATCCCACCAGGATTGGGCAAACACTTCTTATTACTCACACAGAAACAACCCTAGATCTTCAAGCCTAAGTGATTTCCCTTACACCTATACAGCTTTTGGTTCCAAACCTATCTAGTTTCAGCTACTAACTGTTGAGCTAACAAGAACCACTTGTTGTTCACTTGAACAACCAACCACTAGGTTTAGTGAGGTTTTAGATATACAAAAGATAAGCATATTACAAAACAGATGAAGAACACAGTAGAAGAATAAGCTAGTGAAGCCTGGATGTGTTCTTCTGGAAACTGGAATGATTTGATCTTCTGAAATATGGAATTGAAGTTTGAATGCCTGTGTGTTTGAATGAATGATCTCCCACGAATTTTTCACACTTCTCTCAGTATTCTACAAGCCTCTATCCTTTCAAAATTCAAACCAGTCTCTTTATCACCCACTGCAACTGAATGAGAGATTTTAGGATCTCAGTTCCTACAAATCCTCTTTCTGTTTTCAACTGCAATTCAAACAGCTCTGAGTAGATATTCGTTGGAGTTTTTTGAGATTGCTTTTGCACGTTTAACAAACCTGCAACAACATTAAAACACAACAACAACAAAATCCAGAAATATAGCAGTACTATGACAGTTTGGTTTTCCAGTTTCTGATAAAAACTGGTTAAAAGATAAGAACAATAATCTGATTAACTTCTGACACAAATAAATCATGATAAACAAGTTTAAGACTCTTAAAAGTCATTAAACAATCACAATAATTAAGACCAAAACCTGCAAGAAAGAATCAACTTAATTCTGTAAAACTGTCAGCAGCTCAAGGCTCATCTCAAGGCCTTGAAGCTCTGAACATACTTCACAGTCTATCAAAGTAAAGTCCATAAAACTTTGATCCTCCCTGTTCTGAACATCTTCAAGTTAGATATGTAGATAATGTAAAACATGAGTTTATACAGCAAAACTCTGATCTGTATAATCAGATAGCTAATCTGCAACACAAGATTATTAGAACATTTAGCAGAATAAAAACAACTCTCAAGGCTTTGAAGCTCTGTCAGTATCTCAAGGCCTTGGAGTATCAGAACTACTTTCCCTTTGTCTTTGAGTCAACATAGTTTATATATATATATATATATGTATGTATGTATGTGTGTATACATATATGTATGTGTGTGTATATGTATATATATATATTTAAGATAACAACTTAGATATTAATTTTGTGTCAATACCCAAATCATATAAGTATTATTCTCCATTTATACTACTAAAATAGTTTTCACTTGTGAAAAACAAATTATTATTTAGTAGCTAGCAAAACGCCTCATTCACAAAAAATCATACCTCCTAAATTTGTAAAAATAAAACTTTACATAATATTCACTTATTAAATCATTTGTACCAAAGCATATGTTTGTATAATTTATACAAGAAATTATAAATACTAGTTTTAGTTGATTTAATCAATATTAATTTTATTAAGATGTTCAGATTTGTTAAACTTCAATTAGATTCCCTAATTTTTGTGAATACACAACCAACCACCCCTCACTGCCTTTATTAGTTTCAGATTAGTCATCTAACTCCCCCCAAACTTTCTGTTTTGAACAAAATCACCACCCTCTTCTTTCTACATGAACATCATCCTCTCAACCACAATTTAGCCAACAAATTCACTTAAAGCAATACCCACATGATTTTGATGAAATATAACTCAAAATCATGTTGAAATGCCATGATTTAAGTAAAATATTACTGAAATTGGTTACCGATTGATAGAGAATCGGATCCGGGTTTCGAGTCAAGTTTCTCGCCGGAAACTATGGAAACTATGGCCAAAATTGGACCCCTCTGGGTTCGGTCAGACCCCTAGGTACGTGGGTGAGTCATCAGAGAGGAGGAAGAAGGCCGGAGGAGTGGCGTCGGGTCTTCCGTCGGGGATGCCGTCACTGGGCCTTCGGGTCTGGTGGGGGTGGCTCCAGCCACCGCTGCTGCTTCTTCCTCTGTTCCGTGCGACCAGAGAGGGAGAGAGAGGTGGTTCTGGAGGTGGACATGATGGAGGCACCGAAATTGATGGTGGAAGTGGCGTGGATAATGGTGAGATCGGTGGTGATGATGGCGGTGATGTTGTTGATGTTGTTGCTGCTGGTGTCTTGAGCGAACAGAGAGAGAAAGAAACAGATAGACGTGAGGTTGAGAGGGAGGACAAAACTTGGTGGTGATGATGGTGGTTGTAATGGAAGAGGTGGTGGTGGTGTTGGTGTCGGCAGTGGCGGTGGTTGTTGTTGTTGTTGTTGGTGTCTCTGTTTTATCAAGAGGAAGAGGGAGACAATAATTCGTGGTGATGGAGGATATGTTGGTGGTGAAGAAAATAGAAGAGCGGTGGCAGTGGTGGTGTTGTTTGTGATGGTGATGGTGGTTGTGGTGACGGTTGTGTTTTTACCGAAGAAGAAGAGGAAGGAGATGATGGAGGTGTTGGTTGTTTTGGTGGAGAAAAACATAGGAGGAAGTGAGTATTTATAGATGAAAATGAACAAGAAAAGAAGAAGAATTGGAGATGATAGTTTTGAGAGAACATGTTGGAGGAATAAGGGGGATGCATCTAGTTGGTAGAGGGGGAAAAAAACATTGAGATTGTCCATACGGGTGAAAGAAAAAGAAGATGGAAGAGAGGAAAAAGATGGGTAACGGGTCAGGTTAGATAAAATACGAGTAGCTAAACAATATTTTATACGTATCTACATACAACTATTTATCCAAAATACAATTACATCCCCAAATTTTAATTAAATTAGTTTTTAACTTCTCTAAACTACACCAACCTTCCCATTCCTCAAATTAAAAACTTTTTATTTTTGAAAACTACAATTATGACCCCCCGAATTTGATCCAACTACTTATAACTTTCTCAAATCGATAATTTCGACCCCATTCTTTAATTTAGTTAATATATAACTTTTGCAAAAACACAATATAACCCCCAAACTCTCTCAAAATTATTAAATAATTCTCCTATATAAATATCGGGGTATTACAAAGAGCAACTAGAGAACAAGATTGAAGAAAAAGATCTTCAAAACACTTGAAGATTTATTCGTTTGATTTCTCATCTCTTCCCCTCTTTGTATTGATTATGGAGATTTTGAGTTTGATAAAAGTTTTCATGTCTAGCTAAACTCTCTAAGCTAGCCAAATTGATGGAGAACTAGGGTTTTGATTAGTATTTTGCGGATTTCATGACTTGATTCGCGCTTTATGCTTAATTCTAGTTGATGTTCTAGTTATGTTACTTGTTCTTGTGCTTTATTCTTAGTATATTTAGCTTGATCACCCGTAGAGTACTAGTTGTTGAGATAGTTGCATGATAGTGAACTATTCTAGACGTGTTAAAGAAAAAAGTGAGTAATCTTGTAGTTCTCTGAGAATGAGAGGAGATGAGAGCTTGATTAACCGTGTGTGGGTTATTTCGGTTGGAATCGGCTAGGACTTAGTGAAAACGGTGGGCCGATAGGACCCGGTGAGCGAGCCTAGCAAGCCAACTAGAACGTAATGGTAGACGGAGGTGGACCGAAAGTCAATCGAAACGCAAATTCACATGAGATCGATAGAAGAGTGTGATGAGTGTAACCCGATGTAACTGAACATCACTAGAGTGTTTCAAGCGTAATTCGGAAATTGCTTAGAACACTAGGGACCATTGATTGCGTAGTTCTTCTCCATAATCGTATTTCATTACAATCAATTTTTTAAACTGAAAAATCATACAAAAACAGTTAGCTTAGTTGTATTTAATTTTAAGTCGCTTGTTTGTGGACGACGAACATTCAAAATCAAACCACTTCTTACCAGTTACGTAGGTATCGTATAATTAATTCTTGATTAACTAATACTCGTCTAATTCCCTTGGGTTCGATAATCCGGAGTCTGAAATACTCCACTTACTACTTGACCGTATACTTGCTTTTAAACGCGTTAGTAAATCACGTCAATTTCCAATTGCATCTTTTGTAACTCTTGATTCAATTTGGTGAATCACTCCTAATTCGTAATTTATCTCATAGACTAGTTCCAATAAACTTGCATCTAGGATTTAAATCTTATTGAAGTAGCTTAGTTAAGTTAGACCCTGCGCTTAACAATTTGCATATTACTTTCTTATGAAATCACGTCTTACCATGATAAATAAATGTATCGTGCTTTGGAAAGCCTACACTTAATTTATTAAGGTCTTGACGATTTCCAAGCAAAGGAAGTTTATAAATTAATATTTTAAGTTTGAGGGATTTACTCCTTTTATTTGATCTCATTAACTGAATTAACATTCAACCATGCATCACATACATATACATAAACAAGAGATAAAATATAAGTGTGACATGATGTGGCCACTAAGCATTACGATATTCCCAAGACAATGAGAATATCTATAGAACTATAGGATCTCTAAGATCTTCTCCAAGTGCTTCCTTCTTCTAGTCCAACCATCTGTGCATGTGCGCATCTTCCTTTGTTGTTTCAATAGAATAGATAACCTCTACCTATATATCTAAATATATGTGTTTAGAAACCTCATACATATGAGGGGAATGATGTGATAAGAGAAGACAACTAGAATAAATAGAGAGGCACAACACGCATGCCGTATCTTAATTACATCAAAACCAAACCACAAGCCAATCGCACACTAGGGTCCTAGGGGTCGTCTTACCTCACCAGAGGATCCAGGGGGAGCTCTTCCCCAGGCGAGGTACGTAGGGACAGTGCCCCTCACGGGGGCCAAAGGGGCAGCATCCCGAAGCTTTTGGGAAATCACGTATTCCCTTCACCGCCGCAATGTTGATCCGGCAACACAAACGATCTGTGTAGACAGAATAACATTAATTACAACACCTTGATGATTCACGTTATTCAAACAGCAAGAACCCTAGTTTCCAAATTGTATATCATATATACGACTAAACAGTAATACCCATATTGTATCATATACAGCTTCATAATTGCATCATATACAGATCATGATCCTACTGTATCACATACTATCTAACAGTTCATACAATCATCAAGTGAATAACTGTAATTAACACATAACCATATTATGGTTTCACAAGTGCCTCTTATACCACTTTTGGGTTTTGGGTAATCTAACGGAGCGGATATATAAAAAAAACTTTGTCGAAAAACTCAACAAGAACCTATGTGCATGAGGATAGTCTTATGAATAGAGGTTTTCCTCAGTCGCACTGACTGGTGACGATCGCTAGCACAGAGAAGAAGCAACGCCTCTACGCTATCCACACGAACGGATCTTCACTTGACTCCCACTTTGTCGGTGCTAACCTGGTGGAGGAAGGTAGCCAATTTTGTCTCACAAAATCGGCTAGACTTGGACGGCTCCTCTCAATCCCTAGGTATTATGCATCTAATATGAATATTGCTAATAAGCATCAATCAACCCTAGTCATGCTGAAGGTTATTTCGAGGGAAGATAGAGTTCGACTTGCTCTTTATTCCTAACAGTTACGATTAGTTTATATCCAAGTCCTAAATCTACAATTGCTCTTTAGTCCAACTAATGAAAAATTTCTTCCATTTTGATCCATTCTTGTGTTTGACCTTGTAGGTTCCTAATTATTTTGGCAGTAACAGTTACAAACATTGAGCGGTATCTAGCAATACATCAATGATACCCAAGTAATAGGAAGGTCAGTGATCTGATGAACCTCTATGACCAATGTTACTGTGTTGTATAATCCTTTTGTCCATATATCCAGATTAGACATAAGGAGTGGAGTGTCACCCTTGTTTATCCAATATATAGTTTCTCAATTATCTGAACATACATTAGACATTCAAATGACATTAATATCTCATACTGATTTATTTGAGCATGGTTATGCTTTTTCCTAAGTCACAATCATCGAGTGGGCATGGATATTTACTCCTGGTATGTAAGAGGGAAAAATCATATCGATATTACTCACACCTCCTAGCAAGTTTTAAACATGTCCAATTATTGACTTTATAATCACCTTCTTAAAGCGTGATGTTTGACGATATTAAAGTATGTACTCCACATCTTGAGAGTGTAGTGACTTCAATTCATCTGATCACAACACCATTGTCACTATGAGAAGCACTTGTGACACTCACACAACACCCATGTAGTATTCTCACGGTCTGGGTCAATCCAGTACGCCATTACTCCCAATATGTACCATATGTTAGACTTGATATCTTATATCAGTCTACCCACAAGCTAGTCTCGATGCATTATAGTCGTCCTAATTAAGAATAAAACTAGACTTGGGATATCCAAGAATATAAAATTTACTATAAGGACTTCATTATACTAACATATCTCCATATAAATAACATAAATAATAGAAATCCTTTATAAATAAATACCACGATAAATATTTTGTCTCTAGGGAATACTCCAACAGGATCTAATAAGTTTTCTCCAAAATAAAGAGTTTTCACAGTTATCTTGAGAAGCTGTTGGACTTTGAAAAGAGGAGATCCCACCAAATGCAGTGACCAAATAAAATCAATTAAACGGCCGCAATGAGAGTTATTACACCACCATGCTTCAAAGCGAAAGGGACGAGGAAAGGAATGTTTTTCTGGGCAACATGTAATTAACATAGGGGCGTGATTAGAGACAGAAATCCCTAAGTTATTTACAAAAGCATCTTAAAAAAAAAAAACCAAGCTGGCGTAACCCAATCCCTGTGCAGTCATTAAAATGTGGCCGAACTTGCAAAACGGTTTTGGACCATGTAAACCAAGGTCAAACATTCTTAAGTTCAATCATGCCCCAACCATTAAGATAGTTCAACAATTTAAGAGCTCCCCTAAAACTACTCAAGTTGGGACCAAATTTATCATGCTGATAAAGCACCTTTTTAAAATCCCAAAGCATCAAGAAAGTCACACCAGATTTTGGAAACAAATTATTAATTTATGTCCATACCTTCTCTCTAGACTGCGATGAAGGATTTCCATATAAAAGAGCCAAAAACCAAGAATCATGCATAACAGACTGAACTTCACGCATCATGAAAGTGGTAGAGACAGAAATAAGTGAAGATTAAGGGGTGAATTCCATCCAACCTAAAGGCCACCTGAAGCCCCCACAGAAACAACACGAAACAAAGATTTAAGAACAAACTTTTTAGCTTAGTATTAGCTACCTCTATCGATGTTTTAGTTTCAGAAAGAAAAGATAACTGAAGGAAAAAATGTTTGGTCAAACGTTTGCATTCTAGAACTGTAGAGCCTTGACCAAGGCCTCTACAGTTCCAGGCAAGAAGTTTTATTTTAAGATGGGAAACTGTTGATAGTCTGCCTAAACCCATGCAGAAAACGTAACAAATTAGATGGAGATTCCATGGCAAGAGTCTGCTTATGTGTTGATAAGGACATGTAGTGAGTTTGCAAAAAAATATAAGAATGAGAAGAAGCCAAGAAAGAATCAACAATAAAGCTCCGAAACGGACAACAAGACATATTAATATAATGAGAATAGGGAGTAAACATACGCCTTTTTTTTACCCCGGTGCCTCCGATTAACTTTCCTGGGATTGAAGCTTTCTCTTCCGTGTCAAAAGGGGCAGAGAGAGTTGGCCAAAGGGAAATTCGACCACATCAATCTGGGATTCCAAGAACTAACTGAGACCAAAACCTTGGTTTTGACCCTCCTATCATCTCAGAAACCCCATGCATGTTCGATCTGCTACCACCTCCCTCTAATCCTCCAGTTTCAGTATTGTCGCCAAATTTTGGGGATTTCATGTTAAATCCTTCAGCACTTATCACCTTTGTTTGCGATAAAAGTGGGGGATCAGACTGTTGAAGCATAGTCTGGTTTGGAAGGAGGGTGAGAGAGTTAGAAACATAGTTTGGAGGATGAGACATGGATGCAGTTACAGAGACCACATGGTTTGTTGGCACACCCAGAAGAGGAGATGGAGCACCTTCACTCCTTATAAAGGCCTCCAAATCAAGTTGAAGCGCTACATCCGTTGAAGGGTTTTGGACATTATGACCCGAATGGACAGAAGAAGGCAAGATTAATGGAGGTGGTTGTTCAGAATAACCTGCTGAGAGAATAACTATGTCCAATTTCTTAGAGGTTGTTGGAAAATGATCTTCGACAAATCAGCTTTTTACCCGACTTTGAGCCCGATTTTAACCCGGCTCATTTGAGATTTTACAACACCAATTTTACCATCATGTAGAGGGTAACTTGGTGATAATTTCGGTAACTCACTCATCGAAAACCATTAAGAAATGAATGATCAAAAAGCCGATGAAGTTGGGGGGTTTGTGTTTGGTTTTATGTTTCCAAAACAAATCAACCGACATCTTGAGGAAGTGAGAGTGTCAAGTGTTTATATACTTCAGTAATGGAATATAAGGGCAAGCCCTTAGCGCGAAGCACATTGATAACTCTCTATTAGAGTTATATTTCTTGCACGTTTTATATCGTTTTGCGTGCTTTCCGGGTTGATAATCTTAGTTTTACACTATGATTAGAGAGAAAACATAGAAGTTTAGCTCTAGGAATTAGTTTGTAAATCATAGCATTTCTCATATGATTTTATGTATTTTTGTCACGTTTTATCGCAGGGGTTGTGTTTCATGTTGTTTTGACAGGAAACGGAGCTTGGGAGATGAAGCAGAGAGGAGAAACGAGTGTTGGAGATTATTCGGGAGCTAAAACGGAGAAGAAATCGCAAAGAAAATAGTGTAGAGACATGGAGAGGGGAGGCAAGTGTCATTTAATCAAGTTTGTTTAATGAACTCCTACCCCCCTCCCCATACTTAGCCAAAATTGGAGGAGAAAAGATTTAACAACTCACTGTTTGCACGATCAAAGTGGGAGATCGTAGGACCTGTTCAGATCGCACGATCAGAGATAAGACCTGAGAAGATCACACGACCAGAGATAGTATCAGAAGCTGTTGAGATCACACGATCAGAAATAAGACGAGAGCAGATCGCATGACCAGGAAATTGTGGTCGTTCGATCTGAAGTCAGCATCAGCACTTTCACACACGAAATTAATGAAGGGTCTTAGGGTTAATAATTAAAAGTCTTTTGGTGATTAATTAATAAAAACCCTAGATCTAAAAGAGAGAGAGAGGAACGCAAGAAGACATACGAGGAAGAGGAGGACGACGGAGACGAGGGAAGAAGGCTCAAGAACTCCATTGGAGAACTAGGTTTTTCTGTTTCTTCTTCTTTCAAATCTTGTATGGAGAAACTATTGCACTTTTTTTTTGGTAGATTTCAATTATCTAAATACTTTGCTAGGCGTCTTGACGAGAGCCTAGGGTTATGTAGACGGTTAATCTTCCCGGATTTGAATCTTTGTTTCATGCTCTATGTTTCGATTTATTGAACGAATACTTGGTTTCTTGAACTTGTTGTTGAATCTCGTCTATTGACATGACGTGATTAGGATGCGATATGAAATAAAACTAGGGTTTATTCTTAAATTGAATCTTGCTCAATGCTTAATATTGTTCTATTTCAATTGTTCACATGTTGTTCTTAATTTTTAGTTTTGAAGGAGTCATGACCCGGAAATACTACGTAGTTTGCAAGTGCGCGACAGCGACTTTAACTAGCCTTGATGAGATGTGGACAACAAAAACATTAGATTAGTTTATTATTTCGCTTCTAGTCACTTGTTTGTGGGCGACGAACTTTTAAATCACAATTCTTACTCATATTACTGTACTCTAAATAAAATAACTAGTTAATTAATCTCAAGTCTGTCCTCATGGGATCGATAACTTGGGGTTGAAATACTACCCCTATATTATTTGACCGTGCACTTGCGCATACGCGTAAAGAATCGCGTCAAGTTTTTGGCGCCGTTGCCGGGGAAAAATGTAGATTATTTAGTTAGGAGTTAGTTTAGAGTATTTCTTTCAGTTTTGTTTAATTTTGTTTCTATCTTTGTGCTTCACGGGTATCTTGTGAGTTTGTTTTGGCAAAGACGCAGGAAGCAGGAGACATAATGAGCATGTCGAGCGAGGATGATTATGAGGGGATATTTGAGTACCCCTGCTATTGTGCTAAATGCAAAATTTGGCACAGAGATTACTGCTTAGTGATTTGGTGCTATAAATGCAAGAAAGATCACAAGTATGAAGACGCATGCATATTCGATCCTCCAGAGCTTCATCAGCACTAGGAAGACTCACCAGCGATTATGGCTGAACGACGCAGTATTATGGAGGACATCCAAGTGTGCTCCAAGTTTTTGTCTGTGGTTAAACAAGTGCCACAAGACGACATAGGTATGGAATACACGAGGGAGATGATGAAGAGGATAAAGGAACGACTAGAGAAACTGTCAACAGAAGGGGAATCAAGTATTCAAGAGCCACAAGAGGAGCCCTTACCACATGACAGTGAGCCTGATATTGAACTTTCATCATCATTTCCACAAGAGAATGATAGTGATGACACCTGCATTGGGAACTTGTGGTGTGCTAATGACAAAGCTGAGGAAGCACTTGCCGCAGTTTCTATTGAGGAATTGGAAATCAGCAAGCGTGGGGGTGTGGATGAGATGCATGTGTTGACTGAAGATAATAAAGCACCAACGAGGTACTATTGGGATGAATTTATGGAGAAAGATGAATGTGAGCCCAGTGGTACTTTGTGGAAGTTGATCAAGAAGATAAATTGCAAGATGAAAAAAGTCAGCTTCTACAACTCTCTACCATCTGCACAACACAGGGGTGCACGTGAGGATGTGGAAAAGAGATGGTGGAAGAAGAAGAATTGGAGGGATGAAGCAGTCTCCACTTTCCTTTTCGGTTGACGTAACCGGGTCGGGCTGTCGACCTTAAATTACAAGCTCTTCTTGGGAGGCAACCCAATGTAGAGTATGATGCAATTTGTTTCTGTTTTTTCTTTTATTTCTCCATATGATTCTGAGGGGTGAGAGAGAGTCGCTTTAATACTTTCAATCAGTGTGCAGGGGCACAGGTACAAAAGATGCTCCAGATTCCCCTTCTTGATGCGTGCGATATAGAATGTTGAGTAGGCGCATCGGAATCCGGACGCGAGGTGAGACTTTTCCGGAAACTGTAAGCGGTCCACAAGACCCCTTCTAGTTGCAGTTTTGCGGCAACGGTGCCCATGTTGGTCCGGGTACCACATGTATCTCTAACTCTCTCTGATCTACGTTTTGAGCCATAATTGTGTAGATCCACCGCCAACACATTTATGCGAGGACACCTCGTACTTGATCTCTAAATTCGTTTAGGACAAGTAAACAATTAAGTGTGGGGGAGTTTGTGTATAATTTCACCAGCCATGTTTTGTCTTGCATAGCCTTGTTACATGTAGTTTGTGTAGTACTGTGTTAATGTGGTTAGTGTAGAGTGGTGTTTTAAGTGTCGTGTTGTGCTAGTTTAATATTTTTTCATTGTTGCACGTTTAATTATTGAGTCCCCTACCCAAAACATACTAGTTGGCCAAAAGCATATAGTGGCTAGGAAAATATGAAAAAAAATTGAAAAAAAAATAGAAAAGCGAAAATCCATAAAAATTTAAATTTTTTGAGTTGGGCAATTGATGAAGCTTGAAACTAGAGAGAGTTCAGTGAAAGAGTCTCAATGAATAGGAAGCACCGTAGTGGGGAAAACCTTAACTTTTAGTATCCTACGCACCGGTTTCACGAAAGGAAGTCCCGGGTATTCAGGGAAAAGTGGAAAGTAGATGTCGGGCATACCTTTAGTTCCTATAATGTGCTAGGAGGATTTGGTATTTGGGGTAGTTGAATAGTCTGTTTTCGAGTGGAAACTTGTGGCCTCTTGAAAATCTGGGATGGACCTTCGTGTAGAGTTGGTTCCATGTGGTACACTGGCTTAGCCTAAGTGAAGTTAGGGAGTGTACACCACCATCCCTTACGGCGGGTTTAAGAGCTAACCGAAAAATCCCACACTTAGTTGCTCTAACGGCACGACTTAAATAAAAAGAAGGGAATGAAAAACATAATAATCAAAATCTTCTCTTGGACAAGATACGGTGAACAGCCTAATGTGCCCCCGTTCACGCGGGGAATTTGGATTCAAACCAATTAGAGTGTCTAAGGAAAAATTATTGTCAAGCCGTATTACACGGAGTTGTGTCTCCCGTCACTGGAATAATTTGCATTCAATGCAATAACGACTAAGAGGGTTTGAAAACCTCAAATGACTTGGCGACGAAATATTACAACAGGACTAAGGGTCCCTTGACCCTCCGAGTTAAAGGACGTGCCCGGATCTTGGATTGAGTTTGGTGGATGTTTGGGGACCCCTTAGTGAGCTTGTGCGTAGGATCATTTTATTTTCAGTTCCTTATTGTGGTTGTGTGAATTGCAAAATAGACTTGTGAGAACTTGATGATTTTGGTTAGTGATAGCGAGATTGCCCGTCTCTTAAGAAAAAGAAAAAAAATATATGTTGTTTCAATTTTAGCATTGTTCTATAATCGAGTTGCATTGTATAGTCATGTAGATTGCATTGTGTATGTGTGTTTTGTTTGTGTCACATGTCTAGTAAAGGATTATGCAATTCGGTGGGTTAAAACATAGTGCAATGTTTGATTTTGCTCGGGACGCGCAAAAAGTTAGTGTGGGGGATTTGATAACTCTCTATTAGAGTTATATTTCTTGCACGTTTTATATCGTTTTGCGTGCTTTCTGGGTTGATAATCTTAGTTTTACACTATGATTAGAGAGAAAATGTAGAATTTTAGCTCTAGGCATTAGTTTGTAAATCATAGCGATTCTCATATGATTTTATGTATTTTTGTCACGTTTGATCGCACGGGTTGTGTTTCATGTTGTTTTGACAGGAAACGGAGCTTGGGAGATGAAGCAGAGAGGATAAACGAGTGTTGGAGATTATTCAGGAGCTAAAACGGAGAAGAAATCGCGAAGAAAATAGTGTAGAGACATGGAGAGGGGAGGAAATTGTCATTTAATCAGCCTCCACTTTCCTTTTCGGTTGAGGTAACCGGGTTGGGCCGTCGACCTTAAATTACAATCGCTTCTTGGGAGGCAACCCAATGTCGAGTATGATGCAATTTTGTTTCTGTTTTTGCTTTTAGTTCTCCATATGATTCTGAGGGGTGAGAGAGCGTCGCTTTAATACTTTCAATCAGTGTGCAGGGACACATGTACAAAAGACGCTCCAGATTCCCCTTCTTGATGCGTGCGATAGTGAATGTTGAGTAAGCGCATCGGAATCCGGATGCGAGGTGAGACTTTTGCGGAAACTGTCAACGGTCCACAAGACGCCTTCTTGTTGCAGTTTCACGGCAACGTTGCCCATGTAGGTCCGGGCACCACAGGTATCTCTAACTCTCTCTGTTCTACGTTTTGAGCCATAATTGGGTAGATCCACCGCCAACACATTTAAGCGAGGACACCTCGTACTTGATCTCTTAATTCGTTTAGGACAACGAAACGCTTAAGTGTGGGGGAGTTTGTGTATAATTTCACCAGCCATGTTTTGTCTTGCATAGCCTTGTTACATGTAGTTTGTGTAGTACTGTGTTAATGTGGTTAGTGTAGAGTGGTGTTTTAGTGTAATGTTGTGCTAGTTTAATATGTTTGAATTGTTGCACGTTTAATTATTGAGTCCCCTACCCAAAACATAATCGATTTGGCCAAAAGCATATAGTGTCTAGGAAAATATGAAAAAAATTGAAAAAAATAGAAAAGCGAAAATCCATAAAAATTTAAAAATTTTGAGTTGGGAAATTGATGAAGCTTGAAACTAGAGAGAGTTCAGTGAAAGAGTCTCAATGAATAGGAAGCACCGTAGTGGAAACAACCTTAAATTTTAGTATCCTATGCACCGGTTTTACGAAAGGAAGTCCCCAGTATTCAGGGAAAAGTGGAAAGTAGATGTCGGGAATACCTTTAGTTCCTATAATGTTCTAGGAGGATTTGGTGTTTGGGGTAGTTGAATAGTCTGTTTTCGAGTGGAAACTTGTGGCCTCTTGTAAATCTGGGATGGAACTTCGTGTAGAGTTGGTTCCATGTGGTACACTGGCTTAGCCTAAGTGAAGTTAGGGAGTGTACACCACCATCCCTTACAGCGGTTTTAAGAGCTAACCGAAAAAGCCCACACTTAGTTGCTCTAACGGCACGGCTGAAATAAAAAGAAGGGAATGAAAAACAAAATAATCAAAATCTTCTCTTGGACTAGATACGGTGAACATCCTAATGTGCCCCCGTTCACGCGGGGAATTTGGATTCGAACCAATTAGAGTGTCTAAGGAAAAATTATTGTTAAGCCGTATTACATGGAGTTGTGTCTCCCGTCACTGGGATAATTTGCATTCAATGCAATAACGGCTAAGAGGGTTTGAAAACCTTAAATGATTTGGCGACGAAATACTAAAACAGGACTAAGGGTCCCTAGACCCTCTGAGCTAAAGGACGTGCCCGGATCTTGGATTGAATTTGGTGGATGTTTGGGGACCCCTTAGTGAGCTTGTGCGTAGGATCATTGTATTTTAATTCCTTATTGCGGTTGTTTGAATTTCAAAAGAGGCTTGTGAGAACTTGATGATTTTGGTTAGTGATAGCGAGATTGCCCGTCTCTTAAGAAAAAGAAAAAGAAAGTATGTTATTTCAAGTTTAGCATTGTTCTATAATCGAGTTGCATTGTATAGTCATGTAGATTGCATTGTGTGTATGTGTTTTGTTTGTGTCACATGGCTAGTAAAGTTTTGTGCAATTCGGTGGGTTAAAACTTAGTGCAAGGTTTGATTTTGCTCGAGACGTGCAAAAAGGTAGTGTGGGGGATTTGATAACTCTCTATTAGAGTTATATTTCTTGCACGTTTTATATCGTTTTGCGTGCTTTCCGGGTTGACAATCTTAGTTTTACACTATGATTAGAGAGAAAACGTAGAAGTTTAGCTCTAGGAATTAGTTTGTAAATCATAGTGTTTCTCATATGATTTTATGTATTTTTGTCACGTTTGATCGCACGGGTTGTGTTTCATGTTGTTTTGACAGGAAACGGAGCTTGGGAGATGAAGCGAAGAGGAGAAACGAGTGTTGGAGATTATTCGAGAGCTAAAACGGAGAAGAAATCGCGAAGAAAATAGTGTAGAGACATGGAGAGGGGAATCAAGTGTCAATTAATCAAGTTTGTGCAATGACACTTGAACCCCCCTCCCCATACTTAGCAAAATTTGGAGGAGAAAAGAATTAACAACTCATTGTTTGCACGATCAGAGTGGGAGATAGTAGGACCTATTCAGATCGCACGATCAGAGATAATACCTCAGCAGATCACACGACCAGAGATAGGATCAGAAGCTGTTGAGATCACACGATCAGACATAAGACCAGAGCAGATCGCACGATAAGGAAATTGTGGTCGTGCGATCTGAAGTCAGTATCAGCACTTTCACGCACGGAATTAATGAGGGCTGTTAGGATTATTAATTAAGAGTCTTTTGGTGATTATTTAATAAAAACCCTAGATCTAAAAGAGAGAGAGGAACACAAGAAGACGTACGAGGAATAGGAGGACGACGGAGACGAGGGAAGAAGGCTCAAGAACTCCATTGGAGAACTAGGTTTTTCTACTTCTTCTTCTTTCAAATCTTGTATGGAGAAACTATTGCACTTTGTTTAGTTAATTTCAATTAGCTAAATACTTTGCTAGGCGTCTCTACGAGAGCCTAGGGTTATGTAGACGGTTAATCTTCTCGGATTTGAATCTTTGTTTCATGCTCTATGTTTCGATTTATTGAACGAATACTTAGTTTCTTGAACCTGTTGTTGAATCTCGTCTATTGACACGACGTGATTATGATACGATATGCAATAAAACTAGGGTTTATTCTTAAAATGAAACTTGCTTAATTCTTAATTTTGTTCTAGTTCAATTGTTCACATGCTGTTCTTAATTCTTAGTGTTGAAGGAGTCATGACCCGGAAATACTACGTAGTTAGCAAGTGCGCGACAGCGACTTTAACTAGCCTTGATGATATGTGGAAAACAATCCCAAATCACCGAGACCAAAAAGGAAAAGTGTTAGGATTGGCCTAGTGTGGGTAGATTCGGTAGGATTATTCCGCTGTTTCGTGAAACGGTGGATCGACAGAACCCGTTATCATACTAGTAGATGACCTGCTAGAACGGACCGGTCGACAACATGAGACCGAGAGGATATTGTAGTCAACTGAGACGTAAAATGATATGAGACCTAAAGGAGATTGTCATAGCCTATTACCCGACTTGTTTAGGATCGAATTAACGTGTTACTCGGATAATCCGAAAATCGTCTACATCCCTAGGTGATCTAGAGATCGCCTAGTTTCTCCATTCTTGTTATTAAATATAAAAATTACAAAAACATTAGATTAGTTTGTTATTTCGCTTTTAGTCACTTGTTTGTGGGTGACGAGATTTTAAATAACTATTCTTACTCATGTTACTGTACTCTAAATTAAATAACTAGTTAAATAATCTCAAGTTTGTCCTCGTGGGATCGATAACTCGGGGTTGAAATACTACCCCTATATTACTTGACCGTGCACTTGCGCATACGCGTAAAGAATCGCGTCACACATTTTGTGCACGAGGGAGGACCTAGCCACGGTTCGAACCACCATGCGCGCCGCTGCCGCCGCCCGTCTAGCCGGCTTCGGGTACGGGTCGTGGGTTGAGTTTGAGTTGTTGGGCTTTACTATGGATTAATCCTTTTTGGGACGGAAACTAACTTTTTCTAGTCCAGAAAAATTCGACAGAAACAATTTCATTTCAGTGTCGTTAATTAATCAAACGGATAATTAACTGTCCAAACCCAACAGTTACAACTGTATGAACGGTTGTGTCTCCTTAACCAACCCGTTCAGTGCCTATAAAAGGTTGTCTTCTCTTCCCAGTTTTGCGTTCCGAATTCACTCATTCATTCTATGTTACCAATCTCTCCACAAATTCTCTAATGCTAGTCACATTCGTTGGGTGTTGTGGATCGGTGCTTCATCTACAACATCGGAAGAACTTTTATGTTGGGCTTTACTATGGACTAATCCTTTTTGGGCCCGAAACTAACTTTTTCTAGTCTAGAAAAATTAGACAGAAACAAATTCGTTTCGGTGTCGTTAATTAATCAAACGGTCAATTAACTGTCCAAACCCAACAGTTACAACGGTCTGAACGGTTGTGTCTCCTTAACCAACCCGTTCAGTGACTATAAAAGGCATCTTCTCTTCCAAGTTTTGCATTCCGAATTCACTCATTCATTCTATGCTACCAATCTCTCCACAAATTCTCTACTGCTAGTCTCGTTCGTTGGGTGTTGTGGACCGGTGCTTCATATACAACATCGGAAGAACTTTTATCCATGGAGACAATTCGCCACAACAGAAACCAAAGGCACCAACCAACGGTGCCTGGCGAATATTGTCTTATGGAGATCGTGAATGTACGAGACTGTTCTTCAACATATTGTTTCATCACTCAGCCGTTTATATATCTATGCGTAATCTTTTCCCTCTTTTCTATTTCTTCACTTAATGTTTTCTTCTAACAAGAACAAACCGAGTCCAACTTTCTAACGGGTGCAACATTAACTAGTTGTTGGAGACTGTTTGCTGCTCCATTCAAAGTTCGTAGAATCGGATCGGCTCCTGGTTCATGCAACTGTTGGTTGGGGAGTTGAGAAGTTGGAGAAAGAGGCTCTATAAAAGGGTTCAGAGAGTTAACTGGAGAGAATAAAATCTCTGAGTAAGAACTAGAGTGAGATGAAGAGTTTCCCAGATTAGCCGGACCACCACGTAACTAGCAAAGACGGCTGCCATGGGTGGCGGTAAGGGATCATTAGGGTTTCGGACTATGACCGTGGTAGTATGGTTAGGACCGAAAAGACGAAACGCCCTCATCCAAGTAGTGAACAAAGGGTGGTCATTCTCACTGAGAAAAAGCAGAGAGTAAGAAAAGGGGTAGGACTCAAAATTTTCATTGAGGTTGTTGATTGTCATCCACTCAGACCAAGGCCAATGATGCGCTTTATGCCCAATCCGCCCACAAGAACTACATATTTTCAAAACCCTCTCGTATCTAAAATACACCAATTGAGAACCCCCTTCAAGTAACTCAATATAAGATCCTATAATTAGAGGTTCATTAGGGTTTATCCGGACTCTAAAACGAAAGAAATCCATGTTGACAATCCTATTGCGGTTCCAATCAACCTCCAACAGATCTCCACCAAGTTTTCCATGGTTCTCAGTAAGATCAAACTGAAAATAATCCATACGCACACGGTGAATTTGAATCCACACATCAATAGTGTGTGAAAAGGGACATCAGCCAGCACCGTGTTAGGTTATATTAGTCCCTTCCCACATGATTAACCAATCTTGTAATTTGTTTCGCCGTTCCTGAGATTTCGTCGAGTATAAAATCCGTCTCAGACAAAAAAAAATCTTTGAATCAATTTCATGCATTACTTTGAAGATTTCAATCTTTTTTTTAAGTCCACTTGAATCACAAGACGAAAAGGCAATCCTTCCCTGATTGTCGAAATTGTGTGAAACAGAAAAGGAAAAGCAAAATCTAGAATCTGAAGTGTAGATTACTACCATCAAACCAATCCATCCTCATACCAGTTGTGGATTTGTATCATTGGATTGATTGTATTGGTTTTGGTGGAACCGCAATGTGTGTATGACACACACATTGCTTACGCTAACACCTTAACACCCAAAAGTGTGATGTAAACATTCAAAGGAGTCACTGTAACACTGTGCCTAATTACTCTCAGTCCATATTTGATATGGATCCATTATTGAGTAAGTAGTGTAGTAATGGATGCACAAGTATTACAAATACCAATATCACAGCACCAACAGCAGTCTAGTAATGAATGCAAGGTATGAAGATGAACGTGAACATGTAGTAACATTAGTAATAGTAATCATAGATAGAGTCAAGAACATGAACAATCTACATGTCAAGAGCCAAGAACAGTCTGAAGATGAACATATTGATTCAGTAAAATCTGTCACAGTAACCATAAAAAGAGGCAAGAACAGCAAGAACATGAACAGTCTCCATGTCAAGAACCAAGAATAGTATGAAGATGAACATATTGATTCAGTAGAATCAGTCACAGTAATCATAAAAAGAGGCAAGAACAGCAAGAACATGAACAGTCTCCATGTCAAGAACCAACAACAGTATGAAGATGAACATATTGATTCAGTAAAATCATGAACAGTAATCATAGAAAGAGGCAAGAACAGGAAGAACATGAACAATCTCCATGTCAAGAACCAAGAACAGTATGAAGATGAAGATGAACATGCAGTAATATAAGTCACAGTAATAATAGAAAGCGGCAAGCACAGTATGAACATGATAGAGTTGAAAGAGTAACCTCCCTCCAATTCGAAGCATTTTGGTAGAAGGATCTAAAGCATGGAATCAACGGTTTCTTGATAGTGATCTTTGTATTTCTCATGAAGACCCAGAACACCAAGAGGTACAACTGACTCCTTTGAATAGCCACCGTCAAAGATCCATGCATCGCCGGACTGAACTGGATCTGGAAGCCTAAAAGTCTCCGACTCCGATTCGACTTCTGAATCGGCAACCCAGAGTATCTCCATAAATGAATCACTGACCCATGTATTAACGGATTCAAACCCCATTAGAGGGTTAGGTTTCATGATTCGGTGAAACCCTTCAAACCCTAGAACAGAACGATGAAGCAAAAGGGCTAAAAGATGAGATATGTCGGTTTTCTCTGAAGATCAATGGATAATATGGTCTAATCTGTGGAGAAACAACCACCAATCCGCCGTTCACGGTGGTGGAAGAGAGAGATGCAGAGAGGCGGACGAGAAGAAACAGAGAATGTTAGTGAGAGAATGAGAAGGCACAAATGAGGGTTCTCGAACAAATCGTGTGGTTTTGATCTTCAGTGGGGTTAGATTAGGTTTGAGTTTAGTTTAATGCAGATTTGATTTGGGTTAGTTTAGTGTAATTGATTGGGCCACTAATCAGCATAAGTTGTGGCCCAATCTGATTACAAAATAATGTTTTTTATTTGTTTGTGGCGAATGGTGTGAGGGTATTATGGGAAGTTTGTAACAATTTTATTGCCAAAAAAGGAAAGAGGGAGATAGAGAGGGAACAAATGAAAATAGAAGCGCGTAAACAAAAGCTTGGTGGGCTGGTTTGTAATACCCCGTCTATTTGAGAAGGGTAAATTGGGAAATTGGAAAAAAATATAAAATTTAATTTTATTACGAGTGGTGATTTAGATTATTTTTGGGTTGATAATACAATCGGGAAGTTCATATAGTAATTTTATAGAAACCGGTATTTTTATTGTGTATTTGTTTAGCGTTTTATGTGGTTTATGTGAATATAGCAATTATGTGTACCCAACCCACTAGATGACACACTCTTTTAGTACTCCCTAAACATTGTAGCAAAGCTAACTAGAAGACAAAAAAAAAAAAAAGGTTGGGGCGGTGGAGGAAGTAAACCTCGCCAAGTATCATAGGTATTATTTAATACCTCCCTCTTCACTTGTTTTTCACATCAGAACACAAATCTCTCTCTCACTCATCTCCTCTCTCCCTCACTCACGGCACACAACACCCATCACCGCCACCACCACCCTTCACCATCACCACCACAACAGCCACCTCCTCTCTTCTCCCTCTCTTCTCCCTCTCTGCCTCGCCACCAACACCACCACCACCAGCAGCAGCTGCTGCCGCCAACCACCACGCCGGAAAAACCACCCCCGACGGGAACCACCGCAGCCATCTCAACCTCCCTCTTCTCCCTCACTGTTTGAACCTCTGAAACCCTCTCCTCTTCCCCTCTGCTACACCCTACCAGTAGCAGCAGCAGCAGCCGCCGAGAAGGCCGCCAGCAACTCCGGCGAACCAACCCGACGGCAAAACGCCGCCACCACCTCTGCCTCTCTCACTCTCTCACTGTTTTGAGCTCCTCTAGCCCTCACCCTCTCTATTTCTTTGCAAAGAGGAGCATTTGCAGCAGCAACTCGCTGCAGAACACCCTGAGCCGCCACCATCGCCGCCACCACCATTAAATCCGGCGAGAAGCTCTTCCGAGCTAACCGGAGCGACCCACTTGCTCCCGTTTGAACCAAAATACTCCTGGAGGTCCGAGGAGTGCTTTAGCAACCTCGAACAGAGCCCCCATCGTCCGATTCGTCGTTGGTGTTCATCACCGCCGACCGCAGCCTTCGGAGACGAGACCCGCTCCTTTTCTTGACCGTTTCTCGCGATTTTTCGCGTAGGTGAGTCCTAAATCACTCTCTGGTTCATTTCCAATCATCAAAATCACATTTTGTTAGCTCTAACACGAATCGGGTATGTTGGGTTTGAGTTGTATGCTTGTGTTCATAAAGGGGGTAGTTTATGTCATTTCTGAAAAGTTGAGGGCTAAGATGTTAACTGCATGTTTAGTTTCTCAAAGATTGGGGGTGATGTGTGTATTTTAGCAAACTGCCTATTTATATAAAACTTTAAAGTGTTATTTTTGGATTAATGATATAAACTAATATTGCTATATATTATTTTGACTAAATAAAAGTAGATAAGTTGTTAAAATTATATAGGAGTTATATTTATATGAATTATTGTTGTTTTTATAACAAAGATAAAAGTGTGTGATTTGGTTTAATTAGATATTTCGGTTTATTTAACTAAATAGTTTAAATTGCTTGTAAATTGTTATTTTGAGTAAAGAGATTATTTTGTTAAAAATAAATAAGTTGGAAGTTAGTTTGTGAAATAATTATAAAGTAGACTTTTTAATAAAAATCCATATTATTGTTGATATTAAATGATTATTTTTCTAGAAAGTAGAAATTATTTATTTAAAATAAGTTTATAATTATATATGACTTGTTTTATTTAAATAAGCATTTTGTGAATTTAATTTGAGTATTTAATTGTTATATAGTGTATATATTTTCTAATAAATAAATAGCTATAATTGATTTAGTTTGAATTAACTTTTATAGTCATTTATAAATAAATAGTTTGTTTATTAGATTATTATTTTTCCATAAAATAAGAGTGTATAAACTTAATATTAGTTTTATTACTCAATAATTTTATGAGCTTGTATTTATATGAGTTATAATATTTTTGTAAGGAAAAGTGTTATTTTAAATTATTGTTTTATGCTATAAATTAATGGGGTTAAGGGGGATAATTTCAAATGAAAAATTAAGAGATATAGCATTTTTGCATACTTGCATAATTAGACTTGTAATTAATTTATGAATTATAAATTGTAGGTGAAGAATTCGTAGACGAGGGCTACGTGTATCTATAGGAGCTATCGTGACTTTTGTCGTGCTACTTGAGGTGAGTAAATATGCCTAACCTAGTGTGCCCGTCCTTCTTTCGTGTCCAATTATTTTTATGATTTTTACGTCTCAAAATGTGATTTGTGATTTAAATGCTTGACTTGATATTTCAAATACTTGTTTATGGATTCTTTTGAAAACTGTCACATGAAATTAATAATACGTAATAACGTAAAGTGGAAACAGTTGTGCGGTGGAACCATTTACAGATTCTTATTTATTGTGGTTATGATATTTTGCTCGGTTGCAATTGCCCCGGGCTGCTCCATGTACTCACCTCTCTGGCCGCAAGAAGTCTTAGAGGGGTGCCGGCACTTAAGGTCTTGGATGCATGGGATATGGTTGGTTCTATATTTTGGATTGTTCCCCGCTACAACTAAATAATAAACGTGGATTTTTCATATGGATGAGGAATGGACTTGATTTATCTTGGAAAATATGGAATTGGATTGAGAATATAAAATAATGAGTTGGATAATTTATATTGGTCATTTGAGATAATGTGTTGTTTACTTCTTTATTATTCCTCTTTTTATTAAAATAAAATATGCCTCTTTCCGATTTACATGTTGGGGTGTTTACTTGCTCAGCGTTTGTGCTGACTTTGGAAAAACTGCGGTCTTGTTTCTTTCCCCCGCAGGTCTAGGTGAAGGGAGCTCGGCTTAAGGGAAATATCGCGGACTCACCTAGCTTATCTAGTATCTAAATAATTGAAACACATAGACTTTGTTTCATCCTGTTTAATAGTATGTAATGTTACACTTTTGGAGACTTCTGGGTTGTAATAAATAAATATGTGATGTTTGTTTTGTTTACCATTTGTTCCCTTGCACCCGGGAGCAATCTCGGGCGCGGGACGGCATTCCCGTATCTCTCCCCACGGCGAGGTGCGGGGTGTCGCATGGTTATATCTGAGGACTGAGGGTAATGGGTCTCTTAAGCCCACTGCAGAGCCTGACAAGGAGATACGGCCCAAGGTGGATAAGCCATTAATTTTTTCAGCACAGCTAAGTGAAGGTCAGTCACTGAAGAAAACGAAGAAGATGATGCGTTATATAACGAAATAACGAAATACTGAAAATAAATGGAGAGAGAGAGTAGGAAGAGACTAGGTTTTAGAGAAATGATATTTATTCATTGATTAATACTGAAAGAGTACACTGCTTAAATAAATAAATATCATAATCCTAATCTAACGGGCCTACCCTACGGGCTGTACTAATTATTAAATAACATAACTAATTATAAATAAAATAATAAATAATTAAATGAATTATATTGATACGGGCTACTCGTATCATCTCCCCCACGCTTGAAAACCACATTTCCCTCAAGGTGGATGTTGAAAAATCGATAATAGTAGTCTTGCCCGGGTCGAATTGACGACAAATGATTCTGGCAAGCTGGGCTAGAATTGGATGGGGAGCGGGAATATAACTAGCTGGGTATATATCTCTAGGCTGATCCATAGTGTTTAGTGAGCTCAAGTAATAGTGCAGACCCCTTTTTGGTCCATTTGGGTAGTGCACAAAATAATTAGGCCCACTATCAGTTATAGAAGGAAAGAGCCCACCAAAGAAATAGACCCAATTGGGTTTTGAGCCCTAATTCTATCACCAGGAGGCAGTGCTCTCGACGAAAATTATCGGGGGCGGCCATGGCCATCGTTGGGACCCACGAAGGAGGTTGTTGGTTGCGTCGGAGCTGGTGCCATTTCCGGAGTAGCGACCTGGGGGTTCGGATCTGGCGGTTGTTGTGAGATTGGGAGGTTGTCGGATGGGAAGACGGACAATGGTGAGTCGCCAGAACAAGCGGTTCTGGGCAAAAAGAACGGCGACGGAGGCGTAGATTGGTGGGTAGGCGCGGCTAGAGTCGTTTGGTGGCTGTCGGAAACCACTGTTTGGCTGGCCGGTAATTAGAGCGGCGACCCGATGGCGAGGGTGGCGTCTGCGCCCTTTTTATGATTCAGGGTATTCCGTTTGCGCCGCCGTTTTCAGGAGAAGCGGTGGTCCTTGATGTGAGTTTGTCGGCATCGCAGGAGCTCCTGTGCCGCCTGCGACGGGAGTGTTGGTGGCAGTGGGTGGTCATCCGCTTGGAGGTCAGTGGAGGGAATGATGCAGATGGCGTGATCTGGATCTGCTGCTCCTTGTCTTCAATTAACGGCAGTTCTTCGGCTATGATGATGTGCTGGAGGCGACAAAATTTGACAGTGGAAATTAGTCGGAATTCTTTTTGACTTGCTTTGATGTTTTTCAGATCTGCCATGGTGATGTACCCACTTGTTAGAAGGGATGGTCTGCCATGGTGATATAGTTAATCGTTTCACCTGTCTGCTGGTAGAGTTTGTCGATGTCATCGATAAGCACCAGTTGGACAAGAGATCGAGAACGACGCAAGGAAAATCTTCCTTGTCCGCCATCCTCTCAATGAAATCACCAATTGATACGTTATACGTATCATAAATAACGAAATAAAAAAATGCTGAAAATAAAGGGAGAGAGAGAGTAGGAAGAGACTAGGCTTTAGAGAAATGATATTGATTGATTGATTTATACTGAAAGAGTACACTGCTTAAATAGATAAATGTCATAACCCTAACTTAACGGGCCTACCCTACGAGCCGTACTAATTATTAAATAACATAAGTAATCATAAATAAACTAATAAATAATTAAATATATAATATTGATACGGGCGACCCATATCTAGGGACTTCTCCATTAGCTGCAATCTCAGTGAAAAGACTAAGGGACAAAACTTGGTGGCGCTTACAGAAAGAATTCGAAAAGGGAAAGGGATGGAGGGGGAGGAATTTGAATCTTTTCGCTCGTGCTCGCTAAGCGTGCTCGAGGACAAACTTCCGTTTAATTTCATGATCGACAAACGTCTCAAAAATCACGTAAAACGTTGAATAGTAAACTATTAATATAAAGCCGATAACATGGTTGTCAGCGGCTACTGATCTGGTTGTGTTAGGTGGGTGACATTGATGGTGATGGTAATAGTGGAGGGTGGCACACATTTCAAATTTAGCACTAGTACATTATTTTGCATCACTCGAGTGAGAACATTTTATACAATAAATTATTTCTTTTTTCTTTTTTTTAGAAGAACTTGTATAAAAACCTCAAGGAGAGGGAGAACTGTAATTACAACGTTTAACAGAGCTAAACTAATCCAAAGTGGAGGATCCTCTGTCCATAAAACATGCGCCTGGTTATGCTTCCTGAAATCAGCAATTTGGTGAGCAACTTTGTTTCCTCCTTGCTTGACAAAATTGAAACTGCAGCTAGCAAAAGTGCTGGATTGAGCTAAAATATCTTCGATAATGTCCTCTACTTCAGTATATTCTTGAGCCTTTTGATTTCCTTTCTTCTATTCAGCTCCTGCGCAATGAATTTGAAGTCTCCTTCGATAATTAAATTTGTAATTCCCCTCATCATCCCAAGCTGTACACCTGCGAGGAAAGCTTTGGCCTCCGCTTCATTCGCTGATAAACATCGTCCAGAGAGTTTTGACACTTCTGCCACAAAATGCCCCTCCCCATCGCGGATTATAGCCCCTGCCACTCCCTTCCCTGTATTGCTATCCCATCCACCATCTACATTTATTTTGAATCTTCCAGTAGCTGGTTTCACCCAACAGCATGGCTGTGTGCCTGATCAAGAGACTGTCCCCTTTGTCGTAACTTGAACTGAGTTAAATTCCTAAACTCTCGCCAAGTGAAAACTTGGTTATATATTTCAACCCACAGAGAATAAATAGCTGTGAAGATTATCCTCAACTCCAAATCAGTCCGAGTAGCTAGCATCTTCTCGAGCCAATCTCAGAAGTCTATAGTTTCAACATTGAGGAAACTGGGATCAAAGAGATCTTGCCACACTATTTTTGCGTTTGGGCACCACAAGAAAATGTGTCGCAGATTCTTGTCATTATAGCTACATAACTTACACTTGTCGTCAACAGATACTACTCGACGATGAAGCGAGTTGCAAGTAGGTAGAGCATTTCGGGCGGCCCTCCATATCATATGGCTCACTTTCCTTGGGACTTTTACTTCCCAGAGTTTGCTAAACAAATTTGAACTGTTCACCGAGCTACACAAAGCAGCGCCAATTTTGTCCATTTTCATCGCAACATTATATCCCGAGCTGACCGTGTACCTTCCATCAAAACAGTAGCTCCATACCAGTTTGTATCTCTTAGGAATGCTAGGGATGCTGATATCTTCAATGGCTGCAATATCTACCTCCCAAAGCCACTGTTCATCTTCTCATTGTCCCATGTTCGAGTTTGTGGATTAATCAAGTCCGAGACTTTAAGGTTTTGATTATCCGAAATCACTGTAATGATCTTACCCGTTGCCGTTGATGGTATCCGTTTTTCCCTCAATCCAATACTTTGTCCGTCACCAATCTTCCACCGTAGTTCATTCTCTAAAATTGTCCGATCCGCCAAATAGTTATCCAAGCGTAGTAAGGTGCATATGATACAACCAGTATCGTTACTAGTAGCTTGAGGCTACGAATTTCTACCAGTAGTTCGTGAGACTACGAAAAACTACGAATAAAACTGAAAATAAACTGAATAAACTGAAAAACAATTCTCATTCCCCTATCAATAACTGAAGAATTACACAGTTTAAATAGTAAAATAAACTAACCCTAACCTAGACAGTTTGACCTAGTGGACTTGGCCCGATCTAACTAAACTAATTAAATAAATAACTCGCTAACAAATAATACTATTTAAGTAAATATATAAATAAACGGTTGATGATACGGCTGTCCCGTATCAGCATAACCCTCTTTCGCACTCATAAAATTATCATTCGGAAAGTACTTTGCTTTAATTACACGGCTGCAAAGTGAGTTACTGTCTTGAATTAATCGCCATCCTTGTTTAGCTAGCATTACCAGGTTGAACTTCTTCAAATCTTTGGATTGGAGACCCCCTTCTTGATTTTTCTTATGCATCTTCTCCCACACTACCCACTTTATTCCTTTATCTTTGGAAGATTTATTCCACCAAAATTTCCGAATCAGCATCTCTAACTTATCACAAACTCCGTCCGGCAACTTGAAGCAAGACATCGCATAGGTTGGAAGAGCTTGTGCCACCGCCTTGACCAAAGTCTCCTTACCAGCTGCTGAAAGATTGCGCTCTTTCCACCATTTTAATTTGTTACACAACCTCTTAATCAACTTGTTGAAAGTAGTGCTCCTGTTTCGACCCATAGTAGTAGGTAGCCCCAGGTACTGATCGTGTTAAGTAACTTCAGGAATACCCGTTTGTAGAACACTGTAACGAATATAATCTGGAATGTTTGGCGAGAAGGCGACAAATAATTTTTCAAGATTGATTCTTTGCCCGAACGCTCTTTCATATGCTTGCAAAATCTCCATAAGCAGTGTGATATTTTCTGTATCTGCCTGAGAGAAAAACATAGAATCGTCAGCAAAAAATAAGTGGGAGACCACTGGTCCTCCCCTGGAGGTTGTTACCCCCATTAATCTCCCTTCTTCTACTTCAGCTGAGACAGAACGAGACAACATCTCACTACCCAAGAGGAATAAATAAAGGGAAAATGGACAACCCTGTTGCAGTCCTCTCTCAGGAATAACATGGGCGGTAGGGGAGCCATTGCTAAGCACTGAGAAGGTGGCCGAGGATACACAGTCAAGGACTAGTCCTCTTAAACAGATGCCAAAGCCCATATGGAACATGACTTCTTCCAGAAACTTCAATTCAATCCTGTCCTAGGCCTTACTCATGTCAACTTTCAACGTCATAAAGCCTTTCTTCCCCTTTTTCCTGGAAACGCAGTCAAAACATTATCTGAAATCAGACGCCCTGAGACGAAAGCGCTCTGACTTTCAAAAATCAACCCTGACAGAACACTCTTCAACCGGTTTGCAATACATTTAGCAACGATTTTATACATTACTGTGCATAAGCTAATAGGGCGGTACTCAACAGGCTTCCTCATCTGCTTGATCTTAGAAATCATTGCAATTAACGTATGGTTAAAAGCTTTGACTGTTTGGCCTTTGTTCAGCACTTTCAAAATTTATGCGGTAACTTCTTTCCCCACTATATTCAAATGTTTCTGGAAAAAGCCGGCATTGTAGCCATCACATCTCGTAGCTTTATCCGGCGCCATTTAGAACAAAGCAGCTCTCACTTCTTCCTCTTAATAGTACTACTCTAGACGCTCCTTGCCGGTCACTGAAATCATCTCTGCTGAGGGAAAGAGCAGCGGCGCATTGTCTTCCATATTCGACTTAGTAGACCTAAACAAATCAAAGAAACAGTTCTTCAAAACATGGCTAACTTCTCTATCAGTTGACCCCCAATTCCCATTAGCATCTTCTATTCCCTGAAAATTGTTTCTGGCACGGCGATAGTAGCTTTTAAATGAAAAAACGAGAATTTTTGTCACCTTGCTTTAGCCATTCGATTAGAGAGCGTTGCTTCCACATTGTCTCCTCCTTCTTTTGTATCTCGTTATATTCTGCAGTGACTGCCCTCTTCTCTTCAATCACATCCCGATTCTGTGCCAAACTGTCAAGGAACTATCCCCGTTCAAGTAATTGATTGCTTCTTTTCTTGACCGATCCAAAGGTATCCCTGTTCCACCTCGTGCATGAACTCGCTAGCCTGCTTAACTTGTCCTGTACCGTCCCTTCATGAGACGTCCAACTATCTGCAATGATAGTTTGGAAGTCCTCGTGTAATTCCCACATCTTTTCGTACTGAAATCTTCTTTTTCGTCTCCAAACTGAAGTCTGCTGCTTCCATTCAACCAAGATTGGAACATGATCAGAGTTTAGCCACCACAAGTGTGCGACCCTTGCCCCTTGACACAGATCCATCCACTGAATATTAGAAACGGCATGATCCAGTCTCTCACGAATATTGCTATCATCACTCTGATTATTAATCCACGTAAAAAGATTCCCTTGGAACCCCAAGTCCAACGAACCCACATCACTGATAAATTCCTTGAATTGCTCAAGCTGACTGAAACTAACCCCTGCTCCTCCTTCCTTCTCGGTAAAAGAGGCAACCGCATTAAAGTTGCCTACCACACACCACGGAAACTTTGGATGGGTTACCAACCTACGGTGCGATTCCCACGAAGTTGATCGATCTGATCTGTTAGGGTCTCAGTAGAAACTGGCGAACTTCCAACTTTGCATATCATTCTCTCCTTTTACAATAGCATCAATAAAGGAGTGATTGAGAACCTGAACTTGCATAATGTCTTTCCACAATAACGCTACGTCGCCGCTTCTACCTCTGGAACCATCTGAAAATCCGTTGTAGAAACCCAGCTTTGCTATTTTTTGTTCCATCTCCAACTTTGATAATTTAGTCTCCATCAAGAAGACCAAATTCGGGGATTTTTGCTTCACTAAATCGCGAAGCGATAGGAACGCACATGGGTTCCCCAACCCTTGTACGTTCCAACTCAATAAACTCATTGGGAGCGGCGGGGGTGCACCGCAGCCGCCGCCAATCTTGAGTTAAGATCTCTTGAAACGTTCTTGTTCATCATTGTCTTTGCTGAACTGTCCCCCAAAATTTCATTCTCCTGTTTAGACGGCGACTCATCTTCAATAACAGTCGTCTTTGTTGGATGGTGGGGTGGACTAAAATTCATTAGATGACCTTTTCTTTTCGCCGACTAGCTTTTCGTAACATTAATCGCAGTTTACTAGTTGTGCCGTTGAAATGATTGATTCTCGCAAGTATCCCCCCCTCCCTCTTCCCCCCCCCCCCCCCCCCCCCCCCCCGAGAATGTTAACATCTCTTTGAGCGTCTTGTGTCTTAGTAAATGTTCCATCGTCCTTATTCCCCACATCATCTACCACCATTGCAGTGCTCCCATCTTGATTAACTGTCTCGATGCTTGTTTGTAATTCATCTTCAACGTTCTTTTCCTTCGGCAAATCAGAATGAGTAACACTCTAAGGAGAATCACTATTATTTGTCCCATCTTCTCTGACCCCATTCGGCCCTCTTTGATGCCACCCTAGTACCGTTCTCTGGCCTCGTCTTCTTCGTAGCAGCCCTTCTGTAACTTTGCGGATGGCAAAGAAGGAAGTCACCATACCCATGCAACATTTCCCGCTGAACTTCGACCTGATATATGCCACAATCATCCCTCTTGTGCGTAATACAACCACACCATTTGCACATACACGACACGCGCTCATATTTGAAATCAATCCAAATATCTTCGTCTTTAACAACCAGATTAACCCCCCTTGGTAGTGGCTCATCGAGTGGTAGCCGCGCCCTTGCACGTATGAAATTGATCCCATCCTCGCTTTCAACTCTTCCATCTGCATACACCGTTTATGCCACAGAATCAACAATCAGCCTCCCCATTTCTTTTTTCATCAGATGTATGGGAATATTACTTAGTTGAATCCAGGCTTCAAACTCTTTGAACTCAACAACTTTGGTCTGGACGCTCAGCTTCCATGGCTTTAATAGTAGTATACTACCATTGAAAGCCCACGGTCCAACCGAAGTTACACGCTCCGTCAGGGGCGGAGCCATGTAGGGGCACGGGGGGGGGGGGGGGGGGGGGTGGGGGGGCACGTGCCCCACCTAACTTTCCCAGAGCCCCCACGGGATTCCTACTTTTTGATTTTTTTTGAAGTGTGTCCCTTTTGAATATATACTGGTGCCCCCCTATATAGAAACAAAAGCGTCCCTGGCTCAGCGGTAACGAGTGTTTTGTTAGACTCTACTGAGCTGAGTTCGACTCTCAGCACCAGCGTTTTTCTTACCTTCTTTTTGAAAAAAGAAGTGCCCCACAGTAATTTACATGAAAGCCCGTACAATTTTTAAGAAATTACACAAACGACCTGATATTAAATAAATTATGTTAATATAGTTTAGCTTATAACTTTTAAGCCCTCCAATCCTTCATTCCTCCTCCTTAATCTTCAATCAATTGTTCTTAATTATAAAAATTGTTGCTGTTCATGAATATTGATTGGATGTTTTTTCTTCTAATTGATTGAATGTTTTGACAATTGAAATTGAATTTTTTGTTCTTTTCAAAAGATACCGAAGAGTGTTGATGATGTAAAAATACAAGTTTTTGAAAAAATTGTTGGTTATTCTTCTCAAAAATCAATCGTAGGTTGTGAAATTGATTAATAAACTGTTGAAATTTATGAAAAAATATACGAATTCGATGGACTAAGATTAAAAAACCTTTGTTTGTAAAAAGATAAAAGTTTTTTGGTAAAAAAAATTCTATGATGATATATAATAACTTTTTGACGTTTATACGTAATTTTTTTTTTATTTGTGCCCCCCCTTTAGCCAAATCCTGGCTCCGCCACTGCGCTCCGTGCTAGCTTGATCCGGAAAAACAGATAGGGATGTATTGTGATCAACCTCAATCATATTGATTTCATTAACTCTGTTTCAAATCTTGCAAAAAACCGGTCTCATTGTTGAACCCACTACCTTCTCCTTAGCCACCAAGAAACCAATCATGACATGGCCAAAACTTTCTTCCGCAGGTTTGCAATATTCATCGTCAAGGATGACCCTTCTCTTCTCCTTCTGGGTGTATTCGGAACTAGCCATGGTAATCAGTGCAGAGAACAGCAGATTCCGGCCTCAAGGATGGCGAAGAAACGATCTCCGAAGAATTGGAATGACGGCAACAACCCTAACCCTAGCGAGCGCCTTGGAAACACTTCTCCGATGTTTCCGAAGCATTTAAAAACTTTATACAATAAGTTATTTCAAGTACGGAATGAATTGTTAAAAGACGCCAGAGACCAAAAATACATTTTACATGAAGGTTTTTGCTACCAGAACATTCATGTCAATACATTTTGAACTAGTCAACAATTAAACATCCAATAAATCTTATTGTTACCTAGATGTGTGTGGATAATAAATAATGCTGTTAAATTATTAAATGACTACCGTCTTTTTATAAAAGAAAAATGACTACTGCTTTAAGTTAGAGTTGAAATGAAAAGAAATAAACAAAATGTTAGTCCAACTTCAGTTAATAAAGGCTCATCCTCCAGTCACCCCATTTGAACACTATATAAGTCGTTTACAAAATTTACGAGTCAGTTTTTGCGAGAAGTATTTTCTATTCCATTCGTTGAAGCTTAATGAGTTTACTAGGCCTTTTTATTTTTGTTAGTGCTTTGAGCTACTATAATGGAGTCACGGGTGGAAAGAGTTTTAAGGTAAGGACTTAGTATTTATACTATGATAAACTTCTATGAACAACAATTAAACACAGAATTATTTGGTTGTGTTCGTTGTAGACTCGATATGGTGATATTTATGATTGTGTTGATTTCTACAAGCAGCCATCATTCCACCACCCCGTGCTAAAGAATCACAGTTTTCATCATCTGGTTTGTCTTCAATAACTTTTAGTTTTATAATGTTAATGCACACACTTTTTTCCTGAGAGAATTGCATTCATATTACTTGAATCCAAAAGTAACCAAATAAATTGATTTGCAGATGAGACCAAGTTTTCTTGTTAAGAGCACAAATGAAAACATACCCACAGGAAATAATAGAGCGAAGATGGAGGGTTGTCAAGTTGGAACGGTTCCTATTAGAAGAATCACGAAAGATGTTCTGAAAATGGAGTCATTGGTCGTGGTTAATGAACCATCGGGAACATATGTAAGTTGTGATCGAAAATTTATTCATGTGTACTCTACATACGTGGAAATGAAAAATCTGATTTAATTAAAGGAGAAATAAAAAAACTCGTACCATTTTAATGGTTTATTGTTTTAATGATTAGGATGCTGGAGTTCGAACAAAAGTAGGATCATCCAGATATGGTGGAGGGGGTTTTGTAGTAACTGTATACGATCCCCCCTTTGTTCAACCTTTAGCATATAGTGAAGCCAGAATGAAGATTTCAAGCGGTACTGATGCTATACAAGTTGGATGGAGGGTAAGTCCAACTCATATAACAATTTTGAGAACTAGTATGTCATCAATGCAAAAAAGTTAATTTTCCTTAATGTTTAGTATTTGTTTTTATTCCACAGGTTGATCCGTCCCTTCAAGGTGATAATCTTACTCGCCAATACATATACACAGATGTGAGAATATTTCTTGGATTAGTTTATTAGGTAACTTGATGATTCATTACTTCTTATGTAACTGATTTTAATGATCCTATTTATCGTGGATCACCAGGCAGGTCAATCTCACTGCATTAACGCACAGTGCGGATTTGTAATTACAAACCCAAAGATTCCTATTGACCAAGTTCTTGAGCCTGTATCACAACCTGGCGGAAAAATTTGGATTGGCCGATTCAACATTACTAGAGTAAACGAAATAATTTCTCTCATTTTAATGCTCATATGCCACATATGATGTTTGAAGTACTGATATTTTTTTGATAATCAGGACAAATCAAGTGGAAATTGGTGGTTAACATATTCCACCGAGGAGTTGCCAATTGGGTTTTGGCCCAAAGATATATTCACCAAATTAGGAGACTTGGCCTCAAACGTTGAATGGGCAGGGGAAGTGTACAGCCCCCCGGGTGTAAATGAGCCACCAATGGGATCTGGATACCGGCCGAATATTGATAGCACACACTATGTTGCGTTCTTTTTATATATGACAGTCGTTACTGAAAATTATACTTCTGTTTATGCCGATAACTTGGAAGAATTTGCAACCGATAGAACGTTATATGATGTCAAGGACAAAGGTAACGGCGGTCTAGTGAATGGTCATTATGCTTTTTTTGGAGGAGCAAGATATTAGGCCTTCAGAGTTTGAAGTAAGATTTTCTAATTTAAAAATAAAATTTTGGAGTACTACTATGCTCGCTTTGTCTGATCGATATTGATGCTCACATGACTAAATGATGATCTTGTTCAAAGTTAATGGTACAATGATAGCTTGAAGCTATCACACGAACACACACGGTACACAAACACGAACACGAATACTAGGATTTTGCCTCAAAACAAACTTAACGGCATGCATGGCTTCCGTTAACTCCCACGTCAAAACTCAATTGGCAGGTTAGTTACCAGGTGCCACGTCCAACCACAAAGTGCCACCTCACCAAAAACTACCCAGTCCATTTCATTCCCTCCCATCTTACCCTTCAGCAAGTCTTATAATATCTTATCCTCTTTTCTTTTCTTTTCTTTTTTTTATAGAACGATCAACTTCATATTTCACACGAAACCAAAAGCAAGTCCAAGTACAAGAACTCGACAACAACAATGAGAAACGAAACTACTACCATAACTACAGGAAAACACAACTACTATTAGATTACAAGGAATGATTATCAAACATAGCAAGTCTGGTTGCACTGTGGGAATTGGCGACCTCTACACGAGCAACCTTTGTGATACTACAAAAGGAGAGACTGTTGATGGCTTCACTGATGTTTCTAATCACCGTGGAGTCATGCACAACCGATTTCCGAGTCCCCTAAAAAGGAGGCTGTCTATAGTGCGTCCCTAATTAGGGTTCCTGACAGTTTTTTTTTTTTTTTTTTTTTTTTTTTTTTTTTTTTGTGGGGCCCGCTATTACAGGACAAAAAAAATTACCCGCTATAGCAGGTAACCTCAGATGGGGATAATGTTGTTAACAGTTTTTCTTGCTTTAGATAAAGTTGTTAATGTCTGCGAAACACGTAGATATAAATGTTTACCTTAAAGTTAATAATTTAAAAAGATAGAAGGAACTGACTCAAATTTAAATATCACGGTTAATAGTTTGATTTTTCTTGTTAACAAATAACGATGAATTAACTACAAGCAGACCAATATTAACTAAATGTCCTTTAAATGCATGTTTAAAGATTAATAACAGAATAATTCCACAGTAAAATTAAAAGGAGATGGTACTTGTTCAGAATCGTCTCCCGGATCGTCTTTCTTGTCAAGAAATCACGAATAAAATCACTCTAAATAGACCTAGATCATTCATGCTTGTTTTTCTTGGACTGACTACTTGATTGAGACCAGAAGTATTCATCTTTAACATCAAACTCAAGTGGTATTTGTGCATAATCGTCTTCCGGATTGTCTACTTGTTAGACGGAGTCCACCGGAGGATTGGGGCGTGTTATCCTGTTGTGTCCAATCTCCTTGAAATTGCCACACCTCTTTCTCTTGTCTTTCGTGGGTCTTTTTTGGCATTTAGTGTCCGGAGGGTTCGGATTCTTCACATGGGCATAGGGATTTTCTTCCTTCTTAATCTCTCCTTGTGTACCCTGAAAAGATTTAGAAATCATTCTCTGCATCTTCCGAATCCCGTCGGACATATGCTCTTTGAAGAACTTAAGTGTCTCGCCTGAAGTACAACCCAAATGGTGATACAGTTGAACTTCGCTCCTCGTGGAACCCCGGCGCAAGGCTTGCATATCTGGGTCATCACATTTATTACCAGCAGGCTCCTTCATTGATGGCTCAGTTCGGTAGAATTCTTTGTCAGTTTTTGTCCACCTTTTGGCAATTAAAGAGGTTGGGATCTAATGTCCAACCTTTAGTTTCAGAACAAACAACATGTGTGCAAATCATATACGATGTTTCCCAACGAAAACAAGTGCATCGGAGAAGCCTATTATCCTGACTACATTGAACAACTTGCTGAAGCAAGAAAAGATAGGGTGGTTAGAAATTAAGAAGAAAATGAGAATACAAATGAACACAGGGATAGACATATTGTAACCTCGTACTAAATAGAAGAGGACAATAGTTCACAGACTGTGACATTAATAATTTATTGTAATCCTTTAACACTTAAGATATCAGTACTAACAGTAAGGAAACATGATAAGATTATTTGGCAATAAAAATGCAGTACATGAGTACATAGTATATAAGTATGTAAATGGAAGCAAATGTACATACCAGAGATTTCTTGATTTGACCTTTCATCACGTAGAACAAGTCCAAGCTATCTTCTGTAACAGTTTTGACTTCCAACACTCTATAATCATCACCCTTTCGAGCTTGTATCCTAAACATGTTGAAAACATTTTCGGTGAAGACCTCTGCTACATGGCGTTCGAGTTCCCTGAATTATGTCGTTATCACGGGGTCTGATTGGTCGGAGCGATGGTGTGCCTTACGCTCGTTGTTGCGTAGCTTGTCAACCCCGGTCGTGAATTCCTTTCAAGCATTGGTCAATTTTTCCGAGAAGGACATAAAATCCTTGATGAAACTGTTGATTCTCTTGCATCTTGAGGTCGTCGTTTGCAAGGCGAAAAAATGATCCTTCAAGTATGTCTCTGCCCACAAGTGTCGATTCATATATGTGACCTGGACCCAATTCCTATCAGGAATGTCCCATTTGTTAACTATTGCATGCCAATCATCATGCCAAAATTTTCCAGGTTTCCTACTACGCAAGCATTTTTTAAAATCAACCATGAAGGCTTCTCCCAACTTCAGATTAGCCTGGGCGTTCCGACAAAGATGCCAAGAACACAGACGATGTCTTGCCTCTGGGAAATTTTTCAAAATAGCATTTCTCATGGCCAAATCGCCATCCGTGGTGACGGACAAAGGCTTATTATTCATTACCTTCATCAGACACTTCAAAATCCAATCATACATTTATGTTGTCTCGTCATTGAGAAAAGCACAGGCAAAAATAGTCGTCTGGTAGTGATTATTCACGCCAGATAGAATTACAAATGGTTTTTGATACATGTTGGTCTTGTACGGTGCATCAAAAATGAGTACATCACCAAATCTCTTGTAATCTACCACTGATCTCCTATCACACCAGAATACACTTTGAAGCTCATTATTTTTACCTGTTCTGAACCTACAAACACAATAAATAATTCTTAAGGAAACAGAAAGATTAGTTAATTAAAAAATGTTAACTATAAAGTTTTTGCGTGTACCTTTAACAGTTTAGAAATTTTTTTTAACTAATAAGTAAGCAATTACCAGAATAGTAGTTAGACGTTAACATATAAGAGAGCATGTTAAATAGTTTAGAAGTTAATCTTACTCGCTGAACACGCCATAGTGACTGTGCTTCAAACTGTCAATGTACATCAAGGTTTGCTGCCCATCTCCTTCATTTGAATATATATTGTCCAGAGAAGCCATTTTATTGTAAAGATCCTTCTGTACGTGTGTAACCCAACTGGCAATAACCACCGGCTTGTTTAACCATCAAAAGAAAACTTTTGGCAATACTTGATACCCACCTCCTTCAAAGATCTGATGTGTTCAACATCAGCCTCGCTGACCTTTCGGTGTGACCGGTGGTTGCTCGTGCATTGTGGTTCTGAAAGTTCGTGTGAATGACCGGGTTCAAATTGAACCACCTTAAAAAGCTCTGTAGGTGAAGTTCTTGATATTTTTATACGAGCTTTGAAGACACACCTAGTGTTTCTAGTATGCTCCCGTTTCCTATTTTCTTTGTACATGACCTTCTCAGAGCGCAAGCCTTGTCGGGCACACACGTAGATACTTGACTTTATGCATTCTTTCCTTTTCGGGTCGAAATACCTGCGGTTTCACCTTCTAATCCCAAAGCCAAGAATCAGTGCGTAGAGGTTGTACCAGTCATAAGCCTGAACCTCATTTTCAAAAGTCATTGCCATAACATCTTCCTTGGAAACCATTATTCCTGCATACAACTTAAAATTACTATCTACATAACTTGAGTCATTAACTTAAACTTTAAGATCGCATACGTAGTATGATCTCTCCATTTGGAACTTTCAAAATAGAGTTTCTGGTTGTATCTTCTTCATAGTTCTCTGTAAGAGTGATGCCCAAACATTCATCTTCATCCAAGACCTCAAAATCGTATTCTTCTTCCTCATAATCAAGATGCAAAGATACCAAACCTTTGCCACGAACTCCACTCTCACAAATTTCGCTCCCTCTAATCTGAAATTGGTTTGTTTCTCTCTTTGGTTCTCTGATTAACTTCCTTCTCACCCTGATATTCAAAGAAGAAGACTCCAACCACCAAATAGTAGTATTGCACTATTTTGGAAACAAATTTTATAAAGACACGAAGAATGCTTTAAGTTATTACCTTAAAAACTACGAAATCTCTGAAAACTTTATCTCCTCATTAATATATGGATGTAATATAATAAATTCCTCAGCTACCAAGACCGTGGTGTCAGTGAGTTGAAACTCTAACATTCTTGAACTTAGTTTTAAGATTTAAGATAGCAGCGTTAATAATTTAAAGAGAAACAATTCACTAAGCTTATTTTGTAGGCAGCAGAACCATTCAAGGCCTAACATAAATGAACCAGACCAACCATATACTTAAATTCTGGCCACTTTGCAGGAAAAGCTGAAGATTCATCAATGTTGATTTAACTCTGCTAACTACCAAGCCATATGAGGTGTTCATATGAAAGGGTTCCATCCTATCTAAGAATGTGAGATACCTTAAAATAGCAGATTTTTAAATAAACTCTCGTTTAAATAAAAATTGTTTTAAATAAACTATCCCAACAACAAAACGTACATAACCCAATAAGGTAAAAGTTGCAAAGATAACAAATAATCAACTTAAGGGCAAAAAAACACTTGAAAAATATAGAACTACATGTTATATACCAGGAAGATAAAATTTTCAAAGCTAACAAGGTACATTTCAGGACACATGGTGACTCTTAGAGGTTACTCAATTGATGAAAAACAAAAATATATGGTATTTTTTAAAGCTTATAGGTTTTAAAAGTTTAATGTGAAATTTTAGCGCAATAGAATGTAGTTCTAGGCCTTCAGAAATTTCATTGTTCAAAACGTACATTTATCTAGTTTTCATTCATTTTCGGCCTCTTTTAAGAAACTTAGAGGTAGATAACTTAAAGCATTAATATATGACTCCAACCATTGCAAGGTTGATGGTATATAGGGGGCAGGGATACTATCACACACACTCAATCGATGAAATAAACCAAAATGACGGTTGGAAAGCCAAGAACTTGTTATTAACACTTTACTGTGAATTTATATCATTTAGTTTACAATATAAGTTATTAAGATGGCTATACGTATGTATTTGTAGCTAGAACACACTTTCACGCCTGGAGAAAACATAAGGGAGCTACCATTTTCAAAAATGGAGGATTAAAATCTGGTTTTGTTTGTAGTTAGTCGGAAAGAACAATGTTCCAATGTGTACACATTACCCAAATTGAGTTCGATTGATGTCTATGCATGTCATGGGTGCCACCATTCAAGACCGATTGACACTATATGACTTCCTAATACCATGTGGATACTTGGGACACGTGGTGATTTTTCACAATGTTAAGTCTAGTAATGTTGATAGTTGTTTGCAACCTATTCCCCGTTGCTCACTTGTCCAAGTTGGGGTTGACTTCAAATCTATCTAGCTCATTTAGATGACATAATTGTAACTTTAAAACACATTTGGCATGCATGGGGCACATTTCATGACTGAACACGTCAAATTCTCTAGTTTTCGTCAATTTTGGGGCCTTTTAGGTAAATTAGAGAAATATAACTTGAATTATTTTAACAATCAATCCCAAACATGAAAGTTTTGTGTCATAAAGGACACATGGTGACTCCCTGAGTTATTCAATCGATGAATAAATAAAAATAAATTTATTTTTAAAGGGATAAGTATCCTAAAAAATAAGATAGACTGGTCTCTAGGGTTTAGCATTGTGGAGATTATAATCAGTTATTTAGAAGGAGATATTAAGACACATTCAACTCCAAACGCAAAGATGCCAATACTTGTGTTTTTGGAGGTTGTACACACTGTTATGCCTGGAAAAGCAGAAGGGAGCAACCAAGTTCCCAAATTGAGGACAAATTTGGATACTTAGGCCACATGGGGCATTTTTTGTTTGTTTGTACACATTGTCATGCCAATCACGGGTGCTATCTCAAACACATGTGGCTAAATTTAATATAATTAGCTAATAACACTCAAATAATACCAAATAACATCTATTATGACAATCCACAAACTCAAGAAACAAAATATATGTATATATACATTTATATTTATATTTTATACATTAAGAATGAGGGATTAAAAAAAATCGTATATGTGCTTATAAATTTAGAAAATTTTGAATTTTGAAAATTTTGAATTTTGAAAATTTTGAAATGAGTTGTCCCATATAATTCAGTACATGACAACCACCACAACTGAGTTCACACCCCACGATGCTTTGCACTACCCCCATTTCTACTGAGTTCTCTCTCTCTCTCTACAGTGAAATTTCTCTCAATTTTCTCAAACTCTCTCTCTCTTTTTCTCTCTCCAGTTTCTCAAATTCCGCTTTACCTTCCATCTAGGACCCGAATCCATGGCGGACCAGGAGGACACAGGCGTTGTGGAGCAGATTTCACCTTCCAGAGACATCGAACAGGTGATTTCAGATCTAAACGGTGTTTCGGTCGAGGAGAAGGTTAGTCCCGTTCATTTGGAAGTCCATTTGACTTCAAATCCCCTCTCTCCTGTCTTGAACCCAACCGAGGTTCGAGGATCTAGGCCTCAAGAACCCGTAGGAGATGTCAACGGACAAGATGGTGCCGCCGACATAGAAGAGGGGAACCCTAGCAAAGCCGAAATTGGAGGACGGGATTCACAAGAGGAGGCAAAGGAGGCAGAGGAGGCAGAGGCAAACCCTAACTCCACTGATGAAATCAATAGAAAAACCTGGGTAGATTCAACAAAATTCCTTCCTTTATCAATGGTTGAAGTACCAATGTTCGAGGATGCAAGTGGCATGATCGAATTGGCGGAAGCTGCTGCCTCAGTTGAGAAGAGAAAGAATCCAGAGAAGGAAAACATTGAGAGGAAGAAGAAAGCAAAGAAGCAGCTTCATTTCGCTTCAGAGGAGGACAAAATTGAGAACATCCCAAGGAGGTCACCCCAGAAAAAGTCACCCCACCAAAACCATTGAAGAACAAGGGGGAAAATGGCTTCTAATGGCAAGAGTTTGAAAAATGAAGTGAAGAACATCCAACACACACCTGGATTTGACATGTTTATGTAAGTAATCTTCATTAAAAACATTAAATTTACTATTGATTTTATATATATTACAATTGCAATTGCTATCTAAATTATTGCTATATCAGCTTTCAGTAGTTTGTTATGTTGACAATGAATTGTTAATATCACTATCTTACTTATTAGATTTTTTTTACGACTATTATAGATCAAGTTTCTTTTTCATTAAAGGAAATTACTAAACTTTTAAAAATGTTTACATATAACAGTGAGGAGAGGAGATTCGATCTGGCATTTCCAGGGAAGGATGTGCCTCCCCAAATTATGGTACAGATGTATGCACTATTCTGCAATTTACCACATGAGCAAAGAGATGACTACGAGAAAAGAGCCTTGGAATCCTCAAGCGATGAGGATCATGATGTAAGCCAATACAGCTTTGAGAAGAGGCATAATAAGAAGAAAAAACAGGATGAAGAGCAAGATGATGATGATGTGGAGTCAGATGAGGAAGAGAAGGAAGAGAATGAAGAGAAGGGAGATGAGGAGGAATACAAAGGAGAGGAGGATGAATACCTGAGAGATGAATTGGATGAGAGTGATGATGAAGCTCATCATGGCAATGCCATGAATGCTTACATCAGATTCAAGTATGATTTTACTCTCGCAAAAAATTTGTTACGTAATGTTTCTATTTTTCTGCAATTAACTTCATAATTATTAAAATCTCAATCTAATATATTTACGGTCCTTTATGTTAAAGTTTGCATGTTATTAATTTTAATTGTTTGTTGTTGTTTGATATAAGTTATGTCTCTATAATTTAAATTATGGGTTGATTTTCATAATTTCTGTAGAAATGTGAAGATGCACAGGCTTCGGAAAATAGACCCTAGAATAAGGATGACCAAATAGGTCCTAGAAAGTATCAACTTGGAGTGGGCCTGCATGAATAATATCCAGAAGGAACCTTATCTCACAGCAGCTGCCAAAGAAAAAAAACAAGCGAAAAAGGAAAGGTACTTTGAAAAGGAAGTCGACGGGGGAGAAGGAAAAGTTAAAGAAGAAGGCGGCTGAAGCCAAGTTGAAGGGTAAATCACAAAAAAGTTGAAGAATCCAAGGCGATTCCAGAGTTACATGAGCATGCCCTCTGTGCGCAATCTTTTTAAAGAAATGACAGTTGAAAAAATGCATGGATGCACGAAGTGGTCCGTGGAGGACTGCAGCACCTAAAGATCATGAAAATCCCAAAAAAATTCAACCACTTCATTTACAAGTGTTTCGATACCGACGGGTACTTGAAAGCGCACGGCCGCACCATGGAGATAACACCGGAAGTTTTCGGGTGGCTATTTGGAATCCGATGCTATGGAGAAACAGAGTTCCCTGAGGGCGATCCGCTTGTTCTACGCAGAGTTGAAGAAAGGATCGGCCTCGTCAAGGACAACACAACTTTCGGTGAGTATGTTTCGTGGTTCCAGGCACATGAGAACAGGCTGCTGTTAAATGATGAGTGGAAACAAAGAGTTGTTTGCTTGATCTTGGGTGCACTGGGAATGCCGATAGGACAAGCAGGAGTCCGGAGAGGTCTTGATAAACTTGTTGTTGATTTGGAGCACCTGAAAGAGGTAAACTGGGCAGCCTTATGGCTTGATCACTTCAGGACACAACAAGCTAAGGCTCAGACTGGGATAACCCTTCGCGGAACTAGTTGCGTGCTGATTCTTTTGGTAAATCTCTAACTATGTTTCAGTTATTTTAATCATGAAGTTTAAAACATCAATACCTATTTCTTAAATGCTTCCTTCTTAATTTTACTTTTCTATCTTTTGTACATGGAAAAGTTCTGCCCAAAGTTTCTGGAAAATCCAAAAGGATGCCAGGAAAAGGAAGAAAGTCCAAGGTTGAACAGATTGACAAAGAGCATTTTTTGGCCCTGTGGAAGGAAAAGGAGAAGGCAGAAGAGAAGAAGAAGGATAAGGAGAAAGAAGAGAAGAAGAAGGAAGAAGAGAAGAAGAATGAAGAAGATGAGAAGAAGGAGGAAGAGGAAGGGGAAGAAAAAGGGGGAAGAGGAAGGAACTCAGAAGAAGAAAGTGAAGGAAAAGTGTGAAGAAGAATTAAGAGCTAAGAAGAAGCAGAAGATAGAGGAGGCTGAGGAAAACTCTCCGATGAAGGTGGTCTACACAATCAGCTCCAACATTTAGGTAAATGTGTTAACCTTGTTAACTAAATGTTTGAGTTTTTTTTGAAGTTTTTACACCCCTAAGGATTTTGTCGATTTATTAGGTGGCCTCTAATGTACCTCCCCAGAGATTCCTTGTTCATGGTTCTCCGAAGAATCCAAGGGGAAACTTGGTTGGGACAGTCCGGGGAAAGGCAGATCGGATCATTAGAGTGTCTTCGAGGATATCGCTGTATAAGAAACACATGAATCCTAATGAATTGACATCTCTCCCACCTATGCCTGAAGCAGAACATTGATAGCTCCATTACTACATGTCGCACAAGTTTGAGAGCTCGTACGATAACAACAGCAAGAATTTTAATATTCTACCGGAATGGGCAAAGTAAGTTTTATTTACATTCAAACTTCCTAAATAATTCATATGTGTGGCATGCATTATGTTTGTACTTATGGTTGTGTATGCTATATAATCTACAGTGAGATAGTTGCTGACATGGGTGGTATGGAAAAAATGACGAGGTCTTCTGCATGGCGCCTCCGCGATGAAAATCGGTTTGACGACGAGGTGATGGATGCTTACATGCTATTCCTTCATCTTCATGAACATGGCTGAGAATTCGAAGGAATCAAGCGGATTTGTTTCATCGGCACAACTTATACTGTAAGTTCATTGCCTTGTATGATATCACTCAATTCAAAATTCATCTAGGAAAATACCTGATTAGTTATCATTCTTGTTCATCCCACAAAAGACCTCGAATACTTCAAGGCACACGATCACTCGGGAGGAGAGTGGAGCGAGATGGGATACGTAAGTCTTCTGATTAATATCAATACAAGCTACTTTATCTTTTGTATAAATTACTTTATATTGAATTTTTAATGATTAGATCGCCGTTCCGTTGAATGTCTATCACCTTCACTGGTTCATGATGGTTATTTCCTTTGTTGACAAAGAAATATTCATCTTGGACTCGCATACTAGCATGGGGTATACTGAGTTAGATGTTGCTGCCAAAATTGGGCAAATGCACATAATTCTCACCCTCAGAATACAATGATGACATAACACGCTGGTCGGTGTGGTACATGAACGACGATGTTCCCCAACAATCAAATGGGTAATAAGCGAACTACTTAATATTACTAACTAATGTATTTGGATATCTCTCATATATATTAAAGCTGCATTCTATGTTTATCTGTCAGGAATGACTGTGGTCCTCATGTCTGCCTCTTCATGAGTCATTTGAGGGACCTGATTCCAGTTCCAAAGAAGTTCTCTATCCGTTCTCCCAATCTCAGAATCTGGATTGCCAATGAAATGGCGAGATCGAGCTACAACTGCGTATTTAACCAGAATTATCAGGGGTTAAAGGAAATCATGGAGGATGAGGACCATCGGTATACATTTTACAGTTTGTACCGCAAGTATCCCACTGTTTCCTTTGTTGCATTGAGATCTGCAGATAAGAAGAAGAAGAAGAAGACGGCGGGGAAGAAGCAGAAAAAGTAAATTTATGTAATGTTGTTGTGGCTTTGTTTTATGAACAATGTTTCTGATTTTCGTTGTTGTGGGTTGTTTTGGATGTCGCATATTTTGTACAATGTTTCCTATAGTTTGACGAGACAATGTCTTTCATAATATTTTGTCTTGTTTTGGATGGCATGTTTTTTTTTTTTTTTTTTTGAAAAAAAGGATTGTGTTTGTTTGTGAACATGAACTTTCCAGTTTAGTTTACAACACATGGTGACTTTTCACAATGTTAAGTCTCACAATGTCGATAGTCGGTTACACCCTATCCCTCGTTGTTCAAGTCCCACAGTTGGGTGTCACCTCAAAACTCCCTGGCTCATTAAAATGACACAATTAGGACATTAAATCAATTTTGGCATGCATTGGTCACATTTCATGGTTGAACTCGTACAATTATCGAGTTTTCATTCGTTTTGGGTCTTTTTAGGCAACTTAGAGGAACATAGCTTGAAGTTGTTTCAAAATAACTCCCACACTTGACATTGTTATGTTTTTCAGGACACACAGTGATACCCTGAGTCATTCAATCGACGAAGAAACCAAAAAAGGGGTATTTTACAAGGATATATATTTTCAATTTTAAGATAGAGCCCTCTCTAGGATTTAGCATTTAAGAAGATACATGTATATGTTTAGAATGAGATCTTAATACTCAGTCAAATCAATACTCAAAGATGCCTATTTGTGGGTTTTTGGAGGTTGTGCACACTGCCATGCATGGTACAAACACAAGGGAGGCACAAAGTCCTCAAATTGAGTACAAAATTATGTTGGTGATGTAGTCAATGGGAAAGAACAGTGTTTCCAATGGGTACGCGTTACCCAAATTGAGTTTGATTGACGTCTATGCATCTCATGTGTGCCACCATTCAACACATACTATCCCTATATGGCCTGTTAAGACTAATTTGGATAATTACAACACATGGTGACTTTTCACAACTTTTAGTCTCACAATGTCGATAGTCGGTTACACTTTATCCCTCATTGTTCAAGTCCCACAGTTGGGTGTGACCTCAAAACTCCCTGGCTCATTAAATGACACAATTAGGACATTAAATTAATTTTGGCATGCATTGGTCACATTTCATGGCTGAACTCGTACAACTATGGAGTTTTCATTCATTTTGGGCTTTTTTAGGTAACTTAGAGGAACACAACTTGAAGTTATTTCAAAACAACTCCCACACTTGGCATTGGTACGTTGTTCAGGACACAAAGTGACACCCTGAGTCATTCAATCGACGAAGAAACCAAAATAAGTGGCAGTTTAAAGGGAAATAGATTTTAAACTTTAAGATAGAACCCTCTCTAAGATTTAGCATTTAGGAAGATAAATGTAGATGTTTAGAATGAGTTTTTAATACCAAGTCAAATCAATATACAAAAATACATTATTTCTTTTATAAAAAATGTTATATTATTTCTTACTTTTAGAAAGATCGGTTAAATATTTCATACTAACGTTTAGAATTTTGTAGCACGTTTTGAAATTTTTGAATTTGATTCACGAAAAAAATAATTTGAAATTCAAAAAACTTGAAAGAGTGGTCGAATCACATTGAACCGCCTCAACTGCCACTCACAGCCCACCACGTCTTTAATTTCGGACCAGTTCCATTTGCAGAGTCCCACTTATTGAGTCCTCTACGGTTACCTACTCTTTCACTTTTCTGAAACTGACTCTCTCTCTCTCTCTCTCTCCAGTTTCGCAACTTTCCTCTTCATCTTCTCCATCTTCATCTTCTCCATCTTCATCTCTTCTCCTTCAATCTCCATACATAATCCATGGCGAAAAAGAAAGTTCTTCAAGAAAGACGATCCAAAGAACAAGATCGTGACGGTAACAGAGCCGATAGAAACTCTAGCACAAAGGAAAAAGAAAGGAGTTCACAGGAGGTAGGATACACTGATGAAATTGGTCGGAAGAATTTTGGAGATGGTCTTGATGCCATTCATTTATCAACGGTGGATTTTGAAATGGTGGATGCTGAATCTGACAAATTGACCAAATTGGCTGAGACTGTTGCCTTAGTTGAGAAGAATAAGAGTAAAAAGAAGAAGAAAGTTAAGAAGAATGAGAAAGAAAAGAAGGAAGAGCACATTGAGAGTGTCCCCAGGAGATCAACCAGAAATAATCCACCCCTACCAAAGGCGGTGAAGAAAGGAAGAAATTAGAAGGCTTCTAAGCGCAAGAATTCTGAAGAGGCAGATGTGAAGCATACTCCTGGATTTGACCTATTCCTGTAAGTATTCACCTGTACTTAACACTTTGTCATTCTTTTTTATCATGCTGTTTAATGAATTAATAACTCCTTAAAATCTAATTTTGTGACAATATTATCTACCTTGTCACTTTGTCCTAAATTAATCTTTGTTAATTGTCATGTTTCACAATGCACTGTTATCCCTTGTAACTTAATTGTGAGATCTGTAATCTCTGAAATTAAAATTGCCTTCTATGTCATTTAAAGGTTTTACTTAAGTTTTGCAATTGTGTACTTATGATAGTAAACATCAAAAATCTATCATGGGCTACAGAGGGAAGGATATGCCTCCCAAACTTATAGTACAGCAGTATAGAGTATTTCTCAACTTACCTCACGATGAAATAGAAAGGTAGGAGCAAAAAGGGATGGAAGTCTCTAGTGATGAAGAGATTGATATAAACCAATACACTGTTCAGCAAAGGACAAATGAGAATATCCTAGAGGCTGAAGAGCAAGAGGAAGATGAGGAGGATGAGGAGGGTGAGGTGGAGGATGATGTGAATGAGGAAGAACAAAATGACGATGATGAAGAATACAAACATGTGGAAGATAAGAGAGATGATGATGAAGAGATGAGGAGGATAGGGAGGAACAGAAGGAAGATGATGAAAATTACCAATCTGTGGAAAAGAGGAGGGAAGATGATAATGACGATGAAGCCCATCATGGCAATGCCATGAATGCGTACGTCAAATTCAAGTAAGTTTCTTCTCTAATCAATAATCTCGTAAAATTTTGTTTCACTTATGAAGCCAATGTCTACTATTCTGGACACTTGTTCTAAACTATTAACATCCCTTTCTAAACCATTATCTGTTCAGTCATCATAATTTGCATGTTATTACTTTAACTCTAATGACTGTCTTTGATTTTAAATGTTTGAGGGTGTGTGTTTAATGTTATGGATCTAGTACTTGGAATTGTAATTTAATTTTCTTTGTTGTCTCATCATTGTTGTAGAAATTTTCAGACGCACAAGCTCAAGAAACAAGATCCTTATGTGAAGATGACCGACGAGGTCAAGCGGAGGATAAACGATGAATGGAGTATGCTGACCAGTTCCCAAAACGAACCCTATCTCAAAGCTGCTGCCGAAGAAAGAAAGAAGAGGAAATCAGATGGCACTTGAAGAGAAAACCCACCGGTGAGAAGGCCAAGCATATGAAGAAATTGGCTGAAGCCATGTTGAAGGGAAAATCAAACAAGAAGCTGAAGAACCCCAGGAGCTTCCAAAGCTATATGAGCCTGCCCTCCGTTATCGCTCTCTTCAAAGATATCACAGTTGAACAACAGTCATGGTTGGACAAAGTGGGTCTTGGAGGACTAAAGCACATAAAGATTTCTGAAACCTCCGAGGCTTTCAACCAGTTCCTCTACAACTCATTTGACACCGACGGGTCCTTGACGGCTCACGGACGGACTGTGGAGATAACCCTGGAATTAGTCGGCTGAATCCTTGGAGTAAGATGCACCGGAACAACTGAGTTTCCGGAGGTCGATCCGCCGGTTCTACAAGAGGTGGTACAAAGAATTGGCCTCGTCAAGGACAACACAAGTGTCGGTGAGTATCTTTCGTGGTTCAAGAAGAATAAGGAGCTGTTCAATGATGAGTGGAAGCAGAGGGCTTTTTATTTGATCTTGGGGGGGCTAGGGATGCCGATTGGGCGACAAGGAGTCCTGTCTGGGTTGGCCAAACTTGTTGTTGATTTGGAGCACCTGACAAAGGTGAACTGGGCAGCCTTGTGGCTAGATCACTTCAGGAAACAGAATGTGAAGGCCCAGACTGGGGAAACCTTACGCGGAAATGGTTTCATGCTCATTCTTGTGGTAATTTACTAAGACTTTGTCCTTTATTTTGATCATACTGTTTAAAACTTTAACATCTCATTCTTAAAATCTAATTATGTGATTATATTTTCTAGCTTTTGTACTTGGAGAAGTTCTGCCTTAAATTTCTGGACAATCCAAAAGGCTGCAAGGACAAGAAAGCAAGTCCAAGATTGAAATTTTGGAAGACATCTGATATATCAAAGAGATGGAAGTATGTCCTTTTGAACAACAATGTGAGTCACATTTTACAGTAACCTTTGGTTATCTAACTGTTACTGTTTCTATCTTAAGTGTTAAGCTCCTTGTTCTGTTGTTCTTTGTAGTTAAAGCTGAAAAAAAGTGATGAAGAGCCAATTAGTGAGAAGGTTTTTGCACCTTTAATTCAATTAATTCTTCCACCAGGGGATTATTTGAAGGATATTGTGGGACAGCTGGCGGGGAAGTATGACCCAAAGACTCTCTTGGCCATGTTTGCGACTGAAAACAAAAACAAGAGAAATGCTCTATCTGAGGAGGAGAGGGAAGATGGAAGAAAGAAGATGAAGGATGAGGAGAGAAAGAAGGAAGAAAATGAGAAAAAGCAGGAAGACGAAGGAGGGAAAAGAAGAAGGGGGATGAAAAGGAGGACGACGAAGGAGGGAAAAAGAAGAGGGGGGGGGGGTAAAGAGCATAAAGATGAAGAACCTTCTGAGAAGAAGCAGAAGATGGATGAGGACGAGGTTAACTCTTTGCTGGAGGTGGTTCGCGACGTCAGCTCTGAAACTGAGGTAACTGATTTTTTTTTTTTTAACTTTACACCTAAGGTATTTGCTTACAATTTTCACATCTCGAATTACTTTTTGATTTGTTAAGTGGCATCCGAACCCAAGGAGAAAATTAGATGGTTCTGTCCGGGGAAAGGCCCTTTGGATCATTAGAGGGTCTAATAGGGTATCGCGGCGTAAGAAACAAAAGAATCCTGAGGAATTGACATGTCTCCGAGAGATGCCTTCCCTGGAACAATGCTGGCTCCACTACTTTATGAACCACAAATATGAGCATCAGTACGACGACAAAAGCGAAAATACCAGAGTTCCACTAAGTTTGCGAGAGTAAGTGTAAACATTCAAATTTCCTAAATAATTTATATAAGACACACAAATTTTTTTGTATTTATGGTTTGATTTGTTATTAAATCTGCAGTGAGCTGGTTGTTGACATGGGTGGCTATAAAAAGCTGACGAGGTATTCCGCGTGGCGCCTTAGAGATGAAAAGTGGTTTGACAGTGAAGTAAGTATTTATTTTTTTTTTTTATTTAACGGAGTTTCTTAAGACATCCTCTCCCATCATCATAACACTATTCTATTCATTTTTTAAACAATAAGGTGAGTGATGCATACTTGCAATTCCTTCATCTCAAAGAAAGCAGTCGCGAATTTGATGGAATCAAGCGGATATGGTACCTTGGCACAGTTTATGCCGTAAGTTCATTCCCTTGTCATTTGATAATATCATTCAATTTAAAATTCATCTACAAAATGGCATCATTAATTGTAATTCTTGTTCAGCCACAGAGGGTCTTAAATTTTTCAAAGTGTTCGATCAGTTTGAAGGAACGTTGAGCGAGATGGGATACGTAAGTTTTACGATTTCTATCAATACAAGTTGCTTTAAACTTTCATATTTTGTTGATTTTATTTTTATTTTAAATTTTAATGAAATATATTGCCCTGCCGATGAATGTTCATCGGACCCACTGGTTCATGATGGTCATTTCCTTCGTCGACAAAGAAATACTCATCTTGGACTCGCAGTCTGGATGTGGGTATGATGAGAGGAATGTAGCTAGAAAATTTAATCAAATGCACGAGGTGCTATCCTCCTACCCAGAGTACCAGGATGACATTAGAAAGTGGGTTGTGTGGTACATGAACGACGACGTTCCCCAACAACCGAACGGGTAATAATCTAATTCATTAAATGTAATTACTAATGTGTTAAAAGTACTATCTTATGTATTGAAACTGTATTCTGTTTTAATCTATCAGGTATGATTGTGGCCCCCATGCCTGCTTTTTCATGAAACCACTTGAAGGATTTGATTCCAACTACAAAGAAGAATTTTGATGTCCAAGTGGAGCAGCTCAGAATCTGGGTTGCTAATGAAATAGCTAGATCAGACTACAACCAACACTTTTCCCAGTTTTTTAAGGAGTTGATGAAATTCAAGCATGTTCAAGAGAATGTCTATGAGTTCCAGAACATGTACCAGAAATTTGATACTGTTTCTACGGTTTCATTGAAGTCCGGGAAGTCGCCGAGGAAGTCGTCGAGGAAGTCGGCGGGGAAGAAGGGAAAAAAGTGAAATTGTGTTATGTTGTTGGGGGTTTTGTAACATGAAGAATATTTATGTCAGTAAATGTTGTGGGTTGTTTGGGAGACTGTATGTTATGAAAAATGTTTCCCAATGTTGATGAGACAATGTTTTTTTTCTTATTATTTGATGTCTTGTGTTGTTTTCTGAAAAATTATTTGTGCTTTTTTGTGAACACAAACTGTACAGTTAAATTTATTTTAGGTGCATTTGGTGTTGGCCAACTACCCTCACCTACCAAAACTTAATTAATAAATGCAGTATTAGGTTATTACTTATCCATTCTAAAGTGTTAAGGTCTCTATCTTAACTGTAGATACCTGCATTTGTATCAACCAACCTTCCCACTGCCCGCTTTTAATACTATATCCAACCACTCTCAACTAACTCTTTATTTCTCTCTTCACTCTCAGATCTCATCAGTTCTCCTTCTCTTTCACCAGTATCTTCTTTCTCTCCTCAACCTAGTGTAAGCTCTTCACCCTCACCAAGCAACCTACCTTCATATTCAAGAGGAGATGCATCCCGGAGGTCAGGGTGTAGGCCTGGGCAGTGCTAATGTGGCACGGTAAGTCGTACCGCACATACGCCCGAAAATGATGGACGCGTGTTTTGGACTTGTGCCAAGCCTAGAGGTCAATAATGCAACTATTTCTACTGGGAAGATGAATTTCCCAGTCCGTGCTGTGCTCCATATCTCCAACAACTTCAGGAGGAGGTAACAACGTTGAGTAGGAGACTTGTAGGGGCCGAGAATGCTTCCAAATCCCACTCTTTTCATGTGAAACTGCTGTATGTTGTGATTTTTGTCATTTTCATCGTTTTAATTTCAAAGTAAGATAGTTTCCCCTCTATTCTGTTGTGTTCAGTTAGGTATGAGACTCAAAGGGGCCAAGAACACTTCAAAATCCTACTATTTTCATGTGAAACTGTTGTATGGTAATTTTTGCCATTTTCAACATTTTAATTTCAAAGTACGATAGTTTTTCCTATATTTAATTCTAATTCTGATGTGATTAGTTAAGGATTCAAGTTTTGTTAACAATGATATCTCAGTTTTTATCTTAAATGAAAGGGTTAATATCATAAATATTAAACCCCCTAACTAAAGCTTAATCAATGTTATCATTGTATTATCTTATTGAGATTAGTTCATTCTAAAGTGTTAACAATACTATCTAGGTTGAAAAGGAATCTTCCTGGGACCACATTTTTTGTCCGGTAGCTGGCATCTGGGACCCCTTTTTCGTCCGGTAGCTGGCATTTTCGTAATAACCGGCTAGTACCGGCTTAGCCGGTTACCACAGCGACGCACCAAAGTTTTGGCCTTGAAAAAGAGATGAGGCCACAACAGAATCAGTATTGATATTAATATTAGAGAGGCCATGATGCAACGCAAAGTTAATGCCATGTTCGATCACAAGTAGCCTGACTTGTAAGGCACTTGCGGCATTAGTCCTAATGCCAATAGACCAGTCCTTATTGTCAGTACTTTTCATGTAGAGACCTGCGACTGAAGAGAAAACTTCTATCGTCCCAAGCACCATCACATCAATCGACCAAGTTTGATCTGGCACAACTTCTGAATTTTTGACATAGCAAAGGAATCGAGATGAGGCTGTGAATTGAATCAGTTGGCCATCTTACAAGTAGCTTGATTGATAAGATCTTCCTCTTCCTTTATTTGGTTTTGAGCTCCCTCCACAGTGAAAAGAGAGCTACATCTACCCCTCTAAATGGACCACATGATATGGATAGCATGAATGTCCTTCGCGTCAGTGTGACCCCTGAGATTATCCTTAAAGTAAGCCACCATTGATGGTTTGTAGGCACAGTTTCCCCAAAGTTGATGCACACGACTACAGTTTAAGAAAAGATGAGAAAGAGTTTCCTTTTGAGCAGGGCATAGGCAACAGTTCTCCTCCTTTGTATTCAGCCAGTTGCTAAGGAAATGATTCGTAGGAAGTTTCTCATGCGCACATTTCCAAATATGAATTTCCATTTCTCTTGAATAGGGGGTCCTCCTATAGATCCCCAGATATTTAAGGGGGGGGGGGTCCTTGAAGGAAGCAATGATACCTCATGGAAGAAAGTTGGTAAAATCCTTAGTGCTAAGAAGATTAGATCCAGACTTAGTACTAAAGGAACCATCTCGAGTAAATTTCCAAATCAATTTGTCTTCCTCTTTAACTCTAGGGAGTTGGATAGCCAAAATCCATTTTGCAATAACATCGGGACACGACTAAGGATTTTCTCCCTATTCCAACATTGGCGATTGGCCTATGAGGATATCCATAAGTTGACAGTATCACTGACACTGACACTAATTGTTCCAATGATTTCCATAAGCGATAAGTTCAAATCAAAGATCCAGTTATCCTTGAGAATGTGGATATCTTTCCCGCAACCAACTTTCCACATGAAACCTTGTTTTAGAAGATCTCGACCATGGAGAATACTCTTCCAAGCCCACAAAGCATTACTGGGAGCTTCAGTAGCAAGAATTTTTTTTCCTGCAGTACTTTTGAAGCAAAATTCTCAAAACAAGCAAATATGGGTTACAGAAAATTTTCCAAGCTTTAGAAGCTAAGAGAGCCTTATTGAACCAATTAAAATTTCTGAGACCTAATCCCTCTTTAGATTTGGAAAGTCTAGGTACGTTCTCCGGGATTGTTTTCAAGGAGTTTTTCTTGTTTGGATTCCACCAAAAAGAGAGAATTTTATTAGATATCTCATGGTTAAGCGTTTTGGGAAGTTTGAATAAGAACTCACATAGGTTGGAAGGGTAGACAGGACCGATTTGGATAGGGTGAGACGACCCGCACAGTTGAGGAATTTACCTTTCCAACCTGCAACAGCTGAGTTAACTGAATTGTGCACGAATCCAAAAATCTCCATTTTTTCCTCCGGGTATGAGAGGCAGACCCAGGTACGTGCTTTTGGAATTGTTAATTATAATACCCAAGAAATCTGTAAAGATGGTGCCAAGATCAGGCAGAACATTAGGGCTAAGAATAAGAGATGATTTATCTTTGTCAATATCTTGCCCCGAGGCACCACATAAAGCTTCCAGGGCTTTGCTTAGGTGAGCACAAGATGAGAAGGAAGGTTTGAAAAAGACGTAATCATTTTCAAAGTAAAGGTGAGAGGTGCTAATGCCTTTTATGCAAATTGAGATTCCCGGACACAAATCATCGGAGGCATGTTCGGAAATTGACGCTGAATGAGCCTCAAGATAAAGAATAAAAAGATACGGGGAAAGATGATCACCTTGGCAATGGCCAGCCTTAGGGAAGACTCTCTCCCCGGGTTGCCCATTCACTAGAACCGAGAAAGATGAGGTTGAGACACTGCATGAGAAGCCGAATCCATTGACTCGGAAAAACGAACTTAAAAAGAACCATTTCCAAGAATTGCCAATTGAACCTATCAAATGTCTTACTCATGTCTAGTTTGAGGGCACCTAAGAAGTGATTCCATGAGGAGTGCGATATAATCCTAGCAAAGATCTCGTTAGCAAGGAGAGAACCATTGGAAATTTGTCTCCCTGGAACAAACGCATTCTGCTCAGGAGAGATAATGTTAGGTAGAATAAATTTGATGCGATTAGCCATGACGTTTGTAATGATTTTGTAAAGGTAAGAGAAAAGGCTAATAGGGAATATGAGACATAAGTAGGGTAATCCGTTTTAGGGATAAGGGCAGTGGAATAATAGGTAATTTCCTTCATCATGTAACCCGAGTTGAGGAAGGATATCATTTCTCCAACCATCGAATCCCCTATGATGTCCGAATTGCTATTGAAGAAATCCCCTAGGAGACCATCAGGACCAGGGGACTTAAAGGCTCCGATAGAGAAAGCAACTTCCTTAATTTCCTCTGAGAAAAAGGGAGCCTTGAGCACCAAAAGATTATAATGATAAATCCTAGGTGAGAGAAGAGACCAACATTCCCAATTGAGAAAAGTTCTTTTCTCAATGATGGCAACTTTGTGGAAAATAAAAAGGAGGTGCTTCGTGAGGAGGTTACACATATTACTCTTCCCATAGATCCATGATCCAGAGTCATCTCGAAAAGTTTATCCAGTCTGTTCCTGGCCGATCTTTTCCTACAGACTTTGTGAAAAAACCTCATGTTCCTATCCCCCTCCCTGAGCCATTTAACTTTAGCTCTTTGAGCCCAAAGAATTTATTCTTGAGAGAGTAATTCATTGAGATCACTACGAAGATGTCTCTCCAAAGACTCATTGTTATGAGTGCTCAAGGAAGAGACAATTCTCTTAGTTGGTCTGGGAACTCTTAATGCGTTAGCTAAGGGAACCAATGCCAGAACTTTTCCACCGTAAGAAACTCTGTCTAAGGACCTTGCAATGTGCCACAAATTGGAAGAAAGGGGAGCCATGGAAGTTCTCACTCCATACAGAGCTAATAATACGCTTGTGTTCCGGGTAGCGGAGCTAGAATGCCTCAAAGTGAAATCTCGAAGGTTTAGGGGTCGAGATTCCTAATAAAGAAAACACAAGGCCCATGATCCGAGACCATAATTGGGAGATTAAGGAGGTATGATATCGGGAAAGCGTGAGCCCAGGTTCGGAGCTACGTAGGTGCAAGGGGGGCAGCTGCCCCCCTGAAATTTGAAAATTTCTACTAGTACTCTCAATTTTATTGATTTTTAATGACTATAATTTTTGAAATATATAATTTTGCCCTCCTGAAATTCTAAACCGCCCAGTGGCGCAGGTGGTTAAGTGTTTCATTGTCAAAGTGTACTATACAAGTTCGAATCTCCTCGCTGTCAAGATGCGCCAAATGGAAAGTTTACAACACTTAAGAACAGTTTGGACCGTTCACTATGAGACTTTTAACTTTTGATTGTTGAATTTGACTTTTGACTTCGTGAATCTTGCCCCGGCTGACTTGATTTCCTAGCTCCGCCACTGTGTGAGCCCAATCACTGTTATGGAAACCGCGATCCAGACGCTCGTAGGTAGTAAAAGGAGGTTCCCTATTACTAGTCCATGTAAAGTGGCCCCCTCAAAAGAGATCTCAGAAAGCCCAAGGTTGCAAAGGAAGGATTTAAAAGAAAAAACACCCGAAATCCAAAAAGAGTTGAGCCTCCATTTGTCCACAGGCCCTAACATTTGGTTAAAGTCACCAATCAAAGAAAAGGGCCATTCAAAACAGAAAATTGAGACTCAATAAGGTTCCAGGTTTGAGATCTACGAGATGCACACGGAGCACCATATATACAAGCAAGGAAAAAACTACCCAACAAACAGTTAACTGAACAAAGAATGAGACTTTTAGAGGAGGAGATGATAGACACATTAATATGTCTCCTCCAACCAAGGCATAGACCACCTCAAAGATCCACGACATCAGATCTCGCACATGTGGGAAAACCCCAAGAGGCTATAAGAGCAGAACGAACTATCACTAACTGATCGAACATTTAATTTCAGTTTAGATTATTGAAATGTTGTGATCAAGGGTCAATTTGTGTGCTGAATGAACTTCCAGAGGATGACCTAGACCTCTTCAGTTTCAAATCTCAACATTCATGGCGACATCCGTGGTTGTTTAAGGAGTAGTAGATGGTACCTTTCACACAGATTCTTTTAGAACAAGCGTTCTCCTCCGCCTGCGCCTTTCTTTTGGTTCCTGCTAGAGAGGAACCAGTATGAGATAGGTGATAACTAGCATTCTTAATAGTCATCTAGTCAAGGAAATTAGTGTGATTAGGGGACTCAGTAGGTGAGTCCAAGTCTTTATACGCAAGAAGTGAGTCCAAGCTGTATCAATTTCCAGGTCCTCTACCATGCTCGGATCTAGATGTGATTCTTTTGGCCGCTGAGGGGAAGCACCAAACATGGAGGAAGCAAAATGGGCTCTCTTTGGGTTTGGGCTTTGATCATTCGGGTGAGGGTAAACTTTCCTCTTACGCCCAGAACATGAGCGGAGAGGCATGCTTTGAGTGGGCTGAGAAAATGGACCCCATAGCACTACTAGAGGTCCACACATAAGAAGAAGAAAATCCAGCCCACTCCCAAGTTGAGTCGAAGGCCACTGGACGACAAATCTTTACTCTTATAAAAGTATAAATAATGAAAAAAGTGTTCCTAATATTGTTAATACTAAAAACACCCCACACAAATTGTATATTTAGAAAAATACCCCAAAAACTATATTAAGATGCAATTAGGTACACACATAACCCAAGCAACCCCGTCGTTCTTCCTTTTTCTTCGAGAGATCTATTCGTTGTTCTTCGTCACGATGGCGTCTCGAACCAAACGACGCCTCGTCCCTCTTAATCATCAAACATTTTCTTTGATTCACATCGTTTCACGAAACAACTCCATCTCAACCCTACTTGTTCCGGATTGTGGAATCTACAAATCGTATATTTGTATACACAATTGCCTTAGCAACGTTCAATGGTAGTGGAATTCAAACGAATAAACCCGTTTGGGCGTTGATGAAAAGCATGGTAGATCTGGTCAAATATCTACAGGTGATGCATTAACAACGATCTGCCGAATAGTAAGGTTTGCTATGTCGTCAAAAGATATGACCTTCATGCTCGTGTGGGGCCTTATTACGTTAATGTTAAGTATGTCCATTGGTTTGTGTCCATAACACAACTCCATGTACATATATTTTAAATTGCCATTGATTAGCCGTATCAACTTCCTTCCCCAACGGAAGAAACATGTTCTTTGCTTTGTGGTCCTCTTCATTACTGGATCTGGTGGTTCGGTATCTGTTTGATTAATAAATTTTTTTTTTTGAACAATGTCAATTTGGTTATTAGCATTATGATTTTTTATGCGTTTTACACTGGTCAAACCCTTTTGGTAGTGTGTATTTGTTGTAACAATCTCCATGTGGTCTTCAGTTTGTCTGACCAAAATTCTTTCGCCCGATCTTCACCATCGCCAGGCACCGGAAGGTAAAAATATGACAAGATATAACTTGGAGTCGATTGCTTGATCCTATTCGAAAGTGCTTGTCAGAGTGACAAAAGCTCTGTTATTTCATATACCAAAGAATTTATACTCTTCTATATATGTATTCTGTTTTTCAAGCAGAAATTATTTTTGTGCCTTTCGCTCTGAGGCTCTGTTGGCTGTTATTTGGAGTATGAAGGTCCAGATAGCTTTCAAATCATCAAGGGATTTGGTGAGAAATTCTCTTGGCACATCTTTTCTTAACAGTACTATCTATATGTGTAAACTTTAATTTGTTATAGCGGACATCCCTTCTTTTCTACCGTTTATATTTCATTCATTTTGCTTTTTGAAACCCTTTCTTATGTGAAATAATCAATCTTACTCAATCAAGTTCCAGAGCTATAGTAGTTGGTGAAGTTGATATGTTATGTTAATTTTATTTATTGTAGTCATAATAGCTTATAATTTGTCAATATAAATCAAATTAGCAATGCTATGTTCTTTGTTTCTATTCAAATTAGAGTAAGAATTGGGATTGATTTCTAGAAGAACTAGAGGCCATAAGCATATATAGATCTTTGTAGATCTTTGTTTCAGATTGTACTGAAGTCCACTATTTTCATTGGGTTATCTTCAAACGAGTAACCTTTAGTCAACCACTTAGCCATCTTGGTTTCCGTATATCAAGTTCAAGGAAATAACATTTTCATAATTGAACGAACGCATTTTTCTTCATGTTCATAAGATCATGGAGTGGCATAAGGACATACATATGCCAAGTGTCATCTTGGTAGCTTCTGTTGTAGTGCCTTTCTTTTGCAATTAAAAATAGGGGCTGAGGCTTCTCATGCGAAGCGATACAAATAAAGGGTTGCAACAAGCTGCAGTCGTTGGCCCTCATAGAGGTTGAGGCGGTACTGCAATAGCTCTTTATTTTCCATTTTAGTGTGTTTTATTCCTTTGTTAGCTATCGACCCTTAAAATATATTTCTTTTTGGTATAGCTCCCATAATACCATTCGAGAACTTACTGATAGTCAATTCTATTAAATCTTTTTAGTTCCATTGTCGGGATTCGGGTGGTTTAATTGAAATCGGTAAATGCCATACTTTCTTTGGCATGGCATCACACTGGAAGGGTTTGAACTATTGTCTCCAATTCGAATTAGTTATCACAATCTTTTTTTTTTCTTTTTGTTTTCTCCCTAATTTTTTCCCAAGTACATCAGCGCATTAAAGTTACTTCATTGTGTTTGTTTTGGTTTTTTGTAAAGTTTAATGTTCCATTATTACTATCAGCCTTCCGCTAATGTGAAGTTTGAGAATCCTCTGTGGTGAAGTACACATCCATTTTGGGTTCCCTAAACTAGATTGTATATATCTCCCCTTGATTATCCCCTGACTAGGGAAAGTGAAAATCATATGACAGGCGATGATAACTGTTGACTAAAGGGTTTCTTCTTATATGTATGTTAAACTTGTCTTTTAGTCTAGCTATTTATTACTTAATCCGTTTTAACAAGAAAGTTTTCATTTTGACTTTTCCATTAGTCATGTCACTTCGACCAAGTGATTGTGAGAGGAAAACGGTGCAATTTTTCTATAATCTTTTTATCTTGTTGTAGAGGAAAATTTACTCTAAACACCATGAAAATTATTAAATTCTTGCATCATTTTCAGTGGCGGACACAGAAGTTTGATTTAGCGGGGGCGATGTTACAACATATGCGTAAACTATAAGAGGATTCAAGTCAAAATTAAATATTTAAGGGATTACAAAGCGCAAATTTAATAATTTGTTGAGGCTAAAACATAGCATTTGTATAAATATAAGTCAAATTACATGGGGCAATAATGAAATTTCTGGACTTTTGAAGGGCCGTGGGCCCCGCCCGCCACCCGCCACTGATCCTTTTGGTAAACAAATCACCAGGTCAAAGCGACCCGGTGAATAGTGGGAAAAGTCATAATGGGAAGGTTTTGGCGGAACAGAAAAAGTAGTTTCTTAAGAGACACCTTAGCTCGTGTAAGGCCGTAAGAATGTGGATTTCCTCTGATAGCTATAATGTTTAAGAGAAGAAGATACATATAACTATTATTTGAACTCATAGGAATCAAAATGGACACGTGGCTTAGGAAAAAAAATGTGAACGTGGATGATTTTACCGATCACCTAGATTTGAGTAAGAAATTGACTCCTAATACATGGTACAAGTTCTTGAAGAATGTCTCGTTGATGGTAAGCGGCATAATCCTGATTGAATGTGTAATGGTCTTTGTTGTTGTCTTTCCATTACGCGGACTTTCTACTCAAATTCTTTATTTTGTCAAATCTGTGCAATATCAAGTCACTAGAAAGTTGCAGGAAATGCAAGTTGTTTGCCCAAATTGTGGCAGATCCCCATGATATCAAGGAGTTTTTTACTGTCTCATATATTTTGTTGTCGTTTAATAAAGTTGGAAGGTTAAGATATGTAGTCATGGGTTTAAGTCGCATTTATTTCACATCGGTTATGGTATATGATTACCGCAGGATAGAGTCTCGAATTCTCCTGCCGTTATGTACCAAAAGTTAACCATTATGGAAGCTGAGTCTTAACCATCAAGATACAAGCATTGTTTGAAGTTTATTAATTATTCATTTCTGAAAGAGCAACAAATTTGTTATGAAGTTTTTGTGTCTTAAATTGACAAGTGTTTGACAGGTTACTTGTAAACAAAGTCTCGTGCAAAGCACGTGTTCCTTACTAGTTAAACAAAGTCACGTGCAAAGCACGTGTTCCTTACTAGTTTGAGAAAAGATGTCAACAAAAGAGCTAGACTTAAGACTGGAGAGGCAAAAATCTGAAGCAAGTCTAGGATTAAGCGTGTTCAAATGGGTAAAAGAGCCTAAACTAGAAGATTCAGAAAAGATAAACCTACCAGATCCTAAACGAAAACTACGAATTAGGTAGAAGTTCATACTACAAAAGGGAGTTAAGTTACTGGTGTCTGGGTGATCATGAATAAAATACGAGGATGAAATCTTAAAAGATGAATTGTTGCAAGTAAAAGTTAAAAAGTAGGCAAATAAAAAATAAATGAAATCTAAAAGAGAATCAACCTTTTGCAATAGATAAGAGTGAGAACCATAAACGAAAAGTCTCTTGACACGAATATCGACGAAAAAAATTCACTCAACTACTGCTCCTCAACCCAGTCACCATTGAAGCGAAAAACTCACATGCTAATGATTATCTTCATGGAAGAGACTAAGAAGAAATGTAGTTATCATAAATTTCACTCCTAAAGACACGGCGGCTGAGCTTTTATGTAGGTAAAGAACAAGGGAGAGAACAGAGGATGAGAGGAAGGAGCGGACGTGAGAACCGATGGAGAACACGCTCGTTACGCGCTTGAATGTGCTTTCGGTACAGTGATGGCTCAATTTACTTGCTTCTTTCCTTTGACACGTGGGGGCATCTCAACCGACCATCTATTAACCAGACACAATCGCACATTTATCAACCGGAGAAAAGCCGAGCCCATCACGATAATACCCAATTATGATAAAAGTAGCTAATGGATATGATAAGTTAGCTAGACTATCACTTAAAAGTAATCATAATGTTGCATGCAAAAGAAATAATACTCCCTCCCGCAAAGGAGAAATTTTTAGGTGTTCCAGGAGCACCACGTGGGTAGCAGCAGGTGGTACTCCATTCCACTCACAGGCCGACAAATAAATTTCACGTCAACACGTTCCCACTCAGACTGACGGAGAAATCTAGTACTCTCCCGTTACCTCCTTTACGTGGGCAGCCCCTCTCTGTCGTTAACAACCGCACATCCACTCATTTCTCTCTCTCTCTCATGTAACTACTTCCCCCACCATCTCTCTCTCATAACCAATTACACCACCTCCAGTACTTCTTTTCTTCTTCGTCAATCCAGTGGGCTTATCCCTTCAATTATTTTTTTGTCACAAAAATGGTGACATTTTGTCTAATTTATAATTCATGTAATACATATTTATTCGTAAAATTGCATTAATTCGACAATTTATAATTCATGTTTGCAATTCATATCCTAAAATTATTGTGACTATATGACATATTTTGATAATCGATAAAGATATTGGCAATGTATTATCAATTTGTTATTTTGTTATTGTTTTTTTAGAAGATTATTTTGTTATTGTATAGAAGAAAATAACATTGTTAGAAACTCTTTTTTTTTATAGCGATTAGAAACTCTTAATATATACGTAAGAAATTTGTATAGTTTTTTTAGAAAGAAAAATTTGTATATTGAAATGATTATGAAGTTAAAGAAATGTATTACATGTAAGTTGAAAGTAAACACAAACAAATAATATGCAAGTTCGATGTTGGAGGTGCTTGAGGCACATGTAAGAAATTGAAGGGATAAGCCCACTGGATTGACGAAGAAGAAAAGAAGTACTGGAGGTCGTGTAGTTGGTTATGAGAGAGAGAGATGGTGGGGAAGTAGTTACATGAGAGACAGAAATGAGTGGATGTGCGGTTGTTAACGGCAGAGGGGCTGCCCACGTGAAGGAGGTAACGGGAGAGTTAACTAGATTTCTCCGCCAGTCTGAGTGAGAACGTGTTGTCACGTGAAGCTTATTTGTCGACCTGTGAGTGGAATGGAGCACCACCTGCCGCTGCCCACGTGGTGCTCCTGAAGCACCTTAAAATATCTCCCCGCAAAGACAGTCCATTTTTGAAACCACAACTTTTTTTGGAGACATGCAATTAATGCACCCCACTTACAAATGTTGATATGTTATTTCCAATATTGTCATTGATTATGTTTTCTCTAATATTAGGTGCATTGAATATGAATGAGTAGTATTGGAAGTTCATTATATTTTTAACATTGAAAATGTAAGTGGACAATCATTTTGAGACAGACCAGAATAGAAATATGGACTGTCTTTGCAGGACGGAGGGAGTATATAATTGCAGAAATAATAAAAAATTACCTGCATGCATCAGCTCCTCACCAACTCTAGGCGCTGAGCCTCGTTTGTGTCACCCTCCACAGTTGCGTGCTCTTCGTCCCCGCTGGTTCTCGAGACGACCCCACGCTCTTTCACGCGCCGTTTCACCTCACCATTCCGGCGACCAGAGTTGCCTTCACCATTTTTACTGGCAAGGAAAGCTTTCTTCGCCTGAGCAATATTACTTCTGATCATAGCCGTCGCATCCCCATTAACTCGATCTTTCCGATCTTGAGTGGCCGGAAGAGAGAGATTTACCGAGGAATGATTTTGAATCTCCAACCATAGATTACCAGTGATAGGGAAATGGTTCTGGGATTACTTGTAGCTTCATCCCTTTCTCCACATACTCTGCATTGAACCCATATCTGAACTTGATGATTCCACAAGGGGTTTTGGCCACATTCGTCTTCATAAACACATGCACTGAGTTGTCAGGACAATCATCATCCTCAATAGCCGCACATCTCCTATCCCTCTGTTTTTCAGAGTGTGTTCGAGGATCTTCAACAGGCCCATAGGGTCTCAAGTTCACAATTTCAATCAGAGTGCCTGTTTAACAGGAACTCCAACAAGAGGAACCTCAGCAACATGCAAACTGTTATCATCCTGAGAGGTGACATTCACTTGTTGATCAATCACGGGCAACCCTCCCTGGTTACCCAGATTAGCTTTCATGTCCCAATTTCGATCTCCAGCTTCGTTAGTAGTGTCCATGCTCATGTCCCCTGAACCACCAATATCCCCCTCAACATCTCCATTAAAAAGTTTTAGATTAGGGTTTGGTGTCCTCTGAGAATTCTGCATCCTTCCAGGGGAAATAGGACTTGTTTCAACTCCACCATGCACACCCACAGATCTAGAGGAGGTCCTCTCAAAAAGGTGAACCACGAGTCATTATCACCCTTCTTCTCCACTATTCATCTCATTTGACATTTCCAAATAACCCTGATTCTTATGGTCCTGTTGATGTTGGATTTGACCATTCCCCTACAGATCTTGTGAAAAAAGGTTTATCCAAGAGACTAATAGCCTCATAGCCCTTGACTCTTTGAATCCTTTCCATCTTTTCACAATAAAATGCAAAAGCACGAACAAGTGAAAATCTGCTCTTGGCCTCCGAATGGCCAACGTAACCACACCTGTAACAGGCCCTGAAGAGTTTGAAATAACTGAAAGAACTTTAATCACCATACCATTATCCAGAGTAAAGCAGCACCCAGGGACAACTACTATGTACCACTACTATAATATAAGTACAAGTAGTGGTATAACTATATACAAACAGTCAAATAATCACAATATTCATTTCCAAAAACTAACTGTATGCAAGGGAGAGTCGGAGAAGGATCCGAACATGTACCTGCAATAGACAAGAACAACCAATGAAACACAAAAATCAAGAGTAAGAGATTAAATGGGAAAGGGTAAGAGTAAGCCAAATTAAATATCTAAGAGTGATACAGTAAGTAAGAGGGTGAATGATACAAAAGATCCAAATCTCTATCAAGGGACAATCATCCTATATATAGTAGTCTTAAGACAACTGTTAAGTTACATAATCGCACGTGACGGTTATATAACTTCCTCACACACGTGTATGGTCGACAGTATATATAGGAGAGTTTTTCGCATGTCTCTCACAAGGGTCGCATGCGTTAACCACGTGCGACGAGCCTTACTCTAGCCTCAAAGCCACTTAGACCCCTTGACTCCCGTATGGTTCACAAGCAAGGATCCCTATCTCACAGCCCTCATATGGATAAGTGACAACATATAAATTTTTATATAATACTAATGTAGTACTAGTAGGACTTACCTCCGGATGTCACATGGATAGCAGTTAGTATATCTGAACTACACTATCTACATTAGTCCTCTTTTGCGCGTGTATCACACACTCTGTGGGATTTAGGCGCAAAAAATAGACGCGCGTGTAATATACGCATTATTTGAAATCCAATAAAAGCCCTAGCCCCCTAATCACTCATCATTGCTCTAGGTCTTCGTACAGTCGTGTTGAAGCTTTAATGAGGGTTTTAGATATGACGTGGGTAGAACCTAAATTCACACGATTATGACGGTTATTGAGGTGAGGGTGAACTGAAGAGTCGTGTCAATCTAACAGACGCCTTGCCAATCCAACAGACGCCTCATAAATAGCTTTTTCATCACTGTTTTACTCCATTGTTGTCTATTCTGAGCTTCTGTGCAGAGAGATAAAGAGAGAAGCAAAATTGCTACAAGATTTGTGGATCTACTGAAGAACTTGGTCAATCTTGTACTAATCTCAGTCATTCTTCGAAATCATCTCAAAGGACTTCAGGTGAGTAATTATCGAACACGCAACCTTATAATAGTCATTGTTCTTCTAAGCCCCATTGATCTCTAAAATCAATTATATGAAACCTTGTGTCTTGTTCATCTTTTGACTAAATTTCATCTCTTCTTGCATGTCTATTCTTTGGTTAGATTTGTTCATATAATGGCTTGATCTAGGAAAGAGATTCCTGATTTAAAAGAGCCTCCCAAAGAACTGTGGAGGAGCCCCCTATTTTTATGGTTGTGATTTTATCACCCTGTGATCAAAACCCAAAATATCCAACTACAGATGACAAAAATTGTCATACTTAGTGTTCTACTCCCAGTCGTGATGAATGGCATATGGTTGGCAGCAATGAAATCCTTTGAACTGCAATAGAAGTTGGACACCATCCCTATGTGCCAATAAAACATGAGTCTTTTATGAATGAAGTAGATCTGATGGATGAATGGACAATTCATGTGCTAAATCATCACGAATAAACCCTCAAATTTGTCGTTGTTTACCATACTATCCGTGCGATTAAAGGTTATTCTTTTACCAGGGATCAAGATATGATCAACACTTTACAGTAAAGATGGTCGAAGAAAACTCATATATTTCATTTCGCTCCATTCGAAGCTACTCCTACACTTGAAGACGTGCAACAGATTTCGAATCTACCGGCAATGGGACAACTGGATCCTTTGGCTCCTTTCAAGTCTAGTCAAGATATTGCTATTTTTGAGCAAATGAAGGAATTTCACCCTCGTGCGAAAGTATTCTACTAGATGGACTAATTAACTCCTTTTGCAGAGCCTGTATATGAATCTTTGCATGCGAAAAGTACCTGGAAAAGATTGACTCAATTCTTGTTTCGTGATTACGCACCAAAAAAAATCATTTCTGAGTTGAAAAGCAGAAATGAGAGCATTTATCTGAGTGGACGTGGGATCGAATACACACTATGTGGATTCTTGTGTCTTTGGCTTTCACGTTATGTGATTGATGGAACTCCTCATGATGGCGTATATACGCATGTATTAGCTCTTGCACTGAGTCTGACTTGTGGTCAAGCGGCTGCACTTCATCCCTTAGTACTTGGTACTTTGTATCATAGGCTTGCTCAAATTGCAATTTGTTCCGACCAGTCTAGAGGGAGGTATGATGACTTATTATGTTAATATTGGATTATTGACCATGTGGGTTTATGAAAGACGGCCTCAATACGCTCCTGCTCCATATATAGTGCGTCTTTGGAATCTTACGCGTCCAGATGGTAAGGACACGAATTATTTATGTCCTCACTCATGGAGGTGGTACAAAGCTGGTAAACCATGCGAAATCTTCAGTCTACTATGCGATATTGAGTCTGAATTTGTATTCAGACCATATTCGAAACCCTTCGAGGATATCACTTTTTGAAAGGATTATTATCCTTCAGAGAGAAGAGACATATCTGCAAATAATGTCAAGAAAGGTCCTAACATACTCCGGACATTCATGAATTGGTGTGCGCGAGGTGCATTACCGGCTTTATTAGATGATGAAAATCAAACTCCAACATATTCCTTAAAAACTGTTGATTATGATCCTCCTCGCGCTGCAAGACAACTTGGATTAGATATTGTTGCTCCTGGACAATGGCCATCCTTCATAAAACAAAATTTTTATAGAAGATTGTTGATCGGTGAAGATGACAAAGAGTTGCATCAGTTTCTCCCATTTTTTCAACCAAGAGGACATCTAGTGGGTAAAAGTAACTTCTAGCTGCATAAGCTACTGGGTTGTGCAAACTTCAAAGACCTTCGCGTTTGCTCCGGCTCGTCCTGGTAAAGCTCCAGCATTGCGTAGAGGTGCCTATCCGTTTAAAATGAACTCATCTATGAAACCTGAAGACTTTAGCTTCTATTCATTAACACATCTGAAGTTGAATTTATGTGCGAAGCTCATTCTTGAGGAGAAAATGAAGGCTGTAAAGAAAGGCTTTGATGCTATGTCTCAATATTCTAAAGAATTTTATCGGGTAACTTATTATGTATTTATTTTACCTAATAACTCTTCTCACTATTGATTGAGGAAATTCTATTATATAGTGTCTTCTGGGAAGATTTGGTTATGGAGACAAATCAAAAGCATTGCGACAAGATTTGGCAGTGCGACAGTTCAAAAATGAACCTGTAACATATCCAATGCGAATGGATAAAGATGTAGAGAAAAGGGCCAGAGATAAACTTAATAGTTATAGGACTCGTCTTGTATGGATCAAGTTGATATTACATGGTATCAGAGCAACCCTAGCTGCCACCATCACCGCCGTCGCACAAACTCTACCTGTGCACTGCCGCCATCGTCGCCTAGCAGTCTGATCCGCCTCTTCCTCGCTTCCGCCCTCCTTTCCCTCTCTCTCTCTCCCTTTACGTCGCTCTCTGCGACTCACCTTGTCCTTCAAGCCGTCGCCCTCTGCGATCGCAAACCTCGCCGCCCAGTGCAACGATGACATCCGTCGACGCAACCTCACTGTGAACAACAATCGGACGCTCTCCCACGCGTGGTCATAAGTCCCTTTTCTTCTTATCGGCTTCCATTCACGCGCTGCCCTCCCTCTGGGCTCAGATTCACGCGTCTGTCGGCTCAAAACGGGTCCCGACTCACTCGGCTCACCCTCTCGGCTTCCGAAGCCACGACCAGTGTCGCGCCGTCCTTCTCACACGATCGTTCCGCGGCTTCTCCAGGCATCATTGTCTTCCTCGCCCGAAAGCTGAGAGCCACCACTGCCAACCTTGCAGTCGTTCTCTCACCGACGATTGCCTCTGCGTTCTCGTCCTCTGATCGATCAATCTATGCGTTGTCGTCCTCTTCAGCACACTCAACAACGCACTCAATTTTTGTTCTCCTGCTGCTCTCTGCTTGCGACACCTCTCTTCTGCGTGATCGTCATTCTCTGTGTTGCCTTGATCTGATTGTCGCCTCTTCGCAGTAACAAACCAAACCCACCTATTGTGCACTCAATTCATCAATTGAATTTCACTTGGGAAAAGCATTTGTTTGGTTTGATTAATTGAAAAGGAGGTTGTGGGTTTGGACAAAACTGAAAGAATCAAAGAGATTCAACAATAACAAATAAGATTCATAGATAGAAACCCAGAAAATGGGTGAAAATGAACAGTCTTTTTCATAGAGAGAAATCGCCTGAAATTGGCTAACACAAATGAGGCAATACAAATTAACCCTAATTGATGAGAAAGAGAGATTTATACAAGGAATCCAACGGACTCAATTTGAGCCGTTGGATGAAATAGAAAAATGACAAAAGTACTCAGATGACAGCGGAGTTTGTATGGTCTTGCAGAATGACCTTTTGGAAAAATCAGAAAGACCCCAATAGTTTCCTTTCTTTAACAGCAGCAACAATTCTTCTGGAAAAGACACCAAAGCCCCAGCATCATTCTTCATCAACATTTCTTTGTGTCTAACAGCCTCCCTCAAACTTATGGTGGTTGTTGCACCATAAGTTTGGTTTTGAAATTCTGGAAAGCAGCAACTCCCAAATTTTTGGTAAAAATGTCTCCCAATTGATCTGCACTTGAGACAAATTGAACAAGTAAATGTTTCTTCAAAACTTTTTCTATAATAAAATGATAATCAAGTTCAATGTGTTTAGTTTTGTTATGCATAATAGGATTGGCAGTCATTGCAATAGCAGAAGAGTTATCACAGTACAAATGAGGAGGATGAAGAAAAATATTCAGTTCTTTGAAGAGATATTGAAACCATGTTAACTCAGCAGCAGTAGTAGCTAAAGCTCTATATTCAGCTTCTGTGGAGGATCTAGAAACAGTTGGTTGTTTTCTAGATCCCCAATGAATGGGATTAGATCCCAGATATATAATGAAACCAGTTGTGCTTCTTCTGTCTGATGGGTTACCAGCCCAGTCAGCATCAGAATAAGCATGCAAATCTAAAGTGGAGCTATCATATAAAATTCCATGATTTTTGGTGCCTTGAAGATATCTAATAACTCTTTTTGCAGCAAATAAGTGTTGATCAGTAGGAGCATGCATGAATTGACACAGAAAATTGACAGTGTATGTTATATCTGGTCTAGTGAATGTGAGATATTGCAATGCACCAAGAAGTTGTCTATAAGGTGTTGGATTAGGCAAAATAATACCATCATTCAAATGCAGTTTAGTGCCAGAAGCTTGAGGAGTAGGACAAGATTTGCAGTTATGCATATTGTGTTTTTGCAGAAGATCAGTAACATATTTGTGTTGACTGATAAAAATACCTTTTGAATTTCTAGCAACTTCCAAACCCAAAAAATAAGTAAATGGTCCTAAATTTGTCATTTCAAATTCAGTATGCAAGTTGGAGACCAAAACTTTGATATAATCACTATCATTACCAGTCAAGATTATATCATCAACATAAAGAAGCAATATTGTAACTTTGTGAGGAGAACTATATCTAATAAAAAGAGAAGTATCAGCAAGAGAAGATAAGAATCCAACAGAGTGCAAATAAGTAGTAAATCTATCAAACTAAGCTCTAGGAGCTTGTTTTAAACCATAAATAGATTTATGTAATTTGCAGACAAAATCTGGGTGTTGAGGATGAACAAAACATTGAGGTTGTTGCATAAAAACATCTTCTTTAAGGTAACCATGTAAGAAGGCATTTTTGACATCTAATTATTGTAGTGGCCATTTAAAAGAAGCAGCTAAAGCTAAAATAGGCTAACAGTCTCTTGTTTAACAACAGGACTAAAAGTTTCATCAAAGTCAAAGTCAACACCAGGAGTTTGGTGAAAACCCTTGGCAACAAGTCTAGCTTTGAATCTAGAAATGTTACCATTGGGCAAAAATTTTGTTTTGTAAACCCATTTGCTTCCAACAATGTTAGCATTACTGGGTTTTGGAACAAAAGACCATGTTTGTTGTTTAATAAGACTATGGTATTCTTCTGTCATAGCTTTTTGCCATTGAACATACTTCTTTGCATCAGAAAAACATGTTGGTTCAGCACATAAAAAAGGGACAGAGTTACCAGATTCAGCTGTGAAGCCCATGACTTTCTTTTTGAATATACCAGATTTGCTTCTGGTTTGCATAGGGTGACCTGAATTTGGGACTTGTTCTATTGGAGTGACTGGATCAGATTGAGTTGTTGTGTGATGTTGAGGAGCCATGCCAGAGATAGGAACAGTGCTGACATCTGGAAGCTGAGTAGCCATCCTAGGGTTGTGTGACACTGCACTATCTGGCTGCTCTTCAGAAATCAGAGTGTTTGGATCATCATCATTTCCAGTGTGCTCCATCTCATGATCTTCAACAGACCTGTCTAGATCTGGAGACAATGAAGAAGCAGGAGTAGTTCTGTTCTCATCAGTTAAACCAGCATTAGAAAAAGTGTAGTTCTGTTCATGATTGCCTGAAAATAAGATAGGATCAATGTTAGTAGGAGGAATACAAGAAGATGATTCACAGTTAGAAGAAACTGAATATGGAAATAAATGTTCATCAAAAACAACATCTCTACTAACATAAGTCTTCTTATGAACTTTTTCATAGCAAATGTAACCTTTATAATTCAACGCATATCCCAGAAAAACACATTGAGAAGTTTTGGGATCAAGTTTAGATTTGTTGTAATGTCTAAGGTAGGGATAACATGCACAACCAAAGACTTTGAACAAAGAGTAGTTTTGTTTAGTCTTAAATAATAATTCGTGTGGAGACTTTAAATTGGTGTTTTTGCTAGGCATACAATTAATCAAATAAACTGCAGGAGCACATGCATGATACCAAAAGAATTTTGGAAGAGAAGCTTGTTCTAGAAGAGTGACAGCAGTTTCAATAATATGTCTGTTTTTCCTTTCAGCAACTCTATTTTGTTGTGGAGTATAAGGACATGATTTCTGACGAACAATGCCATGAGTTTGTAAAAAAGTTTGGAAGATATAAGACATGTATTCACCACCTCCATCAGTTCTTAAAGATTTTAAGAGATGTGCCAAGTTGTTTTTCAACTTCAGATTTGTATGTTGGAAAGAGATTAACAAGATCAGATTTGTTATATAGAGGAAAAATCCAAGTGTATTTTGAGAAGTCATCAATAAATAACACATAGAACCTATATCCATGCAAATATTTAACAGAAGCAGGACCCCATAAATCACTATGAATTAACTGTAATGGAGATTCAGTACTAGTAGTAGAAGCAGAAAAAGGCAACTTATGCATTTTGCCTTTTAAACAAGATTGACAAATAGAACCAGTATGAATATCAGATAAGGACATGCCTTTGCACAAATAAGAACAAGTATGAAAAATTGTTTTGAGAATGTCTTCAGATGGATGTCCCAGCCTTGCATGCCACAGAGGAGACTTGACAGTTTTGCCTAGACAACCAATTTTGGACTCAGATGGAGAAGAATGTTTGGGAGAAAAAGATGAAATTGGATATAATCCATTATGACTCAAACCCTTGTAAAGGATTGTTCCCAAAGCCTTGTCCTGAATATAAAAAGATTCAGAATCAAAATAAAAGAAACAATTGTATTGTTTGCAAAGTTGATAAACAAAAAGAAGATTATATGCACGTGAAGGAACATAAAGAGTGTCTTGTAATATAAAGGAATGAGATGGTGTGTGAATAGTAGCAGTACCAGAACCAGTAATAGGAAGAGTTTGACCATTTCCAATGGAGACTTGATCTTGACCAATAGTAGGAGAAGTAGAACTCAAGTTTAAATTTCCAAAATCAGCAGTCATATGGTTTGTAGCACCAGAGTCAGACAACCAATAGTCAGGTATGATAGAAGAAGTATGAGTAGGTGACTGAGGTTGAGAAGAAGTAGCAGTCATAGCAGTAAGTTGAGGTGAAGGTCTCTTCCCTTGATAAGCAAGATTCATTCTGTGCCAACAATCCACAGCAGAGTGATACTTGTTGCCACAGATTTGACAGATAATAGGTGCAGAAGGTCCATTTCTCATCCCATTATTGTTTGAGATATCATTAACATTGGGGTTTGTCAAAGCAGAACCAGTCCCATTCATAGCATTAAGATGATAACCTTGATTAGAAGAGTTTGAATAAGCCACATTGGGGTTGTACCCTTGATTAGATTGATGAGTATACCCAAAAGTATTAGGTTGATTTCCTTTATAACCATAAACTCCCCTGTTTCCACCTGATCTACCCCCTCTAGTGTCACCTCTTCCTCTGCCTCTACCATACTGGTTTGGGTAAGAGGTGAACTGGTTAGAGAAATGTGAAGAATATTGGGGATAAGGGTTCTTAGCAGCATTAGTACCACGTCCTGGACCAGATAGACCAGTAGCAGAAAGAAAAGCAGTAGAGCCAGTCATATCAGAGGGTGGAATAAGTTGGGATTCCAACATTTGTTCTTCAGCTCTCAGAAGAACATGGAGCTCTTCAAAATTAAGAGATGCATTTTGAATGCCGAAAGCAGATCTAAAAGGATTATATTCAGGTGGAAGACCATTCACAGCATGTAATATCATATCATCATCAGGTATATGAACCAAAGAAGTAGACAACTTATCACGAAGAGATTTCAACTTATGCATGTAAAGATCTATGGAATCTCCTTTCTTCTGAATAGTTTGCAGATCACTCTTAAGTTTCATAATATTAGGGCGAGTAAGTAAAGCATAGCGATGTTCAAGAGCTAGCCATACCTCGCGGGAAGTGATCTTCCCGATTACCTGAATAAGAGCTTCCTGGGAGATAGTCGCCGTCAGAAGAGTCCGAACCGCCTGATCAGTAGAAACCCAAGCTTCATAAGAGGGATTGCGAAGAGGCGGATCTGAGACAGCAGCAGACGAAAGGAACTCCGGCGGCCTAGGGTTTGAACCATCAACAAATCCATAGAGGGACTGGGTTTGAAGGAGAAAAGAGATCTGGTATTTCCAGAGAACATAGTTGGAATTGTCCAACTTGAACGGGACAAGATGATTGATATTGGACAGTAAAAGAAGCGGATTAGACAAAGCAGAGTCCATGGATAGTGTCATGGCTCTGATACCATGAAAGAGTCAAAGAGATTCAACAATAACAAATAAGATTCATAGATAGAAACCCAGAAAATGGGTGAAGATGAACAGCCTTTTTCATAGAGAGAAATCGCCAGAAATTGGCTAACACAAATGAGGCAATACAACTTAACCCTAATTGATGAGAAAGAGAGATTTATACAAGGAATCCAACGGACTCAATTTGAGCCGTTGGATGAAATAGCAAAATGACAAAAGTACTCAGATGACAGCTGAGTCTGTATGGTCTTGCAGAATGACCTTTTGGAAAAATTAGAAAGACCCCAATAGTTTCCTTTCTTTAACAGCAGCAACAATTCTTCTGGAAAAGACACCAAAGCCCCAGCATCATTCTTCATCAACATTTCTTTTTGTCTAACAAAAACAAGTGTGTGACTCAGATTTGATTGGTGGCCAACATTTTATTACTGGAAGCAATTATTTTTAGAGGATCACAACTAATTATTGTGGGTCATAATTATTGCTTTCTTAGCTACAGTATTTTGTCACTTGTCTCTCTCTTCATGGCCACTGAAAAAGCTGACTCCGTTTTCTCCAAAGAACAACTTCACCCCATGTCACAGGGTCGCCACAGTCACGGTGGTCGAATTCAGAATTCTCGGCAAGGGCGAGGTCGCGGTCAGCAACACCCTGCCTCCCCTCACGGAAACTGGGTGTGGCGTCCTGCCCCATCATCCCTGACTGCTCAGTCGGGCCCCTATCCCCCGACACCGGGTTGGACACAGTCAGGACCCTCTCAGCCTACAGTTACGTCAGGTATTCTTGGTCCAGGACCTTCTCAGCGTTCACAGGTTCTTGCTGCCACTGCAGGTTAGTCTCTCTCTGTTACTGCTATGAGTTCGGAACTTGCTGGCATGACACGTTATGTTCCGGATCAAACTTGGTATCTCGACTCCGGCTTTCTGCTCATCTCACTCCGTAGTCAGGTATACTCTCCTCTCTCTCTTCATCTTGTCCTTCTCCTAACATACTGGTGGGAAACGGCTCTAGCATTCCAGTGAAAGGATCCAGCAATCACACCCTTACCACCAACTCCCGTTCCCTTCACCTTAGAAATGTCTTACTCACCCCAAACGTTATCAAAAACCTAGTTTCTGTTCGTCAATTCACTACTGACAATAATGTTTCCGTTGAGTTTGACCCTTTTGGTTTCTCTGTGAAGGATCTCCGTTCGGGAGATCTCTTACAGAGGAGCAACAGTTCGGGTGATCTCTATCCATTCAGCCTGTCCCACCACCGTCGTCTGCTGTCTCTTTTACTTCCTTTCCTGCTTCCGTTTGGCACAACCGCCTTGGTCATCCCGGGAGTCTAGTTTTAGATTCGCTTCGTAGTAGTCATTTCATTTCTTGTAGTAGGCATAACTCAGAAGCTCTTTGTCATGCTTGTCAAATTAGTAAACACGTGCGTTTGCCTTTTTCACCATCTACTTCTTCTACTTCTAGTCCATTTGACATTGTTCACAGTGATCTATGGACATCTCCGGTCTTTAGCAAATCGCACTACAAATACTACCTACTACTATTAGATGACTATACCCATTTTCTCTGGGTTTTCCCACTTAAACAGAAAAGCGAAGCGATATCAAAATTTAAACAATTCACTACCTTAGTACAAAATCAATTTGAGCGACCCATAAAAACTTTTCAATGTGACCTTGGTGGAGAATTCGATAATGGCTCTTTTCACTCTCACGCCATTGATCATGGACTTGTCTTCCGGTTTGCGTGTCCTCAGACGTCATCTCAAAATGACAAAGCTGAACGCATGATTCGTCGAATCAATGACATCAGTCGTGCCCTCCTAGCACAGGCCTCCCTTCTAGCCTCTTTCTGGGTTGAGTCTCTTCTGACTGCTATCTACCTTCATAACATTCTTCCCACCAAAGTCCTTGGCAACAATATTCCTACTGTTTCCCTCTACCATCGCTCACCATCATATGAGCATCTACGCACGTTCGGATGCTTGTGTTACCCGAACCTCTCTGCCACCTCACCTCACAAGCTTGCACCACGCTCTGTTCGATGTGTCTTTCTGGGGTACCCTCTTAATCATCGTGGGTACCGGTGTCTAGACTTGAGTACTGGTCGGGTTCACACTTCCCGTCATGTCACCTTTGATGAGACGGTGTTTCCTTTCTCCACTCCTGGGTCTGTGTCTCCCTCTACTCATAGGACGTCTGATCCCGATGACAGTCTTCCGTCTCCCCTTTTCACTCATCGTGCTCATAACCGTGTGGCACACACACCCTCACCCCCCACCCTAGGTCATCCACATCACCACCCGCACCTACTAGGGCACCCGCACAACTTTCCCCGTCCAGGACCCTTGTGGAACCTTTTCCTCAGCACTACGTCCGTCGATCTGTGTCCACTCACCCTCCTCCTGTACCCTCTGTGCCTGTTACCTGACCCCCCTGAGTCACCCACACCAAGCCCAGTGGACACTTCACCTCCCCATCTCTCTCCTCAAATGACTACCAGATCCATGCATGGCATAGTCAAACCAGTCACCCGTCTCACTTTAGCGGCCCAGCCACCAGACCTCATCTCGCCCCTTCCCAAATCCCCCATCCTAGCCTTGTCGGATCCTCACTGGAAAGCGGCCATGGATGATGAGTTTGGAGATATGGTTACGAACCACACTTGGATCTGGTTCCTCGCCCGGCAGGGGCTAATGTTCAGCGATCTATGTGGCTCTTTCGCCACAAGTTTCGCGCTTATGGTAGTCTGCAGCGCTATAAGGCGCGATTGGTAGCTAATGGGAAGTCCCAGGTAGTTGGGATTGATTGTGAGGAGACTTTCAGCTCGGTTGTCAAACTGACCACCATCCGTACAGTTCTCAGCATTGCCATCACACGCTCTTGGCCTATCCGTCAGCTGGATGTCAAGAACGCTTTTCTTCATGGTGATCTCTCTGAGACGGTATACATGCATCAGCATCTTGGCTACCGCGACACACGCAATCCTGACTTTTTTTGCCGGTTACGCAAATCCTTATATGGTCTGAAGCAGGCTCCCCGTGCTTGGTTTCAGCGATTTGCCACCGTCCTCACAAAGACTATCGGTTTCTCTGGTTGCTCGTGTGATGAGTCTCTCTTCGTTTACAGTCGTGGCTCGGACATCGTCTACCTCCTGCTCTATGTGGATGATATCGTCATCACTGGGTCGTCTCCGGTTGTCTTGGATCAGATTGTCTCCCAGCTCTCTGGAGAGTTTGCTATGACTGACCTGGGCCATCTGCATCACTTTTTGGGCATTGCTGTCACTCGTGATTCGTCCGGCCTGTTCCTGTCTCAGCATCAGTATGCGACCGGCATTCTTCGTCGTGCCTCTATGTCGACCTGTAAGTCTACTGCCACCCCTGTCGAGGTAGGAAGTAAACTCACAGCTACATCTGGCCCACCGGTTGCTGATCCTACATTATACCGCAGCCTTGCTGGGGCCTTGTAGTACCTCATGTTCACTCGACCAGACATCCAGTATGCAGTCCAGCAGGTTTGTCTCTTCATGCATGACCCCCGCGAGCCGCGCTTTCATGCCCTGAAGCGTATCTTGCGCTACATCAGTGGGACACTTGAGTATGGTCTCCGGCTGTCTGCCTCCGCTGCTGATTCCCTCACCGCCTACACCGACGGAGATTGGGCTGGTTATCCGGACACGCGCTGCTCCACTTCTGGTTACTGTGTCTTCTATGGGGACAATCTTTTGAGTTGGTCGTCCAAGCGACATGCCACGGTATCTCGTTCTAGTGATGAGGCTGAGTATCGCGGTGTTGCTAACGCCGTCTCCGAACTCTGCTGGGTCCGGAATTTGCTTATTCAACTTCGTGTTAACCCGCATCGGGCCACTGTTGTGTATTGTGACAATGTGAGTGTTGTCTATCTCTCTGGTAATCCTGTTCAGCATCAGCGCACTAAGCATGTTTAGATTGATCTACACTTTGTGCGTGAGAAGGTTCGTATGGGTCAGCTTCAGGTGTTGCACATTCCAGCAGATTATCAGTACGCCGACATCTTCACCAAGGGTCTTACTCGGCCCTTGTTCCAGCGTTTCTCAGTGTTGGCACGCCTACAGTTTCGACTGCGGGGGAGTAATAGTTGTAGGACTCGTCTTGTAATTACCAGAGGACTAATTTGTGTAATTTGTGTTGTAATTACCTATTTAAAGGTGTGAATACTCAATGAATAACTAAGAAAGAATTCCCCACTTACAAAACTTAGCCTATTCTTATAAGAGATCAAGCCTCCCACAAAAGCTGCAACAACATCAAGAAAACCCAATGCGAGATTCAAGTCTGTGATCGTTGTTGATAATGCTCATGTTAATCTTGATCGTGAACAAGAAGTATTCCAAAAGGCAAAGAGAAAGCAAAATACAAATGTGTCTTTAAAAGAGGCATCTGCTGTAACATCACATCTGATAATGCCTAGGACTCGCAGTAAGTCTCGTTTACATGAGCAACAATCCAAAAGACAAGCAACTTTTTCTCACACTTCCCATCAAACAGAGATTACTGATTATCATCCAACATATAATATTGATTTTCTTGAATTCATCAAAGAGAGATGATCAGCACAAAGAATCAGGACAAGAAACTAGTTAAATTCTATATCAAATCATTGCAAGAAACATACAATACTTTCTCATAATAAACTTGTTTATTTCTTTCAGATTTTGAAGCCGAGCTTGATGCAGATAGAATGGGTGATCTTTATCGGGATGAAATTACCAACTATGATTTGGTCAAAAGGGATCAGGAAATAGCTATAAAAAAATGCATTTGAAGAATAAAGATGGCTGAAGATGATGTTGAACGTGCGCAAAAAAGAATTTAGAAGAAGCAAAGGCCAATTCCTGAAGAAAATGAAATGCGACGTGCTCAATCTACATTATTGGAGATCGTTGGAGATGAAGATAAAGAATGTACTATATATAGATATGCATTAAATTATCAAGAAATTAGTTTTCAAGCTTTGAATCATGGGTACTAAAAACATGACATTCATCGATGGTTGGTGAACAATGCGGAAAATCGCCAGGTATTTAACGCATATTGTCAGCTGTAAATCATGAACCTCATAAAGCATTCATAATAGTATTTTACAAAATTCAGGTCATGCTCATGAAAAAGGTATTGACGATAATCTTCATCATATTGCTCATACTATAAGTGCATATGGTTGTGAAGGTGCTTGATAACTCCCATTTAGGAGAAGTCGCGTGCGAGGCATCTTTCCGCACAAAGCTGGGTACCGGGGGTTGTGCGGTTAATTGGTGGTCGTGCTAATTCATACATATTTGGTGATGAGGAGGTTCGGTAGGACTGCACGTTTTATCTTCCGACTACAGGATTGATGCATCATGATTAGTGCGGGGTACTGCACACGAGGACATTTTCCGTACCCCGCGACCCCATAGGTTTGTACTTAATTGGTAGTAACTATTTACAAACATGGAGCGGTGTCTAGCAACACATCCATTCTACCCAATTAATAGAAATAGTCATCTTGACAAACCTTTGTGATCTTATTATCACATCCCTTTGTCTCGATATCCGGATTGGACACGAGACATATAAGTCACACTCGTATATCCAATCCATGTTTCTCGATCCTGGGAATAGCCCTATCCATGCATATGACATCAATATCCCCATATTGATTCATATGAGTCTGGCCAGACATTCCATAGGCGCCATTCCTCGAGTGGCCTCGGATATTTTCTCCCGTTATGTGGGAGGGACAAATCCTATCTACATCACTCACCATCTCTAAGCTTGCTTCCTATTGTGCCCAACATGCGCTTTTATAACTACCCGGTTACGGAGTAGCGTTTGACGTTGTCAAAGCACAACATTCCACAACTAGAGGATCTAGTGACTTCAAGTCTAAGGATGATAATATCCTATCACCGCGAGAAGCGCTTGTGAATTTACATAACTTGTATGTAGCCTTCTCGGATTTGGGTCAATCCAGTATGTCATTACTCCTCATACATACCCATGTGTTGGATCGTGATATCTCCATATCAATTCAACCCCATACTAGTCTATAGATGATCGTCCTGTTAATCATTATATTTGACTAGGGATATTTAAGATAAACAACACGATTTGTAAATCTAAGGACTTCATTATATTAAATATCTCCATAAATAATACAATGATTATTCTAGCCAATTCATACTAAAATTAGATTGCCTCTAGGGCATCTATTCCAACAGTCTCCCACTTGCACTAAAGCCAATATGGTGCATCACGTATGCCAATCGCCCTAGTGTGCTCTTCATGCTTGCGCTGAACAAGCGGCTTTGTGAATGGATCTGCCAGATTATCATCTGTAGGAATCTTGCATATCTTCACATATCCTCTATCGATAATCTCTCGAATAAGATGGAACTTCCGGAGTACGTGTTTGGATTTCTGGTGTAATCTAGGTTCCTTAGATTGAGCGATCGCGCCTGTGTTGTCACAATACAACACTGTGGCATCCTCAATGCTAGGAGCTACACCAAGCTCAGAAACAAACTTTCTAATCCAAACAACTTCCTTTGCTGTACCACTTGCAGCAATATACTCAGCCTCTGTTGTAGAATCAACAACCGTCTCTTGCTTGGAACTCTTCCAGCTCACAGCTCCTCCATTCAGGCTATACACAAATCCCGACGGCGATCTAAAATCATCTCTGTCGGTTTGGAAGCTTGCATCCGTGTAACCAGTTACACGCAACTCTTCCTCACCTCCAAATATCAAGAACGTATCCTTAGTTCTTCTTAAGTACTTGAGGATGTTCTTGACTACTATCCCGTGACTCTCACCCGGATTAGACTGATATCTGCTCGCCATACTCAACGTGTATGATACGTCCGGTCTAGTACATAACATGGCGTACATGATAGATCCTATGGCCGAGGCATAGGGGATCTTACTCATGCGTTCCATCTCAATCTTATTGATGGACAATCACTCTTCGAAAGAGTAATTCCATGAGACATGGGCTTCTTGAAATCTTGCATGTTGAACCGTTTCAACACCTTGTCTATATATATACTTTGACTTAGGCCTAGAAACCTCTTAGATCTATCCCTATAGATCTTTATACCGAGTATATAGGTTGCTTCCCCTAAGTCTTTCATTGAGAAACACTTTCCTAGCCAATCCTTAACTGATTGCAACATAGGAATGTCGTTTCCAATGAGCAGTATGTCATCCACATACAAGACCAGGAACGTTACGTAGCTCCCACTAACCTTCTTGTAGAGACAAGACTCATCTTCGTTCTTGATGAAGTCAAACTCTTTGACAGCTTCATCAAAACGTCGATTCCAACTCCTAGAAGCTTTCTTCAATCCATAAATGGATCGTTGAAGCTTACAGACTTTATTTGCATGCTCTGGATCTACAAAACCTTCTGGTTGTGTCATGTACACATCCTCGAGAATATTCCCATAAAGGGATGTTGTTTTGACATTCATCTGCCAAATCTCATAGTCATAGTAAGCCGCAATTGCAAGTAGGATTCGGATGGATTTGGTCATAGCGACTGGGGAAAAAGTTTCATCATAGTCTATACCATGAATCTGTCTGAATCCTTTAGCCACCAATCGGTCCTTATAGGTAACTACATTACCATCCATGTCGGTCTTCTTCTTGAAGACCCATTTGCACCCTATGGGGCGTGCCCCTTGGGGTGGTTCCACCAAAGTCCATACTTGGTTTGTGTACATGGCTTCCATCTCGGATCTCATGGCTTTTAGCCACTTCTGAGAGTCCGGCCCTTGCATGGCCTCTCCATAGGTAGTAGGCTCATCTCCTATGAGCATAGTGTCACCAGTTTCCGTCACGAGAAGTCCATACCTCTCTGGCTCCTGGCGCACTCTACTCGACCTACGAAGCTCTTGTGTTACTTGAACAGGTTGCTCCACAACCTGTTGTGGTTCCTGTTCATGTTCCATAACCGAATCAGTAATTTGTGGTTCTTGAAATTCTTCATGTTCTACAGTCCTCCCACTTGCTTCTTTAGAGACAAATTCTCTTTCTAGAAACACGCCGGTCCGAGCAACAAACACTTTGTTATCGGTTGGATTATATAAGTAATATCCCTTAGTTTCTAAGGGTATCCCACAAACTTACACTTATCCGATTTCGGCCCGAGTTTGTCTGGCTGTAAACGTTTTACATAAACATCGCAGCCCCAATCCTCATAAACGACACTGTGGGACGGCTCCCACTCCACATCTCATGTGGTGTCTTCATGACTGATTTGGATGGAACACAGTTAATGGTGAAAACTGCACACATTAAAGCATATCCCCAAAAAGATGACGGAAGATCTGTTTGACACATCATAGATCTCACCATGTCCAACAAGGTTCGATTCCTCCTCTCGGATACGCCATTCCATTGTGGCGTTCCGGGTGGAGTGAGTTGGGATAATATCCCACACTCTCTAATATAATCATCAAACTCTTAGCTCAAGTACTCACCTCCTCGATCTGATCGTAGAGCTTTGATACTTTTGCCAAGTTTCTTCTCTACTTCATTCTTGAATTCCTTGAATTTCTCAAAAGATTCGGATTTAGCCTTCATAAGGTATACAAATCCATATCTACTGAAATCATCAGTGAATGTAATGAAGTAGACATAACCACCTCTGGCAGGTGTAGCAAACGGCCCACACACATCCGTATGTATGAGTGCTAATTGCTAACTAGTCCTTTCCCCTTTCTTATTGAAAGGGGACTTTGTCATCTTTCCTAATAAACAAGCCTCACATGTCTCATATGATTCGAAATCATATGAGTCTAGAAATCCATCCTTATGGAGCCTAGATACACGTTTCTCATTTATATGGCCTAGACAACAATGCCATAGATAAGCAGGATTTAAATCATTCATTTTAATCCTCTTAGTATTTATGTTATAGATTGGATAGCTTAGATCAAGGATATATAATCCATTAAATAATTGCGCACTACAATAGTGAATACTATCAAAATAAATGGAACAACAATTGTTCTTTATTGAAATAGTAAAACCTTTCTTGTCCAAACAAGATACGGAAATAATGTTCTTACTCATAGCAGGAACATAAAAGCAATTATCTAATTCTAATACTAATCCAGAAGGCAGAGACAGCCTATACACGCCTATAGCCAATGCAACAACTCTTGCTCCATTCCCAACGCGCAATTCCACCTCTCATTTTGCTAATCTTCTACTTCTACTTAGATCCTGCATATTTCGACAAATATGAGATCCACATCCAGTATCCAATACCCATGATGAATTAGTTAAATTAACATCTATATAAAAATACATGGTGGTTGTGGGATCACTATCCCAAGCCTTTTATCCTCCAGATATTTTGGGAAATTCCTTTTCCAGTGTCCAGGCTGGCTGCAGTAGTGACAATCACCCTTGATCACGCCTTTGGCCACGCCACCAGCAGGTTTAAGAGCGGTGCCCCTAGGTTTAGCAAGTGCCTTGCCTTTACCCTTGTAAGTAGAGGCAAACCTTTTACCCTTTCCTTTGGGTACCATCATTATGGCCTTGCTCTTTCCCTTGTTGATGGATTGTTCAACTGTTCTCAACATATTCAGTAGCTCTGGCAGAGGCTTGGCGATCTCATTCATGTTGTATTTCATGATGAACTGTCCATAACTATCCGGCAACGATTGCAGAATGAGATATGTGCCCAACTCTTGACCAATCGGGGACCCTAGGCGATCGAGATTCTCAAGATACCCGATCATCCGCAACACATGCGGTCCTACTGGGTTCCCTTCCGCCAAGTGACTCTTGAACAATGCCCGAGAAACTTCATAACGTTCAACCCTTTCCTGCTCTTGAAAGAGCTTCTTCAAGTGTTCGATCATATCGACTGCATTCATGTTCTCATGTTTCTTCTAAAGCTCAGGAGACATGGTGCAAAGCATAAGGTAGGCCGCATCATTAGCATCGTCAACACGTTTCTTATACGCCTTTAGGGCTGCAGGGGTATTGTTCGCTGGACCCTCTGGAACGACTTCTTCTAATGTGTACAGTTTCTTTTCTTGTTTAAGAACAATTCTTAAATTTCTGTACCAGTCCAGAAAGTTGGTTCCAGAAAGCTTGTCCTTCTCAAGAACAGCTCGTAGGGAGTGTGATGAATTCGATGAATTGTTTGCCATTGGAATTCTAAAAAAACTAGAAATATACAAGATTTTAGTATGATTTTACTATACTCAATAATGGCTAGATTATTAAATATAGCTCCCACTATTTTTCTCGGATTAACAACCCTCCATATTAATGCGGAAAATATCCTTATATTTTCTAGTGGGCCATGATCCATATTTCGCCTTTTCCGAGTTTGCTTTGGCAAGTCACCAGGAATTAGTTATTTAGGTAGGAACCATTCCAATTACATCATATGTAACTCTTGGTTCAATTGGACAAATAACCATTATTTATCCATCCCCATAGATAATCCCAATTGTATGCCTCTAGGTTATTTTAATATTATTAAATCTACCTAGTTGTGTCCAACCTCTTACTTAAACAATTGCACATTGTTACGTGTCATCGCATCTAATCATGATAAACCATGTTGCCATGCTTTGGCACGCACAATCATGGGATATAGTGATCATGATGAGTGTCTAAATAACGAGAAGGCATAAACACAATATTTTGATTGAGGGATTTGCCTTTCAATTTTTAATTTTGTATTGTTGATCCATATCAACATGATCTATATGTTTGAGTTTTGGGCAAAACCCCAAATCATAGATCCCGGTTGTCTAATTTCTTATTATCCTAATCGCATGCATCAACCATACACCAATCACAAAATGATAAGACAATAAAATAAACAACCACAACAAAATAAAAGTGATGTGGATATGGCCTTTCTAGAATAAGATGTTCCCTAGCCAATGAGAATATCTATGAACCCTAAAATAGATCACATCACCATGCGCTTCCATCTTTTGGTCCATCCTTCATAGTTTTGTGGAATGTTCCATGCTCCATCTCCATGGCTCCAATGTCTTTGGGCTTCTTTTCTTCAATCTTGGCTAACAATCTATTTTATCTAGCTACACCTATACTAAATAAAATAAATCTCACAAGTTGAGAAACAAACGACTCGCAGGCCGTAAAACAAACCACAAATTAAACATTCACATACAAACCACAACCTAGGGCCATATCCAACCACCATGTGAATAGCACATAAACAGTTAAAACTAATTTTAAGGCGCTTGTTCAATTTTTAATTGTTTTTGGAAGAATTAGGGTCAAAAACAATCCAAAAAGTACTTCCCAAAGCCCTATTGGATCACACACGGCCCTAGGGCCCGGCCTAGCCCAAGCCGCCGGTCCCCCCGGTCGTGCCTAGGCCCGGCTGGCCCTTAGGTCGTGCGTGGCTTGGGCGGCAAGGCACAGGGGCGGTCCCCTACGGGGGGCCGAACCCTTCTAGGAGTTGTTTCCTTGTTACCCAATTCAAGTTCTTTCCATGTTGAAAAAACCTGTTTCCAAACATGTTCCCAAACCCTAATCTTCAAACCAAGAAACTGACTAATTTGTTGCATCCAATGCCCAATTAGATCTTGTTAGATTGAATCTCTATTCAATTGCATCTACTATGCTTAATTTGTCGTTTTACGCGATAAACATTAATTTAAAGTGTTAAAACAACAAAATCGTAACACATAAACTACGTTATGCTCTACGACCTTTGGCTATGATACCACTGTAGGGTTTTGAACATGGAATCGCAGCGGAAGAAGATAATTATTCCGTTCAAATCCCTCCAAGGATCACAAGTCAAGAACACATAACGATAGTAAAGGATTAATATGTGTTTACCTTTAGGTTATCCTTTGATGACTTCAAACGCGAATAATGTCACGTTCTCTACGGTTTATCCACGCCTAGGATAGAGAATTGGACCTTCCAACCTTATTGTGCTAGCTAGAACGGAGGAAGGAGACAACGGAATCACGCAACGAAGCCACAAGGAGGAGTTTGGCCTTCTTGTGTGGCCGACGGGTTTGGGGCGGCGAGTAAGGGGCGGACGCCTCTAGCCTTGCTTGCTCTCAACTCTTTTATCTCCTCTCAATATGTGTTATGAATAACATGTATTGAGAGGGAAGGAAGGAGTTCCTTTATATAGTCCACTACTCCTAGTTGTTTCCATAAAGGGCCCAATACTAATCATATCCATATATGGAATAGTATTATTTGCTAATTAGTCCCACTAAGTTAGTAACTTGTTGCAATATGATCATTTATAATTAATCTCTATTAATTAAGTCTCTTGTCCAATTATATCAATATGGCGTGTGACCCCATAGGTTTCTACTTAATTGGTAGTAACTATTATCACATCCCTTTGTCTCAATATCCGGATTGGACACGAGACATACAAGTCACAATAGTGTATATCCAATCCATCTTTCTCGATCCTGGGAATAGCCCTATCCATGCATATGACATCAATATCCCCATATTGATTCATATGAGTCTAGCCAGACATTCCATAGGCGCCATCCCTCGAGTGGCCTCGGATATTTGCTCCCGTTATGTGGAAGGGACAAATCGTATCTACATCACTCACCATCTCTAAGCTTGCTTCCTATTGTGCCCAACATGCGCTTTTATAACTACCCAATTACGGAGTAGCGTTTGACGTTGTCAAAGCACAACATTCCACAACTAGAGGATCTAGTGACTTCAAGTCTAAGGATGATAATATCCTATCACCGCGAGAAGCACTTGTGACTTTACATAACTTGTATGTAGCCTTCTCGGATTTGGGTCAATCCAGTATGTCATTACTCCTAATACATACCCATGTGTTGGATCGTGATATCTCCATATCAATCCAACCCCATACTAGTCTATAGATGATCGTTCTGTTAATCATTATATTTGACTAGGGATATTTAAGAAAAACAACACGATTTGTAAATCTAAGGACTTCATTATATTAAATATCTCCATAAATAATACAATGATTATTCTAGCCAATTCATACTAAAATTAGATTGCCTCTAGGGCATCTATTCCAACATTCTGTAGCTAGAGTCTCCACTGACTTGTTGAACCTCTTCCAATGTTGCTTTTCTCTTTTTCTCTGAGACAGGTTTTGAACCTCCAGCCATCTTGATTTTGTCTGAGTCTCTTCTTGTGCTCATTAGGGTTAGGGAGAAGAAAAGAGAGAGATGGAATGATACGGAATGAAGGAGAAGAGAAGAGGATAAATACTGAAAGAGTTTGAGTTTCAAAAGGAAATAGTATTTCTCTGATTCTAAAAAGATTTGCAAAGATCAGAGAAATTTCAAACTATTATGTCGTTGGAAAAAGAATATACTAATACTATTTTTTGGCTAAAATCAAATTTTGAAAAGGATAGGGACTATATTAGGCAAATATCTACAGAGATATCACCCAGTATAGAATGATCCAAGTTTATTGGCTATTAGTGTAACAGATTCATTTTCAAGGCTTTGAAAAGGCTTTCAAGGTCTTGAAATACTGTAACATTGCAACAGGTAAAATCAAAGCTTTGAGCTGATTTTCAAGGCTTTGAAACTCAGTTCAAACCTTTGTAAACAAAATCAACTTACCTTTCTTACCTTATGCTCCCCCTAAACCAATGCAGTTTTATTTAGCATTCCCAATTCCAATCTTAGAGTTGAGAACCTTTCACCTGCTAATGTTTGGTGAAGATATCTACAATTTGCATGTTAGTAGCAACAAATTCAAGAATAATATCACCTTTCTCAGCATGATCTCTGATGAAGTGGTGTCTACATCAATGTGCTTGGTTCTTGAGTGTTCAACTGGATTATTTGTTATTGAAATTGCACTAGTGTTGTCACACTTAATAGGTGTGCCTCTGAAGTCAAATCCAAGGTCTCTTAGCTGTTGAGCAATCCATAGTACTTGTGAGCAGCATGCTCCTGCAGCTATATATTCAGCTTCAGCTGTTGATAGAGCAACTGAATTCTGTTTCTTGGAATGCCAGCTAATCAAGGATGATCCAATGAATTGACAGGTTCCAGAAGTGCTTTCTCTATCAACTTTGTAGCCTGCAAAGTCAGCATCTGAAAAACCACTCAAAGAGAAGTTGGAATGTCTTGGATACCAAAGCCCTAAGTCTTTGGTACCATTGAGATATCTGAATATTCTCTTCACAGCAGTTAAGTGTGATTCTTTTGGATCAGCTTCAAATCTAGCACACATGCATACACTAAACATAATACTTGTCTGCTTGCTTTCAGATAGAGTAATGATCCAATCATGCCTCTATACTATTTTACATTGACACTCTTACCAGATTCATCCTTGTCTAAGGATAGTGTATAGCTCATTGGGGTCTTGGCTTCCTTGCATTGAGCCATGTTGTATTTATTTAGCAAGCCTCTTGTGTGCTTGTTTTGATTCAGAAAGATACCCTTCTTAAATTGATGTATTTGAAGTCCTAGGAAGAAGTTTAATTCTCCCATCATGCTCATCTCAAACTCCCTGCTCATAAGACTTGAGAATTCTCTGCATAGTTGATCATTAGTAGCTCCAAACAGTATATCATCAACATATATATGGACTACAAGTAAATCTTTCTCGTGAGTCTTAATGAAACGAGTCTTGTCTACTAAACCTCTTTTATAATCATTTTCAAGTAAAAACTTTGACTGTCTTTCATACCAAGCCATTGGAGCTTGTTTCAAATCATAAAGAGCTTTGTCAAGTTTGTAAACATGATCTAGAAAATTGTCATTTTCAAAACCAGGTGGTTGTGCAACATAAACTTCTTCTTGTAAGTAGCCATTCAAGAAAGCACACTTCACATCCATTTTAAATAATTTCATGTTCTTGTAAGATGCGAATGCAAGTAAAATTCTAATTGCTTCTAACCTGGAAAATGGAGCAAAGGTTTGTGTAGGATTTTGATCATGGATGCGCAGCGGTAAATATAATTTATCCATTCAATACCCTCCAAGGATCACTGGACAAGAGACATAACGATGGTAAAGGAAGAAATCATGTTACACGCCTTAGGGTTTCTCCTGTGATGACTTGTAACGTGAATTATGTCACGTCTCTACGATTGATCCACGCCTAGAGTTGAGATCTAGATCTTACTTCTCCTTTGTGCTAGCTAGGAACAGAGGAAGAGGAAGAAATCACGCAACACGAGGCAACAAGGAGGTGGCGACCTCCTTGGTGGCCGACGGGGTAGGGGGCAGCGGCAAAGGGTCGGGTTCGGCTCTTTGTTGCTTGCTCTCTCTCCTTTTTGTTCTCTCCCACTCAAGTTATGATCAAAAGGCTCATAAGTGTGGGAAGGAAGGAAGGAACATCCTTTATATAATCCAACAAATCATTGTCAACTACCTAAAGGACCTATTCTAGTCCTACTAGAATTCAATTTAGTCCCTTCCTTGCAAATTAGTCCTAGTAACTTTGCAAGGTGTTGCAAAGTGATCCTTCTAATTAATTAATCATATTAATTAATTCCCAAATCTAGTTCAACTCTATACAGCGTGTGACCCCATAGGTTCTATCTAGTTGGTAGCAACAATTTGCTAATATGGAGCGGTTTCTAGCAAAACATCAATTCTAGCCAACTAATAGAATAGTCATCCGACAAACCTTGTACAAGTAATTGTCACATCCCTTTGTCTCTATATCCGGATTGGACACGAGACATACAAGTCACACTCGAATATCCAATCCATAGTTTCTCGATCCTCATAATACCCTTATTCGTGCAAATAACATCAATATTCTATATTGATTTATTTGAGTCTAGCCATACATTCTATAAGCACTATCCCTCGAGTGGACTAAGATATTTGATCCCATTATGTGGGAGGGAAAAATTCTATCTACGTCCACTACGATCTCTAAGCTTGCTTCTTATTGTATCCGGTACACGCCTTTATAGCCACCCAGTTACGGTGTAGCATTTAACGCTACCAAAATTACAATAATCCACAACTAGAATATCTAGTGACTTCAAGTCTAAGGATGACAATACCATTTCACCACGAGAAGCGCTTGTGACTTAACATAACGTGTATGTAGCCTTCTCGGAGATGGGTCAATCCAGTGCGCCATTACCCTTTATGCACACCCATGTGTTGGATCATGATATCTCTATATCAATCCAACCCCATAATAGTCTATATATGATCGTCCTATTAATCATTATACAGGACTAGGGATATTTAAGATAAACAACACAATTTTAAATCTAAGGACTTCATTATATTAGATATCCAATAAATAATACAATGAATGTTGTAGCCAAAATAAATTCATACTAAATTAGATTGCCTCTAGGGCATCTATTCCAACAGTCGCCCACTTGCACTAGAGCCAATCTGACGCATCTCGTATGCCCAAGCTCCTGGTGTGCCCTTCATGCTTCTACTGCACAAGCGACTTTGTAAGTTGATCTGACTGATTCTCATCTATAGGAATATTGCATATCCGAACGTCTCCTCTATCGATAATATCTCGAATAAGATGGAACTTCCTGAGCACGTGCTTGGATTTCTGGTGTGACCTGGGCTCCTTTGATTGCGCGATCGCCCCAGTGTTGTCACAGTACAACTCAATTGGATCTGCAATGCTAGGAACCACACCAAGTTCAGAAACAAACTTTCTGGTCCAAACAGCTTCCTTTGTTGCGCCATTTGCAGCAATGTACTAAGCCTTTGTTGTAGAATCAGCCACCGTCTCTTGCTTGGAACTCTTCCATCTCACCGCTGCTCCATTTAGGCAAAACCCATATCCCGAATGTGATCTAAAGTCATCTATGTCGGTTTGGAAGCTTGCATCCGTGTAACCCCTTACACGTAACTCTTCCTCACCGCCAAATATGAAGAAAGCATCCTTAGTTCGTCTCAAGTACTTTAGGATGTTCTTGACCGCAATCCAGTGACTCTCACCCGGATTGGATTGGTATATGCTTGTCATACTCAAGGCATATGACACATCTGGTCTAGTACATAACATGGCGTACATGATAGATCCTATGGCCGAGGCATAGGGAATTCTACTCATGCGTTCCTTCTCAATCTCATTGGAAGGACAACCACTCTTCGAAAGAGTGATTCCATGTGACAGGGGCAAGAATCCCTTCTTGGAATCTTGCATGTTGAACCACTTCAACACCTTGTCAATATATGTACTTTGACTTAGGCCTAGCAGTCTCTTAGATCTATCTATATTGATCTTTATACCAAGTATATAGGCTGCCTTCCCTAAGTCTTTCATTGAGAAACACTTTCCTAGCCAATATTTAACAGATTGCAGCATGGGAATGTCGTTTCCAATGAGTAGTATGTCATCTACATACAAGACCAGAAAAGCTACAGAGCTCCCACTAACCTTCTTGTAGACACAAGACTCATCTTCGTTTCTGATGAAGCCAAACTCTTTGACTACTTCATCAAAACGTCGATTCCAACTCCTAGAAGCTTGCTTCAATCCATAAATGGATCGTTGCATCTTACAGACTTTGTTGGCTTGATTTGGATCTTCAAAACCCTCCGGCTGTATCATATACACGTCCTCTAGGAGATTCCCATAAAGGAATTCTATTTTGACATCCATCTGTCAAATCTCATAGTCGTAGTATGCTGCAATTGCAAGTAGAATTCAGATGGATTTGGTCATTGCGACTGGTGAAAAGGTTTCGTCATACCATGAATCTGTCTGAATCCCACCAATCGGCCCTTATAGGTAATCACATTACCATCCATGTCGATCTTCTTCTTGAAGACCCACTTGCACCCTATGGGTCGCGCCCCTTCGGGTGGTTCCACCAAAGTCCATACTTTGTTGGTATACATGGATTCCATCTCGGACCTCATGGCTTCTAGCCACTTCTGAGATTCTGGCCCTTTTATGGCCTCTTCATAGGTAGTAGGCTCATCATCTATGAGCATCGTGTCACCGGAATCGGTCACGAGAAGTCCATACCTCTCGGGTTCCTGGCGCACTCTACTAGGTCTACGAAGCTCTTGTGTTACCTGAACAGGTTGTTCCACAACTCCTTGTGGTTCCTGTTCATGTTCCATAATCGGTTCAGTGATTTGTGGTTCTTGAATCTCTTCAAGTTCTACAGTCCTCCCACTCGCTTCTTTAGATACAAACTCTCTTTATAGAAACACGCCGGACCGAGCAACAAACACATTGTTCTCAGTTGGATTGTAGAAATAGTAACCCTTAGTTTCCTTAGGGTACCCCACAAATTTACACTTATCCGACTTTGGCCCTAGCTTGTCTGATTGTAAATGCTTTACATAGACATCGCAGCCCCAAATCTTCATGAACGACAGTGTGGGACGCCTCCCACTCCATATCTTATGTGGTGTCTTCATGACTGATTTAGATGGAACACGGTTAATGGTCAAAGCTGCACTTAATAGAGCATAGCCCCAAAATGATAATGGAAGATCGGTTTTTCACATCATAGATCGAACCATATCCAATAGAGTTCAATTCCTCCTCTCGGACACGCCATTTCTTTGTGGCGTTCCGGGTGGTGTGAGTTGGGAAACGGTCCCACATTCTCTAAGATAGTCGTCAAACTCTTGGCACAAGTATTCTCCGCCACGATCCGATCGTAGAGATTTGATACTTTTGCCAAGTGGCTTCTCTACTTCACTTTTGAATTCCTTGAACCTTTCAGAGGATTCGGATTTGGCCCTCATAAGGTACACAAATCCATATCTACTATAATCATCAGTAAATGTAATGAAGTAGACGTAACCACCCCTGGCTGGCGTGGCAAGTGGCCCACACACATCAGTATGTATGAGCGCTAATTGCTCACTAGTCCTCTCACCTTTCTTATGGAAAGGGGACTTTGTCATTTTTTCCAATAAAGAAGCCTCACATGTCTCATATGATTCAAAATCAAATGAGTCTAGTAGTCCATCCTTATGGAGTCTAGATACACGTTTCTCGTTTATGTGGCCTAAACGACAATGCCATAAGTAAGCAGGATTTAAATCATAAATTTTAATAACAATAAAAGGATTTAAATCATAAATTTTAGATCAAGGACAAGCAGTCCATTAAATAATTGAACACTAAAATAATGAATATTATTAAAATAATAAATCATCAATGCGCATCGGAAAATATAATTTATCCATTCAATACCCTCCAAGGATCACTGGACAAGAGACATAACGATGGTAAAGGAAGAAATCATGTTACACGCCTTAGGGTTTCTCCTGTGATGACTTGTAACGTGAATTATGTCACGTATCTACGATTGATCCACGCCTAGAGTTGAGATCTAGATCTTCCTTCTCCTTTGTGCTAGCTAGGAACAGAGGAAGAGGAAGAAGAAATCAAGCAACACGAGGCAACAAGGAGGTGGCAGCCTCCTTGGTGGCCGACGGGGTAGGGGGCGGCGGCAAAGGGTCGGGTTCGCCCCTTTGTTTCTTGCTCTCTCTCCTTTTTGTTCTCTCCCACTCAAGTTATGATCAAAAGGCTCATAAGTGTGGGAAGGAAGGAAGGAGCATCATTTATATAGTCCAACAAATCCTTGTCAACTACCCAAAGGACCTATTCTAGTCCTACTAGAATTCAATTTAGCCCATTCCTTGCAAATTAGTCCTACAAACTTTGCAAGGTGTTGCAAAGTGATCCTTCTAATTAATTAATTATATTAATTAATTCCCAAATCTAGTGCAACTCTATATAGCTTGTGACCCCATAGGTTCTATCTAGTTGGTAGCAACAATTTCCTAATATGGAGCGGTTTCTAGCAAAACATCCATTCTAGCCAACTAATAGAATAGTCATTCGACAAACCTTGTACAATTAATTGTCACATCCCTTTGTCTCTATATCCGGATTGGACACGAGAAATACAAGTCACACTCGTATATCCAATCCATAGTTTCTCGATCCTGGGAATAGCCTTATTCGTGCAAATAACATCAATATCCTATATTGATTTATTTGAGTCTGGCTAGACATTCTATAAGCACTATCCCTCGAGTGGTCTAGGATATTTTCTCCCGTTATGTGGGAGGGAAAAATTATATATACGTCCACTACGATCTCTAAGGTTGCTTCTTATTGTATCCGATACACGCCTTTATAGCCACCCAATTACGGTGTAGCGTTTGACGCTACCAAAATTACAATAATCCACAACTAGTGACTTCAAGTCTAAGGACTATTGCGCCACGAGAAGCGCTTGTGACCTAACATAACGTGTATGTAGCCTTCTTGGAGATGGGTTAATCCAGTGTGCCATTACCCTTAATGCACACCCATGTGTTGGATCATGATATCTCTATATCAATCCAACCCCATACTAGTCTATATATGATCGTCCTTTTAATCATTATACTGGACTAGGGATATTTAATATAAACAACACAATTGTAAATCTATGGACTTCATTATATTAAATATTCAATAAATAATACAATGAATGTTCTAGCCAAAATAAATTCATACTAAACTAGATTGCCTTTAGGGCATCTATTTCAACAGTTTCTTCATAATCTATACCTTCATCTTGATTGTAACCTTGAGCAACTAACCTTTCTTTGTTTATGATTACATTGCCACCTTCATCCAACTTATTTCTGAACACCCATCTGGTACCAATGACAAACTGGATTGTTGGTGCAGGAACCAGGTTCCAAACCTCATTCCTCTCAAACTCATTAAGTTTACTTTGCATAGCAATGATCCAGTCTGCTTCTTATAAAGCTTCCTTCACAGTTTTTGGTTCTACAAGACAAATGAATGCATTAAAAGCACATAAGTTCTTCAACTGTGATCTAGTTTGTGTACCAGTGGTTGGATCTGATATGATATTATCAGCTGGATGGGATGAGAGATATTTAAATATCTTTCTTGGAGACCATGGTTCAGGTTCACCATAGATCTTCTCTGGTCTTGAAGTAGTGGCTTTGTCACTTGAATCCTTCTGATCATCTTTTTCAAGGCTTTGAGATGTAGTTTCAAGGCCTTGAGAGCTCTTTTCAAGGTCTTGAAAATGTCTTCTATTTTATTCTGAGCATTTCTTGAATCCAAGTGGATTCTTAGTCTCTTCCTCTGATTCATGCTTGTTCAAATTAAAATCTGCAAAACTTTCACTCAAAGAACGATCATAGCTTTCATCAAAAATAACATGAATGCTCTCTTCAACCAGTTTGGTTCTTTTATTGTGAACTCTATAAGGTTTGCTATTCAGAGAGTAACAAAGAAATATACCTTCATCACTTCTTGCATCAAACTTACCAAGATTGTCTTTTCCATTGTTATGGATAAAATAAGTTCATCCAAAGGGTCTGAAGTAAGAGATGTTTGGCTTCCTCCCTTTGAATAGTTCATAGGGGGTCTTCTTTAGAATAGGTCTGATCAAGCACTTGTTCAAAATATAAATTGATGTATTCATAGTTTCTGCCCAGTAATGTTTTGGCAACTTGTTCTTAAGAAGCATTGTCCTTGACATATCTTCAAGAGTCATGTTCTTTCTTTCAACAACACCATTCTGTTGAGGAGTTCTTGGAGCAGAAAAATTGTGAGAGATACCATGCTTATCACAGAATAAATCAAACTCTAACTGATCAAATTCTCTACCATGATCACTTCTGATTGAAGCTACAGGTAGGTTTCTCAATTTTTGAAGTTCTCTGCAAAGCTTTGAAAATTTAGAGAGTGCTTCAGATTTTTCTTTGAGAAACATAACCCAAGTGTATCTAGAAAAATCATGTACAACAACTAGCATATACCTTTACCTTTTGGAGTAGGAGTCCTCATAGGACCATATAGATCCATATGAAGTAATTCAATAGGTCTAGTTGTACTTACAAACTTCTTTGGCTTGAAGGAGCTTTTGGTTTGCTTCCCTTGTGCACAGGCTTTGCATAGCTCATCTTCTTTGAACTTGGTGGATGGAAATCCTCTTACCAAGTCTTTAGAAATCAATTTTTTTAGATTATGCAAACTAATATGACCAAGTTTCCTATGCCAAAGCTTTGAATCCTCTTTCAAGGCCTTGAGACACTTCAAACTTTCACCTGCAACTTTGTTAGTCTGAAAAGTATAAACATTTTTTTATCTAGAGGCTGTGAGAATGGAATCTCCTGAGTTCTCATTTTGCACCACACACTTCTCTTTATCAAATATGACTTTGTTGCCATTATCACAAAGCTGAGATACACTTAGCAAATTAAACTTCAAAAACCAGATAAACATCAGAAATAGAGTTTTCAGAATATGTACCAACTTTTCCAATACCAAGAATATTGCATTTTCCTTTGTCACCAAGTGTTATTGAACCTTCTGATTGCTCCTTTAATTCTGAGAATAGAGATCTCTTTCCACTCATGTGTCTTGAGCAACCACTGTCCATGAACCACTTCTGTTCCTTGGTGACAACCTGCAAGCACCAATCACTGCCTTACCCAGCTATTAGACCAAGTGTGCAATTTGGATTCATATTCAGGATCAACCATGTTAGGTGGTCTAACCCCTTTAGGAACCCAAATCTGCTTAACCTGTCCTTTAAGTTGAAAAGGAAAAGTGTTCCTGATTATGTGAGGGTCTCTTCTTCTAAAAGGACAAGTCATTTTAACATGACCAGTTTTACAGCAGTAATGACAAGTAAGAGAGGTTTTGCTTCCAGCTTTCAAAAATATGGTATTGTTTCTTCTTGGAAAGTTTGGATTAAATCCAATACCAGCTTTGTGAACAGACTGTGAACTTCCTCCAAGAATCAAGTTCAACTTCTGTTCTGATCCAGCAATCTTGATTTTGACTGGTTCAGATTCGTGAAGTTTCTCAGTAAGAGTAATCTTTTGTTTTTCTAAATCATCAACATGATGTCTTAGATTAACAAGGCTTTCATTCACAGAGGAGTTTTCAGTGACTACTTCCTTGACTTGTGTTTTCAAGGATTTGAAACTGGTTTCAAGGCCTTGAAATCACTGTCAGTTTTCTTCTGAGAGATTTCAAGATTCTGATTTAGGCAAACAAGTTGTAAATTTTCTTTGGCTTGCTCATGAACTTTCTCTTTCAAAAGTCTGATCTCTTTCAGATAATCTTCCTCATTTAAAAGCATTGTTCTGAGATATTCTGAAAGAGCTTATTTTGGCTTTGAAATTAAACAGTTAACCATTACCTCAATGTTCTTTTCAGAACTATCATCATGTTTGGCCATGAAGCATAGATTGGCATGTTCTTCTTCAGATTCAGATTCACTGGAGCTATCTGAATCACTCCATGAAGCTATCATGGCTTTCTTTCTTCTTTCATGATCTTTCTTGTGAAAGTTCTTGATCTTTTTGTGTGGACAATTCCTTATCAAATGTCATGCATCACCACACTCAAAGCCGTTCATAACTTTTGACTTGTTTTGTGAAGAGGACGTACCTTTGTAATCCTTGCTCCTGGATTGTCTATACCTTTCTCTGTTGAATTCGTTGTTTCCATAGTTTCTCTTCATTTTGAGAATCCTTGTCAAGGCTTTGTAAATCAAGGAAATTGGATCTTCACCATCCGCAGTTTCAAGGCTTTGGACTCTATCATTCTCTTTGGCTTTGAGAGCTAGATTTTTGACACCTTCTGGGAGTTCTCCATCAACTTCATTCATAGATATCTCATGTGTCGGGGAGCTTCCCTTGTAGGTCATCAATTTGTAAGGTTTAGAGATTCCGAGCTTCTTCACTAGCTGTGGTTTTTGGTTACCATTTTGCCTTTGGAAGACTTCTGAGAATCTTCCTCACCTTTTCTTCATTGGAAAAGTGTTTTCCCAGTGAGTCAAGGTTGTTGACAATATCAGTGAATCTCTTGAACATATCTCTGATGGACTCATCTACATTCATCTTGAACAACTCATATTGTCTGAGATAAATGTTGATCTTGGTCTGCTTGACTTGACTGGTTCCTTCAAAGGTAACCACAAGTTTATCCCAGATTTCTTTAGCAGTTGTGCATCCAGAGATCCTGTTGAATTCATCTGTACTCAAATCACAATACAAAATGTTAATAGCCTTGTAGTTATTAGAAAATTTCTCTAATTCAGAAGAGGAGAGTGAGTCTTCTGTTTTGGGAGTTTTGATCCCATCTTTCTCTGTATAGAAAGTATGAGGTCCATTTTGAATGATGGTCCAAAGCTCTAGATCTTGATCAATGATAAACATTTTCATGAGAGCTTTCTAGTGAGCAAAATTTTCTCCATAGAATAGAGGAGGTCTGTTAGCAGCTCTTACCTGTCAGAAGCCACCATCACCTGCGGTACTCATGATCACCAGATGGTTAAATCTTATACAGTGATACAAGCTCTGATACCAATTGAAAGTGTGAGTATGCAGATTTATAAGCAACTAATATACTCTAGAAGGGGGTGACTAGAGTATGCCAACTTTTTTGCAAAACTTGCTAACAAGAAGAACAACTTGTGCAGACAATGAATTTCAAGACCTTGAACACAGGTTCAAGCCTTTGAAAAGAAGCAGAAAGTTTTAGAACAAGTATGCCTTTTTCAAGGCCTTGAAAACAAGTTCAAAAAATAAACAATGCTGCAAAAGTTGTGAAAGTAAATGAACTGAAAAAGCATAAGACAAGTGATTTATAGAGTTCGGTCCACTTGGACCTACGTCTCTACCTCAGGGATTAGATCCCTGCAGTATTTTCAACTCAATTCTTATTCATCAAAAGCTAAGCCCTAGAACTCAAGCACAGAGAGTTCCCTTACTCTGTTACAACTTGTGGTTTTCCCAATCCTGTCTAGTACCTGCTCTAGCTAACTGATTAACTAAGAACTCTCTATTGTTCACTTTGAAAAATCCTTTAGAATGAATGTAGAAATAATACAGAACTAATCTACCAATATAGATCTATACAGAAGATCACATAAGAGTAGAAAATTGCAGTGAAATGCAGTGAACTTCTGTGTACGGATTGGAAGAGATGAAGAACTTCTTTGATGCTTATCAATCCAGAATGCTTTCTCTGTATTTTCCCATTGAGAATTGTGTTATTGTCGCTTCGAATTTGATCTCTTTAAATACTTCAAACAGCTCTGAAAATCTCTCCAGATTTTCAGCAACAACTTTCCTATTTTGTAGGCAACAGAGTTTGACTACTTTGAGATCTTCTCCAACAATTTGAATGATCATAATCTTTAGAGATATTGTTGTAATCCTTCATTTAACCATCATGAGAAGCTGTCAAACACATCTGATTGATCACAGGATCAAAGTCTTCAAGTATTTCTAAATCTGCAGCAATCCAGTTTAGGAAACAATCCTGCAAAACTTAGAAATAATATTTCCTGCATTATCATGGTCAAACAGTTGATATAGTACAATTAAAAAAATGTTCAGTATTTTTTCTTTCATCATCTAATAACAGATAATCAAACATATGAAGGAGAGCAAGTAAATCATATCAGAAAGTTAGCATAAACACTCCCCCTGAGAATATGCTTTCATGTTTAACAGTTTCAAGGCTTTGAATCCAGTTTCAAGGCCTTGAAAATAGCCAAAACCATTTTCAAGCCTCTGAAGCTGATTCAAGGCTTTGAAAGCTGTTTCAAGGCCTTGAAATAGCCAAGCTATTTCAAGTCTTGAATAACCTGAGCTTTCAGAGTGTTTTCAGAACGATTAATCGTAAGTTTGAACACGTTTTAGCCAACAAAATATGTGTATTCTGCAAGAGAGGAATTTGAGCTTAATTGTGAAATCCAGATGTTTTCATGCGTAATTTGATGTTATTTGGCAAATATAATCTCTTGGTATGGATTTTCATGTCGTTTTGACAGGAATGGATGCTTAGCGGTTGATTTGAGGCATGAAACATACTTCGGAAGCAACGGAAACGATAAAGTGGAGTAAAGAGACGAAAAGTTGGAGAAGCTAGAATGACCAGTATCCACTATTTTAATAATATCTAGAAATATACAAGGAGGTTTGGAGTGATAATGGTGAAAAATGAAAGTTAACGTTAATAGCTTTCCAACAATAGGTCACGGAGCCAAAACAGAGTCCGGATGAGAGAGATATGGTCTTGCAAAGTTGAAACAGTTTGTTGTCTGCGTGGCTAGTTTGCTGTCTGCGTGGTTGTCTGCACAGCCACACAACAGAGAGCAGAAACACGATTTTTTGACCATTGGCCAAGTAAAACACCCATTGTATGTGTAGCTACGCAGTTACCCACGCAGACAGAGAGCAAAAAGTGTAAAAAATGGCTGTTGCATGGCCCCAGAGGCCACTGTGTGTGTAGCTATGCAGGAACATAACTTGTGGAGGAGCCAGGAATGAAGCAAGATTGCAGGGGGAAGAGCCGAGAAAGCTCTAAATGCCAAAACCGATGATTATCGGGATACACTCGGTTGACCATGTCTTGAGTTATACTTGGAGTTTTGAAGTGAAACCAGCGGCAGAAGAAAGCAGACGACAAAGGGCTTTCCGAAAACAGGTCATAATACTGATTCTGAGTCCGGCCGAAAAATCGACCCACGCCCAAGCGTGGGTTCTAGGTAGGCCGTGCCCAAGTGTGGGTCTGGGATCCCGGAGTCTGGAGCCGTGATCAGTTATTTCATGTTCATGTCGATTTCCGGGACAGTTTTGACCCATGGGTATTTTAGAAATTTTGACACCATGCCCGGGTTTTCGGAGTGGAGTTTGGATTTTGTCGCCCAAATTTAGTCATCTATTTTCCTATGAACAAATTAAGGATTGGGCGATTTTGACCCAGGGGTACTTTGATAATTTTGACAAGTTTCGGGTCAAAGGCAGCCCGAGAAGAGAGGGTTCAGAAACAGGCCAAAATGGAGACATGAAGTTGTTGCCTGCGTGGCTAGGTGCCAGCCATGCAGTAGTTACGCCGACCGAGGGCAATAGGAGAGAGAAAATTGAAGAAATTCAAATCAGAAGACCTTGTCTACGTGGCTAACTACCAGCCACGCAGACAACACTAATTCTAAGGCGATTTTGGCCAATGGCAGTTTCGTAATTTTAGGCAGCTTTCTGGAAGCTTCTCAGTACTACAATAAGGGACATCCAGAGCTCATTTTTGACAAACAATACACCCAAGGAGAATTCAGAGTACCCTCGGAGAACACGGAAGCGCAAATCCAGATTTCAAGAACACTCGTTTGATCTCAATTCTCTCTTTAATTTCAGAACATTGACATTTAATTATGTCGTTCAGTAGCTAAACTTTTTACCTAGGTTCTCGGTGAACCTAGGGTTTCGTATTCAGTATCTAGTTCTATTTCATACTATGGATTCATGATCTTAGGATCTTAATATCAGCAGTTTTTTTTTTTTTTTTTGTTATTCTGTCTTTGATTTTACTATTTTATGCATGCTAGGCTTAATCACCCAGAATTTCTACAGACTCGACCCAGTAGGTAAAAACGGCTGGTTAGGGTTAGGAAGAGAAGAAAGAATTTAGCACCTTACCCCAATGGACCAAACATAGAAGGGGAGATAGGACTAGCCTAAGCGTTTGACCAATTGTTAAAGAATCTGACCTGAGCCTTTAGGACAGGTTGGAAACCCTAGCAGACTTAGAACGAGACTGTAAATTTAGGTAGCTTAACAGGATCCGAAAATCTGCAGGATTGTGACAACGTACAGGAACTGAATAGTGATTGCACTGATGGTACGTGGCACGAATAAGTGACTGTTGTGTGTTTTCATAACCAACATAACGGTAAACTGAGATACCCTAGGGGATCCTGGAATCTAGACATTAAACCCTAGATTTACAACACTAAAAATTATATTGAAAATTCTCACAAAAATATTTACTTTTCATTTATTTACTTTCAGTATTTATTCCATAGTTACAAACTCTCAAAATACTCCTCATTTTTGCAATTTATAAGTTAAATTTGATTGCTAGAAAAACCCGCAATAGTCCTCGTGGGAACGATAATCCGAGTTGAAATACACCCGGTACTACTGGATTCGTATACTTGCGACTAGCACGCTAATTTGCGCCTCAAGTTTTTGACGCCGTTGTCGGGGACTTTTTAGGGTTTATTTAGTAGTCAGAATTAATTTTCAGAGTTTTCACTTCTATTTTTATTTTTCTTTTATCTCATGCTCTTGAGATCTCTGTTTTTCAGGAACATGCTCTCAAAGACAAGCGAAAATGCGAACTCAGAGAAAGCAGAATGGCCGACAATGCAGGCGACCAACCAGTAGTCGTACCAGAACGCACTCCAGCTCAGATGGCTCGGTACATCGAGGAGTTGATCGCAGCAGGGTTTGCTGACCGGAACAACCAAAGGACATACAACAGATATGGAAAAGCTTTGGTGGAGAACATTGAAGTCCCTATGGGAGGACATGAGCCAGCTATTGTGGTTCCCAAGATCACCGTAGAGCACTTTGATCTTTAACCCTCCACCATCCAGACTGTTCAGACTCTCTGCCCATTCCATGAGATAGCCGATGATGACTCGAACGACTTCATCGGGAAATTTTAAGATTACTGCAACAAAGTCCGCTACAAGGGAGTCGATGAAGAGGCACTCAAGCTGATCATGTTCCCGTACTGTCTGTATAGAGGAACTATAGACTGGCTTGAATCCCGATAACCCATGTCCATCACTACATGGGAAGGTTATGTTACAGATTTTCTGGCGAAATTCTACCCCGCCTCTCAGGTGATCCAACTGCAAAACGAGATCCCGTTATCAAGCAGAAGATGGGAGAGACGGTGGTAGATGCATGGGACATGCTAATGAGATGGGAAAGAAGTGCCATAATTATGATTTTGGGGACCCAAAGATTCTGCAGGTATTCTACCATGCCCTACACAGGGAGAATGCTGACGAGATTGACAGAAAAGCCGCAGGTAACTTTCTGTACCATGTGGACAAGCACGGAGCCTATGAGTTGATGAAATAGTTAGCCAAGCAGGATACTCGCCTGTTTGATGACCGCATGCTCACCGCCCGAGCCGAACCATTACCTGAGGATCGGATTGAGAAACTGACCAAAGGCGTCACAGATTTGGTCAAAAAGGTCTATTCGGAAAAAAGGCTATTGCAACGGTAGGAGAGCCAGATTTGGACGCAGCCATTGAGGAGGTTAGGACTGAAGATACCAATTACGTACAGAAGCACTAGGATCCGAGCCAGTACAGACCGAGCATGATAGATCATTCCGAGTTCTGATACGGGAATCTGAATTCTGTGATTTATGCACTAGGCTTTCAGCACAAACCACAGGCGCAACAAGCAGTACCAGCACATCAAGCCCAACCCGGATTATCAGCACAACGATTCGACGAACAGATGAATAAACTGGATGCCACGCTACAAGCCATGAATGCCAGGTTCGCACAGACTGACGCAAAGATTGACTCAGCTGTTAACACTTTGACAGCCGACCTGCACCAGACCAAAATTGTGTTGTTAACAGTGGAAGTACAATTCGGACAGTTGGCACAACATGAAGCAGAAAGAGCACCAGGGAACTTACCCTCGACCACAGTTAATAACCAACGTGCTCAGATCAATGCTATCACCACTCGAAGTGTTAGTACTACAAGATTTGCCGCATCCCAGTCAGGCACGTGCAGAAAAGTCAAAAAATATCAAACACGAAGTTTTTGACAAGGATGACAATTCAGCCGACGGCCCCCAGCCGAAGGGCTCAGTTGAACAGGATGTAGTGCAGAATGATAAGGAAGCTGAAACGGTGTATGTCTCCAAAGAGGTGTCGTATACTTTGAATACCTGGAAGAGGGATGGTAGCAAGGACTAAGCCATATTTCTCGAGATGTTCATACAGCTGCAAATCAACATACCCTTTGATGAGGCATTGGCAAAGATTCCCGCTTATGCCAAATTCCTCAAGGACATTATGTATGGAAGGAGGCGAATGAGCGATTTCGAGACTATAAATCTGACTTCCGAAGTGAGAAACTGTGTAAAGAATGGGCTACCACGGAAGAAGAAGGACCCTGGCAGTTTCATTATCCCGGTGACTCTAGGTAACGCTTACACAGGAAAGGTTGTGTGACCTAGGGGCCGATATAAATCAGATGCGCTTGTCGATTTTTGAAACATTGGAGTCCATGAACTCACGCCCACCAAAATCATGCTTCAGATGGCTGACAGATCCGTAAAACAGGCATATGGAGTCCTTGATGATATTCTGGTGAAAGTCAGAGAGTTAATTTTTCCGGGAGATTTCGTAATTCTTGACATCGAGGCAGGAGATGTTCCACTCATTCTGGGCAGACCGTTTATGGCCACTGGAGAGGCCATGGTAAACTGCAAGAGCGTAGAATTGACCATGCAGATTAATGAAGACAAGGTGAAATTTAACGTCTTAAAATCTCTCAAGCTTCCAAATTATTATGAACATGAAGACTGCTTCGCTGTGGAGGTATTCCATGATGGTCTGGAAAACGAGGAGTTGGACGAGATGTGGGAAGAGATTGATAGAGTGGAAAAAGAGAACGAGGAGCGGTTCCAAGAGGAGCAGACCATGCAAGCAGAACACATAACCAATTTACATCTGGATGAAAAGGAGGGCAGAAATTGGCCCTCGTCCAATCACTCAAAGAGCCACCAACTCTGGAGCTGAAACTGCCCCCGAGCCATCAAAGTTCAGCACAACCAAAGTTGTTTCAAGTAGGGCACAAAGTACTTCTATGTGATTCTCGGAAGCAATTTTTCCTGGGAAAATTGAGATTGAGGTCGTTAGGATCGTTCATCATCAAAGAGATACTGTCACGGGATGCAGTTAAATTTGAAAATCCGCAAGACAATACAACTCAGGGTGAGCGGAAACCGGGTCAAGCGATATATGAACCCGGAAGCAGTCGTTAAGGAAGACTGTTTTGACGTCCCTTGACCAAGTCAGGTAACTAGGTCGGGCCGTCGACCTTAAATTACAAGCGCTTGTTGGGAGGCACCCAACTTAGGAGTAGGATAATTTAGTTATTTTTGTTTAAATTTAAGAGTGGTGAGATGAGTGTGATCTAATATTTACACAAGAATGTGCAAGCAACAACAGAGAAAATTACAGGAAAATGGGTCAGAGAGTTGCTGTCTGCGTGGCTGGCCGGTAGCCACGCAATAGCCATGCAGCCCGAGAGGAGTTGCAAAAAATTTTGGCACCCAAAAAGCTGATGTATGTGTGGCTGGATGGTAGCCACGCAGTAGCCACGCAGACAGAAAAAGAAAATTGTGCAGAAACGCAGCCAGGGTGTGTAGAAACGCAGCCAGGGAATGCAAAAACGCAGCCAGGGTATGCAGGAATGCAGCTAGGGAGTGCAGGAACGCAACCAGGGAGTGCAGGAACACGGCCAGGGTGTGCAGAAACGCAGTCAGGGAGTGCAGAAGCGCATGCTGAGAGGTCAGCCATGCAGCCAGAACCTTATCCACGCAGCCTCAGCCTCAGCCACGCAACCCGAGGGGTAGCCACGCATAAATTGAGAGATTTGCAATTTTTTTACGGTGTGTGTGGCTATCTGTGTAGCAACGCAGACATGAGAAGGTTTTTGGACGTGAAAAGAAAGTGGAGCAGAAAAGTTGTTGTCAGCATAGCTACGTAGGTAGCAACGCAGGCAGTTAGCAGAAAAGGCAGATTTCCATACTCTTGAAAAATTTACCCCGGTGTGCTCTGGCACACTCGACCATCTCTGGGACTCATACGAGTTGGGAACTATTCAAGAACAGTTTTCAGCAGAAATAGAGCAATCGACCCCGATGTACAAAAATACACTCGACCATATGGGAGCACATTGTCACACACAATGGTGCTTGGGGATTGCACACTTGAAAAGCGCATGCAGAGCCGGAAGGTTGACAACTTCCGTCAAGAAATTTTCCGGCGACCGGTCAACGGTCCTTCTCTGCCTTAATCTGTAGAAAATCCAGCACCCATCAGACATGCTCTGGGTGCGTAGGTCCACATTCCCTTCCTTCACTTTATTTTGCGTTTTAGGCACAAACCCGTATTCGGGTCAAGATTTTCTGCATTTTCTCGTTTTCTGTAAAAAATGCACGACTCTAGTGCACAATAATATAGATTCAATTTATGCGTATTTTTCTTGTACCTTTTCATTGATTACACTACCAGCTGGCCAGACGAGGCTGAGTCGTGTCATCAAGCCATTGACGCGACTCCACGACGGTCTGACAGTCGGTCTAGTTCTCGGGCCCACCAGACGTCGCCAGCCCGCGCACGCCGGAGTGCCAGCACCCAGACCGGTACCAATAGAAGTTCTACCAGCATTATTCCTGGAACCACAAATTCGATTTCAAACCCGAATTTTGTGCCAGATCAGTTTGTGCCATGAGGGCATGCCACCTCTTAGTGTGGGGGTGGGAGTCGTGTCTGCATTAACCAGGTCTGCACACTTTTTCATATTTATTTGCAGTTTTATTTTTATTTTTGAGTCTGCACGATTTCTTTATTTTGAGTCAACCCAACACTCTTTCCGACCTTGCATTGTAGATAGTTATAAAAAAATTAAAAAAAAAACATAGAAAATTTCTAAAATCCTAAAAAAACTTCAAAATTTCAGAAAATTCTAAAAATTGAAAAATCGTAAAATTTTGAGAAAGGGCAATTGAGATAACAAAGAACTGGGGAGAGACCAATGATAGTCTTCTGATAGAGAAGAAACACCACACCGAGGTGTAGTATATTAGGCTTCTGTACGATTTGGTTAGAGCTAGTGCGCTTCAGAATCATCGAGTAGTTATCTCCTGAGCTAGAAATTCTACTAGTTTCCACACAACCGTCACTTAGGTAGTCGACAACCCGCCTACGGGCGCCATCACGGTCACCGCATTAGAGTGGAGTGATTGACTCATAATGGACCCACTGTCATGTTTCTTAACCCTATGTCCAAATAGTTAGCCCGTTTGAAGCCGTTATCACTCGTTAGTTGGCTTTTTCTGTGCGTTATGACAGAGGGAGTGAGTTAGGGAGATTTTCAACTGCTGAGAGCTTCATCACAGATCATTGTTGAACAGCTTGACATTTGCGCGTTTTTTGAGGGTGGGACATGGTGAGTTAGAGGCGACAGTATTGATTTTTGGAGGTGATTCAATGCACTACGTAGTGATCACAGTTTTGGAAGTCGCGTGCGAGACATATTTCCGCACAAAGATGCTAACCAGGGGTTGTGGGGTTAATTGGTGGCTGTGCTGATTCTTACATCTTTGATAATGAGGAGGTTCAGTAGGAATGCGCGTTTTATCTTCCGTTTACAGGATTGACGCTTCATGATTAGGGTGGGGGTACTCCACACGAGGACATTTTTAGTACCCCGAAACATCAGATTATTTTAGCACCACTCAACTTTTATCATTTTATTTTTGTTCTGTTTATTGTATTTATTTGTGTATTGCAAAAAAAGAAGAAAAAATAATATAAAAAAAGAAAAAAGAAAATAGATGTTATATTTTACATGTTTATAGTTATTTATTAGTTCAAATCTGAGTTGGTGGCACTGTTCTGGATTTGACATAACTTCACATTCGTGGCCGCGAGAACGGCGAAGACACACAAGCAGCTGGGGAAATTGAGTGAGCAGAAACTTAGAGGTTTCGATCAATTTTTCGGAAACTTGGTGAGGGGTGTGATTGGGAACAGTGAGTGTAGGGTTTTGATTCATGGATCGCACAACGGAAGCATAATCAAACATAAAACCATGCAAAACCCTCCAAGGATCACAAGTCAAGAGACATAACGATGGTAAGGGTTAGAAATCATAAACACACCTTTGGGTTCTCCTTGATGACTTCAAACGCGAATTATGTCACGTTCTCTATAGTTGATCCACGCCTAGAGTTGATCCTAGATCTCCCAACTCCTTTGGTGCTAGCCCGGAAGAGGAAGAGGAAGAATAAATCACGCAAAACGAGACCCAAAGGAGGGTCTCGGCCTCCTTTGGCCGACGGGGACGGGGCGGCGGCAAGGGGGCGGTTCGGGCCTCCTTGTTGCTTGCTCTCTCTCCTTTGTTCTCTCCCACTCTTGTTATGTTCACTTAATGAGCATAAGTTATGTGGGAAGGAAGGAAGGAAGGTCCTTTATATAGTCCAACAACTCCTTGTGAACTATCTAAAGGACTTATTCTAGTCCTACTAGAATTCAATTTAGTCCCTTCCTTGCAAATTAGTCCCTACTAAGTTTGCAAGGTTTTGCAAATTGATCCTTCTAATTAATTAATCCAATTAATTAATTCCCAAATCTAGTTCAACTCTATATAGCGTGTGACCCCATAGGTTCTATCTAGTTGGTAGCAACTATTTGCTAATATGGAGCGGTCTCTAGCAAAACATCCATTCTAGCCAACTAACAGAATAGTCATCTTGACAACCTTTGTACAAATAATTGTCTCATCCCTTTGTCTCTATATCCGGATTGGACACGAGACATACAAGTCACACTCGTATATCCAATCCATAGTTTCTCGATCCATGGGAATAGCCTTATTCGTGCAAATAACATCAATGTCCCATATTGATTTATTTGAGTCTGGCCAGACATTCTATAAGCACTATCCCTCGAGTGGCCTATGATATTTTCTCTCGTTATGTGGGAGGGACAAATCCTATCTACGTCCACTACGATCTCTAAGCTTGCTTCTTATTGTATCCAGTACACGCCTTTATAACTACCCAGTTACGGTGTAGCGTTTAACGCTACCAAGATCACAATAATCCACAACTAGAATATCTAGTGACTTCAAGTCTAAGATGACAATACCATTGCACCGCGAGAAGCGCTTGTGACTCAACATAACGTGTATGTAGCCTTCTCGGAGATGGGTCAATCCAGTGCAACATTCCCTAATGCACACCTATGTGTTGGATCGTGATATCTCCATATCAATCCAACCCCATACTAGTCTATAGATGATTGTCCCATTAATCATTATATTTGACTAGGGATATTTAAGATAAACAACACAATTGTAAATCTAGGACTTCATTATATTAAATATCCAATAAATAATAAATGAATTTCTAGCCACAAATAATTCACACTAAACTAGATTGCCTCTAGGGCATCTATTCCAACAGTCTCCCACTTGCACTAGAGCCAATCTGGCGCATCTCGTATGCCCATACTCCTAGTGTGCCCTTCATGCTTCCACTGCGTGAGAGGCTTCGTAAGCGGGTCTGACAGATTATCATCTGTAGGAATCTTGCATATCCGAATGTCTCCTCTATCGATAATATCTCGAATCAGATGAAACTTCCTGAGCACGTTCTTGGACTTCTGGTGTGATCTGGGTTCCTTTGATTGCGCGATCGCCCCAGTGTTGTCACAGAACAACTCCACTGGATCCGCAATGCTAGGGACCACACCAAGTTCAGAAACAAACTTTCTGATCCAAACAGCCTCCTTTGCTGCGCCATTTGCAGCAATGTACTCAGCCTCTGTTGTAGAATCAGCTACCGTCTCTTGCTTGGAACTCTTCCAGCTCACCGCCGCTCCATTCAGGCAAAACACATATCCCGACTGTGATCTAAAGTCATCTCTGTCGGTTTGGAAGCTTGCATCAGTGTAACCCCTTACACGCAACTCTTCCACACCGCCAAATATCAAGAAAGCATCCTTAGATCTTCTCAAGTACTTTAGGATGTTCTTGACTGCAATCCAGTGACTCTCACCCGGATTGGATTGGTATCTGCTTGTCATAGACAAGGCATATGACACATCTGGTCTAGTACATAACATGGCGTACATGATAGATCCTATGGCCGAGGCATAGGGGATTCTACTCATGCGTTCCTTCTCAATCTCATTGGAAGGACAACCACTCTTTGAATGAGTGATTCCATGTGACATGGGCAAGAATCCCTTCTTGGAATCTTGCATGTTGAACCGTTTCAACACCTTGTCAATATATATACTTTGACTCAGGCCTAGCAACCTCTTAGATCTATCTCTATAGATCTTTATACCGAGTATATAGGCTGCTTCCCCTAAGTCCTTCATTGAGAAACACTTTCCTAGCCAATCTTTAACAGATTGTAGCATGGGAATGTCGTTTCCAATGAGTAGTATGTCATCCACATACAAGACCAGAAAAGCTATAGAGCTCCCACTAACCTTCTTGTAGACACAAGACTCATCTTCGTTTCTGATGAAGCCAAACTCTTTGACCACTTCATCAAAACGTTGATTCCAACTCCTAGAAGCTTGCTTCAATCCATAAATGGATCGTTGCAACTTACAGACTTTTTTGGCTTGCTTTGGATCCTCAAAACCCTCTGGCTGTATCATATACACGTCCTCGAGGAGATTCCCATAAAGGAATGCAGTTTTGACATCCATCTGCCAAATCTCATAGTCGTGGTATGCTGCAATCGCAAGTAGGATTCGGATGGATTTGGTCATAGCGACTGGTGAAAAGGTTTCATCATAGTCAATACCATGAATCTGTCTGAATCCTTTAGCCACCAATCGGCCCTTATAGGTAATCACATTACCATCCATGTCGATCTTCTTCTTGAAGACCCACTTGCACCCTATGGGCCGCGCCCCATCAGGTGGTTCCACCAAAGTCCATACTTTGTTGGTATACATGGATTCCATCTCGGATCTCATGGCTTCCAGCCACTTTTGAGAGCCTGGGCCACTCATGGCCTCCTCATAGGTAGTAGGCTCATCATCTATGAGCATCGTGTCACCGGAATCGGTTACGAGAAGTCCATACCTCTCGGGTTCTTGGCGCACTCTACTAGATCTACGAAGCTCTTGTGCTACCTGAACAGGTTGCTCCACAACTGCTTGTGGTTCCTGTTCATGTTCCATAATCGGTTCAGTGATTTGTGGTTCTTGAACTTCTTCAAGTTCTACATTCCTCCCACTTGCTTCTTTAGAGACAAACTCTCTTTCTAGAAACACGCCGGTCCGAGCAACAAACACTTTGTTCTCGGTTGGATTGTAGAAGTAGTATCCCTTAGTTTCCTTAGGGTACCCCACAAACTTACACTTATCCGATTTAGGCCCTAGCTTGTCTGATTGTAAACGGTTTACATAGACATCGCAGCCCCAAATCCTCATGAACGACAGTGTGGGACGCCTCCCACTCCACATCTCATATGGTGTCTTCATGACTGATTTAGATGGAACACGGTTAATGGTGAAAGCTGCACTTAATAGAGCGTAGCCCCAAAATGACAATGGAAGATCGGTTTGACACATCGTAGATCAAACCATATCCAATAGGGTTCGATTCCTCCTCTCGGACACGCCATTCCATTGTGGCGTTCCGGGTGGAGTGAGTTGGGACACGATCCCACACTCTCTAAGATAGTCGTCAAACTCTTGGCTCAAGTATTCTCCTCCACGATCCGATCGTAGAGCTTTTATACTTTTGCCAAGTTGCTTCTCTACTTCATTCTTGAATTCTTTGAACACTTCAAAGGATTCGGATTTTGCCCTCATAAGGTACACAAATCCATATCTACTGTAATCATCAGTAAATGTAATGAAGTAGACATAACCACCCCTGGCAGGCGTGGCAAATGGCCCACACACATCGGTATGTATGAGCGTCAATTGCTCACTAGTCCTCTCACCTTTCTTATTGAAAGGGGACTTTGTCATTTTTCCCAATAAACAAGCCTCACATGTCTCATATGATTCAAAATCAAATGAGTCTAGTAATCCATCCTTATGGAGTCTAGATACACGTTTCTCATTTATATGGCCTAAACGACAGTGCCATAAATAAGCAGGATTTAAATCATTTATTTTAATCCGCTTGGTATTAATGTTGTAGACAGGATTGCTTAGATCAAGGACATAAAGTCCATTAAATAATTGTGCACTAAAATTGTGAATATTATTTAAATAAAAGGAACAACAATTGTTCTTTATTGAAATAATAAACCCATCCTTGTCCAAACAAGAAATAGAAATAATGTTTCTGCTCATAGCACGCACAAAATAGCAGTTATTTAATTCTAAAACTAATCCTGAAGGCAGAGATAGCTCGCACACGCCTATGGCCAACGCAGCAACCTTTGCTCCATTCCCAACGCGCAGATCAACCTCTCCTTTAGCCAATCTTCTACTTCTCTTTAGATCCTGCATATTTCGACAAATATGAGATCCACATCCAGTATCTAATACCCAGGATGTAGAGACAGTTAAATTGACATCTAAAACAAAAATACCTGGTGGTGGTGGAATCACTATTCCAAGCCTCTTGTCCTCCAGATATTTTGGGCAGTTCCTCCTCCAGTGTCCAGGCTGACTGCAGTAGTGACACTCACCTTTAGTCACGGCCTTAGCAATGCCACCAATAGGCTTAAGGGCAGGTTCCTTGGACTTGGCAACTGACTTATCTTTGCCCTTGGAGGAAGAGGCAAACCTTTTGCCCTTTCCTTTCTGTACCATCATTATGGCCTTGCCCTTACCCTTGTTGATGCTCTATTCAGCCGTCCTCAACATGTTCTGGCAGTGGTTTAACGATCTCGTTCATGTTATAGTTCATAATGAACTGTCCATAACTCTCGGGCAACGATTGCAACACGAGATCGGTTGCCAACTCTTGGCCGACCGGGAACCCCAGTCGGGCGAGATTCTCCAAGTACCCGATCATTCGGAGTACATGGGGTCCCACCGGGTTCCCTTCTGCCAGATGACATTTGAACAGTGCCTTTGAGACCTCATACCTCTCTACCCTCGCATGCTCTTGGAAGAGCTGCTTTAGATGTTCGATCATATCGACAACATTCATGTTTTCGTGTTGCTTCTGAAGCTCAGAATGGTGCAAAGCATTAGGCAGGCCGCATCATTAGCGTCATCAACACGCTTTTGATACGCCTTTAAGGCAGCAGGTGTTTGGTTCTCTGGACCTTCTGGAACATGCTTCTCTATTGCGTACAGTTTCTTCTCTTGCTTGAGAACAATTCTCAAGTTTCTGTACCAATCAAGAAAGTTGGTTCCAGAGAGCTTGTCCTTCTCAAGGACAGATCGTAGGGAATGTTGTGAACTCGATGAGTTGTTTGCCATTTGCAATTCTACAAAAGGGAAAATACGCAAGTTTTAGTATTTGTGAATTTTTGACTATATTTAATAATGGCTAGTTTATCAACTATAGCTCCCACTATTTTTCTACGGATTAATAACCCTCAAGATATTAATGCGGAAAATATCCTTATATTTTCTAGTGGGCCAAGATCCATCTTTCATCTCCTTATGAGCTTGCTTTGGCAAGTCACCCATAATTTGACTACTTTAGGTAGGAACAATTCCAATTGCATCCCATATGCAACTCTTGGTTCAATCGGGCAAATAACTCCTTATTTATCCATCCATATGGATAATCCCAATTGATTGCCTCTAGGTTTCTTAATCAAATTAATAGCCTAGTTGTGTTCAACCTCTTATCTAAACAATTGCACATTGTTACGTGCCATCGCATTCCATCATTATGAACCAAGTCGCCATGCTTTGGCACGCACGAACTTGATAAATAATGATGATAATGAGTGTTTAAATAACGAGAAGGCAAGAACACAATATTTGAATTTTGAGGGATTTTAAATTCAATTTTAATTGTTTTTGTTGATCAATATCAACTAATCTATCTATTTGAGTTTGGGCACAACTCCAAATAATAGATCCGGGTTGTCTAATTATCTTATTATTCTAATTGCATGCATCATCCATACACCAACCACGCAAATAATAAGACAATAAAATAAACAACCACAAAACAGAAATTAAACGTGATGTGGATATGGCTTTTCTAGACTAAGATAATTCCAAGCCAATGGAATTATCTATGAACCCTAAAGCAAACACATCTCCATGCGTCTTGATCTTTTGGTCCATCCTTCATAGTCTTGTGAATGCTCCATGCTCCATGCTCCATCTTTTGTGCCTTCTTTGGCTTTGGGCTTGTTTTCTCCAATCTTGGCTAACAATCTACTTTATCTAGCACTAGCTAATATCTATACTAAATAAAATAAATCTCACAAGTTGAGAAAAAAATGGCACGCATGCCATAAAACCCTAATTAATTATTACAATTAATTGATCAGCTCGCAGGCCGTAAAACCAAACCACAAAATTAAACATCCACATCAAACCACATCCTAAGGCCATATCCAATCACCATGCGATTTGCACATAAACAGCTAAAAATCCAATTTTAACGCGCTTGGTCAATTTTAATTGATTTTAGGATTTCTAGGGTTAAAACGGTCCATGGGCCCAACAATCAAATTGCCCGGGCCCAACAAAATGAACCACAAGGCCCTAGGGCCGGCCCGGCCCAAAACCCACAAGGCTAGGCCCGCGTGTTAGGGCCGCCCGGCCCCTAGGGCGGCCAATCTTGGGCGGCAAGCAAGGGGGGGCGGTCCCTAGGGGGGTCGAACCTCCTTGAGGGAGTTGTTTCGAAAACAACTCCCTTGCTTGGTGCCCAAGTTTGGTTGTTTCCTTATTTTGGGAGAACTCCTTCTTCCCCAAGGATGCCCAAACCCTATATCTAAGATCCTAAAATTTCTCAAACTCACCAATTCATGCATCCAATGCAAAATTGGATCTTGTTATGATTAATTATTGACAAATTGCATCCCATGCTTGATTTGTCTTGTTTTACGCGATAAACAATCAAATTAAGGTGTAAAACAACTAAAACGTAACACATAAACCACGTTTATGCTCTACGACCTGTGGCTCTGATACCACTGTAGGGTTTTGATTCATGGATCGCACAACGGAAGCATAATCAAACATAAAACCATGCAAAACCCTCCAAGGATCACAAGTCAAGAGACATAACGATGGTAAGGGTTAGAAATCATAAACACACCTTTGGGTTCTCCTTGATGACTTCAAACGCGAATTATGTCACGTTCTCTATAGTTGATCCACGCCTAGAGTTGATCCTAGATCTCCCAACTCCTTTGGTGCTAGCCCGGAAGAGGAAGAGGAAGAAGAAATCACGCAAAACGAGACCCAAAGGAGGGTCTCGGCCTCCTTTGGCCGACGGGGACGGGGCGGCGGCAAGGGGGCGGTTCGGGCCTCCTTGTTGCTTGCTCTCTCTCCTTTGTTCTCTCCCACTCTTGTTATGTTCACTTAATGAGCATAAGTTATGTGGGAAGGAAGGAAGGAAGGTCCTTTATATAGTCCAACAACTCCTTGTTAACTACCTCAAGGACTTATTCTAGTCCTACTAGAATTCAATTTAGTCCCTTCCTTGCAAATTAGTCCCTACTAAGTTTGCAAGGTTTTGCAAAGTGATCCTTCTAACTAATTAATCCAATTAATTAATTCCCAAATCTAGTTCAACTCTATATAGCGTGTGACCCCATAGATTCTATCTAGTTGGTAGCAACTATTTGCTAATATGGAGCGGTCTCTAGCAAAACATCCATTCTAGCCAACTAATAGAATAGTCATCTTGACAACCTTTGTACAAGTAATTGTCTCATCCCTTTGTCTCTATATCCGGATTGGACACGAGGCATACAAGTCACACTCGTATATCCAATCCATAGTTTCTCGATCCATGGGAATAGCCTTATTCGTGCAAATAACATCAATATCCCATATTGATTTATTTGAGTCTGGCCAGACATTCTATAAGCACTATCCCTCGAGTGGCCTAGGATATTTGCTCCCGTTATGTGGGAGGGACAAATCCTATCTACGTCCACTACGATCTCTAAGCTTGCTTCTTATTGTATCCAGTACACGCCTTTATAACTACCCAGTTACGGTGTAGCGTTTAATGCTACCAAGATCACAATAATCCACAACTAGAATATCTAGTGACTTCAAGTCTAAGGATGACAATACCATTGCACCGCGAGAAGCGCTTGTGACTCAACATAACGTGTATGTAGCCTTCTCGGAGATGGGTCAATCCAGTGCAACATTCCCTAATGCACACCTATGTGTTGAATCGTGATATCTCCATATCAATCCAACCCCATACTAGTCTATAGATGATTGTCCCATTAATCATTATATTTGACTAGGGATATTTAAGATAAACAACACAATTGTAAATCTAAGGACTTCATTATATTAAATATCCAATAAATAATAAATGAATTTCTAGCCACAAATAATTCACACTAAACTAGATTGCCTCTAGGGAATCTATTCCAACAGTGAGAATATCATAACAAGTAGGATCATGTCGTACGGTGTTAAATTTATATTTCCTACCTGTTGGACTTAAGACTCCAGAGTCGTAAATAGCTCGGATGGTCAGTTAACTAGGGATTTGCTTAGGTTGAGTACGAAAGTAACAGTATGAGGAGCCAAATATTAATTGTCCACTCTTAAATATGGCCACACTCGCCGGTCGCTTGTGGGTTAGTACTTCCTGGATAGAGGGTACGATCTTGATGACACACCGGTTTGCATTTTGGAGATTGCCAAATCTCGCCAAAAAGAAAGGTTTTTTTGTATAACTTTTTGAGTATTTGAATTGTTGTATATTATCTCTGAGTCAGTCGTATAGTCGAGTCATCTGGTACTTAAGTCTGGTTCAGCAGGTTGATATGCAATGGTAGTAGTATGCAAGGGGTTTGCTTGGGGCGAGCAAAGTTTAGTGTGGGGGTATTTGATAACTCCCATTAGGAGTTATCTGTGAACTTATATTGGAGTGTTTTCTGGACGATTAATCATAAGTTTGAGCACTTTCTAACCAACAAAATTTGCGTATTCTGCAAAAGAGGAATTTGAGCATAATTGTGAAATCTGGACGTTTTCATGCATAATTTGATGTTATTTAGAAAATATAATCGCTTGGTATGGTTGTTCATGTTGTTTTGACAGGAATGGATGCTTAGCGGTTGATTTGAGGCATGAAACGAACTTTGGAAGAAACGAAAATGCTCAAGTGGAGTAAAGAGACGAAAAGTTGGAGAAGCTAGAATGACTAGTCTCCACTATTTTGATCATATCTGGAAATCTACAAGGAATTTTGGAGTGATAATTGTGGAAAATGAAAGTAGACTTCAAGAGCTTTCCACGATAAGTCACTGAACCAAAATAGAGTCCGGATGACAGAGATATGGTCTTGCGAAGTTGAAACAGTTTGTTGTCTGCGTGGCTAGTTTGCTGTCTGTGTGGCTGTCTGCACAGCCACGCAATAGCCACGCAGTCAGAGAGCAGAAACTCGATTTTTTGACCATTGGCCAAGAAAAACAGCCATTGTCTACGTAGCTATGCAGATACCCGAGCAGACAGAGAACAAAAAGTGCAAAAAATGGCTATTGCATGGCCCCATAGCCCACTGTGTGCATAGCTATGCTGGGAATGAAGCAGGATTGCAGGGGGAAGAGTCCAGAAAGCTCAAAACGCTAAAATTGAGGATGACCAGGATACACTCGGTTGACCATGTCTTGAGTTATACTTGGAGTTTTGAAGTGAAACCAGCGGCAGAAGAAAGTAGACGTTAAGGGCTTTCCGAAAAGAAGTCATAATGCTGAAATGGAGTCCGGCCGAAAAACTGACCCACGCCAAAGCGTGGGTCCTACATAGGCCGCGCCTGAAGTGTGGGTCTCGGGTCTTGGTGTTCGAAGTCGTGATCAGTTACTTCATGTTCAGGTCGATTTTCGGGACAATTTTGACCTAGGGGTATTTTGGTGATTTTGACACCTGGCTCGGGATTTTGGAGTGGAGTTTGGATTTTTTCGCCCAAATTCAGTAAGCAATTTTCTTAGGACCAGATTCATGATTGGGCAAAATTTGGAGCGGTTTCGACCCATGGGTATTTTGGTAATTTTGAAAAATTTCGGGTCAAACGCAGCCCGAGCAGACAGGCTTCAGAAACAGGCCAGAATGGAGACAGTAAGCTGCTGCCCAGCCACGGAGTAGCCACGCAGGCCGAGAGCAAGAGGAGAGAGAAAATTATAGAAATTCAAACTATAAGACCCTGTCTGCGTGGCTAACTACCAGCCACGCAGACATCACTAATTCTAAGGCTGTTTTGGCCAGTAGTTGTTCCGTAATTTTAGGCAGTTTTCCAGAAACTTCTCAGCACTATATAAAGGGACGTCCAAGGCTCGGTTTGACACACGATATACCCAAGGAGAATTTGTAGTACCCTCGGAGAGCACGGAAGCGCAGATCCAGATTCCAAGAACACTCGTTTGATCTCAATTCTCTCTTTAATTTCAGAACATTATCATTTAATTATGTCGTTCTGTAGCTAAACTTTTTACATAGGTTCTCGCTGAACCTAGGTTTCGTATTCAGCATCTAGTTCTATTTTCGACTATGGATTCATGATCTTAGGATCTTAATATCAGAAGCTTTTGTTTGCTATTCTGTCTTTGCTTTTACGGTTTTATGCATGCTCGGATTGATCACCCAGAATTGCTACAAACTCGACCCGGTAGGTAAAAACGGCTGGTTAGGGTTAGAAGAGAAGACATAATTTTGCACCTTACCCCAATGGACCAAACAGAGAAGGGGAGATAGGACTAGCCTAAGCGTTTGACCAACTGTTAGAGAATCTGACCTGGGCCTTTAGGACAGGTCAGAAACCCTAACAGACTTAGAACGAGACTGCAGATTTAGGAAGCTTAACTGGATCCGAAAATCTGCAGGATTGTGACAACGTACATGAGCTGAATAGTGACTGCACTGCTGGTACGTGACACGAATAAGTGACTGATGTGTTTTTTCATACTCAACATAACGGTAAACTGAAGAGACCCTAGGGGATCCTGGAATCTAGTACATTAAAACCTAGATTTACAACACTCAAAATTATACCAAAAAATTCTCACAAAAATATCTACTTTTCAGTTATTTACTTTCAGTATATAGTCCGTAGTTACAAACTCTCAAAATACTCCTCTTTTTGCACTTTGTAAGTTAAACCTGATTGCTAGAAAAACCCGTGCGGTCCTCGTGGGAACGATAATACGAGTTGAAACACATCCGGTACTACTTGATTTGTATACTTGCGAATGGCACGCTAATTTGAGCATCAGCGCTTGACAATTCTTTCTTGAGACTGTAAATCTAAATAAGGCATGTTTCATCTAAATCGTGATTTATATGACAGATGATAGAGCTGCAAGAATTTCTCCCGCGAGAAGTACTCTGATTTTTTCAACAAATTAAGCAATTAGCAACACACAACAACACAAGACTACGTTTCTCCAGACATGGAGTCACTCAAAGCGAAGATGTTATGACTAATGAATTGCTTACTAATAGACACCAAAGCAACTTATTGGATTAAACAGACCTAAAGGACACAACAATTTTCAGATAAATATCAAACACAATATTTCACTTCACCGGGCACGCATATATTATTAAAGCTACAATATTTGCAAAAATTATAAACAATGATTATGGTTTCGCAGGCAAAAACCCAAGATGTCAGGAGTTCCACATTCATGACCAATATGCATTACTGGAAAAATGCAAATAAGACAATATGTATGACAAATATGTAATATTTGATAATCTTTTCATGGTACTGCAATTACTCTACATGAATATCATGAAAAAGTTTACAAGAAAGTTGTGTTGCTTTGCTAATCAAATCATCGGGTCAAACTGACTCGGCAAATATTGGAAAAAGTAAACGGAGAAGTTTCAGGCAAAACAGGGGTTACTATCCAACATTCTGATGTACTGTGACACAAAAATATATTCTGACAGGTTCGCAAGAATAAATGCCATGATTTTATTTATGAAAATTAAAGTAATAATTACTGTAATTTATACTTACAGCTAAGCATTATGAGGATTCCAAAGTGGAAAGTAATTGTGCAAGTAATTCTCAATTGTAGTTACTGGTGACACCAAGATGTCCGTTGCTTAAGATAAGAGAAAATTCTTTAGTGTGATAACCCGATAGAACTCAGCTCCCTCCAAAACCCTTTCATACTTCACCTTGACCTGGTGAGATTTGGTATTCAGTTTGTTATCTACTCAATATGCCCAAAACACCAAACAACCCTGCCAACAAAGACCAAACCAAAAAGGATATGAATATGTTATCTTCTCAACATATTCGCGGAGGGAATACACTGAATACTAATGCTTTCGATTGTTTAAGGAATACCTAAAGAGGGTGTTTTTCTATGAGACATGAACACGCTCGTACGGCAACCCACATAAACTTGTATTAAAATATTGACTGCTGAAAGGTCCAAGTTTATTCGATGTGTTCGCGAAGATGGTCGATCCGAACTCCTCTCAGAAAGTAAACCTCAAAGGAGTTCTAATTTAATTGAAATGGTCATAGTCCTATGCAATTGTAGCTTAAAACATATAGTACACAGATAACAGACACATCACTCTTATCAAAACATCACATCAAACAAAGCATTCCATTGAAATCAACGAAGAAACATGAGAAGATGGATAAAGATGAGAGACAACAATAAAGGTGTTAATCAGCAGTTAATAATATACCTTAACACCATTCCAAATAATTTGAACACCGTTATTCTGATCATTGGTCGTTGTAGGCAGCTTATCTAATTCTCTCTAAAAGATGATGAGGTACAAAACAAGTTTACATGTTACCATCCATTATTCTACTGTTGCTTAAGTGGCATTGACGGCATCAACTCTAGTTTTCTTCTCACCGCATGCTGACAGACTCAAACCTGTTTTTAGAACAACAGGAAACATCAAATATAACTTCAGAAAAACAATGAAAGAGCCTAGAACTCAACTACAGGATTTTGAACAATAGAAAACATTATATTCACAATCAGATCAAGCTTACAATAGAAAGGATAGACAAATAAACAAACTGAAGATAACTATAATGTATTACCTCAGTGGCATCAACAGTGAGAAGCAGGCTGAGAACCTCTGGCGCTCCTCTGCTTTGCGGCCGATGCGGCGCCAGTAGGTAAAATTGTTGAATAGAACTCTGATCTCCTTCAATTTTCCTTCAGCAATGACCAGGTCTCGGAGACCACGAATGGCCTTCAACATCTTAATCAGATAAGCCCGCAAGGTGGTCTGAACCATCAAAGCCTCATCTTGACGAGATCACGCCACCCCCTTCCCTTACACTTTCCTCAACGCCCCTTCCCTCCTACCAAAAGCTTAAACTCCAAATAGTCATTACCCAAATCAAAATTACTCTGTTTCCGAGCTATGAGCTTTAAAAGTACAGAAACTACAAACGGATACTATATTTTAATCATGATAAACTAACATGGAAACCATTGCAAGGACATGAGCTTAAATTGAAAAAACAATTCCAAAACAGAGCTTCAATTTAAGAATGTTGAGTAGTGAGCAGAAAGAAGATACATACCTTTTGGTCGAACAACAACTCCATGATTAGAAAGCTCTTTGATCGCAACCAACACGATTTGAGCCGCCTCCCTCTCAGAATTCTTCTTCTTATCCTTCGTCTCCTCCTTATGTCATTCACTGGAAACATACGATATACAGGTAAATGTTTACCTGCAAAAAACATAATGTTAATAGTTAGTGAGAGAGAAGAGAGGAAACTGCGACATCTCTGCCACGCGATTGACGAAATCAGGCTAAACTGACTAAACACAGATCTGGAAATCAACACAAATGAACCGAATTAGGGTTTATAAGCTCCAGAAAGTGTCAACATATAACTGGAACAACTCCAAAATCTTAAGAGCAAAAATTTCCCAAACATAGCTAAATATTTTTTTTAGAAAGCCTCATCGGCCCACATAAGATCATACCCGAACATCCTTCCTCAGCCCTCACTCTCCGGATCCTCCACTCTCTCCTCTGTTACTCTCTCTGTCTCCTCATATCAACAAACCCAAAATTATATTGTATATGGCGATTGATCGAAAGTTATAACTGCCACAGACGCATGAATATTTTTTGAAAGAACCCTCAATTCAGATGTTTTCTTGCGGCTCGGCGCTTCAAATATCCACAATCACTTTAAATTGTGTAGTTATGCGTTTGACCATCTGAATGTCTGGTATTTGCAGCTATAGCGACGAGGATCAATTTGTTGATTGAAACTAAGTTCGAATTTATAATCCTTTCAAACACAGATGGTGGTTCAAGGCATGGAAAAGAAATTGTGCCGAATCCATTTCCACCTTCAATATCAAGTCAATCTCCCCATCCACCTCATCATCCAAGTCAGGGCCAAGCTCCACCATGAGAAACTATTATGTACCCAGACCAGCCTCCATGCTTTCATAATTTCAATTTCATCTAGCTTCTTTGTCTCATTGAACTACCAGGATTACATTCCTTGCATTCTCACCTTTCCACAAACAGCCTCCCCAGCCTATGCTGCTGCCACCGCGCCATACACAAGACCTACCACACCAGATTCTGAAGACCTTCCACAATAAATTGGAAAGTCAGCAAAATCTATGTTATTTCAAAGGAGAAGGGACACACCTTGTTAATTTTATCAGGGGAAAAAACAACTGAAATCAGTTCATAATTAATGGAAAAAAATTAAATTTGCAGCTTCAATCATCATGAAACAAACCAAATTATAAACCCAAGAATAAACGAAGCTAGTAGTCAACACCATCAACCTAAAAAGATCAAAATCATTAAGATTCAGTTCAATTCAGCATAAACCCATTTCCGATCGTTTCTGAAAAGAACAAAAGAACCCCAGTCTCGACAACCAATCTGAGCTCACTCAGCCTACCCCTACTATAGAATTATTTATCTTTGGCTCCCTCAACGTACTCTTACTTCTCCCGGAATCAAAAGAGGGTATATAAATTATTTAAAACTCCCTAACGCGTCAGTTTTAATATAAACATCACAAAGAGGAGCATACATGACAGAGTAAATGTGATGTTGAACCTAAAAATGAACGAGTAATATGGTATGTGATGAGTTAAGAGACTGAATTATTTATCTTTGGCTCAAACTCCAAGATATGAAGTTGCTCAAATCAGACAAATTTGCACCGCCGAAATTGGGTATTTGAAAAGGGATCCACGACATATGCACAGAGGATGGTGTATGTTTACCTAGAACAAGCATTCTTTACTTGTGAAACCTGAAAGGGTATGCATTACACCACAAACCAAACATAAACCAAACATATGAGAACTGTCATGATAAGAGAGGCAAAGAACTGAACACCCATAATCAACACCAGACATCAAAAGGCAATTTTAAAACACCGTAAACACTGCTACCATCACCCATTCACACAAGAAGTCTGGAAATTCTGAATTTTCAGTTATGTGTTGCACAATATTTTATGGGGGGGGGGGGGGGGGGTTTCGTAAAACTTAAGGGTTACAGGGCATAAATGTTCATCGTTCAGCTCTTGAGACATGGCACTTGTGTGAAGGTCAACCTGTTTGAGCTCGCTAAAAATCTCAATCTGGGTACGTATGAAACCAGGTGCGTCCACATTGTTCTAGATCTACTAACAATATAATCGGAGTTACAGTTGAGGATTTTAAGCCCATAAATACTGTTATCCACAAATCATATATTTAAAATATTGAGATTTCGCATGATGTAATGCTATAAAGAAGGGCCTCCCTGAAATAATTGATAGGAGTTATTATTCTCAGATAATCAAGATGAAACTTCAGAAAACCCAGTTAAGTAAATACCCCTGATGCTGCAGAGATCTTTTTCTTTACATGATGCGCATAGAAGCGAGAGCTCTTCTATACCAATCATTTATGTGAATCTATCCTAGTTAGCAAATGAAAAGCAGACAGCTAGTACACAGGAAAGGAAGATACAAGAGTACAAAGCACATGAACACATCCTCAATGCCACTCGTCGACACAAAATGTATACGCTAAAAAACCCTTTCGAAGTCTTACCTGCCACCGTTGGCGTACACATATGGGAAGTCTGAGCCATTAAGTCTAGCACAAGCACATTTCTTTGGATTACAGACTCCTTGCACTCACAGCCAGAGGCATTTGCAGGCATTTTGACATTTTTTGCAAACGCCATGCTTGTTCGATATGTGAAGCCTAATAAGTGAAAGAAATCAACATTATAGGAAGATATGTATACATATCCAGCCACAAACTCAGGAAAATAGATACCCTTAAAAAACAGTTAAACCGATGATTAAAGGTAGTCCAATTGAAGCCCTCAAAGCCCTGCCACTTCCACCCATATTTCTCATCACCTACCTTGATTATCTAAAGGTTATAACCAAACCAAATGAAATTGACCGTTACAAAACCTGGTTGAAGATAAACTAAGAATCATCTGCTGCAATTGAGTTGTTCCCGAAAGACATCATCCACTCAACCCGCCCAACCCGCTCAACCCACCCAACCGGCCGTATGACAGCTCTAGCAACTTAGATCTTAATAGATTAAAACCTACAACTGACTGACTGACAGAGTTGGAGATAGTGTTATACCTGCAAGTGGGCCGTTTTTAATAAGATTTGCAGCAATTTGGTCCTCATCGGCAGTAATCACGCTGAAGTTGGCAACCGATGCAACAACCTTGCTCTTGTCGAACTTACAGGTACAGTCTCTCTTGGTGTAGGGAAAATCCTTCTCCCTCGCAAGTCCACCAGCCTTGAGTGTGTACTCAAAGGAAGTGTTCATCAAACCACCATTACATCCTTCATCACATGTACAATGATCACACTGCCAAAAGTAACAACTTGGTTATTAGTAGTAATGGCCAAAACTTTTCCGTACTGATACATATACCCTAGAAACATCACACATACACAAAGAAATGGTAGTTTATATCAAAGTTTTCATCTGGATTCATACGAACTCACAACACATTCTCAAGCTTCGTATTTAATGAACTAATGATGTCAATGGCCTGGTCACACTACTTAATCTAGAAACCCCTAGTTTCAGGCTAATCATAGACATAAGAAAAAAAACCGATTACAACTGACTGACTGACAGAGTTGGAGATAGTGTTATACCTGCAAGTGGGCCGTTTTTAATAAGATTTGCAGCAATTTGGTCCTCATCGGCAGTAATCACGCTGAAGTTGGCAACCGATGCAACAACCTTGCTGTTGTCGAACTTACAAGTACAGTCTCTCCCGGTGTAGGGGATAATCCTTCTCCCTCGCAAGTCCACCAGCCTTGAGTGTGTACTCAAAGGAAGTGTTCATCAAACCACCATTACATCCTTCATCACACGTACCATGATCACACTGCCAAAAGCAACAACTTGGTTAGTAGTAGTAATGGGCAAAACTTTTCCGTACTGATACATATACCCTAGAAACATCACACATACACAAAGAAATAGTAGTTTATATCTAAGTTTTCATCTGGATTCATACGAACTCACAACACATTCTCAAGCTTCGTAGTTAACGAACTAATGATGTCAAGGGCCTGGTCACACTACTTAATCTAGAACCCCCTAGATTCAGGCTAATCATAGACATGGAAAAAAAAACGATTCATCATGAGCCAACCTGCTGAATCCACTTCTCAAAGACTAATTATTAATGTGGATACATAAATTAGTATACAGCAGCAATATCACATTGATGGATGCTTTTCAAAGCTTCAGTAGACAGCAGTATTCAACAAAATCAATACAAATGGAACAGTTCCCATTATTTGAAATCCCAAATTCTCAAATTCCCAAATCCCCTGATCCCAATTTGACAGCATCAAAACTACAATCAAACACATTAACAGAGAATGACAAAGGAGGCCGGGCAAAATTTCACCAATTCGACCCAGACGCGTGCACACAGCAGAAGAAGAGGCCCAATATTTATGCTATCAAATTGGGATTAGCAGCAATATCACATTGATGGATGCTTTTCAAAGCTTCAGTAGACATCAGTATTCAACAAAATCAATACAAATGGAACAGTTCCCATTATTTGAAATCCCAAATTCTCAAATTCCCAAATCCCCTGATCCCAATTTGATAGCATCAAAACTACAATCAAACACATTAACAGAGAATGACAAAGGAGGCCGGGCAAAATTTCACCAATTCGACCCAGACGCGTGCACACAGCAGAAGAAGAGGCCCAATATTTATAGACGGAGTGCAAGAAAGACACATGGCCAAACCTCTGCCAAAACTGACGTCACAGCAGTGACACCCACAGCAGAAGGTTATCTAGGGATTCATTCATCAAACCTCATCTCCTGAAGTTAGATCCTTTAATGCACACTTATGTACAACTCTGGACTACGTACATACACACATGCGTGTTTCTGCAGGTCTTATATCGGAAAAAGTAATTGAAATTATTTGAAACCATTTATTTCTTTGCAGGTCTTATCTGCTCAACTGGGCACGAATCCAGAGGATATCGTCAAACTTGAAGCAAATGGGTTTAATGTGAAAAAGCATATAAAACCCAAATTGTACCCACGAAAAAAGAAAATATCTATATACTTTTATTATTTTTCAACTTGCCCGGGTTAAATGCAAACCTATAAAAGCACGAAGGGTAGTAGAATTGACCTCCCTATACTCAGACATAACAAATTCATCAGATAGGTCCGAGATTCAGACAATTATCGCCACCAAACAGTCTAATTCGTCTAATGCAGAAATCTTTTAGCTTAAATGATGCATATATGTCCAGGCCTAGTTGTAAACTCGTATAACATAATAATCATTATCTTGGACCAGCAAGGAAAACAATTACGCAATCGAAAAAACTGTAATAAACAGGCCAAAAATCGCTCCGCAAGCACAAATCACAGTCAGGAAGTTCTCTGCAAACAACAAAGTCGCACAAACATCAACACACCATTTCAGCCCAGAAAAATCGGTATGGATTTCAATTTCAACATAAATCCCCACTATCTAGACATAAACTCTGGTTCACACAAGTCTCAATATCACAAAAATAGTAGCGGTTTCCATCTCACAGAGACACAAATTGTAAATGAAACGAAAGAAAATAACATCGCAGGATGAAGAATATGTTCGCGGGAGAAATCACAGCACTGAATTTGATTTTACCTAAGAAGCTACAAACTTACCTAAGAAGAGCCATCAGAGTATTGTCACCCATAACATACTTCACCAACCAGTGAACAGCGCTTGGAAGAAAACGGTGGAAGCGATGACGAATACGAATTGCAGGGGCACTCGTAGAGAGACCCAGTCAACTCAATACAGCCTCACTTAATACTGCAAAATTACACTTGCATGATGTATCTCTGAAATAACTGGAACGAGGAACATCAAAACTCACTAAAGATAACTCAATGCAACAAAATAACCACCTCACCTAGCAAGAAATCCACAAACAACTGCCACTTCAGAGCAAATAAGTGAACCTGTTAGAGTATTGTTGTCTACCCATGCCTTCAGAACTCACCAATCCTACGTATGTTTTCTGCACGGTCCTCATCTTTGAAAGTAAGATTGCTGTTCAGACCATGGTGAACATTGTCGCCATCAAGGACATAGGCGAGCTTTCCTATGGACTGCAACCCTTTGTTTAGTGCACATACTAAAGTGATTTTCCCTGAAAAACTACTTCACAAGAAAGCATGGATCAATAACAATAGCTACACACATATTCAGTGGTGTCTAAAGTGTCAGATATGCCCAAAAAATTGAGCAAACTATCTTAACTGGAAAAGTAGAAGATGCGTATGCTTGCCTGAACTACTGAGACCTGTGGTCCATAGGACACAACTTTTTTGATGGAGTAGCTCTTGCCTATCGGTTTTATCCACTGAACACTTGTGCCAAACAATGTTCTCATTCGTTGCGGACGAAATCTGCCGGGTTTTTTCACCTACTTAGTTCATGATCAAACAATAGTCAGACATTTGAAAAAAAAAATACTACTAACCTTTTGTCAACACACATGTTTGTTAGAACCTGTATCAAACATTTGAACAAGAATTAGGGCTAAATCATCATCGGTTGCAGCTATCAACTACAAAATTAAATGGATGAGCAATGGAAATCAAATACCGTCGGAAACATATTTGAACAAACAAATGGGGCTAAATCATCACCAATTGCAGACATCTACTGCAACATTCAGGGAAAGGGCAATGGAAATAAGATACTACCGGAAACATATTTGATTATAAAATTGGGGATAAATCATCGTCAGTTGCAACAATGGAAAATCATTTTGCCATCAGAAACATGTTTGAAAAAAAAATGAGGACTGATTCATATGACAGTCATGATCCGAACCTAATGGAGCAGGTCCGATCTAATCCGATATTTAGAAATTAGCTCTAAAATGAACTCCAAGCCCAAAAGGGGCAGGAGTTGAAACTTGAAACAAATGATAGATTTTTCCAAACCAAACACCCACAAAGAAGACACCACCAGCATCGCAAAATTCATATAAAGGACGCTATAACACCTATAAAGCAGCTCAATGAACATGAAAAGAGCACTAAAAACAGAAAGAGGTGATATTGATGCATACAATATACCTGTCGGCGGATTCTGTCTCTGTATCCCGGTTGTTCTTACGACTTCGTCATTGTAATTATGACTCCTCCGATTCCTACCTCTATCCATTATCACAAAACCAACACTGAAAAATAAACAGAAACAACTGGATTACACATTCAAGGAATCAAACTCAGTATAAACTAATCCCCAGATTAAAGCAAAACCTTCCCAATCAGTGCAAGTTTCAGCGAACCCAGAAAATTAGCTGCGGTCAGACCCAGAAGAGGAACGGTTCACGAACAGGGCTTTCTGCGGAAGAATCCTCGCTGCAGACTAAGCATACGGCTCATCAAAATAACCCTGCACGCAGCCCAATGAGTATTCAATTTAAAAGCCGACAATTACAATGACACCTAGGTTAGTTTTGGTCTCCGTCTCCCTCGTTTAAAATTGTTGACCTGAACCATATCACTTCTTCTCACATGGGCATTCAACAGGCTACGAGTCTACGACACGCATGACTGACTAAATTGTTGATCTGAACCATACCACTTCTTCTAAGAGAGTTCGCTTGAAGGATGGTGACAAGCTGAGCTTTCCAGACAAGGTATTTTGTCACGTCGAGCTTGATCGGAACCAGGGAACGCTAAGACATCGGCCATAGAAAAACTTGGTCGTGACTCAGTGAACTGGGCAAAAATCGGCACAAGGCTGACAAAACTCGACAAAACACGGACCACAACTCGGATGTGACTCGGTGAGCAGATTCCAACAGAAACAGTAAATGCGATACAAGCCAGGACAACGAATCCTCGATTTTGGCACCAAGGAGGACAAAAATTATTACTTTATGTCACTGATAATTCAATGTTTACAATTTAGTTCTACTGCATTTTAACTACTAATATTACAAATACTACTACTAAAAATAAAAACAAGTTTTTCTCGCAGCTCGGTCGTAGTTGTGAAGGCATACAGGGCACGTGGTCGATTGTTTAATCAACCACGGCCTGACGCAACCGCGGTGGAATCGGTGGTGGCACTCCGGAAGGGTACAAACCCAATCCCCCTCCGTGTATTCATCTAGGCACACGGGGCACTCTTCCCCCCCAAAACCCTGTTCTCCGGGCACATATCTATGCTCCGGGAACGTGTCCACCACTTTGACACCGAGGTGTCTCCGTCTTTTATCGAGAATATATACCTTAAATAAATACAAAACAGCAAAAATAAGAATCAAAAACAATCCCCCTACGATCAAAATGTAAAATAATTTTTTTCCATCATCTCCTCCGTCATGGTACTCATCCAATCCAAATCCAAAGACCGACTTGAGAAAGAGGAAGGAGAAGAACAGTAAGAGTGTGAAGAACGTATCCATCAGTGGATGGAGATAAGAATTGTGTGAGTGTGTGGTAGAGGGAGAGGGAGTTTGAAACCAGAACAACTCTACAATGCATAACTTGCTGTTTAAATAGGTGAGGAATAATAAAAATTCAGAATGTGAAAGAAACAAGCAATCCAAAGTATGAAAACGTGGGGTGTAATTAGGAAAAATACAAAAATAGAAAAGACAATTTAGAACACAATGGAGTATATATATATATATATGCCATCGTTTTCGTTGGTTAAAGTTGTAAGAAAGCTACGTAAAACTGTAAGTGTGTGTGTGTGTGTGTGTGTATATACATATATATATATACATATATATATATCCCTAGAGGGGTTTGTGTGAAAAATTTAGGTGCTGCAAACATGAAGACACCCATCTTAATAAGGAAAAATACAAAACAAAAAGAGACTGTTCGCAAAAAAATTGATTTTTTCTTAAGAAAACCATATTAGTTAATTGAGTAATAACCCCCTGGATGGTATAAGCTTAAAGCCATAATATAATAAAAATTCAGAATGTGAAAGAAACAAGCAATCCAAAGTATGAAAACGTGGGGTGTAATCAGGAAAAATACAAAAATAGAAAAGACAATTTAGAACACAATGGAGTGTGTGTGTGTGTATATATATATATATATGCCATCGTTTTCGTTGGTTAAAGATGTAAGAAAGCTACGTAAAACAGTAAGTGTGTGTGTGTATATATATATATACCTAGAGGGGTTTGTGTGAAAAATTAGGTTATCCAAACATGCAGAAACCCATCTTAATAAGGAAAAAAACAAAACAAGAAGAGACTGTTAGCAAAATATTTGATTTTGTCTTAAGAAAACGATATTAGTTGATTGAGTAATAACCCCCTGGATGGTATAAGCTTAAAGCCATAATATAGTGAAGGGGATAAGATAAAGTGTCTTATACCTGCTCCTTATACCGCACCAAACATGGGATAAGGAGCCATAATATAGTTGATTGAGTAATAACCCCCTGGATGGTATAAGCTTAAAGCCATAATATAGTGAAGGGGATAAGATAAAGTGTCTTATACCTGCTCCTTATACCGCACCAAACATGGGATAAGGAGCAGGACGTATAAGCTTATCCATGCCCCCTCCCTTTATCCCTTAGCGATTACAACTGACTGACTGACAGAGTTGGAGATAGTGTTATACCTGCAAGTGGGCCGTTTTTAATAAGATTTGCAGCAATTTGGTCCTCATCGGCAGTAATCAAGCTGAAGTTAGCAACCGATGCAACAACCTTGCTGTTGTCGAACTTACAAGTACAGTCTCTCCCGGTGTAGGGATAATCCTTCTCCCTCGCAAGTCCACCAGCCTTGAGTGTGTACTCAAAGGAAGTGTTCATCAAACCACCATTACATCCTTCATCACACGTACCATGATCACACTGCCAAAAGCAACAACTTGGTTAGTTGTAGTAATGGGCAAAACTTTTCGGTACTGATACATATACCCTAGAAACACCACACATACACAAAGAAATAGTAGTTTATATCTAAGTTTTCATCTGGATTCATACGAACTCACAACACATTCTCAAGCTTCGTAGTTAACGAACTAATGATGTCAAGGGCCTGGTCACACTACTTAATCTAGAACCCCCTAGATTCAGGCTAATCATAGACATGGGAAAAAAACCGATTCATCATGAGCCAACCTGCTGAATCCACTTCTCAAAGACTAATTATTAATGTGGATACATAAATTAGTATACAGGCAGCAATATCACATTGATGGATGCTTTTCAAAGCTTCAATAGACATCAGTATTTAACAAAATCAATACAAATGGAACAGTTCCCATTATTTGAAATACCAAATTCTCAAATTCCCAAATCCCCTGATCCCAATTTAATAGCATCAAAACTACAATCAAACGCATTAACAGAGAATGACAAAGGAGGCAGGGGAAAATTTCACCAATTCGACCCAGACGCGCGCACACAGCAGAAGAAGCGGCCCAATATTTATAGGCGGAGTGCAAGAAAGACACATGGCCAAACCTCTGCCAAAACTGACGTCACTAGCTCCCTAGAAGTTCAATTGAATTAACTGGAAAAGTCTGGACTTCGGAAACTTAAAACTATTAAACATAGATTAGATAAAAGTATCTGGATTTGAGATGCAAATCGTCACATGAAAAAAGTTTTTTATTTTAATTGAAACCATAATCTATCAATAAATACGTGCACCTGGCTTTAAAAGTTGGGCAATTGGCCCAGGGTGTGTTTCTATAACTTGGTATTTAGCTTGTTGTAAACTAACAAAGGTCCACACTATCTGTGAACTAATCAAATTAGCGCATGACTGGAAGGAGTCATGTCCAATTACTTTTTTCTTTCTTTTTATGTAACACTTTATGGGAAGAAAGCATATATGACATTTCCCTCAAAAAAAAAGAAAACATAGATAGAAAGAGGAAAAAGAATAAACAAAAGCATAATTTGCAAGTCCTTACTGTCAGATGGAGATAATAAGAAGGCATTCCATATACCAGACCGGCTTCACTGGGCATGCGTTGAAAATTGAATGCATAAACCTTGTACTTCCACAATCTGTACCGAAATCAACAACATAATATCAGAATTATGCTATACATTGTCGGAATTAGTAACAATAAGCCCAAGAATATAATTGTTAAATGTTCAAACAACGGAAAGTTTGAAGAAAGTTCATTAGACCTTCATATAATTTTTAGTCTTCTGACAAGAAAGGAACATATCCAAGGAATAATAAACTCATTGGCCAAAACTGATTTTGTTTTACCAAATGGAATTTGTAGGTGGAACGTAACAGTAGTAGTGGACATAACCAGAGGGAAATTAAACAATTAGCAACACACAACAACAACACAAGACTATGGTTCTCCAGACATGGAGTCACTCAAAGCGAAGATGTTAAGACTGATGAATGATTGCTAACTAATGTACAAGTTACTAATAGACACCAAAGCAACTTATTGGATTAAACAGACCTAAAGGACACAACAATTTTCAGATAAATATCAAACACATGTATTTCACTTCACCGGGCACGCATATATTATTAAAGCTACAATATTTGCAAAAATTATAAACAATGATTATGGTTTTGCAGGCTAAAACCTAAGATGTCAGGAGGCAATTCCCTTTGCAGAGAATCCAACTGAGATGCACACTGCAATGTATAACACAGGAAGGAGTTAACTTTGTTTCAATGAAGCAACCAGATCTGTATTCTCAGCAATGGTACAGGCTTTACCCCTAAAAGAAATTATAGTGATGGGAATCAATGTCACTGAAGCAGAATCAAGATAAACTGTCATCAAGGTGTGACTTTCACAATCAATTTCAACTTGCAAGGATATTGCACCCCGTAAAAGGACACAAGATATACCTGTAGGGTCTCTTGGCCCTCTATCCATATTGACCATGACAGTGTCGTCAACCCCTGAGAGTTTTTGATAAAATAAAGCAAACAATAAGCCAAATGTGTAGGCAGTGAGTTCCACATTTATGACCAATATGCATTACTGGAAAAATGCAATATAAGACAAAATGTATGACAAATATGTAATATTTGATAATCTTTTCATGGTACTGTAATTACTCTACAATATCATGAAAAAGTTTACAAGAAAGTTGTGTTGCTTTGCTAATCAAATCACCGGGTCAAACTGACTCGGCGAATGTTGGAAAAAGTAAACTGAGAAGTTTCAGGCGAAACAAGGGTTACTATCCAACATTCTGATGTACTGTGACACAAAAATATATTCTGACAGGTTCGCAAGAATAAATACCATGATTTTATTTATGAAAATTAAAGTAATAATTACTGTAATTTATACTTACAGCTAAGCATTATGAGGATTTTAAAGTGGAAAGTAATTGTGCAAGTAATTCTCAATTGTAGTTACTGGTGACACCAAGATGTCCGGTGCTTAAGATAAGAGAAAATTCTTTAGTGTGATAACCCGATAGAACTCAGCTCCCTCCAAAACCCTTTCATACTTCACCTTGACCTGGTGAGATTTGGTATTCAGTTTGTTATCTACTCAATATGCCCAAAACACCAAACAACCCTGCCAACAAAGACCAAACTAAAAAGGATATGAATATGTTATCTTCTCAACATATTCGCTGAGTGAATACACTGAATACTAATGCTTTCGATTGTTTAAGGAATACCTAAAGAGGGTGTTTTTCTATGAGACATGAACACGCTCGTACTGCCACCCACGTAAACCCGTATTAAAATATTGACTGCTGAAAGGTCCAAGTTTATTCGATGTGTTCGCGAAGATGGTCGATCCGAACTCCTCTCAGAAAGTAAACCTCAAAGGAGTTCTAATTTAATTGAAATGGTCATAGTCCTATGCAATTGTAGCTTAAAACATATAGTACACAGATAACAGACACATCACTCTTATCAAAACATCACATCAAACAAAGCATTCCATTGAAATCAACGAAGAAACATGAGAAGATGGATAAAGATGAGAGACAACAATAAAGGTTTTAATCAGCAGTTAATAATATACCTTAACACCATTCCGAATAATTTGAACACCGTTATTCTGATCATTGGTCGTTGTAGGCAGCTTATCTAATTCTCTCTAAAAGATGACAAGGTACAAAACAAGTTTACATGTTACCATCCATTATTCTACTGTTGCTTTAGTGGCATTGACGGCATCAACTCTATTTTTCTTCCCACCACATGCTGACAGACTCAAACCTGTTTTTAGAACAACAGGAAACATCAAATTTAACTTCAGAAAAACAATGAAAGAGCCTAGAACTCAACTACAGGATTTTGAACAATAGAAAACATCAAATTCACAATCAGATCAAGCTTACAATAGAGTGGATAGACAAATGAAACAAACTGAAGATAACTATAATGTATTACCTCAGTGGCATCAACAGTGAGAAGCAGGCTGAGAACCTCTGGCGCTCCTCTGCTTTGCGGCCGATGCGGCGCCAGTAGGTGAAATTGTTGAATAGAACTCTGATCTCCTTCAATTTTCCTTCAGCAATGACCAGGTCTCGGAGACCACGAATGGCCTTCAACATCTTAATCAGATAAGCCCGCAAGGTGGTCTGAACCATCAAAGCCTCATCTTGACGAGATCACGCCACCCCCTTCCCTTACACTTTCCTCAACGCCCCTTTCCTCCTACCAAAAGCTTAAACTCCAAATAGTCATTACCCAAATCAAAATTACTCTGTTTCCGAGCTATGAGCTTTAAAGTACAGAAACTACAAACGGATACTATATTTTAATCATGATAAACTAACATGGAAACCATTGCAAGGACATGAGCTTAAATTGAAAAAACAATTCCAAAACAGAGCTTCAATTAAGAATGTTGAGTAGTGAGCAGAAAGAAGATACATACCTTTTGGTCGAACAACTCTGTGATAAGAAAGCTCTTCGATCGCAACCAACACGATTTTGAGCCGCCTCCCTCTCAGAATTCTTCTTCTTATCCTTCGTCTTCTCCTTATGTCATCCACTGGAAACATACGATATACAGGTAAATGTTTACCTGCAAAAACATAATGTTAATAGTTAGTGAGAGAGAAGAGAGGAAACTGCGACATCTCTGCCACGAGATTGACGAAATCAGGCTAAACTGACTAAACCCAGATCTGGAAATCAACACAAATGAACCGAATTAGGGTTTATAATCTCCAGAAAGTGTCAACATATAACTGGAACAACTCCAAAATCTTAAGAGCAAAAATTTCACAAACATAGCTAAATATTTTTTTAGAAAGCCTCATCGGCCCACATAAGATCATACCCGAACATCCTTCCTCAGCCCTCACTCTCCAGATCCTCCACTCTCTCCTCTGTTACTCTCTCTGTCTCCTCATATCAACAAACCCAAAATTATATTGTTTATGGCGATCGATCGAAAGTTATAACTCTCACAGACGCATGAATATTTTTCTGAAACAACCCTCAATTAAGATGTGTTCTTGCGGCTCGGCGCTTCAAATATCCACAATCACTTTAAATTATGTAGTTATGCGTTTGACCATCTGAATGTCTGGTATTTGCAGCTATGGCGACGAGGATCAATTTGTTGATTGAAACTAAGTTCGAATTTATAATCCTTTCAAACACAGATGGCGGTTCAAGGCATGGAAAAGAAATTGTGCCGAATCCATTTCCACCTTCAATATCAAGTCAATCTCCCCATCCACCTCATCATCCAAGTCAGGGCCAAGCTCCACCATGAGACACTATTATGTACCCAGACCAGACTCCATGCTTTCATAATTTCAATTTCATCTAGCTTCTTTGTCTCATTGAACTACCAGGATTACATTCCTTGCATTCTCACCTTTCCACAAACAGCCTCCCCAGTCTATGCTGCTGCCACCGCGCCATACACAAGACCTACCACACCAGATTCTGAAGACCTTCCACAATAATTTGGAAAGTCAGCAAAATCTATGTTATTCCAAAGGAGAAGGGACACACCTTGTTAATTTTATCAGGGGAAAAAACAACTGAAATCAGTTCATAATTAATGGAAAAAAATTAAATTTGCAGCTTCAATCATCATGAAACAAACCAAATTATAAACCCAAGAATAAACGAAGCTAGTAGTCAACACCATCAACCTAAAAAGATCAAAATCATTAAGATTCAGTTCAATTCAGCATAAACCCATTTCCAATCGTTTCTGAAAAGAACAAAAGAACCCCAGTCTTGACAACCAATCTGAGCTCACTCAGCCTACCCCTACTATAGAATTATTTATCTTTGGCTCCCTCAACGTACTCTTACTTCTCCCGGAATCAAAAGAGGGTATATAAATTATTTAAAACTCTCTTACGCGTCAGTTTTAATATAAACATCACAAAGAGGACTATACATGACAGAGTAAATGTGATGTTGAACCTAAAAATGAACGAGTAATATGGTATGTGATGAGTTGAGAGACTGGATGCTCCACTTCCTAGAAGATACAAATACATATATATATATATATATTGCTAAATAAAATTATTTGAATCATAATCTAATATTTAAACATATTATCTGTTTCCAAATGGATAAATGCATCGCATCAATAGTTTGCACTTTCAATACATTTTTATATGTGAATTACCAAAGACTAAATAATAAAGTGTAGGCGGAGGTGCCCGGTGAGTATAACACAAAACAGAAATCAAATAATGACATGTTGCGTAATCCTTATACATATAAAGCTAACCTGTAATGCCCCTCTGTGAAGCTCCAGTTCGCGCACTATCTTCTCACAGTGTTCTTTAAGAACTGTGCTATCACCACCACCAAACCACTTAATTTCAGCCTGTAGGAAAGAGAATAGAGAGAAAAATAAGAAAATTAAAAATATTGAAGATAGAAAGTAAAACAGGAGATGAAAATAATGCAAATCGATGAAACCATCAAATATTTTTAGCCAAGATCCTGTTGACATCTTTAAAGTCCCTACCTTAATCGAGCCTTCATGACACCTCTTTAAGAACATGTTGCGTAATCCTTAATACATATAAAGCTAACCTGTAATGCCCTTTTTTTGAAGCTCCAGTTCGCGCACTATCTTCTCCCAGTGTTCTTTAAGAACTGTTCTATCGCCACCACCAAACCACTTAATTTCAGCCTGTAGGAATGATAGGAATAGAGAAAAAATAATAAAATTAAAATATTGAAGATAGGAAGTAAAACAGGAGATACAAATAATGCAATCGATGAAACCATCAAATATTTTTAGCCAAGATCCTGTTTCACGTCTTTAAAGTTCCTACTTTAATCGAGCCTCCGTGACACCTCTTCCTCCATATTCAGTACTACTATATGAGTTAATAGCTCAATTTTTTAGAAAAAAATACTATGCGATGCGACTCTAGCAAAAAGAAACTTGATCGAAGAATTCACAACTTTGTATTGCATCTTTTCGGATTCACAACGTCTAGCAAGATCCACGAGCAAAATGTGCAAAACAAGGATGAATTCATATTCGATCCTCCAAAGAAATTGATTGCTAACCTCACACCGAATAGGATATGTAAGAATGAAATATCGTAAATACATTCTTGGAACCTCAGATCCTTCCCCAAGGATGTAAAGAACCTTAGAATATAGAAATAACTAATGCATGGGCCCTCGATTACAATCAATTTCCACTAATTAGGCTGCATGAAACACCTCTTAAAACACCAAACTCAGATCAAAAACTATATATGCATGCCAGGCACTGTAATAAGCAAATATATGCTTGACTTCAATTGAATACATAATCCTCTTCAATAAAAATTTAAAATGGCATTTCCAAATGGCATCAGAAGCATACAAACCAGAGTGCATTTCATAAGACCAAAACAACAAGCAGAAATTGATGGTAAACGTAAGCATCTATAGCACAGCACAACATGAAACCAGTGGTAGGGGAACAGAAAAATAGGAAACCAAGCATCATGAAACTCGTTCAATGTTCCCAGGAATCTACAACTCAACATATTGGGTTTTCAACTACATATAAACAACAGCAGACAATTCAATCGGTATAGAAAGGAATGTGCGGAACTGGTCCTAGAACGAATGTTTGCGACTGTCGAGGTAATAAAGCTTCATTCAAAGCAAACACAACACATCGATTGAATGCGGAGGTAAATCCCCCAATGTAGTCAAAATTTTCATTATTATTTTTGTATACTATGTACATCTAAAAAGATGCGTAAATCTTAGCGAACCTTTATAATCAACAATATAAGAAACCAACTCAATGCAGCTCCTAAATCTTTTAGGTTATCTAGAAGGAGCTATTTCTCCACAGTGCTAACTTAAAGATCAAAGTTGAACCAATCAAATCATCTTCCAGAGATTACCTATTCCAACTACTTCTACTCTAACTGTGTTAGATTTAACTACATACTTCTCATTCACAGGTTGATTAAAGTGATGCATTTCTCTTCACCATTCAAAAGTTACAACCTGTTTAGGCTCGTTAATCATTAAGTAGCGAACAAACATAAGGCCGTTCCACCGGGAAACAACAATCACCCACAGCGAATAATATCCAGATCATGAAGTTGAATACAACACCAATATATATGTAAGGCAATAGGACCCATCAAAACCACAAAGGAAGAAGTAAAACCTATATAGGATCAAAAAAAAAACCTACCTTGGTAAACTGCCCTAAGGGGAAGGCATCGATGCAGTACTTATCATTGTAGCGAACAGGGTAGAGGACGGTGTTGGGCATCTTAAGTTGCATCATATTCCTGTCCCTCGCTACGTCCAATGAGATTGACACTTCTCGACCAGCTCCCATCTCGTCATTGGTTCAACTCATTGGAAGCTCTATTAACAAACCCTATCAGAACCCAACAATTGAAGGGAAGATATTCACTGGTAAATTAATGCATGACAGATGAACGTAAACAAGGTAAACTGTGTGTCCTAATTGCATCACAAACCTCACCACAATGGAAAATTTAAAACCATCGGGATGTGGCCAACTGGCCATTGATCATTCCATATTCAATGGAACATAAATGTAGGCAAGCTTAGTTTATGGAAAGGGAAAAATTTTAATGCATTGAAAACTAAAGATGTGCCATGTAGAAGAAACGGATGCCTAAAAAAAGACATGGAATTGAAGCTCAAACTCCAAGATTTGAAGTTGCTCAAATCAGACAAATATGCACCGCCGAAATTGGGTATTTGAAAAGGGATCCACGACATATGCACAGAGGATGGTGTATGTTTACCTAGAACACGCATTCTTTATTTTTGAAACCGGAAAGGGTATACATTACACCACAAACCAAACATAAACCAAACTTATGAGAACTGTCATGATAAGAGAGGCAAAGAACTGAACACCCATAATCAACACCAGACATCAAAAGGCAATTTTAAAACACCATAAACACTGCTACCATCACCCATTCACACAAGAAGTCTGGAAATTCTGAATTTTCCGTTATGTGTTGCACAATATTTTATGGGGGGGTTTCGCAAAAATTAAGGGTTAAAGGGCATAAATATTCATCGTTCAGCTCTTCAGACATGGCACTTGTGTGAAGGTCAACCTGTTTGAGCTCGCTAAAAATCTCAATCTGGGTACGTAAGAAACCAGGTGCGTCCACATTGTTCGAGATCTACTAACAATATAGTCGGAGTTACAGTTGAGGATTTTAAGCCCATAAAATACTGTTTTCTACAAATCATATCTTTAAAATATTGACAATATTGAGATTTAGCATGATGTAATGCTATAAAGAAGGGCCTCCCTGAAATAATTGATAGGAGTTATTATTCTCAGATAATCAAGATGAAACTTCAGAAAACCCAGTTAAGAAAATACCCCTGATGCTGCAGAGATCTTTTTCTTTACATGATGTGCATAGAAGCGAGAGCTCTTCTATACCGATCATCTATGTGAATCTATCCTAGTTAGCAAATGAAAAGCAGACAGCTAGTACACAGGAAAGGAAGATACAAGAGTACAAAGCACATGAACACATCCTCAATGCCACTCGTCGACACAAAATGTATACGCTAAAGAACCCTTTCGAAGTCTTACCTGCCACCGTTGGCGTACACATATGGGAAGTCTGAGCCATTAAGTCTAGCACAAGCACATTTCTTTGGATTACAGACTCCTTGCACTCACAGCACGAGGCATTTGCAGGCATTTTGACATTTTTTGCAAACGCCATGTTTGTTCGATATGTGAAGCCTAATAAGTGAAAGAAATCGACATTATAGGAAGATATGTATACATATCCAGCCACAAACTAAGGAAAATAGATACCCTTAAAAAACAGTTAAACCGATGATTAAAGGTAGTCCAATTGAAGCCCTCAAAGCCCTGCCACTTCCACCCATATTTCTCATCACCTTCCTTGATTATCTAAAGGTTATAACCAAACCAAATGAAACTGACCGTTACAAATCCTGGTTGAAGATAAACTAAGAATCATCTGCTGCAATTGAGTTGTTCCCGAAGACATCATCCACTCAACCCGCCCAACCCGCTCAACCCACCCAACCGGCCGAATGACAACTTTAGCACCTTAGAACTTAATAGATTAAAACCTACAACTGACTGACTGACAGAGTTGGAGACAAGGTTACCAGGATCGCGGAACGGTGTAGTTCGCGGAACGAGATCGGGATCGCGATTCGCGGTCTGCTAAGAATGTGGTTCGCCAGGGGTAGGCTTCTCCGGAGCGATTAGTTGGACAATATATACTCATGTTAGCGTTGCCTAGTACTATGGATTATTATCAGGTAAAATTTTGTAGGGACTTCCATCATACATAAGAAAAAGGTAGGGGTAACGGTGTGAATTAGTCGATGAAATTATGAGTCTGAGAGTAATGATATAAAAATACTTGGGTATATGTGTGAAAACTTTAGGGATCGCCAAAATCAGCGATCTGGATCGCGAACAATCCCGAAATGGGATCCCGCGATCTGGATCGCACATCGCACCCCGTTGAGCGATTTCTGGTAACCCCGGTTGGAGATAGTGTTATACCTGCAAGTGGGCCGTTTTTAATAAGATTTGCAGCAATTTGGTCCTCATCGGCAGTAATCACGCTGAAGTTGGCAACCGATGCAACAACCTTGCTCTTGTCGAACTTACAGGTACAGTCTCTCCTGGTGTAGAGAAAATCCTTCTCCCTCGCAAGTCCACCAGCCTTGAGTGTGTACTCAAAGGAAGTGTTCATCAAACCACCATTACATCCTTCATCACATGTACAATGATCACACTGCCAAAAGTAACAGCTTGGTTATTAGTAGTAATGGCCAAAACAGTCACGCCCCGGTTTCCATAACCCGAGCACGTGAGTAAAGTTACAAACAACACACTGAAACTGGACAGAAATGGAAGTCTAGATTCAAAAATTGATTTCTCTCAAACCGTTCATTAAAACATTGTGAAATTTGGTAGGGAGGATCCTACAAGGGTGTATTACAACCCACTAAAACAGTTTTTACAAAGGTCAAGAGGTGTGGGAGATATAGGCCAAACCGTGTGGCTGGTCGCTACGAAATTCAGAACTATGACTACAACTTCGTAATTCAATATCTCCTAAACGGTAAGTCGAAATGTTATGAAATTTTGACACAACATTGATATACAAGTGTATAATACCCCAATAAAACAGTTTTGAAAAATAAAAAGTGGTGTTTGACTTATTGACACAAACGTGGGGCTGACCGGTGAAAACTACCCAAGACAGCAACACAAACTTTAAAAATTAATAACTCTTAAACCGTACGGTGAAATATTATGAAATTTGAACACAAGGTTGATATATAAGTGTAGAAAACCCATCTAAAACAGTATTGCAAAATAATTATCCAAGCTACACTTATTGAGGAAAACGTGCACTGCTGTCCGTAAAATTCAGGATGAGCAAAGTGACAGTTAGATGTCTCCAATTCCTATTCAAGTTCAATCATCAAACCCAATCTATCTAGAACATGAAATGGCATATGGCCTCAAATACAATCTCAAATCCAAAAGCAATATCTGAACAAGTTCAATTGTGCATCACATAGACACATTTTATTAACTAATGCAGCTAACTCTTCTCCTTGTATGAACCTCATGTCTAGACTCTCGGCTCCAATCTAGCACCTGAAAAATGAAGGAGTGAGCAAACCAATGCCCAGTAGAAATAATAGTTTGAGATAATTAATTTGACTTGCCATGAAATGCAATTCACCGAAAGTATTCCACGAAATCAAAGAGTCACACATTACTTTACACTACAAGCGTAGACACAATTCACATATATGACACCTTACGTTTGCTTATTAACTCAAACCGTGTAACACTCAAATCGCCACCGGTGGTGTACGTACTAGTCAACACATGACTCTGCCGGCGACCGCACACAGCGCGTCCCGTTCAACTTAGCAAACACAAGGCTCTGCCGTGACCATATTCACGTAATAGCCCCATAGGCTCTGCCCTCTTTACGGGTACTACCCGATGGAATGAGTTACCTCCTGCACAGGTTTCCGTTCTTTCACCTTGGAGCTGTTCAAACCCAACTTAATTATCAGCCGTACCCAACCGGTATCACCAACAACAACCTCTCACTCGCATATAAAGTTTATGACATATTACAGCAACTTTAATCAATACATGACCACAAGTACTACCGCATCACATGTAATTCACATATTGATGTCCAATTCATATACAACCAATATGATGAAAAAAAATCAGATTTATAAAGTCATATGAAAAGAGCACAAGAAGATCAATTAACATGTTCATTGATCACATAGAACACACGTAGTGCATCATACTTCAGAACAAGTAAATTAACAATTAGAACTAGAACTCCTACCTCACGAAAAGGATTTCGATCAAGAACCTCCAAAATTAGAACCCTAAGTAGTGGCTGCCTCTTGGAGTAGAGATCCAATTCTTCCCCTTCACCGCGCCTAAAATCCTCTTTTTGACTTCCGATAGAGCTTGAATGCATCGTGTGTGTGAGGAAGGTGATGGGAGAATGAAGAAAAGTTGTGAAAAACAATATTGATCCCGTTTTTCTGATGTACCAGGTATAAAAGTTTGTGTTAAAGTCACTTTCAGCCTCCTAACTATGTCTAAAATACACCTAGGTCCCCCCTACATATAAAGTTATGTAATTCTTGCAGTTTTGACCCCAAAATCTTCATATCGTGCTCTAAAACCCTTGCTACTTTATAATTTTATACTACTAAATTCATCTTACCTGAAATCATAATCCTATACAAGCAAAGCATTCATTCAAATCATCATATAGCACATAGGCATCAAACACAACTATTTAATAATGATAATAACTATGAATAAAAATAAATTATTAAAGGAAAAAAAAAATCCGGTCGCTACAAAAACTTTTCCGTACTGATACATATACCCTAGAAACATCACACATACACAAAGAAATAGTAGTTTATATCTAAGTTTTCATCTGGATTCATACGAACTCACAACACATTCTCAAGCTTCGTAGGTAACGAACTAATGATGTCAAGGGCCTGGTCACACTACTTAATCTAGAACCCCCTAGATTCAGGCTAATCATAGACATGGGAAAAAAAAACCGATTCATCATGAGCCAACCTGCTGAATCCACTTCTCAAAGACTAATTATTAATGTGGATACATAAATTAGTATACAGGCAGCAATATCACATTGATGGATGCTTTTCAAAGCTTCAATAGACTTCAGTATTCAACAAAATCAATACAAATGGAACAGTTCCCATTATTTGAAATCCCAAATTCTCAAATTCCCAAATCCCCTGATCCCAATTTGATAGCATCAAAACTACAATCAAACACATTAACAAGGAATGACAAAGGAGGCGGGGGAAAATTTCACCAATTCGACCCAGACGCGTGCACACAGCAGAAAAAGAGGCCCAATATTTATAGGCGAAGTACAAGAAAGACACATGGCCAAACCTCTGCCAAAACTGACGTCACTAGCTCCCTAGAAGTTCAATTGAATTAACTGGAAAAGTCTGGACTTCGGAAACTTAAAACTATTAAACATAGATTAGATAAAAGTATCTGGATTTGAGATGCAAATCGTCACATGAAAAAAGTTTTTTATTTTAATTGAAACCATAATCTATCAATAAATACGTGCACCTGGCTTTAAAAGTTGGGCAATTGGCCTAGGGTGTGTTTCTATAACTTGGTATTTAGCTTGTTGTAAACTAACAAAGGTCCACACTATCTGTGAACTAATCAAATTAGCGCATGACTGGAAGGAGTCATGTCCAATTACTTTTTTCTTTCTTTTTATGTAACACTTTATGGGAAGAAAGCATATATGACATTTCCCTCAAAAAAAAAGAAAACATAGATAGAAAGAGGAAAAAGAATAAACAAAAGCATAATTTGCAAGTCCTTACTGTCAGATGGAGATAATATGAAGGCATTCCATATACCAGACCGGCTTCACTGGGCATGCGTTGAAAATTGAATGCATAAACCTTGTACTTCCACAATCTGTACCGAAATCAACAACATAATATCAGAATTATGCTATACATTGTCGGAATTAGTAACAATAAGCCCAAGAATATAATTGTTAAATGTTCAAACAACGGAAAGTTTGAAGAAAGTTCATTAGACCTTCATATAATTTTTAGTCTTCTGACAAGAAAGGAACATATCCAAGGAATAATAAACTCATTGGCCAAAACTGATTTTGTTTTACCAAATGAAATTTGTAGGTGGAACGTAACAGTAGTAGTGGACATAACCAGAGGGAAATTAAACAATTAGCAACACACAACAACAACACAAGACTATGGTTCTCCAGACATGGAGTCACTCAAAGCGAAGATGTTAAGACTGATGAATGATTGCTAACTAATGTACAAGTTACTAATAGACACCAAAGCAACTTATTGGATTAAACAGACCTAAAGGACACAACAATTTTCAGATAAATATCAAACACATGTATTTCACTTCACCGGGCACGCATATATTATTAAAGCTACAATATTTGCAAAAATTATAAACAATGATTATGGTTTTGCAGGCTAAAACCTAAGATGTCAGGAGGCAATTCCCTTTGCAGAGAATTCAACTGAGATGCACACTGCAATGTATAACACAGGAAGGAGTTAACTTTGTTTCAATGAAGCAACCAGGTCTGTATTCTCAGCAATGGTACAGGCTTTACCCCTAAAAGAAATTATAGTGATGGGAATCAATGTCACTGAAGCAGAATCAAGATAAACTGTCATCAAGGTGTGACTTTCACAATCAATTTCAACTTGCAAGGATATTGCACCCCGTAAAAGGACACAAGATATACCTGTAGGGTCTCTTGGCCCTCTATCCATATTGACCATGACAGTGTCGTCAACCCCTGAGAGTTTTTGATAAAATAAAGCAAACAATAAGCCAAATGTGTAGGCAGTGAGTTCCACATTTATGACCAATATGCATTACTGGAAAAATGCAATATAAGACAAAATGTATGACAAATATGTAATATTTGATAATCTTTTCATGGTACTGTAATTACTCTACAATATCATGAAAAAGTTTACAAGAAAGTTGTGTTGCTTTGCTAATCAAATCACCGGGTCAAACTGACTCGGCGAATGTTGGAAAAAGTAAACTGAGAAGTTTCAGGCGAAACAAGGGTTACTATCCAACATTCTGATGTACTGTGACACAAAAATATATTCTGACAGGTTCGCAAGAATAAATACCATGATTTTATTTATGAAAATTAAAGTAATAATTACTGTAATTTATACTTACAGCTAAGCATTATGAGGATTTTAAAGTGGAAAGTAATTGTGCAAGTAATTCTCAATTGTAGTTACTGGTGACACCAAGATGTCCGGTGCTTAAGATAAGAGAAAATTCTTTAGTGTGATAACCCGATAGAACTCAGCTCCCTCCAAAACCCTTTCATACTTCACCTTGACCTGGTGAGATTTGGTATTCAGTTTGTTATCTACTCAATATGCCCAAAACACCAAACAACCCTGCCAACAAAGACCAAACTAAAAAGGATATGAATATGTTATCTTCTCAACATATTCGCTGAGTGAATACACTGAATACTAATGCTTTCGATTGTTTAAGGAATACCTAAAGAGGGTGTTTTTCTATGAGACATGAACACGCTCGTACTGCCACCCACGTAAACCCGTATTAAAATATTGACTGCTGAAAGGTCCAAGTTTATTCGATGTGTTCGCGAAGATGGTCGATCCGAACTCCTCTCAGAAAGTAAACCTCAAAGGAGTTCTAATTTAATTGAAATGGTCATAGTCCTATGCAATTGTAGCTTAAAACATATAGTACACAGATAACAGACACATCACTCTTATCAAAACATCACATCAAACAAAGCATTCCATTGAAATCAACGAAGAAACATGAGAAGATGGATAAAGATGAGAGACAACAATAAAGGTTTTAATCAGCAGTTAATAATATACCTTAACACCATTCCGAATAATTTGAACACCGTTATTCTGATCATTGGTCGTTGTAGGCAGCTTATCTAATTCTCTCTAAAAGATGACAAGGTACAAAACAAGTTTACATGTTACCATCCATTATTCTACTGTTGCTTTAGTGGCATTGACGGCATCAACTCTATTTTTCTTCCCACCACATGCTGACAGACTCAAACCTGTTTTTAGAACAACAGGAAACATCAAATATAACTTCAGAAAAACAATGAAAGAGCCTAGAACTCAACTACAGGATTTTGAACAATAGAAAACATCAAATTCACAATCAGATCAAGCTTACAATAGAGTGGATAGACAAATGAAACAAACTGAAGATAACTATAATGTATTACCTCAGTGGCATCAACAGTGAGAAGCAGGCTGAGAACCTCTGGCGCTCCTCTGCTTTGCGGCCGATGCGGCGCCAGTAGGTGAAATTGTTGAATAGAACTCTGATCTCCTTCAATTTTCCTTCAGCAATGACCAGGTCTCGGAGACCACGAATGGCCTTCAACATCTTAATCAGATAAGCCCGCAAGGTGGTCTGAACCATCAAAGCCTCATCTTGACGAGATCACGCCACCCCCTTCCCTTACACTTTCCTCAACGCCTCTTTCCTCCTACCAAAAGCTTAAACTCCAAATAGTCATTACCCAAATCAAAATTACTCTGTTTCCGAGCTATGAGCTTTAAAGTACAGAAACTACAAACGGATACTATATTTTAATCATGATAAACTAACATGGAAACCATTGCAAGGACATGAGCTTAAATTGAAAAAACAATTCCAAAACAGAGCTTCAATTTAAGAATGTTGAGTAGTGAGCAGAAAGAAGATACATACCTTTTGGTCGAACAACAACTCCCTGATTAGAAAGCTCTTTGATCGCAACCAACACGATTTGAGCCGCCTCCCTCTCAGAATTCTTCTTCTTATCCTTCGTCTCCTCCTTATGTCATCCACTGGAAACATACGATATACAGGTAAATGTTTACCTGCAAAAAACATAATGTTAATAGTTAGTGAGAGAGAAGAGAGGAAACTGCGACATCTCTGCCACGCGATTGACGAAATCAGGCTAAACTGACTAAACACAGATCTGGAAATCAACACAAATGAACCGAATTAGGGTTTATAAGCTCCAGAAAGTGTCAACATATAACTGGAACAACTCCAAAATCTTAAGAGCAAAAATTTCCCAAACACAGCTAAATATTTTTTTTAGAAAGCCTCATCGGCCCACATAAGATCATACCCGAACATCCTTCCTCAGCCCTCACTCTCCGGATCCTCCACTCTCTCCTCTGTTACTCTCTCTGTCTCCTCATATCAACAAACCTAAAATTATATTGTATATGGCGATTGATCGAAAGTTACAACTGCCACAGACGCATGAATATTTTTTGAAAGAACCCTCAATTCAGATGTTTTCTTGCGGCTCGGCGCTTCAAATATCCACAATCACTTTAAATTATGTAGTTATGCGTTTGACCATCTGAATGTCTGGTATTTGCAGCTATAGCGACGAGGATCAATTTGTTGATTGAAACTAAGTTCGAATTTATAATCCTTTCAAACACAGATGGTGGTTCAAGGCATGGAAAAGAAATTGTGCCGAATCCATTTCCACCTTCAATATCAAGTCAATCTCCCCATCCACCTCATCATCCAAGTCAGGGCCAAGCTCCACCATGAGAAACTATTATGTACCAAGACCAGCCTCCATGCTTTCATAATTTCAATTTCATCTAGCTTCTTTGTCTCATTGAACTACCAGGATTACATTCCTTGCATTCTCACCTTTCCACAAACAGCCTCCCCAGCCTATGCTGCTGCCACCGCGCCATACACAAGACCTACCACACCAGATTCTGAAGACCTTCCACAATAAATTGGAAAGTCAGCAAAATCTATGTTATTTCAAAGGAGAAGGGACACACCTTGTTAATTTTATCAGGGGAAAAAACAACTGAAATCAGTTCATAATTAATGGAAAAAAATTAAATTTGCAGCTTCAATCATCATGAAACAAACCAAATTATAAACCCAAGAATAAACGAAGCTAGTAGTCAACACCATCAACCTAAAAAGATCAAAATCATTAAGATTCAGTTCAATTCAGCATAAACCCATTTCCAATCGTTTCTGAAAAGAACAAAAGAACCCCAGTCTCGACAACCAATCTGAGCTCACTCAGCCTACCCCTACTATAGAATTATTTATCTTTGGCTCCCTCAACGTACTCTTACTTCTCCCGGAATCAAAAGAGGGTATATAAATTATTTAAAACTCCCTAACGCGTCAGTTTTAATATAAACATCACAAAGAGGAGCATACATGAATGTGATGTTGAACCTAAAAACGAACGAGTAATATGGTATGTGATGAGTTAAGAGACTGAATTATTTATCTTTGGCTCAAACTCCAAGATATGAAGTTGCTCAAATCAGACAAATTTGCACCGCCGAAATTGGGTACTACCTCTGTTTCGCCTGTTTCAGCTTACTTCACTTTTTGTCACTATTCACTGGGTTACTTTCATCCGGTGATTTGATTAGCAAAACGATATAAGAATTTGGTAATCTTTGCATGGTGTTATAGAGGAAAGTTTATTCTAAAATACCATGAAAAAATTGTTAAAAAATTACATCGTTTTGGTACCCAAATCAACAAGTCAAAGTGACTCAGTTACGGGTTAAAAAGTCAAACGCAGACGAAACAGACGAAACGGAGGTAGTATTTGAAAAGGGATCCACGACATATGCACAGAGGATGGTGTATGTTTACCTAGAACAAGCATTCTTTACTTGCGAAACCTGAAAGGGTATGCATTACACCACAAACCAAACATAAACCAAACATATGAGAACTGTCATGATAAGAGAGGCAAAGAACTGAACACCCATAATCAACACCAGACATCAAAAGGCAATTTTAAAACACCGTAAACACTGCTACCATCACCCATTCACACAAGAAGTCTGGAAATTCTGAATTTTCAGTTATGTGTTGCACAATATTTTATGGGGGGGTTTCGTAAAACTTAAGGGTTACAGGGCATAAATGTTCATCGTTCAGCTCTTGAGACATGGCACTTGTGTGAAGGTCAACCTGTTTGAGCTCGCTAAAAATCTCAATCTGGGTACGTATGAAACCAGGTGTGTCCACATTGTTCTAGATCTACTAACAATATAATCGGAGTTACAGTTGAGGATTTTAAGCCCATAAATACTGTTATCCACAAATCATATATTTAAAATATTGAGATTTCGCATGATGTAATGCTATAAAGAAGGGCCTCCCTGAAATAATTGATAGGAGTTATTATTCTCAGAAAACCCAGTTAAGTAAATACCCCTGATGCTGCAGAGATCTTTTTCTTTACATGATGCGCATAGAAGCGAGAGCTCTTCTATACCAATCATCTATGTGAATCTATCCTAGTTAGCAAATGAAAAGCAGACAGCTAGTACACAGGAAAGGAAGATACAAGAGTACAAAGCACATGAACACATCCTCAATGCCACTCGTCGACACAAAATGTATACGCTAAAGAACCCTTTCGAAGTCTTACCTGCCACCGTTGGCGTACACATATGGGAAGTCTGAGCCATTAAGTCTAGCACAAGTACATTTCTTTGGATTACAGACTCCTTGCACTCACAGCCAGAGGCATTTGCAGGCATTTTGACATTTTTTGCAAACGCCATGCTTGTTCGATATGTGAAGCCTAATAAGTGAAAGAAATCAACATTATAGGAAGATATGTATACATATCCAGCCACAAACTCAGGAAAATAGATACCCTTACAAAACAGTTAAACCGGTGATTAAAGGTAGTCCAATTGAAGCCCTCAAAGCCCTGCCACTTCCACCCATATTTCTCATCACCTACCTTGATTATCTAAAGGTTATAACCAAACCAAATGAAACTGACCGTTACAAAACCTGGTTGAAGATAAACTAAGAATCATCTGCTGCAATTGAGTTGTTCAAGAAGACATCATCCACTCAACCCGCCCAACCCGCTCAACCCACCCAACCGGCCGTATGACAGCTCTAGCACCTTAGATCTTAATAGATTAAAACCTACAACCGACTGACTGACAGAGTTGGAGATAGTGTTATACCTGCAAGTGGGCCGTTTTTAATAAGATTTGCAGCAATTTGGTCCTCATCGGCAGTAATCACGCTGAAGTTGGCAACCGATGCAACAACCTTGCTCTTGTCGAACTTACAGGTACAGTCTCTCCTGGTGTAGAGAAAATCCTTCTCCCTCGCAAGTCCACCAGCCTTGAGTGTGTACTCAAAGGAAGTGTTCATCAAACCACCATTACATCCTTCATCACATGTACAATGATCACACTGCCAAAAGTAACAGCTTGGTTATTAGTAGTAATGGCCAAAACTTTTCCGTACTGATACATATACCCTAGAAACATCACACATACACAAAGAAATGGTAGTTTATATCAAAGTTTTCATCTGGATTCATACGAACTCACAACACATTCTCAAGCTTCGTATTTAATGAACTAATGATGTCAATGGCCTGGTCACACTACTTAATCTAGAAACCCCTAGTTTCAGGCTAATCATAGACATAAGAAAAAAAACCGATTACAACTGACTGACTGACAGAGTTGGAGATAGTGTTATACCTGCAAGTGGGCCGTTTTTAATAAGATTTGCAGCAATTTGGTCCTCATCGGCAGTAATCACGCTGAAGTTGGCAACCGATGCAACAACCTTGCTGTTGTCGAACTTACAAGTACAGTCTCTCCCGGTGTAGGGGATAATCCTTCTCCCTCGCAAGTCCACCAGCCTTGAGTGTGTACTCAAAGGAAGTGTTCATCAAACCACCATTACATCCTTCATCACACGTACCATGATCACACTGCCAAAAGCAACAACTTGGTTAGTAGTAGTAATGGGCAAAACTTTTCCGTACTGATACATATACCCTAGAAACATCACACATACACAAAGAAATAGTAGTTTATATCTAAGTTTTCATCTGGATTCATACGAACTCACAACACATTCTCAAGCTTCGTAGTTAATGAACTAATGATGTCAAGGGCCTGGTCACACTACTTAATCTAGAACCCCCTAGATTCAGGCTAATCATAGACATGGAAAAAAAAAACGATTCATCATGAGCCAACCTGCTGAATCCACTTCTCAAAGACTAATTATTAATGTGGATACATAAATTAGTATACAGCAGCAATATCACATTGATGGATGCTTTTCAAAGCTTCAGTAGACAGCAGTATTCAACAAAATCAATACAAATGGAACAGTTCCCATTATTTGAAATCCCAAATTCTCAAATTCCCAAATCCCCTGATCCCAATTTGACAGCATCAAAACTACAATCAAACACATTAACAGAGAATGACAAAGGAGGCCGGGCAAAATTTCACCAATTCGACCCAGACGCGTGCACACAGCAGAAGAAGAGGCCCAATATTTATGCTATCAAATTGGGATTAGCAGCAATATCACATTGATGGATGCTTTTCAAAGCTTCAGTAGACATCAGTATTCAACAAAATCAATACAAATGGAACAGTTACCATTATTTGAAATCCCAAATTCTCAAATTCCCAAATCCCCTGATCCCAATTTGATAGCATCAAAACTACAATCAAACACATTAACAGAGAATGACAAAGGAGGCCGGGCAAAATTTCACCAATTCGACCCAGACGCGTGCACACAGCAGAAGAAGAGGCCCAATATTTATAGACGGAGTGCAAGAAAGACACATGGCCAAACCTCTGCCAAAACTGACGTCACAGCAGTGACACCCACAGCAGAAGGTTATCTAGGGATTCATTCATCAAACCTCATCTCCTGAAGTTAGATCCTTTAATGCACACTTATGTACAACTCTGGACTACGTACATACACACATGCGTGTTTCTGCAGGTCTTATATCGGAAAAAGTAATTGAAATTATTTGAAACCATTTATTTCTTTGCAGGTCTTATCTGCTCAACTGGGCACGAATCCAGAGGATATCGTCAAACTTGAAGCAAATGGGTTTAATGTGAAAAAGCATATAAAACCCAAATTGTACCCACGAAAAAAGAAAATATCTATATACTTTAATTATTTTTCAACTTGCCCGGGTTAAATGCAAACCTATAAAAGCACGAAGGGTAGTAGAATTGACCTCCCTATACTCAGACATAACAAATTCATCAGATAGGTCCGAGATTCAGACAATTATCGCCACCAAACAGTCTAATTCGTCTAATGCAGAAATCATTTAGCTTAAATGATGCATATATCTCCAGGCCTAGTTGTAAACTCGTATAACATAATAATCATTCTCTTGGACCAGCAAGGAAAACAATTACGCAATCGAAAAAACTGTAATAAACAGGCCAAAAATCGCTCCGCAAGCACAAATCACAGTCAGGAAGTTCTCTGCAAACAACAAAGTCGCACAAACATCAACACACCATTTCAGCCCAGAAAAATCGGTATGGATTTCAATTTCAACATAAATCCCCACTATCTAGACATAAACTCTGGTTCACACAAGTCTCAATATCACAAAAATAGTAGCGGTTTCCATCTCACAGAGACACAAATTGTAAATGAAACGAAAGAAAATAACATCGCAGGATGAAGAATATGTTCGCGGGAGAAATCACAGCACTGAATTTGATTTTACCTAAGAAGCTACAAACTTACCTAAGAAGAGCCATCAGAGTATTGTCACCCATAACATACTTCACCAACCAGTGAACAGCGCTTGGAAGAAAACGGTGGAAGCGATGACGAATACGAATTGCAGGGGCACTCGTAGAGAGACCCAGTCAACTCAATACAGCCTCACTTAATACTGCAAAATTACACTTGCATGATGTATCTCTGAAATAACTGGAACGAGGAACATCAAAACTCACTAAAGATAACTCAATGCAACAAAATAACCACCTCACCTAGCAAGAAATCCACAAACAACTGCCACTTCAGAGCAAATAAGTGAACCTGTCAGAGTATTGTTGTCTACCCATGCCTTCAGAACTCACCAATCCTACGTATGTTTTCTGCACGGTCCTCATCTTTGAAAGTAAGATTGCTGTTCAGACCATGGTGAACATTGTCGCCATCAAGGACATAGGCGAGCTTTCCTATGGACTGCAACCCTTTGTTTAGTGCACATACTAAAGTGATTTTCCCTGAAAAACTACTTCACAAGAAAGCATGGATCAATAACAATAGCTACACACATATTCAGTGGTGTCGAAAGTGTCAGATATGCCCGAAAAATTGAGCAAACTATCTTAACTGGAAAAGTAGAAGATGCGTATGCTTGCCTGAACTACTGAGACCTGTGGTCCATATGACACAACTTTTTTGATGGAGTAGCTCTTGCCTATCGGTTTTATCCACTGAACACTTGTGCCAAACAATGTTCTCATTCGTTGCGGACGAAATCTGCCGGGTTTTTTCACCTACTTAGTTCATGATCAAACAATAGTCAGACATTTGAAAAAAAAAATACTACTAACCTTTTGTCAACACACATGTTTGTTAGAACCTGTATCAAACATTTGAACAAGAATTAGGGCTAAATCATCATCGGTTGCAGCTATCAACTACAAAATTCAATGGATGAGCAATGGAAATCAAATACCGTCGGAAACATATTTGAACAAACAAATGGGGCTAAATCATCACCAATTGCAGACATCTACTGCAACATTCAGGGAAAGGGCAATGGAAATAAGATACTACCGGAAACATATTTGATTATAAAATTGGGGATAAATCATCGTCAGTTGCAACAATGGAAAATCATTTTGCCATCAGAAACATGTTTGAAAAAAAAATGAGGACTAATTCATATGACAGTCATGATCCGAACCTAATGGAGCAGGTCCGATCTAATCCGATATTTAGAAATTAGCTCTAAAATGAACTCCAAGCCCAAAAGGGGCAGGATTTGAAACTTGAAACAAATGATAGATTGTTCCAAACCAAACACCCACAAAGAAGACACCGCCAGCATCGCAAGATTCATATAAAGGACGCTATAACACCTATAAAGCAGCTCAATGAACATGAAAAGAGCACTAAAAACAGAAAGAGGTGATATTGATGCATACAATATACCTGTCGGCGGATTCTGTCTCTGTATCCCGGTTGTTCTTACGACTTCGTCATTGTAATTATGACTCCTCCGATTCCTACCTCTATCCATTATCACAAAACCAACACTGAAAAATAAACAGAAACAACTGGATTACACATTCAAGGAATCAAACTCAGTATAAACTAATCCCCATATTAAAGCAAAACCTTCCCAATCAGTGCAAGTTTCAGCGAACCCAGAAAATTAGCTGCGGTCAGACCCAGAAGAGGAACGGTTCACGAACAGGGCTTTCTGCGGAAGAATCCTCGCTGCAGACTAAGCATACGGCTCATCAAAATAACCCTGCACGCAGCCCAATGAGTATTCAATTTAAAAGCCGACAATTACAATGACACCTAGGTTAGTTTTGGTCTCCGTCTCCCTCGTTTAAAATTGTTGACCGGAACCATATCACTTCTTCTCACATGGGCATTCAACAGGCTACGAGTCTACGACACGCATGACTGACTAAATTGTTGATCTGAACCATACCACTTCTTCTAAGAGAGTTCGCTTGAAGGATGGTGACAAGCTGAGCTTTCCAGACAAGGTATTTTGTCACGTCGAGCTTGATCGGAACCAGGGAACGCTAAGACATCGGCCATAGAAAAACTTGGTCGTGACTCAGTGAACTGGGCAAAAATCGGCACAAGGCTGACAAAACTCGACAAAACACGGACCACAACTCGGATGTGACTCGGTGAGCAGATTCCAACAGAAACAGTAAATGCGATACAAGCCAGGACAACGAATCCTCGATTTTGGCACCAAGGAGGACAAAAATTATTACTTTATTTCACTGATAATTCAATGTTTACAATTTAGTTCTACTGCATTTTAACTACTAATATTACAAATACTACTACTAAAAATAAAAACAAGTTTTTCTCGCAGCTCGGTCGTAGTTGTGAAGGCATACAGGGCACGTGGTCGATTGTTTAATCAACCACGGCCTGACGCAACCGCGGTGGAATCGGTGGTGGCACTCCGGAAGGGTACAAACCCAATCCCCCTCCGTGTATTCATCTAGGCACACGGGGCACTCTTCCCCCCCAAAACCCTGTTCTCCGGGCACATATCTATGCTCCGGGAACGTGTCCACCACTTTGACACCGAGGTGTCTCCGTCTTTTATCGAGAATATATACCTTAAATAAATACAAAACAGCAAAAAAAAGAATCAAAAACAATCCCCCTACGATCAAAATGTAAAATAATTTTTTTCCATCATCTCCTCCGTCATGGTACTCATCCAATCCAAATCCAAAGACCGACTTGAGAAAGAGGAAGGAGAAGAACAGTAAGAGTGTGAAGAACGTATCCATCAGTGGATGGAGATAAGAATTGTGTGAGTGTGTGGTAGAGGGAGAGGGAGTTTGAAACCAGAACAACTCTACAATGCATAACTTGCTGTTTAAATAGGTGAGGAATAATAAAAATTCAGAATGTGAAAGAAACAAGCAATCCAAAGTATGAAAACGTGGGGTGTAATTAGGAAAAATACAAAAATAGAAAAGACAATTTAGAACACAATGGAGTATATATATATATATATATATATGCCATCGTTTTCGTTGGTTAAAGTTGTAAGAAAGCTACGTAAAACTGTAAGTGTGTGTGTGTGTGTGTGTATACATATATATATATATATATACATATATATATATATATATATATCCCTAGAGGGGTTTGTGTGAAAAATTTAGGTGCTGCAAACATGAAGACACCCATCTTAATAAGGAAAAATACAAAACAAAAAGAGACTGTTCGCAAAAAAATTGTTTTTTTCTTAAGAAAACCATATTAGTTGATTGAGTAATAACCCCCTGGATGGTATAAGCTTAAAGCCATAATATAATAACAATTCAGAATGTGAAAGAAACAAGCAATCCAAAGTATGAAAACGTGGGGTGTAATCAGGAAAAATACAAAAATAGAAAAGACAATTTAGAACACAATGGAGTGTGTGTATATATATATATATGCCATCGTTTTCGTTGGTTAAAGATGTAAGAAAGCTACGTAAAACAGTAAGTGTGTGTGTGTATATATATATATACCTAGAGGGGTTTGTGTGAAAAATTAGGTTATCCAAACATGCAGAAACCCATCTTAATAAGGAAAAAAAACAAAACAAGAAGAGACTGTTAGCAAAATATTTGATTTTGTCTTAAGAAAACGATATTAGTTGATTGAGTAATAACCCCCTGGATGGTATAAGCTTAAAGCCATAATATAGTGAAGGGGATAAGATAAAGTGTCTTATACCTGCTCCTTATACCGCACCAAACATGGGATAAGGAGCAGGACGTATAAGCTTATCCATGCCCCCTCCCTTTATCCCTTAGCGATTACAACTGACTGACTGACAGAGTTGGAGATAGTGTTATACCTGCAAGTGGGCCGTTTTTAATAAGATTTGCAGCAATTTGGTCCTCATCGGCAGTAATCAAGCTGAAGTTAGCAACCGATGCAACAACCTTGCTGTTGTCGAACTTACAAGTACAGTCTCTCCCGGTGTAGGGATAATCCTTCTCCCTCGCAAGTCCACCAGCCTTGAGTGTGTACTCAAAGGAAGTGTTCATCAAACCACCATTACATCCTTCATCACACGTACCATGATCACACTGCCAAAAGCAACAACCTGGTTAGTTGTAGTAATGGGCAAAACTTTTCGGTACTGATACATATACCCTAGAAACATCACACATACACAAAGAAATAGTAGTTTATATCTAAGTTTTCATCTGGATTCATACGAACTCACAACACATTCTCAAGCTTCGTAGTTAACGAACTAATGATGTCAAGGGCCTGGTCACACTACTTAATCTAGAACCCCCTAGATTCAGGCTAATCATAGACATGGGAAAAAAACCGATTCATCATGAGCCAACCTGCTGAATCCACTTCTCAAAGACTAATTATTAATGTGGATACATAAATTAGTATACAGGCAGCAATATCACATTGATGGATGCTTTTCAAAGCTTCAATAGACATCAGTATTTAACAAAATCAATACAAATGGAACAGTTCCCATTACTTGAAATACCAAATTCTCAAATTCCCAAATCCCCTGATCCCAATTTGATAGCATCAAAACTACAATCAAATGCATTAACAGAGAATGACAAAGGAGGCAGGGGAAAATTTCACCAATTCGACCCAGACGCGTGCACACAGCAGAAGAAGAGGCCCAACATTTATAGGCGGAGTGCAAGAAAGACACATGGCCAAACCTCTGCCAAAACTGACGTCACTAGCTCCCTAGAAGTTCAATTGAATTAACTGGAAAAGTCTGGACTTCGGAAACTTGAAACTATTTAACATAGATTAGATAAAAGTATCTGGAATTGAGATGCAAATCATCACATGAAACAAGTTTTTTATTTTAATTGAATCTATCAATAAAATATGTGCACCTGGCTTTAAAAGTTGGGCAATTGGCCTAGGGTGTGTTTCTATAACTTGGTTTTTAGCTTCTTGTAAACTAACAAAGGTCCACACTATCTGTGAACTAATCAAATAGCGCATGACTGGAAGGAGTCATGTCCAATTACTTTTTTCTTTCTTTTTATGTAACATCTTATGGGAAGAAAGCATATATGAAATTTCCCTCAAAAAAAAGAAAACATAGATAGAAAGAGGAAAAAGAATAAACAAAAGCATAATTTGCAAGTCCTTACTGTCAGATGGAGATAATTAGAAGGGATTCCATATACCAGACCGGCTTCACTGGGCATACGTTGAAAATTGAATGCATAAACCTTGTACTTCCACAATCTGTACCGAAATCAACAACATAATATCAGAATCATGCTATACATTGTCGGAATTAGTAACAATAAGCCCATGAATATAATTGTTAAATGTTCAAACAACGGAAAGTTTGAAGAAAGTTCGTTAGACCTTTATATAATTTTTAGTCTTCTGACAAGAAAGGAACATATCCAAGGAATAATAAACTCATTGGCCAAAACTGATTTTGTTTTACCAATTGGAATTTGTAGGTGGAACGTAACAGTAGTAGTGGACATAAACAGAGGGAAATTAAACAATTAGCAACAAACAACAACAACACAAGACTATGTTTCTCCAGACATGGAGTCACTCAAAGCGAAGATGTTAAGACTGATGAATGATTGCTAACTAATGTACAAGTTACTAATAGACACCAAAGCAACTTATTGGATTAAACAGACCTAAAGGACACAACAATTTTCAGATAAATATCAAACACAATATTTCACTTCACCGGGCACGCATATAAAGCTACAATATCTGCAAAAATTATAAACAATGATTATGGTTTTGCAGGCTAAAACCTAAGATGTCAGGAGGCAATTCCCTTTGCAGAGAATCCAACTGAGATGCACACTGCAATGTATAACACAGGAAGGAGTTAACTTTGTTTCAATGAAGCAACCAGGTATGTATTCTCAGCAATGGTACAGGCTTTACCCCTAAAAGAAATTATACTGATGGGAATCAATGTCACTGAAGCAGAATCAAGATAAACTGTCATCAAGGTGTGACTTTTACAATCAATTTCAACTTGCAAGGATATTGCACCCCGTAAAAGGACACAAGATATACCTGTAGGGTCTCTTGGCCCTCTATCCATATTGACCATGACAGTGTCGTCAACCCCTGAGAGTTTTTGATAAAATAAAGCAAACAATAAGCCAAATGTGTAGGCAGTGAGTTCCACATTTATGACCAATATGCATTACTGGAAAAATGCAATATAAGACAAAATGTATGACAAATATGTAATATTTGATAATCTTTTCATGGTACTGTAATTACTCTACAATATCATGAAAAAGTTTACAAGAAAGTTGTGTTGCTTTGCTAATCAAATCACCGGGTCAAACTGACTCGGCGAATGTTGGAAAAAGTAAACTGAGAAGTTTCAGGCGAAACAAGGGTTACTATCCAACATTCTGATGTACTGTGACACAAAAATATATTCTGACAGGTTCGCAAGAATAAATACCATGATTTTATTTATGAAAATTAAAGTAATAATTACTGTAATTTATACTGACAGGTTGCACAATTAAATATATTCTGACAGGTTCGCAAGAATAAATACCATGATTTTATTTATGAAAATTAAAGTAATAATTACTGTAATTTATACTCACAGCTAAGCATTATGAGGATTTTAAAGTGGAAAGTAATTGTGCAAGTAATTCTCAATTGTAGTTACTGGTGACACCAAGATGTCCGGTGCTTAAGATAAGAGAAAATTCTTTAGTGTGATAACCCGATAGAACTCAGCTCCCTCCAAAACCCTTTCATACTTCACCTTGACCTGGTGAGATTTGGTATTCAATTTGTTATCTTCTCAATATGCCCAAAACACCAAACAACCCTGCCAACAAAGACCAAACTAAAAAGGATATGAATATGTTATCTTCTCAACATATTCGCTGAGTGAATACACTGAATACTAATGCTTTCGATTGTTTAAGGAATACCTAAAAAGGGTGTTTTTCTATGAGACATGAACACGCTCGTACTGCAACCCACATAAACCCGTATTAAAATATTGACTGCTGAAAGATCCGAGTTTATTCGATGTGTTCGCGAAGATGGTCGATCCGAACTCCTCTCAGAAAGTAAACCTCAAAGGAGTTCTAGTTTAAATGAAATGGTCATAGTCCTATGCAATTGTAGCTTAAAACATATAGTACACAGATAACAGACATCACTCTTATCAAAACATCATATCAAACAAAGCATTCCATTGAAATCAACGAAGAAACATGAGAAGATGGATAAAGATGAGAGACAACAATAAAGGTTTTAATCAGCAGTTAATAATATACCTTAACACCATTCCGAATAATTTGAACACCGTTATTCTGATCATTGGTCGTTGTAGGCAGCTTATCTAATTCTCTCTAAAAGATGATAAGGTACAAAACAAGTTTACATGTTACCATCCATTATTCTACTGTCGCTTTAGTGGCATTGACGGCATCAACTGTATTTTTCTTCTCACCACATGCTGACAGACTCAAACCTGTTTTTAGAACAACAGGAAACATCAAATATAACTTCAGAAAAACAATGAAAGAGCCTAGAACTCAACTACAGGATTTTGAACAATAGAAAACATCAAATTCACAATCAGATCAAGCTTACAATAGAGTGGATAGACAAATGAAACAAACTGAAGATAACTATAATGTATTACCTCAGTGGCATCAACAGTGAGAAGCAGGCTGAGAACCTCTGGCGCTCCTCTGCTTTGCGGCCGATGCGGCGCCAGTAGGTGAAATTGTTGAATAGAACTCTGATCTCCTTCAATTTTCCTTCAGCAATGACCAGGTCTCGGAGACCACGAATGGCCTTCAACATCTTAATCAGATAAGCCCGCAAGGTGGTCTGAACCATCAAAGCCTCATCTTGACGAGATCACGCCACCCCCTTCCCTTACACTTTCCTCAACGCCCCTTCCCTCCTACCAAAAGCTTAAACTCCAAATAGTCATTACCCAAATCAAAATTACTCTGTTTCCGAGCTATGAGCTTTAAAGTACAGAAACTACAAACGGATACTATATTTTAATCATGATAAACTAACATGGAAACCATTGCAAGGACATGAGCTTAAATTGAAAAAACAATTCCAAAACAGAGCTTCAATTTAAGAATGTTGAGTAGTGAGCAGAAAGAAGATACATACCTTTTGGTCGAACAACAGCTCTGTGATTAGAAAGCTCTTCGATCGCAACCAACACGATTTTGAGCCGCCTCCCTCTCAGAATTCTTCTTCTTATCCTTCGTCTTCTCCTTATGTCATCCACTGGAAACATACGATATACAGGTAAATGTTTACCTGCAAAAAACATAATGTTAATAGTTAGTGAGAGAGAAGAGAGGAAACTGCGACATCTCTGCCACGAGATTGACGAAATCAGGCTAAACTGACTAAACCCAGATCTGGAAATCAACACAAATGAACCGAATTAGGGTTTATAATCTCCAGAAAGTGTCAACATATAACTGGAACAACTCCAAAATCTTAAGAGCAAAAATTTCACAAACATAGCTAAATATTTTTTTAGAAAGCCTCATCGGCCCACATAAGATCATACCCGAACATCCTTCCTCAGCCCTCACTCTCCAGATCCTCCACTCTCTCCTCTGTTACTCTCTCTGTCTCCTCATATCAACAAACCCAAAATTATATTGTTTATGGCGATCGATCGAAAGTTATAACTCTCACAGACGCATGAATATTTTTTTGAAACAACCCTCAATTAAGATGTGTTCTTGCGGCTCGGCGCTTCAAATATCCACAAACACTTTAAATTATGTAGTTATGCGTTTGACCATCTGAATGTCTGGTATTTGCAGCTATGGCGACGAGGATCAATTTGTTGATTGAAACTAAGTTCGAATTTATAATCCTTTCAAACACAGATGGTGTTTCAAGGCATGGAAAAGAAATTGTGCCGAATCCATTTCCACCTACAATATCAAGTCAATCTCCCCATCCACCTCATCATCCAAGTCAGGGCCAAGCTCCACCATGAGAAACTATTATGTACCCAGACCAGCCTCCAAGCTTTCATAATTTCAATTTCATCTAGCTTCTTTGTCTCATTGAACTACCAGGATTACATTCCTTACATTCTCACCTTTCCACAAACAGCCTCCCCAGCCTATGCTGCTGCCACCGCGCCATACACACGACCTACCACACCAGATTTTGAAGACCTTCCACAATAATTTGGAAAGTCAGCAAAATCTATGTTATTTCAAAGGAGAAGGGACACACCTTGTTAACTTTATCAGGGGAAAAAACAACTGAAATCAGTTCATAATTAATGGAAAAAAATTAAATTTGCAGCTTCAATCATCATGAAACAAACCAAATTATAAACCCAAGAATAAACGAAGCTAGTAGTCAACACCATCAACCTAAAAAGATCAAAATCATTAAGATTCAGTTCAATTCAGCATAAACCCATTTCCAATCGTTTCTGAAAAGAACAAAAGAACCCCAGTTTTGACAACCAGTCTGAGCTCACTCAGCCTACCCCTACTATAGAATTATTTATCTTTGGCTCCCTCAACGTACTCTTACTTCTCCCGGAATAAAAAGAGGGTATATAAATTATTTAAAACTCCTTTACGCATCAGTTTTAATATAAACATCACAAAGAGGATTATACATGACAGAGTAAATGTGATGTTGAACCTAAAAATGAACGAGTAATATGGTATGTGATGAGTTGAGAGACTGGATGCTCCACTTCCTAGAAGATACAAAGACATGTGCATATACATATATATATATATATAGTGCTAAATAAAAATATTCGAATCATAATCTAATATTTAAACATATTATCTGTTCCAAATGGATAAATGCATCGCATCAATAGTTTGCACATTAAATACATTTTTATATGTGAATTAACAAAGACTGCATAATAAAGGGTAGGCGGAGGTGCCCGGTGAGTATAACACAAAACAGAAATCAAATAATGACATGTTGCGTAATCCTTATACATATAAAGCTAACCTGTAATGCCCTTCTGTGAAGCTCCAGTTCGCGCACTATCTTCTCACAGTGTTCTTTAAGAACTGTGCTATCACCACCACCAAACCACTTAATTTCAGCCTGTAGGAAAGAGAATAGAGAGAAAAATAAGAAAATTAAACATATTGAAGATAGAAAGTAAAACAGGAGATGAAAATAATGCAAATCGATGAAACCATCAAATATTTTTAGCCAAGATCCTGTTCACATCTTTAAAGTCCCTACCTTAATCGAGCCTTCATAACACCTCTTTAAGAACATGTTGCGTAATCCTTAATACATATAAAGCTAACCTGTAATGCCCTTTTTTTGAAGCTCCAGTTCGCGCACTATCTTCTCACAGTGTTCTTTAAGAACTGTTCTATCACCACCACCAAACCACTTAATTTCAGCCTGTAGGAAAGATAGGAATAGAGAAAAAAATGAGAAAATTAAAAATATTAAAGATAGGAAGTAAAACAAGAGATACAAATAATGCAATCGATGAAACCATCAAATATTTTTAGCCAAGATCCTCTTTCACGTCTTTAATGTTCCTACTTTAATCGAGCCTCCGTGACACCTCTTCCTACATATTCAGTACTACTATATGAGTTAATAGCTCAATTTTTTAGAAAAAAATACTATGCGATGCGACTCTACCAAAAAGAAACTTGATCAAAGAATTCCCAACTTTGTATCGCATCTTTTCGGATTCACAACGTCTAGCAAGATCCACGAGCAAAATGTGCAAAACAAGGATGAATTTATATTCGATCCTCCAAAGAAATTGATTGCTAACCTCACACCGAATAGGATATGTAAGAATGAAATATCGTAAATACATTCTTGGAACCTCAGATCCTTCCCCAAGGATGTAAAGAGCCTTAGAATATAGAAATAACTAATGCATGGGCCCCGATTACAATCAATTTCCACTAATTAGGCTGCATGAAACCCCTCTTAAAACACCAAACTCAGATCAAAAACTATATATGCATGCCAGGCACTGTAATAAGCAAAAATATGCTTGACTTCAATTGAATACATAATCCTCTTCCATAATAATTAAAATGGCATTTCCAAATGGCGTCAGAAGCATACAAACCAGAGTGCATTTCATAAGACCAAAATAACAAGCAGAAATTGATGGTAAACGTAAGCATCTATAGCACAGCACAACATGAAACCAGTGGTAGGGGAACAGAAAAATAGGAAACCAAGCATCATGAAACTCGTTCAATGTTCCCAGGAATCTACAGCTCAACATATTGGGTTTTCAACTGCATATAAACAACAGCAGACAATTCAATCGTTATAGGAAGGAATGTGCGGAACTGGTCCTAGAACTAATGTTTGCGACTGTCGAGGTAATAAAGCTTCATTCAAAGCAAACACAACACATCGATTGAATGCGGGGGTAAATCCCCTAATGTAGTCAAAATTTTCATTATTATTTTTGTATACCATGTACATATAAAAAGATGAGTAAATCTCAGCGAACCTTTATAATCAACAATATAAGAAACCAACTCAATTGCAGCTCCTAAATCTTTTAGGTTATCTAGAAGGAGCTATTTCTCCACAGTGCTAACTTAAAGATCAAAGTTGAACCAATCAAATCATCTTCCAGAGATTACCTATTCCAACTACTTCTACTCTAACTGTGTTAGATTTAACTACATACTTCTCATTCACAAGTTGATTAAAGTGATGCATTTCTCTTCACCATTCAAAAGTTACAACCTGTTTAGGCTCGTTAATCATTAAGTAGCGAACAAACATAAGGCCGTTCCACCAGGAAACAACAATCACCCATAGCGAATAATATCCAGATCATGAAGTTGAATACAACACCAATATAAATGTAAGGCAATAGGACCCATCAAAACCACAAAGGAAGAAGTAAAACCTATATAGGATCAAAGAAAAATCTACCTTGGTAAACTGCCCTGAGTAGGGGTGCACAAGAATCCGTCAATCCGCACCGATCCGCAAATCCGTCCGATCCCTGACGGATCGGGTCCGAACCGATCCGTGATGGATCGGACTAGGATTGAAAATTATAAATCCGATCCGATCCGTCAATCCGTTCGATCCGTTTATACTTATTATTATGTTAATTTTTACTAATTTCATCAATATGATTTGTTCTCATGCTAACTTTAACTTAGTAATGTCATTACTTATCAATGTTGTGTTGAATAATTTTAATTTTTGATGATATAAAGAGTAAGATATTTCATAAGTTAACTATAAACTATATTAAATGATAATTGTATATTAGTGTTTATGTTGTTAATTGAACATATTCGAAAATATTTTGAATTATTTGCGATCCGTGGATTAATCCGGTCCGATCCGCGAAACTGTAGACCCGATTGGATCCGATCCGTTTCGATCCGTAAACCGGCGGATCGGATTAACTCAACCTCAATCCGGACCGATCCGATCCGTGTGCACCCCTAGCCCTGAGGGGAAGGCATCGATGTAGTACTTATCATTGTAGCGAACAGGGTAGAGGACGGTGTTGGGCTTCTTAAGTTGCATCATATTCCTGTCCCTCGCTACGTCCAATGAGATTGACACTTCTCGACCAGCTCCCATCTCGTCATTGGTTCAACTCATTGGAAGCTATATTAAAAAACCCTATCAGAACCCAACAATTGAAGGGAAGATGTTCACTGGTAAATTAATGCATGACAGATGAATGTAAACAAGGTAAACTGTGTGTCCTAATTGCATCACAAACCTCACCACAATGGAAAATTTAAAACCATCGGGCTGTGGCCAACTGGCCATTGATCATTCCATATTCAATGGAACATAAATGTAGGCAAGCTTAGTTTATGGAAAGGGAAAAATCCTAATGCATTGAAAACTAAAGATGTGCCATGTAGAAGAAACGGATGCCTAAAAAAAGACATGGAATTGAAGCTCAAACTCCAAGATTTGAAGTTGCTCAAATCAGACAAATTTGCACCGCCGAAATTGGGTATTTGAAAAGGGATCCAAGACATATGCACAGAGGATGGTGTATGTTTACCTAGAACAAGCATTCTTTACTTGTGAAACCGGAAAGGGTATGCATTACACCACAAACCAAACTTAAACCAAACATATGAGAACTGTCATGATAAGAGAGGCAAAGAACTGAACACCCATAATCAACACCAGACATCAAAAGGCAATTTTAAAACACCATAAACACTGCTACCATCACCCATTCACACAAGAAGTCTGGAAATTCTGAATTTTCCGTTATGCGTTGCACAATATTTTATGGGGGGGTTTCGTAAAAATTAAGGATTAAAGGGCATAAATGTTCATCGTTCAGCTCTTGAGACATGGCACTTGTGTGAAGGTCAACCTGTTTGAGCTCGCTAAAAATCTCAATCTGGGTACGTAAGAAACCAGGTGCGTCCACATTGTTCTAGATCTACTAACAATATAATCGGAGTTACAGTTGAGGATTTTAAGCCCATAAATACTGTTTTCCACAAATCATATCTTTAAAATATTGAGATTTAGCATGATGTAATGCTATAAAGAAGGGCCTCCCTGAAATAATTGATAGGAGTTATTATTCTCAGATAATCAAGATGAAACTTCAGAAAACCCAGTTAAGTAAATACCCCTGATGCTGCAAAGATCTTTTTCTTTACATGATGCGCATAGAAGCGAGAGCTCTTCTAGACCAATCATCTATGTGAATCTATCCTAGTTAGCAAATGAAAAGCAGACAGCTAGTACACAGGAAAGGAAGATACAAGAGTACAAAGCACATGAACACATCCTCAATGCCACTCGTCGACACAAAATGTATACGCTAAAGAACCCTTTCAAAGTCTTACCTGCCACCGTTGGCGTACACATATGGGAAGTCTGAGCCATTAAGTCTAGCACAAGCACATTTCTTTGGATTACAGACTCCTTGCACTCAAAGCCAGAGGCATTTGCAGGCATTTCGACATTTTTTGCAAACGCCATGCTTGTTCGATATGTGAAGCCTAATAAGCGAAAGAAATCAACATTATAGGAAGATATGTATACATATCCAGCCACAAACTGAGGAAAATAGATACCCTTAAAAAACAGTTAAACCGATGATTAAAGGTAGTCCAATTGAAGCCCTCAAAGCCCTGCCACTTCCACCCATATTTCTCATCACCTACCTTGATTATCTAAAGGTTATACCCAAACCAAATGAAAATGACCGTTACAAAACCAAGTTGAAGATATACTAAGAATCATCTGCTGCAATTAAGTTGTTCCCGAAGACATCATCCACTCAACCCGCCCAACCCGCTCAACCCACCCAACCGGCCGTATGACAGCTCTAGCACCTTAGAACTTAATAGATTAAAACCTACAACTGACTGACTGACAGAGTTGGAGATAGTGTTATACCTGCAAGTGGGCCGTTTTTAATAAGATTTGCAGCAATTTGGTCCTCATCGGCAGTAATCACGCTGAAGTTGGCCCGATGCAACAACCTTGCTCTTGTCGAACTTACAGGTACAGTCTCTCCCGGTGTAGGGATAATCCTTCTCCCTCGCAAGTCCACCAGCCTTGAGTGTGTACTCAAAGGAAGTGTTCACCAAACCACCATTACATCCTTCATCAAATGTACCATGATCACACTGCCAAAAGCAACAACTTGGTTATTAGTAGTAATGGCCAAAACTTTTCCGTACTGATACATATGCCCTAGAAACATCACACGTACACAAAGAAATAGTAGTTTATATCTAAGTTTTCATCTGGATTCATACGAACTCACAACACATTCTCAAGCTTCGTAGTTAACGAACTAATGATGTCAAGGGCCTGGTCACACTACTTAATCTAGAAACCCCTAGTTTCAGGCTAATCATAGAAAAAAAAAAAAAAACCATTACAACTGACTGACTGACACCATCAGCTACAGAATAAAAAAAGGAGATCATATGGAGAAGCAAAAAGCTAAGATCTCCTTCCAAATTAAAAATTTGGTGCGTTTCCAGGTTTATGAATGTGAAAGAGGTAATAAGGAAAATTGATAAAAAAAAATAAAAAAAATAAACAAATTGGACTTTAAGGGGTTAACAGAGAATGATTTTGCAGTTAAAAGATCATATAAAACATTATATCTCACGACTATTCTACTCCCAAAATAACCCTGCACGCTGCCCAATGAGTATTCAATTTAAAATCAGACAATTACAATGACACCTAGGTTAGTTTTGGTCTCCGTCTCCCTGGTTTAAAATTGCTGATCTGAACCATATCACTTCTTCTCACATGGGCATTCAACAGGCTACGACACGCATGACAGACCAAATTGTTGATCTTAACCCTATCACTTCTTCTAAGAGAGTTCGCTTGAAGGATGGTGACAAGCTGAGCTTTCCAGACAAGGTAATTTGCCCCGTCGAGCTTGATCGGAACCAGGGAATGCAAAGACATCGGCCATAGAAAAACTCGGTCGTGACTCAGTGAACTCGGAAAAAATCGGAACAAGGCTGACAAAACACGTACCACAACTCGGATGTGACTCGGTGAGCAGATTCCAACAGAAACAGTAAATGCGAGATAGCCAGGACAACGAATCCTCGATTTTGGCACCAAGGAGGACAGAAATTGCAGGAAACGGAGAATTGATGCGTCGGAAAACACCAGATAAGACGCCAGAAAACCCATGAGAGACGGCCACAAGATAGACGTCACAGGGAATCGACACCGGCGACTAGCCATAGAAGCTCTGATGCCATACAGAAAACCATCGCCATGAAGAAGAAGTAGAGAGGAAATGTGAAAGAGAGAAAGAGAGTATTAACCGCACTAACCGTATATTCTGTTACAGGAGGTGTATTTACACACTGGACATATTACATGGAGATCCCTCATCTTATCATTATTGCTCATACTGATTAGTCCGGGTGTTCGCTCAAATTTTGCATTTGAGACCTAGTTTCCTCCTAGGATGATCAGTGATAGCTCTCCCATAGGTTGACTAGATACTAAATATAACCATGGAGGATTATCTTGATTCGTTCCACGCACAACTACTTATATCACTCCGTCTCCTGACTATATACTTCTGACCACTTAACAGAACTCTCATTTCGGTGACATTGGATATAGATTCAGTGTGTGTGTGAGTATGACGCCTCGTTTAGGTAAGGGAGAAAAATCATGGAATAAGTGATGTACGGGGATACGAGATATGATAAATAATTTCTGAATCTGAGTGTTTGGTTACTAAAGTAACACTCCACTTGGGATAAGTGATGTACGGGGATATGACTCTTATGGGTCTGGGAATGGATCTCATTAGTCGGGTCGGGTCGGGTCGGTTTTTCATGGGTTCCGTGTGGGTTGGGTCTGCTTGTTCGTGCGCAGGGTCTGGGTCATGCTAGGTCGGTTTTTTCGGGTCGGGGTCTGACCCGACCCATTGACAGGCCTACTTGAGACCTTCGGGAAATGGATCGGCCATAGCAAAACTCGGTCGTGACTCAGTGAACTCGGCAAAAACCGACACAAGGCTGACAAAAACTAGACAGGATCTTACGGTCACACAACACACCAGATGCAGCCGATATGGCTTACATTATCGGCTATCTTTCCATCACTATGTAGAATCGACCCAAGATATCTAAATTAATCATTCTTTGGCACCTCTTGCCGACCAATAGTCAGTGACTCCTCTGCCACTGTCCGATGGACACAGAAGTTACACTCCACTTGGCAATGAGGGGCTAGTTCTTTTGAAGAAGTGGGACTTCTCAACAGACACTAGATCTCTGGCAATTCTTTCTTATTTTCTTCCTACTTCTCCATAATTCTTTCTTATTTTCTTCCTACTTCTCCATTGAGTGCCCAGGTAGGAACGTGGCCTCCATACCTAATCTCCTGGCATACAGAAGAAGATTGCTTTTGTGTAGCGATAGTCCCACATTATAATATCGAGTCCTCTCAATAACACACTCCCAGACATTCATTGTGTGAGTCACAACTTTGAACCTCAATAAAATAATTAGAGCAACCTGGAATATTAGCGCTTTTTTTCTTAAATAAATGCACCAATGTACTCTTTCTCCACTCGTCCGGGCTTTTTTCTTGCACTTTTCAAGATTGATTTTATTAAACAAACAAGTCGAGCTGCCACACTTCAAAAGAAATCCCATTAGGTCCTATTGCTTTCCCCACTTACATCGCACCTTTGATCACTTGTTCGCTAATCTTACACGTATCAACCACCACAAACACTCTACCATTAAAAAAAAAAAAAAAAACTTAAGAAATTTGACAGAAGATTGTGATGACAGAGTGCCAAAACCTACCGGTCAGAATGAATTTGTGCCAAGCCGATGCAAATTGTTGGTCAGATCTGGCTTGAACAACCGGTGGATATTGTTCGGAATTAGTTACATGTTCATCTGGTTCAGACGGAACAAAGTTAGAGCGATGCAAGGGGAGGAGCCACAAGAAGAAGTAAGTAATTTATTAAGAGGAGATACACTTATCTGAGAGAGACAACTTCAACCGGAGAGATGGAGGCCGCCGTAGGTATGCATGGCTTGCGTCGATCGACAAGGAACGAAGTGCAAGTGAGTTTCTCAGAGGGAGAGTGAGGTGGAGGTGTGTGGTGCAGAAAGATTTGTGGAAGATAAGGCAAACGGAAAGACTAACGGCGGATGTGAGAAGGACGGCAAAGCAAGCAAAGTTTGGGCCAAAACAAAGAATACCCCCAACGGATTCTTTTGCTTTCATATTTGGTTTCTTTGTCCAATGTGACATGTGACCTGGAACGCTAATGTAATTGGTGGGGTCAAGGTACGGTACGAAAAGCGAAAGGTTGTACCATCTCCTCCCTCCCTTATCTTATTTACAGCTTACTTCATCGGCGCGTGTGACGTCTCCCGGATGCCTCGTCATAACAGACTCGGATGCCTCTTATCTATCCGCTTCCCGCGTTGCCTCCTTCGCCTCGTGGTCTGCCCACAACACTCTTACCTGCTTAATGCTCTTGTTACGCGATCCCCGTGTCTCTGTAGCTCCCCATACTTCAGCGACGGGTCTAACTCAACCAGTGCAACATCCAACCACATGACATGGAAGACATTGCGCACTCGACCCATACTAGAACGTAGGGCCCAGTCGGTAGGCTACTTCTCCAACCCTCACCAAGATGTCATGCCGAGTTTCATACCCATGCTTCATGCAACCCTTCAAGAGGCCATAATCTATAAAGTCCTAGTGGAGTTTTATCAATTTCGAATACAATGGAAGAGATCTCACACACTCTTTGACAATTCCCGGGATCTAGAATCCATCCCCCATGAACTCACTGAACTGGCTTCACCCTCAAGAAATGTGGCATCTCAAGCATCACTGGATTCAAGCATCATATGAAGTTCCCAACCATCAGATGAAGTTCCCAAGTGTTGATGACTCAACACCATCACTGACGACATTGTGGCCTCCAGTCAGACTGGCAGTCAAACCGAAAATCAATAAATCCACCTTTTAGCCCAAGAGGCCACCAAGTTATAAAGGTTCAGAACCCGTTTTGTAAACGTTTTTGCTTTCTAAAACGTTGTGTTTCTTTAGGAAAAACTAATTTTATAAATGTTAACAGGACAATCCGATTACGTCATTCTGAAGCAGAGAAATAGACCATTGGGACTCTAAAACTAAGCCAAATATTCATAGAAAAACAACTAAGACCATAGTCGGCAAATTCATTGGCAACTTTGTTATTTGCACGACCCAAGTGTTGAATGTAACATCCCCAAAATGGCCAAGCCGGAAACCCGGGAGGGTGTTACTCCGTACCCGAGGTTACTCTCGGATACAAGGACATTTAAAAGTGGAATCCCGCAAGCCCAATTAAAAGTTAAACATTGTACTTAATTACAATTCCAAGTTTCGTCTCAAACACGGGCATCAACCAAACTACTGGAATAGTGAAACTAAACCGGATTCTATTTATAAAAATGTGAAGGACAGTTGTAATACCCCGTATTTAATTAAGGTGTTATTTGGTCATTTCGGAAAAATATTTAAAAATGTTGAGAAATTTATATTTCAAACTTATTAATGACCATTACTAAATTGTCTAAAAATTGTACTTATTAATGACCGTAATAGTCTAAAATCACTTTTCAGCAACTGTATTACTACCATTACTAAATTACAATCCCATCCATACTCAAACTCAGCTGGGTTGCTATAATTTTTTTAATCATTCATTTTCTCCAAGTTTTTCAAAACCTTCTTGAAAATGTAGGGGTGCTGGATCGGCACAATTAAAGTCAACCCACTATTGACATTGCTCAGTATCTGATGTATCCCTACTATCAAATTTAACTTGATTTCGGTGTCCAAGTTTATATCATCTCCCCAATGTTGTTTTCACCTGTTTTTTGATGGATGTCTTATCCATGACCCTTCTTGTAAGATCAGGTTGTGCAATGCTTGGAATAGTTTAGCTATTTTAAGGTCTTGAATCGGCTTTCAAAGCCTTAAATCAGTTCTCAGAGGCTGTTGAGACACCAAAGGCAGCGCAAGAGGTGGTTGCGGATCAAGTTGTTGCAACGACCCCCTTATCCGACTCGGACGAATCGGGGAGGTCGAGGCTCAAAGTAACGGCGGAAAATCGAAAGCACAACATCCCAACGATCCCAATTGAAGGGCTGCGTCCTCTCCCCCTTAGAGAGTGACGTCCCCGGAACTCCTGCTGAGTCTATCGTCTAACTTTACCATGATTATCGACTTACCCGAATACAAAGTAGGATCTGATTTTAACTAGTCTCTTACCTTACAATCCACAAAATCTGTCGGAAACCTCTAGTATAACTGAATTAAAACGTAGGGTGGTTCTATAAAATTGTACCACCTCTAAAATTAATTGATAAGAGAATCAGCATCTCATGGCCCCAAATATCTACTCCAATTTGTACGGTCCCACTGATAATCGTACCAGCTATCTGAATTCACATTCTAAACCATAATCTTGTAGATAAATCCTAAATACCCCAAATAATAAAATTATCGTAGTGAAATCTTCCAAAGTCTTGATAAACACCTAAATCCACCTTTATTGCTCACCTTATATTAATAGTAATCACAGACATAAATCAACAAATGAACTATAATATATCCCCATCATACAGAGCACATAATTATATGGGTTCCCTGACTCCAAAGGTAAATCAATACCAACATTCATGCTCCTTTGAAGTATGTATACTGCAATAATACATTAACAACAAGACTTCAAATAAAATTGATGTGAAAAGAATATGAGCCATCTAGAAATGAAACTTAGATCACCGAGACATATTATTATGTAACATAACTCCAAAAAGCGAACTCCCAACAATATCAATAACTAGATTCTTAGAGTAGTTGATCTAATGACAATATAACTCCAAATGGAAACTCCAAACTGTAGCAACACCTCAAACCGGTCTTGTCGAAAGCATCTGGAATCTGGTGGGTGAATCCTATGAACTTTGGTCAAATTCCAACGTATCCCCAATTTTTCCTTGTTACAAACTTATCTTATATTTACTGTTGACTATCTGGTATCCATATCTGACTCATATCCGGTTGATTCCTCCGAAATTGAACGTCCTTTGCTTGGTCAACAACGAACTATCTAAAACATTATCTTTAGATCTCATTGTTCTAGGTATGTTCATGGAGAGATTAAATCTTTAGTTCTTACTTCTCACTTCACATAAGGATTATCTCGAACTACATTTGTTATCCTTGTCCAATTTATATTTCTGGTGACTATGATCGACTAAATGATTTATTATATAGCTACGTTGATTGTGTATGATGTTGCGATGGTGGGATCTATCGATTCCACTATTTCGAGATACATTGGGGCTCCTTCCCTTAATTTAGTATGCAGTATAAGTAAAGGGAACATACGTAAAAGCAAAGTGCATATAGGCACGTAACATAACACATAGTTTATGATCACAATCATTGCTAAAACACAATCAGATGTGAAATTTTCACGTAAGATGTTCTGTTTTGCCTCTCTCCTTTATCTTCAAAACTAACTTTGGCCCAATTGGGCGATCAGATTCTTGATGCTATATCCTCAGAGCAATCTTGTCAATTCAGCCTGATAGGCTATCATAATATTGTGATTTCACTACTATGCCAATAACACCACATCATACACTTCATGCCACAATATAGCCATATAGGATTAACACATATTTCCAACATGCTATAAAAGTCAATTATTCGAGCTGGCAGTAGTCTTTAACTTTACAACTGGTCATTTGCGCAGAGGATCGGCTACTCTTTGAAGATTTTAACTACTTCCTATATTCATATCTGGAGTCGAATTTCTTACGGTAGGTTCTTCTAGGAGTCCAGTCTAAAAGAAATCTTAGGGTAGAACTTCAATAATCAATTGTTGCAGCAAGCGTAATTTAACGTCTTTTTGTTTCATCCACGTGACCATGCTCATACGTTCCCACCATGTATTCAAATCAAACCCCAAGTAGCGATATAAATTTGTACTCTTTGCAGTCCTAATCTTTCACTCCCGTGATCGACCAATTAACTTGGAATACTGTTTGGCCTCATATCAGAACTTAAGCAAGCCTCCAATCGCAAGCTAAAATGTGCCTTCGGGTTCCAACATTTAACACGGACTTCAAGTTCTCCTCAAGCGCCATTGTCTCGTATTATCTTTATTTACAAAAAAAAAATCACACTGCAAACCATATGCTAGACGATACCAAAGCATTTATAAAACTTGTCAAACTTCAAAGTAACCTAGGCGAAAGTACCTAATAACAATTCGTATATGAACATATATCCAAACGGTAAACGCTGACATTGTAACAATACTTTAAGTATTCCCCCAATAGCTGGGATGGTTAACCAATATAAGAAGCTGCCAATGTTTTCCATTGCAGAATAATAACTCGAAAATAAACATTATGCAATAACACCAGATACAAACTTAACTGACTTCTAATATAACTCCCGAAATCTGATTCGAAACTCCTAAATGATTTTCAGGTGACCACCAGGGTGAATCATATAACTTCCAGAGGTACACCTAACATGGTAGACATCATGATCCTCAAGTAATATTAGGGTATTTAGACTCCAAATAACGCCTCAAATAGTTGAATATCACCAGTACCCTTAAATCGTTTACAATGAATCAACATAACATAGAACTCTGAATACAGATGATGAATAAGTAGACGTCAATCAATCATTGGCACCTCAAAACCATTTAATAACTAAGGTTCCAAAATTATAGTTAAAACAGGTCGAAAACCGAATAGGTTGACTTCATCGTTTCTCATGTGAGGGTGGGTAGGACCTTCCTAGACTGCTTCTAAGATAAATCTCTTTGATCGCCAGAAAAGACACTCAAAATGAGTTTTATAGTTCACTATTTCAAGCAACTAACCATTCCCATTACGTCTCTTATACTCAAAATGAACAATGACCAAAACTTGGCACCTCCCCCCAGAGAGTTATCATACGAGTCACATACCCTATCAACATTACTATCAAACGACAATCCCCCCGTGTGATTATTGCTCTAAGCCGTCCGTTCATGTCGAATCCCCCTAGTGTAATATCATATTGGTCTGTTGTAGATAATGCTTTCTGACATGACAGATCTTGGCCACGTGGCAGCCATCCAGCACACCATATTGTGCTCCATACACACAGGATCACCAGCCGAGCTGATCCATGTGGGGGCTGCGAGACAGAGCCCTCGCATACCACTGCACGGGACTTGTAGGGACTTAGTGGTTTGGAGGCTAGAGTAAGCCCTGTCGCGTGCGAGCCAAGCCCGCACGCGACCTTTAGTAACTGTTTTGAGAGATCTATGGCACGAGCTCCCTAGACCCGGTCAATCCGGTCAAACCCGGTCAACCTCGTAACGGTTCCGGTATTCGCGCACCACGTGCTGTAACGGTCCCTATATACTCGGACGAACGTGCCGTTATGGTTAAGCTAATTAAGCCGCCATCAATGGGCGCATTAACCACACTACAACGGTCACGTTCTCTGCTATATATAGGACGTTACCCTTTCCATACAAAGGAGAACACACTGTCATACGCGGAAACTCTGCCAAACCTCTGTCTCTCTCTCGGACATTGCTACTGACTTACTCTCTCCCTACACACACCCCTATTCTTCCTCTGCGATCCTTGATCCGCTACACACGGTGCACACGGAGGTCTCCCCGCCGGAATATCTTGTGCACATTTTGGTGAACCCCACGTGAATCTTACCGGCAAAAAACAACCATGTCTCAGGAGGATGATGTCAGCAACCGATCGCCTTCCACCGAAACTCCCTCGGGAGACGAGACCCGCCGTACTCCGACGACTCCCGGCGAAGCACCGACGCTAGAGTCTTTGGACGCCACCGTCCAAAGTCAGGCGAAAGCTCTCAAGTCTCAATCCGCGCAACTAGAACAAATCTTGGCTGTTCTGGGCACCCTCGCACCAAATCCTCCGCCAGCCACCGCTATCCCTCAGGGAGGAGGAACCCCTACTGCTCCAGGATTGGGAGCGCCAGCCACACCTCCCAACCCTCATCTGCAGACTCCACCGTCTGCTGCGCAACTGCCTTCGGTTCAAGGATCAACGGCACAAATGCTGCCTCCTGCTGCTCACGCTCCTCAGCCCTCGGCTTTGGCGTCCAACCCAACTTTGCAGTACCCTTTGCCTCCCCCAACGATGATCTGGGGAAACACGGGTACTCAGTATGCTCCCAATCCTCCGACGGCATATGTGTCGCCACCACCCACGGCGACCCCTCCAGCAACTACCGAGGGGAGCATTCCAGAATGCATGACGTCTTTGCAAAAGCGCGTGGACACCATCCTGGCTCATCAGTCATTCGCGGATACCATTATCCCGAAGCTAGACAATGATCCACCTATTCCGCGAGAGATCTATCTCATGCCTAACCCGGCGGGGTACAAGGCTCCCAAATGGGATAAGTTCGAAGACGTCAATGGAAACGCTCATGAGCATGTCATGCGTTTCATTGATGTCATGGGTCCGTACGGAGCCGATCCCAAACTGCTGATGCGAGAGTTCCCAAAATCTCTTGGGAATGTAGCATACAAATGGTACCGGACATTGGAGGCCGGATCCGTGAAGACTTGGGACGACATGGTCCAAAAGTTCTATACCAAGTTCTTTCAAATGGAGGAAAAGGTGACAATGATTCATCTCTCGCGGATGTATCAGAAGCGCGAGGAGGATGGGATCACCTTCATCAAGAAATTCCGGGCGAAATCCTTGGAGTGCAAAGATCCAATGCCCGAAAGTCGGCTCGTGGAGATATGCCTACAGTGCATGCGAGATGAATACAAAGGTATGCTCATCAATTTGCAAACACCTACGTTTTCGAAACTAATCGAATGCACGAAGAACATCGAGCCCATAGTCGAGAGACAGAAAAAGAAGAACGCTCCAGAACGACCTGCGAGCGGTACCACTTACAAGATCGGAAGGTTCAGCTACAAGCGGGGACGCGAAGCTGAAGTCAATACAGTTTCGCCCCAGAAACAAGCGAAGGTCGTGAACTTCGATGTACCACCCCTGCCATGTTCGGTAGAGGAAGCGAGTGACCTCTGCAAACAGTGGCGCAAGGACGGCGTCCTGCCACCGCTCGAGAAAACACCCTCCAAGGAGATGGTGAGGGACCCTAAGTGGTGCGAGTACCACGGCAAGATCATGCATCCCACCGCCGAGTGCAAGAAACTCAGGTTCGCGTTCGATCAGAAGATGAAGAACGGCGAGCTAATCGTCAGCGACAACAGGAAGGACGTGCGCAACAACCCACTTCCTGCCCATACAGAGTCAGGCTCGAAAGGCAAAGAGGTCGCCATGATCTCGATCGTGGACTTGGAGGAAGTCGCAGAGGATGGTCTACCCATCATTGCTGAGGTCCATCAAGACGAAGACTATAGCATGGACACGGAGGATGAACGTGCCGACCGCATGAAAGGGTCGCATGGCTTCAACAAATTCTTCGACGAGATGAATTTCTCCGAGAGGTGCCGGGCTGATATGACTAAAGCAATCTTAAGGATAGCGGAGGACTACGAAGAAGACCTCGTGGTTTCCAACGGGAAGGTCATCAGGGCGTCTCGTTCCACAGAAAAGATCATGACCTTTTCTGCCAGCGACAAGAAGACGGATGCGAGCCACCAGAGGCCTCTCTACGTAACCGCCATCATCAATGGCGTCGAATTCAAGCGAGCATTCGTCGATGGAGGAGCAGCGGTCAACGTTGTTCCACTCCACACACTGAAGCTAGCAGGGATCCCCGAGCACAAGGTAGTCAAACGTCCATCTCCGCTGGTGGGATTCGGAAGCGACTCTAGAATGACGATCGGATGGATCCGCCTGGGCGTCCAGATTGGCAAGATCAAATGCTCGGCGAAGTTCTATGTCATAGACGCGAACACCACATACCACATGATTATAGGTCGAGCCTGGATTCATCGCTTCGACGCAGTCCCTTCGACGGCTCACCAGGTTATGAAAGCTATATGGAACGATAGAATAGTCGAGATACCGGCTTCGACTAACCCGTTCAACTTGGACGAAGCACACCTCAGCGAGGCGGTGTGGTTCACTGAGATGGCGGACGAGCAAACACCCGGGCCTTTCAACCCTACTCCTTTGCCTCTCTGGGAGGACATCAAGGACCAGTCACCTGCGGGCGTGATGGTGACAAGGGAAGATGCCAAGGAACAGCCGCCTACACGCGAAGAGGCGCCACGTATCGCATATCATCGAAAGAATGTGTACACTTTAAATAGGATCGCAAAGCATGACCCCGAGGGCAAGGAGATAGAGAGCTTCTACGCCAATGGGAAGAAATGCTATCGCATATGAAGGTGCGCGGGGATGTCCTCACACGGGCATGGGGATGTCCCTGAGCAAATCAATCAAATCGAGCAAGTTGCGCTGACGGAAGAGCCAACACAAGACACTCCAGACGAGAAACTCAAAGAAGCGCCTGAATGCATGGAAGACAGGCCAAGACCACAAAAGCAAGAACTAAAGGAAGTGTTCCTCAGCCCGAACGAGGAAAAGAAAAGGCCAGTCTTCCTGAGTGCGGACCTCACAAGCGAAGAGGAACAAGGACTGCTGCAGCTCCTAACTGAGTACAAGGACGTGTTCGCATGGGAATATGATGAGATGCCAGGTCTGGATACAAGCATCACCATGCACCGTTTGGACATCATCCCAGGGTCTAAACCGGTCAAGCAGAGCACCAGAAGCTTCAGGCCAGAACTCAACGTGAAGATCAAGCAGGAGATTGTCAAACTCCTAGATGCCAAGTTCATAGAGCCAAATCATCATCTCACATGGCTGGCCAACATCGTGCCGGTGGTGAAGAAGAACGGACAGCTTCGCATCTGCGTGGACTTCCGAGATCTTAATCGCTTCTGCCCTAAGGACGATTTCCCACTGCCCAACATCGATTTGCTTATCGATTCAACAGCAGGCCATCACATGTTCAGTTTCATGGACGGTTTCAGCGGATATAATCAAATCAAAATGGATCCCGATGATGCGCGGAAAACTGCATTTATCACTCCTGTGGGGGTATTCAACTACACGGTGATGCCGTTCGGTCTTAAGAACGCGGGCGCAACCTATCAGCGGGCCATGATGGCTCTATTCCACGACATGATGCACAAAGAGGTGGAATTTTATGTGGACGACCTGGTGGTCAAATCCAAGCACGAAGCGGATCACCTTGCAGACCTGCGAAAGGTGTTCAACAGATGCAGGAGCTTTCAACTGAAAATGAACCCCATGAAATGCGCGTTCGGCGTGACCTCGGGGAAGTTCTTGGGATGTGTAGTCCATCGCCAGGGGATCGAGCCTGACCCTGCGAAAGTGTCAGCCATCATCAGCATGACGCCTCCCCATAATCAAAGTACCTTGAAGACGTTCTTGGGAAAACTATCATATCTGCGGAGATTCATTCCAGCAATTGCAGAAATCACATGCTGTTTCAGCACTGTTCTCAAGAAGGACGCCGCCTACAACTGGGCTCCGGACCATGAGGCCGCATTCGAAAAGCTGAAAGAACTGCTCACGTCCTCAAAGATTATGATCGCGCCTCAGCTGGGATCACCGCTTCTGCTATATCTTACATCAACAAGAAGATCTATAGGAGCACTCTTGGCTCAGGAGTATGAAGGCCAAGAGAGGCCCATCTACTATATCTCTCGAATTGTGCAGCCTGCTGAATCAAGGTACACAGACATCGAGCGCCATTGCCTTGCTTTATTCTTTGTGATAGAGAAGTTGAGACACTATTTTGCATCACACAAAGTAGTGGTGGTCACCAAGAGCGACCCCATAAGATATTTGCTAACTCACACTACTCCGGGCGGGAGATTGGCGAAATGGTACATGACCATCTCTCAATACGATATCACATGCGCGAAACCAAGAGCGATCAAGTCGCAGGCGGTAGCAGATCTGTTGGCACAGTTTCCCGACAACAGCCACGAACCCGTGATCGAAGAAGAGCTCGAAGGCCCTGAAATCTACGCGATCGACGTGCCCTATTGGACCCTCCACTTCGACGGTTCGTCAACCAGGAAAGGTGGAGACATTGGGATAGTCTTGACAAAGCCAAACGGGGAAGTCATACAGATATCCGCAAAGCTCAACTTCGCAGTCACGAACAACGAAGCGGAATACGAGGCTCTCATTGCGGGGCTCCGTGCCGCGAAAGCTTTGGAAGTGAGTAACTTAACAGTCATGGGAGATTCCAAGCTGATTGTTAAGCAAGCCTCGGGTGAATATGGTTTGAAGGAGATCAACCTCCTGTCTTATCGTACCTTAGTACAGAAACTGATGCAACAATTCTGCGATGTGAAGTACGAGCACAAGCCCCGAGCAGACAACAGGCACGCAGACGCCTTGGCAACTCTGGGGTCCAAGGTCAGCATAGACAAGTGTCCCGCCAGGATTTCCATCGAAGTGCGAACGTCGTCGGCATTAACAGAAGATGCGTGCGACGACGAACACATGGACGACGAAGACTGGCGAAAAGCAATCCTGCAAGCTATTGCAAAAGGCACCAGCAGCGAAAGCTGGGCACTCACAAAAGGATACTGCATCCACGACAACACCCTTTACTACAAGGGTCCTGGAGGAATACTCATGCGATGTGTCTCCAAGCAAGAGGGACAACAGCTGTTAGAAAAGATTCACCAACACGCTTGCGGAGAAAGCGAGGTGTCAATCTACAGAAAGGCTCAGAGATATGGCATCCATTGGCCAGGCATGTCAACAGCTGCAGCCCTGATACAAGGGAAGTGCGAATGTTGCGCACTAATCAAAGACTCTCTACGCGTCGCTTTAATCGACGACGACACAGATTGGAGGAAGCCACTGTTCGATTTCCTCACCCAGGGCACAGTGCCTGAATCGAGAAAAGAAGCAGAAAAATTAAAAAGGAAAGCGTCTCGATACGTGGTACAGGAAAACCTGCTTTGGCGAAGAGGTCACGAGGGCAACTTGCTGCGATGTCTAGACGGCAGAGAAGCACAAGAAGTCATGGACCTTTCTCATCAGGTGGAACACCAAGGAGGTGCGAAATTATGCAGACAGCTCCTCTCAATCGGAAACTTCTGGCCCACAATGGAAGTCGATTGCCGCACCAAAGTGCGACGCTGCCAAGAATGCCAATTCAAAGGGAACCTAGTGCACGCTCCCGCCGTGGATTTACATGCATTAGGGACGCCGTGGCCATTTCACACATGGGCTCTGGACTTCATCGGGCCCATCCGACCGACGTCGCATGGGAATCATTTCATTCTCACCGCAACCGAGCTGTTTACCAAGTGGGTGGAAGCAATACCACTGAAGACGGCAAATGCGTTGGCTGTGGTCAACTTTATCCAAGAAAGCATCATTTGCAGGTTCGGAATCCCAAACACCATTCTTTCAGATAACGGTACTCCTTTTGTTAATCGCCAGGTAGCTGCGAAATTAGCGGAGTACAATATCAGGCAAATATGTTCTACCCCTTACCACCCGAAGGGCAACGGACAAGCCGAAGCAACTAACAAGACACTGTTAAGAATATTGAGCAAAATGGTCGCAGATGACCACAAGAAGTGGGCCGACTCTCTAAGCATAGCTCTGTGGGCCTACAGAACTTCTCCAAGGACACCCACAGGGGCCTCGCCATTTCTACTGTGTTATGGGGCCGAAGCTGTGGTACCTGCGGAGGTTAGAGTCAATTCGGCAAGGCTGGCCTTCCATGCACTCTATGAAAATCAACGCGATCATGACTTAATCTTGCTGGAAGAGAAGCGAGAACAAGCCAAAAGGACCAACAAGCGGTACCAGGAAAGAATCGCTCGCGCATACAACAAGACAGTCCAGCGAAGGGATTTCGCAGTCGGAGACCTGGTCTTGCGCGCATCTGATCACTGCATGCGAGAAGCAACTCACCCAAAGTTCGCAGCTAATTGGGAAGGACCCTTCGAAGTCACAGAAGTCTTCGATAGTGGCTACTGCAGCATACGAAGGTTGCACGGTACAACCTCAACTCCCAGTTCAATCAACATGCGCTGGATCAAGAAGTACTATCCCTGACTTCTCTCATTTCATACGTTTTATGATAACGTGCTTAATGTCTCATGTGGCTATGATTTGCGCAATCTCCTCTCCCATATGAGAGGATTGTAATCCCATCTCTCCCATATGAGAGCGTTATAATAAAAGAATTCTCCCAAATGAGAAGTTCATATTTCTAGCCGTTTATGTTGCTCTACTTAATTTGTTATTACTGTTAACAATGGTTTATTCGCTGCAATAGCAATCCATACAAAATGCGATCTTAAGTGATCATATAAGCCTATCTCTACGATAGCAGCCAATGCAAACGCGATCTTAAGTGATCATCTAAGCCTATCTCTTACGATAGCAGCTAATGCAAACGCGATCTTAAGTGATCATCTAAGCCTATCTCTTACGATAGCAGCCAATGCAAATGCGATCTTAATTGATCATCTAAAGCCTATCTCTAACGATAGCAGCTAATGCAAATGCGATCTTAATTGATCATCTAAGCCTATCTCTCACGATAGCAGTCAACACAAATGCGATCTTCATTGATCATCTAAAGCCTATCTCTCACGATAGCAGCCAACTCAAATACGATCTTAATTGATCATGTAAAGCCTATCTCTTACGATAGCAGCCAAGCGCAAATGCGATCTTAATTGATCATGTAAAGCCTATCTCTTACGATAGCAGCCAAACGCAAATGCGATCTTAATTGATCATCTGAAGCCTATCTCCTACGATAGCAGCCAAGCGCCAATGCGATCTTAATTGATCATCTAAAGCCTATCTCTCATGATAGCAGCCAACGCAAATGTGATCTTAATTGATCATCTAAAGCCTATCTCTCATGATAGCAGCCAACGCAAATGCGATCTTAATCGATCATCTAAAGCCTATCTCATACGATAGCAGTCAAACGAAAATACGATCTTAATTGATCATGTAAAGCCTATCTCTCACGATAGCAGCTAAACGCAAATGCGATCTCAATTTATCATCAAAGCCTATCTGTTACGATAGCAACTCATACACAAAACGATTTTACCTGATTCTCTCAAGCCTATCTGTTACGATAGCAACTTATATGCAAAGTGATTTTAGTTGATCACCTAAGCCTCTGATACGATGGCAACGCATGCGCAAGATGATCTTGCTGGATCTTCTAAAAGTCTATCTGTTGCGATAGCAATTTATGCGAGAAGCGATCTCAAGCAGTTCGCTAATAAAGCCTATCTTTTGTGATAGCAGTTCGCACCACTTAATGATCTTAATTGATCTGCTAAAGACTATATGTTACGATGGCAATGTTGTGAACATAATCTTAAATGATTTGCAACGGCCAACAACAAGCCAATCTGCTATGATGGCACAACTGCGAAAAGTCTGATCTCGAACGATCTAGCAAAGCATCAGCAAATTAATATATCGCAGATGCGAAACAATTACATAGTATTATGCAAGGCGAAATATGCCGAAACGCGTGCGAAATTGTATTCTGTTGTAAAGAGATAGCAGATAATACAGAAAGCTATTTATCATTACGAGTCAAATGACTTACAACTTATCTGTCTAGATAGCAGCTTACAAGCGAGAAGCTCGAATCTAACTACGCAGCCAACATGGCTTACAATACATTCGAAAAGTGGCTGGTTAGCCAACAGAAACACAGTACGGAAACCCGGACTCCAAAGGATGAACCCACCGGTTTCAACACCGGCTACGCAATACGTGGATCTGCGGCCAAAGATCCATAGCAAAAGGGATGCTGCCGCGAAGAGATCAGCTTGTCATTCGCTACATCCCTAGCCGCGAAACCTGGGAAACGATACGCCCAGGACCCTAAGGGGTGACAAAAGCCTCTGTCTGATCAAGATAGGCGCCGGAGGAGCTTCCTGTTTCGACGTATGCTACTCTGCAAAACAGGCGAAGCAGTCATTCCTCTGGTGATGGATTCCTTGTCATGTTGGACAAGGGCATTGACGAGCACCCTGAGTTCAAGAACGAAGAGGCAAGAAATCCTCCTTCGGAGATGCTGAAGAAGAATTTCGCCGCTCATTACGAGACGGTAGCACGGTCACTTCGGCGCTGCACCTCGCCACGAGGCGGCCGGAAACATGACCTGCACACATAATACACGAAGAAATTTCTTCGAACACACATGAGATGTTATCTGCATCTTCTTTATGATGGTTATAAAGAGCAATAAGCCTCATAAAGTGGATCTTGGAAACTATTTCTATAGCACAAAGCGCAAACTCAGGATTCAAAACTTGAAGTTGCCATGAATCAACGAAAAACAAGCGTTGAAGCCAGCAGTCGTAAGGACTCACGGCAAAGCACATGTTTGGGATGAAGAACCCAAATAGCAAAGACAGGGTTTATATAGACCCTGTACAGACTCTTCGGTTGCCTAAGATGAGTCAGCAAAATTCAAAAAGAGGGTAAGTTCAATCACTTACGCCTTGAAAAGCGGTAACAATCAATTACCCTACTAAAGGCTACGACGATTCAGTTGCGTATCCTAATAAATGACGGATAGTCATGATTCGGATGGACTTCCCAACGGAAGCGTGCTTATCTACCGAGAAATTAGCGCGAAAATCAAGCAGAGAATCAATTGCTGATGTCATAATTGGATATGCACAGAAATGTCCAATCAAATCCCGGAAAAGGGCAAAACGGGCAAATTCATTGTTCGTTGTTAAAAAAAAGGGGAGAAACCCTAGCAACATTACATTAATGTTTCAAAACGTTACATTAATGTTTCAGCTATTTCCTTGCTATTTTTCAAGATTCAGAAAAATCAAAGCAAATTCTTGATTAAGGAGTCTTGGGGCGCGAACTGTTCGCTCAGCTTCTCCACCTGTTCCACTTCTTGCTTCAATTGCTCGCACCTGGCATTCATCTCATGATACAGCTTCAGAGCTTCATCAACCCTTTGCTTCTGCTGCTCCACCTTTTGCATCTCAGCTGCGAGATTCTGGTGACCGAGCTTCAAAGTTACAGCCGCGCGAATCAGCGTGACTCTGTCCTTAAGAAACTTAAAGCCCATTCTGCCTTGGACTTTGGTCACGAGGTTTTGGCACATGCCGCATAGCAATTCAGCACTCTGGACCGAAACGGTCGCAGGCGTAGCCGCAGACAGCTGCTCCAGTATCCAGATGGCTTCAGTGAGGAACAACCTCCTGTCAAAGGGCCCGATCTCCAGAGATCTCACAAACGAGCGAGGGTACCTGAGTCGCATTCGAACCACCCAGTCTACATCGGTTTGCTTCAAACCTGAGAAGACGTCAAAGATAAGTTATGATGTCAAAACTCGCAAGCGAATAATGCGACGTGCGAACAGTAAAACTCTACTTACCAGTTCCTTCCAGAATCTCATGAAGAGAAGGAATGCGAGCTGCTGGGTTGTTCGAGGACTGCCCTCGCTCCACAGCCCTCCTATCGGCTGCGAGCTCCAATCTCTCGTAGTCAGGAGGCAGAGTGTAGGCCGCACCAGCTGCGACTGCATTCCCAACCTGCGAGCCCCAAATGCTCCACGCAGGAATAGGTGCCTCCGGCTCGGTCGTCGCGGGAGGCGAAAGGACAGTCGAAGTCGCTTGACGAAGGACGCTCTCAGATGCGAGAACATCAGCAGCACTTGTCCTTCCCAGCTCAGCACTAGCATGGACATCTTCATCCATCAACACAGTGTCAGCGCCAGCATCGTCGGAAAGCTCGATGATGTCCTCACGAGGCTCACCCGTGTGGTCAGCAGCTGCGACGGGCTTCTCGGTATGGGAGCTCGGAATTGGAACATAAGGCGCAGAAGGCTGACTTCCCTGTTCCAGCTCAGGTCCCTCAGCATGACCTGCGACATCGAATGCGATGATGTAAGGTAACTTGCGCTATAAGTTATTTTGCTATCTTTACTAAAGCTAAAGAATAAGCACCTCCACGCGAAGGTGGGATTGAGGTATCCTCGTCATACACTAAGGACGTGGAACCATGCCCTATTAGTGTGTCCTCACTAAGCAGGTCCTTAAGAGAAGCGTGACCTGAGGTGCGAATAAACCAGTCATGATTCTGCCTCAAGTGGCTAAAGCCTAGTACGCGCATATCACTCAAATAATTACCTGAGGGTTCTCCGCATTTGCCTACTAACCAACGGCGAATGTCAGCCTTTGACACACCATGCTTTAACGCACCCACAATAACATCTCTATAAGTTACTGCGAGATTGAAGATCTCACCTTTATCGCCGCCTGCGATCTCTTCGAAGTCCGCTTGGACTTGCTCTAGTGCTGCTGCATCCTCTCCGGGAACCTCATCTTCCTCCTCCACATGAGGAGCCACTTCTTCGGGAAGTTCGTCTTCCTCGCCAACTGGACGCACTAAGTCGTCAACATGCTGCTCTTCGAGGCTCCGCTGTTTCACACGCTCGAGCTCCTCTTCCTCTCGCCGCCTTCTTCTCTCAGCAGCCTCCGCGGCTGTCTTCCGGGACTCAGCAAGAACGTCCTCGCTTATGGGCTCATCTGAAATGCCAGAAGAGGCATCTCTCTTTTGTCTTTTGGCCGCGAGGCCACCAACGGTCTCATCATCATCTGCGAATGCACGAATGGTTTAAAGAAAAGAAGTGCAAAGAAGTTACGATGACGGGAAAAGAAATGCGACGGAGGTACCTCCTGATTCTTCCTCATGCATTACAACTGTTGCTTCTTCTTCTTCATCACTTGCCTGGGGCTCCTGCCTCTCTTCCTCTCCCTCTTGATCGAAGGGAACGAAAGATTCAACTGTGAGCTCTTTCCGCACCTTGCTGGGCATGCGACCTTTGCCTTTGTCCTTGATAGAAAGGGACCTCACTGGAGGAGAAGCTGGAGCGCTTCTAGGGGAAGAAATCGTAATTCCCTTTTGCCTAGGTCTCTTCACTCTTGGCGCCTCAGTCGCTGGAGGAGACGGGTCATCTCCGGGAGGAGACGGAGCCGGAGGATTGTCTATCAGCGAGTCAGCAAAAACATTCATGACTGCGCGAACCTTTGTTTCAACCTCAGCGTCCATCCTCCATGAAAGCCGGAACGGCTGCTGTCGTCTTCTGGTGGCAACAATGGTGTTGACCAGCGACTTGGAGCGATCACCAGCTGCGAATCTCCGTACATGACACTACAACAATACAGAATAATAGTGTCAGCACAAGGAAATTGAGAAAACTTAACACGTGCGAAGAAATTGCTTACATCAGCAAAAGCCTTGCTGTATCTGACGACTTGCGCGTCGCCTTTCTTGATTGCGGCGACCTGCTCCTTCAGAATAAAATCGGGGCACAAATGGTTCTCACGATCCCACAGTGAGTAGCAACCATACTCAGACTCGCTCAGACTGCAAGTGGGGCGAAACAGAAAAGAATTTCTTTTGATCAAGGGAGCTTTACCCGGCTGCGCGGCCGACTCTGTCTCAATCCTCGTTCGCTGGGCAACCCAGTATGCGAGCCAGTTCTGGGAACAACCACCCTCGCGGGTTCCCGCAGGCTGCTCAAAAGGTAGATTGTTCATGAAAACCGTCTCGCACTCCTTTGTGAGCAAGCGCTTGTAGCATCCTCTGACAATGGACTGGGGCCAGATTGATGGGGCTACCGCATCAAAACCAAACTGAGGAGAAACTCTAGTGGGGTCAACGTCCACGGTGATCTTCTCATACCTCGGCGGAAGCTCACGAATATGCTCGGCGAGGGCAGGAAGGGAACCTCGCAGACACCAGCAAAAGAACTCGCGGTAGCGCTCATGGAAATGAGGTCCCCTTTCAAAGAGAAGCTCTTCTGAAAAGACCATGCCTTTAGAGGGGTATAGCTTTGGAAACCATCTCACATTTTCAATACGCGTGGCGTAGGGCCTGGCAGTAAACTCCTTCCGTTTGTCGCATATCAAACTCCAAACGCACTTGGGGTTGCCTGTTCCGAACCATCTCGCAGCTCTTTCGCTGTTACGTGCTTCTGTCTCGCCTGGGGGACACCACTTTTCAAGTTGGAGAGCAGTTGGAGCATAAGACGGCCAGCGCTCGAACACCCACATTGTCAAAAAGGAAATATTGACAAAGGACAGTACATCGAGGCGGCCACGCGACTCCCTCATGGCCAGAACCAGCTGATCAAGCCTGTAGTACAGCGTGCCCAAGACCAAGGGCCCGAGTGCGACCCTCTGGCCAAGAGCGAGCCTCACAGCAAGCGGCAACACATGGTAGAAGACTCCATCATGGGGGTGACCATCAATCAGATACCTTGACAGCCAGGCACAGAGAAAAGCACAAAGGGTCAAATGATAGCCCTTGCCCTCTACGTAATTCTCGGCCTCCGGGTCCTCGTTCAAAAGCTTCTTAGTAATGCCGCTGTTCGCATAGTCTCGGAAGAAGTACTGCAACCATTTGTTCCAGGTATTCTTCGCAGACGTATCGACCAACTGCCAATTCGGAAGAGGCTTCGTAGTAGTCCACCGAGTGGAAATTTTCTTCACCTCTACTAGGCATTCCTCCATCTGCGTGTACAAGGAAATCTCCGCGGATGTCCTCAAGGGACTTAGAGGGTCCACCTCGCCCATGGGAGAAAGCTCATACAGCATTTGAACGTCCTCGAGTGTCGGGGCAGCCTCGAACTCAGCAAAATGGAACGTATGAGTCGCAGGCGAGTAACGGGACAGAAGGTCTAGAAGCATGGACTGATCCAACTTCACGGCAGCACCCTTCATAGCCTGGATAACAAAGTATACGCCGGCTTCATTAAGAGTCTCGGCGTGATGATCCAATACGTGGTCAATCCACTCATCCATATAGTCCAATTTCTGGACGAACGCCTGAGTAGAAATCGCAGTATACGGGAAGTGCCCGTTTTCGATCCCCAATCGAACTACATCCTCGGAACCAACCCACTCGAGCAGGGCTGAGTTAACTGGGCGAGTCAACGTCAGCAATCGCTCAACTGGAACAGGGTCAGGCATCCTCTTCGCCTTTACCCTCGCATGGTAGAAATCTTTGCCGCCTAAAAAGGGGGCTTTTCGCCACAAGGCCTGCGGAAGGTCGGGTATCTCTTCATCTTCCTTGACGGGTCTGGTTACTCTTGTCTTGGCCATTCCTGCGAAAGAGCAAGAAAAAAAAGGGGGGAGAAATACCACACTTCAGTTTGAATTTTGGAATTCAAGATCTATGCGAAGGAAAACGAACAGTTCCGGTACCAATTTCAGAAATTCGGGAATTGCAAGATCCAATATTGTTGAAAGATTAAAACGAAGCGGGTTCAAAGATCAAAGCCTCTTCACAGATTTCATGGGTTTACAGATTCAACGCAGTTCAAGGCAAACACTGGTATTTTAAATCAAAAGTAAACGAGGCCAACCTTGTTTTCTTGAAGCCTGCTTGGATATGCACAATTGAAGAATACGATTTGCAGTTCTGAACTGGTGATTGATTATCTGGATCTGCTCTCGAAGATCTCCGGGTACCATTCACTTTAAGAGAAAGAAGTGATGCTTTGGAATAATGGGGGATACAAGGTATTTATCCAAAACAATGAAGGGTTGCGTCCTTTCGATAGTCGAATCGCAACCGTCACCGTCGAATCGCGCAATCACAGGACAAGCTGACGTCACGCCTAAAACCCTAAAGGTCAGACGGCACGACTCTAGGGGTTTTAGGTCATAATGACACGCACGGGGGCTGAACTTACCCGTATTTGAATTGGTGCGTGGCGGCGACGCGTATGTTGGTTTCCGCGCATGGAAGTCTATACGGCTATGAGTCTTCACGCGCAGAAAGGGGGCTAATGTAGATACTGCTTTCTGACATGACAGATCTTGGCCACGTGGCAGCCATCCAGCACACCATATTGTGCTCCATACACACAGGATCACCAGCCGAGCTGATCCATGTGGGGGCTGCGAGACAGAGCCCTCGCATACCACTGCACGGGACTTGTAGGGACTTAGTGGTTTGGAGGCTAGAGTAAGCCCTGTCGCGTGCGAGCCAAGCCCGCACGCGACCTTTAGTAACTGTTTTGAGAGATCTATGGCACGAGCTCCCTAGACCCGGTCAATCCGGTCAAACCCGGTCAACCTCGTAACGGTTCCGGTATTCGCGCACCACGTGCTGTAACGGTCCCTATATACTCGGACGAACGTGCCGTTATGGTTAAGCTAATTAAGCCGCCATCAATGGGCGCATTAACCACACTACAACGGTCACGTTCTCTGCTATATATAGGACGTTACCCTTTCCATACAAAGGAGAACACACTGTCATACGCGGAAACTCTGCCAAACCTCTGTCTCTCTCTCGGACATTGCTACTGACTTACTCTCTCCCTACACACACCCCTATTCTTCCTGTGCGATCCTTGATCCGCTACACACGGTGCACACGGAGGTCTCCCCGCCGGAATCTCTTGTGCACATCTGTTAACCACCTCCTATCATATCCTCGTTTATGTTGTCATGGTCTCAGAAGTCCAAATAAACCATCTCTCATAATTATCATATGAAGCAGCCTATCATGCATCGCCTAGCAACTTTATATTAAAGCACCATAACTCATGTCCACAAACTATAGTTCGTCTCTTCGATTTAATATATACATCAAGTACGAATCATATTCTATTCTCATCCTTATTTCTTTGGAAAAGTAATAACCAATAAATTGCATATTAAGCTAAATTGGTTAAGCCACGTATAACTCCCTAGCAGGTAACACTTCTTGAAACAGGATGAGGGTGGGTGGGAGTAAGCAAGACTTATACTTAAGCTACCCTTTACCCAAGAGGCTTTCTAATTAATTATCTTTCCCTATGTTCATTTTAAGTTGCCCTACAGGTTTAATTCCCTTTTTCTGGATTGTCTGCTCTGATACCACCTGCAACGACCCCCTTTTCCGACTCGGACGAATCGGGGAGGCCGAGGCTCAAAGTAACGGCGAAAAATCGAAAGCACAACATCCCAACGATTATATTACATACTATTATACAGTACAGTACGTTATCAAGTCCTTCATGCTTAGCTATTACACATTATTTTTGCCTTACTCAAACTTCCTTACATCACTCAAAACTATCTTACAACTCATGAACTGACTTCCTCAGTGAGTCTCGTACCCATCCATACCGTAGCCTTCTTCCTCTAATCCTGCGGTGGGAAAGAAAATGGAACCGCAGTTTCTAAAGTCAGCTGGGAAATGCTGAGTAAATAAATACCCTAGCTCGTAAACAGATGACGAGGCATAATTTATTTTCAAAAACAGTAATAAGAGGAAATAAATCTTTAAAAGAATAAACAAATCACACATCCAACTTTAAACTTATCAACCTTTCAATTTCTTCCTTCTTGATCTTGAAACGGGGAGTAATATCCCAATATTGCCTTCCTTTATACTCATATACCTTCTTTTCCTTGAAGGAAACCACATTTTAACTTTGTTGATACGGGAAAGATCTACTATCACTACGCATCCAAGACCTTAAGTGCCGGCACCCCTCTAAGACTACTCGCGGCCAGAGAGGTGAGTACATGGAGCGATCCGGCAGGTTGCGACCGGATTAAAATAAACGGGTCGGGTGAACGTAGTCAGCCACGACCAATCTTATAGAAAAGCGAATATAACGATCCCCGCACAACTCTTTCCACTTTACGTTCTTTAGTGGATTAATATTATTCGTGTGACAGTTCACAGCAAATCAACTTCTTTAACTTGCAAAGAAATTTCAAACAAAACAAGTAACTCAAAAATATAATTTTGAGACAAGTATTAAAAGCATACTCTGACACGAACAGGAGCTAGCACGCTAGGCTAGGCATATTTACTTACCTGGATTCCGTAGCGTCAAAACGTCCTACTTGTAGTCATTGTTTACGAATCCGTTGCCTACAAATCGGAGCTTCTAAATCGTCACAACTTTGTATAATTCTACGATTATTATTTAAGAATTCCATTTAATAAATCTTAAACTAGCCCGAAATCCGTGCATTAACTTCTCGACGTTCGTCTATTTAGTTATATACTCTTATTAGCAAAATTGTTAAACAACGAGTGTTATTTGAAGAGTTATTAAATTTCATATTACAAAAGTCTCATTTATTCATAGGATTTATTTTTATAAAATACTAGTAAAAATTAATTGTAGTTTGTATTTTTATATAAAGTAAATATTAATATTATCAACTATACGATTTTGGATTTTTATGAAAAATCATTTCTAAATACTTGCAATGACGTAACGATATTTATAAGCTTGAAAAAAAGTCATTTTTATAAATATTTAAACAACCAATTTTAAAGTTATACAATTAAACGCAACGTTCGTTTAGTTTTAAATAAAAATATTACTCATTTAATTTTTAATGAGCGATCCGTATACTATTTCAACGTCCGAATCACTTTTTCGTGATCGGGACGAAAACTAATATTTTTAGAAAATATTTTTAACCCAAAAATAACATTTTTATTTTTCGTGAATAATATAAAGTTCATATAAACTATACTTAAATCCCCACAGGTTTTGTCAAAGACAGCAAGATCCCCCATCCTACTCACATGGCAGTTTATTTAAGAGATAATTACTACCCACCAATTTCTCAAAAATACAAACAGTTACCCCCTCTCTATATGTTTATCATGCTATAATCAATTTAGAGAAAAGACACTTTCACCCCCCCCCCCTTTACATGATCATCAAATTTAACAAGCTAAACATGGAATCAAGCATACGAGATGCGACTTTGATTGTTTAAATGGAATCACGGCGAGATTTAGAGCATACCTAAGCCAAGAATGGCCGGAATCGGTCAAGGAACGAAGCTATACGAATTCGCCGACGGTGAGTCGCGGCGGTGCTCTTCGTCGCCGGTGATGGAGGACCTCCTAGCTTCGGTTAGGACCTGGGTTCGTCTCCTGGGAGCTCCAGGAGTCGTTTGGAGGTGATTTGGAAGGGTGGGTGTTGTCGGGTCGCTTGGGCCAAGCTCCCCGTCGGCAACAATGGTGGCCGACGGTTGCTTGTCTCACTGCTCTATTTTGGGTGTTGTTGTCGTTGCTTCTTTCAACTATTGTTGGGTCTGAAACAGTTGGTCGAAGAGAGGGGGAAAGATAGCAGAGAATAAGGGGTGATGGTGGAAGCTTCGGGTCTCTTCCCGACGGCAGCAGCGACGGCGGTGGTGGCAGCTTGCCGCTGCTGCTGCTGGTTGTTGCTCTGTTTCTGAACAGAGTAGGGAGAGTGAGACAGAGGGAGGGAAACAGAGAGTTAGGGAGTGATAGGAGGTATCGGGGTGTTGGTGGTGGCGGTGATTTCGCCGAGGGTGAGGGAGATGACGATGGTGGCGATGGTGTAGGCTACTGCTGCTGTTGTTTCTGTTGGCGTGGTCTCAGCACAGAGGGAGTTGGAGAGTGAGATGGTGGCAGGGAGTTTGATGATGAAGGTGGTGGTGCTCACGGTGGTGTGGTCGGCGTGGTTGCGGGAAGAAGGTGAAGAAGATGATGAAGATGAAGGTGGTGATGATTGCTAGTGAATAATTAAGTCGATGACTCATTTTATAGGGAGACAAAAAGGAAAGGGTGGATGATGATGATGGTGGAGGCGGTGATGGTGATTGTTTTGGCGGTGAGAAAAATCCCCGAAGAAGACAAGAAGAAGTAGAAGAAGATGAACTTAGGAGGAGTTATAAGGTGTGGTTGACACACTATCTTCTCGGTGGTCGTACACGCGTGAATTATCAAATAGTAAAAATAGATAAATAAAACATCGCAGATTCACCTACGAATACTAACTTAATATCTTCTAAAATTTTACGAGTATTTCTTGTCAGTAAAATACTATAATTTACGCGACTTTATTTTTTTCGCAATTAAGTTATATGTTCCTCTCTCTAAATTACTATTTTGTCCTTCTCAATTTTACGGGGTATTACAGATGTGGTTGCGGAACTTCCCAGATATTGTGGGGAAAAGCCCCCTTTCTGGGAGGTCGCGATTTCTATCTTGCTATGATCAATCGTCAAACACTTCACAAACGAGTCGACAACACTTTGATTTGCTTGACCTCTGAAACACCGTCAAGGAATGGTTGGGATACTGTGTTGGAAATATAAACTTGATTTTATATCTCTAGCAATTGATATTTATTTGTTACATTGTTCTAGAGATTTCCTAGTTTCTAGAACATGACTTTAAAAGTCCTAGTGATGGGACTTGCACCTAGTAAATGAAGTTGGTGAGAGATGCACCAAGTTAATGTAGTGGGAGGATGAGAAGTCATGGAAGGTACTAAATACACGAGTTCTATAAATACCTATGTACTTGTACTCTTGTAGTGTAGGAGTGTGGAAAATAAAGTCAAGCAATAGAACAAGTCTTCTTCTCCTCCTCACAAAGTAGTTGAGTGACTCAAACAAAGTGCGAGTAACTCTAACATACTGATAAAAAGCCCCCTTTCTGGGTGGCCGCAATTTCTATCTTGCTATGATTAATCGTCAAACACTTCACAAACGATTCGACAACACTTTGATTTGATTGACCTCTGAAACACCGTCAAGGAATGGTTGGGATACTGATAGAAAAGCCCCCTTTTTGGGTGGTGCGATTTCAATCATGCTTTGATCAATTGTCAAACACTTCACAAACGAGTCGACAACACTTTGATTTGCTTGACCTCTGAAACACCGTCAAGGAATGGTTGGGATACTTATAGATTTGACTGTGTGGATTATGAAATCATACGTATCATCGCATGGTGTCCTGGAAAATATTATTTCAAAGAACCTTCCTTTTCCCCAATTCCATAAATGGGTGACACTTATTAATTGTAACCTCGTTATTGTGCAGGAGCATGAGGAAAAAAGACTCATTTTCTAAAGACTGAAGACGTAAGGAAGGGAGCAGTAAGCCCGTCTGCTGTGAAGGAAAATGCAAGGGGTGCATGCAATGCAACCGAAGGGAGTTCTCCACAAACATAAAAAACAAGCTACAATTGGGAACCACTTAGTTTCAGATGAATGAGGTTCTCGTTTTCCGGTTGCAACCGCTCCACCTGTTACACAGCGAATTTCTGGTACCCCATTTAATCTCTGCTTTGTCATACTACGACGAATTGAGTTTACGTCCTAATTTATAGGCTTATATTATCACCTCATGCAGCCATGCAGGTGTCGCGTTTTGCAAAGATTTAACCATTCTCCCGGACACTTGATGTCTTTGTCTTATTCTCTTGTTCTCTTGGAATCATATTGTTATGGGGTGCTGGACCTGAGCTGGCCTAGCACAAGAATGTCGCAAATTCGCAACTCCTTTATAAAGAGTAAGCACCAAGAGTATCGCAATTCGCACAAAGTTCGAGAAAACTGCAGAAGGATCGTGAAACATGGTGGAAGGTTTTCCTGGACTACCACAATTCGGAGGCGCGAGTGCTTAACCTAAGAGAGAATCTCGTTAAGATGGAGCAAGACTCCTTGCCTCTCGACCCGGAGGACAGTCTTGATCGCGGTCTTATCCTTGAAGAGGATTTAATTTTCTTTGCGCTGATTTCTTGTATGAACAGTAATGTATCTTCCTGTGTCTGGCTTAAATAGTTATATTACCTGAATCTGCAAACTCTATTATACTGCCAAATCTTTTGGTTGTGAGACTACCAGTTTGGAAGGTAAAGGATTTAAACACAAACAAGGTCTGGTTTGAAAGTGACAACGAAGGGTAATGCAATATGGTTATTTGGATCTATCCGACTATCCCTTTATGTGGAATGTTCAGCTATCCGTTATACAACGTTGCTTCAGAAAAATTATACGAGGAGTAGTGGTGGTTGTGCATGTAGACAAGTATCAGATCAAATTTTGTTTCCAATAAAAGAATAGCAGCCATTATTTTTTTTAAAGTCTTTTAGAAAAGACTACGCTACAGGAGGTAAATGGCACTTAAGGGGCAACTTGTATTTGAATATCCCATTACAGGGAGGTCTGCAGGATTGCTAATTTGTCAGGGAGCACACTGGTAATCCATTAAATTGAAGGGAGAAAAGTGTCTTATGCCCTTGTAAGAAAACAACATCGTTTTTCCAACCAAATCATCTGGTCAGGACGAGTCAAAAAGTCAACATGGGGAGAATGATAGGAGACAAGTCATATTTTTCTGTAATTTTTTTCATATTTTTTCGTTCAACACAAATCAATACTAACACAATAATAGCCTATTTTATCCGCTAACATGTTTTTGAATATTAGAAAAAACGGGAACATTGTGACCACAATAAAAGCTTAAAATAATTATTGTATTTTCTGGTTCATTTATTTTGTCTGAGTACCCAGGTTGACTTGTTTTTTTTTTTTTTTTTTTTTTTGGGTGTAGTATCAATTTTTTCGGTCTTTAGATCCAAAGCCGATTTTTTTTTTAAATTATAGTTTAGGATATTTTAGCATTATGTACAGTTTTGTCCATGCCCCCTATCTAGTACCAATCTACTAAAATTTTAAAGACACTTTAATGTTGGAGGCATCCACATTTATATGACCTGTGGTACTACTTATATTGTCCACCGTCCATCTTTAGGACATCTAAAGGCTGTCATTTGGGCACGGAGTCTTTGATGGATGGATTCCCTGTGAAGAAATTCGGACTAGAAACAGAGGTAAAAACTGTGTGCGATGCAGCGATGGTGAAACAACTCAAGATGTGGCAAGCTAGGACTGAGGATGGTGGAACACCGGGAGCTCTGTCAGTATAGTTGGGAGATCTAAGTGATTCAAGGGCCCCATAAGAGGGCGAGGTTGTAGTAGATTTGGGGGTATCCAAACCACAGAGAGACGGGACGGCAATGGCGTTTGAGGACACAACTGGTCGATTCATGGATCGTGAATCGTCTCAAGAGACGGTTAACCTGGACCTTACTCTGACTCATGCTACGAAGGACATCCACAATGTAAAAAAACGGAGGAGGGAAGCTGAGTCTTCCGGTGCGGCTGATGATGACGGAGAGCCTGACTGGAATGCCCTGGTTACTGCTCCGTATATCCAATACAAGTAAGTTAATCTTACACTTGTTCTCCGGCTCGACTCGTTCCTAGTACCCTGTAGTTGTATCGTATTCTGTTCTCACTGATGCGCTAGTAATTCGCAATCCTGCTTGTGTGTTGGAAATTCGTGATTTTAATTCATTTAGATTGAATCGGTATTCCTAAAACTTAAACCGGGGACTTGCAATTTGCGATATTGTAGGAGGGACGTGATGCCCCTGTATAAAAAGAGATATGAGAACTACACAATGTGCATGAGGGATGTGGAGGATTCAATCCGCAAGGAATGGAACAGTCTACCTGAAGAGTTGCGAAATAAGTACAAACAGGATGCAAGGGCTGCAAGAGAGATGAAGAACCGTTGGGAAGAAATGGGGGTTAAACACACTAACAAAAGGAAACATAAGAAGGTTGAGTTGGATAAAGGGGCAGCAGAAGTTGAAAAGAGGTTTACGACAAGCATGTCGTTGACAGAAGTCGTTGGTTTATTTGAAAGCATGACCGAGTATCAGAGGGAGTGGATGAATGGTGTCGGGCTAGGCGCTTTGCGTAACCTTCCAAGAGGGAACTTGTCGTGTGAATTTGCCAAGTACTGTATGGAGTTATTCAACCCTGCCACTAGCACTATCAAAGCTCATGGCCGTACGTTAAAGATCGACGACAAAGTTGTTAACTGGCTTCTGGGGTACGTGGAGGAATAGCCACTAGCCACTCTTAAGGTCTTGAAATTATTTGTGAACAAATTATTTGTGAAAATGTCTCAAATAACCGGGTTTCAAGACAGATTTTTTGAAAGCAGTCTTAAGGTCTTGAAATTTATCGGAACATGCTATTCAACGCATAATTGAAGTACTAAACTTCGAATTGCAACAATTTTTGTGTGCCTTTGATCGTCGGATATGCTTGACATGAGATGTCTTATCTCACGACCACTTTTTCGTGTTGAGTGTGCCCACTCTAATAAAAAAATTATGTGTCTGCCCAGACAAAATCCGACAAGCGCTCAAGAACTTCACGTTCCTTGATATGGCTTTATCTTCAAGGCTATAGCCCCCAATCAAAATTTTAGTTTTGCAATTTTACCTCTATTTTCATGTTAGTCTAGCCCCCACTAATTTTTAGATTTGCCCCTAAAGTTGCTGCGTATTCTAGAATTGGAACTATTTTTAGTCCTTCAATTGAAATTAGGGCTAGTTTGGGAATGCTGTGGCGGTGCTAGAAACCTGATGTGTGAAAACACTAGGAAAAACTGCTGTGAATTCTAGATAAAACATTGTTTGGTAAATATTACGTAAAAGCTGCTGTGAAATATTGACATAGTAGTTTTGTGTTTGGTAAAATCAACTGTGAAGTTGCTGTGAGAGGGTAAAATGACAAAAATATATGACACGCGTCATTTTCGTAAAGATAACTATTGATATTTTTAAAAATTGTAAGGTTAAAATCGATTGTAGATAAATCAATCAAAAGCACTTTCTGGGAAAGCATCCCCCCCCCCCTCCTGAAAACTGTTGTGGGACAGCAGAAACTGTCCGCAAAAACAGAAAATTTATTTTTACCCAACACAAGAAAACTGCTTCTGTTGTCAGAAAGCAGCTGTGCTGCTAGCAGAAGCATTCCCAAACTGACCCTTAATCTATAACTCAGCCCCCACTGTACCATAATTTTAGATCCTGTAGTGTTCGAAAGAACACAGGATCCCAATTCCCGAGTTCAATGTGTTGGCCGATCAAATTTCCACTTTCCCAAATAAATGAATCCCTAGTCCAACCTATTGTACAGTCTAAGATGACAGCTTACAAGTGGTTGGGATATAATAATGATGATCATCAAGGTTTGGATATAATTAGTACCCTCCGATGACTAGTTACTTGTTCAATGGATTATCCAAATTTTAATGAAACTGTGGGGTTGAATTCATCAGAATCAGGGTTATCAGTTCTTGGAGTTGCAAGTCGCCTTCTCTCCCTCCATCACTTCCTTCAGGCTGCTGCATCATCAACATCTCAAACTTGCAACGATTACAATACACAAATTGTATTAACTTTACATAGATTGTAATGTAATTGATTTACGCGCAATCCTGCTGCAATATTGTAAATACGCACTATTTGCATCAGTAACATTCCACAGGTTCTACAACAGTCAAAATATCATGTCATGAAGAGTTACAATGTTCCATCAGATTACTATAACATGGCCCAGCCATGACAATCAAAACCTCTATACAAGATTAAATGTTATAAGAAGACTTTCCACTGTTCCTTATTTTTGACTCACATACATGATGCCCTTTCTGGTAGGTAATCAATAGATAAACCTAGGATAGTATCATGTTAGTGTATCTTATTCTTTAGCTGCTTGTCAGCAGAAAGTAAGAAAACTACCGCCTACGCTCGTTCAAAGGTCTTCCCCTCGAAAAATTCACCAAGCATTCTGTCAAGATCCTCTGCCGTGAATCTTATATACTTGTACGGGTTCTTTGTGCTCTCGACCAAAGGCCTGTAAAATACAAACAGGTAATGATCAATATCAAAACAAACCAACAAAACGATTCATGATGCCAAAGGGCCGGGTCGGGCCTGGCTTAGAGGAGGGCTGGAGGGGGAGGGGGAGGGGGTGGGCCGGCCTGGGAACAAGGAAAGTGGACCCGGACAAAAGGGTGTATTTGGGGGGGGGGGGGGGGGGGGGGAGGGGGGGGGGATGGGAAGGGTAGGGTCCAGACCGGTTTCGGGGCCGGCCTATAGTGTAGGGGGCCGGTCCGGGGCTGGCCCGGTTTTGGTGTCTCTTTTAACACCAAAACCATGAAAAAAAATATTGAAAAGAATTGAAATTGATGAAGAAAAGATGATAAAATCAACTTTTTGGTGTCTCTTTTAACAAACTCATGAATCATATTATACATACCCAAATCGTCTAAGGAAAGATCGATAAGCCGGCAACAAGATCTCCGCAACAGCAAGCCTCAGAGATTCACGCAATTCAGAGTCAGGAACCGTCCACTGAGACTGTCTTTGGTGAAGCTCTTCAAATTGCATATTGAACATCTTCAACCTGTGTGATACCCCACAATTTTAGTGATTTTATTCAGTCAAGAAGTTTACAACTCTTGTGCTACTGAAATAGCGCGTTAGGAAAGAGCATAAGAAGACCACCAACCTATCTTTAACTATTGCTCGTGATACTCCACTACTACCTCCTCCTCCGTCAACACCAACTGAGCTACCGCCGCCGCCGCCAGATGAGTTCAGGCCTTGTATGGTGAGGCACTGCAAGATCTATCAAAATAAAGAGCCGTAAAGCATTAGCATTCGCAAGCCCTGATTCCCATAACAAACATGAATGTATTTAGCAAGGCGAATAAAGGATTTTTGAAGACAAGCTTTAGTTTACATGACATCTACCCTATTGGCAGTTGGGAATGACATCTTTCTAGCTTCTACCAATGAAAAGACGTAAAAATGATTCTATAGGCACTCTAAGTTTTTTTAAACTCGTGGATTCCATTTAAATTCATAGATCATAAATGAGATTATCAGATTATGGATGAATAGAAGTTGACCAGTTGCAACGTAACTATATACATATGGAAACACATAAATCTAAGCATAAGAAAGAAAATGGAAAGTAGTCTACTTATTTAACTAGCTTCGCCTAAAATGGATATTAGTGATGAAAGGCATGGAACAAAAAGCAGCTGACAAAATTTGCACCAGATCAAGTCATACTTCAATGCGATTGAGCGAGTAAATTATAGATTGCCAATCACAGAGTGGATCTACGTAACTAATCAAACTTCAAAAAGAAAATGAGCGATGAAGCCTTCTAAGAAAATGGAGATGAAGACGAGGGAGACAAGAAAGCAATGAAAAACCTAAGTCTAGGAAAAAACTCAAGCAGCCAAGCACCAACCTATTACATTCCTTAACCGTCATAGTCTAATTTTGAACGTCCTAGCAATCTGAAAGATTATTCAAGTATTCAACTTATGGATAAGCATAGTGTAGGCGAAGTCAAACCTTGGCCCATGCAATCCTCTTATATTGATTTGCATGTTGCTGCACAATCCTCCTATGTCTTTGGACCCAGTCATCTCCTAGTAAATCCTTTGCCTCAGACCTAAAACAAAAAATTACAAGCATGAAGTTGTGTACCATACAAAATCCTAGTGCTTTTCAATATCTACCTGAAATGTGAGCGTGACAAACCTGCGAACAGATCTAACCATGTAATGTATATTGTTCATTAGAAACAAGTGAGTTAGAGCAGGGTCCCTGTACTGCTTTGATTTCCCATCCAAATTAGTTTGAAGAGCCTGCATTATTCGCATTGTAACAGAGGCCAGTTGAGTATTTGTTTCTCCTCCTCCAGTTTCAAATTCTTGAAATAGTTGCTTCAAGGTTGATTGATAGCTGAACAAACATGTGCACTGTCAGGTCATCCACAGAGTCTATTGCGACTAACTAATGAGTCTTAGAAATTCACAACAGCAGCAAGGAAAGTAGCTATAGAATAACTAAAGGACATCATATGGAAGAGCGAAAAAAAAATGTCTCTTTCCAACTTAAAAATTTGTTGCTTTTCCAGGTTTATGAATGTGAAAGAGGTAATAAAGAAACAAGATAAAAAAAAATGGACTTCGGAGTAGTCAAAAATTCCAATAAAAAACAACCTTTCAATTCATTTTACTTTTATTTTACCTATGTTTCTTGTTCAACCGAGGAACTGTGAACTTCAGAGGATGATTTTGCAGTAAAAATATCATATTAAAAACTCTATCACACTACTATTCCATTTATTATCCACTTGTTTTGGGTGAATCGGAATTTGAGAGTAATGGAAGGGGAAGTAATTTCTGAAGTGGAAACCTTCCAATCATCTTGTGCAGTGTGGGAAATGAAATGGGAGGAATAAACGGTATCTATTTTTTAACCATTACACCACTTGAGGAACGATTGATATCTTCTCCAAAGGAAGAAAAGTGATGCCAGTTCAGAGATCAAAGATGGCAACTAAATCAAATTTTCCCCGTTAAGGTAGGTACTGGGAGAGGACAACTACTGTATACGTCATTACTTTTGTTTGAGTGAAACTAGAGGACAAGAAGTGCAACGGTAAAAGATAAATTCAAAAAGAAACAAGTCAACTGATTTACCCATGTAGAACCCTCTATCCCCTTTGTCTCATATGGAAGAGGACAAGAAGAGAAAAATAATAATTTTAGGGTTGCTTAAACCAACGCAAGCAATAGAACCACATAGAGAAGAAAGTTATAGGACTTACTCAAATAAAAACTTGACGTAATTAATGACATAGCTTGTTAAAGGATGCACGGTTCCATCAGCCACGGCGGTTTTTGTAGCATCCTTCTCGACTGCTTGTTCAAAATCACCAAAGGTCTCTTGAGCTGTCTGGGCAAGACGTTTGGTTAAGCCAATCGCAGATTCTCTGATTTCGTTACACGCTTTACCTTTGAAAAGCGTCCCAAACTGCCAAGGATACAGGTTAATTAAAGTGAATTCAATTAGTACAAGCAAACCTGTGCTCTCTACAACCCAATTTGGACTCAAAAGTTACAACCTTTCCTACTTTGACCTTCATCTAGGATACCATGCATTCAACAAAACTCTGCCTATCAACTAGGTTAGAGATATACAGAGGTGAATCACATCAGAATACTGACTGAAAAAAGTAAAAACAGAAATGTTGGGGAAAAAAGGAAGCCACTTCCTATTATTACCTAAGGCAGAGGATCCAGTAACCACAACATCATGCATTGTTAATATCACAAAACTAAGTTAACAATGGAACATACATAATCTGCAGTAACAAGTGTGGCAGAAAATTTGGTGAAACTTTCTACTTGAACGAAACAACCCGATTATTTGATTAAAGCCAAGAAACAGTGCGGTAGATGGCAAAGTTAAATGAGTAAAAAAGTCCTAGAGAGAGAGAGAGAGAGAAGTCAAGTAGCCGAATCTACAATGAGTAAAATTTCATTTCCTATTTGTACTTATTATTCTGAAAATAGCAGTATAAATTTCAATTCCAGACAGTGTACTTTCAGCCGGGTCATTTTAAATATGCAATTAACTAGTTGAACGTGTATATCAGAGCATGAAATAGCAACCATACCTCAGGGTTGAGTTCTTTCATAATTTCATACATGTCCAGAAGCACAAATAATTTCTCTGGCGATCTAGGGCTTTTAGCAATTGCATCTCCAAAACTGAGTAGCATAGCAACACTACTCGATGTAGCCTCAGCAAAACATTGATCCTTAAGAGAGCCAATGCCTTCAAATATTTGATCACAGACTTTTCGTTCCGCAGCAAATAGAAGTTTGACCTGATTAAGCATAATATAAGCAACAGAGAAGAACAAACAGATCATACACACATATATAAGTATTATGACCTCAACTTACAGCAATCCGCATAAAGTGAATCCAGCTCCCAATCTTAGCCTCCAGAACTTCCCACTGCATCTTTTGAACATCATCCTTGCTGAGCTTTTCAACACCCAATTTGCGAAGGCTTTCTTCAAAGACTGAATAACGAGTATCCCTGGATCAATTACATGGCAAAATAAGAATATCCTTCAAGAAAAACAGAGTAACCTTAGATAAAACACTCTGTAGATGAAGTTACAGGGCACTCTCTCTACAGCTGACAGGTGTGTTCCTGTTCAACAGTGCAACAGTACCCCGCACTATGCACTTACTAGAGCTTTGAACTAATTTTAGAGGTCATCAACAAAATTCATTAAGAACATTATGAACAGACGCTTACTGAAATTCCTCTACCAGCCATAAAAAGGCCAAGAGATTCATACGTTGTATTACACAACCCTATATTGTTTATATCAGAGACACAGAAAGAACTGGGAAACATATGTTCAGCAAGGTCAGCATGAAACATGAACCATTTGACCGGTCATCCGATCAGACAGATTCTATTTTACAGCTGAACCACACGTTAAAGTCAGAGCATTTGAACAAGTTTGTTATTCATGCAGAATCTCTTCATCGCATATCAAACAACCAGACAGATTTTGGACCCCAACAAAAGAGACCATTAGATCTTGGGGCTATCAACGAACAGTGGTGAAGAAGGCTTTTTTAGAAAGGAAAAGGATAGAAGTGAACTCAAGCGTAAGTGTCAGTTTCACAGGGAATTTCGGACCCCGTCAAAAGAGACCATTTTGTTACTTGGCAGCCTATCTGCAAATGAAGCATCCCAAGCACCGTAAACATCGCAGCAAAATTAGGCTTCACATTTGGATCAAAAATAATACTTCACTAGTAATTCACCATTTTAAAACGCACGAGAAATAAATTCATCGTGACCGCAACATAATAAAAACGCCACGTAGCCAGGACATCCTCACTCACAAAGCCACAAGTCAATCAGCGACCCTTAAATTCTCAACTCTATGACTGAAAGCATACCCCTCATTGCATCCTTAACCATTGCCACCCTAAACAAAAGATGGCACATTCAGAGGCCAATACTTACCAAAATGTTGTTGCCACCCAGGCTCAAACTACGTAGCAAAAAAGTCAACTGACTCCCAAAATAACGCTGCAAGCAGCTCAATGAGTATTCAGTTTAAAAGCCAACAATGAAAATGACAATGACAACAACCCTTTTCCCAGTTTAACTGGGATCAGCAACATATATCAGACATCTCCAGTACGGTGTGTCCAAAACTCATTTCCTCCTTAGGTTTAATTTGACTAAGCCTTGTTTTATTGTCTCTACCTAGGTTGGTTCGGTCTCCCTCTCCCTCGTTGAAAACCGTCGATCTGAACCATATCTTCTAACTGGGGCATCCAACAGCCTATGATACGCATGACCAAACCACTGCAAACGATTCTTTCTCATTTTGTCTTCCATAGGTGCAACGTCTGAATTCTTTCTAATTGTGTCATTGCGTATCCAATCTTTCCTAGTTACACCACTCATCCACCTTGGGATTCAAATTTCCGCTACACTTTTTTATTATAATTTTTCTTTAATCACCCAACACTCAGTCCCGTACATTAACGCAGGTCTGACAAAATGTACCCTTCAACCTAGACAGGATCCTACGGTCACACAACATACCAGATGCACTCATTTACTTCTTCCACCTTGCTTTTATCCTATGGGTAACATCATCGGTCATCTCTCTATCACTATGTACAATCGACCCAAGATATCTAAATTATCCTTCTTTGGTACCTCTTGCCAACCTATAGTTAGTGCCTCTTCTCCTTTTGTCCAATGGTCACTAATGTTACACTCTATATACAATGCCTTAGTCCAACTTATCCCAAAACCTTTAGATTCTACATTATCCCTCCATAATTCTAACTTACTGTTAAACCCACTCCTTGTTTCATCAATCAAAACTGATCACCTGCAAATAACATGCACCAGGGTATATCATCTTGCATACTCCTTGTAACCTCATCCATCACCAAAGTGAACATGTACATACTTAATGCCGACCCTAGGTGTAAACCTATTGCTAAGAAAATTGTTGTCTCTCCTCAGTCTTCCCACTGTCCTCACATAGTAACTGCCCCTCCGTATATTTTCTTAATCACTTCAATTTGAATAGGTACCCCCTTTATCTCCAATAGTTTCGACACTGTAGAAATCCATGGGGTTCCACCTCAAAACCAATTGGCAATAAGGGGAGTAGCCCAGGACACTTACGAATTCTTTTATATTCTTCTTGAATGAAGATGTGGACTTCCCAACACACCCCCTCACATGTGGCATACTGGCATCCTTTGGCCAAAACGTGGATCTTTTGTCTGCAGGTAGCGGTGAGCACGTGAGCTTCTCAACACGCACACATATGGCATACTGGCATCCTTTGGCCACCACGTGGATCTTTTGTCTGCAGGTGGCGGTGAACACTTAGGTTGTTACACCATTCACAAGTGTGAGCCGAGGCTCTGATAGCATGTAGAAAACCCATGGGGTTCCGACCTCAAAACCAATTGGCAGCGAGGGGAGTAGCCTATTATTTTCTCTGTACTCCTCCATTAAGTGCCTAAGTAGGAATATGGCCTCCATAATTGACCTCGCATAACGACAAATTGAGTATTCGTGACAATAACTCACATTTTAGTCTCCTCTGTCTCAAAGATTAATTGTGTGACTCACAACTTTGAACCTCAATAATTAGAGCAACTACAAATATCTCCCTTTTTTCTTAAGTAAAGGCACCAAAGCACTCTTCCTCCACTCTTCCTAAAGGCGTTTTGTTGCACTTCAAGAATTTATTAAACAAACTAGTCAACCATACTAACCCTTCGTCACCTAGCGACTTCCACACTTCAACAGGAATCCCATTAGGTCCTACAGCTTTCCCCCCTTACATCTTCTTCAAAACACCTTTGATCACTTGTTCGCTAATCTTACAGGTATCAACCTCAACAAACACTACACCATACAACACACACTATATACTTAAGTCATCTGACAGAAGATTGTGGTGAGAGCTCCTACATGTATGTAGCACCTAGTACACGGATGTTCTCTTATTTCCTTTTGGCTACGATGATTCTGACTGTTGCACTGACCATCATACTGCCTACCTTCTACTTTGCCTGTGTTTTTTCACTTCAACTTTGTTCTTTCAGCCCTGTCTTCTCTCTCTTTTGCTCTCTCTCTCACACGCCCTTTTCTAACATGCCTGTCCATGAGCTGATCCCCTGGTTAGAATGACTGGCAACATAATCATCAAGATCGCGCACTGGCAAAGGGGTAGGGCTCAAATAAACTGTAAATGCATACATCAAGCGTCCAGAGCTCGCCTATTCACCAATTGAGGTATAGCCTAGGAGGATTTTCTGTCTATGAAGTACAGTATTGTATTTGTTGGGGTTGTTACTTGTAGCCTGTACTAAACATCTTTCCGGAGACAGCTAAAAAAGAAGTACATCCAATTGGGAATCTGTAACACAAGTATTTGAGAGACCTGCATTTTACTCCTCTTATGTCTTATCAAAAGCTACACAAAACCGGCTAGTCCTTTGAGATAGCGAAACTAAAACTTTGAGATGACCCCAATATTAGGCTTTTTCTGTTGACTCGTGACCTTTGATAGGGGATGTTTGGATTTTAAGGTTAGATTGAACTCAACCCAACCCCAACCACGAGGAGTGGCCGATCACTAGTGGTCGGGTGAGTGGTTTCGGTGGCCGGCTGAGAAATCAGGGTTATTAACCGCCGGTGCCTGGGTGGCAAATGACTTGTGGCCGGCTTTGTCCTCCGGTGCCCGGATTTGTCACACCGGTGCTCGGCCGGATTTTATATATTTTTTTCTTTTTTGCTTGTTTGCCCACACAAAAGTACATGAAAAACCCAAAAAAAACCCGAATAAACCAAACGTGGCAGCTGAAAAAAATATAGGGTATTAGCAGGGCACCGGCGACCACATCCGGCCACCGGTAGTGTAGCCGGTGACTGGGAGACTGCAATGGAAAAAATATATATATTTTCAGCCGGTGACCGGCTAAAACAAAACCGGTCACCGCAAATCTTTAACCTAATCCAAACAAGCGGGGGTTACAGTTAACCAAAACCACAAAACCATTAAATCCAAACAGCCCCATAAACTAAAAGAGATGACAGCTCTGCCCAATTCTCAACATGACCAAGGCACTTCCCTAATTTTCTTGACAAAAGTTGAAAATATCACTAACTAAAACGATGATACCTGAGCTTGCCAAAGTCATCCACGTATGCAAACCCATCACTCAAAACAGATAGCTAATTTTTCTTATTCTTGCATCATCATGACTCATGAGGTGCTTAAAGGGTCCAATACATTTTCCAGATCACCTAACAGCCAGAACTATGGTGCCACACTCACCGGACTTTTCATTCATTTAATATCAGGTTGCAATGAGAGTTGTCAGCAGCCAAATGGGCGTGAAAAAATATTATTCAGGGAATGAGATGAGGGGAAATTTAAACATTCCATAGACTGACTGAGTCAACTCTGCTAATGATAGAAGGTCCACCAAGCAGTATTGTACTATCGTAAACTTGAAGTAAGAACATGGCTGATGAAAAATTATTATTCAGGGAGTGAGATGAGGGGAAATTTAAACATTCCATAGACTGACTGGGTCAACTTTGCAAATGATAGAAGGTCCACCAAGCAGTATTGTAATATCGTAAAATTGAAGTAAGAACATGGCTGATGAAAAAATATTATTCAGGGAATGAGATGAGGGCAAATATCAACATTCCATAGACTGACTGGGTCACCTCCGCAAATGATAGAAGGTCCACCAAGCAGTATTGTACTATCATAGAAGTACGAACATGGCTGGTTACCAAGATTATTGGAGAAGCTATATTCAAAGCAATAGTATATGGAATTTGTGAGCTAATGTTGCTGAAGAAGTGCTCGAAAGAAAAAACAATTAATGATGCAATTTGTATGAACTTGCTACTGTGATCTTGACGCCGTAATCAATATTGCTCATACCGACACTTTATGGAAGCTGACATTTCACAGTAAAGAAAAGATAAGTTTTGCATGTCTCAAAAATCCAGGAAATTTATTAGCAGATACTCCAAGCAAGGTAATAGCAACCATCTTCGAGAATTTATCTAACCAGTTGGCAATGCATAATGTCGGTGTACCACTTTGAGAGAAAGAGGGTCACATAAGAAATTCCATAATTAGCTAAGCGATATTTTCTCTGAATTCTCTCCTGATCTTATGCCTTTGGGATTAATGTGTGGTTTGATTTCTACATCCTTAAGAAATGATTGAATTTCCTAGATTTGTCCCTATAACTAACCTATGGACATAACCTTGCATTCAATATGTGATACGTCATCAGCAATTTGAGGGAATATTAAATTCATTTGCTAATACAAATTTTCATTCGACAGAACTAGTTCATCAGCTATGGTAACTTCTACCTGTATCTGAATATCTAAGCTACGTATGCCTAAAACCCGCTTACATATATATGTACGAAAAAAAATTAGCTATCACAAATAACTTAATTAATTGCTTTCAGTTCCTTACACTTGTGTATCTTTGTTCGGCATCCATATTTTAGTTTCAAAATGTACTCCACATATTTCTTCTCCATCCCAAATTTTGGTAACACTGTTCTTCTCAGCAACAGATGCCAGTATCTGCCTAAGAAAAATGTCAACAAGATTTTGTAACCCTAGCAACGTTTACCGCTGACAATTTAATTCTACTGATGTCATCATCAGAGCCAATTTAAGACCTACTTAGCTATTAAAATTCACAAAACCTAAACATCATGGCCAATATGGTAATTCCATACTTTAATAGGATTATGTTATTCAGTGTACAAACATATCATGCCCTCTCCTGACCACTTACTTCTGACCACTTAACAGAACTCTCATTTCAATGATGTTGGATATAGATTCAGGTATTTTACCTATATATTTTTACGAGTTGCATCAGGTGCCCAGCTTGAACCATTTGTTGTGCTAAATTATGAAGCAATGGTAGAATCCGTGGCGGGACTAGAGTTGGAAGTGTGTAGACAGCATTTTCCAAGTTATGTTGGTGGTCAGAGTGACTCTTGCCATCGCCCTGGTTCCCTTCTGATGGCCGGAGTGCACTGGGGAGGCCCTCAAAAAGTCTTTCAGGTTCCAAAGGTTTGCTGAAAACACAGAAACAGAACAGTTTCAGATAATCGGAACAGCTTAACAACAAAAGTTTCTCCAACCAAAAAAGAGCGCGGGAAGAAAAAATATATGCATAGTATTGAGGTAATAAAGAGAAAAACGGATCCACTAATGAGTAACTACCATATATAACCAAGTTTAACACAGATGATTACAACTGGTGGAAGATGTGACAAGTAGAAAACAGAGAGAGCACCCGATCAATGTGTAGTCAGGAATATATTCTACTTAAGCGGCATAAGAAATAGTTGTCAAAGTTTGATATGTATCATACATCGATAATAGAATTCTATATATCGTGTATCGTATCGTGTATCGTAATGATGCAGACACCATCCTTAAAACAACTTCAATAATATGCTGACCCTTATACTGAAGAATTTAGGAATTGCAACTAACATTTACTCTCATATGATGGTCAGCAGGTAAAATATACAAGTATTCTATTTTAAACTGCTCTTTTTTTTATGTAGCTAAAGTTTTTACTCCGATAAGGAAACTAACAATTTAGTCTCGCATGTTAGTCAGGTAGCTAACAACGAGTAATAACATATGTATATCAAATATTACTACTAATATAAACCCGGAATGCTAGAATTAGATATCTGTAATCAGTCCCCACCACCCATGGCTAACGCGACAGTATTCCACCCACTACTAACACGATATTATTCCACTTACCAGAACAAGAGTGCTAGTGTTCTGATACCAGGTACGTCGTGTGTCTCCCTTGTCCTAAAGAGATTCATGTCTGGTAAATAGAACAACTGTCTTTTACCTGGCACCTTCTTCAGCCTTTTACTTTTCAAGAACCGATCAACTCTAAGGAATTCAAAGTAGTGAGGTTCAATCCAACCTGGAGAAGTAGGACAATCTAAGTAAAATCTTCATATAGTTCAACTAATATGATGTTCTCTATCAATCAGGTTGACGAACCCGACCCAGTTCAAGTCCTAAATGTATAGTTCGATACACTATACACATCGTATCAGACATGTATCGCTCGATACAGCTCAATACACATTCATTTGCGATACAACCATTGATACGTGATGGTTATGGAGTGCATCGTATCGTCGATACGTATCGGGTATCGAACAACAGAGAGAAAACCCTCTTGCCCTCCTCCCCTTCCCGCCTCTCTCCTGAGAAGTCCTGAACAGAGTAGTATGATTCTTTCCAGAGCTTCTCTCGTCTTGAATAGACTAAAAGAGCCTTTCGCTGCTCTTGCTGCCCATTTTAAGGTAACCCCAAAAAAGTCGGGTTGCAGCACCATGTGACTCCACAATACATCATGACAGACACTCTTGTACGCGCTCTTGCTCCACCATCACTAGACCGGTTACAATCAATAACCTCGTCTTCCACATTAACCTCATTCCTAACCAAGGTAGGCACTGCAACATGGACATAATTGTGGACAAAATTTCTATATTTGGTAAAACTAAACTACTAATAAAAGGAATAACCCTAAACGGAAGTTCAAAAAATCTTTGGAAAGGAAGGAATGCGGGGAACTGCTCTTTCCTTTCCACTGGTTCTTGAAAGCTATAATGAAATGTACTAAAAAAAATAAATTATGTCTACAAAATACAAATACATCTCTTCAGCCTTTTCCTTTTCTCTTATGTACAATACTAAAGTTGCGATCCAATTAAACCACGAGTCCAATATACACTCATTTCTCTGCTTACAACTCTCAAATCTTGGAACTACGTCGACCCAAATAAACTTTATTTTTTTATTAGGTAAAATTGCACCGGCAGTACCCATTTTTTGACTTTTGTTACAGTTTGGTACCCACCTTTTCAATTTCGACGTCGGTAGTACCCAAATTTTAATTATGTTGCATTGGTAGTACCCATAGCTATTTAAATGTCCATAATACCCTTAAAGTCTTTCACATTCTCCTCATAATCATGGTTTATTATGCTTAACCCCATAATCTCTAAAGTTAATTTCATAATTACTTTTTTTTAAGGTATTTCATTCTTATTTTTAAACAACCCAAAAAGAAAAAATAAGATAAAACAATTGTTATATGTTTTAATCACACATGAGCAGGATAATGAACACCATCAAAAAAGATGATGAACAGAAAAATAAGGTGAAGGTTCAAATGAAAACAATGAAAGTGCAGACCAAATTCAAAATTACTTACATTTTATCATCGAGATCTAAAATTCATGGATTAAAATTAAATCATGAAGTTCATAAACATGTATCACAAAAATTATTCGAACACTGGTACATACAGCAACATCAAAATGACATTACTAAGATTTATCCAATAACACATTTCCCCTGTTCTTCCATTACTTTTGATCTTCTTTCATTTTCTTTGCCACAACACAACTGAAGAATCCACTATAGTTAACCTGGAATCAAACCCTAGATTAGCAGAATTCCAAAATTTAATAACCATCACAGCCTAAAACCTTCTTATGAACCTTCCCGTTGATCCAAACCCCTAATATCTTATGAACCCTAGATTACCATGAGTAGCTATATTTGCGGTTACTCATGATGAGCAGTATAAAATGAGTACAGAAGAGCAGAGGAGGGAGGAATAAGACTCCAAGGGATTCAGACCAGAGGAAGAAGGGAAGAAGGAGAAAAAATGGGGGGAATAAGACACCGGCGCAGAAAAGAAGACACGAGGACGCCGGCCATGACGATGCTACCGAGACCCCGCTGGTGACGGAGACGGGCAGACGGCGCTTTCGAGACCCCGTCGGTGACGTCGAAAACGCAAGGACGTCGCCGATGGCCGGCGTTTCGTCGTCCTCTCTTCGTTCCCGATCCGTGTCCCTCTCTGTCTTTCCTTCTACCTCTGACCCTCTTTGGACGTTTCTTCTTCCCCTCTTCCTTCTCAATCCGAGCCTCCCCTTCTTCTCTGTTCGATTTTCAATAACAAATCTATTTGCAGATCTGCGCCCTCTTTTTCTTTATCGTCTATGTTCTGATGTTTTTTTCTTTTTTTTTTTTCTTCCTTTTATTTTTGTTTTTTCTTCCTATAATTTACACAGCTAAATCTCATATGGGAAAAACATAATAAACGATAATTATCAGGAGAATGTGAAACTCCTTTTAAGGGTATTATGGACGTTTAAATAGCTATGGTACTATCAAGGCAACAAAATTAAAATGTGGGTACCACCGGCGTCGAAATTGAAAAGGCGGGTACCAAAGCGTAACAAAAGTCAAAAAAATGGGTACCACCGGCGTCAAAATTGAAAAGGCGGGTACCAAAGCGTAACAAAAGTCAAAAAAATGGGTACCGCCAGTGCAATCTTGCCTTTTTATTATGAATACATATAAATATGAAGTGATTTCTGTAAGAAGTTATATAATTCAGTAAATTAGAGCAAGTTTTCAAGAACTAGTCTTCTCTTCATGTAACTGTTTTGTCAAGATAGGACCCAAATTTTATCAATTCGATTTAGGGCTGTCCCTGTATGTACCACAGTAACAGTTATCCACGGTCAACTCCTCTGTTCTAGTGGAACATAGTCACACGGATTTTGTCCCGTACTCAAGAGTTATCCACACTCAAATCCTCTATTCGACTTTCATCACTTCTCTTCGTCTTTTGCTATGGAGCCATTTGTAACAGTACTTTAACTAGCTACAACCTGAGTGCTTTAAAAATTGACATTCCTAAGTTTACTTCTTAGCACGTCACAGATTGAAGTCGAGTGTTGCTCAAACTTTTGCAATTGAGCCTGAGTTTCCTCCTATGATGATCAATGATTGCTCTCACTTAGGTTGACTAGATACTAATGAATGAGCTATGGACCTCCTGAAATATTCATTCACTTCCAATCAATAGGATTAGTCATCCTACAGATGGAATGATCATTCTTCACTATATTTACTTTTGGAGTTAATAAATTTGATGGATTAAGTCGTTGACATCATTTTTCTTTGGATCAGAAGTGATTGCCATCATTTGAGCAGTAACTTGGTGAACGAGTTGAAAAGATAAGTTGAGCTCTGTCTATGCACAACTCCGTGCATATTGCGGGTATAACATAATAAACTGCCTACTCGACAAAAGATAACCTATAAATGACTATCAAGCACCAACGCTTAAGAGAGTACATAAATTTGAAGACAAAAAGAACTAATGAAATAAGGCATCAGCGAGAGCAGGAGAATAAACCTGTATGATGACAAGAGTTGTCTAAACTCATCTTCTAACTTTGAGAGGGCCTTGGCAAGTAAATTATTTGCCCGCATGAGCGCACCATCACTACTTTTAAAGCTTTTATTGTTGCTGAAAAATTGAATATTACTCCTTAGCTGCTCAATTGCGTCAAGATAACTTTCCAAGTCTTCATGAGGTCCTTTCAGTATTTTTGATTCGGCCTGATATAATGGACATTCATGATCATAAATTAGTCAGAATGTATATGAAGAGCAAGCGACAAGCTGTAAAGCAACATTTCTAATGTGGGAGGCATAACTTTAAGGAAACCTCTAATGATAGTACGTAAAAGCCAGTAATATTATTTCATTGGATTATAGCATTAATATATATTCCGTATGCAACATCGACATGAATCAATGTAATTTGAGTGTTCCCAAATTGAATTTATACTGTGCTAATACAATCAATCTTGATCAACATACGGGAATCGCACGTGTATCGTACAATTCAAGATCAACCAAATGTGATAGTTAAATGAATCTTGATCAACCTACCGAATTTGTAGATGAATCTTACAAATCAGGATCCACATATAGTCCATACGTTGGTTTATGAGTAAAATAACCCACTGTTCATTTTGCCCTCTCAATACATGGACATGTAAGGGCTTAAAAATAAAGAATATATAGGCTGTCACACATGGTAAGCTGTTAGAAGTCGGTATCCTCTCATATGAAAACTGAAACTGAAGTTCACATTTACTAAACATCTTAAATGGTAAAAGTTTTCCTTCATACATCAATAACAAGTGAGGACAGCTCCACCAGAATGTTACACGAACGGGCTATATGGACTCATGATATTAGTATGTACCTTTTTAAGGTTTTCTCTAAACTATGTTGATCTAAAACCCTAATTAACCTTATCGTACTTGTCTAAAACTACGGAGTGACCGTGTGCATCTAAAGAATCTTTAACTAAGATCAGCATACATTTATGTAAATCTAGAGGCATGATGACCTAAATGGTAAAGGAACCCCCAAAAAGAAATATTGGGGAGACAAGAAATGGGAGGAAGCTAAACTAGCCAGGTTCAAGTTACACACAGATACCTTTCACCATGCATCTAAAGTTCTAAACCACACTTTTACCTTTATGTGTAAGCTAGGTAACAGATGAGCCATCAAGCTTCAATTGTACCAGTTTCGACCTTTATGTTCAAATTGTTAAGTGTTAACTACTGAATTTTCCTTCCTTTCTGTTAGCTTTTTGGACAAGTGTGAAACACACAAGTTGACATTGTATACAACCTTTTTAAAATATATTTTAAATTACTAAAAGATCCATCTCAAGAAACCCAATCGCCCCAAGGCCTTAATCTTATTTCTATCACAACAACAATAGCCTCCCCTGCTGTCCACCTCTACCACTAACTTTTTATCCAAAATAAGCCCATTTCTTTTGATCCTTGAGTCAAACCCTGTATTTTCTTTCTTTGATCTAAGGCCTAATTCACCTCTCAGTCTTGGCTGCCAGCTAGATTAGTTTTTTGTTGGCCCAAAGCGGTTTTACTTTCAATGAGGTGGCAACTGAGGAGTCAAGAAAGGGGTGCCTTGTTCCTGGTTGATCCTCACAACGACTGACACTGATGTAGAATAAACTTTACGAAAAGTAAGGTTGAAACAAGAACTGTTTCAGTTGAAACACATAATCATGGTGGAGAGAGAGTTAAAGGAATATCGATCGGGTTCGAGATACATCTTATTCTGACTGGACACGACGTGTTGAGAAGAACTCGTGACTTTGTCACAAACACCGCCCTAATTTGGTCAAATTCGGCCATCTAGACCTCAAAATCAGCAATTTTGCTATTTATGGTAACATTTGATTTAATTATGTCTCTTAGTAGAAAAGTCCAATCGAAATTCCGTCCATTGGGTTAATCTTAGAATATTCCAGGCATTTAGAATATTAGGTTATGTCACTTTTTCCGTTTGTAGCAAATTTTACGTTTTTAGGAGCTTTAGCCTATATAAATCGTTGTAGGACTATGGTCAAAGCATCTTTTTTACTTCTTATCAACAATATTTCAGATTTCTCTTGGTTTGAGACTCGTTTATCTTTCCAGAGTCACGTTTGTGTTCTTCGTTTACAATTTCCGTCTGCGTCAGACACAATGACGAAACTTAACAACCCTTTAAACCGGGTCGGCTACATGGTCTCCAATTTTGTTGAGATTCTCATTTGCTTTTAAAAGGAGACAGGAAAAATGGTGAGGGTTGTTTTGGGGGAAATGTAGGTTTCACTTTGATACGGAAAAGAACAAGATGGAGGATGGTTTTGGACTTGTAATAGGAGAGTAATACCCTCCTTTAGTTAGGGTATGGATTTTGATGGCTGTTATGGAAAATTAATGGAAGTGGGCAGTAATAAAGTTGGAATTGGATAGTAGATAAAGGTGGTCCTCAGGGGAGGAGCCAAGGCTGCAGGGGCTCTACCCTCCTCCCCCCCCCCCCCCCCCCCCCCACACACAAAAAAAAAAAAAAAAAAAAAAAAAAAAAAAAAAAACATATTTATATATGAATAATAACAATATTCAGCTTCACTTAATATACATATCATGAAAATGAACTACACGATCTCCAGTCTCCACTCCTATGTGGACTGTGGTCCCTGAATGGGAGTAGTGAAGAATCTATTTTCTGCCAATACATGAAATAAAAACAATTGATGTAGCTACACGTGTTTCGGACCTTTGGGTACTCTCTCGCTCACTCTATCTAGAAAGAAATGCATTAAATTAACCCTTTAGCTCTATTCCTATCTCCCATATGAAACAAGTAATCATCCTCCATCCCCTTCTTTCCCTACATGTGCTTGAGCAAATGAAAGTATATGAAAGCTCATTGTAATGACACAAAATTTGGTACATTACACTTGATGAGTTTCTTCTCTTATTAGTTACCAATATTTTTTCACATACTCTATTTTTTTAAGTCGAGTAAGACAGTTATAACTATTAACAAAACATTTCTTCATTCTATAGGGGAAAAACACCCCTTTTGTTGCTGAATTATGTGTGTGTGTGTGTGCGCGTGCGTGCGTGTGTGTGTGTGTTCACACATTTTTCGGGGGTGCAAATACGCGCATACACATAGATTAGTGGAATATAATGTACATCTTAAAATTGTTTAGCGCCTCCACAGGCAAAATCCTACTCCGCCCCCAGTGGTCCTCCTGGAGGATGTAATGGTGGTCCGGCACGCTGCATTGGAGGCGAACACAGTTTGTGTGTGTGGCAGTGTAACAGTGTGGGTGGTTGTTTTCTGCCCAGATTTCCTCGTTAACTGGGGGGAAATGTGGTTGAGAGAGAGAAAGTGAAATGGGCTATTCTGTTTTATGCCTTTACTGAATTTCAGTTTATCTTCTCTCTGTTGTTTTGTGTGTGTGTGTGTGTTTGGCCATGGAAGGGAGAGGCGACAGAATGAAAACAAACTGGGAAAAGGGAGGACTGAATTGGAAATTTAATTTTTTGATGGTACTCAAGTCATTTAGTGCAGTTTTTTAGGACTCTAAATTTACAGCAGAGGAAGACGAAGAACAGTCAGGATTGCTAATGTTTTGAAACTCTACGGTCAGAACTGTCATTATTGTAACTAAGAGGTCCAATTTCATACCAAAATCCAATTTCATACCTACGTTATACACAAAAGGGCTACTATCAAAGTTTTCCTTTAATCAAGATTTATTCGCATGCAACATCGACATGAACCAATGCGATTTCACCCTTTTCCTACCTTGAATGTACAAACCCACTACGTTAAATTGTTAATACAATCAATCTTCATCAATGTACTGGAGTCGTGGGTAAATCTTTGCAAGCTTGAGGTTGAAAATGGAAGTGATCCAATAGTTAGAATCACCAGATTTGTTAAAAAGACTTTTTCATGTCATCTGTTTTAATAAATATATCATCACAGAAAATATACCATGATCAAAAAAGTGTGTTAGGCCACTTCCTTTCATTATCATTAGATATATACTAAAGCAATCAACTCCCAGTGATCTCTAGACTCTAGTATGTTCGGATAGAACATTTGTTTTCTCATACAGTATTCATGCAAAACACTGTGTCATTATTTTTTCGGTTCGAGAGGGAAAAAAACGCATACAGATAGATTCTGATGGTGGATTAATGGAAGTATAATTATAACGCATCGGAACCCTACAGCAATTAGTTATTGAAATGCATTGGAGATGGGTGTAAACTGCATAAACAGATTACTGACACAATCTCGATAACTAGATGAGATGGAAATAACTACCTGGCGAGAAAGATCAAACTGAGCCAAGATAACTTCTGCAGCCTTCAACGTCTTGTCAATATTCTCGTGAGCTCGGCGGATAGCATGTGTTCTTATCTGCAAAAACCAAGTTCAAATCACATAGTAAGAAATTAAGAATCGATACTAATAATATATGCGAACACCTCAGTTTTGGTGAGACATTTGAACTTCCAAATACCCCTAAATACTTAATAAAATAATATGGACAAATTAGTAAATAACCATTGAAAATAAGATTATAGCCCATGATCGTGACAACCCACACGTCCTGATCAGTTCCCACAACTCTCCCCATGTTTATCTATCCAGTTGATAAACTTCCCACGGCTCTATCCTGGGCAGTCAAAATTGGAAGACCTCATCAAATTTCTTCTTTACTACATTCACATCTCTATTATTTGATTTAATTATAAACGGCAGCGGAGAAGGACTTCTTGCTGGTAGTTCAACTTCAACTGGCAAGTGTATCACTTCGTCTCCTTCATTGTTATGCATAACCCTGAAGGCCTGAACGTGAATTCTACATTATTTAAGCTTTTTTGTCACTAATCCAATTCAGGGTTTCAAAAAACGGCAAAAGCGGTGTGGAGCGGCCATGTTGTAACGGAAGCGGCAGAGAGCGCGACCATTTTTCCCGTTATGCGTCGTGTAACGGGAAAAACGGCCGTTTTGCGTCGGAAAAACGGCTGTTTCGTGTCGGGGAAATAGGAAAAAACGGAGAAAACATCCGTGAATGTTTTCTAAAATTCACACCTTCGATCCCCGTTTTCCGTTACAGTCCCTCCGATATAGTCCGATCCCGTTACACGCGACCATGACCGATACCTCAGCCGATTCCATTTTTTAAAACCTTGCTCCAATTGAGTTTTTCAAATGTGTATTTTTCGTGTATACTTCATTATGTTCTTTAGCGTATTCCACACGCTTTTGATTGTTTCTTATTTTGGTTTGTTGCACGTTCACAAGTCCGTTACTTCTCCAGTATTACCATAATTTCCATAGCTTCTCATTTTGTTAAGTCTCTCGTACATGTATTTATGAACCTTAAATTCTACTTTCCTAGCATCGTGTGAGCTCGTATGCTAGTAATACTACATGACCACTTCAAGCAGAAACCCAAACCAATCACTAAATCCAGATCAAACAACCAGTCAATTACAGAAGCCTCAACTACATAATTCATTTATTTATTTATTTCACAAAATGCAAGGAACAATCAATCATGCTTGAATCTCACATTTTCATCCTAACTTTGACTCACAACAGTTAGCCCATTTCAGAAAACAGAATTCAAAATTTATATAAAACAGAATCAAACAACACAACAAACTAGAGCTCTTTGCTCATTTTCATAACCAACGAATCAGAAATCAGCACGATCAAATCAAACCCAGAAGCCAATGACACCATCACACCAGATTAGATCCAGAACACTGAACTGATTTGGTGGGTTTCTCTCAATATTAAGCACGTAACCACTTTTCTAAGCAAAACCCAATAAAGAGGGAAGCTGTTAGAACCAAACCCAGAAAGAGAAAACCACACCTGAGTTGGTCGCATGGCGGTTTCGAGGGCGGAGAGGCGGTGGTCAAAAGAGCCGAGGGTGGAGACGACGGAGTCCGTGATGGACTGACTCTTCTGCAGGTACTTCCGCATCATCGCCGCCCTTTCGCTGAGAACGTCTTCGCCGGCCGGATTCGTCGCCGGAATACCCATTTTTGGTTGTCTCTGTTCTCCGATCTTTGGTGGTTCCGGTCAGTTTTGGGTCTCAAGAGAACTTGGGAAGACCAGAAGGAGAAAATTGTTTGAAAGACGTGAGGGAAGACAGACCTGTTAGGCCATGGACACGTTTTTGTAGGAATATGGAAATGACACTGTGGCCCCTGAAATTGAGTACCACTCCGTCTCCGCACTTTCTATTCAAATTGACTTTTTGATTTGTATCTGGGTCACTTTGACCGAGTGATTTGGATAGCAAAATAATACGATTTTCGATAAGCTTTTCACCGTATTATAGAGAAAGTTTTACTTTACAACATTATGAAAAAATTATTAAAAAAATTGCAACGGTTTGCTATTCAAATCAACTGGTCAAAGTGATTTAGTGAATAATGACAAAAGTCAAATTGAGTAGATAGAGCAGAGACAGAGTGGTAGTTGTTTTCATTTTTATTTTTAGAAATTTCCTGAAATTTAGTAGTTATGTCACGTTTGTTGGAAACAAAAGAATGTGCTACAGTAGGCATGTCACATTGCTTTACTTTAAAATTGACTAGTACGGCTCAACAACTTTTTGACAAGGATGTAATGGGGATTTCTAATCCCGAAAGTTTATATTAATAGAAGTTGGTCTTCTTCTCAAAAATAAATAAATTGACTAGTACTTCAAATGGGTGTACTAGTTTAGTGGTAGAGTGTTTGAAGAACTGCAAAAGATCTCGAGTTCGATTTCTAACAATAATGGCTAGTACTAGGTCTAAGAAAGACGCTACGCCTGTGATTCTCCGAACGCTTCCTATTTGACTTTTTTGCAATTCATCGGGTCAATTTGATCTTTATACAATTCACTTGGTCACTTTGATCTGGTACTTTGATTAGCAAAACGGTGCTAAAATTTGGTGATCTTTTCATGGTGTTGTACAACATGGAAAGATTACCAAAAAATTGCAGTGTTTTGCTATTCAAATCATCAATTTAAAGTTAAAGGGCAACATACTCTGGTCTAGCATCTCGTGGAGCAAATTAAAATTTCACAGGATGAGTACAAGGCTGCTACTGTTCGGGGAAGAGGACGCAACCAAACCGCTCAGTAAGCTCAGAACCGGAACCATGGACGCCACCAAGGGCGGGTTGGTATAAGATGAATTGTGACGGGACATGGAAGGGGAGGAAGGGAAGGCGGCTATCGGGGCTGTAATTTGAGATCATTCGGGTCAGACCTTAGCGTCTATGGTGGCAAACCTTCCATGGTCTCATCTCCCTATTTGACAGAGGGCTTGGCAGCTCGGGAAGGACTGTTATTGGCCTGACGCTGGGTCTCCGGGGAATTGAAATGGAGGTAGATTACCAAGTGATCGCAACCTCTATTCATGTCACAGTTGATGCTCCAAGGGACCGATCCTCCTTCGGTGCTATCATGGCGGATTGTTGTGTTCTCCTCAATCGATTTGCAAAGGCTACTGTCAGTTGGAGGCCGCAAAGTGAAAACAACCTAACTCACATTTATGCTTAATTTGGATTGACCCTATAGGAACCTAGAGTATGGATGGGTATAATCCGTATATGGGGACCGAATTGTACTGACAAGGATTTTGTTCTTATGAACCGGAATTAATGAAAATCTTTATTCTAAAGAAAAAACACCAAGTTAAATTTACATGATTACGGGCGAAAAAGTCAAACGGAAAAGTTTGAGGAAAAATTGATGAAGTAACAATTTTTTTAAGAAAATCACTTTGATGGGGTATGATAAAAGAAATCTTTGTTTCTTTTTTCACGAAGAGTATGATAGATGTTTTAATGTACAGAACTACCCCACTCGCTGAAATGGGTGCTAGACCCGACTATGATGTAATTCTCAAAAAACAACTCCACTCGTAAAATAGGAAACAGTACAATAACTTCGAGCACTTGATGGAAATAGCAAAGTGATACGATAACTTTTCAATCTTTTACAAAGGTTAAGTAATCATGTGACTCTATAAAAATACGATAAGATTATTGCATCATTTTGTTAGTTAACTCATCTCCTCTGATTGGTGGAAAAAAATACTATTGATAATTTTAGATGGATATGACATTTAATTTTTGCACTTGACACCGGATTTTTTCCTTTTAATTATAAAGTGGCGTTATATCAGCAATTAAAATGATAAAGTCCATAAAAGATCGTACATAAAATTAGAAAAGTTTTGACTTCACAAACTCACAGCATAAACTATAACAAAATTTGAACAGATGACTTTGTGTGTGACAAGTAATGACTGTCGGTATGTATGATATATTACTCGGCATACTTTGCAATGTAAAGAAGCTCAAACTCTCTAAAAATAGCTAACTCAAATTATTTTCAAATATATCGTTCTCAATTTCCTGTATAAGTCAACATTTTGATGAGATTATTAAAGTCCACCAGTTTCTTCTTCTTCCCATTTGGTCAAAATATATGAACTCAAAACTCACACAACTGCGAGAAGGAAAAAATCATTTCTTCTTTTAGGGAATACAGTTAGATGGCCAAAATACACAACATGTCTCTTACAAAGGAAAAAAATCCAAATCAAACAAACATGCAAATAAATTGATGCTCTTATTGGTAATCCTTCTATTGAACCCAAGATAGAGAAGATCAAATTTGTTAATAGCAAGACCAACAAGGTGATCAAAGTCGACCGCCTCTGGTATATGAAGGTGCTTCATCAATCGAAAATTGTGTAGCGGATGGAGGTGGTCCAGTTCATGTGGAATACACATCGTTTTGTCGTGGTTTATTCGGCTCAACCAAGCACCTGCAGAGGAGGGGCAAGAATGATGGCGCCATTTGTTTTACAAATATGATTTTATGGATGTTGAACCAACAATACTCTAGCAGGAACTATTTGTGATACTTCACCAGAAGATGTCGGCATGTTTGGTAGAGCTAAACTACGAAACAAATTGGTGCAACTTGAGTCAACACCTGATGAAAGACGTGTTTCAAATATTTTTAATTAAAAAAACAATTCTACTTTTGGGATTTTTGGTACTAAGGTGGACTATATGAAGGTTGCTTTTAGTGCACAGGTTGTTGAGCACACGAAAAAGAGGTGTTGCATTGATTCCCTGGACCTCTCACCTTACCCACTAGACTAACCACTTCCACCCTATAAGTAATAACCGCTTTTTTGTGAAGCTTATATTACTTCAGTGAATTTCATGACTAAGCACTTCGTATTTTGATGTATCCATATCTTCCAAAATATATTACATAAATGACACACAGGTAGACACGTGTCACGGTCTGGTGTACTGCTATGCATGCTTGACACGTAAGAGGACATGTGTCGCGATTCGGTGACATGCTTTGCATGCTTGACACATGCCCCTGCTGCATGTCATCGTGTGGCACCTTCCTTGTGCATGGTTGACATGTGTCTGAAACGTGTCATGTCCTGGGAACTCCTTCCCTACATGGATGCCACGTGTCCTGCGACTCATCGCGACGTGATTGGTCGCCCTCCCCTATAAATAGAACTTGTCGTTAGAGTTATTCTCATTCCAAAATTCAGTCAAGTACTAGAGAGAGATAGTGAGAGTTGCGAAGGATATTATCGATATATTACTCGGAGTTTCCGGAGTTATTATTATTTTATTAGCAGCTTCATCGGACCGAGGTAGGGAATCTCAACTTATACCCCTACCGTATTGCGTTGCCTGTTTATATGCTAGTCGTTGTACTGCTTAGATAAATTATAATTTTCGAAATGCCATTACCTTGTCGATGTTATACCTGATTTCTGCGAATTTGTAAATTGATATATGATTCAAGTGGAGATGCTGTCAAATTGTTATTTGAGTATTTGAATCATACAGAGATGCAGCTGAAATTGATATTCGAATATGTTGTTGATATCCGTGACTATGCTGGTTACATGCTATCAACTGTGTTGATTGTTGATATGTTGTTAGCATGATGATATTGTTGATATTGTTGTTCATGCACGATTTGCATGAGAAATTAAATATGAAAGTGGAAAGATAAATGGACAGGGTTAGGGATTGTACATCCCTTGGGTCAAAGACCCTTATTGCACTCGAGGCCTGGTGCAGAAAGTATTGTCGGCTTGATGGCAGTTAGGTACTCCGCTCCTAGCTGAGAGCGCGTATGCGGAGGTTGTTGGAATTATGCCCTAGAGGCAATTAATTTATTGTGACATTTAATGGATTTACTATTCATTATGTTATCGATATGGAGATATGCTAACATGAATGAAGTCCTTAGAATATAAAGGTTATATTCTTGAATATCCCTAGTCAACTATATTGATTAACAGGACGATCAACTATAGACTAGTATGGGGTTGGATTGATATGGAGATATTGACCCACCATGAGAAGGCTACATGGGAGTTATGTGAATGTCACAAGCGCTTCTCATAGTGACAATGGTGTTGTGATCCTTAGACTTGAAGTCACTAGATACTCTAGTTGTGAATTATCATGTTTTGATATCGTCAAACGTTATACCGTAACTGGGTAACTATAAAGGCTTTAATCGTACATGATATGAAGCAAGCTTAGAGATCGTAGTGATGTAGATAGGATTTTCCCCTCCCACATGACGGGAGTAAATATCCATGGCCACTCGATGAGTGAGACTTAGAAAAATGCATGGCCATGCTCAAATAAATCAATATGGTATATTGATGTTATTTGTTTATCTAAGTCTACTCACAGATCGAGAAACTATGGATTGGATATACAAGAGTGACACTCCATGTCTTGTGTCCAATCGGGATAGATGAGACAAAGGGATTATACAACACTGTAACATTGTTCACAGAGGTTAGTCAGATCACTGACATTCCTATTACTTGGGAGCATTGATGTATTGCTAGATACCGCTCAATGTTTGTAATAATTATTACTGCAACGTAATTAGGAACCTACAGGGTCACACACAATAATAATTAAGCTGGCATTATTGCTAACTAGTTGGACTAAATAGCAATAATGAATTAATTGGACCGAAGTGTAAACTGGGCTCATTAGTTGAACTAAAGAGAAATTGTGGGCTAGAATGTAACTAGTCCCACATTGGTGTATTTATGGGCAAAGGTGAATTTCTCTAGCTATATAAATAGGATTTGTAGGCTATGAGAATTCATACTCAATAAGTCCCAAATTGTTGAATTAATGGGCAAAGAGGAATTTCTCTAGCTATAAATAGGATTTATAGGCTAAGAAAAATTTAAGTTTAATTAATTCTTACACACCACAAGTTTACTAGAAAGCTAGAGAGAAAAGAAGAAAAGGAGCTTCTTCTTCCCATGAGGGTTCGGCAAACCCTAGCCGCCCCCTAGGAATCTGTCGGCCTCCTCTTGGTGCCGCCCCCTCTTGTGCTCACGGCATGGCGATGCCGTGCCCTCTCCTTGCTGCGTAGATGGATGTGATCCAGTCCGTGCACGTCCAAGTTCATCATTCTTCTCAGATTGCTAGCACCATTGGAGAAGAAGCCTGGTTGAGGTCTATTCGTGTGGATACCGTAGAGACAAAGATACTATTCTTTGTATGTGATCGTCACCAGCCATGTATGGCTGAGGTAACCTTTCTTCATTTCATCATGTTATGATGCTTCACCTGTGATCCTTGGTGGGACTTGAGTAGGATAAATTTTTGTTATTCTGCTGCATAACCTACGTCAAAACCCAACAGAGGTAGGTTGACTCACTCCTAGCTTCGAGCGCGTATGTGAGCACCCCAGGTTCCATGAAGATAATAAGACGATGAAGTAACTGCATATGCATGACTTAACATATACATGATTATATGGAACTGTGATAGCATGATGATGTGTTATGTGTACCATGAAACAATACGTGCTTGGATTGTTGTCTTGATGTTCTCTACTGAGCTTGCAGTAAGCTCACCCTAACATTTTTCAGGTGCAAGTTATAGTGGTGGTGATGGTTCGGTTCCTGAGTTGTCTTAGCTGTTTGAAGTGCTAGCATGTTTACAGCTCTTGAGAAGAACCTTGTTTTGTTTTAGTATGTAATATAGTTGGGTTGGGAACCGTTAGTAGCTCTGACTACTCTGTAATATATTTCATTTTGTGAAATAAAATTTTGAGTTATCCAGTTCAACTCTTGTTCGTTGAGTTCCTTTAATTTTATTTCAAAAAAATTCACCCCGATTTTCGGGCGTGACAACTTGGTATCAGAGCTTAGGTATACGAAATACCACGGGCTTGGGGTAATGGTTTAGGAATCTTATGTGTTATGTGTTCTATGTGCTTGACTTGATCCTACCTCATAAGTTTATATGTATGACATTTTAGATGTTATTGTTGTACATGGCTACATCAAACTTGGGGAATGGGACGAATGGAGATAGCAGTGCTTCTAATCAGGGTGCTAACCCTGATCCGATGAATGCCCTTAAGGATTTTAAGAGGCAGGATCCACCTGTTTTTCGAGGTATTCCTGACCCGGTTGCAGCTGAGCATTGGGTGAGGCAGATTGAGAAGACTTTTAATGTTATGGGAATCTTAGGGGATGAGATCAAGCTGAGGTTAGCTACTTTTCAGTTGGAAGATGAGGCTGATCTGTTGTGGTATATGGTTACCTCTAACCTAGACATATCACTAATTTCGTGGAGGACCTTCAAGACTTTGTTTTTGAAGAAGTTCTTTCCAGAGGCGGTTCGGGTAGCTAAGGCTCGTGATTTTTTGAACTTGAAGCAGGGTAGTATGTTTGTTATGATGTATGAGGTAAAGTTTACAGAGCTTTCCCGTTATGCCCCTAATATGGTATGTGACGATAACGAGACTGCTAGGTTGTTTGAGTGGAGTCTTTCTCCATCTATTCGAGGCAAGATAGCTGTTTTACACTTGGAGTCTTATTCTGAGGTTGTAGAGTCTGCTTTAGTTGCTGAGAGCAAGGTTTTCAAACCCGTGGGTCAGCATAAACCCATAGAGGGTGGGTAGACTCGACTCGTAACCCGTGACCCGAGACTCGCCCGGGTCACGTTTATCTTGAAATCATTAATTATTTACGTACACATAACTATTCACCAATGAAAAGTTAAATTTTTTGAATCTTTGATGATTAAATGCTATATTTGTGTTTATGTATATAAACTGTTTCAATGCTACCACTCCGTTTCTTCTCTTTCTCCCCCTGGGAGGAAGCACGGAAACTAAGAAAACACTACATTTTACTGTCTTTCCCCTTCTCATTTTTAGTATCCCTCCCCTGTCCCTCTCTCTCCCTCTCTACCTTGTTAAGAACAACAAAACCTCCACCCCCAGAACCAGTCCGCCACCACCACAACCAGTCATCCACCAACAACACAACTTACAGATCTAAGTAAAAAAATTACAGATCTGAATAAGAACATTGCAGATCAACTAAAAAAATACAAATCCAAGAAAAAGAAGTGACAGAGGGAGGAGGAGAAGAGAATAGGAGAAGTAGAGAAGAGGAAAATAAGAAGGGCAGAGTGGCTGTGGAATCGCCGGAGATAACAGATCTGGTCGCCATCGCCGTCGTCGTCTCATACGTGGGTCGCCGCCTCCTCCACCGTCGTCGCCGCCAGATCTGCATATGTGGGTCGCCGCCTCCCCCACCGGCGTCCTCATCTTCCACCGTTGTCAATCTCTTCGCCATCTTCTTCATCTCCTTCTCACGCTCTCTCTCTCTCTATCTGCTCCGACGGTGTCTGTGGTGGTGTCGGTGGTCAGTGGTGACGAAGATGGAGTAGGTGGTGATGAAGATGGAGGAGGTGATGGGGTGATGGTGTTTGGCGATGAGAAGAAGATAAGATAAGAGAGTTGAGAAAAAAATGAAGGAGAAGAGAAAAAATATATAGAGAGGTAGTGAGAGAAGGAGAAGATAATTGTGATGAAAAGTGGGCAGCTGAGGGGGTTTGATCGACTGAGATTTCAATTTGGGTTGGGTTGTTGTTGTTAGCGGTGGCCCACTCCTATTAATTTTATTGTAAAAGATTATTGTGGGGTATTTTTCTGAGGGTAAAATGGGTATCTCGCAATCTTAAATAGGCCAAATAAGGAAAGGGGAAGAAAGAAAGGAAACGTACTAAAATAGAAAGGGGGAGAAAGAGAAGAAACGGAGTGGTACAAGCTTTAAATTTAATTATTTTAGAAATAGTTCCAATTTACTTACTTATTTATTCATTTATATTTCTTCCTTGCATCGAGCTACTTATTTGAAGTATGGGGGCAACCTAAATTTACTAAACTAAATCCTATGTAGGATCTCTTAAATAAGTCCTTCAAAATGAAAAAGAAACTTGCATATAATCTTAATCGGTATGGTTCGTTTGATATTTACACAGTCATTGGTGCGGTTGATTGGATATTTGTCTTTATAGTTTATCTCTTAATCTTGTGATAATTTCAATGGTCACCAGTGTTTGAAGGTGGGTGACTATATTCCCTATTTTTTCGTGCACTAAAAGATAAAAACCCTAATAAAACTACACTATTTCCACAATAAGTTGACTCGGTAAACCCGCGGGTCAACTCGCGGGTCTACGGGTTTGACGGGTTTGCTGCGGGTTTGTTAGCCGCCGGGTTTTCGAGCGGGTCAACCCGATTGGCCATGTAGACTCTTAAACTCGTAGAATTTAAATGTTTACGTTCGAAATATATGGCTAGTGGGGAGGCAGTTCTAGTTTTAGATGATATCAATTAGTTAATAGTTGGGGAGACAACTGGATTGACACAAACTATAAAGCTTAATGGGTAAATAGAAATAAGTAAATATAATGAAACGAAAACAAATTTTATTTCCCAATCTCCAACCTCCTGCAATTGTTTTTGTATTCCCCAACATTTTCTCCTCCTCCTACGCATTTTTTCCTTCTTTCTCTATTTAACTTCTTCCTCTTCCTCTTCTTTGTCCGACCACCAACACCACAACCACCACCTCCTCCGCCATCTCCCTCATCTCTTCCTATATCTCTTTCCCCCTCTCTTCTCTATGTTCTCTCCGGCGAAGAAGCAACAACAGCAGCGGCAGCGAAGGCCGCTGCCTTCCCCGACGGGAAAGCCCACCACCATCACCGCCTACTTCTGTCCTTTCTCTCTGTCTCTCTCTTTACCTCTCTCTCTCTCTCTCAGTCACTCCATCTCTCTGCTCAGACCGAGAAGAAGATAGGGAGGCAGAACGAGGGTAGCAACAGCAGCAGAAGCAAGGACGCCGACATTCCACCATTTTTTCCCGCGACCTCGACGAGAGTTTCGGCCCAAGAAAAACAGAGGCACCCAGCCTCTTCCTCCCATCTCTCTATCCTCCTTAAGGACCGACCAAGCTTGGGGAAGGCTCAGTTTCACCCAGAGCTGACCGGAGAAAGCCCCGTCAAGCTCCACCTCTGGCGACGTTTTCGGCGCTTCGACCCGCTCTGTTTCTTGATCACTTATTGCGTTTCTTGGGCTAGGTATGCTCTAAATCTTCCCATAAGTCGTTATTTTTCATCAAAATCATGTATTTAGGCCTTGAATTCGTCTTTCGATCGGTGAGTTTGAGTGTTCATTTTTGGGGGGCCAAATTGCAAATTTTTGGAAAGTTGATGGGGGGTTATTTTGTTGTTTCAGAAACTTAGGGTGGAAGCAGTTGACTTTTCCTAAACTTTCTGGGGGACTAGTTGCAGTTTACAATTTCAATTTAATTAATAAACTTATTTTTTCTTTAATTTGTTTAAATTATAATTTATGATTAATAACTATATTTTTCATGAATTTGTTGAGGGTAAACATTTTGTAACAATTATAGAAGAATATATTTTCACAAGTTTTGGAATAAGTTACAATTAGTTATAAATATTTTCTCTTGAGAAACAAATAAAGGAGCTAGAATATATTGCAATGAAGTTTCTTTTCTACAAATAAATAGTTTGTTTTCATTATTAAAACAAATAAATTGGTTGAGAGTGTATTGATTAGGAGGTGTAAACTTGTAGGCGAAGAATTCATAAACAAGGGCTACATCTACTATTTCAAGCTATTTGACGTTTGGATTTGAGGTAAGTTAACATGTCTAGCGTTGCGCGCTTTTTCTTCATTCGTGTATCGCATATGTTATTTGTGAAATACTACCACATACATGCTTTATTTGAATAATTTACGTGCTTTAGAAAAATGCTACTTTGAACGAATCACATGAAAAATTGTAATCCAATATGAGAATTCGAAAGACCCCGCTAGAAGAACATCTCAATTCTATTCCAAAAACGAAGTACTAATCAAACACGACTACCATATTAGGCTCTGCTTACCTAGTTCACGGGCCACAATTATCAAAAGTATTGTACCGCTCACATGTTGGTCAAATACAAACTTCTCTCTCAATCATAAACCGAATATGATGAAGAACTGCCACACTGACTTTTCTTGAAGCTGCTTATTCTATTTTTCAGTCTTCGACGAAAAAGTCGTAATGATGTAAAACGAAAGCTGTTGTGCGTGAGTTTGTACCTTATCCCTGATACGATACGTTTCGGACATATCATGATTGGTTATTGTTATGTGGCTATGAGGCGCTGTGATGCGAACCTCCTTGTGATTGTATTATAGTTATGGATGTGCTTTTGCACATTATGAGAAAGTGGTTGTGGATTGGATATGTTCACTCCCCGTATGAACTAACTAGTAAAATGAATTCATGAACTCGATAGCTTAATATTGAGAAGAGAAAAGGCTAACCTTATGAGATATAAAGTCAAGAGTTGTGAAATATTGCAAAGTACTTCGTGTGTGATTCTCCAAGATGGTCCACGTCATTGGATTAGAAATATCGAATTTGAAATCGTCGTGGAATTTGTCTAAGCAAACAACGGTAATGTTATTCCCACATATATCTGATATTTATTACTTGAGTAGCGAACTCTTTATTCATGTCACATGCCTCATAATCTGTTTACTTGCTATGGGTGTTAGCTTACTCAACCGTTTGCTGATCATTTTCTTCAAAACTGCGTCGACTTTTGCTAATTTTAAAACTGCACCTTATCTTCCAAGGTGAGGGGACGATCACGACACTGCTGGATAGAGAGGCTTGATGCTTAGAACATCGGTCACATAGTATTTTATTATATTACTAATTAATGTACTCCTACCTTTTAAAACGCTTTCACTGTGTTATCATAAATTTTGTAATAAATTATGTGTTGAATTATCGATGCTTGTACTAACTGTGAACCGACGATCATTATCCGTTTCCGATGGAGTTCATCACCTCGGGCGGAGGCATCCAATGAATTTGGGGGGTGTTGCAAAGATGGCTTGTTTATTATTCAGGTTGTGGCTACAAGGTTGTCATCCCAGTTAGTTTTACGTTCTTTGATGTATTACTTAAGTAGTGTTGATTTTATGTTGGTTGTTTAGTTTTAGATGGTTAATCACGATGTAATAAATGATGAAAATATTACACTCGTATCTTTTATTGAATGGAATTTGAAATCTCAGGTTGTTCTTGAAAATAGTTTGGCTATTTTCAAGGCCTTGAAACTGCTTAACCTGAATGCATATTCTCAGAGGGAGTTTTTCCAGCTAACTCTCCGATTTGATTTACTTGCTCTCCTTCATATGTTTGATTATCTGTTATCAGATGATGAAAGAAAAATTGTTAAACATGTTTTCAGTCGTAATATATCATCTGTTTGACCATGATAATGCAGGAAATTTTGTTTCTAAGTTTTGCAGGATTGTTTCCTAAACTGAATTGTTTCAGATTTGGAAACACTTGAATACTTTGATCCTGTGATCAATCAGACGTGTGTGATAGCTTCTCATGGTGGTTAAATGAAATATTACAATAATATCTCTGAAGATTGTGATCATTCAGCCGTTGGAGAAGATTTCAAAGTAGTCAAACTCTGTTGCCTACAAAATAGGAAGGTTGTTGCTGAAAATCTGGAGAGATTTGCAGAGCTGTTTGAAGTATTTATAGAGCTCAAATTCGAAATAACAAGACAACGATACTCAACGGGCAAATACAGAGAAAGTATTCTGGATTGACAAGCATCAAAGAAGTTCTTCATCTCTTCCAATCCACTCACAGAAGTTCACTGCATTTCACTGCAGTTTTCTACTCTTAAGTGTTCTTCTGTATAGAGCTATATTGGTAGATCATTTCTGTATTATTTCTACATTCACTCTCAAGGATTGTTCAAAGTGAACAATAGAGAATTCTTAGTTAATCAGTTAGCTAGAGCAGGTTCTAGACAGGTTAGGGAAAACCACAAGCTGTAACAGAGTAAGGGAACTCTCTGTGCTTGAGTTCTAGGGCTTAGCTTTTGATTAATAAGAATTGAGTTGAAATTTCTGCAGGGATCTAATCCCTGAGGTAGAGACGTAGGTCCAAGTGGACTGAACTCTATAAATCACTTGTCTTGTGCATTTTCAGTTCATTTACTTTCAGAGCTTTTGCAACATACAAAAACTGTTTATTTTTCAAGGGTTTGAACTTGTTTTCAAGGCCTTGAAAAAGGCATACTTGCTCTCTACTTTCTGCATCTACTTCAAAGGCTTGAACTTGTATTCAAGGCCTTGAAATTCATTGTCTGCATAAGTGTTTCTTCTTGCTAGTAAGTTTTGCAAAAAGTTGGCATAATCTATTCAACCCCCCCCCCTTCTAGGGTATCTTAGTTGCTTATACATATGCATACTCACACTTTCAGAATTCTTATCCCTTTGCTAAAAAATAAAAATGAGGTATTTTCTTTCTAGCGCTTCAGTTTGTTTTTTAATTCTATCCAAAATGTTCCAAAAGCCAGTGAATTTTCGTCTTCCAATGTTTGTAGGTGTAGATACTGCTTTCTGACATGGCTAATCTTAGCCACGTGGCGATCATCCAGCACACCATATTGTGCTCCACACACACAGGATCACCAGCCGAGCTGATCCATGTGGGGGCTGCGAGACAGAGCCCTCGCATACCACTGCACGGGACTTGTAGGGATTTGTGGTTTGGAGGCTAGGGTAAGCCCTGTCGCGTGCGAGCCAAGCCCGCGCGCGACCTTTAGTAACTGTTTTGAGAGATCTATGGCACGAGCTCCCTAGACCCGGTCAATCCGGTCAAACCCGGTCAACCTCGTAACGGTTCCGGTACTCGCGCACCACGTGCTCTAACGGTTCCTATATACTCGGACGAACGTGCCGTTACGGTTAAGCTAATTAAGCCGCCATTAATGGGCGCATTAACTACACTACAACGGCCACGTTCTCCAGTATATATATATCGTTACTCTTTCCATACAAAGAGAACAACACTGCCATACGCGGAAGCTCTGCCAAACCTCTGTCTCTCTCTCAGACATTGCTACTGACTTACTCTCTCCCTACACACACCCCTATTCTTCCTGTGCGATCCCTGATCCACTACGTACGGTGTACACGGAGGTCTCCCTGCCGGAATCTCTTGTGCACATTTTGGTGAACCCGACGTGAACTTACCAGCAAAAGCAACCATGTCTCAGGAGGACGATGTCAGCAACCGATCGCCTTCCGCCGAAACTCCCTCAGGAGAAGAAGTCCGCCGTACTCCGACGACACCCGGCGAGGCACCGACTTTAGAGTCTTTGGACGCCACTGTCCAAAGTCAGGCAAAAGCTCTCAAGTCTCAATCTGCGCAATTGGAACGGATTTTGGTCGTTCTGAGCACCCTTGCACCAAATCCTCCACCGGTTACCGCTGTCCCTCAGGGAGGAGGTACCCCTACCGCTCCAGGATTGGGAGTATCGGCCACGCCCCCCAATCCTCATCTGCAGACTCCACCGTCGGCCACGCAGCTGCCTTCGGTCCAAGGGTCAACGGCGCAGATGCTACCCCCTGCTGCTCACGCCTCTCAGCCCACGGCTTTGGCGTCCAACCCAACTTTGCAATACACTCTGCCTCCACCAGCAACGATCTGGGGAAACGCGGGCAGTCAATACACTCCCAATCCTCCGGCGGCATATGTGTCGCCACCGCCTACGGCAACCCCTTCGCCAGCTACAGAGGGGAGCATTCCAGAATGCATGACGTCTTTGCAGAAGCGCGTGGACTCCATCTTGGCTCATCAGTCGCTCGCGGATACCATCATCCCGAAGCTAGACAACGATCCGCCCATTCCACGGGAGATCTATCTCATGCCTAACCCGGTGGGGTACAAGACTCCTAAATGGGATAAGTTCGAGGACGTCAATGGAAACGCCCATGAGCACGTCATGCGTTTCATTGATGTCATGGGTCCGTATGGAGCTGATCCCAAACTGCTGATGCGAGAATTCCCAAAGACTCTTGGGAATGTAGCATACAAATGGTACCGAACATTGGAGGCCGGATCCGTGAAGACTTGGGACGACATGGTCCAGAAGTTCTACACTAAGTTCTTCCAGATGGAGGAGAAGGTGACGATGATCCATCTCTCGCGGATGTATCAGAAACGCGAGGAGGATGGGATCACTTTCATCAAGAAATTCAGAGCGAAATCTCTGGAGTGCAAGGATCCCATGCTCGAAAGCCGACTCGTAGAGATATGCCTGCAGTGCATGCGAGATGAGTACAAGAGCATGCTAATTAATTTGCAAACACCCACGTTCTCAAAGCTCATCGAGTGCACGATGAACATCGAGCCCATCGTCGAGAGACAGAGAAAGAAGAGCGCTCCAGAACGACCTGCGAGCGGCACCACCTACAAGATCGGCAGATTCGGCTACAAGCGAGGACGCGAAGCTGAGGTCAACGCGGTTTCGCCTCAGAAACAAGCAAAAGCCGGAAACTTCGATGCACCGCCTCTGCCATGCTCGGTGGAGGAAGCAAGCGATCTCTGTAGACAGTGGCGTAAAGACGGCATCCTGCCACCGCTAGAGCAAAAACCCTCCAAGGAGATGACGAGGGACCCTAAGTGGTGCGAATACCACGGCAAGGTCATGCACCCCACAGCCGAGTGCAAGAAGCTCAGATTCGCGTTCGACCAGAAGATGAAGAACGGCGAACTCATCGTCAGCGACCACCGGAAGGATGTGCGCAACAACCCACTGCCTGCCCATACAGACTCGGGCTCAAAAGGCAAGGAGGTCGCCATGATCTCAATAGTGGACTTGGAAGAAGTCGCAGAGGATGGTCTACCCATCATTGCTGAAGTCCATGAAGAGGAAGACTATAGCATGGACACGGAGGATGAGCGTGCCGACCGCATGAAAGGGTCGCACGGCTTCAACAAATTCTTCGACGAAATGAACTTCTCCGAAAAATGCAGATCGGATATGACGAAGGCAATCTTAAGGATAGCAGAGGACTACGAAGAGGAACTTGTGGTCTCCAACGGGAAGGTCATCAGGGCGTCCCGTCCCACAGAAAAGATTATGACCTTTTCTGCCAGCGACAAGAAGACAGATGCGAGCCATCAGAGGCCCCTGTACGTGACCGCCATCATCAACGGCGTCGAATTCAAGCGAGCATTCGTCGATGGAGGAGCAGCGGTCAATGTTGTTCCACTCCACACACTGAAGCTAGCAGGGATCCCCGAGCACAAAGTGGTCAAACGTCCATCCCCGCTGGTGGGATTCGGAAGCGACTCTAGAATGACGATCGGATGGATCCGCCTAGGCGTTCAGATTGGCAAGATCAAGTGTTCGGCGAAGTTCTATGTCATAGATGCGAACACCACATATCACATGATCATCGGTCGAGCCTGGATTCATCGCTTCGACGCAATCCCTTCGACGGCTCACCAAGTGATGAAAGCTATCTGGAACGACAGGATTGTCGAGATACCAGCCTCGACTAACCCGTTCAACTTGGACGAAGCACATCTCAGCGAGGCGGTGTGGTTCACCGAGATGGCAGACGAGCAAACACCCGGACCATTCAACCCTACTCCTTTACCTCTCTGGGAGGACATCAAGGACCAGTCACCTGCAGGCGTGATGGTGACAAGGGGAGACACCGAAGAAAAGCCGCCTATCCACGAAAAGGCGCCGCGCATCGCATATCATCGCAAGAGTGTCTACACTCTGAAGAGGATCGCAAAGCACGACCCCGAGGGCAAGGAGATAGAGAGCTTCTACGCCAACGGGAAGAAATGCTATCGCATATGAAGGTGCGCGGGGACGTCCTCACACGGGCATGGGGATGTCCCTGGGCAAATCAATCAAATTGAGCAAGTTGCGCTGACAGAAGGGCCAACACAGATCGTTTCGGACGAGAAACTCAAAGAAGCACCCGAATGCATGGAAGACAGGCCGCGACCACAAAAGCAAGAGCTAAAGGAGGTGTTCCTCAGCCCGAACGAGGAAAAGAAAAGACCAGTCTTCCTGAGCGCGGACCTCACAAGCGAAGAGGAACACGGACTGCTGCAGCTCCTAACTGAATACAAGGACGTGTTCGCATGGGAATACGACGAGATGCCGGGTCTGGACACGAGCATCACCATGCACCGTTTAGACATCATCCCAGGGTCTAAACCGGTCAAGCAAAGCACCAGAAGCTTTAGGCCAGAGCTCAACGTGAAGATCAAACAGGAGATTGTCAAACTCCTAGATGCCAAGTTCATAGAGCCCAATCACCATCCCACATGGTTGGCCAACATCGTGCCAGTGGTGAAGAAGAACGGACAGCTCCGCATCTGCGTGGACTTCCGAGATCTTAATCGCTTCTGTCCTAAGGACGATTTCCCGCTGCCTAACATCGATTTGCTCATTGATTCAACAGCAGGCCATCGCATGTTCAGTTTCATGGACGGCTTCAGCGGGTACAATCAAATCAAGATGGATCCCGAAGATGCAAGGAAAACTGCATTCATCACTCCCGTGGGGGTATTCAACTATACGGTAATGCCATTCGGTCTCAAGAATGCAGGCGCAACCTATCAGCGGGCCATGATGGCCCTATTCCACGACATGATGCACAAAGAAGTGGAATTCTATGTGGATGACCTGGTAGTCAAATCCAGGCATGAAGCAGATCACCTTGCAGACCTGCGAAAGGTATTCAACAGATGCAGGAGCTTTCAACTGAAAATGAACCCCATGAAATGCGCGTTCGGCGTGACTTCGGGGAAGTTTCTGGGATGCGTAGTCCATCGCCAAGGAATTGAGCCTGACCCTGCGAAAGTGTCAGCCATCACCAGCATGACACCACCTCAAGACCAAAGTACCTTGAAAACATTCTTGGGAAAATTGTCATATCTGCGGAGATTCATCCCAGCAATCGCCGAGATTACATGCTGTTTCAGCACTCTTCTCAGGAAGGACGCCGCGTACAACTGGGCTCCTGACCATGAAGCGGCATTCGAAAAGCTAAAGGAGATACTTACATCCCCGAAGATTATGATCGCGCCTCAACTGGGATCGCCGCTGCTGCTATATCTTACATCAACAAGGAGATCTATAGGAGCACTCTTGGCCCAGGTATACGAGGGACAAGAGAGGCCTATCTATTACATCTCTCGCATTGTGCAGCCTGCTGAATCAAGGTACACGGACATCGAACGTCATTGCCTTGCCTTATTCTTCGTAATAGAGAAGTTGAGACACTATTTTGCATCGCACAAAGTAGTGGTGGTCACCAAAAGCGACCCCATAAGATACCTGCTAACCCACACTACTCCGGGCGGGAGATTGGCGAAATGGTACATGACCATCTCTCAATACGATATCACATGCGTAAAACCAAGAGCGATCAAGTCGCAGGCGGTAGCAGATCTGCTGGCACAGTTTCCTGACAACAGTCATGAACCTGTGATCGAGGAAGAACTCGAAGGCCCTGAAATCTACGCGATCGACGTGCCCTATTGGACCCTCCACTTCGACGGTTCGTCAACCAGAAAAGGTGGAGGCATTGGGATAGTCTTGACAAAGCCCGACGGGGAAGTCATACAGATGTCCGCAAAACTCAACTTCGCAGTCACGAACAACGAGGCGGAATACGAAGCTCTTATCGCGGGACTTCGTGCAGCAAAAGCTCTGGAAGTGAGCAACTTAACAGTCATGGGAGACTCCAAGCTGATTGTTAAGCAAGCCTCGGGCGAGTACGGTCTGAAGGAAATCAACCTCCTGTCATACCGCACTCTAGTGCAAAAGCTGATGCAGCAGTTCTGCGACGTGAAATACGAGCACAAGCCCCGAGCGGACAACAGGCATGCAGACGCCTTAGCAACTCTGGGATCTAAGGTCAGCATAGACAAATGCCCTGCGAGGATTTCCATCGAAGTGCGAACATCGTCGGCATTAACAGAAGATGCGTGCGACGACGAACACATGGACGACGCAGACTGGCGAAAAGCAATCCTGCAAGCTATTGCGAAAGGCACCAGTGGCGAAAGCTGGGTACTCACGAAAGGATACTGCATCCACGACAATACCCTTTACTACAAGGGTCCTGGAGGGATACTCATGCGATGTGTCTCCGAGCAAGAGGGACAACAGCTGTTAGAAAAGATTCACCAACACGCTTGCGGAGAAAGCGAGGTGTCAATCTACAGGAAAGCTCAGAGATATGGCATTCATTGGCCAGACATGTCTACAGCTGCAGCCCTGATACAAGGGAAGTGCGAAAGTTGCGCACTGATCAAGGATTCTCTACTCGTCGCTCTAACCGACGACGACACGGACTGGAGGAAGCCCTTGTTCGAATTCCTTACCCAGGGCACCGTACCTGAATCGAGAAAAGAGGCCGACAAATTGAGAAGGAAAGCTTCTCGATACACGGTTCAGGAAAACCTGCTTTGGCGAAAAGGCCACGAGGGCAACTTGCTGCGATGCCTGGACGATAGGGAAGCACAAGAAGTCATGGACCTCTCTCATCAGGTGGAACACCAGGGAGGCGCGAAATTATGCAGACAGCTCCTCTCAATCGGATACTTCTGGCCCACGATGGAAGTCGATTGCCGCACCAAGGTGCGACGCTGCCAAGAATGTCAATTCAAAGGGAACCTAGTGCACGCTCCCGCCGTGGATCTACATGCATTAGGGACGCCATGGCCATTTCACACATGGGCTTTGGATTTCATTGGCCCCATCCGACCAACGTCACATGGGAACCATTTCATTCTCACCGCAACTGAGCTGTTCACCAAATGGGTGGAAGCAATACCACTAAAGACGGCAAACGCGCTGGCTGTGGTTAACTTCATTCAGGAAAACATCGTATGCAGGTTCGGAATCCCGAATACTATTCTTTCAGATAACGGTACTCCTTTTGTTAATCGTCAGGTAGCTACGAAACTTGCGGAGTACAATATCAGGCAAATATGCTCTACTCCCTATTATCCAAAGGGAAACGGACAAGCCGAGGCGACTAACAAAACGCTGCTGAGAATTCTGAGCAAGATGGTCGCGGATGACCACAAGAAGTGGGCTGACTCTCTTAACATAGCTCTGTGGGCCTACAGGACCTCTCCAAGAACACCCACAGGAGCTTCGCCATTTCTTTTATGTTATGGGGCCGAAGCTGTAGTACCTGCGGAGGTCAGAGTTAATTCGGCACGGCTGGCCTTCCATGCGCTTTATGAAAACCAACGCGATCACGATTTAGTCTTGCTGGAAGAAAAGCGAGAACAAGCCAAAAGGACTAACAAGCGATACCAAGAAAGAATCGCTCGCGCCTACAACAAGACAGTTCAGCGGCGAGATTTCGCAGTTGGCGACCTGGTCTTGCGCGCATCCGACCACTGCATGCGAGAAGCAACTCATCCGAAGTTCGCAGCTAATTGGGAAGGACCCTTCGAAGTCACAGAAGTCTTCGATAGTGGCTACTGCAGCATACGAAGGTTGCACGGCACAGCCTCAACTCCGAGCTCAGTCAACATGCGCTGGATCAAGAAGTACTATCCTTGACTCCTCTTATTTCATACGTTTTATGATAACGTTGCTTAATATCTCATGTGGCTACGATTAATGCAATCTCCCCTCCCATATGAGAGGATTGTAATTCTACCTCTCCCATATGAGAGCGATGTAATAAAAGAATTCTCCCAAATGAGAAGTTCATATTTCTAGCCGCTTATATTGCTCTATTTTATTTAAATATCTCCGTTAACAATGATTCATTCGCTGCAAACAGCAATTCATGCAAATGTGATCTTAATTGATCATCAAAGCCTATCCCCGCGATAGCAGCAAACACAAATGCGATCTTAATTGATCATTAAAGCCTATCTCTTACGATAGCAGCCAAGTACAAAAGCGATCTTAAATTGATCATCAAAGCCTATCTCATATGATAGCAAACGCGATCTCAATCGATCATCTAAAGCCCATCTCCTACGATGGCAGCCACTACAAATGCGATCTTAATTGATCATCAAAGCCTATCTCATATGATAGCAAACGCGATCTCAATCGATCATCTAAAGCCCATCTCCTACGATGGCAGCCACTACAAATGCGATCTTAATTGATCATCAAAGCCTATCTCATATGATAGCAAACGCGATCTCAATCGATCATCTAAAGCCCATCTCCTACGATGGCAGCCACTACAAATGCGATCTTAATTGATCATCAAAGCCTATCTCATATGATAGCAAACGCGATCTCAATCGATCATCTAAAGCCCATCTCCTACGATGGCAGCCACTACAAATGCGATCTTAATTGATCATCAAAGCCTATCTCATATGATAGCAAACGCGATCTCAATCGATCATCTAAAGCCCATCTCCTACGATGGCAGCCACTACAAATGCGATCTTAATTGATCATCAAAGCCTATCTCATATGATAGCAAACGCGATCTCAATCGATCATCTAAAGCCCATCTCCTACGATGGCAGCCACTACAAATGTGATCTTAATCGATCATTAAAGCCTATCTCTTACGATAGCAGCTACCCGCAAATGCGATCTTAAGTGATCATTTAAAGCCTATCTCTTACGATAGCAGCCACTACAAATATGATCTTAAGTGATCACTAAAGCCTATCTCTTGCGGTAGCAATCAAATGCAAATGCGATCTTAAGTGATCATCTAAAGCCTATCTCCCATGGTAGCAATCAAATGCAAATGCGATCTTAAGTGATCATTAAAGCCTATCTCTTGTGATAGCAGCCAAATGCAAATGCGATCTTAAGCGATCATTAAAGCCTATCTCTTACGATAGCAGCCCAAACACAAATGCGATCTTAAGTGATCATCCGAAGCCTATCTCTCACGATAGCAATCAAATACAAATACGATCTTAAGTGATCATTAAAGCCTATCTCTTGCGATAGCACCCAAGCGAAAACACGATCTTACATGATCATCCAAAGTCTATCTTTTGCGATAAGCAGTGAAGTACAAAATGATCTCAATCGATCATCTGAAGCCTATCTATCGAAGATAGCAAGTTCTACAGATGCGATCTTATAATGGTCTTCTTAAGCCTATCTATTACGATAGCAATTTCTACGCAAAGTAATTTTGGTTAAGTACCCAAGCCCGTCTGTTATGATGACAACGCACGTGCAGAATCATTTTATTAGATCTTCCAAAGATCTATCTGCTGTGATAACAGTTTATGCGCGAGACGATCTCGAACAGTTTTCTGATAAAGCCTATCTTCTATGATAGCAATTCGCACTGCTCAATGATCTTAATTGATCTGTGGAAAATTATCTGAAATGATAGCGAAAGTTGTGAACGTGATCTCATACGATTTACAACGACCAACTACAAGCCCATCCGTCAAGATGGCACAGCTGCGAAATTACGATCTCAAATGATCTAGCGAAACGTCTGCGAATTGACATCGCATATGAGAAATCATTACATGGAATTATGCAAGGCAAAACAAGCCGAAACGCATGCGAAATTGTATTTTGTTGCAAAGAACAGATAATACAAGAGCTATTTATCATTATGAGTCAAATGACTTACACTTTATCTATCTAGATAGCAGCTTACAAGCGAAAAGCTCGCATCTAACTACACAGCCAACATGGCTTGCAATACATTCGAAAAATGGCTGATCAGCCAGCAGAGACACGGTACGGAAACCCGGACTGCAAAGAATGAACCGCCCTGGCTTCGAGCGCCGGCTACACGATGCCCAAATCTGTGGGTGACATCTGTAGCAAAGGGGATCTCGCTCTGAAAAGAGCCACATGAAACCATACGCTCGACATTCTGCTATCCGACAAGACCGTTGTCAGATAGGCTCCCCATAACATTTGCCCAAGGAGCCACCGGTTCCGGCAATCTACAGGCAAGCAGCAGCTCCAAAGGGCAAGGGCTCCTTGTAGACGGGGATGAACGCGACGGTTCATCACCCCGGGCTCACAAACATTAAAGTGACGGATTCTTCTTCATTACTGCCGAAGAAGAATCACGCCGTTCATTACGAGACGGTAGTACGGTCACTACGGCGCTGCACCTCGCCACGAGGCGGCCGGAAACATGACCTGCACACATAATACACGAAGAAAATTCTTCGAACACACATGAGGTATTATCTGCATCCTCTCTATGATGGTTATAAACAGCAATAAGCCTCATAAAGTGGATCTTGGAAACTATTTCTATAGCACAAAGCGCAAACTCAGGATTCAAAACTTGAAGTTGCCATGAATCAACGAAAAACAAGCGTTGAAGCCAGCAGTCGTAAGGACTCACGGCAAAGCACATGTTTGGGATGAAGAACCCAAATGGCAAAGACGGGGTTTATATAGGCCCTGTGGAGACTCTTCGGTTGCTTAAGATGAGTCAGCAAAATTCAAAAAGAGGGTAAGTTCAATCACTTACGCCTTGAAAAGCGGTAACAATCAATTACCCTACTAAAGGCTACGACGATTCAGTTGCGTATCCTAATAAATGACGGATAGTCATGATTCGGATGGACTTCCCAACGGAAGCGTGCTTATCTGCCGAGAAATTAGCGCGAAAATCAAGCAAAGAATCAATTGCTGATGTCATAATTGGATATGCACAGAAAATGTCCAATCAAATCCCGAAAAGGGCAAAACGGGCAAACTCATTGTTTGTTGTCAAAAAAGAGGGGGGAGAAACCCTAGCAACATTACATTAATGTTTCAAAACATTACATTAATGTCTCAGCCATTTTCCTTTCTTTTCAAAAAAAGAAAATACGAAAAGTCAAAACAAATTTTTGACTAAGGAGTCCTGGGGCTCGAACTGCTCGATCAGCCTCTCCACTTGATGCACTTCTTGCTTTAGCTGCTCGCACTTGGCATTCATTTCGTCATACAGCTTCAAAGCTTCATCAACCCTTTGCTTCTGCTGCTCCACCTTCTGCATCTCAGCTGCGAGATTCTGGTGCCCGAGATTCAAGGTTACAGCTGCGCGAATCAGTGTAACTCTGTCCTTGAGGAATTTCAAACCAAGTCTGCCTTGGACTTTGAGCACGAGATTTTGGCACATGCCACACAGCAATTCAGCACTCTGGGCCGAAATGGTCGCAGGTGTAGCCGCACATAGCTGTTCCAGTATCCAAATGGCTTCAGTAAGGAATAGCCTCCTGTCAAAAGGAACGATCTCCAGACACCTCACGAACGAGCGGGGGTATCTGAGGCGCATTCGAACCACCCAGTCTACATCGGTTTGCTTCAAACCTGAGACATCAAAAACGGGTTGTAATGTCAGAATTCGTAAGCAAATAATACGACGTGCGAATGGTAAATCTCTACTTACCAGTGCCTTCCAGAATTTGGTGAATGGAGGGAATGCGAGCCACCGGGTTGTTCGAAGACTGCCCTCGCTCCATGGCTCTCCTATCAGCTGCGAGCTCCAACCTCTCATAGTCAGGAGGAAGAATGTAGGCCGCACCAGCTGCGGTTACGTTCCCAACCTGCGAGCCCCAAATGCTCCACGCAGGAATAGGTGCTTCTGGCTCAGTCATTGCCGGAGGCACAGGAACAGCCGAAGTCGTTGGGCGAAAGACATTCTCAGGTGCGAAAACATGGGCATCACTTGTCCTTTCTTCCCCACCACCGGTACGGACACCTTCGTCCATTGGCACAGCATCAGCTTCGACATCATCGGAGAGTTCAATGACATCCTCGAGATGCTCACTTGCGTGTCCAGCAGCTGCGACGGGCTTCTCGGTATGGGAGCTCGAAATTGGAACATGGGATGCAGAAGTCTGGCTTCTCTGCTCCAGCTCAGGTTCCTCAGCATGACCTGCGATACCAAATGCGACAATATGAGGTAACTTGTGTTATAAGTTATTTCACTATCTTTGCTAAAGCTAAGAATAAGCACCTCCACGCGAAGGTGGGATTGAGGTATCCTCATCATACATTAGGGACGTGGAACCGTGCCCTATCAGTGTGTCTTCATTAAGCAAATCTTTAAGAGAGGCGTGACCTGGGATGCGAGTAAACCAGTCATGACCTTGCCTCAAGTGGCTATAGCTTAGCATGTGCATATCACTCAAAATAATTACCTGAGGGTTCTCCGCATTTGCTTACCAACCAACGGCGAATGTCAAGCTTTGACACACCGTGCTTTAATGCACCCACAATTACATCTCTATAAGTAACTGCGAGATTGAAGATCTCACCTTTGTCGCCACCCGCGATCTCTGCGAAGTCCGCTTGGACTTGCTCTAGCTCTGCTGCATCCCCTCCGGGAACCTCATCTTCCTCCTCCACATGAGGAGCCACTTCTTCGGGAAGCTCGTCTTCTTCGCCAACTGGACGCACTAAGTCGTCGACATGCTGCTCTTCGAGGCTCCGCTGCTTCACACGCTCGAGTTCCTCTTCCTCTCGCTGCCTTCTTCTTTCAGCAGCCTCCGCGGCTGTCCTCCGGGACTCAGCAAGAACATCCTCGCTTATAGGATCATCTGAAATGCCAGATTGGGCATCTCTCTTTTGCCTCTTGGTCACAAGGCCACCAACGGCTTCATCATCATCATCTGCGAATACATTTTTGGTTCAAAGAAAAGAACTGTATGGAAGTTGTGATAAAGGACAAAGCGATGCGACGGAGGTACCTCCTGACTCTTCCTCGCACATTACAACTGTTCCTTCTTCTTCTCCATTACTTGCCTGGGGCTCCTGCCTCTCTTCCTCTTCCTCTTGGTTGAATGGAACGAAGGTCTCGACTGCGAGATCTTTTCGCACCTTGCCGGGCATACGACCCTTACCTTTGTCCTTGACAGAAAGGGACCTCGCTGGGGGCGAAGCTGGAGCGCTCCTAGGGGAAGAAATCGTAATCCCCTTTTGCCTAGGCCTCTTCGCTCTCGGCGCCGCAGTCGCTGGAGGGGACGGGTCATCTCTAGGAGGAGACGGAGCCGGAGGGTTGTCTATCAGCGAGTCAGCAAAAGTATTCATGGCTGCGCGAACCTTCGTTTCAACCTCGGCATCCATCCTCCATGCTAACCGGTACGCCTCCCCCTTCCTTCTGGTGGCAACAATAGTGTCCACCAGCGCTTTGGAGCGATCACCAGCTGCGAACCTCCGCACCTGGCACTGAATAATACAGAATGAAAGCATCAGTACAAGGAAATCAAAAAGCTTAAAGCACGCGAGGAAATTGCTTACCTCAGCAAACGCCTTGCTATATTTGACGACCTGCGTGTCACCTTTCCTGATGGCATCGACTTGTTCCTTCAGAATGAAATCGGGGCACAAATGATTCTCGCGGTCCAACAACGAGTAGCAACCGTACTCAGACTCGCTCAAACTGCAATTGGGACGAAACGGAAAAGAGTTTCTCTTGATCAAGGGGGCCCTTCCTGGCTGTGCCGCCGCCTCGGTCTCCCTCCTCGTTTGCTGGGCAAGCCAGTATGCGATCCAGTTCTGGGAATAACCACCCTTGCGAGTTCCCGCAGGCTGCTCGAAGGGAAGATTGCTCATGAGGACCGTCTTGCACTCTTTTGCCAGCAAGCGCTTGTAGCACCCTCTGACGATAGACTGGGGCCAGATTGATGGGGCCACCGCATCGAAACCAAACTGAGGAGAGACCCGAGTGGGGTCAACATCCACTGTAAGCCTTTCATATCGTGGCGCGAGCTCACGAATATGCTCTGCAAGTGCAGGAAGAGAACCTCGCAGACACCAGCAAAAGAACTCACGATAGCGCTCGTGGAAATGCGATCCCTTTTCAAAGAGAAGGTCTTCTGACAAGACCATGCCTTCGGAGGGGTATAGCTTCGGAAACCACCGCACATTCTCAACACGTGTGGCGTAAGGCCTGGCAGTGAACTCCCTTCGCTTGTCGCATATCAAGCTCCAAGTGCACTTGGTGTTGCTTGCCCCAAACCATCTCGCAGCCCTTCCGCTGTTGAGCGCTTTCGTCTCGCCTGGGGGACACCACTTCTCAAGTGAGAGGGGAGTTGGAGCATAAGATGGCCAGCGCTCAAAAACCCACATTGTCAAAAAGCTGATATTGACAAAGGTCAGAACATCGAGACGGCCGCGCGATTCCTTCATCGCCAGAACCAGCTGATCCAGCCTGTAATATAGCGTGCCCAAGACCAAGGGTCCAAGTGCGACTCTCTGGCCGAGAGCGAGCCTCACCGCAAGTGGCAGCACATGGTAGAAGACCCCGTCATGGGGGTGACCATCAATCAGAAATCTCGACAGCCAAGCACAAAGAAAAGCACAAAGGGTCAGGTGATAACCCTTGCCCTCTATGTAATTCTCGGCCTCCGGGTTCGCGCTCAAAAGCTTCTTAGTAATGCTGCTGCTCGCATAGTCTCGGAAGAAGTACTGCAACCACTTGTTCCAGGTATTCTTCGCAGACGTATCAACTAGCTGCCAGTTCGGAAGAGGTTTTGTACTGGTCCACCGAGTGGAGATTTTCTTCACCTCTGCTAAGCACTCCTCCATCTGCGCGTACAAGGTTAATTCCGCAGATGTCCTTAAGTGACTCAAGGGGTCCACCTCACCCATGGGGGAAAGCTCATACAGCATTTGAACGTCCTCGAGCGTGGGGGCAGCCTCGAACTCAGCAAAGTGAAACGTGTGAGTCGCAGGCGAATAGCGGGACAGAAGGTCTAGAAGCATGGACTGATCCAACTTCACGGCAGCGCCCTTCATAGCACGAACAGCGAAGAAAATGCCGGCTTCATCAAGAGTTTCGGCGTAATTACCCAACACGTGGTCAGTCCACTCATCCATATAGTCCAGCTTCTGGACAAACGCCTGAGTAGAAATCGCAGTATATGGGAAGTGCCCGTTCTCGATTCCCAATCGAACCACATCCTCGGAGCCAACTAACTCGAGCAAGGCTGAGTTAACTGGGCGAGTCAGGGTTAACAACTGCTCAACGGGAACAGGATCAGGCATCCTCTTCGCCTTCACCCTCGCGTGGTAAAAATCTTTCCCACCCAGAAAGGGGGCTTTTCGCCACAGAGACCGCGGAAGCTCCGGCATCTCTTCATCTTCCTTGACAGGTCTGGTTACTCTTGTTTTGGCCATTCCTGCGAAAGGGCAAAAAAAGGGGGGGAGAAATACCACACCAGTCAGTTTGAATTTTGGAATTCGAGATCTATGCAACAGGAAGCAAACAGTTCCAGTGCCGATTTCAGAAATTGGGGAGTTGCAAGATCCAATATCGTTGAAAGATTAAGAACGAAGCAGGTTTAGAGATCAAAGCCTCTTCACACACTTCATGGGTTTACAGATTCAATGCGATTCAAGGCAAACACTGGTAGTTTAAATCAAGAGTAAACGAGGCCAACCTTGTTTCCTCGAAGCCTGCTTGGAGATGCACAATTGAAGAATACGATTTGCAGTCTTGAACTGATGATTGATTATCTGGATCTGCTCTCGAAGATCTCCGGGTACCATTCACTTTAAGAGAAAGAAGTGATGCTCTGCAATAATGGGATACAAGGTATTTATCCAAAAGAGTGAGGGGTTGCGTCCCTTCAGTAGTCGAATCGCAACCGTCACCGTCGTGTCGCGCAATCACAGGACGGGCTGACGTCACGCCTAAAACCCTAAAGGTCAGACGGCACGACTCTAGGGGTTTTAGGTCATAATGACACGCACGGGGGCTGAACTTACCCGTATTTGAATTGGTGCGTGACGACGACGCGCATGTTGGTTTCCGCGCATGGAAGCCTATACAGCTACAAGCCTTCACGCGCAGAAAGGGGGCTAATGTAGATACTGCTTTCTGACATGGCTAATCTTAGCCACGTGGCGATCATCCAGCACACCATATTGTGCTCCACACACACAGGATCACCAGCCGAGCTGATCCATGTGGGGGCTGCGAGACAGAGCCCTCGCATACCACTGCACGGGACTTGTAGGGATTTGTGGTTTGGAGGCTAGGGTAAGCCCTGTCGCGTGCGAGCCAAGCCCGCGCGCGACCTTTAGTAACTGTTTTGAGAGATCTATGGCACGAGCTCCCTAGACCCGGTCAATCCGGTCAAACCCGGTCAACCTCGTAACGGTTCCGGTACTCGCGCACCACGTGCTCTAACGGTTCCTATATACTCGGACGAACGTGCCGTTACGGTTAAGCTAATTAAGCCGCCATTAATGGGCGCATTAACTACACTACAACGGCCACGTTCTCCAGTATATATATATCGTTACTCTTTCCATACAAAGAGAACAACACTGCCATACGCGGAAGCTCTGCCAAACCTCTGTCTCTCTCTCAGACATTGCTACTGACTTACTCTCTCCCTACACACACCCCTATTCTTCCTGTGCGATCCCTGATCCACTACGTACGGTGTACACGGAGGTCTCCCTGCCGGAATCTCTTGTGCACAGTAGGCAACCCCATATATCTATCATGGATCTTCTCTAGCTTGACTCCACATAATGAACTGAGTGCCTTTTGCTGATGAAGTCCACATAACTGGGGAAAACTGTTGTGAATTTCTCCCTATTTATTTTTTGCAATGTTGCTTGTTTGCAGCTCTTTGGAAATGTAGCAAGGTATATCGCTTCACTATTATTAGTATTAGTGAACAGAAATCTATCATCCGCGAAGAAGTTGTGGGAGACCTATAAGCCCCCTCTCGACACGGTAACAACTGAAATAGAACAACTAGACATCGAACTCGCGAGTAGTAGTGAGATAACTTCACCACATAACAAAAAACAAATAAGAAGAGATGGGACATGTATGACCAAATTTCTCCTTGGCAGAACATAGCCTACACATTGTCCCTTTATGACAAATGAAAGTGATATAGTAGTAATACAATTATTAACAAGATTATTCCAGCGTGGCCCAAAACTAATTTTTAGGAGTACCTTAGAGTTATATTTCCACTCTACCGGCTACATGCTTTGCTGATATCCATTTTGAGTGCTATAAATCTTTCTCTGCGCTATGCCTTTCGTAGGGAAAAACCCTATTCAACCTATTACAGCCACTGTCTTTGTCATTATTTTGTAGATAACTTTGCACAGACTAATTGTTTAAAGATTTGCTAGCCTTCTTAGTTGCTTAAATTTTAGAATTTTAGCGAGTAGAGTGTGGTTGAAATCTAAGACGCGCTATTCCCCATTCGGGATTTGTAGATACACTGTCCCACCTCGTCCCCGAGGATGTGCCAGTGTTTATGAAAGAAGATGGTCATGAGCTTAGTCACCTAAAACCTCTCGAAGGGGCATCGCTCCCGCTCCCAAACATCGCTCTGGCGCTTTCGAGACCAAACCTCGGTCTAAAGGCGTTCCATAAACTAGAGAGCTCGTTTTCTTAGGCGAATTACTTTTTAAAGCTAATTTACCATTAGTTTGGACTATACTTGATGATCAATCTCGACTTATTATGTGTCAGTTTGATAATTCAACTATTTAAACATTATTCTTCCTTATTGAAGCAACCTATTTGACAAATGAATACTGACAACTCCTTTAATAAAATATATTCTCATGTGTAAATTCACATTATCATATTTAAATATTAGTTTTCTTCATAAAATTATAGTGAATAAATATTATATATAGACGCTCTCGTGACGCTCTTAAATGCAATCCTTCTGAAATTAGACGTTTTTCCGCTCTCGCTCCAGTTCGCGCTCCCGCTTCGCGCCCGCTCTAGGTGACTTAGGTCATGAGTCCTCAATTCTGAGGTCCATATGTATTACTCTTGTCGTAGAGATTCCATTGCACTCCTTTGGGTCGGTGATATCCCATTGTGTATGAAGTTGAGCATAGTGTCAACTTTCTTAAATCCACTGCAGTTATTTAACTGGTTTGGGTAACACGCAGGGATCACGATATTGTACTCTCATGAAAACAGTAGAATTTAGTATTTTTTTGGAGATATAGTTTTTGTTGTATGTATCTTTTGTTAGACTTGGAGTCTGATTTGGACCCAATCGCGAACACTATTAAATTTTAAGTATCTAATCAGTAATGGATGCTTCTTTTCACTTATTTGTTATTACTGCTCCTTGTACGAAAGGGTATTCCGGGTACGAAGGGCACCGAGCTTCCTTGAATATCGGGGGTGTTACCATACCCCTTTCATGCCTTCAATGTTGGAGTAAAAAACATTTTCCATCCCCACTTTCTTCCTTACAATGTCAAATCATGTGATTGCAATTTGGTTTCTATGAGAAAACCAAGTTGAGACAGCTTTCCTTCAGTGGCGGACACAAGGGGGGACCCCTCTAATGTACTTTATTTCCATAGTGGCCCTTTTAAAATCAATTGTTCTTAAAGAAGTGCTACTTTTTGGCCCCATCAAAATCTTGATAATTACAACTTGATCTATTAGCTTTCCGAAAAATATACATTAGTATTTACTACATACTATGTCTCATATTACTTTTGTAAATCAAATATATTGTGTAATGTAAAAATTTATTTACTCGCATTACGCCACAATGTTTTACTAATGTCTTCTTTACATAATTCAAGCTATTAGTACACTTTGATAGAAAAATTACGTGGCCCATCGTACATATTGTAACCCGGTCCCCACTCGCTTACAATCATGCGTCCGCCACTGCTTTCCTTCACTAGGTAGCGAAGGAATAGCACGTTGCATGCAGAGGAATATAAATGTATTTGAGTTACACAATAGTGTAAAAATATGAATTTCAATTTAGAAAGACGATCAAGATTTAGGGCTTTGAAACTTAAAAGTTGGATGTATAAACAAAACTTAGATATTGGAGGGCCGTGTTGAAATAAAGTACTCGAGGTAAGGAGTCTGGTATCGATGTTCTAGAAGAGAGAAAAAATACTTGGAATTTGGATGGCTCAATTCTATATTTGGGAGAACCTTCAAAATTTAGTAGTAGAAGTGATAATAAAATTAGCAGTAGTAAAAGCATTTCTAATTTTTTTGTATTTTATTTCTTGTCAAAGCTTTTAGTAGGTGAGATTACTGGCTATTACATGCTACTCCTGTCATTCAACAAAAGCCATGCCTATTTGTAAGACATTACAGCATTTACTAGCTTTCTAGTTTCAACTTTCATCACTAACACAACGTGATCTCAAGAAATTGTAGTTGTCGTTAAACAGTTATGAGCTCGTTTCATCTCCTGAAATTTCTTAATGCTTTCAATTATAGTGCTTCATCTTTACCATAAAGATCAGAAAGGAGAAAAGGGGAAATAAAGTCCTCCCGTATTACTATATTTGGATGCTTTGCAAACAATACAAGTTAATAACTTATCCAGAAAGCAGGAGAGATTAGTTTCAGATCCAACTACCACCTATCATTAAACACATCCAAGACTTCATCCAACTCATACCAAGAGACTATCTCTTGATCAGCAATGCAGATATAGAAATCAGCAGGCAATTCAAAAGGACACCTTCAATCGTTCCAATAGTATCAACATATAAGTGGTCAAGCTGAAAAGTCCAGGCCGCATGCTTCAGTTGGCATTTGGATCCAGGTGAAACAGACACTGAATAATAGGAGGAGAAAAACCACTGTTACAAACTGACCACTATATACAAAATCATCATTTTCGTATATGTATTCATTGATGTTGCATTTCAAACATACGAGGACTGGGGTCGTAACATAACCAGACGGCCCAAACACTGGAACCTATCGAAATTCTCCATTATAACATGTTCAAGTTAAAAAAGAGGAACTTCCTATAGAAATGAATATATGATTGATTGAATAATAATGCAGAACTCGGCATCTTTTTATATAGAATATTAAGAAGTTACTAGAAGCTAGGTCTAAACTAATTGCTATTTAGTCCCTATAATTCCCATATAAAACTAAATATATGATTAATTCAATAAAAATGCATGACTGTACATCTTTTCATATAGAATACTAAGAAGTTACTAGAAGCTAGGTCTAAACTAATTGCTATTTAGTCCCTATAGTTCATATACGCCCCTGCAAGATGGAGGGTCGAGACGAGACTCCAATCTTGGTCTTCAATGTAGCGCAGATGAGCTAGAGTTGTTGTTTGATTCTGGTACGCTATTGTTACCGAGCGCCATGATTTCCGATCAAGAGGGAACGAGCTTCGATCCTCTTCGGTGGCAGACAGCGACTGATAGTGTTCCAAGCTAGGGTTTTTGAACCCGTTTTGATAGCGACTATCAGTAAATCAGCGGCGACGAATGCGGCAACGCGTGCGACGTATCTGTGGATCGCCGACAGAGGATTCGGCGGCTGGACGCAGGTGCGACTAGCCTGGGAAAGGAGGCAGATCTGTGCGAGCTTGAATCCAGCAGGTGCAGCTAAGGCACTGTCGAGCGGTGCTGTGCTGACGATACGAACAGTCGGTGCGGAGCCAACGGTGAACTAGAGTGGTGGAGCCGAATTTGCCGGCGTATCAGCACAAGAAGCCTAATTTGTAGGCGTCTGAAGGGAGGACGACCACTGGATATGTGTTTTCCGACGTCGAGTTGAAGACGGCGGCTGATAACTAGGGTTTATGAAATAGAAAAAAAGAAAGCAGATTGCGAGAAAACAAAAAAGCAGGGGCTAGATCCAGCAGACGGCTAGTGCTGGTGCCGCCCGCCAGAGGCGGAAGCAAGAATTAGGTAGAGCGTAGCCGCTCTGATACCATATAGAACTAAATATATGATTGATTGAATAATAATGCAAGACTCTACATCTTTAATAGAATACTAAGAAGTTACTAGAAGATAGGTCTAAACTAATTGCTATTTAGTCCCTACAGTTCCTATACTTCCCCGCATAAGGTCTTCTCCATTAATGCCAAGCTTACACAAACACTGTAAAGAAACCAATGCATCACCAAGTTTTTTGGTAGCAAAGTTTAGAATGTAACTAGCTAGAAGATTTTCTGATATTATGGTGGTTGTCCTCTGTATCTTTCAGCACCTGAGGTTTTTATTAGGAAGGCAAGGATAACTACTGCTGCAGAAGGAGATTATGGTGGTTCAATAGCATTCTGCACATTCTGCCAAGAGAGAATGCTTCCAAGTGGTCTATCTATTGCACATTGGGCCAATAGAGATTGGTACAATACTGAAAGCAAGGCACTCTCACCGTGCAGCAAGATTCTCTGAATACAGTCATGCATTCTGCTATGAATTTATCTCATTTCCAAGTGAACTACCTAGCCCAGGGAACTGAATCGTATTGTTGCGTTATACAGCATTTTACTTGACTAATGATCATCAGCAAAGCCTAATTGCATACTAACTGTGATTTCACCATGTTCACTGTTCCATACTCCAGAACAGTAGATGCCAAAGCGAAGAAAGATAATGAAAGTTCCATTGCAAATACAATTCAGAATTGTAACCATTCTCTGATAACTGTTGTTCCAAGAATTGTTTATTCATTCCTATTGATCTCTGTACAAAAATCGTGAGAGATGCCGAAACAGAAGAGATTCAGTACTGCTTATATTCACCTATACATGGTAAATGTAATCTCCAACTACCAATGCTCCATGTCCATGAGCAGAATCACCAACTTCAAGTATTCTGATCCTTCACTTCTTTGAAATAAGGATGTGCCAGTGCATCAGAAGCTGTTATTCTTTCTAAGGGGTCTAGGTGAAGCAGACGCTGTAACGCAAAAAAGAAACAATTAGCATTCTGATGACTCAGAATTACAAGTTGTAACACAAGGAAACTTACAAGGAGAAGGTCTTTCCCAACACTGTCCAGAGTGGTCATTGCTTCGAGAAGATTCTGCATGGAGAAGAAGAATATGATATAATGCGAAAAAAGGAAAGTTCACACTTCACAGTGATTACAAAAGACCAGTAAAGATGATATACAAACCTCCAAAAGGTAATTTTCATTATCCTTGCGAGGACCCTGGAGACGAGGATTTCCAAACATTTGACCACATACATCCCTTTTTCCTTTGCGCAGAAAAGCCCTTTGAGAGAGAGTTATAGATGTTAGAATGAGCTCACTCAAAGGCCTTCAAGATATACGAACGAGCGATCAATCACTGAGTAAGAGTCTCGCCTAAGAATCGCGATCGCTCGTTTAATATCTATTTGTTCTGGGAACAGATTCTGTCCAAGCATCATATCGCAAAAGATAACACCCACAGCCCATACATCAACTGCAGGGGTGCAGCCACTAGCTGCATCATAGAAGATCTCTGGGGGATTGTACAACAGTGTCCTCTTAAAAACCTGAAGTGAGAAAAAAAAAAGGGAAAATTAGAGTTATCATGATATAGTTAACAGAAAAAAAAAGGAAAATTAGAGTAGATTTAGGGCTGAAACTTTGTACCAGGCTCCCAATTTCTCTAAAGATAGATTGTGTGGTTTTTTTGGGCTGTCCAAAGTCTGCTAGTTTCAGCTGGCGAGTTTCCGGATCTATAAGCAGATTCTGAGGGCGCAACTCTCCGTGGATTATACCGTTAGCATGACAATAAGCCACAGCACTCAAAAGCTGTGAAAGAAGAATCTGCCAATGACAAAACAAAGCAAGAGAGGGTAAGCCATGTTGTCTCTAGTGGGAAACTTTGTACAGTGTGTGGTTCAAACTCCCACCTTCATCTCCTTCGGATTCATTCTCTTATCTGGATCAGTTCCCATGTACATGTTCAGGTCAAGGCCCAAGTACTCAAAGGCAAGATACAAAGTGGTATCATCGCTTTCTACATCTACCAATCTGTTAAGCATCCATTACAGTATGTTAGGTCTCAAAGCACTAGGCCTCACAAAGATAGAAGGTTTAAGGTAACTGAGGAATACCTCAGGATATTGGCATGCTCCATTTGTCTGAATAAGGAAATTTCTCTCAATACTGAGTTCGGGACACCTACTGTTCCATTAAGATCATAGCTTTTCTTCAAAGCGACAATTTGTTGAGTCTCCATGTTGACACTCATGTGAACTGGACCAAAGCGTCCCTTAATCAGCTTTCCAACCAGGTACTGGAAAATTGGTTATCAGAAGAGTACTCAGAAGTTATGAACCAAGAAAAAGTAATCCAGGATAATATATTAATCAAATTATTATACCTTTCCAATCAAAATGTCTTCATTTTCCACTTGCTCAGCGACATGTCCCTACAATGCAAGAAAAGTTCAGAAAGAATGCTCCTCTAAACAGGATTTGCATCCATTTTATAGAGTTCAAGAGGCGTAAACATTCAAGTTCAGTTATCGTCAAGCTTTCCGCTTACAAACTTTTTCCTATTTTCAGGATGGTTCTTTTTTGTAACATAGCAAGCTATTCTTTTCCTCGATCCAGCAGTTAACTTGCGCATTCTAGAACATTTCACTTCCCAGTTATGTAGTTGTGAAAGCAAAACCAAAAAAGCAAAAGGAATGGCCAACGAAAGTGTAGGGTCAAAGTTCACGAAGATGTAGTACCAATCAAGAGACTGCAGAAGTTATGAACCAAGAAATAACACTCCAGATTGAATACCAATCAAGTTCTCTACCTTTCCAATTAAAATTTCTTTGTTTTCCCTAGATCAGTAGACTTTCTATAAACACAAAGAAAGTTAAGCGTTAATTACTCGTTGTCTAGATGAGATCTGCAGCCATTTCTACATTTTGGACATCAGAAACATTCAAGAATGAGATGTAACTCACAGAGGTGGACGCAGAGGCAGAAGTAGATGCATGTCCCGAGACGTAGGTGGTGTCAGATTCAGAGGCAGAGCCAACTCTTGGTGAAGAGACAGTCAAAGCTTCTTTGTTTTTCACTTGATCAGTAACAATTTTCTGAATACAAAGAAAGCACATATTAATAAATCATTGTAAGTGAGAACTGCAACCATTTTTACATTTCGAGTAGCAGAAACAATCAAGTGCAGTTTTACCTTTCCAGTCAAAATCTCTTTTCTTTCCACTTGATCAGTAACATTTTCCTAAAACCAGAAAAAAGAAGTTACAGTTTGGGCATTCAATCAGAAATTTATCCCTTCGGTTTCTTTAGTTTTGAAGGCAAATCGAATACCCCACCTGAAAACTATGTTTCCTCAAATGGCACCAATTAAATTTGCAGTTAGATACGCACTTGATCATACAAATGAAAGTGCTAATTTTAAGCTGACAAAAGGTGCAGCATAACAGTATCCTTATGTTCATGATTTAACTACCTAAATTAAGAGTCAGAGTTTCTTAAGCTCTGGCTTATCTCTCCAACTTAAAGTAGCCATTCTCAACTTAACTCTACCACCACATTGCATAACTTGTATTTCTTGTTTTAAAGCAATCAAAAGAACTGATCTAGTAAGTCCGCGTTGCCTTTATCACATACTCCTTTCTAGTAAGACTTAGTCTAACTAAAGCATAGTTAGACTAAGTCTTACTAGAAAATATGCCATGTTACATGCCTTCAAACTTAATTACAGGATCTTACTTCTTTATCTTCTCTTAGGCATAAATACAAACAGCTCGTGAACATTGACTGATCCAAAAATCAACAAAGGAACTCAGAATAATATCAGTCAAACTATTATACCTTTTCAATCAAAACTCCTTCATTTTCCACTTGCTCACTGACATTTTCCTACAATGCAAGAAAAGTTCAAACTTAATTGCAGGATCTTGCTGCTTAAACTTTTGTCAGGCAAAAACACAAACAGCTCATGAGCATTGATTGATCCGGCAATTCATAATACATAGATACACTGCAACGAATTGCATCAACCACAAACACCATAACCGCACAATTCAAGAATGAGAGTAACTTACAGAGGTGGACGTAGAGGCGGAAGCAGATGCACGTTCAGGGATGGAGGTGGTGTCAGATCCAGAGGCAGAGCCAACTCCTGGTGAAGAGACGTCGAGAGATTCAGGTCCATGGGTAGATTCAGTTTGGGTGGTGGTGATGGAAGATGCGGAGGTCAAGGCGGAGTCAGTGGTAGGGGTAGATGCAGAGTCAGTCCCGGTGCTAGAGTCAAGACCAGGGTAGAGAGAGGTGGTGGTGGCGGAAGATGAGGCGGTAACATTTTCCTAAACACAAAGAAAGTTCAAAGAAAATGAGATCTGCAACCATTTTACATTGAGCAGCAGAAAAATTAAAGTACAGTCTTACCTTTCCAGTCAAAATTTCTTTGTTATCCTCTTGATCAGTAACATTTCCCTGAATACATAGAAAGTGTGGCGTTAGTTTCTCACTATCAAACTGTGATCAGCAGCAATTTTTACATTTCGAACAGCAGAAATAATTTAAGCAAAGCTACGGACAAGATTTTCATTAAAGAACTGTAACATTTCATGATTTGAAAGAAAACTATAACATTTCAGCGTAACGGAATCAAGGGTACAGAGGATTATAAGGGTCCAGAAACGGAATCAAAGGTTTGCAGGAAGCCATTTTGTCTCTGATAAGTCATAAAGCAACTCAAAATGTCTCAAGAACTGAGAATAATTTCGTGTTACAGGCAATAATGACTTCTAAACTTTCTTCGAATACAAAAGGGTAAGCACAGTTTAAGTATGGACTAAGTCTTTCAAGAAAATGTTAATTCCTGGAAATACACTGCAATTCACATGATCTTGCAACTTAAACTTCTCTCGGGCAAAAAGTCGAACAGTTCATGAGCATCCACTGATCCACGATTTCACTACGAGACCGAGAACATCGATTCACCCAAGAATCAAATCAACAGAGATTTGAAGAGAGTGCAGAATACAAAGATACACCAACATTAGCATCAATCACAAACACCAAAACCGCACAACTGAAGAATGAAGTGTAACCTAGAAAGGGTATTCCAATCTTATCACATTGCATTCAAGAATTAAGATCGTTTCACATGGAAGAAGACGAAACTTACATAACATCAAAAGCATCAAAAGTTCTCTCAGGCAAAAACACAAACAGTTCACGGGCATTGATTAACACCAGGAATTCACAACGAGGTCATGAACATCGATTAACCCAAGAATACATGGATCTACTGCAACGATTCGCATCAATACAAACAGCTTGTGAACATTGACTGATCCAAAAATGAAGAAAGTAACTCAGAATAATATCAATCCAACTATTATACCTTTTCAATCAAAACTCCTTTATTTTCCACTTGCTCACTGACATTTCCCTACAATGCAAGAAAAGTTCAAACTTAATTACAGGAAAAACTGCAGTTCCTTTTCATGCTCAAACTTAATTACAGTATCTTGAGCAGACTTAATTAGTATTGCTCAAACTTAAACTTTTGTCAGGCAAAAACACAAACAGTTCATGAGCATCGATTGATCCAGCAATTCGTAATACATAGATACACTGCATGACTGCAACGAGTTGCATCAACCACAAACAACCGCACAATTCAAGAATGAGATGTAACTTACAGAGGTGGACGTAGAGACGGAAGCAGATACACGTTCAGAGATGGGGGTGGTGTCATATTCAGAGGCAGAGCCAACTCCTGGTGAAGAGACGTCGAGAGATTCAGGTCCATGGGTGGATGCAGATTCAGTTTCGGTGGTGGTGATGTAAGATGTGGAGGTCAAGGCGGAGGAAGTGGTGGTGGTGGTGGTGGTAGAGGTGGAGTCGGTGGTAGGGGTAGATGCAGAGTCGATTGCGGTGGTAGAGTCAAGACCACGGTAGGGAGAAGTGGTGGTGGAGGAAGATGAGGCGGTAACATTTTCCTAAACACAAAGAAAGTTAAAAAAAATGAGATCAAGGGTTTGCAGGAAGCCATTTTGGCTCTGCTAAGTTATAAAGCAACTCAAAATGTCTCAAGAAATGAGAAGAAGTTACAGTCAACAATGACTTCCAAGAAAATGCTAATTCCTGGAAATACACAGCAATTAACACGATCTTGCAACTTAAACTTCTCTCAGGCAAAAACACAAACAGCTCATGAGCATCCAGTGATCCACGATTTCACTACGATACCAAGAACATTGATTCGCCCAAAAATCAACATAGATTTGAAGAGAGTGCAGAATACAAAGATAAACTGTAACATCAGCATCAATCATAAACAACAAAACCGCACAAACTGAAGAACGGGATGTAACTTGAGAGTCTATTCCAATCTTATCACATTGCATTCAAGAATTAAGATCGTTTCACAAGGAATGTGACGGAACTTACACAGAAACACGCGAAGGCATAAGCAGAGCAAAGAAAGAAAGCATCAAACAACTAAAAGCATCTCTCAGGCAAAAACACAAACAGTTCGCGTGCATTGATTGAAACCAGAAATTCACAATAACATCAAGAGCATCGATTAATCCAACTATCAGAGGTATTTCACGGAGAGTACAGAATACATAGATACACTGCAACGATTCGCATCAATCAGAAACACCATAATTGCACAATTCAAGAAGGAGATGTAACTTACAGAGATGGCCGTAGATGCAGAGACGGAGGTAGTGTCAGATTCGGAGGCATCGAGAGATTCTGGCCCATGGGAAGATGCAGAGTCTGTTTCGGTGGCAATGATGGGAGATGCGGTGGTCATGGCGGAGGAAGTGGTGGTGGTGGAGGTGGAGTCGGTGGTAGGGGTGAATGCAGAGTCAGTTCCGGCGGCGGAGGAAGTGGTGGCGATGGTGGCGGAAGATGAGGCGGCGGAGGAAGTGGTGGCGGTGGTGGCGGAAGATGAGGCGGTGGTGGTGGTGGTGGTGGTGGTGGTGGTGGTGGTTGAGTCAGAGGGAAAGAGATCTCTGAGATTGAGTATTTTCATGGCTGAATTACAGAGTGTGTGTGAGAGAGAGACTGTGTAGTGTACTTATAGGAGGAGAGAGGGAGAGATCTCCCGCCAGTTATTATGTGCAAGTGGCTAAAACGGCCTAACAAACTAGCACCACCAAAAAAAAAAAACTGGTACCACTAGTAGTAGTTCCAATTAACCGCATTCGGAGCTAATTTCAAAAAATAAATAAATAAATAAATAAATAAATAAATAAATAAATAAATAAAACGCATTCGGAACGGGTCGGATCTTATGTTCTGATTTCGGATCCTTTTGGTCAGATCAACAGCAATGAGCTAATGAAGAACAAATTACACTGATTCCATGGAGAAAATTTTAGATACTCCAAGAGCACCACGTAAGCACAACACTTGGTGCTTCACACCATTTATTAACTGACACGTGTCCCACTAGGATTAACCACTACCCTTATAGGTTATAGAAAAAAAAAAAAAATAGATTCCTTCTTGGCTATTTTCTCTCTCCCACTCACCCCACTTTTATTACACATGTTGAAATGTGAGTGTAGTGGAGCACCACATGGATTTGCTCTATGAGCACCTAAGAATTGCTCGATTCCATGGGTGTTCATCTTTCATAAATGCTAACAGTGAATCAAGAGAAGAGAACTTACTTTTTTTTTCTCTCATGGCACTTAAACTTTACCGATAAATGCAGTTCAGTCCATGCTCATAAGTTTATGATTTCAAAAAAATATGAAAACACCAATGGCAGAGGGGTAAAGGGATAGTGGGAGCTCCCGCTCCCTAATGTTCACATCTAAATGTCTGCTACAACCTTCAGAAAGAAAAAAAAAGGTCTGCTACAATCAATCAGAGCTTGCAACGTGACTTGGAACATATTTTGAACTTTTTGCAGTGGTAATGGTAGTAACCGCTCCCTTTGTGAGTTGTGATAGTGGCGGTTCCCTGATGTTCAATTCAAGTACTCTACGATGCCTCTTCAACCGATAGGAGCCTGCCAGTGGCGGAGCCAGGATTTGACCGAAGGGGGGGCACAATTAATTTGTACTGTCATTAAATTCAAATAAATATCAAATGTTCACACAAAGCTTTCTGGTTCAGTTGGTAAAACTCTTACATATCGATTTCGGCCGCAAGGTTCGAATCGCCCCAGCGGCGTTTTATTTACTACTTTTTTTAATTTTTGTGGAAAAAAAAATTAAAAGCGCGCCCTGAGAGACTCGAACCTCCATCAATTTGGTGTTAAAACAAGATCTTGACCAACTGCGCTAGAGGGGCACTAATGTTGAGGGGGGGCACTTTAATATTTCTATAGAGATTGGGTTAATTTTTCTTTATAAATTAAGAGTTCTCCAGTGTTTTCGGAAAATTTTGGGGGGGGGCACGTGCCCCCCCAGGCCCCTACATGGCTCCGCCCCTGGAGCCTGCAACCTGACAAAGATTTGCAGTGGTAATGGTGGTAACTGTCACCTTGTGGGTTGTGACAGTGGCGGCTCTCTGATGTTCAATTCAAGTACAAACCATACTATGGGTTTGTTTGGATGAGCTAGAATCAGATGGAATTATATCAGTATTGCAATTGAGTGGTTGAGATGAGGAGAGAGACAGCCTCTCTCCTCATCTCAACCACTCATTCCAATAAGCTGATATAATTTAATCTGATTCTAGCTCATCCAAACACCCCCAATGCCTCTTCGAACGAACCTAGCCTGCACTTGACAAAGAGAGTCATTTTTTTTTAGTTTTCATAATGCAAGCAACCCCCTTTACTCTTCACCAGTTGGGCAGAATTACTTAGGGGCGACATTGCACTTTTTCTCGGTGGCAATGTAGTAGTGGTAATAATAGTGGTACCGGAAGATTCCCGGACTCAAGGGGATGCTATCTGCTAAAGCAAATGGGTGACTCAAAAGGAGTTAAAATCTAGCGGTTCTGTAACGAGACAGAATTAAAGAAACTGATAGAACAAAGTTAACAAGTACTTACTATTAAACATAAGTGTCTACAACGTTACAAGTTCGTACAATTCACCAAGTGTTCATCTACTTTCTCAGATTCACATCGATTGATCACATGCGACGAAACATATAAACGAGGAAGACGTCAAAAATAAACTGCCTATAAATTTATATGATATAGTTATAAGAGAAATATTGTATATAGAGGTTTCTCAAAAGTTATGATTTAATACTTACAAGCTCTTAAGTTAGTATCTTGATATTTTACAACATGTCATACATTTAGCGTTAACAATCACTTGTTGCTCAGAGTTTACAACCTCACCAGCCTTATATGTAGGATTCTAAATTTCACTGCTCAGAGGATTGTGAAGATCAGATTCACTTCCGACAAGGATGGCTTATTCAGTCCACCGAAGACAATTAGACCTTAAGTGTGGACACACCCTACTAGATCATCATTCCAATAGAGTAGTACAGTTATGATACTCAAGCTAGAACATTTTGGCTGAGGAGACCTACAAAGTCTCTACCTCTAGACCCCCGACCCATATTATAGTGAAGATCCATCCCAAATCATAAATGTAATTTTCAATTTACAAAATAATGCCAAGTATTCCATATCCCCAAATAAATTCGAGTATAGCCTTGCTTAGAAAATAAATCTTCTACAAGCAACACAATAAGCATACAACTGCTTACCTGACAAACAACTTAGCTTTCCTGATCAACGGAGGTGATTCTCTACTCCAATAGTCTCAACACAATTCAATTATACTTACTATTAACACTTGTCATCTAATGGAGGGAGAATGCACTATTCAAATGATATGCCGACTGCCCAACCCAAATTACTGTTTTGCCCCGGAAACTTAGTCTTTCAGTACAGTCCATGAATGTGCCTGAACTCTTCAATCATGCTTAATTGATAGGTCTCAGGGTTCTCTTAACTCATGCAGAAGCTCATGCAAGCCTACGTCACATGTTTTGATTAATTTCACTCAAATTCCTGTAGCTTGATAAAACTACAATTTAGTTCCCCTTACGGTTGACTTGGTCAAATTTAGCTTCAGAGATGTATAGACTAATTCCAAATTTCAAGTAATTGAAGACGAGGCATGTGGTCATGCCCTAGAATATAATCTATTTGTTCACATTTGGTTATGGTAAAATTATCAGTTTGCCCTTCTTATATAGCTCAGTCAAACTAGTCAAATATGGTCAAACTTTACCCTTGAACTCAGATCATAATACGAACAACTTCCGTGAAGGAAATTTTGATCAATTTGGCAACTTGATATGTCAAATCAGGAATTCAAACTTTGGTGTGGAACTGGTTCACATGGTCAACTTTATAGATGATTTATGATAAATTGGAAAACGATTTTTGAAAATTCGATTTCAGAAATTTAACAAATGTTTAAAGTACCTAAACCAGGTTCTATCTCCTAAATTTACCAAGTTACCAAAGAGACATTGTAAATCAAAGTTAGACAAAAACTAGGTTACAACACTTATGAATGAAGATTGGTTTCTCATAGCTCATGGAGCTCTCTTTGAGCTTGATTAGAGGAGAATTGGTGAGGAATTTGAAAATGACTCAGAGTACACATTTTGTAGTACTCATCATGATCTAACCATAGGTGATTCAAATTGTAATTCCAAGTTGGATTAAAAAAGTTATGAGGTTACACAGTTGACATGTTATAAAGTTGTTCCAGTACTTAGAAAATTTCCTAAGTTTCTAACGGTTCCACAACAATGTTCAACAGTCTTTGAGGCTAGATTTTGGAGGGTTACTTTTTGAATTAAGCTTAAAAGTTGTTATGATCTTGTAGATGGGAACTCAAAAAATATCTAAGATCAAACGTAACTCAATTACATCAATATTGAACAAGTTATGTGGATCACAGTATTGGATACATTCACATGGTACAACTTGTTACTCAAGACCATTGTTAACCTGCAACTTTGGAGCTTGTTTTGGGAAGTTAAGAGAATTATTTTCAAGAAGTAATCTACATCAATGTTGTAGTATTCGTTACAAGGGATACACATAATCAATTTTTTTCCGATTCCATCGAACATCCAACAAGATATATGAGTTGCAAGATGGTCATAAAACTTGAGTTTATTGTCTCACTACTCTATTGCCAATATTTGAGCAAGAATTCGAAATACTTTGAGATTAATTCAGGGAATCCAGTGAACATAAAACTTGTAGTACGAAATGAGGGGAGTAAGCAGCGACAACTTTCTCCCAAAACCATTAACTGAGGAATGAGTGACAATGCCATGAACATGTACTATTAACCGGCCGAACTACTTACTAATCAAACTTAGTTCAAATTTTGTTATGGGAAAGATTACAAGTCCTAAACGAGTTCTAACTTACCTAGTGACTTCAGTGATGCAATTAAAATTTAATTTGACAGTAGAACCACACTCTTCTTTAATGGATTGGCAGTAGCACCATCCCTCATTTTACATGAAGCTTCCATGGAGAGCTTTCATAACAAGTTTACATGAAGGGATGGTGCAACTGTCAAATTTGAGGAGCTCTTGGTTTCAATAGTTTTAATTTGGCATATGGTTCAATTGGATGTAAACAATGCCTTCTTTCATGGAGAGCTTTCATAACAAGTTTACATGAAGCTTCCAGAAGGTTGTTCAGCTCCCAAACACATAAGAAATCCTGTTTGTCTACTCAAAAAGGCTCTCTATGGATTGAAACAAGCATCAAGACAGTGGTTCTCAAAATTTTCTGGCACTCTCTTGCAGCTTGGCTTCTCTCAATGTAAGAGTGATTATACTTTGTTTTTGAGGCAGAGTAATAGTAGTTTCCTTCTACTATTGTTATATGTTGATGATATCTTATTGGTTAGAAACTGCAAACCTGATATATACACTTTCAAAGTTCTTTTAGATGAAAGGTTTATGCTCAAGGACCTTGGAGAGCTTCATTACTTTCTGGGATTTGAGTTCTACAGAACTGTTTCTGGGTTATTTATGAGTCAGCACAGTTTTGCTCATACTATTCTACAGGATTTCAGTTTTTTGGATTGCAAACCTGCTTCATCACCAATTCTGCCTAGCTGTCATCTAAGTTCAGTTTCAGGTGATGCATTAACTGAAGAAGGAGCCACTAGGTACGTGAAATTGATTGGGAAGTTCTTTATTTGTGCAATCAAGACCTGATCTGGCATACTCTGTGCACAAACTCTCACAATACATTGTTGCACCCACTACTGAGCATCAAGTTTCTCTCAATTATGTACTGACGTATTTAAAAGGGACCATTAACCTCAGTCTCTGCTTCTCAAATACCAAGGATCTTCATCTCACAACCTACTCTGATTCTGATTGGGAAGGGTGTCTTGACACCAGAAGATCAACCACTGGTTATCTAGTGTTTCTGGGTAAATCTCTCATCTCATGGAAGTCTAAGAAGCAGAAAGTTGTTTCTCATAGCTCTGCTGAAGCTGAATATAGGGGAATCTGCTCAGTTGCTTGTGGGATTCAATGGTTTCTGTCTTTATTTCAAGAATTACAAATTCATCTCTCTGGTCCTCAAGTGTGTTTTGTGATAGTAGTTCAACTATTCATATAGCTAGTAACCCTATCTTTCATGAACGCACCAAACATATATAGATGGATTGTCACTCTGTCAGAGATCTTGTCCAAGCAAAGGTGATTCAACTCAGTCATGTTCCAGCTCCTCTTCAGCTTGCAGAATTTCTTACAAAGGCTCTCTCAGCTCCTATCTTCCAAGGATTGATCAGCAAGTTGGCAGTTCTAGTCAGCCCTGTCCACCTTGAGGGGAGGTGTTAAAATAAGTGTATCATATCTGCATTTTTACTTCTTTTTAGTTCTTTATGTATTTTCACTTTTTCCCCTAGTATAAATACCTATTTTAAGTTGTATTCTGCCAGGTGTCCTCTTCTAGTTGGCTGCAGGATCTGTGGCCGTTAGAGAGGGTTTATAAGCCTCGGTGTGGTATCATATCAGATAAGAAATGAATTGACATTTCTTCAGCTCTCAGCTTCTTCTACCTCTTCTCTTCTTCATTTACTTTTCTTCTCTATTTTGAGCTTGATTCAACATATAGAGTATTGAAGCACTGCATGAGGTCCGAGGTTCGAATCCGACTATATGATTTAATTAAAAAAAAAGAGATATCTACCAACCTACACGTGAGATATAGCATATTAGTCACCAAAAATAAATACATAAATTTACATAATTTATGGCTTTCTCTAATTAGCGCCTTTGATGTCATATGAGTTACGCAATGGCTATTAATTAAATATTTACAGTATTGATTAATAGTTTTCAAGATTTTTTTTTTAAGATTCCTACCGTATTAATAAAATGTTTCTGATCCAATGTAGTAATAGTTGCAAGGGTATGGGTGCTAGCTCAGTTGAAGCCTCTGCATAAGGACGGGACTCCGAACCCGGCATATGATGTAATTTTCAAAAAGTAAAAAAAAATAGTAATAGTTTATTTTATTGAAAAATGAATTTTGAAATTTTACCGTTGAAAACGTGATGTGAATTATTGATTTGTTTTATGATACTTTTAAAAACTTTAAATTCGTATACTGTTGACGTTCTAAGGTCAATAGTTATTATATAATTCATATATTCCGATGAAAATTGGATCACGATTTGGTAAACAATTCGTTCAGTTGGTTTCTTTTCCAAATCGCAAATCACGATTTGGTTTGGATTTCGGTGAAAACTGTATAGAACAGAATAATTTACAGCCCTATAGGGTAGTAGCACACAAATAATGCATTGTATTATCCTATTTTCGGCTATTAGTTTAGTTGTATTAGTAGGAAGGAAATTAAATAAATACAGAGGCAAAATATACAGAGTCCCGACCTAGTGCAGTGGGCTAAATAGACAGGCACAATGCGAACTTTGTTATGAGTTTACCTCGAAGTCAAATGGCAATGAGGAGAGTAGTCCAAATATCTTATTAGATAAGGACAAAACATACAGAATTATAATTCTCTACAACTTCATAACAATTCAACATCTGAATTAAAATCGAAGAGGAGGCTCCGCAAAATTTTAGTGTAGATTTGGAATCACTTGCTACTACAACAATGATGGAGCTCGATGTTGCCATTTAGTTGAAATTTAAATGTTCTTAACGGTGAAAACATGTTTGTTTCGAATTTAAGCCTCATAGTGAAATCAGATTATTTTGAACAAAAATATTAACTTTCTCTTTTAAAATGCAACTAGCAAACCGTTCGTGCATTGCACGGAATAAATTGTACTAAGAAAATAATAATAAGAGTCCATTTGGTAATGTTATTTTTTCTTTTAGAAAGCTGTTTTCTGATGTCAAAAGTAACATTTAATGTGTTATATGTTTTCTGGACAGCAACTGCTTTCCCACCGCAATTTTTGAGAAACAGGGGAGAAGTTGCTTTTTTGAACATTCTTTTCCTGAGTTTTATTTATAGAAATTTTTATTTATAACAGTAAATTAAAGTTTATTTGTTTAATTGTATTAAAACTCTATCATGATAAATGAGTAGTAGTAACTCAATGGTAGAGCGTTTAATAGCCCTAGATGTAATACCCCGTATAATTTACAAGGGCACAATAGTAATTTAAAATCAAAATAAAGAATTCAATTGTGGAAAAATATATAAGTAAACAAATAAATAAAAAGTTCGTCAAATTTTAGCATTTTATAGATAAGAAATTATCGGGGAATTTTAAACTATTGAGTTTGTATTCGGGATAAATACGCGAGAGTTTATTTGGTTTTAGCATTTTTACCACGTGTACGACCACCGCAAAATTTAGTGTGAGTGGCACACCCAATCACCCAACCATTTGGTGTGCCACCCACACCATAAACATTCTCAGGATTGTCTTCTACAACTCAACTTCTCTTTCTCCTTCGGTGATATTTTTCACCGCCACCACAATTGTCAAACCCACCCCCACAATCATCATCATCATCTCCTACCTTTTGTCCCCTATAAAACCAACTCACCTCCTCCATCATTATCAGTTCATCATCATCTTCACCCTCATCTTTCTCCTTCTTCCTCCCCGACCACACCACCGAGAACACCGCCACCACCCTCATAACTCTCTCACCCTCTAGCCTTTGATTCCTCCCTTTCTCTCTGCCTCACTCTCTTCTCTGTCCAAAACAGAGAACCAACGAAAGCAGCAGCAGCTAGCAGTGGCCACGCAACCACCACCATCGCCGCTGCCGCCGTCGGGAAGGTGGCCGAAAAGACCCACCACCACAGCCTAGTTTCTCTCCTTCATTCCCTATCTGTTTCTCTCTCTGTCGCCATATCTTTGTTTCTCTCTGCCTCGACACAGCAGCAGGAGCAAGCAGGAGCAGCGGCGAAGAGCCACCGCTGCCGCTGCCGCCATCGGGAAGAGACCCGAGAGACCCATCAACCAACACCTTGTTCCGGTCTCTCTCAATTACTCTCTCCCTCTGTTCTAACTCAGTAGCAACACCAGAAAAAAGAAGAAACAGAGGAAGAATCAGTTCCCGAAACAGAGCACGGCCACCATCCCCGTCGGCCACCATTGTTGCCGACGGGAAGCTTGACCCAAGCGACCCAACAACCCCCGCCTCTCCAAACCACCACCAAACAACTCCTAGAGCTCCCAGGAGACGAACCCGATTCCTACCTGAAGCAAAGAGGTACTCCATCACCGGCGACGTAGAGCACTGCGCGACTCACCGTCGGCGAATTCGTATAGCTTCGTTTCTTGACCGATTCCGGCCATTCTTGGCCTAGGTACGCTCTAAATCTCGCCGTGATTCCATTTAAGCAATCAAAATCGTATATCGTATGCTTGATTCCATGTTTAGCTTGTTAAATTTGATGATTATGTAAAAGGGGGTTAAAGTGTCTTTTCCCCAAACTATTTATAGCATGACAATTATATTAAGGGGGGTGTTTATGTCGTTTCAGCATACTTTGGGGGTATTCTAGACATTTATCAATCTGCATATATAAAAATAAAATAAAAATTAGATTTTTATGTTTAAACCAATTCTAATCATATTTGTCTACATTCTAGTAAAATAAAATTATGCAAAATATTGAATTAATATGGTAAAAGTATTCGTTAATTGAATAAAATGTATTTTCTTGAAAATATATCGATTTGTTAAAATAAACATTTGTTTTGAATAAATTAGCTATTAAGTGATATCTTAGAATTAAAGTTAACGTTTCCTCAAATAATAACAAACATTTACTTGTAAGAACAATAATTTTCTAACTAAAATATTTATGTACTTTTACTAAGGATATTATAAATGTTTTCCATACTTTCTCTTATAATTTTAATAAATAAAAGTTATTTTACTCTGTAAATAGTTTCTCGGTTACTTATAAACATATATATATATATATATATGTATAGATATGTATGTATTGGTAAATAACATTTAGTAAGTATTAGAAGCTTAGGTTATGCGATTCTATATAATAATATTAAAATTTAAATCATTATCACGAGAAATGTAAGTGTTGTATGAGGGGAATTTAGTAATTTCAAATAAGACTCGTCCTGGCTTATAACAAGTCATGTTGACGTGCTTGTATAGATAAGTTTGTAATTGAATAAAGGAATGAATTGTGTAGGTGACAAGTTCGCTGACGAAGGCTACGTACCCTTCTAGGAGAACTTTACGTGCTAATTGTTGAGGCTCAAGGTAAGTAAATATGCCTAGCCTAGCGTGCCTAGCTCCATTCGTGTCGTTACATGACTTTTGACTTGTCTCAAAATATATTTTGTGCTATTACTTGTTTTACTCGAGATTTATTACGTTTTGGAAATGTGTTCTTTGAACCTGTCACACGAAGAATAATAACTCGTAAAGAACTTAAAGTGGAAATAGTTGTGCGGGAGAAGCTTATTATTGTCGAGTTGACTTCTGTCACTCGGCCTGTGATTATTATTGTCGGGTTGACTTCTGTCACTCGGCCTGTGATTATTATTGTCGAGTTGACTTATGTCACTCGGCCTGTGAATATTGTCGTGTTGACTTTGGTCACTCGGCCTGTGTATTTTAATCCGGTCGCAACCTGCCGGATCGCTCCATGTACTCACCTCTCTGACCGCAAGAAGTCTTAGGGGGCTGTCGACAGTTAAGGTCATGGTTGCTAGTGATGGTATAGTTGTGTATAGTAGTTCCTTCCTCGTATCAACAAAGTTAAAATATGGTTTTCTCTGAGAACAAGGACGTCTATGAATATAAAGGAAGACAAGATTGGGATATTATTCCCCGTTTCAAGGTCAGGAAGGAAGAGTTTGAAAGATTCAAAAGTTTAAAGCTGATTTTGTGCTTCGTTTACTCTTTTAAAGATTTAATTCCTCTTACTACTGTTTTGAGAATAAATTATGCATCATCTTCTGTTTACGAGCTAGGGTATTTATTTACTCAGCATTTCCCAGCTGACTTTAGAAACTGCGGTTCCGTTTTCTTTCCCACCGCAGGATTAGAGGAGGAAGGCTATGGTATGGATGGGTACGAGACTCACTGAGGAAGTCAGTTCACGAGTTGTAAGATAGTTTGAATAATGTAAGATAGTTTGAATAAGGCAAGAATAATGTATAATAGTCACGTATGAGGACTTGAGAAGTACTGTATTGTTTAATAATATGTAATATAAAGGTTGGACGTTTTGCTTTGGACTTTCCGCCGTTACTTTAAGCATCACCCTCCCGGTTCGCCCGAGCCGGATAAAGGGGGTGGTTGCAGGTGGTATCAGAGCATTTGATCCAGAAAAGGGAATTAAACCTGTAGGGTAACTTAAAATGCACGTAGGACAAGACAATTAAAATCGGAAAAGCCGTTCGGGTTATGGGTAGTCTAGGTATTGGTTTTGATTCTTCCCTCCCACCCTCATCTTGTCTGGAGAAGTGTTGTGTGCTTAGTTACTTGCGTACATGGTTTAGTTTGAAATGCATTTTTACTTGGTTATGGATATTTGATACATTCATAATGAAAAGATGATGGAATTTTTGGGATTTGTACTTGATGTGCTACTTTCTCTGTAGGGATGAGTTATAATATCTTGATTTGGAGACGTGAGTCAAATGTGTTTCACTGTGAACTAGCCATAAGATGCACGTTTTATGTGATAATTGTGTTAGGTATATCACTAGTTGTGATGTTACGAGATTGTTGTTAAGATTTTGCGACCATAACCAATGATACCGTAGGATGTGACTGATAGATCGTTACGATATCACTATAGGGAAGCCTGACAGGAAGATATGGCTGAAAACGTCACCATGGAGCAGTTCTTCACCCAAATGAGTCAGATGATGAACAACGGAGGTCAGACAGGGACTAATTGGGCCAAACAGGTGTCAGAAATGAACCCAAGGAATTCATAGGAAAAGAGGATCCTGTTGAATTGGAGGATTGGATCGTGGAAATGGATAAGATCCTCGAGGTGGTAGAGTGCCCTGATGAAAGGAAAGTTAACTGCGCGGCCTTCTATCTGAAGAGTGAAGCGAACCTCTGGTGGAGGAACGCCCGAGAGACTCTATTGGCCAAACCCAATTTCAACTGGGAAGCTCTTCAAGCTGCTCTCCGATCGCGTTTCTACCCTCACCATGTGAAGAGGAGCAAGGAAATGGAATTCCAAAACCTACAGCAAGGAAACGACTCTGTGACTGAGTATTTCCGCAAATTTACGGAGTTGACACGATTTGTAGGCAATATGGTACCTGATGAAGATTCCAAGATTTCCAAATTCATCGCTGGACTTCATGAAAGGCTACAAGAGACTTTGCTAAGCAGAACTTATTCTACTCTCCACGAGGCCTACGACAGAGCTGCTGACATCTGGCGAGTCCGTGTCATCCAGGATGAGAAACGCAAGAAACGCAAGTTAGAAGAGATAAAAGGAAGTAACAACAATTCCGTAAGGGGAAATCAGAGGTTTAAACCTATCAATGAAGGAGGTAACCATGTAAAATATCGAGGCAACCACCAGGACCCGGGAGCTCAAACAGTTCGTCGCTATATCTATAAGAAGTGTCAACAAAACCATCCCGGAGTGGATTGCACGGGAAATCCGGTTAACTGCAATAACTGTGGTAGGAGAGGACATCGAGCATACGAATGTCGATCTCCATCACCTTGGAACCAGCTGGAAAGCCAAGGCAGAAACTACTGGAGACAACCACAGGATGACTATCAAGGTAATTGTCAGCAGAACGGGAACAACTTTGGGCGCAACCAGCGGTTTGGGAATCAACAGAATGGTAACCGCAACAACCAAAACAATGGAGGCAATGGATATGGGAGGCAGCAGAACCACAACGGGGGCAACGCAGGACAAAAAGGAAGGCATCTTAGGATTGGGAATAATAATGCTGGATACGGGATAAACAACAATGGAGGAGGAGCAGGAGGCGCAGGAGGTCATAATGGAAATGTGGGAAGAATCGCTGTGCTGACAAGGACTGAAGCAGAAGCTGCTCATGGAATTGCTACGGGTACATTCCTTACCTGTGAATAATCGGATTTCATACTATTTGAATATGATACATCTTATTCTTACATACCCTCTAACTCGAAGAAACAACCTATTCCATCAGATACTGGAGGGTTAGTGTTTCCCGAGGATTGATTTGAGTAATGGGAACGCCACTCCCTAAGGGGGAGAGGATGCACCTCTTCGTTTAATGCCATTACGCTTTAGTACCCTTAAAACGTAGTTAACCTTGACCTTTAGTAACCAAACGAGACTATAATCACATTAGTAAGATAGACGTGATTAAGACTTTACATGATGCAATACTTGTTGCACTGCACGCATTAGATAGAAATTATTTGCTACCACTTGCTATGTGAAACTTCTTGCTTGCTATATGATCGTAAACGTGATCATTAGTTGCTTAGTAGAAAGTTTTAGCCTCAAGAATATTTGGCTGATTTTGGCTTCAAGGAAAAATGTTTAGCATCAGGAGTATTGGGCTGATTTTAGCTTCGAGGCAAAAGTTTTAGCCTCAAGAGTATTTGACTAATTTTAGCATTGAGAAAAAAGTCTTAGCATCAGAAGTATTGGACTGGTTTAAGCTTCGAGGACGAAGCTCTGTTTAAGGGGGAGAGAATGTAATACCCCGTATAATTTACAAGGGCACAATAGTAATTTAAAATCAAAATAAAGAATTCAATTGTGGAAAAATATATAAGTAAACAAATAAATAAAGTTCGTCAAATTTTAGCATTTTATAGATAAGAAATTATCGGGGAATTTTAAACTATTAAGTTTGTATTCGGGATAAATACGCGAGAGTTTATTTGGTTTTAGCATTTTTACCACGTGTACGACCACCGCAAAATTTAGTGTGAGTGGCACACCCAATCACCCAACCATTTGGTGTGCCACCCACACCATAAACTTTCTCAGGATTGTCTTCTACAACTCAACTTCTCTTTCTCCTTCGGTGATATTTTTCACCGCCACCACAATTGTCAAACCCACCCCCACAATCATCATCATCATCTCCTACCTTTTGTCCCCTATAAAACCAACTCACCTCCTCCATCATTATCAGTTCATCATCATCTTCACCCTCATCTTTCTCCTTCTTCCTCCCCGACCACACCACCGAGAACACCGCCACCACCCTCATAACTCTCTCACCCTCTAGCCTATGATTCCTCCCTTTCTCTCTGCCTCACTCTCTTCTCTGTCCAAAACAGAGACCCAACGAAAGCAGCAGCAGCTAGCAGTGGCCACGCAACCACCACCATCGCCGCTGCCGCCGTCGGGAAGGTGGCCGAAAAGACCCACCACCACAGCCTAGTTTCTCTCCTTCATTCCCTATCTGTTTCTCTCTCTGTCGCCATATCTTTGTTTCTCTCTGCCTCGACACAGCAGCAGGAGCAAGCAGGAGCAGCGGCGAAGAGCCACCGCTGCCGCTGCCGCCATCGGGAAGAGACCCGAGAGACCCATCAACAACACCTTGTTCCGGTCTCTCTCAATTACTCTCTCCCTCTGTTCTAACCCAGTAGCAACACCAGAAAAAGAAGAAACAGAGGAAGAATCAGTTCCCGAAACAGAGCACGGCCACCATCCCCGTCGGCCACCATTGTTGCCGACGGGAAGCTTGACCCAAGCGACCCAACAACCCCCGCCTCTCCAAACCACCACCAAACAACTCCTAGAGCTCCCAGGAGACGAACCCGATTCCTACCTGAAGCAAAGAGGTACTCCATCACCGGCGACGTAGAGCACTGCGCGACTCACCGTCGGCGAATTCGTATAGCTTCGTTTCTTGACCGATTCCGGCCATTCTTGGCCTAGGTACGCTCTAAATCTCGCCGTGATTCCATTTAAGCAATCAAAATCGTATATCGTATGCTTGATTCCATGTTTAGCTTGTTAAATTTGATGATTATGTAAAAGGGGGTTAAAGTGTCTTTTCCCCAAACTATTTATAGCATGACAATTATATTAAGGGGGGTGTTTATGTCGTTTCAGCATACTTTGGGGGTATTCTAGACATTTATCAATCTGCATATATAAAAATAAAATAAAAATTAGATTTTTATGTTTAAACCAATTCTAATCATATTTGTCTACATTCTAGTAAAATAAAATTATGCAAAATATTGAATTAATATGGTAAAAGTATTCGTTAATTGAATAAAATGTATTTTCTTGAAAATATATCGATTTGTTAAAATAAACATTTGTTTTGAATAAATTAGCTATTAAGTGATATCTTAGAATTAAAGTTAACGTTTCCTCAAATAATAACAAACATTTACTTGTAAGAACAATAATTTTCTAACTAAAATATTTATGTACTTTTACTAAGGATATTATAAATGTTTTCCATACTTTCTCTTATAATTTTAATAAATAAAAGTTATTTTACTCTGTAAATAGTTTCTCGGTTACTTATAAACATATATATATATATATGTATAGATATGTATGTATTGGTAAATAACATTTAGTAAGTATTAAAAGCTTAGGTTATGCGATTCTATATAATAATATTAAAATTTAAATCATTATCACGAGAAATGTAAGTGTTGTATGAGGGGAATTTAGTAATTTCAAATAAGACTCGTCCTGGCTTATAACAAGTCATGTTGACGTGCTTGTATAGATAAGTTTGTAATTGAATAAAGGAATTAATTGTGTAGGTGACAAGTTCGCTGACGAAGGCTACGTACCCTTCTAGGAGAACTTTACGTGCTAATTGTTGAGGCTCAAGGTAAGTAAATATGCCTAGCCTAGCGTGCCTAGCTCCATTCGTGTCGTTACATGACTTTTGACTTGTCTCAAAATATATTTTGTGCTATTACTTGTTTTACTCGAGATTTATTACGTTTTGGAAATGTGTTCTTTGAACCTGTCACACGAAGAATAATAACTCGTAAAGAACTTAAAGTGGAAATAGTTGTGCGGGAGAAGCTTATTATTGTCGAGTTGACTTCTGTCACTCGGCCTGTGATTATTATTGTCGGGTTGACTTCTGTCACTCGGCCTGTGATTATTATTGTCGAGTTGACTTCTGTCACTCGGCCTGTGAATATTGTCGTGTTGACTTCGGTCACTCGGCCTGTGTATTTTAATCCGGTCGCAACCTGCCGGATCGCTCCATGTACTCACCTCTCTGACCGCAAGAAGTCTTAGGGGGCTGTCGACAGTTAAGGTCATGGTTGCTAGTGATGGTATAGTTGTGTATAGTAGTTCCTTCCCCGTATCAACAAAGTTAAAATATAGTTTTCTCTGAGAACAAGGACGTCTATGAATATAAAGGAAGACAAGATTGGGATATTATTCCCCGTTTCAAGGTCAGGAAGGAAGAGTTTGAAAGATTCAGAAGTTTAAAGCTGATTTTGTGCTTCGTTTACTCTTTTAAAGATTTAATTCCTCTTACTACTGTTTTGAGAATAAATTATGCATCATCTTCTGTTTACGAGCTAGGGTATTTATTTACTCAGCATTTCCCAGCTGACTTTAGAAACTGCGGTTCCGTTTTCTTTCCCACCGCAGGATCAGAGGAGGAAGGCTGTGGTATGGATGGGTACGAGACTCACTGAGGAAGCCAGTTCACGAGTTGTAAGATAGTTTGAATAATGTAAGATAGTTTGAATAAGGCAATAATAATGTATAATAGTCACGTATGAGGACTTGAGAAGTACTGTATTGTTTAATAATATGTAATATAAAGGTTGGACGTTTTGCTTTGGACTTTCCGCCGTTACTTTAAGCATCACCCTCCCGGTTCGCCCGAGCCGGATAAAGGGGGTGGTTGCACTAGAGGTTCACCGAACTCTTCTATATGATGTAATTCTCATAAAATAAAACTCTATAATGTCTGACATTGTCATTTCGAAACTTACAGCAAATATAAAACACTAATTACTCGACACAAATTGCGAAAAATGCTTTTCTACAACATGTTTTTTTACCAAAAAAAATCGTTAAACATGTACAACTTCCCCCCTAACCAATTAACATGTTGCTCAGCAGTATCTTAACAAATAATTGTCAGTTCAGATATCCTTAAAATATGTAAGAAACTTAAATTGATAATTTATGACTCTCATGTTTAAAAGATGGTCATTTGATATTATATCTACATTTTTCCGAAAAGAATGACAGCTTGGAGTCCCGTTCGTAGATTAAGTCTATCTCATGCATAAAATTAGGAGTTCTTACAAAATTGTCCCACCCTTCTTATCTATAAATTAAAAAATAAAAGGATTATATTAAAATTTTAACTTTGTGCTATATATATATATATATACATATATATATATATTTGAGGAACGCTTTTTGCCATCTTTCGCGAAAGCAACAACTGCAAGTCTGTTTGAAATCATTATTAGTTTCCTAGCTCAATTTAGATCAATATATGTAGGTTCTGTTAATCACATACATTTTCTTTGAGGAAATATCTTTTTGAAATTAAGATTCCTAATAGAAGTGTAATTTTTATTTGATGCATCTCTAAAGAATATCAGTCAGTAGATCTCTTCATAAATATTGGAAATCTAAATGTAGAATTACCTTTTTTTTGCAAGTAGACCGTGTGCTAATGTTCGTTGGGTGGTAGACACAGGGGCAGAGCCAACCCGCGACCCGGGTAGGCACGTCCCAAAATTTTGAAAAATAACAATTTCACCCTATAATTTATTAAATGTTCAAATTGTGCTCTTGCCAAAATTACGACAGTGCTCGAGGTACTTACAAAAAACCTTGCAAAAGTGCTCCAGGTGTTTCGAATACCTGGCGGAGTGGTAGATATATAGATGCTACTTACAACATCGGTTCGATTAATTGGAACATGTGAACGCTATACACCAAGATAGGTGATAATTTCCTAAAAAGTAGGTGTGATAATTCTCTTGCTTTTTTATTTTTGAATTACACGTCAAAAACAAATTACTTGTCTCAAAACTTTTATGCAATTTTCAAAAAAGATATTGTTATTATGTGTTTTTAGTAAATTTACGGGTTTTAATCAGCATTTCAAGAAATATTAGCAATAACATTGAGTAGCATAGAGTATTTTCGAATATGACCCCAGGGCCCTCATTTTGGGAGTTACTTGTCTTCTTTCTAGGTTTAACTTAGTAAATCAAAATATAATTGTATCTGTAGCATATTCAATGTAAGAAGAGGAAGAAGATATACACCATTTTTTGTGAGAACTCAAACTAAAAGCCAACAAAGGTGTTCTGATCTCTGTCTAGCTCTTGCTCTGAAAAATCAAAATAAAGGTCACTAAAGGTGTTCCAATTTCTATTAAAGAAGTCAGATTTTGAATTAAGCAAACAATTATGCCATAGTTGTTGGAACAAACAGAAGAACTGAGAAGATGCAGATACACCAAGTAAAATATCACATGCTTTAAGTCAATTCCAAAAATTATGAAGACAGAGAAAAACAATTAATCAAATATATATATATAAAGGTCATTTTTTTTTGAGAAATTAAAATAAAGGTCATTTTTAAAAGAGCCAGATATGCAGCAAATTTGAATGAATAAAACTATATAAACTGATATTGTTACGTTTATGTAAAAACATATTACTGTCTGGATGATAGGATTACAAATAGAATTTCAAATTATTTCAAAAAAAAAACTACAATTCCCGAATTCCAAGTTTTGCAGATTGAATGGAAATTTAAAAAGAAAATCTATCACTACTTAAGCACTCAAACTTATTAAAGAAATTATAGAAAATAAAAATCATGTCAAAACAACCAATATCAACCGGATGGCCAAAAGAAAACATAAGTATTCACGAAAGCAATAAGAGTTTGAGATAGAGATTGCGGAAGTTTGAACGATTTAAAGATGTGTTCCTTTACAAAGGAACTTGTCTTAATTAATGTAAAATCTAATAATAGAATAGAAGCCAAAAGGAAGTGAATTTGCAATTCCCTGTTAAAAATAAAATGGCATAGACAAATACTTCTGATCTATTTATTTGCAACTTAAAGTCGAGAAACATTACTTGGAGCCGCTAGTAATCTAACCATTTACTCAGTAATGTCATATATCGCCAAACTTCATTCAAACTATTACATAAGTTCTACGTATCTAATGAGCTTGTATTGTTGTTTATGATCTTTACCATGGAACCAAGCCCTTTCTTCTTGCGATATTTCACAGCAGGGCAAAGCTCTAGCTGCTGGTGATAGCGCAAACATCAGAGAAAAGAGGAACCAGATCACCCACGTGTTGCTTCTACGTGACCGCTGTAATTGAAGGGGACAAACGATGCATCTCGAAAATAATAGTTCATCACAGTGCAAGTGAAACAAATAAGTGAATAGGGAGGGATATAGTGCTTTTCAGTTGGCCTCACCGTCAGAGCCGCAAAAGTACTTTGAGCCGTTGAAAACATTTAGTGCGATCCTCTGTGCAGTCCACTCTGCTAGGCAGCTTGCACTTCATTTCCATCGTCTTCATAAAACAATTGAGATCTTCTAAAAAAGGCAAAGACTATCAGTTCATAAGTAACTTTGCTACTACATTGATATCACACTATTAAACAGGGTGATATCAATACCATTCTATTTGTTGTTCCGTGTAGTAAGACACACAGAAATTGCAATTCAATCACAAAAAAGAAATCAAACTTTATCAGTTTACAAAATAGATAGATAGAGAGAGGAAGAGAGGTGAGAGAGGATGTTTCTGCTATGGAGGATTACGAATATATATAGGCAGAGAGGTTGATAGAGTTAGATCATTCAGTAAATAGTTAAGAGATAAGTAATATTAAAAATAGATTATGATGAAAGAAAAATATTATTGTGAGTTATCTTGAAAGATTGTTTATTCAAATCTCAGCATTCAAATGAGTCATTTTAAAATTTAAACTCTAACAGATTGTTTTTTCAAATATATTGATTGATATTTTAACAACTAAATGCAACTGATTTTTTTTTCAAATATATCGATGCGAGATTTAGAAAGTGAGAAAGAGATAGGGTTGTCAAATATGGAAGTTTTTGCAAACGTTCGTTCTGATATTATATATATGTTGTGAAGTGAGAAGACGAGAGAGACGAGAAACTAAAGAGAGACAAGATATAGGGAGAAGAGTATTGAGAGGTCTATTATTCTCCAACCCTAAGCCTCCTTATATAGGCTTTAGGTGGGCTTTCTGGACCAAAATATAATAATACAAAATACACCCAACTATGTGGTGGATATTCACATCAGTCCAATTACATATATCATAACACTCCCCCTTGAATATTCACCACTACGATGCCTCATTAAAACCTTGTCATGAAAAACCCAGTGGGAAAAATCAATGACTAAGGAAAAAGAGTACATCGGTGAATTCTATTTGCTCAGCATTGGTGATGACATTCTTCTGGAACGCATCTGGATAATCTTCGCAAGCCTCGTTAAAACCTTGCTAGGAAAAACCCTGTGGGACAAAAAACCGTAGCGAAGGAAAAAGAGTGCCGCGCTTTTAGCATTTCATTGGATCTCCCCCTCATTGGAACATCCTTGTACCTGACAAACAAAATCCATTGCAAAAACAACAATCTAAAAGAAATAATTAACAAACATAATTGATTAAATGCATATGCACCTAAAATTACTCGCGAGTGTACACTTTTGATTTGCTTCAGGCAAATAATATTTCTCATGGGAACCAACCTCCATGGAATTTCACAAATTTGTGATTTGTACGATCGTATTTGTAACTAGTTATATTTTTAACCCATATTTTGTTGTTCCTTAGTCCCTGACACTAAGACAACATTACATCATTCTCACCACGAGATGATTATATTAATGAGAATTATCATGACCCATATATCATGTTTCTCATTTTACAAGTCCCACGCTTAAAAGCGGACATAAACCTCGATATGAGTCCCACGCATTACAGCGGACCCTTAACATGAGTCTCACGCTTAATAGCGGACATATAATAACTACAAAGCTCCCACGCTTACCGGCGGATATGTAGTCACTGCATAGTATATAAATTCTGCTTCGGGTTGTTTGTATGCTCTACATATTCAAAATGATTGTACCCGAGCAATTTTCTATGCACTTGTTGACTTTGTTTTGGCCAATAACTATTTAGTCAACATTCTTCCCATAAAATAATCATATGATTTATATAGCGCTTCCTCAATTGTATCATCATTATTAGTTGGATCATACTATTGTATTAAGGTACCTTTAGCTACTTCCAGAGCTATTAGCCTCTTCCAGGGCTATTCAATTACCAACGTTGGTTTTGATCCATTATGATGATGTATATATGAACCCCCAAGATTTCTCCAGAATCTTGTGTTCTTAATTTGTAGAGCATTTTAACCATATCCCAAATTATTTTGGATGCTTTGATTTATGTTCCTCTTCTGGAGGATCAACATATGTACACAAGCAACCTTTTCATGCTCAAAGTGTATACCCAAACCGACACCCATTTGTCGAGAAGCTATCCATTTTATTGGAATTTTGCATTATTATATACCCGTAGAGACAATGATATTTTGGCTCACGTCATGCAATAGGACCCATTCTCCCCCTCATGACGTGAGCAATATGATCATGACCATAATGATACTTTGTAGATGCTTCAGGCATCAATTTGTCTCATATGTACTTTGTTTAACCCAATCCTCAAATTAAAATAAAAACATTGACAATAAGCAATCTCTTGGACGCCGTAGTTCTCTAATCAAAGTTTCTTCCAAGAAACCCAAAAAGAGACGTAAATGTCAATATTTTTATTAAAAAATGAGTGGTTGTAGATTCTCTCTTCAGGGAGATCTGTTATTGTTATTTTATAACTCCAGGTTATAATATTATGTTTCATAACTTCTGGTATGAAAATCACTTTTTACGCATATAAAATGCGTTTGTCCAATAAACCCTCATGGACTAAAAAAAAATACATCTTCTGGATGCTCTACTTGAATCAATAACAAGTGTATAAACAGCAAAGTACTAGACAATATTAAAAATAAATGAGTATATATGATACAAAAAAAAATAAACATAATATAACCTCTTTAGGAGGGTGGACCATTTTTAAAATTGTAGCAATCTCTTCAGGAGATAATTTATTTATAATATTTCATAACTTCAGGTTATGAAAGTCATAACTACGGGTTATGATTGATGTATTGTAATTCGTTGCTCCAAGAACAAATTACATGGCTAGAGATGTGTCTAAATAGCCACTACGAAACCTCTTCTGGAGTTTCGTTTTTTCTACCCATAATAAGTATATAAAAAAAATTGAATGCAGAAAATTAAAGTGCATAAAAGTAACATAAATTAAAGAAAACGCTACCTCTTCAGGAGGATTAAAAATAACAAGCGCTTTATGTTGTAACTTCAGGTTACAATCATATCATCTTGTGACTTCAAGTCATAAAAGAAAATATCACAACTTCAGGTTGCACTCCATTCATCACCTGACCCACAACTTCAGGTGTGGAAACGTGATTTTGTAAGCATTTAAAGCTTCAACCAAATTGTGGTTATGATTAAGACCTCTTATGGAGATCGAATAACAATATATTATGACTTCGGGTCATAAAAAAAACAATTGTAACTTCAGGTAAAAAAAATCATGTAATTCACAACTTCGGGTGTGAAAACGGTTTTTTTTTTTTTTTTTTTTTTTTTTTTGTAAGCGTATGAAACCATTAATAGTGGTCATGGGTTACGACCTCTTCCGGAAGTTCCCTTTTTTTCATTCCCAAAGTTTAAATAACTAGTCAGATGTAGAACCGACTAGGGGACCCATATATATGAAATACAACATCAATCCACATAAACATCAACTGGTAAGAAAATAGATATTCGATGTGGTAAAAGAAAAATACTTATAAACTAGGTTTTCTAGAAAAAAACATGCAACGGGTTTGGTGTATAACACATAGATCATGGATTCGGCACCACACTGATCTTTTCGATTCAATTTTGTTTTGATCTTCTTACTATGAGAGAGAGAATAAATAATACACAATCAATTGACCCGATTAGATGGTCTAGGTTTAGGGCTATGCAAAACTCATCCATTTAATTATGAAAGAGATAAAACAAAATTAAAGTAGAACAACCATGTGCCCTTGAAGCCACTACTTCTCCTTTAAGTAATCAACCGAACAAGACTATGAATGCACTAGAGAAAAAATCGTAGGTGATGGGTCCAATTAAAAACCCAAAAAGATCATGTTTTCATACTGGTAAATCAGTACAACAAATACTAATCATGATTGAATCTTTTCAAAAATAAGTGGAACGAAAATCATATATGTCGTCTGACCTTTATTAATGATCAAACAAAAATTTCATACCTGCTTTTCGCCTCTCTTGTTCATAGAGCATTCGTGCTGATAACGTGTTGTGAAGTGAGAAGACGAGAGAGACGAGAAACTAAAGAGAGACAAGATATAGGGAGAAGAGTATTGAGAGGTCTATTATTCTCCAACCCTAAGCCTCCTTATATAGGCTTTAGGTGGGCTTTCTGGACCAAAATATAATAATACAAAATACACCCAACTATGTGGTGGATATTCACATCAGTCCAATTACATATATCATAACAATATATAGATTTCACCATTTGAAGTGATATTTTTTTCATCAAATATGGATTATGCTTCAGTCATCGGTTCATCATGTATTATTCACATTTAATAGTCTTATGATGAATCAAAAGTGGGAATAGCAATGGCACTCCGCAAAACCAATGCATCTGTCATTTTGGCTTTGCGCAAGAATGTTGCTCTAAGAGCAACCCTAGTTATGTGAATCATGAGCTATTGGAGTCAACTAAAATTCCAATACAACCGAGAAGTTAGGTAATCATACAAGAAAATAGAAAAACGCACCCAACTTTTGTATAATATACGTGCCTTACCACTAGTGTTAGCTACGGGAGAACCATTAAAGGATCAAAGATGTCCATCACGCACATAAATTGAGCGAGATTGGATGACAAAGACGAACCACCATCTCTGTTAGAAAATTCAAATCATAATTCTTCATTACTTGTTCATCCCAAAAAGTCAAGATCTGCAACAACTTCTCCCCCTTAGTCAAGTTTATAAGTTATAGCAGTCAAATTTCATTTCTCACTGTTCCGTACGTTTTATTTACAAGTAAAACACTTTTGTTAGTTTGGTGTATTCATCTAGTAAATATATATTTTAACACCGTAATCAAGTGTTGTATAATGTTGTTCCTGATTACTCCATTCTCAAAAGGCTATCTATGTTATGCTAGTACTAGGGGTGCACAAGAATCCGTCAATCCGCACCGATCCGTGATGGATTGGGTCCGAAACGATCCGTGATGGATCGGACTAGGATCGAAAAATATAAATCCGATCTGATCCGTCAATCCGTTCGATCCGTTAATACTTATTATTATGTTAATTTTATTACTTTCATCAAATTAATTTGTTCTAATGCTAACTTTCACTTAGTAATATCATCACTTATTAATGTTGTGTTGGACAGTTTTTGATTTTTTATGATATAAAGAGTAAGATATTTCGTAAGTTAACTAAAAACTATACTAATTGATAATTGTATATTAGCGTTTATGTTGTTCGATTTTTTTTTGAAATATTTGCGATCCGTGGATTAACCCGGTCCGATCCCCAAAATCATGAATCCGATTGGATCCGATCCGTTTCGATCCGTAAACCGGGGCGGATTGGACTAACTCAACCTCAATCCGGACCGATCCGAGTGCACCCCTAATTTATAGCGTGAGGGTCTCGTGGTGAGTCGCCTAGGTGCTATAAGGTAGTGACACCACACTTGGTGAGGTGGCATGTGCTTATTTAAGCATCTGACACATAGGGAGGGGGTAGGTGCACTTTAGGAATATTTGGGGTTACTTGTAGGTTTTCCACACTTTTATAAATTGCATTATAACCCCTAGACTTATACCACTCATCCTCTTGACATTCTTGAAATTTCACTTTTGTAAGTGTACACACAAATTTATGCTAATGGAAACAAAAGCGAGAAATTCGGTGTCAAATATATTTTATTGATGAAAATAAGTGTAGCGGATTACAATCTCTGATAATAAATTTCTAAACAGAAATTAAATTCCCTGATTCTTCTCCTTGAACTTCGAACGAGGGCCTTGAAACTTGATCTCGGATCGAACGGATGAGCGGCCTTCGATTTTGACGAAGAACGCGATGAAGGTCTCGAAGAACACAAACTCCGAACGAGGGCTTTAGAGGCTTGATCTCGGATCGGGCGGATGAATATCTTCGATGTTGATGAAGAACCGGATGAACGCCTTGAAGAACACGAAGAACGGCTTGAAGATCTTCGAGTGTCTTGAAGAACGCGGATGGAGATCTTCAACGGCTTGAAGAACTTGATGATGATCTTCGAAGAACTCGATGAAGAACTTCGAAGGGCTTGATGATGATCTTGATGATGGATGAACTCTTCAGGGCTTCAACAGCTTGATCTTCAGAGCTCTCTCCTTCTCGCAAGATGTAATTATGTCCCATATGCCTAGGGATGGCCCCTTTATATAGGCATGGGCCGACTTGCTGGCCAAGGTAGAAAATAAATAATATTATTTATTTATTTATTTTCTGCATCAATTTGACAAGTGGCGCAACACCATTGGCCGAGCTTGCTAACCTTCATAGGTGCATGATTTTGACAAGTGGCGCAATGTGATTGGCCTTACTTGTTGTAGCCATGTCACGTAGTGACGTGGTGTCGCCATAAGCAGTCCTTGCTTGTAAATAAAGTTTTGTCTCATCTACAATTTAGTCCCTCATTGATTATTTTTTATGGGTAGTAATTTAGCAGCGAGTGCTATTTGATCCAACAATTTAATTAGGCGATAATAGACACGTGGCACTATTTTATTGGCCGCAAATTTTACGTGTCTACAGTAAGTATCAGCATGTACAGATTTAAAAATGCTACACAATAGCCACAAAGTTTTTAATTATTGTATTTAAGCCCCCCCCCCCCCCCCCCCCCCCCCCCGCTTTTTTTTTGAGGAATAGCCCCTAAAAATTTCCATTGTGGTACAAGAGCCCTCATTTGAACCCTAAAAATCCCTCTCCAAGGTAAAGTAAAGCAAAAGAACAACATTTTTAGCCTTAGGTTCATATCCGTTGGTAGTTGGTTGTGACGAATAGGCTATTTTGTTTGTATCCCTCATCGTTGAAGGCACGCCCGACATTGATTTCAGCTGAAGAAACAGTCAAATATGCATTTCAAGACTCCGACCACTAATTCAAGAATGTATTTTTTGGAATAACCTCTCTTCTGGTTACCATTTGGAGCTTATATTTGAATTATGGTAGGTTCCATTTTGGGGTTATTTCGTAAGGAAAGCGAAGGGCTCAAAGAAATAATCTAATTCGTGTATCAATGCACCTTCTTGATCTTGAGGAAGATGATACTGCAAAAGATGATATTTGATGTTTTTTGGATATGATTGTACAACAGATTATTGATTAATTTGTTCTTTGATTACCGGAATTATCATCTTGGTAAATAATGGATAGAAGGTGAGGAGAAGAGGATGGAGTCAAAAGAATATAAGAATCAAGTTGTTTCTTAGAATGTATAATTTTTGCATTTAAGTTGTTTATTCTTGGATGGGATGAAGGAAGAAGATTAAGAAAGAAGAACGAAGGATGTGAAGAGTTGAGATGTTTGAGAGAAATAACCGATCTAGAGAGAGATAAGAGAAAATGAAAGGATTATATTATATATGCGGGGAAGTGTATTTAGGTATTTTTGTATTACTCTTCATTTCTAACAAGGGGGTAAGTGCAATATCTAAAAAGTCAGAGACAATCGTGTAAGTTTCTCTTGAAAACTAAGTTGCATTTCGAGTCTCTGAATAATTTCTAAAGGTAATGGAGTTTTGTTCATCATACCAAAACTCGCAATTCTCTCAATACCATCTGTCTGGAATTTGCTATTGTTGTAGCTCCGTCTTGTGACATTCAACTATAGTTATCAAACCCGGACCGGCCGTCCGACCGGTGACCCGGCGAACAGGTCCAGGTTGCTACTCGATTTGTATTTGCCATTAACACGGTTAAAATCGACGGGTTTGTGATAAACTCGGTGACCCGATCCGAGTTAACTGGGTTGAACCAGTCCAATATTAATATATTGTAAGCATTAATAAAAATTTAAAATGTTTATTTTGACATTTTATTTAACGTTTGTGAGATTTCATTCTTAATAAATATACTAAAATGTTAAAATAACACACAAAATTCTTAATTTGAGTTACTATATGTCACATATTAATATATTTCACAATCAACATATAATGCAATATATAATTAAAAGCATTTTATTGACTCGCCGGTCCGACCGACTACCCGTCGGTTAGACCGGTGATCCGACATCTTTGTCGGGTCAACCACTGGTCCGGGTTTAATAACTACGCATTCAACCAATCCACAAGAGCAATTGCACTACCCCTTTGTGGTTGAGAAGGAATTTGGAAATGTTTCATTTCGAGTTCCTGTGACTCTTCATCAATCCATTCACTCTTGTTATTGTTAATTGATGGAATTATGACGTGAATTCTTAACACGCTTAAACGCAAGTATACGGTCAAGTAGTATATGGAGTATTTTAAGACTTCGAGTATTGAACCCAAGGTAATTTAAGATTATTAGTTAACTAGAGATTAATTCTAAGATATCTATGTAACCGGTAAAAAGATAATTGATTTTATAAGTTCGTCGCCCACAAACAAGCGACTTAAATTAACTGACTACTAACTACTTGTTTTTGTAGAATTTTCACTTTTAACGAGAATAACTTGTGATGGAATACGATTAATAAAGAAGAACTAGGCAATTGATGGTCCCTAGGGTTGTTCACGATTTCCGGATTATGCTTGTAACACTCTATGCACGTTCTAGTTACACCGGGTAATACTCATCACGATCTTCTCTCAGTCTCACATGAATTTGTGCAATCAATAACCTTCGGGTCCTCTCGGTCCACCTCCAACTACCCTTACACTCTAGTTGATTTGCTAGGCTCGTTCACGGGGTCCCGTCGGCCCACCGCTTTCACTAAGTTCTAACAAAACCAACCGAAACTACCCTCACACGGTTAATCAAGTTCCTATCTCCTCTCGGTCTCAAGAAACTACGAGATTACCTATACTATTCTTCAACACGTATCAACAAGTTCACTTTCGTGCAACCCTCTCAACAAATAATATTCTACGGGTGATCAAGCCAAGAACATTAAGAATAAAGCACAAGACTAGATAAGATAACTAGAACATTCATCGATTTAAGTCAAAGCATGCAACAAGTCGAAAATCCGGAAAATCATCCACAAACCCTAGTTTTCCATCAATCACCCAGCTTAAAATGTTTAGCTAGACATAAAAGCGTTCAACATATTCAAAACAATGAAAATTATGAAGAATAGATGAAGAAACGATGATCAAACGCTAAAATCTTCAATGTTGATGATGATCCTTGCTTCAAGCTTCGTTTCCCTTCTTCTCCAGCTCCCAAGACTCCAAAGATGCGTGAAATAACTCCCTAAGTCCGTCCCTCTATGTTAGAATAAGGTTGGAGTTTTCAAACTTTCAAGAAATAGCCGAAAAGCCCCAAAAATCTGCACTTGTCACCTCTGTTCGTGCGAACAGACGACTGTTCGTGCGAACAGTCTTTTCCCCTTGTTCGTGCGAACAACTTTGCTGTTCTTACTTTTCAACAGCTTGTTTTTCTTCATTTTTGGCCTTCAAAAATTCTTCTAAGGCATTGTGTTCGTGCGAACAAGGCTGTGTTCGCACGAACCCTTTCTCGATTCTCCACTTTTTAGCTTCTTTTCTCCATTCTTCCTCAATCGTCTCCATTCCCGAGCATATCCTTGAGCTATCCTCTTGTTCCGAAGTTCGTTTCCGCTACAAAATAATCGCCCCAAGCTCCCGGTTCCTGAAATATACAACACGAACACATACCGGAAGATCACATGCGATAATCAATGCATAAATTATACGAAAAACACCCGGATTACGAAATAAAGCTCAATAACTCAAGTATGCTCAAAACGACTAGGATTTGGTCGATTTCTCGCACAAATGCACCGAAACGCTCGCAAAACGATAGTGAATCCTAAAGAATATAACTCCTAATGCGGAGTTATCAAATTGGAAGTTCTATTCTTTTTCTGCTGTTCTTGCGAGCCTTAGTGCATGTTTGGTATCCCCGATTTTAATCAGTTTTGATTAAAATCGGCCAGTTTAATTTAATTTCGTTTGTTTCACAGTTTTGCAATACCGATTAAAATCTGTTTTGGACCAATAATCTGCAGATTATTTAATCTCCAATTTTGCAGATTCTCTCACATTCTGCAGATTTTAATCTCATACCAAACATTTTTACAATTTTCCACTACTTCAAATTTTCAGCCAGCTTATTTTTTCCAAAATATTTCAGCTGGTAATTTAGATTTTAATTTGGTACCAAACAGGCCCTTATGGAGTCAAGTCTGTAGTGGAAATTTTTGAAATTCAAGAATTCCCAATTTGTCTGAGTTTTTCGGCGGCCGAAAAATTCTTAACTTGAACATCATTTTGTAACTCAATAAATTCTTAAGCAAATTTGATTCTCATCGTTTCTTCACTCTCCCTGCATCATATAGATCATGTAAGTGCATCTAAAATGTTTGATTATTCCATCTCAAAAATTTAGTTGAAAATTTATTGGAGGAAAAAACTTAAGACATGTTTCGAAAATCAGTCATTTGACATTGAACACACTTCCACGAAGTTATAAACCAATTAAAAATTGAATATAAAATATAGTTGTGACTATTATATTGATAGCTAAATCAGGATTTCGTCGAAACGGGGGCGGGGCGGGGGGGGGGGGGGGGGGGGGGGCACAATTCCAATATTTATACTTTTATTTAAAATAACATTAAATATCAACAAATATGATATAGACCTTCTAGCTTAGCTGGTAAAGCCCTGCCTTGTTGACCCTGGCCACCAAGGTTCGAGTCTTGTGCTCGTTTTATTATTTTTGTTTGTATTTTTGTGCAGAAAGAATTTGAAACGCGCATGGTGCGGTAGTCTTGTGTTCGTTTTATTATTTTTTGTTTATATTTTTGTGCAAAAAGAATTTAAAGTTCGAACCCTCAACCTTAAGATTTTAAGTGGATGATTTTACCAAGTGCACTGTGTACGCTTTTGAAATAAGGGGGGCACTTTTATATATTTATAGAGAAACAATCAAATTTTTTTTTACAAATTAGGAGACATCTATTGTTTTCGGAAAATTTTGGGGGTGCCCGTTCCCCCCGTCCCTACATAGCTCCGCCCCTGAGCTAAATCATCCATTTGTCTCATACAAGACTTTAAAGTTTAAACTCGATAATTGATAATTTACTTTTATGTTATAAAATGATTTAGAATATATAAAGCTATAATTTTCTTACTACTGCAAGAACGGGAGTGAAATGTGTGTATTTGTATTCAAATACATATCACATCACATCAAGAGTTCATGAGCAATTATCTCATTTTGTTTGGTTAGTGTCTTTGGGAACGAGTAATATTTTATAGAGAAACCCTCTAATACTATAATGTTCAAAACAATAACTACCATTTTAATTTGATAGCGTATGTAACCAATTTTGAACTCTCTGCATCATATCTCAAGTTCGAGACCTAGAGACCCCAGAGGATATGTACGAAGTCTTCTAAAGCTAGTGTGTAAGATAGCTTTAGAAAGTGAAGAAACAATGAGACTTAGAGACCTAATCTTTTCCTTATGAGAAATGTGTGTAGGAATTATTGAGTGCAATAAAAAATGATTTTATAAGTAACGTGGGTATACTTTGAGCTAGTTTACCATGGTCACTAAAACGAGAGTAAAATACAGCTACGATGATATCTCAAGTGGTAGAGCGTTGAAAGTCCCTGCATGAGGTCTCATGTTCGAACCCGGTAGTCCGATACGATCTGATATCTAACATGATCCGATCCTAATGGAGCAGATTCAATTTGATCCGTTTACAAATGGATCGGATATCGTTAACAAATTTTGTGATCCGTGAAAATTGATCCGATCCGATTAAGTTATCATACATAATAAATTCATGATCAGATGAATAATCCGATTCAAATCAACAAAATACAGTCTTAATCCGATCCCAACTTATGGATTGAATCTAGATTTAGACCTATCCGATCAAAACCCGATTCGTTGCGATCCTAGACAAAAGCAATTTCTCAAAAAAGAAAACTCGAGTAAAATTATTGAAGTCAGGTATGGAGGTCACGTATAAAAATGTAGAAGAAGATAGAACGCGTCCTTCTTTCTCCAGCTGCATAGTTTTATATGGCTTTATGCCGATTGGTCGTCCTCTTTAATTCCCCTCTCTCTCGTCATCGTCCTCCATTGCAGTCTCTCCCACTCTCACACCCCCATCCTCCCCAATCATCCCCATACTACCCTCTCAATCCGACCAAATTTACCCACTTCCCCAATCGCCGCCCTTTCTCCTTCACTGCTTCGATCTCCTCATCACCGTCGACCATGGAGTCAGCTCCACAAGGTTACCGAAGAAACGTCGGCATCTGTCTCATCAATCCTTCCAAAAAGGTCAAACTTACTTTTTTGCCCCTCTCCCTTCTAGCTCATCTGTATCTCCGAATTTGGGTCTTTACTCACATGGGTTCTTGCAGATTTTCGCAGCTTCGAGGCTCGACGTGCCCGATTCTTGGCAGATGCCGCAGGTGATTAAAACCCCAGTTTGTTTATGCTAGAAAAATCAGATTTTGCCCATTTCATTTTCTGGGTTGCAAACTCTGATTATCTGAAAGAACTTTTGATAGAAAACCGATTACAGTATTGTCCCGCTGACACTTAGCTACCAACAATGTTGATTTTGTCATAAAACCCCCCTGCAGTTTGACTTTTACCGATATCGTGCACCATTTTGCTAAAACTGCTGGGAGCTAGTAAAAAGGTGTGCGATGTCAGTAGGTAAACTGCAGGGGGTTTTATGAAAAAAGCAATACTGTTGGTAGCTAAGTGTCGGCGAGACGATACTACCCCCGCAGTTTCACTTTTACCGAAATCACGCACCATTTTACTAAAACTGTTGTTAGCTAAGTGTAGGTAAAAGTGAAACTGCAATGGGGTTTCTGTTTGAAAAATGGTGTGCAATGTCAGTAAAAGTGAAACTTGAGGGAGTTTTCTGCAAAAAATCAACACTGTTGGTAGCTAAGTGTCAGCGAGACGATACTGCAGGGGGTTTTTTGTCAAAAGTTCTATACAAAAATAGTTAAAAATGTTTGGTTTTATGAGATGGGAAATGATTGGTTTTGGTGAACAGGGTGGAATTGATGGGAGTGAAGATCCAAGAGATGCAGCAATCAGAGAGTTAAGAGAAGAAACAGGAGTCTCTTCAGCTGAAGTTCTTGCAGAGGTTTGCACACTCCAAAATTGTCTCTTAAATAATGCTTTTAATTTTTTAAGTTCTTGATTGTTGAATATTAGCTCAACATCTATTCACTTAACGCGTTTGATTGTTGAATATTAGCTCAACATCTATCAGTCCTAGTTCCTTCTTTGGTACTATGTACATGATCTCTTTTTTTTACTTCATAGTTTATACTAGCATTTCACCTGCAGTTTGTTCATCCATCAAACATCAGAAATTCAACATTCAAAAATAAATATATATAAATACATATATATATATGTACATATTTATATGTATATATTCATTTTATATTGGGTATATATATCAATGGTGACGCGTTTTCTTTGTCCTCCAGAGATGCCTCTGAACATCGTGTCACCAACCATGGTATCTGCACACCCTTCCAATCCCAAAACCTGAATTTCAGGCAGAGGAAAAACTTCAGATTCGGTTGTTTTCCATTTGTTCTGCGAAGTTGTAGCTACCTTTAGTATGTAGCCTGTGACGACACTCGTGTCTTCTCCTCCCCCTGTTGCTATGGCCGGAATTGAAGTAAACAAATTGTGTTTTTATCATTGTAGGAAACAGTTCACAGAACAAAGAACATAACGAAATTCCTACTCCCTCCTTAACATCTCCGCTACCATATCTATGTTTTACAAAACACACACACACACAGAGTAATCTGAGTTACGATTTCAAATAACTTAGATGGTGAAGTATATTTAGTATATAATTCCTCACGAACCGTATCTGGATCCAACTCCCTGGAATCTAGCTGAAAAATCCAAGGTTTCTCTGGCAGTCATCTCCCCGATATGGAGATCGTGCTGACTATGTATGCAGCTGTCCTCTGCGGTACAAACTGGTCCATGCCATGGCCATTGTAAGTCACCCTCCCCGAGAACTAGGGTTGCCATAAGAGAAAAATAGCATCTTAAATCAGGATTCTGTTCAGGATCTAAGTTACCTGGAACGCGGATCGTTCCGGTTCGTGGAACGGGAACGGGATCGCGGAACGCCATACCCTATGGAATTCGGTACGCCAAGGGTAGGCTTCTTTGGATACCTTTATAGGAGTTTTACTATTTTCCACAAATCATGAAGTATAAAACTGCTCAATTTATACAATATTTAAAAGTCAATACTCAGGATAGGTTATATTATGCCAAAAGGATTATATAGCTACTAACCTTAAGATCAGTACCGAGCTTTCCAGCTAAAGACAACAACAACGTTGTCTTCCTAGACCTCGGGGGTCCTAAAAGCAATGTCATTCTACAGAAACGAAAAAAGATCAGCATCAAAGTTTTACTGGCTGAAATTACGGATACGTCAATGGAATGTAACTGTAAGTCAATACCGGCAAGGCTTGATGATTCCACTAGGATCACGGAGGATCGACAAAGGCTTATTTTTACTTGGAAGGATATGAATATTGTTCAACGTGAATATTGTTCAAATGGAAAGTGGAGATGTTTATAGAGAAAGTAGTAGCTTCCGGACGAACAGTTACTCACTCCAGGGGCAGGCTAGCGAGGATTTTTTTCTCGCTATCGTCGTGGGACGAAGAAGCTCTCAGATGGGCTGCCATTGAGAAGTTGCCAACTTATAACCGTATGAGGAAAGGGATACTGAAAAGTTCACTTGGTACAATCAACAAAGTCGATGTTCAGAAACTTGGGCTTATCGAAAGGAAGCAGTTGATCGAGCGGCTAGCAGGAATCGCTGATGAAGATAACGAGAGCTTCTTGTTGAAGCTCAGGAACAGAATCGACAGGTGAATCTTTTTGTTTTGTTTGTTGTTGTTTTAAATAAGTTTTGTGTTTGAATATTGGGTGATGTTTCCAGAGTTGGAATCGAATAACAACGATTGAAGTCAGATTTGAGAACCTTGAGGTTGGTGCAGAATCTGACCTCAAGGTTCTCAAATCTGACTTCAATCGTTGTTATTCGATTCCAACTCTGGAAACATCACTCAAATTTCAGACACAAAAGTTATTAAACAAAAAAAAAAAAAAAACAAAAAGACTCACCTGTCGATTCTGTTCATGAGCTTCAACAAGAAGCTCTCGTTATCTTCATCAGCGATTCCTGCTAGCCGCTCGATCAAATGCTTCCTTTCGATAAGCCCAAGTTCTGAACATCGACTTTGTTGATTGTACCAAGTGACTCTTTCAGTATCCGTTTCCGCATACGGTTATAAGTTGGCAGTTTCTCAATGGCAGCCCATCTGAGAGCTTCTTCATCCCATGACGATAGCGAGAAACATCCTTGCTAGCGTGCCCCTGGAGCGAGTAACTGTTCGTCCCGAAGCTACTACTTGTTCTATAAACATCTCCACCTTCCATTATGAGGTGTACAAAGACAATCTGTTTAAGGTGTACAAAGATGAAGCAATGGTATAAATAGAGAAACAGATTCAGTAGGGGAAGACGAAGAAAAAGATGGTGGACTATCTATAGGAGAAGAAAAAGATGGTGGACTATTTATAGGAGAAGAAAAAGATGGTGGACTATTTATTGTATAGGGAAAGAAAAAGGCACCCCATGATATTTAGGTAACTAGTAGGTTGCACGTGGACATTATACTATGACTGGCAATATTTTATTTTGTGAACTGAACTAGCTATTCAAATCTTTTAAATAAAATACGCTATTCAAATTTATTAAGTGTCTACAATTTGTTGGGCCTAAGCCGCCTAACTAATGATGAACCAACTATCGGCAACTCAGAAGTCAGAATGTGAGCTTGGTAATACCCTTTTTTTTAGCTTGGCAATACTTGTACTTCACAAGATAAAAAACTGTGACATCGGAAAAATAGCAATAGTGTTTTCCAATAAGATACAGAAAGAATACTTAGGGGAGATAACAACTTACTTCTTTGGATTGTTAGACTATTGAGCATAACTGCACAAAAATCCTCTCCACAGGTACAGTTTCAGTTCAGCGAGTACACTTTTGTCTAAGGTTTTCCTGATGCTCTACCACGAGTTAGCACCCATTTGCTGATTATGTTATATTGGGCACCTAGTAATTTCATGTACAGTCTTATATAAACAATATTTTTTTTTCTAATGATAGAAGAAAATTAGAAAAAATCGCAAACCTTCACTTCATGAATTAACATTAGGCAAAGAAAACAGTGACTATAGTGCCTCTCAATAAATAGCAACATTTTAACATACGTTATTTGCCAATTTGTTTATCACTTCTAATCATATCAATCAACCATCAGAATTCCATGATTTTAAAAGGGAGTAGAACAACACAAACTCATGAATCATATAGTATAGCTCCGGTCCAGTAATATGATGAGAACTAAAAGAAAAAGAATTCAATGCAACAAAAGTTGCCTTTTAATAAGAGAAAAGACAAAATGTGCCAGATTCATCTATCATCTCCTTGATCTCGACAGTATCTTCTGAGCCAAAAATTCCTTTCAAAGGCATGTAAGTAACCACGGAGCCATGGGTCCTGGGTGATGGACAACCGTCGTAGTCTTCAGAAGCACCCATAATTATCAATCTGAAGTGGAAAACTTTTACATAGCATAGAAAAGGAGTTCAACACTGAAAACGAAGGTTAAGTTCCTTAGGATGTGGTTCAGCCCTTCAGAGTGAACAAAGGCTTGGTTTGTGCTATATATTCCGTCAAAGCCTTAAAAATGATAGATTTGAATGTTCCAGTTCTCTTCAAAGTTCAAACTTACTTTGTGAATGCGGTTCTTCACTTTAAGCATGACATGCTCCTTCAAAAAAAATCGATGCTGTTTGTATATACACCCGTTTCAGAAGCTAATGATTCTTGGGTACATTCGGTATCACATTGCATTTATTTAAAATAAAATTATTACGAAAGTCGAAAGAGAAAGCTTTAGTTGTGACAACATACAAAATTTACTATACATACCTTAAGCGTAAATAAAGGAAACTAAGACAATTCTAAGGTATCTCATATAAGAAACAACATTTAGGCATTGGGAAAAACAAAGTCGGAAACAATGCATAAAGAACATGAAAACAAGACTGAGATCAGCCATTGCCACTGCTCAAATTAAATGATTTGTTGATTATCAAAATTGAATGTTTATGCATGATATCATATACATGAACCCTCAAGATAGTTGGGGCTTTTTTGAACTTCGGGAAAGAACAACAAAGATAATCTAATTAGCATTTTGTCATTAAAACCGACTAATCAAAATTAGCGCGATCTGCCAGAGGTCGCGTAATCTAAAAGTCAAGACGCATATGAAAATCAAAGAACAATTCAAAATTGTAAGCGCAGTCTCATTGTCTGTCTACATAAGTATCTCATTGTACACACAAGTAAAAAATATTGGTAATGATGTCGATATCAGATGGAGCCAGAACTAATTAATGTAAACATCCAAGGAAAAGGTACCAATTTCATTACAATAAGAAGAGCGAAAAATGCTTCAAGCTCTGCTCACACCATAAAAACTGCCTCGAGGAATAGAAAGATAAAACTGCATTCAGGAGATGATCATAAAGTCAAAAGTATTAGGGGACTATACAAATTCGTTTCTTGTATTATAAAAACTAAACAGATTAATATACCTACAAGTGTTTGACTTCCTTGGATCTGTGGGACTTTTAAGTGCCCGTCCAACGTGCCAAACTTATGATTGATCAAAAAACATATGACCACCTCTATATACACGGGACGTGCAACTTCTACGTATGCTTTGTTAGAGAAAACAAGCATTTAGGGATCAATCATTGAAACAAACTGCCAAATTCCTGCCTTCAAATATATGCTAAGCAAATAATGTAAAATGTGCAAGATACAGTGCTTCTTTACCATCAGACCACTGAGGCAATATCTGCATCGAGATAATTCCCCACATAGGTGTGACATCTGTTTGTTAAGATGGAATTATTTTCCTATCTTTTGTAGATCGTATCATCTTCCAAGGGAAATAGACAGATCCCTTAGAGTTCGAGTTTCGTCAAGCAAAGTTTGTACACTACATATGAACATCAAATAAAGAAGCACAGCAATTTTACATCGAAGAAATTTCGCAGGAACTATTTACACACACACACAAAATTCAAAGTAGTCGTCTAACCAATGGCGTCAAGCGAGGAAGAGTAGATACCAAGGAATTATAGACATCACTCACCATAATGCAGTCAAATATATACTTTCAGGGCTAGAACAATTAAATTTTGCAGTGAGTAATGACTAATGTAATCGGGCAAAAATTGCAAACCATTGGCGCAACGCGCAAGTGATACATATTGACTTAGAATTCGAATAGGGGCAAAAGAAAATTAATGAATCATGCTCTGCCTTGAAGTGCACTGATAAAAAGATGAACAGAGAGTTTGAGGTTTGTAGGAGAGGAGCTAAGATACAGATGAAACTTGGTGTTTTAGAGTTGAAGAAGGCAACATGTCATGAAGAAAATCATTGAAAAATCAAGTAATTATGCTCTTCCTTTAGCTTAGGTGAAAATTTACCAACCAGATTTGCCTCAGAGCTCGCAAATCAAGTGAACTGATTTACAATTGAAGACATACCAATAAAAGATAATGGTACTATACATGAGGCCAAAGAACGCACTTTTAAGTATGCCCTATTCGCTTCATCAAATCTTTAGTCATTCTGCCAAAAACTATAGTTTCGGGGAAAGGGGGGGGGGGGGGTCACCCCTGAAATTTTAGAAGATATAGACATAGTATTGCATGCGAAGCCGAGTTGAAGAACCAGGAGATTTGATAAGTTTGCAAACTTTTTAACTTAAATCAGTTAAGTAACCTTGTTTCATCAAACTGAAGGTGGATCATCCACTTTGACAGAACAAGAAACACCCAGAAACATAAACAGAGAGAGGAGCAGAGAAAGAACGAAAATAATCTTCAGCATTAGAGCCGATAAAGATATAAAAAACAAAACCTTGCAAAAAAATAAAAATAAATAATAATAATAAGAGAAGCTCTAGCAATTTGATGTACGAAAGATACAGGAAAACTACTAGATACCTTCTGCGTAAACGCCGGGGCAGAGTTACCAGAAATCGCTCAACAGGGTGCGATCTGCGATCTAGATCGCGCGATCCGAATTCGGAATCATCCGCGATCCAGATCGCTGTTTCTGGCGATCCCAACTTTTCACACATAGACCTAGGTATTTTAATATAATTTACTCTCTGACCTATATATAATTTCATCAACTAATTCACATCGTTACCCCCTACCTTTTCTTATGTATGATGGAATAACCTACAAAATTTTACCCGATAATAAATCAATAGTACTAGGCAATGCAAATATGAGTATGTATTTGGCACAATGTTCTCAAAAAGCATTTCAAACCAGACAAGCTAATCTTGTTCCAACTAATCGCTCCGAAGAAGCCTACCCCTGGCGAACCGCATTCCTAGCAGACCGCGAATCGCGTTCCCGATCCCGTTCCGCGAACTACAACGTTCCGCGATCCCGGTAACCTTGCGCCGGGCTCGTTTCCATTCTTCTGGCAGCAACAAATCGGAATGGATTTTATAGTTTGATGAATTGGTTGGCGATTGTGAAATACGGTAGAAAGATGTTCATAACATTGTCTCCTTTGTTCGAATTTAGGAGAAACGAATCTGGTATTGAATGAATCGATCAGCTCGGTTCATGAAAGGTTTCTTTGAGCGAAAAGACGTGTCTAAACAAACTTCTTAGTTGTATACCAGTTATTTAAAATTTACCAGTCTGATCTCCAAATAGTATGCCCCTTTTATTGCATGGAGTCCTGGTTGATTCAGGAAACCCAATTCTATGTGCTATGATGTTCCGAAGGCTGAAAAGAATGGTATGCAACACTACAAATAGAGTGAAGTATAATTAGTTTAGAACAAAAGATGGTGACACGTACCATTTCCTGGGTAGTAATAGTAAGGGAATAGTGTCTTACATCATGTAAAGTGGACGGAAGTTTATCTTGCAAGCAAAATAAAAGTTGGGGACCATGTGGACAGGATTGGTGTTCATTATTTTCTCTAGGTTACACTTTTTCTGTCATGTCCTGTCCTGTCGCAAATGAATCTTGCAACCTGGTTGTTGTGATGCTTATCCCATGAATCTTTGGAAGATTTATAAAGCACGTCACGATGTACTCTTTGTGCCCTTGCGAGATTGTTTAAAATAGGTTTCAGGTCAACACAAAATAATGACATATCCAAAATGACATTCATCTCTCTCAATTCTCTCTCCCTTTCTCGTGTAGTGTGAAATGTGAATGATATGATAACATGTGATGGATATTTTGGCCGCCTCTTCAATGCTAGGATGCCTCAGTCTGACAGTTAGTGGTTTTAAACTAGTCATTGATCTATTCCCGTAATATAAGCGATACTCGCAGCATTGAGATGATTTTTGGCATTTAATTTTGCGTGCAGGCACCATACTGGCTGACTTATGATTTTCCTCCACATGTAAGGGAAAAATTGAACCGAGAATGGGGATCAGACTGGAAAGGTCAAGCACAAAAGTGGTGAGTGGTTTAATTTGTTTATAATAGGTTTAAAAGTTTCTTAGGCTGCGATTGACTTTTGGGTTGGAATGAACGCCACCTATCTATCACAATAAAGTCCACACATAAGTTCACTTATTTAAGGTTAAAAGTACCAATTAAGGTCTGAAAGTGATTAGACTAATTGTTAGTTCCTGTACCTAGATGGCCCTGGACTCTATGTTAGCTTGATAGCTAGCCGGTTGGGTAATACTATTGCCAGGAAATGGCGATAATCTGCAAAAGTTTGGTGTTTCTCTTTTCTTTTTTGAATTGGACCATTGGTGTTGGGACATAAATCTCATGCTCAATGCAGTTGTAGCCTTGTAGGCTATGTTGCACAGACACTCCATCAGGGGTGGGTTTGCGTTTCAGAAACTCGGACACACCTGAACGTCTCCGAAACTCCACCTGGTGTTTAAAAATTAAAATAATAAAAAAGGGCCTGAAACGTCTAAGACACGCCTGGGACACGCATCTCCATTTGGGAGACGTCAGGGGGAGATATAGAGAAAGGGAGATAGACAAAGCTGTAAGTCAACCAACCCGATCCGACTAGATCTCATTATTCTTCCTTCTCTTCCTCTTTGTGGCCCTCGTCAACGAGATTGTGCGGCTAGGGTTGGTGAAAACGTAGATGAAAACACGAGACAATGTTTTCGCCTCCATTTCTGTGCAACATAGCTTGTAGGCCTATCTACATACTCTTACTGTGATAGCGTGGGTCTAGGGATGCCAATTCGGGTAAAGTTTTTTGGTGAGCCCCAAACTTGTGCCTTTTTGAGCAAAATCAGGTACACATAAACCTGTACGGGTATAGGGCTCCACAGTACCCCATGTGTACCCGAATAAACCAATAGTAACTGATCTCTGACTTTTATCTCAACAGTTTGCAGTGGTAATATATATATTTTTTTAATCCTTGAAATGATACTTCCATCAAACTCTGGGTTTTAATTTTTTGTTGCAATTTCGCAGTGGTGATATATATTTTTTTAATTATATTTTATTTCCTAGCCACAATTGCTCGAGCCGGACAGAGTGAGTCTATTCAATTTGATTCCGAGACTTTTAACAATTGAAATCTCTCACTTCATCTACTTCATTTCTTCAATTCGTTTCAGGTTTCAACTGAAATCATCTCTCAAATTTAGGAGTGGGTTTCATACCAGCTCCAAACATGGATTGTGAATTTGACTAGATTGTTAAAGCTGTTGGGGGTATGAATGTGAGTTTTTTGGGTAGCGTAGGGGCATGGCAGGTTTGGGTAAAAAAACAGGGAACCAAATTTCGTGTTTTTGGGCATGGGAGATTTTTTTCGGGTTTTTGCTTCCAGTTGGGCTGGGTTTGTCAAAACCAACCCCAGACCCACCCTATTGCCATCCCTAAGCGTGACTATTTGTTCTAACTTCAGCTCATGTTGGGATGAATTTATGCGAGATTTCCTAATAGTTTACGATTGCTTCCAAATTGTTCACAATTCTTGTAGTTGTTGAGGAAAGTCGTAGGGGACGGGATATGTGGGTGTCTGTTGGGACAATAAATTATTCACAATTCTTATGGCCAGTTCCTAAGAGCAAATGAAGCATTGAAAGATTAGTAGATGTTCACACGTTTTTTGTTGAATTTATGTGTTTCCACGTTTCTCTACACTTTTAGTCTCTTCTTCAATTTTTGTTTATAACAATAAGTAATAAATTTGTCATAATAATGCAGGTTTCTGTTCAAGTTCACCGGAAAAGAGGATGAAATCAATCTATTGGGTGATGGGACCGAGAAGCCAGAGTTTGGAGAATGGGCATGGATGTCACCAGAACAAGTGATAGACCTTGTGAGTGCTCCATCCCCTTAGCTTTACTTGCACCATTAGTAATTTGAAATTGATTGTCTTCTGGCAAAAATAAGACGTATTTTGTCCACAACACGCAGTGTAAAACCGTAAATATCGATAGAAAGGGGGCAGAAATTACAGGTGGTGGGTTTTTTTCTAGAACTACGAATTTGACCCTAGCTAAATGTCACTTTTTTTCTTGGCCTTGAGAGCCTGAGGGGTGTGTTTGGAAATTAAAAAATATGACCGACTTCATTTTTTCAGATTATTTATGTATAATGTAAAAATGATTTGTTCGCGTTGCTTGTGGTACACCATCAGCCTTGTAAATCTTTGACTCGTGTTTCAATTAACAAGCTTTAATTAGAATGTGAAGCTTCAAACAGACAGAAAAGTTGTGTTGGTACCTGGTATCATACGATTGGACCGATTTCTTATATAAGCTAGTATAATAGTTTGTACGACAAGTCTTCAATAATAATTAGATATTATGTAATCATGGATTTGATGAAGATGCATAAACATTAGACTAAGGGCATCTCCAATAGTAGTATGTATAATTTGCATGTTTTAAAATTTGCATGACATGCATTTGTAGTTTTGCTCCAGCAGTAAAATGCAATTTATACATTTATAGTTATGAGAAGTTAAAATATACATATTGAGGATGCATGAGAGGAGAGAGATAGACACAAACTTTTGCATCCCTACATTTTTGTTAGCTATTAATGGAGAGGAAGATGCATGTTTTGCAAAATGCATGGGGATATGCATCGTCTGTTGGAGCTCATTTTTTTCCATTTTCTTTATATTTTGCATAAAAGTGACTTTTACATGAGCTATTGGAGATGCCCTAACATGTGGTTGTGATTGTGGTTTCATTATATCTGTGTGCGCTTTTTCTGCATGCAGGCAGTAGAATTCAAGAAGCCTGTATACAAGGAAGTATTTGCAGCTTTCGGCCCCCATCTCCAGTAATCTAGTATTATTCATCTTCACGTCTTGCTAAAATGGGATATATTCAAAGAACCAAAGCGCATTTCCTCACAGTAATATTAGAGTGTAGACCAGCCGGGTACTCTTCAGAAGAATTTAGGTGATTGTAGAAATTTTTCCTGATGATGACATTGTAATTGAATCGGTGGGATTGAGCTCCTCCTTGTTACTGATTATGTATTTCCACTATCACTGAGTCTGACTGATTTTGTAACTTTTTCACATGATTTTTGCCTTACGTAGACGGTTACTCTCTCCCGTCTGTAATTGGGTCTTGCTGTTTATTCCAACCATGTGAAGGAGATGAAATGAGTGGCAAAACCATACCAAAATAAGTGTATTTTTCCAACCATTTGAAGGATATGATTTTACTGGCAAATGGTTATTTTCATTATATGATTGAGTTAAGATTAAAGATTGACAAGTTCATGTATTGTTGTTTTGCTAGTCAATTCACATCTGTTAAATGGTGGTAAAAAATGGCAGAAAACTCGCACTGAAACGGAGGGTAGTATGTTTTTCGTAGAATAATAAAAGCAGCATCCCGAATAGTACAAGGTATACTATCTCAAAAAATAAAAATAAAAATAAAAATAAAAATAGTACAAGGTATTCATAAAAATTCTTCAGAGCCTCTACCAGTGAACATGTTCTAAACATAGTGTTTTAGATAGTGATTGAGAAACTCATGAAAGTATAATGATATCAACTTAATGAGTGAGGTCTACTCGCGTAGATTTTTACACATTTCTTCACCTGAGTAGGATTTATATGAATCAAATTTATGCGTATTTGGTTAACCCGTTATGCTAATATTGAAAATTTTATTCTGACAAGCTGAAATGCCATGAGCAATGATATACCTGTCTATCCCATGAAATGAATGATACAGAGTCACTGCAAACCCCATTTTGATGAACTCGTATTGAGCAAAAATAACCAAATTTCAAAAGAATTATCAGATTTTTTTTTTTTTTTTTTTTTTTTTGAGGGACAAAGGAATTGTCAGTTTAGGTCAAAGGCTGAGTTATTGGTTTATTTTGTCTATTTTGGGTACCAAAAGGTGTAGCCCTTTTGGGCTTTTAAGGCTACATTTTCAGTCTGTGTGGTTTTACCTTTCTTTTCAGCCTTTTTTTCATGCCTGAAGTCACCATCATTTCTAGACCAACATCTCTTTCCCGTATCCAAGAAAAGTCAAGAAACTCTAAATCGTATTCTGAATTTCAGTGGATTAATTCTGAAAAAAAAAAAAAATCTTACCAAACTCATCATAAATCATATTATGAATTTCAGCGTTCTACCAATTAAACAACATTCCCTTAAAAAATGAAAAAAATAAAAAAAAAAAAATTAAACAGACAACACAATATTTACGGAGTAGTTTATTTACAACCCAAAACTCGAATGCATACAACACTCAAATAAAAATTTCTTCGTATCTCAGCCTGTTGTAAACGGTTATTTTTAATGTTACATCACCATCAGAGTGTTAACCTAGTTAACTTAACTCTAGATTTGGGTAACTAAAATCCTTGTTTAGAGGTTGAGGACCAAATACATTAGGAGAAACATTATTAATGAACTTTCTCTTTCTCATTTAGCCCATTGGAGGTACATTTGGTTGGTCAGTGTTTCTAATTAATTAGTAGCTGATAATAATGGTAATGGGTTTTTGAGTTCTTGATTATCTTTTAAGAACTTTCACATCTTTGCCAAAAGACCTACTTTTCTGCAAGGTGCTCTTTATGTTGCTATCATAAAACATCATTTTCATTGTCGAGATTAAATTATCACAAGTCATTTTCTTCACAATCTAGCTTTGCTTACAGTAGTACTACTACCTTTTTCCACTCCTATAGTCTGAGTGATTTGTGACATTTCACCAAAATGGGGTTTTCTTTGTACCAAGATTGAGTGAACATGTTTGGCACCTCGCACATGCCAAGACCCAACCCTTTGCCTTGCTAGCCCTCTCCCTCAATGCACTAAGATTAGGTTTGTGACCAGTTCTCAAATCATATATCTTTCTTTCCATTCACCCATTTAATTAAAATAAAATAAACCCAACTCTAACGGCACCTTACTTGCATGAAGAGATAAAATAAAATAAATGAAATCGTAAAATGTGACTCATCTAATTAAAACTATAAGGTCAGTGGAGCTGTGAATTAGAACGTATGGCCTTGTAAGTAAAATTCTGATTTCAGTCTTATATGATGTCAAGCCTCACAACTGATTTGTGAAGTTGTTAAGGATACAACCATTGACTGATTGATTGAGTCATTGATAACCTATTATAACTTGATTGTAATTGATCATTTCCCACACAGTACATATTAGAATACTTGGTCTGTTTCTTCTCTTTCTTCCAAAATTGACTTTTTCTTCTGTAGACATGTCACTTTGACCCGGTAATTTGGATAGCAAAACGATATAATTTTTCGGTAATTTTTCGTGGTGTTGTACAATAAACTTTAATGTACAACACCATAAAAATTTACCAAAAAAGTACATCGTATTGCTAATCAAATCATAGGGTCAAAGTGACCTGATGAATAGTGGTAAAACTCAAACCTGGAAGAAAGAGAAGAAACAGAGAAAGTAGGATAATATCGATTATGGCCTGATTTTCATGATCATGATTGATCCTTTTCTTGTATATAACCTCACTGTATTGTATATTGAAAGACAACACATATTTCAACTTTACATGGTATCAGAGCGGTAGGACACTTCCATCAACTCATAAGTTCCGCCATCATTTTTCATCATGTCCACTGATGGCGAGAAAACACCGGAGAAATCCGAAACATCCAAAGTCCAATCAAACAGGACGAGGACCCGAGTGATCCTATGTACCTTCATCACTCAGACCAGCTAGGCCTCTTCCTCGTTACTCAGTTGTTGACCTAAGACAACTATTCAATCTGGAGTCATGCCATGTTCATGGCTCTCACCACCAAAAATAAAGATGGTTTCATTGATGGTAGCATCAATAAATCAACTTTTGGATCAGCAACATTCAGGTAGTGGACTCGCTGCAATCTTCTTGTGGAGGGATGGATTCTCAATACCATCACCCCTAGTATTGCCCAGTGTGTTATGTATACTGAAAGTGCCCATGCTCTTTGGAAGGAGTTGAAGGAACGATTCTCTCATAGCAACAGTGTACATCTCTTCCACATCGAACAAGAGATCCATGATTGTACACAAGGAGCCATGAGTATAGGTGAATACTATGCCAAACTAAAGGCCTTGTGGGATACTCAAGATGCCTTGTGTCCTCTTCCACCTTGCGAGGGAGACAAAGGAAGACAATTTCAGCAGTATCAAGAGACGCAACGAACCATAAAGTTGTTGGAATTGTGCCCTAGAGGCAATCAATTAATTGTGACATTTATGGGTTTACGATTCATTATGTTATCGATATAGAGATATGATAACATGAATGAAGTCCTTGGAATATAAGTGTTATATTCTTAAATATCCCTAGTCGATTATAATGATTAATAGGACAATCATCTATAGACTAGTATGGGGTTGGATTGATATGGAGATATCATGATCCAACACATGGGTATGCATTAGGAGTAATGGCATACTGGATTGACCCATCTCCGAGAAGGCTACATACATGTTATATTGAGTCACAAGCGCTTCTCGTGGTGCAATGGTATTGTCATCCTTAGACTTGAAGTCACTAGATATTCTAGTTGTGGATTATTGTGATTTTGGTAGCGTCAAACGCTACACCATAACTGGGTAGCTATAAAGGCGTGTACTGAATACAATAAGAAGCAAGCTTAGAGATCGTAGTGGACGTAGATAGAATTTGTCCCTCCCACATAACGGGAGCAAATATCCTAGGCCACTCGAGGGATAGTGCTTATAAAATGTCTGGCCAGACTCAAATAAATCAATATGAGATATTGATGTTATTTGCACGAATAAGGCTATTCCCAGGATCGAGAAACTATGGATTGGATATACGAGTGTGACTTGTATGTCTCGTGTCCAATCCGGATATTGGGACAAAGGGATGAGACAATTACTTGCACAAGGTTTGTCATGATGACTATTCTATTTGTTGGCTAGAATGGATGTCTTGCTAGAGGCCGCTCCATATTAGTAAATAGTTACTACCAACTAAATAGAGCCTATGGGGTCACACGCCATATAGGGGTGAACTAGACATGGGAAATAATTAACTAATATGATTAATTAATTAGAAGGATCAAATCGCAACAACTTGCTAACTTAGTAGGACTAATATGCAAGTTGGCCTAATTCATGTAGAGACATGATTAGGATTTGCCAAGGTGGTCTAATTCATGTAGAGACATGATTAGGATTAATGAGCAAATAGAACTAATCCATGTATGGACATGATTAGGACTAGGGGACTAATTCGAATTCTAGTAGGACTAGAATAAGGCCTTTAGGTAGTTAACAAGGAGTTGTTGGACTATATAAAGGATGCTCCTTCCTTCCTTCCCACACTAATGCTCATAACATAAGTGAGTGGGAGAGAAAAGGAGAGAGAGAGAGCAAGTCCCAAAAGGGGCCGAACCCCCTTGGGATTGCCGCCCCCTACTGTCGGCCTAAAGGGTGCCGCCCCACCTCTTGGTGCTCCATTTTTGCTTGGTTCCTTCTTCTTCCTCCATTCTTCCGAGCTAGCACAAGGATTTGGAGGATCTAGATCTCACCTCTAGGCGTGGATCAACCGTAGAGACGTGACACAATTCGCGTTTGAAGTCATCAAAGGAGAAACCCTAAGGTGTGTTATTGATTTCTTCCCTTACCATCGTTATGTCTCTTGACTTGTGATCCTTGGAGGGTTTTTGCATGGTTTATTATTGTTTCCGTTGCGCATCCATGAATCAAAACCCTACAAAATTTCCTCATGGGCCTTAATGGAGACTACACAACAACTCATGGTCAGATCCTACTTACCGAACCTTTACCTGCAGTTAACAAGGTATTCTCCCTCATCATTCAAGATGAAAAACAACATTCCGTTTCTTCCCAATTTATGGGAAAGACACCTGAACCATCAGCCTTCAATGTCAAGGATGCCTCAAATAATGCCAACAAGGGCTATTTTTCAAGGAACACCCCGCCCAAATGTGATCGCTGCAACATCACTGGGCACACAACTGAAGCTTGTCGAGCACACCTCAAATGTGACTTTTGTGGCTTTAGGCTTCACATCATTGATGAGTGTCGGAAACTAAAAAGAGCTAGTTCATATGGAGAGAATAAAGGGAACACAAGTCTCCATCCAGGCGCTCATCATGCTGATTCCAAACAAGTCGATGTTCAAGCAACTCAAACATCTTACAATCTTACAGCTGATCAGTATCGCGATCTCCTCACTCTCATTGATCGGTTTAAGGCTGGTAGCACTGTTAATCAAGTAAGCTCTGGGCCGACGTCGAGCAAGTTTTCAGGTAAAGCAGTTTGTGCAAATGTTTTTAGTGCAGAAACTCATTGGATATTCGATACAGGTGCAACGGACCATATGGTTTGTTCATCTAAGTTCATGACCTTAAGTGAACCCGTAAAAAATCGATATGTCCATCTACCAAACCATGCCCTTGCCCGGGTAACGCACATAGGCACTGTGCAATTTTCAAACAGTCTTATTCTTCACAATGTTCTATTCGTTCCATCTTTCAGATTAAATTTAATCTCAGTGGAAAATCTCACAAAAGAATCCTCGTGCCGCACCATCTTTACTAATAACTTTTGTTTTGTTCAGGACCAACGCTCGGGAAAGACGATTGGGATGGGAAGTGAACGTGGAGGGCTTTACTACCTTGACATCCAAAATAAAGCTAGGTGTTGCTCTGTTTCAGCCACATCTTCCGCTAACTCTAACCTGTGGCACCAACGTCTTGGTCATCCCTCAAATAAGTGTTTGAAATTTATGCCTTTGTTCACAAAAGCTATGCCATTCTGCTCTATTGAAAATTGTTCTATATGTCCTCTTGCTAAACAAACTCGAAAGTCTTTCGTTTTGAGCTCCATTAGTTCAAGAAAACCATTTGAAATGATCCATGTTGACATTTGGGGAGGTTATCATGTACCAACGCATAGTGGGGATAGATATTTTCTAACCATTGTTGATGATTTTTCAAGATGCACTTGGGTATATCTACTACAAAAAAAAGTTTGATGCGCGCACATATTTAACTAGGTTCATCAATTTTGTGGAAACGCAATTTGCATCTCGTATAAAAATTGTTCGGAGTGACAATGGTCTTGAATTTAAGATCACCCATTTTTATTTCGAAAAGGGAATTGTGCATCAAACTAACTGTGTCTCTACTCCACAACAGAATGGGGTTGTAGAGCGTAAGCACCGACATCTCCAAAATGATCGCGCTTTACTTTTCCAAGCCAATTTTCCTAAAAGGTTTTGGGGTGATGCCATTCTTACTGCCACATATCTTATTAACCGAACTCCTACACCAGTCCTCAAAGGAAAAACCCCCCTTTGAGATGATTTTTCGTAAATCCCCAAAGTATGAGCATCTCCGTGTGTTTGGTTGTTTTTGTTTTGCTTCAAGTCATTATTATCGACCAGATAAATTTGAACCTCGATCCATATGTTGTATGTTTCTTGGATATCTATACGAAACAAAAGGGTACCGAGTTTATGACTTAAGCACTGGGAATATCTTCATTTCCAGATATGTGGACTTCCATGAAAATGTTTTTCCTTATCCATGCTCCACTGAAAACACACAACCTAAACCCCTCCATTTCTCCTCCACTTCCTTTGATGATAATAACACAAGTTCAGATCTAACCAAAGGTTGATATTCCCTACTCCAAGTCCAACAGCCTTCCATGAGTCTCATGTGCAATGTACAAGTCCATCCCCAGATACTTCCTCACCAATGTAGGGTTTTGATCATGGATACACAGCGAAAAATATAATTTATCCATTCAATACCCTCCAAGGATCACAGGACAAGAAGCATAGCGATGGTAAATGTTGAATCATGTTACACACCTTAGGGTTTTTCCTGTGATGACTTGTAACGTGAATTGTGTCACGTCTCTACGATTGATCCACGCCTAGAGTTGAGATCTAGATCTTCCTTCTCCTTTATGCTAGCCCGGAACAGAGGAAGAGGAAGAAGAAATCACACAACAAAAGGCAACAAGGAGGTGACGGCCTCCTTTGTTGGCCGACGGGGTAGGGGCGGTGACAAGGGGGTCGGTCAGCCCTCTTGCTTGCTTGCTCTCTCTCCTTTTGGTTCTATCCCACTCAAGTTATGAACAATAGGCTCATAAGTGTGGGAAGGAAGGAGCATCCTTTATATAGTCCAAAAAATCCTTGTCAACTACCTAAAGGACCTATTTTAGTCCTACTAGAATTCAATTTAGTCCACTCCTTACAAATTAGTCTTACTAAGTTTGCAAGGTGTTGCAAAGTGATCCTTCTAATTAATTAATCATATTAATTGATTCCCAAATCTAGTTCAACTCAATATAGCGTGTGCCCCCATATGTTCTATCTACTTGGTAGCAACAATTTGCTAATATGAAGCGATTTCTAGCAAAACATCCATTCTAGCCAACTAATAGAATAGTCATCCGACAAACTTTGTACAAGTGATTATCACATCCCTTTGTCTCTATATCCGGATTGGACACGAGACATACAAGTCACACTCGTATATCCAATCCATAGTTTCTCGATCCTGGGAATAGCCTTATTCGTGCAAATAACATCAACATCCTATATTGATTTATTTGAGTCTGGCCAGACATTCTATAAGTACTATCCCTCGAGTGGCCTAGAATATTTGCTCCCGTTATGTGGGAGGGACAAATTCTATCTACGTCCACTACGATATCTAAGCTTGCTTCTTATTGTATCCGGTACACGCCTTTATAGCTACCCAGTTACGGTGTACAAGGATATCTAGTTTCCTCAAGTCCAAGGATGACAATACCATTGCACCACGAGAAGCACTTGTGACTTAACATAACGTTTATGTAGCCTTCTCGGAGATGGGTCAATCCAGTGCGCCATTACTCTTAATGCACACCCATGTGTTGGATCATGATATCTCTATATCAATCCAACCCCATACTAGTCTATAGATGATTGTCTTATTAATCTTTATACTGGACAAGGGATATTTAAGATAAACAACACAATTGTAAATCTAAGGACTTCATTATATTAAATATCTAATAAATAATACAATGAATGTTCTAGCCAAAATAAATTCATACTAAACTAGATTGCCTCTAGGGCATCTATCCCAACATCCAAGACCTACGACACCTTTTTCAAACTCAATTCCACCTTCGGTAGAACCTGGTTCTATGCTTCATACACCTGAACCAACTCCTTTTGGAGACTCAGGCTCTCCGGCATCATTACATCCCATACCACCTGAACCAAAAATGCGTCGAAGTACTAAAACACCTAGTTATCTTCAGCATATCATGTAGAAGTCTCTTTGCCATCACGATCTGTCCCTTTGTCTAACTCGGTGTTGGCTGATACAAAATGTACTTCTTACCCTCTATCTCAATTTCTTTGTTATGATAGAATCTCACCCAGACATAGAGCTTTTGCCACCTCTATTTCAGCAGTCAAAGAGCCCACTACGTTTGCTCAAGCTATCAAAGATCCCAAATGGCGAACTGCTATGGAACAAGAACTTGATGCACTCATTTCCAATGGTACTTGGTCGCTCCAACAACTTCTTCCAAACAAGAAACCAGTAGGTTGTAAATGGGTTTACAAGATCAAGTTTCGTTCGGATGGAACAATTGATCGTTACAAGGCCCGGTTGGTTGCCAAGGGATAGAGTCAAGTTGACGGTTTTGATTACCAGGAAACATTTGCTCCTGTTGCTAAACTGGTCACTGTTCGTCTCCTACTTGCAATTGCAGCCACTCAGAATTGGTAACTCCATCAACTTGATGTTAGCAACGCCTCGCAACACTAAATTCGTGAAAGTGTCATTTCTCAAACTGAGAGGGGTAAAAGTGTTTTTGTGTCAAACTTGAGGGGTGAAAGTGTCTTTTATAGTAGTTGGAGCCTTGGAGGCATGGAACTCATCCTTAAACAACAATTTCTTCCCTTACTGCAAGAATAAACTTTTGAAATAAATTCCGAATAAAACAGATTCGCATATGTTTTGCCAACCCAACTAAATTGCATTCCTTGTTTGAACCCACCATGAGGAAGAAACAAAACAGAAAGTGTTGTGCCAATTCAATAATAATAGTCACTTATTCATATACAGAGATGGCAAAATCTTAGTACTAGTAGTAGTGGTTTGAAAAAGAACTATAACCCAAAAAGTGAAAGATTTTGCTATTTCATAGCTGGAAGAAGGATTTAGACCAGAGTGGCCTTGAGCTGCTGATACCCACTCATAAGTCTCCGTACTGCCAAAATTAGGGAGAGATGCGTGTGATGCTTTAACAAAAAGGGGTACTAAAGATGCCATGCTACCCACCTTTAAGCACATGAGAGAGAGAGATTAAGAGCCAGAGAGAGGGGAAGATTACAGAGGGAGAGAGAGATTAAGAGCCAGAGAGAGAGAGAGATGAGAGAGATTTAGTTTGGGAGAGATGACAAAAAGGAGGTTTCAAGAGAGGGGGAAAGGTATGGAAGGAAGGTGCAGAAAGTGGGGTTTGGTAAACTGTAAAATAGATAGCACACTGGACTGACAAATGCCAAAACACATGGTGGTGGTGGTGTATCATGTAGATGTGTGTGTGTATGATCACTAACATGCACACATGGAGACCAAACTAGTAGAAGAAGCAAAAAAAATATTGCAGGACTAGTACACCATGGGCTATGGAACAAAACCATGCACACCAAGGAAACAATCATTTCTCATCTGTTCATCATTATCGTAACCTCACCACTCTTTCCCCACCATTTTTGTCTCTTTGGCAACTCAAGGTCAACTTTTATAGAATCCTAATTCTCTAGGCATAAGACACTTTCATCCCCTCTCAGTTTAGAGAAGACACTTTCACCCCTTTAGCGTGGCAAACTTCTAGACATTTGACGCATGACCAGATCACAATCAGGACAAACTATGATTTTTGACACCGTACGATTCACAGTGGGTACACCCCTTTTTGATGCATAATCACTAGACAACAAGAAGCCAACGCCAATTTTCGACGATCCGCATCGTTCAAGGTGTCAAACTTCATTTTTTTATTATTATTTTTGGTGAGACTTTATCGCACAATAACTCGAGATTGATAATTCGTTTTGCGATTTAGTAAATTGGAACTGTCTTGGAATCTCGTCCTTAGTTTTGCAGTACAACTTTGGTACGCTTTCAATTTTAACCTTTTTTGACAGTAAGTAAGATTTTCTGCCAATTAAACAGTTTGTACTTTGTAGCTTGCGGACAAAGACATTTTTTTTTTTCATTCTTAATACTTTTTCGAGTTTCTCAACCCTAGAGAGCTCTTCTATCATTTATAGATCGTCGTTTGATATTTTTCTTGTTTCTAGACTGCATCACGCGTACTCCCAAATTTGTGTTACTCCACAGTCTAAGAGGGCGAATTTATCCCCAAAACCACAGTATTATCTTCTAACAAGGTCTCGTTATCACTGGAAAAGTTATGATAAAGAAAAAGTGTATGATGTTTATTCGAAGGGCGTTTCTGCAAGAAAACGTTAAAAAGGAAAAGACATTTGATTACCAAGCCAAAATTGTAACCCACCAAACAAAAATGTCCATGGACTTGAAGAAAGACATCATTTGATGAAAGAAAAGAAACATGGCAGCAACCCACCAAACCAAAATTGTGAACCATTTATTTCAACTGTCCCCAAAGTGGGTGTTGCTCACTCCACTCGATCCCTCTCTGTTCACGACATCATCATTGAAATTCTAGTAAAATTGAAGCTCCTTTTTCTTTTCTAAGGAACCAGTTGGAGCTTTGACTTCTCTAGCCATACACAGTGGTAGTCGTTTGTGGTGTCAAGGGGGAAGCCCAAACAGAGCCGGCACACCAGCAACAGGGCTAGGTTGGCATGTGCCTGGCCTATGCCGGGCTTGTTAACGGACCGGGCTGGTTATGGGGTGTACTTTTATTATGCTTATGTGAGCCGATAATGATAGGTAGGTAATCGGGTGCTGTTTCGTATGTCGGGCTTGTCAACGGATCAGACTTAGCATTCACTATAAGTGTGGTGAGTTGTTTCATGGTTCAACTCGAGAAAGAACAGTTATGAATTGGGTGATCCAAATCCTAGGATTGGAACTCGTAAAGCAACAAGCAAGAAGGCAAGGGAAAGAGAATTCACAACACGTCGGGGTTCAGGAGTAGGTAGTGCGACCAACTGTACTGACCTAGTTCGGTTCTAGAAACTTCCGGGTCATTTCCTTTTCGGTTTTGGTAACTTTCGAGCGTTACTTTGGGCACAAATCAGTAGTTAAGGCCTATATATGAGTGTAAGTTGTGGCTATTAACTAGTGTGGTGTATCATTGATTGTAATTGGCTTTCTCATCAATAAAATTGGATTTTTTTCAGCCGTGGACGTAGCTAGCAACTTTGCAAGTGAACCACGCTAAATCATTTTGCGATCATCTTGTTTTGTTCTTCGTGTCATCACTCTTCTTGTTCTAAATTTAGTTTCTAACAAGTGGTACAGAGCACATGTTTTGTGTTCGGAAGTTGTGAGAATCGATGTCGAACATGATGATGAAGATCGATCGTTTTGATGAGAAGAATATTGCTGATACATCCACCACCAAGCCTTTATTGGGATGTTGTCGGGCTCCTTGTTGGAGGAGCAATCAGGCTCATGCTATGGAGTAAGTTGGCGCGCATATGATTGGGCGTGCAAGGGATCTAGAAAACCCGACACGCCATAATTTTCGGCGCGAATCTGGCAGCTCACGTGCACCTGACGTTCTCGCAATCTGGCGTCCAGGCGCAATTGGGCTTCCGGCGTGGAGCATTGTGCACATGGATTTTGTTCTGGCCCATCCGTCGCAGGAACTTGTAGGAGTCAGAGCAACGACACAGATAAATCTAGCCATTGCAGGAACTCATAGAAGTTGGAGCAACAACATGAAGTGATTTGTCTTTGGCGATAGGAGGATTCAAGTCAAGGTGGAGACGACTCGAATCAACTGGCAGATTTGGCTTGTGGCATGGGGCAATTTATGTGTCTTTTTGGCACGCGGTTGGTAGCGCATTATTTGACGCACATTGGTTGGTTGCATGCGATATGCCATGTATTATTTGGTGGCGTGTTATTATGCACGCATTGTATGTTGACACGTTATTGAGCGTGTACCGGTTACGTATTGGTGCGGTTCCTTGTTGGCAATTGGCATAATATTGATTGATTAATAGATACTTTTCATTATTAAGTGTCATTTGAATGATGTGGGGAGATGCATTGGGTCATGGTGCATTAGTGGTGTGATGGTTTCCACACACCGGTCTCTACGTTTGTTGAGACGCAAAGACGCGCTTGTTGTGGCGCACAGAGAATGTATTCCAACACCAAAATTTTGGGAATATTTTTGAACGGTTGATTGGTTGGATGGATTGATGAGAGCATTGGATTTATCACTAGGGTGTTTGGATCAATGTGGAGATTTGTTATGGATTGGGAGATCCAAAACCTATGATTGGAGTTGGCAAAGCAATGAACAAGACGACAAAGAAAAAATAAGTTGGAGCACATCGTGGTTCAGGAGTAGGTCGTGCGACCTAATGTACTAGGTCGTGCGACCTACTTCGGTTCTGGCAACTTTTTGGGTAGTTTCCTTTTTGTTTAGGTAACTTTGAGCGTTGCTTTTGGCACAAGTTAGTAATTTAGGCCTATATATGGTTATAGGCCGTAGCTATCAGCTAGTGTGGTGTATCATTGCTTGTAATTGACTTTCTCGTCAATAGAATTGGGTACATTTTGCCCGTGAACGTATCTAGCAACTTGCTAGTGAACCACGTTAAATCGTTGTGTGATCTTCTTATTTTGTTCTTCGTGTCATCACTCTTATTGTTCCTCATTCCGTTTCTAACAGGAACATTGGCAAGCGGTGAAGCGTATTTTTAGGTATCTTAAAGTTACGTCGGATGTGGGTCTCTGTTATGGGGACAATTAAGATGATTTGGTCACTGATTTTTCATACTCGGGCTATGCCAGAGATGTGGATAATAGGAGATCTATAACTGGTTATTTGTTCAGTCTGGGAGGTTCTATTATGAACTGGAAGGCAAAGCTACAGCTGACGGTGACTTTGTCAACCACTGAAGCGGAATACATGACTTTGACAGTATCAGCGAACGAGGAAATCAGGGTAAAGGGATTGGTCAATGATTGATGCCTACATCAAGATCAGGCGATAGTTACATGTGGCAATTTGGGTGCAATATGCTTAATTAATGATCATGTTCATCACGAGAAGACAAAGCATATTGACACCAGATATCACTATATGAGAAACGAGAAGAGGATCAAAGTGTCGAAGGTAGGAACAACTGACAACCCTCCTGATATGCTCACCAAGCATGTTCTAGAGAGAAAATTGCAATATTGCTTGGAATTTCTCAACATCGCGAGCCACTAAGCCCTTCGGGGCTATTGGCATCCTTCGGGAGAAGTGTGTTTCTTTAGAGACATCGTGTGCGGAGGATATCATGATTTGTTTTAAGGTTGAGAAGCATTGATTTTGGTTGCTTAGAAAATTTAAGTCAATGTGGACATTGTTTTATATATGCCTTGAATCAGCAACTCGTATGAGTATCTGCAGTATCTCACACGAGTTGAGGCCAAAAAGAGGCGTTTTAGACAAGTTTCAAGAGGTGGAGGTGACAAGGAACTCGCACGAGGTCATAGGTGCTCGCACGAGCACAAACAAACTCCCTTGAGGTCAGTAGTGCGTGCACGAGCCCAAACAAACTCGCACGAGCATATCGGAACTCGCACGATCATGAATGTACTCGCACGAGGGCTGCTCGTACGAGTTGCTGATGCGGCTAGCTAGTTTAGGTCGGCTATGAGACTCCATTTTGGTAATATGTAAGTAGCTACTGGTTCCAAGCAATAGTATAAGTCGTACTTTCTCCATAAAATAAAGTATTCTTGTTTCGTTGTGGACGTAGTTAAAGATTACGTTAGCGAAGCACGTTAAACTTTCTTCTTCAACGTTTATTTTCGTTCGTGAGGTGCGTATTTATTACAACAGAATAAGAAGAGGAAAATAAATATGAACCACCACAATATATCCCATCACCACTCATGTTTCCCATGACTATCACCGCCGCAAAATTGAGGTTACGACCCACCATTTGGGGTAATTTAAAAGGCTCTAATTGGTTGATTTATAACTAATCGGTTAATTACGTTTCACTATTATTTTTTTTGTTTTTCTAAAAAGAAAGTGATATATTCAAATTTGTGTATCCGTTTTCCATATTCGGTTTAATCTAGCAATGGAGAAGTTCATATCTCTACTTTCTTCTCTTCCTTCTCTCTCGTTTTGATCTATTTTGCAGTAGAGAACTCTACATGAGTGAAGACATAAAATGGATAAATTTTTTAGTGCTCCAAAAGAGCACCACGTGGTGCTCTATAACCAATGATAGTGCTCCACTTATACAAACTGTCGTAGCACCACGTAGTGCTCTTTTGGAGCACTACAAAATCACTCCATAAAATGACAAAATAAACGGGTGATAAATTGCATTTTTCGTACAACCTTGTAACGTTTCTAGTCAACTTCATACTCCATAGTGAGGGATTCCATTGTTTATTTCTTCAAATCAAATCATGTCTGCTCCAAAGATTTGGCACTTTGGATGTTTGTTTGATAAGATAAGATATCACAAAACCTAATGAATTAATAACTATTGTACCAACTTAAGAAATTATGGGGTTTGAAAAATGTTACTCACACAAAGTGATTTGCTAGAGTAGTAGGGACACTAACTTCAAAGTTTGGTGCTGATTAGTAGTTGTTTAAGGTTGGGTATTAGGATCAGCAGACAACGAAATCACCGGAGTCCCTCAATTAAAATACAACGAACATTAGTACACTCTAATTACATAGGGTTGGTTGTACCTAAAACAACCAACAATCAAGTTACTAGGAGGTTGTAAAAATGTGTTTGGTAATCAACCATGAGGTACATGGTTTCTCACCAAACTTACCTTAAAACGGATGAATCGTGGGACTCTTAGTGCGTTTGGTATTACTTTTGTTGCGTGAAAGGGCGCTCTGTGACGACAAAAACTAACATTCGGATGTTTGGTAAACGTATACATCAACTGATTCTCCAACAACAAATGATATCCCTACATAGCTTTTGAGGAGTCATTGTGTGATTGTTCTTCAAAGTATGTTTTCTTTTCAAATCAATTCTTTTATAATCAATTGAGAAATTTCGCTATTTGGAAGATTTCAATTATTTTTTTTAAAAACTTATGTGTCATTAACTTTACTCATTTCGTGTTTCTGCAACATGCCCGCTCTAAATTTTATCAAACATCAACTTCTAATTTGTCACTACAACTGTACATACTATTTAGGATTTTTACCCTAAACCTACTTGCATTATTGAACTTGTAACACTTTATTGAACTTGTAACATTTAACCTACTGCATTATCAATGTAAAATGGAAATCACCTGCATTATTCAAATTTGTGACACTTAACCTACAACATTATCAATTTACCATGAAAATCATGCGCATTTTTAAATTTATGACAAATAGCCTAGTCTAAGCTACGGTAAGTAACGAGAGTTGTGTAAAAACACAATGACGCATTTGCATCATTCATGTACCCCTTCATTAAAAAAGGACAAATGGTAATTGCATAACATTACACAATTCATGTTACTTCCCGTATCTGAGACTAGCTGAAATAGGATATTTGTCACAAATTTGAATAATGCAGTTGGTTTTAATGGTAAATTGGTAATGCAGGGGTTTAAATGTCACAAATTTGAATAATGCAGGTAATTTTTATGGTAAACTTATAATGCAATAGATTAAGTGTCATAAGTTCAATAATGCAACTAGGTTTAAGGTAAAAAATCCTACTACCTCCGTTTCTTCTCTATCACAACGGTTTGACTTTTTGACTCGTATATGGGTCACTTTGACCGGGTGATTTGGATGGCAAAATGATGCACTTTTTTTGATAATTTTTAACCTTGTTATAGACCAACTTTCACTCTACAATACCATGCAAAATTTATCAAAAAATTGCATCATTTTGCTACACAAATCACCGGGTCAAAGTGACTCAGTGAATAGTGACAAAAGTCAAACCGGTGTGATAGAGAAGAAACGGAAGTAGTAATATTTATGAAACAAAATATTATAAAAATACACATTGTTACACGCCGAAGCTTAGACGAAGTGATGAAAGGGACAATGAATGCTTGATTTACTTAGCAAATACTGGAGCCTTTAAATAGGCTTTCTAAGTTAACTGAAAATTTAGAAACTAAAATATGATCGTTGACTCCTAAAGAAATGCTCAACACTAACTTATTCCTGTAGAATATGAACTAAATGCTACTGACAAGGATAATGAGAAACAACATCTAACTAAAAAAATTATCTCCAACAAACCCTCCCTCATACTAAACACTTCTTAATTGTCAATTTACTAGTTTTTTCACGAATAATATTTTTCTTGAAAGTGCCTAATCCCATTAATCTTCTCAGATTCTGGAAGGGAAGCAATCTGAGAGGCTTAGTGAAGGTGTCTGCCAACTGGTCTTCCTTCTGCAATAATTAAGCTCAATAGCTCCATCATTACTAAGATCTGTCAAGAAATAATACTTCACGTCAATGTGCTTGCTTTCTTCCATGCAACACCGGATTTTTTGATAACTTGATAGATGAACTGTTATAAAAAAAAAAACGTAGCGGTGTCCTCTTGCTTGTAGTGAAGCTCATCTAGAATTCTCCTCAACCGAATCGCTTAACAAGCACACATTGTAGCAGCCACAAACTCAGCTTTAGTACTTGATAAATTTATAATCGGCTGTTTCTTGGAGGACCATGAAATGGCCGTTTCACCTAACACTAAGACATAACTTGATGTGCTTCTTCTATCATCCTCATCTTCTGCATAATTGCTGTCCATAAAAGCAAGCAAATCTGAGTTTCCACCCCTTTGTAGCACATCCCATAATCCTTAGAGCCTCGTGGGCAACGAAGAATGCTCTTGGTCGCAAGCCCGTGCATCTCAGTTGATTCCTCTATGTATCTACTTATGAGGCTTACAACATACATTATATATGGTCTTGTAGCAGTTAAATACATTAAACTGTCTACAATTTATTTGTAAAGTGTGCAGTCCACCATTTTCCCTTCTTTATCTTTATGAAACTTTAAGCCAAACTTAACCGGTGTGTTCATGGGATTGCAACCTGTTATCCGAAACTTGTCCAACACTTCTCCCACATACTATTCTTGATAAACAAAAATTCCGATATCAATTGCAATACTTCTATACCAAGAAAATAATGCAACTTACCAAGATATGACATCTCAAACTCGGCCATCATGAATTTCTTGAATTCCTTAAACATCTCGTCACAGTTTCCAATAAAAATGAAATCATCAACATATACAGAGACAATGAGCATTTTTCCTTCACCACCAACTTTAACAAAATAATGTATGTCCATAGGGGAATTTTTTAAAACGAAATCAGAAAGTAGGCCTCAATGCGACTATACCAACCTTGTGAAGCTTATTTTAGTCCATGCAGAGCCTTCTTCAATTTATACACTTTATGCTCATGCCTGATCTAATATAACCAGGGGTTGATCAACAAATATCATCCTTTTTAGTTTCCGTGCAAGAATACCGACTTGACATCTAGCCACAAGATGAGCCATGCATTTTGCGCGGCCAATGCAATCATTAATATGATTCTGTCGTGTCTCGCAGCTAGAGCAAAAAATTCCATATAATGAACCTCATACTCTTGCCTATATCCTTTAACTACTAATCGTGCCTTGAATTTTTTAACTTCATCATTTTCCTCATGCTTTGATTTAAAGATCCACTTTAAACCAATTGTCTTGTGTCCTTCAGGGAGCTTTGTTAATTTCCAAGTGTTATTTCTTTCGATAGCTTCGATCTCAGCATCCATTGCTTAATGCCACTTCCTTTCTTTGATTACGCGTTCGAACGTTGTGGGATCACAGTCGGCAAATAGCGCGAAGTAAGTAATTGCATCATCACTTGTATCAATTCTATTTACCTCAATATCTTGTATCTAGGCAGGCCTTCTTCAAACACAGGGAGAGATTCAGATACTACTTCTCCTCTGGTTGGCAAATTTTCAGATGCTTGCGTTGCTTTTTTTGAATATTCGGTGGTTGTTAGAGAAGAATTTTTTGGTTTCTCTATCACTAGAGCCTCTTCATTGACTTTAGTTTCACATATGATTTGAGTAGGTTGTTGTCTCCCCCCCAAGTATCATCAAAAGCAACATCTCTGCTGATCACAGTCTTCTTTGTTACTGGATCGAACAACTTTTATGCTTTCGATGCTTCACTGACACCGAGAGAAACACACCTTTCGCTTTTACCATCGAGCTTCGTCCTCTTTTCATCTGGGATATGTTCATAGGCAATGCATCTGAAAATCTTGGAATGGTGTACAGCTGTCTCTTACACTCCAAGCCTCCTCTAGTGTAACATCTAGAATAATAATATTTTTGGACTTCGGTTCAATATGTGAATGCTCCAAACTACAGCTTCAGGCAAACAGGATTTAGAGATTCCTCTTGCCAGCAAGCTTCGCACCATGTTGAGGATGGTTCGATTTTTCCTTTTTGCTACACCATTCTGTTGTGGTGTATAAGCGGTTGTGAGCTCCTTCCGTATGCCATGAGTTTCACAAAACTTTTTAAATTATGTCGAGAAATTCTCGCCGCCACGATTAGTACAAAGAGCCTATATGGTATTTTCCGTCTCATTCTCCATACGAGCCTTCAAAATTTTAAATGAACAAAAAGTCTTTGGCTTTTCCTGTAAAAGAATAGACCCAAGTTTTCCACGAGTAGTTGTCAATGAAGGTAATAAAGTACGTTTATCTCCAATATAGATTTTATTGGTCCACAAATGTCGGAGTGAACCAATCCCAAATATTTTTGGAGGTGTCTTTGCAAAGAATCATTTCCAAGAAGGAACGGTCAATAGTCTGAAAGAGATAATTTTTCGCCTTCAAATCTTTCAGCTATCTCGCTTCCAACTCTACTTTATGGACATACGTCGATGTTTCTCCTTTCCCTGATTGAGCCACACCAAATTCAACAACCTCACAGAATTTCTTTCCGTCCTCAGAAAGTTTTCCATTAGCATATTCCAATGGTCATAATGACCATCAAAGCGTGGAATGGATACTTGCACAAAATTATTTTCTGAGGCCATTAACTGGAAGAAGATGAGATAAAAAGCTATAGCTTTTCTGGGTAAACTGTGGATAGAATAAGAGGTACAACTTTTCCTGGTGAACTCTCCCGCACCGATTTCTCTCTGGCTCTTATACCACTATAACAAGTTGAAGCTTATACGAAGTGATGAAAGGGAAAATGAATGCCTGATTTATTCTGGAAATTCTAGAGCCTTTAAATAAGGCTTTCTAAGTTATTAGAAAATCTAGAAACTAGAATATGATAGGTGACTCCTAAGAAATGCTCAACGCTAACTTATTTTTGTAGAATAAGAACTAAATGCTACAGACTAGGATAATGAGAAACTACATCTAACTAAAAAAATTATCTCGAACACATACAACAACTTCTTACACGTTTATGATACTACAAATTGGTCTTGTATATTGAACAACTCCTATCTTTCCCGTAATCTACTATGTGTATTCAACCTCGACACCTCTTTGTCGTAAAAGATTAATATTCTCTAGAGTAGTTCACAGTACAGTATAAAAAGACTAATCAATCTGCTAAAAAAAGACTAATCAAGCAACTTTAATCAGAATATGACACATGAATTTGAGTAGGTTTTCCATCACAAAGCCAGATTAGTGCATTAACAACTCATACAATCGTTACTAATGTTTTTAATTGAGATTACATAATTATAATTATAATAAGGCCTATTTCTAAATAATCAAAATGCACACTTTATCGCAAGAAAGACAATGAAAGTTCATAATGAGAGCATTTCATTGGAGCTTTGAATATCCTCTTTTATCTAATCAAAGGTCCCATGCCCTCTATTACAGGAACTGTAATGTAAGTCACATGGAACAAGGTTGAGTAATGTGTTTGTTATCTTGATTTCTCCAAAAATTAATTAAAGAAATACACAATAATTAAAAAAGAAAAAGCTACTCAAATGATAGATTAGTTTTTAATATTATAAACATTTCTTTTCTTCACTTTACTTTGTTAATTAGTACTTTAATCTGATTAGTTTTGATTTTCATTCGCTTTACTACTTTATTGAATTGTCTTATCTTTGTCTCGAGTAATGATGAATCATTTGCCTTGATTGTGTTGTGGTCCTCAATTTAAGCATCACATTCCAACGACTATGTAGATTAATTTACCAGCAACATTTGGAAATCTCACCTTTCATTCTGGCATTTGATGTAGGGATCTAAATTTCACTGATACATGAAAGGTCTAAAGCTTAATTCTTATTTTATCATTAACGACTGAGGTTAAAAATTAAATTGTATTAAGCTCGCGATTTCAAATTATATGTATTTTTTAAGCTCATATTTTTATTAGTGGTTTATGGATGCTAGTCTGTTAGAAAAACAGTTTTTCGACAGTAAGAAGTACTACAATTTTTCGAACGCTTGGAAAAAATAAATTCATTGAGTTTTCGAACCTTTTCTGCAATCTCATACACAATTTTCAGGAAAGAATGACCGATATGTTTTTACATAACTTACTTCTGATAAATTATTTCCCAACTGATTTGAACCTTACACTTTTAAAATTTTCAATATTTATCATTCCAGGTTTGATGTTTGTCATACATTTTTTTCTTATTTACTCTCTCAAAGAAGGTTTATAGTCGATTTATTAAACATGAAATTACTATATAAACATTTTACCATAATTTTAATGTAATAGTAGAAAAAATGTTTATCTACAATTTACAGCAATTTTCCCACAATTTTCTCACACTGCAGCTTTTTACTCCTGTGCATCATTCTCACACTGATGCTAATTCTCGGAGAGGTCGTGATAGTTAAGAAAATTAAGATAATGCATAGCCTCATCTCGAGATAGTTCATCTTCCAAAGAAAGGCAGCATATATAAGGGGAAAGCTTTCATAAGAAGATAATAAACATTGACGACCAATGTGAAATGTTGATAATTAGTCGGAATGAGCGTGATTAAGAAGCTTCATTAGTTTATAAAATTGAAGTGTGAGTAGATAATATAAATTTCTCTTGAGTGGGAACTGCATAGTCAAATAGAGGAAAGATTACCGGATTTGAAGGAGCCAAATGTATAGTTCAACGAATTTGGGGTCCTCCTCTATCAAATCCCAAGAATCTATGTCTTCCGAAAAATTTGAGAATTACATCATATATCCGGATCGAACCCGGAACCTCATGCAAGCGCTTCGAACCCTCTTTCTAATAGAATAAGTTATATATATATATATATATATATATATATATATATAAAGAAATGGAATGAGATTAATTTATGAACTTAACACCTCCATTTCAATTTTAATAATAAGGTACAATATCCCAACTGTTAGGTAACGATTTATCTAAGCTGTTTAATGTATTATTTTTTATAATGAGTAGTTAAGGAAAAGAGAGAGTGCATACAATTTATTCTCTCCGCTCACATCAATTCACTCCCATCACCTCAACCATTCATTTCTAGAAAAGTAATATACACACACACACATTCAGGGAAGGACCATATCGCACTACCTGCCTCAACGCCCCCATAAAAGACACTTATAAGTTTTACAAAAGACACTCAACGCCCCCATTGATTTGAAGCAAAAAGATTAAGCCAATTTTTCGTGCAAAAAACAAAAAAACGAGAGGAACTTACTGGTTTTGCAGATTAGGAGACCTAATGGCACGGCGAGGCCAAGGAGGGACCATATTGCACGATCTGCCTTGACCAAGTCACACGATCAGAAGGAAAAAAGAGGACAAAAACAAGACCTGATCTCACAATCTGCAGGAGGCAGATCGCACGATCTGTGTGAGGGAAGGGCACAAGTTTGGTCATTTATTACGTGTTTTGGGTTATTAAAAAACACTAAATTTGAATAATTAATACACATGAGAGAAAATTAAGAGGAGAATCATTGGAGCACTGCACATAGAAAAGGATAATATGAAGGAGATCAACTGCGATCTCAGGATCATCACCAGATTCTTGGACTTAGCGTTACATTTCTTCTTTTACTTATCTTAATATTTGTATGGAGAAACTTGGTTTTTCTATGTCGATTATGAGTAGCTAGAAACATCGCTAGTCATCTTTAGAGAGTCTAGGGTTATGTACACGATTATTTTCTGGATGTTAGGCTTTGTTTCATGCTCTTGGATTTGATTTATTGATCGATAATTTATTTTTCATGAACGTATTATTGAACTTAGTCTATTGACACGGTTATGTTAGGATTTGATTATCCATGAAAATATGTTTTCTTCGTGGATCGTGTTCATCTCTTAAAGTTAATGTTTATTTTAGTCAATATTCACATACTTAGCAAGAAATGAGTCATGATCTAGACTTCGTAATTAACTAACTGGTGCTTGAAAGAGACTATAACTAGTTGTGATGAGATATGAACACAATCCCGAATCAACGAGACTGAAAGGAGAGTTGAGTATGATTAGCCTGAGTGGGTAGATTTGTTAGGAGATTTTGACTGTTTCGTGCAGCGGTGGACCGACATGACCCGTTGTTGTAAACGTAGTTAGCATGCTATAGGTGATTTGAACCTTTTCTTGTCATCCTGCTTTGAGTTCCCAGTGGTGCTTCGATGGCCAGAGGTGCATCCGGTTACTCTGGTTGCTTCATTTTCCTTGTTTTGGGAATCTCAAAAGTCAGCACGTGGAAGCGTGGTAGTAATCTATTTTCAAGATTTATGGGAAATGTCATTGTAGTTTTTCTTTTTTATCTTTTGTTCTTTTTTAGAGCATGATTTTCTCTTTTGAAGTTGGTGGGCTGTACCACTATTGAAGATCAATGAATTCAGCATTGTCTCTTTCTCATTTCTGGTCTGGACCAATTTGCAATTGGTGCCAAAGTGATGACATGAAGCAGGAAGCTTCAGTAGCCGTTGGATCAAAAATCGGTGAAATCCTAGTCGTTGATTTTCTTTTATTTTCCTTTAAGTATGACGATGTCGTTTTGCTTGTAATTTTCAGCTCCTCTTGTACACGTGTTTCATTCGGATTGGCTGCTTTGTTTAAGTGGCTAACGGTCACTTATATAAGTGACCGTTAGCTCCGTTTGTCAATTGAGGAGAATTTTTCACCATTTTTCTGATTTGGTTTTCACCTCCTTCGCTGCCTTTCTCTCCTTCTTCTTCTTCATCGTTGCATCTCATTTCAAACCCTAGATCTGTGTTTTTTCAATATGGTATCAGAGCCAGGTTCGGCTAGATCATTTGACAGTTAGTTCCGCTTGAAGATCAGCTTCATCATTTGAGTTTCATCAGAGTGGATCTGGTAATTGCTGATTTCAATTCAAATGTCAACTCACGAATCAACCGGTCATGGTTCTCACTCGCGAGCTTCGCAGCAAGGTATTGAAGCTGCTTCTCCTTTCTTTCTTCATAGTTCTGATAATCCTGGTGCAATTCTGGTTTCTGAGAAGTTAGATGGATCTAATTTTTATACATGGCACAAATCAATCATTGTTGCTCTTCGAGCTAAAAACAAGTTAGAGTTCGTTGATGGAAGTATCACGGAGCCTCTTCCAACTTCTGATATGTATGTTTTGTGGAGGAGATGTGACAGTATGGTGATGTCTTGGCTTCTTAGTTCAATTTCAAAGGATATTGTTAGTAGTGTGGTTTGCAGATCTAATTCTAGAGAAATTTGGTTAGATCTCATTGAACGTTTTTCACAAGGAAATTTGCCAAGGATTTTTCAACTCACACAGATGATTTCAGCTCTAAGACAAGACAATCGATTTGTTACTGCTTATTTTACACAATTGAAGAGTTTGTGGGATGAGTTAGCCAATTATAGGCCTAATCCAAGTTGCACTTGTGGAATTCTATCTCAATGTCAGTGCAACATTATTAGTCAGCTGAAGAACTGTCAGGAACAAGAGAGGATCATGCAATTTTTGAATGGTTTAAATGCTCATTTTGCTCCTGTGAGAGATCAATTGCTGTTAACAGATCCATTTCCACCTATAAACACTGTGTTTGCCAAGATTATTAAACAAGAAAGACAGGTGGTGTAACAATCACAAAATGGTTTTCAGTCACAAAACTTGGCAATGTATGCACATGGTGGTGATTCCTATATGCAAAGTCCTTATCCACATTACAGGCCTTCACTTGTCAATGCTGTTCATAATCAACATGGTGGTGGTTTTATGCATAAACAAAGTGGTGGTCAGTCCAGCTCTGCACCTCCTAACAGAAATGGGAGGTTGATATGTCATCATTGTGGACATGAGGGACATGTCAAAGCAAAATGTTACAGGTTACATGGATTTCCTCCAGACTTCAAATTCACAAAGTCTAAGCCTAGAGCAAATAATGTGAACACTGAGGTCACTTCTGGGACTACTGACATTTCAGCTAGCAACATGTCAGGTGCCATCAATTCTATGAATCAGCAATTGTCCAAAACTCAAATACAGCCACCTGCATCACACATTTATGGATCTCCTGCTTCTAGCCATGGAGGTTATATGGATTCTCCACTTCAATCACCTTCTAGTTCTTCTGGTTCAATCTATGGTGGTCATCCTTTTATGGCAGGTATCATCAGTACTTTTCAGTCTCGTTTATCTTCTGATCACATTGCATCAGATAGTTGGATAGTGGATACAGGTGCTACAGATCATATGTGTTCAAATTTGCAATATTTTGATTCAATGCACACAGTTATTGACACTTTTGTGCATCTTCCAAATGGAAAGACTTCTGAAGTGACTCATGTTGGTACAATTAAATTGAACTCTCATTTGACTTTGGAACATGTATTGTTTGTACCATCTTTCAAATTCAATCTCATTTCTATTTCAAGATTGACAAATTCTCATAACTGCAACTTCCATTGTACAACTGATGGCTGTTGGATCAAGGACAAGCATGATATGCTTCTTGCAGAAGGAATAAGGCAATGTGGTTTATATGTTTTAAAACATAGTTTTTCAAAGGTCAAAGCAGTTATGTGTGCTGGAGAAGTTGCTATTAATCAGGTGAAGCTTTGGCATCAAAGATTGGGACATTTGTCTCATTCAAAGTTGCACAGTATGTCAGGTTATTTGGATAAGAATTTGAAAGATAATGATGATTTTGTGTGTGAAATTTGTCCATTGGCTAAACAAAAGAAGCTGCCATTTCCCAGTCTTGGTCACATTACTCAAAATCTATTTGATCTGGTGCATTGTGATACATGGGGTCCCTACAAAACTCCTACTCACCAAGGACATAGATATTTCTTGACACTTGTTGAAGATTGCAGCAGAACCACCTGGATTTATTTGATGAATCACAAGTCAGATGTTGAACAAATCATCCCTGCTTTCTGGAAAATGATTAGTACTCAGTTCAATGTTTCTATTAAGAGATTCAGAAGTGATAATGCACCAGAATTGGAATTTTTCAAATTTTTCCAAGAAAATGGTGTGGTTCATGAACATAGTTGTGTGGAAACTCCAGAGCAAAATTCATTTGCAGAAAGAAAGCACCAACATTTGTTAAATGTGGCTAGAGCTATAAGATTTCAAAGTGGTTTGCCTATACAGTTTTGGGGAGATTGTGTCATGACAGCAGCATATTTGATCAATAGGACTCCATCACCTAAGCTGAAAGGAAAGTCACCATTTGAGATATTATATAATGCACAACCAGACTATAATGTGTTAAGAGTATTTGGATGCCTGTGTTTTGCTAGTACTCTGATTCATGGGAGATCCAAGTTTGATGAAAGAGCAGTGAAGTGTGTATTTGTTGGATATGTTTTTGGTACAAAGGGGTACAAGGTCTATGATTTACAGCAACAAAAGTTTTTTGTTTCCAGAAATGTGGTGTTTCATGAGCATCTATTTCCTTTTAAGGAAAGAGATGCTATTGTTCTTCCTCACAACAATGCAGTTATCCCTTTGCCTGTCACTGATGAGACTATGTCTCTTTCTGATTCTTCTGCTTCAACCACTTCTATGCCTCCTCCAACAACAGTGACAACATCACCTCCCAGCTATAGAGATGTTCTCCAGACTCCCAGCTCAATTGTGCCAACTAGAGCTACTACAAGAGTTAGAAATCCACCAAAGTACTTGCAGGATTATGTCACAAAGCATCATCATGGAGGCAATGTAGTTCTTAGCTCTAACTACAATCTTGGTAGTTCTCTGGTAATGTCTGCAATCTCAGATATCAATCACCTTGATCTGGTCAATTTTCAGAGCCAGATAGAACCTCACTCTTATTTGCAAGCAAAACAATCACAAGAATTGATGGAAGCTATGAAAGAGGAACTGCATGCTCTGGAGTTGAATAACACTTGGGAATTGACCACTTTGCCCTCAGGACATAAAGTGATTGGCTGTAAGTGGGTGTATAGAATTAAATATAAGTCAGATGGAACTGTGGATAGATATAAAGCAAGATTGGTAGCAAAAGGGTATACTCAGACTGAGGGTATTGACTATTTTGAAACTTTCTCTCCTGTGGCTAAGTTAGTTACATTCAGAACTATGTTGACTTTAGCTGCTATATATCAATGGCCTCTTCTTCAACTAGATATCAACAATGCTTTCCTTCATGGAGATCTTGATGAGGAAGTGTATATGAAGGTTCCAGAAGGCTATTTTGAATTGCAGAACATCACTCCAGATTCAACTCCTCAGGTGTGCAAGCTCAATAAATCACTTTATGGTTTGAAACAAGCCTCAAGACAATGGTTTTTGAAATTTACAGAAACTTTGTGCCAATTGGGTTTTCAGCATTGCAAGTCTGACTATACGCTTTTTATGAAGCATGAAGGCAATTCTGTTGCCTTTCTTTTAGTATATGTGGATGATATTTTGCTAACAGGATCACACATTGATGTTCTGAATCAATTCAAGTCAGATTTGTCTCAACACTTTAAGCTCAAAGATGTGGGAGCTCTGTCTTATTTTCTTGGTTTTGAGATCTGCAGAACTGAAGAAGGTATCTTTCTATCTCAGCAAAAATTTGCTATTGAAATTTTGACTACTGCTGGATATTTAAACGGCAAACCAGCTACTACACCCATGATAGCTTCTAGCAAGCTTAGTATTCACTCAGGTGTGGTTCTTGAAGATTCAGAAGCTCTTGATTACAAGAAGTTAGTTGGAAAACTTCTCTATCTTTGCAACTCTAGACCAGATTTATGCTTCTCTGTACACAAGTTAAGCCAATTTATATCTCAACCTACTAAACAGCATTTGGCTGCTGCTCATCATGGTTTGAGATATCTCAAAGGATCAGCTACTCAGGGTTTGTACTTCTCAGCTTCTTCTCCTTTAAAGTTGCTTGGCTATACTGATTCAGATTGGGCTGGATGCATAGATTCAAGAAGGTCTACTTCAGGGTACTTTGTCTTTTTAGGACATTCTCTTATTTCTTGGAAATCTAAGAAGCAAACAGTGGTTGCTAGAAGTTCTGCAGAAGCTGAATATAGAGGCTTGGCATTGCTGGGTTGTGAAATACAATGGCTTCTCTCATTGCTGCAAGAACTGCAGGTATGTTTGGACTGCAAACCTCTTCTCTTCACTGACAGTTCTTCAGCCATTCAACTAGCCAGAAATCCCATCTATCATGAGAGAACCAAGCATATAGATCTTGACACACATCTCATTAGAGATTTGGTTGCTTCTGGTGTGTATGAGTTGCAGTATGTTTGTGCTGCAGAGCAACTGGCAGATATATTGACCAAACCCTTGGCAGCTCAGCAATTCCTTCATTACATGAGCAAGTTGACTGTAATGTCCACATTACAGCAACTTGAGGGGGCGTATTGAAGATCAATGAATTCAGCATTGTCTCTTTTTCATTTCTGGTCTGGACCAATTTGCAATTGGTGCCAAAGTGATGACATGAAGCAGGAAGCTTCAGTAGCCGTTGGATCAAAAATCGGTGAAATCCTAGTCGTTGATTTTCTTTTATTTTCCTTTAAGTATGACGATGTCGTTTTGCTTGTAATTTTCAGCTCCTCTTGTACACGTGTTTCATTCGGATTGGCTGCTTTGTTTAAGTGGCTAACGGTCACTTATATCCGTTTGTCAATTGAGGAGAATTTTTCACCATTTTTCTGATTTGGTTTTCACCTCCTTCGCTGCCTTTCTCTCCTTCTTCTTCTTCATCGTTGCATCTCATTTCAAACCCTAGATCTGTGTTTTTTCAATAACCACTCTATTTGTTTGCCAAATATTATTGGTCTTGTATTGGATGTGATAGTCTTTCTTTTTAATCGAAGCTACAGTTTTCGGCAAAAATAATAATAAAAATAAACGGGTAAAAAGTCAAAATAGACAATCTAGAAGAAACGGAGGTAGTCTTTTCAACCCAATTCCAACATATCAAATTCACTCACCCAAACAAGCCCTAAAGCTCACCTCATCATCCCATCATCTCTATGAAGTCTCCATCCCATGTTTCTCCCACAAACAGAGAAAGTAATAATAAGATTGGAATTCACCCACCCAACAGAAACACAACACTGTAACACTGTAACAAAAGAGAGAGAACAAAGAAAAAGGAGAAAATCAAAAGCCTCTACTAGTGGTTTCCTGTCTAAAACATGTCGAAGAATGACAAGTGAAAGTCTAGAGAGAGACAGAGAAAAGTGTCAGCTAAGCTCTTAGCTCAGTTGAAAAAACAGAGCTCCAAAGCTCTAGTTACAGACAGAGAGAGAGTGATTATTTACTAGCATGTCACAAGATAAAAAGACGACTGAGCAGTGGAAATGGACTGAATTGCAAGGTCTAGAACTCATCTCAGAGTCTCCCCAAAACAGAGCATCACAAGAAGAAGAAATGGAGGCCAAGAATGATGATACAGAGAAAGAGAAGGCTAATTCGGGTAATTCCCCATCTGGGTTCGGCGAGCTCTTCAGATTCGCAGATGGGTTGGACTACGCCTTGATGGGAATCGGAACCGTCGGCGCCGTCGTGCACGGCGCTTCTCTGCCGTTGTTCCTCCGCTTCTTCGCCGATCTCGTTAACTCTTTCGGGGCTAACGCTGATAACGTCGACAAGATGACACACGAAGTAGTCAAGGTAAAGATCTCTTTGGTTATTGGAGAGGGAAAGAGAGTCTCTCAATCGTTGTGCTAATTTTTGTGGATTTGTCTTGTTTGTTTGTGTGCAGTATGCGTTTTATTTTCTCATTGTTGGAGCTGCAATTTGGGTTTCTTCATGGGCAGGTGAGTTCTGAAATTCACTGAAATCCCAATTCTTCTTCTTTGATTCTCTATGTGTTTTTCGGATCAATTTGGGGTCAAATTTGTTAAGAATCGTGGGTTCCATCTCAAAATCAATTGACAATGAGGGGAGTAGTCCAAGTAACTTATTAGGCAAATTCCCAATCTTCTTCTTCGATTCTCTCTGTTTTTTCCGGCTCAAATTAGGGTCAAGTTTGTTAGGAATTTGGCAATGAGGGAGTAGCCAAAGTAACTTACTAGGCACAGGCTGACAATGAGGGGAGTAGCCCAAGTAAAACTTATTAGGCAAATTCCCAATCTTCTTCGATTCTCTATGTGTTTTTCGGCTCAAATTGGGGTCAAATTTGTTAGGAATTTCATAATGAGGGGAGTAGCCCAAGTAACTTATTAGTCGCAGGTGAACATGCCGAGTCCCAATATGAGACAAATAACAAATAACGATTCTCAACACGCCTCTCACGCACAGCGTGCGAAACAAACAGGCAGAATCGAATTCGGATCAGAAGCAGACTCTGATACCATGTTAAGAATCCTGGAGTTCAACCTCTTAATGAGGGGTGTAGCCTGAATAACTTGTTACGCACAGACCAAACAGGCCGAGTCCCAATGTATTGGGACGAATAACAAATAACGATTCTCAACAAAATTTTGTTCTTGTTGCAGAGATATCGTGTTGGATGTGGACGGGAGAGAGACAATCGACGAAGATGCGGATTAAATACCTCGAATCAGCTCTCAATCAAGACATTCCCTATTTCGACACCGAGGTTCGGACCTCCGACATCGTATTCGCCATCAACAACGATTCGGTCATGGTCCAAGACGCCATTAGCGAGAAGGTACAAAAAGCTCTGTTTTTGCTCTGTTTTGTTTTAGCTCATTTGGTACTGAAAACAGAGTACTCTGTTTTTCTTTAGTTGGGCAATTTCATGCACTACATGGCAACATTTGTGTCCGGGTTCATAGTGGGTTTCACCGCCGTCTGGCAATTAGCTCTGGTCACTCTCGCCGTCGTTCCGATCATCGCCGTCATCGGCGGAATCCACGCCAGTACATTGGCCAAGCTCTCTGCCAAAACCCAAGAATCTCTCTCCCAGGCTGGAAACATTGCAGAACAGGTGAGATCGAAAAATCGATATTTGTATTTTGGGTTTTGAAATTCTCTCATTTTTCTTATATGGGTTTGATTCAATTTACAGACAATTGTTCAAATCCGCACTGTTCTTGCCTTCGTCGGAGAATCAAGAGCGTTACAGGCGTACTCGTCGGCACTGAGGACAGCCCAGAAACTCGGCTACAAAACCGGGTTTTCCAAAGGATTGGGTCTGGGAGCGACTTACTTCACCGTGTTCTGCTGCTACGCTCTTTTACTCTGGTACGGTGGCTACCTCGTGAGGCACGATGACACCAACGGAGGGCTCGCCATCGCCACCACATTCGCCGTCATGATCGGAGGAATGTAAGTAACAGCGTCAGCCACCACCACTCCTCTAATTTAGGGCGAGTTTGGAAATGCTTCTGTTGCCAGCACAGTTGCTTTCTGACAGCGGAAACATTTAGTGCGTTTGGTAAAAATATTTTTTTCGATTTTAAGCTGTCTGACAACAGTATTCAGAAAGCAAGGGGGAAATGTTTTTTTCCAGAAAATGACTTTGATTAATTTATCTACAGCGATTCTAACATTACATTTTTAAAATTTTCAATAATTACCTTTACAGAAATGACACGTGGCATATGTTTTGTCATTTTACTATCTCACAGCACCTTCACACTTGATTTTACCAAATACAAAATTATTAATTTACTATATCAACATTTCACTGCACAGTCACATTATAAGTCACAACAACTTTCCCACCGTGTGTTTTCCTCACCAGCTTCTAGCACCACCACAGCATTCCCAACTAGCCCTTAAAACCGATTGATTTGTTAGTGAAGATATCTGGATTTTCCGATTCTTGCAGAGCTCTAGGGCAATCAGCGCCGAGCGTCGCCTCCTTTGCGAAGGCCAAAGTCGCGGCGGCGAGGATATTCCGGATAATCGACCACCGACCGTCCGTCGAGAGGAACAGCGAATCCGGCATGGAATTGGAGTCCGTGACGGGACAAATAGACCTGAGAAGCGTTGAATTCTCGTACCCGTCGAGGCCAGATGTCGCGATTTTGAAGGATTTCTGTCTGACTGTTCCTGCTGGGAAAACCATAGCTCTGGTGGGAAGCAGTGGATCAGGGAAGAGCACTGTGGTGTCACTCATTGAGAGATTCTATGATCCAACCTCAGGTGAAAACAAATTAAACACCAATTGTACCTTAAAATCAATATCTTAGTACAAACAAAATTTTAATGTTTTTGTGGATAACAATGTTGTTGTTGTGCAGGTCAAGTGTTGTTGGATGGGCATGACATTAAGACACTGAAGCTGAAATGGTTGAGGCACCAAATTGGGCTAGTGAGCCAAGAGCCAGCTCTCTTTGCTACATCCATCAAGGAGAATATTCTCTTGGGAAGGCCTGATGCGTCCGCGGCCGAGATCGAAGAGGCTTCGACCGTCGCCAACGCGCACTCGTTCATCGTTAAGCTTCCCGACGGATACGACACTCAGGTTAGGTTTTGCGTAATTCAACGTATCAACATAAATTGTTGTTCTTTATTCAAATCTCCAATTAAGATTAGTCAATGGGTGGGTCAAATATCAATCAGAGCATCTCCAAACTGTTTCCCTTAATCACGATTTAGCAGTGACGCCTAATTATAACGTGTTTTAATAATTTTTTGTGAATTTTGTATGATTTATGTGTTACATTGTGAGGGACAAGATTTGACTAGTAACATAATACCAGAATTCCTAAACTTTTCAATAAATTGGGACATACCTATACAATTAGGCCAAGGGAGCAAAAGCCCTAAATGTCAACAAAGGGATTTGACAATGCATGTGCCTACATGAAATTTGAAAAATATATTTGTCCATAGAACATTTCATGGCACAAGTTTGGCACAACACAAAGTCATCTCAATTTTAGAGGACAATGTGAGGACACCAACAAACTCTTGCAATTAACATGAACTGTATAATATGAGGCCCATGTAGGGTTCATCAGTCCTGTACTCTCAAACTAGTCAAGGACATTAGTAAGAATATATGATCCTATTTGGTAATTGGTACTAGGATAAATGGGTAAAATACACTTGCACCCTCTTAAGTTTGCTTCAAAGGGACTTTCACACCTTCCAGTTTGGGAAAAGACACGTTCACCCCTTCACTGTGCTGAATTCCAGGACACTTAAACTCCCTAATTATGGCGTTTTAGTCTGGGAGTGGGGATCCATAACTGATAGCAGCTTTGGGGACATTTTTTCCTTCCCTCTTAAAGTATGAAATGACACATTAGGGGGTGTACGTGTCCTGAAGTTCGGACAGAAAGGGGTGAAAGTGTTATTTCCCAAACTGAAAGGGTGAAAGTATCTTTGGTTCAAACTAGAGGGGCTGAAGTGTCTTTTATCGAACAAAAACATAAAACAGTTCAAAAAACACCATAACTGGTGTATTTTGATTGGCAGACAAACAGCAAACCAAACATGTGTTTTTGATTTTACTCTAGGGTTGTTTTGATGAGCTGAAATAATTGTGCGGTTGAGCTTCAAAGTTTATTTCATCAATAGTGTTTGGATGCGTTAGATTATTGTAGATTATTAGTAATTTTTTTGTTGAATTCGGTTTTTATTATTACAATCTGGAATTCCGCCCCAAAGAGTCTGGAAATAACAAAAAAATCCGGAATTCCTGAAAAAAAATGTGGAGTACCGACTAAAAATTTCCGGATTTTTAGTCGGAATTCCGGAATATTTATTGGGTTTGGAGAGGTTTGACCTAACATATCGGATTTTTTACCTTCTCCTATCTCTCGATTTCATCTCATCCAAACAGGCCCACTGTATGATGGAAACCAGGGTTACCCACAAATGTACTATCCTAAATTGCATTTGATTAAGAACAGTGCCATATAAAACAGACTCCTATGATTTTAACTTCTTAACAATGGCAGGTAGGGGAGAGGGGACTTCAACTCTCAGGTGGGCAGAAGCAGAGAATAGCCATAGCAAGGGCAATGCTCAAGAACCCAGCCATCTTGCTATTAGACGAGGCCACCAGCGCGTTGGACTCGGAGTCTGAGAAGCTAGTGCAGGAGGCTCTTGACCGTTTCATGATCGGGAGGACGACACTCGTCATAGCCCACCGACTCTCCACTATCCGCAAAGCCGACCTGGTGGCCGTCCTGCAACAAGGTAGCGTATCCGAAATCGGGACCCACGAGGACCTCATGGTGAGAGGCGAAAATGGCCTCTACTCTAAGCTGATCAAGATGCAGGAAACGGCGTATGAGACCGCCCTCAATAACGCCAGGAAAAGTAGCGCGAGGTACCTTAATTTGAGATTCTTGAATTTCCTTTTAAAAGCGTGTTTGGTACCAGTTTAAAAATAAGAACGGCTCAAAAGGATAAAAGACACTTTCATCGCCTCTAGTATGACTGAAGGACATTTCACGCCTTCCAGTTTGGAAAAGGACACTTTCGTAGTGTGCCAAACTTCATGAAACACACACCCCTTACAGTGACGCCGTTATCTGGAGTTGTGTCCTGTCACCAAAAATAGTTTTTCGGGACAAATTTACTCCTGTATTATGCAAAATATAATATGGGTGTTGCCTAAGGGTATAATACACTTTATGCATGATGTGGAGGGTAATTTTGTCTCCAAAACTGTTATCACCGACTGACACCACCCCCAGAGTAACATCCTCACAGTGAGGGTGTGTAAGTTACTAGAAGTTCGGCACATTGAAAGGGTAAAAGTGTGATTTTCAAAACTGAAGGGGGTGAAAGTGTTGTTCAGTCAAACTGGAGGGGTGAAAGTGTTTTTTATCCCTGCAAAAAGGGTAGAATACACTTTCACCCCCTCTAGTTTGACTGAAGAACACTTTCACCCCTTCCAATTTGGAAAAAGGACATTTCTACCCATTCACGCTCGCTGAAATTCAAGTAACTCGCTGATTGTTAATCTGTTAGTCTTGGGGCAGGGCACGTCATTGAAGTAGTTTTGGTGACAAGTTTGCCCACATATGCAAAAATTGTTATTCCCTTGAGTAACCTCTACACTTTACATAATATGGGGCAAAATAGTTCCAAAAACTTTTCCCAGCGACATATCTCAACTCCCGACAATCGGTGTCACGATCTGGGGGTGTAAATAGCCTAAAGTTCGAGACACGGAAGGGGTAAAGTGTCTTCTATCCCAAAGAGAACATCAAAATAATATAAACTACTGTTTATAGTAGGCTGAAAAACAGCAAACCATATGTGTGGTATGATGAATTAATCTGCTTAAACAGAGTTACTAAACATGCACTTAATTGTCTCTTCCCTTGCAGGCCTTCAAGTGCTAGGAATTCAGTCAGTTCGCCGATAATTGCCAGAAACTCCTCCTACGGCCGGTCCCCATTCTCGCGCCGCCTATCCGACTTCTCCACTTCGGACTTCAGCTTCTCCCTGGACGGCTCATACCCAAGTTACCGCCTCGAAAAGCTGGCATTCAAGGAGCAAGCCAGTTCCTTCTGGCGCCTCGCCAAGATGAACTCCCCCGAATGGGCTTACGCCCTATTCGGCTCCATAGGCTCCGTCGTATGCGGGTCCCTCAGCGCCTTCTTTGCCTACGTCCTCAGCGCCGTGCTAAGCGTCTATTACAGCCCAGACGACGAATACATGATCAGAGAAATCAGAAAATATTGCTATCTTCTCATTGGAGTCTCCTCCGCCACGCTAATCTTCAACACAATGCAGCACTTCTTCTGGGACGTGGTGGGGGAGAATTTGACAAAAAGGGTGAGGGAGAAGATGCTCGCGGCGGTGCTCAAGAACGAGATGGCTTGGTTTGATTTGGAGGAGAACGAGAGTTCGCGGATCGCGGCGAGGCTTGCGCTGGACGCGAACAATGTTAGGTCGGCGATTGGGGACCGGATCTCGGTCATCATGCAGAACTCTGCGCTCATGCTGGTGGCATGCACGGCGGGGTTCGTGTTGGAGTGGCGGCTGGCGCTGCTGCTCGTGGCGGTGTTCCCCGTCGTGGTGGCGGCGACAGTGTTGCAGAAGATGTTCATGCAAGGGTTCTCCGGCGACTTGGAAGGGGCACACGCGAAGGCGACGCAACTGGCGGGGGAAGCCGTGGCGAACGTGAGGACGGTGGCGGCGTTTAACTCGGAGGCGAAGATCGTTAACCTTTTCGCCGGTAATCTTGAGATTCCGCTTAAAAGATGTTTCTGGAAAGGGCAGATCGCTGGATGCGGGTACGGGATCGCGCAGTTCGCGCTCTACGCGTGCTACGCTCTCGGCCTATGGTACGCTTCGTGGCTCGTAAAGCACGGGATTTCGAATTTCTCGAAGACGATTCGGGTGTTCATGGTTCTGATGGTGTCGGCGAACGGCGCGGCAGAGACGTTGACACTAGCGCCCGACTTCATCAAGGGCGGGCGAGCAATGAGGTCGGTCTTTGAGCTCCTTGATCGAAAGACCGAAATTGACCCAGACGACCCGGACTCCGTCCAAGCCCCCGAACGTCTCCGTGGGGAGGTGGAACTAAAACATGTCGACTTTTCTTACCCTTCCCGGCCCGACGTGTCGATTTTCCGCGACCTGAGTCTGCGGGCCCGGGCCGGGAAGACCCTGGCCCTCGTGGGCCCGAGCGGGTGCGGCAAGAGCACGGTCATCGCTCTGATCGAGCGATTCTACGAACCCTCCTCGGGGAGGGTACTGATCGATGGGAAGGACATCCGTAAATATTCACTAAAGTCCTTGCGACAGCACGTCGCGGTGGTCGCGCAAGAGCCGTGCTTGTTCGCCGCAACGATATATGAGAACATCGCCTACGGGCGGGACCTAGCGACCGAGGCGGAGGTCGTCGAAGCGGCGACCTTAGCGAACGCGCACAAGTTTGTGTCGTCATTACCTAACGGTTACAAGACGTTTGTCGGAGAGCGTGGGGTCCAGCTGTCGGGCGGACAGAAGCAGAGGATCGCGATCGCGAGGGCGTTGTTGAGGAAGGCGGAGGTGTTGCTGCTCGACGAAGCGACGAGCGCGCTCGACGCCGAGTCGGAGACCGCAGTGCAGGAGGCGTTGGAGCGGGCTAGCTCGGGGAAGACAACGATCGTGGTTGCCCACCGGCTTTCGACGATAAGGAATGCGCATGTGATTGCGGTGATTGATGATGGGAAAGTGGCGGAACAAGGGTCGCATTCGAGCCTGATGAAGAACCACCCGGATGGGATTTACGCGAGAATGATACAGTTACAGAGGCTTACGCAGGGGCAGGGTGCTTCGGCTTCATCTTCTTCGGCTCACATTGAGTGATTTTCGGATGTGTATCAGCTAGAGAATCACAGTGTATCTTCTTTTGGTTAATATTTTTTCTTTCCTTTCATAGAGTACAGTAATTCCATTGCAGTTTCTTATGTCTGGCGATGATCAATGTGGTAACAACTAACAAAGCCAGCCAGCAGAACTGATGTGGGAAGAGTTACATTCTGATATATGTGCGATACATTCACTATAAGAGTTGACATATAACTCCACTGACATCGCACACCCAACAATTTTGATTTTACCGATATCCTGTACAAACTACAAACGATAGTATTTGATAACGGATGTCTACTCTTTAAGCCGAGATTTCAATAAAATCAATCTGTCCATTCTCATCCTGTGAATGTTTACTGTATAGAGTGTTTATATGTCAAAATATATATATATATATATATATATATATATATATAAACACACATGTGTATATATATGTGTGTGTGTGTGTGTTTGGTTGAGATGAAATAAGAGAAAGATGTTAAAAAGTTCCAACCACGTGTTTGAAAACTTAAAAATCTGAGACAAATCTGATCCTTGGTCCCTGTCAAATTTGTTCTATTGTTCTGTCTTCATTTCTCGTGAAAAAGAACACAATACAAAAACTTTTCGGATTGTAGTTGAATTGACCGGCTCTGTGTTATTAAGAATTTGGGCCTTTGTCTATAGATCTTGAATTCTAACTTGGCTATTGACCTCCTCAAGTGCGAGTTTGTAAACTCGAACTTTTTCAGGTTAGTGTACCTCTAGAGCAGGAGTTTATCCGGATTCCCACGTCGTTCAAAAGACAAAAGACCATAGTGCAACACACACTAGAAGGGCATGGGTGGAATCACTATAACAAGTTACGAGCAACAACAATTCGAATATGCTTGGTGCCGCTTAATCCCAGTCTAGGACGACATATCATCGGGCAATTTCACAATAATTTGGTTTATTCGCAGTCGAATTTGCCATGAATAGGAGGTTCAATTAGATAGTGAAAGGGGCAAAAACAAATACCACAACTAGAATTCACCATGAATCACAATTCACAATCGTTATCAGCCCATATGTCGTGTTCCTGCCACAAACACCAGATAGAGAGAGTGACTTAAAATTACTCACTTCGACCAGGTGATTTGAATATCAAAACGATATAACTTTTTGATAATTTTTCATGGTGCTGTAGAAGAAAGTTAAATTTCAAAAAATTGCATCGTGTTGCTAATCAAATCATCGGGTCAAAGCAACCCGATGAATAGTGATAAAAGTCAAACTAAGAAGAAAGAGAAGAAACAAAGTACACCAAAGGAGTGAGATTTCAATGTCACAAACATATGAAGCTCATAGGTTGAGAGAGAGAGAGACTTCAATCTTACGAGCTTATCAAGGCCATAGGCTGAGAGTGGGAGAGAGAGAGATTTCAGTCTTACAAGCTTATGATGATGAGCTCATAAGTAGGGATTCCAGCAACAACAGCAACAATTAAGGTGTTAATTTTTGTCTGCAAAAACATCTGCACCTCTTCTGAATGTCAACCAACCAGGAGGAGTTGCCTCCCTTCAGTTCCTTCCTTGTGATGAGCTGCTGATGACTGATGACATGTAAGGTGCAGGTGTAAATGCAGATAAAAAATCATACCACCTTCTTCAAATCTCTCTCTCTCTGTTTGGTTGCTTCCTTGTCCTAATAGTAGAAGTACTAAAAGGTGTTAAGGTGAGGACGAAGAAGAAGAAATACAAATAACACTCGTGTCTTTGTGATAACGCTGGACTTTTGGCGTTGATTATTTCCATGAAAAAATGTATATATGGGACTTCCTCCGGAAAAGGCGATGTGGCATCATATATGTAATTTTATATAAATTTTTTTACGTCTAAATACATGTACCTTCTGTTGCACCGCACATCACATAAAAGTCGAATGAGTGAAAGAAAAAAAAATTGCCAATAAGAAAACTGAATGTTTCTGTGTTCTATAGGTAAAAGACACTTTCGAGTTTTACCCTCTTAGGTTTGATGCAAAGATACTTTCACCCCTCCCTGTTTAGGTAATGCTACTTTCACCCCCATTTTGCGTTCTAATGTTCATGTCATTTATACACCTGATTGTGTCGTATCGTAAGCTAAGATGCCTATTTTTATACCTAAAAGGCCAAAACTACTACATTAACGAATAATTGTCTCCTTACTAGCAATGTCACAATTAGAAAGTGTAAGTACCATGAAATTAGACATATAAAATTGGTAGAAGTGTCATTTTCCAAACAGGAGGGCTGAAAGTGTCTTTGCATCGAACTTTGAAGGAGTAAAAATGTCTTTCACCCTATCTACATGGACGGTTCGTCAATGTGTCTTTCACCCTACTCCTTCCGTCCCAGCAAGTTCCCCAAAAAGTACTATTCACCGATCACTTTGATATGATGATTTAGTTAGTAAAACGATGCAAGAATTTTGTAATTTTTTCATGATGTTGTGAAGTAAACTTAACTATACATCACCATGAAAGATTACCAAATTCTAACATCATTCTGATAACCAAATCACCGAGTCAAAATGATTTGGAAAAGTCAATTTTGAAGAACCTGCTGGAATGGAGGGAGTATGTGTCCATGCATATATGGTGCTTTTAGAACAACTGCAATTTCTCAACGTATTGCCGACATATAGTTCAAAATTAATTTGATCAATGAAAATAGAACTCAATTGATTTTGTCAAAATGATGTGAACCACCCCATAAGCAGAATGAAATGAGTGCGTTTGGTCAGCTATTTCCCTTTTTGCCCACGTGATGTCCAATGAGGGGCGCACGTGGGTCTCTCTGTAGCCAACCTATGTTTTTGTGACACATAATCAATCCCAGTGGTGTGAAGGATAACATGCACGTGGAGGAGTATCATATGGAGGTATTAAAACTCAAACCCACCACGGTCCATGTACCCAATTTTTTTTTTGTTCCTTATGCAACAACCCATTGTTTTCTTTTTCTTATTTTGTGCGTCTAACTTTAACTTTTGTATCCAAAAATTACTAAATTCCAATTCTCTACATTCCTGTGGATATTTATAAAAAATGAAAAACATTCCTGTTGATATTTTGATTCATACATACTTAATTTAGAGGAAAGTTAATACAGTAGATCAAATATGTATGAAAGTTACAGATATACTACGACCTACTAAAACTTTAGTTGGGAGACTTAGACCTTTTCTTGATGCTCTTATTAGCCCTATGCAAAGTAGCTGTGTGCTTGGAAGAACCACTATTGACAACATCATTGTTGCTCAAGAAATCTTTCACTCTGCCATGAATAGAAAAGACAAAAGGGGTGACTTGATCATAAAAATTGACCTTGAAAAAGCTTATGACAAATTGTCATGGTCTTTTTTACATGAAACTCTCCTTTAGTTTGGGTTTGATAATAATTTCATCACTCTTTTAATAAATTGTGTTAGCACTTCTTTTTCTATTATTTGGAATGGAGAAAGACTTGAGCAATTCCAACCTCAAAGAGGATTAAGACAAGGAGATCCACTCTCTCCTTACCTCTTTGTCCTCTGCATTGATAGACTTACTTCCATGATCAATAACAGAGTCTCTGAGGGGTCTTGGAAATGCATTAAAGTTGCTCAAAAAGGCCCCACCCTCTCTCATGTAATGTTTGCTGATGACATTTTACTCTTTGCTAGAGCCTCTGATGAGATGCGTAGAGTGGTGATGAATACCATTATGAATTTCTGTGACAAATCTGGTCAATCTGTTAACTTATTCCAGTATAAGATCTTCATTTCCCCCAATATTAGTAGGAGGAAAGCCAGGAGTCTAAGTAGACAATGTGGCATTCCTCTCACTAATAACCTTGACACTAATCTGGGAACTCCCTTGCTCCACAAAAGAATCTCTACTGGGGACCTTACCGCTGTCCTTGACAATTTTAACAAAAAGTTGATTGGTTGGAAAATTAGTCATTTGTCTCTCTTTACAAGGGCAACCTTGGCAAACACTGTTCTTACTGCCATCCCTTCTTACAAAATGCAAACCTCCCTTTTCCATAGCTCTATTTGCAAAAAAGTGGACCAAACTTGCATGAACTTTATTTGGGATGACACAATGAAAAGAAGAAGCTTCATTTAGTTAACAGGGACACTATTTGTCATTCCAAAGAAAAGGGGGGACTTGGCATTAAAAAAGCCTCCCTCCTTAACAAAGCTTATGTGACTAAGTTGGGATGAAAAATCATGACTGAGGACAATTCCATGTGGATTAAAGTTCTCAAATCCAAATATCTCACAAAGACTAGTTTTTGCAATTGGAATTCCAAGAAAAATGCTTCTCACACTTGGAAAAGTATTGTTAAGTGCAAATCTCTTGTTCAACAAAACTTGAAATGGAATATTGGAAAAGGAACTAACATTTCCTTTTGGTTTGATTGGTGGTGTGGGAACACACCTCTTTGCAACATGATCACCAATCAAAATAATAATGATGACACTAAACTTAGCAACTATCTGAATGCTGACAACACTTGGAATATAGCACATATTCCAGACTGCCTGAACAATATTGCAGTTCATGCCATAATGAACACTCATGTTCCCTTGTTTAGTCTGCATGAAGTATAAACTCTTCTGGACTAGAAATGTCAAAGGGATTTTCACTATATCCTCTGCTTATGATTCCATGAGGATGGAACCTGACAACATTTAATCCTGGAAATGGTTGTGGAAGTTGAAAACAGCTTCAAAAATAAAAAGTTTTTTGTGGAAAGCCATGAGAGAAAGGCTTCCCTCAAATGTCATGAGAAAGAATAGAGGCATGACTAGTGACAGTTTGTGTACTAGATGCAAAAAGGCTGATGAAGATCATGATCATATTTTCAGAAAGTGTGAGTTTTCAAAAAGCTATTTGGGCCATGATCAGAAATGATAACTGGCTATCTAGAAATACTCATTCCAGCTTCTCTAGCTGGATTTTGAGTAATGCTAATGACAATTGCAGCATGCCTCATAACCTGAAATGGAATGATTATTTTGTCAGGAAACAGAGAAACACCATGAGCTTTGAAGGGAAAATTATTCCCCCTTTTGTTTGTGCCAAGGAGGCAATCAAACATGCTACTGCTATCCATGAAGCTTTTAATGATAACAACCAAGGCAGAGCAGTAGCACAGATCAAAAATGAAACTAATGCTTGGATTTTGACTCCTGCATGTAGTTTCATACTCAACACCGATGCAAGTCTCTACTTTCTGGAGGAGCTGCTTTGGTGGTATATTGAGAAATGACAAAGGAAGCCACATTTTGAGCTTTACTGAAAAATCAGCTGAAACTTTTGTTATTGAAGCTGCCATTTACAATGGCCTTAAAATCACCTACTCAAGTGGTTTCAGCAACATGGAGGTGGAGACTGACTCTATGGATGCTGCTGACATGATAAGCAACCCGGATAATATTCACAGCTTTAGATACTCCCTCATCCCTGACATCAAGAACCTGCTTATTTTTGCCAAAAGAAAAATCAGCTATGTGCTAAGAGAAAATAACAAGGTAGCAGACCTTCTTGACATAATGGGCTCTTTCCAGCCTCAAGACCTATTGGTGTACAACTCACCAAGAGAGGAGATCTTGGAAGCTTTGAACAATGATGTTTTTTTTTTGATAAATTCAACTGATTTTATTCAAAAAGAGGACAGAATTACAACTCTCCCAAGCCTACGTCATCCTTCTGAATCTCTAAACAATGAGAATCCAGATTCTCTAAAACAAAAACACCACTACTCTTTGTGATTCTTGCCCAGTTAGCAATACTATGGGCTAACCTATTCTCTCTTCTAGGACAAAAATTAATACTTGTTCCAGACCCATTGTTTACAAAATTGTTGAGAGCTAAAGTTCTGTTGCACCATCTCCAATCAGCCATTCCTCTGCCACTGATAGCCTCGACAATCCTCTTGCAATCTGATTCAATTATCACATCATTCAGACTCCTGGATATCACTAACTCAAAGGCCAATTCAACTGCTGCTAGCTCAGCCTCTTCAATCGAATTCACAGGACCCCAAAGAGATTGGATATGATGAACTGAGCCCATTGAGTCTCTCATTACCATAGCCATACCAGCACAGCCTTCTTTACTATCAAAACTGGCATCACAATTCAACTTGAGATAGTGCTTTTCAGGTGCTATCCACTTTCTAATAATATTTATACTGGCATGCTTTTGATCTTCTGCTTTTTGCATTTCCATCCCAACTTTTCTTTGGTGTTCAATAACCATATAGTTGATATCTGCTCTCACCTTGAAGATGTCCTCCATTCCACATACAGCTCTTTCTTTTCCCAGATTTATCTTGTTTATGAGATTCCATAACTTCTCAAAAATGCAGCTAGTAAAAATATACACATCCAACCTCTTCATTGGCTAGCTTCCATGGTTCTCTTCTATGGTGTTATACCAATCTTTGACAGTATGACAATGAAAGTTTTCAATTTTTATACCTGCACACTGCAGCCACACAGCCTTGGAGAAGCAACAATGTAGCAAAACATGAACTGTAGACTCCTCTGCCTGTTGACAAAATACACAGCAATTCTCAATATCAATTCCTCTTCTTCTGATAATGTGTTTTGTAGGTAATATATTTCTGCCAACTCTCCAAAGAATCATTCTGAGTTTGTTGTGCAACTTGAGCTTCCAAATCCTGTTCCAATTGAAACCAACATCCCTGTACACATTCTCTCTCTCTTGTACTTTCTTGTAAACCATTTTGACAGTGGCTTCTCCTTTATGATCAAATCTCCATATCCACCTATCTTTCTCCCCTCTAAGTGGTAACTTAATTCTCAGAATTTCTTCTATTTCTGATTCTTCCATCCAGTCTTTCAACAAATCAATCCTCCAATTCCTACCTGTATTATCAATCAAATCAGCCACTTTCTTTGGAGCAAAAGTTATGTCATCTGGGGGCTTGGGTTTTGCATTTTCCAAATTGGGGACCCATGGGTCTTGCCAAATATCTATATCTTTGCCACTTCCCACCACTTTGACAGCTCCTTTTTCCAGAAAATCCCTTCCTTTTAATACCCCTTTCCGAAAATAAGAATCACTCTCTCTCTTTTCTATCCTTTGAAAACTCAATAAATGACAGTATTTCCACAACAGCTGGTTGACCCAAAGCTTCTCCTTACCACACCAGAGTTGCCAGGCCAATTTTGAGATCATGGCCAAATTATAACTACTTGAATTTCTGAAACCTAGCCCTCCCTCTGCTTTTGAGATACAAAGCTTATCCCATTTTAGTCAATGGGCTTTCTTTTGGTCCCCCTTACTCCCCCACCAGAAATCAGCACACAAATTGTCCATTTTTTGACACAAGCTTTGAGGCAGCAAGTAAACAGACATTAGATAAGAAGGCATAGAACTTACAGCAGCTTGAAGATATATCATTTTCCCAGCAAAAGACATTATTCTTCCTTTCCAATTTGCTGTCTTCTTTGTCATTTTTTCCAATGCTGGATGGAAAGTTTGCATTTCTGATCTGTTTAGCACCATAGGAAGACCTAAATAAATAGAGTCTTTTGTACCTTTCTTCAGTTGCATTTCAGCTCTTATTCTCCTCTTTAGATTGCCTTCTGTATTCTTGCTGAAAAAAATTACAAATTTCTCCTTGCTAACTTTCTGACCAGACACCTCCTCATACAAATTCAAACACAAATTTATATATTTTGCCTCCTCCTCCTTTGCTCTTGTCATAATGATTAGGTCATCAGCATACATCAGGTGGTGAATGGGGTCACAGTGTCTAGCCAGTTTTATCCCACTTAACCACTTGTTTTGTTTAGCAAAATGAAAGATTCTTGACAGCAATTCTGAACCAATTATGAACAGATAGGGGGACAGGGGGTCCCCCTGTCTAAGCCCCCTGCCAGATCTAAAGAATCCCATGGGACCTCCATTGACAACAATTGAAAAACTCATTGTGCTTATACACTCCATGATCCATGCTCTGAAAGTGGGGGGGGGGGGGAGTTCAGCCATCTAAGCATAGAATCAATAAATCCCCATTCCATTATATCATAGGCTTTCTCAATATCTGCCTTGATAATCATTAAACCTCCTCTGCCTTTCTTCTTATTCATGGTGTGAATCACCTCATGAAGAAGGATCACATTATCCTGTATGTGTCTGTTAGGAACAAAACTGCTTGGAGGGGGCAAACTATCTTCTCAAGAAGGGGTTTGATTCTATTTCCTAATAACTTTGCTATAACTTTATAAACTACATTGCATAAGCTTATAGGTCTAAAATGATTGACCTTATGAGCAAAGTCAACTTTGGGGATCAGGGAAATAAAAGTGCAGTTCAAGTGTGTAGGCAGCTTCCCAGTATTGAAAAAAAATTTGACCACACCACAAAAATCTGAGTGCAGAATTGACCAATAATGTTTGTAGAATAGGACAGTCATACCATCTGGGCCAGGAGCTTTATGGCTGCTCATTTGAAATAAGACTTCTTTGGTCTCTTCCTCTGATGGAACTCTGCACAACTCATCCCACTTTCCTTCTTCAACAACTGGTTCCACTATTTCAGACAACCATTCATGGACTTCATTATTGCTAGAAGTAAATAGGTCTTTGTAATAATTCACAAATTGGTCACCAATATCCTTTCTATCATAGATCCACTCACCATCATCCTTCTGAATACCTTCAATTCTATTTTTCTTGCCTCTTACTACTGCTACTGTGTGAAAATATTTTGTGTTAGCATCACCTTCTTTAAGCCATTGTGTTCTTGATTTCTGTTTCCATAGAATTTCCTTTCTCAGTAGCAATTCCTGCATTTGGTTTCTCAAACCCCTTTCAGCTTCCAAATTGAGACTCTCTTGCTGATTAACCAACTCCAATTGAGCATAAACTTCTTTCAGTTGAGTGTCCAGCCAGCCAAACTTGTTTTGTTCCATTTCCTCAAAGCTGCTTTTGTCTCAAATACTTGTCTATACCAATTAGACCCTGGTACAGTTCTGGCATTGTGCAGCCAGCTTTTGCCAATAACCTCCCAGCTTGTTTTATCTCTGATCCACATTTCTTCAAACTTAAATGGTCTTTTAATACCTCTATCATTCTTTTGAAGTTCTAGAATAATAGGGGAATGGTCAGAATGACTAGCCACTTTGTGAAATACAGTAGCCTTTGGGAAGGCCATTCTCCAATCTAAATTTGCATAGCATTTGTCCAACCTCTCCCTGATCACCTGACCATTCATCCACCCATTTCTCCAAGTGAACTTGCTACCCACAAAACCTATATCCAATAAACCCAGCTGGTCTATACAATTTTGGAGTCCTTTTTTAGCTATTTGACTCACTTTTCTACCACCTTGCTTTTCTGCTTGAAAGCACACCTCATTGAAATCTCCAATGATCACAGTTGGAAGACTACACAAATTGGTGCTATACATAATCTCATTCCACACCTCTCTTCTTCTTTTAGAGGTACACGGTGCATAAATAAAATGAGCCACCAGGTAGGTTTATCAAACACTTGATGAAACAGCACAGAGATAACATTCCTAGAAGTATAGACCACCTCACAATGACAAGCAGCTTTCCAAGAAAAGCTTAACCCTCCACTTCTTCCCACCGGATCCACCCCAACATTATTGTCAAAACCAGCATTTAACAAACTTAACTTAAACTTTTCTAAACTCACCTTTGTTTCGGCTAAGAAGATCCAATCAGCATCTTCCTGCCTAACCAGGGCTTTGAGCTGTCGAATTGCAGCGGCCTGCCCTATCCCCCTGCAATTCCAGCTTAGTCCTCTCATAAGTCATTTGGGGGCGTGCTTAGGCCCGCCTCCTCAGCCATCGATTCAGAACTGTCTCCTTTGGTTGGTACATCTTCCACCTCCTTAATCATGAAATCTTCATTGCACACTTTGACCCTCCTAAAAATTCCATCCGCATCTCGTTTGTAAAATTTTCTAGCATCTATTACCTTCCTTGTTATGAAGATTTCTTGTCCCTCTTCATCCCAATTTTCCTCTTCAATCATCTCTTCCAGTCGTTCCGGGACCCAACTGCAAATTCCATCTTTGTCAGTACCCATTCTCTTGTTCTTGTTCGGTCCTCTGTACATAACCTTCTGGAATTCACGTTTGAGCTGAGCTTTTTGCTTTAGATCATGAGCGAGATGAGTGTTGATCACCCACTTTCTGGTATCCTCTTTCAGTTCCTCCTCCGTTAGTAGGTGTTTCTTCATCGCAGAATTAGGAACGTCTTCTTCATTGACTTCTTCATCCTGAGTGCTCTGCTCTTCATTATGGCTAACAAGTATTGGGCTTACGAATTCATTAACCAAATGGCCCAATAGGCGTATTGGATCTCTACCCCGCAACCTTATTAGGCCTCTCTGCATTGGGCCAGAACTGTACTGGACCTGGTCCACTATTTTCCTATCTCTTGACTTTTTTAATTCAGCAAAAAATTGATCCAGTAAGTCACCTTCTCCCAGCAGTCTGGATTTCCAATTTTGCCCTCCTCTAAATTCCTCTTCTAGATCCTTCTCGTTGATACTGAATTCACACTCAGATTTGTCATGTCTGCCCAAACGAATCAGCCGCTCTTGATTCGTACCAATCATTTCTCCAGCTGTTAGGCGCACCTGCCACCCCCTATCCGCGTTCTTTCCTCGACTCCCTCCACTGTCCTCTCCGCTACCACCACGTGTCATCAGCTCATTGATTGCATCATTTTCACGCCGGTCATGCCACGCGCCTTCCTTGTCCTCTTCTGCTTCAGCGTCACGCGCCACCTTCTTCCCCTTCTCCGTTGAGCGATCCACCGGAATCTCCTTCAGACACCGACGCCCCTCCTGTGAATCCTTCTTGTTCCACCACCTTTCCTCCCCTGCCCTTTTCTCTTTATGGAAAAACCTCCTCTGATCCAACCCTCTAAGATGACTCCCATACCCAGAATTGAACCCCTGTTTTTGCGTCAACCACCTACATTCATACTGCTCATGGTCGAGCCTCTCACCTCTGAAGCAGAAATCCCCCAACTTCTCGAATTTGAACGGAACCCAGATATAGTTCCCGTCCTTAAACGTGAGTTTGAAACCACAGTTCCACTTCAATGGCTTTTCTATGTCCACTTCAATTTGCAGTCTCATGAACGCACATCCCTCAAATTTCCCCTCTTTGTTCACATCAATGTCAACCACAGTTCCAATACTGCTCCCAATCGTTTCTGCGTTCTTAAGAGTCATTTTTTCCAGAGGTAACCCTTTGATTTGTACACAGAAAGGGGATCTTTGAAAGCTCATTTTCTCCGGTGAGACTCCAGCCACAAATTTCTTCATTACCATGAGTTTATTCATCATAAACCACGGAGTACCATCCCAAACCCTGAGTAGGTGCTGTTGTTTTTATTTTCTGTTGTATCAAAAAAAAAAAAAAAAAGAGGGTTGCTGAACCTAATATAATTACATGTACATTCTTTTTCCTATCGTGAGGGAAAATCTAGTCTGTCCCTACTCTTTCTTCCCATGGCGGCGCGGCTCTGGGATTAAGAGTAGGGACCGAAAAGACCATTATGCCCCTGCCTTTTCACCGATGGACCAAAATATCCTGCCTTTCCTAACATCACCACCACCTGCCATTACCAACACCACCACCATTAACACCACCCACCAGCCACCACTCCGCCACAAATACCGCCGCCCGGCCACCAGAAACAAAACCCAACACAACAAATTCTTGCCCTCTATCTCACAGAAACACCATCAACACCTCCACCACCAGCCACCATCAACACCACCAGCCACCATCAATCTAACAGAGTTATTACAATAAAGTTTTGGATCTGAATTAATACTTTACATATCTTAACAAAAGGAACCATGAACTAGACCCAAACCCTAGGTTTCGCCGGCGCCGCCTCCATGGATGCCAGAACTGAGCAGACACTGCACCATCTTTCTGCTCCTCACAATCGCCTCTCCATCTGTAGATCGTGAGGAAAAAGGCCCAAAAGGAAAGAAAAAAAAATCAGATTGAAGATACGGAGAACAGTCAAGAAAGAAGAAGAAGAGAGAGTGAGAGAGAGGGAGAGAGAGAAGCAGATCTGAAACTACGTTTTGTCTTCCACCACTGCATCGTACCACTGTCGAATCGAAGCCGCCACCGAACAGCCGCCGCAAGCCACACAACCAGATGCCTCATCTTCGCCGACCACGCCATCGTTCTCTCCGGCCTTCCAACTGTTGTCTTCCACCGCCATCGCTCTCTTCGGAGAAGACCCCCGTGCTTTCCCCCATCGTTGGCTCACTGCCTTTGTCTCTCCCTCTCTTTCTCTTTCTATTCTCTGGTGTCTCTCCCTCTCTTTCTCTATCTATTCAGTTCAGGTGGTAGATAATTGTGGGAGGATAAGGTTGTGGGAGAGGGAGAGAATGGGGTAGGGTTGGGAGGGGAGAAAGAAAAGTGGGCCCTTTTGTGAGGGTAATTTGGACATTTCATCTGTTTAAGGTTGCCAATAATAGAAATGGAAAGAAAGAGGTGGAACGTCCCAATAAGGAAATTGGGAAGAAAGAGCAGGGACAGAGTGGTGGTAGTCATTGAATTTGTCAATTTCATTAAGGGTCTGTTTGGAATTCAAAAATTTGAAGAAAAGAAAAGTATTTTCAAGAAAAAGGCTTTATCTTTTTAAGAAGAAGAAAAAGGTTTCTATGTAAAGGGGCATAATAATAATAATAATAATAATAATAATAATAATAATAATAATAATAATAATAATAATAACGGAAAATGTCTTTTGCGAAGGTAAATAAAGGAAATTGGAGGGAAACTAAGGAACTTGACTTCCTCTCACAATCTCGGGCTCATCACAAAGCCTCAGCCGGTTTTCATCCTAAGAAGTTTCATGTCAACTACCAACCAGATTGAATCGACAAAATTTTGATGCATTATCTTCTAGTTCTCGATATAAAATTTTCTTCTATTAATGAATTTAATGAATGTCTGGTTGTCTTGGTGGCGGTGGAGTACACATCCTGTCCTAGGGTCCCCGTCGGACAGGACCAAGTATGCACTGGACTGGGCCGGTTTTGTGTTTGTGGCGGCGGTAGTACACATTCGGTCCTAGTTCGAATTTACATACTCGGTCCTGGTCTGGTTTTGACCACACCGGTCCCCGTAGGACAGGACCGAGTATGTAATGGTCCGGGCCGCTTTCAGATTTAGTGGGCGGCCAGTAACCGACCCAGACCTAGGACCAGCCCAATAACAGCTTTATATATATACACATAAACAATTTAAATAGTTAAATAAGAGTAATAATAATAACAATAATTAAAACCACGGCTCAAAACCGGCCAGGCCCTGAACAGCAGTTTTTTGTTATTGTTATTATTGGGAGCACACATTAGTGGTCCGGTCCTATTGGTTGGGCGGGTTAGAGCATATGGGAAGTTTGAACTCGCATGGACCAGCCCTGTTGGATCCAGCCTAGGACCAGTGGTCCTCTCTCAGCCGATCCGATCCCATAAGATGAGCCGACACCAAAATTTCCTGGAAACTGAGACTTGATAGCACTAAAACAAACACATAGAAGACGCCTCCAATGGAATGAGTTAAGCGTCTCCCTGGACAGAGTTATATTCAGTCCAAATATTCAATATCACTTACTGTATCCAGAAATGAAATAGTCTATGTAGAAGTATACAATAGAGGCTTTTTGCAAACCCAGTGGTATACAAGTAGATCAAAGAACCAATCCACAAATTAGCAAGAGTTCTACCCGCAATTTGCTGTTAAAGTACATGGGTAAAGAAGAACAATTTCATTATGTTGCCAGGATTATTTTCACCTGGGAATGCAAACAGCGTTCAGAATCGTGATAGTTGATGGAATGTATATGGCTATTGGCTTGGAAGATGGACTTCGGGAACCAACACACTAGTCACTGGAATGATGACGCAGTAAAAAAAGAAGAAAGTAACCCAGTGTGTTGCTATCTTCCTCGCGGAGAATAATGCTTAGATGACATGAAATTTCGTCCAGATTGATACCCTCTCCATGTCAGTGCCACATGACCAAACCAAACTGATACTTGAAGTTCCACAACTTTTGATGTTAAAAGAGAAAGATTTTGGTGATCTGACCTCACAGAGGATTATCTCTTTGGTCATCTTCCTGAATAAGTTAGCTGAGCCACATGACCATCCATGTTGCTGAAACCGATAGGCCTTGAAGGTACTTGGGAGTTCATTTTTGAACTATATATGAAGTTCTTGGTTCTTGATTTGCTCAAAAATTTGGAGAAATGACTAAAATTTTGTTTAGAGTTGGACCAAAAACTCACTGATAAGTCCCCACCGACAACTCGCTGATAACACCATGATCTGCCCCTAGACGGCTAGACGACCACCGCCTCCTTTACAGTTCCAGTCAGTGGTCACATGTAAACACCCTTACAAAGGTTTTTTTCTTTTCCCTCTTTCGGCTTCCTTTAGGGCTCAAAGGAGTTATTTTGCTTTCTCATCATGGACCAACATTTCCCAAGCTCAAGCTCGCCTATCTAATTAGTTAATCCTATTTAACTTTAACTAGGAAAAGACAAGTCCCTTCGGAATACTGTTACACATACAGTTCTTCGAAGGAAGTTGGCCTTATTCCTTGAAATATGTATCGCAGACCCCAATTCATGCCTTGGATGCACATCTCAATAGCCGAACCTTCTGAGAGTCTATCCTTGCAGTTAAGGCTCAAGTTCCTCCAACGGTTGATGTAGTCAATGGCCTTCTCGTATTTATTTTGGCGAGTGTTAGTCAACTCGACCATGCTGACGGTTCGCCTTGTGCTGTAGAAACGGTTGAGAAACTCCTGCTCCATCTGCCCCCAGCTATCAATGGATCTCGGCTCAAGCTGACCATACCACTCAAAGGCATCATCTTTAAGGGTCCTCACAAACTGCTTCACGAGAAGGTCTCCATCGGTTCCAGCATTGTTACATGTCTCGACGAAGTGGGCAACATGCTGCCTAGGGTTTCCTTTGCCAGAGAATTGCTGGAACTTAGGAGGATTGTAACCATCCGGCATGCTTAACTTCTCGATTCTTTCTGTGTAAGGCTTGATGTAGGACTTTGATGAAGTCGATAGTACTCCAGGCCTCCCATTCATGGTGTTCATGATGATCTCTTGTAGTTGATCAAGAGGAATGGTGCCATTGGCTGACAATTGCACACTTGGCCGCGCTTCTTGTCCACTATTCGTCGTTCTAGCTTCTGGTGCGACCTTGGGAGCATGTTCAAACACTTGACTTGCTTCTTCGTGGGTGTCGAATTTTTCAATCAGCTTTGCGAGTTGAACGTCACGAACTTCAACTATTTTCTTTAATTCTTCAAGGCCCTTGGTGAGGTTCGCTACTTGCTCTTCAAGAGGGACCGCGCTAGTCGTCATGACGTGCATGCTGATATCATCATCATGAGAACATGTGGGTTTATGCTGACTACCCTTAGTGTCGGTTTTAGAGTTGCTTTGGCCACTTTCCTCCCTAGACTTATAGGCAGCAGAAGACTCCTGATGGGTGGTTGCATGTGACTGCAACTTCTCCAAGGCAGCGCCATCTTCCTTGCCCCCAGTAGTTGACATTGCCTTAGACATACTACGAGTTACTGCACGAGTGGCTTGGATTCCGAAGTTTGTTTCTGAAGCTAAAGACTTGGCGTCTCCAGCCTTGGGTGATGGAAGTTCGTTATCCTTTGTAGGAGGCATCACGAACACTTGTACTTGAGGAGAAGAGATGAGGGGCATAGATGTCCCACTGGGCGTGCCAAAATTTGTACACACAAATTTATGCAATTGGAAACAAATGCGAGAAATCCGGTGAAACAAATATATTTTATTGATGATTTGAATGTAGCGGATTACAATCTCTGATAGCAAATTTCTAAACAGGAATTAAATCCCCTGATTCTTCTCCTGAAACGTCGAACGAGGGCTTAGCAGCTTGATCTCGGATCGAACGGATGAGCGGCCTTCGATTTTGACGAAGAACGCGATGAAGGTCTCGAGAACACAAACGCCGAACGAGGGCTTTAGAGGCTTGATCTCGGATCGGACGGATGAATATCTTCGATGTTGATGAAGAATCGGATGAACGCCTTGAAGAACACGAAGACCGGCTTGAAGATCTTCTAGTGTCTTGAAGAACGCGGATGAAGATCTTCAACAGGCTTGAAGAACTTGATGATGATGTTCGAAGAACTTGGATGAAGAACTTCAAAGAGGCTTGATGATGATCTTGATGATGGATGAACTCGTTGGGGCTTCAGCAGCTTGATCTTCAGAGCTCTCTCCTTCTTGCAAGATGGAATTGTGTCTTTGTGTAGGATCTTCGAAGGTCTCGAAGATCTTTGATGATCTTGTGGATGGACGAACTCTTCAGGGCTTTAGCAGCTTGATCTTCAGAGCTCTCTCCTTGCAAGATGTAATTGTGTCTTTTATGCCTATGGATGGCCCCTTTATATAGGCATGGGCTGGCTTGTTGGCCAAGGTAGTAAATAAATAATATTATTTATTTATTTATTTATTTATTTCTTCATCAATTTGACACGTGGCGCAACATGAGTGGCCGAGCTTGCTAGTCTTGATAGCTGCATCATTTTGACAAGTGGTGCAATGCGATTGACCTTACTTGTTGACTTATAGCCATGTCATGTAGCGACGTGACATCGCCATAAGCAGTCCTTGCTTGCAAATAAGTTTGGTCTCATTTACAATCTAGTCCTTTATTACTTATTGCTTTAAGGACAACAAATTTGACAGTGAGTGCTATTTGATCCCACCATTTAATTAGGCGATAATAGACACGTGGCACTATTTAATTGGCCGCAAATTTTGCGTGTCTACAGCACCTATTGAGTAGTTTTTATACTTCATAATTTGTGAAAGTTGGTAAAACTCCTATCAAGGTATCCAAGAAGCTTATCCTTATCGGACCAAAGTCCATAGGGTATTGTGTTCGACGCTCCCCTTCCTCTAGAACCAGAACGATTGAGGTTCCAGGCAACTTGGGACCAGATTCAGAGAATAAGGCTGGCCAGGGTCTAACAGGTATTAGGTTTATAATAGCATACCACGATGTACATTATCTGTTTACTCTTCTGATAAAGTCGCAATTTTACTTCCAAATACTGTCACGTTCCAATGATTTTGGTAAGACTGTAGCAAAGTATTCACAAACTCCCTTGTCATACCATATATTCCCACGCTCCTATAGTTGATGCACTTGTCATAAAATAAATTTAAGAAAATTATAACAATACATGGTCCAAGAATATAACGTGGAGTGCATTTTAAGACACATAGCGACCAAGTGTTCTCATAATAAGAGACTGTACTCGTACTTACAAGTTAATCTTTAAGAGACTCCAAGCCTTGAAGGACCCTTCGCCTGGTTAGCATCACTCTGCCATATGAGGTTGTTTGCAACATACTGTAATCTGGAGGGTGTAACTGCAGTGATATCCCTCAAACACGTCCTGCAATCGTAATAACAAACAAATCACTAAGTAAAGAGGTCATGCCGCAAAAATAAGATACAAGCCTCATTTGTTTGCACATTACTTAGTTCTAAAGTTCCATCAATTCCAACAAATAATTGGTATGACATCATTTTAATGTTTTCATACCTGTTAAAACAAACCATATAAAAGGCAGAGTCACGTCTGCAGTTACCGCACCACAAGGAAGTGAATCCTGAACACGAAACAAGGTTGTAAAATCCAAGAGTTTGAGAGAGAAATTATGAGAGAAATTATGTCCTAGAAATACAAAGAGAAAGATTACATTTACATTCTCAAGCTCAAAACCATTCGCATCAGCTAACAGCAGCCCACACAACAAAGCAGAGAGCATCTCATGAATTAAAACTCCGCGAAGACAATGGCAGATCCTCTTACTGCTCTGGCCAGTTGGCTAGAGCGCATCATTGCTGCTTACGCTGCCTGCTAGCTCAATCTACGTCCGTGACCAAGGAGAATGATGTGCCGACTCCCAAATTTGCTGAAACCTAAGACGCGGCCTGGCAGAGAAACAGCAGCAGTAAAACATTTTACATTCAACATATGGAAGCGCTCATTTATTTCAAGTAATCAAGAATGACAGTTGACACTTGATAGAACTGAAGTACATAGTTCATACGTTATCACACTAGGTCACAAAATAGACAACTGCCTTATCAATATTGAACAATGGAGAGGTTCCAAGTATCCTACAAATACTAAACATAATTGGTTAGAGTTAGATGTTGATAGCTCCTCACTAGGAGTTATCAGTTTACCCAATTTGAGGGGTATTGAGCGTTTTAGTCGATTTCTGCCCCGTTTGACTCGGGAATTCACGGTTTGCTGTTTTTATCTCCTAGACGCATAAACTGCTTTATTTCACGCATATCGAGATATGATCACGGGTTTTGTTTCGTGTCGTTGATGCAGGGACAGGACTTGTGCAGGAGCCGGAAATGAAGCAGGCATGCGGGTGAAGGATCCGAGGAGGCTGAGAAGCCGAGCATGCAAGTCGAGAAGATTGGCACGTTTCCCGAGGAAGATTGGCACGCATCCCGAGGAGCCTGGCACGCATCCCGAGGCATCCCGAGCAGTTTGGCACGCATCCCGAGACAGACGAAACACACTCCGAAAAGATCAGCAGGCATCCCGAGACATCCCGAGGAGCCTGGTACGCATCCCGAGACATCCCGAGCAGCCAGCTACGCAGCCAACTACGCAGGTAGCTACGCAGCTATCTTGCGCAGTTGGCCCGTTTACCGAGGCGGTGACAGTCGGCCCGTTTCCCGAGGCGGTTTCGGCCCAGTGGCAGTTTTGTAATTTCGGCAGTTTCCAGAAACGTCTTCAGCACTATATAAAGACTCGTCCAGTGCTCATCAAAGAACACAACACAACTCTCAGCACAATCGAAGGAGATCGCAGAGCACTCTCGGTGAGCACGGAAGCAGGAATTCAGACTCTACAACACGCGTTTGATTTCACTATCTCTCTTATTCAGAAACGTTGTTATTTAATTATGTCACTTAGTAGCTAAACCTTTTACCTAGGTTCTCGGTGAACCTAGGGTTTCGTATCCAGATTTTATTATAGATGTTTGATTATGGATTCATGATTGTTATCTTAAATTCAGCAGCTTTATCTGTTATTCTGTCTTTGACTGTTATCGTATATGCATAATCGGAGTCGCGAACCAGAATTGCTATAGACCCGAGCCTGTAGGTGAAAACGTCAGGTTAGGGTTAGGAAGAAAAGACAGGATTTAGTACCTTACCCTGATAGACCGACCAGAGAAAGGGAGATAGGGCTAGCATTGAAAAACGTGAGACCAACTGTTGGAGAATCTGACCCGGGCCATTAGGACAGGTTAGAAACCCTAACAGGCTTAGAACGATCCTGCAGACTTAGGCAGCTTAACAGGAATCCGAACGTCTGCAGGATCGGGATTACGTGTGGAATCTGAAAGGTCACTGCACAACTGGTACGTTGCACAGATAACAAGACTGCTGAGTGTTTTCATATCAAACCGAAAAACGTAAAATCTGTAGAAACCCTAGGGGATCCTGGAACCTAGTCTTCATCTATTATCGTTACAACCAATTCAACTTATTTCAGAAAACGGCACAAAAAATATTTACGTTTACGTTTTAATTTCTGTTCTTAGTTTAAGTCACTACAATCACAACCTACTCCTCCTTGTTACTACACTCGGTTAAACCGAAACTGGCAACGTAAGTAAACCCGAAACAGTCCTTGTGGGAACGATCACCCGAGTCTAATTGCACCCGGTATTACAAGATTCGTACACTTGCGACAGCACGTTAGTTTGCGCATCAAGTTTTTGGCGCCGTTGCCGGGGACTTTTTAGGGTCTATTTAGTAGTCAGAATTAGTTTTATGAGTTTTTATTTATTTTCAGTTTTGTTATTTTTCTTTTTATCTCACTGCGTTTTTGAATCTGCGTTTTCAGGACTGTTTAGTTGATGCCCAGATTGCCTCGCGATTTGGTGTCACCACTCGACAACCCGGAAAAACTGTATACCGAACAGAACCGCAGAAACCGAGAAAGCAGGACGGCAACCAACCTGAGAGATCCACCCGAGAACACCGAAGCCGGTGGTCAGGAACGAGAGACACGTACCCCAGCCCAGATGGCCCGGTACATTGAGGAACTTGTCACAGCGGGACTTGCTAACCGAAGCAACCAGAGAACATATAACCGATCTGGGAAGGCGTTGGTGGAAAATTTCGTAGTCCCCACCGGGCAGGGCAGAGCACGGACCGGGTTGGGTGGGTGAGGGCTTTGTTTCCTACCCAACCCAATGATCCCGGGTTGGTCATATCGATACCCAAACCCAATCAAGTAGTCGACAAACCCAAACCCGATCAAGCCTTTCGACTCGGACCGGTTCGGCCGGGTTTAGGCGGGTTCAAAATGTTGAACCGTTAGCAAACTTATGTCTATGAACAAGACATATTTAGTGCAAATCGGAAAAAAATATACATTTTTCAATCTTACTAATACATAACAAAGCCGAATATGACATTCTAGTTGATAGAGAAATTCATATTAATGCATAAGTTGAGGAAAATAAACTAAATCTATTGTTCGTTCTTATAATTTTTTTACTTAGACGGTATTATCTAACTAAAAATATGTAAATTTTTCATATAAAATTTAATCGGACCGGACCGGGTCTAATCGGTTTTTCCAACTTCAAACCCATGATCAATCAAACTTAGTTCGGGTTTGCAATTTTATACCCATACCCAATCAAGTAGTTTAAACGGGTGTTAAATTCGGACCGGTTTGATGCGGACCGGTTTGGGGCGGCCGGTTTGGGCGAGTTTTGCTCACCCCTACCACCGGGGGGCATGAGCGAGCTATTGTGGTGCCCGAGATCACCGCCGAGCACTTTGACATCAAACCATCCACCATCCAGACGGTACAAACTCTCTGCCCGTTTCATGGCAGGGCCGACGAAGACCCGAACGATTTTATCGGAAAATTCGAAGATTACTGCAACAAGGTCAGATACAATGGGGTAGAAGCAGAGGCACTCATGCTGATCTTATTTCCATACTGTCTTTACGGAGTAGCCAAAGACTGGCTCGAATCCCGACCACCCCGATCCATCACCACATGGGAGGAGTGTGTCGCAGATTTTCTGGCAAAGTTCTATCCCGCCTCCCGAGTCATACAGTTACAGAGTGAGATCCTGTCATTCAGGCAGAAGATGGGGGAGACGGTGGTGGACGCATGGGACAGGCTCATGAGATTGGTCAAACGGTGCCCGAACCACGGCTTTGGAGACGCGAAAATTCTGCAGGTTTTCTACCATGCCCTAGACAGGGAGAACGCCGACAGGATTGACAGAGAAGCCGGGGGAAACTTCCTGTACCACGTGGACAAAGAAGGTGCGTATGACCTGATGAAGCAGTTGGCCAAGCAGGACACCCGACTGTTTGACGATCGCAGGATGGCAGCGAGAGCCGAACCCACAGAGGATGACCGGATAGATAATCTTGCCAAGATCGTTCATGACTTGGTCACGAAAGTCTACTCGGATAAGAAGACTGTTGCAGCAGTCGAAGAACCTGATCTGGACACAGCCATTGAGGAGCTAAGGACCGAAGACACCAATTACGTACAGCAGCAGTGGGACCCGAGCCGGTACCGACCGGGTACGAGAGACCATCCCGGGTTTCGGTACGGAAACCCGAACGCAGCAGTTTATGCACCGGGATTCCAGCACAGGCCACCAGCCCAGCAGGCTGCCCCGGCCCAGCAGGCTCAGTCAGTCCCATCTGCGCAGCAGTATGACGCCCAGATGAAAGAAATCAAGTCCATGTTCCAGACCATGGAGTCCCGGTTCAAGCACATGGACACCTTGACGGCAGATATGCAGACAACCAAAACGTCACTGCGCGCTTTGGAAGTGCAGGTGGGGCAGTTAGCACAGCAGCTAACAGAAAGACAGCCAGGAAACCTACCCTCGAATACAGTAAATAATCCACGGGCTCAGATCAATGCTATCACCACTCGGAGTGGATTGGCACTGCAGGATCCACCGTATCCCAGCCACGCACGTGCAGAAAATTCGAAGGAAGTAGAACGCAACTTTTCGGGCCAGGATAACAGCACAGTCGAACGCCCCCAGCCGAAGGGCTCGGCTGAGCAGGGTGCAGTGCAGAACGAGACAGGTGCAGAAACTGTACCAGTTTCCAAGGAGGTCCCGTACCCCTTGCGAACACGAAAGAGGGATGACAGCAAAGACTACGCCAGGTTTCTCGAGATGTTCAAACAGCTGCAGATTAACATACCTTTTGCTGAGGCTTTGGCTAAGATGCCCACGTACGCCAAATTCCTCAAGGACATCTTGTATGGGAGGAGGCGAATGAGCGACTTCGAGACTATAAACCTGACGGCAGAAGTGAGCAATTGTGTGAAGAATGGGCTACCGAGGAAGAGAAAGGATCCTGGCAGTTTCGTTATACCGGTCACCCTAGGTAACGCTTACACAGGAAAGGCTCTGTGTGACCTAGGGGCCAGCATCAATCTGATGCCTTTGACGATTTTCAAAAGTTTGAAAGTCGGTGAACCCCGACCCACCAGAATCATGCTGCAGATGGCAGACAGGTCCGTAAAACAGGCCTACGGGGTTATCGAGGATATTCTAATCAAGGTCGGCGAGCTGATTTTTCCGGCAGATTTCGTCATCCTGGACATGGAGGCAGGGGAGGTACCGCTCATACTTGGCAGGCCGTTTTTGGCCACGGGCGAAGCAATGATTAACTGCAAGAGCGGGGAGCTGACCATGCAGATTAACGAAGAAAAGGTGAAATTCAACGTTTTCAAAAATCTGCAACTGCCAAATTACTACGACCACGAGGATATCTTTGCTATAGACGTGGTTGACGAAGGTTGGGAAAACGAGGAAATGGACCAATTGTGGGAAGAGATTGACAGCATGTACGGGGAAGAAAAGGAGAAGACTCGGTGCGAGCACGCCATGAGAGCCGAGGACTGGACCACTTTGCATCGGGACGAAGACGGCGGGCAAAAGATGATTCTGGTCCCGTCACTCAAGGAACCACCCGCACTGGAGCTTAAACCGCTCCCGAGCCATCTCAGGTATGCGTATATTGGTGAAAATAGTACGCTGCCCGTAATTATTTCGTCACGTTTATCTCAGGAACAGGAACAGAAACTGCTGGAAGTATTGCGAGAGCATAAGGAAGCAATCGCCTGGACGATTGCAGATATCAAGGGGATCAGCCCCTCCTACTGCATGCACAAGATCCGAATTGAAGAAGGCAAGAAACCGGTGATTCAGCCCCAGCGGAGACTGAATCCGAACATGAAGGACGTTGTGCGAAAAGAGGTTATGAAGTGGCTGGAAGCGGGAATCATATACCCCATATCGGACAGCACGTGGATCAGCCCGGTCCAGTGCGTGCCCAAAAAGGGGGGTATTACGGTGGTGCAGAATAAAGACCAGGAGCAGATTGCGCAGCGCACCGTTACAGGCTGGCGGATCTGCATGGACTATAGGAGGCTAAACGACGCAACACTCAAAGACCACTTCCCGCTACCATTCATGGACCAAATGCTGGACCGGCTCGCCCACCACGCCTATTACTGTTTTCTGGACGGGTACTCCGGGTACAACCAGATTTGCATAGCCCCGGAAGATCAGGAAAAGACGACGTTTACCTGCCCATACGGTACGTTCGCGTTTCGGCGCATGCTGTTCGGGTTGTGTAATGCTCCTGCCACTAGGGGTGCACAAAAATCCGTCAATCCGCACCGATCCGCAAATCCGTCCGATCCGTGACGGATTGGGTCCGAACCGATCCGTGACGGATCGGACTAGGATCAAGAAATATAAATCCGATCCGATCCGTCAATCCGTTTGATCCGTTTATACTTATTATTTGTTATTTTTACTAATTTCATCAATATGATTTGTTCTAATGGTAACTTTAACTTAGTAATGTCATTACTTATCAATATTGTGTTGAATAATTTTGATTTTTGATGATATAAAGATGAAGATATTTCGTACCTTAACTAAAAATTATACTAAATAATAATTGTATAATAGTGTTCACATTGTTAGTTGAACATATTTTAAAATATTTTGAAATATTTGCGATCCGCGGATTAATCCGGTCCGATCCGCAAAACCGTTGATCCAATTGGATCCGATCCGTTTCGATCCGTAAACCGGCGGATCGGATTTACTAAACCTCAATCCGGACCGATCCGATCCGTGTGCACCCCTACCTGCCACATTCCAGAGATGTATGATGGCGATTTTTTCCGACATGATCGAGAAAAATCTGGAGGTATTCATGGACGACTTTTCACTATTCGGGGACAGTTTCGAAGACTGCCTGTTCCATTTGGGACAAGTTCTGATCCGATGCAAGAAGGCGAATTTGGTGCTCAATTGGGAAAAGTGTCACTTTATGGTCACCGAAGGGATCGTGCTGGGTCACAGAATTTCCAGCAAGGGACTCGAGGTGGACCGAGCTAAGATCGAGGTGATAAAGCAGCTTCCATACCCGACGAACGTAAGGGCGATCAAAAGTTTTCTGGGACATGCAGGATTTTACCGAAGGTTCATCAAAGACTTTTCCAAGATCACAAAGCCACTCTGCGCTTTACTCGGAAAAGACGTACCCTTTGATTTCGATGCAGCATGTCAGCAGGCTTTTGACCATTTGAAAGAGAAGCTGACCACAGCCCCGGTTATAATCACGCCTGATTGGTCACTCCCGTTTGAGCTGATGTGTGACGCCAGCGACTACGCAGTCGGGGCAGTTTTGGGGCAGCGAAAGGATAAAGTCTGCCACGTCATTTATTATGCGAGCCGGGTACTTAACGACGCTCAGCTCAACTATGGCACGACAGAAAAGGAACTGCTAGCCGTGGTGTATGCCCTGGACAAATTTAGGCCGTATTTGGTCGGGTCAAAAGTTATCGTTTTTACCGACCATAGTGCCCTGAAATACCTGCTGGACAAGAAGGACGCAAAACCGAGACTGTTGAGGTGGGTACTACTGATGCAGGAATTCGACGTGGAAATCCGGGACAAGAAGGGAGTTGAGAATGTGGTGGCGGATCACCTATCCAGACTCGAGAACGTGAAGGTGGACCCGATACCAATCAAGGAAAACTTCCCGGACGAACACATCATGGCAGTGAAAATTGGGAGACCATGGTACTATGCCATAGCCAATTACTTGGTAACTGGCACGCTTCCCGAGGATCTCACCCCGTCTCAGCGGAAAAAGTTCGTTTCCGAAAGTCGACAGTATTTCTGGGATGACCCGTACTTATTCAAACAGGGGGCCGATAACATCCTGAGAAGGTGTATCCCGACCCACGAGGCCTGGAACGTGATCCGACACTGCCACTTATCACAGTGTGGGGGTCATTTTGGGGGAACGCGCACGGCGCATAAAATACTGCAGTCCGGTTTTTTCTGGCCGACAATCTTCAAGGATTGTCACGACTATGTGCAGGGATGTGATAGATGCCAGAGAACAGGAAACACGTCACACCGGGACGAGATGCCGATGACCGTGTGGCAGGAGGTAGAACCGTTTGATGTATGGGGGATTGACTTCATGGGTCCGTTCCCGTCTTCGATGGGAAATCTTTACATTCTGCTGGTAGTAGATTATGTGACGAAGTGGATCGAGGCGATTGCGTGTCAGAAAAACGATGCAGCTACGGTGGAGCGGTTTCTGAAACGCAACATTTTTACTCGGTTCGGGACGCCCCGGGCGATGATCAGTGACGAGGGATCACACTTCATTAATCGAGTTTTTGCCAAAGTTCTGAAACAGTACGGTGTGTCGGTTCACAAGGTGTCACTGCCTTACCACCCTCAAACGAACGGGCAAGCCGAGGTTTCGAACAGAGAGATCAAGAGCATACTCGAGAAAACGGTGAATCTCGGCCGAAAGGATTGGTCCATAAGACTGGACGATGCACTCTGGGCCTACAGGACAGCTTTCAAGCCACCGCTGGGAATGTCGCCATACCAGCTCGTGTTTGGAAAAGCGTGCCACTTGCCGGTTGAGTTGGAGCACAAAGCATACTGGGCCATCAAACTGCTCAACATGGACCAGAATCTAGCAGGAGATAAGAGGAAGATGGCACTGCTGGAATTAGAGGAATTCCGCAGAACGGCATTCGAGAGCGCTAAAATCTACAAAGAGAAGACGAAAAAGTGGCATGATCAGCGGATCACGCCGAAGCAGTTCAACGAAGGCGACAAAGTGCTTCTCTATAATACGAGGATGCGGTTCTTTCCGGGCAAGTTGAGGTCTCGATGGTCGGGACCGTTCATCATCAAGAAGATATTTGCATGGGGAGCATTTGAGCTGGAGAATCCAAAAGATGAGTCCAGTTTCAGGGTGAACGGGAACCGAATCAAGCCATATCTCGAGACAGTTGAAGTCACCAAAGTAGACCCCGTCTACTTTGACGACCCGTGAGAGGTAACCGGGTCGGGCCGTCGACCGTAAATCACAAGCGCTTGGTGGGAGGCAACCCATCGGATTACGTTAATTATTTATTTATCACAATTTTTATTTTTACGTTCTGAATTTTGAGAGAGGCGAGATGAGTGTGTGTTAATGGGTAGACAAGTTTGTGCAGGAAATTTTAAGCAGAAAAAGGTGCGGGTCAAAACCGAGAGGTCCGACACGCATTTAAAGAAGTACAGAAAAACTGGCCCAAAAGGCCAGTTACGCAGCCCAGCAGGCCTATTACGCAGGCCAGAGAAAAAAAAAAAAAAAAAAATTAACTACGCTGGCCCAAAAGGCCAGATACGCTGGCCTAAAGGCCAGCTACGCAGCCCATACAGCCAGCTACGCAGGCCAGGAAAAAAAAAAGAAAAAAAAAATTGAAGTGGACCAGCCACGCAGCCGGCCCAAACACGCGGCCCAGCCACGCAGCCGGCCCAGTTACGCAGCCCAGCTAGAAGGCCACGCAGCAGGGGGAGGCAAGTGCTGTTTCTGAAACCTTAGGGGGGCAAAATGCAATTTCACCAAACTTGGGGGGAGGTTTTTGCAATTTTCAAAAAGGGTCCATTATTACCCCAAACTCATGGACGGCTCCTGCACAAGTTTTCCTCCATTGTTGGTGTTTTTGAAGCTTCCTCTTTCCTCATTTTCTCTCCACCTTCAAAAGTTCAAATTTCACCAAATCAAAAACCAAGCACGTTTTTGGGATCCTCGTGAGAACTGGATCATTTTGGTGTAGTTGAAACTGCAAAACAGTGTCCGAATTGGTGAGGGGGTCAAGTCAAAGTTTGTGAAAAATTTGAAGAAAAGCTCCAGATTCGTTGGCTTCGGGTCGAAATTTGAGAAAATACAAAGGAGAAACGTCGAAGAGGAGGGCGAGGCCTACAAGGTGCCCAAGTCGAAATTTTTTTCCGGCGAGAAAAAATTTTCCGGCGACTTTTTCCGGCGACAGTTTGTTTGCACTCGTTGACTCACTCCGAGTGCTCAGGTTCACAAATTTCTTCTTTTGCTATTTTTTTTCAGTTTTCGGTACCAACCCGTACCCGGGTTTAGCATGCTGCATACTTGACTGTTTTTGACTGTTACTGCGTTTTTAGCTGCTTTTCTGCATTTTTAACTGTTACTTGCGTATTTAACATAATTTTTACGTAATTGACCGTTAAACTACAAATTAGCATAAGGTAGCGTAATTAACTGTTTAAGCTGCGTAATTGACTGTTTGGACTGCGTACCTGCATTTTGACAGCGTTATCTGCGATATAAAAAAAAAAAATTTGCGTAATTAACTGTTTGGACTGCGTACCTGCATTTAGACAGCGTTTTCTGCGTTTTTAAGAAAAAAAAATTATTATTATTTTTTTTTTAAATTCTGAATTTTCTGCTGTTATGGACTGGCTTGAGAGACCTGTGGCGTTTGATTTTCGTTTGCCTTTTGCCATCGACATCCCGTATGAGCAGATTACCGAGACCAACTTTGATAGTTTCCGATTTGTGAGTTACCAGGCCCATCTGCACTATCTAGAGACTTTAGACAGAGGGTTGACACCGGATTATAGGTTCGAGGTAGATGATGAGAGGATGCCGTTAGCAATGAGAAATTATGCTAGACGTCCCGATCTCTTTGGCTGTGCCTTAGAGAACTTCCCCGAGAGGGCTAGTTCCGCGCTCACTAGGGAATTTTTCTGTAACATAATCTATCAGGAGTTCGGGGAGACAGAGTTGTACCCAAACTGGGTATACTGCCGTAGGGGGTTTATTTGGTTGACGCCCCTCGCAATCCGCTGGGCGTATGGCATACCTGGCGAATTCGAGGGACAGTGTGCATACGATATGCTTGTTCAGGACTCTCCTCCGCAAGAGGAGCTCTTGAGGACTCTCTGTGAGGGGGCGGCTGAGGCCCGGTGGGAGACCAACGGGAGGTTGCATAGCACGTTTTTGAGTCCGCCCGCCCGGTGGTGGTTTGAGTTTGGAGTGAACCGGGTCGTAGGGATTCAGCATATCACTAAGCTGCCCTACGAAGTGGTACTTCTGGTGTACTGCTTCATGACCCGACGCCGGGTCGACATACCGGCCCGGATTTGGGCGAACATTAGAGAGAGAGCCAACACGCATAGCCGGCGAGGTTTCGGGTTTTGCAGTCTTATTACCCGATTGGCTGCCCTGAATGAGATTGTCATCGAGGGTGAGCGAGATTTAGACCCCGCCTCTTTCCGGCCATTTTGGCGAGTAGGTAGACGGGCCATGGGAAACCGTAGGGCACCCGAGCCAGCTGATGCGTTTGTGGACTTAGACCAGGATGAGCCGGGTGATGACCCGATGGACGAGGATGGGCAGGCCCCTTCCTCGGACCCTGACATTGGACCGCCCCCCGCCCCCGCGCCCAGAAGGCGCGATGCTCGACCGAGGGGGGGCCCTGTCCATGACCCTACCCCGCTCTCTAGTTACCGGCCGCCCCAGGAGTACATGGCTCCAGATCCTACCCCTGTCCCGGCGAGGCGTTCCACACAGGAGCGTCCTGTCATGAGAGAGTTTCCGACCCGATTGCATCGATCACGGTCTACTTATGAGCACGGTCAGTCTAGTGGGCCTGTCGAGCCTGAGCCTAGCCGGCCCACTCGCCCGACCAGGATCCCTGTTCCGGAGCCTTAGCCTAGCCGGCCTACTCGGCCACCCCGGACCGCGGTTCCCGAGCCTCCCCGGCCATCGAGGGCAGCTGCCCCTGAGCGTAGCAGGTCATTTCGGGCCGATGCTCCCGAGCCTTCTAGACCATCCCGGGCTGCTGCCCCTGACCGTAGTCGGTCGACCCGAGCTCCTGACACTACCATTCCTCCGTGGACTGCCTTTGAGCAGAAATTGACCCAGATTGATGAGAGGGCCGAGACTGGCAGAAAGTCCATTAAGGACATGTGCAAGAAGCAGTTTGGTAAGATGGTGAGACTAATAAAGCACAACCAGAGGACCAACGACAAGAGGGGAAAGGATCAGGCTGCTGCGTTTACCGCGATTCGTGAGGAGCAGAGAGAGGCAGCCCGGAGCGCGGGCCGACAGGTCCCGCTACCGTTATTCTTTCCATCGACTTACTCCAGTGAGTTCGATACCAGTTGGTCTGGAGAGGCGGAGTCGAGTCACCATGACGATGCCCCGGCTTCGGCCCCGGCACATTCTGATAGTTGGTCCGACTCCGGGCCATACTGCCCACCCCCGGACACTCAGTCATACCAGACGCCGCCAGCGCCAGCGCGCCGAGGGGGCCGTGGACCGAGACCCACTGGGCCTAGCAGTCCTAGGTATCGATCTACCAGCAGTTCTGTCAGTAGCATGTCCGGTACTTCCGAGACCGGGTCAGACCCTCCCTATGTTCCAGACGAGTCCGAGTGAGTGCCATGAGGGCATGCCACCTCTTTAGTGTGGGGGTGGTGGTCGTGTCTGCATTAACCAGGTCTGCACGTTTTTTCATCTTCATTTGCAGTTTTGAGTTTATTTATTGAGTCAGCACGTTTTTATTTTTGAGTCTACCCACCACAAATTTCTGGCCTTGCATTGTGTATATCTACAAAAAAAAAAATCGAAAATTTTCAGAAAATCCAAAAAAAAAAAAAAAAAAATTGAAAATCAGAAAATTTGAGAACGGGCAATCAAGAGAACAGAAACTGGGAAGAAATCGAGGTTAAATCCTTTGACAGAAAAGAAAGCTTGTACCGAGGTATAGTAGATAGGTGAGAGCCAGTGACCCTTGGAAACCGCAAGTAGTTATCATCTGAGCTAAGGATCCGACTAGTTGCCACACCGCCGTCATCTAGGTAGTCGACAACCCGCCCACGGGCGCCGTCACGGTCATCGCATCTTTCAGTGGAGTGACGTGCTATCAAGGGACCTCACGTCCTGTTTCTTACCCTTAGGTCCAATTAGTCAAACCGTTTGAAGCCATTTACCCTCTTTCTTCGTAGCCACTTTAGCCTAGGCAGCCTTCTTTGAAACCTCATCAGTCGATAGTTGGCTATTCTACGTGTTATGACGGAGGGAGTGAGTAGAGTGGGTCTTTGGATGGGAGAGCTTCATGATATATCGGTGTTGGACAGTTTTGACATTGACACGTTTTTCGAGGGAAGGACAGGGTGAGTGAGAGGCGACAGTGCATTAATTTGCGGAGGTGGATCACTGCATTACATAGTGACCACAGGAGGAGTTAGTCGCGTGCGAGACATCTTTCCGCACACAATGGGGTCCGGGGGGGGGGGTTGTGAGATTAATTGGTGGTTGTGCCGGGTTTCTACATCTTTGGTGATGAGGAGGTTCGGGGGGACTGCACAGTATTATTTCGACTACAGGATCAACACTTCAGGATTAGTGTGGGGGTATTCCATATGAGGACATCTTTCATACCCCACGACGACAGTTTATTTTTACTCACTCAGCTTTAGTCAGTTTATTTGTTGTTATTCGTGTATTTATGTGTATATAGAGTCGTAAAAAAAAAAAAAAAAAAAACAGAAAAATGAATGAAAAGAAAAATAAAAGAAAAAAAAAATGATCTAGTTTTGCAGTTTTTCAGCTATTTATGTTGTTTTTGTTATTGAGTCAAAAAGCTGAGTGAGTAGCACAATTTTCGAGACAGTTACACCGCTTCACATTTGTGGCCGCGAGAACGGCGAAGACACACCGGGGGACAGGAAGATTGATATGGCAGGAACTTAGGTGTTTCAGGCAGTTTTTCGGGAACTCGGTGAGGGGTGTGAGTTTGGGGAAATTGTGAGAATGTCATAACAAGTAGGATCATGCCGTACCTTTATACATTATATATCCCACCTGTTAGACTTAGAACCTTGATTCGGAAATAGCTCGGATGGTCGGTTAATTAGGGATTCGCTCAGGTTGATAGCAAAAGTAGTAGTACTCGGGTCCAGTGCTTAAACCCACCAAAGAAATCTGTTCAGACTTACCGATCGATTGCATGGAAGTATTTTCTGGAAAAAGGATGAGGTTTTGAGGACACTCGGTTATGTTTTTGAGATTGCCCAATCTCACCAAAAATAAATTGTTTAGTACTTTTGAGTCGTGTGTATTGAGTCTGTGTATATTCTTTCTGAGTCAGTTTCTGATCGAGTCGTCTGGTTTATATGGACGGGTAGGAAGAGTATGCAAACTGATGGAAAGGAAAAGGTCTTGATTCGAATTTGCAGGGGGTATTTGCAAGACAGATATGTATGCATTTCAGGGCAGTATTCAGGATGTTTGCTCGGGACGAGCAAAGGTTAGTGTGGGGGTAATTTGATAGCTCCTCACTAGGAGTTATCAGTTTACCCAATTTGAGGGGTATTTTCGTCCTAAATGAGCGTTTTAGTCGATTTCTGCCCCGTTTGACTCGGGAATTCACGGTTTGCTGTTTTTATCTCCTAGACGCATAAACTGCTTTATTTCACGCATATCGAGATATGATCACGGGTTTTGTTTCGTGTCGTTGATGCAGGGACAGGACTTGTGCAGGAGCCGGAAATGAAGCAGGCATGCGGGTGAAGGATCCGAGGAGGCTGAGAAGCCGAGCATGCAAGTCGAGAAGATTGGCACGTTTCCCGAGGAAGATTGGCACGCATCCCGAGGAGCCTGGCACGCATCCCGAGGAGCCTGGCACGCATCCCGAGGCATCCCGAGCAGTTTGGCACGCATCCCAAGACAGACGAAACACACTCCGAAAAGATCAGCAGGCATCCCGAGACATCCCGAGGAGCCTGGTACGCATCCCGAGACATCCCGAGCAGCCAGTTACGCAGCCAACTACGCAGGTAGCTACGCAGCTATCTTGCGCAGTTGGCCCGTTTACCGAGGCGGTGACAGTCGGCCCGTTTCCCGAGGCGGTTTCGGCCCAGTGGCAGTTTTGTAATTTCGGCAGTTTCCAGAAACGTCTTCAGCACTATATAAAGACTCGTCCAGTGCTCATCAAAGAACACAACACAACTCTCAGCACAATCGAAGGAGATCGCAGAGCACTCTCGGTGAGCACGGAAGCAGGAATTCAGACTCTACAACACGCGTTTGATTTCACTATCTCTCTTATTCAGAAACGTTGTTATTTAATTATGTCACTTAGTAGCTAAACCTTTTACCTAGGTTCTCGGTGAACCTAGGGTTTCGTATCCAGATTTTATTATAGATGTTTGATTATGGATTCATGATTGTTATCTTAAATTCAGCAGCTTTATCTGTTATTCTGTCTTTGACTGTTATCGTATATGCATAATCGGAGTCGCGAACCAGAATTGCTATAGACCCGAGCCTGTAGGTGAAAACGTCAGGTTAGGGTTAGGAAGAAAAGACAGGATTTAGTACCTTACCCTGATAGACCGACCAGAGAAAGGGAGATAGGGCTAGCATTGAAAAACGTGAGACCAACTGTTGGAGAATCTGACCCGGGCCATTAGGACAGGTTAGAAACCCTAACAGGCTTAGAACGATCCTGCAGACTTAGGCAGCTTAACAGGAATCCGAACGTCTGCAGGATCGGGATTACGTGTGGAATCTGAAAGGTCACTGCACAACTGGTACGTTGCACAGATAACAAGACTGCTGAGTGTTTTCATATCAAACCGAAAAACGTAAAATCTGTAGAAACCCTAGGGGATCCTGGAACCTAGTCTTCATCTATTATCGTTACAACCAATTCAACTTATTTCAGAAAACGGCACAAAAAATATTTACGTTTACGTTTTAATTTCTGTTCTTAGTTTAAGTCACTACAATCACAACCTACTCCTCCTTGTTACTACACTCGGTTAAACCGAAACTGGCAACGTAAGTAAACCCGAAACAGTCCTTGTGGGAACGATCACCCGAGTCTAATTGCACCCGGTATTACAAGATTCGTACACTTGCGACAGCACGTTAGTTTGCGCATCAGATGTCTCCCTGATATTAGGCATGCATTGTCCGCCAAGGATATACAAGTTAGGCCATAAGAACATTATTTCCGGAAATAGTGAGAAACTGTCTCCCTTGCAATATCTATAGCAATGCACACGGGAATATATAGCGATTACTAATGATGTGGTCATAATTATAAATTATACCAAGAAAATGCATAGCAGTCACCTTAAAATCCTCCTGAAATTATATTATATGTGAAAAATCAAACTTTAACTGCAATATTACGTCCTCTATGCAATGATACTTTAAGCAAACTTCATCTCTTGCCTTCTATGTGATTCCCCGGAAACTGGCCTCTGATATACAAGAGATGAAGATATGTTCATAGGGTTACTGAATTTCTACCTTCTACCTTTTAAACTAGCAATCTTGAAGAAATATGCGCTCCTATCAGCTTCATCGTGAAGGCAATAGTTAAATGCATGGGAAGCAATGAGTACAAGGCAAATAGTATAAACTTGAAACATTTTGAGAAATTTGAGTTAGTAAGATCTAATTAAAGATTTCTTAAAAGTCCATTGGTAAAGATAATAGCCACTTACCTTATTCATATCTGGCTGATCAAATTTGCAACACTTATGTAGCAACTACTGTCAAACGTGACAACTCGTCAAGCCAGCAAAACTGCACACCAGCAAGAAACAGAAAGCATTTATATTGTCATATTCATTACGACCTTATAAAATAAAGCCATCCCTTACTTGCTAACCATTGTTGAACATATCAGAACTGTCTTGTTTTCAGCTTTAAAAAAAAAAAAAAAAAAATCCTGTCAAAGAAAATGTCAAACATACCAGAACTTTCTAGGCATATCGCAATGAAACTTTTGAATTTTGGTTTGCACTAGACATTGATTTTGAGGAATGGAAAGAAAGAAAATCCACATTAGAAAGAGGTAACTTAGATGGACATACTTGTACTGATGAAATGGCTTTAGAACAAAGAGGCAGCCACTTGTACAGTATATTACAACATTATCTCCATCCCCACCCGTCCATGTCAATCCAAAACCCCAAATTCACATGCTTAAAAAATACATTGTAGAGCCACCGATCACCTATTTCGTGTCAATCTTCAGATTCAATCTAACAAATATCACGACAAACCCAATGACACAGATGAGGTCTTTAGCCTAGCTGTCGGCAGCCAACGTAAATGCAGATAGGACAATCTGTATTCACGCCAGCAGAATCCCAAAAAAAACTGGATGTCCTCTTCCAAATTGGTATATGTGGGTTTTTTCTTTTTGCCTCTTCTCACCGATGGAGTTAGACAAATCAAGGCAAGGATTATTTATACGATCAAGCATGACAGACTACAACAAGTTTACCTTCTTCTAACTACTTCTGAATTCTCCTAAATAGTTTCTTAGATAAAAGTGGTAAACAATTCAAAGAGAAGATATGGTGACAAGTACAATACTGTTTGGAAAAACTCCCTACCACCCAATATACGTGCCGGTGTTCACTTATCACGAAGTTTGAGGACATACACTACACTTGCTAAGAGGATAATATTACCCTTTGACATACCTTTCCGTGGAATTGAAAAGATATCTATGTTTTTATTACATAAAGGGTACAATTTGTGACTTCATAAAAAGGAAAAAGATAAATAAATAAACTCGGATAGACGGAGTAAACAAAGTAATAGAGTAAAATTAGCTCGTGAAGTATGATTATAAACATAATCTAAATGAAAATATGCAATCTATTGTGTGAGTGTGTGCACACGAAGGAATAAGATCAGAGCAAATAACCTTCGTTAGCAAACGATGATTAAATGAGAAAATAAAATGGTGACACAAATATTGCCTTAATCTAAATCCCTGCACTTCTAATCTGCCATAATTCCAGCTAGCAAAGTTTCTACGTAGCAGCACCATAGCTTGCATGTAGACCATTTGTCCCTCGCCAACTTTTAGTTCACCAGTAATATACTCTTCCACCTAAGCCCCAATCTCTCCGCATCTTCACATCAAATATTACAATTTCTATATAAACCAAATCTTGCATCTCCACGTTCACCATTTCCTTTGATATCTTATTTGTATCCACTCATTTCCCTAACTTCAAAACTGCTCCAATTTGTTATCCCAATACAAGTTTTCTTGAGTTTGGTAGTAGTTTGACCGTGAGAAACGCATTTATCCGCAAGCCTGAGGTGAGGGTGACATATGATGTTACCGACAGCCTCAGTTATGCTTGGGAATGTATAAGAGGTCCCATAATTGTACCACTTCTATCAGTTGCAATTTATTTGTGTGCCGGCATGCCTATTATGCTTTTTGTTGAACGAGTTTACATGGCCATCGTCATCACATGCGTAAAATTGTTGAACAAAAAGATTGTAAGGTATAAGTTAGAAGCTCTGAAAGAAGACCTGGAGTACAACAATAGTCATCCAATGGTGTTGATTCAAATTCCCATGTTCAGCGAAATAGAGGTAGTCTTTCAACTTATCTTTTTGTTAAATAATTTCTGCCTCTTCCAACATTTAAGCAAAACAGCTACACCGGCTACTATGTGCAATCTCATTTTCACAGCCTCGGAACATAAAAGAAAAGTTGAATAGCCATTATGCTTTGAATATAACTTCTATGAGCTCCACCAAAAAAAAAAGATTGAAAAGATAGCATAAACCTACTCCCTACATAGCCTATACAATTTTCTACAACGAAAGAGTTAATCATTATGGTTTGCCTCATATTTGAGCTAATATATATCTGATATCGTAGAGGGTTTTCTATATTATCAACAATTACTATAGACAAAAGCTTCATAATTTCTCTTTTTGCTCCCCCAGTTGGAAATAATATGCATCAAAGATTTGATTCCATATCGGTTTATCTCCATAGCAGATTTCACAGTAACCAAAAGTCTTGTAAAGCGGACTCCTTTTAGGCTTTTAGTAATCTACCATCCTCTCTAGCTCGGCAAGACAGTTCTAAGAAGGCGGTGAGTTCATTTCATATAAGTCATGCTAGACCTTTAAGTTTGTTCCTTTATGCTTCAAACACCCAAGGGACATTTCTGTTCATCTCATACACATAATTATGTATCTAATGTATATTCTTATGTCTGTATATACATGCACATAAAAACCGTCTATATCTCTTGCATTGCTATAGATTCATCATATATTTTTATATTACCTCTTGATCTTAGACACCTTTCACAGTAGTGACTTGAGGTCAATCACTCAATCCATTTGAATGGAAAATCAAATAGTTTCGGTATGCTGAATATTGGTAGTTTTCCAGACTGCTATCACTTCAGTGTTGTTTTGTCAAGGCCATCTTTCTAATTAAGTCGTGCTACCTAAGACACAAAGAAAATGTTATATGTTGATCTGCAAAGTTATCTTTTTCTTTTAGGGAAAAAAATGGATTCCTCCTGCAAACCAATGGATCCTCCGACAATTATATACCTTAATCTCCAGTTATTTATCTCTGTGGGTTTACAAGTTTTCGACCAGAGCTGCATGTGGACTTTCATGGCCATCAAATCGTTTCATCGTGCAGGTACTTGATGACTCCACAAACAAATTCCTAAGGATATCTCTATTCAATCAAAAGCCTTGTACTTCAGACATTCTAAAATACATCTTAAGTTGCACTTACTTAACGTCCACAAACATGCAGACAATGGTGGAGTTCGAATGCCGAAAATGGGTAGAAAAGGGGGTGAATGTCAAGTACGAGATACGGATAATAGAAATGGATACAAAGCTGGTGCTCTTCGCGAGGGACTACAGAATGAATATGTGAGAGAATGTGAATTTGTAGTAATCTTAGATGCAGACTTCCAACCCGATGAAGATTTTCTTTGAAGAATTGTTCCTTATCTTCTAGAAAACCCAGAGTTGGCTTTGGTTCAGGTCAGATGGAAATTTGGTAAGCCCAATTACACTGCAATGTCCAACTCCACACACCCCTCTAGGATTATCCTTGGCTTTTCTTAAAGTTTGCTCTTGTTGAGCATTGTGACAAACTGCACAAGAGCTAGCTCATATTATAAATATTAAAAACACCAATTACTTATAATAATATGCCATATATGGTGGGGGGGGGGGGATTCACCTCATAAAACGTTACACACATACAATTAATAAATCGCCAGAGATTTAGTCGTTGCGCTTACCATTTATCAAGTGCTGTTACATCCAATGTTTGCAGTGAATGCGGATGAATGTCTGATGACCCGTCTCCAAGAGATGTCACTGGACTATCACTTCAGTGTGGAGCAGGAAGTTGGCTCGCCAACATGTTCATTCTTTGGATTCAACGGTAATTGTATTATAATTTGACGAATCTATATGAATTATTCATGTCTGGTAGGCTGATGGATATTAAGTATTCTAGACAGTTGGAATTGAAACGATGACTCGTCATTACATTTGCAGGGACAGCTGGTGTTTGGAGGATACAAGCAGTGGACGATGCTGGTGGATGGAAAGACAACCAGAGTTGAAGATATTGATCTCGCAGTCAGGGCCAGTGTTACCACAATTCACTCAAACCCCCGCGAATTGCGAATTGGATCGCGCGTTCCAAAACGTGGAACACCAGCGATCCAGATCACTTAATTTGGCGATCCCAGTTTTGTTCAATACTTTCACCTGAAGTTCTATGTAGCAGGGAAAATTAAAATTTGGAAATGGTAAGTAATATCTATTTCTAGAGTATTGACTTTTAAATATTGTATAAATTGAGCAGTTTTATACTTCATGATTTTTGAAAAATGGTAAAACTCCAATGAAGGTATCCAAAGAAGCCTACCCTTGGCGTACCGAATTCCATAGGGTATGGCGTTCCGCGATCCCGTTCCCGTTCCACGAACCGGAACGATCCGCGTTCCAGGTAACTTAGGTCAGGGCTAGCCTGAAGGGTTGGAAATTTGTTTTCGTGGGGGACTTATCAGTGAGTTTTTGGTCCAACTCTAACCAATCTTTAGTAATTTCTCCAAACATTTGAGCAAATCAAGAACCAAAAACTTCATATGTAGGTCAAAAATGAACTCCCAAGTACTTCAAGGCCTATCTGTTTCAGCAGCATCGATTTGGCCCCGGTAACTTATTCAGGAAGATGACAAAAGAAATAATCCTCTGTGAGGTGAGATCACCAAACTCTTACTCTTCTTACATCAAAAGTTATGGAACTTGAAGTACCAGTTTCGTCTTGGTATTGTTCAATTGAAGTGAAATCCATCATTTGTTATCTTACAGAGGCTATCAATCTGGAAGAAATTCAATGTCATCTACGCATTCTTCTTCGTCAGGAAGATAGTAGCACACTGGGTTACTTTCTTCATCTACTGTGTCATCATTCCAGTGAGTGTCTTGGTTCCCGAAGTCCATCTTCCAAAGCCTATAGCCATATACATTCCGGCAACCATCACGATTCTGAACGGTGTTTGCACTCCCAGGTAAATATAATCCAGACAGCAAACTGAAATTGGTCTGATGTACCCATATACTTTAACAGCAAATTACGGGGGAAACCTTGCTATTTTCTGGACAGGTCCCTTCATCTGCTTGTTTTCTGGATCCTATTCGAGAATGTGATGTCTCTCCACCGATCCAAGGCAGCAATAATTGGTCTCCTAGAAGACAGTCGAGTGAATGAGTGCATCGTGACTGAGAAGCTTGGAAACACCTCCAAGCAAAAGTTAGCCAAGTCCAAGAAATCAATATTCGAAAGGTATCCCCTTTTGAACTTTACAAACCACTTTCCACATGGCAACGGCACCTTTCTCAATTGTGTATGGTACCACCTTCTGAACGTTAACGAGCACTTTCCACATATCCACCAGCACTTTTCTTAATCTGTCAGCGCACGATTCTTACACGGTTACTTCTTGGAAACAGGGTCCACGTGTTGGAGCTGATAATGGGAACGTTTATGCTGCATTGTGCCATTTACAATCTCCTTCTCGGGAAAGACCATTTTTTCATATATCTGCTGCGCCAGGCAGGGGCTTTCTTCGTAATTGGATTTAGGTATGCGGGCACATTCGTGTCAAACTAAAGCATCTGACAGAGGAGCATGAACCAATCCACCGCCACGAGGTTTACCATGGAATTAGCAGTTATTCATCCGTTAGGTTCTACACAATTGTGAGTTTCAATTCAGTACATATGTATGTTTACTATGTATACACAGATTTCTACTGTGTGTGCTTTGAGAGTGTAGCTATATTCTTCCATGTGATAGTTGATGTTCTAGGGACGATAAGTGTCAAAAAGAGGACCGGGATTTTCTAGAACCAAGTGTAATTTGTATGAATTTAATTGGGATTAAAGAAAGTGCTTTGAGTAATGAAAAATCCAGATTTTTGCAGTAATTGTTTACCTTTGTTGTTGCTGGAGATCTGGGTTTTGCCGTGAAAAGCAGTATCGACTCAGACCCAAGATCTGCATCAAACAAAATGGGTTTTAGTAAACCCTGGAAAAGAGATTGATCAAAGAATATCCTGAATAGTGAAAATGTACGTTCAAGTCACAATTACCTCTGTTCCATTTCCAGTTTAGTATATAAGTTAGCTATCTTCTTCCATGTGATTGATGATATTCTAGGGACGATAAGTGTAAATGGGTGAGGAATAGGACTAGGGTTTTCTAGAACCGGGTGTAGTGTGTATGGAATGTTGAATAAAGAAAGTGTCTTGAACCAAAATTAAGTAAAGATTTTGAAGTAATTGTTTACCTTGTTGCTGGGATCTGGGTTTCGCCAGGGAAAGCAGTACCGATTCGGACCCAACATCTGCATCAAACAAATGTAAGCTTACGTTTCAATAGCCGTAGCTGTTCTACGGATTTGGATCTCTCATGTCCAAATCACGGTTCAAATCTAGACCGTTGAATGATTTTTTAGTTATTCAACGGTCTAGATTTGGACTTGACGGATTTGAGGAGATTTGGACATAAGAAGATCCACTACAAGTATTTGACATCATTCTCTGTCTAGACAATATAAAAAGAACTTGGTCTCTCAAATTGGCGAACAATTGTCTTTTTGGCTGGAAATCACTGAATCGGGAATTCTTTAATCATTGTGATTATTCTCAAAAAAAAAAAAAAAAAAAAAAACCATTGTGATTCATGTTATGAAAAGACAATAATAAGTGATTTGTTTTTTGTTGACATTTTTCCTTAGTGTTTTTCTTTTCGTTTTAGTTATCTTTCGTTAAAGAGAAGAGAAGAGAAGAAATTAATGAAGGGTAAAATGGCAATTGATTTATTGGATAGAAAAATACGAACAAAAAATAACAAATTGTAAAAATAGAATTAACAATATTCTGAACGTGGGAATTATCTCACTTTCTCTCTCCTATCAATTAAGATAGTTATTTGTTGAGAAAAATTAGGACCAAATGACACATTTTAGTAGAGAGTTTCTAAAGAGAGTGCATAAGGAGTGTTTACTTAGCATTTCTCTTTGTTTGATATAATCTCTTCTTTTTATTTTTTTAAGGAAAAAATGAAGGATTTTATACATTTTATAAAGGGGCCCTAAAAAGGCTTGCAGATCAAAATCCAAAACAAGATAGGGCTATTAAAGGATGACATGTTTGGTATCAGCTTAAAATCTGAAAAATTTATGGGTGAATAATTCGGCAAAACTAAATCAAAATCTGTTTGGTACGAGCTGCCATTTGATAAAATTTAAAGAGATATATCGTCAATTTGTTGAATACACCCACATATAAATGAACTATGATCATGTTAGTGTAAACAACACCTTAAATTATTTTTCTAAGATTTTCAGCCGTATAATAGAAATTCTACAATTACATTGTGATTATTTCAATATGTAGATTTTTATATTAAAATTTTGTATCATAACAAATGGAATTAAATTAAAACGACATATTTTATTCAAAATTTATTAAAATCATAGTTCCCAAACATGCACTAAGGCTCTTGGGTATATAGAATATCACTATTATTTTAGGGTAAAAGACACTGACCACCCCTGAGTTTTGGATTAATTCCATCCCGCTACCTTGATTTTTGAAAAAAGACACTCTGCACCCATTTAAGAGAATATTGCGTGGACACTTAGCACCCCTCTGTCAAGTTCCATTATAAAAGTGGGATATAAAAAATATTCGGACTATATTGCCCCTTTGCACCAAAATCACTACCATTCAACATCAAGAACACCAAGAACATCAATTGTAAAAGTAAATATCAAGAACATTACCACTAAAAAAGATTTAACAACACCAAGAGCATCTTCACTTTAAATTCTAAACATCAACAACACCAAAATAAATGAAGAACATCAACATCTAAGAGCATGAACAAAATAACTTGACCCAACAAACCACAACTGATTTCCCTCTTTGGTGTCATGCTCTTTGTGTTGATGTCCTTAGCGTTTTTGGTGTGCATAGTTCAAGAACACCAAAAGCACCACACTAACAATTTCAGTACACCAACCACAATAGCTACTTTACACACAAATCCTTCATTTTGGCTCAGCAACTTTCAATTTTTCTTCATCATCATCTACAACATGTTGATGAAAAAACCCATGTCATCCCCACCATTTGCTGCAGCTGATTCTTTCCATCCCTGAAACAACCCGAAGTTTAAATATATATTTTAGGAACAAATATGTATGTTTATAGCAATATTGAGTATAAACTGACATCTATATTTAATATTTTGTGGTACTATTGCTAGGTGACTATGTCATAATAAAATTAGAATAGAGTATGTACCATATAGACACGTATATATACATATATATCACACTTATATTTAATAGTGTGTATATCACTATAGTGTCACATATACTACGTGGTGACTTTTATCACGACATTTCGATAATATCACACCCGATTATTTTTAATGAAATCCACAAGTTATCTTCATCACAATATTTTCAGCCACAATCAAATGGTGAGACGGCAATCATCTCCGTAAAAATTGGATCATGCCTTTGGTAGAAACAAATGAAGTACTATTCTCTTATCTTCTCCATTATTTTCCTACGTATTCATCTTCTTCATCTTCTTCATGCTTCTTCTCTTTTCTTCTATAAATAGCTCCCTCCCGTAGCTCCATTCCACCACCACAACAAGCATACAACCTCCCTCATCTTCATAATCATCTACATCATCCTTGCCATCTCCATCACAACCAACACCACCATAGTTCATCGCCGGAAAACTCCATAACCACCAACTCAAGCTCTCTCTCTCTCTCATCTCAAACCAACACGAGAACCATACCCACCACCCCTCAAGTCACACACTCACTCCCTGATATTCATAGCATCTTTTAGCAGCAAAGAACCGGCCAAAACAACCACCCGAAGCAGCCCCAACAGCCGCAACAAGCAGCAACCCGCAACAGTAGCAGCGACTGCTGGACAGAGGCTTGTTCTTGCTGTATCTCCTTCGTTACAACTCGGAATTGGACCAAATTTTAACCACAACTTCCTCTACTTGTCCTCTACAACTTTCGTTCTTTGGACCCGACCAAACGGAGTAAAAACAGAGCCCGAATTCAACCCGCGCTGAAACTGCTCTAGCCGAACAGCACCAGTGGGCAGCGGTGTTGTTCTTTCTTGTTCTCTTCAATTTTAGCTCCAAAACGACCTCCTTTTTCTCCTACATATCCATCTACTTGTTATCTATAACTTTCATTCTTTAACCACGTTCAAAAGAGGCCAAAACGGATCCCGAATCGTTGCCCAACTTGAACTACACTTGCAACGTCAAGTAGCTACCTTCATCACCAACTCCGCCAACGACTACCACTTGGGACACGGCTGCTACCGTCCACTCCGTGACACTCCAAGGACTTCCTTAACACCATTCTCGCAAGCCGAAGAGGTTCAAACAGCCCGCGCTAGGTCACCGCTCATTTCATCGGAACCTCGGTATAACTTCATTTTCACGCGTCGCATTTTACATGTTCTTGCATATTCGTACTCTCACACTTTCCGGAAGTCATTCACGTTAAACTAGTTGAAAACGGAACGTTAGAAATACATACAACAATTATTCTTGAAATGGGGGTTATACATGTATTTTCTAGAACTAGCAACAACTCATGTTTTTGAGAATTAGACAAGTCTAGGGGAAGGTAAGTGTACAACTACATTTCTAGCTATCCTACATTATAAATACCTAAGTACTAATTAGATGTTAGTATAATAAATAATGATTAGTAGTTAGTAAATAAATATTATTGTGAGTAGGATGAAGATTAGTAAATTAATATTAATATTAGTTAATATTAGATTTGATAAATTAATATAGTGTTTTTATAAATAAATTTTGGTTAGTCGTTTTGACAAATAAACAATATCTTAGTACTTGATTAAGGGACATCCTTAAAATTCGACTAGGTCATCACCGAGTAATTAACTAGAATCAACCAGCTTGACATATAGGACACTTGCATATTAAGCGATTAATTATTAATTAGGATTTAATCTTATTTGTAGACACCGAGTTCATAGACGAAGGCTACGTCGGCTACATCTAAACTACCGTCGGAACTTGTAGGTGAGTTCGTAGGCTCAACCCTTACTCTTCAAAACGCATGTTTCACTATAATATCTCTACTTGTCTTGACTTAATTTCTAAATATTTTGAACGTATTCCTTTGATTACTTATTACTTGTGTTTACTAAACATGTCATTTCGTTAATTGAACTTCGTGCTTTCATATGTTGTAATTCAATATTTTGAGAACTTGTCACTCGAGAAGAAGTGATTTCCACTACTTGATGATATTTTAGAAATGATAATAATGAGACCTTTCTGAATGTTTAAGCTACTAATCACGTAAAGTGAAAACATGAACTCTCGGGGACTTGATATGGTTTGACCAAGCAAAGCTTGGAACATGATATGGATTGACCAAGCAAAGCTTGGGACTTGATATGGTTTGACCAAGCAAAGCTTGGGACTTGAGTCGAAGGTGGCTCTATGGTTTCCCCTGGGGCGCATTAGCACAGGGTAAGGCTCTAGTACTACTCTCTTGGAACAACAGTTTCCCTCGTAGGGGGTGTCGACACTTAAGGTCTAGATGCTGAGGTGAGATTGGTTCGGACGAGCGGATTATTCCGCCGTTCACACTGGATATGATTATTGGTACTGGATCTCCCCGATTAAAGAACTAAACTGATTTTTTTGGAATCAACGAACATGTCATAACTTATTTTAATACTTACATGTGCCTCACTCTGATTTACGCGTTGTGATGCGTTCTCATTAAGTTTTTACTGACTTTTACTGTGGTGTCCTTGTTTTGTAAAACCACCACAGGAGAGGCCTACGTTGGGGATGGGGACGTCGCACACTAGTGAAAGTATCACTGATAACTCTATATTAGAGTTATATTTCTTCTACGTTTGTGTACCGTTTTGTGTAGTTTCCGGGTTGAATATATTAGAAATACACTATGAACTTGAGGAAATTTGATAAGTTTAGCTTTGAGTGATAAATTATTAATCCGGGCGTTTTTCACATTATTTACATTTATTTTGTCACTTTTGATCGCACGGGGTGTTTTCGTGTTGTGTTGGACAGGAAACGGAGCTCATGGATCAAGAGGAGGAGGAAAACGAACTTCGGAACATATGCGGAAGCTTGGGAGAGAAAGAAATTGGAAGAAAAGAGGACAAAGATGGAAAAAGGGGGTCAAAGTGTCATTTGAGAAAGTTTGAAGTGTAGGATCAAAAGTTGATCCTAGGATCAAAGCAGATCGCACGATCAACTTTAGTGATCGTACGATCTGCTAGGGGAGAACTCACTGACTTATAGGATCAAGTAGCAGATCATACGACCAAGTAGCAGATCGCACGATCAAGTAGCAGATCGTAGCAGACCCAGCAACGCACGGGGGAAAAGCCAGAAATTAGGGTTATTAATTAATATTTCTTGATTATTAATTAATATACCCTAAGTGAAGATAAAAAAAGAGACCTAAGAACAAAAGAAAAGGACACACGAGAGAAGGACGTCCATCAACGCAAGGAGAAGAGAGGAGCAACGTGAAGAAGAGAGGGACGCAAGGAGAAGAGAAGGAGGACTCCTCCTCCATTGAAGCTCTAAGTTGATTTCTTCTTATTCTCTCTCAATCTTTATATGGAGAAACTAGTAAGTCTTGTTTGGTTTATTAGTATTAGCTAGACGTTTTGCTAGGCATCTCTACGAGAGCCTAGGGTTTATGTAAACGATGATATTTTCCGGATTTGATCTTTGCTTCATGATTTCTTGATTTCTTCTTTTGAATCAACTTTAGTTTCTTGTTTATGTTAGTAATCCTAATTGAGTGACACGATTGGGAGATAAACTAGGGTTCAAGAACTAGGGTTTGTTCAATAGTTGATTCATGCTTAAAGTTAGAAATATTTTAATTCAATTGTTCATAATCTATGCTTAATTCTTAATGGGGATGGAGTAATTAACCGGAACCATTAGTTGGCTAGTGAAGTGCACGACAGTGACTTTAAATAGCTAGGATGAGATATGAGCATCAATCCCGTATCACTAAGACTGAGAAGAGACGTGTTAGGATTGGCCAAATGTGGGTAGATTCGGTAGGTGAGATTCGACGGTTTCGTGCAACGGTGGACCGACAGGACCCGTTGTCGTGCATGTCGTTAGCCTACTAGAACGGACCGGTAGACACATGAGACCGATAGGAGATTGTATTCTACCGTGAAGTAGAATGACTTGAGACCGATAGGAGATAGTCAGCGCTGTTATCCGGCTTAATTAGAATATAGTTAACGTGTTGCTCAGATAATCCGGAAATCGTCTACAACCCTAGGTGATCTAGAGATTGCCTAGTTTCTCCAAACTTATTTATTAAATATAAAAAAAAATACAAAAATATTAGCTTAATTGTTATTTTAATTTATAAATCAATCAAACCCTTCCTCTTGTACCGTACTCTAAATTAAGTAACTAATTAGATAATCTCAAGCTTGTCCTCGTGGGATCGATAACTCGGGGTTGAAATACCACCCCTATATTACTTGACCGTGCACTTGCGCATACGCGTTAAGAATCCGCGTCAAGTTTTTGGCGCCGTTGTCGGGGACAGCGGTAGATTATTTAGTTAGGAGTTAGTTTAGAGTACTTTCTTTTAGTTTTAATTTTTTCTTATTCTATATCTCTGTGCTTCACGGGTGTCTTGTGAGTTTGTTTCTCAGGAACGCAGGAAGCAAGAGACAATTTAAGCATGTGGAGCGAAGACTGTTATTCGGGTCCCCCCTACTGTTTCCACTGCAGGGGTAACCATGAAGACGAGGACGCATGCATAACTTGGTGCTACGTATGCGGCATTTGGCACGAACGTAGAGACTCATGTCGAGTACATGCCCCCCAGCTTCATCAGCACCAGGAAGACTCATCAGCGGATATGGCAGAACGGCGTAGTATTATGAATGACATGGAAGTTTGCGCCAAATTTTTGTCCATAGATGCACAATTACCACAAGAGCATTCAGCCACAGGTAGGGAATACGTGAGGGAGATGTTGGAAAGGATAAAGAAACGAATAGAAAAACTGTCAACAGCAGGGGAATCAAGCATTCAAGAGCCACAAGAGGAGCCCTTGCCACATGACAGTGAGCCTCACATTGAACCTTCATCATCCCCACCACAAGTGGAAGAGGAGATACCTGAGCCGAACGAAGACTGCAGTGTCCAGGAACCATTGGAGGACTCTGCCATATATGAGGACTCAGACTCTGATTCAGACTGGGGTGGACCTGTGTGCCGAAGATGGGAAGATCTGCCGTATTGCAAGCCAAGACCGCAGGTTCCCTCACATCCTTGGTATGAATGGGAAGACACCGAAATTGGAAGTCTGTGGTGTGCCGACGATGAAGCTGGTGAAACACTTGTGCTCAGTGCTATTGAGGTAAAAGCCCCAACTCTTATTAATGATGAATTCTCCATATCCTATGTCACGCAAGTCTGCGATGAGCTGGAACAATTACTGTATGGGGATTCGTATGGGGAAGAATGTGATGAGCAACTCCCAATCTCTTGTTCTATGGGCGATTCTATTGATCATCCATATGCCATAGTCAAGGTGTTGGAAGTCAGCAAGTGTGGGGGTGTGGATGAATTGCATGGGTCATTTGAAGAGCATATAGCATCAAGGAAGTACTACTAGGATGATTTTATGGCCAGAGATTCATTTGAGCCCAGTGGTACTTGGTGGAAGTTTCTCAAGAAGATCAATTGCAAAATGAAAGGAGTCAGCTTCCACAATTGTCCACCTTCTTCAGAGCACAGGGGTGCACGTGAAGTTATCGAGAAGAGATGGTGGAAGAAGAAGAAGTGGAGGGATAAAGCAGTCTCCACTATCCTTTTCGGTTGAGGTAACCAGGTCGGGCCGTCGACCTTAAATTACAAAGCGCTGCTTGGGAGGCAACCCATGTAGAGTAGGATGCAAGTTGTTTCTGTTTTTGCTTTTAGTTCTCCATATTTGATTTTGAGGGGTGAGAGAGAGTTGCTTTAATACTTTCAATCAGTGTGCAGGGACACAGGTACAAAAGACGCTCCGGGTTCCCCTTCTTGATGCGTGTGATAGAGAATGTGAGTAGGCGCATCGGAATCCGGACGCGAGGTGATTCTTTTCCGAAAACTGTCAACGGTCCACAAGACCCCTTCTTGTTGCAGTTTCGCGGCAACGGTGCCCATGTAGGTTCGGGCACCCCAGGTACCTTTAACTCTCTCTCTTTTGTTTCTACGTTTTGAGCGGTAATTGTGGAGATCCACCGCCTACACATTTAAACGATGAGTCCTCTTATTATATCTCTAAATTTGTTGAGGACAACGAAACGCTTAAGTGAGGGTGAGCTGATTTGATACATCTTATGTGGATTCTCTTACATGTCGTCTTTTGAGGGGATGTGAGGGTGAGTTAGAGACGGTAGCACACTTCGGTGTGGCGGTGATTCGTGTCCTTACACCACGATCACAGGTGGAGTACCGTAGTGCATGGTATTTCTTCCGCACGTCATGGGGTGGGGGTTGGTTGATCTTATAGGAGGTCGTGCTTATGCTTTATTTATATTCTCTATATCTTAGGTGATGAGGAGGATCGGTTGGAAAAGCACGTGTACACATTGACTACTGGGTTCGTGATTTGCTTTGCATCAAGTGTGGGGGTGTCGACATCTATGTTACATCACTAATTTGACACATTCCACCCCCATGTTATCTAATTCTGATATTTGATCTCCTCGGATATTACTATCGTACTGTCGGCTCCATGAGCTTAATGTTATTGTGTGGAAATGAAAAAAAAAGAGAGAAAAAAAAAGTAAAATAGAAATAGAAAGTGAAATTGAAAGGGAATAAAGGAGCAAGCTTGAAATTGAAGACCGGGGAGATTAGCTATTGTTCGAGATCACTTCTTCACATTTGTGGCCGCGAGAACGGCGTTGCACCAAGATTGAGGGAATGAGGGACGGAGTAGTGAGATTCGGTGTGCTTCCTTGGATTTTGGTGAGGGAGTGTGAGAATCGGGTTTGTGAGTTAGATCATGACGTCTAGGACTACGCTTCTAAATATCCTATCCTACTCGTCCTAAACCGTCAGCAATTTAACCCGTGGATAAATAGCTCGGAAGGTAAGTGCTAGGGATACGTTTGATGAGTGTGCGGAAGCAACATATTTTGTGTTCGTGCACGTTCTGTCTAACGAAACTGGCCGCAAGTTCTACCGATCACCAAAGTTATAGAACTTCCGAGGGAATATGAGAGCCTTATGACTTGCCGGTTTACTTTTTGAGATTGCCCAATCTCTAACTAAAAAGAAAAAAAAAATTGGTGTTGTTTCAATTTTTGCATTGTGAAATAATCGAGTTGCATTGTACAGTCATGTAGGTTGCATGGGTGTGTGTGTTGTTTGTGTCACATGGCTAGTGAAGTTAAATGCAATTCGGTGGCTTGAAAATCATAGTGTGAGAAATGTTTTTGATTTTGCTCGGGACGCGCAAAAAGGTAGTGTGGGGGGATTTGATAACTCTATATTAGAGTTATATTTCTTCTACGTTTGTGTACCGTTTTGTGTAGTTTCCGGGTTGAATATATTAGAAATACACTATGAACTTGAGGAAATTTGATAAGTTTAGCTTTGAGTGATAAATTATTAATCCGGGCGTTTTTCACATTATTTACATTTATTTTGCCACTTTTGATCGCACGGGGTGTTTTCGTGTTGTGTTGGACAGGAAACGGATGCGGAAGCTTGGGAGAGAAAGAAATTGGAAGAAAAGAGGACAAAGATGGAAAAAGGGGGTCAAAGTGTCATTTGAGAAAGTTTGAAGTGTAGGATCAAAAGTTGATCCTAGGATCAAAGCAGATCGCACGATCAACTTTAGTGATCGTACGATCTGCTAGGGGAGAACTCACTGACTTATAGGATCAAGTAGCAGATCGTACGACCAAGTAGCAGATCGCACGATCAAGTAGTAGATCGTACGATCTGCTAGCAGACCCAGCAACGCACGGGGGAAAAGCCAGAAATTAGGGTTATTAATTAATATTTCTTGATTATTAATTAATATACCCTAAGTGAAGATAAAAAAGAGGCCTAAGAACAAAAGAAAAGGACACACGAGAGAAGGACGTCCATCAACGCAAGGAGAATAGAGGAGCAACGTGAAGAAGAGAGGGACGCAAGGAGAAGAGAAGGAGGACTCCTCCTCCATTGAAGCTCTAAGTTGATTTCTTCTTATTCTCTCTCAATCTTTCTATGGAGAAACTAGTAAGTCTTGTTTGGTTTATTAGTATTAGCTAGACGTTTTGCTAGGCATCTCTACGAGAGCCTAGGGTTTATGTAAACGATGATATTTTTCCGGATTTGATCTTTGCTTCATGATTTCTTGATTTCTTCTTTTGAATCAACTTTAGTTTCTTGTTTATGTTAGTAATCCTAATTGAGTGACACGATTGGGAGATAAATTAGGGTTCAAGAACTAGGGTTTGTTCAATAGTTGATTCATGCTTAAAGTTAGCAATATTTTAATTCAATTGTTCATAATCTATGCTTAATTCTTAATGGGGATGGAGTAATTAACCGGAACCATTAGTTGGCTAGTGAAGTGCACGACAGTGACTTTAAATAGCTAGGATGAGATATGAGCATCAATCCCGTATCACTGAGACTGAGAAGTGACGTGTTAGGATTGGCCAAATGTGGGTAGATTCGGTAGGTGAGATTCGACGATTTCGTGCAACGGTGGACCGACAGGACCCGTTGTCGTGCATGTCGTTAGCCTACTAGAACGGACCGGTAGACACATGAGACCGATAGGAGATTGTATTCTACCGTGAAGTAGAATGACTTGAGACCGATAGGAGATAGTCAGCGCTGTTACCCGGCTTAATTAGAATATAGTTAACGTGTTGCTCAGATAATCCGGAAATCGTCTACAACCCTAGGTGATCTAGAGATTGCCTAGTTTCTCCAAACTTATTTATTAAATATAAAAAAAATACAAAAATATTAGCTTAATTGTTATTTTAATTTATAAATCAATCAAACCCTTCCTCTTGTACCGTACTCTAAATTAAGTAACTAATTAGATAATCTCAAGCTTGTCCTCGTGGGATCGATAACTCGGGGTTGAAATACCACCCATATATTACTTGACCGTGCACTTGCGCATACGCGTTAAGAATTCGCGTCAATCACCTCGCTTGAATAAAGTAATAATTTCATTATTCCGCTGTTTGTACTATAATGGTTTGTAATAACTCTGAACAAGGCTTGTGAACTTTTTATGTAATAAAGTGTGTTTTGTGAATCCAAAGCAAAGATCCTTTCTCCTGATCATGGTGGTTAATTCTCCATGAGAAGGGCACGCCCGGAATTTCAGTAATGAAAATTTGGGGGTGTTACAGTTGGTATCAGAGCACCTTCGGATTCAAAGTTTAATTCACCATAATTAAAGTGGAAATCGATTTCCGAAAATGAAACTCAATATTTTTTTTCAAAAATAAACTAGGGCAAGATAAAACATGAATTAAAACAAGTTAAGTCGGGGGTAAAGGGGTTAGTGTGAGAAGCATGCGCTTGTTCTTACGATTAGAAGCATATCTTCGAGTATATTGTGCTATATATGATCTCTTTGTGTGTTCATACTGTTTGAACTTGTAATGTGCAGTTTTGATAATCTTGTGATTCAAGACTTTCTTATCTAAATTTTGTTGGGTCATTGCAAAGACAAAAAAAATACTTTTATTCATACTTAGGGAGAAAATGTAGGAAATAGTTACATCACTGGTACTTCATCCTTTCATACATTGTTGTTTCCTGCTTTTTCCTATGGTACACTACCAACATAAGGATGAACCCAAACAACCAAACCAAAAGAAAAGGGAGCAAAGGCTGATTGATGAAGGAGAGGCTGAGTCGCGCAAAGAGGACTATCACGTACACGGCTATGATGAGTGTGATAATAGCCATAACACTCTCCGAAGACATTTCTAAATATGTTTGAGGTATGAAAGTAGTATGTTATGGAGCTTCTATTTATAGAAACCTCAAGAGCATCAAATTTACGTTTCTAACCTCCCTACTAGCCGTTACACGGATATGACAAAGGGTAAAAATTGACTTTTGGCCATTTATAGCCGTTGGAGTGTCGGCTGATCGTTGGAGATTGGGGTAAAAAAAATGTGTATTTACTTTTCACCGTTATAGCTGTTGAGAGGGGGTAATTAGGTCATTTGGGAATGTTTTTTTTTTCCGGATAACCTTGTTTATGACTAGTAATTCATTACTTCCTCAATAATGGGAAAAATACATAGTTAAGACCATTACACTTAGAGACGCATGAGACAAAAGGTACAACCCATAATACAGCCATTACACTGATTGACTAGGAACGAGCATTTTGTGACCCTTCATTAGGAGTCTCTCTTCTACGAGGACCTAACTCTAGAATAGTAGGACGAGCTTTCCGAAAAAGCCACTCAATAACTTGTGTATCATTGCAAAACCCGAGAAGTCGCCCCAAATTCTCTAGGTGACGGTGAATCTCCTCTGAGATAAGGATCGAGCATGCGCGAGCAAGAGGGCGTGACTGATCCACTGGTCGAGATGCTGGATTTGAAGATGTCCTCATAACCGAAAGAGGGGTTGACGACAGCACTGGGACACCGCAAAGCCAAGGATAAGGACCCGATGAATCTTGATGGAAAGATGGAACACCGGGAGTAACTTCTGGCTCCGAAATTATAAGCCCAGGTTCAGGCTCGGGTACAGACACCGAGGGGCTTGGGGGAGCCAAGGACCATGAGGACGGAGAAGGAGGAGGAGTCCTTGTAGGAGACTTGGACATGGAAACTACTAATGGTTTGTAGTGACTTAGAGAACGAGTCCAAGGAAGAGTGTGATACCTTTACCCAGAACAAAAGTCTAATATAGGCGATGAGTAGAACTGTTAAGGGGACAATACCCGCGAACTAAGAAGAGTGCGTTGAAAGCTTGTCTCCTTAATTCAACACCACTGAAACTTCTCGACTAAGAATGTCTGACCACCGACCTAGATTGACTGCACCCCAGGAAACACATACGAAACTTCTTTGACGATGTGGCAACTGTAACCCTTAATTATCACTGTTAGACGTATATCGCCATTAGCCTTCCTTGAGTGGACTAATCTAACTGCGTTATTATAGTAGGAACGCAAAAATGTCGGCAGCAAGGAGGAGCGCCCAAATGGAGGAACTACTCATCGACGTTACCGAACTCATTACGCGAAGGGAACAAAGGGATCAAATAGAACATGTCGGGACAAACTGGGCTAAGAGAGTCGACGAGAGACACCCTGACTTCTACCTTGGGCAAGAGGACCCAGTGATCCTTGAGAATTGGATTCGTAAAATGGATAAAATTCTGATCTCTGTCGGTTGCCCACCCGACCAAAAGGTGAATGTGACAGCATTCTACCTCCATGACGAGGCCGATAACTGGTGGACTGTCAACAAGGACGCATTGCAGGCCAATGGGAACCTTAACTGGGAAGCATTTCAGGATGCACTGAGGGAACGCTTCTATCCCCACCATGTTAAGAACAAGAAGTATGAGGAGTTTCTAGCCCTGAAACAAGGCAACATGACAGTGTCGGAATACTACAACAAGTTCACAGAACTGTCACGCTTTGCCGGGCCACTGGTAACCACGGAGGACTTGAGGATCAGACGCTTCACAAAAGGGCTTCGCTATAGCATCTAGAGGGACGTGGTTGCTGCTAGGAGTGCGACCATAAGAGAAGCGTACGAGGTAGCAACTACCATCGGAGAAATCGAGAAGATGCAAGGGAATCGAGCAAACAAGAGGAAGGAGGAAGAAGGGAACAACTCCAAGGAACTCAATCATGCTAACAAGAGGTTCAAGCCCAACGCAATCGAGGGGTACCGTGGAATGAATCGCAATAACTTCGGGAACCACAACACTGACGTCAACGGGCGAGCTCGTCACTACAATTGCAAACAGTGTGGTAGAGACCACCCCGGAGTTGATTGTGAAGGAAAGACAGTGGAATGTTTCTACTGTAGGAAGCGTGGTCACCGAGCGTTCGAGTGTAACGCGAAAAAGGCTGATATCCAGAATGGCAGGACCGGAGGGAACGGATACCCAAGACAGAACCAGGGAAACCCTCGCCCAAACTACCAAAATGGGAATCAATTCCAAGCAAACCACAACCAATATGGAGGAAGCAACCGTGGGAATAACAATAACCAATTTGGCGGAAACAATCGTGGGAACTACAACAATCAGGCAGGCAGACCCCAAGGGAACAACTACAATGTACCTGCAGGAAGCAACAACCGGAATGCGCAACCTACTGGAAATGGAACTAACAACCAAGGAAATGGAAACCAGAGGAGCGCCGGACAAATCTATGCCATGAACCAGGCGGAAGCAAACACTGCGACAAACGTGGTTATTGGTACATTCTTAGTCCACAACACTCCTGCTTACGTACTTTTTGATAGTGGGGCATCCTATTATTTCATATTGTCATCTTTTGCTAGAAAACTAGGAATTCAACCCTCTCATATGAACCCTGTTTCTATAGCTACACCTGAAAAACGGGTAGTAAACTGTGATTCCATCTTTAGGGGAGTAGTCATAACCATCCAAGAATGTGAGATACCCACTGACTTAATCCTCTTTGACCTAGAAAAACTAGATGTTATTCTAGGAATGGACTGGCTAGGAAAGCACCATGCTCATATTGATTGTCGTAACCAAAAGGTAAGCCTAAGAGGACCAAAGGGTAAGAGAATCTCTCACATAGGAATCACCGAGAAACCCAATGTCAAAATTGTGTCTGCACTTTCCGTAGTCAAAGCCATGAGTAAGGGACACCAAGCCTATCTCTGTTCTGTCCGAGATGATAGTATGGGGACGATGAAACTTGAGGACATCCCAATTGTTAATGAGTTTCCCGATGTATTTCCCGATGAAATCCCCAGAATGCCACCTAAAAGAGCCGTGGAGTTTACCATTGACCTTGTGCCAGGGACGGGACCGATCTGCAAAGCACCTTACAGAATGGCACCAGTAGAGCTAGAAGAGTTGAAGGAACAACTAAGGGAATTGTTGGATAAGGGGTATATCAAACCAAGTGTTTCACCATGGGAGCACCTGTCTTGTTTGTTAAGAAGAAGGACGGTAGTTTGAGACTGTGCATTGATTACAGGGAGCTTAATAATGTGACTGTCAAAAATCGATACCCACTCCCGAGGATAGATGACCTCTTTAAACAGCTACAAGGAGCCGATACCTTTTCCAAGATCGACTTAAGATCAGGTTATCACCAGTTAAGGGTAGCCGAGAAGGACATCCCTAAGACTGCCTTTAGGACCAGGTATGGGCATTATGAGTTCACTGTTATGCCTTTTGGCCTAACCAATGCACCTGCTGTATTCATGGACGTAATGAACCGGGTAATGAAACCTTACTTAGACCGCTTTGTGGTAGTGTTCATTGATGATATTTTGGTTTACTCTAAGGGGAAGAAAGAACACGAAGAACACCTTAGAGCTGTTTTGCAAACCCTGAGGCAAGAACAGTTGTATGCTAAGTTTTCCAAGTGTGAATTTTGGCTGGATAGGGTACCTTTCTTGGGACACATAATATCTAAGGAGGGAATTTCCGTAGACCCAGGAAAGATAACCGCGGTTAGAGACTGGCCAAAACCCAAGAGTGCAACAGATATCCGTAGTTTCTTGGGACTGGCAGGTTATTACCGAAGATTCGTGAAGGATTTTTCCAAAATAGCCAGACCATTGACCAATCTAATGAAGAAAACCACCAAATACCATTGGGATGAGAAATGTGAGGAAGCCTTCCAAACCCTGAAGGAAAAGCTTACTACAGCACCTATTCTGACCCTACCATCTGAGTCGAGGGAGTTTGAGGTCTATAGTGATGCTTCAAAGCACGGGTTAGGACGTGTGCTAATGCAAGATGGGAAGAATTACCCAACTCATGACCTAGAGCTAGCCGCAATTGTCCACGCCTTGAAAATTTGGAGACACCACCTTTATGGCGCAACCTGTAAGATTTTCACCGATCACAAAAGCCTTAAGTATTTGTTCACCCAAAAGGATTTGAACATGAGGCAAAGAAGATGGTTGGATTTGATCAAGGACTACGATCTACAAATCCAATATCATGAAGGGAAGGAAAATGTAGTCGCCGACGCATTAAGCAGGAAGACAAGCCATACCATCAATGCTTTGAGGAGTTTACCAAAGGAGTTGCGAGTTGATATTCAGAAGTTGGGGATTGAATTCCGTCAGCAGGAGGCAAGGGAAGACGTGCTATACAATTTGGTAGCCACACTAGACATCTTTGAGGAGATCAGAAAGGGACAACCCGGAGATGTGAAACTTGAAAGAATCAGGAAGAAAATCGAGGATGGTTCAACCAAGGACTTCTGAATACACGACGATGGGAGCATAAGGTACAAGGAGAGGTGGTGTGTGCCCCAAAAGTGTAAGGAGGTCAAGGAACAGTTAATGAGAGAAGCACACAACACGCCATACTCCGTATATCGAGGAGGAGATAAGTTGTATAAGGACTTGAAAAAGCAGTTCTGGTGGCCAAGAATGAAGAACGAGGTTGCAGAATTTGTAGCCCGATGTCTCACGTGCCAAAAGGTGAAGTTTGAACACAAGAGGAAAGGAGGTTTGGTGCAACCTTTGGAAGTACCCATGTGGAAATGGGATTCGATATCAATGGACTTTGTGACTGCTTTGCCAGTAACGAAGAATAGTTTGAATCAGATTTGGGTTGTAGTTGACAGATTGACGAAGACGGCAAGATTCATCCCAATGAAGGACACTTGGGATATGGAGCAACGAGTAGACGCGTACATCAAGAATATCGTTAGATACCATGGTGTACCAAAGGACATCGTGTCTGACCGAGACCCAAACTTTCTCTCACATTTCTGGCAAGCATTACAGAAAGCCTTAGGCACTCAGCTGAAGTTCAGTACCGCTTTCCACCCAGCTACTGATGGACAGACAGAACGAACCATACAAACACTGGAGGATATGTTGCGAGCATGTGTCATGGATTTCCAAGGTTCTTGGGTAGACCGGTTACCATTTATAGAGTTCTCGTACAACAATAGTTACCACGCAAGTATAGGGATGGCACCCTATGAGGCACTCTATGGGCGGAAATGTAGGACACCCCTGTGCTGGAACGACATCAGCGAGACGCTAGTGTTGGGACCACAAATGATTGAGGAGATGATGAGTCAGGTCAGAATCATTCAGCAACGGATGAAAGCGGCCCAGGATCGACAGAAGTCTTATGCAGACCAGAAACAAAGACCCGTGGAGTTCAAGGTTGGAGACAAAGTGTTCCTGAAGGTATCACCAACCAAGGGAGTTTCTCGTTTCAATCAGAAGGGAAAAATCAGTCCCAAGTTCATCGGTCCCTATGATAACTCCTTAATAAGAGTTATCCTACGTACGTTTCACATTGTTATTTGTGTGCGTTTCGGTGCAAAGTGATGGATTTTGGGCTAATTTGAGAAGAAAATGCACTTTTGGATGTTTTTGAGCTTTAATGCACAATCCGGGCGTTTCTTAATGGTTTTCAGTATGATTTTGATAATTTATCACATTTGATCTTCGCGGTAGTGTTCATGTTGTTGTTTGACAGGAATTACGTATGCGGGAATCAAGTGGAGAGAAGAAACGAGCTTCGGAATAGAAGAAAAGACGAATTTGGCGCGTTTTGGATGTTTTCGCCAAATATTAGGCAATAATTGAGAAAAACGAGAAAATGATCCGGAAAACGGGAATTTCTCTACATGGATGAAGTCTACGTCGCAAAAGGAATCTAAAGGTGCAAAAATCACATTTATCGGAGTTCGGACGAAAAAGTTATATCAAAAGGATGCTCAAAGAGATAATACGCGGCCACAAGCATCTGGAAATGCCAAACACGCCTTTCGAGGAGCTAAATTGATGAATGAAGGGTTCCCCGGAATTTGGGAATGTTTTATAGCATAAAAGGAGTCTCGAGGTCGAGGAGATACTTAAGGAAGCAAAGACGCGGGCAAGGAATCGAAAATTAGTCGAAAAAGGATGTTTTTGGGTGACCCAGACTTCTCTTCGTACGAAGAGATTTGTCTTCGTACGAAGAGATTATACTTAGCCAAATTTTGAGTTGCTGAAAAAGTCTTCCTAAAACAGCTTGCAGTATCTATCTGGGAAGACCTTCCTACGAAGAGAAAAAGTCTTCGTACGAAGACTCTTCCTACGAAGACCTTCCTACGAAGAGAAAATGTCTTCGCAGGAAGACTCTTCCTACGAAGAGAAAAGTCTTCGTACGAAGACACTGTGCAGAGGCGGCCACAATTAAGGAAACGATGCTTAAAACTTTCCTAATTTACCCGGGACTCTTAGGGAACGTATTTTAGACATATTAGGTCATATTTTTAGAGGAGGGACGCATTATTAAAGGACGGGACATCAACTGGGAGCTTGGATCACATCGTGGAGCTTGGGAAACCTTGTTTGATCTCTTTTCTCCTTCTTTTCTTTGTTTTTGATCATGATCACACGAACGCTTGTATTTGTGATCATGAATATGCGTAGTTAAACTTCTTAGATCAGGACCCGAATTTGGGGTAGGGTTTTCACATTGATTATACGTTTTATGGATTGAGATTCATGTTTTGATAAACCTAATTGATGATTTTACGTTTGCTATGATTGTTTTGTGATCTTCATCCTATCTAGTTAATTGGAGACGTCTTGTTAGCTAGAACTTAGTTTGCAATTATTTGGTAACTCGGTAATTGTTAAACCGGAAAATCAAACAATCACCCGTTCATAGGCTTGGTAACTCGGCTACGTCGAATGGGATCGTTAGAGTAGAATTCATCGTTAATGCATGTTTAGGGATAATTAGAACTTGGTAACTCGGTTTTAATCTAACCTAGGCATAGGATGCTCACTTGGTAACTCGGTGAGTTAGTATTGCTCGATTAGCAAAGTGAATTTTGTCTGTGTTTCACAAATCATAGAACGTCGTCAACAAGAAAATCCTAGCAATCCCCCAAACGAGGTGTCCTGGTTGTTTCTCCCATATTAAATCTTAATATTTAAATACTTAATTTGTCTTTTTAATTATTTAGTTTAGAAAAATCTCTCAATTGCTAGCCCACATAAAGTTAATCATACTAATTAGTTCACGACAAGTCCTTTGGGTTCGATAAACCCGGATTACCGGATATTACTACACACGACAGCCGTAGACTTGCGGTTGAATCGTGTCAAGTTTTTGGCGCCGTTGCCGGGGACTTAGGTTGAATTAGTTAGAATTATTAACTTTAGGGAAATTTGTTTTTTGCTTTTGTTTATTTATTTGTTGATCTCAACTGCTTCCTAGCGAATTGTTGTGCAGGTATCTTGGTGATCATGTGGGGGCAGAATTACTATGGGCATTCTTCAGGCTATTCACCGTACTACTCCTATGGAGATATGTACACCCCTCCTCCTTGCAATCAAGAAGATGAGGAGATGAAAGAAATATTGAAGCTCATGATAGCTCAAAGGGACAGAATGGAGGAAGGGCTGGATAGGATGGAGGAAACGGTCATGCGTCATGGACAACGCTTGGTAGAACTTTCGAGTGCATTGGCATATGCAGATAATGACGATGGGCCAAGTAGCATCATTCCTGACTTAGTTGAGGAGTGCAAAGAGGAAGACGAAGAACTCCCAGAGATCTATGTTTATAATACTGTCCATCATGAAGTAATAGATCCTCTGGTCGCTTCAGACTCAGATTCGGACTCAGATTGGGATGATATTGTGAAGCCTGTACAACTTGTGCCTCGAATAATTCCGGATCCATGGCATGAATAGGAGAGTGTGGACATCGCAAGCTTATGGCCCACTGAAGATATTTTCTTTGAGGAAGAAAGTCATGAAGCTAATGAATTACTGCATGGAGATGTTTGCAAGGACATGTATCATAAAGTTCCTCCGCCTAATTCATATCTCTTGGAGATCATAAAATTGGGTGAATCACATGAGAAAGACCAAATACCCCAGTTTTATGCAATCCATGATTTACCACCCGTGATTCCAAGGCAAGAAGGAATAAAGGAAGTAGGAAAGGAAGAACGCATGGTTGTAGTCGTTCCACTTGAGATACTAGATTCAAAGAGCCAATCCTCAACGACTGGAGTTTTGAAGAACTTGAAGAAGAAGAAGAAGAAGAAGAAGAAGACGAGGAAAGGTAGAGTGAGGCATGTGGCGGCTAACAACTTTTCTTTCTTCTTGCCATTATCTTGTGCATGCTCGCTTGAGAAGAGACAAAAAGAGAAGCGATTGTGGAAGAAGAAAAAATGGAGAGAAAAACCTCCTTAACATCTTTTGAGGTAACTGGGTCGGGTCGTCGACCTTAAATTACACGACGCTTGTTGGGAGGCAACCCAACGTATTTTTTGCTTAAGTTAGGGAGTGAGTTTTTAATACAATTTTGTCTTTTTAGTTATTTATATGGAGAGATGAGAGAGAGAGGGACTAATGATGTTTCCTAGTGACATACATGAGCAGGTTATGGTAGAATCGACCCCGGTGTGCCATGGCACACGTGACCTTTACAGGGACTCGTGCATGCGAGTTGGGGATTCTTCAGACATGGATTTTAGTAGAGGAGGGTAGTCGACCCCGGTGTGCGAGTACACATTGACTGTATAGGAGCATGGTGGCACCACTACTGTGCTTGGGGACTGCTTGGCGTGATTTCTTCCCCACCCTTGAGGTGGTTGTGAGTATCTTTTTCTCTTACTAAATTTTGTGTTTCTTTTATATAAGTATGTCATGCTCCATCTCATCTACTGGCCTTCCGCATTGATTGCTGAGTCCTATGTATATTCTCTGAATTCGTTGAGTACAACGAAGCATTCAGTGTGGGGGTGATTTATCTGTTTGCTAGCCACAGTGTCTTGCATAGCCAGTTACATGTAGGATGTGTTTAGATTGTATTGTGAGTCAGTATAGTGGTTTATGTTATGTTTTTTTACTTATAGTGTCGTATTGTGTAGTATAGATGTAGATATTGTTTGCACTTTTAAATAATTGAGTCTACCCACCAAAGAGTTGAGTTGTGTAGTGTCAAATTGTTTCGAGTCAAAGCCTTTCATATAGAGTTAGGATATTATTAAAAAAATAAAAAAATTAAAAAAAAAAGTGAGAAAATTGAAAATTTTGAGAAAAGGAAATTGAGAGAAGCTTAGACCTGGTTGATTTAGTGAGATGTGAAGACTTTAGGCATATGGTGTGAATTTTGACCGAGAGTGACATTTTTAGTTCCCCCTAGCAAGTATAGAGAGAATCTCATTACGGGAATGCCTACCTATTTTTTTAAACTGAAATTAAATTTTAAAAGCTAAAGTGTGTGCTGCTTTTTCTCTTAAAAGAGTTGAGCTTGGTGTTTGCTAAACAAGCCGAACGTTCATGTTGTCCGTCTTAGGTAGTCGCCGGCCCGCCTCGTAGTGGCACACAGAACAGCTGTGCGAGGATGTGTATTAGAGCACTCACTGCTTTTTAGATATTACCTTGTAGGACCATTAGATAACCATAATTGATCCTTGGATTCATTGTTAGCCTCTTTGACCTAGGGAGACGATTCTTGGCCTTCAACATATATCGTTTAGAATTACCTTCCTAGAGCGTCACGAGGGAGCAATAGTTGAGGGGGTTCGTTGAGGGAGTGCTTCATTACAGATTTTTGTGAGTTCTGCAGATCGCATGTGATTCATTTGATATTTACGAGAGGATGCGAGGGTGAGTGAGTTGGCTTGCACACTAAGGTGTGGCGGTGTTCCATGTCATTACATCATGGACACAGTAGTGGAGAGCCTAAGTGCGTGACGTCTAATCCGCACAAAAATGGGGTTGGTTATACTTAATTGGTGGAATGTGCTAGGTACTGGATTTCTGTCATTTCGGTGTAGGAGGTTCGGTTAGATTAGGCACGTGACATATATCTTATTTGACTACTTGAGAGGGGGATGTGACTGCATTCTAGTGTGGGGGTGTCGACATTTGACTACGGACATAGAGATTGTGCATTGACGACTCCACCCCCATACACGCTTTGACTTTGACGGTTTGTGGCATCGTGCTTCATGGAGTCTGAGGGAGATGAATTATTCTTGTGATACTTATTCATTGTTTTGTTTCTTTCCTTCCCCTGATATTATTACTGCTGCTTGATTCTTGGAGGAGGACTTCTCGTACATATTTTATTGTATTATTGTTGTTTTACTGAGAGAAATAAAAAAAGAAAAAAAAAGTAGAAAAAGAAAAAAAAAAACAGAGGAATAAAGTTATGCTTATTGGAAATCGAGTGGTGGAAGTTCTTGTTCCTGTTGAAGATTGATTGAGATCGCGTACGCTTCGCTTTGATGGCCACGAAATTGACATGGTACCGGGGTTTGAGGGAATTGAAGGCCGGAGTCGGTGAGATTCGGGTTGTGGATTCCTATCATCATGGTGAGGGTGTGTGAGATATGGGGTTTGGTGAGCTTATGTGACGCTTTAGGATTTTTTACTTCATACGAGTTATATCCTTTTTGTCCTTAAGCCTCATCATATTTGACCATTAGCGGAATAGGAGCTCGGACTATGAATGTGGCTTAGCCTTGGTTAGCCTCTTATTTTTATCAGCACACATGAAGAGGTAGGTTGTTCTTTATAGTAAAGTTAAGCCTTCTATAATAACTATGGGGAATTACTTTTTTTCGAGTTTAGTTGCGATTCACACGTCTTGCCTAACTTGTTCATCACTCCAGAAGCACCGGTCTATTGTGGATTGAAATTGCCTGATCTCCCAAAAAGAAAGTAATTTGTGTTTTATGTATTAAGATCGAGTCTAGATTTGCATTTGCATCATCTTGCTGCATTAGTAGTGTCGTGATTCATGTTAGAGTCGTTTGAGTCTTGTTGGCTAATATACAGTTAAATGTAGTAGATGAGACTTTGCTCGGGACGCGCAAATGGCAAGTGTGGGGGTATTTGATAACTCCTTAATAAGAGTTATCCTACGTACGTTTCACATTGTTATTTGTGTGCGTTTCGGTGCAAAGTGATGGATTTTGGGCTAATTTGAGAAGAAAATGCACTTTTGGATGTTTTTTGAGCTTTAATGCACAATCCGGGCGTTTCTTAATGGTTTTCAGTATGATTTTGATAATTTATCACATTTGATCTTCGCGGTAGTGTTCATGTTGTTGTTTGACAGGAATTACGTATGCGGGAATCAAGTGGAGAGAAGAAACGAGCTTCGGAATAGAAGAAAAGACGAATTTGGCGCGTTTTGGATGTTTTCGCCAAATATTAGGCAATAATTGAGAAAAACGAGAAAATGATCCGGAAAACGGGAATTTCTCTACATGGATGAAGTCTACGTCGCAAAAGGAATCTAAAGGTGCAAAAATCACATTTATCGGAGTTCGGACGAAAAAGTTATATCAAAAGGATGCTCAAAGAGATAATACGCGGCCACAAGCATCTGGAAATGCCAAACACGCCTTTCGAGGAGCTAAATTGATGAATGAAGGGTTCCCCGGAATTTGGGAATGTTTTATAGCATAAAAGGAGTCTCGAGGTCGAGGAGATACTTAAGGAAGCAAAGACGCGGGCAAGGAATCGAAAATTAGTCGAAAAAGGATGTTTTTGGGTGACCCAGACTTCTCTTCGTACGAAGAGATTTGTCTTCGTACGAAGAGATTATACTTAGCCAAATTTTGAGTTGCTGAAAAAGTCTTCCTAAAACAGCTTGCAGTATCTATCTGGGAAGACCTTCCTACGAAGAGAAAAAGTCTTCGTACGAAGACTCTTCCTACGAAGACCTTCCTACGAAGAGAAAATGTCTTCGCAGGAAGACTCTTCCTACGAAGAGAAAAGTCTTCGTACGAAGACACTGTGCAGAGGCGGCCACAATTAAGGAAACGATGCTTAAAACTTTCCTAATTTACCCGGGACTCTTAGGGAACGTATTTTAGACATATTAGGTCATATTTTTAGAGGAGGGACGCATTATTAAAGGACGGGACATCAACTGGGAGCTTGGATCACATCGTGGAGCTTGGGAAACCTTGTTTGATCTCTTTTCTCCTTCTTTTCTTTGTTTTTGATCATGATCACACGAACGCTTGTATTTGTGATCATGAATATGCGTAGTTAAACTTCTTAGATCAGGACCCGAATTTGGGGTAGGGTTTTCACATTGATTATACGTTTTATGGATTGAGATTCATGTTTTGATAAACCTAATTGATGATTTTACGTTTGCTATGATTGTTTTGTGATCTTCATCCTATCTAGTTAATTGGAGACGTCTTGTTAGCTAGAACTTAGTTTGCAATTATTTGGTAACTCGGTAATTGTTAAACCGGAAAATCAAACAATCACCCGTTCATAGGCTTGGTAACTCGGCTACGTCGAATGGGATCGTTAGAGTAGAATTCATCGTTAATGCATGTTTAGGGATAATTAGAACTTGGTAACTCGGTTTTAATCTAACCTAGGCATAGGATGCTCACTTGGTAACTCGGTGAGTTAGTATTGCTCGATTAGCAAAGTGAATTTTGTCTGTGTTTCACAAATCATAGAACGTCGTCAACAAGAAAATCCTAGCAATCCCCCAAACGAGGTGTCCTGGTTGTTTCTCCCATATTAAATCTTAATATTTAAATACTTAATTTGTCTTTTTAATTATTTAGTTTAGAAAAATCTCTCAATTGCTAGCCCACATAAAGTTAATCATACTAATTAGTTCACGACAAGTCCTTTGGGTTCGATAAACCCGGATTATCGGATATTACTACACACGACAGCCGTACACTTGCGGTTGAATCGTGTCACCCTACGAAGTCCAGGACAGGATAGGAGAAGTAGCCTACCGTTTAGATCTTCCTTCTAATATGGGTCGAGTACATAATGTCTTCCACGTGTCTCAACTTAAGAGGTACATCCCAGACGCATCACACATCTTAGATCCCGAACCCTTAGAATTTGACCCTATTCCTACACACGAAGAACACCCTGTCAAAATCCTAGACACCAAGACTAGAAAGACTCATACCACGTCAACCACGTAGGTCAAAGTGTTATGGAACAGTCACCTGACGGAGAACGTCACATGGGAAGCTGAAGTTGACATGAAACAACGATATCCCCACTTGTTTGAACAGGTATAAACTCGAGTGACGAGGACGTCACTCCTTTAAGGGGGAGGAGACCTTCATACTTTTAGTTACACTTTTACTCATCCTATTTTACTCACTACATAGTTAATACATGAGATTACGTGTTTTGCATTTAGCATTCATAGTACAGCCATGAGATATTACTTTTGCGCTTGGAGGACGAAGCTTGATCTTAAGGAGGGAAGGATGAAACAACCTGAAATTTAAATATATATTTTAGGAACAAATATGTATGTTTATAGCAATATTGAGTATAAACTGACATCTATATTTAATATTTTGTGGTACTATTGCTAGGTGACTATGTCATAATAAAATTAGAATAGAGTATGTACCATATAGACACGTATATATACATATATATCACACTTATATTTAATAGTGTGTATATCACTATAGTGTCACATATACTACGTGGTGACTTTTACCACGACATTTCGATAATATCACACCCGATTATTTTTAATGAAATCCACAAGTTATCTTCATCACAATATTTTCAGCCACAATCAAATGGTGAGACGGCAATCATCTCCGTAAAAATTGGATCATGCCTTTGGTAGAAACAAATGAAATACTATTCTCTTATCTTCTCCATTATTTTCCTACGTATTCATCTTCTTCATCTTCTTCATGCTTCTTCTCTTTTCTTCTATAAATAGCTCCCTCCCGTAGCTCCATTCCACCACCACAACAAGTATACAACCTCCCTCATCTTCATAATCATCTACATCATCCTTGCCATCTCCATCACAACCAACACCACCATAGTTCATCGCCGGAAAACTCCATAACCACCAACTCAAGCTCTCTCTCTCTCTCATCTCAAACCAACACGAGAACCATACCCACCCCCCCTAAAGTCACACACTCACTCCCTGATATTCATAGCATCTTTTAGCAGCAAAGAACCGGCCAAAACAACCACCCGAAGCAGCCCCAACAGCCGCAACAAGCAGCAACCCGCAACAGTAGCAGCGACTGCTGGACAGCGGCTTGTTCTTGCTGTATCTCCTTCGTTACAACTCGGAATTGGACCAAATTTTAACCACAACTTCCTATACTTGTCCTCTACAACTTTCGTTCTTTGGACCGACCAAACGGAGTAAAAACAGAGCCCGAATTCAACCCGCGCTGAAACTGCTCTAGCCGAACAACACCAGTGGGCAGCGGTGTTGTTCTTTCTTGTTCTCTTCCATTTTAGCTCCAAAACGACCTCCTTTTTCTCCTACATATCCATCTACTTGTTATCTATAACTTTCATTCTTTAACCACGTTCAAAAGAGGCCAAAACGGATCCCGAATCGTTGCCCAACTTGAACTACACTTGCAACGTCAAGTAGCTACCTTCATCACCAACTCCGCCAACGACTACCACTTGGGACACGGCTGCTACCGTCCACTCCGTGACACTCCAAGGAATTCCTTAACACCATTCTCGCAAGCCGAAGAGGTTCAAACAGCCCGCGCTAGGTCACCGCTCATTTCATCGGAACCTCGGTATAACTTCATTTTCACGCGTCGCATTTTACATGTTCTTGCATATTCGTACTCTCACACTTTCCGGAAGTCATTCACGTTAAACTAGTTGAAAACGGAACGTTAGAAATACATACAACAATTATTCTTGAAATGGGGGTTATAAATGTATTTTCTAGAACTAGCAACAACTCATGTTTTTGAGAATTAGACAAGTCTAGGGGAAGGTAAGTGTACAACTACATTTCTAGCTATCCTACATTATAAATACCTAAGTACTAATTAGATGTTAGTATAATAAATAATGATTAGTAGTTAGTAAATAAATATTATTGTGAGTAGGATGAAGATTAGTAAATTAATATTAATATTAGTTAATATTAGATTTGATAAATTAATATAGTGTTTTTATAAATAAATTTTGGTTAGTCGTTTTGACAAATAAACAATATCTTAGTACTTGATTAAGGGTCATCCTTAAAATTCGACTCGGTCATCACCGAGTAATTAACTAGAATCAACCTGCTTGACATATAGGACACTTGCATATTAAGCGATTAATTATTAATTAGGATTTATCCTTATTTGTAGACACCGAGTTCATAGACGAAGGCTACGTCGGCTACATCTAAACTACCGTCGGAACTTGTAGGTGAGTTCGTAGGCTCAACCCTTACTCTTCAAAACGCGTGTTTCACTATAATATCTCTACTTGTCTTGACTTGATTTCTAAATATTTTGAACGTATTCCTTTGATTACTTATTACTTGTGTTTACTAAACATGTCATTTCGTTAATTGAACTTCGTGCTTTCATATGTTGTAATTCAATATTTTGAGAACTTGTCACTCGAGAAGAAGTGATTTCCACTACTTGATGATATTTTAGAAATGATAATAATGAGACTTTTCTGAATGTTTAAGCTACTAATCACGTAAAGTGAAAACATGAACTCTCGGGGACTTGATATGGTTTGACCAAGCAAAGCTTGGAACATGATATGGATTGACCAAGCAAAGCTTGGGACTTGATATGGTTTGACCAAGCAAAGCTTGGGACTTGAGTCGAAGGTGGATCTATGGTTTCCCCTGGGGCGCATTAGCACAGGGTAAGGCTCTAGTACTACTCTCTTGGGACAACAGTTTCCCTCGTAGGGGGTGTCGACACTTAAGGTCTAGATGCTGAGGTGAGATTGGTTCGGACGAGCGGATTATTCCGCCGTTCACACTGGATATGATTATTGGTACTGGATCTCCCCGATTAAAGAACTAAACTGATTTTTTTGGAATAACCGAACATGTCATAACTTATTTTAATACTTACATGTGCCTCACTCTGATTTACGCGTTGTGATGCGTTCTCATTAAGTTTTTACTGGCTTTTACTGTGGTGTCCTTGTTTTGTAAAACCACCAGAGGAGAGGCCTACGTTGGAGATGGGGACGTCGCATACTAGTGGAAGTATCACCTCGCTTGAATAAAGTAGTAATTTCATTATTCCGCTATTTGTAATATAATGGTTTGTAATAACTCTGAACAAGGCTTGTGAACTTTTTATGTAATAAAGTGTTTTTTGTGAATCCGAAGCAAAAATCCTTTCTCCTGATCATGGTGGTTAATTATCCATGAGAAGGGCACTCCCGGAATTTCAGTAATGAAAATTTTGGGGTGTTACTGATAACGCCCAAATAGGGGTTATCTTATAGCTCGGTTTTTGTGCATTTGTGTCAGAAAACTCACGTTTTAGCCAATTTTCACCCTCGGAAAGCCTCGGTTTTAGGAACGAGACAGTTATTTGCTCTTTATAAATTTCTACATTTTCCGTACTTTTATTGGATATGATCGCGGGTGTGTTCATGTTGTCTATGCAGGAACAGGGCTCGGGAATGCAGCAGGAATGGATCGGGAATGCAGCAGGAGGCAAACGGAGGCAGAAAAGAGCATCCTGCCTTGCTGTCTGCGTATAATACGCAGACCCTGCGTAAAATACGCAGGCAGCAAGGAGGGAGAGGGGTTTTGGACAGTTTTTCTTCCCTGTCTGCGTATTATACGCAGCCAGGGGGGTAAAATACGCAGAAAGAAGGAAGAGGAAGGCACAGGAGGGTCCCTGTCTGCGTATTATACGCAGACAGCACAAAAACTGAGGCGGTTTCGGGCAGTGGCAGTTTCGTAAATAATGACAAGTTCCAGAAACTTCGCCAGCACTATATAAAGACTCGTCCAGACTCGTTTTGAAGACAACAACACACAAGACAATTCATCCAAGGACAAGTCTGAGCATCCCGGGAGAGCACGGAAGCACTCATCCAGATCCGAAGACTTAGTTTGATCTTAATCTCTCTTTTAAATTCAGAAACTTTATTAATTAGTTATGTCGTTTAGTAGCTAAACCTTTTACCTAGGTTCTCGGTGAACCTAGGGTTTCGTTTTCATACATTATTCTACAGTTTGAGTATGAATTCATGATTACGTTATCTTAATTCAGCAGTATTATCAGTTATTCTGTCTTTGATTATATATGTTTATGCATGATCGGAGTCGCGAACCAGAGTTGCTATAGACCCGAGCCTGTAGGTGAAAACGTCAGGTTAGGGTTAGGAAGAAAAGACAGGATTTAGCACCTTACCCTAATAGACCGACCAGAGAAAGGGAGATAGGGCTAGCCAAAACGTATAGACCAACTGTTAGAGAATTTGACCCGGGCCATCAGGACAGGTTAGAAACCCTAGCAGACTTAGAACGAGACTGCAGACTTAGGCAGCTTAACAGGAACCCGAAAGTCTGCAGGATCGTGACAGCGTGTGGAATCTGAAAGGTTACTGCACAATCGGTACGTGGCACGGGTAATTAAAACTGCTGAGTGTTTTCATATCAAACCGAAGAACATAATTCTGAAGAAACCCTAGGGGATCCAGGGACCTAGTATTCCAAACCCTAGATTTACAAACTTTAGAGATTTTCAGAAAAACGTCACAAAAAATATTTGCGTTTTATTTTGTTTATTTTTAGTTTATAGTTAATCACAATCCTAAACTACTCCTCCTTTTATACTCTGGAAGTTAAAACTGATTTCTCGAAAAAAACCCGAAATAGTCCTCGTGGGAACGATCACCCGAAATAGTCCTCGTGGAGATGGAGCTGGAGGCGGAGAAAATCGAATCCTACTGGCTAGGTCTCTTAGCCAAGTTCCTGAGAAGAAGAACATCGAAGATCTCATCGTAAACATCGGATCTGGTGGAGCTGGTGCCGCCGCGGCCTTTTCACCTCCGTCTTCTGGTAGAGCCGACGATCAGGCCGCCGTTGCCGTTGAGGAAAAGAAGGTAGAAGCAAAGAGAGAGATGAGATGAGACATGAGATGGGTTTCTCCTTGTTTGACTAGATTGCTTCATCTGCTTGGGAGGGGAAGAGAGAGATGAGAGATGGCATTGAGAAATGGATTTGGGTTTGAGAATATTAGAAAGGAGAAGGCAGGTCATTTCTAAAAATTGTGAGGGTAAAATAGTCTTTTGGCAGGCTCTGTTAGTATACCATCCGCTCCATCCAAAAATAAGGTGCGGAGTGTCTTTTTCCAAAAGTCAGGATAGCGGGATGGAATTAATCCAAAACTCAGGGGTGGTCAGTGTCTTTTACCCATTATTGTATTAAGGATTGTTATGAAAAAAAGATAGTGCAGCTATCTGCATTTCCTTCGACTTCCCGCGTATTTCCACTTCACCAAATCAAACTTATTTAACAGGACCACACAATCCTCTAGAAAACTCTCCATTTCTAGAGCGAGGAGATGTGAACCTTCATTTGTGATCGATGCTTTGAGCACCTGAATTTCTTTAATCGAAGCAGTTTCCATCTCAATTTTCCGACAGTCGGTGGCTTGGGCCATGGCTAAGGCTTTTCTCAAAGCCAAGATCTCCATAAGCAACACCGAACTGCTAAAGAGGGTTCGACAGTGCTTACAAGTCGCGAGGATTCCGTCTGCATTTCGTACCACACACCCGACACCAGCCTTTTGGGCGTTTTTGGAAGAAGAGCGGCATCGCAGTTTATTTAAAATTGCACCGGAGGTACCCATATTATGCAAAAACTGGCAAGTGGGTACCTAAATTTCAGAATTGTGCGCCACGGGTATCCAAATTTTCAAATCGGGCACCGGAGGTAGCCTTCCATTAACTTTCCGTTAATATTGGACGGAAAATCATAAAAGGACTTGTGCCCCTTATTTTCACCTCCAACTTCTTTTCAAATACAATTTTTACTAATAAATCTAAAAAGGAACTAAACTAATAAAATTTAAATTTAATAACTTGATACATGTAAGATAATGCAATATATTCCATCAAATTAATTTTTTTACATCATTTCGAGATATGAAATAGGTTTTTATTAACTTTCCCTGTTACTCTCAATCTATTCACTACTCTGCGATTTGGTTCAATTTTCTAGCTTTTTTTATGTAGTTTCATTCAGTTGCCGGAACCTGGGTTTTGATTGTCGAAATATGGGCTTCAGTCAAAGGAATTATTGGCTGCCTAGCGGTGTTCGGGCGATTGCAGCGGTGATTGTGGCATTGTGCTATGGGTGTTCATACGTCAAAGTGTATAGACAATTGTACCCTCTCATTAAAAGGATGTGATTGTCAAAAAAAATTACCAGTTTCAATCAGTATGATTTAGTGCAAATGGAGGATGCAATAAGCTTATTCTAGAAGTAGGGATGCAATGTGTTAGTTTCGGTGTGCTGGGGTATGCATTAAATAATTAAGCCAAATTAATTTCCAATTTTAAAATTTAGTAACTCTTAAAAAATATATGATTTGCTTCTGTAAAAAAAATTTATACATGTTGATAAGGGGGCTTCTGCAGTATTGATAAGGGGCTAAAGAGTTATTAGTTGGAGTTGAGAAGTGTATGACATAATGTAAATTAGGGAGAATTATATTTATGTTTGAAGTCCGTAGCAGGTCGCCACCAACCATCCAGAGGATCGACCAATTTTCGTTCTCTCTCCCCCTACGACATCAATGGCGCCTAGAACTACATCTCTTCCCGATCTCAATAACCCCTATTCGTAAGCTAATTGTTGACGTGGCAACCCCAACCCTAATCAAGCTTGACGGAACATACTTTCTCACCTGGAAAGTACAGGTTCAAGCATTGCTCGCCGAACATGGTTTCCTCGGTCACATTGATGGAATGAAGCCACCTGTGTCGCCGCTTGCGCCACCTCCAATCCTGAACTCGACCACCGCATCCATTGCGTTGTTCGCAAGAAACAGCGGCGACCACCTCCGACGACTTTTCGACATCATCCAGCGTCTCCGACACTGCAACTCATCAGTCGAATCTGGCCTACATCTCCTGGTTTCAACAAGATCAGTTGGAATTTGCGTTTCTCGCCAGTACCATGGCGCAATATGTTATGTATCACATCACCACGACACACACCACCTTTAACACATGGCGCACTCTTCACAACATTTATACGTGCCCCACGCGTAGTCACATCAACCAGGTCAAGGAACATCTAAAGTCCCACAACAGGGTATGCAGATAATTTATGCTTTTATGCATTTTATTAAACACAAAGCAGATGAACTGGCACTCCTCGGAAGACCTACAGACGAATCTGACGTTGTTGATCGTATCCTTAACGGACTTACTGAAGTTTACTTCCCCACAGTTGTTGCAATCAAAGCAGATGACACCGATATCGGCTTTGAAGAGATTTTTGAAAAGCTAGCACATCATGAGAAGTAGTTTGCAAACCTTCATCCGTATTCCATCTCATCCACCCCGGCCTCGGCCAATATGACCTTCGGTCCCCCCTCAGAGAGGCCGTGATCGTGGCCATGGACAAAATAGCCACCCCAATCACCACCAGTCATCGCAGTTCCAGTTTTAGCCACGGCAGCCCTACCCATCCTGGACCCCACCAACCCAATGCCACGGGTTGGCAACCCCAGTTCTCCCACAATGGCCCACAACAACCTCGCCCGTTTCTTGGATTTTGATGCAATGAACTGGGCCACAATGGCACACATTACTTTAGTGTCGTGTTGGGGCGTTTTGCTAGGACAAAAACTATCAGGAAGTAGCTAGGCATGTAGTGGAGTATCGTCGGTAAAACTGAATATGCACGGGAATTTTCAAACAAAATCAATACTACTAGTAGTTAAGTATTAATGAGATTATACTGAAAATGAGTTTTTTCTTTTTTTCTTTTGTAAGAAGTTATATTTTTTAAGAAGACAAAAGTTTTATTTCATAGAGTACATTATTCAACTTAGTTGTTATATTAAAATAAAATATAATCAAGTATAACTAAAAATAGCAAAAAATCATGATTTGTTTAGCAAGCGAAAAACAAGATTAATTAGCTTCCTCATATAGGAGTAGCTCATGGGGACTTCCTCTTCTCACCCCGACCATGACTAGAACATACCTCTTCTTCCCTTTCCCTTTCCCCACACTGTATTTTCTCAACGCCATGACCATCCCTCCCCTCCCCCTTTAAGGGGTTAGGTAGATATTTCCTAACAAACATATCTGCCCAATTTTGGTTCACTACTGAAACCTTTAATTGTTGGGTAATATGAACTATGAAGTGATACTTCAAGTTTTTAAATGCTAATCGGCCTTAGTTACTAAAAATATTTGTCTAATAAAATTATTAAGCTATTCCTTACACACTATGAACATAAATTTTCTTTTGCTTTCGCATAAAAAGACAATCATCAGTACATCAATAACAAGGCACTATTTTCCCAAAAAACAAGGAACATAAGATACTATTAAAACTTGTTCATTACAATATATCAAAAGTTCAAAACTAATTAAAACAGCTTCTGATTAACCGATAATGGAATACACAATGGAATCTCAAACCCTAACCTAACATTGACTTGCCCAAAAGTCAACGGAGAGCCGCCTTCTTTTTGTTTCAAGTTCCGATTGATCGTATACAATAGAAGACGGTCTTTTACCAGAAAGATGAGCAGGTTCGGGGAGGAAAGCAGTGCTAGGATGAACGTACCACCACTCGTCATAACACCACTCGAGATGGGTCCTCAGCTTCTCGAACGGGTAATCAACTGCAACCATCGAAATATCAAAATAAACAGTGTAGCCGCCCTTGATTCTCCTGACAATTCTCCCTACCCACCACCCGTCGTTGTCAAAGGCGTCCACGTACTCGTTCAGAGCGAACGGCGTCGCCGGAATACTGATCGGCCTAGGGCGGACTTCTTCTGAGTTGACTTTCTCCACCAAGGGCTCGGACTCGTCTGCCTCCAACAGAGTCTTGTATTTGACAACGTAGCTTCCGTCGTGCTGCTCAGCGATAATGGTAGCGGGGAAGTAGGAACCCGCGAAACCTTCTTGTTTGCTTGCTACTTCAACACTCTGGCCTACGTAAAACGCCATTGATTTTGGTCTGAGGTTTCGAAAGAAATTAGAGCTTGAAGAGACAATATTCTTAATGTTCAGGTGAATATTGCTTTCGTTTGTAGTACCGAGCGTGGCTATATATAGTAGTACATTAACAACTAAACCGACTCCGAATAGGATTTGTAATTTTTTAATGAAAGGAAATAAAGTTACTAAGACGGTTTAGGTTAACTTGAGTGTAAAGTTTCCCAATTACATAATGTCCATATATGTTTCAGAAACTTGGGTGTAAAGTTCACCAAATCCGAATAAGATTCCGGACACGAAATTTGCCCAGGCAGTGGCATAATTTTAGCGGTGGGCATAATTTCATCACTTTTCTGCACTTTATCGCATTAAATACATTAATCAATCAAAAGATCCCTACATCGATAAAGTTTTATTCTTCAGAAAATTTATGAGTTGTTAGGCGCATTTTTCTGATCTATCTTATAGAAGTCTGGCATATCTTGAACACTGGGATTGTTCTCTCAGTTAGTTGAACCTCTTAGGTCGTCAAGCCCCTACTGGTCGGAGTTTGAGTATTCTTCAAATGTATCCTAGTGTGTCTGGTTATTTAAATATGTGAAGTCAAACCCTTTTGTGGTTCTTCTGAACCGTTTATTGATCTTGTGGTTCATGCAAGGTTGTCAAAATTGCGATCTAACGCGTAGGATCGCACGATCCTACGACCTAGAGGAGGAGTTTCGTCCTGGATCGTTCAGAAACTCGTTTTCCGGTAGGATCGGGTGGGATCGCGTCCAAACCCGTAGAGTGGTAGAATCTTGCGACCCACCGATCCCACCGATTGATGTTGACGAAGCCGCCTCCTAAGGCTAGGCGAGCGTTGCCGCCCTCCGACGGGCCTCCGGCGAGCGTTGTCGCCCTCCAGCAAATGTCTTCGATGGCGTCGAGAGGCCAGAGAGAGGAAGAATGGAGAGAACGATTGAATGAATAAACCCTTCTTAAATAAATTTAAGAAATGGTAAAAGACAATATCACCCCCTTTAGTTTTATTGAAGAACACATTCACCCCCTCTAGTATGAGAAAAGACACTTTCACCCCCAGATGATGCCCCTGCTGAAAATAATCTGATTGTTCACTAGTTATTGTAATTATTTGCATCCTTTATTATTTTTTTCGAACTTACATTATTATATGAAATTAAAAATTACAGTTTTAGTAGGATCTTACTATCCGATCCTCGATCCTGTGGAGCACTCCACGTTCCTACGTAGGATCGCGATCCTGAAAAACTTGGCTAGCTTCAGGTATCTGGTTTGTTTGCCCTCTCAGATAAGGGACTTTCTTGAGTAACATCTTAGATATTGCTTTAGAGTTTTTACCATGCATCTGTAGGTATAGGATCCCTTAGTGTTGTTCTAGAGTCCCCTACACCTACTGGTTCAGTTTTTATCTTATTTCATAAAGTAGGATCTTGTGTTTCTTCTGCACTAGTTCGAGTTTGTACTGTGTCTGGAGTTTCCTTTTCAGCTATATTTGGAGTTCGTACTGCTAGGGTGACCATAGTGTGAAGAGTCCTGTATCTCTTAGTTGCCAACTGAATTTAGGTGCTTGGAATACAAGTGTTGGGTGCTATACAATTCTTGAAAGACAAACAGAAAGGTGTTGAAGTCTACTTCAGTCATGTTTACTGAAGGGTTTTGGTCATGGATACGCAGCGGAAAATACAATTTATCCATTCAATACTCTCCAAGGATCACAAGAAGAGAAGCATAACGATGGTAAAGGAAGAATCATGTTACACACCTTAGGGTTTCTCCAGGATGACTTTGTAACGTGAATTGTGTCACGTCTCTGCGGTTGATCCACGCCTAGAGTTGAGATGTAGATCTTCATTCTTCTTTGTGCTAGCTTGGACTGCAGGAAGAGGAAGAAGAAATCACACAACACGAGGAAACAAGGAGGTTTCGTGCAACAACCCCCTTTATCCGGCTCGGGCGAGCCGGGAGGGCGATGCTTAAAGTAACGGCAGACAATCAACAACACAACATCCCAACATTTATATCACATACTATTAAACATTACCGTACTTGTCAAGTCTTCGTACGTCTCTATTATACATTAAACTTACATTATTCAAACTATCTTACAACACGCAACAGGACCTCCTCATTGAGTCTCGTACCCGTCCATACCATAGTCATCTTTCTCTAATCCTGCGGTGGGAAAGAAAACGGAACCACAGTTTCTAAAGTCAGCCGGGAAATGCTGAGTAAATAAATACCCTAGCTCGTAAACAGATGATGATGCACAATTTATTCTCAAAACAGTAATAAGAGGAAATAAACCTTTAAAAGAGTAAACAAAGCACAAAACCAGCTTTAAACTTCTCAATCTTTCAAACTCTTCCTTCTTGACCTTGAAACGGGGAATAATATCCCAATCTTGTCTTCCTTTATATTCATAGACGTTCTTGTTCTCAGAGAAAACCATATTTTAACTTTGTTGAAACGGGGAAGGAACAACTATACCATCACTAGCAACCATGACCTTAACTGTCGACAGCCCCCTAAGACTTCTTGCGGCCAGAGAGGTGAGTACATGGAGCGGTCCGGCAGGTTGCGACCGGATTAAAATACACAGGCCGAGTGACGGAAGTCAGCACGACAATAATAATCACAGGCGAGTGACAGAAGTCAACCCGACAATAATCACAGGCCGAGTGACAGACGTCAACTCGACAATAATAATCACAGGCCGAGTGACAGAAGTCACATCGATAATAATAATCACAGGCCGAGTGACAAAAGTCAACTCGACAATAATAAGCTTCTCCCGCACAACTATTTCCACTTTACGTTCTTTACGAGTTATTATTCTTCGTGTGACAGTTTCAAAGCAGACATTTCCAAAATGTAACAAATCTCGACTAAAACAAGTAATAGCACAAAACATATTTGAGACAAGTCAAAAATCATGTAATGACACGAACGAAGCTAGGCACGCTAGGCTAGGCATATTTACTTACCTCGATTCCGTAGCGTCAAAACGTCCTACTTGTAGTCGTTGCTTACGACTCCGTCACCTACAAATTGGAGCTTCTAAATCGTCACAACTCTGTATATAGCTCTACGAGTCTTATTAATAACCCTAGTTAACAATTCTCAAAATTAGTCCGAACTCGCGTATTAATTTCTTAACGTTTCTTTACTTCGTCATATTTTCTTATTAGAAAAATAATTACACAACGAGTGTTTATTTGAATAATTACTAAATTTTATGTTTCAAAGTCTTATTTATTTATAGGAATTATTTTTATAAAATACTAGTAAAAATAAATGGTAGTTTATATTTTTACGTAAAGTAAATATTAGTATTAACAACTAAACGATATTGTATTTTTATGAAAAGTCATTTCTAAATACTTGAAACGAGGTTGCTAGGCCTAAGTCAGAGTACAAATATTGACAAGGTGTTGAAACGGTTCAACATGCAAGATTCCAAGAAGGGATTCTTGCCCATGTCACATGGAATCACTCTTTCAAAGAGTGGTTGTCCCTCCAATGAGATTGAGAAGGAACGCATGAGTAGAATCCCCTATGCCTCGGCCATAGGATCTATCATGTACGCCATGTTATGTACTAGACCAGATGTGTCATATGCCTTGAGTATGACAAGCAGATACCAATCCAATCCGGGTGAGAGTCACTGGATTGCAGTCAAGAACATCCTAAAGTACTTGAGAAGAACTAAGGATGCTTTCTTAATATTTGGCGGTGAGGAAGAGTTGCGTGTAAGGGGTTACACTGATGCAAGCTTCCAAACCGACAGAGATGACTTTAGATCACAATCGGGATATGTGTTTTGCCTGAATGGAGCAGCGGTGAGCTGGAAGAGTTCCAAGCAAGAGACGGTAGCTGATTCTACAACAGAGGCTGAGTACATTGCTGCGAATGGCGCAGCAAAGAAAGCTGTTTGGATCAGAAAGTTTGTTTCTGAACTTGGTGTGGTCCCTAGCATTGCGGATCCAGTTGAGTTGTTTTGTGACAACACTGGGGCGATCGCGCAATCGAAGGAACCCAGGTCGCACCAGAAGTCCAAGCACGTGCTCAGGAAGTTTCATCTGATTCGAGATATTATCGATAGAGGAGACGTTCGGATATGAAAGATTCCTACAGATGATAATCTGTCAGACCCGCTTACAAAGCCTCTCACGCAGTGGAAGCATGAAGGGCACACTAGGAGTATGGGCATACGAGATGCGCAAGATTGGCTCTAGTGTAAGTGGGAGACTGTTGGAATAGATGCCCTAGAGGCAATCTAGTTTAGTATGAATTATTTGTGGCTAGAAATTCATTTGTTATTTATTGGATATATAATATAATGAAGTCCTTAGATTTACAATTGTGTTGTTATCTTAAATATCCCTAGTCAAGTATAATGATTAATGGGACAATCATCTATAGACTAGTATGGGGTTGGATTGATATGGAGATATTACGATCCAACACATAGGTGTGCATTAGGGAATGTTGCACTGGATTGACCCAACTCCGAGAAGGCTACATACACGTTATGTTGAGTCACAAGTGCTTCTCGCGGTGCAATGGTATTGTCATCCTTAGACTTGAAGTCACTAGATATTCTAGTTGTGGATTATTGTGATCTTGGTAGCGTTAAACGCTACACCGTAACTGGGTAGTTATAAAGGCGTGTACTGGATACAATAAGAAGCAAGCTTAGAGATCGTAGTGGACGTAGATAGAATTTGTTCCTCCCACATAACGGGAGCAAATATCCTAGGCCACTCGAGGGATAGTGCTTATAGAATGTCTGGCCAGACTCAAATAAATCAATATGGGATATTGATGTTATTTGCACGAATAAGGCTATTCCCATGGATGGAGAAACTATGGATTGGATATACGAGTGTGACTTGTATGTCTCGTGTCCAATCCGGATATAGAGACAAAAGGGATGAGACAATTACTTGTACAAAGGTTGTCAAGATGACTATTCTATTAGTTGGCTAGAATGGATGTTTTGCTAGAGACCGCTCCATATTAGCAAATAGTTGCTACCAACTAGATAGAACCTATGGGGTCACACGCTATATAGAGTTGAACTAGATTTGGGAATTAATTAATTGGATTAATTAATTAGAAGGATCACTTTTCAAAACCTTGCAAACTTAGTAGGGACTAATTTGCAAGGAAGGGAATAAATTGAATTCTAGTAGGACTAGAATAAGTCCTTTAGGTAGTTGGCAAGAAGTTGTTGGACTATATAAAGGACCTTCCTTCCTTCCTTCCCATATAACTTATGATCATAATTGAACATAACAAAGAGTGGGAGAGAACAAAAGGAGAGAGATCAAGCAACAAAGGGACCCGACCGCCCCTTTGCCGCCGCCCGTCCCCGTCGGCGACAAGGAGGCCGAGACCCTCCTCTTTGGGTCTCGTTTTGCGTGATTCTTCTTCCTCTTCCTTTTCCGGGCTAGCACCAAGGAATTGGGAGATCTAGGATCAACTCTAGGCGTGGATCAACCATAGAGAACGTGACACAATTCGCGTTTGAAGTCATCAAAGGAGAACCCTAAGGTGTGTTATTGATTTCTAACCCTTACCGTCGTTATGTCTCTTGACTTGTGATCCTTGGAGGGTTTTGCATGGTTTTATGTTTTTTTGTGTTTCCGTTGCGCATCCATGAATCAAAACCCTACACTTCTGCCTCACTAGATCGCGAAGCGATAGGAACGTACTAGGGTTCCGAAGCCCTCGTACGTTCCAACTAAGGAGACTCATTGATCTTGGCGGGATAGCCTTGCAGTCGCCGCCAAATCATCACCCTGTACGTCCTCTTCACCCATAGTAACCTCCTTTGCATTGAAATTGAGTTGTCTCTTACCATGGCCCCCCTCCGGAGTGTTGTCTCCATCCCCTCTGGTTTCTCTAATGAGGACCTTGCTTGTTATTGGCGGTGGGCTGAACATAACTTCGGTACCTTTTCTCTTTGAGCTGCTGGTTTCATTTGATGCTCCTTGGTTGAACATACTGATTCTTGACGAAATTGAATTCTTCGAGCTTCTTGGCCTTGTCAAGATCACAGGAACTGGTGCGTTTTGTGCCAGGGGGTTACTTGTGGTCGTCTGCGCCGTGGTTGGGTCTGGTGTGCACGCTTCTTCTGGTTGTTTGCCCTTTTGTCCATGGACGTTTCCCTCCACACTTACATCCATGGCTTCGGAACCCTGGCTGGGTGGGTTTGTGGTGTCGTTCATGTCTCCTCTTTCTTCTTGGGTTGGGGTAGGCTTGATTGTAGTTGGTGGAGGGGCTCTGTTGGCTATCTTAACCCTTGGCGGGGGTTGATATAGCATCCATGTTCCATAGCCTGGCTCCATTGCATTCTTTGTCTCATCATCGAAAACCTCACACTGGTTACTTTGATGGGTTATGTGTCCACACCATTGGCATATTGAAGGCACCCTTTCATAATAGAAGTCCAACCATGTTCTTACCCCTCGGATCTTCATGTGGATACCCCTTGGGATGGGACTATTGATTGGGATTCGAGTTCTAACTCGGATGTAGTTAGTACCTTCACCACTCTCAATTTTAGCCTCCGGATCTAGGACTTCTCCAACTTCCATCATGATTTTCCTGCCCGTCTCCTCTCTGATTAGGTTGAGTGGTAGGTTGTGGATCTGCACCCAAACATCCATATTCTCAAAGCTAATACCCACCGTCTCGTCCCCCAGTTTCCAGGGTTTTAAGAGTAGGGTTTTCCCGTTGTAGGCCCAGGGTCCTCCTGACGTGACTCTCTCCATGCATGCTTGGTCAGGGAACTGAAAGACGTAGGTATTGTAATCAACCTCAAGGATGTTTATTAACTTACCCTTGTTTCAGATCCTTCTCAAGGTGGTTCGCATCCCTCGCGTATTGATCTGTTCCTCGCTTGCAAAGTGCCCTATCATGCACCATTGGAAATCCTTTTCCGTTTCACTGATATACTCCTCCTCAAACTCAATGGTCTCTAGCTCTATCTCTGTATATTCCGAACCAATCTTCTCCATCGCCGCCGTCTGTGTTCCGCCGTCTGTGGTACCGATTAGGGTTTCGGATTTTTGGTCCGAAAAACTAGGAGCTAGAAAAACTTTTTTGTATTCATCATTTTTGTGTTAGTTCTGTATGTTGGGGATATGTATTAAGTAATTATGCCAAAAATATATCTTATAGATTTTACTCTAAACAATACAATATTATGGCAATTAATACATACATTTTTCATATGATTAAAATATCTTTTTGACATTTTAATTACAAAATATTATTGAAATCAAACAAAAACACATCACAAAATAAATAGTGTAGCCACCCATGACTCTCTTCACGGTTCTCCCTACCCACCACCCGTCGTTGTCGAAGGCGTCCACATACTCGTTCAACCTGAACCGCACCGCCGGAATATTGTTCGGCCGAGGGCGGACTTCGTCGGAGTTGACTTTCTCCACTAAGGGCCCGGACTCGTCTGTCTTCAACAGAGTCTCGTACCTGACGATGTAGCTTCCGTCTTGCTGCTTGGTAATAATCAAAGCGGGAAAGTAGGAACCCACGAAGCCTTCTTGTTTGCTTGCTACTTCCACACTCTGGCCTATGTAAAACGCCATTGATTGTGGTCTGAGGTTTTGAAAGAAATAAAAGCTTAAAGAGACAATATTGTTAATGTTTAGGTGAATGCTTTCGTTTGTAGTACCGAGTGTGGCTATATATAGTAGTACATTAACAACTAAACCGACTCAGGATAAGATTTGTAGTTTTTAATGGAAGGAAACAAAGTTACTAAGACGGTTCAGGTTTTGAAACTTGGGTGTAAAGTTCCCCAATTCCATACTCATGTCCATATACGTATCAGAAACTTGGGTGCAAAGTTTACCAAATCCGAGTAAGATTCGGCAAAGCTCATGCAGTATTCATTGTCAAAGGCGGTTCCATAGGCGTCTGGCGACGGCCTCAGGCAGGGTGAATCGCTTAGGCAATTCTTGACAGAATCATAGACATTTTTCGACGGTCACTTAGGCGCTGCCCGGACGCAAATTTCACTCGGGCAGTCGCATAATTTTAGCGGCATAATTTCATTATTTTTCTGCACTTTATTGCATCAAATATATTAATCGATTCAAAAATGTCTACTTCGATAAATTATCTATTCTTCAAGAAGAATCGAATTATATTGTTCGTAGTCAAGAAAGGAAAACAATTTGTGCTATTTAACATTAGTATAATGAGAAATGGTTTACATATTTCTTTAATTTTTTAATGTAGTAACACCATATATTCTTTTTGAGAATTACATCATATAGCCTAGTTCAAATCCGAGATGTTATGGAGAGACTTCAAGCGCTCTACCACTGAGATAGCTCCCATATGCAAGTAACATCGAATTAATTGAACTCATAATGGATAAAGAAATAACAAAACATCATTTTGGGTTAAAATTAATATTCAATTTTAAAATTTAGTAACTCTTAAAAAGTATGATTTGCTTATGTAGAAAATATTATGTGTTGATAAGGGGGCTTCTGCAGTAGTGATAAGTGGCCAAAGAGTTATTAGTGGAAGTTGAGAAGTGTAGGACATAACTTGAATTAGGGAGAATATATTTATGTTTGAGGTCAGTAGCAGGTCGCCACCAAGGTCCAATCATCCAGCGAATCGACCAATTGTCTTTCCTTCTCTCCCTACAACATCAATGGCGCCTGTAACTACATCTCTTCCCGATCCCAATAACCCCTACCCGTAAACTAATTGTTGTCGTGGCACCCCCAACCCTAATCAAGCTTGACGGAACATGGTTTCCTTGGTCACATTGATGGAACGAAGCCACCGGCGTTGCAGCTCGCGCCACCTCCAATCGTGAACCCGATGGCCGCATCCATTGCGCCGTTGCAAGAAACAGCGTCGACCACCTCCGACGACTCTTCGACATCATCCAGCATCTCCGACACCGCAATTCATCAGCCGAATCCGGCCTACACCTCCTAGTTTCAACAAGATCAGTTGGAATTTGCGTTTCACGCCATTACCATAGCGCAATATGTTCTGTCTCACATCACCACGACACACACCACCTTTGACACATGGCAAACTCTTCACAATATTATACATGCCCCACGCATGGTCACATCAACCAGGTCAAGGAACATCTATAATCCCACAGCATGGTATGCAGACAGTGGATGTTTTTATGCATTTGTTAAACACACAACATATGAACTAGCACTCCTCGAAAGACCTATGGATGAATCTGACGTTGTTGATCGGATCCTTGGCGGACTAAATGAAGTTTACATCCCCACTATTGTGCCAATCAAAGCACGGGACACCGATAACGGCTTTAAAGAGATTACTTAATGCATACCTCCAGTATGCCGAAACTCTCACATTGCAACCTCCAGTCTTAAAACTAGCTTATTGCACCCTCCATTTGCAGTAAATACGTCAATGTGAAACTGGTAAAATAATCCGTCAAGACACTAACGGTGACAGAGGGATAAATTTGTCAATACCTAATATAAATATGATAATGATAAAAAAATTAAGAAAGAAATGAAGAAGTAAATAAAACGCGGAGGCTACAGTACGTCCTGGCCCCACGCGGAAGAAACCGGCTCAGCCGGTTTTTGCCGGTAATTACGGTTTTACCCGCTAAAAGACAAAAAAATGGACCCCAGGGCGCCGTCATCAGAAATTTGGATAGAAATGTAAAGAAATGGATAAAACTGTAAAGATTGAGATAAAACTACAGATAGAAATAATTAAAAGTGGACAGAAATGAATAGAATCGGATAAAACTTAAACAAACCAGATAGAAATGCAAACAACGCTCTACAACTAAGCTATTACAGCAGATTTGCAAGCACTGGAGGTTTAAAAGGAAGATACATGACTTGTGAAACATAAAAGTGGACAGAAGCACACCTTGCAACTGTCGTTTCACTTAAAAAAATAACAATTATTGCGAAAGTAACGCAAATGCAAGAACGATGATGCATGTGTGCGATATCCTTTGTCTCCTTAGCATTTCTTGATTTTCAGACCTCATTCGTCTTGTTTTTTCAATAATTCTGGACCATCGTTGCATTGTCTCCTCGCAAAAGCATGGCGGTTCTTCGTCCGCCCATACAAAGTAACTACATTGAGACCCCTGAGGCAGTGGGCACCGGTAGAAATCTCGACCTAAGTTCTTTGTGTTAGGACCAGCTCTTCTCATCACTCGTATCCTTCCACAGTTACAATACCTTGGTCCATACTGGGGGTTACGACGGTATTGGTTAGAGGAGGAGTTGAATGAGGTATGTGACATGGTGGTGATGAGAATTTGGGGAGGAGGAGAAGATGGTGGAGAGCAGGAGTTATATGGCAGATGTGCTTGTGCAAGAGTGGTTGGGTGTATAAGTAGGAGAAGGGAAGGGTGGTCTGTTGTTGGACATAAATGTGGAGTAAAGGGTTCATAAATACAGGTTTGACTACACTGATACCAAAGTATATGTTGATTAACAAAGTAAAGGAATCAGTGAATGTGGTCACGAGTGGGAAACAGATTTGACCAAAATGTAGATAGAAATCCAAAACATAAAGATACTATTTATGAACAGGTAGAATGTAATGTAGTTCACATGAACAAAAATAGTTAAGTTCATGGTTTTAAAACCACAACCACACAACTATTACAGCCACAGAAAGAGTCACCACCCTCATTGTCAAACAAACAGACATAAACAGGTAGAATGTAGATAAAAATCCAAAACACACAGGCTTTATTTATGTCAAACAAACAAACATAAACAGAAATATGCAGATAAAAATCCAACACATACAGACTGGATTTATAAACAGGTAGCATGCAATGTAAACAAAAATAGAGTTTTGGAACCTCAACCACACAACTATTACATCCCCAGAAAGATTCACCACCCTCATTGTCAACATTCTCAAACAAACAGACATAAGTTAAATTGTTTTCAAAACAACACAAAATCACATATTTCTCCTAGTCATGGACTACTCAAAAGTAATGATTCCTAAAGGCTGAATAGACCGTAGGTATGTCCATGTACTTTCTGGCAAATAAGTTCTCATTGTTTTCCTCATACTTGAATCTGTCCACAGCATCAAGAAGGTCCCGTCGGAGGTCGATGAACTCGGAACGGCCAATTTCATTGGCGAGCCAGATTCTTATGTATTTTTCATTGATCTTTATCCTCAGAACAGGGTCTGGGATCAGCTCCCTCAGATTTGCCATGTAGAAGCACACGTAAGCTCCACAGTCATAGCTGGAAAAAGGAAAGTAAATAGCATTACAGAACAACTGGATAAAAATGTAAACAATCTAGATTGAAACATTAGTATGAAGAAATTACTTGTTATGTTGCCTTGGAATGTCAGGCTTTGTCCAAACAATCTCCCACTTTCTGATGTCATGAACAGCTCTATATTTTGGCAGGGATATGCTGAAATTGGTGTGCATTTGTCCAAGCTTCTCACGAATGGCATCCGGTAGGTAAATGTACCTCGACATCGGATCAAGGATGTACACTTTTTCCTCAATAAAGTGCAATACCATGAGAAAGTAATGCGTTTCGTGGATGTTGAGGGGAATAGAAACCTGTACATAAGCCAAAGAACAAACCAAGTCAAAAATACCCTTCTTATTGACACTTGGAGGACTAGGACGTAACGCTTACCATAGACATCGAGTTCATGTCCCCCATGTACATCGGATTTATCCCACCATTTGCATTCTTCTGACCCAATGGTTGTGCATGAAAATGACCGCATTAAAGAAATGTAGTATTGATCAATCAACGATGAAATTAAGTGCAATGATTCCAGTGTTTTAAATACTTACAGCATACATGCATGGAAAGAACCATATCTTCTTTTCCTCATCAGTCCTAAATTTCTCTTGGAGGTGGAGGATGTGGGACATGCAGTCGAGCATCTGCAGATTGAATGGATACAATTTTGGATAAAGTTTAAAATAATCAAACAGTTCTGTTAACGTTTTAATTTTACAACATAACATTCATTTTGAAAATAGAACATAAAGTAAAGATTATTTATTCATTTACTGTATCTCCTAAGAAGGTAGGAGCCTCCAGCTACCATGAATAATCCCATGCTATACTAGCCACTCCATTTATATCAACAATGAGGTTACTATAGAGAAAGGGTACGTTCCATTTAATCAACGATGAGCCATTCCATTTATAAATAAACAATGAGATTGATCAATCACAAACATTTTAATGTAGGGAAAGGGTACTCACTATTGAAATGGGGTTCGTAGTTCCCGCTTCTCTTTCATTCCCTCAACAGCCTGACGGCTCATGTAGAAATGCAACCAGCAGTCTTCTACTTCCGGCATGATTGGCAGCACAACATCAAACGTGCCCTGCATCCGTACTCTCTCCGAGGTTATCTTTGGTCCATTTACTGTTTCCCTCTCCCCTCCTCTTCCTCTTCCTCTACCTCTCCCTCTCCCTCTCCCTCCTCTGTTCGATGGACTGACAGTATTCTTTCCGATGGGAGGAGCTGGCACCTTAGGTGATCCATGAGCAGGCCTGATGGGTGGGAAAACCCTTGGTGATGCATGACCAGGCATGGTGGTAGTTGAAGATACTTGTCTTGGAGACTTGAGTGGAAGCTTGTTGGATGCTGCCTGCAATAAGAAACATATGGATAGAAATCAAAACATGACAGTATGACACATTAGATGGATAGACATATAACTTATCAAATTGTTGCAAACCATTGATGTGTTCTCTTCTCAAACTTCTACAGGTTTGAATGGACTTGTACCTGTGGTATCTACAGTACTGTGCGGTTGTGGCTCTTTTGGGTCAATTTCGGCGTTGCCCTCGGATTCTTGTTGTCTGCCCTCTCTTGAATTTCCATCATTTTGTTGTTCCTCCTCTTCATGTTCTTCTTCCTCCTCTGCAGGGTACTGCATTTGCTTACCCAACCTCTTCTCTAGTACCCTCTGCACGGCCTGTTCGACAACGCTTCCTATTTGTTCATTGACCATTAACATGACCTCATCCCACTGCTCTTTTTTGCTGAAATCAGGTTTGAAATCATCTTTGCTGTGTGGTAGTGGAAGCAACTCCAGCTGCATTGTTCAAAAAACAGGGATATCAGATATGTATTTTCTGATAGAAATGTAAACCACATGGAGTAGATTGATATAGTAACAGGTCTTACTGTATTCATGTACTTTTGTACAAATTTCCATCTGGAATTCAGGTTCTCAGTGTCCCATAGCTTCAGTCTAGGCCTTGTCTCTGCATCTTCACATCCTTTAGGGTGTTTGTGGTGCTTTGGAACGAACTTCTCCAAGTACACCATCTGCACATGCAAAACAGATTTGTTATACATTTGGATAGATATTATAAACAGACAGATAGACAAGTAAAATAGACAGTTACCATTGGTATCAACAAGCAACCAGCCCCTCGGATTGCCTCCTTCAACTTCACCGGAGTGTGCTGAGCTTTAAGGAACTGGAGCCAAGTACCTGCCCAGTTAACATTTTCCAGCCTCTCCAGATCCATGACATACTGAACCAGTGTGTTTCTGACTCCTAGTCTTGTGTTGGGCATCCCAAAACATGCCAAAATGAACACCACTGCCCTCCTCTTCCACTCATCACTTAGTATCTTATTCTCTTCTTTCAGGAACCAGGGAAAGTAATCAGTGACATTTGTGCATGCCTTAGTCAGGTCAAGCTCACGGGCCAATTTCTTTGAAATCACATCGGATTCCTCTTTTTCAAGAATTTCCCCTGTGGTACTCACCCCAAGCAACCAGCCAACCTGTCTCATCTGTGATTCTGTACTCCCGACCATGGACAGAGATAGATTGTGTGGCAGGGTCATAGGCATCATATATGAAAGCATTGAAAGGTTCAGGTGTATACAAGATGTCCAAATGCCTTAACCCCCTAGTCCTATCTTCTCAATCCATTCCTTCTGCTCATCAGTCATTCCATGGTAGAGATCGCGAATCTTTGGAAGGGACATGTAACTCTGCCACCTCTCTTTTTTCCCACCCTTCTTTTTATGTCCTGCTTTTGCCACAACTTCCCTTTCCTTCAACCTTTCTACCACTCTTGCCTTTTTTGAAACCCTCTTTGGCTTAGCCTGTAGGACACCTTGCTCCTCTAAAATTTCTCTTCTCCTCCTCTCCTGGGCTGCTTCTTTAACGTATATGTCCCTTTGGTACTCAGTCATGGAAAACCAGTCTTCCCTTATCTTGTCTGTAATGTCTTTTGTAATTGAATCAATACCCTCAACATTCTTGTAGTAGTCAATCCTCTCCATCCTTCAAGACAGTTTAAAACAAGTTCAGAGATAGAAAGATATGTTTGTAATTCAGATAGAAATCTAATACATTCAAATCACACTGTCAAACAACAACTTAAAGCCTTCAAGACAGTTTAAAACAAGTTCAGAGATAGAAAGATATGTCTGTAATTCAGATAGAAATCTAATACATTCAAATCACACTGTCAAATAACAACTTAAAGCACAGTACTTAAAACAATATAGGTTGTGGATAGAAGTGGAACTCACCGAAACCGGATGAATGCTCTAGTAGCTCCAGTAGATGATTCTTGCTGTGGTGCTGTTTCTCTTTGTGGCGCAGTTTCCTTTTGTGGTGCTGTTTCTTGTGGTGGTGCTATTGCCTCATTGTACTCAGCATCCTCATGTTCCTTTTTTTTTGAAGTGGATCTTGGTTCCACCCTGTAGTCATCACCACTTTCTGTCCCAGTGGATGCTGCATCCTCTTGCATCCTTCTTTGAGCCTCTTCCACCCATTCTTGCTTTGCATACTCATCCATTACATTCCATTCCCGAATCATTGAATTTCTTTGACTCTTGTTCGTCTGTCCATCCTTCCTCAGTTTATAATTGTGTTTCCTACTTTGGCTGCACAAACAACTTCCTAGTAAAACTCATAGAACACAGTTTAAAACAGACGATGAATTGTTTGAAGGATACAAATGATGGATAGAAATGTAAAATATGTAGTATGCTCTGAGAAGACTATAGAGCTACAGTGTGCACAATTGGACCAACCAAACAGGATACAAATGATGGATATAAATGTAAACATTTTAGTATGCTCTGAGAATATTAAAGATCTACAGTATGCACAATTTGACAAATCAAACAGGATACATATGGTGGATAGAACTCTAAACGATCTAGACAATAATTCATAATTTGCAGACAGAAACTTTGAACGGATAAGAAATAACTCACATGTACAGTTCCAGAGCAACCTCTTCAGTGTGGTCAATATCCTCATGTGGGCTTGGGTCTCTTTCCTTCCTCTTCTTCACTGTTTTCTTGGTTTCTTTCTGTTGTATTACTACCCTGGTTGGTTTTGCTTGCTTTCTCTGTTTCCTCTTTGGTTTGACTTGTTCTTTGTTGAAGTCCAGCCTTCTCTTCAGCCTAGGGCTTTTCCGGCTACCTTCTTCGGTTTCAGTTTGGGATTTTGGGGCTGGGGTAGGGTTTTCTTTGTGAACTTCCTGTGGTTTTTCCACATCCTCACCTTCTCCATCCCCTACATTCCCACCTTCTCCAGACCCTAAATTCGGCGGTAAATGGTCACCGGTGGGTTTCAATCCATCAAAAACACACAAAGCAAGTTCAGAAGTTGGAATACCTGTGGCTAGTGCACCAGTTGTGTCCTGAGTTTCATCAATTTGATCCACTGGTTTTTGAGTCTCTTCAGTTTCTTCCACGCCTTGGATGATGTCTTCCTGCTCTTTGTTGTTATCTGGTACTCCGATTGTCTCTTCGATTTCTTCAGTTTCTACAGCGCTTGAAGTATTTACAGTCGGATTTGCAGTTAGATCTGGGTTTTCATCTTTACTATCCGGTATGGAGGTCTCCGGAGTTGCATCGATTTCCTCTTTATTTTGGGCTTCGGTGGTCGTCGGAGGAACCTCTGTAGTTTCAGAGACATGCCCACTTTCTTCAACATCCATTGTAATGGACGTGTTCACTTCATCGCAAACATCCATTGTGATTTTTGAAGGAGAAACGGATTCATCAATGGGATCCATGAAATTGCAGAAGATGAAGTAGAGAAGATGAGAGTTTGGATGAGAGAGAGAGGTCTGTGGTGGTTGCAGAAGATGAAGAGAGAGTTTGAGAGTTTGATGTGAGAGATTCAAATCAAAAATTTGAATTGAATTGACTAGTTGAGATGATGACTAAATTGGGAACCCAACTGCCATCAATGGTGGAGGTTTCACTAGCAGTTACTTTTTTCCAGCAGACGAGACATGTCATGGAGAAAGACAATTATACCCCCAATCTAGTTGCTTTGTATTTTTATCCGAGACAGTTATCGGATTTGTATGCTTTACATTTTTATCCAGAAGGGTTTAGGGTTTAGGTTTTATGGTTAAAAATGTCTAATACGCTTAATCTGCATTCTATCTGTTTTGTGTTTCTATCCAAAAAGTCACAATGTCTGTCAGAACAGAATTCAATGTTTAATATGTATTTCTTCTTCATTATTTACTGGAAAGCATTAATTTGGGCGTGCTAATGATAACTATCAGGCCTTGAGCCGCAACATTAAAGATCTATGTTGTTTCCAATGCTAATGTAATTTCCAATGATAATAATCATCCAACTCTTTGCATTCTGAATTATCAGTTTGAACTGAACAAACAACTCTCATTTTGAACTACAACTCTCTGCATTCTCCTCCAAAACAATGGAGGAAAATAGTGTTGTGTTTGGGTTACATGTTCCTGCAGATAATAGCTCATACCTGCCAGAAAATTGTGGCAACTGTCCAGATGGTATTTCAAACAACCTGGAAGCAGAGGTGAATGCATCTCCTAAGAGGAAGTTTGATCTCAATGAGCCTCCTCCAACTTATGATGACGCAGATTTCTCCAATTTCATACATGATAATGATATAGTGAACGGTAAGATATATTATTGGATGTTTTTGATTAAGAGTATGATGTAGTGCACTCGTTACTTATAAATGTGCTTCTTGTTTCAGAGGGATCACTCTCTGAAGAACAAATCATGGAGAAGAGGTTCAATAGCGAAGAAGAGGCGTACGATTGGTACCTTTTGTATGCATTTGTAAATGGATTCGGCATTCGGAGGGATAACCGTAGGTGTTTCGACAAATACGGACAAAAAATCAAGTCAAGAATCTTCGTATGTGTCCGACAAGGCCATCGATTAAATAAGTTCTACTTAAGGCCTGATAGGAAGAGAGAGCATAAGAATGACACTAGATGTGACTGTCCAGCACGAATTCGTATTGCTCGATCTACCCCGAACGAACAGTTTCGTGTTAAGCAAGTCACTTCTGAGCACTCGCATCCCCTAGCGGACCCCAAAGTAACACACAAGCTTAGGTGTCATAGGAAGGTCAGTCATCATGATTTGGAACACGTTATTTCACTAAGGGAAGTGGGTATAAGAACTTGTGAAGCATTCCAATTAATGGTCTCACAAGCCGGTGGTTACGCCAAAGTTGGTTACTCTGTCAAAGACCTGTACAACAAGTTACAGTCATTGAGAAAGGCTTACTCTAACTCTGGAGATGGGCAGCTGGCCTTGCAATACATTGACACCCTTGAGCATACCCACGGGGGTGTATTCAAAAGGTATTGTTTGAAATACTGTCATTTTGTTTGTTGTCATTATCTATTTGCCTTAGGTTTCTATCTGATATATCAAATTACTATACTGTTTCATGTTGGTTTACAATAATTGTCTACGTGCTTATAGATTCTATCCAGATTCCTGAAACAAATATCTTTGCTTTTCAGTTTCCAGTTGGGTGAAAATCAACAATTACAAAGCATTTTCTGGCGTGACGAGAGATGCAAACGAGATTATGTAAGGTTTGGAGATATTTTGGTGCTTGACTCCAAAACCAACATGTACCTAAAGCCTCTTTTCATACTCTCCGGTGTTAACAATCACTTTCAGACGTGCGTTTTCGCAGTTGCAGTTCTACAAGATGAGACCACGGAATCGTACAAATGGGTATTAAATTGCTTCCTAGAAGAAATGGATAACAAGGTACCCATATCGGTCATAAGCGATGGAGACTTGGCAATGAAATCCGCTATTGCGGAAGTTCTTCCACTAGCGAAGCATCGTTTGTGTGCATGGCATCTATGTCGCAATGCCGAAGGAACCCTAAAGTTGGGGTCAGAATTTATGAAGGACTTTCGAAAATGCTTGAGCAAGAGATCCGATGTTAACCAATTGAACGATGATTGGCAATACATGGTAGACAAGTGGGGTATTGCGAAAAAGCGGTGGGTAACGGGTGCCTACATGACACGCAACTTATGGGCAGAGGCTTTTCTCAAGGACATTTTTTTTGCCGGTCAGACAGCTACACAAAGGTGTGAGAGTATCAACCAATTTTTCAAACAATATTTGAACTGCAAGAACAATCTCCTCGATCTTATTAAGGGAATCATGCGGGGTATCGAGAAGCTTCGTGAGAACGAGCGAGGCCAACATTGTACTTCTGACCAATCACTTCCTGTCCTAACAAGCCAATTTAAGCTACTTGAAGAGCATGCGGCCATGTTATACACTAGGGCTGTGTTTGCGAAGTTCAGGGAGCAAGCCAGGAAGGCAAGTCAATACAAAGCTATTGGTGTTGAAGAAATACCTGAATATGACATGGATGCAATCTATGTCACAAGGGAGAAGGAAAGGGCATCTCTAGTAAGTTCACATGATACACTATCTCTTATGACTGCTTTAAACTGTTATCTGTTATATTTAGGTATCAATCTAGTTTGTCAATTGAAATATCTGATGTCCTTATTTTACAGCACAGTTCTTTCCAGTACTTTCATTCTTATCTATATGTTCATAACTTCTATCTACACTGTCAAATAAAATATCTGAAAGCTTTGATCTTTTTCCTGGCAGCACACCGTTTTCTGTCAACGTGATAATAACATGCTCTACTGTTCATGCAAGAGGTTTGAGTCATCACATATGGTTTGTGGCCACATTATTTTTGTGCTCTTTCATAAAGGAGTACAATTCATTCCGGAAAACTTGTTATCGAAACGATGGCAGAAGACGGATAGTGACTTCTACAAGAATGATCCAGCCATGCAGGAGCCAAAAATAAGACGGTGTGACGATCCAAAAGCCCAGGCATTTCGTCGGGGTTGCATGAAGGGACGAATGGAGATGATTAGTGACATGGGTGGAACATCACAAGCGACTTACGACTATTGGCAAAAACATGTTGACTTGATGATACGGGGTCTCAAGGACATTATTTTGAAGCAAGAAAATGGTGAAGAGCCCGTGGTTAATGTCAACTCACAAGAGTACGCCCACGTAATGCCTCCATCCAAAGGTGATACAAAACCAAAAGGGAGCTCCAAAAATGTTCGAAAGAAGTGTGGGAGATGCCAAGAATACGGACACAATCGAACTACATGCCCGAATCCTCCAGTTGGTGTTTCCGGTCAAGATGTCGGCCAATCTCAATCGCAAGCGTCGCAACAAACTATGATTTCCAACTGCGAATACAACTGGTCCGAGGGAATGGGTAACCAAAACTCTTCAAGACGTGTTGGGAATGACTGGACTGATTTATTCTAGGGATTACATTAACTGTGTGAATGTTTTAGTTAAGTACCTTGACATTTTTATCCGTTATTTGACCTTTTTTGTCTGATCATTTACTGTGTTATCCAGTTCTTTGCGTTTTTATCCACTGATGTGAATTCTGGATAATGCTGAATCAGTTTCTTTGCATTTTTATCCAAATCTGTGCGTTTTTATCCACTGCCGGTAGTGTGGGGAGGGGGGGGCACCGCAAAAAAAATTGCACAGCAGGCCCCCGGACGCACACTAGACACACCCTAAATAAAAACGTGGAACAATGGGTGAGTTTGGTAGAGTGGTTTTTGGTGGAAAAACTAGTTTATAGATTGTGGTGGAATTTTTTTGGTTTTTTCTAGAGATTTTGTTTAAACCAGTGTGTTTGGTGGTGGTTTTTAATCTAGATTAAAAACTGATAAAAATTGTTTGGTAGTGGTTTTTAAACTAAATGTTATTGATAAAATGACATATTTGTCCTTGTGCATATAAGGGCTGTTGCTTGTAAAAGTAAAAGAAAAAAAACAAAAAAAATCACAAACAAACAACATAAATCCAAGATAACTCTTTCAATGCAACATTGTTTAACTGATAGCAGAAATTTAATCAACTAGAAAAATAACACAACAAAAATAGTTGACCCTAAATAATAACTACATCACATTAAAGTGTGAAGTGAGTTTTTTGGGAAAAACAATATTTTTTTTGAGAAAGGGAAAAACAATATTATGAAGGAAGTATAGAAAAAATTATCAGTGATCTTTTTAATTATTTCGATGATTAAATGTCAAAGAACTACCAAAATGCTCGACAATTTTCAGTTTAATACGTTTACGGTGTGAGGATAATATTGTCTTTGTGTGTCATAGAAATAAATTAAAGAAAAAACCACCAAAAGTTAGTTTTTTTCACCAAGGCAAAAGTTGGAAAAAACTAGTTTAAAATTTGGTTTTTAAACCATTCAAAACAAACACTTTAAACAAACCATTTGGTTTAAAAACCATAAACCAAAAAAAAACCACTTTGCCAAACTGACCCAATAGCTCTCTACCCGGCGATTTACCTTGCGGCTGTCTCTGGCTGATGAGAAAGCAGTGGATTATGGCGGAGAGGGCAAAAACCACCAACTGCTGCGACATGGGTGTGAGTGGAGAAACAGATTGAATGGTCATGTTTTGTTCTGGGTCTCATTGTCTAGGGTTTCAATCGAGAGATTTTGGTTCGTCGAAATAAAGAGAGATAAAGCAGGCGATTGGAGGATTTGCGATCGAAACCTGGGTTTAGGTTTCGTTTTGAATCAAAGGTGAAACTGATTCGAGTGGGTTTCTGGATTTCACTTGGAGCAGAGGTAAAGAGACAGCGAAAGTGAAATTGGAGGATTCTCGATTTGATTGGTATGTTCGGATTGCAATTCTGGATTTGGTTAATTTGTAGATCGATTTCGATTTGTGCTTTGTCAATTCTGACCTGAAGATGTAGAGGAGGAAGGCCTTGCAGGTCTGGCTGTAGACACAGCACCGTTGGAGGATAGTGGCGGCGATTGTGAACGTCCAATCGGAAACTGGGTTTGGCAAGGTGGTTGCGGTGGCGGATTCTGGGCTTGTGGTGGCTGAGGCGGTGATGGTTAAGGTGGGGATGGCGGTGGTTCTGCTTCAGCTCTCTAGTTGTCGAGGTCCATTTGGGATGGTTGTCACAACTCACATGTTATATTATGTTCTTTGTGGGTTTGTCTCCAATTGTTTTGGAAGATTTGAGCAATTAAGTTGTTGGTGAAATTCACAAATTGACTTGACAATGGTTTACTCTCAGTTTCACCAGAAGGGTAATGAGAAATTTTGGTCGGAATCTGGGTTGAGGGTGGGTGATGGTGGTGGTTGTGGCGCTTTGTTGGTGGCTGTGGTGGTATAGTAGACATTTTTGCCCCTAGAAAAATGGATTTGATTGTCAACTAACAGAGTTTTCCGTTAAGTGATTGACGGATTTTTTTTTTACCAGTTTCACATTGACGTACTTCTTGCAAATGGAGAGTGCAATAAGTTAATTCTAGAATTGGAGGTTGCAATGTGAGAGTTTCGGCATAGTGGAGATATGCATTAAGTAATTAAGCCTTTTTAAAAAGCTAACACATCGTGAGAAGTACTTTGCCAAACTTCAGCCGTATTCTATCTCATCCACCCCGGCCTCCGTCAATATGACCTTCGGTCCCCCTCAGAGAGGCCGCGATCGTGGCCATGGACAAAATAGCTGCCCCAATCACCACCAGTCATCGGAGTTCCAGTCCTAGCCACGGCAGCTCTACCCATCGTAGGCCCCACCAGCCCCTACCTCAGGTTGGCAACCCCTGTCCTCTCACAATGGCCCACAACAACCTCATCCGTTTTTTTTTTTTTTTTTATTTTGCCAAGGATGCGATGAACTGGGCCACAATGGCACACAATACTTTAGTGTTGTGTTGGGGAACTTGCCAGGATAAAAACTATCAGGAAGTAGTTAGACTTGTAGTGGAGTACCGTCGGTAAAAGTGAATATGCATGGGGATTTTCGAACAAAATCAATACTACTAGTAGTTAAGTGTCAATGAGATTACACTGAAATGAGTTTTTTTTGTGAAAGTAATATATTTTTTTTTAAAGACAAAATATTTATTTCATATAGTACATTATTCAGCTTAGTTGTTAACTTGTTATATTAAAATAAAAAATAATCAAATATAACTAAATATATAAAAAAACGTGATTTTTTAGCATGCAGAAAAAACATGATTAATTAGCTTCCTCATAGACCTTTTCTCGACGCCATGACCATCCCTCCCCTCTCCCTCTGAGGAGTTAGGTAGATATTTCCTAGCAAACATATCTGCTCAAAATTTTAGTTCATTACTGAAACCTGTACTTGTTGAGTATATGAAGTGATACTTCGAATCTTTGAAGGCTAATCCGTCGTATTTACTAAAACTATTTTTGTTTTGTTAGCAAAAATCGTTTATTCTATGTTTCATGTGTGTCTAATAAAATTATTCAGCTATTCCTTTCTTACTATGAACATAAATTTTCTTTTGCTTTCACATAGTATCTTTTTGGACGAAAAAAAAAGACAATCATCAGTACATCAATAACAAGGCCATATTTTCTCAAAAGAAATAATGAACATGTATCTATCTATATATACTATTTGAGAATGTCTTCTCCAACTTTGCCTCAGGAATTGCCACGTGGAAATTAGAAATTACAATTAAATAATGTAAAAATTATTTCCCACATTTGGTAATTTCGTTGTAGGAGATTGTTATAATATTTAGTACATTTAAAGTTTTCCTTTAATCACGATAGCTTACAATTAGTAATGTAGATGGATTTTTTTGGTAGGCAATCACCGTTTATCATTAATTAAATGACCATCAAAACTCTTTTGATTTCTTAGATACATTTTAAAAAGGGTAATTTCCTACATGGACACAATTTTGACATAAATTCCTAATTTGATAAAACTAAAATCCACTAAGGAAGGCGAGCATTTGAAAATTTGTTTTGTGTATGTACATAAGAAAAAAAAAGCAATGATATATTACAAAATTCACAAATCAATTTGCTTGAGGTTCACCAATCTAAATATTTATGTACAACATGTGTGTGTACGTAAACAAATGAAAATGTATAAAGACTTAGATGGTGTCTTTGGCATCTCAATTAATTTTTTACCTTTATTTTTGTTTATTTTTCATTTGTTTCTTCAGATACTTAAAAAGGTTGTCAATATGGTGAAGAAAAAAGTAACAAAAATAAAAAAATTGGAGAACTTGAAAGTTTTAAATAATCGGTCACTTAAATCAAATAATCAATCATCCTATCTAATGAGAAATTTCTATCTGGTGTGGCCGAAATTGTGGTATGTAATTGACAATACTACACAGAATTGAAATGATTTATGCTTTCGGATTCACTATATATTAAAATTCATATATCAAATCATCGATACATTATGGAGCTCAAGTATTCACAACTTGAAACACGTGCCGTGCTAAAATCATGTTCAAAACAATTTATTTTTTAAAAACTTTAAAATTTAAACAATAAGTGAAAGCAAACGTATGATTTTATATTTTAAAATAAAGATGAAGGTCAGATATTTGAAAGAGGGATAGGAATGCAACATTGTTTCACCATATAACTAGAGTGTGAACTTTCTTTTCTTACAAAAAAAATCTAAGATGTGGATGACTCTAAGAAGCGTAACCGACAATGATTCATCATGTGAAAAAGAGATTAAGTTGAAATACTTGAAATTGTCAATGTAATAATACAAGTATTGCTAAAAATTGTTTTATAAAAATTGTATGTATTTTAAAACTACTTATACACTATGATAAAAAAAACTACTTATACACAGTTTCAGAATAAAATTGAAGTATTTCTCTTTAAGAATTAGTTGCATTCATTCTAAAAAAGAATTAATTGTATTCACACAAGATACACATGTACACCTTTTTTTTGGAGAAAAGTACACATGTACACTTTTGTCCCAAAGCAAGAAGGTGCGGATTTAACCCTTGAGAAATTTCGAGAAATATTTAATTTATTTTCAAAATATGAAAGATATATTTAAAAAGTCCACATTCCTACTCCCTAAAATTATGCTATGGATATAATCTACTACTAATCATACCATCATAAATAAATTAATCAAGCGGTATATTATCCGTGCATCGCACGGGTTAAAAGCTTGTAAGGTACTATTAAAACTTGTTCAAAGGTACTATTAAAACTTGTTCATTAACTGTGTACAATCTATAAAAGGTTCAAAACTAATTAAAACTGCTTTTGATTAACTGGTAATGGAATACACAATGGAATCTCAAACCCTAACCTAACATTGACTTGCCCAAAATTCAACTGAACCGCCTTCTTTTTGTTTCAAGTCCCGATTGATCGTATACAATAGAAGAAGGTCTTTTGCCAGAATCACGAGCAGGTTCGGGGAGGAAAGCAGTGCTAGGATGAACGTACCACCACTCGTCATAACACCACTCGAGATGGGTCCTCAGCTTCTCGAACGGGTAATCAACTGCAACCATTGAAATATCAAAATAAACAGTGTAGCCACCTTTGATTCTCCTCACGATTCTCCCTACCCACCACCCGTCGTTGTCGAAGGCGTCCACGTACTCGTTCAGACCGAACGGCGTCGCCGGAATACGGATCGGCCGAGGGCGGACTTCGTCAGTGTTGACTTTCTCCACCAAGGGCTCGGACTCGTCTGCCTCCAACAGAGTCTTGTATTTGACAACGCAGCTTCCGTCGTGCTGCTCAGCGATAATGGTAGCGGGGAAGTAGGAACCGAAGAAGCCTTCTTGTTTGCTTGCTACTTCAACACTCTGGCCTATGTAAAACGCCATTGATTGTGGTCTGAGGTTTCGAAAGAAATTTTAGCTTGGAGAGACAATATTCTTAATGTTCAGGTGAATATTGCTTTCCTTTGTAGTACCGAGTGTGGCAATATATAGTAAGTAGTACATTAACAACTAAACCGACTCAGAATAAGATTTGTAATTTTTAATGGAAGGAAATAAAGTTACTATAAGACGGTTCAGGTTTTGAAACTTGGGTGTAAAGTTACCCAATTCCATACTGATGTCCATATACGTTTCAGAAACTTGGGTGTAAAGTTTGCCAAATATGAATAAGATCCGGTAAGCTCATGCAATGTCCATTGTCAAAGGCGGTTGCTATAGTCAGGAACGGTGAATCGCTTAGGCAATCCTCGTCTCAATCTCAGACAGTCGCTTAGGCGCTGACCGGACACAAAATTCGCCCATGCAGTCGCATAATTTTAGCGGCATAATTTCATCATTTTTCTGATCTTTATTGCATTTAATATATTAATCAATCCAAAAAGGCCTACATCGATAAATTTTATATTCTTCACGAAAATTTATGAGTCGTTTGGCGCATTCTTATGATCTATGTTATAGGAGTCTGGCAGATCTTGAAAACTAGGATTGTTCTCTCAGTCAGTTGAGCCTCTTAGGTCGTCAAGCCCGTACTGGTAGGAGTTTGAGTTGTTAGGCGCATTCTTCTGATCTATCCTAGTGTGTCAGGTTATTTAGATCTTTGAAGCCAATCCCTTTTGCTCTGTACTGTTTATTGATCTTATTCTTTAGGTATGTGGTATTTTGTGCCCTCTAGGTTAAGGGACTTTCTTAAGTAACATCTTAGATATTTTTTCGGAGTGGTTACCTTGTATCTGTAGGTCTAGGATCCCTAGTGTTGTTCTAGAGTCCCCTACACCTACTCGTTTAGTTTTTAACTTGTTTCATAAAGTAGTGTCTTGTGTTTCTTCCGCACTAGTTCGAGTTCGTACTGCTAGTCTAACCATTGTGTCTGGGGTTTGCCATTCCGCTCTATTTCGAGTTCGTACTGCTAGGGTGACCGCAGTGTGCGGAGTCAGGTATATGTTAGTTGCCAACTGTATTCAAGAGGTGCTTGAGATACCCCTGTTGGGTGCTACACAATTCTTGCAAGAGCTTAGGTAGGTAAGATATATTCTGAGTAGGTGATATGCGTGATGTATCAAATTAATGTATCTGTACTGGACGTTTTCTGGCAATATATTGGTTTAGTAATAGTTGGTGCTAGCAAGAGAGGGTTTTAACCTTACTGGACTTCTCGGTGGAGATTGCGACAAAATGTTTCTCCAACGGTAAACATCTGGTGTAACGTGTCTATTCTCTTTAAATGTTTAGTTTTACCTTATCGCTTTACATTATAGTTAATGTCTAGCATTGTTGAGGATATTTACGCAATATGTGATAGCTGAGATAGATGAGATACATTGTTAAATATATCTATTTTATTACTTGGCTAGATTGTTCATTGGCTCTACGTTTTTAGTAGTATCCGTTGTGCAAATTAGCTATGGAACGGCAGTCATGCTGGAATCTATATTAACTTTAAGGACGTCTCCAACCCGTCACCCTCTCCCCTTCATACCCTTCCCTTCCTTCATGGGATTTCCAAGCCACCACCCTCCCACAAATTACTCGTAGTCTACAGCACATCCCCTCCCCACACCTTACCCTCACCATCAATTGTTTAGAAATATATTTTATAATTTAAAGGGTAAAAGACAAAATTCACCCCTCGAGTATGGGTTATATACAAAAACAACCCTCGTGTTCATACAATAACCACCCATGTTTCGACAAAAACCACCCCTGTCACTGGATGGACGTTAGACGAAATGCACCCTTCTGTTACAATCAATTAGTATGGGGTGCAATCTAACTTTTTTATGACCATCTTGCCCCTATTTTTATTTTTTTATTTATGTTCTTGATGTTCTTGACCACCACCACCACCACCACCACCACCACTACCCCACCACCGATTCACCAACAACAACCTAACCAATTTCACTCATGAATTATCAACCAAATTACAAACCAAGAAACCCACGACCAAGCGTGGAATTTTTTTTCCGGAAATTGTAGCAATTTCATTGAAGGAAAAGGTGAAAAACATAATACAGAGGAGAGTGATTTACATCCACACTTCCTCATAAACATTAAGAAGCAGAGCATCTTTGATCCAAAATGGGATCAAATTCACAAACCCTTCACTAGCAATAAAACCCATCTTGGTGTTCTTCACTCCACCTCCACCATCACCACCACCACCAACAACACTGAATCCTCACCACCAAAACAACAACAACAACAACAACAACAACAACAACAACAACAACAACAGAAACAGCAACAACAACAACAACAACAACAACAACAACAACAACAACAACAACAACAACAACAACAACAACAACAACAGCAGCAGCAGCAGCAACAGCAACAACAACAACAACAACAACAACAACAACAACAACAACAACAACAACAACAACAACAAAATCTAGAGTATCAGTATATTAGTTGTATTCAGTTCAAACTAAGATACAACAATTTTTTCTCCAATATGAGTTCATTCATATTCAAACCCAAAATACAGTTTCTTAGGAAGAACATTCAACCCCAAAATACAAAGGCTTCAACTTCAAACATTCAAACCCAAAATACAGAAAAGATGGAAGTTTTCACAATCAAGAAAACGAATAAAACCCACAAAAGATAGATTTTTTCGAACCTAAGAAACAACAACGGCGATAGCCATTCCGAGAGGAAGAGCAAGGGCCTCGGAATCGGACTTCTTTTTCGGGGCCAAACCCACTGAAACTCTTGGTTTTTGCTGCTTCATTCAGACGCGAACCCCTCTCTGGACCAATAGGGGGCTGAGTAAGACGATGAAGCCGCGGAGGCGTCTGTAGCTATCTTCTGTTTCTTCTTGTTCCTCAAATTTCTTTTATTGATTGTGGGTTGATCTGATACGATCTTCAAGACTACTACCCAAACCGTCGGGAAATCGATGAGGCTCACTTTCCAGATCTAAAACTATTGGGTGTGTTCTGAGTTTGTGGTGAGAGAGCGATTTCTTTAGGGAGGAGGAGAGGGATAGGAAGGAGTCCTTGATCTTCTGAGTCGTTGGATGTTCTAGGCGAGAGTTCGCCGAAAGCTGCCCCATCTCGCCGCAAACGCGACGAAGTCTTCGCTATCAGTCCGTTTTCGATCCGGCGACTTTTGCAGATCTGGCGGTCGGCGGTTCAGGAGGGGCGTTTTCTGGTGGTTGTGGACGGCGATTTCTGGTGGTTTTCCGCATGAGAAGATAGAGAGAAGAAATGGGTCGGTGAAGGTGAGAGAGGGAGCAGGAGGAGAGGAGTAGAGAGAGAGAGAAAATAGGGACTGATAGGGTTAGAAAGGAAGGGTGAGGAGAGAAATTTTTGTATAGCAGTGTAATTTTTCTTGAAGGTGAGGGTACATATGCGTTTTTGTCCCTCCGTTAGTTTTCGTTAGTCACCTTTAGTTGACAGGGGTGGTTTTTGTATATCCCCGAACACGAGGGTTGTTTTTGTATATAATCCATACTCGAGGGGTGGTTTTTGTCTTTTACCCTAATTTAAAATGTAGTTTTTTTTTACACTAATTTAAAATGTAATTTATATATACTAACAAAACACTAATACATAATATTAAGGAAAAATACATTATATTATTTCAAAAAAAAGGAAAAATACATTATGTATTTTACTCTAAACAAGACAGTATTATTGCAATAACACATATTTCATAGGAACAAAATATTTGTTTGACTTTTTAATTACAGAATACAAGTATTACTGAAATCAAACAAAAACACATCGCAAAATAAACAGTGTCGCCACCCATGACTCTACCTACCCACCCTTCGTGGTCGAAGGCGTCCATATACTCGTTCAGCCCGAACGGTGTCTCCGAAATATGGATCGGCCGGGGGCGGACTTCGTCGGAGTTGACTTTCTCTACCAAGGGCCCGGACTTGTCTGCCGTCAACAGAGTCTCGTACCTGACAATGTAGCTTCCGTCTTGCTTCTCGGCAATTATCAAAGCGGGAAAGTAGGAACCCACGAAGCCCTCTTGTTTGCTTGCTACTTCAACACTCTGCCCTACGTAAAACGCCATTGATTATGGGCGAGCTTTTGAAAGAAAGTTATCTTGAAGAGTTAACGTTTAGTTGAGTTTTCCTTTCGTTTGTAGTACCGAGTGTGGCTATATATAGTAGTACATTAACAACTAAACCAACTCTGAATAGGATTTGTAATTTTTTATGGAAGGAAATAAAGTTACTAAGACGGTTCAGCTTTTGAAACTGTGATGTAAAGTTTCCCAATTCCATACTGATGTCCATATACGTTTCAGAAACTTGGGTGTAAAGTTTACCAAACCCTAATAAGATTCCGTAAGCTCATGTAGTGTGTTCATTGTCAAAGGCCGTTGCTATAGGCGTCTGGCGACCGTCTAAGGCATGGTGAATCACTTAGGCAATTCTCGTCTGAATCTTAGACATTAGACGGCCGCTTAGGCGCTGCCCGGACGCGAAATTCACCTGGCAATGGCATAAATTTAGCGGGCATGTTTTCATCGATCTTTTGCACTTTATTGCATTAATTGTATTAATCAATTCAAAATACCTAGGTCGATAATTTTTTTAGTTCTTAAGAAAAATTGAAGTATATTGTTGTAAGCGAGGTACTTTGTCGGGGTAGTTCCACCGTGTTCCTGTAAGCAGAAAAACAATACAAACGACATTTGATTAGCCTGTTCGGGGGACCGGAGATGAGAGCCGATTTGGGGTAAGAGGAAGGCAACATAAGCTATCCAGAGGTGAGACAGTGATGACTGAGCTGAGTGTAGTAGCTGCTATAGCTATGTTCGTCGTGTCCTCTGTTCGATGTCTTCTCTTTTTCGATGTGAAGGGGACCTATACTTTTATATACATGCCATTGAACAGACGTGGGTGAGTACGCACGATGGTAATAGAACCTCTCGTGGCCCTAACGTCCGCCTAATTGAGCGGCTCGCGTCCCGTATATGTAGGAACTGTGGTCCACGACTTGGGGAACGTGAAAGTCCATTCGCGGGTCTCTGGATAACATACGAGGGTCGTATACGAGATAGGCATCTCGCACACGACAAACCTTACTCTAGCCTGCAAGCCACTTGCACCCCCAAATTTCGTAAGCACAAGGCGCATATGACTTTTACAAGGTAGAAAGAACTTGGTGAACGAAGGTATGACTACCTCTGTTTCTTCTGAATTGTCGTACTTTGACTTTTTAACCCGTAACTGGGTCACTCTGACTCGGTGATTTAGATATCAAAACGATATAACTTTTTGAATTTTTTTCCACGGTATTATAGAGTAAAGTTTATTCTACAACACTATGCAAAAATTACCGAATTCTTGTATCGTTTTGTTAATCAAATCACCGGATCGAAGTAACCCAGTGAATAGTGACAGAAAGTGAAGTTGACTAAAATAGAAGAAACATAAATAGTACAAAACATCAAATATTTGTTTATTTGGGTATTTGTTTATTTTAACAATGTGTGAAAGATATCTGCCATCATCTTATTCCCAATGATAAGATTACGAACGCAATTAGCCCACAGAACCACGAAGTAGTTAATTGTTTTCGGGACCCCTCGTTTTTTCTCATTGATTAATATTACTCTAATCATCAGCCCATAAAGTGTACTGTGTGCCCACCTAAGTATGACTAGGAATTCGTCTGAATATACTGTATTCCAAAATCCAAAGCCAATGAATCTTCTCTCCCGTGGATCCCTCGTAGTAGAAAGGTGATCTCTCTTTCTAAACATGAATGATTAATGAAAAAAGATATTTTCCCCTTCCCTTAGATTTGATATAAAGACCGTTTCACCCCCACTAGTTTGAGAAATTATACGGTGGCCCCTTAGTGTGTCAAACTACACGACTAATACACCCTCATGGCAGCATCATTCCGTATTCTAATAAGACAAATTTGTCCCAAAAGCTATTATCATTGAATGACTCGCAACTCCAAACTAGCAACATCACAATTACCAAGGGTAAGAATCATGAAATTTGACACATTGGAAAAGTGAAAGTGTCATTTTCCAAAGAAGAAGGGTGAAAGTTTCTTTGCACCAAACTTCAAAGGGGTAAAAGTGTCTTTTACCTTAATCATTACTATAAATTTCGTATAAAATTTCAAATACCTTTTCATTTCTCAAAGAACCTATTTTCATTTCATTTAACACATTTTATAATCAGAGAATATGTAGCCACTTTTAGGCTAAAGGTCTGCTTAAGATAAGAAGCCATGGGGACACTAAAGTCAAAGGAGACGTCTTCAAAACAATTGACCACATTAGCCATATTTAATTATAGTGTCTCCTATGTATCACCCATTCACTTGTCCCATGTATGTATGTGTGCACATACATGTTGAACCACTAGGCTTTTGTTTTGCTTGCTCAGTCGTTCCTTTTCTTATTTGTACAAGAAGAGACGCCCCCTTCAATGCATTAAAGCTGGGTAAAAGACAATTTCCACCCCTCTATTGTGGTAAAAATACAAATACTCCCCTGGACTATGGGGAAATATAGATACCCCTGTGAGAGTTAGTAGCTAACGAAATTAATGGGAAAAGACAAAATTACCCCTAACACTGATGCATAATTACCCCACATAAAATCCTTTCTCCTAATTTGTTCTAACCGCAGCTACCCACCTCATCTCTCTCTTCTCCTCCTCCCGTACACCCTGATGTTAAGAGCATCTCCAACAACAAAACGTTCTTTGGACTAAATTAGTTCCTGCCCTAAATTTTACTCCTACACTTTTTGAGTTGTTGCTCCAGCAGTAGGTCTAAATATAAGCCACCGTCACTTTTTTTATTACTTTTTAGTTGCCATCATCAAACAATCAGCGGCTCTAGATTAAACTTGAATTTTTTTAATGTTTTCCACCAGTGAATAGTAGTCTTTGGTTTTGTCCAGAAAATAGGCTGGTGTAAATTTAGACTAGCTTTTGCACCAGCTGTTGGAGCTGGTTTTTGGACAAAACTGGTCTAAATATAGTCCAAAGAAAGTTTTTCTCCATCTGTTGGAGATGCTCTAACACCCGAGAGCAACGCACCACACCACCTCTACCACAGCTACCACCTCCATCCACCTCTTTGTCTCTCTCACCTTCTTACTCTCCCCATTGCCATCCAACCAACACAATTGTCGCCATACCTAGCGGGCACCAACAGCTCGAGACCCTCAATTGAACCCAAACCTCATCCAATCAAAACCAACACCAGAACCCCTCCTCCGGATCAAGTTCACCAATTCTTGGTTGTTGTAGTTGCTTCAGGTGTTAAAATATATTGATGCAGTCTTGGGCTAAGTTCAGAACTGAAGAAAGCCCAAAGTTATTATTGAAGCCCAAAGTCTACATCACGTGTGAAGCCCAAAACAGTCCAGGCCCATCTTCTATTATAAAACCCTAAAGTATTCTGTGCTCCCGTTTCACTGTATTATTTCCCTTTCTACAGCTGTCGTGTGACCGTTCACGAACGGTCTAGAACCTCTGTATTTAGTCACGGCCTTTAGGGTTTCCTAGGCAATCAATTCAATGAATTAGAAACGTTTCATTTCATCTTCTTTCTACTTTCAGTATTATTGATGTTTTGTTTATCAAATCTCTAGATTTGCTTTCATGGTATCAGAGCCTCCTCTGTTATGCTCTCAACCACAGTCATGTCTTCTCCTTCAAATCCTCTTGCCTTACTCTCAAATATACACAATCTTATGCCACACAAACTTGATGGCACAAATTATGTTTTGTGGCGACATCAATTGACATCAATCCTCAAAACTCAGTCTCTATTTGGGTTTCTAGATGGTTCATCTCCACCACCGGAGCAGTTCCTCACTTCCGATGATGGCACCGTTACAGCGACGGTCAATCCACTCTACAACGCCTGGCATATCCAAGATCAGGCCATACTTACTTTACTCAATGCAACCCTATCTTCTGAGGCGCTCTCTCTCGTTATTGGTGAGGTTAATTCTAGATCTGTTTGGCTAACCCTAGAGTCACGGTATGCTTCTTTATCCCGATCTCATATCTTACAACTCAAATCAGATCTTCAAAACATGAAAAAGAAATCAGACTCTGTAGATTTGTACATGCAAAAGCTTAAATCTCTTCGCGACAAACTTTTAGCCTCTTCTGTTAAAATCGATGATGAAGACATGCTTCTTTATGCCTTAAATGGCCTCCCTGTTGAATACAATGGTTTTCGATCTTCTCTTCGTCCTCATACCACTCCTATCAGTTTCACTGATTTACACGTTTTATTAAAAGCTGAAGAGCAAATGTAAGACTCTCAAAACTCTTCTACTGGTTCTGAATCTGGGCTTCCTACTGCCTTTTACTCTCAAAACAATTTTAATCCTGCAAGAGGTCATGGTGGTCGATTTGGTTATTTTCCTCGTGGTGGTGGTACATCCAATTTCTCTGGTCGTTCTGGTTTGAGAGGTGGTCGTTTTGACCACAACAGGGGGCGATCTGGCTCTCGAGGAGGTTATGGTCAAAACCCTAATCGGGGCGGCGGCCGAAACAACTCTTCATCTTATTCTGGTAATACCAACTACAATAGTCAAGGATCTGCTTACAACAAAAATGGGAGAGCACCTATTACTTGTCAGATCTGTGGTGTTGATTATCATTCAGCACTTGATTGCTGGCACATAATGGATTTTGCATATTAGGGAAAGACTCCACCAGATCAACTTGCTGCTCTAACTGCTGCACCTCAATCTCAGGGAGTCTGTCCTACCTACTGGCTTACAGACACAGGTGCCTCTTCTCATATGACTGGTGAATTTAAAAATCTCTCTCTCTCAGAACCTTATCAAGGTCAAGAACAAGTCACTATTGGTAATGGTTCTGCTCTTTCAATACAAAACTCTGGTACTGCTCATCTCTCAACTTCAAATTGTTCTTTAAAACTTTCTAATACTTTACATGTACCTGATCTATCTACTAATTTGCTATCTGTTCATAAATTATGTGCTGAACATCATGTTAGATTTATATTTGATGCCAAAACATTCCGTATTCAGGATTTGGCAACGGACAAAATTTTATTCAAGGTTTTGAGTAAAAATGGTCTATATCCCATTCAGTCCCAGTCTTCTTCTTAGTCTACTCCTCAAGCCTACCTGGGTCAACAAGTCAAGTGCCCTTTGTGGCATTCACGTCTGGGCCATCCCTCCAATGAAGTGTTATCAAAATATGTCAAATGCTCTAAGTCTGCTGCTTCTACTTTGTGTGAATCTTGTCTTGCTGGAAAAATTACTAGACTCCCATATGAACAATCATCTACTGTTTTCACTAGACCTTTACAAATGATACACTCTGATGTTTGGGGTCCCTCTCCAACCAAATCTTATCATGGCTTTAGATACTATGTCTTGTTTATTGATGGATTCTCTAAGTTTACTTGGTTATTTCCTTTGCACAACAAGTCTGAAGTTGCTACTACTTTTCCTAAATTCAAATCATTTGTTGAGAAATTACTTGGTTGTTCTATATCTGTCTTTAGATCTGATGGAGGAGGTGAATACACTTCATTTCTGTTTCAAACTTATTTAAGTAATCATGGTATTGTGCATCAGAAATCATGTCCTCACACTCCACAACAAATGGAGTTTCAGAAAGAAAGCATCGTCACATTGTAGAAACTGCTATCACACTTTTACACAATGCTTCTTTACCCAATTATTTCTGGTATCATGCTGTATCTGCTGCTACTTACTTAATTAACAGAATGCCAAGTGCGAATACATTAAATAAATCTCCATTTGAATTATTGTTTCATAAAAAGCCTGATTATAATATGCTTAAAATATTTGGATGTGCTTGTTATCCTTGTCTAACTCCTTATATCAAATCTAAGTTGTCTCCTAGGACAAAACAATGCACATTTCTGGGCTATGCAGGTGGTTACAAAGGGTATTTGTGCTTTGATAACAGTTGCAATAAATTCTTTATTAGTAGGGATGTAATATTTGATGAATATACTTTTCCTTTTGCTAAAATTAAATCTACTATTTCCTCTCATACTGACTCTTTTGATTACTCTATTCCAGGTGTTGTCCCTCCCCCCACTACGTCCCTCCCCTCGGATACAGTGTCTTTCCCAGACACTTCACAAATTGCTGAGGACACTCCTGGTGTGATGCAACCTGCTGAGGTGGGCTCTGGTTCTGCACAACCAGATACTGCACACTCAGATACTACAGTCCCTGCACACCACCCCACCTTCAGCATTGGAGATGCATCCACTAGTCCAATGATGCCCAATACACACAACCCCATCAATTCTCATCCCATGAGAACCAGAAGTAAGTCTGGAATAACAAAGAAGCAACTCCCCTTTACAGGTTCTGTCACTACTCACTCTGGTTTTCATACTTCACCTACCTCTACTCTTTCTGATCCTTTATCATTCAAAGAAGCTTCATCTCATCCTCAATGGCTTCATGCCATGAGTGATGAATTTGAAAGTCTTCAAAAACAACACACTTGGGATTTGGTGCCTTGTCCTCCCAATGCCAATGTTATTGGCAATAAATGGGTTTTTAGGACTAAGTACAATCCCAATGGCTCTATCTCTCGCTATAAAGCTCGATTAGTTGCCAAGGGGTTCCATCAAACCCCTGGCCTGGATTATACTGAAACCTTTAGTCCTGTGGCAAAACATGCCACAGTTCGTTGTATTCTTGCTTTAGCAGCCACTTTTGGCTGGCCTTTACAGCAACTTGACGTTAAAAACGCGTTTCTTCATGGTGTTCTTCGTGAAACTGTCTTTATGCAACAGCCTCAGGGGTTTATTCACCCTCACTTTCCAAACCATGTTTGTTTACTCAAGAAAAGCATTTATGGGCTTAAGCAAGCCCCCAGAACTTGGTTTGAACGATTTACAAATTATTTGTATTCTTTGGGATTCACTTCTTCTTATGCTGATTCATCTCTTTTCATACGCCATTCAAATGGAAAACTCACTGTTCTTTTATTATACGTTGATGATATCATTTTAACAGGAGATGATACCATTTTTGCTACTCTACTTGTTCAAAATCTTCATCACAACTTTGAGATGACAAATTTAGGCCCCTTAACATATTTTCTGGGTTTGCAAATTGTAAGATCTCATGAAGGCATTTTTATTCATCAAGAGAAGTATATCACTGATATATTACAACGTTTTAACATGTCCAAATGCAAACCCAGCAGTACTCCTTTAGCTGCTGGAATGAAGTATTATTTACTTGACAGTCCTCTTCTATCCAATCCAACAATTTTTCGCCAACTTTTGGGAGCTTTACAATACCTAACATTTAGCAGGCCTGATATTGCTTATTCTGTGAATCATCTCTGCCAATTTATGCATGCTCCTACAGAGAACCATTTAAGTGGTGCCAAACGCATTCTTCGCTACTTACATGGCACTAAGCAAAATGGTGTTTTATATAAACCTGGACACTTGCCTCTTCATGTTTTTACTGACGCTGACTGGGCTGATGATGTTTCCAGTCGGCGCAGTACTACTGGACTTGTTGTTTTCTTGGGCCCAAACCCAGTTCACTGGGCCTCCAAGAAACAAGAAACTGTGGCCCGGTCCTCTACCGAAGCAGAGTATCGTGCCTTAGCTACTAGTGCAGCAGATATTTCTTGGTTTAAAACTCTGTTTCGTGATTTAAAACTACCTATTTCTTCTTCTCCTGTCATCTGGTCAGATAATCTTTCTGCTCTTTCTTTATCATCCAATCTCCTTTTTCACGCACGTACTAAACACATTGAGGTAGATTACCACTATGTGCGTGAAAAGGTTCTAAATCATGAACTTATTGTTGACTTTATTTCTGGTGCAGATCAAGTCGCAGATATATTCACTAAAGCCCTGCTTCCAGCTCAATTTTCTGGTTTTGCAACTAAACTCATGGTGTGTCGCAAACCACCATGAGTTTACGGGGGAATGTTAAAATATATTGATGCAGTCTTGGGCTAAGTTCAGAACTGAAGAAAGCCCAAAGTTATTATTGAAGCCCAAAGTCTACATCACGTGTGAAGCCCAAAACAGTCCAGGCCCATCTTCTATTATAAAACCCTAAAGTATTCTGTGCTCCCGTTTCACTGTATTATTTCCCTTTCTACAGCTGTCTTGTGACCGTTCACGAACGGTCTAGAACCTCTGTATTTAGTCACGGCCTTTAGGGTTTCCTAGGCAATCAATTCAATGAATTAGAAACGTTTCATTTCATCTTCTTTCTACTTTCAGTATTATTGATGTTTTGTTTATCAAATCTCTAGATTTGCTTTCATCAGGTGGTTTAGAGCTCGGATTCGTCAGTTACAGGTTCGGTTTAGTGGGGTTCGAGCCTTTTCTATTCTTGTGGGTTTCTTTTTCAGGATCTATAAAGACAGCTACTGGGTTTGGTTGGGCTTTCTCGAACGAGGGATGTGGTTTTCTTGGTCGGGAACGAATCGGTAAGAGGAAGTGGTGGTGGGTTTCGATTGGAAAATTTCCTCTGTACAAACCCAGACCAAACTAGAGGTAGTAATCGAAGAGTAATTTGCTAGGTTTCGGGAAAAAAATAGGGTGTTGTTGATTCTGCTCTCTGTACCCAGTTGGTTTCCTTGCGGACTTGGGTTTGATTTTTGTCTCCATCTTCTTTATTTTTGAGTGTTGTTCTTGATTGTGAAGGCAATCGAAGAGTTGTGGTTTGCTGGTTTTTTGAAAAAAATTGGTGTGTTGTTGATTATGCTCTCTGTGCCCTGGTGGTTTCCCACAAAATTTACAAATTTGCGAAAATTTGCTTAATTTGATCTTCGAAGACAAAGATTAAAGGCTGCTCTGTGCCCTATTTTAGTTTTTTTGAAAAATGGATACTGTTTGTTTCCCCCTTGTTTGGGCAATGATGAACTTGATCTTTTGAATAGAGGTGTTGAGAAATTTTTACTTTCCTGGCGGGGCAATTAGTTTTGCAGCCATGATAGGTGCAATTTTCTTTACATGTTTTCAATTACAGATATGAGCCTCTTGTGGTTCTTTATTGTTGTTGTGTTGGTGGTGGGGATTCGGTGGTGGTGGCGGTGATGATGGTGTTCCTGGTGCGGGGTGGGGCTGATGATGAAAAAGAACACCAAGAACAACAAGGGGCAAAATAAGTGATACGAGTATTTTTGTAATTAACACCCTTCCAAGGATAGAATGGTAAAAAAAATCAACTTACACCTCCTACTAATTGATTGTACTAGAAGGGTGATACTACCTATGTTTCTTCTCTTTCACCTTACTTGATTTTTTGACACTATTTATTGTGTCACTTTGACCCGGTGATTTGGTTAGCAAAAAGATACACGAATTTAGTAATTTTTGCATGACCTTGTATAATAAATTTTACTCTACAATACTATATAAAAATTGACAAAAAATTACATCGTTTTGATATCCAAATCACTGAGTCAAAATGACCCAACGACGGATAAAAAAAGTCAATCGAAGGGGAAAGAGAAGAAACAGAGGTAGTATCTGTCTACTCTCTATCCACTTGCATGAGGTTAGTTGTTTTTGACAGGAAATATCTGCATTTAACCATAATATAGGAGTAATTGTATTTTAACCATAATGGAGGGGTGAAAAATGATAGCCTAACAAAAGGTCCTCCATGTTTTGAGTAAGTCAAATAATAGCGAACATGAAGGTACCAACACGGAAGCAGTGACCGTCGTATGTGGACAAGGGATAGTCCAACCATGCGGGCAGCCCCGCACTCCCACTATAGCACACCATATCCCCCATCCACGTATACATACATGCACTCATCCATACATACAACATCATCATCATTAAGCGGCAAACCGACTCCATCCCTCTACAATCCTCTCTCTGTGTATATATGGTCCATTTTCTTTCTTCAATTCAAATCAAACCTACCACAATTTGTCCATCTTTACATCACCAGTTCACACACAGGCAGAAACATTCTAAAAACACATATCTCTCTAATGGGTGAACAGGTATTACTACTAACCATTACTAACCTTATATCAAAGCCTGTTCTTCAATGATGATTTACTCTAGAAATCACCAATTAATCACTACTCACTCCAACTTTCTTCTTGATTTTGTTTGTTTTTATTTAGAAAGTCGCAGCTCCTGCAGTAAAGAGTGGAGCAGAGGAGAAGAAACCCGCCGCAGCCGGGACAACCACCGTTGTGTTGAAGCTGGACTTGCACTGTGAAGGCTGCGCACAGAAGATCAAGCGCTCCATACGTCACTTGAGTGGTATGTTCATTTTTCCGGCGATGGTTACTCTGCGCATCCCTGCGTATGTTAGTTACTAATTTCTTGTTTTGATGGATTTCAGGTGTGGAAAGCGTGAGGGCGGATCTCGCCACCAACAAGCTTACCGTCACCGGTAAAGTGGACCCCACCAAGGTGAAGGAGAAGGCCGAGGAGAAGAGTCACAAGAAGGTCGATATTATCTCTCCCCTCCCACCCGAAAACGACTCCTCCCCCGTCTCTGCCGACAAGAAACACGACGAGAAATCGGACAAGAAACCGGACGAGAAGAAGTCCGATGATAAACCGAAAGCTGTAGCTGTAAGCACGGTGCTTCTGGGAATCAGTTTACACTGCGAAGGATGCAGCCACAAGATTAAGCGCGTCATCTCCAAGATTAAAGGTCAGTGACAATTTCTAGTACTGCCTCTGTTGCTTTATAAACAACATATTTTGTCAACTTTAACCCAGTAAATTGATTAGCAAAACGATCCGATAAATTTGTCATCTTTGCATAGTGGTGTAGAGTAAAGTTCACTCTACAACACATTGAAATTTGTTAAAAAAAATATCGTTTTGCTATCTAAATTACTGAGTCAAAGTGACGTAACTACGAGTAAAAAGTCAAACCATAATATTCTCGAAGAAACGGAGGTAGTACTTCCCTAAAATGTGACGTTGTGGAATGGCAATTTTGTATTTTCATATGCTAACAGTAGTTTTATTTTTTATACCGGCAGGAGTACAAATGGTGACAATCGATGGTGCAAAGGACTTGGTCACGGTGAAAGGAACGATGGACGTGAAAAACCTCACCTCCTATTTAAAAGACAAATTGAAGCAGGCCGTTGAGGTTGTGCCGCCAAAGAAAGAGGCGGCAGTTGCTGGTGGCGACGATAAAAAAGCAGCGGTAGTTGGTGGAGGAGATAAAAAGCCGACGGAGGAAAAAGCTAGCGGAGGAGAGAAAAAGATGGACGGTGTCACTGCTGCAACTAGTGAAAAGAAAGAAAGCGGAAAGGGCGAGGAGAAGAAGGTAACTTTTGATTTACCAAAAGAACAGCCTAAAACTACTGGTGGAGATGTGAACAAAGCTGAGGGACCAAAGACTGAGGTGGTGAATAAAATGGAGTATGGCGGATACTCTCTTTATTCGTATTATACTGCTCCAATACAAAGTCAGGCATTCGTAGAGCAGGGTCATGGTGTGCCTACTTACAATCAAGGATACGTTAATCCTGGTTATGGTCAAGAATTTCATAATCATGGTTACATGGAGTATTCGCGCCCGCCTCCACCTATGCCGGTTTACGCACACGCTCCTCCAGAGATGTTCATCAGCGACGAGAACCCTAATGCGTGCTCAGTTATGTAACTAAAATACGAGATAATTATCCAAAATTTTCACGGATCATGGGTGCGAAAAGTGTAAATAGTTGGGGGTGCATGACATGATTGATATTGGTATACTGTAGAGGTCATAAGATGTTCCCGTTTTGTATTTGTTTATTTATGAGATTACGGTGGAATTTACTTAATACTACTTAGTACTAGTTGTTTAGGTGGTGTTCAATGGGCTTAATTGAATACTAATCCAATTTTGATTTCTTTTTCCATGTATCTATAATTGAATGGACTCAGGAAATGTTATGTTGAATGAGAAGGAGAGAGAAACAAATACATTCTTTTCTAGATTGAACAAGTAATTTGTTTTGAGGGTATGAACAAGTAAATTTTAGATATAAACTCGACAGATATTTGTCACCATCTCATTCATTATAAGGAACTGGTTCTTACAAAGCTAATAATAATGCATACGGGGCCACTGATTAATTGTGTGCTTGTTATAGCAATTTCATGAGAGTTGGGAAAGTCATGTATGTTCAATTCTCTTCACTTCTTGGTGAGAGTGATTTACCTTCAGTCGTGTTTTATCTGAAACTAAGCTTAGAAAAAATAAATGTGAATGGCTACGGTTAAAGCTACGGTAGCAAATTGCCTTGTGTGTATCTAGAAGAGGTCTAGCTGGTGGCCCAGCACTCTTGGAGTGTTGATGTAGTGGTAAATATTGTCTTTCGGTCAGTTTCGTATTCATTGTTTTTTTAATTTTTTTTTTGGCAGTACATTGTTTTTTTTAATTAGATGTTAATGATGCAACGAAATTTTCCTTCTTTACTTATTTTTAGGACAACCCCGAAGGCCCGAAGTACAACAAATCCTTGTCTGGGAACCTTTGAAAAGGCTCAAACCTTCTAATGATGCGTGGTGGGTAGCTTGCGAAGATTTTAACGAAAATAGTTTCTATTACTGAATATGAAGGTAGAAGCATGCCAAGTAGGAATCTCATGCAAGCTTTTTCTGATGTGTTACAAGACTGTAATCTTGTGAACTTGGGTTTGATGGTTACATTTTTACTTGGTCAAATGGATGAACACAACGTTAAGAAATGATTAGACAGGATAGTAGCAAACGACATATATGGAGAGATATGTACGATGCTGCAGCGGTTGTACACCTTCAGGCCTCGGTTTCCGATCGAATGCCCTTATTAATTAAACCCGAGGAAACCAACTCAGCATATCAATGAAAAAATACGAAATTCAAGTTCTCTGCCCAATGGGTCAGGAAGGAGGATTGCAGCCATGTTATTGGCTTATTGCAGCTTAGAAGAGAGTTCATTGTCCTATTGATATACAATCATTCCAGCAGAAAGTCCAAACTGTTGGCACTGAATTACAAAATGGAGCAGAAAGAGAAACAAATTCAAAGGGTCTGCAAAACATAAAGTGAGAAGATTGAGAAAACGAGAAAACGTGTAAGAGTATAACCAGCAAAAAATAAAGATGTTAGAGCACCAGCTAAATGAAATTTTGCAAATTGAAGAAATAAAATTGCGACAACTTTCAAGAACCACGTGACTTAAGAAGGGTGACAAGAATCTATACTATATACTATTTGAGAATGTCTTCTTCAGCTTTGTCTGAGGAATTGGAATTTCAATTAATTAATATTGTAGTTAAAATGTCAAAATTTAAATGTTGACGCTGAAATTGAAATTTAAAAATGGTGCTCAAGTGGCATGGTTGTATCTTGGAAAATTGAAACTAAGTCAAAGAAATCATAAATTGCAATGGGATTGATATGGTATACAAATGGCATCAATATAAAGCTAGTATACAAATGGTAGCAGAACGTTTTATCTAATACAAGTGGGGTTTATGTCTCCCTACCTTCTGGGTAGGTATTTTCAAAAAAAAAGTTGAACTCGTCCATTGGTGGTTTAAATCCTGAGGTGTTTGGCGTCCACCAAGTACCAACAATTCCCGCCAAGCGCGATTAAATATTTTTCGTTCTTTATCGGATATGGTACTGAGGCTAGAGAACACCGATTCGATCCTGCAAGAAAGATAGGACGGTTTGAAGTGTTCGAAGATGAAAGCCAATCAGAACGTTGATGGCGTTTCTCCTTCATCCGACATCTAAAATTTTCCAGGAAGGAAGTGCTCGAGAATTAACATTGAGAGCTTCCAGTGGCAGGGGAATCCGAGTCTTGGATATTGTTGGATTACTCTCTAAAATTGAAACTGAAATACTAAGTATTACTGCGTATGTCCCGCCATGTTCTTCCTAGTGCACTTATAGCCACACGGTTAAAATCGTCAAGCAAAGCACAAGTTTAGTGGGTGACTTTGTAAGAATCAAATTTTGCTTGGTAGGAATCAGCTCTCTTCACAATTTTGATAAAGGGTAAAAGACAATAACCTCCCCGTAATATGATGAAAATACACTTTGGTCCCTTGACGTTTAAATAATTCAACTTTACACTCTTGTAACTTACGGACTCTAACGGCTGTATAGAAAAGACAATCCTACCCCTAACATTGGAGCAAAATTACAACTCCATATAATCCATTCTTTACCTTTTTTACCTCATTTTTAACCTTAATCCCTCTATCTCTTCCCCTCCTTCTTCTTCTTCTTCTTCTCTCCGCCATTGGATCCAATCACATGGAATGTTGGTGTCTTTGTGATCAAATGTGTTCTCTCCCTTCCTCTCTCTGTCGGCCGACAATACTCAAGACCGCCCACTCCACCACACCGGAGAAGAAGCGACAGCATGAGGAGTTCTACCATTACCGCCATCTCCAACCCAAAATCACGTCGCCAGATCCGGGAGAAGAAGAAGTTTGATGTCTTGATTGAGGATGTACCCAGCAGTGTTGGAATCGCGACGATTAAGGCGGTGAGGTCATTGAATAGATTGGTGTTGAAGGAGTTAATCGAGGGTTTGCCGAAGAAGTTCAAGGAAGGAGTTTCGAAGGACGAGGCTGAAGAAGAGAAGAAACAGTTGGTGCTAAAGTCGTCACTGCTTAGAGACTACTACTAGTCCCATGTATGATGGTAATTTTTATATGAACTTTTGACAGATTACCCCCTCGCAGTTTTGCCTCTCTGATACTTAGCTACATGTATTATTAGTTTTACCACTTATCGTCTATGCAGTTTGTAAAATTGGGACATCGCGCTTCAATATAGTAACGGACGTTAATTTTTGGCTGCTAGTGGCTGTTAACCCCATTTAAATGAGGTCAAAAATAGTCTTTCTAGTTTTTTCCTTTTTTCTTTTTTTGTTCCTTTCAATTGCTTCTTCATCTTCTCATCTTCTTTGTCTATTCTCTTCTGCCCCATCTTCTAATCTTCTTCATTCTCTCTGCCCAAATTTCTCTCTTTCTATCTTCCACTCTGCTTATCGCCATCAAACCCACCCATCTCTCCCCTCCATCACCATAGACCACACCGCCACAAACCAGTGGCGCGCACAGGGGGTGGCGGAGGGGGGCCGCGGCTCCCGCAAAGTTTTGAAAATTCTACTTAAACGCCCTAATATTTTTAGAATTTATAGAAATATAATACATTTTGGCCCCTTCAAAATTTTCGATTTTCACATTAGTCATTTTTCATATGACTTGGCCCCTACTCGATAAGAATTATGCGTCTGCCACTGCCACAAACCCACCCAAAGACCCACGTACACACCCAATTCAAGACCCCAGACCCACCCCGAAGTGAATCAACACTTAAATTCTCTCCACCGCATAACTACAAATAACAAGTTGAAGGTTCATTTGTGCTCAAAAACTGGTGGTTCTGGGTTCTGGTAGTGCGGGAGAGCTTTTGGTTTGGGGTCGCGAGTTTTCATGGAGGAGGAATTGAAGAGAGAGAGGTAGCGAGAGAGAGATCGGGGTCTCCTGTTTTTGGTCTTGGCTCGCGTTCGATTTGATAAAAGCTCGTTCATGTTTGATTCGATTAATTAATCAAACAAACTGAAACACTAAAATGTGTTCGTTTCTTAAACGAGCCGAACACGAGCCGAACAAGAGCCTCATTTGTTAGTGTTTGCGAACAAATTATAGTAGTGTGTGTGTGTGTGTGTGTGTATAGTTAGAAGAATATGAAATTATTTGTCATTTTTATGAATACTTTCTTAAATTCAAACGCAATTAGGGTAGAATATCTATATATATATATATATAAAAGCAGACATGTGCCGAGAAGAAATATGGAACCGACATTTGGCATGTTATGATTATTATAATTAGGACACATGTCTTGCCATGTCATCATGAGTTTAAATTGTCCAATGACATTTTGGCATGTAATGCATGACTCATCATATATGCATTTATTTTTCCGTTACAAATATAAAGAGAGTAATGACAACAATTACTACACATCTAAGGTATTAACTTTGAAAATATGTATACAGAGTTTATTATAAACTATTTTTAATAATTAAGTTGGTGCATATTTATATATGTGCACCTAAGGTAATAAATTTTAAAAATGTGTATTAAAAAGTAATGCATATTATAAATAATTTCTAATAATTGAATTCGTGCATATTTATAGTGTGCAAAACGAGAAAATCTATTTTACATGTTCAATATATAAAAATTAAAACTACAAAAATTTGTTATGATGTATTATGCATAAAATGAACGACTCGTCATATATGCATTTATTTTTCCGTTACAAATATAAAGAGAGTAATGACAACAATAACTACTTATCTAAGGTATTAACTTTTAAAATATGTATACAGAGTTTATTATTAACTCTTTTTAATAATTAAGTTGGTGCATATTTATATATGTGCACCTAAGGTAATAAATTTTAAAAATATGTATAAAAAAGTAATGAATATTATAAATAATTTCTAATAATTTAATTCGTGCATATTTATATTGTGCAAAACGAGAAAATCTATTTTACATGTTCAATATATAAAAATTAAAAATACAAAAATTTGTTATGATGTATTATGCATAAAATGAACGACACTGTCTGGCAGGAATTTTAAATTGTCCAATGACATCTTCGCATGTGACGGATGACTCATCCATATATACATTTATTTTTCTATTACAAATATGAAGAGAGTTAGTACAAGTATTCTACATAGATAAGGTCTTATATATTAAAAATATGTATGAAAAGATAATGAATGTTATAAACAATATTTAGTCATTTACTTTGTTTATAAATATATATATATATATATATGTGAAAATAAGAGATAAAATCTACCTTATACGTTTAATATATAAAAACTAAAATTATATAACTTTTTTTATGAAGTGCTATGAAAAAAATGAACTGGCCATTGGTGATGGTAAGTCAAATTCTTCTTCTACACATAAATTCTTTATTTGCTTTACCATTTAAACAAGATAAGTAAAACTCTATATTATTTGTCTTTCAAATATAGCTATTGAATAATTTAAACTCTCTATTGTTTATCTTTTAAATTTAAGCTTACATGAACATTTGATCAGGAAAATATTTTGCATATCATGTTGCTCCCCAACTTTAAATTCTCAAGGCTTATTTATCATTTAAATTCGTTTGTGACAGGTTTATTGTAGTAATACATAGAAAGTATTTAAATGTTTGACATGCGTATAATTATGCACGCAAAGTTCAGAGAATTACACCTTATTAACGTGTACACAAAAGTTAATTGTCAATCAAATTTGGTATAATGTATATAGTGTTCATCAGCAAAGTCAAATGACGATGTGTGATATATGTTTAGACATTTTTGAACATATTGTTCATTTTAAACATGTACTCCCTCCGTTCCTCCAGGTTCTTCAAAAAATTATACGGGTATTAAATGGGCCTAGCGATTTAGTTAGCAAAACGATGCAAGAATTTGATAATTTTTTGTGTTATTGTAGAGCAAAGTTTACTCTACGACACCATGAAAAACTTACCAAATTCTTGCATCGTTTTGCTAACTAAATTGCTATGCCCATTTAATACCCGTATAATTTTTTGCAAACCTGGAGGAACGGAGGGAGTACCTATTGTTCATTTTAAACTTTTCCACCTTACATTTTGTAATTAACATAGTCAAATTTATAATTGCATACACATTTCTCTATTTTGGCCATGAGTATTAAATTGATACAACAAGCTTCATATTTGTTGCCTTGACACAAGTTCTTTACTTCCTAAGTTATCAATTTTTTATCACCATAGAATCGAAGGGTTATTGGCATAGCATGTTTTTCCATAATTTCTTTCTTTTTCTCCTATATTTTATGCACTAAGAAAAAGTAACATCTAATTGCATTTGAAATTCATCCATTAACAATTATAATTAATAAAATAATAGTTATTATTATTATAAAAATATTTAATATTAGTATTATTTTTATTATATACGTTTCAAATTTAATAGAAAAGAGATTTCAATGCCAAAATAAAGTGCGGGTGTACTTCAAATAATATTATACGACATATACCATGCCTACGTTGATAATGGAAATTTCTAAAATAAAAAATTACTTAAAGTGTAAGTAATTTAGTGCGGAAAGTACTAATTCTCCACACGATTATATTAAATGACTACCATATACTATTGGTTTTTGAGAATTACAAGCTAGGTTGTAACTCGGAATTTCATGTAGGGGCTTAAAATCTTCTACCACAAAGCTAGTGCCCATTTTCCTTAACCTACGCTATTTTATGAGGTAGATACGTTTATACTTTCTAAACCTTTTAAACCCTGAATTTTACTTTATATTTAGTGACTACAATAATTTTTTAAATTTTCTTATATTTAGAATCAACTTTTTAGGAAAAAGATTACTTACCTCGAAAATATTACATTTTCTAAAAAGTTATTGTTTACGTTTTAGACAGGAAAAAGCTTACTTTTCTTCTATTTAACTCGGCGTGAAATTTATTTCGAGAATAAAGGGTTATATTAGTACAAGTTTAGAGAACACAAAAAAATGTTGTTTCAGAGAAGAAAAAAATGTATCTGAAAAATGTTAAAACAAAATAATAAAAATAAAGCTTTCCATAACTCAGAAATAGACAAAAAATCGTATGAAATTTGGTAAAGAAAGCAGAGTCTTTTGTGGTTGTTGAGAATTACATCATACAACTAGATTTGAACCGTACCTCATGCAGGGGCTTCACACGCTCTACCACTGAGGCAGCAACCATTTGCGAGAGAGCGGAGTCTTATTGATTACTAGCTCGAGAATCTATTTGTAGAGAAAATGTTTATTTAGAACACAAAAAGGTAAGCATAGACATGACATTTCTTTATCTTATTCACTATGCATAAACTGGTTTGTTGTTTCTGCAAGTTATTAAAGAACTATAAAACATATATTTTTTTTTAAGATAATTAGAAACAAAAAGATAATTTTACTCATAACAAATTCATTCTGATAAATTAAAAATAATAGTAAGATAAAAAAAACTTCAATTTTTATGCATATTCAACAGCCATATTCCTATAAATAACAATATATGGTTGTTCCTATAACTATCAAGAGAATTTTTTACTTAGTGTGCAAATAACGATCCCGCGCGTAAGCGCGGGGTAACGCCTAGTAACGAATAAAAGAAGAACATGAGTATTTTACGTGGTTCGCTAGCAAAATATTTACTAGCTACATCCACGGCAGAAAAGCACTATTTATTCACTTAAGATAAATTACACTTAGATTATTGCATATGAAACTAGGAGCCCAAGTAGTACTTATATAGTTCTAAGAAAAGCTCCTCGTACATGTGTCAGCCCCATGTTTCCAATCTTGATATGGAAATAATTCCTAACAATTGCTAATTCAATTGTTACCTAATTAATTCTTAACATTTTGCTACTTTTGACTTTTCAACTCAAGCAAATTTGTTTCTATAGTTGCCTTTGACTTTTAATTCAAGACACCTCCTCAACAAATCTCCACCTTGACTTGAATTCTCTCGTTTTTCTAGTTTGACCTCTTAATTGGAATTGAAAAAGACAATTTTATCATTTATGATACCATTATTATTTACTTAACATTTTGTTATTTTACTATATAAGAATCAAAATGGATGATTTGTGTATGGTCGTTCGAGAAAGACTTCGCCTTGCTGCAGATTCCCAAATGAATAGGTTGAGGTGGAGACGGATGTCAAGACGGTGGTGGATGCCATCAATAACCGAATCGATTCGAAGAATCCCCGATCAGAGCTTGGTGATGTACTTGAAGAATTCTGGTCTCTATCTAGAAGTTTCCAAAAAAGTCACCTTTAACCATGTAAAGAGGGAAGCAAATACAGTGGCACACGCTCTAGCGAAGTTCGGTTTGAATTGTCCTAACAAGCATGTTTGACTTGGTTTTAACCCAATATGGGTCAATGATCTTCTTCTTAATGATGTAAAGGAGCTCTCTACTTCTATTATTTCAGTTTAATAATAAGAAGTTTTTTCCTAAAAAAATGGATGCTTTGAGTCTATCGTTGGCAAATAGTGCATGTTTCTATATCAATGTGCTAGGGAGACGAAAAACCGAACAAAAATTTGAACAAAAACTGATGTGGTATATACCACATCAGCATATGTCTGATTATCACCTAAATTTATTCTTTCTTTTTCCTTCATAATCTTCACCCGAATTTTTATTAAAGATGTCATACACTTCACTTTATGTTCAATTTTTTGTAGAAAGTTTTGTTCACCTATACTTTTTCTTTGTTATTTGTTGTCTTTACGCATTTTATCGGAGGTAATAGCAACATGATATTTTAATTCAAAAATTATACATTATTAAATTTATCCAAGAAAAATAAAGTTCGTCGAGCAGAATTTGAGCCTGTAAACGAGCTAGTTAAACGAGCCACGAGCCGAACAACGAACAACTCGAGCCCTAAACGAGTCGAACTCAGACAAGGTTTTTTTTTTCGACTCGAGTTCGTGTTCGAATCGTTTGAAAACCAAGTTAAACGAGTCAAACTCAAACAAGAGATATTTGGTTCGGCTCGGCTCATTTACAACCCTAGCAGAGAGATTGAAGAATCGATGTTAAATTCGTGATGGTGGGTTTCCGTGGGATGTGGGTTTCTGGGTGGGTTCGAGAGGGAGCAATTGAGAGATAAAGGGCGAGAGTTGAGAGAGTAGAAAAGAAGAAGAGAAGATACATAATACAGAGGGACGCGACGGAAGAAGAAGAAGTCGAAGAAGAGATGAGGAAAACTAAAAGGAAAAAGGAAAAATAAAGAAAATACCATATTTCCTCCTTTTAAAGTTTGAAAATACTAAAATACCACCCATTCATCTAACGAAACTTAATGGTGTTAGTCAATTTGACCTCGGTGTCCCAATTTTACAAACTGCATAGATGATAAGTGTTAAAACCAATACTGCATGTAGGTAAGTGTCAGCGAGGCGAAACTGCAAGTGATTTTTCTGTCAAAAATTATTTTTATCTTCTACTCAGTTTTGTGCATTTTCTTCTCTTTCTTAGTACACTTGTACCCAGATCTGAATGGAATTTCGTGAAATTGAAACTCAAGTTTGATCAATAATTATTACTCCATTTTGTTAATCCCAATTCTTCATTCTTATTCAATCCCAAGAGTGTTTCTTGATTTGTGTTCTTGTTCTTGTCCATCAGGTGTTGGCTTAAATACCCAGCTGAGTTGGGTACTTCAATCCCGTTCCAGTATTACTCTTCACGCGAATGGTTTGTTCACTTCCGTTTGTGTTCTTGTCCATCAAGTGTTTGCTAAAATGCCTAACAGAGTTGGGTACTTTCATATTTATGCTTGTCTTATATCCATGTGTCCTTTTCTATTGTGAATGTATGAGTTTACTTTGTGTTGAACTTTTGGGTTTGGTTGTGGTTGTGGAGAGATTATGCCATTCAATTGTTGGTTTTTATTGAATATATTAGAGATTTTGGGTTTATTTGTCTTTTACTAAAAGTAGTTTTCTATATGTTAGGGTGCTTTTATGTAATTTCTTGTTCCTGCTCTAGTTAGTCTAGTCAGCTTCTAGTGTGTCATGACAAGTGATGTGGCAGCAGCTGATTGGTTACCTTGAGTGATGACTGGACGTTTATTAGGGTTAGTTATTCACTTTCCCATTTTTTGAAGTTCAATTGAATGAAAGAAGCTCTCTGAACTTTCCCTCTTTTTTCTTCATCTTCTTCATATTTGATTCTCTGTGTTAGGCAAATGGCTGTATCAATTCTGATATGGTATTAGAGCGCTCGCTTCCTGCGATTTTGCATCTCTTTGTCCTTTGATTTCTCTTCTTTGGATCATCTCTTATTGCCTCGGAGCATTTCTAGGGTTCGCGTACATGGCGACCTCTCCAGACACTCCGATGACGCAAATTTATCAATCCTCTCCGTATTATCTTACCAATTCAGATAATCCAGGTATCAATTTGGTTTCTCAGCTCTTAACTGGTGATAATTTCAACACTTGGTTCAGATCTATGACTCTTGCTCTTGAGGCTAAGAACAAACTCGCCTTTGTTTCTGGCTCTTTGTTACCTCCTGATCCTTCGGATTCATTATACTCTTTGTGGAAACGATGTGATAGCATTTTTATCTCGTGGTTACTGAACTCAGTTTCAAGAGATATTACTTCCAGCATAGTTTATTCTGCCACTTCATTTGATATTTGGCATGATCTTATTGAACGATTTTCTCAGAAGAATCGTCCACGAATTTATCAATTGAAGAAAGCACTTGCTAGTTTAAGGCAAGATGCCATGACAATCACCATGTATTTCACTAAATTTAGGAGTTTATGTGAAGAATTGAGCAACTATAAGGTTGGTGCTATGTGCTCTTGTGGTGGTTGTCACCAATGCTCTTGTCACGTTCTTCATAAACTGATGCTTGAAAAACAAGAAGACTTGGTTATGAATTTTCTCATGGGCCTGAATGATGGCTACACCTCTTTAAGGTAACAAATTCTATTGACAAAACCTCTTCCTCCGATGAACAAAGTGTTTTCTCAAGTTCTACACCAAGAAAAACAAAGAGAAATTAGTTTGGGGTATACTGTAGGCCAGATGGCTATGATGTCTCTTACCAATTCATCCACATCCACTTATGCTAATGCAGCCTCATCTACTACTAGATTCAACAGGCCTAAATCTGTTTGTTATCACTGTGGGGGTTCAGGTCACATCAAGGAGAAGTATTGTAAGTTAGTTGGATATCCACCAGGTTTCAAAGGGAAAAACTATACTTTTGTGTCATCTTCAATACCCTCAGTGAAGCTTCATCCACAAGCTCACAATGTTAGCACAAGTACACAATCCCCTGCATCACCTCCACATATGTCTCAATCACAACGTAAGCAAGTAATGCAGTATATTAATCAACAAAAGCATGGTACTATCTCTACCTCTTTATATGTGTCTCATGACAGTCCCATGCATCAGTATGGATCTTCTCAGGACTCCTCTTCTCAATACTCTTTTATGGCTTCTGAGTTCCTATTCTTTTCAATCATTGTTATGTGACTCCAAACTTTTTGTCTGTTTCTTGGATAATAGACAGCGGAGCTACTGACCATATGTGTCATGACATTTCATTTTCTGACAGTTTTGTGCCTGTTTCTAACACCTATGTTTACCTACCTACTGGAGGCAAAGCTGAAGTACATCACATTGGTACAGTCAAACTTTCTGAATCTCTGGTGTTATCACAAGTTCTTCATATACCTACTTTTTCTTTTAATCTCTTATCCACGTCCCAATTAGCTCAGTCCCATCATTGTGAGTTTATTTGTGAAGCCACTGGTTGTCTCATTAGAGATAAACAAAAGAAACAAGATGGTCTATATTTGTTTTCTTCATCAGCTTTTGTGCCTTTCATTAGAGATGCTGTTCTGCATTCTGCTTCTACATGGCACAACAGACTTGGTCATCCCTCCAACACCAAGCTTACTTCCTTACTTAAGAATATGAGACATTCTAATTCTTTTCTTCCTCCTTGTATGGTTTGTCCACAAGCTAAACAAAGGAAGCTAAGTTTTCCCTCTCATGGTCATATTACATCTGAATTGTTTCAGCTTACTGATGTTGACACTTGGGGACCTTACAGAACTCCTACTTATGATGGTTTCAAATACTTCTTTACCATTGTTGATGATCACTCCAGGGTAACCTGGGTACACTTAATGGTTCATAAGTCTGATGACACAACTATTTTACCCAATTTTTGTACTATGGTACATACACAATTTGGATCTAAAGTTCTTAAAATTAGAAGTGATCAAGCTCCAGAACTTAAACTTCTGGATTACTTTGGTTCTAATGGTATTTTGCACCAATACAGCTGCATAGAAACTCCAGAACAGAACTCTTTGGTGGAAAGAAAGCATCAACACCTCTTGAATGTGGCTAGGGCTTTAAGGATTCAATCCTATCTACCTATGAAGTTTTCGGGTGATTGTGTGATGACAGCTGCATTCCTCATTAACAGACTTCCCACAAAGGTACTTCACAAATCACCTTATGAAGTTTTGTTCAAAGCTGCTCCAGATTATCATTCTTTTAGAACTTTTGGTTGCCTATGTTATGTCTCTACCTTGACTCATGGTAGAACAAAATTTGACAATAGAGCCAATCTTGGTGTTTTTCTTGGTTATGTTTATGGAATGAAAGGGTATAAGGTTTATGTTTTGGAAACTGGTGCTATCACAGTTTCAAGGACTGTTACATTTAATGAAAATGTGTTTCCTTTCAACAATTCCATCACTGCAACTACAATCCCTGGTAATAATTTTGTATTACCAGTGGTGGATTCTGACACAGATTCACCAACACCATTTTTTGAAGCTTCTCCAGTAGATCAGTCTACATCTCAGCCTTCCCCTCTTCCTAATGATGATGATACAGGTCCTACACCTGCAGAAGTGACAAGTGTGACTGTTTCTCAATCTACAAGGCCTAGAAGGGTTATTAAGCCACCTTCACACCTTCAAGACTATATTGTTAATGATCCAAATTTATCTTCCCAAGTTTCTACAGTTTCTAGTTCTAAATATCAGCATTTCTTGGCACAAGTTTATAGTGCTAAAGAACCAGCTTCTTATCATGAAGCATCTAAGGATCCTAAATGGGTTCAAGCAATGAAGACTGAAATTGATGCTTTAGAAACAAATCATACTTGGGTTCTCACCTTATTGCCACCTGGACATGATGTGGTAGGGTGAAATGGGTCTATAAAATCAATCACAAAGCTGATGGCATTGTGGAAAGATACAACGCAAGGCTTGTAGCTAAGGGTTACACTTAAACAGAAGGGGTGGATTTTACAGACACATATTCACCAGTAGCCAAGTTTCCCACCTTGAAGTGTTTGTTAGCTCTTGTTGCCTTGTATGACTGGCATTTAATGAAATTAGATGTCAATAATGCATTTCTTCATGGTGATTTAATGGAGGAAGTTTATATGCAAGTTCCCCAGGGCTACACACCACCTGCTATGATTTTTCATGAAGATGGCACTTTAGTTTGCAGACTCCAAAAGTCTTTGTATGGCTTAAAGCAAGCTTCAAGACAGTGGTATAGAAAATTTTCAACTTCCCTTGTTTCTCTTGGTCTCAAGCAAAGCATGTCAGATTATACTATGTTTGTGTTAAAAAAGGTGGACTCCTTCACTGTTCTACTTGTTTATGTAGATGACATAGTCTTGGCAGGAGATAATTTTCAGATACTGGAAACTTTGAAGGGTGAACTCAATAAGCAATTTCAACTCAAAGATCTTGGTCCTTTGCAGTTTTTCCTTGGTTTTCAAAATAGCCGAGAATGATATTGGTATTACTTTGTGTCAGAAGAAATTTGCATTGGATGTCCTTCAGTTAAGTGGTTATGCCCAATGCAAACCTGCTTCTGTTCCTATGTGTCAACCTCAAATTACAGCAGCACGCAGAACAGTACTTGTCTTCTTCAGAAAGTAGCTCTTACAGAAGCATTATAGGGAAGCTGCTTTACTTGTGCAGCTCCAGGCCAGATCTGTGTTATAATGTTCATAAGCTTTCTCAATATGTCTCCATTCCTTCTGCAGAACATGTTAAGGCTTTACACCACATCTTAAGGTATCTCAAGGGAAATGTTGATCAAGGTTTGCTATTTCCTTCACAGAATTCTCTTACCTTGAAGCTCTTCTCAGATTCAGATTGGGGTGGATGTATTGATACCAGAAGGTCTACTAGTGGTTATTTGGTTTATTTGGGAGATGCTTTGGTTTCATGGAAATCCAAGAAGCAGAAAGTGGTTTCTAGGTCCTCTGCAGAAGCAGAGTATAGAAGTCTAGCTGTTGCTACTTGTGAACTTCAGTGGTTCCTCTTTCTCCTAACTTATTTTCACATTGTCCTCTCCAACACTCCTGTGATTTACAGTGACATCAACTCAGCAATTCAGATTGCAGAAAATCCAGTCTTCCATGAACGCACCAAACACATAGAGATGGATCAGCATATAGTCATAGAGTTGGTTGCCAAAAAGGTATTGAAGCTCATCTTTGTTCATATTTCCCATCAATTGGCTGATGCTCACCAAACCCCTTCCATCACCAGCTTTCAAGTTTCTCAGGTCCAAGTTGGGAGTGCTCAATGTCCACTCTCCAACTTGAGGAAGATGTATTGAATATATTAGAGATTTGGGGTTTATTTGTCTTTTACTAAAAGTATTTTTCTATATGTTAGGGTGCTTTTATGTAATTTCTCGTTCTTGCTCTAGTTCGTCTAGTCAGCTTCTAGTGTGTCACGACAGCTGATTGGTCACCTTGAGTGATGACTGGACGTTTATTAGTGTTAGTTATTCACTTTCCCATTTTGTGAAGTTCAATTGAATGAAAGAAGCTCTCTAAACTTTCCCTCCCTTTTCTTCATCTTCTTCTTCTTCTTCATCTTTGATTCTTTGATTCTTTGTGTTAGCCAAATGGCTGTATGAATTCTGACAGTTTTATTACCTCAAAAATTGAGATTGATCGGTTAATGTTCATTAGTTGAGCGAAGTTGATTAGGATGAGAGGTAGGAGAATGTTCTTGATGAATAAGCAGGGGTAATAATGGTCCGAAAATATTCTATCACCCACTTTTTCAACAGAACATGACAGAAGGGTACTGAGTGTCCACTATATATTCCGTTTCAGGAGTGCAAGTGAAATTATTCAAACATCAGAAGACCAAAATGCATTTCACCCATATTTTAGGGGTGGCTATTGTCTTTTAACCTTTAATAGATCTTCTTCCATTCTACATTTTGAAGAGAACAGAATGTTAAGAATTTGTTGTTGTTGAAAGGAATATCAAGACATGGATGCATTTTTATTTTTTTATTTTTGGTTTCCCCAGCCGATTCTGGGCTTCGCCCCGTAATTCGGTCCGACCTGGGTCGCATGCCTAGGTATGACATGCATGCATTTTATAATGTAATAAAGCGTACTGCGTGCCCACCTAAGCATGACTAGGACAATGTTGGAATACATGATGGCTAAACCGTATTAAAATGAGATATTTAATTAAGTTATTTGTACACTTTCGGTCCAAAGCAAAATTTAAATATAATAACTAAACCATATTAAAATGAAATAATTTTTTTCCAGAGTTACTTCATATAACGTGATTCGGTCCAGGAACCGCACGCAAGGTATTCAAAAGCAATGTGACTGAGTTAGCACCCATTTATACAAACAAAATAAAATTAAGTAGTGTTGAGACTATTATTTCTAGTATTCACCCATGCAATAATTCCGCTACAAATACTAAGTACTACTACTATTACAATTGTTTTCGCTAGCCACTTTTATTAGGGTAAAGGTCCACATAAGATACGAGACCATTAAAGTCAGAGGAGTCACCTTCAAACAACTAATCCATGTATGGAAGGACGTGTCTCTTTGCACACACAGGATTAGGAAGGAACCAGATAGGAAGCAAAACAAAAGCCTAGTGGTTAGTTTCATATTCATGTCCTAAAGGAAAAGGTCATGTAGTCAAACTCAATGTGCCAAAAAGTCCTTGGTCATGGTTTTGCCCTTGTTATTCGTTTAGTAGTCCATATAATTCCAAATATACATAAATCTAATACATAAATCTAAACTTTCATACCATCTCCCATACGGTAGTTCATATAATTTGAAACAGGCATACATTTTGATTTTTATACGATCTCCTTCAACTCTTCTAGTGAGGTTTGCCTTGAGTCCTTGACCTTTAGATATATACATTAGTAAATTACCATTTTGGCAGCAGTAACAAAAGATATATGTATGTGTGTGTCTCTCTATCTCCATATATATATATAAAAAAAAGCCAGAAAATATATATTAATGTTGAGAAATGTGTGACAAATAGCAAATTTTAAAGAAACTTGCAGAGAGACGAATGGATCTAATTTTGCAAAACCAGAGAAATCACCAATCAATCTTCGTATTGAAGAAGTGCACCGAGCTTGCAACCACTGATTTTAACAATATCACATTCTCTCATCTATACGAGACCATTTAGTGCTGCAACCCGCGTAATCATCTCTTTAATCATCTCTTTCTCAAACATAAGATATTTATTATAAATTGATCTTTTCATGAAACATGATGGCTTCACCTCGAAAAATGTATTATGTCAATAAGAGCCTAGAATATTTTAATTGATGACGAATTGCAAGGAATGATTTCTTTTTTGGTTTAAATGTGAAATTATGATAAACATACATATAAAGCTTATGTCAGCAAGTTCAGCTGGTCAATAATTTCTCCAAGGTTTTACTCGACTTCAACGCTTTTTATTTATTTACTTTTTTATTTTTTATGTTAACTTTTATTTTTGAGGGAACACGCATTTTTTTCAATCACACTCTAGTAATTTCCACGATAAGGAAACAAAAAGCAATTTGAATTTTCAACAAACGAAAACGATTACTATGACTTGAGGATAATGACTGCGCAACTTTTATGGGTCCAACACTAATTGCTGGGCCGCCATCTGTTAGTAAAAAGCACAACAACTTTTGTTTTCTTAGAAAAATCATCAGGGTGTTGCTACGTCACTAGTGACAACTGCTCCGAGGTTAGCCGTCTCTTGAATAGGCCATGTTTGGTTAATTATCGATTTAAATGTACTTTTTAGTTGAAACCATTTGGATGAGCTGATTTATAGGTCAGTTGGATCCCGTGCGGGTTGGAACCGGATTTGGATATCTTTATAAATATTAAGGGTGCTGATAATTACAGCACAAGAATCACTAATTACAACACAATAAAATTCGATAGGACCATAATGTCCATTGAATATTATGAGTAATTATCGGAAATTAATTGTCTTTCAATTACTAGATTGACTTGTTTGATTAATTCGTTCCAGTATCTAATTTCTCTCTTTTCCTCTCTCTCCTTGTTCTTTGTATCACCTCTTCTCTTTCTCTCCCAGAACCTTTGTCTCTCTCAAATCTAAAATATGATTTCAAGCTTCTTTAAAAATCAATTGGAACCGTATCTCAACTTTTACACCATGAATGAATGTTCATACTGTTTAAGAGGTCTTTCATGATGTTAGCAATAGCGATATAGAAATTTATTGGGTCTTTATGTAAATACATTTCTATATCGCTATTAGATAGATGTGATTTATATCGTGTTTACTTTATACACATCCAACAAACTTTCGACAGAGCTATGTATGGATGTTCATTTGATGTCAATAATTTTGTTGATGTTGTCTATTGAGCATTAGAAAAACATAAACCCATACTAGATTTCTAATGGAACAAGAACTATGTTCAAGATGTACTGTTAGAGCCCCTTTTTATAGGCTTGGTTGGCCTTTAGAAAATGAAAATGATCTCTCTCAGTATCATTTGTTCATGTTTCTCAACAACTATGCATAACATTTCATTCACATACAAGCACTCAGATGAGAGAGAGTCCGTGTTTGGGTGGGTTGGGAACTTGGTTGTGCATGCGAGAAATATGGCCAATAAAGAGATTGAAACATAGAGAGAGATGGGGATAAAGATTCAGGAAAGAGAAAAAAATGGGATTTATACAAATAAAATGAGAGAGAGAGAAAGAGAAAGATTAGGAATTGGAACTGATTTAGCAACAATTCAATCCTAAAATTAAAAGAGAACAATTCAATCCTAAATTTAAAAGAGAATCAATCAATTATCGAGAATATTTAAAGGGCAATATAGTCTTTTAAAAATTTGCCGTGCTGTAACTAATAAATATTGTGCTGTAATTATCATCACCCAATATTAATGCATTCTTCTTTTTAAACGAACAAATTAACATGTTGAACACAAGAGTTGGATTCTGTTAGACCCCGGCCCAGATCGGTTACGACACCATCAAGTCAGGCCAGGGTTCAGACAAGGGCAATTGGGCATGAAACAATCAGGTCCCGGTTGAGGGTTGTCCAAAGTTGGATCATGTTAGACCCACAGCCAGACCCCATTGGACCTAGCCAAATTTGCGTAATTTAATTAAAAATATCATAATTAAAATTCAGTTATTAAAAATATGTCTATCTAATAGTTCAGCTCATCCAAACTAGCCTATAATCTAAAATTTGTTCAGTTCAGTTCAAATTATTCATTTATTGGGTGAAATCCGGTGGTCGATACCACCATCCAAAATAAAACCGAGACATTTGGTAAAGTTGTGAGGTAGAGTGTGACACCCCCATTCCTCAGAGCAATGAACCTAACAGAAGATCTCCGAACTCATAGGAGTGTCCTCCCCTAAGACACAGGAATACTCCATCAATGAGTTAACCCAAGATCATCAATCATAACACCAATCAAGAATAATCAACTTATAATTTTAAAGAAAGTTTTAAATAAAAGTGACAGTTCATGCTTACTAATCAAGTGTGACTAGAGCATCTCCAATGGTTATGTAAAAGAATTAGTTTAGTTATAATTTACATAACTAGAAGAAATAATGAGCTCCAATGGGGTAGTTAAACGACTCAATATTTTACATATTATGTATCTCACTCAATACAAGTAGCTAGCTAGAATATAGGTAGTTAATTTTTTTTTTGTCTATCTCTCTCATACTTTAATTTAATAAATATTTTATTTATAATTCAATGCCCACAAACTTATGTAAAATACATAACACCATTGGAGCAAACAATTAGAAGTCATGTTAACTTGAGTTCATAGTTAAAATTTAACTAATTTGTAATTTTAATGTTGGAGATGCTCTAAGCTCCCAATCTCGTGCGCTCACATGTGGGCATTTTAAAAAACAAAAAGCTCGGAGTCAAACAAGGATCTAATGAAAAGTTAGATTAAAAAGTAACAAGTAAGAGTTTTGAGAAAACTAATTTTGAGAATTTTAAGGTAGCATTTTGAGTTGAAATGGTTTAGTTAGTAACCCCCGAGAGTTTGAAAGCTTGAGTAGTTTGACACAAACACAACATAGTTCAAGTAGATCGCTATATACATGCTTCCATATCAATCGAGTTGGGAACCAGTTTTACAACAAATGCTTATTTCAGTAACAAGTAAAGTTAAGGGGCATTCCCTCTTAGTTTTGATACTGGAAATTTCGAACTAATTCAACCTTATATAAAGAATTCCAAAACCCACTACCCGTACAGTTGTCAATATCAGATTCACATCTGACAAGGATGATCCTATCCAATAATCTACCAAGACATCTAGACCTTAAGTGTCGACACCCCCTACTAGATCATCAGTCCAATATAGCAGTACAAGTGACTACAACTGAGAACAAATCTGATACTCAAGCTTTGAAAAGTGAAGGTGATGATCTGCAAAGTCTCTACCATCATGCCTCGAGCCCAAATTTTTCTGAAGACTCGTCCAGTATAACGGCGTCCAGTCATAGCAGTTTAATATAGTACTTTAATATTCTCATAAACTAGTTGCCAAGTAAGGCGATACCTTGATAAACTAACTTGATCTCTTTTGACCAGCAGTTCTAGTTGTATATGCTCACACTTAAAGAAAATTAAATAAACTTCTCACCGTATGTTTAGTGCATCAAATTAAATACATACGTCTGTCGTGAGATGATCCTCAACACCTTGAATATACCATAGTCAAGTGTGCAGATTATCGATTCATGTTCTCTATGTGAGATTTTATACAATGTTGCAACAAAATGCATGTTATGCAAGTGAAATGACCAAATTATTCCTAGTGCTCCAAAATTGTTCAATACAGTCCATGATTGTGCATGATCCCCAAATTGTACTCATACAGTCAAACGACATGTAAAGATGATTCCAAACACTCCCAAAGAAAGGCACCATCGAAGTCTACTACTTCCACTCAGTTGCACATAAGTCCCTGTAATTTAGTTAAGTTACCGAAAAATCTATTAAATACAAATTCACTCTAACCCACTTAAGTATGAATTCACTCCAAATATTATAAAACTGATACAGTGCATGAGATATGATTAAGTCCTGATTAAAACTAAGGGTGTTACTAGGGGTGCGATTTCGGTTCAACCGAACCGGAACCGAACCGACCGAAGCCGGAACCGGTCGGTTTCGGTTCGGTTCGGCGGTTCATGGCCGGATTTCGGTTCGGTTGAACCGGAACCGAAAAAATAATAATGCTAGAACCGAATCCGACCCGGTAACCGGAACCGGGTCCTAGTTCGGTTCGGTTTTCGGTTCGGATCCGGTTCTAGAACCGGTCAGCCTTTTTTTTTTTTTTTTTGTGTTGATATTTGAATAATGTGTTGTAGTTGTAATTAATAAGTGTTATGTATTAATTAATAAGTGTTAGGTATTAATTAAGAATAGTTAGGGTTAGGTTAGGGTTTAGGAATTGTTATTAATTAATACTACTCTTTTTTAATATTAATGTATTTAGGGAATGTTTTCACAAATATTTAAAAAAAAAAACAAAACTTGACAAATAAGTGGAAAAAACAAAGTAAACTTTTATTATTGATTAAAAGTAAAAACATCAAATGTTAGAAAAAATTGCATCACTATAGTTTAAGTACATCCCAACTAGGTTGGCACCTACTTAACTAACAATCATTTGCATTTTTTCTAACTTACATACAAACTTATTGAAATTAACAAAAATACCCAATAATAGTCTTCATTTGTCAACCCGTCGTCTTTGGTAATTGGTCTACATCAAGGGGAGTGTCCGGGTCTATTCCCAATTCCTTGTAAAGCTCGTTGACCATAACGTCCAAAATGTGTAGGTGTTGTGTGCGTTTGTTGGCGTCGCTCCAATCCTTCGAGCATATGAGTACCTCCAATATCTCCGAGGTTAGGCACGATCTTTTCTCCGACAAAACTCGTTTACCTGCACTAAAAGTAGATTCGGAAGGGACTGTAGAAGCGGGAGGGGTTAGTAAATCACGTGCCATTTTAGAAACAATTGGATAAGTTCTTTCATAATTTTTCCACCAATCAAGTATATCAAAATTTTCTATGTCTCTCTCCGACACGTTTATGAAATAATGTTGGTTGAGAAACAACGTTAATTCCGAGACGCAACTAGTCCCGGTGGGTGTGGCTTGTGTACCCTTAAATAAAGAACCAATAGCGTACTTACTCTTACCCTTGCCCTTACCCTTCGGATCGCTCGATGATTTTTGAGAACCACCACTAACACCAAATTTAGCAAGATATTTATCGTACATAACATTAAGTTCTTGTTTAACTTGTTCAATAGTTGGTGATATCACTACGGGTCTATATGTGGTAGTCATGTTTTCTTGTATTTGGCTTAGCATAAAACCTACGGAAGCATCCTTTTGTCTTGGGTCCAAAATACTTGACAAACAAAAAATCATAGGGATCGTTTCAAAATATTTGAGAAATTTTTCTTCCATGTTGTTAATTGCATCGTATAAAAATCCATTCTCCCTATATTGTTGAAAAGCCGACGTTAAAAACAATAGTTGTGGAATAACGTTGTTAGTAGTAGGATAATAAACACCCGAAAGAATAGTAGTGGCGTCATAAAATGGTTCAAGAAACTCTCTTAAGACACTTGCGACGTTCCAATCATTTTGTGTAACGGATCCGGGATTGCCATTTTCATTCAAAAATCGTGTGATTGTGGTCTCATAACCTTCAACACTTTTTAACATCAAATAAGTGGAGTTCCATCTAGTCCTACAATCTCCCCCAAACCTTCTTTTTTTCTTGCCTATTTTAGCACAATAATCCCCAAAAAGTTTTTGTCTTTTGTTTGAAGACGCAATAAAGAGAATAGCATCACGAATAGGAGAAATATACTCTTCTAGTTTTTTCAAACCAACTTGTACAATTAAATTTATAATGTGACATACACAACGAACATGTTCGATTTCTTCGCGAAATGGTGTTTGTATCAAAGTTCGAATATGATCTATCGCACTATCACATGCCGATGCATTGTCAAAAGTAATTGATGTAATTCGTTGATCAATTCCCCACTCTTCAACAATATCGATTATGGCTTCTCCTATGTTTACACCGTTGTGAGGATAGGCAACTTCTTTAAATGCAATAACACGTTTTTGTAAAATCCAATTAGTGTCAATGTAGTGTGCGGTGACGCAAATATATCCCTTGTTATTTCTATCCGACCACATATCCGAAGTTAAACCAACTATGAAATTAGAATCAAAAAATGTTTGCATAAGTTCCGCTTTCCTCTCACTATATGTTCCCACTATATTTTTTCTAATAGTGTGTCTACTAATATGCTTATAAGCCGGACAAAAAGCGGTTTGTACTAACGTGTCAAACTCGGGGTCGTCGGTCATATTTAGGGGTTTTTCGGTTGCCACCATATAATGAGATAATGCATTTATTGCCCTATTTTCATCGTAGACAAAAGGAACTACGTTGCCTTGTGCGTCGAATCCTAGTTGGGTTTGGAGCATCGTGTCGCCTACGGCGGGTGTATCTTTCAAAAGTCCGTGTACATTTTGTAAGTGTTTTCTAAGTGATCCTAATCCACCGGTTCTATCCAACACAAAATTTTTTTGACAATGTTTGCATTTAGCCCTAAATTTCGGTTTACCGTTGGCGTCTACACCATCGGGTAATTTATCCATTTGTTCCCAAACGAGGCTTTTTTTAGGTTTTTCCGCATTACGTGTTCTTTTATTACTACCTAAATTCGGATCATTTTCCTCTATATCGTCAAAAGTATTAGGGAATAAAATGTCCATTTGATCATCAATATCAATTTCTTCGATTATGGGTACGTATTGGTTGTTTTGGTCATCAAAATTTGCACGAGAAGAAGAAGCCATTTTTTTCTTATGGAAATGTGATTAAAAAAAATGAAGTTTTACAAATAAAGCACAAAAAATAACACAATCAAATAATAAACAACAAAAAATAAAACTTACAAACTCCAAGAATAATTCTTGGAGGTGAAGCGAGAAGTCGAAGATTGAAGATGCGTTGCCGAATATGGAAGATGCGTTGCTCTTGCTTGTCGAATTATGAAGACTAGAGCGTATGACGATTTTTGAGCGATTTTGATTTTTGAGAGTGTGTGTGGAAATTAGAATTAAGGATTGAGGAATATGGAGATTGGAGAGTGTAGGATGATTTTTGAGTGAAGAATTGTGAGAAATGTTGAGAGAGTTTGTTGATGAAGTGTGAAAAAAATGGTAGGATGGGTTGGGTATTTATAGGATTTAAAGGAAGGGGAGGGAAGGTGAAAAAAAAAAAAAAGTAAAAACGCCCAAACGGTCACTGACCGTTCGGGGCTTCTCCAACACTCCAACGGCACACTTTCCGACCGTTTGAAAATATGACCGTTGCACCGGTTCCGGGTCGGTTCCGGTTCCGGTTCCGGTTCCGGTTCCGGTTCCACCGGTTCCGGTTCCGGTTCCGGTCCGGGAATTTACCATAACCGAACCGTAACCGGAGACCCCCCGGGTCCGGTTCGGTCCGGTTCTACGGGTCTTCGGTTCGGTTCCGGTTCTTTATGGCCGGTCCTTTTCTTCCCGGTTTCGGTTCGGTTCTCGGGTGAACCGAACCGAAATCGCAGCACTAGGTGTTACACCTTGTGTGATAGAGCCTAACAATAACTCCAAGTCATAAAACACTGACATGTAACAATCCGATCTAGATTTTTTTTGGTATAGTTTTCATTAGATAAAATAGCAACGAACTTGGTCACCGTCGCCGGAGGTGAAGGTTATTTATATTTAGAAGCAAAGTCCCTGTACAATATAAATATTCGTAATGCGGACCACTCCACTAGAACTCTTCCTATATTTGAAAGTAATACCACTTTGTCCCAGCTCTTTCCTCCCAGTTTGACTTTTGTCACTATTTATTGGGTCACTTTGATCCGGTGATTTGAATAGCAAATCAATGTAATTTTTCGATAATTTTTTTGTGGTGTTGTTAAGTAAAATGTGCTCTATAATATGGTGAAAAAATTATCAGAAAATCGTATTATTTTGCTATCCAAATCACCCGGTCAAAGTGATCCAGATACGAGTCAAAAAAGTCAGATTGGAAGAAAGAGCTGGGACGGACTGGTAGGGAAGAAGGTGAGTGATGAAAGTCAAATGTTATTGAACATTGTCAGAATGTCAGGGACTAGGGAGGTAGCAACACGGAAGCAGTGACGGTCGTATATGGACAACAGATGGTCAAACCATGCGGGCAGCCCGCAGTCTCTCAACCCAGAACCCACACACAAGCGGCAAACAAACTCCAAACTTCTCTAGAATCCTCCTCACTCTATATATGCTCTACATCTGCCTTTCACTTTCTTCATCCAATTCAATTCAAATCAAATCAAATCCCACACACAATTCCCATTTGCATCACCTAATCACTAAACACTACTGCAAACTATTACTACAACACACCTCGAACTCTCTAATGGGTGAAGAGGTATATTCCTCCTCCTTCTTCTTCAATTATTTACATCTTCAAGTCATTAATAACTCACTACTCACTTCAATTTTGTGATTTTTCTTTCAGAAAGTTTCAGCTCCTGCAGTGAAGAGCGGAGCAGAGGAGAAGAAACCCGCCGCCGCCGGGCCAATCACCGTCGTGTTGAAACTGGACTTACATTGCGAAGGCTGCGCACAGAAGATCAAGCGTTCCATCCGTCACTTGACTGGTACTTAAATTTTCCGACGATCCAATTTTCTTTTGAACAGTATATGGAGTATAGTACCTCCGTTTCTTCATTGTTCGACTTTTCTGAGTCATTTTGATTGGTGATTTGGATAAAAAAACGATGAAAATTTCAGACAATTATTTCACGGTGTTATAGAGTAATGTTTACTGACTATGCATAAATTACTAAATTTTTTTATCGTTTTGTTAATCAAATGATCGGATTAAAGTGACACAGACTCTGCGCACCCCTGTTTAAAGTTTATTAACATTTTCTTGTTTCGATGGATTGATTTCAGGTGTGGAAAGCGTGAGGGCGGATGTCGCCAGCAACAAGCTAACCGTCACCGGTAAAGTGGACCCCACCAAGGTGAAGGAGAAGGCCGAAGAGAAGAGTCACAAGAAGGTCGATATCGTCTCTCCCCTCCCACCCAAAAACGACTCCTCCGCCGCCACCGCCGCCGGCGACAAGAAGCCCGACGAGAAATTGGAAAAGAAACCCGATGAGAAGAAGTCGGATGAGAAACCGAAACCTGTTATAAGCACGGTGGTTCTGGGAATCAGTTTACACTGCGAAGGATGCAGCCACAAGATTAAGCGCGCCATCTCCAAGATCAAAGGTCGGTTGATAATTTCTACTTCTTCCGTAAATGTCACATTGTTGAATGGCAATTTTGTCTTTTCATATGCTTATTACTCGTTTCTTTTTGTATTTTAACAGGAGTACAAATGGTGACAATCGATGGTGCAAAGGACTTGGTCACGGTGAAGGGAACAATGGACGTGAAGAACCTAGCCCCCTACTTGAAAGACAAATTGAAGCGGGCCGTTGAGGTTGTGCCGCCGAAGAAAGAGGCGGCGATTGCTGGTGGCGATGATAAAAAAGTGGAGAAAGTGGTAGCGACGGGTGGAGGAGATAAAAAGACAGATCAGAAAGAAGCTAGCGGAGGAGATAAAAAGATTGAGAAAGTAACCGCCGTCCCCAGTGGCGTGAGCGAGAAGAAGAGTGGCGAGAAGAAAGTAACCATTGAGTTGCCAAAAGAACAACCTAAAACTACTAGCGGAGATGCGAAGAAAGCTGAGGCGCCAAAGACTGAGGTGGTGAATAAAATGGAATACGGTGGATACTCTCCTTATTCTTATTATACTGCTCCAATACAGAGTCAGGCGTTCGTAGAGCAGATTTATGGTGTACCTACTTACAATCAAGGATACGTTAATCCTGGTTATAGTCAGGAATATCATAACCATGGATACATGGAGTATTCAAGCCCACCTCCACCAATGCCAATTTACGCACACGCTCCTCCAGAGATGTTCATCAGCGACGAGAACCCTAATGCGTGCTCGGTTATGTAATAAAAATGAGATAACTATCCAAAATTTTCAGGGATGATGGGTGCAAAAAGTGTAAATAGCCAGGGTTACATGACATGATAAATATTGGTATACTATAGAGGTCATAGGTTGTTTATTTATTAGTATGAGATTAGGTTGGAATTGCTTAATGCTAGTAGTTGTTAGGTGGTGGTCTAATGGGCCTTAATTGGTTTGTTTAATTGGGGTCATTGTAATGGAATGATTAGGTTGAACGCTAATCCAATTTTGTTGTTTTTCATGTGCACTATAATTATTTGTAAATGGAAATAAAGAAATGTTTAGTTGAATGATGCATGGTGTACATTTTTGTCCTAATGATGCCACTTGAGTTGCTTATTTGAATTCCTTCTCACCCAAATTTGTCTTATTGTGCTATCAAAACTCCTTTGTTAGTTCATATTCCACTTCAAGTTGGACAGGTTTGGTGGTGGGTCTCGCTATTTCCTTCAACAGCAGACATATATGATGTGAAAGGGTCAAAATGCACACATTCAATAAATTTTCTTTAATTGCTCATCTATTTTAAATTTAATATTAAATAATTGTATTAATCTCGATGAGGTCAAAGAGATTAAAATATTCAAAGAACGAGATAAACCGTCTCCTAGCACAAGAAGGAGAACTTTGGCTACAAAGGTCTCGAGTTTAGTTCAAGAGAGGGGATGGAAATACACATTTTCATAGCAAAGCAGCAATAACAAAGGAGGCGGACGGATGGAAATACGCCTTCCTTTCACTGCAAAGTAACAATAAGGAGGCAAAGAATGGCATAAAGGGTTTTGAAGACAGCTCCGGTAATTGGGTCAATGATGAAGTGAGAATGGTGTGAAATCCTCAAAATTTTCTTCTAGGATCTATTCGAAAGCAGCAGCCAGTAATAAAATTTCTTACTTAGTCTAAACGAAGAAATAACCCAAGATATATCTCAATTTATCAATATAGTAACAATTTTTACTACTAAATAACAGATGACATGAGCCGTATTTCAGAGATGGGTTGAATAAACTATTAACTCCACGTGCTAGAGTGAAGTTAACTCAGAAAACAGGGATGAGATGAGATGATCAGAACTGGAGACTGGTTCTCTTTGTGTTGAATGAAAAGAATTTTTTTTTTTATAAGAAAATGGAAAGAAAAATTACGAAGTTACCAATAAGAACATTCGCTATTGACTGCACGGGAGTAATTTTAATTAGATGCTCCTAAAGCAAATGACTCGTAGTGTTCGATATTATTCACGTTTTCACACATCAGACAAGAATAGAGTGAGTGGACTAGTCAAGTAACAATCTAATTATTTTCTATAACACACAAGAGTAGAGGTGGTGTTTCTCTTTTTTTTTTAAAAAAAAAAAATAGAGGGGGTGTTTTTTGGACTAACTAAATTTCAAGTAAGTTATAGACCAGCCTGGAGAATATGGGCCGATAGTGGCCGCACGCCCGCACCAAAGGTTTCTTCTTATGTTGACCTTAGACTCTTTCAAAAGATATGAAAACCAGTACAGGACCAGCTATTGCGCAGCCCAACCCATCAAGGTAATGTGATTCATAGACTAAAGCCCACATCAAGGTAATGTGATTCAGACTAAAGCCCAACCAGTGAACGATTATTAAGTGCACCCCAAAAAGGAGGAACAAAAAAAAAAACGCCTGACACGATACAAAATTGGGCTCAAAAGAGAAATCACGCATTGATACGAAGTAGACTTTTTTTAGAATTACATCAGATTCGCGCATGGTAGATTTACATTTGTCATATTGGTAAAATATTTTTAGCATATTTTTTTAAGCAGATTTTTATTTTATGTGGTGGCTTTTTTACGTATTTTTCTGATTTTGTTACGTATTTATTACGAGAAGTAAAAAAAAATTACTCAGGATCCGAATCTGGATCCGAACCAGATTCAATTCTGGTGATTCGAATTGTCGGATCGAATTTGGATATTGCAAATTAAATCTGACCCGTATTCGATCCCAATCCGTTTTGGATCCGGTCGGATTTAGATCGAATATGGATCCACTTATTTTGATCGGATTCGGATATGGATATAAGTGGATCCGATCTGAATCCGATCCGTTGCCATCCCTACTCATGCGGGCGGACGCTTCAAACGTTCTACCACTGAGCTAGCACCTATTCGCCGAAGTAGAAGTATTATTGTTTTGCCGAAGTAGAAGTATTATTTTTTTTTTTTGAGATTTTTTTTGAAGATAGATGTAGAAGTATTGAACTGGTTAATTTCTTTTTTATTCAATATTTATTATTCTCTTGTATTTTAGAAATGTCGTTTAGTACTCCTAAATGTATAAGTTTTTAATTCGATTTAGCAAGATATAGTTATTAGATTTCGCGTCTTATATAACAAAGTTTGAGTTGCACTTTCAGTACCCTCATTTAAATTTAATGTATCGATTTAACTTTAAGGGGACAATTTGAATGATTGAATGCAAGTGATAACTAAAATATTTTATCAAGTTCAACGAGCTAGCCTGAATTGCTTTATATAAGTTTAGGCTAGAACGGGCTGACGATGATCCTAACTGATGCTATTATCCTAACAAAACTCGGGATGAACTTTGACAGGGGTTTCAATCCGTTGAGCCCGCCTGAGCTACAATCCTACTATTATATCACATCTGCAATGTTATTCATCCAAAATGATCTTCACTATTCTATCAAGGGTTAGGGGTGTACAGAAAACCGCTTGACCCATCCAATTCGGCTCATCCAACCCAATCCAATTTTTTGTTTTGAAGTGGCTTGGGTCGAATATGGATTATATTTTAGCCAAAACAGATATTTTGGTTTTGGTTGTGGATTTAATTATAAAACTCAAAAGCTAACTCAATTCAACCCAAAATAGGTAGTATGTGTAATAAATTCATAATGTCTATAGAATCCGTATTATATCAATTAAATAATTTATTAGTTGTATAGGTCAAAGACCTTTCTCTTATCTTCTATGAGGGAAACATGTCCTTCATATGGGAAGATCAATCCCTAATTTTGCCACCATTCTTTTTCTTTTCCTTTTTGATTTTGGCTTCACTGTATATAATAGATTTACCATCAACAAAATTCTTCGATCTTTTCCGCTTGAACAAACAATATTTTAAATATTTCAATTGATTTTCTTTATGCATAATATGTTTCAATATTTAAAATAATATTTCCTAGCATAAAAGACACTGACCACCCATGAGTTTATGGTTAATTCCACCCCGCTACCCTGTGTTTTGGAAAAAGACACTCTGCACCCATTTAACGGAATATTCGGTGGACGCTTAACACCCTTCTCTTAGGTTCCATTAGAAAAGTGGATGATTGAATATTTTGGACCATATTGCCCCTGTGTAATTTTTTGGACATTTTGCCCTTGTTTATCATCGAGAACACCAAGATCATCACCACCCAAGAAATTTGAACAAACTACCAGTAACATCACTCACATTTTTAGTTCAGTTCAAGAACAAAATGAATATAAAGAGCAAATCTCAAATGATTAACTAAAAGGCTATAATCATCCAGATTTGAACATGTGCATCCACCTGTTTGAAATCTATAACTTGTTGTGAACTAAACAAAATCAGAACAAAAACCCATTAATCTTATATGTATCTGATTCTCCATAGGTTGTTCATCCTTAGAAGTTCTGCATGAAAGTTAATTATGCTTTTAACGTCAGTTCTTTTGAAAGCTTAATTTAACAAGTTCACTATTTTGAATATAAGAAGGTGAAAATAAAGAAGGGGTAGTGATAGATTACCAAACAAATAGTTCATGAATTTCCCTTCCTGGTCACGGTTGATTTTTTCAATCTCAGACTCCTTGTTTGTCTATAAAGAGAAGCACATCCAACAAAATTATCCAATGGAAGAAGAATTTCTATGATTGAACAATTTGTAAGGAGCTATTAAAACCAGATGTACAAGAGATGAAGAGAGAAAGAAATGAAACCTTGAGTTTGGTGCACTTATCATAGAGGTTTGAGTACAACGCCTCCATCGCCGAGCATAGCAGGAGACCAAAGAAACCCTAGATCTTGTTCCAACTGAACTCAAATCAGAGAAATCAGAGGGACGAGGCTGTTGGCGAGGAAGATGGGATCACACAATCCTGAACAAGACCTAAGCTTGCTTCTCTGACCCAGAACCGCTACGTCGCTGCAATTGCCGACCAAGAGAACCCATGAAGTAATTCGTCCATCAATCGCCACTGAACGGCCAGTACACTGCCAAAATCGAACCCATCCGCCGTAATCATTATAACCGGCGACTTGCTTCTTCTTTGACCCGCAACCACAAGCTCTCCCATCTGATTTAACCAAGGATATCTACCCTCTTTGCGACCCAAACCAAAAAATCCATAGCCATCGCCGACTATTAATCCAAACCTCCTCTGAATTTAGTTTCCCTCTCGATCCCCAACCCGAATCCAACCCTCTCATTGCCTGCACCAGAAGCAATCGAACAAGACAGTCTCAAGCTCGCCTGAGATCTGGTGAAACAGAGCGGATCTGGACACTGGTGGTAGTGGTGGTGATGAGAAGGAGAAGGAGAAGGATAAGAAGAAAATGGAGATGGAGGGAGGCGGTTGTGTCCCCTCAGCAAGAGATGTAGAGAGAAAGGGGGGAATAGATAAGAGGATTAGGGTTGGAAATGAAGTTAAGAATAGATAGGGGGCAATTTTATAAGATTTTAGGGGTAAAATTGTGTACTGTCATGTGACGTTTGTTAGCCGTCTGCTCCATCCAAAAAAAGGTGCTCAATGTCTTTTTCCAAAACACAGGGTAGCGGGGTGGAATTAACCCAAAACTCAGGGGTGGTCAATGTCTTTTACCCTATTTCCTATTTAATGCCCTGTTGTTGCTTTGTGCACTGATATTTAGGTGTTGTGAAACTCACAATAATAATTTGATTACAATAACGGTAAACCGGTTAACCCACACAAACCAATTCAGATTGTTGGTTTGGGCTGATTTGTCAAGTATGTGGATTGGTTTTGACTTGCATTTACCTAAACCAGTGATTATTGGGTCGCGTGATTTTTCCCCTACTAAACCATCCAAAACCTAACCAAGTACACCCCTATTAAGGGTTGTGAACAGTTATGTCCGTTTGGTTTGCACCAAAAATCGAAGCAAACATAAATAATTGGTTTTGAGAAAAACGAATCTAACTAAGCCACTTATAAACGGTTTGGTTTCGTTCAGTTCACCTAAATACGGTTTGTTTTAGTTTAAACGAGGCTAATGTTATAACTTGGGTTCAAGCAAGAACGATGAACGAAAACAAAGGAACAAGAAACAAGAATTAACGTGAAACTACCTACTCCACAACCCCAAAACCGATGCTTATAGAAATCACCCTATTATAAGCGAACGACACTAAGCCACAACCCTTGCAACAACTCCCTTATCCGGCTCGGACAAGAACGGGAGGGCGATGCTAAAAGTAAAGGCGGAAATCAAAAGCATAACATCCCAAAATATTTATTAGATAATATTAAACATTATAAAAGTCTCTAGATATAACAAGCGTCTTTAAAAAACTACTACATTATGCTGAACTAACCATACTACATTACCACTCTTGATGAAATCCATCTAGATGATTCTCGTACCCAGCTAGGGATGGCAACGGGTCGAATCCGGATCGGATCAGGCTAGATCCGATCCAGATCCGATTAGGAGAAACGGGATCCAGATCCGTTCGGATCATAACCGGATTCGGATCAGATCGGATCGGGTTTCATCCAGCTGATCCAAATCCGATCCGTAGATCCATATAATACGTGGTCGGATCGGATCCGACTTGGGTTTGCAATAAAAAAACAAAAAATAACATAAGAAATAAACACTAGTTCATACGCTAATGCATGTTTGCTAGTTATGAAGCATAAAACACAACATAAATAGTTTTGTAGGTTGGAATCACTATTGTATTCTTCTTGGAAGTGAAAGTGGGGAGGCAATATGAATATATTTTTAAAGCACACATATACGTCGGATCGGATCGGGTCGGAACCCGGTGGATCTGCCCTTAGATCCAAATCCAGATCCAAATCCGGTCGGATCTGACTTTCAAGATCCAAATCCGATCCATTTTTAATTGCATCGGATTCGGATCCGATCCATTCGGCTCGGATCGCTCGGATCACAGATCGGACCGGACCATATTGCCATCCCTATACCCAGCTACACCACGGTCCTCAGCTCCTAATAGTGCGGCAGGAAAGAAACAGAAACCGCAGTTTTCGAAGTCAGCACGGAAATACTGAGTAAGTAACATCCAAGCACGTAAAACAGATGATGAAGCATGATTTCTTTTCATAACAATAATAAAGAGAAATAAACCATAATATAGTAAACTTGAAGAATAATGTAGGAACTCAAATAAAGTTCTTATCTTCTTAATTATCATTCTTGAACTTCAAACGGGGAGAATTATTCCCAATCCCTTTCTTCTTTCCTTTCATAAATGCCCTTGTCTCAAAGAAAACAATATTTTAACTTGTTGATACGGGGAAGATCTGCTATACTATCACTAGAAGCCATGACCTTAAGTGTTAGCACCCCCGAAGACTCCTCCCGGCCAGAGCGGTGATTACATGGAGCGACCCGACAGGTTGAGACCAGGTTAAAATAAACGGGTTGGGTTACCGCACCCAACCACGACCAATCTTATCGAAAAGCGAATATAACGATCCCGCACAACTCTTTCCACTTTACGCTATTTACGGATTATTATTTTTCTTGTGACAGTATCAAAGCAAAACAACTTCTTTAAAATTTAAAGAAATCGCAAATAAAACATGTAAATAAATAACAAAGACATTTTGAGACAAGTATTAAAAATCATATTAAGACACGAAAGGAGCTAGGAACGCAACGTTTGGCATGTTTACTTACCCTTATTTAGTAGCAATAGCACATCTTAGAAGTAGATCGGGCCTACAACACCGTCACCTACAAATTGTAGCTTTTAAATTAATAAGCATCCAAATAAAATGTTACAAGTTCAACCAAGAATTCTTTACGTTTCGATCCAACCTCCACTTGATTATTTCATAACATTTTACTTGGTTATAATTTCCTATAAACAAATTTATATAAAATCACGCGTCTATTTCTAAATGACTATAAATTATTATTATTATCTTCTAAAAGTGATTAACTAATTTAGAGAAGTTCTTTTATAAACGACACAAAATAATAGTGAAAACTAACGTGAGTTTATATTTATGAAATAGAACTTAGTACGACTATAACGAGTAAGCGTTATTAAAGCGTTTTATGAAACTTCTACACGTTGCTACAATGTTTACAAACTAGCTAAATGGTCATTTTTACAAGTTTTGAACAACCAATTTGTATGCTAAGTGACTTAACCAAGTTAATTTAAAGTTCTTAATAAAAAAAAATTGTTTACTTTTTTAACGAACAAGTCGTGTACTATTACAACACCCTTTTCCGTAAAATGGACGAAAACTATTATTTTTAAAAATTATTTTCAATCCAGAATTAACATTTTTACTTTTCGCAAAATGTGTAACGTTTAAGTAAAAGACAAATGAAACCCCCTAAGTTATACTAAAAGACAACTAGTACCCCTTCTACTCACAAATCAGATTGATTAAAGAACAAAACTGCCTTCATATTTCTCAATATGACAATCAGCTACCCCCTTCTTACACTATAAACAATTTTATTAAACTACACTTTTACCCCCTATCAAGAACTTCAATTTTATCAATCTAAACTCGGATTCAAGCTACCAGGATATGATTTTGACCATCTAAAACAACTAATTAGAGGATTCAGAACATACATAGGCATAAATGGTCGGAAACAGTGAAGAAATGAGGTGGGTGAAGGTTGTCGACGAAGTGCTCGGAGGTGGAGATGGTGGCGGCTACAGGAACGTCCTAGCTTCCTTCTAAGCCTTCTACTGCACTCCTTGGACTCCTAGGGGCTAACTGGAGGCGACGAGAGAGAGTGGGTGCTGCCTGGTGGAGCTTGGCCAAACCTCCAGCCGTTAATGGAGGCCCCGGGGGCCGCAGTGTCCTGCTATGGTGGTGTCGCTGCTGCTGGTGCTTCTGTACCTCTGTTTCTGGGTAGAGGAGGAGATGATGAAGTGCAGAGAGAGATGGGGAAGACAGAGACGGAAAGATAGGTGGGTTTTCTCCTTGGTTTCTTGCTGCCGACAACGATGGCGGTTGTGGTGGTGCAAGTTGTTGTTGCCACCTCTGCCTCTGTTTCGGTTGTCTCTTGGTAGCAGAGAGGTAGAGTGAGAAATATAGAGATGGAGGTGGTGGTGGACTTACTCCTCGCCGATAGTTAATGGTGGTGCTGATGGCGACGAAGATGACGATGGTGAGGGATGGGGTGGTGGCGGCTGGTGATGAGGAGGTGGCTGGTGAAGAATATTTATACCACAGATTCCTTGGGGACCAAGGCTCCAACAGTGAGGCGGCTAAGGAGGAGGCGGTGATGGTGAAACTTCACAAAGAACATGGCTTGATGAAGAATATGAAGTTGGGGAGAAACTTATTAAACGGGGTATTAAAACCCCAACACGTATTTATACTAGCATAACGACTTAGAGCTGAAGAAACATTCCGAAACGGTCGTGGAAACAAAACAAACCACCCCAGCCCATACCCATTAGCACGAATAAGGCGTTCATTCGCGAAAAACATTTTACGGATGCCTTCGGCCATTCATGCGAATGGGCAGATCCCACAAATGCTTCGCTTTGTCTTTTTCTTCCTCTGTTGCCTCGCTTCTTCGATGCTTCTCCGGTCGTTGATTCATTGAATCACACGTAACATTAAGTCGATAATATATTGTATAGTTGCAATTCGAATCTTGAAAACTCTAAAAGTGCACAAATTTACCTGAAAACAACACAAAAATATGGAACTCGCTACAACTAATGAGCAGCAACGCGCAAAATAATCGTTCTACTTAATTCCCAAGAAAATGCGAGTGGGTGTTAGCTCAAGTGGTAGACCGTTTAAAAGCCCCTGCACGAAGTCCTGGTTCAAACCCGTTAGACGACAAATATGTAAGTCTGAAAAAAAATCCCAATAAAATAAGAACATTTCTCAAACATGTTAAGAATGACAATAAAATTTCACAACTAAATAAGAGCTTCAACTATCACAAGTTCAAATCACACTCCCAACTTAACACACTCTTAAGTTCCAAAAGTACGCGGCGGTGTTAGAGTCTTGGTAGAAGAGAGAAACGAGATGTTGAGTTGAGAGACTGAAACAAAATGAACCCTGTAAATTGATTATAATTAACTAATTTTACTGTACAATTATGTATAAATATAACCAGTTTATACATTTTGGCGGGTCTGTAAAACACCAAAAACTGAATCGAATTGTTTGATTTCGATTTGAAATTTTACCAACTTAAGCCAATCTGTAATTTTTTCAGAACCGAACCGAGTCAAACAAATTAACGGGAATGGGTTTGATCGGCAGTTTGATCAGTTTTAATTGTAGCCCTAAATTCCTATCACACAATGCAACCAAAGTGAACTATGATTTCATATTTACTGTTGAATATGACTTGAGTCAAAGGCGGCAAAAGTCAAAGGCGGCTAAGAGATTTAGGAAACAAATTGGGGGAAACTTGGCAGTTTTTGAGTTGTTTCCTTATTTGTTCTATAGTCGTTTTGGAATGTCTTGGGCACTAAGTCGGTTCTATATGTCTATATAAGGGACCTAGCTTGTGCCTAAACATTGTGGGTTGTCACTATGGCCTTTGGCCATAGTGTGGGTTGTATCCGTATCGTTTCTCTCTAATAAAAAAGGGTTTTCGGGTCGTGGAGGTAGCTAGTTCATCGCTAGTTAACCACGTTATATCGGTGTGTTCTTGTGTTCTTGTTTTTCATCCAATTCATCGTTCTCTAAGCTCTGCCCAGATCATAACAAACTGGTATCAGAGCTTTGAAACAGGAGTTCTGTTACAACAAACTGGTATCAGAGCCGAGTCAAGGGGATCACCAGTTTTAACAAACTGGTATCAGAGCCAGGTTCAGCGATCCAAGGGGAGCTCAGAGCTTTGGTTGCGGTGTTCCAAGCTCAAGGTGGAGCTATAGGGCCAGGGTTTCACAATTCGTGAAATTTATAGCTACGGTTTCGCGACCAAGGTGGAGCACGCGTTTTGGGGTGACGGATCTGGAAAAGGAGCTGCAGAGAAGATGACCGGAGGGATGACCAAGATCGACATGTTCACGGGGAGAAACAGCTTCAGTCTTTGGCAAATCAAGGTACGTACTTTGTTGAAGCAGCAAGATCTATGGTTGCCATTGGCCTCTGAAAAAGGGCGCGCGGATACAACCACCGCTGAGTTTGAAGCTCCGCAAGAGGGGACACAGCATAGGGCTGCGTATGGGGGTTCAGACAGTCAAAGTTCCGGCACGATAATGGCGGACAAGGAAAGCTACGGTGACGTCTGTTCGAAGGGTAGAGAAAAAAGACACCGGTGGACGAAGGCTGAACTCAAGATCTGCAAGTTTGGCTGCAGGTGCAGGGTACTTCAGAGGATGGTCTAGTTCTCTAAGTCTCGTTGGGGGGCATGGAATATGTGCTCTTGACGAGGAGGCAGATTTGGCATGGGGGAGTCTATGACGAGGGACACGACACGTGTAGGGCGTGCAAGGGGGCGCGTATGATGCGAGCAAGGGGGCGATTTTGCAGGAATTCGGTGGGAATTGAAGCAATTTCGCAAAACGTTGCAGAAATTCAGCGGAAATTGGAGCAACGTGTTGGGGGGTTTGTTGTAGGGACTCGGTGGGAGTCGGAACAACAAACAAACTTGTTGTAGGAACTCTGTGGGAGTTGGAACAACAAGAAGAGGGTTTTCGATTGCAGGAACTCGGCCGTAGTTGGAGCATCGATAGGGTTCGATTGCAGGAACTAGACGGGAGTTGGAGCATCGTCGGGGGGACTCGTTGCAGGAACTTGGCGAAGTTGGAGCAACTTGTGACGTGAGGGTTTCGCATACAGCTGCGAAACGTTTGGGGTTGATTATTGGAGAGAAGCATCGGTTCAGGTTCGGGTTGCTGAGATGATTCAAGTCAAGGTGGAGATTTGTTGAATATGACTTCAGTCAAATGCGGCAAAAGTCAAAGGCGGCTAAGAGATTTAGGAAACAAATTGGGGGAAACTTGGCAGTTTTTGAGTTGTTTCCTTATTTGTTCTATAGTTGTTTTGGAATGTCTTGGGCACTAAGTCGGTTCTATATGTCTATATAAGGGACCTAGCTTGTGCCTAAACATTGTGGGTTGTCACTATGGCCTTTGGCCATAGTGTGGGTTGTATTCCTATCGTTTCTCTCTAATAAAAAAGGGTTTTCGAGTCGTGGAGGTAGCTAGTTAATCGCTAGTTAACCATGTTATATCGGTGTGTTCTTGTTTTTCATCCAATTCATCATTCTGTAAGCTCTGCCCTGGTATCAGAGCTCTGAAACAGGAGTTCTGTTACAACAAACTGGTATCAGAGCCGGGTCAAGGGGATCACTAGTTTTAACAAACTGGTATCAGAGCCAGGTTCAGCAATCCAAGGGGAGCTCAGAGCTTTGGTTGCGGTGTTCCAAGATCAAGGTGGAGCTATAGGGCAAGGGTTTCACAATTCGTGAAATTCATAGCTACGGTTTCACGACCAAGGTGGAGCACGCGTTTTGGGGTTACGGATCTGGAAAAGGAGCTGCAGAGAAGATGACCGAAGGGATGACCAAGATCGACAAGTTCACGGGGAGAAAAAGCTTCAGTCTTTGGCAAATCAAGGTACGTACTTTGTTGAAGCAGCAAGATCTATGGTTGCCATTGGCCTCTGAAAAAGGGGGCGCGGATACAACCACCGCTGAGTTTGAAGCTCAGCAAGAGGGGACGCAGCATAGGGCTGCGTATGGGGGTTCAGACAGTCAAAGTTCCGGCACGATAATGGCGGCCAAGGGAAGCTACGGTGACGTCTGTTCAAACGGTAGAGAAAAAAGACACCGATGGACGAAGGATGAACTCAAGATCTGCAAGTTTGGCTGCAGGTGCAGGGTACTTCGGAGGATGGTCTAGTTCTCTAAGTCCCGTTGGGGGGGGGGGTGTAGGGTTTTGATTCATGGATTGCACAACGGAAGCATAATCAAACATAAAACCATGCAAAACCCTCCAAGGATCACAAGTCAAGATGCATAACGATGGTAAAGGTTAGAAATCATAAACACACCTTTGGGTTCTCCTTTGATGACTTCAAACGCGAATAGTGTCACGTCTCTACGGTTGATCCACGCCTAGAGGTGAGATCTAGACCCTCCAATTCCTTTTTTCTAGCTAGGAAGAATGGAAGAGGAAGAAGAAATCGCCAACAATGGAGTGCCAAAGGTGGGGCGGCACCCTTTGGGCCGACGGGTAGGGGGCGGCGGTCCCAAGGGGGTTCGGCCCTTGCTTGGGACTTGCTCTCTCTCCTTGCTTTGTTCTCTCCTTCTCTATCAAATAGATGTGTGGTGTGTGTAGAGAGAAAAATAAGCTAGGAGTGTTCTTTATATAGTCCAACAACTCCTTGTCCTACTACATAAAGAACCCCTCATAATCCTACTCAAGTTCGGATTAGTCCATTTTGCAAAATAGTCCTTATCATGTCAATACATGGATTAGTTCTATTTGCAAAATTAATCCTAATCATGTCTCTACATGAATTAGGCCACCTTGGTAAATCCTAATCATGTCTATACATGGATTAGTCCAACTTGCATATTAGTTCTACTAAGTTAGCAAGTTGTTGCGATTTGATCCTTCTAATTAATTAATCATATTAATTAATTATTTCCCAAGTCTAGTTCACCTCTATATGGCGTGTGACCCCATAGGTTCAATTTAGTTGGTAGTAACTATTTACTAATATGGAGCGGCCGCTAGCAAGACATTCATTCTAGCCAACAAATAGAATAGTCATCATGACAAACCTTGTGCAAGTAATTGTCTCATCCCTTTGTCTCAATATCCGGATTGGACACGAGACATACAAGTCACACTCGTATATCCAATCCATAGTTTCTCGATCCTGGGAATAGCCTTATTCGTGCAAATAACATCAATATCCCATATTGATTTATTTGAGTCTGGCCAGACATTTTATAAGCACTATCCCTCGAGTGGCCTAGGATATTTGCTCCCGTTATGTGGGAGGGACAAATCCTATCTACGTCCACTACGATCTCTAAGCTTGCTTCTTATTGTATCCAGTACACGCCTTTATAACTACCCAGTTACGGTGTAGCGTTTAACGCTACCAAGATCACAATAATCCACAACTAGATAATCTAGTGACTTCAAGTCTAAGGATGACAATACCGTTGCACCGCGAGAAGCGCTTATGACTTAACATAACGTGTATGTAGCCTTCTCGGAGATGGGTCAATCCAGTATCTCATTACTCCTAATGCATACCCATGTGTTGGATCATGATATCTCCATATCAATCCAACCCCATACTAGTCTATAGATGATTATCCCATTAATCATTATAATTGACTAGGGATATTTAAGAATATAACAATTATATTCTAAGGTTTTCATTCATGTTAACATATCTCCATATCGATAACATAATGAATCGTAAATCCATAAATGTCATAATTAATTGATTGCCTCTAGGGCAAAATTCCAACAGGGGGGCATGGAATATGTTCTCTTGACGAGGAGGCGGATTTGGCATGGGGGAGTCTCTGACGAGGGACACGACACGTGTAGGGCGTGCAAGGGAGCGCGTATGATGCGCGCAAGGGGGCAATTTTGCAGGAATTCGGTGGGAATTGGAGCAATTTCGCAAAACGTTGTAGAAATTCGGCGGAAATTGGAGCAACGTGCTGGGGGGTTTGTTGTAGGGACTCGGTGGGAGTCGGAACAACAAACAAACTTGTTGTAGGAACTCGGTGGGAGTTGGAACAACAAGAAGAGGGTTTTCGATTGCAGGAACTCGGCCGTAGTTGAAGCATCGATAGGGTCCGATTGCAGGAACTAGACGGGAGTTGGAGCATCGCCGGGGGAGCTCGTTGCAGGAACTTGGCGAAGTTGGAGCAACTTGTGACGTGAGGGTTTCGCATACAACTGCGAAACGTTTAAGGGTTGATTATTGGAGAGAAGCATCGGTTCAGGTTCGGGTTGCTGAGATGATTCAAGTCAAGGTGGAGATTTGTTGAATATGACTTGAGTCAAAGGCGGCAAAAGTCAAAGGCGGCTAAGAGATTTAGGAAACTAATTGGGGGAAACTTGGCAGTTTTTGAGTTGTTTCCTTATTTGTTTGGGCACTAAGTCGGTTCTATATGTCTATATAAGGGACCTACCTTGTGCCTAAAAATTTTGGGTTGTCACTATGGCCTTTGGCCATAGTGTGGGTTGTATTCGTATCGTTTCTCTCTAATAAAAAAGGGTTTTCGGGTCGTGGAGGTAGCTAGTTCATCGCTAGTTAACCACGTTATATCGGTGTGTTCTTGTGTTCTTGTTTTTCATCCAATTCATCGTTCTCTAAGCTCTGCCCAGATCATAACAAACTGGTATCAGAGCTCTGAAACAGGAGTTCTGTTACAACAAACTGGTATCATAGCCGGGTCAAGGGGATCACCAGTTTTAACATTTACAGAGTTATTCATCCAAATAGAGCGTCACTATTTTATCACTCTACTGCCACCAAATAAAACCATTATTTTCGTATCTAAGAAGTTTTGCAACCAAATTGATAACGAGTGTTTGTTTGGAAGCTAAATTTTAATTTTTTCTTATATTAAAATAGGTCATTTTAATTTTGTTTGTATGGTACTGTATTTTGCAATTCTGACTATTTTGGACAAATTATCTGCAGATTATTTAAACTCTATTTTTTTTTTTAAATTTTCACACTGTGCAAATTTTATTTTGTAGGAATAACTATTTTAAATTTCCATCCATTTATATTTTCTTAAATTACTTCAACTTAGATTATTTAAATATTTAGTTGATATAAAGGCTAGTTTGGGAATAATGTGGCAATGTTAGAAGCTGTTGCGTGAATATTATTGTGGGAAAACTGTTGGGAATTTTAGACAAAATGTTGTTTGATATATATTATGTGAAAATTACGACGAAAATTGATATAATAATTTTGTGTTTTGTAAAATGAACTGTAAATCTATCGTGGGAGAGTAAAATGACAAAATTAATATCACATGTGTCGAGATAACTATTATCGGACAACGAAAACTTTCCTTAATGTCCAAATATAATTTTTCTCAAACGCAATAAAAACTATTTTGTTTTTTAGGAAATAAATGTGCTGGCCGCAAAAACATTGACTCTAGACAAACCCCGATAATGGAGAAGATATTCAGTATCACAGTGGTAGCGCCATAAAGAATTTATTTTAAAAATTGTCTATATACATTTTCATGTAGTTTGCATAAAATATGGTAAGAAGGGTTATGTGTACGAAATGATAAAAATAATAAATGGGCAATAATAAATAAGCGCACACAATAGCATACGTCATCCATAAGCACCCCCGCACGCAAGTAACCCCATTCATTCTTCTACTCCCTCCCTTGGCCTTATAAATTCGTTCAAAGCGTATCCCACCCTTCTCTTCAAAATCATCATCCCATTCACTATCAAAACCACCACCCACAACTACAATTCTCTCATTTCCCATCTTCATAATCAATTCATTTCACTCTACAACACCACCACCTAATGGGCACGGAGGTTAGTTCCAGACAACTACTACTTCAATAACATGATCATCTTCCTCATCGCTTGTTAAATGATTTCTTTCTGTTTCGCAGAACGAAGCTGTTAAGCCCAGAGCAGAGCCGGAGGAGGAGAAGAACAAGTCCACCGCCGCCGGAAAAGACGACGGAGATGCGCCAATCACCGTCGTGCTGAAGCTCGACATGCATTGCGCCGGCTGCGTGAAGAAAATCAAGCGATCGATTCGTCATATACCAGGTACTGATTAGATTAGATTAGTTTTTTTTAAAGACTTACCTATTTGTCGTCTATTAGGTTCTAACCCAGGAACTCATGCAGGCCTTTTGAATGCTCTACCACTTGAGCTAGCACTCATTTGCGATTAGATTAGCTAGATTGAACTTGATTTGTTCATATGCCTGGAATTCGATCGATGTATAGATCTGGTTTCTGCTGCTGATGAATTTGAATTTGGATCGATCCAGGTGTGGAAGACGTGAGGGCGGATCTGTTGTTCAGCAAACTCACCGTGATTGGGAGAGTGGACCCCGCCGCCGTGAAACAGAGAGCCGAGGAGAAGAGTCACAAGAAGGCTGAAATCATCTCCCCTCTCCCTACACCCCCCGACGATGTCGTAGTCGCTGGAGAGAACAAATCCGACGAGAAACCGGCTGAGGTATGCATATCTATATATATACCTCTCATCTCCGCCGCCGACGTCAGATCACATCGCAGTAATTTTCTCAACTACTCTGACAAATAATTAACATTTTCGTCGTTTTAACCTATTAGGTTCCGGCGCCGGCACCGACGATTACTACGGTGGTCCTGAAAATCCGGTTACATTGCGAAGGATGTAGCCTCAAGGTTAAGCGATTCGTCTCGAAGATACAAGGTCCGAAACGTAATATTTGATGTCATTCAGTGGCGATTTTGTCCTTTCAGTTTGCTAACAGGTGGCAGTTATTTTTTGTTCACAGGAGTGGGAATGGTGACAATTGATTATCCAAAGGACTTGGTCACGGTGAGCGGGACAATGGACGTGAAGGACCTGGTATCCTACTTGAAAGACAAATTGAAACGGTCCGTCGAGGTTGTGCCGCCGCCAAAGAAAGAGGAGGGCGACAGCGGTGATCAGAAAAAGGATAACGAAGCTAAGAATGGCGGAGGAGATGGTAAAAATGAGAAAGAAAATGACGCGAGCGGCAAGAGTGAGGCACAAGATAAAAAAGAAGGTGGTAGCGGCGATAAGAAAGAGAGCGCCGACGAGAAGAAGCCGAGTGGCGAACCCGAAACGGCCAAGAATACGGGAGACGATGAGAAGATCGAGGACACGAAGGTCGAAGTGAATAAAATGATGTACGGCGGATATCCTTCGTCTTCTTATTCTGCATTCTACACTGTTCCTGAGCACAGTCAGGGATACAGTGAACCTGTTGTAAACCCGTACTATAATCAGGCTTATCCCGATCATGGTTACATGATGGAGCATTCGTATCGACCACAACATCCGCCTCCGCCTCCACCGAGTTACATGCATGGTCCTCCGGAGATGTTCAGCGACGAAAATCCTAACGCCTGTTCTGTTATGTAAAATATGGTTCGATTGCTGGTGTGGAAAGTCAAGTAACTAAATGTTTCATAACTACGTAAAAGAAAACTAGTTAGGAGTTATTTAGAGAGATCACTTGTATTATTGTGTGTATGTATATCGCGGCTGAATACTGAATAATCCGTCTCATTGTTGTTTGGATGGTTAAGAGTAATTTTCATAAGGACTATTCTATGTCCTTCTGTTTTATGTGGCTGTAAATAAATAAAAGCGACAGATAATATTTTAGTATCTTTCATGTTCATATTTGAGACCCTTTGGTTCATTCTCATCTAGTTTTGTTTTCTTGTCCTTTTTGGAGCTTTGGAATTCATAGGATTCCACTTCGTTTTGGATGTTTTTGGTAGTGGAATTCTCCATACATCAACTACAATGTGCAATTATTGTAGCCCATATTCACTACATGCCTGAATGTTAATTCAATGTGTGGAAATGTATGATGCTGACTTACGTCTCGCTAAAGTTACGTTTGGGAAATGTCACAAATTCTTGAGATTAATGAGTTTCATTTGATGCTGACATGTATTGATCTGTATAAGCTAAAATATTAATTAACTCTTCTTGTACTAAAATTTGCTTCTTTCATTCTCGCAAAGGATTTTGAAAAGCCATGAGACATGATTATTAAGCAGTACAGTATCAAATGAAACTCATTAAAGTTTCAACTGTCATGGGCAAATAAACGACTAAGAAGCTTCAAAAGCCATATGTCACAATGACAGTTCAAACTTCTTAGTCGAGGACTAACTTAGTGAAATTAATTAATGTATACGTTTAAGTAACTAACTACCTTTTTTCAATTCTCTGGATGATTCAGCGTCATTAGCTAGTAAACACCATTAGTTGATAAAATGACAAAAAATTAAAATTTGTCTTTTCATTTAATTTAGAGCTAAGAAACCACATGGTATACCGATTAACCGATGCTTAGAGCCATATATACCACATTTGAGAATAAATCAATTTTCGCTTTCGCTTTCATTATCTACGTGCAATCTAGTATTTCGTGACAAAGGACGAAATGAAATGATCTATGAAGTGGAAAATGTCTTTCCACAACCCCCATGAGCTGAGTTTGGAGTTTTTAACATATTAAGAATATATATTTTTTTGAAACTTAACATACTAAGGATATAAACAATCTTGTAATTAGCAATTAATTTTAATGAATTCTTCAACTACCCACTCAAGACTAGCATTAGCCAAATGCTGATTTTGTCCTATCAAATCTTACATTTTCTAGTAATCATCAAACAAAGAATACCCTTTTACATGATCAGTGATATAAAATTTAATTTAAAATTGTTATGATACTCTGATCTCTACGGATTACTTCATGAGATAATTAATTGACTTGTTAATTTTACTATAAAACTCCTGGGAGAATTAGCCAAATAGCATAGTTAGATATAGTTAGTTCCATTGCATTTAATCATGAAAGGGTTATTTGGCTCCTGATGGTAAATGTCAAACCCTAATCCACAGAGCTACATGCTAAAAACGCCCGCTCATCTAGCTAGCTAATCTCAAGCTACTAACTACCAAACAGATAAAATTAAAAATTACGATCATCTTTTTGCCTAACTTTGACGTACCATAAACTAGTGATTAACCAAATAATTATATTAAAACACGATCAACAACAGAAATATAGAATAATATATTCGAGTGTGTTTCGAACCATGGTGGGAACGTTAAAAATACATATTGAGATCATTAAACCAACCAACGAGGAAAAAATGTGCGATACCATAATTTACTTCATTGTAAGATGTTATCTGTACATGTATCTGACCTGATGTTGAGTCGGGTCCCTTTCATTGTCATCAGGTTGTTCACTATTAATGGAATGACGGAGGGTTTTTGTCAAAGACAAGTAAAACATTATTTTAAAACCTTAATAATTTAACTCACAAGTCGTGTGTCATAAACCAGCAAAGCTAACTAGTTCCCACACAAACATGTATACAAAACGTAAGAGAATAATTGCTGTTACTTACGTACGTGCAAAAGAAACCCAATAAACATATAAATATACAAATATTTCTCTGTATTACATTTTCAAATTTATTTGGTATTATGTGGCCAATGCTTGTTTAATAATGTAGGGTCACGTGTGCAGATGAAATTCTCCACCACAAAAATAACAATAATAACAGAAACATTATTCAAGTTTAAAAAATGGAATAATATTTAAACAACCAATCATTGAGTTGAGAAGATAAGAGATGATGTTACGTGTTCCCAATTTTCATACATCATTTTGCATGTTCAATAGCTAGCTATATGTAAATGAATGTTACATCAGTGTTAAAACATTCATAATCCCTGCATGAAGTTTATGATTCGAAGAATACTTAATCACAATGTTTTATTTAACGGGTAAACTCCTTGACTCATTTCAGTATGAGATTTAGTGGTCGAATCATGTTGTTTATGTATAGTTAGACTCGTGAGACATTTCTAGATATCTGGTAAAAAAACACGGTATGATTTAAAATGAAATAGTTGAGATCTATCTTAGTGTAGATAGATATTGCACAATATCTAGTGGCCATTCACAAGTCTCTCTATCTCTATGTCGTGGTGTACAAGAGTACAAACATGCCATCCAAGTGGAGGTCACGATTTCATACAATAGCTGGCTAGACATTGGAGTGTCCACATGGAATTCAATTCACACACAAAGGTTTTAAGAGTGGGTTCAAAAAGATCACATATAAAGATAAAGAAAAAAACTTTTCAATATTTGTATTTTGTATGGACATGGAATAAGGTATTGATTATCAAGAAAAGAGTGACATATGCAAAAATAGCATTATGTGACCACTTGGTGGCTTTATATTGCAATGCAGGTTCCATAATTGAATGACTTTTCTCTCACGTAATGACACTCCAACGTACGTATGCAAAACAGGGACTACTCAGGTCTCATGCACTCTATCATTATGTGCCTGATCGTGTCTATCCATGATGTTGGGTGGCAAAATTGCTGAAGATGATGGAGATGAAGAACTAGTGAGCTGTATATTATGTGGTCGTGAGTCATGTCGGACTTGGTTATTCTTTCTTTGTCAAGAACGTAGAACAATGAAGGGTCTTTGTACTGTAAATTAAGTAAATCAGAGTTGAGAAGTCTCACATTGATAGTTTATAATATACTAATTCTTCACGTAATAAGATGTTGGATTATTCTCGTCATTGTCATTGTCAATTTATTTTGAGGCGGAACCCTATAATTCTTCCAATCGATATAGATATACAACAACCACTGAGATTCAACAAAAGTTAACCTCGAGGTGTAGCTGAATTAGTAGTCGGGTATATAGACTACTTGTTTTTTCATTTTTTATAATACAATTTTAAGAAAATTATTACACCAGTCTATTTTCATTCATAATAGCTACCTTACTTAATTGACTTACCTTTCTCGTTTAGTTTTTCGGCGTTTGGCTTTAGTTCCGATTTTAAGAATATCTGATCCTCTCCCTATTTGCCTTCTTAATTGCTACCTTGTTTAACTGACTTACCTCTCTGGTGTAATTTACAGACAATTGTATGATAGTGAAAATTAACGCAATACACACAAGAGTAGCAGGGATCACGGTGAAAACTCAGAAGAGTTTTCTAGGTTTTAGAGAAAGAAGAGAGAATGAGTCGGCGAGAGAGAAGGTGAAGAATAACGTCGCTCAGTTTTCCATTCAATGAACAAGAGGTATAAATACATGGGCTATCGAACGGTCAGAAAATGATCCGTTCGGAACCCTAATAGTTATTACAACTTAAGTCCCTAAAGTTTAGAGTGAAATGCTTTTAAATCCTTCTGGAAGCAACTCTTCTAATTCTTCAATAATCATTGGGCTTGGGTTGATTCATACAAGCCCAATGCAGTTAGGAGCCCATTTCTGTGAAGCTTCAGCAGCGGCCCAAGTCCTTATGCAAGCTCAATCTTTTGATCTCTTAACAGCCCCCTTCAAACTCATGGTGGTGATGAAACCATGAGTTTGTCTTTCAATTCAGTGAAGCGTGGTGTGGGAAGACCTTTTGTGAAAATGTATGCAAGTTGGTGTGTTGGAAACAAAAGAAATAGTAAGTTCCTTACGTAAAGCTTTCTCACGAACAAAATGATAGTCTACCTCGATATGTTTAGTACGTGCATGCATAATAGGATTAGCTGTCATTTTTATAGCAGAGGAGTTATCACACCAGAGAGTTGGAGGACAATTTACACGAATATGAAGATCTTTAAATAACATATTAAGCCAAGAAAGTTCAGCAGCAGTTATAGCTAATGCACGGTACTCAGCTTCAGTGCTGGACCTGGCTACAGTGGGCTGCTTCTTTTCAGCCCAATGGATAGGGTTAGGCCCAACAAAAATTACAAGACCAGTAGTACTTCTGCGATCAGTGGGATTCCCAGCCCAATCTGCATCAGTAAATGCATTGATTGGGCTTGGGCCTTTGGTATAATAAAGCCCATTATGTTGAGACCCTTTTAGATACCTCAAAATTCGTTTAGCCCCTATAAGATGCATGGAAGTGGGCTTATGCATAAATTGACAAAGATGATTTATGGCAAATGCAATATCAGGTCTAGTGAATACTAAGTACTGTAAAGAGCCAAGTAGTTGTCTAAAAACAGTAGGATCTTTAAGAGGAACTCCATCTAAGGCATGAAATTTACCATTTGAAGGCAAAGGATTTGGACAAGGTTTGCAATTGGTCATATTAAACCTTGCCAAAACATCATTTATATATTTGTTTTGATTGATGAAAATTCCAGATGAAGATCTGGTAATTTCTAAACCCAGAAAATAGTGAAGAGGACCCAGATTGGTCATATCAAATTCAGAATGAAGAGATTTAACAAGAACAGTTAAGTAATTGGAATCATTACCTGTGAGAATGATATCATCTACATAGAGAAGAATAATAGTAATACCAGAAGGAGTGTGTCTAATGAATAAAGAGCTATCTGCAGTGGATTGTGTGAAGCCAAGAGAAGAAATATAAGTAGTAAATCTAGAAAACCATGTTATAGGAGCCTGTTTCAAACCATAAATTGATTTGTGAAGTTTGCAAACATGATTGGGTTTAGATGGATCAACAAACCCGGGTGGTTGTTTCATATAAACATGTTCTTGAAGATGGCCATGTAGGAAAGCATTTTTAACATCTAATTGTTGAAGAGGCCAGTCAAAAGTTGCTGCTAAGGCAAGTATAGTTCTAACTGTAACATGTTTAATAACTGGGCTAAAAGTTTCATCAAAATCAATTCCTTGAGTTTGATGAAACCCCTTTGCCACTAACCTAGCTTTGTACCTAGAAACTGAACCATCAGGGTGATATTTAGTTTTGAAAACCCATTTATTACCAACAATGTTGGCATTTGGGGGAGGTAGAACAAGGCTCAAAGTTTGTTGATTTATGAGGCTAAGGTATTCATCAGCCATGGCATTTTGCCAGTGTGAGTGTTTCTTAGCCTCAGAATAGCAAGTTGGGTCAGAAGCAGAAACATTTAAAGCAGTAATTGAGTTTGGAAATCCAGACAGTTTGGCAAAACCAGTAAAAGTATGCATTTGTGAAGAGAGAGGGGGATCAGAAGTACCACACTTAAAAGCAAAATCAAGAATTTTTCTTTTGAAAATACCAGACTTGCTTCTAGTCTTCATTGGATGACCAGGTGCTGGAGAGGGCACTGATGGTTCCGCAGGTGCCATGTCAGGGATGGGGGATGATGGTGGTACATGTTCTGGTATCTGTTCTGGTATCAGTTCTGTATCATCTCCACCATCACTGAGCTGCACCTCAGAATTAGAGTGACTCCCAGCAAGGTCAACTGCAGAAGGGGAACTGACTTCATCATTTCCTGTAATAGGGACAGTCATAGCAGTGTCAGTAAACAGAGGAGCATCAGTAGCAATAGAAGAGGCAGCTGGTAAGGTGTAAGGAAACAACAGTTCATTAAACACAACATCTCTACTGATATAAAACCTTTGAGAAGCTTTGTGATAGCACAAGTATCCTTTATAATTATCAGCATAACCCATAAAAATGCATTGAACAGTTCTAGCATCAAGTTTAGATTTAATGTAAGATCTAAGATTTGGATAACAAGCACAGCCAACCACTTTGAGAGATTTGTAATCAGGTTTCTTATGAAAAAGTAATTCAAATGGTGATTTGTGATTAGTGACAGTGCTAGGCATGCGATTAATTAGAAAGATTGCAGTAGCTATAGCATGATACCAAAAACAGTGAGGTAAAGAAGCATGTTGGAGCATGGTAATAGCAGTTTCAATAATATGCCTGTGTTTCCTCTCAGCAATGCCATTTTGCTGAGGTGTGTGAGGGCAAGATTTTTGATGTGTGATGCCTTGATCAGAGATATGTTTTTGAAACAGAATAGAGACATATTCTCCTCCACCATCAGATCTTAAAATTTTAATTTTATAACCTAGTAAGTTTTCAACATGAAGTTTGAATTTAGGAAAGACAGAAGCAACTTCAGATTTATGAAATAAAGGAAACAACCATGTATAACGTGAGTGATCATCAATAAACAGTACATAAAATCTATAGCCATGAATTGATTTGGTAGAAGCAGGTCCCCACACATCAGAATGAAGAAGGTGAAGTGGTGTGTGTGTGACATTTGTAGATTTAGTGTAAGAGTGTTTATGAATTTTCCCTTTAAGACATGATTCACACATAGAGGATTCAAAAACAGAATTGAAAGAAGAACCAAAAAGGATATTAAAATGTCTTTGGCTGGATGACCAAGCCTGGCATGTATCAAAGAAACATTATCTTTAGCACCCAAACAAGCCTTGGGATTTTGAACAGTAAATGGACAAGTATAAATAGGGTAGAGGCCATTTTCACTCAAGCATGTGTAAAGGATTTTGCCCGTAGCCAGATCCTGAATAGAAAAGGATTTGGCATTAAAATTAAAGCAACAGTTGTGTTGATTGCGAAGTTGGTAAACAGAAAGCAAATTTGAAGCAAGTTGTGGAACATGAAGAGAATTAGAAAGATCAAATGTATGAGTGTGTGTGTTTTAAATGTGCAGTACCAGTATGTGTGATTTGTGCAGCTTGACCATTGCCCAAAGTGACTTGATCAGAGCCAGTATAAGTATCAGCCAAAGAAAGGTTCCTTAAATCAGCAGTCATATGGTTGGTAGCACCAGAGTCAGAAAGTCAGTAGTCAGGAATGGAGCTATTAGAAGAAGATGAAGCATTGTATGTAGTCAACTGATCAGATGGAGGTTTCCCACCTTGAAAGGAATAGTCCATCATATGCCAACAATCAGCAGCAGAGTGGTAATCTAAGCCACAGATTTGGCAGTTAATAGGTGAAGTGGTTGGTCTGGGGTTTGAATTGTAATGATTGCCATTACCTCTGCCCCGTGAGGAGCCCCTTTGACCACCACCACCACGACCTCTGTTAGAGTCGTATCTACCTCCCTGGTTCGTATGACCCGGTCCATTGGACCGTCCATAACCCCAACCGGTTCGACCACCACGACCGGATTGAGGTCCAGGACCAAGAACACCCCGTCCTTGGCCACGACCAGATCCTCGGTAAGAATTAGAAGAGGCAGAGTAGGCAGTAGAAACATTCAAGGCAGAAGAATTAAAATCCGCAGATTGACTTTCATGCATTTGTTCTTCAGCTTTCATTAACACATGAAGTTCTTCTAGACTTATAGCATCAGATCTACCACGAATCGTATTGCGAAAAGCATTGTATTCAACAGGAAGACCATTCAAGGCATATAACATCATATCTTCATCATCAATTTGAACAAGAGACACAGCAAGTTTATCACGAATAGATTTCAAATTTTGCATGTACAGATCTACGGAATCAGAACGTTTTCTTATGGTTTGAAGGTCATTTTTGAGTTGAAGGATATTAGATCTGGTAAGAGATGCATACCTCCCCTCAAGCGCGAGCCAGATGGCCCGTGCTGAGGACTTACCAATAACATGAGAGAGGGCTTCTGGTGTTAGAGTAGCGTTGATGATGGTCTGGAGCGCTTGATCTTGCTGAAACCAGTCTTGGAACGCCGGATTTGGACTGGATGAACCATCGGAACCGAGAAGCGTGGCTGGAGGTGGTGAAACAGAACCGTCAACGAAACCAAAGAGACTCTGTGTGCGAAGAATCGATGAGAACTGGTGTTTCCACAACACATAGTTGTTGTTATCGAGTTTATAGGGCATCAAATGATGTATATTGGTGAGAATATAGAGTGGATTTGAGGTTGTGAGAGCCATTGTTGCCAGTATATGGCTCTGATAGCATGAAAACTCAGAAGAGTTTTCTGGGTTTTAGAGAGAGAAGAGAGAATGAGTCGGCGAGAGAGAAGGTGAAGAATAACGCCGCTCAGTTTTCCATTCAATGAACAAGAGGTATAAATACATGGGCTATCGAACGGTCAGAAAATGATACGTTCGGAACCCTAATAGTTATTACAACTTAAGTCCCTAAAGTTTAGAGTGAAATGCTTTTAAATCCTTCTGGAAGCAACTCTTCTAATTCTTCAATAAGGGCTTGGGTTGATTCATACAAGCCCAATGCAGTTAGGAGCCCATTTATGTGAAGCTTCAGCAGCGGCCCAAGTCCTTACGCAAGCCCAATCTTTTGATCTCTTAACACACGGTTTCTCACGTCCATAAAGAAAGATTAGTTCATCTAACCGGGCCCTAGCAGCTAAGGTGGTAGCGCAAGTGGTAGATCGTTGGAAACCCCTGCATAAGGTCCTAGGTTCAAACCCGATTGACGACAAATCAATTTCCTAAAAAAAAGGACCCTAGTTGCATGGCAAATTATTTTCGTAAGATATTAGAGAAATGAAATGGTGGGTCATTAACTTCCAGTTATGCTACTCCATTTTTCTGAGGCTGCAACTCGCACCCACCATCATTTAAATGCATAAATGATAAACTCCCACTCTAATGTTAACATATAAATCACACCAGAGAAATAAAGTAGCATGAAAAAAATTCAGCTGATAAACTCTCAATTGAGAGAAAATAGACAATCATTAAGTTCTGTTAACCTTCGAACTCAAGCTCAGGACCTCCAGATAACAGACCTCCAAGTTAAGCATGCTAGGCCAATCAACTTAACTACACGCCCAATGATATATGTATATGTGTCTATATGTATATGTGTGTATATATATTATAAGTGGGTCATTAATTCTCAATCATGTTGCTCTATATTTGATCATGACATATATATTATCTCACTCCACATACATTTGTAAGAGCCAAAATGATTTCAAATCAAAGTGATTTCAAATGTCATATAACACCACAATGGGCGGTTTTAGATAATAATAAAGTGATGAAAAGGAAAGAAACGTTAATATTACTTTGTCTCCATGTGTTGTGTTGTGTTTTTTTCGTTTAATTCTCAAATCATGTTTATCTCGTTTATTTTGGTACTTGACAAGAAAAATAAACGAAAAAAACAAAAGACATGGAGCAATTCAAGGTATGCCACACAAAGGCCACGAATGGCCCAAACAGCACAGTTCTATATCCATATAAACTACTGCTCAAAAAGAATATGTAGAGATATAAATTATTATTTGGGCCTATGTAGTATGTACTCTCTTCAGTGGATAAATTGGGCTTTACTTGTAGTTTTTAGGGCCTATATATAACAAACTCTCAAACTTGGTAGTTGGTTACGATTTCTTAGGGCCCCATAAATAACAAAACTCTCAAACCAGTTGGCTTAATGGTTAAGGTACTTGTAAAGCCAGTACACAATTTTTTTTTAGGGAAAGCCAGTACACAATTTGAGATATAAATTGAGGTTACCTTTTTTTTTTAATTATCATAAATTGAAATTTAATAAAAAAACAGGAGGACCTCCAAAGAGTAATAATAGTACGGAATGACAAACCAAAACAAGGATCGCAATCGGTCAGGCGGCAGGCGAATGCCTTAATATACTACAAGCCGCCTAGCAAAATGCTACTAAACATAACTTGAAGTTAATAAACAAGCATATCGGGCAAGTGAATGCGCTATATGCACATCGCTACTGTCCACTTTAGCAAAATGTGAGAGTTTGAACTTCCGCCATAATTCTATCAATGTGATGAACTTCAAACCAATTCACAGAGAAGAAGAAGAAGAAGAAGAAGAAGAAGAAGAAGAAGAAGAAGAAGAAGAAGAAGAAGAAGAAGAAGAAGAAGAAGAAGAAGAAGAAGAAGAAGAAGAAGAAGAAGAAGAAGAAGAAGAATCAATGAGAGAGAAAGATATTTCCATTAAACTCAATTACACACATAATAAATCACAGATGTATCTATAGCTAACAGACAGCATTGAGCTGTTACAAAGTTCTGTAAATGACACTTAGCACCCCATAAGTCTGATTAACTACTTATTAGTCTTAACAGCCTCCCTCAAGCTGAACTCAGCTGAAGCTAAGTGAAGCTTGGAACACAACTGATGAAACTGAGCTTCTCCCAAAGGTTTGGTAAACAAATCTGCAGGCTGATCAGTAGAAGAAATATGGCCAAGAAGCAATTGTTTAGCTATAACCAGCTCTCTAACAAAGTGAAAATCTTTGTCTATATGTTTAGTTCTAGCATGGAATACTGGGTTGGTAGCCAATGCTAGAGCAGAAGTGTTATCTCCCCAAAGAATAGGAGGATCAGTGGGAAGAATAGCCAAATCAGAGAGAAGATACTGAAGCCACTTGAGCTCAGAAGTAGTAATAGCCATAGCTTTGTACTCTGCCTCTGTAGAAGATCTAGCAACAGTGTCTTGCTTCTTTGAGCTCCAAGAAATCAAATTATCTCCAAGGAAAATACAAAATCCAGTAGTGGACCTCCTGTCAGTGCTATCACCAACCCAGTCAGCATCTGAATAAGCAGTGAGTAGAAAACTACTAGGAGAAATAGTAATGCCTTGATGGAGGGTACCCTTGACATATCTAAGAACCCTCTTCATAGCTATGTAGTCTTGCTGTGTAGGAGCATGCATATGTTGACATAAAGCATTGACATCAAATTGAAGATCTAGTCTAGTTACAGTTAAGTACTGCAAAGCACCCACAAGACTTCTAAAATGAGAAGGATGCTGATAAGGAGCAAGATCAGCAGAAACATTACCAGACCTGGAAGCATAAGGTGTGACACAAGGCTTACAATCAAGAAGATAAGCTTTATCTAGAAGATCATTAGCATATATAGACTGATGCAAGAGAAGCCCTGAGGGGGTGTCGGTGAGCTGAATTCCCAAAAAATAGCTCAATTGGCCTATATCCTTCACAACAAACCGAGTCTTCATAGCAGTAAGCAAAGAAGAAAGAACTTTCGGAGAGTTCCCAGTAAGAATAATGTCATCCACATAGATGAGAAGCACAGCCATGCATGTAGGAGTGTGGAGCACAAAGAGAGAAGTATCAGCTCTGCTGCATTTAAACCCTTGAGCTAGCAGAAAAGATGAGAATTTATCATACCATGCTCTAGGAGCCTGCTTAAGACCATAAAGTGATTTATGAAGCTTGCACACAAATGAAGGGTGAGTAGGGTCCACAAACCCTTGTGGTTGAGTCATATACAGTTCCTCATCAATGGTGCCATGAATAAATGCGTTACTGATATCAAGTTGGGTAAGAGACCATCCAAAGTGAAGAGCTAAAGCCAAGACAATTCCGACAACTGGATGCTTAGCTACAGGACTGAAGGTCTCATGATAATCCAACCCATAAGTTTGCAAGAAGCCCTTTGCAACTAACCTAGCCATATATCTGGCTATGGACCCATCAACCTTTCTTTTGATTTTATAAACCCCTTTACAGCCAATAGGTCTTCGGTGAGGTGGTAGAGGTACCAGAGACCATGTCCCCTGAGATATGAGAGCTGTAAATTCTTCTTGCATTGCATCTTGCCAACAAGGAAGAGAGCTGGCCTCTTTAAAGGTGGATGGTTCAAAATTAGGAGACATGGAAGCAGTATAGACCTGGTATTTAGGATTGGGTTTAATGATACCAGACATGAGTCTGGAGATCATGGAATGAGTGGGGGTGGGGGTGGAGGAGGGTCAGGGGAAGAAGGTGTAGACTGAGGTGGTGAAGGAGGAGAAGAAGGTGGAGATGGTGGAGCAGATGATATTGAAAGAGAAGAAGAAGACATAAAAACAGGTGGAAAGAGAGATTTGTGTGTTGGACTGGGCAGAGAAATGGATTTAGTAAGTTGTTGATAAGGAAAAAGGTGTTCAAAGAATTGAACATGTCTAGAAATGTATACTTTGTGAGAAGAAGGGTCTAAACATCTGTAACCCTTACTAGTGGCACAATAACCAAGAAACACACAAGGAAAGGATCTATACTGTAATTTGTGAGAAGTATAAGGCCTAAGCCAAGGGAAGCACAAACAACCAAAGACCTTAAGACATGTATAATCTGGAGAAGTATTGTATAAGATCTGATAAGGGGATTCGTTATGAAGAAGCTTCTTTGGAATCCTATTGATCAAAAAATTGGAAGTGATCAAAGCTTCTAACCAAAATGAGGATGGGAGATGAGCTTGATGTAGTAGACATAAAGCAGTTTCATTTAAATGCCGATGTTTTCTTTCAACTCTCCATTTTGCTCAGGAGAGTGAGGAAATGAAGTTTGATGGAGAGTACCCTCAGACTGGAGATACAACCCTAAAGCATTATTAACAAAATCAGTACCATTATCAGTCTGAAAACCTTAATGGTAGCACCAAACTGAGTAGAAATGAAAGCAGTAAAAGCTTTGTAAGCTGCAAATGCATCATACTTGAATTTAAGTGGATAAAAACAACAAAACCTAGAATGATCATCAACAAAAATGAGATAATATTTGTAATGTTTAAAGGAAGCAAGAGGAGAAGGTCCCCATACATCTGAGTGTACTAACTCAAAACATTTACTAGCATGAGATTTAGAATTAGAAAAGGGCAATTTGTGACATTTAGACACTTGACAGTGTGTACACAAAGAAGTAACTGAAGTAGACTGATACTTAAGCTGAGAAGCAAGAGCATTAGATGCAGCTGCAGAGGGATGTCCAAGCCTAAGATGCCATAGCTGAGAAGGAGGAAATGTGGATGAAACTTGAGCTGAAAAGGCTGACACAGAAGGTGGTGAAGAAGTTGAAAATGGATAGAGACCATTAATACATGGGCCCTTCAAAGTAATGAGGCTGGTTTTGTTTTCCTGTACAACAAAACCATGAGTATTAAAACTGATAGTACAACCATTATCAGTGGTAAATTTGGAAACAGACACAAGATTGGTAGCAACTGATGGAGTATGAAGAAGATTAGTAAGCTGAAAAGAATTAGTTGAAGTAGAGAGAATACCATTACCAATCCCAGCAATAGGCATTTGGGATCCATTACCAACTTGAATCATTTGGGAACCATTATAAGAAGTAGGAGGGTGAATGAAGACTGCAGGATTGTGTGTTAAGTGGTGGTTAGCTCCACTATCCATTAACCAGGGAGAGGAAGCAGGAGCATGCCCAAGTAGACCAGGAGAAGAAGAAGCAGCTGCAGACTGTGAACCATAACTCACTTGTCCGTGTGAAGGAACAGATGCTGTATAGGCTTGAGGCCTAGGAAACCTTGGAGCAGAAGGTCTAGTAAAAGAAAATTTACTTGTATTCAACCTATACCAAGAATCCAGAGCTGAGTGCCTAGTTCTCCCACATATATGACAAACAATTGTAGATGCTGAATTATAGGATGATTGACCAGAACCATAAGATGAGCTAGAAGTTGTAGATTTGCCTTTGGATAAGTTACTTGGCTGAGAACCAGAACCATAAGATTTGACAGGCCTAGGAGGCATAGGTTTATTTCCAAAATAAGCAGTAGCCAGATCAGGAATCAAACCAGGAGTGGATGTATTTCCAATTACACTTAATTTGGAAAAATTGCAATTCAATTCTTCAGATAGCAATAAAGCAGAGAGTTCAGATGCAGTGATTGGAGTTTCCCTAATACGAATGTTGGACTTCAGATGATCATAGGAAGGGGAAAGTCCTTTTAAAATGTAGAGCACCAAATCCTCTTCAGGCACACATTCATTTACTTGAGCCAAACTGTCAGTCATGGCCTTAACGTGAGCTAAATAGGTATCACCAGGTTGATCATGCTGTTGAATAGTGAGTAACTGCATTTTCAATTGGTGAATGTGTGACCGAGAAAGTGAAGCAAATTTAAGTTCAAAAGCATGCCAAATATCAGAAGCATGAGTCAAATTGAGAACAACTGGTAAGACATACGGAGATATATATGCAATCAAGCAACTCTTCAAATGTTGATCAATGGAGCACCAAACCAGAAACTGAGAGTTAGGAACAATAAAACCTGAATCATTTGTGATTGTCTCAGCTGGAGCAGAAACAGATCCAGTAACATAGCGAAATAGGTCATTTTCTTGTAGAAGAGTTGAAATCTGTGTGCGCCAGATGATGTAGTTAGTGCCGTCCAGCTTAATAGGCACAAGAGAGCTGAGATTGCGAATAACAAACTTCAAACCTGGAGGAAAAGCTCTGCCATGACTGAAGAAGTGAGAACTCGGGCAAACTCAGTGGTTAAAGAAGCAACTGGGCAAAACTCGGCAAAACTCATAGAAACCGTGAGAACTCGAAAAAACTCGGCAGCAAAAAGTGTAACTCGGCAAAACTCGCACGTCTGACGCGTAACTCAATTCAGTACAGAGAACCGAAGAAGAGACGATTGAGAACATCAAAGAAGATTTCGTCCAGACAAATTGAAGACGAATCTCAGAGAAAGAGAGCCATTAAAGCTCCAGAAGCTCATGAATCAAGACGAAGAAATGAAGACAACTCCGACGAAACACCGGTGACGGAGATTTGAAGCTCAAATCAGAGAAAAGCTACCGAAGACGCGGCGGAGAAGCAGCGGAGACCAAAGGAGATAGCGGCGACGAGCCTTTCATGATGAACTTCAAACCAATTCACAGAGAAGAAGAAGAAGATGAAGAAGAAGAAGATGAACAATCAATGAGAGAGAAAGATATTTCCATTAAACTCAATTACACACATAATACATCACAGATGTATCTATAGCTAACAGACAACATTGAGCTGTTACAGAGTTCTGTAAATGGCACTTAGCACCCCATAATTAACTACTTATTAGTCTTAACACAATGATAGGGGTATCATCCGGCGCAAAATTTATTTTACAATGAAATTTATTAACTTCTTTTAAGACACTAAGCTTTGATAATTGCATTTTCTAAAGCACATAGTTCCGCTTAAAGCAGGGACGCCACATTCCCCATGTTCGAGAGGGATTTTTAGGTGAGCTCAAATGTCTCCAGTAAATTCTGCCTGCTCCATCCACCACATCCTTCCAAGAGGAAGATTGATTTTGAGCGACTTGCACCTTTAAGGATAAAATGCGTAGAATGTCTATTATCGGATCGTCCCATGGTGTCTAGGTTATGAGCAATAGCCGCATGAGTCCTTTCTATACCGTTTTTCTATCAGTCACATGTTCAACGACTTCTGCATCAAAATTATCACCACATAAAGTTGTTTTGCATCAGTGGGACCATATGGCCCAGAGAGTACCGACAGATAAGACATGTTTGTTCATGTCTGTGGAAAGAGCCGAGATCCAGCTATCCAACCAGTCATGCAAGTCAGGATAGTTGACAATCATTATTTAAGCACAGACTCTTCATGGCATCTCCATAAAATATGCGAGACGGACTCTTCATGAGTGCCGCAAATCTCACAAGTTATGTTAGAGGCTGTTGATTCTTCTGCAAGGGTGGTGTGGACCGAAAGACCTTTCCTATGACATTTTCAAAGGAAGACTTTCCATTTCTCTGAAATTTTAAAGCCCAAACTTTACCACACTTCTACTCTTCTGACTTTATGGAAGAAGGAAGTCCACAGTATTTGCTGGTTGAAAAAATTGCTTTAAAGCTTTTCAAATAACATATATCCTGATTTTGTAGAAAAGCAACCATATTTTGTGAATGGTCATCAACAAAGTCGTCATTTGGACGCAGTGGAGCTTCATGGCAAAAATGTGGTGGCAAAGGAAGTGTGGGATAATTTCCTTGACGGCCTCCTCCCTCTAAGCATGTCTTTCTCCTTGGATAGAAATAAGATAGCTTACTTTTTGACTTCTTTGCGGGGCATATGTTTAGATATTAATAGAGGGGTTGAGAGAGAGGCTCAAATCCAAGCATCGTTATATATATCAACATCATTTCCATTACCAAATTTTCAAATTAGACATTTTTTTACGCAGGTCACGCCCACAGAGTGTACTTTTCCAAGCCCAAGAATAACTAATGGATGCCTTCCACTCTAAAAAGTGCTCCCTTTAACAGTATTTAGGGTTCAGGGCACTGGAGAATAGAAGATTTAGATTCTTAAGAATACACCACGTTTGTTTTGCGAGAAGGGCTTGGTTCATCCAAGTGAGATTTCTTAAGCCAAGACCACCTCTACTCTTTGGGAGGTGGATGAACTTTGAAGTTACAAAGTACAAAGCGGATAGGCTGATTGGAGTTTGGTTTCCACCAGATCTAAATAGCCTTTGAGATCTCATACAAGTAGAAACTGGCAGTCTGAAGGAGGAAGAGACATAGGGTGGGTTTGGTATGACTTATTTCAACTTTTAATTCACTTTGGACTTTTAATCTGGTTTGAAATTTTTAAAAGGTTTGGTAGGACTTTTTCTGTGTCAGTTTTTGAATTTGGGCTTTTGGCTTTATAGTGTAAAACTCAATTCTGAAAAAGTTGGGTTTCATGAACTTTTTTTGGACTTTTTTCTTCTTAAACAATCAAAAATGATCAATTTACCCCTAATTTTTTTATTATAATCATACTGCGACATTAAATTAGACCTACCATAATTTTAGTACTAAATATAAAAAAATGTAAAACAATAATTTTCACTAACAAACAAAAGTGTTGCATCAATAACTTTTTAACAGCATAACTTTTTTCAGCAAACACTTGCATATTTTTTATGAACGTCTCTGTCACGAGCTTTTTTCACAACAACTAAAAAATCGACTTAAAAGTTCAAAAAGTCATACCAAACCCACCCATAAAGGGGAAGGGCTGACAGAATTGCCTTGGCAAGAGTCATACGACCAGCTCCATTCAATAGTTTTCCTAGTCAGGCTTGAAGAAGCCCATTAACGGAGTCTTTTATGAATTTGCGACTTCATTTTTTCTTGGCACCAAGGGTAAGGGGTAGACCAAGGTAATTTGTGGCTTTCATCGAATAGTTCAGCTCAAAGAAGGCGGAGCATGCATCCTTAAACTTAGAGAGCATATTGGAACTAAAAACCATTGATGATTTAAGACTACTGATATGTTGTCCTGAAACAAGCCCAATTATATCCAAAGTGCATGATAAGTCATTACAGCTTCGGAGGTTAGCTTGGAAAAAGTAAAGACAACCGTTCACAAAGAGCAAATGAGAGATCTTAGTACCGTCCCTTGACAACCTAATCTCTTCACATATTTTATTACGACACTCCGCAACAACCGACGGAAATAAATTCTCCAGATATAAGTTGAAGAGGTACTGCGACAGGGGATATTCTTCCTTCATACCCCGAATCGGAGTGATACGCTCATAGAATTTCTCATTTACAATAATAGAGAAAGATGATGTTGAGTAACATTGATGGAGAAGATAATCCACTTTGTCAGAAATCCCATCTTATCAAGAGTCATTCTCAGAAAATCCAATTGAACTCTGTCAAAAGCTTTACTCATATCAAGTTTGAGTGTTGCAAGGTGGGTATTTCCCTGATTCTGTTTGAAAATTGGGAAAACAACTCGTTTTACAAAAGAATACCATTTGATATAAGTCTTCCCGAGATAAAAGAACTTTGGAAATCAGATATAAGATCTGGCATGAGAGAATTTGATCTGTTTTCCGGAACTTTTGATATGATCTTGTACAAAAGTGGATGAGTTTGATGACTTATAAGCAACTTATAAGTCTGTTTTGGATTATAGATGCAAATGGGTGCTAGCTCATGTGGTAGAGCATTTAAAATCCCTTGCATGAGGTCCTGAGTTCTAACCTAGTAAACGACAAACAGACAAGTCCTAAAAAAATAGTAGTATACTCGGGTAAAAGACACTTTCACCCACTTTTGTTTGCCTGAATGACACTTTCACTCCTTCCAGTTTACCAAATGACACTTTCACCCCTTAAGTGTGTTGAACTTTAAGAATTTTACACCCCCTTATTGTGACCTCATTAGTCTGGCGTTGGTGTCTATCACTAAAAATTTTATGAGACAAACTTGCCCCCAATGTTACGCAAAGTATGAGAATTACCCATGGGTATAATACACTTTTTTTCATGATAGCACATTTGTCTTACATTGACGAAGACCACTCCCAGACTGACGTTGTCACAATCAGAGGATGCATGTAACTTGAAGTCCGACACATTGAAGAGGTGAAAGTGTCATTTTTCAAACTAGAAGCGAAAGTGTCGTTCAACCAGTATACTCTAACATACCACTCTGATTCTTCTCTTTCCCATCATCCTACTTTTACTATTATTCATTGGGTCACTTTAACCCGGTGATTTGGAAAGCTAAACAATGCAATTTTTTGATAATTTTTTAACGGTGTTGTAGAGTCAAAGTTGTTCTAGAACATGGTGAAACATTATCAAAATATCGTATTGTTTTATTCAAATCACCCGATCAAAGTGACCCTGATACGAGTCAATAAAATCAGGATCATAGAAAAGAGAAGAATGAGAGTGGTAAGAGACATAAGTGATACTACTCCGTTTCTTCTCTTTAGCCCCCTTTCTATTTTGGTACGTTTATTTTCTTTCTCCCCCTTTCCTCAAGTTTGGTGATTACCAATTACATACTTACCCTCACAATTATTACCCCGCCTCTCATTTCAATATACCCCACCTAACTCATTTTTTTCTCTCAAAAGAAAACCCTACCCCTTTTTCTCCTCCCCACCACACATTTCAGAGAGGATAAAGAGAGAGAGAGAGGAAAAGGCAGACGGATAGAGAAAGAGAGAGTAATAGCGAGAGAGGACGAAAAAGGGAGTGAGGGAGGAAGAAGGAGACCAGATCGGCGAAAGGAGAGGGAAGGAGACTATGGAAATGGGCGCCAATTAGACAAACCCGATCTCCGTCTTGGTGAGGGATTCGATAAGGGTTTCTGGCAGACGACGGCGGCGGCGGACGAGTGTTGACATGGAAGAAAAGAAAAAGAAGGGGAAGGAGATGGAATATCTTGACGGCGGTAAAACACCATCGACTTAACGGCATCTCGACGGTGTTGACTCGACGGCGATCTCGACGGTGTTGCGGACGACCGGGTCTCTGCTCTCCAGGCGGTAGCTGGTTCTTCTCCGGCGAGATGGCATGGCAAGGAGGCTATGGGTTTCTTCTCTCCGGGTATGTGAGATACCAGTCCGGCGAATCGATCTGTTCTTTTACCCCTCTTCTTCTTCTTTTCCTCTTCTTCTTCCACTGTTTTTTTCTCCGATTTGTAATTTTATTATTTGATCTGTGTTATTTTAGTAACGATTTGATACTGGTATGGTTAAAATCATCACAAATCAATGTTTTTGGTTGTGTAAATACATTGTTGGATCTGTTAGTTTATGTTATTGTTGGTGGTTGTTGACCGATGGTGGTGGTTGTGGTTGACTGGTGGTGGTGGTGGTTGTGGTTGATTGGTGGTGGTGGAGCACTGGCGGTGGTGGAAGACTTGTGGCTGTGTCGGTGGTGGTTTGTCTTTGTTCACAAATTCAGAGTTTAGGTAGAGAGAGAAGTTGATATGAGAGGAATATGGAAAAATGGTAGGGGAAAAATAGTAAATCACATGATTCTCTTGATTACTGTGCCGACCCTAAAGGGGCTAAAGAGAAGAAACGAAGTGGTACTCATTAAGTTAGAGGCGCTAAGTTATAAGCAAGTCTACTCAACTAGTAATTTAAAAGTTGACACGGACGATGTGGAGACCTAGAAAATTCAACTACATAAATTTCATTTCAAGTACTTGAATACATTGTTATGTTCTTTCGTAGATTACATATAAATTATGGAGCAGCTGAAAGTAGCTGTTCTAACATTGATTCGATCAATAGCACTATACCTTTCAGATCTAATGATAAATCTGTCTTGCCCGTGAACTGTGGTGATGATATGATGGGAGAAGAGAGTCCCGATCTCTCCAAACCCATCAACGATTAGTTACAATTGGAACAAGATTTAGCTGGGAATGCTACTAAGATTCTGGCGAATCAAACCATAGATAAGAGCTCAACATCCTTTATCTCAGCTCTTCTGGGGATTTCTAAAAGAGAAAAATACTTTGAAGATGTTGATAACTTCTCTATGAACGATTCGTTGGGTAACAGCGAAGTTCATGTGATAGGAACCACGAAGGAAAATCCTACTTTAGCTAAAGTTGTTTTTTTTGACACTTTCCTCAAAAGATTGAGGGATCCATGGAAAAATCATCTCATCTTTCGTCCTCTTGGGAGGAACATCCCCGATTCTAAAATATTGCCCAAAATTAGGGATTTGTGGAAGCCGATTGGGAAATTGATTTTCACGGATCTCGGTATGGGATTCTTCATGGGCAGATTCGATAATAGTCACGACTACATTAAAGCCCTTTATGGGTGGACCATGGATCATTTTTGATCAATATCTTCTTGTTCAAAAATGGACACCAGACTTTAAAGTCTCGGATGTTCAAGGAGCCAAAAGGGCCGTCTGGGCTCGTATTCTTGAGCTCCCTGTGGAATATTATGATGAAATTGGCTTAAAACCAATAGCCTCGGCTATTGGGGTTCATTTGAAACTTGATTTCACCACTGAAAATCTTAACAAATGAAGATTTGCAAGGGTGGGTGTCAAAATTGATTTGGGAAAACCTCTCATATTCTGATATTGAGGTAGGAGGAAAGTGCTAATCAATCGAGTATGAACACTTACAGCTTGTTTGCTTTCACTGTGGTATTGTAGGTCATGCAAAAGTTAACTGCAACTTATTGCAGAAGAAAGAAGGAAGGAACAAAGAAGAGGGGATCTTGTCGGAGCCGGAGAAGATGAAAAGCTACCCGTCAGAAATTCAACGGGACACTTTCACCACCACGAACCTGGATAACGGTCCAAAAGGTCCTGGCCCATGGATGGTTGCCATGAAAAGGAAGAACAAGAACAAGAAAGATGGGCTTCATTGAAATGGAACCCACATCACTAAACCCAATAACTTAAACCATGAACAAAATCCCAAAGAGAAAGGGAAGCCCTGATTGGTATCCATGGATCGACCCAAATGGACGGGTACGGTAATGGAGCTACAACATACAAGAGTCTACCCTATAAAACTGATAAGGATCAGAGTTCGAATAAGAAGTATGAGAGTCTCAATGAATGGTCCAGATTTCATCTCATAGATTGTGATGTTGAAGATATCGACGCTTTGGGAAGAGGGAAAGACCAGATAAAAAAACCCCCAGAGAGCACATCCAATGTTTCCGGATTTACGAAGCACCCTGGCTACTCTGCTATCTTGTCGGATATTCAATCGACTACAGAGGCTATTTAAACCCACCTGATAGTTTGGGTAAGCTTTTTGAGCAAAACCACATATCCACCATCACACTTGTTGGAGATAACCACCAACATAACACCCGGAAAATCCAGATAAATCACAGTAAAAAAGCTAGCCCGTACTGCAACACCCCCAAATCATACGGCCGATGAACCGTACATTTGGAAAGATGTATCCGCCCGAGGTGATAAGCCTCATTGGGAACGGATAAGGATCGTCGGTTCACAGTTAGTACAACCATCGATAACATAAAACAATTTATTACAATTTTCCAGATAAACAAGTGATAACATTTGAAAATATATAAATACACTTTTCAGTGAAATAATATACTATGTGACGTTCCAACTAGCAAGTCGTCCTGTCCAAAGTGTCGTGAACGTCCCCACCTCATCTTTAACCTGCGGGTTTTGAAATAGCGAAAGCCGACCGCAGAAAAATTTTAATCAGTAAAAACTGAGTAAGAATCATACTACAACATGTAAAACGAGTTTGGCTCAACAGTTATATAATCAATGTATCTGGAGTAAACCCACATCAACTGTAAACAATAAGAGATTTCACATCTTTAGTCATTAGTTCAGCTGAGGCGTATCATAGCTCAGCGGGTAACGATGTCCACAGAGATGTCACGATGCAATAATCATAATAAGGGTGCCTCTTGGGATATCACGATCCCAATTCACCCGAGCGTTGTGGGAGCCCCTACGTCAATCCCCGCTCATAACACAACTATGAGACCTTAAGTGTCGACACCCCTATACCGTAGTGACCCATACAGGTATAAGTAGTACTCCATAGTTTTCAAGCCTTATACAGGGGGTTCGCCTACGAGCTCCCCCGGCCGTAGCCATATCAATTCAAGGGGTTCGACTGCATGCTCCCCGGCCGTAGCCATAACAATTCATGGGGGTTCGCCTACATGCTCCCCCGGCCTTAGCCATCACAATTCTAGGGGGTTCGCCTACGTGCTCCCCCGGCCTTAGCCTCCACACACATCCTCTGTACATCACCCCATTTATATTATAATTCATTATTCAACTGTCATTATAGAACTGTAACATTTGATTCAAAGATCATATCATAACCGCAGATATTCCAAACGGGATTTGTAAAAGGGAGTTCTCAAAATCATTATGCTCAAGCATTTGATAAATCCACAAAGTTATTCCAAGTATCACGTGATATAGCAAGATTATAGTTTGGAAGTAACGCACGCCAAACTCACATTTTGACAGTTAAGGTGTTGTACATATGAACTTACCGATAACAAGTAGCGTAGTGCACGCGCGACAAGCGAAGTCCTAGTACTCGTACTCAAAAAAATTCGTCGTCTACGAACTCGCTGTCTACAAATACGCAAATTAATCCTAATTAATTTAACGTTCTAGATCATGCTTTACATGAAATGCATGCCACTGATTAGTTTTCCCAACCCAATTTTATCCATAATATTATTTACAAGGACTTGTTTATTAATGAGGAATCTAAACATTATTTATGAGCCATAATAATTTATGAGAGTAATTTATTTATTTATTTATTTATATATTTTCTAAGACAAACAAAAGAACTTCAAGCTAAAGTTTATTTAGACAACTATTTTGAAAGAGAAATTTCCATTAACTTATAACTAATTATAAGTAAAAACATAGTTTTGAATAAGGAACAATAATGCATAATAGTTATTATAAAGATCACATTTTAATGGAAGAAATGTCGTATTATCTTTCTATACAAAATAAGTTTTCTTTTTATAAAATATTCCATTCTTTATCAAATATTGAGACTCGTTTATTTTTTTATTCCAAATATTAAATAAAATAACGCTCTTCTTGTTTATATAGACATAATATTAATTAACTAGTCTTGTTTTGTTTTAGGAAATCATACTAATATCAATTATAGCCCATTTGAAACCTTAAAACTCTTTTAAATAAATGTTAGAGTAAAATTCTTTTCAAAACAAAACTCACAATTCACAATTAGCTTAGTAGGAAAACATACTAAAATTTCATACCAAGCATTTATTTATTTTTTGTAAAAACAACTTTAACAACAAGTTATAGATTTATTTATTTATTATTGTTATTGTTATGTTCAGAAAATAAGCCATTAAATTATTTATCAAGTGCTTTTAATCAAATAAATAGAAAAGCTAAACTACAACTAGTACCCCAAAGACCAAAATAATTAGTTCTGAATTGTACAAAAGCTACCCTCTAAGTTTCTGAAAATGACAAAAACACCCCCTTGTTCATTCTAACGGTAGCACATAACTCTCACCCAACCCACTTGATCCGAACTTGCATTAAAACTTGCAAATATTCAAATTTGATGATTGAAAGCGAACTAGAGAGGGATTTAGAGTCTACCCACGCCAAGATTTATGAAAAACAGTCGAGAAATCGGTTCGTTCGAACTCGCCGTCGGGGTGGCCAGAGATGCTTCTCGTCGCCGGTGATTCCTGCGGTCTGGGCTTGGTTTGAGGCGTTCAACGGTCTCCTCGGACCTCCAGGAGGTGAATGTAAGCAATCTTTGGGGGTGGGTACCACCGTAGCTCAAAGCGGAGCTTGTCGCCGGAAACAATGGAGGTGGCGGCGGTGTGGCTTGCGGCCACTGTTGTGGCTGCTGCTTCTGACGTTTTTCAGTTCGAAAGAGAGTGGAGGGGTACGAGAGAGGGATCAGGGAGAGGGAGCTGGGCAGTGGGTGACTCGGTGGTGGTTGTGGTCGTTGTTAATGGCGGTTTCCGGCGGTGTGGGTGCCGGAGGTGTTGGCGGTGGCGGCGCTGCTTCTTGCAGCTGCTGTCGCTACTGTTTCTGTTGATTTCTGGGCAGCGAGGGGACGATAGAGAGAGAGATAAGGGGGTGGGTATTGATGGTGGAGGTGGTTTCGATATTGGTGGTGGTCGCCGGAGAAGGCAGCGGCCTTGTGCCGCTGCTGCTGCTTCTGGGTCTCGTCGCCGGCGAAACAGAGAGGCAGAGAGGGAGATAGGCGAGAGATGGAGGGGAGAAGAGCGTGAGAGAGGGTGGTGTCGGGTGTGAGTTGCCGAAGGTGAAGAGAGGGAGAAGAAATAGAAGAAGAGGGAAGAGAGAGAGAGAGATTAAAGAAAGAAGAAAACTTTGGGGAGTGGGAAAACGTTGGGGAACACAAATTTCTTGCAGAATGTGGGTTTCTCTTTTTTTTTGTTTTTTCTTTATTATTATTATTATTATTATTATTATTATTATTATTATTATTATTATTATTATTATTATTATTATTATTATTATTATTATTATTATTATTATTATTATTATTATTATTATTATTATGTATTCTATAGTGTTCTATACATAAATATATACTTGATGTATTATACAATATTGGTACGGTATGGGTGCGGGTATAAATACACGTATATATACTGTATAATACATTGCTATATATTATTTTATGTAAAAGGCAATTACTCCCCTCTTTGTTTCTAATAATGTAGGTTTTACCCCTAACTTGGTAGCAAATACTTTTAAGAAAATGCACAATCACCCCTATTAACAAATTAGGGTATTTCACGTACCATGCAGTCAGAGATCGAGGTAGGGGTCGAGAGGTTGAGCTTCACCAGGAGCCAATTTCTGATGGGATCCGTAGGAGTTCAGGCTACAGTTTTTTGCTCTCCTTGGTCAATGGTGGACATATCGCTGAAGGTGTACATGATGCTAGCGGAGGAAACAGATCCATCTCGGGTGGGAGTGGAATTGGAGAGCATACTCAATCTCCAGGAAACGAAGAAAAAACTGATAGAGATCAATAAAGAGGGTAACGTCTCCTTTAACCAATCTTTTTATATGATTGATACAACCAATCTTCTTTTCTGGAATTGCCGTGGGAAAAAAAATAAAAATTTCAAGAGAACTTTTAAGAATCTGGTCCGTAACCATGGTATTGATATCGCTATCTTGGTTGAAACAAAATTTGAACTTGAGGATACGGATGACTTTTTTTTTTTTTTTTTTTTTTTTTTTAATATTGGCCTGAATGGGAAGCATTATGTGAACCCTGAGGGCAGATCTAGAGGAATTTGGTTGATTTGGAAATCCCAAAATATTGATATCTCTTTGATTGATGCCCATTCTCAAGCTATACATGCTAGAATTAGAAAAATTTATTTCAAGGATTGGATTCTTTCTGCTGTATATGCTAGTCCCCTAGAAGCTAACAGAAAGCATCTATGGAAGTATTGTGGAACCTAGGCTTCTTGCTGGTGATTTTAATGATTTCTCTGGTAGTAATGAAAGGAGAAGTCATACTCCTATCTTCTCCTTCAGAAAGAACACTAAATTTTTGAACAACATACATGATTGTAATCTTGTGGATTTGGGAAGCTGTGGACCTAGAATGACTTTGACTAATAATAGAGATGGTCTTACCAATACTCAAGAGAGACTGGATAGAGGGCTGACTAATTTGAACTGGAAGCTAGCTTTCCCCAACAGTATTGTGACATGCCTCCCCAGGTGATAACAATAGGCTATCACACACACACACACACACGAACAATTACACAAACACGAACCCAGTCAGTTGGGTTCTTCCCAGTGGAAATTCTCAACCGATTGAATGAAGAAAACCCACGACATAGTTTTTGTAGAGACTACTAAATATAAAAGACACCTACCTCCTCCCAAGGAAATATTTAATACGCTACCCTCCCCCTAAATTGTGTAATGGCATAAAAAGACAAAATGAAATAATACGAATTAATACTACTTTCTAACATAGTCTTCAAGGTAACTCCGAGGGTGTCGGGCTCGATGTCTACGTCTCGAGGCCGTGTCGCCAATTGGATGTGCATCCGTATCAACTCCCCCACGGTTGAAAATCACCTTGTCCTCAAGGTGAAAGAAGAAAAAATCGTCAACATGTCCACCAATATTTTTGACCGGATCAAATTGACGGCGAACGAGTTGGAAAACCTCACGTTGTGGGCCAAATTCATGCATAAGACCAAAGATGTTCTGCCGACCAGAATGAGGCCCAACCGAAATATTGGTCCAAAGTGAAGAATTGGGCTTAAGTGTAACTTTCAGCCCAAAGGGGAAAGTTAGGCCACATGCATGTTCAACCCTTTCTTCTTCATGCGGAAGAAAAAACCCAGGTCCTTCGTCCTACCGAAGGTTGCTTTGGCTCTTGGACGGTTGCTGAAAATCACCGACGACGATGAGGAACGATGATGGGTGGTTGGGGGCGTTGGCGTATGGCGGTTTGGGCGGCTGAATTGCGGCTGGGTGTTGCGGAAATGGCGGCGTTGGATTGAGTTCGTCGGATGTTGCCGTGGTTCCTGAGCGTTGCTGGAACAACGTGTTGGAATAGATGCCCTAGAGGCAATCTAGTTTAGTATGAATTTGTATATGGCTAGAAAATTCATTTATTATTTATTGGATATTTAGTATAATGAAGTCCTTAGATTTACAATTGTGTTGTTTATCTTAAATATCCCTAGTCAAGCATAATGATTAAATGGGACAATCATCTATAGACTAGTATGGGGTTGGATTGATATGGAGATATCACGATCCAACACATAGGTGTGCATTAGGGAATGTTGCACTGGATTGACCCATCTCCGAGAAGGCTACATACATGTTATGTTGAGTCACAAGTGCTTCTCGCGGTGCAATGGTATTGTCATCCTTAGACTTGAAGTCACTAGATATTCTAGTTGTGGATCATAGTGATCTTGGTAGCGTTAAACGCTACACCGTAACTGGGTAGTTATAAAGGCGTGTACTGGATACAATGAGAAGCAAGCTTAGAGATCGTAGTGGAAGTAGAGAGGATTTGCCCCTCCCACATAACGGGAGCAAATATCCTAGGCCACTCGAGGGATAGTGCTTATAGAATGTCTGGCCAGACTCAAATAAATCAATATGGGATATTGATGTTATTTGCACGAATAAGGCTATTCCCATGGATCGAGAAACTATGGATTGTATATACGAGTGTGACTTGTATGTCTCGTGTCCAATCCGGATATGGAGGCAAAGGGATGAGACAATTACTTGTACAAAGGTTGTCAAGATGACTATTCTATTAGTTGGCTAGAATGGATGTTTTGCTAGAAACCGCTCCATATTAGCAAATAGTTGCTACCAACTAGATAGAACCTATGGGGTCACACGCTATATAGAGTTGAACTAGATTTGGGAATTAATTAATTGGATTAATTAATTAGAAGGATCACTTTGCAAAACCTTGCAAACTTAGTAGGGACTAATTTGCAAGGAAGGGACTAAATTGAATTCTAGTTGGACTAGAATAAGTCCTTTAGGTAGTTAACAAGGAGTTGTTGGACTATATAAAGGACCCTCCTTCCTTCCTTCCTCATAACTTATGCTCATTAGTGAACATAACAAGAGTGGGAGAGAACAAAAGGAGAGAGAGCAAGCAACAAGGAGGCCGAACCGACCCCCTTGCCGCCGCCCTCACCCCGTCGACCAAAAAGGAGGCCGAAGCCCCTTTTTTTCTCGTTTTGCGTGATTCGTTCTTCCTCTTCCTAATCCGGGCTAGCACCAAGGAGTTTGGGAGATCTAGGATCAACTCTAGGCGTGGATCAACTATAGAGAACGTGACATTATTCGCGTTTGAAGTCATCAAGGAGAACCCAAAGGTGTGTTTATGATTTCTTACCTTTACTATCGTTATGCATCTAGACTTGTGATCCTTGAAGGGTTTTGCATGGTTTATGTTTGATTATGCTTCCGTTTGCGCGTTCCATGAATCAAAACCCTACAGTGGTATCAGAGCCACAGGTCATAGAGCATAAACGTGGTTTATGTGTTACATTCTCGTTGTTTTACACCTTAATTTGATTGTTTATCGCGTAAAACAAGACAAATCAAGCATGGGATGCAATTTGTCAATAATTAATCATAACAAGACCCAATTTTTGCATTGAATGCATGAATTGGTGAGTTTGAGAAATTTTAGGATCATAGATCTAGGGTTTGGGCATCCTTGGGGAAGAAGGAGTTCTCCCAAAACAAGGAAACAACCAAACTTGGGCACCAAGCAAGGGAGTTGTTTTGGAAACAACTCCCATAGAAGGGTTCGGCCCCCTTAGGGACCGCCCCCCCTTGCTTGCCGCCCAATCTTGGGAGCCCTAAGGGGCCGGGCGGCCCTCACCCGCGGGCCTAGCTTGCGGGTTTTGGGCCGGGCCGGCCCTAGGGCCATGTGGTTCACTTTAATGGGCCCGGGAAATTGGGTTGTTGGCCCCATGGACCGTTTTAACCCTAGAAATCCTAAAATCAATTAAAATTGACCAAGCGCGTTAAAATTGGATTTTAACTGTTTATGTGCAAATCGCATGGTGATTGGATATGGCCTTAGGATGTGGTTTGGTGTGGATGTTTAATTTTGTGGTTTGGTTTTACGGCCTGCGAGCTGATCAATTAATTGTAATAATTAATTAGGGTTTCATGGCCTGCGTGCCATTTTTTTCTCAACTTGTGAGATTTATTTTATTTAGTATAGATGTTAGTTAGTGCTAGATAAAGTAGATTGTTAGCCAAGATTGGAGAAAAGAAGCCCAAAGCCAAAGAAGCCACAAAAGATGGAGCATGGAGCATTCCACATGACTATGAAGGATGGACCAAGAGATCAAGACGCATGGAGATGTGTTTGCTTAGGGTTCATAGATAATTCCATTGGCTTGGAATTATCTTAGTCTAGAAAAGGCCATATCCACATCACGTTTAATTTTGTTTTGTGGTTGTTTATTTATTGTCTTATTATTTGTGTGGTTGGTGTATGGATGATGCATGCAATTAGGATAATAAGATAATTAGACAACCCGGATCTATTATTTGGAGTTGTGCCCAAACTCAAATATATAGATTAGTTGATATTGATAAACAAAAACAATTAAAAATTGAATTTAAAATCCCTCAAATTTTAAATATTGTGTTCTTGCCTTCTCGTTATTTAAACACTCATTACCATCATTATTTATCAAGCTCGTGCGTGCCAAAGCATGGCGACTTGGTTCATAATGATGGAATGCGATGGCACGTAACAATGTGCAATTGTTTAGATAAGAGGTTGAACAGAACTAGGCTATTAATTTGATTAAGAAGCCTAGAGGCAATCAATTGGGATTATCAATATGGATGGATAAATAAGGAGTTATTTGCCCGATTGAACCAAGAGTTGCATATGGGATGCAATTGGAATTGTTCCTACCTAAAGTAGTCAAATTATGGGTGACTTGCCAAAGCAAGCTCATAAGGAGATGAAAGATGGATCTTGGCCCACTAGAAAATATAAGGATATTTTCCGCATTAATATCTTGAGGGTTATTAATCTGTAGAAAAATAGTGGGAGCTATATTTAATAAACTAGCCATTATTAAATATAGTCAAAAATTCACAAATACTAAAACTTGCGTATTTACCTTTTTGTAGAATTCCAAATGGCAAACAACTCATCGAGTTCACAACATTCCCTACGATCTGTCCTTGAGAAGGACAAGCTCTCTGGAACCAACTTTCTTGATTGGTACAGAAACTTGAGAATTGTTCTCAAGCAAGAGAAGAAACTGTACGCAATAGAGGAGCATGTTCCAGAAGGTCCAGAGAACCAGACACCTGCTGCCTTAAAGGCGTATCAAAAGCGTGTTGATGACGCTAATGATGCGGCCTGCCTTATGCTTTGCACCATGACTTCTGAGCTTCAGAAGCAACACTAAAACATGAATGCTGTTGATATGATCGAACATCTAAAGCAGCTCTTCCAAGAGCAGGCGAGGGTAGAGAGGTATGAGGTCTCAAAGGCACTGTTCAAATGTCATCTGGCAGAAGGGAACCCGGTGGGACCCCATGTACTCCGAATGATCGGGTACTTGGAGAATCTCGCCCGACTAGGTCGGCCAAGAGTTGGCAACCGATCTCGTGTTGCAATCGTTGCCCGAGAGTTATGGACAGTTCATTATGAACTATAACATGAACGAGATCGTTAAACCACTGCCAGATTTGCTCAACATGTTGAGGACGGCTGAACAGAGCATCAACAAGGGTAAGGGCAAGGCCATTATGATGGTACAGAAAGGAAAGGGCAAAAGGTTTGCCTCTTCCTCCAAGGGCAAAGGCAAGTTAGTTGCCAAGTCCAAGGAACCAGCCCTTAAGCCTGTTGGTGGCATTGCCAAGGTCGTGACTAAGGGTGAATGTCACTACTGTAGTCAGCCTGGACACTGGAGGAGGAACTGCCCAAAATATCTGGAGGACAAGAGGCTTGGAATAGTGATTCCACCACCACCAGGTATTTTTGTTGTAGATGTCAATTTAACTGTCTCTACATCATGGGTATTAGATACTGGATGTGGATCTCATATTTGTCGAAATATGCAGGATCTAAAGAGAAGTAAAAGAGTGGCTAAATGGGAGGTAGATCTGCGCGTTGGGAATGGAGCAAAGGTTGCTGCGTTGGCCATAGGCGTGTGCGAGCTATCTCTGCCTTCATGATTAGTTTTAGAATTAAATAATTGCTATTTTGTGCCTGCTATGAGCAGAAACATTATTTTTATTTCTTGTTTGGACAAGTATGGTTTTATTATTTCAATAAAGAACAATTGTTGTTCCTTTTATTTGAATAATATTCACTATTTTAGTGCGCAATTATTTAATGGACTTTATGTCCTTGATCTAAGCAATCCTGTCTACAACATTAATACCAAGCGGATTAAAATAAATGATTTAAATCCTGCTTATTTATGGCATTGTCGTTTAGGCCATATAAATGAGAAACGTGTATCTAGACTCCATAAGGATGGATTACTAGACTCATTTGATTTTGAATCATATGAGACATGTGAGGCTTGTTTATTGGGAAAAATGACAAAGTCCCCTTTCAATAAGAAAGGTGAGAGGACTAGTGAGCAATTGGCGCTCATACATACCGATGTGTGTGGGCCATTTGCCACGCCAGCCAGGGGTGGTTATGTCTACTTCATTACATTTACTGATGATTACAGTAGATATGGATTTGTGTACCTTATGAGGGCCAAATCAGAATCTTTTGAAGTGTTCAAAGAATTCAAGAATGAAGTAGAGAAGCAACTTGGCAAAAGTATCAAGGCTCTACGATCGGATCGTGGAGGAGAATACTTGAGCCAAGAGTTTGACGACTATCTTAGAGAGTGTGGGATCGTGTCCCAACTCACTCCACCCGGAACGCCACAATGGAATGGCGCGTCCGAGAGGAGGAATCGAACCCTATTGGATATGGTTCGGTCTATGATGTGTCAAACCGATCTTCAATCATCATTTTGGGGCTACGCTCTATTAAGTGCAGCTTTCACCATTAACCGTGTTCCATCTAAATCAGTCATGAAGACACCATATGAGATGTGGAGTCGGAGGCGTTCCACACTGTCGTTCATGAGGATTTGGGGCTACGATGTCTATGTAAAACGTTTACAATCAGACAAGCTAGGGCCTAAATCGGATAAGTGAAAATTTGTGGGGTACCCTAAGGAAACTAAGGGATACTACTTCTACAATCCAACCGAGAACAAAGTGTTTGTTGCTCGGACCGGCGTGTTTCTAGAAAGAGAATTTGTCTCTAAAGAAGCAAGTGGGAGGAATGTAGAACTTGAAGAAGTTCAAGAACCACAAATCACTGAACCGATTATGGAACATGAACAGGAATCACAAGCAGTTGTGGAGCCACCTGTTCAGGTAACACAAGAGCTTCGTAGATCTAGTAGAGTGCGCCAGGAACCCGAGAGTATGGACTTCTCGTAACCGATTCCGGTGACACGATGCTCATAGATGATGAGCCTACTACCTATGAAGAGGCCATGAGTGGCCCAGACTCTCAGAAGTGGCTGGAAGCCATGAGATCCGAGATGGAATCCATGTATACCAACAAAGTATGGACTTTGGTGGAACCACCCCATGGAGCGCGGCCCATAGGGTGCAAGTGGGTCTTCAAGAAGAAGATCGACATGGATGGTAATGTGATTACCTATAAGGGCCGATTGGTGGCTAAAGGATTCAGACATATTCATGGTATTGACTATGATGAAACCTTTTCACCAGTCGCTATGACCAAATCCATCCGAATCCTACTTGCAATTGCAGCATACTACGACTATGAGATTTGGCAGATGGATGTCAAAACAGCATTCCTTTATGGGAATCTCCTCGAGGACGTGTATATGATACAGCCGGAGGGTTTTGAGGATCCAAAGCAAGCCAACAAAGTCTGTAAGCTGCAACGATCCATTTATGGATTGAAGCAAGCTTCTAGGAATTGGAATCGACGTTTTGATGAAGTGGTCAAAGATTTTGGCTTCATCAGAAACGAAGATGAGTCTTGTGTCTACAAGAAGGTTAGTGGGAGCTCTGTAGCTTTTCTGGTCTTGTATGTGGATGACATACTACTCATTGGAAACGACATTCCCATGCTGCAATCTGTGAAAGATTGGCTAGAAAAGTGTTTCTCAATGAAGGACTTAGGGGAAGCAGCCTATATACTCGGTATAAAGATCTATAGAGATAGATCTAAGAGGTTGCTAGGCCTAAGTCAAAGTACATACATTGACAAGGTGTTGAAACGGTTCAACATGCAAGATTCCAAGAAGGGATTCTTGCCCATGTCACATGGAATCACTCTTTCGAAGAGTGGTTGTCCCTCCAATGAGATTGAGAAGGAACGCATGAGTAGGATTCCCTATGCCTCGGCCATAGGATCTATCATGTACGCCATGTTATGTACTAGACCAGATGTGTCATATGCCTTGAGTATGACAAGCAAATACCAATCCAATCCGGGTGAGAGTCACTAGATTGCTGTTAAGAACATCTTAAAGTACTTGAGAAGAACTAAGGATGCTTTCTTGATATTTGGCGGTGAGGAAGAGTTGCGTGTAAGGGGCTACACTGATGCAAGCTTCCAAACCGACAGAGATGACTTCAGATCAAAGTCGGGATATGTGTTTTGCCTGAATGGAGCAGCGGTGAGCTGGAAGAGTTCCAAGCAAGAGACGGTAGCTGATTCTACAACAGAGGCTGAGTACATTGCTGCAAATGGCGCAGCAAAGGAGGCTGTTTGGATCAGAAAGTTTGTTTCTGAACTCGGTGTGGTCCCTAGCATTGCGGATCCAGTGGAGTTGTTTTGTGACAACACTGGTGCGATCGCACAATCAAAGGAACCCAGATCACACCAGAAGTCCAAACACGTGCTCAGGAAGTTTCATCTGATTCGAGATATTATCGATAGAGGAGACGTTCGGATATGCAAGATTCCTACAGATGATAATCTGTCAGACCCGCTTACGAAGCCTCTCACGCAGTGGAAGCATGAAGGGCACACTAGGAGTATGGGCATACGAGATGCGCCAGATTGGCTCTAGTGCAAGTGGGAGACTGTTGGAATAGATGCCCTAGAGGCAATCTAGTTTAGTATGAATTTGTATATGGCTAGAAAATTCATTTATTATTTATTGGATATTTAATATAATGAAGTCTTTAGATTTACAATTGTGTTGTTTATCTTAAATATCCCTAGTCAAGTATAATGATTAAATGGGACAATCATCTATAGACTAGTATGGGGTTGGATTGATATGGAGATATCACGATCCAACACATAGGTGTGCATTAGGGAATGTTGCACTGGATTGACCCATCTCCGAGAAGGCTACATACATGTTATGTTGAGTCACAAGTGCTTCTCGCGGTGCAATGGTATTGTCATCCTTAGACTTGAAGTCACTAGATATTCTAGTTGTGGATCATTGTGATCTTGGTAGCGTTAAACGCTACACCGTAACTGGGTAGTTATAAAGGCGTGTACTGGATACAATGAGACGCAAGCTCAGAGATCGTAGTGGACGTAGAGAGGATTTGCCCTTCCCACATAACGGGAGCAAATATCCTAGGCCACTCGAGGGATAGTGCTTATAGAATGTCTGGCCAGACTCAAATAAATCAATATGGGATATTGATGTTATTTGCACGAATAAGGCTATTCCCATGGATCGAGAAACTATGGATTGGATATACGAGTGTGACTTGTATGTCTCGTGTCCAATCCGGATATGGAGGCAAAGGGATGAGACAATAACTTGTACAAATGTTGTCAAGATGACTATTCTATTAGTTGGCTAGAATGGATGTTTTGCTAGAAACTGCTCCATATTAGCAAATAGTTGCTACCAACTAGATAGAACCTATGGGGTCACACGCTATATAGAGTTGAACTAGATTTGGGAATTAATTAATTGGATTAATTAATTAGAAGGATCACTTTGCAAAACCTTGCAAACTTAGTAGGGACTAATTTGCAAGGAAGGGACTAAATTGAATTCTAGTTGGACTAGAATAAGTCCTTTAGGTAGTTAACAAGGAGTTGTTGGACTATATAAAGGACCCTCCTTCCTTCCTTCCTCATAACTTATGCTCATTAGTGAACATAACAAGAGTGGGAGAGAACAAAAGGAGAGAGAGCAAGCAACAAGGAGGCCGAACCGTCCCCCTTGCCCCCGCCCTCACCCCGTCGGCCAAAAAGGAGGCCGAAGCCCCTTTTTTTATCGTTTTGCGTGATTCGTTCTTCCTCTTCCTAATCCGGGCTAGCACCAAGGAGTTTGGGAGATCTAGGATCAACTCTAGGCGTGGATCAACTATAGAGAACGTGACATTATTCGCGTTTGAAGTCATCAAGGAGAACCCAAAGGTGTGTTTATGATTTCTTACCTTTACTATCGTTATGCATCTAGAATTGTGATCCTTGGAGGGTTTTGCATGGTTTATGTTTGATTATGCTTCCGTTTGCGCGTTCCATGAATCAAAACCCTACACAACGATACTTGTTGGGTCGCCAGCGGCGGAGATTGGGCGGCTGGGGATGATTCTTGCCCCTGTGGAGTCGGCATTGGACCGGTGGCCTGGAGGACCATCAGATCTTGTGGCTGCTCGTCGGAATCTTGCAGCGGCTATTGGGGTTGTCTTCTGGCGGTGGTTGGATGGAAACTAAGCGGCCGTGGCAGTGCCGTCTGATTGGGTAGGGTGTGGCGCACCGAAACCAGCGAAGGGGATAATGGTCGCGTTGGTGAACGGCTGCGGCGTTGTCCAATCGCCTGTAATCGAGTTTCGAATGCGGCGAATCGCTTGTCCAATACCTCCGTGATTGTTTGCCGAACCTGGTCATCAATTCTTGAAGCGATTCCGCGCTAATTTCTTTGGCGTTTGTCATCGTATCACAAGTTGTTGTGGTGATGTCAATGAAAGCACCAATTTGATATCAATAGGCTATTACACACACACACACACACACTAACAGTTACACAAACACGAACCCATGCAGTTGGGTTCTTCCCAATTGAAATTCTCAATCGAATGAATGAAGAAAACCATTCACGACATAGTTTTTGTAGAGACTACTAAATGTAAAAGACACCTAACTCCTCCCAAGGAAATATTTATACGCTACCCTCCCCCCTAAATTATTTAATGGCATTAAAAGACAAAATGAAATAATACCAATTATTACTAATTTCTAACATAGTGTTCTAGGTAACCCGGAGGGTGTCGGCTCGATGTCTACGTCCCGGGGCTGTGTCGCCAATTGGATGTGCATCTGTATCACCATGACTCATTCTGATCATGCCCCAATGCTTATGGAAACCCAAGGTATGAACCCTAAATCCCGTGTTAGACCTTTTAGATTTGAAAATATGTGGATTGACCACCCTGCTTTCAATAATCTTTTCAAAGAGAACTGAATTTCTAACATTCCTTTAGACTCTTCTCTTTTAAACTTGCATAATGTTTTGAAAGATTGGAATGCCAGAGAGTTTGGTAATGTTTTTAAAAGGAAGAGAATCCTTCTGGCTAGAATTAAAGGCATTCAAAATGTTCTTAGTAAACAGTTCATTCAAGATTTGCTTGATTTAGAAAGAAAAATTATATTTGAGTACAACAAAGTGTTGGAACAAGAAGAAACTCTCTGGCATCAAAAATCTAGAATTAAGTGGATGGTTCAGGGTGAGAGGAATACTAAGTTCTTCAATATTTCTACCAGTATTAGAACAATAAGGAATAATATTTTTCTGCTCAAGAATGGGGATAATAGCTGGATTTATGATAAAGATGGCCTTAAGAATCATGTCCATAATGATTTAAAAGCTCTCTATGATAGTTGTTCCCCTTCTAATCCCTTTGTTCCTGAGATTCGGTACACTAATGACATGGTGACCTTAACTAAAGAGGACAATGATTGTCTGACTGAGCTGGTTACTAATGAGATTATTTTCAAAACTGTTAAAGGCATCAACAAAAATAGAGCCCCTGGACCGGATGGGTTTAATGCCGCTTTCTACCACTCTAGCCGGAGTACCATAAAATAGGATGTGTTTACTCAGATTAAATATGTTTTTAACTCCTCTTTCATCCCTGAGGAAATGAACAATACTCACGTTTGTCTCATACCAAAAATTAGCAACCCTGAGAACATAAAACAGTTTAGACCTATTGGCCTCTGCAATGTCTCTTATGAGACTGTTGCCCAAATTGTGATTGATAGAATCAGATCTATTATGACCAGAATCATCTCTCCTAATCAGAGTAGCTTCATCCCTAGGAGTACTTGTGATAATATTATCATGGTTCAGGAAATCATCCATACCCTGAAAAAGAAAAAAAGGTAAGAAAGGGGGTATGATTCTAAAAATTGATTTGGAAAAAGCTTATGATAGACTTTCTTGGGAGTTTACTAAGAATACCCTGATTGCTTTCTAGTTTGATTCTAATATTGTCACTTTGTTTATGAATTGCATTTCCTCCGTTATTTACTCCATCCTTCGGAACGGGGAGACTCTTCCATACTTCAGGCTGGTAGGGGCCTCAGACAGGGAGACCCCCTGTCCCCTTATATTTTTGTGCTCTATTTAGAAATGCTATCTGGTATGATCAATCAAATTGCAAGCCATGGTTTGTGGAAATGTATTAAAATTTCTCCGACTAGTCCTCCTGTTACCCACTTATTTTGTGCGGATGATATGCTAATTTTTGGCCTGACTGGTTCTATCACTATTGATTTCATTCATGAAGTGTTAAGTGATTTTTGCCAAATGTCTGGCCCAACGATTAGCTATCAAAGTCTAAGATGTTCATTTTTCCTAATGTTGGTAATAATCTTGCCAAAAATATCAGTAGAAAACTTGATATTTCTCTTACCAAAGATCTAGGGAAGTACCTGGGCATCAATTTGGACTAGAAAAGAGCTGGCAAGGTCCAATTTTCTGAAACCATTGAGAATGTTCATAAAAAACTTGCTGGGTGGAAATTTGCTATGCTTAGTATAGGGGTAGATTGACATACATCAAGTCTGTCAATTCCTCTGTGCCCATTTACACCATGCAGATTCAAGCTCTTCCCATCAATATTTGTGATGAGCTTGATAAAATTATTAGATTTTTTTTTTGTGGGGTGATAATAACATCAGAAATAGTATGCACAATGTGAACTGGAAAACTGTTTGTAAACCCAAAAAAGTTGAGGGTTTGGGAATCAGAAGCATGCATGCTCAAAATAAAGCTTTCTTTACGAAATTGGGATGAAAAATCCTCAATGAGGATAAAGCTCTTTGGGTTAAATGCATGAGAGATAAATACATGAGAAATTTTGCAATATATCAACGCTTATCGCTTTCCTTTGTCTCTATTTGCACTACAGCAAAAAAAAAAAAAAAAAATTGACGAATCATAGTTCATTTTGTAATATATCAACTGTTTTATATTATGTGCAACGTACGTTCTCAAATTTACCAAACCATAAGGATTGATCATGGAATTAATATAATTTATATTACCCCCCATGTTTATAGTCTAATTTCACTACTTCACCCCAAATTTAGAAAAAAAATACACACCTCCTCCTGTCACTCACTCTAGTCTTCATGTCACACCACAATCTAATAGTCCAATTTATGCTTCTAGCCAAAACTAGGACTGCAACTCGGGCTAGTTGGACGGGTTGACACCCCTGTCCAAGTTCGAGCCCAAGTTCTGTCGAGGCTCCAAGCCCACCCCAGCCCGAGTTAAGAGAATTTTTAGTCCGGGCTGAATTCGGGCTAGAACATTAAACTTAATGCATTTTTGAAAACACAAAAAAAAATTATACTTTTTTATGAAAAAACCAAATAAACTAGTTCAAGAACAACATAATGATTACAAACATCTAATAATCAGTGAAAAATAACATATTCATGTAGATTTACTACATAATTTTATCAAAATATAATATTTAGAGGCAGTGATTATACAAATCGGGTTTGTCCGTCGTTTAATATTTGTGTCAAAGCCCAACCCTAATTGCAATTCGGACTGATAATTTCTGTCTGGCCCTGCTTTCTTTATCTAATTCAGGTGACTTTTTTACCTTTTTCTAACAGAAGGTAAAAAAAGTTGCTTACTTTGCTACTACTATTTTTTCTAAAAAGTTTTAGTTTTAGTTTTAGAAAAAAAAGACTACTTACTTTGCTCCTACTTTATCTCCTAAAATGGAGACTTTAGGAGTAAAATGTAACAAAAGTTGAAGTTAAAAATAACCTAATTTTTTCTCCTTTTCTCCTTTTTTTTAGTCTTAAAAAAAGGTAAAAAAATTATCTAAAAAAAATTCAACAAAAAATGAACTAAATAGAACTTTTTTTTATGACCTAAAAAAAAGTTAAAAGTCGACTACATTTAGACCAAGAAAGCAGGCCCAAAACCGTCCAAATTACTAGTACTATGTGTTCGGACCTAATTTTAACTCGACTGGGCTCGGTTTGTTCGGGTTCAACCCGCCCAAATTGCACCCCTAACTCACTCTAGTCTTCATCTGTCACACCACACTTTGCTAGTCAAAACCAACATCTTTATTTCACAATCCATCAAGAAACCGCAAGAACTTTCTACAATGGTTGGTATGAATTCATCAAAGAATTGGTCATCCACCATCTTCAATTACCAGATTTGCCGCAACAATACATCCATATGGAAGAACCCAATTGCGAGAACCCCAAATGCTGATAACTCACCATCAAGACAACTCGCCCACATTCCTCTTCCTCTACTTCCTTCTCATTCTCATCTTCGTCCTCATTCTCTTCAGATTCGCCATCGTTTTCTTCTTCCTCCTCCTCATCTACCTCCTCTGCTTCGACCTAATCAACCTCCTCTCTCACCTCCTATGTCCTCCCTAGCCGATTCCTCTACCCCATCAAACGCCACCACCACTGTAAGTTCTCTCTAACCCATGTTTCATTCTCTGTGGAATTTGTTGGGTAGTTGGTTTTTCTGAATTATATTGATGGGTTTTGGTGGGTTTTTTGTGCAGGTGAGAGTGGTGGTGAAGGGTCGGGTGCAGGGCGTGTTCTACCGTGACTGGACGGTGCAGAACGCGACGGAATTGGGTTTGAAGGGTTGGGTTCGGAACCGGAGGGACGGGACGGTGGAGGCGGTCTTCTCCGGGAGGTCTGATAAGGTGAAAGAGATGGAGCAGCGGTGTCGGAGGGGACCGCGGGAGTCTATGGTCACCGGACTGGAGGTGTTCCCCTGTGATGGTGATGATTCTGGTGGTGACAGATTCGAACGCAGGCCAACTGTTTGATGAAATGTCCAAGAGAGGCTGGCTAAGGCAAGATGTTTTGTTAATTTGTTATTGTTTTAGCCTACTTTGTTGTGATCTTTTTACTTGTGCTTGCTTTTGCCTACTCTTAGTTACATGAATGATAGTGAATCTGCTTGTAAAAATTTTCTTGTTTTAGAATACAATTTTTGCTAGTATTTGGAGATAGAAATCCTTGTTACTCTATTTTTCAATGATGACTGAACGTTTGTCTTTTGGATGCCCACCTAATGACAGTACTTGAGCTGTTGGGTATGCAGTAACATATGCTTTCCTCTCGCAGTCGAAAGTTAATCTAATATGTTTACGTAGATTTACCTAAAAGAAGAGTCACTGCTTGTTAGGTAGTACCAGTCTGTCCCAGCTCTTTCTTCCCATCTGACTTTTTTGACTCGTATCTGGATCACTTTGACCGGGTGATTTGCATGGTAAAATAATACGATTTTATGATAATTTTTTCACCATATTATAGAGCACATTTTACTCTACAACAACATGAAAAAATTATTAAAAAATTACGTCGGTTTACTATTCAAATCATCGGGTCAAAGTGACCCAGTGAATAGTGACAAAAGTAAAATTAGGAAGAAAGAGCTGGGACAGACTGGTATGTTGCATTGGTATGTTGCATATGACGCGATATGAATTCCAGCGGTGCTGCATAGTTTTGTTTCCATGAAGGCTGATGAATTAGGAACTGCCCTCTCCAAAGTCACATCTACAGTTTATTGCTTAAGTTCGGTTGATAGACACTCAGATGAAAGCTTATGAGTATTGTGTGCCAACTTGATAATGAATGGTGCTTTGCTTTGCTTTGGTGGTAAGAGACCGTGGACTACTCCTGGGTTTGGAACTTGCCATACGCAGATGAAGATTGGGTCGATGAAGATTTTAGTTTTTTCAAATGAGAAGACCACACCTGACCAGATAGTTTAACAACAGGTTACAGTTCTCCAAAGTTCATGTCAAAACCTCATAGATTCAAGGTTGAACCCAACCCAAAGAGTCCCCCAGCTCCCCAGTTTGAAATAGTGGAGGAAGTAAATCGGGAGATGTGCCTCAGCCAATTAGGGTTCCTATAATGGAGGGGGCAAATCGTGAGATATGTCTCAGCCATAGTTGTCAAATCATCGAAATTCCACTTTACTGAAACGGGAATCGAATCGAGTCATGAACTGTAAAGATTCAGTTCAAATCTTCTTATTAGGAATTATAATCATGTGAACTGGTAAAACAAAGAATGTAGGATAAAAGACACTTTGCACCCTTATGTTTAGGTGAAATGATATCCCCTGTGCTTTGAACACTTCACTTTACTAACGGAAAAAAGGACACTTAGCACCCTTCTGTCATATCAATCCATGAAGTCACTTTTTTTTTGTTTCTTTTTCGTTTTACAATTCTGCCCCTAATTTGAGCAACATCTATTATGCTTATTTATGCCTCTAACTAACTAACAAAATTACATCACCTAGCATTGACAAATCTTTCACTTCCTCTTTGAATCTATGAACATCAATAATAGGTATTAACTTTGATATCTGAGTCAGTTTTATCTTCAAGCATCAATTTATACAAAAAATAACATGTTTTTGTTTTGATTGAATCTCTAATCGAGTTCAATTGCCTATTCAACTTATGAAGATATAAATTTACATTATAATAAAACATAGAACAAAATTATCAAATATTTAGAACCATACTTGCAGAGAATTCACCGATTCATCAGATTGCTACTCAACAATGATTAAAATAATATTATAAATTTTACTTTAATAAAAAATGTGTCGGTATTTCAACAATTTATCATTTTTTTTATTTGAAGTATTGAAAGTGAAGGAGGTTCAGTTATGTAATTATAAACAATGATTAAAATAATATTATAAATTTTACTTTAATAAAAAATGTGTCGGTTATTCCAACAATTTATCATTTTTTTTATTATGTCAGGTGAAAAAAGGGTATGCTCTAGAGAGAGAAATTCTTCTCTCCAATCACTAGAAAACCCTATTCCAATTTCTTCTCGGCCCTTCTTTGGCTTCTCCGCCGCCGAGCCATTTTAGTCACCAAAATCATTTTCCGTTGGTCTTTGAGATCAAATCACCCCGATCTCATCCTGCTTCGCCGTGGGTGTTGTGCATGTGCACAGTTTGCTCTCGGCTTTCCTTGGCTATCCCGGACGCCGTCGAGCTCCATAACCATCGTTTCAATCACTGATTCAGTTAATTGTTGAGATAGTTGGTCCGTTCTAGCCTTCAGATCTTGCTTACTTTGGTCTGGTTTCTTTGTTCTCATCATCTGCTCACAGTTCCTGTTTGGGTTTCTCCATTCATCTTTTAGCTTGTTCAGTTCTGTTCTAAATTTCTGTTCCTATTTCCTTGTTCTCTTCTTTTCTCCTGGGTTTAATCTTTTACCCGTCTTTCTGTTTTCATCCATCTAGTTATCACTTTATCTTCAGGGTTTTATTCTAATCTTTTACCTCAGTTCAGATCTATTTCTTTACCTTGTCGATTTGACCTCCTCTGTATCATCGATTTCCTTTACCCCTTCTCTAGCTCTCTCTCGAAAAAAAAGAAAAAGAAAAAAAACAAAAAAAAGCAGTTTTTTCTCTTGTTTCCGTGTTTCTTTCCCATGGAAAATTATGTACTTGATTCAATTTCCAGAAGACATCTCTGTGGAATTAAGCGAAGGAGACTATCTACTCCTCCCTCCGATTTCTCGCAAGACGAGGCCCCTCCTCCCAAACGACTCAAAGAAAAGGGTTCTTCTCATCAAATCGGTTGTCAATCTTTTGCGAAACCTCGTAGATACAGTGGATCGGAACTGCTTACTCTTCGATTCTCTCACCCGCCAAAAGCAGAAATCAAAAGCGCATGCAAAAGTGTTTCTGAGTCCTTGATGGGTAACAATGTTCCAATCCAACCGTCAAGTTTGTTGTTCAAGAATCGACGGACAAATCAGGTGGTTCAGGTTGATCTCTCATGGTACGAAAGGCAAATCCGTCGATCTAATTCGATGCATGGCAATCAGATGGGTCCTATCCGGATCGATTTCGCAGCTTTCCGTCGGCTTCTCCTCGGAAAGAAAGGGCATCGAAAGAGCCATATTACCCAGCCTTGCAATGCTTCGGATCCGGGTACTGGACGGAAGCTAAAGGATCCTCTTGCCTCTTTCCAAGCACGTACTTCTGCGGATTTTAGTAGTGATGTTGGTAAATCGCAAGACAAGGGAGGACGTGCTGGTTTAGTTGGTGGGGCTGAAGTTAAGAATACGTTTTCGGATGCTATGGATATTGACAACCCCGTGGCTGCTGCAAGGTTCAGTTTAAGAAACGACACTATGATCTGTGGGATTCTCCATCCGAGTGTTTTCGTGCTGCTAAAAAGCTTCGGCTTATATTCAAGTTTCGTTCACCCACTGGATCGTTACGGTGATTATGATTTTGAGGCTTTTGGCAGCCTTCCTCGACAGTCGTGTGTGTGTTTCTTCTTCTGCGTGCAGCTATGTCTTCTCTTTGGAGTCAAAGGAGGAGGATCGATAAGATTTGAATGGTTAGTTTTATTATGTTTTAGTTTCTTCTCTAGTAATGTTTTATGTCGCCTTTTAGGTTAGCAGATCTGATGGTTGCTCAACATGGAGGATGCTGCTTTCCTGATGTGCGTTGATGTTGTTGACATTCTTGTTGTAGTTGAGTTGTAGTATTGTAGTAGGCTTGGAGTTTCTTTGTTTCAGTTGTTATGTATTCATATGAAAAATATTGTACTACTTCTTGATATAATCTGATGTTCTTTGTTGATCGCAAAAAAAAAAAAAAGTTATGTAATTAAAAACAATCCACAGAAGATTGCACCTACCATGGCTGCAAAATCATTTGCTCCCCCCCACCCCCTAGAAACTAATAATTTCTTAGCTAGTAAATTCAAATGATCAAAATCATCATTGTCTATCGACAGACACAATTAGTAATCATGGCTGCAAAATCGTTGCCTTCCCGTGAAAGTAATCTGAATGATGGTGAAAATTGTCATCCTGGACTTCTCTATTGATTAGTCATATATACAAAACTAATACAATGATAATTACAATCTAGTCCTTGTACTAATGACACTAATGATAACTAAGTACACACTAAGTATGTTATCACTATTATACCTCCGCAGTCGGAGCGGGAGAATGATGAACGTTCAGACTGGGGCGGAACCTTTCAAATAACTAACGAGGCAGACCTTTGGTGAAGATATCCGCAAACTGAAAATCAGCGAGAATATGAAGAACCCGAAGTTGTTGAGACGAACCTTTTCCCGGACAAAGTGAAGGTCAATCTCAATATGTTTTGTGCGTTGATGCTGAACGGCGGTACCCGATAAGTATACTGCACTAACATTGTCACAATAGCAGAGTGAGACCATCGGAGGACGAACCTTGAGCTCGAGAAGAAGATTGCGAAGCCAATAGAGCTCAGCAACAGCGTTGACAACTCCACGGTACTCAGCCTCGACACTAGAGTGAGAGACAGTAGCTCGTCGTTTGGATGACCAGCTGAGAAGGTTATCTCCGAAGAAAGTGAAGAAGTTAGAGGTTGAGCGACGCGTGTCCGGGCAGCCAGCCTTGTCCGCATCTGTATATGCCGTGAGACCTGCAGAGGTAGTAGCAGAGATGTGAAACTCGAGATCAAGAGTACCACTCACATAGTGAAGCACGCGTTTCAACGCGCCAAAATGATGCTCTCGAGGATCATGCATGAAGAGACAGATCTACTAAACAACATATGAGATGTCAGGACGTGTAAATGTGAGATACTGAAGAGCACCGGCTAAATTGCGGTAAGAGTGGGATCATCAACGGGAGGACCCGAACATGCGGTTAGTTTGGAGCCAGTCTCAACCAGAGTGCTAACGGGTTTACATCCCACCATCGAAGCACGCTGTAGGATCTCATATGCATACTGACGTTGAGAGAGAACCATACCAGATGCAGTCCGAGTGACTGCAATGCCCAGAAAATGATGCAGAGGTCCAAGATCGGTCATAGCAAACTCAGTCGAGAGTTGAGAAATGAGCCGATGTATAACTGTAGGCGAGGACCATGTAATGTAGAGGAGGTGGTAGACAATATCTGATACCTGACTGTAGACAAACAGAGACTCGTCACATCGACAACTAGAGATTCCCACAAAGCCTGTGAGAAAAGTAGAAAAGCACTGAAACCACGCGCGAGGGGCCTGCTTTAGCCCATAGAGGGACTTATGTAGTCGGAAGACATGATCCGGACGACAATGATCCCGATAGCCCGGTGGCTGATGCATATACACTACCTCATCAAGGTCACCATGAAAGAAATCATTCTTGACATCCAACTCACGGATGGGCTAAGCATGCGATATAGCAAGAGAGAAAACAATGCGGATGGTGGCCGGTTTAACCACATCACTAAAATACTCATCACAATCAACCCCCCACTAACCGAGATTTGCCATTTTCCACTAGGCAAGCTTTGTACAGCTGAAGAGTACCCTCGGCCCGAAACTTGTGACGAAATAACCAAAATGCCCGAAGAATGTTTGCCCCAGACGTGCCAGGAACCAACTCCCAAGTCTGATTAGTGATCAGAGCCTCTAACTCATCATCCACCGCAGCTTTTCAGTGTGGGTCCGAAAAGGCATACACATGGTATTTGGGCAATGGAGAGACAGTAGGGGGAAGTTGGGCATGAAATGTGAGACGAGAGACGGGTTTATGGATACCATGCTGGGCTCAGGTTCTCATCTGAGGAGAGAGGGTGGGGCCCGTGGTTCAGGAGAGACCGGGGTAGGAGCCGGCGGATAGGCCACGGCAGGGGGGGGGGGGAGGTTGGAGCCTGAGGTGGTGTCGGGGCTGTAGTAGGCGGTGCGGCCTGAGAACGTGTGTAGTGAAGAGGAAAGGGGGGGGGGGTGGGGTCAGCCGAGGGGTAGGTGGCGGGTTGTAGGCATGGACAGACAGATCGATGGGGGGAAGACCATCATTAGGGTTAGAGGCAGTGTGCCCCGGTAGAGAAATTGAATTGGGGGTGGCAAACGGGATGACATGTTCATCAAACGTGACATGACGAGAGATGTGAATACGACCCGTGGAGATATCAAGACACCGATAGCCACGATGATCAGGAGGGTAGCCAAGAAACACACACCGAGTGGTCCGAGGAGAAAGCTTGTGGGGTGACACAACAGTCAAGTTGGGGTAATATGGACACCCAAAGGTACGAAGATGATTGTATGTCGGTAGACGATGATATATGATAGTGGTGGGTACATCATCGTGAAGAGCGTTGGTGTGAAGGATATTGTGGTGATAGACGACATTGAGAAGAGACTCAACCCAAAAGCGATGAGGCATGGATGCCTGAGAGAGAAGAGTACGAGATATGTCATTGATACGACGTATCATCAAGTAGGAGAAGATAATACTTGAAATTAGATTTGCTAGCAACAGGAGATGTCCAAATATCACTATGAATAATATCAAACGGAGCCACAATACAAGATGTGGAAGGTGAAAAAGGAAGACGAACATGTTTGCCAAGTTGGCACGCATGGCACAAACCGGCCTGCTCGGTTTTATTACACGAAATAAACTGACGAGAACGAAGTAAATGAAAGACTGAAGCGCCCGGATGACCAAGATGGTTGTGCTAAACTGGTGCAGGAAGGACAACAAATGACTGAGCAGACGAGACGGAAGAGGATAGAGGTCTCCCGAGCTATTACTCCTGAGCAAAAGACTCCCTGTTTGAAGTTCCTTCACAGAAAAACCAGACGGGTCAAACTCAATAGAAACACGATTATCATTGGAAAATTGACGAACATACACGAGGTTTTTGACTATATTGGGAGTGAAAAGAACATGTTTAAGGTGTAGGGGACGAGTATTGGTTTGAATGGTTTGGTTACCGGACCCACAACTGGAATACTGGAGCCATCACCAACCACATAGAAGAAACATGTGATTTAGAAGAAATAGATGACAAGTTACCTGCCTGGGATGTGAGATGCGCAGATGCACCTGAGTCCATGTACCATGTCGAATCTAGAGCAGTCAAAGACAAGTTGGAGAAATCCTTGCTGAGGTCAGTAGGCTGAGGATACGACCCGGATGTAGCAGCAAAGGATTGTGGTCGATGTCCTGGTCCACCACCTAAGACGTCGCAGTGGGAGGGCAAGGCGGAGGGGGCGCCCACCCCGAGGCAGTAGGGGTACGGCCAGGGTGGTGGAGAGGGGCAGGGGGTGGAGAGATTCCTTTCTTGTCGAGAATAAATCGAACTTTCTTGTCGATGTTGGTGACGAGAAACACAGGGTGGAGAGGTTCCTTTGACAGATTCAGTCATTGGACGAAAGCAGAAGATCAACAGAAGCAGAGGCAGAAGATCGGGAAGGCACTGATCGGATCGGTAGAGGGCGACGATTGGACAGTGGGCAACGACGGCGACGATCGGGCAGAGAGGCGATCGGGCAGAACGCGACGAAGCCGAGTGAGGGTGGTGTCGCTGCGTGCGACGGGAAGAGGGAGTGCGAAAGCGAGGTCGGAGCAACCGTAGGAGAGGCGGCGGCGGCAGTGCACGGAAGAAGGCGTGCAGTGGCGGCGGTGACATCTTGGGTTGCTCTGATACCATGAATGATGGTGAAAATTGTCCTCCTGAACTCTTCTATTGATTAGTCATATGTACAAAAACTAGTACAATGATAAGTACAATCTAGTCCTTATACAAAGGACACTACTGATAACTAAGTACACACTATGTATGTTATCACTATTATAACCAACATATCCGCGACTACAAATTTCTTTCATCATGAAATTGATGATGAAGACAATAAACAACCCCAATTAAATCCATGAACACAGTAAAATAAAACTAAAAAGCCTCCAAAAAGATTCCGACCTTGAATATACCTGTTCTTGTTCAAACTCAAATCACTCAGCAAAGATATGAATCACACACCCAAATCAGTAGCCGAGCCACCACCTCCCATCTCAAAACAAAAATTTACCATGCAAACCCAAAATTTTCACTACAGAATCAGTTTCATACAAAAAAAAAAACTACTATGTTCTTGTTCCGACTCACATCACCTAGCAAAGTTATGAATCACACATCCAACTCAGCAGCCGAGCCATCACCTCCAATCTTAAACTAAAAATAGACCACGTAACCCCAAACGTCCCACTATAGAATAAATTTCATACCAAAGAAAGATCAAAACAAATCCGAGCCCCACTTTATACCAGATTGTGGGGTTTAAAGTTGAATTTGAATATAAAATTCCTTTTGTTGAACACTACCCAATATGGAACTAAGAGACAGATAGACCGCTCACAGCCTACACCGCACCACACCAAGCACCACCGCCATCACAATCAGGAGAAAAGAGAGATAGAGCCTGAAAGAGAGGTTGAGGGATCGTCTGGGTGATCGATTGAGTGGTGGTGTGGGTTAGTGGCACCCAAGACCGCGAAATCCTTCACATCGAGCTCCAATATCCAAAATGTCAAGATTCACTTCGAAGCTGGTATTTGAGCGAAGACTGCGCCAAGCGAAAGAATACCTCGTTCCCCGCAGTTATTGTTGGAAATTGGATGTTAAATCCATAGAGAAATGGTGGTATTCTTGGTAGCTTGAAGAAGCTTGAAACCAAGAGGGTCATTTGTCCCACATTGTTGCTCAAAGTGGTGGTAGGTGGGTATATTTGGTTTCACACACAAGGGTAGTGTACAACTACTAAAGTGTGTGGAGAGCCATGTGTATTATTGTGTGCCTCGCGCACACACACACACGCGCGCCGCCACCGTCTCGTCTCGCCACGCCTCGCCTCGACTCGGGTCGGGTCGGCTCGAAGGGCGATTTGGGCGAAATTTCTCGGCGTCTCGCGTACGCGAGGCGACCCGCGAGAGGTTATGCTACAACTAATTTTTATTTCTCACCAGTTTTTTAATGGGTGATTAATTCAAATTAACTGGTTTGCCCGTTTTATTGTGGGATTAATGATCATTAAACGGATTGATTGTCAATCAATTGGATTGATCAGTTTTACCAAACTGATGGATTAATCTGATTGATATAGTCAGATCGTTTGGAGATTGCCGGTATGTTTTTTTTTTTCTCTCTGGTTCATTCTCATCTCAAAATTCTCTGTTTTCTCTGGCGAACTGAGGTGCAAGTCGAAGTGATCTTCATTGCTGCTGTAACTAAGAAGATCAAAGCTGTTTTATCCTGGAAGGATCATCGCCGGATCCCAACGCAGCGTAAGTGGGGGCGATAATTTCTTCAAGAGCAGTCAGGCCTTCTTCGCAAGACCTGGTGTGCACAAGAGATTCCGGCGGGGAGACCTCCGTGTACACCGTATGTAGAGGATCAGGGATGGCACAGGAAGAGTTGGGTTGTGTGTAGGGAGAGAGTAAGGCAATAGTAATGTCTGAGAGAGAGACAGAGGTTTGGCAGAGCTTCCGCGTATGGCTAATGTGTTCTCCTTTGTATGGAAATGTTAACGTCCTATATATAACAGAGAACGTGACCGTTGCAGTGTGGTTAATGCGCCCATTAATGGCGGCTTAATTAGCTTAACCGCAACGGCACGTTCGTCCGCCTATATAGGGACCGTTACAGCACGTTATGCGCGAATACCGGAACCGTTACGAGGTTGACCAGGTTTGACCGGATTGACCGGGTTTATGGAGCCCGTGCCATAAATCTCTCAAAAGCAGTTACTAAAGGTCGCGTGCGGGCTTGGCTCGCACGCGACAGGACTTACTCTAGCCTCCAAACCACTAAGTCCCTACAAGTCCCGTGCAGTGGTATGCGAGGGCCCTGTCTCGCAGCCCCAATATGGATCAGCGCGGGTGGTGATCCAGTGTGTGTGGAGCACAATATGGTGTGCTGGATGGTTGCCACGTGGCCAAGATCTGCTAGCTCAGAAAGCACTATCTACATTAGCCCCCTTTCTGCGCGTGAAGGCTCATAGCTGTATAGACTTCCATGCGCGGAAACCAACATGCGCGTCGCCGCCACGCACCAATTCAAACACGAGCAAATTCAGCCCCCGTGCGTGCCATCATGACCTAAAACCCCTAGAGTCGTGCCGTCTGGCCTTTAGGGTTTTAGGCGTGACGTCAGCTTGTCCTGTGATTGCGCGATTCGACGGTGACGGTTGCGATTCGACTACTGAAAGGACGCAACCCTTCATTGTTTTTGGATAAATACTTTGTACTCTCCATTGTTGCAAAGCATCACTTCTTTCTCTTAAAGTGAATGGTACCCGGAAGTCTTCGAGAGCAGATTCAGATAATCAATCACCAGTTCAGAACTGCAAATCGTCTTCTTCAACTGTGTGTATCCAAGCAGGCTTCACGAAAACAAGGTTGGCCTTGTTCAATTTCGATTTGCAATACCAGTATATGCTTCAAACTGCGTTGAATCTGTAAACCCATAACATATAATCTGTTGAAACTTGTGAAGAAGCTTCAAGCTTTGGACCCAATTTTGGCTTAATCCTTCGATGATAAGGACCTTGGGTGTAGGGTTTTGAAATCCCTGATAATGCAAACAATTTCCAACTTCTAATTTTCTGGAATTGATACCAGAAACTGTTCATCTTCCTTTCCATAGATCTTGAATCTCAAAATTCAAACTGAAGTGTGGCATATTTCTCCTCCTTTTTTTTTCTTGCTCTTCCGCAGGAATGGCCAAGACAAAAGGAACCAAACCCACCAAGGAGGACGAAGAGATACCTGATCTTCCGCAAGCTTTGTGGCGAAAAGCCCCCTACGTGGGTGGCAAAGATTTCTACCACGCGAGGGTTAAGTCAAAGAAACTGCCTGCTTCTGTCCCCAATGAGGGATTGCTAACGTTGACTCCTCCAGTTAACTCAGCCTTGCTCGAGTTGATTGGCTGCGAGGACGTGGTTCGATTAGGAATTGAAAATGGTTACTTCCCATATGCTGCGATTTCCACCCAAGCTTTTGTCCAGAAATTGGACTACATGGATGAGTGGATTGACCATGTGTTGACCGATCATGCTGGGACCCTCAATGAGGCCGGCGTATACTTCGCTGTTCGTGCGATGAAGGGTGCTGCCGTGAAGATGGACCAGTCCATGCTTCTAAACCTTCTTTCCCGCTACTCGCCTGCGACTCACACTTTTCATTTTGCTGAGTTTGAGGCTGCCCCCACACTCGAGGACGTGCACATGCTGTACGATCTGTCTCCCATGGGTGAAGTGGACCCTTTGAGTCCTTTGAGGACGGATGCGGAGATCGCTTTGTACACGCAGATGGAGGAGTGCCTATCAGAGGTAAAGAAAATCTCCACCCGGTGGACCACTACCAAAGCCCTTCCCAATTGGCAGTTGGTTGACACGTCTGCGAAGAATACTTGGAATAAATGGGTGCAGTACTTCTTTCGTGACTACGCGAACAGCAGCATCACTAAGAAGCTTCTGAGTCAAGACCCGGAGGCCAAGAACTACGTGGAGGGTAAGGGCTATTACTTGACCCTTTGTGCTTTCCTCTGTGCCTGGCTATCGAGGTACTTAATCGATGGTCACCCGCACGATGGGGTCTTCTACCATGTTCTGCCGCTCGCTGTGAAAATGGCCCTTGGCCAGAGAGTCGCACTCGAACCCTTAGTCTTGGGCACATTGTACTATAGATTGGATCAGCTGGTTGTGGCCATGAAGGAGTCGCGCGGCCGCCTCGACATACTGACCTTTGTCAACATTTCCTTCTTGACGATGTGGGTCTTTGAGCGGTGGCCTTCTTATGCCCCAACTGCCTCCAAGCCCAACAAGTGGTGTCCCCCTGGCGAGGTGGAGGAGCGTAACTGCGGCAGAGCTGCGAGGTGGTTCGGAGCGAACAATACAAAGTGCGTTTGGAGCCTGATATGCGACAACCGGAAAGAGTTCGTTGCCAGTCCCTATGTCGTGCGCATTGAGAACGTGCGATGGTTTCCAAAGCTGTATCCTTATAAGGGTATTGTCTTCTCAGAAGAGCTCCTGTTCGAAGAGGGATCCCATTTCCATGAGCGCTATCGCGAATTCTTTTGCTGGTGCCTACGAGGTTCCCTTCCTGCTCTCGCAGAGCATATTCGTGAGCTCGCGCCCAGGTATGAGAGGATTACCGTGGATGTTGACCCCACTCGAGTTTCTCCCCAGTTCGGCTTTGATGCAGTGGCACCCTCAATCTGGCCACAGTCCATCATCAGATGTTGCTATAAGCGCTTGCTGACAAAGGAGTGCAAAACAGTCTTTATGAACAATCTTCCTTTTGAGCAGCCTGCAAGTAACCGCGAGGGTGGTTGTTCCAAGAACTGGCTCGCATACTGGATCGCCCAGCATGTCAGGTTTGAGACGCAGTCGGCTCCTCAGCCAAGCAGAGCTCCTTTGATCAAGAGAAACTCTTTTCCGTTTCGCCCCAATTGCAGTCTGAGCGAGTCTGAATATGGTTGCTACTCATTGTTGGATCATGAGAACCATTTGTGCCCTGACGTCATTCTGAATGAAAAGATCGCCGCAGTTAAGAAAGGCAACTCGCATGTCATCAGATATAGCGAGACATTTGCTAAGGTAAGCAACGTTTTTCCACATGCGTTAAGCTTCTTGATTTCCATACGTTGATGTCTCTATTCTACTCTGTTTGCTGTAGTGTCATGTGTGGAGATTCGCATCTGGTGATCGTTCCAAGTGGCTGGTTAACACCATTGTTGCCACAAGAAGACAAGGACAGTCGTTCCTGCTAGCATCGAGGATGGACCCCGAGGTCGAAACCAGGATTCGCGCAGTCATGAATGCTTTTGCTGACTCGCTGATAGATAATTCTCCGGCCTCGTCTCCACCCAGAGATAATCCATCTCCTCCAGCGACTGCAGCGCCGAGAGCGAAGAGACCCAGGCAGAAGGGAACTACAATATCTTCCCCTAGGAGCGCTCCAACTTCTCCTCCAGCGAAGTCCCTTTCTGCCAAGGACAAAGGCAAAGGTCGCATGCCCAGTAAAGCGCGGAAGGAGCTCGCAGTTGAGACCTTCGTTCCATTCAACCAGGAGGAAGAAGAGGAGAGGCAGGAGCCCAGAGAAGGTGATGAATAAGAAGAAGAAGAAAGAACAAATGTGATACATGAGGAAGAATCAGGAGGTACTTCCATTGCGTTTTCTTTCTTATTATCATAATTCTTTTGCAACTTGCTCTTGAACCAATCGCTTCTTCGCAGATGATGATGATGATGAGACCATCGGTGGCCTTTTGGCCAAGATACAGAAGAGGGATGCACATTCTGGCTTTTCGGACGAACCCATAAGCGAGGACGTTCTCGCCGAGTCTAGGAAGACAGCCGCGGAAGCTGCTGAAAGGAGAAGGCAACGAGAAGAGGAGGAGCTCGAGCGTGTGAGGAAGCGGAGCCTCACAGAGCAACACGTCGACGACTTAGTGCGTCCAGCTGATGAGGAAGATGTGCTTCCCGAAGAGGTGACTCCTCAAGTTGAGGAGGATGCGGCTCCAGAAGAGGATGCAGCAGCTCTGGAGCAAGCCCAGGCAGATTTTGAAGAAATCGCAGGCGGCAATAAAGGTGAGATTTTTAATCTCGCAGTAACTTATCGAGACGTTATTGTGGGTGCGTTAAAGCATGGTGTGTCAAAGGCCGACATTCGCCGTTGGCTAGTAGGCAAGTGCGGTGAACCCTCAGGTAATCACTTGATCGATATGCATGAACTAAGATTAGTAACTCGAAGCATAATCATGACTAGCTTCTTCGCGCCCCAGGTCATGCTCCTTTTAAAGACATGCTTAATGAGGACACACTAATAGGGGATGGTTCCACGTCTTTAGTGTATGACGAAGACACTGCAATCCCACCTTCGCGTGGAGGTGCTTGCTCTTAGCTTTAGCAAAAGATAGTAAAATAACGTATGATACAATTTACCTCACATCATCGCATTTTGTATCGCAGGCACTGCTGATGAACCCGTGTTGGAGCAAAGAAGTCAAACTTCTGCATCCTATGTCCCAGTGCCGAGTTCTCATACCGAGAAGCCCGTCGCAGCTGCTGAATACGCAGGAGAGCCTTTTGAGGACATCATCGAACTTTCTGATGATGCCGAAGCTGACGCTGTGTTAATGGAGGAAGATGCCCATGCTGGCGCTGAGGAAGTAAGGACAAGTACTGTCGATGCTACCGCAACTGAAAGTGTCCCTCGCCAAGAAACTTCGGCTACCACTATGCCTCCAGCGATGACTGAGTCTGTGACGCCACTTCCTGCGTGGAGCTTTTGGGGCTCGCAGGTCGGGGCTGCAATCGCAACTGGTGCGGCTTATACTCTTCCTTCTAACTACGAGGAGTTAGAGCTCGCAGCTGATAGGAGAGCTATGGAGCGTGGAAAGTCTTCGACCACTCCATCAATGCGCATTCCTTCTCTTCGTGAGATCCTTGAAGGAACTGGTAAGTCGTGGTTTGCTGTTTGCATCTCGCACTATTCATTTGCGAGTTTGATATCGTAACTTAGCTTTGACATTGCTTTAGGTTTGAAGCAAGCCGATGTGGACTGGCTAGTTCGGATGCGCCTCACCTATCCTCAATCATTTGTGAGATCTCTGGAGATAGGGCCCTTTGACAGAAGGCTGTTTCTTACCGAAGCCATTTGGAGCAGCTGTCTGCGGCTACGCCTGTGACCATTTATGCTCAGAGTGCCGAATTGCTTTTTGGCATGTGCCAAAATCTTCTGACTAAAGTTCAGGGCAGGCTGGGTTTCAAGTTTCTTATGAAAAGAGTTACTTTGATTCGCGCAGCCGTAACTTTGAAACTCGGCCACCAAAACCTCGCAGCTGAGAAGCAGAAGGTGGAGCAGCAAAAGCAAAAGGTTGAAGAGGCTCTGAAGCTCTATCATGAGATGAATGCCAAGTGCGAGCAATTGAAGCAAGAAGTGGAGCAGGTAGAGGATCTGAGCCGTCAGTTCACCCTTAATGACTCCTTGATTAAGAATTTACTTTGACTTTTGAATTACAAAAGTAGCAAACAAATAGCAGAAACATTAATGTAATGTTACTAGAAACATTAATGTAATGTTGCTAGGGTTTCTCCCCCTTTTTTTTTAACAAAAGAATCGACATGCCCGTTTTACCCTTTCCGGGATTTGATGGAATATCTCTGTGCATATCTAATTATGACATCAGCAATTGATATTCTGCTTGATTTTCGCGCTAATTTCTCGTAAGATAAGCACGCTTTCCTTGGGAAGTCCATCCGAATCATGACCATCCGTCATTTATTAGGATACGCAACTGAATCGTCGTAGCCTTTAGTAGGGTAATTGATCGTTACCGCTTTTCAAGGCGTAAGTGATTGACCTTACCCTCTTTTCGAATTCTGCTGACTCATCTAGGCAACTGAAGAGTCTCCACAAGGTCTATATAAACCCTGTCTTTGCCATTTGGGTTCTTCATCCCAAAAATGTGCTTTGCCGTGAGTCCTTACGACTGTTGGCTTCAACGCTTGTTTTTCGTTGATTCATGGCAACTCCAAGTCATGAGACCTGAGTTTGCGCTTTGTGCCATAGAAATAGTTTCCAAGATCCGCTTTATGAGGCTTACTAATCTTTGTAACCTTCATAAAGAAAATGGAGATGATATCTCATGTGTATTCGAAGAATTTTCTTCGTCTATTATGTTTGCAGGTCATGTTTCCGGCCGCCTCCCGGTGAGGTGCAGCGCCGTAGTGACCTTGCTACCGACTCGTAATGAACGGTGGAATTCTCCTCCAGCATCCCTGGAGGAGGATTTCTTGCCTCTTCGTTCTTGAACTCAGGAGGCTCGCCAATGCCCTTGTCTATCAGGAAAAGGAACCCAGTACCAGAGGAATGACTGCTTCCCCTGTTTTGCACGACTGCATACGTCGGAACAGGTAGTTCCTCTGGTACATATCTTGATCAGACAGGGGTCTTGTCAGATCCTGAGATCTTGGACGTAGGACCACCCAGACCATTGCCGCCAGGGATGCAGCTAACGGCGAGTTGATCTCTTCGCAGAAGCGTCCTACTTGCTACAGATCTTTGGCCGCAGATCTGTGCATTGCATAGCCGGTGTTAGGACCGTTAGGTTCATCCTTTTTCAGCTAGGATTCCCTCGATGTGTAACTTCAGGCTTGTAAGTTACTTTTCAAATGCATTGTAAGCCATGTTGGCTGCGTAGTTAGATTTGAGCTTTTTCGCTTGTAAGCTGCTATCTAGACAGATAAATTGTAAGTCTTTTCGACTCATAATGATAAATGGCTCTTGTAATATCTGCTGTCTCGTTACAAAAAAATACAATTTCGCATGCGTACCGGCATATTTCGCCTTTTGTAGTGCCACATACATACTTCGCATTTGCTATCTGCCGTATAAATTCGCAGATATGTTATTAGATCGTTCGAGATCGTATTTGCGTAGCTGTGCCATCTTTGCAGATGGGCTTGTGATTCATCTTCAGATTCAAGTGCAGGTGCCATCTCATCAGATAAGCCTTTTGGAGATCACTGAAGATCATGATGCCGTTATCACAATAGACAGTCTTAAGGACGAATTTTAAGTTGCATTCGTATGATGCTGCTATCACATTAGATAGGCTCGAAGGATCATTTAAGATCATGTTCGCATATGTTGCTATCACAATAGATAGGCTTGAAAGATCACTTAATACTGTTTTCACACGAACTGCTATCGTGGCAGATAGGCTTAGAAGATCAATCAAGATCGCATTTTCATAGGTTGCTATCGTGACAGATAGGCTTAGAGGGTCGATTAAGATCGCGTTTGCATAGGCTGCAATCGTGACAGATAGGCTTAGAAGATCAATCAAGATCGCATTTGCATAGGTTGCTATCGCGACAGATAGGCTTAGAGGATCGATTAAGATCGCGTTTGCATAGGCTGCTATCGTGACAGATAGGCTTAGAAGATCAGTCAAGATCGCATTAGCATAGGCTGCTATCGTGACAGATAGGCTTAGAAGATCAGTTAAGATCGCATTTGCATGAGCTGCTATCGTGACAGATAGGCTTAGATGATCAATTAAGATCGCATTTCGCGTAGGCTGCTATCGTGACAGATAGGCTTAGAAGATCAGTTAAGATCGCAGTTGCATGAGCTGCTATCGTGACAGATAGGCTTAGATGATCAATTAAGATCGCATTTCGCATAGATTGCTATTGTGGCGGATAGCCCATTGTTAACAGTAATAACAAACTAAATAAAGCAATATTAACAGCTAGAAATATGAAATTCTCATTTGGGAGAATCCTTTTATTATAGTTCTCTCATATGGGATAGATGAGCTTACAATTCTCTCATATGGGAGAGAAGATTGTGTGAATCATAGCAATACAATACATGAGGCAACGTTATAATAAAACACATAAAATGAGAAAAGTCAAGGATAGTACTTCTTAATCCAGCGCATGTTGACTGAGCCTGGGGTTGAGGTCGTTCCGTGCAACCTCCGTATGTTGCAGTAACCACTGTCGAAGACTTCTGTGACTTCGAAGGGTCCTTCCCAATTAGCTGCGAACTTTGGGTGAGCCGCTTCTCGCATGCAATGGTCAGATGCGCGCAAGACCAAATCTCCAATTGCGAAATCTCTTCGCTGGACCGTCTTATTGTAAGCACGAGCGATCCTTTCTTGATACCGCTTGTTGGTCCTTTTAGCTTGCTCTCGCTTTTCCTCTAGCAAGACTAAGTCATGATCGCGTTGATTGTCGTACAATGCATGGAAGGCCAATCTCGCCGAATTGACTCTCACCTCCGCAGGTACCACGGCCTCAGCTCCATAACATAGGAGGAATGGTGAGACCCCCGTGGGTGTCCTTGGAGAAGTCCGATAAGCCCATAGGGCTATGTTTAGAGAATCAGCCCACTTCTTGTGGTCATCTGCGACCATCTTGCTCAAAATCCTCAACAGCGTTTTGTTGGTCGCTTCGGCTTGCCCGTTCCCCTTCGGGTAGTAGGGGGTGGAACATATTTGCCTGATATTGTACTCTGCTAGCTTTGCAGCCACCTGGCGATTAACAAAAGGAGTACCATTATCCGAAAGGATGGTGTTGGGAATTCCGAACCTGCATATAATGTTTTCTTGGATGAAATTGACCACAGCTAGCGCATTTGCCGTTTTTAATGGTATCGCCTCCACCCATTTGGTGAACAGCTCAGTTGCGGTGAGAATAAAATGATTCCGGTGCGAAGTTGGTCGGATGGGACCAATGAAATCCAGCGCCCATGTGTGAAATGGCCATGGCGTTCCCAATGCATGTAGGTCCACAGCAGGAGCATGCACTAAGTTTCCTTTGAACTGACACTCTTGGCAGCGTCGTACTTTGGTGCGGCAATCGGCCTCCATCGTGGGCCAGAAATATCCGATTGAGAGGAGCTGCCTGCATAGTTTTGCACCTCCTTGGTGTTCTACCTGATGGGAAAGGTCCATGACTTCTTGTGCTTCCCTGCCGTCTAGACATCGCAGCAAGTTGCCCTCAAGACCTCTTCTCCAAATCAAGTTCTCTTGAACCACATATCGAGACGCTTTCCTTTTCAGCTTCTCCGCTTCTTTTCTCGATTCAGGTACGATGCCCTGGGTGAGGAAATCGAAGAGTGGTTTCCTCCAATCCGCATCATCGTCGGTTAGAGCGATGAGTAAGGAATCTTTAATCAGTGCACAACTCTCGCACTTCCCTTGTATAAGGGCAGCGGCTGTTGACATATCCGGCCAATGAATTCCATATCTATGAGCCTTCCGATAGATTGACACCTCGCTTTCTCCGCAAGCATGTTGGTGAATCTTCTCCAGCAGCAATTGTCCCTCTTGCTCGGAAACACATCGCATGAGTATTCCGCCAGGGCCTTTGTAGTAAAGGGTGTTGTCATGTATGCAATACCCCCTTGTGAGTGCCCAGCTTTCGCTGCTTGTGCCTTCTGCAATAGCTCGCAAAATTGTTTTTCTCCAGTCCGTATCATCCATGTGTTCATCGTCGCACGCGTCTTTTGTCAACGCCGACGATGTTCGCACCTCAATGGAGATCCTTGCGGGACATTTGTCTGTACTAACCTTGGATCCTAAGGTGGCCAAAGCATCTGCATGTCTGTTGTCTGCTCGGGGTTTGTGCTCGTACCTCACATCGCAGATTTGCTGCACTAGCTTTTGTACCAGAGTGCGGTAGGACAGAACGTTAATCTCCTTCAATCCGTACTCGCCCGAGGCTTGCTTGACGATCAACTTGGAGTCTCCCATGACCGTCAGGTTGCTTACCTCCAAAGCCTTTGCTGCTCGCAGCCCCGCTATGAGGGCTTCATATTCTGCCTCGTTGTTGGTGACTGCGAAGTCGAGCTTTGCGGACATCTGTATGACCTCCCCGTCTGGTTTGGTCAAGACTATCCCAATGCCTCCGCATTTCCTTGTTGACGACCCGTCGAAATGGAGCGTCCAATAAGGTACATCGATTGCATAGATTTCGGGTCCCTCGAGTTCTTCTTCGATCACGGGCTCATGACTGTTGTCAGGGAATTGTGCCAACAAATCTTCTACCGCCTGCGACTTGATCGCTCGTGGTCGCACACATGTGATATCGTATTGAGAGATGGTCATGTACCATTTCGCCAATCTTCCTCCAGGAGTAGTGTGAGTTAGCAGATATCGTATGGGATCACTTTTTGTAACCACCACCACTTTGTGCGACGCAAAGTAGTGTCTCAACTTCTCTATTATGAAGAATAAAGCAAGGCAGTGACGCTCGATGTCTGTGTACCTTGATTCTGCGGGCTGCACAATGCGAGAGATGTAGTAGATGGGCCTTTCCTGACCTTCGTACTCCTGAGCCAAAAGCGCTCCTATGGATTTCCTGGTTGACGTCAGATACAGTAAAAGCGGTGACCCCAACTGAGGTGCGATCATTACTTTTGAAGACGTCAGCAGTTCTTTTAGCTTCCCGAACGCAGCTTCGTGCTCCGGGGTCCAGCTGTATGCTGCATCTTTCTTGAGGAGATTACTGAAGCAGAGAGTAATATCGGCAATCGCAGGGATGAATCTTCGCAGATATGATAGTTTCCCCAAGAATGTTTTCAAGGCACTCTGGTCGTGCGGCGGGGTCATGCTGACGATGGCTGAAACCTTCGCAGGGTCAGGCTCTATTCCTTGGCGATGTACCACGCATCCCAAGAATTTTCCCGATGTTACCCCGAATGCGCATTTCATAGGGTTCATCTTCAGCTGGAAGCGTCTGCATCTGTTGAACACCTTCTGCAAATCTGCTAGGTGGTCTGCCTCTAGCTTGGATTTAACCACGAGGTCATCCACGTAAAACTCCACTTCCTTGTGCATCATGTCGTGGAATAGGGCCATCATGGCCCGCTGGTAGGTTGCACCTGCATTTTTGAGACCAAAGGGCATCACCGTGTAGTTGAACACTCCCACTGGGGTGATGAAGGCAGTCTTTCGTGCATCTTCGGGGTCCATCTTGAATTAGTTGTACCCGCTGAAGCCGTCCATGAAACTGAACATGCGATGACCCGCTGTCGAATCGATTAGTAAATCGATGTTTGGGAGCGGAAAATCGTCCTTGGGGCAGAAACGATTGAGATCTCGGAAGTCCACGCAGATGCGAAGCTGTCCGTTCTTCTTTACCACTGGCACAATGTTGGCCAGCCATGTTGGATGATGATTCGGCTCTATGAACTTGGCATCCAAAGTTTACACGTTCTTTCGCTGGTAAGCGATTCGCGGCGCCTCTTCGCGTGTGGGCGGCTTTTCCTTGGCATCCTCCCTTGTCACCATCACTCCCGCAGGTGACTGATCCTTGATATCTTCCCAAAGAGGTAAAGGAGTAGGGTTGAACGGCCCCGGTGTTTGCTCGTCCGCCATCTCGGTGAACCACACCGCTTCGCTGAGATGTGCTTCATCCATGTTGAACGGATTCGTTGAAGCCGGTATCTCGACTATTCTGTCGTTCCAAATGGCTTCCATGACTTGGTGAGCTGTTGAAGGGACCGCGTCAAAGCGATGAATCCAGGCTCGACCTATGATCATGTGATACGTAGTGTTCGCATCTATGACATAGAACTTCGCTGAGCACTTGATTTTTCCGATCTGCACGCCCAGGCGGATCCATCTGATCGTCATTCTAGAGTCGCTTCCAAATCCCATCAGCGGAGATGGACGCCTGACAATCTTATGCTCGGGGATCCCTGCTAGCTTCAGCGTGTGGAGTGAAACGAAGTTGACCGCTGCTCCTTCATCGACGAATGCTCGTTTGAATTCGACGCCATTGATGATGGCCGTCACGTACAGAGGCCTCTGGTGGCTCGCATCTGTCTTTTTGTCGCTGGCAGAAAAGGTCATAATCTTTTCTGTAGAGCGAGACGCCCTGATGACTTTCCCGTTGGAGACTACAAGATCCTCCTCATAGTCCTCTGCTATCCTCAATATTGCTTTCGTCATTTCTGTCCGGCATTTCTCGGAGAAGTTCATCTCGTCGAAGAATCTGCTAAAGCCGTGCGACCCCTTCATCCGATCGACACGTTCATCCTCTGTGTCTACAGTGTAGTCCTCGTCATCATGGACTTCGGCAATGATGGGTAGACCATCCTCTGCGACTTCTTCCAAGTCCACAATCGAGATCATGGCGACCTCTTTGCCTTTTGAGTCTTGTTCCGCATGGGCATGAAGTGGATTGTTGCGCACATCCTTCCTGTGATCGCTGACGATCAGCTCGCCGTTCTTCATCTTCTGATTGAATACAATCCTGAGCTTCTTACATTCCGCTGTGGGATGCATGACCTTGCCGTGGTACTCGCACCACTTCAGGTCCCTCACCATTTCCTTGGAGGGTATCTTCTCGAGCGGCGGTAGGACATCGTCCTTGCACCACTGCCTGCAGAGGTCGCTTGCCTCCTCCACCGAACATGGCAGAGGTGGTACGTTGAAGTTCACAACCTTCGCTTGCTTCTGGGGTGAAACTGTATTGACCTCAGCTTCGCGTCCCCTCTTGTAACTGAATCTCCCAATCTTGTAGGTGGTGCCGCTCGAAGATCGATCCGGAGCGTTCTTCTTTTTCTGCCTCTCAACTATAGGCTCGATGTTCTTCGTGCATTCGATTAGCTTTGAAAACGTAGGTGTTTGCAGATTGATGAGCATACCTTTGTATTCGTCTCGCATGCACTGGAGGCATATCTCTACAAGCCGGCTTTCGAGCATTGGATCTTTGCATTCCAAGGACTTCGCCCTGAACTTTTTGATGAAAGTTATCCCATCCTCCTCGCGCTTCTGATACATCCGCGAGAGGTGGATCATCGTCACCTTTTCTTCCATCTGGAAGAACTTGGTATAGAACTTCTGGACCATGTCGTCCCAAGTCTTCACGGATCCAGCCTCCAACGTTCGGTACCACTTGTACGCTACGTTTCCCAAGGATTTTGGGAACTCTCGCATCAGCAGTTTGGAATTGGCTCCGTATGGCCCCATGACATCAATGAAACGCATGACATGCTCATGAGCGTTCCCATTGACATCCTCGAACTTGTCCCATTTAGGAGCCTTATACCCCACCGGGTTAGGCATGAGATAGATCTCTCGCGGGATGGGTGGATCGTTGTCTAGCTTCGGGATGATGGTATCCGCGAATGATTGGTGAGCCAGAATAGTGTCCATGCGCTTCTGCAGAGACGTCATACATTCTGGAATGCTTCCCTCGGTAACAGGAGGAGGGGTTGCCGCAGGCGGAGGCGACACGTATGCCGCCGGAGGATTGGGGGCATATTGGCCGTTCGCATTGCCCCAGATCGCCGTTGGCGGAGGCAAGGGATACTGCGAAGCCGGATTAGAAGCCAAAGCCGGAGGCTGAGGAGTATGAGCAGTGAGAGGCAACATCTGAGCTGTTGACCCCTGAATTGAAGGCAGCTGCGTAGTCGCCGGCGGAGTCTGCAGATTAGGGTTGTGAGGTGTGGTCGACACTCCCAGTCCTGAAGCGGTAGGGGCTCCTCCTCCTTGAGAGACGGCGGTGGCTGGTGAAGGGTTTGGTGCAAGGGTGCCCAGAACGGCCAGGATCCGTTCTAGCTGCGCAGATTGAGTTTTGAGAGCTTTCGCCTGACCTTGGACGGTGGCGTCCAAGGATTCTAGCGTCGGTGCCTCGCCGGGGGTCGCAGGAGTACGACGGGTCTCCTCTCCTGAGGCAGCTTCGGTGGAAGGCGATCTGTTGCTAACATCATCCTCCTGAGACATGGTTGCTTTTGTTGGTAAGTTCACGTCGGGTTCACCAAAATGTGCACAAGAGATTCCGGCGGGGAGACCTCCGTGTACACCGTATGTAGAGGATCAGGGATGGCACAGGAAGAGTTGGGTTGTGTGTAGGGAGAGAGTAAGGCAATAGTAATGTCTGAGAGAGAGAGAGAGGTTTGGCAGAGCTTCCGCGTATGGCTAATGTGTTCTCCTTTGTATGGAAAGGGTAACGCCCTATATATAACAGAGAACGTGACCGTTGCAGTGTGGTTAATGCGCCCATTAATGGCGGCTTAATTAGCTTAACCGCAATGGCACGTTCGTCCGCCTATATAGGGACTGTTACAGCACGTTATGCGCGAATACCGGAACCGTTACGAGGTTGACCGGGTTTGACCGGATTGACCGGGTTTATGGAGCTCGTGCCATAAATCTCTCAAAAGCAGTTACTAAAGGTCGCCTGCGGGCTTGGCTCGCACGCGACAGGACTTACTCTAGCCTCCAAACCACTAAGTCCCTACAAGTCCTGTGCAGTGGTATGCGAGGGCCCTTTCTCGCAGCCCCCACATGGATCAGCGCGGGTGGTGATCCAGTGTGTGTGGAGCACAATATGGTGTGCTGGATGGTTGCCACGTGGCCAAGATCTGCTAGCTCAGAAAGCACTATCTACACCTGGCGACTCAGCTGCGTTCGTGTATTACCTGTTCCATTGTGAACAGAGGTATGAACTGTTCCTTCTTTTCCTTCGTACAGTATCTCATTTCATTATTATTTGCCTTCATGATTTGCTTTCTCTATGTTCTTGGTCATGCTTTGTTAATCAAATTCGCCCTACTAAAATCGTTATTTTTAGTGTGTTTCACCATCATTCTTGAAGAAATTATTCGTAATTCGTTTAACAAAATGACTACTGAAACTGAGAAAACTGTTTCCGGTTCATCTGCTCCTGCCGTGGCTATTGATTGGGCCACTTATACGTTTCCACAAGCTGTGGTTTACCAGAAAAATTTAATGGTGGTGTTGGCTTTTCTCGTTGGCAGAAAAAGCTGAAATTGTGGTTAACTATAAAGGGTTTATGGCCGGTTGTGGAGTATGAGAAACCAGTGGTGGATCAAGAAAAGCCTGATTCCATTAAGGCCTTTGCGAAGTGGTCTGAAAAAGACGGAGTGGCTAGAGCGGCAATTCTTGCTGCTCTGTCGAATGCTCTGTTTGATGTTTATTCATCAGATTCATTCACTGCAAAGCTTTTATGGGAAAAGCTGAATGAGACACATAATACTGACTCAGAAGGTCTGGAAAAATATTCTTTTTCTAAATTTCTTGATTTTAAGCTGGTGGACAATAAGTCCATGATTGAGCAGGTGCACGAGTTTGAGATGATTGTGCATGCTTTGAAGGAGTCCGGTATGGATCTTCCTGAAAAGTTTCTGGTTATGTGTGTGATTGAGAAGCTCTCAAAGTCTTGGGAAGATTTTTGTCTCTCCCTGAAAAGACAGAAAGGAGAAATCACCTGGACTAACCTCATGCTGGACATCTCGGTGCAAGAGCGACACAAGTCCAATCAAGGACATGTGATGCCGACTGAACCTGGTAGTGCGAAGGTGAATGTTGTTACTGCTGGAAAGAAAAGGAAAAACACTGTTAAGAAGGATGAAAATTATAAACCAAAAGATGACACGATCAAGGCCAAGAAACTAAAGGGAAGCAAATCTTGTTGGGTTTGTGGACAGGTTGGACACTTCAGTAAGGGCTGCCCAAATAAGAAATCAAAGAAAACCGATGTGGTAGCACAAGCAAATACGGTGCTTGAAACCACAAGTGGGGCTGTGGTGAACATGGTTGTTGGTGAAGCTTCTGCTTCTGAAACCGACATTGGCCGGTATGTTACCTACAACCCTGAGCTATTTTCCACATATCTGCCTAACGAATGGTTGATTGATACTGGAGCTAATGTGCATGTTTGTGCTGACATTAGTTTATTTGTATCTTATCAACAGAGTAGTGGCATGACAGTGACGATAGGGAACACGAGTGCTGTACAAGTGTTTGGAATAGGAAACGTGGACCTAAAGTTTCTTTCGGGTCGTATCCTGTCCCTGACAAGAGTGCATCATGTTCCTTATGTTCGTAGAAATATAATAAGTGGAAGCCGTTTAGTAGCTATCGGTTTTGAGATTTCTTTTAAATGTAATAAAGTAGTCCTTATTCATACTGGTACTTTCTTTGGCAAGGGATATTTGTCCAATAGTTTATTTGTAATAAATGCTGGACCCGTTTTGGGAAATTTAGCTATTATTATTGTTCCTTCTGTTAATAGTGTTGAATCATCTAATTTGTGGCATGCTAGACTTGGTCATTTAAATTTTGGTGCTCTAAAGAGTATGATGAATTTAGAGTTGATACCAAAGCACACCATAGAAAGGAATTATAAATGTCAAGTATGTGTGTCTGCTAAACAAACAAGGAAACCCTTTCATAGTGTTGTAAGGGATTCAGACTTGTTAGATTTAGTGCACACGGACATTTGTGAGTTTGGTGGTGTGTTGACAAAGGACCAATGTAGATTTTTCATTACTTTTATAGATGATTGTAGTAGATACTGTTATGTTTATTTGCTTAAACATAAAGATGAAGCGCTTAGTAAGTTTATTGTTTATAAAACTGAAGTTGAAACACAAACTGGTAAGGTACTTAAGCGTTTAAGATCCGATAGAGGTGGTGAGTATACGAGTAACGCTTTCGATGAATTTTGTGCAAACAATGGAATAGTTCATGAAGTTACTCCTCCATACACACCTGAGTTCAATGGGATTGCTGAACGAAAGAACAGAACCTTTTCTGATATGATTAATAGTATGCTTTTAAAATCTGGGTTACCTAAATACATGTGGGGAGAGGCTTTGAATACGGCTTGCCATATTCTGAATAGAGTCCCTCTGAAACACAAAGAGAAAACACCCTATGAGTTATGGAAAGGCAGGAAGACTAGTCTTAATTATCTTCGTGTGTGGGGGTGCCTTGCTAAGGTACTTGTACCTGTACACAAGATAAAGAAGCTAGAAGCTAGGTCCTAAAACTGTTGATTGTATCTTTCTGGGCTATCGAGATATCACTACGGCTATGAGATTTTTAGTAGTAAAATCTGACATAGACGGTATAGTGGCTAACACGATAGTTGAATTTCGTGATGCTACATTCTTTGAGAATGTATACCCCATGAAGACTGGTATACCTCAAGATACTACTAATGATAATCCACCTCACACATCTAGTTCTATTCCTGATCATGTGGAAAAGATAAAAAATGTGGGGGCGGAATCAAGTAGTAGGTCTGTACCTGTGGAGGTAGAGGAACCTAGAAGGAGTAAGCAGGCTAAGGTTGTCAAGGATTTTGGAAATGACTTTGTCACTTACAATGTCGAGTACGAACCTTTAACTTTCCGGCAGGCTATGGATTCTTCGGAATCTAGGCATTGGATGGGCGCTATAAAGAGTGAAATTGACTCTATTGTTTCTAATGGAACATGGGAGTTAGTTGATCTCCCTCCTGGGTGTTCTACTATCGGGTGCAGATGGATCTTTAAAAGGAAGTTGAACCCTGACGGTTCAATAGATAAGTACAAGGCTAGACCTGGTTGCTAAGGGTTTTAGGCAAAGGGAAGGCATTAATTACTTTGATACATACTCTCCAGTTGCAAGGATGACAACAATCCGAATGCTTATAGCATTGGATTCTGTCCATGGTCTTACCATCCATCAGATGGATGTTAAGACAGCTTTTCTTCATGGTGATCTTGAAGAAGAGATCTATATGGATCAGCCTGAGGGATTTGTTGCATCAGGAAATGAAAGAAAAGTATGTAAGTTAATCAAGTCCCTTTACGGCTTGAAACAAGCTCCCAGGGATTGGCATAAAAAGTTTGATGAAACTGTATTGCCATTCGGATTTATAATAAATGATAGTGACAAGTGCGTCTACTCCAAAGTTAAAGGTAGTGAATGTGTGATCTTATGCCTATATGTGGATGATATTTTGTTGTTTGGAACCAATATTGAGATTATTAATGAGACGAAAGCTTTCTTGAAGAGGCATTTTGAGATGAAGGATATGGGTGAGGCTAGTGTGATTCTTGGACTGAAGTTGACTCAGTCAGCTGACGGAATAACCTTATCTCAGTCTCATTACATAGAGAAATCTATACTTGAGAAATATGGTTATTCGCAGTGTAGAATAGCTAGTACACCATATGATTCTAAAGTTGCCGTAGTCAAGAATTCTTCAGGTGTACCTGTGTCTCAATTAAGGTATTCTCAGATTATTGGGAGTTTGCAATATCTGGCTAACTGTACTCGACAAGATATTTCATATTCTGTGTCTAAGTTGGCTAGATATACGATCTGTCCAAACAGAACTCATTGGGATGCTCTTGATAGAGTGCTTAGATATCTGAAAGGCACAATGTACCTAAGTTTACACTGTAGGAGGTTTCCTGGTGTACTTGAGGGGTACAGTGATGCAAGTTGGATAGCTAAGAAGTCTGGTTCCAATGGAGTGACTGGATATGTGTTCACCTTGGCTGGTGGAGCAATATCCTGGAAGTCGACCAAACAGACGATAGTAACTCGGTCTACTTTTGAGGCTGAGTTGTGTGCGCTTGATGCCACGGGGACGGAGGCTGAATGGTTACACGGACTTACGTCCGCTATACCTGTAGTAAGCAAACCGCTTCCTGCTATTGCTATTCATTGTGATAGTCGGACGACTATCGACAAGATTAGCAGTAAAAAGTATAATGCTAAAACAAGGAGACACATTCAAGTTAGACTAAAGTCTATAAGGGGTTTGGTGTCTGATAGGATTATAGCTGTAGAGTTCATAGGAACTCAGAATAATACAGCTGATCCTTTGACTAAAGGACTGGAACCTGCAGTGGTCCTTAAGTCGAGGTTGGGGATGGGACTGACAACCCATCGTAGTTCATCAATAGTGGGAACCCAATACACATGAGAGGAGATCCCTCAAAAGTGTATTCAATGTGGTAACAAGCTGTGAGGATGAACTGGTAGTACCTTTGCTGCATAGATGATACATTTGTATCGGAGTCTATCCCCTGTAAACCTAACAATGTACTATTTCTGCCAGTGTAGCAAGAGTTATTCTAACTCTGAATGGGGTCAAGTCATTTTGACGAGATGATGGCAGTCATCTCTGGAGAGGCCCAGCTAAGCGAATGTAATTGTGCGGTCGGAATTAGAGGAAAGGGTTATTCCTTGAAACATTCGACGAACAGGATCGAGACAGGACCATTAATGTCTCAAAGCCGTAGATTGGCACCATAGCCTTTGACTTGTCGTCGTATATGGAGTATGATTACACCTTACGGATAAAGATTCAAGGTGTAATATTCCATCTTAATCCGGTAATCATCGAAGTAGAGGACTTAGGAGGGTTCAAACCCGGAAGGGTACCGACTCTGAATAACAAGTCATGATGAGAATCCTGAATGCATTTCTTCATGGATTTGTGGGGGATTGTTGGAAATTGGATGTTAAATCCATAGAGAAATGGTGGTATCATTGGTAGCTTGAAGAAGCTTGAAACCAAGAGGGTCATTTTTCCCACATTGTTGCTCAAAGTGGTAGTAGGTGGGTATATTTGGTTTCACACACAAGGGTAGTGTACAACTACTAAGCTGTGTGGAGAGCCATGGGTATTATTGTGTGCCTCGCGCACACACACACGCGCGCCGCCGCCGCCTCGCCTCGCCACGCCTCACCTCGACTCGGGTCGGGTCGGACCGGGCCGGGTCGGACCGGGCCGGGTCGAAGGGCGATTTGGGAGAAATGTCTCGGCGTCTCGCGTACGCGAGGCAACCCGACGTGAGGTTATGCTACAGCTAATTTTTGTTACTCACCAGTTTTTTAATGGGTGATTAATTCAAATTAACCGGTTTGACCGTTTTATTATGGGATTAATGATCATTAAACGGATTGATTGTCAATCAATTGGATTGACCAGTTTTACCAAACTGATGGATTAACCTGATTGATATAGTCAGATCGTTTGGAGATTGCCGGTATGTTTTTTTTTTTCTCTCTGGTTCATTCTCATCTCAGAATTCTCTGTTTTCTCTGGCGAACTGAGGTGCAAGTCGAAGTGATCTTCATCGCTGCTGTAACGAAGAAGATCAGAGCTGTTTTATCCTGGAAGGATCATCGCCGGATCCCAACACAGCGTAAGTGGGGGCGATAATTTCTTTAAGAGCTGTCAGGCCTTCTTCGCAAGACCTGGCGACTCAGATGCGTTCGTGTATTACTTGTTCCATTGTGAACAGAGGTACGAACTGTTCACTCTTTTCTTTCGTACAGTATCTAATTTCATTATTATTTGCCTTCATGATTTGCTTTCTCTATGTTCTTGATCATGCTTTGTTAATCAAATTTGCCCTACTAAAATCGTTATTTTTAGTGTGTTTCACCATCAGTTATGGGTTTGTCGAAGGTGGGGAAAGAGAGATACGTGTTTATATTTACTGTTGGAATCGAAGAGAGAGGGAGATGGCTTAGAAGGCGGAGAGAGGGCTAGCTTTGTGATTCGCCGACTTCTATGGCCACCGCGACCGTGTGTTCGCATATCGGAGAGAGAGAGAGAGAACATAGATTAGAAAAGAGAAGAAGAATGAGAGGAGAAGAACCATACATAGTGAGAACTAGAGGGTAAAAATGTCTCTTCAAAGAGCCGTTTCGTTCTGTAAGTTACGAGGGTGGTAAAGTTAATTGTTCAAAACACAGGGGTGTCGGGTGTCTTTTCGCCTAAACATAGGGGGTGCAAAGTGTCTTCTACCCAAGAACGTATGTATGATGAGCTAGGAAACAATATAAGACTCTGAGATAATGGAAGATAATATAGAAACTATTAGTCTTAGCCTTGAAAAAGTTGTACTAGTAATTGTAAAACAAGCATGTGTAGCAAAACAGACATAAATAAGAAAAGTATGACTTTGTAGACCGACTCTTATTTAATTCGGGCCCAGCCGAATCGATGATGAAACGCATGAATGAATCGGTCTTAATCGCTACGAATCATAAGATTCAGGCTCTTAAATCAGGGTTCGGATTATTTTTGTTCCATTTAAGATTCATAGAGGAATTTTCATGAGTGAATCGGATCGGATCGTATGAACTGAATCGTGAAACGTAAAGATTCTGACAACTATGGCATCAACCGAATAGGGTGCTTGGACTTTCCAACTGATGAGTCTGAAAGGAACTCGCGTCCAAATCCTCGACTCTTACCGAGAATGCCTCGAACTCTCACACTCCACGTCGCCAACACAACACCCATCCCAAGACTGAAGCTAAGTTGTGCCCGGGGCATCCAACAAAGAGACCTTCCTTAGCACCTGTAACCTACTACATTTTCTTTTATCCGATGAAAACCCAAAATGGCATGCAACATTTACAGTTGTAACTAATCCCGCCTTATAATGTATCCTCCAATACAATTCTCTATAAGGCATCCTACATTAATTTTTCCCCATTTATCTCGCCATTCCATGTATCCTCCAACCATGATTATATATTGCTTGGACGAAAGCAGATGTCCCGAGCTTGTTCTTGAAACATCGGAGTCAAAGGTCCTTCAGGAAAGAAGCATACACATAAAGATGGTCATGTATTGCAGTTGTCTCACTAATATGGATCATCATTGTACATGCAAATAAGGTGGTGCAGTCAAAGACCTGCCCGAGCCATCCGAACTTCAACATCTTCTGACCAAGATCTCTCATTAGGAAAAAGATAACTGCCACAGTCGAGCCCTAAGGACTCTTGCACGTGATGCCCTCCACCGAGGTTTAAGCCTTGGCACAACCTCCTCCCTTTAATATGCAAGCATTAGACAGATCAGATCAACCTTCCTACATAGTAAAGATGACGACACTAGGAAGGAAGTATAAAATACTAATCGAATTGACTATGTTGAGGGCTACAATATTCTATCTTATGTGTAAGGATGGTAATAGATCGGGTTTGGATGAGATCAGCGTATATCCAAATCAGACCCATAGAGATTTAGATCGGATCAGAGTTTAGCCGAATTCGGGTCAATTATCCATCAGATCATAGTGGACAATATAAAAAGTTTGTCTAACTTAAAATAATCATGAATTATACTTTAATTTAGAATAATTTACATTTATATTTCATTATATTATCATAACAAGTATATGTATGTGGAACTTATGACGTTATTTAAAGTAACGATAATAAGCAATATATTTATAATTATATTAATACAGGTATATATGTCATTGAACTTATTAGGTATAATAACCTAATGGGATCGGGTCGGATCGGATTTCACTGTTCACAAAACCTATAATCCATATCCAATTCATTTATAAACGAATCTGGTTGGATTTGCCCTAATAGGGTCGGATCGTGCCGGATACCCTATCGAATCGGATCCAATTGCCATCGCTACTTCTGTGTTGGTTATTGACCTACATTGGCATGTGAGTGCACCCTTATTCTGCTTGGCTGAGCGAATCTGCGCTCCCCTTTGCTTCGAACAGAACCATGTTCTCCCATCTGACTTGCCCTGGGTCCATGAACCGTACCTCGCCATTTACGTTTTGTACTTTGCATTAGTTTCCTTCACCGTGGTACAGTCCCCGTGAAACTTTATTTTTTAGTTACTCAATTCCAAATTTTCCATTATAACACTTGTTTGGTATATTTGGCAAAATATGAATCTTTTCTGCCTAGCTTCCCGATAGTGATGTATCTATGTACACACCACGTGTTTGGTATATGTACATGTCACTCAATGGTAACTAGATTTTTTTCCATTCTTATTTAAGTCCCCCCTCCCTCCCGCTCGTCACAACCAGACTCATACATCATCTTTTCTGTACAACTGCATGTGTGTGTTATCTTATAATACAAAGTACTGCAGGATGAAAATGGATTCGTTGATGCGCAAATTCCTTAGAAATATGCTCCTAAAGATCATCATGCCGTCAGGACCGCCTAATTCCGTCGCCGGTGATTTCGACGGTGTGAGATCAACCGAGGATCTGCCGGAGGATGTTAAGGAAGGGCATTTCGTGGTGGACACTGTACACGGTGATGAAAAGAAGAGGTTTATTCTAGACATGATATATTTAGCTCACCCGTGTTTCTTGAAGTTGTTGAAGCAAGCCGAGGAAGAGTTTGGATTTCGCACGGAAGGCGTCCTTGTCGTTCCTTGTAGATCCTACGAGCTTCAATTGATACTCGACGGCAAGAAAATGAAGAAATGATCTGTCTTCCTTTTCCATGATCTTGTGTTTTTCATGACGTTTGTCTAATGTTTCTGCCTATTTGGGTCAAAATGTCACTGTCCTCCGCCAATTTCTGTCTCTTCTTCTGTATGTGTCTGTGTCTCTCTCTTATCTCTGTAAAGCACCCTTGATGTACCAAAGAGAACCCTCCCTACAGTTTGGGAAGTGGAACACCAAAGTACAATGTTAGGTGACATGGTTCCGTTTGTCCCGAGTCCCAACCTGAACAATTGTACATCTCCTCTATTGTTTTACAGTTCCCTCAATCCTTTTAATCCTATATCATTTAGAAATATGCAGTATGAAATCTGTATTAGCAAAACTGTTTAAACATGATGTTTACTGCAATAAAATATAGCGTAACCTCTAAGTCTGGGCGGGTACAGGGTTTTGGCATTGTAGGTGATGTAAATAGTTGTGTTTTAATTAATCAAGTTAAGCAGCTATCAGCTTGTCTAATTCTGCAACTTTTTGTTGTTGAGGGGAAACAAAAATGACAACCTTGAACTACATCGGTAAGCTAAACACAAGGAGAAGTTTGCTGCAACCCTTGATTTAGAGGTCACCTCCTCATTTTCAGATGTAGACATTTTAAATTTTAATTCTGTAGGAATTTAAAAATCATGGGACGGTCTGTAATACGATTAAGAATCTATCTTAATGTGCAAACAAAAGGATAAATGGCATCTCTAATAGCCCAAATTAGGCTAACCCTAGCATGTTATAGCATTATAATTGTTGCTAACATGATGCGTTAGTTGCCTGCGGTACCAATAAATCATAATTAACATGGTAATGTCTTGTCCCATGGTAGTGAGGGAAAGTGAAGGAAAAGAAAAATGAAAACCGTTTTGTTTTTCTGCATGTATATTAGTTGTTGTAAGAAAGTTGTGGGACTCACCATTTTTATTTTCATGTGGGAAAATTTTTCTTTAAATTTTGTCCTCCCAAAGACATAAGATTTTGCAAGAAAGTTGTATTATTATTTACATTTCACACACATGAAATTAAGTTTCTAGGCTTTTCATTTTTCTTTCTTTTTCGTTTTTATAACTCGGGAATCGTTATTTGACATATCTTTTCTGACAAATCAACATAGCCTCCATGAAAACACTTCCATATTCCTACAACATAAGGTATCTGAGCAAACCCCTGACCAGTTTCATGCTCTTCCGTTTGATTGGGTCAAATGATAAGCAGTTTGTGATTTGAAAGGTGTCTTGTATTTTTTATTTTCGATAGAATTGCACTCTTGAAGGAGTTTCTGCAAAAACGGCCCGAAAAATATCGCCAATAAGCACTTCTCTAGTGGTACTTTGGTATGATCCAAAATCCTAGGATCATTTGCTGGGATATGCTAGACTCACTTTGGCGATCTCCACATCATTTATCAGCACAAACCTTAAGAATTGTAAGTTAGCCTAGCACGAGTAGTTAATGAGTCACTGAGAGCGCGAGAGGCATGCTTCTTGGTGCGCGTTTGGTAACGCACCTTCTTGAATTTTAATTAAGTTCTATCAGAGCTATTTGCAAAAAAAAAAAAAAAAAAAAAAAAAAAAAAAGTTCTATCAGAGCTAAGCATATGCGCGCCTGTTATTTAAACTCTAAACCATAGAAAACTTCGGTTCACAATCCCCAGGAACTTCCAGTCATCTTTTCCACTCAGATTAATTTCAGCCGATTGTTTCAAATTTTCAGGTACACCAATGAGGATAGTAGTTAGTGAATTTTTGTGACAATTTTGGCCTATGAAATGCCCGTAAGGTAATAATAGTAACAGAGCTACCCTCTTATCAGCCAAGAAAATGCAAGATTGGGAGTTCAAATTAAAGTCCAGTGGTGTGACTTTACGCGTACATTTCGGGTCCTCTGCTACGTCCTGAACAGCACATCAATCCTCAAGCGAAACAGGCATCCACACACTCTTGATCGTATAACCGGTTTCTGCATTAGTTTGATCGCGAAAACGACATCTATATGACGGCACGTAGAAAAATATCAACTCGTCAGACACAACCATGCAATGGCTGCTTTCATCAATGTATTGAGAAGCCTACTGGCTCTCTTATGTCATTATCCGAGAAACAAAACTTCAAGAAGTCCGTCAAATGTTGGCTATAATAGAAAAACACTTTCCAGGTTCCGTATTCTAGATAACGTGTAGACTTACAAGTGGTAGGACACGATAAACAAAAAAATAAGGTTCCATTCACGTACCTTAAAGGCATCGAAACATCATTTTCCTCAACTGCTCAATGTCTTGAAGCAGCTTTTCTCCAGCGTATGCTTATCCAACTCATCATTAAGATCTAAATCCTTTCAAGCACAAGCCTTTTTATTTGAGCCTTTCAAGCACAAGCCTTTTGGATATAACAAGAAACATGAAACTGATGGATCAGAGGAGGAGATATCAAAGGAAAATATCAAAGAAACTATCGCGAAATTGACCAAGGAGAAGCAACATAACGGCCTCCCATAATCCAGCCTTTTCTTGTTCTACTCTCCAGCTTCCAACAAAATATCGCAACAAATATCATACAATGAAACCTGAGGAGGTGCATTGCCCCCCCCCCCCCCCCCCCCCAATTTGTTAACTCCATTTCGCTAAGCATTGTTAACACGCTCACTTAACCCCATGGCTGCAAAATCATTTGCCCCGCCTAGAAAGTAACAATTTCTTAGCAAGTGAACTCAATAGTTGAAGATCAACATTGCTTATAGACAGACTGTAACCATGGCTGCGAAATCGTTGCCTCGGCATGACAGTAAGCAACATATCTGCGACTCAAAATTTCTTCATCATGAAATTTATGATGAAGACAATAAACAACCTCAATTAAATCCAGAAACGCAGTAAAATATAACTAAAAAGCGTCCAAAAAGATTCTGACATCGAGTCTACCATGTTCTTGTTCGAACTCATATCACCCAGCAAGGAAATGAATCACACACCCTACTCAGCAGCCAAGCGACCACCTCCCATCTCAAACAAAAAATTTACCACGCAAACCCAAAAGTGTCACTACAGAATCAATTTCATACAAAAAAAAAATCTACTATGTTCTTGTTCCAATTCAAATCACCTAGCAAAGTTATGAATCACACATCCAACTCAGCAGCCAAGCCACCACCTCCTATCTAAACAAAAATTGACCACATAAACCCGAAAGTCCCACAATAGAATCAGTTTCATACAAAAAAAAAAAAAAAAAAAAAATCAAAACAAATTCGAGCCCCACATTATGCCAGATTGTGGGGTTTACAGTTGAATTTGAATCTAAAATTCCCGATTTCGAACACTACCCAGTATGGAACCAAGAGACAGATATAGCAAATCTGAGTTGTTTCACTCACATAAACCCTAGAAGACATCCCCCATTCCTGTTGTTGGGTTTTTGTGACTTGAAATAGTTTGGTAATTACTTGCGATCTAAGTCAAACAAATAAGGTAGGAAATATTCTAGTCAAAAGTCAAACGTGGTATTACTAACTTGGGGCGGTGAATAGCCTTGACAGTAGACTATATAGAGGCAATGTTTTTTATATTGTAATAAGGAGTCAGTAGCAACAGGGGTGGATCCAGAATTTCTTGACAGTGGGGGCTAAATTAAGGAAAAATAGTAGTGTAGGGGTAAATTTGAATTTTTGTAATATTGAATGGGGGCTAAACTGAAAAGATTTCTACAAAGTAGGGCAAAATTTTGATTTTTAAAAATTGAGTTGTGGCTAAAGCCCCCACTAGTCTATATGGTCCGCCCTTGAGTAGCAACAGGGAACGAGACGCGGGCAGAGAGCACAAGCAGTGAGTTGAGCTTTCTCGTGCGTGTGTGTTCGTGGTTGTAATTCAATTCAGATTTTGTTTCTCTCAGTAAATCAGGTTCGGGTTGTGGAGTAGCTAGTATTTAAACTAGCGATTCACATTAATTTCTTGTCATTCGTTCTTTATTTTTGTTCATCGTTCTTGCTTGATACCTTGATTCATAAAACCTGAAAACACCGATGACAGCCTCAGACCACACCACACCTAACCACCACCGCTGTCACAACCCAGAGAAGAGAGAGATAGAGGCCGAAAGAGAGGATGAGGGACTGTCTGGGTACTCGATTGAGTGGTGTGGGTTTGTCCTTGCCAGATTTAATGGCACCCAAAACCGGGAACTCCTTCACATCGAGCTCCCATATCCAAAATGCCAAGATTCACTTTGAAGCTGGTATTGGAGCGAGGACTGCGACAAGCCAAAGAAGACCTCGTTCTCGCCGTTCTGGGTTTGTCGAGGTGGGGAAAGAGAGATATGGGTTTATATTTACCGTTGGAATCAAAGAGTGAGGGTGGAGATGGCTTCGAGAGCGGAGATAAAGCTAGCTTTGTGATTCGCTGACTTCCATGGCCGCCTCGACCGTGTGTTCGCATATCAGAGAGAGAGAACAGAGATCAGACAAGAGAAGAAGAATGAGAACTATGGCCTCAACCGAATTGTGAAACGTAAGAATCGAATCGAATCGTATGAATCGAATTGTGAAACGTAAGATTCTGACAGCTATGGCCTCAACCGATTAGGGTGCCTAGACTTTGCAACTAATGAGTCTGAAAGGAACCCGCGTCCATGTCCGCGGCTTTTACTAAGAAAGACTCAAACTCCCACACTCCACGTCACCAGCGCGACAGCCATCTTAAGAATCGAGTTAAGGTTTATCAGAAGGCTTCTTGTAATACCCCGGTATTTTATGGGGCATTTTTGGGAGTTTGGCAAAATTTTTTGGGGTCATTATGTGAAATTATAAAAGTTTTTCTCTTCTTTTATCTAATAGTTTACTATTATTATTATTATTATTATTATTACTACTATATTATTTTTATTATTACTATAACTATTATTATTATTATTATTATTATTGTCAACATTTTTATCAAAAAGTACTTTTTTTTAAGATGACAACTTGTATAGTTAATGTGTGTAAACTAGTGGGTGAAGTGTAACGGGTCGTGTGACGTTTTTAGCGTGTCTAAAGTGTAGTTTTAATTAATAACGCGTAGCGAATCACCGCGCCTAGTGGTGCACCCGCCACACCATAATGTCTCTCCCATCATCCTCCCCAAATCACATTTTGAGTTTCACAGTGGTTCTCCGCCAAAATCACCGCCACCAACAATGGCAAGGTCAGAAATTGACCTCAAACATTTCCAAATCCCGCCCCAATCTTGCTATGAATTGAAACCCCAATCTCCATCATCAATTTCTCCAATTGACCTTCCAAAATCAACCAAAAATCTTCTCCATCTGATTTGGGTTTACACCCAAACACACCAAAAAAACCCAGTTTCTTCACAAACCCACTGCCTCTCACTCTCGCCATCCCTCTCTCGCACTCTGCTCTCTGTCGGCCGCCGAAGCAGGACCCGACGCCGACGGCACCAGGCCCGAAGCCCAGAACCGCCGGCGAACCCAGGCCGCCCGACGCCGCCCCTCTGCGTCGCCGTCCTCTGCACCTTCGTCCGTCCGTCCCCCTCTCTTCCGTCCTTCCCTCTGCTCCGGCGAAACCAGCGGCGGCAGAAGCCACCCCCGTTCGCCACCGCAGCCCGTCTCTGCCCCCTTCGCTCGCCGTCGTCGTAGCCTCGTTGTTCCGATTCAATCGGTAAATACCGAACCTTCACTTCGAGCTTTCAATAATTCCAACTGTTGTTCAATCGTTATTGCAAAACTGGATTGGTGAGTTCATAGGGGAGAAATGGGTGAGAGGTGTTTGTTGTTGTGGAGTTACAGTGGACTAATTTGGGGAAGAAGATGTTATGGACTGTAAATGTGACCAGGGGGTATAAAAGTGTCTTTTCACGAACTTGTTGGGGCCTGTTTTGTAAGTTAGTAAAGTTGTGGGTATGGTGCAACCTTTAACAAACTGTTTTCTTATATATTATCAAAGTGTAATCCTTTTTTTTTCTTCTTAACATAACATAAACTAGCATTTTCATATATTTTTACACACTATTAAATATAACTTTAGAAATCATTTTATGAAAATAAACCTATAATCTTATTACGTTGATTTGGGATTTTTGCAAGTATAATATTTACTTTTCTTAACCAACTATTTGGCCATGTTTTGTAGATATCGGAAAATAAACGCTTGTCATTTAATAACGTTTTCTTAGCATTATAATTATTATGTTATTTATAGTAGACATCAAGCTTATTTTTAAAATAGCTACCTTTATTTATAAATATTAGCTACTAAATGTTATAATATATTAAATAAAGTTTTCTTTACCTCAACTATTACTTTTATAATTATACACCATTATGTTCTTAATAAATATGTACAATAATCGTGTAACTAGTAGCTAGTGAAATATAACTTGTTTGGGGGATTATGTGGGAGTTTCACTTGCATTCATATAGGACTTTTAATTGCGAAATTGTTGTATGGATGAATATGTGTTGATATAGAACGATGTGATATTGTAGATTCCGAGTTCGTAGGAGGAGAGTTCGTCGAGGACCCCTACTTCTAAATTGCCGTGCTGCTTGTGTTGAAATCTCTCTCTCCATTTCCAAGTAAGTTATATGCACAATACTTTAAACTGTCAAAATGTATCTTGGCGTGTGTTATCCTTCAAAATGTTCATGGATTACTATAATCGTGATACTGGAGAATTCGATAGGTCTTGAATCCCTTTTTACAAATAATACTTTGAAAATGTGTGGTTACTTTTGAAACTCGAAAGTCATGTGATACGATAATTGGATGATAATAGAATTGGGAACGATGTGCAGAGGATGCGCGTGAAGGCCAATGGCCGGGAACACCTATGTGTGATTTCCCTAGGGATATTACCCTCTTATTTATCGTGGAATCTATGAGTACTACCTATGCATGTTTAGGTCACGACTGTATAGGGGTGCCGGCACTTAAGGTCTCATTAGAATGGTTAGGGCGGGATAGCGAAGGGCTATCTACTAACGTCCGGGGCAAAGCCCCATTATTATTATTTATTCCATCGTGACCTCTCTGTCCACATCGTACTCGTTGGGGCTCGTGGGCTACGCCTCAACCAAACGAATGATTTAAAATTGTGGTGGTTGTTCTCTTTATCTCCTTTTTAGCCAAAAACTCTGTTTTACATATTGTGGTATATCTTACTTAGTTTTTACTAATTAAATGTTTTTCTGCGGTCGGCTTTCGCTATTTCAAAACCCGCAGGTCAAGAATAAGCTAGCTGGGATGGAAACGCACACGAGCTAAGGAGTAGTGACACGCTAGCAAATAAGTAGTAGTTGTTTCGTTTTGCTTAAGACATGTTTAACTTTCTGTTTAATAATGTAAGGAGGGTTTCTCCTTTACTTTTATTTCAATAAAGCACTCTGGATTTCGTTAAGTTGTACTAGCGAGGAACCGTAGGTCCCCGGGTTGTTTCAGTTGGTATCAGAGCCGACGGTTCCAACGCTAGTGCGACTTCTCGATTTCCATTAATAAAGATAAATAATAATTGAAAAGTTTTCAAAATTAAAATGGACATAGGATAACTAAACTGGAAATAAAACTGGACAAGCCGGGGATGTGGGATTGCGTAGCCGTGTTTTCTTTCTAAATTCATAAGTGTGTTGTGTGGTAAATTGTAATCTTTATTATTTGTAAAGAAAATTTGCTATGTGACTGTAACGTGTTAATTGTTAGTTTATTCATGTTACATGCATTCTTTAATTTTCTTAAATTATGTCGTCAAGTAATGAGCGTATACGTGGCTTAGAACAATTCTGAGACTTTTCTTTCTTCTTTCAGATGGCTGCCCTACCTGCTGCTAGACCACCTATCCCAGCCCCTGCTGACCTCACACCTGCTCACGCGCCGATCCATGTCACATTCCTTGAGGGACAAGAGACGCCAGAAGAGTACTGCAAGTACGTTCGAAGCCTATGCATTGCTTGGAGCCAAAGTCCACATGGCAACGAGACCCACGCTCACCCGTTGAAGATAAGCTACTACATCCTCAACGGCCTCCCAGATGAGCCTCTATGGAACAACTTCAAGGGAAACTATGATGATTTGTTCGTCACGAACATATGGGGCCAAAATGTACCTAATGTCACCAAGTACAAGCACCGCGATTATAATTACTACTATTTGAACTCGCTCACGCTTTGGTTCAAGATGGATGAGTTGCTAGACCCAGCAGTACAACAAGTAGCAGCACAGGATGCCGAGCACCAAGAAGAAGAGGAGGAAGAGGTCGAAGAAGGAATGGAGGAGGATCAAGGAAACATGGAATTGGATGAGAACCAAGAAAATGAGCAAGACCAAGGCGCAAACCAAGACGAGGAGGCACAGGAGGAGTTTATAGATTGGAATGATGACGTAGACGAGATTGAAGAAATTGAGCATGAAGAGATCGACGAAGCGGAAGTGATTGCGATTGATCCTACCGATATCGAGCTCATGTTCCTAACTGACGATGAAGAGTAGAACCACACCCATCCCACCCTTAGGATTTCCATTTATTGCTTTTCTCTTATCACGAGAGTGAACGTTTACCTTGTTTTAGGAGCTGCTATTTCTTTTTGGATTGAGTTGTTTCTTTTATCATTTAAGTGTTTATGTGGATTATTTGATGGGTGGATTAATAAATGCTGAATTATTTGAAATTTATGTATTGCATGTGTGACCTACAAGTAGGATCATTTTCAATCTATATTAAGTATAGTTATATTTAAAAGGTACGATGCAATATTATACCAGGAGACGTGCAAGAGAAGTAGGAACCATGAACCAGGGAACCCAAGGAAACCAGCAAATTCCGGTCCCTCAGCAGTATGACCCTATTCGGTTCCAGAATCTGGAACAAGCGACCCTAGCCTTAACCCAACTCTTGCACAATCAACAGGCTGGGGGAAATGACATAATGAGTAAGATTGCTGAGCTCCGACCCGACTTCTTTTATGGGACGGAAGACCCGACTATCTTAGAGGATTGGATCCGCGACTTTCACAAGGCACTGACTTCGGTGCGTTGCCCTGAGGATCGACGCATAGAAGTGGCGATCTACTACTTCAAGAAAGAAGCTGATAAATGGTGGAGCTCCGTATCAGCTGAATTGCTCGCCCAAGAAGGCTTTGGATGGGAACAGCTAAAGGAAGCTATGCGCGAACGGTTTTACCCCGACCATGTGAAGTCGGCGAAATTTGATGAATTCTTGCACCTGAAGCAAGATGGAGCTACCTTAACTGACTACTATGACAAATTCATGGAACTCATGAGGTTCGGGCGAGAGATCGCACCCACAGAAACAAGAAGGATCCGCAAATTTGTCGAAGGACTGGACTTTGAAGTCCGAAAGGCAATGGGGCCTACGCGTTTTAACTCATTGTTCGAGGCCTATGGAGCAGCTCAAGATATGCAGCGCATGCTGGATAGTAATGCAGAAGCCAACAGAAAAAGGAAGACCGAGACACCAGCTGCAACAGGTTTCCAAAACCGCGGTACAGGAAATGATAATGGGGATAAACGGTTTCGTCCCAACCCAACTCCCACCAACCAGCTGGGAAACCCAAACCAAGGTGGACAAGGCCAAGTAAGAGTTTACTACTGCTCCAGATGCGGCAGAAACCACCCAGGGGCGGATTGCCAAGGAAGGAAAATTACTTGCCTCAATTGTGGAAAGTTGGGCCATCGAAGGTTTGAATGTCGCTCACGACCCTCAGGAAACAATAGCGGTGGAAGCTCCAACAATTTCAACCCCAACAACTCCGGGAACAACAATGGGGGAAGATATGGAGGAACCAATGTGAATCGCCAGGGAGGAAACAACTATGGCGGGAATAACAACGGTTACAACCAAGGTGTCAATAACAACCGTGGTAACCAGTATGGTGGGAACCAGCGCAACTACCAGCAAGGTGGAGGGTATGGAAACAACAACAATGCTGGCAACAGGAACAATAATGGAGGTGGCTATAACCGGGGTAACAACTGGCAAGGAGGAAATGGTTACAACAACCGACCCCAGGGAAACAACAATGCTACTTCAGCAACCACTGTAGCAGGCGCACCTGCACCCGCAGCCACAGCACGCAGCGCAGCTGGAACTATTAATGTGATGAACCAGACTCAGGCAGCACAGGCCAACGTGGTGACTGGTACATTCCTAATCCATTCTACCCCTGCTTTTGTGTTATTTGATTCTGGAGCCACATTTTCTTTCATATCATCTACTTTTGCTAAGAAGTTAGACTTACCAAATCCTACCCCAATATCTATCTCAATCTCTACCCCTACTGGAGAAGTCACACCCTGCAATACCATGTACCCTGGAGTCAACCTAGAAATCTTAGGAGCCAAGCTACCTTCTGATCTAATCCTTTTCGATCTCGGAAACCTAGATGTCATCTTAGGTATGGACTGGCTTAGCAAATACAAAGCAACCATAGAGTGTGCCACCCAAAAGGTTAGGTTTCGTGGGCCGAAAGGTGAACGTCTATCCTATAGGGGTATAACCACTGGACCCAAGATCCAAATTGTGTCAGCCTTAACCATCCTCTCCGATGTGAAGAAAGGGCATAGGGCATACCTCTGTACGATCCATGATCAGGAGAAAGAAGGGGAGAAATTAGAGGATATCCCAGTCGTGAATGAATTTCCTGATGTCTTTCCGGAAGAGCTTCCAGGAATGCCACCTAAGAGAGCCGTGGACTTTGCGATAGACTTAGTACCAGGAACTGGACCAATCTCGAAGGCACCATATAGGATGGCACCAGCCGAGTTAAAAGAGCTTCAGGAACAACTGAAGGAGTTATTGGACAAGGGTTTCATTAGACCTAGTGTCTCACCATGGGGAGCACCAGTGTTGTTTGTAAAGAAGAAGGATGGTAGCCTAAGACTTTGCATTGACTACCGGGAGTTGAATGGGGTAACCGTTAAGAATAAGTACCCAATTCCCAGGATCGACGACTTGTTCGACCAACTACAAGGAGCCGATACTTTTTCGAAGATCGATTTAAGGTCTGGATATCATCAGCTTAGGATAGCTGAACAGGATATTCCTAAAACGGCATTTCGAACTCGCTATGGCCACTACGAGTTTACAGTAATGCCATTTGGACTCACTAATGCTCCAGCAGCATTCATGGAATTAATGAACCGCGTTCTTCAGAAGTACCTTGATAAGTTTGTTGTCGTTTTCATCGATGACATTCTAATCTACTCAAAAGGGAAAGAAGAACATGAACAGCATTTGAGGGAGGTGTTGGAAACACTAAGGGAAGAGAAGTTGTATGGAAAATTGTCCAAGTGCGAGTTTTGGTTGGATAGAGTGCCTTTCCTAGGGCACATTATATCGAAGGAAGGTGTGTCAGTGGACCCAGGGAAGATATCTGCAGTAAGAGACTGGCCCACACCAAAGAGCGTAACGGAGATAAGAAGCTTCCTAGGATTGGCGGGTTACTATCGACGATTCGTGAAGGATTTCTCCAAGATCGCGAAACCAATGACAACGTTAATGAAGAAGACAAGCAAGTACGTATGGGACAAGAATTGTGAGGAAGCATTTCAAACCCTAAAGGATAGGTTGACGTCGGCACCTGTGTTAACGTTACCTACTGAAGGTGGAGAATTTGAGGTTTATAGTGATGCTTCAAAGCACGGGTTAGGATGTGTTTTAATGCAAGACGGCAAAGTGATTGCTTATGCTTCTAGGCAACTAAAGTCTTATGAGGAGAATTACCCTACCCACGACTTGGAGTTGGCAGCCATCGTGTTTGCGCTAAAAATATGGAGGCATTACCTTTACGGTACGACGTGCAAGATCTTTACCGATCACAAGAGCCTAAAGTACATATTCACTCAAAAGGAGCTGAATATGCGACAAAGGAGGTGGCTAGAATTGGTGAAAGACTACGATATCAAGATTCAATACCACGAAGGGAAAGCCAACGTAGTAGCGGATGCATTGAGCCGAAAGACGGAGCATACAGTAAATGCAATGTGGGTTTTACCACCCAAGCTTTGCGAAGAGTTTCGAAGACTGGAGATTGAAGTCTGCACGAAGGGAACAACGAAAAACATGTTGTGTAATATGACGATAGTACCGGACATCTTCGAAGAAATAAAAGGAGCACAGAAAGAAGACGCTTTCCTACAAAAGATCAAGGAGAAGATCAACAAAGGCGAAGCACTCGATTTCAAAGTGGAAGAAGATGGAAGCGTGAAGTTCAAGGGAAGATGGTGTGTACCAATGACATGTGCGGAAGTAAAAGAAAGGCTTATGAAGGAAGCTCATAACACACCATATTCGGTACATCCAGGAGGAGACAAGTTGTACAAGGACTTGAAGAAGAATTTCTGGTGGAAAGGTATGAAAAAGGAAGTAGCTGATTTCGTATCTAGATGTTTGACATGCCAAAAGGTCAAGTTCGAGCACAAAAGACCAGGTGGAATGTTGCAACCATTGGAGATACCTGTTTGGAAATGGGATTCCATCTCAATGGACTTTGTCACGGCTTTACCTGTTTCGACGAATGGATTGAATCAAATTTGGGTGGTAGTCGATCGACTCACCAAGACGGCAAGATTCATTCCCATGAAGGACACGTGGGACATGGAAAAGAGGGCGGACGCTTACATCAAGAATGTGGTAAGATTACATGGAGTCCCCAGCTCCATTGTTTCGGATAGAGATCCAAACTTCTTATCTCATTTCTGGAAGGAGTTACAAAAGGCCATGGGCACTGAGCTAAGGTTCAGCACAGCATTTCACCCAGCTACGGATGGCCAGACTGAGAGAACGATTCAAACACTGGAGGACATGCTTAGAGCCTGCATTCTAGACTTTGGAGGTTCATGGGTGGATAAGTTACCACTTATCGAGTTCTCGTATAACAACAGCTACCATGCTAGCATAGGAATGGCACCCTACGAAGCACTGTATGGGAGGAAGTGCAGGACACCGCTGTGTTGGAGTGACATCAGCGAGACGATTATTCTTGGACCACAAATGATCGAAGACTCGACAAACCAGATTCGAATGATCCAGCAAAGGATGAAAGCGGCCCAGGATCGACAAAAGTCTTACGCAGATTTGAAGAGAAGGCCATTGGAATTCAAGGTTGGCGACAAAGTGTTCCTAAGGGTTTCACCTACAAAGGGGGTCATGCGTTTTAATCAGAAAGGAAAGTTAAGTCCCAAGTTCATTGGACCCTACGAAGTACTGGATCGTATAGGAGAGGTTGCCTATCGCCTGAATCTTCCTAACAGCCTAGGTAGAGTCCATAACGTTTTCCATGTGTCCCAACTCAAAGCCTATGTACCCGATCCTAGTCATATCATTGACCCCGAGCCTGTCGAGCTTGATCCCTCTCTTACCTATGAACAACAACCGATCAAAATCCTTGATACAAAAACCAGAAACACCCGTACCAAGTCCACCACGCTGGTCAAGGTTCTCTGGTCAAACCACCAAACGGAAGAAGAAACTTGGGAAGCCGAGGAGGACATGAGGAAACGTTACCCACACCTTTTCGACCAGGTACGAGTCGAGTGACGGGGACGTCACTCCTTTTAAGGGAGATGTGATTTAACAACCATGCATTTTAATTACCGTCTTGTCTTGTTACTATGTGCACATTAGAACTGCATACTGCATACTTGCATTGGGAGATTCGATCTACTTTAAGCTTCGGGGACGAAGCTTTGTTTTAAGGGAGATGTGATGTAATACCCCGGTATTTTATGGGGCATTTTTGGGAGTTTGGCAAAATTTTTTGGGGTCATTATGTGAAATTATAAAAGTTTTTCTCTTCTTTTATCTAATAGTTTACTATTATTATTATTATTATTATTATTACTACTATATTATTTTTATTATTACTATAACTATTATTATTATTATTATTATTATTGTCAACATTTTTATCAAAAAGTACTTTTTTTTAAGATGACAACTTGTATAGTTAATGTGTGTAAACTAGTGGGTGAAGTGTAACGGGTCGTGTGACGTTTTTAGCGTGTCTAAAGTGTAGTTTTAATTAATAACGCGTAGCGAATCACCGCGCCTAGTGGTGCACCCGCCACACCATAATGTCTCTCCCATCATCCTCCCCAAATCACATTTTGAGTTTCACAGTGGTTCTCCGCCAAAATCACCGCCACCAACAATGGCAAGGTCAGAAATTGACCTCAAACATTTCCAAATCCCGCCCCAATCTTGCTATGAATTGAAACCCCAATCTCCATCATCAATTTCTCCAATTGACCTTCCAAAATCAACCAAAAATCTTCTCCATCTGATTTGGGTTTACACCCAAACACACCAAAAAAACCCAGTTTCTTCACAAACCCACTGCCTCTCACTCTCGCCATCCCTCTCTCGCACTCTGCTCTCTGTCGGCCGCCGAAGCAGGACCCGACGCCGACGGCACCAGGCCCGAAGCCCAGAACCGCCGGCGAACCCAGGCCGCCCGACGCCGCCCCTCTGCGTCGCCGTCCTCTGCACCTTCGTCCGTCCGTCCCCCTCTCTTCCGTCCTTCCCTCTGCTCCGGCGAAACCAGCGGCGGCAGAAGCCACCCCCGTTCGCCACCGCAGCCCGTCTCTGCCCCCTTCGCTCGCCGTCGTCGTAGCCTCGTTGTTCCGATTCAATCGGTAAATACCGAACCTTCACTTCGAGCTTTCAATAATTCCAACTGTTGTTCAATCGTTATTGCAAAACTGGATTGGTGAGTTCATAGGGGAGAAATGGGTGAGAGGTGTTTGTTGTTGTGGAGTTACAGTGGACTAATTTGGGGAAGAAGATGTTATGGACTGTAAATGTGACCAGGGGGTATAAAAGTGTCTTTTCACGAACTTGTTGGGGCCTGTTTTGTAAGTTAGTAAAGTTGTGGGTATGGTGCAACCTTTAACAAACTGTTTTCTTATATATTATCAAAGTGTAATCCTTTTTTTTTCTTCTTAACATAACATAAACTAGCATTTTCATATATTTTTACACACTATTAAATATAACTTTAGAAATCATTTTATGAAAATAAACCTATAATCTTATTACGTTGATTTGGGATTTTTGCAAGTATAATATTTACTTTTCTTAACCAACTATTTGGCCATGTTTTGTAGATATCGGAAAATAAACGCTTGTCATTTAATAACGTTTTCTTAGCATTATAATTATTATGTTATTTATAGTAGACATCAAGCTTATTTTTAAAATAGCTACCTTTATTTATAAATATTAGCTACTAAATGTTATAATATATTAAATAAAGTTTTCTTTACCTCAACTATTACTTTTATAATTATACACCATTATGTTCTTAATAAATATGTACAATAATCGTGTAACTAGTAGCTAGTGAAATATAACTTGTTTGGGGGATTATGTGGGAGTTTCACTTGCATTCATATAGGACTTTTAATTGCGAAATTGTTGTATGGATGAATATGTGTTGATATAGAACGATGTGATATTGTAGATTCCGAGTTCGTAGGAGGAGAGTTCGTCGAGGACCCCTACTTCTAAATTGCCGTGCTGCTTGTGTTGAAATCTCTCTCTCCATTTCCAAGTAAGTTATATGCACAATACTTTAAACTGTCAAAATGTATCTTGGCGTGTGTTATCCTTCAAAATGTTCATGGATTACTATAATCGTGATACTGGAGAATTCGATAGGTCTTGAATCCCTTTTTACAAATAATACTTTGAAAATGTGTGGTTACTTTTGAAACTCGAAAGTCATGTGATACGATAATTGGATGATAATAGAATTGGGAACGATGTGCAGAGGATGCGCGTGAAGGCCAATGGCCGGGAACACCTATGTGTGATTTCCCTAGGGATATTACCCTCTTATTTATCGTGGAATCTATGAGTACTACCTATGCATGTTTAGGTCACGACTGTATAGGGGTGCCGGCACTTAAGGTCTCATTAGAATGGTTAGGGCGGGATAGCGAAGGGCTATCTACTAACGTCCGGGGCAAAGCCCCATTATTATTATTTATTCCATCGTGACCTCTCTGTCCACATCGTACTCGTTGGGGCTCGTGGGCTACGCCTCAACCAAACGAATGATTTAAAATTGTGGTGGTTGTTCTCTTTATCTCCTTTTTAGCCAAAAACTCTGTTTTACATATTGTGGTATATCTTACTTAGTTTTTACTAATTAAATGTTTTTCTGCGGTCGGCTTTCGCTATTTCAAAACCCGCAGGTCAAGAATAAGCTAGCTGGGATGGAAACGCACACGAGCTAAGGAGTAGTGACACGCTAGCAAATAAGTAGTAGTTGTTTCGTTTTGCTTAAGACATGTTTAACTTTCTGTTTAATAATGTAAGGAGGGTTTCTCCTTTACTTTTATTTCAATAAAGCACTCTGGATTTCGTTAAGTTGTACTAGCGAGGAACCGTAGGTCCCCGGGTTGTTTCACTTCTAACACAAAGACCTTCCTTAGCACATGTAAATTACTACATTTTCTTTTATCCAAAGAACACCAAAATTACAAGCAACATTTACAGTTATAACTAATCTTTCCTTCTAATGTATCCTACAATATAATTATCTGTAAGGCATCCTACAATATAATTTCCCCCCATTTACCTCGCCATTTTAACCATGATAATATATTGCTTGGACAAAAGCAAATGTCCCGATCTTGTTCTTGAAACCTCGGACTCAGAGGTCTTTTAGGAAAGAAGCATACAAATAAAGATGCTCATGGATTGCAGTTGTCTCACCAAAATGGATAATCCTTGTACATACATATAAGGTGGCGAGGCATCCGAATTTCAACATCTTCTCTCTCATTAGGAAAAAGATAACTGCCAAAGTCGAGCCCTAAAGACTCTCGCACATGATGCGCTCCACCGAGGTTTAAGCCTTGACACAACGCCTCCCTTTAATATGCAAGCATTAGAAAGATCAGATTAACCTTCCTTCATAGTAAAGAAGACAACACAATGAAGGAAGTATTAATTACTAATCGAATTGACTATGTTTAGGGCTACAACATTCTATCTTATGTGCAAGGATGGTAACATATCGGATTTGGATCAGATCAACCTATATCCAAATCAGACCCACAAAGATTTAGATCGTATCAGATTTAGAATTTCGTCGGATTCGGGTCGGACTATCATAGTGGACAGTATAATAAGTTTGTCTAACCTAAGATGATCATGAATCATACTATAATTTAGAATAATTTATATTTATATTTCATTTATTTTATAATAACAACAGTATATTTATGTAGAACTCGCGATGTTGTTAAAGTAAAGATAATAGACAATATACTTATAATTATATTTTAATACATGTATATATGTCATTGAAATTTATTAGGTATAATAACCTCCCAGTTAGTTAATACTTAGAATTTTTCCATTTAATATCCGTACGTACGTATAAATAAAAATACTCCCGTATTTCGTACTGTTTTCGGATCTAATTAAAAATAATCGAATGGGTAAAAACGTTTAGTACTCGATTTAACTTTTTAATGTATAATACTTCCGAATAAAACTTTGCGTGTCCACCATTACAACGATTAACATAAGATCTAAATATTATTTTTGTAGATAATATTATTCAAATATTATAACTCTTAGTAATTGGTTATGAATAAATATGTTATAAATTATTCTCTTGCCCAAATATTTATTATTTAAAAATACACATATATTATTGTAGAAAATTGCAAAATCATATACTGATTATATATATGTATTTTGAGAGTTACATGTTAGTAATTAGGAGGCTATTATTTTTTTCTAGAATAATTCGCGCATAAGGTGTGGTACTTTTTATAAAAAAAAACTTAAGTAAATATGGGTATATGCATGAGTCAATAAAGAGAGTTATCAGAATTAAATTAAATTAGTACACATTTCACATTGTACAAATAAATCTAAACACATTTCAAAGAATCGATTAAAACATAACATTATTGTATATGAGAAACTCATTATAAGTGTTAGAATATTAGGAAATATGTCAGTATTTTTGATCCTGCATGAACAACTAGTTTACGTATTATACACGTGCGTTTTAAAATTCTGAATTATTCATATCTCGTATTTTTAACCTGAATTTTTATTAACGTACTTTTAACAAAAAATCGCATTACACCCGTACGTACCGTATTGCATTTTATTTTCGTACCATATTTTACTAACTATTTATAACATAATTGGATCGGATAAGATCAGATGGAATTTCACTGATCACAAAACCTATAATCCATATCTCATTCATTTGTAAACGAATCCGGTTGGATCTGCTCCTTTAGGGTCGGATCATGCCAGCTACCCTATCGGATCGGATCTAATTGCCTTCGCTACTTCTGTGTTGGTTATTCACCTACATTGGCATGTGAGTGCACCCTTCTTCTGCTTGGCTGAGCGACACCACCTTCCCCTTTGCTTCAAACAGATCCATGTTCTCCCATCTGATTTGCCCTGGGTCCATAAACCGTACCTCTCGCCCTTTACGCTTTGTACTTTGCATTAGCTTTCTTCACCGTGGCACCGTCCCCATGAAACTTTCTTTTTTAGTTACTCAACTCCAAATTTTCCGAGGTAACACTTGGTTCGTATATTTGGCAAGATATGAATCTTTGTCTGCCTAGCTTCCGATAGTGATGCATCTATGTACACGCCACGTGTTCGGTATATGTACATGTCACTCAATGGTAACTAGATTTTTTTCCATTCTTATTTATGTCCACCCTCCCTCCCCCTCATCACAACCAGACCCATATATCATCTTTTCACTACAACTGCATGTGTGTGTTATCTTATAATACAAAGTACTGCAGGATGAAAATGGATTCTTTGATGCGCAAATTCCTAAGAAATATGCTCCTAAAGATCATCATGCCATCAGGACCGCCAAATTCCGACGTTGGCGATTTCTCCGATTTCAATGATGTGAGTTCAACCGAGGATTTGCCGGAGGATGTCAAGGAAGGTCATTTTGTGGTGGACACTGTACACGGAGATGAAAAGAAGAGGTTTATTCTAGACATGATATATTTAGCTCACCCGTGTTTCTTGAAGTTGTTGAAGCAAGCCGAGGAAGAGTTTGGGTTCCGCACGGAAGGCGTCCTTGTCGTTCCTTGTAGATCCTACGAGCTTCAATTGATACTCGACGGAAAGAAAATGAAGAAATAAACTGTCTTCCGTTTCCATGATCTTGCGTTTTTCAAGACTTTTGTCTAATGTTTCTGCCTATTTGGGGGAAATGTCATAAGTCCGCGCCTGTTTCTGTCTCTTCTCCTCTATTTGTCTGTCTCTCTTATCTCTGTAAAGCACCTTTGATGTACCAAAGAGAACCCTCCCTACATTTTGGGAAGTGGAACACCAAAGTACAATGGTACCCGCTGTCCCAACCTGAACAATTGTACATCTCCTCTATTGTTTTACAGTTTCCTCAATCCTTTGAATCCCATATCATTTTGTCTAGAAATATGGAGTATGATATCTGTATTACCAAAATTGTTTAAACATGATGTTTACTGGAATCAAATTAATAGTATAACCTTTAAGTCCGGGAGGGTGCAGGATTTTGGCATTGTAGGTGGTCTAAATAGTTGTGTTTTAATTAATTATTTTAATCTAATTTTGTAAATTTTTGTTGTTGAGGGGAATAAAAAGTGACAACCTTAAAATACGTGATCGGTAACGTCTACTGCCCCACTCCTGAGAACTTTGTTGTTACACAAGGAAAAGTTTGCTGCAACACTTGATTTAGGGGTCATCTCTTCATTTTCAGATGTATACATTTTAAATTTTCTTTTAAGACTTTAAAAGTCATGGGACAGTCTGTAATACCATTAAGAATCTATCTTAATGTGCAAACAAAAGGCTAAATGGCATCTCTAATCGCCCAAATTAGGCTAACTATAGCATGTTATAGCACTATGATTTGTTGCAAACATGATGCGTTAGTTGCCTGCGGTACCAATAAAAACATAGTAGTAATTAACTTGGTATCATGACTTGTCCCATGGTAATACCATTGCTAGCATGTGAAATTTAATCTCATTCCGGCTCCGTTCATTTGTCAAGATAGTGTGAGGGAAAGTGAAGGAAAATAAAAATAAAAACCATTTTGTTTTCTTGCATGTATGTACAGTTGTTGCAGAAAAATTGTGGGACTCGCCATTTTTATTTTCCAGTAGGAAACATTTTCCTTCAAATTTTGTCCTCATGAAAAAACAAAATTTGCAAGTAAGTTGTATTACTACTTACTTTTTCACATACTTTCTTATAAAATAAACACACATGAAAATTAAGTTTCTAGTATTATAATTTTCAATTCTTTTCTATTTTTATAATTTACTCGGGAATCATTTTCAACATATTTTCCCTGACAAATGAATATAGCCTCCATGAAAACTCTTCCACATTTCTACAACATAAGGTATTTGAACAATCCCTGACCAGTTTCATGCTCTTCCGTTTGATTGGGTTAAATGATAAGCAGGTTGTGATCTGAAAAAATGTAGTGTGTTTTTATTTTTTGATAGAATCTACACTTTGGACGGGGGTTTCTGTTTTCGCGAAACGGCCCAAAAAATATCTCCAATAAGTAGACTTCTCTAGTGCTACGTTGGTAGGGTCTAAAAACCTAGGATCATTTGTTGGAATATGCTAGACTCACTTTGGGGATCTCCTCATATCATTTATCAGCACAAACCTTAAGAATTGTAAGTTAGCCTAGCACGAGTAGATAATGAGTCACAACAGAGCCAGAGGCATGCTTCTTGGCGCGTGTTTGGTAACACACCTTCTTGAATTTGAATTCAGTTCTATTAGAGCTAAGCATATGCCTGTTATTTAAACTCTATTTTACAGATTATCTCACTTTATAAATTATTTCAATCCACAACAAATTTCGGTTCACAATCCTCAACTATTGGAATTTTCATTAAGCTTTTCCACTTAAATTAACGGCTAGTTTAGGAATGCTGTGGCGGTGCAGAAAGGTGCTGCATGAAAATTATTGTGAGAAAGTTGTGAATTTTAAACATGATGTTTGGTAAATCTTGAGTAAAAGTTGCGGTGAAATATTGATATAGTGATTTCATGTTAGATAAAATTAACAATAAACCTGCTGTGAGAAAATAAAATGACAAAAATGTTTGATAATTATAATTTTTGTAAAGATAAATATTAAAATTTTAAAATATTGTAAGGTTAAAATTGGTTGTAAGAGAATTAATCAAAAGCAGGTTCTGGAAAAGCATCTCCCGACTTACTTCCTAAAAGCTACTGACACAGCAAAAACTTTTCGGAAAAGAAAAAAAAAAGTTATTTTTAACACCAAGGAGGATAGCAGTTTGCGAATTTTGCAATAATTTTGCCCTATGAAATGCCAGCAAGGTAATTGTAACAGAGCTACCCTCTTATCAATGAAGAAACTGCAAAATTGGGAGTTCAAATTATAGTCCAATCGGCGTGACTCTGCGCGTACATTTTGTGTCCTCGGCTATGTCCTGAACAGCACATCAATCCGCAAGCGAAACAGACATCCACACACTCTTGATCGTATAACCGGTTTTTGCACTAGTTTGATGGAGAAAACGATATCTATATGACAGCACGTAGAAAAAAATCAACTTGTCAGACATAACCATGCAATGGTTGCTTTCATCAATGTATTGAGAAGCCTACTGGCTCTCATATGTCCGTCAAAGGGAGGCTATGATAGAAGAACACTTTCCGGGTTCCGTATTCTAGATAACGTGTAGACTAACAAGTGGTAGAAGGACACGACAAACATAAAAATAAGGTTCTATTTTCACGTACCTTAAACGCATCGAAACATCATTTTCCTTAACTGCTCAATGTCTTGAAGCAGCTTTTCTCCAGCGTATGCTTATCAAACTCATCATTAAGATCTAAATCCTTTCAGGCACAAGCCTTTTTATTTGAGCCGACAGCGGTAGCTGATTAGGATATAACAAGAAACATGAAACTGATGAATCAGAGGAGGAGATATCAAAGGAAAATATCAAAGAAACTATTGCAAAATTGAATAAGATGAAGCAACATAACGGCCTCCCCATAATCCAGCCTTTTCTTGTTCTACTTTCCAGCTTCCAACAAAATATCGCAGAAAATATCATACAATGAAACTGAGGAGGTGCATCGCCCACGCACGTATATGTTCCTAATACCATAATCTCTTATGCATATATAGCGAAGTATAAGGACTTTGCTATGTAACTAAATTGTATAGTGATAATCGGATGTGTTCCGACCCCCAAAAACAATTACTTGTCGGCTAGACATGGTACATGTTGAAAAAATGGCGCTGTAACCCTCAAGCCGCCAGCAGGAAGCTCAGGGCCGAATCATTCCTACGGCCTAAGGCCTCAAATTCAGGAAAACTTGTTCGAAAATTCAGGAAAACTCATTCGAAACTTGACCAGGTTCTTAAATGAAGTAACCCTTAGACTTAGCTAGATTTTGGAGCCTGATCATGTAGCCGACTCCAGCTAAACGGGGGAAAATGCTTGCTGATTGATTGATTGCCCTGACTGACATGAATCAGTCTTGAATAGACTAATAATACTCCGTTCACTAAGAATTGTCAACTCGCTCATTTAGGCTCGTCAGCTAATAAGCTTGAGTAGACCAATACTGTAAAGGTAAGTTTGGTACAACGATTTTAAATCTGGATTACATGTGGCAATTCCAACCGAAGTTTAAAAAACGGACCGACTATCACCGGCTCGTGGTCCGACCGGTGGTCGGACTGGACCGGTTCAATCGCACGTTTATTTAATAATATATATTTATTTATTTTTATATAAAAATAATAAACATAATGAAAGATAGAAAAATATATATTTAAATGTTTTAATCTGAAGCTTATTTAGCGTAGTAATATTTTTTAGAGTAATAGCTATGTTTAGAAAAAAAAAAATAGACAAAAATAACTAAATTATGGTCAACAACGAATATATTTTGAGGTTTATAACATATATATAAGTGTTGATTTACATTAACAAACGGGCTCTGTAGTTAGGGTGGTAGTCAAGTGGTAAAGCGTTGGAAGCCCCTGCATGAGGTCCCGGGTTTAAATTCGATTGACGACACAAAAAAATTTCTCAGAAAAAAAAAACAAACGGGCTCTTGGCTCGGGGTTAAGTTGTCTGCCTATAAGAAGAATGGTCTGAAGTGTTCGATTCCTACTTTGGCAATAATTTTTCCAATTTATTGAAAATCGACCGGTTTTCAACTCGACCTGTTCACTGTTGGACTGCAAATACCGGCCCGATTCATGCATATCCAGTCTGATCTACGAACTGGTCGAACCGACCGGTCCAGTTTTAGAAATATTGACGCCGGGTTAAACAACCAAGCGAGGGATCACAGCGAAATCAACAATGAAAAAGGGCAAAGAAATTAGGGCACGAAGCTCTCTAGCATTCAGGAATAATCAAAATCAAAGTCTAGCAAAAATTTACCCACAAGCCGGGCATAAATAGCAGAAGAAGTTAAATTTTTCCAAAAATAGCAAAATTCTAAAGCTGACCCAAAACTATAGTCCTTATTGAAAGAAACACGCAGGTGAAAGTTTGACCAAAAACGGGCTTTAAATGAGGTCTAGATACGTAAAAGGAAAACTGTCAAAAATAGAAAAAAATATCTTCGAAGCTTCCGTTGACTGGTCACACGTCCTTTTTGGGGCAGAAATCTTGCGTGATGGGGTTTCACCCCACCCATTCTTGACCTCCTTGCCGAGAGCTTTCCGAAAACAGGTTACGCCCAAAACAGTCTGGCGTGACCAAAAGTGACAATTTTGCTCCTCTTTTGCGCTTGTCTTCCATTTCATGGTAGAGAAGTGCCAAATTAGTCGCGTCTGAAAGCTCAGCCTCGTCTGGTTTAAGCGCTCTTCCATCAAATATGCTCTTGTCACTCACTCTAGTCTTCTTCTATCACACCACACTCCAATAGTTCCATTGATGCTTCTAGTCATCTAGTAAAAACCATCATCTTTAACCATTCGCACGTAGATGAGTTTGTCATGTTAGCATTCTTAATATTTTGTAGATTTGGATTGAGGTCTTCAATTCAAACATTGGGGTAACATAAGGGTTGTCTATTGGCCCCTTCAACAGCGAGTGTGTCAGCCCGAATTTTCTAAAGCGGAGCTTACCCAATACGCATTCGACTGGTAGTGGCTGCGAGTTCTGACATCATAAAAAAAAGAATAGTATCTTTATTTAACAATCCACTAAGCAATCGCAGATCCTTTCTACAATGCTTGGTAAGAATATGATGAATTCATCAAAGAATTGGTTATCCAACATCTTCAATTACCAGATTTGCCGCATAAATAGATCCTTATGGAAAAAACCCAATTGCGAGAACCACAAATGTTGATAGTTCACCAGAAAGACAACTTGCCCACATTCATCTTCCTCTACTTCATTCTCATTCTCATCTTCGTCGTAATTCTCTTCAGATTCGCCATCACTCTCTTCTTCCTCGTCCTCATCTATCTCATGTCCTCCGACCTTATGTGAGGAAGGAGAAGATAAATTTTGGAAATGAAATTTCCGGGTTACTGTTCATTTGGTAAATACTTGACCAAATGAACCGTGTTTCTTAATAGAGCAGCTGTCATCCGATTAAAAGAAGAGGATAAGCAGGAGCCGTTGGATGCGATGGATGTTGAGGATTCAAATTGACAGCTGGAATAAGTGGAACACCATAGTTTTGGGAGAGTCCGTTAAGTTTAAGCATTTTCCGTTTATTTTAGTAACGCCGTTAGCCTTTGTCGTTATTTGTTTTTTGACGTTTTTTTACAAGGGGAATTATGAGGTTGTTACAGAGATATATTCTTGGATGAAACGTTGGGGAAGAATAATGACAAATTTTGAAGAAATTTTGCTGTGTTCTTGTTGATTCAATCTAAGTCTGCGAAACCCTAATTTTCGAGTGAAATTGAGAGGATTCAACTTTGATTCGACGTTTATCAAGCTGGTTCCTGACAAATTGGTATCAGAGCCAGGTTCATTTGAACCCTGCTTAACTCCGATCGAAGAAATGGTGAGAAATGATGAGCTTGACGCTCGGTTGAAGGAAAACGAAGCCGCAGTGATTCAAATCAACGCGACTCAGAAACAGATGATGGAAACTATGCAGGCTATGGATCGAAGATTCAACGAACAAAACACCCGAATTCTGCTTCAATAAGAAGCGCTTGCTTCTAATTCCAGCAACCAAACAACTTTCCTTCGCCGGAATCTGGGCAAAGAAAAGGTGGGTGAAACGACACCGGTTTCTGTAACGGCTACTGTAGTTGCAGGATCTGGTGAGAATAGGTCTCAAACCAACTCAAGTAACCCCGATTTTTACCATGGACGTTGGCCACAAATTTAATTTCCTAGGTTTCATGGTGATGAACCTAGAAATTGGGTTAAAAATATTTGAGGTTCTTTACATTTTTTTCTGTGGCTATGGAGCAAAGAGTGCCATTAGCCTCTCTGCATTTGGAAGGTAATGCTGAACTGTGGTTTCAAAACACTTATGAAACACTATAAGGGGTGAGTTGGGACTCTTTTGTGGAAGATTTGTGCTCAAAGTTTGAAGAAATTTTTCTAGAAGATGTGGTTGGTTAAATCTTTAAGATCACACAAGATGATTCACTGGATAAATACATCACACAATTTGAAGCATTGAGGATTAAGGTGTTACAACAACATCCTCATGTGGAGGAACCATTTTTTTATTTCAGTCTTTAGGAGTGGACTCAGACTGGAAATTAAACACATGGTGCATTTGTTGAAGCCCCAAAATTAGCAAAAAAACAGTTCATTTAGCTAAAGTGAAAGTTGTATATTTGGATGAATTGGATATCCAAAACCAAAACGCTACAACCAAAGCTTCTTTCACTCCAAATACTAAATCTATAGTCACTTACTCACCCTCACCTAAAGGAGCACCTTAACCATTAACCATCACCAATTATTCTCAAGGTTCTCAAAGCAATTCTTCACAGTCAATATCTATCACCACCAAAACAAAAACCATACCACAAACTCTGCACCAGCAACTTCTAATGAATCATCCAACTCCACCATCAACATTCTTATTCAAAGAATGACTCAAGAAGAGATGCAGAAGAAGAGAGAAAGCAATCAATGTTACTTTTGTTATGAACCCTATCAGAGGGTTCACAAATGTAAGAAGAAACAACAGTTGTTTATGTTATTGTGTGAGGATGAAGAAGATGAAACTGAACAACCACTCAGCCCAGAACATCAAAACAGTGAAGAGGAATTGGGAATTGACAACTGTGTGGAACCTAGCATCACTCTAAATGCTATCAGATGGGTGTGTGGATATCAAACATCGAGGCTAAAAGGTCAATATAAACATAATGTCATTAGTATGTTGGTGGATTCTGGTAGTACTCACAATTTCCTAGATGCAGTAACAACTAAGAGATTGGAGTGCATCACACAACCAACACATGAGATCAGGGTTACTGTTGCTAATGGAGACAATGTGGCTAGCTATGCTCTGTGTGCAGTTTTTGAAAGGTCAATGTAAGGGCTACAATTTGTGGCACCTATGAGAGTTATCGCTTTGGGTGGATGTGATGTGGTTCTAGGAGTCCAATGGCTAAAGACATTGGGTCCTTTTATGATGGAGTTTTAGCTTCTCAATCCCACTTACCAACTTCAAGAGAAGCCAATTGTGTTGCAAGGTATCAAAGAGGAAGGTGAGCTTAACATTTTTGATTGTAAGTCTCTTCAAAAATTTTGCATGAAGAATGAGACCATGTTTGTAATACCTTGTTATTGATAAATATTTAATTACGATTACCGATATTTTAATTCGTTTACGGTGGTAGTGAAGCTATATGCTTAATTCTAAACAGCCGAGATTAGTTCTTGTGATGACAACATGGGTTCATAGTTGAAGTGTTCTTTTTAAATTTTATTTTCTTGCAAGGGCTTTATTGCAATTATGCCATTTTCTTTATGCTATGTGATAGAATTCTTATAGATATTTGCTAGTCAGTAACTTTCCAAGCAACGTGGCTTTCTTTTGTGATGTAGTCTACAGATGACTAACTGTTTTAGTTTTTGTGATCATTTCCCTTAGAACTTGCTTAATGGTGAAGGTGAAATCTGTAAGAAACCTCTTGGGTGTTTTTAATGGGTAAAAGACATTTTCCACCCTTCGACTATGGACAAAATACATTTTGCCCTTGATTTATGGAAACATACATTTTGCACCCCTGTCAGAGTTAAAAACTAACATCACACTAACGGAGGGGCGAAAAGAAATAATTACCCCCAGAGCTTGACGAAATTACTCAACTATAAATTTCATCTCCACCTCACGTTCTAACCCTAACAACCCTATCCTATTTCCCTCTCTCATCCGCCTCTCTTCTTCTCCAACAACACTAGATCAGATGCACTCTCCCATCATCTCTTTCTCCGTGTGATGCGGAATGGAACCCGAGAACTAAGTCCACTTCTTGGTCTTCAGATAGAGGAACACGAACAAGCACCTCGTTAGGCTTCACATCAATCTCGGGAACACGAACAAGAACATAGCGTAACTCCAGAACTTCAGGTCCCGCGAATCGCGCTAGAAGAACAGTAACAATAAACCTCGACGTCGGTGAAGGGAGCCACCGCTCGGAGCCAGTCGCATCGTCAATCTGAGAAACCACTGCTACTTTCCAGATTGAAACGAAGAGCAAGGATCAGTTTCACGGTTTAAAGTCCGGAATTACCAAATCGAGAGAGAGAGAGATTCTTTGTCTAGACAACCTCTCTCATCGCCGACTTTAACGGCTGCCGGCGACAGGGTCGTGGTTCTGGTCGGACAAGGAAGGGGCGAGATCGAGGTTTGTCACAATCTTAACCTCAAATAATCGAATCGAAACCGACTGCTACCAGATTTGGGATTCGATGAAGGTTGTTCTTTGGTTAGGGATCTATTGTTAGTTTTATGAGTACAGTTGGAATCCACTAGAACATTAAAGAAGCTTCTTCTTCTGCTTGAGGTATCCTTCAGGCTTAGTGTAAATGAGATGAAGCTCTTGAATTACATAGTCGGCTGAATCTTGAGAGGTTTGTGTTATGTGCTAGATGGGAGGAGGGTTTGCGCACATCGAATATATGCAATGTTAGATGGAAGGAGTTGTTCTTGAGATAGCTTCGACATACTCAAGATTTTTTTTTTATTCTACTCAGCTACATTTTCACATAACTTGTATTCCAGATGGTGTTGGTGAGGTATCCTTTAGGCTCAGTTGTGAAGTAGCCATGTTACAACGAAATAGCACCAAAAGATTATTTTTTTTCCTAATTAATGTGATGATCCTGATGCTTGAATACATGATTTCATCCAAAGTTGGCATAATTATAGTTTTTGGTGTGGTTGTTTTTGTTGGTGGTGGTGGTGGTGGGGATTTGGTGGTAGTGGAGGTGGTGTTCAAAAATACCAAGACTATGATGAATTCAATTCGAAAAAAGGTGTGATTTGTCCACAATTTGTAAGGGTAAAATGGTCATAAAAAGTCAGTTTGCACCCCTCCACTAACCGATTGTATAAGAAGGGTGGTGTCTGTCCACCCTCCATCCGTTAACAAGGGTGCAAAATGTATTTTTCCATAAATTAGGGGGAAAAATGTCTGTTGTCAATACTCGGAGGGTGGAAAATGTCTTTTACCATTTTTTTTATTGAAATGATGACAATGTTTAAGAAGAGACACATGGTTAGTATATTATACCTCCAAATTTATCAAGTTCAAATCATTGCGGTGGGCCATGCTTCCATAGTGTCTTATGGAGAAGAATTTTAGGTTCAAATGAGAAGAATTTACAATGGGTTTCGTCGAGCTAAATTAGTGAGTTCTTGTTCTTGACTTCAAATGAGCAGAAGTTGGATGTCCATGTTGAAAAAACTCAATATTATCTGAGTTCGATAAAGATAGGGGAACTCTAATCTTTAAGTTTCCTACATTTAAAGTATATTTATGTATATATTGCTGGTGTAATTTTACAACTTTATATCATCTGGTGATTCATAAATCACGTTCTTTGTGCATTTAGTGCCGCATAATGATGTGTAATAACTAACTGTTGTGTTAAGTAGATTTAAGATTTCTACGCCAGTGGTTAGACGGTACCTACTGGGCTGTTTGGCTCACCCCTCTATTTTTAGAGGTTGAGCAGGATTGGAACAGATTGTAGCGTTGTTGCTAAAAAGTTGATTTTTATTTAAAATAGCATACTTTTAGTTGTTTTTAGCGTTTTGTTGTAAACTGCTATTTTCACGAGATATTTATAAAATGTCAGTATTGATGAGAAGATGTAACTTTTAGTACTTTCTGTCACGTACCAATTTTTCAGAAATGTGAATGAAAATGTTGTTTCACAGGGCTGCATGTCATGCTGGTTGAGTTTTTGGATGCCTGGAAGTGCCAGACTGGTTGATAATAATCCGCACATTTATCGAATGACCGAAACTTTTATAATAAATGTGTGACGGGTTGGCACAACTGGTATCAGAGCCGAGCCAAACCGGAGGTAGGGATAGTGTATATGGGACTAGGCGGGTGTTTTGGCGGGTGTCTGTGGCTGCTGTTGTACGAGTGGTACACACTTGTGAGCCACCACACTGTCGAGCTAGAGGTACACAGTCTAGTACTACTTGGGTTGTGGAGGTGATGAGACTTGGTGGTACATGAAATTTTAAATTGAAAAATGAATTTCAGTCAAATTTTGGGCGAAATTTTTGTAAGTGGGGTGTTAATGATCTAAAGTTGCATGTTTTAGTAGATTAATGAGCTCTTCATGACTTGCTTGTATGTTTAATTTGTTAATATTATCCCAATTTCTAGACTCATGCTTGTTTCTTTTAGTTTTGTGTGTTTTCTCTTATTTGTAGGCAAAGACGTGCTTTGAAACACAAGAGGCTAGCTAGGGAGAGCTTAATTTGAAGAAATCAAGTGAAAAAGATGCCAAGATTGAAGAAAAAGGACTAAAGTGCAAGCCAATCGAAGATTTTGGGACATTTGTTGAAGATTGAGAAGCAAAGAGGCCATATTGCAAGTTAAAAGTCAAAGTCAAGGGACAAAGTTAAGTTTTCTAATGTTTAGAGGGCTCAGGTGAAGAGATTTTAACGGAGTGGGGACCTAAATGGAGTTTTCTGAACTTCCCAATGGCTGCCTTGAAGCATTTCTAACGGATTACGGGTTTAGTTGCAATTTTCCCAACATTTTAAAAGGAGATGAAGGCTTTTTAAAAGACAACGACAAATTTAGGGGGCCTTTCTGCAAATTCGGTCTCAACAGCTGATGACAGCGCTCCTCTCTCTCGCCCCGACAGGAGAAACACGTAACAAACCAAGCTAGCCTCCATGGAAGCTTCGTCAAGCTCGAACCCATTCTTCAAAACCAACCCTATAATTCACCATATCGAATGAAAACGGTCCCAATCTTCTCCCCATCCCAAGCTCTACCTCTCTCTTTTCTCAATTCGGCCCAAGACGCAAGGAATACAAAACCCCCCAATTCACCTAGGGTTCTTGAAGCGGCTACAAATCAATGTTTCAGAGCTTTGGAGTTCAATTTGACGGTTTATATGAGTTCTTGGAGGCCACGAAACCTAAAAGAGAGGTCTATATTAAGCTGATTCAAAGAAATCAAGGGGTTCGTCCACACACCTTCGGTCCACACACCTTCGGTCCTACCATTTTGAGCAACGGGTTACTTCACCCCTCTCTCCCTCCGATATCACTCAATTCAAAGCTTGTTCTTGAGCTCCTGAGCTCTCTCTTGAGCATAATCAGGGCCAAGAACAAGAGAAAGAGGAAGAGGGGGAGAAAGGAGGTCGATTCTCATCTGTTTTGTGCCATATATGTGACCTGCTGTGCTCTGTTCTGGGTTCTTTACTGTAGCAGCAGCAGCTGGGTCACTATAAGGTCCTCTTTGTTTTAGTTTTTGTAGTTGAAGGATGTTAGGGTGATTTAGCTCTTCATGTTATAACTTAATCTTGTGTATTGGGTTGATTTTGAGATTAACTTGTGTACTCTTGAGTATTGAACTTGAAATATATGGAAATCTATTTGATTATGTTGGTGAAATCTCTTCTTCAACTAAATAACATGAGTAGCTAGAACATTTGTTGGGTTAATTTATGAAGTTGTATGACTTGTTGTGAGGTTTTCAATTGTTCTTCAAGTTTTCACAAGTTTGGATGTCGAGTTCATTGAATTCGTGTGTCGAAAGACAAATCTGAATTGTGGCTTGATCTTGTATATGGACTCACTCGGAGGAGTACATATCCTTGATGCTTGACATAAGTTGATTTTGGGTTTCGCTGTTGAATTCATGAACTAGACATTCATCTTTGCTTTAGAATCCGTGTTTCTTCACTTGATACAAGTTTTGGGTGTTGAACTTCATTTGCAAGTTCTCTAGCGAAATCAATTGACCCAACTTCACTTTCATATCGATTAGCTCTTTTGAATTGTAGTAGTATTGGTAGTCGTTTCCTTTGTTTCTTACTTGAATTCTCAAACTTGCCCCATCACTAGTGGTGGATTTGATAGCTTCGCAAGCTCTAAAGTCATTGAGAACTTATGTTACTTGCTTTTGTTTGTCGTTTTCTACTCTCTACTCTAGTTTAGTAAGTCAAATTATTAACCATACTCTCCTTGTGGATTCGACTCCGGACTTATCCGGGTACTACTTAGAACGATAATCCTATACTTGGGATTTTCGTCGAACATGGGGTAGATTATAATACTGATAAATATTTAATCACGAAGTATATTACCGATATTTTAATTACGTTTACGGTGGTAGTGAAGCTATATGCTCAATTTTAAACAGACAAGATTATTTTGGTATAGCAACATGGGTTTATGGTTGAAGTGTTCTTTTTTAATATTATTTTCTTGCAAGGGTTTTATCTCAATTATGCCAAGTTCTTTATGCTATGTGATAGAATTCTTAAAGATATTTGATCAGTAACTTTCCAAGCAACGTGGCTTTCTTTCGTGATGTAGTCTATCAATGACTAACTGTTTTAGTTTTTATGATCATTTGCTCTAGAACTTGCTTAATGGTGAAGGTTAAATATATAAGATACCTCTTGGTGTTTTTTATTTATTGAAAGACTAAAAACGTGTAAGAACAGACACGTGGTTAGTATATTATACCTCCAAATTTATCAAGTTCAAACCATTTTTGTTAGTGGGTCGTGCTTCCATAATGTCTTATAGCGAAACATTTTAGGTTCAAATGAGAAGAATTTACAATGGGTTTTGCCGAGCAAAATCAGTGAGTTCTTGTACTTGACCTAAGATGAGCAGAAGTTGGAGGTCCATGTTGAACAAACTCTGTATTGTCTGATTTTGATAGAGGTAGGGGAACTCTAATCATTAAGTTTCCTATACTTACAGTGTATTTTTGTATATATTGCTGGTGTAATTTTACAGCTTTATAGCCATCTGATTATTATATGGTGATTGATATAAATCACGTTGTTTGTGTATTTGGTGCTGCATGGTGATGTCTAATAACAGGCTCTTGTGTTAAGTAGATTTTAGATTTCTAAGCCAGCGATTATGCGGTAATTACTGGGCTGTTTGGCTCACCCTTCTATTTTACAGGTTGAGCAGGAATTGACCAGATTGTGGCGTTGTTGCTATATAGGTGAGTTTGATTTAAAATAGCATATTTTTAGCTGTTTTTAGCGATTTGTTGTAAACTGCTATTTTGACGATATATTTATAAAAAAATTTTAATTTTGACGAGGTGATGTAACTTTTTAGTAATTTTTGTCACGTACCAATTTTTCAGAAATGTAATTGAAAATGTTGTTTCAGAGGACTGCGTGTCCTGCTGGTTAAGTTTTTAGATGTCTGGAAGTTCTAGACTGGTTGATAATAATTTGCGCGTTTATCGAATAATCGAATTTTTTATAGTAAATATGTGACGGGTCGTCACAATGTTAGTCTACCACATTAGCTCTGTGAATGACAATGACAGAACAGAGGTGATACCACAAGCTGTGCAGAATGTGTTACAACATTTTGAACAAGTTTTTGGGGAACCAACATTATTACCTCTTCACTCATACCTTTGTAGTGCACAAGTAAACTCCAGGCCATACAGATAACCCATTTTGCAAAAAAAAAAAAAAAAAAAAAAGGAGATTGAGAAGCAAGTGCATGACACGTTGAAGGCTGGGGCTACCAGGATGAGCACTAGTCCCTTGACTTCACCTGCATTATTGGTCTAGAAGAAGGATCAGAACATCGAGGAAGTGCATTGATTACAGAGAGCTCAACAACGTCACAATTAAAGATAAGTTCCCTTAAACAATCATTGATGAGTTCCTAGATGAACTAGGCCATGCGACCATTTTCTCTAAATTGAATTTGAGATCTCGATGTCATCAAGTGAGAATGTTTGAACCAGACATTCCAAAAATAGCTTTCAAAACCTATAAAGGTCACTATGAATATTTGGTAATGTCTTTTGGCTTAACCAATGCTCCTTCAACCTTTCAAAGTCTCATGAATGAGGTCTTTAAACCCTTCGTGAGAAAGTTTATCGTGGTATTTTTTTTATGATATCCTAGTTTATAGTGACAATTTGGAAGCTCATTTGGGACACTTACAAACTACATTAGCCACATTTTAACAACACCAATTGCTGGCTAAGATGTCAAAGTGTTCATTCGGTCAAGATTAACTAGAGTTCTTAGCCCACCTCATTTCAGTTGAAGGAGTGAGAGCTGATCCTACCAAGATTGAGAGTATGGTACAATGGCCTACACCTGAATTACTTAAAGCTTTGAGGGAATTTCTAGGTCTCACTAGTTATTACAGAAAAATTGTCAAAAATTATGGGGTGCTCAGTAAATCACTTATTGCATTACTCAAAAGGGGTATTTTGAGTGGAGTCCACAAGCTGAAGAAGCCTTGCTAACACTCAAACAAAAAATGGTGGAAACCCCAGTCTTGGTAATACCAGATTACTCCAAGACTTTTGTTATTGAATTTGATGCTTCTTATCATGGTGCGGGTGCTGTTTTGATGCAACAAGGTACCCTTGGCCTATTTCAGCAAAGCTCTAGGAGCTAACATTTTGGATGGTACACATATGACAAAGAACTCTTGGCCTTGGTGTTAGCTATGCAAAAATGGAGCTACCTACAGGGAAGAGCTTTTATCATAGCCAACGACCTTTTCAGTCCTAATTATCTCCTAGATCAAAGGATCCACCATGCTACAACATAAATGGTTGTCAAAAATGATGTTTCTAGACTACGCCATTGTCTACAAGCCAGGGAAGTACAATATGGCTGCAGGTGCTCTCTCCAGATCTTCTGAACCAGATATTGAAGTAGCTTGTGCTTTGATTTCAGTTATCAAACCTAAGTCGAAGGAAGTGTTAACTGCTAGTTATGTGGGGGACACCAAAATCCAAGATATTCTCACACAACTTCTTATGCAACCTGGACCTATTTATCATTATTCATTCACCAATGACCTCTTACACTATAGTCACAAACCTTATGTGGGATCGACATACACTTTGAGGTCTCCGATTACGCAAGAATCACACCATTCTGGAGTTGGAGGGCATTCTGGAATCAGAGGCATATACAAGAAAGCTTCTCAATATTTTTATTGGAAATGGATGAAGAGGGAGATCAAGAAGTGGGCCAGTGAGTGTGAGATTTTTCAGAGAATGAAGCATGAAAATAGACTTGGTGGAAGGTCTCCCAAAATTTGAGGGCAAAGAAGTAATTTTAGTAGTGGTAGACAAATTAACTAAATATGCACATTTCATTCCTCTTGCTTACCCTGTAACTGCTCCTCAGATAACAACTATTTATTTTGAGCACATTTATAAGTTACATGGACAACCTGCAATCATTGTCTCAAATAGGGATAAGGTGTTTCTTAGTCACTTTTGGCAAGCCTTATTCACTAACATTGGTACCAAATTGCATCATTCTACTGCATACCATCCTCATACAGATGGTGAGACTAAGAGAGTCAATCAGTGTCTTGAATCTTACTTAAGGAGTATGACAAGTGACAGACCACTGAAGTGGCTAAAGTTGTTATCAATGGTTGAATGGTGGTATAATACTCACTTCCACACTAGCCTTCAAATGACACCATTTCAGGCTCTTTATCGGTATGTTCCTCCTTAGTTTTTCCTTCATCAAGCTACTAGCACTCATATAGCAGAAGAGGATGTGTTTCTCAAGGATAGATCAATGCTGGTCCAGCTGTTACAAGATAACCTTATTCAAGCTCAGAACAAAATGAAGTTGTATGCAGATAAGCACAGAAGTTAAAGAGAGTTCCAGGTTGAGAATTGGGTTTACTTGAGGTTACAACCCTACAGACATGCTTCCTTAGCTTTGAGAAGAAATATGAAATTGGCTCATAGGTTTTATGGACCTTATTTGGTACTAGAATGAATTGGTGCAGTGGCTTACGAATTGCAGTTACCCTTAAATGCCAAAATCCACAATGTCTTTCATGTTTCTTTGCTCAAGAAGAAATTGGGGGACTCCAATCTTTTATCTCGTACTCTGCTTTTGGTAGGTCCAGAAGGCCAGCTACTTGTCCAACTTGTGGCTATTTTCGACAGAAGCATGATTAAGAGGCACAACAGTGGTGTTAATTAAGTTTTGGTGCAACGGTCTAGCTCTCTGCCTGGTGATGCAACCTGGGAAGATTGGACTTCTATCAATGCCAAATTCCCTAATTTTAAACCGTAAGGATTGGCAATGGAGGGGGTATTGTCAGGAAGGAGAAGAGAAATATTGGAAATGAAATGTGCCAGGTTACTGTTCATTTGGTAATTACTTGACCAAATGAACAGTGTTTCTTAATAGAGCAACTGTCGTCCGATTAGAAGAAGAGGAGAAGCAGGTGCCTTTGGATGAGATGGACGTTAGGGATTCAAATCCACAGCTGGAATAAGTGGAACACCATCGTTTTGGAAGAGTCCGTTAAGTTTAAGCCTTTTTTTTCGTTTATTTTATTTACGCCGTTAGCCTTTGTCATTATTTGTGTTTTAACATTTTTACCCCGGTTTGTTACATGGGGAATTTTGAGGCTGTTACAGAGATATATTCTCTGGATGAACGTTGGGGAAGCATAGTGAAAAATTTTGAAGAAATTTTGTTGTGTTCTTGTTGATTCGATCTAAGTCTGCGAAAACATAATTTCCGAGTGAAATTGGGAGGATTCAACTTTGATTCGACGTTTATCAGGCTGGGTCCTGACACCTTATTAACCTCCTCTCCCACCTCCTATGTCCTCCCTAGCCGATTCCTCTACCCTATAAAACGCCACCACCACTGTAAGTTGTCTCTGCCCCCATGAATTATGTAATTGAGAACAACATCGATATTTACGAGTAAGCATATGGGATTAGGTTCATTTAGTGTGCATTGTGGATTGGAGTTTTCTCTTCATTAGCTACCACTCCAATATTTGCAGAGAGTGAAAGGTGGAATCTGGGCCATCCACAGATGCTTCATGTGCTACTCCTTGTTCATCCATTCAATTGACAGTTTATGGTACTTTTTCTACTCTTTAGGTTTTTTTGTAATTTTCTTTTCTTCTATTTTCCCGTCGAAACACGGTATACTTCGTCTTCCTTCTATATTTTTTGTTCTCTTCGTCACGTCATTGACTCATTGCTCGTGTAATTGCTTTGTTTCTTCCATAACTATATCTGCAGGTAGTGTCCTACATGGGGGAAGACAAGTGTATACAGGGTAGTTACCTCCAGGTTTGATGCAAGTTTGATTTGCTTTTGCCTTCATTGCCAATCAATAGCAAGTCTACGCCTTCAATCAATTACATGTGGTGATTTTAATTAAGGATTCTTTATTTGAACCTACAATATTTTCGTGTTCTGCCCACTTATTATTATTATTATTATTATTATTATTATTATTATTATTATTATTATTATTATTATTATTATTATTATCATTATTATTATTGTTATTATTATTATTATTATTATTATTATTATTATTATTATTATTATTATTATTATTATTATTATTATTATTATTTTATGTTCTGCGAATTATCTGCTGTTATTCTTATTTTTAGAATAAATAAATAATATTAAATGCATCAAATAATGTATAATTTTAAAATTTGGTCTAGCTTTGTTCATTCAATATCTCAGTTCTTAAGAAGTTCAAGCAACTTATGTACCGTATGGAGTTTGAGAACACTCGGTCAACTTGCCTCCATGGTTCCTCTCCAGGCAGTTTTGTTAGCTTTGGTTTAGAACTTGGACAAGTAACGAAGATTAGACTAAGATATAATGATTTGTTACTTTAGTTGCAATCTCACTCCATATTTTGTTTTCACTGTTTTTGAACAAATACTCTGTATCTTTTAAACTCATGAACAATCACTGTTCTCAATTCCAATGTAATAGTGATGCTGAACCATAAAATGTTGAAGAATAATTTTAGAAGTTGATTTCACAAAAATGTCATCCACTTAATGAGTAATTGTTACAAAAACTGTATCAATAAATCTAAGAATAAGAAAGAATATGTATTAATTACTCTCTTTTTTAACTATATGATGTCAAGTTAATTTAAAAAAATGAAGTAAAAGTTTACTGGATAAATGTTGAATAATTTTGAATTTCATATGGGTTGTATCAATATGTTCCGATATGTTTATAAATTTTATGTTCAGATCTCTTACAAATATTCTCAGTAATATTACACGCTTGCATAACATTTTAATGTCTTGGGTTTAAAAGTTTCAAGCAAGGCTCCATTTATTTAATAGTTTACAACTTCATTTTTTTTAGATCTTTCTGTCCTTTTAGCCAAAAGAATGTTCATTACATTGCTTCTATTTAAATTCTTAAAGAAATTTGATAAGGACCAAAAAATAAGATATTTTGTATAGACAAAATTATAAGAAAATTTTAAGTTGCCAAAAAGTAATTTTTTTTCTTCACAAAGTCATTTCAAGCATCCATATAAACAAAAACATAAGCACATGCATAAGCACCCTGCATGAGCGTTGGAAGCCCCTGAATGTGGTCATGGGTTCAACCCGGTTGACAACAACAAACATTTTTTTTTAAAAAAAACACATAAGCACCATTAAATCAGAATCCTGTTTTTTCTTTTTTTTTTTTTAAAAGACAAATTTTCTTTAAGATAATTTAGAAAAAAAATAGACAAGTCATATTTCCAACACCTAGAAAGGAAGATAATTTTTTTTGCATAGTGTTGAACTCTTTTAAAATTATAGTTATCTTCTTAGAAACCCCCACTTTAATCGTATTTTAACTTCTAAAAATTAACTGTTGTTGGGAATCCAATGTGTCTTGAATGTACTTGGGCTTGGCGAGGAGTTGGCGACGAAGAGAGGTCAAGACACAAGGCGAAGCGGAGGATCAAGACGAAGGAAAGGAAGTCAAAGAAGAAGCAGCAGTTCGACGGGTCTGGAACAGTTCGACGGGTCTGGAACAGTTCGACGGGTCTGGAACAGTTCGACGGGTATGGGAACAGTTCGATAATGACGGGTCTGAATAGTTCGACAGGGCGGCTGAATATTGTTTCCTTGTTCGTTTTGGTAACTTCTTTGTTTCTTAGGCACCAAGTCGGTATCCTAGGTCTATATAAGGACCTAGGGTCGTGGCTTACTGGTGTGGGTTGTCACTATGGCCTTTGGCCATAGTGTGAGTTTTATTCGTGGTGTTTCTCTATAATAAACGACGTTTTTGGGTCGTGGAGGTAGCTACCATTGTGCTAGTGAACCACGTTATATCTGGTGTGTTATTGTGTTCTTGTTTCGTTCTCTAAGCTATGCCCGGATCATAACAAACTGGTATCAGAGCTTAGGTTGCGGTATTCCAAGATCAAGGTGGAGCTATAGGGCTCGGATTTCAAAATCCGTGAAAATTATATCTAGGGTTTCGGATCAAGGTGGTGCACGCATTCGGGGGTTACAGAATTGAAAAAGGAGCTGCAGAAAAGATGACCGGGGGGATGACCAAGATCGACAAGTTCACGGGGAGAAACAGCTTCAGCTTACGGCAGATCAAGGTACGTGCTTGTTGAAGCAGCAAGGCTTGTGGTTGCCGTTGGCGGAAGATAAAGAGGGGGCTTATACAACCACCACTCTTGAGTTTGAGTCTCAGCAAGAGGGGATGCGACAGAGGGCAGCATATGGGGGTTCAGACAGTCAGAGTTCCGGCGCCATGATGGCGGCCAAGGGAAGTTGCGCTGACGTCTGTTGAAACGGTATAGAAAAGAGACACCGGTAGACGAAGGATGAACTCAGGATCTGCAGGTTTGGTTGTAGGTGGAGAGTAATTCGGAGGATGGTCTAGTTCTCTAGGCCCCGTTGGGTGGCAAGGGGGAATCTGTGTTCTTTGACGAGGAGGCGAATCTGACATGGGGGAGTCTCTGACGAGGGACATGACACGTGTAGGAGGAAGTGCAAGGGGGCGCGTAAGAGGCGCACAAGGGGGCGAATATGCAGGAATTCGGTGGGAATTGGAACAATTTCGCAAAACGTTGCAGGAATTCGGTGCGAATTGGAGCAACGTATTGCGGTTTTGTTGTAGGGACTCGGTGAGAGTCGGAACAACAAACAAACTTGTCGTAGGAACTCGGTAGGAGTTGGAACAACAAGAAAGGGGATTCGATTGCAGGAACTCGGCCGTAGTTGGAGCATCGATAGGGGTTCGATTGCAGGAACTAGACGGGGGTTGGAGCATCGCTGGGGGCACACGTTGTAGGATCTCGGCAAAGATGGAACAACTTGTGAATTAGGGGATATCGGAGAGAACCCGTTAATTCAAGCACAAGCAAATGAGAGGATTCAAGGCAAGGTGGAGATTTGTTGGGAATCCAAGGTGCCTTGAATGTACTTGGGCTTGGCGAGGAGTTGGCGACGAAGAGAGGCCAAGAAACAAGGCGAAGCGGAGGATCAAGATGAAGGAAAGGAAGTCAAAGAAGAAGCAGCAGTTCGACGGGTCTGGAACAGTTCGACGGGTATGGGAACACTTCGATAATGACGGGTCCGAATAGTTCGACAGAGCGGCTGAATATTGTTTCCTTGTTCGTTTCGGCAACTTCTTTGTTTCTTGGGCACCAAGTCGTTAACCTAGGCCTATATAAGGACCTAAGGTCGTGGCTTACTGGTGTGGGTTGTCACTATGACCTTTGGCCATAGTGTGGGTTGTATTTGTGGTGTTTCTCTATAATAAACGGCGTTTTTCGGGTCGTGGAGGTAGCTAGCATCGTGCTAGTGAACCAAGTTATATCGGGTGTGTTCTTGTGTTCTTGTTTCGTCCAATTCATCGTTCTCTAAGCTGTGCCCGGATCATAACAACTTTAAACGTAAGAAGTAATTGAAGATGAAGTTAGAAAAAAAAAATCTTATAAAATAAAATTTTTTGAAGAGAAATGCTTGATATCTCACATATTTCGCACTTATCTCACATTTTCCTTCTATACGAATACGGGACTATGCTAATATTTCTACTCCATTAAAATTGACAGTTATTGTCGGACTCCATCCTTTTATGATCACTATAAAAAAATTAGAAGAGTCACCTAAAGAATAGCTTAAGGAAACGGAGCTTAATGCTTTTCTTTTTTTTCCGGTACATAGGAAATTAATTAATGCTTTTGTACATGTGCTAAAACTACAAAATCTGAGTTCACAAATACCAATTATTCTCTCTTTTTCACCACCTTTTTTTTTGTCACATATCGGCATATGGTGATCAAAAATTTATTAATTGATTTACGAATCCGAACATGAATTTCAAATAGTATGTACTTATACCTCTCAACAACAACATGAAAAGATTTCCAAAAGAGATTACTTTGTTCTGTTAACTACACGACCGGGTTCAAGTGACCCTCAAAGTCAATTGGAAAGACACTGACAAAATAGAATAGATGATGAGTCTTAAGAGATTCTAAAAGAGATTACTTGTTATATATATATATATATATATATATATATATATATATATATATAGCTAGAAATCTTACGAAGTCCACAACTGCTAACAAACACAAAGGATAAGACATCCTTTACTTTGTCACTACCGTTTTCAGGGTATCATATGCAAAGTATATAGAATAGATGATGAGTCTTAAGACAGCAATACAAAAATAAAGGTTTACACCATATTCAAATTGTTTCTTAAATTCGTACAACACTAAAACACATAAGTGTTAACATGAATATTTTTCAAAGTCGAATAATAACTATGGATTTTTACGCTTCTTATATTTCCAATTCCGTCTTAATTGAATTACATCAATTAGACCAACTCGCGCATGCGCGGGCTCACGACTAATGACTATAATTGAGCTGTTAGGTATTCCGTAACATATGCTTTCCTCTCACAGTCGAAAGCCAATCGGATATGTTTACGTAGATTTGCCTCAAAAAGAGTCGCTGCTTGCTAGGTCCTATGTTGCATATGATGCGACATGAATCCCCAGCAGTGCTGCATAGTTTTGTTTCCATGAAGGCTGATGAACTGCCCTCTCCAAAGTCACATCTACAGCTTATTGCTTAAGTTCGGTTGATAGGCATACTCTCCTAGGACACTCAGTTGAAAGCTTATGAGTATTGTGTGCCAACTTGATAAAGAATGGCGCTTTGCTTTGCTTGGGAGGTAAGAGACCGTGGGCTACTCCTGGGTTTAACACTTGCCATACGCAAATGAAGATTTTAGTTTTTTTAAATGAAAAGACCACACTGACACCACATAGTTTAACTACAGGTTACAGTTCACCAAAGTTCCAGTCAAAACCTCATAGATTCAAGGTTGAACCCAACCCGAAGAGTCCACAAATCCCCAGCTTGAAATAGTGGAGGAAGTAAATCGGGAGATGTGCCTCAGGCAATTAGGGTGCCTATAGTGGAGGGGACAAATCGTGAGATATGTCTCAGCCATAGTTGTCAAATCATCGAAATTTCACTTTACTGAAACGTTAATCGAATATAGTCATGAACTGTAAAGATTCATTTCAAATCTTCTTAAGTATATATAGTTATAACCATGTGCGAACAATACATGCAAATTTTAAGAACATGTAAACACAAATTTTCAGAAAATCAAAGTGCTTCCATAATGAGTGTTTAGGAGTCTTATGCATCTACTATCCAAAAGATAAAACGGTGAAAAAAAAAAGAATGTTAGGTAAAAGACATTTTTCACCCTTATGTTTAGGCGAAAAGATACCAATACCCTTGTGTTTCGAACAATTCACTTTACTACTCCAGTGATGAAAAAATGACACCTAACACCCTTCTATTAAGTGAAATCTATTAAGCCTCTACCCATCTAACAAAATTACATCCCTACAAGTAACAAATCTTTTACTTCCTCTTTGAATCTATGAACATCAATAATAAGTATTGATTCTGATATCCAGTCAGTTTTAACTTCAAGCGTCAATTTACACAAAAAATAACATGTTTTGTTTTGATTGAATCTCCCCAATCCAGTTCAATTGTCAATCCAACTTATGAAGATATAAATTTACATTATAATAAAAGTTAAAACAAAATTATCAAATATTTGGAACCATAGCTTCAGAGAATTCATTGATCGATCAGGTTGCTACTCAATCCAACAATTATTAAAATAATAATAAATGTTACTTTAATGGAAAATGTGTTGGTCATTCCAAAAAATCATCAACTTTTTGTTTTTTTTTTTATTAGAAGTTTTGAAAGTGAAGGAGGCTCGGATATGTAATTAAAAACAAGCAACATAAGAGTGCACCTACCATAGCTGCAAAATCATTACCTCGCCGTGAAAGTAACCAACATGTTTGCGACTAAAGATTTCTTCATCGTGACATTGATAATGAAGATGATAAACAACCTCAATTAAGTCCGGAAACACCGTAAAATAGAACTAAAAAGATATGAATCACACACCAGCTCAGCAACCGAGCCACCACCTCCCATCTCAAACCAAAAATTTACCACGCGAACCCAAAAGTCTCACTAGAGAATCAATTTCATACAAAAAAAACTACTATGTTCTTGTTCCAACTCACATCACCTAACAAAGTTAAAAATCACACACCCAACTCAGCTGCCGAGCCACCACCTCCAATCTTAAACTAAAAATTGACCACCTAAACCCAAAAGTTCCACTATAGAATCAATTTCATACAAAAAAATATCAAAACAAATCCGAGCCCCACTTTATACAAGATTGTGGGGTTTTTTAAAGATAAATTTGAATATAAAATTTCTGATTTCGAACACTATCCAGTATGGACAGAGATAGCAGGCCTGAGTTGTTTCACTCACTTAAACCCTAGAAGACATCCCCCGTTCCTGTATACAACACTCACAGCCTCACACCACACCACACCCGATGCAGGATGGATTTGGTGGAGATACGCGTCAGCTTCAGAGAAACTGTATCGGTCCAGACGCGGAATCAGGGGCAGAATTGAAGGATGTCCGATTTTCACGAAATCACAAATTATTTTGAGTGGAAACGACCTTCTAAGAAGAACCCGTGATAAATCACTGGCACCGCCGTGATTTGGTCAAAATCGACTGTTTAGGGGTCGAAATCAGCAGTTTTCTATTTTCAGAATATTTCTTTATTAATTAAGATTTTGATTTGAACCCAATTTGGGTGGATATTTTTAGCTGAGTATTTTATTGAGTTAGGATTATTGTTTAGCATTAAATTTTAAGATTTTTACCATATTTAGAATAATTATGATTATTGGCTATTTAAGTCCGGCTTGTGGACTTATTTCAAGAGTTAATTGAATATTGAGTTTATTTCAGAAAACTTTGTGTTTTCTATGAACCCTATGGAGGTTCTTTCATGATTTTTCTTTCTGTTTGTTGCTTCTTGCTGCTCCCATAAAACGCCTCGATTCAATTCAGCGTCAGTTGGTATCATAGCTCAGTTCGACATGGGAAGACGATTGTCATAACCATGGTGTGTGGACGACCTGGCGGCTGCGGGCAGGTTCTGGCTGAGGAAGCCCCCCAACGGGAAATTAACCTCCAAGGGGTTATGATGATGGTTTCGAAAGGTCAAGCCTCGGATCGTGACTTGGAGCCCGCGTTCGAGATTCCATTCAACCACGAGCATTATGGAGGATCAAGTTTCATGATGAACAAGCTAGCTTTTTCAGGTATGTTGCAGATTGAGCACGTTTTTCGTGATGAAATCTTTTATAAACGTATTTCCAAATTATGTGAACCTGAGGTGCATTGGACAATCCCTCTTGTTTACGATGATTATGGAGATGATGAAGAAGTTGAAGTTGAAAAAGTTCAAGTTGAATTAGAGAAGTATGTCAATTGTCCGTTCAAGTTGTCATATTTCTATAGCGATCCATTCTTGGTGGAGACTTTCATTTGTTTGCCTAGATTGAACTCGAGGACGAGTTTTTTTGAAGAGGGGGTGACTGATGCAGGATGGATTTGGTGGAGATACGCGTCAACTTCAGAGAAATTGTTTCGGTCCAGACGGAGAATCAGGGGCAAAATTGAAGGATGTCCGATTTTCACGAAATCATAAATTATTTTGAGTGGAAACGACCTTCTAAAAAGAACCCGTGATAAATCACGGGCACCGCACTGATTTGGTCAAAATCGACTGTTTAGGGTTCGAAATCAGCAGTTTTCTATTTTCAGAATAGTTTTTTATTAATTAAGATTTTGATTTGAACCCAATTTGGGTGGATATTTTTAGCTGAGTATTTTATTGGGTTAAGATTATTGTTTAGCATTAAATTTTAAGATTTTTACCATATTTAGAATAATTATGATTTTTGGCTATTTAAGTCCGGCTTGTGGACTTACTTCAGAAGTTAATTGAATATTGAGTTTATTTCAGAAAACTTTGTGTTTTCAATGAACCCTATGGAGGTTCTTTCATGATTTTCCTTTCTATTCGTTGCTTCTTGCTGCTCCCATAAAACGCCTCGATTCAATTCGGCGTCAGTTGGTATCAGAGCTCAGTTCGACGTGGGAAGAAGATTGTCATAATTATGGTGTCTGGACGACCTGGCGGCATGCGGGCAGGTTCCGGCTGAGGAAGCCCCCCAACGGGAAATTATCCTCGAAGGGGTTATGATGATGGTTTCGGAAGGTCAAGCCTTGGATCATTACTTGGAGCCCGCGTTCGAGATTCCATTCAACCACGAGCGTTATGGATGATCAAGTTTCATGATGAACAAGCTAGCTTTTTCAGGTATGTTGCAGATTGAGCACGTTTTTCGTGATGCAATCTTTTATAAACGTATTTCCAAATCATGTGAACCTGAGGTGGATTGGACAATCCCTCCTGTATACGATGATTATGGAGATGATGAAGAAGTTGAAGTTGAAAAGGTTGAAGTTGAATTAGAGAAGTATGTCAATTGTCCGTTCAAGTTGTCATATTTCTATAGCGATCCATTCTTGGTGGAGACTTTCATTTGTTTGCCTAGATTGAACTCGAGGACGAGTTTTTTTGAAGAGAGGGTGACTGATGCAGGATGGATTTGGTGGAGATACGCGTCAGCTTCAGAGAAATTGTTTCGGTCCAGACGGAGAATCAGGGGCAGAATTGAAGGATGTCCGATTTTCACGAAATCATAAATTATTTTGAGTGGAAACGACCTTCTAAAAAGAACCCGTGATAAATCACCGCACCGCCCTGATTTGGTCAAAATCGACTGTTTAGGGGTCGAAATCAGCAGTTTTCTATTTTCAGAATAGTTTTTTATAAATTAAAATTTTGATTTGAACCCAATTTGGGTGGATATTTTTAGCTGAGTATTTTATTGGGTTAGGATTATTGTTTAGCATTAAATTTTAAGATTTTTACCATATTTAGAATAATTATGATTTTTGGCTATTTAAGTCCGGCTTGTGGACTTACTTCAGGAGTTAATTGAATATTGAGTTTATTTCAGAAAACTTTGTGTTTTCAATAAACCCTATGGAGGTTCTTTCATGATTTTCCTTTCTGTTCGTTGCTTCTTGCTGCTCCCGTAAAACGCCTCGATTCAATTCAGCGTCAGTTGGTATCATAGCTCAGTTCGACATGGGAAGACGATTGTCATAACCATGGTGTGTGGACGACTTGGCGGCTGCGGGCAGGTTCCGGCTGAGGAAGCCCCCCAACGGGAAATTAACCTCCAAGGGGTTATGATGATAGTTTCGAAAGGTCAAGCCTCGGATCATGACTTGGAGCCCTCTTTCGAGATTCCATTCAACCACGAGCGTTATGGAGGATCAAGTTCCATGATGAACAAGCTAGCTTTATCAGGTATGTTGCAGATTGAGCACGTGTTTCGTGATGAAATCTTTTATAAACGTATTTCCAAATCATGTGAACCTGAGGTGGATTGGACAATCCCTCATGTTTACGATGATTATGGAGATGATGAAGAAGTTGAAGTTGAAAAAGTTGAAGTTGAATTAGAGAAGTATGTCAATTGTCCGTTCAAGTTGTCATATTTCTATAGCGATCCATTCTTGGTGGAGACTTTCATTTGTTTGCCTAGATTGAACTCGAGGACGAGTTTTTTTGAAGAGGGGGTGACTGATGCAGGATGGATTTGGTGGAGATACGCGTCAACTTCAGAGAAATTGTTTCGGTCCAGACGGAGAATCAGGGGCAGAATTGAAGGATGTCCGATTTTCACGAAATCATATATTATTTTGAGTGGAAACGACCTTCTAAAAAGAACCCGTGATAAATCACGGGCACCGCACTGATTTGGTCAAAATCGACTGTTTAGGGTTCGAAATCAGCAGTTTTCTATTTTCAGAATAGTTTTTTATTAATTAAGATTTTGATTTGAACCCAATTTGGGTGGATATTTTTAGCTGAGTATTTTATTGGGTTAAGATTATTGTTTAGCATTAAATTTTAAGATTTTTACCATATTTAGAATAATTATGATTTTTGGCTATTTAAGTCCGGCTTGTGGACTTACTTCAGGAGTTAATTGAATATTGAGTTTAATTCAGAAAACTTTTTGTTTTCAATGAACCCTATGGAGGTTCTTTCATGATTTTCCTTTCTATTCGTTGCTTCTTGCTGCTCCCATAAAACGCCTCGATTCAATTCGGCGTCAGTTGGTATCAGAGTTCAGTTCGACGTGGGAAGAAGATTGTCATAATCATGGTGTCTGGACGACCTGGCGGCATGCGGGCAGGTTCCGGCTGAGGAAGCCCCCCAACGGGAAATTATCCTCGAAGGGGTTATGATGATGGTTTCGGAAGGTCAAGCCTTGGATCATGACTTGGAGCCCGCGTTCGAGATTCCACTCAACCACGATCGTTATGGATGATCAAGTTTCATGATGAACAAGCTAGCTTTTTCAGGTATGTTGCAGATTGAGCATGTTTTTCGTGATGCAATCTTTTATAAACGTATTTCCAAATCATGTGAACCTGAGGTGGATTGGACAATCCCTCCTGTATACGATGATTATGGAGATGATGAAGAAGTTGAAGTTGAAAAGGTTGAAGTTGAATTAGAGAAGTATGTCAATTGTCCGTTCAAGTTGTCGTATTTCTATAGCGATCCATTCTTGGTGGAGACTTTCATTTGTTTGCCTAGATTGAACTCGAGGACGAGTTTTTTTGAAGAGGGGGTGACTGATGCAGGATGGATTTGGTGGAGATACGCGTCAGCTTCAGAGAAACTGTTTCGGTCCAGACGGAGAATCAGGGGCAGAATTGAAGGATGTCCGATTTTCACGAAATCATAAATTATTTTGAGTGGAAACGACCTTCTAAAAAGAACTAGTGATAAATCACCGCACCGCCCTGATTTGGTCAAAATCGACTGTTTAGGGGTCGAAATCAGCAGTTTTCTATTTTAAGAATATTTTTATATTAAATAACATTTTGATTTGAACCCAATTTGGGTGGATATTTTTAGCTGAGTATTTTATTGGGTTAGGATTATTGTTTAGCATTAAATTTTAAGTTTTATACCATATTTAGAATATTTATGTTTTTTGGCTATTTAAGTCCGGCTTGTGGACTTACTTCAGGAGTTAATTGAATATTGAGTTTATTTCAGAAAACTTTGTGTTTTCAATGAACCCTATGGAGGTTCTTTCATGATTTTCCTTTCTGTTCGTTGCTTCTTGCTGCTCCCATAAAACGCCTCGATTCAATTCGGCGTCAGTTGGTATCAGAGCTCAGTTCGGGGTGGCAAGAAGATTGTCATAACCATGGTGTATGGACGACCTGGCGGCTGCGGGCAGGTTCCGGCTGAGGAGGCCCCCCAACGGGAAATTAACCTCCAAGGGGTTATGATGATGGTTTCGGAAGGTCAAGCCTTGGATCATGACTTGGAGCCCGCGTTCAAGTTCCATTCAACCACGAGCGTTACGGAGGATCAAGTTTCATGATGAACAAGCTAGCTTTTTCAGGTATGTTGCAGATTGAGCACGTTTTTTGTGATGCAATCTTTTATAAACGTATTTCCAAATCATGTGAACCTGAGGTGGATTGGACAATCCCTCCTGTTTACGATGATTATGGAGATGATGAAGAAGATGTAGTTAAAAAGGTTGAAGTTGAATTAGAGAAGTATGTCAATTGTCCGTTCAAGTTGTCATATTTCTATAGCGATCCATTCTTGGTGGAGACTTTCATTTGTTTGCCTAGATTGAACTCGAGGACGAGTTTTTTTGAAGAGGCGGTGACTAATGCAGGATGGATTTGGTGGAGATACGCGTCAGCTTCAGAGAAACTGTTTCGGTCCAGACGGAGAATCAGGGGCAGAATTGAAGGATGTCCGATTTTCACGAAATCATAAATTATTTTGAGTGGAAACGACCTTCTAAAAAGAACCCGTGATAAATCACCGCACCGCCTTGATTTGGTCAAACCGATTGTTTAGGGGTCGAAATCAGCAGTTTTCTATTTTCATAATATTTCTTTATTAATTAAGATTTTGATTTGAACCTAATTTGGGTGGATATTTTTAGCTGAGTATTTTATTGGGTTAGGATTATTGTTTAGCATTAAATTTTAAGATTTTTACCATATTTAGAATAATTATGATTTTTGGCTATTTAAGTCCGGCTTGTGGACTTATTTCAGGAGTTAATTGAATATTGAGTTTATTTTAGAAAACTTTGTGTTTTCTATAAACCCTATGGAGGTTTTTTCATGATTTTTCTTTCTGTTCGTTGCTTCTTGCTGCTCCCATAAAACGCCTCGATTCAATTCGGCGTCAGTTGGTATCAGAGCTGTAACACCCCTACTTTCCGAGAGAATTCTTAGTGCAATATCAAGACTTTGGGGGCAAATTTGTAAATAGTTTGTCACGGCTTTAAAGTTTGAATTTCTGGAGTGTTAGCAATATTTGGACGTTGTTAGAATGATTTTGAAGCACTAGAGATGTTCGGGGTGGTTGTGCAATTATTTAAAAGTAAGTAGAAACTCTAATTCTAGTTGTACCCAAAATTTTAGAAAACTACACTTTGACCCCTTTGCATGTGAGACACTTGTCAATGGAGTTTTGACATCTCATTAGTGAGATTTCATCATCCCCTCTCTCTCCTCTATCAGTTGCTGAGGACAATGGCACCTTCATCAATTTCTTTGATTTTCATCTCCTTCATCATCTTCACCTTCATCATTTACACCCATGAACCACCAACACCACCACTTGAATCACCACCACCGTGCAACTTCCTTCAAAACTGATTCTACCCAAGATTCTCCTCTGTTTGGTGATCAAAACGCACAAACCAATTCAGAATTTCGTTAAGTAGGGAGGAAGAAATCGAAGATAGAAGGTAAGAACCCTAGCGCGGTAATTAGCCAAATTCTTCGTCCATGTCGTGAATTGGTGTAAATAAGCAACATATTGTTGATCCTCACCTCCAGGCGAGCTCGGGAGTACCGAATACGGACTGTAACTCGCCGGATTTCGCTCGCCGGATTCTGGGCTTGAAACCCGACAGGGACGGCGGCGGGCGACGGCGTTGCTGATTTCTTCGTTTTTGGCTAATCCTTCCCTCCCGTAGGTTGCTCCGAGGTCGCAGATAGTCGTGGTGAACCCAGGCGAACCCAGAAGCATCTGGGTACACGCTCAATCGCCGGAATTCGAGCGGCGGGTCGCCGGAATCTGCCATAGCCGCCGGCCTCTATTCTTGAGCGGTACAAACTCGAATCTCGCTTGTTTTGATCGTTTGAAAGCATGAGCATGCTCCTAATCACGTCTAGAACACATTTAGATCACCTAAACACGACTGTAACAACAAATTATACGGGTTTGATTCGTGCATGTTGAGTTTTCCGACTTGAAAACCTGCCCTGTTCATGAGTCGATAACTCCCTCAATTCTTGACCAAATCATGCGTGGTTTCTTCCAGTGTACTCCTGGGTGTGTTGTCTACAAGTTTTGTTTTAATTTCGTCCTTCAATTCAGTCTCTATCGCCCCTGAAATCGAGCTTGAACATGGCCAGTGAGAATTGTGGTTGCTATGTTCTTGGCTGCCAAAATACTCAAAAAAATTTCTAAGTATAAAAGAATATGGTGAAACATCCATTTTGTGATCCTTGTATCTTATTCAAAATTTAATGAAATTTAGATCTGTTTTCTCCAACGTAAAGCTGGTGTACAATACTTCATTTCATCGTCTCTGGGTCATCTTCAAATTTATAACGAATTTCTCACAAAACGAGCCTAAAGTTGCTAGTTTGAACTCGCGAAGCACTATCGAATTTTTCTAAGTATTGAATCGTGATTTTCATCCAACTTTGACTAGCGATATCTCTTTGTATACTTAGAGTTTATAGGAGTTCAAATATGTTCTGGAATCCTTGCACTTTCATCTTCAAAACCCTATTTCCAGTTTCTTAAAACTCCTTCTCAATTGATCAGAAATCAGTCGCAAAGTTGACTACTTGAAACGACTTTTCGCTGTCTTTGATATTCGGTTTTGAGCATTTGAATGACGTTTCTGGCCTTAGCGTTCTTCACGAAACTTGTTCGTATTCATATTCTGAGTCTACATATCAAGTTTGACCAAGTATGACTTTCCGAAAACCCTAGTTTGACTGAACTGTATAGGAGGGGCAAAATAGTCATTTCACTTAAACTTTGAATTGAGGTTAGTTTAGTAACTTGGAGTTTGTCAGCATATCTTGTATGCGTGTTTGGAGTACTTGTATGTAATTCTGGGCTAGGGTTGACCAAGTCAAATGTGGGGGTCTTTTTGCAGTTTTACTAAACTTCGGGGGCCTATGTGCATTTAATTAAAACTTCACACTTGAACTACTTGAGACAAATTTAATGTTTTGAGACCAACAACCTGACTTAGAAGGATATTTGGAGCCTTAAGAAGGAAGTATTTGACTCGGGAGTTACCAAATCAATAGTTGGGGTCTTTTTGCAATTTAAGCAAACTTTAGGGGCCTAAGTGCAATTTATTGAAAGTTGTAGATTTCGTTGCTAAGTTCATATGGAAGAGTTTGAAGTTAATTCTCGCATGTCTTCGGGCCAATATGAGTATAATTTGGGATCTAGGAAGTTTCAGACACTGTACTAAACGGTTTTGGAGTATCAGGGGCATTTTGGTCAAGTTAGCTTGCATGACCTGCATTTCATTGCATTCTTGCATAAAACCTCATATAGAGGTTATATGCTAATAGGTTGTATATTTGACTTGTGTATATCCAGCCGTTATTAAGGATCGTTCGAAGTAGACGTATGTATTCGTGTTGCTGCATTTACTGTGAGATTCGGAGACGAGCGTTGTAGGAGTGCTAGCGTTGCTTTGCGCCTTTCATGGCTCAGAGGTAAGTACATATGTACGGCCTTTTTATATCAAAATTTGCGTATGTGCTTGATGTTTCAAAAGAATGACTGTTATATGAAATAGTATGAGAATGCATGTTTTCCACTCAAAAGTTGTTAAACTATTTTATTCATCTCCTTTGAGAACTCTCGGAAATTACTTGTGAAATTTTGATATTCTGATTCTGGTTATGTGAAAGAGAAGAAATAAAATACCTCTAATAGACTTAGGACGATGTACAGAGTATCGTTATTAATGGGAGGCGTCAAGCGATCCTCCATTTTCTTATGGCTAAGACCATTGAAGCAATGCTTCTTATTATTGGATAGAACGTCAATGTTCAAAAATCCGCCCCCGATGAGCCAAAATGTATCAAGATATTGAGGCCAAGGGTTTTATAGAGCTATAGAGTGCTACTTATACTTGTGAGGGTCACTACGGTATAGGGGTGTCGACACTTAAGGCCTTTTAGCTAATGTTGTGAGCGGGGTTGACGAATGGGCTCCCTTAACGCTCGGGTGAAATAGGGTTTGATAGAACCTAGAAGGAACCCTTAGTGGTTATTTCGTGATCCCTCTGTTTACATCGATCCTGCTGGTGGCTCTTGACACGCCTCAGCTAAATTAAACTGTTGATTGAAGTCGAAATTAAAAATTGAATACTTATTAATGTTGTTTGTGGCTCTTTATACGCCCTAATCGATTGAAATGAATTGTAAATCTTGGCTACTCATGAACTACTATCGTTATCAGTTCAAATGAACTTGTTTACTCTGGATATTTTACCAACTACTCGTGGTTTCTCAATGTTAATAAATTGAGAGGTTTTTGTTACTCGGTTACTTCAAGTTGATCCAAATTCTCCATTATGATAGTTTTACTGTTTAAATCTTCTGATTTGTTTCAAATCATGCTTCCGTGCCACTCGTTTCTTTACATGTCGTAGTATGTATTTACTCAGTTTTGACTGATCATCCTCTTCAAACTGCGTCGGCTGTTGCTATTTTAAAAACCCCAGGTCATCAATCAAGGTTGGGGAATGGGAACGCGCACCGAGACGAAGACGTTTAGTTTAAGTTAGATCACTTAGTAGATAACATAGATTATTTCACACATTGCTTTTGTAAACTTTTCTTTTCAAAGGTAGTTTTATTAGCTAAATTGTAATATTCTATCAAGATTGTTCTATTTGTTAGATGAAATGTAATCTTAATAGTTAATATTCTACTTTTGGTTATCGATTGTCGCATTAACCCTGAACCGAGATCCCCGGTTGTTTCAGATGGTATCAGAGCATCGGTTCTCCGGTTAAAGTGACTTTTCGATTTCAATTAGTAGGGAATAAGAAAGATAACACGTTTTCAAAATTTAAAATGGATTAGGATAACCTAATTTGGCAATAAGAAGTAAACAAGCCGTCGGGGAGTTTGGGTACTTACGTATTATGAAAGTCGACTTGTACCGTATATGTTGATTAAATATTAATGACTATTTGAGGTGTTCATGCAAAGTTTACTTGCCTATTTACAGGCGCAGTATTTATGTGACATGTCTATTTATATCGAATTGTTTGTCGTAGTTGCGTGATGCGTATCTTTGACTCTTTATTTTTGTAGGTAATTCTCGACGAGAGAGTAACGACGTTGTGACTTAGAAGACCCCGAGACCATTCTTTCGCACCTACGAGTGACAAACCTTTAAACATTAGTTTAACTTTTGTTTATTTTGAGTTAATTTGAGATTGTTCTTTCCCAAATTAGAAAGTTTTGAAAATAAATTATTTATTACAAAAAAAAAATGGTTTCTGAAAATTATTGACGTTTCGAGCTACCAAATGCCATGTGATATGGACCACTTTGTTTATCAGTCCGCTGGCGCGACTCTTAGTACGACGGTACTATAAGTTGTACCCGCTGTGTAGACTAAGTTGGAACATTTGAAGCACATGCAAGTTGTGTTAGAAAGGCACATTGTGTGACGACACATATTGTTCTTTCTCCCTCGTATACGTGGAACACTTTAGGTGATTGGTTTATCTAAACCTATAGAGGTAAGACAACACTTTTAACGCGGATGATTCAAGCAAAACGACATATTAGTCTTGACAAAAGTATTTGTCTAAAAGTTTTGAGATTTGTATAAATTCTAGCAAATTTTTGAGTTGTTTCTAAAATTGAGAACTTGTATGTTGTTATCGAACTTTCAAAATCTTGTTTCGAACTTTTACTTGTACTAATCGTATACGAAACCGTATTGTGGTGCGATTCTAGGCTGGATAGTAGTATAGACCCATAATAGACCCCGTCATGCGGAGAGTAAGAATGAGAAATTTCTTCCAGCTAAGGTGTTTCTAGCTGACCATCTAAGGAAGCCATCTATTGAGAGCATAACCCCCGACGAGAGCGCTTTATGTACTTGTCTGACAAAGTCAAATAGACTGAGTCATAATGCTCCATTTCAGCTGCAATTTGTGTATATGGGTACATATAGTATGAGATCTTCGGGGACGAAGATTCTTTTAAGGTGGGTAGACTGTAACACCCCTACTTTCCGAGAGAATTCTTAGTGCAATATCAAGACTTTGGGGGGCAAATTTGTAAATAGTTTGTCACGGCTTTAAAGTTTGAATTTCTGGAGTGTTAGCAATATTTGGACGTTGTTAGAATGATTTTGAAGCACTAGAGATGTTCGGGGTGGTTGTGCAATTATTTAAAAGTAAGTAGAAGCTCTGATTCTAGTTGTACCCAAAATTTTAGAAAACTACACTTTGACCCCTTTGCATGTGAGACACTTGTCAATGGAGTTTTGACACCTCATTAGTGAGATTTCATCATCCCCTCTCTCTCCTCTATCAGTTGCTGAGGACAATGGCACCTTCATCAATTTCTTTGATTTTCATCTCTTTCATCATCTTCACCTTCATCACTTACACCCATGAACAGCCAACACCACCACTTGAACCACCACCACCGTGCAACTTCCTTCAAAACTGATTCTACCCAAGATTCTCCTCTGTTTGGTGATCAAAACGCACAAACCAATTCAGAATTTCGTTAAGTAGGGAGGAAGAAATCGAAGATAGAAGGTAAGAACCCTAGCGCGGTAATTAGCCAAATTCTTCGTCCATGTCGTGAATTGGTGTAAATAAGCAACATATTGTTGATCCTCACCTCCAGGCGAGCTCGGGAGTACCGAATACGGACTGTAACTCACCGGATTTCGCTCGCCGGATTCTGGGCTTGAAACCCGACGGGGACGGCGGCGGGCGACGGCGTTGCTGATTTCTTCGTTTTTGGCCAATCCTTCCCTCCCGTAGGTTGCTCCGAGGTGGTAGATAGTCGTGGTGAACCCAGGCAACCCAGAAGCATCTGGGTACACGCTCAATCCCCGGAATTCGAGCGGCGGGTCCCCGGAATCTGCCATAGCCGCCGGCCTCTGTTCTTGAGCGGTACAAACTCGATTCTCGCTTGTTTTGATCGTTTGAAAGCATGAGCATTCTCCTAATCACGTCTAGAACACATTTAGATCACCTAAACACGACAGTAACAACAAATTATACCGATTTGATTCGTGCATGTTGAGTTTTCCGACTTGAAAACCTGCCCTGTTCATGAGTCGATAACTCCATCAATTCTTGACCAAATCATGCGTGGTTTCTTCCAGTGTACTCCTGGGTGTGTTGTCTACAAGTTTTGTTTTAATTTCGTCCTTCAATTCAGTCTCTATCGCCTCTGAAATCGAGCTTGAACATGGCCAGTGAGAATTGTGGTTGCTATGTTCTTGGCTGCCAAAATACTCAAAAAATTTTCTAAGTATAAAAGAATATGGTGAAACATCCATTTTGTGATCCTTGTATCTTATTCAAAATTTAATGAAATTTAGATCTGTTTTCTCCTACGTAAAGCTGGTGTATAATACTTCATTTCATCGTCTCTAGGTCATCTTCAAATTTATAACGGATTTCTCACAAAACGAGCATAAAGTTTCTAGTTTGAACTCGCGAAGCACTATCGAATTTTTCTAAGTATTGAATCGTGATTTTCATCCAACTTTGACTAGCGATATCTCTTTGTATACTTAGAGTTTCTAGGAGTTCAAATATGTTCTGGAATCCTTGCACTTTCATCTTCAAAACCCTATTCCAGTTTCTTAAAAATCCTTCTCAATTGATCAGAAATCAGTCGCAAAGTTGACTACTTGAAACGACTTTTCGCTGTCTTTGATATTCGGTTTTGAGCATTTGAATGACGTTTCTGGCCTTAGCGTTCTTCACGAACTTGTTCGTATTCATATTCTGAGGCTACATATCAAGTTTGACCAAGTTTGACTTTCCGAAAACCCTAGTTTGACTGAACTGTATAGGAGGGGCAAAATAGTCATTTCACTTAAACTTTGAATTGAGGTTAGTTTAGTAACTTGGAGTTTGTCAGCATATCTTGCATGCGTGTTTGGAGTACTTGTATGTAATTCTTGGCTAGGGTTGACCAAGTCAAATGTGGGGGTCTTTTTGCAGTTTTACTAAACTTCGGGGGCCTATGTGCATTTAATTAAAACTTCACACTTGAACTACTTGAGACAAATTTAATGTTTTGAGACCAACAACCTGACTTAGAAGGATATTTGGAGCCTTAAGAAGGAAGTATTTGACTCGGGAGTGACCAAATCAATAGTTGGGGTCTTTTTGCAATTTAAGCAAACTTTAGGGGCCTAAGTGCAATTTATTGAAAGTTGTAGATTTCGTTGCTAAGTTCATATGGAAGAGTTTGAAGTTAATTCTCGCATGTCTTCGGGCCAATATGAGTATAATTTGGGATCTAGGAAGTTTCAGACACTGTACTAAACGGTTTTGGAGTATCAGGAGCATTTTGGTCAAGTTAGCTTGCATGACCTGCATTTCATTGCATTCTTGCATAAAACCTCATATACAGGATATATGCTAATAGGTTGTATACTTGACTTGTGTATATCCAGCCGTTATTAAGGATCGTTCGAAGTAGACGTATGTATTCGTGTTGCTGCATTTACTGTGAGATACGGAGACGAGCGTTGTAGGAGTGCTAGCGTTGCTTTGCGCCTTTCATGGCTCAGAGGTAAGTACATATGTACGGCCTTTTTATATCAAAATTTGCGTATGTGCTTGATGTTTCAAATGAATGACTGTTATATGAAATAGTATGAGAATGCATGTTTTCCACTCAAAAGTTGTTAAACTATTTTATTCATCTCCTTTGAGAACTCTCGGAAATTACTTGTGAAATTTTGATATTCTGATTCTGGTTATGTGAAAGAGAAGAAATAAAATACCTCTAATAGACTTAGGACGGTGTACAGAGTATCGTTATTAATGGGAGGCGTCAAGCGATCCTCCATTTTCTTATGGCTAAGACCATTGAAGCAATGCTTCTTATTATTGGATAGAACGTCAATGTTCAAAAATCCGCCCCCGATGAGCCAAAATGTATCAAGATATTGAGGCCAAGGGTTTTATAGAGCTATAGAGTGCTACTTATACTTGTGAGGGTCACTACGGTATAGGGGTGTCGACACTTAAGGCCTTTTAGCTAATGTTGTGAGCGGGGTTGACGAATGGGCTCCCTTAACGCTCGGGTGAAATAGGGTTTGATAGAACCTAGAAGGAACCCTTAGTGATTATTTCGTGATCCCTCTGTTTACATCGATCCTGCTGGTGGCTCTTGACACGCCTCAACTAAAATTAAACTGTTGATTGAAGTCGAAATTAAAAATTGACTACTTATTAATGTTGTTTGTGGCTCTTGATACGCCCTAATCGATTGAAATGAATTGTAAATCTTGGCTACTCATGAACTACTATCGTTATCAGTTCAAATGAACTTGTTTACTCTGGATATTTTACCAACTACTCGTGGTTTCTCAATGTTAATAAATTGAGAGGTTTTTGTTACTCGGTTACTTCAAGTTGATCCAAATTCTCCATTATGATAGTTTTACTGTTTAAATCTTCTGATTTGTTCCAAATCATGCTTCCGTGCCACTCGTTTCTTTACATGTCGTAGTATGTATTTATTCAGTTTTTACTGATCATCCTCTTCAAACTGCGTCGGCTGTTGCTATTTAAAAACCGCAGGTCATCAATCAAGGTTGGGGAATGGGAACGCGCACCGAGACGAAGACGTTTAGTTTAAGTTAGATCACTTAGTAGATAACATAGATTATTTCACACATTGCTTTTGTAAACTTTTCTTTTCAAAGGTAGTTTTATTAGCTAAATTGTAATATTCTATCAAGATTGTTCTATTTGTTAGATGAAATGTAATCTTAACAGTTAATATTCTACTTTTGGTTATCGATTGTCGCATTAACCCTGAACCGAGATCCCCGGTTGTTTCAAGAGCTCAGTTCGACGTGGGAAGACGATTGTCATAACCATGGTGTGTGGACGACATGGCGGCTGCGGGCAGGTTCCGGCTGAGGAAGCCCCCCAACGGGAAATTAACCTCCAAGGGGTTATGATGATGGTTTCGGAAGGTCAAGCCTCGGATCATGACTTGGAGCGCGCGTTCGAGATTCCATTCAAGCACGAGCGTTATGGAGGATCAAGTTTCATGATGAACAAGCTAGCTTTTTCAGGTATGTTGCAGATTGAGCACATTTTTCGTGATGCAATCTTTTATAAACGTATTTCCAAATCATGTGAACCTGAGGTGGATTGGACAATCCCTCCTGTTTACGATGATTATGGAGATGATGAAGAAGTTGAAGTTGAATTAGAGAAGTATGTCAATTGTCCGTTCAAGTTGTCATATTTCTATAGAGATCCATTCTTGGTGGAGACTTTCATTTGTTTGCCTAGATTGAACTCGAGGACGAGTTTTTCTGAAGAGGGGGTGACTGATGCAGAATGGATTTGGTGGAGATACGCGTCAACTTCAGAGAAACTGTTTCGGTCCAGACGGAGAATCAGGGGCAGAATTGAAGGATGTCCGATTTTCACGAAATCATATATTATTTTGAGTGGAAACAACCTTCTAAAAAGAACCCGTGATAAAACACGGGCACCGCCCTGATTTGGTCAAAATCGACTGTTTAGGGGTCGAAATCAGCAGTTTTCTATTTTCAGAATATTTTTTTATTAATTAAAATTTTGATTTGAACCCAATTTGGGTGGATATTTTTAGCTGAGTATTTTATTTTGTTAGGATTATTGTTTAGCATTAAATTTTAAGATTTTTACCATATTTAGAATAATTATGATTTTTGGTTATTTAAGTCCGGCTTGTGGACTTACTTCAGGAGTTAATTGAATATTGAGTTTATTTCAGAAAACTTTGTGTTTTCAATGAACCCTATGGAGGTTCTTTAATGATTTTCCTTTCTGTACGTTGCTTCTTGCTGCTCCCATAAAACGCCTCGATTCAATTCGGCGTCAGTTGGTATCATAGCTCAGTTCGACGTGGGAAGAAGATTGTCATAACCATGGTGTGTGGACGACCTGGCGGCTGCGGGCAGGTTCCGGCTGAGGAAGCCCCCCAACGGGAAATTAACCTCCAAGGGGTTATGATGATGGTTTCGGAAGGTCAAGCCTCGGATCATGACTTGGAGCCCGCGTTCGAGATTCCATTCAACCACGAGCGTTATGGAGGATCAAGTTTCATGATGAACAAGCTAGCTTTTTCAGGTATGTTGCAGATTGAGCACATTTTCGTGATGAAATCTTTTATAAACGTATTTCCAAATCATGTGAACCTGAGGTGGATTGGACAATCCCTCCTGTTTACGATGATTATGGAGATGATGAAGAAGTTGAAGTTGAAGAGGTTGAAGTTGAATTAGAGAAGTATGTCAATTGTCCGTTCAAGTTGTCATATTTCTATAGCGATCCATTCTTGGTGAAGACTTTCATTTGTTTTCCCAGATTGAACTCGAGGACGAGTTTTTTTGAAGAGGGGGTGACTGATGCAGGATGGATTTGGTGGAGATACGCGTTAGCTTCAGAGAAACTGTTTCGGTCCAGACGGAGAATCAGGGGCAGAATTGAAGGATGTCCGATTTTCACGAAATCATAAATTATTTTGAGTGGAAACGACCTTCTAAAAAGAATCCGTGATAAATCACGGACACCTCCCTGATTTGGTCAAAATCGACTGTTTAGGGATCGAAATCAGCAGTTTTCTATTTTTAGAATATTTTTTTATTAATTAAGATTTTGATTTGAACCAGATTTGGGTGGATATTTTTAGCTGAGTATTTTATTGGGTTAGGATTATTGTTAACATTAAATTTTAAGATTTTTACCATATTTAGAATAATTATGATTTTTGGCTATTTAAGTCCGGATTGTGGACTTACTTCAGGAGTTAATTGAATATTGAGTTTATTTCAGAAAACTTTGTGTTTTCTATGAACCCTATGGAGGTTCTTTCATGATTTTCCTTTCTGTTCGTTGCTTCTTGCTGCTCCCATAAAACGCCTCGATTCAATTCGGCGTCAACACCCAACCACAACCGCCATCACAATCAAGAGAAAAGAGAGATAGAGACTGAAAGAGAGGATGGACTATCCGCGAACTCCTTCACATCGAGCTCCCATATCCAAAATGCCAAGATTCACTTCGAAGTTGGTATTGGAGCGAGGACTGCGCCAAGCCAAAGAAGACCTCGTTCCCCGCCGTTCTGGATTTGTCGAAGGTGGGGAAAGAGAGATATCGAATTATATTTACCGTTGGAATCGAAGAGAGTGGGTGGAGATGGATTCGAGAGCGGAGAGAGGGCTAACTTTGTGATTCCATGGCCACTGCGACCATGTGTTCGCATACCGGAGAGAGAGAGAGAACATAGATTAGAGAAGAGAAGAGGAATGAGAGGAGAAGGTCCATATATAGTGGGTAATTTTCTAATAATTAGAGGATGAAATTGTCTCTTCAAAGAGCTGTTTGGGTTCCGTCAGTTACGAGGGTGGTAAAGTGAATTGCTTAAAACACAAGGGTGTCGGGTGTCACAGGGTCAGATTCTAACCACTAAAATCGTCTCTTTGCGGCACCAAGTTCTCAGTTCGGCTCAGCCTTCTCAAACGTACCAACGAGGTTAATAGTTTAGAAGATGATTGAACGAAATGCACAAGTGTTTACAGGAACCGTCCCAACTTTTATTTCTCGGATAAAAGACTCTCTCAAACTCTCCAATGGTGTAGAGTTTTGAGCACCTCTCAACCTGCTGCAAAACAAGTGCAGGAACTAGCTATAAACTAGTGGCGGTTACCTCAACAACACGATCTCCAACATCACGTCGTTATGGCGAAGTTGTGCACGGGCTTCCAACTCGGGAAGAGAATCACGCAGTCCACTTATGGCGCCTTCGACTTGCATAATTCTCTCCCCAAACGGTCTCGCAGGAGTATCACCAACAAGGGTCTCAACAGTTGTCTCTAAACGAGGCATCCGTTCTTTTAACTCCGCCATCACAACCGACAGCAACTCGTACTCTCCCACTACCGCAGCGGGCAGCGAAGCACAATGCAAAGCTGAATTCTCTCGCAGGACCACCGGGCACAAAGCACGCATCAACGTCTTCTCGAAGCACAGACATGACAGCTTTCAACTCGTGCTGCAATTAAAACACAGAAGCCAACAATTCTGCTCGCAAAAAATCAATTTCTCGAACTACCACAGCGGGTAGCAAATCCACAAAGGCAGTGGCAAGTTTCCAGCAGCTCCCACCAGAACTTTGACGACAAATTCACCACCAGGCAGCGTGCTAAACTTGCTCACAATAGCCGCCGCTTCACAGCAAATTGAAGCCAAGAAAAACTCAATTCTGGTGCTGAAACTTACCCGGACAACCAACAAAATATGGGCAGCGAGAATCACATTCAAGCAGCCCAACGATTGTCTCCAACCACGACAATCATTCCTCGTTTCTCCTTAATTCCACCGGAAATGCAAGCAACTTAAGTTTGCATCCCAGTTGAGAAAAGAAGGAGAAGAATGCAGCACTCAGCCGCACAAACAACTTGACCAGGCAGCGAGAAACACACTACACAATCACTCAAATTCACAGCAGCAAGGCACACAACCAAGCCACCGTTTCTCCACCATCGAAGGGACAAAAATGCAGTGACAATGCACCAAACTGGCGCTCTGATACCAGTTGTCACAGGGTCAGATTTTAATCAATAAAATTGGCTCTGAACGACACCAAGTTCTCAACTCGGCTCAGCCGTCTCAAACGCACCAACGAGGTTAATAGTTGAGCAAATGATTGAACGAAATGCACAAGTGTTTACGGGAACCGTCCCAACTTTTGTTTATCGAATAAAAGACTCTCTCAAGCTCTCAAGCTCTCCAATGGTGTACAATTTCGTGCACCTCTCAACCTGCTGCAAAACAAGTGCAGGAACTAGCTATGAACTAGTGGCGGTTACCTCAGTAACTACCCAGATCATGGACAAACCCATGATCTCCATTCTGCCCCCTATCTAGCCCATTACATGCACTAAAACATGTGCTAAATCACATCTGTAACATAGCTAAGAATTTTATACATTACATGGCGTAGACAACTCACTAACATACTATAAAACTATGTAACACGTTGCACCAACACGGGACAACAAGCAGCCAGCAAACCAGCAAGCGTGCACCATCAGCAACTCAAGCTCAACAGAATTGCAAGTAAACCAGCCACACAACGACCGTCTACAAGCAGCTCTTCTCGTTCTCAATTCCGTTTCCAACAGCCCACAAAGTAACTTGTTGCAACGAAAACTAGAACCAAAGCCAAGCGACGAACGGACCACGTTGATGCTCAATCTCGTAGCGCACCGAGCCAACGTGCTCACTCGGTGTACCGTTCTCGTCTAAGGGACTCAACGGTGTGACACCGGGTGTCTTGTCGCCCTAACACAGGGGTGCAAAGTGTCTTCTACCCAAGAACGTATGTATGCTGAGATAGGAAACAACATGAGACTCCAAGATAATGGAAGATAATAGAAAAACTATTAGTCTTGGCCTCGAATTTTTTTACTAGTAATTGCAAAACAAAGATGTGTAGCAAAAAATACATAAATAAGAAAAGTATGACTTTGTAGGCTGACTCTTATTTAATTCGGGCCCAGCCGTACCGATGATGAACCGCATGAATGAATAGGTCTGAATCGCTACGAAACGTAAGATTCAAGCTCTTAAATCAGGTTTTGGATTATTTTTGTTCCATTTAAGATTCATAGAGGTATTCACACCGTTTCTTGAGTGAATCGAATCGAATCTTATGAACCAAATCGTGAAATGTAAGATTCTAACAACTATGGCCTCAACCGATTAGGGTGCCTTGACTTTCCAACTGATGAGTCTGAAAGGAACCTGCGTCCAAATCCTCAGTTTTTAGTGAGAATGAATCGAACTCCCACTCTACGTCGCCAGCGCGACAGCCGTCCCAAGACTCGAGCTAACTTGTGCCCGGGGGATTCTAACATAGAGACTTACCTTAGCACCTGTAACCTGCTACATTTACTTTTATCCGAAGAACACCCAAAATGGCATGCAACATTTACAGTTATAACTAATCACGCCTTATAATGTATTCTACAATATAATTCTCTGTATAGCATCCTACAAATATAATTTTTCCCCATTTACCTCGCCATTCCATGTGTCCTCTAACCATGATAACATATTGCTTGGACCAAAACAGATGGTCATGGATTGCAGTTGTCTCACCAAAATGGATCATCCTTGTACATACAAATAAAGTGGTGCAGTCAAGAACCTGCCCCAGGCATCCGAACTTCAACATCTTCTGACCAATATCTCTCTCATTAGGAAAAAGATAACTGCCAAAGTCGAGCCCTAAGGACTCTTGCACGTGATGCGCTCCACCTAGGTTTAAGCCTTGGCACAAACTCCTCCCTTTAATATGCAAGCATTAGACATATCAGATCAACCATCCTTCATAGTAAAGATGACTGACACTATGAAGGAAGTACAAACTACTAATCGAATTGACTATGTTGAGGTACAACATTCTATCTTATGTGTAAAGATAGTAACGGATCAGGTTTGGATCAGATAAGCCTTAAAATATATTTATGTCGATCTAATAATGTTTTTTAAAGTGAAGATAATAAACAATGTATTTATAATTATATTAATACATGTATGTATGTCATTGAAATTATTAGGTATAATAACCTAATTGGATCGGATCAGATCGGATTTCACTTATCACAAAATCTATAATCCATATCCGATTCATTTGTCAACGAATCAGGTTGGATCTGCTCCATTAGGGTCTGATCGTGCCGGATACCCTATCGGATCTGATCTAATTGCCATCGCTACTTCTATGTTGGTTATTCACCTACATTGGCATGTGAGTGCACTCTTCTTCTGCTTGGCTGAGCGACACTACCTTCCCCTTGGCTTCGAACAGAACCATGTTCTCCCATCTGACTTGCCCTGGGTCCATGAACCGTACCTCGCCATTTACGTTTTGTATTTTGCATTAGCTTCCTTCACCGTGATACGGTCCCCAGTGAATCTTTCTTTTTTAGTTACTCAACTAGGCGTGACCCCGCGCTACCGCGCGGGCAGCATAGTTCTGCATTTGTTTTGAGGAAATAGTTCTAAATATATAGCATATGTAGTTCTACATATGTAGTTAATGCAAACAAAGTCATTCCTCAATTTTTTTCTTGAGAAAAGTTATTTCTCAATTACAGAATATCTTACTCCAATTAATTTTATTGATTGTTAAAACTCACAAACATCAAGTTAATCATGTAAAGAATTTCTTCAGCCAATCTTGTTATATTCGGTACTAATTCACAATTCAGATGTTCAGTTCTTAATTGCAGTTGTTCTCACTATTAAAGAATAAAACCCTACTAATTTATATAACATTGTTAGAAAAAAAAATTACTTTCTTACATTGCAACTTATTGTTACTTTCAGAGACATGACTAATCTCATATGTTCATTGTATAGATATATCAATTTTACACTAAATAAGATATTTATGCTTACTCATCTCATCACCATTCATACATCCCGTGAAATATGCCAGATTGTTAGGTGGGTTATTATGCCATTTCGGTACTCCAAAACTATATTGCAAGTGAAAAGAAAGAAAATAAAAAGATTTGTTTGATTAGTGCAGTATTACAGAAATTTGATGCTTGAATATTGAAAATTGCCAGTAACTTAGTAACTTTTTCGTGATTTGAGGGTTATGCACTTTTTGACTCTTCGGCTATACGATCTCATATATTATAAGCTTGAAAGTTGTTTACTTAAAATAGAAAAAAATGTGAAAGACCCGGAAGCCAAGCACGTACGGAGGTCTACGACATTGAGGTGTCAAACCTTCCAGTCGATGCAGGTAGCTCAACTGGTTAGATCAAAGGACTGATAACCCAATCCAATTCTCAGTCGATACCTTCCTCAAAAAGTCCGACTCCTGAAATTCCTAAACTTTTTGCTTCATCTAAATTCATTGAGATATCATCGCAAATAGACTACACAAGCTCGTTGTCATAGTTATGTAAAGAACAGTAATCGTAGTAAAACTAATGCACAAATGATTTAAAACTTTCAGTTAGAGTTCTTCATTCCAAATTGGCAATATCCATAGGTTAAACTGACATACCAATACAATTAAGCAATAGTGAATACTAAAAGTTATCTAAGGTCCAAAGATAACCATCTTAGTGCACGACTCACTATGTTCCAGCAAGGGGTTCACCAATATTCCTTGAATCTGCAGTGTCGTCTGATTTTGGGGGCCGACTGATTAGGAAGATTAGATTTAGAACCATGACCTTGTGCAGTGGATTATGAAAACAAAATTTTAACCCGTTTAAATCAACCATACACAATCCTTTATTATTATTGATTTTTTTTTTTTGAGAAATTTTATTGTTGATTATGTTATTTGTATTTTTTACCATATAATCTATTAAAACCCAAATTCTTATAAAGTAGCTCAAACTTTATTGTTTTGAGGAAAGACCATGAAACACTTCTTTTGGAACATGAAGGTCTAGAGTTTTACTGAACAACCATATTATGTAAAGGTTGCAAGTAAAACACCAGCGATAACAGTTAATTTTAACATGATAAAATGCTATATAAACAACTTTGTGTTACCAACTGATGAAACCATTCCATAGGAGAATTGTTGCTGTACATCTGCTTTATTTTTTTCTTTGCGAACCAACATACGCTAAAATTTATGTTCTAATTGCCGGCTCATGCGCTAATAAACATTGAAATTCTAATTGGCAATTGAAAGTTCTCAAAACTCTAAAACATAGATTTGGTTCTAACGATTATGATTATAATCATAAGAAATTAGTATTTCGAAAAAAATAATAATTACAATTTCTTATGACAATAAACAATTCACTCAAACTAAAATAAGTCACTCAAGTAAACTAAAACGTAATAAAATCTTTGGACGAACACATAGACCAATATCACTAAAATCTCTAAAGAAGTAAAAAGGGAGCACCAATTGTCGCAAACATAGATAGTTGTAAACTCTGTGGTATACAATTGGTTTAACAAAATAACATAAACAAACCAAAAAAAATACACATACAAAAATGATATATGGATGCATACACATAGATGTTAATTTACCTTTTCCCTTTATCACATATATTTGTATGATGAGGGCATTAAAAAAAGTTTAGACTTATAGTTTTGCAATAGGCTTTCGCATATTCATATCCACATTCGGTGCACCAGGTAAAAACCAAGTAATCTTATTATCAAAAAAAAAAAGAGAAAAAGAAACCAAGTAGTCTACTGGACTATAAATAAATAGCAGTTACATCCATAAATCAAGAAATTAATATATCATTTTAACCATTAATTGCCTACTTATATTTGTATGTAACTGACATGATTGAATTGAATATTGAATATGACATGTCAGTATTTTATTGGAATTTTATGACTCATTTTCCACTTAGGAATACACATGGCATAACTACAATGAAAATTATTTGACACATGGCAATATATGAGGTTCAATCTGAGCACTTCTCTGCTTTTATATATACTAGGCGATACCCCGCGCTAAAGCGCGGGGCTTTGTACCATATTCTGATATAAAATTTAGACTTTATAAACACCTAATAACTAAACTTCGACAAATGAAAATTTATAAAGCGCTAATTTTTTATGTTTGGTACATCTCCATTATAATGTCATGAAGCCGACATTCTTCCTTTCGAATAGGAAATTAGTCCAGATGTGTTACATTTTTTTTCTTTTATTTGAAGATATAAAATTTCAATTCTTTTTAAAAAGTGTAGACATCAGTGAATGTTGTAGTAATATTATTTGAAATAATAAGAAAAGTTTGTACACATTCAAATTTGTTTAGAATTCTTCTAATGCAAATGGCTTATTCTTCTAGAAAAGTGTAGACATTAGTGCAAATGGCTTATTTAATGCATGATTTGTTCACCCTTTTTTTCAAACAAATTTGCATGATAAACATATTAGTTCAAGAAGATTTAATAATATTTTTATATAATAAGCATAATGGCTTCTAAAGTTTATGTACTTATATTATTTATATTTATTGAACTTATTATAATATTATCATACACGCTTTACATCATTATAAAAGAAATTTAATATTCACATCATAAGATCTAGCAACCTTAAGAGAATTTTCAAACATAAAATTAAGCAAGATAAAAATTGAGGAAATTAGGATGGACTAATTAGCGAGGAAAATTTCTCTGAAAAAAACATGTGATGTCATTTACATACATGTGGATGCATAAATGCATGCAACATATGTTTTTTGATGTCAATTCTTACTATTTTATTTTCATATTTTTTTTAATGTAAATACGATGTCATAATTTATTTTGTATAGATTTAACTATATAACATACCCCAATCAAACATTCATTGAAGAATAATTATTTTAAATAATAATAAAATTTACTACTAAAGTACCTGTACCTATAGTCTTTTTGCAGTCTTTTTACGTTAATTGTTCTATTATCATATACATTTTCTACTAATATTTAAAACATATTAACACCCAAATCATTAAAACAATTTATATTATTACATAAAATGAAAATATCATTTTTCTATTCCGACATATGTGTTTTGTCAGAAAATTATAAACGTGGTTCTACTTTTAAATGATTTATTATGCTATAATCATATGTATTTTGCACTAATATGTAAAACATATTTATATTCAAGTCATAAAATCAAATATGATTATTCAATGCTAATTTATCATTATGATATTGAAATGAGTATTGATTGCTCATGAGTTACAAACTAAAATAGTAACCTTCAAATTATAATGACAAAGCAATAACTAATTACATGTCGATTTTTCATTGGTTGATTATCAGAAAATAGACACGTAGGATTACACATGTCATATTAATAATGCTTAAATAATGACAAATGGCAAAACGTGGTTTCACCTCAGGACTTTTCTGCTTTTATATTATATATAAGATATGTTCGACTAGGCGATACCCCGCGCTAAAGCGCGAGGCTTTGTACCATATTCTGATATAAAATTTAGACTTTATAAACACCTAATAACTAAACTTCGACAAATGAAAATTTATAAAGCGCTAATTTTTTATGTTTGGTACATCTCCATTATAATGTCATGAAGCCGACATTCTTCCTTTCGAATAGGAAATTAGTCCAGATGTCTTACATTTTTTTCTTTTATTTGAAGATATAAAATTTCAATTCTTTTTAAAAAGTGTAGACATTAGTGAATGTTGTAGTAATATTATTTGAAATAATAAGAAAAGTTTGTACACATTCAAATTTGTTTAGAATTTTTCTAATGCAAATGGCTTATTCTTCTAGAAAAGTGTAGACATTAGTGCAAATGGCTTATTTAATGCAGGATTTGTTCACCCTTTTTTTCAAACAAATTTGCATGACAAACATATTAGTTCAAGAAGATTCTAATAATATTTTTATATAATATGCATAATGGCTTCTAAAGTTTATGTACTTATATTATTTATATTTATTGAACTTATTATAATATTATCATACACGCTTTACATCATTATAAAAGAAATTTAATATTCACATCATAAGATCTAGCAACCTTAAGAGAATTTTCAAACATAAAATTAAGCAAGATAAAAATTGAGGAAATTAGGATGGACTAATTAGCGAGGAAAATTTCTCTGAAAAAAACATGTGATGTCATTTACATACATGTGGATGCGTAAATGCATGCAACATATGTTTTTTGATGTCAATTCTTACTATTTTATTTTCATAAATTTTTTTAATGTAAATACGATGTCATAATTTATTTTGTATAGATTTAACTATAGAACATACCCCAATCAAACATTCATTGAAGAATAATTATTTTAAATAATAATAAAATTTACTACTAAAGTTCCTGTACCTATAGTCTTTTTGCAGTCTTTTTACGTTAATTGTTCTATTATCATATAAATTTTCTACTAATATTTAAAACATATTAACACTCAAATCATTAAAACAATTTATATTATTACATAAAATGAAAATATCATTTTTCTATTCCGACATATGTGTTTTATCAGAAAATTATAAACGTGGTTCTACTTTTAAATGATTTATTATGCTATAATCATATGTATTTTGCACTAATATGTAAAACATATTTATATTCAAGTCATAAAATCAAATATGATTATTCAATGCTAATTTATCATTATGATATTGAAATGAGTATTGATTGCTCATGAGTTACAAACTAAAAATAGTAACCTTCAAATTATAATGACAAAGCAATAACTAATTACATGTCGATTTTTCATTGGTTGATTATCAGAAAATAGACACGTAAGATTACACATGTCATATTAATAATGCTTAAATAATGACAAATGGCAAAACGTGGTTTCACCTCAGGACTTTTCTGCTTTTATATTATATATAAGATAAGATATAGATAGATTCAAAATTTTCCAATATATTTGTTTGGTATATCTAGCAAAATATAAATCTTTGTCTGCCAAGCTTACGATAGTGATGCATCTATGTACACACCACGTGTTCGGTAGATGTACATGTCACTCAATGGTAACTAGATTTTTTTCCATTCTTATAAAGTCCCCCCTCCCTCCCCCTCATCACAACCAGACCCATATATCATCTCTTTCAGTACAACTGCATGTGTGTGTTATCTTATAATACAAAGTACTGCAGGATGAAAATGGATTCGTTGATGCGCAAATTCCTAAGAAATATGCTCCTAAAGATCATCATGCCATCAGGACCGCCAAATTCCGACGTCGGCGATTTCTCCGATTTCACTGATGTGAGTTCAACCGAGGATTTGCCGGAGGATGTCAAGGAAGGTCATTTTATGGTGGACACTGTACACGGTGATGAAAAGAAGAGGTTTATTCTAGACATGATATATTTAGCTCACCCGTGTTTCTTGAAGTTGTTGAAGCAAGCCGAGGAAGAGTTTGGGTTCCGCACGGAAGGCGTCCTTGTCGTTCCTTGTAGATCCTACGAGCTTCAATTGATACTCGACGGCAAGAAAATAAAGAAATGATCTGTCTTCCTTTTCCATGATCTTGTGTTTTTCATGACTTTTGTCTAATGTTTTTGCCTATTTGGGTCAAAATGTCACTGTGTCCTCCGCCAATTCCTGTCTCTTCTTCTGTATGTGTCTGTGTCTCTCTCTTATCTCTGTAAAGCACCCTCGATGTACCAAAGAGAACCCTCCCTACAGTTTGGGAAGTGGAACACCAAAGTACAATGTTAGGTGACATGGTTCCGTTTGTCCCAACCTGAACAATTGTACATCTCCTCTATTGTTTTACAGTTCCCTCAATCCTTTTATCCTACAGCATTTTGTTCTAGAAATATGGAGTATGGAATCTGTAATAGCAAAAATGTTTAAACATGATGTTTACTGCAATAAAATATAGCATAACCTTCAAGTCTTGGCGGGTCCAGGGTTCTGGCATTGTAGGTGATGTAAATAGTTGTGTTTTAATTAATCAAGTTAAGCAGCTATCACCTTGCTAATTCTGTAAATTTTTGTTGTTGGGGGGAAACAAAAATGACAACCTTGAACTACGTGATCGGTAAGCTAAACACAAGGAAAAGTTTGCTGCAACACTTGATTTAGGGGTCACCTCGTCATTTTCAGATGTACACATTCTAAATTTTAATTCCGCAAGACTTTCAAAATCACGGGACAGTCTGTAATACGATTTCGAATCTATCTTAATGTGCAAACAAACGGATAATAGCATCTCTAATCGCCTAAATTAGGCTAACCATAGCATGTTATAGCATTGTAATTGTTGCTGACATGATGCGTTAGTTGCGTGCGGTGCCAATAAAACATAATTAACATGGTAATGTCTTGTCCCATGGTAGTACCATTGCTAGCATGTGAAGGAAAAATGAGGGAAAGTGAAGGAAAAGAAAAATAAAAACCGTTTTGTTTTCTTGCATGTATGTTCAGTTGTTGCAGAAAAGTGGTGGGACTCCCAATTTTTGTTTTCATGCGAGAAACATTTTCCTTCAAATGTTGTTCTCATAAAAACGAAAGATTTTGCAAGAAAGTCGTATTATTACTTACTTTTTTACATATTTTCTTATAAAATGAACACACATGAAAAATTAAGTTTCTAGTCTTTTCATTTTCATTTCTTTTCCGTTTTTATAATTTTTGCGGGAATTTTTTTTCGACATATCTTTCCTGACAAATTAACATAGCCTCCATCAAAAAAAATTCCACATTCCTAGAACATAAGGTATCTGAACAAACCTCTGACCAGATTCACGATCTTTCGTCTGATTGGGTCAAATGATAAGCAGTTTGTGATTTGAAAAGATGTTTTGTATTTTTATTTTCAATAGAACTGCACTCTAGAAGAAGTTTATGTTTTTGCAAAACGGCCCGAAAAATATCTCCAATAAGTAGAGACTAGAGACTTCTCTAGTGGTACGTTGGGAGGGTCCAAATCACTAGGATCGTTTGCTGGGATACGCTAGACTTACTTTGGCGATCTCCACATCATTTATCAGCACAAACCTTAAGAATTGTAAGTTAGCCTAGCACGAGTAGTTAATAAGCCACTGACAGCGAGAGGCATTGATGCAGGATGGATTTGGTGGACTGATTTTGAGGTGCTATTAATTATTGAAGTTTTTTTCATAACCTAGAGAGGTTATTCCCCTAGTGTTTTTTCATGATTTTCATTTCTAAATCGTTGCTTCTTGCTGCTCCCATAAAACGCCCGATTCTTTCCGGCATCAGTTGGTATCGGAGCTCAGTTCGACGTGGGAAAAAGATCGTCATAACCATGATGCGTGGACGACCTGGCGGCTGCGGGAAGGTTCCGGCTGAGGAAGCCCCCCAACGGAGACGTAACGTCCACGACGTTATGATGATAAAAGATCTGCAGAGGCAACAACATGATCTACAGAGGCAGATTGCGGTGTTAACCCAGCGCCTAGCGCTGCGGGATCTGCAGAAACAAGTTGCCAAGCTATCTCGGCGCTTGGCAGCACGCAATTTCAAGGTTCGCAAGAATTTTGATGGTGACTTGAAGCTCGTGTTCGAGATCCTAAAGAACCGCGATCCCCACGGTAAAATCGAGCGTTATGGAGGATCGAGTTTCACGGTCGATGTGCATAATTATTCGGGTAAGTTAGATGTTGAAGTTATTTCAGATGATGCAATATTTCATGAGAATGTTTCATCTTATTGTGATTCTGAGGTGGATTGGACGAAGCCTCCAATTTATGACGACTATGGAGATGATGAGGAAGAGTTGATTGAAGAGGATGACGGCTATACCTCGGATGTGCCGATTCGTTATGAGGTAATTTCATATTCGTGTCCAGTAATTTCTCAATCAATTATTTCTTATCAAGTTGAAGAAGATGGAGTTGAAGATGTTGGAGTTGAATTAGATAAGTATTTAATTTGTCCAATCAAGCCGCCTTCATTTTATTATCATCCATTCTTGGTGGAGCGTTGTGATCAAGTGACTAGATTGAACTCGGGGACGAGTTCTTTTCAAGAGGGGTTGACTGATGCAGGATGGATTTGGTGGACTGATTTTGAGGTGCTATGAATTATTGAAGTTTTTTTCATAACCTAGAGAGGTTATTCCTCTAGTGTTTTTTCATGATTTTCCTTTCTAAATCATTGCTTCTTGCTGATCCCATAAACGTCTCGATTCAATTCGGCGTCAGGCATGCTTCTTGGCGCGTATTTGGTACCGCACCTTCTTGCATTAAAATTCAGTTCTATCGGAGCTAAGCATATGCGAACCTGTTATTTAAACTACAGATTATCTCACTTTATAAAGTATTTCAATCCATAGAAAACTTCAGTTCACAATCCCCAACTACTGGAACTTTCAGTCAGCTTTTCCACTCAGATTAATTTCAGCCGATTGTTTCATATTTTCAGGTACACCAATGAGGATAGTAGTTTGTGAATTTTCTGACAATTTTGGCCTATGAAATGCCGGTAAGGTAATAATAGTAATAGAGCTACCCTCTTATCAGCGAAGAAAATGCAAGATTGGGAGTTCAAATTAAAGTCCAGTGGTCTGACTTTACGTGTACATTTCGTGTCCTCGGCTACGTCCTGAACAGCACATCAATCTGCAAGCAAAACAGGCATCCACACACTCTTGATCGTATAACCGGTTTCTGCATTAGTTTGATGGCGAAAACGACATCTATATGACGGCACGTAGAAAAATATCAACTCGTCAGACATAACCATGCAATGGCTGCTTTCATCAATGTATTGAGGAGCCTACTGGCTCTCTTATGTCGTTATCTGAGAAACAAAACTTCGAGAAGTCCGTCAAATGTAGGCTATAATAGAAGAACACTTTGCAGGGTTCCGTATTCTAGATAACGTGTAGACTTACAAGTGGTAGGACACGGCAAACAAAAAAATAAGGTTCCATTCACGTACCTTAAAGGCATCGAAACATCATTTTCCTCAACTGCTCAATGTCTTGAAGCAGCTTTTCTCCAGCGTATGCATATCCAAGTCATCATTAAGATCTAAATCCTTTCAAGCACAAGCCTTTTTATTTGAGCCGACAGCGGTAGCTGATTTGGATATAACAATAAACATGAAACTGATGGATCAGAGGAGGAGATATCAAAGGAAAAATATCAAAGAAACTAAATTGAATAAGGAGAAGCAACATAACGGCCTCCCCATAATCCAGCCTTTTCTTGTTCTACTTTCCAGCTTCCAACAAAATACCACAACTACAAATATCTAACATTAATGAAACTGAGGAGGTGCATTGCACCCCCCCCCCCCCCCTCCCAATTTGTTAACTCCATTCGCTAAGCATTGTTAACACGCTCACTTAACCCCATGGCTGCAAAATCATTTGCCCCGCCTAGAAAGTAACAATTTCTTAGCAAGTGAATTCAATAGATGAAGATCATCATTGCTTATCGACAGACTGTAACCATGGCTGCGAAATCGTTGCATCGGCATGACAGTAACCAACATATCTGCGACTCAAAATTTCTTCATCATGAAATTGATGATGAATACAATAAACAACCTCATTTAAATCCAGAAACGCAGTAAAATATAACTAAAAAGCGTCCAAAAAGATTCCGACATCGAATCTACCATGTTCTTGTTCGAACTCATATCACCCAGCAAAGAAATGAATCACACACCCTACTCAGCAGCCGAGCGACCACCTCCCATCTCAAACAAAAAATTTACCACGCAAACCCAAAAGTCTCACTGCAGAATCAATTTCATACAAAAAAAAAATCTACAATGTTCTTGTTCCAATTCAAATCACCTAGAAAAGTTATGAATCACACATCCAACTCAGCAGCCAAACCACCACCTCCTATCTAAACAAAAATTGACCACATAAACCCGAAAGTCCCGCTATAGCATTTGTTTCATACAAAAAAAATAAAACAAATCCGAGCCCCACATTATGCCAGATTGTGGGGTTTACAGTTGAACTTGAATCTAAAATTCCCGATTTCGAATGCTACCCAGTATGGAACCAAGAGACAGATATAGCAAATCTGAGTTGTTTCACTCACATAAACCCTAGAAGACATCCCCCATTCCTGTTGTTGGATTTTTGTGACTTGAATTAGTTTGGTAATTACTTGGGGTCTAAGTCAAACAAATAAGGTAGGAAATATTTTAGTCAAAAGTCAAAAGTGGTATTACTAACTTCGGGCGGTGAATAGCCTTGACAGTAGACTACATAGAGGCAATGTTTTTTTATTGTAATAAGGAGTCAGTAGCATTACAGGGGCGGATCCAGAATTTCTTGACAGTGGGGGCTAAATTAAGGAAAAATAGTAGCGTAGGGGTAAATTTGAATTTTTGTAATATTCAGTGGGGGCTAAACTGAAAAGATTTCAACAAAGAAGGGCAAAATTTCAATTTTTAAAAATTGAGTGGGGGCTATAGCCCCCACTAGACTATATGTAGGTCCGCCCTTGAGTAGCAACAGGGAACGACACGCGGGCAGAGAGCACAAGCAGTGAGTTGAGCTTTTCTCGTGTGTGTGTGTTCGTGGTTGTAATTCTCTTCAGATTTTGTTTCACTCAGTAAATCTGGTTCGGGTTGTGGAGTAGCTAGTATTTAAACTAGTGATCCACGTTAAATTTCTTGTCACTCGTTCTTTATTTTCGTTCATCGTTCTTGCTTGATACCTTGATTCATAAAACCTGAAAACACTGATCACATCCTCACACCACACCACACCTAACCACCACCGCTGTCACAACCAAGAGAAGAGAGAGATAGAGGCTGAAAGAGAGGATGAGGAACTGTCTGGGTACTCGATTGAGTGGTGGTGTGGGTTTTCCTTGTCAGATTTAATGGCACCCAAAACCGCGAACTCCTTCACATCGGGCTCCCATATCCAAAATGCCAAGATTCACTTTGAAGCTGGTATTGGAGCGAGGACTGCGCCAAGCCAAAGAAGACCTCGTTCTCGCCGTTCTTGGTTTGTGGAGGTGGGGAAAGAGAGATATTGGTTTATATTTACCGTTGGAATCAAAGAGTGAGGGTGGAGATGGCTTCGAGAGCGGAGATAGAGCTAGCTTTGTGATTCGCTGACTTCCATGGCCGCCTCGACCGTGTTTTCGCATATCGGAGAGAGAGAAAGAGAACAGAGATTAGAGAAGTGAAGAAGAATGAGAGGAGAAGGACCATATATAGTGGGTAATTTTCTAAAAATTAGAGGGTAAGATTGTCTCTTCAAAAGTAAAGTGAATTGTTCAACACACAGGAGGTGTCGAGTGTCTTTTCGCCTAAACATAGGGGTGCAAAGTGTCTTTTACCCAAGAACATATGTATGCTGAGCTAGGAAACAACATAGGACTCCTAGATAATGGAAGATAATATGGAAACGGTTAGTCTTCGCCTTGAAATATTTTTACTAGTAATTGTGAAACAAACATCTGTAGCAAAACAGGCATAAATACGAAAAGTATGACTTTGTAGAATGACTCTTATTTAATTCGGGCCCAGCTGAATCGATAATGAACCGCATGAATGAATTGGTCTGAATCGCTACGAATCGTAAGATTCAGCCTCTTAAATCAGGATTCAGATTTTTTTTGTTCCATTTAAGATTCATAGAGGAATTCACACCGTTTCATGAGTGAATCGAATCGAATCGTATGAATCGAATCGTGAAACGTAAGATTCTGACAACTATGGCCTCAACCGATTAGGGTGCCTAGAATTTGCAACTGATGAGTCTGAAAGGAACCCGCGTCCATGTCCGCGACTTTTTCCTAAGAAAGACTCAAACTCCCACACTCCACGTCGCCAGCGCGACAGCCATCTCAAGAATGGAGCTAACTTTTGTCCGAAGGCTTCTAACACAAAGACCTTCCTTAGCACATGTAAATTACTACATTTTATTTTATCCAAAGAACACCAAAATTACAAGCAACATTTACAGTTATAACTAATCTTGCCTTGTAATGTATCCAACAATATAATTATCTATAAGGCATTCTACAATCTAATCCCCCCCCCATTTACCTCGCCATTTCATGTATCCTCCAACCATGATAATATATTGCTTGGACCAAAACAGATGTCCCGATCTTGTTCTTGAAACCTCGGACTCAGAGGTCCTTTAGGAAAGAAGCATACAAATAAAGATGCTCATGGATTGCAGTTGTCTCACCAAAATAATTAATCCTTGTACATACATATAAGGTGGTGAGGCATCCGAATTTCAACATCTTCTCTCTCATTAGGAAAAAGATAACCGTCAAAGTCGAGCCCTAAGGACTCTTGCACATGATGCGCTCCACCGAGGTTTAAGCCTTGACACAACGCCTCCCTTTAATATGCAAGCATTAGGAAGATCAGATTAACCTTCCTTCATAGTAAAGATGACGGCACTATGAAGGAAGTATTAATTACTAATCGAATTAACTATGTTGAGGGCTACAACATTCTATCTTATGTGCAAGGATGGTAACATATCGGATTTGGATCTGATCAACCTATATCCAAATCAGACCACAAAGATTTAGATCGTATCAGATTTAGAATTTCGTCAGATTCGGGTCGGACTATCCATCGGACCATAGTGGACAGTATAATAAGGTTGTCTAACCTAAGATGATCATGAATCATACTATAATTTAGAATAATATACATTTATATTTCATTTATATTATAATAAAAAAAATGATGTAGAAATCGCGATGTTGTTAAAGTAAAGATAATAAACAATATACTTATAATTATATTAATACACGTATATATGTCATTGAAATTTATTAGGTATAATAACCTCCTAGTTAGTAAATACTTAGAATTTTTCCGTTTAATATCCGTACATACGTATAAATAAAAAATACTCCCGTATTCCGTACTGTTGTCGGATCTAATTACAAATAATTGAATGGGTAAAAACGTTTAGTAATCAATTTAAATTTTTAATGTATAATACTTCGGAATAAAACTTTCCGTGTCCACCATTACAACGATTAACATAAGACCTAAATATTATTTTTGTAGATATCATTATTCAAATATTATAACTCTTAGTAATTGGTTATGAATAAATATGTTATAAATAATTCTCTTGCCCAAAATATTTATTATTTAAAAATCCGCATATATTATTTTAGAAAATTGCAAAATCAAATAATGATTATATATATGTATTTTGAGAGTTACATGTTAGTAATTAGGAGACTATTATTTTTTTTCTAGAATAATTCGTGCAAAAGGTGTGGTACTTTTTATAAAAAAAAACTTAAGTAAATATGGGTATATGCATGAGTCAATAAAGAGAGTTATCATAATTAAATTAAACAAGTACACGTTTCACATTTTACAAATAAATCTAAACACATTTCAAAGAATCGATTAAAACATAACATTATTGGATATGAGAAACTCATTATATGTGTTAGAATACTAAGAAATATGTCAGTATTTTTGGTCCTGCATTAATAACTAATTTACGAATTATACACGTGCGTTTAAAATTCTGAATTATTCATATCTCGTATGTTTAATCCGAATTTTTATTAACATACTTTTAACAAAAAATCGTATTATATCCGTACGTACGGTATCGCATTTTATTTCCGTACCGTATTTTATCAACTATTTATAACATAATTGGATCGGATAAGATCAGATCGGATTTCACTGATCACAAAACCTATAATCCATATCTGATTCATTTGTAAATGAATCCGGTTGGATCTGCTCCTTTAGGGTCGGATCATGCCAGCTACCCTATCGGATCGGATCCAATTGCCTTCGCTACTTCTGTGTTGGTTATTCACCTACAGTGGCATGTGAGTGCACCCTTCTTCTGCTTGGCTGAGCGACACCACCTTCCCCTTTGCTTCAAACAGATCCATGTTCTGTAGGAAATCTGGGTGGTGTTTAGAACGGGAACAATTGAACTTAGACAATCTCTGAGTCGTGATATCACTCTCAAATTAAAGTATTTCGGTGTTGTGCACGAAATCTCCAATCGGATAAAACAGAGACTTCAAGAACGAATATGATTTTTTCTATCTGTTTCAGAATTCGACCAAACTGACAAATAGGGAGGGAGAGGGCGGTTAATCTGGCGATTACAACCACCAGATTTCAGTCCGTTTTTTTTTAACAGAAAATTAAATCGGAGACGTTTTTGTGAAAATTAAATCTGGCGGTTAATCTTGCGACCGCCGCCAGGGGCGTTGCCCCTTGGACCCCACCGGGGGCGCTACGCCCCCGAACCCCTGCAGTCGTCCGCGAGTTCCTTGTCCAACTCATTAACATAGTTGTGTGCACGCGTGTACTCCACGCCTCCTAACGTGTACAACTTAATGCCAATGTCTACTTGGTCGTAAGTAAATCCGATTACACAAATGGCCGATGACACTAAAATCACCAACATGTTCTCCCATTTGATTTGCCGTGGGTCCATAAACCGTACCTCGCCCTTTACGCTTTGTACTTTGCATTGGCTTTCTTCACCGTGGCACAATCCCCATGAAACTTTCTTTTTTAGTTACTCAACTCCAAAGTTTCCAAGCTAACACTTGTTTCGTAAATTTGGCAAAATATGAATATTTGTCTGTCTAGCTTCCGATAGTGGTGCATCTATGTACACACCACGTGTTCGGTATATGTACATGTCACTCAATGGTAACTAGATTTTTTTTATTCTTATTTAAGCCCCCCCTCCCTCCCCCTCATCACAACTTATATTCTCTTTTCAGTACAACTGCATGTGTGTGTTATCTTATAATACAAAGTACTTTTGGATGAAAATGGATTCTTTGATGCGCAAATTCCTAAGAAATATGCTCCTAAAGATCATCATGCCATCAGGACCGCCAAATTCCGACGTCGGCGATTTCTCCGATTTCACTGATGTGAGTTCAACCGAGGATTTGCCGGAGGATGTCAAGGAAGGTCATTTTATGGTGGACACTGTACACGGTGATGAAAAGAAGAGGTTTATTCTAGACATGATATATTTAGCTCACCCGTGTTTCTTGAAGTTGTTGAAGCAAGCCGAGGAAGAGTTTGGGTTCCGCACGGAAGGCGTCCTTGTCGTTCCTTGTAGATCCTACGAGCTTCAATTGATACTCGACGGAAAGAAAGTGAAGAAATAATCTGTCTTCCGTTTCCATGATCTTGCGTTTTTCAAGACTTTTTTCTAATGTTTCTGCCTATTTGGGGGAAATGTCATATGTCCGCGCCTGTTTCTGTTGGGTTTTATCTCGAATTCCGCAAGACGAATCGGTGTACCCGATGCGTCTGATTACTTCCTCTGAGGAGGTGATAGCTTGGGCTTGGTGGGCTTTTCCACCTCCTCTATATTAGTATAAATAGAGGTGCTATCTATTGTTTCTAATTGAGTCGAGTTGAGAGAGATTGGTGAGGGATATCTTTGAGCGGATGTGTGAGGTTAGGGTTTCATGGTTGTAGGCCATGAGGACGAGAGTACCGCGTCGACGTGGTCCGCGGATTGAGCCGTCTCTCCCCTACGATGTATTCCCTCATTGATATAGTGAAATTCTCCTCCTCCCGTGTATGTAGGCGGTTTGGCCGAACCACGTTAAATTCTTGTGTTGTCGTTTTCTTCTCCTATATGGCGTGTGTTGAGAGTGTGATCGTGTGGCGTTGTTTTTTGTTTCCGTTGCGGCGGGAATTTGACGAATAATTCCCCAACAAGTGGTATCAGAGCCTGGTTCACGATCCAAGTGGAGCGCGCGACGTAAAAGGACGAAGAAAAATCAAAGAGAATAATTGAAAAAAAAGAACAAGTCGTGCCAGTTTTTTTTGTTCGTGTTTCTGCTGTGGTTGGTGTAAAAGAGCATCAAAGTTCACATGCAGCACCAATCGGGTTGATGGCATGGTATTAAGGAAGAAGGAGGCAGCTGCTGCACTCAAGGTAGGTGACCAATTGATGGCAAGGAGCCAATGAGGTGTCGCCATGTGTTTTGGGCTGCTTGTAATATTTGAATTTTGAGCAGCATGTGGAGGCAGCTGGTCTGGTGCACATGGGGCTGCTGCTGTGCGGAAGGATCTGGTGTGACAGATCTGTGGTGCTCCAGCGCGGCAAGGAGGCGATCGAGTGGTCCAAATTATTTGGGTTGGTTTGAGCTGTCTGTAAGTCCGTTTAGACTCGAACAGGAGTCTAACCCTAGGTTTTTGGACGCTCCGGACGCATTGGCGGGGTCAGATCATGCAAAAAGTTGACGGATTTTGCTGGATGCTGACGTGGCAGCGTGCTAACGGGAATCCAACGGTCCAAACTTGTTCGGGTTGTTACGGCGTGCCTGTAGATCGGACTGGGATGAGTCAGGAGTCTAACCCTATGTTTTTCGACGTTGCGGATTCATCGGTACGGTCAGAATTTTGAGATTCTGAGTTGATTGAGAAGATTGGCATCAATCGATATCGATAGGGAGATCGAAGACGACGGGATGCGATCAGGGTCAATCAATTTCAAGTCCAATCAGGTGGGGTCAATTGGAGGCGTTTTTCCTAATTAAAAATTCGATTGGCAACCTATGCAGGCTTGGGAGTGTGTTGACAGGTGGAGCTGCTGTTCAACATAGCAAGAAGCGTAGGCTTTGTGTGTTTGTGAGCACGAGACGCAACAGTTGCAGAGCAGTCTGATCAGAGACGTGGGCAACTATTGCAAGGAAATTCACAAGAAGCTCCAGGGCAGAGATCAAAACGATGGACGCAGTTGACGAGGCCATGGCTCGAGGTGGCGTCCTGATATCTCTGTATGTGGTTCGTGACGATAACTCTTGAGCAACTCGAGGCAAGAAGAGAGGTAAGTCACAGAGGGTACGCAAAGCGGTGGCTTTGCAAGACGTCTTGGTGAAGGCGTACGGTCGAACATGAGAAGCAACAGGGCATGGAGAAGCACTCAGGGCTGGCGTGGAGAAACATGTGGTTGACGTGTGAGGACCCTGGAGCATGGAGATAGTGCAGGCTATGCAGAAGTTGCAGGTTGTTCAAGATGGTGCTCAAGTGACGAGAACGATGATGAAGAAAACTACTGCAGTAGTGAAGAGGAAGGGAGTCTCGTTTGCACTTGACGTGGTTGGTGGATAACTCTCCAGTGATGAGCTAGCTGGTGGAGAGATGGAGCCACACTACTCCCCAAAGTGTCATGCTTTGGGACGCACCCGTCTCGGTAGAGGTGCGATGGCGGTCCATGCAGTTGGAGCATGGCGGATGCGGCGGAGACATCAACAACGGAGTTGGCTGAGGAATTCGCTAGGCGCTTGCAGAATTCAAGCCAAGGTGGAGTTTGTTGGGTTTTGTCTCGAATTCCGCAAGACGAATCGGTGTACCCGATGCGTCTGATTACTTCCTCTGAGGAGGTGATAGCTTGGGCTTGGTGGGCTTTTTCACCTCCTCTATATTAGTATAAATAGAGGTGCTAGCTATTGTTTCTAATTGAGTCGAGTTGAGAGAGATTGGTGAGGGATATCTTTGAGCGGATGTGTGAGGTTAGGGTTTCATGGTTGTAGGCCATGAGGACGAGAGTACCGCGTCGACGTGGTCCGCGGATTGAGCCGTCTCTCCCCTACGATGTATTCCCTCATTGATATAGTGAAATTCTCCTCCTCCCGTGGATGTAGGCGGTTTGGCCGAACCACGTTAAATTCTTGTGTTGTCGTTTTCTTCTCCTATATAGCGTGTGTTGAGTGTGTGATCGTGTGGCGTTGTTTTTTGCTTCCGTTGCGGCGGGAATTCGACGAATAATTCCCCAACAGTTTCTGTCTCTTCTTCTCTATTTGTCTGTCTCATCTCTGTAAAGCACCTTTGAATGTACCAAAGAGAACCCTCCCTACATTTTGGGAAGTGGAACACCAAAGTACAATGGTACCCGCTGTCCCAACCTGAACAATTGTACATCTCCTCTGTTGTTTTACAGTTTCCTCAATCCTTTGAATCCCATATCATTTTGTCTAGAAATATGGAGTATGATATCTGTATTAGCAAAATTGTTTAAACATGATGTTTACTGGAATCAAATTAATAGTATAACCTTTAAGTCCGGGAGGGTGCAGGATTTTGGCATTGTAGGTGGTCTAAATAGTTGTGTTTTAATTAATTATTTTAATCTAATTTTGTAAATTTTTGTTGTTGAGGGGAATAAAAAGTGACAACCTTAAAATACGTGATCGGTAACGTCTACTGCCCCACTCCTGAGAACTTTGTTGTTACACAAGGAAAAGTTTGCTGCAACACTTGATTTAGGGGTCATCTCTTCATTTTCAGATGTATACATTTTAAATTTTCTTTTAAGACTTTAAAAGTCATGGGACAGTCTGTAATACCATTAAGAATCTATCTTAATATGCAAACAAAAGGCTAAATGGCATCTCTAATCGCCCAAATTAGGCTAACTATAGCATGTTATAGCACTATGATTTGTTGCAAACATGATGCGTTAGTTGCCTGCGGTACCAATAAAAACATAGTAGTAATTAACTTGGTATCATGACTTGTCCCATGGTAATACCATTGCTAGCATGTGAAATTTAATCTCATTCCGGCTCCGTTCATTTGTCAAGATAGTGTGAGGGAAAGTGAAGGAAAATAAAAATGAAAACCATTTTTTTTTTCTTGCATGTATGTACAGTTGTTGCAGAAAAATTGTGGGACTCGCCATTTTTATTTTCCTGTAGAAAACATTTTCCTTCAAATTTTGTCCTCGTGAAAAAACAAAATTTGCAAGTAAGTTGTATTACTACTTACTTTTTCACATACTTTCTTATAAAATAAACACACATGAAAAATTAAGTTTCTAGTATTATAATTTTCATTTCTTTTCTATTTTTATAAATTGCTCGGGAATAATTTTCGACATATTTTCCCTCACAAATGAATATAGCCTCCATGAAAACTCTTCCACATTTCTACAACATAAGGTATTTGAACAACCCCTGACCAGTTTCATGCTCTTCCGTTTGATTGGGTTAAATGATAAGCAGGTTGTGATCTGAAAAAATGTAGTGTGTTTTTATTTTTTGATAGAATCTACACTTTCGACCGGGGTTTCTGTTTTCGCGAAACGGCCCAAAAAATATCTCCAATAAGTAGACTTCTCTAGTGCTACGTTGGTAGGGTCCAAAAACCTAGGATCATTTGTTGGAATATGCTAGACTCACTTTGGGGATCTCCTCATATCATTTATCAGCACAAACCTTAAGAATTGTAAGTTAGCCTAGCACGAGTAGATAATGAGTCACAACAGAGCCAGAGGCATGCTTCTTGGCGCGTGTTTGGTAACACACCTTCTTGAATTTGAATTCAGTTATATTAGAGCTAAGCATATGCCTGTTATTTAAACTCTATTTTACAGATTATCTCACTTTATAAATTATTTCAATCCAAAACAAATTTCGGTTCACAATCCTCAACTATTGGAATTTTCAGTCAGCTTTTCCACTTAAATTAAGGGCTAGTTTAGGAATGCTGTGGCGGTGCAGAAAGGTGCTGCATGAAAACCATTGCGAGAAAGTTGTGAATTTTAAACATGATGTTTGGTAAATCTTGCGTAAAAATTGCGGTGAAATATTGATATAGTGATTTCATGTTAGATAAAATTAACAATAAACCTGCTGTGAGAAAATAAAATGACAAAAATGTTTGATAATTATAATTTTTGTAAAGATAAATATTGAATTTTTAAAATATTGTAAGGTTAAAATTGGTTGTAAGAGAATTAATCAAAAGCAGGTTCTGGAAAAGCATCTCCCGACTTACTTCCTAAATGCTACTGACACAGCAAAAACTTTTCGGAAAAGAAAAAAAAAGTTATTTTTAACACCAAGGAGGATAGCAGTTTGCGACTTTTGCAATAATTTTGCCCTATGAAATGCCGGTAAGGTAATTGTAACAGAGCTACCCTCTTATCAACGAAGAAACTGCAAAATTGGGAGTTCAAATTATAGTCCAATCGGCGTGACTCTGCGCGTACATTTTGTGTCCTCGGCTACGTCCTGAACAGCACATCAATCCGCAAGCGAAACAGACATCCACACACTCTTGATCGTATAATTAACCGGTTTTTGCACTAGTTTGATGGCAAAAACGATATCTATATGACAGCACGTAGAAAAATATCAACTTGTCAGACATAACCATGCAATGGTTGCTTTCATCAATGTATTGAGAAGCCTACTGGCTCTCATATGTCCGTCAAATGGAGGCTATGATAGAAGAACACTTTCCGGGTTCCGTATTCTAGATAACGTGTAGACTAACAAGTGGTAGAAGGACACGACAAACATAAAAATAAGGTTCTATTCACGTACCTTAAACGCATCGAAACATCATTTTCCTTAACTGCTCAATGTCTTGAAGCAGCTTTTCTCCAGCGTATGCTTATCAAACTCATCATTAAGATCTAAATCCTTTCAGGCACAAGCCTTTTTATTTGAGCCGACAGCGGTAGCTGATTAGGATATAACAAGAAACATGAAACTGATGAATCAGAGGAGGAGATATCAAAGGAAAATATCAAAGAAACTATTGCAAAATTGAATAAGATGAAGCAACATAACGGCCTCCCCATAATCCAGCCTTTTCTTGTTCTACTTTCCAGCTTCCAACAAAATATCGCAGAAAATATCATACAATGAAACTGAGGAGGTGCATCGCCCACACACGTATATGTTCCTAATACCCAGGGCCGGCCCTAAACTTTCATGGGCCCTAGGCAATAGTTGAAAGGAGGCCTCCTTTTACCATAAGCATAATTGTAAATAAAAAAAAATCTGCTAAACTGTAGGGCGGCATATACCCTGTATTTTATTAATAGTTTGGGTTTGTAACCCGTAACAAATGTGGAAGGACATAAAACCTTACCCACTACAAAAAAAAAAATTATAATATTTATAAAAAGTCTACCTTTCTTTCTTTCGTAGATGCAAAATTACAATATTACCCCTACTCCTGAAAAAATACTACAGGGCCCCTTGAAATTGGGGGCCCTAGGCGAGCACCTAATTCGGCTAGTGGATGGGCCGGCCCTGCTAATACCATAATCTCTTATGCATATATAGCAAAGTATAAGGACTTTGCTATGTAACTAAATTGTATAGTGATAATCGGATGTGTTCCGACCCCCAAAAACAATTACTTGTCGGCTAGACATGGTACATGTTGAAAAAATGGCGCTGTAACATTGGCGGACACAAGGGGGGGCTGGCGGGGGCCACGGCCCCTCCAATGTCCTATATTTTCACATTAGCCCCCTTAAAAATACAAGTGTTTTCAAATAAATATCACTTACTGGCCCCCTCAAAATTTCAAAAAAAAGCAACTTGCTCCCTTTTAAAAAACCTATAGTCCTAACATCGTACTATGTTTCATATTAGTTTTTTGTAAATTCAAGTATATTGTGTAACCTTAGAATTATCGATTTTTTGAGGAAAAATATAGAATTTCTTATCCATTTGTTTATTATGTTTTTATTGTAAAATCTACTAGCAATTAGTAAACTTTAGTGCAAAAATTACTATTTAATATTGTACATATTATAATCCGGCCCCCGCTCGTCTCCAATCCTGGGTCCGCCACTGCGCTGTAACCCTCAAGCCGCCAGCAGGAAGCTCAGGGCCGAATCATTCCTACGGCCTAAGGCCTCAAATTCAGGAAAACTTGTTCGAAAATTCAGGAAAACTCATTCGAAACTTGACCAGGTTCTTAAATGAAGTAACCCTTAGACTTAGCTAGATTTTGGAGCCTGATCATGTAGCCGACTCCAGCTAAACGGGGGAAAATGCTTGCTGATTGATTGATTGCCCTGACTGACATGAATCAGTCTTGAATAGACTAATAATACTCCGTTCACTAAGAATTGTCAACTCGCTCACTTAGGCTCGTCAGCTAATAAGCTTGAGTAGACCAATACTGTAAAGGTAAGTTTGGTACAACGATTTTAAATCTGGAGTACATGTGGCAATTCCAACCGAAGTTTAAAAAACGGACCGACTATCACCGGCTCGTGGTTGGACCGGTGGTCGGACTGGACCAGTTCTATCGCACGTTTATTTAATAATATATATTTATTTATTTTTATATAAAAATAATAAACATAATGAAAGATAGAAAAATATATATTTAAATGTTTTAATCTGAAGCTTATTTAGCGTAGTAATATTTTTTAGAGTAATAGCTATGTTTAGAAAAAAAAAATAGACAAAAATAACTAAATTATGGTCAACAACGAATATATTTTGAGGTTTATAACATATATATAAGTGTTGCTTTACATTAACAAACGGGCTCTGTAGTTAGGGTGGTAGCTCAAGTGGTAAAGCGTTGGAAGCCCCTGCATGAGGTCCCGGGTTTAAATTCGATTGACGACAAAAAACAATTTCTCAGAAAAAAAACAAACGGGCTCTTGGCTCGGGGTTAAGTTGTCTGCCTATAAGGAGAATGGTCTGAAGTGTTCGATTCCTACTTTGGCAATAATTTGTCCAATTTATTGAAAATCGGCCGGTTTTCAACTCGACCTGTTCACTGTTGGACTGCAAAAACCGGCCCGATTCATGCATATCCAGTCTGATCTACGAACTGGTCGAACCGGCCGGTCCGGTTTTAGAAATATTGACGCCGGGTTAAACAACCAAGCGAGGGATCACAGCGAAATCAACAATGAAAAAGGGCAAAGAAATTAGGGCACGATGCTCTCTAGAATTCAGGAATAATCAAAATCAAAGTCTAGCGAAAATTTACCAACAAGCCGGGTATAAATAGCTGAAGAAGTTAAATTTTGCCAAAAATAGCAAAATTCCAAAGCTGACCCAAAACTATAGTCCTTATTGAAAGAAACACGCAGGTGAAAGTTTGACCAAAAACGGGCTTTAAATGAGGTCTAGATACGTAAAAGGAAAACTGTCAAAAATAGCAAAAAATATATTCGAAGCTTCCGTTGACTGGTCACACGTCCTTTTTGGGGCTGAAATCTTGCGTGATGGGGTTTCACCCCACCCATTCTTGACCTCCTTGCCGAGAGCTTTTCGAAAACAGGTTACGCCCAAAACAGTCTGGCGTGACCAAAAGTGACAATTTTGCTCCTCTTTTGCGCTTGTCTTCCATTTCATGGTAGAGAAGTGCCAAATTAGTCGCGTCTGAAAGCTCAGCCTCGTCTGGTTTATGCGCTCTTCCATCAAATATGCTCTTGTCACTCACTCTAGTCTTCTTCTATCACACCACACTCCAATAGTTCCATTGATGCTTCTAGTCATCTAGTAAAAACCATCATCTTTAACCATTCGCGCGTAGATGAGTTTGTCATGTTAGCATTCTTAATATTTTGTATATTTGGATTGAGGTCTTCAGTTCAAACATTGGGGTAACATAAGGGTTGTCTATTGGCCCCTTCAACAGCGAGTGTGTCAGCCCGAATTTTCTAAAGCGGAGCTTACCCAATACGCATTCGAATGGCAGTGGCTGCGAGTTCTGACATCATAAAAAAAAGAATAGTATCTTTATTTAACAATCCATTAAGCAATCGCAGATCCTTTCTACAATGCTTGGTAAGAATATGATGAATTCATCAAAGAATTGGTTATCCAACATCTTCAATTACCAGATTTGCCGCAGAAATAAATCCATATGGAAGAACCCAATTGCGAGAACCACAAATGTTGATAGTTCACCAGAAAGACAACTTGCCCACATTCATCTTCCTCTACTTCCTTCTCATTCTCATTTTCGTCCTCATTCTCTTCAGATTCGCCATCACTCTCTTCTTCCTCGTCCTCATCTATCTCATGTCCTCCGACCTTATGTGAGGAAAGAGAAGAGAAATTTTGGAAATGAAATTGCCAGGTTACTGTTCATTTGGTAAATACTTGACCAAATGAACCGTGTTCTTAATAGAGCAGCTGTCATCCGATTAAAAGAAGAGGAGAAGCAGGAGTCGTTGGATGCGATGGATGTTGAGGATTCAAATTGACAGCTGGAATAAGTGGAACACCATAGTTTTGGGAGAGTCCGTTAAGTTTAAGCATTTTCCATTTATTTTAGTAACGCCGTTAGCCTTTGTCGTTATTTGTTTTTTGACGTTTATTTACAAGGGGAATTATGAGGTTGTTACAGAGATATATTCTTGGATGAACGTTGGGGTAGAATAATGACACATTTTGAAGAAATTTTGCTGTGTTCTTGTTGATTCAATCTAAGTCTGCGAAACCCTAATTTCCGAGTGAAATTGAGAGGATTCAACTTTGATTCGACGTTTATCAAGCTGGGTCCTGACAAGTTGGTATCAGAGCCAGGTTCATTTGAACCCTGCTTAACTCCGATCGAAGAAATGGTGAGAAATGATGAGCTTGACGCTCGGTTGAAGGAAAACGAAGCCGCAGTGATTCAAATCAACGCGACTTAGAAATAGATGATGGAAACTATGCAGGCTATGGATCGAAGATTCAACGAACAAAACACCCGAATTCTGCTTCAATAAGAAGCGCTTGCTTCTAATTCCAGCAACCAAACAACTTTCCCTCGCCGGAATCTGGGCAAAGAGAAGGTGGGGGAAACGACACCGGTTTCTGTAACGGCTACTGTAGTTGCAGGATCTGGTGAGAATAGGTCTCAAACCAACTCAAGTAACCCCAATTTTTACCATGGACGTTGGCCACAAATTTAATTTCCTAGGTTTCATGGTGATGAACCTAGAAATTAGGTTAAAAATATTTGAGGTTCTTTACATTTTTTTCTGTGACTATGGAGCAAAGAGTGCCATTAGCCTCTCTGCATTTGGAAGGTATTGCTGAACTGTGGTTTCAAAACACTTATGAAACACTATAAGGGGTGAGTTGGGACTCTTTTGTGGAAGATTTGTGCTCAAAGTTTGAAGAAATTTTTCTAGAAGATGTGGTTGGTTAAATCTTTAAGATCACACAAGATGATTCACTTGATAAATACATCACACAATTTGAAGCATTGAGGATTAAGGTGTTACAACAACATCCTCATGTGGAGGAATCATTTTTTATCTCAGTCTTTAGGAGTGGACTCAGACAGGAAATTAAACACATGGTGCATTTGTTGAAGCGCCAAAATTAGCAAAAAAACAGTTCATTTAGCTAAAGTGAAAGTTGTATATTTGGATGAATTGGATATCCAAAACCAAAACGCTACAACCAAAGCTTCTTTCACTCCAAATACTAAATCTATAGTCACTTACTCACCCTCACCTAAAGCAGCACCTTAACCATTAACCATCACCAATTATTCTCAAGGTTCTCAAAGCAATTCTTCACAGCCAATATCTATCACCACCAAAACAAATACCATACCACAAACTCTGCACCAGCAACTTCGAATGAATCATCCAACTCCACCATCAACATTCTTATCCAAAGAATGACTCAAGAAGAGATGCATAAGAAGAGAGAAAGAAATCAATGTTACTTTTGTTATGAACCCTATCAGAGGGTTCACAAATTTAAGAAGAAACAACATTTGTTTATGTTATTGTGTGAGGATGAAGAAGATGAAACTGAACAACCACTCAGCCCAGAACATCAAAACAGTGAAGAGAAATTGGGAATTGACAACTGTGTGGAACCTAGCATCACTCTAAATGCTATCACATGGGTGTGTGGATATCAAACATCGAGGCTAAAGGGTCAATATAAACATAATGTCATTAGTATGTTGGTGGATTCTGGTAGTACTCACAATTTCCTAGATGCAGTAACAACTAAGAGATTGGAGTGCATCACACAACCAACACATGAGATCAGGGTTACTGTTGCTAATAGAGACAATGTGGCTAGCTGTGCTCTGTGTGCAGTTTTTGAAAGGTCAATGTAAGGGCTACAATTTATGGCACCTATGAGAGTTATCGCTTTGGGTGGATGTGATGTGGTTCTGGGAGTCCAATGGCTAAAGACATTGGGTCCTTTTATGATGGAGTTCTAGCTTCTCACTCCCACTTACCAACTTCAAGAGAAGCCAATTGTGTTGCAAGGTATCAAAGAGGAAGGTGAGCTTAACATTTTTTATTGTAAGTCTCTTCAACAAATTTGCATAATGAGACCATGTTTGTAATACCTCGTTATTATTAAATATTTAATTACGATTAACGATATTTTAATTCGTTTACGGTGGTAGTGAAGCTATATGCTTAATTTTAAACAGCCGATATTAGTTCTTGGTATGACAACATGGGTTCATGGTTGAAGTGTTCTTTTTAAATTTTATTTTCTTGCAAGGGTTTTATTGCAATTATGCCATTTTCTTTGTGCTATGTGATAGAATTCTTATAGATATTTGCTAGTCAGTAACTTTCCAAGCAACGTGGCTTTCTTTTGTGATGTAGTCTACAGATGACTAACTGTTTTAGTTTTTGTGATCATTTCCCTTAGAACTTGCTTAATGGTGAAGGTGAAATCTGTAAGAAACCTCTTGGGTGTTTTTAATGGGTAAAAGACATTTTCCACCCTCCGACTATGGACAAAATACATTTTGCCCTTAATTTATGGAAACATACATTTTGCACCCCTGTCAGAGTTAAAAACTAACATCACACTAACGGAGGGACGAAAAGACATAATTACCCCCAGAGCTTGACGAAATTACTCAACTATAAATTTCATCTCCACCTAACGTTCTAACCCTAACAACCCTATCCTCTTTCCCTCTCTCATCCGCCTCTCTTCTTCTCCAACAACACTAGATCAGATGCACTCTCCCATCATCTCTTTCTCCGTCTGATGCGGAATGGAACCCGAGAACTAAGTCCACTTCTTGGTCTTCAGATAGCGGAACGCGAACAAGCACCTCGTTAGGCTTCACATCAATCTCGGGAACACGAACAAGCACATAGCGTAACTCCACAACTTCAGGTCCCGCGAATCGCGCTAGAAGAACAATAACAATACACCTCGACGTCGGTGAAGGGAGCCACCGCTCGGAGCCAGTCGCATCGTCAATCTGAGAAACCACTGCTACTTTCCAGATTGAAACGAAGAGCAAGGATCAGTTTCACGGTTTAAAGTCCGGAATTACCAAATCGAGAGAGAGAGAGAGAGATTCTTTGTCTAGACAACCTCTCTCATCGCCGACTTTAACGGCTGCCGGCAACAGGGTCGTGGTTCTGGTCGGACAAGGAAGGGGCGAGATCGAGGTTTGTCACAATCTTAATCTCAAATAATCGAATCGAAATCGACTGCTACCAGATTTGGGAATCGATGAAGGTTGTTCTTTGGTTAGGGCTCTACTGTTAGTTTTATGAGTACAGTTGGAACCCACTAGAACATTGAAGAAGCTTCTTCTTCTGCTTGAGGTATCCTTCAGGCTTAGTGTAAATGAGATGAAGCTCTTGAATTACATAGTCGGCTGAATCTTGAGAGGCTTGTGTTATGTGCTAGATGGGAGGAGGGTTTGCGCACATCGAATATATGCAATGTTAGATGGAAGGAGTTGTTCTTGAGATAGCTTCGACATACTCAAGATTTTTTTTATTCTACTCAGCTACATTTTCACATAGCTTGTATTCCAGATGGTGTTGGTGAGGTATCCTTTAGGCTCAGTTGTGAAGTAGCCACTTTACAACGAAATAGCACCAAAAGATTATTTTTTTCCTAATTAATGTGATGATCCTGATGCTTGAATACATGATTTCATTCAAAGTTGGCATAATTATAGTTTTTGGTGTGGTTGTTTTTGTTGGTGGTGGTGGTGGTGGGGATTTGGTGGTAGTGGAGGTGGTGTTCAAAAATACCAAGACTATGATGAATTCAATTCGAAAAAAAGGTGTGATTTGTCCACGATTTGTAAGGGTAAAATGGTCATAAAAAGTCAGTTTGCACCCCTCCACTAACGGATTGTATAAGAAGGGTGGTGTCTGTCCACCCTCCATCCGTTAACAAGGGTGCAAAATGTATTTTTCCATAAATTAGGGGGCAAAATGTCTGTTGTCCATACTCGGAGGGTTGAAAATGTCTTTTACCATTTTTTTATTGAAATGATGACAATGTTTAAGAAGAGACACATGGTTAGTATATTATACCTCCAAATTTATCAAGTTCAAATCATTGCGGTGGCCCATGCTTCCATAGTGTCTTATGGAGAAGAATTTTAGGTTCAAATGAGAAGAATTTACAATGGGTTTCGTCGAGCTAAATTAGTGAGTTCTTGTTCTTGACTTCAGATGAGCATAAGTTGGATGTCCATGTTGAAAAAACTCAATATTATCTGAGCTCGATAAAGATAGGGGAACTCTAATCTTTAAGTTTCCTACATTTAAAGTATATTTATGTATATATTGGTGGTGTGATTTTACAACTTAATATCATCTGGTGATTCATAAATCACGTTCTTTGTGCATTTAGTGCCGCATACTGATGTGTAATAACTAACTGTTATGTTAAGTAGATTTTAGATTTCTACGCCAGTGGTTAGACGGTACCTACTGGGCTGTTTGGCTCACCCCTCTATTTTTAGAGGTTGAGCAGGATTGGAGCAGATTGTAGCGTTGTTGCTAAAAAGTAGATCTTTATTTAAAATAGCATATTTTTAGTTGTTTTTAGCGATTTGTTGTAAACTGCTATTTTCACGAGATATTTATAAAATGTCAGTATTGATGAGAAGATGTAACTTTTAGTACTTTCTGTCACGTACCAATTTTTCAGAAATGTGAATGAAAATGTTGTTTCAGAGGGCTGCATGTCATGCTGGTTGAGTTTTTGGATGCCTGGAAGTGCCAGACTGGTTGATAATAATCCGCACATTTATCGAATGACCGAAACTTTTATAATAAATGTGTGACGGGTAGGCACAACTGGTATCAGAGCCGAGCCAAACCGGAGGTAGGGATAGTGTATCTGGGACTAGGCGGGTGTTTTGGCGGGTGTATGTGGCTGCTGTTGTACGAGTGGTACACACTTGTGAGCCACCACACTGTCGAGCTAGAGGTACACAGTCTAGTACTACTTGGGTTGTGGAGGTGATGAGACCTGGTGGTACATGACATTTTAAATTGAAAAATGAATTTCAGTCAAATTTTGGGCGAAATTTTTGTAAGTGGGGTGTTAATGATCAAAAGTTGCATGTTTTAGTAGATTAATGGGCTCTTCATGACTTGCTTGTATGTTTAATTTGTTAATATTATCCCAATTTCTAGACTCATGCTTGTTTTTTGTAGTTTTGTGTGTTTTCTCTTATTTGTAGGCAAAGACGTGCTTTGAAACACAAGAGGATAGCTAGGGAGAACTTAATTTGAAGAAATCAAGTGAAAAAGATGCCAAGATTGAAGACAAAGGACTAAAGTGCAAGCCAATCGAAGATTTTGGGACATTTTTTGAAGATTGAGAAGCAAAGAGGCCATATTGCAAGTTAAAAGTCAAAGTCAAGGGACAAAGTTAAGTTTTCTAATGTTTAGAGGGCTCAGGTGAAGAGATTTTAACAGAGTGGGGACCTAAATGGAGTTTTCTGAACTTCCCAATGGCTGCCTTGAAGCATTTCTAACGGATTACGGGTTTAGTTGCAATTTTCCCAACATTTTAAGAGGAGATGAAGGCTTTTTAAAAGACAACGGAAAATTTAGGGGGCCTTTCAGCAAATTCGGTCTCAACAGCTCATGATAGCGCTCCTCTCTCTCGCCCCGACAGGAGAAACACGTAACAAACCAAGCTAGCCTCCATGGAAGCTTCGTCAAGATCGAACCCATTCTTCAAAACCAACCCTATAATTCACCATATCGAATGAAAACGGTCCCAATCTTCTCCCCAGCCCAAGCTCTACCTCTCTCTTTTCTCAATTCGGCCCAAGACGCAAGGAATACAAAACCCCCCCAATTCACCTAGGGTTCTTGAAGCGGCTACAAATCAATGTTTCAGAGCTTTGGAGTTCAATTTGACGGTTTAGATGAGTTCTTGGAGGCCACGAAACCTAAAAGAGAGGTCTATATTAAGCTGATTCAAAGAAATCAAGGGGTTCTTCCACACACCTTCGGTCCACACACCTTCGGTTCTACCATTTTCAGCAACGGGTTACTTCACCCCTCTCTCTCTCTCCCTCCGATTTCACTCAATTCAAAGCTTGTTCTTGAGCTCCTGAGCTCTCTCTTGAGCATAATCAGGGCCAAGAACAAGAGAAAGAGGAAGAGGGGGAGAAAGGAGGTCGATTCTCATCTGTTTTGTGTCATCTATGTGACCTGTTGTGCTCTGTTTTGGGTTCTTTACTGTAGCAGCAGCAGCTGGGTCACTATAAGGTCCTATTTGTTTCAGTTTTTGTAGTTGAAGGATGTTAGGGTGATTTAGCTCTTCATGTTATAACTTAATCTTGTGTATTGGGTTGATTTTGAGATTAACTTGTGTACTCTTGAGTATTGAACTTGAAATATATGGACATCTATTTGATTATATTGGTGAAATCTCTTCTTCAACTCAATAGCATGAGTAGCTAGAACATTTGTTGGGTTAATTGATGAAGTTGTATGACATGTTGTGAGGTTTTCAATTGTTCTTCAAGTTTTCACAAGTTTGGATGTCGAGTTCATTGAATTCGTGTGTCGAAAGACAAATCTGAATTGTGGCTTGATCTTGTATATGGACTCACTCGGAGGAGTACATATCCTTGATGCTTGACATAAGTTGATTTTGGGTTTCGCTCTTGAATTCATGAACTAGACATTCATCTTTGCTTTAGAATCCGTGTTTCTTCACTTGATACAAGTTTTGGGTGTTGAACTTCATTTGCAAGTTCTCTAGCGAAATCAATTGACCCAACTTCACTTTCATATCGATTAGCTCTTTTGAATTGTAGTAGTATTGGTAGTCGTTTCCTTTGTTTCTTACTTGAATTCTCAAACTTGCCCCATCACTAGTGGTGGATTTGATAGCTTCGCAAGCTCTAAAGTCATTGAGAACTTGTGTTACTTGCTTTTGTTTGTCGTTTTCTACTCTCTACTCTAGTTTAGTAAGTCAAATTATTAACCATACTCTCCTTGTGGATTCGACTCCGGACTTATCCGGGTACTACTTAGAACGATAATCCTATACTTGGGATTTTCGTCGAACATGGGTAAGATTATAATACTGATAAATATTTAATCACGAAGTATATTACCGATATTTTAATTACGTTTACGGTGGTAGTGAAGCTATATGCTCAATTTTAAACAGACAAGATTATTTTGGTATAGCAACATGGGTTTATGGTTGAAGTGTTCTTTTTTAATATTTTTTTCTTGCAAGGGTTTTACCTCAATTATGCCAAGTTCTTTATGCTATGTGATAGAATTCTTATAGATATTTGCTAGTCAGTAGCTTTCCAAGCAACGTGGCTTTCTTTCATGATGTAGTCTATCAATGACTAACTGTTTTAGTTTTTATGATCATTTGCCCTAGAACTTGCTTAATGGTGAAGATTAAATATATAAGATACCTCTTGGTGTTTTTTATTTATTGAAAGACTAAAAACGTGTAAGAACAGACACGTGGTTAGTATATTATACCTCCAAATTTATCAAGTTCAAATCATTTTTGTTAGTGGGTCGTGCTTCCATAATGTCTTATAGCGAAACATTTTAGGTTCAAATGAGAAGAATTTACAATGGGTTTTGCCGAGCTAAATCAGTGAGTTCTTGTACTTGACCTAAGATGAGCAGAAGTTGGAGGTCCATGTTGAACAGACTCTGTATTGTCTGATTTTGATAGAGGTAGGGGAACTCTAATCTCTAAGTTTCCTATAGTTACAGTGTATTTTTGTATATATTGCTGGTGTAATTTTACAGCTTTATAGCCATCTGATTATTATATGGTGATTGATATAAATCACGTTGTTTGTGTATTTGGTGCTGCATGGTGATGTCTAATTACAGGCTCTTGTGTTAAGTAGATTTTAGATTTCTAAGCCAGCGATTATGCGGTACCTACTGGGCTGTTTGGCTCACCCTTCTATTTTACAGGTTGAGCAGGAATTGACCAGATTGTGGCGTTGTTGCTATATAGGTGAGTTTGATTTAAAATAGCATATTTTTAGAAGTTTTTAGCGATTTGTTGTAAACTGCTATTTTGACGATATATTTATAAAAAAAATTAATTTTGACGAGCTGATGTAACTTTTTAGTAATTTTTGTTACGTACCAATTTTTCAGAAATGTGATTGAAAATGTTGTTTCAGAGGACTGCGTGTCCTGCTGGTTAAGTTTTTAGATGTCTGGAAGTGCTAGACTGGTTGATAATAATTTGCGCGTTTATCGAATAATCGAATTTTTTATAGTAAATATGTGACGGGTCGTCACAATGTTAGTCTACCACATTAGCTCTGTGAATGACAATGACAGAACAGAGGTGATACCACAAGCTGTGCAGCATGTGTTACAACATTTTGAACAAGTTTTGGGGAACCAACATTATTACCTCTTCACTCATACCTTTGTAGTGCACAAGTAAACTCCAGGCCATACAGATAACCCATTTTGCAAAAAAAAAAAAAAAAAAAAAAAAAAAAAAAAAAGAGATTGAGAAGCAAGTGCAGGATACGTTGAAGGCTGGGGCTACCAGGATGAGCACTAGTCCCTTGACTTCACCTGCATTATTGGTCAAGAAGAAGGATCAGAACATCGAGGAAGTGTATTGATTACAGAGAGCTCAACAACGTCACAATTAAAGATAAGTTCCCTTAAACAATCATTGATGAGTTCCTAGATGAACTAGGCCATGCGACTATTTTCTCTAAATTGAATTTGAGATCTCGATGTCATCAAGTGAGAATGTTTGAACCAGACATTCCAAAAATAGCTTTCAAAACCCATAAAGGTCACTATGAATATTTGGTAATGTCTTTTGGCTTAACCAATGCTCCTTCAACCTTTCAAAGTCTTATGAATGAGGTCTTTAAACCCTTCGTGAGAAAGTTTATCGTGGCATTTTTTTTTATGATATCCTAGTTTATAGTGACAATTTGGAAGCTCATTTGGGACACTTACAAACTACATTAGCCACATTTTAACAACACCAATTGCTGGCTAAGATGTCAAAGTGTTCATTTGGTCAAGATTAACTAGAGTTCTTAGCCCACCTCATTTCAGTTGAAGGAGTGAGAGCTGATCCTACCAAGATTGAGAGTATGGTACAATGGCCTACACCTAAATTACTTAAAGCTTTGAGGGAATTTCTAGGTCTCACTAGTTATTACAGAAAAATTGTCAAAAATTATGGGGTGCTCAGTAAATCACTTATTGCATTACTCAAAAGGGGTATTTTGAGTGGAGTCCACAAGCTGAAGAAGCCTTGCTAACACTCAAACAAAAAATGGTTGAAACCCCAGTATTGGTAATACCAGATTACTCCAAGACTTTTGTTATTGAATTTGATGCTTCTTATCATGGTGCGGGTTATGTTTTGATGCAACAAGGTAGACCCTTGGCCTATTTCAGCAAAGCTCTGGGAGCTAACATTTTGGATGGTACACATATGACAAAGAACTCTTGGCCTTGGTGTTAGCTATGCAAAAATGGAGCTACCTACAGGGAAGAGCTTTTATCATAGCCAACGACCTTTTCAGTCCTAATTATCTCCTAGATCAAAGGATTTCCACCATGCTACAACATAAATGGGTGTCAAAAATGATGTGTCTAGACTACACCATTGTCTACAAGCCAGGGAAGTACAATATGGCTGCAGGTGCTCTCTCCAGATCTTGTGAACCAGATATTGAAGTAGCTTGTGCTTTGATTTCAGTTATCAAACCTAAGTCGAAGGAAGTGTTAACTGCTAGTTATGTGGGGGACACCAAAATCCAAGATATTCTCACACAACTTCTTATGCAACCTGGACCTATTTATCATTATTCATTCACCAATGACCTCTTACACTATAGTCACAGACCTTATGTGGGATCGACATACACTTTGAGGTCTCCGATTACGCAAGAATTACACCATTATGGAGTTGGAGGGCATTCTGGAATCAGAGGCACATACAAGAAAGCTTATCAGTATTTTAATTGGAACTGGATGAAGAGGGAGATCAAGAAGTGGGCCAGTGAGTGTGAGATTTTTAATGAAGCATGAAAATAGACTTTGTGGAAGGTCTCCCAAAATTTGAGGGCAAAGAGGTAATTTTAGTAGTGGTAGACAAATTAACTAAATATGCACATTTCATTCCTCTTGCTTACCCTGTAACTGCTCCTCAGATACCAATTATTTATTTTGAGCACATTTATAAGTTACATGGACAACCTGCAATCATTGTCTCAAATAGGGATAAGGTGTTTCTTAGTCACTTTTGGCAAGCCTTATTCACTAACATTGGTACCAAATTGCATCATTCTACTGCATACTATCCTCATACAGATGGTGAGACTAAGAGAGTCAATCAGTGTCTTGAATCTTACTTAAGGGGTATGACAAGTGACAGACCACTGAAGTGGCTAAAGTTGTTATCAATGGTTGAATGGTGGTATAATACTCACTTCCACACTAGCCTTCAAATGACACCATTTCAGGCTCTTTATCGGTATGTTCCTCCTTAGTTTTTCCTTCATCAAGCTACTAGCACTCATATAGCAGAAGAGGATGTGTTTCTCAAGGATAGATCAATGCTGGTCCAGCTGTTACAAGATAACCTTATTCAAGCTCAGAACAAAATGAAGTTGTATGCAGATAAGCACAGAAGTTAAAGAGAGTTCCAGGTTGAGAATTGGGTTTACTTGAGGTTACAACCCTACAGACATGCTTCCTTAGCTTTGAGAAGAAATATGAAATTGGCTCATAGGTTTTATGGACCTTATTTGGTACTAGAATGAATTGGTGCAGTGGCTTACGAATTGCAGTTACCCTCAAATGCCAAAATCCACAATGTCTTTCATGTTTCTTTGCTCAAGAAGAAATTGGGGGACTCCAATCTTTTATCTCATACTCTGCTTTTGGTAGGTCCAGAAGGCCAGCTACTTGTCCAACTTGTGGCTATTTTCGACAGAAGGATGATTAAGAGGCACAACAGTGGTGTTAAATAAGTTTTGGTGCAACGGTCTAGCTCTCTGCCTGGTGATGCAACTTGGGAAGATTGGACTTCCATCAATGCCAAATTCCCTAATTTTAAACCGTAAGGTTTTGGCAATGGAGGGGGTATTGTCAGGAAGGAGAAGAGAAATATTGGAAATGAAATGTGCCAGGTTACTGGTCATTTGGTAATTACTTGACCAAATGAACAGTGTTTCTTAATAGAGCAGCTGTCGTCCGATTAGAAGAAGAGGAGAAGCAGGTGCCTTTGGATGAGATGGACGTTGAGGATTCAAATCCACAGCTGGAATAAGTGGAACACCATCGTTTTGGAAGAGTCCGTTAAGTTTAAGCCTTTTTTTCGTTTATTTTATTTACGCCGTTAGCCTTTGTCATTATTTGTGTTTTAACATTTTTACCCCGGTTTGTTACATGGGGAATTTTGAGGCTGTTACAGAGATATATTCTCTGGATGAACGTTGGGGAAGCATAGTGAAAAATTTTGAAGAAATTTTGTTGTGTTCTTGTTGATTCGATCTAAGTCTGCGAAAACATAATTTCCGAGTGAAATTGGGAGGATTCAACTTTGATTCGACGTTTATCAGGCTGGGTCCTGACACCTTATTAACCTCCTCTCCCACCTCCTATGTCCTCCCTAGCCGATTCCTCTACCCTATAAAACGTCACCACCACTGTAAGTTGTCTCTGCCCCCATGAATTATGTAATTGAGAACAACATCAATATTTACGAGTAAGCATATGGGATTAGGTTCATTTAGTGTGCATTGTGGATTGGAGTTTTCTCTTCATTAGCTACCACTCCAATATTTGCAGAGAGTGAAAGGTGGAATCTGGGCCATCTACAGATGCTTCATGTGCTACTCCTTGTTCATCCATTCAATTGACAGTTTATGGTACTTTTTCTACTCTTTAGGTTTTTTTGTAATTTTCTTTTCTTCTATTTTCCCGTCGAAACACGGTATACTTCGTCTTCCTTCTATATTTTTTGTTCTCTTCGTCACGTCATTGACTCATTGCTCGTGTAATTGCTTTGTTTCTTCCATAACTATATCTGCAGGTAGTGTCCTACATGGGGGAAGACAAGTGTATACAGGGTAGTTACCTCCAGGTTTGATGCAAGTTTGATTTGCTTTTGCCTTCATTGCCAATCAATAGCAAGTCTACGCCTTCAATCAATTACATGTGGTGATTTTAATTAAGGATTCTTTATTTGAACCTGCAATATTTTCGTGTTCTGCCCACTTATTATTATTATTATTATTATTATTATTATTATTATTATTATTATTATTATTATTATTATTATTATTATTATTATTATTATTATTATTATTATTATTTTATGTTCTGCGAATTATCTGTTGTTATTCTTATTTTTAGAATAAATAAATAATATTATATGCATCAAATAATGTATAATTTTAAAATTTGGTCTAGCTTTGTTCATTCAATATCTCAGTTCTTAAGAAGTTCAAGCAACTTATGTACCGTATGGAGTTTGAGAACACTCGGTCAACTTGCCTCCATAGTTCCTCTCCAGGCAGTTTTGTTAGCTTTGGTTTAGAACTTGGACAAGTAACGAAGATTAGACTAAGATATAATGATTTGTTACTTTAGTTGCAATCTCACTCCATATTTTGTTTTCACTGTTTTTGAACAAATACTCTGTATCTTTTAAACTCATGAACAATCACTGTTCTCAATTCCAATGTAATAGTGATGCTGAACCATAAAATGTTGAAGAATAATTTTAGAAGTTGATTTCACAAAAATGTCATCCACTTAATGAGTAATTGTTACAAAAACTGTATCAATAAATCTAAGAATAAGAAAGAATATGTATTAATTACTCTCTTTTTTAACTCTATGATGTCAAGTTAATTTAAAAAAATGAAGTAAAAGTTTACTGGATAAATGTTGAATAATTTTGAATTTCATATGGGTTGTATCAATATGTTCCGATAGGTTTATAAATTGTATGTTCAGATCTCTTACAAATATTCTCAGTAATATTACACGCTTGCATAACATTTTAATGTCTTGGGTTTAAAAGTTTCAAGCAAGGCTCCATTTATTTAATAGTTTACAACTTCATTTTTTTTAGATCTTTTTGTCCTTTTAGCCAAAAGAATGTTCATTATATTGCTTCTATTTCATTTCTTAAAGAAATTTTATAAGGACCAAACAATAAGATATTTTGTATAGACAAAATTATAAGAAAATTTTAAGTTGCCAAAAAGTAACTTTTTTTCTTCACAAAGTCATTTCAAGCATCCATATAAACATAAACATAAGCACATGCATAAGCACCCTGCATGAGCGTTGGAAGCCCCTGAATGTGGTCATGGGTTCAACCCGGTTGACGACAACAAACATTTAAAAAAAAACACACATAAGCACCATTAAATCAGAATCCTGTTTTTTCTTTTTTTTTTTAAAAAAAAAGACAAATTTTCTTTAAGATAATTTAGAAAAAAAAGAGAAAAGTCATATTTCCAACGCCTAGAAAGGAAGATATATATATATATATATATATATATATATATTTTGCATAGTGTTGAACTCTTTTAAAATAATAGTTATCTTCTTAGAAACCCCCACTTTAATCGTATTTTAACTTCTAAAAATTAACTTTTGTTGGGAATCCAAGGTGTCTTGAATGTACTTGGGCTTGGCGAGGAGTTGGCGACGAAGAGAGGTCAAGAAACAAGGCGAAGCGGAGGATCAAGACGAAGGAAAGGAAGTTAAAGAAGAAGCAGCAGTTCGACGGGTCTGGAACAGTTCGACGGGTCTGGAACAGTTCGACGGGTATGGGAACAGTTCGATAATGACGGGTCCGAATAGTTCGACAGGGCGGCTGAATATTGTTTCCTTGTTCGTTTTGGTAACTTCTTTGTTTCTTAGGCACCAAGTCGGTATCCTAGGCCTATATAAGGACCTAGGGTCGTGGCTTACTGGTGTGGGTTGTCACTATGGCCTTTGGCCATAGTGTGAGTTTTATTCGTGGTGTTTCTCTATAATAAACGACGTTTTTGGGTCGTGGAGGTAGCTAGCATCGTGCTAGTGAACCACGTTATATCTGGTGTGTTATTGTGTTCTTGTTTCGTTCGATTCATCGTTCTCTAAGCTATGCCCGGATCATAACAAACTGGTATCAGAGCTTAGGTTGCGGTATTCCAAGATCAAGGTGGAGCTATAGGGTTCGGATTTCACAATCCGTGAAAATCATATCTAGGGTTTCGGATCAAGGTGGTGCACGCATTCGGGGGTTACAGAATTGTAAAAGGAGCTGCAGAAAAGATGACCGGGGGGATGACCATGATCGACAAGTTCACGGGGAGAAACAGCTTCAGCTTACGGCAGATCAAGGTACGTGCTTTGTTGAAGCAGCAAGGCTTGTGGTTGCCATTGGCGGAAGATAAAGAGGGGGCTTATACAACCACCACTCTTGAGTTTGCGTCTCAGCAAGAGGGGATGCGACAGAGGGAAGCATATGGGGGTTCAGACAGTCAGAGTTCCGGCGCCACGATGGCGGCCAAGGGAAGTTGCGCTGACGTATGTTGAAACGGTTGTAGATACTGCTTTATGACATGGCAGATCTGGGCCACGTGGCGACCATCCAGCACACCATATTGTGCTCCACACACACAGGATCACCAGCCGAGCTGATCCATGTGGGGGCTGCGAGACAGAGCCCTCGCATACCACTGCACGGGACTTGTAGGGACTTGTGGTTTGGAGGCTAGGGTAAGCCCTGTCGCGTGCGAGCCAAGCCCGCGCGCGACCTTTAGTAACTGTTTTGAGAGATCTTTGGCACGAGCTCCCTAGACCCGGTCAATCCGGTCAAACCCGGTCAACCTCGTAACGGTTCCGGTACTCACGCACCACGTGCTCTAACGGTTCCTATATACTCGGACGAACGTGCCGTTATGGTTAAGCTAATTAAGCCGCCATTAATGGGCGCATTAACCACACTACAACGGTCACGTTCTCCAGTATAGAACTTCTGGACCGCAACCTAAGCTCCACCTTCTCTTCCATCTGGAAGAATTTGGTGTAGAACTTCTGGACCATGTCGTCCCAAGTCTTCACAGATCCGGGCTCCAACGTCCGGTACCATTTGTATGCAGCTAACGATGTATATATACTGGAGAACCTGACCGTTGTAGTGTGGTTAATGCGCCCATTAATGGCGGCTTAATTAGCTTAACCATAACGGCACGTTCGTCCGAGTATATAGGAACCGTTAGAGCACGTGGTGCGCGAGTACCGGAACCGTTACGAGGTTGACCGGGTTTGACCGGATTGACCGGGTCTAGGGAGCTCGTGCCAAAGATCTCTCAAAACAGTTACTAAAGGTCGCGCGCGGGCTTGGCTCGCACGCGACAGGGCTTACCCTAGCCTCCAAACCACAAGTCCCTACAAATCCCGTGCAGTGGTATGCGAGGGCTCTGTCTCGCAGCCCCCACATGGATCAGCTCGGCTGGTGATCCTGTGTGTGTGGAGCACAATATGGTGTGCTGGATGGTCGCCACGTGGCCCAGATCTGCCATGTCATAAAGCAGTATCTACATTAGCCCCCTTTCTGCGCGTGAAGGCTCGTAGCTGTATAGGCTTCCATGCGCGGAAACCAACATGCGCGTCGTTGCCACGCACCAATTCAAATACGGGTAAGTTCAGCCCCCGTGCGTGTCATTATGACCTAAAACCCCTAGAGTCGTGCCGTCTGACCTTTAGGGTTTTAGGCGTGACGTCAGCCCGTCCTGTGATTGCGCGATACGACGGTGACGGTTGCGATTCGACTACTGAAGGGACGCAACCCTTCATTCTTTTGGATAAATACCTTGTATCCCATTATTGCAAAGCATCACTTCTTTCTCTTAAAGTGAATGGTATCCGGAGATCTTCGAGAGCAGATCCAGATAATCAATCATCAGTTCAGGACTGCAAATCGTATTCTTCAATTGTGCATATCCAAGCAGGCTTCAAGGAAACAAGGTTGGCCTCGTTTACTTTTTTTTTTTTTTTTTTTTTTTTTTTTGATTTTAAAATTCCGGCGTTTGTCTTGAACTGCGTTGAATCTGTAAACTCATGAAATCTGTGAAGAGGCTTTGATCTTTAAACCCGCTTCGCTTTACTCTTTCGACGATATTGGATCTTGCAACTACCCAATTTCTGAAATCGGCACCGGAACTGTTTGCATTCCTTTGCATAAGTCTCGAATTCAAAATTCAAACTGAAGTGTGGTATTTCTCCCCCCCTTTTTTTTTTGCCCTTTCGCAGGAATGGCCAAAACAAGAGTAACCAGACCCGTCAAGGAAGACGAAGAGATGCCGGAGCTTCCGCAGGCTTTGTGGCGAAAAGCCCCCTTTCTGGGTGGGAAAGATTTTTACCACGCGAGGGTGAAGGCGAAAAGGATGCCTGATCCTGTTCCCGTTGAGCGGTTGTTGACACTGACTCGCCCAGTTAACTCAGCCCTGCTCGAGTTAGTTGGCTCCGAGGATGTGGTTCGATTGGGAATCGAGAATGGGCACTTCCCATACACTGCGATTTCTACTCAGGCGTTTGTCCAGAAGTTGGACTATATGGATGAATGGACTGACCACGTGTTGGGTAATTACGCCGAAACTCTCGACGAAGCCGGCATTTTCTTCGCTGTTCATGCTATGAAGGGTGCTGCCGTGAAGCTGGATCAGTCCATGCTTCTAGACCTTCTGTCCCGCTATTCGCCTGCGACTCACACGTTTCACTTTGCTGAGTTCGAGGCTGCCCCCACGCTCGAGGACGTTCAAATGCTGTATGAGCTTTCCCCCATGGGCGAGGTGGACCCCTTGGGTCACTTAAGGACATCTGCGGAATTAGCCTTGTACGCGCAAATGGAGGAGTGCCTAGCAGAGGTAAAGAAAATCTCCACTCGGTGGACCAGTACAAAACCTCTTCCGAACTGGCAGCTGGTTGATACATCTGCGAAGAATACCTGGAACAAGTGGTTGCAGTATTTCTTCCGAGACTATGCGAGCAGCAGCATTACTAAGAAGCTTTTGAGCAAGAACCCCAAAGCCGAGAATTACGTAGAGGGCAAGGGTTATCATCTGACCCTTTGCGCCTTTCTTTGTGCTTGGCTGTCGAGGTTTCTGATTGATGGTCACCCTCATGACGGGGTCTTCTACCATGTGCTGCCACTTGCGGTGAGGCTCGCTCTTGGCCAGAGAGTCGCACTTGGACCCTTGGTCTTGGGTACGTTGTATTATAGGCTGGACCAGCTGGTTCTGGCGATGAGGGAATCGCGCGGTCGTCTGGATGTTCTGACCTTCGTCAATATCAGCTTTCTGACAATGTGGGTTTTTGAGCGCTGGCCATCTTATGCACCAACTCCCCTCCCACTTGAGAAGTGGTGTCCCCCAGGCGAGACGAAAGCGCTCAACAGCGGAAGGGCTGCGAGATGGTTTGGAGCAAGCAACACCAAGTGTACTTGGAGCTTGATATGCGACAAGCGAAGGGAGTTCACTGCCAGGCCTTACGCCACACGTGTTGAGAATGTACGGTGGTTTCCAAAGCTATACCCCTCCGAAGGTATGGTCTTGTCAGAAGACCTTCTTTTTGAAAAGGGGCCGCATTTCCACGAGCGCTATCGTGAGTTCTTTTGCTGGTGTCTGCGAGGTTCTCTTCCTGCGCTTGCAGAGCACATTCGTGAGCTCGCGCCACGATATGAAAGGCTTACAGTGGATGTTGACCCCACTCGGGTCTCTCCTCAGTTTGGTTTCGATGCGGTGGCCCCATCAATCTGGCCCCAGTCTATCGTTAGAGGGTGCTACAAGCGCTTGCTGACAAAGGAGTGCAAGACGGTCCTCATGAGCAATCTTCCCTTTGAGCAGCCTGCGGGAACTCGCAGGGGTGGTTGTTCCCAGAACTGGATCGCATATTGGATTGCCCAGCAGACGAGGATGGAGACGGAGGCGGCGGCGCAGCCAGGAAGGGCCCCCTTGATCAAGAGAAACTCTTTTCCGTTTCGTCCCAATTGCAGTTTGAGCGAGTCTGAGTACGGTTGCTACTCGTTGTTGGACCGCGAGAATCATTTGTGCCCCGATTTCATTCTGAAGGAGCAGGTCGATGCAATCAAGAAGGGTGACACGCAGGTCATCAAATATAGCAAGGCGTTTGCTGAGGTAAGCAGTTTCCTTGTGTGCTTTTAAGCTCTTTGATTTGCTTGCACTGACGCTTTTCACTCTGTATCGTCCAGTGTCATGTGCGGAGGTTCGCAGCTGGTGACCGTTCCAAATCGCTGGTGGATACCATTGTCGCCACCCGAAGGAAGGGGGAGTCGTACCGTCTAGCATGGAGGATGGACGCTGAGGTCGAGACAAAGGTTCGCACAGTCATGAACACTTTCGCTGACTCGCTGATAGACAACCCTCAGGCTCCGTCTCCTCCTAGGGATGACCCGTCCCCTCCGGCAACTGTGGCGCCGAGATTGAAAAGATCTAGGCAAAAGGGAATTACGATTTCTTCCCCTAGGAGCGCTCCAGCTTCGCCCCTAGTGAGGTCCCTTTCTGTCAAGGACAAAGGCAAGGGTCGTATGCCCGGCAAGGTGCAAAAAGATCTCGCAGTTGAAACCTTCGTTCCTTTCAACCAAGAGGAAGAGGAAGAGAGGCAGGAGCCCCAAGCAAGCAATGAAGAAGAAGAAGAAGGAACAGTTGTGATGCGCGAGGAAGAGTCAGGAGGTACTTCCGCCGCATTTTCTTGTCCTTTATCATAACTTCCATGCAGTTCTTTTCTTTGAACCCATTGTGCATTCGCAGATGATGATGATGAAGCCGTTGGTGGCTTTGTGGCCAAGAGGCAAAAGAGGGATGCCCATTCTGGTGTTTCGGATGATCCAATAAGCGAGGATGTTCTTGCTGAGTCCCGGAGGACAGCCGCGGAGGCTGCTGAAAGAAGAAGGCAGCGAGAGGAAGAGGAGCTCGAGCGTGTGAAGCAACGGAGCCTCGAAGAGCAGCATGTCGACGACTTAGTGCGTCCAGTTGGCGAGGAAGACGAGCTTCCCGAAGAAGTTGCTCCTCATGCAGAGGAAGAAGACGAGGTTCCCAAAGGGGATGCAGCAGAGCTAGAGCAAGTCCAAGCAGACTTCACAGAGATCGCGGGTGGCGATAAAGGTGAGATCTTCAATCTCGCAGTTACTTATAGAGATGTAATTGTGGGTGCGTTGAAGCACGGTGTGTCAAAGCCTGACATTCGCCGTTGGTTGGTAAGCAAATGCGGAGAACCCTCAGGTAATCATTTTGAGTGATATGTATGTACTAAGCTGTAACCATTTGAGACAAAGCCATGACTGGTTTAATCGCATCCCAGGTCACGCCCCTCTTAAAGACTTGCTTAGTGAGGATACACTGATAGGGCACGGTTCCACGTCCCTAGTGTATGATGAGGATACCTCAATCCCACCTTCGCGTGGAGGTGCTTATTCTTAGCTTTAGAAAAGATAACGAAGTAACTTATAACACAAATTACCTCATATTATCGCATTTTGACATCGCAGGTCATGCTGAGGAACCTGAGCTGGAGCAGAGAAGCCAGACTTCTGCATCCCATGTTCCAATTTCGAGCTCCCATACCGAGAAGCCCGTCGCAGCTGCTGGACACGCAAGTGAGCATCTCGAGGATGTCATTGAACTCTCCGATGATGTCGAAGCTGATGCCGTGCCGATGGACGAAGGTGTCCGTACCGGTGGTGAGGAGGAAAGGACAAGTGATGCCAATATTTTCGCATCTGATAGTGTCTTCCGTCCAGCGACTTCGGTTGTGCCTCCGGCGATGACTGAGCCAGAAACACCTATTCCTGCGTGGAGCATTTGGGGCTCGCAGGTTGGGAATGTAACCGCAGCTGGTGCAGCCTACACTCTTCCTCCTAACTATGAGAGTTTGGAGCTCGCAGCGGATAGGAGAGCCATGGAGCGAGGGCAGTCTTCGAACAACCCGGTGGCTCGCATTCCCTCTATTCATGAAATTCTGGAAGGCACTGGTAAGCAGAGATTCATCATTCGCACGTCGCATTATTTGCTTGCGAGTTTTGACCTCATGACTTGTTTTTGATGTCTCAGGTTTGAAGCAAACCGATGTAGACTGGGTGGTTCGAATGCGCCTCAGATACCCCCGATCGTTCGTGAGGTGTCTGGAGATCAGTCCTTTTGACAGGAGACTATTCCTTACTGAAGCCATCTGGATACTAGAGCAGCTGTGTGCGGCTACACCTGCGACCATTTCGGCCCAGAGTGCCGAATTGCTGTGTGGCATGTGCCAAAATCTCGTTCTCAAAGTCCAAGGCAGACTTGGTTTCAAATTTCTCAAGGACAGAGTTACACTGATTCGCGCAGCTGTAACTTTGAATCTCGGGCACCAGAATCTCGCAGCTGAGATGCAGAAGGTGGAGCAGCAGAAGCAAAAGGTTGATGAAGCTTTGAAGCTGTATCAGGAAATGAACGCCAAGTGCGAGCAACTAAAGCAAGAAGTGCAACAAGTGGAGAGGCTGATCGAGCAGTTCGAGCCCCAGGACTCCTTAGTCAAAAATTTGTTTTGACTTTTCGAATCTTGAAAAGAAAACAGGAAATGGTTGAGGCATTAATGTAATATTTTGAAACATTAATGTAATGTTGCTAGGGTTTCTCCCCCTTCTTTTTTTAACAACAAACAATGAGTTTGCCCGTTTTGCCCCTTTCGGGATTTGATTGGACATTTCTGTGCATATCCAATTATGACATCAGCAATTGATTCTTTGCTTGATTTTCGCGCTAATTTCTTGGCAGATAAGCACGCTTCCGTTGGGAAGTCCATCCGAATCATGACCATCCGTCATTTATTAGGATACGCAACCGAATCGTCGTAGCCTTTAGTAGGGTAATTGATTGTTACCGCTTTTCAAGGCGTAAGTGATTGAACTTACCCTCTTTTTGAATTTGCTGACTCATCTTAAGCAACCGAAGAGTCTCCACAGGGCCTATATAAACCCCATCCTTGCCATTTGGGTTCTTCATCCCAAACATGTGCTTTGCCGTGAGTCCTTACGACTGCTGGCCTCAACGCTTGCTTTTCGTTGATTCATGGCAACTTCAAGTTTTGAATCCTGAGTTTGCGCTTTGTGCTATAGAAATGGTTTCCAAGATCCACTTTATGAGGCTTATTGCTGTTTATAACCATCATAAAGAGGATGCAGATAATACCTTATGTGTATTCGAAGAAATTTCTTCGTGTATTATGTGTGCAGGTCATGTTTCCGGCCGCCTCGTGGCGAGGTGCAGCGCCGTAGTGACCGTGCTACCGTCTCGTAATGAACGGCGTGATTCTCCTCCAGCATCCCTGGAGGAGAACTCATTGCCCCCACGTTCTTGAACTCAGGGTTGTAAACCGCTGCGTTCATCCCCGTCTACAAGGAGCCCTTGCCCGTTGGAGCTTCTGCTTGCAGTTTGATCGCTGGAACCGGTGGTTCCTTGGGAAAATGTTATGGGGAGCATATCTGACAATGGTCTTGTCGGATAGCAGAATGTCGAGCGTATGGTTTCATGTGGCTCTTTTTAGAGCGAGATCCCCTTTGCTACAGATGTCACCCACAGATTTGGGCATCATGTAGCCGGCGCTTGAAGCCAGGGCGGTTCATTCTTTGCAGTCCGGGTTTCCGTACCGTGTCTCTGCTGGCTGATCAGCCATTTTTCGAATGTATTGTAAGCCATGTTGGCTGTGTAGTTAGATGCGAGCTTTTCGCTTGTAAGCTGCTATCTAGATAGATAAATTGTAAGTCATTTGACTCGTAATGATAAATAGCTTTTGTATCATCTGTTCTTTGCAACGAAATACAATTTCGCATGCGTTTCGGCTTGTTTTTGCCTTGCATAATGACATGTAATGATTTCACATATGCGATGTCAACTTGCAAATGTTTCGATAGATCATTCGATATCGTAACTTCGCAGCAGTGCCATCTTGACGGATGGGCTTGTAGTTGGTCGTTGTAAATCGTATGAGATCACGTTCGCAACGTTGTTATCGTTCCAGATAATTTTCCAGAGATCAATTAAGATCGTTGAGCTGTGCAATATTGCTATCATAGAAGATAGGCTTTGTTTGAGATTGTTTCTCGCATAAACTGCTTATCATGGCAGACAGATCTTTAGAAGATCTAATAAGATGATTCTGCACTTGCGTTGCCATCATATCAGACGGGTTTGGATAATTAACCAAAATTACTTTGCGTATAAATTGCTATCGTAACAGATAGGCTTGAGAAGATCATTATAAGATCGCATCTGTTAGAACCTGCTATCCTCAAGAGATAGGCTTTAGACGATCGATTGAGATCGTTTTTGTATTTCGCTGCTATCGCAAAAGATAGACTTTGGACGATCATGTAAGATCGTATTTGCTTTTGGGTGCTATCGCAAGAGATAGGCTTTAATGATCACTTAAGATCGCATTGGTGTTCGATTGCTACCATGAGAGATAGGCTTTAAATGATCACTTAAGATCGCATTTGCGTTTGTTGCTATCGTAGAGACAGGCTTTTAATGATCACTTAAGATCGCATTTGTGTTTGTTGCTATCGTAGAGATAGGCTTTAGATGATCAATTAAGATCGCATTTGCGTTTGGCTGCTGTCGTAAGAGACAGGCTTTAATGATCAATTAAGATCACATTTGTGTTTGTTGCTATCGTAGAGATAGGCTTTAGATGATCAATTAAGATCGCATTTGCGTTTGGCTGCTGTCGTAAGAGACAGGCTTTAATGATCAATTAAGATCACATTTGCATTGGCTGCCATCGTAGGAGATGGGCTTTAGATGATCACTTTAAGATCGCATTCACGTATAGCTGCTATCGTAAGAGATAGGCTTTTAGATGATCGATTAAGATCGCATTTGTATTGGCTGCCATCGTAGGAGATGGGCTTTAGATGATCGATTAAGATCACATTTGCATCGGCTGCCATCGTAGGAGATGGGCTTTAGATGATCACTTTAAGATCGCATTCACGTATAGCTGCTATCGTAAGAGATAGGCTTTTAGATGATCGATTAAGATCGCATTTGTATTGGCTGCCATCGTAGGAGATGGGCTTTAGATGATCGATTAAGATCACATTTGCATCGGCTGCCATCGTAGGAGATGGGCTTTAGATGATCACTTTAAGATCGCATTCACGCATAGCTGCTATCGTAAGAGATAGGCTTTTAGATGATCGATTAAGATCACATTTGCATTGGCTGCCATCGTAGGAGATGGGCTTTAGATGATCAGTTAAGATCGCGTTTGCATATAGCTGCTATCGTAAGAGATAGGCTTTAGATGACCGATTAAGATCACATTTGCATTGGCTGCCATCGTAGGAGATGGGCTTTGGATGATCAGTTAAGATCGCGTTTGCATTTGCTGCTATCGTAAGAGATAGGCTTTGATGATCAATTAAGATCGTGTTTGCATTTGCTGCTATCGTAAGAGATAGGCTTTGATGATCAATTAAGATCGTGTTTGCATTTGCTGCTATCGTAAGAGATAGGCTTTGATGATCAATTAAGATTGTGTTTGCATTTGCTGCTATCGTAAGAGATAGGCTTTGATGATCAATTAAGATCGCGGTTGTATACTTTGCTATCGCAGCGAATAAATCATTGTTAACAGTGATACCAAATAAAATAGAGCAATAAAGGCGACTAGAAGTATGAACTTCTCATTTGGGAGAATTCTTTTATTATAATGCCTTCATATGGAAGAGATAGAATTACAATCCTCTCATATGGGAGAGGAGATTGCGTCAATCGTATCCGCATGAGATATTAAGCAACGTTATCATAAAACGTATGAAATAAGAGAGGTCAAGGATAGTACTTCTTGATCCAACGCATGTTGACTGAGCTTGGAGTCGAGGTTGTGCCGTGCAACCTTCGTATGCTGCAGTAGCCACTATCGAAGACTTCTGTGACTTCGAAGGGTCCCTCCCAGTTAGCTGCGAACTTTGGGTGGGTTGCCTCTCGCATGCAGTGGTCAGATGCGCGCAAGACCAGATCGCCAACTGCGAAATCCCGCCGCTGGACTGTCTTGTTATAGGCGCGAGCGATTCTTTCTTGGTACCGCTTGTTAGTCCTTTTGGCTTGTTCTCGCTTTTCTTCCAGCAAGACTAAATCATGATCGCGTTGGTTTTCGTAGAGTGCGTGGAAGGCCAGCCTTGCCGAATTGACTCTGACCTCCGCAGGTACCACAGCTTCGGCCCCATAACATAGTAGAAATGGCGAGGCCCCTGTGGGTGTCCTTGGAGAAGTTCTGTAGGCCCACAGAGCTATGTTAAGAGAGTCGGCCCACTTCTTGTGGTCATCTGCGACCATCTTGCTCAGAATCCTCAGCAGCGTTTTGTTAGTCGCCTCGGCTTGCCCGTTTCCCTTTGGATAATAGGGGGTAGAGCATATCTGCCTGATATTGTACTCCGCAAGTTTTGTAGCCACCTGACGATTAACAAAAGGAGTACCGTTATCTGAAAGAATAGTATTCGGGATTCCGAACCTGCATACGATGTTTTCCTGGATGAAGTTGACCACAGCCAGCGCGTTTGCCGTCTTCAGTGGTATTGCTTCCACCCATTTGGTGAACAGCTCGGTTGCTGTGAGAATGAAATGGTTCCCATGTGACGTTGGTCGGATGGGGCCGATGAAGTCCAAAGCCCATGTGTGAAATGGCCATGGCGTTCCTAATGCATGTAGATCCACAGCAGGAGCGTGCACTAGGTTCCCTTTGAATTGGCATTCTTGGCAGCGTCGCACCTTGGTGCGGCAATCGACTTCCATCGTGGGCCAGAAGTATCCGATTGAGAGGACTTGTCTGCATAATTTCGCACCTCCCTGATGTTCCACCTGATGAGATAGATCCATGACTTCTTGTGCTTCCCTATCGTCTAGGCATCGCAGCAAGTTGCCCTCGTGACCTTTTCGCCAAAGCAGGTTTTCTTGAACCACATATCGAGAAGCTTTCCTCCTCAATTTATCTGCATCTTTTCTCGATTCGGGTACAGTGCCCTTGGTGAGGAATTCAAACAATGGCTTTCTCCAGTCTGTGTCGTCATCGATTAGAGCGACAAGTAGAGAATCTTTGATTAGTGCGCAACTTTCGCACTTCCCTTGTATCAGGGCTGCGGCTGTAGACATGCTTGGCCAATGGATGCCATATCTCTGAGCTTTCCTGTAGATTGACACCTCGCTTTCTCCGCAAGCGTGTTGGTGAATCTTTTCCAGCAGCTGTTGTCCCTCTTGCTCGGAGACACATCGCATGAGTATTCCTCCGGGACCCTTGTAGTAAAGGGTGTTGTCGTGGATACAATATCCTTTCGTGAGTGCCCAGCTCTCGCTGCTGGTGCCTTTCGCAATGGCTTGCAGGATTGCTTTTCGCCAGTCTGCGTCATCCATGTGTTCGTCGTCGCACGCATCTTCTGTTAATGCCGACGACGTTCGCACTTCGATGGAAATCCTCGCGGGGCATTTGTCTATGCTGACCTTAGATCCTAGCGTTGCTAAGGCGTCTGCATGCCTGTTGTCCGCTCGGGGCTTGTGCTCGTATTTCACGTCGCAGAATTGCTGCATCAGCTTTTGCACTAGAGTGCGGTATGACAGGAGGTTGATCTCCTTTAAACCATATTCGCCCGAGGCTTGCTTAACAATCAGTTTGGAATCTCCCATGACCGTTAAGTTGTTCACTTCTAAAGCTTTCGCCGCACGGAGTCCCGCGATAAGAGCCTCGTATTCCGCCTCGTTGTTCGTGACTGCGAAATTGAGTTTTGCGGACATCTGTATGACTTCTCCGTCGGGCTTTGTCAAGACTATCCCAATGCCCCCGCCTTTTCTGGTTGACGAACCGTCGAAGTGGAGGGTCCAATAGGGCACGTCAATCGCGTAGATTTCAGGGCCTTCGAGTTCTTCCTCGATCACGGGTTCGTGACTGTTGTCGGGGAACTGTGCCAACAGATCTGCTACCGCCTGCGACTTGATCGCTCTTGGCTTCACGCATGTGATGTCGTATTGAGAGATGGTCATATACCATTTCGCCAATCTCCCGCCCGGAGTAGTGTGAGTTAGCAAGTATCTTATGGGGTCGCTTTTGGTGACCACCACTACTTTGTGCGATGCAAAATAGTGTCTCAACTTCTCTATTACAAAGAATAAAGCAAGGCAATGACGTTCGATGTCTGTGTACCTTGATTCAGCAGGCTGCACAATGCGAGAGATGTAATAGATAGGCCTCTCTTGGCCCTCATATACCTGGGCCAAGAGTGCTCCTATAGATCTCCTTGTTGATGTAAGATATAGCAGCAGCGGTGATCCCAGTTGAGGCGCGATCATAATCTTTGGGGATGTAAGTATCTCCTTTAGTTTTTCAAATGCGGCTTCGTGGTCAGGAGCCCAGTTGTACGCGGCGTCCTTCTTGAGGAGAGTGCTGAAACAGCATGTGATTTCGGCGATTGCTGGGATGAATCTCCGCAAATATGATAATTTTCCCAAGAATGTTTTCAAGGCGCTTTGGTTGTGAGGTGGCGTCATGCTGGTGATGGCTGACACTTTCGCAGGGTCAGGCTCGATCCCTTGGCGATGGACCACGCACCCCAAAAACTTCCCCGAGGTCACGCCGAATGCGCATTTCATAGGGTTCATTTTCAGTTGAAAGCTCCTGCATCTGTTGAACACCTTTCGCAGGTCTGCAAGGTGATCTGCTTCATGCCTGGATTTGACTACCAGGTCATCCACGTAGAATTCCACTTCTTTGTGCATCATGTCATGGAATAGAGCCATCATGGCCCGCTGATAGGTTGCGCCTGCGTTCTTGAGACCGAATGGCATTACCGTGTAGTTGAATACCCCCACGGGAGTGATGAATGCAGTTTTCTGTGCATCTTCGGGATCCATCTTGATTTGATTGTACCCACTGAAGCCGTCCATGAAACTGAACATGCGATGGCCTGCCGTCGAATCGATGAGCAAGTCGATGTTAGGCAGTGGGAAATCGTCCTTAGGGCAGAAACGGTTGAGGTCGCGGAAGTCCACGCAAATGCGGAGCTGTCCGTTCTTCTTGACCACCGGCACGATGTTGGCTAACCATGTGGGATGGTGATTTGGCTCTATGAACTTGGCGTCTAGGAGTTTGACAATCTCCTGTTTGATCTTCACGTTGAGCTCTGGCCTGAAGCTTCTAGTGTTTTGCTTGACCGGTTTAGACCCTGGGATGATGTCTAAACGGTGCATGGTGATGCTCGTGTCCAGTCCTGGCATCTCATCGTATTCCCATGCGAATACATCCTTGTACTCAGTTAGGAGCTGCAGCAGCCCTTGTTCCTCTTCGCTTGTGAGGTCCGCACTCAGGAAGACTGGCCTCCTCTTTTCCTCGTTCGGGCTGAGGAACACTTCCTTTAGCTCTTGCTTTTGTGGTCTTGGCCTATCTTCCATGCATTCGGGCGCTTCTTTGAGTTTCTCGTCTGAAGCGATCTGTGTTGGCTCTTCTGTCAGCGCAACTTGTTTGATTCGATTGATTTGCCCAGGGACACCCCCATGCCCGTGTGAGGACGTCCCCGCGCACCTTCATATGCGATAGCATTTCTTCCCGTTGGCGTAGAAGCTCTCTATCTCCTTACCCTCGGGGTCATGCTTTGCAATCCTCTTCAGGGTATACACACTTTTCCGATGGTATGCGATACGCGGCGCCTCTTCGTACGTAGGCGGCTTTTCGTTTGCATCTCCCCTTGTTACCATCACGCCTGCAGGTGACTGGCGAGACGAAGGTCTCCCTGCCGGAATCTCTTGTATAGCAAAGTATACAACCGCGATCTTAATTGATCATCAAAGCCTATCTCTTACGATAGCAGCAAATGCAAACACAATCTTAATTGATCATCAAAGCCTATCTCTTACGATAGCAGCAAATGCAAACACGATCTTAATTGATCATCAAAGCCTATCTCTTACGATAGCAGCAAATGCAAACACGATCTTAATTGATCATCAAAGCCTATCTCTTACGATAGCAGCAAATGCAAACGCGATCTTAACTGATCATCCAAAGCCCATCTCCTACGATGGCAGCCAATGCAAATGTGATCTTAATCGGTCATCTAAAGCCTATCTCTTACGATAGCAGCTATATGCAAACGCGATCTTAACTGATCATCTAAAGCCCATCTCCTACGATGGCAGCCAATGCAAATGTGATCTTAATCGATCATCTAAAAGCCTATCTCTTACGATAGCAGCTATGCGTGAATGCGATCTTAAAGTGATCATCTAAAGCCCATCTCCTACGATGGCAGCCGATGCAAATGTGATCTTAATCGATCATCTAAAGCCCATCTCCTACGATGGCAGCCAATACAAATGCGATCTTAATCGATCATCTAAAAGCCTATCTCTTACGATAGCAGCTATACGTGAATGCGATCTTAAAGTGATCATCTAAAGCCCATCTCCTACGATGGCAGCCGATGCAAATGTGATCTTAATCGATCATCTAAAGCCCATCTCCTACGATGGCAGCCAATACAAATGCGATCTTAATCGATCATCTAAAAGCCTATCTCTTACGATAGCAGCTATACGTGAATGCGATCTTAAAGTGATCATCTAAAGCCCATCTCCTACGATGGCAGCCAATGCAAATGTGATCTTAATTGATCATTAAAGCCTGTCTCTTACGACAGCAGCCAAACGCAAATGCGATCTTAATTGATCATCTAAAGCCTATCTCTACGATAGCAACAAACACAAATGTGATCTTAATTGATCATTAAAGCCTGTCTCTTACGACAGCAGCCAAACGCAAATGCGATCTTAATTGATCATCTAAAGCCTATCTCTACGATAGCAACAAACACAAATGCGATCTTAAGTGATCATTAAAAGCCTGTCTCTACGATAGCAACAAACGCAAATGCGATCTTAAGTGATCATTTAAAGCCTATCTCTCATGGTAGCAATCGAACACCAATGCGATCTTAAGTGATCATTAAAGCCTATCTCTTGCGATAGCACCCAAAAGCAAATACGATCTTACATGATCGTCCAAAGTCTATCTTTTGCGATAGCAGCGAAATACAAAAACGATCTCAATCGATCGTCTAAAGCCTATCTCTTGAGGATAGCAGGTTCTAACAGATGCGATCTTATAATGATCTTCTCAAGCCTATCTGTTACGATAGCAATTTATACGCAAAGTAATTTTGGTTAATTATCCAAACCCGTCTGATATGATGGCAACGCAAGTGCAGAATCATCTTATTAGATCTTCTAAAGATCTGTCTGCCATGATAAGCAGTTTATGCGAGAAACAATCTCAAACAAAGCCTATCTTCTATGATAGCAATATTGCACAGCTCAACGATCTTGATTGATCTCTGGAAAATTATCTGGAACGATAAGCAACGTTGTGAACGTGATCTCATACGATTTACAACGACCAACTACAAGCCCATCCGTCAAGATGGCACAGCTGCGAAATTACGATCTCGAATGATCTAGCGAAATATCTGTGAATTGACATCGCATATGTGAAATCATTACATATCATTATGCAAGGCAAAACAAGCCGAAACGCATGCGAAATTGTATTTATCATTACGAGTCAAATGACTTACAATTTATCTATCTAGATAGCAGCTTACAAGCGAAAAGCTCGCATCTAACTACACAGCCAACATGGCTTACAATACATTCGAAAAATGGCTGATCAGCCAGCAGAGACACGGTACGGAAACCCGGACTGCAAAGAATGAACCGCCCTGGCTTCAAGCGCCGGCTACATGATGCCCAAATATGTGGGTGACATCTGTAGCAAAGGGGATCTCGCTCTAAAAAGAGCCACATGAAACCATACGCTCGACATTCTGCTATCCGACAAGACCATTGTCAGATATGCCCCCCATAACATTTGCCCAAGGAACCACCGGTTCCAGCGATCAAACTGCAAGCAGAAGCTCCAACGGGCAAGGGCTCCTTGTAGACGGGGATGAACGCAGCGGTTTACAACCCTGAGTTCAAGAACGTGGGGGCAATGAGTTCTCCTCCAGGGATGCTGGAGGAGAATCACGCCGTTCATTACGAGACGGTAGCACGGTCACTACGGCGCTGCACCTCGCCACGAGGCGGCCGGAAACATGACCTGCACACATAATACACGAAGAAATTTCTTCGAATACACATAAGGTATTATCTGCATCCTCTTTATGATGGTTATAAACAGCAATAAGCCTCATAAAGTGGATCTTGGAAACCATTTCTATAGCACAAAGCGCAAACTCAGGATTCAAAACTTGAAGTTGCCATGAATCAACGAAAAACAAGCGTTGAGGCCAGCAGTCGTAAGGACTCACGGCAAAGCACATGTTTGGGATGAAGAACCCAAATGGCAAAGACGGGGTTTATATAGGCCCTGTGGAGACTCTTCGGTTGCTTAAGATGAGTCAGCAAATTCAAAAAGAGGGTAAGTTCAATCACTTACGCCTTGAAAAGCGGTAACAATCAATTACCCTACTAAAGGCTACGACGATTCGGTTGCGTATCCTAATAAATGACGGATGGTCATGATTCGGATGGACTTCCCAACGGAAGCGTGCTTATCTGCCGAGAAATTAGCGCGAAAATCAAGCAAAGAATCAATTGCTGATGTCATAATTGGATATGCACAGAAATGTCCAATCAAATCCCGAAAAGGGGCAAAACGGGCAAACTCATTGTTCGTTGTTAAAAAAGAAGGGGGAGAAACCCTAGCAACATTACATTAATGTTTCAAAATATTACATTAATGTCTCAACTGTTTTCCTGTTTTCTTTTCAAGATTCGAAAAGTCAAAACAAATTTTTGACTAAGGAGTCCTGGGGCTCGAACTGCTCGATCAGCCTCTCCACTTGTTGCACTTCTTGCTTTAGTTGCTCGCACTTGGCGTTCATTTCCTGATACAGCTTCAAAGCTTCATCAACCTTTTGCTTCTGCTGCTCCACCTTCTGCATCTCAGCTGCGAGATTCTGGTGCCCGAGATTCAAAGTTACAGCTGCGCGAATCAGTGTAACTCTGTCCTTGAGAAATTTGAAACCAAGTCTGCCTTGGACTTAGAGAACGAGATTTTGGCACATGCCACACAGCAATTCGGCACTCTGGGCCGAAATGGTCGCAGGTGTAGCCGCACACAGCTGCTCTAGTATCCAGATGGCTTCAGTAAGGAATAGTCTCCTGTCAAAAGGACTGATCTCCAGACACCTCACGAACGATCGGGGGTATCTGAGGCGCATTCGAACCACCCAGTCTACATCGGTTTGCTTCAAACCTGAGACATCAAAAACAAGTCATGAGGTCAAAACTCGCAAGCAAATAATGCGACGTGCGAATGATGAATCTCTGCTTACCAGTGCCTTCCAGAATTTCATGAATAGAGGGAATGCGAGCCACCGGGTTGTTCGAAGACTGCCCTCGCTCCATGGCTCTCCTATCCGCTGCGAGCTCCAAACTCTCATAGTTAGGAGGAAGAGTGTAGGCTGCACCAGCTGCGGTTACATTCCCAACCTGCGAGCCCCAAATGCTCCACGCAGGAATAGGTGTTTCTGGCTCAGTCATCGTCGGAGGCACAACCGAAGTCGCTGGACGGAAGACACTATCAGATGCGAAAATATTGGCATCACTTGTCCTTTCCTCCTCACCACCGGTACGGACACCTTCGTCCATTGGCACGGCATCAGCTTCGACATCATCGGAGAGTTCAATGACATCCTCGAGATGCTCACTTGCGTGTCCAGCAGCTGCGACGGGCTTCTCGGTATGGGAGCTCGAAATTGGAACATGGGATGCAGAAGTCTGGCTTCTCTGCTCCAGCTCAGGTTCCTCAGCATGACCTGCGATGTCAAAATGCGATAATATGAGGTAATTTGTGTTATAAGTTACTTCGTTATCTTTGCTAAAGCTAAGAATAAGCACCTCCACGCGAAGGTGGGATTGAGGTATCCTCATCATACACTAGGGACGTGGAACCGTGCCCTATCAGTGTATCCTCACTAAGCAAGTCTTTAAGAGGGGCGTGACCTGGGATGCGATTAAACCAGTCATGGCTTTGTCTCAAATGGTTACAGCTTAGTACATACATATCACTCAAAATGATTACCTGAGGGTTCTCCGCATTTGCTTACCAACCAACGGCGAATGTCAGGCTTTGACACACCGTGCTTCAATGCACCCACAATTACATCTCTATAAGTGACTGCGAGATTGAAGATCTCACCTTTATCGCCACCTGCGATCTCTGCGAAGTCCGCTTGGACTTGCTCTAGCTCTGCTGCATCCCCTTTGGGAACCTCGTCTTCTTCCTCTGCATGAGGAACAACTTCTTCGGGAAGCTCGTCTTCCTCGCCAACTGGACGCACTAAGTCGTCGACATGCTGCTCTTCGAGGCTCCGTTGCTTCACACGCTCGAGCTCCTCTTCCTCTCGCTGCCTTCTTCTTTCAGCAGCCTCCGCGGCTGTCCTCCGGGACTCAGCAAGAACATCCTCGCTTATGGGATCATCTGAAACGCCAGAATGAACATCTCTCTTTTGCCTCTTGGCCACAAAGCCACCAACGGCTTCATCATCATCATCTGCGAATACACAATTGGTTCAAAGAGAAGAACTGCATAGAAGTCATGATAAAAGACAAGGAAATGCGACGGAAGTACCTCCTGACTCTTCCTCGCGCATCACAACTGTTCCTTCTTCTTCTTCTTCTTCATTGCTTGCTTGGGGCTCCTGCCTCTCTTCCTCTTCCTCTTGGTTGAAAGGAACGAAGGTTTCAACTGCGAGATCTTTTTGCACCTTGCCGGGCATACGACCCTTGCCTTTGTCCTTGACAGAAAGGGACCTCACTAGGGGCGAAGCTGGAGCGCTCCTAGGGGAAGAAATCGTAATTCCCTTTTGCCTAGGTCTTTTCACTTTCGGCGCCGCAGTCGCTGGAGGGGACGGGTCATCCCTAGGAGGAGACGGAGCCTGAGGGTTGTCTATCAGCGAGTCAGCGAAAGTGTTCATGACTGCGCGAACCTTTGTTTCGACCTCGGCATCCATCCTCCATGCTAGCCGGTACGATTCTCCCCTCCTTCTGGTGGCAACAATTGTGTCCACCAGCGATTTGGAGCGGTCACCAGCTGCGAACCTCCGCACATGACACTGAACAATACAGGACAAAAAGCATCAGTGCAAGCAAACCAAAGAGCTTAAAAGTACACAAGGAAACTGCTTACCTCAGCAAACGCCTTGCTATATTTGAGGACCTGCGTGTCACCCTTCTTGATTGCATCGACCTGCTCCTTCAGAATGAAATCGGGGCACAAGTGATTCTCGCGGTCCAACAGCGAGTAGCAACCGTACTCAGACTCGCTCAAACTGCAATTGGGGCGAAACGGAAAAGAGTTTCTCTTGATCAAGGGGGCCCTTCCTGGCTGCGCTGCCGCCTCCGTTTCCATCCTCGTCTGCTGGGCAATCCAGTATGCGATCCAGTTCTGGGAATAACCACCCTTGCGAGTTCCCGCAGGCTGCTCGAAGGGAAGATTGCTCATGAGGACCGTCTTGCATTCCTTTGTCAGTAAGCGCTTGTAGCACCCTCTGACGATAGACTGGGGCCAGATTGATGGGGCCACCGCATCGAAACCAAACTGAGGAGAGACCCGAGTGGGGTCAACATCCACTGTAAGCCTTTCATATCGTGGCGCGAGCTCACGAATATGCTCTGCAAGTGCAGGAAGAGAACCTCGCAGACACCAGCAAAAGAACTCACGATAGCGCTCGTGGAAATGCGGTCCCTTTTCAAAGAGGAGGTCTTCTGACAAGACCATACCTTCGGAGGGGTATAGCTTTGGAAACCACCGTACATTCTCAACACGTGTGGCGTAAGGCCTGGCAGTGAACTCCCTTCGCTTGTCGCATATCAAGCTCCAAGTACACTTGGTGTTGCTTGCTCCAAACCACCTCGCAGCTCTTCCACTGTTGAGCGCTTTCGTCTCGCCTGGGGGACACCACTTCTCAAGTGGGAGGGGAGTTGGTGCATAAGACGGCCAGCGTTCAAAAACCCACATTGTCAAAAAGCTGATATTGACAAAGGTCAGAACATCGAGACGGCCGCGCGATTCCCTCATCGCCAGAACCAGCTGGTCCAGCCTATAATACAACGTACCCAAGACCAAGGGCCCAAGTGCGACTCTCTGGCCAAGAGCGAGCCTCACCGCAAGTGGCAGCACATGGTAGAAGACCCCGTCATGAGGGTGACCATCAATCAGAAACCTCGACAGCCAAGCACAAAGAAAGGCGCAAAGGGTCAGATGATAACCCTTGCCCTCTACGTAATTCTCGGCTTTGGGGTTCTTGCTCAAAAGCTTCTTAGTAATGCTGCTGCTCGCATAGTCTCGGAAGAAGTACTGCAACCACTTGTTCCAGGTATTCTTCGCAGACGTATCAACCAGCTGCCAGTTCGGAAGAGGTTTTGTACTGGTCCACCGAGTGGAGATTTTCTTTACCTCTGCTAGGCACTCCTCCATCTGCGCGTACAAGGCCAATTCCGCAGATGTCCTTAGGTGACTCAAGGGGTCCACCTCGCCCATCGGGGAAAGCTCATACAGCATCTGAACGTCCTCGAGCGTGGGGGCAGCCTCGAACTCAGCAAAGTGAAACGTGTGAGTCGCAGGCGAATAGCGGGACAGAAGGTCTAGAAGCATGGACTGATCCAACTTCACGGCAGCACCCTTCATAGCACGGACAGCGAAGAAAATGCCGGCTTCATCAAGAGTTTCGGCGTAATTACCCAACACGTGGTCAGTCCACTCATCCATATAGTCCAACTTCTGGACAAACGCCTGAGTAGAAATTGCAGTATATGGGAAGTGCCCATTCTCGATTCCCAATCGAACCACATCCTCGGAGCCAACTAACTCGAGCAAGGCTGAGTTAACTGGGCGAGTCAGTGTTAACAACTGCTCAACTGGAACAGGATCAGGCATCCTCTTCGCCTTCACCCTTGCGTGGTAAAAATCCTTCCCACCCAGAAAGGGGGCTTTTCGCCACAGAGCCTGCGGAAGCTCCGGCATCTCTTCATCTTCCTTGACGGGTCTGGTTACTCTTGTTTTGGCCATTCCTGCGAAAGGGCAAAAAAAAGGAGGGGAGAAATACCACACTTCAATTTGAATTTTGGAATTCGAGATCTATGCAAAGGAAAGCAAACAGTTCCGGTGCCGATTTCAGAAATTGGGGATTTGCAAGACCCAATATCGTTGAAAGATTAAAACGAAGCAAGATTAAAGATCAAAGCCTCTCCACAGATTTGATGGGTTTACAGATTCAACGCAGTTCAAGGCAAACGCCGGTATTTTAAAATCAAAAAGTAAACGATGCCAACCTTGTTTCCTTGAAGCCTGCTTGGATATGCACAGTTGAAGAATACGATTTGCAGTTCTGAACTGGTGGTTGATGATCTGGATTTGCTCTCGAAGATCTCCGGGTACCATTCACTTTAAGAGAAAGAAGTGATGCTTTGCAATAATGGGATACAAGGTATTTATCCAAAAGAATGAAGGGTTGCGTCCCTTCAGTAGTCGAATCGCAACCGTCACCGTCGTATCGCGCAATCACAGGACGGGCTGACGTCACGCCTAAGACCCTAAAGGTCAGACGGCACGACTCTAGGGGTTTTAGGTCATAATGACACGCACGGGGACTGAACTTACCCGTATTTGAATTGGTGCGTGGCAACGACGCGCATGTTGGTTTCCGCGCATGGAAGCCTATACAGCTACGAGCCTTCACGCGCAGAAAGGGGGCTAATGTAGATACTGCTTTATGACATGGCAGATCTGGGCCACGTGGCGACCATCCAGCACACCATATTGTGCTCCACACACACAGGATCACCAGCCGAGCTGATCCATGTGGGGGCTGCGAGACAGAGCCCTCGCATACCACTGCACGGGACTTGTAGGGACTTGTGGTTTGGAGGCTAGGGTAAGCCCTGTCGCGTGCGAGCCAAGCCCGCGCGCGACCTTTAGTAACTGTTTTGAGAGATCTTTGGCACGAGCTCCCTAGACCCGGTCAATCCGGTCAAACCCGGTCAACCTCGTAACGGTTCCGGTACTCACGCACCACGTGCTCTAACGGTTCCTATATACTCGGACGAACGTGCCGTTATGGTTAAGCTAATTAAGCCGCCATTAATGGGCGCATTAACCACACTACAACGGTCACGTTCTCCAGTATATATACATCGTTAACCTTTCCATACAAAGGAGAACAACACTGCTATACGCGGAAGCTCTGCCAAACCTCTGTCTCTCTCTCAGACATTGCTACTGACTTACTCTCTCCCTACACACACCCCTATTCTTCCTGTGCGATCCCTGATCCACTACGTACGGTGTACACGGAGGTCTCCCTGCCGGAATCTCTTGTGCACAACGGTATAGAAAAGAGACACCGATAGACGAAGGATGAACTCAGGATCTGCAGGTTTGGTTGTAGGTGGAGAGTAATTCGGAGGATGGTCTAGTTCTCTAGGCCCCGTTGGGTGGCAAGGGGGAATCTGTGTTCTTTGACGAGGAGACAAATCTGACATGGGGGATTCTCTGACGAGGGACATGACATGTGTAGGAGGAAGTGCAAGGGGGCGCGTAAGAGGCGCACAAGGGGGCGATTTTGCAGGAATTCGGTGGGAATTGGAACAATTTCGCAAAACGTTGCAGGAATTCGGTGCGAATTGGAGCAGCGTATTGGGGTTTTGTTGTAGGGACTCGGTGAGAGTCGGAACAACAAACAAACTTGTTGTAGGAACTCGATGGGAGTTGGAACAACAAGAAAGGGGATTCGATTGCAGGAACTTGGCCGTAGTTGGAGCATCGATAGGGCTTCGATTGCAGGAACTAGACGGGGGTTGGAGCATCGCTGGGGGCACACGTTGTAGGATCTCGGCAAAGATGGAACAACTTGTGAATTAGGGGCTATTGGAGAGAACCCGCTAATTCAAGCACAAGCAAATGAGAGGATTCAAGGCAAGGTGGAGATTTGTTGGGAATCCAAGGTGCCTTGAATGTACTTGGGCTTCGCGAGGAGTTGGCGACGAAGAGAGGCCAAGAAACAAGGCGAAGCGGAGGATCAAGATGAAGGAAAGGAAGTCAAAGAAGAAGCAGCAGTTCGACGGGTCTGGAACAGTTCGACGGGTATGGGAACACTTCGATAATGACGGGTCCGAATAATTCGACAGAGCGGCTGAATATTGTTTCCTTGTTCGTTTCGGCAACTTCTTTGTTTCTTGGGCACCAAGTCGGTATCCTAGGCCTATATAAGGACCTGAGGTCGTGGCTTACTGGTGTGGGTTGTCACTATGACCTTTGGCCATAGTGTGGGTTGTATTCGTGGTGTTTCTCTATAATAAACGGCGTTTTTCGGGTCGTGGAGGTAGCTAGCACTGTGCTAGTGAACCAAGTTATATCGGGTGTGTTCTTGTGTTCTTGTTTCGTCCAATTCATCGTTCTCTAAGTTGTGCCCGGATCATAACAACTTTAAACGTAAGAAGTAATTGAAGATGAAGTTAGAAAAAAAAATGTTATAAAATAAAAGTTTTTGAAGAGAAATGCTTGATATCTCACATATTTCGCACTTATCTCACATTTTCCTTCTATAGGAATACGGGATTATGCTAATATTTCTACTCCATTAAAAGGAATTGACAGATATTGTCGGACTCCATCCTTTTATGATCACTATAAAAAAATTAGAAGAGTCACCTAAAAAATAGCTTAAGGAAACGGAGCTTAATGCTTTTTTTTTCCTGTACATAGTAAATTAATTAATGCTTTTCTACATGTGCTAAAACTACAAAATCTGAGTTCACAAATACCAATTATTCTCTCTTTTTCACCACTTTTTTTTTTTTTTTTTTTTTTTTTTTTTTTATGTCACATATCGGCATATGGTGATCAAAAATTTATTAATTGATTTACAAATCCGAACATGAATTTCAAATAGTATGTACTTATACCTCTCAACAACAACATGAAAAGATTTCCAAAAGAGATTACTTTGTTCTGTTAACTACACGACCGGGTTCAAGTGACCCTCAAAGTCAATTGGAAAGACACTGACAAAATATACCAAGTACTGTTGTAGATACCGATTGTTAAATAAGTTTACAATATATATATATATATATATATATATATATATATATATATATAGCTAGAAATCTTACAAAGTCCACAACTGCTAACAAACACAAAGGATAAGACATCCTTTACTTTGTCACTACCGTTTTCAGGGTATCATATGCAAAGTATATAGAATAGATGATGAGTCTTAAGACATCAATACAAAAATAAAGGTTTACACCATATTCAAATTGTTTCTTAAATTCGCACAACACTAAAACACATTAAGTGTTAACATGAATATTTTTCAAAGTCGAATAATAATTATGGATTTTTACGCTTCTTATATTTCCAATTCCGTCTTTATTGAATTACATCAATTAGACCAACTCGCGCATGCGTGGGCTCACGACTAGTGACTATAATTGAGCTGTTAGGTATTCCGTAACATATGCTTTCCTCTCACAGTCGAAAGCCAATCGGATATGTTTACGTAGATTTGCCTAAAAAAGAGTCGCTGCTTGCTAGGTCCTATGTTGCATATGATGCGACATGAATCCCCAGCAGTGCTGCATAGTTTTGTTTCCATGAAGGCTGATGAACTGCCCTCTCCAAAGTCACATCTACAGCTTATTGCTTAAGTTCGGTTGATAGGCATACTCTCCTAGGACACTCAGTTGAAAGCTTATGAGTATTGTGTGCCAACTTGATAATGAATGGCGCTTTGCTTTGCTTGGGAGGTAAGAGACCGTGGGCTACTCCTGGGTTTAACACTTGCCGTACGCAAATGAAGATTTTAGTTTTTTTAAATGAGAAGACCACACTGACACAACATAGTTTAACTACAGGTTACAGTTCACCAAAGTTCCAGTCAAAACCTCATAGATTCAAGGTTGAACCCAACCTGAAGAGTCCACAAATCCCCAGCTTGAAATAGTGGAGGAAGTAAATCGGGAGATGTGCCTCAGGCAATTAGGGTGCCTATAGTGGAGGGGACAAATCGTGAGATATGTCTCAGCCATAGTTGTCAAATCATCGAAATTTCACTTTACTGGAAAGTTAATCGAATAGAGTCATGAACTGTAAAGATTCATTTCAAATCTTAATAAGTATGTATAGTTATAACCATGTGCGAACAATACATGCAAATTTTAAGAACATGTAAACACAAATTTTCAGAAAATTAAATTGCTTCCATAATGAGTGTTTAGGAGTCTTATGCATCTACTATCCAAAAAATAAAACGGTGAAAAAAAAAGAATGTGGGGTAAAAGACACTTTTCACCCTTATGTTTAGGCGAAAAGATAACAATACCCTTGTGTTTCGAACAATTCACTTTACTACTCCAGTGATGAAAAAATGACACATAACACCCTTCTGTCATCTTCCATCCATAAAGTCACCTTTTTTTTTTTATGATTTTGCCTCTAATTTGAGTGAAATCTATTAAGCCTCTACCCATCTAACAAAATTACATCCTTACAAGTAACAAATCTTGTACTTCCTCTTTGAATCTATGAACATCAATAATAAGTATTGATTCTGATATCCAGTCAGTTTTAACTTCAAGCGTCAATTTACACAAAAAATAACATGTTTTGTCTTGATTGAATCTCCCCAATCCAGTTCAATTGCCAATCCAACTTATGAAGATATAAATACATTATAATAAAAATTAAAACAAAATTATCAAATATTTGGAACCATAGCTTCAGAGAACTCATTGATTCATCAGGTTGCTACTAAATCCAACAATTATTAAAATATTAATAAATGTTACTTTAATGGAAAATGTGTTGTTCATTCCAAAAAATCATCAACTTTTTGTTTTTTTTATTAGAAGTTTTGAAAGTGAAGGAGGCTCGGATATGTAATTGAAAACAAGCAACTGCAAAATCGTTACCTCGCCGTGAAAGTAACCAACATGTCTGCGACTAAAGATTTCTTCATCGTGACATTGATAATGAAGATGATAAACAACCTCAATTAAATCCGGAAACACTGTAAAATAGAACTAAAAAGATATGAATCACACACCAGCTCAGCAGCCGAGCCACCACCTCCCATCTCAAACCAAAAATTTACCACGCGAACCCAAAAGTCTCGCTAGAGAATCAATTTCATACAAAAAAAACTACTATGTTCTTGTTCCAACTCAGATCACCTAACAAAGTTAAAAATCACACACCCAACTCAGCTGCCGAGCCACCACCTCCAATCTTAAACTAAAAATTGACAACCTAAACCAAAAAGTCCCACTATAGAATCAATTTCATACAAAAAAATATCAAAAAAAATCCGAGCCCCACTTTATACAAGATTGTGGGATTTTTTAAAGTTAAATTTGAATATAAAATTCCTGATTTCGAACACTACCCAGTATGGACAGAGAAAGCAGGCCTGAGTTGTTTCACTCACTTAAACCCTAGAAGACATCCCCCATTCCTGTATACAACACTCACAGCCTCACACCACACCACACCTGATGCAGGATGGATTTGGTGGAGATACGCGTCAGCTTCAGAGAAATTGTTTCGGTCCAGACGCAGAATCAGGGGCAGAATTGAAGGATGTCCGATTTTCACGAAATCATAAATTATTTTGAGTGGAAACGACCTTCTTAGAAGAATCCGTGATAAATCACGGGCACCGCCCTGATTTGGTCAAAATCGACTGTTTAGGGGTCGAAATCAGCAGTTTTCTAATTTCAGAATATTTCTTTATTAGTTAAGATTTTGCTTTGAACCCAATTTGGGTGGATATTTTTAGCTGAGTATTTTATTGGGTTAGGATTATTTTTTAGCATTAAATTTTAAGATTTTTACCATATTTAGAATAATTATGATTTTTGGCTATCTAAGTCCGGCTTGTGGACTTATTTCAGGAGTTAATTGAATATTGAGTTTATTTCAGAAAACTTTGTTTTTTCTATGAACCCTATGGAGGTTCTGTCATGATTTTCTTTTCTGTTCGTTGCTTCTTGCTGCTCCCATAAAACGCCTCGATTCAATTCCGCGTCAGTTGGTATCAGAGCTCAGTTCGACGTGGGAAGAAGATTGTCATAACCATGGTGTGTGGACAACCTGGCGGCTACGGGCAGGTTCCGTTGAGGAAGCCCCCCAACGGGAAATTAACCTCCAAGGGGTTATGATGATGGTTTCGGAAGGTTAAGCCTTGGATCATGACTTGGAGCTCGCGTTCGAGATTCCATTCAACCACGAGCGTTATGGAGGATCAAGTTTCATGATGAACAAGCTAGCTTTTTCAGGTATGTTGCAGATTGAGCACGTTTTTCGTGATGCAATCTTTTATTAACGTATTTCCAAATCATGTGAAGCTGAGGTGGATTGGACAATCCCTCCTGTTTACGATGATTATGGAGATGATGAAGAAGTTGAAGTTGAAAAGGTTGAAGTTGAATTAGAGAAGTATGTCAATTGTCCGTTCAAGTTGTCATATTTATATAGCGATCCATTCTTGGTGGAGACTTTCATTTGTTTGCCTAGATTGAACTCGAGGACGAGTTTTTTTGAAGAGGGGGTGACTGATGCAGGATGGATTTGGTGGAGATACGCGTCAGGTTCAGAGAAACTGTTTCGGTCCAGACGCAGAATCAGGGGCAGAATTGAAGGATGTCCGGTTTTCACGAAATCATAAATTATTTTGAGTGGAAACGACCTTCTTAAAAGAACCCGTGATAAATCACGGGCACCGCCCTGATTTGGTCAAAATCGACTGTTTAGGGGTCGAAATCAGCAATTTTCTATTTTCAGAATATTTCTTTATTAATTAAGATTTGATTTGAACCCAATTTGGGTGGATATTTTTAGCTGAGTATTTTATTGGGTTAGGATTATTGTTTATCATTAAATTTTAAGATTTTTACCATATTTAGAATAATTATTATTTTTGGCTATTTAAGTCCGGCTTGTGGACTTATTTCAGGAGTTAATTGAATATTGAGTTTATTTCAGAAAACTTTGTTTTTTCTATGAACCCTATGAGGTTCTTTCATGATTTTCCTTTCTATTCGTTGCTTCTTGCTGCTCCCATAAAACGCCTCGATTCAATTCGCCGTCAGTTGGTATCAGAGCTCAGTTCGACGTGGGAAGAAGATTGTCATAACCATGGTGTGTGGACGACCTGGCGGCTGCGGGCAGGTTCCGGCTGAGGAAGCCCCCCAACGGGAAATTATCCTCCAAGGGGTTATGATGATGGTTTCGGAAGGTCAAGCCTTGGATCATGACTTGGAGCCCGCGTTCGAGATTCCATTCAACCACGAGCGTTATGGAGGATCAAGTTTCATGATGAACAAGCTAGCTTTTTCAGGTATGTTGCAGATTGAGCACGTTTTTCGTGATGCAATATTTTATAAACGTATTTCCAAATCATGTGAACCTGAGGTGGATTGGACAATCCCTCCAGTTTACGATGATTATGGAGATGATGAAGAAGTTGAAGTTGAAAAGGTTGAAGTTGAATTAGAGAAGTATGTCAATTGTCCGTTCAAGTTGTCACATTTCTATAGCGATCCATTCTTGGTGGAGACTTTCATTTGTTTTCCTAGATTGAACTCGAGGACGAGTTTTTTTGAAGAGGGGGTGACTGATGCAGGATGGATTTGGTGGAGATACGGGTCAGCTTCAGAGAAACTGTTTCGGTCCAGACGCAGAATCAGGGGCAGAATTGAAGGATGTCCGATTTTCACGAAATCATAAATTATTTTGAGTGGAAACGACCTTCTAAATAGAACCCGTGATAAATCACAGGAACCGCCCTGATTTGGTCAAAATCGACTGTTTAGGGGTCGAAATCAGCAGTGTTCTATTTTCAGAATATATCTTTATTAATTAAGATTTTGATTTGAACCCAATTTGGGTGGATATTTTTAGCTGAGTATTTTATTGGGTTAGGATTATTGTTTAGCATTAAATTTTAAGATTTTTACCGTATTTAGAATAATTATGATTTTTGGCTATTTAAGTCCGGCTTGTGGACTTATTTAAGGAGTTAATTGAATATTGAGTTTATTTCAGAAAACTTTGTGTTTTCTATGAACCCTATGGAGGTTCTTTCATGATTTTCCTTTCTCTTCGTTGCTTCTTACTGCTCCCATAAAATGCATCGATTCAATTCGGCGTCAGTTGGTATCAGAGCTCAGTTCGACGTGGGAAGACGATTGTCATAACCATGGTGTGTGGACGACCTTGCGGCTGCGAGCAGGTTCCGGCTGAGGAAGCCCCCCAACGGGAAATTAACCTCGAAGGGGTTATGATGATGGTTTTGGAAGGTCAAGCCTCGGATCATGACTTAGAGCCCGCGTTTGAGATTCCATTCAACTACGAGCGTTATGGAGGATCAAGTTTCATGATGAACAAGCTAGCTTTTTCAGGTATGTTGCAGATTGAGCACGTTTTTCGTGATGCAATCTTTTATAAACGTATTTCCAAATCATGTGAACCTGAGGTGGATTGGACAATCCCTCCAGTTTACGATGATTATGGAGATGATGAAGAAGTTGAAGCTGAAAAAGTTATAGTTAAATTAGAGAAGTATGTCAATTGTCCGTTCAAGTTGTCTTATTTCTATAGCGATCCATTCTTGGTGGAGACTTTCATTTGTTTGCTTAGATTGAACTCGAGGACGAGTTTTTTTGAAGAGGGGGTGACAGATGCAGGATGGATTTGGAGGAGATACGCGTCAGCTTCAGACAAACTGTTTCGGCCTAGACGCAGAATCAGGGGCAGAATTGAAGGATGTCCGATTTTCACGAAATCCTAAATTATTTTGAGTGGAAACGACCTTCAAAAAAGAACCCGTGATAAATCACGGGCACCGCCCTGATTTGGTCAAAATCGACTGTTTAGGGGTCGAAATAAGCAGTTTTCTATTTTCAGAATATTTCTTTATTAATTAAGATTTTGATTTGAACCCAATTTGGGTGGATATTTTTAGCTGAGTATTTTATTGGGTTAGGATTATTGTTTAGCATAAAATTTTAAGATTTTTACCATATTTAGAATAATTATGATTTTTGGCTATTTAAGTCCGGCTTGTGGACTTATTTCAGGAGTTAATTGAATTTGGAGTTTATTTCAGAAAACTTTGTTTTTTCTATGAACCCTATGGAGGTTCTTTCATGATTTTCCTTTCTAATCGTTGCTTCTTGCTGCTCCCATAAAACCCCTCGATTCAATTCGGCGTCAATTGGTATTCGAGCTCAGTTCGACGTGGGAAGGCGATTGTCATAACCATGGTGTGTGGACGACCTGGCGGCTGCGGGCCGGTTCCGGCTGAGGAAGCCCCCCAACGGGAAAATTAACCTCCAAGGGGTTATGATGATGGTATCGGCAGGTCAAGCCTCGGATCATGACTTGGAGCCCGCGTTCGAGATTCCATTCAACCACGAGCGTTATGGGAGATCAAGTTTCATGATGAACAAGCTAGCTTTTTCAGGTATGTTGCAGATTGAGCACGTTTTTCGTGATGCAATCTTTTATAAACGTATTTCCAAATCATGTGAACCTGAGGTGGATTGGACAATCCCTCCTGTTTACGATGATTATGGAGATGATGAAGAAGTTGAAGTTGAAAAAGTTGAAGTTGAATTAGAGATGTATGTCAATTGTCCGTTCAAGTTGTCATATTTGTATAGCGATCCATTCTTGGTGGAGACTTTCATTTGTTTGCCTAGATTGAACTCGAGGACGAGTTTTTTGAAGAGGGGGTGACTGATGCAGGATGGATTTGGTGGAGATACGCGTCAGCTTCAGAGAAACTGTTTCGGTCCAGACGCAGAATCAGGGGCAGAGGATGTCTGATTTTTACGAAATCATATGTTATTTTGAGTGGAAACAACCTTCTAAAAAGAACCCGTGATAATTCACGGGCACCGCCCTGATTTGGTCAAAATCGACTGTTTAGGGGTCGAAATCAGCAGTTTTCTATTTTCAGAATATTTTTTTTATTAATTAAGATTTTGATTTGAACCCAATTTGGGTGGATATTTTTAGCTGAGTATTTTATTGGGTTGGGATTATTGTTTAGCATTAAATTTTAAGATTTTTACCATATTTAGAATAATTATGATTTTTGCCTATTTAAGTCCGGCTTGTAGACTTACTTCAGGAGTTAATTGAATATTGAGTTTATTTCAGAAAACTTTGTGTTTTCTATGAACCCTATGGAGCTTCTTTCATGATTTTCCTTTCTGTTCGTTGCTTCTTGCTGCTCCCATAAAACGCCTCGATTCACGGCGTCAACACCCAACCACAACCGCCATCACAATCAAGAGAAAAGAGAGATAGAGGCTGAAAGAGAGGATGGACTGTCCGCGAACACCTTCACATCGAACTCCCATATCCAAAATGCCAAGATTCACTTCGAAGCTGGTATTGGAGCGAGGACTGCGCCAAGCCAAAGAAGACCTCGTTCCCCGCCGTTCTGGATTTGTCGAAGGTGGGGAAAGAGAGATATCGAATTATATTTACCGTTGGAATCGAAGAGAGTGGGTGGAGATGGATTCGGGAGCGGAGAGAGGGCTAACTTTGTGATTCCATGGCCACCGCGACCATGTGTTCGCATATCGGAGAGAGAGAGAGAGAGAGAACAGAGATTAGAGAAGAGAAGAAGAATGAGAGGAGAAGGTCCATATATAGTGGGTAATTTTCTAAAAATTAGATGATGAAATTGTCTCTTCAAAGAGCTGTTTGGGTTCCGTCAGTTACGAGGATGGTAAAGTGAATTGCTTAAAGCACAAGGGTGCCGGGTGTCACAGGGTCAGATTCTAACCACTAAAATCGTCTCTTTGCGGCACCAAGTTCTCAGCTCGGCTCAGCCTTCTCAAACGCACCAATGAGGTTAATAGTTTAGAAGATGATTGAACGAAATGCACAAGTGTTTACAGGAACTGTCCCAACTTTTATTTCTCGGATAAAAGACTCTCAAGCTCTCCAATGGTGTACAGTTTTGAGCACCTCTCAACCTGCTGCAAAACAAGTGCATGAACTAGCTATAAACTAGTGGCGGTTACCTCAACAACACGATCTCCAACATCACGTCGTTATGGCGAACTTGTGCACGGGCTTCCAACTCGGGAAGAGAATCACGCAGTCCACTTATGGCGCCTTCGACTTGCATAACTCTCTCCCCAAACGGTCTCGCAGGAGTATCACCAACAAGGGTCTCAACAATTGTCTCTAAACGAGGCATCCGTTCTTGTAACTCCGCCATCACAACCGACAGCAACTCGTACTCTCCCACTACCGCAGCGGGCAGCGAAGCACAAAGCAAAGCTGAATTCTCTCGCAGGACCACCGGGCACAAAGCACGCAGCAACGTCTTCTCGAAGCACAGGCACGACAGCTTTCAACTCGTGCTGCAATTAAAACACAGAAGCCAACAATTCTGCTCGCAAAAAATCAATTTCTCGAACTACCACAGCGGGTAGCAAATCCACAAAGGCAGTGGCAAGTTTCCAACAGCTCCCACCAGAACTTTGACGACAAATTCACCACCAGGCAGCGTGATAAACTTGCTCACAATAGCTGCTGCTTCACAGCAATTTGAAGCCAAGAAAAAATCAATTCTGGTGCTGAAACTTACCCGGACAACCAACAAAATATGGGCAGCGAGAATCACATTCAAGCAGCCCAACGATTGTCTCCAACCACGACAATCATTCCTCGTTTCTCCTTAATTCCACCGGAAAAGCAAGCAACTTAAGTTTGCATCCCAGTTCAGAAAAGAAGGAGAAGAATGCAGCACTCATCTGCACAAACAACTTGACCAGGCAGCGAGAAACACACTGCACAACCACTCAAACTCACAGCAGCAAGGCAGACAACCAAGCCACCGTTTCTCCACCATCGAAGGGACGAAAATGCAGTGAAAGTGCACCAAACCGGCGCTCTGATACCAGTTCTCACAGGGTCAGATTTTAATCAATAAAATTGCCTCTGCACGGCACCAAGTTCTCAACTCGGCTCAACCGTCTCAAACGCACCAACGAGGTTAATAGTTGAGCAAATGATTGAACGAAATGCACAAGTGTTTACGGGAACCGTCCCAACTTTTGTTTCTCGAATAAAAGACTCTCTCAAGCTCTCAAGCTCTCCAATGGTGTACAATTTCGTGCACCTCTCAACCTGCTGCAAAACAAGTGCAGGAACTAGCTATGAACTAGTGGCGGTTACCTCAGTAACTACCCAGATCATGGACAAACCCATGATCTCCATTCTGCCCCCTATCTAGCCCATTACATGCACTAAAACATGTGCTAAATCACATCTGTAACATAGCTAAGAATTTTATACATTACATGGCCTAGACAACTCACTAACATACTACAAAACTATGTAACACGTTGCACCAACACGGGACAACAAGCAGCCAGTAAACCAGCAAGCGTGCACCATCAGCAACTCAAACTCAACAGAATTGCAAGTAAACCAGCCACACAACGACCGTCTACAAGCAGCTCTTCTCGTTCTCAATTCCGTTTCCAACAGCCCACAAAGTAACTTGTTGCACCGAAAACTAGAACCAAAGCCAAGCGACGAACGAACCACGTTGATGCTCAATCTCGTAGCACACCGAGCCAACGTGCTCACTCGGTGTACCGTTCTCGTCTAAGGGACTCAACGGTGTGACACCGGGTGTCTTGTCGCCCTAACATAGGGGTGCAAAGTGTCTTCTACCCAAGAACGTATGTATGCTGAGATAGGAAACAACATGAGACTCCAAGATAATGGAAGATAATAGAAAAACTATTAGTCTTGGCCTCGAATTTTTTTACTAGTAATTGCAAAACAAAGATGTGTAGCAAAACATACATAAATAAGAAAAGTATGACTTTGTAGGCTGACTCTTATTTAATTCGGACCCAGCCGTACCGATGATGAACCGCATGAATGAATAGGTCTGAATCGCTACGAATCGTAAGATTCAAGCTCTTAAATCAGGTTTTGGATTATTTTTGTTCCATTTAAGATTCATAGAGGTATTCACACCGTTTATTGAGTGAATCGAATCGAATCGTATGAACCAAATCGTGAAACGTAAGATTCTAACAACTATGGTCTCAACCGATTAGGGTGCCTTGACTTTCCAACGGATGAGTCTGAAAGGAACCTGCGTCCAAATCCTCAGTTTTTAGTGAGAATGAATCGAACTCCCACTCTACGTCGCCAGCGCGGCAGCCGTCCCAAGACTCGAGCTAACTTGTGCCCGGGGGATTCTAACATAGAGACCTACCTTAGCACCTGTAACCTGCTACATTTACTTTTATCCGAAGAACACCCAAAATGGCATGCAACATTTACCGTTATAACTAATCACGCCTTGTAATGTATCCTACAATATAATTCTCTGTAAAGCATCCTACAAATATAATTTTTCCACATTTACCTCGACATTCCATGTATCCTCTAACCATGATAACATATTGCTTGGACCAAAACAGATGTCCCGAGCTTGTTCTTGAAACCTCGGACTCAGAGGTCTTTCAGGAAAGAAGCATACAAATAAAGATGGTCATGGATTGCAGTTGTCTCACCAAAATGGATCATCCTTGTACATACAAATAAAGTGGTGCAGTCAAGAACCTGCCCCAGGCATCCGAGCTTCAACATCTTCTGACCAAGATCTCTCTCATTAGGAAAAAGATAACTGCCAAAGTCGAGCCCTAAGGACTCTTGCACGTGATGCGCTCCACCTAGGTTTAAGCCTTGGCACAAACTCCTCCCTTTAATATGCAAGCATTAGACATATCAGATCAACCATCCTTCATAGTAAAGATGACTGACACTATGAAGGAAGTACAAATTACTAATCGAATTGACTATATTGAGGTACAACATTCTATCTTATGTGTAAAGATAGTAACGGATCAGATTTGGATCAGATCAGCCTTAAAATATATTTATGTCGATCTTATAATGCTTTTTAAAGTGAAGATAATAAACAATGTATTTATAATTATATTAATACATGTATATATGTCATTGAAATTATTAGGTATAATAACCTAATTGGATCGGATCAGATCGGATTTCACTGATCACAAAATCTATAATCCATATCCGATTCATTTGTCAACGAATCAGGTTGGATCTGCTCCATTAGGGCCTGATCGTGCCAGATACCCTATCGGATCTGATCTAATTGCCATCGCTACTTCTGTGTTGGTATTGTTGGAAGTTGGATGTTAAATCCATTGAGAAATGGTGATGTTCTTGGTAGCTTGAAGAAGCTTGAAACCAAGAGCATTATTAGTCCCACATTGTTGCTCAAAGTGGTGGTAGGTGGGTATATTTGGTTTCACACACAAGGGTAGTGTATAACTACTAAGGTGTGTGGAGAGCCATGGGTGTTATTGTGTGCCTCGCGCACACAAACACACGCGCGCGCCGCCGCCTCGCCTCGCCACGCCTCGCCTCGACTCGACTCGGGTCGGGTCGGGTCGGACCGGACCGGGTCGGGTCGAAGGGCGATTTGGGCGAAATGTCTCGGCGTCTCGCGTACGCGAGGCGACCCGGCGAGAGGTTATGATACAGCTAATTTTTATTACTCACCAGTTTATTGGGTGATTAATTTTAATTAACTGTTTTGACCGTTTTAATGTGGGATTAATGGGCATTAAACGGATTGATTGACAATCAATTAGAATGATCAGTTTTACCAAAAACTGATGTATTAATCTAATTGAAATAATCAAAACGTTTGATCGCTGCTGTACGTTTTTCTCTGGTTCATCTCTCAACAGAAAAAATTCTCTCTTTCTCTGGCGAACTGAGGTGCGAGTCGAAGTTGATCTCCATCGCTGCTGTAACGAGGACGATCAGAGCTGTTTTATCCTGGAAGGATTATCGCCGGATCCCAATACAGCGTAAGTGGGGGCGATTATTTCTTCAAGAGCAGTCAGGCCTTCTTCGCAAGACCTGGCGACTCAGCTGCTTTCATGTTTTACCTGTTCCATCGTGAACAGAGGTATGTCATGTTCCTTCTTTTCTTTCTTACAGTATCTAATTTCTTTGCTATTTGCCTTCTTGATTTGCTTTCTCTATGTTCTTGGTCATGCGTTGTTAATCAAATTTTCCCTACTAAAATTGTTATTTTTAGTGTTTTTCACCAACATTCTTGAAGAAATAATTCGTAATTTGTTTAACAAAATGGCTTCTGAAACTGAGAAAACTGTTCCCGGTTCATCTGCTCCTGCCGTGGCTATTGATTGGGCCACTTATACGTTTCCACAAGCTGTTGAATTGACTGGTTTACCAGAAAAATTCAACGGTGGTGTTGGCTTTTCTCGTTGGCAGAAAAAGCTGAAATTGTGGTTAACTATAAAGGGTTTATGGCCGGTTGTGGAGTATGAGAAACCAGTGGTGGATCAAGAAAAGCCTGATTCCATTAAGGCCTTTGCGAAGTGGACTGAAAAAGACGGAGTGGCTAGAGCGGCAATTCTTGCTGCTCTGTCGAATACTCTGTTTGATGTTTATTCATCAGATTCATTCACTGCAAAGCTCTTATGGGAAAAGCTGAATGAGACACATAATACTGACTCACAAGGTCTGGAAAAATATTCTGTGTCTAAATTTCTTGATTTCAAACTGGTGGACAATAAGTCCATGACTGAGCAGGTGCACGAGTTTGAGATGATTATGCATGCTTTGAAGGAATCCGGTATGGATCTTCCTGAAAAGTTTCTGGTTATGTGTGTGATTGAGAAGCTCCCAAAGTCTTGGGAAGATTTTTGTCTTTCCCTGAAAAGACAGAAAGGAGAAATCACCTGGACTAACCTCATGCTGGACATCTCGGTGCAAGAGCAACACAAGTCCAAACAAGGACATGTGATGCCGACTGAACCGGGTAGTGCGAAGGTGAATGTTGTTACTGCTGGAAAGAAAAGGAAAAACACTGTTAAGAAGGATGAAAATGATAAGCCAAAAGATGATAAACCAAAAGATGACACGGTCAAGGCCAAGAAACCAAAGGGAAGCAAATCTTGTTGGGTTTGTGGACAGGTTGGACACTTCAGTAAGGGCTGCCCAAATAAGAAATCAAAGAAAACCAATGTGGTAGCACAAGCGAATACGGTGCTTGGAACCACGAGTGAGGCTGTGGTGAACATGGTTGTTGGTGAAGCTTCTGCTTCTGAAACCGACACTGGCCGGTATGTTACCTACAACCCTGAGCTATTTTCCACATATCTGTCTAACGAATGGTTGATTGATACTGGAGCTAATGTGCATGTTTGTGCTGATATTAGTTTATTTGTATCTTATCAACAGAGTAGTGGCATGACAGTGACGATGGGGAACGCGAATGCTGCACAAGTGCTTGGATTAGGAAACGTGGACCTAAAGTTTCCTTCGGGTCGTATCCTGTCCCTGACAAGAGTGCATCATGTTCCTTCTGTTCGTAGAAATATAATAAGTGGAAGCCGTTTAGTAGCTAGCGGTTTTGAGATTTCTTTTAAATGTAATAAAGTAGTCCTTATTCATACTGGTACTTTCTTTGGCAAGGGCTATTTGTCCAATGGTTTATTTGTAATAAATGTTGAACCTGTTTTGGGAAATTTTGGTAATGGTATTGTTCCTTCTGTTAATAGTGTTGAATCATCAAATTTTTGGCATGCTAGACTTGGTCATTTAAATTTTGGTGCTCTAAAGAATATGATGAATTTAGAGTTGATACCAAAGCACACCATAGAAAAGAATTATAAATGTCAAGTTTGTGTGTCTGCTAAACAAACAAGGAAACCTTTTCATAGTGTTGAAAGGGATTCAGACTTGTTAGATTTAGTGCACACGGACATTTGTGAGTTTGGTGGTGTGTTGACAAAGGACCAATGTAGATATTTCATTACTTTTATAGATGATTGTAGTAGATACTGTTATGTTTATTTGCTTAAACATAAAGATGAAGCGCTTAGTAAGTTTATTGTTTATAAAACTGAAGTTGAAACACAAACTGGTAAGGTACTTAAGCGTTTAAGATCCGATAGAGGTGGTGAGTATACGAGTAACGCCTTCGATGAATTTTGTGCAAACAATGGAATAGTTCATGAAGTTACTCCTCCATACACACCTGAGTCCAATGGGATTGCTGAACGAAAGAACAGAACCTTTTCTGATATGATTAATAGTATGCTATTAAACTCTGGGTTGCCTAAATACATGTGGGGAGAGGCTTTGAATACGGCTTGCCATATTCTGAATAGAGTCCCTCTGAAACACAAAGAGAAAACACCCTATGAGTTATGGAAAGGCAGGAAGACTAGTCTGAATTATCTTCGTGTGTGGGGGTGCCTTGCTAAGGTACTTGTACCTGTACACAAGAGAAAGAAGCTAGATCCTAAGACTATTGATTGTATCTTTCTGGGCTATCGAGAAACCACTACGGCTATGAGATTTTTAGTGTTAAAATCTGACATAGACGGTATAGTGGCTAACTCGATAGTTGAATTTCGTGATGCTACATTCTTTGAGGATGTATACCCCATGAAGACTGGTTTACCTCAAGATGCTACTAATGATAATCCACCTCACACATCTAGCTCTATTCCTGATCATGTGGAAAAGATAACAAATGTGGGGGCGGAATCAAGCAGTAGATCTGTACCTGAGGAGGTAGAAGAACCTAGAAGGAGTAAGCGTGCTAAGGTTGTCAAGGATTTTGGAAGTGACTTCGTCACTTACAATGTCGAGGACGAACCTTTAACTTTCCGGCAGGCTATGGATTCTTCGGAATCTAGGCATTGGAAGGGCGCTATAAAGAGTGAAATTGACTCTATTGTTTCTAATGGAACATGGGAGTTAGTTGACCTCCCTCCTGGGTGTTCTACTATCGGGTGCAGATGGATCTTTAAAAGGAAGTTGAACCCTGACGGTTCAATAGATAAGTACAAGGCTAGACTGGTGGCTAAAGGTTTTAGGCAAAGGGAAGGAATTGATTACTTTGATACATACTCTCCGGTTGCAAGGATGACAACAATCCGAATGCTTATAGCATTGGCTTCTGTCCATGGTCTTACCATCCATCAGATGGATGTTAAGACAGCTTTTCTTCATGGTGATCTTGAGGAAGAGATTTATATGGATCAGCCTGAGGGATTTGTTGCATCAGGCAATGAAGGGAAAGTATGTAAGTTAATCAAGTCTCTTTATGGCTTGAAACAAGCTCCCAGGGATTGGCATAAAAAGTTTGATGAAACTGTATTGCCATTCGGTTTTATAATAAATGATAGTGACAAGTGCGTCTACTCCAAAGTTAAAGGTAGTGAATGTGTGATCTTATGCCTATATGTGGATGATATTTTGTTGTTTGGAACCAATATTGAGATTATTAATGAGACGAAAGCTTTCTTGAAAAGGCATTTTGAGATGAAAGATATGGGTGAGGCTAGTGTGATTCTTGGACTGAAGTTGACTCAGTCAGCTGAGGGAATAACCTTATCTCAGTCTCATTATATAGAGAAATCTATACTTGAGAAGTATGGTTATTCGCAGTGTAGAATCGCTAGTACACCATATGATTCTAAAGTTGCCTTAGTCAAGAATTCTTCAGGTGTACCTGTGTCTCAATTAAGGTATTCTCAGATTATTGGGAGTTTGCAATATCTTGCTAACTGTACTAGACCAGATATTTCATATTCTGTGTCCAAGTTGGCTAGATATACGAGCTGTCCAAACAGGACTCATTGGGATGCTCTTGATAGAGTGCTTAGATATCTGAAAGGCACAATGTACCTAAGTTTGCACTATAGGAGGTTTCCTGGTGTACTTGAGGGGTACAGTGATGCAAGTTGGATAGCTAAGAAGTCTGGTTCCAATGGAGTGACTGGATATGTGTTCACCTTGGCTGGTGGAGCAATATCCTGGAAGTCGACCAAACAGACGATAGTGACTCGGTCTACCTTTGAGGCTGAGTTGTGTGCGCTTGATGCCACGGGGACGGAGGCTGAATGGTTACACGGACTTATGTCCGCGTTACCTGTAGTAAGCAAGCCGCTTCCTGCTATTGCTATTCATTGTGATAGTCGGACGACTATCGACAAGATTAGCAGTAAAAAGTATAATGCTAAAACAAGGAGACACATCCAAGTTAGACTAAAGTCTATAAGGGGTTTGGTGTCTGATAGGATTATAGCTGTAGAGTTCATAGGAACTCAGAATAATACAGCTGATCCTTTGACTAAAGGACTGGAACCTGCAGTGGTCCTTAAGTCGAGGTTGGGGATGGGACTGACAACCCATCGTAGTTCATCAACAGTGGGAACCCAATACACATGAGAGGAGATCCCTCAAAAGTGTATTCAATGTGGTAATAACAAGCTGTGAGGATGAACTGGTAGTACCTTTGCTACATAGATGATACAATTGTATCGGAGTCTATCCCCTGTAAACCTAAAAAGGTACTGTTCTGCCAGTGTAGCAAGAGTTATTCTAACTCTGAATGGGGTCAAGTCATTTTGACGAGATGAGGGCAGTCATCTCTGGAGATGCCCAGCTAAGCGAATGTAATTGTGCGGTCGCAATTAGAGGAAAGGGTTATTCCTTGAAACATTCGACGAACAGGATCGAGACAGGACCATTAATGTCTCAAAGCCGTAGATTGGCACCATAGCCTTTGACTTGTCGTCGTCTATGGAGCATGATTACACCTTACGGATAAAGATTCAAGGTGAAATATTCCATCTTAATCCGGTAATCATCGAAGTAGAGGACTTAGGAGGGTTCAAACCCGGAAGGGTACCGACTCTGAATAACAAGTCATGATGAGAATCCTGAATGCATTTCTGCATGGATTTGTGGGGGATTGTTGGAAGTTGGATGTTAAATCCATTGAGAAATGGTGATGTTCTTGGTAGCTTGAAGAAGCTTGAAACCAAGAGCATTATTAGTCCCACATTGTTGCTCAAAGTGGTGGTAGGTGGGTATATTTGGTTTCACACACAAGGGTAGTGTATAACTACTAAGGTGTGTGGAGAGCCATGGGTGTTATTGTGTGCCTCGCGCACACACACACACGCGCGCGCCGCCGCCTCGCCTCGCCACGCCTCGCCTCGACTCGACTCGGGTCGGGTCGGGTCGGACCGGACCGGGTCGAAGGGCGATTTGGGCGAAATGTCTCGGCGTCTCGCGTACGCGAGGCGACCCGGCGAGAGGTTATGATACAGCTAATTTTTATTACTCACCAGTTTATTGGGTGATTAATTTTAATTAACTGTTTTGACCGTTTTAATGTGGGATTAATGGGCATTAAACGGATTGATTGACAATCAATTAGAATGATCAGTTTTACCAAAAACTGATGTATTAATCTAATTGAAATAATCAAAACGTTTGATCGCTGCTGTACGTTTTTCTCTGGTTCATCTCTCAACAGAAAAAATTCTCTCTTTCTCTGGCGAACTGAGGTGCGAGTCGAAGTTGATCTCCATCGCTGCTGTAACGAGGACGATCAGAGCTGTTTTATCCTGGAAGGATTATCGCCGGATCCCAATACAGCGTAAGTGGGGGCGATTATTTCTTCAAGAGCAGTCAGGCCTTCTTCGCAAGACCTGGCGACTCAGCTGCTTTCATGTTTTACCTGTTCCATCGTGAACAGAGGTATGTCATGTTCCTTCTTTTCTTTCTTACAGTATCTAATTTCTTTGCTATTTGCCTTCTTGATTTGCTTTCTCTATGTTCTTGGTCATGCGTTGTTAATCAAATTTTCCCTACTAAAATTGTTATTTTTAGTGTTTTTCACCAACAGGTTATTCACCTACATTGGCATGTGAGTGCACTCTTCTTCTGCTTGGCTGAGCGACACTACTTTCCCCTTGGCTTTGAACAGAACCATGTTCTCCCATCTGACTTGCCCTGGGTCCATGAACCGTACCTCGCCATTTACGTTTTGTGCTTTGCATTAGCTTCCTTCACCGTGGTACAGTCCCCAGTGAATCTTTCTTTTTTAGTTACTCAATTCAAAATTTTCCAATATACTTGTTTGGTATATCTAGCAAAATATAAATCTTTGTCTGCCAAGCTTACGATAGTGATGCATCTATGTACACACCACGTGTTCGGTAGATGTACATGTCACTCAATGGTAACTAGATTTTTTTCCATTCTTATAAAGTCCCCCCTCCCTCCCCCTCATCACAACCAGACCCATATATCATCTCTTTCAGTACAACTGCATGTGTGTGTTATCTTATAATACAAAGTACTGCAGGATGAAAATGGATTCGTTGATGCGCAAATTCCTAAGAAATATGCTCCTAAAGATCATCATGCCATCAGGACCGCCAAATTCCGACGTCGGCGATTTCTCCGATTTCGACGATGTGAGTTCAACGGAGGATCTGCCCGAGGATGTCAAGGAAGGGCATTTCGTGGTGGACACTGTACACGGTGATGAAAAGAAGAGGTTTATTCTAGACATGATATATTTAGCTCACCCGTGTTTCTTGAAGTTGTTGAAGCAAGCCGAGGAAGAGTTTGGATTTCGCACGGAAGGCGTCCTTGTCGTTCCTTGTAGATCCTACGAGCTTCAATTGATACTCGACGGCAAGAAAATGAAGAAATGATCTGTCTTCCTTTTCCATGATCTTGTGTTTTTCATGACTTTTGTCTAATGTTTCTGCCTATTTGGGTCAAAATGTCACTGTGTCCTCCGCCAATTTCTCTCTCTTCCTCTGTATGTGTCTGTGTCTCTCTCTTATCTCTGTAAAGCACCCTTGATGTACCAAAGAGAACCCTCCCTACAGTTTGGGAAGTGGAACACCAAAGTACAATGTTAGGTGACATGGTTCCGTTTGTCCCAACCTGAACAATTGTACATCTCCTCTATTGTTTTACAGTTCCCTCAATCCTTTTAATCCTATATCATTTTGTTCTAGAAAATGGAGTATGAAATCTGTATCAGCGAAATTGTTTAAACATGATGTTTACTGCAATAAAATATAGCATAACCTTCAAGTCTGGGCGGGTACAGGGTTTTGGCATTGTAGGTGATGTAAATAGTTGTGTTTTAATTAATCAAGTTAAGCAGCTATCAGCTTGTCTAATTCTGTAATTTTTTATTGAGGGGAAACAAAAATGACAACCTTGAACTACGTGCTCGGTAAGCTAAACACAAGGAAAAGTTTCCTGCAACACTTGATTTAGGGGCCACCTCCTCATTTTTAGATGTACACATTTTAAATTTTAATTCTGTAAGACTTTAAAAATCATGAAACAGTCTGTAATACGATTAAGAATTTATCTTAATGTGCAAACAAAAGGATAAATGACATTTCCAATCGCCCAAATTAGGCTAACCATAGCATGTTATAGCATTATAATTGTTGCTAACATGATGCGTTAGTTGCTTGCGGTGCCAATAAAACATAATTAACATGGTAATGTCTTGTCCCATGGTAGTACAATTGCTAGAATGTGAAGGAAAAATGAGGGAAAGTGATGGATAAAAACCGTTTTGTTTTCCTGCATGTATGTTCAGTTGTTGCAGGAAAATTGGGGGATTCACCATTTTTATTTTCATGTGGGAAACATTTTCCTTCAAATTTGTTCTCATAAAAACACAAGAGTTTGCAAGAAAGTCGTATTATTATTTACTTTTTCACATATTTTCTTATAAAATGAACACACATAAAAATTTAAGTTTATAGTCTTTTTATTTTCCTTTCTTTTCCGTTTTTATAACATTATCGGGAATATTTTTTCGACATATCTTTCCTGACAAATGAACATACCTCCATAAAAATACTTCCACATTCCTACAACATAAGGTATCTGAACAAACCCCTGTCCAGTTTCATGCTCTTCCATCTGATTGGGTCAAATGATAAACAATTTGTGATTTGAAAAGATGACTTGTATTTTTATTTTCGATAGAACTGCACTCGGGAAGGACTTTCTGTTTTTGCAAAACGGCCGGAAAAATATCTCCAATAAGTAGAGACTAAAGACTTTTCTAGTGGTACGTTGGTAGGGTCCAAAATCCTAGGATCATTTGCTGGGATATGCTAGACTCACTTTGGCGATCTACACATCATTCATCACAAACCTTAAGAATTTTAAGTTAGCCTAGCATGAGTAGTTAATGAGCCACTGACAGCGCGAGAGGCATGCTTCTTGGCGCGTGTTTGGTAACGCACCTTCTTGAATTTAAATTCAGTTATATCAAAGCTAAGCTTATACGCACTTGTTATTTAAACTCTATTTTACAGATTATCTCACTTTATAAAGTATTTCAACCATAGAAAACTTTGGTTCACAATCCCCAGGAACTTTCAGTCAGCTTTTCCACTCAGATTAATTTCAGCCGATTGTTTCATATTTTCAGGTACACCAATGAGGATAGTAGTTTGTGAATTTTGTGACAATTTTGGCCTATGAAATGCCCGTAATGTAATAATAGTAACAGAGCTACCCTCTTATCAGTGAAGAAAATGCAAGATTGGGAGTTCAAATTAAAGTCCAGTCGGTGTGACTTCTCGCGTATATTTCATGTCCTCGTCTACGTCCTGAACAGCACATCAATCCGCAAGCCAAACAGGCATCCACACACTCTTGATCGTATAACCGGTTTCTGCATTAGTTTGATGGCGAAAACGACATCTATATGACGGCACGTAGACAAATATCAACTCGTCAGACATAACCATGCAATGGCTGCTTTCATCAATGTATTGAGAAGCCTACTGGCTCTCATCTGAGAAACAACACTTCAAGATGTCCGTTAAATGTAGGCTATAATAGAAGAACACTTTCCAGGGTTCCATATTCTAGATAACGTGTAGACTTACAAGAGGTAGAAGGACACGAAAAACATAAAAACAAAAAGATGTTCCATTCATGTACCTTAAAGGCATCGAAACATCATTTTCCTTAACTGCCCGATGTCTTGAAGCATCTTTCTTCGGCGTATGCTTATCCAGCTCATCATTCAGTATCTAAATCCTTTCAGGCATAAATTATTTTAAATAACATCATAAATCTTACATAGATATGTTTTTGTTAGCTACTAAAAAAAATGTTTTTGTTGTGATAATACTGATGAATTTATAATTGCATCCAGACCCTTGTGGACCGGATTTGGATATAGGATTATCTGATCCCAATCTTATCCGTTGTCATCCTTAAAACTCACGATTCTTATGCTTTACCCAAACGATGCCTTAACCCGGGTGGGTAAAGATCGGGCACACACACGCACTCAAACACGATAAGTAAAAGAGATAAGGGAAAAACTGATTTGTTTATTGCTTAATTGAATAGTTGGGGATTACATCTCTTAAATAGATAAAATATTAAAACCTAATCGTAACCCTAGACCTATCGGGCAAGCCCGAATTATTAAATAACTTAATACAGTAACTAAATAAATAAATAAATAAATAAATAAATAAATAAATAAATAAATAAATATTGATACGGATACCATACCGTATCAGTGTTCATGTCTTCAACTTAGTCCCCTTACACCTGACCGTGTTCATGTCGTCACCGTAACCGTGAACACGACATTTTTATGTTTAAGAAATAAAACTAAGATATCTCCTGCAGATTTATTTGTGCAACATAAGAGTAAGAATGCTGAGGGCAGAGCTAAAAGGGGGCTATGTGCCCACTAGTTTCAAAAATCTTCCCTAGTACTCTTAATAATTTTGATAGTTTATTATCAGAAATCATCAAAGCCAAAACACACAAAGAGATCACAGATTGAAGAAGAAGATTTCTTCATTTCTCAGATTCAACCTCATGGAGGGAAAATTCACAAAATCTAATACAATGAATAATATCAGCCAAAGTCTGATCCAAACGTTTTTAACAAACTTGAAAATAGCTAAACCAATCAAGGGGTGACAGCTGTCAACTTCAGCTATAAAAGTAGAAATTGCAGAATCACCCCCATGAAGATTGTAAAACACAGAAAACCACCCTTGCAGCCACATTATTATCTAAAACACCCTCCTCAAGTTGGATTATGCACATTTTGCATACCCAACTTGGACAACAGAAATTTAAAAATTAGAGAAGGGAGGGGTTTTGTCAACAAATCTGCCAATTGATGAGAGGAAGGAACAAATACCAATTTGAGAGCTCCTTGTGTCACCAAATCCCTCACTATATGAACATCCATCTCTATATGCTTTGTGCGTTCATGATAAACAGGATTCTCAGAAATTTGAATAGATGAGTTGCTGTCACTGTAAATAACAGGAGCTTGAGGAAGAGTCATATGAAGATCTGCTAGAAGGAATAAAAACCACTGTATCTCACAAGAGGTTGCATCTAAACCTCTGTACTCTGCTTCAGCTGATGATCTTGACACAACCTTCTGTTTCTTTGCTTTCCAAGAAACCAGAGCATCTCCCAAATATATCAGAAAACCACTTGTGGATCTTCTAGTGTCAACACAACCACCCCAGTCTGAATCTGAATATGCTTTGAGTACAAGTGAATTCTGAGAAGGGAAGAATAAACCTTGACCAACATTACCCTGAAGATACCTCAAAACATGATGCAATGCTTTCATATGTTCCACATAAGGTTGAGACACATATTGAGAGAGCTTATGCACAGAAAAACAGAGATCAGGTCTAGAACTGCACGAATAAAGCAACTTTCCCACCAAACTTCTGTAGAGAACACTGTCTTGAGCTGACAAATAATTATCAATATTTCTGCAATTTCAAATTGGCCTCCATTGGTGTTGACACTGGTTTACACTGAGCACAGCCACTATATTGCAAAATCTCAAGAGCAAATTTTCTTGGACAAAGTGAGAGTCCAGTATCATTTCTAGCTATTTCAAAACCAAGGAAAATTGAAGAAATCCAAGATCTTTAAGCTGAAACTGAGCATTCAATATCTCTTTAAGATGGTGCAATGTGTCAATATTTGTCCCAGCCAACACAATATCATCAACATAGATCAGTAACACTGTGAAAGAATCCTTTTGCTGGAGCACAAACAGAGTGTAATCTGCCTTACCTTGATGAAAACCAAGACTAATCAAGGCAGTGTTATTTTGCTATACCATTGTCTAGAGGCTTGTTTTAAGCCGTATAAAGATTTCTTAAGTCTACACACCAAAGTCCCATTATCATGAAAAGACAGAGAACTTGGCTTATAGCCCTGAGGAAATGCCATGTAAACCTCTTCTAACAAATCTCCATGTAAAAAGGCATTATTGACATCTAATTGCATAAGATGCCAATTATGCATAGAGGCTATAGCTAGCAAACATTTCAAAGTTGGCAATTTAGCCACTGGAGAAAATGTATCAGTGTAGTCAATACCTTCTGTCTGAGAGTAACCTTTTGCTACCAGCCTTGCTTTGAATCTTTCTATGCTCCCATCTAACTTGTGCTTGATTCTGTAAACCCATCTGCAACCAACAACATCATGTCCAGGTGGCAAAACAACAATGTCCCAAGTCTTGTTAGCTTCCAAATCAGAAAGTTCTAATTGCATAGCTTCAATCCATCTTGGATCTTTTGAAGCTTCATGAAAAGTTGCAGGTTCACTAACACTAGCAATCTGAGCAGCATAATGTTGATAAGCAGGACTAAAAGCAGCATGAGCATTATTTCCAGATTTCAAATTTGGTGCAGTAACAACAAAATCTTTGAAGTGAGAAGGTTGCCTGATATTTCTTGCTGGTCTAGAAGCAATGCCAGATGGCACAATAATGGATGGCACAATATTTTCTGACAGAACATCATGGGTTTGAACCACATTATCAGACAAAACATCATGTGTGTGTGATTGTTCTGGAACCCCTACTTCTGAAGCTGAAGTATTTGGTGAATGAGAAGAGAACTCATGTGCATTCAGATCAGGAGAGCTCAAAGGCAAACCTGAATCTTCAAATAAAACTTCATTTACAGAGTTCTCTGAAAAAAAAGGGTATGTGTGCTCATGAAAAATAACATTTCTGGAAACAGTAATAGAACCATTATGAAGATTGTAAACCTTGTACCCCTTTATGCCATAAACATAGCCCAAGAAAACACACTTATCAGCTCTTTCTTCAAACTTAGTTCTGCCATGCTTCAAAGTGGACACAAAACACAAACATCCAAAAGATTTGAGAAAGGAGTAGTCTGGAACTTCTTTGAAAAGAATCTGATATGGAGATTTGTGATGAAGCACTTTGGTGGGCAATCTGTTTATAAGATAAGTTGCTGTCATCACACAATCCCCCCAAAACTTCAAAGGAAGATTATATTTAAATCTCAAAGCCCTTGCCACATTCAACAAGTGCTGATGTTTTCTCTCCACAACAGAGTTCTGTTCTGGGGTTTCAATACAACTATATTGATGCACAATTCCATGTGCAGCTAGATACTCTTTCAGCTTGAGCTCAGGAGCTTGATCACTTCTTATTGTCAAGACATGTGTCTTGAATTGAGTAACCACCATTGTACAAAAATCTTGTAAGACCTGAGTGGCATCTGATTTATTTATCATGAGGAATACCCATGTCATTCTAGAGTGATCTTCCACAATGGTAAGAAAATATTTATGACCATCATAAGTAGGAGTTTTATATGGTCCCCAAGTGTCCACATGAATAAGCTGAAAAAGAGAATTTGATATATGTCCAGAAGAAGGAAAATACAGCTTTCTCTGTTTAGCTTGAGGAAAAACATCACAAAGAGTATTTGAAATATGACAATGACCAAGTTGACTAAGCAAAAATTTAAGTTTATCATCAGAGGGATGTCCAAATCTGTGATGCCAAAGAGAGTAAAGATCTTGTGATGTAGAAGATGTGGCTAAAGAAATTGAAGGTGGAGAAAAGAGGTAAAGACCATCTTGTTTAGAACCATAACCCAGAATTGTAGAAGAATTTTTGTGTTTAATGGTACAACCTGATGCCTCACATATAAACTCACAATCATGTGATTGACTTAGTTGAGACATGGAAAGCAAATTGAACTGAAAAGTAGGAATATGCAGCACTTTATCCAATGTCAAAGAAGGAGATAACTGAACCACACCAATATGAGCTACAGTAACACATTTGTCATTAGGTAAATGAACAAAAGTATTAACTACAGGAGTGTGAGAGACAAAAAAAGTCAAATCATGAAACATGTGGTCAGTGGCACCACTGTCAATGATCCATGAATGAGACAAGGAGTTAGTCAGAGTACTCCCTGAATGAAAAGAGAAAGAATTGAGTACACTTGCCATGAAAGAGCACTGAGACCCTGTGCCTTTTGAAAAAGAATAATGATCAAGAGGATTATCAGGTGATGAGCTACCAGGAATAGCTGAAGAAGAAGAAGAAGAATGAGGTGAAGCAGGCCTCATTTTCTGATTATTAATGTATTGCAAAACTTGCTCACATTGAGTATTAGTGAGGTGATTTGCAGAAGAAGAGGGAGTGGGCTGAGTAGAAGAAGTGGTTTGATGTGCTTGGGAAATATAAGAGCCAGTGTTAGACTGCTTATTAAAATTTGTACCTCATGTACCTCCATTCTTGCCTTTGAACCCTGGTGGATAACCAATCAACTTCCAACATTTTTCTTTAATGTGGCCAGTGCCACCACAATGATAGCAAACAGGTTTAGGCCTATTTCCAAATCTCCCAGAAGCAATATTGGCATGAGATGTATAATCATGAGAAGTTTCCATGCAAGAATTCATAGCCATTTGAGGAGACAAGGAACTAGAACCAGAACTGATTTCTCTTTGTTTCTCTTGTTGCAAAACTTGAGAAAACACTTTGTTCATAGATGGAAGAGGTTCAGTGAGTAAAATTTGTTCTCTAACAGCTGTATATCCATCATTAAGCCCCATAAGAAATTGCATAACCAAATCTTCTTGCTGTTGAAGCAGAAGTTTAGACAACACATGACAATGGCAAGCAACACATTCCCCACAAGAACAAACAGCAAGTACTCTATGATTGCTCATTTCATCCCAAAGAGATATAAATTTGGTGAAGTACTGTGTCACAGTCATGGCATCTTGTTTGAGATTAGCTAAAGCCTTACGCAATTGAAAAATACGAGGTCTATTTTTCTGAGAAAAGTGTTCTAACAGATCCTTCCAGATATCATGAGAAGATGCTGAATATACAATATTAGATGCAATTTCCTTAGAAACAGAATTCAAAATCCATGATATCACCATAGAATCACAACGACGCCACATCAGAAACATAGAATCAGTCGGAGAAGGTGAAGGCAACAAACCAGAAACAAAATCGAGTTTGTTCTTCGCTTCTAGGGCTAAACTCATGGATCGAAACCATGTATTGAAATTATCTCCAGTTAACAACTGAGAAACCAAATTGATACCTGAATTGTCTGCATTCGTGAGATAATACGGAGAAGACGAGTCAATCGCCCTCGAAGAAACATCAGAAGTCGCCGGAGTGCGAGAATTATCGGTCGACATAATTGAAACCCTAGAGATCGATAAATTGGGAACAAACAAATCAAATACCAGAGATCGCCGAAAGCTTTTGCTCTGATACCATATCAGAAATCATCAAAGCCAAAACACACAAAGAGATCACAGATTGAAGAAGAAGATTTCTTCATTTCTCAGATTCAACCTCATGGAGGGAAAATTCACAAAATCTAATACAATGAATAATATCAGCTAAAGTCTGATCCAAACGTTTTTAACAAACTGGAAAATAGCTAAACCAATCAAGGGGTGACAGCTGTCAACTTCAGCTATAAAAGTAGAAATTGCATAATCACCCCCATGAAGATTGTAAAACACAGAAAAACACCCTTGCAGCCACATTATTATCTAAAACATTCATACCCCTAGAACAAATATACGTCAGCGCCCTAACCGTGTTCATGTATTTTCATACCCTTGAGAGAAATTACAAACTTGACATTTACAAACTTGACATTTCTATATACTAAAGGAGCTTCCCTTTTATTGTTCATGGGGAGCTTCGTGGTCAAATTAGAGCCACTAGATCTTTCGAAGTCGGCTTTGCCCACGGAGCATTCCCTAGTTAGCCCTATTGCATATATACTCCTTGATATAACTTTCTCATCGTTCTAAATTCATCTATATTTCTCTTTTCAATTTTTGTCAATCGGAGGCTTATATAGTCTTCAGTTGCTTAAAATTCCTGACTCCGCCGCTGAAGCATGAAGATATGTGACTTTAAAATATAAACTAACATAAAAGACTACGGTGTAGTAAGAAGAAGATAAGAGCATCAGCATGTTCAATTGCCTGCTAAACCAAGAATTGTCCAGACAGCTTCACAGGTTGTGTTAATCATTTAATCAGAGCCCATCTACTCTCATTAAATTCTACCCCAAATCCCTGTCTTGGCTTTATCAAGAAAAACCTAACCAATTACTCAGCGGTGTGTCAGATTTGGTTTCTCAGCTAGTTACTGGATATATATTTCTTTCACATTATTAGGCCATTTTGAGGACTCCTAATTTCAGAACATAGTGAAACAGATAGCGCGAAAAAAGTGAGAACTTACGTGACGAATGTGAGCCAACAGCGGCTGATTTTTATATAACAAGAAACATGGAACTGATGGATTAGAGAAGATATCTAGGGAAAATATCAAACAGAGAAACTATCCCGAATTGTCTAAGCAGAAGCAACATAACGGCCCCCACTATCCAGCCTTTTCTTGTTCAACTTTCCAGATTCGAACAAAATATCGCAACAAATATCATACAATGAAATTGAGGTGCATTGCTAGGCTCGAACATGTTCGAGCACCACAGAAACAATTACTTGGTGGCTAGCGCCATAAAGCAAATATGATGAAGAGTTGGTGCTGTAAGCAACAAGCCGCTGGCAGGGAGCTCAGGGTCGGTTCATTCCTAAGGCCTCAAATTTAAGAAAACTTGTTAAAAAATGGATCAGCCCCTAGCTTGGTGTTTGACGCGAAGAAAACTCGTTCAAAAGTTGGGTAGGTTTTTAAATGAACCAATCCTTAGACTTAGCTTGATCCATGTAGCCGACTCCAGCTAAACTGTGGAAAATGCTTGTTGATTGATTGATTGAACTGACTTACATGAATCAGTCTTGAGTAGACTAAGCATCTCCAACAATAAAATTACTAATTAGCTAAATTTTAACTAGTAATCTAGTATGAACTCAAGTTAACATGACTTCTGATTGTTTCCTCCTAAACATCAAATTGGGTGGTGTAAGAATCACCCTAATTTAAAATTAGAAGGCAAAATGAGCGGGTTAAGTGAGGGAAAAAAATTCACTAAATGATTTGATGAAAGAGGAAACAAATTATTTGATACAAATAGTGCATAAATCCATTCCTAAAATAAGTACTATATATCTTACTAAGCATTGTCAGCAAGTCAATTCCAATGAGGGAAATAATTTATAAAATACTACTTGGGAATTAATTTTCCATTTAACATTATGGAGGTAAATGCTCTGATTATTTCGTTAATTTAGTTAATTAGGTCAAGTTTATTAATATGAAGTAATTATATGTGGTTATTAGATTAATTAGGTTGATTTAGTTGGTATCCTCAAAGAAAAAAAGTTAATAATTGTAAAAAATAAGCATTAGAAGGTTAAAATAGACAACTAGGTCCTTTAAAGGGCAAAAGGGGAAGAAGCTCTACACCCAACAGTGGGCCACACTGCCAGCGCTCATGCGCCGTTAACGGTAGAGGACGGAGGGGCACCACTTGTAATTATTATGACACAAAATAAGGGTGTCCTCTGCCAAATACTTAGCAGTAAGGGAGCAGTCTGCCTACTTACTATCTTTCGAGAGTGCAAAATGTAAATCACCCCAATAATATGTATTAACTTTGATATCAATACAGTTTTAGCTTCAAGCATCAATTTACACAAATAATAACATGCTTTTGTTTTGATTGAATCTCCAATCCAGCTCAATTGCCAATCCAACTTATGAAGATATAAATTTACATTATAATAAAAAAATAAAATGAAATTATCAAATATTTAGTACAAGAGTTCATCGATTCATCAGATTGCTACTCCAATATTTATTGAAATAGATAATAAATTTACTTAATAAAAAAAGTGTTGGTCATTCCAATAATTCCTCAATTCTTTTATTAGAAGTACTGAAAGTGAAAGAGGCTCAGATATGTAATTAAAAACAAGCAACAAATCATATTGCGCCTACCATGGCTGCAAAATCATTTTCCCCGCCTAGAAAGTAACAATTTCTTAGGGCATCTCCAACCCCATGAGGGGAGGGGGAGGGAAAAACTGTATAAAAATACTTTAATGTCCAACCCTATGAGGGGAGGGGTAGGGGGTGCTATGGGGATAAATTTTGCCTTGGGTGTTGGATGGCTAGGGGGGATTTTCCCATGGACATTCCTTCCCCCTCCCCCTACATGGAGTGGTTAAGTAATTTAATATTTGATAATATTAATTACACTTAATAATATTTTATGCTAATGTGCTTTTTATGATTAATAAATTCATTTTGTTTACTAGTGATAGAAATTAATATTGTATTCACGATTTGTTGAAAGGCATATTTACGAAAAGTTATCAATATCTTATTTTATTGAAAACTTAATAACATTGAGTTAACTTTACTCTACTATAAACATCGGTAAAAAACGCTCTCTCCTCTCTCCTCAAATTTCTAACAGTTAATTGCAGTTTACCTACCATTTGCCAGTTACAAAACAGTTAGCCACCCTATTCTGACAGTTGCAAGCAGTTAGCCTTCCCTTTAAGGCAGTTCCTGCAAGCTTTTTGCCGGAGAACTGCTGCAAATTTCTCTTCTTTGAGGAGATTCCAGTACACCTCTGGTGATTTTATCCAACTTTTCAGTATCTTTTCATTGTGTTCAATCACTTTGTTTCAAAATGGAAGCAGGAACATCTTTGGACCCAGAAGATCTGCAACAAGAAGACAATTTGTTATGGTCTATGCAGCACATTAATCTCACAGAAGAAGAAGATCAAGTTGTTGATCTCCCTGAAGATTCAATTGATGATGGAATCAGAGATTGCAAAAACAGCATATTTAACTCGATCAAGCCTGTTATTTGTACTTTGCCTCTTACGCTTGATATTGAAGAAATTCACTCTAGAATTCTATCTGAGGCTTTTTATGTTGACATTGAACAAAAGGCACTCTTTGCCTCTACTGCATCTCCAGTTGCTTTACATGTTAATTCGTCATCTCAGTTTATACACATACCTTTTAAACAAAAATGGCCTCAAGGCTCATATCCAAAGGATGCTGCCAAACAACATTTCTATAACCAGAAACCATTTAGTTCTGGTTCAACTACTAGTTCCATGTCTGGTTCTAGTTAAATTACTTCCTCTAGCACCTTTGCTAACAGTCCTACAGCTGATGTTACCTGTCAAATTTGCACCAAAACAGTTCACTCTGCTGCTACATGTTGGCACATATTCAAACAAGGCTATCAGCCAAGAGCATTCTTGGCTCAGGCCCCAAAGCCATAACTGATATTGGACTCTGGTGCTTCCAGTCACCTTACCAGTGAGTTTTCCCATCTCCACAATGTGGGACCTATGCCATCTTCATCTCATACTCCAATTGTCTTGGCTGATGGTTCACAAACAACTGCTTTACACTGTGTGGATGGCTTATTACCAACTCAACGTGGTACTCTTTTTCTCAACAATTTGCTTCAGTCCCTTCTTTGACACATAATCTTGTTTCAGTCCACAAGTTAGCACAAGATAATAACTGTCTTGTTATCTTTGATGCCTCTTCTATGGTCATAGAGGACAAGGAGCAGAAGAACATCTCTCATTGTCTCAGTAGCACAAGTTTTGTAACACTACTCTTACTCAATTTTCTGTTGGCTTTGAGTAAGAGCAATTTTGTAACACTGCTCTTACAAAGCTCTCGGTGTTACAAAACTCCCCTGCTATTCTTGATCAATTGCATCTAGATATTTGGGGCCCAGCTCCCGTCATTTCCACCTCAGGTTTTAAATACAACCTAATAATAGTAGACTAGTCTGATCCCCGCGCCATGGCGCGGGCTGTGGATGTGCGTTAACAACGAAGCTGGGCTAAATCTGAATTGTAGAAATTGTATCTATAAAATCATTTTCATGTGAAATTGTAGATGGTTTATTTTACAAATTAGTAGCATCTAAGTATCAATCTGGAAGCGATATAAGTAACATAAGATATATTTCTTATTATAGTTATTCCATAGCTCGAAATTCAAATGGGTTCTCGCTCAGTGGTAGAACTCGGGTTCGAACCCGGCTATAGGATGTAATTCTCAAAATTCGCGTAGCTCGAAATTATGTCCTAATGTAAATAACATTGATAGATGACAGGAATTGAATGGGAGTTCTTGGAAACATGGTGTTGTTAATTTATGCAGTACATTATGGTGCAAATTTTTGAAAGAGCGTGAAATACCAGTCATCACACTATATATATATATATATATATTTGTATATATCTTGAAAGATTATAGAGTATTCAAATTAATATACAGGAACAAATGTCACATATGATGTCTTCACTATTCAAAGCTTCGTTGCACTTTAAAGTTAACAAACATTTTAAATTACTAACATTGCGAAATATTTTTCTCCTATGGTTGTAGGAGGCTTGGCCATTGTGTTATTTCTCGAGGTTTTGTGACGAACTGTTGTGGTAGGTTGTCAAACAAATGAAATTTTAATTCTTGTGTGTGTTGTACAAAAAAAGTATTTGAAACGTGGCAATGAAGAGTAGTAGTTGATTGAAATTAAATTCAAAGTAATTTTATACTTTGTCGTCCGAATTCATTGCAGTTTTTTTGCACTTGCACTCTATTTGTTTCATTGTCAAGTTTTAGATAATTTTTTAGTTTTATGTTAGCCTCACTCTCCATGACCTTATTTTTATTCACCAAATGTCAAAATTTTAAAATTTAATCCCCCTACACAAAATCTTGGATACGACCCTGATTGTATTTTGAGCCAGAACTTCAGTAACGACCTCCAATGAAAGGACAATCATGTTATGCACAATAGTGTAGTTAAATAAATATTTGAAACAAATGAATGCAAAGAAAGCTCAAGTTACAGATAAAAACAGAAGGTTGCGCAAAAACATTAGTAACCAAATTTTAAACTACAAGTTGTAGGCGTAACGAAAAAGCTAATCAAACAAACAAATTCTATGTAGCTAGAAAGCATTCATACTTTTGGCTTCCTCCGCCAGACTTATGTAAGTAAAATGAAGATATAATGTCTAGGCAAAAAGAAGTTTCAAAAACAGATGTTTTTCTACTATAAGATTACTCAAGTAAGATATCATGTTCGTAGTAGCAATACCTTAAGGAGTCATTATTTGGCATCCTAAGCGTCTATACTTGATCAGCAATACACACTCCTAGCATAACAACTGAATATGACAATTCTCAAAGACTATACATAATTGATACTTATTTTGTTTGTTTAGCATATGCAGAATGATAAAATAGAGTTTGGCTGAAATGAGATTCAAAGACAACATAAAGAGATCAAAATAGGGGAAAACGAAACCTTAACGAAAATAAACTGAATGTTAAAGGCAAACACAATTTACATACACAATTAAAACATATTAATTAGTCTTCTGAGGTCTGAGCTGAGTGGCCTAGTGAAACTTCAATAATAAAGCGAAAATAAAATATACATAAGCTCAATTTTCTTTCGCAATGTACAAAGATTTAGTATTACCATAAAAAATAAAAATCTACCTGACAACACTAAACTACGTCCATGAATGGAAACAGCCTCAAGCAAACCAAAAAAAAAATGTTTCATAAATCGCAAAAGAATTTAAATTAATTTTGTCAAAAACACAATATTGCCGTCATATTGCTGTTTTGAAGCTCATGATGAACTAAATATTAAAGTTGGATCACTGATATTGAGCATTCTCTAGTACTAACACCAAACTTGGAGGTAACATATTACACTAAGTAGAAGAAGGTGGTTAATGAGTTTATATATAAGACTTTCAAGTAGTATTCACATTAATTCCCATGTAAACACGTGAGATTTCCAATTATTTACAAACCTATTCTTGTTTGTCCTAATGAATGTGACTTTGAGAACACTAAATTATGTTTGCTACTTGTAGGAAATTGACTCAAAGAATCCGTACAACGGTGAGCCACTGTGGGAAGGAATTACCTGTTAGGATTCCCAAATTAAATCGGATAACTGTTGTCAAAAGATTTAAAGAAAGTGCTAAAGCCTAAAGAGAAGGAGAAAAGAAAACTATCGTGAGTTGACAAAAAGGAAAAATACCATTTTACCGAAGAGAGTCTATAAGTTAGGGTTTCTGTGCAAGTAGGATGAGAAGTGATGCTCCATGCGGGCTTGTGTGAGAAATACTTGACTTCCATTGCCTTTAGCTTTCATCAATCTAACTTTTATGCGAGTGAATCTAGGTATTGGTTCATTGTATTGACGATCGAATATCCTCTAGTCTTCCAATCCATTATAGGTGACGCTGAAGGAGAAGACACAAAAGAAGCAAGAGAAAATACACTTTGCACCCTAAGAAACAAAGAATCGTACTTATGCACCCAAAAATAATGGTGTCGTAACAATATTTGGGTAAATACGTCATTTTTGTGTTTTATTTTATCCTTTTTAAAGCGACTTTCATATTTTTCAGAACGCTCGTTTACTCATTTTTTATATGAGAAGATTGTTTACTTATTGTTGTGTAGTAAGTAAACAAAAAAAATATACCGGCGCATTAGTTGCTTATAAATTTTTCAAAGCAAATTATGTCAACATTTAAATGTCTGTTTGGTCATTTATAAATTACAACAGGAAACATGCTAAGGGAAGAACTTAGATGAACGTTGGTATGGTCTAACGTTAAAAGATTTGACAAAAAAGATAAGAAAAAACTGTGTTAAATTTTTGAAATGGTCGTTTGGCCATGTTTAGAACATTTTTTTAATTAAAATGCAAACAGAAAAGATAAATATACGCAAATAAATACATTTTTGTAATTGAATATAAATCAAATTACTTAAATGTCGCAGCGCACATGTAAGTAATTTCGGACATTATACTTGAAAACATAGTAAGACAAAAATTTGAATAGACATTGATAGAATTTTTTCGGAAATAACAAAAACCGTGTTTTTAATATTTCTGACAGTTGTTTGGCCTGCCTTTAAATAAATGATAAATTCCTAAGAACTTTTAAAAGAGAACTCCCCTACAATATCGTCGCGCTGACACTTAGTTACCAGTAGTATTGATTTTATCATAAACCCCCCTGTATTTTCACTTTTATTGACATCGCGCACCATTATTAAAACAGAAATCCCCTGCATACTCACTTTTACCGGCACTTAGCTACCATCAGTTTTAGTAAAATAGTGTTCGATGTCGGTTAAAGTGAAACTGTATGGGGGGGGGGGGGGTTTGACAAAATCTATTCTGTTGGCAGCTAAATGTCACCGAAACAATACTGCAGGGGATTTTTTGTCGAATTTCAAATCATTATATTGCACCAAAATTACATGAAAAGATAACTCTTTTGAACGAAATTCATTGAACTAAGCAGTGAAACATATAAAACTTTTGGAATCTTAAGTTGTCAACATATTGAGTTTCCTCTAGTCTTCCAATCCATTATAGCTGAAGGAGAAAACATACACACACGCAAAAAAAAGAATTGCACCCTAAGAAACAAAAGGACGTACATATGCTCCAAAAAATAAATGAGACATAAAAATAGTTTGTGAATACGTATGTTTTGTACTTTTCTTTTATTTTACTTAGAAACGTCTTTCCTTTTTTTATGAACTATTGTTTTCTCATTTTTATATGAGAAGACTGTACGTACTCATTTGTGTGTAATAAGAGAACGACAAAAATGTTATGCAAATGCATAAGTTGGTTATGTTAATGTCTGTTTGGCCCTATATAAATTGCAAATGAAAACATGGTAAGGCCAGCATAAGTTGGTTATGTTAATGTCTATTTGGTCCTATATAATTGCAAATGAAAACATGGTAAGGCCACAATTTTGATGAACGTTGGTATGGTCTAAATTTTTTTTTTTTTTTTGGAATGGTTGTATGCTCATTGTAAGCATGTCTGTTTTCATTCAAAGGTAAAAAAATGGAAGATAATTATACGGAAATGATTATGTTTTCTCCAATTGATTACAAAACAAATTATTGAAAAGTCTTAGTGCATGTGCGGTAATTCTTGACATGTAATTGAAAATATAGTCAGGGAAAAAATGCAATAAACGTTGGTGTAGTCAAAAAGTATAAGCTTGGGTTGTATATTAAAAACATGTTTTCAGTTTGTCTCATAGTTGTTTAGTTAGAACATCTTTTGATAAATTGTAAAAATCAATATATTGAAGAAAAAAATATAAATAGCATTTTGAAGTTCTCTGAAAGTTGTTTAGCACATCTTTTCATAAATAGTAAAACAATACATTGAAAAAGAATGTAGTAAATGAAAAGTCATAAGACATCTCTTTTGAAATGAAATTCATTGAACAACGCATTGAAAACTTTAAAACCTTTGGGACTTTTAAATTGTCAATGCATAGAGAAATTATTATTTATACTCAAATGTCAATGCAAAATGTTAGTAGTTTCAATGTATTAGATGTAGTTGAATTTGAGTTGGCAAATTGTAATTGGATCTTACATTTGACATGTCAATTGAAATTTAGGTGTAAAGAAATAATTGGCTTATTATTCCACATAAGACAACACATGGCATACAGAGAACTTTTCTAAAATCCTATGTGTCATGAGGAGGATGAACCTCTCTCATAGCTTTGCTTTTATATATATATATATATAGATATAGATGATTTCTCAAGATACTCATGGGTATTTTAACTCACTCAGAGTTCAGAGGTGTGTGCTGTCTTTCAAGTTTTCTTGGCACAACTCAGTTTAGTACTCTTTTCAAAGACATCAGAACTGATGGATCAGGGGAGTTTTGTAACACTGCTCTTACTCAATTTCTACAACAAAAGGGCATTCAAAAGTTTGTCACTTGTTCTTACACTCCTCAACAAAATGGAGTTGTAGAAATGGAGCATAGACATGTTACTGAGACAATGAGAGCTCTTCTTGGACACTCCTATGTTCCTATGAAGTATTGGGTGGAAGCTTTGCTTACTTCAGTCTATCTTATTAACAGAATGCCTCTCTGAGTTCTCAACTTTTTCTCTCCTTATGAAGTGGTATTTCATAATGCTCATACTCTCACCAATGCCACCCAGATCCGATCAATTCCGCCGTTCCCACCACAGGTAGCAACCCGCGCTACCACCAACTCTGACCCAGAACTCGCTGGATCGAAGGACTCCTCCCTTCTCCGACGGAACCAGGATGGGGCCGAAGTCGACGCTGATTTTGGCTACCATCGTTGACGAGGGGGCTTTCGTCTGGCGAATCCTCTACCCGTGTTTTTCTCTCTCTGCGTTCAGCAAGGGGGGAGAGACACAAGGGGAATCCAAAATCCCCAGGGAGGCTACCGACTGAGTGCGATACGGAGTCGATTCAGTTGCGAATCGCAGCCGACGACATGAGGAAGAAGACCAATTCTAAGGTGGAGAAAGCGTATCGATTCCGATCCGGAGCAAGTTGCTAGTAATCGCCGCTGCTCTGTCGCCGTTCACAAAAGCCACGCCGTAATTCACGGAAACCCGCAATTCCGTGAGTGTTTCCATTCCAGAAGATTGCACACAAATCGCTCTTGTGGTCTGGGGGATTTTTTTTCTCTCTGCGAAGAAGTGTTCCTGGCCTCTTGCCTTGTTTGACCACGACCTAGCAAGTTAGAGGGTTACTAAACACATCAAGAAGACTACTTTACCCCTGAGTTCCTTTATGAAAGCTACTACCACCGACTCTTCCCAATAGAGTGAGCAGCCCGCACTCAGTACTGAAGCATCTCACACTCACTTAAAAGAAAATAAAAAAAGGAGAAAAAATAATAATACTGTGCCAATATTTACCCAGAGTCAACCTCTTCTAAGACCAGCTTTATTCTAATATTTTGGTACTTGTCTCATGACCATTAGAGATGTCTTGGACCAACAAGAAGCAATGGAACAGAGGGTTCAGAATATAGAAGCATCGATTGAGAGGCTAAACAAGTCAATGGAGCAAATGCGGGTCGGACTTCAAGACGGGATAGCGCGTCAATTTTCTCAGCTCACCAAGTCATTGGGGAAGCGACCACAAGGTGAAGAAGGAACGGATCCTCCATTGGCAACTCAGTTCACTCTGACAACTCAACAATCCGGGCAAGGCAACAAGGATAATGAAAGAGGGGGACATGATGAAAGAGTTCAGCACGCTGATCACTTCGACGATCGCGCTCATCATCAAAGAGCTTATGACGATTTTGATGATTTTGAAGATGAGATCCGGAGGCCACCACGAAGACAAGGTCGATATCAGGAGCGACGACATCGCCGATCACTAGATAGATACCAACAAAGACGGTATATGTATGACGATGACGGAGATCACGACAATTTCTGATCAATTAGCCATTGCTGGTTCTTTGGTAAATCATGCTGATCTTGTTTTCTTTTCTCTTCATGGACTCCATTCTGAATTTAACTCGATCAAGCCTGTTATTTGTACTTTGCCTCTTACTCTTGATATTAAAGAAATTAACTCTAGAATTCTATCTAAGGCTGTTCATGTTGACATTGGACAAAATGCACTCTTGGCCTCTACTACATCTCCAGTTGCTTTACATGTTAATTCGCCATCTCAGTTTATACACATACCTTTTAAAAAAAATGGCCTCAAGGCTCCTATCCAAAGGCTGCTGCCAAACAACATTTCTCTAACCAGAAACTATTTAGTTCTGGTTCAAATACTAGTTCCATGTCAGGTTCTGGTTAAATTACTTCCTCTAGCACCTTTGATAACTGTCCTACAGCTGATGTTGCCTGTCAAATCTGCACCAAAACAGGTCAATCTGCTACTACATGTTGGAACAGATTCAAACAAGGCTTTCAGCCAAGAGCATTCTTGGGTCAGGACCCAAAGCCACAATGGATATTGGACTCTGGTGCTCCAGTCACCTTACCAGTGAGTTTTCCCATCTCCGCAATGTGGGACCCATGCCATCATCATCTCATACTCCAGTTGTCTTGGCTGATGGTTCACAAACAGCTGCTTTACACTATGTGGATGGCTTATTACCAACTCCACGTGGTACTCTTTTTCTCACTAATTTGCTTTTTGTCCCTTCTTTGACACATAATATTGTTTCAGTCCACAAGTTAGCACAAGATAATAACTGTCTTGTTACCTTTGATGCCTCTTATGTGGTCATACAGGACAAGGACAAGGAGCACAAGAAGAGCTTGTCTCAGTAGCACAAGTTTTGTAACACTGCTCTTACTCAATTTTCTGTTGGCTTTGAGTAAGAGAAGTTTTGTAACACTGCTCTTACAAAGCTCTCGGTGTTACAAAACTCCCCTGCTATTCTTGATCTATCGCGTCTAGATATTTGGGGCCCAACTCCCGTCATTTCCACCTCAGGTTTTAAATACAACCTAATTATAGTAGATGATTTCTCAAGATACTCATGGGTATTTCCACTAACTCAGAGGTCAGAGGTGTGTGCTGTCTTCCAAGTTTTCTTGGCACAAGTTCAGACTCCGTTTAGTACTCTTGTCAAAGCCATGAGAACTGATGGATCAGGGGAGTTTTGTAACACTGCTCTTACTCAATTTTGTACATCAAAAGGGTATTCAAAAGTTTGTCACTTGTTCTTACACTCCTCAACACAATGGAATTGTATAAATGAAGCATAAACATGTTACTGAGACAATGAGAGCTCTTCTTGGACACTCCTGTGTTCCTATAAAGTATTGGGTGGAAGCTTTGCTTACTTCAGTCTATCTTATTAACAGAATGTCTCTCTCAGTTCTCAACTTTGTCTCTCCTTATGAAGTGGTATTTCATAGTGCTCATACTCTCACCAATGTCAGGGATTTTGGGTTTCTTTTCTACCCTTGGCTTAGACCATATACCCCTTCTAAGCTTGATAAGATAAGTATTGCTTTTGTGTTCTTGGGGTATCACACTCCTAGTGGCTACAGATGCTTGGATCCTCTCACGGGCAAAGTCTATCTCTCAAGGCATGTATTGTTTGAAGAAGATGTGTTTCCTATAACTAGAGCTACTGTGTCTCCAGAAGTCACACTACATTCTTCTCATGCTTTCTCTGATCTACATGAATTCTCTACTACAGTATCATCTCTTGGAAGTTCTTCTTCCTCAGCTCCATCTGATGTTCCATCTGTTTCAGAACTATCTCTTCCACTTGTCCACCACAACCCTCACACTTCCAGCTCCAGTGGTTCTACCACTCACTCTCCTGCACCTCCTCTGTCTCCTATGGCTTCAACTGTTCTTCTTAGCTCTTCTACAACTAGTATTTCAGCACACCCTATGATGACAAGGTCAAAAAGAGGTACTGTTAAACCCAAACAAGTTTTCTCTCTTCTTGCTGAGAAAGAGGATTCTCTTGAGCCCCAAATTTGTCACAACTGCTAAGAAAAACCCTTTATGGTTCAAAGCTATGTGTGAGGAGTATACAACTCTTCAACACCAACATACATGGGATCTTGTGTCTCCTCCATCAGATTGCAATATTTTTGGTTGTAAATGGGTCTTCAAGCTCAAAATAAATTATGATGGTACCATTGCAATATATAAAGCAAGGCTTGTTGCCAAGGGCTTCAATCAACAAGAATGGTTGGAATATGCTGATACTTTCAGCCCAGTGGTTAATCGACAAACCATTAAGCTAGTTCTCACTCTCGCTAATCATTTTGTTTGGTCTCTAAGGCAGTTTGAGGTAAACAATGCCTTTCTTCATGGCCCTATTTCAGAGAGAGTGTTTATGAACAGCCTCCTGGTTTGAAGATCCCACTCAACCTACTCATGTGTGTTGTCTCAAGAAAGCTCTATATGGATTAAAACAAGCCCCAAGAGCTTGGTATCAGCTCCTCTACAAGTTTTCTCTCTCTTGGTTTCCAAACTTCTCCCACAGACACCCCTTTATTCTATAGACATGGTCCAAGTAGAATGTCTAAATAGAATAGCCATTCTACTTGTTTATGTAGATGACATTATTCTCACTGGAAGTGATGCTCATTTCATCTCCTATTTGGCTGATGCTATTCACAAACAATTCTTCATCAAAGATCTTGGTGACTTGTGCCACTTTCTAGGCATCTCTTATATTTATTCTTCTTTTGGATTTTTTTTTTCTAAGTATGCAACTGAGTTGTTGCATAAGACTGGGTTTTCTGACTGTAAACCAGTCTCCACTCGTATGGCTCTTGTAGATAGTGCTTTCTGGACAAGAAGATCTTAGCCACGTGGCAATCATCCAGCACACCATATTGTGCTCCACACACACTGGATCACCAGCCGCGCTGATCCACGTGGGGGCTGCGAGACAGGGCCCTCGCATACCACCGCACGGGACTTGTAGGGACTTAGTGGTCTGGAGGCTAGAGTAAGTCATGTCGCGTGCGAGCCAAGCTCGCGCGCGACCTTTAGTAACTTCTTTTGAGAGATTTATGGCACGAGCTCCATAAACCCGGTCAATCCGGTCAAACCTGGTCAACCCCATAACGGTTCCGGTATACGCGGATAACGTGCTGTAACGGTCCCTATATACGCGGACGAACGTGCCGTTGTGGTTAAGCTAATTAAGCCGCCATTGATGGGCGCATTAACCACACTACAACGGTCACATTCTCCGTTATATATATAGGACGTTAACCCTTCCATAGAAGGAGAACGACCCGAAACACGTGAAAGCTCTGCCAGAATCATGTCTCTCTCTCTCTCAGTACTACTGCCTTACTCTCTCCCTACACACAATCCAACATTCCCTGTGCCATCTTCTATTCCCTGCCTTTGGTGTACACAGAGTTCTCTCTGCCGGATTCTCTTGTACACATTTTGGTGAACCCGAAGTGAACTTACCATTGCAAGCAACCATGTCTCATGAGGATGATGTCAGTAACAGATCACCTTCCACGGAAACCACCTCGGGAGAGGAGGCCCGCCGTACTCCTATAGCCGCCGGTGAAGCTCCGACGCTAGAAGCCTTGGACGCCACCATCCAGAGTCAGGCAAAGGCTCTCAAAGCTCAATCTGCGCAGCTAGAACGGATAATGGCTGTCCTGGGGACTCTCGCTCCAAACCCCACACCAGCCATCACCGTCTCTCAGGGAGGAGGAGCCTCCACCACTCAAGGACTGGGAGTGTCAACCACACCACCCAATCCTAACATGCAAACTCCATCGGCAACTACGCAGCTACCCTCAATTCAGGGGCCAACAACTCAAATGTTGCCTCTTGCTACTCATACTCCTCAACCTCCAAATTTGGTGCCTAATCCGGCCTCACAGTATCCCTTGCCTCCTCCAACGGCAATGTAGGGTAACGTGAATTCACAATATGTTCCTAGCCCTCCTGCGGCGTATGTGTCGCCTCCGCCTGCGGCAACCCCTCCTCCCGCTGCCAAGGGAAGTGCTCCGGAGTGTATGACGTCGCTGCAACGACGCATAGACACCATTCTGGCTCACCAATCGTTCGCAGATACCATCATCCCGAAGCTTGAAAACGATCCGCCTATTCCACGAGAGATCTACCTCATGCCTAACCCTGTTGGGTACAAGGCTCCTAAATGGGACAAGTTCGAAGATGTCAATGGGAACGCCCACGAGCATGTCATGCGCTTCATTGATGTAATGGGCCCATATGGGGCTGATTCCAAGCTGCTGATGCGCGAGTTCCCGAAGTCCTTGAGGAACGTGGCCTACAAGTGGTACAGGACGTTGGAAGCCGGATCCGTGAAGACTTGGGACGACATGGTCCAGATGTTTTACATTAAGTTCTTCCAGATGGAAGAAAAGGTGACAATGATTCATCTCTCGCGGATGTATCAGAAGCGCGAGGAGGATGGAATAACATTAATCAAGAAGTTCAGGGCCAAGTCCTTGGAGTGCAAAGATGTGATACTCGAAAGCAGACTCGTGGAGATATGCCTGCAATGCATGCGAGACGAGTACAAATGTATGCTTATCAACCTGAAAACACCTACGTTTTCGAAGCTAATTGAATGCACGAAGAATATCGAGCCTATAGTGGAGAGACAGAAAAAGAGGAATGCCCCTGAGAGATCCTCGAGATGAAACCCTTTCAAAATTGGGAGATTCAGCTACAAGAGAGGACGCGAGGCTGAAGTGAATACAATCTCACCCCAAAAGCAGCCAAAGGTAGTGAACTTCGATGCGCCACCCCTGCCATGCTCGGTAGAGGAGGCAAGCGACCTGCAGACAATGGCGTAAGGACGGTATCTTGCCGCCGCTCGAAAAAGCACCTTCCAGGGAAATGGTGAGAGACCCGAAGTGGTGCGAATGTCACGGAAAGGTCATGCACCCCACAGCTGATTGCAAGAAGCTCATAATCATGGTAATCCAAAAGATGAAGAATGGCGAACTGATCGTCAGCGATCAAAGGCAGGATGTGCGAAACAATCCACTCCCTGCCCATGCGGAGCAAGAGACGAAGGGCAAAGAGGTCGCCATGATCTCGATTGTGGACCTTGAAGAGGTTGCGGAGGATGGTCTACCCATCATTGCCGAGATTCACAACGACGAGGATTACAGTATAGACACCGAGGACGAACGTGCAGACCGGATGAAGGGGTCGCACGGGTTCAGCAGGTTCTTCGACGAGATGAACTTCTCAGAGAAATGCCGGAAGGAGATGACAAAGGCGATCCTGAGGATAGCAGAAGATTACGAGGAGAACCTCGTAGTCTCCAATGGAAAAATTGTCAGGTCATCTCGCTCTACAGAAAGGTTCATAACCTTCTCCGCGAGCGACAAAAAGACAGATGCGAGCCATCAGAAGCCTATGTATGTAACAGCAATCATCAATGGTGTGGAATTCAAAAAGGCTTTCGTTGACGGAGGAGCAGCAGTTAACGTTGTTTCGCTCCATACTCTGAAATTAGCAGGAATACCAGAGCACAAGATCGTCAAGCGCCCGTCCCCGCTGATGGGATTCGGAAGCGACTCCAGAATGACAACGGGATTGATCCGCCTGGGTGTCCAGATCGGCAAAATTAAGTGTTCAGCAAAATTCTATGTCATAGATACGAACACCACATATCACATGATTATAGGTCGGGCCTGGATTCATCGCTTTGATGCTGTCCCTTCAACAGCTCACCAAGTGATGAAAGCTATATGGAATGATAGAATAGTTGAGATACCAGCTTCGACAAATCCTTTCAACATGGATGAAGCACATCTCAGTGAGGCGGTATGGTTCACTGAGATGGCAGACGAGCAAACGCCAGGGCCATTCAACCCCACTCCTTTGCCCCGTTGGGAGGACATCAAAGATCAGTCACCCGCAGGAGTGATGGTGACAAGAGAGGAAGCCAAGGAAAATCCGCATACGCGAGAGGAGGTGCCGCGGATTGCCTACCAGCGAAAGAATGTGTATACTCTGAAGAGGATAGCAAAATATGATCCCGAAGGCAAGGAAATAGAGAGTTTCTACGCCAACGGAAAGAAATGCTATCGCATATGAAGGTGCGCGGGGGTGTCCTCAAGCGAGCATGGGGATATCCCTGAGCAAATCAATCAGATTGAGCAGGTTTTGGAACCAAGCAAACCAATGCCAAGAATTCTAGAGGAGAAACTCAAAGAAGCGCCTGAATGCATGGAGGATAAACCCAGGCCGCAAAAGCAGGAGCAAAAGGAGGTGTTCCTGAGCCCGAACGAAGAAAAGAAGAGGCCAGTCTTTCTAAGTGCGGACCTCACAGGAGAGGAAGAGGAAAGATTGCTACAACTTCTGACTGAGTAAAAAGACGTGTTCGCATGGGAATATGATGAGATGCCCGGCCTGGACACGAGCATCACTATGCATCGGTTGGATGTAATCCCAGGATCCAAACCGGTAAAGCAGAGCACGAGAAGCTTTAGACCGGAGCTTAACGTTAAGATCAAGCAAGAAGTTGTCAAACTTCTGAATGCCAAATTCATAGAGCCTAATCACCATCCCACATGGTTGGCTAAAATTGTGCCCGTGGTAAAGAAGAATGGGCAGCTTTGCATTTGCGCGGATTTCCGGGATCTTAATCGCTTCTGCCCCAAGGATGATTTTCCACTCCCCAACATCGACTTACTTATTGATTCGACCGCGGGTCATCGCATGTTCAGCTTCATGGACGGATTCAGTGGGTACAATCAGATCAAGATGGACCCCGAAGATGCACGAAAAACCGCATTCATCACTCCGGTGGGAGTCTTCAATTACACGGTTATGCCCTTTGGCCTCAAGAACGCAGGTGCGACTTATCAGCGAGCCATGATGGCCCTGTTTCACGACATGATGCACAAGGAAGTAGAATTCTACGTGGATGACTTAGTCGTCAAATCCAAGGAAGAGGCAGACCATCTAGGGGATTTGCGAAAAGTGTTCAACAGATGCAAAAGCTTTCAATTAAAGATGAACACAATGAAGTGCGCATTCGGGGTAACATCGGGGAAGTTCCTGGGATGTGTGGTACATCGTCAAGGAATAGAGCCTGATCCTACGAAAGTATCGTCGATCACTAGCATGACTGCGCCGCACAACCAAAGTACCTTGAAGACCTTCTTGGGAAAGCTATCCTACCTGCGAAGGTTCATCCCAGCGATTGCCGAAATCACCTTCTGTTTCAGTGATCTTCTCAAGAAAGATGTTGCATACAACTGGACTACAGAGCACGAGGCTGCGTTCGGAAAGCTAAAGGACTTGTTGACATCGTCAAAGGTAATGATCGCACCTCAGCTCGGATCACCGCTCTTGTTGTACTTAACGTCAACAAAGAGGTCCATAGGGGCACTCCTGGCTGAGGAGTATGAAGGGCAAGAAAGGCCCATCTACTACATCTCTCGCATTGTGCAGCCAGCAGAATCAAGGTACACGGACATCGAACGTCATTGCCTTGCTTTATTATTTGTAATAGAGAAGTTGAGGCACTATTTTGCTTCGCACAAAGTAGCAGTAGTCACAAAGAGCGATCCTACACGGTATCTTCTGACTCACACTGCTCCTGGGGGAAGATTCGCAAAATGGTATATGACCATTTCTCAATATGACATCACGTGTGTTCGACCCCGGGCAATCAAATCGCAAGCGGTGGCGGATTTGCTAGCGCAGTTCCCTGATGACAGTCCTGAGCCTGTGATTGAAGAAGAATTGGAGGGACCTGAAATCTACGCAGTTGAGTTGCCATATTGACGCTCCATTTTGATGGCTCATTGAAAAGGAAAGGTGGAGGCATCGGGATAGTCTTGACCAAACCGGACGGAGAGGTCATACAGATGTCCGCAAAGCTTGACTTCGCAGTCACCAACAACGAAGCAGAATATGAAGCCCTCATCGCAGGACTTCGCGCGGCAAGGGCCCTAGAAGTAAGAAATTTGACGGTTATGGGAGACTCCAAGCTAATCGTCAAACAAGCCTCGGGCGAGTATGGTTTGAAGGAAATAAACTTATTGCCCTACCGGACCTTGGTACAGAAACTGGTGCAGCAGTTCTGCGACGTCAAGTACGAGCACAAACCCAGAGCGGACAATAGGCATGCTGATGCTTTAGCTACCTTGGGATCCAAGGTTAGTGCGGATAAATGTCCCGCGAGAATCTCGATTGAAGTGCGAACATCCTCGGTGTTGACAGAGAACGCGTGCGACGATGAATGCATGGATGATGCGGACTGGAGAAAGCCAATCTTACGGGCCATCGCAGAAGGCACGAGCAACGAGAATTGGGCATTTACGAAGGGGTATTGCATACATGACAACACCCTCTACTACAAGGGCCCTGGCGGAGTACTGATGCGATGCGTCTCGGAGCAGGAGGGACAAGCGCTGTTAGAAAAGATTCACCAACATGCTTGCGAGGAAAGTGAGGTGTCAATCTATCGGAAAGCCCAGAGGTATGGGATTCACTGGCCGGACATGTCAACGGCCGCAGCATTAATCCAAGGAAATTGTGTGAGTTGCGCACTAATCAAAGACTCTCTAGCAATTGCTCTGACAGACAACGATGTGGATTGGAGGAAGCCACTCTTTGACTTTCTCACGTAGGGTATTGTGTCTGAGTCGAGAAAAGAAGCTGAGAAACTAAAGAGAAAAGCAACACGGTATGTGGTGCAAGAAAATATGCTCTGGCGCAGGGGCCATGAGGGTAAATTGCTGCGATGTCTAGACATTAAAGAGGCGCAAGAGGTGAGGGACCTCTCTCATCAAGTGGAACACCAGGGAGGTGCGAAGTTATGCAGACAGCTCCTCTCGGTCGGTTACTTTTGGCCCACCATGGAAGCAGATTGCCGCACTAAAGTAAGACGGTGCCAGGAGTGCCAATTCAAAGGAAATCTAGTGCACGCTCCTGCTGTGGATTTACATGCATTGGGAACACCGTGTCCGTTCCATACATGGGCTTTGGACTTTGTTGGTCCCATTCGACCAACCTCGCACGGGAATCATTTCATTCTCACCGCGACCGAGCTGTTCACCAAGTGGGTAGAAGCGATACCACTAAAGACAGCAAATGCGCTAGCCGTGGTCCATTTCATCCAAGAAAGCATCATATGCAGGTTTGGAATTCCAAGCACCATTCTCTCGGATAATGGAACCCCTTTTGTTAATCTCCAGGTGGCTGCAAAGCTAGCAGAGTACAACATAAGGCAAATATGCTCTACCCCATACTACCCGAAGGGGAATGGGAAAGCAGAGGCAACCAACAAGACGTTATTAAGGATCTTGAGCAAGATGGTGGCGGATGACCACAAGAAATGGGCTGATTCGTTGAACATAGCCTTGTGGGCCTATCGGACTTCTCCAAGGACGCCCACAGGAGTCTCGCCATTTCTTTTATGCTACGGAGCTGAAGCTGTGGTACCTACGGAGGTGAAGATCAACTCTGCGAGGTTGGATTTTCATGCATTATATGACAATCAACGCGACCATGACCTGGTCCTGTTAGAAGAGAAGCGGGAACAAGCTAAAAGGATTAACAAACGATACCAAGAAAGTGTAGGGTTTTGATTCATGGATCGCGCAAACGGAAGCATAATCAAACAAACAACCATGCAAAACCCTCCAAGGATCACAAGTCTAGATGCATAACGATAGTGAAGGTAAGAAATCATAAACACACCTTTGGGTTCTCCTTGATGACTTCAAACGCGAATAGTGTCACGTTCTCTATAGTTGATCCACGCCTAGAGTTGTTCCTAGATCTCCAATCACCTTGGTGCTAGCCCGGATTGAAAGGAGGGTGAAGAAATCACGCAAAACGAGGCACCAAAAGGGGCTCGGCCCTTTGTGGCGTCGGGGACAAGGGGGCGGCGGCAAAGGGGGCGGCGTCCCTCTTTGTGGCTTGCTCTCTCTCTCCTTTGTTCTCTCCTACTCTTGTTATGTTCTCTTTAGAGCATAAGTGTGTAGGGAAGGAAGGAGGAGGGTCCTTTATATAGTCCAACAACTCCTTGTTAACTACCTAAAGGACTTATTCTAGTCCTACTAGAATTCAATTTAGTCCCTTCCTTGCAAATTAGTCCCTACTAAGTTTGCAAGGGTTTGCAAAGTGATCCTTCTAATTAATTAATCCAATTAATTAATTCCATAATCTAGTACAACTCTATATAGCGTGTGACCCCATAGGTTCTATCTAGTTGGTAGCAACTCTTTGCTAATATGGAGCGGTTTCTAGCAAAACATCCATTCTAGCCAACTAATAGAATAGTCATCTAGACAACCTTGTACAAGTAATTGTCTCATCCCTTTGCCTCCATATCCGGATTGGACACGAGACATACAAGTCACACTCGTATATCCAATCCCTAGTTTCTCGATCCATGGAATAGCCTTATTCGTGCAAATAACATCAATATCTCGTATATTGATTTATTTGAGTCTGGCCAGACATTCTATAAGCACTACCCTCGAGTGGCCTCGGATATTTTGCTCCCGTTATGTGGGAGGGGCAAATCCTCTCTACATCCACTACGATCTCTAAGCTTGCTTCTCATTGTATCCAGTACACGCCTTTATAACTACCCAGTTACGGTGTAGCGTTTAACGCTACCAAGATCACAATGATCCACAACTAGAATATCTAGTGACTTCAAGTCTAAGGATGACAATACCATTGTACCCGAGAAGCACTTGTGACTCAACATAACGTGTATGTAGCCTTCTCGGTAATGGGTCAATCCAGTGCAACATTCCGTAATGCACACCTATGTGTTGGATCTTGATATCTCCATATCAATCCAACCCCATACTAGTCTATAGATGATTGTCCCATTTAATCATTATACTTGACTAGGGATATTTAAGATAAACAACACAATTGTAAATCTAAGGACTTCATTATATTAAATATCCAATAAATAATAAATGAATTTCTAGCCAATTACAAATTCATACTAAACTAGATTGCCTCTAGGGCATCTATTCCAACAGAAAGGATCGCCCGCGCGTAAAACAAAATAGTCCAACGTCGAGATTTCACAGTTGGCGATTTGGTCTTGCGCGCATCGGACCACTGCATGCGAGAAGCAGCTCATCCAAAATTCGCAGCCAACTGGAAAGGACCCTTCGAAGTCACAGAAGTATTTGATAGTGGCTACTGCAGTATACAAAGACTACATGGGACGGCCTCAACCCCAAGCTGAGTCAACATGCGCTGGATTAAGAACTATTATCCTTAACTCCTCTCATTATATGCGTTAGATTACAACGTCTGCTTTATACTCTGTATTGCTAAAACTCGTGCACCTTCTCTCCCATATGAGGGAATTGTAATCTCATCTCTCCCATATGAGAGTATTTTATAATAAAAAGACTTCTCCCAAATGGGAAGAACTTTATAATTTCAGCTCTTTATTACTTTGCTTATTTCATTATTTCTTAGTAGTCAAAGCCTATCCTCCGTGATAGCAGCCTATACGAATACGATCTTAAGTGATCTTTAAAGCCTATCTGCCACGATAGCAGCCTGTGCGAATATGATCTTAAGTGATCCTTTAAGCCTATCTGCCACGATAGCAGCCTATGCGAATACGATCTTAAGTGATCTTTCAAGCCTATCCGCCACGATAGCAGCCTATGCGAGAATGATCTTAAGTGATCTTCAAGCCTATCTGCCACGATAGCAGCCTATGCGAATATGATCTTAAGTGATCTTTTAAGCCTATTTGCCACGATAGCAGCCTATGCGAATATGATCTTAGGTGATCTTCTAAGCCTATACGCCGTGATAGCAGCACCATGCAAATATGATCTTAAGTGATCTCCAAAGCCTATCTGCCAAGATAGCAGCCGCACTAGAATCCCATTTTAAGCAATTATCAGGCCTATCTGCCAAAATAGCAAAACTATGCGAATGCGGTCTCAAATGATCTGAAATACATCTCCGATTCTATCCCACGGATAGAGAATCATTGCAACAATTCAAAGTGTGAATACAACACTACAAAAAGGCGAAATTTGCCAACGCGCATGCGAAATTGTAATTTGTTGTAACAAAGCAGCAAATCATACAAAGCGATTTATCATTATGAGTCAAAAATGACTTACAATTTATCTGTCTAGATAACAGCTTACAAGCAAAAAGCTCAGATCAAGCTAGTTACGCAGCCAACATGGCTTACAATGCATCTAAATAGCAGCCTACAAGCGGAAGTTACACATCGGGGGAATCCTCACTAAAAGAGGGTCGACCTACTTGTTCTAACAGAAACCATGCGATGTAATGATCTGCGACCAAAGATCTGTAGCAAGTAGGGTGTTCTTATACAGTGAACAGCCCGCCATGTCTACAAGACCTATGCGACGCTATGTTCAAGATCCCAGGATCTGACAAGGCCTCTGTCTGATCAAGATATGTGCCTGAGGAAACTCAGGTTTCACAACTTGAAGCTGCCATGAATCAACGAAAGATAAGCGTTGAAGCCAGCAGTCATTGGGAATCACGGCAAGCCACATTGTGGGATGAAGAACCCAAGCAGCAGAAAACAGGGTTTATATAAACCCTGTTGAGACTCTTCAGTTGCTTAGATAAGTCAGCAAAACTTGGAAAAGGGGTAAGAATCAATCACTTACGCCTTGGAAAGAGGTAACAATCAATTGCCCTACTAAAGGCTACGCTGATTCGGTTGCGTATCCTAATTAATGACGGATGGTCATGATACGGATGGACTTCCCAAGGAAAGCGTGCTTATCTAATGAGCAATTAGCGCGAAAATCAAGGCAGAAAATCAATAGCTGACGTCATAAATTGATATGCACAGAGATATTCGATCAAATCCCGGGAAGGGCAAAACATGCAATCAAATTCTTTTTGAAAAAAAGGGGGGAGAAACCCTAGCAACATTACAGTAATGTTTTAGCATTTTTTGTTCAATACAAATTTTTTATTGTTCAAAACAAGCCTTTGACCAGGGAGTCATCAGGAGTAAACTGAGCAGACAAGTTTGCCACTTGCTCCACTTCTTGCTTCAATCGCTCATAGTTGGCGTTCATTTCATGGAAGAGCTTCACAGCCTCTTCAGCCTTCTGCTTTTGCTGCTCCACCTTCTGCTCCTCAGCTGCGAAGTTATGGTAGCCGCGCTTCAAATTCACGGCCGCGCGAATCTGGGTGACTCTCTTGACAAGATACCCAAAGCCCAGCTTGCCTTGAACTTTGGCGAGAAGGTTTTGACACATGCCGAAAAGCAGTTCCGCGCTCTGAGGAGAGATAGTCGCAGGAGTGGCCGCAGATAACTGCTCCAAAATCCAGGTGGCTTCAGTCAAAAACAGTCTCCTGTCGAAGGGCCCTATCTCCAGAGACCTCACAAATGATTGAGGATAGGAGAGGCGCATCCGAACTAGCCAGTCCACGTCAGCTTGCTTCAACCCTAAGAAATGTTAAACCAAGTTAGAGTGTCGAACTTGCAAATGGAAAATGCTAGATGCGAACAACAATCACGACATACCAGTTCCTTCAAGGATCTCGCGCAAGGAAGGAATGCGCATTGCTGGGGCGGCTAAAGATTGTCTCTGCTCCATTGCCCTCCTGTCAGCTGCGAGCTCTAACTCCTCATAGTTGGTAGGAAGAGCATAAGTTGCACTGGGTACGATTGCAGCCCCGACCTGCGAACTCCAAAAGTTCCACGCAGGAAGAGTCACTGCAGGCTCAGTCATCATCGAAGGCATGGCAGCGGTAGAAGTTGCAGCTTCATCATGGATGCCTTCAGGTGCGATAGCATCAACAGCATCTGCTTCTGTTTCCTCGGCAGCAGCACGGGCATCGTCTTCCATCAACACGGTGTCAGCATCGGCATCGTCAGAAACCTCAAAAATGTCCTCGAAGGGCTCTCTCGCATACTCAGCAGCTGCGACAGGCTTCTCAGTGTGAGAACTTGGCACTAGGACATAGGATGCAGGAGGTTGACTCCTCTGTTCTAACATGGCTTCATCAGCATTGCCTACGATACAAAATACGACATGTAAGGTAACTTGTATTGCACAATATTTTATTATTTTATCAATAAGCCAAGAGTTGGCACCTCCACGCGAGGGTGGGATTGCAGCATCTGCATCGTAGGCTAAAGACGCGGAACCATGGCCTATTAATGTATCTTCATTAAGTATATCTTTAAGCTGAGCATGACCTGGGGCGCGAAGAAACTAGTCATGATTATGTCTGGGTTACTAAGCCTAGTTCACAAGTGTTGATCAAATGATTACCTGAAGGTTCACCGAATTTGCTTACTAGCCAGCGGCGAATGTCAGCTTTCGACAAGCCGTGCCTTAACGCACCAACAATCACATCTCGGTAAGTTACTACGAGATTAAAAATCTCACCTTCGTTACCACCTGCGATTTCTTCGAAGTCTGCTTGGACTTGCTCTAGAGCTGTCGCATCTTCTTCGGGAGTCGCATCCTCCTCGTCAATTTCAGGGGCTTCCTTTTCTGGAACCGCACTTCCCTCATGGGCCGGATGCACTAAGTCGTCGACGTGCTGCTCTTCTAGGCTCCTTTGCTTTACGCGTTCAAGCTCCTCTTCTTCTCGCTTTCTTCTTCTTTCAGCAGCCTCCGCAGCTGTTCTTCTGTACTCGAAAAGGATGTCCTCGCTTATGGTTTCGTTGGAAACACCGGAATGAGAACCCCTCGTCTGCCTCTTGGCCAGAAGGCCACTGATGGTTTCATCATCATCATCTGCAAAGAAACAATTTGTTCAATCAAAATTGCGAAAAGTTAAGATAATGAGAAGAGAAGTACGATTGAGATACCTCCTGATGCTTCCTCTTGTATCTCTTCTCTCTCTATCTCTGACATCTTCGACTCTTTCCTCCTCTTCATATCCTCTCGCCTCCCTTCTCTCCTCCTCCTCTTCCGACTGGTCAAACGGAACAAAGGTCTCCACTGCGAGCTCTTTCTGCGCCTTGCTTGGCATGCGACCTTTACCCTTATCCTTGGAAGTAAGGTATCTCGCAGGAGGAGAAGTTGGAGCGCTCCTAGGGGAAGAGATTTTAATTCATCTTTGTCTGGGCCTCTTCGCTCTTGGGGAAGCAGCTGCTGGGGGAGACGGATCGTTCTTGGGTGGAGACAAGGTTGGAGTGCTCTCTATCAGCGAATCAGCGAAAGCATCCATGATCTCGCGAATCTTGGTCTCAACTGCGGGATCCATTTTCAGTGCTAGCCGAACTGGTTCTCCCCGTCTTCTTGCAGTAACAATGGTGGTGACCAGCGATTTGGAACGTTCACCAGATACGAACCTCCTCACATAGCACTGCGGCCGAAAATGAAGCATCAAGTTTCAATGTATTTGAATAAGGAAACTTATCACATGAAAGAGAGATTGTTTAACTTGGCGAAAGTTTCGCTGTATCTGATGACATGCGAATCACCTTTCTTAATTGCGGCTATCTTTTCGTCAAGAATGGTGGAGGGACAGAGGTGATTCTCGCGATCCGGCAACGAATAGAAGCCATATTCAGACTCGTCCAGGCTACAATTGGGACGGAAAGGGAAAGAGTTCCTTTTGATCACAGAAGCTCTGTTTGGCCGAGGGGACGACTGCGTCTCAAACCTGGTCTGCTGCGTATTCCAATAAGCGACCCAGTTTCTGGAGTAGCCACCTTCGCGGTTACCTGGGGGTTGCTCGGAGGGAAGATTGCTCCTAAGGATTGTTTTACACTCCCCAGACAGTAATCGCTTGTAGCAGCCTCTTATGATGGACTGCGGCCAGATTGATGGTGCCACCGAATCAAAGCCAAACTGAGGAGAAACGCGAGTAGGGTCAACATCCACGGTGATCCTCTCGTACCTAGGGGTGAGCTCACACACATACTCCGCAAGAGCAGGAAGAGAGCCCCTTAGACACCAGCAGAAGAATTCGCGATAGCGCTCATGGAAATGCTCCCCGCCCTCGAAAAGGAGCTCTTCTGAGAAAGTAACAGCCTTGGGGGATATAGTTTTGGGAACCATCGCACATTCTCAATGCGCGTGGCGTAAGGTCTCGCTATGAACTCTTCCCGATTGTCGCATACCAAGCTCCAAACGCACTTGGGAAAGTTAGTTCCAAACCACCTCGCAGCCCTGCCGCTATTAGGCTCTTCCTCTTCACCTGGGGGACACCATTTGCTGGGCCTAGAGGGATTGGGGGCATAAGAAGGCCACCGCTCGAAGACCCACATAGTCAGGAAGACAATGTTGATGTAAGTCAGCACGTCAAGGCAACCGCGCGATTCCTTCATTGCTACGACCAGCTGATCTAACCTGTAGTACAGCGTGCCCAAGACTAAGGGACCAAGTGCGACTTTCTGACCAAGGGTCAGTTTCACAGCAAGAGGAAGAACATGATAAAAAACCCCATCATGCGGATGGCCATCGATCAGACACCTCGACAGCCAGGCGCAGAGAAAAGCGCATAGGGTCAAGTGATAACCCTTTCCATTCACATAGTTTTTAGCCTTTGGGTTTTGGCTCAAAAGCTTCTTGGTGATGCTGTTGTTCGCATAATCGCGAAAGAAATATTGCACCCACTTGTTCCAAGTGTTCTTCGCAGACGTGTCAACCAACTGCCAGTCAGGAAGAAGTTTTGTAGGAGTCCACCGGGTGGAAATTTTCTTCACCTCCGATAAGCATTCCTCCATCTGCTTGTACAAAGCAATCTCTGCATCAGTTCTCAAGGGACTCAAAGGATCCACCTCACCCACGGGAGACAGATCGTACAGTATGTGCACATCTTCGAGAGTGGAGGCAGCCTCGAACTCAGCAAAGTGAAACGTGTGAGTCGCAGGCGAGTAACGCGAAAGAAGGTTTAGAAGCATGGACCGGTCCAGCTTCACGGCAGAACCCTTCATAGCACGGACTGCGAAATAAATGCCAGCATCGTTTAAAGTAATGGCATGATTGGTCAGTACATGGTCAATCCATTCATCCATGAAGTCCAATTTCTGAACAAACGCTTGAGTGGAAATCGCAGTGTATGGGAAAAACCCATTCTCGACCCCCAATCGAACCACGTCCTTGGAATCAATCCATTCGAGCATAGGCGCGTTAACTGGAGGGGTCAACGTTTGCAATTCCTCAGAAGAGACTGGAATCGGCAGGTTCTTCACCTTAACCCTAGCATGATAAAAGTCTTTGCCACCCAGATAAAGGGCTTTTCGCCATAAGGTCTGGTGGAGATCATGTATTTCTTCTACTTCTTTAATGGGTTTGGTGCCTTTTGTCTTTGCCATTCCTGCGGAAAGCAAGAAAAAAGGGGGGAGAAATACACATACTTTAGTTTGAATTTTTAAGATTCAGTTCAAGACATACGAGGATTTATTGGAAGGAAGATGAACAGACAAGTGTCAATTTTGGAGTTTGAAGTTCAGAATCGTTTGCATTATTGGGAATTTCAGAAACCCTACATTCAAAATCCTTTCAATCTGGGGATTAATCAAAGCCGGGTCCAAAGAGCAAATACTCCTTCATACATTTTCAGTGGATAATATGTTTCAGAGAATCGTGGGTTTGCAGATCCAACACAGTTCAAAGCATACATCGGTATATTAAACAAAATTGAACAAGGCCAACCTTGTTTTGGTAAAGCTTGCTTGGATGCGCACAGTTGAAGAAGACGATTGACAAGAGAGAACTGGTGATTGATTATCTGAATCTGCTCTTGAAGGCTTCCGGGTATCATTCACTTTAATAGAAAGAAGTGATGCTTTTCAACAATGGAGAGTACAGAGTATTTATCCAAAGATAAGCGTTGAAGCCAGCAGTCGTTGGGAATCACGGCAAGCCACATTGTGGGATGAAGAACCCAAGCAGCAGAAAACAGGGTTTATATAGACCCTGTTGAGACTCTTCAGTGGCTTGTCGTGATTCCCAACGACTGCTGGCTTCAACGCTTATCTTTCGTTGATTCATGGCAGCTTCCGGGTATCATTCACTTTAATAGAAAGTTGTGAAACCTGAGTTTGTGCTTTCTGGACAAGAAGATCTTAGCCACGTGGCAATCATCCAGCACACCATATTGTGCTCCACACACACTGGATCACCAGCCGCGCTGATCCACGTGGGGGCTGCGAGACAGGGCCCTCGCATACCACCGCACGGGACTTGTAGGGACTAAGTGGTCTGGAGGCTAGAGTAAGTCCTGTCGCGTGCGAGCCAAGCTCGCGCGCGACCTTTAGTAACTGCTTTTGAGAGATTTATGGCACGAGCTCCATAAACCCGGTCAATCCGGTCAAACTCGGTCAACCCCATAACGGTTCCGGTATACGCGGATAACGTGCTGTAACGGTCCCTATATACGCGGACGAACGTGCCGTTGTGGTTAAGCTAATTAAGCCGCCATTGATGGGCCCATTAACCACACTACAACGGTCACATTCTCCGTTATATATATAGGACGTTAACCCTTCCATACAAGGAGAACGACCCGAAACACGCGAAAGCTCTGCCAGAATCCTGTCTCTCTCTCTCTGTACTACTTCCTTACTCTCTCCCTACACACAACCCAACATTCCCTGTGCCATCTTCTATTCCCTGCCTTTGGTGTACACAGAGTTCTCTCTGCCGGATTCTCTTGTACACAGCTCTCAAGGCAGATTTCTCTCCTGATTTGACTCTCTTTCAGTTGCTGATGTTACTGCTTTGAGAAGTGATGTTGGCTCCTTACAGTACCTTACTGTTACTAGGCCAGATTTGGCCTTTTCTGTCAATTATGCTTGTCAGCAAATGCATAATCTAACTATTTTTGACCAAAAGGTGTTGCATAGGATTCTAAGGTATGTCAAAGGGACTTTGAATTTTGCCCTGACTTTTCACAAAGGCCCTCTTATAGTGATTGGGTTGGTGATGTGGTGGATTGAAAATCAGTCACAGACTCTTCTGTCTTCTTGGGTCCTAATCTTCTTCCTTGGTCTTCCAAGAAACAAACGACAGTGTGCAGATCTTTCACAGAGGCCGAGTTTAGAGCTTTGGCTCATACTGCTTGTGATGTTCTCTGGTTGAAAATTCTTCTCATAGAACTCAAGGTGCCTCTTGTTTCTCCTCCCAAGCTTTTTTTGTAACAATGTTTTTGCATTACAACTTTCTGTCAATCTAGTGCTTCATAGCAGAACTAAGCACATGGAATTAGACTGCTATTTTGTAACGGATAGAGTGGTTGCCAAACAACTCTTTGTTGCTCATGTTCCCACTGAGTTTCAGTTGGCTGATTTACTTACGAAACCTCTGGTCACCAAAAGGTTTCAGACAATGTGCTGCTCCTTGGGTCTCTCTTCTTTGCCCTCACAAGCTTCAAGTTCCGGAGTACTTTCAGCTTGAGGGGGAATGTTAAGACAAGTAGTATATAAATGCTTGTTTCTATTCATTTTGGGTTTTATTGTAATGTTCTAGTAGTGCAGGGGCTAGGTTGTAATTTACAGAAATAGTTTATGTTATGACAGCTATTAAATGTGTAAGAGGTGATCTGTGAGAGGTTACGAAATCATAATTGAAATTTCACAGTTCTTCTTCAACCCCAATTTCTCTTACTATCTCTCACTGTGTTGGTTATTCGCCTACATTGGCATGTGAGTGCACCCTTCTTCTGCTTGGCTGAGCGACACCACGTTCCCCTTTCCTTCCAACAGAACCATGTTCTCCCATCTGATTTTCCCTGGCTCCATAAACTGTACCTCGCCATTTACGCTTTGTACTTTGCATTAGCTTCCTTCACCGTGGTACAGTCCCCAGTGAAACTTTCTTTTTTAGTTACTCAATTCAAAATTTTCCAATAAACACTTGTTTGGTATATTTGGCAAAATATGAATCTTTGTCTGCCAAGCTTCCGATAGTGATGCATCTATGTACACACCACGTTTTCGGTATATGTACATGTCACTCTTTGGTAACTAGATTTTTTTCCATTCTTATTTAAGTCCCCCTCCCTCCCGCTCATCACAACCAGACCCATATATCATCTTTTCAGTACAACTGCATGTGTGTGTTATCGTATAATACAAAGTACTGCAGGATGAAAATGGATTCTTTGATGCGCAAATTCCTAAGAAATATGCTCCTAAAGATCATCATGCCATCAGGACCGCCAAATTCCGACGTTGGCGATTTCTCCGATCTCAACGACAGGAATTCAACCGAGGATTTGCCAGAGGATGTCAAGGAAGGTCATTTCGTGGTGGACACTGTACACGGTGATGAAAAGAAGAGGTTTGTTCTAGACATGATATATTTAGCTCACCCATGTTTCTTGAAGTTGTTGAAGCAAGCTGAGGAAGAGTTTGGGTTTCGGACGGAAGGTGTCCTTGTCATTCCTTGTCGATCCTACGAGCTTCAATTGATACTCGACAGAAAGAAAGTGAAGAAATAATATGTCTTCCGTTTCCATGATCTTGTGTTTTTCAAGATGTTTGTCTAATGCTTCTGCCTATAATGCAAGTACAAATTTGGGGGAAATGTCATGTGTCCGCTGCCTTTTTTTCTCTCTTCTTCTGTGTGTCTGTCTCTCTTATCTCTGTAAAGCACCGTTGATGTACCAGAGAGAACCCTCCCCACATTTTGGGGAGTGGAGCACCAAAGTACAATGGTACCCGCTGTCCCAACAATAGTACATTTCCTCTATTGTTTTAGTGGTTTACTTTACAGTTTCCTCAATCCTTTTACTCCGATATCATTTTGTTCTCTAGAAATATGGAGTATGAAATATGTATTGGCAAAATTTTTTACACATGATGTTTACTGCAATAAAATAGTTGTATACCCTTTCACTCAGGGCCGGTCCAAAATTTTGGCATTGTGTGGGTTAAACTATTAAGGTGATGTAAATAGTTGTGTTTTAATGAATACTAGGCGTTACCCCGCGCTTCCGCGCGGGATTGTTATTTGAACTCTAAGAAAAATTGTCTATTGATAATTTTAAGAATGTCTTTGAATATGTATAAGGAGTTTGATTTATCTTACCGTTGTTTTTAATTTATGAGAACGAAATCTGGTATGGGTAATTTTTTTTTTTTTTTTTATTTTCTAACTATCTTAAAAAATTACCCCCGCGTACGCGTAGGTACTAAAAGTATCGTCATAAATACACATTAATTGTATTTGAGTTTGTGTCAAGTACATATTATAGGTTCAAAAACATAATACATAAATTTTATAAAATATTTCAATATACTTAAGGGATATTTGTGTAAATTGCAGAGTGAATTTCATCCCCTGAAAGATTATTAATAAATATTGTCAATAGCATGTGGCTGCTCTAAAGAATATGTAGGTTCAAACTCAAATATTTATGTAAATTTTAGATTCCCAAAGTCATGAAAACGTAGTGGTGCACATTTGTGCGCGACATATTTCATCGAAGTTCACTCATCTAGCAAATTGATAAATTTTGGTACTTTCAGGGGTGATATCTCTAAGAGAGTAACACGATCGGCAATGTTATGCGCTTAATTCAACGTTTTTCCTTAAAACTCGAGAAATGTTTTTTTCTCGTGACTTTTTAATAAATTTGCTCCTCAACAGTCTGGGGATTAACTATGTTTGAGTTTTCATATTCTTTCTCTTCCTTTATAACCTAAATGAATCTAAGAGTGAAAATAAAAATTTAAATGAAGTTCATGCGTGTGTTTGACGAACAATCATTGGAATACAAAGAGTGTGTCCCCACCACGATATGAATGTCTTTTCTGTAAGCAGAAGTCTTTGTTTACATTTCAAACGGTAACTAAGAGGATCATATTTGTTTACAACATTGAGAAAATAAAATTAGTTATATAGTAGAAGTTTATCCTAAAAAACTACTTTAGCATGCAGCTAGGGTGGTAGCTCAATTGGTAGAGCGTTGGAAGCCCATGCATGAAGTCTTGGGTTCAAACACGGTTGATGACAAAACAATTTCTCAAAAAAATAAAAAACTACTTTAATATTGCACAATTTAAATATACCTCATTCATAATTTTACATTATTGAGTACCAATATTTTATATTTTTCAATTATTCGGTTAAATCTTGATAATTTGAGGTTAAATTTGTCCTTGGTAGGGCTCTAAACTTGATAGATATGTGCATTAGTTTAAGGTGTCTGTGGTCTATGTATTCATCTATCATATAAGGTTAGTCAAAGAGTTTTTTTTATGTAAAAGACTTTATAAATATGCAGAATGTTTCATGGGCAACATTTCATGAAATTCAAGAATAATTCTAACAAAATTCTACAAATTATAATTAATAATGATTATCAAAAGTATTACATAGATTTCAAAACATTTGGCAAAATAAATAATGGAGGAACTAATCTAAAAGTTGATAATTTATATTGAAGAGCTAGTATAATGGAGAAGTAGAGAGGGAAAGAAATTGAAACGAAAAGTTTGACGACCCGGAGGAGAAAAACAACATATATATGAAATAAAATTTGAAATAATTCATATTGTTTTAAATTGTCAATTATGTTTGAAAGATATGATAACCTTTTTTTTACTACAAAAAAGTATTACTTAAAGATAGTGCATTAGTGAGGAGTCAAACGAAACGGTCCAACATTTACATAACATTACAATGGTGGTTATTAAATGTATTAATTAGATTGGAATATGTCATAATTTATTGGTAATAACATGACTTGGCAATTACATGACCAATTTTAATTCGTTGTAGTCCAAATAAGCACAACACATGTAAATCTAGTAGTGAATATGAGAGGACACATGTCGTAATCTAAGCAGAAGTCTTTGTTTACATTTCAAACGGTAACTAAGAGGATCATATTTGTTTACAACATTGAGAAAATAAAATTTGTGATATAGTAAAAGTTTATCCTAAAAAATTACTTTAGCAGCAAGGGTGGTAGCTCAATTGGTAGAGCGTTGGGAGCCCTGCATGAAGTCCTGGGTTCAAACACGATTGATGACAAAACAATTTCTCAAAAAAATAAAAAACTACTTTAATATTGCACAATTGAAATATACCTCATTCATAATTTTACATTATTGAGTACCAATATTTTATATTTTTCAATTATTCGGTTAAATCTTGATAATTTGAGGTTAAATTTGTCCTTGGTAGGGCTCTAAACTTGATAGATATGTGCATTAGTTTCAAGGTGTCTGTGGTCTATGTATTCATCTATCATATGAAGTTAGTCAAAGAGTTTTTTATGTAAAAGACTTTATAAATATGCAGAAAGTTTCATGGGCAACATTTCATGAAATTCAAGAATAAGTCTAACAAAATTCTACAAATTATAATTAATAATGATTATCAAAAGTATTAAATAGATTTCAAAACATTTGGCAAAATAAATAATGGAGGAACTAATCTAAAAGTTGATAATTTATATTGAAGAGCTAGTATAATGGAGAAGTAGAGGGGGAAAGAAATTAAAACGAAAATTTTGACGACCCCGAGGAGAAAAGCAACATATATATGAAATAAAAATTGAAATAATTCATATTCTTTTAAATTTTTAATTATGTTTGAAAGATATGATAGCCTTTTTTTTACTACAAAAAAGTATTGCTTAAAGATAGTGCATTAGTGAGGAGTCAAACGAAACGGTCCAACATTTATATAATATTACAATGGTGGTTATTAAATGTATTAATTAGATTGAAATATGTCATAATTTATTGGTAATAACATGACTTGGCAATTACATGGCCAACTTAAATTCGTTGTAGTCCAAATAAGCACAACACATGTAAATCCAATAGTGAATATGAGAGGACACATGTTGTAATCTTGTGCAATCTGAGCACTTCTCTGCTTTTATATATATATAGATAAGTTAAGAACCGATCAGTTTGTCTAATTTTGTAATTTGTGTTGTTGTTGTTGTTGTAGTAGTTATGTGTGTGTGTGTGTCTTTTTTTTTTGTTTTTCGTTTTTTGTTTTTTTAGAATAATTTGTGTTGTTGAGGGGAAACAAAAATGACTACCTTGAATTACGTGGTGAGTGAGCTTCTACTGTCCCACTCCTAAGAACCTTGTTACACAAGGAAAAGTTTGCTGCAACAGCCCATAACAATGAGAATAATTTGTTTTAGCGGTCACCTGTTCATTCTCGTATGTATAATTTTTAAATTTTTTGTTAACTGTAAAAGTCACGAAACAGCCCATAAAAATGTGGATAGTGATATAATGTAAATACAAAAATAAGAAATACCAAAGTAAATTGACAAGGGATCCGTCTGAAATGGATAAATCACCGATCTATCTTTTATTCACTGCATAGGAGAAGCCATCCTATAATACGGTTAGAAAGCAAACAAAAAGATAAAATGGCATCTCTAATCGCCCAAAATTAGGCTAACCCTAGCATGTTATAACATTATAATTGTTGCTAACATGATGATGAGTTAGGTTCCTAAGGTACGAATAAAACATAATTTACATGGTGTCATGTCTTGTCCCATGGTTGCATCATTGCTAGCATGTGAAATTTAATCTCATTCCATGAAAATACTTGTTTGTTCTCATCCGTTTGATCTAGTCAAATGATAAGCAGTTTGTGACCTCAAAACCCTAAGATCTCACTGAATTTCGGAGTTCGGTGCTATAAGAATAGCCAAGTATGTTAGATTCTTCCTCTCATCACTCTTGGGAGGATTTTACGTTATCCAAACAAATGATCAGTGAATTTGACGGCTGTTCCAATGAAAAGAGAGCCTAATAATTAACCAGTTCAATGGCTGCGGGTTCGAACCCTCTCTCCTTCTCTCCCTCCCCACAGTAGTAGTTGGAATTCTTACCTTGTATGAAGAAACGATTCGGCAAATTTTCTATGTACTTGTTGGTATATGCTCGACTCACTTTGGTGATCTCCTCATCTAGCCTAACACGAGTACTTAATGAGCCACAGACAGCAAGACGCATGCTTCTTGGTGCGTGTTTGGTAACGCACCTTCTTGAATTTGAATTCAATTCTATCGGAGCCAAGCATATGCCTGTTATTTAATCTCTACTTTGCAGATTATCTCACATTATAAAGTATTTCAATCCATAGCAAACCTCGGTTCACAATCATCAGCTACTGCAATTTTCCGTCAGCTTTCCCACTCAGATTAATTTCAGCCGATTGTTTCCTATTTTCAGGTACACCAATGAGGCTAGTAGTTCGTGAATTTTGGACAATTCCGGCCTGTGAAATGCCGGTAAGGTAAGTGTAACAGAGCTACCCTCTTATCAATGAAGAAAATGCAAAATTAGGAGTTCAAATTAAACTCCAATCGGTGTGACTCTTCACGTACATTTCGTGTCCTTGGCTACGTCCTGAAAAGCACATCAATCTGCAAGTGATACAGACATCCACACACTCTTGATCGTATAACCAGTTTCTGCATTAGTTTGATGGCGAAAATGACATCTATATGACATCACGTAGAAAAATATCAACTCGTCAGACATAACCATGCAATGGCTGCTTTCATCAATGTATTGAGAAGCCTGCTGGCTCTCATATGTCGTTATCCGAGAAACAAAACTTCAAGAAATCCGTCAAATGTAGGCTACAATATAAGAACACTTTCCAGGGTTCCGTATTCTAGATAACGTGTAGACTTACAAGTGGTAGAAGGACACGACAAACATGAAAACAAAAAATGAGGTGTCATTCACGTACCTTATAGGCAGGCATGGAAACATCATTTTCCTCAACTGCCCGATGTCTTGAAGCAGCTTTTCTCTAGCGTATGCTTATCCAACTCATCATTGGGAGGCACAAGCCTTTTTTTGAGACGACAGCGGTAGCTGATTTGAATACAACAAGAAACATGAAATTGATGGATTAGATGATAAGATATCTACGAGAAAATATTAAACAAAGAAACTATCGCAAAATTGAGTAAGCAGAAGCAGCAACGTAAGGGCCTCCCCATAACGCAGCCTTTTCTTGTTCTACTTTCCAGCTTCCAACAAAATATCGTAGAAAATATCATACAATGAAACTGTAGAGGTGCATTGCCCATGCACGAATATGTTCCGACACCACAAACACAATTACTTGGCGGCTAGACATGGTACCTATGGCCAGCGGGAAGCTCAGGGCCAAATCATTCCTACGGCCGCAGGCCTCAAATTTAGGAAAACATGTTCGAAAGTGGATCTGCTCGCAGGTCGGTGTTCGACGCGAAGAAAACTCATTTGAAACGTGACCAGGTTTCTAAATGAACTAACCCTTAGACTTAGCTTGATTTTGGAGCTTGATCTTAATAGCAAAAATGTCAAAATAGAAATGTACTGAAATAATACGATCTTGATTTTGGAGCTTGATCTTAATAGCCCTATAGAGAATTTTATGTAAATATATTTCTTGAATTATTCTTTATATACTGAAATAATACGATCAGCCCGATTGAGGACTTTCACAATGTTACATGTTATCAGAGCTAGGGTTAGCTCTCTTCTCCCTCTTCTCCTTCAGATGTCCTCCTCCAAATTGCGCCTCTTCCCTCTACTGCTTCCATCACTGATCGCACGTTGCATCGTTGCCTGAGATCTCTTTCTCAGCGGCAAACTCTGTCTCTGTTGCAGTTCTCTTTTCTTTACTATCTTCCGTGCTGCTCTGCCCGTGATAACTCCCCATAAGGAGTTATTCTGGAGCATAATTAGAAGGGTTTTTGTGTAAAAAATGAGTGTTTTCCCCAGAATTCAGCCCTGATGAGGCTTGGAATTTTCGACCAAGTGTTTTGAGCCTCTTCATGAATTACTGCCTTTTTTCATGCATTTTTTGATATAATCACGGGATTTGTTCATGTTGTCTATGCAGGAAAATGACTTGTAAGAGTGGAAAATAAAGCTGGGAGGAGCTGAGGAGGCTAAGGAGGCCGAAAAGGAGCACAAAAGCTGATGTCTGCGTAGCTACACAGCAACTACGCAGACAGTGAGGAATGAGGACAAAAAATGGCTAAAGCATGAAAGTTTCAGCCACTGTGTGCGTCGTAACTACGCACACAGTGGGGAAGAAAGAGTAAAAAAGAAGAAAAGTACAAGGCCAGAAGACCATGTATGCGTAGCTACGCAGCAACTATGCAGGCAGGGGAGAAAAAATGCAAAACAGGAAGCTCACAGACCAATGTTTGCGTAGCTGCCTGCAACTACGCAGGCAGTGCAGATTTCTGAGGCAGTTTGGATAGTGGCAGTTTCGTTATTCCACTATATAAAGAGACGTCCAGAGCTGGTTTTAGACACAAAACAACAGTCAAGGAGAAGTCCAAGTACGCTCGGAGAGCACGGAAGCGCATATCCAGAATTCAAGACACTCGTTTGATCTCATTCTATATTTCAGATATGTTATTTACTTATGTCTCTTAGTAGCTAAACTCTTTACCTAGGTTCTCGGTTTTCAATCCAGTACTTAGTTCTGTTTTGACTATGGATTCATGATCTTGGGATCTTAATATCAGCAGTATTATTTGTTATTCTTGCCTTTGATTTTATTGTTTATGAATTAACGGAGTCGCAAACCAGAGTTGCTACAGACTCGACCCAGTACACAAGAGTGACTGATTAGGGTTAGGAAGAGAAGACATAATTTAGATAGCCTGAGAGGAGAAAGGGAGATAGGACTAGCCTAAGCATTTTGACCAATTGTTAACGATTTTGACCAAGGCCGAGAGGATACGTCGTAAACCTTAACAGCCTTAGAACGAGACTGCAGATCTAGGTGGGCCGAGAGGACCCGAAAATCTGCAGAATCGTGACAGTGTGTATAAACCGAGAGGAGATTACAACAAAGGTAACGTGGCACAAATAAACCACCTCCCGTGTGTTTAATATTACTTGTGTATCATTAGTACATGTATATCATTGAATTTATTAGGAATATAATAATATGATCGGATCGGATCGGATCAGATTTCATAGATCACAAAATCTGTTATCCACATCCGATTCATTTCTAAAAGAACCGGATCAGATATGCTCCGTTACAGTCGGATGATGACGGAAACCGTATCGGATCGGATCCAATTGTCATCATCCCTACTTCTGTGTTGGTTATTCACCTACATTGGCATGTGAGTGTAAAGACCCGGCACCCTTCTTCTGCTCGGCTAAGCGACTCTACCTTCCCCTTTGCTTCAAACAAGAACATGTTCTCCCATCTGACTTATCCTGGGTCCATGAACAGTACCTCGCCATTTACGTTTTTGTACTTTGCATTAGCCTCCTTCACTGTGGTACGGTCCCCATGAAACTTTCTTTTTCAGTTACTCAATTCCAGATTTTCCGATATAACTTTGTTTGGTACATTTGGCGGAATATGAATCTTTGTCTGCCAAGCTTCCGATAGTGATGCATCTACGAACACACCACGTATTCGGTATACATACGTCTCTGTCACTGGTAACTAAATTTTTTCCATTCTTATTTAAGTCCCCCCCCCCACCCAATCACAACCAGACCCATATACCATCTTTTCAGTACTACTGCATTTCTCTCTGTGTGTGTGTTATTGTTGTAACAGAACACCTGTTTCAGAGCTCTGTTACCAGTTTGTTATAACATGGGTATTCGAGCAAGAACGATATAAAGCAAAACAAGAACGAGACAGATATTTAACGTGATTCACTAACGAATTCGTAACGAACCCGCTAGCTAATCCATGGCCAGAACCATATATTTTATTGAGAAGAGAACCCGATTACAGTGCACGCCGTGGCCACAACAGCCACGGCGGCGACCCGAAAAAAAACCCCACCAGACACACTCACACACTACCAAAGCTCTATGAGCTCTCTTACAATCTGCCTATGCCCGTGTGTGTGCATGTGAGTACTAAAAACAAAGCCATATATAGAGAAAACACCATTATGGCGGTGGACTTTATTTCCATTTCACTTTGGTATTACTTGCAACCAAAGTAAAGCAAAGATGACTAGCACCACCGCCCCACTTATTCCCAACTTTGACTTTGATGCCAATTTGAGTCAAGTCACAAATTCAACAAATCTCCACCTTGACTTGAATCAAATCAGCAACTTGAAACCGGAACCGGATGCTTCTCTTCTCAAACCCGAACCGGATGCGTCTCCCAGAACCAGAAACGAGCACGCCTCCTTAAAAAAAAATCACAGCTATATGCGAAACCCGAATCGCCAAATCGTTGCTCCAACTACCATGCGTTCCTGCAACGAATGCGCCCGATGTGGTTGCACTTTCGGAAACGGAAACAAGTGCTCCACCCTGAACCAGACTCGAATACATTCACTGAGAAAGCAGGACCGAATGTATTCTCGATGCGCCCAATTGCGCCAGACAGATGCACCATTATAGAATGCCCAAATGTCATCCAGACCAGATGCAACGATGACGAGTGCCCAAATTGTCATGCCCGATGCGTCCCGTATGCCTCAGATGCGCCATATGCTCGCCAAAAACAGATCGCACCAGATGCGAGCTCAGTGCGTGTCATGGTACACGCTGCAAAACCAGATGCACACCAGAACAAATCGTGCATAATGCGCGCCAGAACAAGAATCAGATGCGCGTGCCAGAGATCTCACACTCCAGATGCTCCATGCTGTTGCTCCAACTCGAACGATTTCCTGCAACGCATGAGCCAGAACCAGAATCAATTCACGCACCAGATGCTCCACGTCGGGAGCCAGATTGGGCCTGAACATCAATCGCCAGAACGCCAGATGCGCGTGAACCGCCAGATTCGCGCCAGTACCAAATGCGTGATGGATTTGCCAGATCCCTTGCACGCCTAATTAGATGCGCGCCAGATTGCTCCGACAGGAGCCATAGCCCCCTGCACAGGGCTTCAGATGGTGGGTGTACCTGCTTCTCTCTCACGAATAGATCGATCTTGATCGCCAAACCAGACATCGTTCTTGGCGGAATCTCGAAACCCTACCCCCGATAGCTTGCTCCACCTGAATCGTGAAACCCTGACTTTGAGTTCCATCAAAACGTGAAACCGTAGATCTTGACTCCACCCGGATCTTGGAACCCCAGCTCTGATACCAGTTTGTTGAAACTGGTGATCCCCTTAACCTGGCTGTGATACCAGTTTGTTGTAACAGAACACCTGTTTCAGAGCTCTGTTACCAGTTTGTTACAACCTGGGTATTCGAGCAAAAACGATATAAAGCAAAACAAGAACGAGACAGATATTTAACGTGGTTCACTAACGAATTCGTAACGAACCCGCTAGCTAATCCATGGCCAGAATCAGATATTTTATTGAGAAGAGAACCCGATTACAATGCACGCCTTGGCCACAACGGCCACGGCGGTGACCCGAAAAAAACCCCACCAGACACACTCACACACTACCAAAGCTCTATGAGCTCTCTTACAATCTGCCTATACCCGTGTGTGTGCATGTGAGTACTAAAAACAAAGCCAATATATAGAGAAAACACCATTATGGCGGTGGACTTTATTTCCATTTCACTTTGGTATTACTTGCAACCAAAGTAAAGCAAAGCAGACTTGCACCACCACCCCACTTATTCCCAACTTTGACTTTGATGCCAATTTGAGTCAAGTCACAAATTCAACAGTTATCTCATAATACAAACTGCAGGATGAAAAGGGATTCGCTGATGCCTAAATTCCTAGGAAATGTGCTCTTGAGGATCCTCATGCCATCGGGACCGCCGAGTTCCAACGCCGTCAATAATTCCAATTTCGTCGACGCGAGCCCAACTGAGGATCTGCCGGAGGATGTCAAGGAAGGGCATTTTGTGGTGCACATTGTGTATGGTGATGAAAAGAAGAGGTTTATTCTAAACATGAATTATTTAGCTCACCCGTGTTTCTTGAAGTTGTTGAAGCAAGCGGAGGAAGAGTTTGGGTTCCGCACGGAAGGTGTCCTTGCCGTTCCTTGTAGATCCTACGAGCTTCAGATGATACTCGAGGACAAGCAAGTGAAGAAATGATCTTGTGATTTTCAAGACTTTTGTCTAATGTTTCTGCCTAATAATGTACTCCCTCCGTCCCAGCAGGTTCTTCAAAAAGTACTATTTACCGATCACTTTGATATGATAATTTAGTTAGAAGAATGTTGTAATTTTTTTTTTGGTGTTGTAGAGTAAACTTAACTCTACATCATTATGAAAAGGTTACCCAATTTTAGCATCGTTTTGGTAATCTAATCACCGGGTCAAAATGACTTGAAAAAGTCAATTTTGAAGAACCTGCTGGAATAGAAGGAGTAAATACATATTTGGGAGGAAACATCACGGGTCTCTTATATATGTGTATGACTCTCTCATCTTTGTAAAGCACCGCCCTTGATGTACCAAAGAACCCTCCTTACATTTTGGGAAGTGGAACACCAAAGTACAATGTTAGGTGACTGGAAACCCGCTGTACCAAGCTGGAAGGCATCCTTGTCGTTCCTTGTAGATCCTACGAGCTTCAATTGATACTCGACGGCAAGAAAATGAAGAAATGATCTGTCTTCCTTTTCCATGATCTTGTGTTTTTCATGACTTTTGTCTAATGTTTCTGCCTATTTGGGTCAAAATGTCACTGTGTCCTCCGCCAATTTCTCTCTCTTCCTCTGTATGTGTCTCTGTCTCTCTCTTATCTCTGTAAAGCACCCTTGATGTACCAAAGAGAACCCTCCCTACAGTTTGGGAAGTGGAACACCAAAGTACAATGTTAGGTGACTGGAAACCCGCTGTACCAAGCTGAACAGTCGTAGGTTTCTTAATCCTTAGTCCTTTTACTACCACATCACGTGTTCCAGAAATATAGAGCATGAAGTAATACATCTGTTTCTTCTTTTTCAACTTATTTTACTTTTTGACATTACTGACTGAATCACTTTGACTGATAATTTAATTACTAAAATAATATACGAATTTAGTAATCTTTGCGTGATCTTGTAGAATAAACTTTACTCTACAATACTATGAAAAATTATTAAAAAATTATAGCATTTTGCCATCTAAATTATCGAGTCAAAGTGACCCAATTACAGGTAAAAAAGTCAACCATCATCGAAGAGAAGAAACACAGGTAGTATGAAATATGTATTTGCAAAATTGTTTAAAACATGATGTTTACTGCAATAAAAGTATAGTATAATTAGTCATGTCTGCTCCGGGATTTTGGCATTTTGTGGGTTAAACTATTCAGTTGATGTGCGGGTCAAAATTTTAGCGTTGTAGGTGATGTAAATAGTTAAGGAGTGATCAGCTTGTCTAATTAATAGTCAAATATATTAGTATTTGGCATATAATAGCTCAAATTATTAGTCTTATGTAGGACTGCAATTCGGACGGGTTGGACGGGTTGGCACCCTTGTCCAAGCCCGAGCCCGAGTTCTGCCGAGGCTGCCCGAGCCCAGCCCAGCCCGATTTAAGAGAATTTTCAGCCCATTCGAGTCCAAATTCGTTTAATTCAATTCCGGTTCGGGCTAATTGGGGCTTGGACATTAAACTTACGGCATTTTTTAAAACATACAACAATATATATTTTTTTTTTATGAAAAACCAAATAAACTGGTTCAAGAAAGTAATGATTAAAAACAACCGTAATAATCAATGAAAAGTAGCATATTCATGTAGATATGCTACATAATTTTATCAAATATAATATTTAGGGGTAGTGATCATACAAATCGGACAATTCGGGTTAGCCCGTCGTTTAATATTTGTGCCCAAGCCCAATCCTAATTGCAATTCGGGCTGATAATTTCTGCCAAGCCCGTCCAAATTACTAAAGTTATGTGTTCGGACCCTATTTTAATTCGGGTTGGGCTCGGGATAGTCGGGTTTTATCTGCCCATGTTGCACCCCTAGTTTTATGTGTCAATTTAACATTTTTTTACATTTATTACAAATGAAATCACACAAATTTTCTATAAAATGTTTAAACGGGCACTTTAATTTTTTTAATGCTTAAAATATGTACACGGGACCGGTTCAACCCAGTTAATCCGGATCGGGTCACCAGGTTGATCACAAACACGTCGGGTTTGGCCGGGTCACTAGCATATGCGAACCGGGTAGTGACCCGGTCCGGTTATGGGTCCGGTTCACCGGTCGGGACGGTCCTGGTTTAATAACTATGGTTGAGGGTAACAATAATGAGTGACCTTGAACTACGTGCTCATTAGAGCACCACGTGCTGCTCTAATTCCAGTCAAAGTACACCATTTATACAAAATGTCGATTGAGCATACAATTTTTAAAATGGTTGGCTTACATTGGTTGTAGAGAACCACGTAGTGCTTTGTCGGAGCACTTAAAAGTTCCTCGCTTCTACTGCCGCACTCCTAAGAGCATCTCCAACGTCATTAGGTAAATCGATATTTTAGGCAAAATTTAGATAAGTTAGAGAAATTTTAGGCTCCAACGGATTAGGCATTTAAATAGGCAAACATTAAAATCGGCAACATCTTCGCTATGTTTGGCGAAGTAAATCTACTCGCCATCTCTCCACAAAACAAGCAAAAATTAACAAGTGTCCTAGTGAAATATAACTTCTTCCTGTTGTGAATCAAGAAGCAAGAAGGACGGAAAAATAAAGAGACAAGTATGTAGGGAGAAGTGTATTGAGATATATATTATTCTCCAACCCTAAGCCTCCTTATATAGGCATTAGATGGGCTTGTGGACCAGAATACAAAATACACCCAACTATGTGGTGGATATTCACATCAGTCCAGTTACATATTTCATAACACTCCCCCTTGAATATTCACCACTACGATGCCTCGTTAAAACCTTGTCATGAAAAACCCAGTGGGAAAAATCAATGACTAAGGAAAAAGAGTACATCAGTGAATTCTATTTGCTCAACATTGGTGATGACATTCTTCTGGAACGCATCTGAATAGTCCTTGCAGCCTCGTTAAAACCTTGCTTGGAAAAACCCCATGGGACGAAAAACCATAGCGAAGGAAAAAGAGTGCCGCATTTGGATTGTATCTCCCCCTCTTTCTAACACCTTTTGTACCTGAAAAATAAATCAATTGCAATACAAAAATCAAACAATATTCGATTAACAATCAAACTAAGTACAATGCATATGCACCTATAACTACTCGCGAGTGTAAACTTTTGATTTGCTTCAGGCAATAATATATTTCTCATGGGAACCAACCTCCATGGAATTTCACAAATTTGTGATTCGTACGATCGTATTTGTAACTAGTTACTTTTTCAACCCATATTTTGTTGTTCCTTAGTCCTTAAACTAATACAACATTACATAATTCTCACCACGAGATGATTGTATTAATGAGAATTTATCATGACCCTTATATCATGTTTCTCATTTTACAAGTCTCACGCTTAAAAGCGGACATAAACCTCGATACGAGTCCCACGCATTACAGCGGACATATAACCTTAACATGAGTCCCACGCTTAACAGCGGACATTTAATAGCTACAAAGATCCCACGCTTACCGGCGGATATGTAGTCTCTGCATAGTATGTAATTTCTGCTTCGGGTTGTTTCTATGCTCTACATATTCAAAATGATTGTACCCGAGCAGTTTTCTATGCACTTGTTGACTTTGTTTTGGCCAATAACTATTTAGTTAACATTCTTCCCATAATATAATCATATGATTTATATAGCGCTTCCTCAATTGTATCATCATTATTAATAGGATCATACTATTGTATTATGGTACCTTTAGCTACTTCCAGAGCTATGAGCCTCTCCCACGGCTATTCTATTACCAACGTTGGTTTTGATCCATTATGATAATGTATATATGAACCCCCAAGATTTCTGCTGAATCTTGTGTTCTTGATTTGTAGAGCATTTTAACCATATCCCAAATTATTTTGGATGCTTTGATTTATGTTCCTCTTCTGGAGGATCAACATATGTACACAAGCAACCCTTTTATGCTTAAAGTGTATACCCAAATCGACACCCATTAGTCGAGAAGCTATCCATTTTATTGATATTTTTCATTAGTACATACCCGTAGAGACAATGATATTTTGGCTCACGTCATGCATTAGGACCCATTCTCCCCCTCATGACGTGAGCAGTATGATCATAACTATAATGATACTTTGTTGATGCTTCAGGCATCAATTTGTCTCATATGTACTTTTTGTAAACCAGTCCTTAAATTAAAATAAAAACATTGACAATAAGCAATCTCTTGGACGTCGTAGTTCTCTAATCAAAGTTTCTCCAAGAAAACCAAAAAGAGACATAAATGTCAATCATTTTTATTCAAAAAATGAGTGGTTGTAGATTCTCTCTTCAGACAGATCTTTTGATGTTATTTTATAACTCCATGTTATAATATTATTTTTCATAACTTCTGGCACATATAAAATGCGTCTTTCCAATAAATCCTCATGGACTAAGAACATCTTTTGGATGCTCTCTATGGATCAATGATAAGCGTAAAAACAACCATAGCACTAAAACAAGTTACCAAAAAAAATGCGTAAACATTATACAACCTGTTCAGGAGGGTTGATCATTATTTAAATTGTAGCAATCTCTTCAGGAGATCACTAATTATATGTTATCATAACTTCAGGTTATGAAAGTCATAACTACGGGTTATGAGTGATGTAATGTAATTTGTTACTCCAAGAACAAAATACATGGCTATACATGAATGTCATTAGCCACTACGAAACCTCTTCAGGAGATTCGTTTTTATCCATAATATGTTGAAATAAAAAGACCGGGGTACATAAAATTTAAGTGCATAAAAGTAAACCAAATTAAAGAATATGGAGCGCTACCTCTTCAGGAGGATTGAAAATAACTAGCGTTTAGACATCACTTCTGAAAATCTAACATGACTTCAGGTCATACAAAAAAGAATTGATTCTGTAACTTCAGGTTATGATCAATCCTAATAATAAAAATTGTTGTAACTTCCGATTACGAAACATGACCTCTTCAGGAGGTTCAAATAATTAAGATAATTATAAACATCTCTTATGCAGTGTATAAATAATGTACTATGACTTCAGGTCATAAAACAGTATTGTCGTAATTCAAATTACGATCCAAACATCTTGTAATTCACAACTTCAGGTGTGAAAAACACTTTTTTTTATGTATATCAAATGTCTTACCCCAGTTTGTGGCTCAAAATACAGGTCGCTATCACTGTTAATCAAACTTCAGGTTTGATAATAGCATATGAAATACATAGGTTGTTTGATATGCAAATCGAACAAATGGTCCGAAGCATAAATATTTGGTGTGTTTTACAACTTCTGGTTATAAAACATGTCCCAACAACTATTATTGCAATCATAAATTCGGGAATGAGAAGCATTTTAATAAGCATATCAAAATCAATGCATCGGCCAGAACCTTAAAAGATCACAACCATAGTCTTTGATCACTTTTTGTTAGTACTTGTATAGCAGAGGGTTTGAAAAGCTATCACTATGGTCTGATTATATAATTGAAGACCTAAATAAAAAAAATAAAAAAAAAAAAAAAAAAAAAATCATTAACTTGAGCCTGAAACAAATTGAGTGAACGAACCTTCGATCGATGGTGAACCGCTTTTTTTTTTTTTATGTTACAGTGTTGAACCAAGCATGTATAAAACACAAGCTCCTTTTAACTTTGTTTCACCAGATATGATATGAACAAGAACATAGTTTAACTTTTCATTGGTGTATAAACGGTATGAAAAAAATAATCAATACTTTTAGAGGTGCATAAAAAGAAAAACCAAAGAATTAAGAAATTGTAGGTCACCTTTGTTTTCTCTACTCACGTCCAGTCGTCACATAAGATGAAGTAGCTCATACCTTTTTTGTTTAGACAAATCGTTGATCAGGAAGAGACTGATGCTATCATGGATTATATGCAGCAGTAGGTTTAGTACTTCATCTACTTTCCACGGATCTTAGGTTTTCGAAATTGACGTCCTTTGTCGGTTGATCAGGAAGAGACTGATTAAGAGCACAATCGTGCTGATAACGTGTTGTGAATCAAGAAGCGAGAAAGACGGGAAAATAAAGAGACAAGTATGTAGGGAGAAGAGTATTGAGATATATATTATTCTCCAACCCTAAGCCTCCTTATATAGGCATTAGATGGGCTTGTGGACCAGAATATAATATTACGAAATACACCCAACTATGTGGTGGATATTCACATCAGTCCAGTTACATATTTCATAACACTTCCTATATTATCTCAAAACTAAAATAAAATTAACGATTTTACGTACGAAAACACTACAACCGCCCACCTTGTTATTTGGGAATTCAAAATGCCTAATTTTTAGCTAATAGTGTTGGAGTACAAGTGAAAAACACTAATGCAAAATCAAATTTTTAGGCATAATATGCCGAACTTTTATCTACTGCCATTGAAGATGCTCTAAGAAAACCTTGTTACACAAGGAAAAGTTTGCACAACACTTGATTTACCGGTCACCTGCTCATTCTCATATGTATAACTTTTAAATTTCCCGTAAGAACAGTTTGTAAAAATATGGATTGTGGGTGCGAAAGATTGCAGTGATTTGGTGTTTTCACAAAACTAAATTGATCAAGTCGAGTTTGAAAGGAAGCAGATTGTGAATATTAAAGAGGAGATACAGTGGTGGAGAGGCCGAAAAAACGGCGGAGAGAGCCATAAGGGTCTGATACCATGAAAGAACATCTAGAGTTCACAGAGAGAAAACTGTGATAGAGAGAGAAAATGTATGTGTAGTGTATTGATCTCAACGCAGAAAAAAAAGAAATAAATACAATGAGCCTCCAAACGGCTGGATGTACAGAGATGTGAATCTAACAGTAGGAAGCGATTAGGTTTAGGGTTATAAGCAGCCCTTATAACAATGGGCTTAATACAATACTCATTTAATCACTAAGTGGGCTGGAACAAGTGGGCTTTGTAGACTAATCTAGGCTTGGACTTTGTGGATCCTTGTAAGAACAGTATGAAAATCTGAAAAAAAAAAAAAAAAAAAAAAAAAAAAAAATCGCTATCTAATCGCAAGGGATCCGTCTAAAATAGCGATATAATGTAAAGGCAAAAGTTTGATTCTGATACGTGTAGCCGTATCGACAATATTTAATTATTTAGTTTATTTAATATTTGAGTTATTTAATTATGTTATTTAGGTTATTTAATAATTCGGGCTTGACCCGTAGGTCTAGGGTAAGGGTAGAGTTAGGTACTAGTTTATCTATTTAAAGAATTGTATTCCCCCAGCTTATTCAATCAATCAAGAATAATATCAGTTTCTCCCTTTTATCTCCTTTACTTTTCGTGTTTGTGTGCGTGTGTGTGCCCGATCGTTACCCGGGTGGGGTAACAATTGGTGCTTTCATTGAGAGTGTCGCTCGGACTTTGTTCGCGGCACTCGCCCCCGAACTCATGGATCTCCCTTACGCCGTTGTGAATCTCAGTCGCAAGGGTGTCCAATTGGTTCTTTTCGATGAAATCGATGAGCTCTCCCGGCAAGGTGAAGCGATTTATTGTCTCACCTCGGCAGACTTGGAAAAATTTCAAACCAGCGGGTACATCACCCGAGCAGATCTGGAAGGTCTCAAAGTCAGACGAAATCAATTCCGATTGATTTCGAGTGATGAGTTGTGTCGCCTGCAGCACATCCTCAGAGCCGACGAACTGCCGTCAGAGGAAGAACAACAGCCGCCATCACTGTCGTTGCAGCAAACCCAGCAAAAGCAGCCGGAGCTACAGGTTCTAGAAGAAACCCAGCAGCAGCAATCGCCGTCGTCTTCCCCAACGCCGGCGATGCCAAACCAGCAACCACTCGACGTCAAGTCGTTCTCATCCAACCCGACGGCGTTCCAGCCACCAGATCCAAACCCATCACCACCGCTTCAGAAATCGACCGGCAACACAGAGTTCTCCGACGACCTCGTCCAATCGGACCTCCAACCCGACCGTCTGAAGCCACCCGAACCCCCTGACCCCGTCGGCAACCTCCTAACAACTGTCGGCCCTCTCTCCGTCCAATCATCCTCCGACGGCGGACTCCAACACCCAATACCGCCGTCCCCAGAACAACCACCACCTCTGTTCCAATCGACCCCCACGGACCTCCCACCGACGATTCAACCACCAGCAAAGCCACCACCGCCTGCCTTCACTTCCCATCCGCCATTCAACCCAAATGGGATCCGAACTCTTGATCTGAACCCTCTTATGCCGTCTCCGACGCCGTTGCCACCAGCGGAACCACCGCCGATCGTCCTCCCAGATTTGCCGTCGCTCGCAAGCCCTAAGAGCATCTCCAATGCATTAGGTAAATTGATATTCTTAGGCAAAATTTAAAGAAGTTGAACAAAATTAGAAGTCCAATGGATTAGGCATCTTATTATGCAAAACACAAAATAGGCATCATTATCGCCAAACTTGGCGAAGTTCATTCCCTAGCCATCTTTGTTTTTTCCCTACTTTTTAGGTTTTTGAGACACTTGTCCACTTTTTGAGGTGTGACTAATTATTTAAACCATGTCTCCTATAATTTCTCCACCACTTGTCCTAAATCTTTCTTTTAATTTTCATCTAGTACGTGAAAAAAATCTCTAACGATTAGCATTCAATTTAAATTGCCTAATTTATAACTAGTAGCATTGGAGCCTAGTGCAAAAACAAAAATGCAAAATCGTATTCTTAGGCTTAATATACCTACTTTTTACCTAATTGCATCGGAGATGCTCTAAGGCGTCTTCTTTGTCTCAACAGATGGATGATAATAGGGTTGCTCATATTGGGCTGCATATTTCTTTTGGGCTTGAACCCACAAGTGAGCTCTATTATTTTATTGGGCCTATTTTTATATGTAACCTTAGTATTTTTGTGTGGACAGCCTGTCTTCAGTTGGCTCAATGTAGGCCTCATGTTGATTTTGGACTACACTACGGCGTTCTCAAGTTCGCTCAACATTCATTTGATCCGGGGAAGAATATTGAGGAATTTTTTCGACATCCACCTTGAAGGCAAGGTGGCTTTCAAGCGTGGGGAAATTGATACGGGTAGTCGTATTGATAATATATAATTATTTAATTTATTTAGTATTTGAGTTATTTAATTATGTTATTTATGTTATTTAATAATTCGGGCTTGGCCTGTAGGTCTAGGGTTATAGTCAGTTTAATTATTTATACAGTTGTAGTCCCCCAACATTAATCAATCAAGAATAATATCAGTTTCTTCATTTTATCTCCTTTACTTTTCGTGTTTGTGTGCGTGTGTGTGCCCGATCGTTACCCGGGTGGGTAACAGATTTACTACTTTAAACTTTCACTTGAAAGTCAAAATCAACCTTAAACTTCAAATTTGGTCGAATACAACCATGGACTATCAATCTGTTTGCTTATTATTATTTCGGTGTTTTTTTTTCCGTTACTGAGTTGTCAATTTACGGCTTTACCCTCATTTATATTGGTTTTTCTTCCACTTCTGAAAAGTTTTCTCCGTCACTTTTTCCTCCCTAGTCCCTACCAACGATCACCACCAACGTAGACCTAAGAACACAGCGGGAAGAGAATGAAGCCTGCGGCTCACGGCGGAACATAACCAGTTTCCGGGCATGGTTCGTCAACGGATTCCACTTCAAGATCCTCTCTTCCTTCGAAGGCGTCGTTCTGGTTGGATGGCTCTGTGGCTGTAGTTGACGAGCTTGATGAACGCCTTCACGCGAACTTCTTCTCCGTCACTTCACAGAGTACTTTCGGGTGACATTCTTTGCAGCCGTCATTGAAGAATTTCATGATGACGGCCTTCCGGACGACGTAACGGCCTTGTAGGACTGTGACGGCCTTGTTGGGCTTCAAGAACTTCACCATTCCTGCTGCTGATTGAAGCTCTCTGCACTGCAACTCTCTCCTTCGGCGCTTGCAATGGGTGGTTGATCTTCATGTTGGTAATTATTTGATTTTGTTGTGTATACTGGCCATTCATTCATTATTTTTTTACACATTGATAAAAAAGGATAGAACTGTAAATTATCAACTCGCTAACGGGCAAAGATGGACGGAATTTGCGATTAAGAAACAAAATGATAATTTAAGGTAGTATTTGACCAAATTAATAGTCCATCTACTCTATAAAATAGAACGGTTGACTTTATTTCAACAGTTAGATTGATTCAACCCCAACCCTTAGATCCCACCTACCACCTACTTAACTACCCACTACTTAACTACTCACTTAACAATCCACACCTTTTATCCTAATTATAAAAAAGGGATTTCCTTTGTTCTTAATTATGTAATACAAATATTATGTTGTCTTCGTTTTCTGCCCGTGTTTCTGGATAAAAGTACTCATCTTTTTTTGGTAGTGCCCTCGGGCACGGGCAATCCCCTAGTCTATATTATAAAATAGAACGGTTGACTTTAAAATGTCTTTTAGGCCATTAGATTGAATTAACCCCAGCCATTAGATCTCACCCACTTATAGTTACAACTCTCAAAAATTTAGAGATCGTGGAGAGGATAATGGGTAGTGGTTTGTATTCAACAATTAACAAAAATCACCGTTCTCTTTCTCATCTCTTTCTCCTATTTTCTCTCTCTCTAATGGTTTCTCTCTTCCACTACACTTTGTATCTTAACACTATAATTCAATTAATGAGAATTATCTATATAATTTTAATTTTTTGCTAAATTCAACTTATATATTTTTTGAATTCAAGAATTAGGCGTTAAAAAAAATCGCCAAAATATTTTTCAAAATTCTACTATTATTGTCAACTATTCGTTATTAATATTTTTTGGGGTAGTGCTCTCGGGCACGGGCAATCCCCTAGTGGTTGATATAATACAAGTCACGCTCTCTCCTCTCTCTTACCCCTTCTGATTTTCTTCAAGCAGTTAGCCACCAAGTACGACAGTTACTGGCAGTTACTTACCAGAAACTGCTGCAGTTTCCTCTTTCTCGAAGGAGGCTCTGTACTTCGTTGAAGCATTTTCACTTTTTTCTCCTCCTTACTTTTACTTCTGATTTCTAAATCATTGCCCAATGGAAGCAGGAACTTGTGAAGAACCTGATGACATGAATTCAGAAGCCAATTTAGCAAAGTCAATCTCAAACATTCAACTGACAGAAGATGAAGAACGAGTAGTTGAATTACCAGAGGATTCCTTTGATGTTGGCATAAAGGATTGCAAAAACTCCATTTTTGGTAAGATCTTTCACAATAGATCTATCAATTTACAAGGTTTACATGCATCCTTATCAAATCTCTGGGATGAACCAGAGGGCTTTCAGATAAATCCTCTTGGGAAAAACTTGTTTCAATTCATATTTGCAAATCATGAAGATCTTGAAAAAATCATGAACAATCAACCCTGGCTTTTTAATGGGAGCCTCATGGTCATGAAAACTTGGATAGAAGGCCAAAATATGCTTACTGCAGATTATAATGAAGCAATTCTTGTTTTGCACCTTAAGAGTATGCCTTCTGAATGCTTAACTGTCAAAGTAGGAGAACGAATTGCTAATTCTTTGGGCATTAACTATCATGTTGAAGTTCCAGATAAAGCAAGTTGGGATGGCAGATATATAAGGGTCAAAGTTGGTTTGTCAATAAACAAACCCTTACCAAGATGCATTAAAATCAAGAACCCCCGATCTGGTAATCTGATGTGGGTAGACATCAGATATGAGAAACCGCCTTTCCATTTTGAATATTGTGGTTTAATTGGTCATGATGTCAAATACTGTGCTGATCAAAAGAAGAAACAGAGACTTGGATTCCAGACAATCAACATGTATGGAGGATGGTTAAGAAGTGCACAGAATCGATCAAACCCTCTTCACTGTCCTGTTCAGAAACCCAGGTTGAATGAAAGGAGTGACAATGTTTTCTCAGCAAGCAAACAAGCAACAACACCAGTTGAGACTTATTATGTTGGTTTGGGGATTTCAAATACTACTAAAAATTCCAATCATAAAGGGAAGGCTGCCATCAAGGTTCAACAAGCAGTGAATTCTGTTACTGGAGATTGCAATGAAGCCCACAAAAAGAAGAGAAAAACTGCTATGATTCATAATCAGCCACTTAGAGAGAACTCTAATTCTCTTCTCATTTGTGACATTGCAAATCAATCTAGTTCAGCTTTGCTGCTATCTGGTTCTACTTCTCCTGGTAAAGACAACAAGAGAAGCAGAAGTGTCGAAAAAATGGAGGATTTGTATTTCTTTGATGAGATATCGGCGGGGGTTGATGACAACCCTTGCCGGAAACAATGAAAACCTTATGTTGGAATGTACGAGGTTTGGGGAACACTCGTGCATTCCTAGCCCTTAAACATATAGTGAGGGTTGAGGTTCCTCAAATTGTATTTCTTATTGAAAAAAAATTGGATCACAGGAAAGCTGAAAACATTATAATCAAATTACAGTACAAGCATGGACTTCATGTGCCAAGACTTGGCCTTTCTGGAGGTCTTTCCATTCTTTGGAAAGAGGACATAAATCTTCATGTTCTGAAATATCATAAGCATTTCATTCACTGCAAAGTTTATTATTGTCAGGATTCTTCCAAGTGGTTTTACCTCACAGGTTTTTATAGGGATCCTATACTTCTCTCAGAGGCTTATCTTGGGAACTTTTGAGAAGACTCAAACCCCCAGATCCATTAACTCCCTGGATAGTTATGGGAGATTTTAATGAGATCACTGGCCATCATGAATACTGGGGCTCATCATTGAGAAGTGAAGCTCAAATGGATAATTTCAGAAGTTGCTTAAGACATTGTGGTCTCAATCAACTCCCAACCACTGGAAGTTTTTTCACTTGGGCAAATAACAGACAAGGAAGACATCATACGAAAGAAAAATTGGATAGAGTACTAACCAATTTATTCTTTTCTTGATTTATACAGTCATGCTTATGTTGAAGTTCAGGACAATTCAACCAGTGATCATAACCCTATAATAGTTCACTTGCTTTCCCAGAAGCAGAGACATTTTCAGAAAAGAAGATTCCTGTTTTGCTATAGCTGGATTAAGAATGATGAGTGCGGGCAATGAATTGAACAGCAGTGGACTTATGGTAATTCAAGTGCCTCTGTTAGTTCATTCAATGGTACTATTCAACAATTGGCTACCAATCTTCACTGCTGGGATAGAAGAAACAGGAGAGATAGGACCAAAGAAGTTGATAATTTACAGAAGCAACTCTCCATTCTCAGGGATCAATACCCTGATGAAAGAAATATTCAAAGCATCAATGTCCAAAGTGAGATCAACAATGCTCTGATTAAGGAAGAAATGGATTGGAGACAAAAGTCTAAAGCTTTATGGTTAAAGGAAGGTGACAGAAATACCTCTTACTTTCACAGAAAATGTACTGCCAGGAAGAGAAGAAATGAAATTAAGTGTATTTTGGATGCATCTAGAAACTGGAAGACCTAAGATTCAGATATTGTTCAGGTTTGCTTGGATTACTTTAAGGGTATTTAAAACTGTGATACCACATCACAACTGGATGCAGTTCTTCAAGACAATCCTGTTAAACTTAATCAATCTATGTGTGATTCTCGGTTACAGCCCTATACTGAAGAAGAGGTAGTGGAAGCTTTGAATCAAATGCATCCTCTGAAAGCTCCTGGGCCAGATGGTATGTCTGATGTGTTTTACCAAAGTTACTGGGATATTATTGGTAAAGATGTTACAAATTTGATTCTGAAAATTCTAAATGAGGCTTCAGACTTATCTGACATAAATCAAACTTGTATTGCTCGAATTCCAAAAGTTTCTTTGCCAAGGGAAACTACTGACTTTAGACCTATTGCTTTGTGCAATATTATTTACAAGTTACTGTCTAAAGTTCTTGCTAATAGGATGAAAGTGGTTCTTCCTGATAATATAGATGAATCTCAAAGTGCTTTTGTGCCTCACAGACAAATCACTGATAATGTGATTATAGCATTTGAGACTATCCACTCTATGAAGAAACAAAGCAAAGGTAATGGTTTTTTTCTCCCTCAAACTTGATATGTCAAAGGCTTATGACAGAATAGAATGTCATTATTTACAAGGGTGTATGGAAAAGCTTGGTTTTCCTGTTATGTTTACTAAGCTTATTATGAAATGTGTTACCACAGTTAGATATTCTGTGCAGGTTAATGGAGGAAAGACTTATTTTTTCAAACCTACAAGAGGTTTGAGGCAAGGAGACCCTCTATCTCCTTACCTTTTCTTACTATGTTCTGAAGGCTTCACAAGTTTGATTAACAAAGCAGTTATGGAAGGAATACTTCAAAGATTCAGATCAACAGGGTATGGTCCAGTTATTACAAAACTGTTTTTTGCTGATGATTCCCTATTTTTTGGAAGAGCTATTCCAGAAGAGGCTGTTACTTTGAAGGGTATAATTGACACTTTCTGCAATGCTTCTGGAAAAAAGGTCAATTATGATAAATCTACTCTAGTTTTATCTCCCTCAGTCTCAAAAATTGCTAAAGAAGCTTTACAGGAGATTTTCCAGGTTCCTACTGCTAATTGTCATGAAAGGTATCTGGGTTTGCCTACTGCTATTGGTAGGGAGAATAAAAGGATATTCAGTACTCTTAAGGAAAGAATTTGGAAGAAGCTTTCTAGTTGGAAAGAAAAAACCTTAACCCCTGCAGGTAAAGAAGTTCTTTTGAAAGCTATTATTCAAGCTTTACCTGCTTATTACATGTCCTTTTTTTTATTCCCACTTCTGTTATTAAGGACATTAAAGCTTTAATGGCTAGGTTTTGGTGGGGTAACAACATTGAGAAAAGAAGTATGCATTGGACTTCTTGGTCTAAATTGTGTTGTTCAAAACAGGATGGTGGGTTAGGTATGAGAGATCTTGAGTCTTTTAATCTCTCTTTACTGGCTAAACAAGTTTGGAGAGTTCACAAAAACCCTAATACTCTGCTAGCAAAAGTTCTCAAAGCCAAGTACTTTAGAGATGTCAGTATTTTAGATGCTCAAACTGGTTTTACTCCTTCCTATGTTTGGAGAAGTCTAGTGAGAGCCAAGGCCATTTTAAAAGGGGGCTGCAGAGTTTTGATTGGCAGTGGTGAACAAACTCTCATCTACAAGCACAATTGGGTTTTGGATAAGGGGGGTAGACCTTCTTATAGTTTACCTACTCTTCCTATTAATGCCACAGTCAATTGTCTCCTCAATCAGAACAGAAAATGGAATCACAATCTTATTTCTCACCATTTCAACACAGAAGATACTATTGCTATATTGAAAACTCCTACTTGTTGCAATTTGGTGACTGATGGTCTTTGTTGGGGTTACACTAAAAATGGTGATTACACTGTCAAGACAGGTTATCACAGAGAAGCTCAGAGGAAAAGACAGACAAGTGAAACAAGATCTACAGGTAATGCAAGTTCAGGAGTTGTGCAGAATGATTGGAAACGAATTTGGAACTTATGTGTTCCTCAAAAGATTAAATTCTTTGTTTGGAGACTATGTGCTAACATTCTCCCTGCAAGAGGCAACCTCATCAAATGTGGTATTCTGGTTCATAATGAATGTCCTCTTTGTCATTACCCTGCAGAAACACAAATACATCTTTTCAGAGATTGCAGGTTTTTCAAATTTGTTTGGGACAAAAGTAGGTGCTTGATTAACTTATCTCGCACGGATACAGGTGATAGGAACTTGATTAACACAATCTTGACTCAGAATGATGACAGTGGCCAAATCAAATTCCTAGCTTGCATTTGGATTATTTTGCGTATCAGAAATCTGAAAGTTTTTGAGAACATATATTATTCCAACAATCAAATTCTAAATTGGATCGAAGTAATCCAAAGCGATTGGACATCTACCGAGGTAAAGTTATCTCATCAAAGCATAGAGAAAGTACCTTCTATCTGGAAGCTTCCTCCACTGGGATCTGTTCAGATTAATGTTGATTTCGCCATCTCGGAGGAACACCGGCAAGCTTCTGCTGGGGCGGTGATAAGAAATGATGAAGGTGGCTTTATTTCAGCGATTTTTGTTCCTGTCAATTTGGTCCCTAACTCAGATCTGGGTGAAGAAATTGCTTTGTGGGAGATAGCAAGACTAATGAGAGATGCAGGTTTTGTCTACCACTCTAGCGTTTTTGAGATTGATTCAATCAATGTTTGCAGATGGATGAAAGGCGATCAGAGATGGTTCAACGAGTGGGAAAGCATCTTGGCAGAACTTCGGTATCTCATCAAAGATTATTTTGGGGGTGATCTGGTTTATATAGGAAGAAAATGCAATCAACCGGCGCATTCAATGGCTAGAGACGGTTTGGAATACGAGGATGCTCGAATCTATTCGGTTCATCCACCGGAGTTCTTGCGAAGCGTTCTGGATCAGGATTTGATGATGACACAGAGGCAGCAGGAAGGTCTTCTGACTGATCCTATCCCTGTCTTTTCATATCGTTAGGCTTTGTTTGGTTGCTTGGTTTTTTTCTTCTTATTTTTATTTCATGCCTTTTGGGCTAGTTTTATTGGGCCTGATTAATGTCTGTTGTATCAATTTGTGGGTAAGGTTTTATGTCCCCCCACTTGTTGTTTTATGGGTTGGAAGCCCACTTCTATTAATATAAGCGGGGTTTATGCCGCCCTACCACAACGGTAGGTTATTTCAAAAAAAAAAAAAAATAGTCCATGGTTGATATTGACTCTCAAGTTAAAGTGAGGGAGTAAATTAAAATTTTGCCTAATGTAAACTAAAAAGCATAAGAAATACCAAATTAGACACATCTAAAATAGAGAAATCAAAAGATTAAGAATCTATCTAAATGTGTAAGCAAATAGATGAATTGCATCTCTAATTGCCAAAAGTAGGCTAACCCTAGCATGTTATAACACTATAATTGTTGTTAACATGGTATCATGTCTTGTCCCATGGTAGTATCATTGCTAGCATGTGAAATTTAATCTCATTTCCATGAAAATTACTACCACATTTCTACAACACAAGGTATCTGAACAAACTGATCATAACCAGTATTGTTCTCTTGGTAACAAGGTTTTGATCGGTCAAATGATTAGCAGTTCGTGACCTCAAAACCCTAGGATCATTTGAGAAGACAAACGAGCGCCTTGGAGATAATGCCGAATTTTAGGATTTCGGTCCTATAAGAGCAGACAAGAGTGTTCAATTCTTCCACTCATTACTCTTCGGACGATTTAGCGTTATGTTAGGATTTACCTAACGTGATAGTCATTCGAGACACTATCAAGTCTCCACACACACGGATTTTTAACCCACAAACACAATTTTAACTCTTCTTCTTTGATTGATTGATGAAAATAATGAAAATACAATTGTTTAAATAGAAAAAACACTAAACCCTAACTAAACGATTGACGTAACGGGCTCGGCCCGGTCTACTAAATAATTAAATAATGATATTAACTAAATAAATAAATAAACTAGAGAATAAATAATAATGCGATAACATCTAAATAATTAAATAATACTAAATAGGTGATGAAGATACGAGTGATGCGTATCAATTCCCCCACGCTTGAAAAATCGTCTTATCCTCAAGGTGGGTGTTGAAAATCATCAATATGTCCGGATCAAATTGACGGCGAGCGGTCTTCAAATGATCGGGTTGTAGGCCAAAATCAGCAATAAGGCCAAAAATCTTCTGCCAAAAGAATTAAGCCCACAAAACAAAGTAGGCCCAAATGGTGAAATGGGTTCAATTTGGAATTTAGCCCAAAAAGTGTGAGTAAGTCCACCAGAGAGAAAAATTAGCCCAGAACTCTTTTGGACCCTAAGTGATTTTCGCTGCTGAAGCAAAAACGTGTCCGTCGGAAACAGTTGGCCATGGTGGATGCCGGAGCTGCTGTGGTAGGCGGTTGGAGGCTCCGTAGAGGGAAATACTGGTGGCAGTTTGGTCGAAAGGAGGTCAATTGGAGGGTCGGGGGGTTCTGGGTCGCGTTGGAGTTCGGGTTAGACGTCGATGGTGCTCTGTGCGCTTGTGTTTGGACGAGTATCCGGCGGTTCTCCTGGCAGTTGAGGGTTGTGGATGACCGTATCGACCGGTGAGTGGGGCGTTGTCAGAGCTAGAGGCACCAACGGGGTTTTCAGATCTGGCTGGGTTAGGGTCCCGTTCTAGAGCTTCGATTGAAGGGCGGTAGAGGCCGCTGATTGTTCGTCGGAAGTCTCCCGAAGGTCGGCGAATTTTCCAGAGCAGCGAGGTTCTCATCGAAGCGGTCGACGGCGGTCCAATCTGGTGCAGCGTCGTAATCTGGACCAGGAGGCTTTGGATCGACGGAGTTGGTGGATTGAGGTTGTCGAAGGACGAACCGATCTGTGGTTGCTTGGATTATAGCGCCGATTGGTTTTGTAGATGGTTCTCCGGCTGTGGGTCGGGGTTTGGGGGCCCCCGTGAGATTTGTGTGATGAACCCATGAGTAGAACTCACCCCTAAAAATCGGTTGATAAGGGGAGGGTGCTCATGTGTCCATATACCACATGCTAGTCATATAACTAGCCGATGTGGGACAAGCCCACACCTCCAGAATCATGACAATCCACCACGCTTTTCTACCGTCATCCTCGACGGCATTCACTCTAGGTAGCTTTCACTCTGGCGGTCTCTTGCCCCAGGTAGCCCTCTCCTAGGTAGCCCTTTCCGAGAATACCAGCCGCGAAGCCACAGCAGTCTGATCCCATACTCGCCCAGCTGCGTCCCATCCCATACCCGGCGTGGTAGATGGCTGTGATACCAGATGTGATGAACCCATGAGTAAAACTCACCCCTAAAAACCGGTTGATAAGGGGAGGGTGCTCATGTGTCCATATAACACATGCTAGTCCTATAACTAGCCGATGTGGGACAAGCCCACACCTCCAGAATCATGACAATTTGCGGCTTGGGTTGGGTCGCCTGTTGCTGCTGTTGTGGTTGGTTCTCCGCCAGTAGTTGCGGTGTTGAGGCCAATGGTGGTCGTTCCTCTTGTGGCGGCGACGATTCCTGCTGGGTTTGCGGAGGTGGCAGTTTGTAATCCGGCATTAATGGTGGTTGTTCTTGGTGAAGGTGTTGTTTTTCGGATCTGAGTATGTAATGGATTCAACAAAATTCCTCAGGGGAAATCAAACAAAATCGTCTCCCACGGAGAGATATTTGTCTCCCACTTGCTTTGAGGCCTGCAAAGGACGGGATGTCATTGATGTCATGAATGGCGCAAAGGTAATCACCCACGTCCGCCATTACATCAACGAAATCACCAATTGTTAGGGTTTACCTAACGTGATAGTCGTTCGAGAACTTATCAAGTCTCCACACACACGGGTTATTAACCCACACTCACAATTTTAACTCTTCTTCTTTCATTGATTGATAAAAATAATGAAACTACAATTGTTTAAATAGAAAAACAACTAAACCCTAACTAGACGATTGACCTAACGGGATCGTCTCGGTCTATTAAATAATTAAATAACTCTATTAACTAAATAAATAAATAAACTCGTTAATAAATAATAGTGCGATAACATCTAAATAATTTAACAATACTAAATAGGTTATGAAGATACGAGTGATCCGTATCACGTTATCTCTCAATTCAAACATCTGATCGTTGAACTTGGTGGTTGTTCCAATTAAAAAAGAGCCTATTAACCAGTTCAATGGCTGGGGTTCGAGCCATCTCTTCCTCGCTCTTCCCACATGAATATATTAAAATTTCTAAGGAAGATGCCTTTAAGCTTAGAAGACACTCAAGGGTGAAATGGAGAAGTGAAGCCCAGGGTCTTCGTACGAAGACAAGAAGTCTTCGCACGAAGACATCCCACAGATAGCTAGAAATCAAGAGTCTTAGCAGAAGAGCTCTCTATCTCAAAATAGGAAGGTCTTCGCACGAAGACCTGAATGTCTTCGCAATAAGACTTCGGGCCTTCGTACGGAGAGAATCCTGGAGGTGGCAAATAGTGAATGGAATGTTTCCTTTTGGTATGCGGCGGTTTTGGGGGCTATAAAAATATCCTTTGAGGTCCTATAAACGTATGTAAGCATTGTAGACGCTTCTCCTCAGTTGAATAAAGGTATTTCTTCCCCTAGACGTAGTAAGCTCGATTTGGGCTAGCAAACCACTTTAAACTTGTGTTTTGCATCTTTCGTTAACTATTCGTGAGGTGAGTGATCGAGTGAATTGCCATAACAAACTGGTATCAGAGCTTAGGTCTAGATTACTCCACCAAGAACAATGTCCGGATCGATGTTGAAGATCGACAGGTTCAAAGGAGGGAATAACTTCAGTCTATGGAAGATAAAGATGGAGGCCTTGCTTAAAAATCATAGGGTTTGTGGGCACCTTTGACCACAGCCAAGGGAGGCATGGATGCTAGTACATCGGAGTTCAAGGTATTGGAGGATAAGGCACATTCAAATATCATGTTGTTCTTTATCAGATGACGTGATCATCGAGATCACATATCAGAAGGAAGCAATGATAACTCCGTTTTCGGAGTTATTTTATGCCTTTTATTTCTACGTTTTGCGTGCTTATAATGGAGAATTTGTCGTCTTTTGAGTAAATTGAGCGTAAATGTGATTATGTGAGTTCATGTGCAATACTTGTTAAATCCGGGCGTTTCTTTAGATTTTTGAGCTTTTTATTGTGATATGATCGCGGGTTGTGTTTTCGTGTTGTGATTCGCAGGAAAACAGGGCTTGGAGGATCGTGCGGGATTTGGAAGCGAACTTCGGAAACAAGGAACTCAAAGGCAAGTCAAAAGGAAGGAGGAAGTCAAAGGAAAGTCAAGGGAAAGTCAAACAGAAGAGAAAGGTCAAAGAAAGTCAAAGGAAGGTCAAAGGGAAGAGAGAAAGGAAGAAGAAAGTCAAAGAATGGAAGAGGAAAGTCAAAGGAGGCAAAAAGAGGGCTGGACACAGAAGTCTTCGTGCGAAGACATTTGTCTTCGTGCGAAGACATTATACTTAGCCAAAATTCAGCCTTGCAGCATTCTCTTCTCAAACACACTCGCAGTATCTACATAATAAGACCTTCGCACGAAGAGGCAGAAGTCTTCGTACGAAGACTCTTCGTGCGAAGACAACTGTCTTCGTGCGAAGAGGTCGTGGGACAGAGCAGTTTTTTTGGGGCTTTTTCGTATTATATCCAAACTTTGTAATATTATTATGGGAACGTATTTAAGGCTTTTAGGTCGACTTTTTCAGTAGTTTTTTGGAGATTAGAGACATCTTTGGAGATCAAGAAGCCTTGGAGAGAGCTTAGGAGCTTTTGGATCATTCGTTTGGATTCTAAACTCTCGTTTTTCTTGATTTTTATGTTTAAACTCATTATAATCGTCGTTTTGATTATGAATATGAGTAGCTAAACACCTTTTGCTGGGAACTCTCGTTTGGTGTAGCTAGGGTTTGATTTAAAGTTGATGTTTTGATGATTGTAATGCATGCTTTAGCTTAATCTCTCGTGTTCATTCACTATTATGGATTATTTGCGTTCTTAATCGTATTATCTTTGCGAGTAGCTAACGTAGAGGTAGAATCAATTAGTTTTCACGCGGTAACTCCGTGATAACTAGTCGGTAAATTGAATAATCCACCTAGTTGTATCAATGTTTGGTAACTCGGCATCGTTAACTAGGATCGTTAAAGTAGAATTATGTTATTAATGCGTGCTTAAAGCTAAATTAGGCTTGGTAACTCGGTCTAGTTTAACCTAAGTATAGTGGACTTGATTGGTAACTCGTTAAGTTCAACGTTGCTTGATTAATAGTGAATAACACGTGGTTGTTTTACAAATCAAAATATAAATTTAGATCAACCTAGTGAACCTAGAGAATTCCCGGTACTTTTCCCTTATTGACAAAAACCCCCAATTAATCATTCTTTATTAATCGTGAATTATTTCACTTGGTTAATTGAGAATATTGCATTTATTTTCTTAGAATTAGATAAAAACACAACTTGCGACTTGCCCACATAAGGTTTAGAATAATAATTAATTTAAACAAAGTCCCTTGGGTTCGACAACCCGGATTTCCGGTTTATTACTACACACGACGGCTGTGCACTTGCAGTTGGAACGTGTCAAGTTTTTGGCGCCGTTGCCGGGGACTTCGGCTAAATTAGTTATAATTCCTAGCCTTAGGGATTTTAATTTATTGTTTATATCCGTTACTCACCTACGTTTTGCGTGTTTCGTGATTTCAGGTTGATTTACACGGTGCATGACCCGTTCTCGAGACGAGCCTTTGTATCCAACGTTTGAAGACCCGGAATCCTTATTAAAAGCACAGCGTAGAGACAAGAGGAATTCAAGCTCAGTAGTTATGGATGAAGAAACGAGAGCTGAGTTTGAGAGGATCCGCAAAGGTATGCAGGATGCGGAAGCAGCTAGAGCTGCAGCTGTAGAGGAGGCTGCACAAAGAGCCGCAGAAGCTGAGGAGGTGAGAGCTCAAATGGCTGAGATGCAGGCAAGGATGGATCGCATGGCCCCCCCAAATCCACAACCACGTCATGGTGTGGGGGCACAAGTGGCGAACATCGGTGGGAACAACAATGGTAATAATGGGGAAAACAACAGGCAGAACAATGCTGAGAATGAAGAACGCCCGATGGTGGATTATTTCAGGACTACTCCAGCATGTTATCAGCCTACCATTGTCAGGCCACAGATCAATGCCCAACACTTCGAGTTGCGCCAACATATGATCAACATGGTTCGTGATGAGTGCGCATTCAACGGAGCTCCAGGAGATGACCCCAATCACCATCTGCTGGTATTTGAGCAAATCACATCAACCCTGCACGATCAGCGAGTTCCAGATGAAACAGTTAAGCTTTTACTATTTCCATTCTCCTTATCTGGAAAAGCCAAGAAGTGGCTTATGGAGCTGCCAGCTGGTAGCATAGTGACATGGGTAGATTGTTGTCATGAGTTTCTGAGGAAGTATTTGCCACCATCCAGAGTCGCGCAGCAGATGGCAGAGATTGCAAAGTTCACTCAGGATGAAGACAGCTCTTTGGGAGATGCATGGAGGAAGTTCAGCCAAATTCTCCGTAGATGTCCGAATCATGGAGAGCCATGGCACAAGCTCTTCCATTATTTCTACACTGCATTAGACAAGGAGACAGCTGACCAGTTGGATATGCTAGCTGGAGGTAATTTTATGGGACTTGGAGCACAGCGAGCTCAAGATTTGCTGAACAACGCGTCAAAGAGAGAGACTACACGATCTGAAACGCGTAGGTACTCCAAACCGGGGGATACATCCTTAGTCAACAAGATTGAATCGATGGAACAAAAGTTGGAATCCATGACTTCAGCATTTCACGGTATGCACCCTCCAACACAGAAGCCCATGGGTGAATTACTAGCAGATGAAAGCCAGGGATATGATAACAGTGTCACTACTAGAAATATTAGCAAAAGCGTCATTAGATTAATGCTGTTTTTGCTAAATTTAATGCTGCATTTAGCAAAAACAGCATTAATTGCAGCATTAATGCTAATGCTACATTAGCCAGTGCTGTTTTTTGCATTGCAGCATTAATCTAATGCTGCTAGCAAAAAGCAGCATTACTTGCAGCATTAGTTAATGCTGCACAATTCTTCTCACACCCTGCAGCATTTACATTAATGCTGCATTTTAGAATCAAATTGCAGCATTATTGTTGATTAATGCTGCATTTTTACACACTATTTTGCAGCATTATTGTTGATTAATGCTGTATTTTTCTTCCTCTGTTTGTCTTTTTTTTTTTTTGCAAAGTTCCTCTATTTTTTTCTTTTTTTTTTGAAATACTCTATTTTTTCTAATTCTTCCCTTTATTCTACATTTTTGCACTTTCTTTACCCTTCAAAAATCTGCTAATTGATAAACACTTTCATCCAACAACAAGAACACATTTCAAAAAAAATAAATCCAACAACAACAAGAACATTCTTACATCACAACAACAACAATAACAATTTCTCATTCTTCATACATATAAATTTATATACATTTACAAATTTACATCACAAAAACATATTGTAATCCAGCAAAAAATCTAATCTAACAGATTTAAAGGAAAAAAAAAATGTGCAGATTTACATCTTCTTCGTTCTTCAATCTGGTTCTTCCCTTGTTCTTCGATCTGGTTCTTCTCTTGTTCTTCGTTCTCCTCCAATTCTTCCCTTGTTCTTCAATCTGCAGATTCAAACACCAAATAGAACACAGTCAAAGAACACAATCGTCTCTGCCTTCGATTAGAAAGGTTGAATTATCTAAACACGATTAATGCTGGAACACGATTAAATTAATGCTGGAACACAGTCAAAGAACACAGTAAAAGAATTCGATTAGATAGAACCAAAAATCATAATACACACAAAGAACACGGAGGACAACAGCTCCAGCACCTACTGCTGAGACGGTGGCGACGACCTTGTGGAGATCCATCGCCTCCCTCTGCGATCTGGAGATCCATCGCCTCCCTCTCAGATCTGGAATAAAGAGGGAGAACTAAGATTAGAAGAATACACAGAGAGGCAGAGAGAGAGAAAGAGAGAGAGGGAGATAAGGACAGAGAGGGAGAGAGAGAGAGACTCACCAGATCTGGACGCAGAGGGAGAGACGCCGACGAGGAGATGCTCCGATCTGCGGTGGCGTTCGTTGGCGGCGTCCGAACCACCGCCGGAGGCGAACGGCAGATGCTCCGATCTGCAAAGAGAGAGAGAGAGAGACGGAGAGAGAGAGAGAGAGACTCACGGCGTCGTACCACAGCCGGAGGCGAAGAGGACGCAGATGCTCCGAACCACAGCCGGCGTCCGAACCACCGCCGGCGTCCAATCCACAGACGGAGGCGAAGAGGAGGCAGATGCTCCGATCTGCAAAGAGAGACAGAGAGAGACGGAGAGAGAGAGAGACTCACGACGTCTGTGGTGGAAGGTCGCCGCCGCAACTACCTCTGTCGCCGCCGGATCTGGAGATCCATCGCCAATCGCCACCGTCTCTCAGATCCGTCCATCTTCTTCTCGAATGGACAGCAACGGGGACGACTAAGGAGGTGCCAAATCGCCACCAGCAGCTCTCAGATCCGTCCATCTTTTCGCCATCTTTGCCGGCGGCTTCGGACCTTCCACCACAGACGTCCATGGCGACCTCCACCAGCAGCTCTCTCTCTCTCTCTCCTCTGTGTGTGTGTGAGTATTCAAATGGGGCTGCTGTGTTTGGTGTGGGTGCTGTAGTTAGGGTTTTGTATTTGTTAATTTTGGTTAATTTTGAATTCCCCCCAAATGTTTAGTGAAAATTTTGAATTCCCCCCAAAAAGGTTTGAGATAGCAGCATTACTTTTTGTAATGCTGCAATACTAAGTTTTTTTTTTTTTTTTTTGTGTAAAAAACAGCATTAATGTGGTTAATGCTGCAAATGATTTTTTTTTCAACTTTTTTTATTGCAGCGTTAGTTTGTTAATGCTGCAAAGTAAAAAAGTAGATTTATAAAATAGCAGCATTAATGTGATTAATGCTGCAATTTGTATGAACATTGCAGCATTAATGGATTAATGCTGCAATTTTTACCAAAAATTGCAGCATTAATGGATTAATGCTGCAATTTTTACCAAAAATTGCAGCATTATTGGATTAATGCTGCAATATTACAGCATTTGCTTTGCAACATTAATATTAATGCTGCTTTATGGTATCAATTACCGCATTTGTTCAAATGCTGCAAAAAAAATGTAGTATTTGCTAATATTTCTAGTAGTGTGTTGAAGATTTGAATTTTATGCGACAGCAGCAATGGCCTAACACCTATCATCCCAACAATCGTAATCACCCCAACTTCAGCTATGCCAATCCAAACAGTGGATTATATGCACCCGGTCAGAGACCCAATGTTCCATATCAAGCGCAAAGGCAAGCCCCACAGCAGCAGGCTCCACAAAAAGAAGAGCAAGAGACAAATGCTCTATTGAGAAAGCTCCTAGCTAATCACGACAGGATGGAGAGCGCGATTGTCTCAATACAAGCAACAATAAAAAGCCATGAGACTCAGATTGGGCAGATCGCCAATCAAAATGTCAAGCTTCCACCAGGCATGCTACCAGCAAATACCATCACTCCCAACGAGCAGCTAAATGCCATCACAACTCGCAGTGGCATCACTACTGAGGATCCCCCATATCCTAGCCACGTGCGAGCTGAGGCAACTAAGGCCACGGAGAAAGCTTTGGATGAAGAGATTCCCGTACCTACCGTGAGTCCCCAATCAAAGGACACGGTGAGGAAGTCGGATGAGAAACAGAAGCCTAGGGAGGAATACAGTGTGCGAGTGCCATACCCACAGAGATTGAAGAGCCAAGAGGATGCCAAGCATTTCAAGAAGTTTGTGGATATCTTCAGGAAACTTCACATTAATATACCTTTTGCAGAGGCCATCTCACAAATGCCGAAATATGCCAAATTTCTCAAGGACCTCCTCTCTAATAGGAGACGCATGGATGACTTTGAAACCGTTACTCTAAATGAGGAGTGTAGCGCCGTTGTGCAAAAAGCGCTGCCAAAGAAGATGAAAGATCCGGGCGGTTTCATCATTCCTGTTACATTGGGAGACGCATTTCATGGGAGGGCATTATGTGACCTTGGTGCGAGTATTAATTTGATGCCTACATCGGTTTTTGAGCAACTTGGTGTGGGAGATCCTAAGCCTACCAGGATGTGCTTGCAGATGGCTGATCGCACAATAAAACGCCCCAGGGGTGTTTTAGAGGATGTATTAGTAAGAGTTGAAGGACTCATCTTCCCAGCGGATTTTGTGATCTTAGACATGGAGGCCGACGATGATGTTCCTCTTATTTTGGGCCGTCCATTCCTGGCCACTGGGAGAACTATCATTGATGTGGCCAATGGAGAGCTGACTATGCAGATCAACGATGAGAAGGTGGCCTTCAATGTATTTGAGGCTATGAAGTTTCCCGCATACGCGGTGAGCGAGCAGTGCTTTGGGGTGGAGGCATACACGCTGGACGAGGAGGACGATATTTTGTTGGAGCAACTATATGAGGAGCTTGCTCTATTTGATTCCAGCGAGAAAGAGCAAGCCTTAGATGTTCATTGGCGCCCACCATTACCCCTCTTTAATGAGGGAAGCAGGAAGATTCTCACTCCTTCTCTTATTACTGCTCCTGTTTTAGAGTTAAAGCCTTTACCTGTTCATTTGAAATATCTATACTTGGGATCTAATGATACTTTACCTGTGATTGTATCTGCATGTTTAGACAGGGAACAGGAGGAGCAGCTTCTCGAGGTACTACAGAAGAGGAAAGCAGCTATGGGATGGACAATAGCAGATATTAAGGGGATCAGCCCCACAGTTTGCCAGCATAAAATCAGACTCATGGAAGACAAGAAGCCGGTAGTTCAATTTCAGCGCCGCCTCAACCCTCACATGCAGGAGGTGGTGAAGAAAGAGGTGCTTAAATGGTTGGAAGCAGGTTTCATCTATCCGATTTCCGACAGCACGTGGACTAGCCCGGTACAATGTGTTCCCAAGAAGGGAGGTATAACTGTGGTGGAAGGGGAAAAAGGTGATCAAATTGCCACACGTACCGTTACTGGGTGGAGAGTTTGCATGGATTACCGCAAACTCAATGATGCCACGTTGAAGGATCACTTTCCCCTCCCATTCGTGGACCAGATGCTTGATAGGCTAGCTCACCATTCACACTACTGCTTTTTGGATGGATATTCTGGGTATAATCAGATAGCGATTGAGCCAGCTGACCAGGAGAAGACGACATTTACTTGTCCATATGGGACGTTTGCATTCAGACGCATGCCCTTTGGGCTATGCAATGCCCCAGCTACGTTTCAGAGGTGTATGATGTCTATCTTCTCAGACATGATGGAGCAAAATTTTGAAGTCTTCATGGATGATTTTTCGCTTTATGGTGATGGGTTCGAAGACTGTCTCCAGCAGCTAGCTCGGGTACTGGACAGATGTATTGACACCAACCTAGTGCTTAACTGGGAGAAGTGCCATTTCATGGTGACCGAGGGAATAGTGTTGGGGCACAAGATCTCCAGTAAAGGTTTAGAGGTAGACCGGGCGAAGATTGAGGTGATTGAGAAGCTTCCTTACCCTACGTCTGTCAAAGGGGTACGGAGTTTCTTGGGACATGCAGGTTTCTATCGGCGCTTCATTAAAGACTTTTCGAAAATCACAAAGCCTTTATCTGGTTTGCTTGAGAAAGATGCCGTGTTTGATTTCAATGAAGACTGCAAGACAGCTTTTGATTTGCTCAAGAAGAAGCTGATTAGTTCTCCCATTATAGCCACTCCAGACTGGACCCTACCGTTTGAACTTATGTGTGATGCCAGCGATTACGCGGTGGGAGCAGTGCTGGGACAGCGGAAAGACAAGGTAGCTCATGTTATTTACTATGCTAGTCGTACTCTTAACACTGCACAGGTTAATTATGCCACCACGGAGAAAGAGATGTTGGCTATTATCTTCGCATTGGACAAGTTTCGTCCATATCTTGTGGGTTCTCAGGTGACTATTTTCACGGACCATGCAGCCCTCAAATATCTTCTTGCTAAGAAGGATGCGAAGCCTAGATTGATCCGATGGGTGTTACTGATGCAAGAGTTTGATATAGTGATAAAGGACAAAAAGGGTGTAGAGAACGTTGTTGCAGACCATTTGTCACGACTGGATAACGAAAAACAAGAAGATGTGCCGATTAGAGAAGATTTTCCAGACGAACAACTTATGGTAGTGGTAGCGGCTGTGCCTTGGTTTGCGGATTTGGCAAATTTCAAGGCGCTCAAAATTGTCCCGAAAGACATGACGTTCCATCAGAAAAAGAAATTTTTCGCAGATGCACGACACTATTTCTGGGATGACCCTTATTTGTTTAGGTTGGGAGCTGACAATGTGTTGAGAAGATGCGTAGCTGAGCCAGACACTTTGGACATTCTTAGACACTGCCACGAATTGAATTGCGGAGGACATTTTGGCAAAGCGCGTACTGTGGCAAAGGTATTGCAAAGTGGATTTTACTGGCCTACTTTACATAAAGACGCTCATCTATTTGTGCAGCAATGTGATCGATGTCAGAGAACCGGCAATATCTCCAGCCGAAACGAGATGCCTCAAAATTTCGTATTGGAAGTAGAGCCCTTTGATGTCTGGGGCATCGATTTCATGGGACCATTCCCGTCTTCACTTGGCAATCTTTATATACTGTTAGCTGTGGATTATGTGACCAAGTGGGTGGAGGCAATGGCTTGCCCCAAAAATGATGGAGCTACTGTAGAGAGATTCGTGCGGAAGAGCATTTTTACACGGTTTGGAACTCCCAGGGCCATAATCAGTGATGAAGGATCGCATTTTGTGAATAAAGTCTTTGCCAATGTCTTGAGCAAATATGGGGTAAAGACGCATAAGATATCACTGGCCTATCATCCGCAGTCGAATGGGCAAGCAGAAGTTTCTAACCGAGAGATAAAAGGGATTCTGGAGAAGACAGCCAACCCGGGACGCAAGGATTGGTCTCTGCATTTAGACGATAGCTTATGGGCGTATAGGACTGCTTACAAGACTCCTTTGGGCATGTCTCCCTACCAGTTAGTGTTTGGGAAGTCGTGCCATCTTCCGGTGGAACTTGAGCACAAGGCATTCTGGGCTTTGAAGAAGATCAATTTGGACGCTAAGCTCTCAGGTGAGCTACGAAAGCAAGCGCTACTTGAACTTGAAGAATTTCGATTGATGGCGTATGAAAGTGCAAAAATCTATAAGGAGAGGACAAAACTGTGGCATGACAGGCACATCATCCCGAGAGACTTCAAGGTAGGGCAGAAAGTATTGATCTTCAATGCAAGACTAAAGCTGTTTCCAGGGAAATTGAAATCTAGGTGGAGTGGTCCCTACACGATTACTGAAGTTTATCCCTGGGGATCTCTTGAGGTAAAGGATGCAAATGGGAACAGGTTTAAGGTGAATGGCCAGAGAGCAAAACCGTACGTGGACGGGAATTTCATTGGAGTCATTGAATGGCTTCATGCAACTCCCGCAACTTGAGAAGTCTCTGAGGTAACTGGGTCGGGCCGTCGACCTTAAATTACAAAGCGCTTGTTGGGAGGCAACCCAACCTATTTATTGCTTTAGGATAGATTTTACTACTGTTTTGTAATTTTTTATTCGGTTTGATTCTATTGAGGGGTGCGAGAGAGTGGATTTAATATTTCCAATGAGTATGTGCAGGAATACGAGGTGAAAGGCCTATTTCGGATCCCCCTTCTTGATGCGCGCGTGCGAAACAGAGCAAAAAGTCCGGATTTGCAGCTAAATACGCGTATCGGGATCCGAAGTGAAGGAATTGAAGGTAGAAGCCATTTCTGCATCTATTCAACACACGCACCTGGGGAAGATCATGTTCCCGGACTCCCCGTCTTGATTTGCGCAAGAATTTGATTAGTGAACGGAGAAAGCTATCACGTCGGCACGGATTACGAGGTGAAATTTTGAAGGACAGACTGAAATAAAGATTGAACAATGCCAACGTGTGGGGGTGGTCGAGAGCTTTCTGTAGACAGGTGGATCGCGCAAATCGGAGTCCGAATGAGAAAGTTACGCCAAAAAGGATGTTTTAGCAAGTAAAACGAGGCCAAAAGCATCCGGAAATGCAAAACGTGCCTTGGAACGCGTGAAATTTACAAATAAAATATTCCCCGGATTTTGGGAGTGTTTTAAGGTGAAAAGGGAGTCTCGAGGTCGAGGAGATCCTTCGGAAAGCAAAGGCACGATCGAAGACGCGAAAAATTGATAAAAAGGATGTTTTTGGCACGATTCAGCATTGTCTTCGTATGAAGACAATTGTCTTCGTAGGAAGACATTTTACATAGAAAATATTTCAAGCTCTGAATTGTCTTCTTATAACATGTTGCAGTATCTATGTGAGAAGACCTTCGTGCGAAGACAATTTGTCTTCGTACGAAGACTCTTCGCACGAAGAGAAATGTCTTCGCACGAAGACATCGCGCAGAATGACAGAATTGGCCACGCACGGACAGAAGCTGGAAGCTACTTACTAAGGGCAAAGTTGACCTTTTGCCCACGCTTGAAGCTTCATCAGCTGGGCATCGAGGCTTCTCTTCATTCTTCATCTTCAAACTCAGTTCTTCTCCTCCATAGCCGCACCACACTCAAATCGCCTCCCCCATTGTTTCTTCACCAAATTCAGCAACCAACCTAGGGTTTTGCTCGCGATTCAAAGGAGAACAAGATTCCAGAGGAGTTTTTGAGTGAGAGTGTGAGACAAGAGAGAAATCAGAGGAGGAAGGAGCTAGGGTTTGGAAGGAGAATTGAGAAATTGGACGAGTTGGGGCTTGATTCAGCTTACGGACGAGAAGGAAACACTAACGGGGGCTACGCAAGGAGTACGGAGCAGCAAGCAATTCGAGATTTCGACAAATTTTTCCGGCACCATCAAAATCAGTCCGGGTTTGTCAAAATTGTGAAATTTTTGCGTCCGTAAGACTTGCTCCGGACGCGTAGGTACTATCTAAACTTCGTAATTTCATATTCGAGTCTTAGGCACATTGAGTAAAAGCCCGATTATTTGTTGTTGCGCTTAGAAGCGTACTTTGGGGGCGATTGCGTAAAGTCCTAGGAGCTATTTGTTTACGTGCCTACGTGTTTCGTTTAGTATACACTTCTTGTTCACGTGCACAATAGTTGAATTGTTTGTTTTACTTGAAATTGAATTTTAAATGGCGGGTGGAAAGAAACGGAAGACGGGAGAGGGTTCGTCGCAAGAAGCATCAGGGTCGGGCGAGCCTCAATTAGAGATTCCACCTACTCCCCAATATGCCATCTTGACTGCCCCTTTCCCGGCTAAACCGGGCATTGTAGGCCGACGAAAGGCCAAGGCTAATTTGAAAGAGAGAAGTATTGGGCCCGGATACTATGATAGTTTCCGTTTCGTCACCTACGAGGCCCACATTGACTCTCGTAAAGATACTTATTTGACTAAGAACGGGCAGCCCGAGAAAGCCTTTCCATTGCACGAGGACATGCCTCAAGCAATTAAGGAAATTTTTGAGCGCGAGAAGCTTACCAATTGGTTTAAGCTAGTAGGGCAGTCTAGTTCGCATATTACGCGAGAGTTTTTGTTCAATTTGCGTTATGCAAAGGATGGTGAGAGCCAAGACCCTCGTCTTGTTTACTGTCGGAACGAGTGGATAGTCTTCACGCCAGAGACTATCGCTCTCGCCATGGGTTTCCCCGCTTTGAAAGAGGGTTGTGGGTACGAGACGGTTCTTCGTAGTGAGAACCTTTGGTCTCGTTTAAATGCTTTTTGCTTTGCGAAGGGGGTTGATCCATGGGACAGGAAAGGGGAGGTGATTCATTGGAAGGCCGAGAAGAAGTTTTATAGGCCGGAGGCTAGGTGGTGCTGTGAATTGTTAGAAAACTGGGTTTTGGGAATCACACGAAACCCTAGTTATACTTTCCGCCTCTCTGTCTGGGCTCTTTGTCTTTACACCGGGGTTAGAATTAATATCCCCAAACTGATTTGGGAGAATTGTCTTGAGAGGGTGTCGAGGACGAACAAATTGGGCCCCGGTCATACTTGCTTGATCACTCACCTAGCCAAAACTGCCGAGGTAGTCATAGGGAGAGATATGGACTTGAAAGCGTTTACTGCTCGAAAGTGGCATAGGTTTGATGAGACAGCGAGGAAGAAGGGCAAGGGTAGGAGGATGAACACCTCTAGGTTTGACAACCAGGTTGCCTATGACCACCTGCGAGAGGAGATGGCCCGGGATAGACTTGAGAGGAGACGCCAGTTTGCCCACACTCGGGACAATCAGGCAAAGCTGGGAGGTTTGATCCAGATGGTTGGCCAGTGGGTTATACAGTCTAGTGGTCAGGCGGCGGGGGAGTTTGTTCCACCAGTCCCGACGGCGGATCCATGGTTCCAGGAGGATGAATTTGAGTATCCGGTTCCGCCGAGTGAGGAAGAGGAAGAAGAAGATGATGAGGAGGAAGATGATGAGGATGAGGAGGAAGATGACGAGTAGTGGAGTGTGCCCTCGTGCTAGAATTGTTGAGTCCTCGTGTTATCGTTGAGGACAACGATGCATTCTAGTGTGGGGGTGGTTGAATCCTTTTTACTAGTCAGTGTCGTGTCTTTGCATCGCCAGTGTCTGCATGTAGTTAGAGATTTTTGGTTATGTCCTTATTTTTCTTTTTATTATTCATCTTTTTGCACGTTTTGGTATTTTTGAGTCAACCCACCATTGTTGAGTCGTTAGTCGAGTTAGCCTTGCATATAGAGTAGGTATAAAAAAAAAAACAAAATCTAAAAATGTGAAAACACCAAAAAAATTAAAAATTTGAGAAAGGGCAATTGAAAAAAGCTGAAAATTCGGTAAAATCGAGAAGTGTGAGACTTTTAGGCATAGGGCGTGATTTGCGATCGAGAGTGGCAATGTGAGAGTCCCTTAGTAAGTATAGAGAAACTCTCTTTACGGGAATGCGTGCCTATTTTACACACAAACTTAATTCTTTCAAATTTAAAGTGTGTGCCTAATTTTCTTACAAGAGTTGAGCTAGGTGTGAGCTAAACAAGCCGAACGTTCTTGTGTACGTCTTAGGTAGTCGCCAACCCGCCTCGTAGTGGCACACAGAACAGCTGTGCGAGGTGTGTATTAGAGCACTCACTGCTTATAGAACTTACCTTGTAGGACCACTAGTAAACCCGTATTTGAACCATGGATTCTTTGACAACCTTTGGACTTAGGGTGACGATTCTTGGCCTTCAGCATTGATTGGTTAGAATCACCGCTTTAGTGCGTCACGAGGGTGTTGTAGTTGAGGGGGTTCGATGAGGGAGTACTTCATGCTATATTTGTGTGAGTCTTACATATCGCATGCACTTCATTTGTGATCTTCGAGGGGAATGCGAGGGTGAGTGAGAGTAGGCTTGCGCACTTCGGTGTGGCGGTGTTCCATGGCATTACAACATGGACACAAGTGAGGAGAGCCGTGAGTGTGTACCATCTAATACACAGAACACTTGGGTTGGGGGAATTTAATAGGTGGATCGTGCTAGGTACCGGATCTTACTCATCATGGTGTGGGAGGTTTGGTTGGATTAGGCACGAGACAGACATTTGATCGACTACTTGAGAGGGGACAGGATTACATTCGAGTGTGGGGGTGTCGACATTTGACTTCGGACATCGAGATTGCGTTTGCGACGACTCCATCCCCACACATGCTCTTTTATGTTAGCGGCTTTGTTGATTTACACCGAGGATTTCATTGAGATAGGGAGAGACATTGATTTGTGATTTATACGTGTTGATTTAGATATTGTCTCTCCTTACGATTATATGTTAGCTTGATTCATTGGAAGACCACTCGTGAAAGATATTGAAGGAATTGTGCAGGATTTTGAGAGATATATAAAAAAAAAAAAAAAAGAAAAAAAAAAAAAAATCAGAAAATCAGAAAAAAAAAAGAAAAGAGAGAAAAAAAAGGAGAGATGAATAAAGGTAGAATGAGAAGCTTTGTGGAAGAACGAGTGGAGAAGCGACTAGTTCACGAACGGGAAATTTTGGCTTATGCATTATTCATGACAATAGCCGCGGAGATCGTAATTGTACCGGGGTGTGAGGGGATCGAGGGCCGGAGATGGTGAGTTTCGGGCTTGGTTTCTATCATTGTTGTGAGGGTGTGTGAGCTATGGTATTTGTGAGAATGTGACGCTTTAGGACTTGTATTTGATTCTTATCCTATTTGTCCCTAAAGCCTCATCATTTTAAAACCTGTTAGCGGATTAGGAGCTCGGACCTTGAACGTGGCTTAGCCTAGCGTAGCCTTTTATTTTGTGGCACACATGAAAAGGTATTGCATTTTTGTACTTAGTAAAGTTAGGTTCTCTATACTAGCTAGGGGGAATTCATGTTGACGAATTTGATTTCGAATCATTCCTTGTGTCTAGATTTCTCATCGCTTCGTGTGAATCGGTTTAAGCTAATGGAGATTGCCCAATCTCACAAAAGAAAAAGACAAAAATTTGTATTTCAATACTTGCATTGTGAATATTGCATTTGCATATAGGTGCATTGTGTATAATCGAGTCGTGTCGACTAGTAGGAAGGATGGTTGGTGAACGGTTCTACTCGGATTAGTATGCAAGTGTTCATGGTTTTGTATGCAATGTGAGGTGATAGTATGCAATTGGCGTAGGGAAGTATGCAATGAGTAATTAGTTGAGTATGCAAAGTTGGATGGATTGCGGAAAAGCGAAAGAAGTTTTGACTTGAGAGAGATGGAATTGACTTGGGAGATTTGCTCGGGACGAGCAAAAGGTAGTGTGGGGGTAGTTGATAACTCCGTTTTCGGAGTTATTTTATGCCTTTTATTTCTACGTTTTGCGTGCTTATAATGGAGAATTTGTCGTCTTTTGAGTAAATTGAGCGTAAATGTGATTATGTGAGTTCATGTGCAATACTTGTTAAATCCGGGCGTTTCTTTAGATTTTTGAGCTTTTTATTGTGATATGATCGCGGGTTGTGTTTTCGTGTTGTGATTCGCAGGAAAACAGGGCTTGGAGGATCGTGCGGGATTTGGAAGCGAACTTCGGAAACAAGGAACTCAAAGGCAAGTCAAAAGGAAGGAGGAAGTCAAAGGAAAGTCAAGGGAAAGTCAAACAGAAGAGAAAGGTCAAAGAAAGTCAAAGGAAGGTCAAAGGGAAGAGAGAAAGGAAGAAGAAAGTCAAAGAATGGAAGAGGAAAGTCAAAGGAGGCAAAAAGAGGGCTGGACACAGAAGTCTTCGTGCGAAGACATTTGTCTTCGTGCGAAGACATTATACTTAGCCAAAATTCAGCCTTGCAGCATTCTCTTCTCAAACACACTCGCAGTATCTACATATTAAGACCTTCGCACGAAGAGGCAGAAGTCTTCGTACGAAGACTCTTCGTGCGAAGACAACTGTCTTCGTGCGAAGAGGTCGTGGGACAGAGCAGTTTTTTTGGGGCTTTTTCGTATTATATCCAAACTTTGTAATATTATTATGGGAACGTATTTAAGGCTTTTAGGTCGACTTTTTCAGTAGTTTTTTGGAGATTAGAGACATCTTTGGAGATCAAGAAGCCTTGGAGAGAGCTTAGGAGCTTTTGGATCATTCGTTTGGATTCTAAACTCTCGTTTTTCTTGATTTTTATGTTTAAACTCATTATAATCGTCGTTTTGATTATGAATATGAGTAGCTAAACACCTTTTGCTGGGAATTCTCGTTTGGTGTAGCTAGGGTTTGATCTAAAGTTGATGTTTTGATGATTGTAATGCATGCTTTAGCTTAATCTCTCGTGTTCATTCACTATTATGGATTATTTGCGTTCTTAATCGTATTATCTTTGCGAGTAGCTAACGTAGAGGTAGAATCAATTAGTTTTCACGCGGTAACTCCGTGATAACTAGTCGGTAAATTGAATAATCCACCTAGTTGTATCAATGTTTGGTAACTCGGCATCGTTAACTAGGATCGTTAAAGTAGAATTATGTTATTAATGCGTGCTTAAAGCTAAATTAGGCTTGGTAACTCGGTCTAGTTTAACCTAAGTATAGTGGACTTGATTGGTAACTCGTTAAGTTCAACGTTGCTTGATTAATAGTGAATAACACGTGGTTGTTTTACAAATCAAAATATAAATTTAGATCAACCTAGTGAACCTAGAGAATTCCCGGTACTTTTCCCTTATTGACAAAAACCCCCAATTAATCATTCTTTATTAATCGTGAATTATTTCACTTGGTTAATTGAGAATATTGCATTTATTTTCTTAGAATTAGATAAAAACACAACTTGCGACTTGCCCACATAAGGTTTAGAATAATAATTAATTTAAACAAAGTCCCTTGGGTTCGACAACCCGGATTTCCGGTTTATTACTACACACGACGGCTGTGCACTTGCAGTTGGAACGTGTCAAGCAACAAAGTTTTGGCTCAAGTTGGAGAGTCTCTACATGACGAAGAGTCTCACTAGCAAGTTGATGCTAAAACAAACGCTCTTCATGCTGCGGATGCTCGAAGTTACGAATCTCAAGGACCATCTTGATCAATTGAATGCGATTCTTTTAGATTTGTGTAATATTGGCGAGAAGGTGGATGATGAGGCATTCATTGTGAACAAGAATGACTTGTCCCTAGAGGAGGTCAGATCGACGCTCCATGCTAGAGAATTGCGCCATAAGGGTGCAGGCATAGGTACAAAATACCAAGCTTCCGGACTGATCACGGCGGGGGGAAGCAAGAAGGGTAAGAAGAACAAGAAGAAGTAGTTATATGGTTCTAAGTTACCCAAGGATGTCTGTGCCTTTTTCAAAAAAAAGGGGCACTAGAAGAGGGATTGCCCGAAATGAGGACAACATGGACAGCATTGCTCTGCAGCCGCGGAAGAGAAGGAGAATTATTTTGAGGATGATTTTTTCTACTACCAAATGATGTCACACATTCACCCGATGTGTGGTTTCTTGACTCTGGGGCTTCTTATCATATATGTTCTAACATGAGCTATTTTCAAGCTACAACCGTGCAGATGGATGATCCGTTCATATGGAAAACGGAGATGTTTGCAATGTCATAGGAAAAGGTTCAGTTAGATTCAAGATTGTGGATGGGAATACATGCACACTGAAAGAGGTGAGACACGTACCACTTGTCACAAAGAATCAGATTTCTTTAAGTCTACTTGACAACAAGGGTTTCAGTTTCAAGGGTGAAGGTGGAGGATCATGCGTCTACATGGAATCGGATGTTCTACTCAAGGGGTCAAGGATGGGATATTGTGTGTGCTACATGGTTCGGCCATCACAGGGCATGACATATTTGCCTCAGCCGGGATTAAGGAAGTTGATCTAACTAAGATGTGGAATATGAGGCTCGATCATATGAGGGAATATGGAATGAATGAATTTCACAAGAAAGGGTATCTCACCAGGCATGCGCCCAAGAGCCTATGGTTTTGTGAGCATTGTGTGTATGGGAACCTATAGTGTAGAAAGTTCCCTAAGGTGGTTCATAGAACGAAAGGTACTCTTGATTATATCCATTCCGATTGCTGAGGTCCATCTCGAGTTGAGGCGATTGGTGGGTACGTGTATTTACTTGGAAATTCGTGATGAAGCACAAGAGTGAAGCATTCGCAAGATTCAAGGAGTGGAAGGTCCTAGTAGAGAATCATGTGGGAAAGAAGGTGAAGAGGTTGCGCACGGACAACGGCTTGGAATTTTTTTCATCAGAGTTTGATGAATTCTGCAAGGATCAGGGTATTGCTCGCCATCACACCGCTCGACACACACCACAGCAAAAAGAGAATGAATCAAACATTTTTGGTAAAAACTAGGTGTATGCTTTCGAATTCAGGTCTTTCTAGAGGTTTTTTGGGAGAAGAAGTTTGCATGCATGCTATCTCATAAATCGGAGCCCACACACAGGTATAGGATGCAAGATTCCTATAGAAGTCTGGTCCGGTAGAGCAGTGAATTACACTGATTTGAGAGTCTTTGGTTGTATTGCCTATTATCACGTTGATGATGGAAAGTTAGAACCAGGAGCTGAGAAGGGAGTATTCATGAGTTTCTGAACATGTGTGAAGGGATACAAGATATGGGCAGACAAAAAGATTATACTTAGCAGAAGCGTAGTCTTTGATGAGAGTCCTATGTTGACGAACTCTGTGGAAGTGGAGCTTGGAGATGCAGGGAGGAAGGTGGAGAGAGATTCGGATCCTATTGATCCTAAGGATGCCGAAATCTCTACACTACCGCCGGAAGCAGAAGAGGAAGAAACGGAAGAGTCTGATAGTGAGGATGCGTCTACACTAGAGGAACCGGTTCATCAAAGCATTTCTGAAGGAAGACCAAGAAGAGTCATAAAGCATCCGGCAAGATACATAAATGATGATATGGTAGGTTATGCATTACAGGTAGCGGAAGAGGTAGATGATAAGCCATCCTCCTACAAGGATGCTATATCTGGTTTTGAGTCAGCACAACGGATTATCGCGATGGGAGAAGAGATGGAGTCTCTTAGCAAGAACTCGACTTGGGAGCTTGTTAAATTTCCTGCGGGAAGGAAGATAGTCAGTTGCAAGTGGGGTTACAGAAGAAAGGAAGGAGTTGCATCTAGAAAGGGCGTCAAGTATAAGGAAACTCTAGTTGCAATAGGGTTTCGTCAGAAAGAGGGAGTTGACTACAACGAGATCTTCTCAAAGGTGGTCAGACATACTATCCGAGTGTTACTAGCTTTAGTGGCACACCACGACTTAGAGATTGAGAAATTGGATGTCAAGATAGATTTTCTACATGGAGAGTTGGTAGAAGAGATATACATGAGCCAACCAGAAGGGTTCCAAGTTCCCGGAAGAGAGAATCATGTGTGCAAGCTGAAAATATCTCTCTACGGAGTTAAATAGTCACAAAGGAAATGGTAACAGGTTCATGTTGAAGATTGGTTACCACAAGTGCGAGTATGATTCATGCGTGTATCACAAGGAGTTGCATGGTGGATCACGTATTTACCTAGTTTTTATGTGGATGACATACTGATTGCAACTCATAATATCAAGGACATCAGAGAACTGAAGAGCTCCCTTAGTCTGGAATTCAGGATGAAGGATCAGGGAGTTGTTCGAAAGATATTGGGAATTGAGAACTATAGAGACAGGAAGAATAAGAAGATTTTCTTGTCACAGCAGGGATACATCAAGAAGATCTAGAGTAGAGTTGGGATTTTATCAGATAAAGCTGTAGATACTCCGATGGAACTCAACAACAAGCTAGGAATGTACGCCATCCAGATCGAGAAGGATAAGGAGTACATGTCCAAGGTTCAATGCGCTAGCGCAGTTGGAAGCCTTATGTATGCTATGGTATGTACTCGACCATACATAGCATTCGATGTTAGTGTGGTTAGTCGTTTTATGGCTCAAACATGGAAGGACCACTGGCGTGCGGTGAAGCGAATATTCAGGTACCTTAAGGGTACGTCAGACATTGGCCTATTTTATGGAGCTAATGAAGACATCCTTGTAGATGGGTTCTCCGATTAGGACTATGAAGGGGATATTGATAGTAGGAGATCTATGAATGGCTATGTGTTTACTCTAGGAGGTTTTTTATGAGTTGGAAGGCGACGCTACAGCAGAAGGTGACTTTGTCAACCACGGAGGCGGAGTACATGGCTCTCACAGAAGCAGCAAAGGAGGCAATGTGGGTTAAAGGTATGGTCAATGATCTAGGCCTACATCAAGATCAAGTGATAGTCAACTGTAAAATCTTGAGTGCGATTTGCTTGAATAATGACCAGGTTCATCATGAAAGGATCAAGCATATCGACGGCGTGTATCACTTTCTGAGAAACGAGAGCAAGATCAAGGTGAAGAAGTTGTTGGAATAGGTGCCCTAGAGGTAATCTAATATTTAGTATGAAAAATGTTATTGGCTAGAATATTCATTTATTATTCATTATGATATTTAATATAATGAAGTCCTTAGATACAATGTGTTGTTTATCTTAAATATCCCTAGTCCACTATATTGATTAATGGGACGATAAAATACAGACTAGTATGTGTGTAGATTGATATGGAGATATCAAGTCTAACACATGGGTATGCATTAGGAGTAATGGCATACTGGATTGACTCACAACGAGAAGGATACATTAGATTATGTTAAATTCACAATCGCTTCTCGTAGTGCTAATATAATTGCAATCCTTAGACTTGAAGTCACTAGATACTCTAGTTGTGAAATATTGTACTTTGATGTTATCAAATGTTACACCGTAACTGGGTGACTACAAAGATAGCTATCGGGCATGATAGGAAGCAAGCTTAGAGATCGTAGTGATGTAGACAGAATTTGTCCCTCCCACATAATGGGAATAAATATCCACGACCACTCGAGGGATGAGGCTTATTGAATGTCTGGGCAGACTCAGATAAATCAATATGGAGATATTGATGTTATCTGCTTGCATAAGCATATTCCCGGGATAGAGGAACTATGGATTGGATATACGAGTGTGACTATTTATGTCCAGTGTCCAATCCGGATATGGAGACAAAGGGATAGTGCAATATGATATATTGGGCACAAAGATTTGTCGGGATCACTGACTATTTCTATTAGTTATGTTGCATGGATGTGTTGCTAGACAACGCTCCATGTTAGTAATAAGTTACTACCAACTAAGTAGAAACCTATGGGATCACACGTCAAATAGAGTGGAACTAGATTTGATTAATTAATATGATTAATTAATAAGAAGGATCACTTTGCAACACCTTGCGAACTTAGTAGGACTAATATGCAAGGAAGGGACTAATCCAAGTTCATGTAGAACTAGGAGGGACCTTTATGTAGTTAACAAGGAGTAGTTGGACTATATAAAGGAGGCTCTACCTTCCTTCCCACTAATGTTATAAGACATAACATAAGTGAGTGGGAGAGAAAGCAAGAGAGAGAGCAAGAACACAAAGGGGTCGAACACCCCCTTGTGTCCGCCCCTTCCCGTCGGCACAAAGAGAGGGCTGAAACCCCTTTCTCCTTCCTTGGTTACTTGATTCCTTCTTCCCTCTTCCTCCGGTCCAAGCTAGCACTTGAGAAGGAAGAATCTAGATCTCACCTCTAGACGTGGATCAACCGTAGAGACGAGGACAATATTCTTCGTGTGATCTCCCAAACCAAAAAGGTACACAACTACTATGTCTCTTATCATGTTATGATGTCTCTTCCTGTGATCCTTGGTGGGATTTGAGTAGAAATTAAATTTTTTTTATTCCGTTGCGTTACCTACTTCAAAAAACCCAACAGAAGTTGGGAACAGCTGGCAACCCCGCGGATATGTTCACCAAGACGGTTCCAAGGAGCAAGTTCGCGCATTGTATAGAATTGATCAACATCCTCAGCCAGTGAGCCCTAAGGGGCATGTTGGACTAGGCAAGGTCCAGTGAGTCTCCATTACAATCTTTGTTCATAAGGAAGAGGAAGACTTCGTTGCAGACGAGATACTTCAAATCAATGTAGAGATTTGTAAGGAAGATGCCTTGAAGCTTATAAGACACTCAATGGAGAAATGGAGAAGTGAAGCCCAGGGTCTTTGTGCGAAGACAAGAAGTCTTCGCATGAAGACATCCCAGAGATAGCTAGAAATCAAGAGTCTTCGCAGAAGAGCTCTCTGTCTCAAAATAGGCTGACCTTCGTGTTGGAGTAGATGCCCCAAAGGCAATCTTATTTTAGTATAACAATGTTTTGGCTAAAACTTTCATTTATTATTTATGGAGATATTTAATGTAATGAAATTCTTAGATTGTAATTGTTGTTTATCTTAAATATCCCTAGTCCGCTTCTCAAAAAAAAGTCCAGTATATTGACTAATAGGACGATCACTATGCATCGATACTAGGATGCAAGTATATCGATATGGATATATCAAGTCTAACACATGGGTATGCATTAGGAGTAATGGCATACTGGATAGACCTACCACGAGAAGGCTACATATAAATTATGTGAATGTCACAAGTGCTTCTCGTAGTGACAATGGTGGTGTGTCCTTAGACTTGAAGTCACTAGATACTCTAGTTGTGAAATATCATGTTTTGATCTCAGCAAACGTTACATCGTAACTGGGTAACTATAAAGGTGGTAATCGGACATGATAGGAAGCAAGCTGAGAGATGGTAGTGACGTAGTGAGGATTTGTCTCTCCCATATAATGGGAGAAAATATCCACGGCCACCCGAGGGATAGTGTTTATGGAATGTCTGGCCAAACTCAGATAAATCAATTATGGAATAATGTTTTTAGGAGGGACACTTTTATATATTTCTGCCAAATTCTTCTATTATTAAGTACGGCTGGTACCATTTCGATGTGTCTTGATTTTTTCGAACAAGAGAGGTTTGATGATTTTGAATTCATTCCATTGGAGGCACCCACAACGATGGGAAAAAGGGGCTAAGACCTAGTTTGGGTCTTCGGCTGCTTGATTCGATAGGCTATGCTGCCTGAGCCCACATCTTTTTAAACAATATTTCCCCTTTTACCAAAAAACAACTCTTTTATTAATGGAAGGTCGGCTCCCTATCATTTCATTTCTCTGCTGAATCATAGAATCACCCTTATAACCAGAACGGTGCAGGATAAGCGAAATAGAGCCTTTCGACATGGGATCGGTATACAGGGTACATACATTCCGTAGCAAGACCGAGGGCAATAGTGGCTGCTCTTCGATCTATCTCGATCGAAAGAATTTTGTTTGTGTGATAGGAATCGGAAGGGAGAGTGGCATGACAAGGAAGCCCAATCGAAACTTTTGCAACAACAGGGTGAAGTAATAGAAGAATGGTGTTATCTGTACAAATGAGTCTATTCCCATGTTCGAGAAACTATGAATTGGATATACGAGTGTGACATTTATGTCTCGTTTGTAATCCGGATATGAAGACAAAGGGACATATATAACACGGTAACATTGGGCACAAGGTTTGTCGGATCATTGACTATTTATATTAGTTGTGTAGCATTTATGTGTTGCTAGAAATCGCTCAATGTTTGTAATTGTTAATGTCAACCTAATAGAATCTACAGGGTCACACACCAAAAGGATTAAACTGGAAAGGATGTTAATTAGGACTAATTAACAATTATATGGATCAAATGACCAAAACGCAAGTACATGCAAAGTTAGTTGGCCTAAGTTGCAAAATGGACTAATCCGTGTATGGACAGGATTAGTCTTGGGGCAAGTTTGTAAGTAATAAGAAGTTATTAACTATAAAAGGGGAGTCCTATCTATATTATCTTACAAGAGTTGTCATTGAGTGAAATAACTGAGTAAGGAGAGAAGCCAAAGAGGTGGCCAAACCCCCTATACCCGACGGCCAAGGAGCTCGGCCAACCTCATCGACCACGTTGTCCCTTTTTGTGTGATTGCTTGATCCATCCTTTGACGTAGCTAGCACAAGGCCTGAAGGAGATCCCATTTCTCAATCCCAAGGTGTGGGATATCGTAAGACGGGGACGCTATTTCTCGTTGTGATCACACAAAATCACAAGGTACACAAAATCACAAGGTACACAATTTCCGTTGTGCATCCTGCTTCAAAACCCTACACTTCGCATGAAGGCCTGAATGTCTTTGCACGAGGACTTCAGGCCTTCGTACGAAGAGAATCCTGGAGGTGGAAAATAGTGAATGGAATATTTCCTTCTGGTATCGGGGCGCTTTTGGGGGCTACAAAAGCATCCTTTGGGGTCCCATGAATGTATGTAAGCATTGTAGATGTTTCTCCTCAGTTGAATAAAGGTATTTTGATACGGGTAGCCGTATCAATATTATTCGTTTATTTGGCTATTTATTATTTTACTAGTTAATTAATTATTTATGATGTTATTTGGGTTATTAATAATATGGGCTTGGCCCGTTAGGGTCTAGGGTTAGGGTCAGTTTATCTATTTAAAGAGTTGTAGTCCCCCAGTATTATTCAATCAATAACAAATATTAGTCTCTCTCTTTCATCACATTTACGTTTCGTGTTCGTGTGCTTGTGTGTGCCCGATTCGTTACCCGGGGGTAACAATTGGTGATTTCATTGAGAGCGTCGGTCGGACTTTTTATTCGCGGCGCTCGCCCCCGGACTCTATGGATCTCCCGTGCGCAATTCTCGATCTCAGTCACGGAGTTGTCTAACTAGCGCTTATCGATGACATTGATGAGCTATACCAACAAGCAGGTGAAACGATAAATTACATCACCATGACAGAACTTGAATACTTCCAAGTAAGAGGGTATCTCACCCGGGCAGATCTGGAAAACATCAACGCAAGTCGGAAACGATTCCGGTTGATTTCCAGTGACGAATTTTGTCGCATACAGGACATTATCGGAGCAGGCTAACTAGACGATGAAGAACAGCTGGAGACTCCAACATCGCCGTAGCTGCAGCAAGAACAACAGCAGATCCAGATTGAACCAGAGGTGATCGGCGAACCCAGCAACCTCACGCCATTCCAGAATCCCCCAACCAGCCTCCAATAGAATGCCCACCTACAACCACCGTTCCAAAATCTCATCGGACAAGCACAATCAATCTTTGACCTCCAATTGACTGTCCACAACCTCTGCAACTTCAGCACTGGCCGCCACATCGAGCCACCACCGCCTGATCCTCAGAACCCCAAGCCACCACTGCTGTCATCGCTCTCACACCCAACAAGTAAAGCAGCACCACGACCTTCTTCTCCAAGTTCGGCGACCCAACAGACCCATCCACCACCGCCTCTGGCGAGTCCGCCTAAGCCCACGACGAAACCCCCATCGGCGCGCCAGCAACCGATTGACTCAACCGACGACTTCAAGAACGCCGAAGAACCCCCAGATCCCAACTCCCAACACCGCCATTCGTCGGTTCAACCATCGGCCAAACCTCCGCCTCTGCCGATTGTGGCTCAGCCGTTTAATTTGTCGAGCCATCCAACTCCAATAGGACTAGCGAAGTCCGGCGAACGTCCTACGGCCACCACAAGGCTCAGCCGCCAGCGAACAACCGCCTACGCGTCACCACCGCCATTACAGCCACCAGACCCGCCACCATTACCAACAACCCTTACGGGTTTTGTTTCTTCTCCACTTCAAATGGTTGTTAGGGCAACATTGGATGGGTTGGAAGGTTGGGATCCAATATTAAATTGGGCCCAATACTCTCTTTGGGCCAACACAGGTGGAATGGGGCTAAAATCATGTTTGGGCCTAATTTTCATTTTGGGTCTTTCATTCTGGAATTTTTGTTGGACAGAACAGTTGGCGTTGATGCTACTTTGAGACGACGAAGGGAGCTCCTCAAGCTTGCATGGCGACAGTTTGACCCGGGCAAATATAGGCGGAAATTTTTCAACATCCACCTTGAGGGCAAGGTGACTTTCAAGCATGGGGGAGTTGATACGGGTAGCCGTATCAATATTATTCGTTTATTTGGCTATTTATCAATTTACCAGTTAATCAATTATTTATGATATTATTTGGGTTAATTAATAATCTGGGCTTGGCCCGTTAGGTCTAGGGTTAGGGTCAGTTTATCTATTTAAAGAGTTGTAGTCCCCCAGTATTATTCAATCAATAAACAAATAGCAGTTTCTCTCTGTCATCTCCTTTACGTTTCGTGTTCGTGTGCGTGTGTGTGCCCGATTCGTTACACGGGGGTAACATATTTCTTTCCCGTTGACGTAATTAGCTTGATTTGGGTTAGCGAACCACGTTAAACTTGTATATTGCATCTTTCGTTGACTATTCCTGAGGTGGTGAGCGAGTGAATTGCCATAACAGAATTCATACCTTGTATAAAGAAATGATTTATTTCGCAAATTATCTATGTACTTGTTGGGATGTGCTAGACTCACTTTGGTAATCTCCTCATCAGTAAACGGCACATACCTTAAGAATTGTAAACTACCCTAGCAGGAGTAGTTAATGAGCCACAAACACTTTGGTGCGTGTTTGGTAACGCACCTTCTTGAATTTGAATTCACTTCTATCGGAGCTAAGCATAAGTCTGTTATTTAATCTCTATTTTACAGATTATCTCGCATTATAAAGTAATCAATCCATAGCAAACCTCGGTTCACAATCCTCAACTACTGGAAGTTTCGGACAACTTTTCCACTCAGATTTATTTCAGCTAATTGTTTAATATTTTCACCTAGTAGACCAAGGACGATAGTAATTTGTGAATTGCAATAACGGTGCCCTATCAAACAGGACTGCTATCAAATGCCCGTAATTGTAAGAGAACTGCCCTCGTGTCAACGAAGAAAATGCAAGATTGCGAGGTCAAATTAAAGTCAATCGGTTTGACTTTGCCCGTACATTTCGTGTCCTCGGCTACGTCCTGAACTGCGCATCAATTCGCAGGCAAAACAGACATACACTCTTGATCAACCAACGTCTGCATTAGTTTGACGGTGTAAAGGACTTCTATATGACATCACGTATAAAAATATTAACTTTCCAGACATAACCATGCAATTGCTGCTTTCATCAATGTATCGAGAAGCCTATTGGCTCTCGTATGTCGTTATCACATAAACAAACTTCGAAAAGTTGCTCTAACGTAGGCTATCTTCTAATATCCTCAGCAAATAGAAGAACACTTCCCAGAGTTCCGTATTCTAGATAACGCGTAGACTTAGAAGTGGTAGAAGGGTACGACAAAAAAAATGTTACATTCGCGTACCTTAAAGGCATCGAAACATCATTTTCCTCAACTACCCTTTGTCTTGAAGCAGCTTTTCTCCGGCTTATGTTTCTCCAGCTCATCATTCGGGATCTAAATCTTTTCAGGCTTAAGCCGTGTGCCCGTCTACAATATCAATATAATTATAAATGTTATTTATTTTTATTTTAAATAGATCATAATTATTACATAAATATGTTTTCGTTATGATAATATTGATGGATTTATCCTCGTATCCGAATCTGATCCAATCCGACCCGAATACTTGTGGATTGGATTTGGATTAAACTGATCGAATTCAAATCCCATCTGTTGGATTCCTAATACCTATGATTCTTATAAACCACTACAGGAAATTAGAGCTACAGCAGGGGCTTTTTCACCGGCGGCTTCAAAAGCCGCTGCTATTGGGTATCTATGCCAGCGGGTAAAACACAACCGCTGGCAAAATACGTTCTTTAGCAGCGGGTTGTCAACCCGCAGCCATAAACTTTATCTCTTGCAGCGGTTGGTCTGGAAGCCGCTGGTATAGACAACTTTTAGCAGGGGTTTGTCACATAGCCGCTGGTATAGATGTTTGTCACAGCTTTTGGTGTCGGAAATTTAGCACCTTATGTCGGGATAGATAAAACGTTCTTATTCAGTTGAAGGTTCCAATAGGTTGTGGGAATGTTTTTTTGCTTGAGGAGGCTGTAGAAGCAACTAGGTTGCCAAAATAAGCTTCTGCAACGGTTAAGCAACTGGCTCAAGCCCAGGTAATGATGAAATGTTTTCCCGGTGGCTGTAGCCGCTACAGTAGACCAGAAGCATTCCTGGCGGCTAGAGCCGCCGGGATAGATTACGAGCTATGTCGGTGCTTGATAACTGCTGCAATAGATATCAAACTAGCCCAGCGACTGAAGCCGCTGCAATACATTCGCAGCTATACCGCAGCGGCTTTCCCACCCGCCGCTCGAGAGCTAAGCCAGCAGGGACATAGCGGCGGTTAATGGATCATTTACCAGCGCATACGCACCCGCTGCGGTAGAGCTATTCCAGCGGGTTTAGGGGTCTATGCCAGCGGTTCCAGCCGCTGCTAAAGCTCGGATTTCTTGTAGTGAACGAGGCCTTACTATTTTAATTGTTTAAAATCTTTGCCCCTATAATATACATAGGTCAGTGCCCTGGCCGTATTCATGTCTTACCTTAGTCCCCCTTACCCCTTAGTATCTTCGCCACTGACAATACTGGTGAACACGGCATTTTCTGTGTTTGAAAGATAAGACATAAGATATCTCCTGCAAATCTATTTGTGTGGCATAAGATAAAAAATGTAAGTGCGGAGCCCGATCCAAGACGTTGCCACGGTGGGAGCTAAAATGAAAAATAAAATAAAATAAAAGTATATTATGAATTTTAGAAAGTTAGTGGAGGCTAAAGTGTAGCTTTTGTGGGGGCGAAAACTACAAATACTAAGCAAAATATGAAAAAAAAAATACCAAAATTTGAAAAGTTGAGTGTGGGCAATAGCCCCCACTTGTCCTAGTGTAACTCCGCCCATGTGTGGAACTACAGAAGGGCCATCGGTGGCATGTGCCCCTTAGTTTCCAGAATTCTCACTCGTACTCCTAATATTTTGTTTGTTTAACATTCATACATACCCCTAGAATAAATATGCGTCCGTGCCCTATCCGTGTAGAGAAATTACAGACTTGACAATTAGAAGTAGGTCACCAACCATCAATTTATCACTATTACGCAGATATTCTCATATGTATAACTTTCTGACCGTTTTAAATCCATTTGTATTTCTCTTTTCTATCTCTGTCGATTAGAGTTAGAGGCTTATAAAATCTTCATCTTCTTAAAAAAAATTGACTCTGATTAAATGCGACTTTGGGAGATAAACTTACGTAAATGACTCCATGTTCAAATGCCTGCTAAACCAAGAATACTCCAGACAAAACTTCACAGGTTGTGTGTAATTATTTAATCAGAGCTCATCTACTCTCATTAAATTCCAACCCAAAGCCCTGTCTTGGCTATATCGAGCAACACCTAACCAATTAGGTAGCAATGTCATATTTGGTATCTCAGCTAGTTACTGGATATACATTTCTTTCACATAATTAGGCCAGTTTGAGGACTCTTAAAGTGAGCAAAGCAAATGCAGAACATAACGAAACAGAAAGCTCGAAAAAGTGAGAACTTACTAACAAATGTGAGCCGACAGCGGTCCCTGATTTGGATATAACGAGAAACATGAAACTGATGGATCAAAGGAGATATCTAAAAAGTATGAAATAGAGAAACTATTGCGAATTGACTAAGCAGAAGCAACACAATGGCCCCCCAATCCAGCCTTTTCTTGTTCTGACTTTCCAGCTTCCACACAAATATCGCAGAAAATGTCATACAATAAAAATGAGGTGCATTGCTCACGTGCGAATATGTTCCAACACCACAAACACAATTACTTGGCGGCTAGTGCTATAAAGTAAACATGATGAAGAACTGCCTCTGTAAGCTCATCCATTAGGCCTAAGGCCTCAAATATAGGAGAACTATTTCGAAAATGGATCACCCCGGGAGCTCGATTTCGACTCGAAGAAAACTCGTACCAAACTTGGCTAGATTCTTATATGAACCAACACACAACGATAGTTTGATTTTGGAGCTTGATCCATGTAGTTGACCTCGGTTAAACTAAATGCTTGGTTGTTGATTGATCGTAGAAGCAGAAGAAGTCATATTGAAGTCAAAGCAAAATTTGAAGACCCTTTTGTATTATATCAAAGTCTTGTGGTCTCTACACAATTATCACAAGTCTAGTGTAGCCTTTATAATTACCGTAGGACTATTATATAATCAAAAGTTCTGGGGAATCTTCCTAGATAGTTTCTATCGGTTTGATCCAATAGTTAAAATTTTACCCGTTGATATTCCATGTATATATACCACCTGTTAATGATGGAAACTAGGGATGGCAACGGGTCGGATCTGGATCGGATCAGGCACTTCCCGATCCAGATCCGACCAGGAGAAATGGGATCCAGATCCGTTCGGATCACCACCGAATTCGGGTCGGATTGGATCGGGTTTCATTCAGCTGATCGAAATCCAATCGGTAGATCCATATAGTACGTGGTCCGATCGAATTTGAATCGGATAAGGCTCAGATTTGCAATAAAATATAAAAACTAACACAAAATAAACACTAGTTCATACGCTAAGGTATGTTTGTAAGTTGCGAAGCGTAAAACACAAAAGAAATGGCTTTGTAGGTTGCACTTACTATTGTATTCTTCTTGGAAGTGTAAGTAGGGAGGTAATAGGACTATATTTCTAAAGCACACATATATGTCGGATCGGATTGGCTCGGGACCCAGTGAATCTGCCCTCCGATCCAAATCCAGATCCAAATCTGATCGGGTCTGGCTTTTAAGATCCAAATCCGATCGGGTCTGGCTTTTCAGATCCAAATCCGATCCATTTTCAATTGGATCGGATTCGGATTCAATCCATTCGGCTCGGATCGCTCGGATCTCAGATCGGATCGGACCATATTGTCATCCCTAATGGAAACCCTAATACTTTCATTTCTCTCTCTACCTCCTTTCTCTGCATCTTCTCTCATTAAACCCTAATGAGTTTCTATCATGGTATCTGAGCCAAGTTTCGATCCATGTATGTATCTTCGATTTTGGTTTGGTTATTCATCCTTCATGCTTTACATTCCTCATTCTTCCATCACTATGACTACACCACTAGCATATACCTCATCTTCCTCTTCAAATCTAGTTTTTTATTCTCACAAATATCAACAGTCTGGTGTCGTTTAAACTCAATAACAGTAATTATGTGTTCTGGAAGCACCATCTTTCTTTTCATATCAAGACCCAATCGTTGTTTAGGTAAATTGACGGTTTGATGCCACCTCCGGTGACAGCGACTAATGGTTCTCTCACCGTGAATCCAGCGTACACCACATGGTAGATCCAAGCTCAAGCGGTCCAAACCCTAATCAACGCTACTCTGTCTTAGGATGCTCTTTTTCATGTCATTGCTTAGTCCACCTCTCACTTCATTTGGTCTATTCTGGAGTGAAGTTATGTGTTGGGTTTTGACGTAGGTAACGCAGCGGAATAAAAAAAATTTAATCCTACTCAAAGCCCACCAAGGATCACAGGAAGAGACATCATAAAATGATAAGAGACATAGTAATTGTGTACCTTTTGGTTTGGGAGATCACACGAAGAATAATGTCCTCGTCTCTACGGTTGATCTACGTCTAGAGGTGAGATCTAGATTCTTCCTTCTCAAGTTCTATCTTGGACCGGAGGAAGAGGGAAGAAGGAATCCAACAACCAAAGGAAGAAGAGAGGGTTGCGGCCCTCTCTTGTGCCGACGGGAAGGGGTGGACGACTAGGGGCTTCGGCCTCTAGCTTGTTCTTTCTCTCTCTTTTGCTCTCTCCCACTCTCTTGTGTTATGTCTAACAACATTAACATTAGTGGGAAGGAAGCTAGAGCCTCCTTTATATAGTCCAGCAACTCCTTGTCAACTACATAAAGATCCTTCCTAGTTCTACATGAACTTGTATTAGTCCCTTCCTTGCATATTAGTCCTATTAAGTTTGCAAGGTGTTTCACAATGATCATTCTTATTAATTAATCATATTAATTAATCCCAAATCTAGTTCTACTCTATTTGACGTGTGACCCCATAGGTTTCTACTTAGTTGGTAGTAACTTATTACTAACATGGAGCGGTGTCTAGCAACACATCCATGCCACCCAACTAATAGAAATAGTCAAAGATCCCGACAAACCTCTTGTGCCCAATATCTCATATTGCACTATCCCTTTTTCTCCATATCCAGATTGGACACGAGACATAAATAGTCACACTCGTATATCCAATCCATAGTTCCTCGAGCCTGGGAATATGCTTATGCAGGCAGATAACATCATTATCCCCATGTTGATTTATCTGAGTATGGCCAGACATTCAATAAGCCTCATCCCTCGAGTGGCTGTGGATATTTGCTCCCCTTATGTGGGAGGGATAAATCCTCTCTACATCACTACGATCTCTAAGCTTGCTTCCTATCATGCCCGGTAACTACCTATATGATTACCCAGTTACGGTGTAACGTTTGATAACATCAAAGCACGATATTTCACAACTAGAGTATCTAGTGACTTCAAGTCTAAGGATCGCAATTATATTAGCACTACGAGAAGCGATTGTGACTTTAACATAATCTAATGTAACCTTCTCGTTGCGGGTCAATCTAGTATGCCATTACCCTTAATGCATACCCATGTGTTAGACTTGATATCTCCATACCAATCTACACACATACAAGTCTATATTTGATCGTCATATTAATCAACATAGTGGACTAGGGATAGATAAACAACACATTGTATCTAAGGATTTCATTATATTAAATATCACAATATATAATAAATGAATATTCTAGCCAATAACAATGTTCATACTAAATATCGGATTGCCTCTAGGGAACCTATTCCAACAGTCTCCCACTTGCACTATAGCCAATCTGGCGCATCTCGTTTTCCCATAGATCTGGCATGACCTTCATGCTTTCGCTGCGCAAGAGGTTTTGTGAGCGGATCTGAAAGATTGTCATCCGTCGGAATCTTGCACATCTTCACATCTCCTCGATCGATCATATCACGAATAAGATGGAATCTCCTAAGTGCATGCTTTGATTTCTGGTGTGATATTTGTTCCTTGGCTTGTGCGATCGCCCCCGAGTTGTCACAGTACAAATCTGTGGGATCCACGATGCTAGGGACGACACCGAGCTCAGTGATAAACTTCTTTATCCAAAGTGCCTCTTTTGCTGCTTCCGCAACAGCAAAGTACTCAGCTTCTGTTGTAGAATCAGCAACTGTCCCTAGCTTGGAACTCTTCCAGCTCACAACTCCTCCATTTAGGCAAAACATGTATCCAGACTGCGATCTGTAGTCATCTTTGAAGGTTTGGAAGCTCGCATCAGTGTAGCCGATTACACTTAGCTCTTCCTTACCTCCAAATATCAAGAACGCATACTTAGTTCTTCTTAAGTAATTTAGGATGTTCTTGACAGCAATCCGGTAACTCTTACCCGGATTGGACTGATATCTTCTCACCATACTCAACGCGTATGATACATCTGTTCTAGTACACAACATGGCGTACATGATGGATCCTATGGCCGAAGAATAGGGTATCCTACTCATGCGGTCCTTCTCAATCTCATTGGAGGGACAGTCATTCTTGGAAAGAGTGACTCCATACGACATGGGCAAGAATCCCTTCTTGGAATCTTGCATGTTGAACCTCTTCAACACCTTGTCTATATATGTACTTTGACTTAGACCCAACAGCTTTCTAGATCTATCTTTATATATCTTTATACCGAGTATATATGCTGCGTCTCCTAAGTCCTTCATTCCAAAACACTTTCCTAGCCAATCTTTAACAGATCGCAAATTAGGAATGTCGAGGCCAATGATTAGTATGTCATCCACATACAAGATCAGAAATACCACAGAGCTTCCACTAACCTTCTTGTAAACACAAGGCTCATCTTCGTCCTTGATGAAGCCAAACTCTTTGACTGCATCATCAAAACGTCGATTCCAACTCCTAGAAGCTTGCTTTAATCCATAAATGGATCTTTGCAGCTTACAGACTTTATTGGCATTCTCTGGATCCGCAAAACCCTCCGGTTGTGTCATGTACACATCCTCGAGGAGATTCCCATAAAGGAACGATGTTGACATCCATCTGACAAATCTCATAGTCGTAGTATGCTGCAATAGCAAGTAGGATTCGAATTGATTTAGTCATGGCGACAGGTGAAAAGGTCTCATCATAGTCAATACCATGAATTTGTCTATACCATTTGGCTACCAATTGCCCCTTATGGGCAACTACCTTTCCATCCATGTCGGTCTTCTTCTTGAAGACCCACTTGAACCTTATGGTTCGAGCCCCTTCGGGTGGTTCCACCAAAGTCCATACTTTGTTGGTGTACATGGAATCCATTTCGGATCTCATGGCTTCTAGCCACTCTTAGAGTCTGGGCCTTTCATGGCTTCTCCGTAGGTTGCAGGCTCATCATCCATGAGTGGTACGTCATCGGGCTCAATCACGAGAAGTCCGTACCTCTCTGGCTCATGACGCACTCTTCCTGATCTACGGAGTTCCTGTGTTACCTGAACAGGTTCTTCCACAACAGCTTGCGGTTCCTGTTCATGTTCCATCATCGGTTCAGTGATTTGTGGTTCTTGAATTTCTTCAAGTTCTACAGCCCTCCCACTTGCTTCTTTAGAGACAAACTCTCTTTCTAGAAATACGCCGGTCCGAGCAACAAACACTTTGTTCTCGGTGGGATTGTAGAAATAATATCCTTTAGTTTCCTTAGGATATCCCACAAATTTACACTTATCCTCCTTGGGCCCGAGCTTGTCTGTTTGTAAACGTTTTACATAAACGTCGCAGCCCCAAATCTTCATAAACGACACTATGGGACGCTTCCCAGTCCATATGTCATATGGTGTCTTCATGACTGATTTGGATGGAACACGGTTAATGGTAAAAGCTGCCGTCATTAGAGCATGTCCCCAGAATGATATCGGGAGATCTGTTTGAGACATCATAGATCGCACCATATCTAATAGTGTGTGATTCCTCCTCTCGGACACGCCATTCCATTGTGGCGTTTCGGGTGGAGTGAGGTGGGATACTATCCCACACTCTCTAAGATACTCATCAAACTCTTGGCTCAAGTATTCTCCTCCACGATCCTATCGTAGAGCCTTAATATTTTTACCAAGTTGCTACTCTACTTCATTCTTGAATTCTTTGAATAATTCAAATGATTCAGATTTGGCCTTCATAAGGTATACAAATCAATATCTACTGAAATCATCAGTAAAAAGCAGGTGTAACCACCTCTGGCAGGCGTGGGGAACGGCCCGCATACATCAGTATGTATGAGTGCCAATAACTCACTAGTCCTCTCACCTTTCTTATTGAAAGGGTATTTTGTCATTTTTCCTAATAAACAAGACTCACATGTCTCATATGATTCTAAATCAAATGAGTCTAGAAGTCCATCCTTATGGAGTATAGATATGCGTTTCTCATTTATATGGCCTAACGACAATGCCATAGATATGTAGGATTTAAATCATTAGTTTTAATCCTTTTAGTATTTATGTTATAGATTGGACTATTTGGATCAAGGATATGCAATCCATTAGACAAATGCGCACTATAATAGTGCATACTATCAAAATAAATGGAGCAACACTTGTCCTTTATTGAAATAGAAAAACTCTTCTCGTCCAAACAAGAAACAGAAATAATGTTTCTGCTCATAGCAGGCACATAAAAGTAATTGTCTAGTTCTAAAATAAGTCCAGAAGGTAAAGATAGCTCACAAATGCCTACAGCTAATGCAGCAACTTTTGCTCCATTCCCGACGCGCAGATCTATCTCTCCTTTAGCCAATCTTCCACTTCTTTTCGAATCCTGCACATTTCGACAAATTGAGAACCACATCCAGTATCCAATACCCAAGATGAAGAAATAGAAAGATTGACGTCTATAACATAAATACCTGGTGGTGGTGGAATCACTATTCCAAGCTTCTTATCCTCCAGATATTTAGGGCAATTCCTCCTCCAGTGACCGGCTGGTTGCAGTAGTGACATTCACCTTTAGCCAAGCCTCCACTAGGCTTTAGGGTTTCCTTGGATTTCGCAACTTTCTTGGCTTCCTTTTTAAGTAGAGGAAACTTCTTTTCCCTTCTTCCTATGCACCATCATTATGGCCTTGCACTTGCCTTTATTGACGCTCTGTTCCGCTGTCTTTAGCATGTTCAACAAGTCTGACAGAGTCTTACTGATCTCGTTCATATTATAATTCATGATGAACTGATTATAACTGTCAGGCAACGATTGCAAGACAAGATCAGTTGCCAAATCTTTGTCTCATGGGAATCCCAGTCTCTCAAGGTTCTCTATGTACCCGATCATTCGGAGCAAATGAGGCCCTACTGGATTCCCCTCTGTAAGACTACTCTTGAATAATGTTTAGACACCTCATAGTGCTCATGCCTTGCCTATTCCTGAAACAATTGTTTCAAGTGTATGATCATATCATAGGCTTCCATATTCTCGTGCCGCTTCTGAAGCTCAGGAGTCATGGTGCAAAGCATGAGGCAAGTCGCGTTATTAGAATCATCAATATGTTTCTGACGTGCCCTCACATCTGCTAGAACAGACTCATCGTGTGGTGGGGCTGGATTTGCAGTGTCCAAGACGTACAACTTCTTTTCTTGCTTAAGGACAATCCTTAAGTTTCTGTATCAGTCAAGGAAATTTGTTCCAGACAGTTTATCCTTCTCAAGGACAGATCGTAGGGATGAAGTCGATGCGTTGTTGTTTGCCATTTGGAATTCTACAAAACGAGAAATGTACAATTTTAGTATTTTGAAAAATTTAACTATATTCAACAATGGCTAGATCATCATACATAGCTCCCACTATTTTTCTCTGATTAATAGCCCTCACCATTAATGCGGAAAATATCATTATATTTTCTAGTAGGTCCAAGATCATTTTTTCACTTATTCTTGAGCTTGCTTTCGCAAGTCACCCAAGAATAGGTTATTTAGGTAGGAATCATTCCAATTGCATCCTAATGCAACTCTTGGTCCAATTAGGTGAATAAATCTTTATTCTTTATCCCATAGATAACGCCTAATTGTCATGCCTCTAGGTTCATCAATCCTATTGAGTCTTACCCAGTTGCGTCCAACCTCTTGATTCAACATACACACATTACTACCTTGTGTCGTCCTCAACACATCATGGTAAATTAAAATCGCCTTGCTTTCGCAAGCCCGGATTTTAATAAACCTTGATCATGAAGGGTGTTTCGGAAAGAGAAGGCAAAACACAATATTTAATTGAGGGATTTAATTTTCTTAATTTGTTTGGTTGATCTAATCAACATGATCTACTTATTTGGATTGGGCTATCCACAATAAAAGACCATACTTTTTTATTATTATCTTGTTAACGTTTTGCTAGTATCGCCAAAAATAAATAACAAGACATAAATAATAAACTTCCACAAAATTAAAAAAACGTGGCATGGATATGGTCCCTAGACTAAGATATTATCAAGCCAATGATAATGTCCAATTGCCCTAAAGTGTCAAGCTCATCCCCATGTGCTCCACCATAGCCGCGCGCCTAGGGGGTGTCTTCTTTGTCTTTTGGCTTCTTTGATTCTCCGGTCTTCTTCTCCATGATTTAGGCTATCATCTAAATTTTTCTAATTTTAGCCTAACATCTAGAATAAATAAATAATAAAAGCCTCACATGTCGAGGAGAAAAAGACAACTCCCAGGCCATAAAACCTAATTAAATATTACATTAATTTGATCAGCTCGCAGGCCGTAAACCAAACCACAAAGCAATAAACATCAACAACCTAGGCCATATCCATCCACCATGCAACAAAGCACATAATACAGTTAAAACCAATTTTAACGCGCTTGTTCAATTTAATTGAATTGGGTAATTAGGGTTACAACGGTCCGAGGGGTCCAAGCCATTCAAGGCAAGAACCCCTATGAGGACCGCCGCCCGCCACTCGGCCCGACCCAAGGCCGGCCGCACTAGTGACCCGCGGCCTTGCTTGGCGCGCAAGGAGGGGGGGGGGGACGGCTAGGGATTCGGCCCTAGCCTCCTTCCCTTCTTCCTTGTTGCCCAAGTTTGGTTGTTTCCTTTTATGGATGTTTCCATAAAATTGTTTACATAAAACACTTTTTCAACTATGTGCCCATGAACCCTAATTTTTCAAGAACCAAATAATTCACATCCTATGTGATTAAACTCACCAATTCTAACATCCAATGTTAAATTAGATCTTGTTTATGTTAAATCATATTCAACTTTGGAACTACTATGCCAATTATTTCAGTTTGCGCGTAATAATAACAATACGGTGTATAAACTGAAATCGTTACACATAAAATCATGTTATGCACTACGACCTGTGGCACTGATACCACTATTGGGTTTTGACGTAGGTAACGCAGCGGAATAACAAAAATTTAATCCTACTCAAATCCCACCAAGGATCACAGGAAGAGACATCATAACATGATAAGAGACATAGTAATTGTGTACCTTTTGGTTTGGGAGATCACCCGAAGAATAATTTCCTCGTCTCTACGGTTGATCCACGTCTAGAGGTGAAATCTAGATTCTTCATTCTCAAGTGCTAGCTTGGACCGGAGGAAGAGGGAAGTAGGAATCAAACAACCAATGGAAGAAGAGAGGGTTTCGGCCCTCTCTTGTGCCGACGGGAAGGGGCGGACGGCTAGGGGCTTCGGCCTCTAGCTTGTTCTTGCTCTCTCTCTTGCTCTCTCCCACTCTCTTGTGTTATGTCTAACAACATTAAAATTAGTGGGAAGGAAGCTAGAGCCTCCTTTATATAGTCCAAAAACTCCATGTTAACTACATAAAGATCCCTCCTAGTTCTACATGAACTTGGATTAGTCCCTTCCTTGCATATTAGTCCTACTAAGTTTGCAATGTGTTGCATAATGATCCTTCTTATTAATTAATCATATTAATTAATCCCAAATCTAGTTCTAATCTATTTGACGTGTGACCCCATAGGTTTCTACTTAGTTGGTAGTAACTTATTACTAACATGGAGCGGTGTCTAACAACACATCCATGCCACCCAACTAATAGAAATAGTCAGTAATCCCGACAAACCTCTTGTGCCCAATATCTCATATTGCACTATCCCTTTGTCCCATATCTGGATTGGACACGAGAAATAAATAGTCACACTCGTATATCCAATCCATACTTCCTCGATCATGGGAATATGCTTATGCAAGCAGATAACATCAATATCCCCATATTGATTTATCTGAGTCTGGCCAGACATTCAATAAGCCTCATCCCTCGAGTGCTTGTGGATATTTTCTCCCGTTATGTGGGAGGGAAAAATCATCTCTACATCACTACGATCTCTAAGCTTGCTTCCTATCATGCCCGATAACTACTTTTATGATTACCCAGTTACGGTGTAACGTTTGATAACATCAAAGCACGATATTTCACAACTAGAGTATCTACTGACTTCAAGTCTAAGGATCGCAATTACATTAGCAGTACGAGAAGAGATTGTGACTTTAACATAATCTAATGTATCCTTCTCGTTGTGGGTCAATCCAGTATGCCATTACCCTTAATGCATACCCATGTGTTAGACTTGATATCTCCATATCAATCTACACACATAATAGTCTATATTTGATCGTCCTATTAATCAACATAGTGGACTAGGGATAGATAAACAACACATTGTATCTAAGGACTTCATTATATTAAATATCACAATATATAATACATGAATATTCTAGCCAATAACAATGTTCATACTAAATATCGGATTGCCTCTAGGGAACCTATTCCAACAGTCTCCCACTTGCACTATAGCCAATGTGGCGCATCTCGTATGCCCATAGATCTGGCATGACTTTCATGTTTTCGCTGCGCAAGAGATTTTGTGAGCGGATCTGAAAGATTTTCATCCGTCGGAATCTTGCACATATTCACATCTCCTCAATCGATCATATCACGAATAATATGGAACCTCCTAAGTGCATGCTTTGATTTCTGGTGTGATCTTGGTTCCTTGTCTTGTGCGATCGCCCCGGAGTTGTCACAGTACAACTCTATGGGATCCACGATGCTGGGGACGACACCGAGCTCAGTGATAAACTTCTTTATCCAAACTGCCTCTTTTGCTGCTTCCGCAACAGCAATGTACTCAGCTTCTGTTGTAGAATCAGCAACTGTCCCTTGCTTGGAAGTCTTCTCGCTCACAGCTCCTCCATTTAGGCAAAACACGTATCCAGACTGCGATCTGTAGTCATCTTTGTCGGTTTGGAAGCTCGCATCAGTGTAACCGATTACTCTTAGCTCTTTCTTACCTCCAAATATCAAGAACACATACTTAGTTCTTCTTAAGTACTTTAGGATGTTCTTGGCAGCAATCGAGTAACTCTTACCCGGATTGGGCTGATATCTGCTCACCATACTCAACGCGTATGATACGTCTAATCTAGTACACAACATGGCGTACATTATGGATCCTATGGCCGATGCATAGGGTATCCTACTCATGCGGTCCTTCTCAATCTCATTGGAGGGACGGTCATTCTTGGAAAGAGTGACTCCATGCGACATGGGCAAGAATCCCTTATTGGAATCTTGCATGTTGAACCTCTTCAACACCTTGTCTATATATGTACTTTGACTTAGGCCGAGCAGCTTTCTAGATCTATCTCTATAGATCTTTATACAAAGTACAGATACTGTGTCTCCTAAGTCCTTCATTGCAAAACACTTTCCTAGCCAATCTTTAACAGATCGCAAAGTAGGAATGTCGAGGCCAATGATTAGTATGTCATTCACATACAAGATCTGAAATACCACAGAGCTTCCACTAACCTTCTTGTAAACACAAGGCTCATCTTCGTCCTTGATGAAGCCAAACTCTTTGTTAGACTTGATATCTCCATATGCCATTACCCTTAATGCATACCTATGTGTTAGACTTGATATCTCCATATCAATCTACACACATACTAGTCTATATTTGATCGTCCTATTAATCAACATAGTGGACTAGGGATATTTAAGATAAACAACACACTGTATCTAAGGACTTCATTATATTAAATATCACAATATATAATAAATTAATATTCTAGCAAATAACAATGTTCATACTAAATATCATATTGCGTCTAGGGCACCTATTCCAATAGTATGCATGCTTGACTTGATCGAACAGCCACTAAAAATTGATATTCAAAGCATCAAAAAGCGCTCTGATTCTATTGATGTGTACATACAAAAGCTGAAATCTATTCATGATAAGTTATTTATTTCTACATGTGTTATTGATGATGAAGATGTGTTGTTGTTTAATCTGAATGGGCTACCCATAGAATAAAATGCCTTTAGATCTTCTATTCCCTCTCAAAGCCCCTACAGTATAGTAAAACTGCAGAAAATCCCTCTAATTAACTTTTACTCGAATTCTACTCAGATCGCCACAGACAGACTCTAGATACCATAAAACTAATACTAGGGAAAGAGGTCATGCTCAGAGTTGTGTTTTGACTGTTCAATTCAAGTTATTGCAAAATTATTGGTTTGTCCTTCCTATACAGCCTAGTCAAACTAGGATTTCTAGAAAGTCAAACTTTGTCAAAGTTAACCAATAAACTTAGAATGTTATTATGAACAACCTTAATGAAATTTTGGTCAATTAGCTCATCTGACCAGTAAAATCAGAAAGTCGAAGTTATAAAGAAATCATCTTAACTGCTAAATTTTGCAGTCAGCTTTTTTTTCAACTAAGAAAGATTATTGAAAATATAAAGATAAGATAGGGTCTTATAGATTGAAGTACTAGGCTTCCAGAACATATTTGATCTCTCCCGGATTTAAGATATACAAGGAGATAAGCTGAGTCAAAGTTGGACGAAAATCTTTATCCAACACTTACACCATGTATGGTTCTTGAAAACACAAAGGAAAGGAAATGAAAATGATTTTCCTGATTTTTTTTTATGTTTGGAGGTAAAACTATAACAAGAAAAGAAAATGAGTGGAAATAAAAAGGAAAAAATTACTAAAAAAAGGGAAAATAAATTTTCCGTCCAAAAATTGGACGGAAACAAAAAATAAAAAGAAGTCGTGTGCGTCTCTCTCGCTCAAAGCCTTCGCGCTCGCAACCGAGGCGGAATCACCACGTGCTTGTCAAGTTGCTCCTCTCCTTCCTCTTCGCTGGCATAGCCTTCCGCCTCCTTTCCCAGCCGGATCTTTTGGCTTCTCCGACGTCGCCGCAACACCGCCGATTAAAACCATAATGAAAAACCGTCTCAGCTAGGGGTGCACTTGGGCGGGTTGAACCCGGCCAACCCGAGACCATCCCAAATTAAAATAGGGCTCAGACACATAATTTTAGTAGTTTGGACGGGCTTAGACATAAATTCTCAACGCCGATTGCAATTAGGGTCGGGCTTGGGCACAAACACTAAACGATGGGTTAACTCGAATTACCCGATTTGCATGACCAGTACATGTAAATATGATATTTTGAAAGAATTATGTAGCATATCTAACATGAATCTGCTACTTTTCTTTGATTATTATCTATTTTTAATCATATTTTTGTTCTTGAACCAAATAATTTATTTCTCACCAATTATTTATTATTTTATTGTTTTTTTTTAAATATATTTAGTTCATTATAGCCCGAATTCAGCCCGAACCCGGATTGATTTGTACGAATTTGGGCTTGGACGGGCTGACATTTCTTTTAACTCGGGCTGGGCTGGGCTTGGGCAACCTCGACAGAACTCGGGCTCGGGCTAGAACAGGGGTACCAAACAGTCCAGTCCGCCCGAGTTGCAGCCCTAGTCTCAGCCATAGCTCGACGAAGTCAAGGATGGAACTTTCAAGCCCAACCCAGAACTGAGTGATGATGTAGAAGCGAAAGAGTCCATATTGTTGGATATGGTGCCTAATCTCCCAGAGAACCAGCAAATGGTACTCTGAATAGGTACCAGATTTCGCCGACGACTTACCGGGGAAAGAAGCCCAGGGTCTTTTAAAACAGTATCTAGCTTACTTCGGACTCTAATTCCACCAAATTTGCAATCTTTGTAATGCTGCGATGGTGATGGTGATAGAGATTAAGACAGGAAGTTGGAAGAGCGACAAGAGAAGATGAAGAAAATGAAGAAGAGAGGAAGAAAAGGTAAAAGACACTTTCAACCCCTCCAATTTCATTGAAGGACATTTTCACTACCTCTAGTTCGGAAAAATACACTTCACCCCTTCAATGTGTCATAACGTGAGGGAAAATTTGTCCAAACAAATTATTTGTTTTGATGAGAGAAATTACTTTTTTGTTTTGGAAATATTTTCCATTTGTCTTGGCGCTATTTTGTTTTGTACAGAAATCAGCTTCAGTTTTTGCTGTATCAAGTTAACATTCTTAAATGATATGTGTACGTCTAACAATTGGTTTTTCATTTTAGCTTTCTATTTCCAAGTTTAGTAACCAAACACGAAAAGGAAAACATCAGTATTTTCCTTTTATTTACCAACAAGGAAACACTATAGTTTTCTTTTCCCTTTCTTTTCTTTTATTTCCATTTTCCTTTCCTATTCATTTTCCAGGAACCAAACAGGGCCTCAGAATATTTCTCGAGAGATTCCACAGTTTCGAGATAGCTACTTTGAACTTGATTACCGAGCAATCTGTTTTGAAAATGGAAAACTCTTCTCAAAGAGTTATTTGAATTATTATCTACCAACTTCTCATAAAAAAAAAAAAAAAAAAAAAAAAAAAAAAAAAAAAACAGATCAAGATTTGGGTTGTAAGGAATGAGTTATGACGTGCCAAAGATGGTAGGTTACCCACAACTTAGAATTTTTCTTCCTCTACCCCATTAACCACAGCAGCTACCTACCCAGTTTGAGACCAATTTTTCTTAGTTTAAAGATTCAGTTAGGTCCTCAAAACCATATGGCCTTGTAGTTGGATCACCCAAGAGTACACAGAAGCAAGTAGCTCTGATTTGGTGAAGTATCCAAGAAGATATGAAGGTTGGAAATCAACTCCTAACATCAGAGTAAACCAAGTTTGTTCAAGAACAACACAACACAACACAACACAACATAGTGACTTTTTTGCCTGTTTTTCAGGTATGTAGAGCGCGATCAGATCGTGAAATCAGCAGAAGAATTGAAGCTTGATCATCTGTGAACAACCAGGGTCAAAAATCTGTTCGAACCGAAGTAAGGTGAGTGAGTTATCATGCCTGGAACAGGCTGCTCTCACCAGACAGAAAAACGACTGACCCGAGAATCAAAGCCCATCCAGTCGTTTTTATGGTCGTGTTTTATGATTAAAAACATGTACTAACATCACTAGATCAGGGCCGTCCCTAGCGTTTTGGGGGCCCGAGGCGAGCATTCAATTTGAGCCCCCCCCCCCAGACTCTTCACTTGTTTTATGGTGCACATTTTATTTTTACATTTCTTGTTTGTATAGATGTAAATGTAGTAATTTACAGCGAATCAGATATCCAGACGAGAAATTGTTAGATTAATGATTGAGATTTACCAAATTTGTAAGGTTAAAATTAGTCGTAGATAAATTAATCAAAAGCACTTTCGAGGAAAGCACCTACCTTGCTTCTTGAAAGCTGCTATGAGACCGCAGAAACTGGCCAAAAGTCGAAAAAAATGTTGAAAACTTAAGACGTTTCAGAATCTGAGAAGAAGGAGAAGAAGAAACAGAAAGTTAAAGAAGTAATAAATAAAACACAGTACTTACAGAGGTTGAAGAATCGCTGCAATAAGTCGGAGAAATCAGAGACAATCTCGAACTTGGGCTCGATTTCCTTAAGGCGATATTCGCTCCCTTTAGGTGCCGTTTTGATCCGGAGCGAAAGCCTCCCAGGATAATTGTTTCTCACTGTGTAATCAGGTAGCACCGCCTGATTACACCCTACGAACCGTCAAAATGGAATGATAGCACTCAGGAATGGAAGTTTGGAAAGTCTCTGGAATTGGGAATTTTCGTAATGACTGAAACAGGGAAGGGTGCGTGCTCTGCTTTTAAAGAAGCAGAGACACCTGTTGGAACGGTTGGGTCTGATCACGAACGGTTACGAAACCGTTCCAGAACAGTTGGAAAAAACAAATTCTGGTAAATTTCGGCTGAGAGCAAATAAATTTGGGCCTGAACCTCATAACAAGCCCAGCCCACGCACACAACGCTTCGGAATGACTGAAACAGGGAAGGGTGCGTGCTCTGCTTTTAAAGAAGCAGAGACACCCGTTGGAACGGTTGGGTCTGTTCACGAACGGTTACGAAACCGTTCCAGAACAGTTGGAAAAAACAAATTCTGGTAAATTTCGGCTGAGAGAAAATAAATTTGGGCCTGAACCTCATAACAAGCCCAGCCCACGCACACAACGCTTCGGAATGACTGAAACAGGGAAGGGTGCGTGCTCTGATTTTAAAGAAGCAGAGACACCCGTTGGAACGGTTGGGTCTGTTCACGAACGGTTACGAAACCGTTCCAGAACAGTTGGAAAAAACAAATTCTGGTAAATTTCGGCTAAGAGCAAATAAATTTGGGCCTGAACCTCATAACAAGCCCAGCCCACGCACACAACGCACCGCGCCCGAACCCGAGTCCGCGGCGGCGCGCGTGCGCGTGTGGTGGTTCGGACCATAGCTAGGTCCTATCTCCTACACAAAATGTGTATCACCCAAAGGGCGTGCCCTATAGTGCAATCTTGAACTATATTAAGTGAACAAGATTGTTCCACCCTCCCTCCAATGTGGGATGAATTAATTTCCCCCTTGGAGTACTATCTTAGAAGCCATCTTTACCCATGAATTTTTCATTCACCCGGTCACGATTTTGGATGAAGTAAAGTTGTAGGACGTTCACCTAGCTCTAAGGTATCCATAGCAACTTTAGGTTTCAAGAATCGATTAGCCGATTCTTCAAAATCTTCTTCCAAAGTCGTGTGAAAAATCGGGTTTTTCCAACAAAAAATAGTGTTGCCAAATGCACAACTGTTTTTGCTGTTGAAAAGCAATTCTGCTGGCAACAGAAGCGTTCCCGATTCCCGAACTCACCAAAATTCTTGTGGTACCCCCATCAAACGCCACCACCATTGTAAATTGTCTCTACCCTCCATGTTTCTTTCTCTCCGAATTTTGTTGGATAATAATTGGTGTTTCTAATTTACAGCAAAGGGTTTTTCGGGGTTATTTGGGCAGGTGAGAGCGGTGGTGAAGTGGTGGGTGCAGGGCGTGTTCTACCGTGACTGGACGGTGCAGAACGCGACGGAATTGGCTTTGAACGCTTGGGTACGGAACCGGTGGGACGGGGCGGTGGAGGCGCTCTGATATGGTGAAAGAGTGGGAGCAGCCTATCGGAGGGGACCGCCGGCTTCTATGGTCACCGGACTGGAGGTGTTCCCGTGATGATGACGGACCTGGTGCCAGATTTTAACGCAGACCAACTGTTTGATGAAATGCCTACGAGACACTGGCTAAGGCAATGTGTTATTGTTTTAAGCCTACTTGTGATCCTTTAACAGTTTACTTCTGCTTGTTTTTGCCTACTCTTAGTTACTATATAAAGTTCTTAGTTTAGGATTCAATTAGTATTTAGAAATGGAAATCCCCGTTTCTCCCTTTTTCAACTATTAATCAATGTTTGTCTTTATTGGATGCCCACCTAAGAGCATCTCCAGTAATGTCACTCAAAATTAATGCAAAATTTGGATAAAATTACAGTTTTGCATTTTATACATCAATAAAATTCATCGTCAACTCAAGTAGTGGTATAAAAGATTATAGGCATATCAGTTAATTTTAGGTTTTTCAACAATATTTCAACAAGCCTGAAAATGGTAACAAGCTAAACGGAATGGAGAGGCAATTTTATCGCCGAATTTGGCGAGGTAGATGCATGACATTTATTTTGCATTTGCGGATGCATGCTCTGTGGGACTGCAATTTAAACAACCAATCTGCGTTACATGCTGGAGATGCTCTACTGACTATGCTTGAGATGTTAGGTATTCGGTAACATATGCTTTCCTCTTCCCTTTTAGCAGTAGAAAGTCAATCTAACAGTTCACCTGATACGGGTATAGCAGACGATTGCAAGAACGAGCCGGTGGAGCCTCCGTCGCGGACACACTTGAGGAGGAATGCGCATCCGCCGAGGAGGTTTGATGACTTCGTCATAACGAAGAAGTAGTCGTTTCATTTAGTAGTTAATTTATTTTATTCAGAACGTTGTTTTCGTTTATTGGATTATTTATCGAGTCGTATGAACAATTTGCTGGGTAGTTTATAAACCCCTTCTCGGTTTTCTTTTCGGTTCTTTCCGGGTCGTAGTTGGGTCGAACCAACAGGGTTAGATAAAAGAGAGTATTTTCTGATTTAAAATAATAAGAAAATTTCTCTCAAAAAAACCCTCTCTGCTCTCTCTCTCTCCTTCCCCGTTCTCCTTCTTCCGTCGTCTGGTGTGTTTCCCGTCGGTGTCTCGCCGACCTTCCTAAGTAATAGTGGTGCTTTCATCCCCGAACAACAACCCCCGTCCTCCTAATCCCAGCCACCCACACAACCACCAACACCCCTCTCCAATCAAGGCACTCACGGTCGAAGCCCTCTTTCAACCGCCGTCCTCCACCGTCGCACCAGAGGCCGCCGAAATCGCTGCGGATTCCTCGACCCCATGGCCCCCTCACAACCTTCGGCCATGTCTCTGGATATCCTCACAAACTCCTACAAAACCCTCGATTCCAAAGTTGTGAGCCTCTCGGAAGAAACCCAGGACATCAAAGCGAAGCTGGACCAAATTCTTGCGACCATCAACGCCACACCCATCCTTCCCACACCGACCACCCAACCCCGACAACCTGTGGCAGAAACCTTTAAAGACCCAGCCCCTGTTGCGTCCGGTTGGACAATTCCGGCGTCGGTGGTTACTACCACCACCGGTACCAGCGACAATGGACCTCGTATGCGCGTCGACGCACCTAGTTTCACAGGAACCGATCCGGCGGGCTGGATTTATAAAGTCCAGAAGTACTATGATTACTTCCGGTCTACTGAGCAGGAACGGATACACTTTGTGGGTCTCTTGTTTGATCACCCTGCGTCCGAATGGCTTCGGTACTATCAAGGTAACAACCCCTCTGCTACGTGGATGGAATTTTTGTACGCGGTGAAACAACGGTTTGATCCTGACCATTACGAGGATTATGTGGGCACTCTCTCAAAATTGACACAGACAACTACAGTTTTAGCATATCAGACTGAATTTGAGAAGGCATTGAACAAGATTAGCGGAGTGGCTGATTCGATATTGATATCTATTTTTCGTTCGGGTCTCAAACAACCCGTTCGTCGTGAGTTATTGCTGCGTCACCCGTCTACTTTGGCTGAGGCCTTTGCCCTTGCACGCGAATTATCAGCCAGTCATGCCGACACGGTTACCGCTTATGCACCGCGGCGCTCTTGGCAACCGAACAGTGCCAAACCACCTGACAACACCCCGGCAGCCCCTACCCCATTTGTTGGCCGAAAGCCAGCTTTGTAGCAGGTGAGAGTCTCTAGGAAGTCAAGGATGCTCGTTCTGCTTTGGGATTTTGCTGGTTCTGCGATGAGAAATATGACAAGGCACACCGATGTAAACACAAGTTTTTGCTTCTTATGGGAGGCCGCGATGATGAGGATGAGGACACTGATGTGGCTGATCTTCATGTTGATGACACGATCCAGGCGGATATCTCTCTTCTGCATACCCTTGCTACTCACTCGAGCCCGCTCTCATTGCGCATTGATTTCAGGCTCACCTGTCAATGTGTTAATTGATAGCGGTAGCACACATAACTTCGTCCACCCTTCTGTGGATGAAAGGTTGGGACTCGTTTTGCAGCCAGTGTCGCCTTTTCGGGTTTATGTCGGTAACGGCGCGTCCTTACGATGCTCTCATTATTTCCCGAAAACACCATTGCTCATCCAGGGAACTACACTTGAGCTCGATTTGTATGTCCTGATGGTTCACGGTATTGATATTGTGTTAGGGGTACAATGGCTCGCTTCGTTGGGTCGTTTCGCGATGGATTACAGTACGCTATCTATGGAGTTTCAGTGGAACGGCAAAGATGTGACTTTTCAGGGAGACACCGCTTCTCCAAAGCAGGTATCTTACAGTTAGTTTTTGTCCTTAATTGCGCAGCCCCAGTTATGTGAATGTTTTGAGTTATTCTCGGTCGACTCCTCTCCACCTGCAGCTGTGGTTGAACAGCTCGAGTTTCCCACCGACTTGCCCACTGAGGTTCAGCAGATTCTCACCCGTCATGCAGGCGTCTTTCAGTTACCTTCCGGTCTTCCTCCGCCTCGTCCTAATGATCACCGCATTCATCTGCAGCCGGGATCCAAACCGGTGAATGTACGACCATACCGTTATCCATACTTTCAGAAGACCGAGATCGAGAAACAAGTACGCGATATGCTGCAACAGGGGATTATTCGGCCTAGTCAGAGTGCGTTCTCATCTCCCGTGCTGCTTGTGCGCAAAAAAGATGGCTCTTTCCGTTTCTCTGTTGATTATCGTGCACTGAATACCGCCACTGTACCTGATCACTTCCCTATTCCTACATCTGATGAGCTATTCGATGAGTTGGGTGCAACTAGATATTTTACTAAACTCGACTTGCGTTCAGGTTATCATCAGATACGTATGAGTGCCCCCGATATTGAGAAGACCGCCTTTCGGACTCACGACGGTCATTATGAGTTCCTCGTCATGCCGTTTGGACTCACCAATGCCCCGTCAACATTTCAGGCTGCGATGAATCAGATCTTTTAGCCGTACTTGCGCCACTTTGTTATTGTCTTCTTCGACGACATCCTCATTTACAGCAATACACTGTTGCTACATGCCAGCCATCTTGATCAGGTTTTACAGCTCCTCTCTTCTCATGGTTTCTTTGTTAAACTGAGTAAGTGTTCTTTTAGCAGAACGACAGTGGATTACCTGGGCCATCTGATTTCTGAGGGTCACTTGAAGGCCGATCCCGAAAAGATATCCGCTATGGTTGCTTGGCCACTGCCTGCTACTATCAAGCACCTTCGCGGCTTTCTGGGTTTGACTGGTTATTACCGACGTTTTGTACGCGATTATGCGTCGTTAGCCTCTCCGTTGACAGAATTATTGAAAAAGGACTCTTTTGTGTGGACTCATTCCGCTACAGCTGCTTTTGAGGCTCTTAAGGTTGCCATGACTTCGGCTCCTGTCTTGCGATTACCTGATTTTTCTTTGCCATTCGTACTGGAAACTGATGCTTCCGATGTCGGTATTGGAGCGGTTTTGATGCAGGACAATCACCCTATTGCCTCCTTCAGCAAAAATTTGGGGCCTCGGCGTCGCTTATCTTCGACGTATCACAAGGAGCTATACGCCATTGTTGAGTCCGTTCAGAAGTGGCGCCAGTACTTGCTTGGGCGCGAGTTTGTTATCCGCAGTGATCAGAAGAGTTTACGCGAGCTGTTGACACAGGTGATCCAGACTCCGGATCAACAGTTTTATATCAGGAAGTTGATGGGCTTCCAGTTTCGCATTGAGTACAAGACAGGGACTTCGAACAGGGTGGCCGATGCTTTGTCTCGTCGTGGGGATGCTGACCCAGCACTTATTGAGGGCACCGATTCCCCTCCGACAGCATTACCCCTCACTGTTTTTCGGCCCCATGCAGAGATGCTTGAGGAGATTCGTCGTGAAAATGGCATAAGTGATGAATTATTGGCTATGCATTCAGCGGTTAGTTCTTCCACACCTCCCCCACATTTTAGGGTTGTCGATGGTTTGTTATATTATGGTACTCGTATTTGCATCAGTGGCTCCTCTCCGTTTCGCGACAAGCTTCTCTGTGAGTTCCATAGTTCTCCCTTGGCTGGGCATCCTGGGGTGGATCGTACCTTTCGCCGACTTTCGGCCGTATTCTATTGGCCACGCATGAGGAGGGATGTTCGTCAGTTTGTGGCCGCCTGTCATGTCTGTCAAACGACGAAGTACTCTACTCAGAAACCTGTCGTTCTTCTTCAGCCATTGCCTATTCCTGAGCAGGTTTGAGAGTTTGCTACTATGGATTTTATTACAGGATTAACGACTTCTCAGGGGTTTACCGCCATCATGGTCGTTGTGGATCGGTTGACCAAGTATGCACATTTTGGCCCTCTTCCGACAGAGTTCGACGCGCCTAAAGTTGCGAAGCTATTTGTGGATGTCGTCGTCAAACATCATGGGTTTCCGACACTTCTCCTCTCTAATCGTGACCCTATTTTTATGAGCACTTTTTGGAAGGAGCTCTTTCGTCTCAGTGGCACCTCACTCAAGTACAGCACGACTTATCACCCAGAGACTGACGGACAGACAGAGGTGAGGAATCGTGGGTTAGAGCAGTATTTGCGCGCCTTCACGAGTGACAGGCCAAAGCAGTGGTCTCAGTTTTTGCCTTGGGCAGAGTTGGCACTCAACTGCACGCATAACGAGAGCATCGCTTCTTCTCCTTTTCGTGCCCTCTATGGCCGAGATCCCCCGTCCCTGTTTCCTTCGGCTGCTCGTTCAGGTAAATCCCCTACTGTTGATGAGTTACTTGATGAACGTCGAGATTTGTTGCAGGTTTTGAAGCTACACTTATCCAAGATGCAGCAGCGGATGAGTACGGCGGCTAATAAACATCGCCGCGATTTGTCTTTTTCCGTGGGGGATATGGTCCTTCTTCGTCTCCAGCCGTACCGACAACGGTCCGTCGCTCGGCCTTTGGCTGCCAAGCTTGCTCGCAGGTACTATGGTCCTTTTCAGGTGTTGGAGCGCATTGGTGAGGTTGCGTATCGTCTGCAGCTTCCACCTGATAGTCGTATTCATAATGTGTTCCATGTGTCCCTCTTGCGGCCTTATGTAGTGGGATCTTCTGTGGTTCCGGATGGTACGCTACCTGCTGATTTTCATAAGGGTCGCCCGATTGCTATTCCCTTGTCGGCTACCGAGCAGCGCACAGTGATAGTGGATGGTGTACCTCAGCTTCAGTGGCGGGTCTCGTGGTCCAATGGTTTCGCAGATACGTGGGAACCTGCAGCTAGTATGATTCGTGATTTCCCGACACTCCACCTTGAGGACAAGGCGGTTCTCAAACCCGGGGGAGTTGATACGGGTATAGCAGACGATAGCGAGAACGAGCCGGTGGAGCCTCCGTCGCGGACACACTTGAGGAGGAATGCGCATCCGCCGAGGAGGTTTGATGACTTCGTCATAACGAAGAAGTAGTCGTTTCATTTAGTAGTTAATTTATTTTATTCAGAACGTTGTTTTCGTTTATTGGATTATTTATCGAGTCGTATGAACAATTTGCTGGGTAGTTTATAAACCCCTTCCCGGTTTTCTTTTCGGTTCTTTCCGGGTCGTAGTTGGGTCGAACCGACAGGGTTAGATAAAAGAGAGTATTTTCTGATTGAAAATAATAAGAAAATTTCTCTCAAAAAAACCCTCTATGCTCTCTCTCTCCTTCCCCGTTCTTCTTCTTCCGTCGTCTGGTGTGTTTCCCGTCGGTGTCTCGCCGACCTTCCCACGTAATATCACCGGTTCGGGTCAAAACCAACCGGTTCGACTCGGAGACTACCCGGTTGGCTGAACAGTTGCAGGACCAAACTGGCGTTAGGTCTGGTTCCTGGTTTTTAACCGCTTCGACCAGCTTGCCATTTTTGAAGGACTATGATTCTAACATGGTTTCAGAGTATGGGCTATTTGTTGTGCTCATTGCCACCCGTTTTTACTGTCATGTGTTTAGTATCTATGATTCCACACGTGAGGGGGAGTGCTGAGATTTGTCCCACTTCGGAATGTTTAAGGCCTTATTTGTAGCATCGAGCTACTTCTTTCATAGCCAATTGGTTTTGAGGTGGAACCTCATAGATTAGAAAGGTAAATCGCGAGATGTGCCTGCTTCTAGTGGAGGTAAATCGCGACTCGCGAGTTGTGCCTTAGCCATTCAGGGTGCCTGAGTTTGTCAACTGATCTAAAAGGAACCTGAGCGACGTCGACGGCGCGGCAGCCATCCTAGGACTCCTGCTCTTAGCCAGCTGAGCCATGCCCCGGAGGCTTCTATCACATCGACCTTTTTTAGCACCTGTAACCTACTACATTTTCTTTTATCCAGAACACACGAAAATGGCATACATCATTTACAGCGATAACTAATCCCACCATATAATGTATCCTACAATATAATCATCTCCTGTTTACCTCGCCTTTCCAGGTATCCTCCAACCATGATAATATATTGCTTGGACCAAAGCAGATGTCCCAAGCTTGCTTTTGAAACCTCGGACTCAGATGAACCTTGGGGAAAGAAGCATACAAATAAAGATGGTCATGGTTTGCAGTCTCACCAAAATGGATCATCCCTCTACATATAGATAAGGCGGTGCAATCAAAGGACCTGCCCGTGACATCCGAACTTCAACATCTTCTGACCAAGAACTCACTCATTAGGAAAAAGATAACTACCAGAGTCTAGCCATAAGGACTCTTGCATTTGATCCGCTCCACCGAGGTTCAAGCCTTGGCGCAAGCATTAGACAGATCTGATCAACCTTCCTTCATAGTCTCCCCAAAAAAGGACTTAACACTCTAAATATAAGTTACTAATCAAATTGACTATGTTGAGGGCTACAACATAGTATCTTCTCTGTAGGGATGGAAATTGATCGGGTTTGGATTAGATCCACCTATATACAAATTCCGTCCACAGGGGTTCAGATTCAGAATTTATCAGGATTCGAATCGAATTATCTATCGGATTATAGCGACCTATATTTTCAGTTCGTCTAACTTAAGATAATTATGAATTACAATTCAAATTAGATTATTTTTACTTTCCAAGTATATATTTATCAGTTTCATCATAACAAAAACCTATTTATGAGTAAAACTCATGATGTTATTTAAAATAAAGATAATAAATAATATATTTATTATCATATTAATACATGTATAATAACCTAGTTGGATCATATCGTATTTCACATATCACAAAACCTACGATCCACATCCGATTCATTTGTCAACGAACTGGATCGGAACTGCTCCATTTGGGTCGGATCATGCCGGATACCCAATTCAATCGGATCCAATTGTCATCCCTACTTATTGGTTATACATTGGCATGTGAGTGTAAAGACCCACCCTTCTTCTGCTTGGCTGAGCGACTCCGCCTTCCCCTTTGCTTCGAACAGAACCATGTTCTCCCATCTGACTTACCCGGGTCCATGAACAGTACCTCGCCATTTACGTTTTGTACTTTGCATTAGCTTCCTTCACCGTGGCACAGTCCCCATGAAGCTCTCTTTTTTAGCTACTCAATTCGAAATTTTCCAAAATAACACTTGTTTGGTACATTGGGTGGAATATGATTCTTTGTCTGCCAAGGTTCCGATAACGATGCATCTACGTGCACACCACGTGTTCGGTATACATATGTGTCATTGGTAACTAGATTTCCATTCTTATATAAGTCCCACCCTCACCACAACCAGGGACACAACATTCATCTTCCAGTATAAACTGCCTTTGTGTTATCTTACAATACAAAGTACTGCAGGATGAAAATGGATTCGTTGATGTGTAAATTCCTAGGAAATATGCTCCTAAAGATCGTCATGCCGTGCGGACCGCCGAATTCCGAAGCCGGCGATATCTCCGATTTCGACGACGCAAGTTCAACTGAAGATCTGCCGGAGGATGTAAAGGAAGGGCATTTCGTGGTGCACACTGTGTATGGTGATGAAAAGAAGAGGTTTATTCTAGACATGAATTATTTAGCTCACCCGGGTTTCTTGAAGTTGTTGAAGCAAGCCGAGGAAGAGTTTGGGTTCCGGACAGAAGGCGTACTATCCGTTCCTTGTAGGTCCTACGAGCTTGAGATGATAGTCGACGGCAGGAAAATGAAGAAATAATACCATTTACTTATGATCTTGTGTTTTTTAAGACTTGGTCTAATGTTTCCCTCTACAATGTAGGGGTATGTTGTTATGTCTCCTCTGTATGTGTCTGTCTCTCTTATCTCTGTGTAACGCACCCTTGATGTACTAAAGAGAACCCTCCCTACATTTTGGGAAGTGGAACACCATAGTACAAGGTTAGTTAGGTGACATTTCCTCTACTGTGCTTACATGTACTGGGTTCTCAATCCTTTCACTCTCATATCATCTTGTTCTAAGAATATAGTGTATGAAATATGCATTAGCAAAATACTTTTACCATGATGTGTGATGTGTGTAGTTTTGCAGTAGATTTTGTGGGGGAATGAGCAAAATGTATGTTAAATTATAATTTCAAAAAGTTGAATGAGGTAGTAGTCCCACTGCTCACCATATAGAACCTTGTTACACATGGAAAAGTTTGCTGCAACATTTAGCGATCACCGGTCCATTCTCATACCCATACCTTTTATATTTCTGCAAGACTTTAAAAGTCATGAAACAGTATGTAAAATGTGGATAGTGATATAACGTAAATTAGAAGTCCAAGAAGTAACCCACCAAAGTAAATAGACAGGAGCTCCGTTTCAAATAGAGAAGTCACCATTCATCTTTTGTTCACCGCATAGGAGAAGCCATTGTATAACGTGCTAACAAAAAGATAAATGGCATCTCTAATCGCCCAAAATTAGGCTAACTCTAGCATGTTATGGCACTATAATTGTTGCTAACATGATGAGTTAGTTCCCTGTGGTGCCAATAAAACTACATACTAATTGACATGGTATCATGTCTTCTTGTCCCATGGTAGTATCATTGCTAGCATGTGAAATTTAATCTCATTACCATGAAAAATTCTTCCACATTCCTCCAACAAAAGGTTCCTGAACAAACCCCATGACCAGTTTCCGTTTGATTGGGTCATATTATGATAATCCGGGACTTCAAAAGATGTTTGTGTGTTTTGACTTTCGAGTTCCATGCTATAAGAATAGTTAACTGTTTTCAGCTCCTCCTCTCGTCATTCTTGGGCTGATATTGCATTAGCATTATCTTTTCTGGCCAATTTAGGAATACATCTGCTGTGAGCACAACCGCTTTTAGGAAGTAAAGAGGAGATGCTTTTCCAGAACATGTTTTTGATTAATTTATCTTCAACTAATTTTAATTTTACTACTTTTTAATAATGTCAATATTTATCTTTATGGAACTGATACATGTAATATTTTTTTGTCACGTTACTCTCTCACAACAAGTTCACAGTTAATTTTACAAAAAATGAAATTTTTACATCAGTTTTTTTCACCGTATGTTTCACATAATATTTTCCTAACAATATTTTATCTAAAATTTACAGTTCGGGAATAGTGATTTTTACACATCAAATTCTCACACGTCACTGTATTTCTAAATTGGCCCTACATCAGCTAGACCCACCAAGCACAAACCTTAAGAATTCTAGTCTAGCCTAGCACGTATAGCTATTGAGCCATAGACATCGCGACGAGTGGTCATTCTAAAATAAAAGTTGCCAGAGGTCACAAAGTTAAACTACTTTGCTACTTTGAATTTTCAGTCAGTTTTTCCACCCAGATTAATTTCTTCCAATTGTTTTATGTTTTTAACCAAGGAAGATAGTACTTCGTGAATTTTGCAATATGAAGTGCCAATAAAATAATTGTAAGAGAACTATTGTCTTATGAACGACAAAAGTGCAGGATTGGCCGTCCGCATTAAAGTCCAATTTGGTACTGCGTACATTTCGTGTCCTTGGCTATGTCGTGAACCACGTCTCACCTAAAAAAATCATATAATTCGCAGACGAAACAGATATTTGCACACATTTGATCATAAAGTCGACGTATGCTTTAGTTTGAAGGCGAAAACGACATCTATACCACAGCACGTAGAAAAATATCAACTTTCCAGACATAACCATGCAATGGCTGCTTTCATCAATGTATCGAGAAGCCTACTGGCTCTCATATGTCGTTATCCAAGAAACAAAACTTCAAAAAGTTCTTCAAAAAGTTCTTCAAAAGTTCGTAGCCTATCTTCTAATCCTCAACAATAGAAGGAACACTTTCCAGGTTACGTATGCTAGATAATGTTACATTCACATACCTTAAAGGCATCGAAACGTCATTTTCCTCAACTCCCTATTGTCTTGAAGCAGCTTTTCTCACGTCTGCTTCTCCAGCACATCACTCAGGATCTAAATCCCCTCATGCACAAAGAGTGTGCCCTATCCAAAACGATCCGAACTCCTGTGGATCGGATTTGGATATAGATTGATCCGATCCATTGTCATCCTTAATGCCAATGATTCTTATACCTTACCCAAACGAGGCCTTAATATCTTAATTGTTTGAAAACCGTGCCCCTTTAATTATACCTAGGTCAGCACCCTGACAGTGTTCATGCTTGCTCCTTAGTAGCTCCGCCACTAACTAAACTAGTGAACACGACACTTTGTGCGTGAAATAGATGAAAACATAATATATCTCCTGCAAATCTCTATTTGTGCGACAAGAGTAAAAATGCTAGGGTGGAGCTACAGAGGGGCCATCGGTGCATGTGCCCCTTAGTTTCCGAAATCTTCACTAGTACTCTTAATCTTTTGATTGTTTAACTTGTTTAACATTCATACACCTAGACCAAATATACGTCAGTGCCCTAACCGCGTTCATTTATTTCCATTCATACCCTTGAGAGAAATTACAAACTTGACATTTTTTTGACACTTTTAAGTAGTTCCCCAACCATTATTTTATTACTATTACGCAGACATTCCAAGATATAACTTTCTCATCGTTCTAAATCAATTTGTGCGTCTCTTTCCAATCTCTGTCAATCAGAGCTAGAGGGTTATGCAGTTGAAAATGCAGTCTTCAACTGCTTAAAGTTCCTGGCTCCGCCACTGAGTAAATGTGACTTTAAAATATAAACTAACCTAAAGCACTCGGGTGTAATGAGAAGAAGATTAGAGCAGCAGCATGTTCAACTGCCTGCTAAACCAAGAATTCTCCAGACAAAGCTTCACAGGTTGGGTTCATCATCTAATCATAGCCCATCTACTCTCATTAAATTCCCACCCACAGCCCTATATTGGCTTTATCAAGCAACACCTAACCATTTACTTAGCAATGTGACAGATTTGGTTTCTCAGCTAGTTACTGGATATATATTTTTTTCTCATAATTAGGCCAGTATGAGGGCTCCTAAAGTGAGCAAAGCAAATGCAGAACATAACGAAATAGAAAGCTCGAAAAAGTGAGAACTTACGTACTAATGTGAGCCGACAGCCGTCGCTGACTTTAATCGCTGATTTGGATATAACATGAAACTGGTGAATCAAAAGAGATATCTAAGGAAAATATCAAACATAAGAAACTATCGCGAATTGACTAAGCAGAAGCAACATAACCCCCCCCCCCCCCCCCACACACACACACACACACTCCAGCTTTCTCTTGTTCTACTTTCCAGCTTCCACAAAAATATCGCAGAAAATGTCATATAATGAAATTGAGGTGTTGCCCACGCACGAATATGTTCCCACACCACTGACACAATTACTTGGCGGCTAGCGCCATAAAGTAGACATGACGCTGTAAACATCAAGACGCCAGCGGGAAGCTCAGGGTCGGCTCATCCCTACGGCCTAAGGCCTCAAATTTAGGAAAACTTGGTTTGAAAATGGATCAATTCAAAAATTCATTAGAAACTCGGCCAGGTTTTTAAATGAACATAGGGACTGCTAGTAAAAATTTCATTGAAATGGAAATCCTTGTTACTCCCTTTTTCAATGATAATGCCCACATAATGACTACACTCGAGCTGTTAGGTATTCAGTAACATATGCTTTCCTCTTACCATTTTACAAGTAGAAAGCCAATCAATAACATGTTCACGTAGATTTACCTCTAAAAAAAGAGATATTCGCTTGCTAGGTACTACCTTTGTTTCTTTTGTATCAGTCTAGTTCACTTTTTGTCACTATTTACTAGTTCACTTTGACCCGGTAATTTGATTAGCAAAAGAATACAAGAATTTGGTAATCTTTGTATGGTCCTGTAGAGTAAACTTTACTCTATAACACTTAGGAAAAATTGCCAAAAAATTACATATTTTTGCTATCTAATTCACCGAGTCAAAGCGATCCAGCTACAGATTGAAAAGTCAAACCAGGACGATATAGAAGAAACGGAGGTAGTATGCTGCATATGCCTATAGTTGAAGTGGTGAATCGCAGGGTGTGTCTCAACCAATCAGGTTGAAAGAAACCCGTGCCCAAATCCTCAATTTTTTATTGAGAACATGACTCCACGTAGCGACCCTAGGACTGTAAAGAAACTAGGGTTTGAGATTGAGAGAGTGGGAAGAAGATGAACAAACACAGAAGAGGGAAAATGAGAAAATGAAATTATGCTATTCATAATTGTCTTCATTACACTATTTATACTTCTGCTAATATTCCTAAGAAACTATCAATAATTTCTACTAATTACACAAACGACCCAATACTTTCTATAACTACAACTACTCATGACACAATGTTACTTAACAGCACCCCTCAAACAAAGCTCTTTTGTATCATCAAAGAGCTGCAGTTTGGACTTCAAAACATGGAACTGAGTATGATACAAGGCTTTTGTCATGATATATGCAATGATGTTGAGAAGAGACATGAGAGAGAGAGACGGCACCAGCTACCAACATTTCTCTAATGAAATGATAGTCTAATTCTATATGCTTTGTCCTGGCATGAAACACATGATTTGAAGCCAAAGCAATAGAGGACTTGTTGTCACAGAGAAGTTGAGGGACACCTGAAGAAGTGACACCAAGATCTTTAAGAAGAAATGTTAGCCACTTTACTTCACAAGCAAGAACCGCAAGAGCTCTATACTCAGCCTCTGTGGAAGACCTAGCAACAGTTGGCTGTTTCTTAGAGATCCAAGAAATCAAGATATGACCCAAGAACACACAATAACTAGATGTAGACCTCCTATCATTTCTACAACCAGCCCAATCTGCATCACTATATGCAGTGATGGACAAAGGAATATGTGAAGGCACAAACAATAACTTTGAATGCAAAATACCTCTAATATATCTCAGAGTCCTCTTTAATGACACAAAATCATCATGAGTAGGAGAGTGCATATGTTGGCAGAGCACATTGACTGCAAATTGAAGATCGGGTCTGGTAATTGTAAGATACTTAAGACCTCCAACCAGACTTTTGAAGAAGAACACATCAGTGTCAGATATACCAGCACTTGTGGAGTTGGACAATGCAGTAGATGAAGGAAGAACCACAGGAGTTATAACAGGCTTGTTGTCAAGAAGACCAGCTTTGTCAAGAAGATCTTGTGCATATTTTGTTTTATGAAGATACATTCCACCATTGGAATTCTTAGTAACCTCAATTCCCAAGAGTAATGGAGTTCTCCCAAATCTTTCAAAGCAAATGCTGATCTCATATTGTGCAATAATGTCCCAATAAACTATGAGTCACTTCCTGTGACTAGGATATCATCTACATAAATGAGCACAATTGTAGTATGTGTAGTTGTCTTGAGAACAAACAAAGAGGTATCAGCATAACTAGTCTTGAAACCTTGGTGAATCAGAAAAGTATACAACTTCTGATATCAGGCTCTAGGTGCTTGCTTAAGCCCATACAGTGACTTTTAGAGCTTGCACACAAGTGTAGGAAATTGAGAATGTACAAACCCCTGAGACTGCTTCATGTAGATCTCTTCAGTTAAGTGGCCATGTAAGAAAGCATTGCTGATATCCAGCTGCTTATTACACCACATGTGTGACAAAGCTAGAGTAAAAACCACTCTTACAGTGGGGTGTTTGGCTACAGAAATGAATGTCTCTGTGTAGTCAACACCAAACTCTTGTAAGTAGCCTTTAGCTACTAGCCAAGCCTTGTATCTGGCTATAGTACCATCAGCATTTCTCTTGATTTTGTAAACCCACTTAGCACCAATAGGTTTTCTAGTTGAAGGAAGAGGCACCAAAACCCAGGTAGTCTGATCAACTAAAGCAGTGTATTCATCCATCATGGCTTTTTTCCAGTGAGGACACTTAATAGCCTGACTGAAAGTACTAGGTTCAATGTCAGTGAAATTTGACACAGCTAGATGACATACAATAGAAGAAGGATGAGAAGAAGAAATGGAGGAAGAGGAAGATACAGTAGGAGATGGAGCAGTAGTGGGGAAGGGAATGGGGTGTTCAGGGATTGAAGTAGGAGCGGGAAGAGTGGTGGATTGAGACATGAATGGATTGGTGAAAAACTCATACACTTTGGACAGGGAATAGTGAACTGTAGTAGAAGTGGATGAAAATGTTGAAGAAAATGAATCAGAAGAAGGCTGGAAGGGAAAAACATGTTCAAAGAACTGGACATGTCTAGACACATACACTTTGTGAGAGGTGAAGTCTAAACATTTATAACCCTTAGTGGTGGAGCAGTAGCCCAAGAACACACACTTAGTGGATCTAGGTGCTAATTTGTGTGAAGTGTAGGGTTTTAGCCATGGAAAGCAAAGATACCCAAATGTCCTAAAACTGGTGTAGTCAGGAGATTTATTAAACAAAATTTCAAATGAAGACTTGTTCTGTAATAGATAGGACTGCAACTCGGGCGGGTTGGTCGGATTGGCACCCCTAACCGAGCCGAAGCCGAGTTCGGTCTAGGCTGCCCAAGCCCAGCCCAACCCGAGTTAAGAGCATTGCCGACCCGCCCGAGCCCAAATTCGTACAAATCAATTCGGGATCGGGCTGAATTCGGGCTAGTTCATTAAACTTTATACCTTTATTAATACATAAGAGAATAATAAATTGTTGGTAAAAAAAAGAAAATTTACTTGTTCAAAAACTAAAAATATGATTAAAAGTGCTAATAATAAAAATTAAAACAAACATGTTCGTCTTAGGTATGCTACATAATGATCTGAAAATGTAATATTTATAGGTGGTTGTCATGCAAATCGGGCAATTCGGGTTAGCCCGTCGTTTAATATTCGTGCCCAAGCTCGACCGTAATTGCAATTCGGATGGAGAATTTATGTCCAAGCCCGTCCAAATTACTAAAATTACATGTTCGGGCCCTATTTTACTTCGGGCTGGGCTCGGGTTGGTCGGGTTCAACCCGCCTAAGTTTCACCCCTAGAAATAGAGTTTTAGGAAGTCTATTTATAAGATAAGTTAGCAGTGACAACTGCATCAAGCCAGTAGGTCAATGGAACTTTTGAATGATGAAGTAGAGCAACAGCTACTTCAACGATGTGTCTGTGTCTTCTATCCACTCTCCCAGCTTGTTTTGGGGTATGTGGACAAGTGAGTTGATGAGTTGTCCCTTCATTTTGAAGATAAGAGGCAAACTCATGACTAGAGAAATCTCCACCATTATCAATTCTAAATGTGATGATAGTACTTTTGAATTGAGTGGAAACAAACTTGGTGAAATGTACATATGAAGTGTAAGATTCAGATTTAAATTTCAATGGATAAAGCCAACAAAATCTACTATTATCATCTATGAATATGAGATAGTATTTGAAGTTTTGACAATAGTTTTGAGGTGCAGGGCCCCAGACATCTGCATGAAAAGTTGAAAGGGATGTGTAGACTTAGTACTAGAGACAGAGAAAGGTAACCTGTGACTTTTAGCAACAGCGCAAGGTCCACACACAAAGCTAGATTGTAAACAAGAAATATTCAATACAGAAGACAATTGACTGAACACTCTATGACAAGGATGACCAAGTCTACAATGCCAAGTAGATGAATTCACTGCTTGAACATGAAGAGCAGCAGCATGAGAAGAAGGACTGGCACTGATAGATGAATAAGTAGGAGACATGGTGTACAACCCTTGCTCACAGGGGACCTTGTACAGAATACTCTTGGTAATGTTCTGCTGAATAACATAACCAAGAGCATTAAAGACAATGGTAGAATTATTGTCTTTAGTAAACTTAGAAACAGAAACAAGATTAGAAGAAAATGCAGGAGAGTGAAGTACATTCTTGAGATTAAAAACATGTAAGGGTGTAGGTAAAAGACCATTACCAGAGTGACTGATTGGTACTGAAGCCCCATTGCCAACTGTAACAGAAGAAAACCCAGCATAGGATGCCGCATCTGTCAAAGAGTTCAAGATGGAGGTGACATGCTAATTGGCACCACTATCAAGAAGTCATGGCTGATCAGCAGGAGGACAGGAGTATCCATGATAAGAACCATAAGATGATGGAGTAGCTGAGTTCATGGTACTAGCAGATTGAGCAACTGGAGCTGAGCTGTAGGAGGAGGGATAATGTGAGCCAATACTAGAGCTAGAAGGGAAAGAAAATGCAGGTGGCACCCCTCCTTGGTGATGATAAACAGCTGTGTGAGCTTGTGGTCTTGGTTTAGTAGCAGCAAACTGAGTGATGTTTAGTCTTTGACAACAATTAAGAGCACTGTGTCTTCCTTTACCACATATTTGGCAAACTATACTAGCACCATCACCTTTACCTCTGCCCTGAGGTCTGAAACTGGGAGAATGAAATGAAGATGGTTGAGCAGGAGCATAAGGTGGAACTGAGAGAATGCCACAACCAGAAGAAGGTTTAAACTGTCCCCTTCTTTTAGCCATGAACATTGCTTGGGGGTAGGACTCATCAAACTGTGCCATATTACTAACAGGATGAGCAGAGAGCTGCGTTTTGGACATTGATAGATGCAATTCTTCACTTAACAACAAGGCACTCAATTCTGGCACAGTAATAAGTGTGGATCTAGATCTAATTCCAGGCTTAAAATAGTCATAAGCAGGATACAAGCCTTTGAGAATATAGAGAACAAGATCTTCTTCAGGAACTACTTCATTTACTTGCAGCAAACTATCGGTGAGATTCTTAATTTTTTTCAGATAGGCTTCCATGGTTAAATCACCTTGAGTGATGGTGCACAACAATAGCTTCAATTGATGAACATGAGATCTTGACAGAGAAGCAAAAAGAGTCTCAACCAAATCGCAGTAGGTGAAGGTAAGTGAAGAATCAATGGTAACACAGTAGGCGAAATAGACGCAATTAAACAACTCTTCAAGTGTTGATTGATAACTCTGTATTAGAGTTATATTTCTTACACAATTTGCTATCGTTTTGTGAGATTTCCGGGTAGAATATGTTAGCTTTACACTATGAACTTGAGGAAATTTAGTAAGTGTATCTTTGAGCGATAACTTGTAAATCATAGCGTTTCTCATATTATTTCATGTATTTTTGTCACGTTTGATCGCACGGGTTGTGTTTCGTGTTGTTTTGGCAGGAAACGGAGCTTGGGAGATGAAGCGGCAAGGAGAAACAAGCTTGGCAGATTCATCGGGAGCTAAAACGATGAAGAAATCTTGAAGAAACAGTGAAAATACATGAAGAGGGGAGGCAAATGCAATTTAATGAAGTTTCTGTAATGGCACTTTAACCCCCTAGATGAAAAATGGCCAAACACTTAGTGAAAATTTGGTGGCCATACGTGAGAGCAACTCACTGGAAGTGTAGGATCACAAAAGGTGATCCTACAATCACAAGATCACCCACAAGACCACAATGTGATCCTAGGATAAAAAAAAGGTGATCCTATGATCACAAGATCAAGTGCAAGACCAGATCTAGGATCAAACGTGATCCTACAACCACAATGTGATCCTATGATCAAAAATTGTGATCACAAGATCACAATACTTAAAAAAATAAAAGAACGAGGCTCTTTTATTAAGGGGACGCACGGGAAAAAAAAAAGAAAGAAAAGAAAAAGACTCACGCAAGGAGAAGGAGAGAGGAGGCTAGGTTTCAAGAGGAGGGCTCCTCCATTGAAGATCTAAGTTTTTCTTCTTCTTCTTCCTCTCTCAATCTTTGTATGGAGAAATTTGTAAGTTTTGTTTGGTTGATTATTCTTAGCTAAATACTTTGCTAGGCATCTCTACGAGAGCCTAGGGTTCATGTAGACGATGGAGTTTCTGGATTTTTAATCTTTGTTTCATGCTATTGATTTCTCCTTATTGAATTGATTGTAGTTCTTGATTCTTGTTAACGATTCTAGCCTATTGACACGGTTAGAGTAGGAATTGCTAATCAAAGAACTAGGGTTTCTTCATTAGGATGAATCATGCTTAAAAGTTAGTTTTATTCCAATTCAATTGTTCATAATCTATGCTTAATTCTTAATGGGGATGGAGTAATTAACCGGAACCGTTAGTTGGCTAGTGAAGTGCGCGACAGTGACTTTAACTAGCTAGGTTGAGATATGAGCATCAATCCAGAATCACCGAGACCGGTAGGAGAAGTGAGTAGGATTGGCTAGTGTGGGTAGGTTCGGTAGGATTATTCAACTGTTCCGTGAAACGGTGGACCGACAGGACCCGTCATCGTGCCAGTAGATGACCTGCTAGAACGGACCGGTAGATAACATGAGACCGAGAGGAGATTGTATTCTACCGAGATGTAAAATGACATGAGACCGATAGGAGATTGTCATAGCCTATTACCCGGATTGATTAGAATAGGATTAACGTGTTACATAGTTGAACCAGAAATCGTCTACAACCCTAGGTGATCTAGAGATCGCCTAGTTTCTCAATATCTATTTATTAATAATAAAAAAATACAAAAATATTAGATTAGTTGTTATTTCAATTCTTAAATCAATTAACTCTTTCCTCCTGCACCGTACTCTAAATTAAATAACTAATTAAATAATCTCAAGCATGTCCTCGTGGGATCGATAACTCGGGGTTGAAATACCACCCCTATATTACTTGACCGAGCACTTTCGCATACGCGTTAGGAAATCGCGTCATTGATCCATAGATTTCCAAGAAACATACGAAGGATTTTAAGAAACCTGACCAGTAGTAGAGACAAATTCAGGTGCCGGAGAAGGAATTTTACCAGTGACGAAGTCAAGAAGATCATTCGCAACCAGTACCGTCAAGCTGAGCACGCCAGACGCTGTAATTTGTAGAATCCAACTTGATCTGAATAAGCGATCGGAGATTGGAGATGAGAAACACAAGGCCAGTCGGAAGCGACACAGGCAAATTGAGGAGTGGCGACGACGGATCCATGGAAACACAGACAGAAGACGATCGGAGATGTAACCGGCGACGAGCCTCTCTGGCTCTGATGCCATGTCAAGAAACTAGGGTTTGAGATTGAGAGAGAGGGAAGAAGATGAACAAACACAGAAGAGGGAAAATGAGAAAATGAAATTATGTTATTCATAATTGTCTTCAATTACACTATTTATACTTCGGCTAATATTCCTAACAAACTATAAATAATTTCTACTAATTACACAAATCACCCAATACTTTCTATAACTACAACTACTCATGACACAATGTTACTTAACAAGGACTCTAGCTCTTAGCCAGCTAAGCTATGCCTCGGAGGCTTCCTACTACATTTTCATTCATCCAGAGAACACCAAAATGACATGCAGCATTTATAGTTATAACTTATTAGGTAATATTAGGTAAGTTAATTACCTAATACGTTAGTTACCTAAATAAGTTATAACTGCAAATGTTGCATGTCAGATACCCTATCGTATCGGATACAATTATAGTCGCTAGTTCTGTGTTGTGTTGGTTATTCACCTATATTGGCATGTGAGTGGAAAGACCTTGCACCGTTCTTCTGCTCGGCTGCGCGACTCTACCTTCCCCTTTGCTTCGAATAGAACCATGTTCGTCCATCTGACTTATCTTGGGTCCATGAACAGAACCTCACAATTTACGTTTTGTACTTTGCATTAGCTTCCTTCACCGAAGTAAAGTACCCATGAAACTTCATTTTTTAGTTACTCAATTCGAAATTTTCCAATATGACACTAGTTTGGTACATTTGGCGGAACATGAATCTCTGTCTGTTAAGGTTTTCGATAGTGATGAATCTATGTGCACACCACGTGTTAGGTATACTTATGTGTCATTGGTAATTAGGTTTTTTCCATTCTTATTTAAGTCCCGCCCTCCCTCCCCCTCATCACAACCAAACCATTTATCATATTTTCAATACAACTGCATTTGTTGTGTGTTATCTATCAATACAAACTGCAGGATGAAAATGGATTCGATGATGCGCAAATTCCTAAGAAATATGCTCCTAAAGATCATCATGCCTTCAGGACCGCCGAATTCCGACGCTGGATATAACTCGGATTTCAACGACGCGAGTTCAACCGAAGATCTGCCGGAGGATGTCAAGGAAGGGCATTTCGTGGTACACACTGTGTACGGCGATGAAAAGAAGAGGTTTATTCTAGACATGAATTATTTAGCTCACCCGGGTTTCTTGAAGTTGTTGAAGCAAGCCGAGGAAGAGTTTGGATTTCGGACGGAAGGCGTCCTTGCTGTCCCTTGTAGGTCCTACGAGCTTGAGAGGATAGTCGACGGCAGAAAAGTGAAGAAATACCATCCATGATCTTGTGTCTTTTTCAAGACTGTCTTATGTTTTCCTCCTAGTATAATGTAAGTATATTTGGGGGGAAATGTCTCTTATGTGCGCCATCCTCCGCCTCTTTTTGTGTTTCTGTGTCATATCTGTAACATCTGTAACTCGCCCTTGATGTACCATAGAGAACCCTCCCTACATTTTGGGAAGTGGAACACCTAGTACAAGGTTACGTGACATGGTACCCCTGTCTCAACCTGAAACAGTTGTACGTTTCCTCTATTGATTATACATTTACTGGTTCCTCAATCTTTTTCACTCCCATATGATATGGTAGTGTTATATAGGTGATTCAAACACAATAGCTTTGGATTTGTTTTTAGTGCATGTGAAACTAAGGATAACTTCCCGTGCTCCTATGTGTTCGGGGCGGTGGTCAGACTTGACTACTCTTGCTTTGGCAGCAAGCAAGTAGTCTTAGTTAGGAAATAAACAAATAAGGCAAAGTCAGCCACTAGGGAGTATCTTTGGCAATTGGGGCGGTGCAGTATCATGGTGCATTTAAAGGACTCTTGTCCTTTAGTTTTTTGACGGGTCAATAGCAACACAATACATACGGGTAGATTAGCTAGTAGTTTCGTGATCTTTTCTTTTTCGTGTGTGTTCGTGATTGTAATCGGGTTGTTTCAAGTTTTTTGTTTCTCTCAATAAATCGGGTACGGGTTGTGGAGTAGCTAGTATTAAAACTAGCGATCCACGTTAAATTTTTTGTCTCTCGTTCTTTATTTTCGTTTATCGTTCTTGCTTGATACCCGGATTCTTAACAAACTGGTATCAGAGTCTGGTCAGGATAGGGTTTCATGAAGAAACGATGTCGGGTACTATGAAGATCGAGAAGTTTAGTGGGAGAAACAGTTTGAGTCTGTGGCAGATCAAGATGAAGGCGTTGTTGAAACGCGACGATCTTTGGCTGCCTCTGGTGTCCAACAAGGGCAACGTGGACACAACCACATCGGCGTATCTGAAGATGGAGGAGAAGGCGCACACAACAATCAAGTTGTGTCTGACGGACTACGTGATCACCGGTGCCGCAGATCAGGAGAAGGCGGCTGCTTTGTGGGTCAAGTTGGAGGAGCTTTACAGGAAGAAATATGTGGCAAACAAGTTGATGCTCAAGCAACGGCTATTCGGGTTGCGAATGTCTGAAGGTACGCAAATTAGTGATCACTTAGATATTCTAAACACTATTCTTCCTGAATTGCGTAATAGTGAGGAGAAAATAAGTGATGAGGACGCAGCCTTAATTCTGTTGGTGTCGGTACCTCCATCGTACGAGGGTTTAGTGCAATCTTTCATTGGTGGGAAAGATACGATAACCTTAGAAGAGGTTAGATCGGCTCTTCACACCAGGAGTCTGAGGCACAAGGCTGCAGGTCAGGGTTCAAGTGACCATTATGTGTCTGGTTTAATGGTCAAAGCAGGAAAAGGTAAGGGATACAAGAGGTTTGCAGGATCCAGCTTATCACAAGACGTCTGTGCCTACTGTAAAGAGAAAGGTCACTGGAAAAGGGAGTGTCCCAAGAAGAACCAAACAAATCTGGTTCTAGGTGGAGGGACCTCCTCCGAGGACGACCTTCTTCTCTGAGCCCCTTGGGGGCGATTCTGGGCTCCTGGCATAAAGCATCTGGCGCATGAGATTTCTGGCACGCGAATCGGGTTTTGGTTCTAGGCGCTAAAATATTTCTGGCGCGCACTTGGGTTTCGGGCGCATCAAAGGCATACGAGGCGCATCTGGCATGACAATTTGTGGCACTCGTCGTCGGTGCATCTGGTTTGGACGGCATCTGAGCACTTGTCATGGTGCACTGGTTCTGGCGCTTTTTGGAGCGCATAGAGAATAAATTCGGTCCTGATTTCTCAGTGTATGTATTCGAGTCTGGTTCTAGGTGGAGGCGTGCTCGTTTCAGATTCAGGGAGACGCATCCGGTTCAGGTTCTTGTTCGAGAGAAGCATTGGTTCTGGTTGTTAGGGTGTTCGAATCAAGGTGGAGATTTGTTAGATAGGTGATTCAAACACAATAGCTTTGGATTTTTTTTTAGTGCATGTGAAGCGGAGGATAACTTCCCGTGCTCCTATGTGTTTGGGGCGGTGATCAGACTTGACTACTCTTGCTTTGGCAGCAAGCAAGTAGTCTTAGTTAGGAAATAAACAAATAAGGCAAAGTTAGCCACTAGGGAGTATCTTTGGCAATAGGGGCGATGCAGTATCTTGGTGCATTTAAAGGACTCTTGTCCTTTAGTTTTTTGACGGGTCAGTAGCAACACAATACATACGGGTAAATTAGTTAGTAGTTTCGTGAGCTTTTCTTTTGCGTGTGTGTTCGTGATTGTAATAGGGTTGTTTCGGGTTTTTTGTTTCTTTCAATAAATCGGGTTCAGGTTGTGGAGTAGCTAGTATTAAAACTAGCGATCCACGTTAAATTTCTTATCTCTCGTTCTTTATTGTCTTTTATCTTTCTTGCTTGATACCCGGATTCATAACAAGTAGTAGGATGATGTTTACTGCCATAGAATTATAGTATACTCTTTTAGCCAGGGGGTGCAGAATTTTGGCACAGTGTGGGTTAGACTAGACTATTATGGTGATTTAGATAGTTTTGTTTTAATGAATAAAGTTAAGCAGTGACCGTTTGGGTTAGAATGAATTACATGCACAAAATACGAGGTAAATTGTAACATCAATAAATTGGATGAGGTTGTGGCATTAGCCCTCACCGTTCACCATAAAGATCCGTCCAGGGCCGGCTCTATGGTAAAGCAGCCGGTGCGGCCGCTTTAGGCCCCCGTGCCAGCAGGGCCCTGTCTTATAATAATAGTTAGGCTCATCACATTGTATTTATGTACATTAAAATAATGTACATTAAATATTTTAATGTACATTCATGATGAATTCTACATTGGTTTGGTGGTAATTAAATTTTTTACCACAAATTTGACACAAGTTCAAATCTCCTTAATGATGTATGTGAAGATTTTAATTTTAAAATGTATAAAATTATAAAGCTATTGACTACTAATTAAATCGACACAATCTATTCTCTGTATTGAATGACATATTCTGTTATACAAAATTATTGCAAGTCTAATTGTTTATTAAAAAACTATTTTATGTGTACATTTTTCTCTTTGGGGCCTCAATTTTACTACCCGCTTTAGGCCCTCAATTGTCTTGGGCCGGCTTTGGATCCGTCTATACATTTAGTTATGAACTATTAGAAAACGAATGCGGAATCACAAGAAGTGTGATGAGAGGAAGAACACGATGAGAACAACACAAGAATTAACGTGGTTCACTAGTTTTTTAGGCAAGCTACATCTACGGCCAAAACGAACCATTTTATGATGAGAACTCCATTACAATCAACCACACTATGTAAGTCTCGACCCTAGGTCCTTATATAGGCCTAGGATACTGGCTTGTGCCCAAAGAAACATTCCAAAATTGAACAAGGAAACAACGAAACCGCCCCAACCCAGAGTGTTCGTACGAACACCCGAAGTGTTCGCACGAACAATGTTCGTACGAACATTTTTGGTGTTTGCACGAACAGTAACAGAAACCCAGTTTTGCGTCGTCGTTCTTCTTCCTTGCTTTGCCAATTGCTTTGCCGCTTCGTCCAAGTGTTGTCAAGGTACTTTGAATCACCAAAAACATAACAAATCTTCACATTGATTCAAGTACCCTAGCAACCAATCCAATGCTCTAATCAACCCAATCAACCGATAGAATATATTCTCAAATCTGTGGTACTGAAATACATCCACTATGCGCCACAACAAGCGCGTCATTATGTCTCAACAAACATACTTGTGTGTCTCAATCAACACACCTCTAATGCACCATGACACAATGCATCTCCCCAACATTAGGGTTGTAAAGAAAAGCAAATAAATCGGTCAAATCGACTGAACTAAACCGAAATGCTTGGTATTGGATGATTTTTTTGGATGTTCGGTTTATCAACGGTTCAATTTTTCACAAACCGGTCTATTTGGTTTAGTTTTTGGTTTGTAAAAGTATCTCACTGCACCAAACCGAGCCGAACCGATATATGTTTAATGTACTTTTACTACAATGTATATTGCGTAGATTATATTAAATAGTCTAGAAAATAGAAACACAAGTAGATAGGTTCAATAAAAATGACTGTATTAATATTTATCTTCTCCATTTCTCTCACTTTTCATCATATTTTTCTTTCTAAAACGCCAGTTGTGCATATTTTTTTAAGTCTATATAATTTATTTTTCACTCAAAACTATAAATTTGTTGACAAAGTACTATTATAATATTCATTCGATGATTTTTACGCAAACTGACCGCACCGAACCGAACCAAACATATGGATTTCGATTTGGTTTGGTTCGGTTCATCCTTTCAAATGGTGTGGTTTGGTTTCAAAATTATTAAACCGATATATTCGGTTCGGTTTATGGTTTTAGCGAAAATTGTACCAAACCGAACCGCTTACACCCCTACCCAACGTCGTTACAATGACACTTAATGACAAAAGTGTCTATCGATCAATTAATGTCATGTCAATTGCACCGTCAAGAACGGCACCAAGATGCAAATCGAGACGCGCCCAATAACGTGCCAACACATAATGCATGCCCAATAACATGCAACCAATCCAATTCGCGTGTAACAAAACACACGCCCATGCTCCTATGCCTGGAGTCCAAGCTTGCACAAGAGAGCTAGAGAACATAGCCGTCCTCGGAATTCGCCCCTCCACCTTGAACTGCAGCATATGCGGATTCTTTGTTCTTGGGACAATTCCGCTTCCAATGGCCCTTCTCACAACAAAACGCTCTAACGTCTGATGGTAAGTCGGATCTTCCATAGTTCTGATTTCTACCCTTACCCTTTCCTCCCGAACGAACTTCCTCTAGGGTTATCGTCTCCTTCGCAACAAAAAACGATTGGACGAAACCGGAGGTAGAGACACCAACAATATCAAGGTCGCATCAACATCACTCACAGTCTACTCACTATTTTTCAATTCAAGCAAGATAGTGTTGAGATTGTCTAGGTGATCACCAATATGCATATCTTCAACCATTCGAAGACCGAATAACCGCTGCTTCAACATCAACTTGTTGGCCACAGATTTATTTGCGTAGAGATCCTCCAACTTCTTCCATAAGCCAGCTGTCGAGGTCTGATATGCGATTCTAGTGATCACGTCGTCCGCGAGGCACAACATGATCATCGAATGCGTCTTCTCCTCCATCTTCACAAAATTTGGTGTGGTCTTGTCAATGCGCGATTTGTTAGCTAGTGGAAACCATAGATCTTGTTGCTTCTACAAAACACGCATCTTAATTGGCCACAAGCTAAACCCATTCTTCCCATCAAAACAATCAATCTTCATAATTTTCGACATCATTTCCCACAAACCCGAGATCCAACAACCTGACTTTGATACCACTTGTTAGAAAACGAATGCGGAAGCACAAGAAGAGGGATGAGACGAATAACACGATGAAGAACAACGCAAGAATTAATGTGGTTCACTAGTTTTTGAAGCTAGCTACATCCACAGTAAAAACCAACCAATTTATTGATGAGAATTCAATTACAATCAACCACACTATGTAAGTTTCGACCCTAGGTCCTTATAGGCCTTGGATACTTGCTTGTACCCAAAGAAACATTCCAAAATTGAACAAAGAAACAACGAAACCGCCTCAACCCATAGTGTTCGCTTGAACAGTGTTCGTACGAACACTTTTGGTGTTCGCACGAACAGAAATCCAATTTTGCGTCTTCGTTCTTTCCTTGCTATGCCAATTGCTTCGCCGCTTCGTCCAAGTGTTGTCAAGGTTTTGAACCCCCAAAAACATAACATTAACAATTTGGTTGTTTTGGCTACATTTGTGATTTCGGTTGAGTTTGGAACTAGGGATTTTCAAATTGGTAGATGATTGGTGTCGGATGGAGCTGATATGCGGTTTGGCAATCTAACGTCTCAATTGTCTCACTTAAATTCTTACTCTGATAAATAGAGTATATTTGCTAGATGGACTTGATTTATAGGTAATTATATACATAAAGATGGGTTAACAAAATAACAGCTACAATTGCGAAGTCTAAGCAAGATAAGAGACTAAACTGCAAGAAACAGGCTGGAAGAACAAAAACAAAAATGACGACTTTGAACTACGCAACACATTTTGCCTATTTGTGAGATGCTACTTGTTAAGTGTGAAGACTGTTTTGTAACCTAGTCTATAGTAGAAGGGCTTATAAGCAATTCATGTATTACTATCTTTATATAAATTAACCTAGCTCTAGGGTTAGGGTAACACATCACACATAGAGAGGCTGAGAGATCTGATTGTATTTTTCATTCATTCATCATAGTGAAGTGGGCGTGGACCGTGGATGTAGCCAATTTGGTGAACCACGTAAATCGTCGTGTTCTTGTTCGTGTGATTTCGTTTTGCTTTTTGTTGCGTTGTTAAATCGCTCCAAGTCGATCCTAACAACTGGTATCAGAGCCTGGTCAGAATCGTGTAGAGGATTGAAGAAAACAAATACTTTATTGCTGGTTTATTATTTTAATAAAATGAATTGTTGGTTAGGTGAATCTGCCGACCCAAAGTGTTGGTTGGGTTCCTTTTCTTTTTTTTTTCGTCAAGTTGTGAGAGGAAGAGTAGCACGTGGTGTGCTAGCTGGAGAAAAGAAAAGATCACAAGCTGCTGCTCTTGGGAAAAGCAATCTGGTGCTTCTCGCACACGTTGCTGCGTAGTGCTCCGATCGCGCTTATTTGGTCCAAAATTGTTTTGGACGTATCTCGACATCTAGGAATCCGATTGACTTGAAACATGAGTCAAACTAGGGGTTTTTGGACATTCCGGATCTGTTGGTCAGGTTGTCTTGTTGAGATTCTGAACGGTTTGAGTGGGAGTGATGGGGGACGACGGAAGATTCAAGACTGAGAAATTCGACGGGACGAATTTCAGCCTATGGAAGATGCAGATAGAAGACTATTTGTACCAGAAGGACTTGTACTTTGCGTTGGGCGGAGTTGAGAAAAAACAAGCGAAATTAAAGACGAACAGTGGAAGATTCTGGACAGAAAAGCTCTAGGACTTGTGAGATTGAGTCTCGCATCGTCATTTCTGTTCAATGTGTCAAAAGAAACGACGACGAAGGGTTTGATGGATGCTCTTTCACAGATGTATGAGAAACCTTCAGCAGCGAACAAGGTGTTTCTCATGCAGAAGCTCTTTCACATGAGGATGGTCGAGAGTGGTAATGTTTCCCAGTACCTGAAAGAATTGAACATCGTCATAAGGCAGTTGGAATCCGTCGGGATTATATGCTTTGATGATGAGATAAAGAACTGTTGGTTCTTTCCGGGTTACCCAAGAGTTGGGGTGGCGTAGTGACTGCTGTGAGCAATTCTGCTGGAAAAGAGAATCTCGGGTACGACAACGTGGTGAGCACGGTACTCGGTGAAGAGATGCGCAGGAAGAGCAGTGGATCTAGCAAATCCTCTGATGGTGCGCTATATGTCGAGCAGAGAGGGATATCAGCAGATAGGAAGAACGGAAACAAGGGTCGTGGTCGATCTAAGTCAAATTCAAGGTGGAAGAAAAAGGACATTAAGGACATCGATTGCTAAAACTGCGGTGACAACGGACATTTTTCAAGGGAGTGCAAGAATCTGTGCAAGAAGAAGTCAGACAACCACAAAGGTAATGATTCTATTAATATTTATGAAAGTAATCAAGAGCATTAATATTATCTGTATCCTCAAAGAAGGATGTGTGGGTGGTCGATTCTAGTGCTTCGTTCCATGCGACAGGTAGAAAGGATATTCGTCATAATTACGTGCAAGGTGACTTCGGGAAGGTGTATCTCGGAGACGGTGAAGCATGTAAGATTGTAGGGAAGGGAGAAATCCAGCTGAACTTGGATAATGGAACAACTTTGCAGTTGATTGATGTCAGACATGTCCCGATGTTGAAGAGAAATCTTATCTCAGTAGGCCAGCTTGCAGCATCAGGTTGCAAAACTACTTTTGGAGTTGAAACCTGAAAAGTAACAAGAGGATCTATGGTGATCGCTCACGGTAAGAAGGATGGTACCTTCTATGTGACTTCAGGAACTGACAGTAACATAGCTGTCGCGTCTTCTGATATTGGCTGAAACGACCCGGGATCTCGGTTCAGGGTTAACGCGACAATCGGTAACCAAAAGTAGATTATTAACTATTAAGTTTACATTTCGGTTAAAGTACATTACAAAATCTCGATAATAAGTACAATTTAAAACAAAACATTTGTGATCTACTAAGTGATCTAACTTAACTAAACTTCTTCGTCTCGATACGCGTTCCCAACCCCACCTTGAGTGATGACCTGTGGTTTTAAAATGGCAAAAGCCGACGCAGTTTTGAAGAAAAATAATTAGTAAAAACTGAGTAAATACACACTACGACATGTAAAGCAACGAGTGGCACGGAAGCATGAGTTGAAGCAAATAAAGAGATTTGAAAATCAATGAGCAAAAGAGTTGGGAACAATTCGGAACAATTATGAGTAATCGCGTAGCGAGAACCATCATCTTTAAAACATTTATAAACCACAAGTAGTCAACATATTCTTAAACAAGTAGAATATGAACAGTAAACAAGTTCATTTGAACTTATAACAATATTAATTCACGAGGAGCATATGCTTTTCAATTCATTTCATTAGATTAGGCAATCAAGAGCCACAAACAACATTAATAAGTAGTCAATTTTTAATTTCGACTTCAATCAACAGTTTAATTTAGCTGAGGCGTGTCAAGAGCCACCAGCAGGATCGATGTAAACAGAGGGATCACAAAATAATCACTAAGGGTTCCTTCTAGGGTCTATCAAACCCTATTTCACCCGAGCGTTAAGGAAGCCCATTCGTCAACCCCGCTCACAACATTAGCTAAAAGGCCTTAAGTGTCGACACCCCTATACCGTAGTGACCCTTACAAGTATAAGTAGCACTCTATAGCTCTATAAACCCCTTGGCCTCAATATCTTGATACATTTTGGCTCATCGGGGGCGGATTTTTGAACATTGACGTTCTATCCAATAATAAGAAGCATTGCTTCAATGGTCTTAGCCATAAGAAAATGGAGGATCGCTTGATGCCTCCCATTAATAATAGTACTCTGTACATCGTCCGAAGTCTATTAGAGGTATTTTATTTCTTCTCTTTCACATAAACAGAATCATAATATCAACACTTCGCAAGTAATTTCCGCGAGTTCTCAAAGGAGATAAATAAAATAGTTTAACAACTTTCGAGTCGAAAACATGCATTCTCATACTATTTCATATAGCCAACATTCATTTGAACATTAAACGCAAACACACATTTTGATATGAAAAGGCCGTACATATGTACTTACCTCTGAGCCATGAAAGGCGCAACGCAAAGCTAGCACTCCTACAACTCTCGTCTCACATTGGATCCGGGTCTCACAGTCAACGCAGCAGCACAAATACGTACGTCTACTTGGTACGAGCACAACTGGATATAAACAATTCAAGTATACAGTCTATTAGCATTTACCCTCTATATGAGGTTGTATGCAAGAATGCAATGGAAAGCGGGTCATGTAAGATAAATGACTAAAACGCCCCTCATACTCCAAAACTGTCTAGTTGCCCGGTCCTCAAATTATACTCATATTGGCCCAAAAACATGTAAGAATGACTCTAAACTCTTCCATATGTACTTAGCATCGAAATCTACAACTTTCAATAAATTGCACTTAGGCCCCTAAAGTTTGGTAAAATTGTAAAAAGACCCCCCACCATTGATTTGATAAATCCCGATTCAAATACTTCCTTCTTGAGACTTCAAATATCCTTCTAAGTAAAATTTTTAGCCTCAAAACATTAAATTAGTTCAAGTGTGAAGTTTTAATTAAATGCACGTAGGCCCCCGAAGTTTAGTAAAACTACAAAAAGACCCCAACCTTTGACTTGGTTAACCCTAGCCCAGAATTACATACAAGTACTCCAAATAAGCATACAAGACATGCTGACAAACTCCAAGTTACTAAACTAATCTCAATTCAAAGTTTAAGTGAAATTACTATTTTGCCCCTCCTATTCAGTTCAGTCAAACTAGGGTTTTTGAAAAGTCAAACTTGGTCAAACTTGATATTAAGTCTCAGAATGTGAATACGAACAAGTTTCTTGAAGAATGCTAAGGCCAAAAATGTCATTTAGAGTGAGAAAATTGAAAGTCAAAGATACGGTGAAATCATCTCAACTAGTCAACTTTGGAGCTGATTTGTGGTAAAATGAGGGAGAGTTTGGGAAATATGAAGGTGGGGTGTTGAAGAGGGTATTCCAAGCTTTCCAGAACATATTTGAACTCCTAGAAACTATAAGTATACAAAGAGATCGCTAGTCAAAGTTGGACAAAAATTCCGAATCAACACTTAGTAAAATTCAAGAAAGTTTATTAAGTTCAAACTAGCAACTTTAGGCTTGATTTGTGAGAAATCCGTTACAAATTTGAACATGACCCAGAGACGATGATTTGAAGTATTATGTGCCATCTTCACGTAGGAGAAAGAAACACAAGATTTCATTAAGAATTGATGGAGTTGTAATCGTTTCAAAATGATTGCTTCAATTCAACTTCAACACTTAGAAAATTCTGAGTTGTTTTGCTAGCGAAGAACATAACATTGCAGCAACTTTGGAGCCAAAATCAGAGGCTTTAGAGATCAAATTTGACCAAGAAATCAACACAAAAGTTTTAGCCAATTCTCCAAGGATTCCAAAAAGCTAAAGATCATTCAAAACGGACCATAAACGAAGAAGATACAAGCATTCAAAGTTGACATTTTTTTCATGTTAAGAACAGCAACTTGAAGAACGAATTTTTCTATCCAACTTTAGGCTCAGATTCAAGGGTGTTGGAGGCCGAATTGAAAGAAGAAATCAAAACGAAACATGTAGACGACATACCCAGGAGTATACAGGAAGAAACCGTGCATGATTTGGGTAAGAAACGAGTGAGATATATGCCCAAGAACAGGGCAGCAGAGTCATCGGAAAAACACATAAAACCGAATCAAATCCCGATCAAATCTTGACATAGCATGAATCTGGGCAGGTTAAGATGATCAATATGCATTCTACATGTAACAAGGATCATGGGTATGTGAAAAGCATCAAAAAAGAGTGAGAAATGAGGGAGATACCCAGTTTCCGGCGAGGTCGGCGGCTATGGCAGATTCCGGCGACCCGCCGCTCGAATTCCGGCGATTGAGCGTGTACCCAGGAGCTTCTGGGTTCGCCTGAGTTGTCCACGAACATCTGCGACCTCGGAGCAACCAACGGGAGGGAACGTATGGCCAAAAACGAAGAGAACCGCCATCGCCGTCGCTTGCCGGTCGTCCCCGTCAGGTTTCAAGCCCAGAATCCGGCGGAGTTGAAATCCGGTGAGTTACGGCTCAATTTTGGGCATCCTAGCTTCGTCTTCACCTCGCGAACCCAACGGAACAAGAATTATACATTGAGAATCAACGGATAGAGAGAATTGAAGGGTTGAAGGGTTAGGGTTCTTCGTGTTCAAAACGGGTTTTCGACGTCGTTAGTAGATCATTCGACGAATTGGTTGGGGGCTTTTACTCCCCTGTTCGTGGGGAATCTCCCACCATAGCAGGTCGGGGAGAGAGAGAAGAACGGAGGAGATGCAGTGGTGGTGGTGGTTCCATGGTGGTTCCTTTGTGGTGGGAGGAGGAAGAAGATGAAAGTCATGGTTTTGGTGATGAAACTGATTCTAAATCAGTGAGTAGGGAGGAAAGATGAGAGAATTTCACATCAAGGGGCATGTGGCACATATGCACAAGAAGAATGACATGTGGTGGTCATGCACTAGGGGGTAGGGTTTGAAATTTTCAAAAGATTAGGGTGTGTATGTGATTGTGAAGAGATAGAGTACACATTAGAACTAGAGGTTTTACTTACTTTCGGCGAATTGCACAACCACCCCAAATATCTCTAGTGCCTCAAAATCATTCGAACAACTTCCGAATATTGCTAACACTCCAAAATTCCAACTTTAAGTCGTGACAGACTATTTACAAAATGGCCCCCAAAGTCCGGATATTGCTCTAAGAACTCTCTCGGGAATTAGGGGTGTTACATTGGCGCACGTACCTGGCACCACAGGCTAGGACACATGAGTGAGAAGGGCATGCAGATAATGCTCAAAACAGGCAAGCTCAAAGGTATGAAGGAACTTGATCTCGAGTTTTGCGAGGATTGTGTCTACGGGAAGAAGAAGAGAGTTAACTTCACCAAAGTTAGCCGCGGTAGAAAGCTCAACAGGTTGGAGTTAGTGCATACAGATGTATGGGGTCCAGCAAAGGTAGCTTCTAACGGAGGTGCGTCTTACTTTGTTACTTTTATTGATTATGCCACTAGAAAACTATGGGTTTACTTCTTAAAGAACAAATCAGATGTGTGTGATGTGTTCAAGAAGTGGAAGACTACTGTTGGGAATGAGACAGGTCAGAAACTTAAGTGTTTGAGATCTGACAATGGTGGCGAGTATTGCAGCAACGAGTTTGAGGAGTTCTGCTCTGAGAACGGCATCAAGAGACAGAAGACAATTCCAAACAAGCCTAGACAGAATGGGGTTGCAGAGCGCATGAATAGAACACTCACTGAGCGTGCAATGTGCATGAGGATACACGCTGGATTGCCTAAGTCATTTTGGGCTGAGGCAGTGAACACAGTTGCATACTTAATCAACAGAGGTCCATCGACAGCATTAGATTTTGGATTGCCTGAGGAGGCTTGGACAGGAAAACAGGTATGTTTGTCGCATTTGATAACATTTGGATGTACCGCTTATGTTCATGTTGATGCAGAACAGAGGTCCAAGCTAGATCCTAAATCGAAGAAGTGTGCGTTTATCGGATATGGCATTAACAGTTTTGGCTATCGATTTTGGGATTTCGATAAGCACAAATTTTTTAGAAGTATGGATGTGGTATTTAACGAGTCAGTTATGTACAAGGATTGGGAAAGGGGACAGGTTTCAGAACAGAAGGAAACAGTAGAGCTTGAGATTGGAGATGTCCAGCCACAAGTTGAAGCCCCTGCTCCAGTACAAAGTTCAGAAGTTGAAGCGGTTGCTCCAACACGAAGAGTTTCAGGAAGGTCGACTAAAGGTCATACTCCAGCTCGTTATTTGTCATCACTGTCATATCTTTTGCTCACAGATAGTGGTGAACCCGAGAGCTTCGAGGAAGCAGTTCAGAGTGAAGCCAGAGTTAAGTGGTAGCATGCAATGAATGATGAGATGCAGTCTCTCTACTCCAACAAGACATGGGATCTTGTGGAGTTGCCCCGAGAGAAGAAGGCTTTGCACAACAAGTGGGTTTACATACTTAAGGAGGAGCATGATGGATCAAAGAGGTACAAGGCTACACTGGTGGTGAAAGGATTTCAGCAGAAAGCTGGCGTAGACTTCACTGAAATCTTCTCTCCAGTTGTGAAGATTTCCACCATCCGCACGGTACTTAGTATTGTGGCAGTAGAAGATTTGCACCTTGAGCATCTAGATGTCAAGACAGCCTTTCTACACGGGGATTTAGAAGAAGACATCTATATGGCACAGCCACAAGAGTACAAAGCAGCAGGTAAAGACAATATGGTGTGCAAACTAAGGAAGAGTTTGTATGGCTTGAAGCAGGCACCGAGCCAGTGGTACAAGAAGTTTGATAACTTCATGTCTAGGCAAGGATACAAGAAGTTTCACGGGGATCAGTGTTCCTACTTCAAGAGGTTCAAGAGTTCTAACATTATTCTCTTGTTATATGTGGATGATATGCTTGTTGAAGGATCAAGCATGGGGGAAATTTTGAAGCTAAAAGAGAGCTTATCTAAGGAGTTCTCAATGAAGGATTTGGGACTTGCAAAGCAAATTCTTGGCATGAAAATCAACAGGGATAGAATTGGTAAGAAGCTAGTTTTGTCACAAGCTGATTATGTTTGAAAAGTCTTGAAGAGGTTTAACATGCATGATGCTAAACCAGTGAGTACTCCACTGGCGAGTCACTCCAAACTTTCGAAAGACCAGAGTCCAGCTACAGATGAGGAGAAGGACTACATGGCTAAAGTTCCTTGTGCATTTGTTGTGGGAAGCTTGATGTATGCTATGGTGTACACACGTCCAGATATTGCCCAAGCAGTGGGAGTTGTTAGCAGATTCATGAGAAATCCCGGTAAGGAGCATTAAGGAGTTGTGAAGTGGATTTTCAGGTATCTGAGAGGGACACAGGATGTAGCTTTGTGCTATGGAGGGTCGGAGATCAGTTTGAAAGGGCATGTTGATTCAGATATGGCTGGTGATGTGGACAGAAGAAAGAGCACTACAGGCTATGTGTTTACACTTGGCAGTGGAGCAGTCAGTTGGGTTTCGAGGTTGCAGAAAATGTTGCCCTATCAACTGCTGAAGCCGAATATGTAGCAGCTAAGGAAGCGTGCAAAGAGATGGTTTGGCTACAGAGTTTCTTGAGGGAACTTGGAAATAAGTAGAAGACTTGCAAGCTCTATAGTGACAGTCATAGTGCAATTCATCTGGCGAATAATTCCACTTTTCATGCAAGGACGAAACACATCGACATCAGGTATCACTTCATTCGTTCACTGTTGGAGAAAGACGTGATAAAATTAGAGAAGATCCATACGAGCCAGAATCCTGCGGATATGTTCACCAAGGTTGTGACCTTGGAGAAGCTGAGAACCTGCTCGGCTTCGGTTGGCCTAGTTGCATGATGAGGGGACAAGTCCACACTCATGGAGGATGTTGGATTGAAGCTGGGAGAAGTACACTCAGAGTTAATCAGTCTTCAAGTGGGAGATTGTTAAGTGTGAAGACTGTTTTGTAACCTAGTCTATCTTAGAGGGGCTTACAAGCAATTCATGTATTACTATCTCTATATAAATTAACCTAGCTCTCAGTGGCGGAGCCAGGATTTTGGTGAAGGGGGGGCACAATTTTTTATTTTTTTATTTTGAAGGAGAGGGTATAGATTTTGAATAAATAAAAAATTATGCTAGTATAATAAATACTATGATTTTTTGTGTGTTTATGAAAAACTAAAGGGTTAATTGTGTATATTAAATAGGTGATGCATTTTTTGTGCAAAAAAATGCTTTTACCAAGAACTGGAATTCCTTTTTTGTCCAAAAATATATATGCTCTTGCCAAGAATTGAACCCAGGACCTATGCTTTGAAAGAAAAAGCCCTAACCACTGGACCAAAGTACTAACTGTGTCGTGTATGGGGGGGCACACATATATATTCAATACAGAAACAACTAAAAAAGACTAAAAATATAGGGGTATCCTAGTGTTTCCGGGGGAGTCAGGGGGGGCACGTGCCCCCCCGTGCCCCTACATGGCTCCGCCCCTGCTAGCTCTAGGGTTAGGGTAACACATCACACAGAGAGAGGCTGAGAGATCTGATTGTATTTTTCATTCATTCATCATAGTGAAGTGGGTGTGGACCGTAGATGTAGCCAATTTGGTGAACCACGTAAAGCGTTGTGTTATTGTTCGTGTGATTACGTTTTTCTTTTCGTTGCGTTGTTAAATCGCTCCGAGTCGATCCTAACACTACTGCCCCACTCCTGAGAGCTTTCCTACACAAGGAAAAGTTCGTTCGAACACTTATGTTAGCGATCATCGGCTCAACAAGACAACAGCCACTGAGGGTCAAAGACAACCAGAGGAGTCTTAAGCAAGATAATAGAATAAAAAACAAAGAACTGGCTAAAACAACCAAAACAAATATGGCGATTTTGAACTACGTGATGTCTGTGAACTTCTGCTGCCCCACGCATAAGAACCTTGTTACACAAGGAAAATCTTGCTGCAACACTTTTTTTTCGCGATCACCGGCTCATATTCTCATACACATATACCTTTCATACATTCAGAAAGACTTTAAAAGTCGTGAGACATTCTTTAAAAGAATATAGAATGTGTTAAAACAAGGGATCAAGCGAGAACAATTCAACGATACAAAAAACAAGCACAAGAACACAGAGAATTAACGTGGTTCAGTAACAATCATTGCTAGCTACATCCACGATCCGAAAATTCAATTGTTATTGAGAGAGAAACCTGATTACAACTCACGCGGTCCTACTCTGATTTTTGAACGACTTACAGCCCTTAAATAGACCTAGAACGGACAAAACTTGCACCCAAAGCAACCCGGAACATTCCTAGAGCAATAATGAAACAACCAAATCTTGCCCACCCCCGAAATAGGTCGTGCGACCTAATACAGTAACTCGTGCGAGCTACCGTAGCTCGTACGAGCTACTTCCTGACACCGATGTGTTGCAATCTTCTTCCTCATTTTCCTCTTGCCCGTGTAATCAATTTGATAGATTGATACATAGTAATGATTGCTTGCTCCAAGAGCAAATTTGACATGGTGCTATAATCAATACCTCACAGGACACATCAGGACATGTAGGAAAGCCACTTTCTTTTGTCTACCACTAATTCTCTTTCTTCACTGTGTTGTGTGATGTATGGCTAGAGCAAGGCCACATCATTTACTCTAGAGCAAACAAAAAATTCTCGAGCCATAGACATCCCGACGCGTGGTCATTCTAAAATAAATGGTAGCCAGAGACCTTCGGTCACAAAGTTAAACTACTTTAAATTTTCAGTCAGTGTTTCCACTCATATTAATTTCTTCCGATTGTTTTATCTTTAACTACTACACCAAGCAGGATACTAGTTCGTGAATTTTGCTATCTGAAGTGCCGATAAAGAATTGTAAGAGAACTACTTTCTTATGAACGACAAAAGGGCAGGATTGGCTGTCCGGATTAAAGTCCAATTTGGTACGACTTTGCTACATTTTGTGTCCTTGGCTATGTCGTGAACCACGTCACACCCCAAAATATCATATAATTCGCAGAGGAAACAGATGTTCACACACTCTTGATCACAATGCCGACGTCTGCATTAGTTTTAAGGCGAAAACGACATCTATACCACAGCACGTAGAAAAATATCAAATTTCCAGACATAACCATGCAATGGCTGCTTTCATCAATGTATCGAGAAGCCTACTGATTCTCATATGTAGTTATCCAAGAAAAAAAACTTCAAACTGTTCTTCAAAAAGTTCGTAGGCTATCTTCTAATATCCGCAGAAAATAGAAGGTGAACACTTTTCAGGTTCCCTATGCTAGATAACGCGTACACGTACAAGTGGTAGAAGGACACGACAAACATAAAAGGAAAAGAAAAAAAATTACATTCACGTACCTTGAAAGGCATCGAAACATCGTTTTCCATTGTCATGAAGCAGCTTTTCTCCGACGTCTATGTCTCCAGCTCATCACTCATGATCTAAACCCTTTTAGGCACAAGCAGTGTGCCCTGTCCAAAACGATCTAAACCCCTGTGAATCGGATTTGGATATAGACTGATCTGATCCATATACGACCCGTTGTCATCGTTAATACCAATTATTGTTATACTTGACCCAAACGAGGCCTTACTATTTTAATTGTTTAAAAACGTGCCCCTATAATATACATAGGTCAGTATCCTGACAGTGTTCATGCTTGCCCCTTAGTAGCTCCGCCACTGACTAAACTAGTGAACACGACACTTAGTGTGAAAAAGATAAAACATAATATATCTCCTGCAAGTCTCTTTTGTGCGACAGAGCGAAAATGCGATGGTGGAGCTACATCAGAGGGGCCATCGGAGGCATGTAGTACGCCTAATATTTTGATTGTTTAACATTCATACCCCTAGAATAAATAAATGTCAGTGTCGTAACCGTGTTCATATATTTTCATTCATACCCTTGAGAGAAATTATGAACTTGACATTTAGAAGTAGTTCACGAACCATTATTTTATCACTATTACGCAGACATTCCAATATATAACTTTCTCACCGTCATAAATCAATTTGCGGTTCTCTTTTCTATCTCTGTCAATCAGAGCTAGAGGCTTATGCAGTCCGCTAAGTAAATGTGACTCTAAAATATAAACTAACTTAAAGGACTCGGGTGTAGTAAGAAGAAGATTAGAGCAGCACCATGTTCAATTTCTTTCTTTTTTTTAATTGTCCAAAACAGCACCATGTTCAATTGCCTGCTAAACCAAGAATTCTCCAGACAAAGCTTCACAGGTTGTCATTTAATCAGAGCCCATCTACTCTCATTAAATTGCCATCCAAAGCCCCTGTCTTGGCTTTATCAAGAAACACCTAACCAATTACTCAGCAATGTGTCAGATTTGGTTTTTCAGCTAGTTCTTGGGTATATATTTCTTTCACATAATGCGAGTATGAGGACTCCTAAAGTGATCAAAGCAAATGCAGAACATAACCAAACAGAAAGCTCGAAAAAGTGAGAACTTAAGTACAAATGTGAGCCAACAGCGGTCGCTGATTTGGAAATAACAAGAAACATGAAACTGATGGGTCAGAGGAGATGTCTAGGGAAAATATGAAACGGAGAAACTATCGCGAATTGACTAAGCAGAAGCAACATAATGGCCCCCCATAATCCAGCCTTTTCTTGTTCTACTTTCCAGCTTCCACAAAAATATCGCAGAAAATATCATACAATGGAAACTGGGGAGGTGCGTCCCCCACGCACAAATATGTTTCGACACCACTGACACAATTACTTGGCCGCCAGCGAGAAGCTCAGGGTCGGTGATACGGATGTGCAACCGTTAGGCAACACGACTACGAGACGAGGAGAACGAGCCCGGCATCCCCCGGGTTATCTCAAGGACTATGTTTGGAATTAGTCTAGCTTTAATTCGTGAGTTATTTTATATTTTTATGCAGATTTATTTATCTTAGGGTAACGTATTTAGTTAAGGTAAGTGTCTTTTACTCTTTTAATTAGAATTGTCTCTACAAAACAGTGGCAGCACGAATTGGTTTTGGATTATGAAATGAACAATTTTGAGTGTTAGGGCAAAACCCTAGTGTTCAGTGCGTGTGTGTTCTTATTCTTGACAAATTGATACCAATTGGTGCTTTCATCGTGATTCACCATTCAACTTGTGCATTCAATGGCGGAGGAGCGATTGAATCTTGATCGCCGATGAAGTCGACAAGCGCTTCTCCGCACAGACAACCGGTGGGAGGCCCGGTTAGCGACGCTGAAACGCCGACACCCTCTACTGTCGTCGCTGGAAACACAGGCCACAGACCCGACGTCTGAACCCAACCCGTCGAACCGGGTGACGGCGCCGCACCTACGCACAGCCAGCCATCACCACCACTTGGCTCCAGGCCTTGCGCCTCCACCAGCGATACCCACAGCCTTCAACAACTGCATCACCACCCTCCAATCACTGTTCCAACAACTACCAGCAGCTTCTTTGGCGGCAGATCGGAACCCCGCGCAAGCACCCACCTACGACTATGGCACCGTTCATGCCTACAGCCACGAGGCCATCTTCCGTCCGATCTTTGTCGGCAGGAATGCCTTCCTTCTCCGATTCACACGGCAATTTGGGGCTACGGATTTCACCAGTCCAAACCACCTCCTCCTCTATACGGGGCTGTTTTCGATACCCCGACAATACCCGAATTGTATGCTGAACAACCGGCTCTCTCAGGTCATCGTACGTATGGTAAGCTTCGAAGGTGCTAGTAGTAACCCACGTGGTTTACTATGTACCAGACATGTCATCCACAATATTCCAATTTGGGACGGGATATTACAATCCCCCACCTTATATGCTCGACGTCCTCGTCGAGTGTGCCCAGTCTCGATCCCCTTGGTTGGCGCGTGCGATGACAGCCCATTAGCGGACACAGAGCAGCCACATTGGTAGTCGTAGTAAAAACCCCTATTCGATTAGTGTTGTACGAGGAAATAAACTTCGCATTGACGCGCCGAAGTTTTCAGGCACTGATCTGCACACATGGGTCTTCAAAGTGCAACAGTATTTCGACTACTTTCAGATACTGCCTGATGAACGACTTCGGCTCTTTGGTGTGATGTTAGATGGTGAAGCAGCAGATTGGTTCCACTATAAACAAGACAACTATCAGCTCCTTTCGTGGACGGCATTCCTTGATGAGGTAAAAAGACATTTTTATCCGTTGTATTATCACGGCTGTTTTGGCAAGTTATCAAGCTGAATTTGAGCGGGTTCTGAACAAAGTTGGCCGCACACAAACACCGAAAAAGAAATTCATTTCGATGTTTACGTAGGGTCTCAAGTCTCCGCTAGGACGTGACTTGGAGTTACGTAAGTCGCGTTCACTAGCGTTGGCATTTTCCTTGGCACGTGGGCTCGAGACTACGTTGTCTGAAACGGTTTCGACATTGGATAAATATCGAAAACCGTACCAGTCTACAGACCGGTCATCTACAGCACCGCCGTCTTCCACTGCAGTCGTTCAGTCGATGAGCCCATCGGTGGCGTCCACACCGCCGATCAAGCGGCTGACACTTGCTGAGAACCAGGAATTGCAACGAAAGGGTTTATTCTACTATTTCAATCAGAGGTATTACCGCGGTCACAAATGTGAGGGGAAGTTTCTACTTCTAGGGTGCGACGACACTGATCAGCCACCTCAGTCATTGCTGTCGATGCTTCTAGTCTATTCACCATAATCAGGAGTGACCAGATGGGTTCTTTACGGCTATTGGGGTATATCGACGGGCACGAGGTCTCAGTTCTTATCGACAGCGGGTCGACACATGGCTTCACCCATCCTGAGCTGGCCGCGAAGTTGCAGTTACCACTTAAGATCACGCCAGCTTTCAAGGTGGCAGTAGATAATGGAGAATGCCTCCATTGGGACACTACTTGTGGTGAGGTTGCTCTTGATCTTCAGGGACACAAGTTTTCGGCCGAACCGCTCCTCTTGGAGTTCCAGGGATCGCAGGTTGTGTCGGGGATGCAGTGGCTCCAACAGTTCGGCGAAGTCATTAAGGAATATGCCTAGATGACAGTGGAGGTTCAACATGGGGGATCCGTGTGTCGTCTTGCAGGGTCTAACAAAAACAGCCTTGGGCGCCCATCAGTCATACTTTCGCCTTGAGGACGAGGCGGTAGCTAACCGGAGGGAGTTGATACGGATGTGCATCCGTTAGGCGACACGCCTAGGAGACGACGAGGACGATCTCGGCATCCTCTGGGTGATCTCAAGGACTATGTCCGGAATTAGTCTTTACTTCGTGATTTATTTTATATATTATGTAGTTTTATTTATCTTATGGAAATGGTAGCGTATTTAGTTAATCCAGAGGGGGTAAGTGTCTTTCACTCTTTTAATTTGAATTGTCTCTACAAAACTGGGGCTGCGTGATTTGGTTTTGGATTATTGAATGAAAAAATTTGTGTGTTAGGGCAAAACTCTAGTGTTCAGTGTGTGTGTTTGTGTTCTTGGCAAATTGATAGCAATTGTTGCTATCAGTCGGCTATTCCTACGGCCTCAAATTTAGGAACACTTGGTTCGAGAATGGATCAGTTCGCAGCTCTTCGGCTCGAAGAAAACTCCATTTGAAACTCGGCCAGGTTTCTAAATGAACCAATCCTTAGACTTAGCTTAATTTTGGAGCTTGATCCATGAAGACTAAGGCAAGATGTTGTTATTGTTTAGCATACTTGTGATCCTTTTTCTGCTTGCTTTTGCCTAGTTTTAGTTACAACATGAATAATAGTGAATCTGCTTGTAAAAATGTCTTGTTTTAGAATTCTATTCGTGAAATGGAAATCCCTGCTACTCCTTTTTTAAGTGATAACTCAATGTTTGTCTTAATTGGATGCCCACATAATGACTGTACTCGAGCTGTTAGGTATTCAGTAACATATGCTTGTTGGGTTTGTCTCGAATTCCGCAAGACGAATCGATGTGCCCGATGCGTCTGATTTCTCTTCTGAGGAGGTGATAGCTTGAGCTAGGTGGGCTTTTCCACCTCCTCTAGTTTAGTATAAATAGAGGTGCTAGCTATTATTTTATTTTATAAGTTCAACTCAGAGTGGCACACAAGTTGAGTGTGTAGGAGAGTTGAGAGGCTTGTCAGAGAATTGTGGGTGTACGGTTTTCGTACTAGTGAAATTCTTTCTTGCCCCGTGCATGTAGGCAATTTGCCGAAGCACGTTAAATATCGTGTTCTTTATTTTTCTCGTTCTCAATATCGCGTGTTCGTGTAGTGATCGTGTTTGATTTTCCGTTGCGCGGGATTTCGACGTGATAAATCCCAACAAGTGGTATCAGAGCCAGGTTCACGATCCTGGTTATACACGCGACGAGAACGGAGACGAGATTATAAAGTTTCCGGCCACAACGAGACACTAGCGGCGGCGGTAATTTGTGTTCTTGAAGAGCTCACGGCGACGGGACTTGTGGCGCGTGGGTTGAGAAGAACAAGAAGCAGCAGCGGCGTCAAAGGATTTGAAGAGGGCAGCGGCAGAGCTGCTGGGCAGCGGCTGTTTTGACGGCGACGGCGACGAAGTTTTCCGGTTGGCGGTGGCAAAAAAAAAAAAAAAAAAAAAAAAAAAAAAAAAATCTTTTGGCGGCTAGGTAATCTCTTGAACTAGTTTGGGTTGATTTCGTGTTGAAATCGCGAGTTTTTTAGCCTTTTTGGTGGCCAAATTCGAAGGAAAAATAAGAAAAAACGCAGCTGCTGGGTTCTCTGGTCGTGAGGAAGAAGAAGACCAGGAGGAGTAATCTAGTGCTCCACGGGCGCTGTTGGGCGCGTGTCTGAAACGCGCGACGTGTGGTCCAAATTGTTTTGGGCGTATCTTGGGCTCCAGGAACCCGTTTGACTTGAAACAAGACTCAAACCCTAGGTTTTTGGACGTTCCATACGCATTGGTGGTGTCGGATTCTGCAGATTGTGAACGAAAATTTGCAGATTGGTGTGATGGCTGTGAAAAGTTCTAGTTTCGTGATTGAACAATTCAACGGCCACAACGATTTCACTCTATGGCAGCAACGAGTGAAAAATATGTTGACACGGGAAGGTCTTATCAAGGCTCTCACAAATAAGAAGTCTGAAAAGCCAGCGGGTGTGACAGATGACAAGTGGGAGGAGATGCGAGAGATGGCGAATAGAACGATTCAGCTATATCTCGGCAATAGTACACTCCGAGAAGTCATCAATGAGACGGATCCCTACGAGCTGTACGAAGTTGGAGAGCAGGTATAAGTCCAAGTCTTTGACGAGTCAACTGTTCTTGAAACAACAGTTGTATGCGCTGCATATGGCCGAAGGTAAGGATTATATGGAACACTTGGATGAGTTCAACAGGGATCTAACAGAGTTGAATGCGGTTGATGCGAAGATTGAAGAAGAAGATCAAGCAATTCTCTTGTTAGTTTCTCTACCTCCTTCGTACGAGCACATCAAGACTACGTTGATGTATGGGAAGGAGACTATCAAGTTAGATGAGGTGGTTGCTACTCTTATTTCCCATGAGTCGGTAAGGAAAAAGGATAGCGACAAGACGCAACTTGATGGAATCATAGCTACATACGAGGGAAGTCAAGATCGTGGAAGGAGACAAGAGAAGGAGGCTCATAGGAGGGGACGTTCCAAATCCAGAGGTGATGACTACAAGCCACGATGTTACTTTTGTAGTCAGGAAGGCCATATTCGAAAGCATTGTGAGAAGTACAAAGCGGCGAGGAAGATGAATCAATATCAGAGGCAGCAGTCATTGAGAAGTCCTATAATGATGAAGATCCAGTGGATGTGATGACAGTCACTTCAGGTAATGAGAAGTCGGATTGGATTTTAGATTCTGGATGTTCGTTTCACACGTGTGCAGCCAGGGAGCAGTTTGCAACTTATCAAGCTTGTGATGGAAAGACTGTGAAGATGGCTAACAACTCGACTAGTAAAGTTGTTGGTATGGGTACAGTAAGTTTCCGTAAGCTTGATAGGAGGATCTTGGCGCTGACGGGGGTGAGACATGTGCCAGACTTGAGAAAGAATCTGATCTCTTTGGGGATGTTGGACTGTAAGGGTTGTAGGGTCTCAATTCATGGTGGAGAAATTGAGGTTCTGTCTACAACAGACAAGACTGTGCTGCATGGGAAATTGGTTGATGGTCTATACAAACTTGTAGGAAGTGTTGTGACACGTGGATCTTCTGTCACGCAAGAGACAAGGAGTATAGATCGGCGAGATGCGCATGCGGGGCGTATGAATGAACAAGGGAAGCAACTAAGGAGATACACCGGGAACGGACGCGGAGGAGCACGAGGTGGACGTGCAAGGTCGTTCAAGCGCAAGACGGAGAAGGTGCAGGCTACACAAGAGTTGCAGGTTGTTCAAGGAGGTTGTCCAGTTAAAGTGATCGAGACGCATATGAAAGTTGACGATCCACCGTTGATGAGAACATCGATGAAGAAAACTTCTGCAGAAGTGAAGAGGAAGCGAGTCTCGTTTGCACTTGATTTGGATGGTGGTGGTCTCTCCAATGATGTTCGAGCAGGTGGAGAGGTGGAGCCACACCGCTCCCCAAAGTAGCAGACTTTGGGACGCACCCGTGTCAGGGGTGCGAGGAGGCGCCCCAGGGAGGGGGCGCAAATGGGAGCATCTCGGTGGAGGTGCTGTGAGGGGCCGTGCATGACGAGCATGGCGGATGCGGCGGAGTTGACATCAACAACGGAGTTGGCTGAGGAATTTGCTGGCGCTTGCAGAATTCAAGCCAAGGTGGAGTTTGTTGGGTTTGTCTCGAATTCCGCAAGACGAATCGGTGTGCCCGATGCGTCTGATTTCTCTTCTGAGGAGGTGATCTCTGAGGAGGTGATAGCTTGGGCTAGGTGGGCTTTTCCACCTCCTCTAGTTTAGTATAAATAGAGGTGCTAGCTATTATTTTATTTTATAAGTTCAACTCAGAGTGGCACACAAGTTGAGTGTGTAGGAGAGTTGAGAGGCTTGTAGAGAGAATTGTGGGTGTACGGTTTTCGTACTAGTGAAAATTCTTTCTTGCCCCGTGCATGTAGGCAATTTGCCGAAGCACGTTAAATATCGTGTTTTTTATTTTTCTCGTTCTCTATATCGCGTGTTCGTGTAGTGATCGTGTTTGATTTTCCGTTGCGCGGGATTTCGACGTGATAAATCCCAACAATGCTTTCCTCTACCATTTTAGCAGTAGAAAGCTAATCTATAACATGTTTACATAGTTTTACCTAAAAAAAGACCTATTTGTTTGCTAGGCACTCCTCCGTTTCTTCTGTATCAGTCTACTTAACTTTTTATCACTATTTACAGATTCATTTTGACCCGGTAATTTGATTAGCAAAACGATACAAGAATTTGGTAATCTTTGTATAGTTTTCTAGAGTAAACTTTACTCTATAACACCATGGAAAAGTTGTCAAAAAATTACATCGTTTTACTATCTAATTCACCGAGTCATAGTGATCCAGTTACGGGTTGAAAAGTCAAATCAGGACGATACCGTATAAACGGAGGTAGTATGTTGCATATGCCTATAATGGAAGAGTTAAATCGCAAGATGTTTCTCAACCAATCAAGGTGCCTTGAGTTTGCCAAATAATCAGTCTAAAGACTTAAGGGAACCCGCGCCCAAATCCTCAATGTTTTACTGAGAACATGACTCCACGTCGCCTGTGCGGCAGTGACCCTAGAACTCTAGCTCTTAGCCAGCTAAGCTATGCCTCGGGGGCTTCCTATTACATTTTCATTCATCCAGAGAACACCAAAGTGGCATGCATCATTTATAGTTATAACTTATTAGGTAAGTTAATTACCTAATACCTAATAAGTTATAACTGTAAATGTTGCATGCCAGATACCCTATCGTATCGGATCCAATTGCAGTTGCTACTTCTGTGTTGTGTCGGTTATTCATCTATTGGCATGTGAGTGGAAAGACCTTGCACCATTCTTCTGCTCGGCTGAGCGACTCTACCTTCCCCTGTGCTTCGAACAGAACCATGTTCTCCCATCTGACTTGCCCTGGGTCCATGAACAGTACCTCGCCATTTACCTTTTGTACTTTGCATTAGCTTCCTTTACTGTGGTACGGTACCCATGAAGCTTTATTTTTTAGTTACTCAATTCAAAATTTTCCAATATAACACTTGTTTGGTACATTTGGCGGAGCATCAATCTTTGTCTGCCAAGCTTACGATAGCGATGCATCTACATGCACACCACGTGTTCGGTATACATATGTGTCAGTGGTAACTAGATTTCCATTCTTATATAAGTCCCCCCTCTCCCCCCCGCCCCCCTTATTACAACTAGGGACACATTCATCTTCCAGTACAACTGCATCTTACAATACAAACTGCAGGATGAAAGTGGATTCGCTGATGCGCAAATTCCTAAGAAATATGCTCCTAAAGATCATCATGCCTTCAGGACCGCCGAATTCCGACGCTGGATATAACTCGGATTTCGACGACGCGAGTTCAACTGAAGATCTGCCGGAGGATGTCAAGGAAGGGCATTTCGTGGTGCACACTGTGTATGGTGATGAAAGGAAGAGGTTTATTTTAGACATGAATTATTTAGCTCATCCGGGTTTCTTGAAGTTGTTGAAGCAAGCCGAGGAAGAGTTTGGATTTCGGACGGAAGGCGTCCTTGCCGTCCCTTGTAGCTCCTACGAGCTTGAGAGGATAGTCGACGGCAGAAAAGTGAAGAAATGATCTGTCACCTGGTGGAACACAGACCAATCAATCTTTCGTTTCATTGCTTTTTAAGTATATTTGGGGGGAATGTCTCTTGTGCGCGCCCTCATCCGCCTCTTTCTGTGTGTCTCTCTCATATCTGTAACATCTGTAACGTGCTCTTGATGTACCATAGAGAACCCTCCCTACATTTTGGGAAGAGGAACACCTAGTACCACGGTGACATTTACCCCTGTCCCAGCCTGAAACAGTTGTACGCTTCCTCTACTGATTATACATTTACTGGTTCCTCGATCTTTTTCACTCACCTATGAAATACTATGTATTAGCAAAATAGTTTTTTGATGTTTACTGCCATAGAATTTTAGTGTACCCTCTTAGTCAGGGTGTCCAGAATTTGGCACAGTGTTGTGTTTTAAGAATCAACTTAAGCAGTGACCGTTGGGGTTAGAATGGATTTAATGCACAAAATTTGAGGTAATTTGTAATTTCAAAAGTTGGATGAGGTTGTGGCCCTCACTGGTCACCATAGAGATCCGCCTATACATTTAGTTATATACGATGTGGTTGTGTTGGCCACATTTGTGATTTCGGTTGAGTTTGGCACTAGGGATTTTCGAATTGGTAGCTCATTGGAGTCGGATGGAGCTCATAAGCGGTTTGGCAATCTAACGTCTCAATTGTCTCGCTTAAAAGCTGCATCTGATAAATAGAGTATATTATCCCAATATTGCAATTTCTAGCTAGAAATCATACAATTTTTCTTTTCTTTTTTTTTAGGGGCATACCATTTTATTTTTACTTTCTGCTTTGTAACAGAATTCCCACTTTATCTAGGTTTAAAATATATTTATTTTAATCTTCAATTTGATAACCTACTATTACTTTTTTTTGTTTATCATAAAATATAGAACTTAATTTATAGGGTAATTTTATCCATAAAGATGGCTCAACAAGACAACAGCTACGAGGGGCGAAAGACACTAGCGAAGTCTAAGCAAAGATAAGAGACTAAACTACAATACAGGCTAGAACAACAACAAAAATGACTGACTTTGAACTAAGTGACACATTTTGCCTATCTGTGAGCTTCTACTGCCCCACTCCTGAGAACTTTGCTACACAAGGACATGTTTGCTGCAACACTTGACTAATGTGTAAACAAAAAGCTTAATGGCACCTCTAATCACCCAAGATTAGGCTAGCTTTAACATGTTAACATGTCATAGCATTATAATTGTTGCTAACATGATGAGTTAGTTGCCTGTGCTACCAATAAAACATAATTGACATGGTATCGTGTGTCTTGTCCCATGGTTGTACCATTGCTAGCATATGAAATTTTATCTCATTTCCATAATGAAAATACTTCCACATTGCTACAACATAAGGTATCTGAACAAACTCATAATCAGTTTCGTTCTGTCACCTCAAAAGATGTTCACTTTGGAGAGAGCTCTTTTCACAAACAGGCGCAAAACGTTTCTTCAAAGGGTCGTGATAGCGTCCAAAACCCTAGGATGATTTGAGGAGATAAAGGAGCAGTGGAGATAATACTAAAGGTCACAAAACCCTAGGATCATTTGAGGAGATAAACGAGCAGTGGAGGTGATACTAAATTTTCGAATTCGTCAGCAAGACTCACTTCAGTGGTCTCCTCGCCAGTTAATTGCACAGTGACCCACCAGGCACAAACCTTAAGAACTGTAATCTAGCCTAGCACGAGTAGTAAATGAGCCACAACGAGAAGCATGGACACACCAAAATAAGTGGTATACAGAGACACAGAGACACGAGGGCACTCCAAAATATGTCACGGACAGACACGAGGGACAAATACTCATATATTTACAATTATATCCATGCTTCTTGGTGTGTGTTTGGTAACATATTTTCTTGAATTTGAATTAAGTTGTGTATGAGCTAAGCATATGTCGGTTATTTAATCTCTACTTAGCAGATTATCTCACATTATAATTAACTTCAACTAGGGATGGCAATTGAATCCATTTCGTCATGATCCAAACCTAGTGCAGTAAATTCGTGAAACCCGATCCGATCCGATTATGATATTATACATGTTTTTCTTTTTCTTTTCTTTTATCATTAGTCTAACTATCCAAATTACAATGGATAAAAGCCATACAAACATAATGCTTCATTAATGTGTCATTGGGGTCTTGCCCAAATTGACTACAAATTTCTAGGAAAAACAAGTGTCTAACTATCGCTTCAAACGATTTCCAAACATTTGTACGCTCCAACATCACCACCAATCGACTATCAAATTGTCTTTTTATCTCCAACATCAGGAGAGGGTGAAGAGAATAATTCATCTATCACGAGAGCGGAATTTTGCTTCCAAAAAACTAGTGTAACAGTTGCTAGACCAAGTGAGACACAATTGTGCACTTATGCGATAGGGTAATCTCCTTATTGCAGATAATAACCGCTTTTGGGCGGTCGTTGGAAGGTAACCTCTCCTATGCAATAGTTGGCAGCTCTATCGCTAAAGGAAACTGCACTTTCGCGGTAAAAATTGAAAATATAGTTGTAATAATGAAATTCCAACACAAATGATCTCTATCCATTCTCTTATGCCAGTACGAGTTGATGTAGTCCCCGGAATTTGTCGAGAAACATCCGCGACGAAATAGAAATATCCAATGAACTGATTGTTGAATTTTTCCGGTGAACCAATCCTACGCCAAAACCGATACAAGCGAGTGAAAGAGATGAAAATAGGGTCTTCGCCTCCGCCGAGCCCCTATGATGGAGGAAATATATTGACTTCCGACAAAGACAGGGTTGAGATCACAGCAGAGCTAACCCCGGACATGGGTGGGCACTTGTCCTACTCATTTTTAGAAAAAATATAATTTTACCCCTACGTTGCATCCTTATTCGCAATTGCCCTTGCCAAAACTTGTAAAAGTGTCTCGGGTAAAATTTTCAATTTTGCATTAGTACCCCTGCAATTTTGGTTTCATAACGTAGTGCCCTGGTCTGTCAAGTTTTCTGGCTCGGCCCCTGGTTGAGATTAATCAAAAGTGATTGTTGATATTACACAAGTTAAATTCAATAATATACATATACTATAAAAATATAATATTTAATATATAATTACTTTAAGTAACATCATAGGTGTGACATATTTATGCTTTTCTTCTGATAAATTAATGAACGTATACATGTAAAGTGTTAATTAATTATTAATGTAATTCATGATTATCATAGGCCAAACGAACTAAAAGAATTGTTCTTATGATTTGATGGATAATAGTAATACGACTCAAGTACGGAAAAATCCGAATCCGATCCGAATCCTCATGGATCGGATTCGGATGTAGACTTGTGTAATCCAAACCAGATCCACTGACATCCCTAATTTCAACAGATACCCAATTCCGGTTCACATGCCTCAACTATTTAAATTTTTCTGCTCAGGTTAATTTCAGCCGATCATTTTGATATTTTCAGCTAGTATGCCAAGGAGGATGGTAGCTTGCGAATTTCGTGACAGTTTGTACTATAAAATGCCGATAAGGTAATTCTAAGAAGCTACCTCCATCTTATGATCGCAGGATTGACCGTTCATTTTAACCCAATCGGTACGACTTTACACCTACGTTTAGTGTCCTTGGCTATGTCCTGCACCGCATTTCACTAAAAAAATATCAAATCCGCAGTCGAAACAAACATTCACACTCTTGATCATAAAATCGGCGTCTGCATTAGTTTGAAGGCGAAAACGATATCTACGTGACAGCACGTAGAAAAATATCAACTTTCTAGACATAACGCATGCAATGGCTGCTTTCATCGATGTATCGGCAAGCCTACTGGCTCTCATATGTCGTTATCCGTGAAACTAAACTTCAAAAAGTTCACCAAACAACGTAGGCTATCTTATAATATCCTCAGGAGATAGAAGAAGACCAATTTCCAGGTTTCGTATTATAGATGACGTGTAGACGTACAAAACAAAACAAAAAACAAACAAAAAAAAAGAAAAAACTACTACATTTACATACCTTAAAGGTCTTGAAACATCATTTTTCCTCAACTGCTGGCTGTCTTGAAGCAGCTTTTCTTCGGCGCCTGCTTCTCCAGCTCATCATTCAGGCACAAGCCGTGTGCCCGTCTGCAATAAACCTGCACCATGCTCGTGAACACGACATTTTTTGCGAGTGAAAAATAAAATATAAGATATTTTGCGCCACATGAGTGAGTAAATGCAAGGGCTGAACTTCATAAAGGTCAAGGGTGACATGTGCCCCTTAGTTTTCATACTCCTCACTCGGACTCCGGATATTTTGATTGTTTTATATTCATGCCCTTGTGTGTGTATATATATACACACACATGTCAGTACCTGACGTACTGACCGCATTCATGTTTTTCATTCGTGCCCTTGTGAGAAATTACAAACTAGACATTTAGAAGTTCACTCATCATTATTTTTTTATTATAACGCATACACTCCCAGACATCACTTTCTCACCGTTCTAAATTTGTCTGTGTTTCTCTTTTATCTTTTTCTCTGTCGACTAGAGCTAGGGGTTTATAATTGTCTGCAGGTGCTTAAAATTCTTGACTCTGCCGCCGCTGCTTACTAAATGTGGATTTGGGATATAAACTAACATAAAAGACTCCGGTGCATGCATAAAAATCTAACAACACAGGAGTGAATGAATCTAGGCCTTGTTAGGATAAGGTATAAGAAGGGTGATAAAGATAACTTTATACTACATGTTGTTTCTTATTCCATGTTTGGGTGCGGTATAAGTAACATGTATTAGTTATACTTCCTTATCCCCAAACAAATGTGTGGAAAAGAGTGGAGTACAACTTATCCTACCTTATCCCAGTACAATCCTCTCCGACCTCATATCCCAGTATATCTCTTATCCCCATTGTGTTTATACCACACACAAACAAAGCCCTAATGTAAGAAACTAAAAAATGTTCATCAGTGAGAAGAGATGAGAAGATTAGAGCAGCAGCATGTTCAATTGCCTGCTAAACCAAGAATTCTCAAGACAAAGCTTCACAGGTTTTGTACGTAAACATTTAATCAGAGCCCATCTACTCTCATTAAATTCCAACCCAAAGCCCCTTTCTTGGCTTTTTCAAGAAACACCTAACCAATTACTCAGCAATGTGTCAGATTTGGGTTTTCAGCTAGTTCCAGCTGGGTATATATTTCTTTCACATAATGCCAGTATGAGGACTCCTAAAGTGAGCAAAGCAAATGCAGAACATAACCAAACAAAAAGCTCGAAAAAGTGAGAACTTAAGTACAAATGTGAGCCGACAGGGGTCGCTGATTTGGATATAACAAGAAACATGAAACTGATGGGTCAGAGGAGATGTCTAAGGAAAATATGAAACGGAGAAACTATCGCGAATTGACTAAGCAGAAGCAACATAATGGCCCCCCATAATCCAGCCTTTTCTTGTTCTACTTTCCAGCTTCCACAAAAATATCGAAGAAAAAATCATACAATGGAAACTGAGGAGGTGCGTCTCCCACGCACAAATATGTTCCGACACCACTGACACAATTACTTGGCCGCCAGCGAGAAGCTCAGGGTCGGTTATACAAATGTGCATCCGTTAAGCATGCGACTACGAGACAAAGAGGACGAGTTCGGCATCCCCCGGGTTATCTCAAGAACTATGTTTGGAATTAGTCTAGCTTTAATTCGTGAGTTATTTTATATTTTTAAGTAGGGTTGTTTATCTTAGGGGAAGGGTAACTTAATTTAGTTAATTCAAGGGTGGGGGTAAGTGTCTTTTACTCTTTTAATTAGAATTGGCTCTACAAAACAGTGGCTGCACAATTTGGTTTGGATTATGGAATGAACAATTTCTTGTGTTAGGGAAAAACCCTAGTGTTTAGTGTGTGTGTGTTCGTGTTCTTGGAAAATTGATAGTAATTGTTGCTATCAGATTGGTGCTTTCATCGTGATTCGCCATTGAACTGGTGCATTCAAGATGTCGAACTCCACCCGCTGATTTGATTCAGCAATTCACCGGGCGGATGCGGAAGCTAATGGCGGAGGAGCGAACCTTAATCGCCGATGAAGTCGACAAGCGCTTCTCCGCACAGACAACCGGTGGGAGGCCCGGATAGCAGCGCTGGAACGCCGGCACCCTCTAGTGTCGCCGCTGGAAACACAGACCCGACGTCTAAACCCACCCCGTCGAACCGGGTGATGGCGCCGCACCTGCGCACAGCCAGCCATCATAGATCCGCCGTCCCACCACTTGGCTCCAGGCCTTGCACCTCCACCAGCGATAGCCACAGCCTTCAACAATTGCATCACCACCCTCCAATTGCTGGTCCAACAACTACCTGCAGCTTCTCAGGCGGCAGATCAGAACCCCGCGCCAGCACCCACCTACGGCTATGGCGCTGTTCAGGCCTACAGCCAAGCAGGCCATCTTCCGTCCGATCTTTGTCGCCAGGAACGGCTTCCTTCCCCGGTTCACACGGCAATTGGGGGCTACGGATTTCACCAGTCCGAACCACCTTCTCCTCTGTACGGTGCTGGTTTGGTACCCCGACAATACCCGAATTTTATGCTTAACAACCGGCTCTCTCGGCACCGGTACGTATGGTAACCACATTGGTATTCGTGGTAAAAAAACCCTACTCGATTAGTGATGTACGAGGAAACAAACTTCGCATTGACGCGCCGAATTTTTCAATCACTGATCCGCACACATGGGTCTTCAAAGTGAAGTAGTATTTTGACTACTTTCAGACACCGCCTGATGAACGACTTCAGCTCATTGGTGTGATGTTAGATGGTGAAGCAGTAGATTGGTTCCGCTATAAACACGACAATTATCAGCTCCTTTCGTGGACGGCATTCTTTGATTAGGTAAAAATACGTTTTGATATGTTGTACTATCACAACTATTTTGGCCAGTTATCTAAACTGAAACAGGAGTCGACGGTGCTATCAAGTTGAATTTGAGCGGCTTCTCAACAAATTTAGTCGCACACAAACACCGGAAAAGAAATTTATTTCGATGTTCATGTAGGGTCTCAAGTCACCGCTAGGATGTGAGTTGGAGTTACGCAAGCCGCATTCACTAGCGTTCGCATTTTACTTGGCATGTGGGCTTGAGGTTATGTTGTCTGAAAAGTTTTGGGATTGGACATTTATCAGAAACTGTACCAGCCTCCAGACCGGTCATCTACAGCACCACGGTCTTCCACCGCATTCGTTCAGTCGAAGACCCCACGGGTGGCGTCCACAGCGCCGATCAAGCAACTGACACTTGCTGAACAACAGGAACGCCATCGAAAGGGTTTATGCTACCATGGCAATCAGTGGTATTACCGCGTTCACAAATGTGAGGGGAAGTTTCTAATTCTAGGGTGTGACGACACTGATCAGTCACCTCAGGAAGAGTTTGTCATTGTTGCTGATGCTTCTAGTCTATTCACCATGATCGACCAGATGGGTTCTTTACGGCTATTGGGGTATATCGACGGGCGTGAGGTCTCGGTTCTTATCGACAGCGGGTCGACGCATGACTTCACCCATCCTGAGCTGGCCGAGAAGTTGTAGTGATCACTTAAGGCCACGCCAGCTTTTAAGGTGGCAGTGTAAAATGGGGAATGTCTCCATTGCGACACTACTTGTGGTGAGGTTGCTCTTGATCTTCAGGGACACAAGTTTTCGGCTAAACCGTTCCTCTTGGAGTTCCAGGGATCGCAGGTTGTGTTGGGGGTGCAGTGCCTCCAAGAGTTTGGCGAAGTCATTAAGGATTATGCCTAGATGACAATGGAGGTTCGGCATGGGGATTTGTGTGTCGTCTTGCAGGGTCTAACAAAAACAGCCTTTGCCGCCCATCGGTCCTACTTTCGCCTTGAGGACAAGGCAGTGGCCAACTGGAGTGAGTTGATACGGACATGCATCCGTTAGGCGACACGAATACGAGAAGACGACGACGAGCTCGGCATCCTCTGGGTTATCTTAAGGACTATGTTCGGAATTAGTCTTTAATTCGTGATTTTTTTAAATTTTATGTAGTTTTATTTATCTTAGGGGGATGGTAGCGTATTTAGTTAATCCGAAGGGGGGCAAGTGTCTTTGACTCTTTTAATTAGAATTGTCTCTACAAAACTGTGGCTGCGTGATTTGTTTTTGGATTATCGAATGAAAATTTTCGTGTGTTAGGGCAAAACTCTAGTGTTCAGTGTGTGTCTGTTCGTGTTCTTGGCAAATTGATAGCAATTGTTGCTTTCAGTCGGCTATTCCTACGGCTTCAAAAATTTAGGAACACTTGGTTTAAAGAATGAATCAATACGCAGCTCGGTGTTCGGCTCGAAGAAAACTCCATTTGAAACTCGGCCAGGTTTCTAAATGAACTAATCCTTAGACTTAGCTTGATTTTGGAGTTTGATCCATAAAGACTAAGGCAATTATTGTTATTGTTATTGCGATCCTTTTTTCTGCTTGCTTTTGCCTAGTTTTAGGTACACATGAATGATAGTGAATCTGCTTGTAAAGATGTCTTGTTTTAGAATTCAATTCGTGAAATGGAAATCTCTGTTACTCCCTTTTCCATTGACAACTCAATGTTTGTCTTAGTTGGATGCCCACATAATGATTGTACTCGAGCTGTTAGGTATTCAGTAACATATGCTTTCCTCTGCCATTTTAGCAGTAGAAAGCCAATCTATAACATGTTTACGTAGTTTTACCTCCCAAAGAAAGACCTATTTGTTTGCTAGGTACTCTTCTGTTTCTTCTGTATCAGCCTACTTAACTTTTTGTCATTATTTACTAGTTCATTTTGACCCGGTAATTTGATTAGTAAAACTATACAAGAATTTGATAATCTTTGTATAGTCTTCTAGAGTAAACTGTACTCTATAACACCATGGAAAAATTGTCAAAAATTACATCGTTTTGCTATCTAATTCACCGAGTCATAGTGACATAGTTATGGGTTGAAAAGTCACACCAGGACGATACCAAAAAAACGGAGCTAGGGTGTTGCATATTCCTATAGCGGACAAGGTAAATCACAAGATGTGTCTCAACCAATCAGGGTGCCTTGAGTTTGCCATATAATCAGTCTGAAGACTGACTGAAGGGAACCCTCGCCCAAATCCTCGGTTTTTTTACTGAGAACATGACTCCATGCCGGCAGTACGGCAGCGACCCTAGGACTCTAGCTCTTAGCCAGCTAAGCTATGCCTCGGGGGCTTCCTGCTACATTTTCATTCATCCAGAGAACACCAAAATGGCATGCATGCCACATACCCTATCGTATCGGATCCAATTGCAGTCGCTACTTGTGTGTTGTGTGAGTGGAAAGATCTTGCACCATTCTTCTGCTCGGCTAGGCGACTCTACCTTCCCCTCTGCTTCGAACAGAACCATGTTCACCCATCTGACTTATCCTGGGTCCATGAGCACTACCTCACAAATTACATTTTGTACTTTGCATTAGCTTCCTTCACCGTGGTACAGTACCAATGAAGCTTTCTTTTTTAGTTACTCAATTCGAAATTTTCCAATATAACACTTGTTTGGTACATTTGGCGGAACATGAATCTTTGTCTGCCAAGCTTCCGATAGTGATGCATCTACGTGCACACCACGTGTTCGGTATACGTACCTGTCAGTGGTAACCAGATTTCCATTCTTATTTAAGTCCCGCCCTCCCTCCCCCTCATCACAACCAAACCATTTATCATATTTTCAATACAACTGCATTTGTGTGTGTTATCTTATAATACAAACTGCAGGATGAAAATGGATTCGCTGATGCGCAAATTCCTAAGAAATATGCTCCTAAAGATCATCATGCCGTCAGGACCGCCGAATTCCGATGCCGGAGATAACACGGATTTCGACGACGCGAGTTCAACTGAAGAACTGCCGGAGGATGTCAAGGAAGGGCATTTCGTGGTGCACACTGTGTATGGTGATGAAAGGAAGAGGTTTATTTTAGACATGAATTATTTAGCTCATCCGGGTTTCTTGAAGTTGTTGAAGCAAGCCGAGGAAGAGTTTGGATTTCGGACGGAAGGCGTCCTTGCCGTCCCTTGTAGCTCCTACGAGCTTGAGAAGATAGTCGACGGCAGAAAAGTGAAGAAATGATCTGTCACCTGGTGGAACACAGACCAATCAGTCTTTCGTTTCATTGCAGTTATAATACCATCCATGATCTTGTGTCTTTTTCAAGACTTTGTCAAATGTTTTCCTCCTAGTATAATGTAAGTATATTTGGGGGGAAATGTCTTTTGTGTGCGCCCTCCTCCGCCTCTTTCTGTGTCTGTCTCTGTCATATCTGTAACGCGCCCTTGATCTACCATAGAGAACCCTCCCTACATTTTGGGAAGTGGAACACCTAGTACAAGGTTAGGTGTACCCCTGTCACAACCTGAAACAGTTGTACCTTTCCTTTATTGATTATACATTTACTGGTTCCTCAATCTTTTTCACTCACCTATGAAATGCTATGTGTTAGCAAATAGTTTTAAGATGATGTTTTTACTGCCATAGAATTTTAGTATACCCTTTTAGTCAGGGGGTCCAGAATTTTGGCACAGTGTTGTGTTTTAATGAATCACGTTAAGCAGTGACTGTTGGGGTTAGAATGAATTTAATGCACAAAATATGAGGTAATTTGTAATTTCAAAAGTTGGATGAGGTTGTGGCCGTCACTGGTCCCCATATAGATCCGCCTATACATTTAGTTATATACGATGTGGTCGTGTTGGCTACATTTGTGATTTTGGTTGAGTTTGGCACTAGGGATTTTCGAATCGGTAGATGATTGGAGTCTGATGGAGCTCATAAGCGGTTTGGCAATCTAACGTCTCAATTGTCCCGCTTAAAAGCTGGATGCTTGGATCTGATAAATAGAGTATATTGTCCCAATATTGTGATTTCTAGCTAGAAATCATACAAATATTTTTTAAAGGCGTACCATTTTATTTTTATTTTCTGCTTTGTAATAAAATTCCCACTTGTCTAGGTTCTAAAATATATTTCTTTTATTTTTTTATTTAATAAACTACATTTTTGTTTGTCATGAAATATAGAACTTGATTTATAGGTAAGGTAGTTTTATATCCATAAAGATGGGTCAACAAGACAACAGCTACGAGGGCGAAAGACACTAGCGAAGTCTAAGCAAAGATAAGAGACTAAACTACAAGACAGGCTAGAACAACAACAAAAATGGCGACTTTGATCTACGACACACATTTTGCCTATATGTGAGCTTCTACTGCCCCATTCCTGAGAACTCTGCTACACAAGGACAAGTTTACTGCAACACTTAATTAATGTGCAAACAAAAGATAAATGGCATCTCTAATCGCCCGAGATTAGGCTAACTTTAACATGTTAACATGTTATAGCATTATAATTGTTGCTAACATGATGAGTTAGATGCCTGTGCTACCTATGAAACATAATTGACATGGTATCGTGTGTCTTGTCCCATGGCTCATGTGAAATTTAATCTCATCCATGAAAAATACTTCCACATTGCTACAAATAAGGTATCTGAACAAACTCATAACCATTTTCTTTCTTGTCACCTCAAAAGAGGTTCACTGTGGAGAGAGCTTCTCTTTTCACAAACAGGCACAAAACATATCCTCAAAGGGTCGTGATAGGGTCCAAAACCCTAAGGATGATTTGAGAAGATAAAGGAGCAGTGGAGATAATACTAAATGTCACAAAACCCTAGGATGATTTGAGGAGATAAACAAGCAGTGGAGACAATACTAAATTTTCGAATTCGTCGTCAAGACTCACTTCAGTGTTCTCCTCGCCACTTAATTGCAAAGTGACCCACCAGGCACAAACCTTAAGAACTGTAATCTAGCCTAGCACGAGTAGTTAATGAGCCACAGCGAGAAGCATGGACACACCAAAATAAGTGGTATACAGAGACACATAGATGCGAGGGCACTCCAAAATATGTCCCGGACACGCACGAGGGACAAATACTCAGTGTCTATAATTATATCTATGCTTCTTGGTGCGTATTTGGTAACACATTTTCTTGAATTTGAATTAAGTTCTGTATGAGCTAAGCATCTGTCTGTTTTTTAATCTCTATTTGCAGATTATCTCACAATATAATGAATTTCAACTAGCGATGGCCATTTAATCCGATTCGTCATGATCCGAACCTATTATAGCAGATACGTGAAACTCGATGCGATCCAATTAAAATATTCTTCATGTTTTTCTTTTCTTTTCTTTTATCCATACAAACATAATGCTTCATTACATGTGTCATTGGGGTCTTGCCCACATTGACTACAAATTTCTAGGAAAGACAAGCCTCCAGCTATCAGCTTCAAACGATTTCCAAATATTTGTACGCTCAGCATCACCACCAATCGACTATCAAATAGTCTTTTTATCTCGAACATCAGGAGAGAGTGAAGAGAACAATGTATCTATCACGAGAGAGGAATTTTACTTCCATAAAACTATTGTCACAGTTGCTAGACCAAGTGAGACATAATCGTGCACTTATGCGATAGGCATCCTCCTTTTGTAGATAATAACCGCTCTTGGGCGGTCGTTGACTGTTCTATGATGGAAGATAACCGCTCCTATGCGGTAGTTGGCAGCTCAATGGCTAAGGTAAACTGCACTTTCGTGGTAAAAATTGAAAATATAGTTGTAAAAGTGAAATTCCAATAGGAAAATGGTCTATATCCATTCTCTTCTGCCAGTACGAGTTGATAGAGTCTCCGGAATTTGTCGAGAAACATCCGCGACAGAATAGAAATATTCAATGAAGTGATTGTTGAATTTTCCGGTGAACCAACTGATACAAGCGAGTGAAGGAGATGAAAATAGGGTTTTCGCCTCCGGCGAGCCCTTGCAATGGACGGAGGAAAATAATTGACTTCTGAAAATGACAGGGTTGAGATCAGCGGCAGAGCCAACCCTGGGCATGGGTGGGCACGTGCTTTACTCATTTTTAGAAAAGATACAATTTTACCCCTATTTTCATAGACTTATTCACAAGTGCCATTGCAAAAACTGTAAAAGTGTCTCGGGTAAATTTTCAATTTTGCATTAGTGCCCCAGCAATTTGGGTTTCATAACATAGTTGCCTGATATGTCCAGTTTCTTGGCTCCGCCCCTGGTTGAGATTAATCAAAGCTGATTGTAGATATTATACAAGTTAAATTCAATAATATACATATACTAATATAAATATATAATTACTTGAATAACATCATAGGTGTGACATATTCATGTTTTTCTTCTGATAAAATAAATGAATTTATACCTGTAAAGTGCTAATTAATTTAAATATTAATGTAATTCATGATTATCATAAGCCAAACGAACTAAAAGAATTGTTCCCCATGATTTGATGGATAGTACGACCAAAATACAACAAAATCCGATCTGAATGCTCATGGATCGGATTCGGCTATAGACTTGTCTAATCCAAATTCCGATCCACTGAAATCCCTAATTTCAACCCATACCTAATTCCGTTTCACATGTCTCAACTACTTAAATTTTCCGCTCAGATTAATTTCAGCCGATTATTTTGATATTTTAAGCTAGTATGCCGAGGATGGTAGTTTGCAAATTTTGCTGACAGATTGTACTATAAAATGCGGACAAAGTAATTCTAAGAAACTGTCTCCGTCTTATGATTGCAGGATTGGTTTGATACCCAATCCGTACGACTTTCAAAGTATGTTTCGTGTCCTTGGCTATGTCCTGAACTGCATCTCACTAAAAATATCAAATTCACAGGCGAAACAAACATTCACACTCTTGATCATAAAATGGCGTCTGCATTAGTTTGAAGGCGAAAACGACATCTACGTGACAGCACGTAGAAAAATATCAACTTTCCAGACATAATGCATGCAATGGCTGCTTTCATCGATGTATCGGCAAGCCTACTGACTCTCATATGTCGTTATCCAAGAAACAAATCTTCAAAAAGTTCATCAAACAACGTAGGCTATCTTCTAATATCCTCAGGAGATAGAAGAAGACCACTTTCCAGGTTCTGTATTCTAGATAACGCGTAGACATACAAAAAAAACAAAAATCAAACAAAATAAAGAAAAAACTACTACATTCACATACCTTAAAGGTCTCGAAACATCATTTTTCCTCAACTGCTCGCTGTCTTGAATCAGCTTTTCTCCGGCGCCTGCTTCTCCAGCTCATCATTCAGGCACAAGCCGTGTGCCCGAATGCAATAAACCTGCAACATACTCGTGAACACGACATTTTTTGCGTGTGAAAAATAATATAAGATATTTTGCGCCACATGAGTGAGTAAATGCAAGGGCTGAACACACAATAAGGAATTAAGGATAAGGGTCAAGGGTGACACGTGCCCCTTAGTTTTCATACTCCTCACTTAGATTCCTGATATTTTGATTGTTTTACATTCATGCCCTTGTATACACACACACATGTCAGTACCCGACCGCATTCATGTTTTTCATCCGTGCCCTTGAGAGAAATTACAAACTAGACATTTAGAAGTTCACCCACTATTACTTTATTATTATTACGCAGACACTCCCATGTTTAGTAATACGAGTGACCCGTATAAACTACATCTATCTGTGTTTCTCTTTTCTTTCTCTGTCGACTAGAGCTAGCTAGGGGCTTATAATTGTCTTTAGCTGCTTAAAATCTTGGGTCCTTTGCTATGTAAATGTGACCTTGGGATATAAACTAACATAAAGGGCTCGGGTGCATAAAAAAAATTAACAACACAGAAGTGAATGAAGCTAGGCCTTGTTTGGGTTAAGTATAAGAAGGGGGATAAAGATAACTTTATGCTACATGCCTCTTATTACATGTTGGAGTGCGGTATAAGCAACATGTATAAGTTACACTCTATTATTCCCAAACAAATGTGTGGGGATAGAGTGGAGTGCAATAAATATTGAAATACACGCACCCCTCCCCCCCCCCCCCCCCCCCTCCAAATCACTTATCATATCTTATCTCATTACAATCATGTCCTACTTCATATTCCAGTATATCTCTTATCCCCATTATCTTTATACCTTACCCAAACGAAGCCCTAATGTAAGAAACTAAAAATGTTCATCAATGAGAAGATTAGAGCAGCACCATGTTCAAATGCCTGCTAAACCAAGAATTGTCCAGAAAAGCTTCACAGGTTGTGTAATCATTTAATCAGAGTCCATCTACTCTCATTAAATTCCTACCCAAAGCCTCTGTCTTGGCTTTATCAAGCAACACCAAACCAATTACTTTGGCAATGCGTCAGATTTGGTTTCTCAGCTAGTTACTGGATATACATTTCTTTCATATAATTAGCTAGGCCAATTTGAGGACTCCTAAAGTAAGCAAACTCAATCAAAACATCGCGAAACAGAGAGCGCAAAAAGTGAGAAATCACGACGAATGTGAGCCGACAGGGGCCGCTGACTTCATTATGGCTGATTTGGATATAACAAGAAACATGATACTGATGGATCAGAGGAGATGTCTAAGGAAAATATCAAACAAAGAAACTATCGCGAAATTGACTAAGCAGAAGTAGCAACATAACGGCCCCATAATCCAGCCTTTTCTTGTTCAACTTTCCAGCTTCCATAAAAATATCGCAAGAAAATATCATACAATGAAACTGAGGTGCATCGTTCATGTACGAATATGTTCGGAGACCACAAACACAATTACTTGGCTGCTAGCGCCGTAAAGTAAAAACATGGTACATGACGAAGAACTGGTGCTATAAATAGCAAGCCGGCTAGGTTCTAAAATGGACCAAGCCACTTGATTTTGGAGCTTGATCCATGTGGCTGGCCCTGATTAAACTGAGAAAATGCTTGGTGATTGATTGACTGCCTATTCATATTTTATTAGTTTCTATTTCTTTTTCTTTTTCTTTTTTTTGAAATACCATTTTATTAGTTTTGGCATAGTGTATGAATTTTTTTTAATGATTCCTTTCTTTTGGAGGTGAGTATTACTCTGAGGTGAGTATTACTCCAAAGACAAACATTTCAAACCGGCCCTGAACCCCTTGTCAATTTGTAAGTAAAAATAACAGAAAAATAATAGCTTGGTCCAATAGACGAGCCAAGCTAAGCTCCGCTCAAGTTCAAGTTCAAAACGCACTTAATGAGCCAAGCTTGAGCTGTATTTCCCAAAGCTCGAGTTAGAGCCCGAACTCTGTAAAACTTTGACTGAGTGAAGCTTGATTAGCCTCAAATTTAGCTCTGCTTGATAACAGCCCTCCCCGGAAAACGATCCAGAATAGACTTTACCGGGTGTATATCAATTTTAAAGAAATATTGTAAAGGCAAATTTGGTACAGGGATTGAAAATTTAGGGGTACAGGAGACGGGTCCTACAGTATTATAGGGTGTACGATATTAGGGGAGTATATACTATGTAGGCAGAATAATGTAACTTGCTTGTTTACATTTTTGATTTTCTAAGACTCCGTGTTCAATCTCAATCCCATTGTGAGATTAAATTCCAGGCATGAAGCGGTAACAAGTTATCAACAATTATAAACAAATAAGGGATTTTGAATCCCCTCTATCCATGCACCAGTTATTATCCCCTTCTTATCCCTACACCAAACACGCTCTACAAGATTTGAGAATGTGAGTGGTTTGGTTTGGATTAGATAAATTAAAAACAGAATTAAACTGTCCCATTTGGCCAAGGAAGACAATTCCGTAGACACATTGGAAGGACGGATTCAGGTTCCCCAATGGCAGGAATCTAGCCATTATTTAATTGTTAAGATTCTAGACACTTTTTTTTATAAAAGAAAGGTCATACAATTAGGTTCCGGGTTTGCCACAGTAAGATGCAGGTATACCCCAGCAAATATTCTGGTTAAACACATCAGCTTTTGCCACACCAACGGGTCCTCGGTTGCCGATAAAGTCTCTGAATCAATGATTTTATTTTTATATTATTTATTTGTGATATCATTATAATAATACAACAACAACAACAAAAATCCAAATTATAATCGTACAGAAATTCATACACAGATTAGAAGATACATAATTACTATATCAACGATATAATTTCTTCATGTCATGTCATTGTTCGTAGATATGGACTTGTGGAGAGACGATTAATCAAATGGTTAGAAATATTTACATAGATGCACATCTTTTCGGGTTAAATTGTACTCCTCGTTCCTTGTCATGTATTGGAAGTCCCAAATTATTGTCGTACTCATCAACTTTTTCACTACATTTCCTTACATGACCATTCTATCTCTTACTTTTTCACTTCCCAAAAAGATTAACATACATGACAATGGACGACTTAATGAATTTATCAAGTCAAAAGTATCTTCTTAAACTTTGTGAAAAATCAACCCAGAATATAATTTTGGGACGGATGGAGTAGTATTTTAGAAGACCAAGTCAAGAGGACCCTGCCTTATCCACAAAGTAACCCACGAAGCTCCCGGTGCAGGTGAGCGACCTCCCAAAAGCACATGTGCTACATAGTTGGAACCAACAATATCAGGTTGTAAGATTTACATAACTTGCATCATTTTGCTATCCAAATCACGTGTCAAAGTGGCCCGAAGAATAGAGTTAGAAGTCAAAACAGGAAGAACCTGGTGGAACAGTCTACAGAGGAAGTATAAACTTGACATTAGAAAAAAAAAATGAAAACAGTTCAAATAGAAAGAGAGTAGATAAAAGAACAGGCTTCTGGTTGACAAAAAAAAAAAGGCTTCTAAGGTGAATGGTTTAAGCAGTAAAGACCTAGAAGACACCAGTCTCATGGGAACCTGACCCATTGACATGTGCAATCAATGGAGTAAAGCATGTCCAACCCCATACACAATGGACCCCTAGCTCACCTCCAAAGATATTTCAATTCATCAATCTCTCATATCATCACCCATCAGAATAAAACCTCTTCAGATTCTCTTAAAAGGAACATCACAAAAATTTCAAATTTTCACTATTTGTCTCACCCTTGGAATGTCGTAAGGTTTGAGAAAAGAGAATGGAACACAAAGCTGGAGTCTTGATGATGCTGGAGCTTTTACTCGAAAAGCTACAGAGAGGTCTCTCTTTTCCACAGTGGGGAACACCAGACATAAACGACGCTGGAATCACGTCAGAAGCAGGAGTAGCTACAGCGACAACAACGGTGCCGGACGACGTAAAAGAAGGGCATTTTGCTGTTTTTGCCGTCAAAGGAGACGAACAGAGAAGGTTCATCGTCCAATTGGGTTACCTTACTAATCCATCTTTCTTGTTTTTACTAGAGAAAGCTAGAGAGGAATATGGGTATAAGCAGAAGGGTGCTCTGTCAGTCCCTTGTCAACCTCAGGACTTGCAGAAGATACTGGAGGAAAATGCTTATCCTGAGAAAACCTATGATTCTAGCATCTCAGAGGGTTCCTGAATAAATAATTGTTGAATTTTCATGCTGATGGTGTGTATAAACTTTTCATTAGTTGAAATTGATGTTCTACATGGATATATAGATTCCGTTACGCGGTAGGATTCTCCAGATCATTTGTGAGACTTGTAACCTCATACTAAAGACTCTTAACTTTCTTGGTAATACCAATTATTAGAATTTAACAGGCTAAACCTTAACCTTGGGCCTTGTTTGGGTAAGGTGTAAGGAGGGAGGTTTAGGGATAATTATACATATCGTCTCATATACCGCCTTTGGGTGCGGTATAAGCAGCATGTATAGTTTATCCGACCTTATCCCCTCCCCCCAACCCAAAACAAATTTAATATTTACCTGAACACTTTCATTCGTTCAGGCACTTCCTAGTTCATACATCATATCTTATCCAAACACTGAAAAATAAAAATATCATATCCTACCTTATCCGAGTACAATCATATCGCACCTCTTATTACAGTATATGCCGTATACACCCCACTTTCTTAAACCTGAACCGAACGAGGTTTATAGGTACTTGAGTTTTTCAATACTAAAACAAAGTAATGAAAACAATGTCTCACTCAAAGTTGATGTCCCCTAAAACAAGTTAGCATCACCAAATAGAGTGGGGAAAGAACTGGAATAACTGCAAGAATATAAATGACCGTGTATGGGTCAAACGGCAAATGGCGGCAGTAAAAGTAAATAAACAAATAAATAAAAACAGGTTTGTGAGGTGAAGAAAATACTCGTGGTTATCAGGCACAGAATGTTTACCAGTACTACTGAACGTTGTATTTTTCTGAAATTTCTGGAGATTTGTGCTTAAGACATGTCGAAGGCAGAAAAATGATGCACAGAAAATACAAGATGCAGTGACACTGGCAGATGGTGGATGCGGATTCCAGTTCTGAATGAGCTATTTGTAATATAAGATAATGGGGCTGTTTGGATGAGCTAGATTAAGTGAGCGGTTTATAGCTAATAAGCTCCTTTACTATTGGGTGTTTGGACTTCGGGTATGGTATTATTGCAGATTATTAAAAAAATGTCAAATCCGCAATTTTTTTATACAGTAAAACCTCTATAAATTAATACTCGATAAATTAATAACTTCGATAAAATTAATTTGTCCAGTCCCAACTTGGGACCAGTACAAAATCGGACCACAATCGATAAAATAATAAGATAATAATTTTTTTGAAATCCCAGTGTATATATATTGGTCCCAACCAAACTATAAATTAATAATTACTAAAAGATTTCACATTCTAATATTGGCTAGTGAAAAGTGAATCTATAGTCACTTGTTTTTTTGTTGAACTTCAGATCTATGCTAAGTTCATCTTTAAATCTCCTCATTGCAATTAAGAGTTGGGGCATTGTCTTCTCGTATTGCAACAAAAAGTTGTGAAGATTTGTTGCCCCTTGCAATGCTTCTTTCCGAATGACCGAATCCAATGCTATTGAATCATCCTCAACTTTGTCATCGACCAGGTTTTGAATAGTATCCGCCACAATTTCTTCAATGCTTTGAACTCGTAATATTCAATATTTTCACCCGATAATCTAGGAAGTGATTCACATCCATTTAATAAGGATAAAATGGTTTGTTTTTAACTAATATACATTGTAACTAGTACATTGGACTTGAAAATTTAAAGGTCATACGTAAAATCTCTTTAAATTAATAAATTATCAATAAATAATTTATTGATTTATCAATATAATAATATATCGCTTAATTAATAAAATATCTCGGTCCCAACATTATTAATTTATAGAGGTTTTACCGCACTCTGGAGTCCCCCCCCCCCCCCCCAAGCCGGAATTCCCCCAGAAACAATCCGGAATTCCCCCAAACAATCCAACCCCTGAATAATATTTCCAGAATTCCAAATAAAGAGATAATTGGTAAAATCTTTTCAGATTCATGACCAATCCTCCCCTCTTGTATTAATCTTATCCAAACACCTGCAATGATTCGAAGACTGGTTGAGTACAAAGAAGTTTCTACAGCTCCTAGCCAAACCAGACGATTAATAGAAGAAATATGAAAGAGATGGGTTAAGCACAACAGCAGTGAGCAAACTGAGTTTCGTCAATCAGCAGATGATACAGTCTGACAAGTCTTGGCGGAGGAACAAGAGTATTCGAAACTATATACAAAATATGCAAAAGATTGACCATTCTTAGACATGAATTTTGGTAAATAGAACATATTTTTTGTGGATGCCGATTGGAGTCTATGCGCAAGAGAATGCACACTGAATTACCATTTAGCACCGACCAAAGACGATCTTTTTGGTGGATCAACGCATATTTGAAGTAGTTAAAAGTTCCACAGCAGACTACAGACACACCTTGGGATCTATTCTGTATGAGCAGAAGTGCTCAACCAACTTTAATACTTTTATTTTGTAGAATCTTCATGAAACGTTTCAATGAGTTTTGTATATCTTATGACTCTAAATGCTGTACGAATACTGAGTACTTGGTGTCAAGCGGGGGAGGCAAAGTATGAATGTACCCACTTTCTAACATACCAAATAACCAAACAAATGTAACTACGAGTAGATGCTATAAACTGAAAGACTACTCTATATAAATGTTATCAGGACAAAGCCCACGCAGAACTCTGAAAAACAGAATCGCCGCGAATAGTCATTAAATCAGGATCCAACACGTATCATGAAAAAATTCAACTTCTTTGGTTTTGTACCTTTACATAATATACAGTAACAGTTATGCATCTCCAGAAGAATTATGTAACTTTCTAAAAATAATGACCTGGAAAATGAAGCATATAAGCTTCTAGTCTGGATCCGCTCCTTTTGACATTAGCTTACATCTGAGCAATTATTCCGTCCTACCGGTTCTCTCAAGCAATTTGAAACTGCCATCACAGCAGCTTCTATAGACGCGTCCTCTCCCTGTTTAATACCATCAGAAGATAAAAGTTTCAGACACCCTCACTAAGCGAGAAATCCCTTTTTCCAACATAGGAATCAAATGATGTGTTTACCTTCTCTTTCCAGTAAAAAATGTTTCCATATTTCCCGGCCAAACGGCTCCAAAAGCTACGCGGTATGTCTAGATCCACCGCGTCGCCCACGTTGAAGTTGATTATATTGCCTGTTAAAAAAGCAACCAACATGAGTACACCGTTCATGTGAAACAACGTTTGAATTCTTGTACTGAGTAATATTAATCTGATGTAGCCTACCAAAGGTGGGGTCAGCAACAAAGACAATAGTTCTATCATCCACTTGCCAGTAATCTTTGATTGCTAACCCTGCGATGAATTTAGAGACACGGGTGTCGATAATGTTATCTCATATTTGATTGTTTTTGACCATTTTTTATCAGGAGCTAGAATGTGAATGAGCAAATACCAGGTGTGTCTGGATAATTCTGAGCTAAAACTCTCAACTTGTATCCAGTATCCTTCTCGATATCAGCAATCTCTTGAGCAATTCTCTTCTCCTGCAAATCATTGCTGGAGAATCAGCATAACAAGGAACTGTGTTCTTATTTACTTGATGAATTTTTCAACCTTCTATGTTGAAATTGGGGTGCCAAAAAGGAAAATGCTCAATTCTAGACTATTTACTAACTAAATTAATCGTACTAGATCATAAACCCAAAAAGTTAGTCATCAAACCAAGCTAGGGCACAGATCCATGTATGACTTTTTTTCGTGAGGGGACCATTTCATGGTAAGAGCTTTTGCGTGCAATGAAGCTACTGCAGCTAAAGAGACGAAATTAATACTTCTCCCTCTGTCTCATAAAGATCGTCTTGTTTTTCATTTTCGTTGTCCCAAAATTATGTCCTGTTTGGAATTAGAACCACTTTTTATACAACTTTTCTTGTTTTAACCCTTCTTAAAGCATTATAAGGGGCCACACATTTAGGCCTTGTTTGGATGAGATCGATTATTGAATGTGTGGTTGAAGTGAGGAGAGAGACACAAATACACATCATCTCAACCACTCATTCAATAATCTATCCCATCCAAACTAGGCCTAACCATCATGAAGCACTACAAAGGCAATTTTGGCAATGACTAAGATTCTTTTCACTACCTTAATAAGTGCGAAAAGTCAAACAGAACTATCTTTATGTGACGGATGGAGTACGAAACTATCCTGAAACTTCAAGAGAAACCCATATGTGTTAACTTGGATATCTGCTGAGGGATGAAAGAACATGCAACAACAACTATGCACTCTGAGAAGTGTCCAATCCACCATACAAATCATCCATCGTGAATGAAAATGGAGAACATTCAACAGTTATCAAGAGAAGTTTCAGAAGTTCGAGGTTTGAAAAGTGATTCAGGAAAGTTTACAAGTGAGCAATGGGTGTTTTACAGGCTACATTTGTTCAACAGGCACCATTACTTACTACTACCTCTGTTTCTTCTCTTTCAGCCTGCTTCATTTGTCACTATTTACTGGGTCACTTTGACCCGGTGATTTGATTAGCAAAACGATACAAGAATTTAGTAATTTTTGCATGGTCTTGTAGAGTAAACTTTACTCTACAACAACATGGAAAAATTTCTAAAAGATTATATCGTTTTGCTATCTAATTCACCAAGTCAAACTGACCCACTTACAGATTAAAAAGACAAAACCAGGACATCTCAGAAGAAACAGAGTAAGTACTTAATTTAATATTTGCAACAAAACATTGAAAGGCAATTGGAAACGGCACCTGGCCTTCCGACAGAAATCCAGCTACATCAATAACAGTGCTGAACTCCTTTGGTAGCAGTTCTGGCTTGTTTACCCCAGTTTTACCCTCGGCATATCCCACTCCTAGAAAAGAAGAAGATGTTCATTTTTTTCTTACATAGACAAACTAAAGAGAAGGACCAAAAAAAACATGCATATATGATTCAAGTGTCGTGGTAATTTTTAGGTTTGTTGCAAGGGACCCTCGTCAAAACCAAAAAGTGCTAAATTTGCATTTGGTAGCCTTTCTGATATACAATCTTGTGAGCTTAGTGGCCTTTGCAAGAAGCTGAAAATCAAGTAATGAAGACTTTGAATTTGCAGAACATGAAAACAACCAGCATCAACTTAATCAAGTGAAAATCACTTGGATCGGTGAAGATGTGATGGATTTAAGCTTGTCACATCACAACTACAATAAGTACACCAACCTAGTTATGGCATATACAACACATTCCTGTTCCCGTTCCTGCTTACTCCGTGTGAAGTTTTAATACGATTTTCACATTTGAGGTCTGTTAATCCTAGACTGTTATGCTTTATCATAACCTACTTTGTAAGCCATAAAACTCCCAATGCTCCTCGAGTGTTTCTACAAAGAAATTATCACTTGTTTAAGTTTTTTTTTTTTTTTAATTGCAGCACTTCAATGAGAAAGGGAGGCTTACAGAATTTGACTCAGAACCTGAGCACAATTCAGTACTAACTCAGCCACAGTCTTTAGACCTTGGTACGTTTGGTTTTCCAGGATTAGCAATATTAGCTGGGATTGGACTAAATATAGTCCCGGTATTAGTTACTACTGTGTTTGGTTCTTCTAGACTAATTTTAACACAAGTACTAAATTGTGAAAAGATGGTTTTTAATACCCTAAGGGCATGTTTGATGCAGGGATAAAGACGAGGTACAGTAATAATAATACCAGTAGGGGGTAATAACTGGTGTTTGGTGCAGTGATAATTTCAATTGGGATTCAGCCCCCCACCCTCATTATCTATACCCCCTATATGCCTAAAATCTAATCCCACCATGTAGGTGGGATTGAATACTAAAGTCTTAATACCCATATTTATACTGGTGCAAACAAACATGTTACATAATCCTACCTATACAATTAATACTCCCTTACTATCAATACACCCTATAATACTGTAGGGCCTCCTGCACCCCCCATTTGCAATCCCGACGCCAAACGTGCTCTAAATTGGTCCCTTTTACACGAGGGGATTAGCTGGATTGGACTATCTGTACCTCAATACTGTATTAATGCCCTATCGAAACCCACGCGTCTCCACCTCAAAACCAATTGGCAATGAAGGTAGTAGCACAGGAACTAATTAATCACACAGGTGACAAAGACTCTCAAACTACCTATGAGAAACAGACCTCAAAACTATGAAATTCAAAAGAACTTCACTATTTAAGTGTATGCTAATGACATCATCTGCTAAAAAGCTGCTCACTGCCTATTCATTCTCTTCAACATTGTCCTCTTCTTTATCAATTGGTTTCCATTGTTTATCAGTCACTATATAGAACACTTGCCGCAAAACCCAGCACTTATCCACCCACATTTTGAATAACAGCGATATTCCAAGTAAATGCAATAAACTAGTACTAGTAAGAAATCTGTCACTTGTACACTGACCTGAGAGCGCCAGGGCAAGGGAAAGAGTCCCGGAGAGCGCGAGGTTCAAAGACTTGGATCGAATTCCGGCGACCCATTTGCTAAAACTGATCGAATTCGAAACCTTGGATGAAGGGTCGGCCGGAGAGGAGAGGTGCGACGAGGCTCTGGTGGGTCCGGCAAGAAGAGGGTGGCCGGAGCTCCGGTGAACGAGACGGGGATGGAGATGTAAATGGAGAGCCGAGGCAGAAGCCATTTGGGTGATGATTTGTGTGCAAAAGCGATGATTTTGGATAGGAACACGGTGGTGGTGGACCTGCGTTCATCTTCGTGGATGTTCTGTAGCCCGACGAGGTGAGGAGGCTAATACCACTCTCAACGGAACGCGCGTGCGTCATTAGAGCCCTCTGCACTGGTAGGCAAGTGTCTGATGGGACGCCTTGTCACTTGCCTCCCAAGGACTCACTCGGACCATTCTCCTATGCTTATGGAAACTCAAGGTATTACCCCTCCCCCTTCGATTCTTAAACCTTTCCGTTTTGAAAATGCTTGGTTTGCCCATCCTTCCTTTTCTGATCTTATTATTAATAACTGGAATTGTAACTCCTCTCTTCACAATGCCTTGCTTTCTCTCCAAAAAGATCTTCTTGATTGGAATAAAAATGAATTTGGGAATATTTTCAGGAAAAAACGCCACCTTTTAGGCAGAATCAAGGGTATTCAAATTAAACAAAGTCAGAAATTTGATAATAACCTCTTTCTTCTTGAAAAAACCCTTATCAAGGATTTCAATGATATTCTTAGCCAAGAAGAAACTTTGTGGCATCAAAAATCTAGAGTTAAATGGCTTGTTCAGGGGGAGAGAAATACAAAATTCTTCCATATCTCCACTCTCATTAGAAGAAGGAAAAACTTTATTGCTATGCTCAAAGATAGCTCTAATACTTGGATCACTGATCCCTCTTTGCTCAAATCGCATGTCAGTAGCTACTTCTTTTCTCTTTATACTGCTGATTCTCCTAACTGTGAAACTGAGATTAGTTATGATTTCAATCTTAAACATGTCACTGACACTGACAACACTGAGATTATGACTGAGGTTTGCAACTCTACTGTGTGGAACACTGTTAAAAATATCAAGAAAAATAGAGCCCCTGGCCCTGATGGTTTTAATGCTGAGTTCTATCACAAATGTTGGAACACTATTGGTAATGATGTTTGTGATTTTATTCGACATGTTTTCAGAAATAAAACCATACCTTCTGCTATGAACAAGACCTACATCTCCCTCATCCCAAAAGTTCCTAATCCTGAATTCATTACTAAGTTTAGACCCATTGGCCTTTGCAATGTCTCTTACAAGATCATTGCTAAAATTATTGTTGATAAACTTAGGCCTCTTCTTGATAAACTTATTTCTCCAACCCAGAATAGTTTTATCCCTGGCAGATCAACTAGTGATAATATTATTCTTGTTCAAGAGATGATTCATACCATCAAGAAGAAAAAGGGTAAAAAAGGAGCCATGATCATCAAAATTGACCTGGAAAAGGCCTTTGATAGGCTCTCTTGGAATTTTATTAGAGATACTCTTGTTTTCTTTAATTTCAATTGTGACTTTATTGAGCTTATTATGAGTTGCATTACCTCTGTGAACTACTCCATTCTCTGGAATGGTGAAAGTCTTCCTTACTTCCATGCCCAAAGAGGTCTCAGGCAGGGAGACCCACTTTCTCCCTACCTTTTTGTCCTATGCATTGAAAGACTTACTAGCATGATTGACCAAATCAGCTCTCAGGGTCTTTGGAAAGGGGTCAAGCTTTCCAAACATGATATTTCTCTTACTCATCTCTTTTTTGCTGATGATATGCTTCTCTTTGCTCAGACTGATAGTATTACTTGCGATTATGTCAAAACTGTTCTTGATGATTTTTGCCTTCTTTCTGGGCAAAAAATTAACTTTGACAAATCCAAAATCCTCCTTTCCCCAAATGTCACTAGTCTTAATGCTCAGAGTATCAAATTTAAACTTGGAATTAACATTACTAGCAACCTAGGCAGATATCTGGGTGTTAATCTTGATCAAGAAAGAGTTGGGAAGGTTAAATATGCTCACATCATTGAAAGTGTCCAACTCAAACTTGCTGGTTGGAAATCTTCTATGCTCTCTGTGGGGGGGAGACTTACTCTTATCAAAGCCACCACCTCCACCATGCCTGTTTACTCCATGCAAACTCAACCTCTTCCTATTAATGTTTGCAAGGAGCTTGACAAGATCAATAGGAATTTTCTCTGGGGAGATACAACTCTCAAGAAGAAAATTCATACTGTTAACTGGAACACTGTTTGTAAGGCCAAAAAACATGGTGGTCTTGGTATTAGAAACATGGTTCACCAAAATCAAGCCCTTCTCTCCAAGTTGGGTTGGCAAATTATGACTAACTATAACTCCCTCTGGGTTAAGAGTCTTAGATTAAAATACCTCAGAAATCACACCCTTGTCAACTGGCCTATCACCAGAGATAGCACTAGAACCTGGAAAGGGGTGGCTAAAACTGCAAAGTTCATCACTAAATTTTCTCAATGGAGAATTGGCAATGGCTGCTCTATCTCCATTTGGAATGACAATTGGTTTGGGCCTTTCTCTCTAAAAGAAAAGTACCCTCACATTATGTTTGATGGTAATATCAAAGTTAGCACTCTCATTGATGATAACTTCAACTGGAAGTTGGATTCAATCACTCACCTTATTTCCAGTGATGATATTAACTCCATTTTGGCTAAGAAAATACCAAGAAACCATTTCACTCCTGATTCTTTGTTTTGGCTGGGCTCTGATTTGGGAAACTTTACAGTCTCCTCTGCCTATCACAGGCTTGCTAGAATTAATGATGAGTCCCATTTAAGCTGGGACTGGATGTGGAAAATCAAAATTCCTATGAAACTTTCCATCTTTTTGTGGAAAATTAGACATGGCAAACTTCTTACTAACCTTCAAAGGTTACTAAGAAACCTTACTACAGATGGTTCTTGTCCTCACTGCCCTGACCAAAGTGAGGATTTGAACCATCTCTTCAGAAGCTGCCCTAGAGCCCAGGCTCTCTGGGAAGTGATTTTTAGCTCTCATTGGCTTTCTCTACATTCTAACAAGCCTTTTCTTCACTGGTTTGACTATCATCTCAATGATGCCAAATGTTCTTATGAAAGTGTGATCACCTTCATTAGTGGTTGCTGGACTATCTGGATATGTCGCAATAATTATTGCTTCAACCAGATAAGTTCCCCACTTCTGAATATGAAGATCATTACTTTCAATATGGCTGAAGAGATCACCAAGGCTTTCACCAAAGAGAAATCCAATGAGAGCTCTGGTTACAACACTAACTTATGGCATTTACCTGTTTCAGGACAAATTAAACTCAACTGTGATGGAAGCAAAATGGGTGAACATGGAATTGCTGGCTATGGAGGAGCTCTTAGAGATGAAACAGGACAATGGATCAAGGGGTACATTGGCCAAATTGGGTACAGTGCAATTCTTGAAGCAGAACTATGGGGCATACACCGTGGCCTTGTTCTCATTCACCAGTTGCAGCTCACCAATGTTCAAGTTGAATCTGACTCACTGGATGCAATCAACTGCATCAACAAAGCCTACCCAGATAACTTCCCGTACATTAACATCACTGAAGACATCAAGACTCTTCTCAATGGCTGCTGTTGCCACATCCATCACATCCCTAGAACTGCTAATGTGCTTGCTGATGCTCTTGCTAAGAAGGGTGCCAACCAAAGTGAAACTCTTGCTATTTTTGATGAACCACCACCTGAAGTGGTTCAGATTGTTGTTCAAGACATGATCCACACTAGTTGTGGTTAAGTTGTAATATTATTTCCGGATGATCAAAAAAAAAAAAGTGTCTGATGGGACTGCAACTCGGGCGGGCTGGGCGGGTTGACACCCTTGTCCAAGTCCGAGCCCGAGTTCTGTCGGGATTGCCCAAGCCCAGCCCAGCCCAGCCCGGGTTGGAAGCATCGCCAGCCCATCTAAGCCCAAATTCGAACAAAGCAATTCGGGTTGGGGTTGAATTCGGGCTAGCTCATTAAACTAAATAAATTAACACATTTATCACATTCAACTCAATCAAAATGGTCCCCTCAAATCTTCGGGGTGTATTTGAGTCGGTCGATACTTTGGGCATTTGACTTGAGGTCTTGAGTTCAAACATTGGTGCAATCGAAAGGCAGCCTATTGGCTTTCTCAACTGCGAGCCTGTCAGTCCGAGTTTTTTTCAGGCTAGTTTGCCTCCCTAGTGGGGTTTGCAGGCTATTGCACTAGAGCGGGGGTTTACCCAGTGCGCACCCGAAAGATAGTGGTTGCGGGTTCTCACGTCAGCAAAAAAAAATGATCCCCTTAACGTTAAGTTAATAACTTACATATAAAAATAGATACCGAATGTAGACACTTCAATTTTTGTTTACTTATTTAAGGTTAAAAAATAATGACTGTTGATTGTTAGAGTGAATTAAAAATTATCCATTTATACAAGATAACACTTAATATTTAGTGAAAAAAATCTATTAGCTAATAATTAATAGAAAAATAGTAAATTTTTGATAAAATATGATATATAATAATCTCAAAATATAACATTTATAGGTAATGAGTATACAAATCGGGCAATTCGGGCTAGCCCATCGTTAAATATTCGTACCCAAGTCTGACCCTAATTGCAATTCGGGTTGAGATTTTTTACCAGAGCCCGTCCAAATTACTCAAAACATGTGCACAAGCCCAACTTTAGTCCTGGCTGGGTTCGAGTTGGTCGGGTTCAACCCGTCCAAGTTGCACTAAGGCCAACTCCAATAGTGGAGGTCTCCACCGCCCCTGAACTCCCCTGGCCCACTATTTTACTTCTTAATATTCACCAAACTGCCATTTCCTCTCCAACAGTGGAGGTCTCCCCCAACCCTTCCACTCCCCTGCAAGTACTATTTTATTCTAGAACTTTTGACATATAACCCCCCTGCAGTATCGGTTCGCTGACACTTTGATACATGCAGTATGAGTTTTGTCACTTAACATCTCTGCACTTTGTAAAAAACTGACAATTAGGTCCATTTGACTAACACCGTTAGTTAAATTGAGCTACATTGTTAGCCATGTCATCATAAGTGAGGGTAGTGTTGTCATTCACTACCACTCACCATCAGCAGCCACAACCACCACCACCCCTCCACCACCCTCCTCTTCAAATTCTGCCACAACTGCCACCTCCACCCTCACCAGACCACACCGCTAAAGACACGACACCACGCCACACAACCACCAACACAGCAACCACCACATTTGCAACCACCAGCGAACCAACAACAACCAAATACCACCACCACACAACAACAGCCACCTCTTCCACCACCACTATTGAACCCACCACCACCACCACCACCAAACACCCACACTAACCTGAACCCGATTGCAACCGGTAAATCAAAACCCCCAGATCTTCAGACCCAATCATTGTAATCAATTGAGAGATAGAGAGCTTAAAATTGCTGAATTGACGCTTCGTACCTAATTCATCCTTCGTCAAACTTTGTGAAATTTCATACCTAATTCAAAACCCTAATTCAATTATTCACACAAAAATCCCAACAGCCAATCACGTTCGTCGAGTCGTCGAATCAAAGAGAGCGAGAGGCAAAACCGTTGATTGGATCTAAAGTATTTGAGTTCCAAAATTCAGAATTTACAGGGAACAGAGAGGGAGATGAACAAAGAGGGAGAGGTTGAGAGGTAGAGAGAAAGACGAACAAAGATGGAGACGGGTTCGAGCGTTCGGGACGGTTCTGACTTCCGTGGGGTTCTGGGTCTGTGCTATTGCGATGGATTTGCGGGTTTTGCAGATTTCTGGCAGAGAGAGGGAGAGATGCAACAAAGAGAAAGACGCAGAGGATGAAGACGAGAAGAAATAGAGAGAGCTGGAGGCAGAAAAAAGAAGTTAAGGAAAAAGAAAAATAAATTGAAAAAGACAATTATACCCTCCCTTGAAGAATGAAAAGACTAAAGTGTCTTGACGGAATTTGTGAACCACTAACGGTGTTAGTCAAATGGACCTAATTGTCAGTTTTTTACAAAGTGTAGAGATGATAAGTGACAAAACTCATACTGCATGTATCAAAGTGTCAGCGAACCGATACTGCAGGGGGGTTATATGTCAAAAGTTCTTTATTCTATTATTTCAATTATACTCTCATTTATATTTATTTTATAATTTATTACTTATTTATATTAAGTTATAAGTATGTAATTATTAATAATTTGTAATACTTAAATTAATAAATTTAATTTCTAACATACAATCATAAAAAGATAATTATTAAAACATAAGTAACTTTCTTTAGATAAATTACAAAAAGATAATTACAAAACACTACAAATCTTATCAACAAAAAAAATTGGAAAAACAAGATTAAACAAAAAAGCGTATGGAGCCCGATTTATATTAATGTATAAATATAAAAAAATTGTGAACTTTCGAAATAATTTAATTAGTGAAAAAAAATAATTCAACAGAGATATAATAGGTGTAGTTTAATTATATCTCCACCATTTGTTCCCTAATTTTTTTCCTTACTTCTTATCTCAAACATAACAAAAAGAAACAAAAATAAATCAAATTAATTGCTCATAATTTTCCGAAATTTACTAATGAAAAGGAAATCAAACTAACTACCACAGATAATTATCTCCTATTTCAAACGGTATCCCACAATCCTCTCCTAATTTTCCTCTTTCATATCTAAATTCTCTCAATTGAAAAAAAAAAAAAAAAAAAGTTGAAGAGGAGAGACAGAGGCGATTCTGCAAGCCCACATGCGGTCTCGCCCGCGGTCTTGCCGCCCCCCGCGCCCTTCGGCTGTGATTAAGTGCCTCCCCCACCACCGTCACCTCCCTGTTGGAGGTGCTAATCCGCATGGCAGGGGCACCAACGCCAACCATTGGAGTTGGCCTAAGTCTCATACCCGATTTAGGAAAAATTGCAATTTTGCCCTTATGTTGCAAAGATTTATTTCAAGTGCCCTGGCCATAGTTGCAATAGTGCCCTTGTTCGATTTTGAATTGTGGATTTAGTGCCTTTGCTACCATAAAAAAATTACATTCGGTTACCTAAAACTGAATTATTTTGTATGTTGTATTATTTCGAGTATGCCCCAATATAATTACAATAGTGTTCTGGTAGGTTCGTTTTCCTAGCTCCGCCCCTGAGTGGAGGATTATGTCAAGGGTGAAAGACACTTTCAACTTCACCCTCTGAGGTTGATGTAAAGACACTCACACTCCTTGCAATTTGGCGAATTACACTTTTCACCCTTTTGTGTGCCAAAATTCAAGATACCTACACTCCTGAATTGTGACGCCTTTAGTCTTGGTGTGGGACTGTGGGTGTCCGTCACTGATAGGATTTTGGGACAAATTTGATCTCTTATATTATGGAATGATACAATCAGAAGTGCAGGTATCATCAGTTTGACACAACGCAAGGGTGAAATTATCATTTCTAATCTAGAAGGGGTAAAAGTGTCGTCTACCCACCGATGAATGATTGTTCAATCTTGGGCATACTAGGATTAACACAAGGGTAGAAGGGTAGATGATACTTTCACCCGCTCAAGTCGGTCAAAAAGACACTTTCACGCCTTCGGTGTGCCAAACTACAAGCCACTTGCACCTCTTGATTGTGTTATTCCATGCTCTTACAAATCAAAATTATCCCAAAAACTACTGTAGACCCCCACGGTAGACTAACTGATATTGCAAGTGTTCTGAAATTTGACACACTAAAGAGGTGAAAGTGACATTTTCCAAACTGGAAGGGATGAAGTTGTATTTTTATAAAAATTGAGGGGTGAATGTGTCATTTGCCCTTCATAAGTGATGCACAATCGCCTAGTGAAATTGCCCTAGTGTGCTATGTGGCTTGTATATATTAGGGTTAGTTGCATTTTACTCCCTGTGGGTAGGGGTTTGTGTGAAAGATCCCCTTAGGTTTCTAAATGTTGCAATATACCCTCCCCCCCCCCTCCACACCCTTTTGATGGTTTGATTTTCGTGCGGTTTCATTAGTTTTAACGGAATTCGTCATCTTTTCACTTTATATACCCATTATATCCTCAATATTCACACACACACACAAAAAAGGATATGAGTAACAGATTTGATGAAGAAGAAAGAGGATGAGGGGAAGGGGAAGGGGAGGAAGGGGGAAGAAGGGAAGGGGAGGAGGAGGGGAAGGGCGAAGGGAAAGAGGCCTGCTGGAGGATGAGGACGGTGACGAACCCGGTAGGGACTGCCAGATCAAAGACAGCGACGGCGGCCTCTGGGCTTGGAGAAGAGAAGAAGAAAGATAAGAAGAAAATGGAGGAAGAAGGCAGATCGGGAGAGAAATAGAGAGGGAGAGAAAGCGTAGAGTTTAGAGAAAGGAAAATGGGAAAATGAGTTGTTAATACTATTTATTAAAGGTTACTGAACTGAAATCCGTTTACCCTCATTAACAGAAAAAAATACCCCATTATCGCCCAAACCACAAACCACGGGAGAGAGTCTATTGCAACATTTCAGACCCCAGGTGAGTCTTTTGCACAAACCCCTAACTACAGTGGATAAAATGCAATTAACCCGTTATATGAGTAGTAATTATATTTTAGTATATGAGTAGTATTAAGCATGTGGTGTTTAATCATACATCACGTGACACTTCAGTATAGAAATCAATAAAATGTACTAAACATGATAATAATCTTGAGCATAACATAAACATTATAACTCAATTAAATTCTTGTCATCTGAATAGAATCATGTGGAGTTCATTGAGCTCGCACGGTACCACCAAGACACCCTTCTGTTCAAACCCGAATTCTTCTTCAGCTCTCTCCAGTAACTTCAAAAACGGCGGATACGTTAAATAACTTAATGATACCAGTATCTTCTTCGACTCACCAAAACTGTTCACTGCTATCACCGGAAAGTAACCTTCTTCATGCACGAGCGTCTGCTCCAAACCATTACGCAGTTGCTTGATTATTGCTAAGAATCCTCTGCTGGTGCTCCTCAAACAACACCGACCAACGTGCTTCAACATTTTACTCTGCATCTCCAGCTGGACCAAATCTGACAAGAAGCTTAGTTTCTTGTCTTATGTTTTCTTCTGTTATTATATAGCAAGAGTGTACTTAAGTTTACAGCTTAGAGTGGACCATGATCACACAGTATCTCACTGTCTCAGAACCGGCATTATCATTTTTCCATGGTCCCCAAAATGAAAGAAAGCAATGTGTGGTAAACAAAAGATTTGGACAATGTACATATATGATATGCTTCCACAGCCTTATCTAATGTAACAGGCTCAGAAGAAGTGTAAGTCAATGCTGTAAATGACAAAATCGACTCCAATAAGCAAGGACTACAAACCAGATTGAAGTTGAACTGAAGCGTGGACAAACTTCGTACCATACAAGGTGTGGTCGAAATGGGACAGCGGAAAACGACTTGGGGTCTTTGATAAGAACTGGTGTCGAGTAGCAGTTGGCAGTGTGCATGCACGAACGAATGCATGAACTTACAGGCACTGCAGAGCTTTCTCCAACAGTGTAGCCATCATCTCATTAATAGAGAAACAGTATATCCCTAAAAATATATTTTTCCTATGTGTTTTTCGTACCATGTTGCCATTGTGGCAACAAAATCTCTTGATGAGAACGAGAGAAAAATAAACATGATGGAGCTGTAACTTCATTAGAAAACATGAATTTCGTTAATGAAACAGTTTAAGCAAAGTTCACGGGGAAAAAAGAAGGTGCCATGACAAATCCCTGTTCCCTTCTCTATATGTCCAAGAGCTCACTAGTCAGCATTTTCTGGGTGATGCTAGAACAAATAAAAACAGACCAAAATATCTATGAATTCGAGATTACTACAAAAATACTAGAGAAGTTCTTTCTTCGCCTCACTTCAACTTCAGGTCAGCCTCTAGAGGAAATGCTCTCCCACGGTGGTTGAAGATCATGAAATCCAAATTTGCAGGTAAGGAGACTACCCTGCAATCAACAAGACAGAGGCATGGGATCAATGTCATGTTGCATTACCCAAGCACAGAGTAAGATGACCAATGTGTCATGTTGCATAATCTAGTACTCCACAATCTTAAAGTAAGGTTTGAAGAAAAACCAAGAACTATTTTGTGGTACCAAGAACTATTTGGCATCCCTGTGATAGACGTTGTTTAACTTTAAAGGTCATCTCACAGGGTGCATGTGGTGTCAAAGAAGTTCTCGACTAAGAGACAAAGCACCTTATCAGAAGAACAGGTGCTTTCTAGGGCATCATCTTTCCAAATTTTAATCATTGCAAAAAGAATAAATCCTCAGCATCTGAAATCAAACACATTTCTTGGGGGTATTGCGTAAGTAGAGTAGCCAAAAGAATCAGAACATGTAGGTAACCTAGCATTTACTATCCAAATATCAAACACAGAATGTGAAAAAATAATCAAACAACTAACACGTGAACTCTAACAAGGATGATCTTGCCTGTTGCATTCCTATCCCTTCAGATTTTAAATGAGAAGCAGTTATATGTTCATATTTAAAGCAGTAAGCCTGAGAAACTTCGCAGTCAGAAAACTATCGAAGCCGTTGTTTCCATCATGAAATACCTCAAAGACATGTTCTCTCTCCTCTAGTTACGGAAATGCAAGCAAGCAAATGACATTAACTGTGCCTAAATTGATATATCGAGAACTATTAAATCTTTTACACCGCTAGAAGAAAAAACAAACAAACTTTTACAACTTTGTCTATTAGACTTCTACATTTCTAATCTATCCATAATATAGCAAATATAAATTGTGTGATGCATTAAGAATCATCTGTAAAACTGCAACAGCTTAGAGGCAAAGTCTGGAGAAGATAATGAGTGAGAGTGGTGCACGACACGGCAGTGTCAAGTCCTTCCCCCACACACCTCCCTCCCCTTAAGAACAGCAGGGTGTTACTCGCGGTAGTTTGGTGCTTCAGGATAGGCCTATTTAAGGAATTAAGAAGTTTGAGTTGGGCATGTTTAACGTGGCGACGCGTTGAGGGCCGATATAGTTCTAACTAAGATTATATCTTGAGATATCAGGGGCAGGCTGAAATACCCCGTTCTACGCTGAGGATAGTTTAATAATTTCTCTTTGTTAGGTCGATTTGATGTTTTTAAAACGTTTAGGGCGTATTAGTATTTTTGGAAAATAATGTAAGCGTTTTCTCTTCTTTTTTTTGTATTCTTAAAATTGCATTTTATTTTATTTTATTTTATAAATACTAAATTAAATTTCCTAATTTTGTTTCCCTAAAAACTCATTTAATTGTTTTCTAAAAATACCCTACCAAACTTCCTAATTCTTTTTCCCTCCCAATAGCTTCTTTCAATTCTCAAATCAAACCCCCTTATTTCTCCCATCTTCTACGTCAACATCACCAACTCCTTCTCCGCCCCCACCTCATATCCTTCTCCACCTCTACTTCTTCTTCAACCCAACTTCTACCCACCTAAAACCAATTTAATCCTACCTATCATGCCCCCTTCTCACAAAAAATCTACACTGGGAAAAGAAAACCCAACAGCCCTCTCTCCCAAGAACCCCGAAGCTCACCAAACTCGTCCCTCTCTCTCGCAAAACAGCCGAGTGAAACCCGGCAAAGGTCATGCAAAGCCCCTGATAGGGATGGCAATGAATCGGATTCGGATCGGATCCACCTATATCCATATCCGAATCCGACCAAAATAAGTGGATCCATATTCGATCCAAATCCGACCGGATCCTAAACGAATTCGGATCGAATTCGGACCGGATTTAAATTGCAATATCCGTATTCGATCCGACAATCCAAATCTCCAGAAACGGATCTGATTCGGATCCAGATTTGGATCCTGAGCATTTTTTTTATTTTTCATAAGAAAATACACAACAAATTCAGAAAAATATAAAAAAAAAAGATTCACCACACCAAAAAAAAATTATGCCTAAAAAAGTAAAAATATATTAAAAATATTTTACAAATATGACAAACGTAAATCTACCAAGAAATATAAGCAAGCCATTCAAAAGTTTAAGGCACCAATAATGTCTAAAATTGTCTACAAATTTAATCAAAACAACACTAAAATTGTCCATAACCATAGTGGAATATTTTCTTCATGCCTGAAAAGATAATGTGTAGTGATTAGTGTAATGTGTTTATAGATATGTACGTAAAAACATATTTTTTTATAACTTTAAGTGTATTTTCGTAAAACTATGCGTGTTCGGATCCTTTCGGGTCGGATATCCATCGAATATCCAATTATAGTCGGATCGAATCCGGATACGGATCGGATTTTGATTTTTAATATCCATATCCGATCCACTTTAAAATGGATCGGATTCGGACTTGATCCATTCGAATCGAATCACTTGGATTTCGGATCGGATCGAACCGCATTGCCATCCCTAGCCCCTGACCTCCCCAAAAACAACCCAGAAGTTTGCTGCAAAAACAGCCTCGAATGCCGCACACCCGAAGCCTGAAGAACCTGCCACCTTTTCTCTCCGTCTTCCGTCCTTTCTCATGCCCAAAAGCCGCTGCCGAGCAGAAGCAGAACATCACCAACAGCAGCCACAATTATGGCTGTGTTCCTCATCGGTTCGCCGCCAAAACCCAGCCGGCTTCGCCGGTTTCTTGCGCCAAACAACCCGCCAACCGGAGCATCCTCTTTCTCTGCCTCTCCACTCGGTTTTAGATCAAATTCAGCTGTGAAAAACAGCGCACTCGCTACCGCTGCTTCCCGTACACGTTCTTCGCCGCCGCGTCGCCATTGTTTCGCGGGAGTTTTCTCTCCCCTCTTGGTGCAATCCCGATCACTCCCTCACTCGAGCAAGTTGCCGTGGAGCACCTCGCACCAACTGCCCGAGCAGACCCACCGTAGCCGCTGCCGTTGAAGCTAACGGCTTCGTCCTTGGCCCACTCTCTTGATCCTTCTCACGCTCTCAACAATTTCTCACTCTTGGTACCCCATCTCCCTCTCGATTGTTTTCTCTTTTATCTATATCCATGTGTATATATATCCATGTATATGTAAGTACGACACTACGACTGTGTGCGTATGTGTGATGTGCATCAGTGTGTGTGTGGGGGGTCTACATATAAGCATGTGTGTGTGTGTGTGTGTGTGAGAGAGAGAGAGAGAGAGATCGAGTAAAGACATGAAGATTAAAGTGGAATAAAACTGAGTTCATGTTTTTAAATGTGGCTCTTCTGTTCACCAATTTAGGATTTGTATGAGCAGACGGGTATAGTCATCTTCGTGCTGATTAAAGTGACTTTGCATGTACATATTCAACTGGAGGAAATTATTTGCATAAGCCAAGGGTTTAGAAGAACGGGCAAATAAGATCTTTGACACGATAGATAATATGCAATTAAAGAGTGTTTATTCGACATTTTTGGGTTGGCAGGTAGTTGTTCAGGGAAGATCAAACAGGTGACACCATTCTTGCACTTTATAATAAACTTACAACTTACAAGGATGCTGAGGTTATGTTGATTAGTAGATGTGTTGGTTTTAGGTCTTTAGCGACGGATTCAGTTAAGCTGGAAAGGACATTTCATGAAGACGGATTTTTCCAACTCCCTAATGCTCCCAACAGAAAAATGCACCAAGGCTGGTGTATCAACTGCTCTGCTTTAGTTCTCAGAGAGAATGAGAAGGAGATGATAGGAATGATGACAAACTTATATGTAATAGGTGAATTTGGTTGGAGTCTTGGGCACTTGGCACACATTTTGAGACCAACAAAAAGGAAGGGTCCTGGAGGGGGTAAATATGTCAATGAACTTTGAGTGTACTGCTAAAATTTTGGGCAAGGTGCTGAGGTGTTTGGATAAGTAAGCGTGCTATCAGTAACCAGTATCAATATACCTGACATAAGGATAATATTTGTTACAGAGCAGTGGTGGCTGAATAATATGGATTCTAGGCCAAGAGTAGGTGCATTAGTAAGTTGGGATTCAAAAGGCACCAGATGATGCAACTGAAACTTGTTTATTATCTCTGGAGTTGATGGGATTTTGGAAATGGTACATTTCTTACAGAGCTAATATTGATCCTTACAAAGCCACGTATTAACTTTGTGCCAAAAACGACGAATTTAGCCTTGTTTCCTTTCACAGTTTCTTTTGTTGCTTGCCTATTTATTTTGACTTGTATGAAACTCATTGGTCCCACCAACCTTAAAGCCTTTAGCTCAACTCTTGTTCACCTCTATCTCTCTTCTGAATATCCATCTCCCTCAGACCCTCTCAATCTTGTCTATACCATCTCTCCTAGCCACGATTTCCGTACAAGACATCCCAACTAGAGCTCAATGATCTTCAAACTAAAATTGTCCATTTAAACTCAATTTTCCAACATATACATCATCCATAAACAATCAAGCAGATTTCCACAGAAAGGTTTGCAAGACTAATCAACAAGAGACGATGACTAATTCTGGGTCTGACTTATTAACCCAATTTGCTAGTGGAGTTCCAATGTATGAAACACAGTTTAGATCACAAAGATCTGATATTTTAGGAGTTGAAGTATAATTTAAGAAATCAAAAACATATGTACATATTCAGATCTATTTTACAAACCAAGTTGATTCATATTGTGCGGCCATGGTTAGAACTTAGAACCCCAATTTACGAGGCAGTTTGTCACTCTATTCTCAAAGAGCCTTCATACTCGACGGCGACAGCGAGGCACGACCAACGCAAACAATTTAAATTTGGAGGACTCTCATGGGTCCCAGTGCTGGTGTTAGATGTCGAGTGGTTTCTTGGTGAAGCAAGTGATACTATCTATGACTGGTGGCATCAGTGCTGGAGACAGAACCGATAGACCTTGAGGATCGCAGCAAGAGAGTTACTGGTAGTGCAGTGGTCGTTGTGGTATGGATAGAGATGCACGGTGATGGCGGCCATTGGCGGTGAAGTAGGTCAATTTGAGGTAAAAATAATATTTTGCTTTCGCTAGCTGTGGTGGAGGGCATCAAACGGTGATTGTGGTGGCTAATTACTCAAAGAGAGAATAGAAAAGAGAGAGATTAACTGTTGTTGGGAAGGTAAGAAGGTACTCCAACTCCATGTTCATGAAAGGTTAAATTTGTCAATTCATGCACAAAAATAATTAGTGGCTCTGCAAGGACCAATATTCGCTCTGTAAGAATCACCTCCTTTTGGGAAATTTCGAGGTGCTGCAAACATTTGAGTACGCAGTTTTATGAATGTGATTTGCCTTCTCGTGTCGCAGCTTCTTTTTGCTAATGATTTGTAAGTTATCTCTAATGTTGATCTTGTAGAGTGGAGTTTCTTTAGGTGTTTGCAGAGTTGTTTTCAGGTTTTCCAGGGTTAAGGCGAACCTATAATACCTGAGATAGTATTCTTTTGGTTAAGAATAGCTTAAATAAGGTTTCCTCAGGTTCTATACTCCGAGTACGTGGAAGAGCATATCTGAAAGCGATTAGCGATATCTGACACAAAACCAAATGAAAAATGACTAGTAGATCCTGAAAAATAACTAGTAGATCCTTCAATAATGACGGGCAAACCCTTCCACTAGTCAATGAAGCATGCAAAAAAAACAATCCCCAAGGTCCACCTTAATTTTGGTATTTGACAGACCAACAGAATGGACACCTGCCCAACACCTTTCAACATATATCTCCCAAATAACCCTTAAGAAACCTGCCTTTACATGATCAGCAAACTCATTGACAGACCAACAGGATGGAAATCTCTTACTTTCTCCCTCCACCTTTGGCAATAAGGCCAAAAGGGCCGCATTAGAACTTTATCGAATTTACCACTAGAATGAAACTCTGCATCACAAAAAAAGGAACCCGTGAATCATTCCTACTAGCCACCCACCCCTTCAACCAGAAATAACAGGTAATTCTCAACCCACCAGGACTGCACAGATGACTTATCGTCAACCTCAAAACTCAAAAGCCTACCCGCACCTCATCCTCCCCACAAATAGTAGAACCACGACCTTCTCGTCAACCTCAAAACTAAAAAAAACTAAACCATTGATGAGGAGATGGTACTGGGGTCCTGAAATAGTGCCTGCTATCACTAGCTATAGTGTCACCACAGTTTCCTAGTTGATATTCAGTCTTTTCGTCAAACCCTGCCCATAAAATTGACCCACCATGAGAATTTTCAACCTTAACAAAAATTTAAAAAGCATCTATCACCCTCCTTTAATCATAAGACTCTTGATTTATAACACCAACAAGCGGTCTCCACTTTTGCAATATGGGCTAAAAGTTGAATTGTTAGACTCACTGCATATGCTGAATGCAATTGGGTCTATGGAGAGTAATGATGTAATGTTTTGGTTGCCTACTCTATAAGGAAATGCCGCGTTTATGCAGATCAATGCTCAATTTTGTGGGGCCTTGTCTGATTTGGAAAGTTGGAACTCTTTTAACAGAGAAAGATCATCAAATATATAGATTCGTCCATCAAAGTTTTTGGGGAGCTAGCATTTCATGTGCATTCAGATATTTGCAGTTGCAATATCCCGTGGCAGGTCCTTTTGGAGCTTGATGCCGACTATTTTCAGAGTGTCAGAAGGGATTGGCTCTCTTGTTATGAGTGGATCAGATATGATACTACAAACCTTGAAGGGGCATGAAGTTTCTAAGCTCCTGTTAGCACCATTCTTCTTTTGTTATCATAAGTATGTATGATGCTCATTGTTATGGATTAGCTCTAGATAGTAGAATTTCAGGAGGCTTGTACTATTTTTTGATTTGTCTTGACGAGGTTAAAATAATCTCGAAGCTCATTGTAGCATGAATTTTGTTACTTTGATCTTTTTCCTACTCTCAAAGGAAATAGCCAATTTACCAATTGAGCCACCAGCTACAGATCTAAGCATAGGGCTACTTCTCATAATCAATTTCTCATGCCTCCATAGCTACATCTCATGACAAAATAAGCACATCACACAAGAATTTAGATACATGGGTAAACCATTAACATTGGGGTGATATATATACACACACATGTACCATTCATATGGTGGTAACAAAGGGAAAGAATGCGAAAGAGAGACGTAAAAGAAAAAGAACAACATTTATTTTAACAAGACAGTCAAGTTTGAAATACGTGTTGGCAATGTTCAGCTGACAAAGGCAAGAATTGCAGATAAAAAGAGTCATAACTTCTGAAAAGCTAATTGTGGTTTTGACCCAGTTTCTCTTCAAGATCTTATATTTAGAAAGTGAAACATCGCCTTCCAAGGCTAATGCAGGTATGTTTTTTATCCACATTAGCCATTGAAAACAAGGGTAAACCACAATCTTACTGAAATTTTATAACACTTGACACACGATAAGGACAGTTCCGTTTTACACCAAGTTCCAAACTCTATCTGGAGTCTGGACGGGTAGTTTATCAAATAACAACATGAGTAAGCTTAAAGAAAAATGTTAGCTAATGCTTTATCAACACGGGGCAGTATAGCTAGTATCTATCTGGAGGGGCAGTTTGTCTAATCATAGTTATCAGAATCTTATGAATCATAGTTTGTCTAATAATATGTTCCTATTATTTTCCATTCTCAGGTGTCTTATAGTTCCTTTCTACAGACTTCCTATATCTCTGTTATTCTTATACTTAGATGTGTGCAACTCCTAATCAATAGTAATTACTGCAATTTCGTGAGGAGCTTGCTTATCATTGAAAAATGGACATATTGTTCAAACATGTTATGTAACATCCCATCCCAGATGGAGATATTGTGGATTAGACGTATATAAGGTGGGGGATTGTAATATCCCGTCCCACATGGAGATATTGTGGATTAGATGTATATAAGGTAGGGGGATTGTAATATCCCGTCCCACATCGGAGATTTGTGAGTTCAACTGTAATATCCTGTCCCACCTTGTGCATTAATACAAGCACCGTCAATGCTTAAGCATTTTTATGCGGTGGTACGGATAAAGAAGTTGTTGGGTGGGTTGGTACAAATGGTATCAGAGCCAACCCTGGTCCCACAAGGGCTCTGTGGCGGTGCGTCGCCAACCAAGGGGATACTTGACTGGGCAAACTCAACGAGGACGTTGAGCATATAAGGTGGGGGAATTGTAACATCCCGTCCCACATGGGGATATTGTGGAATAGATGTATATAAGGTGGGGGGACTGTAATATCCCGTCCCACATCGGAGATTTGTGAGTTCGACATCTGGTATATAGTACTCCTCGTGAATTACTACTATCACCTTCAAGGCTTAAGCATTTTTATCCAGTGGTACGCATAAAGAAGTTGTTGGGTCAGTAATCCGCTCGAGTTGTTACATTATAGCTTTATGCACTATGTTATTATATCCACGTTAAAAGATTGTAATCTAACATTAATTATTTACGACTTGATTCAATTCACGACTCAGTTAAGTGGAATTTCGATTCACGATCTGAATCCCAATTGACAACTATACTATGAAGCACCGGAACGGCACTTAGGGTGACGTCCCCGTTTCGTCCCCGTCCGGAACGGGACGGGAACGCCCCAGAACGCACCCAAAACGTCAGCTGGCGTTCCCAGAAAAAATGGAATCCCGAACTTCACTGGAACGCCGCAGGGACGCGTTCCGCCTTGCCTGAAACGCCTGAGGAACGCCCCTAGCCTACCTTCAAAGACTTAGGCGACTCAGGACTCCACCATATCGGCTCTTTAACGTCGAAATCCACAAGATCGGCGCCGGAAAGATGTGTTTTGCGGCACCAGCGGGTCACTTACACGAAGAAAGGAGAAGACAGAGACCTTGAAAGAAGTGGCGGCGTCCATGCTTTAAGCCTGTGATGGAGAACCGAACAATAACGTTGGAGAAGAGAGACCCACTTCTTTTGACTACTTTTCTGGACTACTTTTACTTTATTACCCTTTTCCTTTTCTTAATTTCACAAGCCTGTCATTTTAATAAAAGCCCTGATGGGCTTTATGTGGAATGCTTTGATATGGGCTTCTTTATTACACAATAAAGTAACCAGCCCAAAAACTTGGGCTTTCTAATAAGTATATGTATATATTTATTTGTTACAAGTACATTATAAATATATATATATATTATAAAAATCGCCGTTCCCCCGGCATTTTGTCTCCTAAAATTTTTAAAATCGCCGTTCCCGCGTCCCCGTTTCGTCTCGCCCCCGTCCCCGTTTCGGTGCTACATAGCAACTATATATCTAATAAGCCTGGAGAAAAAATTTGGGTCAAAATTAAATTAACTAATGAGCGACAATGTTTCCAACTGCATATCCAACTTCTCTCAAGCACATGAATGTATCAGATGGTTCTAGTATTGCTAAGAAGCTCTTACCAGCATAATCACCAATAGAAGCAGACTTAAACATCTTGATTATCTATTTTGACACCTAGGGTCAGCAATTTCTGCCTGCAGCCTCCACTACAATCACAATCTATCAGCCCAGAAGTCTCTACCCAAGTTGTTTTTTAAAACTAAATACTTCAGAGTCAACTTACAATATATTGTTTACCAGTCTGAATTCGGAAACAAAACTCAGCTATCATCCACTCATAACTGTTTGTCTCCTGCTATGTAATCTGCAATTCTGGGGCACGTATCTAATAAACTCAATGGTGCAGGAACCCGTCCATTTATCCATAGCATTCATCTTCAACATTAATTAGCCTCACTGATTCTATTTATCTGTGCACATTACTACAAATAAAATAGGAGGAACATTCCGAAGTTCGGAAATCTTAGATCATGATGACGCTCTTCAAATAAAAATGAACGATTTTCATCTCCATTCTGAGTCAGAACTGTTGCCAAGACGTCCAGAAACTCTGTAGTATCTTCAAATAAAAAGGTGGCAATTCTATAATATCATCCCAACTACCAAGGTTCAGCAACTCCTGGCCTCTGAATCGGGTTTCCTATCATTACTCATCTCTAGATATAAAGTGAAAAAACTCGGAATGCCGCAACTATCTCTAGGAATAATCCTTCTTCGGTGGAATTTACTTTTGTCAATTTGGTAATTTCTGTTTAAGATAGTTCTTATAGTAGGTGGTTTGATATCCTTAGACCTTTTTATATACATATCTCTGTTTGCCTGGATCTGTGAGGTAATCTCTGTTTTCCTGGATCTGTGAGGTAATACAGTAGGTCTCCACTCTCCATAACTAACCCGAAGAAACTTTTAGGGCTACTGAGCTAAATAAGGATGTTTATGTTGCAAGAACGTTTCAGATTACAATCAGTTCGTTACAATCGAAGTTTGCTATATCTGTGAGCAGAATGGATCAGCCAAGTTCCTACTGCCTTTTCCCATTATTCATTATGCTGAAAGCCTGAACCTTGGCAATTCCTAGCGTGCAGAAGAATTGTTACAAAATAATCTAACCCAGAACCAAGTTATTCAAATATCGCTGAACTTAAAGTTAAATACCTGACAGAATATATGGAGTGGAAGTTTATCGGCCGTCAGATCATAGGAGAGGAGGCCGTAACTATTGCAGGGCAAGAGGTGCCAGAGAATGTTAATTTCAGATATGATGGGACAATTTAACATAGTGTTGGAGAGATAGACAATGATGTCACCCATAGCATAAAAGCAAGGTGGATGAAGTGGAGGAGTGCATATGAAGTTTTCTGTCATTGTACTATCCCGGCTGGGTTGAAGGTAAGTTTATGAAAAACCGCTGTAAAACACACTTTGATGCATGGGACGGAGTGTTGGGCGATTAAGATATAAATCATAAAAAGAGTCTGAATAGAAATAAGAATGTTAAGGTGAATGAGTGGTGTAACTATGAAATATAGGATACTCAATGAAACAGTTAGAAAAATCTAGAAATTGCTCGGCGGCACCTATAGAAGACAATGACAGTCACTTGAGGTGGCTTGGCCATGTGTATTGTAGGCCGTTTGATGCACAGGTTATGAGAACTGATAAGTTGCAGATCGACGGTGATAGACGAGGCAGATGGAGACCAAATGAACCTCGGTAGAAACAATAAGGCACGACTCAGTCAAAACCTTATGAGAGGAAGTAAGTTCAGAAAGACACAAGTGGAGAAGCTTGAACCATGTAGCCGACCCCGGTTAGACTAGGAAAAGGGGTGGTCATTGTCGTCATCGTTGAATCTAGTTAAACACCTCCAGTGACCACAGATAGTACGCCTACAGTAACTCCACTACCAATTTACAGCTCATCAATAGCAGTAGATGTTCTATCACATTCGTATTACCAAACAGGTTAATGCCCACACTACTAGTTGACAACAAAACCTATGAATAGATTTTGCACATATGGAAGACAATGAGGATCACTTGAGGTGGCTTAAGTCATGTGATTTGTAGGCCGTTTGATTTGATGCACTGGTTATGAGAACTGATAAGTTGCAGATCGACGGTGATAGACGAGGCAGACGGAGACCAAAACGAACCTAGGTAGAGACAATAAGGCACAAATGTGTTAAAATTAAACTTATCGGAGGAAGTGAGTTCGGACCAACGCAAGTGGAGAAGCTTGATCCATGTAGCCGACCCCCATTAAACTAGGAAAAGGGCTAGTCACTGTCGTCGTCGTTGTATCTAGTTAAACACCTCTAGTGACCACATATAGTATGCCAAAACTACCTCCACTACCAATTTACAGCTACATCAAAAGCCACAGTAGTTCGTTCTATCACATTCATATTACCAAGCAGGTTAATGCCCACACTACTAGTCGACAACAAAACCTACGAATACAATTTACAAAACTCAATCCAAAAAACAATTCGGTTTACCTGTTCTCCTCCGAATGAGGAAGTATCGAAAGAAATTTCCCCGGAACAGTCAGCCCAGCCCACAGGCAGAAAATCAACCCTAGAACCAATTCAACAACCACCTACATAAACACAAATAAATCAATAAATAATCATCAATTTGTTACATATATCAAGTGTTTCCAGATTTTTAATTTAAATAAACATTATTAGTTGACTGAGAGTATTACGTTCACTGGCGGTCCAGAGAACTCCTCCTCGGTGATCTTGAGCAGAGATCTATCTGCAATTGAGTAGAGGAACAAAGTTAAAAAGTAAACCCTAATCAATCTGAGTGGTGATTTTGAGAGTTGGGAGCTTACACTGGATGGTAGAGTATGCGGCGTGAGAGAGGATGAGAACTCCGATGACGCCGGCGAAGAAGCCCAAGCCCATTGTGCGACGCCGGCGAGATCTCCGGGGATCGGATTTAAATCGACGGCGAAGAAGGAGAGGAGGATGGAGTCAGGAGGCCGAGATGCGAAAGGGGTTTGGTCTGAGGTTCCAACAATAGCAACTACGTCACACTTAATAATACAAACAAGTTCAATTAAAAACGACTCGGTAATTCCTTAAAAAAGGGGGGCTAAATTGCACCGGAAGTATCTAAAGTTTGCCATAACGAGCAAATAGGTATCTAAATTTCAAAATCGAGCACCATTGGACCTAAATTTTGGATTTCCGAGTAAGTATGTATCATTCCGTTAACTTTCCGTTAACATTTGACGGAAAAATATTTTATTTTATTTTTGAAAATAGGCATCATATCATTAATAAAACAAACAAGTTATTTTTTTTTATAATTTTCCGTCCAGCAACTTGGACGGAATATTATAAAAAGGCTTTTGTACCCTTATTTTCACCTCCAACTTTTTTTTTAAATACAAATTTTACTAAAAATCTAAACAAAAATAAAAAATAATTTAATAATTTGATATGTGTAAGATAATGCAATATATTTTATCAAAATTACATATTTTTACATCATTTCATGATATGAAATATGTTTTTATTAACAGATCCGTCAATCTTAAAGTCTTTAACTTTTTTTAACAGTTTTTAAAAAGAATCTCAAATTTCATAATTTCACATTTATTTTTTAAGAAACAATAAAATACAAGTATTTTTGTACATTTTATACGATAGTCTCTTTTACATTTGCATGAGAAATACATATCTTTATAATAAAAAACTACTCAAGAATGTTTGGTGTCAAATCTTGTGTAAGTTGTAGTTCTCTGCCTTCGCTTCTAGAGAGAGAAAGCTAGAGACAGAGTACTCCTTCCGGAGTTTACAAAGTCTTGCCTCTGCAAGTTTCGTCTTCGTTCATCTTCTCTTCTGTTCGGTTGTTTCTCCTCTAGATCCACATCCCTTTGCTGTTGTTAGGGTTTTTGTTGGGCTCGCCGCCGCCTTCCCCCTTCGAGGCGGCGAGCCCTCCCGAATTCTTCTTTTAGTTCCGGTTTTCAGTTGTTGTATTGCAGATCTATGCGGTTAAGCCCGAGAGAAAGAAAGAGAACCAAAGGTTGGCACTGAAAAATCATGGTGTCGGAGAGAGCTTCAATACTTTGGTGCACCTTTGTATATGCTTCAAAAGTGTGTTTTGAAGCCACCAAGGACTCATCCTCAGCCTCCAATTAATCCCAAACCCTCTTTTTTGCTGATTTCAATCTCTTAACTCTTGTTTTTTGGGGGTTTTTTGGATTTTTTTTTGGGGCTGAATTGAGGAGCGTGAGGTGAGAAATGGGCTGGGGAGCAAATTGGGTCCTGTTTCGCTGGATTTGGTTCTAATTTAAGTCAGGTATGAGCTTCGTTCGAAGTTTCAGGGAAGCTCCCATGCCTGCCTTACGTCGTGCTCTGTCAAAAGAAGGAAGAAGCAGCATCAGTTACTAAATTGTTTCAATGTATTTTCTATTTTTCTCTGGAGTTGCTGGGGCCTTCTGTTGGGCATCTATTGTTCTGTATTCTAATTTTTCAGTTGCTGTCGAGTCTCTTTTGTTTGCCATTCTCCCTGTTATGATGAAAATGATGTAATCTTGCGATGGAGGATGGAGGCGGTTTCGTCCGTGATCGGAGCATATTGCTTTTCCGGTGGTCTATCGTTCTTCATTGGGAACACTCAAGTCAGCATGTGGTGATGCAAAGAATCTATTGAAAATGACCATTGTTTGTTTTCAATGTTTTTATTTTATGCTCTTTTCCAAGAGTTTTGTTTCTCAGAGGTGGTGGGTTGTACCACTCTGTTTGCTTGTCTAGTTGGCTGTGATAGCCTCCCTTTAATGAAAGCTACAATTTTCGGTAAAAAAAAATCTTGTGTAAGTTGTTAACATGCACAAAGATACTTGTATGTTTTTGTTTTATTTAAAAAAATGCATGTGAAATTATGAAGTTTTGTAATTTTTTTTAAATGTTAAAAAGGTTATAGACTTTAAGATTGACGGATATATGTTAATGAAAACAATTTTCATATCTGAAATGATGTAAAAATATATAATTTTGATGAAATATATTGCATTATCTTATATATATCAAATTATTAAATTATTTTCTATTTTTTTTTTAATTTTAGTAAAACTTGTATTTAAAAAAGGGTAGGAGGTTAAAATAAGGGGTACAAAAGTTTTTTTGAAATTTCCCGTCCAATGTTAACAGAAATTAACGAAAGGGTACCTACTTGCTCGAAAATTCAAAATTTGGGACATGTAGTGCTTGATTTTGAAATTTGGGTATACCTACGTACCTACTTGCTCGTTTCGGCAAACTTTGGGTAACTCCGGTACAATTTAGCCAAAAAACGTAAAGTTCGGGTTTTGTTTGTGTTGTAATTTTTGAGCTTTTTCTTTTCAATCATGTAGCCGAAGTAGAACCCGAAATTTCAAGCACGGGCTTCAAGTGTCCTATCACACAGAACTAGCATTCATTTGTATTATTAATGTCTTTTTTAATCATAAAAATTGTAATTTACTAAATAAAAAGTACGGAATTCTTTTGACTTTAAATTTTCTTAATTTTACTGCTAAAATTACATTTTCGAAATTGAAGAAAGTACTGAAATTTTCTCCCCACAAAGATAAGTACAATTTGTTAGAATATTATACAATTTTGGTAACAAAAAATGACTTGTCGAACGGTTTCTGTCGTCTCGCAACAACTTTTAAAAGCAAGGGAAAAAATACTTTTTCAGAGACTGATGTCAAGTAATTTATCTATAACCTATGTTAACCTAAAAATTCTTAAAAATGTCATTATTATATTTACGGAACTAATACATGCATATATTTTTGTCATTTTACTCTCTCACAGCAGGTTCATAGTTAATTTTACCAAATATAAAATTATCATGTTAATATTTCACCGTAGCTTTCACGTAAAATTTACCAAACAACATTTTAGCAAAAATTCACATTACTTTCTTTCTCATAGTGATTTTCAGACAGTAGTTTCTAGCACAACAACATCATTCCCAAACAAGCTCTAACTCCATAAAAATCGACGTTTCTTCAACACGTGGCGTAAAATTCTCAAAACACAACATTCGACTAAATTATAAGAACCCTATTTGGTACACCGCAGGTGGTATAGCTGCGCTTAGGACGCAGTTTTGTGATTACCGAGATTTTAACGATCAATTGAATGTGATCTATCTCTCCTCTTCTTTTTTGCTAGATGGTAAGTCACTTCAATAGTTCAATTTGCATCACCTTCCTTTTCCCTATCCGTCTAAATTCATGCATCGTCTCTAGTTCGCGTATCCGGTGACTAAATTTTGGGACGAGAACAAACTGATTCGATCACAAAGTTTTATCTTTGATGTATGTGTAATTTATGTAAGTCCAACATATGTCCTATGAGTTGCTAAGTTCTTAATTATGATAACTTAGACTTGCTTGGTGATGAAAAAAGTGTTTTATCCATATAATTTTAGCTTTACGGATCGTTTAAGAAAATTTTGTGTGTACTGAGAATGTTCCAGTTTGTACAACTTCTGCAACTTGATTATTTTTCTTACTGATTGTTGAATTGAATACTTGCAATTTTAGCGTGTCACATTTTCTTAGAAGCTTCATGTGCTGCAATGTAGCACTATTGTGTTTGTAAGCTCTAGTGTTGTATAGAAAATATCTTAGACTAGATAATGAGGAGAGTTATAGGCCTTCAATCCTAGTCGTTGAATCGAAGATGGTGTAGATCCTTCCATAGGGGGGGGGGGGGGGACTTGTTTATAAGGAGAGAAGCTCATTTGCTCCAAATCATCCAAGCATGGTTTAATTGCAAGGTTGGTGCGGAATGATTCCTTATACTGCATAAATGACTACGGTCACAACTTATCTGCGCACGGGTTGTCCTTTAAATGATTAAACACTCAATTGATTGTATTTTTGAAAGTTTATTTACGAAAATCGTAATAATGAATACTAGTGAAAGATTTGATCCCGACTTGCAGAGGATGAGATCAACAAGCTCTCCATAGTCAGCAACGGCATTGATGTTGATCTTCGTGACTACTAGGGCACCGATGTGCCTGGTGATCCACAAAGGCACACCACCGGCGTCCATGGCGGTGACGCGATTTCTTAACGCGCTTAGACGCAAGTATACGGTCAAGTAGTATTAGGAGTATTTTAAGACTCCGAGTATCGAACCCAAGAAAATTTACGATTATTAGCTAACTAGAGATTAATTCTAAGATATCTATGTAACCGGTAAAAAGGTGTTTGATTTTGCAAGTTCGTCGCCCACAAACAAGCGACTTAAAATAAATGACTACTAACTAATTGTTTTTGTAAGATTTTCACTTTTAACGAGAATAACTTGTGATGGAATACGATTAATAAAGAAGAACTAGGCAATTGATGGTCCCTAGGGTTGCTAACAATTTCCGGATTATGCTTGTAACACTCTATGCACGTTCTAGTTACACCAGGTAACACTCATCATGATATTCTATCAATCTCACATGAATTTGTGTAATCGGTTGCCTTCGGGTCCTTTCGGTCCACCGTCGTCTACCGTTACGCTCTAGTTGGTTTGCTAGGCTCGTTCACCGGGTCCCGTCGGCCCACCGCTTTCACTAAGTTATATCAATACCAACCGAAACTACCCTCACACGGTTAATCAAGTTTCTATCTCCTCTCAGTCTCAAGAAACTACAAGATTACCTACAATATTCTTCAACACGTATCAAAAAGCTCACTTTCATGCAACCATCTCAACGACTAGTATCCTACGGGTGACCAAGCGAAGAATACTAAGAATGAAGTACAAGAATATGTAAGATAACTAGAATATTCATAGATTTAAGTCCAAACATGCAACAAGTCTTCAATCCGGAAAATCATTCACAAACCCTAGTTTTCTATCCATCACCTAGCTTAAAGAAGTTTAGCCAGACATAAAATTGTTCAACAATCTCAAAATAACATGAGTCATAGAGAATATATGAAGAAAAAAGGATCAAACGCTAAAAATCTTCAATGTAGATGTGATGCGCAAACTAACGTGCTATCGCAAGTGTACGAATCTTGTAATACCGGGTGCAATTTAGACTCGGGTAATCGTTCTCACGAGGACTGTTTCGGGTTTACTTACGTTGTCAGTTCGGTTATCCAAGTGTAGTAACAAGGAGGAGTAGGTTGTGATTGTTGTGACTAAACTAAAAACAGAAATTAAAAACGTAAACGTAAATATTTTTGTGACGTTTTCTGAAATAGGTTGAATCGGTTGTATCGATAATAGATGAATACTAGGCTCCAGGATCCCCTAGGGTTTCTACAGATTTCAGTTTTACGTTCGATTATGAAAACACTCAGCAGTTTCGATATCTGTGCAACGTACCAGTTGTGCAGTGACTTTTTAGATTCCACACGTAATCCCGATCCTGCAGACTTTCGGATTCTTGTTAAGGTGCCTAAATCTGCAGTCTCGGTCTAATCCTGTTAAGGTTTCTAACCTGTCCGAATGGCCCGGGTCAAATTCTCTAACAGTTGGTCTCACGTTTTTCGATGCTAGCCCTATCTCCCTTTCTCTGGTCGGTCTATCAGGGTAAGGTACTAAATCCTGGTTTTTCTTCCTAACCCTAACTTGACGTTTTCACCTACAAGCTCGGGTCTATAGCAATCCTGGGTGATCAATCCTATCATGCATATACGATAACAATCAAAACCAGAATAACAGATTTAACTTGCTGAATTAAGATAACAATCATGGATCCATAAACGTAGTAGTCATAAAATCTGGGTATGAAACCCTAGGTTCACCGAGAACCTAGGTGAGAAGTTTAGCTACGAATAGACATAATACAAAATGCAGTTTCTGAATATAAAGAGAGAGAACGAAATCAAACTAAGTCTTCGAATCTCGAATCGCGCTTTCGTGCTCTCCGTGAATGCTCTGACTTTGCCCTTCGGTTGTGCTGAGAATTGTGTTGTGTCTCCGTATCTTCAAAACGAGTCTGGACGAGTCTTTAAATAGTGCTGTTTCCCGAAAACGCTTGTGCTCGAAATTACGGAATCTGCCATCGGTCCACCGCCTTTGACCAAAAAGTCAAAACTGGCTGCGTATATACGCAGGGTTGCGTATATACGCAACCAGAGCCTTCCAACCAACCCCCATCTCCCTCCCTGCCTGCGTATATACGCAGGCCTGCGTATATACGCAGGCAGGGGGTGGAGATGTGGGCCCCACTTGGTCCTTTGGTGGGCCAGGTTGGGTCCCCTGGGTCCCACTCTTCTGCCTGACGCTACCGGTTTGCCTCTTCGGTGTTCTCCTGCTTTTCCGTGTTTCCGTCGTGTCCCGGTCTTGTGCACGTTTCCCGAGATGGTCCCGGCTTGGTCCCAGCACGCTTCCCGATGCACCTCCCGAACCTGTTCCTGAAAAGGCAACACGAACAAAAATCCGCGATCATATCTAAATATAGCAAGAAATAAGCAGAAATCCAGCAAGTACAAATAAACGTCTCGTTCTAGATTCCCGAGGCATTCTAAGGCATTTTCCGGCAAAAACCGCTAATTCCGACACAAATACTCGTGAAATCAGGCTAAAAGATAACCCCTAATTGGGCGTTATCAAGATGATCTTTCTCGCCTCAAGCTTCGTCTCCCTTCTTCTCTAGCTCCCAAAGACTCCAAAGATGCGTGAATGATCCAATAGCCCGTCCCCTACTGTTAGAATAGGTCTTACTTCTACAAACTTTCAAAAAATAGCGAAAAATCCCCAAAAATACGCGTCTGGCCATACTGTTCGCACGAACACTCGACTGTTCGTACGAACAGAGCTTTCTTCCTTGTTCGTGCGAACAGCTTTGCTGTTCTTACTTTTCAGCAGTGAGTTTGTCATCCATTTTGGCCCTCAAAAATCCTTCTAAGTCTTTTTGTTCGTGCCAACAAAGAGGGTGTTCGCACGAACACTTCTGAGATCTTCACTTTTTAGCTTCTTTTCTTGATTCTTCCTCTCTCGTCTTCATTCCCGAGCATATCCTTGAGCTATCCTCTTGTTCCGAAGTTCGTTTCCGCTCCAAAATAGTCGCTCCAAGCTCCGGGTTCCTGAAATACACAACACGAGCAAATACCGGAAGATCACATGCGACAAATAATGTATAAATTATACAAAAAACACCCAGATTACAAAATAAAGCTCAAAAACTCAAGTATGCTCAAAACGACTAGGATTTGTTCAATTTCTCACACAAATGCATCGAAACGCTTGCAAAACGGTAGTGAATCCTAAAGAATATAACTCCTAATGCGGAGTTATCAAACACCCCCACACTCACCTATTGCGCGTCCCGAGCAATCCAATCAAAATCCAACCAAAGACATCCCCCAATGAAACATCATCCCCACAAGTGATATGAGCCGTGATTTGCATACTTACTAGAAACACCGTTGCATACCAATCTTAACTAGCCGACTCAATAACGACACATGACTCAACAATGAAACAATATCATGCAAATGCAAAATTACGACTCGATCCTACACAAACACACATAAACATAAACCGAACTTTTTTATCTTTTTGGTTGAGATCGGGCAATCTCCATTGGCTTAAATCGAGTATCATGAAGTGATGAGAACTCTAGGAACAAAGCATGAGTTGAAACTAAATTCGACAACGAGAATCTCCCATAGTTAGTATAGAAAGCCTAACTTTACTAAGTACAAGAGTACGCTACCTCGTCACGTGTGCCATGAAATAAGAGACTACGCTAGGCTAAGCCACATCCAAGGTCCGAGCTCCTAATCCGCTAACGGTTTTCAAATGATGAAGCTTAGGGACATAAGGATATGCTTGTCGTAATCAAGTCCTAAGCGTCACATTGTCCCCTCAACCCCACACTCACACACCCTCACCACGATGATAGGAACCGAAACCCGAAGCTCACCACCTCCGGCCCTCAATTCCCTCAAACCCCGGTACGCTAGTGATCTCTGTGGCCATCGTTGTGCGTCGTGCACGAAATGTGAATCGTCGTTGCCGAAATTGCTCCACCACTCGTTCCAATTCAAACTCATCTCAAAACTTTATTTCATCTCTCCTTTTTCTTTTTCTCTCTTTTCTTTTTTTTTTTTTTTACATTTTCTGTTTTTTTTCTGATTTTTTTTTTCTTCAATATATAATACATATCTCTCAAAATTCTACCAAAAATCATCACAAATACCCGAGTGGTCTTCAAAAATGATCAAATATGCTAGGAGAAGGAAGCACGTAATTCGATGAATGAATATCACATAAAGTATCATGTATTTCTAGGTTTTTAATTTTAAATAAACATTATTAGTTGACTGAGAGTATTACGTTCAGTGGTGGTCCGGAGAACTCTTCCTCGGTGATCTTGAGCAGAGATCTATCTGCAATTAAGTAAGAGAACAAAGTTATTAAGTAAACCCTAATCAATCTGATTAGTGATTGAAAGAGTGGGGAGCTTACACTTGATGGTAGAGTATGCGGCGTGAGAGAGGATGAGAACTCCAAGGACGCCGGCGAAGAAGCCCAAACCCATTATGCGACGCCGGCGAGATCTCCTGGGATCGGATTGATATCGACAGCGAAGAAGGAGAGGACGATAAAGTTTCGAGATGCGTAAGGGGTTTGGTCTGAGCTTCCAACAATAGCAACTGACAACGTCGCACTTAATAATACAAACAAGTTCAATTAAAAACGACTCGGTAATTCCTAAAAAAAGGCTAAATTGCACCGAAGGTACCCAAAGTTTGCCAAAACGAGCAGGTATGGTACCTAAATTTCAAAATTGAGCACCACAGGTACCAAATTTTGGATTTTCGAGCAAGTAGGTACCCTTTCATTAACTTTCCGTTAACATTGGACGAAAAATTATAAAAAAACTTTTGTACCCCTTATTTTCACCTCCTACTTTTTTTAAAATACAAGTTTTACTAAAAATCTAAAAAAATAAAAAAAAAAATTAATTTAATAATTTGATAATTTTAAGATGATGCAATATATTTTATCAAAATTACATATTATTACATCAGTTTATGATATGAGATATGTTTTTATTAACAGATCTGTCAATCTTAAAATTTTTAACTTTTTTTAACAGTGTTTAAAAAGAATTTCAAAATTCATAATTTCATATGTATTTTTTAATAAACAATAACATACAAGTATTTTTGTACATTTTATACAATATTATCTTTTACATTTGCATGATAAATACAAATCATTTCAACAAAAAACTACTAAAGAATGATGGTGTCAACTCTTGTGTAAGTTGTTAAAATGCACAAAGATACTTGTATGTTTTTGTTTCATTAAAAAAATACATGTGAAATTATGAAGTTTTGTGATTTTTTTTAAAAACTGTTAAAACAAGTTAAAGACTTTAAGATTGACGGATATATGTTGATGAAAACATTTTTCATAGCTGAAATGATGTAAAAATATGTAATTTTGATGAAATATATTGCATTATCTTACATATATCAAATTATTAAATTATTTTTTAATTTTTTGTTTAGATTTTTAGTAAGACATGTATTTAAAAAAGGGTATTAGGAATTGCTCTGGTTAGAGCTTCCCCACTACTTTCTCTCTCTAAAATCGTTTCATCTTCTATAGATTGTTTACCAAATCTTCTCTTCTTTCTTCTCTCTCTCTTTCTTTCTTTCTTTCTCCCTTACTGGTTCACATTTCCATAACTCTGCATCTTGGTCCTACTTCATCATTATCTCTAAGTGGTTCAGATTGCCTTGGTGACTTTTCTTCTTTGAAGCTTCTATAGGCTACAAAGAGAAGAGGGCCTGCGTGACCCATCACACGTCTCACGCTGTTCTATGTCATTAATAAGCATGGCCGTGTCCATCAAGAGAAGCTAAGGCTACTGCTTCTCGCCATCACTACCACTGCAACTAGCACTCAAGTTTGGTGAAGCTTAAAGTGGTTTTTTGGGAGTTTCTTGCGTGGCTTGACTGCAGTCCATGGTTTAACTAGGGTTAACTGGTCGGTGTGATTGCATCTTTGGTAGGGTTTCTTTTAGTCTTGCATGCCTCCCAAGTCCACCAATTACTTTCATTCTAGGGTTTGTATAGAGCTCGTAGGGTCTAGGGTTTTTGTCTAGTTCTTTTCCTTATTAGGGTTTGTTTGTTCATTTGTCTCACTTGTTCAAACTACTTATGGATCACAACTCACCAGACTCAAGTCCGGATTACCAAGTTTTCAATCCTAACTTCATTCCTCTACCAAGACTAGGCCCAATTGTAACACCCCTAAAATGACCAAGCCGGAGGCCCGGGGGTGTCACTCCGTACCCGAGATTAAACCCGGATACAATGACATTTAAAGATGGTTCTCAAGCAATAATCCATAAAGTACTTAAAACAAAACATTATTACAGTCCAACTATTCGTGCAATAAACTCGGGCATAAAACAAACTAAAGTATTATAATTAACCAACCGAGTTCTAATTATTGAAATGAAATAACTAATTAACTTGGTGTTGAATCGCGTCCCCTGCTAAGCCAAAAACTCATCACCTAGACCTGTGGTGTAGAAATAAAAAGAAACACCACAGTACAAAATCAACACATAAATACTGGCAAGCAACACCCAAGCATGTAAAATGATGATGAGATAGTTATAAAACAGTGACTCATTTACAAGTAGGAATTCTTTTCAAACACAGCGGAAATAAAAGTTTGACCCTTGTAATAAAACACGTGGGGTTCCCAATTCCATAATATTTCCAAACCAATTCATTATCCATTAGGTAAATTCCAAAACCACATAATAATTTATTTTTCCATTAATATGATCAAAACCAAAACCATCTTATTAATTTGTTGTGACGGGGAAAGTAACCATCTCGCAAGCATCCAAGACCTTAAGTGTCGACACTCCCTAAAGACTCTAGCGGCCATAGGAGTGAGTACAGGGAGCTATCCGAGGCTAAGTGCGGCCGGATTAAATAAAATAAATTGAACGGAAGACCGAGATCAACACGCCCAATGCCAATAGTAACCAATAATAAAAGTCTCCGCACAACTTTTCCACTTTACGTTATCGTCCATTATTATATCATGGTGATATTTTCAAGAAAAGCATTTAGCACGTAAAAACAGATATTTGCATTTGCACGTAACACATAAAATCATTTTGAGACGTGAATTAATAAATCATTCGACACGAAGGAAGTTAGGCACACTAGGTCTGGCATGTTTACTTACCTCAAAGCAAATCAACTACGGCGACTCACTCGTAGTACTCAACATACCCGTCGTCGGTGAATTCGTCGCCTACAAGTTAACAATTCTCTAATTAAATTACAATACTTTAATAGTACTAGTGACAACTATACTACATGCATATGACGCTCAACGATTTAGGGTTCTAACACCATCCTAACATTCCCAAATAACCCAATACACACGTGGTTAGGATGATCGGTTCTAAGTCAACAACACTATTCTACTAGTCGGTTCAAGTTTCATATCCACTAGGTCAATTAACTTAAACAAAGAGGTTACTAAACAACTTAGACTTACATTACACTAGTCACAACTCAAAAATCCTCTCAAACACATGTACTTAGGTTCAAGGTCACGAAACGAGTGTTAAAACTCCAAAACTCCAACTAATTTCCATGTCTAGACACTCTTTAATAAAACCCACAAGCATTAGTGACAAATTCAGCATCTTTTGGCGACTAAAAACAGTCCTATAACGACAGATTCCAACCTTTTAGTGATCGGACAGATTGTATATCAACTCTAGATCATCAAACTAAGTGTCTAACGGTCTCGTTTTCAACTCCAATTCAATTACCCGACAAATACAACTCGTCTTACCAACCCCGACACATCAAACAAGTGATAATTTCTAGTTAATCCTATGTTTCAACTTGTTTTTACCTCCTACACAAACTAGGGTTTATGGGTTATTATGAACAAGAAAGATTATGATGATTCATGAAGAATAACATGATAAAGATTCAAAATAAAGAGTGATTATAATCTGAAATTAAAGAACAACTTGTTACTTACATGAACGTGAGAGATTTGAGAGATTAAGTAGCGGAGATAAAGGGCGGCAATGGTGATCAAAGCGGAAAAGAGAGCAAGAGAAAAGAAAAATCAAGACATGAAGGAGAAGAAGAAGTCGAAGAACACGAAGAAGAAAAAGAAACTGACGGGGAAGGGGGGGAAGAAGAGAAGAAGAAAAGAGAGAGAGAGAGAGAGAGAGAGAGAGAGAGAGAGATTACCTGCAGGGGGAGAGAGAGAGAGGCGGCGGCGGCTGCCGCTGCTGCTGTTGCCGTCGGACAGAGGGGAGAGATCCGAGAGAGAGAGGTACGGGAGAGTGAGGGAGAGAGATAGAGAGAAATAGGGATCGAGGGTTTTTTTGATGAGAGTTGGAAAAAAATCAAACTCATAAGGAAGGAAACCCTCTTGAATATGAAACTTTACGTATGAAGGAAATTGGGTCAAAATAATACCAATCTGTGGGAAAAGACACTTTCCCACCACAAGTTTAGGTAAAAAGACATCCACCTCCCCCTAATTTAATTAAAGGCACTAACAACTTTAGATAAAAGACACAAAGATCCCCAAACTCTAGCAAACTCTTATAATCAACTGTCGACATTTAAATTAAACTCCCCAACAGTTATAATAATATCACAAAATACTCATAGTCACAAAACGGGGTATTCCATCATTCCCCCCCCCCCCCCCTTAAAGAGAGCTTCGTCCTCGAAGCTTAAACCAAATCCTCAACAACCAACAAGGTATGAACCTCCACTCATGGGTACAACCACTAAATGCAAACCTAAGGTCATGAATGACATGCAATATACTATAAGGAATACTGTATTAGAAACCGAAGGATTACATCCTCTCCCCCTTAGAGGAGTGACGTCCTCGGAACTCAAAGTACTTCGTCAAAAAGGTGAGGATACTTATTCCTCATATCATCTTCCGCTTCCCAAGTTGCTTCTTCATTGAGGTGATTTGTCCATAAGACCTTTACAATCTTGACACTCTTGTTGCGGGTGTCCCTTGTCTTGGTGTCTAGAATCTTAACACGATGCTCCTCATAACTCAAAGACGGATCCAGTTCTATTGGTTCGGGATCCAACACATGCGATGGGTCAGGCACGTACTTCTTCAGCTGAGATACGTGGAATACATTACGAGCACGACCAAAATTTGATGGTAGATCCAATCGATAAGCCACTTCTCCAATCTTCTCTATGACATCATATGGTCCGATGAACTTCGGTCTCAACTTCCCTCTATGATTGAACCTCATGACTCCCTCAGTAGGCGAAACTTTAAGAAATGCCTTTTTTCCATTTTGAAACTCCAATGGTCTCCTCTTCTGATCAGCGTAGGACTTATGTCTATCCTGAGCTGCCTTCATTCGCTGTTGGATAAGTCTCACCTGGTCTGTCATCTCTTCAGTTAGTTGTTGACCAATTACTATTGTCTCGCTCCAGCACAGTGGTGTTCTACACTTCCTTCCATACAACGCCTCGTGATGTGTTATTCCAATACTGGCGTGGTAACTGTTGTTGTAGGAGAATTCTATCAGAGGGTAATCTATCAACCCATGAACCTTGAAAGTACATAACACAAGCCCTTAGCATATCTTTCAATGTCTGAATCGTCCTCTCGGTTTGTCCATCAGTAGCAGGGTGGAATGCCGCACTGAATTTCAACTGTGTTCCTAATGCCTCCTAGAGTGCTTTCCAGAAGTGAGAAAGAAAGTTGGGATTCCTGTCGGACACTATAGAGCTTGGAACTCCATGGTACCTCACAATGTTCTTCATATACACATCGCCTCTTTGTTCCATATTCCATGTATCCATCATCGGGATGAACCTTGCTGTCTTGGTCAATCTGTCAACTACGACCCAAATCTCATTCAGTCCATTCTTCGATGTCGGTAAAGCAGTCACAAAATCCATCTAAATTGAATCCCACTTCCAATATGGGACATCTAATGGTTGAACTAAACCTCCCATTCTTTTATGTTAAAACTTCACCTTCTGACAAGTCAGACATCTTGCCACAAATTCTGCTACCTCCCTTTTCATGTTGGGCCACCATAGATTCTTCTTTAGATCCTTATAGAGTTTGTCACCCCCTGGATGAACTGAGTAGGGTGTGTTGTGCGCTTCACGCATCAACTTCTCCTTGGCTTTCACACACTTATGTGGTACACACCATCTTCCCTTGTAGCAGATACTTCCATCCTCATGGATCTTGAAATCCTTTGCTTGACCTTCTGCAAGATTCTTCCTTATCCTTTCCAACTTCACGTCTCCTGGCTGGTTACTCCTTATCTCTTCTAAGACATCTGGCACTAGTGACATATTGCCAAGGATATTCTTTACTCCACCTTTTTCCACCACTTCAATTTCGAGCTTTCGGAACTCATGGCATAGCCAGTCTGGTAAAACTAGCATAGTATCTAAAGTATGGCTCGATTTTCGGCTTAACACATCAGCTACTACGTTTGCCTTTCCCTCGTGGTATTGGATACGCAAATCATAATTGTTTATGATCTCTAGCCAACGTCTTTGCCTGTTGTTTAGCTCTTTTTGAGTGAAGATGTACTCGAGACTACTGTGGTCAGTATACAATCTACACACCGACCCATATAGGTGATGTCTCCATATCTTTAGTGCGAAAACTATTGCTGCAAGCTCTAAATCATGCGTAGCATAGTTCTCTTCATGAGTTTTCAGTCTCGAAGCGTAGGCAATAACCCTTCTTTCCTGCATAAGCACGCATCATAAACCCTTCTTCTATGCGTCGCTGTAAACGTCTAACTCGCCAGAATCATTGGGTAAAGCTAACACAGGTGCTGTAATCAAATTTTCCTTCAATGTCTGGAATGCTTCTTCACAATCTTCGCCCCACTGATACTTCACCGTCATCTTGGTTAGCGTAGTCAGCGGTCTGGCGATCTTCGGGAAATCTTTTACAAAACGTCTGTAATATCCTGCTAATCCCATAAAACTTCTTATTTATGACACATTCTTCGGAGTTGGTCAGTCTTTAACTGCTGAAATCTTTCCTGGATCCACGGATATCCCTTCCTTTGAGATTATGTGACGCAGAAATGGAACGTGATTTAGCCAAAACTCACATTTCGAGAGCTTAGCATACAACTTCTCATGTATCAACATTTCTAACACTTCCCTGTGATGTCCTTGATGATCTTCCTCGCTCTTCGAGTAAACGAGAATGTCATCAATAAAGACGACCACGAACGGATCCGGAAACGTCCTCATGACACGATTCGTTAGATCCATAAATACTGCGGGAGCATTAGTTAAACCAAAAGGCATAACGATAAACTCATAGTGGCCATACCTTGTTCTAAAGGCTGTCTTCGGGATGTCCTTCTCGGCTACCCGAAGCTGGTGATACCCTGATCTCAAGTCTATCTTTTAGAAGACACTCGCCCCTTGCAACTGATCGAACAATTCGTCAATTCGGGGTAAAGGGTATTTTTTCTTGATCGTTGCGCTGTTCAACTCTCTATAGTCAATGCACAACCTCAGGCTTCCATCTTTCTTCTTCACAAATAATACAGGTGCGCCCCAAGGCGACACACTTGGACTTATGTAACCCTTTTGAAGTAGCTCTTGCAACTGATCCTTTAGTTCCTTCAACTCTGCCGGTGCCATACGGTACGACGCCTTTGATATTGGAGCTGTTCCAGGTGCTAAGTCCATAGTGAACTCAATTTCCCTTCTAGGTGGCATTCCTGGAGTCTCATCCGGGAACACATCGGGAAAGTCTTTGACTATCGGTATCTCTTCTAGCACGTTCTCGTTCTTAGACACATCTTGGACATGACACAAATAAGCACTATTCCCCTTCTTCACTTGGTTGACTATGGTTAAAGCTGACACTAGTCTGATACATGGTTCCCTCGTGATGCCACGGTAAGAAACCTTTTCTCCCTTTGGGCCTCTAAGCCTGATCTTCCGATCGTGACAATTTATAACTGCTCGATATTTACCCAGCCAATCCATTCCCAATATAACATCTATCCCCCCAAGATCAAATTGTATTAGATTCGCTGGCAAGATACTAGCCAGGATCTTGACTTCTACCCCTTCAAATATGGTATCACACACTGTTACATGACCGGTTGGGGTAGCTACAGGGATGGATATTCTAGACGGCTTATTGAGACTCAACTTTTCCACAAATAATGATGAAATAAATGAATACGATGCTCCAGAATCAAATAGAGTAAATGCTGGTTGATCATGGACAAGAAATGTACCAGTGACTACTCCATTTGCTACTTCTGCCTCTGTCCTGTTCATCATAGCAATCCGTGCAACATTCCCGTTCTGCGTTGTGGTTCCTGCTGTACCAGTCCCATTGTTGTTGTTGGCATTAGCTGGAGCATTGTTGTTCCCATTCCTGTTCTGAGCTCCATTGTTTTTCCCATTACCCTGATTGTTCACCTGCTGCCTGCCATAATTGTTGCCTCCATTATTCTGGTAGTTGCGGTTCCCATAGTTATTGTTTCCGTCCTGATTATTGTTGTTGACTTGCCGGTTTCCTTGATAATTTTCTCCCTGGTTCCCCTTTTGGTTTCCAGTTGGTCGCACTCGGCACTCAAAAGCACGGTGACCTTTCTTGCCGCAGTTGTGGAAATGTACAAGGTTTCCTTGGCAGTCCTTTCCAGGATGATTCTGCTGACACTTCTTGCAGATGTAACGGCGAGGTGGTTCGTCTCCATTGTTCTGCTTGTTACCACGGTACTGACCCTGGTTACTTCCTCCCTGTTTGGGATTGAACCTCTTATCTTGACTACTCTGGTTGTTCCTACCCTGATTGTTGCCATAGCTCCCAGCGCTCTCAATCTTGTGCTTTCCTCGCTTCTCATCTTGCGCCTCTTGAATGCGCCAAACAGCTGCAGCTCTATCATATGCCTCCTGAAGGGTATCATACATTCTGCACATCAAGTCTTTTTGCAGATGGAGTTGCAGACCTGTCATGAATTTCCTAACCTTGGTCGCCTTGTCAGGCATCAGTTGACCTGCGAATCGGGATAGTTCCATGAACTGTCTAAAGTACTCAGTCACAAAACTATTCCCCTGTGTCAGATTCACAAAGTCTATGTACTTCTGATCCTGGACATGATCCGGATAGAAGCGAGTGCGAAGTGCAGTCTGAAGAGCCTCCCAATTGAAGTTGGGTTGAGCAAAAAAGTTCTAACGTGTGCTCCTCCACCATATATTTGCTTCATTCTTCAGGTAGAATGCCTCGAAACAACCTTGCGGTTTTGAGGGCACTCAACTAACTCAAGGATCTTATCCATCTCATCGATCTAGTCTTCTAGCTCAACAGGATCCTCATTATAGAGAGAAATCGGTTCGCTGCTTCCCTTGCGGTTTTCAGGGCGCAAACAACCTTGCAGTTTTGCCTTTTTGGTCCTAACATGTCTACTGATCTAAACGAACCACTTCAACCAATCCCCCCACCTTTTATAGAGAGAAATCAGAACCTTGTCTTTAGTGTGGATTCATCAGGTTCCACATCGTCTGATGAATCTAACACTTCACCACTGTCGTTTAACTCACCCACATTGGTCCTCTCCCATTAACCCCGCATTCACCTCCACCAAACCACGTCGTGAGGTTAAATGAACCTGCCGCAATCTTGGGAGTGTTGCAACATCCAGCATTAAGACCGCGTTCATTGATTGCAACGGGAGAGATTTCGGCGGACATGTTGGGGAAAATGAAAGGACGCATGAGACGGCTGATTTCTTGGTCGTTTTGGGAAGAAGCGTGGAGGGGCTTACAAATGAACAAAACGTCGGTTCGATGCTTCCCGAGGTGAATGAACTGGGGCTTTTGGAAGTTCCAATTCAAAAAGGGGATGAATCGGTTCAAAAGGAAGAGGAAACGGTTGGTTCTACAACAAAGGTAGCTTTAAAAGGGAAGCAAATCATCTCAAAAACGCTTTTCACCACAATGGAGAAGGGGGTGAGTCCATGCATGGCAATCACTAACAAAGAGGAAAATGTTGACCAGAGGGAGATGAAGCAACCTGAGAGTGAAGACATACATATGGAGACAGGAGATCAAGTACAAGACACAGGTGAGTAGGGAAAGAAGTTTCTTGAGATCATCTCGGTGATTGATGAAGAGCCGATTGAAACGTGGCCGGCGTTCAAAATGGAGATACCGGACTTTGAAGACTGGTCAAGTGAGGGCGATTCAAAGTGGGAATTGAAGCATGAAGCAATGGATTAAATCATGGGAAGAAAACTTGATGTGTTGGAGGCGCTTATTCCAGGAATTGAGAACAAACACAAAATGGAAAGGGACACATCAGAGGTTATCATAATCAGTGACGATGAGAAGGAAGAAGACGAAAATAACACAGAAGAGGAGGAGGCAAAAAAGTGGCGCAAGAAAAAGAGGAGACTGAGAAGAAAGTGATCATGGTTCCACCAAATAAAAGGAATCAGTGGAGGATGGAGGATGGAGATGGAGTCAATCAGGGTAAGAGATCTCGTTCATCCCCTGTCCAACACCTTATTAACCCACCAGCTATTTGCATACTGTGTTTCTTAAATTGTCAGACTAGATCAAATGGTAAAATGGATCAAACAAACGTAGTTTCTCAACCATGGAACGGGGTTAATTGGGTTGGTAGGTTTACCCTTCAAAATCGATGTGGGCTTAGGCAGGTTGTCCCCCAACAACCTCCAATATCGCCATGAATGCCATAGCATGGAACTGCAAGGGACTTGGTCAACAACCTGCAGTTCGTGATGTTTTTAAGTTGACCAAAAAAATTGACCCTTCAATTTTTTTCTTGTTAGAAACAAAGCACTCGGTCCAATTTGTAAAATCAAAACTTAGAAAATTTGGGTTTCAATCGTATGGGGGTGACTCTGAGGGTAGTTCTGGGGGATTGTGGGTAGGATGACAACCCTTTTTAACGGTAAATATTGTCTTCTCCTCCAGTCACTTTATTCTCCTTAAGGTTGGTCTTCAAATTGTGGGGGATTGTTTGGTTGGGCTTGTTTACGGTCAGCCAATTGTGCGAGACAGGGAGAGTTTTTAGGCAGAGATTGATTCAATTATGGATCGCTCTTACCCACCTTTTCTTTTGATGGGTGATTTTAATCAAGTTCTCACTTCAAACGATAAAGCGGGTTTAATAGAGTTAAAATATATTGGGACGTGGTTTACTTGGTTAAATAATAGAATCAATTTTGTCTACCTTAGAACGGATGGACCGGGCTTGGATTAGCCCAGATTCCTTCCCTTGTAGTCTTCAACAAAATTTAGGATTTTACATGTCTGACCATTGCCCCATCCTTGTTAGAACCCAGCCCAGGCAGGTTCGAACTAGAAGACTTTATAAGGTTGAAGCTTGGTGGACGAATCATCAAGCAGCTTGTTCGGCACATTTGGTCTCTGGATTTTCCTGGATCCCCTCTCTTCAAGCTCCAACAACTTTTGAAGATAGGGGTTAAAACCATGAACCTATGGGCAAAACACAATGGATCCCTGACAATCAGGATTGAAGAGGCCAGACGAGAGGTTCTGCACTACCATAGTCAGTTACCTAACCCCATTTCCTTGCAAAATTTCTTATGGCGAAACCCTCTCTTGACCAAATCCTCTTAGAACAGGAGGTATTCTGGGCTCAAAGAGAACACTTCAAGTGGCTCAAACATGGGGATAGGAACACAAAAAATTTCCATGCATCCACCAAGATAAGATGACATAGAAATCACATTTGGGCAATTACAACTAAGAAGGGGGCTAGCATAATGAATCAAGAGGAAATTATGAAAGAGTTTCTTGCCTATTTTAAAGGTATCTTCCAACCTTTAGGAGAAAATAGCATTAGCCATGATTTCCCCATTCTTAATCTTATTGGATCTACTTTGGACTCTATTCAAGTACAAAACCTGCAAGCACCTTTCACTTCTAGGGAAGTAACCCAAGTTGTTTTTGCAATGAGTCCTTTGAAAGGACCAGGGCCAGATGGTATCCCCCCATCTTCTTCCATAAGTTTTGGCCTAGTATTTCAAACTCTGTCATTTATGATATTCTTTCCTACCTAAATTATGGGTATATGCTAAGAGAAACAAACAAACCTATTATAGTTCTTATTCCTAAAGAGGAGAACCCAGAGTTGATAAAAGACTTCAGACCGACAAGTCTCACCAATGTGATTTACACAATCATTGCCAAAGTTCTGGCAAACAGGCTTAAAAAGAGTCATCCCTCACATTGTTAGATAGAATCAGTCAGGGTTTGTTTCCGGTAGATTGATCCATGACAATACCTCTATTGCCTCAGACCTTTTTCATTTCATATCTAAAGGTAATCATTCTAGCAATGAAGCTTATGGCAGTCTAAAAATAGACATGGAAAAAGCTTTTGATAGGGTCAGGTGGGACTTTCTTGAACGTAATTTGATTAGATTTGGATTCCCTAATGCCTTCATAAGATTAGTTATGGGGTGCATCACCACATCCTCCTTAGCCATTAACTTTAATGGCTCTCTCACTGAGTTCTTCACCCCAAAATGTGGGTTAAGACAGGGAGATCCACTGTATCCATTTTTTTTTGTCCTTACAGATGAAGTCCTTTCTTGGGCTTTAGTCATGGCTGAAGAAAACAAAACCATCAAAGGAATCCAGCATTCACCAATTGGATCCTCCATCACCCATCTGCAGTTTGCTGATGACTCGATTTTCTTTTTCAAAATCGAGGACCAAAGTGGTCACAATTTGAGGAAAATATTTGAGGATTATTTCAGTCAATCTGGACAGAATATTAACTTCCCCAAATTAGCCTTAACTGTTAGCCCTAACTGCTCTTTCCATAAACGGATGGATCTGGCTTCCCAAATTCAAATTAAACTTAAGGAGTACATGGGTAAGTACCTTGGGCTTCCACTGTCTATGGGGGTTAACACTGTTGATATTATCAGCCAAACCATCACTAAGGTAGAAAATAGATGAGTGGGGTGGATGTGATGCTGTCTAAATAGAGCTGGAAGAACTACTCTTGTAAAGTATGTCCTAACAAGCCTTCTGATCTATCCCTTCTAAAATATTAAATTTCCACTTAAAAGCATCAAAAGGCTTGATCATATTATGGCTTCTTTCATCTGGAAGGGGTCAAAGGAGAAGAAGCCTATTCATTGGGTCTCTTGGAGCACTCATCTGGAAGGGTCAAAGGAGAAGAAGCCTATTCATTCTCTTGGAGGCACATGTGTAGACCTCATGAGATGGGGGTTGGGTATTAAATCCCCCTCTCTAATGAATAAGGCTCTACTGGCTAAACAGGCTTGGAGAATTGCCACTAATAGAAATAGTCTGTTGTCCCGGTATTTTCAGTCTAGATACTGCAAAATAAAAGACTTCCTAAGTAGGAAATCATATCAAAATCCTTCTAAAGTTTGGAATAGTTTTTCTTCTGTTAAGTCTTTGGTTAGTTAGGGCATTAAGTGGGATATTGGGAAAGGGGGAATGATCAAGGTTAAAGGGGATAAATGGATACCTAATACTCCTCCCCTCTCCACTTTCATGAATGTGAATATTAGTAATGATGAAAAGGTGGATGCCTGGATTCACAGAGATAATAATGGAAGAAGGTGTTAAAAGAGTGAAAAGCTTAGGCAATTGCCAAGTTGGCTTCAAAGACAAATTTCCTCCATACCTTTGGCCAGAACTGATCAGCCAGACTCTCTTAGATGGTCTTTTTCTGTGGCAGGAGATTTCTCAGTTGCTTCTACATATAAGCAACTGGTTAAGAATGAGTTTTATGAGAAAATTGCAAAGTCAAAAGAGGAAGGATGGAAAGGCATCATTCTGAAATTCCCATGTGTTTTTGGCACCTTAAACTACCCTTTAAAGTCCTCTTCTTTTTGTGGCAAACAATCAATAATAAACTTCCCAAAAATCTTAAAGTCAGTAAGTTTTGTGTCTCTTCAACCAAACTTTGTAGACTTTGCCACTCTCATGATGAGAGTATTGAACACTTATTTCTGCATTGCAGATTTGCTCAGACTTTATGGTCTATTTCTCCTATTCTAGTCCCTTGCTCCTCTTCCTTCTCTCAGTTCATCCTTGAGATCCCTACCACCACAGGCATGCAGGACATTCCTAAGAAAATCTGTTGGCTAGGTGCAATCACATGGTCAATTTGGCTTTATAGAAACTCTTTGGATTTTAGAAGTGATGAGCATGAAATTGACAGAGATACCACTTCGCCTATCTTCAGAGCAAAATTTTGGGCAAGTCAATTCCTTGAAGCCTAGTGTGCACAAGAGAATCCGGCGGGGAGTACTTTGTGTACACCGTAAATAGAGGATCGAAAATGGCACAGGAAGAGTTGGGTTGTGTGTAGGGAGAGAGTAAGGCAGTAGTAATGTCTGAGAGAGAGACAGGGGTTTGACAGAGCTTCCGCGTATGGCTGGTGTGTCCTCCTTTTGTATGGAAGGGTTAACGTCCTATATATAACGGAGAATGTGACCGTTGCAGTGTGGTTAATGCGCCCATCAATGGCGGCTTAATTAGCTTAACCACAACGGCACGTTCGTCCGCGTATATAGGGACCGTTACAGCACGTTGTGCGCGAATACCGGAACCGTTATGGGGTTGACCGGGTTTGACCGGATTGACCGGGTTTATGGAGCTCGTGCCATAAATCTCTCAAAAGCAGTTACTAAAGGTCACGTGCGAGCTTGGCTCGCACGCGACAGGACTTACTCTAGCCTCCAAACCACTAAGTCCCTACAAGTCCCCTGCAGTGGTATGCGAGGGCCCTGTCTCGCAGCCCCCACATGGATCAGCGCGGCTGGTGATCGAGTGTGTGTGGAGCACAATATGGTGTGCTGGATGGTTTCCACGTGGCCAAGGTCTGTTATCTCAGAAAGCACTATCTACATTAGCCCCCTTTCTGCGCGTGAAGACTCATAGCCGGATAGACTTCCATGCGCAGGAACCAACGTACGCGTCGCCGCCGGTGGAGTTTGCAGATTAGGGTTGGGTGGTGCGGTTGACACTCCCAATCTTTGAGCGGTGGATACCCCTCCTCCCTGAGAGACGGCGGTGGCAGGTGCAGGGTTTGGAGCAAGAGTCCCCAAGACAGCCATGATCCGTTCTAGCTGCGCAGATTGAGCTTTGAGAGCCTTCGCCTGCCTTTGGATGGTGGCGTCCAAGGCTTCTAGCGTCGGAGCTTCACCGGGGGCTGTAGGAGTACGGCGAACCTCCTCTCCTGAGGCGGCCTCCGTGGAAGGCGAGCTGTTGCTGACATCATCCTCCTGAGACATGGTTGCTTAAGATGTTAGGTTCACGTCGGGTTCACCAAAATGTGCACAAGAGAATCCGGCGGGGAGTACTCTGTGTACACCGTAAATAGAGGAACGGAAATGGCACAGGACGAGTTGGGTTGTGTGTAGGGAGAGAGTAAGGCAGTAGTAATGTCTGAGAGAGAGACAGGGGTTTGACAGAGCTTCCGCGTATGGCTGGTGTTCCCTCCTTTTGTATGGAAGGGTTAACGTCCTATATATAACGGAGAATGTGACCGTTGCAGTGTGGTTAATGCGCCCATCAATGGCGGCTTAATTAGCTTAACCACAACGGCACGTTCCTCCGCGTATATAGGGACCGTTACAGCACGTTGTGCGCGAATACCGGAACCGTTATGGGGTTGACCGGGTTTGATCGGATTGACCGGGTTTATGGAGCTCGTGCCATAAATCTCTCAAAAGCAGTTACTAAAGGTCGCGTGCGAGCTTGGCTCGCACGCGACAGGACTTACTCTAGCCTCCAAACCACTAAGTCCCTACAAGTCCCGTGCAGTGGTACGCTAGGTGTAGATGGTTGCCACGTGGCCAAGTTCTGTTAGCTCAGAAAGCACTATCTACACCTAGCGTACTCAGGTCTGAAATTCAGTTGCAAGAAAAGAATAGGATGTGATTGATTCCATTAACATCTTGGGTGGCACCTGTTCTGTGCAGAAAATAGAGCTTTTTATTTGGGCTACCAAGATCAAGAAAAGCAAGACAGTTTATTGGAGTGCTCTAAATTGTGGAATGATGATTTTTTTCCATAAGAGGAATACCATGGAGGATATCCCAAACGCTATTCTGGACACCATCGTTTCTGCCATAAATTACTTGCATGATAGGAATTTTATACACCTGAAGATTTACATCAATAACTTATGTGTTTTCAATCTTATTCAGCAGCTGTAAGTGACAATTCAAGGAGGGGAGCTAAAGTTGTCGAGGCGTGGAGGAGGAGGATGCAGGATCTGCTTACTTTTAGCTCTAAATTATGATGTTTTTCTTGTGTTTTGTCTAAGCAAAGTTTCAATAGATATGTGCAGTACTTGTGTAGTCATGAACAAAGTGTGGTCTTTGATGTTTTTGGTTCTGTGGGGCTCTCTGTTTTGCCCTTTGTTTTCGATTGCGTTCTGGTTTTGGTGTAGACCCTTTTGGCTTGTCTTATAAAATCTACTCTCTACTGCTTTCAAATAAAATGTATTAAGTGAAAATAAGGGTACAAAAGTCTTTTTATAATTTACCGTGCAATGTTAACGGAAAGTTAAGGGAAGAGTACCTACTTGCTCGAAAATCTAAAATTTGGGACCTGTGGTGCTCGATTTTGAAATTTAGGTATCTACTTGCTCGTTTTTGCAAACTTTGGATACCTCCGGTGCAATTTAGCCAAAAACGACTAGGTAAAGTTCAGGTTTTGTTTGCTTTGCTTAATTTTTGAGCTTTTTCTTTTTAAATCATGTAGCCGAAGTCGAATCCGGAATTTCAAGCACGGGCTTCAAGTGTCCTATCACACAGAACTAGCATTCATTTGTATTTTTAATTTATTTTTTAATCATAAATATTTGTAATTTACTAGAAAAGGTACGAAATTCTTTTAACTTTAAATTTTGTTAATATTTACTCCTAAAATTACTTTTTAGAAATTAAATAGAAGAAAGTACGGAACATTTCTCCCCACAAAGATAAGTACAATTTGTTAGAATATTTTACAATTTTGGTAACAAAAAATGACTTTTTGAACAGTTTCTGCTGTCTCGCAACAACTTTTAAAAAACAAGGGAAAAATACTTTTCCAAAAACTAATGTCAAGTAATTTATCTATAACCGATGTTAACCTAAAAAATCTTAAAAATTTCATTATTATATTTACGGAACTAATACATGCATATACTTTTGTCATTTTACTCTCTCACAGCAGGTTCATAGTTGATTTTATCAAATATAAAATTATCATGTCAATATTCCACCGTAGCTTTCACGTAAAATTTACCAAATAACATTTTAGCAAAAATTCACATTAGTTTCTTTCTCACACAGTAGTTTCTAGAACAGCCACACCATTCCCAAACAAGCTCTAACTTCATAAAAATCAACGTTTCTTCGACACGTGGCGTAAAATCCCCAAAACTGAAAACCCGACTAAATTAGAAGAACCCTAATTGGTATCGATACTCAAATTGAGGGTGGTATAGCTGCGCTTAGGACGCGGTGTTGTGATTATCGAGATTTGAACGTCAATTGAATGTGATCTCTCTCTCCTCTTCTTTTTTGCTAGCTAGTAAGTCACTTCAACAGTTCTATTTGCATTACCTTCCTTTTCCCTATCAGTCTAAATTCATGCATCTAGTACGCGTACTTAGTTCCGGTGACTAAATTTTGGGACGAGAACAAACTGATTCGATCACAAAGTTTTATGGTTGGTGTATGTGTAATCTCTGTATGTCCAACATATGTCCTATCAGTTGCTAGTTCTCAATTATGATAACTTAGACTTGCTTGGTGATGAAAAAAGTGTTTATCCATATAATCTCAGCTTTACATATCGTTTAAGAAAATTTTGTGTGTACTAAGAATGTTCCAGTTTGTATAGCTTCTGCAATTTGATTATTGTTCTTACTGATTGTTGAATTGAATACTTGCAATTTTAGTGTGTCACATTTTCTTAGAAGCTTCATGTGCTGTAATGTAGCACTATTGTGTAGTAAGCTCTAGTGTTGTATAGAAAATATCTTAAACTAGATAATGAGGAGATTTCTAGGCTTTCAATCCTAGCAGTGGAATCGAAGATGGTGTAGATCCTTCCAGGGGTGGGACTTGTTTATAAGGAGAGAAGCTCAATTACTCAAAACCATCCAAGCTTGGTTTAATTACAAGGTTGGTGTGGAATGTTTCATTATACGGCACAAATGTAGGCTCACAACTTATTTGTGCACTGGCTGTCCTTTAACCCAAACACTAAATAAAGTACGAGTACACCGGACTCAACATGTTACCGAATTCTTCACTATTTCTTTAAAACTATAGAAGTTGGATTAAAGGTTTATAAAAAAAAAACACTCTTTTGATTTTTAGGCGTTTAAGATTTATAATGCAAACATTGTTCCTCTAAAAAAGAATTGAAAAGAGAAAATATGTGCGAAATCAACACATTTTACACATGTGTTTATATGATTAAATTGGCAATTGATTGTATTTTGGAAGTTTATTTACAGAAATTGTAATAATGAATACTAGTGAAAGATTTGATCCCAACTTGCGGAGGATGATATCAATTAGCTCTCCATATTTAGCAACGAGGTTGATGTTGATATCTGTGACTACTAGGGCACCGGTGTGCCTGGCGATCCACAAAGGCACAACACCGGCGTCCATGGCGGTTCCGATCTGGTTTGTACCTTTCACCCTTCGCTCCTCTCTCTCTCACTTCCGCGTCATATTTCGAATGCGTTTTGTGAGAGAATCTGCAGGTTGTTGGGCCCATTTATAAGCATGTATTTAAAGAAATAAAAAAATCAGAATTAAAGAAATAAAAAAATCAGAATTAATTATTACCACTTAATTGACCTTCTGACCCAATAAGAATCATCTACGTGTACGAGTAGTTTCGTCAGCTACATAAAGCCTCTGGTGTTTGGGTTTTGATTGCATTACGCTGTTTTAGTTTTTGCGCTTTTCTATAAAATTTCAACTATTGATTTGGGTGCTTGTTATTTTAAATTGGTCGTCCAATCCCGAGCTGCTCTAAGTTCTACGAAGAATGCAATTATTTGTTAATTTTTTTTAAGAATGTATTCATTTATTTTCCATTATACAACATGACTGATGCATCACTTCATACATATATATTCAATAATCTTAATTATCAGTTATAGTATATTTATAAAAAAGAACAAATTAGTCCGTAACTTATATCTCAAAAGAACAAAGAAAATACGGTAAGTTAAAACTTTTGACGCGTACAAGAACTCTCTAAATAATGTCTTTGATTAAACCTGCATGCCTAGTTTCGTTTTACCCTAAAATTTTTAGATTCCAATAAGTCATTCATGCTCCAAAAATATTGTGTATCATCCCTCTTCTTTTTGTTGATATTATGATTGTTAGTAAGTGTAGAATATTAGGATATTACGACGATACGTCAAGCAACAAATATCTTTTCATATTGAAAATTAAACGCAAAACAAATTTCATTGCTTCTAAGGGCATCTCCAATTTGTGGTGAGAAATGGGTCGGCCCACGGTGCAAACTGGACAGGCCCATCCCAAATACACCCTAACCCGGCCTTGAATCGCCCCCTCCCATCCCGACTCTCACTATACCCCCAATCCGTTCTAGACATGTTCTTCTTCAAGTGAACCAACTCACTCGCTCCTTAGTTTTTAAAATATAAATGATTATTTTGCACCCATTTAAAAAAAACTCACATCTAGCTATGGTGGTAATTTGGTCAACCCGGGCTAATTTTAAAAAAAGATGACTTATTGCCTCCTCAATTGTCGTAGACCAACTAGTTGGGGTGGGGGGTTATAAATTTAACAAAAAGAACAATTTTATCCCTCATTTCAATTTTCTTTAAATAGCTTTTCCAATCCTCATTCAAATTCATTCCAATTTCCAACGACAAGTCAACACCTACTACTTCCATTAGTACTATTACTCTCTCACATTCTTCATTCATTGTTGTCAAGTTACTCAGTATTGAAGATCAAGCTCTTCCTCATCTCCTCTCAACTTCAAAGTTTGAAGCTCAAGATCTTCCACCACTCCTTCAAACTCAAGTTCTCAAGTTATTTCGATCTAATATACTTTTATATATTCGCAATATATATATATATTTATATATATATATATATAAATTCAAATATAGACCAATTTATAGATATGTATACTATAACTTCAAAAACATAAATATATTTTTCAAATAAAAATAACATGTATATATGTATATCTATAACTTAACAATAAACATATATAATATATATATATACTAAATATTAATATAAATATATATGTACACACACATGCATATGACTTACTTTTTTAAATGTAATATATTATAATAACATATGGACCACCACCCAATCCTTTAATCTGTGGATTTTATGACCGGGGCTAATCCAGACTACAATTCCTACCCCATCAACCCGCCCCCCTCTCCCACTGGACCACCAACTCTCCCACCGGACAACAGTACATGATCGGACAAGGTGAAGATGAAGGTTTAGGTGTAAAAATATGGTAGAAAAGGGGAAGGGGAAATCCCTTTAGGCTAGGGCCTAGGTAGGTGCATGTGGTAATTTTAATTAGATTTAAAAAAAAAATAACTATGTTTGTATTTAAATAAGATTTGAATATTTGACAAAAAAATAAATGCATGATTGTTTCATATATGTAATATAAAATTATGCTTACCATTCTAAAAACATGTTGGTGTAAATATTAAAAAGTTTTAATATTTTTTGTATTATTCGAGATTTAGCTTAAGAATTAAAATAAATATTAAAAATTATTTAACTATTTGATTAAGTCATATAACGGCATAATGCTTTATTTAAATTACATTAACATAAATATTACTGTCAAAATCAAACTTAACTGGGGCTCTTAAGAATCAAAACTTCACAAACATAGAGCAAAATTACCCACAAACAATTTCTCTCATAAGTGGTAGCAAACTTGACATAATAAAGAAATGCAACACAGGGCCTTCCACACATTCCTTCGACAAAATAGTGCCACTAGTGCACTATTCACCAATGTGATCCGGCGATTTGGTTAGCAAAACAATGCAATAATAATGTAATGTTTTCATAATGTTGTAGAATGAACTTCACTCTACAACGTCATGTAAAGATTACCAAACTCTTGCATCGTTTTACTCACCAAATCACCGGGTCAAAGTGAGCATCAAGGTCAAAGTATGAAGAACCTGGTAAAACAGATTTAGTAATAGGGAAGACATAAACACACACATGTATGCAAAAACTTGACACGCTCCAACTGCAAGTGTACAGCTGTCGGTGCAGTAATAATTCTGCAAATCCGGGTTGTCAAACCCAAAGGACTTCTATGTAAACTAGTTATTGATACTTAACCTTTTGTGAGCAAATCGCGTTGTTGTTTTCTAATTCTAATAAAATAAAGAAACAACTACTCAATTAATTGAATGAATAACTTAATGATTAATGGAGAATGAATATAAGAGTTACTCAACAAAGTGACAAGCACCGGGAATTATCTTGTTAATCAAGCAAAATACAACACGCCGAGTTACCAAACAAGTCGACTATACTTAGAGCCAATTCAAACATTACCAAGCTTGATTTGAGTCTAAGTATTCTACTTTAAATATCCTAGTTAACACTACCGAGTTACCAAGTAATGATACGACTATGTGAGAAGTTAAATTTACCAACTATGATTCACGGAGTTACCACACCAATCGTAATCGAGATCAATCCTACGTAAGCTAATCGCAAGAAAGATAGAGATTCAAGTATAAACTAATCATTTCAAGAGAGAATCACATTATTTAAGCCAAAACATGAAGCAAAATCTCAAAACGTCTTATTCATACCAAGCCATAGGTACCTAATGAGAATTCCCAGAAATAAGAGGTTTAGATACTAGTTGACATGATCAAAGTACAAAGTTTATTGATCATCAACCAAAAACTAAATAGGGAAAGAAGATAGAAATCAAACGATGAACTCCAAAGCTCCCAAACACGATTCAAAGCTCCAAAGTAGGTACAGTATCCCATTGGCACGGACTACTAGGTCTAAAACAAGTCCCCCAAGCTTACATCTTTTAAAATATTGCAAACAGCCCCAAAAATCAGAGTTTCGCATTCTGTTCGCACGAACAGAAATGTGTTCGCACGAACACCTTGCTCCCACGAGCACTTTTGTTGTTCCCATAAATGTTCAGTTTGTTTCCCCCATCCTCTTCGACGTACCATATCTTTCTCGTCCGATCTCCGTTTGAGCTCCGTGACCTATCGTTGGAAAGCTCTATGAGTCTACTTTTATTTGACACTAGTCTCACTCTAAACTTCATTGTAAAGCTCAAGGTAATCTTGAAATAGTGAAGATTGATCACTTTTTCTCCTCCCACTTTGCTTTTTTTTCTTCCTCTTGACTTCTGAAGCTCGTTTCTTCTCTCCACTTGCTCTCGTCATGCAACGTTTCTGTAACTCACAACAAGAAAACTACCGCAAAGATCAAATGTGACAAAATCATACAAATCATACGTGAAACTATTTAAGAAACGCCCGGATTGTACGTTTAAGCTCAAAAACATCCAAAATCTCATTTTCTTCCCAATTAAGCATGTCATCACTTTGCACCGAAACGCGCACAAATAGCAATGTTTCATATACTAAAGATGACTCCAACTAAGGAGTTATCAAATACCCCACACTTGCCATTTGCGCGTCTCGAGCAATGTCTCATCTACTGCATCTAACTGCATATTCTATTAGCCAACATGACTCAAACGGCTCTAACATGACTCACGACACTACAATGCAGCAAGACGATACAAATGCAAATCTAGACTCGATCTTAAAACATAAAATACAAATTACTTTCTTTTTGTGAGATTAGGAAATTTCAATACACATAAACCGGTGCTTCTGGAGTAATGAAAAAGTTAGGCAAGAGGTGTGAATCGCAACTGAATTTGACAAAATGTAATTCCCCATAGTTATTATAGAGAGCCTAACTCTACTATCATACCTCTTCATGCGTGCTGACAAAAATAAGAGGCTAACCAAGGCTAAGCCACATTCATAGTCCGAGCTCCTATTCCGCTAACGGTTTAGAATGATGAAGCTTAGGGACAAAGGATAATCGTGAATCAATAAGTCTTAAAGCTTCACATTCTCACATCAAAGCTCGCATCTCACACACCCTCACCATGATGATAGAAACCGCAACCCGAAACTCACCGTCTCTGGCCCTCGATCCCTTCGAACCCTGGTACAATGTCAATCACGTGGCCATCAAAGCTAATGATATGCAAAACTCATCTTTGTCTTCAATCTGGAACTAGGAACTTTCACAACTTGTTTTCTAATATGCACATTTTATTCCTTTATCTCTCTGTTTCTTTGTCTCATTTTTTTTCTTATTTTTTCTCAATCAAATATCAACAATATAGCAATAATGTACGAGTGGTTACCCTCCAAGAATCACGCAGTAGTTATAATGTCAGGGGCGGTAAAATAGACAAAATAGTGAATTGATCTCACAATCATAATTCATCTTCCCCTAAGTCCATGAAGCGCATAACGCCACAAAGTCGTCACAGTCAAAAGCGTGCATGGGGTGGAGTATTCAAAAGCACAATTTCCATGTCCGTAGTCAAATGTCGACACCCCACACTAGAATGAAGGCATGTACCCTCTTAAGTAGTCAAATAAGATATGTCATGTTCCTAATCCAACCGAACCTCCTACACCGAAATTATAGAAATTCAGTACCTAGCACATTCCACCAATTAAGTACAACCAACCCTACTTTTGTGCGGATTAGACGTCATGCACTCAGGCTCTCCACTAATGTGCCCACGATGTAATGACATGGGACACCGCCAAACCATAGTGTGTAAGACAACTCACTCACCCTCGCATCCCCTCGAATATATCAAATATCAATAGCCATAATTTCAGGTCTCCCCAAGAAGCAACTTCGGGACTCCATGTATCTGCCATAGATTGGTCCCACTTAATTATGCATGAATTGGTCATGATAACCATCCCATCTAACTATGTTTTCATGTGAATCAAATGTTTGCGAAAAATCAAAATTATCAAACAAGGTTGACCTTTGGGCTACCCATACTCCTATACCAAAAATGATTTTTTCTTTAGTTGGAAAGAAACTAGGTTAACTTTAACTTTTTCCCTTCTAATTTATAAGGAATTCGCTTTATGCCACTTCAAATTTTAAAGCACGTGCAATCTGCAAAACTCACAAAAATATGTAATGAAGAACTCCCTCAACGAACCCCCACAACTACTACTCCCTCGTGACGCTCAAGGAAGGTGATTCTAAAAATATAAGATGAAGGCCAAAATCGTCTCCCTAGGTCAAGAGGCTATCAAATAAAACCAAGGTTCAAATCGGGTATTCTAGTGGTCCTACAAGGTAAGATCTAAAAGCATCGATTAGTCTAATACACGTCCTCATAGATTTTCTGTGTGCCACTACGAGGCGGGCTGGCAACTACCTAAGACGGAGAACATGCCAAGCTCAATTCTTGTAGAGAAAAACAGCACACACTTTAGCTTTTAAAATTTCATTTAGTTTAAAAAAATAGGTATTCCCGTCTCAACCAAGGCTTCTCTCAATTTTCTTTTCTCTAATTTTCAATTTTATTATTTTTCATTTTTTTATATTTTTCATAAAATTCTAACTTTATATGCAAGGCTTTGACTATAAAAAAATTTGACACTACACAATTTACTTTGATTGGTGGGTATACTCAAATATGTAAAAGTGCAGACTGAAAATAAATCTATCCTACACAATACGACAATATAAATAGAAACTCAACATAAACCACTGACTCTACACAAAATACGAACTAGACACATCCTACATGTAAATGGCTATGCAAAACAAATCAGCTAGTAGACAGATAACCCCCACCTACACTGAATGCTTCGTCGTCCTCAACGAATTTAGAGAATATACAGAAGACTCAACAATCAATGCGTAGGCCAGTAGATGGATGGAGCATGACATACAAAATTAACACAAATTCAGCTAGAGGGAAAGAATACTCACAACCATCTCAAGGGTGGGGAAGAAATCGTGCACCAACAGTCCCCAATGACTAGTGTAGCTTCACAGTGCTCTCAATGGTCAGTCTGTACTCGCACACCGGGGTAGAATGCTTTCCTCTTTTGAAATTTGTGTCTAGAGAATCCCCAACTCGCGTGCACGAGTCCATGCAAAGTTCATGTGTGCCATGGCACGCCGGGGTAGACTCTACCATAACCTGTTCAAGTATGTCACTAAGAAACATCATTAGTCCTCTCTCTCTCTCTCTTCTCTCCGAATAACAATAAAAAAACACACACAACTGTATTAAAGACACACTCCCTAAGCTTAAATATAAAATACGTTGTGTTGCCTCTGATAACTCTCTACGAGAGTTATATTTCTTGCACATTTTATAACGTTTTGCGTATTTTTTGGGTTGATAATCTTAGTTTTACACTATGAATGTTGAGGAAACATAGAAGAATGAGCTTTATGCACTTTATTGTTGGTCCGGGCGTTTCGATGCCTTTTTCGATATTATTTGTCAAATATAATCGCTTGGTATGGTTTTTCATGTTGTCTTGACAGGAACATATGCTAAACGATGGCTAGGAGGCATGAAACAAACTTCGGAAACAAAGAAAGCTCAAGAGGAAGCAAGAGAAGCAAAGTTTAAAGAGCAAAAGTGATCAACCTTCACTATTTTGAGAGTATCTTGAGTTATACAATTAATTTTGGAGTGAGACTAGTGGAAATGAAAGTAGACTCAAAGAGCTTTCCAACGATAGGTCACAAAGCAAAAAAGGAGATCGGACGAGAAAGTTACGGTCCGTCGAAGAGGACGAAAATCAGAGCTAATCTCCAAGGGTGTTCGTGCGACCACTTATTGAGTTCGTGCGAACATAAACACTTAGAAAATTGAGACGGCCAAGAAGAGGAGAAAACCAACTGAAATGTCTGTGTTCGTGCTAATAGGGTGTTCGTACGAACACATGTGTGTTCGTGCGAACAGAAGGCTAAATTGAATTTTTTGGGCTATTTTGTAATTTTTTGAAAGTTTGGAGCTTTGGGGACTTCTTTTAACCTAAGAGTCCGTGACTTGAGATGAATTCACGTATCTTTGGGGAGAAAGAAGACGCAAGGAGAAGGGGGACGCAAAGAAGAAGAGGAGACGAAGTCCAAGACCTCCATTGATGATCTTGTTGGATTGAATACTAAAATCCATGCTTTTTTGTATTGGATTATCTGAACTTGATATTTATGAGAATGGTTTTGGGCAATGTCTTTGCATTATATTATTATTGTGCATAGTTGTCTATTGTTCCACATAGTAGAAGATTTGGTGTGTAGAGTCTAGCTTACACACAAAAGATCTTATCTTCGGTTCTTGTGGAATGAAAGCCGTGAGTTCAAAATCTAGATGGAATTAGACAAACCATCGGAACGGTTGTAGCACATTGTTTTAGTAGGTCTGTCTTGGCTACAGGAAACAATATAGTTCATACTATAGTTTCTGTGAGACCCCGACCCTAATATTATTCAAGAAAATAAATTATTTAGAATTAGTATAGTTATACATGCTAGTTCTTGCTTTATAGCTGCTGACTTTGTACTATGAATGAGATTTGTTTTGCATGCTAACCTCCTTTTCAAATGTTGTGACTAAAGGTTAAGGGATGTACATGTAATTAGTTGTTAATTGTGTGAGCATTGTTAAAATAAATAAAATTGCATGTTCCACAATTGTGTAGCATACGAATATATCTATTGAATCCATATAGTTATGTTGCTTAGTGCTTAGGTAGTCATCTTCTTGTGGGATATATTAGTTTTGCCATGTGTCTTTCATTGTAATGACCTTGTTTTCACAAATTCTTTGCTTAGTCACTAGTTATTTGGACAAGATGGAGTTCATCAGAAAGTGGTCTCCCTAAGGTACGGGGAGTGTTGTGAAAATGGTGAGAAAATGAGATTTTGAGAGAAAAGAAAGACAGTTCATGCGATTTTGTTCTTAGAGTCGAGTTTTTTTTTAATGGTTCATGTTATTTATGGTTATGGGCAGAGGCTTGTTTCGTGATTTTGGGCTAAACTTCGGCAACAGGTAGGGAAAATCTAATCCCCACGTTTACTGTATTTATGGTATAATGTGTATATATTGTCGATGTTTGACCATTTAAATCTGGTGATTGTTGGGTGAAAAATCATGATGTTTATGTGATTCGTGCTATATGATTGTGTGTATAACCGATGTTAATTGGCTTTTAGATTTTTACGCCAGTGGTTAGGCGGTACCTGCTGAGCTTTTTGGCTCACCCCTCTGTTTTACAGGTTGGGAAGGATTGGACCAGATTGCGGCGTTGGTAGCTAAAAAGTGAATTGTTTAGCTAAAATAGTTGTTTTTAGTTGTTTTAGCGATTTGCTGTAATTAACTGTTTTGGCCAGATTTTTATAAAAACTATCATTTTGACGAGCTGGTGTAATTTTAATATATAACTTCAGTCACGTACCAGATTTCCAGAAATATTATTAAAAATGTTGTTTTAGAGGACTTTGTGTCCTGCTGGTTGAGATTTGAACGTCTGAAAGTGTCAGACGGGTTGATATTAAACTGTGATTTTTATCGTAAATTGATTTTTTATATTAAAAAGTGTGACGGGTCATCACAGTTTCAACTCAATGTGCTAGTATACTTTGTGTATATTGAACGGGTCCAAGTTGAGATAATTGTCTTTGTACTGACATAACAAGACAAACTATGTCTCATGGTTATTATGATTACTTATGCTCTTAATCCTTAGATAGTCAATGAGCACATGTATTTAGTGGTTATTGCTTTGACAAGTCAAGTGAGTGAGATTCCTATGGAGTCAATAACCTCGATGAGTTGGGTGATACTATTGAGTCCATGGTGTAAATTGATATATCGAAGGAATCCATGTCCCGATAATGGGATTGATGATATCCCCTTGATGAAGCTTATAAGTTTTGATTATGTCAAACCCTGCAGGTAGATTACTTGGTAATCTGGATATATGAAATAAGTTAAGTGGTAGGATCAAGGAATTGGGAAGAGGTCGATTAAATGAATTAATGAGTAATTAATTTAATCGTCGGATATTTGTAATCTTAACATGGGGAGATAATAAGTATTTAATAACAGGAGCTCCAAATATTAATTTTTGAGAATCCGGACAGGAGTGCAATAACAGTTATTTAGTGGTACTAACTGTTATTAACTTTATTCGGGCTAGGTTCGGGTGGAACCAGAAGTCCTAGTAAAGTTAGAAGTCTGATTCGTATTTTCTCCTCCAGGTCCCTTCCGTAGCCTATATAAGTGTCTTTAGTCTTCAGAATTCGTATGCTTCAGATACACACCAAAATCTAGGTTTCCGAGAGAGCAATTCGTCTGAAGGCCAAGAAGGATTCTGGAAGCAACAAGCCCATACTTGCATCCAGAAGGAACTTCAGGAATACAGGAGAAGATCCGAAGTGATTCAGACCTACATCAACTAGCTACGACGCAGGTATGAACCCTTATTCCGCCTAGTAGGGTTATGTTGATCTTGTTGATAAATGAACAAAATTTTAATCGGTACAGCAGAAAAGCAATCGAACTGGTCCAGGGATTCGCCTCCCTTCAGATCTAGGGTTTGAGTTTCCTTTCTTCTTCTTCCTCTCTCAATCTTGTTATGGAGAAAATATCGTGTTTTGCTAGATTGATTTCAAGTAGCTAAATTCTTTGCTAGGAATGTCTATGAGAGCCTAAGGTTTCATGTAGACGAATGAATCTACGGGTTTATACTTTGTTTCATGCGTATGATTATGATTCTATCAATTTAATGTTAGTTTCTTGAAGTTGTTGATGATCCTAGTCTAGTGACACGATTAGGGTTTGATTTGATCTTCAACGAAACTAGGGTTTATTTTCTGAATCAATTCCTTGCTTAGTGTTGATATTTATTCTTGTTACATGTTCTTGTTCCGAGCTTAATCCTTAGTGTGAAATGAGTGATCAACTGGACACGCTAGTTAATTAGATGAGTGCACGATAGTGACTTAGCCTAATTGTGATGAGAACTTGAACACAATCCAGAATCACCGAGAACAAAAAGGAGAAGTGTTAGGATTGACCTTAATGTAGGTAGATTCGGTGAGATTATTCAGCTGTGGCTGTAGCATGTGGCTGTAGCATTTTCTTGCAGAGGTGGTGAGACGACATCTTTGGATCAAGTTCACTTCACAGTGGTTCGTGCAAGGGCTTCACACTTGAAGGAGGAAAGAAGTACAGAATTGGAACTTGAAACCTACTCTTCCGAGACTGGTGAGTGGAGGGAATCTACCCTGACCTGTGCCCGGCCTTTCAAGTTGCAGGGATACAATTACCCAGCTTTTGAGGTAGACAAAGTAATATACTGGAGGGATGTTGGCTCTCGTCTGTTGGCTTATTGTTTAGCAACGCAGTGTTTGGAGTTAATTGATCCCCCAGGAGGCGATGGTAATTTTATTCATTTTTCAGATCTGTGGGGCCCATCTGAGGGAAGAATTCTATATGTTAGGCACGACCGCACCTTTCTTGAGGTATGGACCTTGGAAAAGAACTACGAGTGCGCCTGTCTCGCCGGGGTGACTCTCGCGATGCTGTTTCAGCTGGGCCCAGAAGTGGCTGAGCGCGGGCAAACTGTCTTTAACCGCCTTATGATTGTTGCTGTTCATCCTACTGATCAAAGGTTGGTTTTGTTGAGAAAGTTGCCTGTTTTGTTGAGAGGGTCGCCTGCTCTGTACTGGTACAATCATGAAAGCGGAGAAGTCCACGAGTTTTCTAATACTTCAGCTAACAGAAAGATACAATCCATCTATTTTCCCTATGAAGAAGGTCCCTCTGCAGGGGCGGAGCCAACCCGCGGCATGGGTAGGCACGTGCACTACCCTAAACTTTAAAAAAACTACAAATTAAGCCCTTGTCAAAATTTTAATAGTGCCTCAGGTATTTTGAATACCTTGCAAAAGTTCCCAAGGTGTTCCGAATACCTGGCTACACCCCTGTCCCTCTGCAACTGGTTACTAGTATCAACTACTATTGTCCGTCCCTGCTCGTATTTATCATGTAGTATCTTATTTACCTACCGAATATATAAGACGTTGCGAGCTTATTCATAATCCAACTCCAACTCAACTTAATTTTATTGAGCTTATTAATACTTTTGAGTTCAATGTTTAGTTCTGATTCTTATTAGTATTTCCAATCAAGAGGTAATCAAAGTGCATTGGTGCAAAACTGCACATACGCAATCTGAAGTGCATTTATTCTCCCTTTGGTTTCTATCTGAAAGAGTTGGATGAATTATCATTCTGATTAAGGGTAAAACTTTGTCATGCTTGACATACGTTCAAGTAACTCGTTTTCCCTGTTACTATATTGCCCGAGGAAGAAGGTGTGGAGGGCGTTGCGTTTGCATTTTCTTTATTAGGTCAAGTTTGCTACCAATGAGGATACTTTTCTTTTGGGTAAATTTCTGGTGAAGCTTTGATTCTTGAGAGGTTTTTGTGAAGTTTGATTTTGACGGTGGTGCTGGATATGATGAGGAGTTGTGATGAAGGTTGTGGTTTGAGCTGAAGTTGACTTCTTTGTTGTACTGGTGATGGTGTGGAAGGTTGCGATTGTGGCTACGGTGGAGTTTGTGGTTGTGAGTTTTGATGGTTGATGGTGGCGATGGCTTGCACCAAGGTTGTGGCCGCGTTGATTGGGGTTTTTTTGTGAAGTTTGATTTTGCAAAATACAGGAGTTAGCACCATGATACGATAAGTCATGTATGTGTAATGGACATTCCTTGTAGAATTTAGAGTTGCTATGCGCAGGGGGATCAAATTAAAATAGTAAGCACCAAAATATATTTTGTTCATTTTGTCATTTTATAATTTACTAATAAAGTTTGGGTAAAAGATACTTGGCTAAATTGCACCGGAGGTACCTAAAGTTTGCCAAAACGAGCAAGTAGGTACCCAAATTTCAAAATCGAGCACCACAGGTCTCAAACTTTGAGTTTTCGAGCAAGTAGGGTACCCTTCCGTTAATTTTCCGTTAACTTTGGACGGAAAATTATAAAAAGACTTTTGTACCCCTTATTTTCACCTTTAAATACAAGTTTTACTAAAAATCTAAGAAAGTAAAAAAAATAATTTAATAATTTGATATATGTAAGATAATACAATATATTTTATCAAAATTATATATTTTTACATCATTATAAGATATGAAATATGATTTTGTTAACACATATCCGTCAATCTTAAAGTCTTTAATTTTTTTTAATAGTGTTTAAAAAGAATTTCAAATTTCATAATTTCATGTATTTTTTAAGAAAAAAATAAAGTATCTTTGTACATTTTATACAATAGTCTCTTTTACATTCGCATGAAAAATACAAATCATTACAATAAAAACTACTCAAGAATGTCTGGTATCAACTATTGTGTAAGTTGTTAAAATGCACAAAAATACTTATATGTTATTGTTTTATTAAAAAATACATGTGAAATTATGAAGTTTTGATTTTTTTTTAAAAGATGTTAAAAAAAGTTAAAGACTTTAAGATTGACGAATATATGTTAATGAAAACATTTTTCATATATGAAATTATGTAATAATATGTAATTTTGATGAAATATATTGCATTATTTAACATATATCAAATTATTAAATATATTTTTTTGATTTTTTTTTATTTTTAGTAAAGCTTGTATTTTAACAAAAAATATGAGGTGAAAATAAGGGGTACAAAAGTGTTTTTATAATTTTCCGTCCAAAGTTAACGGAAAGTTAACGGAAGGGTACCTACTTGCTCGAAAATCCAAAGTTTGAGACCTGTGGTGCTCGATTTTAAAATTTGGGTACCTACTTGCTCGTTTTGACAAACTTTGGGTACTTCTGGTGCAATTTAGCCAAGATACTTTCACCTTCAGAGTTTGATTGAAGGAGACTTACACAGCATACTCCAAGATCTGATCATTTTATACGCGAATCTGGTCATCCTAAAATTGCTCTCTTCACGCAGATGACCGAATGTATTACTGAGGTCAAAAAGACAACTTCTAGGTGGAGTTCGGCCAAACCCCTTAAGTGTGTCGAATTTCAGCAAAGAAGAAGAAGCTAAGACAACACATAATGTCTTCTGTTTTTGGAGCATTAATAACATTTTTGGGGTCTAAAAGGAAAGCACTCATGCAGAGTAAATTATTGACATTATTTAAATTTAGAGACTTCTCGTGCGTGCCAATAATTAGCATATTGAATCATGGTCTATATAGCAAATGCATCCTAGTTCACTGGCAGAGCATTTAAAGCTCCTGCATGAAGTGCCGGCTAGATGATGTAATTGTTTTTTAAAAAAATGTCTATTTACACATATACTGTAGTTGATAATCAATCTTCTTGAATATATATGTGCACCACGATACCATAAGACATGTCTGTATAATGGAAATGGATGCATTCCTCGTGAAATTTAGAGTTGCTATGTGCAGGGGGATAAAAAAAATAGTAAGATTGATTATAATTTACTATTAAAGTTTGTGTAAACGGCACTTTCACCTCATACAGTTCAACTGAAGGACACTTTCACCCTTTAAGTGTGTCAGAATTTCGGGGAACTTGCATCCTCTTATTGTGACGCTTGTTATTTTGGAGTTGGGTATGCTACTAAAAGATGGGTTTTGGGGACAATACTTAGCAAAATACGGCGGAGTTAGCGAATGTTATAATGTAACTTTTTTCATGATATGGGGTAGGGTTGTACGCGGGGCGGTTTGGGCAGGTGAATCCCGTAATTTCGCCCATATTCAATGAGCTCGGCTTTAAGAAATTCCAACCCAAACCTGACCAAGCAACTTGTAAACCCAAACTTACCCTAACATTTCGGCTCGGCCGTTTCGGCCCGTTTAAGCGGATTATAAAAGCAAACACATTTTTGTATTTCTAACACATATAAAGTCTTCAATCCACTGAAACTGTACACAAACTTTATTTGAACATCATAACCTACACCTAATCTAACATCATGAGATTTTAAAACACTACATTTTTCTTGCTTGTACAACTGTTGAGTTATTTGGAAGTCATTATGTAAGTCCTAAACTAAAACAATACAACTGGTTTGCCAGATTGTGAGAGACGTGAACAAATATGTACAAAAAATAAGTATATGTACACTGCTAATTAGTCATTCAAATTTCATATGTTAGTTGTATTAACTTGAGCTCCCACCTACAACATTGTTAATAATTATGATTTAAAGTAATTAGCAAGGTAACGGGGCGGGTGGAACTGTGTTAACAAATATGATACCCGTGAACCACCCGCACTCCATCGGGTTTGGGTAAATTGAAACCATACCCAATCATTTAGACCTTTTATGACTCCACGACGGCTCGGTTTGGCTTGGTCCGATCGGGTTGGGCACGTCACTCGGGTTTTTGAACAACCCTAATATGGGGAGCAAATTTGTTTCCAAAACTATTTCTAATGAAGGGTTCCACCCCACACTAACATTGTCACAATGAGAGGTTCAAGTTGTTTGAAGTTTGGCTCACTAGAGGGGTGAAAGTGTCAGTTTTTTTCAAATTAGAATGAATGACATTGTCCTTCAGTCAAACTAGGCCAGGTGAAAGTGTAATTTACCCATAATATTTTTTCTTTCTGAAATGCTGTAACTACTGGCCCAAAAACCAAACCCATGCAGTTGCAATAGCCGAACATTCTAGAACCCATTTTTTAATTCCCTTCCATTTCGTGGGTACGGACTCTGCATTCATTCCTTACCAGTAGAGAGAGATACAGAGGAGGATAGGAGAGAGAGAGATAGAAAAGAGATCGGAAAACGCCGCCATTGACGGAGCTCTCATCCCTCTTTGGATCACGAGACACACCGGAGCTCTGGTGTGTACTCACATCAACCTAAGTGTGTTAAATGGGTATGCAGCACTCTGGGACCAGATCGAGGAAGAGATCGAGGATTTGCTTTTTCCGCCTCTGCAGGTCCACCCTCACCCCCACCCCCACCTTAACAGCAGCCAGGGCCACGCCGTCAATATCGATGCTCCGGTGCTGAATCCGCCGCCGCAAGTTCGGTTCGTCCTGCGGGAGGTCCTCATCACCTATCGGACGGCGGAAATCAACCTCCCCCTCGAGGGAGTTGATTGGACGAGTTCGTTGACCAGGTAGTTCTCATCGAGCGCCTGATCCAATATTAGATCCGATCGGAAATCGACCTTCTTCCACGGTGGTTTTCCGTCCCGATGGTTGTCGTCGTTATCTAGCTAGCTTTTTTTCATTTCTTTCTGTTTTCAGTTGATGTTGGTCTCCGAAAATCTTCTGGGACGTGTTGCATGTACTACTTGCACCAAAATTGGAATATACTTGCTGAGTAACTTTTTTTTACCATGCAGTCTTCTCTTTTCAAATTATTTCATTGATGAAGTTTTTAATAACTAATTGTCACGGGCTACTTTTCTCGACCTTCCCGTGCGGAACATAGTAGATTTCAATTCCTTCTACAAGCAACTAAGTCAGCCTCCAATACCGAATGCTAGCGGAAGAACAACCGAAAGAGAGCTAAGAAGGAAAAAGCTTTGTATTGCTATGAAGAGAGCTTACAACTGGTTGGGTGATTTCTGGATGGGTTGGAGCAAATGAGCCCCTCCCTATTTATCCGAGTCATTCCCCCTTGGAAGGATCTAGATGCTATCTAATCTAACGGCTAGGATTGAAGGACTAGAACCTTCATCCACTATCTAGCATAAGATATTTACAAGAGATTATTCTAGGGCCCCCCTACACAATTTTACATCCATAAAACTTGGGAAGATTCTATAATAGGGACTAACTAATGGGCTAAAGTGGGCTAGGACATCCCTAGGCCCAAACTAGCCTACCTCCATGTGGGCTAAATGTGTCATGGGCAAGCTCAAGTCCAAAAATTATCAAGTAAATAGTGCGGCCCATGACATTCTGCCCCACCTAATGATGCGGCATCGTCGTCGCGTCGTCATCTTGGAATCGCTCGATCTTGTCCTGAAATTTCCACAACGACTCCTCGCTTTCCCACGCTCCATCCTCCATGGGCGTCCCCTTCCATTTGACGAATTACTCCTTGTGCTTCAGCACGCCCTTGCGACTGACCGTCCGCTCCTTCAATATCTCGTTCACTTCCTTGTCGAAAGAAATGGCAATCATCGGTTGTGCTCTCCTCGACTCCCCACGGTCTGGGTCTTCCTTGTCATCGTGGTACGGCTTCAGCTGACTCACCTGGAAGATCGGATGTATCTTGAACTTGGGAGGTAATTCCACCCGATATGAAGCCTTGCCAACCTTTTCCGTCACCCGAAAAGGGCCCTCGTACTTCGTTAGAAGTCCCTTATGCAATGGCCGGGGTGTGTTTGAACTGCTGCGGCAAGAACTTCACGAAAACCATATCGTCCACCTGGAACTCCACTCGTCGCCTCTTCTTGTCCGCCCACTTCTTCATCCTCTTAGCGGACTTTTAGATATAAGCATGAGCCAAGTCCCGCTGCTCTGCAAGAAAATGCTACAGCCACATTCGAGCAAAATTTGTTTGATCTTGGAAGGGCTCGCCATTCTCTTGTAACAGGGTTACATATGCATGCAATATTGTTCTGGCGGACCCAACTCAAAGTAGCAGAGGAGTACGCCACCCGATGACCGGTTAATATAGACTGTTTGGTCAATAAAACTTAAAGTTTCATCCAGACAACCACCCGATGACCCGTTAATATGCATGCAATATTGTTCTGGCGGACTCAACTTAGAAGATTCCTGATGAAACTCAAACTTTGTTAACATTGTCAACTAAATGTCAAGAATGCCCTTTTTATCTGCCTAACGCCCCAAAAGTGTATAGAAATATGCTATTCGGTGCAGCTACGTTCTCTTCAAAGTTGGTTGTAATTTTATATTTTTACTTTTTTCTAACGACTTTTTCGTGGTGTCGGGTTCATTTGCGCGCACTTTAATTAATCCATGAAGTCCTGAGTATATATGTGAGACCTAAGAGAAGCTCATCTCTCTGCTTCGAAGGTTCAACCGAGAACTGCTCACTCCGAGAGCTCTCATGGTCGGCCTGGCGTCCGCCTGAAGGGGAGTATGTTAAAGCCAACACTGATGTAGCATTTGTAGCCTCTGATGAGACGACAAACGGGATGTTCAGTTTTGCGAAACATTGACGACCAGTTCATCGTCGCTACTGCTACGCCCCTGCTAACAACCTCGTCCGTCCTTGAAGCTGAGACACTAGCAATAAAATAGGGTATTCTCCCGGCTCTGGAAAGCGAAAAATGAAAAGTCATCATCGAATCCTTACACCAATCGACGCAATTAACAATATCAAAGGGATCCAGCACAACAAGTCAGAGAAAGAGATGTGCTCCGTGAAATCAAAAAACTTTCGGCACGCTTTGAGGAAATATATTTAACCTATAGCCACCGTTCACCGAACAACGTAGCTCACGAGTTTGCAAAGTGGATTGACAATGCCAAACAAACATGTATGGCAAAGTAGTTATCTAGTTTGGGCCCATCACTTTCTACAAAATGATGTAATGGGGTTGCATAACTGACACGCTCCAACTGCAAGTGTACAGCTGTCGGTGTAGTAATAAATTCTGGAAAACCGGGTTGTTGAACTCAATAGACTTCTTGTAAATTAATTAGAATTTCTTAACCTTTTGTGGGCACAGCGCGTTGTTTGTTTGTCTAATGCTACTAAAATGAAAAGAACAATTATCTCAATTAACTACGAGTTTCTTCACAATTAACTAAGACAAGAATTGTAGGAGTTTTCTTATAAGAAATACGAGTGTCGAGAATTCTTCTTGTGGATCACTAGGGATGCTACGAATGTTGTCTTGATCTTTGGAACGCAAATACGCTACTCTTATCAATCGAGCATTCTACAAATTACCGAGTTACCAAGCAATTTGCCTACACTTATGATCAATTTAGACCGAGTTACCAAGCCTAATTCAATTATAAGCATGCATTATTGGACTTTAATCTACTCTTTGATCCTAATTAACGACGACTAGGTGGTTATCTTGATTTACCGACTAGATCTCATAGAGTTACCACACAAGTTCTAATTTAGTTTGCTCCTACGTTAGCTACTCGCAAGAACAGTGAAGTAATCAAACACAAGATAATCATAATAAGAAGAGAACGTATAACTTCAATCCAAAGAACGAATCAAAGCATCAAAACATTCATTCAAGCAAACCCTAGTTTTCCAACAAGTAATTCCCAGCAAATAAGGGTTTAGTTACTCAAAAACATGATCAAGATACAAAGTTTCATGATCATAAACCAAACACTAGAGAGAGGGAAGAGAAAAGATCAAACAAAGCGTCTCCCAAGCTTCCCGTAGCTCCAAGCACTTGTCTCCAACTCAAAGATACTGAAAAACTATGCCCTAACCCGTTCTAATATGTTTCCATAGTGTTTAGAACAAGTTACAAGTAACTACACAGAAGCCCCAACGAATCTGCTGTTTTGGGCGACCTCTTCGTACGAAGACAATTCTCTTCGTACGAAGACCTTCGTAGGAAGAGTCTTCGTACGAAGACTTTTTCTCTTCATACAAAGACCTTCGTAGGAAAACTTTTTTCTCTTCGTAGGAAGACCTTCCCAGATAGATACTGCAAGCTGTTTTAGGAAGACATTTTCAGCAACTCAAAATTTGGCTAAGTATAATCTCTTCGTACGAAGACAAATCTCTTCGTACGAAGAGAAGTCTGGGTCACCCAAAAACATCCTTTTTCGACTAATTTCCGATTCCTTGCCCGCACCTTTGCTTCCTTAAGTATCTCCTCAACCTCGAGACTCCTTTTATGCTATAAAACATTCCCAAATTCCGGGGAACCCTTTATTCATCAATTTAGCTCCTCGAAAGGCGTGTTTGGCATTTTCGGATGCTTTTGGCCGCGTTTTATCTCTTTGAGCATCCTTTTTGACATAACTTTTTCGTCCGGACTCCGATAAATGTGATTTTTGCACCTTTGGATTCATTTTGCAACGTAGACTTCATCCATGCAGAGAAACTACCGTTTCCGGATCATTTTCTCGTTTTTCTCAATTATTGCCCAATATTTGGCGAAAACATCCAAAACGCGCCAAATTCGTCTTTTCTTTTATTCCGAAGCTCGTTTCTTCTCTCCACTTGATTCCCGCATACGTGATTCCTGTCAAACAACAACACGAACACTACCGCAAAAATCAAATGTGATAAATTATCAAAATCATACTCAAAACCATTAAGAAACGCCCGGATTGTGCATTAAAGCTCAAAAACATCCAAAAGTGCATTTTCTTCTCAAATTAGCCCAAAATCCATCACTTTGCACCGAAACTCACACAAATAACAATGTAAAACATGCGTAGGATAAATCTTATTAAGGAGTTATCAAATACCCCCACACTTGCCATTTGCGCATCCCGAGCAAAGTCTCATCTACTGCATTTAACTGTATATTAGCCGACAAGACACAAACGACTCTAACATGACTCAAGACACTAATACTGCAGCAAGATGATGCAAATGCAAATCTAGACTCGATCTTAAACACATAAAAGCTTTTAAATTCTTTCTTTTTGAGAGATCAGGCAATTTCAATAACATAAACCGGTGCTCCCGTAGTAATGAAAAAGTTAGGCAAGAGGCGTGAATCGCAACTAAACTGGACAACTAGTAATTCCCCATAGTTAGTATAGAAAGCTTAACTTTACTATAAAGAACAAACTACCTCTTCACGTGTGCTTATAAAAATAAGAGGCTAACCAAGGCTAAATCACATTCATAGTCAGAGCTCCTATTCCGCTAATGGTCAAATATGATGAGGCTTAGGGACAAAAAGGATATAACTTGTATGAAGAAAAAAATCCTAAAGCGTCACATAAACTCACCAATCCCCTTATCTCACACACCCTCACCCTGATGACAGGAATCCACAACCCGAATCTCACTGACTCCGGCCCTCAATCCCCTCAAACCCCGGTACCATATCAATCCCGTGGCCATCAAAGCAAATAATGCGCAAAACTCAAGTCTTTATCTTCAATCTGGAACTAAGAACTTTCACCTCTCAATTTTCAGTAAGAACACTTTATTTCTTTATTCCTCTCCTTTTCTCTCTCTCTCTCTCTCTCTCTCTCTCTCTCTCTTTTTTCTTTCATTTCTTTCTACTTTTTTTTTATTTCTCTCCGTAAAACAACAATAATACAATCAAAATATGTACGAGTGGTCCTCCTCCAAGAATCAAGCAGCAGTAATAATGTTAGGGGAAGGAAAGAAACAAAACAATGAATAAGTATCACAAGAATAATTCATCTTCCCCTGACTCCATGAAGCGCAAGATGCAACAAACCGTCCAAGTCAAAGCCTGTATGGGGGTGGAGTCGTCAATGCACAATCTCTATGTCCGTAGTCAAAAGTCGACGCCCCCACACTAGAATGCAGTCACGTCCCCCTCTCAAATAGCCATATAAGATATGTCACGTGCATAATCCAACCGAACCTCCTACATCAAGATGACAGAAATTCGATACCTAGCACGATCCACCAATTAAGTACAACCAACCCCATTTTCGTGCGGATTAGATGTCACGCACTCAGGCTCTCCACTACTGTGTCCACGATGTAATGACATGGAACACCACCACACCTTAGTGTGCAAGCAGACTCACTCACCCTTGCATCCCCTCGTAGATATCCAATGAAGCATATGCGATCTGTAGCACTCACAAAAATATGGAATGACGCACTCCCTCAAGTAACCCCCTCAACTAATAATCCCTCATGACGCTCTAGAAAGGTAATTCTAAACGATATATGATGAAGGCCAAGAATCGTCTCCCTAGGTCATAGAGGCTAACAATGAATCCAAGGATCAATTAGGGTATACTAGTGGTCCTGCAAGGTAAGATCTAAAAGCAGTGAGTGCTCTAATACACATCATCGCACAGCTGTTCTGTGTTCCACTACGAGGCGGGCTGGCGACTACCTAAGACAGACAACATGAACGTTCGACTTGTTTAGAAAACACCAAGCTCAACTCTTTTAGGAGAAAAACAGCAGACACTTTAGCTTTTGAAATTTAATTCTAATTCAAAAATAGGTAGATATTCCCGTAATGAGATTCTCTCTATACTTACTAGGGGGAACTAAACGTATCACTCTCGGCCAAAATTCACACCCTATGCCTAAAGTTTTCACATCTCACTAAATCAACCAAGTCTAAACTTCTCTCAATTGCCTTTTCTAAAATTTTCAATTTTCAATTTTTTTATTTAATTCTTTAATAAGATCCTAAGTCTATTTGCAAGGCTTAGACTCGAAAAAATTTGACCATACACAACTAACTTTGGTGGTAGGTAGACTCAATTATTTAAAAGTGCAAACAAAATATCAATGTATCCTACACAATACGACAATATAAATAAAAACTCAACACAAACCACTGTCTCTACACACAATACATCTAAACACATTCTACATGTAACTGGCTATGCAAGACAACTATCAGCTAGTAGACAGTTAAACCACCCCCACACTGAATGCTTCGTTGTCTCAACGAATTTATAGATTATGCAAGAAGACTCAGCAATCAATGTGAAAGGCCAGTAGATGAGATGGAGCTATGACATACTTATATAAAAGAAACACAAAATTTAGCAAGAGAAAAAGATACTCACAACCACCTCAAGGGTGGGGACAAATCGCGCCCAGCAGTCCCCAAGCACAGTGATGGCGCCACCAAGCTCCTATACAGCCAATGTGTACTCGCACACCGGGGTCGACTGCCTCCTCTACTAAAATCCATGTCTAAAGAATCCCCAACTCGCCAATGCAAGCCCCTGTGAAGGTCATGTGTGCCATGGCACACCGGGGTTGATTCTCCCATAATCTGCTCAAATATGTCACTTGGAAAACACCATTAGTCCCTCTCTCTCTCTCATCTCTCCACATTAATATCTAAAAACACAAAACATAACTGTATTAAAAACAAACTTCCTAATATAATGCAAATAAATAGGTTGGGTTGCCTCCCAACAAGCGCCTTGTAATTTAAGGTCGACGACCCGACCCAATTACCTCAAAGAATGTCAAGGAGGTCTAGCACGACGTGCCTCCTCCTTCAGTTTCTTGCTCTTGATCTTTTGCACCACATCATGCGCACTGACAATAATTGGCTTCTTTTCTGAATCGGGTGGATCGGGTTGCAAAACTGTAGACAGCCCGGGTGCAGGATCCACATCTTTCTCTCTAAATTTGATCATCGCCAATTTATTCTTCCCTTTGCCCGGAACAAATGCCTTAAACACAAGTGATGAATCTAGAGCTTTGATAGTGAGCCCCTCAGTCTCTAAATCCACATTTGCGCGCATTGTCTTCAAAAGCGGTCTTCCAAAGATAAGTGGAACATCGCGATCCTCCTTGATGTCCACTATCTCAAAGTCAGCTGGAAAGACAAATGCGACCACTTTAACAAGCAAGTTCTCAATAACCCCCTTTGCTGTAACAATATAATTGTCTGCCAGTTGCAGACCCATCTTCACAGGGGTTGGCGCACCAATGCCCAATCTCTGAAATAGGGACAATGGCATGAGATTAATACTCACGCCTAAATCACAGAGCCCATGCGTGTGATATCCACCCCCAAGAGTACAACCTAAGATGACAATGCCAGGATCTCTCATCTTGGGAATATCTCGCTGTATCACAGTACTACATGCCTCTGTCAGCTTCACCGTGGCATAAGGGTCTATGCTCTTCTTACCCCATAAAATTTCCTTTAAGAACTTCTTATACTTGGGCATCTGAGCAAGTGCTTCCACAAGAGGGATGTTTATATGCAGCTGCTTGAATATGTTCAGAAATTTTCCAAAGTGTTCCTCATCATCCCTCTTTATTGCCGCAGGATATGGTATCCGTGGCTCATAAGTGGCCGGATTTGGAGTGTTTTTAGGCTCTTCTTTCTTTTCTACCGTGTCCTTTGATTGGGGACTCACGAAATTGGGGACCTCTTCTCCTAATTCTTTATATGTGGCTTTAGTAACTTCAGCTCTCGCATGGCTAGGATATGGAGGATCCTGAGTAGTCACGCCACTCCGAGTAGTAATAGCTTTAAGCTGCTCAGTAGGAACAATATAATTAGCAGGAAGCATGCCAGGTGAAGATTGAGTAAGCTGATTGGCATTTTGAAAAATCTGTATCTCATGGCTCTTAATAGTGGCTTCCATGGCTACAAACTTGTGCTCCATCCTATCCATATACTCATTTGTCTGTTGTTGCTGAGTAACCAATTGTCTCAACAAGGCTTTCATTTCCGGATCCTGTTGTTGTTGTGCCTGTGGCTGCGTGGCTTGTCTCTGAGCCTGATATAGAGGATTAGGCTGCTGACCAGGTGCATATAACCCACTGTTTGGGTTGCTGTAGCTGAAGTTTGGATGATTGTGGTTGTTGGGATGATAAGTGTCCGACCACTGATGTTGTCCTGGTGGACCCATGTAATTTACGTCTTCAATCCCATATCCCTGATTCTCATCCGCGATCATCTCTCCCACAGACTTCACCTGTGCTAATGGATTCATGTTGTTAAAGGCCGTAGTCATGATTGCCATTTGCTGTTCAAATTTCTGCTCCACCATTGACTCAATCCTGTTGACTAGAGCTGCATCGGCTTCCGAATATCTACGAGTCTAACACCTTGTAGAATCACGCTTCGCTACAGTGTTTAGCAGATCTTGGCATCGCTGCACTCTCAAGCCCATAAAATTTCCTCCAGCTAACATATCAAGTTCATGTGTTGTTTCTCTGTCTAGAGCATTATAGAAATAATGGAGGAGCTTATACCATGGCTCTCCATGAGTAGGGCATCTACGAAGAAGTTGGTTGAATTTCTTCCATGTATCTCCTAGAGAGTCATCCTCTTGCTGAGTAAAATTCCTAATATCAGCCATGAGCTGAGCAACTTTAGATGGCGGTAGATACTTTCTCAGAAACTCGTGGCAACACTCTGCCCATGTAGTAATACATCCTGCTGGAAGCTCCATGAGCCATGTCTTGGCTTTCCCAGATAAAGAGAAAGGAAATAGCATCAACTTCACTGTTTCATCTAGAACTTGCTCATTATGCAATGTTGAAGTAATTTTCCCAAAGTTAAGCAAGTGGGCATTCGGATCATCTCCCGGAGATCCTGTAAATAGGCACTCAGCACGCACCATATCAATCATTTGCTGACGCAACTCAAAGTGAGCAGCATTAATCAGTGGCCTCACAATGGTCGGTTGGTATCCAGCTGGCGTGGTGATAACTCCATATTTGGAGTTATATTCGTATATGTTTCCTTACCGTTTTGCGTGTATTCCGATGCGTTTTGATGGATTTTGGACCATTTCTTGCTAAAATTGGAGCATGTTGAGTCTTTGCATGTAAATGTCGAGTCCGGGCACTTTTTGCGTTAATTTTGACTATATTTTATCACGTTTGATCTTCCGGTATGTTTCTCGTGTTGTGGTTTTCAGGAACCGGGAGCTCGGGACGTGACATTTGAGCAAAAGTGAACTTCGGAAAAGTTGGAGGCTCAAAGGAATGCTCGGGAAGTGAAGACGACGGGAAAAAGAGAAAGGATATGGAGTTTTGATGGTGGCTGCCCAGAAATAATTGTACGATTACATGGAGGTAATCGTACGATTACCCCTTAGCCAAAATCTCATTCAGCAAGTAAACGCAGCAAGTAAACGCACGATGTAAACGCAGAAGTAAACGCAGAAAGTAATCGTACGATTACATCAAGGTAATCGTACGATTACCTCTGCTGCCAGGATCGGATTTTTGGGGCAATTTTGCTATTTTGGCATAGTTTTGAGATGTTTGAGCCACGGGACACTTAGGAAAAATTGGGGAACGTGATTGGCATCAGAGAACACATTAGGAGACGTGCTTGGAGAGCTTGGAGCTAGGTTGGATCATCCGTTTGGCTTCTAATCTTCGTTTCTTCTCTAGTTTTTGATATTGGATCATGAAACTTTGTATATTGAACATGTTTATGCGTAGCTAAACGCTTATTTCGGGATATCTCGTAGGAAACTAGGGTTTGATCACTACATATTGTGATTTATGGATTTGCTTGCATGCTTTCAAGCTTAATTGATGAGGTTTTATCTAGTTATGTGTATTTTACATCTTTCATCTATCTTTTCTATTAGTATACGTATTAATAGGATTGTCGTGGTTGTGAATGATAGAGGAATCTACATTCGTTGCCCGGAAACTTGAAATACACACTAGCCGTATCTAGGGTTGAGAAATCTTGCTAGTTAGCTAAGAACAAAGAGTAGAATTAATATCGTAATGCGTGTTTGAACTTGAGCAGGCTAGAGGAATCAGTTATGAGAGTTCAAGCATAGTTATTGGTTGAGACATCTTCAATAAAAAATTGCTCGTTTAACTAGAACAAAAACTCATCGTGTTAGTAGAACATAAATCCAACGTAGTGTGAAATATCTAGTGATCCGTAGAGATATCCTGAACTTGATCAATTTGAGAAACATCCAAATCAATTCGTGCTTGTTAATCTTGAAATAATTCTTCTAACTATTTGAGAATAATTGTTATTTTAATTATTAGTAGAACTAGAACACACAACTCAACGCGCTTTGCCCACACGAAGAACAAACTTAGTAGTTAATTTACACGAAGTCTCTTGGGTTCGACAACCCGGATTTCCGGAATATTATCACTACACCGACAACTGTGCACTTGCAGTTGGAGCGTGTCAAGTTTTTGGCGCCGTTGCCGGGGACTTCCGATAAATTAGCTATTATTTTTTTCTTTAGGGATTTACTATTTCAGTTTATATCTGTTACTCACCTGTTTTGTGTGTGTGATTCGTGTTTTCAGGTCTGATTCACTTGGTGCATGTCCCGTTCTAGAAACGAGCCTTTGCATCCAACACTTGAAGACCCGGAATCCTTATTGCGAGCACAGAGTAGAGACAAGAGGAAAGCAAATTCAGTTCAGATGGACGAGGAAACTAGAGCTGAGTTTGAGAGGTTCCGCAAAGGCCTCGAAGACGCGGACGCAGCTAGAGCTGCAGCTGTGGAAGATGCAGCAGATCGAGCAAGGGAGACTGAGCAGCTTAGGGCTCAAATGGCTGAGATGTAGGCAGTGATTGATCGCATGAACCCCCCAAATCCCCAACAACTCCCTGGTGCGGAAATAGTTGATAGAAACAATGGAGGAGTTAATGGTCGAAACAATGGAGGCAATGGGAACAATGGGGGTAATAATCGGAACAATAACGGCCGGAATGTGGTAGAGCAAGTCAACAATGCTGAGGAGGATGAACATCCTTTGGTGGACTACTTCAGGACTACACCGGAGGGATATCAGCCCACCATTGTCAGGCCGCAGATTAATGCCGCGCATTTCGAGATTCGCCAACCGTTGATCAATATGGTTAGGGATGAATGCTTATTCACTGGAGCCCCAAGTGATGATCCACATCAACAGTTGCTCAATTTCGAGCAGATTACTTCTACCATGTATGACCAGAGGGTTCCAATCGAGACGATAAAGCTCATGCTTTTCCCCTTTTCTTTATCGGGAAAGGCAAAGACATGGCTTATGGAACTTCCAGCAGGCAGCATAGTTACATGGGCTGATTATAGCAGAGAGTTTCTCAGGAAGTATCTTCCACCATCTAAGGTTGCTCAACGGATGGCTGATATAACCAAATTTACACAGCAGGAAGATGATTCTCTGGGAGACACGTGGAGAAAGTTCAACCAGCTCCTTCGCAGATTCCCTACTCACGGAGAGCCATGGTACAAACTTTTGCACTACTTTTATAATGCCTTAGACAGAGAGACTGCTAGTGAACGGGACATGATGGCTCAAGGCAATTTCATGGGAATGGGATTACAAAGATGTCGTGATCTGCTAGATAATTTAGCTAAACGTGAATCCACGAGGCCAGAGACTCGTAGAAATACGAAATCAGATGGGGCATTGGTTAGTAAGATAGAGTCTATGGTGGAACAGAAATTTGAACATCAGATGGCAGTGATGACTTCGGCTTTCAGCAATTTGAATCCATCGGCACAGGTGAAGTCAGTGGGAGAGATGGTAGCAGATGCAAATCAGGGATATTGGGGATGGTATTGAAGACGTGAACTACATGGGTCAACAAAGACAGCAGCAATGGCCAAACACCTATCATCCCAACAATCGCAATCACCCCAACTTCAGCTATGCCAATCCGAATAGTGGATTATATGCGCCAGGTCAAAGGCCAAATGTTCCTTACCAAGCTCAGAGACAGGTTCCACAACAACAGGCTCCACCTCCACTCTCAGAAGAACAGGATACAAATGCGATATTGAGGAAACTGTTAGCTAGCAATGATAAGATTGAGAGCAAGATTGTCGCAATGGAAGCTTCGCTAAAGAGCCATGAAACACAAATTGGCCAAATAGCTAATCAGAATCCTCGACTTCCACCAGGTATACTTCCGTCCAACACTATTACTCTACCTGAGCAATTGAAGGCTATTACTACTCGCAGTGGGACTACTACCCAGGATCCCCCATATCCTACCCATGCGCGAGCTGAGGCGACTAAGGCCACTAAAAAAGCCTTGGATGAAGAGATTCTCGTGCCTACCGTGATTCCCCAATCAAAGGACACGGTGAGGAAGTCGGATGAGAAACAGAAGCCAAAGGAGGAATACAGTGTGCGAGTGCCATACCCGCTGAGATTGAAGAGTCAAGAGGATGCCAAGCATTTCAAGAAGTTTGTGGATATCTTCAAGAAACTGCACATTAATATCCCTTTTGCGGAGGCCATTTCGCAGATGCCTAAATATGCTAAATTTCTCAAGGACCTCCTCTCTAATAGGAGGCGCATGGATGATTTTGAAACCGTGACTCTCAATGAGGAGTGTAGCGCAGTTGTGCAAAAGGCGTTACCAAATAAGATGAAAGATTCGGGTGGTTTCATTATTCCTGTGACATTGGGAGATGCTTTTCATGGGAGGGCACTTTGTGATCTTGGTGCAAGTATCAATTTGATGCCCACATCGGTTTTTAAGCAACTTGGTGTGGGAGATCCTAAGCCTACCAGGATGTGCTTGCAGATGGCTGATCGCACTATAAAACGCCCCAGGGGTGTTTTAGAGGATGTATTAGTGAGAGTTGAAGGACTCATCTTCCCAGCGGATTTTGTGATCTTAGACATGGAGGCCGACGATGATGTTCCTCTTATTTTGGGCCGCCCATTCCTGGCCACTGGGAGGACTATCATTGATGTGGCCAATGGAGAGCTGACTATGCAGATCAACGATGAGAAGGTGGCCTTCAATGTATTTGAGGCTATGAAGTTCCCGGCATATGCGGTAAGCGAGCAGTGCTTTGGTGTGGAGGCATACACGCAAGACGAAGAGGACGATATTTTGTTGCAACTATATGAGGAGCTAGCTCTACTTGATTCCAGCGAGAAAGAGCAAACCTTAGATGTTCATTGGCGCCAACCATTACCCCTCTTTAATGAGGGAAGCAGGAAGATTCTTACTCCTTCTCTTATTACTGCTCCTATTTTAGAATTAAAGCCTTTACCTGTTCATTTGAAATATTGTACTTGGGATCAAATGAGACTTTACCTGTGATTGTGTCTGCATGTTTGGACAGGGAACAGGAGGAGCAGCTTAGAGAAAGGCAGATATGGGATGGACCATAACAGATATCAAGGGGATCAGCCCCACAGTTTGCCAACACAAGATTCGGCTCATGGAAGATAAGAAGCCGGTAGTTCAGTTTCAGCGCCGCCTCAATCCTATCATTTTCCCCTCCCATTCGTTGATCAGATGTTGGATAGGCTGGCACGTCATTCATATTATTGCTTTTTGGATGGGTACTCCGGGTACAACCAGATAGCAATTGAGCCAGCTGACCAGGATAAGACGACATTCACTTGTCCTTATGGGACCTTCGCTTTTAGACGGATGCCTTTTGGGTTATGCAACGCATCTGCTACGTTTTAGAGGTGTATGGTGTCGATCTTCTCTGACATGATGGAGCAGAATTTCGAGGTATTTATGGATGACTTCTCGCTCTATGGTGATGGATTCGAGGACTGCCTACAACAGTTGGCCCGGGTTTTGGATAGATGCATTGACACCAACCTAGTGCTCAACTGGGAAAAGTGTCACTTCATGGTTACTGACGGAATTATTTTGGGCCACAAGATCTCCAGCAAAGGTTTAGAGGTGGGTAGAGCCAAGATCGAGGTGATTGAGAAGCTTCCTTACCCTACCTCCGTCAAAGGGGTAAGGAGTTTCTTGGGACATGCAAGGTTCTATCGGCGCTTCATTAAAGACTTCTCGAAGATCACGAAGCCTTTGTGTGGATTGCTTGAGAATGATGCAGTCTTTGATTTTAATGCGGAGTGCAAGTCAGCTTTTGATTTGCTCAAGGAAAAGCTGATTAGCGCGCCTATCATCACCACACCAAACTGGACCCTACCATTTGAGCTCATGTGTGATGCTAGTTCTGGGCCAGCGGAAAGATAAGGTAGCCCACGTCATTTATTATGCCAGTCGTACTCTTAATGATGCACAGGTCAATTATGCTACCACGGAGAAAGAAATGTTGGCCATCATATTTGCGTTGGAAAAGTTTCGTCCATATCTTGTGGGTTCTCAGGTGACGATTTTCACGGACCATTCAGCCCTCAAGTATCTTCTCACCAAGAAGGACGCCAAGCCAAGATTGATCCGGTGGGTTTTATTGATGCAAGAGTTCGATGTGGTGATCAAAGATAAAAAGGGGGTAGAGAATGTGGTTGCGGACCATTTGTCAAGACTGGAGAACGATAAGCAGGAAGATTTGCCTATTCGAGAGGATCTTCAAGATGAGCAGCTTATGGTTGTAGTTGCAGCTGTACCTTGGTTTGCTGACTTGGCAAATTTCAAGGCACTAAACATTGTACCCAAGGACATGAGTTACCACCAGAGGAAGAAATTCTTTGCAGACGCGCAACAATACTTCTGGGATGATCCTTATATGCTCAAGCTGGGAGCAGATAATGTATTGCGGAGGTGTGTTGCAGATCCGGACACGTTAGAGATCCTTAGACACTGCCACGAGTTGAATTGCGGGGGACATTTCGGCAAATCACGCACGGTTGCTAAGGTACTTCAGAGTGGTTTCTTTTGGCCAACTTTGCATAAAGATGCCCTTCTATTTGTGCAGCAGTGTGACCGGTGCCAAAGAACAGGTAATATCTCTAACCGAAATGAAATGCCTCAAAATTTCGTGTTAGAAGTAGAACCGTTTGATGTGTGGGGAATTGACTTTATGGGGCCACTCCCATCTTCGCTTGGTAATCTGTATATTTTGTTGGCGGTTGACTATGTTACCAAATGGGTGGAGGCTCTGGCGTGTCCAAAGAATGATAGTGCTACAGTCGAGAGATTCTTACGCAAGAATATATTCACAAGGTTTGGAACGCCTAGAGCCATTATTAGCGATGAGGGATCACACTTTGTGAACAAGGTCTTTGCCAATACCTTGAGCAAGTATGGGGTAAAGACACACAAGATCTCATTGGCCTATCATCCACAATCCAATGGACAAGCTGAAGTGTCTAACCGAGAGATAAAGGGGATTCTAGAGAAAACTGTCAATCCAGGGCGCAAAGACTGGGCTCTACACTTGGATGATAGTTTATGGGCATACCGGACTGCATACAAGACTCCCTTGGGCATGTCTCCCTACCAGCTCGTTTTCGGGAAATCGTGCCATCTGCCGGTGTAACTTGAGCACAAAGCGTTTTGGGCGCTAAAGAAATTAAATTTGGATGCTAAGCTCTCTGGTGAGCAAAGGAAGCAGGCATTGCTTGAGTTAGAAGAACACAGGTTGATGGCATATCAGAGTGCCAAGATCTACAAAGAGAGAACCAAGCAATGGCATGACAAGCATATCACTCCACGAGATTTCAGAGTGGGCCAGAAGGTATTGATATTCAACGCCCGACTGAAATTGTTTCCGGGCAAGCTGAAGTCAAGGTGGAGTGGTCCATTTACAATTACAGAGGTTTACCCATGGGGATCGCTCGAGGTAGAAGCTGAGAATGGGAACAGATTCAAGGTAAATGGACAGCGAGCAAAGCCGTACGTGGATGGGAATTTCTTTGGGGTGATCGAGAGCTTCAAACCAATTCCCGATATCTGAGCTCACTTGAGGTAACTGGGTCGGGCCGTCGACCTTAAATTACAGAGCGCTTGTTGGGAGGCAACCCAACCTATTTACTGCATAGTGTAGATTTCAATACTGTCTTGTTATTTTATTTTGTTCTAATTATTTGAGAGGTGCGAGAGAGCGGGTTTAATATTTCCAATGAGTATGTGCAGGAATTCTAGGTGGAAGGCCTATTCCGGATCCCCCTTCTTGATGCGCGAGTGAAGAATTGCACGAAAAACGAGGAAGAGCAGACCAAAACGCGTATCGGGACCCGGAATGAAGAAATAGATGATTGACGCCATTCCTACACATATTCAACACATGCACCTGGGGAAGATCTAGTTCCCGGACTCCCCTTCTTGATATACGCAAAGAAGACGAAAAGAAATTGGGAAAGCTGGCACAATGGCACGAATTACGAGGTAAATTTTTGAAGACAGGACTGTGAGCTGATTTGAACAGTTCCATAGTGTGGGGGTGGTCGAGAGCTTTCTGTGGATAGGTGGATCGCGTATATCGGAGTCCGGACGAAGAAGTTATGCCAAAAAGGATGTTGCGAAGAGGAAAAAGGAGCCAAAAAGCATCCGGAATTGCCAAACGGGTCTTTGGAATGATTAAATAGAAGAATAAAGGGGTGAATCTTTTATAACATAAATGGAGTCTCGAGGTCGAGGAGATCCATGACAAAGCAAAGAAACGAGCAACAAAGACGAAAAAGGATGCTAAAAGGCGTCCAAAAGCATCCGAAAATGCAAAACGACCCTTTGGAAGCGCAAAATTGAAGAATTAAAGGTTCCCCGGACTTTGAGAATTTTTTCTACATGAGAAAAGACCCCGCACTCCCCATCTTGATGAAGGTGATTGCAAAATTTTGAAGAAAGCGACGAATTTGACACATTTTGGATATTTTTCGCGTAATTAGGCGACAATTGAGGAAAGTCGGGAAAACGATCCGGAAACGGGACGTGATTTATGTGAGCAAGACGTACGTCAAAAAAGGGATCCAAAGGTGCAAAAATCACACTCATCGGAGTTCGGGATCAAAATACGAGGTAAAGGTTATATTTTGGCTAATAAAAATTTTCCTCTGCACAAAAGTAATCGTACGATTACCTTGAGGTAATCGTACGTTTACTTTTTCCTTAGAATTTTTTTTGGGTGGATATTTTGAGAAAAGTTTGTGATCAGTCGTACGAGGTAATCGTACGAAGTGATCGCACGATTACCTTAAAGTAATCGCACGGTTACCTTAAAGTAATCGCACGATCACTTTAAAGTAATCGTACGATTACTTCAGACTTAGAAATTTTTTTTAGGTTGAACTTTGAGGAGAACTATCTGCCCAGTCGTACCCAAGTAATCGTACGATTACTTCCAAGTAATCGCACGATTACTTTCAAGTAATCGTACGATTAATTAAAAGTAATCGCACGATTACTTCTGAAAAGTCAATAGATCGGGTAAAAACAAAAACGTTTTCAATCTTTCTCCAAACCCTCCGGTCGCCTTCTCCTTCTCCTTCTTTCCTCTGCAAATCCTCCACGACCACCATCTCCAGCCACCACCACGTCCATCCCTACCGCCGCCGCCATCTCCCGCTATCTCCTCCACCCTCCGACCACCGCCGCACCAGCCACCACCGATTCTCTCTTCTCTCTCTACCTCCTCCGACACCACCACCGAAGCTCTCTGCCCTCTCTCCATCATCACCACCACGCATCACCGCTGCATCGCCGGAGGAGAAGGGCTGAAGTGTTTTTGGGGTGAATTTCAACAAGAACACCCACCTAGGGTTCTTGAGGAACAATCTGAAATTGGGTACTTTGGGTTGAAATTCAAGCTTAGGTGAAGAAGGAAAGTTTTTAGAGGGCATCGCAAGGAGCAAGAAGCACAAGTCAATTGCACAATTTGGAAGAAAATTTTTGGCGACCCGAAACAGTCCGGTTTGCCGACAATCTGAACTTTTTGTGCCCGTAAGACAAGCTCCGGGCACGTAGGTACGTCCTAATCTCTCTCGCAATTAAATTTTATCGAGTCTTAGGCACAATTGAGTAAAACCCCATTTTAATTTTTGTTGCGCTTAGTAGCGTGCTTGGGGGCGATTGCTTAGAGTCCTAGGATTGCGTGCTTACGTGCTTATGTGCTTAATATCTGTTGCACTTCTTGTCACTGTGCACTTGATTGAATTTTGTCACGTAATTGCTTTATTTGTTCTACTTGCCTTTTATCAGTATGAGCAAACGTGCGAGAACGAGTCGTGATGAGGACCCCGACTATACATTACCCGGGGCGAGTGTGGTGGCAGAACCTGAGAGTGAGTCTGAGTCTGATGGGGGTAACCGGGGTGCCCAATTGGTCATCCCGTTATCCCCTGACCTTAGGGTTTTTCATACACCCTTTCCATCCCACTTGCCCCCAATTCGAAAGGGTTGTAGTGATATGCCGGACGACAAAAAGCTGGAAATCGATAGGGGCGGGATCTTTTGCGACTATAGGTTTATTTCGGCGAATGCCCAGGGTTTTTACACAGGGAACCCTAGGATTAATAGAGGTGTCCAGGCCGAGAGAATATTTCCACTTGAGGGAGTGCCTGAGGACCTACAAAAGGTCGCGAAGACCGAGAACTTTGCGGGGTGGATGAGGTTAGTGAAAGAGAAAGCTAGTTCTCCACTGACTCGTGAGATTTATGTGAATGCGAACCACACCGATGAGGGTGAGACGTCTAGGCTCAATGACCCTCGTGTGATTTATTGTCGTCGGCACTGGCTAGTTTTGTCTTCTGAGCGCATCGCCGCAGCACTTCAGTGGCCCCCGTTGACAGAGCCCTGTCAATTTAAGATTTATCTACAGAAAGACCAGCAGACGCTCATTAATGAGGTGTCGGCCTTTTGTTTTGCGGGAGTGCTAGGAGCCGACTGGGATAGGTCTAAAACTAATATCAGACATTGGAAGATTCCAATCGGATACTTGCTGCCTAAACCAAGGTGGCTCGTTGAGATTTTGGAGTCGTGGGTGTTGGGAGTTTCAGCTCCCAATTATGTTGACTTTGAGGTGTGTCTCATGGCTCTTTGACTATCCAGGGGGCATCGGATAGACATTCCTAGGCGGATCTTCCTGTATTTGCACGAAATGTTTGAATCGAAAAATAGGAAGTCTGCGGGCCATAGTTTCTTACTCATGCGCCTAGCTAAGGATTGCGGGGCCAGCGTGCCTAATGATAAGCGAGACCTCATACCCAAGGCTCCGAGACACTTTGACAAAATCCCGGACCCGTTGAAAGATGTAGTTGTGATGGAGGCGGGGACTAGTTCTAGACCTCCTAAAGGAAAGGCTAAGAAAAGAGCCTCTTCCTCGCGTGCAGCTCCTACTCCTCCAGCTCCTACTCCTCCAGTTCCACCTCAGCCTGTACCTCCACCTGTCATTGACCCTGGCCAGCCGAGTGTGAGCTTAACAGACTTAATGGCCGAGTTGAGATTGACCAGGACCATGACCCTCACATCCCAGGGTCGGGCCCGTGACCATGTTGCTGACATGAGTGCTAGGCAGTTTGAGCATCATCGCAGTAGCATGCGTCACTTAGGACAGGGCATCCGTCAGGTGAGTCTGCATCAGCACAGTCAGGACCAGTGGCTAGAGGCATTGGCCACTCATGTGGGATTTCCGAGAGACCAGTGGCCTAGTGGCCAAGAGACTTACCCGGGAGCCTACGAGTACCATTCGGATGCCTATTCTGGAGACCAGGACGACGAGGATTCGTCCGAGTAGACTTAACACCCCCTGCATTTGAATTCTGAGTCTTTTCGCTTGACCTATGCATTCGTTGAGGACAACGACTCGTTCAAGTGTGGGGGGGGGTTTCTCAGCCTTTATTAGCCAAGTCCGTGTCTGCATTCACCAGTTACATATAGGTTGTTTGTGTCGTATTGTGAGTAGTTGATGTTTGCATATTAGTATAGCTTGTTTGCACGTTTTATTTAATTGAGTCCACCTACCCGAGTTGAGTCAGTTTCGAGTCTTCTTTCGAGTCGGCCCATTCATATAGAGTAGGAATTAAAAAAAAAAAAAAAATTGAAAATTGAGAAAGGGCAATCAAAAGAAGCTTGAATTTGGAAAAACGAGGAGTGTGAGAACTTTAGGCATAGGGTATGACTTGTGACCAAGAATGACAATGTGAGTTCCCCTTAGTATGTATAGAGAGACTTTCTTTACGGGAATACCTGCCTATTTTAATACACTTAAATGATTTTCAAATCTAAAGTGTGTGCCTTGTTTTCTTACAAGAGTTGAGCTAAGTGTGAGCTAAACAAGCCGAACATTCATGTGTACGTCTTAGGTAGTCGCCAACCCGCCTCGTAGTGGCACACAAAACAGCTGTGCGAGGTGTGTATTAGAGCACTCACTGCTTATAGAACTTACCTTGTAGGACCACTAGTAAACCCTGTTTTGAACCTTGGATTCTTTGATAACCTCTGGACTTAGGGTGACGATTCTTAGCCTTCATCATTGATTGGTTAGAATTACCGCTTTAGTGCGTCACGAGGGTGTTTGTAGTTGAGGGGGTTCGATGAGGGAGTACTTCATACTTGTGTGAGTCTTACGTATCGCATGTACTTCATTTATGATTATCGAGGGGAATGCGAGGGTGAGTGAGAGTAGGCTTGCGCACTTCGGTGTGGCGGTGTTCCATGTCATTACACCATGGACACAGTTGTGGAGAGCCGTGACTGCGTGACATCTAATACGCACAAATTGGGTTGGGTGATTTAATTGGTGGATCGTGCTAGGTACCGGAGCTCATTCATCGTGGTGTAGGAGGTTTGATTGGATTAGGCACGAGACGTACATTGTTTTGACTGCTTGAGAGTGGACATGGGTATATTCTAGTGTGGGGATGTCGACTTTTGACTACGGACATTGAGATTGAGCTTTTGACGACTCCATCCCCATACATGTACTTGGATTTGTTTGCGGCTTTGTTTGGTGGCACCGTGTATTTCATTGAGTTAGGGGGAGATGGATTTTACTTGTGATATATATCCATTGGATTGTTTACTTCCTCCCCTTGACGTTTTTGTTTGGCTTGACACTTGGAAGACCACTCGAGATATACATTGTAGAAGTTGTGTTTTTGGATATTGAGAGAATTTGAAAAAAAAAACAGAAAGAAAAAAAAACAGAAAGAAAAAAAAAATGAAAAAATGAAAAAAAAGGGAGAAAAAAAGGAGATATGAAATAAAGGAATAAAGTTTGAGCTTAATGAAGACCGAGTGGTGAAAGCAACTATTTCATTGACGGCGATGTTCATTTTATGCATGTTTCACGACGGTGGCCACGAAAATCGTTACTGTACTGGGGTTTGAGGGGATCGAGGGCCGGAGATGGTGAGTTTCGGGTTGCGGTTCCTATCATCGTGGTGAGGGTGTGTGAGATGTGGGTATAACGTGAGAATGTGACGCTAAGGACTTGTTACTACATGATTATCCTTTTGTCCCTAAGCCTCTACATTCTAACCCGTTAGCGAAATAGGAGCTCGGACCTTGAATGTGGCTTAGCCTAGCGTAGCCTGTTATTTATCGGCACACGCGAAGAGGTAGGTTATTCTTACACTTAGTAAAGCTAGGTTTTCTATACTAACTAAGGGAAATTCTTGTTGTCGAGTTTAGTTTCAATTCATACCTCGTTCCTAGATTCTTTATCACTCCATGAGAACCGGTTTAAGCTAAATGAGATTGCCCGATCTCGCCTAAAAAGATATTTTGTGTATATATATGTTTAGTAGGATCGAGTCACATAATTGCATTGCATCATATTGTTGCGTCGTGGAGTCTTGTATTGAGTCGCTGTGTATTGAGTCGGCTAATTGAGGTTAGTATGCAATTGGTAAGTTGAAAAGTATGCAATGGTCTTGGTTGGAATAGTTGATTCGAGAGGTGAGATGAGGGGAGGATGGTTCGGATGATTTTTGATAGCTTGTGATTTGGATTGTTGCTCGGGACGCGCAACGGGTAAGTGTGGGGATAGTTGATAACTCCATATTTCGAGTTATATTCGTATATGTTTCCTTACCGTTTTGCGTGTATTCCGATGCGTTTTGATGGATTTTGGACCATTTCTTGCTAAAATTGGAGCATGTTGAGTCTTTGCATGTAAATGTCGAGTCCGGGCACTTTTTGCGTTAATTTTGACTATATTTTATCACGTTTGATCTTCCGGTATGTTTCGCGTGTTGTGGTTTTCAGGAACCGGGAGCTCGGGACGTGACATTTGAGCAAAAGTGAACTTCGGAAAAGTTGGAGGCTCAAAGGAATGCTCGGGAAGTGAAGACGACGGGAAAAAGAGCAAGGAGATGGAGTTTTGATGGTGGCTGCCCAGAAGTAATCGTACGATTACATGGAGGTAATCGTACGATTACCCCTTAGCCAAAATATCATTCAGCAAGTAAACGCAGCAAGTAAACGCACGATGTAAACGCAGAAGTAAACGCAGCAAGTAATCGTACGATTACATCAAGGTAATCGTACGATTACCTCTGCTGCCAGGATCGGATTTTTGGGGCAATTTTGCTATTTTGGCATAGTTTTGAGATGTTTGAGCCACGGGACACTTAGGAAACATTGAGGAACGTGATTGGGATCAGAGAACACATTAGGAGACGTGCTTGGAGATCTTGGAGCTAGGTTGGAGAGCTTGGATCATCTGTTTGGCTTCTAATCTTCGTTTCTTCTCTAGTTTTTGATATTGGATCATGAAACTTTGTATATTGAACATGTTTATGCGTAGCTAAATGCTTATTTCGGGATATCTCGTAGGAAACTAGGGTTTGATCACTACATATTGTGATTTATGGATTTGCTTGCATGCTTTCAAGCTTAATTGATGAGGTTTTATCTAGTTATGTGTATTTTACATCTTTCATCTATCTTTTCTATTAGTTTACGTATTAATAGGATTGTCTTGGTTGTGAATGATAGAGGAATCTACATTCGTTGCCCGGAAACTTGAAATACACACTAGCCGTATCTAGGGTTGAGGAATCTTGCTAGTTAGCTAAGAACAAAGAGTAGAATTAATATCGTAATGCGTGTTTGAACTTGAGTAGGCTAGAGGAATCAGTTATGAGAGTTCAAGCATAGTTATTGGTTGAGACATCTTCAATATAAAATTTCTCGTTTAACTAGAACAAAAACTCATCGTGTTAGTAGATCATAAATCCAACGTAGTGTGAAATATCTAGTGATCCGTAGAGATATCCTGAACTTGATCAATTTTGAGAAACATCCAAATCAATTCGTGCTTGTTAATCTTGAAATAATTCTTCGAATTATTTGAGATAATTGTTATTTTAATTATTAGTAGAACTAGAACACACAACTCAAAGCGCTTTGCCCACACGAAGAACAAACTTAGTAGTTAATTTACACGAAGTCTCTTGGGTTCGACAACCCGGATTTCCGGAATATTATCACTACACCGACAACTGTGCACTTGCAGTTGGAGCGTGTCACGTGGTTCTGAAATAGTCCACCAAAGGACGATCTTCAATCTCGGCATTGTTAATCGGTGCCTCGGCGTTCTGCCTGTTGTTTCCCCCATTATTCCCATTATTGTTCCCACCGATGTTCGCCACTTGTGCCCCCACACCTGAACGTGGTTGTGGATTTGGAGGGGCCAAGCGATCAATCATTTCCTGCATCTCAGCCATTTCAGCCCTAAGCTGCTCAGTTTCTCGTGCTCTATTTGCTGCATCCTCTATAGCAGCTGCTCTAGCTGCTTCCGCATCTTGCACATTTTTGCGGATCCTTTCAAACTCAGCTCTTTTTTCATCATCCATGGTGACTGAGCTTGAATTCCTCTTGTCTCTACGCTGTGCTCTCAATAAGGATTCCGGGTTTTCAAATGTTGGATACAAAGGCTCGCCTCTAGAACGGGTCATGCACCGTGCAAATCAACCTGAAATCACAAAATACACAAAACTTAGGTGAGTAACAGATATAAACAAAAAATTAAAATCCCTAAGGCTAGAAATTATAACTAATTTAGCCGAAGTCCCCGGCAAGGGCGCCAAAGATTTGACACGCTCCAACTGCAAGTGTACAGCTGTCGGTGTAGTAATAAATTCCGGAAAACCGGGTTGTCGAACCCAAGAGACTTTCTTCACAATTAACTAAGACAAGAATTGTAGGAGTTTTCTTATAAGAAATACTAGTGCTGAGAATTCTTCTTGTGGATCACTTGGGATGCTACGAATGTTGTCTTGATCTTTGGAACGCAAATACGCTACTCTTATCAATCGAGCATTCTACAAATTACCGAGTTACCAAGCAATTTGCCTACACTTATGATCAATTTAGACCGAGTTACCAAGCCTAATTCAATTATAAGCATGCATTATTGGACTTTAATCTACTCTTTGATCCTAATTAACACTACCCAGTTACGAGATAATGATACGACTAGGTGGTTATCTTGATTTACCGACTAGATCTCATGGAGTTACCACACAAGTTCTAATTTAGTTTGCTCCTACGTTAGCTACTCGCAAGAACAGTGAAGTAATCAAACACAAGATAATCATAATAAGAAGAGAACGTATAACTTTAATCCAAAGAACGAATAAAAGCATCAAAACATTCATTCAAGCAAACCCTAGTTTTCCAACAAGTAATTCCCAGCAAATAAGGGTTTAGTTACTTAAAAACATGATCAAGATACAAAGTTTCATGATCATAAAACAAAAACTAGAGAGAGGGAAGAGAAAAGATCAAACAAAGCGTCTCCCAAGCTTCCCGTAGCTCCAAGCACTTGTCTCCAACTCAAAGATACTTAAAAACTATGCCCTAACCCGTTCTAATATGTTTCCATAGTATTTAGAACAAGTTACAAGTAATTACACAGAAGCCCCAACGAATCTGCTGTTTTGGGCGATCTCTTCGTACGAAGACAATTCTCTTCGTACGAAGACCTTCGTAGGAAGAGTCTTCGTACGAAGAATTTTTCTCTTCATACGAAGACCTTCGTAGGAAGACTTTTTTCTCTTCGTAGGAAGACCTTCCCAAATAGATACTGCAAGCTGTTTTAGGAAGACATTTTCAGCAACTCAAAATTTGGCTAAGTATAATCTCTTCGTACGAAGACAAATCTCTTCGTACGAAGAGAAGTCTGGGTCACCCAAAAACATCCTTTTTCGACTAATTTCCGATTCCTTGCCCGCACCTTTGCTTCCTTAAGTATCTCCTCGACCTCGAGACTCCTTTTATGCTATAAAACATTCCCAAATTCTGGAGAACCCTTTATTCATCAATTTAGCTCCTCGAAAGGCGTGTTTGGCATTTTCGGATGCTTTTGGCCGCGTTTTATCTCTTTGAGCATCCTTTTTTACATAACTCTTTCGTCCGGACTCCGATAAATGTGATTTTTGCACCTTTGGATTTATTTTGCAACGTAGACTTCATCCATGTAGAGAAATTACCATTTCCGGATCATTTTCTCGTTTTTCTCAATTGTTGCCCAATATTTGGCGAAAACATCCAAAACGCGCTAAATTCGTCTTTTCTTTTATTCCGAAGCTCGTTTCTTCTCTCCACTTGATTCCCGCATACGTAATTCCTGTCAAACATGAACACGAACACTACCACGCAGATCAAATGTGATAAATTATCAAAATCATACTCAAAACCATTAAGAAACGTCCGGATTGTGCATTAAAGCTAAAAAACATCCAAAAGTGCATTTTCTTCTCAAATTAGCCCAAAATCCATCACTTTGCACCTAAACTCACACAAATAACAATGTGAAACATACGTAGGATAACTCTTATTAAGGATTTATCAATAACCAACCCAATTTGCATGAATAGTAGCTGCTTTTGTTCTAAATAAAAAAAACAGCTCCGAAGTTGATGCGCGTAAAGTCATTCAAAAGATGGTGAGGTCAGTTTCTCAAAAAAGAAAAAGTTTCTCAAAAAAAGATGGTGAGGTCCTTGATTCGGATAGTGGGATCATCTCTGGCAATAGAGGCGACTACCTTCGACTAAGGGCTAGGATTGATATCCGTAAACCTTTGAGAACGGGTAGCTTCATCAAAACCCTAAGGGGAAATATTTTGTTGGATTACAAGTATGAACGTATCCCAAACATTTGTGCTGATGTGGGTGTATAATTATCACGATGAAAATTGTGCGACCAAGACAGACGCAGAGAAAGAACAAGAGGCTCCAGGTTATGGGGAATGGCTCACCTGTAGACAGGGGCGAACCTATGTAACAACGCAGTTAATAGCCATATTGGCATTTATACTAATCAATTTCAGTGTACAATCAAAAAGAAGAATTGACCATGTTCATATATAATAAATAAGATGAATTTAACAAAAAAAACAACAAGAATTTCAAAGACGTTCCAGAAACATTCAAGAAAAAGAACTCAATTAAAAAAAATCAACAAGATTAATTTAACCAAACACAGAATTGAACCTAACAAGTTCAAGTCCGGAAATTCTTGAAAACAAGTTCAAGTCCAGACACAGAATTAAACCTAATTAACAAAGAAAAGATTTCATACGACGACAACCTTTATGTTCGGGAAATTGGAAGCTGAACGCACCGTGAACGAACCAGGCTCTCACCACCAAACTCGCCAGAAGTTCCCGGTCGATTTCTCCTTTCTGTCTTTGAACCAGTTCGCCTTCGACTTCACCTCTTTCATCTCTCTCTTCGAACCAGCGTTGACCCTCTTCCCTCTCTCTCTCTCTTCGAACAAGGCTCTTTCCTTCTTTGTGCGTGGGGGGGGGGGGTGGGGGGCTGCGAAATTTTTCTCCAAACATTGGCGGAAAAATCAAATAATTTGGGTAAAATGTGGCTCAGATTGAGCCACATGTACAAAATTATTCGCGGTGAAAATTTCTCGTCATTTAAGATAGTTACTCACAACGTTAATATAACTCTCGCCGTTTCTGTTAAATATTATTTACTGAGATAATATTATGTTGCAGTTAGTAATACTTTCTCGCAGTTTATACCAAAATATTAACGGAGATTAATTGTATAAATGACACTGATTTTATTTTGAATTTCAAGTTTCGCTGTACATGCACAAGTTAAATGCGAGTAAATAGTTTAAAACACTGCTCTATGAACAAAGAGTAATGCTACATAGACAGAATTTTAGACATAAAGCTAGACTAATTTCCTAATGTAGTAAAATCAAACCCCACTATAGAAATAGTTAACACTTAGGAAACATTGACACCTAATCAAAATCACTAAAACGAGGAATTATGTCTAAAATTCTGTCACTTTAGAATTATTCATGAACAAAAGAGAGGGAATTTTCTCAAAAGGAAAAAAATTAAGAAAAACCAAAAAGAGAGAGAGAGAAACTCTGATCATTAGCTCCAAAAATGTTTTCGGAAATATCTGCTATTTGTGATGGTTTATCTATTACGGCATAGTTGAATGTTTAACTTTGCTTTTTCCTATATACAATCGACTGTTCCTGTTTCGCTTTGGCTCATTTCACTTGCTTATGACTGTAGTTGGCTTCTCAAGCATTCACCACGCATCTCGTGAGGTTAACAAGTGTATCTCATGGTTTTACGATGTCATTAGCAGACTGTCTTCCTTTTCCCATTTTCTATGGGCTAGTTTGGGAATGCTGTGGCGGTGGTAGAAAGTTGTTGTGTAAAAACACTGTAGAAAAGTGTTGTGAATTCTTGATAAAATGTCATTTGGTAAATATTACGTAGAAGCTTCTGTGAAATATTGATATAGTAATTTTGTGTTTGGTAAAATCAAGTGTGAAGTTGCTGGGAGATGGTAAAATGACAAAAATATACGACATGTGTCATTTCCGGAAAGATAACTATTGATATTTTAAAATATTGTAAGGTCAAAATCGGTTGTAGATAAATTAATCAAAAGTACTTTCTGGAAAAGCTTCTCCCCCCTTGCTTCCTTAAAACTGCTGTGAGACAGCAGAAACTGTCCGGAAAAGCAGAAACTTTATTTTTACCAAACATACTAAAACTGCTTCTGCTGTCGAAAAACAGTTGTGCTGGCAGCAGAAGCATTCCCAAACTCAACCTATGTACCTTGTTTCAATGCTTCCCGGTAGTTCGGCCTTATGTACTGTTGGTGTCTTAATTTCTTAGTAGGCAAGAAAATGAAAAGTCAAAAAGAGGACACATTAGGAAACAAATCAAAGGAAACAAGCTATGAGGCGGTGGTACATATTGATGGCAATACCACCGCCCCCACCTCAAATCACATGAGTACTTAAAGGAGGCTTGTTTTGTTCTCAAGCAACATACACATACAGAGGGTCGAGAGAGTGAATTAGCATAGGGTTTTGCTTTGTTTCTCTTTCAGTGTGTCGGTTGAGTTGTAATTCGGGTGCGTTTCTCTCTAATAAAGTCATGGTTTTGGTCGTGGAGGTAGCTAGCTAATAAATAGTGAACCACGTTAATACTAGTGTTCTTGTTTCATCGTTATTATCATCGTTCTAAGTTAGGTCCAGATCATAACATGTACTTCTTGAATGTAATATAATGTGAATACCGTGTTTTGTATTAAAAAAAAAACTCTCAAAATGAATACTTTTCCTTGATTTCTCGGAGCATTTGAAAAAAAAAATCCTATTCGCCGTTGATAATTTTTTCTATGAATAATAAACTCCTCGCTTATGTCCCCCACTGAGTTTTCTTGAGGTTTGGGAGTCCTTTTTTAATTAACACGCGGTTTGTGCCGCCCTACTTTCCGGATAAGTTCCTTTATAAAATATATATATATAAATAAAAAACCCCAAAGCAAGGCTCCAAGTCGCAAACACTAATCAGTCTATCAGTGGCAGCCGGTGGCCATTTCTCTTCTCTCTTCACCTATCACAAACACCGCAATGGCCAACCATCGCCCATTAGTCGCTTTCATATCCACCGTTGTTGCCCTATTTCTCTCTTTCTCCGGCGTAAATTCATCCTCCATCTACCGTCTAATCTCCCTTGGAGAGTCTCCTGACGGGGGTTTGCTGGCCCACCTGCAAGTCAAGCAGAAGAACATGATCTACGGTCAGATATCCCCCTTCTCCAGCTCTACGTCAAGTAATTCCCTTCTGCCGCTCTTACTCCCTCCGTCCTCGTAGGTTCTTCAAAATCGACTTTTCCAAATCATTTTGACCCGATGTTCGCCACTTGTGCCCCCACACCAGGACATGTTGTGGATTTGGAGGGGCCAAGCGATCAATCATTTCCTGCATCTCAGCCATTTCAGCCCTAAGCTGCTCAGTTTCTCGTGCTCTATTTGCTGCATCCTCTACAGGAGCTGCTCTAGCTGCTTCCGCATCTTGCACATTTTTGCGGATCCATCCAAACTCAGCTCTAGTTTCATCATCCATGGTGACTGAGCTTGAATTCCTCTTGTCTCTACACTATGCTCTCAATAAGGATTCCGGGTTTTCAAATGTTGGATACAAAGGCTCGTCTCTAGAACGGGTCCTGCACCGTGCAAAACAACCTGAAATCACAAAATACACAAAAGTTAGGTGAGTAACAGATATAAACAAAAAATTAAAATCCCTAAGGCTAGGAATTATAACTAATTTAGCCGAAGTCCCCGGCAATGGCGCCAAAAATTTGACACGCTCCAAATGCAAGTGTACAGCTGTCGGTGTAGTAATAAATTCCGGAAAACCGGGTTGTCGAACCCAAGAGACTTTCTTCACAATTAACTAAGACAAGAATTGTAGGGGTTTTCTTATAAGAAATACGAGTGCTGAGAATTCTTCTTGTGGATCACTAGGGATGCTACGAATGTTGTCTTGATCTTTGGAACGCAAATACGCTACTCTTATCAATCGAGGATTCTACAAATTACCGAGTTACCAAGCAATTTGCCTACACTTATGATCAATTTAGACCGAGTTACCAAACCTAATTCAATTATAAGCATGCATTATTGGACTTTAATCTACTCTTTGATCCTAATTAACACTACCCAGTTACGAGATAATGATACGACTAGGTGGTTATCTTGATTTACCGACTAGATCTCATGGAGTTACCACACAAGTTCTAATTTAGATTACTCCTACGTTAGCTACTCGCAAGAACAGTGAAGTAGTCAAACACAAGATAATCATAATAAGAAGAGAACGTATAACTTTAATCCAAAGAACGAATCAAAGCATCAAAACATTCATTCAAGCAAACCCTAGTTTTCCAACAAGTAATTCCCAGCAAATAAGGGTTTAGTTACTCAAAAACATGATCAAGATTCAACGTTTCATGATCATAAACCAAAAACTAGAGAGAGGGAAGAGAAACGATCAAACAAAGCGTCTCCCAAGTTTCCGTAGCTCCAAGCACTTGTCTCCAACTCAAAGATACTTAAAAACTATGCCCTAACACGTTCTAATATGTTTCCATAGTGTTTAGAACAAGTTACAAGTAATTACACAGAAGCCCTAACGAATCTGCTGTTTCAGGCGATCTCTTCGTACGAAGACAATTCTCTTCGTACGAAGACCTTCGTAGGAAGAGTCTTCGTACGAAGACTTTTTCTCTTCATACGAAGACCTTCGTAGGAAGACTTTTTTCTCTTCGTAGGAAGACCTTCCCAGATAGATACTGCAAGCTGTTTTAGGAAGACATTTTCAGCAACTCAAAATCTGGCTAAGTATAATCTCTTCGTACGAAGACAAATCTCTTTGTACGAAGAGAAGTCTGGGTCACCAAAAAACATCTTTTTTCGACTAATTTCCGATTCCTTGCCCGCGCCTTTGCTTCCTTAAGTATCTCCTCGACCTCGAGACTCCTTTTATGCTATAAAACATTCCCAAATTCCGGGGAACCCTTTATTCATCAATTTAGCTCCTCGAAAGGCGTGTTTGGCATTTTCGGATGCTTTTGGTCGCGTTTTATCTCTTTGAGCATCCTTTTTGACATAACTTTTTCGTTCGGACTCCGATAAATGTGATTTTTGCAACTTTGGATTCATTTTGCAACGTAGACTTCATCCATGTAGAGAAATTACCGTTTCCTGATCATTTTCTCGTTTTTTTCAATTATTGCCCAATATTTGGCGAAAACATCCAAAACGCGCCAAATTCGTCTTTTCTCTTATTCCGAAGCTCGTTTCTTCTCTCCACTTGATTCCCGCATACGTAACTCCTGTCAAACAACAACACGAACACTACCGCGAAGATCAAATGTGACAAATTATCAAAATCATACTCAAAACCATTAAGAAACGCCTGGATTGTGCATTTAAGCTCAAAAACATCCTAAAGTGCATTTTCTTCTCAAATTAGCCCAAAATCCATCACTTTGCACCGAAGCTCACAGAAATAACAATATAAAAATGTGAAACATACGTAGGATAACTCTTATTAAGGAGTTATCAATAACCAACCCAATTTGCATGAATAGTAGCTGCTTTTGTTCTAAATAAAAAAAATAGCTCCGAAGTTGATGCGCGTAAAGTCATTCAAAATATGGTGAGGTCAGTTTCTCAAAAAAAAAAAGTTTCTCAAAAAAAAAAGATGGCGAGGTCCTTGATTCGGATAGTGGGATCATCTCTGGCGATAGAGGCGACTACCTTCGACTAAGGGCTAGGATTGATATCCGTAAACCTTTGAGAACGGGTAGCTTCATCAAAACCCTAAGGGGAATATTTTGTTGGATTACAAGTATGAACGTATCCCAAACATTTGTGCTGATGTGGGTGTATAATTATCACGATGAAAATTGTGCGACCAAGACAGACGCAGAGAAAGAACAAGAGGCTCCAGGTTATGGGGAATGGCTCACCTGTAGACAGGGGCGAACCTATGTAGGGGAAAGGGAGGCAGTTGCCCCCCCCCCCCCCCCCACTGAAATTTGAAAATTTCTATTAGTACCCCTAAATTTATAGATTTTTTATGAGTAAACCGAAAGGGTTATAGAACTTTGCCCCCCCCCCCCCCCAAATTTCAAACTGCCCAGTTCTCCAAGTGGTTAGTTGTTGTAGTTGGCAAATCCCACTACACTGGTTTGATTCTCCTCCCAGTCAACAAAGTTTGTTCATTATTTTTTTGTCAATTTACCATTTACCATTAGAAACTCATTGTCTCCTCGAAAAAAAGAGCAAATTGTGGCTTGTGAGTATTGTGTTCATTATTAATTTGATGTTTGTGTGTATAATTGCTTATGAAGTATAACGGCGTTTGACTGTTGACTTTGACTTTTGACTTTGCGAATCTTGCCCCGGCTGACTTGATTTCCTGGCTCCGCCACTGCCTGTAGATCCCTACCCAAGAGAAAGAAACCATGTAGCACAAATACATCTAGTTTCGTTCCTTCTCCAGGTAGGGCAACTGATAACGCCAAGACATGACCTATGAAGGAAGCTTGACCTTCAAAGAAGCCACGCCCGAAGAATGTCGGTGAAGGATCTAATTGGGGTTTCAGCGGGAGTGAGTATGGATTAGAGAAGGAGATGGATATTGAAGAACAGTCGGGTATATAAGAAAAGGAGCTACATTGGTTCGCGACGAAGACATCTGGTGATTCATGAACGGAGAGGCTATGGGGAACGTTGGAGGATGGGGAGGTAGAAGACGATGCCGGAGAATGAGGTATCACGTTCTTACGGCAAAGAGTTTTCCGATGTCACCGACAAGGGAGAGTTTGGGATGGGTTTGTGGGTTGCAGTTTTAGAGCTGCAACCCCTACACTAACCCGCAAATAAGCCTGCATTAGCACTACATATATTAGGCCATATTTCTAACAGTGTGTAGACCGATCCGCATTTAACTTAATATGTGTGTGATAAGTGTATGATAGCAGGTAGAAGGCATGTCCACCCGTAGTTTTAGACTTGAATTTCCATCCCTAGTTATGCGTATAAGTTTTAGAACTTGTGCTTATTGGGTTGGTGCTAGTGTATGGCAAGCTTAAAAACCGACATGACACAACATGACACCATTATAAGTAAAGTTATTACTGGGTTTAGAACTTGAGCACAAATTAGAAGCATTAGTAAAATGAAATTTTCCTAGTAGCAGTTAATAGCCATATTGGCATTTCTACTAATCAATTTCAGTGTACAATCAAAAGAAGAATTGACCATGTTCATATATAATAAATAAGATGAATTTAAAAAAAAAAAAACAACAAGAATTCCAAAGACATTCCAGAAACATTCAAGAAAAAGAACTCAATTAAACAAAACCAACAAGATTAATTTAACCAAACACATAATTGAACCTAACAAGTTCAAGTCCGGAAATTCTTGAAAACAAGTTCAAGTCCAGACACAGAATTAAACCTAATTAACAAAGAGAAGATTTCATACGACGACAACCTTTATGTTCGGGAAATTGGAAGCTGAACGCACCGTGAACGAACCAGGCTCTCACCACCAAACTCGCCAGAAGTTCCCCGTCGATTTCTCCTTTCTGTATTTGAACCAGTTCGCCTTCGACTTCGCCTCTTTCATCTCTCTCTTCGAACCAGCGTTGACCCTCTTCCCTTTCTCTCTCTTCGAACCAGGCTCTTTCCTTCTTTGTGCGTGGGGGTGGGGGGGGGGGGCTGCGAAATTTTGCTCCAAACATTGGCGGACAAATCAAATAATTTGGGTAAAATGTGGCTCAGATTGAGCCACATGTACAAAATTATTCGCGGTGAAAATTTCTCGTCATATAAGATAGTTACTCACAACGTTAATATAACTCTCGCCGTTTCTGTTAAATATTATTTACTGAGATAATATTATGTTGCAGTTAGTAATACTTTCTCGCAGTTTATACCAAAATATTAACGGAGATTAATTGTATAAATGACACTGATTTTATTTTGAATTTCAAGTTTCGCTGTACATGCACAAGTTAAATGCGAGTAAATAGTTTAAAACACTGCTCTATGAACAAAGAGTAATACTGCATAGACAGAATTTTAGACATAAAGCTAGACATAATTTCCTAATGTAGTAAAATCAAACCCACTATAGAAATAGTTAACACTCAGGAAACATTGACACCTAATCAAAATCACTAAAACGGGGAATTATGTCTAAATTCTGTCCCTTTAGAGTTATTCATGAACAAAAGAGAGGGAATTTTCTCAAAAGGAAAAAAATTAAGAAAAACCAAAAAAAAGAGAGAGAAACTCTGATCATTAGCTCCAAAAATGTTTTCGGAAATATCTGCTATTTGTGATGGTTTATCTATTACGGCATAGTTGAATGTTTCACTTTGCTTTTTCCTATATACAATCGACTGTTCCTGTTTCGCTTTGGCTCATTTCACTTGCTAATGACTGTAGTTGTCTTCTCAAGCATTCACCACGCATCTCGTGAGGTTAACAAGTGTATCTCATGGTTTTACGATGAGTCTGTCTTTCTTTTTCCATTTTCTATGGGCTAGTTTGGGAATGCTGTGGCGGTGGTAGAAAGTTGTTGTGTGAAAACACTGTAGAAAGTTGTGAATTCTTGATAAAATGTCGTTTGGTAAATATTACGTAGAAGCTTCTGTGAAATATTAATATAGTAATTTTGTGTTTGGTAAAATCAAGTGTGAAGTTGCTGTGAGATGGTAAAATGACAAAAATATATGACATGTGTCATTTCCGGAAAGATAACTATTGATATTTTAAAATATTATAAGGTCAAAATCGGTTGTAGATAAATTAATCAAAAGTACTTTCTGGAAAAGCATCTCCCCCCTTGCTTCCTGAAAACTGCTGTGAGACAGCAGAAACTGTCCGGAAAAGCAGAAAATTTATTTTTACCAAACACACTAAAACTGCTTCTGCTGTCGAAAAATACCTATGCTGGCAGCAGAAGCATTCCCAAACTCAACCTATGTACCTTGTTTCAATGCTTCCCGGTAGTTCGGCCTTATGTACTGTTGGTGTCTTAATTTCTTAGTAGGCAAGAAAAGGAAAAGTCAAAAAGAGGACACATTAGGAAACAAATCAAAGGAAACAAGCTGTGAGGCGGTGGTACATATGGATGGCAATACCACCGCCCCCACCTCAAATCACATGAGTACTTAAAGGAGGCTTGTTTTGTTCTCAAGCAACATACACACACAGAGGGTCGAGAGAGTGAATTAGCATAGGGTTTTGCTTTGTTTCTCTTTCAGTGTGTCGGGTGAGTTGTAATTCGGGTGCGTTTTTCTCTAATAAAGTCATGGTTTTGGTCGTGGAGGTAGCTAGCTAATAACTAGTGAACCACGTTTATACTTGTATTCTTGTTTCATTGTTATTATCATCGTTCTAAGTTAGGTCCAGATCATAACATGTACTTCTTGAATGTAATATAATGTGAATACCGTGTTTTGTATTAAAAAAAAGCTCTCAAAATGAATACTTTTCCTTGATTTCTCGAGCATTTGAAAAAAAAAGAAAAAGAAAAAAAAAACTCTTATTCGCCATTGATAATTTTCTCTATAAGTAATAAACCCCTCATTTATGTCCCCCACTGAGTTTTCTTGAAGGTTGGGAGTCCTTTTTTAATCAACACGCGGTTTGTGCCGCCCTACCTTCCGGACAAGTTCCTTTATAAAAAATATATATATAAATAACAAACCCCAAAACAACGGCTCCAAGTCTCATACACTAATCAGTCTATCAGTGGCAGCCGGTGGCCATTTCTCTTCTCTCTTCACCCATCACAACACGACAATGTCCAACCATCCCCCATTAGTCGCTCTCATATCCACCGTTGTTGTCCTCTTTCTCTCTTTCTCCGGCGTAAATTCATCCTCCGCCGCCTCCAAAATAGGCAAGGGCTACCGTCTAATCTCGCTTGAAGAGTCTCTTGATGGGGGTTTGCTGGCCCACCTGCAAGTCAAGCAGAAGAACAATATCTACGGTCCTGATATCCCCCTTCTCCAGCTTTACGTCAAGTAAGTTCCTTCTTCGCTCTTACTTCCTCCGTCTCAGCACGTTCCAAGTCAATTTGACCCCGTGATTTGGTTACCATGTTAGAATTTGGTAATTTTGTGATGTAGAGTTAAATTTACTCTACAGCACCATAAAAAAAATTACAACTTCGTTTTACCAACTAGATCATAAAATGATCGGTTAATAGTATTTTTGAAGAACATGCTGAGACGGAGTATCTCTCTCACCGTTCCCATGCACCATGGTAACCTCTAAACCCTCATTATTATCAACCGTTGGATTTTAACAGGCACGAAACAGATAACCGACTGAGAGTTCACATCACAGACGTGGCCAGACAGAGATGGGAGGTTCCGTACGAGCTCCTGCCCAGAGAGAAGGCTCCTCCTCCTTCAATGCAGCAGCAGACCCGGAAGAACCCGATTACAGCATCCGAATATTCGGGTTCGGAGCTGATTTTCATCTACACCGCAGACCCGTTTGGGTTCGCGGTGAAGAGGAAGTCGACGGGCGAGACGCTGTTCAATTCGAGCTCCGACCCGACCGACCCGTATGGAGAACTGGTGTTCAAGGACCAGTACTTGGAGATATCGACCCGGTTGCCGAAAGACGCTTCGCTGTATGGCCTAGGAGAGAACACGCAGCCACACGGGATAAAGCTGTTCCCGAATGACCCGTACACTCTGTGGACGACGGATGCGTCGGCGATCAATCTGAATACGGATCTTTACGGGTCACACCCGGTTTATATGGACCTGAGGAATTCGGGTGGGCAGGCCAGTGCCCATGCAGTGTTGCTGTTGAACAGTAATGGGATGGACGTGTTTTACAGAGGGGATTCTCTGACATACAAGGTGATTGGGGGTGTTTTCGACTTTTACTTCTTTTCCGGCCCCACACCCCTGGCTGTTGTTGATCAGTACACTGCATTGATAGGAAGGCCTGCTCCAATGCCTTACTGGGCTCTGGGTAAGTTTTTCATTTATTTATATTTATTGTTGCTCTAACACATCATTCATTTTCAACTTAAATGTTTTTAGTAAATGGGCGTAGCTCAAATGGTAGAGCCTTTTTTGCAAATTGGTGCATGAGGAGGGTTTATAATTACCCTTTCTCTGAGATGTTAGAGCATTGTGTGTCCTCCATGCATTGAGCTCAATGCACGAGTCTGAAATTTATGATTTCTAGTTTCTACGAACAAAAATTAGTGAAATATGTCATTCCGGTCAATATTTGCAAATAGCCAAATAAAATAGTCGGCGCAGTTAATAAAGTATTGTGAGCTCAATGCATTAGGTTCAAACGATAAATCATATCGATGTTGGACAGGTAGTTTAGGATTTACCTACCGTTGTTGTATTTTATAAAGAAAAGAAACAATGCACTGACAAAGGTTGGTGATAGGTCAATGAAAAAGCAAGGAATAAACTATCCTTTCATGTTAAAATGTGAAAAATACTATAGTTTTGCAAATAGAACTTGCAACAAACTAGTTTGCCATGTTTGAACATATTCTTTAGAAGCCGTTGAATTTTAATTCTCTTTATGGTATAGACCTAAATCATGAAACGGCTGAACATATGTCGCTTTCGAGTCGTGTCAGCACCTCTCTCTATAATAAGCCGTTTCATATCCGACAACTTATTAAATGTGGGATTTAATATCATCAACTTCTAATAATGTGTTTCTTGCCAAAGCATTAGAAAGACCTTTGAAGAATCAGGACTCTCCGAATTGGTGAAATCAGACTACAACATCTGACCATCTTCACAAATCTATCTTTTCTTTCTATGCTATTTCAGAGTAAATGTTAATTATAGGTGGATTGGTCCCATTTCTTCTTAACATGCTTCGGGCAAATCTTCACACGTCAATTTCTTGAATGAATGGTCCTTAGACAGTGACTTATGATGTGCAAACATAATTTGTTCGCAAAGGCATGATTTATAATGTATTTAGGTGATTTATATAATTCAGAGTAAATGTTGGTAAGAACCAATTATCAAACCTGAAAGTAAATGTATTGAAGTGATTTATATGTAATGTGCAAACATAACTTGTTTTATTTGATCGTGTAGGTTTCCATCAGTGCCGATTTGGTTACCGCAACTTATCGGTCGTGGAAGATGTCGTTAAAAATTACAAAAAGGCCAAGATCCCACTCGATGTAATTTGGAGCGACGACGATGTCATGGACTTGCAAAAGGATTTTACCCTCAGTCCCAAGAACTACCCCCATGCCAATCTATCGGCATTTCTGGAAAAAATACACGCTACGGGGATGAAGTACATTGTCCTCATTGACCCCGGTATCAATGTCAACTCCAGCTACGGTGTTTACCAACGAGGCATTGCAAATGACGTCTTCATCAAATACGAGGGCATGCCTTTAGTCGCCCAAGTTTGGCCCGGACCCGTTAACTTCCCCGATTACCTTAACCCAGTTACAGTCAATTGGTGGGTAGACGAGATCAAAAGATTCCACCAACTTGTCCTGGTCGACGGCTTATGGATCGACATGAACGAAGCTTCAAACTTCTGTTCGGGTTTGTGTACGATACCTGAAAATAAGAAATGCCCGACAAGAACCGGACCTTATTGGCACTGCTGTTTAGACTGCAAGAATATAACGAAAACTAAATGGGATGATCCTCCTTATAAGATAAACGCTTCGGGGTTACATAAACCTCTTGGGTTCAAAACCATCGCTACTAGTGCAGTTCATTATAACGGCGTTCTAGAGTACGATGCACATAGTTTATATGGTTTCTCTGAAGCCGTCGCAACCCACAAGGCTCTTCTAGCCCTCGAGGGTAAGCGCCCCTTCATCTTGTCACGGTCAACTTTTGTCGGATCAGGACATTATGGTGCTCACTGGACAGGAGATAATCAGGCAAATTGGGAAAACCTCAGGTATTCGATTTCTACTATGTTGAACTTTGGAATTTTCGGAGTTCCAATGGTTGGTGCAGATATTTGCGGGTTTTTCCAGCCAACGACTGAAGAGCTCTGCAGCCGTTGGATCGAGTTGGGCGCTTTTTACCCCTTCGCCAGAGATCACGCCAACTTCGATTCCCAGGGGCAAGAGCTATATAAGTGGGAATCAGTAGCCGAGTCCGCCCGAAATGCTTTGGGAATGAGGTATAAGCTCCTACCGTACTTGTATACACTGAACTACGAGGCTCACGTAAGTGGCGCGCCGATTGCTAGACCATTGTTCTTCTCATTCCCAAATTTGACCGAGGTATACAACTTGAGCACGCAGTTTTTGCTAGGCGGCAGCGTCATGGTTTCACCCGTTCTCGAGCAAGGTAAATTCGAGGTTAAAGTGTTGTTCCCTCCCGGTACGTGGTACAGTCTATTTGATTTGACACAAGCCATTGTATCGAAAGAAACACATTACCTTACACTCGACGCACCACTACACGTGATCAACGTTCATTTGTATCAGAACACGATACTGCCAATGCAGAGAGGTGGATTGGTCTCAAAGGAAGCAAGAGAAACGCCGTTTAGCCTTGTCGTGAGTTTCCCAATTGGTGGATCTTCAAAGGGACAATTAGCGCAGGGAAAGATTTTCCTTGACGACGATGAGCTCCCAGAAATGAAACTCGGAGGCGGGCGTTCCACGTATGTTGATTTCTACGCGACTATTGATGAGGGGAAGGTGATCAAGGTGTGGTCGGATGTTCAAGAGAGCGAATACGCACTGACAAAAGGATGGTTCATCGACAAAGTTACCGTGCTTGGAGTTGAAGGAATTGGGGGTGATTTCGGGATTGAAGTTGATGGGAGACCCGTGGCTGATGTTTCGGGAGTGGAATTGAGAAGTGATGAACATAATTTTCCTATAATGTTGGAGGAGGGAGGAGACGAGAGAAAGAGTGTGATGGTGGAGGTCAAGGGATTGAAACTGCAAGTTGGGAAGAAGTTCACAATGTCCTGGAAAATGTGTGTTAGCGGTTGAAGAGACTCATCTTCACCTATCATTGGACTTCATCAAATAATTTTCTTGATGTTAATTTAATTTTATTTTGATCAGAAGACCTCTTTTTTCCCGATTGTCTCACAAGAATGCGTTGATGGAGTTTGATGAGTTGAGATGAAAACGATGAACAAGATCACACCGATATAACTTGGTGCTACTTCTACGACCCGAGAAAACCCGTTTATTAGAGAGACACGATATGAATAGACTCACACATTGTAAAGCACGACCTATAGCCTTTATATAGACCTATCATACATCTTGTGCCCAAAGAAATATCACCACTGAGCCCAAAACAATTATGGCCGCCACAAGTACTTGTCGTACGAACATGAACACCTACGCAGGTAGGCTACTTCGGCTTGTTGTCTTCTTCTTGCCCTCCGTTTGGTCCGTTTCTTTGCCCCTCCTCGTCACCAATTCCTCGCCAAACATAAGTCCATTCAAGGCACCCTTGATTCCCAACATCTAATGTGATGAGGATCGTAGAAGAGTAGAACTAAATATCACTTGACCAGGCTTGACATTCTACATTATATGATAGGCTTTGTCTCGGCTTGAGTTTGATAGTATAGGCTCAGCTTGAGATAAAATTCTTCACTAGTGAACATAGTGAATGAGAACTCTAGCTCCAGCATATATGCTGGGAAAAGGTCAAGAGCACCTTTCTTATAGCCCTACCAACTCTAATCTTGTATACATTACGCGGAGACTCCATAACGGTAGACACGCTCGTACTCGAGTGTGTCTATCGGCTCTCGAACTCCTGATTCTCAATCGGTAGCAAATTTTGGTTGATTGAGTTCTTTTATTTATTTATATGTGAAGTAACATAAAGATAATATACTATCTATAAAGATCTCCTCGAATCAACCGGCACGCGCCAATCTTTGACAGTATTGATATTGCAGGGTGGAAGAACCGACGGCTGGGCTTTCTGATGTCGCAGAGTTGGGAGATCATGCACAGTACTCTTTTAGGTTGTTCAAGCGTGGATGGTAAAGATTTAGAGAAGGAGCTATCATCAATTACAAAGGACGAAAGCAAAGCCCATAAAGCAAATAACAGGTGTTTTTCCTTATCAACATTGCCTTGGAGGAACGGAGTATAACATGGTGAGAGCCTGCAAGGAAGCTAAAGAAGCATAGGATATTATGAAGACTACCTTTGAAGGTAACGTCCTTGTTAAGGAAAATAGGAGATCGACTCTGATAACTCGATGGGAAGAGGCTCATCAAGGAGAAGGCAAATCATTTTGAACCTACTATGGAAGGATTCAAGCCCTCTGGAATGAAGCCATCGAGTTAGAAGCAAGATTCGTAAACAGATAGATTGTGAAGAAGATCTTGCGTTCGCTGATTCTCATATGCACCGGAAGGTAGTAGATATTGACTCACATCCAATATGTGAACTGGTTAGCAACTGCTAAATTATGAGAGAGAAGAAATTCCTTTCCTACAAAGACACCATGAAAGCCCAGAAGAATGCCCTCGAGAACCATCTGGGAACGAATTTGACTCCAACTTAGATTTTGATGAAGAGACAGTGTCTCCAGAGAACAAAACCCATGTTTGCTTGGATGTTTCGGTCCTACATTCTCATTAATAAAATAGACAGAACTGGAAATCCTCCTTCTTACAATCCTCGATGCAGCCAATGGAGACATTTAACTGGTGCCCAGAGTGGACTGCAAAACTGATCAATCCGGGAAGACCAAGTGCTATGACTGTAGAAGAGCTAGAGATGTCTCGAGGGAATGTACAAACCAAACCAATGAAAATGTGGCCACTCTGAAGACAAAGACAAGCTCCAAGAGAACAGCTGCAGCGATGATTCTAAAGACGCTGCATCGGAGGAAGATTATGCAGTTTGGTATTTGAAGTCCGTGACTCCGTTGACATCTTGCTAGCCCCGTCAACACAATGAAACTACATTGAAATCTCACCGAGCATGTCTTCTCCATTGTCTTTAAAAACTTTCAACTTCATTCATGTTCAGATAATGAAAGTTCTAAGTGATGAAGAGACCCCGAAAGTCTCTAATCACGAGGACAGCGCTAAGGCAGTCTGATTTACCTGTTGGTGTATGCCATGGAGGCAATCTATATTATCGTGACATTTATTTAAAAACTTATTTATTTTATAATAAATATATTTCATTCGTTTTGTTATCCATATGGTGATATCTTGGTACAATGAAGTCCTTAGGATACATGATGGATTCGTATTATCCCTAGTCTGGTATTATAATTAATTAGGACAATTATAATGCATCGAGTGTAGTATGTGGATAGACTGAAATTGTCAGTGAGACTGGCAAAACTCGTAAGCAAGATAATAGATAGTTCGAGCATATTAGGAGTAATCACAGGAAGCTTGGGAGACAGCTTAAGAAAAGTAACCCGTTTGACACAACAATTGGGTGAAAAGCTTGAGATTGAGCTCAACCTAGCTGATTCTGAAGAGTTTCATTACTCCAGTGGTTATGATGAGAGCAAGAGTCACGAGGGCTCCGATTCAGGGTAGATTTGCCAACTCTAGCCTCGAGTGACGAGTCTTCGATTTGACCTCTAAATTTGTTGAGGACAACAAAGTGCTTAAGTGTGGGGGTGTGAAACTGAGACTAGCCAAGTCAGGTTGTTGCATAGCCAATTTCCACATAGTTCTGGGTGTAGATTCAGTGTTGTCGTCAGTGTCATTTGTATATATAGTTGTGTTGTAGTAGTATTATTAGTACGTGGTAGTTAGTTGCATATTTATTTACTAATTCTACCCACCAAAAGTGTCAAGTCGTAGTCGAGTTGACCTTATATTTAGAGTTTAGGACTTAAATAAAAAAAACATAAAGATGAAAATTTTAAAATTTTGAGAAAGGGCAATTGAATTTAGTAAGGACTGAATAAAGCTTGCTGCTAATACATTTCCCTAAGAGTTGAAGAACCACAGTGAGGACAATACCCTCTGCATTCTATGAAGAGTTAGGTTAAGGCTCATATGATGTCCTAATTTTTTTGTTTATTTTGTTTTTCTTTACCTTGAGAGTCTTCTAAGGATATATCTACATTAGCTTTAGTGTGCTAATTGAAAGGAGTTGCCCGACGATATATGGTTATTATGTTTTTTAAGTGGAAACTTGTAGAATATTGAGATCTAGGGTAGGATTTTGTGTTGAGATTGCTTTATGTGGTATGTTTGTTGTGGATTCAGTGAAGCCATGTGGCGTGTCTCACTATCCTTTACGGTAGTCTCAAAAGAAAATCCTAGAAGCCCACGCTTCTTAACTCTACTGCACGTTATGTGACCGCAATGTACCTTAATCACATGGAGAACTTTTATTTAATACAATAAGAGCTAAGTTGGGGAAAACCCGCATAATCTTAAGCCTTGCTACATGTAGTCATGTCTCATTTCGCGCAAATAATTTGCATTCGGTGCAATCAAGGCTAAGAAAATTAGAATGTCAATATTCCATATTCATATGCATCGGACAAAAAGATAGAGAAATACACCGGAAATGAGTTTGATTCAAGTGTTCACTAGCTTCCACTAGACCCTCTAAATAGTAGATATAAGCCTTGAGAGGAATTTTTTTTTTTTGAAAAATAATAAGGAAAGTTGTTTTAGTTCAGATGCCTTAGTATATATTTGCATGTGATCACCTTCTACCAAATATATGTCTCATGCCCATATCTATGTGTAGTATAATATTGAGGGGGATATAGAGCTTGTGAACTTTGGCCTGCGTAAGGAGATTGCCCAATCTTGCCAAATATTTTTTTTTTTTGTTATTATATCTAGTATTGTATTATAATCTAGTTATGAGTTGTAGTTGAGTCCAATCGAGTCTAGTGTTGTGGTGTGTTTTGTTAAGTCATGTGTGTGTCGGCTAGTTTGTGTGATGCACGGTGGATTGAACAAGTATGCAATTGTTTGCTCGGTGGTGACTTGGTAGAAGTTGAGTTTTGATTTGCTCGGGACGCGCAAAAGGTAGTGTGGAGGTATTTGATTGTTCTAAATTAGTGTCATCCATTTGATTTAATTCATACCGTTTTGTGAGGATAATTGTTATATTTAGCGTCATTCGAGTGTATTTTCTAGCGTATATCACGATAAGAGTTTCATTAGCTAAATGTGAAATTATGGCATTTTATGTGTTCATTTCAGTTTTTTATGAGATATGATCATGGAGTTTGTGTTTCGTGTTATCTATGAAAGGCATCGGGAGCTTGAGGATTAAGATGGAGCATGGAGCGATTTTCGGAAATCTGGAAACTCACAAGAGAAGTGAAGACCTGATGAGGAGAGCAAAAGAACTTAAGAAAGCAGAAAGGAGTCAAGTGCATAACAGGTAGCTCGCACGAGCTACTTGAGGAGCTCGTATGAGCTGGGAAAAATAGTAGTGCAGATCGGGACGGGGCTAGAGGCGTATGTTTCCAAACTTTATTCAGGGAGACGTGGTGAATAGGTCTCTATGACCTAAAAAACTAAACACACGCGCCAGAGAAGAGAGCACGACAACAAAGGACCGATAGAAACTCCATTGGAGAGCTCGGAGAAGCTAAAGCACTATAGATCATTCATGGACCATAGATTCATGGAGCTGAAGACATCACGGTTTGATTATTCTTCGATGAATTATCTCTTGCTATCATGAAGAACTTATGTTTCATTGTTTTCATGAGTAGCTAAGTTATTTTTCTAGGTTCCATGGTGAACCTAGGGCACGATTGGATGTTTATATGATTATTACTACAGAACATCTTGATCTATGATCCTAATCTAGTATCTATTGTTTATCTAGTTTCTACATGTTTGAGCTTATTTCTATGCATGTCGTGATCACCGTCCAAGCTCCTTTTAGGTTGATGAGCGAGAGCCACACCCTATATACAAAGAGAACTGTAGATTTGATCCTCTTCGGGAAATTATCGAGAGGTGGCCTGTTAGGATTTGCCAAGACGTTGGACTGTTTAGGAGTTGTATGTTAGTAGACATTGTTGAACTGAGAGACTTCACTATTCCTTTAGGTTGCAGACTAACTAGAACAGATTCGTTAGTGCCGTTGGACTGCGGTGTTTACCGTAACGTAAAGATGTGGTGTAACGAGAGGTAATCACATTTACCATTGGCGTGGCATATATACTAGTGTTGTTGGGAAGGATATCAAGACAATATAAGCCATAGGCAGGGGCGGAGCTACATAGGGGCAAGGGGGGGGGCAGTTGACCCCCCCCTGAAATTTGAAATTTTCTAGTAGTACTCTTAATTTTATTAATTTTTAATGACTATAATTTTTGGAATATATAATTCCCCCCCCCCGAAAATTCTAAACTGCCCAGTGGTTTGGGTGGTTAAGTGTTTCATTGTCGAAATGTACTACACAAGTTTGATTCTCCTCGCTGTCAAGATGTGTTTTGTTTCCAATTTTTTTTTTTCCTTTTCTAAAAATTTATTGTACAATCAGTGAGAATCGATCGAACCCATGACCACCCACTTGCAAGAAGAAGCCTTAACCGCTGCGCTAAATGGAATGTTTACAATTTTTTTTAACATCTTGCTATATAAGAACAGTTTCAACCGTTCACTATGAGACTTTTGATTGTTGACTTTGACTTTTGACTTCGTAAATCTTGCCCCGGGTGACTTGATTTCCTTGCTCCGCCACTGGTCATAGGGAATCCATTAGATGCCTACTCTCCCATCATGGGTGGGTTTGGTATGACTTATTTGCAGCTTTTAATCCACTTTGAACTTTTAATCTGTTTTGAACTTTTCTGAAAGATTTGGTATGACTTTTTCTGTGCCAGCTTTTAAATTTTGGCTTTTGGATTTTAGTATAAAAGTCAGTTCTAAAAAAAGTTGGGTTTCATGAACTTTTTTTGGACTTTTTTCTTTTAAACAATAAAAATGATCAATTTATCCCTACTATTTTTTGTATTAACATATTACGACATCTAATTAGACATACCATAATTTTACTAGTAAATAAAAAATATATAAAGTGGTAATTTTCACTAACAAACAAAAGTATTGCATCACTAACTTTTTAACAGCATAACTTTTTTCACCAAACACATGCACCTTTTTCATGAACTTCTCTATTACGGACTTTTTTCACAACAACTAAAAAGTTGACTTAAAAGTTCAAAAAGTCATACCAAACCCACCCCATATTTAGTACATCTATCTTATTTTTTAATAAAACAAAAATATTAATTTTTTAGTTATTGTCTTTCATTTAACTGCTTGGTTGTGGGCAGCGAACCACTATCTCAAAATATTATTCCTCCTAGTTACTTATAATACTCTTGCCGATATTTTAATTTATTAATTACAGTTAGTCTTCATGGGAACGATAACTCGGGGTTAAAATTCTTAACCTACATTATTGATTAGTGCACTTGCTAATAGACATCACTTAAGCATGTTCATCACTTGCTTACCGCAATATGCCTATTATAAACAACCAAAGGAATTTTGCTCAAGATAGTTCACCGCGGCAAGCCTACCTCCCCAAGGCTTACCAAGGTAAGGAAGGCAGAGAACCCATAGAAAAGCACTAGACGAGATATATTGCGGTAAGTGTGTCGCTTACCGCAATAATCTTTCGCTTAGGAATGTTCATCGCGGTATAGCACCCTTTCTTACAACAATATGCATATTAAATACATCTGAAGGAATTTTGATCATGATAGTTCACTGCGGTAAGGCCAAGCGCATCGGACAGCGGTAGTAATGTTGGAGAAATCGCTTAATTTAAGCAAAATTTCCAATTAATTCCGGTATCATCTCTACATAATTAACATATAAGACAAAAGAGGGGGAGCGGACGACGTGTTGAGAGGGAGTCATGGAAAGAGATTGAAGAAGACATTCATCATACGAAGGAAGACAGAGACATCAAGGAAGAACTTCATAAACAACCCGATTGAGAGTTCGATCCATTTATTTATGAATTATTTTTTATTTATGAATCATTTTGACACATGTAGTTTCTTTACAATTATTATATCCTGACTCTCGTTTTTCCAGAACCGAGGTTGATTACATAAGGTTTAGATTCCTTTGGACATTTGTGGTATACGACATTTTAATCTTACTCTTGATGTGTGACCAACCGAAATGGTAAGGTGAGTAAACTGAATTAAACACCAAGTGGAACAAATTAGTGATCCACCTGGTTGTAAAATTTTGAATGTTATGTAGAAATAATAGTAAAGTTTAACTAGTTTAGAGACTGATTTAGTGTGACCATCCGTGATCAATTTACCTTCTAATTAAAGATGTTGTTTGTGCGATCAACCTGATGACGGAGTTGTGTCTGTTTGAGAAAAATGCTATCTCAGTGTCTCATGAATCATAAAAACAACAGAACATACTCTAGGTACCCAACGAGGAATCATAACAATTTTGATTTCCATCACTTACCTCCCATTATTTTAAGCTATAGTTTTTCCTGCATGCTTCATATTGTAGTTATTAAACAAAATTATCAGTTTATACACTTTGATTATTCAAATAGCTAATTCGTCTTCGAGTCCTCTGGGTTCGATACATCTCGATATTTACCCGAAAATTATTACTGTACCGACAACCATGCACTTGTGGTTGAAGTGTGACATATAGCTTGCAATGATTCCCCAACACATGTGAAATGAAGAAGTTAAGATGTAATAGTTGCATGGACAAATAAACTCCGTCTTGTAAAGGGAATAGAACATTAACACAACCAGAACGTCCCATGTCATACAAGAGTGTTTGTAAATATTTCAATGTTACGGCTCATTGCGTAAAACATGAATGCCACCATGCCCTCGAAGAATAAATTTAACTTTTTCTTTTTTAATGACACAGAGTCCGTTTGGTAAAGTGATTTTTTTTTGTTTTTCCACCACATAGTTTATTTAAAGTATTTGTTTTTAATGGTTTAAAAACTAGTTTTTTAAACTAGTTTTTTATTTCAACCTTTTGCATGGATAAAAAATAAACTTTGGTTGTTTTTTTCCAGTTTTTTTTCTATTTTAAGCTCGCCATATATTGCCCTCACACTCTCTTTATATTTCCAAGGTTTCGCTAGTCATTCTCTTATCAGAGATATGAATATTTCTCATCCCACTTTATGCTCATACTTCTATTTCATGAAACAACATGTCTTGAATTTTGGCGTGATCGAAATTTCATGAAATCGTTAATTTTTGTCGAATCCAATAATGAAAATTTCGATCTTTTGTATGTAAAAATATTGTTTATTTGTTCTTCAACTTGTTGACTTTCATGAAATTGTTGACGCTCACGAAATCGTTAAATTTTCCATTTGAATTTGTTCTTCGTGAATCTGTAAAGAAAATACAAGTGGAGGGTATCTTTGTCATTTAATCTACTGATTCTAGTTTAAAAATTACTACCATACACATTTATCAATTTTTTAATATAGATTAAAAATCATCACCAAACACAATGATTTAAACAGAATTTCCAAAAAAAAAGAAAAAAAAACCAAAACATTTCCACCACAATCTAAAAACCAACTTTTCCACCAAAAACCATTCTACTAAACTCACCAGTCCAGACCCCGACTTACTTTTGGATTAATACTCTTCCGGCTTAACCTTTTAGGTAGGGATGGCAATGGATCGGATCTGGATCGGATCAGGCACTTCCCGATCCAGGAGAAATGAGATCCAGATCCGATCCATATCCGTTTGGACAGTTTTAGGATTCGGATCAAATTGGATCGGGTTTCATTCAGCTGATCCAAATCCGATCCGTAGATCTATATAGTATGTGGTCGAATCAGATTCGTATCGGATCAGGCTCAAAATTGCAATAAATACAAAAAATAACATAAAAAATAGACACTGGTTCATACGCTCATGCGTGTTTGTAAGTTACGAAGCCTAAAATACAAAACAAATGGATTTGTAGGTTGAAGTTACTATTGTATTATTCTTGGAAGTGTAAGTGGCGAGGTAATAAGAGTATATTTGTAAAGCGCACATATATGTCGGATCAGTTCGAAAAACCCGATGGATCTTCCCTCCGATTCAAATCCAGGTCCAAATCCGATCGACCCTGGCTTCCGGATCCAAATCCGTTCTATTTTCAATTGGATCGGATTCGGATCCGATCAATTCGGCTCATATTGCTCGGATCTCAGATCAGATCGGACCATATTGCCATCCCTACTTTTAGGTCTTCCAAGTGTCAACCCATGACACTATCTATCTCAAGATAATGTCTCCTAAGGGCTCGTCTAAACTGTTATGATACTCGAAGAAAAAATCCTCGGTTATTGGGATTGGGCAGAGGGAGGTTAAAGAATTTACGGATAATCTCTTGAGTGATCTCTACGTTTTCCCTCTCATAAGTTGATGGACATGAAGTTCAGGGTTCTCAAAACATCATTCTCTCTTTTTAGGTCGGCATAAAATTCTTTAACAAGGTTGGTTTCGCACAAATGGGTGATTCACCCCAAACTTGGCCAGCTGGACTACACGGGCCCTTCAACCAATCTTGGTTCCATAAGTATATAAGATCTTTACGAATAATATCGCTCATATGGAGTTATCTAGGGATAAGAAATCTAAAAATAATATCACAAAACCTCATTTTGACTAAATCAGATGGAGTTCCAATAGGTATCACAAGCTGGGTAAATTGGCAATCAAACACTCCACTGTAAGCGATATGGCCGTACTCTAATTAATAGAACACAAATCAGATAGAATTTTAATAGTTTTTGGAAACTTCTTATTCGTTTTTCGGCATATGTTCATGTGTTACACATATGGTCATGCCACTTACTCGAGAGTACATAAGAATTACTCCAAATCTTCAAAAAAAAACTCACAATTTATTTTATTTCTCAAAACAGTCTTATGAGATTGGTAAGCCAAATTTCAACAAGAATGGTATTTGTTGAGCATAAATGACTATATCACACAGACCTCGGTCCCACCATTAATCAATGTATGAGGGGCTGAAGCAGTACCTAAGGGTACTATGTATTAATAGTTACTGAGCTGGTTTGTTGGTTTGAGATTTTTTTTTCCGGGAGGGGGGGGGGTTATGGTTTTAGTAACCTAATCGTTTATGTGTTTAATTGGGGGGTTATAATTTAGCATTTTTCGGTGGCTGGGTAGGTGAAAACCGTTCACCGGTGATTATAGTATGTTGATTTTTTTTTTTTGTTTTTTGTATGGTGCCCGGCATTTTCCATGGTCGGTGCCCGGAAACATGGAGCTACTTGAATAAACAAACCACACTCACAACCTTCACCACCCACCCCTACCCATCTCTATATCCCCACCCACTTGTACACCCAATTCACTCCTAAAACACCCATGTTCCCCACTCACCCCAATCTCTCGGGCAATGGACTACAAACCTAGCCAGACCCACCAAACATCCCACTCGGGCACCGATATTGGTGCACCCGTCCACCGGCCACAACCAACAACAGAGCACCTCCCTCCCCCACATGTCCAGCGTCTTCATCCCAAACTTCAAAGATTAATTTTTGATTGGGGTAAACCCAACCGACCCCCTCACCCCAAACAGCCACATTGAGTTATGGTCTTGAGATAAATTACATAAGTACCCACAGCCTTTAGTTATTCCCTATACGTTTCGGAATTAAAAATGCTAAATATACTTTTTCAGTATGTGATCCTATAATATTATTACCTCATACAAGACATCTTGTATCACATTTATCACTATTAACCCCAGTTTTGGAAATTTCAACACTATTATTCCCGTCACTATTAGTGTTGCACTCATAATTAAAAAAATAAACGGTACCTTTAAACTTTTTTCTTGTTGAAAGTAAATCACTTTGTCATCAGCCATTTTCCTAAGAATCTCTTTCGCTCAACAACATCTAGCCAACAACCCGACAAAGCATTTATGTTAGACTATGATGACCTTAAGCACGTCCATGAATTTTACGGACTGATGTATGCACCCACTTACATGATCTTCAGGACATTGTAAACCGTACCCCAAATTATGCTCTACATCTTTCTGTTAGATTGTGAAAAGTCCTCTCTGGACTCGTAGTATTATTTCTGTATATAAAGAACAATACAAGAAATGTATCTACATAAAAGTCCCTATACATAGCTATAATGACATTTGTGCTATTACGCCCCCTCAGTCAGAGCGGGGGAACGGACGCTCAGACTGGATCGAAAACGCTCGAAGAGATGACGGGGCAACCCCTTGGTGAAAATGCCAGCGTACTGGTAGTCAGTCGAGATGTGAAGAACACGCAGTTGCCCCAATCGAACTTTCTCACGAACGAAGTGCAAGTCAATCTCTGAAGAATAAGCACCTTTACTCTAGCATAAATAATGTTAGATATAAGGTCAAAACTTCGAGTAATTCTTATGCACTCCAGTTGTTAATGATCTGACCATACTCTAGCATAAATCAGATGAAGTTCAATTGATCTTGCTAACGACTTATCCAGTATTATACAAATAAAGTATGATCACATCATTTACTTTTTTTTTTTAAAACAAGGAGTGTTAAAAACAATAAGAAACCATCCTCATAGTGCCAGAACCATTGCAATCAATATGCAATAAATCTTGGCAATCAGCAGGAGGAGAAAACAAAAAGATTTTTTCAAAATGATCTTGACTACTACTAGCAGCCACAAAATCTGCAACCGAGTTTCCTTCCCTCCAAATGTGCCAAATAGAGCTAGCAGTTTAGTCCAATAATTATCTGATTTTGCAAATAATACCCCAAAGAGGGTGCTGAGCACTACCTCGCTTGATCAAATCCGCAGCAGCCAAGAAGTCACTTTCAACACACAATTTGAATCATTGAACTCCTGAATAGCCAGAAGCCCCTCTAAAATAGCCCATAACTCACCGTGAAGCACATATCCATCACAAATTCTTCGGTGCAAACCCCAAATCCAAGAGCCATTGTTTCTACAGACAATGCCCACAAAAACAGCATTACCACCATTTCTAAAGGAGCTGTCAACATTTAACTTAAGAACTCCAGCAGAAAGGGCAATCCACTTAACCAGATAAGGAATAATAGCAGAAGGAGAGACAACCAAATCCTTTTCAACTCTTCTGCATTGACTCTAGATAGACCCTACCATATCAAGAGGAGGAGTGAAATCCTCATTGTGTGTTCCCAGGTTGTGCCAGAGCCAACCAAAATTGATAGTAGTAGTGAAGATAAAAGGCCACTCAAACTCATTATTAGCACCCCATTTGAACTTGAGATTTTTGTCAACCCAATCAGTCACATTTAAATTAAAGAAGCTGCTCCAATGAGTAGGATGAACAAGCTTCTTCCATAACTCATAGAACCAACTACAGTCTCTAATAGCATGAAGAGTAGTCTAAATGTGAGTGCAACACTCCCCTTATTAAACAAGGGAAATGCCTCCGCCGGAGGTGATGAGCCTCATTGGGAACAGATAAGGATCGTCAGTTCATAGCTAGTACAACCATCGATAACATTTCAAAACATAGCTTATTATAATTTCAATACAAACAATGATATTTGAAAAGTCAAGAATACAATTTTCAGGGATGTGAAACAAATTACTATGTGATCGATGATCAAAGCATCAAGCATCTCTATCCTGCTGTGTCGTGAACGTTTCCCCCACCTCGATAGTCAACCTGCGGTTTTAAAATAGCAAAAGCAGATGCAATTTTCATAGAAAATGATTGGTGTGTACAAGAGAATCCTGCAGAGAGAACTCTGTGTACACCAAGAGCAGAGAATAGAAATGGCACAGGAAGTGTTGGGTTGTGTGTAGGGAGAGAGTAAGGCAATAGTACTGTGTGAGAGAGAGAGACAGGATTTTGGCAGAGCTTTCGCGTATCTCGGGTCGTCCTCCTTGTATGGAAGGGTTAACGTCCTATATATATAACGGAGAATGTGACCGTTGCAGTGTGGTTAATGCGCCCATCAATGGCGGCTTAATTAGCTTAACCACAACGGCACGTTCGTCCGCGTATATAGGGACCGTTACAGCACGTTGTCCGTGTATACTGGAACCGTTATGGGGTTGACCGGGTTTGACCGGTTTGACCGGGTCTATGAAGCTCGTGCCATAAATCTCTCAAAAGCAGTTACTAGGGCTCGCGTGCGGGCTTGGTTGTTGCTCGCACGCGACATGACTTACTCTAGCCTCCAAACCACTAAGTCCCTACAAGTCCCGTGCGGTGGTATGCGAGGGCCCTGTCTTGCAGCCCCCACGTGGATCAGCGCGGCTGGTGATCCAGTGTGTGTGGAGCACATTATGGTGTGCTGGATGATTGCCACGTGGTTAAGATCTTCTTGTCCAGAAAGCACTATCTACATTAGCCCCCTTTCTGCGCGTGAAGACTCACAACCGAATAGGCTTCCATGCGCAGGAACCAACGTACACGTCGCCGCCACGCACTAATTCAAATACACGCAAATTCAGCCCCCGTGCGTGCCATTATGACCTAAACCCCTAGAGTCGTGCCGTCTGGTCTTTTAAGGTTTTAAGCGTGACGTCATCTTGTCCTGTGATTGCGCGATTCGACGGTGACGGTTGCGATTCGACTACTGAAAGAACGCAACCTTTCATTGTTTTTGGATAAATACTCTGTGCTCTCCATTGTTGCAAAGTATCACTTCTTTCTATTAAAGTGAATGATACCCGGAAGCCTTCAAGAGCAGATTCAGATAATCAATCATCAATTCTCTCTTGTCAATCGTCTTCTTAAACTGTGCGCATCCAAGCAAACTTTACCAAAACAAGGTTGGCCTTGTTCAATTTTGTGTAATGTACCGATATATGCTTTGAACTGTGTTGGATCTGCAAACCCATGACTCTCCGAAACATATTATCCACTGAAAACTATGAAGGAGATCTTGCTCTTTGAATCCAAACTTGATTTAATCCCTAGATTGTAAGGGTTTTGAATGTAGGGTTTCTGAAATCCCCAATAATGCAAACAATTCTGAACTTCAATTCCCAAAATTGACACTAGACTGTTCATCTTTCTTCCAATAAATCCTCGTATGCCTTGAACTGAATCTTAAAATTCAAACTAAAGTGTGTGTATTTCTCCCCCCTTTTTTCTTGCTTTTCCGCAGGAATGGCAAAGACAAAAGGAACCAAACCTGTTAAGGAGGTCGAAGAAATACCTGATCTCCCCCAGACCTTATGGCGAAAAGCCCCCTATCTGGGTGGCAAAGACTTTTACCATGCTAGGGTTAAGGTGAAGAACCTTCCAATCCCAGTCTCTGCTGACGAATTGCAAACGTTGACCCCTCCAGTTAACGCGGCCATGCTCGAATTGATCGATTCCAAGGACGTAGTTCGATTGGGGGTCGAAAATGGGTTTTTCCCGTACACTGCGATTTCCACGCAAGCGTTTGTTCAGAAATTGGACTTCATGGATGAGTGGATTGACCATGTACTGACCAATCATGCCATTGATTTAAACGATGCTGGCATATATTTCGCAGTCCGTGCTATGAAGGGTGCTGCCGTGAAGCTGGACCAGTCCATGCTTCTAAACCTTCTCTCGCGTTACTCACCTGCGACTCACACATTTCACTTTGCTGAGTTCGAGGCTGCCCCCACTCTTGAAGATGTACACATGCTGTATGATCTGTCTCCTGTGGGTGAGGTGGATCCTTTGAGTCCCTTGAGGACTGATGCAGAGGTTGCTTTGTACAAGCAGATGGAGGAGTGCTTGGCAGAGGTGAAGAAAATTTCCACTCGGTGGACACCTACAGAACTTCTTCCCGACTGGTAGTTGGTTGACACATCTGCGAAGAACACTTGGAACAAGTGGTGCAATAATTCTTTCGTGATTATGCGAACAGTAGTATCACCAAGAAGCTTTTGAGCCGAAACCCGAAAGCTAAAAACTATGTGAATGGCAAGGGTTATCACTTGACCCTATGCGCTTTCCTCGGCGCCTGGTTGTCGAGGTATTTGATCGATGGCCATCCGCATGATGGGGTTTTCTATCATGTTCTTCCTCTTGCTGTGAAACTGACCCTTGGTCAGAAGGTCGCACTTGGGCCCTTAGTCTTGGGCACCCTGTACCACAGATTAGATCAACTGGTCGTAGCAATTAAGGAATCGCGTGGTCGCCTCGACGTGCTGTCCTATGTCAACATTGCCTTCTTGACTATGTGGGTATTTGAGCGATGGCCTTCTTATGCCCCTATTCCTTCTAGGCCCAGTAAATGGTGTCCCCCAGGAGCGGAGGAAGAGTGCAATAGCGGCAGGGCTGCGAGGTGGTTTGGAACTCACTTTCCTAAGTGCATTTGGAGCCTGATATGCGACAATCCGGAAGAGTTTATAGCCAGGCCTTATGCCACGCGCATTGAGAATGTGCGATGGTTCCCAAAACTATATCCTTCCAAGGCTGTTGCTTTCTCGGAAGAGCTCCTTTTCGAGGGCGGGGAGCATTTCCCCGAGCGCTATCGCGAATTCTTCTGCTGGTGTATAAGAGGCTCTCTTCCTGCTCTTGCGGAGCATGTTCGCGAGCTCACCCCTAGGTACGAGAGAATCACCGTGGATGTTGATCCTACTCGCGTTTCTCCCCAGTTTGGCTTTGACGCGGTTGCACCATCAATCTGGCCGCAGTCTGTCATAAGAGGCTGCTACAAGCGATTATGTCTGGGGAGTGTAAAACAATCTTAAGGAGCAATCTTCCCTTCGAGCAACCCCCAGGTAACCGCGAAGGTGGCTACTCCAGGAACTGGGTCGCTTATTGGAATACCCAGCAGACAAGGTTTGAGACGTAGTCAACCCCTCTGCCAAGCAAAGCTCCTGTGATCAAGAGGAATTCTTTCCCTTTCCGTCCCAACTGTAGCCTGGACGAGTCCGAATATGGCTGCTATTCGTTGCTGGATCATGAGAATCACTTGTGTCCCTCCACCATCCTTGACGAGAAGATGGCCGCAGTTAAGAAATGTGATTCGCATGTCATCAGATACAGCAAAACTTTCGCCAAGGTAAACAATCTCTCTTGCATGTGCTAAGTTTCCTTATTCTGATACGTTGAAACTTATGCTTCATTTTCTATCGCAGTGCTATGTGAGGAGATTCGCATCTGGTGAGCGCTCCAAATCGCTGGTCACTGCCATTGTTGCTGCGAGAAGGCAGGGGGAACCAGTTCGGATGGCATTGAGAATGGCTCCTGCAGTCGAGGCCAAAATCCGCGAGGTCATGGATGCTTTTGCTGATTCGCTGATAGACAATGCTCCAACTTTGCCTCCACCCAGGGATGATCCGTCTCCCCCAGCGATCGTTGCACCACGGGAAAAGAGACCAAGGCAAAGGGGAATCACCATCACCATCTCTTCCCCTAGGAGTGCTCCAACCTCTCCTCCTGCAAGGTCCCATGCTTCTAGGGACAAAGGTAAAGGTTGCATGCCAAGAAAGGCACGGAAAGAGCTCGCAGTGGAGACTTTTGTTCCGTTTGATCAGGAAGAAGAGAAGGAGAGAAGGGAGGCGAGAGAACAGGATGGTGGTGAAGAAGAAGACAGAATCGAAGATGTTAGAGAAGGAGAGAGAGACGAGATACAAAATGAAGAATCGGGAGGTATCCCATCGTACTTCTCTTCTCATTGCCTTAACTTTCGCAGTCTTGATTGACCAATTCGTTCCTTTGCAGATGATGATGATGAGACCATCAGCGTCCTTTTGGCCAAGAGGCAGAAGAGGGGTTCTCACTCTGGCGTTCCCAACGAACCCATAGACGAGGACATCCTTGTCGAGTCCAGGAGAACAGCTGCGGAGGCTGCTGAGAGAAGAAGGAAGCGAGAAGAAGAGGAGCTTGAACGCGTACAGCAAAGGAGCTTAGAAGAGCAACACGTCGACGACTTAGTTCGTCCAACCGATGAGGGAAATGCGATTCCAGAAGAGGCAGCTCCTGAAATTGACGAGGAGGATTCGACTCCAGAAGAAGAAGCGGCCGCTCTAGAGCAAGTCCAAGCGGACTTCAAAGAGATCGTAGGCGGTAACGAAGGTGAGATTTTTAATCTCTCAGTAACTTACCGAGATGTAATTGTTGGTGCATTAAAGCATGGCTTATCAAAAGCTGACATTCGCCGCTGGCTAGTAGGCAAGTGCGGCGAGCCTTCAGGTAATCATTTGAACAACATTTGTGAACTAGGTTTAATAACCCGATCATTACCATGACTGGTTCCTTCGCGCCCCAGGTCACGCTCAGCTTAAAGATATACTTAATGAAGATACATTAATAGGCCATGGTTCCGCGTCCTTAGCCTATGACGCAGATGCTGCAATCCCACCCTCGCGTGGAGGTCCTAACTCTTGGCTTATTAAAATAATAATAAAATATTATTTAACACAAGTTACCTCACATCATCCTGTCTTGTGTCGTAGGTAATGCTGATGAAGCCATGCTGGGACAGAGGAATCATCCTTCTGCATCTTATGTCCATGTGCCAAGTCCTCACACTGAGAAGCCCGCCGCAGCTGCTGAGTATGCGGGAGAGCCCTTCGAGGACATCATTGAAGTTTCTGATGATGCCGAGGCTGACACCGTGTTGATGGATGAAGACGTCAATGCTGCTGCTGAGGAAACAGAAGCAGATGCTGCCGATGCTCTCGCATCTGAAGGCATCCCTAATCGAGCTGCAACTTCTACCGCTGCCATGCCTCCGGCGAGGACTGAGCCTGCAGTGATTCTTCCTGCGTGGAACTTTTGGAGTTTGCAGGTCGGAGCTGCAATCGCACCTGGTGCGGCTTATACCCTTCCTGCCAACTATGAGGAGTTAGAGCTCGCAGCTGACAGGAGGGCAATGGAGCGAGGACAGTCTTCAGCTGCCCCGGCAATGCGCATTCCTTCTTTGCGTGAAATCCTTGAAGGAACTGGTATGTTGTGATTGTTGTTCGCATCTCGCATTCTTCATTTGCAAGTTCGATAATCTAACTTGATTTAACATTGCTTAGGGTTGAAGCAAGCTGACGTGGACTGGCTGGTTCGGATGCTTCTCTCCTATCCCCAATCATTTGTGAGGTCTCTGGAGATAGGGCCCTTCGACAGGAGACTGTTTTTGACCGAAGCCATCTGGATTTTGGAGCAGCTATCTGCGGCCACACCTGCGACCATCTCTCCTCAGAGCGCGGAGTTGCTTTTCGGCATGTGTCAAAACCTTCACGCCAAAGTTCAAGGCAAGCTGAGTTTTGGGTATCTTGTCAAAAGAGTCACCCAGATTCGCGCGGCCGTGAATTTGAAGCGCGGCTTCCATAACCTCGCAGCTGAGGAGCAGAAGGTGGAGCAGCAAAAGCAGAAAGCTGAAGAGGCTGTGAAGCTCTTCAATGAAATGAGCGCCAACTACGAGCGATTGAAGCAAGAAGTGGAGCAAGTGGCAAACTTGTCTCGTCAGTTTACTCCTGATGACTCCCTGGTCAAAGGCTTATTTTGAACAATAACATATTTGTATCGAACAAAATGCTAAAACATTACTGTAATGTTGCTAGGGTTTCTCCCCCTTTTTTTCAAAAAGAATTTGAATGCCTGTTTTGCCCTTCCCGGGATTTGCTCGAATATCTCTGTGCATATCAATTACGACGTCAGCTACTAATATTCTGCCTTGATTTTCGCACTAATTACTTATCAGATAAGCACGCTTTTCTTGGGAATTCCATCCGTATCATGACCTTCCTGTAGGGTTTTGATTCATGGATGCGCAACGGAAACACAAACAATCATAAAACCATGCAAAACCATGCAAAACCCTCCAAGGATCACAAGTCAAGAGACATAACGATGGTAAAGGAAGAAATCAATAACACACCTTAGGGTTCTCCTTTGATGACTTCAAACGCGAATTGTGTCACGTTCTCTATGGTTGATCCACGACTAGAGTTGATCCTAGAATCTCTCAAGTCCTTGGTGCTAGCCCGGAAGAGGAAGAGGAAGAAGAATCACGCAAAACGAGACCCAAAGGAGGGCTCTCGGCCTCCTTGTGTCCAACGGGGACGGGCGGCGGGCTAGGGGGCGATCGGCTCCTCTAGCTTGTTGCTCTCTCTCCTTTTGTTCTCTCCCACTCTTGTTATGTTCAATAATGAGCATAAGTTGTGGGAAGGAAGGAAGGAAGGAAGGTCCTTTATATAGTCCAACAACTCCTTGCCAACTACCTAAAGAAATTATTCTAGTCCTACTAGAATTCAATTTAGTCCCTTCCTTGCAAATTAGTCCCTACTAAGTTTGCAAGGTTTTGCAAAGTGATCCTTCTAATTAATTAATCCAATTAATTAATTCCTAAATCTATTTCAACTCTATATAGCGTGTGACCCCATAGGTTCTATCTAGTTGGTAGCAACTATTTGCTAATATGGAGCGGTTTCTAGCAAAACATCCATTCTAGCCAACTAATAGAATAGTTATCTTGACAACCTTTGTACAAGTAATTGTCTCATCCCTTTGTCTCTATATCCGGATTGAACACGAGACATACAAGTCACACTCGTATATCCAATCCATAGTTTCTCTATCTATGGGAAAAGCCTTATTCGTGCAAATAACATCAATATCCCATATTGATTTATTTGAGTCTGGCCAGACATTCTATAAGAACTATCCCTCGAGTGGACTAGGATATTTGCTCCCGTTATGTGGGAGGGACAAATTCTATCTACGCCCACTACGATATCTAAGCTTGCTTCTTATTGTATCCAGTACACGCCTTTATAACTACCCAGTTACGGTGTAGCGTTTAACGCTACCAAAATCACAATAATCCACAACTAGAATATCTAGTGACTTCAAGTCTAAGGATGACAATACCATTGCACCGCGAGAAGCGCTTGTGACTCAACATAACGTGTATGTAGCCTTCTCGGAGATGGGTCAATCCAGTGCAACATTCCCTAATGCACACCTATGTGTTGGATCGTGATATCTCCATATCAATCCAACCCCATACTAGTCTATAGATGATTGTCCCTTGATCATTATACTTGACTAGGGATATTTTAGATAAACAACACAATTGTAAATCCAAGGACTTCATTATATTAAATATCCAATAAATAATAAATGAATTTCTAGCCACAAATAATTCATACTAAACTAGATTGCCTCTAGGGCATCTATTCCAACAGTCTCCCACTTGCACTAGAGCCAATCTGGCGCATCTCGTATGCCCATACTCCTAGTGTGCCCTTCATGTTTCCACTGCGTGAGCGGCTTTGTAAGCGGATCTCACAGATTCTCATCTGTAGGAATCTTGCATATCCGAACGTCTCCTCTATCGATAATATCTCTAATCAGATGAAACTTCCTGAGCATGTGCTTGGACTTCTGGTGCGATCTTGGTTCCTTTGATTGCGCGATCGCCCCAGTGTTGTCGCAAAACAACTCGAATGGATCCGCAATGCTAGGGACCACACCAAGTTCAGAAACAAACTTTCTGATCCAAACAGCTTCCTTTGATGCGCCATTTGCAGCAATGTACTCAGCCTCTGTTGTAGAATTAGCCACCGTCTCTTGCTTGGAACTCTTCCAGCTCACCGCTGCTCCATTCAGGCAAAACACATATCCCGACTGTGATCTAAAGTCATCTCAGTCGGTTTGGAAGCTTGCATCAGTGTAACCCCTTACACGCAACTCTTCCTCACCGCCAAATATAAAGAAAGCATCCTTAGTTCTTCTCAAGTACTTTAGGATGTTCTTGACTGCAATCCAGTGACTCTCACCCGTATTGGATTGGTATCTGCTTGTCATACTCAAGGCATATGACACATCTGGTCTAGTACATAACATGTCGTACATGATAGATCCTATGGTCGAGGCATAGGGAATTCTACTCATGCGTTCCTTCTCAATCTCATTGGAGGGACAACCACTCTTCGAAAGAGTGATTCCATGTGACATGGGCAAGAATCCCTTCTTGGAATCTTGCATGTTGAACCGTTTCAACACCTTGTCAATATATGTACTTTGACTTAGGCCTAGCAACCTCTTAGATCTATCACTATAGATCTTTATATCGAGTATATAGGCTGCTTCCCCTAAGTCCTTCATTGAGAAACACTTCCCTAGCCAATCTTTAACAGATTGCAGCATGGGAACGTCGTTTCCAATGAGTAGTATGTCATCCACATACAAGACCAGAAAAGCTACAGAGCTCCCACTAACCTTCTTGTAGACACAAGACTCATCTTCGTTTCTGATGAAGCCAAACTCTTTGACCACTTCATCGAAACGTCGATTCCAACTCCTAGAAGCTTGCTTCAATCCATAAATGGATCGTTGCAGTTTACAGACTTTGTTGGCTTGCTTTGGATCCTCAAAACCCTCCAGCTGTATCATATACACGTCCTCGAGGAGATTCCCATAAAGGAATGCTGTTTTGACATCCATCTGCCAAATCTCATAGTCGCGGTATGCTGCAATCGCAAGTAGGATTCGGATGGATTTGGTCATAGCGACTGGTGAAAAGGTTTCATCATAGTCAATACCATGAATCTGTCTGAATCCTTTAGCCACCAATCGGCCCTTATAGGTAATCACATTACCATCCATGTCGATCTTCTTCTTGAAGACCCACTTGCACCCTATAGGCCGCGCCCCATCGGGTGGTTCCACCAAAGTCCATACTTTGTTGTTATACATGGATTCCATCTCGGATCTCATGGCTTCCAGCCACTTCTGAGAGTCAGGGCCATTCATGGCCTCCTCATAGGTAGTAGGCTCATCAACTATGAGCATCGTGTCACCGGAATCGGTCACGAGAAGTCCATACCTCTCGGGTTCCTGGCGCACTCTACTAGATCTACGAAGCTCTTATGTTACCTGAACAGGTTGCTCCACAACTGCTTGTGGTTCCTGTTCATGTTCCATAATCGGTTCAGTGATTTGTGGTTCTTGAACCTCTTCAAGTTCTACATTCCTCCCACTTGCTTCTTTAAAGACAAACTCTCTTTCTAGAAACACGCCGGTCCGAGCAACAAACACTTTGTTCTCGGTTGGATTGTAGAAGTAGTATCCCTTAGTTTCCTTAGGGTACCCCACAAATTTACACTTATCCGATTTAGGCCCTAGCTTGTCTGATTGTAAACGTTTTACATAGACATCGCAGCCCCAAATCCTCATGAACGACAGTGTGGGACGCCTCCCACTCCACATCTCATATGGTGTCTTCATGACTGATTTAGATGAAACACGGTTAGTGGTGAAAGCTGCACTTAATAGAGCGTAGCCCCAAAATGATAATGGAAGATCGGTTTGACACATCATAGATCGAACCATATCCAATAGGGTTCGATTCCTCCTCTCGTACACGCCATTCCATTGTGGCTTTCCGGGTGGAGTGAGTTGGGACACGATCCCACACTCTCTAAGATAGTCGTCAAACTCTCGAATCAAGTATTCTCCTCCACGATCCGATCGTAGAGCCTTGATACTTTTGCCAAGTTGCTTCTCTACTTCATTCTTGAATTCTTTGAACACTTCAAAGGATTCGGATTTTGCCCTCATAAGGTACACAAATCCATATCTACTGTAATCATCAGTAAATGTAATGAAGTAGACATAACCACCCTTGGCCGGCGTAGCAAATGGCCCACACACATCGGTATGTATGAGCGCCAATTGCTCTCTAGTCCTCTCACCTTTCTTATTGAAAGGGGACTTTGTCATTTTTCCCAATAAACAAGCTTCACATGTCTCATATGATTCAAAATCAAATGAGTCTAGTAATCCATCCTTATGGAGTCTAGATACACGTTTCTCATTTATGTGGCCTAAACGACAGTGCCATAAATAAGCTGGATTTAAATCATTTATTTTAATCCGCTTGGTATTAATGTTGTAGACAGGATTGCTTAGATCAAGGACATAAAGTCCATTAAATAATTGCGCACTAAAATAGTGAATATTATTTAAATAAAAGGAACAACAATTGTTCTTTATTGAAATAATAAAACCATCCTTGTCCAAACAAGAAATAGAAATAATGTTTCTGCTCATAGCAGGCACAAAATAGCAATTATTTAATTCTAAAACTAATCCTGACGGCAGAGATAGCTCGCACACGCCTATGGCCAACGCAGCAACCTTTGCTCCATTCCCAACGCGCAGATCTACCTCTCATTTAGCCAATCTTTTACTTCTCTTTAGATCCTGCATATTTCGACAAATATGAGATCCACATCCAGTATCTAATACCCATGATGTAGAGACAGTTAAATTGACATCTACAACAAAAATACTTGGTGGTGGTGGAATCACTATTCCAAGCCTCTTGTCCTCCAGATATTTTGGGCAGTTCCTCCTCCAGTGTCCAGGCTGACTGCAATAGTGACACTCACCTTTAGTCACACCTTTGGCAATGCCACCAACAGGCTTAAGGGCAGGTTCCTTGGACTTGGAAACTGACTTGCCTTTGCCCTTGGAGGAAGAGGCAAACCTTTTGCCCTTTCCTTTCTGTACCATCATAATGGCCTTGCTATTACCCTTGTTGATGCTCTGTTCAGCCGTCCTCAACGTATTGAGCAAATCTGGCAGTGGTTTCACGATCTCGTTCATGTTATAGTTCATGATGAACTGTCCATAACTCTCGGGCAACGATTGCAACACGAGATCGGTTGCCAACTCTTGGCCGACCGGGAACCCTAGTCGGGCGAGATTCTCCAAATACCCGATCATACGGAGTACATGGGGTCCCACCGGGTTCCCTTCAGCCAGATGACACTTGAACAGTGCCTTAGAGACCTCATACCTCTCTACCCTCGCCTGCTCTTGGAAGAGCTGCTTCACATGCTCGATCATATCGACAACATTCATGTTTTCGTGTTGCTTCTGAAGCTCAGAAGTCATGGTGCAAAGCATAAGGCAGGCCGCATCATTAGCGTCCTCAACACGCTTTTGATACGCCTTTAGGGCAGCAGGTGTTTGGTTCTCTGGACCTTCTGGAACATGCTCCTCTATTGCGTACAGTTTCTTCTCTTGCTTGAGAACAATTCTCAAGTTTCTGTACCAATCATGAAAGTTGGTTCCAGAGAGCTTGTCCTTCTCAAGGACAGATCGTAGGGAATGTTGTGAACTCGATGAGTTGTTTGCCATTTGGAATTCCACAAAAAGGAAAATACGCAAGTTTTAGTATTTGTGAATTTTTGACTATATTCAATAATGGCTTGTTTATCAAATATAGCTCCCACTATTTTTCTACGGATTAATAACCCTCAAGATATTAATGCGGAAAATTTCATTATATTTTTTAGTGGGCCAAGATCCATCTTTCATCTCCTTATGAGCTTGCTTTGGCAAGTCATCCATAATTTGACTACTTTAAATAGGAAGAATTCCAATTGCATCCAATATGCAACTCTTGGTTCAATTGGGCAAATAACTCCTTATTTATCCATCCATATGGATAATCCCAACTGATTGCCTCTAGGTTTCTTAATCAAAATTAATAGCCTAGTTGTGTTCAACCTCTTATCTAAACAATTGCACATTGTTACGTGCCATCGCATTCCATCATTATGAACCGAGTCGCCATGCTTTGGCACGCACGAACTTGATAAATAATGATGATAATGAGTGTTTAAATAACGAGAAGGCAAGAACACAATATTTGAACTTTTGAGGGATTTTTCAATTCAATTTTAATTGTTTTGTTGATCAATATCAACTAATCTATCTATTTGAGTTTGGGCACAACTCCAAATAATAGATCCGGGTTGTCTAATTATCTTATTATCCTAATTGCATGCATCATCCATACACCAACCACACTATAATAAGACAATAAAATAAACAACCACAAAACAGAAATTAAACGTGATGTGGATATGGCCTTTTTCTAGACTAAGATAATTCCAAGCCAATGGAATTATCTATGAACCCTAAACAAACACATCTCCATTCGTCTTGATCTCTTGGTCCATCCTTCATAGTCATGCTCCATGCTCCATGCTCCATCTTTTGTGGCTTCTTTGGCTTTGGGCTTCTTTTCTTCAATCTTGGCTAACAATCTACTTTATCTAGCACTAGCTAACTTCTATACTAAATAAAATAAATCTCACAAGTTGAGAAAAAAAATGGCACGCAGGCCATAAAACCCTAATTAATTATTACAAATAATTGATCAGCTCGCAGGCCGTAAAACCAAACCACAAAATTAAACATCCACATAAAACCACATCCTAAGGCCATATCCAATCACCATGCGATTTGCACATAAACAGTTAAAATCCAATTTTAACGTGCTTGGTCAATTTTAATTGATTTTAGGATTTCTAGGGTTAAAACGGTCCATGGGCCCAACAATCAAATTGTCCGGGCCCAATAAGATGAACCACAAGGCCCTAGGGCCGGCCCGTCCCAAAACCCACAAGCCTAGGCCGCGGGTTAGGGCCGCCCGGCCCCTAGGGCGGCCAATCTTGGGCGGCAAGCAAGAGGGGCGGTCCCCTATGGGGCCGAACCTCCTTATGGGAGTTGTTTCCAAAACAACTCCCTTGCTTGGTGCCCAAGTTTGGTTGTTTCCTTGTTTTGGAAGAACTCCTTCTTCCCCAAGGATGCCCAAACCCTAGATCTAAGATCCTAAAATTTCTCAAACTCACCAATTCATGCATCCAATGCAAAAATTGGATCTTGTTATGATTAATTATTGACAAATTGCATCCCATGCTTGATTTGTCTTGTTTTATGCGATAAACAATCAAATTAAGGTGTAAAACAACTAAAACGTAACACATAAACCACGTTTATGCTCTACGACCTGTGACTCTGATACCACTGTAGGATTTTGATTCATGGAGCGCAACGGAAACACAAACAATCATAAAACCATGCAAAACCCTCCAAGGATCACAAGTCAAGAGACATAACGATGGTAAAGGAAGAAATCAATAACACACCTTAGGGTTCTCCTTTGATGACTTCAAACGCGAATTGTGTCACGTTCTCTATGGTTGATCCACGCCTAGAGTTGATCCTAGAATCTCCCAAGTCCTTGGTGCTAGCCCGGAAGAGGAAGAGGAAGAAGAATCATGCAAAACGAGACCCAAAGGAGGGCTCTCGGCCTCCTTGTGGCCGACGGGGACGGGCGGCGGGCTAGGGGGCGTTCGGCTCCTCTAGCTTGTTGCTCTCTCTCCTTTTGTTATCTCCCACTCTTGTTATGTTCAATAATGAGCATAAGTTGTGGGAAGGAAGGAAGGAAGGTCCTTTATATAGTCCAACAACTCCTTGCCAACTACCTAAAGGACTTATTCTAGTCCTACTAGAATTCAATTTAGTCCCTTCCTTGCAAATTAGTCCCTACTAAGTTTGCAAGGTTTTGCGAAGTGATCCTTCTAATTAATTAATCCAATTAATTAATTCCCAAATCTAGTTCAACTCTATATAGCGTGTGACCCCATAGGTTCTATCTAGTTGGTAGCAACTATTTGCTAATATGGAGCGGTTTCTAGCAAAACATCCATTCTAGCCAACTAATAGAATAGTCATCTTGACAACCTTTGTACAAGTAATTGTGTCATCCCTTTGTCTCTATATCCGGATTGGACACGAGACATACAAGTCACACTCGTATATCTAATCCATAGTTTCTCGATCTATGGGAATAGCCTTATTCGTGCAAATAACATCAATATCCCATATTGATTTATTTGAGTCTGGCCAGACATTCTATAAGCACTATCCCTCGAGTGGCCTAGGATATTTGCTCCCGTTATGTGGTAGGGAAAAATTCTATCTACGTCCACTACGATCTCTAAGCTTGCTTCTTATTGTATCCAGTACACGCCTTTATAACTACCCAGTTACGGTGTAGCGTTTAACGCTACCAAAATCACAATAATCCACAACTAGAATATCTAGTGACTTCAAGTCTAAGGATGACAATACCATTGCACCGCGAGAAGCGCTTGTGACTCAACATAACGTGTATGAAGCCTTCTCGGAGATGGGTCAATTCAGTGCAACATCCCCTAATGCACACCTATGTGTTGGATCGTGATATCTCCATATCAATCCAACCCCATACTAGTCTATAGATGATTGTCCCATTGATCATTATACTTGACTACGGATATTTTAGATAAACAACACAATTGTAAATCCAAGGACTTCACTATATTAAATATCCAATAACTAATAAATGAATTTCTAGCCACAAATAATTCATACTAAACTAGATTGCCTCTAGGGCATCTATTCCAACACTTCCGTCATTAATTAGGATACGCAACCGAATCGTCGTAGCCTTTAGTAGGGTAATTGATTGTTACCTCTTTTCAAGGCGTAAGTGATTGACACTTACCCCTTTTTCAAGCTTTGCTGACTCAGCTAGAATTTTTAAGGGTCTCCGTCGGGTCTATATAAACCCTGCTTTCCACTGCTTGGGTCTTTCATCCCAAAATGTGGCTTGCCATGAGTCCCTACGAGTGCTGGCTTCATTGCTTGTCTTTCTTTGATTCATGGCAACTCCAAGTTGTAATACCTGAGTTTGTGCTTTGTGCCATAGAAATAGCTTCCAAGATCTTCTTTACGAGGCTTATTGATCTTTATAACCATCATCGCACATAATGTGTCATGCTTGCTCGAAGAATTTTCTTCGTCTATTATGTTTGCAGGTCATGTTTCCGGCCGCCTCCCGATGAGGTGCAGCGCCGTACTTACCTTACTACCGATTCGTGATGAACGGCGGATTTCTCCTCTAGCTTTCCCGGAGGAGGATCATTCGCCACCATGTTCTTGAAATCGGGGTGGCGAGCCATTGTGCTCGTCTCCGTGGACAAGGAGCCTTTTGCCCTAGGAGTTGCTGCTTGCCTGTCCTTCGCCGGAACAGGTGGTTCCTCAGGCACATCTCTTGGGGTGTTGATCAGACAGAGGCCTTGTCAGATCCTGGGATCTTGAACATAGCGTCGCATAGGTCTTGTAGCGTTAGTAGGCCGTTCGTTTTATAGGAACACCCTACTTGCTACAGATCTTTGGTCGTAGCTCATTGTATCGCATAGCTTCTGTTAGGACCAGTAGGTCGATCCTTTTTTAGTAAGGATTCCCCCGATGTGTAACTTCCGCTTGTAGGCTGCTATTTAGATGCATTGTAAGCCATGTTGGCTGTATAACTAGCTTGGTCTGAGCTTTTCTCTTGTAAGCTGCTATCTAGGCAGATAATTTGTAAGTCATTTTGACTCATAATAATAAATCGCTTTGTTTGATTTGATGTTCTTGTTACAACAAATTGCAACTTTCGCGTGCATATTGGCAAGCTTCACTTTTTTTTGTAATGTCAAATTCGCATTGTTCTATCGCTACGTTTTGCTATCCAGCAGATAGATTCGCAGGTTAAGAATCATTTATGAGAACTGCTGCTTTAACAGGCGAGTTTTCAGAACTTTTTGAGATCGCATTTGCATAGCTTTGCTATCTTGGCAGATAGGCTTGAGAATCTCTTAAGATAGGACTCAAGTGCGGCTGCTATCTCGGGAGATAGGTTTTTGTAGATCACTTAAGATCATATTCGCATAATGCTGCTATCATGGTAGATAGGCTTAAGGATTACTTAAGATCATATTCGCATAGGCTGCTATCATGGCAGATAGGCTTAAAAGATCACTTAAGATCGTAGTGCTGCTATCATGGCAGATAGGCTTAAAAGATCACTCAAGATCTTACTCGCATAGGATGCTATCATGGCAGATAGGCTTAAAAGATCACTTAAGATCGTATTCGCATAGGCTGCTATCACGGCGGATAGGCTTGAAGATCACTTACGATCATATTCGCATAGGCTGCTATCACGGCGGATAGGCTTGAAGATCACTTAAGATCATATTCGCATAGGCTGCTATCACGGCGGATAGGCTTGAAGATCACTTAAGATCATATTCGCATAGGCTGCTATCACGGCGGATAGGCTTGAAGATCACTTAAGATCGTACTTTCATAATCTTTTGCTATTGAGAAATGATGAAATAAATAAAGCAATAAAGGCAGCTGAAATCATAAAGTTCTTCCCATTTGGGAGAAGTCTTTTTATTATAAAATACTCTCATATGGGAGAGGTGAGATTACAATTCCCTCGTATGGGAGAGAAGATGCACGAATTTTAGCAATACAGAGCATAAAGTAGACGTTGTAATCTAACGCATATAATGAGAGGAGTTAAGGATAATACTTCTTAATCCAGCGCATGTTGACTGAGCTTGGGGTTGAGGTCGTCCCACGTAGCCTTTGTATGTTGCAGTAGCCACTATCAAAGACTTCTGTGACTTCAAAGGGTCCTTCCCAGTTGGCTGCGAATTTCGGATGAGCCGCCTCTCGCCTGCAGTGGTCTGATGCGCGCAAGACCAAATCTCCAACTGCGAAATCTCGACGTTGGACTGTTTTGTTTTACGCGCGAGCGATCCTTTCCTGGTATCGTTTGTTAGTCCTTTTAGCTTGCTCCCGCTTCTCTTCTAGCAGGACCAAGTCATGATCGCGTTGATTGTCGTATAATGCATGGAAAGGCAGTCTTGCGGAGTTGACTTTTACCTCCGCGGGTACTACAGCTTCAGCACCATAACATAGAAGGAATGGGGAGACTCCTGTGGGAGTCCTTGGAGAAGTCCGATAGGCCCACAAGGCTACGTTCAAAGAATCAGCCCATTTCTTGCGGTCATCCGCCACCATCTTGCTCAAGATTCTTAACAACGTCTTGTTGGTTGCTTCCGCTTGACCATTCCCTTTCGGATAGTAAGGAGTAGAACATATCTGCCTTATGTTGTACTCTGCTAGTTTCGCAGCTACCTGGCGATTGACAAAGGGAGTGTCATTATCCGAGAGAATGGTGTTTGGAATTCCGAACCTGCATATGATGTTCTCTTGGATGAAATGGACCACGGCTAGCGCATTTGCTGTCTTTAGTGGTATGGCCTCTACCTACTTGGTGAACAACTCGGTCGCGGTGAGAATGAACTGATTCCCGTGCGAGGTTGGTCAGATGGGGCCAACAAAATCCAAAGCCCAAGTATGGAACGGCCATGGTGTTCCCAACGCATGTAGATCTACAGCAGGCGCATGCACTAGGTTACCTTTGAATTGGCATTCCTGGCACCGTCTTACTTTAGTGCGACAATCTGCTTCCATGGTGGGCCAGAAGTAACCGACCGAGAGGAGCTGTCTGCATAACTTCGCACCTCCCTGATGTTCCACTTGATGAGAGAGGTCCATCACCTCTTGTGCTTCTTTGCTGTCTAGACATCGTAGCAGGTTACCCTCGTGGCCCCTTCGCCAAAGCATATTTTCTTGCACCACATACCGTGCTGCTTTTCTATTTAGTTTCTCGGCTTCTTTTCTCGACTCAGGCACAATACCTTGCGTGAGAAAGTCAAAGAGTGGCTTCCTCCAATCCACATCATCATCGGTCAGAGCAATTGATAAAGAGTCCTTGATCAGTGCTCAACTTTCGCAATTTCCCTGGACCAATGCTGCGGCCATTGACATGTCCGGCCAGTGAATCCCATACCTTTGGGCTTTCCGATAGATTGACACCTCACTTTCCCCACAAGCATGTTGGTGAATCTTCTCTAACAGCGCTTGTCCTTCCTGCTCCGAGACACATCGCATGAGTATTCCGCCAGGGCCTTTGTAGTAGATGGTGTTGTCATGTATGCAATACCCCTTTGTGGATGCCCAATTCTCGTTGCTCGTGCCTTCTGCGATGGCACGCAAGATTAACTTTCTCCAGTCCGCATCATCTATGCATTCATCGTCGCACGCGTCCTCCGTCAACGCCGAGGATGTTCGCACTTCAATCGAGGGACATTTATCCGCACTAACCTTGGATACCAAGGTAGCTAAAGCATCAGCATGCCTATTGTCTGCTCTGGGTTTGTGCTCGTACCTGACATCGCAGAACTGCTGCACCAGTTTTTGTACCAAGGTCTGGTAGGGCAATAAGTTTATCTCCTTCAAACCATACTCGCCCGAGGCTTGTTTGACGATTAGCTTGGAGTCTCCCATCACCGTCAAGTTGCTTACCTCTAGTGCCCTTGCTGCGCGAAGACCTGCAATGAGAGCTTCATACTCTGCTTCGTTTTTGGTGACTGCGAAGTCAAGCTTTGCTGACATCTGTATGACCTCTCCATGTGGTTTAGTCAAGACTATCCCAATGCCTCCACCTTTCCTCGTTGACGAACCATCGAAATGGAGCGTCCAGTAGGGCAAATCAACTGCGTAGATTTCAGGTCCCTCCAGTTCTTCCTCAATCACAGGCTCATGACTGTTATCAGGGAACTGTGCTAGCAAATCCACCACCGCTTGCGACTTGATTGCCCGGGGTCGAACACATGTGATGTCATATTGAGAAATGGTCATATACCATTTTGTCAATCTTCCTCCAGGAGTAGTGTGAGTCAGAAGATACCGTATAGGATCACTCTTTGTGACCACTACCACTTTGTGCGAAGCAAAATAGTGCTTTAACTTTTCTATTACAAAGAATAGGGAAAGGCAATGGCGTTCGATTTCCGTGTACCTTGATTCTGCTGGCTGCACTATGCAAGAAATGTAGTAGATCGGCCTTTCTTGCCCCTCATACTCCTGAGCCAGGAGTGCCCCTATAGACCTCCTTGTTGACGTCAAGTACAACAAGAGTGGTGATCCGAGCTGAGGTGCGATCATTACCTTTGACGATTTCAACAGGTCCTTTAGCCTTCCAAACGCAGCTTCGTGCTCCGTAGTCCAGTTATATAGAGCGTCCTTCTTGAGAAGATCGCTGAAACAGAAGGTGATTTCGGCGATCGCTGGGATGAACCTTCGCACGTAGGATAGCTTTCCCAAGAATTTCTTCAAGGTACTTTGGTTGTGCGGCGCCGTCATGCTAGTGATTGCCGATACTTTCGCAGGATCAGGCTCTATTCCTTGGCGATGTACCACACATCCCAAGAATTTCCCCGATGTTACTCCGAATGCACACTTCATGGGATTCATCTTTAATTGAAAGCTTCTGCATCTGTTGAACACTTTCCGCAAGTCCCCCAGGTGGTCTGCCTCTTCCTTGGATTTGACAACTAAATCGTCCACGTAGAACTCTACTTCCTTGTGCATCATGTCATGAAACAGGGCCATCATGGCTCGCTGATAAGTTGCGTATGCGTTCTTGAGGCCAAAAGGCATAACCGTGTAATTGAATACTCCCACCGGAGTGATGAACGCGGTTTTCCGTGCATCTTCGGGATCCATCTTGATTTGGTTGTACCCGCTGAAGTCGCCCATGAAGCTGAACATGCGATGACCCGCGGTCGAATCAATAAGCAGGTCGATGTTGGGAAGTGGAAAATCATCTTTTGGGAAGAAACGATTAAGGTCCCGGAAATCCACGCAAATGCGAAGCTGCCCATTCTTCTTCACCACAGGCACAATGTTAGCCAACCATGTAGGATGGTGATTCGGCTCGATGAACTTGGCATTGAGAAGTTTGACAACTTCCTGCTTGATCTTAACGTTAAGCTCCGGTCTAAAGCTTCTCGTGCTCTGCTTTACCGGTTTGGATCCCGGGATCACATCTAACCGGTGCATGGTGATGCTCGTGTCCAGACCAGGCATTTCATCGTATTCCCATGCGAACACGTCTTTGTACTCAGTCAGAAGTTGTAGCAATCTTTCTTCCTCCTCCCCTGTGAGATCCGCACTTAGAAAGACTGGCCTCTTCTTTTCTTCGCTCGGGCTTAGGATTACCTCCTTCAACTCCTGCTTTTGCGGCCTGGGTTTGTCCTCCATGCATTCGAGTGCTTCTTTTAGCTTCGCCTCTAAAACACTTGGCGTAGGTTTGTCTGGTTCCGTAACCTGCTCGATTTGATTGATTTGCTCAGGCATATACCCATGCTCGCGTGAGGACACCCCCGCGCACCTTCATATGCGATAGCATTTCTTTACGTTGGCGTAGAAACTCTCGATCTCCTTGCCTTCAGGATCATGTTTTGCTATCCTTTTCATAGTATACACGTTCTTTCGCTGGTAGGCAATCCGCGGCACCTCTTCTCGCGTAGGCGGCTTTTCCTTGGCTTCCTCTCTTGTCACCATTACTCCTGCGGGTGACTGATCTTTGATGTCCTCCCATCGGGGCAAAGGAGTGGGGTTGAACGGTCCCGGCGTTTGCTCATCTGCCATCTCAGTGAACCATACCGCCTCACTGAGATGCGCTTCATTCATGTTTAAAAGGATTTATCGAAGCTGGTATCTCAACTATTCTTTCATTCCAGATAGCTTTCATCACTTGGTGAGCTGTTGAAGGGACAGCATCAAAGCGATGAATCCAGGCCCGGCCTATAATCATGTGATACGTAGTGTTCGCATCTATGACATAGAATTTTGTTGAACACTTAATTTTGCCGATCTGGACACCCAGACGGATCCATCCTATCGTCATTCTAGAGTCGCTTCCGAATCCCATCAGCGGGGATGGAAGCTTTACGATCTTGTGCTCTGGAATTCCTGCTAATTTCAGAGAGTGGAGCGAGACAACGTTAACTGCCGCTCCTCCATCGACGAACGCTCTTTTGAACTCCACACCATTGATAATTGCTGTTACATACAGAGGCTTCTGGTGGCTCGCATCTCTCTTCTTGTCGCTTGCGGAGAAGGTTATGACCTTTTCTGTAGAGCGAGATGCCCTGACAACCTTTCCATTGGAGACTACGATATCCTCCTCGTAATCTTCTGCTATCCTCAGGATCGCCTTCGTCATCTCCTTCCGGCATTTCTCTGAGAAGTTCATCTCATCGAAGAATCTACTGAACCCGTGCGACCCCTTCATCCGATCAGCACGTTCGTCCTCCGTGTCTATACTATAATCCTCGTCGTTGTGGATCTCAGCAATGATGGGTAGACCATCCTCCGCAACCTCTTCAAGGTCCACAATCGAGATCATGGCGACCTCTTTGCCTTTCGACTCTTGCTCCGCATGGGCAGGCAGTGGATTGTTTCGCACGTCCTGCCTTTGATCGCTGACAATCAATTCGCCATTTTTCATCTTTTGGCTTACCATGATCCTGAGCTTCTTGCAGTCAGCCGTGGGGTGCATGACCTTCCCGTGACATTCGCACCACTTCGGATCCCTCACCATCTCCTTGGAGGGTGCCCTTTCGAGCGGCGGCACACCATCCTTACGCCATTGTCGGCACAGGTCGCTCGCTTCCTCTACCAAACATGGCAGAGGTGGCGCATCGAAGTTCACTACCTTTGGCTTCTTTTGGGGCGAGACCGTATTCACTTCAGCCTCACGTCCTCTCTTGTAGCTGAATCTCCCAATTTTGAAAGTGAACCCGCTCGGGGATCTCTCAGGGGCGTTCCTCTTTTTCTGCCTCTCCACTATAGGCTCGATATTCTTCGTGCATTCGATCAGCTTCGAAAATGTAGGTGTTTGCAGGTTGATAAGCATACCTTTGTACTCGTCTCGCATGCACTGCAGGCATAACTCCACGAGTCTGCTCTCGAGTATCACATCTTTGCATTCCAAGGACTTGGCCCTGAACTTCTTGATGAATGTTATTCCATCCTCCTCGCGCTTCTGGTACATCCGCGAGAGATGAATCATTGTCACATTTTCCTCCATCTGGAAGAACTTAGTGTAAAACTTCTGGACCATATCGTCCCAGGTCTTCACGGATCCAGCCTCCAGTGTCCTATACCACTTGTAGGCTACGTTCCCCAAGGATTTCGGGAATTCGCGCATCAACAACTTAGGATCAGCCCCGTACGGCCCCATTACATCAATGAAGCGCATGGCATGCTCATGGGCGTTCCCATTGACATCTTCGAACTTGTTCCATTTAGGAGCCTTGTACCCGGCAGGGTTAGGCATGAGGTAGATCTCCCGTGGAATAGGTGGATCGTTGTCAAGCTTCGGGATGATGGTGTCGACGAACGATTGGTGAGCCAGAATGGTTTCTATGCGCCGTTGCAGCGACGTCGTACACTCCGGAGCACTTCCCTCAGCAGCAGGAGGAGGGGTTGCCGCAGGCGGAGGCGACACATATGTCGCGGGAGGCTAGGAACATATTGTGAGTTCACGTTGCCCCACGTTGCCGAGGGAGGAGGCAAGGGGTATTGTGAGGCTGGATTAGGTACCAAAGTTGGAGGTTGAGGAGTGTGAGTAGCAAGAGGCAACATTTGAGTCGTTGGCCCCTGAATTGAGGGTAACTGCGTAGTTGGTGGTGGAGTTTGCAGGTTAGGATTGGGTGGTGTGGTTGACACTCCCAATCCTTGAGTGGTGGAGGTTCCTCCTCCCTGAGAGACGGTGGTGGCTGGTGCGGGATTTGGGGCGAAAGTCCCCAGGATAGCCATTATCCGTTCCAGCTGTGCAAATTGAGCTTTGAGAGCCTTCGCCTGGTTCTGGATGGTGGCGTCCAAGGCCTCTAGCGTCGGAGCTTCTCCGGTGGCTGTAGGAGTACGGCGGGCCTCCTCTCCCGAGGTGGTCTCCGTGGAAGGCGATCTGTTACTGACATCATCTTCATGAGACATGGTTGCTTGCAATGGTAAGTTCACGTCGGGTTCACCAAAATGTGTACAAGAGAATAGAAATGGCACAGGAAGTGTTGGGTTGTGTGTAGGGAGAGAGTAAGGCAATAGTACTGTGTGAGAGAGAGAGACAGGATTTTGGCAGAGCTTTCGCGTATCTCGGGTCGTCCTCCTTGTATGGAAGGGTTAACGTCCTATATATATAACGGAGAATGTGACCGTTTCAGTGTGGTTAATGCGCCCATCAATGGCGGCTTAATTAGCTTAACCACAACGGCACGTTCGTCCGCGTATATAGGGACCGTTACAGCACGTTGTCCGTGTATACCGGAACTGTTATGGGGTTGACCGGGTTTGACCGGTTTGACCGGGTCTATGAAGCTCGTGCCATAAATCTTTTAAAAGCAATTACTAGGGGTCGCGTGCGGGCTTGGTTGTTGCTCGCACGCGACAGGACTTACTCTAGCCTCCAAACCACTAAGTCCCTACAAGTCCCGTGCGGTGGTATGCGAGGGCCCTGTCTCGCAGCCCCCACGTGGATCGGCGCAGCTGGTGATCCAGTGTGTGTGGAGCACATTATGGTGTGCTGGATGATGGCCACATGGCTAAGATCTTCTTGTCCAGAAAGCACTATCTACAATTGGCAAACGGCTGAGTAAGCCAACACCCATAGCACGTAAACAGATTATGAGACATATGACAGTAATAGCGTGTTCGCTGATAATAAATATCACATATGTGAGGGAATAACGTTCTCGTTGATTTGGTGTGTCAAACTCCGTGACGATCTCAAATTTCGTATTCCGACCCAAAGATGTGGTCCATCTCGGGAAATCACTATTAATAGCAATTCACAAAATTACTTTAACCTCAAGATATCTCATCGATATGAATCGAGTTCAGAAGTTCATTTTAGTAACTAGTTGATACGGGGCGTGACCATATCCAATCCAAAACCGTTTTCTCATATGTGCAAAAGAACTACCACATAACCATAACTCAATCACATGAGGTTCGCATCACAACGTCTCATAACCATAACTAATCAAAAGGAGGTTAGAGCCTCATAATATCATAACAGTAACCAATCACAATATGTCAGAAATGTATCGTATCAGGGATATGGCACAAACCCACGCACAACAGCTTCAACTTTACATAATTACGAATTTTCTTTCAAGATGTAAAATCGATTAGGGAGTTCCAAACCAAAGCCGGTATGGCACAAAATAATAATCGATGTACGATTGAGAGAGATATTCAGATTTGACCAATAAGTGAGCAGTGTGCTACTCTTGGATAACTGAGGCAACGATCTCAAATTTCGTACTTCCAACCCAATGACGTGGTCCGTCTTGGGATATCACAGTTAAAATATAAATTTCAAGTTATTTCACAGTAGAATTTAGATGTTCGTCTTTCGGATTCTTATTTAGATTTGGATACCAATTTCAAACGATACTTCAAGTAGAGTATTTCAAATAAAAGTAAAGAACTCAAATAAAACATATACGGTAGCATTTCACAAATAACACACGCGATACGCGAAATGAAAGAAAGACACACGAGGCTAGGCATATTAACTTACCGAAATCCAAAGCACGTCCTAGATGTCGTCTCGTCTACGAAAACGTCACCTATAAATCGGAGCTTCTAAGTTAATATACTCTCAACCAATTTATGAAGACAAACTACTCTAATATATTGTCCTAGCTCTTTTTATTTTACTCAAGAAAATATTAATTTTAACTTATTTACAAACCCAAAATATAGTTATTAATTTATTAATAATAATCTAAACAACTTAAAGAAAAACTAATTTTATAAATGAATCTGAAATTAAAAAGTACACCTATCTCCTCAAAATTTTTTGAAATGACATCTGCCTCCCCCTAAATTTCTGAAAATGTTCAATAACCCCCCCAAAATAGTTTCTGAAAATGACACTTTAACCCCCAACCAAGAACATTCAAACTAACTAATCAAAACATGGATTTAAGGCCTCAATACTATATTTTGATTGCAAATAACGATTAAGGGGAAGAATTAGAGAATACCCAGTCAAAGAATCGCGAGAAACGATGAAGAAATGGAACAGGTCGAGCTCGTCATCGACGTCGCCGGAGTTGGAGCTTCGCCGGGGCTTCTCCGGCTGTTCTTGGCCTCGGTTGAGGCCTCCTCTCGCTTGCTCGGACCTCTAGGAGGTGATTGGGACAAGTTTGGAAGGATGGATCGCCACGGTTGAGCTCCAGCGAATTTCTCGCTGGAAACTATGGAGGTCGTCGGTGGGTTCTTGGCGGCTGCTGCTTCGGGCGCTTCTTCCGCTGCTTTGACTTCCTCTGGTGGAACCGGGGAGTTCACCGGAGTATGATGAGAACAGGAGAAAGAGAGACGAAGTGATGGTGGTGGTGGGTCGTGTTTCTCGTCGGGGAACGTGGCGGTGGTGGTGGCCTTTGGCCTCGTCCACCAGCTGCTGTTGCTGCTCTTGTTGCGACCGGCAGAACAGAGAGAGAGAGAGAGATGGTGGTGGAGATATGGCAGAGAGGTGTTGGAGGTGGTGTAGGTCTCGAGGTCGGGGGTGTGTGTCGTGAAGAGAAGAAGAAGAAGATATAGAGAGAGGGGGAAGAGAGAATGACGGGGAGAGAGAGAGAGAGGGGGGTTGGAGAATGTGAGGGAGAAGTTTCGGGGAGTTGGGAGAGTTGTCAGGAGAGGTATTGTGAAATGAGAAAACATTTTTTTTATTAACAAATTTCTATTTAGCTATTAGTCTCTATAGTTTCAATCAAATACAACTACCACCCCAATTATTACTAGCTAGTGTTTTCTAAAAAATACAATCGCCTCCCCTCTAGTCTAATATTTTCGAAAATAACTGTTTAAACTTCAATAAGAATACGCAAATTATATTTTAAAAAAGTAGGGGTGTTACAGTGAGAAGAACAGAAAAGACAAATGCCAGAAGAAATAATACCTATGCTCCTTTTCAGCTCTTGAGTGGTTAACTTATCATGTCTGATAAGCCACAAACAAATTTCCATCTCTAAAACTCTTTACGTTTCCAAATATTTTTCCAACCATGATCTTTAAAAGGGTTAGAAGAAGCATCATTAAGGACCTTGTAGGCTGAAGCGACAGAGAAAACCCTAAATCAAAGCCTAGCCTAGTGATCTGGTAATGAGCTTCATCAATATTGAGCTAAAGATACAGTGTTTATAAGGTCATTAATAGCCGAGGGAAGCATATGAGAGAAGCCATTCACTAGCCAGCCACCATCATTATCCCAATAATCATGAACATAGAGTAAAAGCTCTTCCTCAGAAGGAGCTATAACAGCCATATCCACCAATCTAAACTGACCTAGCCACTGATCTACCAAGAAAAGAGTAGAACTTTCATTCTTCACATGCTTACCAAAGAATCTTTTAGTAGCATTAATGCTTTTTCTAGTATGCTTCCAAACCCTAGAATGGTAAGGCTTGACAACATTGGCAGCTAGGGGAGAACCATACCTTTGAGTTATAGCTTTAGCCCAAACAGAATCTGCACCTGAAAGACGTCTCCATCCAACTTTAGCCACATGATCATGATTAAATTTGTTCAAATTTCTAAAACCAGGACCTCCCTTTGTTGGAATAGATGCCCTAGAGGCAATCTAGTTTAGTATGAATTTATTTGTGGCTAGAAATTCATTTATTATTTATTGGATATTTAATATAATGAAGTCCTTAGATTTACAATTGTGTTGTTTATCTTAAATATCCCTAGTCCAGTATAATGATTAATGGGACAATCATCTATAGACTAGTATGGGGTTGGATTGATATGGAGATATCACGATCCAACACATAGGTGTGCATTAAGGGTAATGACGCACTGGATTGACCCATCTCCGAGAAGGCTACATACACGTTATGTTAAGTCACAAGAGCTTCTCGCGGTTCAATGGTATTGTCATCCTTAGACTTGAAGTCACTAGATATTTTAGTTGTGGATTATTGTGATTTTGGTAGCGTTAAACGCTACACCGTAACTGGGTAGTTATAAAGGCGTGTACTGGATATAATAAGAAGCAAGCTCAAAGATCGTAGTGGACGTAGATAAAATTTGTCCCTCCCACATAACGGGAGCAAATATCCTAGGCCACTCGAGGGATAGTGCTTATAGAATGTCTGGCCAGACTCAAATAAATCAATATTGGATATTGATGTTATTTGCACGAATAAGGCTATTCCCATTGATCAAGAAACTGTGGATTGGATATACGAGTGTGACTTGTATGTCTCGTGTCCAATCCGGATATAGAGACAAAGGGATGAGACAATTACTTGTACAAAGGTTGTCATGATGACTATTCTATTAGTTGGCTAGAATGGATGTTTTGCTAGAAACCGCTCCATATTAGCAAATAGTTGCTACCAACTAGATAGAACCTATGGGGTCACACGCTGGATAGAGTTGAACTAGATTTGGGAATTAATTAATTGGATTAATTAATTAGAAGGATCACCTTGCAAAACCCTGTAAACTTAGTAGGGACTAATTTGCAAGGAAGGGACTAAATTGAATTCTAGTAGGACTAGAATAAGTCCTTTAGGTAGTTGGCAATGATTTGTTGGACTATATAAAGGATCTTCCTTCCTTCCTTCCCACACTTATGTTCATATTGATCATAACTTGAGTGGGAGAGAATAAAAGGAGAGAGAGCAAGCAAGCTAGAGGAGTCGCCGCCCCCTAGCCCGCCGCCCGTCCCCGTCGGCCCCAAAGGAGGCCGAACCTCCTGTGGTTCGTCTCATTTTGCGTGATTCTTCTTCCTCTTCCTATTTGCGGGCTAGCACCAAGGAGTGGGAGATCTAGGAATCAACTCTAGGAGTGGATCAATTATAGGGAACGTGACACAATTCGCGTTTGAAGTCATCAAAGGAGAACCCTAAGGTGTGTTATTGATTTCTTCCTTTACCATCGTTATGTCTCTTGACTTGTGGTCCTTGGAGGGTTTTGCATGGTTAATTATTGTTTCCGTTGCGCATCCATGATTCAAAACCCTACAGTGGTATCAGAGCCACAGGTCGTTGAGCATAAACGTGGTTTTTATGTTACGTTTTGATAGTTTTACACCTTAAATTGATTGTTTATCGCGTAAAACAAGACAAATCAAGCATGGGATGCAATTTGTCAATAATCTATCATAACAATATCTAATTTTTGCAGTGGATGCATGAATTAGTGAGTTTGAGAAATTTTAGGATCTTAGATCTAGGATTTGGGCATCCTTGGGGAAGAAGGAGTTCTTCCAAAACAAGGAAACAACCAAACTTGGGCACCAAGCAAGGGAGTTGTTTTGGAAAAAACTCCCTATAGAGGTTCGGCCCCCCTAGAGGGACCGCCCCTCTTGCTTGCCGCCCAAGTCTTGGCCGGCCTAGGGGCCGGGGCAGCCCTAGCCCGCGGCCTTGCCGCGTGGGCTAGGGGCTGGCCGGCCCTAGAGCCTTGCGGTTCACCTTTTTTGGGCCCGGGCAATTTGATTGTTGGGCCCATGGACCGTTTTAACCCTAGAAATCCTAAAATAAATTAAAATTAACCAAGCGCGTTAAAATTGGATTTTAACTGTTTATGTGCAAATCGCATGGTGATTGGATATGACCTTAGGATGTGGTTTGATGTGGATGTTTAATTTTGTGGTTTGATTTACGGCCTGCGAGCTGATCAATTAATTGTAATAATAAATTAGGGTTTTATGGCCTACGTGCCATTTTTTTCTCAACTTGTGAGATTTATTTTATTTAGTATAGAAGTTAGCTAGTGCTAAATAAAGTAGATTGTTAGCCAAGATTGAAGAAAAGAAGCCCAAAGCCAAAACGAGCCACAAAAGATGGAGCAAGGAGCGTGGAGCATTCCACATGACTATGAAGGATGGACCAAAAGATCAAGAAACATGGAGATGTGTTTGCTTTTAGGGTTCATAGATAATTCAATTGGCTTAGAATTATCTTAGTCTAGAAAAGGCCATATCCACATCACGTTTAATTTTTGTTTTGTGGTTGTTTACTTTATTGTCTTATTATTTTGTGATTGGTGTATGGATGATGCATGCAATTAGGATAATAAGATAATTAAACAACCCGGATCTATTATTTGGAGTTGTGCCCAAACTCAAATAGATAGATTAGTTGATTTTGATCAACAAAACAATTAAAATTGAATTGAAAAATCCCTCAAAAGTTCAAATATTGTGTTCTTGCCTTCTCGTTATTTAAACACTCATTATCATCATTATTTATCAAGTTCGTGCGTGCCAAAGCATGGCGACTCGGTTCATAATGATGGAATGCGATGGCACAAGCTACTAATGTGCAACTGTTTAAATAAGAGGTTGAACACAACTAGGCTATTAATATGATTAAGAAACCTAGAGGCAATCAATTGGGATTATCCATATGGATGGATAAATAAGGAGTTATTTGCCCAATTGAACCAAGAGTTGCATAAGGGATGCAATTGGAATTGTCCCTACCTAAAGTAGTCAAATTATGGGTGACTTGCCAAAGCAAGCTCATAAGGAGATGAAACATGGATCTTGGCCCACTAGAAAATATATGGATATTTTCCGCATTAATATCTTGAGGGTTATTAATCCGTAGAAAAATAGTGGGAGCTATATTTGATAAACTAGCCATTATTGAATATAGTCAAAAATTCACAAATACTAAAACTTGCGTATTTTCCTTTTTGTAGAATTTCAAATGGCAAACAACTCATCGAGTTCACAACATTCCCTACGATCTGTCCTTGAGAAGGACAAGCTCTCTGGAACCAACTTTCATGATTGGTACAGAAACTTGAGAATTGTTCTCAAGCAAGAGAAGAAACTGTACGCAATAGAGGAGCATGTTCCAGAAGGTCCAGAGAACCAAACACCTGCTGCCCTAAAGGCGTATCAAAAGCGTGTTGAGGACGCTAATGATGCGGCCTGCCTTATGCTTTGCACCATGACTTCTGAGCTTCAGAAGCAACACGAAAACATGAATGTTGTCGATATGATCGAGCATGTGAAGCAGCTCTTCCAAGAGCAGGCGAGGGTAGAGAGGTATGAGGTCTCTAAGGCACTGTTCAAGTGTCATCTGGCTGAAGGGAACCCGGTGGGACCCCATGTACTCCGTATGATCGGGTATTTGGAGAATCTCGCCCGACTAGGGTTCCCGGTCGGCCAAGAGTTGGCAACCGATCTCGTGTTGCAATCGTTGCCCGAGAGTTATGGACAGTTCATCATGAACTATAACATGAACGAGATCGTGAAACCACTGCCAGATTTGCTCAATATGTTGAGGACGGCTGAACAGAGCATCAACAAGGGTAATAGCAAGGCCATTATGATGGTACAGAAAGGAAAGGGCAAAAGGTTTGCCTCTTCCTCCAAGGGCAAAGGCAAGTCAGTTTCCAAGTCCAAGGAACCTGCCCTTAAGCCTGTTGGTGGCATTGCCAAAGGTGTGACTAAAGGTGAGTGTCACTATTGCAGTCAGCCTGGACACTGGAGGAGGAACTGCCCAAAATATCTGGAGGACAAGAGGCTTGGAATAGTGATTCCACCACCACCAGGTATTTTTGTTGTAGATGTCAATTTAACTGTCTCTACATTATGGGTATTAGATACTGGATGTGGATCTCATATTTGTCGAAATATGCAGGATCTAAAGAGAAGTAAAAGATTGGCTAAAGGAGAGGTAGATCTGCGCGTTGGGAATGGAGCAAAGGTTGCTGCGTTGGCCATAGGCGTGTGCGAGCTATCTCTGCCTTCAGGATTAGTTTTAGAATTAAATAATTGCTATTTTGTGCCTGCTATGAGCAGAAACATTATTTCTATTTCTTGTTTGGACAAGGATGGTTTTATTATTTCAATAAAGAACAATTGTTGTTCCTTTTATTTGAATAATATTCACTATTTTAGTGCGCAATTATTTAATGGACTATATGTCCTTGATCTAAGCAATCCTGTCTACAACATTAATACCAAGCGGATTAAAATAAATGATTTAAATCCTGCTTATTTATGGCACTGTCGTTTAGGCCACATAAACGAGAAACGTGTATCTAGACTCCATAAGGATGGACTGCTAGACTCATTTGATTTTGAATCATATGAGACATGTGAGGCTTGTTTATTGGGAAAAATGACAAAGTCCCCTTTCAATAAGAAAGATGAGAGGACTAGTGAGCAATTGGCGCTCATACATACTGATGTGTGTGGGCCATTTGCCACGCCAGCCAGGGGTGGTTACGTCTACTTCATTACATTTACTGATGATCACAGTAGATATGGATTTGTGTACCTTATGAGGGCAAAATCCGGATCCTTTGAAGTGTTCAAAGAATTCAAGAATGAAGTAGAGAAGCAACTTGGCAAAATTATCAAGGCTCTACGATCGGATCGTGGAGGAGAATACTTAAGCCAAGAGTTTGACGACTATCTTAGAGAGTGTGGGATCGTGTCCCAACTCACTCCACCCGGAACGCCACAATGGAATGGCGTGTCTGAGAAGAGGAATCGAACCCTATTGGATATGGTTCAATCTATGATGTGTCAAACCGATCTTCCATTATCGTTTTGGGGCCACGCTCTATTAAGTGCAGCTTTCACCATTAACCGTGTTCCATCTAAATCAGTCATGAAGACACCATATGAGATGTGGAGTGGGAGGCTTCCCACACTGTCGTTCATGAGGATTTGGGGCTGCGATGTCTATGTAAAACGTTTACAATTAGACAAGCTAGGGCCGAAATCGGATAAGTGTAAATTTGTGGGGTACCCTAAGGAAACTAAGGGTGACTACTTCTACAATCCAACCGAGAACAAAGTGTTTGTTGCTCGGACCGGCGTGTTCCTAGAAAGAGAGTTTGTCTATAAAGAAGCAAGTGGGAGGATTGTAGAACTTGAAGAGGTTCAAGAACCACAAGTCACTGGACCGATTATGGAACATGAACAGGAACCACAAGCGGTTGTGGAGCAGCCTGTTCAGGTAACACAAGAGCTTCGTAGATCTAGTAGAGTGCGTCAGGAACCCGAGAGGTATGGACTTCTCGTAACCGATTCTGGTGACACGATTCTCATAGATGATGAGCCTACTACCTATGAAGAGGCCATGAAGGGTCCAGACTCGCAGAAGTGGCTAGAAGCCATGAGATTCGAGATGGAATCCATGTATACCAACAAAGTATGGACTTTGGTGGAACCACTCGAAGGGGCGCGGCCCATTGGGCGCAAGTGGGTCTTCAAGAAGAAGATCGACATGGATGGTAATGTGATTACCTATAAGGGCCGATTGGTGGCTAAAGGATTCAGACAGATTCATGGTATTGACTATGATGAAACCTTTTCACCAGTCGCTATGACCAAATCCATCTGAATCCTACTAGCGATTGCAGCATACCACGACTATGAGATTTGGCAGATGGATGTCAAAACGGCATTCCTTTATGGGAATCTCCTCGAGGACGTGTATATGATACAGCCGGAGGGTTTTGAGGATCCAAAGCAAGCCAACAAAGTCTGTAAGCTGCAACGATCCATTTATGGATTGAAGCAAGCTTCTAGGAGTTGGAATCGACGTTTTGATGAAGTAGTCAAAGAGTTTGGCTTCATCAGGAACGAATATGAGTCTTGTGTCTACAAGAAGGTTAGTGGGAGCTCTGTAGCTTTTCTGGTCTTGTATGTGGATGACATACTACTCATTGGAAACGACGTTCCCATGCTGCAATCTGTTAAAGATTGGCTAGGGAAGTGTTTCTCAATGAAGGACTTAGGGGAAGCAGCCTATATACTCGGTATAAAGATCTATAGAGATAGATCTAAGAGGCTGCTAGGCCTAAGTCAGAGTACATATATTGACAAGGTGTTGAAACGGTTCAACATGTAAGATTCCAAGAAGGGATTCTTGCCCATGACACATGGAATCACTCTTTCGAAGAGTGGTTATCCTTCCAATGAGATTGAGAAGGAACGCATGAGTAGAATTCCCTATGCCTCGGCCATAGGATCTATCATGTATGCCATGTTATGTACTAGACCAGATGTGTCATATGCCTTGAGTATGACAAGCAGATACCAATCCAATCCGGGTGAGAGTCACTGGATTGCAGTCAAGAACATCCTAAAATACTTGAGAAGAACTAAAGACGCTTTATTGATATTTGGCGGTGAGGAAGAGTTACGTGTAAGGGGTTACACTGATGCAAGCTTCCAAACCGACAAAGATGACTTTAGATCACAGTAGGGATATGTGTTTTGCCTGAATGGAGCAGCGGTGAGCTGGAAGAGTTCCAAGCAAGAGACTGTGGCTGATTCTACAACAGAGGCTGAGTACATTGCTGCAAATGGCGCAGCAAAGGAAGCTGTTTGGATCAGAAAGTTTGTTTATGAACTTGGTGTGGTTCCTAGCATTGGGAATCCAGTTGAGTTGTACTGTGACAACACTGGGGCGATTGCGCAATCAAAGGAACCCAGGTCACACCAGAAATCCAAACACGTGCTCAGGAAGTTTCATCTGATTCGAGATATTATCGATAGAGGAGACGTTCGGATATGCAAGATTCCTACAGATGAGAATCTGTCAGACCCGCTTACAAAGCCGCTCACGTAGTGGAAGCATGAATGGCACACTAGGAGTATGGGCATACGAGATGCGCCAGATTGGCTCTAGTGCAAGTGGGAGACTGTTGGAATAGATGCCCTAGAGGCAATCTAGTTTAGTATGAATTTATTTGTGGCTAGAAATTCATTTATTATTTATTGGATATTTAATATAATGAAGTCCTTAGATTTACAATTGTGTTGTTTATCTTAAATATCCCTAGTTCAGTATAATGATTAATGGGACAATCATCTATAGACTAGTATGGGGTTGGATTGATATGGAGATATCACGATCCAACACATAAGTGTGCATTAAGGGTAATGACGCACTGGATTGACCCATCTCCGAGAAGGCTACATACACGTTATGTTGAGTCACAAGCGCTTCTCGCGGTTCAATGGTATTGTCATCCTTAGACTTGAAGTCACTAGATATTCTAGTTGTGGATTATTGTGATTTTGGTAGCGTTAAACGCTACACCGTAACTGGGTAGTTATAAAGGCGTGTACTGGATACAATAAGAAGCAAGCTCAAAGATCGTAGTGGACGTAGATAGAATTTGTCCCTCCCACATAACGGGAGAAAATATCCTAGGTCACTCGAGGGATAGTGCTTATAGAATGTCTGGCCAGACTCAAATAAATCAATATAGGATATTGATGTTATTTGCACGAATAAGGCTATTCCCATTGATCAAGAAACTGTGGATTGGATATATGAGTGTGACTTGTATGTCTCGTGTCCAATCCGGATATAGAGACAAAGGGATGAGACAATTACTTGTACAAAGGTTGTCAAGATGACTATTCTATTAGTTGGCTATAATGGATGTTTTGCTAGAAACCGCTCCATATTAGCAAATAGTTGCTACCAACTAGATAGAACCTATGGGGTCACACGCTGGATAGAGTTGAACTAGATTTGGGAATTAATTAATTGGATCAATTAATTAGAAGGATCACTTTGCAAAACCTTGCAAACTTAGTTGGGACTAATTTGCAAGGAAGGGACTTAATTAAATTCTAGTAGGACTAGAATAAGTCCTTTAGGTAGTTGGCAAGGATTTGTTGGACTATATAAAGGACCTTCCTTCCTTCCTTCCCACACTTATGTTCATATTGATCATAACTTGAGTGGGAGAGAATTAAAGGAGAGAGAGCAAGCAAGCTAGAGGAGCCTCCACCCCCCTAGCCCGCCGCCCGTCCCCGTCGGCCCCAAAGGAGGCCGAACCTCCTGTGGTTCGTCTCGTTTTGCTTGATTCTTCTTCCTCTTCCTCTTTCCGGGCTAGCACCAAGGAGTGGGAGATTTAGGAATCAACTCTAGGCGTGGATCAACTATAGAGAACGTGACACGATTCGCGTTTGAAGTCATCAAAGGAGAACCGTAAGGTGTGTTATTGATTTCTTCCTTTACCATCGTTATGTCCCTTGACTTGTGATCCTTGGAGGGTTTTGCATGGTTAATTATTGTTTCCGTTGCGCATCCATGAATCAAAACCCTACACCCTTATCCTTAGGGATAGAAACAGCACCCCAGTTAAGAAGGGGAACATTTTGTGAGTATCAGTGCCACCCCACAAAAACTTATTACAAATTTTGTCAATATCACTAACTGTATACTTATGCAAGAAAGAAGATAGCATCACATATGCTGGAAAAGCTTGGATAACAATTGTAATGGGAGTAGCTCTACCAGCTAGAGAAAGATTGGGCGACTTCCAACCAGCCAACTTTCTCTTCACCTTATCCACCAAAATTTGAAACTTACTCGTATTCCATTTACCATGAATAAGTGGAACACCCAAGTGAAAACCTAGGTCAGCAGAAAGATCAATGCCAAGATGGTCACTAAGACTTCTAGCCAAAGCTCTATTCATATTAGGAGCAGCAAAAAAGTTTAGATTTGTCAAAGCTAATAGCTTGATCAGTCTCTAAATAAAAATCAGAAAGCACATTTTTCATGACCTCAATTTGCTCAGAAGTGGCTTCTCCAAATAATGAAAGATCATCTGCAAAGAAGAGGTGTGTGACAGCCACACCTCTTCCTAACTAATGCCTTTTCACAAACCTCATTCTGCTGCTTCATGAATCTTTTGAGCTAAGCACTCCATAACTAAAAGAAATAGGTAGGGGGAATGGGATCACCCTGCCTAAGACCTATTTGAGGGGAGAAAGACTCATGTTGCCAACAATTCCAGATAACCTTCTAAGTTGTAGTAGTAACAGAATCCGTGATGAGAGATCCAATTATCAGACAATCCGTGATGAGAGATCCTTCAAAATACAATTCAGAGAAGACCACTTCACCTTATCATAAGCTTTGGCTAGATCAATTTTAATAGCCAAAGTACCTTTCTTCCCTTTCTTGTGGTGCATACAATGGAACACTTCTTGAGCCGAAATGATATTATCTGAAGCAGCTCTCCCTAGTAAGAAGCTGAATTGGAAAGGATGGATCAAATTTTGCAGAATTGGCCTTAATATGTGAGTAAGCAGCTTGGTGATAATCTTTAAAGCCACATTACAGAGGCTTTTAGGTCTCGGCTGAGAGAAGGTGGTAGGGCAATCTACCTTAGGAATAAGGGCTAACATAGTGTTAGTAATACCAATAGGGAGCTTACCAGTACTAATAGCCTCTACAACCATAGAAAACAAGTAGTATGAACTAAAGTCCAGTGATGTTAATAGAAAATAGGAGGTAAAATATCTAGACCAGGGCTCTTATAAGCTCCCATATCAAGAACCACTCTATTTACTTCCTCAGAAGTGATAGGGGAGAGCAAATGGTCAATGTCACTTCTAGAAAGAACCCCACCTTTCTAAAAAGTTGCTCACACAAATTAGGACTCTGATCAGTGAAGAGGGAAGTAAAATGGGAAGTGACTTCCTTCTTTATTTGTTGCAGATCACACCACAAACCTGAATCAAGCTTAATTAGAGCATTCTTGTTTCTTCTTCTTCTAGCCACAATAGTGAGGTGGAAGAATCTGGTGTTCCTATCTCCAAGAAAGAGTTTGTTGAGCCTACCTTTGTAAAACCAGAACAACTCTTCTTGGAGAAGCACATCATTCAACTGGTCTTGTAAAGAAATCTCTAACTAATCCCAGAAAGAGTTCTCTTTAGAAGCTATAGCTTTCTGAATACCCAGAAGTCTAGCTCTCAACTTTCTCTTCTTCTCAAAAATATTCTCATACACTTCCTTATTCCACATTCTAGCTTCCTTAGTAAACTGATTAACCATATCAGCAAAAGAGACACTAGAATGTCAATACGTACCAACCAAATCCTTAAAGCTAGGATCGAATAACCAAGCTACCTCCATCCTGAAGGGTTTAAGATGAGGAGCAGGAGTAGGAGTACCCAGAAGATCCACTAGAATAGGGTGGTGGTCATAATTAATTCTAACCACATGCTTAACAAGAGCTTCAGAGAAAAGTAACCTCGAACTATTGTTGCAAAAATCCCTATCCAACATTTGTCTAATAATTCTCCCTTCTTGAGAATTAGACCAAGTAAAGGCTGGCCCATAGAAGCTGTCACGACCCGTACCTTTTTTTTTAAGTAGATTAACAATTTATCAGAGTAAACGCTTACTTTTCGGCCGCGACGGAAATACGAACCTTTTCGCTTTTCGATTAAAAAATAGCGGAAGCTTAAAAAAAATAGACAACTCTTTTCAATTTCGACAAAACATCATTTTCCTATTCATTTCACAAATAATCTTTTACAAATATCAAAGAAAAGAATCTTAAAAAAATATTACAATTAATTTAGAAAACGCTATAATCCAGGCACGTCTATAGTCTTCGATCCATCCGTTCCGGTACCTGTAATTATTTTAGGGTGAGCAAAAAGCCCAGTAGGCACTGCCTAACCACTGGCGTAGAAATATAATAATCAATTAAACTGTAACATCGATCACGAATCACATAATTATCATTCTCTATACTTCATTCGAATAACAAACAATAACTTAACAATCAACATATAAGCATATAATCACGTGCATAGACCGTAATTACAGTAGACGTGAAAACTATATTTCCCCTACCTTATAATAGCTTCATGATAACAAATTTGAAATGATACAAGTAGCTCCAAATCTTTTATCTCGAAATATTCCCAGTATCTCTCTATCTCACTTATCAGTAGTTGAATCGAATCTGGAATGAGAAATAACTAAAGCACTGGGCCCTATTTATAGAAGTCAACGACCAATCAGATTGCGACGAGTCACAGGGGCACGTGTCGCGCATGCAACGAAAGGTGTGCCACACGCCGACACATGTCAAATGTGTGTCACAAACGGATAGAGATGGCCTCAGGGCATGACACCTGACCCCCCTACGTGTCGCGCATGCAGGGACAGTCACAGATGTTGTGACACGTGTCCCTCTGCGTGTCACACATTTATTTGGCCAAATCTGAATGATTATCCTCAACCACCGCGTCAAATAAACTTGTAATTAAGTCATGTCAAGCATATAAAAAGCCACATATCACAAGATGCATAAATAATACTTAATTAGCACTAAAGCTACTAATAATCACTAATTATCTCTAAATATTTTTATCATTAATTTAGCAATAAAATAAGATATTACGACTTTCGTTGTATTTCTGGACGAGCTTAACATTAATAGTTTTTCAGTTAAGGGCTTATCTATCAATTACTAAACAATTAAACGTGAAATTAACTGAAGTAATATAAGGTTAAAAAATGCGGTTATTACATTCTTCCCTCCTTATATAAATTTCGTCCTCGAAATTTGAAATTTAATTATAGTGTGTTTCTATTTCAAATACCATTTTTATCATGACATAAACGATCTCATCACTTTTGCAGAAGCCCATGTCCTGCAAACAACAAAGAGTAAGACACTCCACAAAGCCGAGCATTTCTTTTGGTAACCATTATACCACATTTCTTCACATTCCCATAAATAACTTGGTTAAAATCTCCCAGATCATCCAAGGAAGATTGTGGTTACTCTGGATCTCCAGAAGATGAAACCATAAATCCTCTCTTTTCACAGCTAAAGGGTTGCATACACTGCAGTAAACAACCAAAACTGACCATCCTTCATCTGCACAGTACTAGTAATAGCTTGACTAGTGATAGACATCACAATTAAATCCACAACTCTACTACCCCAAAATAACCAGATACCACCATAAAAACCTCTAGCTTCCACAAAGTGACTCATATCAAACTGAGTTCTTCTCTGAAATTTAACAGCATGACTGCTATCTACCCTAGGCTCCATAATAACCAAAATAAAATTGTTATAATAAACACACATATGAATAAGAGATCTCACAGTAGCTTTGTTCCCAATCCCTCTACAATTCCAAGAGAGGATCTACATCAAGACAGGGTTGGGAGAAGGCCGATCACTCGGCAAAAGCTGCTTGTTAGGAATTAATTCTTGCTTAGTCAAAATTGACTTAGGTCCCTGTCGATTCTTCATATTGCTTCCCCCAATATCAGTCGGACCGAACTGAAACACCATATTAGGAAGATGAATTTGCTTCCCAGAACAGCAATTAGCATCAATCTGATCCAAAGGCGTCCGGAAATTAAGGTTCACAGAGCGATTCCCTTTCTGATGAGTCGTGTTCCCTCACAGAGACAAACCCATATTCTTCTTACCCGGTCCATCACGTGGACTGGGGTGACGAACGTTTTTTGCCACGTCACGATCTGACCGTTCAAACCGAGGATCGGATCCAATGGACCCCGGAGCACCAAAACCACCAATAAGCTCGCCAACACTTCATTCTCTTCAAAGTCATATACTAATTACTCCAAATCTAATCTTTAAACAAATCTAAGAATCCCTAAACACTTTTGGAGGTTGCTTGTGTTTATGCCAAGAAAAGAAAGAAAGAGAAGAGAAGATGGGAAAATATGCTTGTGTTTATGCCACGCGTATGATGGAGAGAGTGGGATAAGAAAAAGCATCACAGGTGGTGTAACGGCGAGCCTAGATCAATTAACCTGTGGGTTAGGGCTCGGTTCAGGCCCTGAATTTTGAAACTGTCAAAATTGATCTCTCTCTCTCTCTCTCTCGCTGTCGTGTCTCTCGTCTTCGACCTCTGCTATAGCTGGTAAGTGGTTTCTTCTCTATTCCTTTTTCCCTCTATATGTATTTACATGTCTCGTCCCTTGTTTGCATAATCAGATTCGCTAACGCATGAATGATATTCTGATTAGATCATAGGGTTAGGGTTTGATTGATAGTCTCTGTAAGTGGAACTTCGTCCTTGTTTTTCTGTTGTTTGAATTTCGGTTAGGGATAGATTGAACTGAGTTTGGTGATGCAATTTTGATTTTATTTGTATTTTTCTGCTAGAATTTAGCTGATATAACGCTTTTTTGTTTGTTGTGGGTGTGTGTTTGATTGTTTTTATTGTTGGTTGCTGGATATGTGCAATGTATGTACTCTTTTTCCCCTTTGCATGTTGAGTCTAGGGTTTCGAGGCAAGTTCTTGCCTCCACCATGTGCAAATTGAATGAATTTTGAATTGTATTTGGGGTTTGGGAAATTAGGTTATGCGGGTAAGTTCGAGTTTGAAAAATTGAGCAGACCGCCATATTTTTCATCTCAAAATTCAAAACGCCCCTTCGTTAAAGAGATGGAGTTGCGGACTCGGACAGTGGATATAGCATTTTTTAACTGCGCTGAAATTGTGTGAAGTCTCTTAACATACCTCTTGGATGGGTTTATTCATTTTTGAGTTGAAGCTTCAAAGGAATTGGTCCTCCTTGGACAGATCAAGAATTAGGTGGTGCTTTAAATTGTATGTGATCAATTTTGAGGCGAAAGGATTTTCCCTAACCGAGTTAAATACCACAAGCTTGTATTTATAACGATTTTCTCTGATTTTCCTGGTATTGGACTGGTCTTTAGATAATGTTTCCTTTCCTCTTTGGGTTTTATCGTCTTTAAGGTACTGAATCTGATGATTAGATCGCTTGCAGGTTTAATTAGATTGGCAGGCTTTCAGATACACAGCCATAGATGGCATAATCTCATTATTCATTTTCCGCGATTCGACTCAATTCATCCATGAAACGAGGCGAATCCCTTTGCGAATTTTAAATGGAAGAAAAATTAATCTGAATACTGATTCAAGAAACTGAATCTTACGATTCAGTTGCGATTCAATCTGATTCATCACCAATTCTAGAAGGTCTAATCGAGTTAGAGAGTCTTAAGAAATAAAATTATTCAGTTCCTGCTTGTTTTGCAAATATGTCTATTTCTCAATGCCAAGGCTAATAGTCTCCTATTATTTTTCCGTTTAATTGGTATCTTCTAGCTCTTTGTTTTATTTACTTTCCTATATCTTTGTATTCTTATCCTCCAGATGTGTACCGATCACTCGTCATAGATGTGGTTTTCTAAAGCATGAGTTTGCTTACTGTTGAAATATGAATGCATTGTTCACATATTTTATAGCTTTATGGAATACTTTATCGTATCTACTGAGAGAGATAGTAAACTAATCTTTCTGATTCCCTATTCATAAAGTTGAAATTCGTCTCACATTCTGAATCTCTATTTGACATTTTTGTACGCAGCCATCACTCAGGTCGTTACCTGGGTAGAATTGGACCTTGCATTTGTATGGTGTACTGATTTGGAGGAAAGACTATATTTATTCACGCTAGTAACTGGATAAGGGTACAAACTCAGTTCCCTTTGATGTATTAAACATCCAAATGGAGTCACTGGTCTCCGTGAATAGTGAGGCACTCCCCTGTCATGATGTTAACCCGCTTAATGATAGTAATTGTGGTGCAATGGCCTTCCCACAAAACCATGATCCACCACATCCAGGTATACTTTAGAGCTTTCCTCTCTATTTCCTAGTACCTTCCTATATATCAGGTGTTGAAGTTTTATGGTATATTAAGTTGAGAGCACCAACTTCGACCTCATTGGCGTGTAGCTTCCAATGCAGTGAAAAAACAAACACGGCAATGGGCTGCTTGGACACGTGCAGAGGAGGAATGCTTCTTCAATGCATTACGTCAAGTTGGCAAGGTATGTTTATATAGTTAGAGATTTGGAATGCTCTGAGAAGATATATACTGAATTAACATCCGTGCACTGTTTTGACAGAATTTTGAAAAGATCACCTGTCGTGTTCAGAGCAAAAACAAAGATCAGGTCTCTTCCTTCACCTTTAATCTCGTGGTTATCCTGAATACTCAAATCCGTTGATAGTAACGTCTAATGTTTATTCGATTTGTGTTCTATTCTTTTGCAGGTCAGACATTATTACTACCGTCTTGTAAGGCGAATGAACAAGTACCTTGGTCCTGGACTTTCCCTTGATGCCAAAAATTCGAAAGATACTAATGCTGCAATGCTGAGATGGTAACTAGTTATTGATTCTTTCAAAACCTGTATGTCTTGATTATATATTTTTAAAATATTGTGGAAATTGACTAGTTTTAGTTGCATGTATTGGGTGCCTACATTTCACCAATGGTATTCATTTTCTAGTTGGACATTCGTAGAAGGATCAATAAGCATTTTTTAGCACCATGGATTCCTCTAACTTGTCAGATATACTTTGCTAGCATGCAATTTAATGAGCTCAACAATCAGTTATGGCCTGTCTTAGTCAGGCTTGGGTTGCATACCGTATGAACAGCTTTCAGGGTTATGGTTTAATATTGAGAACTCTGACTCCGGTTTGCATATGATAAAAGGAAATGTTAATGAGCTCCTTCTGGCTACTATTTATTCGTTTCTCGTTGACCTAGTGTGTTACATTGTGAAGTTTCTGTAAGTTTTCCCTTGTGCACTATCGATTCCTGTGGCCAAACCGAATGCCAACCCAACTCTAGATAACAACATTAACAAGACTTGTTGGCAGTTTACCCGGTCCGGTAATACGGACCGGGTGTCACCATTGGCCTCTGTCTGAAGTCCAAACTTATCTCCTCCCTTGTGTTAATTTGACCAAGTCGTGTTTTATTGTCTCTACTCAGGTTTGTTTTGGTCCCTCCATTGTCCACAACCTTTAATTTTTGAGCTGTATCACTTCTTCTAACCCGGACAGCCTTTAGTACACATGACTAAACCAACTCTAAACGGTTCTCCCTCCTCTTGTCTTCTATAGGTGCAATGACTCATCTCGTTCTAATTGTGTCATTCCATATCATATGTTTCTTAATTACACCACACATCCACCCTAGCATTCTCATTTCTGCCGCTCCCATTTTTTGATTTAATTTCTTCTTAAATTGCCAACAGTCAGTCCCATACATCAAAGCGAATCTTACATCGGTTTCTATAAAACTTACCTTTCATCCTAAGGTCACACAACATTCCAATGCACTCCTCCACTTTGTCTTATCCTATGGGTAACATTATCGTCTATCTCTCCATCACTACGTAGAAACGACCCAAGTATCGAAAATGATCCTTCTTTGGCACTCTTGCCCCATGGCCACTAAGGTTACCCTCCATTTTTTGTGTCGGTATCCGTCTAATCTTAAATCTCTAAGGTTCTACATTTTTCCCTCGATAAGTCCACTTACCCATTAATGATTAACCCACTCCCTGTTTCATCAATCAAAACTGTATCATCTCCAAATAACATGAACCAGAACATGCAAATAACGTCATCCATTACCAAAGTAAACATGTATGGACTTGACGCAGAACCTTAGTGCGCCATGATACGGGCACAAGTATGTGCAAAACACGGGACGGCGTCAGTTCTTGAGAGAGCAAAATTTGCAGCCATCGGAAGAAACTCTCGCCGAACTTAAGAAGAAAAGACTGAGTGAGTTTTTTCTCAGGGAAACAAATACTGAAGGAAAATCTAGCACCTTTCCAAGAAAAAAACTCACTAGAACTGTTTGACTTCCCAGGGCATCTGAACAAAATCGCACAATCTATCCTATATTTCTACGGCACGATTGTAAACCTATTGTTACTGGGGAAATTTCTGGTCTCTCCTCCCCCTCCTCTCACTGTCCTCACACTAGTAACTGCTCCCTCGTACATGTCTTTAAGCACCTTTTCTCCAAGATTTTCCTTTAAGCTATCTGGGCACTCTATCATATGCCTTTTGTCAGTACAAGAACACTAAAAGATAGTCCTTTTTTTAATTTCTTTATACTTCTCCATTAAGCACCTAAGTAGGAATATGGCCTCCTTATCGCCTCCTTGGCCTCCTGGCATATAACTAATTTATGTGGTGATATTCTCTCACATCTTAATCTCCTTGCAATAAAATGTTCCCAAGTCTTTATTGTGTGACTCATAAGTTCGATACGTGGAGCATGCCTTGTTCTTAAATAGAGGCACCAATGTACTCTTCCTCTGCGCTTCTGTCATTTTCTTGCACTTCAAGATTTTATTAAATAGACTAGTCAACCATACTACTCCTGTGTCACATAACAACTTCTTAACTTAATGTGTAACTCAAGTCCTTCCCATTTTTCTCTCTTATCTTTTGCAATTTTATAAATATCCTTCTCCCCATCCTAATATTTTAGTCTTTAATAAAAACCATCATAAGCCTCTTTGACTGCCTTCGTAGTTTCATATTTAGCGACTTTATATCTCTCTTAAGTTCTCATTGTTCTTACAAGCAAATAAGGCTTTGTGACGCTCTCTTTGTTTGAACGACTTTCGGACTTCAGTCATTCCAGCACCATGCTTCTTTAAATGCTGATCCACTTCTCTTTAACTTCCCTGCAGTGCTCGTTGTTACCCTTATAATACACCTAGCCATCAACTCCACACACCATCAGGTTCATTACTCAACTCCCTATTCCCTCCCCAAACATCCGGTTTTCAACAGCTTTTAAGTCTCTCCTCCCAAGTTCCACCACCCAGTATGAGAGGACCCTAGTTCCCTGCATTCTCCAAAAGTATGTTAGGTGGTCATATCTGTATAATCCTTGCATTTCCTTTTATCGCTACTCATTTAGCAAAGTTGAAAAAATTTAATCACTATTTTAAAAGAACATGTTTGTTACTACGAATCATGTGCCAAAGCAAACTCCAAGATGTCACTCTCCTCTTCATTCCTTTTCCGACACCAAAATCTTCATGTATTCTCTGAAAAGGTTTTTATCTCTCCCAACATGCCCATTAAGATCTCCACCTATAACGACTCGTTCTACGCTTGGTATCTCTTATACTCGCTTGTCCAAATCCTCCCAAGGTCTCTAATTAACATATTCTAGCTTGATGATAGCAGTAGCTATCGATATAGTAGCGATTTGAGAGGCTACGATCTCCGATTTTGCGATTTGAGAAGCAGACAATCTCCAAACCATGTTTGTTACTATAATCCTTGCATTTCCTTTTATCGCTACTCATTTAGCAAAGTTGAAAAAATTTAATCATTATTTTAAAAGAACATGTTTGTTACTACGAATCATGTGCCAAAGCAAACTCCAAGATGTCACTCTCCTCTTCATTCCTTTTCCGACACCAAAATCTTCATGTATTCTCTGAAAAGGTTTTTATCTCTCCCAACATGCCCATTAAGATCTCCACCTATAACGACTCGTTCTACGCTTGGTATCTCTTATACTCGCTTGTCCAAATCCTCCCAAGGTCTCTAATTAACATATTCTAGCTTGATGATAGCAGTAGCTATCGATATAGTAGCGATTTGAGAGGCTACGATCTCCGATTTTGCGATTTGAGAAGCAGACAATCTCCAAACCAGGGTTCTACTAAATAAACGTAATTCTTATTCAATTTGATGATAAAAGCTGAAGCAAAACAACCTATAATACTACTAGACAATCCTGGACTTGGGAATGTTTCCTTGTCCTAGTCATACTAGGACTCCAACTAATTACCCCAAGATCCCCTAACTAATTAACTAATATAAATAAAACCCCCAAACAAAGAATGCACTCCCTAACCCTTTAATACTTAAATAAGCTTAAACGACTAATAGACTAACCACCTATTTTGGAACATAATCTTTAAGATATTAGTGGTACCTTCGCCATCTCTTTACACGCAGCCGTCATTGGTAATGCGGTAACCCTTTCCTACTTTTCACCACACCCTGACCCTGGTGCTGATGTGGCGCATCACTTTACGGAGAGGACTTAGTTTTCCCTTGCCTATTATTCACTACACCTGGGGTCCGATACAGCAGGTCTCAAGTAGGGAACGCCCAACAAATTTCTTTTGATCTATATTCATAGTTGGTGACAAAGTTCTGCGCTGGCTGCCAACCCAATACAACCCTCCTCCTTTACCCTGAGATGGGCTGCTATATTATGACAATACATTATGGCACTAGCAGCCAGAATTAACCAATAACTCTAGATCATGCATAAAAAATATGCTTTCCGATGAACAGCAACAAGGTACAAATAACTCTAGATCATGCAAAAAAATTATGACAGTACATTATAACACTAGCTGCATGAGTTAACCAATAAATGCTGTATTAAGACACTAGCAGCCAGAGTTAACCAATATAACTCTAGATCATGCATAAAAAATGTGCTTCCTGATGAACAGCAACGAGGTACTAATAACTCTAGATCTTGCATAAAAAATATGCTACCCAATGAGGGGCAACAAGTTCTTTTCTGTGCTCCTTCCAATACTCAATACCAGGGAATCAGGATGCTACTTTTGTTAATGTGGCCGCTGGAGCTCAATAAGTCTATTGTTTTCTGTTTGGTTGATAATGTGTTTGGAAGGTCACTTTGCAATGTTTACATGGTGTTCTCATTACTGTTAGTGAAGATTTAGAGGAGAATCAACCCTTTGATTTGCTATGAACGGACTTCAATATTATTGCTCCTATCAGATCATATTCTGTGAGCTATGCTGGTTGTTAACATTGGTTGATGTGATCATGTGAGGTCGAATTCCTTCAATGATTGGGCCATTGGTCATCTCTCTTAAACTAATAGAAGCGCGGAATCTATTGTGCAGGTGGTCCTTACTTGAGAAGTTCAGCTGCAAAGTCTCCAAACTTCACCTGAAACCTCGAAGGTTCAAGATATTTCTTGATACTCTGGTTAGTTACGAACATTCCTTGAAGGATCTCTAGTCTTGGTTTCTTTCTAGATAGTAGTGTTATTGCCTGTGGTTATCAACAAAGTATTTGTGAGAGCTTGACAATTTTCTGGTAGTTACTTCCCTTGCATGATATTGATCTAGTTTCTTTTGGCATGAAGGAACACCAACTTCTGAAAGACAGAAAGAGGAATACTAGGAAACGTCCTTCTCAGGGTGAAAACTGTTCTCTGACAAGTCCAGCTAATATCTCAAATCAGAGCCGAGAATCAGGACTTGAGTCTCATGCAGTTAATCTGGTTCTTCTTGAAAGTCGAAACATTCAGAAACTAGGAACAGGAAAAGGATCTACTGTGAAGCGCAATGTAAATATAGGCGTTAATCGTAACAGCTGCAAAGCAGATTCATTTCCAGCAAAAACTTCAAGGCAGCGGCGGAAACCAGGTAAACATTTTGCGTTTGGCACCTCAAGTTATTTTTACATTATGACTCCTTCAACAGCACTTTTGGGGATACCTCTGACTTCCGGGATTCATCTAATCAAATGCACATAGAATATGCGTGTGACTTTGAGCTTCTTGAGCAGACAGCTTGTCAATCTAGCAGCTATCTGGTGTATTTAAGAGGTTATGTTAAGATAACCGTCCTATTGGCCAGTGAGCTGAGGGTAAACGAAGCAGTAAGGCAAAGGGTGGTGATGAACAACTCATAATCAGACAAAGAAACCATCACCATTTTGTCAATTTTCGACCTCTGACCTGACTGCTGAAACCGAACTGGCATAATGTGTTGAGGGCCGGGTATCCACTCCTATGTAATCAGCCCCAAATTTTCTGAAGGATGAGATAGTTTTGATTTGCATCCTAACATACAATCAGGAGCCTAGAAATGATAATAATTGTCCCAAACAAGGCTGATGAGCTGACTCATCCACTTTTTCAAACAAATTAGGAATGCGAGACCAGAAAACCAAAAAGCTTGCTGCTAACTTAATTTTCATACACTTTGGATTCACTCTTTAATGTTGACCATATAACTGTGTCCGTATCATTGGATAGGTTGTCTGGTTTTGATACCTCAGTTTCAGTAAACATGGCACAATTATAGGCCTTGTTTGATAAGATTATATGAGATGAAATTATTATCTGATTTTTGAACGAGTGGCTCTGATGAAGAGAGAAGGAAAGAGCCACTCATTTTCAAAGCTGATTAGAATTTCGTCTCATGCAATCTTATCCAAACAAGGTTATAAATTACGCAAACTGGCACTGGTAGTAAAAGGGGGGGGGGGGGGGGGTAGCTTTTACAGGTGAAAAAGTTTTGGGTCGTGGGTATTACTAATTCTGGTTATAGGGTTTGAGAGGGTTGTTCTAAGGTTAAGAACAGTGACTGGAATATTCCTTTCATGAAATGAACCTTGACCTGGTAAGAGAGAGAAGGTGAGACTTTGCAAGTTTGCACCTTCTTCGTTCACAAAATTGAGATGCAATCTCATCCTCACTAAGGAGCTTAATTTTCCCTTGGAGGTGTGAGACCATGGTGATGTCATATTGTATATAGTCTTTCCTGTCAGTAGCTAGTAACTTAGTACCCTGGTGATGGATAATGAAATGAGCAGTTTGAAGGAATGGTACGTTTTTGGTCTCGGCAAGAAGTTAGGTGAATTTGTCAATCGCTTCCTGTTTCTTTGCTATTGTTTCTTCATGTTTATTCGTAGATGAAAAGATGCTTGTTTTGGACGGCATAAGCATGATGGCTGCGTGTGGAGGCAAGTATTATAGGGAACTGCTACAACCCACAGGCTATTCATGTGGTTAGCTAAATGCCTAAACAAACTGTTGGTAGAGCCCAGAGGGCTGAATAATTGGTTAGCATCAAAATTAAGGCCTTGAAAAGTACTCGGGAGATTTTTTTTGAAAGAAAAATTACTCTGGAGAATTGATTCTGACTATAACAGCATAAGATCCAGTAAATGCCAACGAATGGTTTAACTTGCAGGGGCTGACAACTGAGTTATTAGTGTGTGTGTGTGTGTGTGTGTGCGCATATTAGTGCGTGTGTGTGTGCGCGTGTGTGTGTGTGTGTGTGTGTGTGTGTGCGCGCGCGCACTCCTATAAATGTTATTTTGGATAGCATACAATTTTCTTGATTGGACTCCCTGTTATGAACTCAAAGCATGTAGTAATATTATTCATTGTTCCATGCTATTTACTAATACGTGATGTGTAAAAATCACTTTTGTCACCTTTGCGTATTTTTTTCCCCCTCTCTGATATGGTTATTGGGTTTCCAGCGGCTAGTGTCTCCACGTCAGCATATAAGAAATGGGAAAAGGCTGCCATTGCTGGAGTGTCACTGGTTGCCGATGCTGCTGAGCATTTGGAGCGGACCACTATAGAAAGCACAGACAGAGAGGTTGATCACATTGAAGGTATACCAGGTGATTATAGTAGGGAACTAATGAATCACAGTTATGACAATTCTGCCAGTGGATCAGAAAAGCTGTTCGGAGTTGAATTTTCTTTTGGGCTTTAAGCTATCTAACTATCCAATCTGGTTTTCCAGGGATGAAAGATTTCCATGCTGTTAGGACGGACAGTTCATATCTGCCATTATCTTCACCAGAGAATAACGTACAAATATCTGCTAAACTTAAGCTACAGTTATTCCCAGTTGATGAAGGCACACGGAGAGCCTTGGAGATGGTAGGTTTGAGAATGTTACGATGATTATCTTTCAGCACAAATTTTAAGCTGTTCATCTAGTAGTAGTAAATAATTTTCTTGGCCATCATCTTTTCACAGGACAATCATAATCCACATCTGGAACTCACATTAAGTACTCGGAAGAAGATATCATCTGTCTTGGAACATCTGCATCGTAAGTGGGGAAATTCAAGTATAGCTTCGGGAGAAATAATGCTTTTCCCTTATAGTGTCCAGCCAGAAACATTAGGAGGCTCTCTGAAGTGGGGCCGGGATTCAGTTCTTAGTGCTGCGGATGTACATACATCAATAGGGAGTCCCACAGTTTTTCGCTTGAGGTATCTTCTTTGCTAAAATAATTGTTCATGCAACTTTTACACTAGAGAGCGTCATGTCTGATTTATATTTTGTTGAAGGTATGGCTGGGTCTCTAGTTCTGAGTTTGTTTCAGCAACAGCTCAAGCAACTTTACTGTCATCTGGTGCTGTTCAGCACCTTAATAGGACTGTCACTGATATGGAGGAGCTTAATATGGATGTAGTGCAAGAAACTAACCCGCATTATGATCATCTGTACAAAGAACTTCATAGTAACCGTGACAAAGATCAAGAAGTCTTCCTTGCCGAAAACATCCTTCCAGCACCTTCCTCCACACAGGTCTGCAATGAGATTGTTGAGTGCACTGCTGTTGACACAAACAATAATCTTGTGGAGGCTTCTAATGGACCAAGTACTCTATCACATGATCAAAGTGAGACTAGTGATAGAGCTATTTTGGTAGAAGCAGACGATAAGGTACTTGATTTCTTATCACATAGACATTTATCCAATTTTGTGTATCGGATGAACGTTTATATAGGTTTCATCACTTGTGCACTGCTGGTAATAGAGAATTCTGTATACTTGCGGATGTTTCCTTTTATCAACAAGATATTATTTGAACTGTATAGATTCGGCCAAGAGTTGTCATCATAAACCTGGAGTCATGGTAAAGGTTCTAAATCTTAGAAGGGCTTTCTTGCACGCTGGGTATAGAGCCGTTGTCAAGTTGGCATTGAACTCATTAGTTCACCAAGTATGATAGCAACGGGTAGGCATTATGATGTGTACGGAACTTAGAGAGCCATAAAGTAACAAGTGACAGCACTTGTGCCCTTTAAGACGGTCGTCATATTCGTGAGATGGAAATCAACACCAATGAGTTGGCCCCGTTCAGCCAAGTTAATCCTTTGGTCCATGCAACAAAACCAATTATGTGCCACCTATTAAAAGCAATCCACCCTTGCATCGATTCTCACTGGATTCAGCCTTCTCTATTTCTTGATCAGTAGTAGTATTTAATTCCTGTTATGTTTCAGCAGGGGCTACATTGGAGGAGTAGGTCAGAATGTAGGATCACTTGGTTGCAATTTGGTTAAAGTGGATTCGAAAATCTGTACTTTGAGACCCATTTTTGTGAAGATATCTGATTTTCTCCTGAACTATGAATGCTGTCTCCTCTCTGAATCTGCCCTAGGAGCCCTGATGGTATTTGCCTGTGTATATCAGTGTATGTAGAAGCCGCAGAGTAGTTTGCTTCGACTATAAGCCAAATAAATTTGACTGACTCTCTTATCAGAAACACACAGGTTAACGGTTCTTTTCTGTAGGAATTGTGAAAAAATCTGTTCTGATTTCCAACTTACCATTAAGATTTGTTTCATTAGATGCTGAATCTAAATGGTGACTTATCTGATATATGATTTTAAAATTTGAATTGTTTTGTTTGTTAGGAGCTGCAGTTCAGACAGGGGCCATCATTTTCTGCTAAAGAGTGGGCTGATAGCCTTACGAATATTAGTGTTGGGGATTTACTCTCAGAGGTTCCTCACGATGCAGTTGTGAACTGTAATGATACACTTATTGCTTCTCAATGTCCTCAGCAGGGGCCGATCATCTGTGATTCTTTTGATGCTGCAATTGCTGCTCACATATATAGACATCAAAATAAATGTACCCTTACTCCGGCCGCACCATCCTATGCATCTTCAATATGGGAAGCTGAAGATACTTGCGATGCCTTCTCATTTGGGAACACTTTTCCTCGTAAAGAAGCCCACTCTGCTTCCGATGCACTCAAGAAGTTTGTAAGAACGGGTCAAGTGGAATCCTGTGCTACAGTTGAGGTTGTTACCTTTTCATTCACATTCTTTCTTGTTGATGTCCTGATTAGAAGTGTCATTTTTACCTGCAACCGAGTTTTATATGACCTTTTCATGGTTTTCTGCTGCAGTTGGCTGAAGAGGTGCTTATAGCTGAAGATTGTATGCGTGAGGAGCCTACCAATGGACATTTAATGGACGAAGATGACCTTACTGCAAATGATGATGCAATAGACGAGTACTTGAGTGATCCATCTTTCGCCGAAACCTCTGCGAACAATCTCAATGGCCTCACAGACATGTTCTGGGTATATCTCCCTCTTTAGCTGTTAATTATGTTTTGGACTGTCGTCGTACTTTTCTAGTAACTCCCATAATTGTGGCATGTCTGGTCTAACCTAGTCTCTGATGTTTCTTCATGCTGCAGCCTGATTCATTAGGACCTTTAGATTTGGACGTCCGTACTTGTAAATACCATAATGAAGATGTTATCTTGAGTGACAGTCTCAGTGGTTTGAATCGCCTTCTAGCCAGCAGCTTGGACGCATTCCAGAATTGCTCTTTCTTTGGGTTAGATAAGAAGGAAGCATCTGCAACCGCTGAAGGCCCAGGAACTGCCTCTTTTGCAGATTACAAAATTGATAACAGTGCATGACCCCAGAGGGTTAGATCGACTTTGGCGTGCACCTTCTTTGCTTCAGTAGGCCAAGTGTAGCAGCGCGAGCTTCTCTTCGTTTCCATTCTCTCTGATGATATTTGTTGCTGCTAGTGCTAGTTGTGGCATTTTGAGCGCACGGGTCTGACCCGGAGTTTTCTCCTGTTGTATAAAGGATAGATGTGGAGGAACTCATTTGCAGAGATAACATATATACCTACGTGGGGATTGTTGTGATGTTTATGTACATTTTGTGTTTTATTTAAGAAGTTTGATAGTGTAAGTTAACCCCAGTTTACTGATGTAACTTGTTGACTAGTTGATGGTATGTGAAGCATATAAACTTTTTAGAAGTTGGGTTCTGAGTTGATCTAGGAGGATTTGATTGATCTTTGAATTGGTGCTTCAAGGGTTACACCCTAAGTCACCTGCAGGGAGCGCAAAATGGACAAATTTTAAGTGGTATTTGTGTGTATATAAATTATATGTTTAATATAATTTTAGACATAAACATATATTGAAACTTTTGTGAAATATTAATTTGATGACAATAACTACAAAGACTACAAATGAGAAAAGAACCTCCTATATTAAACAATGTAATGAAGTTCAACTTTATTGAGTGTTAGCAATGAAAACTGGACTTACACTGAGGCTGACTCAGTAAACAGGCTGGTTAGGTCATTTTAGTTAATATGCTCGTTTGACTTAGTTTCAAATAGGTACAGAGCGTTGGTAAAAGCGCGCTCTAAAATTTTAGGACCGAAGATTATAAACGAAATTCAAACTGAAAGCGTCGGATTCGAAGAGGAAGCGAAGCCCCTCCCAACAGTTTTAGGTGATGTAGGTTACACATCAACTAAACCATGCGGCCTAGAGTAGGGGAGGTGTCATAATATTCACCTTTGCAAAGGACCTACATGAACTCGGTGCCAAACTAGTGACACGAACTGAGGAATAGCGGTAACCGTAGAATCCAAATTCTACCTTCTAATCTCGGACGTTGTGTTTTAGTCGTTGATGTTTCAACATCAAGTTGAACGATGTTGTTCCACTGCCATGCAGGAGACAGCTGGTAGAAGGAGGTGCTCTGATTGGTTTATGGCTGTCATCATCCATTGACAAAGCAGCCACATGTATTAGTAGTCGTTACGTACTTTCGTTTGTTTTATTTAAAACTAGTTTGTTTCATTATTTGTAATTGGACCACAGTTATATAACATGGTTTGTAAACCAGTTGAAGGTATGAAAATTGAGAATATTATTTTCCCTTCTTCGTCTTCTCTATCTGATTCTTCGTCTTTCTCACCTGAATCTCACTAGAATCATCTCCGGCTAGGACAGGATTACTTAGTTCTGACAGGAGCCTCTAGTAAACCATGTTTGTGAGATTAATACTTCTCGTCCGCATATGATGGTTGACGTTTTATGTGTAGTTGTATTTTCATGGTAGACTAGCGAATTACATGTCCCATTAGCACTAATCCTCACCCTAGACACTGAGAATCTTCCCCTACCAGTATGCTAAATTAGAATTTCTGCACTTGTAACAAAAAAACTTATCATATGTGAAATCCGCAATTCAAATTTCTAACAGTGAAAACACCAAGAGTTGTAAAAGTAAAATTGGTGATCACAAGGCTATTGTACTAGAGCGGGGATTTATCCAATGTGCATCTGAATGAAGCAGCTACGGTTCCCACGTCATAGAGAAAGGGGTTGGTGATCACAATTTGTTACTATTCCCTATACATAATTGGAGGAACACAATTTGTATAGGTTGACCAACTCAATTTAGACCATTTATTCGATAGCCGTTGATGTACAATAGACATGATAATTTTATGCTTTTATTGGTTGAGTGAATATCTGATAGCGCCCAATTAGGGGTTATCTTTTAGCCTGATTTCACGAGTGTTTGTGTCGGAAATAGCGTATTTTGCCGGAAATTGCCCTAGAATGCCTCGGGAATCTAGAACGAGATGTTTATCTGTACTTCCTGGATTTCTGCTTATTTATTGCTATATTTGGATATGATCGCGGGTTTTCGTCTATGTTGCCTTTTCAGGAACAGGTTCGGAAGGTGCATCGGGAAGCGTGCCGGGACCAAGCCGGGACCGTCTCAGGAAACGTGCACAGGACCGGGTCAAGACGGGAACACGGAAAAGCAGGAGAACACCAAGGGAGGCAAACCGGGAGCGTCAGGCAGAAGAGTGGGGACCCAGGGTACCCAACCAAGCCCACCAAAGGACCAAGCAGGGCCCCCATCACGACCCCCTGCCTGCGTATATACGCAGCTTGCGTATATACGCAGGCAGGGAGGGTGATGGTTGGAGGATTTTTGGCCCTGGTTGCGTATATACGCAGCCTTGCGTATATACGCAGCCAGTTTGACTTTTTTCCGAAGTCGGTGGACTGATGGCAGATTCTGTAATTTCTGGCGCACGCGTTTCGGGGAAAACAACACTATTTAAAGACTCGTCTAGGCTCGTTTTGAAGACACACAAAACTCAGCACAACCGAAGGGCAAGTCAGAGCATTCACGGAGAGCACGGAAGCGCGATTCGAGATTCGAAGACTTAGTTTGATTTCGTTCTCTCTCTTTATATTCAGAAACTGTGTTTTGTATTATGTCTAGTCGTAGCTAAACTTCTTACCTAGGTTCTCGGTGAACCTAGGGTTTCGTATCCATATTTTATGACTACTTCGTTTATGGATTCACGATTGTTATCTTAATTCAGCAAGTTGTATCTGTTATTCTGACTTTGATTATTATCGTATATGCATGATAGGATTGATCACCCAGGATTGCTATAGACTCGAGCTTGTAGGTGAAAACTTCAAGTTAGGGTTAGGAAGAAAAGCCAGGATTTAGTACCTTACCCTGATAGACCGACCAGAGAAAGGGAGATAGGGCTAGCATCAAAAAAACGTGAGACCAACTGTTAGAGAATTTGACCCGGGCCATTCGGACAAGTTAGAAACCCTAACAGGATTAGACCGAGACTGCAGATTTAGGCAGCTTAACAAGAATCCGAAAGTCTGCAGGATCGGGATTATGTGTGGGATCTGAAAAGTCACTGCACAACTGGTACGTTTCATGGATATCGAAACTGCTGAGTGTTTTCATAATCGAACGTAAAACTGAAATCTGTAGAAACCCTAGGGGATCCTGGATCCTAGTTCCCATCCATTATCGTAAACAACCAATTCAGCTTATTTCAGAAAACGTCACAAAAAAATATTTACGTTTACGTTTTAAATTTCTGTTTTTAGTTTAGTAACTGCAATCACAACCTACTCCTCCTTGTTACTACACTCGGTTAACCAAAACTGACGACGCGAGAAAACCCGAAATAGTCCTCGTGGGAACGATCACCCAAGTTTAATTACACCCGGTATTACAAGATTCGTATACTTGCGAACAGCACGTTAGTTTGCGCATCAAGTTTTTGGCGCCGTTGCCAGGGACTTTTTAGGGTCTATTTAGTTGTCAGAATTAGTTTTCTGAGTTTTCGTTTATTTTTCAGTTTTGTTATTTTTCTTTTTGTCTCACTGCGTTTTTGAATATGCGTTTTCAGGACTGTTCAGTTGATGCCCAGATTGCCTCGCGATTTGGTACCACCACTCGACAATCCAGAAAAACTGTACACCGAACAGAACCGCAGAAACCGAGAAAGCAGGATGGCAACCAACCAGAGAGATACGCCCGAGAACACTGAAGCCGGTGGGTAGGAACGAGAGACACGTACCCCAGCCCAGATGGCTCGGTACATTGAGGAACTCGCCACAGCGGGACTTGCTGCCTGAAGCAACCAGAGAACATATAACCGATCTGGGAGAGCGTTGGTGGAAAATTTCGAAGTCCCCACCGGGGGGCATGAGCGAGCTATTGTGGTGCCCGAGATCACCGCCGAGCACTTTGACATCAAACCATCCACCATCCAGACGGTACAGACTCTCAGCCCGTTTCATGGCAGGGCCGACGAAGACCCGAACGATTTTATCGGGAAATTCGAGGATTACTGCAACAAGGTCAGATACAAGGGGGTAGAAGCAGAGGCACTCATGCTGATCTTATTCCCATACTGCCTATACAGAGTGGCCAAAGACTGGCTCGAATCCCGACCACCCCGATCCATCACCACATGGGAGGAGTGTGTCGCAGATTTTTTGGCAAAGTTCTATCCCGCCTCCCGAGTCATACAGTTACAGAGCGAGATTCTGTCATTCAGGCAGAAGATAGGGGAGACGGTGGTGGACGCATGGGACAGGCTCATGAGATTGGTAAAACGGTGCCCGAACCACGGTTTTGGAGACGCGAAGATCCTGCAGGTTTTCTACCATGCCCTAGACAGGGAGAACGCCGACAGGATTGACAGAGAAGCCGGGGGAAACTTCTTGTATCACGTGGACAAAGAAGGTGCGTATGACCTGATGAAGCAGTTGGCCAAGCAGGACACCCGACTGTTTGACGATCGCAGGATGACGGCTAGAGCCGAACCAGCAGAGGATGACCGGATAGACAACCTGGCCAAGATCGTTCATGACTTGGTCAAGAAAGTCTACTCGGATAAGAAGACTGTTGCAGCAGTCGAAGAACCTGATTTGGACACGGCCATTGAGGAACTGAGGACTGAAGACACCAATTACGTACAGTAGCAGTGGGACCCGAGCCGGTACAGACCGGGTACGAGAGACCATCCCGGGTTCCGGTACGGAAACCCGAACGCAGCAGTCTATGCAACGGGGTTCCAGCACAGGCCACCAGCCCAGCAGGTTCAGTCAGGCCCATCTGCACCGCAGTACGACGCTCAGATGAAGGAGATCAAGTCCATGTTCCAGAACATGGAGTCCCGGTTCAAGCACATGGATGCCTTGACGGCAGACATGCAGACAACCAAAACGTCACTGCACGCTTTGGAAGTACAAGTGGGACAGTTAGCACAGCAGCTAACAGAGAGACAACCAGGAAACCTACCCCCGAATACAGTAAATAATCCACGGGCTCAGATCAATGCTATCTCCACTCGGAGTGGATTGGCACTGCAGGATCCACCGTACCCCAGCCACGCACGTGCAGAAAATTCGAAAGAAGTAGAACGCAACTTGTCGGGCCAGGATAACAGCACCGTCGACCGCCCCCAGCCGAAGGGCTCGGTTGAGCAGGATGCAGTGCAGAACAAGACAGATGCAGAAACGGTACATGTCTCCAAGGAGGTGTCATACCCCTTGCGAACACGAAAGAGGGACGACAGCAAGGACTACGCCAGGTTTCTCGAGATGTTCAAACAGCTGCAGATCAACATACCTTTTGCCGAGGCTTTGACTAAGATGCCCACTTATGCCAAATTCCTCAAGGACATCTTGTATGGAAGGAGGCAGATGAGCGATTTCGAGACCATAAACCTGACGGGAGAAGTGAGCAATTGTGTGAAGAATGGGCTACCGAGGAAGAGAAAGGATCCTGGCAGTTTTGTTATACCGGTCACCCTGGGTAACGCTTACACAGGAAAGGCTCTGTGTGACCTAGGGGCCAGCATCAACCTGATGCCGTTGACGATTTTCAAAAGTTTGAAAGTCGGTGAACCCCGACCCACCAGAATCATGCTGCAGATGGCAGACAGGTCCGTAAAACAGGCCTATGGGGTTATCGAGGATATTCTGGTCAAAGTCGGCGAGCTGATTTTTCCGGCAGATTTCGTCATCCTGGACATGGAGGCAGGGGAGGTACCGCTCATACTTGGCAGGCCGTTTTTGGCCAAGGGCGAAGCAATGATAAACTGCAAGAGCGGGGAGCTGACCATGCAGATTAACGAGGAAAAGGTGAAATTCAACGTTTTCAAAAATCTGCAACTGCCAAATTACTACGACCACGAGGATATCTTTGCCATAGACGTGGTTGACGAAGGCTGGGAAAACGTGGAGATGGACCAATTGTGGGAAGAGATAGACAGCATGTACGGGGAAGAAAAGGAGAAGACTCGGTGCGAGCACGCCATGAGAGCCGAGGACTGGACCACTTTGCACCGAGACGAAGACGGCGGGCAAAAGATGATTCTGGTCCCGTCACTCAAGGAGCCACCCGCACTGGAGCTGAAACCGCTCTCGGGCCATCTCAGGTATGCATACATTGGTGATAATAGTACTCTGCCCGTAATTGTTTCGTCTCGTTTATCTCAGGAACAGGAGCAGAAACTGTTGGAGGTACTGCGAGAGCATAAGGAAGCAATCGCCTGGACGATTGCAGATATCAAGGGGATCAGCCCCTCCTATTGCATGCACAAGATCCGAATTGAAGAAGGCAAGAAACTGGTGATTCAGCCCCAGCGGAGACTGAATCCAAACATGAGGGACGTTGTGCGAAAAGAGGTCATGAAGTGGCTGGAAGCGGGAATCATATACCCCATATTGGACAGCACGTGGATCAGCCCGGTCCAGTGCGTGCCCAAAAAGGGTGGTATTACGGTGGTGCAGAATAATGACCAGGAGCAGATTGCGCAGCGCACTGTTACAGGCTGGCGGATCTGCATGGACTATCGGAGGCTAAACGACGCAACACTGAAAGACCACTTCCCGCTACCATTCATGGACCAGATGCTGGACCGTCTCGCCCACCACGCCTATTACTGTTTTCTGGACGGGTATTCCGGGTACAACCAGATTTGCATAGCCCCGGAAGATCAGGAAAAGACGACGTTTACCTGCCCATACGGTACGTTCGCGTTTCGGCGCATGCCGTTCGGGTTGTGTAACGCTCCAGCCACGTTCCAGAGATGTATGATGGCAATTTTCTCCGACATGATCGAGAAAAATCTGGAGGTCTTTATGGACGACTTTTCACTATTCGGGGACAGTTTCGATGACTGCCTGTACCATTTGGGTCAGGTTCTGATCCGATGCAAGAAGGCGAATTTGGTGCTCAATTGGGAAAAATGTCACTTTATGGTCACCGAGGGGATCGTGCTGGGTCACAGAATTTCCAGCAAGGGACTCGAGGTGGACATGGCCAAGATCGAGGTGATAAAGCAGCTTCCATACTCGAAAAACGTAAAGGCGATCAAAAGTTTTCTGGGACATGCAGGATTTTACCGGAGGTTCATCAAAGACTTTTCCAAGATCACAAATCCACTCTGCTCTTTACTCGGAAAAGACGTGCCCTTTGATTTCAATGCAGCATGTCGGCAGGCTTTTGACCATTTAAAAGATAAGCTGACCACAGCCCCGGTTATTACTACACCAGATTGGTCACTCCCGTTTGAGCTGATGTGTGACGCCAGCGACTACGCAGTCGGGGCAGTTTTGGGGCAGCGAAAGGATAAAGTCTGCCACGTGATTTATTATGCGAGCCGCGTACTCAACGATGCCCAGCTCAACTATGGCACGACATAAAAGGAACTGCTGGCTGTGGTGTATGCCCTGGACAAATTCAGGCCCTATTTGGTCGGGTCAAAAGTTATCGTTTTTACCGACCATAGTGTCCTGAAATACCTGTTGGAGAAGAAGGACGCGAAACCGAGACTCTTGAGGTGGGTACTACTGATGCACGAATTCGACGTGGAAATCCGGGACAAGAAGGGAGTTGAGAACGTGGTAGCGGATCACCTATCCAGACTTGAGAATGTGAAGGTGGACCCGGTGCCGATAAAGGAAAACTTCCCGGACGAGCACATAATGGCAGTAAAAATCGGGAGACCGTGGTATTATGCCATAGCCAATTACTTGGTAACTGGCACGCTTCCCGAGGATCTCACCCCGTCTCAGCGGAAACGGTTCGTTTCCGAAAGCCGACAGTATTTCTGGGATGACCCGTACCTATTCAAACAGGGGGCCGATAACATCCTGAGAAGGTGCATCCCGACCCACGAGGCCTGGAACGTAATCCGACACTGCCACTCATCACAGTGTGGGGGTCATTTTGGGGGAACGCGAACAGCTCATAAAATATTGCAGTCCGGTTTTTTCTGGCCGACAATCTTTAAAGATTGTCACGACTATGTGCAGGGATGTGATAGATGCCAGAGAACAGGAAACACGTCACATCGGGACGAGATGCCGATGACCGTGTGGCAGGAAGTAGAGCCTTTTGATGTATGGGGAATTGACTTTATGGGGCCATTCCCGTCCTCCATGGGTAATCTCTACATTCTGCTGGCAGTGGACTACGTGACAAAGTGGATCGAAGCAATCGCGTGTCAGAAAAACGATGCAACCACAGTTGAGCGTTTTCTGAAACGTAACATTTTCACTCGTTTCGGAACTCCCAGGGCAATGATCAATGACGAGGGCTCTCACTTCATCAATCGAGTCTTTGCGAAAGTTCTGAAACAGTACGGCGTGTCAGTTCATAAAGTCTCGTTACCCTACCATCCGTAGACAAACGGGCAAGCCGAGGTTTCAAATCGAGAGATCAAGAGCATACTCGAGAAAACAGTGAATCTCGGCCGAAAGGATTGGTCCATCAGACTGGACGATGCGCTCTGGGCCTACAGGACTCCTTTCAAAACACCGCTGGGTATGTCTCCATACCAGCTTGTGTTTGGGAAAGCGTGCCACTTTCCGGTGGAATTGGAGCACAAAGCGTATTGGGCCATCAAGTTGCTCAACTTGGATCAGAATCTGGCGGGAGATAAGAGAAAGATGGCACTGCTGGAATTAGAGGAATTCCGCAGAACGGCTTTCGAGAGCGCCAAAATTTACAAAGAGAAGACGAAGAAGTGGCATGATCACCGTATCACGCCAAAGCAGTTTAACGAAGGCGATAAAGTGCTTCTCGACAATACCCGGATGCGGTTTCTTCCGGGAAAACTGAGGTCTCGTTGGTCGGGCCCGTTCATCATCAAGCAGATTTTTGCATAGGGGGCATTCGAGCTGGAAAATCCAAAAGATAAGTCCAGTTTCAGGGTGAACGGGAATCGGATCAAGCCATATCTCGAGACCGCCGAAGTCGTCAAAATAGACCCGTTCTATTTTGATGACCCGTAAGAGGTAACAAGGTCGGGCCGTCGACCGTAAATTACAAAGCGCTGTTTGGGAGGCAACCCAAAGTAACCGTTAATTAATTTATTTATGTTATTTTATTAAGTTATTATATTCAGTTTTGAATTTTTTGGGAGGGGCGAGATGAGAGGGTTTTTGACTTGAAAATTGAGATTGTGCAGATGCAGCAAAATAGAAATCAGGCAGAATCGGGAAAACAGAGGAAGAGAGAAAAGAAAAAAAAATTATGCTGGTTGCGTATATACGCAACCCTGCGTATATACGCCACCCTGCGTATATACGCAACCAGGGTAGTTTTTTATTTTATTTTTTTGTTTTCTTTTTGATTTCTGATTGCGTATATACGCAGTATTGTGTATATACGCAGTATACGCAGACAGAAAGGAAAAAAAAATGTAATTTTTTCAAAACCCGAGGGGTATTCTTGTAAATTTTGAAAATTTTAGGGTTTAAGGGGGGAAGGAGGCCGCGGCCCTCCATTGATGCACCTTCCTCTCTCTCTCTTCCTCCATTTTCTCTCAAGCTTGAAGAACACAAATTTGCCTCGGACCTCCAAATCAAATTCCGGGAACATTTCTGAAATCCCCTCGTCGCAAGGAGCAAATATCATCCATCAAAATCCAGAAACAAGCGAGAATCGAGCGGGAAATTCCCATCTAGGAATGGCGTGTTCTTGAGGAAAAGGGCCGATTCAAATGTGTTAGAGCAAGAACTAGCAAAAAACGAACAAGGGAAGGTGAAAGAGGAGATCGAGGGCTTCGATTTGGTGGGTTCGGATTTCTATTCCGGGAAGTTACGTTTTCTGGCGATTTTTCCGGCGACCGCCGTCGACTTTTCCGGCGACTTTCCGGGCAGAATCTCCGGTCTTCACCCCTGTTTAGGGAAGGTCGAAAATCTCATCTTTCTCTTTATTTTCCGTTTTGGCACGACCCGTAGCAGGGTCCGTTATTTTTCGGTATTTTTTATTTTGGAGCGGCACTTGCCGTATGGACCTCTGGTAGCTCTTAGGTGGACTATCTATTGAGACACACTTGTTACGTGCATGTTTTACATTTTTTTGGTTTAATTCCCGAGTAGGCACGTTTTTCGAGGTTTTGCCTATTTTGGAGTTCGGAGTGCCGGTCCTTGACCAAAACCGGGACGAGTTCCCTACTGAGTACACCGCTGAGCAAATCACCTCTAGGAGGTTTGACAGTTTTCGGTTCGTAAACCATTATGCTCATTTTTACTATATGACCGCGACGAAAATGGGTCAAAAACTGCCCAAGGACTACCGCTTGAGGTTGACCACATGAACATGCCACCAGAAATGGCAGAGTTTGCTAGTCGTCCGGAACTTTTCGGACAGTCCTTGGCAGGGTTTCCGGAGGTGTCTAGCTCCTCCTTAGTGCGTGAGTTTTACAGTAACCTCATGCATAAGGGGGCGGGTGAGGCCAACGGTGAAACCCGATGGGTGTACTGCCGGAGGCGGTTTATATTAGTCACGGCGGACAGTTGAGAAACATCTCGTGCGCCTATGCTGAGTGCCAGGATTACCCGCCGAGCGATGCTGAAATTTTGCGGGTTGTGACTCGTGGGTACCCGGGGGCCCATTTCGAGAGAGAGGGTGCTGGGGAGATAGGAAAGAAACTGCACTCTCGTTTTATTACCGGGCCACGGTGGTGGGCCGAGTGGGTAGTGAACTGGGTAGTGGGTATCAAGCATTTTACCCATCTTGACTATGAGTACGTACTCTTAGTCTACTGCCTCATTCTCCGGCGAGAGGTCGACATTCCTCGTCGCATCTGGATTTACATGCAGGAGCGGAACAACTCCGCGAGCCATAAGGGGTTGGGGTACGCCAACCTCATCGCCAAACTGGCGCGGGATTTTGAGGTTCCCATGGATATCCTTGAGGGCGATTTAGAGCCTCCTCGACCACGGCCTTATAGGAAGATTATGGCCCGTAACCTGGGCCCACATGAGCCGGTCGATGACCTCGATGAGGATGACGACATTATGGAGGAGGATCCTGCCCCTGTCCCTAGGAGGCGTTCGACTCAGGAGCGACCAGCTAGTCGCCAGGCATCGGCCGGACTTCGGCGATGCCGTACTAGTCGAGAGAGTGAGCGTCCCGAGTCGAGTCGGCAGGGGACTGAGAGGAATGCCCACACCCAGCCAGCCCGACAGCAGAGTGAGCCGGCCCCACGGGCCGACCCGACCCCCAGAGCTAGACCAGCCCCGCCACATAGGTTGCCCCGAGTTGACGAGGGATTTGAGGGGTGTCGTGGCGGACACAAGTCCATTGGGGAGAGAATGCTCGACAAAGCGGGCAAACTTTGGAGGGCTCTCACACACACCCGCCGGACTCAGCGGAAGATCACGAAGGACACCCACGCTGCCCTTGCTAGTATTCGAGAGGAGAAGCGGGCAGCAGCTCGGCACGCAGGCCGAGAACCGCCACTCCCGCTGTATTTTCCTCCTACCTACTCCAGCAGCTTTACCACGAGTTGGTCTGATGACGGGGACTCTAGCGAGTATATCTGCTCCACCTCCCCCGACCCAGCCACCTCCCCCGACTCAGCCATCTCCGCCACCTGCGAGACAGGAGAGACGTCAGCCTGGGACACGATCCCAGCAGCCCACAGGCCGTCAGACTGGGTCCCGTACCCAGCAGCCTTCGAGTGGCAGGACGAGATTGCGCTCCCAGTCACCTAGCAGTTGGACTGGGTCCGAGTCGCAGTCCTCCGATTACCGGCCCCGTGCACGCGTGCGTCGGTCGGTCGTCTACAGGACTGATTCTGCCAGCAGCTCTCCGGGCAGCATATCCGGTACTTCCGAGACCGGGTCAGACCCGACATTTTTTCCGGACGAGTGAGTGCCATGAGGGCATGCCACCTCTTAGTAGGGTGGTAGTCGTGTCTGCATTAACCCGGTCTGCACGTTTTTTCATGTTTATTTACAGTTTTTATTTTATATTTTTGAGTCAGCATATTTTCGTTAGTTGAGTCAACCCACCACAAACATTCTAGCCATGCATTGTATATATTAAAAAAAATTAAAAATTAAATTTTTTTTTTATGCTGCTGGTTGAGTATATACGCAGCCCTGCGTATATACGCAAACAGCAGTATAAATTATTATTTTATTTTAAAAAAGAGAGTTTAAAATCAGAAAATTTTGAGAAAGGCAATCGAGATAACAGAAACAGTGAAGAAATTGAGGTTGAATCCTTTGAAAGAAAAGAAAACTTGCACCGAGGTATAGTAGATAGGTGAGAGCCAGCGACCTTTGGAATCCGCAAGTAATTATCACCTGAGCTAAGAATCCGACTAGTTGCTACACCACCGTCACTTAGGTAGTCGACAACCCGCCCACGGGCGCCGTCACGGTCATCGCGTTTTTCGATGGAGTGACTGGCTATCAAGGGACCTCACGTCCTGTTTCTTACCCCTAGGTCCAATTAGTCAACCCGTTTGAAACCATTTACCCTCTTTCTTCTTAGCCACTTTAGCCTAGGCAGCCTTCTTTGAGACCTCATCAGTCGATAGTTGGATATTCTACGTGTTATGACGGAGGGAGTGAGTAGGGTGGGTTTTAGATGGGAGAGCTTCACGAGTTATCAGTATTGGACAGTTTTGGCATCGACACGTTTTTCGAGGGAAGGACAGGGTGAGTTAGTGGCGACAGTGCATTAATTTGCGGAGGTGGATCACTTCATTACATAGTGACCACAGGAGGAGTTAGTCGCGTGCGAGCATCTTTTCACACAAAACGCGGTTCCAGGGGGGTTGTAGGGTTAATTTGTGGTTGTGCCGTTTTTCTACATATTTGGTGATGAGGAGGTTCGGTGGGACTGCACAGTATTATTTCGACTACAGGATCAGCGCTTCAGGATTAGTGTGGGGGTACTGCACATGAGGACATTTTACGTACCCCACGACAGAGATTTATTTTCACTCACTCAGCTTTAGTCAGTTTAGTAGTTTCAGTATTCGTGTATGTCTGTATATAGTCGTTTTATAAAAAAAAAAAAAAAAAAAAGAAAAAAAAAAAAAAAGAGAGAGAGAGAGAGAGAGAGAGAGAGAGAGAAACTAAGAAAAAAAAAAGAAGAGGAAGAAAAGAAAAACAAGTCATGATCTAGTTTTTAGTTTGCTTTATGTTTTTGTTATTTAAATAAAAAGCTGAGTGAGTGGCACAATTTTCGAGACGTTTACATCACTTCACATTTGTGGCCGCGAGCACGGCAAAGACACACCGGGGGACAGAAGAATTGGGAAAGCAGGGACTTAGGTGTTTCGGGCAGTTTTTCGGGATCTCGGTGAGGGGTGTGAGTTTGGTAAATTGGGAGAATGTCATAACAAGTAGGACTATTCCGTACCTTGATACATATATATCCTACCAGATTAGACATAGATCCTTTCGGAAACAGCTCGGATGGTAAGTTAGCTAGGGATTTGCTCAGTTTGATAATTAAAGTAATAGTACTTTGGTCCAGCGCTTAAATCCACCGTATAAATATGTTCAGACTTACCGATCGCTTGCAGGGAAGTACTTTCTGAAAAGGATGAGATCACGAGGACACACTGGTTATGTTTTTGAGGTTGCCCCATCTCACCAAAAATATTTTTGTCATTAGTCGGTTTTGAGTCGTTTGAGTCTTTGTATATTCTATCTGAGTCTGTTGTTCTATCGAGTCGTCTGGTTGAAAGGTTCGGGTCGAAAGAGTATGCAACGGTAGCGTATGCACAGAGCCAGTCTCACGAGGGCAGAGAGATATGATCAGGCTAAAGTTGGCAGGATTTCTCGGGACGAGCAATGTTTAGTGCGGGGGTATTTGATAGCGCCCAATTAGGGGTTATCTTTTAGCCTGATTTCACGAGTGTTTGTGTCGGAAATAGCGTATTTTTCCGGAAATTGCCCTAGAATGCCTCGAAAATCTAGAACGAGATGTTTATCTGTACTTCATGGATTTCTGCTTATTTATTGCTATATTTGGATATGATCGCGGGTTTTCGTCTATGTTGCCTTTTCAGGAACAGGTTCAGAAGGTGCATCGGGAAGCGTGTCGGGACCAAGCCGGGACCGTCTCGGGAAACGTGCACAGGACCGGGTCAAGACGGGAACACGAAAAAGCAGGAGAACACCAAGGGAGGCAAACCGGGAGCGTCAGGCAGAAGAGTGGGACCCAGTGGACCCAACCAGGCCCACTAAAGGACCAAGCAGGGCCCCCATCACCACCCCCTGCCTGCGTATATACGCAGCCTTGCATATATACGCAGGCAGGGAGGGTGATGGTTGGAGGATTTTTGGCCCTGGTTGCGTATATACGCAGCCTTGCGTATATACGCAGCCAGTTTGACTTTTTTCCGAAGTTGGTGGACTGATGGCAGATTCCGTAATTTGTGGCGCACGCGTTTTGAGGAAAACAGCACTATTTAAATACTCGTCTAGGCTTGTTTTGAAGACACACAAAACTCAGCACAACCGAAGGGCAAGTCAGAGCATTCACGGAGAGCACCAAAGCGCGATTCGAGATTCGAAGACTTAGTTTGATTTCGTTCTCTCTCTTTATATTCAGAAACTGTGTTTTGTATTATGTCTAGTCGTAGCTAAACTTCTTACCTAGGTTCTCGGTGAACCTAGGGTTTCGTATCCAGATTTTATGACTACTTCGTTTATGGATTCACGATTGTTATCTTATTTCAGCAAGTTGTATATGTTATTCTGGCTTTGATTATTATCGTATATGCATGATAGGATTGATCACCCAGGATTGCTATAGACCCGAGCTTGTAGGTGAAAACGTCAAGTTAGGGTTAGGAAGAAAAGCCAGGATTTAGTACCTTACCCTGATAGACCGACCAGAGAAAGGGAGATAGGGCTAGCATCGAAAAACGTGAGACCAACTGTTAGAGAATTTGACCCGGGCCATTCGGACAGGTTAGAAACCCTAACAGGATTAGACCGAGACTGCAGATTTAGGCAGCTTAACAAGAATCCGAAAGTCTGCAGGATCGGGATTATGTGTGGGATCTGAAAAGTCACTGCACAACTGCTACGTTGCATGGATATCGAAACTGCTGAGTGTTTTCATAATCGAACGTAAAACTGAAATCTGTAGAAACCCTAGGGGATCCTGGATCCTAGTTCCCATCCATTATCGTAAACAACCAATTCAGCTTATTTCAGAAAACGTCACAAAAAAATATTTACGTTTACGTTTTTAATTTCTGTTTTTAGTTTAGTAACCGCAATCACAACCTACTCCTCCTTGTTACTACACTCGGTTAACCAAAACTGACGACGCGAGAAAACCCGAAATAGTCCTCGTGGGAATGATCACCCGAGTTTAATTACACCCGGTATTACAAGATTCGTATACTTGCGAACAGCACGTTAGTTTGCGCATCAATATCCTAGAAGATTCAATATGTGCATAAACACCTCTCTAATCATCAATAAGAAACACAATACATTATCCGTCTTCTCCATCCTTATGTCTTGTAAAGATTCCTTATGGTATCAGAGCTTCATAGCACAAATGTGTCTGTGATCCTTTTTCTCCCTCCCCTCCCTAGTCATTTTCCACTACTTCCTCTTCCCCACATATCATCATATCGGAGGAGAATTCTTCCTCTAGCAGCCCAATACCTGCCATTACCAACTCTGTCAATATTCACAATAGTTTGATTTTCATCAACTCTACCGCTCAAGCACCTCTCAAACTCGCTTCAAAAAACTATGCTTCCATGCACACTTAGTGGGACTCCCTTCTCATAGATTATGAATTATATGGATACAATGACGGTACCACCGTCTTCCCTCCTAAAACTATCGTGGAGAATGGTAGCGAAAAAGCTAATATGGATCATACATTTTGGGTCTGTCAAGATCATCTCTTCCGCAGTGCTCTCATTACCTCACTATCACCTTCAACATTTCATTCATTTAAAGAACAAAGATCTCAAGAGAAGTAAGGTAAAAGATTGAAACCACGTATGCCAAACCTACCCGAGGAAGGTTAAGGAGCATTCGGAAATCCCTACGCAAATCCTCTAAAGGAACGGAGAGCATATCGATGTATATGTAGAACATTAAGGTATTGGTTGATTCAATAGCCATTGCCGGAGCACCCATTGATGATTATAAACTTGTTGTTCATGTTCTCAATGGCCAAGGCAGTGAATACAAGGAGATCAATCCTGCTATTTGTGCTCGAGGAAATGTTATATCATTTGAGAGTCTGCACGACAAACTTGGTGGCTATGAGGCATGCCTCAAAAGAAATGAACAAGTCGAAGCTACTCCTATCACATCGCATTTTCAAATAACAACGACAACTTCAATGTCCATATAATTAGCTATCAGAATCGCCTATGACATTCGTTCAACAACAGTCGCAATGCTAATATGTATGGACATTAATCTTCCCGAGTTGGTCAAATATGTAACACCCCAAGTCATGTCGTTTTAAAGTATCGGCGTCTCTAAGTTGCTACGCCCACAATGTTCCAACATCCACTTCAATATTGGGGTTTCCAACCAAATGTAGTGTCGACACCTTGATCACCAATTACGAGGGCTCACTTTGCGGCACAAAATACACATTCACCCTCAAAGTTGACTCCTACATTTTGGTGCATCACACCATGACACGTCAGACTTGAACAACCTATCTCTTGATTTAGAATATGATGGCTACGGCGATATCATGATAGGCGATGATAATTTTTTGCAATTCACTCATACTAGCTCTACTAATATTTTCTCTTAACATAAGAAATTTATACTTTCTAACATACTATGTATTCCTCACATGAGAAAAAAGTTATGTCCATGTTTCTAAATTTTGTTCGTCAAATAATGTTTCTATTGAGTTCTCACCCTTCTCTTTTGTGGTGAAGGATCTTCGTACGGGAGCACCTTTGGCAAAAGGATTGAAAAGATATGGGGTTTACGAATGACCAACTCAAGTACCAAACTCAACTACAAAGTCACGTCACCCATTCTCGCTCTTGCTTCAATAAAGAACCATACTCAAGATTGACATAGTCGACTAGGTCACACATCATTAAAAGATTTCAAATCACATTCTTCATACTTTTAATTTACCCTTGTCTTCCTCACAACCTAGCCACTTCACATGTAATCCTTGCAAATGCAATAAAATGAATAAACTATATTTTTAAAGTTCTACTATGGCTAGAAATTTCCTTCTAGAACATATTTATTCCAATGTTTGAGGGTACTCCTGTTTAGTCGAGCGACGGTTATAAATACTATTTAATTTTTTCGATCATTTTACCAAATATATGTGGCTATTTACCACGAGACATAAATATAAGGTACCGTCAATTTTTTCTAACTCCTTCCCACACTCCAGAACACAATGGCACGAGTGAACGCCGTCACTGACACATGACCTATTATTCTTGGCCAAGTTTCTCTTTCCAAGAAGTTCTAGACCTACGTTTTTCTTCCTGCCACTTATCTAATTAACCGCATGTCAACTCTAATTTTATATGTGAAGTCTCCATTTGAAATAATATTTGGTTTTTCTTCTAACTATAGTAATTTTTTTATTTTTGGTTGTCTGTGCTACTCTTGGCTCAAACCTTATGCTCCCCACAAGCATGAACCTCTCTCTTGTTCTTGTGTGTTTTTTTTGGATTTTCATCTAACCAAAGTGAGTTCAAATGTATCAATCCTACAACCAACCACATATTTATACCTAGACATGTTAATTTTATCGAACCAATATTTCCATTTAAATCACTTCAAGCAAATGATAGTACGATATCACCAGAGCTAGTTCAACAATTGACTCATAATCATGGCAATGAACCACAACACTACACGGTCTCCTTCACATCGAAACATGATAACATTCACCATCCAACACCCATTATGTCTTTCGACCACATGATGAGCATACCCATCCAAGTCCATCTCCTCCTCATTTGGACGTACTTCCTACCCCCTTTAACACCCACCTTATTTACGCCCTTATCTCGAGGTGGTAAAATAACCCCTAACGCTCTAACTTCTCTCTAATCACCTACTTCCGGTGAAATAGGCAACCCAACATCAATGTCACATTCGTCGGGGCAATCCATTATAAGTACTCCTGAATCCCCAACCTTACCACAATTCATCTATGATTGTCCATACCACCCCATGATAACCTTGTATAAAAACAATGTGCTAAGTCCCCTTAAATCAATTTTTCTATCTATTTAATCCTCATAAAACTTTGAAAGAACTTCAATTAATCAAGCCTTAAAGGTTTCAGAGTAGCGGGCAGCCATGTCGGATGAATACATTGTCTTGATGAGTAACAGTATATGAGACATAATGCCACACAAACATGATCAAACCTTGTAGGGTGTAAATGGGTATTTCGCATCAAAAGAAACCTCGATGGCTCAGTGAATAGGCACAACGCCCGCCTTGTCACCAAATGTTTCCATCAACGCCTGGGACTTGATTATCATGATACATATAGTCATGTTGTTGATCCTACAACACTACGTGTTGCACTTTCTCTCACCCTATCGCGAAAGTGGTCTATTTGATAGTTAGATATTAATAATGCTTCTTTCCACAGTAACTTGTCTGAGGACATATTCACGATCCAACCTCCCAGCTTTGTTAACCCTGATTCCCCAAATCATGTGTGTAAACTACATACAACTTCGTATGGTATTAAATCTATTGGTTTATATGATGATTTTTCATACTTATTGAAAATTCTACTAACATTGTTTATAGGTTTATTCAACAGCCATGTAACAAATTTTTCATTGAAGATTTGGGCGTTCTTCATTATTTTCTTACCATTGAAGTTCACCATACGTCCTCTTGTATTTTTCTCTCGCAGCAGAAGCACATTTTGGATATAATACAACGTACGCACATGGAAGAATCTAAACCACTGTAAACTCCACTGCCTTCAAATGCTTCATTATCACTGCAGATAGTCCACACCTACATGACCCACTGAGTATAGACAAGTTGAAGGAAGCCTCCAATATCTATATTTTACATGTCCCAACATCGTATTTGATGTTAGCCGCTTATCAGAGTTCGTGTATCAACCCACCACAAACCACTGAACTCATGCTAAAAGAGCTATACACTATGTAAAATGTTCAATTAGTCATGGATTGCTTCTTCTTAATAACTCACCCTTGTCATTCCATGCATTTATGATGCCAATTGGGAGGGTGACAGAGATGATTTTAGCTCAAAAAGTGTGTATGTCCTTTTTCTTGGTCACAAATCCATCTCAGGGTGTTTGAAAAAGCAACTCTCAATTTCCCATTCCTCCACGGAAGCTAAATATCGAGTTGTTACCTCCACCACTGCTGAGTTTGTTCGCTTCAGTTATTGCTTAAATAGCTTGGTACACCTCTTATTAACACACTGGTCGTACACTGGGATAACTTTGGCACAACCCATATTTGGGCCAATCCAATTTTCCACTCCAAATGAAATATCTTGAAGTTGATTCACTTTGTCCGTGATAAAGTTCAAAAAGATAATCTACAGGTTTCTCATGTCTCCTCAGCTGACCAGCTCATCGACGTCTTGACAAAGTCATATCTCATAGACAGTGTATTCTTATTCGTCCCAAGATTGGTGCCTCTGATGGGAGTACCATCTCAATTTGTATATGGTTGACTAGCTCAATTTAGGTCATTGGTCTGAATAGGCATTAATGTTTATTTGACATGATGATTTTAGTCCCTTAATTATGGATATGTGAATATCCTAAAAGATCCAATATGTGTATAATTACCTCTCTAATCTTCAATAAGAAACACAAGCATTCTTCATATCTATCCATTTGTATGCCTTATAAAAATTCCTTAGCTACCCACCATGATGCTCAAAAGTCCAATTTGTTCCGTCAATGAGAGATCCCTTCTTAACTATTTGGAAAAAACACTCAAAAAATTGCACAAATTAACGATCTTTATTAATTTATGAAATAAAATAAACATATAGATATATGAGTTTGTATGTTTGTGCCAAGTATGTTATGATGATCAATAATGAACATTATTAATAAATTTAGCATTATGTAATTGGCCCCTCTCCATTTAAATCATGTCTTCGTTGCTGATTCTAACTAAATTGTGATACCTCGTGAGAAATTTAACGCATTAAAAAGAAAAATCCAATTAGAATAAGAGCTTCAACAACTTCTTCTTGATATGAATCTCGTGGAGTTTTCCGTGCATGCTATTTTATACACTTACATGGACAGCAAGAAATAAACCAATGGTAATTTTGAAAGACTATATAAAGTTTTTGGCACCCCAAGTGGATACACAACTACTAAAAAACATGAGTGTTGACTTTACCAATTCAATGTTCTCAACATGCGCCACTGAGACCAGACACTGCCACAATTCTAGCCCAAAAAAGAAGAATAAACCCTTCGAATCTACATGGCTCCACGACAATGCCACAACCACCATCGCCGAAAGGGTTTAGGGACAACATCACCAAAGTTATCCCTTTACCAATTCATGAAAAAAGCATGGTGAAATCCAGCCAACTCCAACATCACCAAAGTTCTCCCTTCACCCCCTCTCTCTTCTTCTCATCTACTGATAACTCTATATTAGAGTTATATTTTTTCTACGTTTGTGTACCGTTTTGTGTAATTTCCGGGTTGAATATATTAGAAATACACTATGAACTTGAGGAAATTGGATAAGTGTAGCTTTGAGTGATAAATTGTTAATCTGGGCGTTTTTCACATTATTTACATTTATTTTATCACTTTTGATCGCACGGGGTGTTTTCGTGTTGTGTTCGACAGGAAACGGAGCTCATGGATCAAGAGGAGGAGGAAAACGAACTTCGGAACATATGCGGAAGCTTGAGAGAGAAAGAAATTGGAAGAAAAGAGGACAAAGTTGGGAAAAGAGGGTTAAAGTGTCATTTTCATAAGCTTGGGTAATGACACTTAACACCCCCAATGAAGAATAGGAGAGAAGACTTAGAAAAATTGAGCGGAAGAAAAGTGGGGAAACTCACTGACTTGTAGGATCAAAAGTTGATCCTAGGATCAAAAGTAGATCGCATGATCAAAATATGTGATCGTGCGATCAGATGCGAGACTTAGCCAATACTCGAAGGAAGAAAAAAAGAAAACCCACTGAATTGTTGGATCACCTCTGTGATCCTAGGATCAACCCAGATCGCACGATCAAAGAAAGTTGATCGCACGATCTGCTGAAGCCAGTTGTACGATTTTGCTTGTTTTTGAGCCAAAACTACGTCGTTTAGTGTTATGTTATTTCCTAACCTAGTTGGGGAATAATTAATACACGTAATATTGATTCAAGGAGACACTTTTCATCTATTATTCATCACTCACGCAAGGAGGAAGAGGAGAGACGGGGGTCAAGAGGAGGATTCCTCCTCCATTGAAGATCTAGGGTTTCATCTTCTTCTTCTTCTTCTTCTTCTTCTTCTTCTTTCAAATCTTGTATGGAGAAACTTGCAAGTTTTGTTTGGTTGATTAATATTAGCTAAACTCCATTGTTAGGCTTCTCTAGAGAGCCTAGGGTTATGTAGACGATGATTTTTTCCGGATTCTTAATCTTTGTTACATGCTTATTGATTTCTTCTATTGAATGGATGTTAGTTCCTGAATCTTGTTAAGGATCTTAGTATATTGACACGACTAAGATAGGAATTGATAATCAATGAACTAGGGTTTTCTCATAGGATGAATCATGCTTAAAGTTGATTAAGTTCTAAATCAATTGTTCATAATCTATGCTTAATTCTTAATTGGGATAGAGTAATTAGCCGGAACCGTTAGTTGGCTAGTGAAGTGCGCGACAGTGACTTTAAATAGCTAGGATGAGATATGAGCATCAATCCCGTATCACTGAGACTGAGAAGAGACGTGTTAGGATTGGCTAGTGTGGGTAGATTCGGTAGGTGAAATTCGACTGTTTCGTGCAACGGTGGACCGACAGGACCCGTTGTCGTGCATGTCGTTAGCCTACTAGAACGGACCGGTAGAAACAAGAGACCGATAGGAGATTGTAGTCTACCGTGAAGTAGAATGACTTGAGACCGATTGGAGATAGTCAGTGCTGTTACCCGGCTTAGTTAGAATGTAGTTAACCTGTTGCTCAGATAATCTGGGAATCGTCTACAACCCTAGCTGATCTAGAGATTGCCTAGTTTCTCCAAACTTATTTCTTAAATATAAAAAAATACAAAAATATTAGATTAGTTTTTATTTCAATTTCTAAAATCAATCAAATCTTTCCTCCTGCACCGTACTCTAAATTAAATAACTAATTAAATAATCTCAAGTCTGACCTCGTGGGATCGATAACTCGGGGTTGAAATACCACCCCTATATTACTTGACCGTGCACTTGCGCATACGCGTTAATTATCCGCGTCAAGTTTTTGAGGGGGGGGGGGGGGGGTTTGTGTATATTTTTGCTAGTCATGTCTGTTTTGCATAGCCTTGTTACATGTAGCTTGTGTTAGTATTGTGAGTAGTGTGGTTAGTGTAGTGTGTTTTAAATATATTATCGTATTGTGTTAGGTTTATTTTCTTGCAGTGTTAGCACTTTTCATTATTGAGTCCCCCTACCCAATGTTATGTGATTAGTAGAGTTGGCCATTGCATACCGAGTTTAGGAAAATGAAAAAAAAATGAAAAAAAGAAAGGAAAAAAAAGTAGAAAAGCAGAAAAATCATAAAAATTAAAAATTTATTTATTTTTTATTTTTTTGAGAATAAGGGCAATTGATGAAGCTAGAAACTGAAGAGAGTTCAATGAAAGAGTCTCGGAGAATAGGAAGCACCGTAGTAGGGATGTCTTTAGTTCTTAGTATCTTGCGCACCTGTTTCACGAAAGGAAGTCCTGGGTATTCAGGGAAAATTGAACGAAGACGAGGTCACACCTTTAGTTCCTTTATTGTGCTAGGAGGATTTAGTCCTAAGGAGTTGAATAGTCTGTTTTCGAGTGGAAACTTGTGGCCTCTTGTAAATCTGGGGTGGACCTTCGTGTAGAGTCGGTTCCATGTGGTACGCTGCTCTAGCCTAAGTGAAGTTAGGGAGTGTACACCACCATCCCTTACGGTGGTTTCAAGAGCTAACCGAAAAAGCCCACACTTAGTTGCTCTAAATGCACGGTTGAAAAAAAAAAGTAGAAGAGAATGAAAAATTAAAAAAAAAAAAATCAAACCCTTCTCTTGGATTAGATACGGTGAACAACCTAATGTGCCTCCGTTCACGCGGGGAATTTGGATTCAATCCAATTAGAGCGTCTAAGGAAAATTAAAGTCAAGCCGTATTACACGGAGTTGTGTCTCCCATCAATGGGACAACTTGCATTCAATGCAATAGCGGCACAGAGGGTCTGAAAACCTCAAATGACTTGGCGACGAAACAGTATCTTAGAATTTGAGATGCCTAGACCCTCTGAGCTAATGGACGTGCCCCAAGTCTTGGATTGTTTATGGTGGATGTTTGGGGACCCGTTAGTGAACTTGTGCGTATGATCATCTTATCTCAATATCTTGCTATTGGTTGTGAAATTTCGAAAAATACTTGTGAGAGCTTGATGATTTTGGTTAGTGATAGCGAAATTGCCCAATCTCTAACTGAAAAAGAAAATGGTGTTGTTTCAATTTTTGCATTGTTTGATAATCGAGTTGCATTGTATAGTCATGTAGATTGCATGGGTGTGTGTGTTTTTTGTGTCACATGGCTAGTGAAGTTGAATGCAATTCGGTGGATTGAAAATCACAGTGGAAGAAATGTTTTTGATTTTGCTCAGGACGCGCAAAAAGGTAGTGTGGGGGATTTAATAACTCTATATTAGAGTTATATTTCTTCTACGTTTGTGTACTGTTTTGTGTAATTTCCGGGTTGAATATATTAGAAATACACTATGAACTTGAAGAAATTGGATAAGTGTAGCTTTGAGTGATAAATTGTTAATCTGGGCGTTTTTCACATTATTTACATTTATTTTGTCACTTTTGATCGCACGGGGTGTTTTCGTGTTGTGTTCAACAGGAAACGGAGCTCATGGATCAAGAGGAGGAGGAAAACGAACTTCGGAACATATGCGGAAGCTTGGGAGAGAAAGAAATTGGAAGAAAAGAGGACAAAGATGGAAAAAGAGGGTTAAAGTGTCATTTTCATAAGTTTGGGTAATGACACTTAACACCCCCAATGAAGAATAGAAGAGAAGACTTAGAAAAATTGAGCGGAAGAAAAGTGGGGAAACTCACTGACTTGTAGGATCAAAAGTTGATCCTAGGATCAGAAGTAGATCGCATGATCAAAATATGTGATCGTGCGATCAGATGCGAGACTTAGCCAATACTCGAAGGAAGAAAAAAAGAAAACCCACTGACTGAATTGTTGGATCACCTCTGTGATCCTAGGATCAACCCAGATCGCACGATCAGAGAAAGTTGATCGCACGATCTGCTGAAGCCAGTTGTACGATTTTGCTTGTTTTTGAGCCAAAACTACGTCGTTTAGTGTTATGTTATTTCCTAACCTAGTTAGGGAATATTTAATACACGTAATATTGATTCAAGGAGACCCTTTTCATCTATTATTCATCACTCACGCAAGGAGAAAGAGGAGAGACGGGGGTCAAGAGGAGGATTCCTCCTCCATTGAAGATCTAGGGTTTCATCATCTTCTTCTTCTTCTTCTTCTTCTTCATCTTCTTCTTCTTCTTTCAAATCTTGTATGGAGAAACTTGTAAGTTTTGTTTGGTTGATTAATATTAGCTAAACTCCATTGTTAGGCTTCTCTAGAGAGCCTAGGGTTATGTAGACGATGATTTTTTCTGGATTCTTAGTCTTTGTTTCATGCTTATTGATTTCTTCTATTGAATGGATGTTAGTTCTTGAATCTTGTTAAGGATCTTAGTATATTGACACGACTAAGATAGGAATTGATAATCAATGAACTAGGGTTTTCTCATAGGATGAATCATGCTTAAAGTTGATTAAGTTCTAAATCAATTGTTCATAATCTATGCTTAATTCTTAATTGGGATAGAGTAATTAACCGGAACCGTTAGTTGGCTAGTGAAGTGCGCGACAGTGACTTTAAATAGCTAGGATGAGATATGAGCATCAATCCCGTATCACTGAGACTGAGAAGAGACGTGTTAGGATTGGCTAGTGTGGGTAGATTCGGTAGGTGAAATTCGACTGTTTCGTGCAACGGTGGACCGACAGGACCCGTTGTCGTGCATGTCGTTAGCCTACTAGAACGGACCGGTAGACACAAGAGACCGATAGGAGATTGTGGTCTACCGTGAAGTAGAATAACTTGAGAACGATAGGAGATAGTCAGTGCTGTTGCCCGGCTTAGTTAGAATATAGTTAACGTGTTGCTCAGATAATCCGGGAATCGTCTACAACCCTAGCTGATCTAGAGATTGCCTAGTTTCTCCAAACTTATTTCTTAAATATAAAAAAATACAAAAATTTTAGATTAGTTTTTATTTCAATTTCTAAAATCAATCAAATCTGTCCTCCTGCACCGTACTCTAAATTAAATAACTAATTAAATAATCTAAAGTTTGTCCTCGTGGGATCGATAACTCGGGGTTGAAATACCACCCCTATATTACTTGACCTTGCACTTGCGCATACGCGTTAAGAATCCTCGTCATCTACCCTGGATTTCCCCCACCGTTTTTGCTGGCGATTCCTCTCTTCTCAATGGTTTCGCAGTTCACCGGCCAATTGCCAGGAGAAGAACACCCTCTCAGCTCATTTGGGCCAAGTGATGGTGTCGACTCAGCCTTCCATTGGTGGAACTTCTGCGGCGTCAGATCTCGATCAGAGACTCCACAATCAAAGTAATGTTCTCTCAGGTCGTTTCCACTCAGGCCAGCTCCTCTCTCAGCCGGTCGATCGGATCGTTGAGGCAGTAAGTTTTGCGGTAAGCTCCTTCTTTGCTCGGTGTGGGTTGCGCCTTGAGGACCCATTCCTCCTTTCCTAGTCGTCATTCCCCGCTTCTCTTTCGGCAAATTCGAATTTCGTTCTCCTGGATCCGATTCGCGCCGTTTGCGAGTTAGAGTTTCACTGTTTTCTTTACCAAAACACCCCTATCCCAACAGTGAACCCTAAGTCGATTAACCTCTTCATCTGATCTATTTATCCCTCTTCTTAGTTACCCTCTTGTGTCCTTCCACTGTTGCACCCTCCACTGGCCTTTCCCGTTTTTGGTGTTCCCTTCCGCCTTCCGCCTTCCGCCGAAGTTTGGAGATCAGAGGCGATCATGGGATTTGCTCACCACTGCAAGTTTGTCAATGACTAAGTCAGGAGTTCCTGTTGTCTTCAATGGGATTTTGGAGATTGTTCCTCAACAATCTCCAAATCTACCTTGATGTTTAGTCGCTAGAACTGGCAAGAAAAAGGGACAGTCTTGCGCACCTACCTAAGCCACTCCCTTGCCCCTCCTTTTCAGTTATGTTCTTTCCTCTTTTTCTTGTCGAAATAAAATTATTAGCCTATTAGGACTTTTCTAGCAGGATTTCACTCGCCTCTCACATTGTTCTTGAAAAGTAAGGTTGTCTCAAGGGTTCGCTGGGTTTTTTCAATTTCCTCTTATTTTTTGTCATCCCATCAATTGACTGAATTCATTTTTGACGATAGGACTTCCACCTCTTCCGCAACTATGACACGCTTCTATGCCTCACGGCATCTTGGGTTTAACCAGCCTCTTCAAATCAGGGTATCAATCTCCCCCGACTTGCGCGAATGTCATATAATTCAACTCTGGATAATTTATTATCCGACCTTCCTGTCTTCCTCACCCTCCCCAGCTTTATATCCAATTGTATTGGGATTACCAAATTTCTTGGATTGGTTCTGTCGCGATGGCTTCCATCTTGCAAGTCGGTGCTCTCCGGTTGATTTTGTGTTTATCTGTTATGATCATGTAATTTTCCCTGTTTTTTCCGAGTTTTGGGTGAAAGTATGTAGCACTCAAACTCATTTTGTTGGATTTGTGATTTTCTGTCTTAATCATGTAATTCTCCCTGTTTTTTCGGAGTTCTGGGTGAAAGTGTGTAACACACAAACTCACCGTTGTAATCCCCCTTTATCTTAATACCAATTTGCTCTTTCTTAAAAAAAAATTGCGTAACCTATAGCAACACTCGAAACAGCTTCTAACCGTACATGTGGCAGCGCGAAACACTCCAAACATCCCGTATATAGAGTCCTATAAAAATGTCCCAGAAAAGATAATCATAAGGTGCACCCGACACACTCGAGACACCCTATATCGCACAGAAAATCCACTCAGCAGCATTCCACCTAGGCCACAACAAAGCTCAGGGACCAATCAAAGTTATTGCTAATTTTGTTAAGAAAACACTACAATACAGTGGGGAACAAACCAAACAGCAGTCATTGAAACCTCAAACGCACGCCATATGCTAAAAGAAATAAACATAAAAAGCATCAATCTCTTCCCTAAAACAGCAAGTCCCACCTCTTCAGTAGACTTTCTCCTAATTATCCTCCGCAACACATCTACAGAATCATCCTCAAATTTGTGGTTAAGTAGCTCATGTCAGATTTGAAAAACCCTCCTTTCCGACAACCATGATGACTTCATCTCAAAGAGGCACATAGCCGACAACATCCTGATCGCCCACAAGACCCTCGAGTCCATAAGGCATCACAAGAGGACCAAGGTATAATTATTTGCCCTCAAACTTAACATGAGTAAAACTTTCAACAGATTCAGTTGGATCTTCTTCCACAAGGTCATCCACTCGATGGGCTTCGGGATTGACTCAAGAAAAGTTACCATGCTATGTGTCACCAGGGTAACGACTTCTATCGTGATCTACGATCAACCTTCCACCTCCTTCATGCCAACTAGAGGAAATTGTCAAAAGGACCCGCTCCTCCCCATACCTCGTCCATACCAACACGTTTATCCATCCGCTTGAAACCCTACAATCCATTGTCAACTGGATGAAACAACGTCACTCGCTCACCTTAACGAACGTGATAACCGAAGCATCCAACATAAGATAATCGCTGTCCTTGAATCTTAGACACTACCGAAGCATAAAAACCCAACAACGATCCCAGCCGACGGAGCGTGGAGACAAAATGCACAGCACTGCTCCGCAAGTACTTACTCCCAGAAACACTTCATGTCGAAGGATTGACACATTTCCGACCAGCAACCCCTTTGTCTTTGAAGCAATTGAAAGTTGGGAACTCGTGAGATGACCCATTCTAATGGTATCGCAGTTTCACCATCCACGTGAAAGAATCACGTTGTCTGACATAGTTAATGACACTAGTGCTTTAGCATATTTTTTTCTACCTATGTCGTTATCCAGTTTGTATAAATAAACATAAATAAACGATCTTCCTTCAGCTCACGATGTAGGTCAAGCCTATTTTAGGGTGAACAACCTATAAAACTCATATCCATCTTCCTCTAAGAAAACTCATAAATAAACATTGATCTGAAATATTTTTATTTACCTGTATATCATTTTCTTTTGGGCATGTTTGATGCAATGATGAAGAAAGGGTACATTAATAACAATACCAGTAGGGGGTTACAATTGGCGTTTGATGCAGCGATAATTTCAATGGTAATTCTATCCCCCCTTACTAGTTATTATCCATACTCCTATATTTATAACATATAATCTCACCATGTAGGTGTGATCGAATATTAAAATCTTAATACCCCTATACTGGTGCAAACAAACATTTTACATAATCCTTCAAATATTCTAATTAATACTATTTAATATTAATACACACTCTATAATACCGTGGGGGAGCTCGGGCTATATGATGTGTAATTCTGGAAAAAGACTCGGCAACAATTGCAAAAGCACGAAAGGTATCATCGAAAAGGGAAATTGAGAAAAAATAAAATAAGAAACCCATTTCTTTCCTAACACGAAACGGAGTTCTTCCATATATAAATATCCCCAACCCTCCCTCCTCATCTTCAGATCTCTCCATTCCCAACTCTCTGAACACACCACCGCTCTGTTCACTCCAAACCATGACTAGCAATCAAGCTGAATCATCCGACTCGTGAGTTTGCCCCTTTCACAGATCTCGACTCCATTTATGTTCTTTCTCTCTGTCTAGGGTTTTAATTCTGATTTCTTTTATTCAATTTTCGCAGTAAGGGCACTAAGAGGGACTTCAGTACTGCGATTCTCGAGAGGAAGAAATCGCCCAATCGCCTCGTTGTCGATGAAGCAGTCAACGATGACAACTCCGTCGTCGCTCTCCACCCCGATACCATGGAGAAGCTTCAGATTTTCCGTGGGGATACTATCTTAATCAAGGTTCGAATTCATTCAATATTGTTCTGAATTGAATTGGGTTTTACTGGGTTTTCTCTAATTCATTCAATATTGTTATGTATTGAATTGGGTAAACTTCGATTAGGGTTTTAAATTCTGGGATAGTTGGATTATGTGTCATTGTTTTGGGGCTGAGAATCTATGGCTGGGTTTGATGGGATGCTGTTTGCCCTGATCTAGGGTTTGTAGTACTAATTTTAGTGGGCAAGTTATGGAGAATTTATAAGAGATGTGGAATTGAACTAAAATTATTAGGGTTAGGAAATGGAAGTTATATTAGTAATCACACATATGGAAGAACAAGAGAAGTTTCTAACATGGGCAAGGTCATTACTTGGACCCTAGGCCTCGCAAAATGGTCGTTTACCCATTGGGCTGAACCACTTAACTGTTTATAAATGGTTTGGGTGACCTGTATTGAATTGGGTATACGTCGGTTAGGGAATTATGCCTGGTGCCTTAGATGTTAGGGTTTTTAATTAGATTATGTATCATACTTCTTGGACCACGTGTTTGGTTGCTGAGAATCTATGGCTGGGTTTGATGTGACTCTGTTACCCTGATCTAGGGTTACTAACTTTAGTAGGCAAGTTATTGACAACTTATAAGAGATGTGGAATGGAACTAAGTTTAGGTTTGGATAATGAAAATTATAATAGTATTTACAATGGAATCCCAAGACCAGTTTCTAACATGGGCAAGGTCATTACTTGGACCATGGCATACAATATCCTCAATATTGGTTGAAGCTGAGTTGGTTGTCTAGCCTATCTAGCATAATTGATTTACTTGTTTTGCCCATTAAATCTGAGAATTTTGTAGATTAAGGTCAAGAGACTGTTTGTAGTACCCAATTGTCAGGAAGTCCTATACTCATGTATCAGTTACTTCCAAGATATTGTTGTTATCAACTTGCAGGTTACACATTTTACTTGTTATTTGCTTTCGTACTGCACAATACTTTGCTTTAGTGAGTTTAGGTTGCTCAGGAACCCTTCGATTAGCTACTTCAGTGATTGTGACCGCATTATGGGTTCTGTCTGGGTTTTGTTTCATGAGGTTCTTCTTTTGTAGATTCTAACAACATAATATAAAATTGGTGTGCAGGGTAAGAAAAGAAAAGACACCATCTGCATCGCTCTTGCCGATGAAACATGTGATGAACCAAAGATTAGGATGAACAAAGTGGTCAGGTCTAACTTGAGGGTTAGACTCGGTGATGTAGTTTCGGTACATCAGTGTGCCGATGTCAAATATGGGAAGCGAGTGCACATACTCCCCGTGGATGACACCATTGAAGGAGTTACTGGAAATCTTTTTGATGCCTATCTGAAGCGTAAGTTTCTGATTCTGCCGAATGTGTTACTTTTATACAAATTTGTGGTTAGAATTAATCTATCCACCCACATAAGTTCTCTAATACTATTTGTTTTTATTATCCTCTTAATTCAAATGGTCTCAATAGGATTGCATAAAGTCCTAGTTGAAGGAAAAACTAGTATTCATATTCTTTCGTCAACACTGTTTGCATAAGAATGCTATCCTAGTTTCTCCTCAGGAGAGAATGGGTAGTTACAATTTGAAGTATCAAGTATCAAATTGGTGTGTGCATCTGGACTCTTGAAGGCTAATTTGATCGATGCTCGTGTGCTTTTAGTTCTTTTTTGATAAGATATAGAATTTCCCTAACTTAGAGAAAAGTACAAGATGAGACTTGAGAACAGAAGCTACAGACCGAAAGGAAAGCTAAGCAGTCTGTTAAGAAGCAATCTATCTGAAATGATAAATTGAGAAAATTAGAGGTCCCTAACCAGACAGAAACAAAACAAACTATGCCCAAGGATAAACAGTATAAACAAAAACTAGATAGCACCTATAGCTAGATGATGGGCAGTCTTAACTTCACTTCTGGGGACCCTAGTATTCTCACAGTGCACAAAATGGTGTGCTGTAAGTCTGTTACACGTCTTCTCCTAAAGTGGCCATCTCGGAACTAGCTCACTCCCCTGCGAATAGCGAACAGATGCTCGAGTCTGTATGAAAAATAACATAAATATTAGTATGCTTACACCGCTCTACATGCTGAACTGTTGTGTCCTTAGTAAAAAGCAATAGTGCTATGACTCTTTTTGACCAGTTACAAAGATGTCAACAATCAGTATTCTAATTCAAGATTCAATTATCACTCTGACGCCCATGTCTTCGTGCGTGTTCTTTGATTAGAGGAAGGTTTCTTGTTACTACAAAGAATAGTTGCATGACTTAAGAGCAAGTGTTAAATTACTGACCAAGATTGTGCACGAAGAATTTTGTTCAAGCCAAAGTATGTCTAAACGATCCTCCGTAGTTTAATTTTAGAAATGCAATTGTATTATCTCTACCACATGTTGGGAGTCGTGGGCTTGAGAAGATGGACTATGAATGTATGGGCATCTCATGCGTGCTTATTTGATGGGACACACTGTTTTGCACGTGGGTATTAGTGATAATGTACAAATAAGTCTGCAAATAGTCGTTTATGATATTTGATTACTCTAGGTGCGCCTTTGGTTAATTCGTACTGATTTTTGTTTCAAATATCTGCAGCTTATTTCCTAGAAGCATATCGCCCTGTGAGGAAAGGTGACCTCTTTCTTGTGAGGGGAGGTATGAGAAGTGTGGAGTTCAAGGTTATTGAGACTGATCCGGCTGAATACTGTGTGGTAGCCCCTGACACTGAAATATTCTGTGAGGGGGAGCCTGTGAGAAGGGAGGACGAAGATAGGTTGGATGAGGTCGGTTATGATGATGTTGGTGGAGTTCGTAAACAAATGGCCCAGATTAGGGAACTAGTGGAGCTTCCTTTAAGGCATCCTCAGCTTTTCAAGTCAATTGGTGTGAAGCCGCCAAAAGGAATTCTTCTATATGGACCTCCTGGATCAGGAAAGACTTTAATAGCACGGGCTGTTGCGAATGAAACAGGGGCTTTCTTCTTCTGCATTAATGGGCCTGAGATTATGTCGAAATTAGCTGGAGAGAGTGAAAGCAATCTTCGGAAAGCATTTGAGGAAGCAGAAAAGAATGCTCCTTCCATTATTTTCATTGATGAGATTGATTCTATTGCTCCTAAGCGAGAGAAGACAAATGGAGAAGTTGAGAGGAGAATTGTTTCCCAGCTTTTGACTCTTATGGATGGACTGAAGTCCCGAGCCCATGTTATTGTTATGGGTGCTACAAACCGTCCTAACAGTATTGATCCTGCCTTGAGAAGGTTTGGAAGATTTGATAGGGAAATAGATATTGGCGTTCCCGATGAAATTGGTCGTCTTGAGGTTCTTCGTATCCATACCAAGAACATGAAACTCTCTGACGAGGTATGATAGACTACTATTGAGATTGTTAACTTCTGTGTATTTCACTAGTGGTAAATGTGTTGACAATGTTTTATGTCCTTAGGTTGATTTGGAAAAGATTTCAAAGGAGACACATGGATATGTTGGTGCTGATCTTGCTGCTCTCTGCACTGAGGCTGCACTGCAATGTATTAGAGAGAAGATGGATGTTATTGACTTGGAAGACGACACCATTGATGCAGAGATACTGAACTCGATGGCTGTTACAAATGAGCATTTCCAGACTGCTCTTGGAACAAGCAACCCATCTGCCTTGAGAGAAACTGTAAGTGCACAATTGTGTTTCTTAAAGTGGTTTTGGTCGAGCAGAAGAAAACAAACTTTGTTTCGTACTTGTTTCTAATTACTCAATGCTGGTGAATCAGGTTGTTGAGGTACCGAATGTTAGCTGGGAAGATATTGGAGGCCTCGAAAATGTCAAGAGGGAGCTTCAAGAGGTAATTGAACTCATTAGACCAAGTAGAGTATTGTTTTATTTTCCCTTGAACTTCTCTTGGTTGTCTCTTAACTAATGCCTTACTTATCTCTTGTCATCATTGTAGACTGTTCAATATCCAGTGGAGCATCCCGAGAAGTTTGAAAAGTTTGGTATGTCCCCCTCCAAAGGAGTTCTGTTCTACGGCCCCCCTGGTTGTGGGAAGACATTGCTGGCCAAGGCTATTGCCAACGAGTGCCAAGCAAACTTCATCAGTATCAAGGGTCCTGAATTGCTTACCATGTGGTTTGGAGAAAGTGAGGCCAATGTCAGAGAAATATTCGACAAGGCTCGTGGATCTGCTCCTTGCGTCCTGTTCTTTGATGAACTTGACTCCATTGCCACTCAGGTCAGTTGCACTCTATTGGTGTAATATTTTCTTAAGTTGCATATATTTATGCGGGTGGTTTATTGATTTTATTATTCCTCCATACAGAGAGGAAGCAGTTCTGGAGATGCCGGTGGTGCCGCCGACAGGGTTTTGAACCAACTCCTTACTGAGATGGATGGGATGTCTGCGAAGAAGACTGTCTTCATTATTGGAGCTACCAACAGGCCAGATATCATTGACCCTGCCCTTCTGCGTCCTGGACGTCTTGATCAGTTAATTTACATCCCTCTCCCTGATGAGGAGTCCCGCTTCCAGATTTTCAAGTCTTGTTTGAGGAAATCCCCCATTTCGAAAGATGTCGACCTTAGGGCACTTGCCAAGTACACACAAGGATTCAGTGGTGCTGACATTACTGAAATTTGCCAGCGTGCTTGCAAGTATGCGATCAGAGAGAATATTGAGAAGGTACCGATTCTTTTTGCAATTTTCCTTAACTTCGTTCTTGTTTGTTGTATACTAGTGCATAACCAGTGCCCGAGGGCACTATATCCAATTCCTAAAGCATGCACTACGCATGAGAAGTTAATGAATTTTGTAACCAAAGTATATTCACTGTCTTGTCAAATCTAATGTTCCAAGAATGTCTCTCAATTGTATTCTTGAAATTGGAGGATTTAGACTTGATCTAAGTGGACCCACGGCAATGTAGTGGAGCAGGTGGGATAGCTCATCCACCACTATTTGTGAAGAAATGTGGGTATATTTGTTTGGTAGGAATTATGTGTCATATTTTGAGGATACACAAATCTCATAAACCATTGTTATATAGAAGAAATGTGAGCATATTTGTTGTTTGACAGACTTTAATGGGTGTTTGGTAGGATATATCATATCTTGTGGATACACTAATCCCATAACCCGTTGTTACATAGATTGTTCTGGGTGACGATAATATGAACTGAACCTTCTTTTTGTTTTCAGGACATTGAGAGGGAAAAGAAGAGGAGTGAGAACCCAGAGGCTATGGAGGAAGACCTCGACGATGAGGTGTCGGAGATTACGGCTAGCCATTTTGAGGAGTCAATGAAGTATGCCCGAAGGAGTGTGAGTGACGCCGACATCCGCAAATACCAGGCCTTTGCCCAGACTCTACAGCAGTCGAGAGGGTTTGGAGCTGAATTCAGGTTTGCAGACAGCACTGCCGGAGGAGGAGCCACCACCGGAGCCGTCGACCCGTTTGCCACTGCTTCTGCCGGTGCAGCCGATGAAGATGATCTCTATAGTTAGGCTTCTGTTTATGTTTGTCTGTACTTTTTCGTCGTCGGAAACTCTCCTTCCATTCTCTTTTAAGTTAAATGATGATGTAATTGTTGGTTTATATTCCAAGTGTTGAAGCCAGTGTTGGCCCTTTTGCACAGTGCTTCTTCCATCAAGTTTCAGAACCGTACAATGATTTCTGACTAATTATAGTCGTTTGCCTTGGTATTTAAGGATACAATCTTTTGTATAATCTTACATTGTTTACATGTTTCCAGTAATCTCGGTAACCATACAATACCAGCTATTGGTAACGGATTGGGTTAGGCTCGGATCAATCTATATCCAAATAAGATACACGGAGGTTCGGATCTGTATTTCCCCGGATTCTATTCGAGTTATCCATCGATTCAGAGTGTATCATGGCAAAAGCATAAAGCTTATTTATGTAAAGCTTCTGATGTAAAAATGATGAGTAATATATTATTAGTTATATTACAACATGCACAATTAGCTAAAATGTTTAATTGGATCGGATTTCACAGATCACAAAACTAATGATCCATATTCGATCCATTTGTAAGAGGACTGGATCTAATCTGCTGCATTAAGATCGGATTATGCCGAATATCCTATCGGATTGGATCCAATTTCCATCCCCACCAAGCATGGTACTTACACGTTACCAGGCGTTGTCGCGTATGGAGCTGCTTGAGGCGATGAAACACGCCGACCACGCTCGGACTTGCTGTTTTCGGCGAACTTGAGGCTTCCATGGTGCAACCCCTTGTCTTTCTCCGCCTCATCCCACTCCAACCCGTAATAGAACTCTTCGCTGCCCTTTGCCGCATCCTTTGAAGCCGGATAAAACATACTACCCCATTGTGGAAAATGCACAAATGTCACTGGTACAGTGCAAGCCACAATCATGATCCCCATCAGCTTCAACCCGGTAGCAGTATCGTAATTTGAGCTTGTGAAAAAGAGTAGTTGGGTCAGCCCAGACCCAAAATTCCCGCCTGCGCCCGTTAGGCCCGATATGATGCCCAAAGAGCGTCTGGAGATGAAAGGGGTGATCCCGAATGTGGCACCACAGGCGGCTTGGGCGCCGATAGAGAAGAGTATCATTGATGCTATCGAGACACGGATTTTTTCCGCTTTGCCGAGGCAGATGCAGAATATGCCTCCTAGGGTTTGGAGGATCCAGAGGTTCCACAGGCGGCCCCGCATTCCGAACCGGCGGGCCGCGAGGTCCGATAACAGCCCGCCCGCGGGCCGGGATACTATGTTGGCCATACCAAATGTGGCAGCTATTGTGCCTGCTGTGTGAAGATTAAGATTGAACCTAATTGAAAAGAGGAAACAAAAACTTAAAATTGGACTATTTTACCCCTCCCAGTTTCATTTGATAAATATGGGCTTTTGAATGTACAAACCTGTCAAAGAAATACTCAGCAATGACATTATCAGTGGTTAATTCAACACCTAGTGACATCCCATAAAGAATAAAGAAGATCCATGTTCTGTAGTTTGTGATAGCATACCAAAGTACCTGAAAAGGTGAAATCCAAGAAAGAATTAACTTAAATGGGTCATAAACGGGCCTAATCGAGCCAGTTGCAAACCCGGCCCATTAACAGGGCTACTTTACCTTGGAGAACTTGTCTTTAGGAACATCTCCTTTCTTTTGTAGGACACTGAGGTTGCCATCAGGCAAATCCTGTCCCAACCCCAAAACCAACAGCCCCATAATAATATGCAACCCTCCAGGGACAAAAAAGGCAATTCGCCATGCCGTGAACGGTGTCGCTCCGGCACGGCGGATCACCTCGTACAACAAGGGCATCAACAGCTGAGTTACCCCACCACCCATATTTCCCCAACCCGCCGCCGTCCCGTTAACAAGCCCAATAATCTTCCCATTAAACATGGTACTCATCCAATACTGACACGACACAAACGTCGCTAAAGAGAACCCGATCATGAACCGGACCGCCACGTACCCGCTCGCGGACGAAACCATCGTCATGCAAAACACGGCAGGGGATGACATCATGATGAGGAAGGCGCACCCGTACCGCGGGCCCACGAGGTCGCACGCCGCCCCCATCACGAGCCTGGAGAAGATGCTGCTGGAGACGGAGGCTATAGCGGCGTTTCCTATGTCGCCTTTGGTCAAATTAAGGTTGTCGCGGATGATGGGGACGAGCGGCGCGGCGGCGAAAGTGGAGACAAAGCAAGTGAAGAAGGAGATCCAAGATAAGTGGAATGTCCTCATGTGTGGCTTGGAGAAGGAAAATATTTTGAACACTTTGGCTTTGTGCTCGGAGTCGACAGGCAGGGCGAATTTTGTGGTGGGACCGGTGGGGATGGTGGGGTCGGAGGCGACTGAAAAGGCAAAGGATTGCTCTTTTCCGGTGACACCGTGCATGGAGGTTCCCGGTGAGCCGGGCTCACTCACCACGGTTTTGGCCATTTTGATGGTAGATAGATTTTGCTTGTGATTTCAAATGTTGTTGGCTAATGACATTGTGTAGTGGTTCTACACTTCTACTTATACATGGTACCAAGTTAGGCTGCCCTGGCTAGGGCATACAGGAAATACAATACTATAGCCAAATAATAACACCCTCCATTTTGAAAACGAGTGTCTTGTTAATAGGCTGAACAATTTGACAAGCATAACGATCCAAGAACTTGTTAATACTTTCATAATTGTAGATAACTCTATTTTGGACAAAGAGAGTAACTAATAGCTCGACAAAGAATTTTACAATTTGTTTGATCCGTGATTCATGATGTTGCACGTTAATGCTATCACTTCATGTGAAAGTCACTTGTTGTAGTCGATGTATCAATATTTCACTACCAAGGAATTGACAATATGTCACTATCGGTGGATTAGACCGCCTGCAATACATGATTAACCACGAGTTTTGTGAACCTGATACACGTCATGATATATTTGATTGAGTTAGTTTTTCATAAACATGTAAGAATTGGGGATTATTATCATGTCTTACATCAATGCGTCTCCTTTTGTTTCATCCCATTCTCACTTAGCTTGGAGTAATTGGAGGCATTTACATTTCTTGCTATATTTTTGAAGCCGGCCAATTGATGCTTGTTTAGCTCCAAAACATATTTGTTTGATGCTTTTGTATTTTATTTAACTGCCTACATAGTAAATAACAAGACTGCCTCACAATTTTATTGACAAAGCACATTGACAGAGACTCTTGATCATTATTAGATTATTATTATTATTAGCATTTTTCTGCCCCTTCGCGAGTCCTAAGAGTCCGCTTTATTGTTTATTGAACTATGACAAAACTTCAAAATCCAATTACTCCGAAACCGTAAGTCTAAAATATATATGAAACTAGATTAAAGATGGTGTGATAATTTTTTTAAAATGTTCATAGGCATCTGTTGATGCTTGAATAGATTTGAGCTTTTCATTTCCTTCTACTTCAGCCAATTTACTACCATTGGCAAGGTTTGGGACTTCTGGTTATATATTCATTTTCTATGACTTCGGCCCATCGGAAAATCACTTTGGCCCATGGACTCTCTCCTGCTAACGAGTCTCGGTCTTTTTGGTCTTTAATTGTAATATTTTGTTCTACATCAAGGTATTGTGGATTTCTTTTAGGCTTACATATTTATCGTCTACTGGGTTAGAATTCAGGACCTCTTGTATGGGCATTTAAACGCTCTACCACTTGTGCTAGCTGGACGATTGTAATATCACATTTCACATTGAAGACTTGTGAGTTCGAGATCTGATATATAGTACACACCTTGTGAATTACTACTGACACCTTCAAGACTTGATCATTTAATCAGGTGGTACAAATAAAAAAGTTGCTAGAATAATAGGATTGTTACAAATGGTAGGGCCAACTCTGATCCCGCAAGAGTCTCCGTGAGAGTTCGACAGCTTGTATGTGGTCGACTTGTGGATCACTCCTAGCACCTTAGGCGACGAGAGTGCGTAGTTTACCAACCTCGGTGGTCGACATCTACTACACCTTGTGGAGCCGAGGAGGGTGGCTGAAGCGTGAACTACGGTTATCAGCGTTAGCAACGAATAATTGCCAATTCGTTCAGCAACGAATAATTGCCAATTCATAGGGAACGCACCCCTAGGCCGGCAAAGGATACTAGATTAACTATAATCCGGTATATATCTTATCAGGGAAATGTCTAGGATATCCTTGCATCGGAGGCAGATCTAGAATTTTGTTGCAGTTGGATCTAAAGTGAAAAATTTAACAATATATATATATATAGAAGTTAATAGTATATTTCAAAGTTGAGTGGGATTATTGTGCGCTTTACAAAAACTATACTGGAAAAACTAAGAAAAGTAAGTGAAATTTTGATTTCGGATAGCCGAGGGCAACAAGTCACTATGTAGATACGCCCTTGCTTGTCGTGGAATGCACAAAGACATCACTGACACACAAGGGGTGTACAATAAACCTAGGTACATATTTTCATCGGGCAAGGAAGAATTGTAGTTGATGAAGATTGGAGGATCCTATTAAGAAACAAAAACACGGCCTTATAAACAAAAACAACATAGGCCAAGAGCGTATTGTATGTATGTATTTATATATCTAAACAAGTAAATCAGCATAAGCATCAAGTCCTTGACTACAAAGCGTTTGCTTTAACTTGTATAATGCTCGGCTTTCCAGTTGCCGAACCCTTTCCTTAGATAACCCAAAAACGGCACCCACTTCCGACAACGATCTTGATTCCGGTTCATCTATACCAAACCTTAAACAGATTATTTTCTTCTCTTTGGAACTCAGAATACTCATAAGACCTCGCACGTGCTGCCTCATTAGCTGTTTCGACACGCTCATCTCTGGCGTCTCCACTGCAGAATCTGCTGTTACTTCCTGCAAGGCGGAGGCAAAAATATATACGTCTCAGAATGCGAAAAACACAATGATTACTTGTCTTCTGGCTAATGAATTTCTAAACAATAAGGCAAGAACCAGAGTTGATACAACTTGCAAGTGTTAGGGTATGACGTGTTAACACTCTCATCACCTTCAGAAGAACCTATTTCGTTTTCATAACTTCACTAATCAAAAGATTCTGTTCCTCTGATACTTTCGAATTAGCCAGACCTTAGAGCTAAAACAGCACGCGCTAGTACAGTAATATACCTATGACAAGTTTCGGACGTTAAATAAGAATTTGCATAGAACCACGATCGTGGATCAACATATGTTGAAAATGTTGTACTTTGTGCTAGAGCTGTCAGTTCGGTTAACTGTATCCGGGGGCGGACCGAATAACCATGAACTGCCGGTTAAGGTTTCAATTACGGTTAACCAGACCGTGTTATTTCTTGGAACCCCTAACCAGCCCGGCCCGTGTAACTGTAACCGCCTAAACCGGTCCGGTTCGATTCGGGCCGGTTAAAACTGCTATATTTTTTATATTTTTTGTTTAGTTATCAGTTCTATTATATTATTATATATATATATCTATATACTACCTTTGTTTCTTCTCTTTCAGCTTACTTCACTTTTTGACACTATTCACTGGATCACTTTGACCCGATGATTTGGTTAGCAAAACGATACACGAATTTTGTAATCTTTGCATGATCTTGTAGAGTAAACCTTACTCTACAATACTATGAAAAAATTATCAAAAAATTATATCGTTTTACAATCCAAATCACCGTGTCAAAGTGACCCAGATACGGGTAAAAAAGTCAACCTAAGTTGAAAGAGAAGAAACGGAGGTAGTACTATGTAGCACGAGTGCGGGTGCGGAGCGGGTGCTGGTTCGGGAACTAGGTGCGGGTGCGGCAAATTCCCAAAAATCAAGGGTGCGGGTGCGGCGAGGGTGTGGCCAAATTATTTAATTTTTATCTGATACTATTAGTAATACCATTATACTAATATAATAACGACAATAATAGGGATCATATTATAATCGAACATAAATTATACACACATTTGACTATTCAAGGTTACTATATCAATAGTATAATCTCTTCTAGTTGTTGTTCTTAGCTGTGGAGAGATGAGTAATCTAAGTGTTAAAATGTTCACATAGATGCACGTTTCTTTGTTAAATTCTAGTTGTATTTGGAAGACCTCTCAACTAAACCTTTCAAAAATGACCCTGCCTTATCCACAAAGCACCCAAGCACCCACGAAGCACCCAGAAGCACCCGGTGCGGGTGCGCCACCAATTAGAAGCACCCGTGCAACATAGTCTATATATATAAATACTACAACTTGATTTAGCCATTACCGGCCCGGTTATCAATTCGGTTCAGTGTTTTTGATTTCGGGTCGGTTAAGGTTAATTTCGGGCTGGTTTTGGTTGGGTTAGGCGGTTAGGGATATCTATAACCAGCCCGGACCACTAATAATATGGTCCCGGGGCGGTACGGTCTCGATTTTGGTTACGGTTAATGTAGGGCCGGCTCAACTGGTTAACCGGCCCGATTGACAGCTCTACTTTGTGCAGTGTCTGAACTGATAGTATCAAGGCCTAGTGACTTGGTGCTCATTATTAGGTCAACCCCTTTTGGTTTTACTACCACAAATGAGTTCAGCCAGATAGCAGCCCCAAGAAGAAATTTATTACTCTTAGGAAAGTTAGGTCGACGGGATAATGTTTGCAGGTTTGTTCATGCCAGGAAAATGAAATGAGCTACACGAACCCCAACGCCTAGTGGTGGAGTTTTTAAGGGTTTGCTCCCCTTGAGGTCTCAAATTCAAACCCCACAAGTGTCGATATCTTGATGGTTTTGGAGGATTATATGGCTGTTAACTTCCGGATACATTGGATGTGGTCGAGGTGTGAGTAAACTGGCCCGGACACAACGGTTATCAGAAAAGAAACTGAAACTCTGAAGAATGATGGGGTTTTCTTTTTCTTGTGCGACAAAGCGAGTGTTGAAACATTGAGTTAGAATTTACAAGCGCCAGGAAAATACAAACTCAAAGTAAACAGTCGCCAAAATCAGTGAGTAACCCCCAAGTAATTGGGAATTAGAGATCCAGAAGATTAGGAGTCTATTTTTAAATGGAGGCTTCTTCTTTTTTTTTGGTGGAGAAAGAAATATGCAGCAGTGATTGAAAAAAAATGCAGCAGAGAAAAAGAGAGAAAATACAGCACATAGAGAGGGTCAGGGTGAAGAAAGAAGGTCCCCGAGAGCTAAACAAGGTTCTCTGCGACGAGGGAATTCAGAATTCAAGTTCAAGGGAGTGGAAATACCAAGCAGGATACCATGGAAAGCTCCATCACAGGGATGGCGTCCAACTGGTAAAGAGTTCCAAAACCCTCAAAAATGTCCCTTCTCATTATGCCACACTCTGAACGTCCTCGGTACATTTCACATAAATCTGATGTATTCATATCTTACACCAATTGTATCCACTTGGATACCAATGAATTCAATAAAATTATTTTATTTTCAATAGAATTGATTTTCTTCGTCTTAAAGCGGGGGTTACTCTGTGTAGGGTAAAACTATGTAGTCAGAATCCACATCAAACAAAAGTAATTTGTCACGCAGATTTCAAAATCGAATACCATAATCAAATAGCATAAAAATTCTGCCAGATTGAAATGTTGAGCAGGAGGAAAGCAAAGCACATATAAAATGGTGAACTTCGTTTATCCTTTCCTGATCTGTCACTATATATATCCAAGTTATGCACAAAGCAGGAGCGTTCAGCTTCTACCTATTTAATAAGTTCAGGTATGCCAGAGAAAGAACCTAACCTAAATACTACCAAATTAACATTGTGTCAAGTAAACTTGTATTGTCTGCTAACAAAGATTATTCACAAAGGTAACTTCGAGTCGTAGGGTGCTGCAGTATGCACCAAACGAAAAATCCGTTTCCGATAATTTTATGAAATTCCCATCTTATTTTAATTTTTACATAAAGCAAGAACTTCAATATATGTTTCATTAAAACATTAAATTAGTTACTAAATTGTTACTGTAGAGGGAATGATATTTTGAAAACCATTTTCCTTGAGCCTGGTAAATTTAGAAAGGAAATATGTACGGACCATATTTAAGATGATCATACAATAAATTACTGACAGCATCGAATAGCCATATGAACTGCTAGCTAGTTATATCTTTGCAAAGTGAAAGTATACCAGATGATCAAACTTACTCGCTAAGCTATGCTCTCTATCGACTACACTAATAAGTCGACATTTTAAAGTTTCAGACTAGGGGGAAGAGGTAAAAGTGTAAGGAAAAAAGCAAAAATCATAAAAAAAAAATATATATATATAATAAAAAAATAAAAAAACTAGTAATATTGTTATCAAATTCGGTCACTACTCGCAGAAAGAATACCTGAAATGTGGTGTCTTGATCTGACCATATAGTCTGTTGCATTGAGATAGGCATCCTAGCTGTAAACAGCAATTTCTCCAACTTCTCTACTGTAATTCCAACACGTGAAGCAATGTCCTCTTGTGTTGGCTGATGGTTCCCATCTTGAATGCATGATCTCTTCGCATCTGACACCTTGTACAGAAGAGTATATACATTGTCCTGCAACATCAATGTTTGCGGTTACCAAAGTTAGCCCGAAACTTGCTCCAAGAAAGTCCCAGAGTTACTTCGTAGATTATAAACAAAAATGAAAAAAAAAAATGAAAAAAAAAATCAAGAAAACGGGGAATAGCAGAGAAAGAAGTGATTACAGGCAGACGAATTGTCCTAGAATGATGAAAAATGGCCCGTCTAACAGATTGTCTTATCCACCAATAAGCATAAGATGCAAATCGGCAACCAGCCAGCGGCTTGAACTTCTCAACACTCCTCATAAGACCTGTACTTCCTTCCTGACACAAATAAGCAACTGAATCAGTATAAGAAGTAACTGATCTAGCATCTCCATCTACAATCAAGGTTTACATAAAAATAAAAAAAAAGAGAGAGAGAGAGAGAGAGAGAGAGAGAGAGAGAGACAGATAGCACTAAACCTATATGCAGTTTGACACTGGTGACACTAAACCTCTAGCACTTTCAGTTTCATATAGAAACCCCCTGCACTTCTCATTTTGAGACAAGTACCCTCCAATAGTTAAGAGGATTAGATTAAATTAACGAAATTTACTTTACTACCCATCACGTGAGGTCACATGAGGGGCTCGTGATGGGTATTACAGTAAATTTTGTTAATTTAATCTCCTCTTAACGATTGGAGGCTATTTGTCTCAAAATGAAAAATGCAGGGGGTTTTTCTATGAAATTGATTTTTTTTGAGGTTTAGTGTCACAACTCACAAGTGTCAAACTGCATATAGGTTTAGTGTTAAAATTTAATTGGCAGTAAACTTCAATTAACAGATTGCTATTTGAAGCCCAAAAAAGAGAGTTACAGCTTCACCACTCTACCTGCATCAAATCCTGAAGGCTGAGACCTTTTCCTTGATATTGTTTAGCAATATGAACCACCAAACGAAAATTAGCATGAATTAACTTCTCTCGGCTGCTGTTACCACGGTGAAGCTGAGCTTTCAACTCTCGACAACTAACCCCAAGAGATGCAGCCCACTCAACCAGAGTGGGTTCACGGTCAAATTGAGCCTGAAGCCTACTCTTTACTTCCTCTAAACGCATCAGATCCTGAGATATAAGACAATAACAAACATATGAGCATTCATGGAGACAACAGATTTCATGAATGTTTGAGAACAGAGCCAAAAGTGACCTGTATTGCAGCAACCAATACAGATTCTTCTTTTGCAGTCAAGAGTCGTGTAGTTTCGGCACCTCGCAAGAACAGCCGAAGAGGGTCATTTGGGTCATACGGTTCACTCTTTTTCTTTCGTAAATCTAACCTTCTAGGAATACCAGCCTCTTCAACCATAAACTTTAGTTTTGACTCCCTCCTCCTAGATTGCTTCTCTAGCAAACGTTTTGACCTCACAATTTTGTCCTCAATGAAATCTGTGGATCTAGAACTGAACAAGAGGGGAAAACACAAATTAGACCCTTCACATGAGCGTAGTGGTATAGGGTAAAGTAAAAGTTAACAAGAATTTACTCAGGAATTAAGGACTCGTTCACAACAGCTTCAGGTGACTGTGAATCCTCAGCTAGCAAAACTGCTTGCTTTGAGGCTGACAAAGCTTTCTTAGCAAGGGCAAGAACTTTACATGGTTCAACATCTTTGGGCTTCTGAGTTTTGGTGTGACCAGAGGCACTTGTTACAGAAGACGTTGTCATATCTCCCATTTGAAAGGATGGCAATCTACTACAAGATATAAAAAAGGGTCAGCATATAGAACATCCCACATCAATATTACCACACATGAACAATTGTATACCTTCTACATCAGATCAAATCATAACATTAACGCATGACACAGGGTAAGGAAGTGTGATGAATCTTACGGATGATACCACGAACCACGCATATTAAGCAACTGATGGTGAAAATCTTTGAGGCGTAATTCGGAATGAATGTCATTGTTCTCTTCTTGCTCAGAAAACCTAGTTTCCATTTGCCTCCTCTCCATTGTTACCTTCAAGAGGAGAGGATCAACAGACCGATCAATAACATATAGTATCAAAGATAGAAGCTTCTTCTGCATACATAATTTTGTTTAAGAAAGTCAAACAAGATGTGTCACTTTGTATAGTATTGATGCAAACTGGACTTAGGATCAAAATACAAGGAAAATAGACAACTGAAGGTTAACGATTTTTATTAGAAGTTCTACAGAAACTAATATACTTGGATATTTGAAATGAAGAACAGCCTTCGCGTGGCCTTCACCTGAGATGGTTTATCTTCCTTTATAGTCTGTAAGCAAGCCCTGTTTTCATCACGCTGCTCCTGCAGCAGAACGGAGGTTGGAAAATGTCTGCCTAAGGATGTAGCGGACATTGAAGGAAGTGCGCGAGCTGCTTGCTCAGGGAGCACCAAAACTGCAACAGTAGCAGATTAAAATGAGTGAGCTGGCCTTACAAATTATTTAACTAAAGAGACACATACAACAAAGATAGAAATGTGTACAAGCAAATGGCATACTACCAGCTAAAGCACATTCAAAGAAATTATTATACTAACTTCTTTAGGCTCTCATGAATGAGAGGAAGCCAAAAGGTAAATAACCACTAATCTGTAAATACTTCTATCACTGAGATAGAAGGCAATAAGGGAGACATATAAGGCCTACTTAGAGAACGTATAATTGTTTGACAGAAGATGCACTGCTGGTGCTTCTTTGGATGAAATATAACATGAAGCGATAACCCATTTCCATTCTTAGAAACATTAAATCAGATACAGACCTACAATTTATTCGTTTTTTTTTTTTTGTCAAACTCAATTTATTAGTTTAATGAACACATATTTAACAAATATTTGTTACATGAATCCACTGCACCCCTAAAATTTTGGGAAACTGCCACACCCAAACCCGGCACCTGTGCTTCATAGCCTATATCCATATTTAAATGGCTTACAAATTCACCCAATTGCCATGAGCAGTAGTGCGCATTTAACTAGCATCCTAGCTATTGGCAAGGGTTGATTTCTGTAACATAGTATACTTACTTTACACAAAAATCAATTTGGTAATCCAGAGAAACTCAAGTTATAAGGAGTAAAAGTGAAATTAAGTAGATATAATATAATACAATGGAAATTTGGCTTTTGGTCGAATTCAGAAATATAGAGGAAATCCATATTCGTTCTTGAAGTCTCTGTTTTATCCGATTATTCATTTCGTGTGTATACCACCGAAATACTCTAATCTGAAAGTGATACCACGACTCAGAGATTATCCAAGTTCAATTGATTCATATACACACCCAGAAAATTTCCTACACTGGGGTGGGAATGGGAGAACATGCAAAGGTCTTAAGGGTACGCACTTGCAGAGTAGCGAGTGGGTGAAGAGAGGAAAGGCAAAGGTCAAAGAAGAGAAAGTGAAACGCAGAAGAAAGAAAGCAAATTATCATGTAGAATTTAAGATCAGGCTGTCTGAATTCCATACAAAATGGTAACAGCAGCAATACTGACCTAGAAAGGGGAATAGTAGTATTGATTTTTTAATATCTTCACAGGATTGTTCATCTGACTGAGCATGACCAGTGGCCTATGCTGGAGAAAATGTTTGAGTAGGCTTTTTAAGAGTCAACGGGCGGTCTGCTCAACTCCAGATAACCTTCCGGAATCAAATTTACCAGTAGAGCCTCAGCCAGACTTCAAAGTTTCCATCCCTGAGGTACCTTATTTCCTTCATTAATGCTTTAAACTTGTTTATTAAATAAGAGAGGTGTACACTACGGCTTAATAAGCAGATCAAGGCAAGGTAGTAAATCCTTAGTTTATAGGCTACATAGGCTAGAGGCTACATTTGAAGCATATAGCTATATATGAAAGGAATCCTGGGGTTCCACCTCAAAACCAATTGGCAATGAGGTGAGTATCTAGGAACTTATTAAGTGAAGAATTATATTGTAAACTCCCATTGTGGGAGTTCTCGACAATACAGACATTTCTTTCATCTTAAAAGGGTCTCTCACGAAAAGAAATTTTGCGTCCTACACTAGTGTGTACCCATTCAAATCGATACCATTTGTACCCAGAAACAAAAACGCACTCCTGAAATGTCGAGATAGGATTTCCATAATGTGTAAACAATCTTCACTACGCATCACAAAGACATTCAAATTGCTTAACAGTCGTTATATGGACATACAACAAAGGCCAAAATGCCAAAAGAGAAACAGCCGCAACCAAGGAGGATATGTCAATGAAGGGTTTCTGCAATAAGCTCTGTATAGTTGTTTTTGAGAAACTATTATAATGTGCAAAAGATTGTCCAAAGCTTATTCAAACAATAAAAACTATCAAAATCTTAGTCCTTGAAAATTATCCAATCCAGATAAGTACAAATTTGTTTCATTGTTATACAATAGTGCATATCCCGTGCCCGAGGGCAGGACCACAAAGTATGATAATTCACTAAGTTCTTATTATGAACAATTTGGTTCTTAGGATTTAATGGGGATAAGCTATTCCACATGTCACATTTTTAGCTTATTCCCCATAGCAGCTTATTATGTAGATTGGGATAAGCTATTCCACATGTCATATTTTTTGGATAGCTTATTCCCACATGTCACATTTTTTGGATAGCTTATTCCCCATAGCAGCTTAATATGTAGATATGGGGATAAGCTATTCCACTGTCCTATTTTGGGGGATAGCTTATTCCCCATAGCATCTTATTATGTAGATAGTGCATATCCCGTGCCCGAGGGCAGGACCACAAAGTATGATAATTCACTAAGTTCTTATTATGAACAATTTGGTTCTTAGGATTTAATGGGGATAAGCTATTCCACATGTCATATTTTTTGGATAGCTTATTCCCACATGTCACATTTTTTGGATAGCTTATTCCCCATAGCAGCTTAATATGTAGATATGGGGATAAGCTATTCCACTGTCCTATTTTGGGGGATAGCTTATTCCCCATAGCATCTTATTATGTAGATATCCTGTAGTAGGAGTATTATTTAACAAAAGCACACAAGTTCGTTTTTTCATAATTCCCAGAAACAGTAGCTTCACGCCTTCACTTAATTCAAGATGCAAAACTTCAAGCAGAACATGAGCCTGGAAGAGCTCAGCATCAGTTTGACATAGCTTAACGATGAAAATGCAACGAATTTACACATACCCACTTAAGTATTAGACTTGAATGTTCACATACTCAATCCAAATCAATAATGGGTTCGAAATTCACTCACCTGAAGAAGACGAAGATGGGGAGTTCTTGAGATGGGTTTTGAGGACTGGTGGAGATGAAGTGAGCAAGTTCCTTCCTGCCTCCATTGATGTACAAATGCATAAGCGGTTGTGTAAGTTTGAAATTGAAGGCTATATGGGTTTGCTCTTGTGGATAAACCCAGTGGCAAGCGAGAGAGAAACAAGGGTCGGCAACATGTATTCGTTGCCTCAAATTTGATAAACCCCATCTTCTCTGAGAAGATATGATGACACATTTCTTTCTTTTCAGCCCCCAAATTCTGCTGTCTTCTTTGGGGCAGCAACCCCAGAAGTTTCCCTAATTGCATACACGCCCCCTTTTCGAATTATTCTTTCATTGAACCCCCTTGGGAGAGAATATTGTCTCTGTAGTTTCTTTGTTTTTTATCCTTTTCTTTTTAGGCCTTGTTTGGGTAAGGTCTAAGGAAGGACGGATGATGATAAGTTATACTACCTCAGTTTCTGCTCTATCACACCGGTTGACTTTTGTTACTATTCACTGGGCCACTTTGACCCGGTGATTTGTGTAGTAAAATGTTGCAATTTTTTGATAATTTTTTCATGGCGTTGTAGAGTAAAAGTTGCTATAAAACACGGTGAAAATTTTATCAAAAATCGCATCATTTTGCTATCTAAATCACCCGATCAAAGTAACCCAGATTTAAGTAAAAAAGTTAAACCGATGTGATAGAAAAGAAACGGAAGTAGTAATGCTTTCCTTATAATCTTTCCTCAATTTGGCACAAAAGCTTGTACCTAAGTGGTATACGTCAAATAAGAGATTGTAGAGATAGAGTGGAAAGAGGGAAAATGACTTAAATGCCCCCAAACTGGGGTTTTGAACGCTTTAGAGCTGAATAAGTATTTTTTTTTTTATCTTTTCTTCTGAAAACTCCATCTTAGTGAAATAAGATTGCTTTCATCTTGTATCAGAAGATAAAGAATGGGCAATTTTGTGATGATAAAAAATGGCCTTACGCAGTTTCGTAAACAGCAGTTTACTAACTTTCGCCCCATATATGCTAAAAAATAACACGGCTATGTGGAAACTACCCTAAAATTACGGTGTTTTCTAGGGAGTCGTTGTTAATAGGATATTAATACGGCAGAATTTAATGGCAACAGTCGTGAAAGACTTTTTGTTTTTCAAGATATTATACAGACTATGGAAGTCTTACAATTTTTGTTTCTTTAATTCTGTCACATAACAAAATCGTTAGGGTTAGACTCGTTACTGGGGCATTCTCGTGCCTTAGCGAAGGACACTACTGTAAGTCTGGAAGTCTTCTAGTAGATTTTCCTGCTGCTATGAGGGAGTGGGGGTGTTACAAATCTGCTTTCCGGATAATTGGATTTGTCTTCTATCTCAGTGTGTGGAAACAGTCTCCTACTCTCGTTAATGGAGAAATATGTGATCATTTTACCCTCAAAAGGGCTTCAATAACGTGACCCTATGTCCCCATATCGTTTTATTATCTTCCTTGAAGCCCACTCTTGTCAGTTGAAATATTCTAATTCTAGGGGAGACACACCAGATATGAGAATGCATAAATAAAAGGGTAAAAGACACTGATCAGCCATGAGTTTAGGGTTAATTCCACCCCGCACCCCTGTGTTTTGAAAAAAGACACTCCGCACCCAAACTGTGGATGGAGGTAACGGCTGTCCAAAAAATGATGGGAAAAGACAATTATACCCTCGTTATTTCTAAATGTGTTATTATATTATACAAATGCAGATTTATTAAAGGCCAAACTACCCAGAAATCTTTGCATTTATTATTCAGATGCATGTTACATTTCATGCTGCAATTTTCAGAAAGTTGCTTCAGTACAAAAATATTCGAGATGACAATTTGGGACAAACTGAAGAACAAGTTTTTACACTAGCCATAAAAAACTTTCTTTCCGCCCTAATACTTCTCATTGAACATTATAGAGGGCATGTCATGTGACTCCATTATCATCCCAATGGTAATCATCCAAAGGGAGCTAGGGACATGGAGTGGGGTACCTGTTAATACCAAAAGAATTCCAGAAGTTCCATCATCACTGGAAGATCTTACAAACCATTGCACTATAACAAGGCCCCTAATGGATTTGAACATTTAAATATTGAACTCTTATTTTCACATTAAAACGGTTTGTAATTTGATCATTAGCTATTACATCCAAAAATCCAGAAAGCCCTTGAACAATAGATTCAATCTGATCTAACATATGTAAAGAACACCCCAACAAAAAAAACACACATAATCAATCTACGGAGGAGGAGAAGAAAGAAGAAGAGGAAAGAAGAAGAGCAAGGTGAGGACGACGCCGCTGCCGGAGGACTTCGTCGTCCAAGTCGAACCCGCATAGCAGAAGTACGCCGACAACCCTCGTCGAAACTCCAAAGCCCCTCGACGCAGATCTCTCTCTCTGTCCACCCTCTTCTCCGAACTATAGGAGGATGAGAAGAAGAAAGATGAAAACACCGCCTCCTCTGCGAAAGACGCCGCTTTAGCCGAAGGACGTCGTCGTCCGGTCGAACTCGTCACTGCAGAAGAACGCCGACCGCCTCGTCGAACCCCAGAAGATCCCTCCTCGATGCAGATCTCTCTCTCCCTCCCTCCTCTCCAATCTGCTCTCTCAGGCTTCTCTCTTCTCTCTATTTATCTCTTTCTCTCTCGGTGATTATCAGATCTGGTAAGAGATGAGAGGTGGATGGTTTGGGAGAGAGGTGGAGGAGATGGAAATGGGTAAGAACGGGGAAGGAGATGAATGGATAAGAAATGAGAGGTGGTGGCTGGTCATTACGTAGGGTTGGTGTTTTGGGTTGGGTTGGGTTGGGTTGGGTTGGGGTAGAAACCTAGGTTAGGTTAGTAAATTAAATGGGTTAGTTATAATTGGGCTTAATTAAATCAGTTATTTGTATTTTAATTTAGTTTAAATTAACTATATCAATAAGGGCAAGTTTGTCTTTGAGTTAATAAAATTTATCAAAAATTATCAGGGATATTAATGTCAATAAGGGTATAATCGGCATAAAAATTGAAAACACTAGTGTCACAGACGGAACCTAACAGAAGGGTGGCCATTGTCCACGGAATATTCCATTAACTGGGTGCAGAGTGTCTTTTTTCAAAACACAGGGGTGCGGGTGGAATTAACCCTAAACTCAGGGGTGGTCAGTGTCTTTTACCCTAAAAAATTTGTATTTTTTTTTGAGCATAAAAGCAGATTTCATTCATAAGAAAAAGAATTGCATACATAGTTGATGTCCATAATAAAAAACACTTAGCCAATCCCTTCTGGATTGTGATTACTAGCTGATCGTAAGCACCTACGCGCTAAAGAATCCGGAGCCGCGACATCGTCCCTTGGAACTTTCATGATTTGCAATTTGTTAAAAAGGGAGCACTTCATGCCAATATCATGAAAAAGATTGGCGTTGTTGAAACTCGGATTTTTGTGTCGTATGGTGTTCACCATCTCCGCGCAATCTGTGTATATGGTGACGTTCAAATTACCGGAGGTGAGTAACCAGTTGAGAGCATTGAGAAGATTGATAGTTTCAGCCACTAAGGCCGATGGGCAAACATAGGAGCAGACGTGTTTGTTTGTGCACAAACCCTGTTCATCGAAGAAGACCCATGCCCCAGCCGCTTTGCATGTAGCGTTGTCCCAAGCCGCATCTATGAGGCATAGACTTGGCTGCTGTGATGAGCTACCTGATTGGCATAGATCAAAAGTAACAGGTTTGATAGTGGGTCGACCGGATGATGAGATCACAGTGGTTGGGGTTTGCGAAGAGCAGGCAAAACGAAGGGCTTGCAGTGAATCAACGGGACTTTGAACATGTTTGTTCATAGCCGCTGAATTCCTATTAAGCCAGATATGCCATAGAGTTTGAACAAAGTAAACTTTATCCTCCTCGTTCGGAAGAGCCGTGATTAAAGTAGTGATGACGTCAACGGCGGTGGTGATAGGAATCATCCGAAAGTCGATACCCAGTCGAGAACCTCTCCAGATATGTTGCGAGAGAACACATTCGAAAAAGATGTGGTTCATGTCTTCAACAGGCGCTGCACACCTTGCACATAGGGTCGATGTCACGATATTGCGAATCCAAAGGTTTTTCATATGTGGCAGGGCATTGACAACCACTTTCCAGCAAAAAGACGAAAGTTTAGGCTGAAGCTGTAGGTTCTTTGTGGCTGCAAAGAAAGCTTCACTTGTTGAACTTGTGGCAGGAGGAGGGATATTGTCTGTTCCAACACCGATAGATGTTTCGATTGCTCGTGCTAGATGGCAGGCTGACTTAGCTGAAAATAGCCCATTCTTAGTGTGTGACCAGACAATTTTATCCTCACAGTTCGAAAGAGGGATATAGAGCTTCACAATTTTGTCTACTGTTTCGTCAGTGAAGAAACACCCTAGCAGCGGGGTGAGCCATTCCTGCTTGCCATTTTTGAAAAAGAAATCCAACGTCGGGTTTGTGATTGTGGTGAAAAGATTCGGCCGTAAAATGGGCAAAGCACCCGGTATCCAGTGATCCTTGAACGGTTGAATGGTTTTACCATTCCCAATAACCCAAACCTGTCCTTTCTGCAAAAGCTCTTTTCCCCATAGAATGCTTTTCCAACCCCATGATCCATTTGATGACTTTGTCAAATCACGAAAGGAATGCGTTTGACAGTATTTACCTCTGAGGACTCTGGAAAGGATTGAGTTTGGTTTCTGTTCGATTCGATCAGCCATTTTTGCCAGAAGACTCTGATTTAGAACCTTCAGGGAACGAAAACCCAGACCCCCGTCCTTTGCTGGCTTACATAGATCAGTCCAGCGTTTCCAGTGAATCCCCTTATCTTTACCTCCTTTCCACAAGAAGGCTGTGATAATCTGTTGAAGTTTCTTAAGAAAATATTGTGGCGCGCGGAAAACAGAGAAGAGGTAAATTGGGATTGCGCTTAGGCAAGCCTTGATAAGGACACATCTCCCTGCGAAGGAGAGAGTGCGCAGCTTCCAGTTTTTTAGCTTGTCGATGAACCTTTGAAGGATGGCGTTGAAAATCTCGCCCTTTGTAAGCGAAAAATCCATGATAGTTCCCAAATACTTGCTCGGCTTAACCTGGATGGTAATCTGAAACATGGTCTGAATGAAGGCCGCCTCCTCGGGCTTAAAATTTGGGCTGACAAAGATTTCAGATTTAGCAGGATTGATAATTTGCCCAGATTGAGCACAAAACAAATCAAGCACCGATTTCAGTCGACTAGAATCGGCCCTTGAGTATTTCTGGAAGAAGAAGGAGTCGTCGGCGAAGAAGAGGTGTGAAACACTGGGCGAGCGACGACTGATAGCAATGCCTTTACACTGTCCAGTATCGTTTGAGTGGGTGATTGAAGCTGAAAGAACTTCCATTACCAGTATGAACAGAAAGGGGCTTAGCGGATCTCCTTGCCTAAGTCCATTAGTCGGTTTGAAACGGCGGGAGGGCGACCCGTTAGTGATGACTGAATAAGAGACAGTTGAAATGCATTGGTGGATTAGACTTCTCCACTTTTGGCTGAAGCCCATCTTCTCCAGAGTAGCAAGCAGGAAATCCCACCGTATCCTGTCAAACGCTTTGTTCATATCAAGTTTCATGGCATAGAACGAGTCTTTGCCTTTGTTTTTGTGCTTGATGTAGTGGAGAAGCTCATGAGCGATAAGAATATTGTCCGAAATCAGGCGGTCTTTGACGAATGCACTCTGGTTGTCGGATACGAGAGAAGAAATAACTTGCTTTAGTCTGTTGGCCAGTACTTTGGAAATTACTTTGTAAACTGTGTTGCACAAACTGATTGGTCTGAAATCACCTGGCGAGGTAGCTTCTTTGGATTTTGCAATCAGAGCAATGTAGGTTGCGTTTATCTCACACAACATTTGACCTCCATTGAGGAAGGAGAGGACTGCAGCTATGAGCTGATCGCCTACAATGTCCCAGTAAGAGTGGTAGAAACCAACGATAATGCCATCTGGCCCGGGAGCTTTGTTTGGAGGGAGTTGAAAGACCGCAGTTTTGACCTCTTCTCCTGTGAAAGGGAGATCAAGTTGGGTAACCTGATCCGGGTTCAACCTTTTCGTAAGGGTAGAAATAATGGGAAAAGATTCTGCGTCGGTATCAAAGCTGGAGGAGGTCTGGTAGATGGCACGAAGATGCGAGGAAAATTCATGAGCGATCTCTTCATTTTTTGTCACAAAATCTCCGTTTGAAGTCCTGATGCCTGATATTGTGTTGCGTTGTTTTGCAAAAGTGGCTGAGCGATGAAAAAACTTTGAGTTCCTATCGCCCACTCTTAGCCAGTGTTGTTTGGCTCGCTGACCCCAATAGATTTCGTGATCCCGAGTCAAGATGTCAAGCTGTGAACGAGTGTGCCTGTCTTCTTCGATAATCTTCTGAACAAAATCGAAAGGATGGTTCGCGGAAGCTGCAAGCTTGACCTGAAGGATTTGAAGATTGGCCTCGGTCTCTGTGATTCGACGATCCAAACTTTTATACGAAAGCTGGCTCCAGTTGCGGAGGTGTGAGATTGTAATTGCTTGTTTTCGCATAACCCTGAACCCCGGCGATCCAAAGTGTTGGGTGTTCCAAACTCTAGACGTGATTGACCTAGCTGCCTCGTAATTGAGCCATAATTGTTCAAAACGTCGTATGCTTGTGCGTCGTACATTAAAGCCGGCCGTGTCAATTAAGAGAGGGCTGTGGTCTGAGCGCTGAATAGGCAATAAAAGGGCTGTGGCATTGGGGTGCATGGTCAGCCATTGGACGGAGTGGAATGCCCTGTCAAGGCGTTCATACGTCGTAGCCTGTTGTTTCCGGTTGTTTGTCCATGTGTAGAAAACTCCGCTTGTGCTCATTTCTTCGAGCTAAAGATTTCTAAGGAAAGAAAGAAGGCGGGGTACACCAACCGCGCGGTAAGAAGAAAAGCTGAGTTTGTCTTGAGCCCCTCCTATTTGGTTAATGTCCCCCAAAAGAATGAACGGTTTGTCAAGGGAACAGAGGATGGCCTCTAGTCTATCAAAGACTTGGGATCGATGATGTGGCGTTGGATGGCCATAGAAGAAAACCGCATACCATGAACCTTCTACTGTTACTACTAAAGTTACAAGAAACGAGCTACACTTAACTAATACAGTGAGGGTGACAGTGGAATCCCATGCTAACAGCAAACCTCCACGGGTTCCAACGCTGTCAACACCCTCCATAGTACTGAAATTTAAAGATACAGAAAGGAAATCTAAGCTCGCTACTTTACATTTTATTTCCATTAAAAAGAGAACGTTAGGGCGATGCTTCTTGGTCAAGTTTCGTACTGATCGAACTGTCAGCGGTTGACCTATACCTCTGCAGTTCCAGCTTAGTACTTTCATTGAGATGGAGGAGACGGCTCGTCGCCGTTCTCCTCGTTGCGTCCTTCCTCTGTTGCCTTGTATTACCACAAGTATGTTGCAATATCTTTCAAAAATCCACTGATGTCTTCTTGGGTCTCTTCTTCTTGAGGTGCTTCAAGGTGACGTGGTGGGACCAGCTCATCAAAAGAAGTCACTTGGATAGCTTTTCCTTTTTTTTTCCTCGGACCTGACTCTTCAGTTGCGTCAAGTGTAGGTGCCTCCCTCTTTGGTGAGCGGATCCTAAGTGGCTCAGGGACATAAGGTTGGTGCATCTGGTATGGCAGTTTGATCTTCCTTGACGGTTTCTTGCTTGATTCACCAACCTCAAAAGACCCCTTTGACTTTTGTTTTTTGACTGGGCCAACTTGATTCAAGTGTAGCCAAGCTCGCGGGCGGGGTAGGGACTCCGTAGGGATGGCTTCAGTGAGACACTGGTGTTGGTCACATGGAGCAAACTCGACGATAGCCTGAGGGATATGGTTACCCTTCACATCAATGGCCGAAAAGAGAGGCTGCTTGAGAGTCTCCAGGGGCAGCATGGTAATTTTGCTGGCAAAACCCTCTTCTCGTGGTTTCATGAGGGTAGGGGTGAAAGCATAGTTAACAATGGAGTGGCCAAACTGATCAGCAGGGAGATCTTCAAAGAAACTGGGATCCGGAGCTTGAACGGGCTGCGGAACCATCTCGACGAAAGCATCATCGTCCATTGGACTATCATCAGTATGAGCTAACGTCACTTGCTTTGAGTTTTTTAGCGACTTCAAGAAATCAAACCACCCTGGCCACTGTGCTTCGAAAGCTTCCATAACAGTGCTATCTTTGGGAACATCATCCGATATGGCGAGATCCATGAGGTGCTGAAGTACAGATAGGTCGTTTGGAAAGCTAACAAGATCCCCCAACAGTGGGTTCGGTGGCTGCGGTGGTTGGATGATAAAATCGGGATAGTCATTGATATCCGTGATAACAATGAGGTTTTGGTGTTCACCTGACCCATCGGGGGAGTCAGCCGGAATGACCTCTGGGATGTTATGGAGGTTGTGTGGTTGAGGTTCGTGTGGTGAGCTTTCTCTTGATGGGGTAAGGGAATCTGTTGGTGGTATGTTGAGATCAATGTTTTCGGGTGGATTTTCCACTGCGTCGGGTGTGTGAGGGTGGTGGTTTTGGTGAGTGGGAGATGGTGGGTCAAAGATAATCTCAGGGAAGTGGTGAGGGCCGTTTGGTGCTTGGTGGTGACCGTAGGGCACAGCTCGGTGGACAAGGAAGGTGCCCTTTTGAAGAGTGTTGTGTCGTCTTGCTCGTGGGGTGGGTTCAAACATACGTCTGCTTTCATCCATATAAATGGGAGCTTGTACCTCAACAGCTAGGTCATGGAGGACATCATTAATGTGTTGACAAGCAACCAAAAAAGGTGTGTGGCACTGTGAGATATTGTGGCCAAGGCGGCCACAGCCTTTACAGAGGCGATGGACGTGCTCAATCCCACACTCCACCCAAAAAAGTTCATCTCGCAAGTTTTCAAGGAAAAAACCACCTAACATAGGCTTGTTAGGGTTAATCCATACTTGCACTCTAAGGTATTGATGTGGTCGTGAGGATGCATAACTGACATCAACCCTCATAACGTCTCCAAAGAGAGCTCCGAGGTAGCTCCCCGCCATTGGAGTGAAGCACTCTAGTGGCAAGTCGTACATGCGGATCCACACAGCTATACGGTCGATGGATACGTTCTCAAGTTGGAAGTGGGGGAGCCAATGGTCCACAATCACAAGAGCGCCGTCAACATTGTACGGCCCTCCGGTGATTACGGCCGCTAGCTCGGAGGTTGAGTTGAAAGAGACCTTGTAGTAGGAGCCATGGTGGGCTTCGACTTCAAAACCGTGGGCGGACGGCCAGATGCTCGCCAGGAAACGCTGCATGGTTCTTTTTGAAAAGGAGCGGTTGTCAATGACTTGGACGAGAGCTTTGCGCTCAGCCTCCGGTAACTCATTGTAGTACGCCGCCAACGGAAGGCGCACTCCAATGCCTTTCATTTTCTGAGGCATGGGGCCCATTTGTGGTTGCGGAGTCGTAAAATACGGAGAATCCATGATGGTGGGGGACAAAGGGGAAGGAATTGGGTGAAAGGGATAGGGGAGGAATATTGGCAGAGTGTTTTTGCTTGAATTGGGGGTTGGATAGTGATGGACGAGGTAAGTGAAGCAGAGGAGAACAACACTTAAGAAGGAAACTGGTGAAGGTAGTTGGGGGGTGAAGTTAAAGCAGTGTTAAAGAGGGTTGAGGAGGTGAAAGTGACAATGAAGGTAAAGCCAGAGAAGTGTTGCCAACAAAATCACTGAAGATCTATAGGCAAAATCCTCAGAAGGGGAATAAAGGAATTTGCATCAATGAGTGTCAGGTAGTTAATAGAGGTAGTTGGGGGTTGAAAGGGTTTGAGGGAGTAATGAAAAACAGTGGAGGGAAGGTTGGCGCCAAAAGGAGTGAAGATGGATCAGTAAAAGCCTCTCATCATGAGGATGAGTAAATGATAGTAAATGTGGGAGGAAAGAAGTTAACAGAGGAAGGTGGAGGAGATGGGGTTACTGCATGTACCATGCAGGTTGTGGCTGTCGAAGTGAAGAGGCACCATTGGAAGCAACGTAACACAAGAAAGAGTACGTAACCCTCTGTTCCCATATCGTTTTGCAAATGACATTTTTTTTCATTTTTCTTAAGCTCAACCTTGGTTACTGCACGAAAATAAGTACCCTGCTAGAGATATTTTGCACAATCTCAGGGCAACGTATTAATGAAGGAAAATCGTCGCTCATACTTGAGACGAAGCTCTTAGCCATTAACTACGGCCTTTTACATGCAATTCAGTTAACTTTTCATATTGTCCATGTTTACTGCTTAAGCTCTTATTAGCTTTTCGCATTTTGCAGCAATGTGAATTATTTGTTGTCGAGGACGAGCTGGTTGTGTCACATATTAGGAGGATTGTGGAAGAATTTAATTTTGGTGTTCTATATAAAGTTCCCCGTGCTGTGGTAGCTAGATCCAATTTCCAACCCAATAGGCGGCAGACAGGATTGTTCGATGTTTTTGCCTTTTTGATGTCCATTGATAGCTTGGTTATGTTGGGTTTTATTGTCGTGCTTGGTTTTGATGGTAGTCTTTGTACTTGTCGTATTGTGGATCTTCATTCCTCTTTACTCTTGTTAGACGATCGTGTATGTTGTCGTTTTCTCTCTAATGAAGTATTATGTTTCTAAAAAAAAGATATGTCGTCTGTAAACAGAAGGCGGTGCACTTGTCGTTTCGTAGATGCTCATTCTTCTGTGGTAATATATAAAGATCTTGTATGTTGTCGTTTTCGCTCTAATAAAGTATTATGTTTCTAAAAAAAGATGTGTCGGCTGTAAACAGAAGGCGATGCACTTGTCGTTTCGTAGATGCTCATTCTTCTGTGGTCATATATAACGATCTTGTATGTTGTTGTTTTCTCTCTAATGAAGTATTATGTTTCTAAAAAAAAAGATATGTCGTCTGTAAACAGAAGGCGGTGCACTTGTCGTTTCGTATATGCTCATTCTTCTGTGGTCATATATAACGATCTTCTATGTTGTCGTTTTCGCTCTAATGAAGTATTATTCTAAAAAAAGATATGTCGGCTGTAAACAGAAGGCGATGCACTTGTCGTTTCGTAGATGCTCATTCTTCTGTGGTCATATATAACGATCTTGTATGTTGTCGTTTTCTCTCTAATGAAGTATTATGTTTCTAAAAAAAGATATGTCGTCTGTAAATAGAAGGCGGCGCACTTGTCGTTTCGTAGATGCTCATTCTTCTATGGTCATATATAACGATCTTCTATGTTGTCGTTTTCGCTCTAATGAAGTATTATGTTTATAAAAAAAAGATATGTCTGCTGTAAACAGAAGGCGATGCACTTGTCGTTTCGTAGATGCTCATTCTTCTGTGGTCATATATAACGATCTTGTATGTTGTCGTTTTCTCTCTAATGAAGTATTATGTTTCTAAAAAAAAATATGTCGTCTGTAAATAGAGGCGGCGCACTTGTCGTTTCGTAGATGCTCATTCATCTGTGGTCATATATATAACGATCTTCTATGTTGTCGGTTTCGCTCTAATGAAGTTATTTGTTCGACAAAAAGAATGTATTGCCAATAAACCGAAGATGATTCACATCTGACGAGTTCCGACTAATCGTTTATCTTTGAGGTTTCCTTCATTTAATTGTTAGGCAAGTTCTAAACTTGGTCACTAAATGAGTTATTATCTTGGCCATATAATTGCTCTCATAACTGGTAATTTAGAATAAACGATGAAATGTCGAATACACGGTTAATATTTATTTTTAAAGCATGAACACACTTTAAGACACTCTTAAATACCACTCCGTTCTCTCTATTTGTCACATGTTAATTTTTTGACTCGTATATTGATAATTTTGATCGGGTGATTTAGATCGCAAAACGATACGATTTTTGATTATTTTTTTACCACATTATTCTACAACAACAACAAAAAATATTAAAAAATTATATCATAAATTAAATTTAAGTTATCAAATGAATAGTGATAAGAGTCAAAGGACGGAGACAAAAAGTGAAGACCGAGTGATAAATTAATTCAACTTATTTATTAGTTTATTTATTTCCATCAGTGTAGTGATGTACAACGATGAGATAGCTGTACTTTCTTTATAGACTTCCAGACACGTGTTCCATCATTTAATTCCCAACAAATAAATCAATGCAAAAGAAAAATCAATAAATATGAATTAATTACCTTTTCAACGACCAATTATTACTTTCCCCAGTTCAGTCAAATTAATTAATTAAAAATTAATTAATTAAAAAAACTGAGACAAAACATCTGAACTGGCCCACACAAAACCCAAGTGGGCCAGAGCCCACATTTACCAAAAGAAAACCCAAGACCCTTCTATAAAAAGACCCCTTTTTACCCCACTGTGGGGTCATCTCATCTCATCTCTATCTCTCTCCAGCCCCACCAAAACCCTAAAATCTCTCTCTCTGTTTCCTTCAAATCCAAAAACACACCATGGGCTCCGAAATGGTCCTACACAACTTCGCCCCCTCCTCCCCCAACGACCCCCACAACCAACACCTCCACACCACAATTGTCCCCTCCCCCGCCGCCGCCGCCACCCGTCAACTATCCCGCCCCCGCGGGGGTCCACCAAGGACCGCCACAAGAAGGTGAACGGCCGCGGCCGCCGGGTCCGCATGCCGGCCCTCTGCGCCGCCCGCGTCTTCCAGCTCACCCGCGAGCTCGGCCACCGCACCGACGGCGAGACCATCGAGTGGCTCCTCCGCCAGGCCGAGCCCTCGATCATCGCCGCCACCGGCACCGGCACCGTCCCGGCGGAGGTCTCCATCACCTCCGGCTCCACCTCCTCCTCCCCGCCGTCGCTCTCCGCCGGCCTGTCGGTTTCGCCGGCGGGGATGGGGGTGGGGATGGTGCCTTTTGCGCCGAGCTGTAGGCTAGACTTGTGTCCGGCGGCGGCGGACACAAGTCGAGCCTACAGCTCGGCGGCGACGGCGGTGGGGATGGAGTATCCGGGGAAGTGGTACAGGGAAATGCCGTTCACGGCGTTGCTGCTGCAGCCGGCGATGGAGGAAGGGGAGGAGAGGAGGCAGGATCAGGTGGTTGGGGAGCAGCAATAGAGATAATTTGTGGGAGTGTGTGTTCTTCTGTGGTGTGTGTGGTAGTGCTGGGTCTATGTAATTCTGATTACATATATATAGTAGTAGTATATAGGGTTAGGGTTTGGTGAAGTGGTAGCAGAAAGAGCAAGTTTCTTTTTTTTTGATGATTTTGGCCATGGGTGTGGCACTTGTTTTGGGGGTATGATGATGATGATGGTGAAGATGATGTTCAATGTGTACTTAGTTTGAAGTTGGAATGAAACTCATGGTGAAATCTTATTAGAGTAAAAAGTCCTGTCCAAAAATGGTCATTCAAGTTCAAATCTATGCTTTATTTAGTGTTGCATTATAGCCATGTCTCAACCTACCACAATCACACAACTTATTTTGAGAATTGACACAAAATGGGCAGGTACTTTTGCTGACAGTGCGATAACTACACTATGAAAATTGATTCAAAATTAGTGGGGTGATAGCGAAAGTAAAATACTGCATGAGAATATGTGGTAATTTTCATAGAATACTACAATGTGGTTTTATTGCGGAAGTCCTTGGTTGATGTTTCGATTTTGACCTAATTTAAGTCACTAATAATATGATTTGCTCTGAGAGTTTCGGAGAGGACAGAGTCGATAGACGAAACCCTAAACATGACGACATCTGCGACAAGCTCACTGGGAGCATCGTCGCTCGTACCTGAGGAATAATATGTCATCGGCTTTGATGACAAACAATGCTTGAAGAAAATCCAATACTTTGGGCATTATCCCATCGGTACGTACGTAATACCATTCAACTTTAACGTCTGGGCAACGAAATGGTTGCTTCGAAAAATATGGAAGGAAGGGAAAGAGATCGCTATCAATGAGTTCAATCCCAATAGGTTCAAAATAAATTTCCCTCGAAAGATGCAATGGTGAATGTTTTGAAACGTGGACCTTGGATTTTCGATGGGAATCTATTGCTCCTGAAATCCTGGGTGGCTAGCGCTAGATTTGTTAAAGTGAATTTTAAAGTTACCGATGTCTGGTTTCAAATAGAATCTTCCGATCTTTCTTCTTAATGAGGAAACCGTTCATAAGGATGTACAGAGAGGATGAGCCAAGTACTGGAAACAAACAAAAGGGTTATGACAAGTGAGGGACGTGATTACATGCGAGCGAGAGTCAGGATCAATATACACATATAAACACAAGCTAATGCTCACAGGAGGATTTATCAGAGCTATAGGCGCTAAAGAGTAACTCGATAACAAGTACGAGAGGATTCCGTATGTATGTGAGTGGTGCGGCTGCACCACCCATTACAGTAAAGACTGTAAAACTAAAACTGAAGTTGAAAAGGAGCTGGAGGAACCGGGTAATGGGATTTGGCTCACTTTCAGACCACCACCAAAGATAAATCAAGCCCCCAAGACCATGTGAGCATACCTTGATTCTGCCAAGAACAGATCCGAACAAGGTCGAGGACAACCAAACAGAGACGAGCCTGATGCAGATGATGGGGGTTTAGCCGCAGTGAGAAAAAATCTAGGTAAGTGGAGGTCTAAGAGGAGGAAGTCGACCACTCCAAGGCTATTAGGGTGTTCAACAACCCTCTTAGTTCGATGAAGACAGCGTCGAAGTCGCAACCAGGAGTGACGTTGGACAAGGGAAAATGCATCATATCCGGAGAGAGGCGATGGACCAAAGAAAAAAGTTAGTGACGCCAATTTTAGCCAGAATCCAAAGGCTAAATAAGATGATCGGTCGGATGAGGCGAAAAATGGTGGCCACGATAGGGGAAGGGGCAGTGAAAGAGGAAGAGGAAGCAGGATTGTAATATCGAGCAGCGGGATGGATTCCCAGGTCTTTGTCAACCAGTTCCGTTATAGGAAGGGGGTGCCTCAAAGACCCCAAATGCGTTAATGGTGGCGGGTGAAGTGCACCCACGCCAAATGTGTCTTCTCATTTGTAACTTGCGAGGTCTTGGAACCCGAGCACGTTCCTATTGCTTCGCGAGTTTGTGAAGTAGCAATACCCCGACTTGTTTTTTTCTATTGAGACCAAGTTAAAGCATAGTGAGAGTGAAAGAATTCGTGTTCGAATGGGCTATGCAAACTGTTTTACCATTGACAGTAGAGGAAGAAAAGGTAGCTCTCCTTTGGAAAGATAGTATGCAATTCTGACTCAATAGCTATTCCCACCGCTACATTGACGTGAATGTTAGAGACGATGATACTGATGGGATGTGGAGATACGTGGGTTTCTATGGAGATCCTAACGATGAGGACAAACATCATTCTTGGGAAATGTTAAGAAGAATTGCCCATTACTAGCTTGTATGTGGTGTGTTGTAGGTGATTTCAATGCAGTTGCAACTAATTTGGAGAATGAACGAGGTTTAGGTGTCAGTTTTAGTCAGTTATCTCAATTCAAAGACTTACTTAATGATGTTGAGCTTCTTGATCTAGGGTCTTCAAGGAACTTTTTTACATGGAGTAACAATCAAGAAAATGATGACACCATCATAGGTAGGCTTGATAGGGTTGTTGGCAACACCCTGTGGATGGGTAGTTCAAAGAGCTCTAGGCTCCCACTAATGCGGACTCAATTCCGACCATGTTCCCATTCATTGAATTGTAGAAAACGAAGAGTGTAACCACTTAGAGATTCCTGTATAAGAATATGAATGAAAGAAAATGAGGAGTGTAACCACTTGAAGAAAACCGCCACTTCGACCTCTACTACCAACACGTATCCCATTATTGAATCCCAATTATTCCTTCACTTTCTCCATCTCATATGCGTGAAATTCGGTCTTCATGAGAAAAAATAAACCCCGACAAGTACTCTTTATGAGATCGTGAAGACTATAACATTTCAAGAATTGTCCAGCCCTCGATGTCTAGTTTAGAAGACTCGTTGCTTCAGGTGGACTATCGTTTTGATTTAACGGGTGAACCATGCCCGAATTTCGATCACCATTCCCTTCAAGTAGAAGTCTTCGGCTTTTATCTGTCGCATACCTACCCCAACCTGGTTTGAGATGAGTAGGGGCGACAAGACCACATTTTCCTCGTTTCTCATTCAATATTTTTTTAACTAATTTTAAAATCTCATCTTACACAAAACAAACTTTGAATGATTATCATCTAACTTAGATATGCGTACAAATGCAGGGAAAATTGATGGTCCCCCACCTCATGTGCAACAAAGCTACAAAAACGATTTGCAAAAATGTTGAAGGAGTTCCCAATGGAAACATTAACCACTTCCTATGAAGAAACTAAAATATTTTTCAAGAGCTTTTCCTTTTTTGCCATAAGAAACCAAATACTGATAACCTTAAGACAACTTCCTCTTTGTATTATATAAGGGTCAAGTATAGCCCTCTATGAGAGAGAGTTTATTAAGTAATTTTGCATTCACATTTTTTTATGTATGGCTATGAATTATGGTCAAATTTCATCACAATCGCACAAATCAAAATTTAAAACTGGATTATACGTTAACCCAATAATCCATCTCCCAAACAATGCTTGAGCTATAAGTACATGTGTCACCAAACAGCATAAAATAGGAAATAAATAGTATAAGTAAAAGACTGTCAATTTTATTTTATATAGCTGCTTCGACTTATTTCTATAGTTTCTTGAGTAATGTATTCAACTAAAACTAGTATACGAATTGCCTTCAGACTTTATTCTATGAATCAGTTAATAATTTATAGACGACAACTTGTTGAATGAGATAATCTATTGAGTATGATGAATGTTATAAGTTCAGCACCCGGACACTGCGGAATCCACTGAGCTGCTGCTTCTAATGCTTGTGCCCAAAAGGCCACCACCTTCTCCTTTTAAAATCACCAGGCGGCATTTCTGAAGCAAACAAATAACCATGCTAAAATATATCAAACACGGTTCACAGGCTAAAAGATAAAGAGTACAATATTGAGCTATGAGCATCTCCAACAATATAAAGTAAGAAAAGCTAATTACTACTTACATGCTTTTTTACTTAGCATGACTATATGCATTTGTAGTGTTTATCCCAATGGTATAACTTATTTTTTTACATTTCATAGTCCTAAGAAGTTAAAATATGCAGATATGGAACATACCAGAGAAGATAGATAGACACATAATTTCGCCTTCTTACTTTCTGGTTAGCTAATAATGAGGAAAAATGCATGTTTTGTAAAATACAGTGATTGGAGCTTAATATTCTGCAAAGTTCTAAATATTTTTGCTAACAGGGCTTTTTGCATGACACACTGGAGATGCCTAACAATGAGCAGATCCCCTCAGCTTGTTCATAAATCCAACAAACCAGACTAACAATGGAACTCCCTTATCCTCTTGACTTGCATTTTACCTAGTATTCGTTTACCAGCTTAACAAAAGCGTAAGAATATGTGGTGTTCCACTTCAAAACCAATTGGAAGTGAGAGTACTAGTCCAAGACTGTCAACTTAAACAATCCCAATGTAGACAAATATCAACAAGAAGGTCGAAGGAATTACCTCCTTCGGGATAGATGGAGTTATAGTGAACCTCCGCCCAAAAGCTTAAGAAAATAACTGCAAGCCAGAAATGTTGTAAGAATGGATTAGGATTAGCAATTAGCAGAGCCAAATTAAACCGAGTAGTGATACTATAACAGAGTATTAAATCAACACGTCAGTTGGACCCTTGGATATGTGAAGTTACTTGCCACCTAAAATATGGCTGCAAGCATAAATAGATTAACTTGGAGAATAGAAAGACTGAACTAATAACAATATTATCATATATTCACCCACAGGTTCGCCTTTCCACACATTGCGTGGTCTTCAAGACAATATTTTGTTATCTAGCTTTGCATTAATAGCATCAAAGTTTCCCAAATTAAAGACTTCTTAATCTATTTTTAAGCTACATTATGATCTGTCATCTACTACATTAATACACAAGTTCTTTCCAATTTCTTCTCTTTCACATCTTTCATCATGAAGTGCTTGCTAGTTCTCCTGTACACTGTGACTTGTGACTACCCAGGTATATTTAAGTGTCCCAGTTCCCAGTTTAGTCATTTATGTTTGCGGGATATGACAAATTTAAAATGATCTAATAAACAGTGTTCGCTCTGGAGCAGTTTTAGTCACTTACACGTAGCCTTTATGTTTCTGTTTTCATCTTGCTTTACAAGAGTATAATTAACATCTTTCCTTCGACCAAAGCAGTTAACTTCCTGTTTAAGACTCTATTCGGCTGTGCGGTCAGTCAGTCCAATTTCTTATAGACAGGAGAAACTTCTCCATTTCCCATCTTTCCGCATACTACAGAATCTTGCAGTGTCATAATGAATACAGAAGATATCAAAATATACTGCAAAGCAGCTATAATTGGAAATTTTGAAATCTCAGTCTCCCATAATTCTATTTGCACATATTTTAGTTGAAAACAGAAATAATGTTTCCATGTCTTACAAACAGAAGCATACTTAATGGGAATCCATTAATAAAAGTGTAGAATTGCAAATGCATGGAAATTTAAGCATGCTGAGGGCTAATCACGTATGAGAATAGAGATGGACATATGCAAGAAAAGATTCTACTACGAAGTAAATTACGACATGAAGTTACCTCATATAACCCATGTAAGTGTATAATTTATATTCTGTCTTGTGACGTAGATAACCATTTATTGTGTTTATTTTTATAGGTTACCAAACACTTTATCAAAGTGAGTTACTGGAAATCAAATGGATACATGTGGATCTGCAAGAAGCCTTGGCTAGCAAAAATATATATTCTGAAAATTTACCTCGTTTGGACCTTTCATTCTTTGGCTGAATCTCAATGGAACAAGTTTCTTTGAATGAAGTGACAACGAAAATTTTCACGCCATACTGCAACAAAACACCAGAAAAATTAGCTTGGGGAGCAAATTTTGGAACAATCCAGTAAATTAAACTTCAGTTTCTCGCTCAGTCCAGAAAGTGCTTCTTTAACACATTCAAGAACCCAAGTTTCAACCTTGTTGATGACGTATGTGAAGATTTTTACTTTTACTTACCAAAATTGTAAGGTTAGTGAAGAAATTTTAGTTAACATGATCTATTCTCTAAAAATCCAAACTAATATATTACACACAAGAATTAAAAGTCTAAAATTATTATGTTCTTATAAAAATAAACCCTTACATTTTTTCTTCAATTGGGGGCCTCACGTTTATTACTCGCTTTAGGCCCCCAAGTGTCTTGGGCCGGTCCTGAATCTCTAACTCACCTAGAGCTGCCTAAATTGCTTGTGTCCACACTTACAAATAGGCGCTTTTTCAGTTTTTCTAAAGGCAACCACAATACATTTTCCGATATGTTGATTTCTCTAAAGGTAAGCAGGAAATATTTATGTTCAATTATATATTCATAGAAACCTTTTAGAACAAACCAACCACAGAAACCCAAGCAAAAAATCAACACAAAATGAATGTAACGGCAAAAACTTATTGTGGGATCCAATAAACATACAGAATCTGCGGCTGCCTGCAAAGTGACGTGATCTCCCCACTCGCCGCTCCTGATTCATTCAGTAATGAACAAAGTTCCATCCATTCAGAATTTATGTGGACAATAAGAGTAAGAAACAGAAGATAGAGTGATAGACGTTAAATCATACTTGGACATCCTCTTCAAATATTCACCATACTCCATCGGAACATATCCCTCATACATGTCTCTGTGGGATTTGAGCTGCTTATATCCAACCGTTTTATATAAATAGTATTATTATTAATATACATATAAAAAGGATTGGAATGAGAAAAGTGGTCCAAGATAATTCAAATTGATACCTGATTAACAACTTGTTTTCTCACAAATTTATGGTAGTCTGGAGTACGATAGAACTGGTCTGATAAAGCTCGGAACTGAAAAAAGAAAAGAAGCCCATTTCTCTCACTTTTTCAAAATAAGCTTTATTTTAAACAGACATTACCTGACAAATACACAGCTAGACTGCGAAATTCCCCATTAAAACACACACACAAACTATTTCTAAGCCTCATGACCTAGTGACATGTAGAATTCATCATAAAAAAACATAAAAGCAAAGAAGCATACAGATTTAAAAGAACTCCCTAACAAACCAAACCCATAATTATCTATTTAGTTAACAGACGGCGGCTCAGGAAGTGGTGGTAGGCTTTAAATCTTTGCCAACAACAGTATAACAGCTAATGATGTTGGGAATCTTTGCCAACAACAGTACAACATCTAATGATGTTGGGACTATGAAAATATATATTTAACAAGGAACCCACCAAGACAAAGCCAATGTATTCTGTTCATTGGCTCAAAATACAAACTGTTCTTCATACCTACTTAACTAAGGGGAAGTTCATGAATGCAGTAAGTTTCTTGATTTAAATCGTTTATCACTTTGTGTAACGAGACGACAGTATCATATAGTTGATTACAAGTAAATGCAAATCATTAGAACACTGTAAAACCCGAAGTTGGCACTTAAGAAAAGGTATAATAAAAAAAAAAAGTCACAGATATGAGTTATGAGAATGTTAAGGTGGATAAGTGGTGTCACTGGGAAAGTTAGGACAAAATTAGAAGGAAATTAGACGTTGCACCTATAGAAGAAAAAATGAGAGGTGGTTTGGTAATGTCTACTATAGGCTTTGGATTCCCCGGTTTGAAGAAGTGATACGATTCATATCTAGGTTACCTAAATCGCGGTTCGCTCCGGCTCGGGAACGGAATCGCAGTTTGCACTACCCTCTAGAATTCGGTTCGTTAGGGGTAGGCTTCTTCGGATCGCTTGAGCGGAACCAATTCACTTACCTAGATCGGGAACCTGATTTAGAATTGTTCTTGTTTCATTAGTTGCAACTATGGTAATATGAGGTATCATACTTGTAATTAGAAGTTTGACTGTATAAGCTGGACTTATTTGCTTTTAGAAATATCTATATACTGAGGGAGCTTTGTGTTTTACTATTCACCTTAGTAATGTTGGCTTCGTAATAGCCTTCAGATCTGAGAGAGATCAAGGAATAAGAATTCATGAAGAATCTTCTTCATTTGGGCTGAAATTGCAAAACTTGCAGAGTTGAGTGGCTTCAGCCACGGGTCAATCAGCGAGTACTTACTATACATTAACATTTTGTCTCTTTTTGACAAGATTTGAATTGATTAATTAGATTTCTTAAGAAAAATATTTTTTGATACCTTTAAACGTCTTTTTCTTGGTCAATTGGTACAATTCTTAATTATTGAGAATAGAAACTGAAAACTGCTCCCACGTATGTTAATAGGTCCACCAATAAGAGATTATATCTAGCTAAATTTTAAGACGAGACACTGTTTAACTTTTCTTCGTCAACATCTCCCTCCTCTCTCTCCACAATTCTCTTTCCTATGTTCGGTTTTCTCCTCGTATTCTCCGACGATCTGAAATCTCTTCATGATTCTTCTTTTCTTTCTCTCCACTATCTCTGCCGAATAGCCTGCAAAGGCTCCACGGAGTCCTAGAAAAGCATGCAAGATTGTATCTTACAGACATAAGAGCATAGGTTTTCTTTTAAGAGCATATCTATACAAATTTAGTGAATAAGGTCAGGCCAATCAATGGACTAAGAAGTCTTACTTGATTAAAACTATATAAAAAAATTAATATCTTGAGGTTAAACGGTACATGTACCCAGGGATCATTAGATGCAAAAGCAAACTACCTCTTGATAATAAACCCATTACATAATATTTCACATTTATAGAGCTTCAACGAATTAAATTGGATAGGCAAACAAATTACTGGTTGAGTTTTTTTCACTCTTGAATTTCCTTTATCGAAGTGGAAGAGTTAATCATGAAGACAAGAGCTATCGTCATTGAAACTTTACTTCATTTTCAAGACTTTGCAGATTCTTTTATATGTCTATAATATTCAAATGCATTTTCCACTGCCAAGCGACACTTAATGTGTATATGAGACATAACAAAGAGCGCTGATGCTTTGGCTTGACCAAATCAACAAAAGTGCTACAAAAACACTCCCTGATACATGTACTTCAAACCATGTCCTGTTGACCGTTTCATAGAGTTTGAAATGAGGACTTCCCCTCAGGTACATCTGGTATAGCTTCATTTCCATCTTACCCAACATTGGACCTATTTCAGAAATCTTCTATTAAATCCCATGACCTATAAACATATCTGGATTTGCAAGCATTAAAACAATACATAACATTTTCGATCTTTCACTGCCATTTCTTAGGGATGTTTGTTGATAGTTCTACCTAGTATATTATCCATTTCAACTAGTACATTATCAGGTTCAACTAGTTTCTAGGCCCAATTTTTTGTTAAACAGTTCAACTGCAGCCTATGCACTCAATTTTTCTTTTGGTATCTAAAATATAGGGTAGTAGAAAAGAACCCTACTTAAGCAACACTCGATATGGAAAATGCAAGTTAAACTCACTTGACAGTTACCGTCTCCTTGAACCTTGCGCTCAATTAAATCATACAATTTCAATCTGCAAAATCATCACCAGAATCAAGCCTTTCGCATGTACCAAAAGTATAGTAAAAGAAAGAAAGAAGTCTACAAGACACGTATATGGATATTTTATCATCAATTTGGGCAAACATCAAACTTATATATTGGAAGGGACATTTAAGTCTCTTCCTCTGAACTTTATTGACGTCACATAAGAAAATGATGTTTGTAAAACAAACAGTGAGAGGAAACACAGTAATGCAGAATCATTGTATTTAAGAGTTCAGATAGTGACTAGCCAACAAACTTTCTTGCAGTTAAAATTTGGAATGATGGAGCTGGATCAGTTGGCTATGAGCATAGTTTTAATTATCAAGCCTATAAGTAATAGGTTTTGAGCTTGCCAAAACAGATTTCCCTGATCCATGAGCTAAGATAAAGTTCGCGATCCTATAGATTGATATTCTCCAAAACACAGTGCTATACGCAAAAGCAACTACTATGGTCGCAGTACTAAATATATGCAAAAAAAAATACATTTTAGAAAAAGGTAGATAGTAGAAAGTAGATTCTAGTCCAGTGGGAGAGACCACCCACAACATTGTATGAAACTTAATGTTTGACTATGCTGCATGCAGGGCTAAGAATCTTGACTGTTAGAGCCAGTTGCAAGACTGGCGATGTGACGAGTAGAAGGGATTTGTTGAGAATTATTGGGCGATGGTCGACTCAATAAATGCAGTCAACCTTGTTAAATAAGGACAACCCTCTTCTGTATTATTGGACAAGATTAAGGAACTCCTCTAAAAAGGGCCCCCATTATTTAGTTGATCCAGCGGACTTGTGGATTTTCTATAGCAACAAAAGGTCGATAGTCAGAAATGCTCTAAATTGAAGTTAACATGCACAAACTTTACTTGTCAGCTGATGATATGTTCCTACACTTTCACCGTCCACTTGTCCCTCTCTTATCAAATATGTTAATGATATGTTAATAATTACCAATGTCATGATTTCTTCCCTAGCCATAGTCAAAAAGCCATCTCTTATCAAAATTCTTTTTCATTTCCACGATGTCACAAGGGAAGTTTCACCAAGACAGTGGGCAGGACATGCCATTATGCCAAAAGGTAAAACAGTTTAAACCCCAGCTAAAAAGGATTTTTATCCTCCCTATATAGCCTCAAATTTTGATATGCGGAGACAGTGCAACAAAGGTCAAGCAAAAGAATCTAGCAAACCAATAGTGGTCATCGTAAAAACAGAGAACCGCTGATTCATATAGTAAAAGAGACTAGGAAATACCTATCTAGAAGCCTTTGGTGATCAGAAGTTGCGTCATCAATTGAAGGTATGTCACCATTAATTTTGGGAACATGCTGCATAAAACGCCGATTTTAGTTCAAACGAAACAATACATATAAGCCTTGATGAGAAGTACAGAAAATAGACCGCGTCCATGCATACAAGAGAATAACAGTTTTAAGAGAAATTGCTGCATCAATGCCTACCCAAGCTGAATCTTGGAGCAATGAACTGCCTAATTGAAGCCCACATATCCCACTTCATGATAAGTTTGGACCACCACATGAGCAGTGTCACGTGGTGGTCTCGGACCACCGTTCTCTATCTGATGTGTAAAATATGGGTGAAGTTTTATGTTTGTCTTCAATTAGGGACTTAAGCATGCATGATTCAGTGTCAGGATTCTGTAAATTTAAAGCAAGGTATTCAGGAGATGGAAATGAACATGGAACCTTAGCTGAACCCTCAACTACTGCTTTCCTGTATCGCGAAAGCATTTCAAGGCACTGAATTGGTACTGATAGGCAGATGCAAGGCCTCTTTAAGTGCTGGAACATTTGGCACTATATAGTATATCACAAGTTAAGTTTTCCGAAGCCAAATACATTCCTGTGTGTGCATGTGTGTGTGTAATGTAAAGCAGATACTTATTGCTCGCCAAAGAAACTAAAAGCAGGTAAAAATGCAGTATGCAAGCTGAGGTCCAGCAATTTGATTTCTGGTAGCTTCGCAAGATACAAGGAACTGTGATCATTAAAATCAATCTGGAGGTACTGTATGGCTTCTCTCTCAGTTAGTTGATTGTGGAGCAAGGTAAATAAACAATAACTCCCTAGAAATACACTCTTCATACCCAATTGCGATTAAAACTTCCTCTACTCCCTTACACCAAAAAACCTTCCTCTACTCTTAAATGCCCAATACTATACGTCCTACATCACTATTTTAATCAGTCACCTCCCATTGCAACACTTCTTCCAATTCAAAAAACAGTAATCACAAAAGCATTTAAAGGGTAGGACAATGGACAGTGTAATCATTTTATTAGTAAAAAAATGTTCTCTCAAGACTTGTTAGTATGTACCCAGACAAATGGGACTAATACATATGGAAACAGGAAATGGGTGACTGACAGCTGCATGGGTGCAAATGGAACTAATACATGTGTTAATATGCGTCAACATTGGCCTGGTTTGGGAAAGCTTAATTATTGTTTTTTTGCGCCAAATTATGCATAATTGATTAATCTGATAATTAATCGTTGCCAAACGAGGCCATTAAGTAACACCATAACAGAGCCTTGCACTGACAAGGCAGAGAGGCATACACCAAATCCCTTGTGAACCCAGTATAGAGATGGATAATTTTACAAACATGTCATGCATATTTCGTTTGCATGTATGATGATTCAGTTTATGCGAGTAGCAACAAGCAACATGAGTATTTTACCGGTCGTTAGTAAAGTGAAGTGGCACATCACACGGAACATGATATGCTTAACAGCATACAGTTATTTATACAATGTAAAACATCCAGATAACACCCTGATGACGAGTTTTGATACAAAATCAACTTACAGGTATAGACATCAATTGACTTAATCTTTTGCAAACTTCTCCATCCAATGCAGAGTCATCCGTAATCTCCAGATCATATGAATACTCTTCTCCATCTAGTGATTTGTTACCAGGGCTAGAACACGAACTCGAAGGCCCCATATCATCATCATTAGCCCCAACACAGACGCCTTCGTAACCTATAAGATGCTACAAGATTTGAAAAAATGACACTAGAACACCAACAATAGGAGAGACGTTTGGCAAAGAAAATCTCTAACCATTACCAGAATAATATGTCCGCAAGTTATCCTCGTCTGCATGTGATGGTCTAGGTGATTCTGCAATAGAAAGTTCTGCCAGCTCCTCTTGAAGGGCATGTGCAATAGTCTCGTCGCTATCTACATTGTTACACTCTGGCACATAGTTACTGTTATTGGTGTAATGCTCGTGATAGATGTTCACATCATTTTGGTCGTTGTCGCCATAGTAATTAGAACTAAATATTTGGTCAACGTCGAGAAAGTTAAGACCCCAGCGAACTACATCAGAATCTTGTTCTTGCATATTTACTTCCTTATCGATCTCTGTGCTTCTATAAAAGAACAAAGTTGTCTCTTCTTATTAACAGTCAGCACAGTTATCCGCTATGATTACAGATGCCGCTCTAACTCAGTAGTACTTCTCCTTTCCGCCTTCCAAAGAAAGTTCCCAATTACCTGCAGGCATTATTAATCCCACTTAATAATTAGATTTATCGAATATGTTGCCTAACTAGTTCGGATATCCATAAGTATAAGATGCATATACGTGCTGAAGAGTAATCCCAATGAGGGCAAAAGAAGTATGACAAAGTGATCATGTCTTCAATGTGCTAGAACCCATGACACGTAGTCCACTGGTCCACAATATTTGTGAGGAGATACAAAACGTATAGACCATATTAGTCTCCTTGTTAAGCAACCAACCAATTGCACACTTGTCGCTATTACGTATTAACATATGGGGTACAGTTGACCAAGAAATTAGGAGAGGAAAATGACGGATTTGCACTTCACATTGTCAGCACAAATCCTGACATCCCAAAGAAAGAAAGAAATCATTTACAAGAACTTCCAAATATAGGCCGAAGATATAATGAGAGAAATGAAAAGATTGTGTCTAAGGTTATTTTCTTATGTATGTTCTTGATTTCAAAACATTGGCAACCTCTTCAACTCTATGTTACCATAAACGCTGAATTGGCCGAGTTTATGGCTCCGGGATCACACGACCGCAAACGGGTACGTCGGCGATCCGGAACCCATATAGGGCACCTGAAATCTGTAACATAATCGTAAAGAAGATATTTTACCTTCGATGATCGCAAGACAATTACAGTTTACGTGCCTATTTCATGACTTTTTGTTGAGTTTTCTTCCTCTAGTCGACAATAATTTTGGTTAATGAATCACAATTACACTAGACAAGATAATTATTTGTGCATTTTTAACAATGTGCTAAAACTTATTTTTGTGAAGTAATTGTCATTGAAGCAAATTATGTGTGCAGTTACGCAAAGGGTATTATTTGTAAAACCATCCCTCATTCCAAAGACCATTCGTAAGAAGCCTACTTAGCGTACCCCATACCATGTCATACCATGTTCCCGGTAACTTAGCTTCATCTTTAAATCCTTTTGTTCCACTCTTTCATGTTTAGAATCAAAGAGTTTTGTTCAGAATCCAAAAGTTAACGCCCATTAAAACATCAAATGATGCAAACTTTTCGCACTTTCGAATTGTGTGAATTGCCATCAACCTTGTCAAATTCAGTCACACAACCCTCTTGCTTCAACCCATTTTTTGCAAAAAAAAACGCCATTAACAAACAAACAAGCCCACTCATATCTACCTACTTGGACTAACATCACAATCGTGCACAATATTCAATTTTTCTATTTGGGAGCAACAAAACAAGCATTCATTTCATTTCAGGTCATCTGTGACTATAACCAGACTTGTTCATCCTCTTTTCCAAATTACCCTAAATTTTGATGATACCCAGAACTCAAAAACGTTAAATGAATCAGACCCATATCACAGAAAAGCAAATCAATTAATCAACCATGTTCGATCTATCAATCGAATTCTAGTTGCAAACAGACTGGGGCGTAATCGAACGAGAGGACTCACCTTGGATCGGAAAGCTGTGAAATTGAAGATATTTTCCGGAGATGCTCTGCGGAAGAAGATAACTATGTACGATGGAAGGAAGGGGAAAAGAAGCACAGGGGGGTTTGAAGGTTTGTGATGATATATACAGTTGCTTACTGTTTAAACATCGAACAAGTTGGTAGTGACCCGTACGGAAACTCGGAGAGTCTTACGCTTTGGTGCTGGTGGGCGTAGACCCAAAGGTACCGTTTGTTTAAGCGGCACCCTTTCTTGAACCGATTCTCTCCCTCAAGAACTTTCTTTCTTTATTCTCTTTCCTCAAGAACATTGAACACTCTACTTCAATTTTTTTTAAATGCATTGAACACTGTACTTAATCTGGAAATTTATATAATTTACGGGATTATTATTATTATTATTTTCTTGCAAACACTCGGTTAATTCACATGATTTTTTTCTGAGAAAGTTTTTTTTTATTTTTGAGAAAGTTAATTTACACGATTCAATTAATTTTAAAGGTCTAAGATTTGTTTTTCTTAAATAATTGCAATTTTCCGGTATGATATAGCGTTTGTTTGTACATTTTTTTCAGAAGAACTATTCACATTATATTGCAAACAAAATCTGTACACTCTACTTAATTTGTTTCAGGGGTCGTCCTCGTGAAGCGAAGACAGCCCCGGGCGCACTTCAGATGGGATAAACATTCCTATGCGATAACACTTTCGTTCCATTCCTGTAGAAACCAACCACTTTGCCTTCGTCAGTGTGTTCTACCGATTTCAGGGAGTAAATCATCTTGTTGTAGGTGGATTGTACTGGTCGCAGGCTGGCTTTAGATTTCTCATGCAAGAGCATCAGTCCTGCAGGGGATTGGTATTTGCCTGCGTCCCAGGTGGGCAGGGGAATCGGTCTGAACGGCCTAGTCGTTAGTTGTAGTTGTCAGCTTCTACAAGAATGGGACGAAGTGTTATCGCATCTGAAGGAGCGTGGGGCCATCTTCGGTTCACGAGGACGACGTCGGGAACAAATCCTGATGCAGAACGCACCAAGAACAAACTCACAATCAGTGAATCACTCAGATTCAACAATACGAATCACTCTCGATTCAATTCTCAATACTCAATCTTTATTCCTAATAAGCTGTTTACAATGGGAGAAGGGCATCCTATTTATAGTCAATAGGCTTGTAACATATGGTAAATCAATACCATAAATACAAGTATGAAAATCCTAATCATAACTAAGATTTTATTCATTTTTCTATTCATTTTCCTTATTCCACAAATATCCCATCAAATCAGCCCATAATCTATTGGACCTTCCATTTTTCAATCCATCAAATCAGCCCCTAAATTATGAATTCTTCCATAACTCATTTTATTATTCTTCCCATCAAATCAGTCCCTAAATTATGGATTCTTCCATAACTCAATTTATTATTCTTCCTTTCTAGTTCTCCATCATTCTCCCCGGCTTGAGAAAACCCTACTCCGTAGAGTTGAAAAGAAAAACTTGGAGCGACTCATTCAATGCACCAAATATTTCCAAATTCTATCGCGGGCTAGAAACTTTGGACGCCCAGTCCAATGGACCAAATACCTCAGAAGATTATTAAGAGAATTAGGATGATTCTTGGAGTGACTATAGTGCTTCATACATTGATAAACAAGATACCGCCTAGATCTTGTGTCATAAAGATGATACGGATAACGTGTCCAACAGACGAGATATTTCCAAATTAAATCTCGAGATGGATAAGCACGTTCGCCTCCATAATCCCCATATGGATCTTCATCATGTCGTGGTAAGGATAAAACTTTTGGAAACAAGAAGGTATAGTCAAATCTGGTGTCTTCTTTGGATGGGATGACATGAAGCTTGAAAGTAGGAATGACACTCACATGGTCACATGCTTTTAGGCAACCAAGGGATTCGAACGAACAATCTTGTACCCCTGTAGACACAAAATCAAGAGAAGTGATGGTGTCGGCACAACTAGGGTGAAGATATAGGCCAACATAACCAGAGACATAGGTCACTTGCATTGCCTTTGAAGTATGAACATGTGACTCGATGCAGTATATGATCAATGGCTTGTATGAATTACCGCAAAGAGAGAGCCATGCAACTCCAAAGAGTCTTGATGGTCTCAACATGGCGTACTTGCTGGCTTGGATAGTAACTAGGCTCCATTGCGGAAGTGTCACAATATTCTTGGGAATCCCACCAAGAATATTTGATGAAATATAGGAATGATGAGCTTCTGTGGGGAGAGGAAATGTCAACGTTGAAGTCATGGAACTATATTGATATATTCCTTGGCAACAAACATTATCTTCAACCATAGTGGAGGCATCTTCATTGAGGCATGCAATGTCTTCCAAAATTAGCTTGGTTTCCTCATCCTCCGCATCTACACATTCATCATCTGACCATAAAGGCTCCTCGAGAGGTAGAACTTCTTGGACATAATCCTCTTCACCTAGTAGTACGACTTCTTGGCTCTCAATGTCATTAAAGCTCAATCCTTGTTGATTGAAAGAGTAAAGGGTGGGCTTCTTGACTTCAGGGATAGGTTTTGTAAGAGGGCCATCATCATAGCTATAATCATAATCAAATGAATAGTTGTAAGGAAGATGACTCACATTCCTTGACCCTTTGGGAGGTATAGACTTGTGACGATAGGTCTCATGGAATTTAGAAGATGAATGACATTGACGGGAAGTATGATAGCCTTCATGTCTTCTATAGAGTGCAGAGTGGTACCGTTCCTTCAGAATTTGCTTCATCTCGGTCCATTCAGTAATTGGCGCTTCTCCGTGACGCGCTAGATCTTCTTGCACATACTGCCAATACTTCTTAACAGACCCCACAAGTGCCATCTTCGCAAAACGAAACCGTCGACTTCCATCTATGTCATACCATTTGAAATAGTCTTCCATGTCATCGAGCCAATCCAAAAAGGCATCACTAGACATGTAGGGATCATCTTCACCTGAAAAGTTTGGAACACCCTTCCTTATTTTGTTAGGGAAGGACCTATACTCATTGTAGTGGTCGTAATCGTACTGAGGTTTAGGTGGAGTACGAAGCTTTTGAAACTCATTGTAGTGGGCTGAATAAGATCGACCATACATCATGCACTCACGGTTGATTGTGGCTGCACTGGGAACATGCTGGAATTGGTATCCGTCGTCGTACTGTTTGTTGCGTCGAAAGCGAGCAGCAACTCTTTGTCTCCTTCGTCGCTGGGTTGGTGGCAGTGGCGAGCAGCAGGTCTTGTTAAACAGCACGTGGAGAGGACGAGGGAGTAGCGACGAAGTTTGCTCGTCAGAGTGATGGTCTCTCCGGATCTGAAGCCTGCAAATCAGTGACCGAATCTCCTTGCCGTGAGAGGGCCTTAAACGGCAGTGGCAGCAGCAAAAAGCCTCAGTAGCGGTTATGGGCGGCTCCAATGGCTGTAGGCAGGAGCGGTGTAAAGGCAGCAACGGTGGTGCTCGGGCAAAGGCGGCAGTGAGCGAAGGCAGCAGAAGTTGTGGCGTCGAGGAATAAGCAGGAATGACAATTCGTGTTGAGGCAGAGAGGTGGTAGTGAAATAAGGCGGCAAATGAGGAAACAAGCGAAAGCGGTGAATCGAGCTTAGGCTCTGATACCAAATGATGCAGAACGCACCAAGAACAAACTCACAATCAGTGAATCACTCAGATTCAACAATACGAATCACTCTCGATTCAATTCTCAATACTCAATCTTTATTCCTAATAAGCTGTTTACAATGGGAGAAGGGCATCCTATTTATAGGCAATAGGCTTGTAACATATGGTAAATCAATACCATAAATACAAGTATGAAAATCCTAATCATAACTAAGAATTTATTCATTTTCCTATTCATTTTCCTTATTCCACAAATATCCCATCAAATCAGCCCATAATCTATTGGACCTTCCATTTTTCAATCCATCAAATCAGCCCCTAAATTATGGATTCTTCCATAACTCATTTTATCATTCTTCTCATCAAATCAGTCCCTAAATTATGGATTCTTCCATAACTCAATTTATTATTCTTCCTTTCTAGTTCTCCATCAAATCCTCTTGTTGAAGGCGATTTGAATTGGTCACGAGCTGGCTTTAGATTTCTCATGCAACAACATCAGTCCTGCTGAGGATTAGTCTTTGGCTACATCCCAGTTGAGCAGGGGAATTTGTCTCCTAGCTCATTCCACCATAGTGCTTCGGTGAGGTGCGCTTCGTCCAGGTTGAAAGGATTGGTTGAAGTTGGGATATTCACCACCCTTCCTGTCCATATTGCTTTCATTATCTGGTGGACAGTGGAATGGACCGCGTCAAAACGGTGGATCCATGCTTGGCTGATAATCATGTGATAAGTCGTGTTGGCTTTAGTGACATGGAATTTGACAAAGCAAGAAATTTGTCTGATATGCAGACCTAGTCGGATAAATCTGATGGTCATCTTGGAGTCATTATCGGATCCCATTAAGTGGGATTACCTCTTCACAATACTTGCTTCTAGAATCCCTGCTAGTTCGAGTGTGGTGGTCGGAATTACGTTCACTGCGGCACCTCCATTGAAAAAGGGCCTTCGGAGTTCCACTCCATTGATCGTCGCGGCCACGTATAGCGGACAAAAATTTCGTGTGTCGGACATCTTATCTTCTTTTAAGAATGAGATAAGAGTGTACGGTGACTTGGTCGCCTTTATGATTCTGCCATTCGATCGAACCAGATCTTCTCCAAACTCTTCGGCGATTCTGAGGATGGCTTTTGTCATCTCCATCATGTAATCCTTAGAGAAATGCATCGCGTTGAAGAGCATCCTGATCTTGTTCATGTTGACCAATGCGATGGTCGCATATCGTCAGTATCCAGGTCGAGTTCTTCATACTCTGATACATAGTTGATCTCGAAGGCGTCTTAATTGTAGTCCTTCCCAATCGTCACAATGGCATATTCTCTTCCTTGAGTGTGTTCCGCTTGCGTGCGAAGGCAAGGGGTTCTTTATTATGTCTTTCTCAGGAACTTATCAGTTCTTCGTCTTTCATATTTTTTTTATTGGACACCTCAGCTCTCTGCATTCTGAGGTCGGGTGCGATATTTCGCCATGGCACTCGCACCGCGTGGGATCTCACAGCTGTTCTCCTGATGGCGGCCTTTTCGCAGCTATGGGAGGACACCTTCCTTCCTTCATGTCTTGCATAGTTTCACTACTTATGCCAAGGGTTATGGAAGATGGGGGAGCGACCGATTGTCCCCTTTCTGGAACTTCAGAGCTCCTGAGAAGGGGAAGTCTGTAGTAGATCTCTTGTGTACCTATAAGGAGAATAAAAAAAAAATAAAAAAAATAAAGATACATGGTTAACCTGTTTGAGAGCCGGAGAGTGAGAGTAGGTTTGAGCTAAGAGTAAGGCCACATATGTTATCCATAGGGGAGACAGTGATAGCCTTAGATCGATGAGCTTGCCGATCCGAAGTGTCACTGGTGTTGTGTGTTAGTTGTTGACGGGACATATCTCTTTATATATACATGCCATTAGACGAACACGGGTGAGCACACACGATGATAATGGAACCCCTCGCGGCCCTAACGTCTGCCTAATTGCGCTGCTCGCATCTCGTATATGTAGGAATCGTGGCCGCAATCATGTGGACGTAATAGTCCGTTCGCAGGTCTCTGAATAACATACGAGGGTCTCATGCTAGACTGGCACCTTGCATGCAACAATCCTTAGAGCATCTCCAATAGATTATGTAAACTATTTTTGTTAGGTATATTATAAATAATTTGGTAAAAGTTTGGCTCAAATAGCATATGTATCTTGATAGGTAAAACATAAATTATGATAAACTTTGCCAAACCTGGCGATGATTTTTTGTTATGCAAAATCATCTTCCTCCCATATTTTACGTGGGTAATAACATGTTTCTTAAATTTTCTCACAAACTTTCACTATTTTCTCTCCATGTGTCCACGTTTTTAGCATAAAATAAATTAAAAATGCTACTACATTTTTTTTACCTAATCACTACTGGAGAAGACTTTTAATTTTTTCATTATTTGTCATGCAAAAGAATAGTTTTCTCAATAACTTACCTAATTTTCCCTCTTAATACTGGAGATGCTCTTACTCTAGCCTCCAAGCCACGCTCCCCAAGCCCTGATAGCAGAATGAGCATATGTGAAGGACCCAGCCTCGCAGTCTTTCGCACACGTCCTGGCGAATGTTGTGTTATGGTGCTACATGGAGCACGGTGCCTCGACACATGTCCCCTTATCCAGGGCGCCACGTGGCTTATCACTAGTGTCGTAGTTTTGAGAATCTACAATTTATAAATAATTATTTTGCGTAATAACAATTTAAATTCACATTTGAGATACTACAATTATGTCTGTGAGACGTTCTATTTAGAAGTTTTATATGCTCAAGCATTAAATTGTTTAATAAACTTTTCTTTTAAAGTTTGAATGTTTTAAATTATGCCCATTTTCAGTAGAAAATATATATAGTATATTATCAAATTTATAACTTTTAAGGAAAAATTACTTTTATTTGATATCTGGACCAAAAGCAGCAAACACACACAAAAAAAAAAAAAAAAAAAAAAAAAAAAAAAAATTGATCAGCACCTTAGAAAAGCCCATAAGTTCAATATTAAGACATGCTTGTCTCCCAAATAGAGCCCTAACATCATTAAAACCGGCCCAAATCCATAACTCATCTCCAAAAGCCCAGTCCAAAACCTCGCCGAAACCCTATGCTTTTACATATAGCCAGACACAGAGAGGTGGTGGCTGCTTCATCTTCTTCCTCTGCGTGATTGAAGCACCCGGCATCGAAGCTCTCCTCTGCAAGCCATGGTAAGAACTGCCTCAACCCACCTTCGTTCTCGTCTACGAGTTCAATTCCTTTTCTGTGTTTTGATTTCGTCTGGTAATGGAGAAATGAGCTGAAATAGAGAGTATCTCCTGTCTTCTTTCGCCATGCGAGTGTTTAGCTATGAGTTTTAACCTCTTACCGATTAGATCTCTATTTCCGGCTAATTTTTGTATGGCTTCTCTTGTTAAATTTTGTTTACTACGAATTTGTGAGTGTTTATTGTAATTTTTTCGCTCTACGTAGCTTTTTTCCTGGCCTGATATATGCAGATCTAGGGTTTTCGTGTTGAAATTGATTCATTGAAGCTGCTTCTACCAGTCTCAAAACTTTATTTTGTTTAATTATTATCATGATTTGAATTACACTTGTTTCTGTACTGGATCGTTATGTGTCTATGGGTTTTAATTACCACTTCTGTACATGTTTGTTTGATATCTGCTATTGAATCCAATGGAAAAGTGCATGTTAAGTGTATACACAGAGTTTAGGGTTTATGTGTTGTATGAATGATGATACCTTTGTTTGCATTTTTCTCTTCAGTGTTTGTTAGAGATTCTGATCACTTGGAATTGTTTGCTGCATTGTCATAGAACCCTAGGTAGCTCATCCTTGATAAATTTATGGATTCATGTAGTAATAGGTGAAATGGAACGATTATAAATGTTTAGAAAGACAATATTATGAGTCTTGCCCTAATTCTTTGTTAACCTATTTCATTTGGATGTTGCTGCTGTTATTGTTGTTGTGATTGATATGAAGCTCCCGAAACAGATATGCGTTATTCACTCTCCAGGTTAAGTTAGAACTGATTACATTGGTTTAATCTATTTTTAGGCTTTCATCAAAGCTCAAAAATCCAGGGCTTACTTCAAGAGGTTCCAGGTTAAGTTCAAGAGAAGGCGAGGTATGGTGTCTGCACTTCATGCATGAATTAATTTGCTGTTTTGTTCAGTTTCTTTTTCCATTTTGTTTCTGAATTTGCTATCTCTATGTTTTGACAGAGGGAAAGACTGACTACCGTGCTAGGGTTCGCCTCATCAACCAGGACAAGAACAAGTACAACACACCAAAATACCGGTTTGTTGTCCGCTTTACAAACAAGGATGTTATCGCACAGGTGATCTCTGCTAGCATTGCCGGCGATATGGTCCTCGCAACTGCTTATGCCCATGAGCTTCCCCGCTATGGGCTTGAAATTGGTCTGACCAATTATGCTGCTGGTAAAATAATTACCTATTTATTCTGTTTATACCTCTGATGCTATTCTTGCGGTCTTTCCTTTGTGCGATACATATTTGTTCTGTTTCTTATTTTGCTTGCTGCCCTCTTTTGCGCTGATGTTATTGTTCTTTGTTGATGTAACCAGCTTACTGCACTGGTCTTCTCTTGGCCCGCCGTGTCTTGAAGAAGCTCGAAATGGATGATGAATACGAGGGTAATGTGGAGGTATGTGTATATGCTGTTTCATCTGTTATTTTTAGTACTTGTTCAGATACTGCCTTTGCATTCTTTGTGATTTCTGCATAGTTAACTGCATGTTTCATCTGTTATTTTTAGTACTTGTTCAGATACTGCCTTTGCATTCTTTGTGATTTCTGCATAGTTAACTGATTTGGGCAAGTATTTTCTCTCATGTTAGGCAACCGGAGAAGATTACTCTGTTGAACCAGGAGAGAGCCGCAGGCCATTCCGCGCTCTTCTTGATGTTGGTCTTCTCAGAACAACCACTGGCAACCGTGTGTTTGGTGCTCTGAAGGTATTTTATCTTGTGGAACTAGTGTATTAAACAAGGAACTAGAGTTATTCAATTGTAGTTTACTGAGTTTGTCACAGTAGTAGGTCAGATCCCTTCCATTCTTTGCTGGTGTTTCTTAGAGTATAATTGCTTTTTATAATAGTTTTATCCCAACTTAGTTTAGCAAGCGTTCTGTATAATAATCTATAGCATGGTTTTGGTTGGTAAATTGTTTTCCTTTGTTCCAGTGCTAAGTTTTTCTCTTTTTATCTTCAGTTGTTTGGCTATAAACCCTGAGCTCAAACCCATCTTTAGTTTTATGATTTGGCAAGTCTTGATCTGTCTCATAAATCTCAGGGAGCTTTGGATGGTGGCTTGGATGTTCCTCACAGTGAGAAGAGGTTTGCTGGTTTCTCCAAGGACTCCAAGCAGCTCGATGCTGAGGTTCACCGCAAGTACATATATGGTGGGCACGTGGCTGCCTATATGAGGGTGAGTGTGTTATTTGCGCATTTCTGCTACAATAAGCTTGCAACACATGAACTATGGCTGATGTTGCATGCATTATATGCTATAGATCTTGGCGGAGGACGAGCCAGAAAAGTTGCAGTCTCACTTCAGTGAGTACATCAAGAGAGGTATTGATGCAGACAGCCTTGAGGGACTCTACAAGAAAGTTCATGCTGCTATTCGTGCAGACCCATTGCCAAAGAAATCTGAGAAGAAACAGCCGACCGAGCACAAGAGGTAATAACTACACAGCATGTTTGAGATGATTTCATTAAATCTTGATTTTTATCATGGTTTACATTATTGGTTATTTTGATCTTAGCAAATGTTTGTGCTTTGTGTTTTGAGTGATTTTACTGACTACAAGTGTCTGGTATCACAGGTATAACTTGAAGAAGCTGACCTATGATGAGAGGAAGGCTAGTCTCATTGAGAGGTTGAATGCACTTAACTCAGCAGCTGGAGCAGATGATGATTCTGATGAAGACGACGAGTAAACTGTCGCAGTGTTTGTAGGAGCTAAATCTAAATACTAGTTTCTGTTATCCTGCTTGTGGTTTAGCTGAAAACCTATTGAGTTTTGTTTGCCCCTTTTTTGCGTAACTTGTGTCTTGAAATTGCGCTAGTTAAAGATGGTAGGAATTGGGCCGAAATACTTTTTGATCATGTTAAATGGATGGTTATCGGTCTTTTCTATTTTACTTGGAGCCCTAGGGAGTTGCTTCTCCTATATTCTTTTAATATTCTGTCTCTTGCAATTCAGTCTTCAACTGGATTTTGCCAGCTTAGGAGTATTAGCTTAACAGGATATCTGCATCTGTCTTTTAATGTCTATTCGTTTTGGTAGCTGCGGTAGTTTCATATGGGAAGTACTGATGGTGGTATGATCTTTGTGGTTAGATTTTCTGAAATGGTGTTCACTAGAAGATCAAAGGTTGAGAAAGTGTTAGTTGCGACATGTTATTGGGGTTGTTTGAAACTACTATGTAAGATTGATTTTGTTTAACACAGTATGATAGGGCACTCTTAAGAGCTTTGCAAATGAGTGTCATAGACTTCGTATTGCAAACGATCTCCTTCCACTTGAAAATTTTAACGCTGGAGCATTTGCATTCGAATTTCCCAATATTAGTAAAGCTATTCAAATTTTTTGTATTAGGCGTTTGCCTATTGGTGAAGATTTTTTTTTTTTTTTCACCAGCAACGAAAGGATTTAATTAAGAAAGACGATTACACAACACAAAGGGGCATACCCCTAGACAGAAAAGAGAAAAACAAACCCAATCTCCTACCATAAACTAACCACTACCCAAAGACAGACAACACCTATTGGGATAGAAGCTCAAAGGCCCCAAAAACTACTCTATGCAAAAGATCCGGCCCAGTAAGGCCCAAGAGCCTCTAATCATCTCAGAACACCACAGGAGAAAGCCTAACGACAATGGCCTAACACAAACCTTTCGTGACCTAAACTATGGCTGCTGCAGAGATGCTACACCCAAAGCCGCCGGACAGCAAACATCGCCGAAGGACCACAAAACAGGGAGCCACCAGCCGCGCAAGTGTCGGTGACCCGAGAAACAAGGGGGCATCCCGATCTTCTCCCGGGGAGCCGTTATAGGAACGGGTAATGTGGTGTCGGTGGGCGGTGAGGGGATTGCTCCGTGAGGCTTAACCCGGCCGAGGACCAACCTAGTCAAGGGGGAGGGGGATGGAGCAGCCCCACAACCGGGGGAGGGGGGGGGGACAGCCACTATTGATCAGATCTATAACGGGGGGAGGGGGAGGGGAGAGATCGGAAGCATACCAGGCCGTGGGTTGAATCCGAGACAGGGGGGTGGCTGGTGGGGGAACGCCGGGGAGGGACCAGCAGCGGAGATGAGGGCGGCGGCGACGACCGTGGAGCAGCGGCGACCGTGGAGCAGCAGCGGCATCTGTGGAGGAGGAGGTCGACGGAGAACAGACCAAGGCATCGGCGGTGTCGTCTAGAGAGGACCAGGGTAGTTGAGGCCATTACTGGAGTCCCACTGGGACGTCGGAGAGGGGCGCTCCCGACTCCGATACCGGCGGGAGCGCCGGTGCTGCGCGGATCTGGAGCAAAGCCGACACGGGCTTTTAGATCGCCTCGAATGGAGCCGGTGGGGAGCGGTGAAAAGCTGAGAGGGGAGTGGCGGCGTGGTCGGAGGGGGAAGGGGGAGGGCTATCGGAGGTGGGAGGCGGGCGGCAGCTCCATGGACGGGGAGGAGCCGCCGCCGCCTGACTTTTGTGGGTGTAGGGTTTCTGCTGAGAGTTTTTATTTATATTGGTGAAGATTTTAGTTTCAAGGGTTTGCTCCTAATGAAGCATCTATTCGATTTTATCAGACATGAACATCTCAAGTGATCTCTTTTGATCAAGTGAGCGTAACTAACATATCTTGATTATAAAAATGGAATCATATTTTTTGCAATATTGCGAAACATAAAGTACACTTGTTATTATGAATGCGGTGACCAACCACTGCATCGGTCAAGAATAGATGATATATTTGCTGTTATTGAATGAAAGATTTATTCGACAACGTAAGTGCAAGATTGTTGGCATTTCAAGTATGTTAAATGGGCTCACAATGTACAGGTTGAATCAAGCTTTTGAAGTCATATTAGTTCTTTTTTGTCATATACATACATAGAACATCGTTACATGATAACATATTTCTAATCTAATTTACAAAAATCATGTTCAACCGAGACCTCACACTAGGGGTTATGAATGCTCTACTATTGAATTAGTACCTCATTTGAAAAACAGTTCCAGCTCATTTCAGGTTTGTTTTGGTTGCACCATTAAGCTTATCTAAAATGTGATTTGAGTGATTCTTATGAAGACAGTTGTTTCAGTCAAATGGTGATCTTAGAATCTGATTCAGCTTCTGAGGTAATGCAATTAAAAATGGTGTAGGAGGCAAATGGGATTGGAAAACTAGATTTCAAGCATGCAGAAGAGTGCTGGAAGAAAGGAATAGCAGAGTAAGGTTTGTGTCAACATCTGCAAACTCTATTGCACACAAACTAGTAGGATGAGTTAAATGTAATAGAGTTGAAGGTAGTATAGATATATCGGATTCTAATTTCTGTACGGAGTTAGGATGTGGAGGTGTCCTCTCTACTCCGTTTTGGTTGCGTATCAAAAAAAAAAAAAAATTATGAAGACAGTTGTTTCAGAATGGTGTCTAGCATTTTTTTATCAGATTTTTTTGTCTCGATTACCACTCTTTGTTCCCATCATGAATTTTATCATTATTCACTGTGTCAATTTGACCCGATAATTTGGATAGTTAAATAACACATTTTTTTGATAATTTTTTCGTGGCACTGTAGAGTAAAAACTTCTCCATAATTCGGTGAAAAAAATATCAAAAAGTCGCATCATTTTGCTATCCAGTTCATCCGGTCCGGTCATTTTGACGCAGATACGAGTTAAAAAAGTCAAATGGGAACAAAGAGAAGGGACGGAGTGATACGTACATGTAAACAGAGCCAGAGAGCAACAAGTGTAGGCTTCTTAAACCCTCCCTCAAAAAATGAAATCCACTCTCCGAAACGCTTCTTCACACTTCTCCATACTCTCTCGCTCCTTAAACCCTAACCCTAGCCCCAAATCACCTCTCCTCCTCACTCCTCTCCGCACAAATTCCCTCACCACAATCCACCACCACAACCACCACCATCTCCTCCCCACCACCACCACTTACCGCTGGTCCTCCTCCTCTCCGATGGCGAGCCACGGCGGCGACGGCGATACTCAGGCCACTCTGGAGAAGCAGTTCGACGAATTCCGTCGCCATCTCGACGAATCCGGGTCCTTGCGCGAGCGCATAAAAGCTGTAGCTAATGAGATTGAGTCTGGTACCAGGATCATGCAGGCTTGCCTCCTCTTAGTTCACCAGTCTCGCCCCATTCCTGGTACTACTACTATCTAAGTATCTCTTGGCGCTTGTGTGTGTGTGTGGGTGTTTTTTGTTTGTTTTTTTTTTTTTTTTTTTTTTTTTTTTTTTTTTTTTTTTTGTGGATGCTTTGCTTTGTATGGTCTGCCAAAAACTTAAGAACGATGACTGTTTTGTTTGAAGGAGGTACTGTGTTGATTTTTTGGAAAACTCCATTTCTGAGTGTAGACAGTTCTGTTGTGGGTGCATGCGTTGCTAGGAAATGAAGCTTGGTCCATAATTGAAATTTGTTGTGATTTGTCATATTCATGCTTATAAGTAAAATAAAAAAATGTGGATATATAAGTCTAATAATTCGGTATACCAATGGGAAAACTTTCTTGTACTATGACTCTGTTTGGTTCGCAGTAAAATGTTTTACAAGGGAAAATATTTTTCAGTGTGAAAAAAGTTTTCCCTGCAATAATTTTTTCGTGTTTGGTTGACACTTGCCAAAACAGTGGGCCGTGTAGGCAGTGGCAGTGAGGGGTGGCGGTGAAGGTGATGGGACATGGTGGAGGTAGGTGGTAGTGGACTAGTGGTGGTTATTGGTGGTGGGCGTGTTAGTGTGAGTTGTTGTTGTGCTCCTTCACTCTCCGGAAAATGGCTTATGGATTTGAAATGTGTAAATCATTTTTCATCATTCGAGGGGAAACACTCTACAGGAAAGTATTTTACCTCCAACCACACAGCACCAAAATACCAAAACAAGGGAAAACATTTTACAGGAATATGTTTTACCACCAACAAAACGGAGCCTATATCTTATTGAATTCAGAGGGGGCTTCTTGTGGAATTTTATTTGAAAGTGGACCTAATTCGACAAGTTTGACTATAATCCTTGAGTGGCTGAAGGTCCAATAGAATGAAATCACTATTTTTGAACCAAATGTTGTTTTTAAGAATCACGGCATTTTACGAATAGCCAAAAAGGCCGGAGCAGTTACTGGTCATTTTCTCCATGTGTTTCACCACTTCATTTTTTTTGCTTCATATGATCATGATCTCCAGTGTGTAAAAGTTTTGGTTTGTGAAGATATTTACTTAATCTCACTGCGATACAACTTCACCTTTTCGGTTACTCCAAAATATGGGCGTTGCCTTTAGGTGGTTGCTCACATGTTCTAGTTTGCATAGCCTGAGAGGTCGCATTTGCAAATGCATGTCCTAAATACTGTCCGGGAAGCAGATGTTCCGATAGCCAATGGGCATATCTTGATATCTTATCCTTGGTTCAAAGTTGTCTATGATGTATCTTTCATCAGTAGCAAACTACTTGATTTCCTTTTCTTAAACAGTTCCGTCAAGGTAGACTTGATGATTTGTTGCTTTAACATTCAAATGCAAGCACAATAAGCCAATGGAGTAACAGGATAAACATTTCCCATTTTGTTACAGAGGTTCTAGAGAAGGCTAAAGCCCAGATTGGTGTGCTGAAAGAGCTTTTCAATCAGCTCGCCGGGATTCTCCGCGATTGTTCTGGGCAGTATTATAGGTTAGTGATGGCGTTCAAAGTTGGTAATTGGTATTAACGTATTATTCTCGGGATTTAATTTTTCTTTGTTCAATCTTGTAGGTATCATAATGACTGGAAGAGTGAGACCCAATCAGTGGTATCATTGTTAGCCTTTATGCATTGGCTAGAGACGGGAACACTTCTTCTGCATACTGAAGCAGAGGAGAAACTTGGGTGTATGTTCTCTTTTATTCTCTCTCAATGCCAAATTATAGGTGTAATACTGATAGATGTTCGTCCTAGTTGCATGAATTCCTGATACACATTTATACTGAGTTGTCAAATCGGGATTCAGATAGTGAATCGAAATTCACCTTCACTGAATCGTAAATCGAATCGAATCGAATCGTGAATCGTAAAGAATCAGCTTGTATTATTTTAGTGTAGATATAATAAAATATTTAATAAAGCTATAACATTATTGAACAAAATATTCATATTTTAACAAAAAGAAAGCTCAAATTATTGGAAACTCGCATCCATAACTAGTGATTAGGAGTTTCACACGTCTAAAAGATAAAAAAATAATATAGATATAGATAGGCATGTGGAGCAAGGAACTACTGGATGCCAAGGAGATTGAAAATATTAGAAAACTAGTAGCCTTGGACTTGAGAAAAATGCACTAGTAATTTAAAACAAATGTATGCCGCAAAACAGACATAATGTAGGAAGTAATGTAGGAAATATTATTTCTTAGACTGATGCTGCAACTCAATTAGACCTTGAGATGAATCGAAGGTGAATCGGAGAATCGGTCTGAATCGCAACTGAATCGTAAGATTCGGACTTTTGAATCGGGATTCAAATAATATTTTTTACATTAAAGATTCACTAAGGGATTCGCATCGTTTCATGGGTGAATCAAATCGAATCGTAGGATACGAATCGTGAATCGTAAGATTTTGACAACTATGCATTTATAACTCTTGTATATTTCCGTTGCAAGTCAAAATCGAAGTTTCATTTGGAAAAATGGTTATTGTTAGAAGGATTTGGCTGTGGCACCTGAACAAATTGCTCCATTGTACTTGATTTCAAGTGATTTGGATAAGGAATTTCTTGAATACGTTTGAATATCAGACCATCAAATTGGGGGCTAATTATTTTGTTGAAGTTCAGTTTTCTTATTGGATAAACAGTTTTTCGTTGCAGAATAGTTTAGGGGACTTTTGTTATTCTTGGATTCTACTGACTTAGTAAAAAAACATCTTCCTAATATTTTTCTCAACTCCAGTAGAACTGTTGAGCTATGGAGGAAACCTGAACTTTTGAGCTTTGTGTACACTATAACCTTTAGGACATGTTTTTGTTGATAGAGATCAGTTGTAGAAAGCTATGGAGATATAATGATATATTAAATGTAAATAGTTTGATTTTTCATCAACACACATTTATAGATGTTGTCTATTTCTAGGAAAATATGGCGATGTTGTGTACCTGGAGAAAATTCCTCCATTTCACTGTACAGTCAAATAAAACAAAGTCTATCTTTAATTGTGTTGGTGATCTGAGCGTTCAAAATCACAAATAGAACATCGTTATATGCCCCATTGAGAATCTTCAAGGGGGAGGCCAATGCCATATGGTACTGGAATACTGGAAAATGTCGATATTTGACTTTTGAGCTTCACTCGTAAAATGTCATCTTAAATCCGAACTACTATTTCAAGTTTCAACCACCACTCCACACCCCTATTAACTATAATTTGTGCATCACAACCAACTCCTATTTTTAACACTAGTCAATTTCTGATCAAAACGAACTAGAACATTGTTAGAAGTTTAAAATATTTTTTCGGTGGAACTCATCATGAATAAACTATGAATTACTTAACCAAAGGGAGGATGGTTAAGCATCTCACTGGGAAGGCCTCTCATTGTGCATTCAAGCTTGCTTCTATTATTATTCATTCCTTGCATCAACATCTTACTCTTTTGTAATACATGGAAGGGATATAGTTAGAACAGGAGAGCAACTCTGCACAATTTGATGCTACAAGGGAGCATATCACATCATAGAGGGAAATGTAATACTATAACAGTTTACGCAGCTGAAAAATAGAACAAGCTGAAGTGGGAAACAAAGTCATCGAGGTTCCTAGGGTTACAACCCAAGAAAACTCCTGATTCTATTCCCTAACAGGTTAAAATACAAAATAAGCTCATCTTAGAGGCAGTACAATGGCCCAACTTATACTGAAACTACTTGTTTCCCAAACAAACAAACAATAAATAAATAAATAAATAAATACAAGTACAACCTTACCTTTAAGATTACTTGCAGCCTCTTGCCATGAAGTAAGACAATATTTCATGGCAAGAGGCTGCGAATAGTTTGATTAAGTTGCAGGGAAGCTTGAAAGTTTTAGTTGAGAGGTCTTCTAAAATACACTTACAATTGAACCATAAGAACATGCATCCATGTGAACATTTCTAACCCTTAGATTACTCATATTTTATAGCTACGAACAACGACAGGAAGAGATAATATTGTTGATACAGTAACTTTGTATCTGTGAAATTGTGTATGAGTTTCTGTTTGATTATTATTTGGATTACTATTATTGTTGTTTTTATGTTAGTATAATGGTATCACAAATAATATACAATTGAAAATATAAGTGAAGTTGCCGCACCCCTGCCGCACCCGCACCCTTGATTTTTAGGAATTTTCTGCACCTGCACCTAGTTCCCGCACCCGTGATTCTCAGCCTATCATACCTTCATGCCACATACATTGTCTCAAAGTTCTCGTGCTTTTAACTAAGAATAGAGCAGGGGAGTTTTCGATTCTCTTGAATCCCAGTATGATTCATGTTGTCTACATTGTGGGTTTGGGAATTGCGGCCATGGCGTAATGCCTGTGTTGCAACATTTCATTGGAAAAGTACTAACTGGTGGTTCTCCACGCGACCCTGCCCGTGTGTTGGTCCAAACCAATCATGAATAGATGGATGTGTAAAAGGTGGTGGGCCACATTTACACAATAGTAATTTGTCAATTCATGATTAGTCTGGACCACCACAGAGGCAGTGTGACGTGGTGGTCTATGACCAAGAGTTCTCTGTCTGATGACCCAACAAAACTGATAGCTGGACCATGTCTTGCAAAACATGGATCGTACTTCTATCTGCGGCATTGAATCTTGGTGAAGGTCAAGAAGGATTCATAAGAAAGCTGCTAAGTTAACAGGTTGGTGTAGAGATTCAGTAATATATCATCTTAGAAAGCTTATATGACGGTTACTTAGCAGATACATTTAATATAGTTAGGCTTACAAATTATTATGTTAACATGTTGTATTTGATTTGGATAACATATCATCATCAACTTACCATATAACTATAATGTGATGTGGCGCTCACAAAGAATATACTGCACTGTCTCTTTATATTAAGTGTTACTGTTACACACCCAAAATACAGTAATATTTTGTGTTGAGCCAAAGCATTACCCCTGCCATATCTCATTAACTGAGTTGAGCTTACAAGACAGATATTAAAATTCAGTTACCAAGGCCTAAGAGTAGTTCCAGTAGTACAACAATTCAGTCAGTCTTGATCTACTGCTACTCTGATAGTATAGCAATTGGTATTCGTTCCTCCTAGTTTCCGGAACTTTTCTGCTATCTTCACCAGCTCATGTATCTATTCTCTCCTTGCATCAAAGTTATACCGGAGGACCAAATTTATACTTACAATGCAAACTAACTATTGGAACTTGGAAGTTAATTTTAAGAGTGAATAGTTTGGTTGTCAGCCATATTAGTGGGGTTCCAATAAGATTCTGAAATGATATATTTTATTTTACATAAAAATGTGGCGACTCAAGTTTTTGGGCCCACATAAAATGTGTGGGTGAGTTCTTTATAATCAAGAAGGTACTTATGTAATGAATCAAAAGCACACGATCCCCTAGGTCACTTAGTGGATCCACTGCTGTTTCCAGGATCGGGTTGCACCTGGGAATACCTCATTTTATGTAATTTACCAATATCAAATTATCAACTCATAGAAGCGGGTTTCATTATCATAATTATTGTTGTCAGACTCTTCCTCCACGTGCATGTAATGTGTGACACGAGACTCCAACTCAACTTCCAGATGTCCATAGATTTTCATGCTTGCCGTTCCTTCAGATATTATTATGTTGATATTGACTTGGCGACAACCTAGAGCAATTCGAATGGTCAATAGTGTGGTTTGTTTCAGTATCTTTGTTAACCAGGTTCCACATTTTAACATCTGCTGTGTTGATCCATTTGCAGTGAACAATTCAGAATTTGGACTTGATATTGAAGACTATCTTGTTGGTGAGTACATTTGTTTACTGCAGTGGTTAATCTGCAGAATACATTTCATTTGTAATGCGGCTTGGACGAAGAAACAAAGTAATAATGTATTAGGTGATTGTTTGTTTTTCCCTCCACTGTCATACCCTAGGCTTGCTTTGGGAAGATAGTTAGGACGTCATGGCTGTGTATTGGAAACATGACGACTGTGGTTTGTATAGGGTAGTCGAACTTGGAATTGTCTATAAGCATTTTTAGATTATCATCTTCAACATAGGGTTAGGAAGTGGGCTTTCATTTTTTTATGTAAATAGGTGAACTGCTTCCATATTTTCTTGTTCAATACCCAGCAATAGCAGTTACATCAGACAGTTAAGGAACAAGTAAGCTAAATACATCAAAGGGTTATTTTAGGTTGCTTAACCGTAACTTGTGATTCTTTGTTGATATGCATGACCCTATTGGCTATAACGAGGTCTCAGACTCTAGAGAATCCGCCGGATATCAACCTCGGACTCATCTCCGTATTTAGAGATAGATAATCAAACAATAGTGCGTCTGTCGTTTGGTACCTTCACGTTGGCAGCATATAGAACCCTTATTGAGTTTCTTAACAAATTGATAAATAAGCCAATTGGATCTAAATCAGGGGTGTGTAAAGTATAAACCTCAAGAATTAACTGTCCCCGACAGCCAAAAGTTTGAGGTCCACTGATAGTTTGTACCATTTCTTCTGTTATGTCATTGTTTAGGTTGGATCAAAGTTGAGGTAATGATTTATTACCAGTTGCCTTGGTTAATCAGTCTTCACATTTTAATACACTATGCATAGATTTTCTGACTACGAGTTCTGATCTTGTTTTGTAGGAGTGTGTTTCATGTCCAACGAAATGGTAAGTTCTGTTTTCTAACTTGGAAGTAGATGCTGCTTGGTTACTTATTTTTGAAGTTTAAACCTCAGTAACCAAACATGTGGTTTTACAAGAATCTATTTTGCATACCTGTGCTTCAGTTTTGATCAAATGGCATATCTGAAGTACTGGGGTATGTTTCCATCCACATGATTCCGTCAGCATTACCTTTTTAACCCTTTTCGCATTATTACTAAAAACATTATTCAATTAAAGTGAAATTCACCGGCAACCAAACCCCTAACTATATATTATTAAGATTTAACCCTAAATTATTTTAACTATTTCCTTTCAAACCCCTCTCTAGAACACCAAACTCAGATTTGGCTTTGATTTCCTAATGCTGCTTTCTGGGTCAGAAACCATAATTTTTCCAAGCTCCAGCACCACTGCCTCCACTGGTGACTACGCGGCTGACCCCACTAGACCAACCACCACCACCAAACTCAACCATAGAGCCCTCTGTTACACCCAACCACTGCCTATTCTCCCAATTACTCGAGGAATGCTGACCCAAACTCCTGAACCAACCAGTTTTACCCCATCTCTCTCTATATTACAAACCCAGATTGACTAACCACTGAACCTGGGAACCAATCACTCCAGTTCTCAAATTTATTCAATCCTTGGTCAGTTATTTGAACTTTCGGCACCACAAATCGTGCCAGCCTCAACGCCAGGACAACCTGCAATCTAACCAACACACCAGATATCAGCGAAAAAAATATGGAATGCAACTGTCGTCTCCACCTGCCAGACCCTAAAAGGAACCAGCTCCTCAAATAATCTCAACCCAATTTCTGTTGGTTATTTTATGGTTTCTAGACAGCGCTGTGGGGCTTTATACTTGTCCATTCATTCTTGACCTTTCAGACTCATTTCGGTGATGGATGTAAAGCGGTTAAATTGGGCGATCTAGCTTCATGTGCTTTTGTAGGTCCTGGTTCTTGGATCCCCTACTAGGGTAATCCATCATTGAATTGGGTTTTTGGCTTAAGCTATGCAGATTCAAAATGCAATAGAATGTTCTTGTTTGAGAGAGAGAGAGAGAATGTTAATAATGCACAGGCTTATTGCTTGCGTTTTAAAAGATAATTAGATAAACATGAATACACGGGTAGATATGAAAAGAAGCTTTCAATTAATAACCAAGGCTCCGTTTGGTTGGTGGTAAAACATTTTCCTGTAAAATGTTTTCCCTTGTTTTGGTGTTCTGGTGCTGTTTGGTTAGAGGTAAAATATTTTCTTGTAAAATGTTTTCCCCCAGATGATGTAAAATGATTTACACATTTCAAATCCGTAAGCCATTTTCCGGAGAGTGACGGAGCACAACAAGTCATACTAACACCTCCAGTACCAATAACCACCACTACCACCTACTATCACCGCCACCCATCACTGCCACTACCGTCATGGCCCACTCTTTTGGTAAGTGTCAACCAAACACGAGAAAATAATTGCAGAGAACTTTTTCACACAAAATATTTTACGCGTAGGATATTTTCCCTTGTAAAACATTTTACTGCGAACCAAACAGAGCCTAAGTTGCAAATGTTTTACAAAAATGTTGGAAGTAATTGTTAATAATGCACAGGCTTATTGCTTGCGTCTTGTAAGATAACTAAATGGTCTTGGTTTTGCAGCCTAGGTATGTTGTGAACCAAGTGACAGCCGGGGATTATGATTGCCCAAGAAAGGTGTTGAAGTTCTTGACTGATCTGCATGCATCATTTCGCATGCTTAATCTTCGGAATGATTTCTTGCGCAAGAAGTTCGATGGTAGGATAATTGTTCTGTTTAATTTTTCTTTACCATTTACCACTACGCAGTACGCACTGAGGGGTAAATAGTAGTCCTTACAAGTCAACGTACTCGCTTTATGGTTAGAAATTTGGTTTTAACTTTTAATTGTACTTAACAGGAATGAAGTATGATGTGAGAAGGGTTGAAGAAGTTTATTATGATGTTAAAATCCGAGGTCTGGCAAAAACTGGAGAGTCAGCTGGGGAACAAGGAAACCAAGCACAGGCTTAGCTCATACAAAATGTGGTATTTCGCCCCCAATGCTAAATTACATTCTTGCTGTACATCTCTGAGGATAGTTTTGTTCTCTGTAGAAACAATGGTTGTAGAAGCGACATCTTTTTTCTAGCTCGAAATTCCTAACTAGTGAAAGGAACACAACTGAATAGCAGGCCAACATGATTTTGACAACAATGTAGCTATGATCCTTTTGATCTGCACACTAACATGCTTTCAGTTAGACATGGGATTGAAACTTTTAGTTCTCTATCTAAAGTCTTGAACCTGCCTACTTATTTGTACCAAATTGATATTAGGATTATTTTGTGACCAATGGGGGGTTTGTATCAAGTGATATGGTCAACACATTAGATTTTCTTTGGGATCACCACATCACTTGACTGAAGAGTGTCGTTTAGCGACCCACTATTGGTATGCTTACAAAGCATGTATGTTGAAGATTTGGTATTTACCCTGATCCGGTAGGAATGGTTTCCTGATATGTTGAATGCTACCCTAGAGGGAGGGAAGCATGGGAGGGAGTTATAGTAGTTTGGATTTGGTGGTTGAAACCGAATTAAAACAGTGCCAGCTCATTAAAGAACAAGTAGATAAATGAAGAGAAGCTGCTGCTGTAAGCACGTGCAAAGGATGGAATAGCTATCTTTGGTTTACGTCAGATCAAATTATTTTTGGGAGATTTTCTCTTGTTGATTTAACAATTATTCATTCACATGCATACTCTCTTGTCATATACTAATACTAACGTGCTGGCTGGTGGGGGTTAACCACTATTAGTTATGAGCCTCACCAACCACTTGTCCGAGGATTTGGGAGCAATCACTTTCTCCAAGTTTGATTATGCTAATGACTTTGGGTCAGTTCATTGGCATGGTGATTTGCGTGCTGGGATTTGGGAGCAATGAGTTTATCTGGATGACGGGTTGAGACTCATTTATAAGTAAACCCATTTACAAACGGGTTGAACCCGCCAACCAGCTCGTTTGTCACCTCTAATGGGGGAGTAATCTCCTCATGATACTCGCAATCATAATCACTCGTTATGAAATTATCATCTGCAAATAACTCATTTTGTATGTGTCGTGGCTAGCTCTTTATGCACAGGAAATTGTTGTGGTGATAGTGAGTCGTAGCATCAAATGAGGTTTGTGTATAGTCGAAGACTGTTTTTTTCTCTTAAACTGTCAATGTTGTCAAAGGACCCGAGTACAGCATGTACTTGTCTTGCAGGGGATGAACCTATTTGTTGGCTTTCCAATCATTTCTCAGTGGCTTCATTTAACTTGCATCACACATCAACATACCCAGATCATAGCAAGCTAAGTTCTAGTATTTCATCCACATACAGGTAGAAGACTTTGTTGTGTGCCAGCCCAGCTTTAATGTTTCTAACTCTCCCACCTTTTGGCACATTATAGTCCATAGGTTTCGACTTCTTAGATAAGTATGATGTCCGATAATGAAACTGAACTTTGCTCATCTTTTTTACCGGTTATTATGGTGAAAATTTTCAGTTGCAATTTGGTGCTGAACAATTCACTCTCGTGCTTCAAAAGTTTTCCGAGTGCATGAATGTGGCATAAATCTATCTTTCCCCATACATCCACTGCAACGTTTCTTTCTTAAGAGCAATGTTGTCGATAGTTGCAGAATTGGTGTGAAGTTTGACTGGGAAAATACAATAAATTTGGGAATCTCAATGCTGCAAAATCTGCATCTTTTTCGTCTTCAACCTCTTCTCCCATGTCTCTACTGCAGCAAATTGATTTCCTTGTTGGTAGTATTTTTTTTTCTCCCCATTTGTTTTTAACTTATCTACTGCGTCTTTGTATGGTCCCTTGTTCTGCGACCGCAGAGATACGCACACTCATATATGTATGTATTATAGTGACGACTTTATATCGTAATGCGATGTGCAGAGGAAACCATAATAATAATGTGCCCTTCATCAAGAACAGGGTGGTACGGAGTCTGTACTCATTACTTTTAGCTTAAAGTACTAAATACACTACTACATTATACTACTACTATACAAAGAACATGTTGCGATGACTTTCTTTTATAAAGCAATATATTGATGAGGTTATCTAATCTTTATGTATTTTTATATACTAAGGGAGGAGGGAAGTTAACTGTTTATATTGGTGATTGTGTTTCATTACCATCTTTGGATTTGCAAGAATCTAATGGTTACGAAACTACTCTGCATCCTTACACCTCAACTCTCTCTCTCTCTCTGGCTAAGTGCCCGTCATGAAGAACGTGGTAATTTGTTCTCGTATCATATACAAAGATGTTGCGATGGCTGTGTTCCCTCAAGTAATCTATTGTTTGGGGTTATCTAGTTAACATTTTTTTTGTCAAAGTAGTTAACATTGCAACGAAGCAAAATGCCCACAATTATCATCCATCGCTAACTTAAAAACCGAAGGGAAATTCTACAATGCAACGCAACATGTGATGCTTCATTACGTATGTACGAGAATAGACACGATTAGTAAGAAGAATAGACACGATTAGTAAGAAAGAATGAGAAAATTCAGGATTCATAAATTACCAAATGTACTTATATCTTGTATCATACAATGAAAGAGTCTCATTCATTTCTTATCATCTTGGCAGTAGTTCGTCTTAATCTACCGAGACGAGTTCTAATGCTTAAAACACAGTATATGTCTTGTCAGGAACACTACTCCTTTGCCTTCGGTTGTGTCTCCTTTTGCTATTTTCGAGCCAACCAAGGATTTCAGTATTTCACCCCCTCCTTTCAAAATTGGAAGATGGTTATAGGAGTACTAGTAATATTTTACAATATCCATCAATGCAAGTCCTACAACACATTAAAATCTCTAAGTGGGGGGATCGCACTTCACCCAAGAAACTTATCCCATGCCTCTTTCATATCCTTATCTACTCGCTCAAGAACTGTCTTTGTAGGGTCTCAAAACACCACCACTCCTAAAACCTCTTTTACTCTTCTTCTACACTTCATGCTAGTCCATAACAAGTCCAAATCATATGTAGTATGCATGTTCGTACAATTTCGTATGCATGATGAAATAACGAAACTCACATATACCACCAAACAAGTCCACATATCACACTCCCACCCCTTAACCAAATGCTCATCACATCCCCTCCCATTTAATGCGCTCCAATACAAAGCCACCCTTGTATAAATGCAAGCACTCCTCTTTCATCTCTCCCATACACCCATCTCTCTCTCTCTCTCTCTCTCTCTCTCTCTCTCTCTCTCTCTCTCTCTCTCTCTCTGATATGATGGTGAAGCTCCTAGAGAAGTGCTTAAACAGCAGAGTGATACCATCAGGAGGAGGCAGGTGTGAGTCCAACATACCGAAGGATGTCCCAAAGGGTCATCTGGCAGTGTATGTTGGTGAAGACTACAAAAGATATGTGATCAAGATGACACTGCTCAATCACCCACTCTTCAAGGCATTGTTGGATCAAGCCAGAGAAGAGTATGCAGCTTCTTCTGCCTCCAAGCTGTGGATCCCCTGCGACGACGACACCTTCCTTGACGTCCTCCGCTGCGCCAAGTCTTCCCACAGCCACCACCGGAGGAGCATCTCCCTCTGCCTTTGAAGTTAGTAGTAGTGGTTTGAATTAATCGATTCATGAGGCTCATTTAGCTCGCCCTATGATGCGATCACCATGTAATGCGTAGACATACCCGTATGGTATCAAATTGTAGTGGTATATTTTCTTATCTATTAACCCCTCTTGTTAACCTACTCCAATCCGAGACCCGAGTTTGCTAAGAGCATAATGCCGCTCGAATAATAGACTAATTGTTCTCGCATTCTCGTATCACGTTCACACAAGTGTCGTTCATTCTACACGCTCCGGTTAGTGCAATCAGTAACACACTTGCTAATGAAAAACATACCCAGGTTTCAGTCGCAATGAGGCGTATAATCCCAATGCAGTGTACCTACATTGCAATACATGCACTATGACCATTGACAGACAACCCCTAACCCCACACACTGTTATAACTCCCCAACGCAGTTTATATTGTTATGCGTGAGGGTTATCTGTCAATTCTTAAAGTGCATGTATCGTACTGTTAGCGAAGATTTATTGCGCATGACCTATATGTCAAGAGTTCTATATTTCTGGTAACACATAAATTTTAGCTCAATAAGATCATAATATCACATATGATATCCCCGCAATGGCTATTATTTTTTTCCATCTCGTGAGACCTTGGTACCCGAGTTCTTTTTACTTATATTCAGACTGGTCTGGTGTTAACAGGTTGATAACAGTTTTGAGGACCAAATAAGCCAGCAGCCCACTGAAATTCTTGTTTACATACTATCTTGTTTGCAAATTAAAGATGCTGGAAAGACTAGTCTGCTTTCACGTAAATGGCGTGATTTGTGGAAATATACCACTTGTTTAAACTTTGTCGAGTCAGAAGCAGCTCTAGACAAATTTTCAGGCCTTGGGAGTTGGGAGGTCCAAATTTGTGATGCTGGTTAATGAGGTCTTGAGATTGCATTAGTGTTCTTTATCTAGATGAGTTTAGGATCCAGTTTAGTCTAGATGCTAGTGCTAGCAACCACATTGACGAGTTGATGAAGTTGATGCACTGAAGACTGAAGAGAGCAAAGGTCATTGAGATAGACTTGTCACTTGAGCAGCTTTATCTTATTTCCCTATAGTGATCAATATGCTCCTTCGCGAGTGTTGCCTAGACATCAAAAGCTCTTCAAACTTGTCAAATATGATGTTCCTCAGAAGCCTCACTCTTAAGAGTGTCGATGTCGATGGAGAATGCACCTGAAACTAGACCTAATTGCTTTTTGAATATACTAGAATGTAAACTATCTTCCCAATTTTCAGGTAAAAAGTACACTCCACCCTAGGCCGCTGGGCATCCTTGGATCTCATAACCTTCTTATTAATCAATCTCACTCCCAGTTTTAAAGATATCATCATATTTCATATCACGAAACCTCCTTCGCACTACAAGTGTACCAAGCAATCCCCAAACATCCACAAAGAATTACCGTATTCCATCAGTAATGCTGCTATGTGACATCTCATTCATATTTCCTTCATGAAAAGGTGGTACTAAAGTTACAAAACCTTGTAAATACACGACTTAAGACGTGTGCAGACGTGGTACTCTAGGACCTTAAATCATTCATGTGGTGGTACTAGAATAGAGGAGAAAGAAAATATGTTGTCACAGATTCTACCATTCCGCTTATAAAAACTCTGCTAGCAGCTGATGGCAGAAGAAAATGCAAACCAGCTGCAGCCGCATGCTCAGCTACAAGCAGAGGATGTGTTGATTGTAAGGAATCAATCAGCACAAAACACTTCTCCCTCAGGAGACCCAACTGCTGAAACCTGAAAACGATATCAAGTTATTACCGGAAAAAAAAGAGCCCATCAGCATTCATCTGGAACTAACAAAAACATGCATAAACCCACCTAATAAACCAGATGCTGGTTCTAGTCAATACCTTTGCCTTCGTCACTTTCCTTTTCAGCTTCCCTCAATAAAGAGCCTGAAGAAGATGCTAAGCAATACAGTATGTTCTCTATATGGCAGCAACAAAGGACAATAAAAAATAATGCGAGGTTTTACAACGCCTTTCTCTAGAGGAGACAGGTGAATCAATAACAACCAGTGCATATCTCAACACAGTAAAAAAGGACTACTCTCAAGTACCTCCAGCAAGTTCTGGGGTATGCCACTAAAGCTGGTAGTTTAAGGAAAATGGTTTGTGATATTGAAGAAGTTTTTATACAGAACAGCAAAGTTCAGGGTTACATCCCTAAACACAATATATCCTTCTGCAACCTTGTGAATAGAAGTACAATGCTATCGTATCTACTTTCAATGAACTATATTGAGTTGATATCCATATCAAGGAGATATATTCAGGTCATTGAACAAGGCCAACAGCCCAATAAGAGTTCGTCGAACAAGTATCTAAGAGGTGATCTCAAAGAACCTTACAAGAAAAAGATCAGATTATGAGTAAACAAAACTTGCCATATCACAGATGGATAGAGTAAATTTGTGAAGCCCCCTAGATACCTGAACCCATCAGCAACCCACTATGCTCCCACAAGTGGTATGAAAGCATTTATCCATGAAATCCAACTTCACATTACTTCAGCAGCCTTGCTCTATCATAATAATGTAATCTGGTATATGAATACCCACTAGTTCAAAGAAGCGATTTACCCTCAAGCCACCATCCACCCCGAAGAAATATAGTAGAGAAACTTTCAAAAACCAACCACACAATATACCAATCTTCCCAACCTGCATAAATCAATTAAGTCAACCAGCTTTCTGCTACTTCGTACTATTGATTCAGCTCGACTCTCTTAATACTTGCGTTTGTTGACTTTTATCAACACGGTTGGGTTAGGAAGCAGACCTCATGCACGACTCACGTGGCACTTCTTCAGGAACCTACAATTTGTACTTACTCACGGAAATCCATCAAAAGTGAGATGGCATACACTTAAGTCAGTCTTTGAATGACTTCTCTGGCGAAGAAATAAGGGAAAAACTGTAAAATAAAGGTTAGAGGTGGAAGCTTGGTGTTTCCACAACTCGTTCATGTCAAACAACAACATAATACTACATTGCAATATTAGAAAAAAAGGCCTGTTCCAATACAGTGGACTTGCCAAATATAACCCCTTTTAATTATTTCCATTTCTTTTTTAGATCCCAAAAGATAGGCAATAACGTATGTGGGAAGAGAGGAAGGGAGAAGAGCTATGCTAGCATTAAGATACAGGGTTAGCTTCAGTTTCTCACACCAAACTGCCATCAGATACCTAATCTCTCCCCTAAACTAGCAAACATACCCACTTTGCAACTACCACAGTTTAGCATATCCCGTTAATTTTAGAAAAATGTCATTTCCGCAATTACATGCATGGCATATGATTACGGATCTGTAAAGTGTAAATAGACCATTTTAACCAGAGTAATTAAAAGTTAACATTATATATTTCATGTTTTACCATTCCCATAACTCTTATTTCCCTCTTACCTCTTGCTAGCTCTTCTTTCCCTCCCCAGGATATCTGTCACAAAATCATGTTGAATAGCCGACCACCAGTACAGAATTCCATTACAATGTGAAAGCCCCTTTGATTCTCATAAGTGACAACACAGGTGTTCTCTCACAAACAGTGCAATCTGATTCTTTTTCACTCAAATCATGAGAGTTCTGGCGGATTCTGTTTAGGTATCAAATTATAGCCATACTCAGTGTAAACGGCATGAAGAAGTTATCTTTATAAGTTCGGTTGATTCTTCTGGCTTCCCTCTGATTATTCCATCTTATTCTCTTTCCTCCAGATTTGGTTTAATGTACACGGAAATCAGGATTTTAAATAAGTTTTTACCTAACGAGCTCAGCAGAAGGAGATGCTGGATCGATGCTAATTCAATGAGATGCATCTCTGTTCATACATATATTTGTGTATTAATACACAGATTTGAATTGAATACTAGTGGGAGTATGATACATTCAAACCTGAAGGTGATGAATGCTCTTTTGTATTTAAAACTTAAGTTGGCTGCATTCAAAATTTGAATACCACTGGTAATCAAATAATGCCTACTGATCCCTCCCTTTGGAGGCACACAGAGGTAATAGCAAGAGGTAGGAGGGAGACTATACTTTTTGATAGGTATAATAATTTATTAATCAGAAAAAGAATGTTTTAAAGTTCCCACTGATAGGTAATACTCTCATAACCTGCACAGCTAGAGAAGTAAAACTACTAAACTAAACTATGCTAAGGAATCTATAAAATCCAACAGATGATCAAGTAAACTAAACAGCATACAGGAGCACCACCCCCAACAACAACTTAAGGAAGCCCTTTTACAAAGTCATCTAACATATGAACCCCGCCAAAGATTTCTCTGTTGCGCACCTTGATCCACATAACAACAGAAGGAGCAAACCGCCAAACCTTTCGCCTCTCTTTATCTACCAGAATGCCTCCCCTAGAAATCAGAAACTCTGGAACCAGAGAAGGAGCAGCACCAAAAATGCCAAAAGTCAACATAACAAGAGCTCAGACCGCACAATGGGACAATGAAGCAGATGGTGGCTAACTGATTCTGAAATATACTTTAGACATACATGACCAACTGACTAACACCAGAAGGCGCCGGACCAAGTTGCAATTTCAAAAAAAAAAAAAAAAAAAAAAAATAAGATTCTGCCATGAGCTGCATACAAACGAAAAGAAGACCCTTAAAGGAGCCGTACTTCACAGAGTGGAACCCACAAAACTATGATTCTCAAAATTGGGTTTTTTCCCTCAAGAACTGCAGCAGTTGGAAGTTAAATATACTCCCTCCGTCCCAAAAAGGATGTCATTCTTGACCTTTCACGGAGTTTTAAGGTGATTTAATTGGAAGATTTACATAATACCATGTTGTATGTGGTACTTTTTCTTGGGAAGTGAAAAAGTAAGAATTTGAAAAAGGTTTTGGTGGGAAGTAAAGTGAAAAAGTAACTTACTTATTGGTAGTAGGACATTTAAGTTGAGACATCCATTTTAGAAGAGGACTGTTGAGACATCCTTTGTGACGGAGGGAACAATATGTTGGCGAGTTTGGAAGGGAGGTTGGCAAAGCTATGGTAGTTTGGAGTGAAATTGACTTTACGATTTATTGAGAGTATGTCTGACAGATAAACCAAGCCTAGAAAGCACGGACACTCCAATACAGCGGTTGTTAGCGTGTCGGGTGCTCAGAACACGCCCGGCACTCCGAAATACGTGTTAGACACTTCAGCTAGTGTTTTTTATTAGATTTCAGGATACTTAATGAGACACGCCAGTCCAATCTTTTGTGTTTTTGGACTTCCACACGGAGTCTTCTATGAGTATTTAACTTAAAGAGGGTTCATATATAATAAGCCTAGAGTAGATATATTATATACTGCAAAGGATTACCACAACGAAATATTTTGGAAATAAAAAACAAGGGGTTTTTTCCTTAGGACTTGAGACTAGGACTGCAACTCGGGCGGGTTGGTCGGGTTGACACCCTTGACCGAGCCCGAGCCCGAGTTCTGTTGAGGCTGCCCAAGCCCAGCCCGACCCGAGTTCAGAGTATCGTTAACCCGCCCAAGCCCAAATTCGTACAAAACAATTCGGATTCGGGTTGAATTCGGGCTAGTCCATTAAACTTAATAACTTTTTAAAAACACAAATGAATAATAAATTGTTGATAAAAAAGGCAAATCAACTTGTTCAAAAACCCCAAATTATGATTAGAAGCGCTAACAATCAAAAGAAAACAAACATATTCATGTTAGATATGCTACGTAATTATCTCAAAACGTAATATGTATAGGTAGTTGTCATGCAAATCGGGAAATTCGGGTTAGCCCGCCATTTAATATTTGTGCCCAAGCCCGACCCTAATTGCAATTCGGGCTGCGAATTTTTGTCCAAGCCCGTCCAAATTACTAAAACCATGTGTTCGGGTCCTATTTTACTTCGGGTTGGGCTCGGGTTGGTCGGGTTCAACCCGCCCAAGTTGCAGCCCTACTTGAGACAAGGTTGACATTTTGACATACTGCACGACATGAATCATTTTAGTTTTCGTGAAAGCAGAGGATTTGACAGTCATTTTCATCAAATTAACATCAAAATCAATGAGGACAAGTCCTCCACTAGGGGAGAGATGTCAATCTTCACCTAGAACAGAAGTTTGTCTGAAGGAAACCTTTGTCATCAACTACTCTGGGTCAACTAAGTAAATCAGTTCATCAGCAATGTTTCCGTGCTCATTTGACACTCCATCAAACAATAATCCAACCAGGATAGTCATAGCATGGAAAACACCCGATATATGTCACTGCATTCACCAAACTTACTAAACACACCTCTTCTTCGTAACAATCCATAGTCGAGCAGATACATTAAATGTATTTGGGCTCGCATACTACAACACATCGTGTTGAAGTTAGAACCCAATGTGGTCTCGACAAAATTGATTGAAGATTAATGTGTTAATAGTTTAACTGTTCTCCATAGTCATGATGGCCAAGTCACTCATTCACAACTAGACTAATCTCACAGGTCCCTGAAGTTGAGAGCCAGGTAAACCCCTAGTAGCTTTAAGTACTCTGGCCTTGGGGAATTTGTACACAAGACGAAGCGCACCCCTAAGAGGCTAAAACCAAGGCCATTACAATAGGCCAACCCCATAGGTTTCTAATATGACTATCTTCTAATTACCACAATCAAGTTCTCCTACGGCTTCATCACTTCCTTTGACAACCTTCAGTTGCACCCCTGGCCACACAGCTGTCACACCACAAAGGTTTCTTAGCTTCTATTCACACCACTACAACCTTGTGCTTAAGAATCCCTTATGACAATTTTTTTAACATAATCTCATATCTACAGCTATATTTGTCTCATTTTGCAATTATTTAATTATTTTCTGCAAAAGCATCAGTTATGAATAGCTTAACTCGGCAAGTTCGTTACTATGGCACTACTAGATAACAATAACATTTGCCATGGAGATACCATTGGCTTTCTATCTATCTTCTCTCGTGTGTAAAATATGCATTGCTATATGACTCGCAATTGTATAACACAGTTGCTATTGAAGCTTTGGGTTCCATTAATTACTATGTAGCAATTATTGTCACTAAGTGTGTGAGCATGCGGCCCCCAAATGCATCAAGAGCTTAGGCTGGTTGCCAAATCCTTTACATGACCTTGAAATAGTCCATAAATAGGGAAGTTAAAGCAAACAACTATAGCAAACTTCAATGATAAATGGGATATCAGCTTGCCTCTAGGTCCTGAGGTCTAATGTCTAACATTAGTTTACAGCAAGATAAGGAGCCATGGCACTTGTAGAAGCCATTGGTGAGGTGAGAGAGAGAGTGTTTTACGAGTATGATCATTTTAGACGATGACCCGGAGAATGTTGAAAGAAAAAGGAGGAAGAACTGAAGATAATGGGTTTTATGATACATACAGATAGGTACAGGTAATTTACGTGTTTGGTTTTCTATGGGTTTAGATTTGACAATCTTTGCCAATCACCTCGTCTATGATTCTTCTCCAATTTGTGTTAGAGAGATTGGTCGTTTTCGATGGTGGTGCAGCTAATGATCATTTTTGGCGGTGGAGGTGGGATAATTTAGTGTTCAGTTTGGGTGGTTGTAACTTGGCCATTAATATTTGCTAACATTTATCTATACACAAGGGCATCAGATTAAACGTTTGCCAAGTGCAACAAACTTTAATCTATGATTTCAGCTCACACCAAACAGTTCTTAATATTAACAAGAGCTAGGATGTCGGTGTTAGAGAAAGGGTTCAGCAATGATCTTAATTCTTTTTGTACATAGTGGTCATGATTCTGAATGGAGTGTTTTGCTACTATCAGACAATCTGTTGAAGCCTAGTGATGCAGTTCAGAAGTGCACCACTGCACAATCTGATGCTATAATGGTGCAAAATACACCTTAGAGGGAAAGATGAAGCTAGAACAGTTTATACAGCTGAAAAATGGAACAAACTGAAGTGGGAAAAGTAGAAACTCTCGGTTGCTATGGTTAAAACCCAATAGAACTCTAGATTTATACCTTACATGGTTCAAGACCAAATTCAGCTTCCTAAAACATAATCCAATAGTCCAATTTATAGGAAAACTACTGATTGTCGCCCCAACTAAACAAAAGATAGATATAACCTTACCTCTAGGATAAGTAACTTCAGGCCTAAGTAAGTAATTGATTGAACAAAAAAAGCTGCAGGTTTAAAGCTGTAGGGGCCCTAGTACTAATTAATGATCCTGCCTTATCTAACAACTCTTGCATGCTATTAGGATTTTGGGATCCAGTGATTAATAGATAGGAACCAGTAAAACACAAATATGTAGGTTGGATCGCACTGCATCACCTACTCTCACAATAATTCTATCCGGTGTCAGATCCATGATCGCATTTGTGCTCCACAAGCTAGGATGTCTGTTCAAAAAGGTCGCATAACTCTTGTATTGCTTTTACCAGAATTCTCTTGATCAAATATCAACAAGAGCAGCTTTTGGCCAACTTTTTTTGCTGTTTCTACTTGCTTGGAAGGGATGGTTGTTGGGGATAGATGTTGGATATTGCCTCTTTGATTATGCAACTTATTTTTGGGTGAAGTTTCATTATGATTATTGTAAACAGAGCTTACTTTGAGGGCAAATTTGGTGCAGGGATTGAAAAATGGGAGTATTGGGGGTCCACAGTATTATAGGGTGTGTTGACGTTAAGGGAGTATAAATTGTATATGTAGGATAATGTGACTTATTTGTTTACATCACTATATTCAGTCCCACCTTCATGGTGAGATTAACATATAGGTATAGGGGGGTATTAACACTAAGTGTAATGAATGCCTCCAGCAGTTACCTTTGCGCCAAACACCAGTTATTACCCCCTAATACTGTGTCCCCTCTTTTTTCATACACCAAACATGCTCTCAGCAACTAAAAAGAGTTTTTTGAAGTAATGCTTCAAGTTGCGGTCATACTAACATCCTTAACAGTGAATTACTCATAAACAGGACGAGAACATCTTCCTGGTCATATTAACTACAACGAATGGCCATCAACTCATACAACACGGGTGATAGTCATTAATGTCCATACACAGCATGCCATTTTATCAAGTAGTACACACAAATAGATATACAAGATGCAAAAGTATAAAATAGAATAAAGATTTCAAGATTACATACCATCATCTTATAGGAAACATGAAAAAAAAAATGTAAGAAAGCTTTTACGATGCATCCAGATTACCAACGCATTCCAATTCATCAAAATCTAATATCTATCAGGGTTTCTATGGTATGCCAGCCTTCAAAACATAAAAGCATGACAAAAGAAAACAAATATGACATACAACAAAGCTTTTCCGATGCATCAAAATTACCAAGGAAAACTGCGAGGGATCAGCTACATGAGACCAGAACCAAGATTGCTACATAATATACAAAGTTTGTTTTGCCGTACAAGTATACACAAGCCAAATATTGCATCGTGATGAAAGAAAGTAAAGAGGAAGGTCACATCACGAAACTATGGCAATCCTGAGTCAAATATTGACTGCAAAAAACAAACTAAGCTCCAGATGTTTACCACATTTTAGCAGTAGCACCGTATTTGAAGCTTGCAAGCAACTTGTGGTGAGAATCATCTACGTCCTTGGATAAAGCCCTCTAATTCTCTCCGTCCAAATGTCCTGCCAAGAGAAGTAGCATCCTTAGCCCTTACTGCGAAGTAGTACACCAGCCAAACCACCATGAAGTAAACCTCCATCGTCGACTGGAAAGCCATTACAAAGAACTGCCCAAAATACCGAGCCATGGTCCATCTTGTGAATGTTCCACAAATCATAGATTCCAAACACTTGATGATCACAGCCTGCTTGAACATTGTTGATAACAAATAACAACCTTCCTTTACAATTTCTCTCCCACTCTTCCTCGCGTCCACAATCGCAACCCAAGCATCCACCGCAAAGACGAATTCCACAACCGTATCTAACAAAAGCCAAACAAACAAGAACCCCGCCGTCTCCTTCTCAAACCCTCGAATCCATGGCGACATAATCGAGAAAGGCATCAACTTAAGCCTCACGAAAATCTTGAAAAACGAATACTGATCCTCAATCTCACCAAAGAACCACAACCCTAGAAGTTGAGTAACCGCATCTCTAACCGCCCATTTCATAAGAATCAAACCCGAGAGCCTCTTAAGACCCATGCTCGAACCGTCCCATAAAGTCCCCGTCAACGACCGATCCTTCCGTAACACACGATGAATCACCAGAACGAAAACAATCCCAAGAACCCACGAATAAGTAACCAAATAGCCTAGAATCACATACCCATAAGCAGCAGACAACAAGCATATAAGAAACACTAGAGCCGACCCGTCGTGTCGCCGCAGCTCCAATCCTTTAATCAAGAACTGAAACCCCACAACACTGTCAGCCTCATTTTCATTTTCATTTTCTTTTACCACTTCACTCAATTCATTATCCTTCTCTTGGTGGTACTCATTCACAGATTCTTCAATAGATTGCGAATTAGTAGTACTAGTACTAGATTGCGAATTAGTAGTACTGGTACTAGTAGTAGTGTCAGTAAGTTTGAAATTCAAGCCGGAGTGAACAACATGAGGAATCATAATTCCGTTATCAGTAGCGTAATTCGAAAAGCCTAACCTCTCGTTGAAATCGCCGAATATTACGAAGCTGCCATTGGGAGGAGGTTTGGGGTGTGATCCGAAGAGGGAGCGGTCGCGATCTTCGTCGCCGGAGAAGAAGTCGTCGTCTAGGGTTCCGACGCGGGTGAGGTGGAGGAAGGGGCGGCGGCGGCGGCGGAGGGGAGGGGGGGTTTTGAGGGAGAGGTCGAGGTCGGAGAGGAGGGATTTGAGGGAGGGGTCGCGGTCGATGAGGGAGGTGAGGAGGTTGGTGGCGTTCTCGACGTTGGAGCGGAAGGTGAGGATGAGGAAGGCGAGGAGGAGGAAGGTGAGGAGACGGGAGGAGAAGATGGAGGTGGCGTGGTGGAGGAGTTGGGCGGTGGTGGTGAGGTTGAGTTCGGGTGGAGGGGGGTGGTTGCGGTGGTGGTTGTTCATGGTGGTGGTGGAGAATCGGGCAGTGAATGATCTGGGGTCTGACTAGCGACTCCTTCGTCTGTACATCTGGCTAACTCTTCGGGTTGATTGTTGACAGAGGAGAGCGGACCCGGACGGAGATCTTTGTTCGGTACACAACGGAAATATCAAAGTTTCGTTAACGGCGTCAGAATTATTATTATTATTATTATTATTATTATTATTATTATTATTATTATTATTATTATTATTATTATTATTATTATTATTATTATTATTATTATAAGTAATTCCTAACAACAGCAACAACAACAATATAAAGGAGAGACTTGACAGGGTAGTGGCAAACCCTCTCTGGATGGACAGATTCCGAGGAGCTCGGGTACAACATTTGTGTGATCCTAATTCGAATCACTTGCCAATCCTCCTTGAATGGTGTCAGAAGACCAGTGTTTTAAAAACCGGACCGGACCGGCCGGTTCGACCGGTTCGACCGGTGAACCGGTGCCCAACCAGTCCGGTTAGACATTTAGACCGCCTATGCAAAAAACCGGTCAAAACCGGTCAAAACCGGCCGGTTTTTACCGAACCGTTAAACCGGGCGGTTTTGTCCGGTTTGTCCGGTTTTTGCATAAAATTTCGAAGTTACAAAAAAGCCCCTGTTTTGCTATTAGAAATGAGGTTAAAGTTGTACTTTCCAATAAAATAATAATTCATCAGTAACCCTAAGAGGCAAAGAGGCTAACTGGCTAAGAGACCCATCTCCAGATCGACCATTCAACAGAGAAGAAGAGGAGTGACCCGTCGTTTGAAGCGGCCGTCGCGAATCAAATCCGGGGCGTCGCCTGTCGTGCCGTCGCGCCGTCACCCGTCGCGCCGCTTGTCTCCGGCGACTTTGTCTCTGCGGTCTCCGGCGGTCTCAAGTCTCAAGTAAGTTACAAATTTTAAGTTTCAACCTTATTCTCTTGCAATTGGTCTAAAAATTGAACTTCTTTCATGTTTATTGTTGTGTACAAGTGTATGGAGGTCTTCCTAGCACACTTGAAACTTATCTTTTAATTGAACCCATTTCGTTTGATGTATCTATATCCCAATTCGAAATAATGGGTCTTCCTGTATTTTTTGGTTGGTTGGTAATATCAAGTTGAAAATTGAAATTGTTGGTGGAAGTCATTTAATAAATTTTCGAGAATCATATGATAAATGAACAAGATGGTATTAGTAAAGATTATTAATAGAACAAAAATTAACTTCACATTTTTTTCATCTGGAAGTAGAAGAGCTGTACCAGAAAGAAGATGAGTAGCTTGGAAAGGAAATGATTTATTTCTAGAAATGAGTTTTACTAATGAGAAAACTTGAGTAAATGGACAAAAAAAAGATACTGGCTCTTGATGGTGTGGTTAGCTAATTTGTATGTAGAGTTTAGTCAAAACAAAACTGAAATTGGAGGAAGTAGCTGGTATATTGAGAATATAACCCTATTGAGAAGTCATATTCAGCAGGCATCCAACTGATTGAGGCCACCGGTTAATTTCCTACACATTCCATATTACCAATCTTGTGCAGTTACTTGTTGGCTTACTATGCTTGAGGTGGTGCAACTTTGAAAAATACCAGTCCTGTTTTGGTGCCTTTTCCTAAATGTATTGACTTGTTTGCCTTTTAGTTTCATTTGTGTCAATTTCTCGCGACTTTTAGAAGCTCTTTATTCAAATTGCTAACTGCTTAGTTTCAGTTTAAGCAAGAACCTAGGTAATTTCAATTTCAGTTTGTTTGTTGCAAACTTGCAATTGTTTATTTGCTACTGAACTTCATTTGTTTGTTTTTTCAGAATGGCTACGACGGGAACTTAATCAACAAGTGAACCATCGTCGGCAGCCGGGTCTAATGCAACGTCTCAGCCAAAGGGTAGAGGGAAAAAAGATATAGCTTGGGGTCATTGTACTACAGAGGGAGATAAGGGTGACATTAAATGCAATTACTGCAAAAAGATCATTGGTGGTGGCGGCATACATCGGTTCAAACAACATCTTGCTGGTAGGGTTGGGTCTGTTACCGCTTGTAATAGTGTCAAATTTGAGATTCGAGAACAAATGAAAGCAAACATTGAGGAAACTAAAGCCAAGAAGAAGAGGGCAATGGCTGAATATGCAGAAACTTTTGAAGGTGATGATGAATATGAGAACGAGGGTGAAAGAACATTTCACTCCCCTGAACCACAAACACAGAGAACAGGCAACAATCCGAAGAAGAACAAGACATGTGCAGCGGGTATGAAATCATATGTCCCACAAAGAACTACTCCTGGAGCTCAGCCTTCGATCAAAAGTGTGTTGCAAAGTAAGGAAGCTGTAGAAAAGTGTGATTTGGCTGTCTCCAAATGGATGATTGACGCCTCTATCCCATTCAATGCCGTGAACTCCATATTTTATCAGCCTATGATTGATGCTATTGCGAGTATGGGTCCAGGATATAAAGGTCCAAGAATGCATGCCCTTCGAAATTATTTGCTAGCGAAGAATGTTCAGGAAGCACAGAACTTTGTTGAGAGTTACAGGCCAATTTGGAAGAATGCTGGTTGCACAATTATGGCAGATGGTTGGACGGATACTTGTCGAAGAACTCTGATAAACTTCCTTGTGTATTGTCCTAGGGGTGTGGTATTCTTGAAGTCAGTTGATGCATCTGAGGCCTCCAAAAAAGCCGACATGTTATTCCAGCTCTTCAAAGAGGTAGTATTATTTGTTGGGGCAGAGAATGTGGTTCATATGGTGACAGACAATGCTGCAAACTATGTCGCTGCTGGGAGGTTGCTAGAGTGTGAATTTCCGACAATATATTGGTCACCTTGTGCTGCTCATTGCGTGAATTTAATGTTGCAAGATATGGGAAAGTTGGATGAGGTGAGTCGTTTAGTAGATCAAGCTGCTAAGATCACCAAATATATTTACAATCATTGCTATCCACTTTATTTGATGAGGCAGTTCACAGGTGGAAGAGAGATTATTCGTCCTGCCCCTACCCGTTTTGCTACTAATTTTATTGCTTTGCAAAGCATAATGCAACAGAAGGATGGTCTTAGAGCCATGGTTACTTCGAGAGAGTGGACCACTTGTTCCTACGCTAAAGAAAGCAAGGGGAGAAAGTTTGTTGATTCCGTATTGGATCCTTCATTCTGGAAGGAGTGTGCTGTGATTGTGCAACTCACCGAGCCATTAATTCGTGTACTTCGCCTTGTTGATAGTGAGGAGAAACCGGCCATGGGGTACATCTACAATGCCATACTTGTTGCAAGGGAGGAAATGGTTCAGAGGTTCCAAAGAAATAAGAAAAGAGCGGACCCGTACTTGAATATCCTTGATGCTCGTTGGGATCGACAGTTGCACAAAAATTTGCATGCCGCCGGTTATTGGTTGAACCCCAATTTTCAGTACAAACCTGATGGGAAACAAATGCAAACGGTTGGAGGTGTTATTGATGTCATAGAAAGGTATTCTCATGGGAATTCAAGGTTGATGGGCAAGTTGACAAATGAGATGAAGATTTTTAGATTGGCCGAAGGAGATTTTGGAAGAAAGGCGGCAATTAATGATCGAAGTCGTATGATGCCAGGTTAGTTTTCCAGGTTTTTAGCTGCTGTTTTTCAGTTTTTGAGCTGCTGTTTTTCAGTTTTTGAGCTGCTGTTTTTTTTCACTTTTTAGTTTATTAGCTGCTGAACTTCTCATTTTTTCAGTCTATTAGCTGCTGAAATTGTTGCTGAAATATTAGTTAAAATAGTTACTGAAATATTGCTGGAATTGTTGCTGAAATAGTTGCTGAAAAAATGAATTTGTTGCTGAAATATTAGTTAAAATAGCGGCTGAAATATTGCTGAAATTGCTGGAATTGTTGCTGAAATAGTTGCTGGAATTGTTGCTGAATTTTTAGTTTATTTGCTGCTGAAATTGTTGCTGAAATATTAGTTAAAATAGCTGCTGAATTTTTAGCTGCTGTTTTTTTTTTACAGTTTGTAGCTTCTGTTTTTTTTTCAGTTTGTAGCTGCTTTTTTTTTTAGCTGCTGCTGATTTTTTTTTTTTCAGTTTTTAGTTGCTGAATTTTTTTCATTTCTTTAGATGCTGAATTTTTTTTCATTAATTTAGATGAATGGTGGATGTGCTACGGATCAACGGCACCAAATCTCCAAAAGTTAGCTATTCGTGTGCTTAGCCAAACATGTAGCGCTTCGGTTGTGAAAGGAATTGGAGTATCTTCGAGCACATTCATTCCAAAAAGAGAAATAGGTTGGAGCATCAAAGGTTAAATGATCTTGTCTATGCTCATTACAACTTGAGATTGCAACAAAGGTACTTTTACTAATTATTTCGTTTTTAATTCTTTCTATTATGAAATATTTACTTTTTTCTTTCAAATAATACTTGTTCTTGTATGACGTAGAAACCGTCTTATGCGATACAACATTGATCCCATTGCATTGGATGTCTTTGATGATAACGAAGATTGGGTAACGGAGGATCAACCTCCAATACTAAGTGTGGATGAACTAGAAGCCTTTCGTCAAGCTTTAGCGTCTTGTTCAATCAATGATGATCGGGATACCCAACCTCATATTCCAAGTAAGTAGATGTTCATTTGGGTATAACTCGTATTATGTGTAATGTTATCTTATAATAAGATGTATGTTTTCTAGGTGACATCAATGTTGAGGAATATGTTCATGTCGATGATGATGATGATCATATCGAAGATATGACTTTGTCCCCTAGAGAAGGGTATGTTGATGTTGCTATTGAGACCAATGCAAATAGGGCGGCTCGAGTTGATGTAGACGCAAATGACTTCGAAATGGGCGCTCCTTCTCATCCGTGGAATTTGGAAGACAATGAGTGATTTGTGTCAAAGTGACATGGCTTGTAGTATGAGAACGTTTTATGGTTGCTACATGTTTTGTATTTGTAAGACTATTTAAGTTTGCTACTTTGTTTTGTGAAACGCATGAACTTGTATGGCGTAACATCGTTGTGTTTGACTTTATGCCATTTTGGCGTATTATTGTGTGTTTTGGACTTCCGGTTATGTTGAATGTTTTTTAGCCGAAAGTTATGTTTAATGTTATGTGTTATGATGATGTTTGTGAATTTATGTTGTTCACCATATTTTTATATAAATATTTTTGTCAAAGTATTGTACTATTATTGGTTCATCTTATTTTCATGTTATGTATTACATATTATTACATATATAAATAAAAATAATTATTATTTTATTATTATTAAATAAACATGCAATTGAACCGGTCCGACCACCGGTCCGACCGGTCCGACCATGAACCGGTGCCGCACCGGTTCGATGGCCGGTCCGGTTCTGAAAACTTTGCAGAAGACTATTCCGAGTACTAAACGTTTTCAGTTTGAGAAGATGTGGACCACTCATGCAGGCTTTGATGACTTGATTCGTTCTAGTTGGCTGGAACACAATGGGAATGAGACGGCTCAACTTCTACGCTACACAGCCGATCAGTGCAAAGGCTGGGACAAGACTGTCTATGGGAGTGTTAGGAAAAAGTTATCTCAGATTAGGAAGAGGTTGGAGACGCTGCAGCAAAGGTACAAACCAGAGAAGTTCTTCGCGAGAGGGACTACCTGAGAAAAGAGTTCAATGAGATGATTCAAAGAGAAGAAATTATGTGGTCGCAGAGATCGCGCTCGGAGTGGTTGAAACATGGCGATCAAAACACTAGATTTTTTCATCAGAAAGCTACGATCCGAAGAGCCAGAAACAGCTTTCAAGGAATACAAAACACGGCAGGGGAGTGGGTAAAGGACCCAAATGGGATTACAAAGGTACTTGAAGATCATTTTTGTGCACTTTTTACATCATCTAACCCTCGGAAGCAGGACATAAGGCCGGTCCTAGAGTGTATGGAGGCTAGAATCTCGACTGAGGACCGTGACATGATGAACACGCCTTATTCGGCCACGGAAGTCAAATCAGCACTTTTTCAGATGGCGCTGGATAAAGCTCCAGGGGTGGATGGTTTCAATGCGGGTTTCTTTCAAAAATACAGGCATATTGTTGGAGATCAGGTAACAAAAACTGTGCTTAGTGTTCTGAATGATGGAGTAGATTTGACAGAGTTTAACTCTACTTTGATAGCTCTGATTCCTAAGACTAAGCAACCAAGGAAGCCTAGTGAGTATCGGCCAATAAGTCTGTGCACGGTCATCTACAAAATAGTTTCGAAAGCGGCTGCAAATAGACTAAAGAAACTGCTTCCTGGTATTATAACTGAAAATCAAAGTGCTTTTGTCCCTGGCAGACTGATTACGGATAATATTCTTACAGCTTTTGAGGTAATTCACTCGCTCAAAACTAGAAAGAAAGGAAAGCGTGGATTTGTTGCACTGAAAGTAGACATGAGTAAAGCTTATGATAGAGTTGAGTGGAATTTCATCAATGAGGCTCTTGCTCATATAGGGTTCGGCCCTAAGTTTATTACTTTGATTTATAACTGTATCTCTACGGTCAGTTATTCCTTTGTCCGTAATGGTGCGGTGGTTGGTAAAGTGATTCCGGAAAGAGGACTGCGGCAAGGCTGTCCTGTTTCTCCCTATTTGTTTCTGATTTGCTGCGAGTTCTTGTCGAGATCAGTTACTAAGGTTGTTTTGGAGGGTCGGTTGGAAGGAGTTTCGGCGTCTAGGGGAGGACCAGTGGTCTCCCACCTGTTTTTTGCTGACGATTCATTGTTTTTTACAGGTGCAACGCTGGAAAATATAAGTTACCTCTTGGAACTTATCGGTGATTATGGAAAAGCTTCTGGCCAAGAAATCAATTTAGAGAAATCTATTATGATCTTCTCAAGTGGTGTCCCTAATCAAACTAGGAGTGCTTTACTGGAGGTGATCGGTGTACATGAAGTTGATAAATATGTCAAATACTTAGGACTCCCCACAACAATGGGGCGAAATAAGTCTTTGACATTCAAATTCTTGATCAACAAATTAATCAGCAAGCTGAAAGGATGGAAAGAGAAGACGTTGTCTACTGCAGGGAAGGAAGTTCTAGTGAAAGCCATCGCGCAAGCTATTCTAACTTATACAATGTCTTGCTTTATTTTTCCGGATGGGGTGTGTGATAAAATTGAAGCTTCAATTAGACAATTTTGGTGGTCCAAACAAGACAAAGAAAGAGGAATCACTTGGCGAGCGTGGGACAAGATGCAGAATTCGAGAAGTAATGGAGGTATTGGTTTCAAGAAGATGAAGGAATTTAATCAAGCTCTTTTGGCCAAACAATGGTGGAGGGTTCTTCAAAACCCTAACTCCTTACTTAGTAGAGTACTAAAAGCGAAATATTTCGCGAACTCTACCTTCTTGGCAGCAGAGCTAGGTAACGCGCCTTCTTTCGCTTGGAGAAGCATTATGTTTGGCAGGAAGTTACTACAGAAAGGGCTTAGATGGAGTATTGGAGATGGTAGCTCGGCTTCTTTAGGCGAACCGTGGATCCCAACCCATGGAAACTATAAGGTAATCACTCCCAACACCGACTTTGTTCCCCTTGTGGGCTGTTTCATTAATCCAGATAGATCGTGGAATTCTGGGTATTTGAAGAACTTTGTTTGGGATGTGGATGTTCATGCAATAGAAAACGTTCCTATTCCAGCTAACCCAAGGCCGGATAGGATTATATGGCATTACGAGGAAAAAGGAGTTTATACGGTCAAGTCCGGGTATGAGGTAGCGGTGAGAATGCATGATAACGATTCCTCTAAATCCTTCGAAGAACGGTGGAACAATTTTTTTGATATGATATGGAAGATTAGGGTCCCTAAAAAGATCCTTCACTTTATGTGGAGATGCTTTCATGAGTCTCTACCGACGACAAGCAATCTTTCTCGCCGCGGAATTCAAGTGGAAAATATTTGTCCTTTCTGTCGACGTTTTGGGGAATCTGAATGTCACTTGTTCTCGCAGTGCTCTCACTTGAAAAAGATATGGCTGCAGCTTAATTTTGACTTGGAGAAATTAGACATTCGGCTGGGTTTTAAGCATTGGCTCGCAAATCTGTTATGCAAAGCCTCGATGTCGGAAAGAGTCACCATTTGTCTGCTGTTTTGGGAATTTTGGAATGCTAGAAATGCACTAATTTTCAAGAATATGGCCATCAGAAAGGAAAACATCATCTCTAACATTCACCAAAGGATGGAGGAGTTATCAAACTTGGTGGAAACTGATATGACGCCATCTTCGAAAACTTACCAAGATTCTGAGCAAACGATAGTTTCCGGAACTGATGTGGTCATTATATCATGTGATAGGGCTCTGGATACATGGTCGAAACAAGGGGGAGCAGGTGCAGTGCTTAAAAATTCCAGTGGCGTGGGCATTGGTGCGGTGTTAGTTTCACTCCCTCAAGCTGAATCGGTTCGGGAAGTAGAAGCCATGTCAATGCTAGTTGGGATAAGCCAAGCAAAACTACTGGGTTGCCAATCGGTAATGATAGAAGGTGATGCAAAAAAGCTAATTGAAGACATCAAAAATGTACTGAAAGGTCAAGTGGTAGTGGATTTTTCACGAACTGCCGATCTGCTCTACGATCTCCAAGTGCTATCTGCTGATTTTCAACAAGTTCATTTCCGCTGGATTCATCGTGATAAAAATAAGGTGGCTCACATGCTAGCTTCTAGGGCAAAAGGTAGAAATTATTCTGAGCGATGGATAGGCCGAATTCCTACGTGGATTCAACTGGCTCTATCAAATCATTTAACTCTTTCTACCTCCTAGTCTATGGAAATTGTTTACCCCTCAAAAAAAACAACAACAATAGGAACAACAATAGTAATAATAATAATAATAATAATAATAATAATAATAATAATAATAATAATAATAATAATAATAATAATAATAATAATAATAATAATAATAATAATGTAGAGGTTTTTACGAGGTTATTTGAGCTCCGAAAATTTCGGACTGCAACAGGGCGATTACTAGGGTTACGCAGCTTTCTCCTGGTTAGTTGTCGTCCGGTGATCTCTCAGTGAAGTTGTTACGTGTTTCTTCCCAGTCATGTATGTCTTGGGCTTCAGGCTCCAAACGCCCGACGCCTCTCTTGCGTCCGCATGAGGAAGATATAGAAGATTTTGATGATGAATACTGTCGAAGGCAATCCAGAAGTTAGGTCCATGTTCGTTTTGATCGTTTCTAGATCCTATCTCCTTCAATGTATTGGCCATGAAAGAGCTTTTCAGGAAGATTTGGAAGGGAGGTAAGGATATCATGATAAGTGAAGTCGGTGAGAACAAGTTTGTAATCAAGTTTCCTAATAAGGAGTGCATGGATGCAATGCTCTCTAGGGGTTCGTGGATTTTCGATAGAAATATCATATTCCTTAAGCCATGGAAAGCAAGGGGGAATATTGAGAAGGTTACCTTCGAAGAAATCACAGTCCGGACACAAATCAAATACTTTTCTTCTCACCGAGGAGGACATCAGGAAGGCTGCGAAGAGAATTGGTCAAGTTCTTGAGGTTGATTCGACGGTCAGATACAGTGAAGGTGGTGACTATGTCAGAGCTAAAGTAACAATAAAGATCAACAGACCTTTGCTTCGAGCTGGATACTTCAAGGTAATGGAGGAGAGGGTTTTGATTGATTATCGATACGAACGAATATCTAGTGTCTGTGAATGGTGTGGCTATTTTACACATAACAGTGAAACCTGCAAGCTAGTGTCTGAGGAAGCAAAGATGACGAACCATCCAGGTTATGGAAGCTGGTTGACTTACCGTCCTCCACCGAGGAAGAAATTCCCTGTTCGCGCTGATAACTTTGATGGCAGTGATGATTCGCGCATATCAGGAGGTTATGGCCAAGGTAAAGCTTCAAAGGAAGGTGAAGAGAAGGAAAATTCTGACAGTATTGGCCCTAGTGATGGGGAATGGGACGAAGATATGGAGGTTGAAGTTAATGACGATGAGGGTGAGCTAACAGTTTTCAATAACCCGCCAGGGTTAACTGAAAACGCACCAGAGACTCCTAAGTTTGATGTTGTGGATCGCGGGAAAAATATTGATGAGTAAAACCAACTCGAGCTCACAAATCCAAAACTGAAACTTGGTGATGGTGGCAATAATGTGCAGCGAGGTGGTAACAACGTGAGGGGAAGAGGACGTTGAAGGGGGAGAGGAAACGATGGTACGACAGCGGGTCAGGGACCGAAAGATGAAAATGTTTTGGGTACCTTTAACACTCAAAATGCAACAATGGCATGCTCCTGAAAAACTCATCTCGTCGTATAACTTTTTAAAATTGGGTAAGTCCACTACTCGTGATGCGCGATCATCCTCAGTATCAACTCCTCTTTGGTTGACAGTAGTTCATTGACTTCTGAGAATGACAAAGGCAATTTAAGAGTTGCAGAGGATTTCACGGAAGATCTAGTGGTCTCCAATGGAGAAGTTATCAAAGTCGTGCGACCTAAAGGACCAATATCAGAAGTCAACAAGAAGACATATGCGAATCATTAGAGGCCTTTGTACATCATTGTGTTCAACAGAGCATTCGTTGATGGCAGTGCTGCAGTAAACGTGATACCAGTTAGCACTCTGGAGTTGGCTGGTATTCCAGAGAAGAAGATTGTAAAGCGACTGTCTCCATTTCTTGTATTTGGAAGCGAGCCGAAGATGACAGTGGGATGGATCCGTCCTGGGATTCAGATTGGAAAGATTAAGTGTTCTGCTAAGTTTCATGCGATAAACGCGAACACGGCTTATCACATGATTATTGGGCGTGCGTGGATACACCGTTGTGACGCGGTACCGTCTACGACACATAAAATGATGAAGGCTATCTCGAAGGATAGAGTGGTGGATATCCTAGCCTCATTAAATCCTTTCAAATTGAATGAAGTTCACTTAACCTGAAGCAGTTTGGTTCATAGAAATGGGAGATGAAGAAACGCCAACTCCTTTCAATCCTACACCATTTCCCAAATGGGAGGATATCAAGGATCAATCACCTTCGGTAGTCATGCTGATGAGAGAAACCCCAAAAGATAATCAATGTCCGAAGGAAGAAATTCCAAAGGTGACTTATCACAAGAAGAATGTTTATTCTCTGAAAAGAGTTGTCGAACATGATACTGACGCAAAAGAAGTCAGTAGCTTTTATCACAATGGAGAGAAGTGCTATCGCATCTGAAGGTGCGTGGGGTCGTCTTCAGGAACCTCTACTGAAGATGTCCGTGAGAAAGTTGATTACCAAAAAGATGAAGAAACTGAGAATGCTTTAGCTGAAATGCCAATAGAGAAATTGAAAGAAGCTCCATAATGCATTGAGGATTCTCCGAAGCCACAAAAGCAGGAGTTGAAAGAAGTACACTTAAGTCCAATGGAAGAGAAGAGAAGGCCAGTGTTTTTATCTACAGACCTCAGTTGAGAAGAGGAGGAACATTTGTTGTCTCTCTTAAGAGAATACAAATATGTGTCCGCGTGGGAATACGATGAAATGCACGGATTATATAGAGAAGTAACAATGCACAGATTAGATGTCATTCCAGACGCGAATCCAGTCAAACAGGGCACAAGGAACTTTCGACCAGAGTTAGAAGTGAAAGTGAAAGAAGAAATATAAAAAAATTTGAAGGCAAAATTCATCGCATCTCTACATTATCCTAATTGGCTTGCGAAAATTGTGCCAATTGTGAAGAAGAACGGACAGTTGCAAATTATGTGTTGACTTCAGATACTTGGATAGATTTTGTCCAAAGGATAAATTTCCTTTGCCAAACATAGATATGTTAATTCATTCGAATGCAGGTCATCAAATGTTTAGCTTCATGGATGATTTCAATGGATATAACCAAATCAAGATGGATCCCGAAGATGCATTGAAAACTGCTTTTATTACAACACTATTATGTCTTTTGGCTTGAAGAACTCAAGTGCAACTTATCAACGTGCGATGATGACATTGTTTCACGATATGATGCATCATGAGGTAGAATTTTATGTAGATGATTTGGTGATAAAATCTCTAAAGAAGAACGACCATCTACAAGACTTGAGAAAAGTATTTAAAAGATGCCGAATATATCAACTGAAGATGAATCCAATGAAGTGTGCGTTCTGGGTAACTTCGAGAAAGTTCTTGGGATGTGTAATCCATCGACAGGGAATCGAACCTGATCCTGCAAAGGTATCCGCAATTACCAGTCTACCAGCGCCACACACTCAGAGTGCACTAAAAACTTTCTTGGGAAAGATATCATATCTGCGACGTTTCATTTCTGCAACTGCAGAATTGACATTCTATTTCAACGATTTTCTCAAGAAGTCTGCGATATACAATTGGACCGAACAACATCAAGACACATTTGACAAGTTAAAGTCGCTGCTGGCATCAACACGAGTCATGATCGCACCTCATCTTGGGTCTCCACTCTACCTGACTTCGATAAAGAAATCGATTAGAGCTTTATTAGCTCAAGAAATCGAGGGACAAGAAAGGCCCATTTACTACATCTCTCGAGTAGTACAAGCAGCTAGGGGTGAGCACGGACCGGGTTGGATCGGTTTTTTCGAGTGTTTCTACCCGTCCCAATATGTACGGGTTGGAGAATGTTAAACGCAAACCTACCCAATGATTTGTGATACCCAAACCAATCATAACTTATCAACTTAGTCCGGTTCGGACCGGTTAAACGGGTTGAAAATATTCAAATTTTACTTGAAAAGATATATTTATTTGGTTAATTATCTTTCTAATATATTTACTTGAAAAATCTTTAAGTTCCAACCGATTTGGTGCGGGACGGTTCGAGGAGGCGGGTTGGGTCGGGTTTTGCTCGCCCCTACAAGCAGCTCAGTCAATATATACTGATATTGAGAGACATTGCCACACACTCTTCTTTGTTATCAACATGCTGAAGCATTATTTCGCATCCCACAAGGTTATAGTGATGACCAAAAGCGATCCCATACGATATATTTTGCACATCCTTCTCCTAGTGGAAGATTGGCAAAATGGTATAATCCGCATATGACATTACTTGTGCACGACCAAAAGCCATCAAAACTCAAGCAATTGCTAATTTGTTGGCCCAATTCCCAGATGCAAATCACGAGCCTATGGTGGAGGAAACATTTGAAGAGCCATAAATGTATGGAATAGAATCGCTCTACTGGAAATTGAACTTCGACGGTTCGTCGACAAATACAGGAGGAGGCACGGGAATTGTGTTGACAAATCCCAATGGTGAACTGATTCAGATTTCATGCATACTCAACTTTGCAGTTACCAACAATGAAGCAGAATACGAAGCATTGATCGCCGGTCTTCTTGCAGTCAAAGCCTTAGAGGTTCATAATATGGTAGTAATGGGAGATTCCAAAGTGATGTGAAGCAAGATTAAGGAGAGTATTCTTTGAGAGAAATCAATCTCTTAAGCTACAGATCAATTGTTCAAAAGTTGGTGCAGAAATTCACTTCAATTAGGTATGAGCACACTCCCAGAACTGACAACCGTCATGCAAACGTCCTTGCTATACTTGGCTCGAAGGTAAGTACTGATAATTTTTCAGCCATGATCTTGATTGAAGTCAAAAATTCTCCTTCCTTACCAACAGACTTGTGCGAGACTGATGTCATGGAACAAGAGGATTGGAGAAATCCCACTTTGTACACGATGGCTGAAGGAAGGAGAAAAGAAAAGTGGGTTTCAACGAAAGGATATTATTCACAACAATCTTCTCTATTTCAAAGGGCCTGGAGGCATTCTCATGTGAAGTGTTTCAGAAGAAGAAGGAAAAAATCTCTTGTTAAAAATTCACGAAAATTCTTGTGGAGAGAAGGAAGTCTCCATTTAGAGAAAAGCGCAACGCTATGGGATCCATTGGCCTCAAATATCTAATTATGCTGCAATACTGCATGGAAGTTGTGATAAGTGTCCACTAGTTAAAGATGCTCTCGAGATTTGTGCTATCGACAATGATGCACATTGACAAAAACCATTGATAGATTTTCTTAAGGATGAAATTCTCACTGATAACAGAAAGGAGAGTGAACAGCTTAAGAGAAAATCGCGTCGATATTTGTTCCAAGAAAACTTACTATGGCGAAAAGGATTTGATGGAAATTTGCTCAGAGGTTTAAATGGGCAAGAGATCCAAGAAGTTATGGAGTTATCCCATCAAGTTGAGCATCAAGGGGGTGTGAAACTCTGCACACAGCTCTTAACTTTGGGGTACTTTTGGCCAAGGATGGAGGCTCAATGTCGTGATAAAGTTAAGCGATGTCAACAGTGTCAATTCAATGGCAACCTTATACATGCTCCAACCGTCGACCTGCATGCATTTGGAACTCCTTGGCCATTTCACACGTGGGATATCAACTTTATAGGTCCCATACGCCCCGTATCCCATGGAAACCAGTTCATTTTAACTGGAACGGACCTCTCTTACCAAATGGGTGGAAGTTGTCCCTCTTAAAACTGCAAATGCGTTGTCAGTGGTGAAATTTATACAAGAAAATATTATCTACCGTTTTGGTATTCTCAAAACCATTCTATCAAATAATGGGACACCATTTGTAAATTTCCAAGTAGCAACAAAGCTTGTGGAATACGTCATCAGACAAGTTTGTTCTACTCCTTATTACCCAAAAGGTAATGGACAAGCAGAAACCACAAATAAAACACTCATACCAATCTTCAGCAAGATGGTCGCAGATGATCACAAGAAATGGATAGACACTCTCAATGTTTCACTTTGGGCATATCGCACATTACCCAGAACTCCTACATGGGTTTCTCCTTTTTAACTTTGCTATGGAGCTGAGGTTGTAGTTCCCCCTGAAGTCAAAATTAATTGAGCTAGACTAGCCTTTAGAGCTTTATATGAAAATCGGCGAGACCATGATCTTATTTTGTTGGAAGAAAAATGCGAGCAAGCCAAGAAAACAAACATTTCGTACCAATACAGAATCGCAAGAGCCTATAGTAAAGCAGTTCAACCTTGTGATTCATGGTTGAAGATTTAGTTCTGCGAGCTTCATATCATTGTATGCGCGAAGCTTCTCATCCCAAGTTTGCTGCAAATTAGGAAGGTCCATTTGAAGTCAAGGAAGTCTTTAATAGTGATTATTGCACTATACTAAGATGTGGTGGAACTGCCATTACGCCTAATCCCATCAACATGCGATGGTTGAAGAAATATTATCCTTGATATATCCTGATGCAATATTGTACTTCACTTATTTCCTCCCATATGAGGAACGTGATTAACGGTATTGACTCTCCCATATGAGGGACCAATTATCAATATTGCATCGTGTTATTTATAATGTTTTTCTTTTATAGTTGTATGTTATCATTAACGTAGAAAATCCTATCTGTTTAGATAGCAGCAACATCCATCACTTTTATTGAAAAGCATATATGTCTAGATAGCAGCATCATCTATCGCATATATTTAGAAAGCCTATCTGTGTAGATAGCAACAGTATTCTATAAGCCTATCTGTCTAGATAGCAGCAACACTAGAAAAGTCTAACTAACAACAACTTAGCTCATGACAAGCCTATCTATTGGATATAAACAAAAAGTCTCGCACCCATATCGTGATTTCATTCAAACGTATGAATGCGAAAAGTACTTTCAATGCAGAACGCGCACATATCCAAAGTAGCAGAAAACATAAAATATTTGTTCAAAAAGCTAAGGAAATCACTACAAATCTATTCGAACAAATTATTCTCCAAAGAATCTTGAGGATCGAGGACAATAGAATCATTCTCAAGTAAGGCAGTAAATTTCTTCTTCTTATCATAATTTCCCTTCATCTCGGTAAATTGTTCAATAGCTTTGCTTATCGCTTGTTTCTGCTATTTCAATTGGCTATGCTCCATGTTGAGATCTTGATATCCAAACTTCAACATAACAGAGTTATGAATCTTTATGCATATTCGAATGAGGAAATGGATATTAAGCTTGCCATGAGAAACAGTTTGCACATGTCACACAGACTCCATAAAATGTTTTGCATTTGCAACATAAATAGTTAATGGAGTAGTCTCAGACATCTGCTCCAAGATGTTCGCTATCTCGTCAGAAAATATCCCCTTTCTTTGTGCAGCAAGTCCATTTCCTTCACAAAGGTTTTGGGGTATGAAAGTCGCATCTTCATAAGCCAGACTAGTGAAGATTGCTTTATGCATATATACAAAGTTTGTCATAAATTGATTATATGCAAAACATGTATGCAAATATAAATCATTAAAGTATGTATTTAAAATACGATACATGTCCCTTCAATGATCTGTTGAAGTGATGGGATTTGTAATGGCGCTGTTTGGCTATTTGTGGCAGCTTCTTGGAGAGCCAGTTGCTCATCTACACGATTATTTTTCTAAATAATCTTCAGGGATAACAATAATATCGTCATTCACAATTGTCACAACACCTTATGAAACCCATTTACTCCATGGATTTGGAAGTAATGATGTATCCGAAATCCCACTAAAGTTGCGACTTTCATCATACAAATCTTCACTAGCAAATTGATGCAGGAGCAGACGATCCAGATGAAGCTGAACTGTCAGATGCGACTATTTGGCGCTTCTCTACCATGAGATGGAAGATAAGCGCAAGGGACGGAAGAAATTACAGCTTTTGGTGTCGCTGCACTGTTTGGGCCATAACATTGCTACGGGTATCAGAATGACGCGAGCCACCCAATTCGGAAAGCTCTCGACGAGACGCACAATGTCCCGACCTATCAAACAGACGTTTTTAGTTATTTTTTACTATTTTTGGTAACATTTCCGTTGCTTATTAGGACCTCAGTTTGACACCGTTTTGGGTCAAACTTTCACGTACGTGTTTCTTTCAATAAGGCCAAACTGTTGGGCCAATTTCAGAATTTTGCCATTTTTGGCATATTTTATGATTTCAGCTATATATGCCCGACTTGTGGGCAGAATTGGACAGTTTTTGATCAATAGATATTTTCTTCGAACCCTAGAGTCTCTCTACTGGTTTATGCCTTTCTGTTCGTTGTTCTGTTGCGTTTGACCCTCGCCTTGATTCAATTCGGCGTCACAAATCCAGGAATGGATAAACTCTCTCTTACAGATCTCACGCTAATACCTTCAAAAGATGCCACATTTCTTAAGCATACATTACTCGGATTCATCGCAGGTGTAGTTCTTGAGTGAGCCTCGATTGTCGCCACATATGTGTTAACACTTGAAGAAGCATTTTGTATCTGCTCAGCAAGATTCGCGCTTGTCTAATTTACATTGACTGTCTCCGATGGAGTTGAATGATTAGTTTCTCCTACAGGGGTAAATTAGTTGCATTCCTTGGCCGCAATAAATCAGTTTCTTGTTGTTCTTCACTTTGCTCAATGTTGTCCATGTTTATGTCATATGCGATAGACAATTATTCTACTTCTTGTTCGAGATTTTGACCTCGTTCTTGTTCATAAATAAGCTCAATTCATTCATCTGCGACCAGAGGTTGTTCTTCTTGTACTTGCACTTCCTTTGTCTGAGCTGATTGCTCAGCCATCATTACATCTCCATCAGGATTTTCAGTAATGACTTCAGAAGCGCGTACAACAGTACTTCGAATTGAATTTGCCCTTGAATTCAACCGATACTCGGAGGGTGAAAAATGTCTATAACCTTACTTTTATTGTTCTAAATATTACGTTTTACTTCAACTCATACTTATGTGCCACTCTTTGCTTTACACGCCGCAGTGTGTATTTATTCAGTTTTTACTGATTGTGTTCAAACTGTGGTGTCTGCGTTTGTCATGTCCAAACCACCACAGGTTAGTGCATGCCAGAATGGGAACACATATCGACATGGGGACGTGAGCTTAAGTTGGATCATATAGCTTTTTTCAAACATATTGATCTTGTAAACTTATTTTTATCAAAGATGGTTGTATTTATTAGCTAAATTGTAATCTTCGTAAATATATTACTACTTTTAGTTATCGATTGTCCCTTTAACCCAGAACCGAGATCCCGAGTTGTTACAATTTCGGATGCGGTTTGGGGTAGAGTATGGTACATACATTACTTGTCACCTACGCACAGGAATGGGTCTTAGCTAACTTGATCCAAGCATAGGCCATACCGCAAGGGGAGTTGCGTAGGCACGCTGTCTGGCTATGAAAAGTCATGTAAATCATTTATGTCCTAATAAAATTATTTTGAAATAAAAACAAACAATAGTTAAACTTCTAATTTTGAGGACGAAATTTTTATAAGGAGGGAAGAATGTAATGACCGTATTCTTAAGCTTACATTTCTTCAGTAAATTTCAAGTTTACGAATTTAACATTTTGATGGATGTATCCATAACTGGCAAAATTATAATAGTTAAGCTTGTTTAGAAAGGCACCGAGAGTCTTAATATATTATTTTATTGCTCAATTACGGATACAAATATTTAGAGAATAATTAGTGCGAATTAATAATAAAGTGTTAATTAAGTATTGTTTATGCATATTGTGATATATGGTTGTTTATATGCTTGGCATGACTAAATTACATGTTTATTTGACGCAGGCGTTGAGGATAAGCATTTGGATATGGACAAATAAATGTGTGACACGCTGATGTACATGTGTCACGACATATGTGACTGATCCTGCATGCGCGACACGTAGGGGGTCGTGTGTCATGTCCTGAGGTCATCCCTATGCACGTGTGACACACGTGCGACATGTGTCGTCGTGTGGCACAGCCTTTGCTGCATGCACGACACGTGTCATCGAGACTCATCGCAACTTGATTGGTTGTCTCCTTCTATACATAGGATCGAGTGCGTAAGTTATTTTTCACTCCAGATTCGATTCAACTACTGATAAGTGAGAGAGAGATATATAGGCACTAAGATATCCAGAGATAACATATTTGGAGTTACTCTTATCATTTCAAATATATTGTCGTTAAGCTAATATTAAGGTAGGAGAAATATAGTTTTCACGTTTATGGTAATTACAATCTATAAGTGATACCAGTGTGACGACGCGGTCACAATTTAAATATTAATCATCGATTATTCGATATAAATCACAGCTTACTATCAACCCGTCTGACACTTTCAGACGTCCAAAACTACACCTGCAGGACACACAGTTCTCTGAAACAACATTTTTAATCAAATATCTGAAAATCTGGTATGTGACTGAAATTACTAAAAAATTACACCAGCTCGTCAAAGACGATTTTTTTATAAATATCAAGCCAAAACAGTTAATTACAACAATTCACTAAAATAGCTAAAAACATGTTATGTTAACTAAAAATCCACTTTTTAGCAACTACACCGTGATCCAGTCGCGCTCCAGCTCAACCTGTAAAACAGAGGGGTGAGCCAAAATAGCCCAACATGTACCGCCTAACCACTGGCATAGTTGAGAAAATTGCATGATATTGGTAGGATATCTCTAAAGCATGATAATTGTGTGATTCGTGATCCATGCTATTGTTTGATAACTTATTACAGTTTAATTGATTATTATATATCTTATGCCAGAGTTTAGGCGGTACCTAGTGGGCTTTTTACTCACCCCATACATGTACCATACCGCGTCGATCGGAGACTATAGACGAGCTAGATTATAGCATTTCTGAATTATTTATAATTTTCGATAAGATCTGTGAATTTGATATTTGCACACGATTATTGATCAAATAAATAGGGAAATGACGTTTTCATTCAAATTGAAAAATATTGTCTATTTTTAAGCTTTCACTATTCTTTTCGAAAAATGGCACGGTTCGTATTTCCGTCGCAGTCGAAAATCACGTATTTTATCTGTTAAATTCTTAATTAACTTAAAGTGAAAAAGTCGGGCCGTGACAGCCCACAACCAGGCCTTCAAACAACCAATTCTTTCGGCTAAACGACTGTAAGATGTAAGCCCTTACTTTTACGCAAGAAGATACAGAGTTCTCATCCAATCACTCTAGTCTATCATAATGTTGTGAACTAATCCACGATCACTAAGAAATGAGTGCGTTGATAATCCCAACCAAAAGGTCCTGGAACATAGCAACACATTTGATGACTCATTACTAGGAAAAAATAATATATAATTAATGAGGTCTGGTCATTTATGTATATGTGTGTGTATCTTATGAATTGACCAAAACTCGAATAATATTCGTATGGTCATTTGACATGACTAATGTGATATTTTAATCATAGTTTTTGATTAATGGAAGCTAAAGAAACGAGCTTGAGTTTGTATTGATCATTCATAACTTGCCCAATTAAAAGATACTAATAGACCAGACGTTTGGGCTCATTAATGCTTAAAACGGCCCAATCGACCATTTGACCCTCTAGAAATTATTAAAAGATGGAACCACCCATTACCCTTTGTGCCATTGTGAGTTCACAATGGCATAAAAGGACAAGGGAGGTTAGAGAACCATCCCTAACCTGAAATGGTAGCGACTGTCCAATGTTTCAAACTATTTAGGTGGTCGACGGCGAAATCGAAGTGGCCACGACGAACGTGGCAGGTGTTGGTTGTGGTGAAAGATTCCACTTGACGACTGTAGTAGAGTTATTTAGCTTAAGAATGATACTGTTTGTTAACTAGTACATAGATTATGAAACAAATAAGGTTCTTTTAACATCTTCAGTTTTCTATGTTTCTAGACCCCATCCGAAACAACAAATTCTTTCGACTAAACTGCAGTAAAATGTAAGTCCTTATTCTTCCGTTAGAAGCTACAAAGCTCTCATCCAGTCACTCTAGTCTATCATGAATGTTGTGAACTTATCCCGATCACTAGGAAGTGAGTGTCGTGATAGTCCTAACTAGAAGCCCGGAACATATCAACAAATTTTAAGAACTTTCATAACTAGACATAAATAATATATCATTACAGAGGTGTGATCACATATATCAGACAGACCAGCGGATAAAATCCAGACACGTTCGGCTCATTAATGCTTGAGACGGCCCAACCTTCCATGTGACAGACGAGTAACATCCTAGCAGGTTAGGCTCATTAATGCTTGAAACGGCCCAACCGGCCTTGTGACGTGCGGATAACATCATGGCATGTTGGGCTCATTAATGCTTGAACCGGCCCAACCGGCCTTGTGACATGTGGATAACATCCTGACGAGTTGAGCTGATAAATTCTTGAAACGGCCCAACCGGCCATGTGACAGACGAATAACATCCTGACGGGTTGAGCTTAATAGGCTTAAAATGACCCTACCAGTCACGTGATAGACAGATAACATCGTGACGTGTTGAGCTTAATAAAATGACCCTACCAGTCATGTGATAGACGGATAACATCCTGACGGGTTGAGCTTAATAAAACGACCCTACCAGTCATGTGATAGACGGATAACATCGTGACGTGTTGAGCTTAATATGTTTGAAAATGACCATACAAGCCATGTGACAGGTCCAAAAATTATTAAGACCTGTCACACGGCTCTTGAATTCACAATGGCATTAACGGACAAAGGAGGTTAGGTGACCTTTTCAGGCTCCTCCACCGTGGGCCCTTCCCTCGGATTCTTTGATCAATGGCTGGGATACGGTGAGCTGTGCAGAGTCTGTTTTTTCACGTACGTGGCGCTTTCTGGTTGCTCTAAAGAGTGCTTAAAATAAAGCTGTACGCAGCGGGTACACATTTCATTTTCCATGTTTTGCTCAAGGTAAGAGTACTGAGCCGAGCTCGTCTCGTCACTGTCTTTCTCTCCTCCCCTAAGCTTTCTCCTCCTCCTCTTCCTCTTCATCTTCCTTCTCCTTCAGGTGGAGAAATTTGTTCTCGGTAGTGGCAAAAAGTTGCTGGAAGAGAAGCCAAAAGGTAAGTTGTGGACTCTCATGGACCTTTTTGTGCATGATTGTGCCTAGTATTTTCCTTTCAATGGCGTCCTTTGATTTCGTGTGTGTTAGGGTTTTTTTGTGGACTCTCTGCTTCTGTTTTTCCCCTTTTCCTGAGAAAACGAGGAGAAAACGAGCTTTCTCCTTGCTTGGGGCTGAAGAAAATGTGTAGAAGATGGGGGATGTGTTTCTGTTAAGTTGTTTGAGGTGCTAATTTGTAACAGTCACTGTGATTTGTTGGTTAGGGTTTTGGACTGTGAGCTTAATTTGGGACATTCAATTTGTTCCCCAAATCCTCCTAAAACCTAAGCAATTGATTCTGTGTGCTTCCATCATAATTTGGGGTCCAAGGTTGCTAGCTGTGTGAATTTTGATTTGCATCTGCCGTTTGTGTTTTTTTGTTTTTTGTTTTTTGTTTTGTTTGTTTTTTTTTTTTTTTTTTTTTTTTTTTTTTTTTTTTTTTAAGTATGATGGAAGCACACAGAATCAATTTACCACAACCAGTGCCAAGCTGGGTGGACTGGTAACACCGATTTGGTTTTAAAGGGGATATGCGGAAACTATTACTGGAAAGGCATGGGATCAAACACAGTGTGAAGTTTTTTCTTTTTTCTTTTTTTTTTTGGGTGAAACTGAGACTTCTCTGGTTTTAGGGATGAACTGTACAAGGATCTCCTTGGATGTAAACATCGTGTTCGGCGTTCCTTGAATATTTTTGCTGAAACCATTTGTGTATTTTTTCTGTTGAAGCTGGAAGAGAAGCTATTTGTGGGGGGTTCCCTCTTCTAGTCCTGCTATTATGTGAGAAGAATCACCGTAACGTTCTTATTATGCAGATTCAAAGAGATGACAGCAGATACACCTCCAGTCCTCTTAGACCCGTCAGATGAAGGGAAGGCAGAAAAACTGAAGAAGCGAATGCATATTTCCTCTCTGAGAATATGGGAGAAAGTTAAGACTGGAAAAAGGTCAAGTCCATCGAGATCTCGCAGACATAGTAATGACTTTTCTTTTTGTCATTTTCCAGAGTTAAAGAATTCAGTGAAGGATTTGAGCATCGGTAACATGAAATCTGAGATTGGAAAGTATAAAAAGGGCAGATTAAGTGCACATGCATACAAAAATCTGCTAAAACGAGCAAGAATTGCCAAAGAGTCAGGTAAAGTTCGTTTTCTAAAATCGTGTACTCCAGCACATATTTTCCTCCCCGTTATAGGGTTGTTTTAGTATCTAGGTGCATCTAGTATTTGGGGACATCTAGTTGTTGTTGAAAGGAGCTGATATGGCCACAAACATTGTATGCCAGGATGAATTAATGCATTTGTCACATTCCAACATACAAGTAAATTCAATTTGACATTGTTTAGCCACCCCTTTTATGTATCGTAAGTCATTGGCCTCTCTGGAAATAACTAATATGATGTTCTTGTTTGTATGCTCCCTCTTCCTCGTCCACCTTGAGTTTATAGACGTTTTGCTTCAAAGGAGGGATACAATAGGTCAAGAGAAAGACACTATCAAGTGCAATGGTGCCACTGAAACTGAGGAAAAGGTGATTGACAGTAACTCATCTTGTTTGGAAATGCAGAGGTACTCCCGTTCAAATTCATTTTTACCATCTCCTGCCTCTTAATTGTTTTATTGACATGTGAAATTGCAAACTGAAAAGTCATGGTTTTAGTTACTGATCAATTCAATATCTTTTTTATGTGCTAAACTTCAAATCTTTTCATGTAAAGCACTTGTAAAAACAATTATAAACTATGGGCTCAACTGGAGACCACACAAATATGGACGAACAAAGCAAGGAATAACAAACTAAATAGGAAGGACAACTTATCCTAGTAAGAGGATATGTTTATGTTGTTTATTCTATAGTACCATCTCCTGACTTTCCAAAATATAAAGAAGACGGATCTTTCCAAAAACAAATATGTTCACCAAGATCAGCAAACTAGAGCCACTAGCTGATGTTAGTAGAAGAACACTAGCAATTACTTCCACACGGCCTGGTTTAATTTTCCCTCACCCCTTGGCCTTTACTTGCCATTGCTCTAATAGCTAAAAATGTTTTGGTTGATTCTTTATGGTTGCGATTTATGACGATACTTGTCAATGAATTTTGGTGACCAAAGTCCGGAAAGACTGAGTTATAAATATAACAGCCAGAACAGGTTGAATTTGTGCCCTTCAAATCCAACAAATGAAACAAATAAGTAATAACAGTCAGATTTATGGTAAAAGGATATTGAATTGTCATTTTACCTCAAGTCTTAATTGTCATTTTCGTTATACATCCCTGTTATCATGCATATGTGTGTGTGTGTGTGTGTGTGTGTGTGTGTGTGTGTGTGTGTAGAACATTGACAATAAATATATTAATAATGTATATATATATATATAGATAAATATATATTTTTTGAGGTAAATTATATATGTGTGTATATATGTATGTATATATACAGATATTGATATATTAATTATAAATCTTGTTATTGGGACTCTCCTTTTACATACACAGATATTGGGTTCAGGTAGAGAGATGGTATATCTGGAGTATCGGAAATGAAGGGAAGGCAACGAAAGCGGTTGATCCCTGAGTCTTCAGTAGTCCTTGACTTATTGTGGGCAGTAGTTGTGAGGTTGGAGATGGAAAAAGGGGTAGTGGTTGTAAGGCTAGAAAATATGGCAGTTAGGTTGACTACTGCCTTTTTGATGTTCAAGAAAGGAACAGTGTCAATGATAACCTTTGGGGAACTAATTATTAAACTGTAATTTTATGATCTTTATCTTTCACATGACCATACACGCGTGATTATCCTGTCTCTTCATACAAGTGGGTGCTGTTTACCATCGTGTACCCATTCTGCTTATTGACAATTATGATTGACTGATTGTATGATTAGTACTACAGTTTCTTAACATTTACTTCCTTCCAAATTGTACAGGGTGGGCTGTGATTCAATATCAGAACCCTTGAACCTGGAGCAGAATTCGGGTTGCGTCAGCATTTCGGAGGTATGATCTATATTAATTAAAATTCTGAGATAAAATGTTGCTTCGTGTTCTATGTTAGCCTGTTTGCCATGGAGAACCTTGCTGTGTATTGGACTATTGGGTCGTAGTTTTTCAGTATCTGACCATACATGATATGTATCTTATGATACAAGACAATCCAATTCTGACAGACACATACAGGTCTAAAGTCTACCATAACTTCAATTCCCCACTATTGCTGGTTTGGTGCAATAAGCCCACCTACCATTTGATGCATATAGGTACACTTGTCCACCAAATGCCGTCTTGTATTGTGTATTTAGAACTTCATGATTGTGTAGCATGATAAAACAGCTCTCATACTCTAAGCCTTGACCAAATTCAGATAGTCAAGACTTTCTAGCTTCTTGTCTGGGTTTAGAGCATCTTCTGTTTGTGAAAACTGTGATACACTTAGAATGGGCGTTGGGAGAGCAAAATACAGGAAAATTTAACTTGTTCAATCTGTCTATGATGATCACTGTATAGAAATCTGGTGATGTGCATATGATGTTTTTTCCAGTCTGATGACAAGAATATGGGTTTGATGGATATATTTGTTAGGATCCTATTTTTGCTTGCAGGATCTTAGAATTCAACAGGGTTTTGTGTCTACTACAATCCAAATCAAGTTAGGGCCCCTGTCCTGTTAGTGTCACAACCAATGTAGCACTGAAACGGGAACGGGACGAAACGGGGACGCCGGAGCAACACACACATACATACATATATAGACACACACAAATTTATTATTATGTAAATGATACCTAAATTTACACTTGTATAATATTAGACAAAATTGAAAGACAATAATTGATATAAATACAAAATTAAGATCACAACAAGAACATATTTACTCAATAAATATGTGGAGGTACTTGAGAAATCGGAGGTCCTTGAAGTCTTTGAAGTTGTTTGGATGTCTTGAAAGTATCCAAATTGTTTTCTCTCCGTTGTTTGGATGTCTTGCTGTGTATTGGACTATTGGGTCTTACAAGTAGTATCCCTTATCTTTTGAAAATTATTGAAAGACACACAAGTGTTATTTTTATTTCAGGGACGTTCCAAGTAGTATCCCTTATCTTTTGAAAATTATTGAAAGACACACAAGTGTTATTTTGGGAAGGTCCTCGTAAGTTCCGGACTCATTACTTTTACCGGAATGCCATGTGATGTTCCGGGGAGCTCCGGAACTCCGGAGTTCGGGACGTTCCCGGAACGGAGACGTCACCCTACATGGAGTTGTGCATCATAGTCACCACCAAGAATGGTGCTTGGAGTTGACAATGTATTATATTTTCCAGCAGCTTATGGGCATAATAGTGTTTTTAAGGGTTACATGATAAAATTACTTAAAAATAAAGCTGTTGCATGTCCTGGAATATTCATGCATCAAAGGCACATATTTCAATGCTGCTGGAAGCTTTTGTCCTTTTTATATGACATTCATAAGCATGTGAAAGAACCTTGAATCATGAATACTTTGGGAGAAATTGGCGCGGTGAGCCAGCCAGTACAGCAAATGACAAATAAGAAAAGGGAGAGGGATGACATATCAAAAGATTTTCCACGGAAATAAAAAGAGGGAGACTTACGGAAGTCATGTAGATTTCTCCACTATTCTTGCTCATTCTTATTCAGTAACTCCCTTAGATTAGACTCTTTGCATGCAAGACTTGCTGGAGGCATGGTCGTATGATGAGGTATTCAGTCTGTATTTAGAATCTCCCCTTGCTGACTGTGTTTCAATCAAAATAAATTGCTGCAATGGAATGTCACACCTCATCTTTGGGTATAAATTAATAGCATTTATAACCATTTCAATTCCATTAGTTATCGATGAACAAAAATCTTGGAGCCCTCGATACATGCCATCCTTTTTCCTCTTTGTGAACATTGCCGCAAGAGATTCACTTCAAGATTCTTGGTGGAAAATGAGTGCAGACTTCTAAAAGTTGGTAAGCTTCACAATGGACTGGGAGGAGTTTGATTGATCAATAGTGTGTCATTAGAAGCTAGAACAATATCTTCCCAAAAATGTTTTGGAGAGTTTCTTTTGGAGAAGAATAGTGCGAACATATTCTGAAAATGTCCGTTTACTATTTCTGATACTTCATTTCGCGGTGAATTGTCACCGGGGGATTTTTGAATCAGTGTCGTCAGCTGCTTTTTGTATTCTTGCTTCACGTCCTTTTGCATTTAATTCGGTTTTCCGTGTCATCACCTCAGTTTAGTATGGTTTGACCTTCACTGTCTATCCTTTCTTTTTTGTTTCTTGTATGAAAGTTTCTTAACAATCAGCAAGGTCCTTGTTCTATTGTTAAAATCCTATTCTCCAAAAATTATATTACTGGTGCAAGTAATTTTGCGCTACAAGAGTAATTTGCTAGATGTGAACAACTAGCTGCAGTCAGGCCATAACAGTGAATGACTATCTTCTATTATCTTTTTCTCAAGAAAAGTTCGGCATTATAACTCTTAATTAAATTGCTTCTGTGGCCACAAGCTGGTACGGATATTTACTTATACAAACAACCTTACCTGTGGTTTTCCTCTTTTATAGCAACTGATTGAAGTTCTTTTCAATAAGAAATGTGAATGTTCAGTGAATGAAAGACTTAGAAGGTCTGACCCAAAGAGTGCATACAAACATATATGTTTGAGAAATTTGTTTATCTTCATTTCCGTCTTGCTGACTTTTCTTCTTGTGGATCAAGGAAGCACTGATATACGTCCGATAGAGTTCTGATTCATTTGTGTAGTTTTCATCCATTGTACTTCAATATGCATTTCTTCAATAATTTTGGATTCCAATGCATTGGCTCTCTCTTAGCGGCTTAGCGCACACCTATAATTTCTGTTTTGTGATAATATTTGTCAATTTATGGTCAAGGTCACATCATAAATTCTAAAATTGCTCATACTATGTTTAAGGTTGGAGTGGACTTTGAAGCTGGGCTATGTTTGGAGCCTAGCGAAGATGCTGGTGTTACTCAATCAGAAGAGTCCCAACATAACATTGAAATTGGCAAAGAGGATATTGTATGCAAGATCTGTGAGCTTGGTGGAGATCTTTTGTGAGTATACATAACTTTTATCTAACTATTGCATCTTCAACTGCATGTAAATTCTTGTAGGGTATACGATTTTTTTGCTTGTCGGTCTATCTTTATGGTTTTTCTTACTCTGCTTTAAGACCACTCAATTTCTACTTCTTTTTGCTGCTCTTGTGCAGTCCTAATAATATTTTTTCTTGATGCGAGGTTATGTGATTCTCAGTCAGAATATAAATCTAACATTTTTTCTCAAAAAATCATTCAGGTCCTGTAATGGCAAGGAATGCAAGAAGAACTTTCATCTCTCTTGTCTTGTTCCTCCCCTAGACTGTGTCCCTCCAGGTGTTTGGCATTGCATTTGGTGTGTTCACAAGAAAATACAGTTTGGTGTTTATTCTGTTTCTGAAGGAATAGAGTCTATTTTGAATTCTGAAGAAATAATGACAGATCAGGAAGGTACAGCTGTTATCCATTATGATTTATTTATCCCCCATGTCGTTTTGGACAGTGATTGAGAGAGGTTGCAGAATCTTACTTTTTGTGTGAAGTGAACAGGGTCTAAGTTCTTAGTATTATGGTCCTTGTAGTGCAGGGGCAAAAGCAATACTTGGTAAATTACAAAGGCCTTGCTCATGTTCACAATTGCTGGATACCAGAAGGACGCATGCTATTGGAAGCTCCCATGCTTCTCTCAAAATATAAGAAGTTCCAGGTTCATTGGCGTTGTAACTAATTATTCTTTACCATGGGTGTGGTTATTATACTCTGCTAAGTTGCATCTATTTTCTCCGTAGAGAAAAGGTATCCATGTGAGATGGGATCAACAGTGGACTATACCACATCAACTACTTAAGAAGAGGTTTTTACACTTTCCTTCTGATGGATCTCTTGTTTGGCATAATAAAGAGGACTCAGATTGCAATTATGAGTGGCTTGTCAAATGGGCCGGACTTGGTTATGAAAATGCAACCTGGGAGTTGGAGAATTCTGAATTTATGAAGTCTCCTGAAGTTGTTAAGCTTGTGGAAAACTTTAATAGTCGTATTATGAACACATCAAGTGCCTCTCATCCTTCGACAGACAATCAGGTTTGTTTCACGTAATCGACATTTTTTAATTCTGAAACTGAGATATGGAACAGTGTCTAAAAGGGAAGATGGATTTATGAAATGGGACAGAGGAGGCATTATATGTTTTTTTTTCCTGTAAAGATGTGAGGCATGTATTCTTTGGTTTTATATGTGAGTAACTCTTAAGTTTTGCTGGTATTGCAGGGAGTGGAAGCTACCTTTCCTGTTAAGTCAGAGTTAACATCTAGAAGTATCACAGAAATACCTGATCAGTATGTTAGTAACATCAACAAGCTTCGTGAATGTTGGCACAAAGGCAAGAATGCAATTGTGTACGATGATCAGGTAAATGGGAGCTATATCTAGTTATTTCCATTGTTTCTATCAGTCTTCTATGCGTTAGTGCACAAGTCACAGCCAATAGTGAAACTACGAATAATGCTTCCAGAGGGGTGGGGGTTATCATTTTGGTACACAGAACGGGAGAGAAATGTCACAAACCACACACTTAAGCATCTCACAGGGTGTAGGTTTTATGGATTAACAATGTCATGTGAGGTGCTTCAAACAGAAATGCTTCCAACAGACTTCTCACAGGCCATTAACATTCTGATGTCCTTAATTATGTATAAATATACCTAGTAGAGCACAATAGCCAATCTTTTTGGATATGTGGGAGCGTTTCAAAACTACATGTCTCTGTATGTTTTTTTTTTATAAAATAATTATCTTCGTAAAAATATCTTTAAGGAGTGTTCCAGTTGGCCCCTCAACCAGTTTATAGAATTCAACATTCTTCAGTGATGTACCTATTGAACATTATGCTTCAGGACATGTGAAGTTGGCGACCAGCTTTTGTGCAAAAAGAAGTGTCTTCAGGCCCTAGATATGAAATTCGGCATTTCGGTTCTAAATTAGCTCATTACAGCAATTTCCTTCGAATGACTTGGCTCTGACAAAAGATTCGAACCTCGAAAGTCATGATAGAAAATCATTAGATTCTTTAAGTAGAGAGTCTAATAGTAGTGACTGGTGTAGATTCTGAGTACTCTGCGATAAGACGCCCCAAAGATTTTAAAAATGGAAGTATTTTGTTTTTCGGAAAGTTGCAGATGTATTTCCTTGTCAGAGCTACCTAGTAGAAATGGCAAGACAGATATTATTTTGAGTGAAAGGCTGAAAATTTTCTTTCAGACTTGGGGGAAGTTGCCTTCGTTACCAAGGTTAGGTTGTGAGGACCCTGTTCATATTGAGGTTCTCTGCGTGGTATATGTTGACTGTTAACAGGTGTGGTTGTGGCTTTTCTTTTAACACATTCCATTTTCCCATTTCATTAGTTCTCTGGTTGTCGTAGTTACCTTCTGCACTCATTTTTAACATACTGAAGTTTGACTAGAACTGACAGATTTTGTGAATGGATTTGGCAGGAGCGGGCACTGAAGGTGATTTTGTTCTTATTATCCTTCCAAGACGATGCTTTACCCTTCCTGGTTATCTGTACCTCCGAGTCTCTTTCTCTGTGGGAAGCTGAATTGTTGAAGCACGAAACACGTGTAAATATCGTTGTATATAAGGGAAATAGTACTGTTCGTGCTTTCATTAGATCTCTGGAATTCTTCAATGAAGATGGCCGTGGAAAGTTTCAGATAGTATTGTCGACCTCTGATGTTGTTATTGAGGTACATCATTAAACATTCCACCCTGTCTACTGGTGTTAGTTAGTCTAATGGTAGTTGGCCATGGTTTAAATTTTGGTACTTAATTGTTAAGATTAGTTGTTCTGCTTAAGTTAATTCTGCAGATGATTCAAATTCTTTTTTGAAAAAAGATTTACCCAAGTTTCATCATTTATTAATTTAGAATTTTGAGGTAGCAACTGTGTCAAATGTTCCGTACTATGGGCTTCCTTCTGTTACAGAACTTGCTCTAGTAAAAAGAATTTAGGAAGAGAAAGGAATTTCTATACCCATCCTATGCTATATTTCTTATTTGTTGTAAATCTTTAACAGGACTTAGGAATACTATCAGACATGAAATGGGGGGCAATTATTGCAGATGAGTGCCAGCGCCCCAAAATGTACATGCATCTTAAACAAATGGAGAAACTACCTGCTGAGATGCGGATACTTCTTGTCAACGGCCATATTAAGGTAATCATTTTCAAGTAACAGATGTATATACTGTGTTACCTAAGCTGATTCCTTTCTATCTCTTTCTTCCTATCCAGGAAAGAAGGGCTTCTTATCTCAGTTTGCTTTCTTTCCTGGAACCAAAACAAAATGGGCTAGAAGAAAATGGTGTCGATAAGTCTGAGCACGATTTTCTTGAACTGAAAGAAAGATTGGCATCTTTTCTCGCCTTTGAGTGCAAAACTCAAACTCCAAGTTTCATAGAGTATTGGGTTCCTACCCGACTATCTAACGTACAACTTGAGCAGTATTGCCATGCATTGCTTTCTAACTCAAGATTGCTCTGTTCGAGTTCCAAGAGTAGTGACTCAGCCACTTCCCTTCCTGAAATTCTTACCTTTACTAGAAAGGTTTGGCTTTTGCAATGCACTATATTCATTTCTGACTTTGTATGCAGCACGGCTTATCAATTGCTAAATTTAATTTCTGATTTTAACCACTTGTGGGTTTGCCAGTGCTGTGACCATCCTTATCTTGTGGATACGGATAATTCTTTGAGAAATCGCGTTACAAGTTGTTTCCCTGCGGTTGAGCGCTTGGATGTTGATATAGAAGTGAGCGGGAAGCTACAAATCCTCGAAAATTTTCTTCTACTGTTTAAAGAACGAGGATTAAGGGTGCTTATTATTTATCAGGTAGCTACAGTGCTGTTAAGTCTCTTAATATTATTTTGCTATGCCCATTTTTCATAATGGTCACTTTTGATATTCTGACACTTTGATGTAAATATATTTTTTATTGATTGTAAATCAAGCTCCCTTAAATGAATTTTCTATTGTATTCGTTCTCCATTTTATGTTTTATATTAGATAATCAAGACCAGTGTATTGTTTCCCATTTCCCCAAAGGAGAATAAAAAAAGTACTGTTTCCCATTTCCCCAAAGGAGAATTGTCCTGTAATTGATTCCCTTTCTGTAGATGTTTGTGTTGGGCATACCCTTTGCAGACACTACTCTCATTGCGTTGTAACCTATCTTAATACTTTGGGCATATTACTCTTTACCTACAAGGCTAACTTCATTCTCTGTTTACCCACCTTATCTTTAGAGAAGTTCCTTAACTATTCAAGGTTTAAGATGCTATCAAAAGTACACGTTTTCATTGATTTATAAGGGTATAAAGGTTGTTCTGGTGCCAAAACCACAGCCATGAAAGACATTAAATCCGTTACTCAACCAACAGTTATGACCTACCTTTAGTTTGCTGCTTTCGACTGGGGTTGACATGTATTCTGTGGTATCAATTTCAACGTTCTTCGTTTAAAGTAACTAGTTGTTGCCCTTTGCAGAAGGTTCTATAAATTAGCACGTTACATGATCAACAATGATTAACAATGTATTTTAGCGATAATTCTTAATTAGATCCATATGTCTGTTATCTGTTGCATAAATTCTTCATTTTGGTGACTACCTGATATAAGTAGTAGCGTTGTGTAGTTTTCCTGCCTATTGGTATATAGAACATGGGATGTTTGATTGAACCCCGCAAATTGTTAAAATATAGAAAGTGATATTTTTTTGGCCGAAGAACAGTTGTTAGCGGTACTTATTATGTATGCATCAGCCATTAACTCCATAGTCATATGGGTTTGTTGTTTGCAAGATTCCGCTGGTAAAGAATGTTGTAATGACAATCATATGAAAGATGATTGAAGGACAAATTTCATGCTTTATCATGCCTGCAAAGGAATGGTCCCTGAATATGTACATTTTCCAGCAGAGACGAGCTTGCTGAAAGTTATTATTATTCATTTAGAGATAAATTTTATTGATGGAATGTTTTTATTAGAATACTGGCATTTTCTTCCAACATACCATGGATTATTAGGACTATCTTTGCATCTGAGAAGCCTTTTAGTATATCTGCCACTGCCTGTAGGAATTCGTGAGCTTGATTCAATTGCGCCTGGCATTTAGCCACTTACTCTGATGGGACTTCTCTGGTGTTTTGAGATTCTACGACATAATTTCTCTTCAGTAGAATGGTTTATATTCATTTTCTGCTTTGAAGATGCCTTAAAATACATTGGTAATCTTGTTCGAAATTGCAGGCCATGGGTAGCTCAGGTCTGATATCTACTGGAGACATTTTGGATGACTTCGTCAATCAAAGATTTGGCGAATCTTCTTATGCACGCATTTATAGTGGAGAAACTAGTTCTATAAAGAAGCAAGTCTCCATGGACTTGTTCAACCAGGAAAAAATTGATGTGTTCGTCTTTTTAATGGAGAGTCGTGCTTGTGGTCGCAACATTAAACTTCGTTCCGTGGATGCTGTTGTCCTATTTGACAGTGATTGGGACCCACTGAATGACTTAAAATCTCTACAGAAGATCACTATCACGTCACAGTATGAGCAGGTGAAAGTATTTCGCTTATACACATCTAATACAGTGGAGGAGAAGTTACTTATTCTTGCAAAGGAAGGTGATACCCCTGATGGAAAAATAATAAGTCGGCGTACTAGCCATACGTTGCTGAGTTGGGGGGCTCTCCATCAATTAGATAAGCTTGATAACTTTCATGCCAGCAACGAATCAGTTTCTCATTCAAATATTACTACGGAACATTCCTTTATAAATCAAGTTGTCTGCGAGTTGTCATCTTTGTTGTCCAGCAATATAGGGAACACGGCTAACAGCAACTCGCTCGTTTTGGAAGTTCAGCAGATTGAAGGAGCATACCCAAGAGATATTTCTCTACTTGGAGAAGTTGAAGCTCTATCGAATTGTGACCTTACTGAGGTTCAAGATTTATTACACAGGGAACCACCTTATGTGTTTTGGACAAATATACTTGAGGGTAGGCGTCCTAGATGGAAATTCTTGCATCATTCATCGAAGAGAAGAAACAAGAGAAGCGAATACTTGGATGACTGGGTGGAAGATACTGAGCTCACAGAAGACGCTGTTGGAAAGAATCAGAAAGAGATGGTAGTTGACGCTGTAGATTTAGTAAATCCACAACCAAGGGTCAGGAAAAGAAGACGACAAGCAACAGGTGATGAGAGCCACCTAGCTGGTAAGGACAACCCCTTTTTCTTTTTTCTGCATAGCTAAAAAACTGTTCTTTAATTTCTTTCAGCAGGATGTCAATTGGAGAAATAATTATATGCATTCTCACTCGCTAAATATGTCTTCTGCAGCTCATCGTGTCTCAAGAAAAAAATCTGCATTGAACGCCTCGAGCTTAACACAAGGAATGGGAGCAGGAGTAAGACAATTTGATAGCACAAGTATTCCCATCATTAGAGAAGCATCTGCATCAGAACTGATTGGAACTAACCTATCAATGACGCAGCGATTGAGTTCCTCCACCAGATGTTGTAATGACGAACAAACATATCAGGTACGTGTTTTTTTCGTATTTTCTATAGCCTCTTTAAGTATCTTTGCACTAAAAATATGAGTACTTCATTAGGAAGCTTGCTAAAATCCATTTTTCTCTAGCACTAATACTCCATTTATTTGAACTTTGGTTGCAGCACCCTGTCTCCTCCAGTCTGCCAGCAACCTGCAACGGCAGGGACAACATGACTTCAAATGGGAATGTTCAGAACCATTGGAATACACTCAGTCATTCTTATGACCATCACACTCAAGTTACACTACCTCAACATACAGATTCTTTCTTTCAACCAACCACAATTCCTCCTCTTCAGTCATCTGTCAGTATGCCTTCTTTAGGTACTACTGGTCCCCATATCTCAAGCCATACCCTCAACTCTACTGTAGCAGAAGAAAACCATCTTCCACAAGCTTCCTCTGTACCTACAGAGGTGCTGCCTCAACCTGTTTGTTCAGACTTGTTTCAAGTGGAACTGGAAAGAGTGAAGAAGGATAAGGAGCAAGCTATCAAGATGCATGCAGACATGGTTTGTCTATATTACTTTTCAATTTATTTCTATTTCCCTCACTTATCTGTTGCGTGTTAGCTTTATTTATGTCACATTTGGACCCATAATTTCTCTGCCTTGCAGAAAGTGCGGCTTAAGACCGAGTGTGAGAAAGAGATGGATGAGATATGCAAGAAGTATGAAACGTTGCTCAAGGATGCTGAGAGCGTATTTTTGCAAAAGAAAGATGATCTTGAGGCCTATTGCAATAAGGTGTATGTGAATATGTTATTAGCCAAGGCCTTGACACAAGAATATACTACTTCCGAAGCAGAGAGATCATCAGTAACATGTCAAGGTATTTAACTACTCAAAAGTCTTATTTTCGATGAATTCAAACATGACATTTCTAATTCTATCATTATCACTTGCATACGAGTACACATTGAGATTGACATCGTTTACTTGCATCCAATTAGGGACTTTATTTCATGAGGTCATATGATGATAACCAGTTATTGGAGTTCATAATTGGTCTGGAAGGTTGTTTCCTCTAACGCAGTGATATGATGTTTGACAGATTCAGCAATTAAACGACACACTGTTTTAAAAATATTATTTAATGTTATCAATGGAAATTCGCTTGCTGTAATCACTGGAAACCTGCAAGCTCTGATAGCAATAGTTCATGGAGGTTTAAAATTTTAAAATATACTCGAGAGATGAGGGAAGGATTTTTGTTCCGATGAAGGATCAATAAAATAATGCACAAGGAAACATAGAGGATTGCGCTGGCGCATGAATGGTGATGTTGAGGAACTGAACAAAACACATTCCAGCACATTGAGTTATTCAGATTAGATACCATTTTGTGAAAGTAATGAATAAGAAGATTCAGGGTAACTGAACTTTAGTGTGCCAATCAATTGAATTGATCAGATTAGATGCCTTTTTGTGAAAGTAATGAATAAGAAGACTCAGGGTAACTGAACTTTAGCGTGCCAATCAATTGAATTGATCAGATTAGATGCCAATGTGCAAGTAATACTGACCCAAGTTCACTAACAAGACAAAACATGGACAACAAGTCCAAGAATGAAAATCTTTTCTTTGCGTCCTGTATTCTGTTTCTGTAACCTAAACCTGCAGCTTGGGTTTTCTCTGTTGGGCTTGCATGAGATTTGGTAGAGAATTAACAGCATGAAATTAATCACGATTCCTTGTTATTGATGAAGTTGTACTTGTTGACAACTTTTATTTTTTTAGAAATTACTTGTTGACAACTTGAAATGCCAAGCACTCCCATTTACACATTCTAGTACTATAATTGATTAGCTCATCAGGTCTTTATGTTTAAAGCATAATTTTCCAAGCATTTTCATGACTTATATTTTACTTCTAATAGCTTGGTGAAGACTCACAATTTCCTCCTTGCAGTGAACTTACCTGATCTCATCAATGAGATATCTCAATTCTGTAGCAAAGCGACTGCTACAAGTACGATTCCAGCATCTCCGCCCATTACAGGTCCTTCTGCATCCCCACGAGGTGAGGATGAGAGTTCTTCATCAGGAGGAGTTCAACAGACAGGTGGAGAGACTACCCAGGCCTGTGAGGATTTGGTGGTAAGCCCTCCCATGATTGGTTCACCTACTCCACCATCAACGCCACAGGTAAATGTTTCAACAGAAGTCGAGCAATCTCCTGCAAGTATGAACAAGAGACTTGCAAAGTCTTCGACTCCACGTCCAATAGTAGTATCCGACTTTGAATCATTAATGAGTCAAGAAACTGCTATGAAGTCTATGATTGGGCATGAACAGTCTTTGTCGACTCTGCAAAAGAATGTTTCATCTGATACCTTACCCATGCCAACGCCAAGTCACTGTTTACCAACACCTGCAACAACAGGATCGGGGACTCACCCATTAGTAGTAATTCAACAAGTTACTACTAAAGGACCTGATCAATCTTTATCAACTGAGCAGGCTCTAATGGCAAGTCATGCTAGTGCGACGATTACAGGGATTAGCGAACACACTTCAGGTAGCTCCCCATCATTTGGTTCATCACTACCAACACATGTTCAAAGTCATTTGTCTCCTCCTCAGCAAACTCTGGCTATGAGCTGTGTGCCCACTGTTGAACAGGCCATACCTCCTCTTATGGGTGTACCAGCAAGTCATTTTCAGCATCTAAATATTCTCCCCGCAATGCCTTACAGGGGATGTGAATTCCGGGCTCCGGCCCCACATTTACGGCAATTCAGAACTTATGATGGTCCTCCATCATGATTTGGTTACCCTTTACTGCTATCGCATATATAGCTGTGTTTTTGGCTATCCAGAACCACCTCATGGTATATTGCTTTTGCTCCCAGTACAGAGTTCACAGAACTTAGTATAGTCATACAAAGGTGAAGAAAACAGTTCTGGCGCTAGTTAGCTCACACTCAGAAGTTTTGTGTGGTCTTTAGGTTTTCTGGACAGCTTGGAAGATCATGTGGTGTGATAGTTTTTAACCCAGTAATCTGACTGTACTGACCATGTACCATTGTGTAATTTTGAGCTGGGTTAGCACAATGGAATAGATATCTAACATGTTTTATTCTCTGATCTGGAAATGTAAAGGTTGCATTTTGTTTTCTCTCATAGCGGCCTTTTTATGGACGCAAAGTCCGTAATTAATGCCTTGTCTACTATATGAAGATGATGAAATAGTTGATAAGAGTGCAAGTGAGTTTTTATCTCATAACCTAAGCTGCAGCTACATAAGAAACTCGTACGAAAAACACAGGACCATACGAGCACACAAACGCTTATGCCCGATTTATCATATCTCTGAAACAAGCATACAAACATCAAGAACAGTCAGTAACCAAGCATGGTAGTTGTTTAATCCATACCATAAACATGAAAAGCCAACACCAAACTTTGCACTAATGAGGTATCCCAGAAGAAATCTATTCAGACCCAGGATCAATTAATTACCAGCGGCATAGGAACAATAAAGGGCATAGTTCAGTATCAGCAAACACACATGAATAAGAGATTTTTCAGGAGTTGCTCTTTCCACTGTCAAGATTCATGTGAAATGAACCGACATAATAAGTATGTTCTTCCTTGTACAAAAAAATAATTCTTGCACATAGATGTTAAATCGGTTTCGGTGGGAAGAAAGAAAACAAAGAACATTGGGATATTACTTTACAACCTTCTCAAAAACTAATCAAGACGAGGCCGTCTTATTTCCTCAAAACACTGCTTTTTCAAAAGAAAACAAAAAAAATGCCGCAAGGATGATGATTTGCAGTCATCCCTTGCAAAAATCAATTACAATGGGACGACATTCAAAGATGATCAATAATTGCCTTCGTAAAGTCTGACGTGGACGACGAACCACCAAGATCAGCAGTTCTGTACTTGCCTTCAGCAATTGTTTTGAGGATAGCCTCCTCGATCTTATCTGCTTTATCATGAAGCTCCAGATGGCGAAGCATGGACACTGAACTCAGTAGTAAAGCAGTCGGGTTCGCTAGATTCTACATGGACCAACCACAAACAAATACTTGTTAGCCTCACTTCATGATTCTACATAACTCTTGCAAGAGAAACCAAAATTTGATTTAAGAGTAAACAAGTCACCACTGGTCTACTTATGTTGGCTAACACAAAATCAATATATTATTTGTTTATTTCCATCTTCTCCTACTAAATCATCTAGACATATCCTCAGAACAAGATATTATAATGTATCCAGACACTTCCAATCCTAGGAGTTTGGAGCGAGAGCTTCGGTATCAGAAAAGAAATTGTCTGGAGTAAGTTATAAGGTTAAGAATAGCATGCGACAGAAAACATATCCACGGAAATAGAAGCCAGCTTTTGCCAAATATATAGAAAATCACATATTGCTGGAGATGCAAAAAAGCATTATGGTGGGGATTTCAGTTTCTGTACAAAAATATTTGGCTAAACTGCTTATACTTGCTTCCATAATATATCATACAAAAGCAAAATCAAGTGTGATCTTGGCAACATCTGTTTCCAGCTCACAAAATGATAAAGGTAGTTGCCAAATCAAGACACAACTACTGGATTCATTAACACAGTGAATCTTAATTAATCACGAGTATCAAGATGTGGCAACTATTATCGATTTAGTTTCGAAATGTACAAGAGAAGCTACAAATCTACGATAAACCTGTGACAGATGTATATCAAATATAACTAAATTTCAAATTTCCAAAAAAAAAAAAAAAAAAAAAAAAAAAAAAGGAGTGACGAGAAAATTCAAAACAGTTGATCACACGCCTAATCTCAGAACTTGAAATTTCAGTGTTTTTCTGTTTCTTTTTCACCCTGCAAAACCATAATTAACCGGTAAAACTTACATGCATTCATTTCTCACGCAATAGTTCGGGCTCACTATTTGTATGAGTTACTTTTCACAATGGTCTTATGCCTCTTCAAAACTGTACCTAATAGCATCAACTGAATATATACTCTTGTACTACGAAATCTACAGATTTCTCGAACAATATCCTATTCTTGATTAAATTTTACCTTGGGGAGGGAGGGAGGAGAGGAGAGTGCCAATAGAACCAGTGCTTGTTTCAATAGGTTCTTTGAAAACAATTATAGAGTGAAACAGAGAAACGACATAATCGTGATTTTTTTAACCATGCACTGTGAAGAAATCCAACAATATGTATATTGGACCGAGTGACTTCTATCAACGTTGAGTCTATTGCTGACTACTAAAAAGTAACCATGCCTATCAGTCCACACGAGCTATTCTCGACCGGTCCATTGTTCATCTCAAAGAACTACATAGTGCAAAAGTAGAAGAGCTAGCACCAGAAATAGCCATTCCTTGTACTAAAAAATTGAACTACCATAACCAACCCAAAATAACCAGTGTGCCACTCTAGAAATCGTGTAATGAATCAACAATTTCAAATGGAGATCCCTTGATACTGTTCCATGCTATCTATCAATATTCACCCACAGGTAGCCACTTTCTCTCTCTAAACCTCTTTCTACCTTCTTATCACTCCTCTCAAACCCATATCCTCTCTACGTCATCCCTCCCTCCATCCATTACTAATCCTCTCTATGATCTCTATCCCTTTCTAATCTACTGCTTCTCAACCTCACTTCTTTCCCTCCTCTCGCACTCCCTCTAATTTCTCTGTTACGGATCCTCTTTCGAATTCTTTAGTATATATGTAGACATTCTGCCTCTCTCCTCTCAAACCTGATTCCCTCCTCCTCAAACCTGTTCCTGATAAACATAGCAATCAGACATCAACTTCGAATTCGTGACTTCTCCAAAACTAGTGTTGAAGATTTCTCATGAATCCTGAAGTCACCCAACTTTTATCCTTGACTTTCAAATAAATTACAAGACCCAGCAGCAGCAAAACTACCCACTGCGGAAATCACAATCTTAGTTTTGATTTGAAAAAATCTAACAAAATAGAAGACTTTGGCTATATATAGATATTTATCTCCTGACTAATGGGTCCAAACCTCTGTTCTTGTCTTTCATTCATTGGATTCATCACGACTGCCAATAAGAGAATTGGGCATTTTTACGTAGAAAGAAGAGCAAAGATTTTGAAGGAGGTGATTATGCAATGAGATTTAGTCTGTGGTGCCGTTTCTTACTCTACTTCACAGACAACATTGGAGGAAGCTGAGAACCTTTTTGTTGGTTTGTTGAGATGAAGTAAGAATGAGAGATGAAATTCAGAATGGGACGATGGAAATGGTTGTTCTAGAACTTGGTGTTGCACTACCTACCAGGTAAACAAACCTCTCTCTTGATATGATACCATACTTTCTGAGTTAGATTAGAAAGAGTGGGATCTATGTTACCAGAAACGTGGAACGCTGCGGTACGTGGGACGGGAACGGGAAACGCGGTAGGTCGCGGTACGGGGTACGCTGGGGGTAGGCTTCTCCGGAAGACCGGGACGCTGTCCGAACGAAAAACGATTTCCAGGAACGACTCATTGTGACGATTTGTCCTACATTATCTAAAAAGTCCCCTAGTATTCATTTAGTGTTAATACTTGCATTCTCAAAACCAATACTATATAAATATTAATAAATGACTCTAAACTATTAATAAATATTTTTCTGGTTATAATCCGTTGGAATCTCCTAAAAGACTTTAGTTATTGTATTAATATAGGACTTATGGAAAATTGTGATTGTGGTTCCTTAAAGTTTTTTTTTTTTTTTTTTTTTTTTTTTTTTTTGTAATTATTGATTTAGTTTACCAATTAGCTGGCAGTGTTTAGGAATATGGGATCTAATTTTAATATAGTAACAAATAATATAATAGAGTCCTAACTATTCCAGGATATGTTATTTCCTAACCTAAATTCTAGACCAAAGATTACAAAGGGACGTCCAGACTCCAGACAACAGAGTTAACGTTAAAGATGAAAGAGACAACAGAGCAAAATTAGATAAGATGAAGGAAAGATGAATCTGGAGGATAAACAGGTAAGTTTTTCCTCACTGTCTGAACTCTGAACATCCCTCGCTGTCTTATAATTTTGGGACGCTGTGTTTAGCGATCCGGGTCGAAAACGTACCGCGTTTCGGTACGAACAACCCCGATCGAAAAACGCCGCTATTTCCACGTTTCTGGTAACATAGAGTATTAGAGTGGGATCATATCACCCTTACTAAAGTGTCTGTTTTTTGTTTTTCTTCCAGGTTGATGGCAGGCTTGCTTTTCGATCTCGGATTTCGGCAGATCCGTTCTTTTTTATATTTATTTCAAAGTAGAACATTGCTTAGATGACACAAGTGAAAGGATGGCCTCTTGACACGTATGATCTTCAAAGGCTGTCCAGTTCCCTCCTGGCCATATAGACAAGGATATCCATCACCTATCAAGAAATAAATAAACAAGGATATCTATGTACAAGGTCGCTGATTTCTACGACCCCTCCAACTAGAAGATCGTTTCTCTCATGTCTCTTTTGGAACGGATGCTATTACATTGTTCTGTTTCCACTCTACTCTGAAACCCGAGGCTTTGGTTTGTTTATGTGGAAATATCTTAAGAATCGTTTGAAGTGAAGCTTTTCGAATGGACTGCTGAACCGGTTGATAAAAAGGAAATCCATTTTGAGTGCTGGTTTTCCGCGAAATCTATTTCAGTAGGAATCTGAAGATCGGGCTTGAGCAAACTCAAATGTTCAATAGTATCACATTAGAGTGATATTGATTGATTAGCAGCTACATTACAAGAAAAAACATATAATTGTTTCTTTCTCCCACCCCAATTGAACCATGGTGTATGAAAATAGCATTATTTATGGGTAAATGACAATTTGTACCCGTCTTTTCACATATCGTCATACTCTTGTATTTTGGCAAATCACAATTTGTACCCTTACCGAGTATTTAAAAGCTAACTTTAGTAATCAAAGTAGCCTTTCTACCTTTAGTTGTTATAAAAATTTACAACCTTACAAATTCTCTGCCTTTTATGTTCATCTGCTTCTTTTCCCAACAAAATACCAGACACTGCCGCCGCCACCTCGCTTTCTCTCTCCTTGCAAGACCCAACCCACAGCCAATTGACACCCATGCCCACCGCTGCTACCACCAGAGACCACCTCAATCCTTAGGTTGCTTCAACGTCCAGTGGATTGAAGAGACAATGAGATACGATTTCCCAATCGATCTATAAATGGGAACCAAACTGGGAGTTTTTGTTCATTTTTTCTGAATCAAGATAGGAGTTTTCTGATTTGGACCCGAGAGATGGTCGATATGGTCGACTATTTGAAAGTAGAAAGCCGCTAATTTTGAGTTACAGCTTTTAATTTTGAGCTCTCAACCCCCACCTCGATCCACTGTTTCTCTCTCTCTCTTGAAATTCATATATCACTGTGATTGACACCGGCCTGTTCTTGTTCTTCTTCAGCAAGACACGCTGGAGAGTTTCTGTAGGTAATTTAAGTTTGGTGGTTTCAGGCATTGGTTTTGTCAGTGATGATGTTGGGTGTTTGTGTTGGTTAGATGGAGGTGGATTGAGGCAACTAACTGGCCTCAATCTCATAATCAGGTTGGATTTCTTGGATTTTTTTTGTGCAGTTTGATTTATGTTTCTATGATTTGTGTTCAATTGACCTCAATTGGTTGTTAGTTTTGATCTAAACTATTTGGAGTTATAATTTTATGTACTTCATGAAAAAGGGTGTTTAGAGTGAAATTGGTGTGTTGGCAGCAGAAGGAGATCTGAGAAATTGGAGATGCAAGTGGGTGAAAATGCTGGTTTTCTTGGTGCTAGGGGTGGTGGTAAGAGTGATCGTGATGGGCTAGAGAGAGAGAGAGATTGGTTTGGTAGTTTCTGCAAAGGTGGAGTGTCGGTAATGGTGGTGAAGGGTAAAGTAGGAAAGTCATGGTAAAAATGGATGGAATTTCATATTCCTTCCGTTCAGTTAGTCAAGGGGTTTAGTTGTCCACTTGTTAGGCACAAATAAGGGCACGCTTGTTTTTCATGTTGTGTGGGATAGGATAGGATAGGCTTAGCAGTCCAAGCCCATGTTTGGTGACTAAAGTAGTTAGGATAGCTTCAAGTGGGGCCCTCTCATTAGCCTTCAAATGAGGGACTATCTAATACCCCCAGGAATTTGAAGTTCAGGCATGTACTAACACTGTTCTGACCACAACAACCTCCTACTCCTCTTTCTAATGCTCTCAGCTGAGTTCTTATGCTTCTCACTCATGGACTCAGCAAACAAAGTCAAGGAGGATTCTCACCATTGTTCAACCAATGTTGTCAGAAAAGAAGACATCATACAGTTAATTTTTCATGTCTTTAGGACTACCCTTTCTGATCATTACAACCCACTTTGATAAAACCTTCAACTCAAACAACTCCAGCAGAGTCTTTTGCCAACAGCTCTTAACAAATCACAAAAATTCAGAAGTCGCTGCTAATTGGTAAGTGAAAGCAATGATTTAGATTTAGATCAATCAACGCTGATTGAACAATGAATTATCGAATTTAGTAGTTGAATTTGTGGGCTTGATTGAGGTGCAAACAAAGGCTAAAATGGTGGCCATCTTTTACTGTAAATGGTGGAGAAAGAAGTTGATACCATGAATTGACTATCATTATTGAGAAAGGATAAAATGGTCATATTGTCTAATCATAACAATCCATCCCAAACAACACCCTCACTAACAACCCCAGTACTATCAATCCCTTCACAATTAATACCAGCACTCCCAATCCCTCATATATAAGCAGAAAAACAAACGACCCCTAAGGGTACAAAAGTGATTTGCCAAAACACAACGGTACCAAGTGACAATATGTCAAAAGATAGGGGTATAAGTTGTCATTTACCCTATATTCATCCACCCTTGTCTTGCACAACAGAAATACAGTCGGGTCATCTACTGGTGGGGGAATGGTCTATCTAAGATGGTCTAACCTTTACCATTATACACATTAATTGGTTACTCGTCTCTAATCTCACTCTTACACAAAATGACAGTACCAACAGCAGAACGATCAACGGCACCGCCTTCCCGAAAGTGCTCATATTCAATTGACTGTGCGGTATCGAGTAGGATCAGATAGCGGCTCCCCCTCCAGGGGCGTCATCTTCAGGTTGGGCTACAACGGGGTGGAGGCAACCTTGGGATAATTCAGTGCTGTAAGAGCAATAATATCAGAGATGTACTTGGCCAGACAGAGAGAGAGAGAGAGAGAGAGAGAGAGAGTCCATTGGCATCAGAAGTGACCTCAAGGCCCAAGTAACTGATAGGCCCCAAGTCTTTCATCTCAAAACGGTGGTCGGGCAGTATAGAGGACCACACTCCAAGGCTCAAAATTTCTCCCAGCCATCTCAAGTACTCACTTCAAGATTTGTTCCGCTTGCTCTCTTTAGGGCATGTTTGATGCAGGGATAAAGAAGGGGTATAGTAAAAATAATACCAGTAGGGGGTAATAACTGGTGTTTGGTGCAGGAATAATTTCAAGGGGGATTTAATCCCCCCTTATTATCTATACCCTTAGGGCATCTTTGATGCAGGGATAAAGAAGGGGTACAGTAATAATAAAACCAGTAGGGGGTAATAACCGGTGTTTGGTGCAGGGATATTTTCAAGGGGGATTCAATCCCCCCTTATTATCTTTACCCCCTCTATGCCTAAAATATAATCCCGCCATGTAGGTGGGATTCAATACTAAAGTCTTAATACCCCTATTTATACTGGTGCATACAAACATGTTACATAATCCTTCCTATATAATTAATACTCCCTTAATATCAATACACCCTATAATACTGTAGGGCCCCCTGTACCCCCAGTTTTCAATCCCGGCACCAAACGTGCCCGTATATGTCTAAAATCTAATCCCACCATGTAGGTGGGATTGAATACTAAAATATGAATACCCTTATTTATACTGGTGCAAACAAACATGTTACATAATCCTCCCTCTATAATTAATACTCCCTTAATATCAATACACCCTATAATACTGTCCGGGCCCCCTGTACCCCTAATTTTCAATCCCGACACCAAATGTGCCCTTAGAAGTTAAATTTCCATTTGAATGTTCACTTCAGCAACTGTACAATCAACGCAGACCTAATTACTCAGGTTTTCAGGTTGGAGATTGCTAACGTTGAATTTCTTTATGGTTGCAATGTTGCTTTGAAGGGTACGAATGAGTTGCGGTCGCTGAACATCACATTGTGTCCGGTAAGGGATACAAAGATATAGGTCGGCACTTTATTTTGTAAATCAATAGATTGGTACTATGATAGATTTTTATCCTTATTGGTGATGTTCTTCACCACATGTGCAGAAGGAGACTCCCAGACTGTTTAAATTGTTTAGGAGTTGACTGAATCGAGTTACATACTATTCTTTGAAGACAGGAATTACAGTTGTTTATGTTTATAAATATTTCTCTAATCTTTCAATGATAGATTTTTATCCTTATTGGCGATCTACAGTTCTTCACCACATGTGCAGAAGGAGACTCCCAGAATGTTTAAATTGTTTAGGAGTTGACTGAATCGAGTTACATACTATTCTTTGAAGACAGGAATTACAGTTGTTTAGGTTTATATACATTTCTCTAATCTTTCAATGGTGCGTATTATGAGAAGTATAAAGCATCGTTGTTGGACACATTCTATAATGATGCTAAGTACTGGTCCTTGCACACCTAAGTCCAATATACAATGGGAGATCAACTTTGAAGAAGCCAGTTAATTTAATTAATACAATAAACATTGACCAGCCAAAAGACAGCTACAGACTAGCCTGAGTAAGTTTGACCACATTTTAGCTTTAAAATTCCACTTATCTGCCCTGTGACACACCTAATTCATATAAGAGAATAAGAAAGCTAGGAAGCACGGGTGGTTCTGGGAGGTTGTGCACCCGCACTGGGTGCTTTCCGGGTGCTTTGTGGATAAGGCACAGTTATTTTGAAAGTTTTAGTTGAGAGGTCTTCTAAAATACAACTACAATTTACATGAATCTATATGAACATTTCTAACCGTTATCACTTGTCTCTCCACAGATACGAACAAAAGGAAGAGATAATATTGTTGACATAGTAACTCTATATCTGTGACTCTGTATGAATTTCTGTTTGATAATAATTTGGGTTACTATTATTGTTATTTTTATATTAGTCTAATGGTATCACAAATAATATAAGAATAAAATTAGACGCTGAACCACTACCGCACCCGAACCCTTGAATTTTGGGAGTTCACCGCACCCAGTTCCCGCATCCGCTCCCGTGCTTCTTAGTAACAAAGTGTGCGGTATTGCTTGAAGAGTCCAAAAATAAAAACAGGGATCTGAAGTTTCAAGGTAAGAAAACTATTTTCCGATTCTCATGTTATATGGATATAAATATGGATGGAGAGGGAATGTGTATATGCTCAAAGGTTCCCTAGCTTGAAGTAAAATAAGGAGATAAAAGCTTCCATTTTGTATGGGCTTGGGTATGAATGGATGCTAGCAGATGCTTAAGTAGCTATGCACTACAATTCCCTAGCTCTAAATACGAAACAAGCAGACATTAGTCCAAAAGTTCTTTATGGATAATGGATACACTTACAAGTTACAGAATTAACAAGTGAACTTTTTCAAGGATGCAAGCGTTGTTCATAACTACAGGCCTAAACTATGAGTAACTTAAGCTAGAGAGTTGGACATATATAGCATACCCTGGCCCTTCTCAAGTCCGGCTAACACTAGCAGGTAAAGGGAATAAACGAGTCCCAACCTAATAACCTCACTACTAGATAGGCTTGAGCTTGGAAGCACCGGTGCCTCGGCGAGGTCGCACACCGGTGCTTCGGCGAGGTCGCGCACCGGGTGCTTCGGCCCGCACTGGGTGTTTCATTGGTGCGACATGGTCCTTTGAAAGTTCTAGTTTAGAGGTCTTCTAAAACACAACTACAATTTAACCAAAAGAACGTGCGTATTTTATTTGTGAACATGTGATGTGTATTATATAATTTGTAGAATGGTTGATGTGTTTGGTTTATATATAATTTGGAATATTACTGTATTTATGTTCATTTTTGCATGTAAATGACTACTCCACAAATGATATATGTATATATGTTACACACACACACACACACACACACACGAAAATTGCAGCGCACCCTCCCTGCACCCACACCCGCACCCCTAATTATTGGAAAATTGCCGCACCCGCCCTCAGGAAGCATACCGGCACCCGTGCTTCTTACTACTCTACTTTCTTAGGGCTTGACCTGAAACGCAGAATAATCTATCTCTTCATTGAACTAAAAGAAGTAAATCCTTCAGCTGTGGAGCTTTAAAGAATTCTCAATTGCTTAAAGCTCAACAATACAGACTTGTCTATGTTCAATACTTTTAGCGGCTAGCTGGCTATTAGGAGGAATAAGTATGGAATACCAACCACCACGTATCAAATCGTCCCATAAAATGCTGGTTTTGGGTAGACTCGCACTCTCACAGTACACTGACTTATGTGATAGAATTAAATTCACAGATTTATAAAGTTGGGGACATTTACACTTGTACAATCCCTATCCTAAGTCATGTCCCTATCTTAGTTGCTAACCTGACTTTTTCTCACTGGAAGGAGTTTATACATATTCAGAAGTTGCCCGGTTTCCGAACACCACCTCCAAATACCGGTACACCAATGCTCCAGAACAAGTGACAAATAAAAAATTAGCCAGAGTACAAGAGAATTGTGGTGGCTTTGAAGAAGACCATGACCTAGGGAAGCATATCTTTAAAATACACTACTGGTCAACATCTAAAGAAGTTAGGCGAAGAGATTTCAGTATACCTAAAACCAGAGTGCAAAAATAGTGACACACATTAACCATAATCCATAACACAGAAACATGAAACTTAAGTAGCTCTGTCACAAACCTTTCCAGCAATATCAGGAGCTGAACCATGTACAGCCTCAGCAAGAGCAATGCCTCCCTCACCAATGTTAATGCTGTAGGGAATATAAATGGATGTGAGGAGGCTAAACGTTCACATTTCTATTCCATCTGTCGAGCATTTTACAAGCATTACAAATTAAGTATATTACTGGTCAAAGGTAGAAAAATACCTTGGAGTTAAGCCCAAACCTCCTATCAAACCAGCACAAAGGTCACTGATAATGTCTCCATAAAGATTAGGCATTACTAAAACGTCAAAAAGAGCTGGATTCTTCACAAGCTGTTACAAATGAAGGCATGGAGTAAATCAAACATGCAACTCCTTAGTATGAAGACCTCAAATCAATTATAAACATAGTTTGTTTTCAGGAGTATATAGTTACTATAAGCAAAGTGATATTTGGCAGAAAGAGAATGTTGCTCTTACCATCATACAGCAGTTATCAATGACAACTTCCTCATATACAATCTCTGGATACTTCTCCGCAACTTCCCGACAACACTGCAGAAAGCAGAAACACATTCGCTTGGTAAGGTACCCTGTTATCTACATAAACAATTGCACTGTCCAGAGCTGAAAGTAATTTTAAAAGCCAGACCTTTAGAAATAGACCATCGGTCTTCTGCATGATGTTGGCTTTATGAATTGCAGAAACTCTCTCCCTTCCATGGGCTTTGGCATAGTGAAATGCATATTCAGCCACCCTAAGACTTGCTTGACGTGTAATAATTTTCAAACTCTCGACCACTCCTCTCACAACCTACAAACACCATAGGCAAGCTTAACAGACCGACAATAGATTGATATCTTTATCGAACATTGATGGTTAATATTTCAACTTACTTGATGTTCGAGTCCACTATACTCGCCTTCTGTGTTCTCGCGGATGGTTACGAGATCCACGTCATCGTAGCGAGTCTTGTAACCCGGGAGACTGTAGCAAGGTCTAACATTCGCATACAGATTAAGCTCCTTCCTCAGCGTAAGGTTCAACGACCTGTGACCCTTTCCAATCGGTGTTGCCATCGGCCCTTTTAAGCCAACCTTATTGTTCCGGACAGACTCTAAACTCTCCCATGTGAGGAAACTATTGGTTCTAGGATCGACTTCAGTCCCAACGTAGTGCTCCTCCCACTCAATCGGCACCTCGGCAGCTGTGTATACCTGCATTGGCAAAGCCCATTATATCTACCGCTATCAGAAGCCATAGCAAAAAAAAAGTCAAAATTCTCATCTACTAATTGTCAATGTCTATAAACATGTACTACCTCTGTTTCTTCCCTTTTAGCCTACTTCACTTTTTGTTACTATTCACTGAGTCACTTTGACCCGGCGATTTGATTATCAAGACGATATAAGAATTTGGTAATCTCGTAGAGCAAACTTTACTCTACAACATCATGAAGAACTTTCCAGATAATAATATTGTTTTGCTATCTAATGCGCTGAGTCAAAGTGACCAAGTTATGAGTTGAAAAGTCAAAGTAGGACAATCCAGAGGAAGTACTAGGCATGAATGATCATATAAACAACATGGAGTCAACTTGATTTACCAATCAGAGATAATAATTTCAAACCCTAACCCTATTTGTTCTATAGAACCAACAATGAAGCAGCAAATATTACATAATAAACTCATAATTCAATATCAGAGAGTTATGATTATGAGCTTAGGTTAGGGTATGAGAGGGACCTGTTTGACGGCTTCGGCGATCTCAGGGCCGATTCCGTCACCGGGGAAGAGGGTGGCGCGGATCAGATCGGATCCGGAGGCGGCGGAGGAGAGGCTGCGAGTAATCGACGGCAAAAACGCCGATGAGACGGAGGATTGCGGTGAGAAGATTTCGCTTCGGAGGACGCGTCTGAGGATTTGGGACGCCATGGACGAATCGCTGACCAAACGAAAGCTTTTTGCAGACGAAATAACACGACGAAGGAGAGGGAAGGAGAGAGAGGGGGAGGGAATAAAAGTAGCGGCGGTGGTGGTATTGATTGTCGAATAACTCTAAAAAAAATTATTATCGAATAATTAATAAAATAATTCCGATTAATTCTTTTTTTTATAAATAATAATTCCGATTAATTCATTTATATTCTGCCTTTGATTTCTTTTTTCTTTTTCATCTCTCCGATTTTGTTTATCTTTTTCTTTTAATTTCTTCTTATTTTTCTTATTCATATCTATCTATGGGAAGTTAACAGTGTTAGTCCATTTTGACCTAAGTGTTGCAATTTTACAAACTGCAGAGACGATAAGTGGTAAAACTAATACTGCATGTAGCTAAGTGTCAGCGAGGCGAAACTGCGAGGGGGTTTTCTGTCAAAAATTATGTAATATAATATGAGATTGATGTTCAATTTTTCTGTAGGTCCATGAATTAAAACTTCACTGGTGCAAATGGGTGCTACCTTAACTGGTAGAGCGTTTAAAAGCTCTTGCATGAGGTCATGGGTTCGAACCCAGAAGACGATCAACATGTAAGTCTAAAAAAAATTGCTAGTGTAAATATGGATAAAATATTCATTACAACATGGGTGTTCGTGGGGCGAGTCGGGGGGGTAACCTAACTATCTCGGGTTGAGAAATTTCCTACCCAAATCTGACTAAGTAATTAATCCATAATGATGGGTCTAGTTGGTTTGGGCCCAAAACTATTACAAAAAGGCCCAACAACCCAAACTCCGTACCACGAGCCAAATAATAGAGTATGGCGGCATGCGCGTGCTAGTTCGAACCATGGCTAGGTCCTCCCTCAACAAAATTGCTACACCATAAGGGTTTTCCCCTTGCGAGAGATATACTACGCAACCTCTATATTCAAGCTCAATGTGGAACTCTTTTACTTTTTTCAATTGAGAAACTTTAAATTTGAACGTCTCATTTTTCATTAATCAATCGATGATTTTAATGATTGATATTGTGAACTAATCACTTGCCTGTTTAGCTTACTAGCATGAGTTCGTAAGTGAGCTCTCAACTGAGCTCTCTTGAACTCGGATGTAAAGTCATCAAAAGTATATTTTCTAACAATCCCCACATGAATGACAAATTTACGTTGAAGCCGAAAGTGTTAATCTGTATTGTGGGTTCTGTAACAACCCGAGTGGATTACTGTCCCAGCAACTTCTTTACCTGTACCACCGGATAAAAATGCTTAAGCCTTGAAGGTGCTAGTAGTAATCCACAAGATTTACCATATACCAGATTATAAACTCACAAATCTCCAATATGGGACATAATATCACAATCTCCCAACCATATATACATCTAATCCACAATATCAATCCACAATGTCTCGATGTGGGACGGGATATTGCAATCCTCCCCCCTTATATACTCGACGTCCTCGTCGAGTGTGCTCAGTCACGTATCGCCTTGGCTGGCGGTGAACCGCCACGAAGCCCTTGCGGGACCAGGGTTGTCTCTGATACCATTTGTAACAAACCGAGTGGATTACTGTCCCAGCAACTTCTTTACCCGTACCACCGGATAAAAATGCTTAAGCCTTGAAGGTGCTAGTAGTAATCCACAAGATTTACCATATACCATATTATAAACTCACAAATCTCCAATGTGGGACATAATATCACAATCTCCCAACCATTTATACATCTAATCCACAATATCAAACCACAATATCTCGATGTGGGACGGGATATTGCAGGCTCAATTTTCTCCGTTGGTAATAAACTGCCTAAAGAAAGGTAGCCATATAGACCTTAAACCTTTTCATTAGTGAGATACAATGGAGTATACTAGCTAATTAGTGTGTGAAGCTTTATGAACTACTTTCTCGTGTGGTTATCGTATACCCTGTCGATAGTAACCACACAATTAATTTTCAAAACATAGTTATTTCTCATGATTGTGTTCATTCTGTCAATGAAAGACTCTGTTTGGTTTTCATGAGTAGTCTTAGAGGAGTTGTCGTCATCCTCCTAAAATCGGCCCCAGTTCCTACTCACATAGGTGAGACACATTTAAGGGTATCCATCCACACATCTTAAGAGCATTAAGAGCATAGCTTACCCTGGTCCTATCACTCGTCATACTAGGTATGGGATGGAAACATAGTTTCATTGTGAGTGATTCGATATTTTCACAAATACTTATGTTGTCCATGTTAGAGTAGATGCCCTAGAGGCAATCTATATTTAGTATGAACATTGTTTGGCTAGAATGTTCATTATTATTTATGGGGATATTTAATGAAGTCCTTATATTACAGTGTGTCGTTTATCTTGAATATCCATAGTCCATTATATTGATTAACAGGATGATCACTATAGACTAGTGCGTGGGTAGATTGATATGGAGATATCAAGTCTAATACATGGGTATGCATTAGGAGTAATGGCATACTGGATCGATCAACGACGAGAAGGCTTCGTTAAGTTATGTTAACGTCACAAGTGCTTCTCGTAGTGCTAATGGCGTTGTAATCCTTAGACTTGAAGTCACTAGATACTCTAGTTGTGAAATATCACGATTTGATATTATCAAACGTTACACCGTAACTGGGTAACTATAAAGATAGTCATCGGGCATGATAGGGAGCAAGCTTAGAGATGGTAGTGATGTAGAGAGGATTTGACCCTCCCACATAATGGGAGCAAATATCCATGACCAATCAAGGGGTAGTGCTTATGGAATATCTGGCCAGACTCAGATAAATCAATATGGAGATATTGATGTTATCTGCATGAATAAGCATATTCCAGGGATCGAGAAACTATGGATTGGATATACGAGTGTGACATTTATGTCTCCTATCCAAACCGGATATAGAGACAAAGGGATAGATACAACACGGTAACATTGGGCACATGGTTTGTCGTATCACTGACTCCTCTATTTGGTGGGTGGCATAGATGTGTTGCTAGACACCGCTCTATGTTTGTAATAGTTACTGCCAACTAAGTAGAAACCTATAGGGTCACACACCGAATGGATTAAACTGGAATTGGATATTAATTAGTTGAACTAATTAATTAAAATGATCATAATGCAATCACATGCAAAGTTAGTATGACTAATTTGTAAGGTGGACTAATGTGTGTATGGACATGATTAGTATTGGAGAAAATATGTAGTTAATAAGGAGTTGTTAACTATATAAAGGCAACCTAGCTTGTTTTTGTTCTCAAAAGAGTCATTATTGAGAGAATATAACAAAGCAAGGAGGGAGACGAGAGAGGGTTCGACACCCCCTACCCGTCCACCCCTTGGTACCATCGGCCACTCCTTGTGGCGCGGTGCTTTGCTCCGTCTTTGCGTGATCCTGCCTCCTTCTTTCGTTGCTAGTACTACACGTGGAGATGGATTTCAGTTGCAATCCAAATATGTGGATACCATAGAGACGAAGACAAAATTCTTCGTTGTGATCACACATACTAAGGTACACAAGTTTTCTACTTTCATCATGTTATGAATGCTTGCCTGCGATCCGTGGAGGGTTTTGTGCATGACTAAATTTTTGTTATTTCGCTGTGTTACCTGCATCAAAACCCTACAGTCCCTTTATAACCAGGTTATTGTGATATCCAGTCACCTAGGTTGGGTTTTCCGCTATTGTGCAACTCTTTACGAGATAGGCATTACCCCATTCCCCTTCACGAACTTGCAACGTGTTCTCTTGATAACCTTTAGTTAACGGATCTGTTTTCTTTTGACTTACATAATCGATTGATGTTATTCCTCATGAGAGAAGTTGCCAAATGATATTATGTTTTTGACGTATGTGTCTAGACTTACCATTATACATAATTTTTTTGTGCTCTTCTATTGCTGATTGACTGTAGCAATGAGTTCCAATATGAGGCACATGTTTCGCCATGTTGAAATATCTTTAAGGAAATTAAGAAGCCATAGTAGACCTTGCAACACACTTCTGCTTTGAAGTTCTCCAATAAATTGCCACTCCACCAAGAGTGGATACATACCACTCGTTGATTTGGAGTATCTTGAGTCAGAGATGCAATTGATCCTCTCCAGAATTACTGCTAAAGCGACTGAGTTTTCTATAAGTTACGAGTATCTCAATTAAACTCTTACTATTTTAGTATAACACGCAGTTATAAGGATTGGTCTACAATGTTTTAAACATAAGCATGAACTCATAATTCATGAGTCATCAGTCCTTAATATGTCAATTCAATACTAACTGTAGTTTGAACAAAAAAAATTATTTTTCTTGAGCTAACGAGTTTATGTCAATTTATAATTGACGTAGCTATGTAAATATAATATAGTCGGTGATAAATTACTTCACAATATATATCACACTAGACGTTTTGAAAATGAACATATTTCACGTTTGTGAGATACCGCCACAATTCTTAGTTTTCAGTTCATTTTCATGTCTTACATAGGGTAACACTACTCATATTTTCAATATTCACAACTCCATTTCTTCAAACAATGTAAAAAAACACACAACTCCTTGTAAATATAACTTGTTCTACCAGTTTAACTCGTATGGTAGTCAAATAGTTACTCTTTTGGCTAATCTCCACTAATAGAGTATTATGTTATCTCTACAAGATAATGAATGTTATCCATGGATCATTCCATCAAAAAGTTGGAGTTAAATCAAATTTTACTACTTCATGTGCCTAATAAAATTGTAACTCCATAATCACTTGATTTAATTTATCAAGGGTGATGATTCTTACCAAGCAAAAAGTTATTCTTACAAACCCTCTAACTTCATTTGTATAGTGACTTTGTACGAATAATTTTTTGATTTGTAAGAATCCCTACCCTTTATCAAATATCAATGAGTTTTGAATTGTACAATATATACTGTTATTTCGTAAACAAATTATAAGTACTATAAAACTCCTGATTTTGGTTATACTAAATTGCTTATCCACAATTTCTTGAAAACTCTTGAATTTTCATGAGTGCTTGAAAATTCTTGGACCGTTGTATAATTGAAAACCAATTACAACATCAAAATTCTTGGAATGTAAACTTTCACAAGGCACACTACATATTCAAGTTATCTTAACCAAACCCTTGAATAAATTTTTTAATTCAGACTTTGAACTAATGGTTAGCACGATTGTACTTTGAGAACATAGAAAATGGAGGATCATATTTTCTCATTCGATCGTTATGAATGACTTAATCTTTTAAATCAATTCATTTTCTACCTCGAACTTGTATTGTTTGAAAGTGTCTAATGCCTAATCTCGACTATGCAATAAATATAGAAACTTAGTGAATGCTTCGTTTCATTTCGTGCTTTTAAATCACATATGTCGGTGATATTAATTCGGATGCCTCATTATATTCGAACCGAAATGGTTTCTTTGTTAGCAGACCTCGGCGCACATTTCAAACTTGTGATCCGAGTTAAGTGCGCTTTTGGGACGATTGCCCAATTTCATTAGTTTTCGAGTTGACAGGAAATCAACATGACACAATCAATTATAAAACGATAAAATAATTAAAGAATTCGACAAATGGTTAAATAGCGCTTTCTTATTCATAGTTGGAAACAAAAGTCAATGTATTTGATACGGGTCAACGGTATCGTACGAGTCAACCGTATCATCAACAATATTAGTTTATTATATGCTAAATTATTATTGTTATTAGTTAGTTATTTATTTCATTATTTTAATTAGTTAATTACTTAATTAGTTAGTAGACCGGGCCGACTCCGTTAGGTCAAGTTATCTAGTTAGGGTTAGTGTTTTTCTATTTAAACATTGTAATCGTTCGTTTTACGCATCTTGGAATAATAATTATTTTCTTGAGTTATTTCAGTTTATTTTGTTTATTTTCGTAACGTAGTTTTAGTTTATACCGTAGCCTCTTGAATCGCTACACGGGAGATTGCAGCTTCTCCCAACAGCTTCACAAACGATAGTGATACGTATCAACTGGTGCTTTCATTGACTTTTCACCAATCAACTGGTGAAATCATAACTGAGAATGCTTTCTCTCTCTAGAAGCTGGGTCACCTGACCTCTCTCCACCTTCCTCACTTGTCTCCACCGTTTCCCAACCCATTCCCACTCCCAACCCCATATCCATTTCCCAATTCTTCACACTTCCCATCCCTCTCCTCACGCCTACTCTGTTCCCAACATCAACACCCTTTACCTCATCTCATCTCCATGGCTCTACCAAATCAACCTTCCGACCATTATTTGATCCAATCTTCGTATCAGCCGTCTTCTTATCATCCCAACTTCATTCATCATAAAGAGCTGATCGATTACCCCACACCGGACCTGCACTCCTTTGTTCCTAAAAGAATGAAGCTTGAAAAGTGTGTGGTCGCTTTCTTTGTCGACTATATAGTCTGGGATACCAAAACAATCGCAGTTGCGATCCAAAAATTCTGGAAGCTTGCAGGTAAAGTTATGGTTAAGCTTATGAACGACCATATGTTCCTGATGGAGCCAGAGAACGAGGATGACCTCGAGGACTTAGTACGGGGAAGTCCTAGGAATATCCTTGGCTCTTTTGTTGTGATGAAAAGGTGGATTCCAAACACAGTTTTTAATGACGACCACTTCGTGATGAACGAACTCTGGGTCGACATTAGAGGTATTCCAATGGAATACATCAACAACACACTCATCCAAGGGCTCGGTAAAAAGATTGGCGAAGTCGTTGATTTTGAGATGGCCGATGAAGAGGTTGTATGGCCTTCTTTCGAACTCAATGATGAAGAGGAGAGTACCATGCAGACAGTCCAAGGTCCTGTGGATGAGAAACATCTCGACAAAATGCGTGTGAAGGTTCGTTTGAATATCTTCAACACTCTTATCCCGGGGGTGAGCTTCCAGCTTGATAATGGAGAGAAGCTCACGGCACTCTTCAGCTACGCACGTATTTTCCGGGTCTGCTTCAGATGTGGAAGTGTCGGCCATTCCGAATCGAAATGTAGATACACCCTTACCAGTGCTTTTAATCGCTACAAGGAGCGTCTTGATCTAGCAAGACAAGATGATGGCTTTAATACTGTGTCCTACATCGACCAACCTTTGTTCACTAGGGCACTACGTGGAATGACCAATTCAAACATCAATCGTACCACAAGGATTCGAGTTGCATGGGACCGTCCAACCGGCCGGATTACAGAGAAAAAGGGGGATCATGGAGCTTGGTTTATTTTCTTTGAAAGGACAAATGAGAGGCACGTTCGATCATCTCAAGCTCGCATGTCTGTTATTCCACAACGCTTGAACCTTCAGCGTCTCTTTGAAGCAGTTGACCGTCAAGTTGGAGATAACAATGGACTACAAGATAACGCCAACAATGGACCTCTGATAATTGAAGGTGGACCTTCCAACATGTCTCAAGCAGCCCCGGCGGCAAAACTTTCGGCGGACATGGACAAGGTTCAAGATGACTGTAGTGGGGAAAGAGATGTCAAAAGGAAAAAGGTCATGACTAATCTGTTTGGAGATTCTTCCTCCTCTGAGAAAGAATCTAAGCATTTCTTCAAAGGTGAAAACTTCATTCAACTGAAATACGGGATTGCGAAGATGAAGTACGAATGGGTCAGCCAGAACGTTGAAAAAGGAGAAGAAGCTACGGGCAAACCAAACTTCATCACAATATCTGATTCCCATTCGACGGAACCAGATGAAGTGAAAGACAAAAACGGCGATCTGTGGATTAGGGTTACAAGTAACACAGAAGAAGGAGAGCAAGAACAACCCCAATCTGAATCGACTGCCGAGAAGGAAGATTTGCTCGATGCTTACGAGCTCATCAGGAGTAAGATGCGAAAAATCGATGAGAATGGCAATAAAGCTGTGACGACGGCGATGGTGGAGGCCTCCGGAGTAGGGGTTTTTTCCGGTAACCAGGCGGGACGTGACAAGAGCGCGTGGGAGCGTGAAACTGCATCGGAACCTGGTGCAAACACGAAGCGTGCAAGAGATGCCCGCACGCAGGAACGGGAGCGCCGCCGAAGCACTGACAAAAGGGTGAACGGTACTTTTAAGAAATTTTCTCTCTCTTTTTATGCAAAAGATGACTACCCTAATTTATTTATTACTAATCTTGCTGAAAAGGCTAGGGTTAAAATGGTTTTAGGATATTTTACACAAGATTTTGCATGTCAACTTTTAACCTTATCCCATCTCTTTTTAGTTAATTGGTTGTTTATTAAAAGTAAGTTGCCTTTCTATGATTTAATTATCCTCCTTTGCATGATTGTGTCTATTTTTTTAATCAACCCCCACCGTGGCCTTCCCTTAGACGTTTGTCAGTTAGGGTGTCTCCCCCAAAAATCTCTTCTGATCCTTTCCCTCTTGTCACAACGATGGGTCCCACACTTTTTTGGGACTGTTTTTCATATCTTTTGTCTTACCCAAAAGGACAAGCACACGATCTGGGGCCTTATTTTATTCTCCACTCTAGCATTAAGCACACCCTTCTTAATGGACCCCTCTATCACTTCTCTACTAAACCAATCCCCAACAGACTCAAAGCCCACTCTTTTTAACTTTTTACTAATCTCATTTGGGCCTTTGAGATGGGGAACTGGTGCTCGATCCTTAAACAGAATCCAACCACTAGCCCGTTTCCTCAAAACCAACCCCTTGACTGCGTTACAACCGATACAACCATCGGTAAGAAATGTAAATCATCCCCCACCCCTAACCCTGATGTTAACACCTCTAAGAGACCTATCTTTTCCCACTCGAAGTTAGGTTGTTTCCCTTTGACGGCTAAGGCTCTCATCCCTTCCAAAAGAAGAGGTCCCGGTAACCGCTACGGCTTCGACGAGGAATTTCGAGCCCTCTTAGCCAAGGAGGATTTGGATTCTCCTCCACCCTCTCCTAAGACGGACACAAAAACTTCTGGATTCAAAAGGCTATTGGACGACATTGTCGACGTCACTTCGAACTTCTCATCTGCTTCAAAGAAGCCTCGGGTCCTTATTCCCTCAACCCCAAAGGAACCTCGTCAATTGTCATAAGGTACATCATCTTTACTCTCTAAGGTTTCCGTGGTTGTCCTAGAACAACCACGACAATCGCCATGATCATCGGTAGCTGGAACTGCAGAGGTTTGGGTCACCCCCTGTCAGTTCATTCAGCTCATAAATTGACCATTGACCATAAGCTGTCCATTCTTTTTCTTACAGAAACAAAATGCTCAACCTTAGAAAGTAGTGTCCTCTTAAAATTTTGGGGCTTTTCCTCAACCTGTGGGGTTAATTCCACAGGCATGGCCGGAGGTCAATGCCTTGGATGGAAAAGCCACGTTAACGTCACCCCTATGATTGCTTCAAAAAATCTCATCCTTTGCTCTGTCTCTTGTAACCTTGGTTCATTTTACTTGGCTTGTATTTACGGTTCACGCTACTGGACCAATCAAAGATAATAATTTCAAACCCTAACCCTATTTGTTCTATAGAACCAACAATGAAGCAGCAAATATTACATAATAAACTCATAATTCAATATCAGAGAGTTATGATTATGAGCTTAGGTTAGGGTATGAGAGGGACCTGTTTGACGGCTTCGGCGATCTCAGGGCCGATTCCGTCACCGGGGAAGAGGGTAGCGCGGATCAGATCGGATCCGGAGGCGGCGGAGGAGAGGCTGCGAGTAATCGACGGCAAAAACGCCGATGAGACGGAGGATTGGGCTGAGAAGATTTCGCTGCGGAGGACGCGTCTGAGGATTTGGGAGGCCATGGACGAATCGCTGACCAAACGAAAGCTTTTTGCAGACGAAATAACACGACAAGGAGAGGGAGGGGAGAGAGGGGGAGGGAATAAAGTAGCAGCGGTGGTGGTGCTAAATTGCTAATTATCGAATAAACTATAAAAAAAAAAAAAAAATTATCGAATAATAATGCTAGCTTTATATTTATTTATTTAATAAATCAATTAATTAAATAATTCCGATTTATTCATTTATATTTAGTATATAATAAGAGATTGATTTGAATTTTTCTTTTTAACATTTAGCTCAAGGAATTAAAAATTTACTGGTGGAAATATGGATAAAATTTTCATTACCGTATAAGTATTCGTGGGGCGAGTCGGACGGGTGATAATTATATTTCCTACCCAACCCAGCTATCTCGGGTCGAAAACTTCCCTACCCAAATCTAACTAAGTAACCCATAATGGGCTCGTTTGGATTTGCTAGTTTGGTTAACCCCAGCTGAACTTCAACCTGTCTTGAGGTCTGGGTGTGGCCGTGAAGGGGTCGGTGCCCGAGTGGGGAATTCCAGTCGCCGGGTGATTTTTTAGGTGCCCTGGTGAAGGTGGTAGGAGTGTGGGTTTTATTATCTGGTGTGTTGTGAGTATTGGTGAAGAGATAAGAGAGACAAATGGAGTGGGGTGGACGGAGTGAGAGAGAGGGGACAACATGTGGGTGGTGAGAAAAGGTGCCCGTGTGTGACTTTTGTGGGGTGTAGTTGTGAAGTTAAGTGTACAAAAAATACATCTACGCACTATTTGTACGAAATGAATAAAAAAAGTGAAATAATAAATTGTCGGGCACCGTCTGCTATTTCCGGTGTCCGACTGACGAATTTTTCAATGCAAGAAAAGGCCGGTGGATGGCTATTTATCACCCAGTCACGAAGAATATTCCTAATCGTAACTATTTAATCCAAACACAAGGGGGTTATGGTTATCCATAACCAGAGAACCGTTAAATCCAGACAGCCCCAATGATGGGTCTAGTTGGTTTGAGCCTAAAATTATTATAATAGTTCCCGACATCTCAATCCAACACCATGGCCCAATTGAAGGAGTATGGTGACAGGTACGTGCTAGTTCGAACCACGGTTAGGTCATCCCTCAACAAAATTGCTACACCAGAAGAGTTTGCCCTTAAGAGAGATATATACACAACCTCTCTATTCAAGTTTAATGTGGAACTTCTTTACTTTTTCAGTTGAAAAATGTCAAATTTGAACGTCTCATTTTTCGTTCAACAATCAATGCTTTTGACAGGTGAGATTGTGAACTAATCTCTTACTTGTATAGTTTACTAGTATGAGTTTATTCGTGAGCTCTCAAATTAACTCTCTTGAACTCGGATCTAAAGTCGTCAATAGTATTTTTTCCAACAATTCCCACGTACATGACAAATTGGCGTTGAAGCCAAAGTGTTAATTTGTATTGTGGGTACAATTCTCTATGTTGGTATAAATTGCCTAAAGAAAGGTACCCATCTAGACCTTGAACCTTTCAATTAGTGAGATATTATAGGGTATACTAGCTAGTTAATATGTGTAGTGATTTGAGCTGGTTTTTTTTTGTCATGTCGTATACCTTGTTGATAGTAACCACACAATTAATTTCCATAACATAGTTGGTTCTCATGATTGCGTTCGTTTTGGTCATGAAATATTTTGTTTGGTTTTCATGAGTAGTCTTAGAAGAGTAACCTCGTCATCCTCCTAAAGTTGGCCCCAGTTCCTTCTCACATAAGTAAGACACATTGTAGGGTATCTACCCATACTCATCTTAACATTTGATCTCACAATTAAAAGCATAACTTAGCTTGGTCCTATCATTTGTCGTCCTAGGTATGGGATTGAAAAATAGTAATCTAAAGAGGCTAAACAAAGAATTTAATTGTGGAATAATAATAATAATAATAATAATAATAATAATAATAATAATAAATATATTAATTAAAAAAATAAAGTTTGTCAAAATATAGTAATTATAGACAAGAACTCCTTTTAGAATTTTAGAAATTTATAAGTTGTATTCGTATATAAAGACGCGGGAAATTATATGTGTTATTATATATATTTACGCGTGTATGACCACCGCAAAGTTAGTGTGTGAAACACACCTAATCACCCTAAAACTTGGTGTGTCAACCACACCTTATAACTCCTCCTAACTTCATCTTCTACTTCTTCTTATCTCCTTCGGAGATTTTTCTCACCGCCACAAAAATCACCATCACCGCCTCCAACATCATTATTCACCCTCCTTTTTGTCTCCTTATAAAATGAGTCATCAAATGCAATCATCACCACCTGCCTATTTATCATTTCTTCACCTTCACCTTCTTCTTCACCTTCTTCCCGCAACCACGCCGACCACACCACCGGAGCATCACCACCACCACCCATCACCATCTCCTCTCTAACTCGTTGTTTCTCTCTCTCTCTGTCTCACTCTCCCTGCTTTGTTCAGAAACAGAGCAACAGCAGCAACAACCAGCAGCAGCAGCGGCAAGCTGCCGTCACCGCCGCCGCCGAAGCTCCGACGGCAAGAGACGAGAGCAACCCACTGCTCTCTTACTCCCTTCCTTTCTCCACCCTTTAATCTATGTCACATCCTACTCTCTGTCCCAAAATAGAGACAAAAACAGCAACCAAAAGCCACCAAAAACAAAGCAGAGGAACGCCACCACCGTCGGCCACCATTGTTGCCGACGGGAAGCTTGGCCCAAACAACCCAGTGACACCCACCTACCAAAATCACCACAAAACGACTCCTAGAGCTCCCAGGAGACGAAACCAGGTCCCAACCGGAGCTAGGAGGTCCTCCATCGTCGGCGACGAAGAGCACCGTCGAGACTCACCGTCGGCGAACTCGTAAAGCTTCGTTTCTTAACCGATTTCGGCCATTCTTGGCCTAGGTATGCTCTAAATCTCGCCGTGATTTCATTCAAGCAATCAAAATCGTATATCGTATGCTTGATTCCATGTTTAGCTTGTTAAATTTGATGATTATGTAAAAGGGGATTAAAGTGTCTTTTCCCCAAACTGTTTATAGCATGCAGTTATATTAAGGGGGTAGCTGTTTGTAATTGTGAGAACGTAGTGGGTAGTATTGCATATTAAATCAACTGCCATGTGAGTAGAATGGGGGATCCTGCTGTCTTTTGACATAACTGGTGGGGTTATAAGTGTAGTTTATATAAACGTTATATTATTCGCGAAAATTAAAAATAATATTTTTGGGTTAAAAGTATTTTTCAAAAATAATAGTTTTCGTCCCGATCCCGGAAAAGTGATTCGGGTAACGAATTAGTATACGAGTCGCTCGTTAAAAATTAAACGAGTAATATTTTATTAAAAACTAAGCAAACATTGCGTTTAATTGTTTAACTTTAAATTTGGTTGTTTGAAGACTCATAAAAATGACTTTTTCGAGCTTATAAATATCGTTGCATCATTGCAAGTATTTAGAAGTGATTTTTCATAAAAATCCAATATCGTTTAGTTGTTAATATTAATATTTACTTTATGTAAAAATACAAATTACTATTAATTTTTACTAGTATTTTATAAAAATAGTTCCTACAAATAAATGAGACTTTTGTAACATAAAATTTAATAACTCTGCAAATAACACTCGTTGTTTAACAATTTTGCTAATAAGGAAATATAACTAAATAAAGAAACGCTGAGAAGTTAATACGCGAAATTCGGGCTAGTTTAAGAATTATTAAATAGGATTCTTAATAAGACCCGTAGAATTATACAGAGTTGTGACGATTTAGAAGCTCCGATTTGTAGGTAACGGATTCGTAAGCAACGACGACAAGTATGACGTTTTGACGCTACGGAATCGAGGTAAGTAAATATGCCTACCCTAGCGTGCTTAGCTCCTGTTTCGTGTCAGATCATGATTTTAATAGTTGTCTCAAAATATATTTTTGAGTTACGTGTTATTTGTGATTTATTTACATGTTGAAGATGTTGACTTGCTTTAAACCATCACACGAAGAATAATAACTCGTAAATAACGTAAAGTGGAAATAGTTGTGCGGGAGAAGCTTATTATTGTCGGGTTGACTTATGTCACTCGGCCTGTGATTATTATTGTCGAGTTGACTTATGTCACTCGGCCTGTGATTATTATTGTCGAGTTGACTTCTGTCACTCGGCCTGTGATTATTATTGTCGGGATGACTTTTGTCACTCGGCCTGTGATTATTATTGTCATGTTGACTTCGGTCACTCGGCCTGTGTATTTTAATCCGGTCGCAACCTGCCGGATCGCTCCATGTACTCACCTCTCTGACCGCAAGAAGTCTTAGGGGGCTGTCGACAGTTAAGGTCATGGTTGCTAGTGATGGTATAGTTGTTCCTTCCCCGTATCAACAAAGTTAAAATATTGGTTGCTCTGAGAAAGGGTGTTTATGGAAATGAATGAATAAGAGATTGGGATTAACATTCCCCGTTGGAGACTCAAGAAAGGAAATTGAGATTACAAGGACTTTATTCAAGCTTTCGCTCTATATTCAAGTTTACTCTGGTTTTCGTCTTTACAATTTTGGTGTGATTTGATTATTTTCCTCTTACTACTGTTTTGAGAATAAAACATGCCTCATAATCTGTTTACGAGCTAGTGTATTTATTTACTCAGCATTTCCCAGCTGACTTTAGAAACTGCGGTTCCGTTTTCTTTCCCACCGCAGGATTAGAGGAAGATGACTATGGTATGGACGGGTATGAGACTCACTGAGGAGGTCCCGTTGCGTGTTGTAACATAATGTAAGATTAATGTATAATAGAGGCGTACGAAGACTTGACAAGTACTGTAATGTTTAATAGTATGTAATATAAATGTTGGGATGTTGTGCTGTTGATTATCCGCCGTTACTTTGAGCATCGACATCCTGGTTCGCCCAAGCCGGATAAAGGGGGTTGTTGCAATAAACCTTTAGTCAGCGGATTCGTTTTTCTTTTGACTTACACAATCGATCGATTTTATTCCTCGAGAAAAGTTGTCAAATGGTATTATGTCTCTGGCGCATGTGTCTAGACTTACCATTATACATACTTTCTTTGCGCTATTCCTATTGTCGATTGACTGTCACAATGAATGCAAATAGGAGGGAAAAATTTCGGCCATTTGAAATACCTTCGAGCAAATTGTAAAGTCATAGTAGACCATGCAACACACGTCTGTTTTGAAGTTTTCCAACAAAATTGCGGCTCCACCGAGAGTGAATACATATCCACTCGTCGATTTGGAGTCTCTTGAGTCAAATATTCAATTAATCATCTCCATAATTAATGGTAAAGCGACTAAGCCTTTCATAAGATAAGAGGGATCTCAATTAAACTCTTACTGTTTTAGTATAACACACATTTATAACTATTGGTCTACAATGCTTTATACACAAGCATGAACTCATAATTCATGAGTCATCATGCCTTAAGATGTCCATTAAATACTAACTGTAGTTTGGGAAAGAATCATTATTTTTCTTGAACTAACGAGTTTACGTCAATTTATAATTGACATGGCTACCTAAATATAATATAGTCGGTGATAAATTACTTCACAATATTTACCACACTTGACATATTGAGAATGAACATATTTTACCTTTGTGAGATACCCCCACAGTTTATAATTAATTTTCATATCTTACATAGGATAACACTATCATATTTCCAATATTTACAACTCCTTGTAAATACGGTTTTTTCTACCAACTTAACTCGTATGGTAGTCAAACAGTTATTCTTTTGAATCATCTCCACTTATAGCGAACTAGGGTGGACCCCGTGCCTTTGGCACTAAATTTTTTGTTTGGCTTCATCTACTTTTCATTCCCAACTCTTGGATCTAAACTTGATCTAACAGCCATTAAGAGGCCAACATTATTGAGATGAACATTAGATGCCCCCCCCTCCCCCCTTCCTTAGTGTATAGATTCTATTATCTCTAAAAAATATGAATTTTATTCATGAACTATTTCGTAAAAAGAATTGAGTTAAAACAAATTCTACTGCTTTATGTTTCCTACATAAATATAAACTCCATAATCACTTGATTTAATTTACTAAATATTCACGAGTTTTGAATTGTACAAAATATAATGCTATTTCGTAAATAAATAATAAGTACTATAAAATTCATGAGTTGCGTACTAAATTGCATACCACGAGTACCTGAAAACTCTTAGATTTTCATTATTACTTGAAAACTCTTGAACCGTTGTATAATTGAAATCAATTACAACAGCAAAGCTCTTGGAATGTAAACTTTTACAAGACACACAACAAATTCAGGTTATCTTTACCGAAACTCTTGAATGATTATTTAAAATTGAGCCTCTGAATATATATCCACACTTTAAACTAATGGCTAGCACGCTTCGTACGTGAGAACATAAAAAATGGAGAATCATATATTTCTCCTTCAATCGCTACGAATGGCTTAACCTCTTAACTAAGTTCATTTTCTACCCCGGACTTGAATTGATCGAAAGCGTCTAATGCATAATCTCGACTATGCAATAAATATCGATACTTAGTGAATACTTCAGTCTACTTCGTGTATTAGATCACATGTGTCGGTTAATTAATTCGAATGTCTCATTGTTTTCGAACCGAAATGGTTTCCTTGTTAGTTTACCTCGGCGCATGTTTCGCACTTGTGATCCAAGTTAATTGCGCTTTTGGGACGATTTCCCAATCTTATTAGTTTTTGAGTTGACTAGAAATTAACATGACCCAATCATTTATGTCAAAATAAAAAAATTGAAGATTTCGACAAATAGTTAAATAGCGCTTTCTTTTTCATAATCATAAATAAAGTCAATATATTGAGCTTAGACTCATCCTTAAGGTATCCCATTCTTTTCTAAAATTTTGACAAGCTTGAACATCCATTGAATGTGTTTTTCCTCTTCGAACAATCATTCATCTTATGGCATACTTTTTCACACTTGATGTAACACCCCTTGGTTTCCAGACTTTCCGTTCCGGACCGGAGAGCCCGGGTGAGAGCTACTACATATGAAATGGCGGAAATCGAGAACAAACACTGCCATAGATATATATTACATACGATAAAAGTTTCACACATCGTTTTAAAATATTATTACACAAAGTGAAGAGTCTAAGAGTTCGATTTACTAGACATGCTGATAAAACTAGGTGAGTCCGTGTTTTCCCCGTCCTAAGCCAAGCCTTCTCCATCTAGACCTGCGGTGGGAATTAAAACAGGAACCGCAGTTTCTAAAGTCAGCAATGAAATACTGAATGAGTAACACCCAAGCACGTAAATCGGGAACGAGGTATTTTAACTCAAGTAACAAAAATAAATGGACGAAGAGTAAATATTTCACAAGTATTTAACTTTAAATGGAAATACAGCGGAAGTAAAAGACAGTGTAATAGTAAGACATTCCCGAGTTCTCGTAAGTTTTCAGAAAATCTCCAATAATCACAATTAAATCCATATCCAATATCCAAACCAGTCAATCTCAATATTTCCAATTCCATTAATATCCATAATCCAAACCATTTAATCTCAATATTTCCATTTCCATTAATATCCAATATCCAAACCATAAAATCCATTAGTTGATGCGGGGAAGAATAATCCATCACAAGCATCCAAGACCTTAAGTGCCGGCACCCCCCAAAGACTTCTTGCGGCCAGAGAGGTGAGTACATGGAGCGACCCGGCAGGTTGCGACCGGGTTAAAGTACACAGGCCGAGTGGACAAAGGCAACACGACAATAATAATCACAGGCCGAGTGGACGAAGCCAACACGATAATAATAATCACAGGCCGAGTGGCTAAAGCCAACATGACAATAATAATAAGTTTTCCCCGCACAACTCTTTCCACTTTACGTTATTACGCGTTATTTTTTTCACGTGTCAATTTCAAAGAAAATATCGCATCACAATCCAAATTTCGAGTAAAGCATGTATGTCATAAAATACATTTTGAGACAAATTATAAAATCATATTTCGACACGAAAGAAGCTGGGCGCGCCAGACTTGGCATGTTTACTCACCTTGATAATACGGCAAATATCACGTCGGCTTTCACAGGTAGACGTAACCTTCGTCTATAAACTCGTCACCTACAGTTGTAATTTCTAAATCAATCACAAGTCCAAGTATGATTTGTGAAATGCTAAATTCCTAACAAGTCTCATTTTCCCATAACCCATTAATTTATATAATAAACCGGCGACGTAAGTAACATCTATATGTATACTTATTTATTTATTATTTATTTATTTTCCTTATAGAAATATCACTACTTATATAAAGAAGATCTTTAAAATTATTAAGTAAGAAATCACATATTAAATTTACACTCTCATAATTAGAAAATATTAATTTATTATACAACACATTTATTTGTAAGCGACTACAAAAGTTTAATTCTAACTAATTTAATTATAGCTAATTATTTATTGGGAAATACACATTCTATAAAAGAATTAGATTCATAAATTGGATTCACCAAAAATATTTATTCTAAGAAAATAAGTGTTTAGTCATACATAATTATAGCTTCATTTTGGAGAAATAATTTCTAATATCTACAAATAATAATCAAGTTTTATCTATTTATAAATAAAGGAGTTTTCTTAAAAGTTATTTTCCTATTTAACTTCCTAACTTATTTTGTGTTAGCAATATTAAGCAAATAACATATTTTACTCAAAACACTAGTTTATAAGCACTTAAAAAATATTTATTTAACAACATATATTTTTAGTTTGCTTATTTTCCAAGAGAATCAACAATATTGTATATTAAATAACTCCTACATAGTTTTAAATAGCCAATTTTTATTTTACATAATTAAAATATTATTTAGAAATGTTAGGAAATAATTTTTATCTAAAAAAAATAGCATGTTTGATTTTATAATTTATATGCAGTTTATATGAACAATAACTGAAACCCCCAAGTTCTGATAAAAGACACACAATGACCCCCTACTAGCAAATAACAGTTGGGTATGTGACAGATTATACCCTTAGAGTTTCTGAAACTACACTTTAACCCCTATTTCAAGAACACATAACACCCAATCGATCCAAGTTCGGATTTAGCCATTAAAATTGCAGTTTGATTATCAAAAACGAATCATAGGAGGATTTAGAAGTTACCCACACCAAAAATCGCGAAAAACGGTTGAGAATTGGGTCCGATTGAGGTTGCCGTCGAGGTGGCCGGAGGTGATGAACGATTCCGGCGACTGAGGCTTTCTTGGCTTCGATTGGCAGCGGTTAAAGCTTCATCGGACCTCTGGGAGTTGATTAGGATCGATTCGAGGGAGTGGGTATCGTCGGATAGCTCGGTTCGAGCTTCTCGCCGGCGTTAATGGAGGTCGCCGGAGTTGTGGCGGCTCTGGGTTGTTTATGCAGCGGTTCACTGCTATTGTTGCTTCCCCTTGGCTCGAAACAGAGAGGGGAGAGAATGGAGAGTCGAAACAGAGGGGGAGAATAGAGGTGCAGATGGTGGTGGCGGTCGTTCTTGGCGTCGGGGACTTCGCCGGATACGGCAGCGGCCCTGTGCCGCTGCTGCTTCTGCTGGGGGTTTTCGCCGGCTAATCCAGAGAAGAGAGGGAGATAGACAGATATACCAAGTGGTAGTGAGGGAGAGATTGATGTGGTTGGTGGTGGTGGCGTCACCGACGGGGAGGCAGCAGCTTTGCCGCTGCTGCTGCTTCCTCTGTTTTCGTCGGGCAGAACAGGGGAGAGGGAGAGGGAGACAGAAGGAGGCAGAGAGGTGGAGGATGAAGTGGTGGTGGCAGTGGGGGTGTTGCCGGTGGTGATGGTGTTTGGTGGATCTCCCGACGGTGGCAGCGGCGGTGGTGGCTTGGCCGCTGCCCACTGCTGCTGCTGCTGTACTATGGCAGAGAGAGAGAGAGGTGATATAGAGGGAGAAGAGAGCAGTGGTGGAGGAGGTGGTGGTCTCGGGGGTGATGGTGTCGGGTGTGTGTGTTTCCCGACGAGAGAAGAGAGGAAGAAATAGAGGGAGAAGGAAGTGAGGGAGAAAGAGACGGGGAGAGAGAGAGAGCATTAAAAAAATGAAAAAAATGGTTGGGGAACACAATTGCTCAACCCGTTGGGTAATGGGAAGATTTTTTTTATTGACTATTTACCTACTAGGCTATTTAGCTTTTGTTAAATACAACTTCCACCCCATTTAATAACGATCTAATGTATTCTAAAAATACAGTTATCTCCCCACTAGCTAAATATTTCAAAAAAAATAACTGTTTAAACTTTATGAAAAAGTAATTAATTATATACTAAAGATACGGGGTATTACACTTGAAGCATTTGTCGATGAATTTCCTAGATCCATTTCCAGCCTTTCCTCTGAGACTGTTCCTTGATTTTCCTCCACGATGTGTGTAACACTCCCAAAGTTTTCATTACGGAAAGTCTGGGCGTGCCCTTCTCATGGAGAGTTACCCACAATGGTCGGGAAAATGATCTTTGCTTCGGATTCAGACTAAACATAATTTAATACATAAAAGCGTTCACGAGCCTCGTTCAGAGTTATGACAAACCAATATCTTACAAATAGCGGAAATAGTGGAATTACTATATTTATCTAGATGATGATTGCACTAGTAGTAGACGTCCTTATGTCCAGTGTATGCCTCTCCTGTGGTGGTTTTATAAAACAAGGACACTACAGTTGAAAAGTCATTGAAAACCGAGTGAGAACGTATCACAACGCATAAACAATAATAAGGCACAAAAAGTGATTTAAAGTTCATTTATTTCGAAAATCAATTTAATCATTTAATCGGGATGATACATAACCAATAATCGTATCCATTGTGGACGGCGAAATAATTCGCTTGTCTGAATCAATTCCACCTCAGTAAATAGACCTTAAGTGTCGACACCACCTACGAGGTAAATTGTTGTCCCAAGAGAGTAGTACTAGAGCCTTACCATATGCTAATGTGCCTCAGGGGTACTCATAAAGTCACCTTCGACTCATGTCCCAAACTTTGCTTGGTCAAACCATATTAAGTCCCAAAGCTTTGCTTGGTCAACCATATAAAGTTCTCAAAATATTGAGTTTGAACCTGTAAGAGTATGAAGATCAATTAACGAAATGACATATTTAGTAAACACAGGTGATGAGTAAGCATGCGTTTAAAACATTTAATATACAAGTCAAAGCAGGTAAATGCATTATAGTTAAACTCGCGTTTTGAAGAGTAAGGGTTGAGCCTACGAACTCACCTACACGTTCTGGCTGGGATTCAAGTGTACTCTACCTATAAAAAAAATTGTGTATAAAATATAGGTAGAGTAGTATTTGTACACATACCCCTCAAGATAGTCAAATTCTCAAAAACAAGTTGTTGCTAGTTTCTTAAAAGACACTTATACCCCCATTACAAAACATTATTTGTTCAACTTTTCCGATTTCGACAAAAATGACGAGTGTGGTTCCCGAACAATAATTATCATTTTTATGTAACCATATATGGACGGTAGTCTCAAACTCTGCTCTTTTTAGAACGTTTAATTGCTAAAAAATTAACTAATTTTTTTTGAAAGACAACGACTACCCCAAAACATGAAACAATTAGCTATGACGATTTCTAACATTTCGTTTTCGACCAAATTAACATGGATGACTCTTGAGACATGTATGAGCATGAATACACAAGAATATATTGAATGTGAAGTAAGGTAAGAAAGTTCTACCAATTTTTCGCTAAGGTGAGCGGTGAAATGGAATGAGCTATTGGGACCTCGTGAGTGATTGCGGATGGTTGTAAAAGAGTCTCTGGAGTGTCACGGGATGAGTGGTAGTAACCGTGACTCAAATGGTGGTTGTTTGTGGTGTTGGTAACAAAGTGATTATGTAGTGCTCTCGGGGAAATCACCAAAGCTTGTTGGCTATGGAGTTTTCGGCGAGGTGAACGAGCTTGCGTTGGTGGAGGTGGTGTTGGTGTTGGAGATGGAAGAGTTGGTGATGGCAGTGAGGATGACGGTGGTGGCTATGGCTTGTTGGTTTTGCCGTGAAGAAGGCATGGAGTCTGTGAGATATTTATAGGTAGGAAAATAATGAAAAGAATAGGAACAAATGTAAAGAGTTGTCAAAAGGGTGAAAGGTGAATTTGTTTTCACCTGGACAGATCCAATTTGTAGGGAATTAAATTTTTGACTACATTTTCTTTGATGCAGTTGGGTAATGAAAATTCTTACCGACATGTGGTAAATAATTGGGTGTGATGATTGTGCCATAATAATAGGCACATCGTGATAAAAGTCGCCACGAAAAATATGTGATACTATAATAGTGTCCATGTTATCAAATATTAGTGTGATAGACATATAGTACGATGTTATTTTTATTAAAACTTAGCCACATAAAAATAGCATCACATAATATTAAGGTTGAGATGTCAGTTTACACTATATATTACCATAAAACATGTATATTTATTCTTAAAATACGTAATTAAATTTTGGATTGTTTCAATGTGTGCCCTTGACTGATAGCTAGTCGACGGCTTGCCATCAGCGAGGCAATTTTCTTCTTCAACTCTAAGGCGGACAATGAGCTCTTCCATTGTTATATCATCTTGCTCGTGCTTCAAGTAAGTTTTGTAATTTTCCAAGTGGGGCGGAAGAAGAGGGGGGGGGGGGGTAAACTCATGTATCGATATGTTTACAAAAGATTTCATCATTAATAATACATTGAAATTTCTGACTCTCTTTAAAATTTATCATTCTACACTCATTGATTCAATCAGTCCGATGAGATTTGCAGTTGCTGGAGTTTCGTTGAATTTCTCAACCGTTAGATTTACGATATTCAACTACTACTTCCATAATAAAAATGCAATCAATAATTTGACAAGTAAAATAAATAAATAATACAGAATAATTATGTGTGTCTGCAAAAAATATCAGATTAAAATATGACGAGAATAATGACGTAATATGAAACAAAAAATGCAAACTGTTTGCAAAATTATCATATGAAAAACTTGCCCGAGAAAATATTGGCAAAATATTAAATAGATAAATTTCTGACAAAATATTATAGAAATGAGGTTTAATAAATGAAATTTCTGCCAGAAAAAGTATTTAAATTATTAACAAATAAAATTTTGATGGACTGAACAAATAAAAATAATGGCAGCAGTTTAAAAGATGAATTCTGTGCAGAAATATCTGACTAGACGGATAAAATTTGGACTAATATAAAATTTACAAGTTCAAATATGTACAAACAAAATAAACATATGAAATTTGCATAGAATATTAGAAAAATGAAATATGTACATATATATTAAAAAGATGAAATCTGTACAGAAATAACCAGATGGAATTCGTAAAAATAAGCATTCGATGAAATAGGTACAAAAACTAACCATATGAAATCTGAACTGAATATTAAACAGATGAAATTTTTACAAAAATTTAAACAGCAAAATTATGTAGATGATATCTGTACAGACAGAGAATTAATTGATAAATCATGTACTGAAAAAAATTAAATAGATGAATACTGCACTGATAATATATGAATTGTGTGCTGGCAGAAAATTAAACACATTTATTTTGCAATGATAACAGATGAATTTTGCACTGGCTGAAAATTAAATAGAACAATCATGTACTGAATAGATGAATTATGTACTAAAATATAAATAAGCAACAATATCAATTTCACATTTTAACACATAAAAATCCCCTACTGGAAAGAAATATGAAACGAGTCTTGCACAATTTTAGAAGATAAAAATTCGTTATTGGTACATGTAGTTGAATATTGTAATGAGAACATAGAACATAGGACATAAATTGTTCTACCAAAACAGTGGCTCTTGTTCAAATAGAGAAAACCATGAATTATGATGACTCTTGTTTCTAATGAGTTTATCTACCCACCATCATCACATAGATTTCTTCTAATGACACCATTATAGGACGGTTATCCATTTGTAAATGAATAGGTTCGAAAGACAGTCTGGTGTGTAGATGATCTCCTTAAAGCAGATTTTGCCTCCATCATTGGTGCTTCGCTGTTTCTCATATGACGGGTGTAGATAGTGCTTTCTGAGCTGACAGATCTTGGCCACGTGGCAATCATCTAGCACACCATATTGTGCTCCACACACACTGGATCACCAGCCGCGCTGATCCATGTGGGGGCTGCGAGACAGGGCCCTCGCATACCACTGCACGGGACTTGTAGGGATTTAGTGGTTTGGAGGCTAGAGTAAGTCCTGTCGCGTGCGAGCCAAGCCCGCGCGCGACCTTTAGTAACTGCTTTTGAGAGATTTATGGCACGAGCTCCATAAACCCGGTCAATCCGGTCAAACCCGGTCAAACCCATAACGGTTCCGGTATTCGCGCATAACGTGCTGTAACGGTCCCTATATATGCGGACGAACGTGCCGTTGTGGTTAAGCTAATTAAGCCGCCATTGATGGGCGCATTAACCACACTATAACGGTTACATTCTCCATTATATATAGGACGTTAACCTTCCCATACAAAGGAGAACACATCAGACATACGCGGAAGCTCTGCCAAACCCCTGTCTCTCTCTCAGACATTACTACTGCCTTACTCTCTCCCTACACACAACCCAACTCTTCCTGTGCTCCGATCCTCTGCTCTCGGTGTACACAGAGTGCTCCCCGCCGGATTCTCTTGTGCATATTTTGGTGAACCCGACGTGAACCTACCATCTCAAGCAACCATGTCTCAGGAGGATGATGTCAGTAACAGATCGCCTTCGACGGAGGCCGCCTCAGGAGAGGAGATTCGCCGTACTCCTACAGCTACCGGTGAAGCTCCGACGCTAGAAGCCTTGGACGCCACCATCCAGAGTCAGGCGAAGGCTCTCAAAGCTCAATCTGCGCAGCTAGAACGGATCATGGCTGTCTTGGGGACTCTTGCTCCAAACCCTGCACCAGCCACCGCCGTCTCTCAGGGAGGAGGAGTCTCCACCACTCAAGGATTGGGAGTGTCAACCACACCACCCAACCCTAATCTGCAAACTCCACCGGCGACTATGCAGCTACCCTCAATTCAGGGGTCAACAGCTCAAATGTTGCCTCTCGCTGCTCATACTCCTCAGCCTCCGGCTTTGGTACCTAATCCGGCCTCACAGTATCCCTTTCCTCCTCCAACGGCAGTCTGGGGTAACGTGAATTAGCAATACGTCCCTAGCCCTCCTGCGGCATATGTGTCGCCTCCGCCTGCGGCAACCCCTCCCCCCGCTGCCGAGGGAAGTACTCCGGAGTGTATGACGTCTCTGCAACGACGCATAAACACTATTCTGGCTCACCAATCGTTTGCGGATGCCATCATCCCGAAGCTCGACAACGATCCGCCTATCCCACGAGAGATCTATCTCATGCCTAACCCTGCTGGGTACAAGGCTCCTAAATGGGATAACTTCGAAGATGTCAATGGGAACGCCCATGAGCATGTCATGCGTTTCATCGATGTGATGGGTCCGTACAGAGCTGATCCCAAACTGCTGATGCGCGAGTTCCCGAAATCCCTGGGGAACGTGGCTTACAAGTGGTATAGGACATTGGAAGCCGGATCCGTGAAGACTTGGGACGACATGGTCCAGAAGTTCTACACCAAGTTCTTCCAGATGGAGGAAAAGGTTACGATGATTCATCTCTCGCGGATGTATCAGAAGCGCGAGGAGGGCGGAATAACTTTCATCAAGAAGTTCAGGGCCAAGTCCTTGGAATGCAAAGATGTGATACTCGAAAGCAGACTCGTAGAGATATGTCTGCAGTGCATGCGAGACGAGTACAAAGGTATGCTTATTAACTTGCAAACGCCTACGTTTTCAAAGCTAATCGAATGCACGAAGAACATCGAGCCTATAGTGGAAAGGCAGAAAAAGAAAAATGCCCTTGAGCGATCCTCGGGCAGTACTACTTTCAAAATCGGGAGATTCAGCTACAAGAGGGGACGCGAGGCCGAAGTGAATACGGTCTCACCCCAAAAGCAGGCGAAGATTGTGAACTTTGATGCACCACCTATGCCATGTTCGGTGGAAGAAGCAAGCGACCTTTGCAGGCAATGGCGTAAGGACGGTGTCCTACCGCCGCTCGAGAAGGCACCCTCCAGGGAGATGGTGAGGGACCCGAAGTGGTGCGAATATCACGGAAAGGTCATGCATCCCACGGCGGACTGCAAGAAGCTCAGAATTGTGTTTAGCCAAAAGATGAAGAATGGCGAACTGATTGTCAGCGATCAAAGGCAGGATGTGCGCAGCAATCCACTCCCTGCCCATGTGGAGCAAGAATCGAAAGGCAAAGAGGTCGCTATGATCTCGATTGTGGATCTTGAAGAGGTCGCAGAGGATGGTCTACCCATCATTGCCGAAATCCATGATGATGAAGACTACAACATAGACACGGAGGACGAACGTGCCGATCGGATGAAGGGGTCGCACGGCTTCAGCAGGTTCTTCGCCGAGATGAATTTCTCAGAAAAATGCCGGACGGAGATGACAAACGCGATCTTAAGGATAGCAGAAGACTACGAGGAGGATCTCGTAGTCTCCAATGGGAAAGTCGTTAGGGCGTCTCGCTCTACAGAAAAGGTCATAACCTTTTCCGTAAGCGACAAGAAGACAGATGCGAGCCACCAGAGGCCTCTGTACGTGACGGCTATCAACAATGGCGTTGAGTTCAAAAGAGCGTTTGTCGACGGAGGAGCAGCAATTAACGTTGTTTCGCTCCATACATTGAAGCTAGCGGGAATTCCAGAGTACAAGATTGTCAAGCGTCCATCTCCGCTGATGGGATTCGGAAGCGACTCCAGAATGACAATAGGATGGATCCGCCTGGGTATCCAGATCGGCAAAATAAAATGCTCAGCGAAATTCTATGTCATAGATGCGGACACTACGTATCACATGATCATAGGTCGAGCCTGGATTCATCGCTTTGATGTTGTCCCTTCAACAGCTCACCAAGTGATGAAAGCCATTTGGAATGACAGAATAGTCGAGATACCAGCTTCGACGAATCCATTCAACATGGATGAAGCGCATCTCAGTGAGGCGGTGTGGTTCACCGAGATGGCAGATGAGCAAAAACCGGGACCATTCAACCCCACTCCTTTGCCCCGATGGGAGGATATCAAAGATCAGTCACCTGCGGGAGTGATGGTGACAAGAGAGGATGCCAAGGAAAATCCGTCTGCGCGAGAAGAGGCGCCGTGAATTGCCTACCAGCGAAAGAGTGTGTACACTCTGAAAAGAATAGCAAAGCATGACCCTGAAGGCAAGGAGATAGAGAGTTTCTACGCCGACGGGAAGAAATGCTATCGCATATGAAGGTGGGCGGGGGTGTCCCCACGCGGGCATGGGGATATCCCTGAGCAAATCAACCAAATTGAGCAGGTTTCGGAGACAGAAAAACCAAAGCCGAGCACTCTAGAAGAGAAACTCAAAGAAGCACCCGAATGCATGGAAGACAAACCCAGACCGCAAAAGCAGGAGCTGAAGGAGGTATTCCTAAGCCCGAGCGAAGAAAAGAGGAGGCCAGTCTTTCTAAGTGCAGACCTCACAAGCGAAGAGGAGGAAAGATTGCTACAACTTTTGACTGAGTACAAGGATGTATTCGCCTGGGAATACGATGAAATGCTTGGCTTGGACACGAGAATCACCATGCATCGGTTGGACGTGATTCCAGGATCCAAGCCGGTAAAGCAGAGCACAAGAAGCTTTAGGCCGGAGCTCAACGTGAAGATTAAGCAGGAGATTGTCAAAATCCTGGATGCCAAATTCATAGAGCCAAATCACCATCCCACATGGCTGGCCAACATTGTGCCAGTGGTAAAGAAGAATGGGAAGCTTCGTATTTGCGTGGATTTCCGGGATCTCAATCGTTTCTGCCCTAAGGACGATTTTCCGCTTCCCAACATCGATTTACTTATTGATTCGACAGCGGGTCATCGCATGTTCAGCTTCATGGACGGCTTCAGTGGGTACAATCAGATCAAGATGGACCCCGAAGATGCACGGAAAACCGCATTCATCACCCCGGTGGGAGTATTCAACTATACGGTGATGCCTTTTGGCCTCAAAAACGCAGGTGCAACCTATCAGCGGGCCATGATGGCCCTGTTCCACGACATGATGCACAAAGAAGTGGAATTCAATGTGGATGATCTAGTTGTCAAATCCAAGGAAGAGGCAGACCATCTGACGGATCCGCGAAAAGTGTTTAACAGATGCAGACGCTTTCAATTGAAGATGAACCCCATGAAGTGCGCATTCGGGGTAACATCAGGGAAGTTCTTGGGATGCGTGGTACATCGCCAAGGAATTGAGCCCGATCCTGCGAAAGTATCAGCTATTACTGGTATGACTCCGCCGCAAAACCAGAGTGCCTTGAAAACCTTCTTGGGAAAGCTATCCTATCTGCGAAGATTCATCCCAGCGATCGCCGAAATCACCTTCTGTTTCAGTGAGATTCTCAAGAAAGATGCTATATACAACTGGACTGCGGAACACGAAGCTGCGTTCGGGAAATTAAAGGAGCTGCTGACATCTTCAAAAGTAATGATCACACCTCAGATCGGATCACCACTCTTGTTGTATCTGACGTCAACAAAGAGGTCTATAGGAGCTCTCCTCGCTCAGGAGTATGAGGGTCAAGAAAGGCCCATCTACTACATCTCCCGCATCGTGCAGCCCCCAGAATCAAGGTACACGGACATCGAAAGTCATTGCCTTGATTTATTCTTCGTAATAGAGAAGTTGAGACACTATTTTGCTTTGCACAAAGTAGTGGTGGTCACAAAGAGCGATCCCATACGATATCTTCTGACTCACACCACTCCTGGGGGAAGATTGGCAAAGTGGTATATGACCATTTCCCAATATGACATCACATGCGTTCGGCCACGGGCGATCAAATTGCAGGCGGTAGCGGATTTGCTGGCGCAGTTCCCCGATAACAGTCATGAGCCCGTGATTGAAGAAGAATTGGAGGGACCTGAAATCTACGCAGTTGAGTTGCCCTATTGGACGCTCCATTTCGACGGCTCGTCAACAAGGAAAGGTGGAGGCATCGGGATAGTCTTGACCAAACCAGATGGGGAAGTCATACAGATGTTCGCAAAGCTTGACTTCGCAGTTACCAACAACGAAGCAGAGTATGAAGCTCTCATCGCAAGACTCCGCGCGGCAAAGGCCTTGGAAGTAAGAACCTTGACGGTTATGGGGGACTCCAAGCTAATCGTCAAACAAGCCTCGGGCGAGTATGGTTTGAAGGAAATGAACTTATTACCCTACCGGACCCTGGTACAGAAATTGGTGCAACAGTTCTTCGACGTTAGATACGAGCACAAACCTCGAGCGGACAATAGGCATGCTGACTCTTTAGCTACCTTGGGATCCAAGGTCAGTGCGGACAAATGTCCCGCAAGGATATTCATTGAAGTGCGAACATCCTCGGCGTTGACAGAAGACGCGTGAGACTATGAATGCATGGACGATGCGGACTGGAGAAAGTCAATCTTACGGGCCATCGCAGAAGGCACGAGCAGCGAGAACTGGGCATCCACAAAGGGCTATTGCATACATGACAACACCCTTTATTACAAGGGCCCTGGCGGAATACTTATGCGATGCGTCTCCGAGCAAGAGGGACAACTGCTGTTAGAAAAGATTCACCAACATGCTTGCGGGGATAGTGAGGTGTCAATCTATCGGAAAGCCCAGAGGTATGGCATTCATTGGCCGGACATGTCAACGGCCGCAACATTGATTCAAGGAAAGTGCGAGAGTTGCGCACTGATCAAGGACTCTTTACTCATTGCTCTGACCGACGAGGATGCGGATTGGAGGAAACCACTCTTTGATTTTCTCACCCAGGGTGCTGTACCTGAGTCGAGAAAAGAAGCCGAGAAACTAAGGAGGAAAGCAGCCCGATATGTGGTGCAAGAAATCTGCTTTGGCGAAGGGGCCATGAAGGTAATTTGCTGCGATGTCAAGACAGCAGGGAAGCACAAGAAGTGATGGACCTTTCTCATCAGGTGGAACACCAGGGAGGTGCGAAATTATGCCGACAACTCCTCTCAATTTGGATATTTCTGGCCCACTATGGAGGCTGATTGTCGCACCAAAGTAAGACGCTGCCAGGAGTGTCAATTCAAGGGTAATCTAGTGCACGCCCCTGCCGTAGATCTACATGCATTGGGAACACCATGGCCGTTTCACACATGGGCTCTGGATTTCATCGGTCCCATTCGACCGACCTCGCACGGGAATCACTTCATTCTCACCGCGACCGAATTGTTCACCAAGTGGGTAGAAGCGATACCACTGAAGACAGCAAATGCGCTAGCTGTGGTCCATTTCATCCAAGAAAGTATCATATGCAGGTTCGGAATTCCCAACACCATCCTTTCGGATAATGGCACTCCTTTTGTCAATCGCCAGGTGGCTGCAAAGCTAGCAGAATACAACATCAGGCAGATATGCTCCACTCCATACTACCCGAAGGGGAATGGGCAAGCAGAAGCAACCAACAAGACGCTATTGAGAATTTTGATCAAGATGGTCGCAGACGACCACAAGAAGTGGGCTGATTCTTTGAGCATAGCCCTGTGGGCTTATCGGACTTCTCCAAGTACAACCACAGGGGTCTCACCATTCCTTTTATGCTATGGAGCTGAGGGTGTGGTACCTGCGGAAGTGAAGGTTAACTCTGCAATATTGGCTTTTCATGCATTATATGACAATCAACGCGATCATGACTTAGTCCTGCTAGAAGAAAAGCGGGAGCAAGCTAGAAGGACCAACAAACGATACCAAGAAAGGATCGCTCGTGCGTACAACAAAACAGTCCAATTTCGAGATTTTGTAGTTGGAGATTTGGTCTTGCGCGCGTCTGACCATTGCATGCGCGAGGCAGCTCACCCAAAATTCGCAGCCAATTGGGAAGGACCCTTTGAAGTCACGGAAGTCTTTGACAGTGGCTACTGCAGCATACGGAGGTTACATGGAACGACCTCAACCCCAAGCTCAGTCAACATGCGCTGGATTAAGAAGTATTACCCTTAACTTCTCTCGTTACATGCGTTATATTACAACGTTTGCTTCATGCTCTGTATTGCTATGATTCGCACATCTTCTCTCTCATATGAGAGAACTGTAATCTCATCTCTCCCATACGAGAGTTTTATAATAAAAAAACTTCTCCCAAATGATAAGAACTTTATGCTTCTAGCTATCTTTATTGCTCTGTTTATTTCATTATTACTGTTAGCGAAAGCCTATCTGTCGTGATAGCAACCCATGCGAATACGATCTTAAGTGATCTTCTAAAAGCCTATCCGCCGTGATAGCAGCCTGCGCAAAATACGATCTTAAGTGATCTTTTAAGCCTATCTGCCACGATAGCAGCCCATGCGAATACGATCTTAAGTGATCTTTTAAGCCTATCTGCCACAATAGCAGCTCATGCGAATACGATCTTAACTGATCTTTTAAGCCTATCTGCCACGATAGCAGCCCATGCGAATACGATCTTAAGTGATCTTTTAAGCCTATCTGCCACGATAGCAGCCCATGCGAATACGATCTTAAGTGATCTTTTAAGCGTATCTGCCACGATAGCAGCCCATGCGAATATGATCTTAAATGATCTTTTAAGCCTATCTGCAACGATAGCAGCCTATGAGAGTATGATCTTAAATGATCTTTCAAGCCTATCTGCCACGATAGCAGCACTATAAAAATGCGATCTTAAAATGATTCTTAAGTCTATCTGCCATGATATCCGCCAAGGTAGCAAAGCTGCACAAATACGATCTCGAACGATCTAAAAACATATCTGCGAATCTATTCGACAGATAGCCAATCATAGCAACAATGCAAAGTGTGAATACAACACTACAAAAGGCGAAATTTGCCAACGCGCATGCGGAATGGTAATTCGTTGTAACAAGACAGCAAATCATACAAAGTGATTTATCATTATGAGTCAAAATGACTTACAAATTATCTGTCTAGATAACAGCTTACAAGCGAAAAGCTTAGATCAAGCTAGCTACGCAGCCAACATGGCTTACTATGTATCTAAGTAGTAACTTACAAGCAGAAGTTACACATCGCGGGAATCCTAAATGGAAAAGGATCGACCTAACGGTCATAGCAGAAGCTATGCGATACAAAGATCTGCGACCAAAGATCTGTAGCAAGTAGGGTGTTCCTGCGAGAAGAACAGCCCGCCGCTCGCCATGTCCACAAGACCTATGCGACGCTATGTTCAGGATCTCAGGATCTGACAAGGCCTCTGTATGATCAAGATATGTGCCTGAGGAACCACCTGTTCCGGCGTATGCGGCTGTGAAGAACAGGCAAGCAACAACTCCAAAGGCCAGAGGCTCCTTGTCCACGGAGATGAGCACATTGGCTCGCCATCCCGAGTTCCGGAACGAGGAGGCAAGAAATTCTCCTCCGGGAAAGCTAGAGGACAAGTCTGCCGTTCATTACGAGTCGGTAGCAAGGTCAGTACGGCGCTGCACCTCGCCAGGAGGCGGCCGGAAACATGACCTGCAAGCATAATAGACGAAGAATATTCTTCGAGCAAACATGAGGTATTATCTGCATCTTCTTTATGATAGTTATAAAGATCAATAAGCCTTACGAAGCAGATCTCGGAAACTATTTCTATAGCACAAAGCACAAACTCAGGTTTCACAACTTGAGGCTGCCATGAATCAACGAAAAACAAGCGTTGAAGCCAGCAGTCGTAAGGACTCACGGCAAGCCACATTGTGGGATGAAGAACCCAAATAGCAAAAGGCAGGGTTTATATAGACCTTGTGGAGACTCTTCAGTTACTAAGATGAGTCAGCAGAATTTGAAAAGAGGGTAAGGATCAATCACTTACGCCTTGAAAAGAGGTAGCAATCAATTACCCTACTAAAGGCTACGACGATTCGGTTGCGTATCCTAATTAATGACGGATAGTCATGATACGGATGGAATTCCCAAGGAAAGCGTGCTTATCTAATGAGAAATTAGCGCAAAAATCAAGGCAGAATATCAATTGCTGACGTCATAATTGATATGCAAAGATATGCTCAAGCAAATCTCGAGAAGGGCAAAACAGGCATTCAAATTTATTCAAATTTCTTTTTGAAAAAAAAGGGGGAGAAACCCTAGAAATATTACAGTAATATTTCAGCTACTTATTTGCTACTTTTCAAAACAAGCCCTTGATCAAGGAGTCGTCAGGAAAACTGACGGCTAAGATTTTCCACTTGCTCCACTTCTTGTTTCAATTGCTCGCATTTGGCGTTCATTTCATGAAAGAGCTTCACAGCCTCTTCAACCTTTTGTCTTTGCTGCTCTACCTTCTGCTTCTCAGCTGCGAGGTTTTGGTGGCCGCGTTTCAAAGTCACGGCCGCGCGAATCAGGGTGACTCTTTTGACAAGAAACCCAAAGCCCAGCTTGCATTGAACTTTGGCGAGAAGGTTCTGGCACATGCCAAAAAACAATTCCGTGCTCTGAGGAGAAATGGTCGCAGGTGTGGCCGCAGACAGATGCTCTAAAATCCAGATGGCTTCAGTCAGAAACAGCCTTCTATCGAATGGGCCTATCTCCAGTGACCTCGCAAACGATTGGGGGTAGGAGAGGCGCATGCGAACTAGCCAGTCCACGCCGGCTTGCTTCAACCCTAAAGCAATGTTAAAGTCAAGATTAGACTGTCAAGCTCGCAAGTAAAGAATGCAAGATGCGAACAGCAAACCGCGACATACCAGTTCCTTCAAGGATCTCACGCAGAGAAGGAATGCGCATTGCTGGGGCAGTTGAAGACTGTCCTCACTCCATCGCCCTTCTATCAGCTGCGAGCTCTAACTCCTCATAGTTGGGGGAAAGAGTATAAGCCGCACCAGGTGCGATTGCAGCCCCGACCTGCGAACCCCAAAAGTTCCACGCAGGAAGAGGTTCCGCAGGATCAGTCATTGCCGGAGGCGTGGCGGCAGCAGAAGTTGCAGCTTGATGAGCGATACCTTCAGGTGCGATAGCATCAGCAACGTTCGTTCCTATTTCCTCAGCACCAGCATGGGCATCTTCCTCCATCAACACGGTGTCAGCTTCGGCATCATCAGAAAGTTCAATGACGTCCTCGAAGGGCTCTCCTGCATATTCAGCAGCTGCGACGGGCTTCTCAGTATGAGAACTCGGCACCGGGACATAGGATGCAGAAGGTTGACTCCTTTGCTCCAACACGGCTTCATCAGCATTACCTGCGATACAAAATACGATGGTGTGAGGTAACTTGTATCGTATATTATTTTATTATCTTTGGTAAGCTAAGAGCGAGCACCTCCACGCGAAGGTGGGATCGCAGCGTCCTCGTCATATGCTAAGGACGTGGAGCCTTGCCCTATTAATGTATCTTCATTAAGTATGTCTTTAAGGTGAGCATGACCTAGGGCGCGAAGAAACCAGTCATGATTATGTTTGGGTTGCTAAGCCAAGTTCACACATATTGCTCAAATGATTACCTGAAGGTTCACCGCACTTGCCTACTAGCCAACGGCGAATGTCAGCTTTCGACACACCGTGCTTTAGCGCACCGACAATTACATCTCGGTAAGTTACTGCGAGATTAAAAATCTCACCTTCATTACCGCCTGCGATTTCTTCAAAGTCCGCCTGGGCTCGCTCTAGAGCTGCTGCATCTTCCTCTGGAGCCGCATCCTCCTCGTCAACTTGAGGAGCCACCTCTTCTGGAAGCACATCTTCCCCGTCAGTGGGACGCACTAGGTCGTCGACGTGTTGTTCTTCTAGGCTCCTCTGCTTCACGCGTTCGAGCTCCTCTTCTTCTCGCTTCCTTCTTCTTTCAGCAGCCTCCGCAGCTGTTCTTCTGGACTCGGCAAGAATGTCCTCGCTTATGGTTTCATCAGAAACGCCAGAGTGAGAACCTCTCTTCTGCTTCTTGGCCAAGAGGCCACCGATGGTCTCATCATCATCATCTGCTAAGAAACAATTCGTTCAGATAAAATTGCAAAAGAGTTAAGGTAATGAGAAGAGAAGCACGATTGAGATACCTCCTGAGTCTTCCTCTAGTATCTCATCTCTCTCTCTGTCGCTGACATCTTCAATTCTTTCTTCTTCTTCTTCATCTCCTTCTCTTGTTTCCCTTCTCTCCTCTTCTTCCTCCTGGCCAATCGGAACAAAGGTCTCAACTGCGAGCTCCTTCCGCGCTTTACTAGTCATGCGACCTTTACCTTTATCCCTGACAGTAAGGGATCTCGCAGGAGGGGAAGCTGGAGCGCTCCTAGGGGAAGAGATTGTAATTCCCCTTTGCCTGGGCCTCTTCGCTCTCGGAGCAGCAGTCGCTGAAGGAGACGGATCATTCCTGGGAGGAGACAAGGCTGGAGTGTTGTCTATCAGCGAATCAGCAAAAGCATTCATGATCTCGCGAATTTTGGTCTCAACCGCGGGATCCATCTTTGATGCCAGCCGAACTGGTTGTCCTTGTCTTCTCGCAGTAACAATGGTGGTGACCAGCGATTTGGAACGCTCACCAGATGCAAACCTCCTCACATGGCACTACAACAGAAAGTGAAGCATGAAGCTTTTGACATATTGGAATAAGGAAACTTAGCGCATGCAAGAGAAATTGCTTACCTTAGCAAAAGTTTCGCTATATCTGATGACATGCGAATCACCTTTCCTAACCGCGGCGATCTTTTCATCCAGAATGATGGAGGGACACAGGTGATTCTCGCGATCCAACAATGAATAGCAACCATATTCAGACTCGTCCAGGCTACAATTGGGACGAAAAGGGAAAGAATTCATTTTGATTACATGAGCTCTACTTGGCTGGGGGACCGACTGCGTCTCAAACCTTGTCTGCTGGGCGTTCCAGTAAGCGATCCAGTTTCTGGAATAGCCACCTTCGCGATTACCTGGAGGTTGCTCGAAGGGAAGATTGCTCATCAAGATTGTTTTACACTCCCTAGACAATAACCGCTTGTAGCAGCCTCTGATGATAGACTGCGGCCAGATTGAGGGTGCCACTGCATCGAAGCCAAACTGGGGAGACACGCGAGTGGGATCGACATCCACGGTAATCCTCTCGTACCTAGGTGCGAGTTCACGTACATGCTCTACAAGAGCAGGAAGGGAACCTCGCAGACACCAGCAAAAGAATTCGCGATAGCGCTCGTGGAAATGCTCCCCGCCCTCAAAAAGGAGCTCTTCTGAGAAAGCAACAGCCTTGGAGGGATACAGTTCTGGGAACCATCACACATTCTCAACGCGCATGGCGTAAGGCCTAGCTATAAACTCTTCCCGATTGTCGCATATTAGGCTCCAAACGCACTTGGGAAAGTTAGTTCCAAATCACCTCGCACCCCTGCCACTGTTACGCTCCTCCTCCGTACCTGGGGGATACCATTTGCTGGGCTTAGAAGCGGTTGGGGCATAAGAGGGTCGTCGCTCGAAGACCCACATTGTCAAGAAAGCAATGTAAATGTAAGTCAGTACATCGAGGCGACCACGCAATTCCTTCATTGCAATAACCAGCTGATCCAACCTGTGGTACAGCGTGCCCAAGACTAAGGGTCCAAGTGCGACTTTCTGGCCAAGGGCCAATTTCACAGCAAGAGGCAGAACATGGTAAAAGACCGCATCATGCGGGAGACCATCGATTAGATACCTCGACAACCAGGCACAGAGGAAGGCGCATAGGGTCAAGTGATAACCCTTGCCATTCACATAGTTTTTAGCCTTCGGGTTTTGGCTCAGAAGCTTCTTGGTGATACTGCTGTTCGCATAATCACGGAAAAAGTATTGCACCCACTTGTTCCAAGTATTCTTCGCAGATGTGTCAACCAACTGCCAATCAGGAAGGACTTCTGTAGGATTCCACCGTGTGGAAATTTTCTTCACTTCTGACAAGCACTCCTCCATCTGCTTGTACAGAGCGATCTCCGCATCCGTTCTCAAGGGACTCAAAGGATCCACCTCGCCCACAGGAGACAGATCATACAACATGTGCACATCTTCGAGTGTGGGAGCAGCCTCGAACTCAGCAAAATGGAACGTGTGAGTCGCAGACGAGTAACGAGAAAGAAGGTTTAGAAGCATGGACTGATCCAGCTTCACGGCATCACCCTTCATAGCACGAACTGCGAAGTATATTCCGGCCGTTTAAAGTCACGGCATGATTGGTCAACACATGGTCAATCCACTCATCCATGAAGTCTAATTTCTGAACAAATGCTTGAGTAGAAATCGCAGTGTATGGGAAGTACCCATTTTCGACTCCCAATCGAACCACATCTTCGGAATCGATCAATTCGAGCAACGCCGAGTTAACTGGAGGGGTTAACGTTTGCAATTCTTCACCGGAGACAGCGATTGGCAATTTCTTCGCCTTAACCCTAGCGTGATAAAAGTCTTTGCCGCCCAGATAGGGGGCTTTTCGCCATAAAGTCCGGGGAAGATCAGGTATTTCTTCGATCTCCTTAATGGGTTTGGTTCCTTTTGTCTTTGCCATTCCTGCGGAAAAGCAAGAAAAAAAAGGGGGGGGGGGAGAAATACACATACTTTAGTTCGAAGTTCGAATTTCAAGATTCAGCTCTAAGCATACGAGAGATTATTGGAAGAAAGATGAACAGTCCAGTGACAATTTTCAAGGTTAGAAGATTGGAATCGTTTACATTATCAGGGATTTCAGAAACCCTACATTCAAGATCCTTATCATTTGGGTTTCTTTCGTGTTATCGAGCGACGACAAAGAAGAAGAATGTGGCGACGTTAGCTACGACTCTTGCAGGCCTCATCCTTCGTGGTCCCCCGAACCCACTCTCTAACCCACGTTCATTTTGAAGTCCAAGCACCGTTGCGCCTATCTCACCCGCATATCTGAAAGGCAAACACCGATTAAGTATTTCGGATTTCTCTGCTTAGAGAATCAATGAAATCAGGACTTGAAGTTGCAATCTAACTGGGCTCTTAGTTATTTTTCGTTGAAGTTAAAAATAATTTGGATTTTTAGAGAGAAATATGGGGTTTAAGAGCAGTGACCCCAATTTCGACCAACAAAATATTTTTTTATAAATAAAAAATATACTAGAAATACATCTTATACATGTGAAAGAATGGTACAAGTTAGAAATACAACTTATATGAGTGGGCAATTTGGTAAATATATTGGTCATGAATCAGCATGTGAAAGTGGGGTGTTAAATATTAAAAAAAAAAGTACTCCTAACAGGACGCGAACCAAAAATAAAATAAAATAGGAGTGTCTCACGTCAATTCGTGAACTATGAGAGTAAACTATTCATATTTACCGTAGTACTTCCTCTGTTCTCTCTCTATCTTCCAAGTTCGCATTTTGTCACTATTCACTGGGTCACTTTAGTTTAGTGATTTAACTAGCACTGAGCCCGTGCGATGCACAGCTTGCACTTCCATAATTTGAACCCTAAAGCCTAAAAAGTCCTTGTATTATTGCTTTATGTGATATAATAGAAAAATACATAAATTAGGAGGAGTACACACATTCTAGAGGTATGGTCTGTCATTTTGTTAATCTTAAAGTCCATCATTGAATATTTACAAACCAAGTAGTAATTTGAAAGAAAATGTTATAATTATTAACTTACAATGAAATGTTCATACTCCATGATCGTATAAGTTCACAATAAATTCTGTCTCGGTGTATTTCTTTTAATTATTGTTCATATCTCATTTTTTTCATATCTATTCAGTAAGGAATAAATTTTCGCAATTCAAAAATTTGGTTTTATGTACTTTTCCCTTTTTGCGGAACTTTTGTTTTATTATTTTTTCTAACACACCGGTAGACTATGTTTATAAACATACACATAGTTCTTAAACAGTCAAAAATTTATTTCTTATTACGTTTAGTCCATTTAAAAAAATTTGGAAATAGAACTGTTATTTAAAAGGCTATCATCCATTATGTAAACAAACTATTAGTTAATAATTTATACATTCATCTCAAAAATTCTAAAAAATAACCCATAGCAAAAGAACTGTATTTTTAAAAAAAAAATTGTTTTGTCATCAAAGCGGTTTGAAGCTTAGACCTCTGTAGGGGCTTCCAATGCTCCACCACTTGAGCTACCACCCTAGCTGCATTGTTAAATGTTAATATAAATATAACCTTAATCACCTAACTTGAAGACATTCAGTACCTGTCCTAGTAACGATGTCTATTATAAATCTTATGTGTAGTGGTCTATCTGAAAACTCACACAAATAAACCAAAGAATTCTTCAAACATCTCCGGAATTCCATCTATACTGATAATATATTGACCAGATATGAAATGTCAATATCCCGGTGGTTATTAAAATTTAAGATCATGGAATCTTCAAGCTACAAATTTACATGTTTGTTGAATATTAACTCATATACACAGGCAATCAATCAAATGGAGACATGGACATTGGAATGTCAAACATTTAGCTTACTTTGTAAAGAAAAAATCATATAAACTAATAAATCATTGATCTAGCGCGTTCTATCTCAACATTAAAATGGCCTTTTTCATAAGTGATTGAAGCTAACTCAGTGACATGAACCTTCCATCATCATCAACCATTTTAATGAACTCCCTGCAAAGAAAAGTCTACTGGTCAATTATGAAAATGCAAAAGAATTAATACCAAGAATATAAATGATAATATAACTACCACTTCATATGTTAAAGAGAGGTAACTTTAATATAATACTAAGAGTATAAGAAAGAGCATAAAAATACTAATTAATTGTTTTTGAGTTAGTTTTAGTATGATATTTGCAAAGAATAATTAGAACTCTATTTGTGACACTGGTATCCACTCGTGAAGTTCTTAATATAAACCACACAAAAGATGAAGAAATGGCGACCAAGCAAGAACAAAAAGTGAAAGCAAGAGAGAACTAAAGCAAGAACAAAAAGTGAAAGCAAACGAGAACTAACCTCAACTGTATCACGAACAGTTTCAGAGACTATATCTTCCTATGTGGTTAAAGAACCTGCAACCCAGCCCAGCCCATATACCGGATACATCAGTTTCTTTATGCTTTTATTTGTGAAGCATAACCAAACCTGTGAAGCATAACCAAACTTGTGTTTCAGAGACTATATCTTCAGAGACTATATCTTCAGAGGTTTGGTTATGCTTCAGATATAGTTTCAAGAATATATCTTCCTATGTGGTTAATGATTGGATGAGATGGTGGTAACGAACAAACCCTCTGTATTCAAAACAGACCTCCTTCAAACCCTTTGTACTTCACAAATAACCAAACCCTCTGTATTGAAAACATGGTAACGAACAGGGCAATAGATAGTTTGAAGCCAAAAGAACATGAATAGATCGGCTTACCTTCAACGATGGCGTCCACACTTCCACCGTCGTCGCACGTCTTCAACTGTCGTCACTCGTTGCAACTCGATCGTCGCAGGTCTCTGCTCTCTCTCTCTCTGGGTCGGCACTATGTGAGAATGAGGGACGTGAAATTAGATTAATAGGGTTTCAGGGACAAGAGTAGGAAATCAGATGGTTGGTGGGGGTATTTTCGTCAACATAATATCATACTCAAAAGTTCTATTATTTATCCGAGCTTATACCCCAACGTTGGAGGTATAAAATTTGTTCACAAAAAACTCCATCAGCATAAGCCAACATAAGTTATCCTCTCTCTTATCCTCTACCCAAACACCCGATAAAAAGTGAGAGAGCATAACTTATCTTATGCTCCCTCCTTATCCTCTACCCAAACAAGGCCTTAGAGTATAAAAGTATGACTTCGTTAAGTGAGTATATATAGGAGAATTTCAGTGACTTTAAAATTAGTAAATGTGATTATTGGGAATTAATGTGATTGAGAATTTATTGGTAATGAATTAACGTAGTCAAGGGAGATTTTTCGCAATGAAGATCAATGATTTTAAATTTTTAATATGTTTCTATTTTTTTATTGACTTGTAGTCCTATACCATTTTTGATTTATATTACTACACCATATTTGATTTTATCCACTTAAGAATGAATCACTACCTCTCACTATTTTTTTTATTAACTTATAGTACTATACCATTTCTGATTTTAAATTTTCAATCCCTTACTTTATTGGAAAGAAAGTTATCATTTCCGGTAACACCAATTAATGTAGGGAGGCCAACTGATTTCCTTAACTCAATATTTTTACTTTAAATAATTAATTGTATTTTTCACGTGACATTTCCTCACGCAAAGCTTGAGAGGCCATTCTCAAATAGTATATATAGATTAGTAAAACAATATAAGAATTTGGTAAACTTTGCAAGATGTTGTTGAGTAAACTTTACTCTACAATACCATAAAAAATTATCCAAAAATTACATCGTTTTGCTATCCAAATAATCGGGCCAAAGTGACCCGGTTACGGAAGAAAAAGTCAAACGTGGAAGATAGAGAGAGAACAGACTAAGTACAAGAGTACAAAGTGTAAATTACCAAAGAATTGAGCATCCACAATAGCATTATCTACAAATTAGCTAAATTTTAGTACAATTCAACTTTAATATGGTAGATTTGCTCCAGTAGTATTGTACCAACACTATCTAAAATTACAACAAGCAATAAAAAATTAAAGTAGTTAGGATGTGTTGACTCGCCACATCTAGCTAGCATGAAAGTAGGAGGTTAAAATAGTATCTAATTTAGCTAGTCTGCTACAGACTGCACTTATTCAAATTGACTTGCTATTTAGTAATAACTTCCATTTGAATAGTCTATTGTGGATGCTTTTACAATGATTCACAAGTTTTTTTTGCCAACCACTTTCACTAAATACGTTTTTAGTATTTCCCCACTTTTTTTATGACGTGAGAGCCCGTAACCATTACCATTCGGGTGCGCACTGGGTAAAGCCCCGCTCTAGTGCAATTGCCTGCAAACTACACTCTAGACTGAGAAAATCCGGGCTGCAAGCTCGCAGTTGAGAAGGCCAATATATTGCCTTTGAGTTGCCCCAATATTTGAACTCAAGACCTCAAGACAAATACCCAAGTCTTAAGAATGTTCATCCGATCAACTCAACTACACCCGAAGAGATTCCCCATTTCATCACATATGGTACTTTTTTGGATTAACAAATGGGAGTTTGGTATAGTTTTTTTTGGACTTTCAGTTCGTGCGCACTAAAAGTCAAGATTAAGCTAAACTATGTTTAAAAGTTGCATAGGTTACACCTTTTTTGATGAACTAGGTTCATTCCGCGCGCGTTGCGCGCGGCGTGCCTTTGCACCGGGCGTTGTCGTTCAGCTATGAACTTCACGGTTGTTTCACTGTCTGTGCAATTGAAATTCATGTGTCGCAGTAATAGTATAGTAGAATTTTTTTTTAATTTTGTTGTAAGAAGAAAACATCAAAATCTATGATTCGATCCAACAAATTGGTATTGCGTGTAATAATCATACGTAAGCAAATTGATATTGACATTTTGTAATGTGACTGAACGTGTTTTTAATTTCACGTATTTTTCTTTTTCAAAAAAACAAAAAAAGAAGAGAGAGAAATTATGTTTACAATTGTGTTTTTTTGCTATAATTAATTCGCACTGTTTTTCTTTGTTCTGAAACAGATTCCAAACAAAATCATAATTGTTTTTAATTGCTTCTCGTAATTATGCACTGCTGCTCCCACACAGGCCTTAATTGCTCCGCTACCACCAGAAAATCACAATTATAACCTGAAGCCCTAATCTATTGTCAACGCCTAGTTTTATTTCCAATCAGTCACCGTCTGAGTCCTTCTGATTTACGTTTCATCATTTAGATCTATCGTTTCGTGTGTGTCGAAGATTTCGGCGGAAGATTTAGTGGGGTTTGCAATATCTTCTCATTGATTCAAGGCATGCATTTATTGAAGACGTGTCTCTTAGAAGATGCATGGTAATAAGTTCTGTGAATGGATGTCAACAGTTGCGACAGTCTTTTCACATTCATATTCATATATTGTATATAAGCACAAGCAATTTCTTGTGGTCATAACATAGAGAGGGCAATGGATTCTGGTAAAGAAAGTAGTGATAGTAACTTGAAGAAGACTGCCAAGAAGAGGATGAATAAAAAGGTGAAGAAAAGTCAGATATATGATAGTGAGTTGGAGTTCACAGAGAGTGAGTCTTCGTGGGAGAGTTGGCATGAACATGGGTATGTGGTCGGGAAGGGATCGGAGTCAACTATATATTCAGATGCATCGGAGAAGGATGAATTCTGGCGGGTCGACACAGCTTCCTCCTATCCACTGAAGTGGACTTGTTCTTCTACTTCCAGTGGAAGTAAGAAGAAGAAAGTTAAAGCTAAAGGCACTGGAGGTTCGCGAAGGAAGAAAGCTAATTCCCCACCGGATGGTGCACGAGGTCAGGGTGCCAAGAGAAAGAAGACAGATGATAACGTTGTGGAGTCGTCCAAGAAGAAACCAAGGGTCTAGAGGGTCTTGCGTTTTTAATATTCTGTTTTCGTGAAGTGTATTTTGATCTTAGGTCTTATGAGCATTGTCATGAAGTTGGTTTATGTTTAGTTTGAAGTGGTTATGCAAACGTATGTAATCGTGCAATATATTTTCTCTATTAATGCAGTTTTTATTTTGAGTTAAATTAATGTTTGTTCACATTGATTTTTTGTCCAGTTCGAAGCACGCATCATTTCAAAGTTTGTATATCACATCGACCAGTTTATTATATCATATTATTGATCATATTAGATGAATCACAAATCACAATATGAAGCCATAGCATTTGAAAGCATTTCAAACGATGGAACGAATAGAACGTTATAAATTAGAATGAGTATTCGTTGTTGTTGTTGTTGTTGCTGTTGCGGAAATTGGTGCAAGCAAGTTTCGATTTGCACTGATACAGCTGACAGATATGAACTAATGTACTCCTGCGATATATTACTTCGTCGATGCCGTTTTTTACTTGAATTAAATTAACATTTGATTACAATGTTTTATTGCATATTTTTAATGAAATTACGTTGAAAATTTTGTATGATAGATCAAACAATTTATTAATTTTTTTCCCCGTTATAAACTGATACGATTGATTTGCTCATACACTAAGCCGATACTGAATTTTAATGAAGCAAATGTCATCATGCCTTGTATTAATTATTATGTTGGGAAGCAAGCTTAGATATACACTACGATGTCTTTGCAAGATTATATTTATAGCTTTCCCCAACCTTTTTTTTTGTTTTTTTTTTGTTTTTGTTCTTTTTCCTCTTTCTTGTTTTTAACATCCCCTTCATCGATAAGTCACACATTTAACGATGTTAAATGGAGCTCACTGGTATTCGTCGTTTGTCATGAGTTCATACCACTGGTGCTATAATGTATATTAGTTGACGTTTTACACATCGGATATATGACGGATGATGCAAGCAATGCACTGTCAATTAGTACAACAATTTCATCGTGACCTAATAATGCGCTGTTCGATCACGCGATGTATATTAGTTGACATATGGTTTTTTTGGCTTGAATTGACCAAAAGTTTTGGTCTAATCAAGTTTTGCTACGTTCAATACATATTCTATGTCAAAAGAATAGATTCCTATCAATGTTGTAATATTGATAAATTACGTGAAATAACAACTGTTAATATGTCAGGGCATTAGATTCATATCAATGTTGTAATATAAATAAATGAAGTGAACTAACAACTCCTCAGTAAGTGAAATATAAACTGTTGACATAGCCATTATTTATTTAAAGATGAAAATTACAGAATAGCATGGACAGAGCGACGTAATTGCCATACAGATGAGATTGCATCAGTCTGTGTCAGTTGAGGAGGTGTAACGCTTACAACTTTCTAATTTGTCCTCAACAATTAGATCTTGAATAATATCTGGAGCATCATATAATATTTTGTAACGATCACTTTGTTGAGATCCCATAGATGCAAGCCGCTCTGCAACGCTATTGTCCAGTTTTTCGATAGGGATCAAGACTATTTTCATTCGTCTGAGTAATGCATATCCATCACGGATCTCGCGCCTCATCGAGAGTGGAGCAGTAGTCTGCAGATGAAAGATTTTGCTGGCCTCATAGTTGGAGGTCTCAATCTTGATTTCTTTCCAGTCATTTTCATAAGCTGAATGAATACCTTGATAAATTGCCCACAGCTCACTTTCCAATTGAGTTACCGCATCAATTCTTCCTATGAAACCAAGCTGCCAGTTTTTATTGTCATCGCGGCAGACACCACCGATTCCACCGATATTGGTTACCGGTGAGGTAAAACCATGCACACTTATCCTTATCACTCCTTCAAGGTAGACAAATAAATATTAAGATATATATCAGGTTTATATTTCAATTAATGTAGCAGGAAATATGATATGTCATTGGCTAACTAATATCGTACAATATTGTGACCGCATTACATTTTGAAAGTACTGTAGATACGAAAACATGGTAGGAACTTACTGCGAGGAGTCAAAATGGGAGGTGGAGGTGTTTCTTGAAATCGAGTTGCTGCAGTAACAAACTGCGAGAGTGATGGACTTGAAGCTGAGGAACTTGCAATAGTTTCATTACTGGTTACTTCTTCCTCGGAGACTGCTCTTCTGTGTCTTGACATTGTAACTGCTTATTCTATGAGTAGATAGTTTATGCTCCTTGTTATGTTGAATAATGGATCTATAGCTTTCTTATAGAAGAGGTGAGGTGAAATGCATGGTAGATAATGCCAGATAAAACTGGACAGTTGGTTCGTGAGTTTGTCAGGCAATTTGTTTCTTTTTATTTGACTGTTTATACATTCAGCACTCACTTACTGTCATTGGATTCATATGTGGTATGAATGTGTGTATGAACGACAAGAGTTCCGTGAACTACTTTGTCATTGTTCACATGTCTGACAGAGGGTTTTTTATTATAAGTGGTATGAATATGTGTATACAGGATGCTGACTCTCTGTGTAAACGCTATCCTGAATATATACGTTGCAAGTAAAGGTTTTCCAATATGTGCGAACTTACGCCGTCTCCAGAACACTGAAGTTGCTGAAGTTTTTCGTTAACAGGTATACTATATTGGATGTGCAGATTATATTCGGTTTCGAACGAAAGAAATTGTGTAAATATTGAATTCACCGAGGACGTTCTAACTTTATAACGGCAGAAATTATTTTTTCGTATTTACAGACGATGCTGTGACATACTTGTGAATGTATTGTTTTTTGTATATTTAAATAAAAGAAGTCGATAATGTAAGAAGCATTAGTAGTCGCTTTATTATTAGTTGCGGTAGAAGCAGAAAGTGATACAATTTCTAACATAACACAACAAAGAGGAAAGATGATTGTGAATAGTGCAATGCATTGTAGCAGCAATGAGGCAAACATTCGGTGGTCTTTCTCTTCAGATGTTGAGCGGCATTGTCTTCGACTGTGCATGGAATATCAATTTGTTTACCATGCATACTGAACTTGCTTCACAACCCATTTAGTTACCCTGTGGTTGTTTGGCTGGGTGCATTTGAACACGCGAACATACACATTTTCATTTGCATTTTCCATGTTCAAGCCAACCAGTAGAGCTTCTTGTTCCTGAGAAAAGAATGCCGTTATTTTTGTACTACATAACTATGAGCAGCTGCATATTTCATATGAATAAGTACTGCATTGTGGTTGAAGTTGTTCGGAACAAGTTAGGTAATACCTGTGGTGTCATTGCTGCCAGATTTTCAGCCGTGTTTCGGAGGAGGGTCTCCGCAGCCTGGCCGAAAATCATCACATCCATTATTCCAGTGTCATCTCGCAGTTCCACCATAACTCGGCATCTGTGAAAATGGCATGTAATCATATTATACACGAATGTATCTGTAATGTGTGAATTGGTAGTGTTCAATTATAGTCAATGGATTTCGTTAATTTTAATGTATTCATCAGGTATGAAATAATCAACCTGGGGCTCATGTTGCATTGTATGTCATTACATACGGGACAGTATGGACGTCGATGTTCACGATTGCAACGGTTACATGCATTGAACCAAGTGGTTTGACTGGTCGGAAAGATCCGTGTTGATACCCTAAGCCAGGCTTCTTCATACATAGGCTTCTCGGCGTTGGATGAAGCCGGATAAACAGAAATCAGAACGATGCATTATGAAATAAACATGTTTGAATGAAGTTAAATTATGATTAAGAGGAGAGATTGAAAAGCAAAGGGCAGATATATGCGAAAAGAAGAATTCTGTGAAAGATTGTGCGTAGAAAATAATTACTCTAAATTGAGAAGCCAAAAGTACACGCAGATCAAAAATATTATGACATAGTTGGATATCCTGGAATTTCACACATTCTGTGATAACAATAATTTGAGGTTTTCTAACTTTACCAGTGACGCACGAATATCTGCAATCTTGGACGGCATCATCTTCAGAATACAATGGATTTGTTAGTTGTATACTGATACAACTTTTGAATCTCAATTGTATTGCTTGCAATTTGATACTGATTTTAAACTTGGGAAGCAGTTCTTATATAGTGAGTTCTTCCCTAACTCTGCTCACATATTCTGCAATATATAATTAATGTAATTTCTAAATTCGATGTAACCATTGCAAGTTGAATTTTCATCCTGTCATTTCATATGTGTTGATCATGTCTTGAATTGACAGTTCACATTTGTAGTTAATTTCTTGTGCAATTTGCAGAGATGGTCACATGATCGCAATTACTTCTGCACTATATGATCAGCGAGTGCTTTCCTAGAGGGTTCATATATCAATGAGCTATTTGGAAGCTTGTTACCTAATTGCATCTGAAATTGAAAAGAGATGCTCTGTAGAGACCTCTGCCAACCGTTCAATATTTGTGACTTTGTGTGTGCAGATTCAGTATGTAGGCAAGTGTAGTTCTTCTTCGTGATCTGGTAGATATTGCAACAAATGCATTATCTGAAGTTTGCATGTGTGGAATCTCGAGGCATTGAATTGTACAACAGCATGTGAGTGTTATACTTTGATAGTATTCAATCCAATGCAACAATTGAAATGCTGTTGTTACCTGTGTGCAGGATTTGACTTTATTATTACTGCAGCTGGAATTGTTAAGTTAGGTTGTGTCTGAAGATGCCAAGTTCAATTGAAATAAAAGGAACAGAGATAGTTACTTTGATATGTCACAATATATATGAAACATAATGTAACTTAATGCATTAGATATTAAGCAAACCATAGACAGAGCTTTGAATTACACGATACATGATGCATGTCATCAAATTAATAGTTATATCGCAACATTAGGTTGTTATGTTTTTGCAAAGATCATAACATAGAACAATACTGGAACAGGTAGCCAGAATGACAATATTAAAAGAGATGTCTGGTTATTCTTAGTACATAGTACTTTCATACGTTGAGGCTACGCTGGAAACACTTTCACCCGAAATTTTGGCATGCTCGGATCAACTAATTCCACGGCACATGCATCTCCAGTACGTACATTAGCGCTTCTCGCAAATTGATACCAAGAAACTCGTCTCTTGTCGCTGTTCTCTCCACCTGGGAATTTACAACGGCAGGTCCAAGTTGTATTACTGGAAGTCCCTGTAATGTACACAAGCGTTGTACGCTCTTTCAAGTACGCCCTGCTGAACTGAGCTGGTATATTCTGTGATGTGAACATCAGGTTGTCAACCGCTATCGTTGCAATTGAATATAATACCGTTGTAAATGGAAGTTAACATTGAAAGATTACCAGTCCGCCAGACGATTCCAAATGGGACTTCTGTATTTGAACAGCGTAACATGGCTTGTTGCAGTGAGCCTTGTAAGAATCAGCCTTCTTCAATGCGCGAGTAGCTGCACGCTTTCTCGCATTCAGAATAGAAGCTCCAGCACTATAATCTAGCTCCGATGTAGTGAGACCATAGATTGTCACTTTGAATTTCGAATGTCCCTCGTACTTGAAAGTCAGCATGTGCCCAAATGACAGCGAATAATGTGCCGCAAATTCCTTCCACCCTGTTGTCAAATATATGTCGTTGCCTCTACTTTTCATGTTAATCTCACATACTCGGCCATCTGGGATTACAAGCTCTGCATTAATTCCAAGATTGGATCGATGACGTTGCACGAAGTCATCTGGCAGTCTCTGCAGTGAATAGATGCTTGACATCTTTAATAAATCTACCTCTTATTACAATTAATATTAATGTTATTCAATCTCATTTCTTCCTAAAAAGTGCACATATACATATATATATATATATGTATATATATATATATACACACACATATATATGCGACATAAGGCCTACCAAGTTGTTGTTGTCTTCATCTCGATCCGTGATAACTCGGAAGAATTTCATTTCCAGATAGCTGCAAGAGGAATATAGTGATCTGTATTACTGATTGTGGCATAGGGAAGACGATCTAAAACATATGCATGTTAATGCGTTCTCTTCATTTATGCTACATCTGCAATTGGTTGGGCAGAAGTTGCGATATGGGGATTGAAATACATGTATGATTATTTACTGAAACTATGAATGATTAATGTCAGTGCAATTTAATTTGCACGAGATATTTGCTCAGCTACGTCGTAATGAATTCACAGACTGATGCTATTTCTTCATAACTCTTCATACGTAAAATAACAATATGCAGTGGAAACTATCTGGTAGAAATTAATTGTACTTAACATGATTGAATCTGCACGCTTTTTTGTTTAAGGTGTTAGAGCAATAAGTTTTGTGTTTAGTGACCTGCTATTTTCAAAAAATTGAAATTTCTGGACTACCGTATTTTTGTAATAAACAATCAGTATTTGAGTAGTCGGTGGCCTATATATATTGGTATAATATCCATTGGTATTAATTGATCTATATGTTTGCTAACACGATTGGATAAAGTATGGTTGCTATTTTACGCACAAGGTTAATTGTATATATCTGCAAAGGCTGTCTTGTGAAACTGCATGTTCCATATGACTACAATTTAATCTATTAGTGAGATTAGCAACAGTAAATTCATGAATCTTGTACTTACAATTTCACAACATGTTTTTTCCCGATCATTTTTTTTTTTAATTTCTTTTTTTGCTCACTATCCAGCCAAATATACCAATGTGTGTCTTAAATTGAAACAAAAGATGAACTTCTTATCAACAAATATATTTATATACGTTCGGTACCAATCAGACAGATTTCGTCGCTACGTGGAGTTTACTATTTATAGATCAAGACATTGATAGCAGATCTGGAATAGAAATCACTAATATAACATATGAAAGCAGTAGCACCCGATAAATGCCAATTATTTGTTCACAGGAGGGTATGAATATGAGTAATGTAGATTTCTTTCTGTGAGAGATTATACAGACAAAGAAGATGCTATTTGGAATCAGGTACCTGTAGAGTGATGATATTGGAACCTGTGACTCGCCGAGATCTGATGAATCGAGATGCGAGAATTCGTCACCTAAACAATCACGAATAGAAATACTGTGAATAAGTAGATCGCTATGACAAATACATTATGACATCGAGTACCTGTTCGAAATTATGGTTGCGAGATAAGTCGGATTACCTGTTAGAGAAAAGTTAGAAATCAGGGAAGATTTGGCTGGGAGGATGAAGTCGAAAGGTCTTCTTACCAGCACAACGAAGTTGGGTAGTTGTAAATTTAGGATGTGGATATTGTTTCTTCAAATCTTAAAGTTAGCTCTGCTTTTTAGGTATCAGTGATAAATTTTTATAATGTTATTTTTCATTGTATTTCACAAATTGGGTGTCCATAACCACTATATTGATTCTCATTTGTAATAATCTTGATCAAGGTTTTTGCTTACTGACGTTACTTTTTAATGTTCTGAAGTAATGAATTTTATCTAGTAAATTGTAATATTAATATATAATATGTGCCCAGTTATGACTTTGACAGTGCAGACAAATTAGAAGATTATATTTGGGTGTAATAAATGTATATGCGACGCCAAGTTCATTATATGAGGAATGAAACACATATTAGCAAATTACAACAGACGGAGAACTTTATGTCGAATGATATAAGGGAAATACTGTATCTCTACTTGAGCTTTTATCATTCTTATTTTAATCAAATGTGTGCATTTGGAAATGGCATGATGATGCGATAACATGATGCAGAAGTTTATACTTGAACCAGTTCAAATGGAAATTGCGGAAAACGTACATGTTTAACTCTAGATAGACTAAGATTTGCAAACTAACATGATTGAATGGTTACACTGCAGGAAGAGCAAGAACCAAGTTCATTACAGGGGGGGGTGGGGTGGGGGGGAGAGAAGGAAAAAAAAAAAAACACGCACGCCAAAACGGAAAAAGAAGAAAAAAAAAGTGGAAAAAGAGAGGGGAAAAAAAGAAAGAAAAAAGGAAAGAGATGTTACAACTTGTTGACATCCCAAAATTATGAGGCATAAGTTACTACGAAACGGGTGCAACGTCAAATTGCAAGAGTACCGTAAAAACAACATTTAAACTCGAACATCCAGAATATCTTAACAGATTCATTTTCTACTAATCCTCTGCTGTGGTTGTTGGAGACCATTTTCGCTTGGATCCCGATGATGACGTGCTGGATGTTACCGACCGCCTACTGGCAATGCTCATTTCCTGCAGTTTTAGAAGAAATTGCGTCTGGATCTCGAGCTGCTGTTGCTTGAGAAAGGTTACTTTTCCCAGTATTTGTATTTGTCGCTCCACTCGTTGAATTTCCTTTTCAATATCTGTGATCATTTCATCAACATTTTTACCACTGTTGAATATTTTGCGACAGATAGCTGCTCCCTCGGCCCTTCCTCTTGGAATACTGCGTGTTTTCTCGGTTACGCTTGGCTCAGTTGCAGTGTTACGACAGCTTTCCATTGAAATATATCTGTCATAATTTCGATAATTACAAACTAAAATAAGGTATATATTTGTAATGGTCATTTGTTGCAGTATCTAACTTACTAACATGGATTACGAACACAACACACGTCGTTGAACTGGCGATACAGAAGTGGATACTACTCTTGCATCCAGATTATACTTCTCCTATTTATCTGCACATTGTAAAGTAACTTTGTTAGATTTCTGTTTGTGGAAATAATATTTTCAATTTATGCTAGTATATAATGGTTACCTTGAAGTGTTGCTCGGCAGATAGTTGAAATTGTGGAATACTAATTTATATCTGTTCTTTCAACTTGGTCTCCAAGAAATTTCAGAATTCTGTTGACAAGTGTCTTCAACCAAATCTTTCACTGTTTAGGAATACAGATTACAGTATAGCTGTAATGGGTGAGCTGATGCATTGGTTCCTAGAAACTCATGAATGTCAAGCAGATTTTAGCAGCCACATGTCTGGCATGCATGCAACCTGTGCTGTTGCCTCTACTAATGGCTTACTCACATTGCCTTGAATTTTCTATCACAATGTGCTGCATTCATTTCAATAGCAGTAGGGATGTCTATTCTTTCCAACTGTTTCCTACTTTCTGGCTAGAAGCCATAAATTACCACATATTAAAATTAATATAGGAAATATTAGTCATAGTATTCTTGTAATTTCGTGGTTTGTAGCTATAAATTTGATACGTTGCATTTCTGATGATTTGTGGGCGTATTTATACAAAGGTGAAGTAGAAATAACAATATAAATTCATTTTCGTGCATATATCTCAATATATGTAATTAAATGTATATTATATTATACACAGCAACAACTAATTTGTCTGGGATAGTACTTCAGTTTATATACAGCTCCATTCACAGATGAACTGATTTTGTAAATAGTAGATCCGTGTAAATATTGGACGGAGTATTATAAAAAACCTTTTTTTTTAATTTTTTAATTTTTTTTTTCTTTTTTTTTTAATTTCTTTTTTGGTGAGTGGACACTACTTAACCAAATTCCAATGTCAACGTGGATTGGTAAGAGTATCTGAATTCGCCGAAATTAACAACATTACATTACACAAATTATTGATGATGTTAGTGTTACAAAATGAACCAAGTACAAATGCTAGAACCAGTTACTACGCTCTACGGTATGTCTTCCCTTTTTTTTCTTGCTCGACAATATCCTGAACAGGTTCAGGTAGACCCATTGTTTCGAATGCATAACATCCATCGTGATGTTTGAAAGCTACACAGAGCGCATCTGCCGCAGAGTTACCTTCACGATGGATGAATGTTATCAAACATGATTTGAATTTTTTTTGTAGTTCTCTAATTTCTTCGATTTCGGAACAAACATCTTCTGGGAAAACATGAGAACAGACACCAGTTATGTGGTCAATAATGTTTTTGGCATCGCCCTCTGCCCATATATCAAGCCAGTTCCGATCCAATGCATACTTCAAACCTTTGCACAGTGCAGATGCCTCTGCAAAGTCAGAGTTCTTCTCATGTTCAATTTCAGCAAAGGCATACACACAATCTCCTGTATAATTCCGATATAGACCAGCACGAACTATAGTTGGCCAGGTTGGACGTTTGTAGTCGCAGTAGAATCCCCCATCGAAATTTAGTTTGATGATATGTTTTGCAGGAGGTGATCAGTGGATTCTAAGAGATGATGTAGATGGGGAACGGATCTTCTTGCTAGTTGAAGAAGAGGATGCAGTTTCATTGCCCTTACCTGGGTTCGTAAAACTATGATGACCTGGCGTGCGAGTCAAATATGGATTCGGTTGTCTCGGAGGAGGCGAGTTTTCGAGGAAGAATATACATTCATCATCAACATTGTCTGAAGCATATGGCGATTGCAGATCACTTTGGTATACAAAAGGTTGCTCGGTGATTTGCGGAAGAAAATCCGATGTGTGGGTAGGGAAATGTAAAGGTATTAATACCTGATTGTCTGGTATTGGAATTGGTGAACCATAATTCTGTGGTGAGGCTGAGTACGAATGTGATTGTGGGTGAATATTTGACGAAAGAGGGGAGTACTGATATTGGGGAGATGCAATGGAGTGGTAATAATTATATTGTGGAGGGGAATTTGGTAGGGGAATACCTGTATTATATGAGCCATGCAGGAAATCTGTACAGGTAGGCGGCGATGCATAGAAGACTGGTGACGTTGGACTTCGCATTAGGGGACTGTTCCAGTGACAATGTTGCGGACTGTGAGATAGTGCTACACCGACACCGTAAGCTGCATGCATAAATTCGTTGCCACTGGGAGGCGATGCGCGGAAAATTGGTGATGTCGGGCTGTGAATAACATGAAATTGGTGATTTCCGGCATCATACATTGTGTTTCCAGTCATTGGATGATAGGGTGAGCCCATGTTAGGCTGCACTGTGTTGTTGGGTGAGAAGATGTGAACATAGCTCCCAGTTGGGATGCTTATTTCAGCGGTGGGAAGGTCTGTTAGCAAGGTGGTTAAATTCCAGCAAGAATGCTCTTCATCAGAATTGTAGCCTGACATGGTGAATAGATTGAGAAATAGTTCATGAATTGCTTACAGTCAATCTTGTAACATTATATAGGAGACCTAGAAAGTGCAGGTATTTGAAGTCATCTCGAAGCATGTGTATTAAATGTAGACAAGAATATTTTATGTTGGTTATGAAATCTAATAACTGATGCAACTCTTTGTTTTTGTTTTTTCCCTTTTATTTTTTCCTCTTTCTCTCTTCCTCACCAAAATTTCCAAGGATCGTTTATGGTTTTTATTCTGTGTACAAGTTATTATATTATACTTACGTATTAGAATTATATCTCTGCAACTGTAACTTGTTGTAATATGGAATATCAGTTCAATTGACTGCAATTGTGAACATGGAGAACTTAATATAGATTAATATTAAACGATAGGCAGATGACGAATGTGTTTGAAGATGCAATGGTTTTTGGGAAAGAAGGGCCGGGGGGGGGCAAAAGGCAGGGAGATAACAATGGAACATTACCATGATGTTATCTCCTCGCATTTTTTCAGGTGGACAAAAGTTGTAGTGCTAGTGGATCACAGCAGAGCTTCTATTGTAGTAATGCTTCTATGTACACATGTGGTTGCATACTTGATCTGCAGTTGGGCGCATACGCTGGCATTGTGTGCAACTATGCCGTCTCCACTTGGCGAACACTCCATTTGTTGACCCTTCTGCGGTTCATACTTGTGGATCCAGCAAGTCGAAAATAGAACATGTTCTTAACACTTGACTCATTAGCTTTAAGTAATAGCTCCTTCTGTTCCTGAAATGAATCAATGTCTTGTAGTCAGCACTCTGTTCACAAAGCACACTAACTTATGAACTATAACATTAATAAATTATGGATTCAAGCCGTAAGTGTAGGGTGCATACATCTCCTGTCATTGCTGACAATATAACAGCACTTTTCTTAAGGACAGCCTCAACACCATGTCTGAAAACGACGACATTCAGCTCTCCAGTGTCATCTCCAATTTGGACTTCTAGACGACCCCTACAAAGCAAAAATGAATGTACTCAAAACCTTTTTTCTCTCTTTTTTTTTTTTTTAATTTTTCCTTTTTTTTTATATTTTCCAGTCTTCTGTTTCATAGTTGCTATTCTATATTTGCTCACTGCAGATTGAATATACAGCTTAAGTTGGATAGAAGAGAATTATATCAAATTACCATGGTACAGAAGTGCAATCAGAATTGTGGCAACCAGAACAATTGAATTTTTCTCCAGTTAGATAGCTAGTTGCACGGGTACACATATTGCAAGCATGATACCATGGTCTTTGTGTTTCAGGTAAGGCAAGAACTGAAACTTTCACCCACACATCAGTGTCTACAGACTGCAGGAAATATAGAGAGAACTGTCAACCAGACATAACAATAAATTCCCAACAATACGATATAACTATGGTGTAAAAAATACCGGTTTTTCTGGGAGGTCCGCAATCTTTGACAACTTGAATTCAGTCTTCTTTGTCTTAGGATTCTTCTGTGCCAACAATAATTCAGGATTCTTGAGTAATTTGCATCACGCCTAAGCGGGAGAAACAGATATGAGATTAAATGTGGGAAATATATCATGTTGTCGCAATTAGAAACTGTATAAGTAGTTTCATTCATATACCAGTCAATCAACTCGTCAACTCTTGGATCCTCGATATTGTGCAGGAACATAGTGGACATTGTTGTCCTCAGAGAAAAATCTACAAACACATGTACAGCAATTACATGAATGTAATGTTGTGCAAGCTATGTTTTCATATAATGCATTCATATTTCCATTCCGACTATAATCTTGTAATTCCATAGTCATTAATACTGACGTTAAGGGAAAGTTACCCAGCTATGTTGTTGAACACACATTCGTTGCAATTACAACCGGATGAGCACTGGCCAGTATATTTAGTTTATCTCCTTCTGTTGTGGTTGCATCATCCCATAAGGATAAACAAACTGGGACACCGCTGAAATGATATATGTAAATATGGCAGTCAATAATTGCACGCACCAAGAAGCAACAGTTGAACACTACGTAATACAAAACAACGCTCAGAGGCGGGGTACTTACGAGTCGTCCAGAACAATGACATCCCTCACTTGAGCACGACCTCCTGAATCTTTTCGGGGTACTGTCTTCGTGGACATAACAGCAATGATGATGACAGCAACATCTATGATCATAGTGAAATACAAACAATACAAATAAAAGTGTGTATTAATTATGGGGAAACATTTAACACTTTATATTAATATGGAATATATATATAGAAATTATGCAAAGCAGTGCATATAACCTACCAAATTTCTCACGGGAATTCACAAGAGTGCGAGCTTCTTCCAGACTTTTCAAATTATATTTGCTGCAACAGCCTTCGTCGACCTTATCTTCAACTGCAGTTACCTCCATTTCTTTGTTAAGGACAAGAGAGAAATCGTGATCTATGTAACGGTACTTGGGGTTGACAGGTCGCACAACACCATTGCTAAACCAGTACGAATGATAGACCTGTAATTTGTTGTCGAAGTTGGGTATATCTGCATCAAATGATGTTGCTTGGATTTGTTTGCCCTGCAACTTGAACAAAAATTTATTGAACATGGAAACCGGAAGATTAAGAATAACAATTGTGAGCACAACAGCAAAAGCACATTATATTTGCGAAATAAAAGAAACAAACAGTCGGATTATTTGACCAATATCTTTGCATAAATTTAATTACAACCTCACTGTCACAGAGCACAAAACGCTGGTACTTTGTGTTGGAAGCCTTTGCTGTCAATATCCGTGATTTCTCAGCCACACGCAGTCGGAGTTTCCATTCTTTGCATTCGTCCGTCAATCCAGACAACTTTAAAATTTTACCTTCCATGATTTCAATGAATTCCTACAAAAGGTATTTGAATGGTGTTAGTATATAACATATCAAGATTTCCAACTAATGATCAAGTTTGTTTCAGGTAACATTATGTTTTATATTACTGCGCACCACACGAGTGGCATCTCCGCATGATGAAACCAGCAAGCACTAACCATGGTTGGAATCTATAATGTGCTGTGTACGCGTGTTGCTCTACGCAATAGATCTTTGTAGACAACATTTCGAGTTGTGCAATTAAATTGAATGCCGTCAATTGGTTCGATTAACACTTTAACTGCGGACCCTAAATTGGCTCTGGATAATGCCACATACAGTTGACCATGCGAGAATACAGGTTGTGGTAGGTAAACACCAACACGTTTCAGAGTTTGGCCCTGCGACTTGTTGATGGTCATAGCGAAGCATAGTCGAACTGGAAATTGTTTACGCTCGAATTCTATGGGATAGTGATCTGTTTGGGACGGTCTGAGCGGGATCCGAGGAATAAACACGGATTTCCCCTTATTTGGACCGACTGCAATCTCAGCATATATTACATTAGGCAACAACTCCTTGCAAATAAGTTTGACACCATTTGACAATCCAGACGACGGGTCAATGTTGCGTAGCAACATTAGTGGACAACCTGGCTTCACTTCTAAGTGATGAGGTGGGATTCCATTGGGAGTTAGTGTATGCAGGAATTCTACTGGATGAGTCGACTGATTCTCTCGCAGAGATCGATCGATGCTATTATATGTATGAGACTGCCCTGGCAATCTACTTAGCAAAATTTGATTGATTCGGTCTACGCAGTCATTCCGAGGAGTCAGAATTGCTCTTTCAGTAAGGTACCGCGGGTCCAGACAGTCAGATTGGAAATTGCAGTATATAGCTTTAATAAACAAATCTATTGACATGCTTTCATCAATAAATGGCACAATCATCGATTTTGGCAAATCTATTGTCGCTTCATCAACATCTTGCACACTACCATTTCCAATCGACATGAGAAATTGGCAGAAGGTGGGATCGTCAACAGCACGCATATTTTCCGTAAGATAAAGCAAATGCATACTGGCCCATAGAGGTGAGTCAACAATGCTGTTCGAGATACATTCCTCCTTAGTGGCACGCACCGTCACAGGCAGCACCTGCCTGAAATCACCTCCAAAGACCACGACCTTACCTCCAAATAGCGATTCATTGGAACATATATCACGAAGCATACATTCAAAAGCCTCTATATTCTGCTTCTTCGCCATCGTAACCTCATCCCATATGATAACTTTGGCCTCACGAATAAGGTGAGCAAGAGCTGTCTGTTTTCCAATGTTACATGTATTCTTATCCGTGGTATCCAAGGGGAGCTTGAAGCGAGAGTGCGCAGTTCTTCCACCAGGCAAGTTTGAGGCTGCAATACCAGTGCTAGCAGTAGCCAGAGCAATCCCTCCACCACTGCGGACATATGCCAGCAGAGCTCTGTACAGTAAAGTTTTCCCCGTGCCACCTGGTCCGTCAACGAAGAAACATCCACCTTTCATTTCGTTGATATGATTTGTGATTATTTTGTAAGCTGCTGATTGCGCGTTGTTTAGCTGGTCGATGGCAGCCACGTCTTCGGCCGGAATCGGTACTGCCAATTCCTCTTCAATTTCCCGATTCGCTGAAGACATTTCCTCACTATGACTAACTGGTAACGAAGTAATGAAATCAATCAATTGTCTCCCCATTGCCTCTAGAAATATATTCACTCCTTTAACAGTTCTGAATAGAATTTGAGCTTCATTCAATCTCCCCTCTTTCCGGAAATCTTCAGACAAATTCATATACATCCGATCCCACAAAGAGCGTGGATTGCCTGGTTGGCAGTACACAAGGACAGTGGCAAATAAACGCCGCAATGTCTGGGGCATTTGAAAAGTCGCAGCTTCTTCCAAACAATCTTCAAGTGCTGTGTCTTTTTCCAACAGACCGAGCTTCTCACATGCCTCACGGTATGATTCACATATGTGATTCCTGACTGTCCGCAACTGCTCGTATGATTCAGCACCTCGGACATGAGTCAGTAATAATCGGAGGAAAAAGCGGTCTCCCTCCGAAGGATTAGCAGCAACAATACGTCCAATACTGTAGCCCTTCTTCCGAGGTTCCCAGCATAAATTTGTCTTATTCCACACGTAATGTTGTGGAAATTCGCTATACAACCAACGCTTTGCACTTTCATCACGCTTATTGGTTTCGAAATATTCCGTCAACATTGTCTTCGCGTACTTCTTATCCGCGGCAATGTATGGAAGCTTCGTATATTTGTCGAAGGAAATAGATTGCATGCCGGGAAGGTGAAGTGGAAGTGCAGTTACAGAAGGATACATCTCGTTGAGCGGGAAACTGTAAAGACGCCATGCAGCCTCCGGAGGTGAAATCCACCTGGCAGACTGAAAGGCTGCAATTTCATCAATACCACTTGTTTGATTTGACACAAGTTGGAATGCAATTTTATCGTGCCCTTTGTAAATATACTTGTACAGATATTTAACTGCCTTGATTGTTGAGCAAATCTCGACATTTATGTGGCAGTCATATTTCGCCAGCAAGTATGGATTGTAAGGCACGACCCATCTATTATCAAGAGTAGCTCCTCGAACCTCAACAGTGCGACCGTTGCGCTGTCGGCGATAAATAGCAAACGAATTATCACCAGTTCTTGTGGCATTGCAAAAATCCCGAGGATATCTGTTCTTGCACCCAGTCCGAGGCCGCATACATACATTCTTCTTGTTGTGTTCACCACAAGGACCGTGCATCATATGCCTGACAACAGCATTGTAGAGATGAGGATTGACCTTAGGATCAGGAATTTCAGCTGAGATATACCTGTCATACTCATCAGGTTGCATCAATTTTGCTAACTTTTTCAGAATCAGCAGGAAATGCACATGTGGAAGACCACGTTTCTGATACTCAATGACATACGTATAAGCTGCAATCGGGCCAAGAATTTCTCGTTCGACTAAATCACGTTTCAGCTCAACTACCTTCGCACGGAAAATGCGAGCTACTAAATCCGGTCGATTCGATGCTTCCTCATGAGGCAGGAGCTCATCTTGGATTTCAGACCATCTAGGATTGCAAGTCATCGTTACAAAGTAATCAGGCTTCCCAAACTGACGCACAAGGGCCATTGCATCTTGATAACGACGCTTCATATCTCGTGGTCCCCCAACAAATGAAGGTGGTAGAACAACATGACGACCAATGTTCTCAGGATTCATTTCTCCTGCTGCCAGACTATCAATTATACCTCGATAAAGTTCTGCGCGGATATCATCCTGGTTGAAGCGCACATAGTCAAGTCGACTTGTTTCCAATTTGATGTACATGTCAACAATATATTGTTGAAGCAAACGACCGAAAAATAAAATCGAGGAATGCCGCATGCTTCGAATTTGCAAACGGTAGCAGTAGTACTGCCGGCAGGTCACAGTTGGAATCTCTGACTCTGCATCCTATTTACCTGCATCGACCAAAATAACAGTTAGAACATCATGTAAATATGTCTGCAAAGAAGAGAAGATTGTGTCATTCAAGAACATTGGGCATGTGCAAACCTGAACGTCGCTTCTTCTTCTTTGGCCCTTTTGCGGCATTATTCTTCGCAGGTTTCTTCTCGATACCAGTATGCCAACCAGGTTGACCATAAGGGAACATAATCGGGTACTGTAGTGGGTCGTAGCACCCCAAGTGGTACTTGATTGATTCTGGCCCACCCTTCTTTCGCTGCACCAAGATATCACGCGAATACTTGCCTGCACGATATTCATCATCTATCCAAATGCCGGCAACCTGATCTGAAGTAGGCATGTTATGGGTTCTCTGATCCAAGCCGGGATCACACCGAATACGTATATCACAGTCCATGAGATCAGGGGTCTCAGACATTGACTGGAATTTTTCATTGTAGGGATTTGATTTCAGGATGTCAGTCAGGCAAGCAATAATGGACGGATCAACATTGCTGAACGTCTGAGATCGACAATGTAACTGATAAGCAGGATCGTAAAAATATAATTGCAGATATCGAGGTGTCTCCTCACCGGGGTCGAGGTTATTGATGTAAGATGATGACTGAGTTGCAGCATATTGAAATAGGGGAGGTGCAGATGAATCATGCACTGTGCGAGAACACGGAGCAGTCGTGACGCTAGAAGGAGCAAATGCCAGTCCATGATTATGCTGACCGTTGTACACATCCAGAGCAGTGACACAGAAGCCATGCCGGACAACAATCCGGGAAGATCTAGAATGTGGCGTTAACTGTGCAGTTGCTGTGGACGGAGGCACTGAAGTACCGACTACATTTGTTGAGGCTGCAGGGCAATGTTTTGCCGGGAGACATGCAATACCACGTTTACGTAATCTCTGAGATGAAACTTTCCCCGCACCACTGTGCTTACGTTGCGAATCACATGTAGCCCGAGGCACAACGGTTTTCTCCTTTCCTGTGCATTCTCGACTATTGTTTGGACTCACACTGCTTCTGTTTTCACATACTGGAGAAGCACTTGAAGCAACTTTTGACGGTCTACTCCTCTTCCGACAGTTTCCTGGAATTGCCACGCTACTCACTGCCTCGTCTGGATTAGCAACACTACAGTCTACGTCTTCTCCATCACGAACAACAGCTTTGGGCGTCTGTTCTTGTTCATTATGTACTTCGTTACCACCGCCTACAGGCAACAAAGTTGGCCGATGAGTTACTGCTTCCGAAGAAGTAAATTGTGAACCATAGGGATGCACAATGTCAACCGATGATTCTCCACGAACGATGTCCGCAACCTCTTCTATCTCAATCACAGGAGCAGCCTCATGAGCAGCGGATGAATCTTCCCTCTCACAGCTATAGCGACCTTTTATTGATATGGTGGATGAATTTACTTGATCACGGAAAAAATGATTAGCGACAACCTTCGAGCTGTTTGGAACTGTTGAGTCTTTGGTTCCCTGCAACCTTTTCTGAACACCACTGGGGTCATTGTGCGAAGTTGCACCCGATCCATTCTTCCGAGGTCTTCCTCTTATGCCACGTTCACGACGACCCCCAGGTGAAATATGTACAGCAGTTATCCCTGCTACAGCATTTCCAATTATCGGACAATCACCGACAGCAATCTCACTCACTGGTTCAGTAGCAGCACAGTGACGAACATCATTGCCTGCAACTTCACCAGAACAGCTGCGGTCAGCAGTTGGGGTTACAGAAGAAAAATCAACTCGTCCTCGCAAAACCTGATTCATTGCATCAGAACACATAGATTGCATAACATCACAACAGTCAACATCAACACATGAATTTCCGCTGATAACATCGGCGACCTGCTGTTTTTCAGAAGGGGGAGGTGCTGTAGGAGTAACGGACGTACTATCTCCGGCACAGGCCGTGTCAGACGGTGCAGTTACAGCAGTGGACTCTACGTGTTCACGGAAAAATTGATTCCGCACAACCGCATTAAGATCACACATTGTGGCATCGTTCTCTCGCTCGAGCCTATGTCCAGGCCGGACAGTTAGCCTCTCTAAAATCGCACCAGCTTCATTTTTCCGAGGTCTTCCTCTTCTACCACGTCCACGCCCAGTCCTGCATGATAGTTCTTGAGCAGATATCCCACATTCAACATTTTCAACCTCGGAACCATCCCTAGCAGCAACGACAGTCATTGCAACACTACATGATTCGGACGGTGTAACTTGCCTGGTACGGCAGCCCAGAACATCAGCCGATGAACTTTGAGGACTAACATCAGAAACCTCCCGTATTTCAATCACATGAGACACGGGAGTGGACTGGTGTGTTTCATTTGAGGGAGACGATATAACGGTATTGGATGAACCACCCCCAGCAGAGGGATTGTGCGCCGGCTTGGCCACACCAGCTGTTTCTATTTGTTCACGGAAAAATTGGTTGCAGGCACCCGCAACATTATCAAATACTTTTGGATTGTTCTCTCGCTCCGGCCTTCCTTCAACTCCGTCAATGACCTTCTGCGAAGTCAAATCAGCTTCAGTTTTCCGGGGTCTTCCTCTTCTACCACGTCCACGACGACCCCCTCGTGAAATCTCTGCAGCAGATGTTGCATCTACAGCATTCGCAATTTCAAAACAATCCACCGCATTAATTCCAGTAACTACACCTCTATATGATTCTGTAGCAGCGGAGTGACGAACATCATTGCCTGCGACTTCACCTTGTTCTCGGAAAACCTGATTCATTGCATCGGAACACATAGATTGCATAACAGCGCAACAATCAACATCAGCACATGAATTTCCGCTAATAACATCAGCGACCTGCTGTTTTTCAGAAGGAGGAGGTGCTGTAGGAGTGACTGAGGAACTACCCCCAGCACAGGCTGTGTCAACCGGTGCAGCAACAGCAGTGCCCTCTACGTGTTCACGGAAAAATTGATTCCGCACAGTCGCAGTAAGATCAAATATTGTGGCATCGTTGTCTCGCTCCACCCTAGCTCGAGGACCGTCAGTTCGCCTATCTGAAATCGCAACAACCTCATTTTTCCGAGGTCTTCCTCTTCTACTTCGTCCACGCCCAGTCCTAAATGATAGTTCTTGAGCAGATATCCCACATTCAACATTTTCAACCTCGGAAGCATCCCTAGCAGCAACTACAGTCACTGCACCACGACATGATTCAGACGATGTACATTGCCTGTTACGGCAACCCAAAGCATCAGGACATGAATTTTGAGGCCGAACAGCAGAAACCTCCCGTAATTCAATCACATGAGACACGGGAGCATACTGATGTGTGTGATTTGAGGGAGATGATATAACGGTATTGGATGAACCACCCCCAACAGAGAGATTTTGCGCCGGCTTGGCTACACCACATGTTTCTATTTGTTAACGGAAAAATTGATTGCGAGCACCTGCAACATTATCAAATACTTTTGGATTGTTGTCTTGCTCCGGCCTTCCTTCAACTCCGTCACTGACCTTCTGTGAAGTCAACGCAACTTCATTTTTCCGGGGTCTTCCTCTTCTACCACGTCGAGGACGACCCCCCCCCCCCCCCCCCCCCCCCCGTGAAATCTCTCCAGCAGATGTTGCATGTACGACATTTCCAATTTCAAAACAACCCACCGCAGCAATTCCAGTAACTGCACCACCACATGATTCAGGCGGCATAAATTGCATATTACGGCATCCCACAACATCAGTACCTGAATTTTCACTAATAATATGATCAACCTTGTCTACTGCAGTCGCAGAATCGACGGCGACATCACTGCATGTACCTTCAACAGAACGACTGTTTGCATTGACTTTTGGTACGGCAGAGCACTCAACTTGTTCTACGAAAAATGGATTTCGAACCATTGCAGAAGCATCCAACACTCTTCTACTGTTGCCTATGTTGAGAATTCCGACACCGCTGCTGTAGACATTGTCCGAGGTTGCGCCACCAGCATTTTTGCGAGGACGCCCTCTTCTACCACGGCCACGACCACTACAGTCCACACTTCGTCCACCACCTCCATGATCAGCATCAGGCAATGCGGATGATGCATCAGTAGTGCCAGCATATACAGGATGGATAACAGTCAATGGTGATACATCATCTCCACCAGGCACTAAATTCCTGCGCAGTCCAGAATCCTGCAATGATTCTGATTCAGCAGGTACTGCGAGTTTGCTTGTATTAACTACCTCTGGCGTTGCCTCACGGCTACTGCATGCACCGTGTGAGGTTACAACAACTGCATTTTTCCGAGGCCGCCCTCTTCCACCGCGGCCACGAGCGCCAAAGCTTGCAATTCCACCACTGCATACTTGATCAACAGGAGGCAATCTACAAGAATCATCATTTGTAGCATTACATGCAGTACTGATAAGAGCTGGCGGCTGTGATGTCAGCACGCCGGGGCATTCAATCTCTCCATCACCCAGGGAATTACCGCGCAGTCCAGGATCTTGCAATGCTTCTGATTCAGTGACCGGTGGACACTTGTCTGTATTAGTAGCAGACATACCTATATTGTAAATCATTACTCAGGACACACCACAACAAATCTAGAATCGAAGAATTTTTTTTATACAGGGAATGCTGGACATTTTCCCATATCTTGGGACTTTTGTTTTAACCTTCCACCTCCCTCATTCTGCAACGGTCTGCTGCCGTTAGTGAATACACACTTAACTCAATTCAAACTACTTGAAAATTTACTTATTCACTGACAAAATTTAAGTGACGCACATGTTCTAACATAACATATTCATCACCATTAATGACATTTATCTTTTTAACATACATCCCATATTATATCATATTAATCATCTTATTGTACGAATCACACAAAAAAATATGCACTCGTAGCATTTTAACCATCCAATAGAATTAGGACCACATAACAACATATACAGTTCACACATCACTAATAAACCAAGCTATGGCAAGCATTTTGAACGACAGTACCCGCATCATTTCAGAAATTGCAGAAAAGAACCTGTGATATGCAAACAACAATGCCAATACAGCAACCACTCAGCCCAGTAGCTCCTTCCACGTCGCTGGAAAAACAGATAAACCCGGAAAAGAAAAAAAAAAAAAGAAGAAAAAAAAAGGAAAATTTAGATCATCCCTGAATTTCAATCATGCCATAGAACAAACCATTCATTCGAACATCTTACCAGGAAAACAGTCGACAATGCGGTCCAATGAACTCGTCACAACCGGCAACACATGTGTAACCCCACAAACCAGCTGGAACAGATAACGTAATGCAATTAAACATGGGATATTCAAACAAACTGAATCAAACAAACAACTGTCTAACCAAATTTTGTTCCCGGCACGAAATACATCAAAGAATAGATACAAAAGTTGATCACAAACAGGGCAATTTTGTTATGACATATAATATACAAGCTGCTGAATAACGCAACACAATGCAGTCAGGTAATTACCAAATCATTGGTATTTAATAACACCCAACCTCCACATCAAACTCCATATTACACCAAACTATAAACATTTAATAGGGGACCTACAAACTGCAATCGATCTGTACATGCAACTGTAGTGGAACACCTATGTACATAGAATAAACCAGATCATCAGCATTTAATAATACCAAACCACCATACCAAACCCAATCTTACCACTAACTACACACATTTTATGCAACAACCAGAAACTGTACCCAGTCTGAACATGCAACTCCTCCATTCAACCTCCGAATGGAAAATAAATTAAACAGTGAGTAAAATGTTGCGAAAATATAAATGAATAATTAAATAAGATAAAGAAGAATTATCCAGAAACAGAGACAAACCATTGCACACACCTCTTACATCAAACTTCAAACATGCAACCCCTACATTGAACCTTTGGCGCACAAAAATGAAGAAGAAGAGAAAGGAAAAAAAAAAAAAAAAACAGGGGATAAATTCATCCCAAAATAGGGAGAGAGCTTTGCACATACCAGGAAAGAGATCGAAGAGAGTAGACAGTGGGAGAACAGAGACATCGTCTCATTATACCCACGAGAATGTTGCGATACGTGTAATCTGTGTAACAGCAGCTTACGTCAGATTAGTGGCGGGAACAGTACATGTACTTGGGCTCCAAGCAACAGAAGGCGGTGGTAATTCCACCAATGAGCACCGACGCAGAGTGAGGGCAAAGTTCTGAGGGAGAAGACGATGATATTACCTCAACCACTGACTATGATCGGCGTGGTAGGAAGGTTGAATAAGCAAGGGCAAAATCGACTGCTAACAAAGAATAACTTTCTGGATCAATTTGATGACATCTCCATCAATCTAACAAAAGCTATTTTTTCCTATCAATTTCACATCTGCATCCAACTAAGTAAACAATATTACGGCCACAAAATATAAAATCCACACCGAAACATATGGAAATAGCATGGTTAAAATGGTCAATATAGAAGGAAGCATGGTCAAGATCAAATAACCCTTTAACCAAATTAGAATATAATGAACAATTTAAAAGTGTGCCTAAAATCACTTATTACAAAAGTACCTACCTAAAATTGTTAATTACAAAAGTACCTCTGCTAAATTTAGACAGCTCACTCTTGGACTTTTGGTCATTCTCTGACCCTACAGTGCATACGTCGCCAAACGACGCAACCCTAAACGTTTAACCGACACAACCCTAAACGTCGCATATTTCTTCTGATCCTCTAATGAAGAATAAGCATCTCTCTCATGTAGAAGAAAGCATGGTTAATATGAAATAACCCTCTAACCAAATACTTTATCATCTCAAATACAGCGAGTAGCAAGGGCGAAGAGAGAAATTAAGAGAAATTGACATGTAAATCCTAGGACAATAAATAAAAGAGTGAATAATTTAAAGGTGTGCCTGAAATAACTTATTACCAAAGAACCTACTTAAAATTGTTAATTACAAAAGGGTCAATATAGTCACTTATTACAAAAGTACCTACCTAAAATTGTTAATTACAAAAGTACCTCTGCTAAATTTAGACGGTTCACTTTTGGACTTTTGGTCATTCTCTGACCCTACAGTACGTACGTCGGCAAACGACGCAACCCTAAACATCGATCCGACACAACCCTAAACATCGCATATTTCTTCTGATCCTCTAACGAAGATTAAGCATCTCTCTCAAATAGAAGAAAGCATGGTTAAGATGAAATAACCCTTTAACCAAATTCTTTATCATCTCAAAGACAGAAATTACCGAAAGCTATTTTCCCCATGTATTTTAATATGTTCTTCGCTAAATCCAACTCCAAGAGGACAATAAGTAGCCGATAATGCTAGAACAAATCCAAATTACAGCAACTAAATTACAGCAACTAAATCTACTACCAGTAGCCGATAATGCTGGAACAAGAGGGCCACAAATGGAAGTTCACAGAATCCATTTTTCTGCTCTGAAATTTACATGTACATCCAACTCACACATCCAAACCACAGCCACAAAATCCATTCAGAAGTTGCATTAAAAGACAAACATGAAGGGTAAAAACGGAAGTCAACAGAAGCTAATTTTTTTGATCGAATTTACATGTGCATCCAAAGCACACTACCAAATTACAGCCACCAACTATATTCAGGACACCTAATTAAGAGACCACGTCGGGGACAGAAATGGAAGTTAACTGAAGCTATTTTTTCCAACAAATTTACATCTACATCCAACTCACACAACCGATTTACAGCAACGAAATGTATTGAGGGCATCCCATAAAGCAGAAACACCAGGGGCAGAACCGGAAGTTAATAGATTCTATTTTTTTCATCGAATTTACATGTGCATCCAAAGCACACTACGAAATTACAGCCACCAACTCTATTCAGGATAGCTAATAAAGAGACCACAGCAGGGACAGAACTGGAAGTTAACTGAATCTATTTTTTTCAACAAATTTACATCTAAATCCAACTACTACACCAAAATTACAACCACTAAATCTATTGAAAACAACCAGTAAATGACAAATAGCAGGGGCAGAACCGGAAGTTATCAAAAGTTATTTTTTTCATCGAATTTACGTATCGGTCCAAAGCACACTACGAAATTACATCCACCAACTATATTCAGGATAGCTAATAAAGAGACCACAGCAGGGACATAACTGGAAGTTAACTGAATCTATTTTTTTCAACAAATTTACATCTACATCCAACTACTGCGCCAAAATTACAACCACTAAATCTATTGAAAACAACCAGTAAATGACAAATAGCAGGGGCAGAACCGGAAGTTATCAAAAGTTATTTTTTTCATCGAATTTACGTATCGGTCCAGACCAGATAACATAATTACATAATGATGCCATTATAGCCTCAGTAAAATACCGGTCCGCAGGAGGACAACACAGACATTTCAATCCGAAATAAATTGCAAGGAGTGGCGAAGAAGGACGTGGCAAACTACCGTTGGAGGACGTTGGCGGCAAACCCACATGCAAGCCAATCAATGGTCCACGGTGTGCAAAACGCCTAGCTGGCAAAGTGGCCATATCTCCTTTTATTATAGGTAGTATGATTATGTTGTGAACAACTATTGTTCTCACAAGACTACTCGTTAATACTCGTACACGAGCCATTCTAGATTTTTTTTTTTTTTGCATAAGTCATTTTAATGTAAAAAATCACATAGGTTGTAAATGAGTGTTAGTTAAGTGGTAGATCGTTTGAAGCCTTTGAGGAGTTCTGAATCCGAACCCAATGATGTAATTTAATAAAAAAAACACAGATTTTAATAGAGTAAAAGACACTTTCACCCCCTTAAGTAATGTGTCATTTCATGTTCTAATTGAGCAACTTTGTCCCCAAAACCACTCTCAGTGAGAGACGTGTCGTGACAATGAAGGACAAGTAAAACTGACTATACAAACATTGTTACAAAATATATATAGTAAATAAAACTAAGAATGAGTAAAGGTATCTTTTCATCAAACTTGATGGGATGAAAGCGTCTTTTACCCGTTTTAATACTCTCCCAAATTGTCAGGACACGTACACAAATTGTGAAATTGTTACTCCTGGTGGGTCTTTATACTACACTTTGTAACAATCTATTTGTAACAATGTAGATTGTCAGTTATTCAATAAACTAAAAAGAAAAGACAGTGGACTAAACATGACAATGAACTTATACCAAGTTTTGATAGATCTCATCAGCAGACAGTAAAGTACTACATTTATTTCAACCAATGTAATTAACATTCATTTGCAGATATAAATTTTACACTTAAACAATGAAGACTAAAAATAAGCAAACCTCAACAAAAAGAAGTAAAAAAATGTTACAACACAAAATTACCTGTTTTTATCTAACAGATAGGAAGTGGTTCACCATTCCACTCCTTGAGACAATCCAACAATGGATCAATAATCCCCCCTTTGCACATTGCAGTGAACACCTTGTCAAACTCCTCCCCCGGCGACCGGACCTTCTCTCCGGTCAGATACTCTCCGGCCAGCTCCTCCCTCACAAATTTGTACAGGGGATACGACCGGCACTCCTTGATCCTATTCGGGATCGCCAAATTCCCATTATCAAAAGCCACCCTCACGCTCTCCACTTCCTTAGGCAACACCGCCTTGATCTCCTCCTCAAAAGCCCCAATCTTCTGAAAGATCGATGTCCCCAAATTCTTCTCCCCTTCCCCATTCTTCAAGGCGTGCTCCACGAGCACGCCCCTCAACTTCTGCATCAGCGGGTAGGTCGCACTACAAGGATCATCAATGTAGGCGAACACATACTCGCGATCAACCACTCTGAGCAAGTCCTTTTCAGAGAATCGCGAAGGGTGGAGTTCCCCATTCGCCCCCATGGTGAGTGTCTTCTTGGCAACTTGGCTAATGGTGTTCTTCACTACGCTCTTCAAATTCTCCTCCAAGTGCCTCAAGTCGATAGCTTGGCATAACGCTACCAAAAATGTCGATGACATGAGCTTCAATATGTCGATTGCTTCGGATGTCTTCCTTGAAGAGATCAATCCCAAAGAGTTCACGTCTTGGTTGTGTTGCTCCGCGCTCTGGACATGGTTTGTGACAGGGTTAGCCAGGAATTGGAGCTCTGAGCAGTATGAAGCCATGGCGATCTCCGCTCCCTTGAAACCGTAGTCCAAGCTAGGGTTACGACCTCCAGAGAGGTTGGAGGGTAACCCGTTGTTGTAGAAGTCATTGACAAGCTCCGAGAACTGAGCAAACATGAGTTTCCCAATTGCCGCGATGGCTAAGCGGGTGTTGTCCATGGAGACACCAATTGGGGTACCTTGGAAGTTACCGCCGTGTAAGGCCTTGTTCCTCGAGACGTCGATCAAAGGGTTATCGTTCACCGAGTTGATCTCCCGCTCAATCGACTTGGTCGACGACCGGATCACCTCGATCTGCGGTCCGAGCCACTGTGGAGACGTACGGAGCGCGTATCTGTCCTGTTTCGGCTTCTGGAGAGGATCCAACTCGTGCTGCTTCTCGGCTTCCTTCACGTAAGAGCTCCCGTTCAAAATGTGTTCCATGATCGCCGCCGCCTCGATCTGTCCGGGGTGGTGCTTCAGTTTATGTGTCAAATGATCGGTAAATTCAGGCTTCCCTTGCATAACTTCAGCGAAAATCGCCGACATAACCTCCGCCAGGACCGCCTGAACGTTGGCGTCGAAGAGCACCATCGACGCCATACCGGAACCGACAGCTGTCCCGTTTACCAGCGCCAGCCCTTCTTTAGGCTGTAACTCGAAAAACCCGCCTTCAACCCCGGCCAGGCTAAAAGCCTGCTCGGGGCTGAGAGTTTCTCCGTTGGGCCCCACCGCCTTGGAATTCTGCCGGCCTGTCAGAAGGCCGGCGATGTATGAGAGTGGGACCAGGTCACCCGAGGCGGTGATGGTCCCACGGAGTGGAAGACAAGGAGTGACGTCATTGTTGAGGAATTTAGCAATGGCTTCAAGGATCTCGAACCTGATACCGGAGTAGCCTTGGAGGAGGGTGTTGATCCTCACCAGCATTGCTGCTCTTGTTGCTGATTGCGGCAGCGTGTGAGCTGCCTCGACTCCGTTCCCAAACACCCCAGCGTTCAAAAACCTGGTCACCATAATTTAACTCGGTCAGAATCCGAGTTGACTCACCCACTAAAAAATGGCAATTAATTAATTAATTTGACGGGGATGAATTTGTTACCTGATGAGTTCTTTTTGGAGGGCGCCGCCCTGTTTGGTACGGCGGTGAGAGGTGGCGCCGAAGCCGGTGGTGACGCCGTAGCTGTCGGTTCCCTTGCTCATGCTGTCCATGACCCAATCGCTGCTGGCTTTTACGCCGGCGCGGGCGGACTCGGCGAGCTCGACGGTGACGTGGCCGCTGCCGCGGGAGGCGATGGCGGCGACCTGGGAGACGGTGAGGGTCTCGCCGCCGAGTTTGACGGCGGGTTTGCGGAAGTCGGCGACCATCCGCTTGACCTCGTCGAGGTGGCTGCCCTTGAGCGAATCGGCGGCCATTCCCCAATTCAACGGATCCTGGACACAGAAGCCGTGGTAACCGGCGTCTGCGCCGTTGGCATGTCCGTTTTCCATTAATTGGGGGATGGAGAGAAACTAATTAATGGCGTTTGAGGTGGTAACTGAAACTGGTGATTTCAGTTATGTATTGAATGAATGAAGATGGAGAGTTATTGATCGGTGGAATTCTGATGAATGTGTTCAGATTTCCTGAGGAACAGAGGTGCAATGCATGTGGGTTTTATAGAGATAAAGAGAGAGAGTGGTAGATGGAAACGGGGTAGGTGTTGAAGAGGAGGGTGGTGATGGAGTTTGGCAAGTGAGAAATGGCTGAGGATGGGGGTTGGTGGAGGAAAGATCTGGGCCGTTGATTGTTTTTGTTAAAGTTTTGGTGATGGACGGCGGTGATGAAGTAACGTGGGTGTGTTGTGGGCCATGGCATGCAACACATTGTTGTTAGAGTAAGTGCGAATGTGGGGGATGGGGGTTGGTGAGGTTTGATTGAAGCCACGAAATACAATTACTGATTTGGTATTTTTGCAAGACCAATGCTACAGATACAAACATTCACATTCTAATAACATTTTTATTTGCTAATATCACTCTCACAATCTACCATTATGTATGCAATTTTTAAGTGTTTATCAACATTGTACATGTGGCAAGTTGGGACGCGAAAGTTGAGACACATGGCATTTTTATTTCTCGAAAAGAAAGTAACTGAAAACAAAAATGCTGCATGTCTAAACTTTAACGTCCTAACTTGTCACATGTACTATATTGATCAATATTTACTTGATCAATATTTAGAAAACTGTTATTGGGATGTGCATGTTAAGTAAGTGTTGATGTTCTTGAGATGTGCATGTTGTCATGTATAGCATTGCTCTTGTTTCTTCATGATGCATCGTATTTCGATGAAACTTCTAGTTGATTAATGGTAAATGCGTATTTTCCTTAAAGAAAAGACAATAAATTTACTATCTAATTGCGAATTTGTGACCAACAAATCAATAAAATGAGAAGCTTTTTACAGTAGCATTTGGGCACAATCAAGCAGCTGGCATAGTCAAATAAAATGCACTACTGCGAAAATGCATGTATTCAGAGTATTAGAAGTTTTAGAAATTGGAATGAGACTACAGAAAACTTGTTTGTACTTTGTACATGTATATCCCTATAGCTGCACAAACTCTCGCATACTCACATTGTAAATCTTTATAGCACTCAGACGTGTGATATATAGATTCGGACATACAAAAGTCCATAAAACACTGATATTATGTCCATATCTAGTCATTTTCTAATGAGATTCCTTCCATATATTTGTTGAGAAGTCCCACATCGGACATTCAAGAAGAATAAATATAATTAATAAGTGTCCTAGGCTACTTCTCTCATAGCCAATTGGTTTTGAGGTGGAACCCCATGGATTCGTACAATATTGACGCGAGTTTAGGGATGGCAACGGATCGGATTTGGATCGGATCTGTACATAATCCGATCCGATCCGAAAATGTACTCTCCTGATCCGAATCCGTTCGGATACGGATCGGATCCGGATCGGATCATGTAACGGATCACTAAAATAGTCCGAACCCGATCCGTTAGTGTAAACGGGTCATGGATCAACACTATCGGATCGGATTCGATCCGATCCAATCCAATCCAGTTACATATAGGTGTGGCATATTTGTAATTTCGCTCACACATGGGATCGTAAATCCATATGTTTTATATTACATAATAAATATATTGCTATGGGATCGGATCGGACCGGATCGGATAAAAAAATATATAACTATCGGACCGGATCGGATCGGATCAACGGATATTTACAGCTATGATCCGAATCCGATCCAAAATCCGAACGGATCACATTTTTATGATCCAAATCCGATCCAAAATCAAACGGATCGGATTCGGGCCGCTCCATTAGGGTCGGATCACCCCGGATCTCGGATCGGAGCGGACCGCATTGCCATCCCTACGCGAGTTTAGTTGAATTTAGTGTTCTCGTAAAAACTAGTTCTTCTATGTTGAGGTCGTTTGACCATTTCTTGCTTTTCAGTCACCAACTATGTCATGAAGACATTTTGTTCACTTGTTTGTGTTTTTTGTCTGTGCTACCAAGAAACAATACTACAATGATAAATACTTATCATTGTTTAGGAAAGTGCTAAATTCGGGAATCTTATTTGAACCGGCTGTCAATACTCCACCATTTTAAAGGAGTTTACAAATGTATATAATCTTGCGTATTCTTTGTAAGTAGATTAAGACACGGTACAAGTTAATAAACGCTAAGATCCTATCTATTTTGGGCCTTCTATAGTAAGATTGTAGATATAGAGACGAGTTCACTTTGACATGGTGTTCCCGTGCATCGGTTCGTTCCTGATTGTTGAGACCGTTTGGCAATTTCTTGCCAACACCAACAAGAGTAGTTATTCATACCTCATCACCAACTACTTACTTAACGTGTGTAATGCGTATTAGATAGCGAAGTCATTAATAAAAATACACTATATATGGATGTTATCTTCTTAACTTCGTATTAAGTAATGTGTTCTCGGTCATTTAACTACCAGAAGAATTGACTAACAACAGCAACTTGTGGAAAAAGAAAATAAGGAAACAACAACCACAATTGACCAAAAATGTAGGACAAACATTAAGGGCACTATCTAAGAAATTTCAGATACACACTACTAAGTAGCCTCACAGTTAGTACATGACATTTTCTCTTGCCAGGTCAAACTAAGTATAGTCCTCATTGCTTTCTTTAGTGGAAAATCCACCCACCCCCCAATTCTGGATAAAGCAACCTTTACTCAACTAGGGATCAAATATCTCTACAGAACCTATTTCTAAAGACTCACATTCCATGTTTGAGATTCAGTGAAGTTTGTGAGTTCGAAATCTCAAGGAACTCACATAGACGATCTATTTAACTTGACTTATTCAGATTGATTGTCTATCTGGTGTGATTTGCTTGATAAGGGCATCTCCTCCCGTAAAACGTTCATTGAGTTACATTAGTTTATACCCCATATTTATTTAAACTTTTTGAGTTGTTGCTTTAATAGTAGGCCTAAATGTCGACACATTTGTTATTCTGTGACTTTTTAGCATCATGAAGTGATGAACAACTCTAGATTGTACCTGAATGTTTTCATCCTTGAACACTAATCCTTGGTATTGTGCCATTACACCACCTCTAGGAGTCGATTTTTCTGCAGAACTTGCTTAAATTAAACCTTCGATAGGTTTACACGTTAGAGATGCTCTAAGATTTACCCACTTCACCGCACCTGAAAGGCCATGCTAAAGAAACAATCTTCCTTTACGCATCTCACTCACTTGCACGAATAGTGCTTGAAATTAAAGCAATATTTGAGAAATTTGAATGTCGATTCTCTAATTTGTTTAGGGCTCCATTGGCCCTGTTTGGATAACAAGGTTGGGCATGTTTGGTTAACCAAACTAGGTGAATGTTTGGATTTAATGGTTTTGGTTTTGAGATTTTGACTTTTATGTGAGTAGAAAAATGAGTGGAACGTGGGTCCTACAAATTTTGGGTTGAAGTTTTGATTAACTTTTTGTAGAGGTTAACAAAACCGGGATATCCAAACAGGGCCATTGACAGTCTCTCGGCCAGTTGCGTTGTCATTATGGATATATCAACTTGTTGAAAGTTTCATATGTAATTTGTATTGGTAGAGTAGTCAATCATGCAAAACGTTTGTATTTTGTACGAAGCCGATTTGAACAAGCTTGAAAAAAATAGTAGTTCTTTATTTTTATTTTATTGAAATGGTAGTCCACTCTTACCATATGTCTTTTACTAGACCACTCCAAAGAAGAAATACAGATAAGAACTGTTCAACACGTTTGATGTTAGAAAGGGCAAAAAACACTTTCACACCTCAAGTTTGATACAAAGGCACTTTCACCCCTCTTAGTTTGGGAAAAGGCACTATCACCCCTTAGTGTGCCAATGTTGGGACACATACATTCTCTAATTGTGACACCGTTAAATTAAGGGCAGGAGCCTGTTACTAATAGTTATTTTTGGGATAAATTTGATGTCTCAGAATATGAAGTGACGCGATCGAGAGATGTAAGCGACTAAGCGTCGTGAAGTTTGACACTAAAAAAATGAAAGTGTCATTTCTCAAACTACAAGAGCAAGTGTGTATTGTGTCAAAATTGAGGGGGTGAAAGTGTCTTTGACCCCATTATACACACACACACATATATATATATATATGTGTGTGTGTGTGTGTATATATATATATAACCAAAGAGTTCGGCACTCTTTTTCACATACATCAACCGACCTCTAATACTCTAAACCATACTCAAAATGCATGCAAGTCTGGATGAGCACTTCTTTTCTGATAACTAAGGTAACTAAGGTGCTATGGTTAGTTTGCGAACACCTCAGCTTATTTATGGATTTCGAAGGTAACAACAAATTGAATAAATTGAATCTTTCAATAATGCCAAGGAATAGTGATGCTCGTAGTGTTTTACCTGACAAACATTTGATACCGCAAAAAAATCGCCTTGGTAGAGGATGGTTGTTTGTTAGGTAAAAGATCGATCTCAACTCATAATTAAACACATAATTAGATTATAAAAGGTTGCCACAAGGGTCATATTCCCACCGTTCGAAATCGTCCCTCGCATGACTCCTTATGTGGTAGGCAGACGCAAAACTATGGTACTCCTCCCACTAAAATGTATGGGGGTAGGTGAGAAAGGTTAGGTACCTTTAGGATTAATTTTAAAACACAATTAACATAAACCGCAGCCACCCGACAAATAACACGTATGAGATGAACTAAGCAAGAATATCTGTAATTTAACGTGATGCTCTTAGTCACAACTCACAACATACTGGTCGGTCATATGATGCAAACTTAATCAATCAAGAAGTGGCTGGAACGAGTTTCGATGAACGCCATGTCACTTGCTCGAGCGAGCATGATAAAAATCCGAAGACACTTCAACTCTTTCAAGTTTGATACAGAGACACTTTCACCTCTTTCGGTTTGGGAAATGCTTTTCTACTTTTTAAGCGTGTTAAACTTCAGTACACCTACGCTCTTTAATTGTGAAGCCGTTAGTTTGGGTGTAGTTCCGAGACAAAAAAAATTCTCTTACTCTCTTTGAATCCAATTGATACTGTCATAAAATTAATGACTAAACTGAATTGAGTTGTAATATATAGATTTAATGTGAGTTCAATGGTTATTTCACAGCTAAAAGACACTTTCACCCCCTCAGTTTCATACAAAGACAATTTCACCCCTTCAAGTTTGGGGAAAAAAAATTCACCCCTTTAATGTGCCAAACTTCATGACACTTGCTCCATTTAATTGTGTCATTCCATGCTCTAATAGGGAAAATTTGTCCCAAACTGACTACCAAGCCCCCATATCCAAACTAACATGTTACAATTAGGGAGTCTAATTGTCCTGACATTTCACACACTGAATGGGTGAAAGTGTCATTTCTTAAACTAGAAGGGGGAGGGTGAAACTGGTTTTCTATCAAACTTGAGGGGGGCAGTGCCCTTCACCCTTATTCCATACTCTAAGAGGGCAAACTTTTCCCAAACACTATTGTCAATGACAGACTGGAGGTGAGTGACATTGAAGGAGACAAAATGTTATTTCTCAAAATAGAAGGCATGAAAGTGTATTTGTGAGGGGGTAAAAGTGTCTTATACCCTAAAATATCCTAAATTGTGGCATGAAAAGAATCCACAGAGTCAGTGTCTGGTGGATAAATTAAATGAGTTTAGGTGGTGATCTGATCAGAAGCTTGACAACAACCAAACTGGTAGGTCTGAGGATCGATGGTGGTGGTGGTTCAGATCATGTACACCACTTCTTCTAACTACCACCCATAATCGAATGAATCTACGGGCTACAGAGCAACCACCTCGTATGTGATTCGTCAACTCTTAGATTGGTTGGTGCAATTCCTTCAGGTACATAATGCTTCTCATGAGCATATGACGGACTTCTGTCATAATCATGTCCACATGTTGGTGGTTAATTTGTTTTTGGCAGGAGGGAACTGAAAACACGAGGCCACGAGGTCCGCAGATCTATTTTTCTACCTATACCCTTTTGTGTCCTACTTCATCTGTTTCGCCACTATCTTTTTTATTCGACTTTTATTACTATTTACCGAATTACTTTGATCCGATGATTAGATTAGCAGAACGACGCAATAATTTTATAATCTTTTCAAAAATGTTATAGAGTGTATTGTTTTACTAAGCAAATCACCGAATGAAAGCGAACCGATTATGGGCAAAAGTCAACCCAAGAAGATAGTAGCGAAACAGATGAAGTATGTTAAGGAGGCTGTTTGTTAGAATCACACAAACACAGTAGATGAAGCATGTGAAACATGTTTTTCATGCGTCACGGGTGGGAGGAACAATCTTTTACCCTATAAAACCATAAGAGGATCGAGTTTGAGATGTTCTACTTCTACAGTTCTACGTAAAAGATATGATGATGACATACGGGATATTTTTATTAGTCCACGCTCATCTTCTCTCTTACGTGTGTGTCGTGTGTTGAATGAGACGACCCTTTTGAACGGTGAACAAAAATCACACCAACACAAAAATGGGAAGCTGTGCGAAACATGTGTTCCATGACAAACACAACTTCGTAATCATAGTAAGTAGTTGTTAATAACGGACTCTTACACGATGGCTTCTCGATTGTTGTGACCGACTCTCCACCGCTTTCTCGGCGGCAAAATCTCTACGGTTGCATCTTCAAACGATTTCAAAAGATTCACGCACGTGGTCACCGGTTCCAGTTACAATGTGTCGTGCCGTTATATTGCGACCATAACTTTAGAGCATCTCCAACTACTCATGCAAAATGCATTATCAGCAAAAATATAAAGAAGTTAGTGAAATATTAAAGTCCAGTAGCTTATGGAAGTGATAATATATTTTACAAAACATGCATCTTCCTCTTTATATTTAGAGAATTTGAAAATAGGAATGCAAATTCGCGTGTCTATGTCTCTCCTCTCAAGCATTTCACACTTTTATAATTCAACTAGACATGACTATATAAAATTACACTGCTGGAATGAATCACCGACATTGTATATCATGCAAAGTTCAAAACCTGTAAGTCTTACATTTTTTCACGTCCTAATGGTTAAGATGCTCTCAATGTCAGCCGTTACCAGTTATTTAAAACCATGTATCAAAGGACCGACATTGACACAGTTGCCAAAAGAATCGACCTCAATTAGCATAGAAGACAAAAACCTTGGCCGGAGTTTGGTTTCTGAATTACGAACATAGTTACAAAGTATCCGTTCAGTGTTTTACTGTACAATAAGCCCGCCTTTTCCACCAGATGGACTGTTTTTCTCCAGCTAACATCGGGTGCTAGTTTATTACAAGTTGACATACAACGTCTCCTAAGTCATAAATGGCGTCTGTTTGATGTCTGCATCCCTAATGTGGCTTTCGTGCTGTCCTCGATGTGAACTATGGGATTTGGTCCCCTCTAGGAAAGTTGTACGCCTCAGGATTTCCTTCTTGGAAAGTGTTACCATTCACTTTCACAACCACAAACTTCATTCTCGTATCCGGTACTGTTAGACTGACATTTCCTGCAGTGGCATCACTAGCAAATTGAGCAAGCTTAGAGCCTCCTTTTGAAGCATAGCGATGACAATTGGATCCGATCTGGTAGGGTATCCGGCACGATCCAACTTTAATGGAACAGATCTGATTCAATCAGATATGATCACATGTTTTGTAATCCGTAAAAACCGGTCCGTCCCAAATCCGGTAAAATCCAAATCCAAATTCGATCTGATTCGAATCCCTGTGGATTGGATTTGGGTATAGGCTAATTCAATGTAAACCCGATCCGTTTCCATCCCTATTTCGAACCCCACACTGATCAAGAAGGGACTATCTCAAGGGATAATAAAAGTGTTGTGGTGCATCATCATTTATGAAAAAAATGTCTGTATGGTACTCCTATATATTCAACACCATACTGACCCTAAGAGGTCCATACTCTCTCCATTCTCTCAATAGCACGCACCTACAACCACATTTTGGTGCCTAGAGCTTCTCCACGTAGTAAAATACGGTGCGGGAAATAAATGTGGTTGGTATGTATGATTATATACAAATTTTTTTTAGAAAAAGCACTTTTGGATAATAAATAGAGGATTTAAAAATGTCATCAGGATAATTCAAGTTTTTAATACGTTAATATACAAGAATTTGACAATTTATGCCTTTTCTGTATCTCTACCCTCCTTTCCGTACAAGTAGCAAAGAAAATGCAAAATATCCTACCACTACAAGAATCCAACTGCCTATAAACAGTTTAACAATATTCTGAAACACTACATGAAGCAAATAGGTCGTTTGTAAAAGGCATTATAATTGTTCATAAGAATCTACTTAACAAGCTATTCAATGACATAAATGGTTCACTGCTTGATTTGAAAGGTAAATTTATCACTTGACAAGATCAGTTGATACTTTTTCCATCTCCTCTCACATATATAGGGATAATTTCTATTTAGGTGTGATATATTTGGATTTATGATGATGTCTCTTGATACAGAGCGGGCATCTCCTACAAAATGGTTGTTTCCTTTCTCAAATTTTACAATTTTTCACAGGCAATCGAAAATTTTGTAAAATAAGAAGAAATTTTACATAGAAACTTTTAAGTCATATTATCATTACCTACGCCTCAAAAGAAGATCCACACACCCACATACACACAAGTCTAAGCAAGGCGTCAAGAAAAATCAGTAGGAGATCTATCGATGTCAGCGGGATGCCAGATTTATAAAATCAATGGACATAGACTGCTTATGAACTTCAGCACCGTTCGATCACTCTCTGACCCAAACCCCGTGTCATTCTTTTCTCTGTTTTCTCCATTAACAATGAAGATTCTGAAGTTTCTTTTCATTCTTAAGGTAAACTTATGAATCAAAATTTGATTTTTCCAGAATTTTCAACTATATAATGCATTCAATCGATTCGTGATCTTACATTTGTTCCGTGTCAATTTCCCTTTAAATTCTGCTTGATTGAGGAATGGTTGCTAGAATCGGGTCGGGTTAGGTCAGGTAAGGGTACGGGTATAGTCGGGCATGTATTTTTCCGGGTTTGGGGAGAATTTTGGGTGTTGAAGTTTCGGTCATGATCGGATTTAGGGTTCTCTGGGTTTTCGGCTGGGTCGGGTCAGGTTTGTGAAAAGACGACCCCGAGCCATCCCTAGTTGCATTTTCAAACGATTTCAAAATTCACAATTGATTTTACCAAACATGAAATCACTATATTAATATTTCACTGCAGTTTTTACGTAATATTACCAAACCAAATTTCATCTAAAATTTACAGCAGCTTTCCCACGTTTATTCTCACACAACAGGTTCCTACACCACCACTACATTCCCAAACTGACAGTGATTTGCTCCAGCTATCATTGAGTATTAATGTATTACAAGTTGACATACAACTTCTCCCAGGTCATCAATTGTGTCTGTTCCATGTCTACATCCCTAATGTGGCTTTAGTGTGGTGTCTCGATGTGTGAACTATGGGATTTCGGTCCCCTCTAGGAAAGTTAAACCTCTCTGGTTTTTCTTCTTGACAAAAGTGTTTACAACTCACTTCCACAACCACAAACTTCATTCTTGTAGCCGGTGTTGTTCAACTAACATTTTCTGCAGTTGCATCACTAGCAAATCTGAGCAAGCTAAGAGCCTCCTTTAGAATAAGGGATGACAATTGGATCCCATACGGTAGGATATCCGACATGATCCGACCCTCATGGAGTAGATCTGTTTCGATCTATTGATCACGAGTTTAGTGATATGTGAAACACGATCTGATTCGATTATGTTAGTATACCTAATAAGTTCAACAGTATATGTGTATTAATATGATTATAAATATATTATTTACTTTAAATAACATCATAAATTTGATATATCTATGCGTTTGTTCCTTTAAAATTGATGAATTTATACATGTATAGTCAATAGTGTAAACTAATCCAATTTTGATTGTAATTTACGATCATCTTAGGATAGATGAACCAAAAAAAAAAAGAAAATCACTATGATCCGATGGAAAATCCCATCCAGATCGGTAAAATCCACATCCGGATTTGATCTTATCCCAATCCATGCGGAACGGACTCGGGTTTAGGCTAATTCGGTCCAAAACCGAACCGTTTCCGTCCCTATTTAAGGCACTCTCTCAAGGGGATGGTAAAAGTGTTGTGGTACATTTCATTTATGAAATGTCTACACGGTACTCTTATATTTTCAAACCATAATGACCAGGACGGGTCTCTCTCAAGGGACACTCTTAAGCGGTCCATGTTATCTTTCCATCTCTCTCTATAGAACCTATCACCACATTTATCATTTATGTACCTAGAGCTTCTCGACATAGTAAAATACGGTGAGGGAAATGAATGTGGTACGGTATGTATGATTAATACACAAATTTATTTTAAAAAAAGTACGATGATAAAGTTAGTTTCGGGATTAAAAAAATGTCATCGGGATAATTCGAGTCTTCAATACGTACATGTACTAGAATATGACAATATATGTCTTTCCTGTTTCCAACTCTACCCTCCTTTTTATACAAACAGTTTAACAATATTCTGAAACGACTACATGAAGCAAACCGAAACTGCATTATGGATGTTCATAAGAATCTACTTAACAAGTTATCCGATAACATAAAAGGCTTTTTGCTTGATTTGAAAGGTAAATTTATCACTTGACAAGATACCTACCTATCCTGATAAACCAACCCTTCAGCTTAATAATTTTCCTAGTCCAGCTTCTTGTAGTTATTATTGAAGATGTCATCAAACTATATAGTTGATACTTTTTCCATCTCCTCTCATATATATAGGTATAACTTCTATTTAGGCGTGATTATCCCAAATACGTGAGCATATATTTGGATTTATGATGATGTCTCTTTGTTACAGAGTTGGCATCTCCTACAACACGATTGTTTCCTTTCTCAAATTTTACAATTTTCTGTAGGCAATGGAAAATTTAACTAAGAAGAAAGTTTACATAGAAACTGTTAAGTCACACTATCATTACCTACGCATCAAAATAAGATCCACACAAACAAAGTCTAAGCCGAGGTGTCAAGAAAATTCAGAAGGAGATCTATCGATGTCAGCGGGATGCCAGATTTCCGCTCCATGAGTAGATGAAGAGTAAAGCCATTAACAGAAGCATCCGACACGGATCCTATCAAAGTCCAGCTTGAATACTCCAACTGCGAAGCTACAGAATCCAGCATAGTGAAGAGAGACGCACAATAAATTGGAAGGCTCAACATAGTCCTACTCTTTATAAGAGTAATCCTTCCGTTTAGAGATACTGTGTCTTCCAACCATCCAACCTACGGTAATAACACGCTACTATTATATCCCATACATAGTATCTTTATAACTAGCCCCCAAAGGCACCCTAAGTGCTTGATCTGTACATACGCAACTTGCAAATAAATCAATCCTAGGCACGTCACCAAACATCTTGATCCAAAATGCTTAAGCCCCAAAAGTGGTAGTAGTAATCCACAAGGTTTTACTACATACCAAGCATCTAAAAAACAGGCTCTTACCGGAGAAAGTGGACAGGCCATCCACCCGAGAGAAAGCCCACATTGCATTATACTCTAATCACCCAAAAAGACTCGACATAGATTATTCTTCCACTTTGCGCTCCGCCTCCACATCTCGCTTATCCCACATCAGCAAAATTGTATAATTCAGACGATATGTTACCTTTATTCATGTGCAAACCAAATTGTCGCCTTAATGATTTCGCAAATTCAAACCAACTCAAAATGTGAACGTGAAAATGTTTAGTCGGATTCTTGACCATCTTACAATGGCCTAGAAGTTTTGCAAACCCACCAGAACAAAAATTTGGGGGGATACACAGAGAAGAGGGACAGAAAAAATGTAATATTCATACGTCATGGAGTGCACTTCAAGTTTGTTTTTTGACCATTCTTCATCATAAACCAAACAAACATTTTACACGATGAATGGTGCTACTGCCAAGCCAAAGCTTACTGGGTTGAAACAGAGGAATACAGGAACTTTGCTTTTGTCTCATTTTCCAAGCTGAGGGGTGGATAGTGAGCGGTGAACTTGTTATGGTGGGTTTCAATGTTCACGAGTGGTGCCAAATGTGTTTTTGACATGCAACTTCTCCCAAGTCATAAATTGTGTCTGTTCCATGTCTACATCCCTAATGTGGCTTTCGTGCGGTGTCCTCGACGTGAACTATGTGATTTTGGGTCCCCTCTAGGGAAGTTAAACCTCTCGGGATTTTCTTCTTGAAAAAAGTGTAATAATTCACTTTCACAACCACAAACTTTATCCTCGTATCCGGTACCATTAGACTGACATTTTCTCCAGTTGCATCACAAGCAAATCTGAGCAAGCTTAGAATTTCCTTTCGAATTAGGGGTGGCAATTGGATCCGATCCAATCCGGTAGGATCCGATCCTAATGACGTAGATCTGATTCGATCCATTGATCACAAGTTTTGTGATCCTGAAACCCGATCTGGTCCGATTAGGTTAGTATACATAATAAGTTAAGCAATATACGTGTGGAACAGATTCTGATATAGGCTAATATGATCCAAAACCGACCCTGTTCAGGCACTCTCTCAAGGGGATAATAAAAGTGTCGTGGTACATCAACATTTATGAAAAAAAATGTCTATATGGTACTCTTATATTTTCAACACCATAATGACCAAGAAGGGTCTCTCTCAAGGGACACTCTTAAACGGTCCATATATATTGTCTTTCCATCTCTCTATAACACCGATGACCACATTCATCATTTATGTACCTAGAGCTTCTTGACATAGTAAAATACAGTGAGGGAAATGAATGTAGTTTGGTATGTATGAATAATACACAAAATTATTTTTAAAAATGTTGAAAACTAATGAACTTTCTAGATAGTTGTAGAAAGTAACTAATAGTAATTATCTAGAAGTAATGGGCTATGGAGGAATGCCCTAGAAATAATTTTGTAATATCTAGAAGTGTTGGGCTAAACTAGAATAGCCTAGAAATATCTATGTATTAACTATAATGTTAGGGTGCTTGTTGTAGTATAGTCTAGAACCAAGGTCTAGATAGAAAATATAGAAAATTCTAGAGAAACTTGGTGGATTCCTCCACCATCCTATGTAGTCCTATAAATAGGACAAGATGTACTATGTTTCTAAATGATCAACTAATGAGAGGTTCTCTTCTCAACTACTAGCATACCACAACACCTATTACTCCTCTCTTCTACAATCCTCTAGTTTACACTTCAATTCGCAATAGTCCCTCTCCACCAAAACAATAACCTACACACTTCCGCATCACTCCTCTCCTACAACAACCAACACCAACATCACTCACCCCCTAAAAACCAACAAGTGGTATCAGAGCCTCGTCCGATTATACATTTGGGCGTTGCTTCCACTCACAAACTAAACCACTAACATACTACTATGACCACTATGCTATCCAACAACCAAATCCCCATTCCAATATTCAACGGGGAGAATTATGAATATTGGGCGATTAAGATGAGGACATTCTTCATGTCCCAAGGCCTATGGGATATCGTCGACAACGGGTTCAATAATCCGGCGGATGTTTCAAGGCTAACAAAGGAGGAGAAGGAGAAATTAGACAAAGACAAGGAGAAGGACAACATGGCTCTCTACAACATCCAAATGGCGATGGCGGATTCAATATTTCCAAGGATATGTGGAGCTACAAGTGCCAAGCAAGCATGGGATAGCTTGAAGGAGGAGTTTCAAGGAAGCCTCAAGGTACGTAATATTAAACTCCAAACATTGAGAAGAGATATGGTAAATATGAAAATGAAAGAATCTGAGACCATTAAGGAATACTATTCAAGATTAAGAGAACTAGTTAATCAACTAAGATCATATGGGGAAGACTATACCGACAAGATGGTAGTAGAGAAGATTCTAATTAGTCTCCCTAGTATGTACGATCCGATCGTTACGACGACTGAGGCAACGGCGGATCTCACCACTTTGTCAGTCACAGACTTAGTGGGTACTCTAGAAGCTTACGAGAAAAGATTGAGTATGCGTGAAACCGAGTCAACGGAGAACGCATTTCAGTCTAAGCTAAAAATACGGTCTCAGAATTCTAGAAATTTGAAGAAATTTGGAGATAATTCTAGAATACAAGAAAATTCTAGAATTAAGGATAAAGGAGAAGACAGAAGAGAAAAATATCTGCCATGGCGCATATGCAACAAGACGAGCCACTTGGAGAAAGACTGTTGGCACAAAGGAAAGCCAAAATGCCAAAACTGTGACATATTTGGCCACATGGAGAAAGACTGTCGCTTGAAGAAAAAATATCAAGCTAACTATTCTGAAGAAAGAGAAGATGAAGGCAACATGTTCTATGCATGCCACGCTGCAGCAGAAGTAAAGAACGACACATGGTATGTTGACAGCGGTTGCAGCAATCATATGACTGGAAACGAGAAGATATTCAAAGAGATCGACAGATCAGTCAAATCCCAAGTCAAGCTCGGGAATGGAGAACTAGTGGAGGTCGAAGGCAAAGGCACCATCGCGGTGAACACCAAGAAAGGTATGCGTTTTATTCGCGATGTACTACTTGTGCCTAAACTAGATACAAATCTATTAAGCGTGGGTCAGATGATGGAAAGAGGGTATTCTCTCTACTTTAATGGAGACTCATGCAAGATATACGACAACAAGAACAAGAATCAGGTGATTTTTACTGTGAAGATGCAGCAACAAAGGAATTTCCCGATTCGATGGCAGTACGCTAAGAATGCTGCTTGGAATTGGAAGGATGAGAAGGTTAAAAAACAAACCACTATGGTTCCAAAACTGAGAACGCCAAGCCGAGATCAAACGCGAGAAGAAGAAGATGGAGTACAGACTCCGCAAGCACCTACATCTCAGTCAAGTCCAAGAACAACACCCTCATCTTCCAGAAGTGAAGAATCATCAGAATCACCTGTACAGAGAGTACGATCACTTGCCGACCTATACGAGACATGCACATTTACGACCATGGATCCCAAAAGCTTAAAGGCAATAAGAAATAAGGAAGAACGGGTCAAAGGCAAGGAAGAGGAGATCAAGAAGATCAAGAAAGCAAAGAACCAGATAGCCAGTAATGGAGCCACCAAAGAAAGAATGCTCTACACGAAGCATAACCATAGCAACCCTATCCTGAAGCACAAGACAATGTCAACTACTAAGGGCTACTCGCAGCTATCAAGGTTCAAGGCTGAAGCTCAAGGAGAAGACGTATTCACAAAAGCCCATCCGAGATCAAAGTTCAAGACTCTACAAGAGTTGCAGGGAGTTACTAGAAAGTTCATTAAGGAGGAGTGTTGAAAACTAATGAACTTTCTAGATAGTTGTAGAAAGTAACTAATAGTAATTATCTAGAAGTAATGGGCTATGGAGGAATGCCCTAGAAATAATTTTGTAATATCTAGAAGTGTTGGGCTAAACTAGAATAGCCTAGAAATATCTATGTATTAACTATAATGTTAGGGTGCTTGTTGTAGTATAGTCTAGAACCAAGGTCTAGATAGAAAATATAGAAAATTCTAGAGAAACTTGGTGGATTCCTCCACCATCCTATGTAGTCCTATAAATAGGACAAGATGTACTATGTTTCTAAATGATCAACTAATGAGAGGTTCTCTTCTCAACTACTAGCATACCACAACACCTATTACTCCTCTCTTCTACAATCCTCTAGTTTACACTTCAATTCGCAATAGTCCCTCTCCACCAAAACAATAACCTACACACTTCCGCATCACTCCTCTCCTACAACAACCAACACCAACATCACTCACCCCCTAAAAACCAACAAAAAAGTACGGTGATTTTGGGGTAAAGATAATGTAATCGGGATAATTATGAGTTTTCAATACGTACATGTACTACCCTCTTTTTTAAACAAGTAGCAAAAGAAAATGCAAAATATCCTAGTAATAAAGTTATTTTGAAGAATTTTAACTTCCTACGAGTAATGCCCAAATACGTGAGCATATATTTGGATTTATGATGATGTCTCTTTGTTACAGAGTGGGCATCTCCTAAAACAAGGTTGTTTCCTTTCTCAAGGTTTACAGTTCTTTATAGGCAATCGGAAATTTTGTAAAATAAGAAGAAAGTTTACATAGAAACTGTTAAGTCATACTATCATTACCTACACATCAAAAGAAGATCCACATACAGAGAGTCTAAGCCAAGGCGTCAAGAAATTCAGTAGGAGATCTATCGATGTCAGCGGGATGCCAGTTTTCCGCTCCATGAGTAGATGAAGAGTAAAGCCATTAACAGAAGTATCCGACACGTATCCTATCAAAGATCTGCACATTACGCACCCGCCAACATGGCAACTAAAGGAGCCAAACGACAATATTTTCTACTAGGACTCAGTTTGGTTCGCAGTGAAATGTTTTACAAGGGAAAATATTATACGCGTAAAATATTTTTTGTGAAAAAGTTTTCTCTGCAATTATTTTCTTGTGCTTGGTTGACACTTGCCAAAACAGTGGGCCCTGACGGCAGTGGCAGTGATGGGTGGCAGTGAAGGTGAGTGGCGGTGATGGGTTGTGGTGGAGGTAGGTGGTGCCTCAACATAGTCCTTCTCTTTAGAGGAGTAATCCTTCCGTTGAGAGATACTGTGTCTTCCAACCATCCAACCTACGGTGATAACACTCTACTATTATATGCCATACATAGTATACTTATACCTAGCCCCCAAAGGCAACCCCAAGTGCTTGATCCGTATATACGCAACCTAAAACTCATCAATCCTTGACATGTCACCAAACATCTTGATCCAAAATGCCCCAAAGGTGGGAGTAGTAATCCACAAGGTTTTACTATATACCAAACATCTAACAGGTCATACACCCCAGAGAAAGCCCACATCGCATTATACTCTATCGCCGAAAAAGACTTGACATAGATTATTCTTCTACTTTGCGCTCCAGCTCAACTACTCGCTTATCCCATACTAACATAATTGTATAATCAAGACGATATGTTACCTTTATTCATGTGCAAACCAAATTGTTGCATTGATGATTTCAAACCAACTCAAAATGTGAATGTGAAAATGTTTAGTCGGATTCTTGACCATCTTACAACCGTCTAGAAGTTTTGCAAATGCAGCAGAACAAAGATTTGAGGGGATACACAGAGAAGAGGGACAGAAAAATGTGATATTCATACGTCATGGAGTGCACTTGAAGCTTTTTTTTGACCATTCATCATCATAAACCAAACAAACATTTTACACGATGAATGGTGCTACTGCCAAGCCAAAGCTAACTGGGTCGAAACAGAGGAATACAGGAACTTTGCTTTTGTCTCATTTGCCAAGCTGAGCGGTGGATAGTGAGTGGCGAACTTGTTATGGTGGGTTTTCGATGTCCACGAGTGGTGTCAAATGTGTTTTTGGTTATTCAACTTCACACACAAATTTACTCTGATTTTAAGATTTCAACTTTTTCGGTAAGCAATTATTGACCTGAAGTCCTGAAGCAATTGGTGTTAAGTTTTGGTCTAGAACCTAAAGCTAGATAGAGGAAGTAATCTTCGGGTAACACATATAGCACCTCCAAGTCTCCAACACACCACGGAACAGCCCAATAGAAGAAAACGGGAGCAAGCTCCTAATAAAACTGGCTCTTACCAGAGAAAGTGGACGGTCCATACACCCCCGAGAAACCCCAGATCGCACTATCTTCTACTCACCTAAGAAGACTTGACAGTGAATATTCTCCCTTTTTGCGCTCCGCCTCCACATCTCGCTTATCCCACATCAGCAAAATTGTATAATTCAGATGATACGTTAACTTTATTCATCCGCAAATCAAATTGTTGCTTCAATGAATTTTCAAGTTCAAACCAATTGTTCTAAACGAATATGGAATAGTTTTGTTGGATTCTTGACCATCGTACAAAGACCTAAGACCTGAAAGATTTACAACTGACCCGGACAATGATTTGGGAGAACCTCCTGGACATCAATATATGTCCGTGATAGTTTTGGCATCCAGTAGGTTTTCTTATGTTCAACTTCTCTTTATCAGTAGGACTTCAAATCCAGCTGCACAAATCTGTGGGGTTTAAGAGGGCATTGTATCGCAAAACCACAGAGTCATAGAGTTATGAACTTCAAGCTCGTTGGTTTACCATTCTTCATCCTAAACCAAACAAAAATCTTACACGATGAACTGTCTACAGCCAACCTGAAGCTTACTAAGATGAAACACATAAATACAAGAACTTCATTTTTGTCTAATCTGTCAAGCGGTGGCGGGGGTGGTTAGAGGTGGTCTCTTCAACTTTGAGACTGTATAAATTCACTTTTAAGTATCTACATTTTAGGTAAGCAATTAATCACCCGAAGTGTTCAGTGTTAAGTTTTGTTCTAGATTCAAGTGGAGATAGAGGAAGTGTTCTTTGGAACTTCTTCCTCATTATCGAAGCACATACTATCTTCTACTCATCCTTGTAATCAAATATCAAAAGTTCAAAACCATGAATCCCAAAATGAATCGTTTCAGGTCAATTAGCTCACAATTTTATGGATCATGAGAATGTCTTGAGAGAGAAATGTAATATTTTTGAGTTCCAGGTTACTACAATCAATACTTGACACAATCAAAATACTACAATTTTTTTATTTGTGCATTCCACTGTAGTATCATCGTCAGTGAGCTAGATTTACCGATTCTTCAAATGATGGTAGTTTCATGAACATTTAATTTGTTAATCATACGAATAACTAGAAGGAAGACGAAGCGATGGCCTAGTACCTCCATAACTTGCGCTTTCGACGGTCGAGGACGTTCCAGTAGAGTAAAACTTCGCTGGCGTGAAACGATTGTCGCCGGCGGAACCAGAGACGAACGGCGGTAGACAGCGAGGCGGAGATGGCGGTTATCGATCCCGTCAAACCACAAGTGGTGAACTTGGACCGGGACGCGACTGGATGTTTTACTGTACTTGTAAGTGCCGAAAACTACCCCTTAACGTGGAGTTAATAGCAAAAAGAACCCTTTTTCAGTTCTTCACTTGGATGTTGGAAGTTGGAACTTCCTCTTCAATCGGAGAATGATTTAGCTGCTCCAGGAGCACTACGAAATCATGAATACATACTACTCGTCCATAAGAAAAGAAAAAAAAAAATCTTGCCTAATGTCTCTTTCTTTACGTTCTGAGTTTTGTCACTATTCACTAGGCCACTTTGACCAGGTGATTTGAATATAATGTATTAATAATTTTTTCATGGTGTTATAGAGTAAAATTATTCTGTAACACGATGAAAAAGTTATCAAAAAATCGTATTGCTTAGCCATCCAGATCACAAAGTGACCCAGATACGAGTCAAAAAGTCAAAGCGTAGACAAATAGACGATAAAGAGCAAGTAGTCATTTACTAATTTGGTTTGTTTCGCTATAACTCCTCAATTAACTTTAGAGGCTACTTTGACCGGGGCAAGGATTCTATCCGGTTGTCAACTATGCGATTGTTGTACAGTTCTAACCAACGTACAAGATTCTGTCACGTGTCGGGGAGTAAGGAACAGATGATAGGCGCGTCTCATAGACAATTAAGCCTCACCATTATCCTTCTTTCGCTTTCCCTATCCTCTTCTCGTCTTTCCCCGCTGCCTGGTCTCTATCTCCAGGCACAGCAGATTTGACGGATAGCCTCTCTCATCTTCCTTCCTTCTTGTTGTAACTGTCGAGTTCTCCGGTCATAAGCGTCGCGGGCTGCTTTGTTCAAGTTAAAACCTAAAACCCATATCTGAAATTGGATTGAAGATAACATGTCTGCGTTCTATGAGTTGGGACGGTTCCTTGATTCTTCGACACCGAGAGAGCCGTGAAACAAAGCTTATGTTGACTCGATTCTACCATTGGTTTCATAATCCAGTTGTACACGGATTTGTTGATTTTCGTTTTATTAGCTCTTAGTTGATCAATTCCAGTGAAAAACTGAAGTGTTTAATAAAAATTTGCAAAGTCAGAAGGGAGGAGAGAAACAGAACAATGGAATAGAGATGAACAAGCTGCAAAGTCAGAAGTGTTTATGAGACGCGCCTATCATATACTCCTTACTTCTGGACACGAGGCAGAATCTTGTGCATTCGTTTAGAACTGTACTGAAACCGTATAAGTGACAACCGGATAGAAGCCTTGCCCCTGTGACCGACTGATTTAGCTAACGATATGATACAAAAATTTGCTAATTTTGATATCATATAATTAGCTAAATCAATTAATTAAAGTGATCTCTAAAGTCAATTAAAAAGATTCTAATAGAACAGAAATAGTACTGGACAATTGTCACTCTCTCTTATCCATTCTGTCAGGAAACACGGATATTATAAATCACGAGTGGGCTTGCAGCCCAATTACATATGAAATGAGAATATTTAGAGCCCAACTAGGGGCCTCCTCTAAGGCTCTAACCAGCAATTAGCATCTTCTAGGCCTAAAGAGAGTGTTTGGCAAATAAGTTTGCCACTTCATTTGCCCATCTGGATAGATGTGATAAAAGTTATAAAATGCGTTTCCACCATTAATTTTCTACAAGCTTCGAGAATAATGGTGGTTTCTGAGAGGTCTTCTTCCCTTTCCAATCTCCGTCGGTTGCAGAGAGACGATAGAGTTCAAATCTGATTTGACTTACAGTCTATTTGGATTGACAACGAATTGGGCCCGAATTTGGATTTGGTGGGATATGGGCCCAATTCCGCTGTTTGGATATTTAAAATGTCAATGGATTTCATTTGGGCCAAATCCACAGTGGATTTCTTGTAGGTTAAGTGTGGAATTTCAATTTCGAAGTCTGACCCTGTCATTTCAATTTCTCTCTGCGCGAGAGAAGCAACTCACAGCGGTGGTCGTCGACGTTGCGTGAACGTCGTAGCTTCCGAAGCTAATGCTCTGATCGTATCGGTCGAGTACAGACTAGTCCCTGAAAACCCATTACCCGCAGATTACGAAGACTCGTGGGTCGCCCTCCAATGGGTCGCTGCTTACTCCTCTGTGAATTCCGCCGCCACCGTGGAAACATAGCAGTGGGTGGCAGAGCACGGCGATTTCAGCCGTCTCTTCATTGGCGGCGACATCGCTGGAGCTAATATCACTCATAACATAGCTATGCGTGCTGGGTCTGAGGAATTGACCGGCGTGAAGCTCACCCGTGTCATTCTGGGTCAACCGTATATCTGGGGATCTGAGTTAATTGGGTCAGAGGGCTCGAGTTCTGACCAACGGAGGGTGCTCGTGAAGTATTGGGAATTTGCGTACCCGTCGGCGCCGGGTGGCGTTGACAATCCGATGCTTAATCCGTTCGCCGGAGATGCACCAGGGTTGGCGAGGTTGGGGTGTCGGAGGCTGTTGGTGTGCGTCGCTAGGAAGGATTCGTTGCGCGAGAGAGGTGTTTGATATTATGCCGCAGTGAAGGAGAGTGGGTGGGGAAATTGAGGAGTTGTTTGAGGTTGAAGATGAAGATAATGGGTTCTATATCTACAAGTGTGATACTAAGAACGGGAAGAGGATTGTGAAACGAGTTGCTTCTTTCATTAGCCAGTAATTATTTGGTACTCCGTTCTTGTCTTCTTAAGTCTCTCATGAATTGTCATGTGACGTAGTATTCAGTATCGGGTGTAGAGCTTGATTCTTAGATTGTTGTTGATGGGTGTTTAAGTAGATGCAATCAAAAGAAACAATTTTACCGTTTCTGGGTTTTGCCAGCAACATCGTGAGCTTTCTAGTTTTTTACTTCCTCTGTTCTCTCTGAATGTTCACTCTTTTCATTTTACCATTGTTCACTGAATTACTTTAATTTGATGATTTGATTAGTAAAACGATGCAAAAATTTGATAATCTTTGCACGATGTTGTAGAGTAAACTTCACTGTACAACATTATCAAAAAATTACTAAAAACTTGCATCGTTTGGCCATCCAAATCACCGGGTCAATGTGACCCGATTACGGAAGAGAAAGTCTATATGTGAAGATACATATAGAACGGAGGTAGTAATATTTTTTCATGAGAATTCACCATTAAGTTCCATATGTGCCGACATTTATGATGTTGTTTTGATAATATAGCGAGTGTGCAACTGTTTTCGTGTCTAAAACCGGTGTGAAATCACAATTCAAATTTGTTTGCAGTATAGTATCCAAACAAGCGATTTTAAATTCATGATTTCAAATTCAAGATTATTAATACTGTCCAAACAGGGGAATTCAAATCTGTCTGTATTTCAAATTTCAGGATTTGAAATTTTCGGATTTGAAATCCAAATTCAAATCCAAATCCTGGCAACCAAACGCAACCTTAGAGAATTTGAAACCCCGTTTCCTTCGCGAAAACAAGACCTTCCGAAGAGCAATCGCTTCCGCTTCTCTGACTGTCGAAGAAAAATATTTGGAAGAATTAATTTTAAGTGGTTCCCTAGCACTTTCTTACAAAATCTTGTAAATAACAACGTAAATCTAATATGTCGGAAGTCCGAGGCCTTCTGTACCCGAGTTGTTTGATTGTGAGTTAACGAGAGCGGTATATAGCACCACTCATATTTTGCTCTGTGGGAACTTAAAAGTCACTCTTTTAGAGTTAAACAACCCATCTTTTAAAAGTCAATCGTTTTCGTTTTTTTGTAAAAACTAATGAAACTTACAAACGCATCCAAAATATAAAAACTAATGAAACTTATAAACGCACCCAAAATGAACCCCCGCGATAATAAAAGACCAGCAAAAAAAGTAGAAGTATCCATGGCATCCTGATTGCTAGTACTAATTTACAAAGACTAGCTTGATATCCGACATTACGAGTGTGCAATACAATAGACTGGTCACTCACGGAATTGATGCATGGACTTACCTCGTCTTGTAATACTTTCTCTAGTAATGACATTCAGAAATTCCCGTAAGAAAAACAGAACTTGGCACATTACATCCCATTTTATGTGCCAACCTTTTCTAAAAAACGATATACCAAAATATGCCATGTCACATAGAAGTTAGGAATATTTGTTGGGAAATTTTATTTCATTGTGGGCCAATATGAAAATATTAGTAGTTATATTATTTGGGCTATCAAATAAACGGGCCACTAAAGTGATCATATTAATAATTGGGCTCGTAGGAACATAAAGTGGTGTGGGCTTTGTAATGTGTAGTAGCCCATTACTAATTGATTAGGGTTATGGGAGCCTCATCAATTTAGTATATAAAGACTACTAGGGCTGTGATCCCCAACACATTCGAATACAGTAGTCTCACTCTTCCCATTGAGAGAGATCATTGAAGCTGGTCCGAGTTGTGGTTGGAAGATCGCGGTTCACTCAAGATCATCATGATATGGAACACAATACACTAGCTATGGACCGAGGTTAGTCTTATTTATTGTTCTTATGTTCTTGGCTATTCTAGATGATAGTTTATGTGTTGTAGATTATGATTCCGCCTTTAGATAATCTACATAAAGTTTGAAGTTGATCTAACAAGTGGTATCAGAGCCACTATCATGCTAGGATTGTTAAGGACAAGTATTTTTGCTTAATCCCGAATTAGGGTTTATAGCTTCGTTTTTTGTGCTTATGACGGAACTGAGATTTCTTCATATGGTTACGAAGATCTCGGAATAAGTTTTCCAACGATATATTATAAGCTTAACTCCGACTTACGGTTTGAAAGTTATGGTGTTTCAAACCAACTGCTCCGATTAATGATTTGCCAAACACTGCCTTAGATCTAGGGCTGTGCCGAGTTTCGATCTGGTGTGGCAGCGTGTACCGCTGCTTTGTTGTGCCGCCCAGATCCGACGACTCTTGTTTTGGCTATTCTGGAAGTTCTAGATATCTGATTTGGGCGATTCAATAATCAAACCCTAGGTTTTTGGGTCTTTTGAATCCATCTGTACGGTTAGATTTTCCAGATTCGGAATATTTTTCTGGACAGAATAAATAATTTCGTAATTTAACATGTTTTTGGACATGTAATCTCATTATTTCCATGTTTTGACTAAAGCAATGTTTCTCACATGATGCCACTGTATTTATATCATGTTTATGACTTGATTCATGGATAAAATATGCGATATTATTACTATTGTTAATTTTTGGTGTATTTTTAGTATGTTGCACCATTATAAATCATTAGTGTATATTTGGTATATCACACAATGTGAAATATGGTGTATATTTAGTATCTTACACCATTATTGGTATTCGGTGTATCTTTGGTATTCATACACTATTAAATATCTTTGGTGTATATTTGGTATCTTGCACTATAATTGATATTTAGTGTATCTTTAGTATTTTTACACCAGTAAATATCTTTGGTGTATCTTTGGTATTCTTACATCATTAAGTGCTTTTGGTGTATATTTGGTATCATACACCATATGAAATTGATGTATATTTGGTATTCTTACACCATTAAGTATATTTGGTGCATATTTGATGTCTTACACCATTATGAATATTTTGGGTGTAATCTTTTGTATTACACTAAAAGATTAATATTTCGGGTTCTACATTTAATACATTAGTGTAACTTTGGCATTTTACACTAAAATATACATTTTAGACATTAGCGTATTTTTGTATTTTACACTAAAATAAAATGGTCTTGTATCCTAGAATAAATCAGTTGAAATGATATGTCGCCAAAGTGACCTCTATTGTGTAAAATTTATTTATTTTGGGATAAAAAGATGTGTGTGTTTATTATTTATGCGACTAGCTAATCGGCCCAAAGGAAGGTTGTTAGTTGGCCAAATAATAAGCACACTTGTGGTAGTAAATATGTGACGGTTATCAAGTTATTCCATGTGAACAATACGTCGGCCCAAAGGAAGACCTATTGTTTGACCGGATTTACTGTCAATATTTGATTACTGCGTGGAGAGTACCACTTACAAGTTGTTGTTTCTGTCCAAAGACTAAACAACAATGTTGTGCTAGGTATCTTGTAAAGAACCCGTTAAATATATTGTTGATTTATGTCTTGCATGAATACTTTGTGGTTATATTTTATTTCATGCTTGTACAATATATTTGTATTTTGAGCTCATGTCTTTAACTTGTTTTCTATTTAAGTCAGCTTATTTATTATTTGTTATTGCTGATGAAGACTCACATTTAGTGCTTTATAGCATGTATAAATTCTTGAAAATAAAATTAATTCTAGAAGCTTTTAAGTTCAGTAATGGTAATGCTATTGAGTTCCTCAAGGTTATGTGTCGAAGTTTTCTAGAGAAAACATTAAGAGGACTTTTAGTCAACATTATCTTGTAAAAGGAGGAACGTAAGGGAGTACATCCGGAAAACTTTAATCTCAATTAAGAACTTAAGTACTAAAGTTAGAGTTGTCTAAGGACATGCTCATAAGGTGTATATATATTTTCTCTCAAGCACTTAAGTGAGTATACGGAGAGCTGTAACGCTCATGTGGATAAATAAGTTCTTTGTGAACTGTTCACTCATATGTGTTAAAAGAGAAAATATTTATATGAGATTAAAGTAATGTACTCGTTTAGTATTTACCCTAAGGATAATAGTCGAGATAAATGGGACACAGTAATGTAAGTTGCAGTTGAATCACAGTCCAATTATGTAAATGTAATATCATTCGGTAATTTTTGATATTTTTTTACATAAATATAAGTGGACGTGTGAATATGAATTTAATGCCACATGCTGGATAAGGAAAATTTACTTCTCACTATGGATAAAATTTTGAGTTAATTTAAGTTTTGTACCTAATCATATTTGGCGAGTAGACTTTGGTGCAACTACTCAATCGAGAATATTTATGCATGGTTGGTTGTTGGGCCAATAGCCACTTGATGCTGAAAGATTCATCTTTATGGGCAATGGCAAGACAAATATAGTTGAAGCAATAAAGACTTTTAACTTTTGTCAAACATTGTTTGAATTTTATGTTTATTAAGAAAAGCATTTACTAATGTTAAGAAAATTATTTTTTCGCTCATATGGGATAAATTCATAATTTTTGGTAATTCGGAAAGTTGTAAATGCTTCATTTCGATTAAAAATAATATTTCAAATGTAATGCTTCATTAAGAAAGACCATGCATGTCATTTTGAGGTACAGTGATGCAAAAGTAAGAATTCTATATTTGGTATGACACAAAAGCTAAAGGAATATCTTCGTTGGAAGAATTAAGATGCTAATGTGTAATAGAATTCGTAGCCTCCTTGATTTCACAAATATTTAGAATTTGTGTTGAAAGCGTAAAGGGGTGTTAAAGTATTAGGTGTGTGTGGAATACTGATACACTAGAACTTATATGTCCTGATATGGTAGACCACTCTTTATTGTTGTTTTGAGTGGAAAACGGTATCATGTTTGGTTCATTAGGTTTTTGTCCACCTCATCAACACCTATAATCGGTTTGAGAAGTAAAGTATGTGAATGTATAAGGTAACAACATTCATGGTGTTAACTTCATTCCTATAGATGTGCATAAAATTTCTTCCCTACATGGAGTTATAGACATACTTGTCATAAATTTAGCTTGTGGGAATGAAATTAAACATATCTGGATATTGTAAGGATAATGATTAGTCATTTTCTTTATCATGAGCCTATGGGAATAAAGATTTAAGGTTGCAACTTACATATAAAATATTTATGTATTGAAGTGGCTATTTAGTACCATATGTGACTGGTTAGGCGAATGCCTAACATAAGGAAGTTATCATTTCGGATCATCCCACGTAAAGTGAGGCCATATTGGTCTAGTGGGAGATATTGAGTTTGGTAATTGCTCGTTGCCACTTTTATTGATGTCATTAATGATTGGGAAGTTCTAAATCTCGCAATTTGTCTTCTCAGATAAAGCCCTTTTTCTTGAGACTTTTGAGGATGTTGAGTTTGAGTGGGAGATATGGTTATAAGGAATATTTTCTTTGAACATAAAATTTGTTATGTTTGTGAAATGCACGTGTCTATTGTTTATGCAAGCAATGATCGGCCTAAAGGAAGGTCATTGTGTGGCCAAATAATAAGGCATACTTGTTTATGCGAACAGTAATCGGCCCAAAGGAAGATTATTTGTTTGGCCAAATAAGAGAGTGCATATTTAGTTATTCACACCGTTCAAAGAAATATTCCATATGGATACTCATAATAGGCAAACTCATCAGCCTCAAATATGAAGTGCCGCTAAAGTAATTCACTAATGACATGAGAAATATGATTTATGTATTACATGTTATTCTCATGTATTTGAGTTTGACATAAGGTTTGTGGAAGATGATTCTATCAACTTCGTACAAGTCAAACAAATATTAAAGTGAATTGATTTTGTAATGATAAGATGAAATCTCTTGACAAAATTAGTGACATTTGGAATCTTTCATAATAGCATAATTTATTGTTGGTTACAATAAATAAGGTGTTATATTGGTTTATGAAAGATATGAAGGTCATACTTTGTCATTACATTTCATGTAAAAGAGGCACTGACTAAAGAGACTTCATAAAGTTTTACGAATTTCTCTTTTGAGTTGTTATGTCATGTACGATTACTTAAAGTAGATGTACATATATATGGATAAGTTGATTACAATCATATAACTTTGACTTTAGTTATTCAAAGTACATGTTTGTAAATTACACAATTCCATTTATAGTCTAAAAGCTTGCTTCTAGATATGATATCGCAATATTCATAAAGTTATTATCTCATGTTGTGCGAGATAACTACGGTAGATATTTGTGAGTACCACAGTTCAGTGGGAGTAATTTTTTGTGCATCATTTTGATTCTACTCTTTTGACTAGCACCGATATAGACTTGTTGGGTGGACCAAGATATTCTTTATAAGGTTTCTAAAGAAAAGATCTTGGGGACATATTTCCTGTGTCGAAAATAAATGCTCTCGGGGTGTATCATTGAGTATTCAACAAGAGATCTATATCGATAAGGTATTTGCTAGATCGAGTACTTAAGGTTATGCACTGAAGAATAATCCTACTACTTAAGGAGACAATTTCTAGTCTCATTCAGTATTTCAAGAATATTGAGATAAGTAATAAAGGATGCAAAGATTCGTTATACATCGAATAAATGAGTCTTGTGTATACCAGAATATGTACACATGTGGTTATTGTTTACATATTGGTATATTTGGTATAATTTTGGTTAATCATTGTATGTATTAGGGTAAACATACAATCAGTTAGTAAAGTATTGAAGAGAACAAAAGACTACATGCTCACTTATCGGAATTTAGATAATTTTGAGATCACTGAATCTAATTCCGAGGATTAGGTCAAATTTATTGACATAAAGTCTTATTCTTCTTAAAAAAATATTCAGAGTGTTTGTGTCAATGTGACATTACTGTAATAAACTCCATTCTTGAGGATCCTCTAACTAAGGAATTACCACATAAAGTGTTGAAGAGCGGATTGCTCATTTGGAGTGGTAATATCTAAGGTACTTTGGTTTAGTGGGAGTTTGTATCCAATGAATGTCATTTCTCGAGACACTTACTTCAGTTTCTGCAGAATAAAGTTTTATGTTTTATTCAAGTTACCCTGAATTATTGTTGTTTTGAATTTCCAATTGCGGTTTAGCATAAAGATGGAAATTATAAGGTTTGATCTCACTTCTGTAAGGATCAGTGGAAATAGGCATGTTTGAGATCACATTGCATGTAATTTCCCGCTACACATCCACACTTGATCTATGTCATTGAATATATTGGTTTGGTGATCATTGATGGGTCTTTGTTACGACTATATTAAATGTGGCAAAGGTCGCTTTGGTCTCACACCGATATAGACAATGGACCAGATTGTTATAAGGAATGTTCTAAGGATGATAGCACTTTTGCTAGCACTAAAGATTATGGAATATAACTACATCCGGTTTTTCAAGTTTGGCCCAAGTGGGAGATTGTTGGGAAATTTTATTTCATTGTGGGCCAATATGAAAATATTAGTAGTTATATTATTTGGGCTATCAAATAAACGGGCCACTAAAGTGATCATATTAATAATTGGGCTCGTAGGAACATAAAGTGGTGTGGGCTTTGTAATGTGTAGTAGCCCATTACTAATTGATTAGGGTTATGGGAGCCTCATCAATTTAGTATATAAAGACTACTAGGGCTGTGATCCCCAACACATTCGAATACAGTAGTCTCACTCTTCCCATTGAGAGAGATCATTGAAGCTGGTCCGAGTTGTGGTTGGAAGATCGCGGTTCACTCAAGATCATCATGATATGGAACACAATACACTAGCTATGGACCGAGGTTAGTCTTATTTATTGTTCTTATGTTCTTGGCTATTCTAGATGATAGTTTATGTGTTGTAGATTATGATTCCGCCTTTAGATAATCTACATAAAGTTTGAAGTTGATCTAACAATATTTTCAATTTACTTCGCTTCATTCCCAATTCACTTGCGGCTAATCTGCAGAACTCTTGTCCTATCTACATGCGTATGTCTTTAGCTCTTAGGCAGTATTCTGTTGTGTATATATGTGGTGTGTAATACCCAAGTTTCTGTGATTTTATCAGGTATTTGTATGATATTATTTTGATCTCTACAGCATCTCCGATGGGTTAGGTAAACTAGTATTATTAGGCAAAATTTAAACAAGTTGAGCAAAATTTTACGCCCAATGGATTAGGCATCTTATTATGCAAAACACAAAGTAGACATCATTATCTCCAAACTTGGCGATGTTTATTCGCTCGTCATCTTTATTTTTCCCTACTTTTTAGGTTTTTGAGACACTTGTCCACTTTTTGGGGTGTGACTAAATTATTTAAATCATGTCTCCTATAATTTCTCCACCACTTCCATTCTATAAAACAACTAGGGGATTGTCCGTGCCCGAGGGCACTACCAAAAAACACGTTTCACCTATTGTAATGTCATAAATAAAATGAATATTTTTATCTACAAACATGGGCATAAAATGAAGACAACATAAATAATTGTAGTAAATAATCAGGAACAAATGAAGCACTCTTTTATAATTATAATAAAAAGAGTGGGTAGTTAAGTGAAAAGTTGAGTAGTGGGTAGTTAAGTGGTGGTAGGTGAGATCTAAGAGCTGGGGTTAATTCAATCTAACGGTCTAAAAGACATTTTAGAGTCAACCGTCCTAATTTATATTATAGATATTGTTTAACTAACTTAGGGTTTTTCAGTATTTATATATAAATCACTCCTAGCTCTTAGATCTCACCTACCACCAACTTAACTATCCAGTGCTTAACTACCCAATACTTGAAAATTTATCATTTCTCGAATTAATCTATACTAATATATAAAGGGAATAAGGATTTTGGTGAAGCCTTTTTCACTGGACATTGAATGCCCTTCTCAATAAAGAGAAACAAAAGTTACTGTTGGGGTAAAATTGGAAATCACAAGAAACCCATCACTTGGTAACTGCCCACTAACCCATTAGTTTTTACCCACTATTCCTTAACATTTATCATTTCTTAGTATGATTTTTTTATTTTTGAAGAAACATTTGTGTTTGCACACACAGTGTGTGTGCCATGTATTCTAGTTTACATAATTATCAAAAGTGTGTAAGAACATGACTTGATGGATATCATGTAAAATTACCGAGGACGCCATTTTCATCTTCTCCTCCAGCAAAATCGATTATGAAACGTGTTTTTTGGGTAGTGCCCTCAGGCACAGGCATTCCCTTAGTATTCTAAATCTTTCTTTAAATTTCGTCTCTCAGTATTAGCATTGAATTTAAATTACCTAATTTGTAGTTAATAGCATTGGAGCCCATGACAAAATAAAAATGCAAAATCGTATTCTTAGGCATAATATGTCTATTTTTTTTACCTAATAACATTGAAGATGCTCTAACTTTTATGAAAGTTGGTGCTTTCTGGTTTTTTCTAATGAATTTCTTATTTTTATCGATAATAATAATAATAATTGTTGGGAAATGTGACGTGAACATCGCTTCACTGTCAAAAATGTCAGATAAGTTCTTCTTGTTAGATACGAAGAATTAGCCGGAGTTTGTGTACCTGTGTTATGATCGAGAAGTTTGTTCTTAACGGTTTATCTTGATACCTCGCATCAGTCTAGAGGTTATAAACTTCAATGACAATGTTTCATCTCCAAACAAAATTGACTTTAATTAACACAGATAAAGATAAAGCCCCATATACTGAACTGATATCGGATCTAGTAACTGTTAGGTATTCTGAAATCGACATTTTGCTAACAAAAACTTTTTGTTCATGTCAGTTCATTTTCTTCGTTCATTACGAGTCGTTATCTCATGTCATTTTATGGGCAGTTCATTGTCCCATGTCTGGGGACTCAGAACCTAGCAAAACAATTTAACATTTATAGCCAACCCAACTGTGTGAACTAGTTTCCTGAAATAATTGAAGATATCTTATGACCAGGTACAATGTTGGGATCTGTATCATTACCTGAAACGGAAAATAACCTTTTAAAAGCAATACACTGCATATACCCAGAAATGGAAGTAGTAGAAGCCACTAATTATGTCCCCTAAAAAAGACATTGAGGGAAAACACACCTATTATGTTGCAGAGGGTTAGTAAATTTCAAGAATAAAATAAGAAAATTTACAACATTTTTTTTAATTAGTTATGAACATGACATTTTATTTGCTAAAGTATATAAGTTTAAATTGTGTTAGATATAAAAATCAATAAGATATAAGAAGAACGAGAACTAACTCAAACAAAAAAAACAAGAGAAACGTAATGAGTGTAAACCAATATTTGACAGCAAAGTAACGAACGAGAACTAACTTAAATAGCCGAAAAATGACTACTAACTTATCCTAACTTTATGGGATAGTATCATGATTTTCTACTTTGAAACTAACCTCCTCCTAAAGAATGTGAACAACTTATTCAATCTTTGAACTGAAAACTGAACAAACATCAAACTAACGGAATTGCATAACTAAAGCAAAAAAATAAAAGTAGACATCAGTCTTGACATTACTTATGGAGCATGAGTCATTGGCATGAGTATGGGTTATAGATCATTGGCATGGTTATAGGTTATCAGCTGTGGAGTTCACCTAAGCTAGCAAATCGAATGAAGTACATTGATAACGCAGCTCAAGTCTCCGTCGGTCAGCCAGAAAACACTGCCAAATGCTGCAAGTCACAAGGATTTGACAAATGCTAATACCTAGCAAATCGAATGACAATGAATTACATTGATAATGTAACTAAAGTCTCTGCCTTTCAGCCAAGGAATACGGCCACACCGCATCAAGTCATAAAGGTATGACGAATGCTAATACCCACACTAGCAAATCGAATGGCAATAGAGCACAATGACACGTTTATTCAGTAATCGCGACTTCATTCTACATGAACACGCACAAATGCAATGATTCGGTAGAAAATAAGCGCAGGGATTCTATTTCATGGGTGGTTAATCTATTTCACAAGGCAAGCGTCTTGCACAGAGCTGTTTATAACCCATTTCTATCTTTCTTCTTCTGCTGCAATCACATCGCATTCTACTGCAACTGCATGACCCGGAAAATTAATCCTATAGTGTACACGAAGGCCATTCGAATCAGATATGCAGCAGAGAGATCTAATACACAGAAAGAGCCGTTTAAACAGCCTTTGAAAAAAGATGATCTAGTTCCCAAAATTTAACCTAAAAAAAGAAAAAAGAAAAAGCCAACCATCCTTAGAGAAATTGGGTAGTAACGCTATAAGCCCAACGGAGCGGCAGCGGGATTCCGACGAGACCCCGGCCCGCTTTCATGGGCCCCGACCGGTTTGTTGGACAGGTGGCGCTTGTAGCGTTTGAGAACAGAAGCCAGATTCTCTTTCCCTTTCGGGAAAGCCACGTCTCCGGCTGCGGTGCCCGATCGGCCCCTACGGCAAGAAATTGCAGTCTCGACGTCTTTGATTAGTTCCAAGAGCATGGCCGCGGTTGTGCATTTTCCTCTCCCTTGTTTCGCCGGTGGAGGCAGACTCGCGTTGGAAGTAGATGGTTGGTTTAGCCTCTGTTGGAATGCATCTGGGATTTGTAGGCAGAAGCACGGGTTCATCGGCGTACGAGGTTTCAAGAAAGCCAGAATTATAATTCCCTGCAATGTATTAGTGTCAGACACCAATCCAGAGAGAAATACAGTAGATGTTTAAGACAGAAAAAGAACAAAACTGTCACATCACTAGCATTAAACAGCACTAACTTTTTTGTTACTGACTTTTTCCGAAAGCTAAAAAGTCGACTTAAAAGTTCGAAAATCCATACGAAACTCAAATTTGTTCTTTCTTGCAACATCTCCTTCGATTCATAGTGGATTAAAAGGTATTTACGATGGGAATGATCTGTAAGAGGCCAAGGGGAAGGGGCATCAACATGGCGGTGTTGCTCAAGTGGTTACAAAGTCAGCACTTTGTGATATCTAGAATAATACTCACAACAGCATCATAACCCCCAAACTCTATTCACAGTTCTAGGGGATGCTATTACACTGCAACTCCGTAAGTGTTCTAAGAAAAAAGAAACCCAAACCCTAGCTGTGAAAAGGAGATGAAAAGTAAAGAATGACCCGCATCCAAAATGTTATCTTTAGATAACCCGCCATATCATAATTTTAAAATCATAATGTGTGACACATTTGCCCATGTTATCTTTAGAGTAATTCACCAAGATCACCAAGAACGTGGGGCTCTTCCTCGTATAACATTCTAAATCCTCACAAGGCTGCCCAAAATACTGTGTTTATCCATGTTTACTATTTTTGTCTGTTTTCTGGCAAGTAAAAGCTTACCTTTGTGAACCCGTATCTACCGTGGAGAAGAATGATGAGTTATGCAGACAAGTAATCTACTACAAAACGTAATTGAGATAACGAAATATTTACCTGCAGACGATTCAAAACATAAGTGTATTTGCCCCATAGCTCCGGTCTACTTTCCATTAAAGAGAGTTCAAGGACGCGGCGAATGCACCACACCCCAAAACTTATTACCAACTCTCTTCTCCAAACACAGCCCTCTCCACAATGTGGGACCGACGAAACCAGAAATTTTGCATCATCCACCTCGTCGTTCCTCCTTGAACCATATTGAGATTCACCAATGTGAAGCGCTTGATTCATCTCTCTAGTTTCCGCCTCATAAAGAAACCTCTCCCTCGCAGCAACGCGGTCAATCAAATCCTCATCAGACCCATCGTTCTGCCTAAACAACCAATTCGACCCTTCCAGTTTCAGAAGTTTCATGATACAATGTCTCAGAGACTGAAGTAGCTTCGATTCAGAATCACCAGAAGATGTTTCTGCAGGAACTGAGCTTTGCTTGAACTCAAATCCTTCATCTTCCATGTTATATGGTTTCCCAGCAACACCAAACTGTTCAAAGGGCTGTCTGGACCAGAAGGAGCCAGTTTCTGCACTTGATCTGAACTGTGAGGTCAATGGGTCTCTATACACTCTCGAAGGAGAGATATCATCAAATGCTAACGGGCCTGGACCTGGATACAGGTTTGACCCATATCCGATAGCACTATCCTGTTGAGAATTCCTATTGGACAGATATGAATTTCTATAGGGAAGAGCTAGTCCAGATATGTCCGGCATGCTATGAAATTTCTTTGCATTCACCGTGCAGTTCAGATCCTCGGCGGTCCCACCAGAGAAGAGTTCATTATTTGGTCTTCCGGGTTGCATAGAGACATTTCTAGAAACAGTAGGGGTAGGAAATCCAGGAGGAGTCATAGGACTTAACAGATTTCTTGTTCTCCGTCCAGAACCAGCAGGGAGAGGATCTCTATAACTTGGTGATGAGTTTGAATTATTCATCGCGTCGATCTGGCCATTTGAGTAATCTGAACTTTTGGCTTTAGATATCTGGCTGAGATACGCGCTGATCTGATACCCGTGCATTGTTGCCGGCTGGCGTTCGCTGAAATCAGAAGATGGTGGGAGCCGCAAACTCGAATAGCGCCGCTCGTCGACGTCAGAACCATTATGGATTGGGTTTTGGGAATACGCGTCAAGCAATTGCATGCGACTTGACCATGACGAGGAAGGTCCTCTTTGAACCCTAGAATCAAGTCTAGAATTCATTTCAGTGCTAGTTTGGACACCTAGCAGACTAGGGTTGTTGTATAAGCTTGAGTTTATCGGAGAACCAAACCCTCTTCCTCCATAAGATTGACCAAATCCAGCAAATTCCTTCATATCATCCGCTTTTAGTAGAGGGGTAGGTTTCGGATCATGCTTCGCATCTATTCCGAGTAACACATTTAGTTTCTTGGACTTGGCTTCTTGAGTTGCTTGCCCATGAAAATCAAACAGCTGACCCCAGAATTCATCAAGAGCAGCGGCGAGTTGGCGTCTTCCGGCGCGTCCCAAACCTGCTAATCTTGAGAGGCTACCAGCACCACTCCCACCATCATCATTCCTTCCGCCGCCGATGCTCCTATATGACCCAGAACCCTCAGATGCTAGAGCTTGAACACTCGCATTCTCCACATTATTACAAGATTCTTCAGGCTCAAAATTAGCAGCTTCCTCAGTTTTTCCAATCTGCAAACCCCCATCAACAGAACCTGGTGATGATTCAGTCTTTGCTGCTGACTCGCGAACTAAACCTTCACTAGAATCATTAACTGTTTCCGACATGGTGGCTGGTTTATCTGGATGTACCATAGAAGGACTAGGATACGAGACATTAGTGACATTTTCCTCAATGATACTTCTGTGAGGCAAGTAATCCACAAGGGTTTCGGGTAAATTTAAATCTGCATTTGCATTTGCATTTGCATTTGCATTCGCAACTGAAAGATCTGAATGCGGAGATGTCTCCGCGGGTTCTTGCTTCTTTATAGGCTCCACTATATCATACCTAACTACATCAAACGTAGTATTGCTTCTCTCGATAGATCTGTTTTCAGAAACAGCATCCTTTGTATCCCAGTTCCAATCCTGAGCGTCCAATCTTGAACTAGAGGATTTCAGCGGCGTGGCTGCAAGCCAAAACATCAAACAGATTGAAGCACCGGCGGCGAGTAGAAGAACAGTGTACGAACCGGTCATGCTACTCCCAACATTCCACCTCAAGTTAGCGACCCAATCACTATCACCAAAAATCATTTCTACCAGAAAGACGAAGTTTAAGCCCAGCATTCCAATGAGAATGATTATGGCCAGGAACTGCATGAACTGAGATATCTTGTGTGTACCCATAACTGAAGTTGATGCCGCGATACGGAAAAGAGGGATCATAGAAGACGGCAACACAAGAGCAATCCCCACCTGTGTGAATAATATCAATTGATAGATACCTTCGGCGCCGGAACTCCATGTGCAGTAGAGAGCTATTATAACAGCAAGTATTCTGATGGTAGCATGGTGGAGCCAACCGGGGATATCAATGTTGAAGAAATCGTTTGTCACTGCTTGCCGACCTAAACTCCAAGTCAAAGCAGTTGTTTGACTGGATATGAATAGAACCAGAAGATACAAAAATGTTGCAACTGGACTCCTCAATACCTGCATTGATGAAAATTTTAGATTAAATTAGCATGAATTTCCGCAACTTGTAAGGCTAAAAATGTTCATTTAATGAGTACAAGGAATGAAGCATGACATCCAAACCTGATCCATTAATGACAATGCATCTTGAAAAGTAAGCAAAACAAGGTCTGAACTGCCGAACACACTTGCTGCAGCGTTCATGAGAACATAGTTCACCAGAAAAATACCACTAAAGACGCACGAAGTGGCGAATAAATGGTCATGACACTGCTGGTCCTTGGAAATACTAGATTGTTCCTGATCTTGCTGCAAGAATTAAACAAAGGAAGAATTTCATTCACGATTAGAGAGACACTTCAGTGAAATCAATTCTTGTGTGCAAAGAATCAAATTTTAGGAGATATCAGATCAACAGAGAGAGAGAGAGAGAGAGAGAGAGAGAGAGATAGAGAGAGAGAGAGAGACCTTAACAATAGAGGAGTGCAGGAAAAAATTATGAGGCATAATTGTTGCTCCAAGAAGAACCATCAAGGCAAAAGCACTGTCCCCGCCTAATTTCGCTAACCCCGCACTTGGGAATAGTGAAACTTCTGGTTGACTAAAGAACACTCCCAGTGTATAAGTCAGCAATATAAACCCTGCCATCAATATGCAAAGAAACTTTGCCTTCCCGTTATCCTGTAAGACGCGTGCTCTTGAGATTAAAATCCCACCAACTTACACATCAATGATCACGAGATTACATAACACAAGAGGTAAAAAAGGATTACCAAGAAGGTGGCGAGAACAGGAAACAAAACAATATCAGTGACAGTGAGAAATACACATGAAAACAGGCCGGCACCAAAGGTAAGACTGAATCCATGTGCAATGCCAAGAATCTAGTAGAGAAAGGTACAAAAGGATCAAAGGGATGTTATCAAAACAAACAAACAAAAAGTAAATGCAAGGGAGTAACTACCATGGCAAGGTGCAAAGCAACCAAGGAAAACTCCATCAGAACGCCCAAGATTATGCACGTTGTCTTGCTATATTCTTCACTGCATATCTTTTTCATCCAAAAAAACAAAAAACAAAAATTTGTATATGTTAATACAAGTTGAGTATATACTTAGAAACTGGAAAAGAAGTGATTAAGTAGACTAACAGTGCTTGATAAAAGTACATGTAAGAAGAACAGTGCAAAACACATCACAACTTAGACATAGTACCCATATACCTCAATTTAATGAGGTTCAAGGGACAGATTACAATGATACCATACATCCAACTTTTATATATATCAATATTTCTTTGGCATCTGTTGCCTCAAAGAATGAGGAAGTATTATTCACTTTTAGATTTTCCCAGCATAATAAAAAATACCAATCAGATGTAACATATAGAGAGTGAATCTGTGTAATGAAGTCATTTAAAACGGTGTGGTTGACATGAAATATTTGTCTATCAAAAGTGTAACAGATATGATTAACCATACAGGACTGCCCCTAGACATCTCGTGGCCTAAAAGCGAGTAAAAAACATTGGGCCCTGCATCAAAGAGAACTATTTTCATTTAAAAAAATATATATTAATAATAAAAACAGCATTTGTGAGACTCAAACCAAGGTGAAGTTTGTTGTAGAGTTAATGTTTCCACACTAGACTACAATTTTACATTACTATACATAATTAACTTTTATACTATAAAGTAACGGGCGGGGCTGCTTCGCGTGACTACCCATTGGGCCAACCAGTAACCATAAAACATATCCATGGAGCAGGGTGCCTGTTGTTTGCAGAATAAGGAGTGAATTGCATATTCAATAAGGTCTAACAGAATATTGAATCAAGTTTAAGATACAAATGCAAGCGCAAACACAAAAATAAAGAAAATTTGTTTGATAGATCGAAGTGACACCAATAATCAAATTAGAGTCTCAGACTAAGCTAACACCCTAGTATCTACTAGAGAATGTAATTAGCGCAGATTTAAACCACCAAAAATGTCATTCTTCATTTCATATGCCCTATCATGTGGCTATTAAGGATAAGAAGAAGATAAAACAGAAAAAAGAAGAGATCTGATTTGGCATAGTTATCTTTCTTCATCTATACAGGATATATATCAATTTGAAGCTGAAAATGAGGCTTTTTCCAATGTAAGATTCAACTATCCGAAAAAAATTCGCCCACATAATTGTAGGTTGGAGGATAAATCAAAATTGAAACAAGACAAATAACAAATAAATAGGGATTAGAAAAAAGGGAAGAAATACCTGAGAAAGATCTTTCCCAGTAACAACAGCAATTCGGGCTGAAAGGTACTGGCATAAGATTGCAACGAAGTTGAACAGAAGCATAGGCAAAACCAAGTCAGATCCAAAACGGGCTCCTCCTTCAACCGTTGCGGCCCATTTTCCAGCGTCGGCATAGCCTATTGCAATCAAAAGAACGGGAAAAACAGCTGGGAGCAACCTCTGTACAGTACTAGGATGCTCACTTGCAGCCAAAAATTGCCCATTCATGTTGACTTTTTTGACCTTTGCTATATCAGAAGAACCTCCACTTAACTAGTGAGCGCGATCAAGCAAATAGCTAGTCATCCACTGCACAACCATCGCTCTTCATCAGTTACTTACATTAACATGTAGCTTGAGCATATACTGCGTCGGTTAAGGACAAGACAAAGATAACCACTCGAATAGACCTAACGGCTAAAGGACAAACTTTCCAACCTCAAAATTTCCGAATCTAGTTATATAACGGGTTCAGTCAAATGAAAAATGTTGGCACTTGGCATCACGGGTACTATCAAACCAATAAAATTAAAACCGGGTGGAAATGGGATCTAGAAAAGGTGGAGACCAGAATAAGGTAAACTGCAATCCAGGAAACCAAGCTCCACATATATCATTTGCCAAGAACACTTCCACTCGTTCAACAGCAGTGTATCTGTGAAATCTCAGTCCTGATTCAGCAAGATAAATATCAAAAAATAAGCCAGCCATAAAAGAGTTCAAAACACCGAGTTCCCAATATTCAAATGCTAAAAATACAACCCTTAACAAAGCTCCAATCCATCTATCCTAAAAATGTGATCTGCCGATCTTTAACAATGTCGAAAACACCCTACTAGAAACCTCACCATTGTATATGAATTTGAGTGTGGCTTCAAAGGAGTTGACTTTCACAGTTAACAGTGAATTCATAAGACACTTTCCGATCCCTCAGTTTGAAACCAGAGTTTCACAGTCATTCATCTCCACACTACTATTAATAAACCCACAAATCAACAAATTCAAATCTCCACCCTAATACTGTACACAGTCCCAGCAAAGAACCCAATAAAAAAGATTTCAAATTGGGGAGCCTAAACCCACATAAACATGAAAACAAGCACAAACCCAAGTGGAAACCATCAAATTGGAGCAGAAAGAGAGATCAAGAAACAGCTGATGACAACTGGCATCGATCTGAAAATGAATAAACATAGGGACTAGTGCCCATACTCGCAGAAAGCAAGAGATGGATGTGAATTCAACAAATCGAAAGATTCAATTTACATGGGTCATCATCATAATCACCACCACGAATTGCTATAAAAAAAGCCCTTTTGCAATTAGGGTTTTTCCGAAAAGGTTGGAGTTTTGCTTACCGTGAAAAGAACCCAAATTGACGAATACCCAATACTCAGATCACGGCGAATCGACGAGGGTACTCAGAAACTGACATACATACACACAGACAGTTCTCATCAGCTGGTGCTGCAATAAGAGAACGATGGATGAAGAAGAAGATAAACAAATACTATATATATATCTCTTTCTCTATGTGTGTAAATGAAGAAAGAGAACAACTTTAGGAGCAACTAGGCTCAGGACATTGAGAGAGATACAGAGAGAGAGAGAGGGTAAAAGATAGTTTAACGTTTTCTCTACCTTTTCACTTGCCTTTCTTTTCTCTTTCACTAGTGATGACCTCTTTCTTTGTTTTAGTTGTTTCACTCAAATTTATACAGACAGGGTAGGCTTCAATTTTTCCAAGAAAAATCTTTTTTTGGTTCCTCCAAGGAAAGTATTTCCTACACCTTATACAAACCTTATACGTCGTCGTTCGTATATGCTATTTTTTTCTTTTTTATTCTAGTTTAATTTCTACTTTTGGCCTCATAAAAATTGTCTTGTTTTAACGTCGTGCTTTGTTTATTGGACAGTTTCAATATGGTTGTCGTACATCGCTTGGCAATTTCAGAATGGCCGTCACTTAACCAAACATACGACAAATTTGTAACGTTTTCAGATTATTATTATTTTCGAATTTATATAGACAAATAGGCTTCATTTATTCCAAGAAAATTCTTTTTTTTTGTTCCTCAAAGGAAAGTATTTCCTCCACCTTATACAAATCTTGTACGTCGTAGTTCGTATATGCTATTTTTCTTTTTTTATTCTTATTTAGTTTCTACTTTCGGCCTCATAAAAATTGTCATGTTTTAAACGTTTTGCTATATTTTTTAGGCAGTTTAAATATGGTTATAATTGAGATGACACATCGCTTGGCAATTCCAGAATGGTCGTCACTTAAACAAACATACGACAAATTTGTAACGTTTACAGATTATTATTATTTTTTGAATTTATATAGACAAATAGGATTCATTTATTCCAAGAAAATCTTCTTTTTTTGTTCCTCCAAGGAAAGTATTTCCTCCACCTTATAGAAACCTTACACGTCGTCGTTTACTATTTTATTTCTTTTCTTATTTAATTCCTACTTTCAGCCTCATAAAAATTGTCTTGTTTTAAATATTGTACTTTACTTTCATGGCAGTCCAAAAATAATTGGCATTTAAGCTAACACACGACTTGGCAATTCCAAAATAATTGTCACATAAACATAAATAGGAATTATTTATAACGATTTTAGATTATTTTTTATTTTTTATTCATCAAATTGCATTAGAATTAGCTTCATTATAACTGTAACAAATGAGAAGTAAAATAGTATGTCATTTACAGTTCGAATTTATACAGACAAATAGGCTTCAACTTTTCCAGGAAAAAACATTTTTTTCCTCCAAGAAAATTATTTCATCCACCTTACACAAATTTTATATGTGGTCATCCATATACTATTTTTTTTTTTACTCTCATTTTATTCTTTCTTTGAGCCTCATAAAATTGTCATGTTATAAACGTTGTGCTTTACTCTTTTTTTCAGTCCAAAACTAGATATCATTTGAGCTAAGCCAGGACTAGGCAATTTCAAAATGGTTGTCACATTTTTTTTTTTTTTTTGAGAAATTGTTTTGTGGTCAACCGGGTTCGAACCCGGGACCTCATGCAGGGTTTTCAACGCTCTACCGCTTAAACTACCATCCTAGCAGCAAAATGGTTGTCACTTTAACAAACATACTACGAAATTATTGTTTATTCGAATTCAAAATTTGCCTTTGAATAAGCTTACTTAAGGTGAGTTTGGTACGACTTTGGGACTTGTAAACCTAATTTTTTTTATTAATAAATCGACCTTTTAGTTGTTGAAAAAAGTGTGATAAAAAAGTTGACGAAAAAATATGTATGTGTTTAACTAAAAAAATTGTACTGTAAAAAATCAGAGATGTGATAGTATTGTTTGTATGTATATGAGAATTGAAAGTTCACTTTTTAAAACTGACTGAAAATTATGTGAGGTCAAATAAATGTGTTAGTATGTAAATGCAGAAAGACGTATGGATAAATTGGTCATTTGATGTTTAAGAAGAAATTATCAAAAGAAAAATTTGTGAGACCCAAATTTTTTAAAATCCAGTTTTATACTACAATGTCGTAAGAAATTGTTACAAATGGTTTGCTCATCAAATTGGATATCTTGACATTACTAACCTCTGATGTAGGAATTTTACAGATTGGAAGATTGAAGGAATCACCAATGGAGGTCGCCACCCGAAGGACAACTCAAGAACACGGATCCTTATTCAGGTGCCAGTTTGCCATACATGAGGATGGAGAATCCATAAGAAATGCCGCAAGAGACTTTATTAATAGATTTTACTATTGATTCTTCATTGATGAAAGTCCTTTCTTGCAGAGGCTCATGCCTTAAAATCAGCTATACAATTGGCCGGAAAATATGATTTCCGGCGAGTGCTTTTGGAAAAAGATTCATAGAGATTGACTCATCATATTTTGAGAAGGGATTTTTTTTTAACTCGGAGATGAAAAGTCTCTTGGCGGAGCTCTCGAGAGAAGTCTTGAGAGTATCAGCAGATAGTAATCGATTTATCTACCGAGAGCCTAATAAATTAGCTGATAAGATTGTATCTAGTGTTACTGGTACACTAAACTTGTGTCTTGAGGAGTTATATGTCCTCTAAGTCTGGTAAAATTTAACCCCACACTACGACACGAACCCGACACAAAGTTAGCGGGTTTAGGTCGACACGACACGAACCCGACACGAGATTTGTGAGACCCAACTTTGTTTAAGTCTAGTTTTATACTATAAAGCCGTAACAGATTGTTATGAATGGTTTCCTCATCAAATTGAATATCTTGACATTACTAACCTCTGATGGCAGAAAGTTTACAGATCGGAAGGTTGAAGGAATCACCCATGGAGGTCGCCACCCGAAGGATAACTCAAGAATACAGATGCTTATGTAGGCGCAAGATCTTGACTTACATGGGGGTGGAGAATCCATAAGAAATGCCGCAAGAGACTTTATTAATGGATTTTACTACTGATTTTCATTGATGAAATTCCTTTCTTGCAGAGGCTCATGCCTTAAAATCAGCTATACAATTGGCCGAAAAATATGATTCCCAGCGAGTGCTTTTGGAAAAGGATTCATAGAGATTGACTCATCATATTTTGAGAAGGGATTTTTTTAACTCGGAGATGAAAAGTCTCTTGGCGGAGCTCTCGAGAGAAGTCTTGAGAGTATCAGCAGATAGTAATCGATTTATCTTCCGAGAGCCTAATAAATTAGCTGATAAGATTGTATCTAGTGTTGCTGGTACACTAAATTTGTGTCTTGAGGAGTTATATGTCCTCTAAGTCTGGTAAAATTTGACCCCACACTACGACACGAACCCGACACCAAGTTAGCGGGTTTAGGTCGACACGACACGAACCCGACACGAGATTTGTGAGACCCAACTTTGTTTAAGTATAGTTTTATACTATAAATCCCTAACAGATTGTTATGAATGGTTTCCTCATCAAATTGAATATCTTGACATTACTAACCTTTGATGGCAGAAAGTTTACAGATCGGAAGGTTGAAGGAATCACCCATGGAGGTCGCCACCCGAAGGACAACTCAAGAATACAGATGCTTATGTAGGCGCAAGATCGTGACTTACATGGGGGTGGAGAATCCATAAGAAATGCCGCAAGAGACTTTATTAATGGATTTTACTACTGATTCTTCATTGATGAAAGTCCTTTCTTGCAGAGGCTCATGCCTTAAAATCAGCTATACAATTGGCCGAAAAATATGATTCCCAGCGAGTGCTTTTGGAAAAGGATTCATAGAGATTGACTAATCATATTTTGAGAAGGGATTTTTTTCAACTCGGAGATGGAAAGTCTCTTGGCGGAGCTCTCGAGAGAAGTCTTGAGAGTATCAGCAGATAGTAACCGATTTATCTACCGAGAGCCTAATAAATTAGCTGATAAGATTGTATCTAGTGTTGCTGGTATACTAAATTTGTGTCTTGAGGAGTTATATGTCATCTAAGTCTGGCAAAATCTGACCCCACACGACGACACGAACCCGACACGAAGTTAGCGGGTTTAGGTCGACACGACACGAACCCGACACGAGATTTGTGAGACCCAACTTTGTTTAATTCTAGTTTTATACTATAAAGCTGTAAGAGATTGTTACAAATGGTTTCCTCATCAAATTGAATATCTTGACATTACTAACCTATGATGGTATGAATTTTACATATTGGAAGGTTGAAGGAATCGCTCATGGAGGTCGCCACCCGAAGGACAACTCAAGAATAAAGATGCTTCTTTAGGTGCCAAATCTTGACATACATGGGGGTGGAGAATCCATAAGGAATGCCGCAAGAGAATTTATTAATAGATTTCCTACTGATACTTCATTGATGAAATTCCTTCCTTGTAGAGGCTCATGCCTTAAAATCAGCTATACAATTGGCCGAAAAATATGATTCCCAGCGAGTGCTTTTGGAAAAAGATTCATAGAGATTGACTCATCATATTTTGAGAAAGGATTTTTTTTTAAACTCGGAGATGGAAAGTCTCTTGGCGGAGCTCTCGAGAGAAGTCTTGAGAGTATCAGCAGATAGTAATCAATTTATCTACCGAGAGCCTAATAAATTAGCTGATAAGATTGTATCTAGTGTTGCTGGTACACTAAATTTGTGTCTTGAGGAGTTATATGTCCTCTAAGTCTGGAAAAATCTGACCCCACACGATGACATGAACCCTAAACGAAGTTAGCGGGTTTAGGTCGACACGACAAGGACCCGACACGAGATTTGTGAGACCCAATTTTTTTTAAATCTAGTTTTATACTATAAAGCCGTAAGAGATTGTTACGAATGGTTTCCTCATCAAATTGAATATCTTGACATTACTAACCTCTGATGGCAGAAATTTTACAGATCGAAAGGTTAAAGGAATCACCCATGGAGGTCGCCACCCGAAAGACAACTCAAGAATACAGATGCTTCTTTAGGTGCAAGATCTTGACATACATGGGGGTGGGATAATCCATAAGAAATTCCGCAAGAGACTTTATTGATGGATTTTACTACTGAGTTTTCGTTGATGAAATTCCTTTCTTGCAGAGGCTCATGCCTTAAAATCAGCTATACAATTGGCCGAAAAATATGATTCCGAGCGAGTGCTTTTGGAAAAAAGATTCATAGAGATTGACTCATCATATTTTGAGAAGATATTTTTTTAACTCGGTGATAGAAAGTCTCATGGTGGAGCTCTCGAGAGAAGTCTTGAGAAGTTGCGAGTATCAGCAGATGGTAATTAGTTTATCTACCAAGAGCCTAATAAATTAGCTGATGAGATTGTATCTAGTGTTGTTGGTACACTAAATTTGGTGTCTTAAGGAGTGATATGTCCTCTAAGTCTGACAATATCTGACCCCACACGACGACACGACACGAAGTTAGCGGGTTTAGGTTGACATGACACGAAATCGACACGAGATTTGTGAGACCCAACTTTTAAAAATTCAATTTTGTACTAAAAAGCTGGAAGAGAATGTTAGGAATGGTTTGCTCATTAAATTGAATATCTTGACATTTCTAACCTCTGATGATAGGAATTTTATAGATCGGAAGGTTGGAGGAATCACCCATGGAAGTCGCCACCCGAAGGACAACCCAAGAATACATATGCTTCTTTAGTTGTCGGATCTGGACGTGCATGGGGTGGAGAATTGTTAGAAATTCAGCAAGAGACTTTGTTAGTGGATTTTAATACTGATTCTTCATTGATGGAATTTCTTTCTTGCAGAGGCTCATGCGTTAAAATCAGCTATACAATTGGCCGAAAAATATGATTTTGAGCGAGTGCTTTTGGAAAAAGATTCATAGAGATTGACTCATCATGTTTTGAGAAGGGATTTTTTTCAACCCGGAGATGGAAAGTATCTTGGCGGAGCTCTCGAGAGAAGTCTTGAGAGTATCAGCATATGGTAACCAGTTTATCAGCCGAGAGCCTAATAAATTAGCTGATGAGATTGTATGTCGTGTTGTTGGTACACTAAATTTGGTGTCTTGAGGAGTGATATGTCCTCTAAGTCTGCCAATATCCAACCCCACACGATACACGACACGAACGCGACACGAAGTTAGCGGGTTTAGGTCGACATGACACGAAATCGACACGAGATTTGTGAAACCCAACTTTTAAAAATTCAATTTTGTACTAAAAAGCTGGAAGAGATTGTTAGGAATGGTTTGTGCATCAAATTGAATATCTTGACATTATTAACCTCTGATGGTAGGAATTTTACATATCGTAAGGTTGGAGGAATCACCCATGGAATTCGCTATCCAAAGGACAACTCAAGAATACAGATGCTTCTTTGGGTGTCGGATCTGGACATGCATGAGGTGGAGAATCGGCTAGAAATGCGGCAAGATACTTTGTTTATATATTTTACTTGCAGAGGCTTATGCTTTAAAATCAGCTATACAATTGGCCGAAAATTATGATTTTCAGCGAGTGCTTTTGGAAAAATATTCATAGAGTTTGACTCATCATCTTTTGAGAATTTTTTTTTAACCCGGAGATAACAACTCTCTTGGCGGAGCTCTCGATAGAAGTCTTGAGAATATCAACGGATGATAATCGGTATATCTACAGAGAGGCTATTAAAATAGAACACAAGATTGTATCTAGTGTTGCTGGTACACCAAATTTTGGTGCCTTGAGGAGTTATACGTCCTATAAGTCAGGCAATATCCAACCCACACAACGACCCCACACGAAACCGGCACGAAGTTACGGATTTAGGTCGACACAAGCACGTAAAGGTCAAATGGGGTGGACCTGAAAATGAAGGGGGAATAAACGATTCGGGTAAGCGTCAACTCGCTTCAATCAACCCAACACAACAATAACGCTATTTTTCACCGTTAGCCATTTTCTCGGAAAAACCATAGGCAAAGTGCTAACAATATCCGGGTCCACCTTTGAAAATTTACTGATAAGTTATGTGTGGTCAGATAAATGTGTTAGTATGTAGATAAAAAAATTGTATGGATAGAATAGTCATTTGTTGTTTAAGAAGAAATTTTCAAAAGAAAAATTTGTGTGACCCACTTTTTATAAATCCAGTTTTACACTAAAAAACCAAAATAGATTGTTACGAACGGTTTGCTCATCAAATTGAATATCTTGACAGTACTCATCTCTGATGGTAGAAATTTTTTATAGATCGGAAGGTTGAAGGAATCACCCATGAAGGTCGCCACCCAAAGGACAACTCAAGAAGCATATGCTTCTTTAGGTGCCGGATCTGAACATGCATGGGGTGGAGAATCGATAAGAAATGTCGCAAGAGACTTTCTTAATGGATTTTGCCACTGATTCTTCATTGATGGAGTTCCTTTATTGCAGAGGCTTATGCCTTAAAATCAGCTATACAATTGGCCGAAAAATATGATTTCCAGCGAGTGTTTTTGGAAAAATATTAATAGAGTTTGACTCTTCATCTTTTGAGAAGGGATTTCTTTTTAACTCAGAGATTGAAATTTACCGGAGCTCTCGGGAGAAGTCTTATGAATATCAACAGATGGTAATAAATTTATCTACAGAGAGCCTAATAAATTAGCATACAATATTGTATCTAGTGTTGGTGGTAAACCAAATTTTGATGTCTCGAGGAGTTGTATGTCCCATAAGTCTGGCATTATCCAACACCACACAACGACATCACACGGAACCGAAACGAAGTTACGAATTTAGGTCAAAACGAGCACAAAAAAGGTCAAAATGGGTGGACTTAAAAAATAAAGGGGGAGCAAACGAGTCGGGTTAGCATCAACTCGCTTCAATGAACCTATCACAACAATAACCCTATTTTTTCACCGTTAGCTATTTTCTCGGGAAAAGACATAAGCATAGTGCTAATAATAGTCGGGTCCACCTTTAAAAATTTACAGATAAGTTATGTGAGGTCAAATAAATGTGTTAGTATGTAGATTAAAAAAAATGGTGTGGATAGAATATTCATTTGTTGTTTAAGAAGAAATTTTCAAAAGAAAAATTAGTGAGACCCGAATTTTTTTTAAATCTAGTTTTACACTTAAAAATCAAAACAGGTTGTTACAAAAGGTTTGCTCATCAAATTGAATATCTTCACTGTACTCACCTCTCATGGTAGAAATTTTACAGATCGGAAAGTTGAAGGAATCACCCGTGGAGGTCACCACCTAAAGGACAACTCAAGAAACATATGCTTCATTAGGTGCCGGATCTGGACATGCATGGGGTGGAGAATTGATAAGAAATACCGCAAAAGACTTTATTAATGGATTTTGCTACTAATTATTCATTGATGGAGTTCCTTTCTTGCAGAGGATTATGCCTTAAAATCAGCTATACAATTGGCCGAAAAATATGATTTCCAGCGAGTGCTTTTGGAAAAATATTCATGAAGTTTGACTCATCATATTTTGAGAAGAGATTTTTCACTGGGATATGGAAAGTCTCTTGGCGGAGCTCTCGAGAGAAGTCTTGAGAATATCGACGGATGATAATCGGTATATCTATAGAGAGGCTAATAAAATAGCAGATAAGATTGTATCTAGTGTTGATGGTACACCAAATTTTGGTGTCTTGAGGAGTTATATGTCCTATAAGTCTGGCAATATCCAACCCCACACAACGACCCTACACGAAACCGGCACAAAGTTACGGATTTAGGTCGACACGAGCACGTAAAGGTCAAATGGGGTGGACTGAAAATGAAGGGGGAATAAACGAGTCGGGTTAGCGTCAACTCGCTTCAATCAACCTAACACAACAATAACCCTATTTTTCACTGTTAGCCACTCTCTGGAGGAAAAAACATAGGCATAGTGCTAACAATAGCCGGGTCCACCTTTTAAAATTTACCGATAAGTTATGTGAGGTCAAATGAATATGTTTGTATGTAGATAAAAAAAAGAGTGAGGATAGAATAGTCATTTGTTTCTTAAGAAGATTTTTCAAAAAAAAATTGTGAGACCCAGCTTTTTTTAAATATAATTTTACATTAAAAAGCCAAAAGAGATTGTTACGAATGGTTTTCTCATCAAATTGAATATCTTAACAGTACTAACCTCTGATGGCAGAAATTTTAAAGATCCGAAGGTTGAAGGAACCACCCATAGAGGTCGCCACCCAAAGAACAACTCAACAATACCGATGCTTGTTTAGGTGCCGGGTTTGAACATTCATGGGGGTGGAGAATTGATAAGAAATGCCGCAAGAAACTTTATTAACGAATTTCTCTACTGATTCTTCATTGATGAACTTCCTTCCTTCCAGAGTCTTATACCTTAATATCAGCTATACAATTACCCTAAAAATATGATTTTCAACGAGTGCTTTTGGAAAAATATTCATCGAGTTTGACTCATCGTCATTTGAGAAAGGATTTTTTTTTTAACTCGGAGATGGAAAGTCTCTTGGCGGAGCTCTCAAGATAAGTCTTGAGAATATCAACGGATGGTAATCAGTTTATCTACAGAGCGCCTAATAAATTAGCAAACGAGATTGTATCTAGTGTTTCTGGTACACCAAATTTTTGTGCCTTGAGGAGTGATATGTCCTCTAAGTCTGGAAATATCCGATCCTACACGACGACCCCACACGAATAATAACACAACAATAACCCTATTTCTCACAGTTAGCCATTTTCTTGGAGAAAAAAACATATGCATAGTTCTAACAATAGCTGGGTCCACCTTTTAAAATTTACTGATAAGTTATGTGAGGTCAAATAAATGTGTTAGTATGTAGATAAAAAAAAAAAATAGTGTGGATAGAATAGTCATTTCTTGATTAAGAAAAAAAATTCAAAAGAAAAATTTGTAAGTCCCAACTTTTTCTAAATCCTGTTTTACACTAAAAAGCCAAAAGATAATGTTACGAATGGTTTGCTTATCAAATTGAATATATTGACAGTACTAACCTCTTATGGTAGGAATTTTACAGATCGGAAGGTTGAAGGAATCACCCATGGAAGTCGCCACCCGAATGACAACTCAGGAATACAAATGCTTCTTTAGGTGCCGGATCTGGACATGCATGGGGGTGGAGAATTGATAAGAAATGTCGCAAGAGACTTGATTAATGGATTTTCTACTGATTTTTCATTGACGGGGTTTCGTTTTTGCAGAGGCTTATGCCTTAAAATCAGCTATACAATTGGCCGATAAATATGATCTCAATCTAGTGCGTTTGGAAAAATGTTCATAGAGTTTGACTCATCATCTTTTGAGAAGGGATTTTTTTAACTCATATATGGAAAGTGTCTTGGTGTAGCTCTCGAGAGAAGTCTGGAGAATATCAACGGATGCTATTCGATTTATCTATAGAGAGCCTAATAAATTAGCAGACGGGATTGTATCTAGATTCTAGTGTTGCTGGTACACCAAATCTTAGGGTCTTGAGGAGTGGTATGTCCTCTAAGTTTGGAAAAATCCTAACCCACACGACGACCCCACACGAAAACGGCACGAAGTTACGGATTTAGGTCGACACGAGCATGTAAAGGTCAAAATGGGTGGACCTAAAAATGAAGGGGGAATAAACGCGTCGGGTTAGTGTCAACTTGCTTCAATTAAACCTAACACAACAATAACCATATTTTTCACCGTTAGCCATTTTCTCGAGGTAAAAAACATAGACAAAGTGCTAACAATAGCTGGCTCCACCATTTAAAATTTACTTATAAATTCTGTGCAAATAATTGTGTTTGTATGTAGATGCAAAAAAAGAGTGTAAATATAATAGTCATTTGTTGTTTAAGAAATTAAAAAAAAAAAAAAAAAATTGTGAGACCCGACTTCTTTCAAATTAAGTTTTAGACTAAACACCCAAAAGAGATTGTTACGAGTGGTTTTCTCATCAAACGGAATATTTTGACAGTACTAACCTCTGATGGCAGTAATTTTACTGATTGGAAGGTTGAAGGAATCACCCATGGAGGTTGCCACCCAAAGGACAACTTTAGAATACAGAAGCTTCTTTAGGTGCCGAATCTGGACAAGCATGGGGGTGAAGAATTGATAAGAAATGCCGCAAGAGACTTTATTAATAGATTTCGCTACAAATTCTTCATTGATGGAGTTCCTTTCTTGCAGAGGCTTATACCTTCAAAATCAACTGTTCATTTGGTCGAAAAATATGATTTCCAGCGAGTGATTTTGGAAATATATTCATAGAGTTCGACTCATTATCGTTTGAGAAGGGATTTTTTTTTAACGCAGCGAGGGAAAGTCTCTTGTTGGAGCTCTCGAGATAAGTCTTGAGAATATCAACTGATGGTAGTAGGTTTATATACGGAGAGCCTAATATATTAGCAGACAATATTGTATCTACTGCTACTGGTACACCAAATTTTGGTGTCTTGAGGAGTGATATGTCCTCTAAGTCTGGCAATACCCGACCCCACACAACGACCCCACACAAAACCGGCACGAAGTTACGAATTTAGGTCGACACGAGCACGTAAAGGTCAAAATGGGTGGACCTGAAATTGAAGAGGGAATAAATGAGTCGGGTTAGCGTCAACTAGCTTCAATCAACCTAACACAACAATAACCTTATTTTTCACCGTTAGCCATCTTCTGGGGGGGGGACATAGGCATAGTGCTAACAATAGCCGGGTCCTTTTTTTTAAATTTACTGATAAGTTATGCGAGGTCAAATAAATGTGTTAGTATGTAGATGAAAAAAGAGTGTAGATAGAATAGTCATTTGTTTCTTAAGAAGAATTTTCAAAAGAAAATTTTGTGAGACCCAACTTTTTCTAAATCCAGTTTTACACTAAAAAGCCAAAAGAGATTGTTACGAATGGTTTTTCTCATCAAATTGAATATCTTGACAGTACTAACCTCTGATGGTAGGAATTTTACGATCGGAAGGTTGAAGGAATCACCCATAAAGGTCGCCACCCAAAGGATACTTCAAGAAACATATGCTTCTTTAGGTGTCGGATCTGGACATGCATAGGGGTGGTGAATTGATAAGCAAGATACTTTATTAGTGGATTTTTCTATTGATTCTTCATCTAAAGAATCCTTTCTTGTAGAGGCTTATGCCTTATAATCAGCTATAAAATTGGATGAAAAATTTGATTTCCAGCGACTACTTTTGAACAAATATTCATAAAATTTGACTCATCGTCTTTTGAGAGGGGATTTTTTTTAACTCATAGATGGAAAGTCTCTTCGCAGAGCTCTCGAGAAGTCTTGAGAGTATAAATGGATGGTAATCGATTTATTTACTGAGAGCGTAATAAATTAGTAGACATGATTGTATCTAGTGTTGCTGGTACACCAAATTTTGGTGACTCTAGGAGTGATATGACTTCTAGGTCTTGCAATATTCGACCCCACACGACGACCCCACACGAAACCGGCAGGAAGCTACGGATTTAGGTCGACTAGAGCACATAGAGGTCAAAACGTGTGGACCTTAAAATGAAGGTCAAATAAACGACTCGGGTAAGCGTCAACTCGCATCAATCAACCTAACACAACAATAAACTTATTTTCACCGTTAGCCATTTTCTCGGGGAAAAAACATAAGCATAGTGCTAAAAATAGCCGGGTCCACCTTTTAAAATTTACTGGTAAGTTATGTGAGGTCAAATATATGTGTTAGTATGTAGATGCATAAAAGAGTGAGGATAGAATAGTCATTTGTTGTTTAAGAAGAAATTTTAGAAAGAAAAATTTGTGATATTCAAGTTTTTTAAAATCATGTTGTACACTAGAAACCAAAAGAGATTGTTCTGAGTGGTTTGCTCATCAAATTTGAATATCTTGACAGTACTAACCTCTGTTGGTAGGAATTTTACTGATCAGAAGGCTGACAGAATCACCCATGGAGGTCGCCACCCAAAGGACAACTCAAGAATACAGATGCTTCTTTTAGGTGCCATATCTGGACATGCATGGGGGTGGAGAACTTATAAGAAATTTCGCAAGAGACTTTATTAATGGATTGTGCTACTGATTCTTCATTTATGGTGTTTCTTTCTTGCAGAGTCTTATGCCTTAAAATCAGCTATACAATTGGCCGAAAAATATGATTTCCAGTGAGTGCTTTTGGAAAGATATTCATAGAGTTTGACTCGTCATCTTTTGAGAATGGATTTTTTTTACCTTAGATATGGAAAGTCTCTTGGCGGAGCTGTCGAGAGAAGTCTTGAGAATATAAACGGATGGTAATCGGTCTATCTACAGAGAACATAATAAATTAGCAAACATGATTGTATCTAGTGTTGGTGTTACACCAAATTTCGGTGTCTTGAGGAGTATTATGCCCTCTAAGTCAGGAAATATCCGGCCACACACGACGACCCCACATGTAACCGACACGAACGGATTAAGGTCGACACGAGCATGTAAAGGTCAAAATAGGTGGACTTGAAAATGAAGGGGGGTAATCGAGTCGGGTTAGCGTCAACTCGCTTCAATCAACATAACACAACAATAACCCTATTTTTTACTGTTAGCCATTTTCTCCGGGAAAAAAACATGGGCATTGTGCTAACAATAGCCAAGTTCACCTTTTAAAATTTAATGATAAGTTATGTGAGGTCAAATAAATTTGTTAGTATGTAGATGCAAAAAAGAGTGGGGGTCATTTGTTGTTTAAGAAAAAAAATTCAAAAGCAAAATTTGTGAGAGGCAACTTTTATTAAATCTAGTTTTACGCCAAGAAGCAAAAAGAGATTGTTACGAATGGTTTGCTCATCAAATTAAGTATCTTGACAGTACTAACCTCTGATGGTTACGAATCATAAGGTTGAAGGAATCACCCATGGAGGTCGCCACCCAAAGGACAACTCAAGAATACAAATGCTTCTTTAGGTTTAGGATCTGGACATGTATGGGGGTGGATAATTCATAAGAAATGCTGCAAGAAACTTTATTAATGGATTTTTCTACTGATTCTTCATCGATGGAGTTCCTTTCTTGCAGAGGCTTATGCCTTAAAATCAACTATACAATTGGCCTAAAAATATTATTTCCAGCGAGTGGTTTTGGAAAAATATTCATAGAGTTTTGACTCATCATCTTTTGAGAAGGGATCTTTTAACTCAGAGATGGAAAGTCTTTTGACAAAGCTCTCGAGAGAAGTCTTGAGAATATCAACAAATGGTAATCGGTTTATCTATAGAGACCCTAATAAATTAGCAGACAAGATTGTAGCTAGTGTTGGTGGTACACCAAAATTTGTTGTCTTGAGGAGTGAAATGTCCTCTAAATCTGACAATAATCAACCACACACGAACCCGACACGAAGTTAGCGGGGGAGGTCTACACAAGCACGTAACGGGTTTAAGAAGAAATGTTCAAAATCAATTTTTTTGAGACCCAGTATCCTTTAAAAACCCAGTTTTACACTGTAAAGCGGTAAGAGATTATTACGAAAGGTTTGATCATCAAATTGAATATCTTGACAGTGTGATGGTAGTAATTTTACTGATCAGGAGGTTAAAGGAATGACCCATTGAGGTTGCCACCCGAATGACAACTCTATAATACACATGCATGTGGGTTGAGAGTTGATAAGAAATGCCGCAAGGTAAATTATCAATCGTAAATGGACATTACACGAAACAATTTAATTGTGTTTGCATCTGTTGAATGTGCAAGAAATCACTAAAATCAACATTTATGAAGATTTAAGAGATATCAATAAATAAGTAGCAAGACTTCCTTAGGTTTACGGTAAAAAGACTAACAAAGGAAAATACTCTACAAGTATTTTTCGTGAAAAAACTATCTCATCAATGATTGATTAACCCTTGACATGTTCCAACTGCAAGTGTACAGTTGTCGGTGTAGTGATAAATTCTGGAAATTCGGGTTGTCGAACCAAGAGACTTCTTTATAAATTAGTTGCTATTTTCAATCCTTATGTGGGCAGAGGGCAGTTGTTTGTTTTGCTAATTCTACTAAATTAAAAGACAAATATCTCAATTAATCAGGTGAATGACTTCATGATTAAAGAAGAATGATCTTTAGGAGTTACTTAACAAGTGGACATGTTCAGAATATCTCTACGGGTTCACTAGGGAATTCACACCACGTCGGATTTACGTTTTGATAACACGATGATGTTTTGTCTAGTTAAACGAGCACTCCTATGTTGAAGATTTCTCAACCAACACTTATACTTAAACTGTCATAGCAGATGTCTCTAGTCTAATCAAATTTAAGCATGCTTTGTAATCATTAGTCTACTCTTAGTTCTTAGCTAACTAGCAAGATTTCTCAACCCAAGATATGGCTAGTGTGTGTTTCAAGTTTTTGGGCAATAAACGTTGATTTCTCTGAAATTCACAACCTAGCTCAATCCTATTGATACGTCTAACAATAGAAAAGATGAATGATAATCATAAAACACATATAACTAAGAAAAATATCATCAATTAAGCTAGAAAGCATGAAGTCAAATCCATAAACCACAAACCGTGATGATCAAACCCTAGCTACCCATGAGATATCTCGAATAGAGAGTTTATCTACGACAATACATGATAAAGATACAAAGTTTCATGATCATAATCCAAAAACTAAGGAAAGAGATGAAGATATAATCCAAACGATGAATTCCGACGCTTCAAACGATGCTCCAAGCTCCAAAGTCCCGTCCTGTTCTTCTCCAACGTGAATCCCCCATCAAATCATGTTATATGTTTCCTAACCAAGTTATAACAAGTTTATATTTATTACGCAAAAGCCCCAACTGAATTTCTGAGTTTCATTCTGTTTTCACGTTGGCACAGCAAAATAGTCGCCTAGATACTTCTCTTCGCACGAAGACTGCGTCCCCTTCGCACGAAGGCGTTCATATTTTGCGAAAGAGACCGATTTCACGAAGAGATTCTTGTCTTCGTCTGATTTCGCTAAGTAATTGAGTTCGCACGAAGAGATTTACTCTTAACACGAACATACCTGGAATCGCTGCAATTTCTTCTTCTTCTTCTTCTTCTTCTTCTTCTTCTTCTTCGTTTCTGTTCTTCTGATCTCTTGCTGTGTTTTTCTCTTTGATTCGCCTTTGGGCTCTGGGTCTCTTTTGCGCTTTTCATCCTGCAATGCAGGGCTGTGATGGCTTCATTGCACAACTGAATCTTCTCCTCTTTTCCGGTGATTGGCTCTGCTGGTAATGGTGATGTCTAGTTTCATTTCAGGTGGGATTTCATTGTGATGTTGGGTCTATTTATGCGGTACAGGTTTGTTGGTAATAGTAGCAGACGGTTATAGTGGTAGGTTGCTTCTAGTGCATTAGGTGGTTACGGGTTGATAAATTGATGTATTGCAGGAAGTTGTTTGGACTGAATTGGAGGTCTGTTAAGTGATTGAATATTGATAATGGATATGGTATTTGTGATGTACTGAGGATGTTAGAAATAAGATATGGCTGAGGTGGTGTAAATTGGAGAATGGGGGTGAATTTGCTATGAATTGGGAATTGGGCTGGTTATTTTCATGGAGGATTGTGATGGAGAAGTGGTGGTTCTGGTGGTGAATTCAGGTGGCAGGTTGTTTTGTGTAGAGAAGGTGGTGTTGGTGTTGTGGGGTTTAGGATGTTGGCAATTTGGGTGGTTATTAGGTGAAGGCCAGGAGGTTTGTTAGTATATAATCTGGTATATGGTTGAAGGTGAATGAAGTAGAAGGTGGAGGTCACAGTGAGTTTGTTGTGGGGCTGGTTAATGGTGTTTAAGGAGGCTGAATGGTGGTCTGATTTTCAGGTGGTTTGGAAAAAGATTTGTAAATGGTGTAGGTGAATGATGGAGGTATTAGTTATGGTGGAAATAGGTGGATGGTTGAAGGGTCTGTGATGTAGGTGGTCGGTTATGGATTTTGGTTATCGAAGGTGATGTTGATTAAGGGAATTGGCAGGTTGACGAGGAGGTCATGTAGGTAGAAAGGGCTAGTGGTAATGTTGGTGATGGTGGTTTGGTAGGATGGCCAGTGATGTTGTTTGGGTGTTAATTCAGGTTGTTGTAGGTTGCAATGGAGGTTAGGGAAAGGAGATAGGCAAAGTTGTGGCTTGCAATGTCATGCAGAGTGTTTGAATAGTTTGGGAGCTCAAAAGGATGCTCCGGAGATTATTCAGGATGTTTTAAGTTAAACTCAGGATTTTCAGGATATTTTGAGATCGCTGAAAAGAAAATAATGACCCGGATTTTGATCCCGAACTTCGATGAATGTTATTTTGCACCTTTAGACTCCTTTTGTGACGTAGAATTCATCCATGTACAGAAATTCCCGTTTCCGGACCATTTTATCGTTTTTCTCAATTATTGCCCAAATCAGAAACAAACATCCCAAACGTGCCAAATTCGCATTTTTCTTCTATTATGAAGCTCGTTTCTTCTCTCCACCTGATTCTCGCAAGCGTAATTACTGTCAAACAACAACACGAACACAACCGCGAAGATCAAATGTGACAAATTATCAAAATCATACTCAAAACCATGAAAAAACGCCCGGATTGTACTTTAAAGCTAAAAAACATCCAAAAGTGCATTTTCTTCATATTTTGGCTAAAATCTCGTCTGTTTGCACCGAAACGCACACAAATTGCAATATATAGTATACTAAAGATAACTCTTATGAAGGAGTTATCAACCCTGATGATAGGAGTGTTTGCAGATCAAAATATCGAAAGAATTATCCATGGAGGTCGCCTTCTTAATGACTACTCAAGATGAATACATATCCTTCTGTACATATCAGATCCGGACATGCAGGGGGTGGAACAGCTATAAGAAATGCCAAAAGAGACTTTAAGTGGATAATACTACCCGACTTCTCATTGCAAGAACTCATTTTTGCAGAGGCTTATGCCCTAAAATCAGCCATACAATTAGCTAAAAAATATGATTTCAACAACTGATTTTAGTAATAGATTCACAGGATTTGGCTCATCATCTTCAAAAGGGAATTTTTTTGAACTCAAAGATGGGAAGTTTTTTGGCTCAGCTCTTGAGATAAGTCTTGAGAATATTAGTGGATGGTGTTCAGTTTATCTACAGAGAGGCTGATAAGATTGTATCTATTATAGCTGATACACCAAATGTGGTGTCTTGGTGAGTAATATGTCCTCTACGCCTGCCAATATCTTACACAGCACTACAACACAAACTCGACATGAATTTATCGAGTTTGGTCAACATGAGCCTGGAACGGGTCAAAACGGGAATAAACAGGTCGGGTTAGTGTCAACTCGCACAACTCGAAATGACCCGTTTCGACACACCTAACACAAGAAATAATCATATTTTTCACTGTTAGCCATTTTCTCGGGATAAATAGAACGTAGTAGTGCTAACAATATCCAGATCAACACGACGATCTGACACAAAGTTACCAGGTTTAGGCTGATATGAACCCTCTATGTGTCAGAAGATGGTCGACCCAAAAGTAACATGAAATTAGCGGGTCGACTTGAGGTCGACCCGTTTCTAACCAGAAACAGTTCAAACTAACCCGTAACTTGATGGGTTGACACGATTGCAAGTGTGAATGGCATTCTCACTTACATCAAACTTTTTTTAGACAAAAGTTGGTTGTAGTATGAAGTCTATCTAAAAACAAAACTGGCACAAAAGTATATCCGTACCAAACATCTCAAAAATATTTAAAACAACTTAAAAGTGTAAAGTGAATTAAATACTGAAAAAAGTCATACAGAATGAATAAGAATTTGGATAATATTATGTCATTTACTATTCAAAGCACATTACTCAAAAAAAAATCAAATAAAAAATCTCAACATGGACGGAAAGTACATTGTGCCACATGAAATGGGACCTAGAGGAGTGTATATAAAGAGGATGAATTGTAATTAAGTTACTCGGCATTTTGTAGTTGCCTAGGTTTACATTTTCAAGAAAACTTAACAACTGATGGTCACACGTCGATTTTGTCCTAATGAAAAATCAACATTGTTTACTTGCGTAAACTACAATTGCGACCACACTAAAACCATGATGGTCTTGCGTTAGATTTCACATTCAATAATACATTTACGAAAGCGTTACAACAAGCTGGTGTAATTATCAATTATAAATAGGCAATATGCGCGCCACTAAACTCGAATAAATCGTGGATGGACATTGTAGGTCACAAGTATTGATTTTTTCATATTTTTCGTAGGTGATGTAACAAAATAGTGGAGTATGTCATATAGTATTGAGGTCATATGAGAGCTAATAAGCACTCTTATGAATTTTCCTTGAACTAAATAATTTTGAGTTGACTTACATAGCTTAATTGCTTGTTAGTCAACATTATGAATGGAATGGGATGCTCATGGACCATAGTTCAGCGTGAAAATATTATGTGAGAAAGTATTTCCACCCCTTTATATGAACCTTATACTTCTTCGTCTGTATACTATTTTTCTTTTTTTATCATTTAATTCTCATTTTTGACCTCATAAAAACGGTTATGTTTTAGATGCCGTGCATCACTTTTATGGATATCCTAAACTAGTTGTCACTTGAGCTAACACACAACTTGAGAAAACTAAATTGGTTTTCACTTGAACAAACGTGCAATAACTGATAACATTCTCATATTAATTTTATTCAAATTCAAAATTTATTAAAATTAGCTTACTTATGGTGAATTTGGTGTGACTTTTTGAATTTTTAAATTGATCTTTTAGTTGTTTTAAGAATTGATAAAAATAAAATGTATCCGCGTGGTGACAAAGGTTGGTGCGGTCAAAAGTTAGTGATGCGATAATTTTGTTGGTTAGCAAAGATTACTAGTTTACCCTTTCTAAATTTCCTAATAAAATTATGTTAGTTAAACTTAAATGTTGTAGTATGTAAATACAAAAGTTAGTATGGATAGATAGGTAAATTGTAAGAAAAATTTAATAAAAAAGGGCAAAATTCAACTTTTTTAAAAATCTTGTTTTACACTGTAAAGTTAGAAGAGATTGTCATGAATTGTCTAGCTCGTCAAGTTGAGTTTGTTGACATTACTAACCTTGATGGTAGAATTTTTTGTAGAAGGTGGAAGAACCACAAATGGAGGTCATCGCCCAAATGACAACTCAAACATATGCATCTTTAGACACCAGATCTCATCATACAAGGGTGGAGTAGTGATAACAAATTATGTCGAAGACTTTATTAATGGATTTATTATCCGACTCCTCATTATTGGAATTCCTTTCTTGCAGAGGCTTATGCGTTGAAATCAAACAAATAATTAGTCGGAAAAATGATTTTTAGCTACTACTTTTGGAAACAGATCACAAAAATTGGATCATCCTCTTTCAAGAATGAATTTTTTGAACTCGAAGATGGAAAGTCTCTTGGCGGAGCTTTCGAGAGAAGTTTCGAGAATATTAGCGGATGGTGTTCGGTTTATCTACCGAATGGCTGATAATTTAGTCGGCATGATTGTATCTAGTGTAGCTGATACACCAAATGTGGTTTTTTGGTCAGTGATATGTCTTCCTTGCCTGAAAATATCCAAACCGACACGACAACACGAACTAGACACGGAGTTAGCGAGTTTGGGTCAGCACATGCCCGCAGCGGGTCAAAATGGGTCGACCCGAAAGTGAAATAGGTTTAAACGGGTCGCGTTAGTGTCAATTTGCACAACCCAAAAATAACTTGTTTAGGTCCACCTAATACAACAATAATCTTATTTTTCACCGTTTGTCATTCTCTTGGAAAAAATTACATAGGCATAGTGCTAACAATATCCGGGTTGAAACGACGATCGAACACGATACGACTCGAAGTTAGAAGATTTAGGCTGACATGAATCATCTACGGTTCAGAAGCTGGTCAACCCAAAAGAAATAAGGGGGTCGACCCCTTTCTAATCTGAAACGGTTCAACCCAACCCGTAACTTGAGGCCTGACCTAAATTGTAACTGTGAATGTCATGCTCACTTGTATCAAACTTTTAGTTTTTAGATAAATGTTTGATTTACGAAGTAAAAAAAATGGCACAAAGTCAAATTCATTCCAAACATCTCAAAAAAAATTAAAAGTTCAAACTTTAAAGTGAATTATATAATTAAAAAAATTCATATCAAACCCACCTTATAAGCACAATGAATAAGAATTAAGATAATGTTATGTCATTTACTATTCAAAGAACATTACTCAAAAAGAATTCACAACACAACATCGACGTAGACAAAAAGTACATTGTGCCATGTGAAATGGGACCGAGGAGGAGTGTATGTAACGAGGATGACTTGTAATTATGCTAACATTCATATACTGTTAATGAAAAATCAACATTTTATCGTTGTGCAGGTTTACAATGGCAAGAAAAGTTAGCAATGATGATCACTCATTGATTTCGTCCTAATGAAAAATCAACATTATTTAGTGGCGTAAGACACACTCGCGAGAACATTAAACACGTGATTGTCTTGCGTTAGATTTCACATTCAGTGATACATTATGAAAACTTTATAACAAACGGTGTAATTATCAATCGTAAATAGGCAATATCCGCGCTAGTAAATCCAAACGAATCGGAATTTGGAAAGGAGGAGACTGGAACAAGATATCTTATCAATCTTAGGTGGACAATGTAGGTCATAAGTATTGATTTCTTTTGCATCCATTAGCAGTGCAAGTAATCGATAAAAGTGACACTAAAGAATATTTGAGCAATATCGATAAAAAAATAGTAATGTATCACTCGTTGAGATAAACTAGGTAATATGTGTATAGATGTGATACCCCAGAATCTCGATTCAGGGTTAATCCAACAATTCATAACCAAGAGTAGAATATTAACTACTAAATTACATTTCAGTTAATGTATACAACGGATCTATTGGAATAAATTTAAAAAGAAAAATGTGCTTGATTTGCTAAGTGATCTAACTTACGCTCGCGTCCTAGTCTCGATTTCCATTCTCGTCCCGGCCTGTACTAACCTTACAAACACAGCGACGCAGAAATTAAGGAGTAGAAGGATAGAGGAAGCATGCGTTTTAAGAAGCCGATGCCAATTTTGTGCAATAGAAAGAGGAATCGAAGAAGATGAGTGAGCCATAATTCACAACTTCTCTTGGAAGCTCTGTGGAGTCGAAGGAGACCATGAACCCTATAGATACATGTATATAATCCCAACATGCAGGGGTACTTTAGTAATTTCTGTTAGGAATGGATGATGAAGAGACACACTTTGATTGGACCACCTCAGATTAAAGGCTGCGAAGGGGCTCATGTTGATAGGAGCTTACCTCCTTTTGTATAAATGTTATATTGTTGTGGAACATACGATGCCGAGGCCATTAGAAAAACTCTAGTCACGTTGTATTTTGCCCATGTCTATTCACGGTATAATAATCTACCACCTGGTAACATTTATTGCACTTATGCTAAATAAAAAAACAAAGTATAATTGCAGATGCAATACAATAATTGATTTGAGATATTTATGAAAGCTTGAGTAATATATTGTTGTAGTTAAGTTTTCCGATGTGTACACTAATAAAAGTTTATGTAATAGTATAACATAACGTGACTTGGAGACATGAATGTTGCACATCGATTATTTACCGTTACTTTCACCGTAATATAAAGATAATTTGTATTCAAATAAAAAAGTACAACTTACCACTACATGCGCTATCAAGAAACATCATTTATCATTTATATGAGTGTGATTTTTATTTTCTTTGGTTAGCGACGGAAACTACGTACATGTATGAAAATTAAAAAGAATTAGTAGTTGTTAATTGTTTAAGTGTAAATTGGTTGTTAAGATAGAGTAGATGATATGTATATTGACCTCGATTATGTTCTTTTAGAAGATGTAATCAAATAGTAATATATCCCTTATATGAGAGCTAATAAATACTATAAAACTACCTTGCACTAGATGATTTTGGGTAGACTTCTATCTCCGGATATCTAAGTTATATTATAGCTTAATTGTTCTGAGTCTAAATACTTCAGCTGTCACAGAGTCCTCATATTGTGGTGGCTGTCGTGCCGGCGACTTGAAGTAAGGGAGTTTGAATCAAGTTTAAAGCGAAAATTGAGAATTTGGATAGGGGCTCCTTTCAGATTGATATATTGGCATGATCAGTTGATAGTTTAGACTGTCTGGTTTGCTGAAGCACATCTCACAATTTCCTCCCTCCACTACACCCGAGCGGGGCAGTGGAAGACCCTCGGAGTTGGGTTTCAACTTTTAAAAATGAAATGGGAAAAAATCTTTCTTAAGGCGGCTTAGTCGATAATTTGATTTCGGTTGATGGGTGGATACCAAGTTTTTCAAAATATAGTAATGAAATTAGAAAGTGGGTTCACTGTGATTTTTCTTTCTAGGGGCATGCACCTACTTTGCATGTCTAGAGAATTTTCGATTGTTTTGGGGAAGTTTTAAATGTGAAAACAACTTAAGTTCATTCAAAGTTTTCCCTTTCTAACTAACAATTACACTCGTATTTATTGGTTAAATATTTCTTATTGTAATATATTTGGTTTCCAATAGAGAAGATACCATATTTGAGAAACCACGTGTATTTTTTTATTTTTTCCATGTTAGGAATTGAATTTAATAAAGAAATATGCTATGTGTCACTACTTATGTCACCTCATGATATTACACAAACAGTGTGTGGTTGTTCCATAAAATAATTAATTATAATAACTAACTATGTTGTGTTATGTAGGCGAAAAATTGAACATTAAAGAAGAAAACAGTTAGCATATCATTCTTATTTAATTAAAGTTGCGATCCAAAGGTAACGTATCATTTTTTAAACTAACAAATACGAAAACATGATATTAAACATAATTTCCTTTATAGTATTATGATTTGGCGAATTCGGGAGATGATTCGTGCGATGTGACATTTCTATCAAATGCATGATGTATCTATGGTGACTATAAATTTATGTTGATTCTTATTGGTTTAGTCACACCTAGCTCTCATCTTCACTTTCAAATAGCTCACACATTTTTCTTTTCCAAATGGCTGCTTCAATCAACTCAACCATGGTAAACGCAACATACGCCGAGCTACGCGCTATGTATGACTCGCTGGTAGAAAGCAGTATCAAGGTTCAAAACGACCTTGATAAATCTAACGAAAAAGTACGTTTCCACGAGTCTCGCGCCGAGGAGTTGATGCGAGAAATCGATAAAGAGAGATCCAACGTGGAGTATTGGTTCGCCCGTGCAAAGAAGGCGGAAGGTCAAACAATGAAGAGTCTCGCTGAGTTACATAGTGTTGTCGAGCATTCCTTCCATGTTGGGTGCTTAAAGATGTTCACAGAATGGAAGACAAACAAGATGGAGGAATGGGACTTGGAGTCCCTCCTTTATAGGATTACTGAGTTGGAGGTGAAGCTTTCCGAGGGTTCCAGTCGTCCTTTTGACCCGACCGTCTTTGAGGCTAAGTATGGCTATAAGCCAGTATATACCTTCAAGCCTGATAACTGGACCTTCCCTGTCTCGGACGTCTTGTCCTCTAAAGAGTAATTAATTCTAGTCCTTGTTGGCGGATGAGGAGGAGGTTGGGCCGCTACCCCTACAAAGGGTTGAAATTTCACTTAGCACCTCTGTATTTACTACTATTTTGATGAATTTCTTAAGTCTATACGTTTTAAAAATAAGAACATTTCATATTAGTCCTCGTATGAGTGTGTATTAGCATTATGTTTGCTATAGTTTCTCATTGTAATTTTGCTTCTACTTCAATGAGAAATTAAATTTCATTCCTCCATCCTCGCGGCTGCTTTTCATCATAGAAATATTTGCGTCATCCAAAGAATTTTACAGCAGGTGGAATGAAATCCCCGGGCGGATTGGGTTTCAAGACTACTTCTCTTAATCTCGTACCCTTCTTTTGATTTGGATTGGAAAAAATAAATATTCGTCAGATGGGTTTGTTCTTGTTTTTAATCTTAAAGCACCATCAAACACAATGCCTTAGTTGTGACCAGCCAAGTGCCCAAGTCTAAGCTCAATGATTTTTCTTAAGTGTTTCCTACAACCTAACGACCTCAGCTCGACACGTATCCTTTTCAAATTTGTCTTCTCAACATCATCGCTACATAGGGGAGAGTTAAAGGGGATTGACATACTCAAGCTACACATGTATAATTATCGTATATAGTAATCACTCGATGTGTACTGAGTATACGTGAGTATACGGAACACACTGAACTCAGATCTAGTTCCGTACAATCAAGTAACCAACTACCAGTGTAAGATATTGAGTTGAAGTTGATAACAATTCGAATTCCTAAGATGATACTCCACTCGTATGTATTTAGTCTGAATAAAATAAAATAATAACATTTTGAAATATAACTTAACTAGACGGAGAGTAATTTACAAACTAAAATAAAAAGATAATTCAGGAATATTTTATATTTAAAATTTTCCAACAGATTATGATAAGTCTTAAGCTCCTTGATATTAATATTTTAATGCATATGCAAAGATCTTTGATTCCTTGATGATGAAAGCAAGAAACACAAGCAGGAAGTTTGTTTAAGTATTTAAAGCTTCAAAGCTTTGAGTTACTGTAGTCATATATATATATATGTCTAACTGTTTGATGCAGGTTTTTATTTTTGATATGGAATGATACTATACAGGCATTAGTTAGTTATATTCTGATTAACAAAATGTGCAGGATTGAGTGGGATTCAAAATCCAAGTTCATTCTGTTGAACTAGCAGGAAAAGCTTCAAAGCTTTAAGATTTAGTGGTTACTATTCACTGCTAAGTTCATCTGATCAATTATGTGTATGCAGGTTATTTCTGTGTTATTCAGAACTTGTTATGAATCTATTATTGACTAATAACACTTGTTCTATAGTGGTTATTTGATATATTCAACAGATTGAATATATAAGCTTATTACAAGACAAATCTAGCCCAATTTTCTCATGAACTGTTAGCATACTGCTAAACAGGTCTTGATGCTAGATTGTCTTGATGTTGTTTAATCTTTTTTGCTCTGTTTATGCAGGTTTGTTGGGCGCTCCAACGTCCATAAACAAATCAGATAGCTATTCAAACATAGCTGTTGAAAGAGGCATATCAGGGAAGAGGCTTTATAGGATGTCTAAAATCTCTCAGTTGGTTGCAGACTGTTATTTAAAGTGATCAGTACTTTGATTTGAATATAGAGACAGAGATTAAGACTGATCTTCGTGAGATATGAAGTGTGCTACAAACAAGAGCGTTCATATAATTCAAATCTTCAAGATTCATCAGGCCATTGACGTTGCATAAGCAAGATCATTCATCAAATCAGAATAACTCTTCCAGGCTTCATCAGCTTATTCTTTCTGAGTTCTTCTACTTGTAATGAATTTTACTATTCATTCTATATTTCTGAAACCTCACTAAACTTAGTAGTTTGGCTGTTCAAGTGAATAACAAGAGCTTCTTATTTTTTCAACAAATTGTAGCTGGAACTAGATAGGTTGGGAACCACAAGCTGTACGTGAAGGGTAGTTCACTTAGGCTTGAGATATAGGTCTAAATCTGGGTGATTAATAAGAAGCAGTGTTTGAATCTTGGAGCGATAAGATCCCTCGAGAAGAGACTAGGTCCAATTGTGACTGAACTCTATAAAATCCTTGTGTTCCTGTTGTTTACTTTTGTTATCTTTACATTCAGTCTTAACAGGAAGTTTCAAAGCTTTGGAGCTTTCAAAATCTTAAAGCTTTGGAGCCTCTTTATTCTGCAGTTATATATTCAAGTCTCTCAAAACTGTTTCAAAGCTTTGGGATATCAACTTTTTACTCTATTCAAGTTTTAAAAGACTGTGTTTTGGAAAAAGTTAGCATACTCTATTCAACCCGCCCCCATTTCTAGAGTATTTAGATCATGTTTTATACTTACATTACAAACTTTCAATTGGTATCAGAGCTTTCGGTCACTGTTTACGGACCTAACAATCTTGTGACAATGAGTAATGTAGGCGATGGAGGATTCTCACAGGGAAGAGCAGCTAATAGACCACCACTGTTTTGTGGTGATAACTTTGTGCATTGGAAGGCATTGATAAAGATGTTCATCATAGACCAGGACATGGACTATGGTCTATTTTTGTGAAATTCGTTCTATACTACTGTCAATGGAGTTAGAACTGTCAACCTGATGAAGATCTCTCAACTACTGAACTGGAAAAGGTATCAAAGAATTAAAAATATTTGAACTTATTATATTGTGCTCTTAGTGCAGATGAGTTTAACAGGATATCCAACTGCAAAAGTGCAAAAGAGATATGGGATAAGCTGACTGTCACTTATGAAGGAACCAGCCAAGTCAAGCAGACAAAGATTAATATCCTTCTGAGACAGTATGAACTATTTAAGATGAATTCTGATGAATCCATCAAAGATAAGTTCAAAAGGTCTACAAATATTGTGAACAACTTGGAATCCTTGGGAAAAGTTTTCTCAAATGAGGAAAAGGTTGCTTGCTCATGAACCTTCATATTCAAGGAATCAATCTCATTCATGTAACTTTCCTCATTTCAAAACATACTTTTGAGGATTTCAGGTAAGACATCAGAAGGACTAGACAAAATATTTTTTACTATGTCTTCAATTGGCTTCTTAGTAGAGTAGTCTTCTTGATGTCTAGTCATTAAACATAGATTGGCTTGCTCTTCATCAAATTCTGAGTCTATAGAGTCTGAATCACTCCATGAGGCTACCGTTGCCTTCTTCCTTCTGTTGTCATTTTCCTTCTTAGGAAATTGTCTGCTTTTCTTCTTTTGAGGGAAATCTCTTACCAGATGATCTGCATCTCCACATTTATAGAAATCCATAACTCTAGGTTTATGTGAATGGGAAGCAGACTTACCTTTTGATCCTTGCTGATTGAAGATCTGAATTTTTCTTTGTTGTAGTCCTTGTTTCCAAAGTTTATCTTCTTCTTCAGAATTCTTGCCAAATTTTTGGAAATCAGGGCTAAGGCATCATCATCATCATCCTACTGTTCACGGCTTTGGGAATTTTCAATGTCCTTTGCCTTGAGTGCCAGGTTCTTGATGTTGTCACGCAATTCACCATCAACCTCCTTCACGGAAATCTCATGAGTGAGCATTTTTGCTTGTAGATCATCAAGTTCCAGAATGCTTAGGTCTTGAGCCTCCTCAATTGCAGTTGTCTTAGGCTCCCATTTTGCCTTTGGAAAACTTATGAGTATCTTCCAGAAAATTTAGATTTGGTTTTTCAAAACAAGTGTCTCGAAGCTACTAAGTTGAACATTGATAGTGACTTCAAAGCCTTGGACAGTAGATTCAAAGCTTTGAAAACACAGGTCAAAGAAGTGGTTTATCAAAACACTCTTTTAAATGAAAAATTTGTTGATCTAAAGAGTCACTCAGATGATTAAGAACAACAAAATACTTCATTGACTAGTGAGCTTCTAGAATCTAAAAAAATTCTTTCAACTTCTGCTGGCTCAGAACATAAGCTAAATCTTATGCTTGGAGGAAGTATGGATCCTGTATACAAAAGTGGAATTGGTTATAATTCAAATTTTCCGAGAAGAAATCAAACCACATTTGTAAGATCATGAAGCAGACATTCTTCAAAATGTCACTATTGTGGTAAAATTGGACATGTGAAATCAACTTGCCCCTTTAGAAGGACAGAACCTCATATACTGAGGAATATATATCCTTATCATCTTAAAGGACAAGTGAAACAGATTTGAGTTCCAAAAGGAGTTAGACCACCTAACATGGTTGGTTCTGAGTATGAATCCAAATTCTACACTTGGTCTAATAGTCTGTTAAGACATTGACTGAAGTTTGCAGGTTGTCATCAAAGCTTTGAAAGATCAGAAATGGATTTTGGATAGTGATGTTCCACGCACATGAGTGGAAATAAATCTTTATTCACTGAGCTTAAAGAGCAATCAGCGGGAACAATCACACTTGGTGACAAAGCAAAGTGCAACATAATTGGTATAGGAAGTATTGGTAACGACTCTGCATATTCAATTTCAGATGTTTATTTAGTTGACGGTCTTAAGTATAATTTTTTGAGTATTTCTCAGCTTTGTGATAGAGGTAATAAGGTAGTTTTTGACAAGGAGAAATGTGTGGTGCAAGATGAAAAATAAGGCAATTGCATTCTCACTGCTCCTAGGTCACATAATGTTTATGCACTATGTACTGACAAAGTTGCAGGTGATAGTCTGAAATGCCTCAAAGCTTTGAAGGATGACTCAAAGCTTTGGCATAGAAAGCTTGATAATATAATCATGCATACTTTAAATAAACTCATCTCAAAATATCTGGTAAGGGGATTACCAATCCTGAAATTCAAAGATGATGAGATCTGCAAGGCATGCACTCAAGGTAAACAGACCAGAATTTAATTCAAGCCAATGAACTTTGTAAGTACTTCTTGACCTTTAGAATTGATGCACTTGGACTTGTGTGGTCTTATGAGGGTACAAACACCTAAATGTAAGAGATATATGCTTGTTGTGGTTGACGATTATTCCAGATTTACTTGGGTTATGTTTATTAGAGATAAGTCTGAAACATTATCTGAATTTTCAAAACTTTGTAAAACGCTTCAAACTTTGAAAAATTTACCTGTTGAATCTATTAGGATTGATCATGGTAGGGAATTTGATCAACTTGATTTTGATTTATTTTGGACAAAGCATGGTATCTCACATAACTTTTCTGCACCTAGAACTCCTCAGCAAAATGGTGTAGTTGAGAGGAAAAATTGAACTCTTGAAGACATGTCTAGAACCATGTTACTTGAAAGTAATTTTACAAAAATTTCGTGGGCAGAAGCTGTTAACACTACAAATTATGTGCTCAATAGATGTCTGATCAGACCTATCTTGAAGAAAATTTCTTATGAACTGTTCAAAGGCATTAAGCCCTGTGTTGCTTATTTTAAACCTTTTGGTGGTACTTGTTTTGTTCATAAAAATGGAAAATACAATCTTGGTAAGTTTGATGTTAGAAGTGATGCAGGTGTTTTTTTGGTTATTCTCAAACTAGCAAAGCTTACAGGGTTTACAATAAGAGAACTAAGATTGTAGAGGAGAGCATTATGTAATTTTTGATGGAAGTACTGATGATTCTCTGAGTGAAAGTTTTTCAGATCTCAATTTGAGCAAGTATGAGGTTGATGATGATTATGAGAAAGTCAATAGAAGCAAAACTAAGCAGCAAAAACATTCAGAAGAATCTCAAGGCCTTGAGACTGAAACTGACAGAAAATTTGATGCTCCTTCTACTGTGTCAAGAACTCAAAGCCTTGAAGGATCATACACTTGGACACGCAGAAAGAAGTTCAAATATTTATCAGATCATCCTGCAAAGAATATCATATTAGATCCAACTACTGGAACTCAGAAAAGAGGCCAACTGAGGAATTTGTGTGCTTTCAGTGCTTTTGTATCACTTATTGAGCCCAAGAATGCTAAAGAAGCACTAGAAGATGCAGATTGGATCATTGCAATGAAGAATGAGCTGAATGAGTTTGAAAGGAACAAAGTATGGAATTTGGTTCCTAAACCAAAGGATCAATCTATGATTGGAACAAGATGGGTGTTCAGAAACAAACTTGATGAAAAAGGTAAGGTTGTAAGAAATAAAGCAAGACTGGTTACACATGAATATAATAAAGAAGAAGGCATTGAATATGAGGAAACATTTGCTCCTGTTGCAAGGTTAGAGGCTATCAGAATACTTCTTGCCTTTGCATCACATAATCATATAAAGCTTTTTCAAATGGATGTCAAATGTGCTTTTCTGAATGGATATTTACAAGAAGAAGTATATGTTGCTCAACCACCAGGTTTTGAAGATGACACCTTTCCTGATCATGTTTACAAATTATACAAAGCCTTGAATGGAATTAAGCAAGCTCCAAGGGCTTGGTATGACAGACTCTCTAAGTTTTTACTGGAAAATGATTTCAAGAGAGGACTTGTTGACAAAACTCTATTTATAAAGAATCATGAAAATGATTTGTTGGTAGTACAGATATATGTTGATGATAATCTATTTAGTGCTACTAATGATGCTCTTTCAAAAGAGTTTACTAGTCTAATGTGCATGGAATTTCAGATGAGCTTGATGGGAGAACTAAATTTCTTTCTTGGACTTCATGCACATCAAATGAAGAAATGAATTTTTGTGCATCAAGGGAATACACCCAGGACTTGTTAAACAAATATAACATGTCACAGTCCAAGGTAGTTAAGACTCCTATGAGTTCATCACTGTCTTTAGACAAAGATACAAATGGTAAGAGTGTGAATCAAAAGGATTACAGAGGTATGATTGGTTCACTTCTATATCTGACTGCTAGTAGACCAGACATTATTTTTAGTGTATGCATGTGTGTTAGATTTCAAGCTGATCATAAAGAAAGTCATTTGATTGCTGTGAAAAGGATTTTTAGATATTTGAATGGAAGCAAAGACTTGGGGCTTTCGTATCCAAGAAGATCTAACTTTATGTTGAGTGGTTATTCAAATGCAGACTTTGCAGGATACAAAGTAGACAGAAATAGTACTTCTGGATGTTTCCAGTTCCTTGGTTCATCATTGATTAATTTTCATTGAAAGAAGCAAAATTCATTAGCTCTATCAACTGCAGAAGCTGAATACATTGCAGCTAGAGCTTGTTGCTCACATGTTTTATGGATTGCTCAACAGCTAAGAGATCTTGGATATGAATTCAGAAATGTTCCTATCAACTGTGACAATACAAGTGTCATTTCTATATCAAAGAATCCATTTCAGCATTCAAGGACAAAGCACATAGATGTGAGACATCATTTTCTTAGAGATCCTGCTGAAAAAGGTGATATTGCTCTATCTTTTATTTCTACTTCTAAGAAGATAGCTCATATTTTCACTAAACCATTGCTAGATGAGAGGTTTGCATCCCTAAGGCTTGAATTGGGTATGTTAAACAATGATGCATTGATTTAGGGGGAGTATTAGTCTCTATGTGTATTATGTGTGTGGATCTCAAAGCCTTGAGATCATACTCTCTTAAGCCTTGTAAGTAAGGCTCAAAGCTTTGAGTTTCTGTGTTGGCCTGAAACTTCTGAAAGCTTTGAACCATTGTTACACTGCTTTGATTTAGTGGATTTGTATTCTTTAATAAATTGGATCGTGGATTATTTTGTAGTATCTTTTTAGATAATTACAGAATAATTCAAATGTTGAGAGATTTGGATAAAATATCACAAAATATCTTCAGAAATCTTCTGCAATCTTTTTTGCATGCAATCTCCCTTTTTAAATCAATCTCTTCTACCTACTTAAGTCAACTTCAGGGCTAATTTCTCTCATTCTCTACTTCTATCTCTTTGTCTCTCTCTCTCTCTCTCTCTCCTTTCTCTCAAACCTTCTCAACCCCTAGCCAAAATGGAACGCAAGTCTGAGAGAATCAAACAGCAAGGCCAGAATTCCAACAAGAGGGTGAAGAGGAAGGCTAACAGGAAGATCACCATTCATGGATCAGATTCAGAGGACACGGACAGTGTTCATGAGACATATCCTCCCTCAAAGAAGATCGAGAAGGGAAAGGAAGATCATGAAGAACCAGTGGTTGAGTCAGAATCTGAGTCTGCTACAGAATAAGTGGTGAAGGACCAAGAACATGGGAGTAAGGATCGAGGAGAAGAATCAAGTAAGAATAAGAAGGAACTGACTGGTGAGAAAAGTGAAAAGAATAATTTGCCATCTTCAAAGGATAAGAAAGCCGACGAGAAGAAGGGTGAAGAAACTCCAGGTAAGAAAAGAGTGAAACATAGTGCATTGAAGACCAAGAAGGCTACAATTTTTGGTCTGAACCTATTGCCTGAGTCTTGATTTGTCAATTATGAGGTTAAAGCTGTGTGGATGGATGGGTATGTATCATCCAAAGTCTCCTTTTGTAGTCTAATTAGTACTGATTTGTTGGATATTATGGACTTAGACTACATCAAGAATTTGAGGAATTCATCTGTTGGGAGTTTATTAAATCCACCTTCTGCGGCTTACCAGAGGCTAACCAGACTGTTTTATCTGAACTTAGTTCAAGAACTAGATGATAGTGATATATATATATATATTCTTACTTCAAGAGTGACTGGTGTGGACATTAGGTTGGATCACAAAGTGTTTGCCAACGTTTTGGGAGTTCCTAGGAAGTACAAGATTAATGATCACCCTGATAGGAAGGAGATTTTGGAGAAGGCCAAAGCCTTATTTTTCTTGGAGGGAACCCCTTCTGAACCAAAAAGTTAGCACACTATGTGTTTACCTGTGAAGCCAAAATTTTGTTTTCAATCATCACGAGATTTGTATTTCCCAGGGAGTATTCCACAGAATTGGTGACAGACAAAGTGTTGATCTTGATGTATCTTATATGTCAAGGGTTTGAGGTAGACCTTCCTACTGTTGTGATGGAACATATGGTTTACTGTGGCACCAGGACTAGAAACCATTCCCTACCTTATGTCAATATATTACCTTTGTTTTTCAAACATTTTGGAGTTTATTTGAAGGATGGACATTGTAGGTCACAAGTATTGATTTTTTTCATATTTTTCCTAGGTGATGTAACAAAATAGTGGAGTATGTCATATAGTATTGAGATCATATGAGAGCTAATAAGCACTCTTGTGAATTTGCCTTGAACTAAATAATTTTGAGTTGACTTACATAGCTTAATTGCTTGTTAGTCAACATTATGAATAGAATGGAATGCTCATGGACCATAGTTCAACGTGAAAATATTATGTGAGAAAGTATTTCCACCCCTTTATATGAACCTTATACTTCTTCGTCCGTATACTATTTTTCTTTTTTTATCATTTAATTCTCATTTGTGACTTCATAAAAACGGTTATGTTTTAGATGTCGTACCTCACTTTTATGGAAATCCTAAAATAGTTGTCACTTGAGCTCACACACAACTTGACAAAACTAAATTGGTTTTCACTTGAACAAACATGCAATAACTGATAACATTCTCATATGAATTTTATTCAATTTCATAATTTATAAAAATTAGCTTACTATGGTGAATTTGGTGTGACTTTTTGCATTTTTAAATCGATCTTTTAGTTGTTTTAAAAATTGATAAAAATAAAATGTATGCTCGTGGTGACAAAAGACGATGCGGTCAAAAGTTAGTGATGCGATAATTTAGTTGGTTAGCAAAGATTACTAGTTTACCCTTTCTAAATTTCCTAATAAAATTATGTTAGTTAAACTTAAATGTTGTAGTATGTAAATACAAAAGTTAGTTTGGATAGATAGGTCAATTGTAAGGAAAATCAACTTTTTTTAAAATCTTGTTTTACACTGAAAAGTTAGAAAAGATTGTCATGAATGGTCTGGCTCGTCAAGTTGAGTTTGTTGACATTACTAACCTTGATGGTAGAATTTTTTGTAGAAGGTGGAAGGAACCACAAATGGAGGCCATCGCCCAAATGACAACTCAAACATATGCATCTTTAGACACCAGATCTCATCATACATGGGTGTAGCAGTGATAACGAATTCCGTCGAAGACTTTATTAATAAATTTATTATCCGACTCCTCATTATTGGAATTCCTTTCTTGCAGAGGCTTATGCGTTGAAATCAGCCAAATAATTAGTCGGAAAAATGATTTTCAGCTACTACTTTTGGAAACAGATTCACAGAGATTGGATCATCATCTTTCAAGAAAGAATTTTTTGAACTCGAAGATAGAAAGTCTCTTGGCGGATCTTTCGAGAGAAGTTTCGAGAATATTAGCGGATGGTGTTCGGTTTATCTACCGAATGGCTGATAACTTAGTCGGCATGATTGTATCTAGTGTAGCTGATACACCAAATGTGGTGTTTTGGTCAGTGATATGTCATCCTGGCCTGAAAATATCCAAACCGACACGACAACACGAACTAGACACGGAGTTAGCGAGTTTGGGTCAGCACGTGCCCGCAGCGGGTCAAAATGGGTCGACCCGAAAGTGAAATGGGTCAAAACGGGTCGTGTTGGTGTCAACTTGCACAACCCAAAAATAACTTGTTTAGGTCCGCCTAACACAACAATAATCTTATTTTCCACCGTTTGCCATTCTCTTGGAAAAAATTACATAGGCATAGTGCTAACAATCTCCGGGTTGAAACGACGATCGAACACGATACGACTCGAAGTTAGAAGATTTAGGCTGACATGAATCATCTACGGTTCAGAAGCTGGTCAACCCATAAGAAATAACGGGGCGACCCCTTTCTTATCTGAAACAGTTCAACCCAACCCGTAACTTGAGGCCTTGACTTGAATTGTAACTGTGAATGTCATGCTCACTTGTATCAAACTTTTAGTTTTTAGATAAATGTTTTATTTACGAAGTTAAAAAAGTGGCACAAAGTCAAATTCATTCCAAACATCTCAAAAAAATTAAAATTTTAAACTTTAAAGTGAATTATATAATAAATGTCATTTACTATTCAAATCACATTACTCAAAAAGAATTCACAACACAACTTCGACGTAGACAAAAAGTACATTGTGCCATGTGAAATGGGACTGAGAAAGAGTGTATGTAACCAGGATGACTTGTAATTATTCTAACATTCATATATTGTTAATGAAAAATCAACATTTTATCGTTGTGCAGGTTTACAATGGCAAGAAAAGTTAGCAATGATGATCACTCATCGATTTCGTCCTAATGAAAAATCAACATTATTTAGTGGCGTAAGACACACTCCCGAGAACACTAAACACGTGATTGTCTTGTGTTAGATTTCACATTCAGTGATACATTATGAAAACTTTACAACAAACGGTGTAATTATCAAGCGTAAATAGGCAATATCCGCGCTAGTAAATCCAAATGAATCGGAATTTGGAAAAGAGGATACTGGAACAAGATATCTTATCAATCTTAGGTGGACAATGTAGGTCATAAGTATTGATTTCTTTTGCATCCATTAGCAGTGCAAGCAATCGATAAAAGTGACACTAAAGAATATTTGAGCAATATCGATAAAAAAATAGTAATGTATCACTCGTTGAGATAAACTAGGTAATATGTGTATAGATGTGACACCCCAGAATCTTGATTCAGGGTTAATGCAACAATTGATAACCAAGAGTAGAATATTAACTACTAAATTACATTTCAGTTAATGTATACAACGGATCTATTGGAATAAGTTTAAAAAGACAACGGATCTATTGCTAAGTGATCTAACTTAATCTCGCGTCCTAGTCTCGACTTCCATTCTCGTCCCGGCCTGTACTAACCTTACAAACACAGCGACGCAGAAATTAAGGAGTAGAAGGATAGAGGAAGCATGTGTTTTAAGAAGCCGATGCCAATTTTGTGCAATAGAAAGAGGAATCAAAGAAGATGAGTGAGCCATAAATCACAACTTCTCTTGGAAGCTCTGTGGAGTCGTAGGCGAACCCTGATCCCTATAGTTACATGCATATAATCCCAACATGCAGGGGTACTTTAGTAATTTCTGTTAGGAATGGATGATGAAGAGACACACTTTGATTGGACCACCTCAGATTAAAGGCTGCGAAGGGGCTGATGTTGATAGGAGCTTACCTCCTTTTGTATAAAGGTTATAGAATATCACTATATTGTAGTGGAACATACGATGCCGAGGCCATTAGACAAACTCTAGTCACGTTGTATTTTGTCCATGTCTATTCACGGTATAGTAATCTACCACCTGGTAACATTTATTGCACTTATGCTAAATAAAAAAACAAAGTATAATTGCAGATGCAATACAATAACTGATTTGAGATATTTATGAAAGCTTGAGTAATGTATTGTTGTAGTTAAGTTTTCCGATGTGTACACTAAAAAAAGTTTATGTAATATTATAACATAACGTGACTTGGAGACATGAAGGTCGCACATCGATTATTTACCGTTACTTTTACCGTAATATAAAGCCAATTTGTATTCAAATAAAAAAGTACAACTTACCACTACATGCGCTAGAAAGAAACATCATTTATCATTTATATGAGTCTGATTTTTATTGTCTTTGGTTAGCGACGGAAACTACGCATATGTATGAAAATAAAAAAGAATTAGTAGTTGTTAATTGTTTAAGTGTAAATTGGTTGTTAAGATAGAGTAGATGGTATGTATATTGACCTCGATTATGTTATTTTAGAAGATATAATCAAATAGTAATGTATCTTTTATATGAGAGCTAATAAATACTATAAACTACCTTGCACTAGATGATTTTGGGTAGACTTCTATCTCCGGATATCTAAGTTATATTATAGCTTAATTGTTCTGAGTCTAAATACTTCAGCTGTCACAGAGTCCTCATATTGTGGTGGCTGTCGTGCCGACGACTTGAAGTAAGGGAGTTTGAATCAAGTTTAAAGCGAAAATTGAGAATTTGGATAGGGGCTCCTTTCAGATTGATATATTGGCATGATCAGTTGATAGTTTAGACAATCTGGTTTGCTGAAGCACATCTCACAATTTCCTCCCTCCACTACACCCGAGCGGGGCAGTGGAAGACCCTCGGAGTTGGGTTTCAACTTTTAAAAATGAAATGGGAAAAAATCTTTCTTAAGGCGGCTTAGTCGATAATTTGATTTCGGTTGATGGGTGGATACCAAGTTTTTCAAAATATAGTAATGAAGTTAGAAAGTGGGTTCACTGTGATTTTTCTTTCTAGGTGCATGCACCTACTTTGCATGTCTAGAGAATTTTCGATTGTTTTGGGGAAGTTTTAAATGTGAAAACAACTTAAGTTCATTCAAAGTTTTCCCTTTCTAACTAAAAATTACACTCGTATTTATTGGTTAAATATTTCTTATTGTAATATATTTGGTTTCCAATAGAGAAGATACCATATTTGAGAAACCACGTGTATTTTTTTTTTCCAGGTTAGGAATTGAATTTAATAAAGAAATATGCTATGTGTCACTACTTATGTCACCTCATGATTTTACACAAACTGTGTGTGGTTGTTCCATAAAATAATTAATTATAATAACTAACTATGTTGTGTTATGTAGGCGAAAAATTGAACATTAAAGAAGAAAACAGTTAGCATATCATTCTTCTTTAATTAAAGTTTCGATCCGAAGGTAACGTATCATATTTTTTTTTAAACTAACAAATATGAAAAATGATATTAAACATAATTTCCTTTATAGTATTATGATTTGGCGAATTCGGGAGATAATTCGTGCGATGTGACATTTCTATCAAATGCATGATGTATCTATGGTGACTATAAATTTATGTTGATTCTTATTGGTTTAGTCACACCTTGCTCTCATCTTCACTTTCAAATAGCTCACACATTTTTCTTTTCCAAATGGCTGCTTCAATCAACTCAACCATGGTAAACGCAACATACACCGAGCTACGCGCTATGTATGACTCGCTGGTAGAAAGCAGTATCAAGGTTCAAAACGACCTTGATAAATCTAACGAAACAGTACGTTTCCACGAGTCTCGCGCCGAGGAGTTGACGCGAGAACTCGCTAAAGAGAGATCCAACGTGGAGTATTGGTCCGCCCGTGCAAAGAAGGCGGAAGGTCAAACAATGAAGAGTGACGCTGAGTTACATAGTGTTCTCGAGCATTCCTTCCATGTTGGATGCTTAAAGATGTTCACAGAATGGAAGACAAACAAGATGGAGGAATGGGACTTGGATTCCCTCCTTTATAGGATTACTGAGTTGGAGATGAAGCTTTCCGAGGGTTCCGGTCGTCCTTTTGACCCGACCGTCTTCGAGGCTAAGTATGGCTATAAGCCAGTATATACCTTCAAGCCCGATAACTGGACCTTCCCTGTCTTTGACGTCTTGTCCTCTAAAGAGTAATTAACCCTAGTCCTTGTTGGCAGATGAGGAAGAGGTTGAGCCGCGACCCCTACAAAGGGTTAAAATTTCACTTAGCACCTCTGTATTTACTACTATTTTGATGAATTTCTTAAGTCTATAAGTTTTGAAAATAAGAACATTTTATATTAGTCCTCGTATGAGTGTGTATTAGCATTATGTTTGCTATAGTTTCTCATTGTAATTTTGCTTCTATTTCAATGAGAAATAAAATTTCATTCCTCCATCCTCGCGGCTGCTTTTCATCGTAGAAATATTTGCGTCATCCAAAGAATTTTACAACAGGTGGAATGAAATCCCCGGGCGGATTGGGTTTCAAGATTACTTCTCTTAATCTCGTACCCTTCTTTGGATTTGGCTTGGAAAAAATAAATATTCTTTAGATGGGTTTGGTTTGTTTTTAATCTTAAAGCACCAAAAAACACAATGCCTTAGTCGTGACGATCCAAGTGCCCAAGTCTAAGCTCAATGATTTTTCTTAAGTGTTTCCTACAACCTCACGACCTCGGATCGACACGAATCATTTTCAAATTTGTCTTCTCAACATCATCGCTATATAGGGGAGAGTTAAAGGGGATTGACATACTCAAACTACACATGTACAATTATCGTATATAGTAATCACTCGATGTGTACTGAGTATACGGAACACACTGAACTCAGATCTAGTTCCGTACAATCAAGTAATCAACTACCCGTGTAAGATATTGAGTTGATTGTTGCTAACAATCCGAATTCCTAAGATGATACTCCACTCATATGTATTTAGTCTGAATAAAATAAAATAATAAAATTTTGAAATATAACTTAACTAGACGGAGAGTAATTTACAAACTAAAATAAAAGATAATTCAGAAATATTTTATTAATTAAATTTTCCAAAAGATTATGATAAGTCTGAAGCTCCTTGATATTGCTATTTGAATGCATATGTAGAGAGCTTTGATTCCTTGATGATGAAAGCCAGAAACACAAGCATGAAGTTTGTTATATATATATATATATATATGTATATATATATTTGTCTAACTGTTTGATGCAGGTTTTTGTTTTTGATATGTTATGATACTATGCAGGCATTAGTTAGTTATATTCTGATTAACAAAATATGCAGGATTGAGTTGGATTCAAAATGCAAGTTCATTATGTTGAACTAGCAGGCAAAGCTTCAAAGCTTTGAGATTTAGTGGTTACTATTCACTGCTAAGTTCATCTGATCAATTATGTGTATGCAGGTTATTTCTGTGTTATTTAGAACTTGTTATGAATCTATTATTGACTAATAACACTTGTTCTATACTGGTTATTTGATATATTCAACATATTGAATATATAAGCCTATTACAAGACAAATCTAGCCCAGTTTTCTCATGAACTGTTAGCATACTGCTAAACAAATCTGATGCTAGATTGTCTTGATGTTGTTTAATCTTGTTTGCTCAGCTAATGCAGGTTTGTTGGGTGCTCCAACGTCCATAAACAAATCAAATAGCTATTCAAACATATCTATTGAAAGAGGCATATCAGGGAAGAGGATTTATAGGATGTCAGTTCCTAAAATCTCTCAGTTGGTTGCAGACTGTTATTTAAAGTGATCAACACTTTGATTTAAATATAGAGACAAAGATTAAGACTGATCTTCGTGAGATTTGAAGTGTGCTACAAACATGACAGTTCATATCATTGAAATCTTCAAGATTCATCAGGCCATTGACATTGCAGAAGCAAGATCATTCATCAGATCAGAAGAACTCTTCCAGGCTTCATCAGATTATTCTTAGTTCTTCTACTTATATTTAATTTTATTATTCATTCTATATTTTTGAAACCTCAGTAAACTTAGTAGTTTGGTTGTTCAAGTGAACAACAAGAGGTTCTTATTGTTCCAACATATTGTAGCTGGAACTAGATAGGTTGGGAACCACAAGTTGTAACAGGTGAAGGGTAGTTCACTTAGGCTTGAGATCTAGGGCTAAATATGGGTGATTAATAAAAGCAGTGTTTGAGTCTTGGAGGGATAAGATCTCTCAAGCAGAGACTAGGTCCAATTGTGACTGAACTCTGTAAAATCATTGTGTTCCTGTTGTTTACTTTTGTTATCTTTACATTCAGTCTTAATAGGAAGTTTCAAAGCTTTTGAGCTTTCCAAATCTCAAAGCTTTGGAGTCTCTGTATTCTGTATTTATATCTTCAAGTTTCTCAAAACTGTTTCAAAGATTTGAGATATCAACTGTTTACTCTATTCAAGTTTTAAAAGACTGTGTTTTGGGAAAAGTTAGCATACTCTATTCAACCCTCCCCCCCCTGCAGTATTTAGATCATGTTTTATACTTACATTACAAACTTTCAGATTACTTGATATTTATTTTGAATAAAATATTGCTTCACTTATAAAAATATATAAATAAAGTAATTACAAATTAATACTTAAAAAAAAAGTAATTATTAATTAACAGCAAACAAATAATACATTTTTACGTACTGCCATATTACCAAAATACCCCTAGAATAGAATCCGGATTATTGCAAGACCATTTATGATATGGTGGAAGAGGTTCCTAAGCGGATCCTGAGGATGAGGCGTCCATCATGGAGCTCTGAGCTTACTTTGATTACTTCCCTTGGAGAAGGGATTGCCAAACGCATAACCTCTACTATAGTCCATTAATTCCCCCTAAGATGAAATATTACTCAAAGGTGAATGGGATGTTTAGTTATGATACCAATGGTCTTACAATCTTTTCTATGTCGATGATGTCAGCTAGGCGTCAATCTTTTGTCCTGATACCCTCTTCTTAGTTGCTTTTCGAGGAACTTGATGGAAAATACGACAAGCAAAGTATAATCATGATAGAGTCAGAGCACCATCAAGGGAAACAAAAAAATTGAGGAGGGAAGGAAATAAAATTACGAGGAAGAATGAGTTGAACAAAGAATGTTGAAGGGTTTCGTTAAAAAAGAGCTTCAGTAGACGGAGAGCATTTAAGGAGATGCAGAGACATTCGGTAACATACAACGAAGAAGGCATGAGGAGCGCAAAGGATGGAAACATTTATGCCTGAATCTCTAAGTGTTTGCACGATTCTCTTTTGCCACAAGGAACCGATGCAAAAGAGACACGTGCAAAGGGGCTAATGTTGATACATATACCTTAGTGCGCGGGCCTACCCGGAGTGAGCCTTGTATGGGAAATTGGTAAGAATGATGGGACGAGAGCGATTTGGACTTGTAAGATGGGCTAGCTTGAAGGAAAAGGGAAACAGGCAGTGGAAGCGGTGAAAGCAAACCCAGATTTAGGGTTTGTAGAGAAGATGGAATGACGAAGATGAAGAGAACAAAGAGATAACGAATGAGCCAAAAGCTTGGGTTCTCTCACGCATCATTTGGTTAAATACGGAAGGAGACCTACTGGTTGGTTTAGAGTCGGTGGATCTCTACAAGATAATACAATTAAGTCCTTCAACAATTATAAAATACCAAAAGTAAATATGCAGTCGTAACATAGTTTTAATAGATTGTATGAAATTATAGTACAGACACATAATTCTGGGTATACTGTGAAAATGCCTATCTTATCTTATCTTATCTTATCTTATCTTATCTTATCTTATCTTATCTTATCTTATCTTATCTTATCTTATCTTATCTTATCTTATCTTATCTTATCTTATCTTATCTTATCTTATATATAAAAGTAGAGAAGTCCTGAGGTTGAACATGAAATCGCCATTTGACAATTCATGATTATCGCAATAAAGACATGTGTCTAGCAATGTCATCATAGGTTATATGTAGCTCAATAAAAATATGACATGTAATGAATGACTCATCTATATACTATTATATTTGCATTCAATTTCAGCTATCAATTTAAAAGGAGTTACAAACATTATTATACATCTAATGACTAAATAAAAAGTTGTTGAGGCATCTAGTTTATTTATATTTTCTTCTAAATGTAGTAATGTATAGTAAAAAAATTGAATATGCATTTCCTATAATATATAATTGTAAGAATCCAATGTTATGTTATATATAAAGTAAAATGTGGAGATTTGGTTAAGGTAAAATTCAACATGTCATCTATCATTGAAAACCTCTCATCCTACATATAATATGTAGTGCCTATTTGGGTGTACTATACCGGCGTTAATTGTAAAAATAGAAAATATATAATTTACATATGTATATATACATAAATGTAATTATATATATATGCATATATTTTAATTTTATAAAATTTCGATTCTTGACATTGCATACCCATATATAAATTACGCTATATGAGTTTTTTTTTTGAGAAATTATTTTGTCATCAACCGGATTTTAACCCGCGACCTCTTGCAGGGGCTTCCAACGCTCTACCACTTAGACTACCACTCTAGATGCATGCTAACTGAATTCATACATATACATAAACTCCATTATAAAAAAAGATGTTTATAGGTGGTCAAATATCAATTAAGATATCATCTCATCACCAATCGTAAATATAACTTGAAATTAATCGGCATTCACTATCTATTTGGTATAATATTTTTCTATAATGTAGTAAAAGAAACATTCATTAAAGGTTTATAGTTTTACTATATAATTGGGTAAACATATTTGTTACACGGCAACAAGTTATTCACATTTTCTTCTAAAAAATAAACGGTTATTTTAGTATTTTGTGATAGTATAATTATAATTGGTTTGATTTTCTACGTATTAATATAAATGGCAATTTTTTCAGGAATTACAACATATAGCCGGTTTAAAACTAAGGACCTCCTGCACCCATTTACAAATCTGACAATTTTTGCGTATAAAATGACAATTTAATAGCCTCTATCAATTCTTTTTTATGTAATTAAGTGAATCTCTTAAATTAGACAAGTGCATCACTCCACGAATGGACGGTTATTGGCAACAATAAAATGTCGTATATTTGAATATGGTTGAGAGACTTGATAATATATGAATCAAATTTGTGCAAAGGGTTGGGAGGACTATATGTTACATTATCGATAAAAAATAACTTGTTGTCAATCAAATCACGATGCGATGATTCCAATGTGTAGGCAAAATAACTTATTGTGGTACTGTCATGCATATCTTAATATTCTTACTATGAGAAATTATACAATGGACAATAGCTTTTGTTATATCTTTCCAGATGTGATGTCGAACTGAATAAAACTGTGTAATTTATTAAGTCTGACAGTTAAAAGAGATACAAATCAAATATAAATTTATGTATAAATTTACATTTCACTACGCGCGTTAGCGCGACGTCACGCCTAGTAACTCTTCAAATCTTCTCAGTACTCTTCTTTTGTATTCATTCTTTCTCTTGAGTAATGTTCTTCTACTAATACAAACCTGCAAACTCAAGGTGGCTGAAAAAATTTGAGTTTGGTCTTGAGGGAATAAAACGTGGCTGGTTGAAGGCCCTTCGTGAGTATGTCTTCCTGCTGATATGCACTAGGCACAAAGTAAACTGTCAGTTGTTTCAGCATAGCCTTCTCTCTGACAAAGCGACTGCTCAGTTCAACATGTTTCATTTTGGAGTGTAGAACTAGATTAGCAGCCAAAGAGAGGGCAAATTTATTATCACAAAAAGAATAGGAGCAGAGGGAAGAAAGAAATGTAGATATCTCATGAGATTTTTGAGCCAAGACAGTTCACAAGCAGTGGTGGCTAGTGCTATGTATTCTGCTTCATTGGAAGATTTGCAAACAGTTTGTTGTTTCTAGGAGCCCCAGTGAACTGGGGGTTTCCCAGATAAGCTACAAACCCAATTGTGTTTCTTGTATTAGTAGAGTTACCATCCCAGTCTACATCATAATATCTTGTAAGGGAATAAAATAGCTTTGATAGAAGAGGCCATGTGTGTTGGTGCCTTTAAGTATCTGAGAATTCTCTTAGCACCAACCAAATGTATAGTTAAAGGTTTATGCCTGATTGACAAAGTTGATTGACATAGTATGCTATATTTGGTCTTGTAAATGCGAGATATTTAAGGAACCTAATAGTTGTCTATAAGGTGTTGCGTCAAAGAGCTCAATTCCATCATTTGCAAGAATTTTTTGACCAGCAACTAATGATTTAGAACATGGTTTGCAATTATGCATATTCAACCTCATAATGAGATCATGAATGTATTTAATTTGGTGCAAGAAAGTCCCAGTGGCAGTCACGTAACTTGTAATCCCGCAAAGTAAGTAAGAGGACCAATAGATGTCATGGAAAATTATGCATTAAGTTTGGAAACAATAGTACTAATCTAAGAAATGTCATTACCGGTAACTATAATTTCATCTATAGAGACTAGAAGAAGTGTCATTATGTTCTTGGAATGTCTAATGAACAGTAAAGTATAGGCACCAGAACTGAAGAAGCCAAGAGACATGATATAAGATGTAAATCTTTCAAACCATGCTCTACGAGATTTTATTAACGCATATATGGCCTTGTTCAACTTAAAAACACGAGTAGGAAATTAAGGGTCTGTAAATCCTCTTGGTTGTTTCATAAAAAACAGTTTCTCTAAGATTTCCATGTAAAGAGGACCTCTTGACATCTAATGTTGAAGAGGCTGGTTAAAAGAAACATCAAGAGCCAAAATTGTTCTAACAATACAGTGTTTGACCACATGACTAAAAGTTTCTTCAAATTCTAAATCAGGTGGTTTGTAAAACCTTTGACAACAAGTCTTGCTTTGTATCTAGAAATGGTTCCACCAGGGTTAATTTAAATCTATATACCCATTTATTTCCTACTACATCTGCGTGCAGAAACAAGAGTCCATGTATTTTAATCCTTGAGGCTTAAAAACTCTTCCGTCGTGGCATAGACCCACTTAGAGTGTTTCTTTGCCAAAGTGAAACAAGTAAGACCAGACATATGAGAGAGATTAGGATAGCGAGACTAAGAAGAAAATCCTCTAACTTTCTTTTTCAAAATGTAGACTTGCATATGATCAACAGGTGTAGGATACTGCATTGATTGCACTAGGTTCCCTGCCATGGCTTGGAGGTTGCTCCTTAGTTTGTTGTTGCTCATTAGTGTTGGTGCAGTCCATCATAGGTGCAGCGCTGCTACCAGGTGGCTGATAGCTCCATTTGGGAGTTATATTCTTGAAGAGTTTATCTACCTTTTTTCATGACAAGGAAGTGAAATAGAATTAAATTCGAGAAAAATATGTGCTTATAATGTGAAGAATGAGCTTTATGCGCTTTATTGTCAGTCCAGACGTTTTTATGTGTTTTTCGATGTTATTTGTCAAATATAATCGCTTGGTAATAGTGTTCATGTTTTATTGACGAGAAGATATGCTAAATGAGTGCTAGGAGGCGTGGAAGGATCTTCAGAAACTACGGAAGCTCAAGCAGAGTGTAGAAAAGCAAAGTTGGGAAGCTAGAATGATTACGATGCACTATTCTGATGATATATGGAGTTTTACAAAGAATTTTGGAGTTAGACCGGTGCCAAATGAAAGTAGACTCAAAGATATTTCCATCTATAGAGCGCAGAGCTAAACGGAGATCGGATGGATAAGTTAAGGTCCGTAAAATTCAGGAGTGCACAATCAATTCGTACGAATGAAAAACACCCCTCTGTTCATTCGTACGAATGCACTCCTAAGAATGGAAAAGTCACTCATGCGAATGGCATAGGGAATTTGACGTGAATTTAATGTTTCTAAATTTCTAGGAAACAATGTATTGGGAAAATATACTACCTAGGGACATGAGCCGTCATTCATTCACGTACGTAGACATAGGAGGGAGCTGCTTGGAGCGATTTGGATATCGGATTCGTCAAGATTTCGACGATTCACTCGTTTGATATCTTCTTCTATTATCTTTTAGCTATTGTATACAGATTAGAATTATTGCCACGAACATCATGAGTAGCTAATTCTCTTTTCTAGGCTCTATTGAGAGCATATGGTTATGAACTAGACATGTTATTCAGATTCTGGGATTTGATTAATGTATTTGATGCAATTGTTGATTAGAATTATTCTTCTTGTGTTATGCATCTTTGAACTAGGGTTATTGACACATCCTAGTTAGGAGAGGAAGGATGACGAGATATGAAATCGATGCTTGAATTGTTTCACTGCTTAAAGTTATTCTCTAATTGATTAGAAATCATGATATAAGCTTAACTCTTAGCATGAATGGAGTCGTGACCCGGACTTGCTAGCTAAGTAAGTGGGTGCTCGAGAGAGACTTAACCCAGTTGCAACAGAGTCGCAAGTTTGTCCCGAATAATTGAGACCGAGAGGTGAGATGAATAGGAATACTCATGTGTCGGTGGATCGAATGGAGCCGGTGACCAAAATATCGTTAGGCGTTCAGAACCATATTGGTAGACATCGGTGGACCGAGAGGACCTATAGTCAAATATTAGGTAGAATTGCATGAGATCGAGAGATGGATGTGCTGGCAATTACCCAACATAACTAATTCGAGCGTTAGAGTCTGATTTCTTCTTAAGAGTTTGTAGATCGGACTTCAAGGAGAGGATATGGGATCGGGTGAGAAAAAATATACCTTTGTTCAAGAGAGAACCAAGCGTCTCTAGAAGGGTTCTTATCAATGACGTAGGTGAGCGCAACCTGGGTTAGAGTTGTGTTGATGAGTGTGAGAATAGCTTGATTCTGGATGACCGATGTAGAGCATGCCAAATTAATTTTGATGGTTGGAGCGCCGTTGTCATCGGTCTGGTAATGAGAAGGCGTCAAAGTTGAACCGTCGACATAGCCAAAGAGGCTATGATCCTTCAAAACATAGGAAAATTGATGTTTCCAAATAAAAAAAATTGGAACGAGAGATTGAAAGGGACTAAGTTGTTTATATTTGCATGTATTTATAGATGATTCATATTAGAGGTAGTGGCCTGATACAGTGCGGGATACCACCCCACTTGAGACAAGCCATTCGAAAGACGAAAGCGGTGATGTGTTGGATCAAACGACTGAGCGGCCTAGGCGCACAGTTGGTCAACCGCGTTATTTACAGGACTACGTTCAGCCTAAGCTGAAACGATAGTCCGTAAAAGTATTTTTAGTACACATTTTTATGTTTAATTGTCGTACTTTTTGATTCAGACGTTTTTGGGTCATTTTGCAAGTTTTCGTTATATCCTGGGTTTCTAAGTGGTTCTTTACTCGGATTAGGAATAGGTCGAACCGCGGGTATAAAAAGGGTGTAAAAGTTTTCAGACAATTAATCAGAAATTTTTTGCCCTAGTTTGCTTGTTTTTTCTCGTCGTCAGTTTGTTGCTTCCTCCTTGCGAGAAGCTACTGTTACCATCGGGTAACAAAATTGGTGCTTTCACTTGATCGTCAGCCGGAAAACTGCGACATCACGAACCCTCCACCGTGCAACATGGTGGCAACCTCCCCCACGCCCAACCCCAAGTCTCCTTCCGCCCCCGAAGCTGAGCAATCGACCGCCGATGCTATGGCGGCGATCACAAATCTCCAGGTTGAGATGTATACGCGGGATAAACGCCGCGACGCTGAGTTAGCCGAACGGGAAGATCGGCGCGATGGCGCCGTCGCTGAACGGGAGAAACACCTGGAGTCCGAAGTCGCGGAGATTCGAGACGCCGTCAGGCAGCTTCTCAACCGCGAGTCCGGCGCACCAACGAGCCTGAATCGGAGCTCCGTCGCCTTGACTGGTGCCTCCACGGTCCCGTCCACCAGCAGCCACCTCGCCGCTTGGCGGCCTCCACCATCTCGCTCCATACCCACGACCACGAAAGCATACCCGAATCCGCGAATGCGGGTCATTCACCCTGTTTCAACGGTGATGATCCGATCGGGTGGATTTCCGAATCCAAAAATACTTTGACTACTACCGGGCTACTGATACTGATCGTTTCGAGTTGGTAGGCATTCTGTTTGACCCTCCCGCTTTGGGTTGTTTTCGCTACTACCAATCCAACAACCCGACATCTACGTGGATGGATTTCCTGACTGCCGTCAAACTTCGTTTTGATCCCAGTCATTATGAAGATTATTTGGGGGTTTTGTCGAAGCTCCAGCAGACTTCTACCGTCATGGCCTTCCAGACAGAGTTTGAACGTCTTTTACATAAAGTGATAGGTGTTGAAGAGCGGATTTTGATTTCGCTATTTCGCGCTGAATGAAGTCCCACTTGAAAAAAGAGTTGGGATTGCGTAACCCTTAGACTTTACACGAAGCGTTTTCCTTGGCTCGGGAATTGTCTGCCAGTCATGACGAGTTGCTTCAGGCCTACATACCTAGGCGTACTTGGTCCGCTTCTACTGGACGTACCGTTGCCAATGCGGTGGCAGCATCAGGCGCTCCCGTGGCAGCTCCTACAGGACCGGCCCCAACTTCCACTGGCCACCCGATTAAGCAGATTTCACCCGCCGAGCAGGCTGAACGACGCCGTCAGGGCCAATGTTTTAACTGTGATGAGAATTTCTTTAGGGGACACAAGTGTGCTTCTAAATTACTGTTGCTTTGTACTGAAGAGGAGGATAACACGATCACACCGGTTCCACTTAATGAGGATGCTCCAGGGATTTTTTTGGACAATATATCTCATTTCCACACTTTGGCACGTACTCCCCACCCTCGTGCGCTTAAATTGACAGGAACTATTAGTGGCATTTGTGTACAGGTTCTGATTGATGGTGGAAGTACTCATAACTTCATCCATCCCACTATGGCTGAACACTTATCGCTGTTATTGCATCTGGTTAGTCCGTTCCGGGTATATGTGGGCAACGGCGAGTCATTGCGCTGCACTTATTTCTGCCCTAAGACACCGCTTATTATTCAGGGGACAGAGTTCGAAGTGGATTTATATGTCCTGGTCGTCCATAGCATTGATGCCGTACTAGGCGTCCATTGGTTGCAGACCTTGGGGAAAATTTCTCATGATTACAACAATCTGACCATGGATTTCATATGGAAGGGTAAACCGATTATGTTGAATGGTGTGGATCATGGCCCTCGTGCTATCTCTTACAATTCCTTAGTAGCTCAGTGTTCTTAGCAACCACATGCCGATTTGTATGAGATTTTGCCAGTACCGCTCGACACAGGTTCCTCTGTACCTGACGTCGAGTTTCCTACTGATTTGCCGGACACGGTCCGTCAGGTTCTGACACGACATCTGGGGGTCTTTTCGGTTCCCACCGGCCTACCTCCCTCCCGCCAGTGGGATCATCAGATTCATCTGCAGCCAGGCGTCCAACCGGTCAATGTTCGGCCTTATCGGTACCCTTACTTCCAGAAGACAGAAATTGACAAACAGGTTAACGATGTGTTGCAGCAGGGTGTTATTCAGCCGAGTCATAGTGCTTTCTCTTTGCCAGTTTTGTTGGTTCGCAAAAAGGATGGTACGTTCCGTTTCTAATTTGATTACCGTGCGCTGAACGCGGCAACGGTATCGGATCATTTTCCTATTCCGACCACGGATGAGCTGTTTGATGAGCTCGGGGCAGCTCGATATTTCATTGAACTCAATCTCCGTTCGGGTTACCACCAGATTAGGATGCACTCTTCGGATATTGAGAAGACAACCTTTCGCACTCACGATGGCCATTTCGAGTTTTTGGTCATGCCCTTTGGGTTGACTAATGCGCCATCCACGTTTCAGGCGGCCATGAACCGGATCTTTCGACCATATCTTCGGTCATTCGTTATTGTCTTCTTCGACGAAATTTTGGTTTACAACACGACCCTTGAGCTTCATGCGCAGCATTTGGATCAGGTTTTGATGTTACTTTCTGAAAATTGTTTTTACGTCAAGTTATCCAAGTGTTCTTTCAGCAGGTCCCGTGTGATTACTTGGGGCACATCATCACTGATGGTCAGGTCATGGCATATTCATAGAGAATTAATGCGATGCTTTCTTGGCCGACACCTACTTCGGTACGTCAGTTGCGGGGTTTTTTGGGCCTCACCGAGTATTACCGTCGTTTTATCCGTGATTATGCCACCATTGCGTCACCCCTCACAGATCTTCTCCGGAAAGAGCCGTTTGTGTGGTCACAGGATGCTGCTCAAAGTTTCACCGCCTTAAAGGAGGCAATGACATACACTCCAGTGCTTCATCTGTCGGACTTTGAGAAAACATTTTTTCTCAAAACGGACGCGTCGTATCGCGGGGTAGGGGCGGTTCTCCTCCAGGATAATCATCCACTTGCTTTTTTCAGTCAGAATTTGGGTCCCCGTTTACAGTCAGCTGCTGCTTACCATAAGGAGCTTTATGCAGTCGTGAAGGCCGTGGATAAGTGGCGGCAGTATTTGCTTGGTCGGGAGTTTATTATCCGCAATGATCAGCGCAGTTTGAAGAAGTTTTTGAAGCAGGTTATTCAAACCCCTGATCAGCAGTTTTATATTCGCAAGCTCATGGGCTTTCAGTTTCACATAGAGTATAAGCCAGGGATCACCAATCGTGTCACGGATGCCTTGTCCGGACGTGATATTGGAGATGATGACGATGCTATGTTGGTTACCTCTGACGTGCGGCCATTACCATCTATGTTGGAGACCATTCGCGCCGAAAGCCAGACATTGCCTGATTTGCAGGCCATTGTGGCGGCTATTGAGTGAGGTACACCACCTTCTCACTTTACATTTTTTGATGGTATCGTATACTACAACACGCGTATTTGTGTTGGCAAGGACTCTGAGGTTCGTCCATTGCTCCTTCAGGAGTTTCACAACTCGCCCACGGCTGGCCATCCAGGAATTGATCGGACGTATAAGCGTCTCGCCACAGTTTTTATTGGCCCGGCATGCATGCAGATGTTAGGAGTTTTGTGAGTGCTTGCTTGGTCTGTCAGACTACCAAGTATTCCACGCAGAAGCCTGGGGGTTTGCTTCAGCCTCTCCCTATTCCAGATCGGGTCTGGACTGCCGCTACGATGGACTTTATCACGGGTTTGCCCTCCTACCAAGGATCGATGACCATCATTGTTGTTGTGGATCGTCTCACTAAGTACGTCCATTTTGGTCCTCTACCGACTGATTTTGATGCTCCTCGGGTAGCTCGCCTCTTTGTTGATGTGGTGGTTAAACATCACAGTTTCCCTGAGTCTATTGTTTCTGACCGGGATTCAATTTTTATGAGTACTTTCTGGACTGAGTTGATGCGTTTGAGTGGGACGGCACTTAAATTTATTACAGCGTATCACCCATAGACTCACGGGCAGACTGAGGTCATGGATCGAGGATTGGAGCAGTATTTGCGCGCCTTTACATCGGAGCAACCTAAAAAGTGGGTCTCCTTCTTACCTTGGGCAGAGTTGGACATGAATTGCAGCCATCACGAGGGTATCCGAATGACTCCTTACCGTGCGCTTTATGGGCGTGATCCGCCGTTCTTATTTCCCACTGTCCCAGTTGACGGTAAGTCCCCTGAGGCGGACGCCTTGGCTTCTAAACGGCGTGAAATATTGACAGATTTCAAGCGACACTTGACTGCTTCGCAGCACCAGATGCGGGTGCAAGACAACAAGCGTCGGCGGGATGTTACTTTTCAGGTGGGCGATATGGTATTGCCTCGTCTCCGTCCTTATCGCCAGCGTTCTCTGGCCCGGTCGCTGTCCGCCAAATTGGCCAGACAATATTATGGACCATTTTCTGTGGTGGAGCGCATCGGACCTGTTGCTTATCGTCTTCTATTACCAGATGGGTGTCGTCTTCACCATGTATTTCATTTTTCCTTATTGCGTCCTTTCGTCCCTGGTTCAGCAACAATGCCGGTTCCATCTCTTCCAAATTAGCTCTACAAGGGTAGGCCGCTTGCCATTCCTATACGAGCCACTCGCGAGCGGACCGTGTTGGTTAAGGGGGTGCCTCCAACGGCAATGGCAGGTCACTTGGTCGGACGTCGCTCCCCCGTCATAGGAGCCAGCTCAGGAGATCCAGGAAGCTTTTCCTGCCTTACATCTTGAGGAAAAGCTGCCTTTCGAGGTTGGGGGAGTTGATACGGTGCGGGATACCACCCCACTTGAGACAAGCCATTCGGAAGACGAAAGTGGTGATGCGGTGGATCAAACGACTGAGCAGCCTAGGTGTACAGTTGGTCAACCGCGTTATTTACAGGACTACGTTCAGCCTAAGGTGAAACGATAGTCCGTAAAAGTATTTTTATTATTCATTTTTATGTTTAAATTGTCGTACTTTTTGATTCAGACGCTTTTGGGTCATTTTGCAAGTTTTCGTTATATCCGGGATTTCTAAGCGGTTTTACCCGGATTAGGAATAGGTCGAACCGCAGGTATAAAAATGGTGTAAAAGTTTTCAGACAATTAATCATAAATTTTTTGCCCTAGTTTGCTTGTTTTTTTTTCTTCGTTAGTTTGTTGCTTCCTCCTTGCGAGAAGCTACTGTTACCATCGGGTAACACGACCATGGTTGTAAGTCTCAAGGCTTTGATACCATCAAAGCAAAGCCAGATTTAGGATTTGCAGAGAAGATAGCATGAGGGAGATGAAGAGAACAGAGAGATAATGTGTTATGATCCGGGCAGAGCTTGAGAACGATGAAATCGATGAATAACAAGAACACAAGAACACGCCGATATAACGTGGTTCACTAGTGATGAACTAGCTACCTCCACGACCCGAAAATCCCGTTTATTAGAGAGAAACACCACAAATACAATCCACACCTAGTAAGCCACGACCCTAAATCCTTATATAGGCCTAGGCCTATATAATGACACTTCTTCTACTATCTGTAGATGAAATTATAGTTACCGGAAATGATGATTAGCAAAGGAGAAACACCACGAATACAATTCTTTCTCATTTACAAATTGTAAGAACATGATGATTAGCAAGGGAGAGTAGATAAGGAGCCTGTACAAATATTTATATATAACTAATGGACAACAATGAACAAATTGTATAATTTGGGTTGAAAATCTAAACAACTTAGAAGGAGACACCAGTTTGGATCAGTATTTGAAATGCTTTGCAAAACGAAACTTGAGTCTTGGATACTTGAAGTGATACACAATATTTGTTTCTTTTCCATTTACAAGTCAAGAAATCTTATTGCTATAAATAAATTTAGGACGTGAGCTAACATTTATCTACAGTGGGCATAACTGCATTTTCTTGTTTTAGTATACTAGAATATATGTCTTAATTTGCATAATAAACGAGGAAGAGTATCTCATAATTGTATAAACAAAAAGTCAAAATCAATTTAATAAACCTCTTAATAGATTAAAAACCATAAAATAACCATTTGCTTCCACATCAATCTCAATCAGACTGTTAATTGATTGGTTAGTAGGTGGTTTAATTTAATTCTTCTCTTATTTAGTCTATTAATGAAGATTACATCACAAGCATGTCCTCATCAAATCCTTTCTTTTGCTTCCTCACTACCAACACTCCAGGTTCTCAGTCTCTTTCCAAATACATATAAATCGAGAATTGTTCACTTTTCGAATGGTTGTTTGGGATTTCGAACAGACAGAAAACTCATACTCCTCATAATTTATTGTACGCGGCGTGTTGTGCTCAAAACTTATATAAATGCGTGAAACATGTTGTTTAGTTAAACCATAATCATTCTTCAACTCCTGAATTAAAACAAAACTACGGCGTTATTAGAGAGGTTAATGCGTTCACTGAACTTGGAACGGTTCCTAGATAGGCCCAAGTCCTAAAGAATTTAAATAAGTGTGATTAATTAAGTATTGATTAACTGGTTGTTTTAAGAAAACTAACAACCATTGAGAACACAAAACAATTACTCCTATATAAGATGCATATGTATTCTGGCAGTTGAAGATACCGTTGGAGAAGACAAATCCCTATCATTGCTAATATTGTCGTCCCAGTCATCATGTTCCCAAGAATCTAGTAGTAGCAGTTAACTTAGTTTTGGGGGTTTTACATTTCATTTCACTGCGTTTTGTAACAACTAGGTTCAGTGTATCTAATCTAGAGATTAGGGGGAACATTTTAGTTTAATCACGGGGAGAAAACATATGATTTAGGGGAGAAAAACACATGATTTAGAGTCCGATTTACGCCCAAAGAAAATGGAAGATAAGGTTATTTTAAGTCGCGGATTGAAAATGCTGTCAAACAGTGACCATTTTGATCCAGAACAAAAATTCTGCGAGATAGCTGTTTTAAGGGCCGAGCTTAAGAGCTCGTTTGGTGGCATATGAAAATCTCAATATCAGAGACACCATCCAACTACTCCGAAACTATCTCGATAGTGTCGAGGCTCATTGTTGTAGGAAAGCGAGCGAGGGCTGCTCATGATCTAGACAAAAAGCCTCAGAGTTGGATGAATCTTTAATCGGATAAAAAAGATTCCAAGTCGGGCCTCATTTCTTTTCAACAACATGTAATGTGTCTGGAACCTATTGAAGTTTAACCAAAGAAAACCCTAAATAGCCATATAAAAAATAACCTATATAAAACTGACGAAAAATTGCAAATGAGTGTTAGTTGAGTGAGAGAATATATGTGGTATGCATGAGTTCAAATGTTCGAACCCGCTATTGACTGGCTATGATTTTTATGATCATCTATGTGGCAAAACATAAATGCTAACTAGAAATCATTTGTATACGAAATTCGAAAAATAATCTGGTGTGACCTGAGAATATACACAATATGAGACAATTTGCGAATTTCATCCCAAAAAGGTTTTGATCCCAAGTTCTATACATCCTCCCAAACAAAATTAGAAACAAAATGACATTTTAATGGAAGTATAGTCATATTTTTCTTTTTTCTTTTTTTGAGAATGAACTATATTCATATTGATGTTTCTTTTCTTTTGGACAACATATTGATGTTTCTAAACAAGCACTAAAACAATTTCTCCAGCCTGGTCGTTTGGGCTGGGTGTTGTAGGCTGCTTTTGTGGTATGGGCTTGAGCTTTGTATTTGGGTTGTTCTTTCTTGGGCTTTTATTTTTTCCTTCTGTGTTGAGTTGTAGCTTTGGGCTGTAGTTAGCTTCTCATTTGAGCCCATATGTGCCTATTTCTTTAAGGAAATCTGTGCTGAGTTGGTTATTGCTTGACCTTCTTTGACCGACTTTGGAATCATCTTTTGCGATGGCAGACACTTCTAGTTCACATCTCCGAGTTTTTTTGTAAAATCTTTGTTTCAAAGGAGCGTTTCAAATTTATCAGACTTATCAGATTCTTTGAGCCTTTGATCAAACATAACCCCCAGTTTCTAGAATGAGATAAGTTGCTTGTCATGCGTGTGGGGACCTATCAATAAACTGGAGCTAGTCTTAGTTGGCTTTTACTTTATTCCTATGTAGTTGTAACATCTTTTGGAAACCCCACATCCATTATCAAGAAGAAGAAGAAGAAGAAGAGAGAATGAGAGGAAGAAGAAATGAAGAAGATTAAGTATTGCATTAATGAATACAGTAGCTCATACATGTATTTATACAAAACCAACTATGCCTCCTTCTAACTACCTGATAAACTAATTACACAATGACCCCTCTACTATTATTATTCTATCAAGAATACCCTTATACACTAATAGCCACCCTTAAACCAAGCTAGGTGTTATCAGTGATTGGTGAATTTTTGAGAAGTTTCAAAATTCACCAGATTCAAATGGGGCAGCACATTTTGGAACACAGAGATAGGCGATGCCTTTGTTAATACATCAGCCAATTGATTAGAAGAAGACACATGAGCAACCTGGAGTTGTTTTGCTGCAACCTGTTCTCTCAAGAAATGAAAATCAATTTCTATGTGCTTGCTTTTCTCATGAAAAACTGGATTTGAGCTTAGAAGAAGAGCAGAGATATTGTCACAAAGAAGTTGAGGAGAGTTGCTTGATGTAATACCAAGATCATGTAGAATGTAAGTGATCCATTTAATCTCAGCTGAAGCCGAAGCCATTGCTCTGTACTCAGCTTCTGTGGAGCTTCTTGCCACAGTATTTTGTTTTCTTGAACACCAAGAGACAAGATTTGGACCAAGGAACACACAAAAACAAGTAGTACTTCTTCTGTCTTGAGAGTCACCAGCCCAGCCTGCATCAGCAAATGCTGTAACTCTGAGATCATGGCTAGAACTGTACTGTAGACCATAGTTTAGTGTTCCCTTGATATATCTGAGAATTCTCTTGACATTAGAGAAGTCACATTGTCTAGGAGAGTCTAAATGTTGGCAAACTTTGTTGACAGCATATTGAAGATCAGATCTGGTCACTGTTAAATATTGTAGAGCACCTACCAAGCTTCTAAATAGTGTAACTTGATGGAATGGTTGAACATCTGCAGCTGTGAGAATCTGTTTAGGAGCTACTGGAGAAGCACAAGGTTTGCAGTCAATCATACCAGCTTTGTGGAGAATGTCTGTTGCATATTTAGACTGTTGGAGGTGATAACCCAGCTGATTAGAGCTAATTTGAATACCCAAGAAATAGGAGAGATTCCCCAAATCTTTCATAGCAAACTGAGAGTTCATGTAGAACACAAGAGTAGCAATATATTTGGAGTCACTCCCAGTTATGAGTATATCATCAAAATATATAAGAACCAACACTGTAAGAAGCCCTCTGTGTAGCACAAATAGGGAAGCATCAGCTTTACTCATTTTGAAACCTGCTTTGAGCAGACATGTAGAAAGCATAGTGTACCAGGCTCTTGGTGCTTGTTTGAGTCCATATAGGCTCTTGTGAAGTTTGCAAACTAGATCATTTTGTTGTTCAAACCCAGGAGGTTGTATCATATACACCTCTTCCTCAAGTGTGCCATGAAGGAAGACATTACTAAAATCTAGCTGCTTAATGTCCCAATATTTTTGTAGTGCCAAAGTAAGAAAAATTATCACAGTCTGTTGTCTTACCACTGGACTAAATGTTTCTGAGTAATCTAATCCATACTCTTGGTGAAACCCCTTAGCCACAAATCTGGCTTTGTGTCTGGATATTGTACCATCAGTGTTTCTCTTGATCTTGAACACCCATTTACATTTAATGGGTTGTCTCCCAGAGAGAAGAGGGACAAGAGACCAAGTACTTTGTTTTGCCAAAGCTGTGAGTTCCTCTTGCATGGCTTGAGTCCAAAGAGGGCTTTGGAGAGCTTCTTTATGATTCTGAGGCTCACTAGATGTTTCAACATTGCACACATGTGTTTGATATATGGAATTAGGTTTATGAATCCCTTTAGTAATCATAGAGTGAACATGTAAAGGAGTTGGTGAAGGTGTAGGTTCAGGCATGGTGGTGGAAGTAGACAAGTGTTGTGGTGAGCTGGTAGAAGGAGTTGAGTATATGTGTGTGTTGGCAGAGAGTTGCACATTGGTGTGAAGGTGGTAGGAGGTGATGTTGAATGAATGATATGTGGCTGTGAAGAAATAGGTGTGGGAGTAGAGAAATTGAAAATAGGAGGAAATTGTTTACCAGTCACTAACATAAGAAGGAGATTTGAGCTCAAAAGAAACAGATTTAGAATCAGCGAAAGGGAATTGAGTTTCAAAAAACCTCACATGTCTGGACATGTAAACTTTGGAAGTTGTTATGTCCAGGAATTTGTAACCTTTAGTGTTTGGACAATAACCCAGAAAAACACTTGGATTCTAACTTTCGCTAGGGTTTTTTTGCTCCGAACAAGTCGGAGAGCGCAGGGTGAGTTTTCTCTTTCAGGGGAGGATTTCGATCGCAGCAACTCCACAGTTTCAATCCTCTGCTTCGTTACAGTGAATCATGGGATCCTCTTATGCTCCAATAGCTACCTTGGACTTCAGACAGCTATTGATTGAAGAAGAAGACGCAGTCGTGTTTGACAAGGAGTACTGTATCGCGGCTATCAGAGCTAGAGGGCCATGCTTGATAGGTAAGTTCCTTCTCCCGATCAAGTTCAATATTTGGGCGATGAAACTCTTATTCAAGAAGATCTGGCCGGAGGGGGATGAAATTAGCATCCATGAAACAAGTTCAAGTACTTTTATCTTTCAATTCCCCACAAAAAACTCACTGGACACAGTGTTTTCCGGCGGACCGTGGATTTTTGATGAAAACCTGCTTATTTTGAAACCTTGGGATCTAGCTCAACAAGCAGAAAAAGCACAGTTCGATACCATTGATGTTTGGATGCAGGTTAAAAACATCCCAGTGTATCTCCAAACGGAGGAGGATTTAAAAAGGATCCTTGCAAATTGGGGGTCAGTTCTCTACACTGATCCTAAAATTTCTGCAGGGCCTGAAGGTGGGGATTACATGCGCGCTAGAATGCGTATTGATATCAATGAGCCTCTCCGAAGGAGCAGAAACATTGTTGCGTTGGAGGAGAAGATTTGGCTGGATTATAAATTTGAACGGATCCCTAGCTTATGTTGTTGGTGTGGAAGAATTAATCATCTTGGGGAGAATTGTCTCTTAAAATCTGATGTGGAGAAGACGCAAAGCAATCCAGGTTTTGGTGACTGGATGTTATTCCGTCCAGCTCCACGAAGACGGCTGTTTGATGCTTTCAAAGAAGGAGATGAGGTGAAACCTCCATCTGTTAGTGGGGGAACTGAACAAACTGCTGAAGCTGAACATGGTGACGATATGGTGGGTGACAGTGGTTCTGATGATGATACTAGAGAAAAAGAACGTATGTCGACAGGTTCGGTAGACAAGGCAGAGACTAGTGACAGGGATGTTGATGACGCCATGAACGTGTTTGATAATCCGTTGGCTTCTAGAGACAAATCAGGCCGTTTCTCGAAGGATAATAAAGCTAAAGGCATCGCCATAGCACTCAGTCAATCAGCCGCAGGAGCGAAGAGGAAGAGTAGCGATGTAAACTTGAGTCTGAATCCCATAGAGAAGACCAAAAACAGACCATTGGGCACAAGCAGGGACAAAATACAGCAGAATAATGGCAGGGGTGGATCAGTTTTGAGCCAAAGAGGAAGGGGGGAGGACGAGGAGGAACTAGAGGGGGTAGATCTGACCCCAACTCAGGTACTGGCCGCACTAATAGTCAGAATAGCAAGACAAAAATTCAGGCTACACACGCAGCCCATAAAAACCCGAGTGCTAGTCAAAAGGAGGAACAAACTATTGCTGCGAAGTCTCACAACCAGGTTTCTGCGGAGCGGATTCCGACACAGGAAGGGGGAGCCTTATAGTACCCAACAAACTCATTGGCTGAGGCTGTTAAACAGCCTAGCCAGTTGCAATGAGTCTCCTCAGCTGGAACGTGCGAGGGCTTGGGAACCCTCGTAGCATTATCTCTCTTTGCGATTTAGTAAGGAGACAGAAGCCCAATATAGTCTTCTTAATGGAGACGAAACTGTATGCAACGGAAATGGTTCGTATCAGAGACAGGTTGGGTTTTCGTAATGGTGTTTTTTACGATTGTGAGGACAAACGAGGAGGACTAGCTTTGATGTGGGATGACGAAGTTAGTTTTTCTCTTGGGAAGATGTCAAAGTACTACATTCACGGTTTCTTCACTATTCCTAGTGAATCAAAACACGGTCACTTAACAGGCTTCTATGGTGATCCAGATAGAAGCCAACACCACAATTCGTGGACTTTGTTGGAGCGTCTATGCCCCAATGGGCAACCCTGGTGTGTGATTGGAGATTTTAATGCCTTTACGTCCGTCTTAGACAAGGAAGGAGGAAGATCAGTCTCTTTCAGTCAGATAGAGGATTTTAATGGTGTTGTTAACCGTCTCCAACTCCGAGATTTGGGTTTTTCAGGGGTACGATACACTTGTACCAACAATCAGGGTGACGATTTGACTATTAGGGAAAGATTGGACAGATGCATGACTACAGATAACTGGACAGACGTTTTCGGATGGGGAAAGGTGGACCACTTGATAGCAGAAGTTTCTGATCATGTCCCACTTCAGGTGACTTGGCATTCAGGTATCTTGAGAAACGTTAAATTTAATAGACGTTTTCAGTTTGAAACTATGTGGCTGCAGGATCAGCGTTGTGCTCCGTTCATTGGCCAAAAATGGACTGATTTACACGGTTCAGTAGATGTCAAACTGAAACATCTAGCTTCATATCTAATAGATTGGAACTGGGACACTTTTGGCAGTGTAAAAGCTCAGTTAAAGAAGTTGAGGGACAGACTCCTACGTATCTCAGAAGGAATTCAGTCTGCTGCGGTAATAGCTGAATCAAAAATTTTACGACAGACTATTCTACAGTTGTTACTGAAAGAAGAAGAGATGTGGCGTCAGCGCTCAAGAGAGGTATGGATGAGAAAGGGGGACCAGAACACTAATTTCTTTCACCGTAAAGCTTCGATCAGAAGGAATAGAAACCGTATCGATGGCTTGGAAGACAGTTCGGGTATGTGGATTATGGATAAGAACTATATTGTAGCTATACTCGAGGATTATTTCAGGGGTATTTTCACCTCATCTGACCCCCAACGAACCCAGATGGAACCAGTGCTTCTAGGAGTTGAAGAATTGATCTCTCTTGAACAACGAGCAGCAATGAACCAATTATTCTCAGCAGAAGACGTCCGTCTAGCCCTAAAACAGCTAGCACCGTCTAAAGCTCCGGGCGTAGATGGGTACCCGGCAGCCTTTTTTCAACGGTTCTGGCCCTTAGTAGGTGGTGATGTTGAGGAACTTTGCCTACATATTTTGAATGGTGACGGGGATATTTCAAAGTAAAACCATACGCTGATTGCACTAATACCGAAGATTAAACAGGTTAGAAAACCAGTTGATTTTCGTCCTATTAGTCTCTGCTCTACTATTTATAAAATTGTTGCAAAGACAATGGCTAATCGCTTAAAAAGCGTTCTTGACTCTGTTATATCAGAAAATCAGTCTGCTTTTGTTCCAGGTAGACTAATTTCTGACAATGTTTTAATGGCCTTCGAATTGTTGCACTCTATGAAGAATCGGAAAAAAGGGAAAATAGGCTATCTGGCTTTTAAAGCAGATATGAGTAAAGCCTATGACAGGGTGGAGTGGGATTTCTTGCGAGCAGTTATGGAGAGAATGGGCTTCGGTTTTCGTTGGATTGAACTCGTTATGAAGTGTATTTCCACAGTATCATACAGCTTCATTGTCAATGGAGAAGTGCAGGGTCAAATAGTCCCAGAAAGAGGTTTGCGTCAGGGGTGTCCTCTCTCCCCGTATCTTTTCCTTCTTGTTAGTGAAACTTTATCAAGAAGTCTAACAGTTGCTGTGCAGGAAGGGAGACTTTCAGGATTGCGAGCCTCCCGTGGAGGCCCTATAATTTCCCATCTTTTCTTTGCAGACGACAGCTTACTTTTCACCAAGGCTACTACGGAAGAGGTAACAGTTCTTTGTGGGATTTTGCGCAGCTACGAGGAAGCTTCCGGACAAGTTCTTAATCTTCAGAAATCCTCTGTGATCTTCTCTGATAATGTTGGAGAACAAGACCGAACTCTACTCAGTGCTCAATGTGGGGTACAACTAGAAGTCCATCATGACAGCTATCTTGGCCTCCCTACTCAGATTGGGCGTAGCAAAACAACCACCTTCTCTCCTCTGGTCGAGAAGGTTTATAGTAAGATGAAGGGGTGGAAAGGTAAAAATTTATCTACTATTGGCAAGGAAATTCTTATTAAAGCTGTTGTGCAAGCTATTCCAAGTTATACGATGAGCTGCTTTTTGTTGCCGGTCAAGACTTGTCAGGATATCGAGCGGGTAATAAGGAGATTTTGGTGGGGTGGAGATGAGCACAAGCGTAAAATTCACTGGCTTGCATGGGAGAAGCTAAAGGAACCTCGTGAAAATGGCGGAATCGGGTTTCGTGATCTTCAAGATTTCAACAAAGCAATGTTAGCCAAGCACACGTGGAGGTTCCTTCGCCGCCCTGAATCTCTTGTCAGCCGCGTCTTTAAGGCAAAGTAATTTCGAGATGGCTCCATCCTGGATTACGAGTTAAAGAAGACATCTCAAGTGTCTTACGCGTTCAGAAGTATCATTGCGGGTAGAGATCTTATCAAAAACGGCCTTGTCTGGGAAATAAAGGATGGAACAAGTGTGAAAATTTTTGGCGACAAGAGGCTGAACAGGCCAAACACTTTCAAGCTTATTACAACTTGTCCAACTGGAGCCGAATCAAAGACGGTTAGTGAATTACTAGATGCAGATTCCAATAACTGGGATGTAGACAAGGTAAAAGAACTCCTGTGGCCGATTGATGTCGAGGAGGTGCTATCTGTCCCAATTTATTCGACGGCAGATTCAGACTCTTGTTACTGGGTGCACTCGGAAGACGGCCACTATTCGGTCAAGACTGGATATTATGCCCAGCGGAAAATTACATCTCCTTCCCCTTCTTCTTCGGGATATGTTTCAAATGGGCCAATTTTCAACAAACTGTGGAGCCTAAAGATTCCCAAAAAGTTGTTAATACCTTGTTAAGGGCTTGGCATTACTCTTTGCCAGTGGCTAGTAGCCTGATTTCGAGAGGAATTCAGGTCCCCCTTCTCTGCCGTTTATGTCAAGAGGGTGTTGAGACTATTGACCACCTGTTTTGTAATTGCTCCCATTCTCAGGTTGTGTGGAATTTGATGTTAAATGAAGCTCAATTCAGAGAAAAGAAGACGGTTTTTAAAGAGTGGATGATCGAATTTTTTACTAAGGAAGACAAGCAGAGTTGTGGGGTGTTTGCTGCAGCTGTATGGGCTATCTGGAAGAATCGAAACGAGCTCATTTTCAATGGCCGAAGCACTGTGCCGGAGATAGTTGCAACAAACTGCCTTGATTATTTACTTCGGAGTAAAGAAGTTAGAGCTTCAGGTAAGCTGGAAGAACTCTCGGTAAAGAACAATAGTAGTAGCAGTGATCGTTGGCTAGCTCCCCCATCGGGCGGTGTTAAGATTAATGGCGATGCTTCCTGGAGAGAAAATTTCCCAGCCACCGGTATTGAAGTCGTGATTAGGGACGAAGTAGGAGGATTTGTAGCGGCTAGACAAAGGATATTTCGCAGATTGAGATCTCCCCTCTTAGCTGAGCTCGAGGCTTTAGCCGAAGGACTAGCTTTCGCTTTAGAATTGGGGCACCGATCAGTGTTCTTGGAGTCCGACAACATCACAGCTATCACCTTGCTGAAGGAAGGAGCAGCTGGACCTCTAAAAGAATTAGAAGTAATCTCTGACTTGAAGGAATGTGTGAGCAAGTCCAGAGCTTTAATAAACAAGTTCCAGTTGGTAGAATTTACTTACGTTCTAAGGGAGGGAAATACATTTGCCCACATGGTTTCTGCTAAAGCTTTAGAAGAGGGAGACACTAGTTTCTACATGTTGGGTTTTGATTCATGGAACGCGCAACGGAAGCATAATCAAACATAAACCATGCAAAACCCTCCAAGGATCACAAGTCTATAGACATAACGATAGTAAAGGTAAGAAATCATAAACACACCTTTGGGTTCTCCTTGATGACTTCAAACGCGAATAATGTCACGTTCTCTATAGTTGATCCACGCCTAGAGTTGATCCTAGATCTCCCAAACTCCTTGGTGCTAGCCCGGATTAGGAAGAGGAAGAATGAATCACGCAAAACGAGACAAAAAGAGGCCTTTTTGGCCGACGGGGTGAGGGCGGCGGCAAGGGGCGGCGTCGGCCCTCCTTGTTGCTTGCTCTCTCTCCTTTTGTTCTCTCCCACTCTTGTTATGTTCACTAATGAGCATAAGTTATGAGGAAGGAAGGAAGGAAGGAGGGTCCTTTATATAGTCCAACAACTCCTTGTTAACTACCTAAAGGACTTATTCTAGTCCAACTAGAATTCAATTTAGTCCCTTCCTTGCAAATTAGTCCCTACTAAGTTTGCAAGGGTTTGCAAAGTGATCCTTCTAATTAATTAATCCAATTAATTAATTCCCAAATCTAGTTCAACTCTATATAGCGTGTGACCCCATAGGTTCTATCTAGTTGGTAGCAACTATTTGCTAATATGGAGCGGTTTCTAGCAAAATATCCATTCTAGCCAACTAATAGAATAGTCATCTTGACAACCTTTGTACAAGTAATTGTCTCATCCCTTTGCCTCCATATCCGGATTGGACACGAGACATACAAGTCACACTCGTATATCCAATCCATAGTTTCTCGATCCATGGGAATAGCCTTATTCATGCAAATAACATCAATATCCTATATTGATTTATTTGAGTCTGGCCAGACATTCTATAAGCACTATCCCTCGAGTGGCCTAGGATATTTTGCTCCCGTTATGTGGGAGGGGCAAATCCTCTCTACGTCCACAACGATCTCTAAGCTTGCTTCTCATTATATCCAGTACACGCCTTTATAACTACCCAGTTACGGTGTAGCGTTTAACGCTACCAAGATCACAATGATCCACAACTAGAATATCTTGTGACTTCAAGTCTAAGGATGACAATACCATTGCACCGCGAGAAGCACTTGTGACTCAACATAACATGTATGTAGCCTTCTCGGAGATGGGTCAATCCAGTGCAACATTCCGTAATGCACACCTATGTGTTGGATCGTGATATCTCCATATCAATCCAACCCCATACTAGTCTATAGATGATTGTCCCATTTAATCATTATACTTGACTAGGGATATTTAAGATAAACAACACAATTGTAAATCTAAGGACTTCATTATATTAAATATCCAATAAATAATAGATGAATTTTCTAGCCACATACAAATTCATACTAAACTAGATTGCCTCTAGGGCATCTATTCCAACAGTCTCCCACTTGCAATAGAGCCAATCTGGCGCATCTCGTATGCCCATACTCCTAGTGTGCCCTTCATGCTTCCACTACGTGAGAGGCTTCGTAAGCGGGTCTGACAGATTATCATCTGTAGGAATCTTGCATATCCGAACGTCTCCTCTATCGATAATATCTCGAATCAGATGAAACTTCCTAAGCACATGCTTGGACTTCTGGTGCGATCTGGGTTCCTTTGATTGCGCGATCGCCCCAGTGTTGTCACAGAACAACTCCACTGGATCCGCAATGCTAGGGACCACACCAAGTTCAGAAACAAACTTTCTGATCCAAACAGCCTCCTTTGCTGCGCCATTTGCAGCAATGTACTCAGCCTCTGTTGTAGAATCAGCTACCGTCTCTTGCTTGGAACTCTTCCAGCTCACCGCTGCTCCATTCAGGCAAAACACATATCCCGATTGTGATCTGAAGTCATCTCTGTCAGTTTGGAAGCTTGCATCAGTGTAACCCCTTACACGCAACTCTTCCTCACCGCCAAATATCAAGAAAGCATCCTTAGTTCTTCTCAAGTACTTTAGGATGTTCTTGACTGCAATCCAGTGACTCTCACCCGGATTGGATTGGTATCTGCTTGTCATACTTAAGGCATATGACACATCTGGTCTAGTACATAACATGGCGTACATGATAGATCCTATGGCCGAGGCATAGGGAATCCTACTCATGCGTTCCTTCTCAATCTCATTGGAAGGACAACCACTCTTCGAAAGAGTGATTCCATGTGACATGGGCAAGAATCCCTTCTTGGAATCTTGCATGTTGAACCGCTTCAACACCTTGTCAATATATGTACTTTGACTTAGGCCTAGCAACCTTTTAGATCTATCTCTATAGATCTTTATACCGAGTATATAGGCTGCTTCCCCTAAGTCCTTCATTGAGAAACACTTTCCTAGCCAATCTTTTACAGATTGCAGCATGGGAATGTCGTTTCCAATGAGCAGTATGTCATCCACATACAAGAACAGAAAAGCTACAGAGCTCCCACTAACCTTCTTGTAGACACAAGATTCATCTTCGTTTCTGATGAAGCCAAACTCTTTGAGCACTTCATCAAAACGTCGAGTCCAACTCCTAGAAGCTTGCTTCAATCCATAAATGGATCGTTGCAGTTTACAGACTTTGTTGGCTTGCTTTGGATCCTCAAAATCCTCCGGCTGTATCGTATACACGCCCTCGAGGAGATTCCCATAAAGGAATGTTGTTTTGACATCCATCTGCCAAATCTCATAGTCGTAGTATGCTGCAATTGCAAGTAGGATTCGGATGGATTTGGTCATTGCGACTGGTGAAAAGGTTTCGTCATAGTCAATACCATGAATCTGTCTGAATCCTTTAGCCACCAATCGACCCTTATAGGTAATCACATTACCATCCATGTCGATCTTCTTCTTGAAGACCCACTTGCACCCTATGGGCCGCGCTCCATCGGGTGGTTCCACCAAAGTCCATACTTTGTTGGTATACATGGATTCCATCTCGGATCTCATGGCTTCCAGCCACTTCTGAGAGTCTGGGCCACTCATGGCCTCCTCGTAGGTAGTAGGCTCACCATCTATGAGCATCGTGTCACCGAAATCGGTTACGAGAAGTCCATACCTCTCGGGTTCCTGGCGCACTCTACTAGATCTACGAAGCTCTTGTGTTACCTGAACAGGTGGCTCCACAACTGCTTGTGGTTCCTGCTCATGTTCCATAATCGGTTCAGTGATTTGTGGTTCTTGAACTTCTTCAAGTTCTACATTCCTCCCACTTGCTTCTTTAGAGACAAATTCTCTTTCTAGAAACACGCCGGTCCGAGCAACAAACACTTTATTCTCGGTTGGATTGTAGAAGTAGTATCCCTTAGTTTCCTTAGGGTACCCCACAAATTTGCACTTATCCGATTTAGGCCCTAGCTTGTCTGATTGTAAACGTTTTACATAGACATCGCAGCCCCAAATCCTCATGAACGACAGTGTGGGACGCCTCCCACTCCACATCTCATATGGTGTCTTCATGACTGATTTAGATGGAACACGGTTAATGGTGAAAGCTACATTTAATAGAGCGTAGCCCTAAAATGATAATGGAAGATCGGTTTGACACATCATAGACCGAACCATATCCAATAGGGTTCGATTCCTCCTCTCGGACACGCCATTCCATTGTAGCGTTCCGGGTGGAGTGAGTTGGGATACGATCCCACACTCTCTAAGATAGTCGTCAAAACTCTTGGCTCAAGTATTCTCCTCCACGATTCGATCGTAGAGCCTTGATACTTTTGCCAAGTTGCTTCTCTACTTCATTCTTGAATTCTTTGAACACTTCAAAGGATTCGGATTTTGCCCTCATAAGGTACACAAATCCATATCTACTGTAATCATCAGTAAATGTAATGAAGTAGACATAACCACCCCTGGCTGGCGTGGCAAATGGCCCACACACATCGGTATGTATGAGCGCCAATTGCTCACTAGTCCTTTCACCTTTCATTGAAAGGGGACTTTGTCATTTTTCCCAATAAACAAGCCTCACATGTCTCATATGATTCAAAATCAAATGAGTATAGTAATCCATCCTTATGGAGTCTAGATACACGTTTCTCATTTATGTGGCCTAAACGACAGTGCCATAAATAAGCATGATTTAAATCATTTATTTTAATCCGCTTGGTATTAATGTTGTAGACAGGATTGCTTAGATCAAGGACATAAAGTCCATTAAATAATTGCGCACTAAAATAGTGAATATTATTCAAATAAAAGGAACAACAATTGTTCTTTATTGAAATAATAAAACCATCCTTGTCCAAACAAGAAATAGAAATAATGTTTCTGCTCATAGCAGGCACAAAATAGCAATTATTTAATTCTAAAACTAATCCTGAAGGCAGAGATAGCTCGCACACGCCTATGGCCAACGCAGCAACCTTTGCTCCATTCCCAACGCGCAGATCTACCTCCCCTTTAGCCAATCTTTTACTTCTCTTTAGATCCTGCATATTTCGACAAATATGAGATCCACATCCAGTATCTAATACCCATGATGTAGAGACAGTTAAATTGACATCCACAACAAAAATACCTGGTGGTGGTGGAATCACTATTCCAAGCCTCTTGTCCTCCAGATATTTTGGGCAGTTCCTCCTCCAGTGTCCAGGCTGACTGCAGTAGTGACACTCACCCTTAGTCACGACCTTGGCAATGCCACCAACAGGCTTAAGGGCTGGTTCCTTGGACTTGGCAACTGACTTACCCTTGCCCTTGGAGGAAGAGGCAAACCTTTTGCCCTTTCCTTTCTGTACCATCATAATGGCCTTGCCCTTACCCTTGTTGATGCTCTGTTCAGCCGTCCTCAACATGTTGAGTAAATCTGGCAGTGGTTTAACGATCTCGTTCATGTTATAGTTCATAATGAACTGTCCATAACTCTCAGGCAACGATTGCAACACGAGATCGGTTGCCAACTCTTGGCCGACCAGGAACCCCAGCCGGGCGAGATTCTCCAAGTACCCGATCATTCGGAGTACATGGGGTCCCACCGGGTTCCCTTCTGCCAGATGACATTTGAACAGTGCCTTTGAGACCTCATACCTCTCTACCCTCGCCTGCTCTTGGAAAAGCTGCTTTAGATGTTCGATCATATCGACAACATTCATGTTTTCGTGTTGCTTCTGAAGCTCAGAAGTCATGGTGCAAAGCATTAGGCAGGCCGCATCATTAGCGTCGTCAACACGCTTTTGATACGCCTTTAAGGCAGCAGGTGTCTGGTTCTCTGGACCTTCTGGAACATGCTCCTCTATTGCGTACAGTTTCTTCTCTTGCTTGAGAACAATTCTCAAGTTTCTGTACCAATCAAGAAAGTTGGTTCCAGAGAGCTTGTCCTTCTCAAGGACAGATCGTAGGGAATGTTGTGAACTCGATGAGTTGTTTGCCATTTGGAATTCTACAAAAAGGCAAATACGCAAGTTTTAGTATTTGTGAATTTTTGACTATATTTAATAATGGCTAGTTTATTAAATATAGCTCCCACTATTTTTCTACGGATTAATAACCCTCAAGATATTAATGCGGAAAATATCCTTATATTTTCTAGTGGGCCAAGATCCATCTATTCATCTCCTTATGGGCTTGCTTTGGCAAGTCACCCATAATTTGACTACTTTAGGTAGGAACAATTCCAATTGCATCCCATATGCAACTCTTGGTTCAATCGGGCAAATAACTCCTTATTTATCCATCCATATGGATAATCCCAATTGATTGCCTCTAGGTTTCTTAATCAAATTAATAGCCTAGTTGTGTTCAACCTCTTACCTAAACAATTGCACATTGTTACGTGCCATCGCATTCCATCGTTATGAACCAAGTCGCCATGCTTTGGCACGCACGAACTTGATAAATAATGATGATAATGAGTGTTTAAATAACGAGAAGGCAAGAACACAATATTTTTAAAATTTGAGGGATTTTAAATTCAATTTTTAATTGTTTTGTTGATCAATATCAACTAATCTATCTATTTGAGTTTGGGCACAACTCCAAATAATAGATCCGGGTTGTCTAATTATCTTATTATCCTAATTGCATGCATCATCCATACACCAACCACACAAATAATAAGACAATAAATAAACAACCACAAAACAGAAATTAAACGTGATGTGGATATGGCCTTTCCTAGACTAAGATAATTCCAAGCCAATGGAATTATCTATGAACCCTAAGCAAACACATCTCCATGCGTCTTGATCCCTTGGTCCATCCTTCATAGTCATGTGGAATGCTCCATGCTCCATGCTTTTGTGGCTTCTTTGGCTTTGGGCTTCTTTTCTCCAATCTTGGCTAACAATCTACTTTATCTAGCACTAACTAACATCTAGACTAAATAAAATAAATCTCACAAGTTGAGAAAAAAAATGGCACGCAGGCCATAAAACCCTAATTAATTATTACAATTAATTGATCAGCTCGCAGGCCGTAAAACCAAACCACAAAATTAAACATCCACATCAAACCACATCCTAAGGCCATATCCAATCACCATGCGATTTGCACATAAACAGTTAAAATCCAATTTTAACGCGCTTGGTCAATTTTAATTGATTTTAGGATTTCTAGGGTTAAAACGGTCCATGGGCCCAACAATCCAATTTCCCGGGCCCATTAAAGTGAACCACAAGGCCCTAGGGCCGGCCCGGCCCAAAACCCGCAAGCTAGGCCCGCGGTTAGGGCCGCCCGGCCCCTTAGGGCTCCCAAGCTTGGGCGGCAAGCAAGGGGGCGGTCCCTAGGGGGGCCGAACCCTTCCATGGGAGTTGTTTCCAAAACAACTCCCTTGCTTGGTGCCCAAGTTTGGTTGTTTCCTTGTTTTGGGAGAACTCCTTCTTCCCCAAGGATACCCAAACCCTAGATCTAAGATCCTAAAATTTCTCAAACTCACCAATTCATGCATCCAATGCAAAAATTGGATCTTGTTATGAGTAATTATTGACAAATTGCATCCCATGCTTGATTTGTCTTTGTTTTACGCGATAAACAATCAAATTAAGGTGTAAAACAACAAGAACGTAACACATAAACCACGTTTATGCTCTATGACCTGGCTCTGATACCACTGTTGGGTTTTGATTCATGGAACGCGCAACGGAAGCATAATCAAACATAAACCATGCAAAACCCTCCAAGGATCACAAGTCTAGAGACATAACGATAGTAAAGGTAAGAAATCATAAACACACCTTTGAGTTCTCCTTGATGACTTCAAACGCGAATAATGTCACGTTCTCTATAGTTGATCCACGCCTAGAGTTGATCCTAGATCTCCCAAACTCCTTGGTGCTAGCCCGGATTAGGAAGAGTTAGAATGAATCACGCAAAACGAGACAAAAAGAGGCTTTCGGCCGACGGGGTGAGGGCGGCGGCAAGGGGCGGCGTCGGCCCTCCTTGTTGCTTGCTCTCTCTCCTTTTTTTCTCTCCCACTCTTGTTATGTTCACTAATGAGCATAAGTTATGAGGAAGGAAGGAAGGAAGGAGGGTCCTTTATGTAGTCCAACAACTCCTTGTTAACTACCTAAATGACTTATTCTAGTCCAACTAGAATTCAATTTAGTCCCTTCCTTGCAAATTAGTCCCTACTAAGTTTGCAAGGGTTTGCAAAGTGATCCTTCTAATTAATTAATCCAATTAATTAATTCCCAAATCTAGTTCAACTCTATATAGCGTGTGACCCCATAGGTTCTATCTAGTTGGTAGCAACTATTTGCTAATATGGAGCGGTTTCTAGCAAAACATCCATTCTAGCCAACTAATAGAATAGTCATCTTGACAACCTTTGTACAAGTAATTGTCTCATCCCTTTGCCTCCATATCCGGATTGGACACGAGACATACAAGTCACACTCGTATATCCAATCCATAGTTCCTCGATCCATGGGAATAGCCTTATTCATGCAAATAACATCAATATCCTATATTGATTTATTTGAGTCTGGCCAGACATTCTATAAGCACTATCCCTCGAGTGGCCTAGGATATTTTGCTCCCGTTATGTGGGAGGGGCAAATCCTCTCTACGTCCACTACGATCTCTAAGCTTGCTTCTCATTGTATCCAGTACACGCCTTTATAACTACCCAGTTACGGTGTAGCGTTTAACGCTACCAAGATCACAATGATCCACAACTAGAATATCTAGTGACTTCAAGTTTAAGGATGACAATACCATTGCACCGCGAGAAGCACTTGTGACTCAACATAACATGTATGTAGCCTTCTCGGAGATGGGTCAATCCAGTGCAACATTCCGTAAAGCACACCTATGTGTTGGATCGTGATATCTCCATATCAATCCAACCCCATACTAGTCTATAGATGATTGTCCCATTTAATCATTATACTTGACTAGGGATACTTAAGATAAACAACACAATTGTAAATCTAAGGACTTCATTATATTAAATATCCAATAAATAATAAATGAATTTTCTAGCCACATACAAATTCATACTAAACTAGATTGCCTCTAGGGCATCTATTACACAAACGCCAGTTTGGGCGCATGGTGTACACAACTTTGACCTTTTGGGAGTGACATCCCTTTAATATGATTATGTTTTTTCCTCAAAAAAAAAAAAAAAAAAAAAAAGGAAAAACACATGAAGTAGATCTGGGTTGTAGTTTGTGTTTGGTATAAGGTTTTAACCATGGAAAACACAAACACCCAAAAACCTTCAGTTGATGATAATCAGGAGCTTTGTTGAATAGTTTTTGATAGGAGGAAATATGATTAAAAGATAATTTTGGTAGCCTATTTGTGAGAAAATTTGCTGTAACAAGGGCTTCTAGCCAAAATTTTGTTGGCATTTGTGCATTCTAATAGATGTCTATGGCTTCTTTCCACTCTCCCATTTTGTTCAGGAGTATGTGGACAATAAGATTGATGAATGGTGCCATGACTTCGGAGATAAGCAACAAACTGAGTGTTTAGAAACTCAGAACCGTTATCCCTTCTAAAAATTTTAATAGAAGTATGAAATTGTGTTTTGACATAGGCTACAAAATGAACATAAGCTGAATAAGATTGGTCTTTGGTAACAAGAGGATACATCCAAAAATACCTAGAGAAATCATCAATGAATAGAATAGAATATCTATATTTAGAACAAGATTAAAAAAGGGATGGTCCCCAAATGTCAGAATGAACAAGAGCAAATGGATGTGTAACAGTAGAATGTGAAGGAGAAAAGGTAAGCTTGTGAGCCTTGGCTACTTCACAAGCTGTACAAGCACTAGTAGAACTTAAGTGAGATATAGGAATATGTTGTTGAATTTTCTTGAGAATTGATGATGCTGGGTGACCAAGTTTTTGGTGCCACAGTGATGAGTATGAATGAGGTGTTATTGCTGCAAACACAATGTAAGGAGAGTAAGAAGAGGGTTTTGTATGGGTATGTGATTGTGAAGATAAAGGTGTAGATGATCTAACCAATGTTTTTGGGAGAGAATATAGGCCATTTTTACAGTGGCCCTGGTAGAGTAAATGCTGAGTCATCACATCTCTGATTTGAAAATCCTTAGAAGAGAAAGTAAGAGTGCAGTGATTGTCATCAGTGAATTTTGACACAGATAAAAGATTAGAAGAAATCTGTGGAACAAGGAAAATATCATGAGCTAGATTACCATGAGGTAGAGGAAGTAGACTATCTCCAATATGAGTTATAGGAAGAGTAGCACCATTATCTACTGTCACTCCATGATTACCAGAATAAGGCAATGTTGTATGCAGAGTAGTTGAATCATTAGTGACATGTGCATTTGCACCAGTGTCAAATAGCCAGTGAGATTCACCTGAATTCTCAGTAGAGTTCTGATATAAGTGTGGAGAATGTTGATGAGAAGCTCCAGAGTTGAGATGTGCTGAATGTGAAGGTGCATAGTTGTAGTAAGCTTGATACCGTGATGAAGGTGGTATGGGATTAACATTTCTTATACTTTCATACTTGTTGACATCCAAACGATACCAACAATCCAAGGCAGTGTGTTTAGCTTGGCCACAAATTTGACATGGTCCATTGAGATCTTGAGTTGCAGGAGGTAAATATCCAGGTTTTAGAGCATTGTTCCATCTGCCACCACTAGAGTTATTCCATATGCCGCCATTCCACGACCATAACCAGAGGAAACCCTTGTAAACTGTCTCCCTGACTGATATTGACCACCTCGATGTGAAGGAGCACGGCCACGACCAAAAAAGGGACGATAAGCAGTATATGCAGTATACAGATCAAGTGTTTGCGGAAATGACTCAGAGAAATTTGAAGCTGAAGAAGAGTTTCCAGCTCAAGAACTGGTAGGCATATTCAATTCCTCAGACAAAAGTAATGTGGATAGCTCATTCACAATAATTGGAGACGGACGAAGGCGAATATTTGCCTTAATAATTTCATAATTTGCAAGTAAGCCGCGATGTATGTAGAGCACTAAATCTTCTTCACTGATGTGCTCTTGAACTTGAAGTAATTTGTCAATTAAATTCTTCACAAAGTTAAGATATTCCAGCATGGATTGCGAGCCTTTCTTCAATGTATGAAGTTGTGATTTCAATTGGTGAACATGCCATCTAGATAATGAAGTGAAACGCTGGCTAAGTGTAGACCAAATCTCAAAGGCTGATGGTAGATGCACAATAATCGGCAGAACGGAGGGAGAAATTGAAGCAATAAGACATGTTTTAAGGTGTTGATCTATTTTTCGCCATTGCAGAAAATCAGGATTTGGTATTGAAGAACCAGACTCACTGGAGAGCAACGCCGGTGGCGGAGAACAAAGTAGGTGCCCGTAAAGAGAATTGGCTTGAAGTACAGCTTCAAGTTGAGCACACCAAAGCAGATAGTTCGTGTTATCTAATTTGAGTTGAATTAGAGACTTCAAATTCGCAATAAGAAAGGTGAGACCAGCAGGAAGATCCTCCATCGTTGAACTCGGCAAAACTCGATAAGAACTGGACTGAGTCAAGAAGGCGAGTTGATGAACTCGGCAAAACTCGGCAATAACTCGATGTTGTAACTCAGTGAGAGGATCAGATGAATCGACGAAGCAGACACTAAGCCATTAATGTGTCGGAGAGCAGAAATCGAGATCAGAAATCAATTTTGGAAGATGCACCGTCAATCGGAGAAGAGAGTGTAACACTGAATTGAAGATTGCAGTGATCGGAGTAAGCGAGATCCGTTAGGATCAACCAAAAATCAATCAGCGACATGCCTTTGCAGGCTCTGATACCATATGGAAACCCTAGATCCATTATCAATAATAGAAGAAGAAGAAGAACAGAGAATGAGAGGAAGAAGAAATGAAGAAGATGAAGTATTGAATTAATGAATACAGTAGCTGATACATGTATTTATACAAAACAGACTTTGCCTCCTTCTAACTACCTGATAAATTAATTACACAATGACCCCTCTACTATTATTATTCTATCAAGAATACCCTTATACACTAATACATCTCCATGTACAACTCATTTTACCGATTTTTTTTTTTTTTTTTTTTTTTTTTCGTTCAAAAAGAAGAAACGTGATTCGACGACAATCAATTCCGATCATCTTAGACATCCATCGGGGTCCCCCCCTCTCTCTGCAAAAACCATAGCAGCATCAAGTACCCCTTCCGGCGACGGATCCGAAATGAAGGAGCTGCCGCTAGGAAACCGTCACTGTTTAGTCTCTGCTCGCTGTCAAGCCTCCTCCGCAAATCGCCTCCTCTGACCGCCTCCGGTTTTCGTTGGGAGCCTTGCTCCGACCGGTCTTCTTCAGCAGATCTGGTACGCCGCCGACCGGTCTTTCCGGTAGGTGAAGTCGAGCCCCTCCTTTTCGCCTCGCTCTCCCCTCCAAGAAGGGGTCTCCACCGGACATTCCAACTACGCCCGCCGCCTCGGTGCCAAGCCAGCCAATGCAGCCGTGCCACCCCCTGTCTCTGTCCATCGCGCAGCCCACCTGACGTGCTCAGCCTTGCCGTGCTAGATCCGTTCGTCGTGCCGTCGGCCGCCACCTTCTCCAGCCGTTCTGCCTCCGCCTCCGTCATCGACTCCCTCCGCCCCCCCGCCCCTCCCAGGTTCTCCGGTGGTCCTTTTTGCTACATCCCTCAAGGGCTTCCGTAGTTCTCCTCCCTCCCCTCCCCCGATTATACGCCGGTTTTGGGAGAAGAACGACATCTCCTTGACCGGATTAGCATAGGACCCCTACCCCCTCCCCCGGGATATGATTGTTGAGGGGGGCTGCCCCACCGTCCCCGCCGTCGTGAGTTGTCCAGCTACCGGCGTCCGTGGTCACCGTTGCTGCGTCCAAAATCTAGATTTTCTTTGGGCTAGTTTCTGGTTTAGGGCATTGTAGGACAAGTTTTGGGCCTATCGGGCTTTTAGCTTAGCATTGTGGGCATATGAGGCTCTTGATGTCCGTTGTGTCAGTTTTTGTTGTTTTTGGATCCGTTATGTGGCTACCTTTGAGCTTAATCCACTAGGTTTCTAGTTGCTTTTTGAGATTTGTTTTTAAACAAGTTTTTGGTTTCTCTTTTTGGGTATGCCCCTTTTCATTATATTTACTACTTTGATGAGTGAAATCCTTTCGTTGTCGGTGAAAAAAAAATTGCAATCTGTATTCCAATGCAAGAGGCCGGAGCAGCAGATAGTATCTCTAAATGGGCAATTATGTCATTACACAACCAGATCGTACCCCAGACGACTAACACGTAGATTTTGACAAACTAATCACTGTTTTGTCTATTTCCAAAGTCAGTTTCTTGCCAGCTCTCTCCTAGTCTCTCCTATATAACCTACTTCATCAAACGTGTTGGGTTCAACAGAACAGAAAAATACCCACGAGACAGGGAGAGTCAGAGATACGATCTTTTTCTGTTGATTGCTACAGAGTAAACAAATAATGGGCTTTCTGGGTACGTTCTTGGCGATCATCGGTTTCGGCATCGGTATCCCCGTTGGACTCCTTCTGGGTTTCATCTTATTCATCTCCTCTGAGCCCACAGAGGTCAAGGTACGTAATTGCGCCTAATTATGATCACTTTTCATAATAACCTTTTTTTTTTCTTCTGGATTCCATTAAATTTTGTTGTTCTGTTTTTGCTGAATCTTAATATTCCTTTGTTTATTCGTTGATGATCTGAGCAAAGTTGTGTTTATTGATTGGGAGTTTGGGACTATCAGTTTCCAAGAACATTCATGAGACCAACCTCTTAAATCTCTGTTAATGTTCTTGTTAATGGTACTTTTGGTTTAGGGCTAGCCGGATTTGATTGAATTGGATTAAATTAGTCTGATTGAATTGCATTGGGGTAGCTAAACTATAATTAGTATCGTGTTCGGTTTTGTGTGTTAGTAATTCAATATGAAATTACAAATAGTCCAATCCAGTTAGTCCCCTCATGATACGTTTGATATTTCAGGATTAGCAGTATTAACTGGGATTGGACTAAATATAACAATCAAAGTATTAGTTAATTATGTGTTTGGTGGTTGAGTAATTGTAATACTAGTACTGAATAGTGAAAGATGGTGTTTCATACCTTATTAGTCCCCTGTTACATTGGGAGATTATATGGATTGGAGTACTATTTACACCTTAAGATTGAATTAGTAACGCACAAATTAAACACAGTATTAATACAGCTAATCCAATCAATCATATCCAACCAATGCAATTTAGTCCACTCCGGCTAGTCCGGGAAACCAAACGCGCCTTATTTATGATATGAAATACCATCTTTTCACTGTTAGTACCGGTTTGAAGTTAGTCTTAGTCCAATCCTACTTGATATGACTAATACTGAAAAGCAGAACGTACCATTACAGTATAAAGCAAGCCATGAGAATGTTGTTAGTAACAGTAGTTCATTGAGCCTATATTATGTGCAGGATCCAGTGATTAGGCCTATTGGAGAGTACGACTCGACCTCCTTGCTTGATCTTCTTCCCGAAATCCCTATTTGGGTCAAGAATCCAGAATACGACCGAGTAAGCACTAGCCCTTTTCTCTTCCCTAAAATCTCGACCTTCAGTTCCAAACACTACTGAATTCGTCAGCAAAAAATGTGCAGGTTGATTGGTGGAACAAGTTTATTCACGATATGTGGCCTTACCTTGGAAAGGTAAAACACCATTCCTCGAACAATTTCACCTATTTTCACACATTCTTCTCCAATCCTGACTTGGTTTCATCTTTACATAGGCGATATCTCGACGAATCCAAATTGCAACAGAGCCTATAATTGCAGAATATGCCGGAAAGTTTCTAATAAAATGTATAAGTTTCGAGAGTGTCAGCCTTGGCACAATTCCTCCTGCTATTCACGGTAAGAATATATCGTTTTTAGTACTAATTTCACCACCTCAAGCTGTTATGATGCATATGAAATCTGATTTCAGGTATCAAAGTATACGATTCTTGCGGAGAGCTGGTTTTCGAGCCTTCTGTCAAATGGGCTGGTAATCCAAACATTACATTGGTGGTGAAACTGCTGTTCCTGCGAGTCACAATACAGGTTCACAATCAAACATTAAAAATCCTATGTTTTTGCAAGAGACCAATGTCTAACTTTGCTCACTCTCTCAGTTGATAGATGTACATATAATAGCCGAGCCAAGAATAACTTTGAGACCGTTTGTCCCAACCTTCCCATGTTTCGCGACCATCTTGGTGTCATTATTGGAAAAGGTAGAATTCTCTCATCTATCAACATACTTCTTCACATGAAATCTATAACATTCTAACACCAAACAGTTAATAGCCATATGTAGATTTCGGGTTGAAAATCTTGGGCGGTGATGTTATGGCAATTCCTGGCGTCTATCAATATATTCAGGTATTGTCTCCAACATTTTACATTGTATCTAACGGTTGATCTCACATCCGTAACAGCATTAACTAGCATAAAAAATCTTCATCGCGACAGGAATTCATAAGAAAACAGGTTGCTAGCCTTTATCTCTGGCCACAGGCTCTAGAAATCCCCATCCTAGACATTGCACAGTAAGTCTCAGATAATGCAATCTTCTGCTAGCAAGACATTGTGATAATAAGTTTCGTTCTTGAGCTTTAAGTTGAAGAATTTTTTTCGTGAATGGCAGAGGAGCGGCTAAGAGGCCAGTTGGCATACTGCACGTGAAGGTTCTACGTGCACGAAACCTCTTGAAGAAGGACATCATAGGATCATCAGATCCTTATGTGAAACTGAGTTTGAGCGGAGAGAGGCTCCCGACTAAGAAGAGTTCTGTTAAAATGAATAATCTGAACCCTGAATGGAACGAAGACTTCAAACTTCTCGTGAAGGACCCCCAATCTCAAGTGCTTGAGTTGCATCTCTACGACTGGGAAAAGGTATCAAATGTTTTCATTTGTTAGCGATTCATTTGCTTGAACTCAGTAATATGACGCAGTCTAGAAGCAGAAAGAAATTCAAAAGATGTACTTTGATTGATAAAAGAGATCTCAAAAAGCTGAGAGACTCTAAATAATAATTCATAAGGGAAAATTTGAAATTGTCAATAGGCTACACGTTGCTTAAATATCAGAAAAACCCTAATTACTGCTAAAAGTAGTTAAGGTAAAAATGTTTGAGATTTTAAGACAGTCCCAATTTGTGGAATCCCAAAAGGAGTAGTGAATCTCGAGTTATTACTCTATAAAGTCTAACCATAAAGAAAATTGAAAATTGTAATTTGACACCCTAAACAATGCCGGATCGCCGGAAATGGGCGATTTGTCTAGCGATCTGCATTATATGGGGGTGTACCCACCGTCAACGAGGCAAAGTTGGTCCCGTGTCAAACTAATGGTTTGTATTGGATTTTGAAAATTTGATTATGCAGTTTAAGCCACACGACAAACTCGGGATGCAAGTAATCCCATTGAAGTCGCTTGCACCTAAAGTGAGAAAGGGGTTTACGCTTGATTTGCTCCACACTGCAAATCCTAACGATTACCATAACAAGAAGCGACGAGGACAAATCATGGTGGAGCTGAATTTCATCCCGTTCAGAGAAGACAATGAAATGTTCGATAAACCCATCGAGAGACATGAAAACATAAGCAAAGAAGTTGAAGAAACGTCGTTCTCACGAGCAGGTTTGCTCTTAGTCACAGTCATTGGGGCTGAGGATGTCGAGGGAAAGAGTCATAACAATCCCTATGCCTTGATCTTATTCCAGGGGGAGCAGAAGAAAACCAAGGTGCATTGCTAAACTCCTTCTTTTTGCTGATAGAGAAATGCTAGGGATCCAACAAGTATCTCCCATTCATCTTCCACCTTCCTTCCCCACAGATGCAGTCCTGCCAAATGAGTATTTATGTTGCGAATTTTACATTTGGGTGGGAGATGAGTGTGAGATATTAGTGAGTCCCTGCATTTCTCTTGCTGATATTGTAAAGCCAAAGACTAAATATGTGAACTGACGCCGTTCTTCTCATCTAGCTTATACATAAAAGTAGAGATCCTATTTGGAATGAGGAGTTCCAGTTTATGTTGGAAGATGTTCCTTTAAGGGAGAAAGTTCATATCGAAGTCAAAAGCAAGCGAAGACGCGTTATGTTTCAATCAAAGGTTGATTCTCCATGTCTTTTTCTCGAATCATCACTTCTTATAATTTCACACAAAATCTGAAAAAAATTGCATTTTGTTTTTGTTTTTGTGCAGGAATCGTTAGGCTACGTCGAGATCAACCTGATTGATGTAATCAACAACGGGCGTATACATGACAAGTATCATCTTATTAATTCAAGAAACGGGAAAATACACATTGATATACGGTGGAAAGTGATCTGAGTAATTCCTCTCAGACTCCATAGTTAACAAAAATGGTTTTTAGTTTTGTTAGCGCCCATTCAAATTCTTTGCCGATTCTTTGATGATGATTTTATTTTTTCCTTGTTAACAATTCTGTATATAATACTTATTAGGAATGTTTCTCAGATACCAGTTGATTTTAAATAAGAAAGTGTTGAAATTTGCTTACCGGATGTTGTAAAGCTTTATGATGGATGAGTAAATAGATCATTTAGTCAATTTGGTGGAACACCTTTTAAACGGACATTTGAAGGTGTTCCACGAAAGTCCTAGTCCTCAGTGAAAATTCCAGCATCTAAGTAGGATGACTTGATGATTTTGTGCTCACTTTTTTTAAATTTCAGGACACTTACACCCTTAATTATGTCATAGTATACTTTAAGATATCGAATTCAGCCCTGAAACTACTATAGAGAGACTAACAAACGTCCTTAGACTAACGACGTCACAGTTATGAGTGTAAATGTCATGAAATATGATAGATAGAAGGGGTGAAAATGCCATTTCTTGAACCGAGGGGGGAGGGGGGTAAAGTGTCTTTTCCTCAAACGTCAGGACACTTACACCTTTGATGTTCTATAAACTTATTAGACCGAATTTGGCTCCGAAACTACATTAGAGACAAGGATGGCAACGGATCGGATTCGGATCGGATCCACCTATATCCATATCTGAATCTGATCAAAATAAGTTGATCCATATTCGATCCAAATCCGACCGGATCTGAAATAGATACGGATCGAATCCCGACCGAATTTAATTTGCAGTATTCGTATTCGATCCAACAATTCAAATAATCTAGAAACGGATCTGATCCGGATCCAGATTCGGATCCTAAGCAATTTTTTTTTACTTCTCATAAAAATACGCAAAAAATTCAAAGAAATACGTAAAAAACGCCACCAACAAAATAAAAATATGCCTAAAGAAGTAAAAATACGCTAAAACATATTTTACCAATATGACAAACGTAAATCTATCAAGAAATATAAGCAAGCTATTCAAAAAAAGAAGGCACCAATAATGTCTAAATTGTCTGCAAATTCAATCAAAACAACACCAACATTGTCCATAACCATAGTAGAATATTTTCTTTAAGCCTGAAAACATAAAGTGTAGTGAATTGTGTAATCTATTTATACATATGCAGGTAAAAATATAAATTTTTTATAACTATAAGGGTATTTTCATAAGACTATGTGTGCTCGGATCCTCTCAGGTCGGATATCCTAATATATTAGGATCGAATCCGGATACGGATCGAATTTTGATTTTTGATATTCATATCCGATCAATTTTGAAATGGATCAGATTCGGACTTGATCCATTCGGATCGAATCACTCGGATTTCGGATCGGATCGAACCGCATTTTCATCCCTAATTAGAGACGGACAAACTTCCCCAGACGATATCACAATAACAAGTAAAATAGGATAGACAGAAGGGGTAAAAATGTCATTTCGTGAACTGGGAGGGGTAAAATGGCTTTTCATCAAACTTGAGAGGTAAAAATGTATTTTACCGTTTTTACTATTACGAGTTTGATGTTTTGTAAACCTGCTTTCTTCCTTTCCCCTCTAAACCCTAATTCTGCACTGTCCTTCCCTTCTCTAAACCCACCGCTGCAAACAGTAACCTCCCCCATGGAACTCTGATCTGCTTTTCAAACCACAACCTCTCTTCTTCATCGATTCTCTCCACACCCACCACCAAATCAATTCCAAATCACCCAGAAATGGCCTTCACGACTCTCTCGAAGCTACGGCAATTGAAGCCCCAGATTCAATCTGGCTTCCCAAGAATCCCCAACCCCATAGCCCCGAAATCCGCTTATTTCTGCTCGTTATCGTCACCGGACCCCCAAATCGACGGCGGCGATCCATCTCCGGTCGCGGAGTCCCCTGTTCAGAAGAATCAGAGAACTCTAAAAGGTAACAATCGAAGCTCTGAAAAAATTGAAGACACTATTTGCCGCATGATGGCCAATCGCCAATGGACCACTCGTTTACAGCATTCAATTAGGAACTTAGTCCCTGTGTTTGACCATTCACTTGTTTACAATGTTCTTCACGCTTGCAAGGACCCAGAACAGGCTCTCCAGTTCTTCAGGTGGGTTGAGCGTTCTGGGTTGTTGCAGCATGATAAAGAGAGCCATAAGAAGATTATTGAGATTTTGACTAAAGTTTCGAAGCTCAACCATGCCCGGTGTATCCTCTTGGATATGCCGAAGAAGGGCGTTGAATGGGATGAGGAGATGTTTGTGATGTTGATTGATGGGTATGGGAAGGCAGGCATTGTTCAGGAGAGTGTGAGGGTGTTTCAGAAAATGGGGGAATTGGGTGTTGAGAGGACGTTGAAGTCGTATAATGCGCTGTTTAAGGTGATGATGAGGCGAGGTCGGTATATGATGTCGAAAAGGTATTTTAACAAGATGTTGAGTGAAGGGGTAACTCCGACTTTGCAGACGTATAATGTTATGATATGGGGTTTCTTCCTTTCGTCGAGAGTTGAGACTGCGAAGCGGTTCTTTGAAGACATGAAGGAACGGAAGATTTCGCCGGATGTCGTTACTTACAATACTATGATTAACGGGTTCAATCGGGTTAAGAAAATGGAGGAGGCGGAGAAGATGTTTGTGGAGATGAAGGGAAGGAACATTGCGCCGACTGTTATTAGCTATACTACTATGATTAAAGGGTATGTTTCGGTTGGGAGAGTTGATGATGCTTTGAGATTGCTTGAAGAAATGAAAGGTTTTGGCATTAGGCCTAATGATGTTACATTTTCTACATTGTTACCTGGGCTTTGTGATGCTGAAAAGATGGAAGAAGCAGGAAAGGTTGTGAAGGAGATGGTCGGCAAACGTATGGCCCCCAAGGATAATTCAATTTTCTTAAAGTTGATATCTGGGCAGTGCAAGGCGAACAATCTGGATGCAGCTTCAGATGCACTCAAGGCTATGAATCGGCTTGACATTCCTGCAGAACCAGGGCACTATGGCATCTTAATCGAGAACTTCTGCAAGGCTGGGGTACACGATCAGGCTGTTAACTTGTTGGATCAGCTTATCGAGAAGGAAATCATCTTGAACCCCCAAAGCACTCTGGAGATGGAATCTAGTTCATACAATCCGATGATTATGTATCTTTGCGAAAACGGCCAGACTGCAAAAGCTGAAACATTCTTCAGGCATTTGATGAAAAAGGGTGTCCTGGATTCCGCCGCCTTCAATAGTCTTATTTGTGGTCATTCGTCAGAAGGGAACCCTGAATTGGCTTTTGAACTTCTGAAGATAATGACTAGAAGAAAGGTTTCTATAGAAGAAATTGCATACAGGTCACTTGTGGAGAGTTATTTGAAGAGAGGTGAACCTGCAGATGCTAAGACTGTGTTTGATAGTATGATCGAAGAAGGGCACTCCCCGGATTCATCGCTCTACAGATCAGTAATGGAGAGCCTATTCGAAGATGGAAGAGTTCAAACAGCAAGCCGTGTGATGAAGACTATGGTTGAAAAGGGAATTAAGGAGAACACTGACTTGGTTACTAAGATCCTGGAAGCTCTTCTAATGAGGGGTCATGTTGAGGAAGCCCTTGGAAGGATTGAACTACTACTTCAAAATGGCTGGGCGCCTGATCTTGATAATCTCTTGAATGTCCTTTGCGAGAAAGGAAAAACAATTGCTGCGCTGAAGTTGTTAGATTTCGGTTTGGAGAGGGACTGTAACGTAGACTTCTCAAGCTATGATAAGGTTTTGGATACTCTTCTGAAAGCTGGGAAGACCCTTAATGCATATTCAATTTTGTGTAAGATAATGGAGAAAGGAGGAGTCACTGACCATAGTAGCTGTGAGGGCCTTATTAAGAGTCTCAACAAGGAAGGGAATACAAAGCAAGCAGATATCCTCTCAAGGCTAATGCTAGGAGGAGACAAAGCTGCTGGGAGCAAGAAAGGGAAGAAAAAGGCACCCATTGCCTCTTGATTTTGTTGTTTCTTCTCTTCACCCTTGTCAGGTCAAACTTTTTAGTTCAATTTTCTGAGTACTCAGATTGTTGCTTTCTAGCTAATAATTTTCCAGGAATTAAATCTTTTGTCCTGTGCTGGATTGAGGCTGGTCTTTTACCTTTCCTTGTGTAAGGAAATTTATTTAAGTTAGGATTACAAGCTGATGAGTTTTGATCCTTCTAAGAAACACTAGAGTGGTGTTCTGTCTATTAGCATCTTCTCGTCATGTATGTTTTGCTTTTATGCTGTCAGCCCTTGTTGTGGGTAACTAATGGAGAAAAAATCATTTTTTCAGTTATTCGAACTTTGAAGTAGTCATTTAGTTGTGTTGCAGTATTTGTGTTCAGTTGGAGAAGAGGGGTTGCTACTTGCTAGCAATCTGCCGATTCTTCACAATGACTTTCTCCCTTTATAAATTTTATTTGTACTGATAGCATTTGTTAAAACGATGATTGCACGATGCAAAGTCTCCGAGCAAGTGTAACTGATGCGCTACGGGTAGAACCAAAAACACTCTTGTGAATGTCAAATTTCAATGCAACGTCAATAGTGCAACCCTTGCTGGATTAATCGAGCAAGCCGGAAAAGTCGAGATGGTTGAGGTATTCCTACTTCTGATATGTTAATTGGATTTCTGATATCTCCAACAAATAAATGTCACTGCATATATTTTTAAGTTTTGTGCATTTCAGTTGGCTTAGATTCTGTTCTGGGTTCTGGTTTCGAAGAATTACAACAAAATAGAAACTAAAATTTTGAGATGATTTGTCAAATTCATTCACCAGTTCGACTGACTATGCACGTTATTAATGACAAGATTACTGGAGTAAAGGGTTTGGTTTTGTGACAATGTCTACCTAGAGGAGGCCGAGGCCGCTGCTCAGCAATTGAACAGCTATGTAAGCTTATACATTTTCGTATTTTCATGCAGTCAATTCTGTATTCTGAATTATTCCACTTGGTTGGCACATTTCAGTTTCTTCATATATCTGCATGAAAAAGGGTATAACAATGATGATTTTATTTGAATGAAAGAGCTCTCAACGAAAAGATCTTTGTATGCTAAATCAACTATGGTTGACAGGAGCTTGAGGTCCGGACACTGAGAGTGAACTACGGGCCTCCTCCTCCAAAGGACGAGTCTTCATTCAGGGCGCCTCGCGGTGGAGGAAGTTTCATGTTTGAACAACAATAACAGGATTCATGTGGGAAAACTTGCCTTGGGTGTTGATGATTTAGCCCTTACAAGCTTGTTTAGCGAATAAGGGAAAGTTCTGGTAGATCAAGGGGTTTTGGGTTTGTTACCCTACAGTTCTGCTGAGGAGGTCAAGAATGTTATTCAAACATTGGATGGCGCTGTAAGTATAAACTACATTTTCTTTCCTCATGTCATCTTGTTGCTGTTCCAAGTTCGCATGAATATCTTTTACTTTCCTCATGTCGTAACCCCATATTGGTTTCCTCGAGTCCTTTGCAATCTGGTGAGATGCATATTTTGGATAGTAAGCAATTTGGTCCAATATTTCAGAAATTGAAGTAGAATCTTGGAAAATAGAACCAGTCACCTGTAAGGATCTGACCAAATCAACTGTTTCCTTTCACATCCAGATAGTAACAGAACCTATGTATGCAGATCATACTTTTTATAGTCAGCTAGCACTTGTAAGCTGCACATTAATAATTACAGTATAAGCTACTTATCCTTGCTTCCTCGTCTCGGTATTGTGTTGACTTCTTATTTTGGTCTCGAGCTAATTCTAGGAGAATCTAGGGCGATGATCGGAAATAAGATTTTGGTACTAGAGTGACTTAAGAGGTTTCATGAATACACCTGCACTGCACAATCCTTAGAAAAATGGAGCAAAACTTTCTTGACTGTTTTCTGAAGAAATGATGATGTATTTCTCTGCGCTTCATCCTTGCTAGTAACATAGAATTTGTAGCAGACGAGCAAGCTGAGACTACATTATTGCCACACGAGATCGGGCGCTCACTTGGTTTCAGATGTAGCAACATGAGAAAAATAGGCATCCAACTACCGTTGTGTGCTTCCATAGATAATTTTTTATCTGAAGTAGTTAAGGGAGTTTTTGTAGCTGCAGGATTTTTGTCATACTTAGTTTGGTTAAGCTGATACCTTTAAAGCTTTTAGAATGAACTTCTACACCCCAAAGGTAGAAAAACAGACCACGAATATTCGCAGAAGTAACTTGTTTAATGTTCTGCACGAGCTGAACAGAAATGTTGTAAGAAGTTTCTGGCTGTAGGAAATTATGCACATAAAGTAATGCTTCTAATACCTTCGGGATCTGGAAGTAGACTGCACATATTGGAATGTATCTGCATTGCTAACCCCAAAAGTAGAGAAATTTACCATGATTCTGGACAATAATAACTTGAATAATGTTCCGTATTAGCTGAGAAGTAAGGTCATAAGAGCTACGAGGCACTGGAACGTCATGCATGTAGAGTTATAAGCTATGTTACACGGACTTGGGTGCGGGTGTCGGATCTGATACGGATCCCTTAAAAGTAGGATACGTCGACTCGGCTAAAAAGTATCCAGATTTTGGACACGGGTGCGGGGATATGGTAGAAAAATAATTGTTTCAAAATATTTTTCTAAAATGACATACATGAGAATGCAGAAATTACAAAATTGCAATATGTTTAGGCAGTTTTTAGTGTAAAAAACTGTTATATAGCTACACTACAAGGAATATATTGAAATTTAGTGCAAAAACTGATTCTTCTTTTGAAGGTCTGCTGAAAATAACTGAAATATTACTAAACCCGTGGCCCAGTCCAGTGTTTTGAGTAAGTGTCTTGTAGTCAAAGCGTCCGGAGGAATCCAGCCACACCCGCCACACATCCCATACCCACACCCATGTCGGATCGTATCGACACGGGTACGGTCGCGATTTAGAAGAGTCCGGGTAACGTAGGTTATAAGTTGAAAACACATTAGGACCTGGAAGTAGACCTGCGCGGGCAAGAAGGTAACTGCATTGCCGATAGCGAATCATTGTTTCTGAAGAGAGTTGAAATGTAGCTTACTTGGCACCAAACCCTTGGGGCATGCTTCAAACCTTAAAAATCTCCTTGCACACATAAGTGAAAAAGTTTAATCAGCAAACCCCCCCAGACTCATCCACGTTCAATTTTTCTTCTAGAGGCCCTTTTAAGAACTAAGAGTGATTAAGTACGTGAAGTTGCCTGATAGACGACTCAAAAGTAGAGCTGTAGTAAGAACTAAGAATGATTAAGTACGTCAAGTTCGGTTCTGGTTATTGCTTGTCTTCGACCGGTTTTGTTAGTTTTCTTTTAATTTTATTTTTGCTTTTTAGTATGAAATTTTCGGTTAAACCGACCGGTTCTGGTTCCTGGTGAACTCGGTTCAGTTTCGGTTCCGGGTGCGGTTACTTATACCTATGACCGAACCGGGACCGGTAAATTCAGTTCGGTTTGCAGTTACTAGATTTCGGTTAATTCGGGTCGGTTTTAACCGGTACCGGCCAGTTAACTGACCCGAAGTGCAGCTCTACTCAAAAGTGAGATGCATAGACAATCGTGAAGAACTGCTAGTCTGCTATACCATGCGAAAGCTCTTTGTATAATTTGTTCCATTCTCTTGAAGATAGCCTTTTGCTTGCATATATCTAAAAACCAAGTCATCTGAATATGATTAGGTTCTACAGACCCATTTGCATCAGAAAAAAGTATTTGGCAAGTTGGCAAGTTGCCATAGCCTGTTGCGGCACCTTATATTCTATTGGTTATAGTGACTAGTGGGCTGGCCGGGTTGGCGGTTCGCGCATAAAACTGCGGTTTTGACCGGTTTTCTGCAGGGCTGGTACAACAAGCGAAGTGGACCGTTCAAGCACCGGCTCACTGGTACGAGCGGTTGAACCGGCCTGTCCGTTCTGGTTTTTTAAACTATAATCTCTAGTATTATTATGTAAATGTTAGTTAAATGGCCATTCTTGTAGATGTAATGTAAATACAATATTATTTAAATGAAATATGAAAAGAGGAGATAGATAGACGTTTAAAATTTAGCTATCCATTTTCTGCCATTTAAATGTAGAGAGCGAAGTATAGAGCCTATAATAGACATTTTTAAAAAGCGTCTAACTATAACCGCAATTAAATTTAGCTATCCATTTTGCTAGTAATGATTTTTAAAAAATAAATAAAGAGCGAAGTATAGAGCCTATAATAGACATTTTTTCACCCTTGTAACTAATATTCTAACTATAACGCAATTGAATTATATATTGGAGATGCGCTGAGGGTTCCCTAACATAAAATGCACTTGACAGTTAAGAAGTAGGGATACGTACGGGTGTCGGATACGTACTGGAACTGACACGGGCCATTTTCTAAAAAAAATATGATACGGCACGGCAGGGATACGTGAAATTTATAATGTTGTGTGTGTGTGTGTGTGTGTGTGTATATATTTCAAATTATATCATATATATTATATCTACTTTCTCCTAATCACATTTGAACCCATTTGAAGTCGAATATTTCATAAAACAACCCTTGTGGAAGTCTAATAAACACAAAGGGGCGACTGTCATGTCTCATCAATTGTCCTTGACATGCCCCGTAAGTGTCCCCCAAGTGTCTAATCGAATAAATTCTCTAAAATACCCGGACACGCCAGCTGGAGTGTCGCCCGAGTGTCCAAAGTGTCCCACGGACACGGTCCCTATTTTGGAGTGTCCTTGCATCCTAGCTTGACAGGTTATGACGCCGACGCTGTTCAAACTTTATCACAACCCTAGGATTGAAGTGGATCTAGTGTTCCAGATTTACGCTGGCCAAATGAACCGAAGCCAACCACAAAACAGAACTGGCAAGTTCAGAGGTCGTCGTCTTCTTCGGCCTCGACCTATACAGCACTCGGGTGCTTTGCATATTTTTAAGAGTCAGGGTAACATATGTTCGAAGTAAAACTGGATATTTTAGTTTCTGGTGAATGTGGACATGTCCTGCTTGATTTGATAATCAATTGGATTTTTTTTTAAATATGTTTTGACATTTAACCTTGTGCTGTAGGATCTAAATGGAAGGCGATCCGAGTAAACGTAGCTGAAGCTAGGGCAAAAGCGTCAATTTTAGTTGCGGATTCGCTTGGACTTATTATCATTTACCACTCAAAAGAATACTACGTCACTGCCTCACAGGTACAAAGTTAATGCAGATTACAAGGATATCCGGAATTATCCTCCATCATCTGAACTCTGTTATGTGCTAGACACTGTTCATTTAAGCAGGAACATTTTCTTTTCATCTTATGGATTTTAAGCATTGAATGAAACTAAATGGCTATAATTTACTTGTCTTACGGGTTTAAGGGGTCTCTGGGTTCTGTTTCTAATCGGCTCAATGACACTCACTGATCCATGAACTAGGATAGGGTCCTCCCATCCTGCGAATGTAAGTACCGATATTCTTTGAGTGTGTTAACATTATATGTTCAGAGCAGGACCAAATCACTTATTTGAAAATTCAGACTTAAATGACTTTCAATGATTTTGACATGTCGGGGACCAAGAAGTACTTAATTTGCCAAGGACTTGCATAAATAAATCTTATTAAACAACACGATTAATTTGTTACCTACATAAATATATAGATAATTCCCTGCATATATGTTGTTACTCTTACCAACCCGAACTTTAGCAGAGAATGAATACACACATACACGCACACATATCCCTGTAGTAGCTAGCTTGGGTATTTGTCTCTCAAGTTTCCTGATCACAGTTTGGAGAGACTCATGAGTGGATGGAACGATGCATGTTGGAGAAATTCTTGATTGCTCTCAAACGAGGCCACTTCTTGCTCTCCAGCAAAATTCAGATGAGCTTCAATTCCGTCACCGTCTGCTGAATCCAGTAAAAGCATTTGATTTGGAGTATATGTGGTAGGAACAACTGTCAACCAAGTTGGCTTTCCCCAACCGAAATCTGCCTCATAAAGTGGGAATTTGCAACCGCTGCTTACGAAATGCAAATTCAGGTCGTCACTCGCCCATAAACTCTGGAACTTTCTGGCATTTAGTAATAAGTTGGCAGCATCACCTTTGGCACCACCCCGTTTAATCCAGCTGATAGCTCGAGGGTCACTCATGCTGCTCCGAGAACTCTCAACGATCGCACGCATGTCTTGTGTAGTTTCGTAGTCCATGGCATGACCAACCACAAAAGTAAGTAAATTCCCAAACGAATGTTCAGATAAAGGAGGCACGGTTATTGGACGAATGTTGCGAACCCAAACGAAAAGAGTTTTCCTCCTTTCCATGCCCATTTGTAGTTTGGTAGTGGTCCAACATTTGCAGATTAGAGCCGTCACGGCCTCGACTCTGCTCGGACTCGGTACGCTCTTGGTAGCTGATTTAGCCTTGAGGGCAGTTATACTTGATGAGCTGAACATGTACCTGTTGTATAAAAATTCCATATATTATTTTTGTGCGACTAATTTTAAATACAACTCTTCATCAAGCATTTTCTTGTCTCAAATAGTTGTAACTTCTACGTAAAAGTTGTGTCTTTTGGTCTTGTCTTTCTCGGAGAGGTGCTTCAAGCACCCTTTGGTTTCTATAAATACACGTGTGTTTTTGGTGTCAAAATTAAGTTTTCAATTTCATGTCTCTCTTTTCATATCACATTATTTCATATCTGGGTTGGGTTCTAGTTTAGGAGAAGACGAGAAGTGAATATTGTTCTTCTCCACCGCTGTAAGTATTGCATCAATGGATAGCGTTTCCGTGTAGCAATTTCGCAACGTATAGTGGGGAAAATTACTATCATAAAGAGAGGTCCTGGACCGCCTTAACCTACACAAATAATCTCCTCATGTCCTAAAATTCGATAAGGTTTTCTATGTCCTTTTTTGAAATTGTTTACTTTTTGCTGAGTTCATCAATCCAAATTGTGTTACTAACATATTTTCTGAAATTGTTTATTTTTAGTGGATTTTACACAACAGTACCTTCTCGCGATACCATCCTCCACCAACTCTGATTTCCGAGATCCATCAAGGAGTAGTTGTAGAAGATGCGGATCCGTTAATGGTGGGAAAAGAGACGATGCCACAGTCAGTTCTGGAAGAAGCACAGGCAATGTTCCAGATACTGCTAAACTGGCCCAAGCACTGACAAACGAGCTAGTGGTTGCAGCATCAGCGAGCTTGTGAGAAATGGAAACCAGCATAGCCACTGCACCGCACTCAAACAACGTTGTCTGGATGATCAAAGGGGTAGTAGTATTCACCTGAGGAGCAAACTTGCGCAGAATCTTAAAGATGTTTTGTTGTTTAAGAAGGTGAGATAAGGTGCAGTTAACTCGTGCTTCGATGAACTCGGCTCCTTGGTCGTTGCAGTCCACTGACGTGTTATCATCTTTGATTCTACCGGCTAGGGGATAGAAATGGGCGAGGACTTTCGATAATGACTCTTTCAAGATGACGAGAGATTTATCTTCTCCTCTCGTGGCAGAGTAGAAATAGACCACCCAGGAATGGTCTAAGGGAGCGCACTGGTCCAAGAAAGAAAGCTTGAAGGTTCGAAGGTGATGCGGAGTTGGAGAAGATGGCTTTATGGTTTCTCTTGAGATGACCTCAACTCTCATCGTCTCCATTTTCTCATACGGTCAGCCAAACCTCAGTGACTCTTTTATTTTATTTGCCAATTTACTGGATCAAACATAAGTCAATTATATTTATAGTTGTTGGTGAACCATATGTACACTAACAACTATATGCCCGCCCATATGTACACGGCTTAAATTACATTTACTCTGGCCTCCGAAAGATATGCGCATTCTTCGAGTGGAAGAAGAGAAAAAGAAAGGTACACACATTGTAGACTGGACTTTTGTAACGTAGTGTCGCCAAGTAAAATTTATCTAGATCCATAAAGTTTTCTGAATAGAGAACAATCAAATACCACGACGTAAATATTTAACTGCATCAGTTAGACGTGAAAGTATTTGAATATACTTGCGGGGGATACTAACTTTAAATCAACATAAGGAAACATACTTATATGGGAATAGTAGTAGGAAGAAAGCAAATGGCAAATACTTATGGGGGAAAGTAGAAGGAGGGACGAAAGGTTGTCACTGAGTTTTAGTTTCCGAATTCATTGTGTTGCAGCTACTTGTGGATAGTGTTGTGTGACGGGATGATGACAGAGATGTTCTTGATGACAACTAGTACATGCTCCGGTGATTCAAGAGTACGAGTACACATGCAGAATGGTAGAAATAGGGGATGAAAATAAGTCAAGTGTGATAAGAGAAAGAGAACTTGTTATGATTATGGTCCGTAATGAATTCGAAGAACCTCTATGAAGAGGCTAAGCCCAATATATGTTCATGCCCAGTAGCAACGATCATGGAGGTGTTTCGACTTTAGCACAACCCCATTATGAGCATTATGTTAGCCGTTACGGATATCTTAACAGTCGTTACTGGATCCGCATATATAGAATTTATCAAGTCTCCCTTATAGCACACATGGGTCACATGTGAGACAGCAACTAGCTGCGACGAGCCTTAATTATCTTAGCATCCAAACCACGCGATTCCCTGTTTTAAATGCGAGAAACTGTCTCGAAATCCTTATATGCTGATATGACATGATCTGGTGCGCATGCTGAGGGATGCTAAGTGGTCATGTGGCTGTAGACCTGGACTATCATTTGGACTATCCACATTACCTCTCACAATATGAGGATTTACTTAATATGGAGCATTTCTTATTTTCTTTTGATATTTTCGTATTACAACCAATGACATCAATTACATTTCAGCCTTCGAATGTACGTCCACTTCTTGCTGGAAATTTTCCTTGATTGCCTCCATCGCCGCTAGGGTTTCGTCACTCGGCATAGCCACTTGTGTTTTTAAAAGTTTTTATTTTGAAGTCATTATTTCCATTTCGATGTTTAGTTATTTGTTTTGAGAATCTAATTATGTGTTTTATATAGTTTTATAGCTAGTTTTTATTTTTTATTTTTTAAAGTTAATCCATTGGATTAAGAAAGGAGATGGCCATTAAACCGGCCCATTGCCTCTGTGAAAATAATATCGATAGCCCAGGCTGGAGGAGTCCCGCCCATAACAAACTTTGGTTTAACCCAAGGCCCAACCCGAATTTAGCCGTCCGATCCGCTAAGATGTTCCATTTGTGCGGAATGTAGACCACCACGTATCTTTCCGTCTGCTCGAGGAGGCCAATACATTCTTGGTATTTATCCATTATTTTAATTTTCTTTCATATTAAGAATTTTTTTTCGGCAAACAGATTAAGTAAAATTAGCACAAGAAAGACCGAAAATTACAATAATGACATTTATGTAAATAACAACTTTTAGACTCTCTAAGTTGTGGAGGTAAGAGATGCTTTAAGCTTTAAAATGTACTAAATGTTATTACGAACCACTCATTGCCCCCATAGGGTATACGCGTTACAACTGACAGTACATTGTAATGCAATAACAACAAATCACACGCACTCACAAGTCTCACACACATCAATAATAGTAATTATAATGACGATCGCTGTCCACGAATGCTCTTTCCACGCATGAACTTGACCAAGTCGTCAACGTAGAGATCATGGAGTTTGCGGTCTCTAATTATGTTGGAAATCTCTTTAGCGCGACGACTCCTCATTGTCTTCGCTTCTTCTCCTCCCTCGGATTCGACAGGTATCATGACCTGCTTCAAAGACTTAACAATATCCTTCCTGGTAAACAACCCGTCCATTTCATTTCTGTCCACTTCAATCGCCAAACCCTTCTCCACCAATAACCTCGTGTTTAAAGGCTGATCAACGGAAATCGGAAGAATAACAAGGGAATGTCCCAAGAGCAGCGCTTCAATGACTGACCCCCAACCGCCGTGGGACAAGAAACTCCCGACTGCAGGGTGTGCCGAAATCTCCCACTGCGGGACCCACCCGAAACACACCTTCCCACGACTCGCTGTGCGGTCAAGGAATCCACAAGGTAAGATGGCGTCGCTGCTTATGATGTCATAATTTCTTAGTATCCAAAGGAATGACACTTTCGATTCTTCTAGGCCGTGTGCTACTTCTAAATATTCGTTTGTTTTCATGTCGAATTGGCTTCCAAACGCGACAAAAACTACGGATTTTGGCTTCTGAGAGTCAAGCCAAGCAAAGATGTTAGCAAAATGTGGCTGGCCTCCTAATAGAGGAGGAGGAGGAGGAGGAAGAAAGCCCACAGGAATCAAAACTTTACCGGGAACCATCTCCGACAGTACACTCAAGTAGTCACCTTCGAGCTCTCTACAAGTACGTATGGCGATGGCTTGCGATGTTCGAGCAAATTTTGTGATTTTGAAAACTGAGGATAAGGGATGCGAATTGTTTTCTGCCCCCCACTTCTGTAAAGAGTCCATTAATTCAAAAGGACGGAAGGCTACTTTTGACGGGAAAGTTACCTGAGGAGGCGGTGAAGTCAAGTTCTGTAGTGTGATATTCTTCTTCTTGTTCTTGTAGTTGTTTTGGACATGATTCTGGAAGAGTGAAGTAATAACAACAGAGAAAGCTGCGGACGTAGTTATAAAGCTCATGAGACAAATATTAAATTCTTGAGAAACGCTGACGGCCCAGTCTGTAAAGACGTCGATGATGAGCCAATCGGGATTGTTTTCAACGACAAACTTTCTGAAAGGTTGTTGGAGAAGATCATACGCTTTCGTCAAGTCCAACCACCTATTCTCTTCTGGAATGTCCGTCGTGGCTTCTGCTCCTTCTGGTAAGGGGTTTTCCAGCAGCTGTGGCATTGGCAGTTCAACAAAATTTACGACTGAGCTGCTCTTGTCTGATAACAACGACGAATCTTCCAGGTCTAGCTCTCGAAGCCTTTTTATGTTCTTTGGGGTTGCTATGTAATACGCTTGGACGCCAGCTTTGCTAGCCAAGGCCTTTGCAAGAAGGTAAAATGGTATCATGTGGCCGAAAGCTGGGTGAGAAAGAAGTACCACTTTCATGATGATGTTTCAAATTCTCTGTGTGATGATGAGACTTGAGAGTGAGCAAGATTAGTTCCCGAACAAACGGTATAGCCACGGTGTTTACTTCAACATATATAGTGGTAAGTGACTACCAATTAAGGTTAACAAATATGGGAAAGTATAAATCCGCGGGCAACTATCGTTGCTCTCACATCACTCACTATCGTTGCCTATTGATTTCTGCTTTTCTACAGGGCCGGCTCTAACTTTTCCGTTGCCCTAAGCAAAAAGTAAATTTGGTGCCCTTTACATACATAAATAAGATCTTAAGTTCTAAAAATACAACATAAGTCTATTCATAATTGAAGTGGAAAATACTATCAGACAAGCAACCTAAACTAGCTAAGTTTAAGGCTATATCTAAAAATCTAAGAGCACAAATCAAAACTTACACAACAATAAACAAGCAGGTTGTGAAATCTGGTAACCAAAGAATATATAAATGACATAAATAAGAGCTTACATCTTACATCAGGAGAATTGTTGTAGCTCTTGGAGGAGAAATAATTCACCATCTGTGTTTGAAATGATAACTCTGCCCATTTTTTTTTTTTTTTTAGAATATAACTCTGCCCATTTAATTTTTTTTTGTAATTACTTGACGAACCGAAAGGAAGAAATTTCCTATGGAATACTGCATGCATCTTGAGATATCACAGGATGTATTTAAAGAAGGGATCATTATTGTACCGTTTGATTGGAGTTATGGTGATTGAAATTGCTAGAGAATAGGGATCGGCGGTTGAGAGATTTGTGGCGATTAGACAGAGAGGGGGGAAAGAGACATAGGAGAAGAAGAACAGATCATGATATGGATTTACTGATATCGTGGGTTGACCTACGTAACAGAGAATTAGAGATAAGGATATGAAGTAACATATTAATTATTAACTAATTACTTTACTTAAAATTATTAAACTACCCCTGCATTTAAAAAAATGGTGCCCTCCTTCTTTCTGGTGCCCTAAGCAATGGCTTAAAGGGCTTACCTGTTGAGCCGGCCCTGCTTTTCTATATGTTGGAAAAGAGGTTTTTTGACCCGACTTTGAGTGGGATTATCATCCGGCTCATATACGAGTTAACAACACCAATTGCATCATCGTGTAGAGGGCAACTTGGTGGTCGTTGCGATAACTCATTTGTCAAAAAACATTAAGGAATGAATGATCAAATCATGCTCTCAAAATGAGTTCATGAGCAAACAATTTGTTGGAAACAAAAATAGAACCACATCTTGGTTCACGGGAGAAGATGAAGTGCTTATCTACTTCAAGGTTGGACCTTAAGGGCACGCCCTTTGGGTGGAGCACATTTTGTGCAGGAGAGAGGACCTAGACAATGGTCGAACCACCACACGCGCGCGCGCGCCGCCGTCCGGCCGGCTCGGGTTTGGGCCGTGGTGTGGTGGGTGGGTTGGGCTGAGTAGTTAGTTGAGGCCTATATCCTTTTGTAATTAATATTATTATGATAATTAATTAACAGAATAGTTGTTAATTAACAACCGTTCTGTTTTCTGAACAGTCAACGGTTGTAACCGTTCGACCGCCACCATCTCTCAATAAATTCAATGCCTTCTCCAGTTTTCAATACAACCGAAATTTTCACAGCATTCATTCTCTCTCACAGCAGCAGACTCTCTCTACCAAGTTTCGGTTCGTCGGGCTTGGTGGTTACGTGCTTTCAACCACCGCGCCGGAAGACTTTTATCCTGGGAAACAGAAGCCGCTCGGCATAGCAGGCGGCTAATCTGTTTTAAGGAACCCGTACCCATTCATGTACGAGACTGTCTTCGACATCACAGCAGCTTTCGGGAAACTCTCAATCAGTAAGTCGTTTCAGTTCTGTTTATTCAATCTGTGTTCGTTAATTTGCAGAAACTTCAACATAATTTCTAACACTATATTTGTTAGACATCAGCTTCCGAGAGTGTTTTTTTGAGGTTTTTTTGTTTGAGGAAAGCTTCCGAGAGTTTTAAAACCTGCTATTCTTTTAATCTGGAAACAATTAGAAGACGTGAGTGGCTTTATATTTACCGCCTCTGTCATTTTTCATATTTACGTGTGCCTTTCCTTTTTTTTCCGTTTTTCCCATCACGACTCTTAATTTTTGTAATCTAACAGTCCGTTACTTCCACACACCCTCTCCCTTCCAAAATATTAGTCACATTGTTTTTCACATGAATTGAGGAGATATTTTTACTTAATTCGGTTTATTATATTGTCTTTATCTGATGTGATATTTTTATTAGAGAATGGAAAATATGAATTTAAAAGAGGATACGGTATGTATATGCAACTTTTATGAAAATGTGACACATAAATTGAGACACCAATTTTTCGGGACGTAGTCTAATAAAATGAGACGTACGGCACATATCTAATGTTTCATTTTTCTCAAAGAAATTCATTTATTTATTAGAATAAAGGGTGAAGGTGTGGAAGAAAGTCTGCAACCGTGTTGTAACATCCCTAAATTTTCAAGCAGATAGGAAGACCAAACTTCAAGAAATTTTAGGGTTGAAGTGTAATTACATTTTTCTAATATCTCAAATTGGGTTTAGACTGTGGTGGTTGTGTAATATTAAGATGTGGCTTCACGTTGTTGTGGGGTAACTTTATAATTACCATGAAATAGTAAGGCAAATTTGTGTGTGTGTGTATCAAAGACTGAGTTTTCAAGCTGGATTTTGGCCAAACTGGTGATTATTGAAATTGTGAGGATAGTTTAGAAATATCTCTACGTGGCGTGGCAGGAGTTGAATTTTAGAAAGCTAAATTTACAGGTAATTCTATGTTCCCCCTAACTTTTGGATCATTGCATTTACCATCCCTAATGTAAAAATTATTCTTTTCACACACAAATCTCATGCCACCTAACATACCGATGTGTCACCACGTCCATAACACCCAGCTGTTTTACCCTATAAAACTCTCCTCTTTTCGGTCATCTTCAAGAACTTTTAAAAACCTCATTCCCTCCAATTCACCAACACTCTCAATCCTTCTCCTTTCTCCAACCTGCTATAACTTGAGGTACTCCTCAATATGAGGATCAAAAGTCCTCTTTCAATTTGGCTATTCCCTATGTATTAGATTCGAAATTCAGAGGTCGAGCTGAATCCAGCAAGCCCAAATTCGTGCTCTAACTTGTGGGGAAACCGACTGTCGCTGGTTTCTAGGCCAGAAAGTCGCCAGAAATTCCAAGCTTGCTGTAGAAGGGCATCACTCTCATTTATTTTTATCAAATTCGACAATTCGTGATGCATTGGAACCCCTAGATGATAAAGACTGTGTTACTAAACCCACAAATTCCCCTGAACTCGTTTTGATTAATGTTTTGATCTCACAAGGTTCGTTTTTCAGACGATATTTTATGCCATGTTTAGGATTCATAACTTCTTCTCTGGTGATTTGGTTCGCTGCTTGGTGCTTTTGATTTCCTGCACTCCCATTTACAATTTTAATGTGGATTACTTGTTGTGATTCCGTCTCCGAGTATCCTGAAAATCATCCGAAAGTTGCTGCAAAACCCATGCACGAACTGTCAAGTTTGGAACCTGAAAACTTATCTCATTTTGTACGTTAGAATCTGAAGCGGAAGCAAAATATCGTGTATTCAAGTTGAATTAAACAATGTACAAAGGGTCCTATATATATAAACTATACAATGAGTAATATATATGCTTAAACGATGTGGGACATATATCATAACAGTCCCCCTCAAACTGAAGCATTCGTGATAAGCGGAAGTTTGGAGATCAAGTTACGAAAACGTCCAGGCGGATGAGACTTCATACGAATATCGGAAGTTTGTTCTGACGAAGACACAAACTTCAGACGAACCGTGCCAGCACAAATATGATGGCGGGTAAAGTGACAATCTATCTCAATGTGTTTTGTCCGCTCATGAAAAACACCGCTGTGGGCAATCTGGATGGCACTACAATTATCACAACATATAATTGTAGCAGAGGAATGAGGCATTCCCATATCAGCTAATAACCAGCGAAGCCAGATGACTCCTGTGTGGCGTCACCTAGAGTACAGTATTCGCCTGAGTGTTGGATCGCGAAACTACAGTTGGCTTCTTGCTGTACCAGGATATAAGTGAGTCACCCAAGAAGAAACAGTACCCATGGTGGAGCGTCTATAAGTAGGATCACCATCCCAATCAGCACCTGAAAATCCATGTAGGACTGGTGTAGATCGAGCAGAGAAATGATGATCGCGAAATAAAGTACCTTTGACATAGCGAAGAATCCGAAGAGCAAAAGCATAGTGTGTGGATCGTGGAGCAGTGAGAAACTGACTGACCTGTTGAACAACATACTGTAAGTCAGGACGAGTGACCGTGAGATAAACCAGACTACCAACAATCTGTCGGTATCGAGTAGGATCAAGAGAGGTTCATCTCTAAGGGAGTGAGCTTCAGTCCTGCACGAGCAAGAATGTCAGAAGCATACTTTGTCTGAGTATCTGAGACAAAGAGTATCCGTCAGCATCAGAAGTAACCTCGAGACCTAAGAAATAGCTGAGAGGTCTTAAGTCTTTCATCTCAAAATGGCGGTTCAAATAATTCTTTAGCTCACGAAAACCAACGAGATTATCCCCAGTAATGATCATATCATCAACATATATTAACAACGACATAATTCCATGATTCATATGACGAATGAAAAGACCTGAGTCATAAGCACTAGAAGAGAAAACTGGAGCATAGTAGAATTGAACTTATCAAACCAAGCCCCAGGGGCTTGCTTCAGACCATATAATGCACGACGTAGGAGACCTACCTGTGAGGGGTGATTATCGAGACTAGGCAGAGGTTTCATGTATACCTCTTCAGTAAGATCACCATTAAGAAAAGCATTCTTAACCTCCATCTGGAACAAGGGCCAACGTCGGACAAAAGCTACAACAATCAGAGTGTGAACCGAGGTAAGTCGAGAAGCTGGAGCAAAAGGTCTCCTCATAGTCAATGACATACTCATGCGTGAAACCTCTAGCTACTAGTCGAGCCTTATATCTCTCAATAGAACCATCAGACCTAGTCTTGATCTTATACAACCATCTGCACCCAAATGCGGTCTTACCAGAAGGTAATGTAACCAAGTCCCAAGTATGAATTCGTGCGAGAGCATCCAACTCATCTTGCATTGCTTTTTGGCACATAGGATCAGAACTAGCTTTCCGATAGGATTGTGGTTCATGATGCTGAACAATAGCAGAAGTGACATAATCATGAAGCCGAACATGTTGTCTACATTCTCTGGTGTATCGACGAACTATAGAAGAAGCAGACTCATCTATGTCACTCTCAAGATCTGAGGAGGCATTATCTACAGAATCAGAAATTAAAGTTGGAGCTTGTGGAGCCAAATCTGGAGCAGGAAGAGTAACAGGAGCATGTGGACTTGGAACATGACCATGTGTAACTGGAGTAGGAGCAGGAGCAGTAACAGGAGCATGCAAAGCAAGAACATGATCATGTATAAATGGATCAGGAGCAGGAGAAATAACTTCATCAACCAACACATCTGGAGGAGGAGTTTGTGATGAAAATGAGTTGTCGACTAAAGAATCCTCTATGAATGAATCAAAGGACGGATTCTGTAAGACATGGATTGTCAAAAGTGGTGGAATCATTGACGAACCAAACCGTAGAGAACATCTTATGTTACCTAAAGACCACGAGGCGAGAGAGTCGAAGACGCTTCAAAATTGGATCCCGACATCGATATCATTTATGTTCAATACCATGTTAGAATCTGAAGCGGAAGAAAAAGATCGTGTATTCAGCTTAAATTAAACAATGTACAAATGGTCCTATTTATATAAACTACACAAAGAGTAATATATATGCTTAAACGATGTGGGTCATATATCATAACATTGTAGACTCTGTAACTTGCTCATTTCTTGATAAAATTGAGTGTTTCTTATTCATGCGTGTTCTTGGCACTTTTGACAACAAGATTAGTGTTAAAACTTGTCTTCCAATACAATCTCTAGCACCCTTGAAATCAGCTTCAAATACTGATGCGTGTCCCTATCCTAAGCTGTCAAAATGTGGAAATTTTTCTAAGTGTTGGAGTGTATAGTGAAACAACCTTTTTAATGTGGCCATAACTTTTTTGTAAACTTAATAAATTTTTAATCTTCCTTCTTCTAGGGAAAGCTGTTGATGAATAATTCAAATCATATTTTCTGAACATTCTTTAAATTCTAAACAGATCTTACAAAGATTAAGCTCAAAGTTGCTTCAGTGGACATGCCTGAAACTCATAGAAGTTCCTAAGTGTTGAATTATAGTTTTCTTCCAACTTTGACTGTTCATATCTCATTGGATGCCTTGAGTTTTTGAGAGTTCAAATATGTTATGAAATCCCTAGAATACAATCTACAAAATCCTATTTCCGAATTCCTAAATGTCTTCCTCAGTTGGCCGCAATATATCTGAAAAGTTGACACTATGAACCAGTTTCACACCTATCTTGGACTAGCCTGCCAGATAGCCAAATTAACCTAAAAGACCTTATTGAAAGTTGTAGACTATAATGCTGGGTTTATAATTTTTTCTGAGCATATCAATTTTTGGTTCATCAATCGAACATACCAGAAATTCACGAAAATACGATTTCTCAAATCATCAAACGCACCTTTCTTTGAGGATATTTTTCCTTACAAAGAAAAGAAGACACCTGAAAGGGGAAAATGGACATACAACTCTACATTTGGATACCAACGAGATGAAAAGCCAAATAGAAGTAAGAGACAAAGGACTAAGAAGTCTTTCCGATCTGATTTCCTTACCTACATGCTCGAAAATGATCCTACTTCCTACAAGGAAGCAATGGCAAGTGTGGACGCTCCTTACTGGAAATAAGCCGTTAAAAGCGAGATAGAATCAATGTTTCACAATAATACGTGGATACTAGTGGACCTACCTCAAGGTTGCAGACCTATAGGTTGCAAGTGGGTTTTGAAGCGAATATTGAAACCCGACGGATCCATCGACAAATATAAGGCGAGGCTAGTCTCCAAGGGTTATAAGCAAAATGAATGAATAAATTTCTTCGATACCTATTCTACAGTAACAAGGATAACTGAAAAAAACCCGGGATCACGGTTCTGGGCTAAAGAGACAATCGATAGCCAAAAGTATAAATATAGTTACGAAGATTACATTTTATTTAATAAATACTACAATTGAGAAGATAATATTACAAATATAATGTGTTTGAAATAATCTATGTGATCTACTAAGTGATCTAACTTAAGTCAAACGTCTTCGTCTCGATCCACGTTCCCACCCCCACCTTGTTTGATGACATGCAGTTTTAAAATGGCAACAGCCGACGCAGTTTTGAAGAAAAATGATCAGTAAAAACTGAGTAAATACACACTACGACATGTAAAGCAACGAGTGACACAGAAGCATGAGTTGAAGCAAATAAGAAGATTTAAAATAATAAAACTAACAAGATGGGGAATTTGAAACAACTGAAGGTAACCGAGTAACAAAAACCTCTCAATTTACGTACATTGAGAAATCACGAGTATTAAGTAATATATCCAGAGTAAACAAGTTTCTTTGAACTGATAACAATATTAATTAACGAGTGGCCAATGTTTTTCAACTCATTTATTTTGATTAGGGCATCCAGAGACACAAACAACATCAATAGAGTAGTCAAACGTTCTTTCAAGTCCAATTTAACAGTTAAGTTTAGCTGAGGCATGTCCAGAGCCACCAGCAGGATCGATGTAAACAGAGGGATCACGAAATAATCACAAAGGGTTCCTTCTAGGGTTTATCAAACCCTATTTCACCCGAGCGTTAAGGGAGCCCATACGTCAATCCCCGCTCACAACAATAGCTAAAATGCCTTAAGTGTCGACACCCCTATACTGTAGTGACCCTTACAAGTATAAGTAGCACTCTATTGCTCTAACAAACCCTTGGCCGCAATACCTTGGTACATTTTGGCTCATCGGGGGCGGATTTATGAACAATTAAGTTCTATCCAATAATAAGAAGCATTGCTTCAATGGTCTTAGCCATAACAAAATGGAGGATCGCTTGGCACCTCCCATTAATAACAAAACTCTGTACATCGTCCTAAATCTATTAGAGGTCTCTTATTACCTTTATTTATCATAACCAAAGTTGGTATAAAATCTTCACAAGTCATTTCCAAGAGTTCTTAGTATAAATTAATGTAAGGTCACATGTTTCATGGACTTGAAATACTTAGTTATTTCAAGGCCTTGAACCATTTTTCAAATCCTTGAATCAGGTTTCACAGGCTTGAAGGCCTTGAACCAGGATTCAAAGCCTTGAAACTGTCTGACATGTATGCATGTTCTAAGGGGGAGTTTTTCTCAACTCTTCTGATGTGATTCTATCTCTATCACCCATGTGCTTGATGTGTTATAATTTGATGATGAAAGACAAATTATTTTGATATATCTAACATCAATTAATCCATCTGTTTGACTCAGTTTTGCAGGGAATTTTATTTCCTAAGTTTGCGGGATTTGTTTCCTAATCTGGCTTTTGCAGGAAAGGAAACATTAATAGAAGATGATTCTGTGATCAATCAGACATTCTTAACAGCTTCGCAATTCGTTTAGAGACAAGATCACAACAATATCTCTAAAGATTATGATCAACTATCCGTTCGAGAAGGCTGTTAAGAGAGTCAAAGTTTGTTGCCTACAAAACAGGAAGTTGTTGCTGAAAATGTGGGAAGATTTGCAGAGCTTCAAACAGTATAAATATAGATCATTTTGAAGCAACAAAACACAACACCAATGGAAAAAAAAAGAGAGACTCATTTCTGGATTGATAAGCATCAAAGAAGTTCATCATCTCTCACAATCCAACTCACAGAAGACCACTACATCCTTCACTGCAGTTCTACACCTTATTGTTCTTCTGTCTTGTGCTTTATTCGTAGATCATTCTTGTATTACTTCCATCTTTAATTCTCAAGGATTGTTTAAAGTGAACAATAGAGAATTCTTAGTTAATCAGTTAGCTAGATCAGGTACTAGATAGGTTAGAGAGAACCACAAGCTGTAACAGAGTAAGACAACTCTCTGTGCTTGAGATCTAGGGCTTAGATTTTAATTAATAAGAATTGAGTTGAAAATCCTACAGGGAGAAGATCCCTGAGGTAGAGATGTAGGTCCAAGTGGACTGAAATCTATAAATCACTTGTCTCTTGCATTTACAGTTCATTTACATACTCAGTTTTTACAACATTCAAACTAGTCTATTTTCAAGGGTTTGAATCTCTTTTCAAGGCCTTGAAAAAGACTTGTCTGTTTTATTTCAAACTGTATTTCACTCCAAAGGATTGAAACTGTTTTCAAGGCCTTGAACTCGATTTCTCTTGATCTAAAACTCTCCTCTTCTACAAGTTTTGCAAAAAGTTTGAATACTCTATTCAACCCCCCCCCACTTCTAGAGTATATGTGCTGCATATCTATCTGCATACTCCCCATTCAATTGGTATCAGATCTTGTATCACTGTATAAGATTTAACCATCTGGTGATCATGAGTACTGCAGGTGATGGTGGATTCTCACAGGGAAGAGCTGCTAACAGACCTCCTCTATTTTGTGGAGACTATTTTGCTCACAGGAAAGCTCTGATGAAAATGTTCATCATTGATCAAGACATAGAGCTATGGATCATTATTCAGAATGGACCTCACACTTTCTGCACAGAAAAATATGGGATCAGAACTCCCAAATCTGAAACCTCTCTCTCTTCATCTGAATTAGAACAATTTTCTAAGAAATACAAAGTCTAATTCTTGTATTGTGCTTTGAGTACAGATGAATTCAATAGGATTTCAGGATGTAAGACTGCCAAAGAAATCTGGGATAATCTTGTGGTGACATTTGAAGGAACCAGTCAGGTCAAGCAAAGGAAAATCAACATCTATCTCAGGAAATATGAGTTGTTCAAGATGAATGTAGATGAGTCAATCAGAGACTTGTTCAAGAGGTTCACAGACATTGTCAACAACCTTGATTCACTGGGAAAGCATATTTCCAAATGAATAAATGGTGAGGAAGATACTGAGAAGTCTTCCAAAGGCTAAATGGGAACCAAAGACAACAGCTATTGAAGAAGCTCAAGATCTCTCATCACTACAACTTGATGACTACAAGGAAAGCTCCTGACACATGAAATAGCCATAAAAGAGGCTGATGAAGAACTACCAGAAAGTGTCAAGAACTTAGCACTCAAGGCAAAAGAGAATGAGAAGATTCAAAGCCTTGAAACAGAAGATGATGAAGAAGATCCATTTGCATTGATTTTCAAAGCCTTGAACAGAATTCTCAAGATGAATAAAAACTTTGTAAACAAAGACTTCAATAGAGAAATACACAGATCATCCAGTAGCAAGGACTACAAAGGTAAGTCTTCTTCACAAAATAAATCCAAAGTCATGAACTGCTTTGAATGTGGTGATGCAGGACACATGATAAGAGAGTGTCCACACAAGAAAAGCAAGAACTTTCAGAAGAGAGACCATGACAGGAGAAAGAAAGCTATGATAGCTTCATGGAGTGACTCAGATAGCTCAAGTGATTCTGAATCTGAAGAAGAACATGCCAACCTATGCTTCATGGCCAATCATGATGATAATTCTGAAAAGAACATTGAGGTAATGGTAAACTGTAAGATTACAAAACCGAAGGAAGCTCTCTCAGATTTTCTTAGAACAATGCTTTTAAATGAAGAAGATTATCTGAAAGAGATTACAGTTTTGAAAGAAAAAGTTCATGAGCAAGCAAAATAGAATTTACATCTTGTTTGTTTGAATCAGAATATTGAAATCTCTCAGAAGAAAACTGACAGTGATTTCAAGGCCTTGAAAACCAGTTTCAAAGCCTTGAAAACACAAGTCAAGAAAGTAGTCACTGAGAACTCCTCTCTGAGTGATAGCCTTGTTAATATGAGACATCAAGTTGATGAATTAGATAAACAAAAGACTACTCTTACTGAGAAACTTCAAAAATCTGAGTTAGTCAAAGTCAAGCTTGCAGGCTCAGAACACAAGTTGAACTTGATTCTTGGATAAAGTTCAAAGTCAGTTCATAAAACTGGTATTGGATACAATCCAAATTTTCCAAAAAGGGGTCAGACCACCTAATATGGTTGATCCTGAATATGATTCTGAATTCCACACTTGGTCTAATAGATGGGTAAGGCAGTGATTGGTGTTTACAGGTTGTCACCAATGTCAAAGAAAAGAAGTGTTTTATGCACAGTGGTTGCTCAAGACACATGAGTGGAAAGAGATCTTTATTCTCAGAATCAAAAGAGCAATTTGAAGGTTCAATTACTCTTGGTGACAAAGGAAAATGCAACATTCTTGGTATTGGTAAAGTTGGTACAGATTCTGAAAACTCTATTTCTGATGTATATCTAGTTGATGGCTTGAAATTTAACTTGCTTAGTGTATCTCAGCTTTCTGACAATGGCAATATGGTTATCTTTGATAAAGAGAAGTGTGTGGTGCAAAATGAGAAATCAGGCTATTGCATTCTCACAGCCTCTAGATCAAACAATGTTTATACTTTTCAGACTAACAAAGTTGCAAGTGAAAGCTTGAAGTGTCTCAAGGCCTTGAAAGAGATTCAAAGCTTTAGCACAGAAAGCTTGGTCATATTAGCTTGCATACCTTGAACAAGCTATTTCCAAAGATCTGGTAAGAGGTTTACCATCCATCAAGTTCAAATATGATGAAGTATGCAAAGCTTGTGCTCAGGGTAAGCAAACGAGAAGCTCATTCAAGCCAAAGAAATTTGTAAGTACTACTAGACCTATTGAATTACTTCATATGAATCTCTGTGGTCCTATGAGAACTCCAACTTCAAAAGGTAAGTGGTATATGCTACTTATTGTAGATTATTACTCTATATATACTTGTGTTATGTTTCTCAAAGATAAATCTGAAGCCCTCTCTGAATTTTCAAAGCTTTACAGAGAACTTCAAACCTTGAAAAACCTACCTATTGCTTCAATCAGAAGTGATCATGGTAGAGTATTTGACCAATTAGAATTTGGTTTATTCTCTGTTAAGCATGGTATATCTCACAATTTCTCTGCTCCTAGAACTCCTCAACATAATGGAGATGTTGAAAGAAAGAACATGACTCTTGAAGATATGTCAAGGACAATGCTTCTAGAAAACAAGCTGCCAAAACACTATTGGGCAGAAGGTGTGAATACAACAAATTACATTTTGAACAGGTGCTTGATCAGACATATCTTGAAGAAGACCCCCATGAACTTTTTAAAGGGAGAAAGCCAAACATGTCATACTTCAAACCCTTTGGTTGCACTTGTTTTTTCCACAACAATGGTAAGGAAATCTTGGGTAAGTTTGATGCAAGAAGTGATGAAGGTATATTTCTTGGTTACTCTCTTACTAGCAAAGCTTACAGAGTTTATAATAAAAGAACCTGGTTTGTTGAAGAAAGTATTCATGTTATCTTTGATGAAATCTTTGATGGTTCTTTGAGTGAAAGTTTTGCAGATTTGAATCTGAACAAGCATGAATCAGAAGAAGAAGCTGAGAACTCAATTGGTTTCAAGAATGGCTCAAAAGGAAACATAAGTCATTTTCAAGACATTGAAAACAAGACTCAAGGCCTTGAAAACAAAGATCAAAGCCTTGACAAAGATGATTAGAAAGATATAAGTGATCATGCTACTACTTCAAGACCAGAGAAGAAATATGGAGAGCCTGAACCCTGGTCTCCAAGAAAGAGATTCATTTATCTTTTATCTCATCCAGCTGACAACATCATCTCTGACCCAACCACTGGTACACAAAGATCACAATTGAAGAATCTTTGTACTTTTAATGCTTTTATCTCTCTTATAGAACCCAAAACTGTGAAGGAAGCATTACAAGAAGCAGACTGGATTATAGCTATTCCAAGGGAACTCAATGAGTTTGAAAGAAACAAGGTGTGGAACCTAGCTGCCCCACCTACAAACCAGCCTGTTATTGGTACCAGATGGGGGTTCAGAAACAAATTGGATGAGAATGGAAAATTAATCAGAAACAAAGCAAGATGCTGACTTTGCAGGTTAAAAAGTCGATAGGAAAAGAACTTCTGGAACTTGCCAATTCATTGGATCCTCCTTAATCAGCTGGCATTCCAAGAAACAGAACTCAGTTACTTTATCAACAGCTGAAGCTGAATATATACTGCTGGAGCATGTTGTTCACAAGTATTATGGATTGCTCAACAGTTGAAAGATCTTGAATTTGATTTCAAGAGCATACCTATCAAATGTGACAACACTAGTGCAATATCAATTACAAGAATCCTGTTCAGCATTCAAGAACCAAGCATATTGATGTCAGACACCATTTTATCAGAGATCATGCTGAGAAAGGTGATATTGTTCTTGAATTTGTTTCTACTAACATGCAACTTACAGATATCTTCATGAAACCATTTCTAGATGAAAGATTTTCAGCTCTAAGACTGGAATTAGGCATGCTAAATAAAGATGCATTGGTTTAGGGGGAGCATCATGTAAGGAAGGTAAGATATTTTGTGTTTTAAAGATTTGAACTGATTTTCAAAGCCTTGAAAATCCTTTCAAAGCTTTGCTTTTACTTGTTTCAGTATTACAGCGTTTCAAGACCTTGAAACTATTTTCAAAGCCTTGAAACTGAGTTTGATAACTGGTTAGTAAATAATTCTTGGATCATTCAGTATTGGGTGCTATCTTTGTAGATATTTGCTCAATACTGCCCCTACCTTTTTTCAAACTTCTTTTTTCAGCCAAATATAGTATTAAATTATTTATTTCCAACGGCTTCAAAGATTTGAATCTTCTCTGATTATTAAAGATCTTTTGAGATCAGCGAGATTACAGTTTCCTTTTCAAACACAAACTCTTTCAGTATTTATCTTCTTCTCTTCTCCTTCACTCCGTATCAAATCTACCTTTATCTATTCTTCTCTCAAACCCTAATGAGCACTAGAAGAGCCTCGGACATAATCAAGATGGCCGAAGGTGTTGGAATAGATGCCCTAGAGGCAATCTTATATTTAGTATGAACATTATTTTGGCTAGAATATTCATTTATTATATATTGTGATATTTAAAATAATGAAGTCCTTAGATACAATGTGTTGTTTATCTTAAATATTCCTAGTCCAATACATTGATTAATGGGACAATCAAATACAGACTAGTGTGTGGGTAGACTGATATGGAGATATCAAGTCTAACACATGGGTATGCATTAGGGGTAATGGCATACTGGATTGACCCACAACGAGAAGGATACATTAGATTATGTCAAGTCACAATCGCTTCTCGTAGTGCTAGTATAATTGTAATCCTTAGATTTGAAGTCACTAGATACTCTAGTTGTGGAATATTGTGCTTTGATGTTATCAAACGTTACACCGTAACTGGGTAATCATAAAGATAGCTATCGGGCATGATAGGAAGCAAGCTTAGAGATCGTAGTGATGTAGATATGATTTGTCCTCCCACATAATGGGAGTAAATATCCACGGCCACTCGAGGGATGAGGCTTATTGAATGTCTGGCCAGACTCAGATAAATCAATATGGAAATATTGATGTTATCTGCTCGCATAAGCATATTCCAAGGATCGAGGAACTATGGATTGGATATACGAGTGTGAATATTTATGTCTCGTGTCCAATTCGGATATAGAGACAAAGGGAAAGTGCAATATAAGATATTGGGCACAAGAGGTTTTGTCGGGATCATTGACTATTTCTATTAGTTGGGTGGCATGGATGTGTTGCTATACACCGCTCCATGTTAGTAAAGTTACTACCAACTAAGTAGAAACCTATGGGGTCACACGTCAAATAGAGTGGAGCTAGATTTGGGATTAATTAATATGATTAATTAATGATAAGGATCATTGTGCAACACCTTGCAAACTTAGTAGGACTAATTTGCAAGGAAGGGACTAATCCAAGTTCATGGAGAACTAGGAAGGACCTTTATGGAAACAACAAGGAGTTGTTGGAGTATATAAAGGAGGCTCTAGCTTCCTTCCCACTAAGTGAATGTTATTGAGACATAACACAAACAGAGTGGGAGAGAACAAAAGAGAGAGAGCAAGACAACCTAGAGGCCGACCGCCCTTCCCGTCGGCGTCAAGAGGAGGGCCGAACCCCTCCTTGTCCTTGTTGCTTTGATTCTTTCTTACCTCTTCCTCCGGTTCAAGCTAGCACTTGTTGAAGGAAGAATCTAGATCTCACCTCTAAACGTCGATCAACCGTAGAGACGAGGACATCATTCTTCGTGTGATCTCTCAAACCAAAAGGTACACAATAATATGTCCTTTATCATGTTATGATATCTCCTCCCGACGATCCGTGGTGGGCTTTGAGTAGGATTAATTTTTGTTATTCCGCTGCGTTACCTACGTCAAATCCCAACAGGAGGTTCAAAACCCAGTTCACAGAAGAAGAGAAAGACAGTTGAAGATGAAGTTCAGACAATCAGTGGGGACTCAAGCTCCAGGACCCCTAGTGCAGAGGCCATTGAAGCTCCACCAAAGAAGAAGACTAACAAGGATGTGGCACCATATTCAGATAAAAAGAAGAAAAGGAAAGAGAAAGCTGCTGCAGAGAAGCAACCATAAACAGAGATCTCTAGCCCCAAGAAGTTGAAGAAAAAGAAGATGGCCACTCAAGCTGAAAAAGGGAAAGGGAAGGTAACAGAGGAACAGCCAGGAGATAATGTGGAGAGAGCCTTGCAGATCTACTCAAATAACACTACTCCTAATGAATCTTGGTTCATCTCAAACACTTAAAAAGGTCAGTGGTTGGATGGTTTTGCATCTAGGAAAATTATTTTTTGTAGCTTGATCAGTATGCATATGTTGCTTGGAATGAATCTGAATTGTATCATATGTTGAAGAAAAGCTCTCTGTGGTTCATGCTAAACCCCCCTGAGCTAGCCTATCCAAGACTTACCCGATTTTTCTATCTCAACATGAAGCAAATTAAGAACTCTCCACACTTAGTTATCAAGACTTTAGTTGCTGGTGTTACTATGGAATTAGATCATGCTGAGTTTGCAACTGTCCTAGGCTGTTCTAAGAGGTATGACACACAGAACCATCCTCCCAAAAATGAATCTTTGAAATTGGACAAAGAAGAATTATTTCTTCCAAATGTTCTTGCCTCATCCAAAAAATTAACACACTCTGTGTTAAATGTTGAAGCTGAAGTTTTATTCACTATCTTGATGAGACGCATCTTTCTAAGGGAACATTCTATGGAGTTAGTCCCTGAGAGGGTGGTATACATTATGTACTTGATTATGCATGGATATGACATTGATCTTCAGAAGCATGTAATGGAACATATGCTGTTTAGCCAAACAAATTAGAGGAAGCACCATTTTCCTTATCCAAACTTGCTCACCTTGTTCTTCCAACACCCTAAGATTCCTATTGCTGGTGAAGAGCCTATCACTTCTGGTTTTGGTTTTCTAAATGAGAAAGCTCTTAAGAAGATTGGGGTAGTAAAGACCAAATAGTATATTTGGAAGTTGTATTCAGATTTGACTTAAGAATAGCTGAATGAAAATAAATTTGTTAATCCCAAGTCCTTGACCCCTACTTCAAGCCAGACCTTTCTGCCTCCTAATTTTTCTTCAATGCTTCAGAGACTTGATGGTATAGAGATGGATAATAGTGAAATCAAAGAGAATCAGCATGTGTTTGAAACTGATCTCAGCCAGGTGAAATACATGGTGGAAACAATCTTTAGAAGTATGACTGTGTGTGATGTCCCTGAGGATGAAGAATGTGCCGAGAAAGATGGATCTGACAAGAATTTTCCAAGTGAACACTCCAATCAGGAAGATGCTGCTCCAGTCAAGGATAAAAGAAAGCAGGTGGTAGTTGAACAAGCTGCTCAAGAAGGAGATGAAGTAGACAGTCCTGATTCAAATGACTTGCTGATAACCCTGAAGAAGAAGAAGAAGAAATCTCCAAATACTGCTACTAAGGACAAGACTTAAGAAGAGACTGCTGGTGAGAATGAAGAGGAACAAGAATAACAAGCCACTGATGGAGACAGTGAGGAAGAATAGGGAGATCAGGATGGAGATGAAGCCCCAACCCCATAATCTTGCCTATTCTTTCTTTCCGGTTCTCTCTTTATGTTTTCTTTTTCAAATTTTTCCAGACTCTGATCCAACAACTTCTCATTCTTTTTTATGAAAGTCAAAAAAGGGGAAGAAATTAGGTTGTTGTTGTTGTTGTTGTTGTTGTTGTTGTGTGTGTGTGTGTGTGTGTGTGTGTGTGTTTTTTTAAGTGACCTATCTTTTGGTCAGTAGGATTATTTTCAACTTACTTGTTTTCATTTAAGTTTATTAATAAGGTTGATCTTTTGAAATTAATGTGTTATTACTGTTTGAACTGTGTGCTAATCAGTATTTTTTGCAGAAATTAAGACTCAAACAGTTCAAGGTTTTGTCTTTCATCAAGGGGGAGATTGTAAGGTCACATGTTTCATGGACTTGAAATGGTTAGCTATTTCAAGGCCTTGAACGAGTTTTCAAAGCCCTGAATCAGGTTTCACAGGCTTGAAGCTATTTCAAGGCCTTGAACCAGGATTCAAATCGTTGAAACAGTCTGACCTGTATGCATGTTCTAAGGGGAAGTTTTTCTCAACTCTTTTGATCTGATTCTATCTCTATCACCCCTGTGCTTGATGTGTTATTATTTTATGATGAAAGACAAATTATTTTTATATATCTAACATCAATTAATCCATCTGTTTAACTTAGTTTTACAGGGAAATTTTATTTCCTAAGTTTGCAGTATTTGTTTCCTAATCTGGCTTTTGCAGGAAACGAAACATTAAGAGAAGATGATTATGTGATCAATCAGACATTCATAACATCTTCTCAATTCGTTTAGAGACAAGATCACAACAATATATCTGAAGATTATGATCAACTATCCGTTGGAGAAGGCTTTTACGAGAGTCAAAGTTTGTTGCCTACAATACAGTAAGTTGTTGCTGAAAATCTGGGAAGATTTGGAGAGCTTCAAACAATATAAATATAGCTCATTTTGAAGCAACAAAACACAACACTCAACGGGAAAAAAAGAGGGACTCATTTCTGGATTGATAAGAATCAAATAAGTTCTTCATCTCTCACAATCCAACTCACAGAAGACCACCACATCCTTCACTGCAGTTCTACACTTTAGTTTTCTTCTGTCTCGTGCTTTATTTGTAGATCATTATTGTATTACTTCTATCTTTCATTCTCAAGGATTTTTTAAATTGAACAATAGCGAATTCTTAGTTGATCAGTTAGCTAGAGCAGTTACTAAATAGGTTAGAGAGAACCATAAGCTGTTACAGAGTAAGGCAACTCTCTGTGCTTGAGATCTAGGGCTTAGCTTTTGATTAATAAGAATTGAGTTGAAAATCCTATAGGGAGAAGATCCATGAGGCAGAGATGTAGGTCCAAGTGGACTGAACTCTATAAATCACTTGTCTCTTGCATTTACAGTTCATTTACATACTCAGTTTTTACAACATTCAAACTAGTCCGTTTTCAAGGGTTTGAAACTCTTTTCAACGCCTTGAAAAAGACTTGCCTGTTTTATTTCAAACTGTATTTCACTCCAAAGGCTTGAAACTGTTTTCAAGGCCTTGAACTCCATTGCACTTGATCTAAAACTCTCCTCTTCTACAAGTTTCGCAAAAAGTTGGCATACTCTATTCAACCCTCCCCCCCTCTAGAGTATCTGTGCTGCATATCTATTTACATACTCCCCCTTTCAATTAATAATCGGAATTTTCAGTATAAATCATGATTTTCATACTCTTCCAAATAAGACAATATTCTTTTAAAACGTCACACACATGGGGACAATGTGATAATTAAAGTTCGCACATATGTATTTTATTTCTTCTCTTTACCATAGAGAAAATCAGATTATCAACTTATCACAAGTAAATTTCCAAGACTTAAAAAGAGAATTCAATTTATATCCAAACACTTTCGAGTGTAAATCATGCTTTGCATACTTTTTCAATCAACAAATATTCATTCAAGACATCACAAAAACACACACATTTTGATAAGTAAAAGTCGCACATATGTACTTACCGCTGAGATGAAGCACAACAAAAGCAAGAAACTAATCCTAGCACTCCAACGACAACCGCTCACCTATGAGGTCGATGTCTACAATCACACGTATAACATATTCGTTACAACCAATTTATACATCGTTAATACAAATATAAACATACATGACCCATAGTCCTATATGTCACAAATGCACATATAATGATGTTCACATGTCCAAATAAATTCAACATAACACTTAGAACTTCAAGAACTCAAGTTTTCTAAAAAATGTGAAACTGCAATTCTGGACAGAATTGTAGCTCTGAATTTGGAGGCATATTTACCATATCAAAGAATCTCTTAAAAACTTGAAATTGATTTATGATATACCTGCATGTGTCTACTTTCAGAAACATCAAGAAAATCATGAATAGCTATTATAAAACTCAATTTACAAAAATAATAAATACTGCTATGCAGAGAAGAGTTTGGCAAAAACTTTCTCCCGAAAAAATGGCTATGGAGTTGATTTTTTTCTCAAAATGACCCTCTCTGAGTCTTGTTTCACAATATGCAAGAGTTAAAATTTCACAGAGACAAAATCTGGAGATGATCTATGTTTTCCACAAACTGGTCATTGGGTCAATATGCATTTTTCCCAAAAATCAACAGTTTGGTTCAAATGATACATGCAACTTATGGAGACTTGATTTTTCACCCAATAACATCATTTAAGGCATGAAGTAAGATTTTCACATGCTCTTGACAAAAATTATCAAAAATCTCTTGAGTAACAATTGCAAAGAAGATGACATTCACAACATGCATGTGGGTTCTGAAATAGTCATAATTTTGGAGTTTATCTCTTGATCAAACCATGAAAATGAAGAATCAATCATGGAAATGAAGAAATGTAAGATGAAATATCATTAATCAAAGAAAAACATGAACATGCATGTATGAATTTAAGACTAGAAGGAAGATTTACCCCAAGATTCAAGAAATTGTGTGGAAAATGGTGAAATTGGGCTTCAATCCAAGAGTAGAATGGTGAAAGAGCTCCCGGCCATGATGATACAACCCTTGGACTCAAGTTTTTCATGCTTTGGATGCAAGAAAATATTGTTTTGATGGTGTTTTCATGAGGTCAACACCCAAAAAGGGAATGAAATTTGGAGAGGGAGAAGATAGCATGTGTGGATGTTCTTGAAGAGAAAAAGATGACGGAAATTAGAGTGAGAAAGCTAGAGAGTGATGGAGATGATGGAGATAGGAGTGTTAGTGGTGGGGTTATTCCATCTTGCATGTATTAGTACTAGTTGTTGAGGGAGGAGTAGAGTGAAATTAAAAAGTCTCCGAACAACATAGTTGGGGTAAAAATTAGAATAACAAGAAAATGAAGGTTGACATGCATATACTAGAAATTGAGGGTAATTCTAAAATTCCATATATAAGAGGGGTATAGATATAAGATACCCAAAATTGAGGGTTAAAAATTAGATTTTTAATTAATATCTAACGCATAAAAATTAATTTTCATAAATTATAAAATTTCCAAATAATTTCAAATAAACAACTTTTTATATAAATGTCAAAATTTATTTTTTTAAACAACTACAAAGAAGTACCAAATATACGTAATAATTTCACATAGTATTACACAACTTTTCGAAACTACAAAATAACTCAAAATAAAGTTCTAGATTATCGTAAATGTTAAGTGACACCCTTATACTCTGAAACCAATAATAAGTCATTTATGAGTTTGAAATAGTATTTCTTTTTGAAATTCTCAAATATTTTCAAAAATTACAAAATAACTCCTAACTGAGATACGGGGTATTACAATAACATCCATTCGAATTTTAATTGCTATTGCTGCAATCTGTAATCTTGAAATCCATCAAATGAATGTCAAGAATGCATTTCTTAACGGAGAATTAGACGAAGAAATATACATGGAAAGGGTTTCGAGTTCCAGGAAATGAAGACAAATATTGTCGATTAAAGAAATCTCTATAGGGATTAAAGAAGGCTCCCAAAAAATGGCATGAAAAGTTCAACAGGGTTATGACAACCAATGGTTTTAGAACAAACGAGTGTGACAAATGTGTATATCTTAAACCCGTCAACAATGGGTGTGGCATAATTTGTCTCTATGTAGACGATATGTTAATTCTCAGAAGTAACGAGACGATAATACGTGCCACCAAAAAGTTATTGTCCACAATCTTCGATATGAGGATTTAGTGGAGGCCGATGTTATTCTAGGAATAAAAATTTCTATAACTCCCAATGACTATGCGCTAACTTAGTCTCACTATATCGAGAAAGTTCTCAAAAGTTTGACCAAACAAACAGCAAGCCAGTTGTGCACAAGAGATTCCGACGGGGAGACCTCCGTGTGCACCGTGTGTAGTGGATCAAGGATCGCACAGGAAGAGTGGGGTTGTGTGTAGGGAGAGAGTAAGTCAATAGCAATGTCTGAGAGAGAGACAGAGGTTTGGCAGAGCTTCCGCGTATGGCAGTGTGTTCTCTTTTGTATGGAAAGGTTGACGATCTATATATACTGGGGAACGTGACCGTTGTAGTGTGGTTAATGCGCCCATTAATGGCGGCTTAATTAGCTTAACCATAACGGCACGTCCGTCCGAGTATATAGGGACCGTTAGAGCACGTGGTGCGCGAATACCGGAACCGTTACGAGGTTGACCGGGTTTGACCGGGTTGACCGGGTTTGTGGAGCTCGTGCCATAAATCTCTCAAAACAGTTACTAAAGGTCGCGTGCGGGCTTGGCTCGCACGCGACAGGGCTTACTCTAGCCTCCAAACCACTAAGTCCCTACAAGTCCCGTGCAGTGGTATGCGAGGGCTCTGTCTCGCAGCCCCCACATGGATCAGCTCGGATGGTGATCCAGTGTGTATGGAGCACAATATGGTGTGCTGGATGGTTGCCACGTGGCCAAGATCTGTCATGTCAGAAAGCAGTATCTACATTAGCCCCCTTTCTGCGCGTGAAGGCTCGTAGCTGTACAGACTTCCATGCGCGGAAACCAACATACGCGTCTCCGCCACGCACCAATTCAAATACGGGTAGATTCAGCCCCCGTGCGTGTCATTATGACCTAAAACCCCTAGAGTCGTGCCGTCTGACCTTTAGGGTTTTAGGCGTGACGTCAGCTTGTCCTGTGATTGCGCGATTCGACGGTGACGGTTGCGATTCGACTATCGAAAGGACGCAACCCTTCATTGTTTTGGATAAATACCTTGTATCCCCCATTATTGCAAAGCATCACTTCTTTCTCTTAAAGTGAATGGTATCCGGAGATCTTCGAGAGCAGATCCAGATAATCAATCACCAGTTCAGAACTGCAAATCGTATTCTTCAATTGTGCATATCCAAGCAGGCTTCAAGAAAACAAGGTTGGCCTCGTTTACTTTTGATTTAAGATACCAGTGTTTGCCTTGAACTGCGTTGAATCTGTAAACCCATGAAATTTGTGAAGAGGCTTTGATCTTTGAACCCGCTTCGTTTTAATCTTTCAACCATATTGGATCTTGCAACTCCCCAATTTCTGAAATCGATACCGGAACTGTTCGTCTTCCTTTGCATAGATCTTGAATTCCAAAATTCAAACTGAAGTGTGGTATTTCTCCCCCCTTTTTCTTGCTCTTCCACAGGAATGGCCAAGACAAGAGTAACCAGACCCGTCAAGGAAGATGAAGAGATACCCGACCTTCCGCAGGCCTTGTGGCGAAAAGCCCCCTTTTTAGGCGGCAAAGATTTCTACCATGCGAGGGTAAAGGCGAAGAGGATGCCTGATCCTGTTCCAGTTGAGCGATTGCTGACGCTGACTCGCCCAGTTAACTCAGCCTTGCTCGAGTTGGTTGGTTCCGAGGATGTAGTTCGATCGGGGATCGAGAACGGTCACTTCCCATATACTGCGATTTCTACTCAGGCGTTCGTCCAGAAATTGGACTATATGGATGAGTGGATTGACCACGTGTTGGATCATCACGCCGTGACTCTTAATGAAGACGGCGTATACTTTGCTATCCATGCTATGAAGGGTGCTGCCGTGAAGTTGGATCAGTCCATGCTTCTAGACCTTCTGTCCCGTTACTCGCCTGCGACTCATACGTTCCATTTTGCTGAGTTCGAGGCTGCCCCGACACTCGAGGACGTTCAAATGCTGTACGAACTTTCCCCCATGGGCGAGGTGAACCCTCTGAGTCCCTTGAGGACATCTGCGGAGATTGCCTTGTACACGCAGATGGAGGAATGCCTAGCAGAGGTGAAGAAAATCTCCACTCGGTGGACCACTACGAAGCCTCTTCCGAACTGGCAGCTGGTTGATACATCCGCGAAGAATACCTGGAACAAATGGTTGCAGTACTTCTTTCGAGATTATGCGAACAGCAGCATTACTAAGAAACTTCTGAGTGAAGATCCAGAGGCCGAGAATTACGTAGAGGGCAAGGGTTATCACTTGACCCTTTGTGCTTTTCTCTGTGCCTGGCTGTCGAGGTACTTGATTGATGGTCACCCCCATGACGGAGTCTTCTACCATGTGTTGCCACTTGCTGTAAGGCTCGCTCTTGGCCAGAGAGTCGCACTCGGACCCTTGGTCTTGGGCACGCTGTACTATAGGCTTGATCAGCTGGTTCTGGCTATGAGGGAGTCGCGTGGCCGCCTCGATGTACTGACCTTTGTCAATATTTCCTTTTTGACAATGTGGGTGTTCGAGCGCTGGCCGTCTTATGCTCCAACTGCTCTCCAACTTGACAAGTGGTGTCCCCCAGGCGAGACAGAAGCACGCAACAGCGGAAGAGCTGCGAGATGGTTCGGAACAGGCAACACCAAGTGCGTTTGGAGTTTGATATGCGACAAACGAAAGGAGTTTACTGCCAGGCCCTATGCCACGCGCATTGAGAATGTGCGATGGTTCCCAAAGCTGTACCCCTCTAAAGGCATGATATTTTCAGAAGAGCTTCTCTTTGAAGGGAGACCTCATTTCCATGAGCGCTACCGCGAGTTCTTTTGCTGGTGTCTGCGAGGTTCCCTTCCTGCCCTTGCAGAGCATATTCGTGAGCTCGCACCGAGGTATGAAAAGCTTACCGTGGACGTTGACCCCACTCGAGTTTCTCCTCAGTTTGGTTTTGATGCGGTGGCCCCATCAATCTTGCCCCAGTCCATTGTTAGAGGATGCTACAAGCGCTTGCTAACGAAGGAGTGCAAGACGGTTTTCATGAACAACCTTCCTTTTGAGCAGCCTGCGGGAACCCGCGAGGGTGGTTGTTCCCAGAACTGGCTCGCATACTGGGTTGCCCAGCAAACGAGGATTGAGACGGAGTCGGCCGCGCAGCCAGGTAGATCTCCCTTGATCAAAAGGAACTCTTTTCCGTTTCGCCCTACTTGCAGTCTGAGCGAGTCTGAGTATGGTTGTTACTCACTGTGGGATCGGGAGAACCATTTGTGCCCTGATGTCATTCTGAAGGAGCAAGTTGCCGCAATTAAGAAGGGCGATACGCATGTCGTCAGATATAGCAAGGCATTTGCTGAGGTAAGCGGTTTCTTCACATGCATTAAGCTTCTTGATTTCCTTATGCTGACATCTTTACTCTGTATGGTTGTAGTGTCATGTGCGGCGATTCGCATCTGGCGATCGCTCCAAGTCATTGGTCAACGCCATCGTTGCCACCAGGAGAGAAGGGCAGTCGTTCCGGCTATCGTGGAGGATGGAACCTGAGCTCGAAATGAAGATTCGCGCGGTCATGAATGCTTTTGCTGACTCGCTGATAGACAATCCTCCGGCTCCGTCTCCTCCTGGAGATGACCCGTCTCCTCCAGCGACTGCGGCGCCAAGAGTGAAAAGACCTAGGCAAAAGGGAATTACGATTTCTTCCCCTAGGAATGCCCCAGCTTCTCCCCCAGTGAGGTCCCTTTCTATCAAGGACAAAGGCAAAGGTCGCATGCCCAGCAAAGTGCGGAAAGATCTCGCAGTTGAGACCTTTGTTCCATTCAATCAAGAGGAAGAAGAAGAGAGGCAGGAGCCCCAAGCGAGTGATGAAGAAGAAGTAACAGTTGTGATGCATGAGGAAGAATCAGGAGGTACCTCCGTCGCATTTTCTTTCCCGTTATCGTTACTTCTTTGCACTTCTTTTCTTTAAACCAATTGGGTATTCGCAGATGATGATGATGAAACCATTGGTGGCCTTGTGGCCAAGAGACAAAAGAGAGATGCCCATCCTGGCATTCCAGATGAGCCCATAAGCGAGGACGTTCTTGCTGAGTCCCGGAAGACAGCCGTGGAGGCTGCTGAAAGAAGAAGGCGGCGAGAGGAAGAGGAGCTCGAGCGTGTGAAACAGCGGAGCCTTGAAGAACAGCATGTTGACGACTTAGTGCGTCCAGTTGGCGAGGAAGACGAGCTTCCCAAAGAAGTGGCTCCTCATGCGGAAGAGGAAGATGAGGTTCCCGGAGAGGATGCAGCGGCCTTGGAGCAAGTCCAAGCAGACTTCGAAGAGATCGCAGGTGGCGATAAAGGTGAGATCTTCAATCTCGCAGTAACTTATAGAGATGTTATTGTGGGTGCGTTAAAGCATGGTGTGTCAAAGGCTGACATTCTCCGTTGGTTAGTAGGCAAATGCGGAGAACCCTCAGGTAACTATTTGAGTGATACGCACGTACTAGGCTCTTAGAAACTTAAGGCAGAATCATGACTGGTTTATTCGCATCCCAGGTCACGCTTCTCTTAAAGACTTGCTTAGTGAGGACACACTGATAGGGCATGGTTCCACGTCCTTAGTGTATGATGAGGATACCTCAATCCCACCTTCGCGTGGAGGTGCTTTCTCTTAGCTTTAGCAAAGATAAGCAAAATAACTTATAACGCAAGTTACCTCATGTCATCGCATTTAATGTCGCAGGTTATGCTGAAGAACCAGAGCTGGAGCAGAGAAGTCAGCCTTCTGCGTCCTATGTTCCAATTCCGAGCTCCCATACCGAGAAGCCCGTCGCAGCTGCTGACCACACGGGTGAGCCTCTTGAGGACATCATCGAGCTTTCCGACGATGCCGGAGCTGACACTGTGTTGATGGATGAAGATGTCCATGCTAGTGCTGAGGAAGGAAGGACAAGTGCTGCTAATGTTCTCGCATCTGAGAGCGTCCTTCGCCAAGCGACTTCGGCTGTCCCTTCGCCTCCGGCGACGACTGAGCCCGAGGCACCTATTCCTGCGTGGAGCATTTGGGGCTCGCAGGTTGGGAATGCAGTCGCAGCTGGTGCGGCCTACACTCTTCCTCCCGACTACGAGAGATTGGAGCTCGCAGCTGATAGGAGAGCTATGGAGCGAGGACAATCTTCGAACAACCCGGCAGCCCGCATTCCTTCCCTTTGTGAGATTCTGGAAGGAACTGGTAAGTAGAGCTTTACTGTTCGCACGTCGCATTATTCGCTTGCGAGTTTTGACATCATAACCTATTTTTGACGTCTCCTCAGGTTTGAAGCAAACCGATGTAGACTGGGTGGTTCGAATGCGTCTGACCTACCCCCGATCATTTGTGAGATCTCTGGAGATCGGGCCTTTTGACAGGAGGCTGTTCCTTACTGAAGCCATTTGGATATTGGAGCAGCTGTCTGCGGCTACACCTGCGACCATTTCGGTCCAGAGTGCTGAATTGCTATGTGGCATGTGCCAAAATCTCGTGACCAAAGTCCAAGGTAGAATGGGTTTCAAGTTTCTCAAGGACAGAGTCACGCTGATTCGCGCAGCCATAACTTTGAAACTCGGTCACCAGAATCTCGCAGCTGAGATGCAGAAGGTGGAGCAGCAGAAGCAAAAGGTTGATGAAGCTCTGAAGCTGTATCATGAGATGAATGCTAGGTGCGAGTTACTGAAGCAAGAAGTGAAACAAGTGGAGAAGCTGAGCGAGCAGTTCGAGCCCCAAGACTCCTTAATCAAGAATTTGCTTTGATTTTCGAATTTTGCAAAAAATAGCAAGAAAATTGCTGGAACATTAATGTAATGTCTTGAACATTAATGTGATGTTGCTAGGGTTTCTCCCCCCTTTTTTTTTAACAAAAACAATGAATTTTCCCGTTTTGCCCTTTTCCGGGATTTGATTGGATATTTCTGTGCATATCCAATTATGACATCAGCAATTGATTCTCTGCATGATTTTCGCGCTAATTTCTCGGCAGATAAACACGCTTTCGTTGGGAAGTCCATCCGAATCATGACTATCCGTCATTTATTAGGATACGCAACTGAATCGTCGTAGCCTTTAGTAGGGTAATTGATTGTTACCGCTTTTCAAGGCGTAAGTGATTGAACTTACCCTCTTTTTGAATTTTGCTGACTCATCTTAGGCGACCGAAGAGTCTGTACAAGGTCTATATAAACCCTGTCTTTGTTATTTGGGTTCTTCATCCCAAAAATGTGCTTTGCCGTGAGTCCTTACGACTGCTGGCTTCAACGCTTGTTTTTCGTTGATTCATGGCAACTTCAAGTTTTGAATCCTGAGTTTGCGCTTTGTGCTATAGAAACAGTTTCCAAGATCCACTTTATGAGGCTTATTGCTCTTTATAACCATCATAAAGAAGATGCAGATAATATCTCATGTGTGTTCGAAGAAATTTCTTCGTGTATTATGTGTGCAGGTCATGTTTCCGGCCGCCTCGTGGTGAGGTGCAGCGCCGAAGTGACCGTGCTACCGTCTCGTAATGAACGGCGGGATTCTTCTTCAGCATCCCTGGAGAAGAATCCGTCACCTTCACGTTTGTGAGCTCAGGGTGACGAACAGTCGCGTTCATCCCCGTCTACAAGGAGCCCTTGCCCTTTGGAGCTTCTGCTTGCCTGTGGATCGCCGGAACCGGTGGTTCCTTGGGAAAATGTTATGGGGTGCAGATCTGACAACGGTCTTGTCGAATACCGGGATCTTGAGCGTATGGCTTCATGTGGCTCTTTTAGAGCAAGATCCCCCCTGCTACAGATGTTCACCCGCAGATCTGTGTGTTGCGTAGCCGGTGTCGAGACCGGTGGGTTCATCCTTTTCTAGTCGGAATTCCCGTAGTGTGTTTCTGGCTTGTCAGCCATTTTTCGAATGTATTGTAAGCCATGTTGGCTGCGTAGTTAGATTCGAGTTCTTCGCTTGTAAGCTGCTATCTAGACAGATAAATTGTAAATCATTTGACTCGTAATGATAAATAGCTTTTTGTATTATCTGCTGTCTCTTTACAACAAAATACAATTTCGCATGCGTTTCGGCATATTTCGCCTTGCATAGTGCTATGTAATTGTTTCGCATCTGCGATATATTGATTCGCGGGTGTTTCACTAGATCGTTCGAGATCGTATCTTCGCAGCTGTGCCATCCCGGCAGATGGGCTTGTGGTTGGCCATTGTAGATCATTTAAGATCATTTTCACAATGTTGTTATCGTAGTAGATAGTCTTTAGCAGATCAATTAAGATCGTTAAGTAGTGCGAATTGCTATCATGGCAGATAGGCTTTATTAGAGAATCGATTGAGATCATTTCTCACATAAACTGCTATCGCAACATATAGACTTTTAGAAAATCTAATAAGATCATTTTGCGCATGCGTTGCCATCGTAACAGATAGGCTTGGGCGATCAACTAAAATCGCTTTGTATATAAGTTGCTATCGTAACAGATAGGCTTAGATGATTAACTAAAATCACTTTGCATATAAGTTGCTATCGTAGCAGATAGGCTTTGGTGATCAATTAAGATCGCATTTAGACAGGCTGCTATCGTAAGAGATAGGGTTATATGATCAATTAAGATCTTATTCGTACAGGCTGCTATCGTAAGAGATAGGCTTATATGATCAATTAAGATCGCATAGGTTGCTATCATAACAGATAGGCTTTTATGATCAATTAAGATCGCACTTGTATAGGCTGCTATCGTAAGAGATAGGCTCAAATGATCACTTAAGATCGCATTGCATTGGCTGCTATCGTAAGAGATAGGCTTAGATGATCACTTAAGATCGCATTTGCATTGGCTGCTATCGTGAGAGATAGGCTTAGATGATCACTTAAGATCGCATTTGCATTGGCTGCTATCGTGAGAGATAGGCTTAGATGATCACTTAAGATCGCATTTGCACTGGCTGCTATCGTGAGAGATAGGCTTAGATGATCACTTAAGATCGCGTTTGCATTGGCTGCTATCGTTAGAGATAGGCTTAGATGATCACTTAAGATCGCGTTTGCATTGGCTGCTATCGTTAGAGATAGGCTTAGATGATCACTTAAGATCGCGTTTGCATTGGCTGCTATCGTTAGAGATAGGCTTAGATGATCACTTAAGATCGCGTTTGCATTGATTGCTATGGCGGCGAATAAATCATTGTTAACAGTAATAAAAAACTGAATAGAGCAACATAAACAGCTAGAAATGTGAACTTCTCATTTGGGAGAGTTCTTTTATTACAACGCTCTCATATGGGAGAGATGAGATTACAATCCTCTCATATGGGAGAGGGGATTGCGTAAATCGTAGCCACATAAGACATTAAACGACGTTATCATAGAACGTATGAAATGAGAGAAGTCAGGGATAGTACTTCTTGATCCAGCGCATGTTGACTGAACTCGGAGTTGAGGTTGTGCCGTGCAACCTTTGTATGCTGCAGTAGCCACTATCGAAGACTTCTGTGACTTCGAAGGGTCCTTCCCAATTAGCTGCGAACTTTGGGTGAGTTGCTTCTCGCATACAGTGGTCAGATGCGCGCAAGACCAAGTCTCCGACTGCGAAATCTCTTCGCTGGACTGTCTTGTTGTAGGCGCGAGCGATTCTTTCCTGGTACCGCTTGTTGGTCCTTTTGGCTTGTTCTCGCTTTTCTTCCAGCAAGACTAAGTCATGATCGCGTTGATTTTCATAGAGTGCATGGAAGGCCAGCCTTGCCGAATTGACTCTAACCTCCGCAGGTACTACAGCTTCGGCCCCATAACATAGTAGAAATGGCGAGGCCCCTGTGGGTGTCCTTGGAGAAGTTCTGTAGGCCCACAGAGCTATGTTTAGAGAGTCGGCCCATTTCTTGTGGTCATCTGCGACCATCTTGCTCAATATTCTCAACAGCGTCTTGTTAGTCGCTTCGGCCTGTCCGTTTCCCTTTGGGTAATAAGGGGTAGAACATATCTGCCTGATATTGTACTCCGCTAATTTCGCAGCTACCTGGCGATTAACAAAAGGAGTACCGTTATCTGAAAGAATGGTGTTTGGGATTCCGAACCTGCATACGATGCTTTCCTGGATAAAGTTGACCACAGCCAGCGCATTTGCCGTCTTTAGTGGTATTGCCTCCACCCACTTGGTGAACAGCTCGGTTGCGGTGAGAATGAAATGGTTCCCGTGCGATGTCGGTCGGATGGGACCGAAGAAGTCCAAAGCCCATGTGTGAAATGGCCATGGCGTCCCTAGTGCATGTAGATCCACAGCGGGAGCGTGCACTAGGTTCCCTTTGAATTGACATTCCTGACAGCGTCGTACTTTGGTGCGGCAATCGACCTCCATCGTGGGCCAGAAATACCCGATTGAGAGGATCTGCCTGCATAATTTCGCACCTCCTTGGTGTTCCACCTGATGAGAAAGGTCCATGACTTCTTGTGCTTCTCTGTCGTCTAGACATCGCAGCAAGTTGCCCTCGTGACCTCTTCGCCAAAGTAGGTTTTCCTGTACCACATATCGAGACGCTTTCCTTTTCAATTTTTCGGCTTCCTTTCTCGATTCGGGCACGGTGCCCTGGGTGAGGAAATCGAACAGTGGCTTCCTCCAGTCCGTGTCGTCATCGATTAGGGCGCCGAGTAGAGAATCTTTGATTAGTGCGCAACTTTCGCACTTCCCTTGTATCAGGGCTGCAACTGTTGACATGTCTGGCCAATGAATGCCATATCTCTGAGCCTTTCTGTAGATTGACACCTCGCTTTCTCCGCAAGCGTGTTGGTGAATCTTTTCTAACAGCTGTTGTCCCTCTTGCTCGGAGACACATCGCATGAGTATTCCCCCAGGACCCTTGTAGTAAAGGGTGTTGTCGTGGATGCAGTATCCTTTTGTGAGTGCCCAGCTTTCATTGCTGGTGCCCTTCGCAATAGCTTGCAGGATTGGTTTTCGCCAGTCTGCGTCATCCATGTGTTCGTCGTCGCACGCATCTTCTGTCAATGCCGACGATGTTCGCACTTCGATGGAAATCTTTGCGGGGCACTTGTCTATGCTGACCTTAGATCCCAGAGTTGCTAAGGCGTCTGCGTGCCTGTTGTCTGCTCGGGGCTTGTGCTCGTACCTCACATCGCAGAATTGTTGCATCAGCTTCTGTACTACGGTGCGATAAGACAGGAGGTTGATCTCCTTCAGACCATATTCGCCCGAGGCTTGTTTAACAATCAGCTTGGAATCTCCCATGACTGTTAAGTTGCTCACTTCCAAAGCTTTCGCCGCACGGAGCCCCACAATGAGAGCCTCGTATTCCGCTTCGTTGTTTGTGACTGTGAAGTTGAGCTTTGCGGACATCTGTATGACTTCCCCATCTGGCTTTGTCAAGACTATCCCAATGCCTCCGCCTTTCCGGGTTGACGAACCGTCGAAGTGGAGAGTCCAATAGGGCACGTCGATTGCGTAGATCTCAGGGCCTTCGAGCTCTTCTTCGATCACGGGCTCATGGCTGTTATCGGGGAACTGTGCCAACAGATCTGCTACCGCCTGCGACTTGATCGCTCGTGGTCGCACACATGTGATATCGTATTGGGAAATGGTCATGTACCATTTCGCCAGTCTTCCTCCCGGAGTAGTGTGAGTTAGCAAGTAGCTTATGGGGTCGCTCTTGGTGACCACTACTACTTTGTGTGATGCAAAATAGTGCTTCAACTTTTCTATCACAAATAATAAGGCAAGGCAATGACGTTCGATGTCTGTGTACCTCGATTCAGCAGGCTGCACGATGCGGGAGATGTAGTAGATAGGCCTCTCTTGGCCTTCATACTCTTGAGCCAAGAGCGCTCCTATAGATCTCCTTGTAGATGTCAGGTATAGCAGAAGCGGTGATCCCAATTGAGGCGCGATCATTATCTTTGAGGACGTGAGTAAATCCTTCAGCTTTTCGAATGCGGTTTCGTGCTCCGGAGCCCAGTTGTACGCGGCGTCCTTCTTGAGAAGAGTGCTGAAACAGCATGTGACTTCGGCAATTGCTGGGATGAATCTCCGCAGATAGGATAGCTTTCCTAAAAATGTCTTCAATGCACTCTGATTATGGGGCGGCGTCATGCCAGTTATGGCCGATACTTTCGCAGGGTCAGGCTCGATCCCTTGGCGATGGACTACGCATCCCAAGAACTTCCCCGAGGTTACCCCAAATGCGCATTTCATGGGGTTCATTTTCAATTGAAAGCTCCTGCATCTATTGAACACCTTTCGCAGGTCTGCGAGGTGGTCTGCTTCGTGCTTGGATTTAACCACCAGGTCATCCACGTAGAATTCCACCTCTTTGTGCATCATGTCGTGAAATAGAGCCATCATGGCTCGCTGATAGGTCGCGCCCGCGTTCTTAAGGCCGAACGGCATCACCGTGTAGTTGAACACCCCTACAGGAGTGATGAATGCAGTTTTCCGCGCATCTTCGGGATCCATCTTGATTTGATTGTACCCGCTGAAACCGTCCATGAAACTGAACATGCGATGGCCTGCTGTTGAATCGATGAGCAAATCGATGTTGGGCAGTGGGAAATCATCCTTAGGGCAGAAGCGGTTGAGATCTCAGAAGTCCACGCAGATGCGGAGCTGTCCGTTCTTCTTCACCACTGGCACGATGTTGGCCAGCCATGTGGGATGATGATTCGGCTCTATGAACTTGGCATCTAGGAGTTTAACAATCTCCTGCTTGATCTTGACGTTAAGCTCCGGCCTGAAGCTCCTCGTGCTCTGCTTGACCGGACCCGGGGATGATGTCTAAACGGTGCATGGTGATGCTTGTATCCAGACCTGGCATTTCATCATACTCCCATGCGAACACATCCTTGTATTCAGTTAGGAGCTGTAGCAGCCCTTGTTCTTCTTCGCTTGTGAGATCCGCGCTCAGGAAGACTGGCCTTTTCTTTTCCTCGTTCGGGCTGAGGAACACTTCCTTTAGCTCTTGCTTTTGCGGTCTGGGCCTGTCTTCCATGCATTCAGGCGCTTCTTTGAGTTTCTCTTCTGGAGTGCCTTGTGTTGGCTCTGCTGTCAGCGCAATTTGCTCGATTTGATTGATTTGCCCAGGGATATCCCCATGCCCGCGTGAGGACATCCCCGCGCACCTTCATATGCGGTAGCATTTCTTCCCATTGGTGTAGAAGCTCTCTACCTCCTTGCCCTCGGGGTCATGCTTTGTGATCCTCTTCAGAGTATACACGTTCTTCCGATGATATGCGATACGCGGCGCCTCTACGCGTGTAGGCGGCTTTTCCTTGGCATCTTCCCTCGTTACCATTACCCCTGCAAGCGATTGGTCCTTGATGTCCTCCCAGAGAGGCAAAGGAGTAGGGTTGAATGGTCCGGGTGTTTGCTCATCTGCCATTTCAGTGAACCACACCGCCTCACTGAGATGTGCTTCGTCCAAGTTGAACGGGTTTGTTGAAGCCGGTATCTCGACTATTCTGTCGTTCCAGATGGCTTTCATAACCTGGTGAGCCGTCGAAGGGACTGCGTCGAAGCGATGAATCCAGGCTCGACCTACAATCATGTGGTATGTGGTGTTCGCGTCTATGACATAGAACTTTGCTGAGCACTTGATTTTGCCAATTTGAACGCCCAGGCGGATCCATCCGATTGTCATTCTAGAGTCGCTTCCGAATCCCACCAGCGGAGATGGACGTCTGACTACCTTATGTTCGGGGATCCCTGCTAGCCTCAGTGTGTGGAGCGGAACGACGTTGACCGCTGCTCCTCCATCGACGAACGCTCGTTTGAACTCGACGCCATTGATGATGGCGGTCACGTACAGAGGTCTCTGGTGACTCGCATCCGTCTTTTTGTCGCTGGCAGAAAAGGTCATAATCTTTTCCATAGAGCGGGATGCCCTGATGACTTTCCCGTTGGAGACTACAAGGTCCTCCTCGTAGTCCTCTGCTATTCTCAAAATCGCTTTCGTCATATCAGTTCGGCACTTCTCGGAGAAATTCATTTCATCGAAGAATTTGTTGAAGCCATGCGACCCTCTCATGCGGTCGGCACGTTCATCCTCTGTGTCCATGCTATAGTCTTCGTCTTCATGGACCTCGGCGACGATGGGCAGGCCATCCTCTGCGACTTCTTCCAAGTCGACGATCGAGATCATAGCGACCTCTTTGCCCTTCGAGCCCGGTTCCGCATGCGCGGGAAGCGGGTTGTTGCGCACGTCCTTCCGGTGGTCGCTGACAATGAGCTCGCCGTTCTTCATCTTCTGATCGAACGCGAACCTGAGTTTCTTGCACTCGGCGGTGGGATGCATGACCTTGCCGTGGTACTCACACCACTTAGGGTCCCTCACCATCTCCTTGGAGGGTGTTTTCTCGAGCGGTGGCAGGACGCCGTCCTTGCGCCACTGTCTGCAGAGGTCACTTGCTTCCTCTACCGAGCATGGCAGAGGCGGTACATGAAAGTTCGCAACCTTCGCTTGTTTCTGGGGCGAAACTGTATTGACCTCAGCTTCGCGTCCCCGCTTGTAGCTAAACCTTCCAATCTTGTAAGTGGTGCCGCTCGCAGGTCGCTCTGGAGCGCTCTTCTTTTTCTGTCTCTCGACTATGGGCTCGATGTTCTTCGTGCATTCGATTAGCTTCGAAAACGTAGGTGTTTGCAGATTGATGAGCATACCTTTGTATTCATCTCGCATGCATTGCAGGCATATCTCTACGAGACGGCTTTCGGGCATTGGATCTTTGCACTCCAAGGATTTCGCCCTGAATTTCTTGATGAAGGTGATTCCGTCCTCTTCGCGCTTCTGGTACATCCGCAAGAGATGGATCATCGTCACCTTTTCTTCCATCTGGAAGAACTTGGTATAGAACTTCTGGACCATGTCGTCCCAAGTCTTCACGGATCCGGCCTCCAATGTTCGGTACCATTTGTATGCTACGTTCCCAAGAGATTTTGGGAACTCTCGCATCAGCAGCTTGGGATCGGCTCCGTACGGACCCATGACATCAATGAAACGCATGACATGCTCGTGAGCGTTTCCATTGACGTCCTCGAACTTATCCCATTTAGGAGCCTTGTACCCCGCCGGGTTAGGCATGAGATAGATCTCTCGTGGAATGGGTGGATCGTTGTCTAACTTCGGGATGATGGTATCCGCGAATGACTGATGAGCCAGGATAGTGTCCACGCGTTTCTGTAAAGACGTCATGCATTCTGGAATGCTCCCCTCGGTAGTTGACCGGGGGGTTGCCGTAGGTGGTGGCGACACATACGCCGCCGGAGGATTGGGAGCATATTGACTACCCGCATTTCCCCAGATCATCGTTGGGGGAGGCAAAGGGTACTGCAGAGTTGGGTTGGACGCCAAAGCCGATGGCTGAGGAGCGTGAGCAGCAGGAGGCAGCATCTGTGCCGTTGATCCCTGAACCGAAGGCAGCTGCGTAGCTGACGGTGGAGTCTGCAGATGAGGGTTGGGAGGTGTGGCTGACACCCCCAATCCTGGAGCGGTAGGGGTTCCTCCTCCCTGAGGGATAGCGGTGGCTGGTGGAGGATTCGGCGCAAGGGTGCCCAGAACGGCCAAGATTTGTTCTAATTGTGCAGATTGAGACTTGAGAGCTTTCGCCTGACTTTGGACAGTAGCGTCCAAATACTCTAACGTCGGTGCTTCGCCGGGAGTCGTTGGAGTACGGCGGGTCTCGTCTCCTGAGGGAGTTTCGGTGGAGGGCGATCGGTTGCTGACATCATCCTCCTGAGACATGGTTGCTTTTGTTGGTAAGTTCACGTCGGGTTCACCAAAATGTGCACAAGAGATTCCGACGGGGAGACCTCCGTGTGCACCGTGTGTAGTGGATCAAGGATCGCACAGGAAGAGTGGGGTTGTGTGTAGGGAGAGAGTAAGTCAATAGCAATGTCTGAGAGAGAGACAGAGGTTTGGCAGAGCTTCCGCGTATGGCAGTGTGTTCTCTTTTGTATGGAAAGGTTGACGATCTATATATACTGGGGAACGTGACCGTTGTAGTGTGGTTAATGCGCCCATTAATGGCGGCTTAATTAGCTTAACCATAACGGCACGTCCGTCCGAGTATATAGGGACCGTTAGAGCACGTGGTGCGCGAATACCGGAACCGTTACGAGGTTGACCGGGTTTGACCGGGTTGACCGGGTTTGTGGAGCTCGTGCCATAAATCTCTCAAAACAGTTACTAAAGGTCGCGTGCGGGCTTGGCTCGCACGCGACAGGGCTTACTCTAGCCTCCAAACCACTAAGTCCCTACAAGTCCCGTGCAGTGGTATGCGAGGGCTCTGTCTCGCATCCCCCACATGGATCAGCTCGGCTGGTGATCCAGTGTGTATGGAGCACAATATGGTCTGCTGGATGGCTGCCACGTGGCCAAGATCTGTCATGTCAGAAAGCAGTATCTACACCAGTAAAGACACCAGTTGATGTGAGCATGCACCTCGTCAAAAATCTTGGCTTGACTATCAAGCAATTAGAGTATGCTCAAATAATAGGAAGTCATATGTACATTATGAATTGTACAAGAATGGACATCACACAAGCTGTTGGAAAACTTAGTTGTTTCACAAGTAACTCTAGAATGGATCACCGGATTGCTATAATCCGAGTATTAAGTATCTACGATACACTAAGGATATAGGATTACAATATTCCAACTATCCTGCTGTGTTGGAAGGATATTGCGATGAGAATTGGATATCGGATACAAAAGATTTCAAATCGACAAGTGGTTATGTATTTACCCTCGGAGGAGTGGCAATATGTTGGAAATCCTAAAAGCAGACGTGCGTTGCAAGGTCTACTATGGTATCAGAATTCATAGCGTTACACAAGGCAGGGGAAGAAGCTGAATGACTTTGCCATTTCCTCTAGGATATTCCTATATGGCCTAAGCCAGTGCCATCTATTTGCATTCATTGGGGCAGTCAATCTGCAATAGGCAAGGCTCAACACAATATATACAATGGTAAGTCATGAAATATGCTTTCAAGACATAGTACCATAAGGCAACTTCTCTCACAAGGAATTATATAGATCGATTATGTGAAGTCTAAAGAAAATTTAGCGGATCCGCTAACCAAAGGTCTACCGAGAGAATTAGTTGCAAGTTCGTCAAGGGGAATGGGGCTAATGCCGATCTCATAAAGAGTTGCACGATAGAGGAAAACCCAACCTAGGAGACTGGAGATCCCAAGAACTAGTTTCAAAACGGACAACCTAACTATCTGCGCAAATTAAAGTAACTCACGAAACAAACTATGTTTCAATCGAATTCCTAGGGCGACGAGTGATAGGACCAGGTCAAGCAATGCTTTCAATGAGGTCACATCTTAAGTCGAGTATGGATGAATATCCTTAAAATGTGTCTCACCTATGTGAGTAGGAACTGGGGCCGGTTCTAGGAGGATGACATGCATACTTGCAACACCCCACCGAGCCGCAAGGCCGGCCGGGCCCCACGTTCGGAAGAGATGTCTCCGCCCGAGGTGATGAGCCTCATTGGGAACGGATAAGGATCGTCGGTTCACAGCTAGTACAACCATCGATAACTCAAAATACAATTTATTACAATTCCAATACAACAGTGACATTTGAAAAGTCAAGAATACACTTTCAGTTATATGAAACAAATTACTACGTGATCGATGATCTAAGCATCAAGCTTGTCTATCCTGCTGTGTCTTGAACGTTCCCCCACCTCGATAGTCAACCTGCGGTTTTAAAATAGCAAAAGCCGACGCAGTTTTTACAAAAAATAGTTAGCAAACGGCTGAGTAAGCTAACACCCATAGCACGTAAACAGATGATGAAGCATGTAACAGGAATAACCAATTCGCTAGTAATAAATAATAAATATCAAACACTCGCGGGAAAAGCGTTCACAGCTGATTCGGTGTGTCCAACTCAACGATCTCAAATTTCGTGTTCCAACCCGAAGATGTGGTCCATCCCGGGGAAACTCACTGTTAATAGCAAAACACAATATTACTTTAATCTCAAGTTATCTCATATCCATATGAATCGAGTCCAGAAATTCATTTTAGCAACGAGTTGATACGGGGCGTGACCATATCCAATCCACAACCTCTTTCTCATATGTGCAAAAGCACTACCACAACCATAACTCAATCACAGGAGGTTCGCATCACAGCGCCTCATAACCATAACTAATCAAAGGAGGTCAGAGCCTCATAATCTCATAATCTCATAATCAGTAACCAACACAATATGTCAGAAATGTATCGTATCAGGGATATGGCACAAACCCACGCACAACGGCTTTCCACTTTACATAGTTACGAATTTTCTTTCAAGATGTAGAATCGTGTAAGGAGCTCCAAACAAAAGCCGGTGTGGCAAAAATAAAGTAATCGATGTATGATTGAGAGATATTCAGATTCGACCAAAAAGTGAGCGGTGTGCTACTCATGGTAACCGAGGCAACAATTTGAAATTTCGTAGTTCCAACCCAATGACGTGGTCCGTCTTGGGGAATCACTTTTACAAGTAATTCACAATATCAATTAGATGTTTCACTTTCGGATTGTTATTTAGATTTGGATACCAATTTCAAACGAGATTACAAAGAGGAGTATTTCAAAACAAATAAACAACTCAAATAAATCAAGTACGGCAGTAATTTCACAAATAACTCACGCGATACGCGAAATGAAGGAAAGGCACGCGAGGCTAGGCATATTAACTTACCAAAATCCAAGCACGTCATATAAGTTGTCTCGCCTACGAAACCGCCACCTACAAATCGGAGCTTCTAACTTAATACAATCTCAACAAATATACAACCTATATTTATTTCTAGATCCTTTTATTTTTCTCAATAAAATATTCATTTTAACTTATTTATAAACCCAAAAACATATTTTCTTCAATAATATTTACCCCCAAAATAATTTATAAATAATAATCTAGATAAATTTAAGAGAAACTAATTTTATAAATAATTCTGAAATTAAAAACTGCATATAGTATCTAAAAGTTTCTGAAATGACATCTACCTCCCTCAAAGTTTCTGAAACGACATTATAACCCCCTGAAAACTTTTTTGAAAAAGACACTTTAACCCCCTAAACATGAACTTTCAAACTAACCGATTAAAACGTGGATTCGAGGCCTTAAAAATTGATTTTGATTACTAAAAACAACTCAGGGGAAGATTTCAAGCATACCCAGTCGAAGAATCGCGAGAAACGATGAAGAAATAGGTCGGGTCAAGATCGCCGTCGGGGTCGCCGGAGTTGGAGCTCGCCTGGGCGTTCTCCGGTCGGTTTTGTCTTCGTCTTGGAACTCCACAGACCTGGTCGGACCTCCAGGAGGCTAGGGGGATGGTTGTAAGTGGCTGGATGCCACTGCTTTGCTTGGGCTCGAAGCTCTCGTCGAGCTCGCCGGAATAAATGGAGGTGGCGGCGGCGTTGTTGGCTGCTGCTGCGGTTTCTGCTGCTGTTTCGTCCTTCGGTGGCTTATTCGAGCAAGGTAGAGAGGGTAGAGAACGAGAGAACAGTGGGAAGGGGAGAGAGATGGGTGGCCGTGATGGTGGCGGCCATGGATTCCGGCGACGGCAGCGGCAGTGGGTCGCCGCTGCTTCTGCTTCGTCTTCTGCGCTGCTTCCGGCATAACAGAGAGGGTGAGCGAGAGGCAGAGGGAGGAGAAGATATGAGGTGGTGGTGGTCGTGGTTGGGGTGGGTCTCTCGGCGGTGGCTTGCGGGAGTTGGCAGCAGCCATTGCAGCTGCTGCTGCCGCTGCTTCCTCGTCGTCAGAACAGAGAGAGAGAGAGATAGAGGGTGATGGTGGTGGAGGAAGAGAGTGGTGGTGCAGGTGGTGGTCTCGGGGGTGTTGTTGCCGAAGGGGAGGAGAAGAGTGGAGATAAATAGAGAGGGTCGGGGACAGAGGGAGACGTGAGAGAGAGGTGAGTTGTTGAGGGTGTTGGGGGTTTGAGAATTTGTTGGGGATTGGGAGAATGTCAGGTGAGGGTGTTTTTTTTTTAATTATTATTATATAGTAAAGTATTTATAAAATATAATATAAAATATGTATGTATAAAATACGGTATGGATACGGTATAGTAATACGTATAGTATGAAGACAAAATACTTATTATTAAATACTACAAGTTTCGTAAAAGACAAAATATACCCCCAATGACAACTATATGTTATTATCTAAAATTACATCTACCTCCCCAAACTATAACGTTTTGAAAATAACTTATTATACTTTACGAAAAATCCGTCAAAATTTTCATAAAAATACGGGGTGTTACATCCTTCCCCCCTTAAAGAGAGCTTCGTCCCCGAAGCTAGGGTCGCTAAGTCTCAGAAAGGTTCTAAAGTCAATCGTATCACTTATCGTGTCAGCACACGAAACTAAATAACACACAAAGCACATGATCAAATAACAGCAATTAGAAACTCAAGCTAACAAGAATCACAAATCAGCACTCTTGGCATCTAAGGACTTAAGCTATCCCGCAAACCCGACTTGTTCAATTTTATTACCGGTTTTAGTTTCGCCTATATTCATTTTAATTTTGAAAATCTTTTTTTTTAGTTGAAACCGAATAGTCGTACTAACTTAGAACCAGACTCTGATACCAGATGCAACACCCCACCGAGCCGCAAGGCCGGCCGGGCCCCACGTTCGGAAGAGATGTCTCCGCCCGAGGTGATGAGCCTCATTGGGAACGGATAAGGATCGTCGGTTCACAGCTAGTACAACCATCGATAACTCAAAATACAATTTATTATAATTCCAATACAACATTGACATTTGAAAAGTCAAGAATACACTTTTAGTTATATGAAACAAATTACTACGTGATCGATGATCTAAGCATCAAGATTCTCTATCTTGCTGTGTCTTGAACGTTCCCCCACCTCGATAGTCAACCTGCGGTTTTAAAATAGCAAAAGCCGACGCAGTTTTTACAAAAAATAGTCAGCAAACGGCTGAGTAAGCTAACACCCATAGCACGTAAACAGATGATGAAGCATGTAACAGGAATAACCAATTCGCTAGTAATAAATAATAAATATCAAACACTCGCGGGAAAAGCGTTCACAGCTGATTCGGTGTGTCCAACTCAACGATCTCAAATTTCTTGTTCCAACCCGAAGATGTGGTCCATCCCGGGGAAACTCACTGTTAATAGCAAAACACAATATTACTTTAATCTCAAGTTATCTCATATCCATATGAATCGAGTCCAGAAATTCATTTTAGCAACGAGTTGATACGGGGCGTGACCATATCCAATCCACAACCTCTTTCTCATATGTGCAAAAGCACTACCACAACCATAACTCAATCACAGGAGGTTCGCATCACAGCGCCTCATAACCATAACTAATCAAAGGAGGTCAGAGCCTCATAATCTCATAATCTCATAATCAGTAACCAACACAATATGTCAGAAATGTATCGTATCAGGGATATGGCACAAACCCACGCACAACGGCTTTCCACTTTACATAGTTACGAATTTTCTTTCAAGATGTAGAATCGTGTAAGGAGCTCCAAACAAAAGCCGGTGTGGCAAAAATAAAGTAATCGATGTATGATTGAGAGATATTCAGATTCGACCAAAAAGTGAGCGGTGTGCTACTCATGGTAACCGAGGCAACAATTTGAAATTTCGTAGTTCCAACCCAATGACGTGGTCCGTCTTGGGGAATCACTTTTACAAGTAATTCACAATATCAATTAGATGTTTCACTTTCGGATTGTTATTTAGATTTGGATACCAATTTCAAACGAGATTACAAAGAGGAGTATTTCAAAACAAATAAACAACTCAAATAAATCAAGTACGGCAGTAATTTCACAAATAACTCACGCGATACGCGAAATGAAGGAAAGGCACGCGAGGCTAGGCATATTAACTTACCAAAATCCAAGCACGTCATATAAGTTGTCTCGCCTACGAAACCGCCACCTACAAATCGGAGCTTCTAACTTAATACAATCTCAACAAATATACAACCTATATTTATTTCTAGATCCTTTTATTTTTCTCAATAAAATATTCATTTTAACTTATTTATAAACCCAAAAACATATTTTCTTCAATAATATTTACCCCCAAAATAATTTATAAATAATAATCTAGATAAATTTAAGAGAAACTAATTTTATAAATAATTCTGAAATTAAAAACTGCATATAGTATCTAAAAGTTTCTGAAATGACATCTACCTCCCTCAAAGTTTCTGAAACGACATTATAACCCCCTGAAAACTTTTTTGAAAAAGACACTTTAACCCCCTAAACATGAACTTTCAAACTAACCGATTAAAACGTGGATTCGAGGCCTTAAAAATTGATTTTGATTACTAAAAACAACTCAGGGGAAGATTTCAAGCATACCCAGTCGAAGAATCGCGAGAAACGATGAAGAAATAGGTCGGGTCAAGATCGCCGTCGGGGTCGCCGGAGTTGGAGCTCGCCTGGGCGTTCTCCGGTCGTTTTTGTCTTCGTCTTGGACCTCCACAGACCTGGTCGGACCTCCAGGAGGCTAGGGGGATGGTTGGAAGTGGCTGGATGCCACTGCTTCGCTTGGGCTCGAAGCTCTCGTCGAGCTCGCCGGAATAAATGGAGGTGGCGGCGGCGTTGTTGGCTGCTGCTGCGGTTTCTGCTGCTGTTTCGTCCTTCGGTGGCTTATTCGAGCAAGGTAGAGAGGGGAGAGAACGAGAGAACAGTGGGAAGGGGAGAGAGATGGGTGGCCGTGATGGTGGCGGCCATGGATTCCGGCGACGGCAGTGGCAGTGGGTCGCCGCTGCTTCTGGTTCGTCTTCTGCGCTGCTTCCGGCATAACAGAGAGGGTGAGCGAGAGGCAGAGGGAGGAGAAGATATGAGGTGGTGGTGGTCGTGGTTGGGGTGGGTCTCTCGGCGGTGGCTTGCGGGAGTTGGCAGCAGCCATTGCAGCTGCTGCTGCCGCTGCTTCCTCGTCGTCAGAACAGAGAGAGAGAGATAGAGGGTGATGGTGGTGGAGGAAGAGAGTGGTGGTGCAGGTGGTGGTCTCGGGGGTGTTGTTGCCGAAGGGGAGGAGAAGAGTGGAGATAAATAGAGAGGGAGAGAGGGTCGGGGACAGAGGGAGACGTGAGAGAGAGAGGTGAGTTGTTGAGGGTGTTGGGGTTTGAGAATTTGTTGGGGATTGGGAGAATGTCAGGTGAGGGTGTTTTTTTTTTTTTTTTTTTTTTTTTTTTTTTTTATATATATTATTATTATTATAATATAGTAAAGTATTTATAAAAAATAATATAAAATATGTAGGTATAAAATACGGTATGGATACGGTATAGTAATACGTATAGTATGAAGACAAAATACTTAGTATTAAATACTACGAGTTTCGTAAAAGACAAAATATACCCCCAATGACAACTATATGTTATTATCTAAAATTACATCCACCTCCCCAAACTATAACGTTTTGAAAATAACTTATTGAACTTTACGAAAAATACGTCAAAATTTTCAGAAAAATACGGGGTGTTACAGCCTTCCCCCCTTAAAGAGAGCTTCGTCCCCGAAGCTAGGGTCGCTAAGTCTCGGAAAGGTTCTAAAGTCAATCGTATCACTTATCGTGTCAGCACACGAAACTAAATAACACACAAAGCACATGATCACATAACAGCAATTAGAAACTCAAGCTAACAAGAATCACAAATCAGCACTCTTGGCATCCAAGGACTTAAGCTATCCCGCAAACCCGGCTTGTTCAATTTTATTACCGGTTTTAGTTTCGCCTATATTCATTTTAATTTTGAAAATCTTTTTTTTAGTTGAAACCGAATAGTCGTACTAACTTAGAACCAGGCTCTGATACCAACTGTAACACCCCGTATTTTTTTCTGAATATTTTGACGTATTTTTCGTAAAGTTTAATCAGTTATTTTCGAAAATATATAATTTTGGAGAGGTAGTTGAAATTTTGATAACATTAAATAGTTGATGTTGGGGGTATTACTTGTCTTTTACATAACTTGTTGTATTTAAATACTTGTATTTATACTATATGTATTTTATACTCTCTACCTATACGTATTTATACCGTATACATACTACACATTTTATACTATATTTTTATATTATAACACTTTATAATAATAATAATAATAATAATAATAATAATAATAATAATAATAATAATAATAATAATAATAATAATAATAATAATAATAATAAAATGTTGTGTTCCCCAACACCCTGCAAAGTTTTGTTCCCCAACACCAACTCACTTCTCCCCAACTCCCTCTCTCTCTCCCCGTCACCTTCCTCCTCATCCTCCTCTATTTAATTTCTTTCTCCTCAATCTCCTTCGGCACCATCACCCCCGAGACCACCATCACACCTCTGCTCACCTCTCTCCCTCTATCTCCCTCTTCCTCTCTGTTTTGGCGACAAGAAGCAGCAGCAGCTGCAGCGGCAATAGCCGCTGCTATCCCGGCGACCCACCAACCACCGGCAACACCCACGCCATCACCACCACCATCTCCACAGCCTCCATCACAACACCTCTCTCCCCCTCAATATATCTCTCCCTCTCTGTCACGATGAAGAGTAAGAGGCAGCAGCAGCAGCGGCATAAAGGGCCGCTGCCACTGCCGGAGATTTACCACCACCACCACTGCCCGTCATTTCTCTCCCCCTCCACTGATATCTCTCTCTCCCTCTCTCTACACGACCTCGGAAGAAGAAGAAAGAGACGAAACAACAACAGCAGCAGCAGCGCTGAAACAGCAGGAGCAACCCGCCGGCGACCTCCATGAATTCCGGCGAGCTTCTCGCCGGAGTCCAACTGTGACGACCCACCTATCAAAATCAGTACCATTCGACTCAGAGAGGTCCGACCAAGTGATGGGAAGCCTCCACCGAGGCCATAAACAGCCGTAGAAGCTCCGGTCGAGTTACAACTCCGGCGACTTTTTCGGCGCTTCGACCCGTCTCATTCCTTGACCGTTTCTTGCGAAATTTGGCATGGGTATGCTCTAATTCTTCCCCTAAGTCGTTATTTACAATCAAAATCATGTTATAGGACCTCGAATCCATGTTTTGATCCGTTAGTTTGAATGTTCTTGGTTGGGGGGGTTAAAATATAATTTTTCAGAAAGTTTCTGGAGGGTGAAAGTGTCGTTTCAGAAATGTTGAGGGCATGGACTATATTTTATATAAACTGCATTTGTATGAACTAGGGGGTGAAAGTGTTATTTCGGAAAACTTGATGGCATGATTTGTCACTTATATAAACTGTGATGTGTGTGGGTTGGGGGTTAAAAGTGTTGATTTTGGAAAATGAGGGGCTATTTGTAGATTATATATTTTGTTTTATTAATAAAACTAATAATTTTCTTTTATATAATACATAAAGTTTATTATATATATATTACAATGTAATTTTTAATATTTATATCTATACACACACACATACACACACATATGCATATCTATTTAAACAATTGAGACAAGTAATTTTCTATTTTTTTTTTACGTTTTAATTTATTATTAAAAAGGGCATAACTAAAAGATATTGTGCTTATAAAATTATTTTTGAGAATACAATTTGTGTTAGATATTCACTATGTGTAAATATAATTTTGTGCATATAAAATTTCAAATAATTATAAGTATTGACGTTGCTTTTAGTAAATAAAATTGCTAGTTAAATACTTATTCAATTAAAGAATAATAATAATAGGGAGGAGAATGGTTTTTCTTGTGAAAAATTAAGAAATAATTTCTTTAGAAAATACGTATATATATCGTCCACAATATAAAGTTTGTTGATATAAGTTATATTTCTTTATAATTACTAGTATCTATAATTAACATTTTTTTGAGGAAATACTTGTTAAATATTTTGAGTTTATTACTCATAAGAATTAATTTCTTTCGTATCACTACTTAAGTATATACATAATAGTTCAATTATTTCTTTTATCAATGAGTATATGGCTTCAAAAATTTTAATAAATATTTGTTAACTAGCTACAAATATTGTTTTTAAGAAACAAAGATAAATTGGTTGGTCTTGATATAAAATAGGATGCCTCGCTCCACCACTAGTCTTCAGGGGTATTTCACATCGAATATGTGCATTTTATGGACTTTGGATTGATTAGAGACTATAAATTTGTAGGCGACGAGTTCATAGACGAGGGTTACATCTATCAGTAGAAGCTAGTTCGAGTTGTTTGCTGCTTCTACTTGAGGTAAATTATCTGCTCGACTCTTCAGTCATCAAAATGAGTTTATTTATGTGTCATCTGCTCAAATGATTTATTGTCAGACTATCAGAATATCCTTATGCTGAAAATCTGAAACGATTCTTATCTTGAGACAAAGCAGTAGAGTTGGACTTTATCCCTTGAATATTATATACTTTGAATTCACCATTACTTTATTTATTATTTCTTTGGAATTGTATCACCGGAATCGATTTGAGGATCAACGTTTTCAGAAAAGTACTCTTAAGACACTAAGAAACGTAAAGTGAAAGATAACTTGTACGAGTTGTTATTTGGTTCACAAATGATTAGACCATACGTTCTGGTCAGGGATTTAGGGAGCCAAACTCTGGCCTACCCTGGTGCCCATTATCCTACACTACCATGAGGATATGGGAGGAGCTACAAGTACTACTCTAGAGGAGTTGCTAACCTCTAGGGGGTGTCGACACTTAAGGTCTTGTAGGCGAGTTATGAGGCGGGAAAGTCGTAACTAGTGGGGCTTTCTCAACCGCCGGGTTGAAGTAGGGTTGCTAGACCCTCGAGATAATCCGTATATTTTTATTCCGAGGCAGACGGGTACTCTGCATGGTTTAGCTCGTACAATGTTTAATTCTGGGGCTCATGGGGCAGTAGAGCAAGCTGCTTACCCGTGGCACGTGGCTAGGTGGCCGCCAGAAAAGTTGAAAAATGGGACTTTAATAATGAAAGGTTTGAAGAAATCTCAAATCAAAGTTTATCCCGCTAATCTTGTCACTTATAGTTGTGATCTTAATTCATAATCTGTTTTCTCTATCCGTTTACGTGTCTTTGAAATATATGTGCCCAATCATCTGTTTACGTGTTGAGATGTTTCTTACTCAGCCGTTTGCTGACTATTTTCTGTAAAAACTGCGTCGGCTTTTGCTATTTTAAAACCGCAGGTTGGCTATCGAGGTGGGGGAACGTTCACGACACAACAGGATAGAGAAGCTCGATGCTCAGATCATCGATCACATAGTAATTTGTTTCATATCACTGAAAATTGTATTCTGGACTTTTCAAATGTCATTGTTTGTATTGAAATTGTAATAAGCTATGTTTTGAAGTGTTATCGATGGTTGTACTAGCTGTGAACCGACGATCTTTATCCGTTCCCAATGAGGCTCATCACCTCGGGCGGAGACATCTCTTCCGAACGTGGGGCCCGACCGGCCTTGCGGCTCGGTGGGGTGTTACAATACTCCTCTAAGACTACTCATGAAACCAGGCATCCGTGTCTCAAGGCCAAAATGAGTACAACCACGAGAACAGACTTTGCTACGGTATTAATTGTGTGGTTACTATCGACTAGGTATACACCACAACAAGGCAGTTCAAAGAGCTTTGCATACTGACCAAGCCAGTATACCCTATAATATCTCACTAATGGAAAAGTTCAAGGCATATGGCTAATCTTCTTTCAACAATTAATTACCAACAATGATAATCGGATTCACCATACTGATATGATCTTTCAGCTTCAACGCTGATTGGTCATTCATGTGGGGGATTGTTGAAAAAATGGTCTTCGATATGTTGGTTTGTACACGACTTCGAGCTCGGTTTTAACCAGGCTCATTAGAGAGTTAACAACACCAATTGCACCATAGTATAGTGGGTAACTAGGTGATTGTGTCGATAACTCATTTGTCAAAAACCATTAAGAGATGAATGCTCAATAAGCCGTTAAAGTTGGGGGTTTATATTTGAGTTTTTGTTCCCAAAAGAAATCATCCAACATCCTAAGAGAGGGATTGAAGTGTTTATATATTTAAACCTTAGACGAAAAGGGCACGACCATTGGGCGAATCATTTTTGTTAAGGAGGGATGACCTAGCTATAGTCCGAACCACCACACGAGCGCCGCCGCCGTCCATCCGGCTTGGCTCGGTCTCGGGTTCGGGCACGGGACGGGACGGGTCGTGGCGTGGGCTTGGGTTTGAGTTTGTTGGGACTTACTCTTGACTATTTATTTTTTGTCAAGAAACCAACTTTTTACCCACAAAAATTAACAGAAAAATAAACCCAACCGGTTTATTAATTCAATTAACTAAATTTAATTGTTTTAGGAACAGTTACAACCGTTATGAACGGTTGTGTCCGTTCTTGTCCTCCCTTCAGTGCTTACAAAAAGCAGTTTTCCTTCCTAGTTTGGTCATTCCGAATTCCTGAGCATTCATACACTTCCTTCACAGATTATCTTTTACCGTCAGGAAGTCTCGTTCGCCGTGTGTTGCATTCTCATGCTACTCTGCAACACATGAAGAACTTCTATCCTGGGGGACAGTTCGCCACTGCACGAACCCAAAGGCACATACAGTGGGTGACAAATATTATCTTACGGAGATCGTCTATGTACGAGGCTGTTTATCAACATCTTGTGTCAGCATTCAACATATTATCGATCCGTAAGTTCGTTCTTTCAATTATTTACCGTTTTCCTCTAACAAGGACAAATCGGGTCGTCAATTAATAACATATATTATACTAGGAGATTGCCCGTGCCCGGAGGCACTACCCAAAAAACACGTTTTATAATCGATTTTGCAAGAGGAGAAGATGAAAATAGCGTCTTCGGTAATTTTATATGATATCCATCAAGTCATGTTTTTACAAACTTTTGATAATTACGTAAATTAATTCGATAGAGGGTAAATTTTCAAGTAGTGGGTAGTTAAGTTGGTAGTTAAGTAGTGGGTAGTTAAGTGGGTGGTAGGTGAGATCTAAGTGCTGTGACTGATTTATTTAATCTAAAGGCTAAAAATCCATAAGTTAGTTAAATCATGCTGTTTTATAGAATAGACTAGGGGATTGCCCGTGCCCGATGGCACTACCCCAAAAAACACGTTTCACGTATTGCAATGTCATAAATAAAATGAGTACTTTTATCCACAAACACGGACAGAAAACGAAGACAACATTGTATTAAATAATCAAGAACAAAGGAAATCCTTTTTTATAATTATACTAAAAGGAGTGGGTAGTTAAGTGAGTGGTAGGTGAGATCTAGGGCTGGGGTTAATTCGATGGCCTAAAAGACATTTTAAAGTCAGAAGATGTAAAACTAACATCGTTGATGATTGGATTCTAAAAAAAAAAAAAAAAAAAAAAAAACACGCACACACATTGATGATTGCACGATGCGAAGTCACCGAGTAAGTGTAAGTGATGCGCTATGGGTAGAAGTAGAACCAAAAACACTCTTGCCAATGTCAAATTCCAAGGCCGTTGTTTCTTCTGAATTAGGGCCGGAAGTGGGGTCTCCTGCGACGAGGAGGAACCCATCTTCACGCCTGACCTCAGGCTCTTCAATGTCGCCAGGCAACCCTCGCCGGATAGTTCGAGCAAGCCGGAGAAGTCGAGATGGTTGAGGTATTCCTACTTCTATGTTAATTGGATTTCTCATATCTCCAACAAAAAAAGTGTCACAGCAAATAGTTATAAGTTTTGTGCCCTTTTTTTTGAGAAGTTTTGTGCTTTTCAGTTGGCTTTTAGGTTCTTTTCTGGTTTCGAAGAATTACAACAGTACAGTAACTAAAATTTTGAGATAATCTGTCAAATTCATTCATTGGTCCCACTGACTTTCCAAGTTATTAATGACAAGATTACTAGAACAAGTACCACTACGTCCCTCCTCTTTTGCACCATTTGGTTTTGTGACAGTGTCTACTTAGACGAGGTCAGCAATTTAACCACTATGCAAGCTTCGTATTTACTTTCAATCAATTCCGTATTCTGAATTCTTCCACTTGGTTGGGGCTTTTCAGTTTCTTCATATATCTGTGTGAAAATCGGTATAGAAATGATGATATTATTCGAGTAAAAGATCGCTTAGCAAAAGGATCATGGTCTGCTATACCAATTATTATGGTTGACAGGAGCTCTAGGGCCGGGCACTGAGCGTGGGCCGCCTCCTCAATAGGGCGAGTCTTCATTCAGGGCGACTCGCGGTGGAGGAAGTTTCAACAACAATAACATGATTCATATGGGAAACCTTGCCTGGGGCGTTGATAATTTACCCCTTACAACCTTGTTTGGCGCACGAGGTCAAATTCTGGATGCACGAGTTGTTTTAGACAGAGGGACCGGTAGATCAAGGGGTTTCGGGTTTGTGACCTACGGTTCTGCTGAGGAGGTCACAAAACATTGGATTGCGTTGTAAGACAAACTACATTTTCTTTCCTCATGTCATCTTGTTGCTGTTTCAAGTTCGCATAAATATCTTTTTTAGTTTCATCGTAGCTTAGCCAGTTAGCCCTATTGGTTTCTTTGTGTCATTTGCAATCCGGTGAGATGAACATTTTGAATAGCAAGCAATTAGGTGAAAAATATTTCAGAAATTGAAGTAGTACCTAGGAAAATAGAACATTCACTTGTAAGGATCTGACCAAATCAACTGTTTTCTTTCACAACCAGATAGTAACAGAAGCTATGTGTGCAGATCATAGTTAGTTGAGACAGCTAGAACTTGTAATCTGCAGTCTGCACATGAATAACTACAGTATAAGCTACTTATCCTTGCTTCCTCGCCTCGGTATTGTGTTAACTTCTTATTATCGTCTCAAGCTAATTCAAGGAGAATGTAGTGTGGTGATCGGAAATAAGATTGTGGAACTAGAGTGACCCTAGAGGTTTCGTGAATACACCCGCACTGCACAATCCTTGGGATAAATGGAGCCGAAGTTTCTTGACTGCTCTATGAAGAAATGATAATTTACATCTCGGCGCTCGATCCTTGCTATTAATACAGAATTTGTAGCTCTCTGAAGAAATGATAATTCACTTGGTTTTGAATGTCACTGCACGAGAGAATAGGGCACCCCACTTGAGTAATGCTTCCATAGATGGTTTTGTAGCTGAAGCATTTACGGGAATATATATATAGGTGCAGGATTTTTAAACCCCAAAGGTAGAATAAAAGACCATGAGTTTCACAAAAATAACTCGTCCAATGTTCTGTACAAGCCGAATGGGAAATGTTGTAAGAACTTTCTGGCACTAGAAAATCATGCACTTTAGGAATACTGACACATTACCAAGGAGTAGAGGAAAAGCTAAGTTACCCGGACTTTTAATCCTTGGTGCCGCATCCGTGTCGACATGACATTCACGGAGAAGGAGATGGAATCTGTGTTGGATCTTGCCTCCATCCATTGGACACTCCGAAGTTTGTTAACCAAGGTCAGAGTGAAAGCTGGCGCCTTGGATCCCCTTCCCCCTCACTTATTTCTCGCTCATTTCATTATCTTCACCTTTGTCAAATCACGCCGGTTATCATCTAAACTCATTGGCCCTATAATTAATACTTCTGACTTATGATGAAACCCCAAGAAACAACACTTAGCGAAAGAAAGACCGTTTATTTCAAAACGGTGATGACATGATGAGAGGAGGTCCTTAGACTGTTTACTTGTTCTAATAAATAAGGACTGAATGCACGATTTACATTATGACAAGAACATAATATAGATAGTGTATTATACCCCCACACCCTTGTCCACATTCTGGACACTTTTTAACCGAGTCCACGAATCCGAAATTTCGGCACATAGGCAAATTGGATTCTCGGATATACACCCGACATGACACCCGCACCCAAGTCCAGGTAATTTAGGAGAAACGGACCATGATTCTTCACACGGTAACTTTGACTAATGCTATCAACAGATAACCCATAAGTGTAAGCCAAAGTTAGTCCAGCTAAGAGGGCTTTGGCCTCCGCCTCCATAGAGGACACGTATCCAAAGCTGCAGCCAAAAGCAGTAGTTGGCTTAATTACACAGCTAATAAGCAGATGTCTGTTAAGTGATTCCAACTTTATCATACACGTATAGTACCTAGGATAGATTGTATCAGTAATTTATGGTATAAGCGAGATTTGGTATTTGGAAGTTACATTTTCAAATTGTTCCTCAATTCCCGTGTTTATTCTTTGTGAATCTTCTTCGGCACTATCTCGCACAGATCCAGCAGAATCAATTCCTAAAAGTGCCCACGACTTCTTCAGATCAATCATCAATACTCAATTCCTTCTGGTTTAAACATTGCATCTCAAGCTTCAATTCCTGGGTAGAAATTATGAGCGTCGTTCATTGAATTATGGCAATGTTTTCTCCTCTTATTCACCACCTATTTTTCTTCCTATTCATCTTCTGCCTGTCCCTGCCTTCACTTTTCTTTTCACTTCTAATTGTTGACTGGATTAATTAACCAACATTCAATTGTCCAGTTATTTATCCTACTCCATTTGGTTATCCACTCTCCAGCTGTCATCAAACTTTAATTCTCATTCTCCTTCAACTTCCGATCATCAATCTACTTAAACTTCCAGTCCTTCTTACAAGGACGTCTAGAAGAAAATTTGTATATGGAATGATAAAAATGTGTTCACTTATGTGCACAATGTTTTTTTTTTTTTTTTTTTTTTTTTTTTTTTTTTTTTTTTTTTTTTTTTTTTTTTTGAAGCAAACCCCAAGGACTTGGCATGCCAAGTAAGCTACATTTCAGCTCTCCTGAAAAAATAACAATTTTGTTATCAGCAACAGCAATGCAGATACATACTTGTTTCTGCAGGTCTATTTCCAGCTCCTAGCGTGTTAAAACTCTACATGGTTTTTTTCTTTAGGAAACTCCAGGCCACAGGGTGTGTTTGAAACTTGGAAAATTGAGGGGGGGGGGGGGGGGGGGGGTCTATTAACTCCTATTTCCAAACACAAAAAAGAAATTCCACGATTTCATGTTCCTTTCCTTTCCATTTTTCCTACAATTTTCCACGTGCATGATGTTCTAGTGCCTGATAGTTCTTAAGACATTATTAATCAGCTTATACTAAATGGTGCTCTCATCACGGCTTTTGCCTGCAGCTTTGGGTACGTGTCCTCTATGGAGGCGGAGACCAAAGCCCTCTTAGCTGGACTAAATTTCGCTTACAGTTATGGGTTATCTGTTGATTGCATCTTCGGTGACTCCATACTGGTGATCCGAGCTGTGGTGGGTTCTGCGTCAATTCCTTGGCAGATTTTCCCCACAATTATGTCTTGTCGTGGGTTGCTGTTTGGAGCTCTAGTCAAGCATACTCATCGGCAAGGTAATGTTGTCGCAGACGCTTCGGCGGCTCATGGGCATTCTTTTCAGACTTTTCACAGTTTCTTATATCAGGTGGAGCTTCCAGCTTCAATAGTTCGTCTAGGTAGACAAGATGCTTTAGGTCTTATGTACTACAGACCTCCTTGAACTCTGTTTTAATTTTTTTTATTTGTGTAGTCCCTGGAGGCCTTTAGTAGTAGTGGGTAAGGTTTGTTGTCCCCCCACGTTGTATTTACGGGTTTGGAGCCCGATTCTCTTTCTTTTGAATACTACGCGGGGTTATTCCGCCTTACCTCCCGGGTAGGTTCTTAAAAAAAAAAAGCCAACTACTGATAAGATGATGACTTACTATGAAGTTTGATATCGTTGAGTCCTCTAGGATGCTGCCACACTTCTCATCATAGTATTTTCTCAATGTCAATGCTACTCATGTTTTCGTCCTATGAAGAAATTGTTTGCTGTCTACGAAATGCAATAGGTTCAGTTTCTTTTGTGATCTTTTCAACCATAAAAATGACTACGAGGTGACACTAAATGACTTGGACATAGAATCTGCTCCTGATTCCTGATATGTTGTTGACATTAACCTTCTGCTGCAGGATTTAAATGGAAGGCTAATCTAGCTGAACCTAGGCAAAGACGTCAATTTTAATTTTTGAATTGTGGGGACTTATTCTCAGTTTTACAACTTATAAGAATACACCACAGGTACAGAGTGAATGCAGATTGTAAGGATATCTCATTGTCCGCCATCATGTCATTGATCTTTAAGTATACAAATGTTATGTGACCCTAAGCATACCAAACATGCAGGAACATGGGTTTCTTATTTGTTTGTATCTTATCCAATAGGCAATGGAACTAAATGTTAATAATTTATTCATCCTACAGGTTTCAGGGCAATTTCGCGGCAGTCTCTGGGCACTGTTTCAATTTTGTAAGATTTCACTTCTCTCAGCTCAATCCACTCACTGATCTGTGAATTAGGTTTCAGTCCTCTCAGCCCATGAATGTACGTACTAATATTCTTTTGAGTGCATAGCTTTATATCTTAAGACCAGTACCAAATCATTTATTTAAGAAAATCAAACTTAAATGGATCTTAACTATTTTGACCTATTGGTGACCTAGAATTAACTTTTCTTTTGGAAAAGAGCAGTAACTTGAATTGCTGTAGAATTACATAAATATTACGAATCCTTACAGTTATTTTGCTACTGACATAACTATACATAATTCTCCACATATACGTTACTATACCAACCCGATCCTCAACCAGTGAATGATTGAAGAAAAATACTCCGAGCTATATAGTTATATAACAGCTGGGTTATTTCTTTTCAATTTCCTGATCACAGTTGTATAATATCCCAGCTGCAGCTAGGTATTTATCTAAATCAATTAATTTCCTCCTGCAAGAACCCCCTTATCCGGCTCGGGAGAGACCGGGAGGGTGATGCTTAATAGAAGAGCCGGAACTCGAAAGCAAATGAATCCACAACACATGAATAAATTTATAATATTAAACTACTACATTAAGCTCTGCGTCTCATACACGAGTTGATCACAGTTTGGGGCCAGTCATGAGTGGATGGAACGATGCATGTTGGAGTAACTCTTGATTGCTCTCAAACAGGGTCACTTCTTGCTGTCCAGTGAAATTCACACGAGCTTCAATGCCGTTGCCATCTGCAGTATCCAGTAAAAGAATTTCATCGGGAGTACATATGGGAGGAACAGTTGTAAACCAAGTTGGCTTTCCCCAACCGAAATCTGCCTCATATAAGGGGAATTTGCACCCACTGTTAACCAAATACAAATTCAAGTCGTCCCTGGCCCATAAGCTCCTTAACTCTTGAAACTTTTCGGCAGTTAATTCAGCGTCGCCATGTTTAGTCCAGCTGAGAGCTTGAAGGTCAGTGATGCTGCTCCGAGAAGTCTGAACGAACGCACCCATGTCTTGTGTAGTTTCGTACTCCATGGGCTGACTGGCTACATAAGTTAGTAAGTTCCCAAACGAGTGTGCAGACAGTGGAGGCACGATGTTTGGACGAATGTTGAGAATCCAAACGAAAATCGACTGCCTTTTCAGGATGCCCATTTGTAGTTTGGCAGTTGTCCAGCATTTGCAGATTAGAGCCGTCACCGCCTCTACTCTGCTTGGACTTGGTACGCTCTTGCTCGCTGATTTAGCCTTGAGGGCGGTTATACTTGATGAGCCGAATGCATACCTTCGCGCAATACCATCATCTGATGAGGAGTGGGTTATGTTGTCCAGTGGAGGACGGCCATAAATGACTGATTGTAGCAGATGCCGATCCGTTAACTGTGGGAAAAGAGACGATGCCAGAGTCAGTTCTGGGAGGACCTGTAACGTGCCAGAGACTGTTAAACTGGCCCAAGCGTTGACAAAAGAGCCAACGGTTGCACCGTCGGCGAGCTTGTGAGAAACAGAAACTAACAGAGCCAATGCACCGCATTCAAACAAGGTTGTCTGGATGATCAAAGGAGGCGTGGTCTTGTTCACGGCTGCTGATTGAGGAGGAGCAAACTTGCGCAGTATCTTATAGACGTTTTTCTGTTGAAGAAGTTGAGATAAGGTGCAGTTAACTCGAGCTTCGATGTACTCAGCTCCTTGATCGTTGCAGTCCACGGACATATAGTCTTTGATTCTACCCGCCAGGGGATAGAAATGTGCGAGGACTTTTGACAACGACTGCTTCAAGATGAGGAGGGATTTATCTTCTCCTCTCGGGGCATCATAGAGAAAGACCGACCAGATATGGGCTGAGGGAGCGCATTGGTCTAAGAAAGAAAGCTTGTAGGTTTGAAGGTGACGCGGAGTTGGAGAAGATGGCTTTATGGTTTCTCTAGACATTACCTCAACTCCTATCGTCTCCATTCTCAGACTACTTGATTTTACCGCGCCTTAATCACACTGGATCGATCAAATACGTAGCCACGCTCATTTACAGTTGTTGGTGAACCGTACTCTACACGGCCGATTTATCCACTTTGCTCCCACTATAATCTCACTTGGCATCTTGGAGGAGGTGCTCTCATTCGGGTGGAGTGGAGGTGCTCTTAAGGGGATATTTTCCCTAATTGGTGCTCTCATTTGGGCGGTGAACCGTACGCTACATGGCCGATTCAGCCACGCTCATTTATAGTAGTTGTTAATGAAAGGTACATATGATTTTCTTGCACTTGAAATTGTGTGGGTAACTAATTAGTGGAATCAATCAAAAATTTTTTTTAGAAGCTGATGCTGCGATTGTTTCCATCCTAAGAAAAGCTAAGCCTTGGTTCTTTTTAATAGGCGCGGTATGTTTCGTCATAGCTTTTCAATTTGTCATTCTATTTTCCGAGTTTCTCTTGCACCTAGAGAACTACTTTTACTCTTAATGGGCTGTCGTTTGTCTTCTTCGTTTGTGCTTTTACTGCATTTGGAATGTTATCTAGACCCAAAATCTTCTCTCAGTAAAGCACAATGAACTACCAGATGTAAGTACTTAATTGCATCAGTAAAATTGCATCAACTAGACGTGAAGAGATCTCTTGTGGGGAAAACCATCTTAGCTTCTAATCAACCTAATGATAGATACTTTTATAGAGAAAGTAGAAGGAAGAAAGCAAATGATATTTATTTACACGGGGAAGTAGAAGGATGGTAGGAAATGATACATACACATAAGGGAAAGTAGAAGGACGAAAGAAAATAAATACTCCTAATGTAAAATGTAGGACATACACGTTACCGAGATTTAAATTGCCCTGATTCTTTGTGTCTACAACTAACTCTCTAAAGATAAGAAGATGAAACAGGTCACGTATATTATAACTAAACAAGCTTTTTACATAACCCACTGGAGATTTACATCAGATTGACTATCAGAGTAATCCTGAACCCAAAAACAGGAGGGGTTGAGTGCTCTAAATGGAACTACTAACCCATTGCCAAAGAAATCTTATCATATGCTACAAATAAGCTGAAAGCTGTCCATAGAGAGAGAAGCAAAATGGCGCATCTAATTGTCATCCCTTCGCCGGAAGCCGGCCACCTCGTTTCCGCCGTGGAGATGGCGAAACTCCTGGTGGAGAGAGATGGACGTCTCTCTGTCACCGTCCTCATCATGAGCTACCCCGGTGTCTCCAACCCTGTTTCCGTCGCAACAAACTCATCAGAGAGGATAACTTTCGCCGATCTCTCCCACAATGGTTTCGTGCTGGACACATCAAAGTTGCCGGGACATGCCTTCGCTGACTTCGTTGAATATCACAAGCCTCAGGTCAGGGACTCGGTGGTCGCAGCGACTCAGTCCGAGTCAACTCGGCTGGCTGGTATTGTCGTCGACATGTTTTGTACGACGATGATGGACGTCGCCGACGAGTTCGGAGTCCCAAGTTATGTGTTCTTCCCCTCAGGGGCTGGGACACTGAGTCTCTTCTTCTACAGCATGAACCATAACCTCATTGAGTTCAAGGACTCGGACACTCAGTTGGCCGTTCCGGGTTACATTAACTCGGTTCCTGCTCGAGTCTTGCCTATTCCTTTGATAGATGGTGATTGGTCTGAAATCATCCATACTCTGGTTAAGAGGTTCACAAAGTCCAAGGGAATTTTAGTCAACACATTTTTTGAGCTAGAATACCATGCTATCGGCGCTCTAGCGGCAAACGACGACGTCCCACCAATATTTCCCGTTGGACCGATACTAAACGTTAGTAGCGACGAAAGTCACGACCAACGTTCGGCAGCGATCTTCGCCTGGTTGGACAATCAACCCCGATCATCGGTATTGTTTCTCTGTTTCGGGAGTCGAGGGTGCTTCTGTGTCAATCAGGTGGTCGAGATAGCGATTGCACTGGAAAGAAGTGGGGTACGGTTCCTTTGGTCTTGTCGGAAGCCTCCGCCCAAAGGGAGCGTAGAGTTACCAAGAGACTACGAAGATGTGGCTTCCATATTTCCCGACGAATTCCTAGAAAGGACGAAGGAGATAGGGAAGGTGATTGGGTGGGCCCCACAGGTAGCAGTGTTGTCCCATCCTGCAGTAGGGGGATTCATTTCCCACTGTGGATGGAACTCTACTTTAGAGAGCTTATGGTATGGCGTGCCGATTGCCACTTGGCCATTTTATGCCGAGCAACAGTTAAATGCTTTTCAACTGGTAAAAGAATTAGGGTTGGCAGTCGAGATAAAGCTAGACTATCAGATAAATTTTGTGGGTGAGTCGAAGAAAATAACAGCTGACGAGATAGAGAGCGGTATAAGGAAATTGATGAACGCTGACCAGGATCACTCACGTTCTATCAAGCTGAGGGTGAAGGCGATGAGCGAGAAGAGTAGGGCAGCTGTGGAAAAGAACGGTTCTTCGTATGTTTCTCTGGATCGCTTTATTGAGAACGTAACATGATGAAGATGTATTTAATTTAGTGAGCTGTGTACTTTTATCATATGTTTAGCGCGTCAATGAATCCTAATGATTTCTCTTGTTGAGCTCCGCTTGTACATTTCGTTCAAAAGTTCATGACGAAAGCCCAAACCGTAGTCATAAACTTTTGATTTTAATATATAACTTCACTAAACATTAATGTATGAAGTATAATTAACTAAAAATGAAAATAGTATTCTTTTAAGTAAATTTATAAGAGATATTACTCGAAGCTATTGATGTAATACTCTAAATTTTTCGTAAAGATATTTCATTAATTTATTATGGTTTATAATATTTTTTATTTTTATTCTTTACGAAAAATTTAGAGTATTACATCAATAGCTTCGAGTAATATCTTTTTTGATCCAGAGCATTCATATGTGGACCAAACCCGGTATGAAGGCTTTGATTTGGTTGTACCCATTTCATTCAACCCTCTCGGGGCCGACCCAGCCACACCGGTAACAAAAGTCTACGAGTTTTTCATATGCAAATTGAATCCAAAGACTATTTCCGTCCTTCTTTCGCATCATGAAACCCCGGGCTTTTCCCGGCCAGGGTTTCAATCCGCTCCGTGTTATTTCTGGTCATCTTCTCCAACGGGACTCCTATCACATTCAACCACAGCGACCGGTTATAGTGAAGTTCTGTAGGATCTTTTTCTTCTTCGAACTCTCTAAAGACCAGGAGTTGATTCATCACCGTCCATGGTGATCCTTCCCAGACTCTCTGACGATCTTCATCCTCTGTGAATAAAAACACAATATATAATATTCGTTCCCCTTGAAGAGATATCAAATGTTCCTTTGATTTTTCAGATGTTTCGAAATAGAGCGTATAAGATACTATACTTTGCGGTGTCTCCAGGATCAACTTCTGGGGGACAAAATATCTGGTACTTAATCCTTTTCACATAATCAAAGGAGAGAGTAATGCTGCAAAACTGAAGGTATAAAAGCATTATATTACTACGATACCAATAAACCACAGTCACACTCACAATCACAGGCCTAGCTAGCTCACACCGTATATTTGTTAGTGCAACAGCGATAAACCACGCCACTCAATCGATCAATCCTCACACAGTTACAATAGTAATAACAACAATAATAATAATCATAGGAGTCAACATTACAGTGACGACGGAAGTCCACGTCCGCTCTTTCCCTGCATGAACTTGACCAAGTCGTCAACGTAGAGATCATGGAGTTTGCGGTCTCCAACACTGTTGTAAATCTCTTTAGCGCGACGACTCCTTGTCTCCTCTCCTCCTCGCTGGGGTGCCATGGCTTGCTTCAAGGACTTGACAATATCTTTCCTGTTAAACGATACGTCTATTTCATTTCTATGCACTTCGGTTGCCAAGCCCTTCTCGACCAATAACCTTGCGTTCAAAGGCTCATCATTAACGACCGGAAGAATAACAAGGGAATGTCCAAAGAACAAGGCTTCGGTGACAGAGCCCCAACCACCGTGGGACAAGAAACCCCCGACCGCAGGGTGCGCTAATATCACCCACTGCGGGGCCCACCCGAAAAACACTCTTCCTCGACATGCTGTGCGGTGAAGGAATCCCGAAGGTAAAAGCGCTGCGCCGCTGCCGCCGATATTGTCATTTCCTAGTACCAGCAGGAATGGAAATTCTGATTCTTCTAGGCCATGGGCCACTTCTAAAATCTGTTCTGTTTTCAGGATAATTTGGCTTCCGAACCCAACATATACTACGGATTTTGGCTTCTGCTCGTCAAGCCAAGCGATGATTCTCTCAGCCCCTATTTGATAAGTATTAGCAGGAGGAGGGGGAGGGGGAAGAAAGCCCACAGGAATCAACGGTACTTTGCTGGGAACCATCTCAGACAGTACACTCAAGTAGTCGCTTTCGACCTCTTTGCAACTACGTATGGCTATGGCTTGCGATCTTTGAATAAATTTAGAGATTATTCTGAAGAATGATGATACGGGAGGCGTATTATTGACAGCTCCCATCTCCTGCAAAAAATCTGTTACTTCAAAATGGCGGAAGGCTACTTTGGACGGGAAGGTTACCTGACGAGGCGGTGAAGTCAAGTCCTGCAGTTTAAGACCACCTCTACTGCTGCTGCTAGTGATATTCTGGATGATGGAATTCGAGAATGAGGCCATAACAACACTCGAAGCAGCCGATGTAGTTAAAAAGCTCATCAGATGAATATTACATTCTTGAGCCACACTGATGGCCCAATATTGATCAATGTCAATGATGAGCCATTCGGCTTTGTTTCGGACCACAAAACGCTTGAATGGTTGTTTCAAATGATCATATGCTCTTATCAACTCCAACAACTTCTTCTCTTTTGGAACGTTTATCACAGATTCTACAACTGCTCGTGAGGGGTTTCCTGGCAGCAGCGGCATTGAAAGTTCAACAAAAGTGAACGACGACGACGACAACGACTCTAGGGGGGATAGTTCCCGAAGCCGTTGGATGTCTTTTGGGTTCGCAACATAATACACTTGGACGCCAGGTCTGCTCGCCAAGGCTTTTGCAAGCAGGTAAAATGGTATCAAGTGGCCGAAAACTGGACTAGGAAGAAGTACCACTTTCATGGTGATCGATCGATCTCCCAAACTCAGCGTACGTGATGAGAGTAGTGCGAAGAAATAGGGATATATCGGATGCCGATAAATGGTGGAGCCAACGGTGTCCACTTATACAATGAGTGATGCGACGGTGACTACTATATAAGGTTAACAAATTAAAAATGGGAAAGCATGACAGTGGGTGCAAGTGAAATTTACACTTTAATTAGTTATCCATTGATTTCTGCTTTCCTATATTTGTTCATTGCCATCTTTAAGACTTTGAAGACTTATTACTCCTTTTAATAACCTAATAAAGTTTAATTTGCAATCGCTGTCATGACTTCTATATTTTTTTTTGTACGTTCTCATTCTGGGAATCTAATAATTGGTTACTTCCACGTATACAATATGTTTTCTGTTCGTATTTTATGATGCCAATAGTTTCATCGTCTTCAAGAGTGGTCTCGATTACGTTATCGTCTCCATCATAATTTTATCATATTCTTATTAGGGATGGTAATATGGTCCGATCGGATCTGAGATCCGAGCGATCAGAGCCGAATGGATCAGATCCGAATCTGAGCCAATTGAAAATGGATCAAATTTGGATCCGAAAAGCCAAACCGAACGGATTTGGATCTGGATTCGGATCAGGGGGCAAATCCACCGGGTTCCGACCCGATCCGATCCGACGTATATGTGTGTTTTACAATATACATCTACTACCTCTCCCCTTACACTTACAATAAGAATACTATAGTAACTCCAACCTACAAAGCTATTTCATTTGTTTTTTACGCTTCATAACTTACAAACATGCCTTAGCGTATGAAATATTGTCTGTTTTTTTATGTGATATTTTCTATTTTATTGCAAACACGAGCCGGATCCGATCCGAATCCGATCCCAGCACGTACTATATGGATCTACGGATCGGATTTGGGTCAGCTGAATGAAAATCCAATCCGATCTGATCCGGATTCGATGATGATCCGAACGAATCTGGATCCCATTTCTCCTGGTCGGATCTGGGTCGAGAAGGGTCTGACCCGATCCGTATCCGACCCGTTGCCATCCCTAATTCTTACAGCCTTTTCCTCTATGGTTGGGTTAAAAAGGGGGCCAGCAAGAATTGTGAAGAGTTACTACAAATTTGATTCATGACTTTATTCCGCAATTCTTGATTTTTCTGCTTTCTCATTATTGTTAATCGTCAACTTTACGAGTTTCAAAACCTTCTACTCCTCTTAAGAACCTAATAAAATACGTGTAAGTTTGATTTGCAACCACTAGCATAATTTTTATCTTTTTGTACGTTTCTTTTTTCTCGTCTTACAAATCTCATTATGACAATCTTACAGTTGGTTACTTCTACGTATATCATATCTTTCTATTCGTATTTCATGATGCAGATATTTTCGTCTGTCTTCAAGTGTGGCCTCAATTACACTATCTCCATCATAATAATGTCATATTTTTACTGTCTTTTCCACTATGGTTGAGTTATAAAGGGGGCAACAAGAATTGTGACGAGTTACTGCAAAATTGATTCATGACAGTTTTTGTAATACATGACTTCTGCTTTCCCATATCTGTTAATTAGTAACTTTATGATTTTCAAATTTTTTTGCTCCTTTTAATAAACTAATAAAACACGTGTAAGTTTGGTTTGCAGCCGCTGTCATAGTTTTTGTATTTTTGTACGTTTATTCTTCCACGTCTTTCAAATCTCATTCTGGCTATCTAACAGTTGGTTACATCCACGTATATTATATGTTGCTATTCGTATTTCTTGATGCTGATATTTTTATCGTCTTCAAGTGTGGTTTCAATTGCAATATTGTCTCAAGCACAAATGTGTCATAATCTTACTGTCTTTTACTCTATGGTTAATGGTTGGGTTATAAATGGGGGCAAGAAGAATTGTGAAGAGTTAATGCAAATTTTATTCATGACTGTGAGTGTATGATGCAATTCATGATTTCTACTTTTCCATATTTGTTAATTGGCAACTTTACGAGATTCAAAACTTGTTGCTCCATTTAATAACGTAATTATACACGTATAAGTTTGATTTGCAACCGCTGTCATGATTTTCGTCTTTTTGTACGTTTCTTTTTCCCCGTCTTACAAACAAATCTCATTATAGCAATGTAACAGCTGGTTTTATACTTCCGCGTATATCATATCTTTTTATTCATATTTCATGATGTAGATATTTACGTCTATCTTCAAGTATGGTCTCAATTACATCATCGTCTCCATCATAATAATGTCATATTTTTGCCGTCTTTTTCTCTATGGCTGGGTTATAAAGGGAGCAACAAGAATTATGAAGAGTTACTGCAAATTTGATTCATGACAGTATTCTGTAATTCTTGATTTCTGCTTTTCCATATTTGTTAATTTGCAACTTTATGAGTTTCAAAAACTTGTCGCTCCTTTTAATAACCTATTAAAACACGTGTAAGTTTGATTTTCAACCGCTGTCATGATTTTTGTCTTTTTGTACGTTTCTTCTTCCCCGTCTTCCAAATCTCATTTTGGCAATGTAACAGTTGGTTACATCCACGTATATCATATGTTGCTATTCGTATTTCAAGATGCTGATATTTTTATCGTTTTCAAGTGTGGTCTCAATTACGATATTGTCTCCATCACAATAGTGTCATAATCTTACTGCCTTTTACTCTATGGTTAATGGTTGGGTTATAAATGGGGAAAAAAAGAATTGTGAAGAGTTAATGCAAATTTTATTCATGACTGTGAGTGTATTATGCAATTCATGATTTCTGCTTTCCCATATTTGTTAATTGGCAACTTTACGAGTTTCAAAACTTGTTGCTCCATTTAATAACCTAATGATACACGTATAAGTTTGATTTGCAACCGCTGTCATGATTTTTGTTTTTTTGTACGTTTCTTCTTTCCTGTCTTGCAAACAAATCTTATTATGGTAATTTAACAGTTGGTTATATACTTCCACGTATATCATATCTTTCTATTCATATTTCATGATGTAGATATCATCGTCTGTCTTCAAGTATGGTCTCAATTACGTTATCGTCTCCATCATAATAATGTCATATTTTTACCGTCTTTTCTTCTATGTTTGGGTTATAAAGGGCGCAACAAGAATTGTGAAGAGTTACTGCAAATTTGATTCATGATAGTATTCTGCAATTCATGATTTATGCTTTCCATATTTGTTAATTGGCAACTTCATGAGTTTCAAAAACTAGTTGCTCCTTTTAATAACCTAATAAAACACGTGTAAGTTTGAATTTTCAACCGCTGTCATGATTTACGTCTTTTTGTACGTTTCTTCTTCCCCGTCTTTCAAATCTCATTATGGCAATCTAACAGTTAGTTACATCCACGTATATCATATGTTGCAATTCGTATTTCATGATGCTAATATTTTTATCGTCTTCAAGTCTGGTCTCAATTACGATATTGTCTCCATCACAATAGTGTCACAATCTCGCTGCATTTTACTCTATGATTAATGGTTGGGTTATAAATGTGGCTGGGCAACAAGAATTGTGAAGAGTCAATGGAAATTTTATTCATGACTGTGAGTGTATTCTGCAATTCATGATTTCTGTTTTCCCATATTTGTTAAGTGGCAAATTTACGAGTTTCAAAGCTTGTTGCTCCTTTTAATAACCTGATAAAAAAAACACGTGTAAGTTTGATTTACAACCACTGTCATGGTTTTCGTATTTTTGTACGTGTCTTCTTCCCAGTCTTACAATCAAATCTCATTATGGCAATCTAACATTTGGTTATATACTTCCAAGTATATCATATCTTTCCATTTGTATTTTATTATGTAGATATTTTCGTCTGTCGTCAAGTGTAGTCTCAATAACATTATCGTCTTCATCATAATAATGTCATACTTTTATGTTTTCCACTATGGTTGGGTTATAAAAGGGGAAAAAAGAATTGGGAAGAGTTACAGCAAATTTGGTTCATGACAATTTTCTGGAATTCATGATTTCTGCTTTTCCATATTTGTTAATTGAAAACTTTATGAGTTTCAAAAACGCGTTACTCCTTTTAATAACCTATTAAAACACATGTAAGTTTGATTTGCAACCGCTGTCATGATTTTCGTTTTGTGTAAGTTTCTTTTTCCCCATCTTACAAATCCCATTCTGGCAACCTAACAGTTGGTTACATCCACTATATCATATGTTGCTATTCATATTTCATGATGCTAATATTTTTATCGTCTTCAAGTGTTGTCTTAATTACAATATTGTCTCCATCACAATAGTGTCATAATCTTATTGCCTTTTACTCTATGGTTAGTGGTTGGGTTCTAAATGGGGGCAAAAATAATTATGAACTGTTAATGCAAATTCTATTCATGACTGTGAGTGTATTATGCAATTCATGATTTCTACTTTCCCATATTTGTTAATTGGCAACTTTACGAGTTTAAAAACTTGTTTCTCCATTTAATAACCTAATAAAACACGTATATGTTTGATTTGTAACCGTTGTCATGATTTTCGTCTTTTTGTATGTTTCTTCTTCCCCCTCTTACAAACAAATCTCATTATGGCAATCTAACAGTTGGTTACTTCCATGTATATCATATTTTGTTATTTCTATTTCATCATGCTGATATTTTCATCATCTTCAAGTGTGGTGTCAATTACGTTATTGTCTCCATCACAATAGTGTCATATTCTTACTGCCTTTATTCTATGGTTATGTTATAAATGGGGGCATCAAGAATTGTGAAGAGTTAATGCAAATTTGATTCATGACTGTGGGTGTATTTTGCAATTCTTGATTTATGTTTTCCCATATTTGGTAACTGGCAAATTTAAGAGTTTCAAAACTTGTTACTCCTTTTAATAAGATATTAACACTCGTAAGTTTGATTTTCAACCGCCGTCATTGTTTTGGTATTTTTATACGTTTGTTCTTCCTCGTCTTACAAATCACATTATGACAATCTAACAATTGGTTACTTCCACGAATATCATATGTTGCTCTTTGTATTTCATGATGCTGATATTTTCATCATCTTCAAGTGTGGTTTCAGTTACATTATTGTCTCCATCACAATAGTGTCATATTCTTACTGCCTTTACTCTATGGTTGGGTTATAAATGAGGGCAACAAGAATTGTGAAGAGTTAGTGCAAATTTGATTCATGACTGTATTATGCAATTCATGAATTCTGCTTTCCTATAACTTTTAATTGACAACTTTACGATTTTCAAAATTTGTTGCTCCTTTTAATACCTAATAAACACGTGTTAGTTTGATTTGCAACCACTCTCATGATTTTCGTCATTTTGTACGTGTCTTCTTGCCCGTCTTACAAATCTCATTATGGCCATCTAACAGTTGGTTACTTCCATGTATATCATATGTTGCTATTCATATTTCATGATGCTGATATGTTCATCGTCTTCAAGTGTGATCTCAATTACATTATTGTTTCTATCATAATAGTGTCATATTCTTACCGCCTTTTATTCTATGGTTGGGTTATAAATGGGGGCAACAAGAATTTTGAAGAGTTAATGCAAATTTGATTCATGACTGTGGGTTTATTCTGCATTTCTTGATTTATGTTTTCCCATGTTTGTTAATTGGAAACTTTTCGAATTTCAAAACATGTAACTCCATTTAATAACCTGATAAACACGTATAAGTTTTATTTGCAACCGCTGTCATGATTTTTCGTCGTCTTCAAGTGTGTTCTCAATTACATTATCGTCTCCATCATAATAATGTCATATTCTTACTGCCTTTTTCTCTATGGCTGGGTTATAATTTGCATGATATTGGAGTCAAATTTATATTTAAAATTATTTTCAGTGATGAACCACATTTCCAGACTTAGGGCATTAGAATTAGAGAGTTTAAATTACTTGAAGTTCGACACACTGATGGGATGAAAGCGTCATTTTCCAAACTAAAGGGGGTCAAAGTGTCATTCGATGAAACTAGAGGGGGTGAAAGTGTCTTTTACCCACATATGTATTAGTGAATTTAGACTCATTCAAATGGCATAGGCTACTTTTTATCTTAACCCATTTAGGGATAGTTTGGGAATGATGTGGCGGTGTGAGAAGCTGCTGTGGGAAAAACACTGGGAAAGCTGTTGTGATTAGAAGTTGAAATGTTGTTTGGTAAATATTACGTGAAAAATACAGTTAAATATTGATATAGTACATTTGTGTTTGGTAAAATTAGTCGTGAAGTTGCTGTGAGAGGGTAAAATGACAAAAATATATAACATGTATCATTTCCGTAAAGATAACTATTGAAATTTTTAAAAATCACAAGGTTAAAATCGGCTATAGATAAGTTATTCAAAATCAATTTCTTGAAAAGTATATCCCCCTTGCTTTCCGGAAACTGTTGTGGGACAGCGGAAACTATCCGAAAAAAGCAGAAATTTTATTTTTTACCAAACGCATTAAAACTGCTTCTGCTGTCTGAAAGCAGCTGTGCTGGCAGCATAAGAATTCCCAAACTGGCCCTTATTGCTTTGGAACCAGGGACCAAACCATATTAAACTTGGCAGGGTCAGTGCCCCCCTCCCCTGAAATTTGCTTAGAAATAGGAAATTAGTTATACATTTTATCAACAACAATTTAAGCAGGTGCCTCCCTCACTTTGAGTTTTACTCGGAATACTGGAGTCCGTTTTTGTGATTGTTTTGCTTAGAAGTAGGAAATTAGTTATAGATTTGTAGTTATTGAGGTATATCAACAACAATTTAAGCAGGTGCCCCCTCACTTTGAGTTTAATTCAGAGTAGTGGAGTTTTTGTAGATTTGTAACCCGCTTACATCACCAAGCATGTATAATTACAAGTATACATTAAGTAAAAACCGAATTGGTAATGTAAAAGATTATTGTAATTTTTGTACATAACTAATGGTGAAAATTAGAAAAATCTCATTAAGATAGCAAAAAAATTCAATGCTGATTATCATTGACGGGTTTGATTCGTCAAAAGGAGAGTATGTCCCACACCAGTAAATTACATTCATTCATTTACATGTTAGCTACTTTTTATAATCATGTATGTAATTGAAGTTTTAACAGAAACTTTTATGAAACCAAATTAGTTTTGTTTAGAATTACTTTATTTTACGACCAATTTATCATTTAGTGAAAACATTTTTGTCTTGTATGAGATTTATAATGATATTATTTTACCTTGGCCCCTCCGAAAAAAAAATTCTGGGCCCATGCATGTTTGGCACATTAATTTGCGAAAACATTTTTCTCAAAAATAAACAAAAAATAAATTTCGAAAAAAATTCAGATACCACGTACATGCAAAAATAAGTTTTCTGAGTAAAAGACTACATGCTAATAGGTTTTAAAACTTTGAGGATACTCACACAATTCCATTCAAGCAACATCACTCAATTCCACTAAAAAAAATCACTCAATTAGGACAACATATAATCACCGACCGCTTTCAAAAAAAATATAATCACCGACTACAAGTATCAGACTATTGCAAAACCATCTCACGCGCATAGCGAGTTACCCCAAATATCCTTTTTTTTTTGTAGAAATTGTTTCGTTATCAACCGGATTTGAACCCAGAACCTCATGCAGGTACTTCCAACGTTCTACCACTTGAGCTACCACCCTTGAGCATACATAATCTTTGAAGTCTGAAAATATATATTTGATACACACTTGCACAACTTTAGGAAAGACATCTAGAGTTGTTTAAGGACAATAACCCTATAGGATAAGCACACAGAAGATAACTTAATTACTTAGTGAAGCTAACAAGAAGCTCCATAGATAATGATCAGCCAGCAAATTATAATCACAAATTATATAACCCTTGCTCTTGGAACTGGAATCAGATCTATAGGGGTCTCCAAATGCATCCCCGCACCAAATTTCTTGTTCAAATTGATTTCACTCGAGTCCATGCCGTTCGGAAGACTCCAATCGAAGTAATGAACCAATGATGCGACCAATAATGAAATTTGCTTCACAGCCAAAGGCCATCCCGGACAAATTCTTCTTCCAGCACTAAATGGCATAAATTCCTTATCAGTTCCTCCAAAGTCCCTATCAGAATCAAGAAATCTCTCCGGTTTGAACTCTGAAGGGTCATCCCAAATCAGAGGATCTTGGAAAATTGCCCACAAGTTCACAATGACTATGGAATCCTTGGGAATCGTGTAATTCATTACTTTGCATGTCTGGAGTGCACGGTGAGGGTGAAAAAAAGGAACCGGATGGTGTAGCCTAAGAACTTCTTTGATGGAGGCTTGCAAGAATGGAAGTTGAGATAAAATGGATTCACATAGGCCATTTTTTCTAATGGCTATGTCAATTTCTTCGCGAAGCTTGTGCATGTCCTTGTTGCTTTTCAATAACTCCACCATGAGCCATTTTATTGTTGTCGCGCTAGCAACTGTTCCAGTAGCTATAAGCTCCTGCGCCCAGGATGATAACATATACAAGTACATCACAAATCTAAAATCTGACTTATAAGTTCAAAAGATCACCAAGACTTCCCTATACGGAATATATAGATCAACTTCTAGGCTCAATTCAATTCTAATAAATGGACACTTCACAAGCAAGTGAATTTTTTAGATTGAAACAAAAAGAGTCTTTGTTATTGAAAAAATAGGGACATGAAAGCTAACCGAGAGAAACATGTAGATCTTCTGGTCATCAAACGAGCTTTCGATTAAAACATCCAACAAATCCCCACCAGGAGATTCAGCATTTCGTCTCCTGCAATGATCACTTCGTCTTTCCTCAACAATATCTTCCCATAAAAACTTAACTTTTCTGCTTGCGTCCATAGCCCTACGTTTGCTCCATATGTCAAACCTGTCGAGCATGGCATGCACGTTGCGCAATCCCAAGCTTGACTGGAGCATCATTATTTTGCGAACAAACGTCTTCAATTTTCCAGTCTCTGCTTCATCTTTTAGGTCAACAAGATCCCGTGACACAAGCAAATTTCCAAGAACGCTCACAATAGTTGCAAACATAAGGTTTTCGATGTTAACCGCCTTGTCTACCTTACCATGCAAGTAAGTTACCATTTCACTTACCTTTTCCTCCCCCAATTTAGCTTGTAAAGCCACACCTTCCGCGGAGAGGAAATGGTTGTGAAAAATTCTACGAAGGAACGTCCACTTAGTGTCTCCTGCATACGTGATCGTTGACTCGACTAGTTGGGGTATCTTGGATGGAACGTACTTCCCGTGCAGTACTCGATCGTGAGTTTTCAGTATTGCAGAAGCAGCACTTGCAGATGACGCGATCACTACCAGCTGTTGGCCAAAACGGATAGACATGAGTTCACCATAAGTATGGGCTAAGTTAGCAAACATGACATGCTGTTTCTTTCTGTTTGCAAAGACGTTCCCGATAATACCCCATCCCCATGGTCCTGGTGGAAGTTGTGATCCCTTCCAAGTTTTTATCATCTTCACAGCTAGGAAAAAGGAACATGCAAGTAAAAGAATTTGTGAAAACATGGTGATGACTTCTACTAAGGTGAAAATCTTGGTGGATGATGCACTTACCCACTTGTGTGCATGAATTTATAAATCTTGGTGATGACTTGTTCTCGTGTGTTTCTATTAAGGATTGTCATTCCTTCTAAGTTACAATTAACGATGTATCATGATTTGTGAGCTATGATGCTGTGCTTATGCTATATTTGTTGAGTTAACTAAATGTTGAGAAGTCTTTACATATACTATGAAAGAGCACGTGCTTTGCACGTGTGAGAATTTTCACATGCTTAATACCACAATGCAATAAATCATTAAGGGATGAGAGAATCGTATCTTGCTGATGAATGATCACGACTTCCAAGCAGAACAAACTGCGTATTTTAGTGAAGGTAGTTCTAGAAATTTCCTAATACCACATTGCATGATGCCATAAGAAAATTTATAATAGTGAAAAAATGACACATTAATTAAGTTCGACAATTAAATAAGTACCAGCACTATTATTTTTGTCAATTTACACTATCTATTAAACTATTACTATCAGTAACAATGCAACCAGGGGCGGAGGCACGTTGTGCCTTGAGCAGACACAGTTATTTCAAACTGGTCCTCGAATAATAATAATTACTCACAAGTCCTATTGCATTAATCTTTATTCTAACCCTCTCCCTGAATTCAGTCTATGAACACAACGGTGGGAACCAACATTCTATTCAAATCTGCAAAGATCAGGGGAACTGAAGTAGAGTATGAAGCCCTTGACGGTAGAGGAAGGACCAGTCATGGAGATATGAGATTAGCCTATTGTCTAAACCCCGTGCCATATTCGTAATCGAATTAGAGACTGATTAGGCCAGTCCCCAAATTTCATTAGTTTCATACTTGCCCACCATTCACAATTTTCACCAATTTCTTTTGCTAAAATCAACTGAAACTAATTATTTTTGTTGCTCTGTGTGGATTTGGTTATTTTCACCAATTAACATGAAAATTCCATCGACTTTCTCTTTTTTTTAACCATGTATATTCAATGGATTTCGCATCCTAACTAGTTCATTTTTATTTTAGTTGCAACTTCAATTATTAAACTGATTAGATTATTCTTACCTACTTGTCATTGCTTAGTTGCATATTGTAGGTGATCGAATTTGAATCCAGTAATGCGCTTGTCTCGTTTATTATGAATTTTTCTAAATTGTAAAAGAATATTGTTTAATAGATTGCCTCTTCTGCCAAGAGACAATCCCATAGAAGATTTCAATACTGCTTCAATATTAGGGCCTCGTTTGGGTAGAGGATAAGGAGGGAGCATAAGATAACTTATACCCTCTCTTGTTTTATCAAGTGTTTGGCTGCCGGATAAGAGAGGGGATAAGTTATGTTGCCTTATGTGGATGGAGCTTTTTAATGAAGAAATTTTATACCACCAACATGGAGGTATAAGCTCGGATAAGAAAATATAGCATATTAGGATGTTAGTAGGTTGATAAAAATACCCCCACAAACTACGTAACTATGATTCCTTACATTGATAACTTTATTTTGGGATTGCATAACTATGTGAACTAGCTCAACGTTTTGGTACATTTATTTTGGAGGAGGTCCTCATTGGTTTGATAACTACTATTTGGGATTGCATAACTTTATTTGAGTATGTATGGTTGAGATAAATATGAAGAAATTTTACCGTTCTTGTTGAAATTTCGTTCGTTTAATTTAACTTGTTTATTGTAGGTTTTGTAACACCATGCCAATATGCCAATAAGTACTATTAATTTATACTCCATATTAACCTATGACCATGTTGTATCCATGAATATTTGTTATATTTTCATGTTACTACAAGTTTATTTTGCGTATTAATATACATTTTGTATACATTTTGACAACATAGCTATTGTGTAGAAAAAAGAGTGAAAATTCAAAAGCATAAATACTAATACATTTTGTTACATTTTTCCTCATCAATTTGAAATATACAATCTTTTATACAAACTAACAGCACCGAGGGTGTTACAGTCATTTTGGCACATATCATGCTTCATATCCTGCATCATATCCGACAACATCCAAACGCAGACATCCAGCATATCTTATCACGGCTTATCTGGCAGCATTTATATCATTGCTCATATCCCGGCATAAGTCTTATCCCTGCATACCATATCCTCTACCAAAACGAGGCCTAGGTATATATTACACAGTCCCACACCATTTCTGGTAACCTGGCTTTTACCACCACTAAGGGATCTTTCTAAGCTCGAAACTTTAGAAGGAAGACACTATACAAACAAAAACCAAACAAAAATAGGGCACAATGACAGAGATAATGGAATGGATGAACAAGTAGAAAGATCAAACCAAGACCCAAACAAAAACATGCCTCAGAGGGAACAACAACAGACATAATCGTTAGCCAATCTACAATGGCATGAATCACCGTGTTTTACAATAACGATGATAGATAGAAAATATGTCACGAGATGTTACCTGAGAGACGTAGACTAAGATATCTAAGCTGACAAGGACAGAGATCGAGAGATTGATTACGGTCGAGTGCGTCGAAGAGGTTGTGTATGCCTTCACCGATGTGATGGAGACTGAAAAATACAGAAGAGATCAACGATATGAATTGAAACGGAAGGAGAAACGGACGGAGCAATGCAGTTTACGGAATACCTCTCGACTCTTGGCATGCGAAGCCCGCACAGCGATACATTGACATAAAGCGGAGTGCTACTACGAATGGGTGTATATACGAGTTCTGCTTGGCCGGGAAGCTGGTGATGCAAAGACCATGTTATACACTCCTACGGGATCTTCCCTTTCAAACAAAATGCTACCAAAAGAACTGGTTTACCCAAACATGAATGATTTCAATTTTTTTTTTCCAAATAAAAGTACAGATCATTTGTGTTCCACACAAATGACAAGGGAAGTTGGATTGCACACAGAGAGTTGTATGCCAAAAGAGTTTCGTGATCTCAAATCCATAGAAAAGTCTTGAACATCTCCATCATAATGAATAGCACAAAACTTATTTACAGTGAAATAGATTGGTGCAAAAAATTCACCATTTGCAATTCTATCTTGAAGCACAAATCTCATTTGAGCTTCTAACAACCCTAGCAAGATTTGTAATAACTTCATTTTTTTTTGCCAAAAATAAAAAAATTAAAACAATTAAATTATAAAAGACCTCCATAGAAGGGGTTATTTATGCCCATATACTATCGCAAAACAGTGATGACAATGATGAGATTTCTGATAAATCAAATTTGTATTACCTAATCTATATCTATATCTTATATATAATATAAAAGCAGAAAAGTCCCGAGGTGAAACCACGTTTCGCCATTTGTCATTATTTAAGCATTATTAATATGACATGTGTAATCTTACGTGTCTATTTTTTCATAATCAACCAATGAAAAATCGACATGTAATTACTTATTGCTTTGTCATTATAATTTGAAGGTTACTATTTTAGTTTGTAACTCATGAGCAATCAATACTCATTTCAATATCATTATGGTAAATTAGCATTGAATAATCATATTTGATTTTATGACTTAAATATAAATATATTTTACTTATGAGTGCAAAATAGCATAATAAATCATTTAAAAGTGATAAAACACATTTAACAGTGATAAATACATATGATAAATCACGTTTGTGATTGTCTGATAAAACACATCTTTCGGAATAGGAAAATGATATTTTCATTCTATGTAATAATTTAAATTGTTTTAATGACTTGAGTATTAATATGTTTTAAATATTAGTACAAAATGTATATGATAATAGCATAATTAACGTAAAAAGACTAAAGGTACAGGAACTTTAGTAGTATATTTTATTATTATTTAAAATGATTACTTCAGTGAATGTTTGATTGAGGTATATTATATAGTTGATCTATACAAAATAAATTATGACATCGTATTTACATTAAATGTTTATGCAAATAAAATTGTAACAATTGACATCACAAAAACATATGCTGCATGCATTTATGCATCCACATGTATGTAAATGACATCACATGTTTTTTTGAGAGAAATTTGCCTCACTAATTAGTCCATCCTAATTTTCTCAATTTTTATCTTGCTTAATTTTATGTTAGAAAATTCTCTTAAGGTTGCTAGATCTTATGGTGTGAATATTAAATTTATTTTGTAATGATGTAAAGCATGTATGATAATATTATAATAAGTTCAATAAATATAAATAATATAGGTACATAAACTTTAGAAGCTATTCTGCTTATTATATAAAAATATTATTAGAATCTTCTTGAACTAATATGTTTATCATGCAAATTTGATTGAAAAAAAAGGATGAACAAATTCTGCATTAAATAAGCCATTCGCACTAATGTCTACACTTTTTTAGAAGAATAAGTCATTTGCATTAGAAGAATTCTATACAAATTTGAATGTGTACAAATTTTTCTTACTCTCAAATAAAATTACTATAACAGTCACTAATGTCTACACTTTTTTATAAGAATTACAATTTTATATCTTCAAATAAAAGAAGAAAAATGTAAAACATCTGGACCAATTTCCCGTTTCAAAGGAAGAATGTCGGCTTCGTGACATTATAATGGAGATGTACAAAGCCTAAAAATTTAGCGCTCTATAAATTTTCATTTGATTTGAAGTAAAGTTCATTTTATGCATCATTTGTATTAGTCGGAGTTTAGTTATTATGTGTTTATAAAGTCTAAATTTTATATCAGGATATGGTACAAAGCCCCGCGCTTTAGCGCGGGGTATCGCCTAGTATATATAAAAGGGAAAGAATTGCTTTCTCTTTTCGCCACGTGTCATTTCAAATGTTCTCTTTAAATGCCATTTGCCATTTACTAACACCATGTGGCAAACAAACATCATATGTGTGCCAATTAATTTGTTCCATGTCAATCTTTGATGCCATGTAACATTCATAGGTGACATCCTCATTTCCAAGACATTTAGTACTATCTTGAGAATGACACTTTTCTAAACCAAAATATAAGATGCTTATTTAATCAAGATAATTTTTTGATGTTTATGCATTTGAATATAGCTAATTAATCTATATAAATACAATGCACCAGTTGAGCTAATATTCAGTCTTTCAAAGCTACTAATTCAATGAAAATTCAAAGAATATAGCTAATTAATCTATATAATTACAATTCACCAGTTGAGCTAATCTTCAGTCTTTCAAAGCTACTAATTCAATCAACAAATTGGGTCTTTCAAATCTATGACGTATTGTTTGATATATTTATCCAATAAAATGTTCCCACTACTAAATTCATCTTGACCACATTAAACTTCTGAATACCATGAAGAGCATGAAGGGAAAGATCATTTCAATGGTTTCCTGCTGCAAATGAAGACCTCCGCGTATGCTTTCATCAAATCATAACCACATCAGGTTGCGTTTTTTCCATTTCTATGTTTCGTGACTAACTTTTTTAATTGCGTGCTTAACAATTCTTATTGTTTGTATGAATTTTGTTTTCTTAATGAATGTGGAATATATGCTTCATGTTACTGCTCTTACCTGGCTCTCACACAATTTATTGATTTGCAGCAATTGTCATATCATACAACATGACGTAAATTTCAAGTACGGTCTCTGCCATACATCGCACTAACTTCTCTCTCTCTCTCTGCCCTATTGCTTTCTACTATGTAAAACTTCCATTTCAAGCCATGAGCATTCTCTAAGTATCACATCTCTCGGTTTATATGGATAAGAACATGGAGTGTACGACAGCAAATTGTATTTAGAAAAAAACTACAACAAACAAATTAGATAAGATCAAATACGGAATTAACATTTTTTTTGAAAAGTGATAACATTTTGCGAAAAAAAATCAACGCTTCTTATGCTCGGTGGGAGTCGGACTTCGGTGATATGACACCATGCTAACTGTCCACACATTATAAACTTTTCGATGCAATAGGTCTTTGATCTATTGTATATGACTCAATATTCAATGAATTCCTTTAGTTATTGGATACATATTATCATGTTCTTAAGTCTTTTTTATTTTTGAATAACTATAAATTGTAAATGAGAATCCACATAATGCACCCCATTTCTAGCTTTTTGAAAAATAAGAAAACTGTTGTCCTAATGAAGTTCTTATATTTTCTTTGTATTCAACTAGCACGGCAGTAAATGTGCCAATCAAAATTTTTATTTTATGAAAATCACTCAATTTCAAAATAGAAAGGGACCAGAATAAAAATCGTTGTGTACCGAAACTATAAACGTGTAGTTTATTCAGAAAAAACCAATGACAGGTGTTTTTCTACAACCCTCAAGTTGAAGTTAAGGTTGTAGGCCTTGAAACCTCATATGTTATTAGGTTTATGAAATTTATGTGAAGTTAAGGTTTCAATGCTAAAAGCTCAACTTCAGCGCGAGGTTCAAAAAAATACCATATTTGGAAATTTATGGGTAAACATCCACAGTGCGGTGTTTTTGGTACACAACATTGATGTTTTAATTCTTTTCTTATTTTGAAATGATTTTCGCATGGCTAAACGCATGACCAAGACGAGTACAAATTTTGGGCAAACGTTTTCTCAATTCCTGAAAATGTCTACTTTTTTTTTTTTTTTTTTTTTATTTTTATTATTTGCATATATATATATATGTGATGCTGTTAAAATCTTCAATTTTAAATTTACCAAGTGTAGATAGTACTTTCTGAGCTGACAGATCTTGGCCACGTGGCAACCATCCAGCACACCATATTGTGCTCCACACACACTGGATCACCAGCCGCGCTGATCCATGTGGGGGCTGCGAGACAAGGCCCTCGCATACCACTGCACGGGACTTGTAGGGACTTAGTGGTTTGGAGGCTAGGGTAAGTCATGTCGCGTGCGAGCCAAGCCCGCACGCGACCTTTAGTAACTGCTTTTGAGAGATTTATGGCACGAGCTCCATAAACCCGGTCAATCCGGTCAAACCCGGTCAACCTCATAACGGTTCCGGTATTCGCGCATAACGTGCTGTAACGGTCCCTATATACTCGGACGAACGTGCCGTTGTGGTTAAGCTAATTAAGCCGCCATTGATGGGCGCATTAACCACACTGCAACGGTCACATTCTCCGTTATATATAGGACATTAACCTTTCCATACAAAGGAGGACACACCATCCATACGCGGAAGCTCTGCCAAACCTCTGTCTCTCTCTCAGACATTACTACTGCCTTACTCTCTCCCTACACACAACCCAACTCTTCCTGTGCTATCTCTGATCCTCTACTTACGGTGTACACGGAGGTCTCCCCGCCAGAATCTCTTGTGCACATTTTGGTGAACCCGACGTGAACTTACCAACAAAAGCAACCATGTCTCAAGAGGATGATGTTAGCAACAGATCGCCTTCCACCGAAGCCGCCTCGGGAGAGGAGACCCGCCGTACTCCTACGGCCCCCGGCGAGGCACCGACGCTGGAATCCTTGGACCACACCGTCCAAGGTCAGGCGAAAGCTCTCAAAGCTCAGTCTGCGCAGCTAGAACGGATCCTGGCCGTTCTGGGCACCCTTGCGCCAAACCCTTCACCAGCCACCGCCGTCTCTCAAGGAGGAGGAGCCCCTGCCGCTCCAGGACTGGGAGTGCCAACCACACCACCCAACTCTAATCTGCAGACTCCACCGGCGACTACGCAACCACCTTCAATTCAGGGGTCAACAACTCAGATGTTGCCTCTCACTGCTCATACTCCTCAGCCTCCGGCTTTGGCATCTAACCCGGCTTCGCAATATCCCTTGCCTCCGCCAACGGCGATCTGGGGCAATGCGAACAGCCAATATGTCCCCACTCCTCCGGTGGCGTACGTATTGCCTCCGCCTACGGCAACCCCTCCTCCTGTTACCGAGGGAAGCATTCCAGAATGTATGACGTCTCTGCAGAAGCGCATGGACACTATTCTGGCTCACCAATCATTCGCGGATACCATCATCCCGAAGCTAGACAACGATCCACCCATCCCGCGGGAGATCTATCTCATGCCTAACCCGGTGGGATATAAGGCTCCTAAATGGGACAAGTTCGAGGATGTCAACGGAAACGCTCATGAGCATGTCATGTGTTTCATCGATGTCATGGGGCCATACGGAGCCGATCCCAAGCTGCTGATGCGAGAGTTCCCAAAATCCTTGGGGAACGTAGCGTACAAGTGGTACCGAACGTTGGAGGCCGGATCCGTGAAGACTTGGGACGACATGGTCCAGAAGTTCTATACCAAGTTCTTCCAGATGGAAGAAAAGGTGACAATGATCCACCTCTCGCGGATGTATCAGAAGCGCGAGGAGGACGGGATAACCTTCATCAAGAAGTTCAGGGCGAAGTCCTTGGAATGCAAAGATCCGATGCTTGAAAGCCGGCTTGTAGAGATATGCCTGCAGTGCATGCGAGACGAATACAAAGGTATGCTCATCAACCTGCAAACACCTACGTTTTTAAAGCTCATCGAATGCACGAAGAACATCGAGCCTATAGTGGAGAGACAGAAAAAGAAAAAAGCTCCGGAACGATCCTCGAGCGGCACTACCTACAAAATCGGGAGATTCAGTTACAAGAGGGGACGCGAAGCTGAGGTCAATACAGTTTCACCCCAGAAGTAGGCGAAGGTTGTGAACTTCGACGTACCACCTCTGCCATGTTCGGTGGAGGAGGCAAGCGACCTCTGCAGACAGTGGCGCAAGGACGGTGTCCTACCGCCGTTCGAGAAGGTATCCTCCAAGGAGATGGTGAGGGACCCGAAGTGGTGCGAGTACCACGGCAAGGTCATGCATCCCACAGCGGAATGTAAGAAGCTTAGGATTGTATTCAACCAGAAGATGAAGAATGGCGAGCTGATCGTCAGCGATCACAGGAAGGATGTGCGCAACAATCCACTTCCTGCCCATGCGGAGCAAGACTCAAAAGGCAAAGAGGTCGCCATGATCTCGATTTTGGATCTGGAAGAAGTCGCAGAGGATGGTCTGCCCATCATTGCCGAAGTCCATGATGATGAGGACTACATCGTAGACACAGAGGATGAACGTGCCGACCGGATGAAGGGGTCGCACGGCTTTAGCAGATTCTTTGACGAGATGAACTTCTCCGAGAAGTGCCGGACGGAAATGACGAAAGCGATCCTGAGGATAGCAGAGGACTACGAGGAGGATCTTGTAGTCTCCAACGGGAAAGTCATCAGGGCGTCTTGCTCTACAGAAAAGATTATGACCTTTTCTGCCAGCGACAAAAAGATAGATGCGAGCCACCAGAGGCCTCTGTACGTGACGGCCATTATCAATGGCGTCGAGTTCAAACGAGCATTCGTCGATGGAGGAGCAGCGGTCAAAGTCGTTTCGCTCCACACACTGAAGCTAGCAGGGATCCCCGAGCACAAGATTGCCAGGCATCCATCTCCGCTGATGGGATTTGGAAGCGACTCTAGAATGACGATTGGATGGATCCGCCTGGGCGTTCAGATCGGCAAAATCAAGTGCTCAGCGAAGTTCTATGTCATAGATGCGAACACTACGTATCACATGATCATAGGACGAGCCTGGATTCATCGCTTTGACGCGGTCCCTTCAACAGCTCACCAAGTCATGAAAGCCATCTGGAACGACAGAATAGTCGAGATACCGGCTTCAACGAATCCATTCAACATGGATGAAGCACATCTCAGCGAGGCGGTGTGGTTCACCGAGATGGCGGACGAGCAAACACCGGGGCCGTTCAACCCTACTCCTTTACCTCTTTGGGAAGATATCAAGGATCAGTCACCTGCGGGAGTGATGGTGACAAGGGAGGATGCCAAGGAAAATCCGCCCACACGCGAAGAGGCGCCGCGAATCGCTTACCAACAAAAGAACGTATACACTCTGAAGAGAATAGCAAAGCATGACCCTGAAGGCAAAGAGATAGAGAGTTTCTACGCCAACGGGAAGAAGTGCTATCGCATATGAAGGTGCGCGGGGATGTCCTCACACGGGCATGGGGATATCCCTGAGCAAATCAACCAAATCGAGCAGATTGCGGTGACAGAAAAGCCAGTGCAGAGCACTCCAGATGAGAAGCTCAAAGAAGCACCCGAATGCATGGAAGACAGACCCAGACCACAGAAGCAAGAGCTAAAGGAAGTGTTCCTCAGCCCGAACGAGGAAAAGAAGAGGCCAGTCTTTCTAAGTGCGGACCTCACAAGCGAGGAAGAGCAAGGATTACTGCAACTCCTGACTGAGTACAAAGAAGTGTTCGCATGGGAGTATGATGAGATGCCCGGACTGGACACAAGCATCACTATGCATCGTTTAGACATCATCCCGGGTTCTAAGCCGATAAAGAAGAGCACAAGAAGCTTCAGGCCGGAGCTTAACGTGAAGATCAAACAGGAGATTGTCAAACTCCTGGACGCCAGGTTCATAGAACCAAATCACCATCCCACATGGCTGGCCAATATCGTGCCGGTAGTAAAGAAGAATGGACAGCTTCACATCTGCTTGGACTTACGAGATCTCAATCGCTTCTGCCCCAAGGACGATTTTCCGCTCCCCAACATTGATTTGCTTATCGATTCGACAGCGGGTCATCGCATGTTCAGTTTCATGGACGGCTTCAGCGGGTACAACCAGATCAAGATGGACCCTGAAGATGCACGGAAAACTGCATTCATCACCCCAGTGGGAGTGTTCAACTACACGGTGATGCCCTTCGGTCTCAAAAACGCAGGTGCAACCTACCAGCGGGCCATGATGGCCCTATTCCACGACATGATGCACAAAGAAGTGGAATTTTATGTAGATGATCTCGTGGTTAAATCCAAGCAAGAGGCAGACCACCTGGCAGATTTGTGGAAGGTGTTCAACAGATGCAGACGCTTTCAGCTAAAGATGAACCCTATGAAATGCGCATTTGGGGTAACATCAGGGAAATTCTTGGGATGCGTGGTACATCGCCAAGGAATCGAGCCTGACCCTGCGAAAGTTTCAGCCATCATCAGCATGACTCCGCTACACGACCAGAGTGCCTTGAAGACATTCTTGGGGAAACTATCATATCTGCGAAGATTCATCCCAGCGATTGCCGAGATTACTTTCTGCTTCAGTAATCTTCTCAAAAAAGATGCCGCATACAACTGGACCCCGGAGCACGAAGCTGCGTTCGGGAAGCTGAAAGAACTGCTGACGTCTTCAAAAATAATGATAGCGCCTCAGTTGGGATCACCGCTTTTACTGTATCTGACGTCAACCAGGAAATCCATAGGGGCACTTTTGGCTCAGGAGTACGAAGGTCAGGAAAGGCCCATCTACTACATCTCTCGCATTGTGCAGCCCGCAGAATCAAGGTACACGGACATTGAGCGTCATTGCCTTGCCTTATTCTTCATAATAGAGAAGTTGAGACACTACTTCGCGTCACACAAAGTGGTAGTAGTTACAAAAAGTGATCCCATACGATATCTGCTAACTCACACTACTCCTGGAGGAAGATTGGCAAAATGGTATATGACCATTTCCCAGTTTGATATCACATGCGTTAGGCCGCGAGCGATTAAGTCGCACGCGGTAGCAGATTTGTTGGCACAGTTCCCCGACAACAGCCATGAGCCTATAGTCGAAGAAGAGCTCGAAGGACCTGAAATCTATGCAATCGATGTACCCTATTGGACGCTCCGTTTCGACGGTTCGTCAACAAGGAAATGCGGAGGCATTGGGATAGTCTTGACCAAGCCAGATGGGGAGGTCATACAGATGTCCGCAAAGCTCGACTTCGCAGTCACTAACAATGAAGCGGAATATGAGGCTCTCATCGCGGGACTCCGTGCGGCGAAAGCTTTGGAAGTAAGAAACCTGACGGTCATGGGAGACTCCAAATTGATCGTCAAGCAAGCCTCGGGCGAGTACGGTTTGAAGGAGATTAACCTTATGTCCTACCAGACTCTGGTGCAAAAGCTGGTGCAGCAATTTTGCGACGTTAGGTACGAGCACAAACCCCGAGCGGACAACAGACACGCAGATGCTTTGGCAACCTTGGGATCCAAGGTTAGTACAGACAAATGTCCCGCAAGAATCTCGATCGAAGTGCGAACATCGTCGGCGTTAACAGAAGACGCGTGCGACGATGAACGCATAGACAATACGGACTGGAGAAAGGCAATCTTACGAGCCATCGCAGAAGGTACAAGCAGCGAAAGCTGGGCACTCACAAAGGGGTACTGCATACATGACAACACCCTTTACTACAAGGGCCCTGGCGGAATACTCATGCGATGTGTTTCCGAGCAAGAGGGACAATTGCTGCTAGAGAAGATTCATCAGCACGCGTGCGGAGAAAGTGAAGTTTCAATCTATCGAAAGGCTCAGAGATATGGCATTCAATGGCCGGACATGTCAACAGCCGCAGCCCTAATACAGGGAAAGTGCGAAAGTTGCGCACTGATTAAAGATTTCTTACTCATCGCTCTAACCGACGATGATGCAGATTGGAGGAAACCACTCTTCGATTTTCTTACCCAGGGCACCGTACCCGAATCAAGAAAAGAAGCTGAGAAATTGAAAAGGAAAGCATCCCGATACGTGGTGCAAGAGAACTTGCTTTGACGAAGAGGTCATGAAGGCAACTTGCTACGATGTCTAGACGGCAGGGAAGCACAAGAAGTCATGGACCTCTCTCATCAGGTGGAACACCAAGGAGGTGCGAAATTATGCAGGCAGCTCCTCTCAATTGGATATTTCTGGCCCACGATGGAGGCCGATTGCCGCACCAAAGTACGACGCTGCCAGGAGTGTCAATTCAAAGGAAACCTAGTGCACGCTCCTGCTGTGGATCTACATGAATTAGGAACGCCATGGCTATTTCACACATGGGCGTTGGATTTCATTGGTCCCATCCGACCAACTTCGCATGGGAATCATTTTATTCTCACCGCAACTAAGCTATTCACCAAATGGGTGGAGGCGATACCACTGAAGACGGCAAATGCGCTAGCTGTGGTCTTCTTCATTCAAGAAAACATCATATGCAGGTTCGGAATACCCAACACCATCCTGTCAGATAATGGTACTCCCTTTGTTAATCGCCACGTGGCTGCGAAGCTAGCAGAATACAACATCAGGCAGATATGCTCCACTCCCTACTACCCGAAGGGAAATGGTCAAGCAGAAGCGACCAACAAGACGCTGCTGAGGATCTTGAGCAAGATGGTCGCAGATGACCACAAGAAGTGGGCTGACTCCCTAAGCATAGCCCTGTGGGCTTACCGGACTTCTCCGAGGACACCCACGGGGGTCTCACCATTCCTCCTATGCTATGGAGCTGAGGCCGTGGTACATGCGGAGGTAAGAGTTAATTCGGCACGATTGGCCTTCCACGCATTATACGACAATCAACGCGATCATGACTTAGTCTTGCTGGAGGAAAAGCGAGAGCAAGCTAAAAGGACCAACAAGCGATATCAAGAAAGGATCGCTCGTGCTTACAATAAGACGGTCCAGCGAAGAGATTTCGCAGTTGGAGATTTGGTCCTGCGCGCATCTGACCATTGAATGCGAGAAGCGGCTCACCCAAAGTTCGCAGCCAATTGGGAAGGACCTTTCGAAGTCACGGAAGTCTTTGACAGTGGCTACTGCAGCATACGGAGGTTGCATGGAACGACCTCAACCCCAAGTTCAGTCAACATGCGCTGGATTAAGAAGTACTATGCTTGACTTCTCTCATTTTATGCGTTTTATTATAACGTTGCCTCATGTCTTGTATGGCTATGATTCACACAATCTCCTCTCCCATATGAGAGAATTGTAAGCTCGTCTCTCCCATATGAGAGCACTATAATAAAAGGATTCTCCCAAATGAGAACTTCATATTTCTAGCTGTTAATGTTGCCTCATTTAGTTTGTTATTACTGTTAACAATGGGCTATCCGCCACAATAGCAATCTGCGCGAACTACGATCTTAATTGATCTTCTAAGCCTATCTGTTACGATAGAAACCTATGCAAAACGCGATCTTAATTGATCCTCTAAGCCTATCTGATACGATAGCAACCTATGCAAAACGCGATCTTAATTGATCCTCTAAGCCTATCTGATACGATAGCAACCTATGCGAAATGCGATCTTAATTGGTCTTCTAAGCCTATCTATCACGATAGCAGCCTATGCAAATGCTATCTTAATTGATCTTATAAGCCTATCTGCCAAGATAGCAGCTCATGCGAAAAATGATCTTAATTGATCTTCTAAGCCTATCTGCCACGATAGCAGCTCATGCGAAAAATGATCTTAATTGATCTTCCAAAAGCCTATCTGACACGATAGCAACATATGCGAACGTGATCTTAAATGATCCTTCAAGCCTATCTACTGTGATAGCAGCGTTATACAAATGCAATTTTAAATTCGTCCGTAAGTCTGTCTATTGTGATAGCGACATCATGCAAAATGATCTTAAGTGATCTACAAAGGTCTATCTGATGTGATAGCGCTTGCATTTTAATCCGGGGCAAAATCACAAGCCTATCTGCCAAGATAGCAAAGCTGTGCGAACATGATCTCGAATGATCTAAGAACATATCTGCGAATCTATGCAACAGATAGCAGATACGAAGTGTGCATATAGCACTACAAAAGGCGAAATATGCCGATACGCATGCGAAATTGTATTTTGTTGTAACAACACAGCAGATAATACAAAAGCCATTTATCATTATGAGTCAAAAAGACTTACAATTTATCTGTCTAGATAACAGCTTACAAGCGAAAAATCTCAAATCTAACTACACAGCCAACATGGCTTACAATGCATTCGAAAAGTAACTTACCAGCACGAAGTTACACATCGCGGGAATCCCGACTAAAAAGGGATGAACCTAACGGTCCTAACACCAGCTATGCAATGCACGGATCTGCGGCCTAAAGATCTGTCGCAAGTAGGGTCTTGCTATAAAATGAACGTCCTACGAGAGCCACAAGAAGCCATACATTCAAGATCCCAGTATTTGACAAGCCCCTTGTCTGATCAACACCCCATGAGATGTGCTTGAGGAACCACCGGTTCCGGCGTTCAACAGGCAAGCAGAAGCTCCAAAGGGCAAGGGCTCCTTGTAGACGGGGATGAACGCAACGGTTCGCCACCCTGAGCTCACGAACGAAGAGGCAAGAAATCCTCCTCCAGGGATGCTGGAGGAGAATTCCGCCGTTCATTACGAGTCGGTAGCACGGTCACTACGGCGCTGCACCTCACCGAGAGGCGGCCGGATACATGACCTGCAAACATAATAGACGAAGAAAAGTCTTCGAACATACATGAGATATCATCTACATCTTCTTTATGGAAGTTACAAAGAACAGTAAGCCTCATAAAGCGGATCTTGGAAACTATTTCTATAGCACAAAGCGCAAACTCAGGATTCACAACTTGGAGTTGCCATGAATCAACGAAAAACAAGCGTTGAAGCCAGCAGTCGTAAGGACTCACGGCAAAGCACATTTTTGGGATAAAGAACCCAAATGGCAAAGACAGGGTTTATATAGACCCTGTGGAGACTCTTCAGTTGCCAAGATGAGTCAGCAGAATTCGAAAAGAGGGTAAGGTCAATCAATTACGCCTTGAAAAGCGGTAACAATCAATTACCCTACTAAAGGCTACGACGATTCAGTTGCGTATCCTAATTAATGACGGATGGTCATGATTCGGATGGACTTCCCAAGGAAAGCGGGCTTATCTTATGAGAAATTAGCGCGAAAATCAAGCAGAATATCAATTGCTGATGTCATAATTGGATATGCACAGATATTCCATCAAATCCCGGAAAGGGCAAAACGGGCATGTCGATTCTTTTTTTTTTTTTTTAAAAAAAAAGGGGGAGAAACCCTAGCAACATTACATTAATGTTTCAGCATTACATTAATGTTCCAGCTATTTGTTTGCTGCTTTTCAAATTCAAAAGTCAAAGTTAATTCTTGACCAAGGAGTCATGAGGGGTGAACTGACGGCCCAGATTCTCTACCTGCTCCACTTCCTGCTTCAATTGCTCGCACTTGGCATTCATCTCATGATAGAGCTTTAAAGCCTGTTCAACCTTTTGCTTTTGCTGCTCCACCTTCTGCTTCTCAGCTGCGAGGTTTCGGTGGCCGAGTTTCAAAGTTACGGCTGCGCGAATCAAAGTAACTCTTTTCATAAGAAACTTGAAACCCAGCCTGCCTTGAACTTTAGTCAGAAGATTTTGGCACGTGCCAAAAAGCAACTCGGCACTCTGGGAAGAAATGGTCGTAGGCGTGGCCGCAGACAGCTGCTCCAAAATCCAAATGGCCTCGGTAAGAAACAGCCTTCTGTCAAAGGGCCCTATCTCCAGAGATCTCGCAAATGATTGGGGGTAGGTGAGGCGCATCCGAACTAGCCAGTCCACATCGGCTTGCTTCAAACCTAAAGCAATGTCAAAGCTAATTTATGCTATCAAACTCGCAAATGAATAATGCGGGATGCAAACAGCAAACCACGACTTACCAGTTCCTTCAAGGATCTCACGAAGAGAAAATGCGAGTGGCAGGAGTGGTTGAGGACTGTCCTCGTTCCATAGCCCTCCTGTCAGCTGCGAGCTCTAATTCCTCATAGTTAGGAGGAAGAGTATAAGCCACACCAGTTGCGATCGCAGTCCCGACCTGCGAGCCCCAAAAGCTCCACGCAGGAAGTGGCGTCACCGACTCAGTCATCGCTGGAGGCATAGTGGCAGCCGAAGTTGCTTGGCGAGGGACACTCTCAGATGCGGTAGCATCAACAGTACTTGTTCTTACTTCCTCAGCGCCAGCATGGGCATCTTCCTCCATTAGCACAGCGTCAGCTTCGGCATCATCAGAAAATTCGATGATGTCCTCAAGAGGCTATCCTTCATATTCAGCAGCTGCGACGGGCTTCTCGGTATGGGAACTCGAAATCGGAACATAGGACGCAGAAGGCTGACTTCTTTGCTCCAGCACAGAATCATCGGCATCGCCTGCGATACAAAATGCGATAGTATGAGGTAACTCGTACGTTATTTTACTATCTTTGCTAAAGCTAAGAGCAAGCACCTCTACGCGAAGGTGGGATTGCAGTATCTTCGTCATACACTAAAGACGTGGAACCATGCCCTATTAGTGTGTCTTCATTAAGCATGTCTTTAAAATGAGCGTGACCTGGGACGCGAAGAAACTAGTCATGACTATGATTCAAGTTGTTAAGTCTAGTTCATGCATATCGATCAAGTGATTACCTGAGGGTTCACCGCACTTGCCTACTAGCCAACGGCGAATGTCAGCTTTTGACACACCATGCTCTAATGCACCAACAATAACGTCTCGATAAGTTACTGCGAGATTAAAAATCTCACCTTTATTGCCGCCTGTGATTTCTTTCAAATCCGCTTGGGCTTGCTCCAAAGCTGCTGCATCCTCTTCTGGAGCCACATCCTCCTCTTCTGCTTGAGGAGCCACCTCTTCGGGAAGCGCATCTTCCTCGTCAGCTGGACGCACAAGTCGTCAACATGTTGCTCTTCGAGGCTCCGCTGCCTCACACGCTCGAGCTCCTCCTCTTCTCGCTGCCTTCTCCTTTCAGCAGCTTCTTCGGCTTTCTTCCTGGACTCGGCAAGAACGTCCTCGCTTATGAGTTCGTCTGGAATGCTAGAATGAGCATCCCTCTTTTGTCTCTTGGCCAAAAGGCCACCGATGGTCTCATCATCATCATCTGCGAAGAAACGATTGGTTCAAGATCGAGTTGCGAGAGAATTACGATAATGAGAGGGGAAACGCGATGGAGATACCTCCTGATTCTTCCTCATGTATCACATTTGCTCTTTTTTATTCTTCTCCTTCTCTTGGCTCCTGCCTCTCCTCTTCTTCTTACTGGTTGAATGGAACGAAGGTCTCGACTGCGAGCTCCTTCCGCGCTCTACTGGGCATGCGACCTTTGCCTTTGTCCTTGGCAGAAAGGGACCTCGCTGGAGGGGAAGTGGGAGCACTTCTAGGGGAAGAAATTGTAATTCCCTTTTGCCTGGGCCTCTTCGCTCTTGGCGCGGCAGTCGCTGGAGGAGACGGATTATCTCTGGGTGGAGACGAGGCCGGAGCATTATCTATCAGCGAGTCAGCAAAAGCGTTCATGACTGCGCGAATCCTGGTTTCGACCTAAGGATCCATCCTTGATGCTAGCAGGAACGACTGTCCTTGTCTTCTTGTGGTAACAATGGTGTTGACCAGCGACTTGGAACGATCACCAGATGCGAACCTCCGCACATGGCACTACAGCAAGCAGTGTGGAATGAAGATGTCAATATGAGAAAATCAAGGAGTTAAATGCATGCAAAAGAAGTTGCTTACCTTAGCGAAAGTCTCGCTATATCTGACAACATGCGAGTCGCCTTTCCTAACCGAGGCGAGCTTTTCATCCAGAATGATGGTAGGGCACAGATGGTTCTCATGATCCAACAATGAGTAGCAACCATATTCAGACTCGTCCAGACTGCAATTGGGACGAAACGAAAAAGAGTTTCTTTTGATCAAGGGAGCTCTACTTGGCTGGGGGGCCGACTGTGTCTCAATTCTCGTCTGCTGGGCGATCCAGTATGCGAGCCAGTTCTTGGAACAACCGCCCTCGCGGTTACCTGCAGGCTGCTCAAAAGGAAGATTGTTCATAAAAACTGTTTTGCACTCCTTTGTCAGCAAGCGCTTATAGCAACCTCTGATAATGGACTGTGGCCAGATTGAGGGTGCCACTGCATCAAAGCCGAAATGGGGAGAAACTCGAGTGGGGTCAACATCCACAGTAATCCTCTCATACCTTGGCGCGAGCTCACGAATATGCTCTGCGAGAGCAGGAAGGGAACCTCGCAGGCACCAGCAAAAGAATTCGCGATAGCGTTCATGGAAATGCGATCCCTCTTCAAAGAGGAGCTCTTCTGAGAAGACAACGCCCTTAGAAGGGTACAGCTTTGGAAACCATCGCACGTTCTCAATACGCACAGCATAGGGTCTGGCAACGAACTCTCGCCGGTTGTCGCATATCAGGCTCCAAACGCACTTGGTATTGTTCGCTCCGAACCACCTCGCAGCCCTGCCACTGTTACGCTCCTCCACCTCGCCTGGGGGACACCACTTGTTGGGCTTAGAAGCAGTTGGGGCATGAGAAGGCCACCGCTCAAAGACCCACATCGTCAAGAAGGCAATGTTGACGAAAGTCAGTATGTCGAGGTGACCACGCGACTCTTTCATGGCCACAACCAGCTGATCCAATCTGTAGTACAATGTGCCCAAGACCAAGGGTCCTAGTGCGACTTTCTGGCCAAGGGCCAGTCTCACAGAGAGCGGCAGAACATGGTAGAAGACCCCATGATGCGGGTGACCATCGATTAAGTACCTCGACAGCCAGGCACAGAGGAAAGCACAAAGGGTCAAGTGATAGCCTTTACCCTCCACATAATTCTTGGCCTCTGGGTCCTGACTCAGAAGCTTCTAGGTAATGCTGCTGTTCGCGTAGTCACGGAAGAAGTACTGCACCCATTTGTTCCAAGTATTCTTCGCAGACGTATCAACCAACTGCCAGTTAGGAAGGGCTTTGGTAGTGGTCCACCGGGTGGAGATTTTCTTTACCTCTGATAGGCACTCCTCCATCTGCGTATACAAAGCGATCTCCGCATCCGTCCTCAAGGGACTCAAAGGGTCCACCTCACCCATGGGAGACAGATCGTACATCATGTGCACGTCCTCGAGTGTGGGGGCGGCCTCGAACTCAGCAAAGTGAAAAGTGTGAGTCGCAGGCGAGTAGCGGGAAAGAAGGTTTAGAAGCATGGACTGGTCCAGCTTCACGGCAGCACCCTTCATAGCACGAACGGCAAAGTATACGCCGGCCTCGTTCAGAGTCGCAGCATGATCGGTCAACACATGGTCAATCCACTCATCCATATAGTCCAATTTCTGGACAAAAGCTTGCGTGGAAATCGCAGCATAGGGGAAGTACCCATTTTCGATTCCCAATCGAACCACGTCCTCGGAGCCAATCAACTCGAGCAAGGCTGAGTTAACTGGAGGAGTCAATGTTAGCAATCCCTCATTGGGGACAGAAGCAGGCAGTTTCTTTGCCTTAACCCTCGCGTGGTAGAAGTCTTTGCCACCCAGATAGGGGGCTTTTCGCCATAAAGCTTGCGGAAGATCAGCTATCTCTTCGTCCTCCTTGGTGGGTCTAGTTCCTTTTGTCTTGGCCATTCCTGCGGAAGAGCAAGAAAAAAGGGGGGAGAAATATGCCACACTTCAGTTTGAATTTCGAGATTCAAGATCTATGGGAAGAAAGATGAACAGTTTCTGGTATCAATTTCAGAAATTAGGGATTGGAATTGTTTGCATCATCAGGGATTCCAAAAACCCTACATCCAAGATCCTTGTCATCGAAGGATTAAGCCAAAATTGGGTCCAAAGATTGAAGCTTCTTCACAAGTTTCAACAGATTATATGTCATGGGTTTACAGATCCAACGCAGTTCGAAGCATATACTAGTACTTTAAATCGAAATTGAACAAGGCCAACCTTGTTTCCGTGAAGCCTGCTTGGATACACACAGTTGAAGAAGACGATTTGCAGTTCTGAACTGGTGATTGATTATCTGAATCTGCTCTCGAAGACTTCCGGGTATCATTCACTTTAAGAGAAAGAAGTGATGCTTTGCAACAATGGAGAGTACAAAGTATTTATCCAAAAACAATGAAGGGTTGCGTCCTTTCAGTAGTCGAATCGCAACCATCACCGTCGAATCGCGCAATCACAGGACAAGCTGACGTCACGCCTAAAACCCTAAAAGGCCAGACGGCACGACTCTAGGGGTTTTAGGTCATAATGGCACGCACGGGGGCTGAATTTACTCGTGTTTGAATTGGTGCGTGGCGGCGACGCGCATGTTGGTTTCCGCGCATGGAAGTCTATACAGCTATGAGTCTTCACGCGCAGAAAGGGGGCTAATGTAGATAGTGCTTTCTGAGCTGACAGATCTTGGCCACGTGGCAACCATCCAGCACACCATATTGTGCTCCACACACACTGGATCACCAGCCGCGCTGATCCATGTGGGGGCTGCGAGACAAGGCCCTCGCATACCACTGCACGGGACTTGTAGGGACTTAGTGGTTTGGAGGCTAGAGTAAGTCCTGTCGCGTGCGAGCCAAGCCCGCACGCGACCTTTAGTAACTGCTTTTGAGAGATTTATGGCACGAGCTCCATAAACCCGGTCAATCCGGTCAAACCCGGTCAACCTCATAACGGTTCCGGTATTCGCGCATAACGTGTTGTAACGGTCCCTATATACTCGGACGAACGTGCCGTTGTGGTTAAGCTAATTAAGCCGCCATTGATGGGCGCATTAACCACACTGCAACGGTCACATTCTCCGTTATATATAGGACGTTAACCTTTCCATACAAAGGAGGACACACCAGCCATACGCGGAAGCTCTGCCAAACCTCTGTCTCTCTCTCAGACATTACTACTGCCTTACTCTCTCCCTACACACAACCCAACTCTTCCTGTGCTATCTCTGATCCTCTACTTACGGTGTACACGGAGGTCTCCCCGCCGGAATCTCTTGTGCACACCAAGCAACAAGGAATTCTAAGCTTAATTCCCTGGATACTATGAAGAATTGAAGGGTTTATAACTTTGAAGGAATAATGATCATGAACACCATATTATTTTCTAGAAATAACACAAAATATATTGAACGAAGCTTTGCGAATAATGATCATAATTACGAAGCTGAAAAGGTAATTTAAAGTTATATCTATAGCATGAATGACAAGTCAAGCTAAGTTATAATTTTGTGAAGAGTAATTAGTATATCATGAACATATTATCCCCGCGCATTGCGCGGGATAACGACTAGTGTACCCTTGAGGAGGGGGGTGGGGTGGGGTGGGGGGGGGGGGTTCAACATACAGTTTATAGGTTTTGCCATGGTTTCTCTGACCTCTTTCCCTTATCAAGATCATTTTTTTTAAATGATCAAGATCACTTAAATTGACAATTCGATCATCCTCCACGATGGACCAAGACTCATCAATACTACTTTCCGGTTCAAGACACTGAGAAATAGTGTGAGACAGCATCAACAACACAAGAAAAAAAGAAAATGGTTCTTTGAATTGCAACCCTTCATTGTCACAAACCCAAGAAAATCTACAGAATCTTCAAGAGTTCTGGTTTTGTTCTTGAAACCAATAAATATGTAGACGTTTAGATAGATAGAGAGAACGATGAGACAAAACAACAGCGTAACTAATAACACAGGAACTTTGAATCCTAAATCTCTCTTATGAAAGCAACATGGTTAGGAAATATGGACTCACAGTTACCTCTTTGATCCACCGTCGAGACTCGAGATTGTCTAAAACCAGATCGAATTCTCATGTATATACAGAAGCAGGGAAACAAAAAAAAAGGACGACATCGAACTTCTGTGGAGGTAGAGAGAAAAAGGACGATTGCTAGATTTAATTTTTGAAGTAGGAGGAGAAGTTTATTGAGATCGAAAAGGTACGTCGGAGGCCAGTTTTGATTCTTCAAGATAAAGACAAATATAATCGTCTGTGATTAGTAGAACTCTTTTTTATTAGGGTTTATAGCGGCTCTTTAGTAATTAAATTGACACACAAGGGTATATAGGTAGTGTGAAAGTATTAGTGTCAAAAAACACCTCTACAAACATTTAAATAGTAGAGATAGGAATTAACCACATAAATCTTCAATCAGTAAGATGTTTGATTACTTCCCCTACTCGTTCAGTGGCTCGGTGTGAGCGGTGTAGAGAAGTCCCGCATCGGGAATTCAATAAGAAGAAAACAAATTACTAACTGTCATAACCTACTACCCTTATTATCAATTGATTTTGAGGTGGAACACGTGAATGATCTAACAACTCGCGTGGCATACACGTTCCGCAACTTTTATTTTTCATAATGCTAGTTGTTCAGGCTGTTCGAGGATAAGTGACACCTCCGTGGCGGATCTTTCCAGATTGTGAAAGATTACGGGGGTCTTCTTATTGGGGGCAGACCTTCGACACTTGCACTGGTAAGGTTCCATAGTTGTTGATGCCTTTGCCGCTTATGGGCATCCTACTGGAAGTTTTTAGAGCTTCTAATTTGTAGGAGAGCTTCCTTCGGCTATTGCTCGTCTTTTCATAGAGGATTGTAGTCGAAAAGGAATCCAATAGGTAATTGGAATGGTTGGTGGTACTTCGCTCTCTATCTATCGAGCTAATCTAGCGTCCACTATAGCTTTCAATTTTTATTCTCAATTTTTAGTGGATTAGGTTTTTTAATCACACCCTCCCCCTCCCCAATACATTTTACGGGTTTGGCTGCTTTAATAACAGGATGGGAGTGTTGAGAAGTGACACATCGAACATTCAAAAAGAAAAAAACAAATTAACAAGTGTCATAAACTACTCTTCTCATTTTCAATTCGTTTTGAGGTGGAATCCATCAATATTTCTTTACAAGGGGAAGTCAAATGTTGGAGTATGGGGCCTGTTGAGGAGGTGTGACTTGAGTTTGAAAAGTAAAAAGTGCAAAGATTAGGAAACAACTTGGGCAGCAAGTTCTTTGTTTCCAACTTGAATTGAATTAGTAGAAGTCAATGGCGGCAAGTATGTTTCCAAGTGAAAGTTGGAAAACTTTGGGGCGTCACATGTGTGACCTCCTTTAGGGTGTTCATAAGTAGCATATAAGGACTCTCTTGGGTCATTAGTTAGTATGCAGTACAAGTTGTAATTGTTCATCTTAAGTGAATAAATAGTTCTTTTCCGCCGTGGAGGTAGTTAGCAAATATTTTGCTAGCGAACCACGTAAAATACTCGTGTTATTCTTTATTCGTTCATTGTTCGTGAGGTGGTTTGTCATAAAAAACTGGTATCAGAGCTCTGAAACAAGAGTTCTGTTACAACAAACTGGTATCAGAGCCAAGGTTGACGGAGTTTCAAGATCAAGATCAAGGCGGAGCAAAGCTAGGGTTTCACAGCTTTGTGAAATCAAAGCCAGGGTTTTGCGATCTAGGTAGAGCATGCGACTAGGGTTCAAGATCCACCAAGAACGATGTCCGGATCGATGTTGAAGATCGACATGTTCACAGGAGGGAACAACTTCAGTATTTGGAAGATAAAGATGGAGGCTTTGCTCAAATTGCAAGGCTTGTGGGCACCTTTGACCGCGGACAAGGGAGGCATGAATGTTGCATCAGCGTATTTCAAGGCAATGGAGGAGAAGGCACATTCAAACATTATGTTGTGCTTATCGAATGACGTGATCACCGAGGTCGCAGATCAGAAGGAAGCAGTGAAGCTCTGGCTCAAGTTTTAGAGTCTCTACATGACGAAGAGTCTCACTAGCAAGTTGATGCTAAATCAAAGGCTCTTCACTTTGCGGATGCTCGAGGTACGGCTCTCAAAGACCATCTTGATCAATTGAACACAATTCTCCTTGATTTGCGTAATATTGGCGAGAAGGTGGGTGATGAGGATGTCGCACTATTGTTGATCTCGTTACCTCCATCGTATGAGAACTCCGTGCAGTCATTCATTGTGAACAAGGATGATATCTCTAGAGGAGGTCACATCGGCACTCGATGCTAGAGAGTTGCGCCATAAGGGTGCAGGCACAGGTACAGAGGACCATGCTTCCGGACTGATGGCGACGGGGGGAAAGCAAGAAGGGTAAGAAGAACAAGAAAAAGCAGTTTTCTGGTTCTAAGTTGCCCAAGGATGTCTGTTCTTGGTGTAAGGAAAAGGGGCATTCGAAGAGAGATTGCCCGAAACGAGGACAACAGGGGCAGAACGGATCCGCAGCCGTTGCAGAATAAGGTAACTCGTCCGAGGATGATTACGTTCTAATGGCGGATGTTGTCACGCACTCTCAGGATGCGTGGGTCCTTAATTCCGGAGCTTCCTATCATATTTGCTCTAACAAGGAGCTATTCTCGACGTACAACCAAACAGATGGAGGGTCTGTCTACATGGAAAACGGAGCCGTCTAAAAGGTGATTGGGAGCGGCTCAGTTAGATTGAAGACGAATGAAGGGAAGTTATGTACTTTAGAGCAAGTCAGACATGTACCACTTATTAAGAAGAATCTGATCTCCTTGAGTCTACTCGATAGCAAGGGATACAGTTTCAAAGGTGAAGGTGGAGACCTACAAGTCTGCAAGGGTTCTAAGGTGATTCTCAGGGGAGTCAAGAATGGGACTGTGTACATGTTGCAAGGTTCGACGATCACGGGTTCTGCTGGAGTTGTCTCAGCCGAGATTAAGGAAGCTGATCTAACTAAGCTGTGGCATATGAGACTCGGTCATATGACTGAATGTGCAATGCAGGAACTTCACAAGAAGTGGTATCTCACCGGGCATATGCCCCAGAGCCTAGGGTTTTGTGAGCACTGCGTGTATGGGAAGCTACAGCGTAGCAAGTTCCCTAAGGCGGTTCATAGAACGAAAGGTACTCTTGATTATATCCATTCGGATTGCTGGGGTCCATCTCGAGTTGAGGCGATTGGCGGGTACAGGTATTTTCTAAGCATCATAGACGACTACAGAGATGATTGTATGGTGGGATATGCATTACAGGTAGCGGAAGAGGTAGAGGACGAGCCGTCCTCCTACAAGGCCGCTATATCTATTTTTGAGTCAGCACAATGGATTGCCGCAATGGGGGAGGAGATGGAGTCTCTTAGCAAGAACTCGACTTGGGAGCTTGTTAAACTGCCTGCAGGAAGGAAGATAGTCAGTTGCAAGTGGATTTTTAGAAGAAAGGAAGGAACTGCATCTGGAGATGGCATCAAGTATAAGGCAGGGCTAGTTGCAAGAGGGTTCAGTCAGAAAGAGGGAGTTGACTACAGCGATATCTTCTCACCAGTGGTCAAACATACTTCTATCCGGATGCTACCAGCAATGGTGGTACACCGCGACCTAGAGCTTGAGCAATTGGATGTCAAAACAGCTTTTCTACATGGAGAGTTGGAAGACGAGATATACATGAGCCAACCGGAAGGGTTCCAAGTTCCCGAAAGAGAGAACCGCGTGTGCAAGCTGAAGAGATCTCTATACGAACTTAAGCGGTCGCCGAGGCAATGGTACAAGAGGTTTGACAGATTCATGTTGAAGATTGGTTACCACAAGTGCGAGTATGATTGCTGCGTGTATCAAAATGAGTTGCATGGTGGATCACATATTTACCTAGTTCTATATGTGGATGATATTCTGATTGCAACTCAAAATATCAAGGAGATTAGAGAACTGAATAGGTCCCTTAGCACGGAATTCGAGATGAAGGATCTGTGAGCTGCTCGGAAGATATTGGGAGTTGAGATCTATAGAGATAGGAAGAAGAAGAAGATTTTCTTATCACAGCAGGGATACATCAAGAAGGTCTTAGCAAGATTCTGGATGTTATCGGCTAAAGCTATAGATACTCCTATGGCAACTAACATCAAGTTGGGAATGTACACCGTTCAGACCGAGGAGGAAAAGGAGTACATGTCCAAGGTTCCATATGCTAGCGCAGTTGGAAGCCTCATGTATGCTATGGTATGTACTCGACCAGACATAGCATTCACAATTAGTGTGGTTAGTAGTTTTATGGCTCATCCGGGTAAGGACCATTGGAAGGCGGTGAAACGCATATTCAGGTACCTTAAGGGTATGTCAGACATTGGCCTATGCTATGGGTCTAGTGAAAACATCTTGGTAGCTGGGTTTTTCGGACGCGGATTATGCAGGGGATATTGATAGTAGAAGATCAATGACATGCTACGTATTTGCTCTGGGAGCATCTGTTGTGAGTTGGAAGGCTGTGCTACAATCGACGGTGACTTTGTCCACCACGGAGGCGAAGTATATGGCTCTAACGGAAGCAGCAAAGGAGGAAATTTGGCTTAAGGGAATGGTCAATGATCTAGGGCTACTTCAAGATCAGGCGATAGTCTATTGTGATAGCTTGAGTGCGATTTGCTTGACTAAGGACCAGGTTCATCATGAAAGAACCAAGCATATCGACGTTAGGTATCATTTTCTGAGAAACAAGAGCAGGATCAAGGTGAAGAAGGTGGGGACAGCTGATAACCCCGCGAATATATTTACAAAGCCAGTTTCGGAGAGCAAGTTTCAGCATTGTATGGAATTGCTCAACATCTTGAGCCAGTGAGACCCTTAGGGGCCATTTCGGACCCGGTGGGAGTCCAGTGAGTCTCTGTGATGAGAGACAATCGGGTGCGGAGAAGACGTAGCTTTGTTTGCGAGAAGAGGAGCAACTGCTGTTGATGAGAAAATTCAAGTCAAGGTGGAGATTTGTTGAGGAGGTGTGACTTGAGTTTGAAAAGTCAAAAGTGCAAAGATTAGGAAACAACTTGGGCAGCAAGTTCTTTGTTTCCAACTTGAATTGAATTAGTAGAAGTCAATGGCGACAAGTTTGTTTCCAAGTGAAAGTTGGAAACTTTGGGGCGTCCCATGTGTGACCTCTTTTGGGGTGTTCCTAAGTAGTATATAAGGACTCTCTTGGGTCACTAGTTAGTATGCAATACAAGTTGTAATTGTTCCTCTTAAGTGAATAAAGAGTGCTTTTCCGCCGTGGAGGTAGTTAGCAAATATTTGCTAGCGAACCACGTAAAATACTCGTATTCTTCTTTATTCGTTCATTGTTCGTGAGGTGGTTGTCATAACAAACTGGTAACAGAGCTCTGAAACAGGAGTTCTGTTACAACATGACCTTTAGCGCATTGAAGTGACCCGACCCTCAGTTGTAGAGGAGGGGCATGGTCTGGGCCGGCTCTAAGCTTTTTGATGCCCTAACAGAACGACAAGCTCGATGCCCCTTTAATACAAAAGTGAAACTTTAAATTCATTAATTAAACTAAAAAAACGTCAATCTTTAGTTTAGAAATGCAAAAAAAAAAAAAAAAAAAAAAAAAAATAACTTCATCAATCAAACATTGTCATTTTGATCTACTAGTAATTCTTAATTTTTCAAATTTATTTTGATGGCAAATTTATATAGACAGCAAATTAATTGTGGCAATTAATTGTGGCAGCAAATTTATATGGAGAACATATTAGTCAACGAAGTGTTCTTGTTTATGTTTTCTCATACCCACTTTCTTGTTGCCAAGCACACGTTGTAGTTCAAAGTTTGGACAAACCTAGGCAGAACAAAATATTTGAACTAGTGAGCTAGAAACCATCCTTTTTGCAAGAAATTTCAAAGTTATCCTTGAAATGGAATCGTCTTAGGCTCCATTTTTATTTTTGTCTAAATTTAGGTGATTTTTTTATCTTTTTTTAGGTTATAACAAAAAAATCTATTTTGCTCCATTCTTTTACAACTTCTTTAGTTAACTTTTTTTTTTTTTTTTTTTTTTTCCTTTTCTTAAGACTAAGAAAAGATAATTTAAACTACATGTTTTCTTATTGTTTACTCCTAACATCTAACTCTCAAGAGATAAAGTAGAAGATAAATAAGTGCAGATAGTCAAAAGTGAAGCTTTACAGCCACGTGGACCCATCAACACCCTACATGTGTCATCACCACCGTACTCCAAACGCACCAGATAATGACATGTCGCACCTGAAGAGACTATGAGACATGATCGCTCGCACCACCTCGCATTGGTGTCAGGTACTCTAGTGACTTGGAGGATTGAATAAGGCCCGTCAAATGTGGGTTCTGCCCCAAATGCAACCAGTAGAGTGCAGCAAAGCCGACTTGTTCTATAGTCTTCTTTATATAGGTTTGACGTCATCCATGACAATCCTTAAGGAATTTACTACGACACCATCACAATGGGTCGTGGCCCCTCCGTACGCCCACGTGTCTCCCGTTAGTTTCCCTAGTCGGACTAGTATAAATAAGATGGTACTTGCTGACATTTCATACACTATTCATTATGTACTGAATTGTTGCCAATAAAGTGTCTCTCCCCTTCACAGTACAATACTGTCTATTTACACCCCTTCCTCTATCTATCCTTGGCACTCTGATTCATCTATGTACTTGTTAGAGCTGAGAAAAAATCCGTCGACTCGGCCGACCCGGCCGACCCAAACTGAGCCGATTTGGTACTCAAACAAAACCGAAGGTATTTACATTGGGGGTTAAAACTCTCTAACCCGAACCAAGATCGGGTGATTCACGGGTTTGGGATTTTTTTACCCGAATAAACCCGACCCGGTATATTTACTCCTAGATCTCTCATAAATTTCAACAAATACCATTGCCCTTATCCACTGGACCACTACTGGATGAAGTAATAGTACTACCTTATCCCTTAACCTAGCTGCCAACCAGTACGAAGTGAGAGAGAGAGAAGTGAGAGAGACTTGAGGAGCTGTCGAAGTGAGAGAGAGGAGAGAAAGTGAATGTTTGTTTCAATTTGGCTAGGCTTTCAATTTCAACAAAGAGAGAAAAGAGAGATAAAGACGGAAGCAAACCAGATCGACCCACAGAGAGAAGATATACAGAGAGAAAGATTGTGGTGCGGCATCCCTCCCTCTCGGTCAACGACTGATTCTTCTCTTCCCGGCGACAGACGAGAAAGCGGTTGCGACGGCGATGACAACGGTGGCGGCGGCGGCTGCGACGACGACCCTCATGTGTATTCGATTGCCTCTCTCTGTGTATTCGATTGGGACTTGATTTTTTTTTCTTTTTGCCGATTTATTTTTCTTTTTGCCGAACCCCGGCCGGACCCGATGAACCCTAAAACACCGGGTTTTACTATTGCTCCGATTGCGGACGGGTCGAGGTTCCCCATACCCAATATGGTCGGGTCGGGTGCCGTATTGCCCAAAAACCCGGCCGACCCAACCGGTGCTCAGCCATAGTACTTGTTATAAGATTGTTAGATATGATTATCTATAATCCGGACACTATATGTTAGTCTCCAACAGTACATACCCCATTTTCTTAGCTTGAGTAAGCAACATTTGTAACAAGAAAAATATAATTAACTATAAGTTCTTTATAAAATTTTAAACGCAAAGTATGCAAGTATTTTTTCCCTTTCGCCAAAATCAGGTAAAGAAAGCAGCACCTGAGAGTTGCTTCCTCTACTAGGAAACTTATTACGGTAATTTTCTTCATTGTTACTATTTTTTGTAACTATTTGCACCTAGAGAACTTGTACTCTTTAAAAGTTGTCGATTGCCCCTTTTTTGGGAGAATATGTTGTTTGCCTTCTCACTTTCACTACTGTGGGAATTTTATCCAAGTCGACAATCTTTTCTCAATATAGATAGCACAATAAACTACCAAGAATGTAAATACAAAACTGCATCATCAGTACATAAAATTGCATCAACTAGACATGAAGAAATCTCAATATGCTTGTGGGGAAAATCATCAAACTTTTAAATCAACCTGATAATACTTACATAGTAGGATGAAAGCAAAAAACACATATTTAAACGGGGAAAGTAGAAGATGGAAGGAAAGTAAAAGGATCAAAGAAAAGCAAATATAATTTGTGTTTGATCTTCAAGTGAAAATATAGGACATACTAGAGAAAGGGATGTCACTGAATTTTAGTTGCCATCTGTTGCTTACAGCTACCTCTCAAGAGATAAATGTAAATGCACTTTCTTAATTAGTTTTCTTAATCACTTAACTATTGCATTATTGATATCAATAAAATCCCCCTTGTAAGTGGCTGAGTCCAAAAATTGGAACGGCAGGGTATATATTTTATTTTTTCTAAGTGGATTAATGAAAATATATGGACTCAGCGGGGGACATTTACGTACTTAATGTTAGGATCATGTTGTTAGCACTCATTATATTAAGGTTTATTGTAGAACGTTGAAAAAGTCAGTGGAGGTAAGTGGCACTCCTTACCCCACATTGCTCCGCCCTTACTTTCTTAATGACATAATGACATTTTTTAGGTGAAACTAAAGTAAGAGTGTAAGAACATCTCCAACCATTATCTCTATTTTTTTCTCCATTCTCCATTTTTGGTGGAAAAAAATGGAGCAGCCTCTAATAATTCTACCTCCATTTCTCCATTACTCTACTTTTGAAGGAAGAATGGAGATTTTAGTCTCCAACCAATGCAACCAAATTTTACTCTAAATTATAAAATAATATATATCTCCATTTCTTCATTTATGGAGAATGGAGATTTCAGTCTCCAATGCTTAACGTCAAAATTCCTTCAAAAAATTATTAATGCTAATTTCAACATAATTTTTAGCAATTTAATTTCAATACGATAATCTAAATTACAAATTTAATTAAATCATACATCAAATGATTAAAATTTCACACAATACATCTCCTTCTCCATCATTTTCTGTTTGATCACGCATATCCCACAAGTGTGCAACGAGTCTTCTTCGTAGTTCATGATGCTCACCTCCATTTATCAAATCTCGATGGAGACCAAGGAAATCAATGAATGTTGTCCTATTATATTCTTTGGACAGCACAACAGGAGACACCGAACATGAAATTTCGTAGTCTAGGTTAGTGGGTTGTTGCTCATCATCAAAAGTGTAACCATTCAGATATTGATCGCGCTCTTACGATTGCAAATCGAGCCTGAAGGACCCCAAATGCTCGTTCAACGTCTTTGCGATATGATTCATGTTTTGCAAAAAATATCTTTCATTTGGAGATTTAGGTGCACTAAATGCTTGAACCAGCGTCGACCATTTAGGATAAATTCCGTCAGTAAGATAATAACCAACATTATATTTCTTACCTTTGATGGAACAGTTAACTGGTAATGACGTCCCATTGGTCAATTTCTTACCTTTAATGTTTTGTCGGAAAATGTTAATTTTAATTTTTATTTATAAGTTAATAGAATGAATATAAACTTATATTAATATTTTTTATTCGTGTTAGTTAACAATTGTCAATATATCGTACTTTTACCAATAATACATATGTTTTAAGTCACTAATATACACAATCAGAGCTAAACTATTCATTTTACACGCTAATCGATGAAATGGAGATGAATCCCCATTCTCCATTTTTTCCTCCAATTTTGGAGGAAAAAATGGAGAATGGAGATTTTTTTGGAGAAATGGAGGATGGTTGGAGATGAACATCTCCACCTCCAAATAATTGGAGAAAAAATAGAGAATGGAGAAATGAAGATTTTTTGATCAAACATGGTTGGAGGCCTAAATAAAATCTCCTTTTTTTTTTTGGAGAAATAGAGAAATGGAGATTTGAGGTTGGAGACTAAAATCTTCAAAAAAATCACCAAATATGGAGAAATGGAGGATGGTTGGAGATGCTCTAATATGTTTGTTTGTTTATGAATTTTTATGTCTAAATAGCATCGGAGGTACTCATAATTTGCAAATGTAGGTAAGTAGGTACTTAAATTTTAAAATCGTGCACCACGGGTCATAAATCTTGAATGTTCGTGCAAGTGGATACCCTTCCGTTAAACTTTCCGTAATATTGGACGGAAAAATATAAAAAGACTATTATACCCCATATTGTCATCTCTAGCTTTTTTAAAATACAAATTTTACTAACAAAATCTAAAAAAAAAACATAAATTTTTAATTTAATAATTTGATATATCTGAGTAATGCAATGTATTTCATTAAAAATAAATATTTTTACATCATTTCCAGATACAAAATATGTTTTATAAACATATGTCTGTCAATATTTAAATCTTTAACTTTTTTGGAACACTTTTTAAGAAAATCTCAAATTTTCGTAATTTCACGTGTATTTTCTTAATAAAGCAATAACATACAAGTATCTTTTTCGTGCAAATGTAAAAAAGACTATTGTATAAAATGCACAAAGATACTTGGATGTTATTGTTTTATAAAAAAAACACATGTGAAATTATGAAATTTGATTTTTTTAAAAGTATTAAAAAAAGTTAAAGATTTTAAGATTGACGGATATATTCATAAAAACATATTTTATATCTTGAAATGATGTAAAAATATATAATTTTGCTGAAATGTATTGCATTATCTTACATATATGAAATTATTAAATTAAAATTTTAATATTTTGAATTTTTTTAGATTTGCTAGTTAAACTTGTATTTAAAAAAAGTTGGAGGTGAAATTAAGAGGTTCAATAGTTTTTTATATTTTTCTGTTCAATATTAACGGAAAGTTAAAAGAAGGGTAACCACTTGCACGAAAATTCAAAATTTGGAATCTGTGGTGCAAGATTTTAAAATTTGGGTATCCATTTGCATGTTTTTGCAAATTATGAGTACCTCCGGTGCAATTGAGCCAAGTTATATCAATACACCTACCCTGCAAGGGGGATATAGAATTGTAACTAATGAGATACAAGCTCAGGGGCGGATCCACGATTTCATGATAGTGGATGGCTAAATAAGGAAAAAAATAATAACATAAGAGTAAATTTTAATTTTTGTAATATTAAGTGTGAACTAAACCGAAAAGATTTAAAAAAGAAGAGCGAAATTTCAATTTTTGAAACTTGAGTGGGAGCTCTAGCCCCCACTAGTCTCTATGTAGGTCCGCCCCTGTACATGCTCTCATCTCTTAATAACATTTCTCCTTTACAGGAATAACTTTACGTATACGAAAAATCATGAAAGTGGCTATAAATTAATTCGTACACGCCTTTTACCAGGTTAAAAAGAGAAACAAATTACTCACAAAGTTGGTGATTGCTAAGGTTAACAAATGCGGGAAAGCAGGAACCAACAGTCAACTATAGTGAGTGATTAATGACTGATATGAGATGTAGAAAAAATACCTAATCTTGTTACTCAAATCACCGGATCAAAGTGACTCAATTACGAGTCAAAAAGTCAAACTAGAAAGAAAGAGAGAAAACGGAGATAATACTTATTTTTTGCCTTCTCGTATCTCCGTTAACTTTAGCAACCCACCTCCCCGTATAAAAAAATAAGTAGACGCCGTGCCTTCACTCGTGAACCCTTAGTTTTTCACGCTACTCTCATACCGCACATAGTTTTCAGCGAACACCATGAAAGTGGTACTTCTTCCTAGTCCAGCTTTCGGCCACTTGATACCATTTTACCTACTTGCAAAGGCCCTGGCTACCAAAGATGCTGTCCAAGTGTATTACGTCGCAACCCCAAAAAACGTCCAAAGGATTCGGGAATTAGACCCGGAGTCGTTACCAGTCGTTAATTTTGTCGAACTGCCAATGCCACAGCTGCCGGGAAACCCCTTACCAGAAGGGGCTGAAGCGACGACAGACATTCCAAGGAAAAGGTGGGTGGACTTGATAAGAGCATATAACCTTCTCGAACAACCATTGAAGCAGTTTGTAGTTGAAAACAAACCAGACTGGCTCATCATCGACATCTTTTCAGACTGGGCCATCAATGTGGCTCAAGAGTGTAACATTCATCTCATGAGCTTTACAACAATGCCGGCTGCTTCCGCCGCTGTCATAACTTCACTCACTGATAACAGTAAGAAGTCAGCGGCACCTCATCAGGTAACTTTCACTTCCAAAGTAGCATTCCGTCCTTTTGAAGCAATGGACTTTTTACAGAAGTGGGGGGCTGCGCCTTCCGGACCGTCAATTCTCACAAAATTTATTAAAGCATCGCAAGCAATCACCGTACGCACGTGCAGAGAGGTCGAAGGCGACTGCTTGAGTGTGCTGTCTGAGATGTATCCTGGAAAACCGTTGATTCCTGTGGGCTTTCTTCCCCCTACTCCTGTTGGCAAGAAGAAAATTTTTACTAACATCTTTGCTTGGCTTGACGAGCAGAAGCCGAAATCTGTAGTATTTGTTGGGTTTGGAAGCGAACATAACCTGAAAACTGAACAACTTTTAGAAGTAGCTCATGGACTAGAAGAATCAAAATTTCCATTTTTGTTGGTACTAGGTAATGACAGCATTGGGGGCGACGCTCTTTTACCCTCGGGGTTCGTGGAGCGCACCGCCAGTCGGGGGAGAGTGTTTTTCGGGTGGGCCCCGCAGTGGGAGATTTTAGGGCACCCTGCGGTCGGGGTTTTCTTGTCCCACGGTGGTTGGGGATCTGTCATCGAAGGGCTGCTCTTTGGACTTTCCCTTGTTATTCTTCCGATTATCCATGATCAGCATTTGAACGCGAGGTTAATGGTCGAGAATGGTTTGGCAACCGAAGTGGATACGGATGAGCTAGACGGGTCGTTTACAAGGAAGGAGATTGTTAAATCTTTGAAACAAGCCATGACACCCATCGAAACCCAAGGAGAAGAAGCAAAAACTATGAGAAGTGGCGGCAAAGAGAAATCCAAGATTGTTAGGGACCGCAAACTCCATGATCTTTACGTTGACGACTTGGTCAAGTTCATGCGTGGAATGAGCAGACGTGGTCCGCGGTCGTCACTATAATAGAATAGTCACTATAATTGTTATTGTTGTTATTATTGCATCGCTAGCTATTAGTTGGAGACAATGATTCAGTCATCTGAGTGGATTGAATTCAACTCAATGCCAAATTGATGACATGAACCAACTCATAGCAGCTGCCATTAGATTGGTTTCCTTGTCTTAATATCAGCCGTAGCTTTCCTTTGTATTTTGCTTCCTAGTCCTTATGAGCACGGTGTCGTTTTGTCTATATGACGAAGCATCACCTAATTGGCCAAATCTATAAGGCTGTTGCTTTCTTTTTCTTCGGTAATTAATGAGAAATAGATTTTTGTTTCATCTTCTTCTTCTTCTTCAACGTTTTCATTTCCCTCCTTCTCTTCTTCTTCTATGGATGAATATGTGTTCTAGGGTTTCAGTGGATCTATCAGGGAATTTAACATGGTATCAGAGCCTGGTTGCTGAAACCGGAGTGCTCTTTTGGTGAAAGAATCGAGTTCTGATAAGAATTTCGGAATCGGTATTTTTCAGATCTGGTGTCTAGGTTTTCGATTTGAAGATGTCTGTTCATGGTGAATCAACCGGTATTTCTGGTGGCTCCTTGGCGGCGATTGATCCACAGTCGCCGTTTTATCTGCACCACGGTGATAGTCCTGGAAATGTTTTGGTGTCTCAGATCTTAACTGGTGAGAATTTCTACTCTTGGCATATGGCTATGACTATAGCTCTAGAAGCTAAAAATAAGCTTGAATTTGTTAATGGTGCAATTGTGGCTCCGGCCGTAGGATCTGAATCATATTTTATCTGGAGAAGATGTGATCGAATGATTATGTCCAGGTTGTTCAATTCAATTTCTAAGGATATAGCATGTAGTGTGGTTGGTAGATCAAGTTCTAGAGAAGTGTGGATTGATCTGTTGGAGAGATTTTCTCATGGAAATCTGCCCAAAATTTTTCAAATATCTATAGCTATATCTCAGTTGAAATAGGCAGATATGTCTATTACAGTTTATTTTACAAAATAAAAAACTCTTTGGAATGAGTTAAGTAATTACAAACATCTGCCTACATGTGTTTGTGAGCAATGTCAATGTGGCATTTTGGGAAGAATGAAGCAAAGCCAGGAGGAGGAAAGAGTTATGCAATTTCTTAAGGGACTCAATGATTAGTTTTTCAGTTAGAGATCAAGTATTGCTCACTGAACCTTTACCTTCACTCAATGTGGTTTTTGCAAAAGTGATTCAGCATGAGAGACAATTGCAGCTTGAGACTTCCCCTAGTTCTTCACATAATATGGCTATGTATGTTCAACATGGAAATCAGTTTGATTCTCAACAACGTAATTCTGCAAATCAACATTATAAGTCTCCTAATGGCAATGGAGCACCATTGTTTGGAGGAAGAGGTCCAGGAGGAAAGCTGATTTGTCACCATTGTGGTCATGAAGGTCATGTTAAAGCAAAATGTTATAGGTTGCATGGTTTTCCTTCAGGTTTCAAATTTACAAATGTCAAGGCTCATTATGTGCTAACAGGACCTGTCAACACTTCATCTGCTAGACCTTTGTCTCCATAATCAATTAGGTCTTGTCACACTTCAGAAAATCAGAAGAAAGGAATCACTCTCACAGATAATTAATGTCAGCAGCTAGTCTCTATTCTGAGCTCACATTTGAACACTAAATCTAGTACTGTAACTAGTGAAGTGGGATCAATCTCTCCATATTCTACAAATTCTGTGGAATCTCCATCGCATCGTCATTCTGGTACTCATTTTGATACAGGACACTTCATGGGAGGAGTTCTTAGCACCTATTTACTTCAAAATTTTGTGACAAAAGATCATGTCCTCCCTCATTCTTGGATTCTTGATAGTGGAGCTACAAATCACATGTGTACTCATCTTCATATTTTTTCTGATATCAAAGTTCTCAACACCTTGTTACATCTACCTGATGGAAAGTCAGTGAAGGTCACACATAGTGGTGTTGTGAAACTTGCTAATGGTTTGATTCTACATGATGTGTTGTGTGTTCCAACATTTCAATTCAATCTTATCTCCATTTCTCAGCTCACTAACACTCAGGGATGTAGTTGTTTATGCACATATGATAGGTGCATCATTCAAAAGGATGGAATCACTCTTGCTACAGGTTACAAGCATGGAGGTCTATACTTGTTGGATGAATATAAGATCAACATTAAGCTTGTTCTGCAAGATTTCTTTTCACAACATGGTATTCTTCATGAATTGAGTTGTGTAAAAACACCAGAGCAGAATTCAGTTGTAGAAAGAAAGCATCAACACTTACTAAATGTGACTAGAGCTCTCAGTTTTCAGTCACAAGTTCCCATCAGGTTATGGTGTGATTGCATCCTCACAGCTGCATTTCTTATTAATAGATTACCCTCTCCAAAGACCAATAATAAGTCACCTTTTGAGATTTTGCATCACACTCTTCCTGATTATGACAGTTTTGGAGTGTTTGGATGCCTATGTTATGCATCTACATTTCTTCAAGGAAGAACCAGATTTGATCCCAGGGCTGTCAAAGGGGTCTTTCTTGGATATGTGTTTGGATTAAAAGGTTACAAAGTTTATGATTTAAACTCACAAACCTTCATTGTCTCTAGAAATGTGACATTTCATGAAGACATATTTCCTTTTTCTACTAATGTGGGTAAAGATGGAGGTATTTTTGATAATTGGAGTTTTCCTATGCCTGTGGAAGAGACTGCTACTCCTTCTTCTTCCTCCCCACCTGGTTCCACTTCTGATCACAATGAGGAGGCTAGTCCCTCTGTCACTGTTTTCAATGAAAGACAAAGGACATATAGAGAAGCACTCATACATCCCATTACTGTCAGGAAAAGTGGATGATCCACCAGATTGCCATCACATTTTAATGATTATATATTGCAGCCTCCAAAGTCTAGAGCTCATTCAGCAGTTAGCTCAACCAAAGTCACGAATGTCTATTCCCATATTGAGCCTACTACTTTTCTTCAAGCTTCAAAGAGTGCAGAATGGAATCATGCTATGCAATTGGAATTACAAGCTTTGGAACATAATAACACTTGTACTTCTACCACTTTACCCCCAGGACACTCAGCAGTGGGGTGTAAATGGGTATATAGAATTAAGTATAAAGTAGATGGCACTATTGAGAGGTATAAGGCCAGACTTGTAGCTAAGGGTTACACCCAGACTGAAGGATTGGACTATTTTGAAACTTTTTCTCCAGTTGCAAAGATGGTTACATTCAGGGTGTTATTGGCCATTGCTGCACAACAAGGATGATCTCTCTTACAGCTGGATATTAATAATGCCTTCTTACATGGTGATCTTCATGAGGAAGTGTATATGAAGATGCCTGACGGATACTCCCCATCTCTTCCTCTTTCTCATTCTAGTCCAGACATTTTGGTATGCAAACTGCAAAAGTCTTTGTATGAACTTAAGCAGGCCTCCAGACAGTGATTTATGAAGTTCACTAATCAACTTTTGACTATGGGTTTTCAACAATGCAAATCAGATTACACACTTTTTGTAAGAAGAAGACATGAAAGCATCATGGTTCTATTCGTGTATGTTGATGATATTCTTTTGGCAGGGACTCGTGTAGCATAACTTGAGGCTTTCAAATTGTCTCTCAATGATGAATTCAAACTCAAGGATCTTGGTGGTACTGCCTACTTTATTGGCTTTGAGGTTCATCACTTTTCTTCTGGTTATTTTCTCTGTCAGCACAAATTTCTTTTGGAAATTTTAGCTATCACTGGTTATAGTGATTGTAAGCCAGCTAACACTCCTATGGTGCCTGGTTGCAAACTTAGTCAATTGATTGGTGAACCACTTTCTTTAGATGCTGTTGCAAGTTACAGAAGACTAATTGGGAAATTTTTGTATTTGTGTAACTCAAGACCAGACATTACATTCTCAGTTCACAAGCTCAGTCAATTTGTCTCTCAGCCTACTACCGATCATCTCGGTGCAGCACACCATGTCTTGAGATATTTGAAGGCAACTAGTGGTTATGGTCTGTTCTTTTCTGCTGACAAACCTTCAGGTATTGCTGGTTTTGCTGATGCAGACTGGGGTGGATGTCTTGACACCAGGACATCTACTTCTCGATACATGGTCTTCTTGGGTAACTCATTGGTATCTTGGAAAAGCAAAAAGCAGAGAGTTGTGGCTAGGGGTTCAGCTGAGGCTGAATACAGAAGCCTAGCTCACTTGGTATGTGAAGTAAAGTGGCTCCATTCTCTGCTACATGAACTTCATTTTCTTGTTTAAGGGGTTCCCATTTTCTTCTCAGACAGTACTTCAGCTATTCAAATTGCCCACAATCCCATATGTCATGAGAAGACCAAGCCTCTGGCCCACAATCCCAAAATGCAGAACTTCTTCTCCAACATTTTCCCAGTGCTGATTAGGTTGCTGATCTTCTTACCAAACCTCTGGCTTATCCTCTTTTCTTTCATCTCCTAAGCAAGTTGAAGGTTCTCTGTGAGGGTCCTTCAACTTGAGGGGGCGTATTAGCTGGAGACACTGATTCAATCATCTGTAGAAGTGGACTGAATTGAACTCAATGCCAAATTGATGACATGAATCAACTCATAGAAGCTGCCGTTAGATTGCTTTCCTTGTTTTAATCTCAGTCGTAGCTTTCTTTTGTATGTTGCTTCCTAGTCCTTATGAGTACGGTGTCGTTTTGTCTATATGAAGAATCATCACCTAATTGGCCAATTATATAAGGCCGTTGCTTTCTCTTTCTTTGGTAATTAATGAGAAACAAATTTTTGTTTCATCTTTCTCTTCAACGTTTTTATTTCCCTCCTTCTCTTCTTATTCTTCTTCTATGGATGAATCTGTGTTCTAGGGTTTCAGTGGATCTATCAGGGAATTTAACACTAGCAAATCGTTTGTTCATTTCACATAAAACATAATACTATTCAGAAAATATAAACATGTACTGATGGCTATAACATTATTTTGTAACTCAAGCAAGATTTCTAGTTATAATTGCCCAAAACACGTAAGCATGTTTATTTGATTTGAGAGATATTGTTCAGGTAATTCCAAATACAATCTATCGGACTTTGCTATTGATCTATTTCAATATTCCATGTAAAATAGTGATCACCTAGTATGAATTTATTGGAGAGAGAACTAGAAATTTATTGATATAGATAGCAAGTCGGATTCGAATGGATTTGGTCATTGCGACTGGGGAAATGTTTCATCATAGTCAATACCATGAATCTGTCTATACATTTTTGCCACCAATCGCCCATTTTAGGAAACTACATTGCCATCCATGTAAAGACCCACTTTCACCCTATGGGCCGATCCCTTCGGGTGGTTCCACCAAAGTCCATACATTTTTTATATACATGGATTCTATTTCGGATCTCATGGCTTCAAGCCACTTCTTTGAGTCAGGTCCTTGCACGTCCTCTCCATAGGTAGCAAGCTCATCATCCATGAGTAGTACGTCACCGGGCTCAGTTAGAGAAGTCCATTCCTCTCTGGCTCATGACGTACCCTACTCGACCTACGGATTTCTTGTGTTACTCGAACATGTTGCTCCACAACAGTTTGTGGTTCCTGCTCAAGCTCCATCGTAGGATCAGTTTTTTTTGGTTCTTGAATTTCTTCAAGTTCTACAGTCCTCCCACTGGCTTCTTTAGAGACGAACTCTCTTTCTAGAAACACACCAGCCCAAGCAACAAACACTAATTGTTCTCATTTGGATTATAGAAATAATATCCTTTTGTTTTCGTAGGATATCCCACAAACTTACACTTATCCGCCTTGGGTCCGAGTTTGTCTGTTTGTAAATTCTTTACATAGACATCGCAATCCAAATCTTCATAAACGGAACTATGGGAAGCCTCCCATTCCATATCTCATACGATGTCTTCATGACCGATTTGGATGGAACACAATTAATGGTAAAGCTGCAGTCAATAGAGCATGTCTCCAAAATGATATCGAAAGATCTATTTGATACATCAGAGACCGCACCATGTACAACAGGGTGCGATTCCTCATCTCGGACACGCCATTCCATTGTGGTGTTCCAGGTGGAGTGAGTTGGGATACAATCCCACACTCTCTAAGATAGTCGTTAAACTCTTGATTCAAGTATTCTCCTCAACGATCCGATCGCAGAGCCTTGGTACTATTGCCAAGTTGCTTCTCTACTTCATTCTTGAATTATTTGAAAAAATCAAAGGATTCATATTTGGCCTTCATAAGGTATACAAATCCATATCTACTGAAATCATCAGTAAATGTAATGAAGTAAAAGTAACCAACTCTGGAAGGGTGGAAAACGGCCCACACACATCAGTATGTATGAGTGCCAATAACTCACTAGTCCTCTCACCTTTCTTATTGAAATGAAAATCTGTCATTTTTCCCAAATAAACAAGATTCACATGTCTCATATGATTCATAATCAAATGAGTCTAGGAATCCATCCTTATGGAGTCTAGAGATGCGTTTCTTGTTTATATGGCCTAAACGACAGGGCCATAGATAAGTAGGATTTAAATCATTAGTTTTAATCCTCTTGGTATTTATGTTATAGACATAATAATTTAGATCAGGGTAAATGGAGCAATCCATTAGACAAATGCGCACTACAATAGTGCATACTATCAAAATAATGGAGCAACATTTGTCCTTTATTGTAATAGTAAAACCTTTCTCGTCCAAACAAGAAATAAAAATTATATTTCTGCTCATAGCAGGCACATAATAGCAATTGTCTAATTCTAAAATATGTCCAGAAGGCAAAGATAGCTCATAAACGCCTACAACTTATGCAGCAACTCTTGCTCCATTCCCAACGCTCAAGTCTATCTCCCCTTTAGCCAAGCTTCTACTTCTCTTTAGATCCTCCACATTTCAACAAATGTGAGATCCACATCCGGTATCCAATACCCAAGATGAAGAGATAGATAAATTGACATCTATAACCAAAATACCTGGTGGTGGTGGGATCACTATTCCAAGCCTTTTATCCTCGGATACTTGGGGCAGTTCCTCTTCCAATGACCCGGCTGATTAGAGTAGTGACATTCACCGTTAGTCATGCCTCCAACAGGCTTTAAAGCAAGCATCCTTGGATTTTGCAACTTTCTTGCTCTTTCCTTTGAAGGTAAAGGCAACTCCTTTGCCCTTCCTCTTATTGACCATCATTATGGACTTGCCTTTTCCTTTGTTAATGCTCTGTTCAGCAGTCCTCAACATATTGAGCAGGTCTGGCAGAGATTTTTTGATCTCATTCATGTTATAGTTCATGATGAACTGGCTATAACTATCCGGGAACGATTGCAGGACGATATCAGTGGCCAACTCTTGGCCGAATGGGAAGCCTAACCTCTCGAGATTCTCCATGTACCCGATCATGTGGAGTACATTAGGACCGAATCTGCGAGACAACACTTGAAAAATGCTTTAGAGACTTCATACCGCTCATTCCTTGCTTGCTCTTGGAAGAGATGTCTCAAATGTGAAATCATATCGTACGCCTCCATGTTCTCATGTTGCTTATGAAGCTTAGAGCTCATGGTGAAAAGCATGAGACAAGTCACATCATTAGAATCATCCAAATGTTTCTAATGTGCCACATTAGCGGCAAGAACATCGTCCTCCCCTGGTGGGTCTGGAATAGGATTGTCTATGACCTACAGTTTCTTTCTTGCTTGAGAATAATTCTCAAGTTTCTATGGAGGATACCAGAAAATTTGTTCCAGATAAATTTTTCTTTTCATGGACAGATCGTAGGGATGAAGTCGATGCTTGTCTATTGTTTTCTATTAGAATTCTACGAAATGAGAAATATGCAATTTTAGTATTTTGAACAATTAACTACATTCAAGAGTAATGGCATATTGATTCAATCCAGTATGCCATTACTCTTGAGCTTGCTTTGGCATGTCACCCAAGAATTAGTTATTTAGGTAAAACCCCTTCCAATTGCATCCTATGCAATTTTTGGTTTAACTAGGTGAGTAACCCTTTATTATTTATCTATTCCATAGATAACACATAATTTTCTTGCCTTTAAGTTTATCAATCTTATTGATCTAACCTAGTTGCGTTCAACCTCTTACTTCAACAATCACACATTACTTGCTTGTGTCGTCGCATCACATCATGGTTAATTAAAATGGCCTTGCTTTAGCAAGCACGAATTTAATAGAACTTGATCATGAAGGGTGTTTAAGTAAGAGAAGGCAAAACACAATATACCGTTTGGGGGTTTTACTTGTCATTATTAATTGTTTTTTTGATCCTATCAACATGATCTACTTATTCGGGTTGGGCAATCCCAAATAAAAGATCAACCTTGTTTATTATTATATTGTTACGTTTTGCATGCATCAACCATACACCAAAATAAATAACAAAACAATAAATAAATAAACAATAAATCAATATGGCATGAATATGGCCCCTTAGACTAAGATATTTCCAAACCAATGAGAATATCTATAATCCCTAAAGTGACAAGCTCATCTCCATGTGCCTCCACTATGGTCGCGCGTCCTAGACATGCGAGTCCTCCATTCTCTCTTTTGGTTCCTTGATTTTTGGTCTTCTTCCCTATGTCTTGACTATCATCTAACTATCTGATACTAGCTAGCATCTATACTAAATAGACCTCACAAGCGAGGGAGAAGACGACACGCATGCCGTAAAACCAATTAATTACATTAATTATAATAAAATCAAATAAAACCACAAACCTCAAAATAAACATCCACAACCTAGATCATATCCATCCATCATGCAATAAAGCACATAATACAGTTAAAATCCAATTTAACGTGCTTGGTCAATTTTAGTTGAGTTTGGATTTTCTAGGGTCAAAACGGTCCACGGGGCCCACCAAGATAGTTAGCCGAACCCCACATGGACCGCCGCCGAACCAGTCGGCCCTAGCCCGTGCGGTCAAACCGCTGGCTAGGCCAAACCGACCTTTGTTCGTGGTTTGCTTTGCGCGCAAGGAAGGGGGCAGGCGGACTCTAGGGTCAAACCCTAGATTTGTTTACTTCCTCCATCCCTTGTGTGCTAATTTCCAATTAAGAAAAACTCATTTTCCATAATTGTGCCCAACCCCTAGCTTTTCAAAACCCAAAAACTCACATCGTATGTGAACGAAATTTGCCATATTTTATACAATATGTAAAATTGGCACAAACCCTGTGTGTGTGTGATCACTCCGAAGAATTGTGTTTTTGTCTTTACGAGTATCCACACCTAGGATTAGTAGCTGGAATCTTTATCCACACGTAGTGCTACTAACGGAAGAAAGAGGCAAGATATCACGAAAAACGGAGCAAGAGCCGCGCCACAAGGGTTGGCCGACTGCACTAGGGGAGGACGGGTAGGGGGTTTCGGCCTCCTAATTGGTTTCTCTCCTTGCTTTGTTATGTTCTCTCGATAATGAATCTCTTGAGAAAATAACAAGCTAGGTTCCTTTATATAGTTAATAACTCCTTATTAACTACATAATTTCTTTAATACTAATCATGTCCATACACGGATTAGTCCACCTTGTAAATTAGTCATGCTAACTTTGCTTGTAGTTGCGTTTAGATCCTCTTGACTACCTAGTCCTACTAATTAATGCCCATTTCCAGTTTAATCCATATGGTGTGTGACCCCATATGTTTCTACTTAGTTGGTAGTAACTATTATTAACATAGAGCAGTGTCTAACAACACATCTATGTCACCCAACTAATAGAAATAGTCAGTGATCCGAAAAATCTTGTGCCCAACGTTACCGCATTGTATTATCCATTTGTCTCCATATCCGGATTGGAGACGAGACATATTTTTCACGCTCGTATATCCAGTCCATAGTTTCTCGATCCTGTGAATATGCTTATCTGAGCAGATAAGATCACTATCTCCATATTGATTTATCTGAGTCTGGCCAGACATTCCATAAGCACCATCCCTTGAGTGGCCCGTGAATATTTGCTCCCATTATGTGGGAGGGACAGATTCTCTCTACATCACTACCATCTCTCAACTTGCTTCCTATCATGCCCGATTACTACATTTATAGTTACCTTGTTAAGGCGTAACGTTTGATAATATCAAAGTATGATATTGCACAACTAGAGTATCTAGTGTTGGAATTGTGCCCTAGAGGCAGTCAATTTATCGTGACAAATATGAATGGACTTACTATTCATTATGTTATCGATATGGAGATATGTTAACATGAATGAAGTCCTTAGAATATAAATGTTATATTTTTAAGTATCCCTAGTCGATTATATTGATTAACAGGACAATCAACTATTGACTAGTATAGGGTTGGATTGATATGGAGATATCACGATCTAACACATGGGTATGCTTTAAGAGTAATGGCATACTGGATTGACCCACGGCGAGAAGGCTACATTAGATTATGTTAAAGTCTCAAGCGCTTCTCGTAGTGCTAATGGTATTATAATCCTTAGACTTGAAGTCACTAGATACTCTAGTTGTGAAATATCATGCTTTGATATTATCAAACGTTGCGCCTTAACCGGGTAACTATAAAGGTAGTTATCGGGCATGATAGGAAGCAAGCTTAGAGATCGTAGTAATTTAGACAGGATTTTTCCCTCCCATATAATGGGAGTAAGGCCACTCGAGGGATGGTGGTTATACGAATGTCTGGCCAGACTAAGATAAATCAATATAGAGATATTGATGTTATCTGCTCACATAAGCATATTCCCAGGATCGAGAAACTATGGATTGGATATACGAGTGTGACTAATATGTGTCGTGTCCAATCTAGATATGGACACAAAGGGATAATACAATACATGAACATTGGGCACAAGGTTTGTCGGATGACTATTTCTATTAGTTGGGTAGCGTGGATGTCTTGCTAGAGGCCGCTCCATGTGTTAGTATTTGTTACTACCAACAAAATAGAAACCTATGGGGTCACACTCCCTGTGTATTAGACCGGACTTGGGAAATAATTAATATGGTTAATTAAATATAAGGATCAATACGCAAATACTTGCAAACTTAGTAGGACTAATTTAAAAGTTGGAATAATTCGTGTATGGACATGATTAGGATAGGGGCTTTTATGCAGCCAACAAGGAGTTGTTGGACTATCTAAATGACACTCCTAGCTTCCTTCCCAGAAAAATTCTCATAACACATTAGGTGGAAGAGACAAGCAAGGAGAGAGAGCAAGACCAAAGAAGGGCCGAACCCCCCCATGGTCCGCCCCACACCCCGTCGGCCAAAGAAAGAGGGTCGAGCCCCTCTTCTTTTTTTCGTTGCGTGATTGTGATCTTCATCCTCTTCCCCCTTTTAATTCTAGCTAGCAAAAAGGCTTGAAATATCCGGATTCAATCCTAGGAGTGGACTATCCATAGAGACGTGAATACTATTTCACGTGAGAAGTCATCACAGGAGAACCTAAAGGTATGTAGGTACTAGAATTCTTTACTATCGTTATGTAGTCTCTTCATGTGATCCTTGGTGGGATTTGAGCAGGATTAATTTTATTATTCCGCTGCGTAACCTGCGACAAAACACAACATCTAGTGACTCCAGGTATAAGGACTACAATACCGTTAGCACTACAAGAAGCACTTGTGACTTTGACATAATCTAATGTAGCCATCTCGTTGTGGGTCAATCCAGTATGCTATTACGCCTAATGCATAGCCATGTCTTAGACTTGATGCCTCCATATCAATTTACCCACACACACACACTAGTCTATAGTGATTGCCCCGTTAATCAATATAGTGGAATAGAGATATTTAAGATAAACAACACATTATAATCTAAGGACTTCATTATATTAAATATTTCCATAAATAATAAATGAATATTCTAGCCAAACAATGTTCATACTAAATCTTGATTGCCTCTAGGTCACCTATTCCAACAATTTCACTTCCTCTTTGAGCTTGCTTTGGCAAGTTACCCAAAGATCAGTCTTTGATCTTCTTCTCCACGCCTTGACTGTAATCTCTCTATCTAATACTAGCTAGCATCTTTATTAAATAGAGAAATCTGACAGGTTGAGGAAGAAGACGACACTCATGCGTAAATAATTAATTACATTAATTACAATAAACCAAAACAATTCAAACCACAAAAGTAAACATCCACAACCTAGGCCATATCCATCCACCATGCGATAAACACATAATATAGTTAAAATCCAATTTTAATGCGCTTGGTCAATTTTAGTTGAATTTGGGATTTTCTAGGGTCAAAACGGTCCAAGGGGCCGCACCAATCACATTGGCTGAACCCATTGGACCGCAGGAGTCATGCTAAGCTAGTCGGACCAGTCCGTACAGTCAAACTGGAGGCTGGCCGAACGCGGGTAGGCTAGGGCCTCGGTCCGTGCGCCACAATAAAGGGGGGCGGTCAACTCTTGGCCGAACAATAGGGTTGGTTTCCAAAAACTTCCTCTTTCCTTGTGTGCTTATTTCCAATTGAAGAGAAAAACCTCTTTTTCCCCAATTATACCTAAACCCTAGTTTTTTAAATCACCCGAAGACACATCATATGTGAGCAGAATTCGCTAGTTTCATAACGATATGCAAAATTAGTTCATTCTATACTGAATCATATTCAATTTGCATCATTATGCTTAACTTCAGTTTTCGCAAAAAGTAACGATTACAGTAAAAACTAATAAAACAGTAACACTTAATATCATGTTATGAGCTACGACTTGTGGCTCTGAAACCACTGCAGGCTTTTGATGCAGGTAAAGCATTGGAATATAAACAAATAAATCATGATCAAATCCCTCCACGGATCCAGGCAAGCATTCATAACATGATGAAAGTAAACGAATTGTGTACCCTGTTAGTGTGATCACAACGAAGAATTGTGTCTTCGTCTCTACGAGTATCCACACCTAGGATTGTAACTGGAATCCTCTTCCACGTCAAGTGCTAGAAACGGGAAGAAGATGTCAGAAGGATCACGCAAAACGGAGCACGAGCCGGTGCCAAGGGGTGGCAGACGACGCAGGGGGCGGACGGGGTTGGGGCTTCGCTCTCTTCTTTGTCTCTCTCATTGCTTTGTTATTTCTCTCAATAATGACTTATTATGAGAAATAACAAGCTACCCCCCATATATAGTTAATAAATCCTTATTCAGTACATATTTGCCCAAATACTAATCTTGTCCATACACGGATTAGTCCACCTTGCAAACTAGTCCTACTAACTTTGTTTGTTGTTGCATTTTGATCCTTTTGATTAATGAGTTCTACTAATTAATATCCAAATCAAGTTTAATACATAAGGTGTGTGACCCCATAGGTTTCTACTTAGTTGGTAGTAACAATTACAAACATAGAGCGGTGTCTACCAACATATCTATGCTACCCAACTAATAAAAATGATCAGTGATCCGACAAACCTTGTGCCCATTGTTCCCGTGTTGTGTCATCCCTTTGCCTCCATATCCGGATTGGACACGATACATAAATGTCACACTCGTATATCTAATCCATAGTTTTTCGATCCTGGGAATAGGTTTATATTGATTTATCTAAGTCTAGCCAGACATTCCATAACCACTACCCCTCGAGTGGCCATGGATATTTTCTCCCATTATGTGGGAGGGACAAATCATCTCTACATCACTACCATCTCTCAGCTCGCTTCCTATAATGCCCGATAATTATCTTTATAGTTACCTGTTGGAATAGATGCCCTAGAGGCAATCTAGTTTAGTATGAATTTGTAATTGGCTAGAAATTCATTTATTATTTATTGGATATTTAATATAATGAAGTCCTTAGATTTACAATTGTGTTGTTTATCTTAAATATCCCTAGTCAAGTATAATGATTAAATGGGACAATCATCTATAGACTAGTATGGGGTTGGATTGGTATGGAGATATCACGATCCAACACATAGGTGTGCATTACGGAATGTTGCACTGGATTGACCCATTACCGAGAAGGCTACATACACGTTATGTTGAGTCACAAGTGCTTCTCGGGTACAATGGTATTTTCATCCTTAGACTTGAAGTCACTAGATATTCTAGTTGTGGATCATTGTGATCTTGGTAGCGTTAAACGCTACACCGTAACTGGGTAGTTATAAAGGCGTGTACTGGATACAATGAGAAGCAAGCTTAGAGATCGTAGTGGACGTAGAGAGGATTTGCCCCTCCCACATAACGGGAGCAAATATCCAAGGCCACTCGAGGATAGTGCTTATAGAATGTCTGGCCAGACTCAAATAAATCAATATATGAGATATTGATGTTATTTGCACGAATAAGGCTATTCCATGGATCGAGAAACTAGGGATTGGATATACGAGTGTGACTTGTATGTCTCGTGTCCAATCCGGATATGGAGGCAAAGGGATGAGACAATTACTTGTACAAGGTTGTCTAGATGACTATTCTATTAGTTGGCTAGAATGGATGTTTTGCTAGAAACCGCTCCATATTAGCAAAGAGTTGCTACCAACTAGATAGAACCTATGGGGTCACACGCTATATAGAGTTGTACTAGATTGTGGAATTAATTAATTGGATTAATTAATTAGAAGGATCACTTTGCAAACCCTTGCAAACTTAGTAGGGACTAATTTGCAAGGAAGGGACTAAATTGAACTCTAGTAGGACTAGAATAAGTCCTTTAGGTAGTTGACAAGGAGTTGTTGGACTATATAAAGGACCCTCCTCCTTCTTTCCCTACACACTTTATGCTCTAGAGAGAACATAACAAGAGTAGGAGAGAACAAAGGAGAGAGAGAGAGCAAGCAAAGAGGGACGCCGCCCCCCTTGCCGCCGCCCCTTGTCCCCGACGCCACAAAGGGGCCGAACCCCCTTTTTGTGCCTCGTTTTGCGTGATTCCTTCACCCTCCTTTCAATCCGGGCTAGCACCAAGGAGATTGGAGATCTAGGAACAACTCTAGGCGTGGATCAACTATAGAGAACGTGACACTATTCGCGTTTGAAGTCATCAAGGAGAACCCAAAGGTGTGTTTATGATTTCTTGCCTTTACTATCGTTATGCATCTAGACTTGTGATCCTTGGAGGGTTTTGCATGGTTGTTTGTTTGATTATGCTTCCGTTTGCGCGATCCATGAATCAAAACCCTACAGTGGTATCAGAGCCACAGGTCATAGAGCATAAACGTAGTTTATGTGTTACATTCTTGTTGTTTTACACCTTAATTTGTTGTTTATCGCGTAAAACAAGACAAATCAAGCATTGGATGCAATTTGTCAAAGAATTAATCATAACAAGACCCAATTATTGCATTGGATGCATGAATTGGTGAGTTTGAGAAATTTTAGGATCTTAGATCTAGGGTTTGGGCATCCTTGGGGAAGAAGGAGTTCTCCCACAACAAGGAAACAACCAAACTTGGACTCCAAGCAAGGAGGTTGTTTTGGAAACAACCTCCACAAGGAGGTTCGGCCCCCTAGGGGACCGCCCCCTTGCTTGCCGCCCAAGCTTGGAGCCCTAAGGGGCCGGGCGGCCCTAACCCGCGGGCCTAGCTTGCGGGTTTTGGGCCGGGCCGGCCCTAGGGCTTTATGGTTCACTTATTTGGGCCCGGGCAATTGGATTGTTGGGCCCATGGACCGTTTTAACCCTAGAAATCCTAAAAATCAATTAAAATTGACCAAGCGCGTTAAAATTGGATTTTAACTGTTTATGTGCAAATCGCATGGTGATTGGATATGGCCTTAGGATGTGGTTTGATGTGGATGTTTAATTTTTGTGGTTTGGTTTTACGGCCTGCGAGCCGATCAATTAATTGTAATAATTAATTAGGGTTTTATGGCCTGCGTGCCATTTTTTTTCTCAACTTGTGAGATTTATTTTTATTTAGTATAGATGTTAGCTAGTGCTAGATAAAGTAGATTGTTAGCCAAGATTGGAGAAAAGAAGCCCAAAGCCAAAAGGAGCCACAAAAGATGGAGCATGGAGCATGGAGCACACCACATGACTATGAAGGATGGACCAAAAGATCAAGACGCATGGAGATGTGTTTGTTTAGGGTTCATAGATAATTCCATTGGCTTGGAATTATCTTAGTCTAGAAAAGGCCATATCCACATCACGTTTAATTTCTGTTTTGTGGTTGTTTATTTATTGTCTTATTATTTGTGTGGTTGGTGTATGGATGATGCATGCAATTAGGATAATAAGATAATTAGACAACCCGGATCTATTATTTGGAGTTGTGCCCAAACTCAAATAGATAGATTAGTTGATATTGATCAACAAAATAATTAAAATTGAAAAATCCCTCAAATTTTAAAATATTGTGTTCTTGCCTTCTCGTTATTTAAACACTCATTATCATCATTATTTATCGAGTTCGTGCGTGCCAAAGCATGGCGACTTGGTTCATAATGATGGAATGCGATGGCACGTAACAATGTGCAATTGTTTAGATAAGAGGTTGAACACAACTAGGCTATTAATTTGATTAAGAAACCTAGAGGCAATCAATTGGGTTTATCCATAAGGATGGATAAATAAGGAGTTATTTGCCCGGTTGAACCAAGAGTTGCATATGGGATGCAATTGGAATTGTTCCTACCTAAGAAGTAATCGAATTATGGGTGACTTGCCAAAGCAAGCTCATAAGGAGATGAAAAAGATGGATCTTGGCCCACTAGAAAATATAAGGATATTTTCCGCATTAATATCTTGAGGGTTATTAATCCGTAGTAAAATAGTGGGAGCTATATTTAATAAACTAGCCATTATTAAATATAGTCAAAAATTCACAAATACTAAAACTTGCGTATTTTCCTTTTTGTAGAATTCCAAATGGCAAACAACTCATCGAGTTCACAACATTCCCTACGATCTGTCCTTGAGAAGGACAAGCTCTCAGGAACCAACTTTCTCGATTGGTACAGAAACTTGAGAATTGTTCTCAAGCAAGAAAAGAAGCTGTACGCAATAGAGGAGCATGTTCCTGAAGGTCCAGAGAATTAGACACCTGCTGCCTTAAAGGCGTATCAAAAGCGTGTTGATGACGCTAATGATGCGGCCTGCCTAATGCTTTGCACCATGACCTCTGAGCTTCAGAAGCAACATGAGAACATGAATGCTGTCGATATGATCGAACATCTAAAGCAGCTCTTCCAAGAGCAGGCGAGGGTAGAGAGGTATGAGGTCTCAAAGGCACTGTTCAAATGTCATCTAGCAGAAGGGAACCCGGTGGGACCCCATGTACTCCGAATGATCGGGTACTTGGAGAATCTCGCCCGGCTTGGGTTCCCAGTCGGCCAAGAGTTGGCAACCGATCTCGTGTTGCAATCGTTGCCCGAGAGTTATGGACAGTTCATTATGAACTATAACATGAACGAGATCGTTAAACCACTGCCAGATTTGCTCAACATGTTGAGGACGGCTGAACAGAGCATCAACAAGGGTAAGGGCAAGGCCATTATGATGGTGCATAAAGGAAAGGGCAAAAAGTTTGCATCTTCCTCCAAGGGCAAAGGCAAGTCAGTTGCCAAGTCCAAGGAACAAGCCCTTAAGCCTGTTGGTGCCATTGCCAAGGTCGTGACTAAGGGTGAATGTCACTACTGTAGTCAACCTGGACACTGGAGGAGGAACTGCCCAAAGTATCTGGAGGACAAGAGGCTTGGAATAGTGATTCCACCACCACCAGGTATTTTTGTTGTAGATGTCAATTTAACTGTCTCTACATCATGGGTATTAGATACTGGATGTGGATCTCATATTTGTCGAAATATGCAGGATCTAAAGAGAAGTAAAAGATTGGCTAAAGGGGAGGTAGATTTGCGCGTTGGGAATGGAGCAAAGGTTGCTGCGTTAGCCATAGGCGTGTGCGAGCTATCTCTGCCTTCAGGATTAGTTTTAGAATTAAATAATTGCTATTTTGTGCCTGCTATGAGCAGAAACATTATTTCTATTTCTTGTTTGGACAAGGAAGGTTTTATTATTTCAATAAAGAACAATTGTTGTTCCTTTTATTTGAATAATATTCACTATTTTAGTGCGCAATTATTTAATGGACTTTATGTCCTTGATCTAAGTAATCCTGTCTACAACATTAATACCAAGCGGATTAAAATAAATGATTTAAATCCAGCTTATTTATGGCATTGTCGTTTAGGCCATATAAATGAGAAACGTGTATCTAGACTCCATAAGGATGGATTACTAGACTCATTTGATTTTGAATCATATGAGACATGTGAGGCTTGTTTATTGGGAAAAATGACAAAGTCCCCTTTCAATGAGAAAGGAGAGAGGACTAGTGAGCAATTGGCGCTCATACATACCGATGTGTGTGGGCCATTTGCCACGCCTGCCAGGGGTGGTTATGTCTACTTCATTACGTTTACTGATGATTACAGTAGATATGGATTTGTGTACCTTATGAGGGCAAAATCCGAATCCTTTGAAGTGTTCAAAGAATTCAAGAATGAAGTAGAGAAGCAACTTGGCAAAAGTATCAAGGCTCTACGATCGGATCGTGGAGGAGAATACTTAAGCCAAGAGTTTGACGACTATCTTAGAGAGTGTGGGATCGTGTCCCAACTCACTCCACCCGGAACGCCACAATGGAATGGCGTGTCCGAGAGGAGGAACCGAACCCTATTGGATATGGTTCGGTCTATGATGTGTCAAACCGATCTTCCATTATCATTTTGGGGCTACGCTCTATTAAGTGCAGCTTTTACCATTAACCGTGTTCCATCTAAATCAGTCATGAAGACACCATATGAGATGTGGAGTGGGAGGCGTCCCACACTGTCGTTCATGAGGATTTGGGGCTGCGATGTCTATGTAAAACGTTTACAATCAGACAAGCTAGGGCCCAAATCGGATAAGTGTAAATTTGTGGGGTACCCTAAGGAAACTAAGGGAAACTACTTCTACAATCCAACCGAGAACAAAGTGTATGTTGCTCGGACCGGCGTGTTTCTAGAAAGAGAGTTTGTCTCTAAAGAAGCAAGTGGGAGGAATGTAGAACTTGAAGAGGTTCAAGAACCACAAATCACAGAACCGATTATGGAACATGAACAGGAATCACAAGTAGTTGTGGATCCACCTGTTCAGGTAACACAAGAGCTTCGTAGATCTAGTAGAGTGCGCCAGGAACCCGAGAGGTACGGACTTCTCGTAACTGATTCCGGTGACACGATGCTCATAGATGATGAGCCTACTACCTATGAGGAGGCCATGAATGGCCCAGACTCGCAGAAGTGGCTTGAAGCCATGAGATCCGAGATGGAATCCATGTATACCAACAAAGTATGGAATTTGGTGAAACCACCTGATGGGGCGCGACCCATAGGGTGCAAGTGGGTCTTCAAGAAGAAGATCGACATGGATGGTAATGTGATTACCTATAAGGGCCGATTGGTGGCTAAAGGATTCAGACAGATTCATGGTATTGACTATGATGAAACCTTTTCACCAGTCGCAATGACCAAATCCATCCGAATCCTACTTGCGATTGCAGCATACTACGACTATGAGATTTGGCAGATGGATGTCAAAACAGCATTCCTTTATGGGAATCTCCTCGAGGACGTGTATATGATACAGCCGGAGGGTTTTGAGGATCCAAAGCAAGCCAACAAAGTCTGTAAGCTGCAACGATCCATTTATGGATTGAAGCAAGCTTCTAGGAGTTGGAATCGACGTTTTGATGAAGTGGTCAAAGAGTTTGACTTCATCAGAAACGAAGATGAGTCTTGTGTCTACAAGAAGGTTAGTGGGAGCTCTGTAGCTTTTCTGGTCTTGTATGTGGATGACATACTACTCATTGGAAACGACATTCCCATGCTGCAATCTGTGAAAGATTGGCTAGGAAAGTGTTTCTCAATGAAGGACTTAGGGGAAGCAGCCTATATACTCGGTATAAAGATCTATAGAGATAGATCTAAGAGGTTGCTAGGCCTAAGTCAAAGTACATATATTGACAAGGTGTTGAAACGGTTCAACATGCAAGATTCCAAGAAGGGATTCTTGCCCATGTCACATGGAATCACTCTTTCGAAGAGTGGATGCCCTTCCAATAAGATTGAGAAGGAACGCATGAGTAGGATTCCCTGTGCCTCGGCCATAGGGTCTATCATGTACGCCATGTTATGTACTAGACCAGATGTGTCATATGCCTTGAGTATGACAAGCAGATACCAATCCAATCCAGGTGAGAGTCACTGGATTGCAGTCAAGAACATCCTAAAGTACTTAAGAAGAACTAAGGATGCTTTCTTGATGTTTGGCGGTGAGGAAGAGTTGCGTGTAAGGGGTTACACTGATGCAAGCTTCCAAACCGATAGAGATGACTTTAGATCACAGTCGGGATATGTGTTTTGCCTGAATGGAGCAGCGGTGAGCTGGAAGAGTTCCAAGCAAGAGACGGTAGCTGATTCTACAACAGAGGCTGAGTACATTGCTGCAAATGGCGCAGCAAAGGAGGCTGTTTGGATCAGAAAGTTTGTTTCTGAACTGGGTGTGGTCCCTAGCATTGCGGATCCAGTGGAGTTGTTCTGTGACAACACTGGGGCGATCGCGCAATCAAAGGAACCCAGGTCGCACCAGAAGTCCAAGCATGTGCTCAGGAAGTTTCATCTGATTCGAGATATTATCGATAGAGGAGACGTTCGGATATGCAAGATTCCTACAGATGATAATCTGTCAGACCCGCTTACGAAGCCTCTCACGCAGTGGAAGCATGAAGGGCACACTAGGAGTATGGGCATACGAGATGCGCCAGATTGGCTCTAGTGCAAGTGGGAGACTGTTGGAATAGATGCCCTAGAGGCAATCTAGTTTAGTATGAATTTGTAATTGGCTAGAAATTCATTTATTATTTATTGGATATTTAATATAATGAAGTCCTTAGATTTACAATTGTGTTGTTTATCTTAAATATCCCTAGTCAAGTATAATGATTAAATGGGACAATCATCTATAGACTAGTATGGGGTTGGATTGGTATGGAGATATCACGATCCAACACATAGGTGTGCATTACGGAATGTTGCACTGGATTGACCCATTACCGAGAAGGCTACATACACGTTATGTTGAGTCACAAGTGCTTCTCGGGTACAATGGTATTGTCATCCTTAGACTTGAAGTCACTAGATATTCTAGTTGTGGATCATTGTGATCTTGGTAGCGTTAAACGCTACACCGTAACTGGGTAGTTATAAAGGCGTGTACTGGATACAATGAGAAGCAAGCTTAGAGATCGTAGTGGACGTAGAGAGGATTTGCCCCTCCCACATAACGGGAGCAAATATCCAAGGCCACTCGAGGATAGTGCTTATAGAATGTCTGGCCAGACTCAAATAAATCAATATATGAGATATTGATGTTATTTGCACGAATAAGGCTATTCCATGGATCGAGAAACTAGGGATTGGATATACGAGTGTGACTTGTATGTCTCGTGTCCAATCCGGATATGGAGGCAAAGGGATGAGACAATTACTTGTACAAGGTTGTCTAGATGACTATTCTATTAGTTGGCTAGAATGGATGTTTTGCTAGAAACCGCTCCATATTAGCAAAGAGTTGCTACCAACTAGATAGAACCTATGGGGTCACACGCTATATAGAGTTGTACTAGATTGTGGAATTAATTAATTGGATTAATTAATTAGAAGGATCACTTTGCAAACCCTTGCAAACTTAGTAGGGACTAATTTGCAAGGAAGGGACTAAATTGAACTCTAGTAGGACTAGAATAAGTCCTTTAGGTAGTTGACAAGGAGTTGTTGGACTATATAAAGGACCCTCCTCCTTCTTTCCCTACACACTTTATGCTCTAGAGAGAACATAACAAGAGTAGGAGAGAACAAAGGAGAGAGAGAGAGCAAGCAAAGAGGGACGCCGCCCCCCTTGCCGCCGCCCCTTGTCCCCGACGCCACAAAGGGGCCGAACCCCCTTTTTGTGCCTCGTTTTGCGTGATTCCTTCACCCTCCTTTCAATCCGGGCTAGCACCAAGGAGATTGGAGATCTAGGAACAACTCTAGGCGTGGATCAACTATAGAGAACGTGACACTATTCGCGTTTGAAGTCATCAAGGAGAACCCAAAGGTGTGTTTATGATTTCTTGCCTTTACTATCGTTATGCATCTAGACTTGTGATCCTTGGAGGGTTTTGCATGGTTGTTTGTTTGATTATGCTTCCGTTTGCGCGATCCATGAATCAAAACCCTACATTACCCAGTTACGGTGTAACGTTTGATAATATCGAAAACATGATATTTCACAACTAGAGTGTCTAGTGACTTCAAGTCTAAGGATCACAGCACCATTAGCACTACTAGAAGCACTTTACGTTGACATAATCTAATGTAGCCTTCTCGTTGTGGGTCAATTCAGTATGTCACTACTCCTAATGCATACCCATGTGTTATACTTGATATCTCCATATCAATCTACCCAAATACTATTCTATAGTGATCGTCTTATTAATCAATATAATGGACTAGGGATATTTAAGATAAACAACACACTGCAATCTAAGGACTTCATTATATTAAATATATCCATAAATAATAAATTAATGTTCTAGCCAAAAACAATGTTCATACTAATTACAAATTGCCTCTAGGGTTTCTAACGCCTCTTGCAATGCCCTCCTGAAATGAGAGAGAAAATTGGGGACTCTGTCAGAACTATGGAATTCGGAACTCCATGGTACCTTACAATGTTCTTGACATAGGCTTTAGATCGTTGCTCCATCATCCACGTGTCCTTTATAGGGATGAATCTCTCTTAGTCAGTATGTCTACTACTACCCATATATGATTGAATTCGTTCTTCGAAACCTGTAAAGCTGACACAAAATCCATCAAAATTGAATCACACTTGTAAGAGGAACTTCAAATGTTTGCACCAAGCCGCCTATCCTATTTTGCTCAAACTTCACCTCCTGACAAGTCAAACAGTGAGCTACGAATTCCGCTAACTCCTTTTCAGGTTCGGCAACCAAAACATCTTCTTCAAATCCTTGTAGATTTTGTCGCCTCCTATGTGTACTGAATAGTGTGTATCGTGTCCTTCATGCATGGACTTTTCCTTGGATTCCCACACTTCTGCGCTACGCATCACCTTCCCTTAAAGCGAATGCTCCCATCTTCATGAATCTTAAAATATGTGGTTTCTCCTTCCTCAATCTTCTTCCTTATCTTCTCCAACTTTACATCTCCTGCTTGACTGTTCCTTATCTCTCCCACTACATCAGGTACAATTGTCATACTCCCGAGCATATCCTTCACTCCTCCTTATTCCACCACTTTTATCTCAAGATTTCTAAAATCATTACAAAGCTAATTTGGTAAGACCAACATGGCATTCACCGTAAGGTTCGACCTCCAACTCAGCGCGTCCGCTACCAAATTTGCCTTCCCTTCATGTTACTGGATGCGTAATTCATAATCCTTAATGATTCTATCCAAATATGCTGACTTTTGTTCAGCTCCTTATGCGTGAAGAGGTACTTGAGACTGCTGTGGTCCGTGAGTACCCTGCAAACTGCTCCATATAAGTGATGCCTCCAAATCTTCAGTGCGCAAATTATTTCTGCAAGATCCAAGTGGTGTGTACTGGATGAGTTGAAAATTTTTGACGGGTTGAATATTGTGTATGTGTTGAATAATTCCAGGACCATTGCAAAAATTCTAGACCTGAAAATTCATGGATGCATTGGAAGAATTTGGATTGGAAAATAGAAGAAAATAAAAACTTAAATTTGTAGATAGTAACCGAAATTCAGTAGTTTTAATTGAGAAACGTCATGTAAAAACTTCTAAATCAATGAAAATTCACAGATTTGATAAAAAGAGTGAAAATTATATATAAGGCAATGTCAGGACACCGCCGTTAATGTTTACGGCGCTTGTGTCATCCGCGTTAGCCTTAACGGGGCTCTCCGTCAGCCACCGTTAACGTTTACGGCGCTTTAAATTGCCCTTACCCTTCATACGAAACTTAAATTAACGGCACTTACGGACTGCTGCGAGAACTGCCATAAAGGCCACGAATTGCCGTTTTATCCTTTAACGGCGGTAATGTGGCAGTCTTTCAGTAGTGAATAATGTCTAACCTATGAATGTTCAATATTTGGCTTACTTTAAATGGAATTTTACGCGACTTGAACATTGATTGGTTCGTAAAAAGTGGTTTCCCTCATATAAAAGTGATAAAAATAGGTGTTGCAACAAGGGTATTCTGAAAGTACTAGTTACAATATTACAGTTTCATTAAAGTGAGAGTATGATGCAGTCACTATTAACCCTAAATCGACAACAAAAGTGGAGAGACTTAAAAAGAAAATAGGTATTCTTGTCATTTCATTTTGTACTTCTCAAACATTTTAGATTTTACACATTCGCCATCTACAGTACATCGAATAGTTATACTTGTCTCTCCGCATGGTTCCTTGTATGAGGTGGAGCTTCCCTCAGCGATTATCACAAGACGCTTTATTTCATGTGTACTTCTAGTTATTTTTGGTATCTTTCTGGAGGAGAAACCTGACCAACTCATTGGTGTACCGATCCTGCAACTCTGTATCCCCAGCGACAACCGAAGCTTCTTTAGCGCGATCCCTCAGCCGTTCTCCTTCTTCTCCCCACCCCATGGCTTGTCTCAAACACTCTGCTATGTTCTCCCCACTAAACGACCCGTCCGTCTCATTCCTCTCCACTTCAATAGCCAAACCTTTCTCCACCATCAAACTCGCGTTCAAACTCTCGTCGTTCACAAAGGGAAGAACAACAAGAGATAGCCCAAACAGCAAACCTTCAATCAATGAACTCCACCCACAATGACACAAGTAACCACCAATGCCTCGGTGCGCCAAAATCTCTATCTGCGGCGACCAACCGAACCACACCCTCCCTTGGTTGACCGTCCGGTCAACGAACCCCGGTGGTAGAGCACTTCCCCAAGTATCCTTCCTTAGTACCAAAAGAAATGGAAGTTCTGAATTTTCTAATCCGCGGGCTATTTCGTGGATTTGGTTATTTTTCGGGACATACTCGCTGCCAAACGCGACAAAGACTACGGATTTGGGTTTCTGCTCGTCCAGCCAAGCAAAGATTTTAACCCAATCCGTGTCATTGTTATCTGAAGACTGTGTAGTTGTGGTTACTTCTGACTGATGAGGTTTTTCAGGAGGGAGAAACCCCACCGGAATGACTGGCTTGCTACTACGAAACATCTTAGCCAATAAACCAAGGTAGTCGCCTTCTATCTCACGACAACTTCGTACCGCGACCGCGTCGCAGCGGTCTAAGATCCTAACGGCTCGCATGGCGAAAGCTGGTGACGGGGACAAGTCATCCGGGATGGTGATGTGTTGCGGAAAAGTGCCGCCTACATCGAAAAGACGGAAGGCCACTCTGGAAGGGAAAGTCACGTCGCGTGGCGGCGTAATCAGGTCCTCCAATTTGAGGTCATAACCTTCGCTGCCATGACTGCGGATGGTATTAAGCAGTGAAGCATTAAAGAAACTAAAAGCCGCGGAGAATGTTTGGAAGAACATGAGTTTGACGGAGCATTCCTGGGCCACCTCGGTGGCCCAGTAAGGATGCACGTCAACGATGAGCCAGTCTGGTGAGTTATCGACTACAAACTTTTTCACGGGCTCCTTGAGGAGGTCGTATGCTTTAATCAAGTCTTCGTTCCTCTCGTTAGGGATGTCAGAGCTGGCCTCGGCACCTTCCGGTAGGGGGTTTTCCGGTAAAGTTGGCATAGGAAATTTGACGAAATTGATGTGGGCTGATGAATTTGAGGGCAGTTCGGGGAGTCTGTCGATGTTTCGTGATGTTGCGACGTAGTAGACGTGTACGCCGGCTTTGCCTAAGGCTCGTGCGAGTTGGTAAAACGGCATCAAGTGGCCGAAAGTTGGACCTGGCAGAAGAACCACCTTCATCTCTCCCTCTCTAATGTTTTTCTCCGCTCCCTATCAATGTAAGATACGGCATTTGCTTATATAGTGAAATATGTTACGACTATGGTTGTCCGGAAGCCTAAAATAGTTAGTTGCGTATTCATGTTCTAAACAACAGTTAATGTAAAAAAAAAAAAAAAAAAAAAAAAAAAAAAAAAAAAAAAAAGCAAGTTTTAGAAAATGGAGCTTAGTGGACTTATTTTTTTTTTTTAGGGTAAAATAGTGGACTTATTTGGATGAACTTAAATCAGATTAAATTTTAGCAGCTTATATTTGGAATGAGTGGTTGAGGTAGGTAGTCTCTCTCCTCACTTCAACCACTCATTCCAATGAGCTTATATGATTTCATCTAATTTAAGCTCATCTAAACAAACCCAGTGTAAGACTTTTGTGAATTTATAAGGGTAAAAGACACTTTCACCCTCTCTAGTTTGACTGAAGTACACCCATTCATTCAGTGTGCCCTACTTTAGAAAATTTACACTTGGTAACTCAATTTTAGTGGGTACGTACGTAAGTAATTGAGTTACCCAACAATATGTTGTACGTTATTTTTCTTAAATAGCACTAGTATCTATGTTTCGCCTGAAACTTTTCAGTTAGACTTTTTACATTCGTAATCATGCCACTTTGGTTCCATGATTTTTTCTTTTTTTTACATACCGGTGTTGTCCATGTTATTTTGTGCGCACAATCGACTAATACCCGCGGCCCCAAAAATTATTGCTCGTCGTGGGGTGTGAACCTGAGACCTCAAGGGGAGCAAACCTTAAGTCCTAAGCCTCACCCACTGGGCCATGCCCTTGAGTTTCTTGATCTATTGATTTAGATAACAAAATGATGCAATTTTTAAAGTAAACTTTACTCTACAACACTATAAAAAAGTTACCAATTCCGTGAATTGGTTTGTTAATCAAATCACCGGAGTCGATATGACCCAATGAGTAGTGGGAAAAGTCGACTAGGTAATTTCAGACGAAACAGAAGTGCTGCTTCTGTTTCTTCTCTGGCTTGCTATTTGACTTTTGCTGTTCACTTCGACCTCATGATTTGGTTAGTGGAACGATGCAAGAATTTGATAAGTATTTGATGGCGTTATAGATCAAAATTTGATGTACAACATCATGATAACTTACCAAATTCCTGCATCATGTTGCTAAACAAATCACCTGGTGAAGATGACTTTCAAAAGTCAAATGAGAATTTATTCAACAAGGAAAAAAATAATTGGGCCAGCCGGGCAACCATGTAATCTCTCAACTCCCCCCCCCCCCCCCCCCCTAACCTGAGACATGGGGACTGGCGGGCGCTATAGCTCCCACTTAATTTTTTAATTGTCTTATAAATTATGAATTAGTCCTCACAACTATTTTAGATTGGTCCATATAATTTTTACACTGTACAATTTAACCCCCACTAGTTCATTTTTTATACTTAATTTTAATTTTAGCCCCCACTCTAGTATAATCCTGAATCGGCCACTGGCCGTACCCCTCTCTTGTTGGAGCGCCTCAGCACAGTTTTGGGTTAGCACAAGCCCACCGCTGTGAGTAGTTTAATGTTTTAAGAAACCACTATTCTTCAAGAAATCTTAAAGTAATCTAGAATATATTTAGTCATTATTTATATTGGCCGCTAGCAACATGTTTGCCTATTTATAGGTGTGTAAGGTCATTGGCAGGAAATTTTCATTCTATTAATGGTTTGGAGTTTCTCTGCACTAACTTTTACTCGAAAGGGGTGTTGTTTGCCTTCTCACTTTCACTTATCTTGAAATTTATCCAAATTCACAATTTTTTCATAAATTGTGATGTAGTACTTTTTGGGAAATTTGCTAAATTTCTATCAACCTAATGATGCATGGGTATATAGAGAAAGTAGTAGAATGAAAGAAAATAATACATATTAAATGGGAAAGTAGAAGGATTGAAGAAAAATGATACACATTCATATGGGAAAAGAAGAATGATGAAAGAAAACAAATATAAGTTCTAGAAACTATCTTCAAGTGGAAAATGTATAGTAATATACGGTAATAAAGGATGTCACTCTATGCAGGAAAGAGCTACGTAGCAGCTAGGGTGGTAGTTCAAGTGATAGAGCGTTGGAAGCCCTTGCATTAGGTACGTATTGAAATTTTGGCCCGGTTGCATATTTTTTAAGATGCAATTGTTACGTGTTTTCTTAAATTTATTAACTGATAAGAAATAAAAAGAAAATTGAACTATATTGGAAAGAGCGAAGTTAAACTTTTTAAAATTTTCTATTAAACGCAAATGACTGTACCCAATTAAATTGAGTTACCTAGCTTTATGTTGCACGTTATTACTCTTAAATACTACTAGTAGTATATCTACCTCCGTTTCACCCTGAAACTTCCCTGTTGACTTTTTACACACGTAACCATGTTAGTTTGGTTCTGTAATTCTTTTTGGAGATAGCAGTATTGTTTAGGCTAGTTTGTGCGCATCTCGACTAATCCACATGACTCCGGAATTATTGACCTTTGTGGGGTATAAACTTGAGACCTCATGGGGGAAAACCTTAACTCTCAAGCCTCACCCACTGCGCCACCCTCTTGAATTTCTTGATCTTGTGATTTGGATAGCAAAACGATGTAGCTTTTAGATAAAATTTACTCTATAGCACCATGTAAATATTATCAAATTCGTGCATCGCTTTTTTAATCAAATTACCGGATCGATGTAACCAATGATAGTAAGAAAATAGTTAACTGGGAAGTTTTGCGAAACAGAAGTACTTCGTATGTTTCTTCTTTGGCTTCCCATTTGACATTTCAAAAGGTCCAAGGCACGTACATGTACGATGTGCACCGTGTATTTAGGTCACTAGCTCGAGTATTTAGTGTGCTATCATTGACTATATTCAAGAGAGGCTTGGATTGCCACTGGCTGGGGTGCTACATAAGAGATTGCAGAAATAAGGTAGGCAAAAGATAATGGGGTGAGTAGCTGGTCTGATGATATGAAGCTCGTTACCAATCTTGTATGCGACATTTCGTGCAATAAAGTGTTTAGCACTTTTTGGTGTTATCATGTGGGGTTTTACTCCTAACTGTCATTCTTACGCAGATTGGGTTTCCCTATTAATTTTGTCAACCGAATAATGACCTGCATTTCGCCAGTTACTTTTACCATCATTGTTAATGGTCATTCTTTGATTCCTTTTCTCTTACTCGTGGTATTACACAAGGTGACCTGATTAGTCCCTATCTTTTTTATATTTGCACCAAGGGTCTTACTTGTTTGATCATGAGGCCATAAATCAAAAAATCTTAAAGGTGTTCAGGCTGCACAATCTTCTCCTTTTGTTATTCAACTTCTTTTTGCCGACGATTGTATGTTTTTTTTTCTTTTAAAACACTACATTCTCATTTTAAGGTGACTGATTTAATCAATAATGACTTTCAATGGAATCATGACTTGATCAAAAATCATTTTTTAGAAGATGAGTTCAATACTATTATCAACGTTCATTTATCAAACCCTTATCAAAATGATTTTCTGATTTGGTCACAAAATACTAATAGAAAATTCTTTGTAAAATATGCTTATCATGTTGTTTTCCAAATTCTCAATCCAGATTTAGAGATTTCTCAAAAGTGTAGTTCAAGCAATAATCAAGACAATTTCTGGAACCAAGTTTGCTATACGACAATTCTTGGTAAATCAAAAATATTTTTTTGGCGACTTATTAATGACGGTATTCCTACTAAAATTCGTCTGAATCAGAAAAGAATTTTTATCTCTCAATTTCTGCTACTGCATCAATGAAAATGAATTTGTTTCTCACTTATTTCTCAACTTTTCTCGAACTAGGAAGATCATGTCATCTCCTCTTCTTGACATGGAGATTCATTACACAAATCTACCATTTTTAGTTCAAATGAGAATTTCTTTCAAATCAGTATAAGGAGAAGAAAGATTAATACTGCATGTCCTATGGCTAATTTGGACTTCAGATTTTTTTTTTTTTTTTGAATGTGCGAAAAAAAAGATGAAGATTTGATTGTGGAGGCTATATCAGCAAAAGAAGTGTTCTCAAATACTTATCTTTCAGGGATTATTGTGCATGCATGAATCCAAACGACTGGAAACGGGCGAAGGGTTCCTCCTCCTTCCGGTGAACAGAAAATAAACATCGATGCCGCCATCTATTCATCTCTTCGTAAATCTGCTGCTAGAGCTATCATCGGAAACCATAGTGGTGGATTTGTGTGTGGATTCTCATTTCAGATCCCTTTCACGGAGAATTCGTTAATTGCATAAGCTTATGCTCTTCGCTATGCTATGACAAAGGCCTATAACCGTGGATTTAGACGATTAATCATCGATCCGACTCACAGTTGGTGATTCGTAAGATTTGCATAACAAATGTGAGAGAAGAGGACAACGGATTAGAAGAGGAAAGACTCTTCACTCTCGGTGTTTAGTCAGTTCGGGAATTTATGTGTAGTAAACCTAGTTTTTGTAGATAAGACACAAATGCCCTCGCGCACTCTTTTGCGCGATTGGGTCTTAATGCTATGTGTAATATGTATTGGGCTATTATATGCCCTGAAGTTGTTTATGACGTTTGGGCTATAGACAAAGCCCTTATCTAAATAAAACAAGTATTTCTTTGAAAAAAATTATATCTAATTAGTAAGACTAGGCGGGAATTCCGATTCCTATAAAATATTTCATCTCTCTAAATTTCTTTCCGAAAGAAGGGTAAAAGACACTGCACCCCCTCTAGACACTTTTACCCTAAAGTAATTATACTAAATGACTATATGGGGAATTATACTTAGATGACTATATAGTATATACTTTTCCTCTAAAGAAGGGTAAAATGACAATATACTTTTAAATACCTTTAAATATTGCCACATGGACAATTGTAAAAAGATGGTCGCTATGTTTCACCATGTTTCCTCACCTATCAATTTCACATCTTATGTGTCAAAATGTGATTGATAATTACTAGTTGTATTTAGATATGTCTATAATCATATTGTCAGCAATTGGTGCGCCCATGTGGGGTGCCCAATGCAATTACTACAACCTTCTTTGGGTTAGTTATAATGTGACACAAATTAAAGGGGGTTAGTAGCAAAGGCTCAAACTCAAGGAGTTTATTGTGTAAACCTATGAGAAGTTTTGCCTATATAAGGAGGCTGCCTCCTACATATTTTAAGACTAGACATACAGTAAAGTTACTCTGTCCACATTCATTCTCAAGTTGTAGAGAACCCTAGTATCTCTCCAACTACATCCAAGAAGGTGGTACGTGGGCTGAATTAAGATGTTCTTCCTCGTGATAAACACTAAGACCGGTGGGATCAAGATCAAGGTGAAGACACGTGAAAGCAAGCAAAAACAAGATTATAATCCGCTCCACTAGAGCTAAGGAAGAAAAGGTACACGTGAATATTCAACTTTGAATTCATGTTGTAGATATATGTATGCTTAGATCTCCTTCTTTCTACCTTGGTATCAGAGCCCAATGCTTGTTTTTTGTGCCTCGTAATTTGAACCTGAACTGGTACACAGTAGAAAATTGAGTTTTTCAATTTTCTGAATTTTTAGTCAATACATATATGGTTGGATAGGATTTTTCATGAGAATTCCAGAAACATAAGATTTGTATTTTTTGGACGAACGGTGAAAAAGCTATGCCCTATTTATGTTTCGGAACTGTATTAATATGGACTACTTAGATCTGATTATTAAAACGTGTTTAAAAAAAGTTGTTATAACTGGTTGTTGAACAAATAATCGGGATCAGGACGAAAAGACGATCCCAGAAATATAAAAATCATCGGGAACGGAGCACGGGAAGGCGGCGCGTGGGCTTCAGGCGCCACCGACGCTGCCTCCACGAGCCGCATGCGCCAAAGGGCTAGCGGTGGACGCCTGATGTGGCAGATGTCGTGACAATGACGTGTCAGTCACGTGTAGGCTGACGTGGCAGCTGAAGTCAGCATTAGTGCTGACGTGGCACATGGCCGACAACTGGGCGTGCACTCCCGCCGTCTTTTATCGTCAAGTTTTTTCCTAGGTACTCCAAATTGAATTTCTTATTTTTTGGATATTTTTCCATAAACTTTGGAGCGACGGAAATTTTAGTAATTTTCAGATTAATTAATTAGTGTTTAGCACACTTCCCGAGGTAGTTTGACGACCTTTAACACACTGTTTTGAGCCCAATTTTTTTATGGAGTCTTAGGTTATTTTTTCCTACTGGCTATCAAATGTGGTGAGACCATAGGAGGTTTGGAGCAATATTTGATTATTTATGGTGATTAGATTATTGCTTACTTATTTTCAGTAATTAGATTTTAAGTCTGGAAATTTCCAAAAAATTTTAGCATGTTTATTTTATTATTATACATGTTATTGTAGGTTGAATGGATGTGTTTAATGCATGGATGTGGCATAGATGTTTATATTTGGTTTTGGTTTTTAATATGTAATCAAAATACGGCCTGCGTGTCGTGCCTCTCTATACACTCTGCTGTCTTCTCTTCTCATCCAATCGCCTCTATGAGGTTACTTATTATTAGAAATAAGGTAGTTAGTAGAGATTGAAGATTCAAGAGAGGTGGCCAAACCAAAAGCTATGGCGCAAGGTGCTAGGGAGCAAATAGATGGTCTAAGGAGCCTCAAGCTTGGAGTCCTCAATTTTCGCGAGATGGCATGAGACGGAGTTCATGACTTGCTCAAGAAGTATTCCCAATAGTGGGAGTGCACCTTAGAGGCCACATACATTGCATATTAATGTATGCTTGTGTTTGTTTTATGCTATAAACTGCGCGTGGTTGGATATAATTGTATAACCTCGCATGCAAAAGAACTAAAACAAAATAGCTCACATTAGAATACATGATCAAAACTAATAGAGAATCATCAGTGACGATATTTGATTCCTAGATATGCTACTAGATTTTGGTGGAGTCCTTAAGAAAAACTACTAAATTTAAATCGAGTGTCTAAATGTTAGCTAAGTAAATGCTAGTTATTAAATTCCACAATGTCTCAATCAATCGCGTCTAAAACAAAACAGTAAATGCTAAATGGTGACAACAAACGACATGAGAAGTCGTCGTACTATGTAACCATCCATTGGACATAGGTTGCCAGACACCTACAAATATGGTCGAACCTGTGATGAATAAGTTGTCACAGCAGCACATAGACATTTTCTTAAGGCTCACCAATACTGGGAGCAGCAGTCAAGATAATTTCATGAGCATGCTATGAAAAGGTGGGGAAATAACCTCATCAGCAAGTTCAAGACCACTTTTAAAATTGTAGGGATTGGCCAACGAAGAATCTTGTATCCATCTTAGCCATTTGCGTACATAAATTGTGAGTAGTAACTCATAAAACCCGCTTTAACTATGAGTTATATCTCATGTCATAATATTGAGCACTTGACTGTAACGTCTGAGATTGATGGCATTTATGATCATAAAGTTAAAGGTTGTCACGTATAAGTTATCCGATTAGTAATTTGTTGCAATCTCTGCCACGTTTCATGAAACGTTATACGACACACTTTGTAAGTGGCAAGATGTTTGGATGAGACCAAACATCATCTCGGTTCTAGGATCTAAGAAACCAAGAGTTTGCTAAGAATACTAGTCCAACATACTTCGGATGTCTAACCAATAAAAGATTGCCAAAGGCTAGTGAAGTATGATCATATTTAGTGAAGTATGATAGGCAGATATAGTCCCTAGCCCGGTATTAGGACCATTAAGAAACGGGTGGGGCAAGGATAAAGGAACTTAGGGGCAATGACGGTATAAAACCAATGACCCAAGACTAAATGGTGACAACAAACGACATGACAAGTCGTCGTACTATGTAACCAACCATTGGACATAGGTTGCCAGCCACCTATAAACATGGTCGAACCTGTGATGAATAAGTTGTCACAGCAACACATAGACATTTTCTTAAGGCTCACCAATAGTGGGAGCAGCAGTCAAGCTAATGTCATGAGCATGCTTTTAAAAGGTGTGGAAATAACCTCATCAGCAAGTTCAAGACCAATTTTAAAATTTTAGGAATTGGCCATTGAATAACATTATGGAAATCCTTAATTATTCTCTAATTCATTAGCTATTTATTAGTTATGTAAGAGCATCTCCAATAGATCATTTATATAGCGGCTATCTTTAATATATAAATAAGATGGGAAAAATATTGTCTCCAATAGGCTCTATACTCCGCTCTTTATTTTGACGAATAGTTATCCTACTCTCCACATTTAACGAGCCGGACCAATGACTTCATATTTTCTTTAACAATGTTCTTAGCGGTTATGTCCTGAATTCGGTCATGTGAGCACCACTCTTAGATTTAATATTTTTTGGTGATACAGATACCCTACGTATATGTACAGTAAGTAATCAAACAGATTCATGAAAAAGCTATTATGATTATTAGGGAGATGACTCTTACAAAGTAAAAAATGATCCTTACAAAGCCACTAACTAATTTTACATGTAAATTAATTTTCACTCGACATGTAAAATTTAACTAGTGGCTTTGTAAGGATCACTTTATATTTTTAAGAATCATTTCCTTATTATTGTTGTCGTTGTTGTCGTCATCGTGGTTGTTTTTGAGATGAGGAAGGAGACAACGACACATCACCACAACACTTGTTCAATAATTTATCAAATAATATATGTCATCCAAACTAGGTCGTTGTTATTCTTAAAATTTCACCCGCACTCTCCGAAATTTAAGCTAATTACAAGAGCATATTTTTGCATCTAATTAAGTTATTACTCCCTACGTCCCGCAAATGCACTTTATTTTTGAAACTACAACTTTTTTGTAGATGTGCAATTAATGCATCTCACTACAAGTTTTGACATGTCCTTTCTACTATTTTTCCTGATTCATTTTCTCTGAGAATATGTCCATTGAATATGAATGAATAGTATTGTAATTTCATTATATTTTAAAATTGGAAATATAAGTGGACAACTATTTTAGGACATATCAAAATAAAAATATGAAATGTGTTTGCGCAAAGGATGGAGGGAGTAATAAATTACATGGAATTAATAATAAAATGATGAATAGTGTTCTCAGGATTTTGTTAAAGAATTGTTAAAGTTTGTTATTTAAAATTAATATGTATTAGCATTTACAATATTGGAGACAATGTCATTCACGAATTTCTCCACAGAAAATCATTACATCCGTGTATCTTTCATTTGAAACGCAAAAAAATTGTAAACTGTTTCTCTTCAGATTGGAATTGGTTAATGAAAACACTATTAAACGAAAGCATTAATACACGAAACATTAAGGCTACACAAGATTTTCATGTTTAATATATGAAAATCTTGTTTTCTAAAAAATTTCAACAATGCATGCATATATTAAACATGTAGCCTTAATGTTTGGTAAATTAATGCTTGTGATACCTAACTCTGCCCTTACTCCTCCTCATGACATTTTATTAAATCTTGTTTAGCCATACCCCTCCACATTTAATGTAATACCCCGTACAATACTTAGGGATAAAATAGTAAATTGACAAATAATATAAATTTAGTCGTAAAAGAAAATTGAAAATAAAATTGTATAAATTATTTTATAATTATTTTCGTTAAATTTTAATAAATATTAAAGTAGTGTTTATAAAAAATTACTCGAGCAATTTATTAACTTCAATCGTCGCGCTTATATAACCACCGCGTAAAGTGGTGTTATTACCACACTTAATAATTTCTAAAAGAAGCAAAAACATCATCAGACTTTTGCTTCTCATTTTGTCATTTTCTTTAGTTTCTTTCTCTTCTTCAACTTCATTTTGCCTTCCTCGTCTCCTACTTTTCTTTTGCTTCGGCAACAACCCCCGACAACACCACCTCACCACCGCCTCATCACTTTCACTCACCTCATATAAAATCTCCCTCCCTCATTTCCTTCGGCAAAAACACAACGGAAAATCTTATTCACCACCATAGTCATCATCATCTCCCTCACCTCCGGCCACCACCGAGAACACCACCACGAGAACACCACCACCGAGAACACAACCACCACCTCCACTTTCACCCACTGCCCTCTAGCTCTCCTCTCTGTCTCACTCTGTTCTCCGTCCGAAACAGAGCACGACAGCAGCAGCAGCAAGCCCAGAAACTGCCACCACCACCGCCTCTGGTCCCGACGAGAACATCACCGAAGCCACACCACCTCCACTCTCCCCCACCACGGTTCATCTCTCGTCTCCTTCCTCTCTGTTTCGACCCAGATAGCAGAAAGATTAACCAAGAACAGAGGCCATAGCAGAGAACGAGCAGAGGCCATTAATTCCGACGAACTTTCCGGCCGAGCTCTCTCGGCGGTTCCCGCAACGTTTCGACCCCTCAAGTCGACTCATAGAGGTCCGACTAAGCCTCCAGAAGGCTCAGCCGAACCCTGGAGTGACCACATCACCGGCGTCGAGCTCTACTTTTGACACCGCCGTTCAGCATCTTCACCCGACGCGATTCTTAACCGTTTCGCGTGATTTTTGGTACCGGTACGCTCTACTCTCACCCTGAGTTGATTTTGATTGTCAAAAACGTATCTCGATGATTAGATTCATGTTTAGATTGATCGAATTGAAAATTCATGCTAAGGGGGAGGTAGTTGTCATTTTCAGAAAGTATATTAGTAAAAGAAAGGGGGTGTTTTTGTTCTTTCAGCAAAACTTGGGGGTTTGTTTGTTATTTAACAATCTGAACACATAAAAATAAACTAAAATTAGGATTTTATTTGTTTACATTAATCTATACACTTTCTAGCTATTATTTTAATACTAATAATAGTAGTAGTAGTAGGAGTAATAATAATAATAATAATAATAATAATAATAATAATAATAATAATAATAATAATAATAATAATAATAATAATAATAATAATAATAATAATAATAATAATAATAATAATAATAATAATCATCATCATCATCATCATAGTTATATTAATTGTTATAATAATGATAATACTGATATTAGTAGTAGTAGTAGTAGTAGTAGTAGTAAGAATAGAGTTAATAATAATAATAATAATAATAATAGTAGTAGTAATTTTAATAAATAGTGATAACAATAATAGAAATAGTAATAATAATAATAATAATAATAATAATAATAATAATAATAATAATAATAATAATAATAGTGATAATACTAAAAGCAATAATAATAATAGTAGTTATAATAGAAATAATAATAGTAATAATTATAATAAAATAAAATTAAGTTAAGATAAAAATAGTGTCTAGTTAAATAAGATTTATTTTGAAAATAAAACATGACTTTTTTTATGTTTAAATCCATTTCTAGAAAATATAGTTATTAGTTAAATAGAAGTTGTTCTCTTGAAAATAATTGAACTAGAAATATAAGTCGCAATTATTTATTTATGGTTTATTTTAATTGTTCGGTTATTAAGAAATATATTAGAATTTAACGTTAACGATTTACTCAAGTAATAACGAAGCAATTATTTGTAAGAAGAATAATTCCTCCTAACTTAAAAATCAATTTTGTTTATTAAATACTTTTAATAGTTCTATATTTAGTTTCTATAAATTTGATAAATAAATAGTTATTTTAATAGCATACTCTTTAAAGAATTTTAGCTACTTAGAAAATAAATAAACTTGTTAAAATAACATTTAGTAAATATTAATTTATAGATTTCCATATGATAATAATAATATAATTTAAAAATATTATTAAGAAAAGAAAATATAAGTATAGTATAGGAAAGTTAAATGAAACTCGTCGGGTTTATAGAAATTCATACTTTAACATGTGTAGCGATAAACGCGTAGGTGACGAATCAGTTGACGAAGACTACGTGTCTTTCTAGGGGAACGCTACGTGCTAGTCATTGAGAAGCGAGGTAAGTATACATGCCAAGTCAAGCGTGCCTAGCTCCTTCGTGTCTTAAATTGATTTTAATACTAGTCTCAAAATGTCTTTATTATTTAATTACATGTTTTTATTTGAAGTTCCTATACTTTAAATTGTGTTGCTATGCCTTGATTCTGTCACACGAATAATAATAATAATAATTCGTAATTAACGTAAAGTGTAAAGAGTTGTCCGGGGATCGTTATATTTGCATTTGATTAGATTGGTCGTGTTGGCTTCTGTCACTCGACCCGTTTACTTAACCCGGTCGCTACCTGCTGGGTCGCTCTATGTACTCACCTCTCTGGCCGCGAGGAGTCTTTGAGGGGTGCCAACACTTAAGGTCTTGGATGCATAGACTTAGTAGATTAACCCCGTGTCAACAAAGTTAATAATACATTTTTCTCTGAGATTCAGACATTTATAAAAGAAAAGAAGAATAGATTGGGAATCGTATTCCCCGTTTACAAGTTGAGAAATGAGATTAAAAGAAAGAGAAGATTACATTTGATTCCTACTTTACGCTTCAAGTTTACTTTTATAATTCATTCCTTTTTGTTATTATATGAAAAGTAAACATGCCTCATCTTCCCTTTTACGAGCTTGAGTGTTACTTACTCAGTACTTTATGCGGATTTTAGAAAACTGCGGTATTTGTTTCCTTCCCCGCAGGTTTAGATGAAGAGGACTATGGCATGACTGGGTACGATACTCACTAAGGAGATTCTGTCACACATTGTAAAATAGTATGAATAACGTTAGCATAATGTATAATAGAAACGTATGACAGACTCGAGGACGTTTTGTAATGTTTAATAGTATGTAATATATATGTTGGATGTTGTGATTTTGATTTTCCGCTGTTACTTTTAGCATCGTCCTCCCCGATTCGTCCGAGTCAGATAAGGGTGTTGTTGCATTTAAATTTAAAAATCCGCGCTCTTAAAAATAAATAATACATTGAAGAGAAGAATTAGATATAGAAGAATTTAAAATAATATGTTTTGCTATTTATTAATATTTAAATAATAGAGGTATCAAATACATGTCATTTAAAGCTTCTCTTTATTGCAAAGTACTTTATTAATTAGGTTATGTACGTGGCCATATTATATATATATATATATATATATATATATATATATATATATATATATATATATATATATATATATATATCACACTTCTTGTCTAGTTTAATTTTGAACAAAAATTAAACCTCTAATATGTGCATTCATAATGTCACATAGCAAAATTCTAACTTTAGTACTTGATGGACCGACCAAACAATCATTATGCAGGGCTATTTTGATAATTCAATAGACAAAATTTGTCATATATAATGAGTAACCCGAAACGGTACCTAGCGAGTAAGAATAGGCAAGTATTAGAATTCCTACAAATGTTTCACATCTCTCCAAATTTCACTCCAAAAAAACCATCAACCAATGTCTCCAAGAAAGTCAGGAAACTTGATGAAAATCGGAAACAAAATGTGGTGATAGGGGAGGGAACTAGCCAAGAAAATATTGTGGAAGAGGTTGGGGTATGGGACTCGGGTAGTTCACTGTACGACGCTCAAGAAGTGGTTTCAATTGCCCACGTCATTGACCGGAAATTGGAAAATTTCCTATCACCATATGACGGAATAACATCGCAGCGTATGCTTCTTGAAGAGTCATTTTCTTATAGTGACACCATGATCCCCTCCACTCGGAATCATCGGCTCCCTTCAAGCTCGCAATTGCCAACATGTTTGGGAAAATTTTCTTTCAAGAAGATGTGGGACAAGATCAAGAAGAAGAGACCTAATGATTTAGAAACAAGAGAGCTTTCTTTTAACATTTATATTGCAAAATAGATAGGATTTGGTTCATGCCAAATAGTTTTGATTTGATTGCAAAATCATATCTTAATATAGTTCTAGTTTTCTTGAGTCGTCTAGAAGAAACATTAGCATATTTGAAAACGTATGAACTAGCTTTCTCGTTATGAAATTCATGAATGAGATCAATGCCTATTCATTGTCGTGTATCTCTATTTACCGTTTCTAATTACAACAACCAAATAACATATTTGTATTAGTCCTACATGATTCTAGATCAATGTTTGTGTTAGGAGCTATTCCTTCAAACTATAGCTAGAAACCTCGGGAAATGCTAAACAGATGCATGGCTTCACTTAAAGATAAATGAGAACAGTTATTGGCCGTTCGTAGATGGAACAGATTTGTTGAAGAAATTTCTTACAACAAATATCTTAAACGCAACCATTTTAGATTAATATATTTATCTTATTCGCAAGAGTGCATCTTACTATGTTTTGATTAATCAACTCATATCGCGGGAGTAACAGTTGAAAATGAACACTTTCTTGTATTTCACGTGAATGATATAGTAATGTACAATTTTTTTGAAAGAACTTCATTAATTCTTTTTTCTTCAATCTTATAAATCTCAACCTACACTTATTTTTAAATTTCATAGTTTAATAACTCTTTACCTAAATTCTTTTAAACACTACTTATCATTTTCTCAATTACCTTCCATTATATGTAATAATTTACAATTAATGCATATTATCATTTTACTAACTAGAATTCGGAAGAAATTACTGGACTAAAGGCACTTATGTTTATTGTAGTAAAAAGAATTAATAATATTTCAAACTATTTATAACATACTTATTAATTGGTTTTACTACAATAAACACATGTACCCTTAGTCCATTCATTTCCTCTTAATTTAATTAATTATATGATCATATGCATTGTAAGTTATTACATTTACATGGAGTTTAAATGAGAAAATTGATAAGTAGTGTTCAAAAGCATTTACGGAAAGACTTATTAAACCGTGGAACTTAACAAGCAATAACTGATAAGATTTACAAGATTGATGAAACAATTACTCAGGATTTCTTTCTATGAAATTGTATATATGTATATATTTCTTGTAAACTACAAAAAATGTTCGACTGCTACACAAATGGTAGGAGTTGGGTAATAAATTCTACTATGATGCACTTCCCGCGAATAAGATAAATATGTTCAACTACTTTTCTTGCGTCTAAGATATATTACAGAAAGCCGTTAAGCATGTCATGTACGAGCTGCAAATGACAACCAAACGTTGTCAGTTATCCGCAAGTGAAGTCATACATTTGTTCAACATTTCCCGTTCTAAATCTAGTTTCATGCAACAGTCTCGTACACCAAGCCTAGAGGTCGAAACAAGCTACGACTAATATCAATATGTTATCTAGTTGTAATCAGAATCGATAAATACTGGCACACTGTAGACATCAATATCATTCATAAATTCCATTATCAGAAATCAATTCAAACATTTTAAATATGCTACCATCTCTTCTAGGTTACTTAAGGAAACTAGACCTCTGGCAGTTTTCACATTCAAATTAAAATCATTCATGACATGAACCATGTCATCCCTATTTCACAATGGAAATGCTAAAAGAAGACTCTTTTGTTTCCAGATCATCATATCTCTTCTTCCTCTTATTCTGCATCTTGCTCCACATTTTCTTGAAAGGAAATTTCCCAAAGAAGCTTGGCAGCTTGAGGGGAACTGGTAATTCCAAGTGGAGGGGATCACATTGTCACTATCAGAAAATGACTCATCAAGAAGCGAATACTGAGATGTTATTCCGTCGTACGGTGAAATAAGATCTTGCAATCGCTTGTCAATGACTTGACCGACTCAGACCACTTCTTAAGCGTCATACAATGAACTACCTGAGTCCATACCCCCAACTCTTTCCCAAATTTTTCTTTCCTAGTTTCCACCCCTTTCACCACATTTGGTTTTCGATTTCCATCAAATTTCCTGTCTTTCTTAGAGATAAAGGTTGATGGTTCTTTCGGAGAGAAATTTAGATAAACGTGAAATATTTGTAAGAATTCGAACTCTCGTCTAGTCATACTGGCTAGGCAACATTTCTGGTACTCATTATATTGAAATACTTCTAGGTACAATTTATGGTTACTCGTTATATAAGACAATTTTGGTGATTGAATTAACAAAATAACTTCGTTGGTTGTTAGGAAGGCTCCCTCGAGTATGAAAGGGAAAATTTTTATATGTGACTATATGGACCCACATCTTAGCGTTTTAATTTTTGTTTGAAGATTAGACAAGAACTGTGATACGCATGACCATGTATATGACCATGAAATAGTAGTTTGCAATAAAGAGAAGTTTTCCATGACTTGTATTGATGCATCCACCTTTTAATTACTAATAGATAAAAAACCTTTTATTTTAAATTTTTACTAGATTTCAGTGTCTATTTTTTTTTTCAAGGGCGGTATTTTCTTAAATTTAAATGTTGATGGAGGAGCTACACAGGATTTGCTAAAATGTCAAGTTGGAATCACAAAGTATTAAGACGCGGAGTATTAAGGGTACACAAGATCCACATTTTCAGTAAATGTGTGCACTGTGTACCGAAATATATCTAGTAAGTTTTCGAAATTGTAGATTTTGTTGATTGCACACTACTGTAACCCTATCAAATTTATTTTTTATTTTTGAATAATAATGTAAGCGCCAAATATATCCAAATATTTGGATTTAAAATATTTATTTTGGTAATTCAATAGTCAAATTTCTCTTATATAATGAGTAATCAGAAATGATATCTAGAAACCACAGGTACAAGATGGTCTTCTTGCATTTTTTTTTTATCAAAATTACTAGTTGCTGAAGATTTTATTAATTATTGTTTGTCTTTTATAAACAATGGAGGGGATATTTCTAGTACAAACAAAACTTGTATTGTGTTAATCCCTAAAATTCTAATCCCCTTCACGCCACTGGTTTTCGACCGATTAGTTTGTGGAATGTTATTTATAAAATAATTTCGAAACCAATAGCTAACTGATTAAAGTCAGTTCTTCCTGCAATTATTGATCCCTCTCCGTCGGCTTTTATCAAATTTTGTTTTCCTATTAATTTTGTCAACCGAATAATGACCTGCATTTCACCAGTTACTTTGACCATCGTTGTTAATGGTCATTAATCGATTCCATTACTCTTACTCGTGGTATTACACAAGGTGACCTGATTAGTCCCTATCTTTTTTACATTTGCACCAAGGGTCTTATTTGTTGGATAAATCAGGCCATAAATCGAAAAATCTTAAAGGTGTTCAGGCTCCACAATCTTCTTTTGTTATTCAACTTCTTTTTGTCGACGATTGTATGTTTTTTCTAAAGCCACTACCTTCTCATTTTAAGGTGGCAGATTTAATCACTAATGACTTTCAATGGAATCATGACTTGATCAAAAATCATTTTTCAGAAGATGAGTTCAATACTATTATCAAAGTTCATTTATCAAACCCTTATCAAAATGATTTTCGGGTTTGGTCACAAAATACTAATAGCAAATTCTTTGTAAAATCTGCTTATCATGTTGTTTTCCAAATTCTCAATCCAGATTTAGGGATTTCTCAAAAGTGTAGTTCAAGCAATAACCAAGACAATTTCTGGAACCAAGTTTGGTCTATCACAATTCTTGGTAAATCAAAAATATTTTTTTGGCGACTTATTAATGACGGTATTCCTACTAAATTCGTCTGAATCAGAAAAGAATTGATTTACCTCTCAATTTTAGCTACTGCATCAATGAAAATGAATCTGTTTCTCACTTATTTCTCAGCTTTCCTCGAACTAGGAAGATCATGTCATCTCCTCTTCTTGACCTGGACATTCATTACACAAATCTACCAGTTTTAGTTCAATTGATAATTTCTTTCAAATCAGTCTAAGGAGAAGAAAGATCTATTACTGCATGTCCTATGGCTAATTTGGACTTCAAGAAATATTTTTTTCTGAATGTGCGGAAAAGAAAGATGAAGTTGTGGAGGCTATATCAGCAAAAGAAGTGTTCTCAAATACTTATCTTTCAAGGATTATTGTGCATGCATGAATCCAAACGACTGGAAACGGGCGAAGGGTTCCTCCTCCTTCCGGTGAACAGAATATAAACATCGATGCCGCCATCTATTCATCTCTGCGTAAATTTGCTGCTAGATCTATCATCGGAAACCATAGAGGCGGATTTGTGTGTGGATTCTCATTTCAGATCCCTTTCACGGAGAATTCGTGAATTGCGTAAGCTTATGCTCTTCGCTATGCTATGACAAAGGCCTATAACCGTGGATTTAGACGATTAATCATCGATCCGACTCACAGTTGCTGATTCGTAAGATTTCCATAACAAATGTGAGAGAGGAGTACGGCGGATTAGAAGAGGAAAGACTCTTCACTCTCGGTTTATAGTCCGTTCGGGAATTTATGTGTAGTAAACCTAGTTTTTGTAGATAAGACACAAATGCCCTCGCGCACTCTTTTGCGCTATTGGGCCTTAATGCTATGTTTAATATGTATTGGGCTATTATATGCCATGAAGTTGTTTATGACGTTTGGGCTATGGACAAAGCCCTTATCTAAATAAAACTAGTATTTCTTTGAAAAAATGATATCTAATTAGTAAGACTAGGCGGGAATTCCAATTCCTACAAATTATTTCATCTCTCTAAATTGCTTTCCGAAAGAAGGGTAAAAGACACTTCACCCCCTCTAGACAATTTTACCCTAAAGTAATTATACTAAATGACTATATGGGGAATTATACTTAGATGACTATATAGTATATACTTTTCCTCTAAAGAAGGGTAAAATGACTATATACTTTTAAATACCTTTAAATACTGCCACGTGGACAATTGTAAAAAGATGGCCGCTATGTTTCACCATGTTTCCTCACCTTTCAATTTGCCATCTTGTGTGTCAAAATGTGATTGATAATTACTATTTATTTTTAGATATGTCTATAATCATATTGTTAGCAATTGGTGCGCCCATGTGGGGTGCCCAATGCAATTACTATAACCTTATTGGGGTTAGTTGTAATGTGGCACAAACCTAAAGGGGGTTAGTACCAAAGGCTCAAACTCTAGGAGTTTAATGTGTAAACCTAGGAGAAGTTTTGCCTATATAAGGAGGCCGCCTCCTACATATCTTAAGGCTAGACATACAATAAATTTACTCTGTCCACATTCATTCTCAAGTTGTAGAGAACCCTAGTATCTCTCCAACTACATCCAAGAAGTTGGTACGTGGGCTGAATCAAGATGTTCTTCCTCGTGATCAACACTAAGGCCAGTGGGATTAAGATCAAGGTGAAGTGAAAGCAAGCAACAACAAGATCATAATCCGTTGTACTAGGAGCTAAGGAAGAAAAGATACACGTGAATATTCCGCTTTTAATTCATGTTGTAGATCTATGTATGCTTAGATCTCCTTCTCTCTACATTGTATCAGAGCCCTAGGCTTGTTTTTTGTGCCTCGTAATTTGAACCCGAACTGGTACACAGTAGAAAATCGAGTTTTATAATTTTCTGAATTTTTAGTCAATACATATATGGTTGGATAGGATTTTTCACGAGGATTCCAGAAACATAAGATTTGTATTTCTCGGACGAACGGTGAAAAAGCTATGCCCTATTTAAGTTTCGGAACTGTATTAATATGTACTACTTAGATCTGATTATTAAAACGTATTTTAAGAAGTTGTTATAACTGGTTCTTGAACACATAATCGGTATCAGAACGAAAAGACGATCCCAGAAATATAAAAATCATCGGGAACGGAGCACGGGAAAGCGGCGCGTGGGCTTCACGCGCCACCGACGCTGCCTCCACACGCCGCATGCGCCAAAGGGCTAGCGGCGGACGGCTGATGTGGCAGATGGCATGGCGATGACGTGTCGGTCACGTGTAGGCTGACATGGCAGCTGACGTCAGCATTAGTGCTGACGTGACATGCCACATGGCATGCTGACGTGGCACATGGCCGACAACAGCGCGGGCACTCCTGCCGTCTTTTTTCGTCAAGTTTTTTCCTAGTACTCCAAATTGAATTTCTTGTTTTTTGGATATTTTTCCACAATTTTTTGAGAGACGGAAAAGTTTAGTAATTTTCAGATTAATTAATTAGTGTTTAGCACACTTCCCGAGGCAGTTTACGACCTTTAATACACTGTTTTGAGCCCAATTTTTTATGGAGATTTAGGTCATTTTTTTCTACTATCTATCATGGGTGGTGAGACCTTAGGAGGTTTGGAGAAATATTTGATTATTTATGGTGATTAGATTATTGCTTACTTATTTGCTGTAATTAGATTTTAATTCTGGAAATTTCCAGAAAATTTCAGCATGTTTATTTTATTATTATACATGTTATTGTAGGTTGAATGGATGTGTTAAATGCATGGATGTGGCATAGATGTTATATATGGTTTTGGATTTTAATATGTAATCAAAATACGGCCTGCGTGTCGTGCCTCTCTATACACTCTGTTGTCTTCTCTTCTCATCCAATCGCCTCTATGAGGTTACTTCTTATTAGAAATAAGGTAGCAGTAGATATTGAAGATAGAAGCTTCAAGAGAGGTGTCCAAACCAAAATTTATGGCGCAAGGTGCAAGGAGCATATAGATGGTCTAAGGAGCCTCAAGCTTGGAGTCCTCAATTTAGGCGAGATGGCATGAGACGGATTTCAAGACTTGCTCAAGAAGTATTCCCAATAGTGGAAGTGTACCTTAGGGGCCACATCCATTGCATATTAATGTATGCTTGTGTTTGTTTTATGTTATAAACTGCGCGTGGTTGGATATAATTGTATACCCTCGCATGCTAAAGAACTAAAACGAAATAGCTCACATTAGAAGACATGATTAAAACGAATAGGGAATCATAAGTGACTATATTTAATTCCTATAATTGCTACTAGATTTTGGTGGAGTCCTTATGAGGAACTATTAAATTTAAATCGAGTGTCTAAATGTTAGCTAAGTAAATGCTAGTTATTCACTTCCACAATGTCTCAATCAATCGCGTCTAAAACAAAACTGTAAAGGCTAAATGGTGACAACAAACGACATGACAAGTCGTCGTACTATGTAACCATCAATTGGGCATAGGTTTCCAGCCACCTACAAAAATGGTCGAACCTATGATGAATAAGTTGTCACAGCAGCACATAGACATTTACTCAAGGCTCACCAATAGTGGGAGCAGCAGTCAAGATAATTTCATGAGCATGCTATGAAAAGGTGAGGAAATAACTTCATCAACAAGTTCAAGACCCCTTTTAAATTTGTAGGGATTGGCCAACGAAGAATCTTGGATCCATCTTAGCCATTTGCGTACATTAATTGTGAGTAGTGACTCATAAACCCGCCTTAACTATGTGTTATGGCTCATGTCATAATATTGAGCACTCGACTGTAACGTCTGAGATTGATGCCATTTATGATCATAAAGTTAAAGGCTGTTTGGTATAAGCTATCCAATTAGTAATTTGTTGCAATCTCTGCCACGTTTCATGAAACGTTATACGACACACTTTGTAAGTGTCAAGATGTTTGAATGAGACCAAACATCATCTCGGTTCTAGGATCTAAGCAACCAAGAGTTTGCTAAGAATACTAGTCCAGCATACTTCGGATGTCTAAGCAATAAACGATTGCTAAAGGCTAGTAAAGTATGATCATACTTCGTGAAGTATGATAGGCAGATATAGTCCCTAGCCCGGTATTAGGACCATTAAGAAACGGGTGAGGCAAGGATAAAGGAACTTAGGGGCAATAACGGTATAAGACCAATGACCCAAGACTAAATGGTGACAACAAACGACATGACAAGTCGTCGTACTATGTAACCATCCATTGGACATTGGTTGCCAGCCAGCTACAAACATGGTCGAACCTGTGATGAATAAGTTGTCACAACAGCACATAGACATTTTCTTAAGGCTCACCAATAGTGGGAACAGCAGTCAAGCTAATATCATGAGCATGCTATGAAAAGGTGGGGAAATAACCTCATCAGAAAGTTCAAGACCAATTTTAAAATTGTAGGAATTGGCCATTGAATAATATTTTGGAAATCCTTAATTATCCTCTAATTTATTAGCTATTTATTAGTTATGTAAGAGCATCTCCAATAGATCATTTATATAGCGGTTATCTTTTAAATATGGGAAAAATATTATCTCCAATAAGCTCTCTACTCCGCTCTTTATTTTGACGGATAGTTATCCTACTCTCCACATTTAACGAAGCCGGACCAATGACTTCATATTTTCTTTAACAATGTTCTTAGCGGTTTTGTCCTGAATTCGGTCATGTGAGCACCACTCTTAGATTTAATATTTTGTGGTGATACAGATACCCTACGTATACGTACCAATAAGTAAACAAAAAGATTCATGAAAAAACTATTATTATTATTAGGGAGATGATTCTTACAAAGCAAAAAATGATCCTTACAAAGCCACTAACTAATTTTACATGTAAATTAATTTTCACTCGACATGTACAATTAATTAGTGGCTTTGTAAGGATCACTTTATATTTTGTAAGAATCATTTCCCTATTATTGTTGTCGTTGTTGTCGTCGTCGTCGTTATTGAGATGAGGAAGGAGACAACAACACATCACCACAACACTTGTTCAACAATTTATCAAATAATATATGTCATCCAAACTAGGTCGTTGTTATTCTTATAATTTCACCCGCAGTCTCCAAATTTAAGCTAATTACATGAGCATCTTTCTGCCTCTAATTAAGTTATTACTTCATACGTCCCGCAAATGCACTTTCTTTTTGAAACTACAACTTTTTTGTACATATGCAATTAATGCATCTCACTACAAGTTTTGACATGTCCTTTCTACTGTTTTCCTGATTCATTTTCTCTGAGAATATGTGCATTGAATATGAATGAATAGTATTGTAATTTCATTATATTTTAACATTGGAAATATAAGTGGACAATTATGTTAGGACATATCAAAATAAAAATATGGAATGTGTTTGCGCAAGGATGGAGGGAGTAATAGATTACATGGAATTTAAATAATAAAATGATGAATAGTGTTCTCATGAATTTGTTAAAGAATTGTTAAAGTTTGTTATATAAAATTAATATGTACTAGCATTTACAATATTGGAGACAATGTCATTCACGAATTTCTCCACAGAAAATCATTACATCCGTGTATCTTTCATTTTGAAACGCAAAAAAAATAATAGAAACTGTTTCTCTTCAGATTGGAATTGGTTAATCAAAACACTATTAACTGAAAGCATTAATACACGAAACTTTAAGGCTACACAAGATTTTCATGTTTAATATATGAAAATCTTGTTTTCTAAAATTTTTTAACAGTGCATGCATATATTAAACATGAAAATCTTGTGTAGCCTTAATGTTTCGTGTATTAATTCTTGTGATACATAACTCTGCCCTTAAGCCTCCTCGTGAAATTTTATTAAATCTTGTTTATCCATACCCCTCCACATTTAAACTTAAAAATCCACGCTCTTAAAAATAAATAATACATTGAAAAGGAGCATTAGATATAGAAGAATTTAAAATAATATGTTTTGCTATTTATTAATAATTGAGTAATAAAGGTATCAGATACATGTCATTTAAAGCTTCTATTTATTGCAAAGTACTATATTAATTAGGTTATGTACGTGGCCATATATATATATCACACTTCTTGTCTAGTTTATTTTTGAACAAAAATTAAACCTCTAATATGTGCATTCATAATGTCACATAGCAAAATTCTAACTTTAGTACTTGATGGACCGACCAAACAATCATTATGCAGGGCTATTTTGATAATTCAATAGACAAAATTTGTCATATATAATGAGTAACCAGAAACGGTACCTAGCGAGTAAGAATAGGCAAGTATTAGAATTCCTACAAATGTTTCACATCTCTCCAAATTTCACTCCAAAAAAACCATCAACCAATGTCTCCAAGAAAGTCAGGAAACTTGATGAAAATCGGAAACAAAATGTGGTGATAGGGGATGGAACTAGCCAAGAAAATATTGTGGAAGAGGTTGGGGTATGGGACTCGGGTAGTTCACTGTACGACGCTCAAGAAGTGGTTTCAATTGCCCACGTCATTGACCGGAAATTGGAAAATTTCCTATCACCATATGACGGAATAACATCGCAGCGTATGCTTCTTGAAGAGTCATTTTCTTATAGTGACACCATAATCCCCTCCACTCGGAATCATCGGCTCCCTTCAAGCTCGCAATTGCCAACATGTTTGGGGAAATTTTCTTTCAAGAAGATGTGGGACAAGATCAAGAAGAAGAGACCTAATGATTTAGAAACAAGAGAGCTTTCTTTTAACATTTATATTGCAAAATAGATAGGATTTGGTTCATGTCAAATAGTTTTGATTTGATTGCAAAACCATGTCTTCATATAGGTCTAGTTTTCTTGAGTCGTCTAGAAGAGACATTAGCATATTTTATGAAACTCATGAATGAGATCAATGTCTATTCATTGTCGTGTGTCTCTATTTACCGTTTCTAATTACAACAACCAACTAACAAATTTTTATTAGTCCTAACATGTTTCTAGATCAATGTTGGTGTAAGGAACAGTTCCTTCAAACTATTGCTAGAAACCTCGGGAAATGCTAAGCAGATGCTTGGCTTCACTTAAAGATAAATGAGAACATTTATTGGCCGTTCGTAGATGGAACGGATTTGTTGAAGAAATTTCTTACAACAAATATCTTAAACGCAACCATATTAGATTAATATATTTATCTTATTCCCAAGAGTGCATCTTACTATGTTTTGATTAATCAACTCTTATCGCGGGAGTAACAGTTGAAAATGAACACTTTCTTGTATTTCACGTGAATGATATAGTAATGTAAATTTTTTTTGAAAGAAATTCATTAATTCTTTTTTCTTCAATCTTATAAATCTCAACCTAAACTTCTTTTTAAATTTCATGGTTTAATAACTCTTTACCTAAATCCTTTTAAACACTACTTATCATTTTCTCAATTACCCTCCATTATATGTAATAATTACAATTAATGCATATTATCATTTTACTAACTTGAATTCGGAAGAAATTACTGGACTAAAGGCACTTATGTTTATTGTAGTAAAAAGAATTAATAATATTTCAAAGGCAAAATTGCACCAGAGGTACCCATAGTTTTAATTTTCCGTGGGTTTAGTACCCATACTTTAAAACCATGCAGTCACGGTACCAGACTTTCTAAAACCATGCACTGCAGGTACCCACTAATAACTTCGTTACATTTAGTGGATGGATAATATTAAAATGAGGGGCCTTTTGGTCTTATTCGCACATAAGAACAACTATATAGAAGAAAAAGAAACGGAGATGGATCCAGGAAGAAGGAAGGTGTTTGGAGCAAATTTTAGGGTCTAAATTTTAAGATTGATTCTAAATCCATCAAATCTCTTCCTCGACATCACCAAAATCAATCAAGTCTTGATCCGTCCATTGTTGTGGTCTTCATCATGTCGTAGAGGCCCATCCATGCTGTGTAGAGCGTATGGCGGAGAACGGTGGCAGAGACGCCAGAGAAGAGGGCGGTGACGCCTTCCTGCTGCACGATCCGGATCCCGACAGTGACGGGGCCGATCTTGGGCACTGGGGTCGATTACGGCATCTGGATCGACCCGGTTGCCGTCGAGTGGAAGGCGAGGGCCGGCCGGAGAACGGCCCGAGCGGGTTTCGCGGGGTGGTTTTCACCCTGGAGTTGCATTCGGACCTTGATTAGATCAAGCGGGTGGGTCGAACAGCCGGCGACGATCAAAGCGAATCCTTTCACACTCATGTTTCAGAATATCAATTGAAGGTTGAAATCGCTGGCAAGATTTCGACTTTCCCAACTCTGTGTTTTTTTTTTTTTTTTGAAATAACCCAACTCTGTGTTTTGATTGAAGAGAAAAAAGGTTAGAAAATTGATTTGATTTTGGTTTGGGGGAGTTTCTTTGCCGACATAAAGCTTCGACAAAGAAAAGAGGTGAATGAGAGTAAACTTAGACTTGAATGGATGAGGGTGAGGGTGAGGGTACAGATGTGGTGAAAATTTACTCACTGTTCTTTCTTTGAGACCTATTTCTTCTTTTTTCTTTATAGTTTTTTGGTAAAACCTTTATAGTTGTTCTTATGTGTGAAAAAGACGAAAAGACCCCTAAGTTTAATATTTTCCATCCACTAAATGTAACGGCGTTACTAGTGGGTACCTGTAGTGCATGGTTTTAGAAAGTCTGGTACCGTGACTGCAAGGTTTTAAAGAATGGGTACTAAATCCACAGAAATTTGAAACTATGGGTACCTCTGGTGCAATTTTGCCTATTTCAAACTATTTACAACATACTTATTAATTGGTTTTACTACAATAAACACACGTACCCTTATTCCATTCATTTCCTCTTAATTTAATTAATTATATGATCATATGCATTGTAAGTTATTACATATACATGGAGTTTAAATGAGAAAATTGATAAGTAGTGTTCAAAAGCATTTACGTAAAGACTTATTAAACTGTGGAATTTAACAAGCAAATATCTGATAAGATTTACAAGATTGAGGAAATAATTATTCAGGATTTCTTTCTATGAATTTGTATATATGTATATATTTCTTGTAAAGTACAAAAAATGTTCGACTACTACACAAATGGTAGGAGTTGGGTAACAAATTCTACTATGATGCACTTCCCGCAAATAAGATAAATATGTTCAACTAATTTTCTTGCGTCTAAGATATATTATAAGAAAGCCGTTAAGCATGTCATGTATGAGCTGCAAATGACAACTAAACGTTGTCAGTTATCCGTTAGTGAAGTCATACATTTGTTCAACATTTCCCGTTCTAAATCTAGTTTCATGCAACAGTCTCTTACACCAAGCCTAGAGGTCGAAACAAGCTACGACTAATATCAATATGTTATCTAGTTGTAATCAGAATCGATAAATACTGGCACACTGTAGACATTAATTTCATTCATAAATTCCATTATCAGAAATCAATTCAAACATTTTAAATATGCTAACATCTCTTCTAGGTTACTTAAGGAAAGTAGACCTCTGGCAGTTTTCACATTCAAATTAAAATCATTCATGAATGAACCAAGTCCTCACTATTTCACAATGGAAATGTTAAAAGAAGACTCTTTTGTTTCCAGATCATCATATCTCTTCTTCCTCTTATTCTGCATCTTGCTCCATATTTTCTTGAAAGGAAATTTCCCAAAGAAGCTTGGCAGCTTGAGGGGAACTGGTAATTCCAAGTGGAGGGGATCACATTGTCACTATCGGAAAATGACTCATCAAGAAGCGAATGCTGAGATGATATTCCGTCGTACGGTGAAATAATATCTTGCACTCGCTTGTCAATGAATTGACCGACTCAGACCACTTCTTAAGCGTCATACAATGAACTACCTGAGTCCATACCCCCAACTCTTTCCCAAATTTTTCTTTGCTAGTTTCCACCCCTTTCACCACATTTGGTTTTCGATTTCCATCAAATTTCCTGTATTTCTTAGAGATAAAGGTTTATGGTTCTTTCGGAGAGAAATTTAGATAAACGTGAAATATTTGTAAGAATTCGAACTCTCGTCTAGTCATACTGATTAGGCAACATTTCTGGTACTCATTATATTAAAATACGTCTAGGTACAATTTATGGTTACTCATTATATAAGATAATTTTGGTGATTGAATTAACAAAATAACTTCGTATAATGGTTGTTAGGAAGGCTCCCTCGAGTATGAAAGGGAAAATTTTGATATGTGACTATATAGACCCACATATTAGCGTTTTAATTTTTGTTAGAAGATTAGACAAGAAATGTGATACGCATGATCATGTACATGACCATGAAATAGTAGTTTGCAATAAAGAGAAGTTTTCAATGACTTGTATTGATGCATCCGCATTTTAATTACTAATAGATGAAAAAACTATTATTTTAAATTTGTACTAGATTTAAATGTCTATTTTTTTTTCAAGAGCGGTATTTTCTTAAATTTAAATGTTGAGGGAGGGGCTACACCAGATTTGCTAAAATGTCAATATGGGAATCACAAAGTATTAAGACGCGGAGTATTAAGGGTACACAAGATCCACATTTTCAGTAAATGTGCGCACTGTGTACCGAAATATATCTAGTAAGTTTTCGAAATTGTAGATTTTGTTGATTGCACACTCCTGTAACCCTATCAAATTTATTGTTTATTTTTGAATAATAATGTAAGCGCTAAATATATCCAAATATTTGGATTTAAAATGTTTATTTTGGTAATTCAATTGTCAAATTTCTCTTATATAATGAGTAATCAGAAAAGATATCTAGAAATCACCGGGACAAGATGGTCTTCTTGCATTTTTTTTAATCAAAATTACTGGTCTATTATTGGTGAAGATTTTATTAATTATTGTTTGTCTTTTATAAACAATGGAGGGGATATTTCTAGTACAAACAAAACTTGTATTGTGTTAATCCCAAAATTCTAATCCCCTTCACGCTACTGATTTTCGACCGATTAGTTTGTGCAATGTTATTTATAAAATAATTTCGAAAACAATAGCTAACCGATTAAAGTCAGTTCTTTCTGCAATTATTGATCCCTCTCAGTCGGCTTTTATAAAATGAAGATTAATTTCTGACAACGCTATAATCGCTCTTGAGACACTTCATACAATTTATAATCAGAATTCTAAAGTTGGGTCCTTCTCTCTTAAACTAGATACGGCTAAGGCGTATGACAAAAATTAAGTGGTCTTACCTTCAAAAAGTTCTCATCAAATTTGGTTTCCCTATTAATTTTGTCAACAAAATAATGACCTGCATTTCGCCAGTTACTTTTACCATTATTGTTAATGGTCATTCTGATTCCTTTTCTCTTACTCGTGGTATTAGACAAGGTGACCTGAATAGTCCCTATCTTTTTTATATTTGCACCAAGGGTCTTATTTGTTTGATAAATCAGACCATAAATCAAAAAAATCTTAAAGGTGTAAAGGCTGCACAGTCTTCTCCTTTTGTTATTCAACTTCTTTTTGCCGACAATTGTATGTTTTTTCTAAAGCCACTACCTTCTCATTTTAAGGCGGCAGATTTAATCAATATTGACTTTCAATGGAATCATGACTTGATCAAAAATCATTTTTCAGAAGATGAGTTCAATACTATTATAAACGTTCATATTAAACCCTTGTCAAAATGATTTTCGGGTTTGGTCACAAAATACTAATAGCAAATTCTTTGTAAAATCTGCTTATCATGTTGTTTTCCAAATTCTCAATCCAGATTTAGGGATTTCTCAAAAGTGTAATTCAAGCAATAACCAAAAATATTTCTGGAACCAAATTTGGTCTATCACATCTCTTGGTAAATCAAAAATATTTTTTTGGCGACTTATTAATGACGGTATTCCTACTAAAATATGTCTGAATCAGAAAAGAATTGATTTACCTCTCAATTGCTGCTACTGCATCAATGAAAATGAATATGTTTCTCACTTATTTCTCAACTTTCCTCGAACTAGGAAGATCATGTCATCTCCTCTTCTTGACCTGGACATTCATTACACAAATCTACCATTTTTAGTTCAAATGATAATTTCATTCAAATCAGTCTAAGGAGAAGAAAGATCTATTACTTCATGTCCTATGGCTAATTTGGACTTTAAGAAATATTTTTTTCAGAATGTGCGGAAAAGAAAGATCAAGATATGATTGTGGAGGCTATATCAGCAAAAGAAGTGTTCTCAAATACTTATCTTTCAGGGATTATTGTGCATGCATGAATCCAAACGACTGGAAACGGGTGAAGGGTTCCTCCTCCTTCCGGTGAACAAAATATAAACATCGATGCCGCCATCTATTCATCTCTGCGTAAATCTGCTGCTAGAGCTATCATCGGAAACCGTAGAGGCGGATTTGTGTGTGGATTCTCATTTCAGATCCTTTTCACGAAGAATTCGTTAATTGCATAAGCTTATGCTCTTCTCTATGCTATGACAAAGGCATATAACCGTGGATTTAGACGATAAATCATCGATTCGACTCACAGTTGCTAATTTGTAAGTTCTGCATAACAAATGTGAGAGAGGAGGACGGCGGATTAGAAGAGGAAAGACTCTTCACTCTCGGTGTTTAGTCAGTTCAGGAATTTATGTGTAGTAAACCTAGTTTTTGTAGATAAGACACAAATGCCCACGCGCACTCTTTTGCGCGATTGTGCCTTAATGCTATGTGTAACATGTATTGGGCTATTATATGCCCTGAAGTTGTTTATGACGTTTGGGCTATGGACAAAGCCCTTATCTAAATAATACTAGTATTTCTTTGAAAAAATGATATCGAATTAGTAAGACTAGGCGGGAATTCCAATTCCTACAAAATATTTCATCTCTCTAAATTTCTTTCCGAAAGAAGGGTAAAAGACACTTCACCCCCTCTAGACACTTTTACCCTAAAGTAATTATACTAAATGACTATATGGGAATTATACTAGATGACTATATAGTATATACTTTTCCTCTAAAGAAGGGTAAAATGACTATATACTTTTAAATACCTTTAAATACTGCCACGTGGACAATCGTAAAAAGATGGCCGCTATGTTTCACCATGTTTTCTCACCTTTCAATCTCACATCTTATGTGTCAAAATGTGATTGATAATTACTATTTATTTTAAGATATGTCTATAATCATATTGTTATCAATTCGTGAGCCCATGTAGTGTGCCCAATGCAATTACTACAACCTTATTGGGGTTAGTTGTAATGCGGCACAAACCTAAAGGGGGTTAGTACCAAAGGATCAAACTCTAGGGGTTTAATGTGTAAACTTAGGAGAAGTTTTTCCTATATAAGGAGGCAGCCTCCTACATATTTTAAGGCTAGACATACAGTAAAGTTACTATGTTCACATTCATTCTCAAGTTGTAGAGAACCATAGTATCTCTCCAACTACATCCAAGAAGGTGGTACGTGGGCTGAATTAAGATGTTCTTCCTCGTGATTAACACTAAGACCGGTGGGATTAAGATTAAGGAGAAGGCACGTGAAAGCAAGCAACAATAAGATCATAATCCGCTGCACTAGGAACCAAGGAAGAAAAGGTACACGTGAATATTCCGCTTTTAATTCATGTTGTAGATCTATGTATGCTTAGATCTCCTTCTCCCTACATCGGTATCAGAGCACTAGGCTTGTTTTTTGTGCCTCGTAATTTGAACCCGAACTGGTACACAGTAGAAAATCGAGTTTTTATGTTTTCTGAATTTTTAGTCAATACATATATGGTTGGACAGGATTTTTCACGAGAATTCCAGAAACATAAGATTTGTATTTTTTGGACGAACGGTGAAAAAGCTATGCCCTATTTAAGTTTCAGAACTGTATTAATATGGACTACTTAGATCTGATTATTAAAATGTGTTTAAAAAAAGTTGTTATAACTGGTTATTGAACACATAATCGGGATCAGGACGAAAAGACGATCCCAGAAATATAAAAATCATCGGGAACGGAGCACGGGAAGGCGGCGCGTGGGCTTCACGCGCCACCGACACTGTCTCCACGCGCCGCATGCGCCAAAGGGCTAGCGGCGGATGGATGATGTGGCAGATGGCATGGCGATGACGTGTCAGTCACGTGTAGGCTGACGTGGCAGCTGACGTCAGCATTAGTGCGGACGTGGCATGCCACATGGCATGCTAACATGGCACATGGCCGACAACAGCGCGTGCACTCCCGCTGTCTTTTTTCGTCAAGTTCTTTCCTAGGTATTCCAAATTGAATTTATTATTTTTTGGATAATTTTTCATAATTTTTGAAGCGACGGAAAAGTTTAGTAATTTTCAGATTAATTAATTAGTGTTTAGCACACTTTCCGAGGCAGTTTGACGACCTTTAACACACTGTTTTTGAGCCCAATTTTTTATGGATACTTAGGTCATTTTTCCTACTGTCTATCATAGGTGGTGAGACCTTAGGAGGTTTGGAGCAATATTTGATTATTTATGGTGATTATATTATTGCTTACTTATTTCCAGTAATTAGATTTTAATTCTGGAAATTTCCAGAAAATTTCAGCATGTTTATTTTATTATTATACATGTTATTGTAGGTTGAATGGATGTGTTTAATGCATGGATGTGGCATAGATGTTTATATTTGGTTTTGGATTTTAATATGTAATCAAAATACGGCCTGCGTGTCGTGCCTCTCTATACACTCTGTTGTCTTCTCTTCTCATCCAATCGCCTCTATGAGGTTACTTCTTATTAGAAATAAGGTAACTAGTAGAGATTGAAGATAGAAGCTTCAAGAGAGGTGGCCAAACCAAAAGCTATGGCGCAAGGTGCAAGGAGCATATAGATGGTCTAAGGAGCCTCAAGCTTGGAGTCCTCAATTTAGACGAGATGGCATGAGACGGATTTCAAGACTTGCTCAAGAAGTATTCCCAATAGTGGGATTGCACCTTAGGGGCCACATCCATTGCATATTAATGTATGCTTGTGTTTGTTTTATGTTATAAACTGCGCGTTGTTGGATATAATTGTATAACCTCGCATGCTAAAGAACTAAAACAAGATAGCTCACATTAGAAGACATGATTAAAACTAATAGGGAATCATAAGTGACGATATTTGATTCCTAGAATTGCTACTAGATTTTTGTGGAGTCCTTATGAGGAACTAAATTTAAATCGAGTGTCTAAATGTTAGCTAAGTAAATGGTAGTTATTAACTTCCACAATGTCTCAATCAATCGCGTCTAAAACAAAACTTTAAAGGCTAAATGGTGACAACAAACGACATGACAAGTCGTCGTACTATGTAACCATCCATTGGGCATAGGTTGCCAGCCACCTACAAACATGGTCGAACCTGTGATGAATAAGTTGTCACAGCAGCACATAGACATTTTCTTAAGGCTCACCAATAGTGGGAGCAGCAGTCAAGATAATTTCATGAGCATGCTATGAAAAGGTGGGGAAATAACCTCATCAGCAAGCTCAAGACCACTTTTAAAATTGTAGGGATTGGCTCATGTCATAATATTGATCACTCGACTGTAACGTATGAGATTGATGCCATTTATGTTCATAAAGTTAAAGGCTGTTTGGTATAAGCTATCCAATTAGTAATTTGTTACAATCTCTGCCACGTTTCATGAAACGTTATACGACACACTTTGTAAGTGTCAAGATGTTTGGATGAGACCAAACATCATCTCGGTTCTAGGATCTAAGCAACCAAGAGTTTGCTAAGAATACTAGTCCAGCATACTTCGGATGTCTAAGCAATAAAAGATTGCTAAAGGCTAGTGAAGTATGATCATACTTAGTGAAGTATGATAGGCAGATATAGTCCCTAGCCCGGTATTAGGACCATTAAGAAACGGGTGGGGTAAGGATAAAGGAACTTAGGGGCAATGACGGTATAAGACCAATGACCCAAGACTAAATGGTGACAACAAACGACATGACAAGTCGTCGTACTATGTATCCATCCATCGGACATAGGTTGCCAGCCACCTACAAACATGGTCGAACCTGTGATGAATAAGTTGTCACGGCAGCACATAGACATTATCTTAAGGCTCAATAGTGGGAGCAACAATCACGCTAATGTCATGAGCATGCTATGAAAAGGTGGGGAAATAACCTCATCAGCAAGTTCAAGACCAATTTTAAAATTGTAGGAATTGGCCATTGAATAACATTTTGGAAATCCTTAATTATCCTCTAATATATTAGCTATTTATTAGTTATGTAAGAGCATCTCCAATAGATCATTTATATAGCGGTTATCTTTAAAATATAAGTAAGGTTGGAAAAATATTGTCTCCAATAAGCTCTCTACTCCGCTCTTTATTTTGACGAATAGTTATCCTACTCTCCTCATTTAACGAAGCCGGACCAATGACTCATATTTTCTTTAACAGTGTTCTTAGCGGTTTTGTCCTGAATTCGGTCATGTGAGCACCACTCTTAGATTTAATATTTTGTGGTGATACAAATACCCTACGTATACTTACAGTAAGTAAACAAAAAGATTCATGAAAAGCCTATTATTATTATTAGGGATATGATTCTTATAAATTAAAAAATGATCCTTACAAAGCCACTAACTAATTTTACATGTAAATTAATTTTCACTCGACGTGTAAAATTAATTAGTGGCTTTGTAAGGATCACTTTATATTTTGTAAGAATCATTTCCCTATTATTGTTGTCGTTGTTGTCGTCGTCGTTGTTGTTGAGATGAGGAAGGAGACAACAACACATCACCACAACACTTGTTCAATAATTTATCAAATAATATATGTCATCCAAACTATGTCGTTGTTATTCTTATAATTTCACCCGCACTCTCCGAATTTGAGCTAATTACAAGAGCATCTTTCTGCATCTAATTAAGTTATTACTCCCTACGTCCCGCAAATGCACTTTATTTTTGAAAGTACAACTTTTTTGTAGATATGCAATTAATGCATCTCACTACAAGTTTTGACATGTCCTTTCTACTATTTCTCCAGATTCATTTTCTCTGAGAATATGTGCATTGAATATGAATGAATAATATTGTAATTTCATTATATTTTAACATTAGAAATATAAGTGGACAACTATTTTTGGACATATCAAAATAAAAATATGGAATGTGTTTGCGCAAAGGATGGAGGGAGTAATAAATTACATGGAATATAAATAATAAAATGATGAATAGTGTTCTCAGGATTTTGTTAAAGAATTGTTAAAGTTTGTTATATAAAATTAATATGTATTAGCATTTACAATATTGGAGACAATGTCATTCACGAACTTCTCCACAGAAAATCATTACATCTGTGTATCTTTCATTTTGAAACGCAAAAAAATTGTAAACTATTTCTCTTCATATTGGAATTGGTTAATCAAAACACTATTAACGGAAGCATGAATACACGAAACATTAAGGCTACACTATTAAACATGAAAATCTTGTGTAGCCTTAATGTTTCGTGTATTAATTCTTGTGATACATAACTCTGCCCTTAAGCCTCCTCATGAAATTTTATTAAATCTTGTTTAGCCATACCCCTCCACATTTAAACTTAAAAATCCACGCTCTTAAAATATATATATATCACACTTCTTGTCTAGTTTAATTTTGAACAAAAATTAAACCTCTAATATGTGCATTCATAATGTCACATAGCAAAATTCTAATTTTAGTACTTGATGGACCGACCAAACAATCATTATGCAGGGCTATTTTGATAATTCAATAGACAAAATTTGTCATATATAATGAGTAACCAGAAACGGTACCTAGCGAGTAAGAATAGGCAAGTATTAGAATTCCTACAAATGTTTCACATCTCTCCAAATTTCACTCCAAACAAACCATCAACCAATGTCTCCAAGAAAGTCAGGAAACTTGATGAAAATCGGAAACAAAATGTGGTGATAGGGGAGGGAACTAGCCAAGAAAATATTGTGGAAGAGTTGGGGGTATGGGACTCGGGTAGTTCACTGTACGACGCTCAAGAAGTGGTTTCAATTGCCCACGTCATTGACCGGAAATTGGAAAATTTCCTATCACCATATGACGGAATAACATCGCAGCGTATGCTTCTTGAAGAGTCATTTTCTTATAGTGACACCATGATCCCCTCCACTCGGAATCATCAAGCTCGCAATTGCAAACATGTTTGGGGAAATTTTCTTTCAAGAAGATGTGGGACAAGATCAAGAAGAAGAGACCTAATGATTTAGAAACAAGAGAGCTTTCTTCTAACATTTATATTGCAAAATAGATAGGAGTTGGCTCATGTCAAATAGTTTTGATTTGATTGCAAAACCATATCTTAATATAGGTCTAGTTTTCTTGAGTCGTCTGGAAGAGACATTAGCATATTTGAAAACGTATGAACTAGCTTTCTTGTTATGAAATTCATGACAAGAAAGCTAGTTCAACAATCAAGTAACGTATTTATATTAATCCTAACATGTTTCTAGATCAAGGTTGGTGTAAAATGTTCCTTCAAACTATAGCTAGAAACCTCGGGAAATGCTAAACAGATGCATGGCTTCACTTAAGGATAAATGAGAACAGTTATTGGCCGTTTGTAGATGGAACAGATTTGTTGAAGAAATTTCTTACAACAAATATCTTAAACGCAATAATTTTAGATTAATATATTTATCTTATTCGCAAGAGTGCATCTTACTATGTTTTGATTAACCAACTCTTATCGCGAGAGTCACAGTTGAAAATGAACACTTTTTTGTATTTCACGTGAATGATATAGTAATGTACAAATCTTTTGAAAGAAATTACTTAATTCTTTTTTCTTCAATCTTATTAATCTCAACCTACACTTCTTTTTAAATTTCATGTTTAATAACGCTTTACCTAAATCCTTTTAAACACTACTTATTATTTTCTCAATTACCCTCCATTATATATAATAATTTACAATTAATGCATATTATCATTTTACTAACTTAAATTCGGAAGAAATTACTGGACTAAAGGCACTTATGTTTATTGTAGTAAAAAGAACTAATAATATTTCAAACTATTTACAACATACTTATTAATTGGTAATACTAAAATAAACACACGTACCCTTAGTCCATTCATTCCCTCTTAATTTAATTAATTATATGATCATATGCATTGTAAGTTATTACATATACATGGATTTTAAATGAGAAAATTGATAAGTAGTGTTCAAAAGCATTTACGTAAAGACTTATTAAATTGTGGAATTTAACAAGCAATATCAGATAAGATTTACAAGATTGAGGAAACAATTATTCAGGATTTCTTTCTATGAATTTGTATATATATTTATAAATTTCTTGTAAATTACAAAAAAATGTTCGACTGCTACACAAATGGTAGGAGTTGGGTAATAAGTTCTACTATGTTGCACTTCCCGCGAATAAGATAAATATGTTCAACTAATTTTCTTGCGTCTAAGATATATTACAAGAAAGCCGTTAAGCATGTCATGTACGAGCTGTAAATGACAACCAAATGTTGTCAGTTATCCGCAAGTGAAGTCATACATTTGTTCAACATTTCCGGTTCTAAATCTAGTTTGATGCAACAGTCTCTTACACCAAGCCTAAAGGTGGAAAAAAGCTACAACTAATATAAATATGTTATCTAGTTGTAATCAGAATCGATAAATACTGTCACACTGTAGACCTCTGGCAGTTTTCACATTCAAATTAAAATCATACATGACATGAATCAAGTCCTCCCTATTTCACAATAGAAATGTTAACAGAAGACTCTTTCGTTTCCAGATCATCATATATCTTCTTCCTCTTGTTACGCATCTTGCTCCACATTTTATTGAAAGGAAATTTCCAAAAGAAGCTTGGCAGCTTGAGGGGAACTGGTAATTCCAAGTGGAGGGGATCACATTGTCACTATAGGAAAATGACTCATCAAGAAGTGAATGCTGATATGTTATTCCGCCGTACGGTGAAATAAGATCTTGCAATCGCTTGTCAATGACTTGACCGACTCAGACCACTTCTTAAGTGTCATACAATGAACTACCTGAGTCCATACCCCCACTCTTTCCCAAATTTTTCTTTGCTAGTTTCCACCCCTTTCACCACATTTGGTTTTCGATTTCCATCAAATTTCCTGTAGTTCTTAGAGATAAACGTTGATGGTTCTTTCGGAGAGAAATTTAGATAAACGTGAAATATTTGTAAGAATTCGAACTCTCGTCTAGTCATACTGGCTAGGCAACATTTCTGGTACTCATTATATTGAAATACTTCTAGGTACAATTTATGGCTACTATTTATATAAGATAATTTTGGTGATTGAATTAACAAAATAACTTCGTATAATGGTTGTTAGGAAGGCTCCCTCGAGTATGAAAGGGAAAATTTTGATATGTGACAATATGGACCCACATATTAGCGTTTTAATTTTTGTTAGAAGATTAGACAAAAAATGTGATACGCATGACCATGTATATGACCATGAAATAGTAGTTTGCAATAAAGAGAAGTTTTCAATGACTTGTATTAATGCATCCACCTTTTAATTACTAATAGATGAAAAACCTATTATTTTTAAATTTCTAATAGATTTCAATGTCTATTTTTCTTTCAAGATCGGTATTTTCTTAAATTTAAATGTTGAGGGAGGGGCTACACAAGATTTGCTAAAATGTCAAGTTGGGAATCACATAGTATTAATACGCGGAGTATTAAGGGTACACAAGATCCACATTTTCAGTAAATGTGCGCACTGTGTACCGAAATATATCTAGTAAGTTTTCGAAATTGTAGATTTTGTTGATTGCACACAACTGTAACCCTATCAAATTTATTTTTATTTTTGAATAATAATGTAAGCGCTAAATATATCCAAATATTTGGATTTAAAATGTTTATTTTGGTAATTCAATAATCAAATTTCTCTTATATAATGAGTAATCAGAAATGATATCTAAAAATCACCGGGACAAGATGGTCTTCTTGCGTTTTTTTTTATCAAAGTTACTGGTCCATTATTGGTGAAGATTTTATTAATTATTGTTTGTCTTTCATAAACAATGGAGGGGATATTTCTAGTACAAACAAAACTTGTATTGTGTTAATCCCAAAATTCTAATCCCCTTCACGCTACAGATTTTTGACCGATTAGTTTGTGCAATGTTATTTATAAAATAATTTCAAAAACAATAGCTAACCGATTAAAGTCAGTTCTGCCTGCAATTATAGATCCCTCTCAGTCGGCTTTTATAAAATGAAGATTAGTTTCTGACAACGCTGTAATCGCTGTTAAGACACTTCATACAATTTATAATCAGAATTCTAAAGTTGGGTCCTTCTCTCTTAAACTAGATGTGGCTAAGGCGTATGAAAAAAATTAAGTGGTCTTACCTTCAAAAAGTTCTCATCAAATTGGGCTTCCCTATTAATTTTATCAACCGAATAATGATCTGTATTTCGCCAATAATGACATGCATTTTGTCAACCGAATAATATTGTTAATGGCCATTCTTCGATTCCTTTTCTCTTACTCGTGGTACTAGACAAGGTGACCTGATTAGTCCCTATCATATTTATATTTGCACCAAGGGTTGTATTTGTTTGATAAATCAGGCCATAAATCAAAAAATCTTAAAGGTGTTCAGGCTCCACAATCTTCTTTTGTTATTCAACTTCTTTTTGTCGACGATTGTATGTTTTTTCTAAAGCCACTACCTTCTCATTCTAAGGTGGCAGATTTAATCACTAATGACTTTTAATGGAATCATGACTTGATCAAAAATCATTTTTCAGAAGATGAGTTCAATACTATTATTAACGTTCGTTTATCAAACCCTTATCAAAATGATTTTCTGGTTTGGTCACAAAATTTAATAGCAAATTCTTTGTAAAATTTGCTTATCATGTTGTTTTCCAAATTCTCAATCCAGATTTAGGGATTTCTCAAAAGTGTAGTTCAAGCAATAACCAAGACAATTTCTGGAACAAAGTTTGGTCTACCACAATTCTTTGTAAATCAAAAATATTCTTTTTGCGACTTATTAACAACGGTATTCCTACTAAAATTCGTCTGAATCGGAAAAGAATTGATTTACCTCTCAATTGCTGCTACTGCATCAATGAAAATGAATTTGTTTCTCACTTATTTCTCAACTTTCCTCGAACTAGGAAGATCATGTCATCTCCTCTTCTTGACTTGGACTTTCATTACACAAATCTACCATTTTCAGTTCAAATGATACAATTTTTTTTCAAATCAATCTAAGGAGAAGAAAGATCTATTATTGAATGTCCTATGGCTACTTTGGACTTCTAGAAATATTTTCATTTTTAATGTCCAGAAAAGAAAGATGAAGATTTGATTGTGGAGGCTATATCAGCAAAAGAAGTATTCTCAAATACTTACCTTTCACGGATTGTGCATGCATGAATCCAGTTGAGTGGAAACAAGCGAAGGGATCCTCCTCCTTCCGGTGAACTAAAAATAAACATTGACGTCGCCATCTATTCATCTCTTCGTAGATCTGCTGCTGGAGCTATCATCAGAAATCATAGAGGCGAATTTAAGTGTGGATTCTCATTTCAGATCCCTTCACGGAGAATTCGTTAATTGCATAAGCTTATGCTCTTCACTGTGCTTTGAAAAAGGCCTATAACCTTGGATTTAGACGATTAATCATTGAATTCGACTCACAGTTGCTGATTCGTAAGATTTGCAGAAGGAATGTGCGAGAGGAGGACGACAGATCGGAAGAGGAAAGACTATTCACTCTTTGTGTTGAGTCCGTTCGAGAACTTATGTGTAGTAAACCTAGTTTGTGCAAATAAGACATAAATACCCTCGCACACTCTTTAGCGCTGTTGGGCCTTAATGCTATGTGTGATATGTATTGGGCTATTATATGCCCTGGAGTTGTGTATGACGTTTGGGCTATGGACAAAGCCTTTATCTAAATAAAAACATGTTTTCTTTGCAAAAAAAGAAAAAAAAAATGATATCTAATTAGTAAGACTAGGCGGGAATTCCAATTCTTACAAAATATTTCATATCTCTCTAAATTTCTTTCCAAAAGAAGGGTAAAGACACTTCACCCCCTCTAGACACTTTTACATAAAGTAATTATACTTAGGGCTTGTTTGGAACCAGCTGAAAATCTCAATAATCAGCAAAAAATAATCTGGAAAAATATCCAGCTTAACTGAGAATCACAATCTGTTTAGTATGAGCTGAAATTGTAGATTACTAACTTGATCCATTTAACAAAATTTAAAGAGCTTCAAATTCAAGTATTTGAACACAACTATTTATAAATGAACTGTGATCATACTAATGTAAAAAATATATCAACATTAATTTTTTAGAGATTTTCAGCTGCATAATCCCCAATTTTGGAGATTCTACAATTGCACACAGATTATTTTAATCTGCAGATTATCAGATTGAAATTTGCATGCATAACAAATGGAATTGTTGAAAAGTGACCGATTTTTAATTAATTGGATTAAAATTATCGATACCAAACATGCACTAAATGACTATATAGGGCATTATACTAGATGACTATATTCTTTTCCCCTAAAGAAGGGTAAAATGACTATATACTTTTAAATACTTTTAAATACTGCCACGTGGACAATTGTAGAAAGATGACCGCTAAGTTTCACTATTTTTTCTCCACCTTTTAATTTCACATCTTATGTGTCAAAATGTGATTGTTAATTACTATTTATTTTAAGAAGTGTCTATAATCATATAAGCACTCGGAAACATCCACATAGGCGGTGAATTTAAATGATGAATAAAAGAGGGTGACGTTTAACATTTCCCTCGTAAAAAAAAAAAAAAAAAAAAAAAAAAAAAAAAAAACATTTTTTCTTATAAATATATCCATTAGTCTGATCACCTCTGATTTGGTCACCAGAGACCGGTTATGGCTACCAATTTCGAGCACTAGATTATTAGAGAAAAATAAAGTGCCCTGGTTGCAAGACGGCCACTGGTTTAGTTCCAAAAAAACACTCAGCAACTAAACATAGTGGTTTTTAGTTTAAGATTACAAAAAACCATAAAATCCAAAGAATGTAACATATGTTAAGATATGTCTAAGTAGTACAAGCTGAAGCAGTGACAAATTGAAAGGCTTTTCTGTTTTTCTATTGAGCCACACACGGAATATGTAGAACCAAGTCCAAAGTGATAAAGACACAACAAACAAGCTGGTTTATTAGGTAAAGTGAAAGCTTAGAGGTGTACCTTTCTCAATCTGTCTTCTCTACTAATACTGGTGGTAATTGGACGACAAATAACATCTTTTGTTGTCAATTTTTCTAGGGTTAATGTCATCTATACCCACTCATCAAGTTTTAGTCATCAAACCACAGTAGATTTCACCAACGGACATTTAACACCCGATCCCAATTCCCATAGTCATAGACACTGGGGCACTGGGTGTGTTTGGTTCTGTGATTATTCCTGAACTTTTTTAGCCGTTTTCAAAATCAGATGTTCATTTAGATTTAAATTATATTTTTCAATAATGGAATCCAACGAGAAATTATAGCGAACCTTCGTCTCGACTCTCGAAGGTGGAAGTCATATTTGTTTCTTTTACCTCTACTAGAGTATTGTCCGTGCCCGAGAGCACTATCCTTAAATTGGATAGTTTTTAAATTTAGGGGTACTTTTTTAAATGAATTTAGAGGTGTTATCTAAAAATTATATTTACAAATTTCGTGAAAAAATAAATAAAAAGAAAAGAAAAGAATAACTTCTAAATATGGGATGAGCAATACGTGAGAATTATTCACAACCTATCTCCTACTGGTATTAGTTAGAGATGTAGTTGAGAAAAACATCTCTTCTATTAGTTAGGGACTAGGGGATTGCCCGTGCCCGAGGGCAGTATCCCAAAAACACGTTTCACAGCCTATTGTAATGTCATAAATATAACGAGTATTTTCATCTACAAACATGGGCAAAAACGAAGACAATATAAATAATTGTATTAAATAATTAGGAACAAAGGAAGCCCCTTTTTAAAAATTATGATAAAAAGAGTGGGTAGTTGAATGGATAGTTGAGTAGTGGGTAGTTAGGTGGGTGGTAGGTGAGATCTAAGGCTGTGGTTAATTCATCTAACGGTCTAAAAGACATTTTAAAGTCAACCGTCCTAATTTATAATATAGATGTCCAAAGAGAGTGGGTAGTTAAGAATGTCCAAGGAGAGTGGATAGTTAGAAAATGTAATAAGTAGGTGAGATCTAATGGTGGTGATGGGGTTGAGTTAATCTAAGGGTTGTAAAATCATAGTTAGTTAAACCATGCTATTTTATAATATAGATTGTTGATGGCAGTAACCAGCATTGCGATGGACGAATATAATTTTCTGTATATACGTTGGGGTCTTATTGCAAATAATGCTTTGTTAGCTGTAGGTTGACAGCTGTCTTCTTTTGATTGGTTTAGAGATTTTTGGGTTGTTAGAAATGTTTTCTGATCAGACTTTAGCTAATCAATTTGTATTCTTCTTTTGAGAGATTTTTCCCTTCATTGAGTTGAATCTGAGAAATGAAGATTTCTTCTTCTTCAATCTGTGTTTCTCTTATGTTTCTTTGTTCGGGTGATTTCTGATAGATTTTTTGTTTTTAATTGTCTTCAAGATGGGTGTACTAAAATTTGAAAAATCAAAACTTTCTTGTGTGGCAACATAAACTGTAAAAGACACAAAACCACCTATTCAGTCATATTAAAAACTAAAACACCCCTCTCAAGTTGGATTATGCACATTTTGCATACCCAACTTGGATACAAGAAATTTAAAAACTGGAGAAGGAAGAGGTTTTGTCAATAAGTCTGCCAATTGATGAGAGGAAGGGACAAATACCAATTTGAGAGCTCCTTGTGTCACCAAATCTCTCACTATGTGAACATCCATCTCAATATGCTTTGTGCGTTCATGATAAACAGGATTCTCAGCAATTTGAATAGAAGAATTGCTATCACTGTAAATCACAGGAGCTTAGGGAAGAGTCATGTGAAGATATGCTAGAAGAAATAAGAACCACTGTATTTCACAAGAGGTTGCAGCCAAACCTCTGTACTCTGCTTCAGCTGAAGATCTAGACACAACCTTTTGTTTCTTTGCTTTCCAAGAAACCGGAGCATCCCCCAAATATATTAGAAAACCACTGGTGGATCTCCTGGTGTCAATACAACCTCCCCAGTCTAAATCTGAATAAGATTTGAGAACCAGTGAATTCTTGGAAGGAAAGAATAAGCCTTGACCAACATTACCCTGAAGGTATCTTAAAACATGATGCAAAGCTTTCATATGTTCCATAGAGGGCTGAGACACATATTGAGAAAGCTTGTGCACAGAAAAACAGAGATCAGGTCTTGAACTACACAAATAAAGCAGCTTTCCCACTAAACTTCTGTAAAGAACACTATCTTGAGCTGACAAATAGTTATCTGAATATTTCTGCAGTTTCAAATTGGCCTCCATTGGTGTTGACACTGGTTTACATTGAGCATAACCACTGTATTGCAAGATCTCAAGAGCAAATTTTCTCTGACAAATTGAGAGCTCAGTATCATTTCTGGCTATCTCAAAACCAAGAAAGAACTAAAGAAATCCAAGATCTTTGAGTTGAAATTGAGCATTCAAAATCTCTTTCAGATGCTGCAATGTGTCAATATTTGTTCCAGCCAACACAATATCATCAACATAGATTAATAACACTGTAAAGGAATCTTTCTGCTGAAGCACAAAAAGAGTATAATCTGCCTTGCTTTGATGAAAACCAAGACCAATCAAGGCATCTGTTATCTTGCTATACCATTGTCTAGAGGCTTGTTTTAAGCCATATAAATACTTTTTAAGCCTACACACCAAAGTGCCATTTTCATGGAAAGACAACAAACTTGGTTTATATCCTTGAGGAAATGCCATATAAACTTCTTCTAACAAGTCTCCATGCAAGAAAGCATTATTGACATCTAATTGTATAAGATGCCAATTATTCATAGAAGCTATAGCAAGCAAACATTTTAAAGTTCGCAATTTAGCCACTGGAGAAAAAGTATATGTGTAGTCAATACCTTTTGTTTGAGAATAACCTTTTGCTACCAACCTTGCTTTGAATCCTTCTATACTCCCATCTGATTTGTGTTTAATTCTGTAAACCCATCTACAGCCAACAACATCATGTCCAGGTGGCAAAGTAACAATGTCCCAAGTCTGATTAGCTTCCAAGGCAGAAATTTCTAATTGCATAGCTTCAATCCATCTTGGATCCTTAGATGCTTCATGAAAAGTTTTAGGTTCACTAACACTAGCAATCTGAGCAACATAATGTTGATAAGCAGGACTAAAAGCAGCATGAGCATTATTCCCAGATTTCAAATTTGGTGCAGTAACAACAAAGTCCTTGAAATGAGAGGGTTGTCTGATGTTTCTAGCTGGTCTAGAAGCAATGCTAGGTGGCACAATGATGGATGGCACAACATTTTCTGATAAAACATCATGTGTTTGTACTACATTGTCTGACAAAACATCATGTGTTTGTGATTCTTCTGCAAATACAACATCTAAAGCTGAAGTGCTTGGTGGAAGAGAAGATGATGTAGGTGCATCTAGATCAGGAGAGCTCAAAGGCAAAGCAGAATCATTAAATAAAAATTCATGTGAAGAATTTTCTGAAGAGAAAGGGTAAATGTGTTCATGAAAAACAACATTTCTGAAGACAGTAATAGAACCACTTTGAAAATTGTAAACTTTGTACCCCTTGATGCCATAGACATATCCCAAGAAAACACACTCATCAGCTCTTGCTTCAAACTTAGTTCTGCCATGTTTTAAAGTAAACACAAAACATAGACATCCAAAGGATTTAAGAAGAGAGTAGGTTGGGGCATCTTTAAAAAGAACTTGATATGGAGATTTGTGCTGAAGAAATTTAGTGGGCAATCTATTTATAAGGTAGGTTGCTGTCATTACGCAGTCCCCCCAAAACTTCAAAGGAAGATTAGACTGAAATCTCAAAGCTCTGGCCACATTGAGCAGATGCTGATGTTTTCTCTCCACAACAGAGTTTTGTTCTGGGGTTTCAATACAGCCATATTGATGCACAATGCCATGTGTAGCCAGATACTCATTTAGTTTGAGCTCAGGTGCCTGATCACTTGTTATTGTCAAGACATGAGTCTTGAACTGAGTAACCACCATTGTACAAAAATTCTGTAAGACCTGAGTGGCATCTGATTTATTAATCATGAGAAAGACCCATGTCATTCTAGAGTGGTCTTCTACAATGGTAAGAAAATACTTATGACCATCATAAGTTGGAGTTCTATATGGTCCCCAGGTGTCCACATGAATAAGCTGAAAAAGGGAACTTGATACATGTCCAGAAGAAGGAAAAGACAATTTTCTTTGTTTGGCTTGAGGACAAATATCACAGAGAGTATTAGAAATGTGACCATGACCAAGGTGATTGAGCAAAAATTTAAGTTTAGCATCAGAGGGATGTCCAAATCTGTGATGCCAAAGAGAGAAAAGATCTTGTGATGAAGATGATGTGGATAAAGAAATTGAAGGTGGGGAAAAGAGATAGAGACCATCCTTTTTGGAACCATACCCCAAAACTGTAGAAGAATTTTTTTGTTTAATAGTACAACCTGATGCTTCACAAACAAACTCACAATCATGAGATTGACTTAATTGTGACATAGAGAGCAAATTGAATTGAAAAGTGGGGATATGAAGTACTTTATCCAAAATCAAAGAAGGAGATAACTGAACCACACCAATATGAGTCACAGTGACACACTTGCCATTAGGTAAATGGACAAATGTGTTAACTGCAGGAGTATAAGAGGCAAAAGGGATAAATCATGGCACATGTGATCAGTTTCACCACTGTCAATGATCCATGAATTAGACAAGGAATTGTTAACCATGCTTCCTGAATGGAAAGAGAAAGAATTGAGTATACTTGCCATAAAGGAGTACTGAGATCCTGCCCCTTTTGAAAAGGAATAATGATCAAGAGGATTGTCAGGTGATGAGCTACCAGGAACAGTAGAAGAAGAAGAATGAGGTGAAGTAGGCCTCATTTTTTTATTATTAATGTATTGTAAAACTTGCTCACATTGAGAATTAGTGAGATGATTTACAGAAGAAGTAGAAGTTGGGTAGAAGAGGTGGTTTGATGTGCTTGTGAGATATAAGAACCAGAATTGGACTGCTTATTAAAACCTGTACCTCCTGTACCTCCATTCTTGCCTTTGAACCCTGGTGGATAGCCTACCAGCTTCCAGCACTTTTCTTTAATGTGGCCAGTACCACCCCAATGATAAAAAATAGGTTTAGGCCTATTACCAAATCTCCCAGAAGCAATGTTGGCATGAGAGGCATAATCATGAGAAGTGTCCACATAGGAATGCATAGCCATTTGAGGAGATAGAGAACCAGAACCAGAACTGATCTCTCTTTGTTTCTCTTGTTACAGAACTTGAGAAAACACCTTATTCATAAAAGGGAGAGGTTCAGTAAGTAAAATTTGTTCTCTAACAGTTGTATAACCATCATTAAGACCCATAAGAAATTGCATAACCAAGTCTTCTTGTTGCTGAAGCTGAAGTTTAGATAACACATGACAATGGCAGAAAACACATTCCCTACAAGAACAAAAAGCAAGAACTCTATGATTGCTCATTTCATCCCAAAGAGATCTAAATTTGGTGAAGTATTGTGTAACAGTCATGACATCTTGCTTGAGATTAGCTAAAGCCTTGCGTAATTGGAAAATACGAGGTCTATTTTTCTGAGAAAAACGTTCTAACAAATCCTTCCACATATCATGAGAAGAGGCAGAATACACAATACTAGATGCAATCTCTTTAGAAACAGAATTCAAAATCCATGATATCACCATAGAATCACAACGACGCCATATCAGAAAATAGAATCAGACGGAGAAGGAGAAGGTAACAAACCAAAGACAAAATCGAGCTTGTTCTTCGCTTCTAGGGCTAAACTCATGGATCAAAACCATGTGTTGAAATTATCGCCAGTTAACAACTGAGAGACCAAATTGATACCTGGATTGTCTGCATTTGTGAGATAATATGGAGAAGACGAGTCAATCGCCATCGAAGAAACATCAGAAGTCGCTGGAGTGCGAGAATTATCGGTCGACATAATCGAAACCCTAGAAATTGAGAAATTGGGAACGACGAATCAAATATCTGAGATCGCTGAGAGCGTGTTGCTCTGATACCATATCAGAAATCACCCGAACAAAGAAACATAAGAGAAACACAGATTGAAGAAGAAGAAATCTTCATTTCTCAGATTCAACTCAATGAAGGGAAAAATTTCGCAAAAGAAGAATACAAATTGATCAGCTAAAGTCTGATCAGAAAACATTTCTAACAACCCAAAAACCTCTAAAACAATCAAAAGAAGACAGCTGTCAACCTACAGCTAACAAAGCATTATTTGCAATAAGACCCCAACATAAACTGTAAAAGACACAAAACCACCTATTCAGTCATATTAAAAACTAAAAAAATCAGTGATAAAGCTGAGAAGCAAGCACACTCACTGTACAATAAATTAAGCATTTAGCCTATTACTCCATCAGATTAGCCCTATCACATGTCCTCATTATTTTATTTTTGATTAAAACATGTCCTTATTGCTCAAAGATAAATAACACGTGAAGCATCTCAGCTATGCCAGTAAGGCAGTAACACAAAAACACCCATTACCGTTCATGGCAATTTATTCAATAATGTTACTTTGCATTGGTCCACACTCGGAAGTGAATCTTTAGAAAAAGTTAAACTGTACTAATTTTTTCATCAAAATGGGATTTTACTACGATAGTGTATATTTATTTTCCGCATCATGCTTTTGAGAATGATCATATTATATCAAAAGATTCCTGGAATTTCAAGGTCCTTTGCTATCTCTAAATACGTGTGGGGAGCTCCAAAATTGCTGCAAGATCTGTGTTAAGTTTGGTGAATATTATAAAACTTTGTGGGTGAGGGTGAGGGTAATTAAGCTCACAACGGCTGCGGCTAGTTTTAAAATGCCTCCAATATGTAGGTTAGACCGGAGCTCGGTTAGCACCTCCAATGGAGCTATGTCGGCCTTGAGGAGCGTGTAATTGACGCTAAAGCAGAGAGAAGGCGGGCTTTGCCAGGTTGTGCAAAAGCTCTGGCCAGGTAGGAAGGTGGGTGGGTGATTATAAGTTGAGGTGTAAGAGCATCTCCAATGGTAAAACGACAAATTAGCTAAATTATAACTAGTATAAATTTTAACTAAATGAACTATTTAGTGTTTGCTCCAATGGTGTCATGTATTTTACATATCTTGTAGGTATGAAATTATAAAAATATTTATTTATTAAATTAAAGTAGGAGAGAGATAGACACAAAAAGTTTAACTTCCTACTTTCTAGCTAGCTACTAGTAGAGAGCGGGATACATAATATGTAAAGTATTGAGTCATTTAACTAGTCCATTGGAGCTTGTTATTTCTTCTAATTATGTAAATTATAACTAAACTAACTTTTTAACCTAACCATTGGAGATGCTCTAACTAGTTTATTGATTGAGTAGCTAAATGCTAATTTCTTCATTCTAACTTGATTACAAAATATTAGAAAATGTACAAAACAAATGTTCTATTTCTTTGTGCAAAATTTATATTTCTATGACATTGTAATTTACCGATGTTTCCTTATCATTCAGGTTTTGAGAAAAGATTAGTGCCATACTTTAGGTATATGTAATTAAAATACAGACTAAAAAAAATCTCAAAAAAGAAGAAGAAGGAAAACTAAACCGGTGCGAGTTGGGGTGGGAGGTTTGCATACAGGCTAGGGTAGAGGGGGCAAGGCCGAGTTTGATAATCCGAAAGAAAATCATATATGGGCGGTCCCGGCCCTATTTGAGGGGGTTGGGGCCGGGATGGGTCAGGGAACATGGTATCAACCCGGGCTGCCCTAAAAGTTACTCAGCCCGGCCCCAGACCGCCCCCAACCCCTAATCCTGGCCCCCAACCAGGACCCGTTACACTGTGACCCTCTCAAGCCCGTCCCAGCCCGTGCCCTTCTGGGCCGGTTCAAGCCCCTCAAAATGGCACTTCATTAATTTTTTATTGATTAATAAAATTAAAAGTATTATTTTTAATATATTAATAATATACTCACCTGGCCTGGGCCGGGAGGGGTCCAAAATATCTCCTTTTTGACCCGGCTTGTAAGGGCATCTCCAACCCCATGGGGGGATGGGGAGGGGGAAGGGGGAAATCGTATAAAAGTACGGTTCTTGTCCAACCCCATGGGGGGAGGGGGTGGTATGGGGATAAATTTTGCCTTGGGTGAGGGATGGTTAGGGGGGATTTCCCCATGGACATCCCCACCCCCTCCCTCTACATGGAATGATTAATTAATTGAATATTTGATAATTTTAATTAGACATACTAATATTTTATGATTATATTATATATTATATTATTATGATTAATAAATTTTATTTTTTATTATTTTATAAAATTAATAATGTATTCACGATTGTTGGAAAGTATATTTATGAAAAGTCATCGTTATCTTATTTTTTTGAAATTTAATAAAACTTATTTTCTATACTGTTAACAATTATAATTTCAATAATTAAAAAAACACGGTTAAAAGCGTCAAATTTACTCAATGATAACGATACAAAATATAGCATTTAGATACAAAGCAAATGACGTCACTCATAATTTTTCCCTTGTGCATTCCAAACATGTCCAACTCGTTGCATTTTTGTATTAGTGTTTAATTTTGTTTCTTGTAATAAAGACTTTTTTGTACTTGTAATCGTTATTATTATTAGTATTAATATCATTGTTATTATTATTATTAACATATATTTTTTGTGTATGTGTGTGTGTGTGTGTATATTGGTAAACAATTTTGCATTTACTTTTTTTGGTATAAATAATTCATTTTTAAATCATTAAATATATAATATAAATTAATTTTTTGGGTGGGGGGAAGAAATGGGTTGGAGACGATTAGTAGTTTGGCGGGAGGGAAGGGGAAGGGGAGGGGGAGGGGGAGGGGGAAAATGGTGGGCCCATGGGGGGAGGGGGAGGGGGAGGGGGAGGTGAGGGGAGGGGGAAAAAGCCATGGGTTGGAGATGCTCTAACAAGAAATGAGATTGGAGGGAAAATCCAATCTAAATCTTTGAGAGAAAATAAATTGATGATATCAATTAATTACAATCACTACTGATATACCACTCAACTAACTAATTACCAATAACTAGCTTTTAGCACTGAGCTCTGCACTATTTGCATATTGACCCTAAGATATCCAACTTATCCTTATTTGCAACAGGCCCTCTTAAGTTGAATCATATACATTCCCATTTTAGCAAGCAAAAAATGAAAAGGACCATGAGCTAAGAGCTTTGTCAAAATGTCAGCCAATTGATGCTTGGATTCAATGTGCAGCAACTTCAGCTTTCCCTCTTGAATCTTGTCTCTTATTAGATGGCAATGTATCTCAATATGCTTAGTTCTCTCATGGAAAACTGGATTGTTAGCAATGTAGTTTGCATATTTGCTTTCACAAAATACCACTGGAGAGTTCTTCAAAGAAACCTTGAGATCTTGAAGCAAGTACTGAATCCATTGTAGCTCACAAGTGAGTGAGGAAATACTTCTGTATACAGCCTCTGCAGAACTCTTTACAATCACACCCTGCTTCTTGGATTTCTATGAGATGAGTGAAGAACCTAGATAAACCAAGAACCCTGAAGTTAATCTTCTGCGTCTAAACATGCATCCCAATTACCATCATGAAATGCCTTAACTGTCAATTCAGTTTTTGCAGAGAAGAATAAGCCTCGAGCATAAGTGTTCTTCAGATATCTCAGCACTTTATGAGCTTCATGAAGGTGCAGGATTCTAGGAAATGACAGAAATTGAGATAGCTTATGAACAACATAGCATAAGTCTAGTCTTGTGTTGCATAGATACAACAATCTGCCTACAAGTCTTCTGTATGAGAAAACATCTTCTTGTGAAAGTTCTTGGCCATCTACTGCACTGAGTTTGAAATTTATATCCATGGGAGTGGAAGAAGGCTAGTAAAGTCAGAGTCTTTTAGAATATCCAATGCACATTTCTATTGACATAACACAATTTCATTCTTCATTTCTGATAGCCTCAAAGCCTAGGAAGAAACTGAGGTTGCCCAAATCCTTGAGTTCAAAAACATCATTAAATTTCTTCTTTATGCATTGAAGCATCACCATACCATCACCAACTAGAACTATATCATCCACATAGAGCAACATTGCAGCAAAATGGGAGCCTTGAGTCATAGTGAGGAGAGAATAATCAGCTTTAGACTGTGAGAAACCCATGCCAATAATGGTGTTTGAGAATTTGTTGAACCACTACCTAGATTCTTATTTAAGCCCATACAAGGATTTATTGAGTTTACAAACTACTGGTTGCTAAGAAGAATTCTGCAAATCCAAAGGTAATGTAGCACCATGAGGAACATCCATGTAGACATCTTTAATTAAAGCACCATGCACGAATGCATTATTGACATCCATCTGGAGTAAATGCCAGTTTCTATAGATGCTACACCCAATAGACATTTGACTATAGTAATTTTGGCAATAGAAGAAAAAGTGTCACTGTAGTCTAGTCCTTCTGTCCTTCTGTACGTGTATATCCCTTGGGATCTTGCCTTGTGTCTCTCAGTTGTCCCATCTGACATGTACTTAGTTATGTAAACCCATCTGCATCCCACATTGGTGTGCCCTCGGGCAAAAATAGTAAATTCCCATGTATGATTATGTTCTAAATCTTGTAGTTCTGCATCCATTGCTTGTCTCCACTCAGAAAAAGTGACTGATTCTGAGTAAGTTGATGGCTTAGTGGTTGCGGTTAGAGCAGCTAGAATGGGTAATTGGGTGTGGTGAACTGTGTCATATGCTAGATACATTGAAATATCTTGGGAAAGGTGAGAAGTAATGCTAGCACATGATTTTTGCATGTGTTTAATATGGGGAGGAACGCTGTAATCTTGGAAATGGTTGGGTAGTTTTGTAATTCTGGTTGATTTCCTAAGTGGTGGGGGTGATGGTAATTGTGGTGGTGATGGTGGTAAAGGTGCATGAGGTGTGGTGGTGATGGTGGTGGTGTTTGTAATGGTGGTGTTGGTAGTGAAGGTATGTGTGGAGGTGTTGGTATACCATGGGTTATGCAAGAGGGATTGGACATATTTGATGATTCAAAACGAATCATCATGATTAAGAAGAGGAAGGCATAAATCATAAATGTATTTGGAAGAAAGAGCACTTTTGTTAGGAAAATGTGTTCATAAAATATGACATTTCGAGAAATAATGAATGTATGAGATGCAATGTCATACAATTTGTATCCCTTGATGCCAAAAGGGTAACAAAAAAATATACACTCAGTTGCTCTTGGAGAGAATTTTGTTCTACCATGAACAAGAGTAGAAGCAAAACAGAAACACCCAAAAACTTTAAGGTGATCATGAGTGGGCATGACTTTATGAAGAACTTCATAAGGTGTCTTTCCGTTCAAAATAGAAGTGGGGGTTCTATTAATAAGGTAGGCAGAAGTGGGAACACACTCTCCCCACAAAGAGATAGGTGCATTAGACTGAAATCTAAGAGATCTGTACATATTTAAAAGGTGCCGATGTTCCCTTTCAACAGTGGAATTTTGTTCAGGAGCTTCTACACATGAAAGTTGATGCATGATGCCTTTAGAGGCAAAGAATGTGATCAAATCAAACTCAGGGGCTTGATCTAATCTAATGATCTTGACAATATCATTGAATTGAGTGTGCACAAGATTGCAAAAGGCTGGTATTAAAGAAATTGCATCACTTTTGGCTTTTATAAGATAGATTGAAAAATCATCAATAATAGTCAAAAAATTCTTGTAACCACATGAGGTGGGGCTTTGTAAGGACCCCAGGTGTCTATGTGTATTAAATGGAATGCTTCTATAGTGGAAGATGAAGAAATGGGAAATGGAAGCTTTCTTTGTTTAGTCAAGTGACAAACATCACAGCAAGAATTGTTGTCATTACAATTTTTCAAAGAAGGAAATATAGAGAACAAATCTGACTCATGCAATTGTCCAAATCTATTATGCCACAAATTTTTATTTTCTAAAAGAGAAAAATAGGATGAGGATGATCAAGCAACAGCTGAAACATTGTTGTCATGAGACAATTGCACAGCAGCATGAGAATACAAGACATATAGTCATCTTTTCTTGTGCCCTTTAGCAAGAATGTAACCTTTAGTAAGGTCCTGATAACACAAGAGTCATGTAAACAAGATCTGCTCCTATAACTGGTTATCAACCACAAATCAATGCCTTCAATGCTAGTCTTCTTGGTCCAACACCTAGCATCAATCCAAATTATTGATTAACTGACTCTGGTGCAAACAATCATATGACTGCTGAATTCAGTAACCTCTCTCTGGCCTCTCCTTATTATGATAATGACAAGGTTTCTATTGGAAATGGAAACACTCTTCCCATATCTCATTCCGGTACAGCCATTATCAACACTCCTTCTCATTCTTTACTTTACATAACACTTTACATGTCCCAAATCTTTCAACAAACCTTATTTCTGTTTATCAACTTTGTAAGCAACATAATTGCTTCTTCTACTTTGATGCTGATAAATTTTGTATTCGGGAAAAACTTCAGGGCACAATCCTCTACCAAGGATTGAGTGAACATGTTCTATACCCTATACACACACAACCCTTCTCTACAGCTCATCAAGACAAAGATACAAAACAAGCTCATTTAGGAAAAACAGTGAAGTCTCCACTCTGGCATGCTAGACTGGGACACCCTTCTGAAGACATTTTAAGACTTATATTTATTTCTTCTTCACATATGTGTAAAGACCTTAAAGTTTCTGATATTTCTTCTCAGTCTGTTTGTGAACATTGCTTGCTGGGTAAAATGACTAAACTGCCTTACAAGTATTCAACTACACACACTAAAGCACCTCTTGATCTTCTTCAAAGTGATGTTTGGGGACCTCCAACTGTGAAATCTTATCATGGATATAGATTCTATGTGTTATTTGCGGATGATTATTCTAAGTTTGCCTGGATTTTCCCTTTGCATCATAAGTCAGAAGTTGCTATGGTCTTTCCAAAATTCAAATTGAAATTGAAAAACAATTAAACACCTCATTAAAATTTTGAGATCTGATGGAGGTGGTGAATACATGTCTTATACCTTTCAAACTTTTTTACATTCACAAGGAATTGTTCATCAAAAATCATGTCCTTACACACCACAACAAAATGGTGTAGCTGAAAGAAAACACATGCACATAGTAGCAACTGCTGTAACACTTCTTGTTCATGCCAAACTACCTACACATTTTTGGTATCGTGCTTTTAGTACTGCTGTTTACTTGATTAACTATATGCCAAGTAAAAACACTCAAAAAAAATCTCCTTGGGAGTTGATTTACAATACCAAACCTGATTACAATAAACTTAAAGTTTTTGGATGTGCTTGTTATCCTTACTTGAGACATTACAACAACTCCAAATTAGATCCAAAAACTAAACAATGTGTGTTTCTTGGTTATGCTCATAATTATAAAGGGTATGTTTGCTTTGATAAAGACTCTCACAAGTTCTTTATCAGTAGAGATGCTATATTTGATGAGCATACTTTTCCTTTTGATAAAAGTTGTTCAAATTCAGTATCTGATAATTCAAGTTCTTCTGATAAATTTCACATTGGTGACATTCTCATCTCTTTTCCATTTGATTACTTGCCTTCTGCAAATGTACAATCTCCTCACATTGTTAATGATGGTCATGTTTTAGATATTTCTGATGAGAACAATGCTACACAAGATCAAAGGCCACAATCTGAACGTGATACTACCATGATCTTTCCCAATACCACTAATGAGAACAGATCACAACACACTGATGAGAACAGACAATACACATCTGCTGGAGACTCTCAGACTCAGGATGTCCCTCTCACACAGTCTCAGCAGCCTACTTCACATGATGATCACAATACTTATGATCAACCCACAAACAGTACTGGCATGGAAGACACTGATTTAGAAAGGTCTGATCCAGCTGGGAGTCACCCCATGCAGACAAGAAGCAAGTCTGTAATATTTAAGAAAAAGACCTTTGGGTTCAATGCTATATCTGGTAACTCTGATATCTCTCCTTTCTTAAATGATCCAACTTGTTTCACAGAGGCTAGAAAACACTCTCAGTGGCTACAAGCTATGACTGAAGAGTTCTCTAGCCTCACACAAAAAAATACTTGGACTTTAGTTCCAAGGCCCTACAATTCAAATATTTTAGGGAGCAAATGGGGTTTTAGAACCAAATATAACCCTGATGGTTCAATTTCTAGACATAAAGCCAGACTAGTGGCTAAGGGTTTTAGTCAAACCCCTGGAATTGACTTTGAAGAAACATTTAGCCCTGTGGTGAAACATGCTACTGTTAGAACAATTTTGTCTTTAGCTGACACTTTTAATTGGCGTCTTCATCAATTGGATGTCAAAAATACCTTTCTCCATGGATATCTCAAAGAAACTGTTTATATGCAACAACCTCCTGGATTTAAAAATCCTCAATTTCCTCATCATGTTTGCACACTTAACAAAGCCATATATGGACTCAAACAAGCTCCTAGATCTTGGTTTGAGAGATTTACAGAGTTTATTTTGTCACTTGGATTCACTCAATCTAAAGCTGACACCTCCGTGTTTGTAAGACACAATTCAAATCCCTCCACCATCACTGTTTTACTCTTATATGTAGATGACATTATTTTGACTGGAAATGGTCCCGTTTACATTACTCATCTTATCTCTAAGTTAAAATGTGAATTCAACATGAATGATCTGGGTCCTTTGACTTATTTTCTGGGATTGAAAATTGACGGAAACGAAAAAGTAATATTTGTTCATCAATCTAAATATGTCAATGATTTGCTCACTAGATTTAATATGCATCATTGTACTCCTTGTCATACACCTACCATTTCTAGAATAAAATACACATTCAATGATGGTGAACTGTTACCTGATCCTACACCATTTCGACAACTGCTTGGTGCACTTCAATACTTGATTTTCACTAGACCTGATATATGTTTTGTTGTGTACTATTTGTATCAATTTATGCATTGTCCTACTACACAACACATGTTAGGTGAAAAAAGAATTCTTAGATATCTAAGAGGTACCACAAATGATGGAATTCTCTACAAGCACAGTGAATTAAATTTATGTGCTTTCTCTGATGCAGATTGGGCTGGTAACCCATCTGATAGAAGAAGCACTACTGGTTTTGTCTTATTTCTGGGCAACAACCCAATTCACTGGGCTGCAAAAAAACAGCCAATTGTGTCTAGATCTTCATCTGAGGCAGAGTATAGAGCTTTGGCAACAACTGCTGCAGAAATCACTTGGTTTCAATATCTGTTTCAAGACTTGCATACTTTTTTAAAACAGCCTCCACTTCTATTTTGTGACAATGAATCTGCAATTCACATGACTGCAAATCCTATTATGCATTCAAAAACCAAACATATAGAATTAGATTATCATTTCATTAGAGAAAAAGTGTTAAGAAAACAGTTACTGTTTGAATTTGTTTTATTCACCAAAGGGCTTGCTGCTGCTGCTTTTGGATATTTGAAGTCCAAGTTAATGGTCTCACCATCACCATTAACTTGAGGGAGGGTATTAGCATAATTGGTCAAGTCAAGAACAAGTTTCAACTCAAATGAAGAAATGAAGTCAAAATTGTGCAAGACAAATCTCAAAGAAGAAGCTGTTACACAAACAAATCAAAACCAAGACAAAAGGGGTCTTTTTTGCCTTTTCCCAGAAGTTCTCTTGTTATTGAAATCCCCTCTTGTGCCTTTTCTGTCATTTGCAAAAGGTTTGTGTAATGTTTGATAATTGTCAAAGTTGTTTGCTATTCAGGCCAACCTTTTTGGGCCTTAGTATAATTTCTCACAAGTTGTAGACGGCTGTGATTGAGTTTTGTGATCCAACGATCTGAAATAAGATAGTTGGTGTACTGGCGTATAAAACCACCATTTGTGGCTTTAGGGTTTATCATCTTTTTCTTCAAGAAAACGAAGCGAAGCTCTGTCAAATTGTTTCCAGAAATTCAATGAAATTGTTCTTCCCTTGTTTTGTTTGATTTCCTCTTTTCTGGAATCGTTTGATTCCTTTCAGAGGGCCCCCAAATAATTTATTCACATGTTTTATCTTGCATATTTTATTTTTACAAGAAAAAAACATTTCTCCTCTGTCTGAACCAATCCCCGTTTCTTACTTTTATAGATGTAAATGTATTAATTTAATCATCATATTCAAACTATTTACAGTGAATATAACAAAAAATCATATGTACAACTACTAATATATTCTTAGTTTTTTAATGAAGTTGGGGCCCCAAATTTGTGGGGGCCTTAGGCGGCTACCTCAACCGCCTAGTGGTAGAGACGTCGTGGTAGCGGTTGCTGCTTGCTGCTCGTAGCTATTGTTGCGTGTTTCTGATTAATCCTTGTTCCTTTCGGCTGCTAGTAATGTTCTATTGCTAGTAATGTTCGCGTTGTTGAGAAATTGAGTGTAATATATTGATTTTTGTGTTAAAATTGTTGTATTGAACGCAAAATTTATGACTTCTCTTAGCCAATAGACTGCGGATTCAATTGATTTGGATAGTAGTTTCAATAGTTTGTATGTCCAATAAATTAGATTTTCATTTTTATTTTCTTTTTTCAAGTTCATAGTAACCAAACAGGAAAAAGAAAATTGTTGTATCTATATTATAAAATAGCAGGGTTTAACTAACTTTTGATTTTTTAACCGTTAGATTAAATCAACCCTATCCCCACCATTAGATCTCACATACTTATTACATCTCTAACTACCCACTCTCCTTGGACATCCCTAACTACTACCCACTCTCCTTGGACATCCTTAAGTAATAGGAGAGAGGTTTTTCTCAACTACATCCCTAACTAATAGGAGATAGGTTGTGAGTGATTTCCATGTCCATTATAATGCTCATCCCATATTTGTAAGTTGTTCTTTTTTTCCCACCAAATTTGGAAATATAATTTTTGGTTAACACCTCTAAATTCATTTAAAAAAACAGCTATAAATTCAAAAACTATCCAATTTAGGGTAGTGCCCTCGAGCACGGCATTACTCTAGTTTTCTTTTCATTTTGCAAGAACCACCAAACAGATGAAGGAAAACAGTTTTCTTTTCCGTTTCATTTCTTTTCCTTTCTCTTTACTTTCCTTTTCATTTTCTAAATTTATTAACTGATAAGATATAAAAAAAGACAACTACATATTTGTCTCTCCCTTTGCATAGTTCCTTGTATCAGGTGGCACTTCCTTCAGCTATTATTACAGCACATCATTTTTTATGTCTTTCTGGAGAAGAAACTTGACCAACTCATTGGTGTATCGGTCCTGCAACTCCGTGTCCCCAGCGACAACCGAAGCTTCTTTAGCGCGATCTCTCAACCTTTCTCCTTCTTCTCCACACCCCATGGCTTGTTTCAAACACTTCGCTATATTCTCCCCACTAAACGACCCGTCCATTTCGTTTCTCTCCACTTCAATAGCCAAACCTTTCTCCACCATCAAACTCGCGTTCAAACTCTCGTCGTTCACAAAGGGAAGAACGACGAGAGAATGCCCAAACAGCAATCCTTCAATCAATGAACTCCACCCGCAGTGACACAAGTAACCCCCGATCCCAGGGTGCGCTAAAATCTCCATCTGCGGCGACCATCCGAACCACACCCTCCCTCGGTTGACCGTCCGGTCAACGAACCCCGGGGGTAGAGCACTTCCCCAAGTATCCTTCCTTAGTACTAGAAGAAACGGCTGTTCTGATTCTTCTAATCCTTGAGCTATTTCGCGAATTTGGTTATTTTTCGGGACATATTCGCTACCAAACGCGACAAAGACTACAGATCTAGGTTTCTGCTCGTCCAGCCAAGCGAATATTTTAGCCCAGTCTTTGTCGTTACTGTCTACAGGCTGTGTGGTTGTGGTGACTTCTGACTGATGAGGTTTTTCTGGAGGAAGAAACCCCACGGGAATAACAGGCTTGGTACCGCTAAACATCTTGGCCAATAAACCAAGGTAGTCGCCTTCAATCTCACGACAACTGCGTATTGCGACAGCGTCGCAGTGGTCTAGGATTTTAATCGCTCGCAAGGCGAAAACCGGTGATGTGGACACGTCATCCGTGATGGCGACATATCGTGGTAAAGCGCCGACTACGTCGAAAAGACGGAAGGCCACTCTAGAGGGGAAAGTCACGTGGCGTGGCGGCGTAATCAGGTCCTCTAGTTTGAGGTTATAACGTTCGCCGTTGCGACTACGGACGGTATGAAGCAGTGAAGTACAGAAGAAACTATAAGCAGCGGAGAATGTTTGAAAGAACATGAGTTTGACGGAACATTCCTGGGCTACCTCAGTGGCCCAGTAAGGATGCATGTCAACAATGAGCCAGTCTGGTGAGTTATCTATCACAAACTGTTTCACAGGCTCTTTGAGGAGGTCGTATGCTCTAACCAAGTCGTTGTTTCTTTCGTTAGGGATGTCTGAGCTGGCCTCGGCGCCTTCGGGTAGAGGGTTTTCAGGTAACGTTGGCATAGGAAACTTGACGAAATTGATGTTGGACGACGAATTTGGGGGTAGTTTGGGGAGTCTATCGATGTTTCCTGATGTTGCGATGTAGTGGACGTGTACGCCGGCTTTGCCTAAGGCTCGTGCGAGGTGGTAGAACGGCATCAAGTGGCCGAAGGTTGGACCGGGAAGAAGAACCACCTTCATCTTTCCGTTCTGTAATGTTTTTTCTCGACTCCCTAAGATAAGGAGAGACAGAATTTACTTATATAGTGATAAATATTACGACTAAAGTTGTCTGAGAGCCTGATGATTTGTTGCGTATTCAACAGCAGTTAATATCAAAATAGCTAGCAAGTTTTAGCAAGTGGAGCTTCAGTAAGTGATGTCGATATCAGTTTTGAGCATATTTTTAAGTGATTTCGTGGAAGCAAAAAAGAAAAAAGAAACTATGGTAAACAACCACATATGAACAACCACATATGACTGAAGTGGTACATAAACCTTAGTTAATGTAAGATAGCACAGAGGGGAGAATATCGATAGTTTTGAGAAAGTGATAATTTTTTTCCATTTCCAGTCGGATTTCACTTTATTCATTTGCATGTTAGTGACGTGCAAGTTAGAATACGTACCATTTCAATGTGTAGAGTTAGGTATTTATCTTATTATTAAATGCGTCCGTAACGTTTTACACGAATACATTCTTCCTGACAGATTTTTCTATACCACACTTCAAAAAAGAAAAGATAAAAACTTTTTGTATACGTTTCTTGATCAACCATGCAACACTGATTTCTTTTTTTTTGAGACGGGATGAGAGTTAAACCAACTTAAATGCATGCTCGGCCCTGTAGACTTAATTTGAGTCGGCTTAAAAAATTTATATTTTAGCAATTTATTTAGCATCACACAATATATTAAGTTGAAAATATGTAGCTTATGAAAATTCTAGTTAATCGTGAAAATTCCAAAATTATAAATTGTGCAACTTAGTCTTAAAAACATTTGAAGCCCCCTGCATGAGAACCAATTCTAAAAAAATAATAATAATTTTGTAATATGTTTTTGGCATTACTATAACCGGATTTCATTTATATTTGTTGCATTGAAGTAGTTCAGTATAGAGCTATTTGGTTTGTGTCATGATATTAGAATCTAGATTATGCTCACACAAAACATATTTTGATTTTCAGGTTAACTAGTTTTTCACACAAACTACTCTCAACAAATCTATCATATGTACTTATACCAAATAGGCTTTAAGTGCATGTTTTACAACCTTGTTTAAAATTTGTTTAATAACGTGTTTTCAATAAAAAAACATTTATAAGGAAAAAAAATCATTTGATATTTTGTGTTTTCTTTCAACTAAAGTACCATTTTTTGTTGAATGATAAGAATTAAATCTCTACTATATAAAAGGTTGAAGAGTTCCTAACCTTTTGATGTTGACAAAAATGCCCCTGTTCTTAAGTTAATGTCCACTGTATCCTTACACCATTCATAAACGTCGTCGACTTCAATCGTTTCGCACCGTTCCACGTTAAACCCTTTACACTATGCGGTACGATTTGATTCTCTTTTTGCATTCTGAATCGCCTCTTCCGCATATACGATTGTCTCTCTCTTCTCTCACACCTATTGACTCTCCCTCTCTCAACGGTACTCTCTTCCAAGGCCACCATAGCCATCTCAAGAGTCTCGATCTCAGCATAGAATATCTTCATTGGAAGGTTAACAACGCAAAGAACCACATGACCGTATCTACCGCAACGAGCCCCCGTTTAGGTCGATTAAGGCCTTAAGCCTCGCCTGATGATACCCTATGATCATATACGCCATTTGGTTAGACTCAGATCCTTAGCCTCCTTTCATGTGAGAAGCCAACTTTGACTTTTAGGCACTCCATTTGGGTCTCTTAGGATTGGTACTGGAAAAGTCTAAAAGATCATTCACAATCGTTGCAATTCCAAAGCCATGCACTGCCTTCCCTAATTACAGAGACGCCTTCAGATGTTCATATTAAGGTATGTTTTGAATTCTCCCAACTCATCTTCGTGTGACCTTATTCAATGTTAATTTGTTTGTATGCCTTGATTGTGTAAAGTTGAGCAGCATAAAGGGAAAACACAATCTTTTCATGCGTGCATCTTATACACACACACACACACACATATACGAGTAGTTGTTCTTATCTTAGTTGAGGAGGATCCCTTGATTGAATCTAGGGTTTGGAAAAGGACCGGAAAGGAAATTTAAGATTCATGATTACCTGCACTCAATAATTTGTTAGGATTTGCAGAAGTAATAATTTTAAAATATGACAATTTATGCTAATGAAACTAAACCCCTATAGCTAATATATGTAAAATTTTCAGGGAACATCAGACGCCCATATAATAGGAATGGGAAACAAACCATTTTCAAGGGAGGCAGTCACTTGGGAATTGCTGAATTTGGCTGTTCTGCTCTAAGAAGACAATGCATCCCAAGTTCTCTGTTTTATTGCTCTGCTCATATATATCATTTTCTCTTACGATCAATTTCAGTATTTCATACTTGCAAAATTGGTACATTACTATTAGATATATTTATTGAAAAGTAGAGAGCCTTGCAATATGATTCAGTTAGTCTAAAAATCAGGGGTGCGAGTGTGTTAGGGGTGTGGTTGCGGTAATTTTTCAAAAGTTAGGGTTGGGGGCATGACCTTTCAGAAGCACAGCCGTGCTTCCCCGTCGTAGGTGTTTCACGTTGAATGTGTTGATATATTGATAGCCGAAATCCATCCCTGCGCCCTCCATTTTATACTTACTTCACATGCACTTGCCATTTGTATCTTATGGCCCTATGATTTATATATAGGCCATAAAAATATCACACATAGGCCATGAAAAGAGATTGGTACGAAATCGCTTCAATACTTACCAAATAGTGGTTACGTAATTTGTTGCGTCCTACTCGAAGAATCGAAGTTTGTACTTCTAGGAATGGTACCATTATTTATTCCGGTGATACTAACGGAGATAACTAAAGTTACTACTTATTTGCTTGATGTACTATCTATCCTTGACTTCGACAATTGTTTACTGGTACCTTCACAGCTATTGTTAACCTTATACATGATAATCTCATTTCACTGCTACTGATAACCTATTTTATGAAAATCTAAGTAATTATTCTTTCCTTGAATTATTCTCAGAAAATCTCTTTATAAGATATGATGATTTCAAAGCCTTTAAGACAGTAATGGAAATCACTTTTAGGATTGTCACTCTCTTTTGGAATTCAACAAGTGTAACTATCAAGTGGAATTATATAATCGATATACCAAAAGTGAGTGCAATTAAATTTCATGTGCAGTGTGGAACACAATTCTGGACACCAGAAAAGATTTCAATTCATAATCATGCATAGATGAAAATATATGGTCTTGATGTTCCACATTAAGTCATGTAGATGATTCCCCCAAAGGCAATGAATGAGGGAGCTGTCGCTGGAAGATTCCTTAGTAATCTCACGGTCCTAGGTATTTGTTCTCAACGTTGTTTTTTAGCGCAATCCCTTACTCTAACTACTATCCTTGAGGACATTGATAATTTTGTTTTGAGCCATTTTTACTGGACTTCCATAACTATAAGCTTGAAATGAAACACAGTGTCACAAATTGGCTCTTCAGAACTTAACTGGGAATAATCAGGCATCATTTTCCGACTTCATTCTTTATTTCCACTGCGGATAACGGCAACTTCAGTCACAAGTCTTTAGCTGACATGTTTCATAGTCACCTCATCGCTTTTCACCGGTGCTGCAAGTGTTTCTGATTACTATACAAATTCTAAAAGCTTCCTAAGAAGTATAATCCTTTTATTGGTTGATGGTTGATGATGGATAAAGATTCGCTTGGTACATTTAGGTGTTTCTTGGTTGTTCTAAAACGCAAAAGCACACAATGAGTCTATTCTTGTTGTTTTTATGATTACAATGGGAAATAGTTTGTTAGGAAGGATATCTTCGTAGATGGTTCGTTTTTCTTCCCTCTTATACTTCATTTTGGTTTCGTATGTGCTTCCCTACTGGTCTTGTGTCTCTGTACCAAGTATTTGTGATATTTTGTGCATCATTGGTTTGTTAAACATTCAACCTGTCTGTATACTATTTTCCAGTAAAGTATGTTCCTATCTCTTACCACTATGCTACTTAGCTACAAATGTACATGAATTTTTTCCTCTAAAAACCTCATCCCCAAGTTGATTATATTAAAAGTTACTATGATCCATCATGATTTTCTCTTACACTTAAGTAGTAGGCTTATTTCCGTGCTGGTCCTCTATTTGCATCGTATGTTAACAGCACAAGAATATGTATACGCTGTTGGCAAGTGAAGATTCTCAAAAAGTGTGGCCATCAAAATTGAGGGTCCTTTTGATTTCCGTATGCTATAACCAAATATCAAGCCTAAATGTTCAATTGCAATGATCACCTAATCATTTGACTTGGGCAGTATGACATAAACCAACCATTTCGGAACTAAAATGAGAAATGAAGGGCTAAAGCACGTCCCGAGGAACTTAACCGGAGGTTTTTAGTTTCAAACACTTTTTTCACAGCGCTATGTGAAGTTTTTCTCTTTCAGATCGATATCCCTGGGGACTCCTGACGACTTCAAAGGTTGTCCGTCAATTAGGACCCATGACTCCATGGTTACTTATTTGCATTCCAGTAATGGAGAATTAGGTACATCTGAAAGGAGTGTTCTGAAGAAACTTACTTCGGAGAGCAATGAGATGACACATATTTATTGTCTTTTCCTTTATTAGAAGCCCATTTCCGCCTCCATAGTTTTTTCCAATGAAATCTCATACACAGCCATTAAGAAGGAACTTGTGAATTGGATTCTGTTTGTTTTAGTTCTCATCAGACTACTGTCCCGAGGAGATATATCTTTACTATATGATGTGTGAGTTATTGTTTTTCGACTTTCCTTTAATGTCGTTCGACTTCCCTTTTAACTAATTTCATGTCGTTGAATTCTGATGAGTGATTGATTTTATAAGAATTGAAACAAATTGACAAATAATGCGAGTTAAAATGTTTTGCCTCTGTACGATTGTAACACAAGTGAAGGGTTTTGATCTTTTTTCAACATTTCTTCTGTCATAAGAAGAGAACTATTATTAGTATAAGACAATATATAAAATTACAATATAGATGCCTAACATGATATAAAAAGAAATTGTTATCTGCTCACCAGTCTTTCTGCATTTTATTGGAAGACAGTAGTACTATTCTTCGGTTCCTAAATGAAAAACAAATCGAAGAAGCAGAAGAAACTTACATGGCAATAATGTTGTTGATACTTCTTGATAAATTTGAATAGCTTATTTAATTTTGAAATTTGAATAGCTTACTCAGATATCTAAATAAAATATTGCGCGTCGGTGTAACATGTCCACGTGCAAAGCACGTGCAAACCTACTAGTATCATTAAAGAGCCAACCAAAAATATCCTTTCCATCCTGTCAAAAAAAAATATCCTTTCGAAAATTACAAAAATACATGCTCTTGAAAATAAAACAGTAGCCGTCTGATTCAAAAGAAAACTAGAAGTAAAAGAGTTTTTTAAATATTAAAAGAATTAGGGTGCAATTTTAATTCTCAAAAACTGATGGTGGCTATAGCCCCCACTTTTCAACACGTGCATCCACTTTCGCATGGTTTTGCATATTAATCTGCTGGTGGTTCTTTTGGTGCTTGTTCTTGTGAAATGAATGTCAGTTCATAATGGAAGTTTCCGATGATTTTTTTTTTTGGTCATATAAACCTACAACTAGGTTCTACAATTAAAGGGGGACCAGAGTTGAATCTATGACCTTTGATTCAACACAATGGATGGTCTTTAGGCACCTCATGGGTATCATTATGCAACAAGGCCATTGGTTTTGTTCTGAGAATTTGGATTCTAGAATTGTTGTTTGTGTTGTGGTGAAATTATACCTGAAAATTGTATTAGGAGCTTCCGATTTCCAACACTTATCTCCCTATGATCCACGAGCCCACAATGTCATGTAAAAGATCGTTTTGGGCCATATTTCTAGCCCATGTCCACAGTAGTTGGATTAGGCCTGTGTGTCGCTATTATGATTCTAGTATGCAACAAAACTCGTTGGTCTCTTTTGGCCCAATGCAAAAATGTTGGATGAAATACCTTAAAGAAGCTTTTGTCATGCATTGCTCCATGGGGTTTTAGTTTCAAAGCCTATTCATTCATACCGGTGTGGTGTGTATTCGTCTGAGGTATTTGTTACAGTAACAACGCATTTTTATCGTGGAATAGATAGCGCATGAAAGCTGTCCGAGGAAATGCCTGAACCAATTTCTGTTTCGTGTTATACCATGTTTAAGCAGAGAGCCTACTCGCCAAAAAATAGACTATGTTCGAAGAACTTTTTTCGGAATCTGTAAGGATATTGTAGCTATGTGTTTTATGAGTTCTGGATTCTGGAAGGCCTTCGCTGTTGTACGTATATTGGGCTACCATGCATACTCTTCTACGGGCGGAGCCACCTAGGATCAGAGGAGGCACTTGACCCCCTGAAGTTTCAAAGGCTACACATATTTGTTTTATTTTGCATATTTCGTAATGATACCTTTTTATTAACTATATGAATGCTCTGGCTGATTTCGAACCTTTGCGCTGGTGTCCTGTTATAGTTTTACATTGAATTTTGCCCTATTTATTCCTAATTCCGAGCGCCACTGCTGATCTTCTTGTTTTTCTTTTATTTGAATTCCTATGAATTTTGCATGATGATGATGATACCTGAAGTGCTTTCTGGGCCATTCACATTTTCCTTTTGTGCACCTTAACTTTTGGTATGTGATTGAAAACATCTCAATTCTCAAACAACAAGAAACCACAGAATGTTCTAGTCTAGCCTATATCTTCGGACCCCGAATCTGTTGCAGGGTTTCGAACGTTCTACTCAGGCCCGTCTCTATGGCAAGGCCAACTTTTGCTTTGCCTCGGGCCCCTTACTTAATGAGGGCCCCCAATTTAGATAAGGGGTGGGTATTTTTGTAATTTAGTACCATTGTAATCCCTTAACTAGCCTAATAGTTCTCTATGAAGTATATTGTGAACTAGTTTATAATATACTACAAATATTTTTTTTGTGTTAAATCTTTCTCATCTACAATCTCTGAATCCTACAATCTCATACTCAATACATGCCCAGTCCTACAATCTCATACTCAATACATGCCCTGCTTTTTCATTATTAGGATTTATAAAAGAAAATAAGATTATTTAATTAGGATTTTTTTTTAAAGATAGACCTAAAGAAATAAAGTCGCTTAAAAATCGTCTAGGGCCTCCTAAAAGCTAGAGACAACCATGGTTCTACTACTGAGCTAGGGCTAATTTTGCTATGTCGATTTTAGCTGAAAGAAGAAAAGTTTGACTACTCTGTTTTGAGAAACACATGCCATGAGAGTTCATCATTAAGAAATAATTATTCCTTAATAAAGTTGGCGCAATCATGCTCGCGACTCTTCTAATGGCATGCAATGTTGTTAAATCCCAAAAACTTGTTTTGTTGATCAAATTACAGGCTTTTTGCATGTGATTTCGAATTAGATTGAAGACGAGAGAAATGGTGACGCTAATGATTATTTAGTGACTTTAGGCTTAACTATCTTTGACTTAAAGGCAAAGAGAACTGGTATTTTATATGGATTCTAATGAACAAAATGATTAAGCAGCATTACGGTAGACTACTGAAGAGCAGAGCAATCATGCAAGCTGCTTCAATATATTTCAATTCATTCTAAAGAATTCGTTTTTTGTCTTCACTGAAACCTCCTTTTCGTTTAAATCCAGAAGCTTTTCGCTAAAGAATTGTTTCATTAAAAGCTATTTTGCTGCCCTTATTGTGGTCAAACAATAACCGCCCTAACTCTTTTGCTTTGGAAACTTTGTCTAATCGCATGCAGGAAGAAGTTCTCCAAAAATGTAGTACCAGATGAGAAAGCAATTTCAGTTCCCCAAAAATGTAGTACCAGATGAGAAAGCAATTTCATAGAATAGTAGAAAAATACCCTTATCAGATACATGGGTGTGCCACATCAGACATAACATGTTATATCAGGCACAAGGGTGTGGCACATCAGTTATGATAGATCACATTAGGGTAATACCAGAGATAGTGACATGTCTTCAGTTTTGAATCTTGATAGCCGTGTACTCTTGCATATTCAGCCTACACTTCTTCTCATTGGAGTGATTACCAAATTCTACGGACATCAGAGTCGATACCTAAACCAATAGTCGTGTTACCACTTTTCACCAAAAACATGCCGCAGAAGTATTTGGTTGATCATCCAAGTCCCTTAGCTTCATGAATCATTCATAGTTTTTGCTTTGAATCTTATCAGATACTACTACATAAATGGATATTATCTGTGCCTAAAATTATTTAAAAAAAAGTCATGGTTGTTATATAAATTGTACAAATTTTATAGAGGTCGTGGTTTATTTCAAAAAAAAATAACTTTTACAAATTTTACAATTCATAGTATAAGAAACCCAAAATTTAAAAACGGAAATTCTCCTTTAAAATGTGTGGACTCTGATCGTTCTATCTTATATTATTAGATATAGGTAGGCGGTTCGATAACTTTCAATAACCTACATTTTCATGCTCTCATTTTAGCTGTCACTGCTTTACTGTTAAAGCTTATCAGTGTGTCCCAGCTCTTTCTTCCCATCTGACTTTTTTGACTCGTATCTGGGTCACTTTGACTGGGTGAATTGGATAGCAAAATAATACGATTTTTGAAAACTTTTTCACCATATTATAGAGCAACTTTTACTCTACAACACCATGAAAAAATTATCAAAAAATTACATCAGTTTGCTATTGAAATCACCGGGTCAAAGTGACCCAGTGAATAGTGACAAAAGTCAAATTGGGAAGAAAGAGCTGGGATGGACCAGTAGTTATTTCCAACAAGAATTTCCTTTTCTAGCGTTCTTGATCCATTCACATTGATTCAATGCAGTGAGCAGCTTACATGTATGAAAGCTATAGCCTTTCATGAGAAGGAAGTTTATACCAATACCAAAGTAGAAAAAAGGGAAAGCGATAACTTTTCTCTTTAGAAAGCCTGGTTGTTGTGATGAAAAGTGAAGATAGTAGACAAACTGATGAGGGTGAAACATAAAATAGCTTCAAAAAGAGAAACATGATTAAACAAAGTAGGAAACCATTGAGAGGGCCCAAAACCTAGTCAGACACCTCCGCATAATTTTTTTGTCCCAAGAAAAAATAAACATTTTGTTATTATGTGAATCACAAGTTGCTGGAGCATGGGTCCTTTCAGTTCTTGTCACCCCCTATAAAAAATAAAACCTTTCGGTGTGAAGATGCTTTGCTGCATAGTCACTTGAGGCAGGCCCTCCTTGACTCTCTGCTTATTCAACCAGAATTCAATAGTAGTAATTTCTAAATATATCAATAGATCAATCGATCATAACAAAGTTCAATATAGTCTGTAAATCAGTATTCATTGTGTTTAGTCACTGCAGTTTCATTCAGTTATCTGTTTCCGAAATCAACGAGAGCCCTAATAGACATTGATGTGAGGGCCGCCTAACTAGGAAGTCGTCTTGGTGCCATTACAAGTCTGAAATACCGACACTCACATGCCGTGCACTCCCATAGACTACTTTATGCTATTATTTTGAAATGAACTGATAGGGACACGCTTAGGACACTTCATGTTTTGCAGTCAAACATGTGAAAAATTGTACATTAAACTATTCTGTGTTATTTTTGTTAAATTACCATGTTGGTTTGTCTGAAAAGTGTGGTGTTTTGGGTCGTGTTTCCGTTTGTGGTTCGTTGATGTGGATCCCGAGTGAAACAGGTAAAGACTTACACCCATGCCCTGCATCTGTGTTTTCCTGCTATTTTGGTGTCCATTATCTTTGGAGGAGGTATCTGTGAAGCCACTACATATATTTTATCATTTGACAATCAAAAAAAAAACATTTGAGATAGGGTTAAAGACGCTTTCACACCCTAGGTTTGACACAAAGATACTTTCACCCCTTTCAGTTTGGGAAATGAATCCCTTTATTGTGTCAAATTTTAGGACACTTACTTTCTTGAATGTATCATTACATACTCTGAGAGAGCAAATTTGTCTCCAAAACTACTGCCAGTGAAAAACCCAACATCCAGACTTACGTAGGGTGTGAGGTGTCCTGAATTTTGGCACGCCAAAGAGATGAAAGTGTCATTTCTGAAACTAGAAGAGGTGAAAGTGTTTTACATCAAACTTGAGGGGTGAAAGTATCTCAACCCCTCCCCAAAAAAAAAACATAATGTCCATTAAGCTATAGGGGTGTGAGTTAATGTTTTCAACTATAAGGGATCGGCGTAGTGGTGAAGACTTGTGATCCAGGGGTTTGCTCCCGTTGAGCTCTCAAGTTCCGATCCCACATTCTCCTTTGGAGCCATTAAGTATTTAGCTGGCTATCTGCAAGAAACTGCAAGTATACCTCCGCTCATCGGGTATGGACCAGTTGATGTGCGTGTAATCTAGCCTGAACAACACAGAATATAAATATAATATTATCAGGAGCGATTACATTGATACACCTGTAGCATTTTCAGACCCAACTTTAAAGGACACTGACTGAAGATTTTGGAATCCAAGAGGAATTGGTATGATGACCTTGACCAATCCCTACCAAAGGGTACTACATAAATCATTCAGTACTAGTAGTATCACAAAACTCTCGAGTCAAAACCTAATAAAGCTCCCATGAAACCCTAAAAAAATATATTGACATGATCACTTTCAGGTAGCCATTCTCTCAAATAGGCATGCATTGCCGTCATTTTGGACCGCGACATGTTGAATCTGAATCTGCAGACAAGAAATGCTCAAGCATATTCCTCTTTTGGAACCTTTTTCCTATAGTAAAAAGCCACTAAACATCCTTCAATACCCAGTAAAGAAGAAAATAAACTTCCTTCTCCTAAATCCATGCCAGAAAGTTAGTCCCAGCTTTCTAGCTTTGGGATGATGAAAAACTCAAAAAAGGCTCCAACTTCTCCTTTCTTAACTGTCATAATGCATGCAGAGACATAGAACTTCAGTTTGGTTGTCTATTCCCAATTCAAATTTATCATAAAAGAAAATTCCCGGTTTTAGTGTGTAAAAATTACATACACTTGCACTCCTGGTTGTCTCATTCCATACTTTAAGAGAGCAATGTTTTCCCTGAGATTACTATTGGTGATGGACTCTCACTCCCACACTAATGGCCTCACAATTAGAGAGTCTATCCGTCTTGAAATTCGGCACATTAAAGGAGTAAAACCATAAAGCATCATTTCCCAAACAAAAAAGGGTGTATGTGTTCAGGGGGTGTGTTCAAAAAAAACTTCAGGGGGTAAAATTGTCTTCTACCCCCAAAGAATTACTGGACTCACCTGACTGCATTTGCAGGTGAAGTAATAAGTAACTTTTTGCTTAACCTGCTTTGAGCATGATGATTGGAGTGTCTCTCAATTTAATACTATGACAGTGATGATGATCAAGTGGTTGGTGAAAGGCCATTAGCTTTTGGTTATCTTGCATTTGACTTATGACTTGCTTGATACATGGAAGAGATTGAAATCATTAGCAACAAATTTAGGGTGGCATAATATAACATTTGCAACACTCAAAATTAAGGGTATAAGCGGTTTGATTTGGCACGATTTATGAAGAAATTAAAAATCAAAATGAGTATAGATAGGGCTTTCATGTATCTGCCTATATTCCGACCAATGTCAGTAACCAAGAACAAACGAAGTAAATGTCAAGCAAAGAAGGAAAGATAGCAAGCTAGCTTACCAATGACTTCTTGGACGAAATATAGGCAGATACGTGAAAGCCCTATCGAGATGAAATACACTATTTTTTTATTTTTAGACTAAAACGAATTAAATTAGTTTCCGATGAGTTTTCCTAAAACCCTCGAGTCTTTCTCCTACTCCTATTCTTCTTCTTTTCTTTTCTTCTTCTTCTTTTTTTTTTTTTTTTTGCCTCACCCGTGCCTTACTCTCACCCGTCCCTCTTTCTCTCCCCGATCTCGTTCTCTTGCTCTCGGGTCCGACGCCAGCCACCGCCGCTGCCTCTCTCTCTCTCTCTCTCTCTCTCTCTCTCTCTCTCTCAAAATCACAATCGCTCCCTCCTCCTCGATATGTGTTCATCACTTCTGTTCTTGAAGTTCAAGATCTTCAAACTGAAGATCCGATCTGGATATTTGTAGGATGATATAAGTTGGGGTTTCATTTGATAATTCTTCAAATTCAAGTTGCAGATCTGGACTTTTTTTTAGGATTTGAATCTGGACATTTTTTCGGAGGGTATAATTCTTCAAGTTCAAGTTGAAGATCTGTTCTTTTTGTGAAGTTGCAGTTCATAGAAACAATCAATAACAAATGAATTAAAATTAACATGAAAATTAATTAGTATACAAATAATATGTCTGTATGGCGGTTTAGAGGAACAGACGCTGGTATAAAATTTTGGCATCTGATTTATGGCATTTACATAAAACCGCCGGAAAAAAAATTGTGTCGGTTCCAATCCGCCCTTTATTCATTAACGACGGCGCTATGGGCGTCACATTCGGAACCGCCACAAAAACCGCCGTAGTTGTGTTTAGGGCGGTTTTTGGTAAACTTTAAGGCGGTTTTGAACCGTCGTTTCAGGCTGTTTTTCTAGTAGTAAATAACTCGTGTTTTTTACCGTCCGTGTCATTTTTTCTCTAAGTTAATCCAGAAGAAACAAATGTAATAACAGACAAAGGCCATTGACGGGCGGCAACTGCGGCAGTTTCAGTTGACCAACAACTGGTGGCCGATTGTAGTTATGATTGTCGGCAACTGTCAACTTCCATGATAAGCGGAGAATCAGTTGGTTAGATTCTTTGTCCAAAAACAGTACTAACATTAACAGAACTTTGGTTGCTCAAATCAAGTTGCTTATAAACAAACAAATTGGTAACCATGTCCCGCATATTTGACAAACTGTATTAACTGTCTCTGCTGTTTTTTCTTGGCTTTCGGTTTTCTGTTAAGAATCATGTTATGTGGGCTCAAGGAATCTCTTTGACCTTTTGAACTCCCATTTTCACTCTCTGATTGTGATTACAGTCCTTAATTTCTTTTAAATTTCTTTTAAAATCTTTAGTTAATGATGTAACCTTTTGGCTGTCGGATTCCTCGGTTAGACTCACTCTCTGTTCATTCCTTTTCCGAATAAAGGGGTTTATCTGGTCATAAATCAGAGTGTACACTCTAGTTTAAATACTATATACCTCTGTTTAGAATCCGGCTTTTCTATTTGGATGTGTAAAAAAGCTATGAACGTTTATGTTTAGTAGTAAAGCAGATGATTTTTGTAGTAAAACGATACAAGAACTAGTATAATTTTTCATAAGGATTAGATATAAGATGACTATACAAAATTAATATAATACCAACGAGTCAATGTATTGTTTAGGTACTCGACTCACCTAGTAAATGTGACAATCATACTGGACAGATAAAATTGAGACAAGATGACATTTTATTAAAAATAAAAAATGTGGACAAATCAATGAATGACTCATAAAAAAATAAGTTGCGGAAGAATCATTTAACGTATCCGTAAAGAGTGGAAACACATAGGAAAACTCTTTTCTTTTTAGGAAATTTTATTTTTAAACTTTTTGAGGAAATTGAAGTTTTTTTATTCTATTTTGGGCTGTTGGAAACGAAAAATCTATTTAGAAGAAACAAAAAAATAAAAGTGGGATTAGCTCAGAGAATCCAACAATGGATAGGGTCAAAGGGGCTTTATACATTGCACCCCAACCTCAGGCCCTATCCCTCAAAATTAGGCTTTTTTCCTTCACATCCCCAAATTTTGTCATCCTTCAATTCTCATCCATGCCGCCAAAATCAAAACCACAATGTGGGTCCCATGAGGGGTAAATCTTCATGATTCCCCTCAATCTTTCCCTCTTCAAAGTATTCCAAGTATAAACTAGCCGTTTAGTCTAGTAATTGAGACTTTGAACCAGTTTATTGTGGTCTTGAGTTTGGATCTTCATCGAATCAGTGATAAAAAAAATGTATGTTGAGGTGAGAAATATCAATGAACATGCATTTGACACCGAGATGCAGAAAACGTAAAAAAAAAAAAAATTGCTATCAAATTTGTGTAATTGGGGGTCGGAAATTTGAGAATAGAGAAACAGGTTTTTGTCATGTTTATGAGAGGAGAGCATCTCGTTCTTGTACAAAAACCTCCAAGTGTTCCTTGCCAAACAATATCCAAATGGGACCACAATGTTCAATCCTCCCTCAGACTGATGACAGATTTGAGCATAAAAGGTGACTTTTCATTCATGCATTATGGGGCTAGTTTGGTGACTTGTTGTTGACTTTTAGCTTTGTTAAACTTCAAAATCCATTGGGTAAAAGAATTGAAGGGAAAAGAAGATATTTGTAGTTGTTGTGATCCGGACAGAGCTTAGAGAACGATGAAATTGATGAAAAAAATAACACAAGAACACACTGATATAACATGGCTCACTAGTGATGAACTAGCTACCTCCACAACCCGAAAATCCCATTTAATAGAGAGAAACACTCCGAATACAACACACACCAGTAAAGCACGATCTAAAGATTTTATATAGGCCTACTATACAGCTTGGTGTCCAAGAGATATCAAAAACCGAGCTATACGAACAAGGAAACAACTAATGGCCGCTTCCAGGATTCTCTTCCCACGAAGAGTCCGCTACTGCAGGTCGTGCTCCTCCATTTGGTCCGTTTCTTGCCCCGCTTCGTCACCAACTTCACGCCATGCTTGAGTCCATTCAAGGCACCTCTGGATTCCCAAAAAATCTCCACCTTGCCTTGAATCCTCTTGTCTTCTTGCGCTTGAATTAGCTGATTCTCTCCAATAACCCTAAATTCACAAGTTGCTCAATCTTCGCTGAGATCCTGCAACGTGTGCCCCCAGCGATGCTCCAACCCCCGTCTAGTTCCTGCAATTGAACCCTATCGATGCTCCAACTACGACCGAGTTCTGCAATCGAATCCCCTTTCTTGTTGCTCCAACTCCCACCGAGTTCCTACAATACGTTTGTTTGTTGTTCCGACTCCCAGCGAGTCCCTACAACAAACCCCCCAGCACGTGTCCCCTTCACGTTTCATGTCTCTCGTCATAAAATCCCCTATTCCATCCTCCGTCGCGTCGTCAAGAGCACGAATTCCCCCTCCCCCCCCCCCCCCCCCCCCCCCCCGCAACGGGGCCTAGAGCACGAAGTCATCCTTTGCGTCAGCAGCCAAGTCTGCAAACACTTCCCCTTCGGATACTCCCTCTTCCAGTGACCCTTCTATTTACACAGTGCACAGACGTCGTTTGGCAACTTAGAACCCTTGTTCCTCCTTTTGCCGTAACTCCCATTGGATGCCACGAATACACCCGACCCGAACCCGTTTGTACCCCCCATATGCGGCCCTCTGCCGCATCTCCCTTGTGTGAAGAGCTGATCTTACCTCCTCCAACGTGAGAGTCTATTTCCCAGCACAATCACTTTTCATGAACCCCTCATAGCACGAAACCCTCATAAGACGGTGGTAGGGACACCAACAAAATCACTACGACATTCTCATCACTTATCTTTTCATTACTGTTTTGCAACTCAAGAAAAATAGTATTAAGACGATCCAAGTGATCTCTTAGATCCGTACCTTCCCCCATGCGTAGACCAAAAAGTTGTTGCTTCAACATCAACTTGTTCGTGAGCGACTTCTTCTTGTATAGGCTCTCCAACTTGCTCCATAGTTTCGCAGCAGTCTCTTGATCTGCAACCTTCGTGATCACGTCGTCCGCCAAGCACAACATGATCGTTGAAAGTGCTCTTTCCTCCATCGTCTTGAACTCCTTGGTGGTTGTAGAAGCCCCTTCCTTATCTTCCGCCAATGGTAACCACATGCCTTGCTGCTTCAACAAAGCACGTACCTTAATCTGCCAAGGACGGAGCTGTTTATCCCCGTGAGCTTGTCGATCTTGGTCATCCCCTCGGTCATCTTCTCTGCAACTCCTTGTCCAGATCCGTAACCCCCAAACACGTGCTCCACCTTGATCGCGAAATCGTAGCTATGAATTTCACGGATTGTGAAACCCTATCCCTATAGCTCTACCTTGATCTTGGAACACCGCAACCTAAGCTCTGATACCAGTTTTTTGTGATCCCGTCAGAGCTTGGAGATCGATGAAATTGATGGAAAACAAGAAAGCAAGAACACACCGATATAACATGGTTCACTAGAGGTGAACTAGCTACCTCCACGACCCGAAAACCCGGTTTATTAGAGAGAAACACCACGAATACAACCCACGCCAGTAGAGCACGACCTATAGCCTTTATATAGGCCTACTATACAGCTTGGTGCCCAAGAAGTACCAAAAACCAAGCTAAACGAACAAGGAAACAACTAATGGCCGCATCCAGGATTCTCTTCGCATGAAGAGAATATCTCTTCGCATGAAGACCTTCGCACGAAGGCCCCGAACTCTTCGCACGAAGAGTCTGCTACTGCAGGTTGATTCCTTCGTCTCATGCTCCTCCGTTTGGTCTGTTTCTTGCCCCTCTTCGTCGCCAACTCCTCGCCAAGCTTGAGTCCATTCAAGACACCTCTGGATTCCCAACAAATAATGACGAGGATGGAAGATCATGGTAGAGGTTCCGGAGCTTAGAAAAGACGAACTCTACATAACGGTGTTAGTGTAGTAATCTACTAGCATTCGACATATTGTCCACATTACAAGTATAAGTTGCACATTGCACATTACGAGTATAAGTTGTATTGCAGCCTCGCTTTGCGGATAAAACTTCTAGCCATTTTTTCAATGGACTCTCTCGTGCAATTCATTTACATTTATATACGGTTTATCTATATACAGACTATATGTCGGCTTTTCGCAATTTTGCAGGGATGTGAGCACGCATACCATGAGGATTAACCGATTGTCGCTGTGATTCAAAAACTAATTGCGGAGCTTGATTTGGCATGTTGTATAAACTTCTCAGTGCTATGGTATAAGTATCTCACTCTAGGGCCCATAAGCGGAATTTTAGAGGAGCAAAGGGGGCAGGCCATGGGCTGGGTTGGGCTGGGCCGGGCCGAGCCGATGTTTTGAAAACGTGAACCCAAGCCCAACCCAAGCCATTGTCTGGGCCAACACTCGAATCCAAGCCCGACCCATTTGAAAAAAACTCTAAACCCAAACCCAGCCCGTGGGCCAAAATAATTTCAATATTTATTTAAAATAATAACTTCAAAAATTAAAAAACAAAAACAAAAAAAAACAAACAAATTACTTAGTAGTATGTTAAATACAAACATGATTGAAATTAATCACTCATTTAACATAATTAATATTTTTTGAATATCTCAACTAAGTTTTCACGTAAAGAAATTTAGCCGTTATGACACTGTCTGTAAAGAAATGAGAAGATGAATTAGGTTTGGATGATTTGTAACTTATAAGTATTTGATTTTATGACAATTCAATTCCCCCCTTATGTGTTAGTAAAAACTACCCAATTACTTGCAAAGTAAAACTATTCAAAACGTATATAACACGTAAGTATACTTATTAAATGTCTAACTTTTTATTACGTCACAGGGCCGGGCTGGGCTGGGCCTGGGCTAGGAGGTCGAACCCAAAACCAGACCATTCATGGTTTGGGCTCGCTTTGTTGGTACAAGCCGTACTGAGCTGAAATTTCCCGAACCCAAACCCACCCACACTGGGCTGGGTTGGGCGGGTTGGTAGGACTACTGGGCCGATGGCCAGGCCTAGTCATACTCACGCCCCTCCCCCTAAAGTTCTTAGAAGTATAATAATACCTCTATTTTTATAGAATCTATTCAATTGTGCCCCCCTACAAGAGAAACGAAAAATCCCACATATTCACACTTAATCAGCTTCGCCTTTTGAGAAAAGAAGAAATTGTCTCACAACTTGTTGAAAAATACATAAACTACAGATACTGTGACCCCTTTAGTCAGATTCCTGGCTCCGCCGCTGTTAAGGCCTGAGGCGTCACGTAGTTCTTCGGCGTCTTTTTTTTCTTCTGGCATCAGCCTTGTGGAGCGTTTTTAGCTCGTTGTGTCTTTGCTTCTATTCCTAGTTCTATGCATATATGCTTGTAATTTCTTGCTACTCTTAGCAGACCGGCTCTCTTTATGTTCTTGCTACTTAGGCCCTGTTTGGATAACAAGGTTGGGCTAGTTTGGTTAATCAAATCAGGTGGATGTTTGGATTTAATGATTTTTGTTTTGAGGTTTTGACTTTTATATGAGTAGAAAAATGAGTGGAATGTGGGTCCTACAAATTTTGGGTTGAAGTTTTGGTTAACTTTTTGTGGGAGTTATCCAAACCATGATATCCAAACAGGGCCTTAGACTATTTGTTAGCAACAAAGTTTTATGTTTTAGGTAAAAGAAATAATAAAACGAGGTGGTTCCGAATCTAATTTTTTACGATTTACGTCATTGGATTACTTGTACTCTACCTTCTTGTCTTTTATCTCCTACCATCTCGCTTGCTTTACAATTTATGGTGGCCAGATAAACTAGGGCTGGCATTTTTTCGTTGGATATAAAAATTAGGGCTAGCTAGCTAAATCTATAGTTTTTGGAAAATGATGAAAGCCTAGGGTTATTGCTTATCATCGATAAGCTGATCCGATTCGAGTGTAGGTGTTAGAGGGGGCAAAAAGCACCAATTATATATTTCAAAATCTTTCACTCAGGCATGAATGGGTGAATAGTAGTGTATTATGTACTGTGACAAAGATTTCCACATATGAGAAATTTTCGTACATGGTAAGCAAGGGGTAGATTTAAAGTCCACCTACAAGTTTAGGGGATCTGTTCGAGCAATACAGATTAGCATATAACGTCACGTGATTGTCTAGTACGTATTAACTCTTAAAAACTTAATGGAGTTACTAATATATATATATATATATATATATTTATATATATTGTGAATTGACTTACTAATATTTTCATCTACTATTAAGGTTGTGTAGGAATGATTTGTTCAAGCTTTGATGTTTGTGCGTTGTTTCTTCGCATATTCGAACACTATTTTATCAAACTTTGTTTAAAATATCTTTCTTTAATCTTTCCATTCTCATAATCCTGACAAATCAACAAAATCACAGATCACTTCCCTTTATGTTACTTTATTGATATTTACACCATATAGTCGGGTTGAAAGTTTGGGAACCTCATACAGAGCTTCTAATGCTCTTTATGCACATGTAATCTATCACCGAGCTAGCACCCGCACGTATCCCCTTATCCATGTGAAGAGTATAATAGTTTTACATATTACTACATGACATGTCAAATTAGATTGGAGGGCAAATGTCCTACTTTCCTCAGACCATCTAAAAGAGAAATCATGAAAGGATCACAAATTTGTAAGGGGGATGGACAAAGTGGTTAAGTGACACATTACATGTCTTGTCAGTGTTTGGAGTGGAACTTCAAATATTTTGCAATGGTATCCAGTGTATAAGGAACTTATGATGTATTTGTCCGAATTTAACAGTTTGTCAAGATATGTGATTATGATGAATTTGAGTTTGTCTTTTAATTGCATGATACTAAACCATGGAATACTATTCTCAGGGTGGGTTTGGTAGAATGGTTTCTGGTAGAAAAATTTGTTTTTAGATTGTGGTAGAAATTTTGTACTTTTTTTTTAGAGATTCTGTTTAAACCAGTGTGTTTGGTAGTGATTTTTAAACTAGATTAAAACCTGAAGAAATGTGTTTGATAGTAGTTTTTAAACTAGATGATGTAGATTAAATGACAAATATAGCTTCCATTTCTTTTCTTTTACAGATTCAAGAAGAATAAATGCAATGTAAAAAAGGTCACGATTTCATGAGCTTCAACGATTTTATGAAAGTAACAAATTGAAAAGAACACCACGGAAATGGTTGATCCTAAATAATAATAACATCACACATAGAAGGTGTCTCCGAAATATGCGAGATTTGAGTTTTGTGAGAAAAAAATGTTATGGCAAAAGTATAGAAAAAAATTCGTACAATCTTTTTAATCATCTCGATGACTAAAATGTCAAAGAGCAACCAAAATGAGAGACAAGTTTCAATCTAATACGTCTACGGTGTGAGAGTAATATCGTATTTGTGTGTCATAGAAATAAACCAAAAGAAAAACCACCGAAAGTTGGTTTTTTTCACCAAGACAAAATGTCAAAAAAATTAGATTAAAAATTAGTTTTTAAACCACTGCAAACAAACACTTTTGATAAACCATCTGGTTTTTAAACCATAAACCAAAACAATCTACTTTACCAAACGCACCCTCAGTTGGTGAAGTAGTGATCATGTTTAGACAACCTAAGAACTCTTTTATGGGGCCAAGTGTGACAAAGGGCAACGGTGGCCTTGGGCACTATCACTATTAATTATCATCATGGTATATGACTGAAGCGTAAGAGACAATATGGGACACTGTAGAGTCCCACTAACCAGCCTTGGCCACAAACATGTTGAAACACACAAAAACCTAGAGAGAATGGTGCTCTTCTTTGCAGGAAGTTGTAAGCTAATGATGAGATCATGTCTTTTCATGTTTGCCCAAGGGAACAATTGCACCAACCAATCCATAGCTGCCACTTCAGCAGGAAAAATAAATTGATCTCATCTTTTCTTGTTCTCAATCGATATATCAAGAAGTCTTATAAAAAACATCTTGTTAGATCAAGTGATACAGCATTACATATATATGTTCATTGAAATCCGAATTTCTAATAACATATCACTCTGTCTCTGCTCTTTGTTCTTATCCTAAATTTTATTACTATTCACTGTGTCACTTTGACCCGGTAATTTGGATAGCAAAATAATAAATTATTTTAATAATTTTCATGGTATTGTAGTGTAAAATATTCTCCATAATACGGTGACAAAAATATCAAAAAATTGCATCGTTTCGCTATCCAAATCATCCGGTCAAATTGACTCAGATACGAGTCAAAAAAGTCAAATGAGAACAAAGAGCAGAGACAGAGTGATACAGTCTTCTTTCTCTTATCGAATTATTAAATATAACCGTTACATGAACTCGAAGGTAAAGGAAAATACATTTGCATTGGGAAATGAACGCAATTTGTATCTGATTTTGTTAGGGTATGACTTGAGTCAAAAGTTGGCAAAGAAAGTCAAACAACTAAGTTGGAAACAATGGTCAGGAGCATGGAATTGTTTCCATGTTGTTGGAGGCGGTTCTTTTTTGGCTTTGTGCCCAAAGCAACACACATGGCTATTTAAAGGGGTTAGCACATGACACACAAAATACACACACGGGTTTAATTGGTGAGTGTTTGAGAGTTTTGGTGTGTGCGCGTGGGTGTTGTATCTTGTGGCCGTCGTGGCCGTCATGGCCACGGCGTGCATTGTAATCGGGTTCTCTTCTCAATAAAATATCTGGTTCTGGCCGTGGATTAACTAGCAGGTTCGTTACGAATTCGTTAGTGAACGAAGTTAAATATCTGTCTCGTTCTTGTTTTGCTTTCGTCGTTCTTGCTCGAATACCCCCAGGTTATAACAAACTGGTAACAGAGCTCTGAAACAGGAGTTCTGTTACAACAAACTGGTATCAGAGCCAGGTCAGGAGGCACACCAGTTTTAACAAACTGGTATCAGAGCTGGGGTTCCAAGATCCGGGTGGAGCCAAGAGCTAGGGTTTCACGTTTTGGTGGAACTCAAAGCTAGGGTTTCGCGATTCAGGTGGAGCAGGCTATCGGGAGTAGGGTTTCGAGATTCCGCCAAGAACGATGTACGGTTTGGCGATCAAGATTGATCTGTTCGTGAGAGAGAAACAGGTACATCCACCATCTGAAGCCCCGTGGAGGGGGCTATCCGGGCTCCTGACGGCGCAAGCTGGCCCGCATCTGATCAGGCGTGCAAAGGATCTGGCAAATCCAGCACGCATCCGGTACAGGCGCGAATCTGGCGGTTCACGGGCATCTTGCGTTATGGCGATTGACGTTCAGGCGCAATCTGGCTCCCGACGTGGAGCATCTGGCGTGTGAATTGAGTCTGGTTCTGGCTCATGCGTTGCAGGAACTCGTTGGAGTTGGAGCAACGGCATGGAGCAACTGGCGCGTGAGATTTCTGGCACGCGCATATGATTATGGTTCTGGCGCGCATTATGCACGAGTTTGTTCTGGCATGCATCAGGTTTTGCAGCGTGTACCATGACACGTACTGAGCTCGCATATGGCGCGATCTGTTTCTGGCGAGCATCTGGCGCATCTGAGGCATACGGGGCGCATCGGGCATGACAATTTGGGCACTCGTCATCGGTGCCTCTGATCTGGATGACATGTTGGCATTCTGTCATGGTGCATCTTTCTGGCGCAATTGGGCGCATATGGAATACCTTCGGTCCTGCTTTCTCAGTGAATGTATTCGAGTCTGGTTCTGGGTGGAGCACTTGTTTCTGTTTCCGGAAGTGCAACCACATCGGGCGCATTCGTTGCAGGAACGCATGGTAGTTGGAGCAACGATTTGGCGATTCGGGTTTCGCATACAGCTGCGGAACATGTGTTTGGGGAGGCGTGCTCGTTTCAGGTTTTGGAAGACGCATCCGATTCAGGTTTGAGAGGAGAAGCATCAGGTTCCGGTTTTCGGGTTGCTGAGGTGATTCAAGTCAAGGTGGAGATTTGTAGGGTATGACTTGAGTCAAAAGTTGGCAAAGAAAGTCAAACAACTAAGTTGGAAACAATGGTCAGGAGCATAGAATTGTTTCCATGTTGTTGGAGGCGGTTTCTTTTTTGGCTTTGTGCCCAAAGCAACACACATGGCTATTTAAAGGGGTTAGCACAAGACACACAAAATACACACACGGGTTTAATTGGTGAGTGTTTGAGAGTTTTTGGTGTGTGCGCGTGGGTGTTGTATCGCGTGGCCGTCATGGCCACGGCGTGCATTGTAATCGGGTTCTCTTCTCAATAAAATATCTAATTCTGGCCGTGAATTAGCTAACGGGTTCGTTACGAATTCGTTAGTGAACCACGTTAAATATCTGTCTCGTTCTTGTTTTGCTTTCGTCGTTCTTGCTCGAATACCCCCAGGTTATAACAAATTGGTAACAGAACTCTGAAACAGAAGTTCTGTTACAACAGGTTTTCATCTTGATTCATTCATATACTACTACCAGTACTGAATGCACACACTGGGAATGCAGAGAACTGAGCATGAAGGTGCAGAGATTGTTACAAATTTCCATTAACAATAGTAGTAGTACTAGCTAGCTAACTAACAGCTGGTTCTTACCCATACCCTTTTTTTTATTGATGTTAGTCCATCATCACTATTCATGGGAGCATATATACTAGTACAGTATACGGGTATATGACCATTTTAGCATATGATTTAGTGAATATTAACTAGGATAACCCAACAGATATAACGCGATGGAAGACGACTAACGACACTTATGTGCACAGAAAACTAAAATCTCCTAGTCCGGTACCTCGGGACGGATTACCGAATTTTAATCTCCCGATAATAATTTGGACCCTTCACCAATAAGAGTGCATAATATTAGAACTCGGCCTTCCTGAATAAGCTTAACAGCGTCGTTAGAATATGGTTAGGATCCTTCCGTGTTAGGTGAGGGTCCTCGACACGGAAGTTACCATATCCTCATGTTCGATTCCATTGATAGAAGTAGTGGTGGTTGTTTCATGACGGTTATATATTAGACAAAACTACAATAAAAGAACTGTCAGCCAGTATCAATTAACAATGTAACTAAATAACTGAGTTTTTGTATGATATTCTGTCAGGAGATTGAGAGAAGGACTAAAGTGAAATGAAGTGGAAACTGATGACCTATAATATGGACTGAAGTGCAAAGTGGTAGAAACTAATGACATGAACTGAGGAGTAGCAGTAGCCGTACGATTAGGAAATCGGGATCATCTGAGCCGTTGATTGTTTTTAAACGTTGGGTTTGAATTCATTTAGTGGAACGGCATCGTTTCACCCTATGGTGGTGGCGTGGCATCTGGCGTGGCACCAGCCTAGTTGCGGATTGGTCGAAGGGTGTCACGATGCCAGCGTGGCACAGGCCGTTAGACATTTAGCTTAATTACAATGCTACCCCAAAGTTCTGTTATTTCCATTTCTACCCACCTGTGTATAAGTACTGTATTTTCCATTTGATTTGGTATGAAATTGATTAGTTTCTGTAATTCCTCTTCTTCCTCTCTCTCTCGAATCTCTCTTCCTCTGTAAATTCTAGGTCAGGAACTTGAAGTTCCTGACAAATTCTTCGAAACATGTCAAGTTATGATAAACTAGCCCTTGGGCGTGGCTCTGCACGAAGGCATATACATACATTGCGTAAATATTAGATATTGAACTTGCGACGTTCCAGAGCACCAACTCCAGCCAGCGCTAGAAAACATGCGATCGATCAAACACGCATGCAAGCGTGCGCGATGGAAAATTCTTTGTTTTTATAAGTAGATGCTCAGTGCCTGATTAAACAACTGAAGTAGTGCTAATTATAGGTTTATGATCTCAAAGCTGAGCGGGGTGGGAGTTTATAAATAGACAGACAAAAAGACCATGACAAAGGAGGATAAGAGCCAGAAGAAGCCATACATGGGGATTGGGAATGTTTAAACAATATGATAGGACTACTACTCATGAATACACACTTTTGTTTATGACCATGAACTGGAGTTCCTGCGACCTAGGCAAATAATTAATTAAAATATCAATATTTTTGTTTGAGATGAACTAAAATATCATTATGACAATACAGCTAGCCATGAATTAACTAAATCACCATTACAAAAGAAACATGCTTTGGGTTGTAATTAGAATAAACAATTTTGGTACTAGAATACAAGTTTCTAGATGAGGAAAGAAAGTGGAGTGGTGTGTTTGATTCATAAAGGGCAAAATTGTCATTTATTACTTCATTTAGTCGAGATCGGGTTTATATGAAAAAATTAATCCAGATAATATAAATCCCGTAACTCTATCAACATTTGAGTATTCGATTCCTTAACAATTCTAGTGATGTTCATGTTAGTATTTACATATTCATAACATTTTAAAACATTGCAGTCTGTAAATAATTATCTCCATTCAGTCTGAATCTCTTGAGTTATGATATTTTCTTGGACCGCCACGTCGGCATGATGGAGCAGAAACTAAAGTTGTGATAAGTAGGAGGAGGTGGAAGAGAGAGAAGAGCTTAGCCTACCATTAGTAGAGGGGGTGCAAGATGGATGGGATTGGGGACAGCATGCTTGGGTGGAGTGTGGGAGGATATGGGTGGTGGAAGAAGGGAGTGGAAGAGCATGAAATAACAATGAAATGTTTCCTATGGATACAACAACTGTGTCTATTAGGGGTGGTTGATGAGGGTGCATGAGGGTGAAGCCACTACCCACATGTTTCTATTTTATTTACTCCATAACATTTCACATATATTAATGAAATTGCTTATGGAATCCTATGGTATATTCTGAATTTAACCATATTATGCCCATACAATCACTCTCTCCCCCTTCTGACATGGTGTTTATGTTTGTGGAAATTTTGATTGCCACCTTAAACTTTGTGCTTATCGACACAAGTAATCTTTTCCAGTAAATTATACAATTTTATTAAAAAATTGTAAATCATCGTACCAACGGGAGAATAGGATGATGGAAATCGAGCAGGTGCTTCCAATACTCTATCACTTAACTAGAACTATTTTGCAACCCTAACACTCTTGTTTTTGAAATATTTATGCATTGATGTAGCTACTCGCCTACTCAGAGTTTTCTTCTTAAGAGAACCTACTCAAGAAAATTCATCTGTTTGTTAATGGCATTGTTCAGGAACCTTGTGTCAAGAGTTGTAGAAGATCATAAAGATGAATAATTACTGTTCATTTGGTAAGGTGATTACCAAATGAACAGTAACCCAACAAGGTGAAAACACATTTAGGGTTTCATAGAGTGCAAGAAATAAAGAGACGGAGCTCTCTGAAAGAGATGAGCAAATACAAAGAAACAAATGAAACGTCTAATTCTCATTCAGTGAATGTGGAGAATATATACATCAAGATGAACGGTTGGATATACGGTCGTTCAGAGTATCTTCTAAGAGAACAGAAAGTTTATATTAGGTTACAGTTTGATCCTTATGGACTTAACTCTCATAATGGGTTGGGCCTTCTGTGGGAGGCTTTATTGGACTTGAACATAGACGAGCCTTCTAGTCTCCAAATCTTTGGGCTTCCTTGGTTCTTTATCTTTAATTGCGTCCCTCAAACTCAAGGTGGAGATTGAACCATGACTTTGCTCTTTAGTTCCAGAAATTGAGGAGTAGTGAGCCCCTTTGTAAAAATATCAGCTAATTGTTCTGCACTTGAAACAAACGAAACAATAAGTTCTTTGTGTAGTACTTTTTCCTAACATAATGGTAATCTATTTTTATATGCTTAGTACGTGCATGTAAGATGGGATTTGCAGAAATGGCCAAGGCAGACAAGTTATCACTCCATAGAATAGGAGCTTGAGACATTGGTATGCGAAGATCTCTAAAGAGAGTTTAAACCACGAAATATCAGCAGTTGTTATGGCTAGGGCCCTGTACTCGGCCTCGGTAGAGGACCTGGCAACAGTGGGCTGTTTTTTTGCGGCCTAATGAACTGCATTGGGCAGATAAAGATTACAAAGCTCGTAGTGCTTCTGCGATAAGAAGGGTTACCAGCCTAATCCGCATCGCAGTAATCCTGTAAAGAAGAGTTTCCAGATTGATAAAATAAGCAATGACTTTTGGTTCCTTGTAAATACCTAAGAATTCATGTTGCTCCTATAAGGTGTAAATCAGTAAGAGAGTGCGTGAATTGGCATAAATGGTTTACAGCAAAGGATATATCAGGTCTAGAAAAAGTTATGTATTGCAATACTCCTAAGAGTTGTTTAAAAATTGTATGATCAGACAGTAAATTTCCATCAGCAATGTGATATTTTCCTCCAATGGAAAGTGAAGTACTACATGGTGTGCAAGACTCCATATTGAACCTCTTAAGTAAATAAATGACATATTTATTTTGGTGCACAAAAACTTCAGAAGGAGAATACTTGATTTCAAGACCAAGAAAATAAGTGAGCTTTCCCAAATTAGTCATCTGAAATTCAGTGTTTAGTTTTTGAATAAAAAAGGAGATGAAGTGAGAGTCATTACATGTGATGATTATATCATCAACATACAAGAGAAGTAATGCCACCTTGGTGTTGTTGAATCTGGTAAAGATACTTCAATCTGCAGCTGAAGATGTGAAGCCAAGAGACAGAATAAAGTTGGTAAAGTTCTCAAACCAAGCTCTAGGAGCTTGTTTGAGTCCATAAATTGATTTATTGAGTTTGCAAACAAAATGTAGGACATTGTAATCAACATACCCCTGTGGTTGTGCCATAAAGACAGTTTCTTTCAAGTGACCATGTAAGAAAGCATTTTTAACATCTAATTGTTGAAGTGGCCAACCAAAAGATGCAGCAAAGGCTAAGATAGTTCTAACAGTGGCATGTTTAATCGCAGGACTTAAGGTTTCATCAAAATCTATTCCAAGGGTCTGATGGAATCGTTTGTCCACTATTCTAGCTTTATATCTAGCATTTGAGCCATCAGGATTGTATTTAGTTTTATAGACCCACTTGTTGCCAACAATATTAGCATTTCAGGTGGTGGAACCAATGCCCAAGTATTTTGTTGTGTGAGGCTAAAAAACTCATCAGTCATGGCTTGTTTCCACTGTGAGTATTTTTTAGCCTCGGTGAAACTTGTAGGATCTGGGTTTGTGAAAGAAAGATCCTCTAATTTTTGTTTCGAAGTAAGAGAAGAGGTAAGAAAAGTAGCTATGTCTGGTGCTTTCTGTGAATCCGTAGAAGAAGTGTGCAAAGTGTCACCAGGATTTTTACCATTCAATCTAGAAGAAGAGGAAGAACCTAATGTGAATGTGGGTTTGGTAGGATCAAAAAACACAGAAGAAGCATTGAATCCAAAGGCCTTTCTTTTGAATATGCCAGACTTGCTTCTGGTTTGCATAGAGTGGACATGAGCTGAGTGTTCTTGCACCTGTGTCACCTCTGGTGCCATGCCAAAACTGGGGAAGTGTGGATGTATTTGTTCTTGCATCTGTTCTTCATCATTAGTCTCGGCCACAGTTGGTTTCACCAGAGAGGGATATGGTGAAGAAGCACCATCACTGGTGTACTCTTCTTGCATTTTCATCACTTCCTGTGAAAGGGAACCATATGGTGGAAGTATGAGGAGCACTATTGATATGAATATATGTAACATGATCGATGAGTTAGAAGTGGGAACAGTAGTAGCATATGGGAAAACAGATTCATAAAAAACAACATCTCTAGATATATAAAAAAGTTGGGAGACTTTGTCAAAACATATGTACCCCTTATAATTCACGGCATAACCCAAGAAAACACATTGTTTAGTTTTTTGGTCAAGTTTAGATTGAGTCTAGGGTTTTAGACATGCACAACATGCACAACCAAAAATTTTGAGTTGAGAATAATCAGGTTTCTGTCCAAACAACAATTCCAAAGGTGATTTAAAATTAGTTGTCTTAAAAGGCATTCTATTGATAAGATACACAGCAGTAAAAAATGCATGATACCAAAAGTATTTAGGCAAAGATGTAGGGTTTTGATTCATGGATGCGCAACGGAAACAAATTTTGTTGGAATAGATGCCCTAGAGGCAATCTAGTTTAGTATGAATTTGTAATTGGCTAGAAAATTCATTTATTATTCATTGGATATTTAATATAATGAAGTCCTTAGATTTACAATCGTGTTGTTTATCTTAAATATCCCTAGTCAAGTATAATGATTAAATGGGACAATCATCTATAGACTAGTATGGGGTTGGATTGATATGGAGATATCACGATCCAACACATAGGTGTGCATTACGGAATGTTGCACTGGATTGACCCATCACCGAGAAGGCTACATACACGTTATGTTAAGTCACAAGTGCTTCTCGGGTACAATGGTATTGTCATCCTTAGACTTGAAGTCACTAGATATTCTAGTTGTGGATCATTGTGATCTTGGTAGCGTTAAACGCTACACCGTAACTGGGTAGTTATAAAGGCGTGTACTGGATACAATGAGAAGCAAGCTTAGAGATCGTAGTGGACGTAGAGAGGATTTGCCCCTCCCACATAACGGGAGCAAATATCCAAGGCCACTCGAAGGATAGTGCTTATAGAATGTCTGGCCAGACTCAAATAAATCAATATATGGGATATTGATGTTATTTGCACGAATAAGGCTATTCCATGGATCGAGAAACTAGGGATTGGATATACGATTGTGACTTGTATGTCTCGTTTCCAATCCGGATATGGAGGCAAAGGGATGAGACAATTACTTGTACAAGGTTGTCTAGATGACTATTCTATTAGTTGGCTAGAATGGATGTTTTGCTAGAAACCGCTCCATATTAGCAAAGAGTTGCTACCAACTAGATAGAACCTATGGGGTCACACGCTATATAGAGTTGTACTAGATTTGGGAATTAATTAATTGGATTAATTAATTAGAAGGATCACTTTGCAAACCCTTGCAAACTTAGTAGGGACTAATTTGCAAGGAAGGGACTAAATTGAATTCTAGTAGGACTAGAATAAGTCCTTTAGGTAGTTAACAAGGAGTTGTTGGACTATATAAAGGACCCTCCTTCCTTCCTTCCTCATAACTTATGCTCTAAAGAGAACATAATAAGAGTGGGAGAGAACAAAGGAGAGAGAGAGCAAGCAACAAGGAGGACGCCGCCCCCTTGCCGCCGCCCCCTCGTCCCCGACGCCACAAGAGGGCCGAACCCCCTCTTTGTGCCTCGTTTTGCGTGATTCCTTCACCCTCCTCTCATTCCGGGCTAGCACCAAGGAGATTGGAGATCTAGGATCAACTCTAGGCGTGGATCAACTATAGAGAACGTGACACTATTCGCGTTTGAAGTCATCAAGGAGAACCCAAAGGTGTGTTTATGATTTCTTACCTTCACTATCGTTATGCATCTAGACTTGTGATCCTTGGAGGGTTTTGCATGGTTGTTTGTTTGATTATGCTTCCGTTTGCGCGATCCATGAATCAAAACCCTACAGTGGTATCAGAGCCACAGGTCATAGAGCATAAACGTAGTTTATGTGTTACATTCTTGTTGTTTTACACCTTAATTTGTTGTTTATCGCGTAAAACAAGACAAATCAAGCATAGGATGCAATTTGTCAAAGAATTAATCATAACAAGACCCAATTATTGCATTGGATGCATGAATTGGTGAGTTTGAGAAATTTTAGGATCTTAGATCTAGGGTTTGGGCATCCTTGGGGAAGAAGGAGTTCTCCCAAAACAAGGAAACAACCAAACTTGGGCTCCAAGCAAGGAGGTTGTTTTGGAAACAACCTCCACAAGGAGGTTCGGCCCCCTAGGGGACCGCCCCCCTTGCTTGCCGCCCAAGCTTGGCGCCCTAAGGGGCCGGGCGGCCCTAACCCGCGGGCCTAGCTTGCGGGTTTTGGGCCGGGCCGGCCCTAGGGCCTTATGGTTCACTTTGTTTGGGCCCGGGCAATTGGATTGTTGGGCCCATGGACCGTTTTAACCCTAGAAATCCTAAAATCAATTAAAATTGACCAAGCGCGTTAAAATTGGATTTTAACTGTTTATGTGCAAATCGCATGGTGATTGGATATGGCCTTAGGATGTGGTTTGATGTGGATGTTTAATTTTGTGGTTTGGTTTTACGGCCTGCGAGCTGATCAATTAATTGTAATAATTAATTAGGGTTTTATGGCCTGCGTGCCATTTTTTTTCTCAACTTGTGAGATTTATTTTATTTAGTATAGATATTAGCTAGTGCTAGATAAAGTAGATTGTTAGCCAAGATTGGAGAAAAGAAGCCCAAAGCCAAAGAAGCCACAAAAGATGGAGCATGGAGCATGGAGCACACCACATGACTATGAAGGATGGACCAAAAGATCAAGACGCATGGAGATGTGTTTGTTTAGGGTTCATAGATAATTCCATTGGCTTGGAATTATCTCAGTCTAGAAAAGGCCATATCCACATCACGTTTAATTTCTGTTTTGTGGTTGTTTATTTATTGTCTTATTATTTGTGTGGTTGGTGTATGGATGATGCATGCAATTAGGATAATAAGATAATTAGACAACCCGGATCTATTATTTGGAGTTGTGCCCAAACTCAAATAGATAGATTAGTTGATATTGATCAACAAAATAATTAAAATTGAAAATCCCTCAAAATTTTAAATATTGTGTTCTTGCCTTCTCGTTATTTAAACACTCATTATCATCATTATTTATCAAGTTCGTGCGTGCCAAAGCATGGCGACTTGGTTCATAATGATGGAATGCGATGGCACGTAACAATGTGCAATTGTTTAGATAAGAGGTTGAACACAACTAGGCTATTAATTTGATTAAGAAACCTAGAGGTAATCAATTGGGATTATCCATATGGATGGATAAATAAGGAGTTATTTGCCCGATTGAACCAAGAGTTGCATATGGGATGCAATTGGAAATCGTTCCTACCTAAGAAGTAATCGAATTATGGGTGACTTGCCAAAGCAAGCTCATAAGCAGATGAAAAAGATGGATCTTGGCCCACTAGAAAATATAAGGATATTTTCCGCATTAATATCTTGAGGGTTATTAATCCATAGAAAAATAGTGGGAGCTATATTTAATAAACTAGCCATTATTAAATATAGTCAAAAAATTCACAAATACTAAAACTTGCGTATTTTCCTTTTGTAGAATTCCAAATGGCAAACAACTCATCGAGTTCACAACATTCCCTACGATCTGTCCTTGAGAAGGACAAGCTCTCTGGAACCAACTTTCTTGATTGGTACAGAAACTTGAGAATTGTTCTCAAGCAAGAGAAGAAGCTGTACGCAATAGAGGAGCATGTTCCAGAAGGTCCAGAGAATCAGACACCTGCTGCCTTAAAGGCGTATCAAAAGCGTGTTGATGACGCTAATGATGCGGCCTGCCTAATGCTTTGCACCATGACCTCTGAGCTTCAGAAGCAACATGAGAACATGAATGTTGTCGATATGATCGAACATCTAAAGCAGCTCTTCCAAGAGCAGGCGAGGGTAGAGAGGTATGAGGTCTCAAAGGCACTGTTCAAATGTCATCTGGCAGAAGGGAACCTGGTGGGACCCCATGTACTCCGAGTGATCGGGTACTTGGAGAATCTCGCCCGGCTTGGGTTCCCGGTCGGCCAAGAGTTGGCAACAGATCTCGTGTTGCAATCGTTGCCTGAAAGTTATGGACAGTTCATTATGAACTATAACATGAACGAGATCGTTAAACCACTGCCAGATTTGCTCAACATGTTGAGGACGGCTGAACAGAGCATCAACAAGGGTAAGGGCAAGGCCATTATGATGGTAAATAAAGGAAAGGGCAAAAAGTTTGCATCTTCCTCCAAGGGCAAAGGCAAGTCAGTTGCTAAGTCCATGGAACAAGCCCTTAAGCCTGTTGGTGGCATTGCCAAGGTCGTGACTAAGGGTGAATGTCACTACTGTAGTCAACCTGGACACTGGAGGAGGAACTGCCCAAAATATCTGTAGGACAAGAGGCTTGGAATAGTGATTCCACCACCACCAGGTATTTTTGTTGTAGATGTCAATTTAACTGTCTCTACATCATGGGTATTAGATACTGGATGTGGATCTCATATTTGTCGAAATATGCAGGATCTAAAGAGAAGTAAAAGATTGGCTAAAGGGGAGGTAGATCTACGCGTTGGGAATGGAGCAAAGGTTGCTGCGTTGGCCATAGGCGTGTGCGAGCTATCTCTGCCTTCAGGATTAGTTTTAGAATTAAATAATTGCTATTTTTTGCCTGCTATGAGCAGAAAAATTATTTATATTTCTTGTTTGGACAAGGAAGGTTTTATTATTTCAATAAAGAACAATTGTTGTTCCTTTTATTTGAATAATATTCACTATTTTAGTGCGCAATTATTTAATGGACTTTATGTCCTTGATCTAAGCAATCCTGTCTACAACATTAATACCAAGCGGATTAAAATAAATGATTTAAATCCTGCTTATTTATGGCATTGTCGTTTAGGCCACATAAATGAGAAACGTGTATCTAGACTCCATAAGGATGGATTACTAGACTCATTTGATTTTGAATCATATGAGACATGTGAGGCTTGTTTATTGGGAAAAATGACAAAGTCCCCTTTCAATAAGAAAGGTGAGAGGACTAGTGAGCAATTGGCGCTCATACATACCGATGTGTGTGGGCCATTTGCCACGCCTGCCAGGGGTGGTTATGTCTACTTCATTACGTTTACTGATGATTACAGTAGATATGGATTTGTGTACCTTATGAGGGCAAAATCCGAATCCTTTGAAGTGTTCAAAGAATTCAAGAATGAAGTAGAGAAGCAACTTGGCAAAAGTATCAAGGCTCTACGATCGGATCGTGGAGGAGAATACTTGAGCCAAGAGTTTGACGACTATCTTAGAGAGTGTGGGATCGTGTCCCAACTCACTCCACCCGGAACGCCACAATGGAATGGCGTGTCCGAGAGGAGGAATCGAACCCTATTGGATATGGTTCGGTCTATGATGTGTCAAACCGATCTTCCATTATCATTTTGGGGCTACGCTCTATTAAGTGCAGCTTTCACCATTAACCGTGTTCCATCTAAATCAGTCATGAAGACACCATATGAGATGTGGAGTGGGAGGCGTCCCACACTGTCGTTCATGAGGATCTGGGGCTGCGATGTTTATGTAAAACGTTTACAATCAGACAAGCTGGGGCCTAAATCGGATAAGTGTAAATTTGTGGGGTACCCTAAGGAAACTAAGGGATACTACTTCTATAATCCAACCGAGAACAAAGTGTTTGTTGCTCGGACCGGCGTGTTTCTAGAAAGAGAATTTGTCTCTAAAGAAGCAAGTGGGAGGAATGTAGAACTTGAAGAAATTCAAGAACCACAAATCACTGAACCGATTATGGAACATGAACAGGAATCACAAGCAGTTGTGGATCCACCTGTTCAGGTAACACAAGAGCTTCGTAGATCTAGTAGAGTGCGCCAGGAACCCGAGAGGTACGGACTTCTCGTGACTGATTTCGGTGACACGATGCTCATAGATGATGAGCCTACTACCTATGAGGAGGCCATGAATGGCCCAGACTCGCAGAAGTGGCTTGAAGCCATGAGATCCGAGATGGAATCCATGTGTACCAACAAAGTATGGACTTTGGTGGAACCACCTGATGGGGCGCGGCCCATAGGGTGCAAGTGGGTCTTCAAGAAGAAGATCGACATGGATGGTAATGTGATTACCTATAAGGGCCGATTGGTGGCCAAAGGATTCAGACAGATTCATGGTATTGACTATGATGAAACCTTTTCACCAGTCGCTATGACCAAATCCATCCGAATCCTACTTGCAATTGCAGCATACTACGACTATGAGATTTGGCAGATGGATGTCAAAACGCAGCATTCCTTTATGGGAATCTCCTCGAGGATGTGTATATGATACAGCCGGAGGGTTTTGAGGATCCAAAGCAAGCCAACAAAGTCTGTAAACTGCAACGATCCATTTATGGATTAAAGCAAGCTTCTAGGAGTTGGAATCGACGTTTTGATGAAGTGGTCAAAGAGTTTGGCTTCATCATAAACGAAGATGAGTCTTGTGTTTACAAGAAGGTTGGGAGCTCTGTAGCTTTTCTGGTCTTGTATGTGGATGACATACTACTCATTGGAAACGACATTCCCATGCTGCAATCTGTGAAAGATTGGCTAGGAAAGTGTTTCTCAATGAAGGACTTAGGGGAAGCAGCCTATATACTCGGTATAAAGATCTATAGAGATAGATCTAAAAGGTTGCTAGGCCTAAGTCAAAGTACATATATTGACAAGGTGTTGAAACGGTTCAACATGCAAGATTCCAAGAAGGGATTCTTGCCCATGTCACATGGAATCGCTCTTTCGAAGAGTGGTTGTCCTTCCAATGAGATTGAGAAGGAACGCATGAGTAGGATTCCCTATGCCTCGGCGATAGGATCTATCATGTACGCCATGTTATGTACTAGACCAGATGTGTCATATGCCTTGAGTATGACAAGCAGATACCAATCCAATCCGGGTGAGGGTCACTGGATTGCTGTCAAGAATATCCTTAAGTACTTGAGAAGAACTAAGGATGCTTTCTTGATGTTTGGCGGTGAGGAAGAGTTGCGTGTAAGGGGTTACACTGATGCAAGCTTCCAAACTGATAGAGATGACTTTAGATCACAGTCGGGATATGTGTTTTGCCTGAACGGAGCAGCGGTGAGCTGGAAGAGTTCCAAGCAAGAGACGGTGGCTGATTCTACAACAGAGGCTGAGTACATTGCTGCAAATGGCGCAGCAAAGGAGGCTGTTTGGATCCGAAAGTTTGTTTCTGAACTTGGTGTGGTCCCTAGCATTGCGGATCCAGTGGAGTTGTTCTGTGACAACACTGGGGCGATCGCGCAATCAAAGGAACCAAGATCGCACCATAAGTCCAAGCATGTGCTCAGGAAGTTTCATCTGATTCGAGATATTATCGATAGAGGAGACGTTCGGATATGCAAGATTCCTACAGATGATAATCTGTCAGACCCGCTTACGAAGCCTCTCACACAGTGGAAGCATGAAGGGCACACTAGGAGTATGGGCATACGAGATGCGCCAGATTGGCTCTAGTGCAAGTGGGAGACTGTTGGAATAGATGCCCTAGAGGCAATCTAGTTTAGTATGAATTTGTAATTGGCTAGAAAATTCATTTATTATTTATTGGATATTTAATATAATGAAGTCCTTAGATTTACAATCGTGTTGTTTATCTTAAATATCCCTAGTCAAGTATAATGATTAAATGGGACAATCATCTATAGACTAGTATGGGGTTGGATTGATATGGAGATATCACGATCCAACACATAGGTGTGCATTACGGAATGTTGCACTGGATTGACCCATCACCGAGAAGGCTACATACACGTTATGTTAAGTCACAAGTGCTTCTCGGGTACAATGGTATTGTCATCCTTAGACTTGAAGTCACTAGATATTCTAGTTGTGGATCATTGTGATCTTGGTAGCGTTAAACGCTACACCGTAACTGGGTAGTTATAAAGGCGTGTACTGGATACAATGAGAAGCAAGCTTAGAGATCGTAGTGGACGTAGAGAGGATTTGCCCCTCCCACATAACGGGAGCAAATATCCAAGGCCACTCGAAGGATAGTGCTTATAGAATGTCTGGCCAGACTCAAATAAATCAATATATGGGATATTGATGTTATTTGCACGAATAAGGCTATTCCATGGATCGAGAAACTAGGGATTGGATATACGAGTGTGACTTGTATGTCTCGTTTCCAATCCGGATATGGAGGCAAAGGGATGAGACAATTACTTGTACAAGGTTGTCTAGATGACTATTCTATTAGTTGGCTAGAATGGATGTTTTGCTAGAAACCGCTCCATATTAGCAAAGAGTTGCTACCAACTAGATAGAACCTATGGGGTCACACGCTATATAGAGTTGTACTAGATTTGGGAATTAATTAATTGGATTAATTAATTAGAAGGATCACTTTGCAAACCCTTGCAAACTTAGTAGGGACTAATTTGCAAGGAAGGGACTAAATTGAATTCTAGTAGGACTAGAATAAGTCCTTTAGGTAGTTAACAAGGAGTTGTTGGACTATATAAAGGACCCTCCTTCCTTCCTTCCTCATAACTTATGCTCTAAAGAGAACATAATAAGAGTGGGAGAGAACAAAGGAGAGAGAGAGCAAGCAACAAGGAGGACGCCGCCCCCTTGCCGCCGCCCCCTCGTCCCCGACGCCACAAGAGGGCCGAACCCCCTCTTTGTGCCTCGTTTTGCGTGATTCCTTCACCCTCCTCTCATTCCGGGCTAGCACCAAGGAGATTGAAGATCTAGGATCAACTCTAGGCGTGGATCAACTATAGAGAACGTGACACTATTCGCGTTTGAAGTCATCAAGGAGAACCCAAAGGTGTGTTTATGATTTCTTACCTTCACTATCGTTATGCATCTAGACTTGTGATCCTTGGAGGGTTTTGCCACTTCATCCGGTCGTCAGCAACATTCGTTTCAGGGGAGGAGATGGAATGTTATCATTAATCAATCAATTCTAATTTTCTGAGAATTCTCTCTCTATCTTTCATTCTCTTGCACTCGTCGGAACTGCGGAACCCTCATTCTCACCGGATAAGGAGAACTCGATTGTCGGTAAGTCAGGATTTAGAACCAGGTCATGAAAATTTGGTATCAGAGCCTGGTTTTTTCAATTCAACCAGGGATAAATGGTTCAATCATGGTGCGGAATGATGAAATGGGCGCTCGATTGAAGAACACATAGGGTTATCTTCAAGGAGTGAAGGTGGGCCGGGTGTAGATGTTGGAAACATTCAAGAACATGGATCAGAGGCTCAATGAAATTGCAACCAAGTCACATACCCAATTCGAAGAACTGATCCAAAATTAGAGGTTGGTGACTACACCGGCAAGGAATACCAGTGAGGAGAAGGTTGTAGCTGGTGATACCAGAGCTACACATATCCAATTGGGTCCAAACTCATCTGGATCTACTTCAGTGAACCCTACAGAGTAACGAAATGCTCAAGGTAACTCAAATTCTAGCATTAGATCGTCACAAATTGAGTTTCCAAGTTTAATTGCAATGATCCACGCCACTGGGTTAAGAAATGCTCTCGGTCCTTGTCATTTTCCCTGCAATTAGTGAGAAGATAGTAGCCTTGGCCTATTTTTATTTAGAAGGGAAAGTTAATTAATAGTTTAGGAATGCTTATGACGCAATTGATCATCTGGCGTGGAAGGTGTTTGTGGAGGATTTGTATACCAAATTTGGTGATGTAGAACGAGATGATGTTTATGGATTGATCTACACTCTCAAGCAAAGATACACTGGATAAGTATTTGTTGAAATTTGAAGAACTAAGGCTCAAAGTATTATTGAAAGATCCCTCATTGAATGAAGAACTCTTCATTTCATTGTTCAGGACTGGTTTACAAATGGAAATCAAACATGTGGTGACATTATTTATGCCAAAAAGACTTTAGGACGCATTTAACTTGCCCGAATTGAAGGGGTATCTTATGAAATTGCAACAACAAATCAATACCAAACACGCCAACAACCAACTTATGACTTCCTTCAATCCAAAAATTATCCCTACCATCACATATCCTTCCTCACTAAAACCACTAGCCATCACTAACTACCCCAAAAACACAACCCCCTCTACCACCAACAATAATTATACAACCAATATCACCATTACCACTCCAAAAACAACCACTACCAATACTATCCAAAAATGACTCAAGCTTAAATGCAAAGTAGAAGGGAGAACAATTTGTGCTATTTATGTGATGAAACTTACCAAATGGGTCATAAATGCAAGAAGAAACAACAGTTTTACTTTTAATGTGTGATGAAGATGATGCTCAAGAAGTGGATGGAGAAGGATCAAGAGTGTCTGAGATAGAAGAAGGGAATAGTAGTGAAGGAAATGTATAGCGACGCATTACTTTATATGCCATAACTGGCATGTCACACAACACTATCCTTAAGCTAAAGAGGGTGCATACTTTTTTATGTTATAAAATGCTTACTGATATTTCAAGGATCAAAATAAGTTATTCCTCAAAGAATTTGACTAAGGATCGAGAGGTTACCCATTCCCGCAGGTAAAGGCTTCCGGCAACACACTCTACCTAGATTCTGGAAAATGACATTTCCCGACGACTTAATGGCCAAAATCGGTCTCCCTAGGTGCACCTTGACTTTACCAACAATATGGAATCAATTAGTTTCAATCATGGATGAGAATTGACAGAAAACCTAAGCTAGGGTTCATACTAACTTACCGAAATTCCATCTTTGATTCGACGAGGTTTATAAATCGGTTGGGAGCTTTAATTTTTCGTGTCTCAGAGAGTTCCCAGCTATAGAAGTTTTGGAGGAGAAGATGTTTTGAGGGTTGTTGAATTTTTGGAGGGAGGAACCTCTTTGAATGTTTGAAGATGATCAAGAAGGTGAATGAAGGATGAATTTATCGGGTGCTTATGGTTAAGCTAGTTCAGCAGGTTGATAAGGGAGGTGGAGACACTTACGGGGTTAGGTGGAAATTTTGTAGAGTGTGAAAAGGGGTAGTTTTCACATTAAGTATATTTGTAATTTCTAAGAAGGTAGGGTAGATAATAGAATTAGGGATAATTCTATTATTTTAAAAAGTACATTCATGTCCCAGTAACCTCCACAATCGCTCCATACTTCCAATAACCAAAATCTAGGAAAAATTCATCCTACCACTAAGTTTTAAGAAATTACACATTTGACCCCTAAAATTTCAGTTAATTCCACTTTTGCCCCCACTTCTTCCATAATATAACACGGTCACTCCTTAACAACTTAAAATCCTTTTTCAGCCTAGTTTCTACTGAGGATACCTAAAAAATTGTATTTGCGCTTTGGCCCCACAAATCTTGATCACAATTACCCCCAAAATGATCTAAAATTACTTTTCAACCACTATACCACACCATTACTATATGTAAGCTCTTCCATGCGAGAAAGTATTCATTGGGGCTTGCCCCACCACTGTGGGGCGCGCCATTCACCTTCTGACAAATATGCATTTGTCAGATGGAACCCACCAAATTTTGCATGCTTGTCAGAAGGTGAATGACACGCCCCACCACGCAGGCATGCCACAGTGGTGGGGCAAGCCCCAATGAATACTTTCTCCTTCCATGCTCAAACTCAGTTGGGTTGGTAGAAAACATTATTTACACTTTTGCCTAAAATTTTAAATTAATGCACTTAAACCCTTAGCAATTCTCAGAGTGTTACAGGTAAGGAGAAGATATGTGAGATAAAATAGAGATGGGACAGCGGAAGAGGTGTTGGGGTTTGTTGGTGACTGCGGTGTTGGTGGTTTGCGGTGAAGCAACAAATAAGAATATGGAGTACGAGATAGATGAGAAAAGAATGAGTATCATGGACATTGGCAAAATCGTGTGTTGTCGGACACAACATATTTGGAAAATATTATTGAATACGGGAGATAATTTTGTTCAACTCGGAAAGATGGAGGCAGAATTGAAGGCATTAGATTTATGGTCGGGCTGCATCTTAATCCAAGTGTAAACGAGCATGTGAGAAGAAGTCTTGTGAGTTTAGTCACAAACTATGTCCCAATTATCTTTTCCAGTGTAGTTTAGTTGGTCGGGTTAGCATTCTTAAGACTTTGAGTTGTTTGAACTGTTATTATCCTATTAAGTGACTACTATTTATTAGTTCAATGTAGAGAATTTGCTTCTAAGTAATATTGCAATTAAGAACTTTGCACATTTAACTTCATACCAATTTATTTTATTTCAATTGTATCAACTCAAATATACCAAGTTCAAGCCATACAAACGCGTAGTCACGTGCCTGCCGTCACGTGCCGTCACGTCTATAAATACAAATCCCTCTCTATTGCAAAGGAGTGGTCAAGCAAATACAAGAGTCCACCACTCCTTCTTGCATTGTAGGTCATATTTCACAGAAAAAAAGAATTTCAACAAAGAAGCAGAGAGTGAAGAAGAGGAGTGAGATATTCTTCTAATCCATTTCTAATCTGTGACTCAACAGAAACATTCTTTTGTTTAGAGAGAGAGTAATGGAGAGAGGTTGTGAAATGAAGCTGTCCAAGTTCAATAGGATTTGTGTCTTCTGTGGTAGTAGTCAGGGCAAAAAGACCAGCTACCAAGATGCTGCCATTGAGCTTGGAAAAGAACTGGTATTGTTTTCTTTTTCTCCTCCTCTCAAAACAAGAAATGGCCTTTTTTTGGAGGATTATTAATTTATTTGGGATTATTTCATAAATGTGTGTTCTGGGTTCTTGCTTTTCTGTGATTTCTTTACCTGGGTTGTCATCAAATGTTGTTTTTGGGTTGATTCTTGAAATGGGTCTCTGTTCCATTTGGCATTTTGCTAGCAATGGCTTGCATTATTTCACACATACCTCTGTTTCTGAGAAAAACAGAGCTTTCACCCTTCCTCTATGTATCATGTGGATAAGAATCAATTAGGGTTTTTTGTTGATTTCAAGTGGTTACCCATTATGCCATGTGGGTTCATCATAATCACTCGTTTAAACCCCCAAAATCAAATGCCACAAGACTTCTTCTTTATTGCAAGATTTGTTGTTGTTCTTCTTCTAGGGTTTTGCTTGTTTTCTAACTTTCTTGGTGTTTCTTGTTACAGGTCTCAAGAAACATTGATTTGGTCTATGGAGGTGGTAGCATAGGCCTCATGGGTTTGGTCTCACAAGCTGTTCATGATGGTGGTAGACATGTTATTGGGTGAGTGAAGCTTCCTTCACTCCTAATCCTCAAAATCATCAAAAAAAAAAAAAAAAAAAACAAAAAAAAAAACAAAAGCCATCAATTAGTAGAAAACATCATTAAACTAACCAAAGATCAATGAGTGTGTTCTGTTGTTTTATTGGTATTTAAAAAGGGACTAATTTTTGTCATGTTATTGTCTCTCTTCTTCTGCAGAGTTATCCCCAAGACGCTCATGCCTCGAGAGGTATGTCTACTACTAGAATGCTATCAACCCCAGAAAGTCTTCAACCTTTTTTTTTCAATTAGTTTAAAACTAAAACTAAACAACCCTTTTTTATTAATCCTTAAAAAAGTGAAGGGAGTTTGGTTTCTTGATCTTTCTTTTGTAGTATGACAAGAGGGGTCTCTTGTTGATATTCTTTTGCATAATTTGAATGTCCTCATCTGTACAATTTGTCCCCTTTTGGTTTTTTGTCTTTGCTTTTGGGGCTGTTGAGGACTTCTCATTTTTGGTCCTTCATACACAATTATAAGCATTTGCCAGAATAAGGTACACCATTTCACTGTGGAAGAGTCCTTATCCACATCACTATATAGGTAGCTGGCATTTCACTCTAGTTTTTGTATGTTTTGGGGGTTTCAAATGTTTCATCTCACACTGCATCAATTCACCTTTGAGCATTGCCTTCTGTGTGAGTCTTCCCTCTTGGCTTTTTCTATGATTTCAAATTCCACATTTTCCTCTCTAGTGCTCACTTAAAAGATTTTTGGAATGGAACCATGTGGCAACCATTGCTGCAACACTCATCATTGCTTCACTGCACAATTTTACACATCAGCCAATACAAATATATTTTTTAGTATATTTTTCCAGTCTATAGGAGGGGATTTTGATTTTTCTTTAACATATCTTGGTACACATTTTACAGTTAACTGGTGAAACAGTGGGGGAAGTTAAGGCAGTGGCAGATATGCATCAAAGAAAAGCTGAGATGGCTAAACACTCAGATGCTTTTATTGCCTTACCAGGTTAGCAGCATGAGCACTGCCACAAGTTTTCATTTTCTTGCTTTTTTTTTTCATCTTTCTTTGCATTAAAATTCCAAAACAGATCATGGATTGATAAAAACCCTTCAGGTGCTTCTTTTTTACTAGTTCTAGCATTTGGAGGATTGAACCACCTCCCAATGCTGTGGCTCTTTTAGCCAAAATCACCTTTGAAACATGCAGTTCCAGCCTTTTATCTTGTAGTTGCTGCTTAGAAAGCAAAATGGAGACATTTGAAAGAGAAAGAACAGACAGTTGCCATTGATTGATTACCTTATTTTTCTCAAATAAAAACTGCAAACTGGAGTTTACTTGTGTTATCAAAAAGCTTTACTCATCCTTGTATAAGTTAATGATGATCAAGTAAAATTAAAATTGACATAGGGACTACTTTGTCTTTCTATCTTACACAAAACCAATTTGTCTTCTTGTTGACCAACCACAACCAAGAGTCTCCCCATCCTTTCTCCTTGCAACAGATCATGACCTCTTTCTGGTTCTGAAGAGCCCAGATTTAGCCACCTGTTATAGCAAAAGTGGGACCCATTAGAGGCAGGATCTTGACCCTCCATTGAACAAGTATTGTTGTATTCCTGTGGAGTTGGATGTCACAAATCCCAAGGCTCATGATAACATATCACCCTTTCAAACCATGCTTTGTTGACCCATCAACATCTTACACTGAAAATAAAGACCATATGACCCTGAATAGCCCCTGCTTCCTGCTCATTTCTCTTTGTTTGTTATTACCATTTGTGTAGTAAAAGCTTCTGATACACTAGTATGTCCTTTTACCATATTTGGTTAAAAGAAGGGAAAAACTAGTTGTGAAAGTTGACTGTTAGCAGCTCATTTTCATCAAACAACTGCAGCTGCCTGACTTTGGGAATCTGAGATCTAGTTGTGTTCAAACACCTTTGAAACATAGAGGAAACACTCCTTAAAACATGTTCTAACAAGATATGTACTAGTACTTAGTACTTAAGTAATCTTATATATAATCTTTTTGATGCTTCTCTATCCCTCTACTTGAAAATATTATGATGATCACTGGGTGCATTTACTAGACAGTAATTATTCTTGGCAGCAGACAGCTTGCAAAGACCTTTTACGGAAACTTTCTTACCTTGAAAGAAATTACTGTGTTATTTCTTGTGATTTTACTGGATATTCTTCGAAAATTTACCCTCTTCTGCATTTACATTCCCTTGAATCTTACCCTCTTTTTTGTTAATCTGAAACAGACTTCTCTAACCATTTTACCTCCTCATCGCAAACTAGTTGTCAAATATTACACCATTTTTGTGTTCTTCTGATTGTAACTTATTCGCTAGCTTGTTTGAACTACAAAGTTGAACTCATGTTACATCTCAGTTCTATTTTCTGTTTCGGATCATCGTTAAAACAAAAACGAATCTGAGTTTATTCATTGTCATCTGCAGGAGGTTATGGGACACTGGAAGAGCTACTGGAGGTGATCACTTGGGCGCAACTAGGCATTCATGACAAGCCGGTAAAAATACTTGTAGTATTTACAGTGTCAGCCTTGCTTTTTTTTTTTTTTTTACTGAACTTTTTTCTTAACTGCTGTTTGTGCTAAGAAGGAGTAATATGTTAAATCTTGCAGGTGGGATTGCTGAATGTCGATGGCTATTACAATTCCCTCTTATCATTCATCGACAAGGCGGTGGAAGAAGGCTTCATTGATCCAACCGCGCGACACATCATCGTATCTGCACCTACAGCAAGAGAATTGGTGAAGAAGCTAGAGGTATGAAATACTCGGTTAAAATCCATTTTTGTACTAAGTTAAAATCACTCATTTACTCTATAGCTCAACTTATTTTTATTTTTCGGGTTATTGCAGGAGTATGTTCCTTCGCATGAAATAGTTGCATCGAAGTTGAGCTGGGAGACAGAGCAGCTCGCGTACGCCCAAAGTTACGATCTCTCTAGATGAAAGGTGTCGCTGCTGCTTAGAGATAATTCGAAGTAGAACCGAGATCTGGCTGTAGTGTCAAAGGGCTAACTTGAAAAGAAATTACAGAGAAAAGTTTAAAATATTTTGACGCGGCGGAGGGATTAGTTGTCTTTTTTTGTAAAGTGCTGGCTGCAGAAAAAAAAATGACCTTCAACATGGCAAGTATCAGTAATATTCCCTTCAATTGGAATTATGTTTCTCCTTCTCTCAAGCTTTTGTAACTTGTAACTACCCTAGATGCATATCAAATTATCCTTCTAATTTTACCTAAATTCAGTTCCTTCAAATGTTCATGCCTTCATGGTTGGTTTTTCTTCTTGTATCCTACTTATAATTAGTGCTTAAAAACATACGTCGTGGTTGTGCTCATGTCACTGTCTGCAGTTAGATACCGGTATATGTGATTGTGATGCTCTGTAAGGAATACGTCGCAACATCTGTAAAACGATACATGTCCTTGCAGATACATGTGATTGTGATGCTCTTTAGGGAGTAGGTCACAACATATGTAAAACTATGCATGTCCCTGTATATATGTGATTGTGATGCTCAGTAACGAATAGGTCGCAACATATGTAAAACGATACATGTCGCAGTTGTGATTTCCCTTCCTCAGTCTCATCGCTTTCGTGGATCGAAAACCATATTTTCAAGCTTTTCTGGTTCAGGTGGTTGTAGGTGAAACTTTCCTCTTATAGTAAGCTCTGAAATGAGCCTTCAAAGTCCAGAAAGAGTAGTGGTCCTCATTGACAAGGAATTCAGCTAGGGTTCATGGACATCCTAACCACCCTATAGTTTTATCTCTTTTTCCCTCATTTTCTGGTCCTCTAATATGAAAACATAGTTTTCATGAAACAGATGTAGTGGTAACAAACATGGATGTCTCAACATCTCTCAGAAACACCAAAAAAAACAGTTGCTTCAAAGCTTTGTTCATCTCTTTGCACTTGCTTTACCTTATAATCTCCATTGCAACAGCAGCAATGCCACCTAATCCCTCACATATATATAACACCAACATTTCATTTCTATTCATAAACTTATCAGTTCTCATACATCATCTTCACCTTCCGAAATCGGGTTAAAAAATGGCGTTGGCGCCTCACCGTTGCTTGCAGGGACCTCTCTTTCTCCTTGCTTTTTTCATCTTCGCTCTCCCCTTTTCTGCTAACGCAGCGCTGAAGAAATACGACTTTAATGTAAGTGGTCTAATACTTTTTTTGTCACTGAATGGTTAGATTTTGGTAGTTTGTTAATTTTCTCGTGTTGGATCAGGTACAAGTGGCGAACGTGAGGCGGTTGTGCAATGCCAAGCCGATAGTAACAGTTAACGGGATGTTCCCAGGACCGACGATTTATGTTAGAGAAGGCGATCAACTCCTTATAAACGTCACCAACAATGCACAATACAACATGTCCATTCATTGGTACGTTTGATTCGAAGCATTAAAACATTTAGATACCGATAAAATTTCAACTGTTGTAACAATTTGTTACGTGACGAGCAGGCACGGGTTGAAGCAGTTTCGCAACGGATGGGCGGACGGACCGGCGTACATCACGCAGTGCCCGATCCAGACCGGCCGCAGCTACACGTACAACATTACTGTAACGGGTCAACGAGGGACGTTGTGGTGGCACGCGCATATTTTGTGGCTAAGAGCTACTGTCTATGGCGCTATCGTGATCATGCCGAAAGCTGGAACTCCGTTTCCGTTTCCCCAGCCTCACCTGGAAAAAACTGTTGTCTTAGGTCTGTTCCTTTTTATACATAGAACATCATTCATAAATCTTAAACTAGTCTGCGTCTTAAGTGTAGGTTTTTATCTAACTTGTACTATGTATTGTTGTAACCTACAGGAGAATGGTGGAATAAAGATGTTGAGACCATTGTAAACCAAGCTAACAAGTTGGGGCTGCCACCGCAACCGTCCGATGCGCATACGATCAACGGCAAGCCGGGACCGCTTTTTCCTTGCTCCGACAAACGTAAATCCCCTGAAAATTTCATGACAAGTTTTTCGTTCACCTGTCGGCTTATTTTGACACCGGGATTTTGATAATTTTGTATCATAGTCATGTTCTGTTGATCTGTCTAAATCTGTTTCTCTGATTTTTACAGATACTTTTGCAATGGAGGTTGAATCAGGCAAGACGTATCTCTTGAGGATCATCAACGCTGCACTCAACGACGAGCTATTCTTCGCGATAGCCGGCCATAACATGACGGTCGTGGAGATCGACGCGGTCTACACCAAGCCGTTCTCGACCAACTCGATACTGATCGCGCCGGGCCAAACCACAAATGTGCTCGTGAAGGCCGACCAAGCCCCTAACCGTTATTTCATGGCCGTTAGGCCGTTCATGGACGCCCCCATCGCGGTGGACAACAAGACCGCCACGGCTATTTTCCAATACAAAGGCATCCCCAACACAGTTCTACCAACTTTACCAAAATTACCGGCTCAAAACGACTCCAATTTCGCCTTGAATTACAACAGCAAACTCAGGAGTCTCAATACTCCAAAGTTCCCAGCACAAGTCCCTCTAAAGATCAGTCGACATTTGTTTTACACCATCGGCTTAGGGGTTAATCAGTGCCTGAGTTGCCAAAATGGGACACAAGTAGTGGCTTCGCTAAATAACGTAACGTTTGTGATGCCTAAGGTTGGGCTATTACAAGCTCACTATTTCAATATTCCCCGTGTTTTTAGGACCGATTTCCCTGACCGGCCTCTGGCACCATTTAATTACACGGGTGCGCCACTGACCGCGAACCTTGGGACCACGACCGGCACGAGGCTGAGTAAGCTGGCTTTCAATTCTACGGTCGAGGTTGTGTTGCAAGACACGAATCTTCTGTCCGTTGAGTCGCACCCTTTTCATCTACATGGATTCAATTTCTTTGTCGTCGGCAGCGGTGTTGGTAACTTCGATCCCAAGAAGGACCCGGCTAAGTACAACTTGGTTGATCCTCCGGAGAGGAATACGGTTGGTGTACCTACCGGTGGTTGGACCGCTATCAGGTTCAGAGCCGATAATCCAGGTAAAACGCGTGCACGCGCACACACAAATACTAAATCTCTTTCACCAGGAAATTCACAATTGACTTTAATGAGGTTACTTTGACCGACTAATTAGCTAAAGCTATGATACATAACATTGCTAAATGTTCGTAATATACTAGTGTTGAGAAAGATCTACGATAATATAAAAGGATTAACTCATTTGTCTATCATATTGTTAGCTAAATGAGTTGGTCAAGTGAGCTGATGAATAGTCCACTGGGAATATTCTGGCTAAACTGATGAATAGTCTGCAAATTTTGAAAGTTTGAGAAAGTGTTTGACAATGCTCTCTATGTTTTTACAGGGGTTTGGTTCATGCATTGTCATTTGGAGATTCACACAATGTGGGGGCTAAAGATGGCATTTGTCGTCGAAAACGGAAAGTCGCCTGCAGAATCAATACTGCCCCCTCCGAAAGACCTCCCATCCTGTTAAATGTCGTAAAGGCGGAAAAAGTAGTCCCTCCAACCGCTTAACGGAGCTGAGAGTTGCTAATTTTCGTGCAATTCACAAATGTGAAATATTGTAAACCGAAAGACTGTTGTTTGGCATAAGCTTGTGTACTTGTATTTCTAAGATCTTGTTTTGGGGTCTGAATTAGACCTTCTTCATGAAATAAAACGCGCAATTCAATCAAAAATATGTGTCTAGCACTTGAAACAGAACAAGTACACTTCAACTGTATATGTATGCGTCTACTAAAGGCTCTCTCGTATTCAGGAAGGCGGGGCATGTATCTCACCATAGTTACGAAAGTCAATAATGATGCCATGTATTTTAAACGAAAATTTCAACAGTGACCGTAATAAAAGTGCCCCAGCTGTAGGATAATGTGTCCGTACTTTGTAACTCCTGGTTCTGCCCCTGCTCTGTTCGTGTCAAAGAAACATTTTTGCTCCTTAGTGAGTCTTTCAATAAGAAAAGTCGAAGATAGTCGGCCTCCCTTCGTACCTTTCGGAAAAGTTTGTCTAGGGAATATTTTGTACCCGGATTTAAGGTAAAGAAGACTTGATAAATCTGTGTCTTGTTAGAACCTCTCTGTCACAAGGACAACGTTGGAGCAAGCATAATGGCTGTTTATGGTTTGATTTCAACTCAAAGCTTTGATTAGTCAATCATTTGGTAGTCTGAACAGAGACTAAGGTTGTTAGTAACGGTCATGTTAAAAGGTCAAGCCGACCATTACACAACAAACAACGTTTTCTTCTCAAGAAAAGGATTTTTTTATTGCTTTTTTCTTTGTTTAACTAACTAACTAACCACGAGGCAACTTCTCTTCAACATCTATATAAACCTTCACACACTAATCATCCAAGTTTGAGGATATAGAAGGCGATGTCGAATGAAGAAGATGACAATGAAAGGCAATACCGATACGTGAGGAAGTATTTCAAAATAGCGAAGCAGGTGATTCGTTAGTTGCTAATTCCTTTACGTGATTTTGCATTTTCGATAGAAACTTTGAGGTTTGGTTTGAATTTTCTGATGTACTGTTTCTAGTTTGACGAGCTAACTGAGGTTATAGATGCTCGATGCGCACAGTTAAAGAGGAGGAGAGTGTCATCGGTCAGTACTTGTTTCTCTGTCTAATCTCATTTACGCATGCACCACATCTCGTGTTAGAGACTTGTCAAAGAGGAGACTTGTCAAAAAATGTTACTTTAAGAATACTAGGTCCATCTGATCATTTTATGCATCACTGTCTTTTTAAATCTTATGTTACGTTTGTTCTTCCAGAGTCGTAGAAACGGCAACTCCAACTGTGCTGGCGGAGGAAGCAGCAGTAGGGCGGCAGCTGTCAGAGGAAAAAGTAACCCCAGAAATGTCTCAGCAGCGGCGGCTGCTAGTCAAATGGACCACAGTAATTTGTTGGTGCAGACCATAAATAGACATCTTGAAGATCTCAGAAGTGACAACAACCCTTCTTCTGATTTTGATTATTGTAGCACCTCTAACAACTGAAATGTAAAACACAACCCAGTTTAGCTTAGGAATTGTAAGACCAGTGCCTATATATATGCATGCCACTGGTGAAACTTGAGAGAGAGAGAGAGAGAGAGAGAAATATTTGATGCATTATTCAGAGCAAAATCTTTCTTTCCTTGTGTTTGTACAGTTCCTTCATTACTATTACTTCCTCCAAAGACACAATACACACATTCAGAATCATCATTTAGTACACGCTTTCGGGGTGTGTTTGGATGAGATAAATTATTGGATAGATTATTGAATGAGTGATTGAGGTGATGCATATTTGTCTCCTCACATCAACCCACTCATTCAATAACGTATTCAATAATCTATCTCATCCAAACATAGCCAGTATATATACATTATGCATATTGATCGAGAATTTGGGTCCAATCTATCGTTGGGAAGCAGCGAATAGAACCTTCTTGCAATAGGCAACTCAACAAACTTGATTGTATGTTTTCTAGCGGGCATTGCACTTCAACTTCTCAGCTTCGAGCTCTTGTTTCAAGGACTTTACTTGTTCCAGCAATCCCATGTTCTCCTGCAAATCCACGGGTTTCCAACTAAATCACGCGGGATTCTTATCAGCATCAACAGTACGAGATTTGAATCTACACGCGTATGTTGAAGGAAAGAAATAGATTCAAATGAATTGGCAATGGAACCTTTTGTAGCAGTCTCAGATTCTTATTAACTTCAGCAGCATCCTCAGGGTTCTTCTCCAAAGAGCCCTTTATCTGTCAACATATATAACAACAAAATACCAAGTCAAATCTTCCGCAAACTTTAGTTCATTTCAGCTATTACCAATATAATTGATGGTAACCTTTGACTAGGTAAATATCACCCGCGGCCAACGAGTTTGATATTATCCTACTAAGGAAAACCCGGCAGGCTGCTCAAATGATTATCCCGGCACTCCTACTTCGTGGTGGGCCAAACCGGCACAGCCCAGCCTCCCTCCCAGCCCCTAGTCCAGCCCAACCCCATGCCTACCTAGCCCGCCCTCAACCCGCCCCAGTGAATTTTTTACTTGCTAATACCAGCCCGGCCCCCTCATGTACGGAGCCCGGTCCAGCCCCCCTCCACGGTTATTTTAAGAAAAAACAACTATGTTTAACCAAATTAACCCCATTAAAAAAATACTATTTGGGGGGTAATTTAGTCAATCCGTTCAAAAGATTAGTATATATGTGTATATCAATATATAAAAAGTAGTTACTAATATGATTTTAATATTCATTCCACCCGGCCGGGACCAGTCCGGGCTTCAATGACTCCCCACAAACCCTGCCCCCTCCCTCACCGGGCCGCCAACCCGCCTAGGCCCCCTTCCCCTCCCGGGCCCCTCTAAACTGGTCCGGCCCGGCCCTTTGACACCACGACTCCTACTAAGGCGGTAGACGAACTTCCTAAACATGTGACGCCTTTTTCTTATATATACTTTTCTGGTCCTTAGTGAAATATAATATTTATACAACAGATGTATTGGTACAAACATGGACATGGATATCCCAACATCTCTCAGAAACAAACAAAACAGTGGCTTCAAAGCTTTGTTCATCTCTTTGCACTTGCTTTACCTTATAATCTCCATTGGAACAGCAGCAATGCCAGCTCTTGTCAAAACCCTCCCACCTAATCCAACATACACACATGGAGTATATATACAATCCCAATTCCTTGGTATCCATAAAAGCATAAACTGCTCATCTACCATCTTCAACATCCAAAACCGGGGCAATAATGGTGTCAAAGCCTCTCGGTCGCCTGCATTGTTCTTTCATACTCATTGTTTCCTTCATCTTTGCCCTCCCTTTCTCTAATGGCGCAGTGAAGAAATACGACTTCAATGTAAGTTTTAAGCTTTCGGCAATATTAGTTTACTTAAACGATGAATTCTGGTTTCTAAATTTGTCGGGCTGAATCAGGTACAAGTGACGAATGTGAGGAGGTTGTGCAATTCCAAACCAATTGTGACAGTGAACGGGTTGTTCCCAGGACCAACTGTTTATGTCAGGGAAGGAGATCAACTCCTTATAAATGTCACGAACCATGCACAGTACAACATGTCCATTCATTGGTAATTTTACCTACAAAAATACACATTTTGGATGCCATTTCCATTTTCATTTCAATTTCTCAACTAACTCAACCACCCCACTTGTATGAAACGTGATGACCAGGCATGGGTTGAAGCAGTTTCGTAATGGATGGGCTGATGGACCAGCATACGTTACACAATGTCCAATCCAGACCGGCCACAGCTACACCTACAACATTACTGTAACGGGCCAACGAGGAACTCTGTGGTGGCATGCACATATCTTGTGGTTAAGAGCAACTGTCTATGGGGCAATTGTTATAATGCCGAAAGCTGGAACTCCATTTCCGTTCCCTCAGCCTTACCAGGAAACTAATGTAGTCTTAGGTCAGTTCTTGATATAACATAACAGTTAAAGAACTTTATGGTTACAAATATACTAGGTTTTTATCTAACTCGTATTGATGTAACGTGCAGGAGAATGGTGGAACCAAGATGTTGAAACAATTGTAAACCAAGCTAACAAGTTAGGCTTGCCACCACAAACATCTGATGCTCATACAATCAATGGCAAACCAGGCCCACTATTTCCTTGCTCTGATAAACGTAAGACCCTGCCGCTTCTTTGGTCAGTTGGCTTTTCCGGTGCTTACGGTAACAAATATTTATGTTTTCCACCCATAACAGATACATTTACCATGGAGGCTGAACCGGGTAAGACTTATCTCTTGAGGATCATCAACGCTGCACTCAATGACGAGCTTTTCTTTGCCATAGCCGGCCATAACATGACAGTTGTGGAGATAGATGCGGTCTACACCAAGCCTTTCTCAACCAGCTCTATACTAATTGCGCCTGGCCAAACCACAAATGTTCTTGTGAAGGCTGACCAACCCCCTAACCGGTATTTCATGGCCGTCAGGCCTTTCATGGATGCGCCAATCACAGTAGACAACAAAACTGCAACAGCCATTTTCCAATACAAGGGCGTACCAAACACCGTTCTTCCAATTTTACCCCAGTTACCAGCTCAAAATGACTCCAATTTCGCTCTGAATTACAACAACAAACTCAGGAGTCTCAATACTCCGAAGTTCCCAGCACAAGTCCCTCTAAAGATCAGTCGACATTTGTTTTACACCATCGGCTTAGGGGTTAATCAGTGCCTGAGTTGCCAGAATGGTACCCAAGTGGTAGCTTCGCTTAACAACGTGACGTTTGTGATGCCTAAGGTTGGGCTACTACAAGCTCACTATTTCAACACTCCTGGTGTTTTTAGAACCGATTTCCCGGACAAGCCTACTGCTCCATTTAACTACACGGGTGCAGCACTAACAGCTAATCTTGGAACCACAACTGGGACAAGGCTGAGTAAGTTGGCTTTCAATTCTACAGTCGAACTGGTCTTGCAAGATACTAATCTTCTATCCGTTGAATCGCACCCATTTCATCTTCATGGATTCAACTTCTTTGTCGTTGGTAGTGGTGTTGGTAATTTTGATTCTAGAAAGGACCCCGCTAAGTACAACTTGGTAGATCCTCCAGAGAGAAATACAGTTGGTGTTCCCACAGGTGGTTGGACTGCTATCAGGTTCAGAGCTGATAATCCAGGTAATGCATGCATGCCAGTCCAATAAGTAACCAATTTATGCACTTTGTAGACTTTGATCAAGAAACTCTGAAACTGTTTGACATGGTTCTCTATGTTTTTCCAGGGGTTTGGTTCATGCATTGTCATCTAGAGATTCATACAATGTGGGGGCTAAAGATGGCCTTTGTGGTGGAAAACGGAAAGTCAGCAGAGGAGTCTGTTCTGCCACCTCCAAAAGACCTCCCATCCTGCTAGATGTTCAAAGTCGGAAAACACTGCCTCGAGTCTCTAAGCGAAGCGGAATGTTTCTCTTCTTCACATCTTTTACGCGTCTTCATTGTCTCCTCTAGCAAGTTGGAGTGTTGTTTGACAAGAGTGTCCAAACCTCTGTTTCTAATATCTTGTTTCTGGGTCTGAATTAGAACTTATTCACGAAATAAAAATCCAGTGGTTTCCCTTTCAATTTGCAAAGTGGTATGGGAGAATTATGCCAAGATAGATCTGTTAATTTGCATCTTGAATCTACATCTTCCTCAAGTGTATACTCCAACAAACCACAGTACCATCCCTCTTTCCGGAATAAACTATCCTGCAATTGTGCATCTACTGGCCACTCACAAAAGCAAAGCTCTCTTTAAGAGAACTAGCTAAAAATGGATTAAATGTGTGCATGGCCGTAGCTCCTAATATCCATCAATTCGAAACTTAAGGTCAATTTTGAGAACACAGCTTAATATTCCCTATAATCCTCCAGGATTTGCTAAGTGAAACCGATCCTGTCTTTTGAAGACACAGAACTTTCAACCAAAGAAGATCTTTGCCAGCCTCATAACCATGCAAAGATATCATGAGAAATGGAAACGAAGAACATGCTTACAAGTGGTGCCAAGGAAGTTTAGGTTCAGCTGACATTGACGTGAGAAGGACTACGAATTATGAAATATGGACAATGAGATGGACAGTGAGTGTATAAAGAAATAGTTAATTAAGGAACTAGCACGACATTGATGGTTGAGAACGATTTTCTTGAAGGAGCCAAGCTTATAAAAGGAGAGTTCAAAGTATGATATTCCGAACTCAGATATCAAGTTCCTATACAGCCACATAGGGTTTGAATTCTAGCTGCACTGGCTCACTAGTAAAAATCCCATTAATCACTAGAACCCCCAACTCAAAAAGAAAGAAAACTAGACAAAATTTGCCTGTCTACCTCATTTAGTTCCTTAGCGCACTTGCTAACCTTCTCTACCTCCTGATCATATTAAAATCTCCACTCAGCGGATTCATCCATGGCCTCTCTGCTAGCAAGATCAAACTGCTTTCTACAAGAAGTCAACAAACAGCAGCAGTTACAGCTTACGGTTAGAGAGCACGAAGTAGACCTTTAACTTAATGGTGTAGCACGGGGCATTATAAAAAATTTCATCACCAACCAAGGAGAGTGACCATGGTTTTAGATTGCAGCATCATCTGGCAATGTAACGATAACCTAAACCAAAGCGAGAAACTCATCCAGTCATGTTATAATCATATTAACCGTTATTTACCATTATCAAAAGCTTTTTATCCAAATTGTACCCAATAAATCAATATTTTTATTATTTATTGCCGAATTTTTAAGCAGATATACAGCTTGTAAAATGCACCACGGCCCCATACGGTGATACAATTCAGATATGAAACCACTGAAGCAACCCAAAATATGCTCCATTTTGAACCCAGTATCTCCACTTGTTAACAACCTTGTTATTCCCATTAGACATTCAAAGTTAATAAACAAGAACATGCATCTGACTTCAAAACACCAGCTGATTAGACCTCTTCAGAGTTCAGAAAAGTACTGTAGACCTTAAGCCAGAATCATACACAAGTTGTTCAACATGATAATTGGATAAAAATCCATCTTCCCCCACCTTCTTAGGAATCAAAGCCACAAAAACACATCACTACTCCTGGCACACCTGCTTGTTTCAGAGACTTCCCTCATCTATCCAACTCCAATCCATCATAACCTAAAGAACCCATAAAACTTCACTCTCGAGAAAGAGAGGCTCCTAGACATGGGCAGATCCACATTGGGACAAAGGGGATCTATATCCCCAACTCAACTTTCCAGATTTTCATTTATTATTATTATTATTATTATTATTATTATTATTATTATTATTATTATTATTATTATTATTATTATTATTATTATTATTATTATTATTATTATTTTCTAATTTAGAGATGAAAAAACCCATATCATCAGGTTAGCAACTTCTTAGTTCGTAACAAAAATATTTCAAGCTAAACATATCATCGCCAGCTTGAAAACTAAAACAGATAAAAATAATAATATATACACACACATATGTAGAACGCCTTATCTTTATTAATTGATATAGAAATGTTGCAAGTCCAAAATCTAACAATGCCTTCTCTTTTTAAACGAATGCCTACGTTTAGATGAACTAGACCAACTACACCAATCTAGCATTTTGGTCACAGGAAGAAAATTCGGGAAAAGACCTCGTTAACTAAAAACATTTCACTCTTAGACTAACACATATGCAGGTGTGTGCACGTGACTAACACACATACACACACACACAAAAATAAATAAATAAATAAATAAATAAATAAATAAATAAATAAATAAATAAATAAATAAATAAATAAATAAAAATTATAGCTCACAACTTTTGAGGTAGAATGACAACAACAATCACCCCTCTCGCAATTAACACACCCTAAACTTTCAACTTCTGACTCCAATCTAATCACATACCCCTTCCAACATAATAAGTCCCACAAACTGCCTAGCGATTCGCATGATATCTAACCTCCTCAGTCACATGAACACCTAGTTCGCAGCATCTAACAAACTTCATTCACCCAATGCATCCATCTTAACTTCCTAAATGTAACCCCTTCCTACCTTCAAAAACTTCATCTTTGTCAAATCTTTGTTATGAACTTTGCGAGTAATCAGCATAATTTGGTAGGCTTTTACTGAAACTGTCTGCTTCCTCACTGGTTTCAAGCAGGTAGACATATGGCCATGACATTGTTGAAGGCTTGAAGCTTCGCCGACCTTACTCTGATTCAGCTCTGGAGCAATACGGTTGCAAGAGGTCAGACCTCCAACATGTAGTCAAATATCGTCAAGTGTTGATACACGAGATTAAATTTTATACTTGAAGGACCAAACAGCAAATCTAAAAGATGAAGACCGCTAGTGGAATAAGGAGTCAGCATGACAAAGGGTCCGAGGTTGGCAGCGAAGAGCAGTGTTAACAGCAAAGAGCAGAAAGAGCAGCGAAAGATAAAGTCAACAGTCAACGAGCAAGTAAAGTGATGAAGGCATTCGCTGAAGGACCAGAGAAACTCAGACGGAGGGATGCTGAGCTGGCTTACGTGATTTCGCGCCACAGCAGATTATCTCAACACTTCTTTTTAGTCAGTAGACGAATGAATTTCCTCAAGCTAAGAGCCTAAGACGTGATTTTTTCTTATTTTTAATTTTTTGATCGTTTGTGAAAATATTATGTTTATAGATCAGACATGGATATCCCAACATCTCTCAGAAACAAAACAGTTGCTTCAAAGCTTTGCTCATCTCTTTGCACTTGCTTTACCTTATAATCTCCATTGGAACAGCAGCAATGCCAGCTCTTCACAAAACCCTCCTACCTAATCCCACATATACACATGGAGTATATATACAATACCAACATTCCATTGTATCCATAAAAGCATACACTGCTCATATACCATCGCCATCCAAAACCGGGCAATAATGGCGCCAAAGCCTCTTTGCCTGCAACGTTCTTTCTTTCTCATTGCTCTCTTCGTCTTTGCCCTCCCCTTCTCTGCTGACGCCGCACTGAAGAAGTACAACTTTAATGTAAGTTTACACTTTCGGCAATACTAGTTTTGCTTAAATGATGAATTCTGGTTTCTAAATTTGTCGGGCTGAATCAGGTACAAGTGACGAATGTGAGGAGGTTGTGCAATTCTAAACCAATAGTGACAGTAAACGGGTTGTTCCCAGGACCAACTGTTTATGTCAGGGAAGGAGATCAACTCCTCATAAATGTCACGAACCATGCACAATACAACATGTCCATTCATTGGTATGTTACCTACGAAAATACACATTTGAATGCCATTTCCTTTTCAATTTCCGAACTAACTCAACCACCCCAATTTTATGAACCGTGATGACCAGGCACGGACTGAAGCAGTTTCGTAATGGATGGGCTGATGGACCAGCATATGTTACACAATGTCCAATCCAGACTGGCCAAAGCTACACCTACAACATTACTATAACGGGCCAACGAGGAACTCTGTGGTGGCATGCGCATATCTTGTGGCTAAGAGCAACTGTCTACGGCGCAATTGTTATCATGCCGAAAGCTGGAACTCCGTTTCCGTTCCCTCAGCCTTACCAGGAAACTAATGTAGTCTTAGGTCAGTTCTTGACATAACAGCAAAAGAACTTCATGGTTACAAATATACTAGGTTTTTCTCTAACTAAAATTGATGTAATGTGCAGGAGAATGGTGGAACCAAGATGTTGAAACCATTGTAAACCAAGCTAACAAGTTAGGCTTGCCACCACAACCATCTGATGCTCATACAATCAATGGCAAACCAGGCCCACTATTTCCATGCTCCGATAAACGTAAGACACTGCTGCTCCTTGAGTAGCTCTTCTTTGGTCAATTGCCTTTTCCAGTGCTTACTGTATTTGTGTTTTCCACCCATAACAGATACCTTTACCATGGAGGCTGAATCGGGTAAGACTTATCTCTTGAGGATCATCAACGCTGCACTCAATGACGAGCTCTTCTTTGCCATAGCCGGCCATAACATGACAGTTGTGGAGATAGATGCAGTCTACACCAAGCCTTTCTCAACCAGCTCTATACTAATTGCGCCTGGCCAAACCACAAATGTTCTTGTGAAGGCTGACCAACCCCCTAACCGGTATTTCATGGCCGTCAGGCCTTTCATGGATGCACCAATCACAGTAGACAACAAGACTGCAACAGCCATTTTCCAATACAAGGGCGTACCTAATACAGTTCTTCCAAGATTACCCCAGTTACCAGCTCAAAATGACTCCAACTTCGCTTTGAATTACAACAGCAAACTCAGGAGTCTCAATACTCCCAAGTTCCCAGCACAAGTCCCTCTAAAGATCAGTCGACATTTGTTTTACACAATCGGCTTAGGGGTTAATCAGTGCCTGAGTTGCCAAAATGGAACCCAAGTGGTAGCTTCGCTTAACAACGTGACGTTTGTGATGCCTAAGGTTGGGCTATTACAAGCTCAGTATTTCAACATGCCTGGTGTGTTTAGAACCGATTTCCCAGACAAGCCTACTGCTCCATTTAACTATACAGGTGCACCACTAACAGCTAATCTCGGAACCACAACTGGGACAAGGCTGAGTAAGTTGGCGTTCAATTCTACAGTCGAACTGGTCTTGCAAGATACTAATCTTCTATCCGTTGAATCACACCCCTTTCATCTTCATGGATTCAACTTCTTTGTTGTTGGGAGTGGTGTTGGTAATTTTGATTCTAGAAAGGACCCCGCTAAGTACAACTTGGTAGATCCTCCAGAGAGAAACACAGTTGGTGTTCCCACAGGTGGTTGGACTGCTATCAGGTTCAGAGCTGATAATCCAGGTAATTCACGGAAGCAGGCACACGCACACACCAATAAGTAACAAATTTATGTACGTTTTAAGACTTTGATCAAGAACGTTTGACATGGTTTTTTTATGTTTTTACAGGGGTTTGGTTCATGCATTGTCATCTAGAGCTTCATACAATGTGGGGGCTAAAGGTGGCCTTTGTGGTGGAAAACGGAAAGTCGGCAGAGGAGTCTGTTCTGCCACCTCCAAAAGACCTCCCATCCTGCTAGATGTTTCAAAGTCGGAAAATTACTGTCGCGAGTCTTTAAGCGAAGCGGAATGTTTCTCTTTTCACGTCTTTTACGCGTTTTACATTGCCTCCTCGCGCAAGTTGGAGTATTGTTTGGCATGATTGTCCAAAACTCTATTCTAATATCTTGTTTCTGAGTCTGAATTAGACCTCATTCATGAAATAAAAATCCATTGGTTTCCCTTTCAATTTGCAAAGTGGTATGGAAGAATTATGCCAAGATAAATATGTTGATTTGCATCTATATTCTGCATCTTCATCAAGTGTACGAATCCGACAGACCACAAAATCATCCCTCTTTCCCGAATAACCCATCCTGCAATTGTGTGTCTACTGACCACTCACAAACGTAAAGCTCTCTTTAAAAGAACTAGTTCAAAAGGATTAAATGTGTACATGGTGCTAACTCCTAATTTCCCAAATCAATTCGAAACTTTGGCTACTTTAGCCAATACAATCGAAAATTCCATATAATTCCAGAATTTCCTAAGTGAAACCTTATCCTGTCTTTTGACGACACAGAAGTATCAACCAAAGAAGACTCCAGCCAGCCTCATAACAAAATAATGCAAAAAAAGTCATGAGAAATGGAAATCAAGAATATGCTCTCATGCTCGGGAGCTTCAGGAAGTTTAGGTTCAGCTGACGCGAACATGAGGAGGACTATGACTTATGAGATATGGACAATGAAGTGGATAGTGAGCGTGTAAACAAATAGTTGATCAAGGGACTAGCGCGACACTTATGGTTGTGAAGGATTTTCTTGAAGCAACCGAACTTATAAAAGAAGAGTTAAAAGTGTGGGGTCCCGAGCTTAGATATCAAGTTCATATACAGCGACTGAGGTCTAAATTCTTGCTACACTGGCTCACTAGTAAAAATCCCATTAATCCTGGAGCCCCCAACTAAAAAAGAAAAGAAACAAACTGTACAAAATTTTCCTGCCTACCTCGTTTAGTTCCTTAGCGCACTTGCTAACCTTCTCTACCTCCTGGTCATATTTAAATCTCCACTCTGCTGATTCATCCATTGCTTCTCTGCTAGCAAGATCAAACTGCTTTCTACAAGAAGAGAACAAACAGCAGCAATTACAGCTTACAGTTAGAAAGGACGAAGTAGACCTTTAACTTTATGGTGTAGCAAAGGTCATATAGCAAATGTCATCACCGATCAAGGAGAGTGCCATGGTTTTAGATTGCATCATCATCTGGAATGTAAAGATAACTGAAAGTCTGAAACCAAAACCAGGGAGTTCTTTAAGAAATATGAGAACACCCGAGAAACTCAACCACAATCACGCTATAATCACATTAACCATAATTTATCATTACAACAGCCTTTTATCCAAATTGTACCCAATAAATCAATGGGTCAATTACTTATTACCCACCTCCAGTATGGGGTAATGATCCATATACCACCCCCATTTTCAAAACTCACATAGTGCCACCTCTAGTTGTTCATTGTTCACAATTTACAACTGGGCAAAAAAATCTGTTAAAAAGTTAACACCGTCAAGGGTACTTTTGTCAATTAGAAATAACAATTCCAAAAATTTTAAAAATAACAAAAAACATTAAAAGTTTTTATTCTGAAGAACAAAAATATGAGAATTTAATAACATGAAGAAAAAGCTGACACAGAAGAAAAAAAAAACTGGTACTCCAAAAGCGCATTTGGAAAACAGAAAAAAAAAATTAAAAAAAAAAAGAAAAAGAAAACAAAACAAAAACTAACGAAAATAAAAACTAAAGAATAAAAGTAAACAGAAACAAAAAAGTAGCAACAGCAGCATAGAAGAAGAGAACGACAGCGCAAGGAACGAAAAGGTAGGAAACAAACTTTGACTCTCCTCATCGCCGTAAAACCCTAGCGCCGTTTATGTCCTAACCAACGTTCCCGTAGCCGTCACAGAGAGCCAATCGACCTTTTCTTCGCCCAAACCGAACCCAGATCCATCAATTGGACCGCAATTGATGAGCCTCGCAACCTATGTTGCACCGACACTCCAAATATTTTCTGGTTCGCGTTTCAGACACTCCGACACGCGGAAACGTCTCTGACACTCGGCCGAAACGTCTCCGACACGCCAGGTGGCTTTTCGGTTCAAAAAACGGAAAAAAATGGCGTGTCTTGCCGTCCGACACGCGGGAGACACGTGTGTCTTAAACCGGAGATACGCGGGAGACACGCGTGTCTTAAACCGGAGACACACGTGTCTGGAGTTTTTTAAAATTTCTCGGGGTTCGTTTTGTGATATATTAAAATTAGAGGGGTTGTTCAGAATTTGTCAAGTATCATCTTATCAATGCATAGATCCTTAACCCTAGCCGCACACTATCTCAAATACTCATCAGGGTTGCGAAACAAAGAGAAAAACGCGAAGAGGCGAACACGAAAGAAGAGAAGAATCGAAGACCTACCTGTAGTGTCTGAACTTATTTATGCTTTGATCTATTTGTACTTGGTAGTGACTAAAATTGTTATTGCTTTAATGTCTTTAATGTAATGCCTTATGACTTTACCATATATATATATATATATATATATATATATATATATATATATATATCCCGTGTCGGCGTTTCTCGATTTTTCAAAAGATGTCGTGTCAGCGTCTCCGTGTCTTGTCGTACCCGTACCCGTTTCCGTGCAAAGTAGCTCGCAACCAATTGAAAAATCCACAACGTACCTTCCGCCATTAACGCCGGCCAACATCAGCTTTTTTCCTCCACCACGACAAAGACTTAGACACGGCCTCGACCTCGTCTCTCTCTCTCGATCGAAAATTTCTGGTTTTTACATTGATTCGAACAACAAGCTGAAATTATGGTGTAAATTGAGAGGAAGGTAGTAATAGGGGTCATTTTTGGTGGCTTAAATGAAGAGAGGTTGGAGGCGGGCAGAATATTTGACGGATTCTGGGTTTATGGGGCGGTGTGGCAGTTGTGCAGATGTGTTCTTCACCGTGTTGGACGGAAATTACCCCAGTTGCTAATTGCTAACAAACATAAACTGAAGGTGGTAATAAGAGAGTTTTGATACTGGAGGTGGTACATGGATCATTACCTTATAATGGAGGTGGCTATTAAGTAATTGACCCTAAATCAATATTTGATGATCTTAATCCGACATACAGGTTGCGAATTGCACGGCGGCCCCATATGCTGATACAATTCGGATATGAAACCACTGGAGCAACCCAAAATATGTTCTATTTTGAAACCCAATTTCTCCACTTGTTGACAACTTTGTTCTTCCCATCAAACATTCAAAAATCCTTAATAAGCAAGATCAAGCATCTCACTTCAAAACAGCAGCTGATTTTACCTCTTTAGAGCTCAGACAAGTACTGTGGACCTTATAGCCAAAATCTTGCACAAGTTATTCAACATGCTAATAGGATAAAAAACCTTCTTTCCCCGCCTTCTTAAGAATCAACCACCAAAAAGTATCAATACTCCTTGCACGCCTGCTTGTTTCAAAAACTTCCCTCGTCTATCAACAATTCAACACCAATCTCCATCGTACCCTAAAGAACCCATAAAACTTCATTCTCGAGAAAGAGGGGCTCCTACACATGGACGGATCCACATTGGGATGAGTTGGGTCTATATCCCCAACTCAACTTTACAAATTTTCAATTTTAGCATTTTTTTTTTGTTTGTTTGTTTGTTTGTTTTTCTAGTTTAGCCGTCACAAAACCTACACTACAGGCCCCACTAGACTTTTTAAAATTCAAAATTTGCCCTTGCTCGTTTAATTTTTCACTGTAGCGCCCACTTCGATCCGCCTATGCCGCCCTAGACATTAACCGGAGACTGAAAAATACTAGCAAACTGCAGCTCAAGAAATGAAAGACATCCTCAAGAAATATTCTATCATCAAAGCCTAATAGACCATCCTCTCACTGCCTCAACAACCTCAAATACGGAGGCCCCTGAAATAATATTTTTACACAAAATGCTTTTCTCACTTTTCGTTTCTAAGGCAGGAAAGAGCATATGAACTCATAAGTCAGATTTCACGAGCCTTGGCAAGTAGACAGGTAATTGCCACCAAAATGTTCTCTGCTAATATTAAGAGAAACTACCTTGCTTGGTGCGACTGTCTGCAACCTTGACCTATTTTAATCTCACAGTTACTTTGTTACTTGATATAGAAAAGTTAGGAAGTCCAAAACTTAACTAGGCCTTCTAATACCAAACTAATGCCTATGTTTAGCTGACCTAGATCAACTACACCAATCTAATATTTTGGTCACAGGAAAGAAAATTCGGAAAAAGACAATTAATTCGTGAACTAAATATATTTCACTCTTAGAATACCATATGTGCAGGTGTATGCACTGCACCACTCACACACACACATAAATAAATGCTAGAGCTCACAACTTTTAAGGTCGAATGACAACAACAATCACCCCTCTCGCAATCAAAACACCATAAACTTTCAAATTTTGACTCCAATCTAATCACATATCCCTTACAACATAACAAGTCACGCAAACTGCCTAGCGATTTGCATGACATCAAACTTCCTCAGTCACACAAACACCTCGCTCGCAGAATCTAACAACTTAATTCACCCAGTGCATCCATCTTAACTTCCTAACATCCAAAAAAACCATTGATAAACCGAACATCCAAAAAAACCATCAAAAACCTAGCATTTCGGTTTGGTTCGGTCGGTTTGACCGGTTTATTCGGTTTTCCTTACACCCCTATTATGATATTTCCCATGACTGAGTCCAATACTATTATCACCCTTCACTGAAGTATTTCCCCAATTTAAGCTATAGGTTTTGACTGAAAATTATCAAATACTAACAGCTTATCTAGACAATCATACAAACAACTGTGAAATTAGATGATCTCAGATGCAATAAGGACTTCACAATTTCTTCCTTTTCTTCACACTATGGCACATGATGAATCAGAGACTAATAATTTGAACCAAACAGAGATTACCCACAAAGGCATGACCAAAGAAGAAGGCAGTTGAGTGAGAAAATAGAGAAAGTGAGATGGAACCCACCTCAGCAAATCAGCTTCATCGGAAGCGAATCTGTAATCCATAACCCAGAGTCTGGAGTAGACGAAGACACCCAACACCATAGCCAACGCCAGGGCAACAACGATGGGTCTCCTTCTGTCTCTCCTCATTCTCTCTCGCTCGCTGTGCTCGGCACCGTTTGGATCTTCTTTGATTCTCTCCAGAGACTAGGGACTTTCTTGTCCATGCTCTCTTCACTTTGAGGGCTTGAGCGTAATAAAACTAGTAATCACGAAACTTTTGTTGCCAAACTGCATCCTCAAATATTGGGCAACTATCATATCATCAGCTAAATTAGTCTCTCAAAGTGACTCTTGGAAGTCAAATGGAGAGAGCGGTGAGAGTGAGACAGAGCAGTAATGAATTTCATTGTCAAATGAAGTTCATATCTACCTACTTTATAAAAAGCATGATAGTCGCTATTTAACTAAATAATAGCTCAATCACTACAATCATATACTCCCTCCGTTTCGCCAGATTCTTCAAAATTTCCTTTTTGGGTGTTTCGCCAAATTCTTCAAAATTTCCAAATATGGAAACTTTGATACTGGCAAAATACAACAATACCCTTGCTAAAAAAACTCAAACCCACATTTTAATTGGACTTAACTAATCAGATTATACTAAACCTGATTAATTAAGCCCAAATATAATTGTGGGCTACTAATTATAACCCATCAGCCCACTCTTAACCCACAACAAACCCTATCTCTTCATAAACGTTCTTCCCCAACTCATTTCATTTCCCTCTGGCTCTCTCATCTCCCTCCGTCTCTCTCTCTCTCTCACTCCGCCTCTCATCTTGCTTTCTCTTCTTCTTCTTTTTCTCATCTTGCTATCTCGCCGGCGTCGCCACCCGACGACCCAGATCTCAGTCTTCTTCGTCTTCTGCATATGAAGATCTCCCCGGCGCCGCCAGAGACAACAACAGATCGGTGCAAAGCCACGGCGTGACCACCACTGTGGCAACCGGATCTCGTCAATTGCCAGGTCGTCGGAGGCTATGATGGCGTCTTTCTTCCTCTTCGGTAGCCGCCAGCGTTTTGAGATCTTCTACAGACTTGAAGATCTTCTACAGACTCCAACCGGATCTTCGATAGCCAGCGTTCTTTCTTCATCTCCCTATTCTTCTTCTTCTTTTTTTCTTCATCTGATTTTCTTCTTCTTTTTCTTTCTTCTTCTTCCTGCAGATTTTTCAGATCTGCAAATTTCTCTGTATAATTAGCAGATTACAATATTTGTTACTTTTTATTGTATTTTGGTCTGTTACAGTGATTCGGCAGATTTTATTTTATTGTGATTTTGATTATGCTCATGTTCATTCTAGTTGTGGTGTTCTTGCTGGTGATGTTCTTGTTTCTGATAAACACAAAAGTTTTAATTTTGTTAAACCAGTTATGGGAGACATTTCCACTCACCCAAATAGTGAGTCACAGGGGCTTTTTAGTCTTTCCCACCCATTCCTTAATTCCCGTGCCTCAAAAGTTTTTGAAGTATCTAGTGAAACGGAGGGAGTATATCTCTACTAAAACAACTCCAACTAATTGCTCCAACTTTCTGTTTTTTCCAAATATATTTAAGGGTGATGCTTTCAAACATGGTTGGAATATTTACTAACTTCCAAAGTAAATTAGATGTTACCTATTTTTATGGATCAGGATCACCTCCAGCCTTGAAATTTGTTCTGCCCCTACAGCCTAATCCTAGCCATCCAAATTATCCAAGATCTAAACACATGGAGAATGGTTCAACCTTCTTTGCCACTAACGGAATAACTGAAAGGCATTGCATTTATCTCCCATTTTCGGTCTTATATCTCTCTCATCATCAGTAGATCCTCGATATTGATGATTTCAAGTCCCCCTCGACTAGCACCGCCGCATATCGAAGTCTGCTGGTGTCCTCGTCCTCGTCTTCCACTACCAGATCAAGCTGAAATCGTCGTTCTCTTCTCCAACCTGTGCATCGTGCTCTCCGTCGTTCTCTTAATTGACCTTTTCACCGAGCTTGTGGTCTTCGTTGTTCTCTTCTCTGTTGTTTATGTCGAGCTCTCTCTATCGACCATTCCTCTCCTCCCTCTATCTCCTTATCTCTCTCTCTGTCTCTCTCTCTCTCTATTTGTGATCAGTAATGTGAGATAATGGGGCTGAGTTGGGGGGAAGAAAATGGTAGGTTAGTTAGGAATAGGGAGGGTAATTTGGTCATTTCAGATAATTAAGGTTACCAAGTAAGAAAATGGGGAGAAAGATAAGAGAAGCCCCACTAAGGAAATTGGGGAGAAATAGAATAGACGAAATAGTACTAATTATATAAGACACTTATGTTATGTGGGTTTGATATTACCCGAAACTTTCCATAATAGTACAATTGTAGGGATGCACTTGCGGTTTAGAGTCGATCAAATACAGTATAGCCGGACACTAGTTTTAGGTCTCACTATACATGTTCAGCTTCATTTTGGATTAGATACAAAATCAACTGGTAGACCATGCAAAAATCATCAAATTCTTGTCTTGATTGACTAACCAAATCGCTAGGTCCAAATAAAACCCGATTAACTTTTTCACCAATCTGGTCGGACAGAGGGTGTAGTTGGCATGTTGAAGTCAAAATAAAATATCAATCACAAACTTTGTTTATAGAAAAGCGACTCCTCACTCATTTCTTACAAGTTCATAGCCCAAAAAATACTATAGGTTACAAGACCCTTAAGCTTGAAACACTAGCTTAGTAGGGTCTTCACTTGAGTGAGACTAGAAATGTGAGAACCATGACAACAATGTCATCTATGTACACAAGTAGAGCTATGTAATGTCTTCAATTGGGAGGGCGTATTACTGGTTTGATATCTACCCACACTAGTCAATCATATTCACTTCTCCTTCCGGTCTCGGTGATTCGGAATTGATGCTCATATCTCATTCTAGCTAGAAAAAGTCATTATCGCGCACTTCATAGTCAGCTAACAGTTTCGGTTAATTACTCCATCCCCATTTAGAATTAAGCATAGATTACTAACAATTTAATTGGGACAAAACTAACATTTAAGCATGATTCATTCTAATGAATAAACCCTAGTTCCTTGATTAGCAATTCATACTCTAAGTATGTCAATAGTCTAGAATCGTTAACAAGAATCAAGAAATACAATCCATCAAAAAAAGAGAAATCAATAGCATGAAACAAAGAATAAAATCTGGAAACATTCATCCTCTACATAAACTCTAGGCTCTCATAGAGACTCCTAGCAAACGTTTAGTTAATCGTAATCAACCAAAACAAAACAAGATAGTTTCTCCATAAATCAATTGAGAGCAGAAGAAGAAGAAGAAGAAGAAAAACTCAAACCCTGGATCATCAATGGAGGTCTTGGCCTTCATCTTCTCTTTGTCTCCTTGCTCTTCTTTTCTTCTCTAACCCATTTATGCCTTAGAGTAGTCCCCCAGGTCGAATATTATTCCCCTCTAGTGAACTCCCCGTCCAAAAGTGTCCAAAAATTGCATTAAACCCCCAAATTTGCATGTTGGTGAGCAGACTGGTCGTAGGACCACTCTGCCTAGTCATACGACCAGCAGAGAGTCTGCTCACTAATAACTTTTTGATCTCAACTTCGATGGTCTTTAACTTCTTCGTCCAATTTCTAATTTAGCTCCGTGAACTACCATTGGAAATTTCTTTGAGTCTACTTTCATATGCCACCGGTATCTATCCAAAATTCATTGCAGAACTCAAGAGGTCTTCAAAATGGTGAAGGTTGGTCACTTTTGCTCCTCCAACTTTTCTTCTCTTGCGTCCTCTTGAGCATGCTTTGTTTCCGAAGTTTGTTTTATGACTCCTAGCAATCAATTAGCATCTTTTCCTCTCAAGACAACATGAGAAACCATACCAAGCGATTATATTTGACAAATAACATCGAAATATGAATAGAAATGCCCGGACTAACAATCAAGCGCACAAAACTCATTCTTCACATTCTAAGCAATTAACTCGTATATTTTACGCGAAAATCACGCAAAACGATATAAAATCATGTAAGAAATATAACTCCAATACATAGTTGTCAGGTCTTATATTCTCTTTAATCCAATGAAAAGCACCAAATCGGTGTGGTCTAGGAATGGTGGAATGTTCCCGAGATACACTAAGCGGATTAGAAATAACGCATGAGTTTATTTTCTTAGTAATTAATCGATTTTATCAATCTCAAGTGATGAGAAAATATTACTGCTCATGGTTTAGGATTCGGCATTTTTTTCTTTTTATCAAACTATGTTGTTCATTGCTTTTATCTACCTTCCCTATAAACTCAATTTTACTAATTTGAAAATTCAAGTTTACACATTAGCATGACAACCTTATGCGCGTAGCGCATGATGGGCCCACTAGTTGTTTAAAACCACCGAAGCTAAACTCGTATATTCTAAAACCCGACTTGGATGTATATGATTAGATTCCACATGAGTTGCCATGGGAATTCGATTCACCTGATGTATTTTACATAATTCAACCATGAAATTATGCATGTTTAGTTTGGGTTCTTCATCATAAATTGTAAACTAGAGATGACTATTTTGTTAGATCTTAATTAGGTTATTAGTCTATAAACATGAGGTTAATTTTAATAGGAAAACCAAGTTAGACACAAAGTGAAGCAATCACCAATTGAGGTGGGTGTTGTGAAACTACAACAATAGGCATAATGCTTTGATAGGGTTAGGTTATTATCAGACGAATCGAGGTAGACTATCATTAGTTAGAGAGAATTATCAACTAACACATAATCATAACAACTGTTTGAACTCATTACCCGTATATGTGTTTCAAAGTCATAGAAAATTTCAAAAAAATACCTAGTACCCCGATGAAGAGTCCTAATATCGTGTATTTATTAAATTCTTTAGTCAAAACTAGAATTACATCAACACAAGAATTTGCGCACTTTAATTACCACTCTGTCTCTCATCTTTCTCCCCATGACGAGTGGGTGCGGGGATTAAGAAAGAGTTAATTTTCCAAAATATCTCTAATAGATTTTGAAATTACACAATGTCCCTCACTCCCTCTTCCAGTTTACCGCCCTCAACACCACCATAACACCACCATCAGGCACCTCTTCGAGTAAGCCACCATCAATTTTACCATCAACATAAGATCTTTAACAAAAATGACAAATGAAGAACACAAAACTGATGAATTTAACAAGAACACCATCAATTTACAAATGTGGACTAAAATTTACAAATCTAAACTCCAATTTATAGATCCAAACTCATATTTAAAGATCTTAATAAAAAATGCAAGATGGAGAAGAAAGAATAAGAAAACAGAAAATGATAATAGGGAAGAATGACAGGGCCGGCCCAAGACACTTGGGGGGCCTAAAGCGAGTGATAAACTCGAGGCCCCTAATTAAAGAAAAAATTTACACGTAAAATAGTTTAGTTAAAAAAAACACTTATAGACATCTAATAGTTGTGTGTAATATGTTAGAACTAGGTTAGCTTTAATTAATGTTCTTTAATCTTAAACTTTTTCAAAAGTAAATATTAAAATTTTCGCATTTGTCATCAAAGAGGTTCGAACTCGGGTCAAACTTGTTGCAAAAGTATTAATTGCCACCGGACTAATATACACTTTATGGAATAATACATTAACATATGAAATTAAGTGGACTATAGCTATTTTTTTTAAAAAAATCAATTAAAATATGGAATAATACATTAACATACGAACCCTCGATCTTCCACTGCCACCGCTCATTGCCACCGCCAACGACCGCCATTGTAGAAACATTCACCACCTCCGGACGACCATAGATCTTCCAAAGAGAGGGGATATAGAAGAAGAAAAAGCATAAAATGAGAAGAGGAAACATAACACAGACCTAGCATCGCCGCATATCGAAGCCGCTGCTACTGGCGTCCTCGTACTCGTCTTCCACCGCCAGATCGAGATTAAATCATCGTTCACTTCGTCGACCTCTGTGCAGTGCTCTTAGTCATTCTCATAACCGAACTTTTCACCAGGCTCGTCGTTGTTGTCGACTCTCTCTATTGGCAATTCCTCTCCGCCCTCTATCTCTTTCTCTTTATATCTGTGTGTGTGTGTTATGGAATTTGAGATAGTTGGGGTGAGTTAGGAGACAATAAGTGTAGGTTAATGAGGTTAGGGAGGGTAATTTGGTTATTTAAGATAATTACGCTTACCAAATAAGGAGATGGGGAGAAAGATAAGAGACATATCCATAAAAATTTGGAGAGAAAGAGAAGAGAGAAAGCGGTACTAATTAGATAAGATACTTGGTTACATGGGTTTGATACCCGAAACTTTCCATAATACTACAATTATAGGGATGCACTTGCAGTTTAAATTCGATCAGATGCAGTGTGGCCGAACACCGATTTAAGGTCTCACTATACAAGTTCAGGTTCATTTTGGGTTTGAGTAGACCAAACTCAGCTATCCAAACACACATTACTTACCCAGTCAAACGAGCCTGTGTTCAAGGCAATTCTTCATTGATAACTTGGTGTCACTTGGTCCAAAAGATTGAGAAACTTCTCCAACTTATTAGGAGCATGTTAAATTTGATTGTGACATGTCATTTTTTGGAGGAAACTGTAGCATCTATTACTAGCTTATTAGTGTTCAATCCTCGTATTTTTATGTTTACATGTTTCATATTCCATTTATCTGGCTCAATCATGTTGATGATTTGTCATATACTCAAATCCATTTCATCAGATATGCATGTCGATTATGTAAAATTCAACAAATTTTAGATTAAAATCTAAGAAGTTAGTTCGCTTCAATGATGTTCTCATGTGAGGTTGCATCAAAATTCAACTCTTCATGCCTACAGAAGAGCATGATCTTTATTATTCTCTCTCGATTTTAATATTAAATTCGTTAAAAAATACTTAAAGGGTTTCATATTACATAATAATAAATCGATGTTGCTTATGCATAAGATCTCGAGAACTTTTTCATCTACCAATTAGCATTAATCGTGGACTAATCACATCAATATTATAATCAACATTTGATAAAAATATAACACCCCGAGATGTTGATGCACGCAAGGAATCTTAGACATAAATCTAAAATGCTAACATGGGACCACGTGGCGTTTAAGGTTTTGATTACTATATTAAGTAATCTAATCATAGAACCACAGTCGATCCAAATAACTTCAAACTAGTTTATCGTCATATAATAAGTATGCTCAAATGTACTGTAATATTATAAAGAGTTAAAAAGAACATGATTGTGAAATGAATAGGAATTCGTATAAAACTTGTAATTAAGCGTATAAATTTCTCTGACAATATATCCCAATTATGAGTTTTGTTTCATGGACCAAATTGGTTGAGAAAAAAGAAGCCAACGTTATTAGTTTTGCCTCATTAATCAATTTTTTTGAGGTCTGACCAATTTGGTCGAGACTGAGGTATGACCAATTTGGTCTACGTTTCGACGAAATAGGCCGACAACCAACCATACTGCTCCAGGATGCTAGTTATTTATTCATCCACTAATATAATTAGGTAGAATTAATTTATTTTTTAAGTAAGAATAGGAACCAAAGAATGTAACTTAGAGTATAGATAAATGACTGAATGTTATATATTTACGGAACCAACAAAGATTAACTTTTTTTATCACTACAAGTACAACATACGAGCATTTAACTTGTAACCTGTAAGATCGTGGATTGAATAATATAGAGTATAATGCAAGAAATGTTACATCATACCCCCAAGAGATGAGAGGATTAACAACTGGCTACACCTATGTGTCTTTACGGATAATCATGATGTTGTTGTCTTGTTTAATAACTATGAGGAAGAAGTAGTTAAGCCAACCTCTAAAATTGTGTTGTGAATGTTGTACGTATGAAGATTCCCAGGAGAGGAGGATGGCATAGTATGAGGGTGAATGTCAGAAGTGGGTGTTGAGTTAAGTTGGGATATTGATATTGACAATTGTTCTCTTAAAGGGCCATTATTTCATCCTTTTACTGTTAAAATCGAGATGTAGATGGGAATAGAAGGCATGCATCTTGAGAGATCCATATTATACACGAATATTCACTTTCAAAAAAATTATAATAGACGCCACCATGGAGCCATGGGACGTTTACACGTTTACACAATGTAACAAGACAGAGGGTCTAAAGTTGTGAGGATGTGTCATGCCATGGTGAGCACGTTCTGCTAAGATGCGCAGTTTGGGGGAGATCTATTAATAAATATTTGGGAACTCAAGTCGTACGTAGAACTCCAGACTTGTATCGTTTGGGGAAAAACTATTAATGAAGATAATTGCGCCTCACAACACAATGAGTGGATGATGTAGCTAACACTATTCGTCCCCCTGCTATCATTGATTTTTGCAAAGTGGCGTTGAAGTAGAAACAACTGCAGCTGTTGACATGGGGCGCTCACAAGAAATACGTGAAATTGATATGCGTCGATTCCAATGAGACGTGCAAAAATGTTTATGCCTAGTGTGAGGGTTTCATAGAGATAAGAAAGGATATGATTATTATAATGTAATGGATTTAAAGGAAACCGTTACTCAAATATGAATTGGAGAGATTAAAGATTGTTAAAAGGGTGGAAGAAAATATGTAGTAGCAGCAGAGAGACCTGGTTTTATTAACCGGGTAGTGCGGATAGCACGGTGGTGTACATATGTGAGCCATCTACTTACTCGGCTTGGCGATGTCTAATAGCAGGCGCGACAATCATTGCTCCAGCCTCTGAACTACTAGAACTCTGAAGGGCACGTGGTGCGATGTCCACTGAGCTTTGTCTCATATATCAGGTGGTGAAATAGATACATGTGCTTCAGGAGTACTGTTCGCCCACATGTACTTGTCTAGATGGATTTCCCTTGAGCATACGTGGCCTACAAAGAACCAAGTATTTATATGTGCATATGGTGAAATAGTACAACTCGGGGACCATTGTAGAGTTTGAGTAAGATCGACCAGAGGTTGAAGTATATGCAACAAGTAATCGTTATCGATGCCACCTTTCTAAAAAGAAATTCAATGGCCAGATGGTTATTACCTCCAACGGTGAAGAACACATATACCCGCTCACTTGTAGGTCACCAATGTTTATTCAAATTCTTGTGGACATGGTTTCACTACTAGAAAAACTGTCTTCCCTGGCAGTTTATGTAACACCCGCAAAATAACCACACCGGAAGCCCGGGAGGGTGTCACTTCGTACCCAAGATGAATCTTAGATACAAGGAAATTTAAAAATGGATTCAAGCAAACTAAACCATAAAGTTTAATATGTATATTTGTTTCAACTCCAAACGACGCCTCAAACACGAGTATTAACAATATCTGTAAAAGTGAGAAAACTAAACGAAAGTCTAAATATTAAAAATGCCAAATCTAAATATTAAATAATTTCCCCAGACAACTCTTCCACTTTACGTCACTACAAGTTATTAATTATTTTCGTGAGATTTCCAAAATAGATTGTTGGACAAATACAACCAAATATTCAAGTAGCACATAAGACACATAACACATATATATGTTTTGAAACAGTACGAAAAATCACATTTGACATGAAGGGAGATATGCGCATTAGGTCTGGCATGTTTACTCACCTTAAATAGGCAACTACAGAAAATCAGTTGTAGTAGGAGACAAATACCTCCTCGGTGAAATCGACGCCTACAAGTTAAAAAATCTTAATTAAATTTATAATACTCTATTAATAGCACATGTGATATTCTATATGATATGCAATTACACTTGGTCGAGGGTTTAGGTTCTATTTCAATCCTAATATCCCAAAAAGTACCCGCTACACATTTATTTAGGAACATTAGTTCCGGAATAGAGAGACGGTTCTACTAGTCGATTCATTTTTAACACGAAACTTCACCATTTTATTTTTATAAAAGTGATTGTTAATTAATATAATATCAACATATTAATTTGTTAAAACTATTTTTTAATACACATATCTCGATTTTTTTCCGCTAATTTCATTAACTAGACAAGTATTTAATAATTCCAACAATTTTAACGACCAATACAACAGATTCAGCGACTCTTTTCTCAGCTACAACGACAGATCATGTCCCTATAGTGATCGTGCATATTGTGTATGAACCCTAACATGCCAAATTACATGTTTTTTTTGTCTTGTTTTCAATTCCAATTAAATTCTTCGGCGATTACACATCGCATAAGCAGTCCACTACCTACCACGTGATAGTTTTCAAATAGCCTATTACTTATGACGAATTTTAACAACCTAACAAGCTAGGGTTCTCGGTAAAACATGAACGTGATGGAGTTAACGAATTCAAGATGGTTATAAGCGCGATATGATATCAAAATTAAACTAGATAAATCTGAATTCAGGAACGATATGAAACTTATGAGTGAAGGAGAAAGAGACAAGGAATTGGGATAACGATTATAGCTTCGCGTGGTGGCAATGGAGGCGGCGGCAAAGAAAATGTTGGAACTTGATTGGGTCATATTGGTCCTGATTGATCGACGGAACGAAAAAGAAAACAGGGGATAGAAAGAGAGATAGAGAAAGAAAACCCTGAAGAAACAGAGGACCGACACAGCAGGTGGCGCGGTCTTGGAGACGACTATTTGAGTCGTCGGAAAGCAGCATTGCTGCTGCCGCTGCTTCTTGCATCTGGAACCGAGAAAACGCGAGGGTGGAGAGAGAGAGAGAGGTCGGACGAGGGAGTTCGGGTTGGGGTTTCCGTCAGGTTCTTGGGGCGACGTAGGTGGTTGTGTTTGGGTAATGGTGGCTGATAACGCCCAAATAGGGGTTATCTTATAGCCTGAAAAGACGTGCCATTGTGTCGGAAAGCCGCGTTTTAGCAAGAATTCACCCTCGGAAAGCCTCGGTTTTAGGAACGAGATGTTTATTTGCTCTTCGTAAATTTCTGCTTATTTCACGCATTTCGAGATATGACCGCGGGTTTGTTCATGTTGTCTTTACAGGAACAGGTTCGGGAAGTGCGTTGGGATGCGTGCCGAGACAGAACCGGGTTCGCCTCGGGAAAAGTGCAGAAAATGCTCGGGGCAGAATTTGACCGAGACTGGTACAAGGGAGAGCGGAATGGAAAACGGAAAGACTGGAGGAAAAACGAGCAGTAAAAACCGACCGAGGGAGCTTAAAACGCCAAAACCGAGAATCACCGGGATCCGCTCGGTTGACAATATCTTGAGCTTGACTTGGAATTCTGAAGTGAAACCAAGGGCAAAAGAACGGAGACGTCAAGGGCTTTCCGAAAACAGGTTATAATGCTGAAACGGAGTCCAGCCGAAAAACCGACTCCCGTCAAGTGTGGGTCCCAGACAGGCCACGCCCGAGTATGGAGTCTCGGTTCCCGATGCCCGGAGTCATGAGCAACTATTTCATAATCGTGACGATTTCCGGGACAATTTTGGCCTAGGGGTATTTTGGTCATTTTGGAACTGGACCCGGGTTTCCGGAGTCAAGTTCAGATTTTGTCTTCCAAATTCAGTCAACAGTTTTCCTATGGCCAGATTTAGGATTGGGCAGAATTTGGAGCGGCTTTGACCCAGGGGTATTTTGGTAATTATGTTAAGTTTCGGGTCAAAACGCAGGCCGAGGCAGAAAAGAGCAGGAAGACACCAAGGAGGGCAAAGTGGAGATTTCAGGCAGAAGTGTGGGACCCAGAAGACCCAGCCAGGCCTAGCAGAGGACCAAGCCAGGCCACCAGGAAGCCCCTGCCTGCGTATATACGCAACCTTTTGCGTATATACGCAGGCAGGAGAGGTGGAGATGAATTTTGTGGGCCCTGTTTGCGTATATACGCAGCCTGTTGCGTATATACGCAGACAGGGAGAAAATGGGAGTTGAAAAAAAGTTGCTGTTTGCGTATATACGCAGACAGTTGCGTATATACGCAGACAGGGTGCGTATATACGCACACAGCTTGTATTCCGAGGCGGTTCCAGGTCCAGTGGCAGTTTTCGTAATTATGGCAGTTATCAGAAACGTCTTCGGCACTATATAAAGACTCGTCCAGACTCGTTGAAAAAAACACACAACACAACACATCCAAGGTAGAAGTTCGGTAGCATTCACGGAGAGCACGAAAGCGCCATTCCAGATTCGAAGACCTAGTTTGATCTTATCTTCTCTCTCATTCAAAACCAGTGTTATTTACGTTATGAATTTCAGTAGCTAAACTTTTTAACTAGGTTCTCGGTGAACCTAGGGTTTCGTTTTCAGAGATTAGTTCTACGTTTTGACTATGAATTCATGATCGTACTATCTTAATTCAGCAGTTTTTATCACTTACTCTGTCTTTGAATTTTACTGTTTATGCATGATCGGAGTAGCTACCCAGAATTTCTACAGACCCGAGCCGGTAAGTGAAAACGTCTGGTTAGGGTTAGAAAGAGAAGACAGAATTTAGCACCTTACCCCGATGGGTCGACTAGCGAAGGGGAGTTAGGACTAGCCTGAAATCGTTGAGACCAACTGTTAGAGAATCTGACCCGGGCCATCAGGACAGGTTAGAAACCCTAGCAGCCTTAGAACGAGACTGCAGATTTAGGCAGCTTAAGAGGAATCCGACAGTCTGCAGGATTGTGATAACGTGCAGGAAAAGAAAAGATACTGCACAATTGGTACGTGGCACAGATAACGAGACTGCTGTGTGTTTTCATGTCAAACAAAGAACGAAAATCTGAAGAACCCTAGGGGATCTCGGGACCTAGTATCTCAAACCCTAGTTTTGCAACCTTAAGATTATTCAGAAAATTCTCATAAAAATATTTACGTTTCAGTATTTACTTTCAGTACTTAGTTCGTACTCACAACTCTCAAAATACACCTCCTTTTTACACTCTGTTTGTTAAAACTGATTGCTAGAAAAACCTGCAAAGTTCATGTGGGATCGGTAATCTGATTCGAAAATACTCTCTATATTACTTGATTCGTATACTTGCGAATAGTACGCTAGATTGTGCATCAGTGGCGGCGGAGATTAATGGAAATGATGATGGTACTGGCGTTGATGATTACAGAGAACGAGAGGGTGAGAGAGAGGGGGTGCATAGGTGATGGTGGGCGTAGAGATCATGTGTGATGAAGATATGGGTTCTTGACTGGGTGTTGAGATATGTCAAACGGATTGGGAGTAGTCTGGAAATCAAACTACGTGATTTTTGGTGTAGGAAGTTAGGGTTTTTTTAGAGTTGGTTAGCAGGAGATAGAATTAGTTGTAGGGGGTTATTGGGTGTGACGGGAGTATTAGTTGTGGAGTACAAAAATTAGCATTTTAAGAAAATATATAGACAACTCCAAAAGTTTAGGTAAAGGATGAGTCTTTAAAATACTTGTGTTTCAGAATTCTTGAATGAATGGCATTAGGTTTCATGAGTAATCTCCAGAATTGCTTACCTAACAAAGCTGTATTGAACAATTGTAGATTGTTCTTATCTGTGGAAAAGCATTCTCTCGAGCAAAACAATGATCCTCAGCGGTTGTAGATGGATATTGGGAACGGTGAACAACAGAACGCGTTTGAATACCCCTGGCTCTTTAGACCACATCAGCTCAAACCGTTCACACCCAACACAAGTGGGCAAACAATTCATGTTGCAGATCTGATAACCGAAGATAGACAGTGGAACGAAGATCTGTAAACCAAATTCGTTTGGGAAAAAGATAGAGAAGAACTAAGAAGAATATATATCCCGTCTATAGATCTCCCAGATAGACTAATCTGGTACTTCTCAGAAACAGGTAACTACATTGTCAAGAGCGGCTACAGATTACTTGTGGAGCAGTGTGAAATAAAAGAAAAGAAACCTTTGGGCATGCAGTCGAACCCAAATTAATTGGTGGAAAAGCTTTTGGAATCAAACAATTCCAAATAATTTTTGTACCCATTCTGGAGAGCCATCAACAGGGGCCTCCCTGTTAGAAAAAATTTAAGCAGAAGGGGCATTGATATCAGTCAACAATGTGAGTTATGCCAGAAAGTAGATGAATCCGAGACACATCTCTTTCTAGAGTGTGATTTAGCTCGGAAGTGCTGGAAACAACTCTTTAGGACTGAATTTGTCAAATCCATCATAGGGCCTTTTGATGACTGGTTTCCAACAACTTTTATCAAAGAAAACTGCGATCGAAGGCGGTTGATGTGTGTGCTGGTGTGGAAGATCTGGAACAGTCGGAACAATCAAATTTTCAAACAAAGAAAAGCCAGCGTTGAAGCAATTACCATCGAGGTGATGTTGTGTCTAGAAGAGCTAAAAAAATTCATGCATGTTAGATCAGAAGATGGACCGGCTCGGATCTGTCCAAACCCAACGGCGCCGGCAAGAAACTTATCGCCGGAGGGTTGGTTCTCCATCAACACAGATGCCGCTTGGAATCAGGTCCAAAAGAAAGCAACAATTGGTGTAGTGGTTAGAAACGAGAGATGTATCTTCATTGCCGGTCGCTCAAAATCCATCCCCTTTGCCTTTTCAGCAAAAGCTGCAGAAGCTAAAGCTATTACAGAGGGTGCGAAGCTCGCCATGGAATTGGATTTGAAGCAAATTCGAATTGAAACAGACTCTCTCTCTCTCTCTCTCTCTCTAGCTAGAGAGATGCAAAAGAGAGAAATGGGGAAGGATCCAGAAGATAATACAGAAGTGGAGCGGTGCCTTGAAGAAGGGGCACATTGTCTGCAGTCAACGAACCGCCACCGCACGACCCACTTTCCAAGAGGGGCCAATAAACCGGCACATCTCTTTGCTTTGAAATGATTGGGCTTGGTTAATGAACAAACATGGAAAGCCCAACCACCCGACTGGGCTGAGGCAATTTCGTACAATGGTGGATTGGGCCTTAGTGCCCCATTTTTTTAGTAATCCACTGGATTTTCTTTAAAAAAAAGAAGTTTAGGTAAAGGAAACAAACAATCCAAAATTTTAAAGTAACGGTAACTAACTCCAAATTTATGTTAAAATCAACAAAATGCCTACTCGTAAAATGGGGTATATCATCATCCCCTTCCCCTTCCTTAAAGAGAGCTTCGTCCTCGAAGCTTAAAACAAATGCGCAACATCAAACGAAGGTAGGAGTCTCTATTCAATGATATATCTACTAAATGCAAGTGTAATGTCATGTATGATATGCATTGTACTATAAAGTGATGTTGATGAAGTGCGGTACATCATCTCCTCCTTAGAGGAGTGACGTCCCGGGAACTCAAAATGTCTCGTAAAAAAGGTTCGGATACTTCTTTATCATCGCATCATCTGCTTCTCATGTTGCCTCTTATGTGAGGTGATTAGTCCACAAGTGCCTAACTAGCTCAACACTCTTTTTTATGTATCTCTTGTCTTCGTATCCATAATCTTAACATGATGATCCTCATAACTCAACCAAGGGTCCAACTCGACTGTTTCGCGATCCAATACATAAGATGGAAGAGGCATACTTTTTTTAGTTGTGACACATGTTGCCTATCATGAGCTTGCCCTAGGGTTGAATGCTTTCATGGTATTTGCCTATGAGACTCTTTGTCTGGAACTGAATATTCTCCTTCGATCAAACTGGGTTAGGTGAGAGCAAGGAATTCTCCAAGATTTCCACTTACCTCTTCAAGATAGAGGTACATGATCACATAATCAGGTGATATAGCTATGGGCAGGAATCCTAGATAATTGTTCCAACACAACTCCTTCAACAATAATATGGTGCACCTGGTCAAATAATGTAAGAAGACATCCTATTCCAACAAGTTTCTACCACTCTCGCTTGTCGATTTGTCTTGGTATAGCAGTTGCACATTTTCCTCCCTCAAAGTGAACTTAAAGTTGCAGTTACATCCCCTCATCAAAATGTATATATCTTCAGTGATTGATTTGTAAGGGAAGTTGTCATGTGCACCGCCTTTTGATGCATTTGGTTGCATCTCGTGAATGTGCTTCAATGAAAATATCTATGATATGTTTTTGATGAATCAAGACCAAACTTCTACGAATTTTCCAAAGTTCAGCCTTCAACGCATTCCTTCATTTCTAAAAACTCTTCTATATCCTGCACCACCAGGATCCCCATTTTTGCTTACATCAGCCTTTGACTTTCAGTTGTATAGCAGGAGGACACTATTGTAAAATCTACATACTAGTATTCAACATTTTTTCTATAATTAGACACCATACAAAAAAGTGAGAATCCATCAACTCCCCAACCTACCACCTCGTTTCCATATTCGTGAAACAAACAAACCCTTTAGTCACACACTTTTGTTTGTATCCCAACAAAGAAGAAACAACAAACCAATGAGCTTCTTCATCTATCAATGTGACATCATTTTTTATTAAGTTATCTCGAAGAATAGTCCTAGCTAACCTATAGCTTTCTCACCTACCACTTCACAAAACAACTCTCTAATATAGTTTTCTTCTCAAACCTCAACGATCCTACCCTCCATCATTTTCTTTTTTCTACATAAGTTATTGTTTGTTCTTAGAACCAATAATGTGGCTAATTCATATAGGAGGTATTTGGTGCGGAGATTAAGGATAAAAAGGATCATACAAGATTATAAGATGTATTAATATTAAAAAAGTGTTAAATTATTTATTATTATTTTATAACTTTTTTTCTTAAGTCATTACAAGAAAGAATGTCGAGACTTATTATTCAATCTTACAACTGGCAACTGAAATTAAATTTTAAATATAAAGAGTATTGAATTTTCCGTGAAATTGTTCTGTACTCCATATAATAATAATAATAATAATAATAATAATAATAATAATAATAATATATTATTATTATTATCTACACATCGTGTGCTATAGCCTATATGTACTGAACATATCAATAAATTTGAATTTGCGGCAACCATTAATATTCCATCAACAACTCAAGTACAACAACAACAACAAAAATGTTCCTAAAAAAAAGTACAACAACAAAAAACATACACCTAAAAGACAAAACGCATTATTCATAATAAACCATAGTAAATGATAAGTTTATTCCCCAATGTTCACTACATTCTCAAAAGAGAAAAAAAAAAAAAAAAAAAAAAGAGTAGAAAATTAGAGATTACACCACTTAAGACCTTCATAGAATTATCCTCCGAATCAAACTAAAACATACCCAACAAAACCCATTAAAAACAGAGGATTTGGTTTTTTAGCCCAAGATAATTTCCACTAGCTTAAATTTAAAAAATCCCATAATTCCAAACATATTTCATTTTTTGTTAGTTGTCCCTCCTAAAAATTGGTGTCAAATCATCATCAATCCTCAAAACCAGTTTGTTTCCAAATTGCATTTCTGACCCTCTTCAAATCCCTCCCTTTCAGAGTCCTCCCTATGCCTTCATGAACAGACAACGACGCCATCCTCGTCCTAGCCAAATACTCATGCGGAGGAATCCTCCCATCTTCATCGTCATCATCGTCATTCTCATCGTAAATGATCTTCGACCAGTCCGGTATGTTCACCGGCAGGGAAGACGACGTCGTCTTTGGTGTCTGCTCATTACTAACATGCTTCTTCGCCGATGGCTTTCTTGGTATCTGCTTCTTTGTCTCTGAAATTGTTAGTGCACCAAAACTCCATACATCGGATTCATCGAAATCGAACTGGGTTGTGTCGGATGAGTTGTTTTTGTTGTCTGATCCGAGGTAGATGTAGTTGCTCCTTCTTGTTCCCATTTGGAGGGATTGAGAATGTGAAATGGGTTTTGATCTTTGTTTGAAGAAAATGAAGGAAAAAATGGGGTGGTGGTGTGTTGTTGTCAACAAAGGGTTTGCTTAAATGCTTAGCCTAGGAAGGCTCTCTTATTGGTGGTTAAGTGGGGCTTTATATATAAAACTTTTTGGGTGGGGGTTGTAATGGATAAGCTCAAAGTTTGTACCGTCAAGAAAGTTACCATAATGATTAAGTTTACAAAAATAATAAATTAAGATGAGAGATTGGGATTGAGTGTGGGTGACCTCATGAGTTTTTTTTCTTATTTAATCAATCTTGAGATTCCAGCCTTTGTGTAATGTGAAAAGAATGGTTTTGGAGTGTGTCTCATAATTGCCAACCATTTCTTCCAAGGAAATAATTTAATGTAACGTGAATGATATTAACTTTAACATGCTCATGTCATTCGTTTTGTTTGATGTAGAAATCAAATTTTATGAGCATGGGGTATCTCAAATAAGAAATATTATTATACTAAATTACAGTTTCGGGGAAAATGTTCAAGATTATACGATAACAATAATGACTGCTTAATGACTAGATATGTTTACATTCGCATACCATGTCACTTTGTATTTGTTACGCTATCAATTCAACATTGTTATCTCGACACGTGTACATCATCCCCAAGAAAGACATATGTAAATCAATAATTGTATTTTTTACTATCTTTCATATTACAAACTGGTTAGATGTGCATCATATTTCCTGTATTTATTATTTTGATGGTCAAAGACGAATATACTTCCACACGTATGTGCTTAGTAAAATGACACGGTAGATATAAGTCGTGGCAATGATGTACGGCATTTTGTAATTTTATATTGTTGTTCTTCTCGTAAATGTTTTATATTGTTTGTAGTGAACAATTGAAACACAAACATTAAATCATGATGGATATTAACAAAATACACTACAAGGTGGGGGAAGTTTCGACGTAACTTTTCCGTGTGCAACTTTTTGGATTGTTATTTTAGTTTGACTATTCAAAACCCAATTATGGGTGTAATCTTAAACCATTACTTCCACTAATGTGTTCTAACCCCATTTCTGCAGTACTTCATGTCAGACACCATAGTTAACATTGCCTGGGGGCACATGAGTTAGAGTTCAAAAGGTCAACAAAGAGTCATTTAGCGCTTTTTAATTGTTGGTGTCTCTCAAATCTGACGGCTAATGGGGAAACACCATTACACATATTACACTTATGAATAGTAAAACAAAATGATTCCCTAATATATAGATTAGGTAAAACTCGTCATGTTCAGACTATAATACACTTTTTCTCTTCTGCAAGTCTCAGGCGTTGGATCTGTATAAGGTTTATCTAGGGATTTTTATTTAATCGGCTCTACTTGAGAGAATAGTAAAATCATGTGTTAATCTATAATAGATGTAGGTCTGACAGTGGGTTGGATTGGACTGGGTCGGGTCTAACCGGGCTAGATGTTTTGAAAGGTGAACGCAAACTCATTCAGACTCACTGATCGGGCTAAGACTAAAGTCAAAGCCTGTAAAATTATAAAATATTCTAAACCAACCCGATTCACTGGCCAAAAATATATTTTGTTATTAAAAAAAATAACAATTAAAGGATATTGTTATGAAATTGAATATCACTTCACGAACACGTATCAATCATGACATCGAGCGACCCTGAGATTCAACTATATTCTCTATGTTCTCTACTTGACATAACATATTTAATGTATAATTATAGACTGCACCTCCGATATATTGAGGAGAGTCTAAATGTGAATATTAAAAATAACAATGTAATAAGTAGTTTGGACTGGGTTGGGGCTTGGGCCAACGCTACCAACTCAAACCCAATCCATATACTTATTAACCGGATCATTTTGACCCGGTGATTGGATAATAAAATGATCAATTTTTTTACTAATTTTTAAAAGGTGTTATAGAATAAAAATTATTTTACTACAATGTTAAAAAAATATCAAAAAATAACATCGTTTTGTAATTCACATCATCCAATCAAAGTGTTATCCAGATAGACTATATCACCCAATCAAAGTGTTACCCATATGGACCAACGATGGGAGATTTTTCACTACAGGTCGGTCATCTCATTCTTTTGGACTCTCATCCACAAACCAGCAAAATGACCATTCATTCATTGGCTAGGGCCTAGGACCTACCACATCCCATCAACGTTTTCATTAACCTTATCCTCTTTTCCTTGACACGGGACGTGTACGTACGATGACTTCGCTCCACTGTGTGTCCTTCTAGATCACTTTTTGTCGTGACACGATCAGATTAGGATTAATAATTCTATACGTTTTGAGTTTATTTATCTCTTTGGATAAACATTGCTTTAACTCCTAGTATTAATGGAAAGAAGAAAAAAAAGGCTCATTTGCTAAAGTTGCGATTGGATGATGCATTATAAAATTTGGTCGAAATCTTTCGTTGTTAAGGAAGTCACGGGATATAGAGTATAGACACTTGCCGAGTCATGGTCAATTTTTGGAAGTGAATATCACATTGGCCGTTGGGTGAATTTGGTATGACTTATTTACAATTTAAGCCGACTTATAAGTTTATGTCGACAAAAATTACGACAAAAAAATATACGTGTTTCGTGTAATTAAGTTCAAAAATTCAAATTTATTTTTAAAAAACTACAACTTTTTAAGGTTTTTTTTGAATATTATAAGTCGAAATCTAAAAATTTGGTTTATAAGTCACACACCATTACTTTAAAATTATTTTTAACTTATAATTTTAGTTTATAATTCATACGAAACTCAATCAAGTCGGCTATGGACAAGCAAATTGGAGAAGGCACTGAGGATATTCCAAAATATACACACGAATCTAGACAAGAAGATAGTATTTCTGAAGGATTGAGGAACAATCATCATCCAGATACTCAAGAGTCATCTGAAAAAGCGGGCTCCCCTGCAGATGAAGAAGAAGAAGAAGAAGAAGAAGAAGAAGAAGAAGAAGAAGAAGAAGAAGAAGAAGAAGAAGAAGAAGAAGAAGAAGAAGAAGAAGAAGAAGAAGAAGAAGAAGAAAGTGGAGCTGATGATTCTGAGGGTTCGCTCAGTAGTTCCGAGGGAACTGACAAGAAGAAGAATGTGACTTCTGATACTGACAAATTAGAGTTTTCTTTCGGAGTGATTATTGCTTGCTCCAAGAGCAAATACGACATGGTGTTCTAATCAATTCATCGCAGGACACGTCAGGAACATGTAGGAATCCATTCTTATTGTACGTTCTCTTTTTCAGTCTTGAACTTAAAAAAACATGTTTACCACAAATCTCTTTTAGTTCTTTTCTTTCACAATGCAGGGCTTGTGGAAGTCACGTGTTGGAAAACCCACGAAAGGAAAATGAGTTGGAACTCGTGTACTGAACCAATTCAGGTGGCAGCAGAAAATGACGTGTAGGTTAACTTGGTAGATATTGATTGAAGCAAAGTGTTGTTGTAGAGAAGTGTTGAAAATTTTTGGGAATTCGGTTACTAGCGGTGGACATTCCATGGATAAATTCTACTGATACGTGATGCACTGCTCAGGCCATGGACCTTCATGTACATGGATGCTACACTTGTTTCTAAAAAATATAGTTAGTGTTAAGTTCAGTTAGAGAGGGGGTTATAGGTTCATCAGTTTCATATAGATGTCCCCCCCCCTAACATATTGATTGTTGGTCCAAACTGTGATTTGCTGGGCTTTGCTTTGTATATATATTTTTTTGAAAGCATAGAACTTCATAAACTAGAAAGCATAAACGTTTACCGAACATACCACTCAAAAGAAGGGGCATAACAACCCCATAGCAGACCAAGAAACAAACCAAGTGTCAGGGGGGCAGAACAACCCCACTTCCTCCAACCAACCAACTAACTGTTCAAAATATGATCAAGATTACAAAGATTCAAAACACCACAGCAAATCCTAGGAAGCAGCGCGTCCACATCCATCAGCTTCCTCCTCCACTGTCTGGGGCATCTTTGCTGCACTGGACTCTGAAGCTGACCCTCCTACCCCCCTTTCCATCATCTGCTGAATAAGAAAGTACACATGAGAATTTGTGATATGCAGGTGAAAATGTTGGTAACCCCTGCTAGCCATGTACATAAGAGCATCAACCACTGCATCCAGAGTTGCATTTGTGCCATGCTGAGTGACTGAAATGCTATGGTAAGTCAACAACATTCCTGTATCCTCAGCTCTCCGAAAAATGAGCTTAGTCTTATCCTTCCTAGGTCTCAAAACATAAAGATCAATCTTTTTGGCAATACAATGGTTGTTTGCCATGCTCACCATTCCTTTCTTCGCCCTATCCCCCTGGCTGATGCTTTGGTCCTTACTAGGCAGAGATTCAATGAGCTGGGTTGCCATAATTTTAGCCTGAATGATGGGGGAGTTAACCCCCTCATCATCCTCCCCTGCACTGCCAGAAGCCCTGAACTACAAGGAATTCCTATATCTCCACAAAGTCCTCATGATGGCACCTAGCCAGCAAAGAGTTTTGGAGCAATCTCCCATGCATGCTTGGTTCATAATGTAGTGAATAAAGGGCTTTAATGCAATATGGTTCCGATGGGGCAAAGGAGTGATGGACCATAAAACTCTAGCGACCCTGCAGCTAAGGAACAAGTGATCCACAGACTCATCATCAATATGACACAAGACACAAGTACTAGACTGAACCAGATTAAATCTCTTAAGTCTATCTCTAGTATGATGATAATGGCCTGCCAGATGAGGAACATAATCTTGTAGGGGATTTTAGTCCTCCAAAAATCCTTCCAGGGGAAGTCCGCAAGAAAACCATTGCACCCCCGTTTCATCGGACCAAAAAGTCCGTCACTAAACTTATCCTTCAACAACTGCCTATAAGCCGTGTTAACTGTAAAGTTTCCAGAAGCTGAATGATCCCACACCATGCAATCTTCCTGATGTATTCTGGGCAAGGGAAGGGTCAGAATCTGATTCTGAATACCTTTAGGGAGATGGCCCATCTTATTAAGATCCCAAACTTTCAGCCCATTCCTTGTAGACTTAATTAAGTCACTGACCTTTCCCCCTTCGAAGTCATAGGAGCCATGAAGAGCTAAAGGGGGCACCCCATGAATTCATCTGTCATCCACAATTGAAACCTTCCCTCCATTACGAATTTCCCACCTTATTCCTTCTTTGACAATACCCTTAACAGAAGAGAACCCCTGCCAAACCTTAGAAGCTCTAACATTGGTGACCCTGGTGAGGAAGTCCTTCCTCTTACAGTACCTAGAATTGAAATACCTGGAAAGCATGGAGTCTCTATCGCAAGCTATCTTCCAGGCCTGCTTGGCAAGAAGAGCTTTATTCAACAAAGACGGCCACTTACGATTAAGCCCACCTAATGTCTTAGGCCTACACATATGGTCCCAAGATACCATATGAATACCCTTTTTATCACCGCAGCCCCTCCAAATAAAAGACGAAAAAAGGCTACAAAGCCTGTCATGGTAAGCTTTGGGGAATTTAAAAGTGAAGAAGGGGTAAATAAGAAGGCTATTAAGAGTTGATTGAACAAGACAAACCCTTCCTGCTTTGTTTAACAGACAAGATTTCCACCCTGCACATCTCCCTTCCACCTTGCTAAGGGTCCTGGAGAAAACCCCCTCCTCCCCCTCAAAGTCCCCAACATTTAACCCAAGATACTTACCCAATGAGTCATCCACTGGAATTCCGAGTTGACTTGCCAAGGTCATTTTGTTATGGTATGAGCAGTTTGGACTAACCACCAGAAAGGACTTGGCAAGGTTAATCCTCTGCCCAGACTGCACACAGTAGTCATTAAACAGATGCTTAATAATAACTCCACTGCGACTGGTGACTTGGAAGAAGAAGACAGAGTCATCTGCAAATTGCAGATGAGTGACAGAAGGCCCACTGGCACTGTGACTAATACCAATGAGATCATGAGTCTCTTCTGCCCTAGAAATGGCCCAGGACAATGTCTCAGTAGTCAGAATGAAAAGGAAAGGAGATAATGGATCTCCCTGCCGCAAGCCACACTTGGGAAAGAAGAAATCAGAGATAAAACCATTCACATTAACCGCCATTGAAGCAGTTGTGACACAGCTCATTATCAGTTTGATAAAGGCAGGGGGAAAACCAAACTTGATGAGAGTAGCCCTGAGGAAACTCCACTTAACCCTATCGAAAGCTTTAGTCATGTCAGTCTTAATACAACCATAAGTTTTGTCATTTGATGAATTGGAGGACTTAATGAAGTGCATGATGTCACTAGCAATAGTCATATTATCCCCAATGGCCCTACCCTGAAGGAAGCCAGATTGATAAAACCTAACAAGAGATGGCAAAACCTCCTTAAGCCTGTTAGCTAGAACCTTAGAGATAATTATATACAACACATTTGTGAGACTGATGGGTCTATAGTCCTTAATACTAATAGGATTATCCTTCTTAGGGATAAGGGTAATTATAGTCCTGTTAGTCTCCCTCAACATGTACCCCGGATTTAGAAAAGATAGGACAGCCGTGATAGTATCCGTAGCAATAAGGGGCCAAATTTATGGAAGAAAACAGGGGAGATACAATCAGGGCCATGAGATTTAAGTGGATGCATGCTAAACACATCCTTGTGCACTAAAATGGCCGGCATAAGAAGTCAATTTGTTGTTGGGAAAGAGAGCAACCAATGTGTTCTAAAATAGGGAAGTCAGTGTTATAGATAGCGTCATCATTGAGATCAAAGGAGTTCCGAAAAAAAGAAACAATATGCTCCCTAATGTCCTCCTCATTGGACTAGACAACCCCCTCCTCAGAAGTAATCTGCCAAATATGGTTCTTACTTCTTTTAATTTTAGTGTGGGCATGAAAAAATCTAGTGTTTCTATCCCCAAGCCTAAGCCAGTTACAATGAGACCTCTGAGCCCAGTAAAGCTCATTCTCCTCAAGTAACTGATCCAACTGCTTCTTGGCAACCATAAAATCAACAATGGCCATGGGATGGGGAAGCTTAGCTTGAATGGAAGAGACTCTCCTCCTGACAATCTCGACTCTATTCCTGATAGTCCCCAAGCTCTTAGCCCAGAAGCTAAGAGACTTGACAACGATCTTCAGATATTACTGCAGTCTGAAGAGAGGGGAAGCAGGTATACGAAGAGACCAGACAAACTTAACCAAATCATGATCTTGATGGTAGTTTGCCCACCAAGCCTCAAACCTAAATAACCTCCTAGGAACCTTAGACCTAGTCTGGAGCCTAACAAGAATTGGACAGTGGTCTGACGAGTGAAACCCTAAATTCTCATGAGAGGAGGAAGGGAAGAGATTCAACCAAGCTGGGCTAAACCAGGCTCTATCTAATCTCTCCAACGTAGGGATGACATTAGTCATATTATTTGTCCACGTGAACCAAGGACCAAGATGGGGTAACTCCACCAACCCCCACCACTGAAGGTATCTATTAAACTCCTCCACCCCACTATCCAGCACCCCAGAGGGGCCACTCTTATCTCTAGCATCCAACACTTGGTTGAAATCACCGAATAGAAGGAACAGTAAATTTGGGTTGGGGATGATATTGCCTATCATTTCCCAAACCCTACTTCTACATGCAACGCTCGGATGACCATACAGAAACCCCAAGTAAACCTCCATCGAGCCAAGATGAGCCTTGGCAAAGATAAAATTAGGCAAAGACTCAAGGATTATCACCTTAATCTGCGCCTTCCAGCCAATCCAGAGACCGCCGAATTGGCGCTCGAAATCCACCCCAAAAGTAGAGAGCCCTAATCCTAAACTTAGAGTCAGCAAAGTAAACGGAATGTTTGGTTTCAGAAAAGAAGATAAAGATAGGGTCAAAATTTTTGGCCAAAGAGAAGACATCTGAAACTGCAGATCTTCGGCCAACCCCTCTGCAGTTCCAAGCTAAAAGATTCATGGTGAATGTGGAGGTTGTTTAGGGACAACCTGCCTAAACCCAAACTCAAAAGAATCATTCAAATTCCTGACCCCTAACCCATGTTTTCCGTCCAGACCGTCACCGTTAAGAAAGGGGAAAATAAATAAATAAGAAGGACATACCCCAGGAGGGTTAACAAGATGAAGAGCTTCTAAGATCCGAGGCTTCTTACCCAGCTTATGCTTAGCATCCATCTCCCTGCTTTTCCTTTTCTTGGGTGTGGCACTGCATTCATCGACCTGAGTTCGCGTCACCTCCATCATGTTCTCCGTGCTCCCCTGTTCAGCCACCTCCTCCTCCGCTTCATCATCACTAATCAAAATGATCTCTCTGCTCTGCTCCACCTCCTCATCCGCCTTCGCAATGATTGGAATGAGAGATACAAGGAACGAGAGCTTGCGACACATCCTTTCTTCCTTATCAGCCCACTCCAACTCCCACTATGAATCTCCTTCGTCAATGGATTCATCAAAATCCGGGGCCTCCACATGGAAGGCTGGACTTCTACTCAGTGGATCCTCATCAATGACATGAATGATAGCCCTGCATATGTTTTCCCCACCTTCCTTCCCATCATCATGAGACTCCCCCCCCCCCCCCCTTCTACATCCAGTTTCTCAACCGAGCTTTTTGCTTTCTTCATGGCACTCTCAATCTCTGAAAACACAACAAAACTCTCCCCTCTCCTCTCAAGATCCAAAACCCCTTCCATAACCACCTTCTTACCTTTTATACCCTCTTCCTTGGCAAGCTCAACCGTTGGATTGCTCCCCTCTACCGTCTCCTCACTCCAACCCCTTGAGATTCCCACCCCCTGTTGTACATGCACCTCGGGAACTATTTCCACATTCATTCCCCTTTCCTTTTCACCAGCTACCGATGAATCCGGTAACTGCTTCGGAATGCTACCCACATTAATATCCATCAGGTCCTCACCATCAACCACCCTCTCTGCCGGAATTTCACCGGTCGCTATAAGACCCCTCAATGCCGCTGCCGCCTGTTGCAGAACCCCCAAAGTACTATCTTGAGCAAATAAAGGGTCATTAATGTTCGGAGGAGGATAACTAGGGGTCAGAGGTGAAGTGGATGAAGACGAGGAGACAAGAGGGGAGAGCACTTCCATGCGGAAATACTTGGGAACTTCACCAAGCTACTAAGTTACTAGTAGATGTTTGTGATTTTGGTGGATATCACCCCTTAAATGAACAAAGTTTTTTTTTTTTTTTGGCGGGGGGGGGGGGGGTAATTTACAGTTTCCACCCTTGAGTTTATGTAAATAGGCAATTTCTACCCTTACTGTTCATCAATTGACAGGAAACACCCATATTTTGTGCAATAATAATTATACATTATACCCCTCCATCCATTTCATTCAGGGAGCTGTAAAGTGATAGGGAGGCTCACTTTTGGGGGTATTTTTCATTCTCTTTTTGACCCCCCTGAATTTTGGTAAGTTATACTTATTACCCCCAAGTTTAGGTAAATATGCAATGCACACCCTTACTATTTTTCAATTGACGTGGAATACTCCTATTTTGTGAGTTGGCAGAGGGATACACCTTTGGGTGTTTGGTTCATACCTATTATGTCCTCTAGTGAGATATATTGCATTTTTTAACCTTTAGAAACTTAGATATTACTATTTATACCACTAAATTGTATGACTCTTTTACCTCACATGGATGGTTCTAAATTACTATAGAATATATTTTGTTGTTGTCAAAATGTAAATTTGTCGAGAATGAAAATCAACACTGAGTGAATTTGAAGTTTTATCTAACAAAATTAATTCTGAGAGAGTACTTGTCAAATATCAACATCAATCTGTGGTTTGTTTACTATAATGATATTGAACTTTTTAAAGTGAAACTAATAATATCATTGAAAATTATCCGAAGCTAAAATCAAGGGGATTAGTAGTTTTTTTTGTCATAGATTATAGTAGTTAATACAACTCAAGTTTATTAAAATTCAAGCGTTGAACTAAAAAAAAAAAAATCAAGCATTTAGCTTACTGTAATATGCTAAAAAATTGTCTGTGAACAGAAGAAAAACACATAAGATACAAAGAGATACATAGCAAACGGACACAATTCTAATACTATCTAGCAACATGTTAAATAAATTATAAAAAAATCGATTAAAATGACTTTTTTTGCGTCTTTTCCTTTCTCTCTCTTTCTGTCAACTGAATTATGTGTCGTCATGAATCTATCTAAAACTTTTTTTTTTTTGCATCTATTGGATGACTCCGTTTTTTAGACTTGCGGAGATGAAGTTTACGCAGATGCGATATTTTTTTCCATCTGAGTGCTTTATATAAGTTGCGGAGAGTCACAGAGGGGATTCTTCACTGGCAATAACAAAGAATTCTTTTAGTGCTCCATTAGAGCACCACGTGGTGCTCTACAACAATAAAAATGCAACACTTAAACAAATTGACAGTGATTGGTAGACACTCATTGGTTGTAGCACTAAAAAATTTTGTTCGCAATAACAATATTCAAGTCTTAAATGAACCAACAAATTATGGGTAGGTTGGGCTTTTTAGATTTTATGTAACTTGCAGATTAACCATTGAATAAAGATTGAATGTAAAATTAATAGTTACCCTTTTTCTATTGGAGTCTGTCTGAATTAAGGGTGTCCCCTGCCGATTGGCAAACAGTAGGGGCATCCAATGTTTATTTACCATAACCCGATGGTGTTTTGTGTAAATTACCCCATAAATATTGAGTAAAGATATATGGGCAAATTACTATTTGCATTTTCCGTCCATGACCGTTACAAACTATCCAAAACAGAGGTGTCTCTAGCCAAATGATGAACAGTAGGAATAAGGATTGCCTATTTACATAAATTTAGGGGCACAAATTGTAAATTACCCGAGTTTTTGTGTTATCGAGCTTTTGTACCAATTGTATTGGGGTGTTGATTCATCTTCTCTGCAGACCCTGACTCTGAATAATAGTCTTGGGTGATTTTTTCACAAAATTTAGGGAGATGTTTTTGTTTTGTCATACTTCATGCTAGTACTGTTTCTGGAAATGAAAGTAAAAAAGGAAAAAGCTAGTAGTATGAAGGAAAGTAGAGAGCAAAGGTTAATTTCTTGGATGTATAACAATAAGGTAACTTTCACTTACACCTCTTTACTTTTAATTGATCTTCATTTACACCCCTTCTTATTTGGAAATATTCGCATACACCCTTTATCACTTCCAAACATCTTTACACTTTCACCCCCTCTGTCATTGAAGTCTGTTAGTTTGTAGGGTTTCTCCCCATTACATTTTTTCGGACAAGTTTGCCCTTACAAAGGCTGAAATATCCATTATAGCTTCAATGTCATTTGACAATTACAAATTTATTGTTCTCCATCATACATATTGGACCAAACTATCCCTAGCAACCATTAAAAGCTGTAAAGTTATATGTTAACTTACCTGAGTTAGCTCCAAACATTTTGCTTGTAACTCGTTTGAATCGCCCCGAGTGCACATACAGGTCTGTAATACATTACATCAAATTTACAGATGTTAAGATTAAGAAGAAGAAACAAATTGTTTGGGATGCAAAAATAATAACCTAACCTTAATAGAACAATACACACCATTTCAGAGGGATGAACTAACAAAAAATACCCCAAAATGGGAATTTTATTATACTTTTTTAAAAATTACACGTGTTCAAAACGCCCCTAATCGGTGGTTAACAGTACTGTTAAAATGCCCCTATTCCGGGGTTAACCGTACACTCAAAATACCCCTAACCTGAGGATAACACTACACTTGAAATGCCCATAATCTGAGGATACCAGTGCACAAATGCACATTACATGTACTAACTCCTATGATTACACAAAGTTAGGAGATTAACATATTATATCATCAATAGTAGTACGTGTACAACAATTGAACTGCTCTGCATTGCATAAAAAACAGAAGCCTATCATCAAAATGGAGTGGGGATGCTAACTAATTTCCCCACAAAAATGGTGGTGCCTGCATTGATTGTCACCATCTAAGGCTGGGAAGAACTCCCTGCAGCATCCCCAAAAGTCTAAAACTATGCCAATCCTGCCATTGCAAATAAAAATAATAATATGATATTTGATTTAATAGAATCCCAATATCAAATTTTAACACAACATGGTCACCACGGTTCATTTCTCTGTTTTGATAAATGAGGTTTTGTATGATCTGAATCTAGCTTAGAACGATGATAATAATGATGAGACAAGAACACAAGTGTTAACGTGGCTCACTAGTTATTACCTAGCTACCTCCACGACCCAAAAGCCCGATTTTATTAGTGAGAAACGCACCCGGTACAACCACTCGACACACACAAAAAAAAAACTATCAACCCTATGCTAATAGCCTCCCGTACTCACTGTGTATGTGTCCCTATGTTACAAATCAAAGCCAACTTTTATACACATAGTTGGTGGGGGCGGTGGTATAGCTTGCCATATGAACCACCGCCTCACAGTTTGTTTCCAACTAGTACTTTAGCTTTGACTTTTCCTTTCTTTCAATTCAAGACACCTAACAAATCTCCACCTTGTCTTGAATCATCTCAAAAAAACCTGAACCTGAACCGATGCTTCTCTCCAATAATCAACCCGAAACGTTTCGCAACTGTATGCGAAACCCTCACGTCACAAGTTTTTTCAACTTCGCCAAGTTCCTGCAACGAGTGCCCCCAGCGATGCTCCAACTCCCGTCTAGTTCCTGCAATCGAACCCTATCGATGCTCCAACTACGACCGAGTTCCTGCAATCGAATCCCCTGTTTGTTTTTCCAACTCTCACCGAGTTCCTACAACAAAATTCGTTAGTTGTTCCGAGTCCCTACAACAAATCCCCCAACACGTTGATCCAATTCTCCCTGAATTCCTGCAACGTTTTGCGAGATTGCTCCAATTCCCACCGAATTCCTGCAATATCGCCTCCTTGCGCGCCTCATACGCGCCCCTTGCACGTCTCACACGTGCCGTGTCCCTCGTCAGAGACTCCCCCATGCCAAATCCGCCTCCTCGTCAAGAGCACGGATTCCATGCCCCCAACGGGGCTTAGAGGACGTAGTCGACCTCCGAAGCTGTTGCATCTACATCCAGATCTGCAGATGCTTTCTTCGGACACTCCTTCCAGTGACCCTTCTCTTTACACAGTGCACAGACGTCGTTTTGCAACTTAGAATCCTTGTTCTTCCTCTTACCATAACCCCCTTTGGACACCATGAATGCGCCCGAACCCGGAACGTCGTACTCCCCATACGCGGCCATGCGCCGCATGTCCCTTGTGTGAAGAGCAGATCTCACCTCCTCCAACGTGAGAGTCTCTTTTCCAACACAAGCTTACTGCACAAACCCCTCATAAGACGGTGGTAGCGACACCAACAAAATCAGTGCGGCATCTTCATCACTCATCTTCTCATTACTGTTTCGCAACTCAATCAAAATAGTATTAAGACGATCCAAGTGATCTCTTAGATCCGTACCTTCCCCCATGCGTAGACCAAACAGCTGCTGCTTCAACATCAACTTGTTGGTGAGCGAATTCTTCTTGTAGAGGCTCTCTAACTTGTTCCATAGTCCTTCAGCCGTCTCTTGATCCGCAACCTCTGTGACCACGTCGTCCGCCAAGCACAACATGATCGTTGAGTGTGCTCTTTTCTCCATCGTCTTGTACTCCTTGGTGGTTGTCGAAGCCCCCTGTTTATCTTACGCCAATGGCAACAACATGCATTGCTTCTTCAACAAAGCACGTACCTTGATCAGCCATAAGCTGAAGCTGTTTCTCCCCGTGAACTTGTCGATCTTGGTCATCCCCCCGGTCATCTACTCTGCAGCTCCTAGTTCAGATCCGTAACCCCGAACGGGTGCTCCACCTTGATCGCGAAACCCTAGCTATGAATTTCACGGATTGTGAAACCCTAGCTCTTTAGCTCCACCTTGATCTTGGAACACCGCAACCCAAGCTCTGATACCAGTTTGGTATGATCTGGATCTAGCTTAGAACGATGATAATAATAATGAGATAAGAACACAAGTGTTAACGTGGTTCACTAGTTATTAGCTAGCTACCTCCACGACCCAAAAGCCCGATTTTATTAGAGAGAAACGCACCCGGTACAACCACTCGACACAAACAAAAAAAAACTATCAACCCTATGCTAATAGCCTCCCGTACTCACTGTGTATGTGTCCCTATGTTACAAATCAAAGCCAAATTTTATACACATAGTTGGTGGGGGCGGTGGTATAGCTTGCCATATGAACCACCGCCTCACAGTTTGTTTCCAATTAGTACTTTAGCTTTGACTTTTCCTTTCTTTCAATTCAAGATACCTAACAGGGTTCAGAAAGGTAACATTACTCCTACAAGGGGTATAAGGCAAGGTGATCCGATATCTCCTTATTTTTTTCTCCTATGCTCTGAAGGGTTAACTGCTCTTATGCGAAGCTCAATGCAATCTAAGCGGATAAAGGGTGTTAAAGCAGGGAGAGGGAGTCCAGCTGTTTCTTATCTGTTATTTGCTGATGACATTGTTATGTTTGGCCAGGCTAGTGCTCGAGAAGTCAGTGAATTCAGGAGAAATCTGTCTCTTTATGGGAATGCTTCAGGTGTCAAAGTGTCAATTTTCAATAGTCGGCCTTGTGTTTCAGTTCAGGGGTGCCCACACAGACAAGGGAAGAGATTGCTAACAACCTTCAAATTTCTACGATTTTGGACACACTAAGTATCTTGGTCTTCCTATAGCTGTGGGGAAAGATAAGAAGTCTATGTTCGCTCATGTAAATGACCGAGCGTTGAAAAAGATATTTGGTTGGAAGGAGAGGTATCTTAGTTGTGCAGGTAGGGTAGTTCTCATTAAGGTGGTGCTTCAGGCCATCCCAGCTTATGTTATGAGTTGTTTTATGCTCCATACAGGTCTTTGTAGTGAAATGCAAAGCAAGATCACGGCTTATTGGTGGGGTGGTTCCACGGAAAAGAGGAAGCTCCATTTGTGCAAGTGGGAGAAATTGTGCCTTAGCAAAGAAGCGGGGGGAATGGAATTTAGATGCTTAGAGGCTTTCAATTTAGCTTTATTGGCTAAACACGGATGGAGTATTCTTAGTAATCCCCAATCCTTGGTTGCGAGAGTGCTCCAAGGCAAGTACTTTAGGGGTAAAGGTTTTTTATCGGCTACATTGGGTCACAAGCCTTCATTCTTGTGGAGAAGCATCCTACTCGGTCGTCAAGTGATATTTGAAGGAGAAAAACATGATATAGGGGATGGAAAATCAACTCTCATATACACGCACAAATGGCTTCCATTGCAAGGGGGAAGAAGGTTTTCAGTTATCCGTCTTTAGATACTGAAGCTAAAGTCAATGACTTACTTTTAGAAACGGGTCAATGAGACTATGTTAAGGTCATCAGTAATTTTTCTGAGGAAGAAGCATCATGCATTTTACAGATCCCTCTTCTTGATATTAAAGGTCCAGACACTTTATCCTGGGGATTCACTATGAATGGTCAGTATAGTGTGTCGACTGGTTATCATGTGGACTTCAGATTATGCTATCCAAATGTTTTGGCCCAGAATTCAGAGAGTAGTCGTGAAGATGCTAGAAAGTAGCTCTACAAACGGCTATGGAGTACTAACTTACCAGGTAAAATAAAGATTTTTTCTTGGAATCTCTATTGTAACTATCTCCCAATGAAGCAAAACCTAGTGCAAAGAGGCATTCATGTACCTGAGGTTATCATGTGTCAGCGCCGTTAGAAGTTCGGCGAGTTCGGTGGCTCACACTTTAGCTAGGTACGGTCTCTCTGTTGGGATTTTTGGTTGATTCAAAATCCTAGCATGGAATGGTCAAAGGGTAGTTTTTGGAAGTAATTACATTACTTTGGCAACAAGGAATCTCTTTGATTCCTTGTAGGGGTCTACTTTGACTAATATATTTGGTAGTGTCCTTATTGGGTCAGGAAACAATTTAGGAATTATTTCCTAGTTTGTCTCGGATTAGTTTTGGACATTACTTGGGCTCCAAGTCTTGTACTAGTATATAAGTAGATGCTAGGGTCATGACTTGGTGTGTGCTTGTAATTTGTTTTACCTTCTCATCAATAAATTGGGTTGGTTTGGTCGTGGATGTAGCTAGTCTCAAAACTAGTGAACCACGTTAAATTTCTTGTGTTCTTGATCTTACTCTTATTTTTTCTTGCTTTCTCTTGTCTCTCGCGTATTGGAATCCTAACAAGTGGTATCAGAGCCAGGTTACGTTGAGATTCAAGAGGAGCTTGCGATTTCGTGATCAAGATTTGTCGGGTTTGATGGGAAGATTGGGTTTCCGCTGGTTGGCCTCTAAAACAGGGGGTGCAAGCACACCAAGCCTTTGTTGGGAGGCTATCGGGTTCCTTGTTGGGGGAGCTATCGGGCTCTTGTTGTGGAGCATCGGAATTGTGGATCTAGTTCTTGTACATCCGGCACGCTTTCGGTTCTGGCATGCGTCAATCGATATGGCGTGCTCAACCCGGCGAGTGATCTGGATCTATATCTGGATTTGGCAACTAGGAGGATTCAAGTCTAGGTGGAGGCGACTCGAATGAACTAGCAAATTGAGGGAGAAACGTCATTGGAAGAGGGAGTGTCCTAAAAATCGTTCACCTGTAGATCTCGCTTCTGGTGGAGGAGGAGGGACGCTCAAGGTTGGTGATGATCTCTAAGCCCCTTGAGGGCGGATCGGGCTCCAGGCATGGAGCATGGAGCGTGTTATTGGGCACACGGGTCGTTGGCGCGATTGGATCTTGGATTGGCGCGCTTCGGTTATTGGTTTTGCGCATTGGTGCGGGTGGCGGCGCAAATTGGCATGACATTGTTTGATAGGCACTTTTGTCACTAAGTGTCCTTGGAGTGACGTTGGGGTATGCATTAGTCATGGTGCATTAGGGAGCGTTTATTGGGACGCATTGTCTTTGTGTTTGTTGAAGACGCATAGACGCGCTTGTTGGGGCGCATTGGGAGTGTGTTCAATTCCGCATATTGGGAATACACTCGAATTGGGTTCATTGAATTGATGAGAAGAATTGGTTCGGTAGCTATGAAATTTGAATCAAGGTGGAGGTTTGTTGGGATTTTTGGTTGATTCAAAATCCTAGCATGGAATGGTCAAAGGGTAGTTTTTGGAAGTAATTACATTACTTTGGCAACAAGGAATCTCTTTGATTCCTTGTAGGGGTCTACTTTGACTAATATATTTGGTAGTGTCCTTATTGGGCCAGGAAACAATTTAGGAATTATTTCCTAGTTTGTCTCGGATTAGTTTTGGACATTACTTGGGCTCCAAGTCTTGTACTAGTATATAAGTAGATGCTAGGGTCATGACTTGGTGTGTGCTTGTAATTTGTTTTACCTTCTCATCAATAAATTGGGTTGGTTTGGTCGTGGATGTAGCTAGTCTCAAAACTAGTGAACCACGTTAAATTTCTTGTGTTCTTGATCTTAATCTTATTTTTTCTTGCTTTCTCTTGTCTCTCGCGTATTGGAATCCTAACACTCTCACAGAGGAGTCTATCCTCCTTCATCTAGAACCTCCCCAGTTTATTGCTTCTCAAATGTGTTAGGATGGTAATAGGCTGGGCTATTCTGTGCTCATTTAGTCTTGATTTTTCTGGGCTTTTATTTGTTTCATTTTCGTTGGTTGATGGTCTTTATCTTTGTATGTGGGTCAGGTCTAGTCCCCCACCATTTACGGTTGGGAGCTCGATTTTTAATACACGCGGATTTATATCGCCCTACATATCAGGTATTTTCGTTCAAAAAAAATGATATGTAATATTTAAAATATTTATTCCTATATATATAATATATACTACATGACTTTTTTCCCCAATACCAGTCTGTCCCAGCTCTTTCTTTCCAATTTGACTTTTGTCACTATTCACTGGGTCACTTTGACCCACTGATTTGAATAGCAAACTGATGTAATTTTTTGATAATTTTTTCATGGTGTTGTAGAGTAAAGTTGCTCTATAATATGGTGAAAAAATTATCAGTAAATCGTATTATTTTGCTATCCAAATCACCCGGTCAAAGTGACCCAGATACGAGTCAAAAAAGTCAGATGGGAAGAAAGAGCTGGGACAGACTGGTACATATATAAAAGGGGGGCCTTCCCAAAACGGGGGCCTTAAGCGGCCGCCTAACCTGCCTAAGGGGAAGGCCGGCCCTGTTCGTGGATTCATCGAGCTCTAGGCAACATAGCTTTCTTTCTAACAACGTTGTTTACCATGTCTAGTTCCTGTGTGAATTGATCCGATGCCAAATCACCCAGAACTGATGCATGCAAATTGTCATCTACTCTAGCATCTGTCATGATCACATGCCATGTCCCGGTATAGAATTATAGAAAGACGGGCTTCGGGGCTTGGACCGTTGGTTGTCTTACTCTTGAGTCGAACTTACTTTACGAACTTTCATATGTCCATTCTTTGAGGACCACTTCATTCATCATCCCTTTAGAACTCCATGTTGCCCTCATAAAAGAACTAGATATGAAGTAACTTCACTGCAAAAAAAATCCTACTGACCCTTTTCACTCTGTTTCATAAGTCTTATTGTTTTAGGCTTGATGCTTTAGAGGATGCATTTGTTAACTTAATCGCGCGTTTATTTTGATAGTGTAGTATAAACTACTTAATTACCATGTAACCTTAAATCACCATATCCGTGGGAGGGAAGCAAGAAGTTGTAATTAGCTAATCATTTGACAGGCAATCCCACAGTATTATATTACAAGGGAAACTAATCACATTCACGATTAATGATTAAAATGAGCTAATCTTTTACTGTTTACAATTTTTTGTTGTTCACTTTCGACACCATTAGAATGTTTTGAATCCAAGAGTCCAAGTTCAGTAAGGCATTACTATCATTCTTTCTCCCACAATGATTGGTGAGCTTCAACAAGAGAAGCCCACTCGTGAGACACACGGATTTTGTGCACCACAGAGAAAACACATCAATTCGGCCCATGATGTCATCTTTCTTAGATCAAAGGGAGATTTGAGGAGAACTAGTTCATGGGATATGGAACATGAATGCTACGTGACTACGTCTACTATTTTCTATTATTCCTTCAAACTTACTAGTTTTTTTTTTTTTTTTTCTATTATTAATTACACCTTTTGAAAATTAATAAATATTTTAAAATTAGTCAATATTGTTCTTTCTTTTTGTTGTTGAGGAAAGTCAGTATTTTTCTCAATTAAGTTGTATTAGTCCTAACGGGATGAGTAATTCTCTAGTGAGTTCCGGAGAAACATGGCTAAGTGCTTGTTTGGGAACTCAGTTTTTAATATTTTCTTTTATTATTAACACGGTCATTCTAATGTAATTTATTTTGTAATCAGGTTTAAAATCTATTTTATTCAAAAAATTATAAATCATTTACTCTAATTTCAAAGAATCACTCACATTTTGTAAATTTTTTGTTTATACCAATTAACTTTGGAATAAAAAACTCTGGAATTTTTAATTATTTAATATTTTTAACCACCATATCTTCTCGGATTATTTTCAACTAATTATTTAGATTTTCAACTTGTATCGAACATCTATACTAAGCAAGGAAGAACTTTTAGTTCCCAATTTGTGTTTGTGGCTAATTATAAGCAATTAGATTATATGCACATATACAGCTAGATATCGTCAATAAATTTACATCTCACCTCCGAAAGTTGTTCACGCCTAGCCTATCAATCAAGGGGGAAATAGTATGTCGTATTACCAAGGCTATCTTCAATGTATGTCATCACTTTTTTTTTGTCTCTTGTTTTATGGGTGGTGATATGCTAGTGTTCTAAAAACAATCTATTATGGGCTAAAATGATTGCGGGAAATTGTTTAGCGGCGCATACGAACAACTCAGAAGTCTTTTACCATTTTTCTTGGAAAAATAGAACACTACTTTATTTTATCTTGGACTGCCAGTGCTGGTTTAGCCGTCAAACTCGCCCTTTTGTCAAGTGAATCTCGGAAACTCGTCCGGCCGGCGACAAATTGAAGGGTATTCATAGCTCCGGCAACTTCTGGGTTTCGGCGCTCATTTCCTCCTTTCTTCGTGAAAGGTAAATTTTCGAGTTTTAGGATTTTGGGAAGTAGTTTTATTTGTTACTCCATTTGATGGTTTGATAGCAGTTAATTCTTTCCTTTCTTGAGTCTTCTACTTATACATGGATATGCACATCTCTCTCTCTGCAGACTAGTTCTAGAAGATGAAGAAGAATGGGAGTACTCCTTGTTAGTCCAATAACAATAATCCTACACCAAAACACAAAATCAATTAGAACAAACTTAAGATGATTACAATGATATAGTTATGTAACATGAATCATAAAATGAGAGCAAAAGAGAGAGATAGAAAATCTGGCCTGAGCAAGTGAGGCGTGTAACTTCACTGTCCTGAAACCGTTTTACCCTCCCTATCGTGAAGGTGGTAACGGATAAAACGATTCCAAGATACAACCCTCGCTCTTTACACCAGGCTCCAAGAGTCACGATCTATTGGAGGTATTTTGAACGGATCACGAACCGAGTTGCCCGAAGAATATGAGAAGTGTATGAAATTTGTTGGTAGAAATTGTAGGTGTAGGAGAGAATGCTGAATTTTTTTTTATCAAGTTAGTATCTCATCATTCTTCTACTCTTTTATAGACTCTCATTACACTATTTAATAACACAATATATGCTAATAATTATATATTTGTAACCTCCAAATAAATAATTCAGATTTGTAACGTTTGTAACCCCCAATTTGAAATATAATACACCTCTTAATGAGGTTGTAACTCCTGAAAATAATAGTAAATAATATAGTAATGATAATATTAGTAATAATAATGAGATTAATTTTGAAACTTTCACATAATAACTTACAGTCCCCCACAAGTTTCAAAATTATGACCAAGTAAAAATAATAATAATAATAATAATAATAATAATAAAATAAATAAATAAAATTGGGCAACTATATGTTGTGTAATAGGTGAGGTGTCTTTCGGACTTGAACCTCACTTACACTATGTTTGGGAATCAGGTGAGAAAAGAAATGATGAGAAACTTTAATTTATGTGAGAAAAGAAATGATAAGAAATGATTTAGATTTCTCACATATTTGTTTGGATTACTTAGCTGAGAAAAGATAAGAAAAGGTTATACTTTCTCACCTCCCTTGTTTGGTTAGCATATTAATGGAAAGGAAAAGAAACTAGTTTAAAGATATTACCAAAATAACCTTCACTAAAATTATGATAAGACAATGTTTTATTTTTTTATGGCTAATTCTGTCACAATGAAAATATTGACACTCGTCTAGTTTCTTTTCTCACCAAATCTCATCACTTTTGGTGAGAAAGAAAAAATGGATTATGTGAAATTTCTTTTCTCATGCTTTCTCACGAATTCTCATGGATTCTCACTTAAAAAGTAATCCAAACACAAATGAGAAAACATTTTCTCACCAATTCTTTTCCTCTCTCACCAAATCATGTAATCCAAACATAGTGTTAGTGTAAGCAAAATCCCTTTGAAGAGTCATAGTGAACAACGTCTTGAACTAGACCCTTTGAGCCAAAGTTCAATATACCACACACACAACACCGGTATTTGATCACGTTCGCGGGTTAGTGCTTTTAATGGCCATGCACTTAATCTTGATTTTCATGGGAGTTTCTAAGGAATAGCCCTAGTCCCATAGTCGCGGCCTCACGACGGCTCCCACTTAGGTGAACCCTCCAAGGGTACATGTGACTTGTACCTTGCGAGAAGTTGCTCGCCTCGGATTCATTCAGGGTTATCCCCTTCCTCATCGTCACAAACATCACAGCACAATTGCCATAGGGATGGGAAGGAGATTTTTTGTATCTCCTTGATCTTTTACTTTATATGTGCTGGCACCGAGTCACTCTTAGGGATTGTTTCTACCCATTGAATCTCTTTAATGGGATCTCCATTCTTAGAGATTGGGTTACTTCCCTTGGTGGCTCCATTTGGGCTTAAGCCCATCCCCCTCGACAAATCTAGGACTCGGCTCCTAGATAGACCCTTTGTGAGCTGATCAGCAATATTAAGCTCAGACTTTACAAAGTCAAGCGATATTATATTTTGACTTACCAAGCTCCTCACTGTTTTATACCTCACTTGTATATGTCGGGTCATTTTCTTATTAGAGTGAGCTTGTTTTACAATATCAATCACGGCCCTACAATCGCAATGTAGAGCAATAGCAAGCATCGGTTTGCTCAAAACGGGTATTTCTTGCAGCAAATTTTTGATCCACTCGGCTTCTTTGCTTGTTGTATCTAAGGCAATAAGTTCAGCCTCCATAGTGCTCCTGGATATTATTGTCTGCTTTTTAGATGCCCAAGAAATCGCTGCTCCTCCAAGCAAGAAAACATAACCTGTAGTGGATTTAACATCTGCACTATCTGTGATCCAATTAGCATCAGTGTAACCTTCAACAACGGTAGGAAATCCTTTATAATAAAGAGAATAGTCTAAAGTTCCTCTAAGATATTTAAAAACTCTTTCTATTGCTATCCAATGTTCATGACTTGGATTGTGAGTATACCTGCTCAACCTTCCAACTGCATAAGAAATATCAGGCCTTGTCTTATTTGCAACATATAATAAGGAACCAATCATCTGTGAATACCTCAATTTTGAAACAGGTTCGCCATTATTCTTTTTCAAAGGAATGCTCGGGTCATAAGGTGTGGAAACTGGAGTACAATCATAATAACCAAATTTTTTCAACATTTTTTCAATAGTGGTTGATTGAGTTAACTTTATTCCCTCGGAACATTTCTCAATTTTCATCCCTAGAATCACATTGGCTTCTCCCATATCTTTCATGTCAAATTTTTTGGACAAATGACACTTAGTCTCTTCTACTACAGTCAGACTTGTTCCAAAAAGTAAAATGTCATCAACATACAAGCATAAAATAACACAATCATCACCAAATATTTTATAATACAAACACTTGTCATGATCATTAAACTTAAAACCATACTCTAATATCACTTTATCAAATTTTTCATGCCATTGCTTCGGTGCTTGCTTAAGATCATACAAAGATTTTATTAACCTGCACACTTTATGTTGTTGACCTTTAACCACGAAACCCTCGGGCTGCTCCATATAAATTTCCTCATCTAAGTCACCATTTAAAAAAGCTGTTTTTACATCCATTTGGTGAATCACCAAGTTATGAATAGAAGCTAATGCTATGAGAGTTCTAATGGTGGTTATGCTAGACACCGGAGAATATGTATCAAAATAGTCTAGACCTTTCTTTTGAGTAAATCCCTTAGCTACTAATCTAGCTTTATACTTATCTATACTTCCATCGGGTTTCAGTTTCCTTTTAAAAATCCATTTACACCCAATTGGTTTACTCCCCGGTGGTAAATCTACAACCTCCCAAGTATTATTTGATAAAATAGACTCCATTTCATTGTTAATGGCTTCCTTCCAAAATGGTGCATCGGGAGAACTTACAGCTTCCTTGAATGTCTTAGGTTCTTCCTCTACCAAATATGTATAAAATCCGTCACCTAAATTTTTCTCTATCTTTCTCCTCTTACTCCTTCTAACTTCTATCTCGGGTTCTATGCTTCCTTCTTGGATGTTACTAGAGTTAGGCAAGGAAATCTCATCTTGAACCATACTACTAGTACTAGGGGGTCTCACTTGACTTGGGATCTTAGATCTAAAAGGAAATATGTCTTCAAAATATGTAGCGTCTCTAGACTCAATTATGGTGTTGTTCACAATACCACTTATCTCGGAGCTAATTACTAGAAATCTATTCGCACTACTATTTTGCGCGTATCCTATAAACACAGTGTCTATAGTCTTTGGTCCTATTTTCTTCCTTTTAGGCTCAGGAATTAAAACTTTTTCCAAACACCCCCACACTTTTAAGATTTTTAAATTAGGAGATATCTTTTTCCAAAACTCAAAAGGGGTCTTCACATTATCTTTTACAATTATTCTATTCAACACGAAACAAGCAGTAAGAATAGCTTCCCCCCACAAGTTTTCGGGTACACCCGAACTAATTAGCATGGCGTTTACCATATCCATCAAGGTCCTGTTTTTTCTCTCAGCTACACCATTTGATTGAGGAGAATAAGGAGGTGTCACTTCATGTATGATACCATGATCTTCGCAGAAAGTGCTAAGCTCAGTGACATTATACTCGCCACCCCTATCCGATCTAAGCCTCTTAATCTTTCTTTCTACTTGATTTTCTACCTCATTTTTATACACCTTAAATTTCTCAAACACTTCATCTTTGGTTTTGATCAAGTAGATGTAGCAAAACTTAGAGTAATCGTCTATAAAAGTTACAAAATACTTATTCCCTGCTCTAGTGGGAGGCCTATTAGAGTCACACACATCACTATGAATTAATTCTAAAAGTTGTGTGTTTCTCTCTATGCTTAAGTGAGGTTTTCTAGTTTGCTTAGCTTGTGCACACACTTGACATTTATATTTCAAGTCTACTTGGGATTTTGGTATGAGGTTAAGGTCCATCATCTTCTTGACTTTCGTCAATCCTATATGTCCAAGTCTTCCATGCCATAAACCACAAGATTCAACATTCAAAACTTTATTAGAAGACTTATTAACTCCCAAAAGAACATTCAACTTGAAAAGACCATCACAAACGTATCCCTTCGCAATGAAAACATTATTCTTTGAGATAACTACTCTATTGGACTCCAAAACAACTTTAAAACCATGTTGACCCAAACATGACACACTAACTAAATTTCTTCTAACTTCTGGAACATGGCGCACTTCTTTCAATACAAGAGATTTCCCGGATGTCATCTTCAATTCAATGTCTCCGATGCCATGTATTTCAGCAACTGAGTCATTCCCTAGAGTCACACATCCTCCACTTGATTTCTGATAAGTTTTGAAAAGATCACGATTAAAACAAACATGAATATTAGCACCGGAATCTAACCACCATTCATTATCATTGCAATTTGTCAATGAAGTATTATACCTAAAAGATGGTGCATCATCTTGTTGTTTCACCAAGACATTAACTTGTTCCTTTTGATTCTTCCCAGATGCCCCTGTTTGTCGAAAGTAGCAGTCTCTAGCAAAGTGGTTGGTCTTCCCACACACATAGCATGCTCTTTTCCCATTCTCTGAGCCCTTGGAAACATTTTTCCTATAAGAGTTTTGGTGGTTACCATTTCCTTGATTAGCCCTATTCGGTTTAAAACTCTTCCCTTGGGGAAGAAATTTGTTGTTCTTGAACTTATATTTATGGGAATGGTGGTTGTTTTTGTGATAGTGGCTCTTGTGGTTGTTTACCTTACTCGCCTCAACAAGGTTCACTTTAGGAGGGTTTTCTTCTAGAGATTTCTTCTTCAACCTATGTTCTTCTTCTACCCTAATGGAGTTTATGACTTGGACTAAGGTCAAATCTCCCTGCTTGAGCCTAAGGTCTTGAGAAAAATCGGACCAAGAGGTTGGTAACTTATCAATAAGGCACGAGACTTTAAAATCTTCACTAAAGGTCGTTCCACCCTTCTCCGCATTACGCAAGAGTTCTTTAAACTCGTGAATTTGGCCACCTATTGGTTTTTTAACTACCATTTTATAATTATTGAAAGTCGAGACAGCAAAACGTTTAATTCCGGCATCATCTAAGAAATACTCAGCTTCTAAGGTTTCCCAAAGTTCTTTTGCCGTTTTGGTGGTGTTTTGGTAAACATCATAAAGATGGTCAGAGAGAGCGCTAAGGATTCTATTTCTACAATGGTACTCAATTTGTTCAGGGGTCATCCAACTAGAGAACCCATTGCTAGACTCTCCCTCATCTATTTCAGACACAAGACCAAAGACAGTGAGCCAATATTTCATTTGAGTTTGCCACCTACGAAAATTTTCGCCATCGAACTTTTCTGGTTTAACACTATTTGCTTCATCGAATTTAACCATGGTTTTTAGGTTTTGTTTATAAGGGCTAGAGAGAAGTAAATCTGTAATGTATAAACACAATTTTGTTAATCAAACAGTAAATAAATATAGATTCTCCAAATACAAAAAATTGCATGAATTGTGAACCAACTATAGAATACAGCAAAAAAATAAAATAAATAAAGAGCAAGTATGAAGTTAACAAAGTAATCTTATTACGGGAAAAACAACATGCAAGATGGCGATATTCTATTAATAACTACTTTGGTCTTGATTTGTTAAATTACAAGTCAAAAACGTAGTTTAAAATGGTTTTAGATTGTTAGTCCAATAACAATAATCCTACACCAAAACACAAAATCAATTAGAACAAACTTAAGATGATTACAATGATATAGTTATGTAACATGAATCATAAAATGAGAGCAAAAGAGAGAGATAGAAAATCTGGCCTGAGCAAGTGAGGCGTGTAACTTCACTGTCCTAAAACCGTTTTACCCTCCCTATCGTGAAGGTGGTAACGGATAAAACGATTCCAAGATACAACCCTCGCTCTTTACACCAGGCTCCAAGAGTCACGATCTATTGGAGGTATTTTGAACGGATCACGAACCGAGTTGCCCGAAGAATATGAGAAGTGTATGAAATTTGTTGGTAGAAATTGTAGGTGTAGGAGAGAATGCTGAATTTTTTTTATCAAGTTAGTATCTCATCATTCTTCTACTCTTTTATAGACTCTCATTACACTATTTAATAACACAATATATGCTAATAATTATATATTTGTAACCTCCAAATAAATAATTCAGATTTGTAACGTTTGTAACCCCCAATTTGAAATATAATACACCTCTTAATGAGGTTGTAACTCCTGAAAATAATAGTAAATAATATAGTAATGATAATATTAGTAATAATAATGAGATTAATTTTGAAACTTTCACATAATAACTTACACTCCTTTACACGACGATGCATCACGGGGAGACATCAATCTCGCGAAAGATATTTCTGAAGACCCCACAGCTTGCTGAAGCAATGGATAACAGTAAAAGATTGACACTCCACTTTGCATCATCCAGATGATACACCGAGATAGTGAGCCTGATAGTGTCGAATGATGATCTCGAGACAGAAAAGTTGCAACGTCGCAACTGAATGCCTTTCGCAAAGAAGATGCTATAACAGCCAGAGAGTTGGGAAAGATCAATTGGGTGGCCAAGAAAAGGGGTTCCCTGATGGTGGTCGCGTCCCTGATTGCAACCATGGCGTTCCAAGCTGGGATGACACCTCCCTCAGGCCTTCTTAAGAAAGGGGGCTTCATTGCATTCCTGAAGTCGAACACTATATCATGTGTGGGGTCTTTAAGCGTAATATTTTTGTTGATTAGAGAATTGCCCTTCAAGAATAGATTTTTTATGTGGGCTCTGATTATCATCATGGGAAAAAAATTAGGTGGGGAGGATGTTCCTAGAAATAGGTGGGTATCCCACTCAGAATATAACACGTGTCATTAAAAAAAAATCTCAAAACAAATCTGGACTAACGGTGGTGGAAGGGATCAGTCAGGTGAATTAACGGAAAAAAATTCTTGTTCTTTTTGAATTTCTCTCACTCCTCAAGATATGTGTCTATCCTGTATCTGTATCTCTGTTCATCGCTCTTCGTCTCCCCTTTCTCAACCTCCATCTCTATCTCTCAGCTCGCCTCCCCCCCCCTCTCTGTCCGAATCTTTCTTTCTTTCCCCACCTCCCTCTGACTAAGTTTCTCCATCGGCTTTTCGCTTGTTTTACGATTGAACAAGATCAGAGAATCGTTATTCAGAAAATTCTCATTTTGACAGTTGTAGAAGGCATGAAGGTGGGTGTTTCTTCATCAAAGATGAAAGATCCACAAAGAATCGTCAGTCAATCCGTGTAACTGCATTCTTAGGGTGATCCGTGGCACTGCATATTCTAGGAGCAAAAACAGTAACATCAAACACCAAATCCTCTTGATGTTGAAACACAATAACATCACTAACACGCAAAATTATGGCATTTGGCGAAATCAAGCCAACCATCTTGCAAAAACCCACTTTTGATGAAAGAACATAGCACTGTGAAGGAAGGAACACCACAATGCCTTATGTCTGACTTGGTTCCTAATGGTTTGGTAGGTTATGAAGCATTTAAGCTTGTTGTAATTATTTGTATACTAGAAAGTTGAGCCCAGCTACTCTGGAGGGGTAATCACAATCCTTGTGACTGCCTCGCACTGCCAACTAAATCACCCCATTTTGCACTGTTTCCAAAGAGTAGCACGGTCAGATCTAGACGATGTTTGTTTAGAGAAAGGATTCCTTATGAAGGAGTGAATGCTGAATGCTCCACACCACCTATCCCTCGACTTGTAAAGGGCATCCAACCATTTGTTTCCCACAAGATCATAGTCGTTCACCAAGGAGCTCCACATCATCTCAAACTCTTGTTCTGTATCACATTCATAGAGACATCTATTGAAGTGACTTCTAAATCCTGATTTTCCATAATAGTGCGACAAGTTATTTGCTGCGTTTTGTCCGATATGCCACAAACAAAGTTGATGTTGAGTATTAGGGAATACTCTGGCAACAACATTCGCCATGGCGCTACACTGGTCAGTAAAAAAAGTCGTTGGTTCTTGTCCTCCCATTGATTGCAAAAATGATTCGAACAGCCAAACAAACGATTCAATAGTCTCGTCCAAAAGAAAGGCACATCCAAGCAAAATAGTTTTCCTATGGTGGTTCACACCAATAAATGGTGCAAAAATCATGTTATACTTATTTGTTCTATACGTCGTGTCAAATATAACAACATCGCTGAAGTAGTTGTAATCCACTTTCGATCTACCATCTCTCCAAAAGAAATTCGTCAACCGGTTTTGATCATCAACTTGCATTGTGTAAAAGAAATAAGAATCATCTCCTTGCATCCTTTTAAAATGATTTATGACACTTTGTGCATCCCCAGCCTGAAGAACCTCAATTCGTTTGTTTCTCAAAAAATTGTTGCAATCCATTTTTTGAAAACCGACATTCTCAGCACCTCCTGCCTCTTCAACAAAATAAGAATATATACTGCTAGCCCCTATACCGGCATTATCTAGAGTGCTTATAACATCCCCTTGAGCCTTAGAGACATGCCTATGTGATCTCAACATATCCGTCTGCTTACAAAGCTCATGATTATGCTCAGAAACAAATTGCTCAACAATCCATTCATCATTTTCTATTGTAAACATGATCATTGCTTGGCATCCAGTCCTAGTGTTCAACTTACTAAATTATTTAGGGCGTGATGTTTCCTTCCGATACCCTTCCTTCTGACAATAAAACCATCTTTTACGCTTTGACCCATCAACTAATCGTCTATATTGTCCCCTTCGAACAGAAAATCCTGTGTCCCACGCGTATTGATTATAGAAATTATATGCCTTAACCTCATCTGAAAATATCATTCCTACTTTTGGTATATTATCATTTTGTCGACGTTTTATAAACTTGTGACTATCCAAATCCGTGCTCTTATCAATTTCAGTGTCACTGTCAGAAGATGACCCACTATTCCCAATGTCTTCACAGTCTGAAATATTTATCACATAATAGTATTTATGCTATGAGAAGAAATGACTAAATTATAAAATTGAGGGAATGCATATCAAAGCAATAAAAGCAGAAAAAATTAATACATATTCACAGCACCTATTAATTCGTCATCTTTATTTGGGGCAGCCATTGTAGTACACTAGCACTTCAGCAAATCAGGATTTGCATCACCTACTAATCAATAACGAGAAAGGAAAAGAAACATGAAAACAGAGACATCACCTTAAATGAAAACACTAAAACAGTACATTAATTTTGTAGATTGATTTGTAAAAGCTTAACAATACAGTACCTTTTTCCTTAGAACTCCGTTCCGAAATAGACCTTCTTGAATTCGTTTCTTTCTCACGCAGGAACCCAGAACTAAAGAACAAATTGCTGTTGAACCAAATTCTTTCTCACACAAGAACCCATGACTTATTCCCGCGAAAATGATGGCAAAATTCCAACCAATTGACAAAGGAATAAAATCTAAAATTGACATCGTGAATACAAATAGTGATCGAGAAGGCGGGAAATTGAATTACGAGATATGGGTTCGCGGGAATTTGATTTGCAAATCAGTTTTTTCTGATGAGATTCAATTAGGAGATATGGGTTCGCGGGAATTTGATTTGCAAATCAGTTTTTTCTGATGAGATTGAGGAAAGAGAATAGGAGATTGAGGTTGAGGAAAGATAATTGGATTGATATTTAAAATAGTGATAAAGATGGAGGGAAGATCATGGGAGGGAGAGAGATGGGGAAACGGAGGGCGAGCTGAGAGATGCAGATAGAGGTTGAGAAAGGGGAGACGATGAGCGATGAACAGAGATAGAGACACATCCACAAAAGGATAGACACAGAGCTTGAGAGAGAGTAAAAAGGACGGAGAACTTTTTTCCGTTAATTCATCCCTTTCCACCGTTAGTCCAGATTTGTTTTGAGATTTTTTTTTAATGACACGTGTTATATTCTGAGTGGGATACCCACCTATTTCTAGGAACATCCTCCCCACCTAATTTTTTTCCATCATCATGTGGGTGACAATCACAGCTATAGCTTACACCTTTTGGGCAACTACCTATGTCGCGATCCCGGTTGGAATGTTTGAAACGACTGACTTTTTAGTTCTTGGGTTTCTGCTTTGGGTTTCAAAATCAAACAATAAATTTGAGGCCCTCAAATATTTTCTAGACGTGCATTCTTTACAAAGACTATTGTGGGAAAACATGTTGTGCAGTGTACGTGCAATGTACGTGCTACCTTCATCTTAATTTTTTTTAAAATCATCAAAGTGAATAATTCATGAGAAATTCACAAAAAATATATGATGCATGTTTAAAGTATATCTGAAATTATATATAAAATGCTAAAATCATTTCAAAAAATTTATATCAAATGCTAAATCGCCCATATTATTTTTCAAAATTGGAGGGCCTCTGTTCTTGGGGGCCCTAAGCTGCTGCCTTAACCGCTTAAAGTTGAGAGACCCTGGATGGAAACACCCGCTTGCACCTACTTGTGGCTGATCAAAATGCAACAACTATTCACAAAGAGGTAATTAAGTTGATGATGCATTACTAAATTGCAATCATGAAAACCTCACACTTGATTTACTTTCATGTCTTTACTTGTCGTTATATATATCTTCTATTTTGATGTTGGGCTTTGTCTACCTTAGAGCGATTTAGCAATGAAGGTTCTCCCTTTTGCGTTTTCCGTGAAACCAGTTTGAGGAGTTTAGGATGATTTAGGCCTCAAACCGACGTCATTGCTGTTTCTAGTGATTAAGTTTGGTTCTGTGGTAAATAGGGGTATAGTAATAATAATACATGTAGGTGGTAAAGTAGAATTCAATACTGCCTTATTGTTAATAAGGATTCTGTGCCTAAGATGTTAGTAATGACTAATAAGGATTCCTTCAACCGAACGACTAAATGAAAATACATGTTGCAGATTGTGAAAAGTTTGTTAGGCAACCCAGATATTGATTCCAATACAAACAATTCTCGTGGGGATACACATTTGGACATTGCAAACAAGAGAGAACAAAAATTTAAGAAGTTGAATTTGGACAAAAAAGTTGCAACGTCGCAACAGAATGCCATCCGCAAAGAAGATGCTAAAACAGCCAAGGAGCTGGGAAAGATCAATTGGGTGGCCGAGAAAAGGGGCTCCCTGATGGTGGTCGCGTCCTTGATTGCAGCCATGGCGTTCCAAGCTGGGGTGACACCTCTTGCAGGCCTTTTTAAGAAAGGGGGCTTCATCCCATTCCTGAAGTCAGACGCTATATCATTTGTGGGGTCTTTATGCGTAATATTGTTGTTGATTAGCGAATTGCCATTCAAGAATAGTTTTTTTATGTGGTTTCTGATTATCATCATGTGGGTGACAATCACAACTACAGCTTACACCTATTGGGAAACTACCTATGTCGCGATCCTTGTTGGAATTTTTGAAACGACTGACGTTTTAGTTCTTGTGTTTCTTGTTGGGTTTCTCTTCGAGTCATCTTGTTGTTGATTCATACCATCCACTTATATTTTTAAGTTGAGAAAGATACGAAACTTGAAGTTTTGAGCGCCGATGACCCATAAGAAATTGAGATTCGGAAAAGAGAAACATTTCAGGTCCTGGTCATGGAGACTCTTCGCAGGCAGTTTAAAGATTTTCAGGAGAGCATTGCAATTTTATGCTGATACTTTTACTGAAAGAAGTTTATGCTGATCTTTAAGCTAAGTTTGAAGGGGGGGATTAGTACATAGTGCAGGTGCTAGAATGTAATTCTACAAAAATTAAGGGTCTGGAATGTAATTAGTCAGTCCCATTATGATAAGTGATGAGTCAGCAGGTTGTTAGTGTTTTGTGATAATCTGGTAGGTATGAAGTACCTCATGTGTTTGGGTTAGTTTTAATGTAATGACTTTCCTAATTCTTCAAGAAAGACCTTTATCTTCGTCCTCTTTCTGTTTGATTGAAGTCTCTCTTCAAAACACCGGTATGACTAGGAAACATGGGTGTTTAAAGCGAAACACGGTCACTATTCTTTAAACTGAATAGGATACATAACTTGAATAATACGATTTGATCTGTTGTGTTCTTTTTCTTCATCCTGCCTTTTCTCTTCATACAACCTTCTTAATCTTTTGTCCCTCTTTGCATTGCCATACTTTTTTGATATCAGGATAATAATAATTTAGATGAAATTAAGGGTATCAGATACAATGAGATAAAGAAACTGAGAATTGAGGATACAATCACAGCATGGGGTAAGTGAATGAAGAATGTTAGCCTCCGAAAAGCTGGAGACTACCCTGCTTGGAGATGGCCTTAGGTAGTTGTTCTGGCATAATCACACTGAGATTTATAAATCAATACTCGTAATTAGTTTGTTCTCTTTTCAATCTTCCTATTGTTAATTATAGTTGCTCATATCTAAATGATTCACTGACTATTATTGCAGATGAGATGAGGTGTACAACCCAAGACGTTTTTCTTCTAGGTGTGTATGTAGTACTATGGAGAAGAAAAGAAGCATACAACCTATTCCATCAGTCATAGAATGAGTATCATCCAGTTTTTTCCAAACATTAATTATCCATTCGTCCCAAAATGAGTGTACTTTTTTTTTCCAACCATCTTGATGAGACAATTTGGCTATCAAAATAATGCGGAAACTTTTTCTTTCATAATGTTGGAAGAGTTAATTCATGTAATATCCCTAATTTTTAGAAAGTATTATATACTTGTATTTACTATGAACATGTGTCGCGACTCAAGCCTCCGACCCCTGCATGTATGCCATGTGTTCCTTTGACACATCGGCATCTGATTGGTCTACTGTTATAAATAGGATCCAGTTCTATAGTAATTTCTCATTCCATATTTCATTTGAATACTAAGTGAGTTAGAGGGTTGAAACAATGAGACTCTCAAAGATACTATTCAGACGTTTTGGATGTTCTCGTAGCATCGCCGGGGTTGAGGTAGGGGAAATATAGTCTCCACGTCTACAGTAGTTATGGTGTATATGTGATTATATATCTGCTGAGATATTGACTGTTTAGATAGTGTTTGAATATATGTTATCTGGATATTGCATGTGAAGCATGATATTGGTGTGTGACATGATCCATGCTATTGTTTGATAACCTGCTACAGTTTAATTGGTTATTATATTTCTACACCAGTTGTTAGGCGGTACCTACTGGGCTGTTTGGCTCACCCTTATATTATGCAGGTTACGACAGGTCGATCAAACGGTAAATTCAAGAAGGAGTATTAGTTAAATTTGATATCTATTGAGAATCATTAATATAATTATTGTATTCGATTATTTGTTGCCATTGGTATTTAAATATAACTTTTCAAATTGAGAGTCACGTACCGATCTATCATCTTTATGAAGTAAATGTTCATTGAAATATAATACCGTATTTGGTACCTAAGTTGGCGGCTCAGATGGTACCGGTTTGACAGACGAGTCTTTGTTTTGGTACCCGTGGTGAGTCGCAGGTGATGCAGGATGGATCGTCGTGCCACTTTGTATTTGTCGCTATTTTATCCTAAATTGACCCCTGGGTTCCGGGGTGTCACTATTCACCTATGCCAAATTAACTAAGTAAATGGCTTTAGATCTATGGCATTGGATAACATTGACAAAGCAACAGGCATACCTTAATCTAATCAAAAGCAACCAAGTCGACTATGTTTCCTTGTATTTCAGGTAAAACCTGCATGGCTCACAAATAGGGTAACACCCGAAAACCAACAGTTTAAATTAGCATTTTTCAGCCAGTTGTTTCGGATTTGGATTCATGGAATTTAGAAACATGATGTTCTTACCACATGTTGTTATTTAAGCGAGTCTCAGAAGTTTGAAATGCTCCATCTCCTCGGAGGCTCAATTAAGTAACTTCCATACGGAATTTCAGAATTGACTTCTCTTGAGCAACTTGACATGCCTACCATAAATGATGCTCAAAGACCACTGAAGCCCTGTGGTTGGGAAATCTCCAGTTATCCAGGTGAAGCAGTTGATAAGGGTCAAAACTATGATCCTCTTTCTGTAAGTGGTTTCCAATTTCTACAACATCCTGAGAAACATGGCGTTTTCGTCGTCGAATTCGTCGTCGTCGAATTTCTACAACATCCTGAGAAACATCGGCGGTGCTCGGCTAGTCTGATTTTCATGGCGTTTTCGTCGAATTTGTCCTTGCTTCCACCAAATCTACAGTTCTTTGTTACCAGTTTTCATCATCTTGTGCCTGTTCTCTTAGATTCCTCCAACTACAGTGTCTGGCGACTTCAGTGTGAAGGGGCTCTTTCTGCGAGTCTTCTTCTCGATCGACTTCAATCTTCATTAATTTTTGCACCGGAGTGTGTTGATTCCGACGGTAATTGCTCTCCGAATCCTTCTTATCTTCTTTGGCGTCTTGAGGACTCTTATATTCGCAGCTGCCTTCTTGCGACCTTGACACCTTTTGTTCTTTTTCATGTTAAAAACTTAACCAATGCGTTTGATATGTGGAAATTTCTCGAGCATAAGTTTACGTGCTTGAATTCCACCGATGTTTACAATCTTCGGTGTCAATTTCACAGTTTACAGAGAACTTCCTCTGAATCTGTTAAAGAAGGCTCGGATTCGTCATGTTAGTGACCAGTTGGCTCTTGCGAATGCTCATGTCAATCATGATGATCTAGTGTTTTATTCACTTCAAGGCTTACCTAGTGGATTCAACTTCGTTAAGCCTGTCATTCGCAATTTACCTCTCTCTTTGGATATTGAAGAAGTTCATGCTCGGATCCCAGAATCGATTCATGTTGAGCTTGAACACAAGTCTATGTTGCATGATTCTGCTACTCCTGTTGCCTTTGCTGTTACTTCATCCAATGGTTTTAAGCCTCAGAAATCTCACTCCAAATGGAAACAATCTAGGTTTTCTAAACCTAGTTCTGTTCATGGCTCTTCATTTTCTGGTTTTAGTTCTACAGTTCAAAGTTATGGCTCCCAAGACCACTGACACGATTTATTATGTGTATGCGCAAGTGCACGGTCAAGTAATATAGGGGTGGTATTTCAACCCCGAGTTGCCGAATCCCACGAGGAAAATCACGAGATTATTTAGTTATAATATTAGTTAAGAGTGAAGTAACCGGGAGGAATGTAGTAAGAATTGTGAGGTTGTCACTCCCAATCAAGTGGCTGTAATGAAATAACAAAAAGATATAATTAAACACGGTTTAATTAAGTATGGAGAGGGACTAGGCGATCTATGGATCACCTAGGGTTGTTAGATAATTCCGGATATTGGATTGAAACAAGCTAATCCTAACTCAGTTAAGCCAGGTAACTAGTCACTATGATCTTCTCTCGATCTCATGTAGCCCTACGTCACGGTCTACTACAGGTCCTGTCGGTCCAGTGTCGTCTACCAAATGACCAATCCTATTCAAATCACCTCTCAGTCTCATTGATTTAGAATTGTGTTCATGTTCTCTATCAGCCTAGTGTCACGGGCTGCTTCTCACGACCTTCCCGTGCGGCACTTAGTGTCTTCAATTCCCTCTGCAAACACTAAGTCATCCTACCTCACAACCGGATGCAGAAGAATAGGAACAACTGAAAGAGCTATGAAGGAAAGAGAGCTTGTATTGCTTTAGAGAAGTAGAGAGCTTACAACTCTTGGATGGTTTGGAGCAAATGAGCTCCTCCCTACTTATACAAGTCCTTCCCCCTTGGAAGGATCTAGAGATCTATCGATCTAACGGCTATGATCGTTTGGACTAGAACCTTCCTACAAGTTCTAGTCTAAGATATTTACAGTGGAGAATTCTAGAGCCCCCTACACAAGGTTACATCCATACAACTTGGGAAGCTTCTAGAATATGGACTAACTAATGGGCTAAAGTGGGCTAGGACATCCCCTAGGCCCAAACTAGCCTAACTCCAAGTGGGCTACAGATGTCATGGGCAAGTTCAAGTCCAAAAATTATCAAGTAAATAACGCGGCCCATGACATTCTCCCCCACCTAATGATGTCGCGTCCTCGTCGCGTCATCGGCTCGGAATCGCTCGATCTTGTCCCGGAACTGCCACAGCGATTCCTCGCTTTCCCATGTTCCTTCATCCACGGGCGTCCCCTTCCATTTGTCGAAGTACTCCTTGTGCTTCGGCACGCCCTTGCGACTAACGGTCCGCTCCTTCAAGATCTCATCCACTTCCTTGTCAAAAGAAGTGGCTATCATCGGTGGTGCTCGCCTCGACTCCCCACGGTCAGGGTCCTCCTTGTCTTCGTGATACGGCTTCAGCTGGCTCACGTGGAAGACTGGATGAATTTTGAACTTGGGAGGCAACTCCACCCGATAAGAAGCCTTGCCGACTTTGGCCGTCACCCGTAATGGTCCCTCGTACTTCCTTATAAGTCCCTTATGCAATGGCCGGGTGTGTTTGAACTGCTGCGGCAAGAACTTTACGAAGACCATGTCGTCCACCTGGAACTCCACCCGTCGCCTCTTCTTGTCCGACCACTTCTTCATCCTCTTCGCGGCCTTTTGGAGATAGGGATGAGCCAAGTCCCGCTGATCTTGCCAATCCTTAGCCATACGATACGACTGTTGGAATAGATGCCTTAGAGGCAATCTAGTTTAGTATGAATTTGTATATGGCTAGAAAATTCATTTATTATTTATTGGATATTTAATATAATGAAGTCCTTAGATTTACAATTGTGTTGTTTATCTTAAATATCCCTAGTCAAGTATAATGATTAATGGGACAATCATCTATAGACTAGTATGGGGTTGGATTGATATGGAGATATCACGATCCAACACATAGGTGTGCATTACGGAATGTTGCACTGGATTGACCCATCACCGAGAAGGCTACATACATGTTATGTTGAGTCACAAGTGCTTCTCGCGGTGCAATGGTATTGTCATCCTTAGACTTGAGGTCACAAGATATTCTAGTTGTGGATCATTGTGATCTTGGTAGCGTTAAACGCTACACCGTGACTGGGTAGTTATAAAGGCGTGTACTGGATACAATGAGAAGCAAGCTTAGAGATCGTAGTGGACGTAGAGAGGATTTGCCCCTCCCACATAACGAGAGCAAATATCCTAGGCCACTCGAGGGATAGTGCTTATAGAATGTCTGGCCAGACTCAAATAAATCAATATATGGGATATTGATGTTATTTGCACGAATAAGGCTATTCCCATAGATCGAGAAACTATAGATTGGATATACGAGTGTGACTTGTATGTCTCGTGTCCAATCCGGATATGGAGGCAAAGGGATGAGACAATTACTTGTACAAGGTTGTCTAGATGACTATTCTATTAGTTGGCTAGAATGGATGTTTTGCTAGAAACCGCTCCATATTAGCAAATAGTTGCTACCAACTAGATAGAACCTATGGGGTCACACGCTATATAGAGTTGAACTAGATTCGGGAATTAATTAATTGGATTAATTAATTAGAAGGATCACTTTGCAAACCCTTGCAAACTTAGTAAGACCTAATTTGCAAGGAAGGGACTAAATTGTATTCTAGTTGGACTAGAATAAGTCCTTTAGGTAGTTAACAAGGAGTTGTTGGACTATATAAAGGACCCTCCTTCCTTCCTTCCTTATAACTTATGCTCATTAGTGAACATAACAAGAGTGGGAGAGAACAAAGGAGAGAGAGCAAGCAACAAGGAGGCCGAACCCGACCCCCTTGCCGCCGCCCTCACCCCGTCGGCCAAAAAGAGGGCCGAAGCCCCTCTTTTGTCTCGTTTTGCGTGATTCCTTCACCCTCCTCTTATTCCGGGCTAGCACCAAGGAGTTTGGGAGATCTAGGATCAACTCTAGGCGTGGATCAACTATAGAGAACGTGACACTATTCGCGTTTGAAGTCATCAAGGAGAACCCAAAGGTGTGTTTATGATTTCTTACCTTCACTATCGTTATGCATCTAGACTTGTGATCCTTGGAGGGTTTTGCATGGCTATTTGTTTTATTTTGCTTCCGTTGCGCGATCCATGAATCAAAACCCTACAACGACCCCGAGCTATATCCTCCATATGAAGCTACGAGTGTGCTCGGTGTCAAAGGCTGCTGTCCCATTGCTAGCTTGAATGGGCTCTTCTCCGTCGCCTCTGACCGCTGCAAGTTATAGGAAAACTGGGCTATGTCCAAGATCTTTGTTCTTCTGGTTGGCACTCACGTAGTGCCTCAAGTACAACTCCAACAAGGCATTCACCCGTTCCGTCTGGCCATCAGTCTGTGGGTGAAAGCTTGTGGAGAAGCTCAATTCCGTCCCAAGTAACTTGAAGAGCTCCGTCCAAAATTTTCCCGTGAACCGAACGTACCGGTCGCTCACGATGCTTCGTGGAACTCCCCAATACTTCACCACATTCCGGAAGAATAGTGTAGCTGCTTCCGTTGCCGTGCACCCTGGTGTGGCTGGAGCAAAGGTCGCGTACTTAGTGAATCGGTCCACCACCACCATAATTGTGTCATACCCTTACGACTTAGGTAGACACGTGATGAAGTCCATGGAGACGCTTTCCAAGGCCTCTCCTGTATTGGCAACGGCTCCAAAAATCCTCCCGGCTGTCTTTGCTCAATCTTGTCTAGCTGGCACACAAGGCAAGTCTTCACATTCCAACCCAGTTCTCATTCCAGCATCCAATAATCCATCAACACAGACTAGACCTTACGTGTGCACCCCCCCCCCTCTGGATCGCAACCCAGAGGGCGGAACCTAGTTGTCTAGTCGGGAGCTAGCAATGTACCGGCTAAGCCCGTAGAACTGGACCCATATGTCTGATACCGCAGCAGATCAGACGGCCGGAGCCTGTAGTGACCATTCAAAGGTCTAGAGTACCTAAGATTTAATTATCTACCAGTTATTTAGAGGCAGGCTTTTATAATATCCATATTCAACCAAGTATTCAAAGATAAGCATTTATAAAAACACATACTCACATGTTTGAGGGCATAGAAACATTCGAGATTCGCCTGTAGCTACTCCATGATTTCTCTTCCTTCTGCTCATAGACACATATATAGGTTCTTGATCTCGAATATCTGTCTATCTCGAATATCATGTCCCATACTTTGGATTTTTTTTTTACCAGCTTTTTTTTTTTTTTTTTTTTTTTTTTTTTTTTTTTTTTTTTGAGTTTGCAAGAGCAGCTCTTTCGGAGAAGATTTCAAGGGGTCTAAGAATGAGATTTGAGCAGTTTAAAATACGGATTTGAAGCCTGCACGAACAACTACAAGTAGGAGAAACATAGTTTGATTTCATTTACTACAGATCAAGATATTAAGTTACCAAGTTGGCTGAATTCAACATACAACTCAGCACTTAGAAAATTTCAAGTTCTTGACAAACAGGAACTGCTTCTGCAACAAGGTTTGTGCCCAAATTCAGAGGGCTTAGATTTCGATCCAGAGGAGTTATGCATGAAATTTGGGGTCTAAGGCTTATTTTGAGATTCCGCAAATGAGCAAGCTCTAAATAATGATTTTCAGCAACTTTGAGAGTAAATTTCTCACAACTCAGATTGACTCGGTTGGGGTACCAATTATGAATCTGTAGCTCTTGTATTAAGCTTTCAAAAGAATCAAGAACCAGGCCATTTCATTAACAGGTTAGTGAGATAATCAGCTTTGAAACCAGCGGATAACATGCATGTTCCAAACTTAGAATATTTGCCAGAATTTTTTAAAAAATATGGGTTTCAACCCAGCGACTTTGGTGATTAATTTGTTTGAGATACAGAACGAATTAAACCAAAGTTTTAACATGAATGTTGTAGCCTGATTTGCAAGGAATCCACATGGAAAAGAATCGGGTCATTTGGCAGAGAATTGAGGAAAATACAGCTTCTGAAACTTGTTGAAAAAACAACATATGATGAACTATGTACAACATGCAACTACTAGCATCTTTGTTCGGATTTTAAGGATGGTTAGAGCTCGAGTCGCAGCAAGTAATCAACACGAAAGTTAGAGTATCGAGTATAAGGATCACACAGGGTCATAAATCAACCTAAACCACCTCCTAGTAAAGGAGTTACAGAAGGTCGAACTTGGCTCGTTTCCCGCCGGGAAACGTTGAGGAAACAAATCAACTGATGCTCAAACATGTTTCTGAGTGGAATTTCAGGGTCTATATGAGTTATAATGCTAATAGGGATCAAAAATAGGTAAGAGGAACCAAGAATGAGCAACAAATAAGAGCTTACGCATTACCAGCGGCCATGGAGACTCTCCGGCAACCCAATGCCCAATTTCCGACGACTCCTTCAAAAACCAATGCGTTACGGACTCCTCAGGCGCGAAATTACCTCAACAACAATAAACACACAATCAAATGGACCGAATTTACACAGAGAGGATGAAATCGCTTCAAACCCTAACTAGGGTTCATCGTATACTCACCCCAATTTGTCTCAACCTACGACCTTTCTTCAGAAATTGATTTGGGGCTTTTGATTGCGACCTCACAAGGAGTTTCTAGACATTGAAGTTTTGAGAACGGAGTTGTATGGGTGGTGTTGTGGTGGTGGTTCTAAGGGGGATGAAGAAATGATGAAGAAGGTGGAGAAAACAATGTAGAAGATGAAGTTTCCAGAAAAAAATGGTGGAGAAAGAGCATAGGGTGCTGCCACCTATCTCATTAGGTGTCAAAATTGGTTTGCCAAGTGGCCAACATGCATTTGGGGTACAATTGAAATTTTCTAAAGGTTAGGGTATATAGAGAATTAGAATAAGTTATATGTTTTGAAAATAAATTCACACTTTTACCCTAATATCTAAGCTCACTTAGTAATCATTCCACTACTTCCAGAGAATTCAGTTTTGGACCCAACCAGCCAGAAATTCAATTTTAAGGAATTACAAAAAAGATCCCATAATTTCTTAGTAATTACAAAACTGTCCCAATGTTAGTTAATATTCCAAACATTCATGCTGAAAATTGTCAGCAAACACTGCTTCTCTAGAGATTTTACACATTTGACTCAAAACTATAAAAAATTACAATTGACTATAAGAATTAGCAGGGTGTTACAGACTAGATTTCCCCTACCTCAACTCCGGAGATGCTACGAGAACATCTAGAACGTCTGAATAGTATCTTTGAGAGTCTCATCGATTCAACCCTCTAAATCACTTAGTATTCGAATGAAATCTGGAATGAGAAATTAATATAGCACTGGATCCTATTTATAATGGTAGACCAATCAGATGATGTGTCAAAGGGACACATGGCATCCATGCAGGTGTCGGAGGCTTGAGTCGCGACACATGTTGCTTGGGTGTTGTGTGCAAGAGATTCCGGCAGGGAGACCTCCGTGTACACCGTACGCAGTGGATCAGGGATCGCACAGGAAGAATAGGGGTGTGTGTAGGGAGAGAGTAAGTCAGTAGCAATGTCTGAGAGAGAGACAGAGGTTTGGCAGAGCTTCCGCGTATGGCAGTGTTGTTCTCCTTTGTATGGAAAGGTTAACGATATATATATACTGGAGAACGTGACCGTTGTAGTGTGGTTAATGCGCCCATTAATGGCGGCTTAATTAGCCTAACCATAACGGCACGTTCGTCCGAGTATATAGGAACCGTTAGAGCACGTGGTGCGCGAGTACCGGAACCGTTACGAGGTTGACCGGGTTTGACCGGATTGACCGGGTCTAGGGAGCTCGTGCCATAGATCTCTCAAAACAGTTACTAAAGGTCGCGTGCGGGCTTGGCTCGCACGCGACAGGGCTTACCCTAGCCTCCAAACCACAAGTCCCTACAAGTCCCGTGCAGTGGTATGCGAGGGCTCTGTCTCGCAGCCCCCACATGGATCAGCTCGGCTGGTGATCCTGTGTGTGTGGAGCACAATGTGGTGTGCTGGATGGTCGCCACGTGGCCTAGATCTGCCATGTCATAAAGCAGTATCTACATTAGCCCCGTTTCTGCGCGTGAAGGCTCGTAACTGTATAGGCTTCCATGCGCGGAAACCAACATGCGCGTCGTCGCCACGCACCAATTCAAATACGGGTAAGTTCAGCCCCCGTGCGTGTCATTATGACCTAAAACCCCTAGAGTCGTGCCGTCTGACCTTTAGGGTTTTAGGCGTGACGTCAGCCCGTCCTGTGATTGCGCGATACGACGGTGACGGTTGCGATTCGACTACTGAAGGGACGCAACCCTTCATTCTTTTGGATAAATACCTTGTATCCCATTATTGCAAAGCATCACTTCTTTCTCTTACAGTGAATGGTACCCGGAGATCTTCGAGAGCAGATCCAGATAATCAATCACCAGTTCAGAATTGCAAATCGTATTCTTCAGTTGTGCATATCCAAGCAGGCTTCAAGGAAACAAGGTTGGCCTCGTTTACTTTTTAATTTTAAAATACCGGCGTTTGCCTTGAACTGCGTTGAATCTGTAAACTCATGAAATCTGTGAAGAGGCTTTGATCTTTGAACCCGCTTCGTTTTTAATCTTTCAACGATATTGGGTCTTGCAACTCCCCAATTTCTGAAATCGGCACCGGAACTGTTTGCTTTTCTTTGCATAGATCTCGAATTCTAAAATTCAAACTGAAGTGTGGTATTTCTCTCCCCCCTTTTTTTGCCCTTTCGCAGGAATGGCCAAAACAAGAGTAACCAGACCCGTCAAGGAAGATGAAGAGATGCCGGAGCTTCCGCAGGCTCTGTGGCGAAAAGCCCCTTTTCTGGGTGGGAAGGATTTTTACCACGCGAGGGTGAAGGCGAAGAGGATGCCTGATCCTGTTCCAGTTGAGCGGTTGTTAACACTGACTCGCCCAGTTAACTCAGCCTTGCTCGAGTTAGTTGGCTCCGAGGATGTGGTTCGATTGGGAATCGAGAATGGGCACTTCCCATACACTGCGATTTCTACTCAGGCGTTTGTCCAGAAGTTGGACTATATGGATGAGTGGACTGACCACGTGTTGGATAATTACGCCGAAACTCTTGATGAAGCCGGCATTTTCTTCGCTGTCCGTGCTATGAAGGGTGCTGCCGTGAAGTTGGATCAGTCCATGCTTCTAGACCTTCTGTCCCGCTATTCGCCTGCGACTCACACGTTTCACTTTGCTGAGTTCGAGGCTGCCCCCACGCTCGAGGACGTTCAAATGTTGTATGAGCTTTCCCCCATGGGCGAGGTGGACCCCCTGAGTCACTTAAGGACATCTGCGGAAATGGCCTTGTACGCGCAGATGGAGGAGTGCCTAGCAGAGGTAAAGAAAATCTCCACTCGGTGGACCAGTACAAAACCTCTTCCGAACTGGCAGCTGGTTGATACATCTGCGAAGAATACCTGGAACAAGTGGTTGCAGTACTTCTTCCGAGACTATGCGAGCAGCAGCATTACTAAGAAGCTTTTGAGCGAAAACCCGAAGGCCGAGAATTACGTAGAGGGCAAGGGTTATCATCTGACCCTTTGCGCCTTTCTTTGTGCTTGGCTGTCGAGGTATCTGATTGAGGGTCACCCCCATGACGGGGTCTTCTACCATGTGCTGCCACTTGCGGTGAGGCTCGCTCTTGGCCAGAGAGTCGCACTTGGACCCTTGGTCTTGGGTACGTTGTATTATAGGCTGGATCAGCTGGTTCTGGCGATGAGGGAATCGCGCGGCCGCCTCGATGTTCTGACCTTTGTCAATATTAGCTTTTTTACAATGTGGGTTTTCGAGCGTTGGCCGTCTTATGCTCCAACTCCCCTCCCACTCGAGAAGTGGTGTCCCCCAGGCGAGACAGAAGCGCGCAACAGTGGAAGAGCTGCGAGATGGTTTGGAGCAAGCAACACCAAGTGTACTTGGAGCTTGATATGCGACAAGCGAAAGGAGTTCACTGCCAGGCCCTATGCCACACGTGTTGAGAATGTGCGGTGGTTTCCAAAGCTATACCCTTCCAAAGGTATGGTCTTGTCAGAAGACCTTCTCTTTGAAAAGGGGCCACATTTCCACGAACGTTATCGTGAATTCTTTTGCTGGTGTCTGCGAGGCTCTCTTCCTGCACTTGCAGAGCATATTCGTGAGCTCGCGCCACGATATGAAAGGCTTACAGTGGATGTTGACCCCACTCGGGTCTCTCCTCAGTTTGGTTTCGATGCGGTGGCCCCATCAATCTGGCCCCAGTCTATTATCAGAGGGTGCTACAAGCGCTTGCTGACAAAGGAGTGCAAGACGGTCCTTATGAGCAATCTTCCCTTCGAGCAGCCTGCGGGAACTCGCAAGGGTGGTTGTTCCCAGAACTGGATCGCATACTGGGTTGCCCAGCAAACGAGGATTGAGACGGAGGCAGCAGCGCAGCCAGGAAGGGCCCCCTTGATCAAGAGAAATTCTTTTCCGTTTCGCCCCAATTGCAGTTTGAGCGAATCTGAATATGGTTGTTACTCGCTGTGGGACCGCGAGAACCATCTGTGCCCCGATTTCATTCTGAAGGAGCAAGTCGATGCCATCAAGAAGGGTGACACGCAGGTCATCAAGTATAGCAAGGCGTTTGCCGAGGTAAGCGATTTCCTTGTGTGCTTTCAGCTTTTTGATTTCCTTGCACTGATGCTTTTCGTTCTGTATTTGTTCAGTGTCATGTGCGGAGGTTCGCAGCTGGTGATCGCTCCAAATCGCTGGTGGATACCATTGTCGCCACCCGAAGGAAGGGGGAGTCGTACCGGCTAGCATGGAGGATGGATGCCGAGGTCGAAACAAAGGTTCGCGCAGTCATGAACACTTTCGCTGACTCGCTGATAGACAACCCTCCGGTTCCGTCTCCTCCTAGAGATGGCCCGTCCCCTCCGGCGACTGTGGCGCCGAGAGTGAAAAGACCTAGGCAAAAGGGAATTACGATTTCTTCCCCTAGGAGCGCTCCAGCTTCGCCCCCAGTGAGGTCCCTTTCTGTCAAGGACAAAGGCAAGGGTCGTATGCCCAGCAAGGTGCGAAAAGATCTCGCAGTTGAAACCTTCGTTCCATTCAACCAAGAGGAAGAGGAAGAGAGGCAGGAGCCCCAGGCAAGTAATGAAGAAGAAGAAGAAGGAACAGTTGTGATGCGCGAGGAAGAGTCAGGAGGTACTTCCGTCGCATCCCCTTGTCCTTTATCATGACTTCTACGCAGTTCTTTTCTTTGAACCAATTGTGTATTCGCAGATGATGATGATGAAGCCGTTGGTGGCCTCGTGGCCAAGAGGCAGAAGAGAGATGCCCATTCTGGTGTTTCAGATGATCCCATAAGCGAGGATGTTCTTGCTGAGTCCCGGAGGACAGCCGCGGAGGCTGCTGAAAGAAGAAGGCAGCGAGAGGAAGAGGAGCTCGAGCGTGTGAAGCAACGGAGCCTCGAAGAGCAGCATGTCGACGACTTAGTGCGTCCAGTTGGCGAGGAAGACGAGCTTCCCGAAGAAGTGGCTCCTCATGTGGAGGAGGAAGATGAGGTTCCCGAAGGGGATGCAGCAGAGCTAGAGCAAGTCCAAGCAGACTTCGCAGAGATCGCGGGTGGCGATAAAGGTGAGATCTTCAATCTCGCAGTTACTTATAGAGATGTAATTGTGGGTGCATTGAAGCACGGTGTGTCAAAGCCTGACATTCGCCGTTGGTTGGTAAGCAAATGCGGAGAACCTTCAGGTAATCATTTTGAGTGATATGCACGTACTAGGCTGTAACCATTTGAGACAAAGTCATGACTGGTTTAATCGCATCCCAGGTCACGCCTCTCTTAAAGATTTGCTTAGTGAGGATACACTGATAGGGCACGGTTCCACGTCCCTAGTGTATGATGAGGATACCTCAATCCCACCTTCGCGTGGAGGTGCTTATTCTTAGCTTTAGTAAAGATAGCGAAATAACTTATAACACAAGTTACCTCACATCATCGCATTTGGTATCGCAGATCATGCTGAAGAACCTGAGCTGGAGCAGAGAAGTCAGCCTTCTGCATCCCATGTTCCCATTTCGAGCTCCCATGCTGAGAAGCCCGTCGCAGTTGCTGGACACGCAAGTGAGCATCTCGAGGATGTCATTGAACTCTCCGATGATGTCGAAGCTGATGCTGTACCGATGGACGAAGGTGTCCGTACTGGTGGTGGGGAAGAAGGGACAGGTGATGCTAATGTTTTCGCATCTGAGAGCGTCCTTCGCCCGGCGACTTCGGCTATCCCTACACCTCCGGCGACAGCTGAGCCAGAAGCACCTATTCCTGTGTGGAGCATTTGGGGCTCGCAGGTTGGGAATGTAATCGCAGCTGGTGCAGCCTACACTCTTCCTCCTGACTACGAGAGGTTGGAGCTCGCAGCCGATAGGAGAGCCATGGAGCGAGGGCAGTCTTCGAACAACCCGGTGGCTCGCATTCCCTCTCTTCATGAAATTCTGGAAGGCACTGGTAAGTAGAGATTTATCGTTCGCACGTCGCATTATTTACTTGCGAGTTTTGACATCACAACTCGTTTTTGATGCCTCAGGTTTGAAGCAAACCGATGTAGACTGGGTGGTTCGAATGCGCCTCAGATACCCCCGATCGTTTGCGAGGTGTCTGGAGATCAGTCCCTTTGACAGGAGACTATTCCTTACTGAAGCCATCTGGATACTAGAGCAGCTGTGTGCGGCTACACCTGCGACCATCTCGGCCCATAGTGCCGAATTGCTGTGTGGCATGTGCCAAAATCTCGTGTTCAAAGTCCAAGGCAGAATTGGTTTCAAATTCCTCAAGGACAGAGTTACACTGATTCGCGCAGCTGTAACTTTGAATCTCGGGCACCAGAATCTCGCAGCTGAGATGCAGAAGGTGGAGCAGCAAAAGCAAAAGGTTGATGAAGCTTTGAAGCTGTATCAAGAAATGAATGCCAAGTGCGAGCTACTGAAGCAAGAAGTGCAACAAGTGGAGAAACTGATCGAGCAGTTCGAGCCCCAAGATTCCTTAATCAAGAATTTGTTTCAACTTTTCGAATTTTGAAAAGAAAACTGGAAAATGGCTGAGGCATTAATGTAATGTTTTGAAACATTAATGTAATGTTGCTAGGGTTTCTCCCCCCTCTTTTTTAACAACAAACAACGGTTTTGCCCGTTTTGCCCTTTTCGGGATTTGATTGGACATTTCTGTGCATATCCAATTATGACATCAGCAATTGATTCTTTGCTTGATTTTCGCGCTAATTTCTCGGCAGATAAGCACGCTTCCGTTGGGAAGTCCATCCGAATCATGACTATCCGTCATTTATTAGGATACGCAACTGAATCGTCGTAGCCTTTAGTAGGGTAATTGATTGTTACCGCTTTTCAAGGCGTAAGTGATTGAACTTACCCTCTTTTTGAATTTGCTGACTCATCTTAAGCAAGCGAAGAGTCTCCAGAGGGTCTATATAAACCCCGTCTTTGCCATTTGGGTTCTTCATCCCAAACATGTGCTTTGCCGTGAGTCCTTACGACTGCTGGCTTCAACGCTTGTTTTTCGTTGATTCATGGCAACTTCAAGTTTTGAATCCTGAGTTTGCGCTTTGTGCTATAGAAATAGTTTCCAAGATCCACTTTATGAGGCTTATTGCTGTTTATAACCGTCATAAAGAGGATGCAGATAATATCTCATGTGTATTCGAAGAAATTTCTTCGTGTATTATGTGTGCAGGTCATGTTTCCGGCCGCCTCGTGGCGAGGTGCAGCGCCGAAGTGACCGTGCTACCATCTCGTAATGAACGGCGGAATTCTTCTTCAGCATCTCCAGGGAAGAATCCGTCGCCCTCACATTTGTGAGGTCGGGGTGCTCGTCAATGCCCTTGTCCAACATGACAAGGAGTCCATCACCAGAGGAATGACTGCTTCGCCTGTTTTGCGGAGTGGCATCTGTCGGCACAGGAAGCTCCTCCGGCGCCTATCTTGATCAGACAGAGGCTTTTGTCATTCCTTAGGGCCTTGGGCGTATCGTATCCCTGACCTTGCTGCTAGGGATGCGGCGAATGACGAGTTGATCTCTTCGCGGCAGCATCCCTTTTGCTATAGATCTTTGGCCGCAGATTTGCGTGCTGTGCTGCCGGAGTCAGGACCGGTGGATTCTCTCTTTTCTTAGCCGAGAGTTTCCTTGATGCATCTCTGGCTTACCAGCCATTTTTCGAATGTATTGTAAGCCATGTTGGCTGTGTAGTTAGATTCGAGCTTTTCGCTTGTAAGCTACCATCTAGATAGATAAATTGTAAGTCATTTGACTCATAATGATAAATAGCTTTTGTATTATCTGTTCTTTGCAACAAAATACAATTTCGCATGCGTTTCGGCTTGTTTTGCCTTGCATAATGCCATGTAGTGATTTCACATGCGCGATGTCAATTCGCAGATGTTTTGCTAGATCATTCGAGATCGTAATTTCGCAGCTGTGCCATCTTGACGGATGGGCTTGTAGTTGGTTGTTGTAAATCGTATGAGATCACGTTCACAACTTTGCTATCGTTTCAGATAATTTTCCCCAGATCAGTTAAGATCTTTGAGCGGTGCGAATTGCTATCATAGAAGATAGGCTTTATTAGAGAACTGTTTGAGATCGTTTCTCGCATAAAATGCTATCGCAACAGATAGATCTTTAGAAGATCTAATAAGATGATTCTGTGCTTACGTTGCCATCATAATAGGCGGGCTTGGGCGTTTAACCAAAATTACTTTGCGCATAAACTGCTATCGTAACAGATAGTCTTGAGAAGATCATTATAAGATCGCATTTGTATAACTCGCTATCTCGAGAGATAGGCTTTAGATGATCGATTGAGATCGTTTTTGTATTTCGCTGCTATCGTAAAAGATAGGCTTTGGACGATCATTTAAGATCGTATTTGCGTTTGGCTGCTATCATGAGAGATAGGCTTCAGATGATCATTTAAGATCGTATTCGTGTGGACTGCTATCGCGAGAGATAGGCTTTTGATGATCACTGAAGATCGCATTTGCGTTTGGCTGCTATCGTAAAAGATAGGCTTTAGATGATCGATTAAGATCGCATTTGTATTGGCTGCCATCATAGGAGATGGGCTTTAGATGATCACTTAAGATCGCATTTGCGTTTAGCTGCTATCATAAGAGATAGGCTTTAGATGATCGATTAAGATCGCATTTGTATTGGCTGCCATCGTAGGAGATGGGCTTTAGATGATCACTTAAGATCGCATTTGCGTTTAGCTGCTATCGTAAGAGATAGGCTTTAGATGATCGATTAAGATCGTATTTGTATTGGCTGCCATCGTAGGAGATGGGCTTTAGATGATCACTTAAGATCGCATTTGCGTTTAGCTGCTATCGTAAGAGATAGGCTTTAGATGATCGATTAAGATCGCATTTGTATTGGCTGCCATCGTAGGAGATGGGCTTTAGATGATCACTTAAGATCGCATTTGTGTTTAGCTGCTATCGTAAGAGATAGGCTTTAGATGATCGATTAAGATCGCATTTGTATTGGCTGCCATCGTAGGAGATGGGCTTTAGATGATCACTTAAGATCGCATTTGTGTTTGCTGCTATCGTAAGAGATAGGCTTTGATGATCAGTTAAGATCGCGTTTGCATTTGCTGCTATCGTAAGAGATAGGCTGTGATGATCAATCAAGATCGCGGTTGCATTTGCTGCTATCGTAAGAGATAGGCTTTGATGATCAATTAAGATCGCGGTTGTGTTTCTGCTATCGTAAGAGATAGGCTTTGATGATCAGTTAAGATCGCGTTTGCATTTGCTGCTATCGTAAGAGATAGGCTTTGATGATCAGTTAAGATCGCGTTTGCATTTGCTGCTATCGTAAGAGATAGGCTTTGGTGATCAGTTAAGATCACAGTTGTATAAATTGCTATTGCAGCGAATAAATCATTATTAACAGTAATAACAAATTAAATAGAGCAATATAAACGGCTAGAAATATGAACTTCTCATTTGGGAGAATTCTTTTATTATAACGCTCTCATATGGGAGAGATAGGATTACAATCCTCTCATGTGGGAGAGGAGATTGCGTCGATCATAGCCACATGAGACATTAAGCAACGTTATCATAAAACGTATGAAATAAGAGAAGTCAAGGATAGTACTTCTTGATCCAGCGCATGTTGACTGAGCTTGGAGTTGAGGTTGTGCCGTGCAACCTTCGTATGCTGCAATAGCCACTATCGAAGACTTCTGTGACTTCGAAGGGTCCTTCCCAATTAGCTGCGAACTTTGGGTGGGTTGCTTTTCGCATGCAGTGGTCAGATGCGCGCAAGACCAGATCGCCAACTGCGAAATCCCGTCGCTGGACTGTCTTGTTGTAGGCGCGAGCGATTCTTTCTTGGTACCGCTTGTTAGTCCTTTTGGCTTGTTCTCGCTTTTCTTCCAGCAAGACTAAATCATGGTCGCGTTGGTTTTCATAGAGTGCGTGGAAGGCCAGCCTTGCCGAATTGACCCTAACCTCCGTAGGTACTACAGCTTCGGCCCCATAACATAGTAGAAATGGCGAGGCCCCTGTGGGTGTCCTTGGAGAAGTCCTGTAGGCCCACAAAGCTATGTTAAGAGAGTCGGCCCACTTCTTGTGATCATCTGCGACCATCTTGCTCAGAATTCTCAACAGCGTTTTGTTAGTCGCTTCAGCTTGTCCGTTTCCCTTTGGATAATAGGGGGTAGAGCATATCTGCCTGATATTGTACTCCGCGGGTTTCGCAGCTACCTGGCGATTAACAAAAGGAGTACCGTTATCTGAAAGAATGGTGTTTGGGATTCCGAACCTGCATACGATGTTTTCCTGGATGAAGTTAACCACAGCCAGCGCGTTTGCCGTCTTCAGTGGTATTGCTTCCACCCATTTGATGAACAGCTCAGTTGCGGTGAGAATGAAATGGTTCCCATGTGACGTTGGTCGGATGGGGCCAATGAAGTCCAAAGCCCACGTGTGAAATGGCCATGGCGTTCCTAATGCATGTAGGTCCACGGCGGGAGCGTGCACTAGGTTCCCTTTGAATTGACATTCTTGGCAGCGTCGCACCTTGGTGCGGCAATCGACTTCCATCGTGGGCCAGAAGTATCCGATTGAGAGGAGCTGTCTGCATAGTTTCGCACCTCCCTGGTGTTCCACCTGATGAGAGAGATCCATGACTTCTTGTGCTTCCTTGCCGTCTAGGCATCGCAGCAAGTTGCCCTCGTGACCTCTTCGCCAAAGCAGGTTTTCCTGAACCACATATCGCGACGCTTTCCTTTTCAATTTGTCGGCTTCTTTTCTCGATTCGGGTACGGTGCCCCGGGTGAGGAATTCGAACAATGGCTTCCTCCAGTCTGTGTCGTCATCGGTTAGAGCGACAAGTAGAGAATCTTTGATCAGTGCGCAACTTTCGCACTTCCCTTGTATTAGGGCTGCGGCTGTAGACATGTCTGGCCAATGAATGCCATATCTCTGGGCTTTCCTGTAGATTGACACCTCGCCTTCTCCGCAAGCGTGTTGGTGAATCTTTTCTAACAGTTGTTGTCCCTCTTGCTCGGAGACACATCGCATGAGTATTCCTCCAGGACCCTTGTAGTAAAGAGTGTTGTCGTGGATGCAGTATCCTTTTGTGAGTGCCCAGCTCTCGCTGCTGGTGCCTTTCGCAATAGCTTGCAGAATTGCCTTTCGCCAGTCTGCGTCATCCATGTGTTCGTCGTCGCACGCATCTTCTGTTAATGCCGACGATGTTCGCACTTCGATGGAAATCCTTGCGGGGCATTTGTCTATGCTGACCTTAGATCCTAGAGTTGCTAAGGCGTCTGCATGCCTGTTGTCCGCTCGGGGCTTGTGCTCGTACTTCACGTCGCAGAATTGCTGCATCAGCTTTTGTACTAAGGTGCGGTATGACAGGAGGTTGATCTCCTTCAAACCATATTCGCCCGAGGCTTGCTTAACAACCAGTTTGGAATCTCCCATGACTGTTAAGTTGCTCACTTCCAAAGCTTTCGCCGCACGAAGCCCCGCGATAAGAGCCTCGTATTCCGCCTCGTTATTCGTGACTGCGAAGTTGAGTTTTGCGGACATCTGTATGACTTCCCCGTCAGGCTTTGTCAAGACTATCCCAATGCCTCCGCCTTTTCTGGTTGACGAACCATCGAAGTGGAGGGTCCAATAGGGCACGTCGATCGCGTAGATTTCAGGGCCTTCGAGCTCCTCCTCGATCACGGGTTCGTGGCTGTTGTCGGGGAACTGTGCCAACAGATCTGCTACCGCCTGCGACTTGATCGCTCTCGGTTTCACGCATGTGATATCGTATTGAGAGATGGTCATGTACCATTTCGCCAATCTCCCGCCCGGAGTAGTGTGAGTTAGCAAGTATCTTATGGGGTCGCTTTTGGTGACCACCACTACTTTGTGCGATGCAAAATAGTGCCTCAACTTCTCTATCACAAAGAATAAAGCAAGGCAATGACGTTCGATGTCTGTGTACCTTGATTCAGCAGGCTGCACAATGCGAGAGATGTAATAGATAGGCCTCTCTTGGCCTTCATACACCTGAGCCAAGAGCGCTCCTATAGATCTCCTTGTTGATGTAAGATATAGTAGAAGCGGTGATCCCAGTTGAGGCGCGATCATAATCTTTGGGGATGTGAGTAGCTCCTTTAGATTTTCAAAAGCGGCTTCGTGGTCAGGAGCCCAGTTGTACGCGGCGTCCTTTTTGAGAAGAGTGCTGAAACAGCATGTGATTTCGGCGATTGCTGGGATGAATCTCCGCAGATATGATAATTTTCCCAAGAATGTTTTCAAGGCACTTTGGTCGTGAGGTGGCGTCATGCTGGTGATGGCTGACACTTTCACAGGGTCAGGCTCGATCCCTTGGCGATGGACCACGCACCCCAAAAACTTCCCCGAGGTCACGCCGAATGCGCATTTCATAGGGTTCATTTTCAGTTGAAAGCTCCTGCATCTGTTGAACACTTTTCGCAGGTCTGCAAGGTGATCTGCTTCATGCCTGGATTTGACTACCAGGTCATCCACATAGAATTCCACTTCTTTGTGCATCATGTCATGGAATAGAGCCATGATGGCCCGCTGATAGGTTGCGCCTGCGTTCTTGAGACCGAATGGCATTACCGTGTAGTTGAATACCCCCACGGGAGTGATGAATGCAGTTTTCTGTGCATCTTCGGGATCCATCTTGATTTGATTGTACCCGCTGAAACCGTCCATGAAGCTGAACATGCGATGGCCTGCCGTCGAATCGATGAGTAAATCGATGTTAGGCAGTGGGAAATCATCCTTAGGGCAGAAGCGGTTGAGATCGCGGAAGTCCACGCAGATGCGGAGCTGTCCGTTCTTCTTCACCACCGGCACGATGTTGGCCAACCATGTGGGATGGTGATTTGGCTCTATGAACTTGGCGTCCAGGAGTTTAACGATTTCCTGCTTGATCTTCACGTTGAGCTCTGGCCTGAAACTTCTGGTGCTTTGCTTGACCGGTTTAGACCCTGGGATGATGTCTAAACGGTGCATGGTAATGCTCGTGTCCAGACCTGGCATCTCATCGTATTCCCATGCGAATACGTCCTTGTATTCAGTTAGGAGCTGCAGCAGTCCTTGTTCCTCTTCGCTTGTGAGGTCCGCACTCAGGAAGACTGGCCTCCTCTTTTCCTCGTTCGGGCTGAGGAACACTTCTTTTAGCTCTTGCTTTTGTGGTCTTGGCCTGTCTTCCATGCATTCGGGCGCCTCTTTGAGTTTCTCGTCTGAAACGATCTGTGTTGGCTCTTCTGTCAGCGCAACTTGTTTGATTCGATTGATTTGCCCAGGGACACCCCCATGCCCGTGTGAGGATGTCCCCGCGCACCTTCATATGCGATAGCATTTCTTCCCGTTGGCGTAGAAGCTCTCTATCTCCTTACCCTCGGGGTCATGCTTTGCAATCCTCTTCAGGGTATACACATTTTTCCGATGATATGCGATACGTGGCGCCTCTTCGTATGTAGGCGGCTTTTCGTTTGCATCTCCCCTTGTTACCATCACGCCTGCAGGTGACTGGTCCTTGATGTCCTCCCAGAGAGGTAAAGGAGTAGGGTTGAATGGTCCAGGTGTTTGCTCGTCCGCCATCTCGGTGAACCACACCGCCTCGCTGAGATGTGCTTCGTCCAAGTTGAATGGGTTGGTTGAGGCCGGTATTTCTACAATCCTGTCGTTCCAGATAGCTTTCATCATCTGGTGAGCCGTGGAAGGGATTGCGTCGAAGCGATGAATCCAGGCTCGACCGATGATCATGTGATATGTGGTGTTCGCATCTATGACATAGAACTTCGCCGAACACTTGATCTTACCAATCTGAACGCCTAGGCGAATCCACCCGATCGTCATTCTAGAGTCGCTTCCGAATCCCACCAGCGGGGATGGACGCTTGACCACCTTGTGCTCGGGAATCCCTGCTAGCTTCAGTGTGTGGAGGGGAACAACATTGACCGCTGCTCCTCCATCGACGAACGCTCGCTTGAATTCGACGCCGTTGATAATGGCGGTCACGTACAGGGGCCTCTGGTGGCTCGCATCTGTCTTCTTGTCGCTGGCAGAAAAGGTCATAATCTTTTCTGTGGAACGGGACGCCCTGATAACTTTCCCGTTGGAGACCACGAGCTCCTCTTCGTAGTCCTCCGCTATCCTTAAGATTGCTTTTGTCATATCCGATCGGCATTTTTCGGAGAAGTTCATCTCGTCGAGGAATTTGCTGAAGCCGTGCGACCCTTTCATGCGGTCGGCACGCTCATCCTCCGTGTCCATGCTGTAGTCTTCCTCTTCATGGACTTCAGCAATGACGGGTAGACCGTCCTCTGCGACTTCTTCCAAGTCCACTATCGAGATCATGGCGACCTCTTTGCCCTTTGAGCCCGAATCTGTATGGGCAGGCAGCGGGTTGTTGCGCACATCCTTCCGGTGATCGCTGACGATGAGTTCGCCGTTCTTCATCTTCTGGTCGAACGCGAACCTGAGCTTCTTGCACTCGGCCGTGGGATGCATGACCTTGCCGTGGTATTCGCACCACTTGGGGTCCCTCGTCATCTCCTTGGAGGGTGCTTTCTCAAGCGGTGGCAGGATGCCGTCCTTACGCCACTGTCTACAGAGATCGCTCGCTTCCTCCACTGAGCATGGCAGAGGCGGTGCGTCGAAGTTTGTAAATTTTGCTTGCTTCTGGGGCGAAACTGCATTGACCTCAGCTTCGCGTCCTCGCTTGTAGCCGAATCTGCCGATCTTGTAGGTGGTGCCGCTCGCAGGTCGTTCTGGAGCGCTCTTCTTTCTCTGTCTCTCGACGATGGGCTCGATGTTCATCGTGCACTCGATGAGCTTTGAAAACGTGGGTGTTTGCAAATTGATTAGCATGCTCTTGTATTCATCTCGCATGCACTGCAGGCATATCTCTACGAGCCGGCTTTCGAGCATGGGGTCCTTGCATTCCAAGGATTTCGCTCTGAATTTCTTGATGAAAGTGATCCCATCTTCCTCGCGTTTCTGATACATCCGCGAGAGATGGATCATCGTCACCTTCTCTTCCATCTGGAAGAACTTGGTATAGAACTTCTGGACCATGTCGTCCCAAGTCTTCACAGATCCGGCCTCCAACGTCCGGTACCATTTGTATGCTACATTCCCAAGAGTCTTTGGGAACTCTCGCATCAGCAGTTTGGGATCAGCTCCGTATGGACCCATGACGTCAATGAAACGCATGACATGCTCATGAGCGTTCCCGTTGACGTCCTCGAACTTATCCCATTTGGGAGCCTTGTACCCCGCCGGGTTAGGCATGAGATAGATCTCTCGTGGAATGGGTGGATCGTTGTCTAGCTTCGGGATGATGGTATCCGCGAGCGACTGATGAGCCAGGATGGAGTCCACGCGCTTCTGCAAGGACGTCATGCATTCTGGGATGCTTCCCTCGGTAGCTGCCGGAGGGGTTGCCGTAGGCGGTGGCGACACATATGCCGCCGGAGGATTGGGAGTGTATTGACTGCCCGCGTTTCCCCAAATCGTCGCTGGTGGAGGCAGAGTGTACTGCAAAGTTGGGTTAGACGCCAAAGCCGTGGGCTGAGAGGCGTGAGCAGCAGGGGGTAGCATTTGCGCCGTTGACCCTTGGACCGAAGGCAGCTGCGCGGCTGACGGTGGAGTTTGCAGATGAGGGTTGGGAGGCGTGGCTGACACTCCCAATCCTGGGGCGGTAGGGGTTCCTCCTCCCTGAGGGATAGCGGTAACTGGTGGAGGATTCGGTGCAAGGGTGCCCAGAACGGCCAAGATCCGTTCCAACTGCGCAGATTGAGACTTGAGAGCTTTTGCCTGACTTTGGACAGTGGCGTCCAAAGACTCCAAAGTTGGTGCCTCGCCGGGAGTCGTCGGAGTACGGCGGACTTCGTCTCCCGAGGGAGTTTCGGTGGAAGGCGACCGGTTGCTGACATCATCCTCCTGAGACATGGTTGCTTTTGCTGGTAAGATTCACGTCGGGTTCACCAAAATGTGTGCAAGAGATTCCGGCAGGGAGACCTCCGTGTACACCGTACGCAGTGGATCAGGGATCGCACAGGAAGAATAGGGGTGTGTGTAGGGAGAGAGTAAGTCAGTAGCAATGTCTGAGAGAGAGACAGAGGTTTGGCAGAGCTTCCGCGTATGGCAGTGTTGTTCTCCTTTGTATGGAAAGGTTAACGATATATATATACTGGAGAACGTGACCGTTGTAGTGTGGTTAATGCGCCCATTAATGGCGGCTTAATTAGCTTAACCATAACGGCACGTTCGTCCGAGTATATAGGAACCGTTAGAGCACGTGGTGCGCGAGTACCGGAACCGTTACGAGGTTGACCGGGTTTGACCGGATTGACCGGGTCTAGGGAGCTCGTGCCATAGATCTCTCAAAACAGTTACTAAAGGTCGCGTGCGGGCTTGGCTCGCACGCGACAGGGCTTACCCTAGCCTCCAAACCACAAGTCCCTACAAGTCCCGTGCAGTGGTATGCGAGGGCTCTGTCTCGCAGCCCCCACATGGATCAGCTCGGCTGGTGATCCTGTGTGTGTGGAGCACAATGTGGTGTGCTGGATGGTCGCCACGTGGCCTAGATCTGCCATGTCATAAAGCAGTATCTACAGGTGTCATGCATGCAAAGCAGGAGGCTATGGCGGTGACACATGGGGGAGTTATGTGTCAGAAGCATCTGACTTGCAGCTGGACACGTGTCGCGCATGTGACGAAAGCTGCCACTCGACGACACGCAGCATGGGCCTGTGTCAATCATCTGGGACATGGGCTAAGGTAGTGAAATGTGTCACCCTACATGTCTCCTGGTTCATACTTACACTTATACAAGCTATACACACTCTATAATACCCGTCATTATGTACTAATCACGATTAACTAAGCTATTAACACTTAAAACAAATGATTAGTACTAATTGCTCCCTAAATATCTTTATCCTGAATTTAGCGACTAAATAAGATATTATTGATTCTGGTGTATTTCTGGACGAGCTTAACGATCATAAATTCACAATTGTGAGTTCATCTACCAGGATACTAAATAACATAAAATTCACTAAAGTAATATAATATTCAGAAACACAACCACTACGTATTGAAACAACTAGACTGCATACATCCCTATCTTCTTGTTCTTCTCGTGCATGCTAACAAATAGGGTAACACCCGAAACCAACAGTTTAAATTAGCATTTTTCAGCCATTTGTTTCGGATTTGGATTCATGGAATTTAGAAACATGATGTTCTTACCACATGCTGTTATTTAAGCGAATGTCAGAAGTTTGAAATGCTCAATCTCCTTGGAGGCTCAATCAAGTAACTTCCATACGGAATTTCAGAATTGACTTATCTTGAGCAACTTGATATGCCTACCATAAATGATTCTCAAGGACCACTGAAGCCTGTGGTTGGGAAATATCCAGTTTTCCAGGTGAAGCAGTTGAAGGGGGTCAAAACTATCATCCTCTTTCTGTAAGTCGTTCCCAGTTCTACAACATCCTGAGAGTGATACATCAATGCTCCAAGTTAACTTCAAGAAATTCCACTTATTACTCCTTCCTGTTGAGGATGATGGGAAAGACTATGTATCTTTACGCAGAGATGATGTAATGTTCGGAGATATTTACTTGAAGACCAGGCAGTTTGATGCTTTTTACAGAGAAATAATTGGTCACCGATAGAACCCAAGAACAAAAAGGCTCACTAGAGATAAGTCGCTTCAACCCTTTCCCAAAGGACAATGAAAATAATCTTGCTCACACCCGATGTCTTTTCCTATTGATAATGCATTTGAAAAATGGTTGTCGGATTCAGATGAATCCAGCCTCAAGTTCCTGTTGGTTAGAGAGATGTGGAGAACTTTGTAGTGTCTTTCACGATGAGGAGGCAGACAATATATGCAAACTGTATGGTTTGGAGTTTCTATGGGTTTCAAATTTTGTCAATTTGAGGTTATTATGCAGTGGGAAGTTGCAGAGAAGCACATTTCAGAACCTGAGCCATCTGTACACAGATTGTTGTCCTCATCTGGCAAGTATCTTCCCGGTAACCTTGTGTTCTTCAGATTAAGTTTTGTGATAAATTAGAAACTGTATTTGACGAAGCATCACCGAAGCTGAAATTGCCAAATTTGCACACATTGTGCTTGTGGGAGTTGCCAGAACTGACGACTGTCGGATGTGCATTGCCACATTCGCGTATTCCAAAAGTTCAGCAATGTTCAAAGTTTTTGGAGTTTGAAAAAAATGTTAAACTTGACAACAAGAAATGGTAAATTGCCTTGATTCCTCTGGTCCACTTGTTTTGAAGACTAAACTGGGAAGTATTTAAAGATTCTGAATGAATAAGTCTGTTTTGGAATATACTGAATATACGTTGCTGAACATACCTCCAGTCTGACATGTTTTCTCATGATGAACCCTAATCATGCAGAGATTACCGAAGTTGGAGGCTCATTTTTAATCCGTACCAGGTTGACGTCTCAAGATTTTGACAATTGACGAGGAAATTGGGTAGACGACGACTTCTGCCTCGCTATAGCAACCATCTATAACTTACGCCATCGTACGGAAGAGATCCAACGGCATGAAATTAAACCGTTATAAAACATATATAAAGCCTAATCTAACTAGATCACAATAGCACCTCAAAAAAAAAACTAGATCACAATAATGGGCTTCACCATTGAATAGATCCTACTCCGCTTGTATAGCTTCTGTTGGGCTTTCTTCACTTATCCAATTTGAAAAGCCCACCAGACCCTCATCAAGCCCAGCCTTATTACTCCCCTTCAGGTAAAACAACTCCATTGAATCAAGGGTATATCGGTCATTTCCCCTCCATCACCAGCAACCCTAATGTTCTTCTCTTATATCATCCCTAAAGCCCAAAACCATCGTCTCTTTCACTGACGCCGCACCAGTCCCATCCCAAACCCTAACTCCGTCGTCCCACCGCCGCAAAATGCCTCCGAAGTTCGATCCCTCTCAGGTCGTCGACGTCTACGTCCGCGTCACCGGAGGAGAAGTCGGCGCGGCGAGTTCACTCGCCCCGAAAATCGGCCCACTCGGTCTCTCCCCGAAGAAGATCGGAGAAGACATCGCGAAAGAGACCGCCAAGGACTGGAAGGGCCTCCGAGTCACCGTGAAGCTCACCGTCCAGAACCGCCAGGCGAAGGTCTCCGTCGTGCCCTCCGCCGCGGCGCTGGTGATCAAGGCGTTGAAGGAGCCGGAGCGTGACCGGAAGAAGGTGAAGAACATCAAGCACACCGGCAACATCTCGCTGGATGATGTGATCGAGATCGCGAAGATCATGCGGCCGAGATCGATTGCCAAGGAGCTGAGTGGAACCGTTAAGGAGATTCTCGGGACGTGCGTGTCCGTTGGATGTACGGTGGATGGGAAGGATCCGAAGGATTTGCAGCAGGAGATTAATGATGGAGAGGTTGAGGTTCCAATGGATTGAATTTGAGAAATGGTAATGTTTTTTTAATTTTGAAATTAGGGTTTGTGGAATGAACTGATTTGAGCGGAACTTGGAATTTGGCAGTTTTGTGTAGTTGCATCTCCGTTTTTTATTTGAGGATTTGAGGTGAAATGATGAATGAACTGAACTAAATGGTATTATTATTAGATTACAATCATAAAGGTTATTGAATCTGTTGAAGAAGCTATTTCTCTTTTAAGTGCACTGCAGTATGATGATATATGTTTGCATTTGCATTTTCTTGAGCAATGACTTAGTCATGGTGTATATTGATAGTTTGATACTTGATTTAGTTGCGTTGCTAGTTTATTTCCAGCTGAGAAACTGCAGGGAGGCATTGATAAAGGTCTCTTTAGTGTGTGGAATGTTTTGATTTGTGTAGTGTTTCTTGTTTAGGTGCTAACATTCCACAACCCCTGTGTCCCATTTCCTACTGATTTTCATTGTTTAGACTTAGACATAGTGCAATGCAGTTATAATAAGTAATCTCACAGTTGTGTAGCGACACCTTGATGCAGATGATAGGATAAGGCTCATCCAGTAACAAATTAGCGCGTGCAACATTGGACGAAGAAGGAGATGAATCAGCTTGTTCACGCAATTTATGACACATGAACTTGACTTGTAATTCTAGGGTAAGTAGAAGATCCAATGATTAAACCCTTTCTGTTAGTAATAATGATTCAATTTAGAACCAAATTCCTGACCATTATCTTATCAATTAGCATCTTATGGGGTCGCCAAGGTTAAATTGTACCTGTAAGTCAAATTGAACAGGGTAGACAAGTTTACATATTCCTCTGAATGGTATTGGTGATCAGTTGTGTTTTACTATACCTTGGGCTTCATCTGCAACCTGGTTGTTGTTACATTTTTCTTGGTAGGGGGTGTTATTTGCTGATTTTATAACTGTTGTTGGAACACAACCTTGTGTGTATATATGAGATCCTCAAAGTTGCACGACTAGAGTTGAGTTGATAGAGAAGTATTTTAAGGTGGTTTGTTTGGTATTCGGCACATCATTAGGCATGGGGTGCACATCTGAAGGATCTTTAAGATTAGTGGGGATCAAACACATACAATGGGTGGCATTTCAGTTTGCAAAACTCCAATCTTCCAAGGGACATGTCCTGGAGCTTGAGAACTCACGCTCCGCAGGTGTTGTTTGATAAAGTTGTTGACAAATTTAAAGAAGGGGAAGGTTTTAGTTTGTGGAAAAGCTCAGTAAAATCATCAGTACACACGTGGTTGCTTGAGGAAATGGCTTGTTGGGTAGATCTTCTTATATCCATCACATTTACCATTGTATCAAAATATTCATGGGAAAGATTTAGAAAATCAAAGGGTGGTGTTTGACATAAGGTACCTACTCTAGCCCTCCCACTCTCCTTTTATGTGATAATGCAGTTGTGTTGTTGGTGTGGAGGACGTATGAGGCCTTGTACTTTGTTGTGAAGTGTGAAATAGTGAACAAAAGCATGGAGTTAAATCAACCATTAGTGAGTGATTGCACACACTAGTGGTTTGTAGTAGGGAACAAAAGCATGGAGCTAATATCAACCATTAGTGAGTGATCACATACACTAGTGGTTTGAAGTAGAATGTTCTAAAACGCTTGGCACTCACTTTATAACAGATAGTCGCGTAAAAATGGTTTGTTTTAGCTCCTTTGCCTGTATCTTATGTGTTCCCAGATTTGTATTATGTTTAATCAGCGTCCACTTCTTAAATTCTCTCAAGATATGTACTGTCTTATGTCCGTCCCTTTAGTAAATGAAGTTATAGACAGTATAGTGTTTGCCGGAAGTTGGAACATGACTTGTTCTCTGTCTACGAGATCGAGGTTGCCTTGTGTGTCTCTGGCATGTTGCCGTTCGGGATACTCAAATATTACCATTCATCTTGCTTGTTTTGGTACTTGTTACCTCAAGTGGACTAGGTCCAAGGCCACGAGGCAGTTAACCTGTTTTGTTGAAACTTGTCCGGTATGTTGTTATCTTGGCAAAGAAATGCCTCCCTGGAGAGTCTCAAAACTCAGCTGCTTCAGCTGCTTCGTTGGAATAAAGGAACTTTTGGTAATATTTTTTGGAAAAAAAATCTAATTTTGTCTAGAATTTTAGGCATTCAAAAAGCTCAAAGTATCTCTTTTAAACACAACTTATATGTGCTGGAAAAAGATTTTAACAAAGTTCTTCAACAAGAGGATACTTTATGGCATTAAAGTCTAGAGCAAAATGGTTGGTTAAAGGAAAAAAAAAAAAAAACTAAGTTCATCTTTCTACAACTACAAAAAGACAAAAAATGCTATCCAAGCCCTTAATGGTTCTAAATTTCCAATGGCAACTGGACTTATGAGTGCACTCTTCTTAAGGAACATTTTAACTACTTTAAAAATCTTTCTGAAGCTGAGCCTCCCAATAATATGTTTACCTTCTGTTTTGATCCCATCCATACCCTTTCTTATGAGAACAATGAGGTTCTTCTCAGTCCCATCACTGAGGAGGTTAATTTCGAGGCTGTTAACTGTAGCTACATGATGTAGGACGAGATTTATGAAAAATATCGTTGAAAACAGGAAGACAGTTTCGGTCAGTCGGAAAAATCAGAGGCAGAATCGAAGGTATTGGATTAATCATCGAACCATACCTTATTTTGAGTGGAAACGACGCTCTGAGAAGAACCCGTGACTTCAGTCACGGGCACCATGCCAGTTTTGTCAAATTCGGTCATCTTGACCTTCAAATCAGCGTTTTTACTATTTTAGGAAAGATTTGATTTGATTATTTCTACTAGTAGGAAACTCCAATTGACATTCCGTCAATTGGGTTGATATTAGAATATTCTGAATTATTAGATATATTGTTAGCTTGTTTTTGCCATTTTGGGTAATTTTTACGTTTTTAGTGTTTAGGCTATTTAAATCATTGTAGGCCTGACTCATTTTTATCCTCCAAAATTTGACGTATAACTATAATAAATTAGGTGGTGCTGCTCTCTCTCTCTAGGTTTGAGGAGCCTCAGCCTGCTCTCAGAGCCACCTCTTCGTCTTCTGCATTTTCATCTTCAAAATTTGCTTCTTGTATTTTCATCATCTCGTCTGTTGCATGCATTTGCTTGTACTAACATTGATTCTGATTTGTATAATCATCTTCTCACGCCACTAACTCAAAATCATCATCATTTTAGTGCATTGAGACCTGCACTTTCTCCACTCCCTTACTCCTTCCTCAATCTTCATCATTTCTGCTGCATGCATTGGCCTATTTCTTGTTGCATATCTCTTCTTATTTCTTTATTGAGATCTTTAGTGATTTGCTGCAGATTTCATCCATCCTATAAGTCTAATTGTTACATCTATGAAATCAATTAGCATCTTCCCACTACTTTAAATTGTGTTCTGTAGAGTGTTTCTTGACAATTGTTTGTGTTTGTTTCTTTCTTTCCATCACTACCATGTCCAACCCTTACCAGTTCGACACCCATAGTCCATCCTCTAATGATTCCATGGATGAGAGGCTTGACGAGAGAGGGTCTGTCCTACCACTCAACCCAACCAGGGTCTTTGCATTTAGAGAAATCCTCAAAGACTCTCTAGTTGCAAAATTTCTGGGAAATTCCACCCTTTCACCTGTAGTCATGCAGAAAGCCATTAGTAAAGCATGGAAAACCTTTGGATTTGTATGGATTGAGAAAAAGGGCTCTTTTTACATCTTTCATTTTCAAAGGGTTGAAGATAAACAGTTTTTTCTAAATGAGTCTGTGATTTCTTTGCATGGTCTTACCCTTGTTTTCAAAGAAAGGAAAAATAACCAGGCTTTCGTTGAAATTGATTTTACCACGGCTGATTTGTGGTTTCAAGTCCCAAACATCTCCCTTGAAGGCTTTGAACATGAAACTGCTGAAAATCTGGGAAATTTGGCGGGGGACCTTCTTATTGTAGACTGGACTTTTGATAGAGTGCGTAGTATGCAGGGTCTTCGTATCAAATCTAGGGTTCGCCTTGATCACTCCTTGGTGCCTGGTGCCTACGTTGTGGTTCCTGGTGAGGATGAAAAGAAGTGGGTGTATTTTAGCTATGAGAGAATCTTTAAGGTTTGCTATAGATGTGGCATTATAGGGCATGACAATCGTCATTGCGAAACAAACCTGGTGGAGGTCCTGGAAAGATTGGAAGCCAGGTATTTGCAGTCTCACCATCTCTCTGCCTACCAATTTCATGTCAACCCCCAAAGAAAGCTTTTCACTCATATGTTGAAGTTCCACTCCAAACATGGCCCTTTCCGGACAATGAAGATTGACTCTAGAATCAACCCAGATTACTCATTTCATGATGTCCCAGCCCACCTTGACCCTAACCAAGGCCCCCCCCCCATGAATTTGAATCCCCATCTCTCGGATCAATCATCTTCATCCAACAACACTGATGTTTTTCTCACCCCCCTCAGGGCCACACCCATATCTTGGTTCCAAAAGTCCCATTGAAGCAGAGGGACCTTCTTTTATACACCCTCTGTCATCAATGCACCCTAATCTGCTCCCTTTACTCAATTCGTTTCCGCTCCCCCAAATGGCTGCACAAGTTCCGCAGCAGTTCCATGCATGTATCAATTCTGGTGTAATGAACGTTCAGGTCCCCCAAGAGTTGCAACCAATCGTTTCCCCTTCTGCCCAGAACCTTGAAGCCCCATTGAACTGCCCCATGTCCCTTGGAACTCTAACGGATGACTCTTTAATGCAAGAGCTTCGTAAACTTCCCCCCATAAACACTATAAATAGACATTACTCTTCTGAGAAAGAAGGTTTGCACCTTTTGTCCCACCAATCAGCCCCCCCCTGCATTATTATCACACTTCTGCACTCCACCAAACATGAGACTCTTACCAACCACATATAAAAAGCTCTCACACTTTGGCTTCTCTATCAAAGCTCTAGACTTCCCAGGTTCAGCTTCCACAGAGGCAGATCAAGAGATGGCACAGAGGAATCAGGATTTGAAAAGCTTTGATCATGCTACCAAAGATGCTGGCCCATCTATACCAAAGAAGACTAGGGGAAAAGGGGGAGAAGGTAAGAAAGGCAAGCAGCAGAAGAAGGGGAATGTGCAAAAAGAGGTGGTGAGATCCAACAAACCACAGACAAGGTCCAGGTCTCTTCAAATCCCAGCTCTGAGAAATCCCACCAAAAAGAGGGGAACCCCGAGTTCTTATTCGGAAGAGCACAAGGAGAAGGGTAAGAAACAAAGAGCCAAAGGGGTGACTAAACAAAAAAAAGGTACAATTTCAAATTTTAGCGATTTCTTTAACACCAGTTTCAACTTTAATCCCTTTTCAGAATCGTTTTTCAAGTTTAAATTCAAAAAACGTATGAAGTATTTGCATGAGTCCGCTTCTTCTTCCCTGCATATTAACAAGAAGATCTGTCACGGATTTAGGGTGGTTGTCCCACAACAACCCCCAAGAGAGCCATGAATCTACTTAGTTGGAATTGCAGAGGATTGGGTCATGACTCTGCAATTCGAGAAGTTTTTTCTTTGACCCGAAAGTTAAAACCCTCTCTTCTCTTCTTATCCGAAACTAAAATGAATTCTTCAACTATTTCCAGAAAATTTAGGAAGCTTGGTTTCGATAGTTCTGTGTGTGTTGAACCTAATGGATCTGCGGGAGGCCTTTGGTGTGCTTGGCACTCTTCCACTTACTCCTGTTCTGTTCTTTCTTCATCTGCTAATTTAATCTTGTTAGACATTAAAACTCATTTAGCTTTACCTTGGGTCTTAGGATTATTTTATGGTTCCCCCGTGCTTGATCTTAGATTGGATGTCTGGAATTATTTTGATTCGATTTTACCGATTCATCGTCCTCTCTGTCTTATTGGTGATTTCAATCAAGTCATCTTTTCCTATGACAAATCAGGACCTAATGCAGCCAACTTGAGAGGAGCTGAATCTTTAAAAAACTATCTAAACAAATGGAATTTATTTGAGATCAAGAATATTGGACCCTGGTTCACTTGGTCAAATAATAGATTTGGGTCTACGCCTACCTTCGAAAGACTTGATAGAGCTTGGTGCAATGCAGATTTCTTGCAGCTGTTCCACTCTGTAAACATTAGAAACTTAGGATTAGGAGTTTCAGATCACTCTCCTATGCAGCTAAATCTTTTAGATATCTCTCCCCAAGTGTCCTCACCTCCTAGAAGATTTGAAATTTGGTGGTTGTCTAACCCTGAAACTTCAAATCTGCTTGATTTCATTTGGAAATTACCTATCTATGGTTCTCCTTGCTTTAGGGTTGTTAAGCTCCTCCAAATCACACTTAAAGCTTTTAGAGTTTGGGCTATGTCTAGACCTTCTTTAGATAAGCAAATCAGTAATATCAAACAAAGTTTAGTGCAAGCCCAAGCACTCCTCCCTGACCCTGAAGCTGCTTACTCTTTTTCTAGGCTGCATGGCCATCTTCAACACCTTCTGGCCTGTGAAGAAACGTTCTGGGCTCATAGGGCCAGATGTAAGTGGTTGAAAGAGGGAAATAAGAATACTAAGTTCTTTCATGCTTATACCAAAGTTAGGAAAAACAGGAATACTATTTGGTCTATTACTTTGGATGATGGATCCTCCATCACAGATCCAAAAGATATAAAACAAGCTTTTGTTTTCTACTTCAAAGATATCTACTCTGATCCGGTTCCTAGTCAAGCCTCTCTTATGAATGAAAATAATAACATGTTTGCCTTCTCTCTTCTTTTTAACATAACCAACTTCCTCAACCGTGATCAACAAATTTTATTATCCAGACCTTACACTGCTCTAGAAGTGACACAAGCTGTCTTTGACATGAATCCCCTCAAGGCACCAGGTCCAGATGGCTTTCAACCAGCTTTCTTCCAAAAAGCTTGGCATACTGTCTCCACTCCTGTTATTTCCGCTGTGCTATCTTTTTTAAATTCTGGCTTCATGCTTAGAGAGCTTAATAAGACGCATATTATCCTCATCCCTAAAAATAATAACCCCCAAAAAGTTACTGACTTCAGACCGATTAGTTTATGTAATGTCTTATCTAGAATCATAGCTAAAGTCTTAGCAAATAGATTAAAACTTGTACTCCCATACCTTATCTCAGTCAATCAAAATGGTTTTGTTCCACAAAGACTAATTCAAGACAGCATTTTGATTGCCCAAGATCTTGTTCATACAATACATAAGGCTAATACTCCAAATAAACAGAAACTAGGGGCTCTAAAGTTGGACATTTCTAAAGCATTTGACAGAATTAGGTGGGACTTTCTTGAGCATATTTTAATTCAAATGCATTTCCCTCTCATTTCATCAGACTTATAATGCAATGTGTTTCTACCGTGTCTTATTCTATACTTATAAATGGTTCTCAGTCCTCATATTTTGCGCCAAAAAGAGGTTTGATACAAGGAGATCCCCTTTCTCCTTTCTTATTTACTATTTGTGCAGAGGCTTTATCTTGCTCTCTGCAAATGGCTGAGAGAGATAAGAACATAACTGGAATACCTTACTCTAGGCATCATAGCATCACCCACTTGCAGTTTGCAGATGACACTCTTCTCTTCTTCACCATTCAAGATCAGACTGCATCTCAAATTAAGTGTATCCCTGATGACTTTGCTAGACAAACTGGTCAAGCAATTAACTTAGACAAATCCTCTCTTGTTTTTAGCCCTAACTGTAGTGAAAGTGATAAACTCATCTTTACTGCCAATCTAGGAGTCACACCTCAGGAATGCATAGGAAAATACTTAGGGGTCATATTAGATAGTAAATGGTCAAATAAGGACATCATCAAGGCTACGAAGACCAAAATAGCTCAAAAGTGCTCTGGTTGGAAGGGTCTTCTCCTTAACACTTATGGTAGAGCTACTATAATTAAAGCAGTTTTAAATAGTTATCTAGTTTACCCAATGTCTATTTGCCTTTTTCCGAAGGCTGATTGTGAACTCATTCACTCCATGCTCTCCAAATTTTTCTGGTTTGGAAATACAGCTAAGAAAGGGATTCACTGGCTCTCTTGGGATTTTCTTTGTAATAAACCTAGTAAGGTTGGATTGGGGTTCCATAATGTTCACTATTTTAATAATGCCCTAGTGGCAAAAAGTTCTTGGAGAATCATTCACAATAATACAACCCTGTTTAGCAACTATTTCACTTCAAAATACTGTAAGAGAAAACCCTTTTTAGGAACCAAAGTTAATCCCAGTTCTTCTTGTGCTTGGAAGAATATATGCAAGGGGAAAGACACTCTTCAACTGGGATTATCTTGGAAGGTTGGAGATGGAAGTAGGATTTGGATTAGAGCAGGAGGATGGATCAGAAATGTGCCAAGTTCCTCAATTATAGATTGCTTGCAAAGTACAGACATAAATCTGAACTACAAGTGGATTTCCCAGCTAAAGTTTGATCACAATAATCAATGGAACTTTCCTCTTATTGAACAGTTGTTCCCCAGGTGGTTAAGTGAGCAGTTCAGACATGCCGTGGTTCCCAGTGATACCCAAACAGACACCCCTCTCTGGCAAGCCACTTCAAATGGAATCTACTCTGTCAAATCAGCTTATAACTTGCAAAATTTTAATAATTCTTCCCCAAATCTGTCCTCCAAAAAAATTGCTTTTAAGCCCATTTCTTTCTCTCCACATTGGAGAAAGTTTTGGTCTTCAGGTCTCCCAGCAAATATTCAACATCTGTTTTGGAGAATCATTACTGACTCTTTACCTTGTCTTGGTAATATTCATGCTAGAATTAGATCAATCAACCCTATGTGCCCCATCTGTTCTACTCAACCAGAAACTGAACTCCATATCTTTGTGTCCTGTCAAGTAGCTCTGAGAGTTTGGAATATGGCTCCTCTTCCTCCTAATTACAAACCTTCAGTTGCTAGACATTTACAAACCTGACTTCTAAGCTGGGTAAAAAAGAAAAAAAATTGCAAAGTGTTAGTAACTGGCACTGGATCCCTGCGATCTTCTGGATTATGTGGATCACCAGAAATAAGCGCTTGTTTGAGGATTACAAGCCTAATGAGACTCAAATTCTCTCTCAAGCTGAGGCCTTGGAAAATTGCATTCTAGCTTCCTCGACTAATTGATATTTTATTTGCTGCTTTTTCTATATTGTAGCTGATTCTGAGAAGTGGGTTGAGGTTGCTGTCCTTCCAGGTTCTTACAACTGGATCCCAGGTCATGTTCAGTTCTCATCAGCTGCTTTGGTCCCTGTTTCTGGTGCTACTCCATTAGCTGTTTTGCCTCCGGTGTCTTGCCCATGTTCAGCTGGTTTACCAGGGGTTGGGTCTCAGGCAGATTCCCCATTGGTACCCCTGGAAAGCTCTTCTGCTGCTGCATCCAATGAAGCTTTTGTTGATCAAGCTCCGCTGCCTCCCATTCCTGGAGATGAGCTCATGTCGGCCATTATTCCTTTCATTGATGGTTGATGGTTAATGGTTATTGTCTCTGCAGTCATGCACTGGTTTTGGTTTCCAGGCGCCCTACTCACTTGATGTGTTTTAGCGTTTTGATGTACTCTGCTATGTAGCAAGTTTGAACTCTTTGCTCCTTTGTGTTTTGGTTTTGTTTTGTGCCTGCTCCCGTAGAGGCAGTTTGAAGGTTGTTTAGTTTGCCACTGGGATGGCTCCTTTCTAGTCTTAGTAGTATTTAGTCTTCGATCTAGTCGTTCTAGTCTTTGTGGTTGTTTTGTCGTCTCGCTAGTAGTACTGCCCTGATGTATGTTTCTACTATTAATGAAGTTCTTCTTATTCCCGCAAAAAAAAAAAAAAAAAAAAAAAATCATTGTAGGCCTTTGGCCAAACCAACTTTTTCGTCTTTATCAATAAAATTTCACTATTCTCATGTTTGAGATCTACTTTTATTATATGAACATTGTCGTTTGACGTGTTTTAACGCTTCTATTCTGCGTCACTACAGGAACAAAGCTCATCGATGGGTATAATGCTGCTTTGTATCACAGTTCTTGGAATACTATTGGGGAAGAAGTGATTATGATGGTTAAAAAAGTTTTTCAATAAAAAGTCTTACCTTTCAATTTGAATGACACTTTTTTTTTAACTCTGATTCCAAAAGCGGACATGCCGGAATCTATCTCCCAGTTTCGGCCGATTGATTTATGCAATGTTGGCTATAAAACTATTTCAAAAATCCTTGTCAGTAGATTGAGAGACTTTATGCCTGCTTAAATGTCCCCCATCGAAGCAGCTTTTATTCCCGATAGATGTACAAGTGATAACATAATTATTGTTCAAGAGGTCCTCCACACTCTTAAAAGGAAGAAAATGAAGAAAAGGGGAAATGATCTTGAGCATTGATTTAGAAAAATCTTATGATAACTTTCTTGGTCTTTTATTAAATGGACTTTAATTGTTTCTAATTTTAACAAAGATTGATTGATCTTATTATGCATTGTGTTCGGTATGTTAATTATTCCATCCTTTGGATGGCGAAGCTCTCCCTAAAACAGGAAGGGGTTTCAGACAAGGAGACCCCCTATCTTCGTATATTTTTGTGCTTTGTTTTGAAACTCTCAGCCATGATTAACCATGTCACGATGAATGACACTTGGAAATGTATTAAAATTTCAAATTCTAGCCCTGCTCTTTCTCATGTTTTCTTCGCGGATGACATGCTTATTTTCGTCAATACTGACCACTCTAGCTGCCATGCTATGAAGGAGACATTAGATAATTTTTCTGCTCTTTCTGGTTTGACTATTAACAAGAACAAGTCAAAGATTCTCATCTCTTCAAACGTTGATATTCATAATGCTAGGGATATTAGCAAGAGTTTTTGGTTTTCCTTTGACTCTAAATTTTGGAAAATAAAATCATCCAAGAAAGAACGAGTAAAGCCAATTTTAATTTAATCATTGAAAATGTTTTGGGGTTGGGCTGCGTCTAGCCTATCCATTGGAGGTAGACTCACCCTCGTAAAATCCGTGTCCTCTTCTCTCCCTATCTATAGCATGCAAACTCAAGTTTTTCTCCGTGTGTGATCTTTAGGATCAAGTCAATAGAAATTTTCTTTGGGGAGATACCAAGGATGCAAGAAGGATTCATCTGATTAATTGGTCTACTGTTTGCAATCACAAAAACAAAAAAGGGGGTTTAGACATTAGACAAACTTTTATTCAAAACAGGGCTCTTCTCATGAAATTGGAATGGCAAATTCTCACAAACAAAGACCTTCTCTGGACTAACCTTCTAAGGTCTAAATACTTCAATTTTTTTTAGCTTTGATCTTTGGCCCTCTAATTTTAATGCCACGAGTACTTGGAAACGGCTCATCAAAGTTAGAAAAGATATCAATAAGGGATCTAGATGGAGTGTTGGTGATAGTATGAATATATCAATTTGGAAGCACTGTTGGTTCGGAGACAAACCTCTTTTTGAATTTACCCTGATTCCAATTTTGGTGGGAATCTTCGGTGTAAAGAGCTTATTGATAACAGCAGATGCTAACTTGGAATAATATCTCTGTCAACACATTAAGATTCCGTTTGGTAATGCTTTTGCTTTCTAGAAAGCTGTTTTTCAAATCTAAAAGCAGTTTGTGTTTTGTTGAGTTTGACTTTAATAAAACTTGGTAATTAATTGGAGTCCAAGACAAAACAAATAAGGCAAAATTGTTTGGATAGTGGTAAGCTTTTTGGGGCAGAATCTTCAGGTTTTATTTGGTAGCACACACTAAGTTAACAAACTAGCTTATGAAATATCCACTGTTCTAGTATTTAAAGGCACATGGTTCCTTTGATTTTGTAGAAGAAGTCAGGGAGCACTTACAACACACGGCAGAGGCTTTTTCATAGCAGTAGTTTTTGAGAGCTTTCTCGCTTGTGTGTGTGTTCGTGTTTGTAATCGGGTTCGGGTTTGTTACTCTCAATAAATCGGGTTCAGGTTGTGGAGTAGCTACTCTTCAAACTAGCGATCCACGTTAAAATTCTTGTCTCCCTGCTCTTTATTTTTGCTCATCGTTCTTGCTTGATAACTGGATTCATAACAAACTGGTATCAGAGCTCGGGTCAGGTTAGGGTTTCAAGAAGAAACGATGTCGGGTACAATGAAGATCGAGAAGTTCAGTGGGAGAAACAGTTTCAGTCTGTGGCAGATTAAGAGGAAGGCGTTGTTGCAACGCGACGATCTTTGGCTGCCTTTGGCGTCCAACAAGGGAAACATGGACACAACCACGTTGGCGTATCTGAAGATGGAGGAGAAGGCGCACACAACGATCTTCTTGTGTCTGACGGACGACGTGATCACCGGTGTCACAGATCAGGAGAAGGCGGCTGCTTTGTGGGTCAAGTTGGAGGAGCTCTACATAATGAAATATGTGGAAAACAAGTTGATGCCCAAGCAACGGCTATTCGGGTTGCGAATGTCAGAAGGTACGCAAATTAGTGATCACTTAGATGTTCTAAACACTATTCTGATTGAATTGCGTAATAATGACGAGAAAATAAGTGTCGAGGACGCGACCTTAATACTGTTGGTGTCGCTTCCTCCATCGTATGAGGGTTTTGTGAAATCTTGCATTGGTGAGAAAGATACGATAACCCTAGAAGAGGTTAGATCTGCTCTTCACACCAGGAGTCTGAGACACAAGGCTGCAGGCCAGGGTTCAGGTGACCATTATGCGTCTGGTTTAATGGTCAAAGCAGTAAATGGTAAGGGATACAAGAGGTTTGCAGGATCCAGCTTACCACAGGACGTCTGTGCCTACTGCAAGGAAAAAGGTCACTGGAAAAGGAAGTCTCCCAAGAAGAACCAAACGAACCTGGTTCTAGGTGGAGAGACCTCCTCCGAGGACGACCTTCTTCTTTGAGCCCCTTGGGGGCGGTTCTGGGCTCCTGGCATGGAGCATCTGGCGTGTGAGATTTCTGGCACGCGAACGGGTTCTGGTTGTAGGCGCGAAAATATTTTTGGCGCAAACTAGGGTTTCGGGCGCATCTGAGGCATACGGGGCGCATCTGGCATGAAAATTTGTGACACTCGACGTCGGTGCATCTGGTCTGGAAGACATATGGGCTCTTTTTATGGTGCACTGGTTCTGGCGCTGTTTGGAGCGCATCGGGAATACATTCGGTCCTGCTTTCTCAGTGAATGTATTCGAGTCTGGTTCTAGGTGGAGGCGTGCTCGTTTCAGATTCAGGGAGAAGCATCTGTTTCAGGTTCGAGAGTAGCATCAGTTCTTGTTCAGGGTTGCTGAGATGATTAAAGTCAAGGTGGATTTGTTGAGTTTGAACTTAATCAAACTTGGTAATTAATTGGAGTCCAAGACAAAAGAAATAAGGCAAAATTGTCACATTCCCACTATATATAGGATCGTTAACCCTTCATTGCAATCATCTAACTACGCGGAAGCTCTGGTCATTTTCATACTGTCTCTCTCTCTCTCCCAGTTACCATTGTCTTGCTCTCTCCCTACTCACAACATACACTCTCTGTGTTTCTATACTCTATCCCTGGTGTACACTTGGATCTTCCTCAAAGGATCCTCCTGTATACAGTAGCATAAGGTCAAAGATTGACCATTATTTCTTTGACACTAAGTTACCAAACTAGCTTAGAAAATATCCACTGTTCTAGTATTTAAAGGTACATGGTTCCTTTGGTTTTGTAGAATAAGTCAGGGAGCACTTACAACACACGGCAGAGGATTTTTCATATCAGTAGATTTTGAGAGCTTTCTCCCTTGTGTGTGTCTTCGTGTTGTAATCGGGTTCGGGTTTGTTTCTCTCAATAAATCGGGTTTGGGTTGTGGAGTAGCTAGTCTTCAAACTAGCGATTCACGTTTAAAATTCTTGTCTCTCTGTTCTTTATTTTTGCTCATCTTTCTTGCTTGATACCCGGATTCATAACATGTTTGGTAAATTATTTTTTCCTCCTTTCTGGAAAGCAGTTGCTTTTCCACAACAGCTTTTGAAAAGCAGATGAGGGGTTGCTTTCCAGGACCTACTTTTCGATAAATATATTATTTGACATTCTTATCCGTTAATAATTATCAATAATTATTTATTGTACTAACACTATTATTTATTTCTTGTATAATGTTGTCATTTCGATAGAAACAACAACTCTAAAATACTAATTACCAAACACAAGATGTCAAAAGTTATTTCCCACAACAGCTTAAATACGAAATTTACCAAACACTTTTCGGATAGATTTCCACAGCAGGTTTCTCACAGTACTTTCTACACAGTAGTTTTCTAAAATGCCACAACATTACCAAACTACACCTACTTCCATCAAGGCTAGACTGTACTTGTGGATCCTAATACCAAATATGAGCTTCATTGGAAGCACTCTGCCGGTGAAATTTTACTGTGAGCTCGGCTTACTGGGATTTGTGGGATAACACCATTTCTAATCCCTGATTTGCTTAATGGGACTGGGTTTAGAAGGCGAAAGTACCTCCTAAATTCACTTTGTTTGTTTGGAAAGTGGGACAATTTTTTTTTGACGAATCTCCAAAGATAAATGTGTTGGAAAAAGTAGGCTTTTGACGACATTAATTTGAGTCTGGTTTTGACCCGACTCGCTTAAGAGTTGATGACACCGAACACACCGTTGTAAAATAGGTACATTGGTGATCGTTTCGGTGACTCACTCGTCAAAAACTATGAAGTAATGAATGATCAAATTAAGCGCTCAAAATGAGTCGTTGATCATTGGGTTGAGAGAGAGTATACACATCGTTGATGAGGAAGAAACTTGGGCAAAGGTCGAACTACTGCAGTCGGCTTGGATACATGTTGTGACGTGGTGTGGTGTTGGGTTGGGTTAGTTAGTGGGCTTTAACTTATTCGGCCAAATACTAACTAGATATTAGTAATGTTATTTAGATGTATTGTTAAAAGATGCAACTGTTCCAACAGTTGCAACTGATCAGTTCAAATTGAACAGACACAACCGTTCCCAACAGTCACTTCTTCTCCTATAAAAGGACTGCCATCCTCCTCACTTTGAGAGACATCTCAAAAACACACAAACATCTCTATCACTACCTTCCATCAAAAACTCTCTTTTTCGTAGTCTTAGTTCGTCGTGTGCGAGTGTCGTACCGTGCTTTCAACACCGCACATGGAAGCTTTTATCCTGGGAAGTAGACGTCCAAATTCTCCACGGCAAGCACGAAGTGTGGGGGACGAATCTGCTTTAAGGAGCCTCGTATTCTATACGAAACTGTCTTCCAAAACTATACAAGCGTTCGGAATCTCGCATCAGTAAGTTTGTTTTGCGTTTTGTTAATTTTTGGCACTGAGTGATTAGTTCACAAACTGTTTGGATGATTAATATTGCTAACAATCTTAAAGCAGATTTAGACTCTTTATGTTCTCTTAAATTCTCTGAAAACAGTCTGAGAACTACCCGTCCAAATTGGCATGATCTGATTAATTTTTCTGTAAACAGATTATTTTTATTTTACATTAATGATCTGTAATCAGTCAGTTTGTACTCGTCTCTTGAAAATTTTGTCAGTGCAGAATTAATCTGCTTAGTGTATTATAATCATACTGTTTAATGATATAAATCATGCTTCTTGCTTGTCTTTATTTTAATCTGGTGAGAGTTTTTGAAACAACAACTCGCCAGAAAGAGAGTAGCATCCTTCTTGTGCCTCATCTTCTTCGGATCAATTCTCTGTGGTCCTCTCTGATTCGATCGGAGAAGAAAGGCAATGGAAGACAGAGCAATCTGAGGGATCGAATTGTTGGTCGATCACATGAATCATAGTCGGAGTGCTTTAGATTGTCGATCAGTGACAAACCGGAGATCTGTGATTTAATCGTCAACTGGACTCCGAATCCGACTCATCAACCATCGCGGCTGTTCATCAACCGCCGCGGCTGTTCCGGCTTCTCCAATTTCAACGGACCGGTCGCAAACGGTCCCGCGACCGACGTATCCTCATCTCAGGGAGCGTTGTCTTTCAATGACATTGACGTCCGCGATTGGCTGTACTCGGGTGTGTAATGGATGGAGGGAGAGGTGGAGGAGGCTTTGGAGAGCGGCGGAGGAACTGAAGCTTAGGGTTCCGGCAAATGCTCATGTTGGAACACTTGGACCTGTGTTGTAGAATTGCCTTGTGTTCATCGCTATTGTGGTGGTGAGATCTTCCAAGACGGTTTACTTACTGCGGTGGTCTCCGACACTTTCGTAGTCACGATGCTTCATCTAGCCGGCCAGGCTCTTCAGGCCAATTTGACAGTGGTGGCTCTTGTGTCATCGCAACTGAGTTTTTCGGAAACTAGCGCGATCTGTGGAAACACAATGGTGACTCAGAGATTGAGATTCAGTCGAAAACATCATTCATGAAAGTGAACATCAACTCGACAACTCGTTGAATGTTCAAGGGAAGTATACAGTTCAAATTCAGGTTAAAGAAACCCGATTTGCCGCTAAGAGGAGTATCACGTGATGAATTTGATAAATTCAGATAAGTAACCCCACTTTCATTTATCAGTTTATTCCATATGTTATGTTGTTGATAACTCCGTTTTGGAGTTATATTATTCCTTATTTTTGCTATGTTTTGCGTGCTTATCATGGAGAATTTTATCGTCTTTGAGCGTTTTGTGCTAAAATTGTGAAAATTGAGTTTTTGAGCGTTCATCGTTAAATCCGGGCGTTTCTCGTATATTTTTGTTGCTTTTATTGTGATATGATCGCGGGTTCGTGTTTCGTGTTGTGGTTGGCAGGAAATAGGACGCGAGGATCAAAGGTGGTGAAGAAACGAGCTGCGAAAACAAAGAAAGCAAGTAAAACTCAAGAAAAGGAGCCAGAAATAAGCTAAGGCAGGAACTCTTCGCACGAAGAGAAGACTTAGCCAAAATTTCAGTTCTCTTCCTGTGACATGATGCTGTCTCAAAATAGGAGGACTTTTGCAGGAAGAGTTCAGACAGAGTGAACAATCTCTTCACACGAAGAGAAAAGGTCTTCGCACGAAGAGATTGCCCAGAAAGCCAGAAACGTCTGGGGTCTTTTTGCAATTATTAGAAACTTTGTCATATCATTATAGAAACGTATTTAAGTGTGTTAGGTCGTCTTTTTGAGTAGTTTTTGACGGTAGACACATCTTTTGGAGATCAAGGAGCTATTAGGAGAGCTTAGGAGCTTTGGATCATCCGTTTGGATTCTCAACTCTTCTCTTTTCTTGATTTTCATGCTTAAACTCATGAGATTTGTCGTTTTGAGTATGAATATGAGTAGCTAAACGTTATTTGCTGGGAATTCTCGTTTGGTGTAGCTAGGGTTTGATCTAAATATCATGTTTTGATGATTGTGATTCATGTTTTAGCTTAATCTCACGTAATCTTTCATTATTATGGATTATTTACGTTTGTAATCATATTATCTTTGCGAGTAGCTAACGTAGAGATAAACTTAACTGGTTTTCACGCTGTAACTCCGTGAGAATTAGTCGGTAAATTGAATAATTCACCTAGTCGAATCAATGTTTGGTAACTCGACATCGTTAACTAGGATCGTTAGGGTAGAATTTTGGTTTTAATGCATGCTTTAACCTAGAATAGACTTGGTAACTCGGTTTGTTTTGGTTTAAAGTATAGTAAACTTACTTGGTAACTCAGTGAGTTTAATATTGCTTGGTTGATAGTGAAAGATACGTGGTTGTTTTACAAGTCAAAACATAAATTTAGCTCAACCTAGTGAACCTAGAGAATTCCCGGTATTTTCCCTTATATTACAAAAACTCTAAAATTCATTCTTTATTAATCGTGAACTATTTCACTCGGTTAATTGAGAATATTGCGTTTTTATTTTAGTAGAATTAGACCAAAACACAACTTGCGCTGTGCCCACAAAAGGTTAAGAAATTCTAATTAATTTACAAGAAGTCTCTTGGGTTCGACAACCCAGTTTTCCGGAATTTATTACTACACCGACAGCTGTACACTTGCAGTTGGAGCGTGTCAAGTTTTTGGCGCCGTTGCCGGGGACTTCGGTTGAATTAGTTAGAATTATTAACTTTAGGGAATTTTATTTTTGCTTTTGTTTATTTATTTGTTGATCTCACCTGCTTCCTAGCGAGTAATTTTACAGATAACTTGGTGATCATGTGGGGGCAAAATTATTATGGGCAATATTCAGGCTATTCACCGTACTACTCCTATGGAGATTTTTACACTCCTCCTCCTTGCAATCAAGAAGATGAGCATATGAAAGAAATATTGAAGCTCATGCTAGTAAAAAGGGACATAATGGAGGAAGGGCTGGATAGGATTGAGGAAACTGTCATGCGTCATGGACAACAACTCTCAGAACTTTCTCGTGCATATGCAGACAATGACAATGGGCCAATCAACATCATTCCTGACTTAGTTGAGGAGTGCGAAGAGGAAGACGAAGAACTCCCAGAGATCTATGTTTATAATACTGTCCATCATGAAGTAATAGATCCTCTTGTCGCTTCAGACTCAGATTCGGACTCAGATTGGGATGATATTGTGAAGCCTATACAACTTGTGCCTCGCATAATTCCGGAGTAAAGGCATGAATGGGCGAGTGTGGACATCGCAAGCTTATGGCCCACTGAGGATATTTGCTTTAAGGAACACAACCATGAAGCTAAGAAATTACTGCATGGAGAGGTTCACATGGACATGTATCAAGAAGTTCCTCAGCCTAATCCATATCTCTTGGAGATTATAAAATTGGAAAAATCGCATGAGGAAGACCAAATGCCCCAATTTTATGCAGTCCATGATTTACCACCTGTGATTCCAAGACATGAGCTAGGGAAGGAAGCAGTCAAGACGGCACTCCTTGCCATTACTGTTCCAACTGGGATTCTATTTCCACATAACCGATCCTCAATGATATTGATTTTGAAGAATTGGAAGAAGAAGAAGAGGAGGAAAGGTACAATGGGTCATGATGTAGTGAATGAATTCTCGAGAAGACCGGTGATCAAGGAGTGGAAGCACAAGAAGAAAAAATTTGCAAATGCCGTATTCTACAACTTCTTCTTGCCATATGTGTCTCATGCATCCTCACTTGAGAAGAGACAAAAAGAGAGACGATGGTGGAAGAAGAAAAAGTGGAGAGAAAAATCTCTTTAAACATATTTTGAGGTAACTGGGTCGGGTCGTCGACCTTAAATTACAAGGCGCTTGTTGGGAGGCAACCCAACCTATTTATTTTCTTTAGTGTGGTTGTGTTTTTATAAACTCAGTTATTTTATTATGTTGTTTTGGAGAGATGAGAGAGAGAGGGACTAATGATGTTTTTCCAAGTGACATATTTGAGCAGATTATGGGAGAATCTACCCCGGTGTGCGATGGCACACATGACCTTCACAGGGGCTTGCATTGACGAGTTGGGGATTCTTCAGACATGGATTTTAGTAGAGGAGGGCAGTCGACCCCGGTGTGCGAGTACACATTGACTGTATAGGAGCATGGTGGCACCACTACTGTGCTTGGGGACTGCTTGGCGTGATTTCTTCCCCACCCTTGAGGTGGTTGTGAGCATCTTTTTCTCTTACTAAATTTTGTGTTTCTTTTATATAAGTATGCCATGCTCCATCTCATCTACTGGCCTACACATTGATTGCTGAGTCTTCTTGCATACTCTCTAAATTTGTTGAGGACAACGAAGCATTCAGTGTGGGGGTGGTTTATCAGTTTGCTAGCCATGTGTCTTGCATAGCCAGTTACATGTAGGATGTGTTTAGATTGTATTGTGAGTCGGTATTGTGGTTTATGTTGAGTTTTTACTTATAGTGTCGTATTGTGTATAATAGTTTATATTCTGTTTGCACTTTTAAATAATTGAGTCTACCTACCAAAAAAAAAATTTGAATTGCGTTTTGTGGATTTTTTTTTCCGTGTCTAGCCTTGCATATAGAGTTAGGACCTTATGAAAAGGAGCCAGAAATAAGCTAAGGCAGGAACTCTTCGCACGAAGAGAAGACTTAGCCAAAATTTCAGTTCTCTTCCTGTGACATGATGCTGTCTCAAAATAGGAGGACTTTTTCAGGAAGAGTTCAGACAGAGTGAACAATCTCTTCACACGAAGAGAAAAGGTCTTCGCACGAAGAGATTGCCCAAAAAGCCTGAAACGTCCGGGGTCTTTTTTCTATTATTCGAAACTTTGTCATATCATTATAGAAACGTATTTAAGTGTGTTAGGTCGTCTTTTTGAGTAGTTTTTGATGGTAGACACATCTTTTGGATATCAAGGAGCTATTAGGTGAGCTTAGGAGCTTTGGATCATCCGTTTGGATTCTCAACTCTTCTCTTTTCTTGATTTTCATGCTTAAACTCATGAGATTTGTCGTTTTGAGTATGAATATGAGTAGCTAAACATTATTTGCTGGGAATTCTCGTTTGGTGTAGCTAGGGTTTGATCTAAATATCATGTTTTGATGATTGTGATTCATGTTTTAGCTTAATCTCACGTAATCTTTCATTATTATGGATTATTTACGTTTGTAATCATATTATCTTTGGGAGTAGCTAACGTAGAGATAAACTTAATTGGTTTTCACGCGGTAACTCCGTGAGAATTAGTCGGTAAATTGAATAATTCACCTAGTCGAATCAATGTTTGGTAACTCGACATCGTTAACTAGGATCGTTAGGGTAGAATTTTGGTTTTAATGCATGCTTTAACCTAGAATAGACTTGGTAACTCGGTTTGTTTTGGTTTAAAGTATAGTAAACTTACTTGGTAACTCGGTGAGTTTAATATTGCTTGGTTGATAGTGAAAGATACGTGGTTGTTTTACAAGTCAAAACATAAATTTAGTTCAACCTAGTGAACCTAGAGAATTCCCGGTATTTTCCCTTATATTACAAAAACCCTAAAATTCATTCTTTATTAATCGTGAACTATTTCACTCGGTTAATTGAGAATATTGCGTTTTTATTTTAGTAGAATTAGACCAAAACACAACTTGCGCTGTGCCCACAAAAGGTTAAGAAATTCTAATTAATTTACAAGAAGTCTCTTGGGTTCGACAACCCTGTTTTCCGGAATTTATTACTACACCGACAGCTGAACACTTGCAGTTGGAGCGTGTCATTTGTATGTATTAGTCTCAAATCATATTGGTTGGCTTTGATATATCACAGTGCGTAGTTTTCTCTGTCCTTATCGGATGATGGTAACTACTTTAAAACACTCAGGCATCATATGAAATTGTGGACCATGATTATGAAGAAATTGTGATATTTATTTGTGGTCAACCTTGTTGATGCCTCTGTGGAAAGGGATCATACCGTTTTTGCATCAAAGTTATTTGCTTAACTGATTCTTTAGATTAGAGAAATTGATATTCTTTCAATTCTTCCTATTGGCGGTTACATGATTTGTTAATATTCTCTTCTCTTTTGACCTTCTGGTGTTGTTTAATTCGTTTCGATGTTGAATCGCCAGAAGTTAGATTGAGGCCGAGAATTTATTTTGATGAACAAAATGAATTATCTTTGTCATGTAAAAGTTTGTTGCACTCATAACTAACAAGGTAGCTTTAGATTATATGTTCTATGAAGCTGTGTGTCTGCAAACTCTATCTCAGAATCTGCTACCATTGAGAATCTTCAAATGGTAAGTCAAAATCCAAGAACCATATGAATGGATGAAGGATAAGACCAGGCATTTCATAATTGTGCACATTAAGAACTGACTTCGGCATGGTGATCATCCTTGGTTCTCTGCCCGCTCTGCTGTTGGATATGCGCCGTTGAAGGTTGTTGTTTGCTGCCCGGTTTGCTACCAGATTTGGGTTGGTCGTGCAATGTTTAGGCCACTGTTTGCTGATCGGTTTGTTGCCGATGGTGCTTTTGCTGGGCCATAAATATGGTGGAACGAGGGCAAGTTTGCTGCCAAGTTTCAGCAAAAAAAAAAAATAAAAAAATAAAAAAAACAAATGTTGCAAAGCGCTGAATTATTCGCTAGAATTAGCACCAGACTTGGTGCGGTTGTACTAGTTGTTACAGCAGCATTTTGGCCCTGTTTGGATAACAAGGTTGGGCAGGTTTGGTTAACCAAACTAGGTGGATGTTTGGATTAGAGGGTTTTGGTTTTTAAAGTGATGACTTTTATGTGAGTAGAAAAATGAGTGGAAAGTGGGTCCTACAAATTTTGGGTTGAGGTTTTGGTTAACTTTTTTGTGAGGTTAACCAAACCATTGTATGCAAACAGGGCCTTCGTCTAGTTTGTTTGGCCAAATAGACCCTCAATTTGATAGGATTATTGACTGCATAATGGGACAGTTTTAGAGTTGGTTGGCGGTAGTTTTCGGAAGTTATCTATGTAGAAAACTTAATGTAACCGCCTTGTAAAGCTGACCATAAAAGCCCGTGTTTTTCAGTATTTGGAGAACGGACTAGACGAAGGCGTTGTTAAGCCTTAGAGAGGAAATCAGATGGGATTTCTGAAGGTGTTGTAGCCTGAGTTAGGGCTTTGGTATGCACAAAATATTTCCTTTTATACTTGAATAAAAGTTGGAATGGGTTCCATAAAACACATGTGCATTCGTCTTTATTCCTCAGCGCTACAAACAACACACATGTACGAGATGGGCAGACGAAGTAGGACACTTGGTGCCGTACGATGCATTGATTTTTGCTTCAAAACTGGCCCTGAAAGACTTGCCTTGCTTTCTCTTTATAGATTTCATAAGGATCTGGAAATCTTTCTTTTTAGCCCAAGCGGTACAAATCCAATATGATCGAAGGAGGAAAAGATGATTCTCCTTTCTATGCTCTCAAAGTACAAATGTGCAATAATCATTCAAGACATCGGTTGAAGCCGAAATTTGCCCATTCCTTGTGGAAGGCTACCTTTCAAAAGTTTGATGTTGTCGTTATAATTGTTGTCAATTACACAATCCCAAGAGTTTTTAAGTACTCATGGATATCCAAGAGTTTCGAGCACTCATGGATATGTGATTTTCGGGCAAATCTGGAGTTCAACAGTACTTATGATTTGCTTACTAAATTGCAGCATATTTTGAACAACATAAAACTCACGAGCCTATGATCTTATTAGGCACATAAAGTAGCAAGATTTGAGTAAACTCAAATATTTTGTTGATATGATTATTGGATGAGAGTCTCATGAATTGGCGGCATTTTATCTCGCAGAGATAAAGAAACGTTCGGTTGCCAAAATAATTATTATTTGACTATCATACGTGTTAAGTTGATAGAAAATTTTGTATTTGCAGAGAGTTGCAATTATTCGAAAAGAGGGTGGTGTTACCCTATGTAAGGCATGAAAAGGAATCGAAAACTAGAATTGTGGGGGTATCTCACAAGGAGAAATATGTTTATTCTCATAAGTTCTAGTATGATAAACTATAACGTTGTGGAGTAATTCAATAGTCGCAGTCACCGACTAGAATGTGCCAACAACGAAAAGTCTTGTTAGTATTTATAAAGTATTGTTATCGACTTTTGAAGAATGAAAAATTCTTGCAAAGTAATAAAAACGGGGGGGGGGGGGGGGGGGGGAACATGAAATATGTTTTTATGGTTGGATGCATTCTAGACCAATCCTTATAAATGTAAGTTATATTGAAATAAAAATTCATTTGAGATCTCTGACTCTAGAGACTCTAGATCCACAAGTGGATATGTTTTCACTCTCGGTGAAGCAGCAACTTGTTGTATATCTTCAAGCAGACGTGCATTGCAAGGTCTACTATGGAAGCGTAACTCATAGAGTCAGACAAGGCAGAGGAAGAACCAGAATGACTTCATTACTTCCTCGAAGATATTCCAACATAGCCGAAAGTTGTGCCTCCTATCTGCATTAATTGCAATAGGGAAAGCACAAAGTAATATGTAAAATGGTAAGTCTAGACATTTTTGTCAACGACATAATACTATTAGGCAACTTCTCTCACGAAGAATAAGATCGATCGAATATGTAGAGTCAAAAGAAAAACGGATCCGTTGACTAAATGTTTATCGAGAGAACGAGTTCGTCAAGGGGAATGGGATTAAAGTCAATCTCGTAAGAGTTGCACGTAGCGGCAAACCCAACCTAGGTGACTGGAGATCCCAAGAACTAGGTTCAAAAGGGACAACCCAACTACCAGTGCAAATAAACGAATCACTCACCCGGAAATAAAGTTTCCAAACTCATACCTAGGACGAACACCGAGTGATGGGACAGGGTAAGCCAGAGGCTTTTAATGAGACCACATCTTGAGGTTCCTTAAGAAGAGTATGTAGGATACTCGTTGTGTGTCTCACCTATGTGAGTAGGAACGGGCCGGTTCTAGGAGGATGACGTGGCTATACTCCTCTAAGTCTACTCATGAAACCAGGAAAGTGTTTCAAGGCCGAAATGAACACAACTATGAGAACGGACTACGTTCAGGTTGTTAATTGTGTGATTACTACCGACTAGGTATACAACGCGGCAAGCAGTTCAAGGCGTTTCGTTCACTGTCAAGCCAGTATATCCTGTAGTATTCCACTAAGGGGAAGGTTCAAAGTCTATGGCCACCTTTCTTTATGCAATTAACAACCGCCTAGGAGATTTCATCCACATTTGGACAACTTTTAAGATTAAAAGCTAATTTGTCATTCATGTGGGGGATTGTTGGAAAAAGTAGGCTTTTGACGACATTAATTTGAGTCTGGTTTTGACCCGACTCGCTTAAGAGTTGATGACACCGAACACACCGTTGTAAAATAGGTACATTGGTGATCGTTTCGGTGACTCACTCGTCAAAAACTATGAAGTAATGAATGATCAAATTAAGCGCTCAAATGAGTCGTTGATCATTGGGTTGAGAGAGAGTATACACATCGTTGATGAGGAAGAAACTTGGGCAAAGGTCGAACTACCGCAGTCGGCTTGGATACATGTTGTGACGTGGTGTGGTGATGGGTTGGGTTAGTTAGTGGACTTTAACTTATTCGGCCAAAAACTAACTAGATATTAGTAATGTTATTTAGACGGATTGTTAAAAGATGCAACTGTTCCAACAGTTGCAACTGATCAGTTCAAATTGAACAGACACAACCGTTCCCAACAGTCACTTCTTCTCCTATGAAAGGACTGCCATCCTCCTCACTTTGAGAGACATCTCAAAAACACACAAACATCTCTATCACTACCTTCCATCAAAAACTCTCTTTTTCGTAGTCTTAGTTCGTCGTGTGCGAGTCTCGTACCGTGCTTTCAACACCGCACATGGAAGCTTTTATCTTGGGAAGTAGACGTCCAAATTCTCCACGGCAAGCACGAAGTGTGGGGGACGAATCTGCTTTAAGGAGCCTCGTATTCTATACGAAACTGTCTTCCAAAACTATACAAGCGTTCGAAATCTTGCATCAGTAAGTTTGTTTTGCGTTTTGTTAATTTTTGGCACTGATTGATTAGTTCACAAGTTTGGATGAGTAATATTGCTAACAAAATGAATCTTACTTCAGATTCTTCTTGTCCTATACGTCATAGTGATGATGAGAATTTGCTCCATCTGTTACGGGATTGTGAAGCAGCAGTGCAGCACACAACATCTGGATGAGAAATTTTGATCACCGTTGAGTAAATGAGCAAAGAAATGAAAATGATTTCAATGTTTGGTTATGTGGAAATATTTCATAAAACCAAAAAGACATCAATGGCAAAACCATTATCTTCATTGTTACTTGCTTGAGCATTTGGCGTAATAGAAATAATTGGATTTTCAATGAAAAAAAATCAACCCTGCTAGCATTTTCACTGTTGGTGCAGAAATATAGCCATGAAATTGTACTTTCAACAGTTTCTCGGAGTACTTCTAGCACCACTTTTGATTACAATTCTAATTGGAACCCTGATATTGCAGGTCGTATCAAACTCAACTCGGATGAGAGGAAGGATGGAGAACATGATATTGCTGGCTATGGAGGCGTTATTAGAGATGAAGACAACTCTTGGATCAAGGGATACATGGGTCAAATCGAGCATAGTAGTATCATTGAAGCCGAATTCTGGGAAATTCAACGTGGTTTCGTGATTATTTATGAAGACAATATGAAGGATGTTAGAGCATCTCCAAGAGATGGTGTAAAAACTGTCTTTCGCATAAATATAGGCCATATTTGCCCAAAAACCAACTCCAACAGCTGGTGCAAAATATGGCCTATATTTGCACCTGACCTATTTTTAGACCACATCTGGCCTAAGAGCATCTCCAACAGATGGAGAAAAACGTTCTTTGGACTATATTTAGGCCAGTTTTGTCAAAAAACCAGCTCCAACAGCTGGTTTAAAAGCTGGCCTAAATTTACACCAGCCTATTTTCTGGACAAAACTAAAGACTACTATTCACTGGTGGAAAACATTAAAAAATTCAAGTTTAATCTGGAGCCACTGATTGTTTGATGATGACAACTAAAAAGTAATAAAAAAAGTGATGGTGGCTTATATTTAGGCCTACTGCTGGAGCAACAACTCAAAAAGTGTAGGAGTAAAATTTAGGGCAGGAACAAATTTAGTCCAAAGAACGTTTTGTTGTTGGAGATGCTCTAAACCAAAGACAATTTGGACCTGGTGTAAAAATTAAAAAAGTCAGTTTTAATGCTCTCCTCCCCTCCACTTCTCCTGCAAATTCAACATTTGGATTAATTAATTCACTCACTTCAACAAATTAATTAATTTGTTATTTAAAAATAAAAATAATGATTCGTTATTTATTACTAATTCATTATTTATAATAAATAAATAAATAAAAACAAATAAATAATTACAAATTCTCTCACTTCAACAAATTAATCAATTCGTTATTTTTTCTAAATTTAATTAGTTAGTAAACATATGTAGTATAATGATTGTTTAATAATGAAAACTATAAAATAATTAAATAATGTTGGTGGCTTATATTTAGGCTATCTGCTGGGAGTGCTGGTGTAAAATTTAAGGCATGTACAAATTTAGTCCAAAGACAACTTTGTTGTTGGAGATGCTCTTATCTTGGAGTGTGACTCTGGAAGAAATAAGAAGATTGTGGGAGAAATAAGAAGATTAATCCAACTTCGCAATTGCCAACTCAACCGCATTCCCAGATTGAGAAAAAAAGTGGGTCACAAACGAAAAGTTTAAGACAGACAGGTGGCATGCGGTGAGTGGATAGGGAGGTGGGGATGAGCTAAGATTAGGAGTTGGGGATGGACGGTGATGGGAAGGGGAGAATGAATTTTCTACTTCTAGTTCTATGATCAATGATGATGATAGCACATTTTTATCTTATGGTCGGTCTTGATGATATGACCTGTCGTCAACCTCCAACTATCACAACTCATCGTCCTCCTCCTCATATTGACATGTGTCAATCCACCAGCCACTTCTTTTTCCAAATATTATTTATTATACTGTATTTCGAGTGTTATTCTAATTCTATCATAGAATATGTTTATGGGATAACCTTTTCTATTTATTGCATTCATTTTACACAAAATATTTTTCTATTTTATTTTTATCGTAAACTAACCCACAAACTTTATAAAACTACGTTGTTATACCTAAAATGTTATGAAAATGACAGCATAATTTAATACACTTTAGATAGCACCTTTAGTATAAACAATATTCTATTAGTATGAAAGACGGAGCTACATGTATACAAGTGAGAGTTACAACCCCACTCAATTTTACAACATTAATTTTATCTTTTTCGACGACATTTTTTCTATACGCCACTGTAATGAATCAGTAAATTCACTCATGTCCAGTATAGTATAAATAATAAAATTGAGATGTGACTACTAATATAAAACGCAACGCATTCTATGAGTAGATACAACACTGAATTTGATAATAGTTTTTAGGCTATCTACACTCCCTTATTGTGATGTTATTAGTATAGGGGCGGACTCTGTCATTGATAGTAGTTTTGGTGACAAATTTACCATCCTAGAGTAGGGACGGACACAATCAGAGAGTGCAAGTGTCGTGAAGTTTTAGCCCACTGAAAGGGTGTACTACCTCCGTTTCTTCTCTATCACACCATATTGACTTTTGTCACTATTCACCGGGTCACTTTGACCGGGTGATTTGAATAGCAAAACGATGAGATTTTTTGATAATTTTTTCATGGCGTTGTAGAGTAGAGGTTGCTTTATAACACGGTGAAAAAATTATCAACAAATCACATCGTTTTGCTATCCAAATTACTCAGTCAAAGTGACCCAGATACGAGTCAAAAAGTCAAACCGGTGTGATAGAGAAGAAACGGAGGTAGTAATAGTTATTTCCTACACTAAAAAGGTGAAAGTGTCTTTGTTTCAAACCGGAGGGGGTGAAAGTGTCTTTCAATCATTAGATTTTGGTAGCCTAATGATTAACGAATTGGGTGTATTTGTTTTATTTTGTTATTTTTTTTTGGAGGAAGTTTTCATTTTCGTTTATTGAGCACCAATAATAATTGCGAGCTTTTCTCAAATAAAATAAAATAACATGATAATAATTGTGACCAAAAAGGGAAACTCTAGAATATTTCCAAAGTGGGGCGGCGAAAGACAGGGTAGTAAAATTGATAGTAGGCCCTTCAACCTTATGCACGGTCTCCATAAATACCCATCATCCACAACTCCATTCCAAACATCACTACCAACATCTCACTTCACTTCCCCTGTCGCCTATCTATTTGACTCTTAAAAGCAGAGCAAAATGGCCAAGGACATTGAGGTCGGCGGCGAGTTCTCGGCGAAGGACTACCAAGACCCACCACCAGCGCCCTTCATTGGCACGGAGGAGCTCACCAAGTGGTCCTTTTACAGGGCGGTTATCGCCGAGTTCGTTGCAACATTATTGTTCCTCTATATTACAGTGTTGACTGTGATTGGTTACAAGAGTCAGACTGACCCTGCCTCCAACGCCGACGGATGTGGCGGCGTTGGAATACTGGGGATAGCTTGGGCCTTCGGTGGGATGATCTTTGTCCTCGTTTATTGCACCGCCGGCATCTCTGGTTAGTCACTCTCTCTAATCCCACTAAAATACATGTTTTTTCTTTTTTTTAGAGTCAAACAACATGTTTTTCTATTTTTGGAGTCAGAAAACATGTTTTTCTACTACGTTTAGTGGTAAAAGATGCTTTCACCGCAGCTAGGGTGGTAGCTCAAGTGGTAGAGCGTTGGAGGTTCCTGCATGAGGTTCCGGATTGAAAGACAAAAAAAATGCTATCACCGCCTCGAGACATTTTCATTCCTTCCATTTTGGGAAGAATACTTTCACATTTTTCAGTTTGCCACTCAAGAAAATACTAATTTCAATCCCTTAAGTTTGACATAAATATACTTTCACCCCTTTCAGTTTAGGAAATGACACTCTCACCCTTTAAGGGAGTGAAATTAGTGAAAAACCCCTCCCCAAACTAAGTGAGTCACCAATTAGGGAGTGTAACTATTCTTAGATTTGGCCAACGAAGGGGTGAAAGTGTCCTTTCCCAAACAAATGGGGTGAAAGTCTTTGCATCATACTTGAGGGGGTGAAACTGTGAAGGATCTTCTACCCTTTTTTTGGTGTTGTTGGGCTGTTGGGATGGGTTAGATGAAGTGAGCGGTTTATCTAAAAAGTCGTTTAATCTGGAGTGTTTGCATATGTTAAAATTATTGTTAAATTTTTTGTCAAATTTGTACTACTACTTTTTTTCACTATGCTGAATGTCCCTCTAAATGATCCGGAATGTACCTCTAAATGGTCCGGAATCCCCCCCCCCCCCCCCCCAAAACAATCCAGATATTCCTCCCAAATAATCCGGGATTCTCGAAAAACAAAATCCGGATTTTTTAGAAAATCTGCAGAGGTTTGTGAAGAGAATGTCTATCAGTCAATACCTCAATACCTACTTGTTGAACATAATATCTCATAGTTTGTTAATATTTAGTCTGTTGTGGATATGCTATCTTAACAATCCTCCTATTCAGGAGGTTCTGTTGTAACAATATTCAGTTGTGGTGAAGCTAATCACATAAGCACGAGTCAAAATTCATTTCCCAACTGTATTATTTAGTTTGACCGAAAATTCATATTTTTGACCACATCCATTGTAGATTCTGGTGTTTTTACTAACTGTCCCCCAACTAAATTGCTGTATATTGGCCTAAATATTAATAATGACTTGATGATGATGTTTGATAAAATGGTGCAGGAGGTCATATCAACCCGGCTGTGACCCTCGGGCTGTTTTTAGCCAGGAAGGTGTCTCTGATCCGAACCATCTTCTACATAGTGGCTCAGAGCTTAGGAGCCATCTGTGGTTGTGGTCTAGTGAAAGCCTTCCAGAAATCATACTATGACAGGTACGGTGGTGGAGCCAATGAACTTGCTTCCGGTTACAGCACTGGCACCGGCTTGGCAGCTGAGATCATCGGTACATTTGTTCTAGTTTACACCGTCTTCTCCGCCACTGACCCCAAGAGAAACGCCAGAGATTCCCACGTCCCTGTATGTTGCTATAATTTCTTGAAATATTATTATTTTTATTTATGATGAAGAATGCGACGATTTATATTTAACAAATTTCAATTTAAAAAAATGAAGGTGTTGGCTCCATTGCCAATTGGGTTTGCGGTGTTCATGGTTCACTTGGCCACCATCCCCATCACCGGAACAGGCATTAACCCCGCTAGGAGCTTTGGTGCTGCTGTCATCTACGGCCAAGAAAAGGCATGGAATGATCAGGTACCTATTCGAAAAAACTAAATAAAATTGATTTTAGTATGTGAATATATCCAATGTGCAGTTGTTGAGAAATTGTTGATGTTTTTGATGGATGCAGTGGATTTTCTGGGTTGGACCATTCATTGGTGCCGCGATAGCTGCAATTTACCACCAGTTTGTACTTAGAGCTGCTGCGGTTAAAGCTCTAGGTTCCTTCAGGAGCAGTGCATGATCTGCGGAGTCCGATTCTTGGGGAATTTTTCTGAATAATTCATGTTGCAAAAGAATTGTATATTATCGATAAATGGTGCTTTTGAGGGTGTTGTTTTCCCTTAATATGCCCTCTGATCTTCCCTCTGTATTTCTACTAGTTTTTCTGTGTATGAGATGAAGTTGTATTTCATTGCCTCTGTCAGCTATCAATATCTCTTTCCAGAATGTCGTTGTTCATCGTGTTAGTATTGTGTGCTATTCAAGAAGTTACTGTAAAATTTGTTGGTGATTCCGCATGAAATTGTTACTATTTGCATCTCGAAGAGGTCAAACCTAATTCACCTAAGACTCCGGGTAGTTCCTTCACTCTGTTCCCAGTTCTCGCTCCTACGATTTCATCACAAATATGCTGATAATTCACGCACCATGAATTCTAGAGTACGTTTTTATCAACTGTATGTACTTCTTCATCAATAAATAGCCTTTGTGCTAAATTACCGGACCCCATAGTTTATTACATGATGCAGGGCGAATCTAACCTCATTTCACATCAAGTTTATTACAGTGTGCTTTTACCAATGCTCTCAAATACAAGATGTTGCCGCTTTTGCTTTAGGTGACTTAAGGTAAAACCACAGCTGCTGAGTGTGCAAGTTACTGGACTAATAAATCGTCCACCAATCCACCGATATCTAATTAGTTGAGCTTATTTGAGATCGATCTAATTTGTTCGGTACAATTTCCAACCTAACCGTCTACTTAGAGACACATTAGTAAGTATCAGAGCGTAGAGAAGAAGAAAGAGAACGACAGAGAAAAAGAAAGAGAAGAGATGAAGAAAGGGGGGAATTCTTCATACCGCAATGGTGTGTGATTGTGCACAAAATGAAAGCACATAAGAGATTAACAGACAAACGTGTTTCCACCAAAAGAGCCACAACATGTAGCTGGGGGAAACGGAACAGAACAAAACAAGAACAACAGTTGACATGCGTTTTGTTCTAACACCTGTTGTAACTTGTAAGTCTCATCTGTTGTACGAAGTCTCATCTGTTGTTTCGGTTACAGAACAAAACAAGAACAATTGTTGTAAGTCTCATCACCAGATTGGTATTGTGAGTCTATGGACTTATTGCATAATTTCGAAAGATAAAACATAATTGCAGTTCACCCTTTTATTCTAACACCTTCTTAAGTTGGACATGAGAGAGATCCCATTCCTAACTTGCTTGTAACCGCACTCTGTCGGAGCCAAACTTCTTGACACTACCTCGTGCTTCTTTTTATACAAGAAATGAACCACCACAGTCCGAGTACCCTGATGTGGACCTTCTAATGTCAGGACACCCTCTCCAATCAGAATCACTATAAACTGTCAAATGAAAAGATAAAGTTGCTAAGAAAATCATACCATAACTAATTGTCCCGTTCACAAATCGGTACGACCCGATTAAAGTTCTATGCATAAAAATATTTTATTGAGGTACACGGCTTACAAATTAAGCTTTATAAGTCCACATGATCATCGTAATTAGTTTTCCTCTAGTCATTACTCTTCTATAGAAACGATCTCATGTTTCATCTCCAAAAAGTATGTGCGTCCGCATACGCACACACGTATTAATTCTCTTGACCAAATGAACATTTTTAATGTAAATATGAGTCCTAGTTTTTCTAAATGTTTAACCGGTCTGATTCAGACCGGGTCGATAAGCTATGATTCAATCGTATTCACATACAATTTGTAAGTTTATGTTAAATACTCTCCAACTTTAACCTATTGAGTTAGGTGAAAATATTCGGCAAAACTCCTCCAAAACAGTCCACGCCTACCTTGTGTTCAGCAATCGAGTGACGTCGTTCCATAAAAGCGCTCCTACTTCACAATTTTCTTAGCGAGTGGGAGTTGCTTGCCACATTGATATGATGAGAGCATATATTGTATCATTAATCAAATTTCACGCATTTAAAGCTGTCTATTCAGAAAATATTGTCAATTCTGTACTAACATAAAGACTGAACATTCCCTTGAAAATTTCTTTATTCAGAAAATCAGAAAAGAGTCAATTTTGAACGGACAGAAACATTCATTACCTATCTTTTTCACTTGATTTCCTCATTGTTGGCGGCTAATCCTTTCAGGTTCGAATAATTCGAAAGAAATGTTTTATTGATCGTGTTATTTGCCTCGTCAAGCATAAATTAAATTTGGCGGTTGTTGGGTGTGGATAATCAAGATGATGTGCATGATAATGATTGGAGATTAAGTTAACACAAACAGATAACTAATGGTGGGAACTTGAGTGCTTAATTTGGACAGATGTCAAGAAGTGAGTGGATGAGGGAGGTGAGATGAGGTGAGAGTGGAGCTGGACGGTGATGGTGGCGACTGGCACTTTTTATTTTCCTACTCCCAACCTCCTATGATTGATGATGTTGATGATTGTGAAAGTGGGAAATGTAGCACATTTTATTTGGTGGTCGGTTCTGTTGATATGACCTGTCGTTGGATTGTTTTTTATGCCAGTATGTTTCTGTTAAGAGTTCATTTATTTCAGGCGAGTAAACGTCTTTCTGATCTGTGTCATAATTATACTATCGTCAGACTCACAGTATAGTTAACCGGTTTCGAGATGCAATGCCGCGACTCTGAGCTTTCTCAAACGGACAACTATGAACGTGAGCACCATGCCTTGCGAAGAATTCTGATATTGTCGATGTCTAACTATACTTTCAAAATAAAAAAGAAATAACAAGTTTTTACATAAACTTTTAAATACTTTACCACTAGAGCATCTATAGTTAAGAAGGACACTGTATTTAAAGTAAACATGTTTAAAGACAGAATAACCAAAGAGCCACTCTATGTAATGACACCTGTCAGCCCAACAACCACATTTTTAACATTTTATAACGCTGTTACAGTAATTTGGTTTCAATAAGTATAAACACCATTAGCAGATAGTACTCCATAAAGATAAGGACTTTTGACATATGAAACACTTCCAAGTCTTCCATGTTTTATAAGCCCGTTAACAGTGCAATAATGTATATTAGGATAGTAAAAAATAATCCCATGTATTAATTTTAGTGACATCGATACATGCACAATCTGAGTAGATACATAATTACATACAGTATTAATTTCGCTGTCAGTAAAAGTAATGCTACTACATACTCTCTCCGTTCTTTGGTATTATTCAAAAGATTATTCGAATATTATTTTGGCCTAACGATTTGATTAACAAAACAAAACAATAATTTGATAATTTTTTTGTGGTATTGTAGCGCAAAGTCTACTCTACGACACCATGAAAAGATTAACAAATTCTTGCATCGTTTTACTAACAAAGTTTTTAAAAAAATTATTTGGGTCATAATAATACTGATAATAATTATAATCCAAAATGGGCGGCAGAAAACTAGTAATGAACTTAATTATCAGTTGGACCCTCCAACCTTATACATCCTCTCCATAAATACCCATCATCCACAACTCCATTCCAAACAACACCCCATCACTACTAAAACATCACTTCACTCCCCCTCTCTATTTGGAGCAAAAATGGCCAAGGACATTGAGGTCGGCGGCGAGTTCACGGCGAAGGACTATGAAGACCCTCCACCGGCGCCCTTCATTGGCACGGAGGAGCTCACCAAGTGGTCCTTCTACAGAGCGGTAATCGCCGAGTTTGTTGCAACCTTGTTGTTCCTCTATATCACAGTGTTGACTGTGATTGGTTACAAGAGCCAGACTGATCCTGCCTCCAACGCTGACGGATGTGGCGGCGTTGGAATCCTCGGGATAGCTTGGGCCTTCGGCGGCATGATCTTCGTCCTCGTTTACTGCACCGCCGGTATCTCTGGTTAGTGTTCCCACTTCCACTCTGGTCAAGACAGTACTCCTGTTTCATAGTACTGTCTTTCATTTCTTAAAATAGATGTCCCAAAACGAGTGTCCTACAACGTTATATAACATTTTTGAACTATTAATGAAATATTACAGGAGGTCATATCAACCCGGCTGTGACCCTGGGGCTGTTTCTAGCCAGGAAGGTGTCTCTAATCCGAACCATCTTCTACATAGTGGCTCAGAGCTTAGGAGCCATCTGTGGTTGTGGTCTAGTGAAAGCCTTCCAGAAATCATACTATGACAGGTACGGTGGTGGAGCCAATGAACTTGCTTCCGGTTACAGCACCGGCACCGGATTGGCAGCTGAGATCATCGGTACATTTGTTCTAGTTTACACCGTCTTCTCCGCCACTGACCCCAAGAGAAACGCCAGAGACTCCCACGTCCCCGTATGTTGCTATAATTTCTTAAAATATTACTCCATTATTTGTGAAGAAGACGATATTTTATTTTTAACAAAATTTCATTATAAAAAATGAAGGTATTGGCTCCATTGCCAATTGGGTTTGCGGTGTTCATGGTTCACTTGGCCACCATCCCCATCACCGGCACAGGCATTAACCCTGCCAGGAGTTTTGGTGCTGCTGTCATCTATGGCCAAGAAAAAGCATGGGATGATCAGGTAATTATTATAAATAAATTTTGATTTTAGTATGTGAATAAATATCCAATGTGCAGTTGTTAAGAAATTGTTGTTGTTTTTAATGGATGCAGTGGATCTTCTGGGTTGGACCATTCATTGGAGCCGCGATAGCTGCATTTTATCACCAGTTTGTACTGAGAGCTGCTGCTGTTAAGGCTCTGGGCTCCTTCAAGAGCAGCGCGTGATCGGCGGAGTCTGGGGAACTACAGCTTTCAACTAGTCCAAGAAGTTTAATCAATTACATGTTGCAAAGAGGAGATTAGGGATTTGGTGAATTTGTATATATGCAATTGTGTCAATGGTGTTGCTTGTTTTTAACCTGTTTTCTTCGCTTATAAAAGTGATGTTCCAGTCTTTTTTGGTTATGAATAATACTGAACAAACTTGTACAAGAAGTGCCAAGAACAGAGTTTTCAAATACTATGGTATTGTACTCTTTTTTAAACAGAGTTTTTAATAGCTCAGGGTCTGTCCTTATCACATAACATTGACATCCTTGAAAACAGCCTTAAAAAATAGTACAATGCTATTCTGTTACAGGCGGAGATCCCGTGGAAGCAGAAAGCTAGAATTAACTATCATAAGTTTGAGATAGAAATACTCATTTCTTCCATGTCCCCACTATTAACAGAAGAAAAAAGAAGTTGATTATGCTTAAGAACACACTAGTGGGGAGTATGTCTGTGACAATCCTGCTCTTAAGCTAATATGTGGGTGATCACTTCTTTAACTTGCATGCTGTTAAGGGTTGCTTACAAGAATTACCCTATAATGTTGCCTCTCTCAATGACTACCAATAAAGATTGATGGGGGATCACATAACTTTGGATGAGATCATGCAGGCCATTAAATGGGATTAATGGGAACAAATGTCCAGGTCTTGATGGCTACAATGCCAAAATTTTATCATAAGAATTGGAATATTGTCAATCAGGACACCATTGGTTTTGTGTTTACTTGTTTCGCCAATTGCACTATGCCTAAAAGGGTTAATAGAACATTTTCTATGCTGATGACAATATCTTGTTTACTAAGACTACTATGAACAATGTCAACTGTGTTAAAGATGTGCTTATGGAGTTTGTGGTTAGGTCTTGTCTTAAAGTGAAGTTATCCCACTGCTAGAGAGCTTAGTCAACAGGCTGGGATTCAATTGACCAAAGATCTAGGCATGTACCTGGGCAAACCCATGACACACAAAATACCACTATGTCCCACATCTTCCTCCTCAATTTGACTTTTACCGCTATTCACTGTGTCACTTTGACTCGGTGAGTTTGATAGCAAGATGATACAATTTTTGGATAATTTTTTAATGGTGTTGTAGAGTAAAATTTGCTCTAGTAAAAAAATTATCAAAAAATCTCATCATTTTGCTATCAAAATCACCCATCCAAAGTGACCCAGATACGAGTCAAAAATTCAGGATGGGGAGGAAGAGGTAGGATGGAGTGGTAGTCAACAAGGGAACCTTTTGCCAATGTGATGGAAATCCAAGTCCCTCTCTATGGCTGGGATAGCTATTCTTATCAAGTCTGTCACTGCTTCCATCCCACAGTACATTATGCAAACTATGCAATTCCCTTCTAGTGTTTGTAATGAGTTGGATAAACTCAATATAAATTTCCTATGGGGGTCTACCAACACTGGTAAAAAAGTTCATTTACTCAACTGGGACAAAGTGTGTAAGACCAAAGGATGAAGGTGGGCTGGGTATCAAAATTATTAATCTTGCTCTGCTGAGTACATTAGGATTGAATGTTGCCAAAAAAGGGAAAGTTAACCTGTGTGAAAATCATTAGGAATAAGTACAAGTATGAGTCCATCCATTTATAAATGGGTCGGATGTGGGTATCAAGTTTCGGTCATAACGGATGTGGGTATCAAGTTTCGGTCATAACCTAATCTGAATTCGGATCACTCAGGATATCCGATGAAGCCTGACCCGATAAGATATGAAAGCGAGTTATTTTACTTAAATACCCCCACGGATGAAATGCAACTGCAAGTTAACATACTTTTGGAGGTTTGAGTTTTTCTAACCATGTAGTATAGAGTTTTTTAACTGTTCATCTTAAAAATAGAATTTATGAGTAATTATGAATCGGATCTGGATGTAGTGCCTGAAATCCATTCCGAATTCAATGAGAAGCCCGATGTATAAATATCTGGTTTTTGTTCAACTTGTTTAACTTGTTAAATCGATATTTGGATCGGATATGGATATATATTTGTAATCCAATTCAAGTATCTGACAAGAATATCGAATCGGATACGAATCATACCCACCATAGTTAGTTTCCGACACACATAATTAGCAATATTTGATCTGTATCCGACCCGTTTTCCTTTTCCACTGTAGAGGTCGAGGCAGATGGATTGATACCTTTAACCAATGTAGCTGAACACCTGAAGAACAGATACAATTTCTTTCTTAATTCTCTTTTCTTTTCTTCAGCTGAGTTGTATTTACCCAAGTTAAATACTATAAATGAGCTTCATATTCCCACACAACTGACTTAAAACCCAATGTAGTAGTTGGAGGTTTTGCTAAGATAATCTAAATGATGTTTTATGATAATGATTGGAGATTAAAGTTAACAATCAGTAGGTGATTATTTTGTGGAGCCGAGACGGGAACTGGAGGGATAAATTGGACAGATGGCAAGAGATGAGTGGTGAGGGAGGCGGATAAGGTAGAGTTGGAAATGGACGGTGATGGTGAGGTGGCATCGCATATTTCTTTTCTGATGGTCGGTCCTGATGATGATAACCTGTCATTGTTATTGTGATTATTCAGCTACCACATTTCACTTCCAAATGGTTAGTGAACTAGAAAAATAATAAAAATATAGCAATTTTCTGTAATTAGTGGGGTTACTCTGATTACATCTTAAAAGTGCTGGACAATGTTTCTGATAACCTTTTCTAATGTTGAAAATAGTTGTAGTTGATTGATTTCAAATAATGGGAGCTGATGAACCTGAAGCTTGGCTGAGTAATAAATAAGAGCGGTCCAAGCTGTTTCGTAAAGTCACGAGTTTAAACCTCCTAACTCATAAGTATGATGGATATCCCTTTTCCCCTCCCTCCCAAGTTAAGCGTCTGGGTTGATATGTCACACCTATGTATAGTGTGCTTTCGACTTGTTAAAAATATACTAGAATATTCTTTACTTTATGTAATATGTTCTTCGTATGGTGAGAAAGTAATACTAGTTCCGTTCCTTTTCTATGTCCTCACATGCTTTCTGAGAATTACTTTGATCCGGTGATTTGGTTAGCAAGACGGTGCGATAATTTGATAATTTTTTTAGTAGTAATATGAGAAAGGAATGTAGAGAGAAGTAAAGTAGAGTGTCAGTAACTTTCCGATAACAGAATATTCATTTTGGGATATCTATTTTAAGACACTCACAAATTAGAAGCAAATAAGTAAATTAAAATTTCAAAATATACAGCAAAATCTAGTGTTACATTTACTATATTGTCATTTATCTTGTGTGAAACTTTTATTGGAAAATGGAAAAGTAAAAGTATAAAAGAGATAAGGCAAGAAGTACCAAACTCAGTTAGAGTCCGTTTGGTACTATGCTTTTGCATTTTAGAACGCTCTTTATTTTATTTAAAAGTTGTATTTATGCGTTGGTTAAATTTTTATTTTTATGCTTTCTAAAAATTAGTTGCTTCCCCACCGTAACATTTAAAAAGAAGATGAGCAGTTCTTTTCTAGGACATATTTTTTGATAATCTATTGTTTAATATCACTATCCATTAATAAATATCAATAATTTTCTATTGTTATAGTACTATTTATTATCGTGTGTGATGTGGTCGCTTCAACACTAACAACAAGTTTAAAGCAGTAATTACCAAACATAAATGTCAACAATGTTTTTCCACAGCATGTTATATGCGGAGTTTATCAAACGCTTTTTGTGTAAATTTTCATAGTACTTTTTTCATCGTTCTTCTTACGTAGCAGCCTTTCAAAGCGTTGCAGCGTTACTAAACTAGCCCTAAAAACTGTTACGGACTTTCTGTTGTCTGAAACATGTGCTGACAGCCACCATCAAACTAGTCTTTTAAGCTAAAATGTTTTATTCATCTATGTGAATAACATGACACATAAAATGAGGTTGTTGTATGAAACTAGTAATGGGGCGGCATAGACAGGCTAGTAAAATTGATGGTAGGCCCTTCAACCTCATACCTGGCTCTCCATAAATACCACTCCACAACTCCATTCCAGACATCACTACCACACATCTCACTTCACTCCCTCTGCCTCTACAACATTACTACTACTTCCATCTCTAAATCAACCAGGGAAAATGTCCAAGGACGTTGAGGTTGGCCGCGAGTTCACGGAGAAGGACTACCAAGACCCACCACCGGCGCCCTTCATTGGCACGGAGGAGCTCACCAAGTGGTCCTTCTACAGGGCGGTAATCGCCGAGTTCGTTGCAACCTTATTGTTCCTCTATATTACAGTCTTGACTGTGATTGGTTACAAAAGCCAGACTGACCCCGCCACCAACGCCGACGGATGTGGCGGCGTTGGTATCCTCGGGATAGCTTGGGCCTTTGGCGGCATGATCTTCGTCCTCGTTTACTGCACTGCCGGTATCTCTGGTCAGTGTTCCCACTTCCACTCAAGACAGTACTCCTGTTTCGGAGCAGTGTCTTTCATTTCTTAAAATAGATGTCCCAAGATAAGTGTCCTAAAGCATTAAATAACTTTTTTGAACTATTAATAAATTACAGGAGGTCATATCAATCCGGCTGTGACCCTCGGGTTGTTCATAGCCAGGAAGGTGTCTCTGATCCGAACCATCTTCTACATAGTGGCTCAGAGCTTAGGAGCCATCTGTGGTTGTGGTCTGGTTAAAGCCTTCCAGAAATCATACTATGTGAGGTACGGTGGTGGGGCAAATGAACTTGCTTCCGGATACAGCACTGGCACCGGATTGGCAGCTGAGATTATCGGTACATTTGTTCTTGTTTACACTGTCTTCTCCGCCACTGACCCCAAGAGAAATGCCAGAGACTCCCATGTTCCCGTATGTTGCTATAATTTGTAGATATATTATTTTTTATGATGAAGACGATTTATATTTAACAAATTTCGTTATAAAAAATGAAGGTATTGGCTCCATTGCCAATTGGGTTTGCGGTGTTCATGGTTCACTTGGCAACCATCCCTATCACCGGCACAGGCATCAACCCTGCTAGGAGTTTCGGTGCTGCTGTTATCTACGGCCAAGAAAAGGCTTGGGATGATCAGGTACGACTAACTAGCTAACCACTTACACACCTACTTAATTTCTTCAGAAACTGAAAGTTACTGTATATCAAACTGCTTTTGTTATCGGAAAACAACTTTGCTGGTTGCAGAAGCATTCTCAAACTGGCCCTTAATTTCTTGAGATATAGAAAGTTGCCGCGATTTCATTTTTAATATTTTTAAATGTTTGTTTTTACTGTAGTGGATATTCTGGGTGGGACCATTCATCGGTGCAGCCATAGCCGCTATTTACCATCAGTTCGTACTGAGAGCTGCCGCAGTTAAAGCTCTGGGTTCCTTCAGGAGCAGCGCGTAATCTGGAAAAGGAGTCAAAGAACTTGAAATAATTCATGTCGCAAAGATGGGATGATTTGGGATCATGGCAAAGAAATCTGTATATAAGAATTGGTGTTGAGGGTGTTGTTGTTTTCTCCTTTCTCATCGTTTGTGTTGTTGTTTGTGGAGGCACTCGGTTTTTACTGCGCCTCAATTTGTTACAGTCTTCTCTATTTTCCCAGTTGTAATTTCTTTTGAGTATCGCAATGTTTCAATGATTCAATGTTAATATCAACTTTTTGTGTCACTTCAACTCGATTATTCAATTTGCAGACAGAAAGAACATTCTGCGGTATCACATTTGAATAATATGGTTGGTTAGCTAATTCAACTGACATATTTTAATTTCATTTCGTCAGGGCCTATTGGCTAGGCAGTTTTCAACATTATCTTGATGGTTTAAGAATTTGATCTCAACGATTTAAGAAATTTATCGCTGCAATCACACTTTACAGATAACTATTTAGGTTGACTTGTTTCACATTAGTTTAGAGTAATTATGAGAGTAGCTATATTCGTTTAATTTTCTAGGCCAGTTTGGAAATGGTGTGATGGTACAGGAAACTGTTGTGTGAAAAGCGCCGTGAGAAAACTTGTTGTTTAGTAAATATTATGTAAAAGTTACGGTGAAATATAAATACATACATCTAATGTTTGGTAAAGTTAACTGTGAACGTGCTGCGAGAGAGTAAAATAGCAAATATATATCATGTATCTATTCCGTAAAAATAAATATTAATTATTCACAAAAAAGTCAAGCTCTTATAGAAGAATCAATCAAAACGGATTTCAGAAAAGCATCTTCCACTTTCTTCCATCTTCCACTTTTATTAATTTGCGGAGTTAGGTTAGCGCTATCTCTTTGTGGTCCTCGAACCTATACTATACCCTCTTATGAAATAACTTGTTGACTATGCTTATTCCAATTCCCAACTGTTACTACCCATACGTTCAGATAAGTGTGAGTCCATACGATAGCCTTCTTGTTTCTGGTCTCTCTATCTGCGGTGGAGATTTATTTCGCTCTTTTTCCTGGAACACAACTGATCCAATATGTAGTTGCTAGATTGCAATTGTGCAATGGTTTTATATTTCAGAGTTTCAAAGATGTTTAGCAATTGTTTGAATTTTGCATCAGTGGTTTACATTTCCTATTTATACTTGGTTAATACCTTGAGGTTTTTTCTAGGATATCATGGTCTCTGTGTTTACTCTAGGCCATAGGAGCATCATCCATAGCATTGCATAATCCATGAACTAGTAGACAAATGAGTTTCAATATGAGGCTGTGCTTTCTTCATTCATCCCCACAAGAAGTTCCAATGCCACTCTTATTCTTTTCTGGCATCTCCTCCCTAACTACTACTGTGTAAGGTCTACCTAACCATGTTCTTATCTGAGTTGTAGAGAAAGACAAATAAAAGGCAACATAAGAATGGCTTCGTAGCAGTTGATGCCAAATTGCCAACTCAAAAAGGCATTTTGGTTGGTTTCAAAGTGGTGAAGAACATGGGGAGGCTATGAAAACTCATACATGATCATTCATGACTTGTCTTGCAATTTCATATACACCTGCTGCTTTCTATCAGTGCGATTTTTAGGCCTCACCTGCCATCTATGGGCTCACCATAACTTAGGAAAGAGTCTCAGAGTTTATTCATACCCCCATTGCCGCACCATAAAGTGCTTCTTGCAGTGGCGGACGCAGTTAGGCAAGTGGGAGCCAACTTATCAATAGAGGTACAGTCTATGTTTCACGGACTTGGGTGCGGGTATCGGATATGATATGGATCCGGAGATTGAATTCGCAAACTTGCTTAAAACTAGGATACGTGGACTTGGCTAAAAAGTATCCAACCTTTTGACACGGGTGCGAGGATATGGTAGAAACTAATTGTTTCTAACTATATTATTAAATGTCATACATGAGAATGCAGAAAATCAAGAAATGCAATTTGTTTAAGCAAGTTTAAGTGTATCTAACTCTAATATAGCTAAACTACAAGTACTATAATTTGTTTAGTGTATTTAAGGGCAAGGGATGCGCCCAAGTCTTTATCGGAACCACATGTCGCTTTAGTCAACGTGTCCTGTGAGATCCAGCCACATCCGCCACACATTCCATACCCACACCAGTGTCATATCGTATCGACATGGGTACGGCAGCGACTTAGAAGAGTCCGGATAACGTAGGGTACAGTAAAACCTACAAATTAATAACTCGATAAAATTAATAATTTATCCAGTCCCAACTTGAGACCAATACAAAATTAGACTCCAATCGATAAAATAAAAAGATTTTTTTTTGGAATGCCAGTGTATATATATTGGTCCCGACGAAACTATAAATTAATAATTACTAAAAGATTCAAAATTTAAGATAGTCTAGTAAAAAAATGAATCTATAATCACTTGTTTTTTGTTGAACTACAAATCTATATTGAGTTCATCTTTAAATATCTTAATTTTTCCTTGACGAAGGGCTAGTTTGGTAATGCTGTGGCGTTGTAGAAAGCTGCTGTGTAGAAAGCACTGTGAGAAAGTTGTTGTGAGAATCTACACAAAAAGTGATTAATAATCTCCGTATAAAATTTGCTGTGGAAAAGCACTTTTGACATTCTGTGTTTGGTAATTAGTGATCAACTTTTTGTTAATGTCAAAACGACCATTTCAGACATGATATAATAAATAGTACTACAGTAAAACCTCTATAAATTAATAATATTGGGACCGACACATTTTATTAATTTAGCGAGATATTATTATATCGATAAATTAATAATTTATTAATTTAAAGAGGTTTAACGTATGACTTTAAAATTGTCAAGTCCAATGAAGAGATTTGAAGATGAACTCTATATATTTTCAATTTTGAAATATTGTGGTACATCAAGTCTTTCATTTTTGCTTCCCTATTATAACACAAAATGGATTGAGGTATACTTTCTATTAGTCATACTTGCTAGTGTTTTCGTAGAGAACAACTTAATCCCTTATAGCAAATAAAATGCCACGTGCAACACATATGCTCAAAACTAGTAGTTACAAACCGTTATTATCAAGGGTGGAAGACAGTATGCTCAACACATATTCATCTTTAAATTAAATTTGAATGGTTTATTTTTCTTCACATGTAAGTGCAATGATGAGATTTAAAGATGAATTCAATATAGACTTGAAGTTCAACAAAAAAAACAAGTGAATATAGATTCATTTCTAACAAGACAATCTTAGAATATTTAGACTATTTTAGTGATTATTAATTTATAGTTTCGCTGGGACCAATATATGTACACTGGGATTTCAAAAAACTTATTATCTTATTATTTTATCAATTGTGGTCTAATTTTGTACTGGTCCCAAGTTGGGACTGGACAAATTATTAATTTATCGAAATTATTAATTTATCGAGTATTAATTTATAGAGGTTTTACTGTATTACAATAAAATATTATTAATATTTATTAATGAATAATGATGTCAAATGATAAATTAATCAAAAAGCATATCGTAGAAAGCGAACCCTCCCTGCTTTTCAAAAGCTGCAATGGGAAAGCAGTTGCTTTCGAGAAAACAGAAAAACAAAACTTTACCAAACATAAAAATACTGCTTTTGGATTCGAAAATCAACGTTCTAGAAAGCACATGCATTACCAAACGGGCTCTAACTTTCAAATTGAAAGTTTTGTCAACCCACTGCGATAAATCTTGTTGAGTGCGTCATTGGTGATCTCTTTAATATCCGCATAACAGTTTTCGTTGTTGATTGACATGGCTGATTTTGAACACCTTGTAGTTAATGAGCCATAGTTGACGTGATTAAAAAAAAATCAATGAACGCTTTGTAAGTGATCAATTTCTAAGTTCTAACCATGTTAGTGCGTTGGTACCCTTGACACATTCAATTAATTTGTGAATGTATTCATAGAATGTGCTTTGAATTTTGTTTTTGTAATTTATTTTTCATCTCTAGTTAATATACATTGTAACTAGTACACTGGAATTGGAAATTTAAAGGTCATATAAAACCTTTTTAAATTAATAAATTATGAATTTATCGATATAATAATATCTCACTAAATTAATAAAATACCCCGATCCCAACATTATTAATTTAAAGGGGTTTTACTGTAGTTTCTTTTTTTCCACAATGCTATCATACATATGTACACCTATTAATGTCTTTTCTAAAAAAATGTTACACTACTAGTTAATACTACTAGTAAGTACTAATTGAACAATGAGATTTTTTAAACAAATAACAACATTTTGTAATGAGAATATACATTACTTAAATGGGTAAAAGACAAAAACCACCCCTTGAGTATGGGGTATATACAAAAAAACCCTCGTGTTCGGGGATATACAAAGACCACCCCGTCAGCTAACGGTGAGTAACGGAAACTAACGGAGGGGCAAAAAGACTTATGTACCCTCAACTTCACAAAAAATTACACAGCTATAAAATCTTTTCTTCTCCCCACCCCTCATTTCTAACCCTAATAACATCCCCCTTTTCTCTTTCTCTCTCTCTACTCCTCTTCCTCTTCTGTTCTTCACCATCTCTTGCTTCACTCTCTGTTCTTCATCGCCGTCGTCATATTCCGACGTCTTCTCTGCTTCAATCGACGGCGGAGGATCACGAGCAGAGTACGGACCGGAGAGGGAGATCGTAACCCAGCCGACACATCTTCCTTCTCCGACTTCGATCTGGAAGTCGATTCAGAAGTTTTAGGGTGTTTGACGGCTTCGATCTGGAGGTTCAGAGGTTCGATTCACACCATTCTCCGATTCAGAGGTCGGGTCATTTGCAGAGGTTCGATTCAGAGCTTCGATTGGAGGTTCGATTCGGAATCTTCGATTCAGAGGTTCGATGGAGGTTGGGTCCCCTTCGTCGATGCCGTTGTCCCCATAGTCTCCATCTGAGAGAAATTGGTTCCTCTCTCTTTCGTAACTTCTCTTCTTCCTCTCACGGCACAACACCACTAGGCGGCTATTGGGTTTCACTGTTGTTGACTCACCAGTGTTAATGGCGAGGATGGATTGAATGGCGGCTATTGGTGGTTGAATCAACGACCTTTGTGGTCTCGGGTGGTTCTGGGTGTTGGACTGGCCATCAGGATTTGATAAAGGGCAAAGTTTGGTTATCGAATCAGGTGGGGTTGAACGAAATCAATGGAGTATGAAGAATCAGGGGTACAATTGGATTCATGGATATTCGACTTCCGAATATGTTGGTTTTCTTTGGTGGGTCTTTAATCGAAGTCTGAATGTGGTCATGGCGGCTCGATTGGCCTAAAATAACAGAGGTGAGCAGACAACATGGCTTGGTGTGTGTTTGAAGGGAAGAAGATGAATTTTATTTGAGATTTTTTTGTGGCGATGATTGTAGTAGTAGTAGTGGCAGAGATGGCGGTGATACCCTTTTTGTTGCTGTGTTTGGTGGTATATGTTGTTGGAATCTGGGTTTTTTAGGTGGCTGTGGCGGTGATGGCGGATAGTTGTGGCGGTGATTGTGGTAATGGCGGTTGGAGATTGCGGTGGCTGTGGCGGTACTGTGTAATGAGTGCAGGTTGTGGGGAAGGTGGTGGTGTAGTTGTTGTTGTTGGTGGTGGTGGTGGTGGTGGGGTAGTTGTTGTTGTGGTGGCGGTGGTTGTGGTTGTGGTGGTGGTGGGGGTGGTGGCCAAGAACACCTAGAACACCAAAAACAAGAAAAAAAATAAAACACAAAAACACAAATAAGGGCAAAATGGTCATTAAAAGGTCATATTGCACCCCCATACTTACTGATTGTAACAGAAGGGTGTTTTTTGTCTAACGTCCATCCACCGACAGGGATGGTTTTTGTCTCGACAGGGGTGGTCTTTGTATATCCCCGAACACGAGGGTTTTTTTGTATATAGCTCATACTCAAGGGGTGGTTTTTGTCTTACCCTACTTGAATTTGTAGTGGAATACTGTTAGTTTTAGAAACTTAAGGACCAAATTAAAAATAATTAATTTGAGGGGAGCCAAAATATAGTACCTAACTGAAAACATTCGTATTTTATAGCGGTACAAATGACGATATGGGACTTTGGAGGGGTGTTGTGGCCCCTGCCCGCCCCTTTATCCCCCACTGCGTGCCTGGCTCCTTGCATGCCACTTGCTGAGTGCACTTGTGATCCGTGCCCTCGGTGGATGGCGTGCAAGGCGTCATGCATGGCTTGATGTAGATTTATGGTGGCGTAGTCCCCTTAAACACTCCCAATGACGTGACTGTGTACAACTAGCCGCCTATACAGGTGACGGGGAAAAATTCTACGTAAAGTTAATAGTAGGACATTAATGCAAGAGTTTGGAATTAACCGGCATATTTGTGCAGTTAATAAGACCACTATTAAAATATTATGAATAAAGGGTGTGCGTGGAGTTTCTGAAAACTCTGTGTGTGTGTGTGTTTGGGGGGGGGGGGGGGGGGGGGGGGTTGCGACCTGCCTCCGCACCTGAATCCAGGGAACAATTCAAGAACCGCCGAAGGAGGCCGACAAGATTCTGGTGACCAGATTTTCAGAAGGTCAATTCGATTTGCCATAAGAGTTACACGGGTAAATCTCAGAGAGAGATGCTAAAATATACTTATGAATTGTATTCAACTGCAATCTAAAAATTAACAAGCTCAACCCACCTATGTACATGTACAACAATATCCGAAATGAATGGGAAAAATAAATCACAAAGAAAAAAGAATTGAAGATAAACACTGTGACCCCTTTTCTCACTACTCATCATCTGTTCTTTTTTAACCCGGTTAGGTATAAACATCAGAGGGTTTCGCTCTATACAAGTTTTACAACATAAGCAGTGGTGTAGGGAAGAGGGATTTGCGTAGAATTTGCACAAACCTATGGCGATCTGGAGGATGAATAACCCAGATCAATTAGAGATAATTACTTAAGGGACTCATTGTACTTGCAGTATTTGAGGCCTTGGAGAAAAAGCTTTGGCGAGAATGCCCCTGGTCGCCTATTTTAACATCCATGAGGTCGTCTACAAGCCCTGGCTGTGATATAGCGATGTTTGTAATGTCTATTGCCTCGGTTAGCATCCCAACCGCTGTAGACATTCCAGGCCGTCGTTTTGAGGTTTCTTGCACACACAACAGTCCTACCTTCATGAATCTGATGGCTTCTTCCTTCGGGAAGTTACCATTTAGGATGGGGTCCACAATTTCCAAAAGATCGTTGCTCTCGTACATTTCCCACACCTTCAGTCGCGCATTTTTTCACAATGGTAAGTCACAAGTTGAAAATAACTCTAAATTATAAAATTTAACATCATGTAAGTTTCATTTTTTTTTTAGCAGCGAAAGAATTCTACAACTGGTACAAGAAATGAACCTACTACTCTTACTACTACTTGGGGGAGTCTAACCCTTGATCTCACCACTTGGGCCAACGTTTGATATAGTAGGACACAAGGCCTTGGTTATATTGGAAACCTAGAATCGTCACAAACGATGCTCTTGATGATGGCCATCTAATTACTTATTAGGCCTTCAGTAAGAAGTCGTGAGGTTCACTAATCTTTGAGGAAAGCAATAAACAGATCTGTTGGTCAATGACGGTGGATGATGTTGTTGATCAAAAGTCAAGGTTACCAGCATAGCGTAACGGGACTGGGAACGCGGTACACAGTCTGATAGGACTGCAGTTCGCTGGGGGTAGGCTTCTTCGGCTCGATTAATTGGATCGAGATTCGCTTGTCGGGTTCGACGAGTAATTTTTAGAATTGTCGTGTAATAATTTACTCATCAGCATTCTCTAGTAAAATATCCATCTTTTTATCATGTAACATTTTATAGGGACTTCCATCATACATGAGAAAAGTCCGGGGTAAAGATCTGTGCAACATAGACCACTAACATGTTCCATCCTTCGAGAGGGAGAAGGCTGAAAATGGATGAGGTTGTTGCAGAAATGAAGAGAGAATATGACAAAAATGACGGGGGTCCACCTTAGCTGGCGACTATCATCACAACCACGACCTCACCCATTTCACTTCATTCCCTATCGCCGACTACACAGACCCCACACTGGACCACCAATCAACAGTTTCGTGACCAAATTACCACAATTACAGAGCTAGAACCATGGGTTTGAATTAGAGGTCAAGAACCCAAAATCGAAATCAAGGGTTCCTAGCACAAGGAAAGACCTAAATATTTCTGGGTTTCAACGCAAAACTTTCCAGGCATAACTATTCTAAGGGATTCGATCTGTTGGTATATCATGTGTGGCAGTTTGTCCCACATCGTGGACATGATGTCCATGGCTAATATAGTTTGATTTGGGCCTTAACTCATAAGGTTGACTTTTTGGGCAGGTGGGTGTCCCAAATATGGTGCTCCTCTCTCGCGGTGCTTAATCTCCAACACGATCCACATCTCTTTGAAGGTACAAGCTCGCCGCCGCTGGGCTTCCTGTTGGTGGTGTTCGTGAGGCCAAGAAGCTGTCGGTGGTGGTTTCTCAGGGAGTTCATTCCAATCAAGGGAAGATTCTGCTAGCGTTTCTTTCCTCTTTGATGTGGGTGATATGGATTGAAGTTGATTTGAATAACCAGAGCTTCATGGGTACCGATTGGATTGGGAAAATGAAGGTATTGAGGATTGGGTTTCAAGATTTTGGGGAGAGTTCCGGTTGGGTTCTGATTAAATTTGGCCGCTTTTTGCTCCTCTCTCACCCTTCAATTATCGTTTTCACTGGTGGCCAGGTGATGGCGGTGGCGGTGGCGGTGGCGGTGACGTGCCTGGTGGGTATGGACTATGGACTGGTTGGGAGGTAAAAGAGGGATATATTGAAGAGTGAAGAGTGGTCCAATATTTTTAGGATTGGTTCAAATAAAATATATTTATAAGTTGTTCGTTATTGATTTTTTTAAATAGGTATTATATTTAAAAAGAAAAACTAAAATGTTACATATTGCACATTTTTGCGGATGAAAACATGCCTCAAAACCACGGGTATGCTTTCTGGACCCGGTCAATACCACAGGCGCGCTTTTTGAATTTTGAAGGTCACCCTATTCATAAATATCTAAAATCCTTCTTCCTTAATCAAGAAGAAAAAATACCAAACAGTCAGACACTTAACCAGGCTTATCCACTGTTCCTGGTGGCAAGAAGGTTCGGATTTCCAAATCTTTAATGAAACAGTTGACCACCATCTTAAAGGTCCTACAATAGTAACTGCTGAATACAAGTTGTCAACTCATGCTCCCAAAACTAATCCACCCTATCCCTTCATCTATATCACTGTTCCTCATCAAGAATGCCACATGTCCATCATAAGCTTTCTCAATCAATTTAGTGGTCCCTAATCGATAAAGCCGACTCATTTGTTCCTGCTTCTGATCCCTAATGACCCGAGTACAGGTGTTGGACTCTCTAACTTCAGATGGGAAACCTAAAATTCTAGCTAACCATTGTTGGAGGCTTAGAAAGCCCCAAACTACTTGTTTGTAAAGCAGTTTAAGCAAACTAGTCAAAATAGACAAGGCCTGGTAGTATCATTAGTGAATGGGAGTAATTTATCATAAACCCCTTAAGTTCTGTTTTTAGTACCTATGCAAAAGACCTTTGCCTTCCAATTAATAAGTCTAGATCTAAGGCTAAGAGGATGAAAAAGTTTTGACATTCATAAATCACCAGCAATTTTTCTCGAAGACTCTGCATGTTTAATAATTTGACATGTCTGAATTTTGAACAATGTACTACGATGAAGAGAAAAGCCTACACAAGAATGAGATAAATGTGCATGCTTTTCACATGTTCGGTTGCTACAGAAGTATGAAATAACTTTGTTAGGAGTGAATCTTTGTAAGTGTATGTAGTTAATTTCATATACATTAGTAATGGTATTGGTATCGTATTGAAACATATGGAGGATTTAATCCTTCAGGATGTGTCGGCTTAGCAGCATCGTGCTATTGGGTGAATATTCCAGAGTTATAACATTTCTGAGTTAGTCACATCTGAACCTAATTCAATACTTTAGAATTACCAGTACTTATCTTGATCTCATTTAGTAATAACATATACCTGGAAAGAACTCATGAACAATATGTGCATAGTTTTCTATAGGGTGTTCGTGAACCACTTTGATCCTGAAGTCTCCTGGTTTTCAGAGAAGCCATGTAACTATAAGGCTATTTGCCTATGGGAGGGTGCCAAGGAGATAACATTATGGGAATGATTTTTAATTGATTTCAAGAGTAATGTATCTCGTTTTATCAACATAATCATTCGTCAAAGAAGTTAGGATGTAATTACCTTGTCAACAAGGAACTGCTCTCCCCTTTCCAAGTGGAAAGCCACTACAGGCCGCCCGGTTACAATTTCTAATAGTAGTACCCCGAAGCTATAAACATCCGACTTTCTGGATAAATGTCCACTAATGGCGTACTCTGGAGCAAGATACCCCCTGTGACATTCAAGAAACTCCATTTTCAATAACGAACAAACCTCCCAATAGAGATATATTTCATAATGTGTCAAACACAAGGGAATTCGCTACACTACTTACATTGTTCCGGCAACGCGAGTACTAATGTGAGAAGCGTTGTCCCTAAAAATCTTTGAAAGACCAAAATCTGCAACTTTAGGGGTAAAATCCCCATCAAGAAGAATATTGCTCCCTTTTATATCTCGGTGGATGATACGAGGCTCACTTTCTTCATGTAGATAAGTCAGTCCTCTCGCGACCCCTAATGCGACATCCCTTCTCCTTTCCCAACTGAATTTGACCCTCTTTTCATCTGCCCCTATCATTGAAACACAAGATCAATTAGTACACTTTTTCAGCCAATAATAGGAAGAATCGTCTTTTCATCATTTGTCCAATCAAGAAACTGAAATTTACCAAGAAATGTATGGGAGAGGCTATTGTTCTCTGCATAGTCATAAATCAAAAACCTTTGAGTTCCATTCACACAACACCCTCTTAGTGTGATGAGATTCTCATGTTTGATGTTGGACAAAGCAGCTAACTCAGATATGAACTCTCTCTCTCCTTTCATTGATTCCAGCTCAACAGCAAGCACTTTAATGGCCAACAAAGTTCCATCTCTGAGCTGACCCTTTATTACAGAGGAAAAACCCAGAAAAACCCAACTTCAATCTCTTCACAACAATGTCAAAAAATCTTTAAAAAAAAAAAAAAAAAAAAAAAAAAAAAAAAAAAAAGGCACCCAGAAACCCCAATTGGGAATATCTGCTGAAAACATGAAAAATACTACCTTTATGAAGATGGAGAAGAAAAAGTCACCTTGTAGACAGACCCAAAACCCCCATCACCGATCTTGTTTGATTGGCGAAAGCCTTGAGAAAGAGCCTTCAATTCATTGTAAGAGAACACGCGAAAACCCAGATCGATTTCTTGTCCTGAAACACAAAAAAAATGCTAGAAATTAATGGGTAATAAGGAGAGGTGATGAACATATTTCAAGCATACCAATTAGGGAATCGTCTGGTGAGGGTGAGAAGCAGTATGAGCAAGGGATTGTGAACTTCATGGTTGAGTTGTTAATTGAGCCGTTGAATGTTTGGGTTTGGAGATCATGTTTTCATGGGAATCAGACAGAGAGTTGGTGAGAAAGAGAGAGCTATGGGGACCCAAATCTCTGGGCTTTTGACTTTCTGATTAATTTTCTTCATATTTTTCCAAGAACCGTGTGCTCTGTAGCTAAGTCGTCGTTGAAGAAGAACGATTCATAGAAGAAGAGATGGAGAAAGAGAAAGGACATGACTGAAATGAAATAAGACCAAATCAATTGTGGTGCAAGTATAATTTACAATAGAACTTCTGATAGAAAACCCTCAAACAGTATCGCATCGCTCACATATAGACGTCTGTGCAGTTTGTAAAATTGTGACACTTATGCTAAAATGAACTAACAACTTAACTCCCGTTAAATAAATATGAAAAAAATGAAGAAAAAAATAATAAAATTGGAAGAGAGAAAAATGAAAAAGAAAAAATAAAAACACATGAGAAAAGACAACACAGTCAAAATACTAAAATGTCACTCACTTATCTAACGGAAGTTAACGGTGTGAGTCCATTTTGACTTTAGTGTCACAATTTTACAAACTGCGGAAATGATATGTGGTAAAACCAATACTGCACGTAGCTGAGTGTAAATGAGGCGAAACTCCGAGGGGGTTTCTGTCGAAAGTTTTTTGCAATATTACTAAACTCTATCTTCATCCCAATACCAATTGTGATGCAGGTACAATTTGCAATAGAACTTTTAACCGAAAACGACCCTGCATATAGGCTTTCCACTAAATTCTCTCGTTTTTAAGTTGAAAATTACAACAAGTGAATGATGTGTGTTCGGTAAACAGGATGCTGAAATCACTCATCATTTGTTGATCTATTGTCCTTCCCTCAAGCAAATTTGGAGGAAGTTTCCTGTAAATTTGTCTTTATCTCAATTCTCTTCTTTACAGGATTTTTTCATTTTTATTCTTCAACAACACTTACCCTTCTTCCTATGCTTATTGTTGGATTGGTGCATTCATGTGTGAAACTTGGTAGCAATGGAATGTCATGGTCTTTAAGGCCTCGTTTGGGTAGAGGAGGAGGGAGCATAAGATAAGTTATGCCCTCTCTTTTTTATCAAGTGTTTGGGTGCTGGATAAGAGAGAGGATAAGTTATGTTGCCTTATGCTGATGGAGCTTTTAATGAACAAATTTTATACCCCCAACATGGAGGTATAAGCTCGGATAAGAAAATATAACATATTATGATTTTAGTATGTTGACAAAAATACCCCCACAAACTATCTAATTTCCCACCCTTGTCCCCAAACCTTGTCAGCTATTACACCGTTTCACGTCCCTCCTTTATTTTGGAGGAGGCCTCATGGGTTTGATAACTATTATTTTGGGGTTGTATAACTATATTTGAGTATGTACGGTTGAGATAAATACGATGACATTTTACTGTGCTTGCTGAAATTTCGTCATTTTTTTTAGGAAATTGTTTATTGTAGGTTTTGTAAAACCATGCCAATATGTCAATAAGTACTATATAGTACTACCTCTGTTCTTCTTTAATGCATCGGTTTGACTTTTACCACTATTCACTAGGTCACTTTGACCCGGTGATTTGGGTAGCAAAATGATGCAGTTTTTTGATAAATCTGTTATAGTGTTGTAGAGTAAAAGTTGTTCTATAACACGGTGAAAAAAGGTAAAAAAATGCATCATTTTGCTATTCGAATCACCCGGTCAAAGTGACTCAAATACGAGTCAAAAAGTCGAATATGTGCCTTAGAGAAGAAACGGAGGTAGTAATTTATACTTCGTAATTTCTTATGACCATGTTGTATCCATGAATATTTGTTATGTATGCATTTTACTACAAGTTTATTTCGCGTATTATTACATTTTGTATATATTTTGACTATGTCACTATTGTGTAGAAAAAAAAGAGCATTAAAATATAAACATAAATAGTGATACATTTTGTATACATTTTTTCTCATCAATTTGAAACATCCAATCTTTTATCACAATAGCAGCATTGAGGGTATGCTAGTCATTTTGGCACATAACCTGCTTCATATCCTGCATCATATCCGACAGCACCCAAACACAGACAGCCAACATATCTTATCAGGGCTTATCAGACAGCATTCATATCATTACTCATATCCCATCATAAGCCTTATCCCTACATACCATATCCTCTACCCAAACGAGGCCTTAGTGATGGAAATAATGCTCAGTCACATATAAATACTTCAGAGATCATACTCACTATTGAATTATTGAAGAAGAAGATGAAGATTAAGAACAAAATGAAGAAGAAGATAATTCTTCTATCTTAGATTTGATCCAAGTCCTGCACCGAGTATTTGTGCTTGCTTACAGTTGAGGCAAGAGGAGACAGCCAATCATAGATTGACAAGTGTCTCTTCTGCATTGGTTCAAAACAAATGAAATAAAAATAAAATATATCTAAAACTCATTTCTATTTATTTAGATGAGTCCTCCAAGTATGCTGATATTCCAATATCCCCCCTCAAGTTGGAGAGGGGTGCTGCTGCTGCACAACTCCCAACTTGGCAATCAAATAATTGAACACATGTGCTGATAAAGGCTTTGTAAGGAAGTCTGCTAGTTGATCTTCACTGCTAACATGTTCCAGTTGAATCTTCAAGTCTTGAATCAGATCCCTGACCAAATGGCAATCCAAATCTATATGTTTTGTCTTCTCATGAAAAACTGGAATTTGATCCATATAGATAGCAAAATTGCTATCACAATATATAGTTGTGATTCCTGAGAGATTGACATGTAATTCAGAAAGAAGACAGTCCAGCCATTTGATCTCACAAGTAGTCATTGCTAAACTTCTATACTCTGCTTCTATTGAGCTTCTTGAAAACCACGTGTCGTTTCTTGGATTTCCATGAGATGAGAGATCTTCCAAGAAAAATCAAATATCCGCTAGTAGATCTTCTAGTGTCAATACACCCACCCCAATCAGAGTCTGTATATGATGTGATATGTAGGTCTGAATCAGCACTAAAGTACAGGCTTTGTCCTGGAGTTCTTTTGAGATATCTCAGTATATGATGTAGAGCCTTGAGGTGATTTTGTGTAGGTTGAGAAATGTATTGACTCAACTTATTGACTTAATAAGTCAAGTCTGATCTAGTATGACACAGCTATAGCAGATTACCAATAAGTTTTCTATAAAGAACACTTTCAATATCATCAAGAAAATCACTATTTGGTGCACTCAAGTGAATCTGTGCTATCATAGGGGAGGAGGCTGGCTTGCAGTTTGTGTACTGACTATCATGTAGATTAGAAAGTGCAAATTTCTGTTGATGTACAGCTATCCCAGAATTTGTCCTTGAGAATTCAAAGCCAATAAAATAATGTAGTGCACCAAGGTCTTTTAACTGAAACTTAGTGTTGAGAACATCTTTAAACTGAGTGGGATACTCCATGTTATTGCCTGCTAACAAGATATCATCCACATAGACAAGGAGTATTATGAGTGTAGAGAGTGACCTTTTATAGAAGAGAGTGGAATCACTTCTGCATTGTGTAAAACCCATGTGCAGAAGAGCACAAGAAAAGGTGTGAAACCATTTTCTTGAGGTCTGTTTCAGGCCATAAATGGCTTTCTCCAGTTTGCAAACTTTATATCCAGAAGTGGTGGTTATTGTGGAAGAGAGATCAGTATAGCCTTCAGGGAGTACCATGTATACTTATTCTGATAGATTTCCATGCAAGAAAGCATTGTCCACATCTAGCTGAAGAAGAAACCAGTTGTCGACCACTGCAAGTGCCAAAATGCATTTAAGTGTAGGTAACTTTGCCACTGGAGAAAAAGTTTCGGAGAAATCTATCCCTTACACTTGTGTGTAACCTTTTGCCACTAGTCTTGCCTGGTATCTTTCAATTTTGCCATCTGCTTTGGACTTGATCCTGTATACCCATTTGCAGCCTATGGGTTTGTGAGCATAAGGTAGAGAAGTGATCATCCATGTGAGATTCTTTTCCAAGGCAGCTATTTCTTATTTCATAGTTGTGATCCAAAATGGGTTTGTGGCAGCTTCCTTATAGGAGGTGGGTTCAGAAAATTGAGTGTAAGAACTCAAGTTAGAAAGTGGTTGAACAGACAGAAATGAAGTGATATCATAAGCGTAGGCATTAGCAGCTTTGTTTCTGGGTTTTGTAAGCACAAAATCTTTAAGATGACCAGGAAGCTTGACTGGTCTCTGTGATTGTCTTGTAAGTGTTGTAATGATGTTTCTGGGGATGGTTCTACGAGAGTGATGTACATATGAAGTGGGTGGTATGGAAGGTGGAGGTGATGATGGTGAGAACAGATCATCAAAAGAAGTGTCAGTTACCTCATTTGGAATTGGTATAGAAATAGGCGATGATTAATCTTTGAATGGAAATAAGCCTTCATGAAAAATGACATCTCTAGAAATAATGAATCTGCAATTGGTGAGATCATAAAGCTTAAAACATTTAATTCCATGCACATATCCCACAAAAACACATCTCACAGCCCTAGTATCAAACTTGGATCTGTCATGAGCAAGAGTGGATGCATAAGATAAACATCCAAAGACCTTAAACTGTGTATAATCTGTTTGTTGATGATGTAATAGTTCAAATGGAGATTTGTGTTGAAGCCTTGCAGAAGGAATTCTGTTAATAATATATGCTGCAGTGAGGACACAATCACCCCAGAATTGTGTAGGAATATTGCTCTGAAACTTGAGAGCCCTTGCAACTTCCAATAGATGTTGGTTTTTCCCCTCAACAACCGAGTTTTTTTGTGGAGTAGCCATACTACTAAATTCATGTAATATCCCTTTCTGGCCAAAAAATGTTTGAGATCAAGGTCTGGTGCTTGATCACTTCTTATTCTTTTTATGCAAGTATTGTACTAAGTTTGTACATAGGCATAAAATTGAGGTATCACTGTAAATGCCTATGACGTGGTCTTCAAGAGATAAATCCAGGTAGTTCTAGTGGCATCATCCACCAGAGTTAGGAAATACGTGTTTCCTCCATGTGTGAGCACTCTATAGGGTCCCCAAGTATCAATGTGAACCAGAATGAATGGTGATGTGCATATATGATTCAAATTGGAGAATTTGAGACTTTTTTGTTTAGCCAAAGGGCAAATCTGACAGCAGGAGCTTGGAGGAATAGATGAGAATTTAAGTTTTGAACTCAAAGTATTCAATTTCTTGTGTGAGATGTGGCCAAGTCTCATGTGCCATATATCTGCTTTGCTCAACTTTGGTGGTATGAGCATTTATGGATTGCAGTCACAGCGGCAAATGTGTTTCCTTGAATAAAATACATACCACCATTCTTGATTCCTTCTCCAAGAAGTATGTTATTCTTAGTATCTATGATACTACGTATATCAGCATTGCAGACAAAAACACAACCATGTGTTTTTGTTAATTGAGACATTGACATGAGGTTAAACTTGAAATCTGGAAAACAAATAACTCCTTGGAGAACAATTTTGTCACTAAGTTGTACTGAACCAATATGTGTTACCTGAACTTTTCTTCCATTTGGCAAATGAACATAACTGTCTTGAATTGGTTCAGCTGTGTGAAATAAAGAAAGCTGGGAGCACATGTGGGCAGTAGCTCCACTGTCTATTATCCAGAACTCTTGAGTACAATGATGTCCTTAAAGTGGATTGAAGTGAATATGTGCTAGTAAGTCCTACCATAAAGTGTGACATAGAATATGTCTTGTGATACTGCTGCATTGGCACTTCATAGCTCACATTAGACACAGAGGCATGATCCAAAGAGCTTACAGATCCTGCATCACTTTGTGTGCCTATTTTAACTCCTTGTAGTTGTGAGCTGATAAGAGAAGCTATCTGCTGACATTGTGCAGGGCTCAATTCAACATTGGAGTGTGACTTCTCTGTGTTGATATGCTCTGGTGGAGTTCCCACATTGTGTGCTTGAGGTTTAAAAGAAGACTTGTGCTTGAAATTGGGTGGATATCCATGTAATTTCCAGCACTTGCCCTTTGTATGACCAGTATTACCACAATGTGCACAAGTAAGTGTAGATTTGCTCTGCTTCTTGTAGTTGCTGGAATATGCAGCAGTGTGGTGATTAGGCATTGCAGCAGAAGGTGGTCCATAAACAGCATTGTTATTCCCATAATAATCACCAGCCAACATTGCAACATTATGAAATATATTAGGAGAAGAAGCACTAATTTCTAATTGGCATTCATGTTATAGTATCTTGGCAAAAACATGATTCATATGAGGAAGTGGATCCATCAACAAAATTTGTTCTCTAACTTGAGAGTATTGGTGTTTATACCCATGATAAACTGCATTATCTTGTCTTCTTCCACCATAAGAGTGTATGCATTCAAAGCATTACACTGACATGTTGGCAGGCATCTATAGTTGGAAAGCTCATCCCAGAGTGTTCTCATTTTTTTGTAGTAATTGGTTACATTCATTTCACCTTGCTTAAGAGCAGAAATTTTGCTAGAGAGCTGAAATATTCTAGGTTTGTTTCTTTGAGCAAACCACTCCTCAAGATCTATCCATATATCATGAGAAGTAGACATATAAACTACACTGCCAGCAATCTCCTTAGAAACAGAGTTTAAGAGCAAAGAAATTACCATGCTGTCACACCTGGTCCATAGATGAAAATTAGCAGCACCAGGTTCTGGGCAAGGCAAGGATCCATCAACAAAAACAAGCTTATGTTTCGCCATTAAAGAAACCTTCATGGCTCGTACCCATGGATAGTAATTCTCTCCAGTAAGTATCTGGCTTACTAATAAGTGTCTAGGGTTATCATCGGTTGATAAGAAATATGGGGATGATTGATCCAAACCCCTGAAATCCTGATTATGCAGAAATCCATCGAGTGCCATTGAATAAAAAATAGCTCAAATAAAGAGCAAATAGAAAATGGGAAATAAACCCAAAAATATTCGAATAACAGGATATGAATAGCTCAAATAAAGAGCGAAAATAGGAAATAAACCCAGAAATCTGCGAAGAACTGCAGACGATTTGCTCAAATAGAGAACGAACGATGGGAATTAGACCCAGAAGCAATCAAAACAACAGATCGTCCAGAGAATAATCAGATCGATAAACTCAAATAGAAAGTGAAATCGATCAATTATCAGAATCCGGAGAACCAGGCTCTGATACCATATTGAATTATTGAAGAAGAAGATGAAGATTAAGAACAAAATGAAGAAGAAGATAATTCTTCTCTCTTAGATTTGATCCAAGTCCTGCACCGAGTATTTGTGCTTGCTTACAGTTGAGGCAAGAGAAGACAGCCAATCATAGATTGACAAGTGTCTCTTCTGCATTGGTTCAATGAAAATGAAGTAAAATAAAATATATCTAAAACTTATTTCTATTTATTTAGATAGGTCCTCCAAGTATGTTGATATTCCAATACTCACATTGTACCACAAAACTATACATTTTGCTACTTCCATTCACCATGCTTGGGGCTTACATACGGCTACTGCTATTTTGCCACAGCATAAATTGTTTCTTCATAGTTCCATATATGGGGTCAAAGTTGTAGCTGCTCCAAGGCGATATTCCAACCAGTACTTAGGAAGCAAGTCACAAGCCAAGGTCTACGGATGGAATGTAATTCTGGATAGAAAGGAAATGTATCAAAGGACAGCTCAACCGTGATGCATGTCCTTCCATGGCTCGTGACTGAAATTCTCGAAGCACTATTGGACTAACATGGTTAAAATGTCAAGATATCAGACACGTAGATATCCATCCGACTAACAATTATCTTTTCCACCTATTGCAGAACTAGTCGCGGGAAATCACCAGCTTCTCATGTTGAGGAAGGATCAAGATCTGTTTAGAGAAAGTTGCTGCTGCTGTAGTGTCGAGTTGCTAAGTTAGCTAGCTTAGAATGCTTTCTTCTCCTTCTTTTGGTATTGCTACTGTTGACTAGCGGTGGCTCCATCTTTTGGCACCGTGTTTCCTTGGAGCATTCTGGTTTGTTAGTTTTGGTTCATGTCCTGCTGGCCAGATGTTTGCCTATGTTGATTTGCGATGCTTATCTTCATGTAACAACTTATCTTATCTACGTGATTTAATTATTATTTTTAGATTTGTAAAAAAAAATGAGAATAGAGATAGAAACTTGGGCGTTGAATGCTGCGAGGAGAGTAAATGAGGCCATGAAAGGATGGTGGGATGTGTCGGTTCTCAAGGAGCTTCTCGAAAATTGTCTAGAGTGGTGTAGCTTTCTAGAGGAGGTTCCTAATTATGAGAAGTATTCATTGGGACTAGCTCCACCACTATGTCATGTCTGCGTGGTGGGGCGCGCGCCCCACCACGCAGGCATGACACAATGGTGGGGCTTAGCCCCAATGAATACTTTCTCCCTAATTATCCAATCTATATTATATATAAAAGCTAGGAGGTGAGCAAATAATCACTCTCCATATGCCATTTGTCATCCACGTACATCACCCTCCATATGACATTTGTCATCCACATCATGGCATACATGTCACATGGTAGCCAATTAAAATGCTCCACATAATTCTATATAGATGAGTAGGATGTGTAGTGCAAAATAAAGTATTAATTTACATTAATTATCAAAATGGTAACTTATTGCATTGAAGTGTCAACATTCAAAGATAAAATTATAACTTATTTACATTAGAATAGAATGGGGAGAGTTAATTTAAGATACCTATTTTTTTCCTATTTTAGAGAAAAAAATGCTCCTTTTTTATACTTACACACGTTTAATGAATGCATTTATTTATAAATAAAAACATATTCATTTTATTCTTTAGCACGATAAGGAACAAATGACTATTTTATTAATGAGTATGGTTTAACTGAAATAAAATAGTCTTTTGAAATGAATCAATAACAAATGAAATCACTAAATTGGCACATATAGAATCGCTATCTTATTTCAATATGAAATTTGTACACTTAACAAAAGGTCCATTAATTAAATATAAAATGTGTTTGAAGTTAAAATAAGTTCCACCAAACATGCATCGAGAACAACTAAGATGTTACAAAATAGTGATTTTCCTTTGATATGATTTTGTTTAATAATATTAGAAATCTAAAATATATGTTTTGATCACACCACGACACTTCTCGCAAATTGGTTACTCCAAGCACCCACATTTATTTTGTATGTCATATGTTTGTACAATTCTAACAATTATAGAATTTCTCCATTAATTGTAGCTTGACATTGACTATAACTTTTTTTTTAACATAGCTATGTTGTTTACGGTATTATTTAAAAATAAAATTATTCATTTTGAATTAAATTAGAAGGGCGTGAGAGCGAGTTGGAACAACAACTTCTTTCTACTCGTAGAATATATTTTTCTTTCAACAAGACATATACATTTTATTTAATCGTAAAATAAGAAACAAAATATACAAAAGTTCACTGAGAGTATTGCCTCCAAATATTATTATGTTGAAATTTTATAAAAGCAAATCAAAATTTAGAAACCGCTTATTTTTTTGAAAATATATAAGAGAGGTAAATAGTGATTCTATGTGATTGTTCAAATAGTACACTTCACAGGAAGTGCCACAAATAAATATAAAATATTCTCAACGTTAAAACTTCATCTCACAGATTACTTAGCATGATCGATTGATTTAAACAAAACTTCAATTTACCTACAATACGAAACTAACTTTTACAAATTTAAGAACGAAAACTATAAAATATGTGGTAACTACACCATGACATTGCTTAAACGTAACCCACGACTCATTCAACACTTCCAAAATTAAATTTTTATGACTTGTTTCTTCAAGTTTAATTATTGAAATTGATAATATGTTTTTATAAATAAGAAAATGACTACTTAAAAGACATTTGTAAAGTTTGGCACTGGTTACTATTTTTTATACACATAGCTATGCCACTTATTGCATTATTTATATAAAAATGCACTACTTACCGAAAATTAAAAGAGAGTGGAGGAGATCATTTTAAAATAAAACATCTTTTCTATAATGTATTCGTTCTTAAAAGAATGTATTTAATTTTTTTACTATAGTAAGGAATAAATGGTTCTACTTATAGAGTGTGAATATGAAAATTGTTATTTTACAGGTACAGGATAAAAAATAAAATCTTCTTAACTGCTATATTTAAAATATCCGCAATTGAAAGTAACAAAAACATTTGAAAGATGCAGTAGTGGATAAATAGTTGTACCGATTGACTGACTTATTACACATCCCAAGAAGTGTAACACATAATACAAAATATATTCAATATTAAAAGTAAAATTCTAACCAAATATTTAGTGAGAACAATTATCATGTTACGAAATAATTACTTATGTTAAATATTTTTTTTCACAAACTTAACTATGAAAAATAAATAACTATTTTAATAGACAATTACTTATTTTGTAATAAACAACTTACTCAATATATCCAAATTAATTTTTATTTTTATTAATGAGTTAAATTAATTGCATTATTCTTATTATATGTAATAAATGGGCGATATAAAAATAAAAAGTAGGAAGGCCTTTGGAATTGGCTAATGAAGATATCTTAAAAGAATATCCAGAAGAAACTTACTTCTTTCAAATAAAGGAATATTGTTTTCATCAACTAACAAAAAAATTGTAAGAACAATTTTTGTTACAATCACTTAAATCTAGAAGGAAACCTATGCATTCATATTAATTGAAGGGTTCTCTCATGTTCCTTATTCACAATCATATTCAAATAAAATAGCGGTACTAAACTGAAAAAGAAATTGATTTGTATTATTTTCAATGTGGCAACACGGTCACTATTCAAGTTTACTTTTAACCACCATGATTTTGGAACAATAAGTGCATGAGACCCGCGCATAACGTGGGTTAACGACTAGTTCATTTTATTTTCAAGTGGGCCACAAATCACTTGATGGCTCGCTCAAACTTGGGTGCAGCAAGAACCCGTGTGGGTTAAGCAGGCCTTAGTTACATACGTAATTGGGCTTCAGAGCCTTAACAGTTGATCTTTAACACTACAATCTTTTTCTCAAAACGGTACAAAGAAATCTGGATACTGGTCTCTCTCTCTAGAAATCAAGGATTTCTTCAGATGAGAGTTTTTCTGGGTTCTAATACCCTTTAATCCGACTCCGGTTTCGGAATTGTGAGTCTTGGTTTGTGCTCTTTTTCTTTTTGTTTCTCCTTTCTATCGAGTGGTGTGGTGTGCTCCTTTCCCATCCTATTTTGCTCTGACTAATAGTAAGAGTGAAACGGGTTTTTGACTTAATCGATGGAGGACCAAAGAAGAGTTGCAGAACAGAGTGAAGAAACAGAGGTAGAGGTAGAAACCCTAGATCTGGAGGAAGATTTACAAACAGCTAGGGATGTCTCTAAGCAGGTATTGGTGGGGAAGATTCTCTCCCAACGAAACCTATCGGCGGCAACAGTAAAGAAAATCGTTAGAGGAGTCTGGAATCTGAAGGAGGACATTCAAGTTGAAGCCTGGGAGAGGAATAAATTCATTTTTCGATTCAAAGAGGAGATGGATTGTGAGAAAGTGATGAAGGGAGTACCATGGAATGTAGCCAACGATCTTTTGATCCTAAAAAAATGGCCGGCGAAAGCAGCTTTAAAGGAAATTGATTTCTCCCGCTGCCCTTTCTGGGTGCAGATCCACGGCCTCCCACCGGCGTTCAAGACGGAAAAAAATGCAAGAAAAATTTGCAAATCAGTAGGAGAGCTTATTGATATAGATGAGGAGACGATCGGGTCTAACCAGAGCTTTCCATATCTAAGATTTCAAGTCATGGTAGCGGTAGATAAACCGCTGCCTCAAGCGTTCTACTATATGAAAGATGGCCGGAGAATCAGACAGGGGTTTAGCTATGAACACATTGGTGATTACTGCTACGACTGTGGCCGGTTGGGTCATGTGGATAAGGACTGTAGATTCCTTAAACCAGAGAAAAGGGGTTGTAATAATTATGGCTTCTTTCTGAGATGTACGCCAAAAAAGGGGAGAGGACAGAAGCCGGCGTGGCTAACGCCGGAAACAGAGAAGATGATGAGAATCTGGGGTGAAATTCCGGCAATCTATGAAGATGAGTCACCGGTGAGTGGAAGCAACTCGGTGACTCAGCAGGCAGAAAACTCAGTGAGTCAACAAGCAGAGAATAATCCAAAAGATGCGATTGTAGTACGAAAGTGTGCTGGCAATGGCAGGCTGGCGATGAAAGGACATAGTACCGGGAATGGCACAGCCGAGATACGTGGAATAATACGCAATCTGTCCTTCTCTCCAACACAAATCTTTGAGGATAATGATGAATTAGAGGAAAGGACTCAGCAGCACGTGACATCAACGGAAGAGCTGGATTTCAACCCAACAACGCACATGGAAGAAGGACATTCTAGAAGAAGTAAGGTGGTAATTGCGGAGATTTCAAGTGACGGAGAAGAGGAAACGGTGCCGGAGACTCAACCAGAAAAGATGGTAAATTTTGAAAATTTACAAAGCTTAAAGGGTAAAGAGGTAATTGACCAGGAGAGGGTTAAACAAAAGGACACTTCTTTGGGCCTTTCTGAGAAGGGTGTGGGCTTGATAAATAATGAGACCAACCCACCTCTAAAACCGGCTCTTTTGAAAAGAAAGCCCATCATTAGGAGAAGAGAACGGGTAATCGGGTCGGATCAAACTGATTCGTTTCCAAATATGGAACCCAGCCAAAGGGTGGGAAACCCCTACACTGACATAGGTCTGTCTAGGGTTTTTGGGAAGATCATCTCTCTGAAGCGGAAAGGGGATGAGGAAATTGCAGATGGAGGATGGAGGAAAAAAGCAAGAGGTGGGTGTGGCAACAGCAACGACATTCAGAGACCTGTTGAATCGACTTTGGCCATGTCTCTTGAAGACCATAAATATGCGAGACTTGTCCATCAATCACAACAAGATCAGCAGAGGGAGACACGCGATCAAAATGGAAATTATAAGGTAACCATCAAACAGGTGGTTCAAGAGGTAAGTTTCTCTCCTCTATGTACTGAAGAAGATAGTGTTTATGCCAAATACATGGAAGAATTTGAGAGTTTGATGGGAATTGAAAGTGGGAAAAAGGTTGTGGTGGCTGACCTTCAACAGCCACAAGGTCCATGTTAGTGATCTCTTGGAACTGTCAGGGAGTTGGACGACCCCTGACAGTCCAGCAATTAAGAGGGATATGTAATACCCATCGTCCAAGCTTGGTGTTCTTAATGGAGACCAAGAATAAGAGACAAAAATTACAGGTGTTGCAAAGAAGGTTGAGATTTCCTCATAGTGTCTGTGTTGATCCGGAGGGTTTATCAGGAGGGCTCACACTGTGGTGGGTGCAGGATCTTACTGTCCAAGTGCTCTTTACTTCCAGAAACATGATAGCTATTACAGTAGAGGTAGAAGAGGGGAATACAGAAAACTGGATATTCATTTATGGTTGCCCAAGGTTGAGAGAAAGAAGGAAATTGTGGCAAGAAGTAACTCAAATCACAAGTAGCTGGAATGGAGCTTGGGCTTTATGTGGAGATCTCAATGAAATTGCCTCTCAAGAAGATGTGCAGGGAGGAGCCACAAATAAACAATGGAGAATGGCTAGCTTTACTCAACAAATGTCCTTGTGGGGAGTAATGGAACTTGAAGCAAAAGGTCTAGATTACACTTGGTCAAATAATAGAAGTGAAGGCAATGTAAGGGAACACTTGGATAGGGTTCTCACATCCCCAAGTTGGAGAATGCACCACCCAAAAGCCACACTCATACATGAAGTCATAATAGGATCAGACCATTGTCCCCTAGTGCTTGACACAAATCCAAAAGGCAACAACAGATCCTATAGATTCAAGTTTGAAGAAAGATGGATCTCACATCCAAATTTCAAGGCAGTGGTGGAAAAGAGTCTAGCAACAGAAGTAGAAGGCTCAGCCATGTTTAAATTACAAGTTAGTCTTCAAAATTGTAGAAAGGAGCTTAGCAAGTGGAGCAAAGATGAGTTTGGGAATTCACAAAAAAGAATCAGAGAGCTTCAAGCCCAGATCTTCTCAATCCAAAAGCTGCCTTTTAGAAGTGATCTTGAAGAACAACAAAAATTTCTAAAGCAGGAGCTCCAAAAAGAAAGGTTGAGAGAAGAGCAATACTGGCTCCAGAGATCTAGACTCCAATACTTCAAAGCTGGAGACCAAAATTCAAGATTCTTCTTTGCTTCCACAATACAAAGAAGAAACAGAAATGCTATTATCAGAATAAGAAATGAAGAAGGAGGGTGGAGCACTGAAGAGACTGAAATTGAAACAATTTTTAGAGATTATTTTATAAATCTTTTCAAAGAACAAACTTGGACAGATGATGGTTCAGTTTTGTCAGCTACTCCTACTCTAGTTACACCTCACATGAATGCACAGTTGTGTTCACATCCAAGTGGAAGAGAGATTAAAGCTGCTGTTTTTGCTCTTGGCCCAAGGAAAGCTCCTGGGGAAGATGGGCTGAATGGTCACTTCTATCAAGAGAATTGGGATTTGCTTGCAGAAAAAGTGGAAGCTGCCACAACTAGATTTTTCAACAATGGCTTCCTACTCAAATGCTGGAACAGAACTCAAGTGGCACTAATCCCAAAGGTGAAAATTCCACAAACCCCTGCTGACTTCAGGCCAATTAGCTTATGCAATTTCAACTACAAAATTCTAGCAAAAATTTTGGCAAATAAGCTAAAAACTATTCTTCCAAGTATTATTGATGTGTATCAAGCAGCCTTTGTGCCATCTAGACTGATCCAAGACAATGTGTTGGTAGCACAAGAGATGTTCCATTTTATTAAACACAAGAAATATGGAAAGAAAGGTTGTTTAGCTCTGAAGCTAGACTTGTCAAAAGCCTATGATAGAGTAAACTGGGAATTCTTGGAAGAGGTGATGAGGAAAATGGGGTTTTGCAGCAAATGGATTCATTGGATAAGTCAGTGTGTTACAACTGTGGAGACCTCAATCATGATCAATGGTAAAGCTTCAAAAGCCTTCAAACCACAAAGGGGTCTTAGACAAGGGGACCCCCTGTCCCCTTATCTATTTGTCCTAATTGCAGATGTTTTCTCAAGAATGCTCTCAAAAGCTCAAGCAGAAGGCCAAATCAAAGGGGTGAAGGTGGGAAGAAGCAGCTTTGCTTTAACTCATCTTTTATTTGCGGATGACTCCTTAATATTCCTTCAAGCTGAGGAGCAGGAAGTGGGGAATTTTTTCAAAATTATGAGAGCTTTTGGAGAAGCTTCAGGTATGGTGCTTAATGTGCAAAAAACAGAAGTGCTTTTCTCCCCTAATACCTCAACAGATTTTAAAAACTCCATGCTGCAGAATTTTGGTCTAAGAGAAATGAAAAATGAAGCAAAATACCTAGGGGTTCCAGCTTTGTGGGGGAAAACAAGATCTGAGGCTACAAACTTCATAACAGAAAGGGTGAAGGACAAACTACAAGGTTGGACAAGCCTATTACTGTCTCAAGGAGGAAAGGAAACCATTATAAAAGCAATAGCTCAAGCTATTCCAAATTATATTATGCAAATCTTCAAGCTCCCAAAAAAGCTTTGTGACAAGCTAAGTCAGTTAATTAGAAGGTACTGGTGGAGTGGAGACATCAGAAAGAGATCCATAAACTGGGTGGCTTGGGATACCATTCAACTTCAGAAATCAAGAGGAGGGCTGGGGTTTAGAGATTTCAACCTCTTCAACTCATCTTTGCTGGCTAAGCAGGGCTGGAGACTAATCAAAAACCCAAATTCCTTTTGTGCTCAATTCATGAAGAGTGTCCATTATAAAGATGGGACCTTTCTCAAAGCAAAAAAGGGCTCTCTTCCTAGCTGGTCTTGGACAAGTCTTTTAGAAGGCAGGAAGATCATAGAGAGAAACTGCAAATGGGTAGTCAATGATGGAAACACAGTGGAGGTGAAAGATTGCTTTGACAAGGCACAAAGTAGGTTGATTGCCCAACTCCCAAGTACACTCAAGACACAGAAGCTAAACAAGTGGATTAATCCCCAAACAAGGAGCTGGAGAGTAAGTGCTATAAAAAATCAGTTTCAAAGCAGGTGGCAGAAGTAATTTTGAGAAAAAATATTGCTCATTTTTCAAAAGAAGATGATGTTGTATGGCCTCATACAACAAAAGGAGAATTTACAGTAAAGTCAGGTTATTGGGTGGAGAGAAAGGATGAAGAGATTCACCACAAAGAAGGATCCTCTACACTGCTTTCTGAGAGAGATTGGAAAGAGTTTTGGGAACTAAAAGTACCTCTGAGAGTAAATCACTTTCACTGGAAGCTGTGGCATGAAGCAATAGCTACAAAGGAGGGTTTAGCTAAAAGAAAATGCTCCCCATCAAATCTGTGCCCTGTCTGCCAAAATGAAGTTGAAACAAGTGAACACTTACTCTTTCATTGCAGCTGGACTCACCCAACTTGGTTTGGTCTGGGGTGGAGAATAAATACTAATGTCCTCCCTACAAACTCCTATAAACAATGGCTACTAGCCCTTATGGAAGCTAAGAGAGAAGGTAAGTTTCCAGATTTATATGTGGAAAAACTTGTTATGGGTTGTTGGCACATTTGGAAAAACAGAAATGGGTTTTGTTTTGAAGGCATTACAGTTAATCCCCAGAAAGTGATACTCCAGTGTCAACAGGACCTCAGTTCAATTCTCACAATCACAGAAGAAACCAGGAAGGTCCTGAACTCAGGTGCAGAGCTGCACCCCCAGAACAAACAGACCTTAAATTGGTCAAAACCACCTCTCAATACTTTGAAAGCTAACAGTGATGCAAGCTGGAAGGTGGCAGATAATAAGGCAACAGTTGGCTGGGTGTTGAGAGATTCAGAAGGGAAAGTCATAACAGGACAATGTTTTAAAGTATATGCAACTTCTGCAGCAATGGCAGAAGCTATAGCAATCAGAGCAGCCTTGATTGGAACAATAGATTGCACTCTAGAGGTGGAGATTGAGAATGACTGTCAAGAAGTTATTGAAGCTATCAAAGAAGCCAAAGATCCTCCCTGGGATGCTAAGCAAATTATTGCAGATGTGAATTCTTATTTACAAATTAGGAATAGAAGTATTAGATGGATTCCTAGAACTTGTAACCAGGTAGTAGATTGGATAGTGAAAAATGGAGGTGATGGAGCTTTGGGGTGGAACTGGATGTACAACCCCCCAAAGGCTTTGGAAAATCTGTTAAAGAGGGATTGTAATGGGTCTGGCTAGTTTATAAAATTTATTTTGTTGGATCAAAAAAAAATCTTTTTCTCAAAACGAAAAAAGAATAATAGACTGTCTAGTGGAAAGCCCCATAAAGTGGAAGTTTGAAAATGAATTATCCCAAGAGGGCTAGCTTAGCAGCCCGCAACTTATTTAATGGGCCATAAGAAGTAGGTTTTTTGTTAGTCCAAGTCCATATAGAATTAACATATGTTTCTGATCTTTGTCTAGGTGATAATCACGTCTTTTGGTTCTTTTGCTAAATAAAAGGACTAGTTCGTAAAAAAAAAGTAAAGCCACAAGTATAGACGAGCCCTTAAAAATATATTTCTCACGCCTCCTACCAACACTTTTATGCCGGAACTCCCTATGTTTCAGAATCTATAAGCAGCAACTGTATCATTATGGAGCTCTCACGAGCACTAACCAACTATATCGTCCTTTTTTAGGGAATATGTCGTCTTTAATTTACGAACTCTAATTCATTAGTCGAGTGTTATTTCTTCTCATGAACTTTAGATTCAATAAAGAACCTTTCAACCACATACAGACAGAAATCACAAGAATCAATTAAAGACCTCTGAATTATGGTGAGTTCGATACGGGAATTTTGGGGCTTTTAATCGGCTTTTGACTCTTTATCTGCCTTGGAAGTTTTGGAGTGCCTGGTGTGGACTTTTTGGTGCCTTTTGGGTTTTGGATTTGGCTTTGAAGAAAAGTTCGGATTCATGAGCCATTATTAGACTTCTCCTACCATTATGCCAACATTTCTACTTACTTGTACTCACACAGATGCTATTATTACTATATACGAGAGTAAACATTGTAACCTTCATTGAATAATAAAATTGTCATGTCACATATTTTTAACAACGCCGACTATTTTCACTAAATATATGGAGTACATCTTTCTTCGTTGGCACTTTTACTATAGGCTTTTCTCATAACAACTAATTTATATCATATTATCAAAATGAATAATTCAAGTGAGTAGAGAGCGTACTGTAAAATGTCTTTGCTTGAACAACTCATTGCAATAATTCAGGAATACAGTAATTTCATCACCCAGACAATGCCATAATTGGTTTAGAGCCCATGAAAGCAATGGCCCTATAGTTTAATGTTCCTTTGTTCATACTATTTAGTCTGAGGGCTACATCGATCAATGTGGCATGGTGGTTTCAATTTGCCAAATTGGTTTGGTTGGTTGCTTTCATGGGCTCTAACACTTCTATGCCTAATGTCTCCCAACGACATTTTCGGCATTAGGTTAACAAGTTTTTTTAATGGGAAAAGGACATTATGGTTTTATCAACACACATGGGAGAAGATCAAGATACAAATGTGAAAATGAAAATTTTGACAATTCAATTTTTTTTTACAGTTTTGGTTCCTGAAAGTAGTTTTATCGTGTAACAACCCTATATTTAAACATACTTACTAAAAAAAGTATTTCTAATTAACACAAATTCAATATGGTTTTTTTTTGGATTTGCCTTAACCAGCCATTTAAAAGACAAATTTTGATATCAACATGCATAATGCATTGCAGACAAAGTGTGGATTGAACATGATCTCTTCACACAGGCTGGTAGCTACATAAACTGAAACAACCAAAACAAAGTCAACCACCTCTTCCAAATATTAAAGGGCCATCATATATATTGGATAATTATTTGAAGCAGCCATTACAATTAAATAAAAACAAACAGAAAATATATTGGAGTATTGTCACACTTGTCAAGTGCACGGAAATTTAAAATTTGTACGTACCACTTTTTAGTATTGACGGATATTTGTGTCATTGATAACAATAAATGTAAAATGTATTGACATATGGTAACTGTAACCTAAAATTTATTGTAACACGCTACGTTAAGATGATATAAACATAAAAGCAAACGTTAAATGAACTTGGAACAATTGTTTGAATTTTAAGTCTCCAATCTTCATGTGAAATTGGTAGTTGAGCTAACTAAGCCAGCAACTAGTCAACTACTGAAATTATTGAGAACATAACTCCAAGTCAACAACTAATCATCAAGTTATGGATCAGTGTTAAATAATCCAATTAAGATGACTAGATTGACAAACCATCCTCAGCTTGCTTCCGAAGCTGTAACTATCAACCCGACGTCTCCTCAATCCAAACAAATCTTGATAAATTAATGCTATTTCATTTTGTGTGTGAATAAACTCTAATACTGTGTGCTATACTGCTATCTGTTTGCATAATAGATCAAATAATAGCAATATGCAATAGGCTTGTTAATAAGCCGGATATGTCTATTATGCAAAATATCTTAGTCCACCTACAAAAAACCAATGACATGGGGGTAATTATTTGATTAAATGTAACATGTCTATTAGCAAATGACTAATCCCATACCCTTTGACTTTCTTGTGCTTTGAATATGGGGGAATGATGTCAATGAGGCAGATGACTATAACAACATGAACCATGATCTTCATATATCTGTCGAACTCCAAGTCAGGTTGTGGCATGAAAAATGGCTCAAAAAGTTTCCATAAAGTGAAAGATACCAATAATTGTGATCAATATTTGTATGCAGTTTTGATGGCACTGATTACCAATCCGTCCCAGCTCTTTCTTTCTATCTGACTTTTTTGACTCGTATCTGGGTCACTTTGACCGGGTGATTTGGATAGCAAAATAATACGATTTTTTTATAATTTTTTCACCATATTATAGAGCACCTTTTACTGTACAACACCATGAAAAAATTATCAAAAAATTACATCGGTTTGCTATTCAAATCACCGGGTCAAGGTGACCAAGTGAATAGTGACAAAAATTAAATTGGGAAGAAAGAGTTGAGACAGACTGGTAACACTGATGTCCATACTCATTAACACTGATGTCCCGAACCTTGTTGGAAATTATATTTGAGGGACGACCAAAACAAATATAATTAACCTACCCGATTAATTGGACTGAGGAAACTAATATTTTACTTTTCTGTCTAAGGGAGGTTCTATTCAGATCGAAGTTCTATTTTATGACCATGTTCAGAACAGCTCTAGCAATTATCATCATTTTATCCAGATTACATAGTACTAATGTTATCATAAAACAAGAAGGCGTAAGGACCCCCATTTTATCCAGATTACATAGTACTAATATTATCATAAAACAAGAAGGCTAACACCCAGTACTGATGTTGAGGAGATTAATTTTTTACGCTTGGCCATAAAATGAAAATGACGTATAATCCGATAGTCTATAGAGCTGTTAGGTACGTACTTCCCCAAAGAAACAAGAGAGTTGTTTAGGCATGCTTGGTGTTCGACGTTTCCCATTATTTTTCTCATCCTTGTCACACTTTTTAATTTCATATGAAAGCGGAAGCTCATAAATGTTTACTGATCAGACAAAAATACTAAAATATCACTCCATGAAATCAGAAAACAGACAAATCAATCTAACTCTAACTTGGAAACATGATAAGCATGAAGTAATAAATTAACGTGTAGAATAATTGAAATTTGAGGGACCTTAAACAGTGGTTTAGTAATATAACAAGTCATGTATTGAGATGGCTCTATTTGGTTTGCAGTAAAATGTTCTACGCGTAAAATATTTTGTGTGAAAAAGTTTTCTCTGCAATTATTTTATCATGTTTAGTTGACAGTTGTCAAAACAGTGGGCCGTGACGCTAGTGGCGGTGAAGGTAGGTGGCTGTGATGGGTCGTGATGGAGGTAGGTAGTAGTGGTGGTTATTTGTTGTTGAGGTGTTAGTATGAGTTGCCCTTATGGTCATTCATTCTCCCGAAAATGACTTACGGATTTGAAATGTGTAAATCATTTCACATCATTGATAGAAAACTTTTGACAAAAAAATATTTTATCTCCAACCAAACAACCCCAAAACACTAAAACAAGAAAATATTTTACCACGAGTCAAACGGAGCCAAAGTGTATATGAAAAATTACGGTAGGGGTGAACATAAAGACGGAAGGGATGGGTTGTAGATGACGATGAGATAGATTGGAGATGCTCTTACATGAGTATCGTTTTATCATGTCCATGTCTTAGATATAAATATAGACTAAGAAGATTAAAACCTAGTAAGGAAATGTTAAACTCTTACGGATATTGACAACTAATTAAAATTGAAAAGATTTGAAGTTTTGTCTAAAATTATGTCCAACGTTTTAGGCAAACTCCGCTCACATCCTCTTTTCCGCCTCCACCTTTGCCTTTACATTTCACCTCAGGGCCCACTTATTATATCATTCATTTTCACCTTCACTATACTATCGTCATCAACCGAATAACATACGTCACTCTTATTGCTAACAATTAATAACTTACATAATTAATTAATAACTAAAGTATTAATATAAGATAGCAAATAAATGAATAAATAAAGAGACATATTATATCAAAATTTATTAAAATTTACACAAAATAAAGTTTAAAATGTAAGATATCTTTGGAACCTATTAAAATGTTAAAAAATTGAGTCATTCATGATATTATGAATCTATATACTTACATATATATTATTAATATATATATATTTATTTATAAACTTCAATTAATTTAAAATATTATTAATATATATATATATATATATAAACTTCAATTAAAAACTATAAAAATCACCAACTTAATAGGGATCCCATTAGGAATTTTCCCCTTCTTTTTCACCCATTTCCACCCCCACAACTCACCTTCACCTTCACCTCCCCCTTTCCGTTCCCCTTCCATCGATTGGAGGCGACAACTCCCTTCCCCTTCCCCTTATAGTTGGAGATGCCTATAGAGTTATTGTTGTTTGCTTTACCATTCTAAATATTTTATGGCATTAATAAGTCTAGTACCATTTCCATGATCACACCTCGTTGTTTGTCAAAGATGCCATTTCAGTTCCACCCCGCACTGAAATAGAGATGTCAACTTTGGTGATAACTTTTTCCAAGAATCCACAAGAATATTCATGATATCATTTAGTAGCTTGTTATTATTTTTCTGTGCAAAACTTATTTTATGAGTTGGAAAATCAAGATCATAAACTAACATCCAACTTGTTAAGCTTGCACTAAAATATTTGCACTGATGTGAGACTACTTGTAGTAGAGATGAATTGAAATATTTAAGGTCAACGCTGATAAATAAGGTTATCCTTGAATGACATACGATCGAGTCTAATTATGGTTCAATTTCAATGATTATAAAATAGATACTAGACTCTTAAATGCGCACAAACTACTTTTTGCTCTTGTAGTGCATAAGATCATTAATTCAGTTTAACATCATTGCTGGTTTTTTAACTAGCAATAAAATTTCTCTCAAGAGACTTGTTCCTAGTACAATGTCAATGTTGCATTATCTGGGTCGCCGGTAAATTTTTAGTATTTTTTTGTTCATACTGTACTGTATCCATTCAGCCTCACTTGACTTTGCCCCTGCCTGTAATGAGCCTGGTATGAGTTATATTTGAGAGAGCGTCAAGATTGGCTCGAAAATTTGAGTTTGATTTTAGTTTGTCATGGTAGGAGATGACTTAATCGCCAAATATGCACATTACCTCACATTTTGCACATTCTTTAACTCAGAGAAACATTTTTTGAATTTCACTTCAAATTTTCAGCCAATGTCCAGCAGTACTTCCTGGACGAATATTTGTTTGTAAAAGAAGTGACCTCATAATATCACACGGTATATAAATTCAAGAGATAGAATAAATACACAAGTAAATAAATAAATAAACTCTATAGAAACATCACAAACTTAGGGCTCGTGGATTAATTTGGCCTTCTATGTTTTCCTGAAAAAGTAGTAGATATCATGTTCAATTTTATTAGATTTGGCTTGCCATATTTTAATACTACAAAACGTTGAAAAATGTGACACAACTTGTTTGTATTTAAATTCATTCATTGTTCTTTTTTTAGAAATTGTTTTTGTCGTCAAACGGGATTGAATCTGGGACCTCAGGTGGGGACTTCCAACGCTCTACCACCCTAACTGTTTTCTTTTTTTTGCCTAAAATAATTGATTCATTGTTTCGGTGGTAGATAACTGTTAGGCTACCTCTATTTTTCTTCATTTGACTTATCGTGTCGTTACTCTTCACACATTTTCGTCGGCCTTTTGATCAATTATTTTTGAGTGTTGTCATTCTCTTAAGATTGTTGTTCTTTTGTAAATTCTCAATGTTTCGAGCATGCCGCCCATTGGTGAGATGTAGGGACACTGGTAATTCACTAATAGATTACTACATCCCATGATTATTCATCAGTTCACTTTGATCTTTGATCGATTAATTTAGCTAACGATATAATACGAAAATGTGTTGATTTTTTTCATAATATTATACATCTTTCTTCATACTATAATATTATCAAAAAATTAAAAAATCTTGAACAGGAGGTAACAAATAAATGCAGTAATTGTATGACTCTGTTTTAGCCTTCACAGGAAAACTCTGCACCTGCCGCTTGACAACTAGAAATAGTCCAGGCCGTGCATCCCATGATTGTCCACCTCTCTCTCTCTCTCTCTCTCTCTCTCTCTCTCTCTCTCTCTCTCTGTGGTGTAACAATTTTAAGGAATCTCTCTCTGTGAAGAAGTGGGCCTCTCTGTTTCCCCCTCATATACTCAAACCTCTCATTGCACTCTGTTCACAGACTATGCCCACATCCTGTTCCATACAAGTACACAAAGAGATGTGAATAAAGATTTACTCTTCTATCTTCATATACAGAGAGAGATCAAGGAACAGATATAGAGAGAAAGAGACATGGTAGGTGATGAAAAGGAGTCTGTTCTTGATGATGGTGATGAAAGCTCTTCCTTTCCAAAGGTTCCTCCTTCCTCTCTCAAATCTAAATTGCATTGCTTCTGTTCTTGAATGTTCATAATCATTGCTTACCCAATATCGGATTCTGTCTTCTGTATCTGTGCCTAATAAGATTCTGGATTACTCCCCTCGTTGCAACCACTAGCAATAGCTTTGAAATTTGATCTTGATCTTGTCATGAATAAATAAATAGTGGACCTAGTTTTGGTATTTGTGCCTCAATTCTTAATTAGCTGATCTACTGTTTGAGTTCTCTTCCTAGGTTTTAGCTTTCCTAGGTGTTACCAAAGTCTAGGCCTTTGATTGGCTATGTACAAAAAAGTTACAGGGGAGTCTGATCCATGTAGCCGACTCTGGTCAAACTGGGAAAAATGGTATGTTGAGTTCAGGCTTTGATTAGCTTATCTCACTCACTTCTCATAAAATATATTAAACCTTTAGAAACTGAGGTTTTCGCCACGAATGTGTAGTCTTATGATTGAAATAGCATGATAAAACATACCCAAAATGCATCTATCCTTTGTAAGTCTACATAATTAGGCATCCATTTAGACCTCCTAATGTTTAATGGAGTCGATTTCAATCTGCAGGTTGGAGATACAAATGAAATAGTTGAAGAGCCGTCAACCGATCAACACAGGAGGAGGCAAAATCTCAACCTAGAGGTTCCCTCGCGAACATATATAGGCTCTCCAGAAGATTATGTGAGAATAAACATCCCCCAAACACCAAAGAGAGTAAATTTTTCGCCAATGCCAAGTCCCATTGATTCAAGGTACAATGATACCCCAAGTCCCATGTCAACTAGAGTCATGTCATCCATGAAAAACCTCCTTCCGAAGAAACTTAGCTTCAAGTCCCGCGATACAACTTCAGATATTGAGAAGGCTGCTATATTAGCTTTAGGGGATTCACCTTTACCTGAGCCAAGGGAGAAGCCTGCTATGCAGAGGACGCGGTCGTTCACAAAACTTTTTGGGCATAAATCTAGTTGGACTTCCTCTTTACCTGTTACACCGATCGCACACTCCAATCCAGGGTCTACTCATGGAGGGAGCATCGTCGATGATTATGCTGTAAGTATTTCACTATTTACCCCCAAATTACCTTTCAAAAAGGATATAAGCTGCTTTTACGATCACATGATTTCCTTGTTATCTTAATTTTCGCATAGTTTTTGATTCATGACAGTTTAACCTAAGAAGTACGGATACAGATACAGGTGTCAGATACGGATAAGGAAATGGACATGGGATACGTAATTTTCTAAAAAAATAAGGATACAGACACGACGGGAATACGTCAACAATATATAGATATATATATATATTTGAATTTATATACTAATAGATGACAAATATGGTTCCAACTTCTTTAATATTTTGAGGTTAAATATATCACAGAAAAGCATAGATCAAGCATAAGAATGAGAAAAGAAAGAAGAGTAGCTTCCATGAGTTTGAGTTTGACAAATTGTGTATGCGAAACCCCTCGAAGTTGTTGCATGTGAGAACTTGAAACCTCGAAAAGTTCAAAAGGACAACCTTTTAATATATTGATCCTCCAATTAGTCATACGCTATATTTTATCTGTTTTGGCGCTATATAATATTTGTTGTAGCTTATTTATATTATTAGCATTTGAAGTTATAATATTTCTAAAAGAAACTCGTGTGAAAGTCTAATAAATACTAAAGGGGCAATCGCCGTATCTCGTTAAGTGTCGTTGATGTGTCCCCTTAAGTGTCCCCCAAGTGTCTAGTCTAATAAAATTCTCTAACATACTCGAACATGTTGCTTGGAATGTCTGACACGTATTTCCATACGAGTGCCAGAGTGTCTCAAGTGTCCGACAAGGATACCGAGTATAACCAAACGTGTCCATAATATCAGCTAACTTTTTGGCTTCCAGAGATACGGAATCTCTCCGCAACTGAGTCGATCGCGCTCTGTCCCCGCGTTGAATAAAGATGGAACGGCAAGGAAGAACAACACATCAAGTAGTGGATTCCATGTCGTCCCTACTCCTTCGCCAGCGAAGAAAGGAATTCTTGCAACATTAACCAGAAACCCAACAAAACAAGATGGTAAATCATCACCTAAAACACTACTTCTGATATACAATGTAAAAAGGATGTTTTCGGAAAACCATGGAAAAACCCTGCTAACCTTTGCCTTAAAGGTCTTATGGTTCAGATGGAAGAGAAAATGCCGGTGAAGATGTTCCTGAAGAAGAAGCTGTCTGTAGGATCTGCTTCGTGGAACTTTCAGAAGGCGGTAACACTCTCAAGATGGAATGCAGCTGCAAAGGTGAACTTGCATTTGCACACCAAGAATGCGCTGTGAAATGGTTCAGCATCAAAGGTAACAAAAAATGCGATGTTTGCAAGCAAGAGGTTATGAACCTACCTGTCACACTTTTACGCCTCCAAAGTGGTCGTGCTTCTAATATGCCTGGATATAGAGCTCGGCAATCTGATATGATCCACCTGAGGTAAAGAAAAAAGTGTTTTTTTCTTGTAACGTTTCTGGTTTACATTTATTTGAAAAATCTGAAAATGTGGTTCTTGTGTGATTAGGGTTTGGGAAGATGTTCCAGTGCTAGTTATAGTTAGCATGCTTGCTTACTTCTGTTTCCTAGAGCAGCTTCTGGTAAGTTCAATGACTTGTTTATATTATTCCCAGTTGAAGATGAAAAACATCCTATTGTTCTAATACGTAGCTTCTCGATCTTTCAGGTTAGGAAGATGGGATCTAGTGCAGTCGCGATATCCTTGCCATTTGCCTGCATATTGGGCCTCCTTGCATCAATGACCTCTACAACTATGGGTATCACAGTAATCTTATTGTATTATTCTTCCTCGGTTTCACCAGGATCTTCGCAGTTTGATCCATATCCATGTCACTTTGACCCAGTGAATAGTAGAAAAAGTCAACTCGGAAATTTCTGCTGAAACAGAGGTAGTAGTAGTCTTAAAATAAACTTACAGGATTATAGTAGTCTACAGCATTACAGTACTCTTACCAAGACTATAAACTGCCAAAATCTTATGTATTACGGCACTCCAACAACGATCTTACAGTGTATTATTACTATACTCTTACCAAAATCTTACACTATTACTACAGTACCAAAATGTACCTCAATGTTTTCAGTTACGTGACATTTATACACGTACGATTTCCCTCCAAACTTATTTTCTTTTGTGTTTTTTGTGTTTAGTGAGGAGAAAGTATACATGGCTCTATGCGACGGTTCAGTTTATAGTGGTGGTACTCGCCGCTCACATATTCTATTCACTGGTAAGTGTTACTTCGCGCAATATATTTATATTTGTGAAATGGAACGAGTTGGATTCCAGGGTCTAATCTTTGTGGGTTTTTTTCATGTCTCTCTCTGTGTGCAACAGCTTCATGTACAGGCTGTTTTAGCGGTTGTTCTTGCGACGATTGCTGGGTTTGGAGGCATGATGATTGGGACTTGTATTCTTCTGGAGTTGATCAAATTGAGGGAAATGTGGCGTGGTCGGTTGACAAATCCACAGCAGGCAATAGTACAGCCGCCTCCGGCAGCTGAACCTGCCAGAGTAGCTGAAGCAAGTCCTCAGGTGGGGGAGTCCAGAACTGAGCAGGCACGAACCAATGAAGGCATTGCTACAATTTGAAGTTTTGAGTAAATTTTCATCTTTTGTAAAGTTGAGGCGACGAATAATACCATGTTGTGTTCATAAGGATTGTTGTTATATATAGGTTTTCTCCAGCAGAGAAATATTTATAACATTTTATCATATCATACTTTACTCATCAGTGAAGTCCATTATCGGACGTTTTGATCGAACTGGGTGACTATTGGTTCCAAAAACGATTTTGATAGATTGGCCTGGAATTAGATTAGAACAATTTGGAGTTCGCGTGATGCACAGATTCATCAGTCACGTGCCTTCATTGTAAAACAGAACTTTTAGCTAGGGAACATAGTATGGCTAGCGCGTAAACCCTCTAAAGAAAAGAAGAAGGTTATCACTAAGGCACCCGTGATGGCCGGCGTGTAGACCCTGTGAGGATCAAGTCAGGGATGAGATAAACTAGGGATGACAATGCAATCCGGTCTGTTCCGATCCGAGTGATTGATCCGAACGGACAGAGTTCGAATCCAGTTCAATTAAAAACGAATTGGGTATGATTTATGAAAGCAAAACCCAAACGGATTCAGATCTGGATTAGAGTGCATATCCTTCCAAGTGTTACCTTTATGTACTACATAAAATACTCCCAAAGTGTAACATTTAGTTACGAATATACATATATTAACTTATTCACATCCACAGTTCCAATAACCCTATAACTCTAGCCTCCCTCTCTTCTTTCTCTATAACCATGTCGCGCCTTTCTATTCTCCCAACCTTATTTTTATGTTTTTTTTTTGTATTGCTTCGTTTTTCGGGTTCCTCTAGAATCCGAAACAGGTCCAGTCCAAATCCGATCCAATTTGTGCATTCAGATTTTCAGATCTGCAATGGCTTAGATAGTTTAGATCCGATTACGATCTGACCAAATCTAGATTGAATCTGAATATCCCCATCATGCTCATATACGAATATGGATATAAATGGATTCAATCCGAATCTGTTGCCATCCCTAGATAAAATCAAATTGACACAGTAAAAGCTTATCACCAGTAGCTACCAATACGAAAAAACAGGAAAAACAAAAACAAAACCCCAATTCATCACAACATTTGCAACAAGCACTTTTATTGATATCAAAATTCTCAAGGATTTACCATCAGTTACACAAGTACTAGTTTCATAATTACAATGCAGAAAAGGGTGGGTAGTATCTCCCAGTCACTTCTGTGACCGATATCACAGCGCTTATTTGCATCCTTCTCATGTAAAATTAACACTGTTGTTAGACTGTATGCAAGCTTCCCCGCTTATAAAACAAGCGAAACCCGGCAAAAATAGGAATTTGCTCAAAAACATCATGTAAGACCACAAACCTTGGTCAGTGTTTGAAATCAGAATTGCCAACTTTTCTTGATTCTATATTGCTGCTGATCGAGACGGGGTCCGCGCTGTTACGCTGGCTTTCAGGCTTTGCCCAGACCTTGACGTGCCCGTCCCTGCAAGCAGTCAGGACAGAGTCCTGAGTAAACACCAAACCCGAGAGAGACTCGGTATGAACACGGTGGGCAACCAGTGGGGAGAGTTTTGGAACATCTCGCATGCTTGGGGCAGGTTGTAGGGTACCAATTGGGCTGGCACTGGCAGTGTCCCAGTGAGATGACTGACTTGCGGCACTAAAAGTGGGGGACCCACCAGGAGCGCGGCGTAGAGGCACGGCAATCTCGTCCATTGCCAAGTCCCACAATAGCAACTGGGTATCCTGCAAATCAAGTTTTAACTGAGTACGCATATGAGCATGAGAATATCACAGGTATCCGAAGTGCACAAACCAGATGTTCTGAGACAGAATTGTTCTCATCTGGACAAGCTGTTCTGAAACGCTCAGACCAAAACTAAATCTGAACTTTTTTTTCATACGAAGTCTCAGATTTTTCTATACATGCAAAGTTGAAATTTGAGCTTATCTAATGGAGATTGTATGTATGTATAGCCCCACATCGTTTTAAGCAATATGATGAATGCTAAGCTGTGGTTGTTTACACAGAGAAAATGATGACCTTAACACGTTTTTCATGGTTTCATCATGAAAAGCAGGTCTTCAACTAGTGACTATCAATCAACCATGACTGCAATCACCACATACCAAATATGGTAGCACGTACTGAAGGCAATTTTCAGATAATGACGAGAACGCTTCTGTAGATACTCATTTTCAAGGACAGACTAACACATTTAACAGAAGTCAAACCAACAAATTCACATATTAAACCTTTCAAGGGATAATCATCCAAGTAGTTTAAGCTTGAAATTAAGGAACCACAATCCACCGGGGGGTTTTAGATGCAGCTTGTAGTAACACATAACACTAATCCATGACATTGTCATATCGTCCATGGGTAACATAGGTTACAAACCTTAACTTGCTCCCAAAGCCAAGCCCAACACGAACTAGGAAAGCCCAAGGACAGCTAACCCTAGCCGCCACTACCCTAGCTGCCAAACCCTAGCCGCCAAACCCAATTCAATGCTAGGGTTTTGATCACCCAACAGTTGAGGCTTTGGCTCATGTTATGTGCCATCTTCAGAGATGTAGAAAGATTTCCGAGTGACGCAATGTGTTCAGCCTCTGAAATTCTATCGATTTTTGAGATCTCTGATCTAGTAAGATGGCATGTGCTATGCATCCCTCCAACTAATTGTTGGAGGTGCACTTCTTTACATGGACAACTCCTAGCCTAGAACCACGTTAAATATCTGTCTTATTCTTGATTTCGATTCATCGTTCTTGCTCGAATACCCCCAGGTTATAACATCAATTCTGACATGTAATCCACAGGTCATTTAGAGCTTTTGCTCAAAGCTTCAAATGTGAAACCTTGATATATTCTCGGGCCTCACCATCAATCTTATGAACTAACTCAAGAGACCAACCGCGCATTGTCAGGTAATGAGGACATGTTACTACTAAATCTAATTGTCACTCTTATTATGAGCATGCATAATTGAGAGAGTAAAGATTCAAACATCAGGTTCAGCAACATATCGACAATTCTCTTGCCTTTGGTCATATGGTTCAAAATTTGAGACAAGAATATCTTCTCATAGAGTCTGGTCGTATGTGACCATCTCTACATTTTATCAACAGTGGATAGTGCTCAATGGCACTTAGATCGAAAACCAGTGATTGGTCGGGTTACTCAGTGTCTTAGTATTTCACGGAGAAGGGTTTCAATTATTGCTTCTTTGAGATTTACAAATGAAAGAAGTTGACGGGTTTAGTATGCTTCCGGCGATACCCTTGGTTAACATTCACGCGTTTGGTTCCCGATTTCCGTTATCGTTTCTCCAATACGGGCTGATACAGTTATCCGCGACCGAAACCGATAGGTCGACCAATACCGTTATTTAAATCCTTGCTTGCACTCTTGGTCAGGTTGGTTCTTCAACTTTTAATTTTTTCCAGGTTTCCCCTTTCCGGTTCCTTCATTCTTTATCGCGTTTCCGTGATAACTTCTCTCCAGCGTCTCCCATGAGACTGTATACAACAACTAAGAGGAGAGAAAGAAAGCCTGGAGAAAGACTGAGACACTGACCAGTTGAGTTAGAAGTCTATTGAAAGAAAGCATCACCAGTCAAGTACACTTTCTTCACTAGAAGGCTGTTAGTGTATAAGCCTAGTGAGTTGGTTATAAGACTGTTGCTAATGCATTATGTCCAGTTCCAACAATGGAAAAAAAATGACTTGGTCCCTCAGTGCTAAACCATGACCATCAGACTCGTTGGTTTCATACAATTATCAGTAATAAAACAACGGGTTTTGTTTTGCAGCTTAATTATCTACACAAACTCAGTTGACTTTTTCCTTGGTTTGTGGAGTTGCATAATTTTGCATATATTTGGTTTGTACAATTGTTTCCAGATTCAACTAGTTTATACGATGATCGTACTTGGTTTGTCATTCATCACAAATAATTTCTGGAATTTTATTTATAAGTTGTTGATCCATCACATATTTCTCAAACAAAATGAAGATAAATAATTAGATTACCTGACCAACAGAACCAAACCGATACATGATGTTTTCCTCAGAGTCATCGGAATTTGGCAGTGACCAGTATGAATCAAAAGCAACTCCACTAACCTGTCACACTCCAGTAAATGAATATGCCGGCGATAGCTCTTAGAAAGAACATGTAAGCACGTAACTTAGCTACAAAATCTTACCCATGAGTTGTGTCCCTCACCCCAAGCAATAACCTTGCGATCTTCCATACTCCAAACTTGAACTAGATCATCTTCACCTCCAGTCAATATGTACTTGCCGTCGAAGCTGTTGATTGATTATTTGTTATAAATACAACTATTGCTCAGATGGAAATGATAGCGAGCATACAAGACTAAATGAAACAGTCATTTTCACAAAGTAAGATTACAAAATCAGAGGGCGAGAATAGAATGGTCTGTGACCGAAGGAAAAGACAAATGAGTGTCTTACCTCCAAGCACAACATAATAAAGCACCATAATAGCTTTTGCCACCACATACTAGTTGTTCATTTTTGTAGTCATATACCCGCAAATAACCTACAATTTACTTTATCATTACAATATCTGCAAAGTACAAGCTATACATATAAAACCAAAGAACTTAAAAACTGCGGTGAAATGAATAAGAGTCAAGAGTACAATACCATCCCTTCCAACAGTTGCAATGTAAGTTCCATCAGTTGAAAAGGCAAAACTATTAATTGGCCCTTGGCAGATATGCCATCTAGCAATTGGATTCTGCAGTAAAAATTAGAAGTTAAGAAAACCAGAAGCACTTACACAGCTATCACTGAAGTTATTTTTGCATTGTTGTAAAGAAAGCATTTAACCTTCACATAAGCAAATAACTTCTTAAATGAATCCTATTATTGATATCGAGAGACTCGAGATCTGATAGAAAAGAAATGAACAAATCTTAAGGAATGCAATTTACATGACAGCACGACCATTCAGGCATCAATCCAGTACCTTGCTATTACGCGCATGTGCGACAGAGAACTGGGTTTGATCCTTGATCACTGGGAATGAAGGTTCTGCAGAACTATCTTTGTTCTGAAAAGAGAAAACAGTGTCAAGTGAAGTTCTAAATTAGTCCGCAACTCAGCATCAATATCACTGTTTAAGTAGACCCTCGAAAATTTTCGCCGATTTTAGTCTTACCTTTTCATACACGTACAAGTTTCCATCAACATGGGCAACAACAAATGTGCCATTCCCATTAGGAACCCAAGCAATACTTGTACAGCGACTGGGTAAAGGAAACATCTTATTTCATCAGACAAGAAACAATACAATCTCAACATAGTATGACGAAAACATAGAATATCAGTCTTCTTCTCAATCTAGGCTTTAAAGAAAAAGACAATGATGAATTAAAAGTTCATAAATGGAAAATGAACCAGCTTACATAAATTTTAAAAATTTCCAGAGATATCTTGCTATTGTTGTTCTTGCAGTTTGTAGTTGGGTGAGATAAACAGATAATAATTTTTTGATGGAATTCTCAACCCACTCCAATTACGAACTACCATTTATTTAAGCTTCTCTCAAATCACAGCACTACTAGTACAGGAAATTGAGATGAACCTCGGTTGTCTTTCAGTTTCTGAAAGAACTTTCGACTTTATTCACCTTTTCTAACCCAAAAAAGTTTAAGCGGAGGCCTTAAAAAGATATCATGCACAATAACACCAAACTCAATCAAGCCATGCTCTCCCCTGAAACTACTAGAAAGCTGGACACATTTGCACTTTAATCAATTAACATAGTCTATAGTTAAGGCCTTACCTATTATTTACACAACCATCTTTGTTGTAATGCTGAGCTCCAACGAGCCTTTTTCCAACATCTTGTAGTTGCTGCCTTAGTGAGACTGAATATACTGTAGAAAGCCACAGCAAGTTAAGTTAGAAAAGCACAAAATTACTCGTCAACATTACAAAATTTGGCACGAGACAGAAAGAAATTACCGTCTCCAGATATCAAGCCAATAATCAAATCATGCCCCTCCTTAGCATCTTGATCAAATGCATGGCAAACAGGGTATGCGGTACTAAAAGTTATAACCTTAATAGGATCCTGCATTGACAACCAAAATCTACGATGGGAATCACACAGGAAACATACGAAGGAGGAAAACACTGCACAAGCACAAAAAGTTACCTTATCATGAGTATTCAAATCACTAACGAAAACTGAATCGCCGACATTAAAAACCAAATAAGTTCCTTTCCCATCATAATTTGAAGTACCCGGCACATTCATAGAGCTTGATACCCCAAGAGATCCAACTCTACTACTACCACTTATCGACTTATTACCACCATTACCTCCTCCGACAAAGCTGCTAAGCGCCCGACTCCCATTAACATTCAAGAATTTTACTGCCGCAGACCTCATACTACCACTAACACCCATGCTTGATGATGTTGACGGCTGTGTCTGAACAGGCTTGTCCTTGAGAGGAGCTAGGGTAACCTGATAAACACAATTCACAGGTAGAAAATACACAATAAGACTCCATTTTCATTTTCACCAAGTATAATTTAAGAAGAATTACACACTCACTAAATTTTTCCGAAAATTGAACACTAAGAAGCACGGGTACGGATACGGGTATTGGATACAATACGGGAACGGACACGGATACTTCATTTTCTGAAAAAATGAGGATACGACACGGCACGGATACGTCAACATCATTATTATCTTTTTATATATATTTCAATTTTTATACTAAGAGATATGATAAAATGTTTGTTTATTTATATTTATAGCTTAAATATCACAGAAAGAATATATTAGGTTCAAGAATGAGAAGAGAAAGAGGAATAGCGTAGGTGGGTTCAAGTTTGACGAGTTGTGTGTGGGAATACTTTTGAAGTTGTCACATGTGAGAACTTAAAATCTCACTTGAACTTTTCGTGCAAAAGGGCAACCTTTTCATATATTGAGCCATCAATTAATCAAATATTTAGCTTAGTTTTATTTTAACCCATTTAAAGTTCAAATATTTCATAAAAACAACCCGTATGAAAGTCTAATAAACACTAAGGGGCAATCATCGTCTCTCATAAGTGTCGCTAAAGTGTCCCCCACGTGTCCAGTCTAATAAAATTCTCTAAAATACTCGGACACGCCAGCCGGAGTGTCGGACACGTATTTTGGAGAATCGTACGCGTATCGAGTATCCCAAGTGTCCGACACGTGGAGAATCGTACGGGTATCCGAGTATCCCAAGTCTCGGACACGGATACGGACCCTATTTTGGAGTGTCCATGCTTCCTAGATTGAACACATTATACCAAACATGGATTCATAAACCAACAACCTATGGCCCTCAGAATGACGATTTGACAAATTCAAATGGATCTAATGCCTTGAGCCATTCCCAAAATTGACTGAGGGATAGAATTCAGCATGCTTAAAAGAAAACAAACTATTCAGAATTCACAAAATCGAAAAGAGAGCAAGTCTTCTGATGTAGAAAAGAAAAGATTTCTTCTTCAATAGTGGAACTCTAAAGCATCTAAATTGACAATCACAACTCAATAAACAAAAACACAACAAATTGAGAAACCCTAAAAGGGTTCGTTCCAAGAGACAATTTTTTTTTTTGAACCTGAGTGACAGTCTTGCCATTGGCGTAGTGAAGGAAGCCTGCGGGTTGCGTCTTCTCGTACTGGAGCTTGTAACGCCCTTCTGGGGTCTTGAAAAACGTCTTCAAACCCGGCGATTGCCCATTGGCCGCCGCCGATGACGACGACGACGACGACGACCTCAAATTGCTGTGATTGGCGGTGTTCATCATAGTGCTAATTACAGAATACACAGCTCATATATACACTAGAATACATATATGGTGATTGCAAAATTAGGGTTTTAAGGGTGTGGGTTTTGTCTACTATTCTGCGAAATTGGGGCTTTTTTAACGAATGGGGTTAGGGCAAAAATCTACAAGGATTGTAGAATTTGATCTTCTGAGGTCTGGAAGAACAATTGGGGGAAGAAAAAGGATTGATCTTGGGAGGGATCAGTTGACTTTGGGTTAAAGCTGCTCTCTCTCAGTACTATGACCGGATCGACAATGGAAGAGACGTCTCACTCTTGAGGAATAAATTAGTTTCTCTATTCACGGTGTTGCCCCACGAATATGCTCTTATGTCACTTTAGTACCACAACTTAGCATCATCTTTGATGACATGCTCTATTTTTTAGGGCAAATGACACTTTTACCCAGACAGCTTTTTTTTTTTTTTTTCCCGTCTACCCAGTCAGGTTTGACATAACGATACATTCACCCATTTTATTTTTGTTATTTTTTTTGTTGAAATGTCATCCATTTATAGAAGCAACGACAAAGTACAAAGATCGAGCAATCCCGCAAGGAAGCAAAACAGCGTAGAGAGCGAACAACCAAACCGACACTAAACAAAGGCGACAAAACCTACAAGCTAATAGGAAACAAGCGAAGTGGCACCAGGCCAAACTAAACAACAAAGCAAGAAACAACAAGAAAAGACATAGCCGAACAGTTACATAGGATGATTATCAAGCATCGAACTTTTGGCTGCCTTATGAGCACACACAACTGAACATCTTTGCACTTTAGTGATACTACAAAAAACCATATTCTTCATAGCATTCCTTATGCGGCGAACAACTGGATCATCCTGAACTGGGGGCCTGGAGGAGCCCTGTAAGAAAGGTAAGATAGTAGCACAATCAGTGTTGATGTTAACAAGATTAATATTATGGTGATTCGCAAAGTTCACTGCATATTCCACGACAAGTAATCCGGCTTGTTGAGCACTTGAAGCGACACACTTTTTCCCAATAACCCATTGATAGCCATTAGCCCCGACGGTGTGGAGGCCGACGCCAGAGTAGAACAGATTAGCTTTCCATGCTCCATCCACAAAGATGTCTTTAATGTGGTTTTGAGGTCCCCCATTGAGATTGTCCACAATAGTGACAGTGTTAGGAGTTTGAGGAGGATTATGGGAAACAGGGTTTGGGGAAACCGGGCTAGGGGTGACGGAGCTAGTGAGAAGAGATTTTTCCTGTTCTATAACTGCCTTAATGGCTTCAATAGAGAAAGGCTTGTTGCTAAACACGAGGCCACATCTTCCTCTCCAAATGCTCCAGAGATTGTGGATGGCTTGTAAATTGTTTGAGAGGATAAAGATCCATAAAGTGAAATCGAAATCAGTTCCTGAGGGTGAAGGGACCATGTTACTCCAAATAAGGTTAGCAATGTCGCAATCAAAGAAAAGATGTTCCAGAGTTTCTTCGCAACGATTGAAGATTGGACAGTGTCGAGAGTTGATCCTAAAACGTTGACCCAGAAGGGATAAGGTGGAGTGTTTTCTATGGGCACATTTCCAAAGGAATGATTTCCATTTCCCAGGAACCTTCAATCCCCATATTTTACCAGTTCTCTTGACATACTTGGGGCCATTGGTCCAGTATGAGATGACCCGCAGGGAGGAGATGAGTCTCCTTTTCACTGTTGAGAAGATTGTACCCTGAATTTGTTGTGTAGTTACCTGATCTAGTGAACGGCCAAATCATCCTGTCTTGCTCTGGGGAGTCCGGCAGTTGGATGGCCAGGATTCGGTATGCAATGAAGTCTGGAACAGTGGATCTGATGACATTTTCCTTCCAACATTGAATATTGTCAGTGTTGTCAATCCAATTCATGACTTTAGCTTCGTCATTAATGCAATTGGGACCAAGCATCTTTGAGAGGGGCTCTTTAAGTCCTGGGATCCATTTGTCATGAAGGATACTCACTCTGGCACCATTTCCGATATTCCATCTGAAACCCCGTTTTATGAGGTCACGACCGAATAAGACACTTTTCCATGCCCAAGAGGCATTGCTTGGGCTGGTGACATCCAAAAAATCATTTTTCCTGCAGTATCTGTGGAGAAGGATCTTGGAAACAAGAATGTTAGGTGATAACGCCCAATTAGGGGTTATCTTTTAGCCTGAAAAGATGAGTATATGTGCTGTAAAACCGCGTTTTAGCCAGAATTCACCCTCGGAAAGCCTCGGAATTTAGAACGAGACGTTTATTTTCTCTTCGTGAATTTCTGCATGTTTCGTACTTTTATTGGATATGATCGCGGGTTTTTCCTGCTTTTACAGGAACAGGTTCGGAAAGTGCATTGGGAAGCGTGCTGAGACAGAACCGGGATCGCATTGGGAAACGTGCAGAAAATGCTCGGAGCAGGATTTGACCGAGACTGGTACAAGGGAGAGCGTAATGGAAAATGGAAAGACTGGAGGAAAAACGAGCAGTAAAAACCGACCGAGGAGGCTGAAAATGCCAAAACCGAGAATCACCAGGATGCGTTCGGTTGACGATATCTTGAGCTTGACTTGGAATTTTGAAGTGAAACCAAGGGCAAAAGAACGGAGACGTCAAGGGCTTTCCGAAAACAGGTTATAATGATGAAACGGAGTCCGGCCGAAAAACCGACTCCCGTCACGTGTGGGTCCCAGACAGGCCACGCCCGAGTAAGGGGTCTCGGTTCCCGGTGTCTGGAGTCAGGAGCAACTATTTCATGGTCGTGACGATTTCCGGGACAGTTTTGGCCTAGGGGTATTTTGGTCATTTTGGCACCGGGCCCGGGTTTCCGGAGTCAAGTTCAGATTTTGTCTCCCAAATTCAGTCAGCAGTTTTCCTATGGCCAGAGTCAGGATTGGACAGAATTCGGAGCGGTTTTGACCCAGGGGTATTTTGGTAATTTTGACAAGTTTTGGGTCAAAACGCAAGACGGGGGCACGGGAAAGCAGGAAGACACCGAGGAAGGAAAACCGGAGATTTCGGGCAGAAGAGTGGGACCCAGGGGACCCAACCAGGCCCACCAAAGGACCAAGCAGGGCCCCATCTCCACCCCCCTGCCTGTGTATATACGCAGCCTTGCGTATATACGCAGGCAGGAGGGGGAGATGGGGAGGAGGATACATGCCCTGGTTGCGTATATACGCAACCCTGCGTATATACGCAGCCAGTTTGACTTTTTGGTCAAAGACGGTGGACCGATGGCAGTTTTCGTAAATTCTGGCGCAAGCGTTTTCGGGAAAAAACAGCACTATTTAAAGACTCGTCCAGACTCGTTTTGGGACATCAACACAAGACAGCACAACCGAAGGAGAAGTCGGAGCATCCCGGGAGAGCACGGAAACGTGAATCCAGATTCAAGACACCCGTTTGCTCTTCTTCTCTCTTATTCAAAAACTGTGTTATTTACGTTATGAATTTCAGTAGCTAAACTTTTACCTAGGTTCTCGGTGAACCTAGGGTTTCGTTTTCAGATTAGTTCTACGTTTTGACTATGAATTCATGATTACGTTATCTTAATATCAGCAGCTTTATCAGTTATTCTGTCTTTGAATTTTACTGTTCATGCATGATCGGAGTCGCGAACCAGAATTGCTACAGACCCGAGCCGGTAGGTGAAAACATCCGGTTAGAGTTAGGAAGAGAAGACAGAATTTAGCACCTTACCCCGATGGGCCGACTAGCGAAGGGGAGTTAGGACTAGCCTGAAATCGTTGAGACCAACTGTTAGAGAATCTGACCCGGGCCATCAGGACAGGTTAGAAACCCTAGCAGCCTTAGAACGAGACTGCAGATTTAGGCAGCTTAACAGGAATCCGAAAGTCTGCAGGATTGTGATAACGTGCAGGAAAAGAAAAGATACTGCACAAGTGGTACGTGGCACGGATAACGAGACTGCTGTGTGTTTTCATGTCAAACAAAGAACGAAAATCTGAAGAACCCTAGGGGATCCCGGGACCTAGTATCTCAAACCCTAGTTTTACAACCTTAAGATTATTCAGAAAATTCTCACAAAAAGATTTACGTTTCAGTTATTTAATTTCAGTACTTAAACAAACTCTCAAAATATTCCTCCCTTTTACACTCTGTTCGTTAAAACTGATTACTAGAAAAACCTGCAAAGTCCCTGTGGGATCGATAAACCGAGTCGAAAATACTCTCTATATTACTTGATTCGTATACTTGCGAATAGTACGCTAAATTGCGCATCAAGTTTTTGGCGCCGTTGCCGGGGACTTTTTAGTGTTTATTTAGTAGTCCGAATTAATTTTCATAGTTTTTATTTTTATTTTATTTTATTTTTTATTTTTCTGTTATCTCACTGCTCTTGAGATCTCTACTTTTTCAGGATGGGCGACAATACCGAGAAAACGCCAGAACTGCCCGAGACACGTACTCCAACCGAGATGGCTCGGTACATCGAAGATCTGATCACAGCGGGCCTTGCTGCCCGGAGCAACCAGAGGACGTACAACCGGTCTGGGAAGGCGTTGGTGGAGAATTTCGAAGTCCCCACGGGGGGGCATGAACGAGCTATTGTGGTGCCCGAGATCACCGCAGAACACTTCGACATGAAACCATCCACCATCCAGACTGTTCAGACCCTCTGCCCATTCCATGGCAAAGCTGACGAAGATCCAAATGACTTCATCGGGAAGTTTGAGGACTATTGCAACAAATTCCGGTATAAGGGCGTTGGAGCCGAGGCGCTCATGCTAATACTCTTTCCATACTGCCTGTACGGAGTAGCCAACGACTGGCTCGAATCCCGTCCACCCAGGTCCATTACAACATGGAAGGGGTGTGTCACCGATTTTCTGGCCAAATTTTACCCCGCCTCCCGGGTCATTCAATTACAAAGCGAGATTCGGTCATTCAAGCAGAAGACAGGGGAGACGGTGGTAGACGCATGGGACAGATTGATGAGATTGGTGAAAAAGTGTCCAAACCACGGTTTTGGAGACCCGAAGATCCTGCAGGTATTCTACCATGCCTTAGACAGGGAGAGTGCTGACAGGATTGATAGAGAAGCCGGAGGAAACTTCCTGTACCATGTGGACAAGGACGGTGCCTATGAGCTGATGAAGCAATTAGCCAAACAGGACACTCGCCTGTTTGACGATCGCAGGATCACGGCCCGAGCCGAGCCAGTGGAAGACGACCGGATAGACAATCTGGCCAAGATCGTTCAAGATTTGGTCAAGAAAGTTTACTCAACTGATGCAGTGGTGGACGGGCCAGATTTGGACACAGCCATTGAGGGGCTCAGATACGAAGATGCCAATTACGTACAGCAGCAGTGGGACCCGAGCCGGTACAGACCGGGTACGAGAGATCATCCCGGGTTCCGTTACGGAAACCCGAATTCCGCAGTTTATGTACCGGGATTCCAGCACATGCCACCGGCCCAGCAGGTGGCACCGACACCGCAGGTTCAGTCGGGCCCATCTGCACAACAGTACGATGCTCAGATGAAGAAAATCGAGTCCATGTTTCAGACCATGGAGTCCCGATTTGCACATATGGACGCCCTGACAGCCGACATGCAGACAACCAAAACGTCACTGCGCGCTTTGGAAGTACAAGTGGGGCAGTTAGCACATCAGCTAACAGAAAGACCGCCAGGAAACCTACCCTCGAATACAGTAAATAATCCACGGGCTCAGATCAATGCTATCTCCACTCGGAGTGGATTGGCGCTGCAGGATCCACCGTATCCCAGCCACGCACGCGCAGAAAATTCGAAAGAAGTAGAACGCAACTTGTCGGGCCAGGATAACAGCACAGTCGACCGCCCCCAGCCGAAGGGCTCGGTTGAGCAGGATGCAGTGCAGAACGAGACAGATGCAAAAACGGTACCTGTCTCCAAGGAAGTGCCGTACCCCTTGCGAACACGAAAGAGGGACGACAGCAAGGACTACGCCAGGTTTCTCGAGATGTTCAAACAGCTGAAGATCAACATACCCTTTGCGGAGGCGTTGGCAAAGATGCCCACTTATGCCAAGTTCCTCAAAGATATTTTGTACGGACGGAAACGTATGAGTGATTTCGAGACTATAAATCTGACGGCAGAAGTGAGCAACTGTGTGAAGAATGGGCTACCGAGGAAGAGGAAGGACCCTGGCAGTTTTGTTATCCCGGTGACCCTAGGTAATGCTTACACAGGAAAGGCTCTGTGTGACCTAGGGGCCAGTATCAATCTGATGCCTTTGTCGATTTTCAAAACTTTGAAAATCGGTGAACTCAGGCCCACCAGAATCAAGCTGCAAATGGCAGACAGATCCGTGAAGCAGGCTTACGGAGTTATTGAAGATATTCTGGTGAAAGTCGGAGAACTGATTTTTCCGGCTGATTTCGTAATTCTGGACATGGAGGCAGGAGACGTACCACTCATTCTGGGCAGACCGTTTCTGGCCACTGGAGAAGCCATGATAAACTGCAAGAGCGGAGAACTGACCATGCAGATTAATGAAGACAAGGTGAAGTTCAACGTTTTCAAAAATCTGCAACTACCGAATTATTACGAGCATGAAGACATCTTTGCAGTGGAGGTAGTCGAAGAAGGCTGGGAAAACGAGGAGATGGACGAGCTATGGGCTGAGATTGATAGAGTGGACAGAGAGAACGAGGAGAGATTCCAGGAGGAGCAGGCCATGCAAGCCGAAAATCGGACCACTTTACAGCTGGACAAAAAAGGTGGACAGAAATTGGCCTTGGTCCCGTCACTCAAGGAGCCACCGACCCGAGAGGTTAGACCGCTCCCGAGCCATCAAACTTCAGCACAGCCAAAGCAGTTTCAAAAAGGTCAGAAAATACGTCTCTGCGATTCTCGGAAGCAGTTTTTCCCGGGAAAATTGAGATCTCGATGGTCAGGACCGTTTATCATCAAAGAGGTAATTTCATGGGATGCAGTTGAATTGGAGAATCTGCATGACAGTACAACTTGCAGGGTGAGCGGAAACCGGGTCAAGCCATATCTGGGCCCGGGAGCAGACGTCAAGGTAGACCCTGGCGGTTTTGACGTCCCTTGAGCAAACATGAGGTAACTGGGTCGGGCCGTCGACCGTAAATTACAAGCGCTGGTTGGGAGGCAACCCAACGTAGTAAGTTAGATTAAATTATTTCAGGTTTATTTTCAGTTTTGAATTTTGAGAGGGGTAAGATGAGTGGGTATTGACTTTGAATTGAGCATGCGCAGATACAGTAGAGCAGAAAACGAGAACAAAAAGGAGTAGAGAGAGAAAAAAAATTATGTTTGAAAAAAAAATTACCTGCTGGCTGCGTATATACGCAGTCAGCAGCGAAAATTTATAAAAAAAAAAATATATATTTTTTTTACCTGCTGTCTGCGTATATACGCAGGGTTGCGTATATACGCAGCCAGCAGCGAAAATATGGAATTTTGAAAAAAAAAAAAAAACCTTTTTTTAAAATGCTCCCTGGTTGCGTATATACGCAGTACTGCGTATATACGCAGGCAGAAGAAGAAAAAAAAATATTTTTTTCGGACAGCAGCACGTTTTTGCCCCATTTTTCTCTCTCTACCTCCATACACAGATCTGTGGAGTTTGAAGCGAATTCAGAAAATTTCTTAGAAGGAAAGGTAGATTTTCAAAATCTTGAAGAATCGACCCCGGTGTGTTCTGGCACACTCGACCGTCACAGGGACTCGTCCGAGTTGGGGATTTTTCAGGAACGGTTTTTCTGCCGAATAGAGCAATCGACCCCGGTGTACGAAAGTATACTCGACCATATGGGAGCACATGGTCAAACACAATGGTGCTCGGGGATTGCACATTTGAAAAGCGCACATAGAGCCCAGAAGGTTGACAACTTCCGTCGAGAAATTTTCTGACGACCCGTCAACGGTCCTTCTCCACCGGGATCTGCGAAAAGTTCCGCACCTGTAAGAACTGACTCCGGGTGCACAGGTTCAATTCTATCTCTCGCTTTATTTTTCTGCATATGCTACCAGTTTGTTCCCATTCGATGATGCAAGCCAGCTCATCCAATCCAGATTATATGCCCGATGATTAGTACCATGAGGGCATGTCATCATCCAGTGTGGGGGTGGCGGCGTTGTAACTGCATTACTTTTTATAAAAAAAAATATTCGTCAAAAAAAAAATTAAAAATTAATATTCTGGGACTGGGCGAAGGATTTAGCTTAAAACTGGAGAGAGTTTAATGATAGAAAATTTCCCGAAGTGGACGAACTTAAGTGAGGAAGAGCTGCGAGAATCTGTCTAGGGGAGTTAATAGAGCCAATGCACTTCAGAAAACGCAAGTAGCTGTCTCCCGAGCCATGTATCCGACTAGCTGCCAGACCACCGTCACCAGGTAGTCGTCAACCAGCCATCACGGTCACCACATCATTTGGTGGAGTGATAGGCCATAGGGGACCTCACGTCCTGTCTCGCGCCTTAGGTCCACTAGTGAGCCCCGTTGATCCATTATCCCTTTTCTTGGTAACCGTGTGACCTAGGAAGCCGTTTTTTTATACTCGCATCATTGTTAGTATTTTTACCCTTCCTACGCGTCATGGCACGAGGGAGTTGAGTTGAGGGGATTTTCTGGGGTAGAGCAGAATTATCATATTTGATAGTGGATGAGCTTTATTTTTATATTTGAGGGTGTGTAAGGGTGAGATAGTGACGGCAGCACACTTCGGTGTGGCGGTGACTCACGACATTACACCGTGAGCACAGGTGGAGAGCCGTAGTGCGTAAATTTTCTGCACGACATGGGGGACTTGGGTTGACAGGGTTATTGGAGGACGCGCTGTGCAATTTAGACATCCTTGCAGTGAGGAGGATTGGTTGGAAAAGCGCGATTATTTTACAGATTGACTACATGGTTCGAAATTAGTGTGGGGGTGGTCGTTTTAGATTTTATTTCAGTATTTTTTCGCCACCCCACATTTTTGGTTTATCATAGAGTTGGCCTGGTTTATATTGATTATTGTGTTGCCCTGCAAAAAAAAAAAAAAAAAAAAAAAAAAAAAAAAAAAAAAACAAAAAAAAAAAACAAAAAAAAAACAAAAAACAAAAAAAAAAAAACAAAAACAAAAAAAGTATCAAAGGAAGAAAATTCAGGGTGCTTGAGTGATTTTTTTTCAAAATGCCAGGCCGGCAATTTTTATCACAGTATCACATTCGTTCACAGTTGTGGCCGCGAGAACGGCAGTTACACCGGGACTGGGGAAATTGAGTGTCTAGAATCTTAGGTGATATGGGTCAGTTTCCGTCTTCTTGGTGAGGGAGTGTGAGATTGGGGTATGTGTGAGTGTGCTGTGACGTTTAGGACATCGCTTCTAAATGACTTATCCTACCGTCCCAAAGCCGGCAGATTTACATTACACCCAGAGTAAAAGCACGGAAGGTGTGCATTAGGGATACGTTCGGTTTGCGTGCAAAAGCGGAAGTAAGTGGTGTTCGTGCTTGTTCCTAACCTAGGCTGGCCGCGAGTTCTTCCGATCACCGCAGTTTCGAAAATTTAGGGGAATATGAGAACTTGATGATGTTCAGTTTGAGTTGAAGAGGTTGCCCAGTCTCACCAAAAATATATATATATATATATATATATATATAAACTGTTTTTATAAATACTGTTTTTAAATAAGTGCAGTTACACCGCTCTGGATTGATTCAGAATAGCACGCATTGGTAGTATATTGCTGGAATTTGCTCGGGACGAGCAAAGTTTAGTTTGGGGGTATTTGATAACGCCCAATTAGGGGTTATCTTTTAGCCTGAAAAGATGAGTATATGTGCTGTAAAACCGCGTTTTAGCCAGAATTCACCCTCGGAAAGCCTCGGAATTTAGAACGAGACGTTTATTTTCTATTCGTGAATTTCTGCATGTTTCGTACTTTTATTGGATATGATCGCGGGTTTTTCCTGCTTTTACAGGAACAGGTTCGGAAAGTGCATTGGGAAGCGTGCCGAGACAGAACCGGGATCGCATTGGGAAACGTGCAGAAAATGCTCAGAGCAGGATTTGACCGAGACTGGTACAAGGGAGAGCGTAATGGAAAATGGAAAGACTGGAGGAAAAACGAGCAGTAAAAACCGACCGAGGAGGCTGAAAATGCCAAAACCGAGAATCACCAGGATGCGTTCGGTTGGCGATATCTTGAGCTTGACTTGGAATTTTGAAGTGAAACCAAGGGCAAAAGAACGGAGACGTCAAGGGCTTTCCGAAAACAGGTTATAATGATGAAACGGAGTCCGGCCGAAAAACCGACTCCCGTCACGTGTGGGTCCCTGACAGGCCACGCCCGAGTAAGGGGTCTCGGTTCCCGGTGTCTGGAGTCAGGAGCAACTATTTCATGGTCGTGACGATTTCCGGGACAGTTTTGGCCTAGGGGTATTTTGGTCATTTTGGCACCGGGCCCGGGTTTCCGGAGTCAAGTTCAGATTTTGTCTCCCAAATTAAGTCAGCAGTTTTCCTATGGCCAGAGTCAGGATTGGACAGAATTCGGAGCGGTTTTGACCCAGGGGTATTTTGGTAATTTTGACAAGTTTCGGGTCAAAACGCAAGACGGGGGCACGGGAAAGCAGGAAGACACCGAGGAAGGAAAACCGGAGATTTCGGGCAGAAGAGTGGGACCCAGGGGACCCAACCAGGCCCACCAAAGGACCAAGCAGGACCCCATCTCCACCCCCCTGCCTGCGTATATACGCAGGCCTGCGTATATACGCAGCCTTGCGTATATACGCAGGCAGGAGGGGGAGATGGGGAGGAGGATACATGCCCTGGTTGCGTATATACGCAACCCTGCGTATATACGCAGCCAGTTTGACTTTTTGGTCAAAGACGGTGGACCGATGGCAGTTTTCGTAAATTCTGGCGCAAGCGTTTTCGGGAAAAAACAGCACTATTTAAAGACTCGTCCAGACTCGTTTTGGGACATCAACACAAGACAGCACAACCGAAGGAGAAGTCGGAGCATCCCGGGAGAGCACGGAAACGTGAATCCAGATTCAAGACACCCGTTTGCTCTTCTTCTCTCTTATTCAAAAACTGTGTTATTTACGTTATGAATTTCAGTAGCTAAACTTTTACCTAGGTTCTCGGTGAACCTAGGGTTTCGTTTTCAGATTAGTTCTACGTTTTGACTATGAATTCATGATTACGTTATCTTAATATCAGCAGCTTTATCAGTTATTCTGTCTTTGAATTTTACTGTTCATGCATGATCGGAGTCGCGAACCAGAATTGCTACAGACCCGAGCCGGTAGGTGAAAACATCCGGTTAGAGTTAGGAAGAGAAGACATAATTTAGCACCTTACCCCGATGGGCCGACTAGCGAAGGGGAGTTAGGACTAGCCTGAAATCGTTGAGACCAACTGTTAGAGAATCTGACCCGGGCCATCAGGACAGGTTAGAAACCCTAGCAGCCTTAGAACGAGACTGCAGATTTAGGCAGCTTAACAGGAATCCGAAAGTCTGCAGGATTGTGATAACGTGCAGGAAAAGAAAAGATACTGCACAAGTGGTACGTGGCACGGATAACGAGACTGCTGTGTGTTTTCATGTCAAACAAAGAACAAAAATCTGAAGAACCCTAGGGGATCCCGGGACCTAGTATCTCAAACCCTAGTTTTACAACCTTAAGATTATTCAGAAAATTCTCACAAAAAGATTTACGTTTCAGTTATTTAATTTCAGTACTTAAACAAACTCTCAAAATATTCCTCCCTTTTACACTCTGTTCGTTAAAACTGATTACTAGAAAAACCTGCAAAGTCCCTGTGGGATCGATAAACCGAGTCGAAAATACTCTCTATATTACTTGATTCGTATACTTGCGAATAGTACGCTAAATTGCGCATCATCAGGACAGTTAATGATTCTCCAAGCTTTGTTGGCTAACAAGGCCTGATTTGTCCAGTTAATGTTCCTGAGGCCTAATCCTCCTTTTGACTTAGGGAGGTTGAGAATATTTGTGGGGATCAGTTTGATAGAAGTAGTTTTCTCCGGGTTTCTCCAGAAATTTTCAATGAGCTTTGCTATTTCCTCGTTAAGGGTGTTTGGGAGTTTGAAGGATGAGCAAACATATGTAGGAAGGGCGGAAAGGACAGATTTTGCAAGTGTAAGACTCCCAACATCATTAAGATATTTTCCTTTCCACCCTTCCAGTCTTAACGAGACAGCGTCTCTGGTAAATCCGAAAATGTCCTTTCTCTTACCTCCTGAAACTAGGGGAAGGCCAAGGTAAGAGGAGCTCGAATTTTCAATATTAACCTCCAGGAAATTCCCGAAGATGATGCCTAATTCTTCTGGAACGTTAGGGCTCAGGAAAAGTGAAGATTTATTCTTATTAATGTCTTGCCCCGAAATTTTGCAGAAGGAGTCAAGAGCTTTGCTAAGGGTGGCACAGGTGGAAAGAGATGGTTGGAAAAAGATGAGGCAATCATCCGCAAAGAAGAGATGAGAAAGCTTAGGGCCTCCTCTACTAAGATTGATGTCTGGATAGACATTCTTCTCATTGAGATCAGAGAGATAAGTAGAAAGAGCCTCAAGATAAATGATGAAGATGTAAGGAGAGAAAGGGTCTCCTTGCCTCAACCCAGCTTTTGGGTAAATTCTTTTGCCTGGTTGGCCGTTAACCAGGGCAGAGAACGAGACAGTGGTGACACATTGGAGGATCAGATTAATCCAGTGGGTAGGGAAACCAATTCTTCTTAGGACTTTCTCCAGGAAGTACCAGTTAACCCTGTCAAAGGCTTTACTCATATCAATTTTGAGGGCTCCAAGGTGGGTATTACCACCATTTGTGTTTTTGATTTTTGCAAAGAATTCCTTTGCAAGCAAAGTACTGTCTAAGATCAAACGACCAGGGACGAACGCGTTTTGTTGTTCCGAGATGATTGAGGGGAGAATTAATCGCAGCCTGTTGGCCAGGATTTTAGCAATGATTTTGTACATGGAAGAGCATAGGCTAATGGGACGGAGGTCACTAGGTTTTGCAGGATTTTGGGCCTTGGGAATGAGGGCAAGGAAGGAGAAATTAAATTCCTTTAAAAGGTATCCATTGTGAAGGAAAGAATGAACGACGTCCTCAATTGACTGGCCAATAATATCCCAGTTTTTTTGGAAAAAGATCCCTGGAAGGCCGTCTGGCCCGGGAGATTTATAGGGACCAATCGAGAACACAGCCTCTTTAATTTCTTCTGTTGAGAAGGGTTTGTTGAGAATATTGATGCATTGTTCACTGAGGACGGGGAAATTAAGATCCCATCCCTCCCAGTTGTCAATTGAAGGACCCCTATTCCAGACTAATATTGTCACATTTAAGGAGTGTACATATACAAGAATTATGTGTGGTTTGATTCTAAAAAGGGTACATAAGCAACTTGGATAGCCATACGAGTCTAGTCACTCCTCCATGATCCCGCCTATAAGTATATGGTCAATAATGTGTTACTTCACTCTTGCTCCTATTATAATTATCAGTCTTTGTTAATTATGATTTACTTACCTACATTAACAAATGAAAGACGTGTATAATGAGACTCAACATCTTATAGAGGCCCATGGTGTTTAAAAGACAAAAATATTCTCGCCCATGAACTTGATAAAAATGGGCCTGAATTGTAGTGTTTTCTCGTTCTGGGCCATCTGTTGCCCTCATAAGCTTGCACAACTTTTTTTTTGAAGAAAAAATTTCATTATCAATTGCGCAACTGCGTTTTGTCATTTTCACTACAAACTTGAGCCCATGTAGGCAAAATTCCTATCCAGACTTTTGGTTCTTGTAAATCTAACCCAAAAGAGGCTACGGCATGAGCTAGTTTATTCGCCGTGCGCGGTTTCCATTCCACTTTGAAGGCCGTGAATCGCCTCGCAATTTCTCTGCAATCTGTCATAATTGTTCCAAAGAAGGATCGGTTCATAGCACAGTCTGGCTCATTTAGTCCGTGGGCAATTTCTAGTAGATCAACAGAGAGTTCCACATGCGAAAATCTCAATCTCCAAGCCAACAGGAGGCCCTCTCGGGCTGCAATGGCCTCAGTAAGGTTTGGCGCGAGGGCAACAGGGATATTACCCGACATTGCCGCAACTGCATTGCCTGATGGTCGCGAATTACCAACCCAAAAGCACCTCGTTCTTCGTTCGCCAACCAAGCTCCGTCGCTATTTATCTTTACCCAGCCTTCATTTGGTGCTGACCACTGTTTAGTGTGCGGACCAGGTTGTTGCGTAGAATGTCGAAACTCCTCACCGCCTCCTGCAATTTGCTCGAACTCTTCATTAGCTAGCTGAATTTCTTCAATCAATCTGCTGGGGGGTGTTGTTTGTCCTTCAAACACTCGCCGATTCCTTTTTATCCAAGCCAACCAAATAGTGGTGACCAGTTTCGCTCTATCCACATTAGACAACTTATCCAAGCTCTCAAAGATCCAATCTTTAACATTTGAATGTTTTCCTGCACAAGACTTATCACCCAAAATAGCGTGCCAGACCGTTTTTATGTGTTTGCATCGCGTGAATAAATGGTGTTCGGATTCTTCCGCTTTGCCACACCAAGAACATATAGGCGAAACATCGACGCCACGCTTAATTAGATTCACGACTGTAGGGAGAGAGTCGTGAAGGATCCGCCAAGTAGTGAAGATAGCTTTGCTACGAGCCGTCGTCTTCCACAGTTTGTGATATAAGCTTGATTGAGGCCGCACTCTACTGTTCCCACTAACCGCAGCCCGACGCAAGTCTTCAGCTACAAATTAACCCGTACGAACCGTGTAAACACCCCTTTTGTCGAAATACCACGCCCAAGAGTCTTGCTGTTGTGCAACGGGAAGGATAATCTGCTTCACCACAAATAAATCTGGTGTGTTTAAAATGGTCTCTAGCAACTCCCAATTCCAAGACTTGGAGGTATTGTCAATGAGGTCACTGACCCGTGAATGGGCCAAGTTTGGATTTTTCGAGCTTACACGAAAGGAAGTTGGTCGCGGTATCCACCTCCCCATCAGTGCATTAATCGAGGTGCCGTCCCCCACCTTACAAAACATTCCTTGTTCAAGGATTTTTCGACCCGCAAATATGCCTCGCCATGTTTGCGAGGGATTATTACCAAGAGTGGCATGAAAGAAGTCCGACGAAGCAAAATATTTCGCCTTTAGAACTCTTGTTACCAAAGAAGTTGGGTTCGTCAATAGTCTCCATCCTTGTTTCGCCAAAAGTGCAAGGTTGAAAGATTGGAAGTCTCGAAACCCAATACCTCCGCTTGTCTTCGACTTTTTCATTTGTTCCCAAGCCACCCAACAAATGCCTCTTCTATCTTCTCCTTTTTTCCACCAATACTCCCTGATCATAGCTTCAATTTGGTCGCATAACGAGTTGGGTAAAAGGAAACACGACATTGCGTAATTGGGTATTGCTTGAATAACCGCCTTAATTAAGACCTCCTTTCACGCTTTGGACAACAACTTTTCCTTGTATCCGTTGAGACACGCACTAATTCGCTCTAGATACTCGAGAAGGCCCCCATACGGGATCTACCAACCTTAGATGGGAGACCAAGATATTTCTCAAAAATGGGCACCAGTTGAACCCCTGCAACCCCACATAAGAATTCATGTCTTGCCAAAGAAACATTTCGTGAGAACTTAGCTGCGGATTTTTGGAGATTGATCATTTGCCCCGAAGCCCGTTCATACTCATGGAGGATTTGTCGAAGAGCTCGAATTTCTTCTGCATCTGCTTTTGTGAACAGGATACTATCATCTGCAAATAAGAGGTGAGAAACTGGAGGGCCCTGTCTTGAGGCTCTTATCGGCGTGATAATGTTATTCCTGCTAGCATTCAAAATAGCATGAGACAATCCCTCAGTACATAAAAGGAATAAGTAGGGAGAAAGAGGACAACCCTGACGGAGGCCTCGCTGCGGAATGACCTCCCCAACCACTTCCCCATTGCGAATGAAGGAGTATCGCACCGTCGACACACAGTGCATGATAAGGGACACCAATTTGTCGCCGAATCCCATCCGTTGCAACAAAGTCTGAAGATAAATCCACTCAACCCGATCATACGCCTTACTCATATCAGCCTTTAACGCCATCATCCCCTTCTTACCCTTCATTCACGTGTCCATCGTGTGGATGAGTTCATAGGCGACGATCACATTATCCGTAATCAATCGACCAGGGACAAATGCACTTTGATTTTGTGAGATGAGACCATCCATTACTTGCTTTAGTCTATTAGAAATTGCCTTCGAGACTAGTTTATACACAACCATACACAGGCTTATCGGCCTATAATCACAAGGCTTTCGTGGCTGTTTAATTTTTGGGATAAGCGTTAAAAGAGTGTGATTAATGGATTGTACCTCTTCTCCGTCATTTAGGATGCCCAAAACCTTCCTTGTGACATCTTCGCCAACCACCGAACACATTTTCTGAAAAAATAGCGGCGGGAAGCCATCAATTTCGGGTGCCGTGTGAGCATTCATTTGTTTCAGCGTCGTCCACACATCGCTAGCCGTGAACGGCCTGTCTAGGAGCTCAGCTTGCTGCCTGGAAATAAGTTGAGGGACTCTATCAACCACTTGTGCCACTTCCTCCGTCGTCGGACACTGAGATGTGAACAGGTCCGTAAAAAAGCTCTGCAACACCGACGTTACTTCATCATCTGATTCTCTCCAACAACCTGTCGAGTCCTCAATACCCAACATTGCATTTTTGCGCGTCGGGCAGTTGCACGCTGATGGAAGTATCGCGTGTTTCGGTCGCCAAATTTCAGCCATTTAACACGAGAACGTTGATACCAAAATTCTTCTTCAACCTTAAGTAGCCTGTTATACTCCGTCCTTAGTTCTGCGACCTCATTCACCACACTCCCTGACTGGTAGCTCCCGGAGAGTTCAAGTAGGCGAGTCCGTAAGACCCGAAGACGTTGCGTAGTATTGCCGAACAAATCCTTACCCCAAACCTTCAAAGCAAAAGCAGTGGCTTGCAATCTCCCAGTGAGGTCACGTGGGCCAGAATCCCATGAGCTACTAATCACCACTGAAGCATCTTCCTCAACAATCCATGTGGATTCGAAATGAAAACGCCTTCTTTTACTCTTTAGTCTTTGTCTTGCCTTTGGATCTAAAACCAACAACAGGGGTAAGTGGTCTGAAGTGGAAGAGATAATGTGATTGATTCTAGCTCCGACAAAGGCTTGCTTCCATTCTGTTGTAGCCACTACCCGGTCCAAACGTTCACGTATATTGTCATCATCACCGCGGTTGTTAGACCAAGTAATTTAGGACCCGTAAAACCAAGATCCTTCAGATCATTTCGTTGCAGCGCTTGGCGGAACGGGGAAATTTGTTCGAAAGTAAGTTCACGCCCCCCTCCTTTTCCTCATTCGACAAAATTGCATTAAAATCACCCATGACACACCATTCTTACAATCCAATCTTCGTAATCGATCTAAGAGAGCCCACGTGTGAGCACGTTCGGAGGATACGGGGTCTCCATATAATCCGGTAAAATGCCACCAAAAGCCCGAACAATCTAACTTTATTAAGCAATCAATGTAGTAGAACGAAGAGGATGAAACCGTCAGAGACATCGAGTGATCCCACATCATGGATAATCCCCCTTGACGACCCACTCCCCGACAACTAACATGAAAACCAAAAGGAAAATTACAACTACGTCTTATTTGATCCATATATGACACCGTACGTTTCGTTTCAATCAAGAACACAAGGTTTGGTCTCTCCCTCTTAACGAGTTCGAGAAGGGAGCGGAACGTACACGGGTTACCTAACCCGCGTACGTTCCATCCCAACGCGATCATTGCGTCCGGCGGTGGTGCTCCGCACCCACCGCCGATATCTCAGTTGTTTCGATCACATCTTTCTGCACCACCTGCTCCGCCACCCCTTCCAAAATTCTTTCAGCAGTTGCGTTCTCCTCCTGAACCCCCAAGTCTTGCCTCGCTTTCTTCTCCAAACCTTGGACCTCTATGGTGAAGTTTGTTGGCACAAAGTCCTCTGTAGTTTTTCTCTTCGAGATCGCCATAGCCTCCTTTTCCAGCACGGTGTCCTTTCCCTTCCTAATTTTGGCCTTAAGCTCCGCAATGTTTCTGCCCTTCTTCATGTCCACCCCATTCTCTGAGATCGTCATTTTCTGTGCCTGAAGTTTACGAAGCAGACGTGGAGAAGGCTCTGCCTTGTCCATGGCAGTGAACACCATGGGGTCAGTAGGGCGTTGTGGAAGTGAGAGAGATAGACTAGTAGCCGGAGACTTGAGCTTCGCATCCGTCATTCCCTCGTCCAGTCGAAGATCCGAAAGCTTGTTACCCAGGTCCGAACCCGACTTAGGCTTGGGGGAGGGTTCGTTCACTTCAAAGTTACTGGTTTCTTTTGGGTGAGTAATAGCCACATCAGCCCTAACTGTAACTGGCATGTGGGAGTCATGCTTATCATTAAACTCCTTGACCTTCCGTTCCAAGAGAATATTGCTAATCATTAACTCGTTATTCGCGGAGGCCACCATTAATGCCTCCTCTAAATCCGCATCCTCATCCGTTACTGTAACTGCCAGAGTTTGGTTTGGAATCATTAATGACTTTTGATGATTCTCTGGCCCGTTACTCACCGGCAAACGGCGATCCATCCGGCTAGTACCGGCGCGTTTCGTCGGCGATGTTGCTGGAGGCCTGGTACCATCTGCACTTAGAAGCCATGAACCATACTTAAAATCATTGTCACTGCTTGAACCTGACTGTGGTTGCATTGGGCAATTGCTAACTTGATGAGTGATGATACCACATCGGTAGCACACTGACGGGATTCGTTCATACCGGAAGAAAACGTCACTTCTTTCGCCTCTTCCAATACCGACTTTAGCCGCCTTCCGCAGCGGGTTATCAATTGAGATGCGAGCCCGGACACGCATAATGCGTTCGCCAGACTTGTCGTCATCATAGACATCCGTCTTTATGTACCTCCCTAAGGAGTGACCTACTAGGGTTCCAACGGCATCGATACGTAGATGGGTTGGTAAACCTACTACCCGTACCAAAACTGGGATTTCAGAGAAGACGTAATTCGTCGGTGGAATAGCCTGATCCCACTTCTGGACTGCCAATATAACACCGTCGAAAAACCAGGGACCCCCCGCCAGTACCCTCTCCATGAACGCCAACGAGTCAAACTTAAAGAGAAACAGATTGTCGCCCTCTTTTGAGATCGATTCGGACCGGCTCATCTTCCAAATTCTCTTGAGCACCTCCATCATAGGTTTTTCCTTGACTGGTTGTTCCGAAAGGAACTTCCCAATAAGGCTCGCCGCGTAAGCTTCCTCCGCCTTCTGACAGAGGAAATCACCAATATCAAATTGGAGTTCTTCCTCATCACCAACAGTCTGCTGAAGATGGTGATCTTCTGTCATTTGAAAAGGAATACAGAATTGATACTTCTTCTTCGTCGTCGAAAGAGCCCTTAAATAAGCTAATTCACCCCAACTTCGGATCTTCTGAACACAAGCAATCAAATCCCGTGAAGGGAGGCAGAAATCAAGCATCATGATTACTGAGATCAAGGATCCCAGAAAATACGAATCAACTCTCATGAGAGAACCTCAGAGAGACATACGAACTAAATAATACAAGCTTGTTTGCCAAGGACATTCCACATAATCTATTTGGTTACGAGATGCATGACTAATCCTAGAATTTGAGCGTGGACGAACTGTTTGATTGTATTAAAGTAAACATAATAAATAATACATTTATGATTATATTAACAAATGTATACTAAACATATTAAGTATAATAAAATAATTGGATTGTACGGATTGTACGGATTTCACGGATCATAAAGCAATGTTCGATCCAATTGTAAACGGACTGGATTGGATCTGCTCCATTAGGGTCGGATCATGTCGGATATCCTGTCCGATCGGATTCAGTTGCCATCTCTATATAAACCTATCAATTTTCGCACATAAGAGATTCACCCCTTTAGCTAAAACCTCACTCACTTCCCACCTCATGATCAATTCACTCCATAAAAACCCCAATTTGCTCCTCACTAAGAACCCCACAAAAACACTTCCTGCAACATTGTCACCTCAAAAGAAAAAAAAACACACACAAAATAAAATGTTGAAACTTATTGTTGCATCACCATTGCCTTTTATGCTAATCCCCATAATCATCAGCCTCCCTTCAGCTCTTTCCCAATCTCCAGTAGCATCCGTTGTTAGCCAGCCATCGCCACCAGCACCATCTTCTGTGGCACCACCTGGTCCAAGACCACCAGGTACTCCCAACATCACCCGCATACTAGAAAAAGCCGGTCACTTCACCACCCTCGTTCACCTCCTCAAAACCACTCAAGTAGACTTAGAAATCTACAAGCAACTATACGATTCCAGCCAAGGCCTAACGCTCTTCGCACCAGCTGATAACGCATTTGGTAACCTCACAACGGGCGCTCTCAACTCGTATTCTGATCAACGGAAGTTCCAGTTGGTGGAAGCTTCTTGAGCGACGCGCGCGGTCTCTGCGGGGTTTCATGCTGCAGCAGCATTATCTCTGTAGATTTGAGATGGGGATTATTGATGGTTTTCTGTATGGCTTGAGTGGCATTTGTAACTTTCCTTTGTTTTGTACTTTGTCTATTGAAACTGGTTTGTTTGTTGAGAATCGTTAATTGTCCCACGTTGAGGTTCTGTCTGTTTCGTCTATGCCTGATAAGATACTAGGACTACTCCCCTCATTTTTAATTAATTTTGAGGTTGAACACCAAGTTTCATAACATGGTATCAGAGTTGTGTTACGTGGTCCATTTGAATCTGTTTATGTCTGTCTATTTACCACTTCGGAACTTTGTTTGTTTCGCATGTTCCTAATATAAATTAGATGGGGTACTCCCCTTGTAGCCAATTGGTTTTGAAGTGGAACCCTAGGTTTCTTAACACTATTTCTTTTCTGTTTATCTAGCAGGATCCTCCATCCATGTACAGATGAATTGCACTAGTATTGTGGGTGCAAACATTTCTGATCACGGTGCTCCAAAAACCTAGTGTGAATTTGATATTGGAGCATTTCTCATGAGTTGTGGTCAGGTGGTCACATGACCACTTGATGGTAAACAAGAAATCAAGTGTGCAGAAGCGTGCAGAAGTTTGTGGCTTCAATGATCCTATTTCTGCCTCACAGATTTCATAATGTCATGTTACTGCAACAAAAATGTGCACAAGTTTGTGTAATTCTCTTGCTTCAACATGAAATAAGATAAAAGAATAAGAATCAGCTGATATTTACAGGAAACAGTTGCACAATTCCGGCGGAAATCTTCTGATGAGAAGAAAAGAAAACACAAAGAACACACAACGACAGCAGAATCACAATAGAAGTTCATAGACCACACTATGTGATGTCAAATCAGCACATACAATGCTGCAGCTCCAACAAAGAAGCAAGCCTCAATTCCATGAATCAGCTGATATTTAAAGCTGTGAGGTGTGAATTTAGTTAAGTGGTGTGGATTTATGAAGGTGGGAAGAGAACGTTGAGTGTTTTAATCCCTTTTTGGGTGGGGTTCATGGATTTGAGGCTGGAAAGTAGCAAGTCTTGTTGGTGGTGTTGAAACAGCTTCTCAATTATAACCTCTGTAAAATAACTCCTACTTTTATTAAACCAAAAGAGGGACCAAAATCCTTAAAGAAGGAAGGATAGTCACCGGCATTAGACAGCCAGAGACTAATCATTCGAAATGTAGAGATCAAGTAAATGGGTTTTGTCGCAAAAACCCACTTAAAGTAAAAGAATGACGAATCCAGGAACAGACCGTCAGAGATTAATCCTACCCAAATACAGAGATCAGCTAAGAGAGCTTTGTTGCAGTCTCGCAGAAACCCGCTTAAAGTATAAAACTGACGACCCCAGGAAACTTTGTACAAATCGATCACGATGGGACGGATCAATTATTTGATCAGATGTTTTCTTCCCAAGAAATATCAAACAGATGTTCTGATATTAACCTCTTTGGATACTACCACTTCCCCTATCTCTTTCTCATCAGTCTTTACTGATTGAAAGCAATACCCCATACGAAGAAACAAGAGTATCAGTAACGTATCCTGCTGCACTCCCCCCATTGCTAAGCAATCTCTCTCTCTCTCTCTCTCCACACCTAACCAATGTTCTCTTGCCACCATAAAATGTAGCATCCATTTCACCTAACTCCATCACCTTCCATAAATACTCATCTCCAGTAGCAGAGTTGTTTAACAAGTTAGTCCCAAACCCACAAAAATGCCGAACCAATCTCTCTCACTCACCATCACTCTCATCATCTTCATCTTCTTCCTCATGATTCCACCCACAGTCACTGCACAGTCTCCAGCGCCGGCTCCATCGCCCCACGGACCAGCCCACGTCCTTAAAATCCTCAAAAAAGCCGGACACTTCAACTCATTCGTCCGATTACTTAAGAAAACCAAGATGGAAGGGAGAATCTTCTCTCTCCTCAACAACTCCGAACCCTTAACGATCCTCGCGCCCTCCGATGAAGCCTTTTCGAAGACAAAAACAGAGACATTGAAGAAGCTCAGCTTCCAGCAGAGGATTCAGCTGGTGCAGTTCCATGTTGTGAATAGGTTGTTGTCTGAATCCGATTTCCAAACTGTGAGCAACCCTTTGAGCACGCAGGCTGGGGATAACGGGAAGTACTCGTTCCCGTTGAATATAACCACTCTGGAGAGCAATCAGGTGAATATAAGCACTGGGATAGTGAATGCCAATGTTTCTGGGACGGTTTATAGGGATGACTTGCTGGCGGTTTATGAGGTGGACAAAGTTCTGCTGCCGTTGAAGTTCTTTGTGACTCCTCCACCTGTTCCGGCCCCGAAGGTGAAGCCGGAGAAGGAAGTTCCTAGCAGTGATGATGAAGAAGAAGAGGATGATGATGAAGATGATGATAATAAATCTTCGGGGGCGATTCGGGCGATTTCTCCTTCTGGAGTGGTGGTGTTTCTGGGTTCTGTTATTGCTGCGATTTCTTGGTGTTTTTGAATATTTGCTGGTGCTGCTTATTCTTTTGAAATCAAACCAAATTTTCTGGACATAATACAAGTCAATGGTTTGTGATTTTCTGTTGTTAAGGATATGTTATAACAGTATTTAAAATTCCGCATTTGGGTAAGGGATATGATACAAGTATAACTTCTCCTCTCATATACTTCTCTTCAATTTTTGCTTATTTTCTTATACTCATGTCTCCTTTGGGTAAGATATAAGAAAATGGGGGTATTAAACATGTATAATGGGATATGAGGTATGATATAGTTATACTGGGACAAGTCAGTATATGAATCTTTGTTTTCCAATGTTTAGTTATGACAGGATATGAGCCAGGATACGATACATATATTTATACATGTGATATGAATAGAATAATTATGCTTTATTAGAATATTTTTGTAATTGTACAAGGACAATACAATCATTTTCACACACCCCACTAATACAAGTTAACTCTTATCCTTATTAGACAAAAATTAGTTATACCCGCCATATATCCCCAACCCAAACACGAGATATGAGACCACAAGTATAACTTATTGTTATCCCCCTCTTCTTATACCGTACCCAAACGAGGAAGGTGTCACATATCTTGCATCACATTTTGTGTTAACCAGACACCGAAAGTTGAAACTTCATAACTACCTTATCTGAACAACAATCATATCCTATCCTATACCTTGCCCAAACGATGACACAATATCTTGCTATTTCAGGGAAGACGCGAAAAAACAAGTTAAAATTCATAAAAAATCGTAAAACCAAACAACCACGCCTACCAAATAGGGAAAGATGTGAAATGCCAGGCAACAAGCATTACCTAACAAAATCAGAACCTTTTAATGTTGCTTGGTAACCTGGATTCCATTCAATCCCCGTTTTAGATGTTACATGCGAATCAGGGAGAATCAGGGCTCTTCTAATTGTACAAAGAATGTTCCATTACCCTACATTTGATAACAACTTTCTAACCTGTTTCTATCAAACATCTGAAAACCAACCTCTTTCTGGGATATTCCAGCGCTGTGAACATGTCAGTTGAATTAGGTGTTTCGCTACACTGGAAAGCCATTGCTGCTTGCTTTCAATGCTTCAATGGATCAAAAATGAAACCCGCCGCCAGGGAAGCCGCCGCCTGGAAAGCCGCCTTCGAAGTGGAAGGTGTATTGTTGTCCCCCACCGCCGAACCCGCCGCCGCCGAATGGGTTAAAGCCGCCACCGCCGCCGCCCATACCCTCTTCTAAATCTTCTCCTCGGTCAAATCTTGTACGTTTTTCTTCGTCTCCAAGAACCTGTAGAGAGCAACCAAGGCACGATATAAGGCTAAAACATGGTATTCAAGATTACATCCTCATATTACCTTAATCTAACACAATCTGGAACCAGTAGCTGTTCATCTGAATAACGTTATATTCTAGGCCTGATGATCATAGTTAAAGCGAGCAATTTTGGCTATAAAAAAAAGGTTGAAACTTGGTATTAAAAGAAACAAACCTCATAAGCGGCGGCAATTTCTCTAAATTTGTTTTCTGCTTCTTCTCTATTATCGACATTCTTATCCGGGTGCCACTGCAAAGCTAGCCTCTTGTACGCTTTCTTTATTTCTGATACAGAAGCTGTTTTCGAAACCCCTAAAATCTTGTACCAGTCCTTTCGTTGACTCATCTTTAACGCTTTCTCTGCCCGCATCAATACTTCTCGCACATTCATATCCTGTAAAGATCACCCAAAAAAATATTACTCTCTCCACAGTCTGGATTTAGAGAACTAAAAACAAAATTTTCAAATTCCCACTAAAACTGACTTATCTAAGGGTGGGTTTGGTGTGGACTTTTTGAATTTTTAGTTGTCGTAAAAGATGGTGTGGAAAAAGTTTGACACAAAAGCTAAAGAAACAAGATGTATGGGTTTGGTAAAGAAAGTTGATTCCGTTAAAAAGTCAGTGATGTCAGAGTTTTATTGTTTAGTAAAAGTTACCAATATATCCTTTGAGAGGGAGAGAGATTGTGGAAAAAATGTGTAATTAATATTATAATTGAATTGAGAAGACATCATCGTCATTTTCATGATTAGGGGGAAAAAATCACAAAAAGCTCATGGAACCCAACTTTTCTCATCCACCAATTTTACACTGCAAATTAAAACGCCGAAATCCAAAATCCACCAAAAAAAGTTCATTCAAACCCTATGTTTCAAGACAACGAGACAGATATGTACAATTTAATTCATAGAATCTAAAACAAACCTGAGGCGATTTCTCAGCTGCAGATTTTAGATCTGCCACTGCTCCTTCCCAGTCTTCTATAAGAAGTTTCGCTTCACCCCTCTGAAAACATAAGTTAAATAGTTTTAATTAACTTCCGAAGAACTGAAAATTCTCAAAAACGTAATTCAGCTTAGTTTTATCAAAGAACAAATATATTGTGTCCTCAGTCTGAAATGCTATACTTTTCTTGGGAACTATGTGCAAAAAGAGATAGAAACCTGGACTAAAGCTTCAATTTGTTCCTCATCAATGTTAAGCACTTCTGTGCAACTGCTTACAGCGTCCTTCCCCCTACCAAGCTTAACTAAGACCTTGCATAAACCAAGCTGAAGGTGTACATTGTATGCTACATGATCTGGGTCCAGCGCGATGGCTGCTTTATAGTCCTCCACTGCAAGGCGTAGCTTACCCTTATTAAAGTTATCCTCTGCCTGCAATTGAACAATGGAGGTTTGAGGATAATCGAAAATATGCTCAATCCGTGTGGTTGAGTTAAAAAGGTCAAATAGATAACTAAACCAGAGCATGTAGACCTACACTTTTTGACTTCTTGAGTAGATTTTTCAATCCGAAGTATGCTTTCTTCAGTTCGCCGTGTTCTGGGTCTGACCGAAGACCTTTCTGGAAATGCCTAAAGATAGCATTTAAAACCCCATATAAGATGAAACATGCAATTTGGATAGTGCGAGTCTGAAAACGACATAATACAAATACACGCACACGTACATATATATATATATATATATATATATAAGTTTAATTAAGTGCCATGAGGTCTTGGAGCCACAAACCTTAAAGCAACATCATGATCAGCTAAGTAATAGTAAGCACGGCCACGCATTAGTAAGGCATCCAGATTATTTTCATCTTCTTTAAGAATGAATCCAGTCTCCGAGATGGTGGCTGAATAATCTTTAGTGGCTAACAATAACTTCACCTTGAGGACTTTGGCCTGCAGGAAAAGCCAACAAGGCATGGAAATAAGTAATAATTATATGGGTCAAGGCGTCTGGATAGCTAACTCCGTGATACAAAAGCGGATAAAAATGAAGTACCTTTGAACAAGCGGGAGAAAATACAAGTACGACTTTATTTATGAAATCCAATGCTTTTGTGAAGTCGCCTGAATCAAAGAGATTGATAGCTGAATCAAGAGCACTTTGAGCCTGGAGCAGTTGAGAATGTTCCTTCTCTGCAGAAGAATGCCCGGGCTTCATCTCCAAAAATTTCTTGTAGCTTCTATCAGATTCTTCGTATCTACATCCAAAGAAACCAGTCGAAGTTAATACACAATAGATATTGAGCAAACCAAAGTTGTTCCTTCATATTGGCCCCAACAAAATCACGTGTGATTGGTAGAAAGTAAAGAAGCATAGATCATAACTTGACCTCTGAAACACCACGGCAGACATGGAATACAGGACTTTAAATCAACATAAGGATATGCCAAAATTTGAAAATGTGTGTGTGTGTGTCAACAAGTGATTTACAAACATTTGACATTCGTATGTGGGCACTTTCATACTGATTTTGTGAGATATATGCATCAGGGGATGTAAATTGAGTTTCTTTTATTACTCTGTATAAAAAGTGCGGTGGAGGGAATTAAAAGGAATGTAAAATACGAAATTGTAGAAACCATTAAGCTACACAAAATCTGGAAAAAGGGTGGCGCACTCCATTGAGTGTCACCGACGTGGTAATTTGGGAAAAAAAAGCGATATGGCTCTCTTCCCATTTTGCATTCAATTGCAGTGGTCGCAGAGTAGGTCCATGAAATCATATACTCAAAGACTTGGCCGAAAATCACCATGTGGAGATGGAAGAAAGCAGCTATGGGAGGAAGTGTCAGTTATATGTTGCAGAGAAGACAGGAGTTTTTCCACAGCTCGTGATCTTTTGTGATTTACATATAGGGGACAGGAAGAACAACAAACATTATCCAGCAACAAAAAAAAAAGCTGGTGAGATAAACAAGGGACTTCCATGATCATGGGTTTTGCAACTTTTCTTTTCTTTTTATCTCTTCAGAATACAAGTATGGTGGTGGTGATGCTTCAAGTGTCAAATTAGTTTTCTGCTCTTTAAAATTTGCATTCTAGAGAGTTGGATAATCATGTGGATTGTTGGGTTTCAAAAGTGCCCCTCAACGTAGCATGCTAAATCAGACCTCCATGTTTAGATGGATTTTAGAGAATAACTTTGAAACATCCCGCGTCTAACTAAGAAGGATTACTTTTACGAATATATTTTTAATATAAAATCATGCTTAAACTGGAGTGTGGATCATATAGTGGATTCATGAATAGATGCAAAAGCGGACATCTCCCTACCCAACATTTTTTTTGACTCGTTTCCTAGTTTCTTTTGTTTGATACATTAACATTTCAGAAACAAACAATGCTAAGGGACTTAAAATTTCTCCTGGATTCCTGTGATGCTGCACTTGGACTCCTTGATTTGACTATAGGTGTACTAGGTATCTGGCCCACAATGCGAGATGATTTAGGTTCTATCACCTGAGTTGCGTACCATCTGGCATTCAAATACCAACAGAACTATCTAGGACACCATAGCTGGCCTTCAGATTTTCAACCATCAAATGTGTTTATTAGGCCACAAATGTCTAACATCCACATCGTAACTATATCTCAAACATATCTGCCAATCAAGAAACGAAAGATTAAACATTGTGTTCGACAATTTGTACTGCCACTCGTCATATTCATGTCAGGATCAGATTTCTTCAATTTTTCATAGTTGACCAAGCAAAGGTATTATACAAAAACACCATAAGTTGGTGTACTCGCCAACTGAAACTTCACAATGCAACTTTATTAAACTTAGATAGAATAGGACACCTAGAGCGAAAAGAAACTAAAGGGTAACCTTTCTAAGAAAATCAATAAGCATGATTTCATATTAATAACAGATCAGGAGGTCCAATCAATCAACATTTTGATTTGACTACATTTACACATGTATAAATATATATTCATTCCTTTTCAAATTCATCACGGTATGAAACTCCACATTCCATATTGAGTTCTATGAAATAAGTTTAGAGCACATAATATAACAACCCATCAGCCAATCAGTAATGCCCAATATGTGGCTGCTTTCAGATTGTATCTATCAGTCAATAAGAGCTTAAAGCCTTAGCGGCAATTAGGATGGCTAAGATGCACGGTCGATTGGAAATAAACCTTTACATCAGCAAGTTCTTAACCGCAATTTAAGGGAACATGGAACAATATATTTTGATGAATTCACAGAGTACATAGAATATTGACCTATCCAATAAATACAAGAACAGTTGGTAAAGTGGTATGCATTATGCCAGTATAACAAATGCACGTGTGATGAAAAGGTTGAATGAAGTTTTGTAGTTAAGAGAACCTGCACAACTGGCGAAGTATAGATGCTCGATGCCAATAAGCTTCTGAAAGAGCTGGATCAGCCTCAATAGCCGAATTTAAGTCATCGAGTGCTTCACTGTATCTTTTAACCTTCACACTTTGAGAAACTCTATCGAACAACTCAGCGGTATCCCCAGGTTTTCCATCTGCATAATGCATATCCAAGATGCATTATAGCACAATGTCAGGCAAAAAACTAACTTCTAAACAGGAGAGCTTAAAACTATAAAACTTGGCATCACTCCTTCAATATGAGTTTTCGGATCCAGAAACAGCTCTCCTTCACTTTTGAGGGATTACTTACAACTTACAAGGGTGAATATTGTGTTAAAAGAGATTACAGTCTTGAACTCCCGAAGATGACAAAACTAAATAATTGTTCTCTAATTTTGTATTCATTGATTAGGAAACTTACAGCTTTAGCCTTATTGTAAAACTCTCTCTTTTTTATATAATCACTTCACATTCAAATTAAACCAATTAGGATTTAACATTAAAATTGCAACTTCAGATGAAAATCCTGGAAAATAACTCTTATCCCCAGTGAAATTCATACTTTTAGCCACTATTAAACCAGAAAGCTAGTAATAACCCTGCAACCAACCCAAACAAACCTCAATATCCAAAAAGTGGAGATTTTAATTGAACTAGCTTACTCTTAGTTGATTGAACTAATAAATAAATCAAACAAAAAAAGTAATTATCGTTTGCAAGATCAAGAAAGAAGCATTCATAACAAACCCAGATCAAAGTTGAGATTTTTATTTTACCTAACGCAGAGACCAGAGGCTGAAGAAGGAGCAATTGGCAAGCGAAAACAAAATGTAGGATGAACACAGTGAAAACGATTCCTCTCCAAGCTACCAAATCCATGGCCGGTACGAAACGTTGCAGATTCATGACGATGATCTCTGTCTTAGTTTATGAATCTTCAACACTTCTTCATATATATGCAAGAATTGATCTTGTTCTATGTGGGTTCCGATCTGGGTATCAATGGCAATAGAGAGAGGAGAAGTGTGGATTTGTAAACTTAGGCTTGGGCATAGGTAGGGGACGATTCTGTTATTTACAGGGAGAGGGCAGGTTTTAATTAGGATTCGCCAATTCGAGTCATACCACGTTACAGAGACCAATGAAGGGATGACACGTCAGTCACATGAGCATAGATTTTGTGAGAGTGAGTTGCCACGTGGGAAACTATTCTTCAAACCTTGTCTCGAGGTTTACAACACATCCAACTTCTGAACTCTAGTAACAGGAATGCATAAGTTCTGTAAATATAGTTATTGAACATTTTAAAAATTGTAAGGTTAAAATTGGTTGTAGACAAATTAATTAAAAATAAGTTTCGAAAAAGTATATCCCCTCTTACTTTCTGAAAACTGTTGTGAGACAGCAGAAACTGTCCTAAGAATCAGAAATTTAAATTTTACCAAACGCACTATGTGCTAGTTTGGGAATGATGTGTTGGTGCTAGAAACAGTTGTGTGAGAATCACTACGAAAAAGCTGCTATGAATTTAAGATAAATTGTTTTTTGTAAAAATAACGCGAAAGCTAAGGTGAAATATGTCCGAAAAAACATAAATCTCCTCTCTTGCTTCCTGAAAACAGCTGTGGGACAGCAAAAACTGTCCGAAAAAACATAAATCTTATTTTTATCAAATGCATTAAAACTGCTTCTGCAGTATAAAAAAAACAAAAAAAAACAAAAAAAACAAAACAAAACAAAACAAAACAAAACAAAACAAAACAAAACAAAACAAAACAAAACAAAAAACAACAACAACTGTGCTGGCAGCAGAAGCATTCCCAACCTAGCTCTAAAAATTATTCTGTTGTCGGAAAGTAAGCATTCCAAACTAGCCGTCAGGCCAACTCCAATGGTCGACAATGGGGTCCCTGATCCGTGGATTAGCACCTCCAACAGGGAAGTGGCTATGGTGTGGGGGGAGCTTAATACCAAGCAGAGGGGCGGGGGCGGCGAGCACACAGGCGAGACTGTGTGGGCCTGCAATCTCGCCTCCATCTCTCTTTTGTTCGACTGGTTTCTTTTTTAATTTATTTCTTAATTCCGTTGAGAGAATTGTGGGATAGGGGAGAGGAAAAGTAGGAAAAATTTGTGGGATGTAGTTTGAAAATAGAGGGTGATGAAAATTATCAAGTTTGACCTAGTGCTCCCAGAGAGCGTTTGAAGGCGAAACCCTAGCCGTCGAGGATCAAGCTTGCCACGACAAGATGGCTCACAATGGCAAGGGTAGAGACACGACGATGCATATGGACGACCGTACACTGAAACGGAGGAGGATGTCTATGTGTTTGATGAAAACTACTACAAGGAGGCTATGAAGGATTTTGAAAACAGTTTGGTGGGATCCTTTGCAACACCAGGGTCAGTCCAAGTCTGGGCGATGAAGATGGTATTCAAGAAAATTTGGATAAACGGAGACAAGGTGAACATCTTTGAAACTAGCCCTAATATCTTTGTTTTTCAGTTTCCTGACCGAGAAACCCGTGATAAAGTCCTCCTTGGAGGACCTTGGATCTTTGATGACAATGTACTGATTCTCATGCCTTGGGATAGTCAAGTTAAATATGATCCAACTATGTTTAAGAAGGCGGACGTATGGATCCAGGTCATCAATCTCCCACCATACCAATTAAAACCAGAAGCGCCCAAAAACCCACTGCTGCAGTTAGGGGATTTCATCGCTTCGGACGAAAGAGTGCTGGCATGTCCAGACGGGGATTATCTAAGGGTGATAATGAGAATTGATATCACCAAACCTCTGAGTCGGGGTAGGTTTATTGATGTGCTGGGAGATAAAAAATGATCGACTACAAGTATGAAAGAATCCCACACGTGTGCGAGTGGTGCGGATGTGTCACACATTATAACAATAGATTCTCAACAAAGGAGACACTACCGGAGAATCATCTTCCGGGGTCTGGAGCGTTCTTGCTCTACAAGCCACCACCAAGACGAAAGCAGACGAACAAGATGAAAACTGGGGATAGAGAAAGCATGCGAGGAGATGATGAAACAGTGGAGGAACCAGACAAAAGCCAAGCAAATCTGAACAATGAGGAAGGGGGAACAGGCAAGTCCGACACAGGGAGTTTTGGATCAGATATGGAGCAGGACAAGGGAGAAGAGGAAGAGGCAGAAGCAAACGACAAAAACAAAGTTTATGAAAACCCTTTGGCAGACCAAAACAACAAAACTCCGGTGGTGGACAAAGGAAAGGGGGTGGCCAAGACAGAAACTGGAAATCAGAAATCGCAAGATGCATCCAAAGCCCGAAAAGCGAAGGAAGCGCAGGCAAAGAGGAAGCTACAAGAAACCAGTCTCACACCGAATGCAAGAGAAAAGCAACAAGACCGAAGATTGAGCACATCAAAGTTGGGAAGCCGAAAGGGTAATGGGTTGGGAATAGCAATCCAAGACTCTGAGGAGGGAGGCGCCTTAAAAACCTCAAACGCAGCAATGGCGACACATGTAAAGCAGGGCCGCCAAGCGCAATGAATGCGTTGAGCTGGAACATACGGGGGCTTGGGAACCTCCGTAATGTTCTAAGCTTGCAAAGCCTCGTCAGAGGCAAGCGGCCCAAACTCGTCTTCCTTATGGAAACGAGACTGACAAGTGAAGAGATGGAAGTTGTGAAAAACAAACTAGGGTTCCCCGCTGGCCTTAGTGTTGATTGTGTGGGGCGCAGTGGGGGTTTGGCAATGCTTTGGCGTGATGATATTGATATCAATGTGAGATACAGATCGCAACATTGCATTGACTGTTTAATTAAGGAGGAAGAGGGGAACTTCTCTTGGCACTTTATTGGGTTTTATGGGGATCCGGTAAGCGGTGAAAGAGGAAATTCGTGGAGACTTCTTTCAATATTGAAGATGGATGACAGTGTTCCTTGGTGCGTTATAGGGGACTTCAATGCCCTTACGAGCACAGAGGAAAAAGAAGGTGGCTTACAAGCAGATTATCAGCTTATGGATAATTTTCGTCAAGCTTTGTATGGCAACGGACTGTTTGATTTGGGGTACAACGGTAACAAGTTCACTTGGACGAGCAATCCCCGGAATGGGGTTCGTATCCGGGAACGCTTAGATAGAGCGATGGCTAATCTAGCGTGGCTCTATAAGTTTGGTAACGCACAGGTTAACCATCTCACAAGCACAACATCGGACCATATTCCGATAGAACTTGTGTGCACTGTGGCCAAAGAAAGAAAAACTCGGTTCCTTTTTGAGTCAATGTGGATGACACATGACGATTTCCAAGTTTTATCCAAGAAGAGTGGAATGGACAGGGGATGGAAGTGACGGAAACAAAACTGAGTTACTTAGCCGAGAGGCTAAAAATCTGGGGAAAAAATGTATTCGGGAAAATCAAGACTAGGCTGCGAAGTTTGCGAAGCCGCATAAATTTACTCGAGAGAGAACAGATCAATGGCAGGTGGGATGAAATTAAGGGGCTAAAATATGAAGTAAACAAACTGCTTGCGCGAGAAGAGGAAATGTGACTACAACGTTCAAGAACGCAGTGTCTTAAGAAAGGTGATAGAAACACGAAGTATTTTCATACGAAAGCCACTATTAGAAGGGCAAAAAATTAACTTAAAGGTCTAGAAGATGAACAGGGGAATTGGCGACAAGAAGAAGGGGAGATGGTGAGTATTCTCGAAAACTATTTCTCTGATTTGTTTGCCACGGCAGAACCTACCGAGGACCAAATCAACGCCATGCTGGAACATACGCAAAGAAGGCTTTCTGACCAGCAATCGGAAGCACTGGGCAGACCCTACAGTAGGGCAGATGTGGAAACGGCTCTGTGGCAGATGCACCCGTGGAAATCCCCAGGCTTGGATGGATTCTCGGCAGGATTTTATCAACAACAGTTGGAAATAGTGGGAGATGAGGTTAGTAGCACCTGCTTAGACATTCTACATGGCAAACGTGGAATTGATGCTTTCAATAAAACTTTATTGTCTCTTATTCCTAAGACTAAACAAGTTAGGAAGCCAAGTGATCTTCGACCAATAAGTCTGTGCTCGGTAATCTATTAAATTATTACTAAGATGATTGCTAATCGTCTTAAGACAGTTTTAAATGATCTCATATCAGAATTCCAAAGTGATTTTGTCCCTGGACGGTTAATTACAGATAATATCTTGGTGGCCCACGAATTGCTCCGCTCCATGCACACAAGAAAGAAAGGTCAAACGGGGTATATGGCGGTTAAGTTGGATATGGCCAAGGCCTACGATAGAGTTGAGTTGAGTTTCATGAAAGCTACAATGCTTAAGCTCGGCTTCAGCAATAATTGGGTGACACTAGTTCTAAACTGCATTAGCACTTCATCTTTTGCTCTCTCTATCAATGGTTCGGTGCAAGGATCAATAATACCGAAGAGGGGGCTGAGGCAAGGATGCCCCCTCTCCCCGTACTTGTTCCTTCTTTGTGGTGAAACACTTTCGAGAAGTCTTTCAGCAGCGGTAGAACGAAAGAGATTATCAGGCCTTACTGCTTCGTAGGGAGGACCCACAATTTCTCACCTTTTGTTTGCCGATGATAGCATTATATTTACAAAAGCTAGTGCCACTAATGTTAACACTTTACAGGAAATACTACAAAAGTACAAAGAAGAATCGGGACAGTTGATGAACTTTCAGAAATCATCTGTGGTGTTTTCAGGGAAGGAACCAGACAATGAGAAGAATCATCTAAGCCAGCTTCTTGGAGTTCAGCAGGCCTCCAACCACGAAACGTATCTCGGGTTGCCCACTGCAATTGGAAAAAACAAGTCAGTAAGTTTTACCAGCCTCCCTGAAAAAGTAGCTAGCATACTTAAGACTTGGAAGCAACATAGTCTCTCTACAGTGTGGAAGAGAAATCCTCATCAAAGTCGTGACTCAAGCCGTCCCAGTTTACACTATGAACTGCTTTTTGATCCCGAAACAGCTTTGCTCTAAACTAGAAACGATGATGAGTAACTTCTGGTGGGGGAAGAAGGAAGGACAAAGAGGGGGAAGATGGATAGCATGGAACAAGCTGAAGAAACCTATAGAAGAGGGGGACTTGGATTTAAAGATTTACACTCTTTTTAACAAGGCACTCCTGGGTAAAAAACTTTGGCGAATACTACAAACCGATACTCTGATGAGTAGAGTGTTCAAAGCTAAGTACTGCTTGAACTCTTCTGCACTGGAAGTGAACCCGAAAACTACCGACTCATTTGCGTGGAAGAGTATTATCAGTAGTAAGACTCTGTTGAAAAGGGGAATAAGATGGCAGGTGGGAGATGGCAAATTCATACGATGCAGCACAGATCCATGGCTACACAGACCGTATTCTTTCAGACCAGTTGTGCCAACTCAAGGGGATCAAGCAAGAACTGTGGAAGAATTTATAACAGAGGAGAAGAATTGGGATGAAGAGAAGCTAAAACAGAGTTTTACGGCTATTGATGTAGCGGAGATCACCAGAATTCCGATTTCTAAATTGGAGAGGCCAGACAGACTGATATGGCACCACACAGAAGATGGAATCTAGAATACTAGATCGGGTTATGAAGAAGTCAGAAGAATGGAAAGAGAAATGGAAGACCCAAGTCTAGAATCAAGTAGCAAACCGAACACGTGGTTAAAACAATTCTGGGCAATCAAGCTCCCTAAGAGATACCTTCACACATGGTGGAGGGCGAGCCTAAATTCCTTAGCTGTTGGAAGCAAACTGGTTAATATAGGAGTACAATGCAGTGGACTCTGGCCTCTATGCAATAAGGAGTTTGAAACCTTGAATCATCTCTTCAAGAACTACAAATACACAAAAGGGATCTGTAAAAATCTTTTCGGTGAATAATTCTTCCACTCAAGAACTGAGAACTTTGGCGATTGGCTCCCAAGCAAATACGAAGAGCTAAACGAAGAAGAACTCCAGTGCTATTGTCTTGCAATATGGGCCCTGTGGAAGGAGGGAAATCAGAGAATTTTTCAAAAGAAAAACAGTTCAAGAAATGAAGTAATTGAAGCTATTAGATGGCACTTAACTAAAATTAGATCGAAGGAAAAAAGCAGTGGCAGCAGCAATGATTTCGAAGACAAAAATCAAGTGGAAAGTGCTGGAGAGAAACTGGGTAAAACTGAACGTTGACGGCTCTTGGGAAGCAAACAAAGAATTGGGAGGAGGAGGAGCAGTTCTCCGAGACCATCACGGCCGATTCCTTGTTGGAATGAGCTCTCCACTCGTTAATGTCAAATTAGCGATGGAAGCCGAGGCGACTGCAGCGGTGCTAGGACTCATACTAGAGAGGAGCCAAGGATTCAAGCGGGTAGAACTGGAGATGGATGCTCTGGTAGTGGTTCGAAAGCTGAACAATTGGGAAGAGGAAAGATATAAAGACTTCTCGGAAACAACAATGTTGTTGGACGAGGCGGTCAACTTGATGAAGCAGTTGGAAGGAATTCGAATCAGCTACAAAGGTCGTACTGGCAATGAGGTGGCTCATCAGTTCGCCAAGCTTGGCCAAACTGTGTCAAACAATGACAATTTGGCCCAACACAAAGCCCTACTGGGCTGGTCAATTTCTTAATCAAGATGTATTGGGTCTTTCTGACCCAAACCAGATTTAAGAAGTTATAAAAAGTTAGTTTTTCCTCAAAATAAAAAATAAAAAAATAGAGGGTGATAATTCGTATAAGTTAGTTTGATTTATTTTTTATTCGGAAATTTTGAATAATTTTGATTTATTTTTCTTTCGTTTTCTTTTATATATATAGGATAGGAAGTGATGAAAAAATAGGAAAAAATAGCGGAGATGGAGTTAAACTATCCCGATTATACATAAATATAAATTGGGATGTATACGTTTTATTTGTTTTTTTAGGGAAAATGTATACGTTTTATATATATATATATATATATATATATATATATATATATATATATATATTCTTGTTTGGTTGGTTGATAAGATTAGTAGTGTTAATAATTATCTTTTAGTAATTCATCTAAAATAAAATTATCTTTAACAATTATTATTTTCTAATTTTGTAATCAATTATTATGCGTGCAAGAATTAAGTAAATTTTTTATTGTTATTATCGATTGTTACAAATAAGTAATTTCAACAATTTTTAAGGGTTGAATATAATTTGGACCCTCGTGGTTTGGAATATATAAAAAAAACAAAACAAAAAAAACCGTTGATCGAGGATACAAAAAAACCACCCCGGTCAGTAGATGGACGCTGGACAAATACCACCCTTTTATTAGTGTTAGTCAGGAGGGGGTGTAATATGACTTTTTATGACCATTTTGCCCATTTTTTGGGTTTTTTGGTTTATTTTGTTGATGTTCTTGGTGTTCTTGACCACCACCACCTCAACCATCACCGCCACCGCCACTGATTCACCACCACCAATGATTTTCACAACCAACAACACCACCACCGAAAATAATATTGTAGGGTTTTGATCCAGGTTACGCAGCGGAATAACAAAAATTTAATCCTGCTCAAACCCCTCCAAGGATCACATGCAAGCAATCATAACATGATTATGATAGAAACTTGTGTACCTTAGTTTGTGTGATCACTACAAAGAATTGTGTCTTCGTCTCTATGAGTATCCACACCTTTGATCTTTGACTGTAATCCTTCCCACCGTGTAGTGCTAGATACGGAAGAAAGGAGGCAAAAAATCACGCAAACCGAGGCAGGGGCGCGCCTAGGGGGGCCGACGGCGTAGGGTGGGGGACAGGTTGGGCGGCTTCGGCTTCCCAACTTGTCTCTCTCTCCTTGCTTTGTTATATTCTCTCTGACTTAGTTGAGAAAATAACAAGGTAGAGTTTCTTTATATAGTTAATAACTATTTATTAACTACATAATTGCTCCAACACTAATCATGTCCCTTACATGGATTAGTCCACTTGCAAATTAGTCCCACTAACTTTGCTTGTGGTTGCGTTATGATCCTTTTAATTAATTAGTCCAACTAATTAATATCTGTATCCAGTTTAATTCATATGGTGTGTGACCCCATAGGTTTCTACTTAGTTGGTAGTAACTATTACAAACATAGAGCGGTGTCTAGCAACACATCTATGCCACCCAACTAATATAAATAATCAGTGATCCCGACAAATGTTGTGCTCATTGTTACCGTGTTGTGTTATCCCTTTGTCTCCATGTCCGGATTGACACGAAACGTAATCGTCGCACTCGTATATCCAATCTATAGTTTCTCGATCCTCGGAATAGGCTTATCCGTGCAGATAACATCACTATCTCCATATTGATTTATCTGAGTCTGACCAGACATTCCATAAGCTCTACCCCTCGAGTGGATGTGGATATTTACTCCTATTATGTAGGAGGGACAAATCATATCTACATCACTGTCATCTCTAAGCTTGCTTCCTATCATGCCCGATAGCTATGTTTATAGTTACCCAGTTACGGTGTAACGTATGATAATATCAAAGCATGATATTTCACAACTAGAGTATCTGGTGACTTCAAGTCTAAGGATTACAACACCATTAGGACTATGAGAAGCGCTTGTGACGTTGACATAATCTAATGTAGCCTTCTCGTGGTGCGTCTATCCAGTATACCATTACTCCTAATGCATACTCATGTGTTGGACTTGATATCTCTATATCAATCTACACACATACTAGTCTGTAGTTGATCGTCATGTTAATCAATATAATGGACTATGGATATTTAAGATAAACAACACAATTGTAATATAAGGACTTCATTGTATTAAATATCCCCATAAATAATACAATGATTTATTCTAGCAAATAAAGTTCATACTATACAGATTGCCTCTAAGGCATCCAAAACCAACAAACACCACCACCACCACCACAACCACCACCAATACAATAACAATAAAACAAACTAACAACACAAAGAACACATTTTAACAAGAGGCTTAACCTAAGAAGAAGAAGAAGAAGAAGAAAATTGGTAGTAGTATCACATCTGATGGCGGCAAAGAAGTCGTCCGTGAAATCATCGAAACACCTCTCCATAGTCTCTATCCCAAGAGCACCAATGCACAATTAAACCCAACAAAAGCTTCTTCTTATTCCTTCCCTTCTTCTTCATTGGGTGTGATTTCAAAATGAACATCTCTTCCTCTCTGCATCAATTTCTTAACCATCCCTTAGTTCCTCGAATTCTCCATCACTGTTCCTTTCATTCGTCGTCCTTCTTCTCCCTCAAATCCCCAATTTCATCATTCTTCGCCCTCGAATTCCACCAAGTTGTACATACCCAATTTTGACCCCCCCTTTCATAGGTGCCTACATAGAAATCCTCGACATATGCAATCTCGTTCCTTTTTCTCTCCTCTCCCTATGATCCTGTCACTCCGTCGCTGTCCTTCTTCGCCCTCGAAACCCTAATTTCTTAATCGACCCTCTCCTTCCCCATTGAAGTCCAGACTAAAAGTTGGGGTAAAGGCAAGAAAGTCATTGATATGAAGCCCATAATTGTCGAAGCCTTCTTATTCCTTGGCAACTACAGAGGAATCACGAAGAGGTTCAACGCTGGCTTCTGTGGGTCACGAAGAGGGTCAGTTAAAAAAACTATGGAGGAAGAAGAAGGGGATGAAGAAAAGAATATGGATACGAGGGAGAGAAGGAGAATAAGGAAGAGAGGTTCTGTGGGTCGTCTTCGGTGGCTTCTGTGGGTCGTTCGTGGTTTAGCAAACCCAGATCTGGCCTTGTTAGCGGCGTTGTTGGGGTTGTCGAATGTCCCAGTGGCGTGGGCAGTGCCGACAAGGGGAGCGACGGTGGCGATAGTCTCTTCTGGTTGTGTTTTGGTCCGATTCAATTCCCTGAGGACGAGGAGGTAGTTGAGAAGAGGAGAAGGAGGAGGAAAGAGGAGAGAAGAAACGCTAGGGTTAAGAATGGGAGGAGAAAGAGAAGAAGTGGTTTTTATTGTGGTGTAATTTATTTGATTCTCAAGGTTAATTTTGTCTTTCCAGCCCATTAGTTTGCTCCGTTAGTTAGCAGGGGTGGGTTTTGTATATCCCCGAACATCCGAGGGGAGGGGTTGTATATATTCCAAATCACGAGGGTGCAAAATGTCTTTAACCTATTTTTAGTTATTAATATGATTTTTTTGTTGGAATAGATGCCATAGAGGCAATCTTATTTAGTATGAACATTACTTTTGGATAGAATATTTATTTTATTATTTATAGAGATATTTAATACAATGAAGTCCTAGATTAAAAATATGTTTATTTATCTTAAATATCCATAGTCAATTATACTGATTAATTGGACGATCAACTATAGACTAATATGGTGTTGAATTGATATGGAGATATAACGATCCAACACATGAGTATGCATTAAGGGTAATAGCATATTGGATTGACCCACAACGAGGAGGCTACATACATGTTATGTAAAGTCACAAGTGCTTCACGTAGTGACAACGGTATTGTCATCCTTAGACTTGAAGTCACTAGATCCTCTAGTTATGGAATATTGTGTTTTGATATCGTCAAACGCTACACCCTGAATGGGTAGCAATAAAGGCGCTTATCAGACACAACATGAAGCAACCTTAGAGATGGTAGTGATGTAGATAGAGTTTGTCCCTCCCACATAACGGGAGAAAATATCCACGGCCACTCGAGGGATGATGCTTATAGAATGTCTGGCCAGACGCAGATAAATCAATATAGGATATTGATGTTATCTGCATGGATAAAACTATTCACGGGATCGAGAAACTATGGATTGGATGTACGAGTGTTACTTGTATGTCTCGTGTCCAATCCGGATATAGAGGCAAATGGATGAGACAACACTTGCTCAAGGTTTGTCAAAGTAATGGCTATTTCTATTAGTTGGGTGGCATGGATGTGTTGCTAGACACCGCTCCATGTTAGTAATCATTACTACCAACTAAGTTGAAACCTATAGGGTCATACGCCATATGGATTAAACTAAATTTGGGAATGAATTAATATGATTAATCAAATAGAAGGATCAATGCACAACTACTTGCAAACTTAGTATGTCTAATTTGCAAGTTGGACTAATTCGTGTATGGACTGAGAGGGCTCTTATGTAGTTAATAAGGAGTTTTTGGACTATATAAAAGACACTCTTAGTTATTTTATTACTAATGCACATAAACATACTTTGAGTGATAGAGAACAAAGCAAGGAGAGAGCAAGACAAGTCTAGGTCGAAGGCTAGACCCGTTCGCCCCCTCTACCAGTCGGCCAAAAAAAGGCTGAGCCTCTTTTGGTCTTTGTTGTGTGATTCTTCTTCTTCATTCTTCCACCGGTTGCTAGCACAAGACGTGGAGGAATCTAGATCTTGATCTTAGGCGTGGACTAACTGTAGAGACGGAAACAATATTTTACATTTGAAGTCATCATAGGAGACAAACAAGGTAACAGTTACTAGAACCTTCACTATCGTTATGATGTCTCCTCCTGTGATCCATGGAAGGTCTTGTGCGGATCTTAATTGTTGTATTTCCGCTGCATAATCCGTTACAAAACCCTACATTTTAAATTATCATATTTAAACAATTAACTCTTACGAATTAATAATTATATATGTATAACTTAATGTAAATAATAAATGAATTACATAAAATATAAAAAGGATAATATAATTGTTGAAATACTTGAATAAAAAAAATAGGTGATGATGGGTGGAGCAAATGGCAGTCTTGTAAATAATAATAAGTTAAAAAGTGGGGGTTCAGGGAGAGTTTAAGGGTGGGGAGACCTCCACCATTGGAGTTGGCCTTAGGGCGAGTGTGGAGTGCCCTGTCGTAGAGTTTGTGACAACTGGGAAAAAATTGTTTTGTACTGCGTTTGGATGGAGAATTTAAAATGTTTGGTATTCAAAATGAGAGAGTTTTAAATGAAAGGGTTTCTAATGATGGGTAAAGATTTTCCTTCGTTCTTGGGATTATGACTGCAACTCGGGCAGGCTTGACTTGTTGACACCTCTGTCCTAGTCCGAGCCCGAGTTTTGTCGAGGCTACTCAAGCCCAGCCCAGCCCGAGTTCAAAGCATTACCAGCTCGTCCAACCCAAATTCGTACAGATTAATTCGGGTTCGGGCTGTATTCGGCCTAGTACATCAAACTTAATTCTTTTTTTGAACATAAGAGAATAATAAATTGTCTGTAAAAAACAAATCTTCTAGTTCAAGAACAGATCAATGATTAAAAACATATGTAGTAATCAAAAGAAAAGTAGCATATGCATGTTAGATAAGCTACATAAATCTCTCAAAATATAATATTTATAGGTAGTGGTCATGCAAATCGGGCGTTTTAGGTTAGCCCGTCGTTTCATATATGTGCCCAAGCTCGACCATAATTGCAATTGGGACTAAGATTTTTTGTCTAAGCCCGTCCAAATTACTAAACTATGTACCCGTGCCCTATTTTTGATTTGGCTGGACTCGTGTTGGTTGGACTCAACTCGCTGAAGTTGCACCCGTAGTTGGGATATTAGCATCAACAACTTAGTGGTCTTCATTTGGGATCAGCTAAAAAGTAAAACATTGGCCCATAAGCAGGGGCGGACGCAGGAATTTTTCTCAGGGGGGACACAATTATTTTGTTAGCGGGCACATTTACACAGACAAGTCATCACAATTTTATCACTATAAAGGAAATATATCGTACAAAATTTTAATAGTAACTTTAACAAATTTATGTTATTTTTACTATAATTTAATCTAAATATTATTACTATATGTTTTTTTAGGGAAAATAATATATAGGTTTGATTCTTTAACAAATTGTAAGATTTTTGTTCTGCTTTTAAAATAGTTTTTAGTTCAATATAGTTGCATATGAGATATTTTCAAAGTCAATGGGTTATTTGTGTATAAGGGGTCCCATATGCAATTGTTTAAAAAGTATAAAAAAAATTAACCACGGAGAACCAGCCTTGAGGGTGGCCCAAGGCCCACCTTGGGTCCTTCTTGGGTCCGCCCGTGCCCATAAGTAACAATCTGGTCTGACACCCTAACTCGGCTCGGACTCTGTTTGGGGTCTCATTAGCCATGGCCTGAAAAGACGTTCAGAATCATCCCGTTCCCCAACTCTATCATACGCCACTTATTATCAAAGATTTGATTGCTAAAATACTCTTCCGAATTTCTGAAATTTTCGTGGTATGAACCTGCATCTAACATGCATGTGTGTTTGATGCTTCAATATTGCCCTCCTGGCGAAGTAATTTCTGAATTTTCCTGGTCAGAACCTGCGTCTGACATGGATGCGTCACTCTACCGAATTCAAAAACATCAAAGAATTATTTGAAGTATAATAATCATCAGCCTCACAAAAAAATGTGTAAGAATCATCCACACCACACCGTTAAAATCGTCTAACGAAAAGTACGACAACAAACCATTTGTCCATATGTGAGTAACTAAATGAGCTAAAGTTGGTATCTCGCAAAATTCATCTAAGCCTCATTATTTGTGCATCCCTTATTCCAAAAAAAAAAAAAACTGTGCTGTTCATGTGGTGGTTCGAAGTCAGTAGTTCGATTCCAATTTAAATAGCCACAAACAATGGCTTAAAATTTGGGCTTTGTAATTTCCTAGGATCATTGGGCCAATACAGTATAAGCCATTGGAATTCCTTAAGCCCAATACATAGACTGGAATATGGATATGTGCAGCTGAAGTAAGCCCAACAAATTTCAATACCATTTGGCAGTCCACTGTGTTTTGGGGCTGCATTTGAGCCCATGAAATGTTTATTAATCTCAGTGCCTGTGAACTGCAAATTTTATGCAATTGCAAACTCTCACCTTAACTTTTATAAAATGCATTTTCCACAAAATTTTGATGAATATTTTAGACTCGTCTTCTTGCGAAAAAAAAGAAAAGAAAAGAAAAAAAAACTCGTCTTCTTGCCAAATAAAAGACTCATCTTTCTTTCTTTCTTTTTTTTTTTTTCTTTTTTTTTGTAAAAAGGTAATATTCACATATACTAATTTGGAGATTACAGGAGCACCAGGATCGACAGGGGCCCAAAAGACGCGATACAAACATAATCAAACAAGAAGCACAACTTAGAAAAACTAAGCAAACTACACAACATATACAGAATATTAAACATATTTTACAGACTCGCTGAAAAGGATCCGAAAACAACAAACACCAAAACCAGCTATATGCTGTGGGTGGCTCTGGCTGCCATGAGATGAGCCTCCGAAACAAAAGTACGCGGTACTTTCTGGACCGCACAGTCGCGTAGTAGATTAGCCTCCTGTCGAATAGCAAAGACTCATCTTCATGTTCCCAGATTAATGTTTTTTCTTCACAATCGTTTTTTCTCCAATAGCAAGGCGGTACGTTGGCGATTAGTTAGCCAATCTATTGGAAAAAAAAGTTACATGGGAACATATGAAGTATAAGCATAAAATACAAACAAATGTTTTTATTTTATCACAAGAATATTCTTATAAGTTCAAGAAAGTCTCAAATATTTCATGCCTCCTGTCTTCTTGGCGAATATGTACATATGAGTATTTATTTATTTGAGGATAAGTAAAATCTGTGACCGAGTCATCCAAGGATGGGGTGATACTTGTCGTGCCGAGTATTCAAAAATTCAATAATACCCCCATATATTTTGAATGTTTTGATAGTTGAGTCATTTCATTAATTACACGAGTGTTCTGTTTGATACTATTCTTGCTCGTGTTATTTGATTTATATTAAATTTTGCCTCGACAGTAGAATACATTAATCTGTGAAAGCAATGTCAATTAATTTGATGCAAAAGTTTCATCGTATTCAAATTCAAAAGAACAATACAAAACGATAATTCAGACTCAATGTGGTTGGTTAAGTGGTAAAATAACACGAAATATGACCATCACAGGAGTTCAACTCTTGTTAAATTCATTTTTTGAACTTACACATAGGTAGAGCAGCATAACCCGACATCTTATTCGAAAAGAAATGGAGACTTCCAACCCGTAATAAGGAAGACGACTCTCAACTCTTGTTAAATTCATCAATGAAAAAAGGAAGACAATTCTCAAAATATAAATACTCCTCTACTAGTACTTCTCTCTGCAAAGTGGAAAGAAAAGAAAACTGGAACGAAGTTGTAACACAATGGCCAAAACTTGTTGTGAAGTTCAAGAATATGGTAATCAAAGTTGAATGATTACTCACAAGAAAGCACTTATCTATCATCTAGCACACCACTCCCCAATTTCAAGTCTCAAAAGCTGGGAGGGTAATTTGACAAGTACCCAGAAAAAAGTTCATTTTTTTCCACACAACACAATAAAGTTGGTCCAATTCGTTAATCCACTTCCCAAGTGAACTCTCCCCCATGGAACTTCCATCTCTCCCTCCTTCTCTCTCAATCTCTCTCTCTCCCCCATGGAAACTGCATCTCTCTAATCTCTCTCCATATTTTCATGGAGGGGAACCTGACCTCATAGATCAACTACAAGATTCCAAAAAAGTCTTTTGCTACTAGTACTTCTACTACTACTAATACTACATAGTTGTAGGGCTCCCCATTCTAAAATGAAAAGTTGTATTGGTAAGTCAAAAGTGATGTCCCTTTTAACACAGCACCTAAACAATGCTTAAAGGGTCACAATAGTGCCCTAATACACCATAGAGACCGATCACTTTCTTCCACACACACACACACTTTTCTTGTTCTTGATCCCACCCCTAGCTAGTGATTGTAAAAAGACTAGTACTAGATTTTTCCTAGAATTTGTTATTTTGACCTACTTCATGAATTTAAAAAAATTGAAAAGGGACCTCATTGGAACACCAAACTAACATTCTGACATTGTTCCATTGTGTGGTCACCTAGGGCCTATGTACTTTGTCATATCTCTAGACAGAAATTAAATAAATTGTTAATAAATTAAGATTTTTTTATGGAGTATAGTTTTATTATTTGTGGTGAGCTAAGAGGTCAATGGTCTACTACTTCTAATCAGTTCCTTAACAACTTTTTTGAGTTGAAAAAGCTAACCCATGAGTTTCAATGGAAAAGCCAACTATGATTTGCCATGAAAATTACAACTGACAACTACTTTGCCCACTTGCACAATCAAGTTGAGATTTTTTTTCTCTTATTGATTATATTTTTAGGGCCACAAAATAATAGAGTTATCAGAGAATTGCGCAAGTTAATAGACTCGTTGGTAATTGAGAAAGAAAGAACGAAGTTGTATTAGCTCCAGCTCAACATCACGTATTGACTACATGTATCGTCTTTGTTATTATCTCTATGTGAGGAGTACGACCACGATTGCAGCCGATGAAAACCTAGCTCGTTCAAACGGAAGGAAATAGCAATCTCAAAGCAATGCATAACATATTCTTTGGGTTCTTTAGCTATTTACGAGCCATCACAACATATGTGAGTAACGATTACATATATACGAAGCTCACCATTCTCAACTCGTATAGAAAGGGCAATCACATCATCAATCAAAAAAACAAATCCGTAGCAGAAGTTGCAGTCTGATTGTGCGATCAGAAAAGAGGACTCTGGAAAGGCATGATCTGGATTCTGATTGTGCGATCAGAATAGCCCTGATCGTGCGATCTCAATCGGCCATGCTGCGGATTGAGGCGGTTTCAGCGACGTAGGCTGCAAGTTTATGATTTATATGCCTATAAATTAGAAATAGGACGTCTTTTATACTGATGTGGTGTGTTTTCTGGTATTTTATGTTTCTCCCTTCACTAATAAAAAGACCAATTTTCTGTTTGTGTATGTAGCTAACGATTCTGTTAGTGAATCACGCTAAACTCGTGTTCTCACTGTTGTGTTTTTTCTTCCATTTCGAACGCCTTCGTTCATTGAACACTCAAAAATGTTACCCTTTGTCAATAACAAACTAGATTTACATCTCACGTTCAATGGATAACATGAATCGTTCGAAATGTAACTGTTAACAGTATTATTGTTTTTAGAAGTTACTGTATTTTTTTCGTTACTGACGAAAATAAACACAGCATAAAAAAACCGACAATATATAATAATTCTACAGCTGTAAACCCACCAACGTTGACCACCCCAGTTTGACGCACAGTCAACGATTACACACACAGAATCACTTTGTTTTCTGTGTTTGTCCATAGAAAAGGAGATCAACTTTATTCATTTGGTGTTGCAATAGACAAGAAGAGACCACACACACCCATGTAAAAGATGATTCAAGTTTCCAAATAAACAACCCCAAAAATAAAAACAATTCTACAAATCTCTCACTAGAAATTTAAAAATTGTACCACTACTAGTTGCTAGTGAAGTGACTCAACCCCATGGCTGAACCCATTGAATTAGCAAACCTAGCTAGCTGATCTTGAGAGAAAAATAGTGGAGGAGCACCACCAACGCCGCCTCCACATCCGCCTTCGCCTCCCACTCCGAGGAAATCCCTAGTTATGTCCAAATTCCCACCTTGCATCAAAATTTGCTCGAAACTGGTCGAGCCAGAACTGCCGTTATTATTATTATTACTAGTCGTTATCCCACTCAGACATGTACCACTACTCATACTCATGCTCCCCATCACAGCATTACCTAACGCGCACCCCGATGACACGAAAACCTCATCCGATCCTGCCTGTTTTTGCATTATCATCATCTCATTGTGTTGGGACGAAGACGGAGAAGTTGAGACAACATTCATTAGCCCTCCATATCCATTGTTGTTACCCATGAATGGCGATGGATTGTTGTTGGTGGTGGTGTTGTGGTTGTTGTTGCTTCTGGTAGATCCCATCTGTGCCGCCTTTTGAAGGAGGGCGGTGGCGGACATGGGCGTGGCGGAGGAGCCACCGGGGGAATGCTGTTGGCTGTCTGAAGAGGAGAAGAGAGGGTTCATTGTCTCGGACATGTTCGATGATGCTCTGTTGAGAATTGATCCAGACAAAGAGAGGTTTGTGGATTTTCTTGTTGTTGAAGATGATGATGATAGCCATTGTTGGTTGCTGTTATTGGAGTTTTCAAAATTCACCATTGGTGATGGACCAAATAAATTTGATGGACCCATTTGTATCATGTCACACAAGCTACTACTAGTCCCTGAAAATAGGAAAAATATCACAAATAATGATTGATTTAGAATTCGCAGTCTTATCACACATCTCTGGTACGAACTGAAAATCTCAATAATGAAACGTATTGTAGTATTCAGTATATATCAATTATGTCCTAGTAAAATTGAGATTTGAGATTAGCTCACCTAGGAGGGGATTTCCGGCAGCCGAGCTGCCGTAGTTTGGCCGGAAACCGCCACCAAATTGGGAAAATCCGGAGACCAAACTCGGCTCATTGAAAGACTGGTCATTTCTGAAGTTCATAGTACTATTTGCTGGCCCAGAAGTTGTGAATCTTGCACTTTCTTCGGCTAAAGCGTCGCAGAAAGCTCTGTGCGTGATGAAACTGTCTTTTCTGCAATACCAAAATCATACAATTAGAAAGATGGAAAAGAAAAATACCCAATTCGAGATTTTAAATTCCGGGTATTCTTGTTCTTTAATGTGACTGCATTAAATTCGCACCACATTGAATTGGCAATAAATTCAACCAAAAAAATCCCCAAAATTGAATGAAGCATTTATGATTTTTCTAGTATTCTCCGAAGATCTAGCATAAATTCTCTCCTAGGACAAAATTTAATGAAATGAAGATCATAAATTCATCGTCACCTGGAGAAAAGTGTGCCACAGTCACACTTGTACTCTCTCGTACCGCAAGTCTTGGAATGAGCTTTCCAATCCGATTGAACGGCGTATTTCTTCGAACACTTGTCGCATTTCCACTTCTTCTCGCCGTGTTTCCGGCTGAAATGCTTCTTGATCCCGGTCAGGTCGCCGAGTGCCCGAGACGGGTCGTGGTGGACGCACGATTTCTCCGGGCAGATGTACACTTTCTTCCTAATCACATCTTTGCTGTTCCTTTGCTTCAGCTTCCACGGCAGGTTGTGTCCCCGCCGGTGAAGCTGGAGGTTCTGGTCTCTCTGGAAACCCTTGTTGCAGATTTCGCAGACGAACCGGTTCGTCGCCATGAGGGTCTTGGGGGATATCGCGATGACTTCAGCATCTGGATCTGCCCAAACGAAAGGAAAGCAGTTCAGGTCAGTACAGTCAGCTACATGGATCAAACTCCATTTACTACTGCGCCAGACAGCAGAACTAGTAGAACTAATCTGCTTTCGGGCGCAGATACCGAAAAATAGAAAGAAAGTAGTGAAAGTAGTTACCTGGGGTACCGGGTTGATTGCGCTTCTTCTTGTTGGAGATGGGTTTAGGGTTAGGGTTAGTTGGGTCAGCTGGTGGATCTTGAGGAAGGAAGGGTTTGAGGGAAGAAGGGTGGTGGTGGTGGTTGATGGAGAAGATGTCATGAGCAGACATCATCTTTTGATTAGTTTTTGTTTGTTTGAGAACACAAACAGAGAGAAAACAAAAGCACAAACAAAAAACAAACACACAAGAGAGCTGGAATTAAGGGGTTTTTTGGGAGTTTCTTCTTACAAGAACAATAAGGAAGGAAGCAAAGACAAAGCTTAGGGTTGAATCTTAAAACAAAAAATGATAAATATTCTTCTTCCAAGAGTTCGGACTCTTGTTGCAGGGAGAGGAGAGATTTGGATCTGGAAGAGTGTTGTTGTTTAACTTGTTGTTTGATTTCAACAAGAAAACACCAAAATACCCATGAAAGCAGCAACTATTGATCGAGAGTGTGCTTGATACTCATCTCTCTCTCTCTCTAACTATCTTGTTATTTTCAAAGTTGGTCAGCTTGGGCATAGATTTAAGCTGAGGCACATCTCTCTCTCTCTCTCTCTCTCTCAGTTTGTGTATTGTATGTGATGGGGTTGTGTGTATATATGTATAATGCATGTATATACGTATGTATTGGCAGTATGCTGTTGTTTGAGACTTGTGAGGGTGAGAGCATCGTAAAATGTGTTATGATTTGTCGCTTTAGGGGCTCAAATTTATCCTACTGCTACTGCTACAATTATGCAACTATTCTTTTAACCGTCCGAGGTAATAAAATACCCTTATTAGAATAGTACCATCTTAAAATGCATTTGTTGTTATCTTATGACTCTGGCGTCTGGTTAATTTACATGCACTTCGACTAAATTCATTTCACCCTGAAATTAACAGCAATGTAATCACTCCACGAGTGCTGCGGCAATTTAAGAGATTATGAAGCTAAGAACAATATGAGCTTTTGACGCTTGTGGAGTTATAGATGAGGATTGCTGGTTAGGATGATCATTACGTGTGCCTAGAGCAACAACACTACATAAATGGACACATAGAAAATGAACAACAAAGATCAATGGCAGTGAGGGAAGGAAATAAACCAAATTTGTCACATAAAAGAGATAGAGGGTGGGTTTGGTATCACTTTTTAGATTTTTAAGTCGAATTTTTAGTTGTTGTGAAAAAAGTTCGTGATAAATAAGTTGATGAGAAAAGATGTATGTGTTTGTTAAAAAAGTTATGCTGTCAAAAAGTTAGTGATGCAATATTTTTGTTTGTTAGTGAAATTGTCATTTTATAATTTTATGTTTACTAATAAAATTATAGTATGTTTAATTAGTTGTCGTAGTATGTTAGTACAAAAAGTAAGGGTGAATTGGTCATTTTTATTGTTTAAGAAGAAAAAAGTCCAAAAAAAGTTCATGAAATCCAGCTTTTTCAGAACTCAGTTTTACATTGCTGTGTACAAGGAAATCCTGGAGAAGATCCAAGTGGACACCTGTAACAGAGAACAAAAACAGAAAGCAGAAAGACATTGTAGGTGAGTGTAGGGGAAGAGTAAGATCTTGTTAACTGTTCTTGAGAGAGACAATATAACGACTAGCCAAAGATCCGAGAGTCACCATAGAAGGTTAACGTTCCTATATATAGTGGAGGAGTGACCGTTACGAGGGGTTAATGCGCCCATAAATGACGGCTAAATATCTGCCTCGTAACGGCACGTTCGACCGTATATATAGGGCACGATACACGATTGTCAGCATATGTAGGGACCGTTACACGATCGACCGCATTTGTGGGACACATGGTCATTAAATCTCTCAAAACAATTACCAAGGCGCGAGCGGGGTTGTTACTCTCGCGCGACGTTCCTTACTCTAACCTCCAAGCCACTAAGTCCCTACAACTCCCGTGCGGTTAGTATTGCGGGCGACCCTCTCTCGCATCCCCCATATGGCTAAGTGTGAATATAAGGACTGATTGAGTGATACCGGGGTGCCGTCGAACCTCCTGGATGGCTGCCACGTGGATGGTGATTGGTTTGTCTGTAATGCACTATCTACAACTTCAAACCCAAATGCCAAAATTCAAAAGCTGACGTAAAAGAAGTCATACAAAACATTTCAAAAAAGTCCAAAAGAGATTGAAATTCCAAAGTGGATTATAAACTAGAAATAAGTCATACCAAACCCACCCACAGTTTGCTATGCAAGACAGTAAAAAATCATACAAGATCTGAACCTTTTCTAAGAGGATTATCTCTATATATACTAGTCTGGTCTGTTGGATTTTGACGTAGGTAACGCAGCGGAATATCAAAAATTTAATTCCTACTCAAAGCATACCAAGGATCACAGGAAGAGACATCATAACATGATAAGGGACATAGTATTTGTGTACATTTTGGTTTGGGAGATCACACGAAGAATATTGTCTTCGTTTCTACGGTTGATCCACGTCTAGAGGTGAGATCTAGATTCTTCCTTCTCAAGTGCTAGCTTGGACCGGAGGAAGAGGGAAGAAGGAATCAAGCAACCAAAGGAAGAAAAGTTGGTTTCGGCCCTCTCTTGTGCCGACGGGAAGGGGCGGACGGGCTAGGGGCTTCGGCCTCTAGCTTTGTCTTGCTCTCTCTTTTGCTCTCTCTCACTCTCTTGTGTTATGTCTAACAACATTAGTGGGAAGGAAGCTGGAGCCTCCTTTATATAGTCCAACAACTCCTTGTTAACTGCATAAAGGTCCATCCTAGTTCTACATGAACTTGGATTCATCCCTTCCTTGCTTATTAGTCCTACTAAGTTTGCAAGGTGTTGCAAATTGATCATTCTCATTAATTAATCATATTAATTAATCCAAAATCTAGTTCCACTCTATTTGACGTGTGACCCCATAGGTTTCTACTTAGTTGGTAGTAACTCATTACTAACAAGGAGCGGTGTCTAGCAACACATCCATGCGCCCAACTAATAGAAATAGTTAGTGACCCCACAAACCTTTGTGCCCAATATCTCATATTTCACTATCCCTTTGTCTCCATATTTGGATTGGACACGAGACATAAATAGTCACACTCGTATATCCAATGCATAGTTCCTCGATCCTGGGAATATGCTTATGCAAGCAGATAACATCAATATCTCCATATTGATTTATCTGAGTCTGGCCAGACATTCAATAAGCCTCATCTCTCGAGTGGCCGTGGATATTTACTCCCATTATTTTGGAGGGACAAATCCTCTCTACATCACTACGATCTCTAAGCCTGCTTCCTATCATGCCCGATAACTACCTTTATAGTTACCCAGTTACGGTGTAACGTTTGATAACATCAAAGCACGATATTTCACAACTAGAGTATCTAGTGACTTCAAGTCTAAGGATTGCAATTATATTAGCACTACGAGAAGCGATTGTGACTTTAACATAATCTAATGTATCCTTCTCGTTGTGGGTCAATCCAGTATGCCATTACTTACCCATGTGTTAGACTTGATATCCTCATATCAATCTACACACATACTACTTTATATTTGATCGGCCTATTAATCAATATAATGGACTATGGATATTTAAGATAAACAACACATTGTATCTAATGACTTCATATATTAAATATCACAATAAATAATAAATGAATATTCTAGCCAATAATATTGTTCAGACTAAATATTAGATTGCCTCTAGGGCACCTATTCCAACACGATAAAGGCAGCTATGAGAAGTTATGTAACTGCTCCCCGATGGCCGTTGTGGAAGTAATCAAAAGGATCCATGCACATGGCTATATAAGATAACTGACCGCAACTGATTTTTACACATAGAGAGATGTGCAAGTCTTCTCTTGAACATGATCGAATCGCAGATGGACGAGATCTTTATTTTAGCCTCCAAGCCACCTCATCCCCTGGTTCTCCTGAGAGCCTTATTGTTTCATGCGAAAGGATCATGTCTCAGGATCCCATTAGGACAATATGGCATATTCCAGTAATTACTTATCCAAAATATTGGAAGTTATAGTAACTAATCATGTCTCAGGATCCCACTAGGACAATATGGCAAGTTAGTAAATACTCCGAATTTTTCCGTTTAATAACCATCCGTACGTATAAATGAAAAATATTTTCGTATTTCGTACTATTGCTGGACCTAATGACAAATACTCGAATTTTTGACCAAAAAATTTTAATACTCGTATTTAACGTTTTAACGTATAATACTTCCGAATAAAACTTCATCCACACGAAACTGACGCAAATAAATTGTCATCCAAAATATTAGAAGTTATAGTAATTAGTTATTATTAAATATTTTCTTACTATTTCTTTATTATAATTTTTTTTGAAAAAATAATTGTGTGAAGAATAATATTTTATTTATTATAAATATTTATTAGTATAAAGATTTACAAGTATTTATTATCAAACTTTAAAAGTTTAAGTTGAAATAGCTATATATATGCATGGGTATTAATGTACATGCATCTTGAATCTTATGTGTTATACTGTTAATTTTTAAAATAATGAAGGCTTAAGATTAGGGAATGCCCAGTAGCTTCTTTTATAGAAGTTTTGATCATATTAGTTTGATATTATTTTACATAAGTAAAATAAGTAATGTGTTAGTTATGAGTAAATAATATATTTATAAAAAATGATAAACAAATAAGTACATGTTGTACAAATTATTTTTATATATTTGAATAAAATATGAAAAGATGGCAATGTAAGACGCAACTGACTCATCATATATGCTAAAATACTAAGAAATGCACCCTCATTTTTAATTCCGAATGAATAACTAGTATACGAATTATACACGCACCTATAAAATACTCGAATTAATCAAATCCCGTATTTTTAAGCCGAATATTTACTAACGTATTTTTAACCTAAAATCGTATAGAAATTGGGTGATATTAGCAACTCAGTCCTCTTACTTTCTACTAGTAACTATTTACACTCTACCGATCTGAGGCATGGGCTAAGAGCATGCACTTGTTAAAGCTGATCGGTGTCATTATTAGGAAAGTGACGCTAACAAAAATTATGCATATTCCTCCCCCAGTGTTGCGTTGCTTTCAACCCTCTGTGGAAGTTGTTGACAATACAACTGGTTTTTTGGGGTTCACCTTCATGAATCAAATGATTCAAAATCTCAATGTTACAACTGGATTTGGATAACCCTAAAGTTACCATAACCAGAGTCGTGTACATAGTAAGGCTGTTTGGATGACCGTAAGTAGTTTAGCTAGAAAAACAATTTAATTTGGAGTATTAGGATATGATAAACTACTACATATTATTTCTTTTTTTGTCTACATTTTTTCTTTTGCAATCCGGAGGTCCCCAAAATTAATACCGAAATCCCCACAAAAAAATTGGAATCCTGTCAAATAATTTGGAATTCCGAAGAGAAACAAACCGGATTCAACAAATGAATGCTAACTCAAGTGATAGAGCATTTAAAAGCTTTTGCACGAGGTCTTGGATTCAAAATCAGTGGATGACAAATAGGTAATCTCAAACAAATAATCCGGAATTCTCAAAAAAACATAACATCCTCCTAAAAAGATCAGAATCCCGGAAAAAAAATTAAAGCCTCTTGTGAGAAACCGGAATCCTAAAAAAAAATATAAAATCCTCATTTTCTCGAGAATTCCTAATTGGAGGAGAGGTTTGACACTACTTTTGTGATTTTCAACAAATGTCTACCTAGCGACTTAAACTCATCTGAACAGGCTCGGTGCATTGTTTGGTTCGGGATTATAATCGCACTTAAGATTAAGATCTGCCTGGAAATCCAACCCAATTTTCTTATAAATATTCTGACTTAGATTTTAATTTAAGTTGACTAATAATTTACAGATTCTATGATCTCCGATCTTTTTAGATTTCTTTGCCCTGCCTTACTCAAATCTCATATATACAATTTTTTCAAATGTGAATTATCAACTGGTCGAAATATAAAACATTTAAAAAAAATTAAGATTCGAACACGAGACCTCGTGCAGGGACTTCAAACACTATACTACTGAAGTAATTTGCAAAAATAAATAACATTTTAGATGTAAAGTAAGTCTAAATAAAAACATTTATAAAAAATTTGATGGTAGAAATTAATACCACAAGTGTAACTTAACAATAATTAAATTTAATTAAAATTTGCAACGTTTACCAGATAATTTTCAAATTATAATTTAAGACAGATTATTCAGTCAAGCTTACTTTCATTAAGATTTTAAACTATAACCAAATTGACACAACAAAATTAAAACCTGCAATGCAAATGATGAATTGGTAAAACAAAATGACAAACAATCAAAATCCGCATATTCTCTGATATTTATTATTGATTTATAAACTAAATTAAATTTCCAGCTAACTTTTTTGGTCAAATTATTTTCAACATATTTTTAAAATATTCAATTGACATCAATCAGACTCTCGAACATCCTCGGTGAGTTTAAAGGCGTGGAGAAGGTAGAGTGAGGGAAATGATTCAATTTCGAATGAGAAGTCAATAAAGTTGAAGGCTTTTTACAGTCTTATCACCAGATATATGAAATCATTACACCATAATTACCAGTTGTTTGTCTCCTTTCTCTCTTTCTTTTCATTTTCTATGCAGTTCCCACTTGAAGGAGAGACAGATCTTGAGCAACTATCGCATGCAACCGGACGTACCCTTTTCATTTTGCACAAAATATGTGCACTTAAAATCTCTGGCTTCCGCTACCGAACCTTGCTCCAGCGCTTTTGAGACCAAACCTATCTTAGGCGCTCCAAAAATACATACATTGTTTTCTCTTAGGCAAAATAATTTTTGAGACAATTAATAGTTGTTAGAACTGGACTTGTTGAATAATCTCAACTTATTACTAACAAGTTTGATGGTTCAACCATCTAAATATTACTACCTCCGTTTCTTCTCTATCACACCGGTTGGACTTTTGTCACTATTCACGGAGTCACTTTGACTCGGTGATATGGGTAGCAAAACAATGCAACTTTTTGATAATTTTTTCATGGCGTGTAGAGTAAAAGTTGCTCTATAACACAGTGGAAAATTACCAAAAAATCGAATCGTTTTGTTATCCAAATTACCTCGTCAAAGTGGCTCAGAAATGAGTCAAAAAGTCAAACCGGTGTGATAGAGAAGAAACGGAGGTAGTACTTCTTATAGAAGTAACTTACTTGATAAATTAAAAATAATTATGATTAATAAATCACTTCACATATGAAAATAATAGTTATTGAAAATAATTATATGTAAACGTCCTCTCAAATACAATCCTTTAAAAGTTAGATGATTTCTCGCTTCCGCTCGAGTTTGCGCTCCGCTTCGTTCCCGCTCTAGATGACTTATACTACTACTACGAAGCACGTTAGAAGTAATTGATGGCATATTCGTTCCTGGATGTTTCTTTTTTTTTCTTTTTTTTTTTTTTTTTTTTTTTGAACAAATATCAACACGAGTTAGAAGTAATGTATACCTACTTTCAGGCAAATACAGAGTGGGTTACTCTAAGCTTTGAACTCGAGATCTCTAGGCAGCGTCGAAACACACGATCGGCTCAACAACCTGTCAAAGGGTTGCATTCAACTCTATTGGTTTTATGAAATGATGTCCTTGTTTCAGCTGAAAAAGAGAATAGTATGACTGGCGCAGCGCAAGAGGAATAGAGGGGATGAGTGGCAATTGTCATCCCTGACTTTTGAAATATCTCACTAATACCCTTAATTTCATAACTTTAAAAAAATACTCACTAATGAATATACGTTGATGCCCTGGCTGGATCTAAATTTTTTATCGCTATTGCGGTAGAGTTTTCAGTACTTGATTTTATCCAAATTTTTTCAATTTAACATCGCCCCCTCTCTCAATATATCTTTCATTTCTAATAATTTTGCATAATGCAACATATTGACTGTCTCTCTAGAGTCCCGACTCTCTAGTACTGCAGTAAGATGATGACACCGATTAAAGCAAAGCAACGAGAAACCAGACCACATAAGTACTTTTGTAATGAAAAAAATATCTAAATTATAAATGCTTTTGTAATAACTTCATTTTATTTGTTTAGATTGATATTCTAGCTCCGCAACTGGCTCCAGAAATGGTTTACATTTCAGGTTTCAAATTTTGAAAAAGGTTTGATGGAATCACCCCGTGAAGCCTGTGTCTCTGTCTGATCACTTCTCTGGGCTGGAGGTGGGACCCACACAATTGGGTCTTTTTTTGCTTGGAACTGTGTTGTCTGTCTGCTTGTTTTGTTTGGTTATTTTCTCTCATTAGGTCTCTGTCCTTGTGTAACTGACAAATCTGCACCATCCATTTCTTTCCACAGGGAAAGAAAAGGAAAAAAAGAGGACTGTTTTGCAATTTTCGCTCATTGCCCACTGTATACAGCATGTGTGGTGGTGCCACTCTTCATATGACGATGCCCCTCGGCCCCCTCTATTGCCGACCTTGAGGTGAGAATCGGTAGCAACAAGTTAAGAATTTGAGCCCAAACTCCTTTCAGATTCAATCCTGAAACAACTTGATTGACTAAGAAACGTCTCACAACAATTTATCTTCTCCAGTATTTTTTTTAGGACTGCAATTCGGATTAGCTTGACGGGTTAGCAGTTGGCACCCCGGTCATAACCCAAATCCGAGCCCTGTCCGAGTTAAAGATCATTGGCAGTCCGTTCAAGTCTAAATTTGTACAAATTGATTCGTGTCAGGATGATTTCGGGTTATTATATTAAACTTTATATCTTTTTAAAAACACAATAGAAATAAATTAATTGCTTAAAAAACAAATCGACTAGTTCAAGAACAAAATTATAATTATAAATATCACTAATAATCAAAAGAAAAGTAATTCATGTTATGCAAAATATGAGGGTTACACAAAAGTATGATGTATTTTTAAATAATATGGGAGACGTTTTGTCCTCAAAACTATTTTCAGTGACGGACTCCGGGCTAATGGCTTCACAATTAGCAGGTGTAAATTAGTTAACGTTCAACACACTAAAAGGGTAAAAGTGTCATTTTCAAAACTAGAAGGGATGAACATGTCCTTTAAGTCAAACTAGAGGTGGTGAAAGTGAGTAGCGTAATAACGAGAAATTCAAAACTCGAAAGATAGTAGTGCGAGAACAGGACCAATTACTAGTAATAGGTACTACTCTGTCCCAGCTCTTGCCCATCATTGGGAATATTTGACTCGTATATGGGTCACTTTGACCGAGTGATTTCGATAGCAAAATAATGCGATTTTTTGATAATTTTTTCACGGTGTTATAGAGGAACTTATACTCTACAACACCATGAAAAAATTATCAAAAAATTAAATTACTTTGCTATCCAAATCACCGAGTCAAAGTGACCCAGTGAATAGTGGTAAAAGTCAAAATGATGGGAAAGAGCTGGGACAGAGGTGTAAATATTTGATTAAAATTACTTTCTTTTGTTGGAAATGGAGTGGTTAAGAATTAATTCCATCATAATCAGATGATGATGATGACAGTGACAATTAGATATTGATGGTGACATGAGAATTGCAGAATCTCCACAAAGAAAGAAATTAAAAGAAAATTGTTAGTCATATCCTTCAAGGCCCTTGTTGAAAAAGTTGTCTAATAATTGTACTTAAAATTAAGATTATGAGGGCACTAATAGTCACCTCAAGTTAACTAATGAATGAGTTCAATATTCTTCTACAAAGAAAATGAGTTCAATATTTAATTTACTTTTGAAAATATTCTCCCTTACATGGCAAAGATTAACAAAAAATGAACACTGTCCAACATATAAGACCCACATGCATTTTAGTTTCTTAATTTGTAACCTTTGCATGTGACAACTTACTAACTACAAGGTTTTTCAGTGCATTAGGTTCATATTGATGCTTAGTCTAATATGAAAGTTAATACCAAATGAGTTTTGAGGAAAACAGCCATGTGTCTCATCATTTTAGTTTGCCATATCCTTATTAACGAGGTCTAATGATGATTAATTACTTAAAAAAACTCATTTCAAAAAATGGATTTAGTTTGGGTTCTATAACATTTGGGGTAACTTGTTTTTGATTGATTTAAGATATGCAAACTGGCTCTGGACCATCCATCGCACGGCTTTTAGCAAACAAGTACGTAACTTTGGAAGAAACAAAAATTATACTGAATCTCCAATATTTACGAGGCTGCAAACTAAAATTGTAAATTTGTTCGGAGATTTAAGATCTAGGTTTTCCGTATTTAGACACTACAACTGTATGCTAGCTTCTCAAAAACTAACCGTAACTTGTAAGGATAGAAAAAGTATCTCTCGTTTTCCCGTTGAAAAAGAGTGTGAGGAAGGATTATGTTACTAAACAGTAATTCCAGAGACGTAACTTTGAACAAAATTCATTGTTTCAGTAATTTCAGTTAGTTGTACAGGGTTTTAGTTTTACTACAGGTGTTTCAGTAATTATGGCCATATATCATGACTCGTTAAGTTGGACAGTGATTTATATGTATTATTTTCATATACAAAATTTGAAACTACAAACATGCACATGGCTACATGAGTCTGACCCTTCAAATCTAGAATCGAATTATAAATTTAATTAAGCAAAGCATATAGAGCATATTTAACCATGTTCGATAGTCATAAAAGTATTCCAACATTCCACTTTAGAGATTCATTTCATTCACAATTATTATTAGTGTTATGAAATCAGTTTCACATCTTCATCATGGAGATCTATAATCTCCCTGCTACATCTTTATTTGATTAATCTCATCAACTTATTGTGCTTCTCCCCGAGAAACTGCAATCGCAGAGTACTTATTTATAGAAAGAATGTGATTGGTAAGCAATTAGCTATTTGACCCAGTAGGTTTAGCTTGAAGAGTTTCATTAGGCAACATTAGCTGTAATATACCGTGTTCTAGAGGTGCGATTTCGGTTCAACCGAACCGGAACCGAACCGACCGAAGCCGGAACCGGTCGGTTTCGGTTCGGTTCGGCGGTTCGCTGCCGGGTTTCGGTTCGGTTGAACCGGAACCGGAATTATAATATTACTAGAACCGAATCCGACCCGGTAACCGGAACCGGGTCCTACTTCGGTTCGGTTACCGGTTCGGGTCCGGTTCTAGAACCGGTCAGGTTATTTTTTTTTTTTTTTTTTTTTTTGTAAGTGTTAGGTATTAATTAAGTGTTAGGTATTAATTAATAAGTGTTAGCTATTAATTAAGTGTTAGGTATTATTTAAAAAGTGTTGGACATTAATTAATAAGTATTAGGGTTAGGTTAGGGGTTAGTATTTGTTATTAATTAATACTACTCTTTTTTAATATTAATGTATATGGGGAATGTTTTCACAAATATTTAAAAAAAAAAGGCAAAACTTGACAAATAAGTGGAAAAAACATAGTAAACTTTTATTATTGATTAAAAGTAAAACATCAAATGTTAGAAAAAATTGCATCACTATAGTTTAAGTACATCCCAACTAGGTTGGCACCTACTTAACTAACAATCATTTGCATTTTTTCTAACTTACATACAAATTTATTGAAATTAACAAAAATACCAAATAATAGTCTTCATTTTTCAACCCCTCGTCGTTGGCAATTGGTCTACATCAAGGGGAGTGTCCGGGTCTATTCCCAATTCTTGGTAAAGCTCGTTGACCATAACGTCCAAAATGTGTAGGTTTTGTGTGCGTTTGTTGGCGTCGCTCCAATCCTTCGAGCATATGAGTACCTCCAATATCTCCGAGGTTAGGCACGATCTTTTCTCCGACAACACTCGTTTACCTGCACTAAAAGTAGATTCGGAAGGGACTGTAGAAGCGGGAGGAGTTAGTAAATCACGTGCCATTTTAGAAACAATTGGATAAGTTCTTTCATAATTTTTCCACCAATCAAGTATATCAAAATTTTCTATGTCTCTCTCCGACACGTTTATGAAATAATGTTGGTTGAGAAACAACGTTAATTCCGAGACGCAACTAGTCCCGGTGGGTGTGGCTTGTGTACCCTTAAATAATGAACCAATAGCGTACTTACTCTTACCCTTGCCCTTACCCTTCGGATCGCTCGATGATTTTTGAGAACCACCACTAACACCAAATTTAGCAAGATATTTATCGTACATAAGATTAAGTTCTTGTTTAACTTGTTCAATAGTTGGTGATATCACTACGGGTCTATTCCCATAAGCATCCTTAAAGCGCAAATAATAACACAATCAAATTAAAAACTACAAAAATTAAAACTTACAAACTCCAAGAATAATTCTTGGAGGTGAAGCGAAACGTCGAATGTTGAAGATGCGTTGCCGAATATTGAAGATGCGTTCCTCTTGTTTGTCGAATTTTGAAGACGAGAGCTTATGGAGATTGGAGATTGGAGAATGTTGAAGACGATTTTTGAAGACGATTTTTGAAGACAATTTTCGAATGTTGAAGACGATTTTTGAGAGTGTGTGTGTGGAAATGGAATTGAGGATTGAGGAATATGGAGATTGGAGAATGAATTTTGGAGAGTGTAGGATGATTTGTGAGTGAAGAATTGTGAGAAGTGTTGAGAGAGTTTGTTGATGAAGTGTGAAAAAAATGGTAGTGTGGGTTGGGTATTTATAGGTAGAAGGAAGAAGAGGGAAAGTGAAAAAAGAAAAAATAAAAAAAAAAAAAAAAAAAAAAATCAGAACGGTCATGAAACCGTTGCAAACCAACGGCTAGAAAATTCAAATTTCCGACCGTTTGGTCGGTTCTCGGGTCGGGACCGGTTCCGGTTCCGGTTCCGGTTCCACCGGTTCCGGTTCCGGGTCGGTTCCCGGTTCCGTAAAACACCTAAACCGAACCGGAACCGACCTACCCACGGATTCGGTCCGGTCCGGGTAGGCGGTTCTCGGTTCGGGTCCGGTTCCCATCTGCCTCGGTTGCCTGTCTCTCGGTTCGGGTCGGTTCTCGGGTCAACCGACCCGAAATCGCAGCACTACCGTGTTCTGTAACTAAAATTAAGCCTACAAGTATTAGGGACCACCATTGAGGCTCTAATTTTGAACTGAACTACAAAAATGCAGGTTACTTCCAGAGAAACTAATATTCTATATTCATTTCCATAATCTAAAAATGTAAAAGTTTACTAGCTAATTTAAGAACCTAAATAGAAAAAGTAATTATATGGATTTGATTTATCAACAACCATGGATGTGGGTTGAGTTGAGTTGAGTTGAAGTGGTATGCAACCACACTAATTCCATGGCACCTAAAAGGCATTTACATAACATTATTGAAAAGTTGGTTATGGACGTCCTTAATTTATTTGTTCTATTTATGAATGTTTTGATTTAAATAAATGTTCTCAAAACTAAGGCGGTCTATAAGACGCTGTCCGGTTCAAACAAAAAAGAATCGACTTCTACATTATTCAAACCGCCAGTCCTTTTCTTGAATTGTGGCCTTTCGGTGGTGCTGCCCAAAAATTAAAGATAGGTCCACACGATAAATAATTACGATATACAATAAATATAAATACACACTTATAGTCAAATAATTGGTGAATATATACAACTGAGTAGGTCGAGTTACAATATGGGCACTAGAAAGGTAGATGATTTGTGCTCCTACTACTCTAGCAGCCTAGCTGCTTCTATACATGGACGATAACGGATTAGGTTTGGATCATATTATAAAACATTTAGTTTTGAGCAGTTCAGTTTATGATGAATTTATACTTCATATTGTAAACCAATCTAGATTAAATCATTCATGCATCTAGAACTTGCACGGTCAAATCAGCTTACTTCTTAGCCTCTTTAGAAACAAGAGAGAATCTCCAAACCTTCAATATTGAAGAGCTCCAAACCTTGAATTCAAAACGATCTCTGGAAGTCCCTCAAAGAAAACAAAAAAGTTTGCCTGGAAACTAATTCGCAACATTTTTCCATAAACACCACTGGAAATTACACATTCTAGTCGATGTGTCATGCCCTAGATGGGATGCACCAGAAGAAAGTCCGCATCACATATTATATGACTTGTCCCTTTTCTCAACACGTTTGGCGAGACTCAAGTTAAACTTCCAGATAGGCCAGCATTTACCTCACTCCAGCACCACTACATCAACTCTGAAGCTGTTAAATCAGGATGAAGACAAGCCTACACAATTCTCATCCTTTGACGATTTGGTTACATATGAACAAGGCGGTTATGGAAAATCAGATCTTCCTTTCTGCTAAAATTCTTACAGTCATTGGTCATCTAAAAGATACGACCCAACCTCGATAAAAAACAATGCATGATTATGGAACTTGCGACAGCTGACAAATCCCTCATGAAGCCCTCAAATATTAAATCAACACTTCACGGTGAAAAAGCCAGACGACCAACCACCACGTATACTGATAAGACTAGAGGTTGAAGCAGCTTGGAAAAAGCATAGCACTTTCATTACGGCAAGATAGGTCACGATTAATGGAGAGAATCATATGGCAACTGCGTCGTATAAAGCAATCTCTCCTTTGACTGCAGAGGTAATCGGCATTCTTAGGGTCTACAATGGTTATCCCAGTCCAATATCAAATTAGCTGGAATCCTTACAGACAGCTTACTTCCGGTCACAACCTTGCAAAGAAAACAAGCAATCGCCCGAACTGCAAAAGTTGCCCGGGACTTGACTGTTATTTCAGCTAGCTTTCTCATCTCTCTATCCGCTATGTCCCTAGATTACGAAAAGAAAGGGCTCATGAATTAGCAAAAAAGCGTTTGTAATCACAAACACTTCATAGTTATATATCATGATTATTAACCCTCAAAAAATGTTTGCCACCATTACATTCCGTTACTTATGTTAAAATGTGATTGTTGATAATTATCATTTTAATATCTTTCCAAAACCTTTTGCCTAGGAGAACTCCATGTGGATGATGAGATTAGAAGGTTAGAAAAAATATGTACCGCACAACATTTTTTCTGTATAATTTATAAGCGGGTCTAATTAGATCCACTACATTAAGGTCGAAACCCCAATCCTATCCGATCAAAATGCCATCCCGAAATGTATCTCCCGTTAAGTTTTTAATATGTATTGTGTTTTGTAATTTTGTATTCTATCAATAAGAAAATAGGACCCTAGTAATAAAAAAAAATGTAGTTTATGTTCATGGGATACTAATATCAACTTCTTTTGTCTATATGTATTCGGATCTTCTAATGATGAATTATTCTTCATTCTACATCCATACCCCACTCATTTTTCAAAGCACTCTCCATATCGATCGACATGAATACATCAAACATAATAAAAAATTTGGAATATATATATTTTATGTGTAACAACACATGCACACGTATGGAGACACCGATTTCCAAGTTACTACTACTTTATTTGAGTATTGATATATAATAAATAAAACCCTAATTCCAAGGGAGATAATAATAGAATAAATTAGCTAGATAGAAAGAGACCTTCCTTCCATGCAAATAATAATTAATTAATTAATTTTTTTGGAAAAAATAAAGGGCCAGTAGGTGAAACTACAAGATTAATTTTATCCCTATAAACCATGAAATGCGCTATAGTGTCACCTTGTCAAGGACTTAAGGGTGTACCTACAAGTAGTACTAATATAAGAGTAATATTACAAACATCAAACTTAGTTTTATAGGCCATCTTGGGCGAGGGTGCCATTTATTTTTATTAATTATGCCTCTCCAACTCCATTTATGTATTATTTTATTTGAACCAAAAATCACGGTACCCATTGTTCAATATATTCTAAAATGTTGAAAAACTTGAGAAATTACGGGTAGGTATTTGTCGGTTGATTTTTTTAGTAGTATGAAAATTAACATGTTATGTACACCATCATCATAAAGTTTTATTGAGATATCATTTGATCAGGTTACAATTCAAACAACTGAAACAAACAAATTTGTTAAAACTGCATTAGATAAGTAAGCAGAAACAAAAAAAATAAGCGGTAAAACTATTGACAAGAAAAACAAGATTTATCTTAAGGCAATAATGGTGGACAAAACAACTTATTATTATTATTATTATTATTATTATTATTATTATTATTATTATTATTATTATTATTATTATTATTATTATTATTATTATTATTATTATTATTATTATTAAGGGATAAACAAGAAAAAAGAATAATGAAATGCAGAAGATGCAAGAATCCCACTTTTAGGTAGCAAATCCACATGGGTTGTCTAGTGGAGATGGGATCGCGATGTTCTAATCCCCCATGCAAAATCATATCTTTTCTGTCTCAAATAATTACAGCAACCATAATTTTAATTTAGTCATTTTTCTAATATTGCATTCATAAAGAGTACTGGCTGCAGATCAGAGATAAATTAATTAGGTTGATTTTGGTTCATTGACGCAATCAAGACCACTAAGATTGCAAAGTTCCCCCCATGTAGTATAATAACATTTCATCTGTTGGATTGGAGCTGTCTGCGTAAAAAACAAACAAAAACTACACATTGGAGATGCATACTACTACTACACTTGTACAAATTCTAATAGTATAGTAGATCATTTGGAGTAATAATTCCATAACAAAGACAAAAGAATTTATACTGTAAAATAAAATATGTGTGGTTTTATTATGTTCTTTATATATATATAAAATCTCGTGGATCGATTCTGTTAATAAATATTTTTAATATTACTGAGAACATTTGCCTAGCAATGCACATGTGTGCATGTTTTTAGAGGTTGTGTTTCCAACAAACACATGAAAGTCCACAAAATAATCAGAATCCTATGTTGTATTAGTTTATGATTACACAAAACAGAAGACCAGTGCACCTACCTGTTTTTATTAATTCTCTCAATATTGGGTTATGTAGTTTTGTGCCTCTTTGCAAAGTCTTGAAGAAGAAGATGCATATCACCTTTGAGTATACTATTTATAACAACATTATTGATGAATCTGCCTCTCATTAGAGGATTTCACTAACACTTCAAGAAGAAACTAGTCTTATACTTATTGGTGCGTGTTCAACTCGTAGATGCATGACTACGGTCACAATATTATTCATAATATAGAATTACAAGAGCATTTATACATGTGAACGTCCATACATCAGATAGGTGAGAAAGGTGCACTATGACACGTCAGAGGGTCCTGAGATATTTTGGAAGGCACTGGAGTGCCCAGTTTGTGCCTCGGTTACTGATGAACTTGTGGTCTTTGAACTCACTCCTAGTCTAAATCACAACTCCAACTCAGGAATGTGGTTTTAGCAACAAGGAACCATTGCAACTATTTTCTACTCTTGTGGAGCTTGCAAATGTTTTAAGCTAAGCAGGTCGTTAAAGCAAACAAGGAACGAAAAAATGGCAGATCCAGAAATTTGTCTTGGAGCTTAAAAGTAGTGTTTTTCCTTAACAAAAGATGGAAATTTGGGGCTTAAAAGTGTGCTTCCAGTGGGGGCTAATTAGGTCAAAACTAAAAGATACGAGGTCAAATATGCCATTTATAAAAACTGAGTGGGGGCAATATCTCCAACAAGCCAAAGTGTGGATCCGCCCATGGAGGCGGAACTATTGCAACATTTTGCAACGGAGATAATATGGAGATGTTTTACAGTTCTTCCTGATCAAGTAGATTCTCTCACACATACAATTATACTCTGTTCGATGGAATAGTTCGATCTTAAAGGAGATCTTCTATAATTTCTATAATTTCGCATGTAAAGGGTTATTTCTTGATTTCTTCCCCTAGCAGAAGCATTACTTGTCGCGCTACTTTTACTCACTCGGGCAGCCCTAGAAGGCGGGGAGATCATACTTCTGGAACTTCACTAATGAAAAAGTCAAACTTTAAACATGTGCGGATGTGCCGACATAAGGCTCGAATGGGTTGGGCATGGACTCATCCAATGATTCAGTTATGAGTTTGTTCATATGACCTCATTCAATCATACCGATATGGTTCACTCAAACTGTGCCGGAATGGATTATACCTGTGGGATCAATTCCCCAAATCCCAAACATCCTTATCCTTTCATGGCTAGCAAACAAACCCACCTAGTATTCAACGTTAAAAGATCACATAACACGACAGAGGAAACACATAGGTATGAACAATCCACAAGGCATGTCCAAGAAATTCTCTTGTCGCTGCCATGTTAACTCAACCTTAGCTAACTTACAGAAAAGAACCAAACTCGGGTATCATAGATTTGTATCCTACGAAAACGGTTAAGCTTCTCCACATCTGATTTTCGCCTCAGGTGCTCTCTACAAATTTCATTTGGACGATACTATATCAAATCCTTCGTTCATACCTAAACTGAGGAAAGAGAAAATGGACAGAGTAGTCCCAAGAGGAAGAAAACATCAACTCTAATTGTCAAACTTGGCTGCATCATCTGTCACTTTGCGGTTGACATGTCCTTTCTTGGAGTTTCATACGGATAAAGCAAAGAAAACAGGACGACAGAAACTAAAACAGCGACATCTGCATCATCATGCGTCAGATCTTATCACTTATTTTCTCCATCAAGCTGGGGTTTTAGGATCTAGTCGTTCTCATCATAGGAGTGAACGCAAAGCTTCACTGTTTGATAGAGTGAGACATTTATTGGACAGGCGGGTGGAATAAGTTATACATCCAAGGAAGCCAAACCTGCTCAGAGATTACATAAGCCTAAATTTGCGTTCTTGAATACACAATGAAAGATAAACCCCAGAGACAGTAATCCTTAGGACCCAATGAAAACATTACCAGCCATTTCACAATGTTTCAATATGAAGGGATAAGATCTCTCTCAAAGTTCTCTCAAACCCAACAGAACACGGACTGCTCGTCTGGTTATTATAAAACCAAGATGCGTGAGAAGCAATTATGTTGCTCGACCAAGTAGCACTGGACAGAAATAACAACTGGACTTTTATGGGTTTGTTACTCTTCCTTTCAAATTAAGTAATCCATTCAAGGGATCTCCTTGCAGCATTATCAAAAACTACTGGCAGCTTATGGTACTAGAAGCCTTAAGTGCAACCTAAAGGGAGTAGGTCAATATTTATCGGTCAAACAAGCCTTCCACCAACTTGTTACTCAAATAAGGTCTCTACATATCAACAAGTAACTCGACAGAAGCATTTGTGTTCTAGAGGAAACTCCGGAAATGGCACATTGTGACTCATGGAGTTCACCGTTCTCGGAAAAACATCAAAAACACATCGAAACCTGACCACAATATCACATTTCTTCACGACTCCATCCAAATTGACACAGCTGAAAATTCCATCCCATCTAACACCACAAATAGATTAATCGTTAAGCTTGGTGTTGGATCTGTCCAAAGCCACCAAACACCATAAGATATCTTCTTCTCCAAAATGGAAACTGTTCAATGTTGTTGTATGTTCATAGGGGATGAGGCTGAAGTATGTTATCGTTTCTCATTCCTAGAAAGAAAAAGAGGCTAATTGTTCGTTAACTAACAAGTCAATAAATGTCTTTACAAAAGAAGTTAAGGGTTATGACAAAGAGTTGCTTTCTCTTCCGTTTCACAGAATATCCACAACGGCCGCTCAAACTGCATGGAAGTACACCATTTATAACAAGTGCTACTGTTCTCTCGGATTCACAACCAATTAGTTCGATAATTTCAGGGATCTACCTTGTTAGCCTGCCTAGTTTCCGTCATCAACAAGAACAAAGCCTCCCTCCATGGATAAAATTTTCAATTCAGATATACAACTTCCACCTGGCTTCAGATTTCACCCATCTGACGAGGAGCTCATAATACACTACTTAAGAAACAAAGCAACTTCAACTTCACTGCCTGCATCTATCATTGCTGAAGTAGATCTCTATAAGTGTAACCCTTGGGACTTGCCAAGTCAGTGTAGCACCCAACATTATTTTCCCCTTCATAGCTTAAAGTGATTATTCTGATGGGTTTCTTTTTATGCAGGTAAAGCTTTGTTTGGCAAAGAGGAATGGTATTTCTTCACCCCAAGAGATAGGAAGTACCCTAACGGAAACAGACCTAACAGGATGGCAGCCTTGGGCTATTGGAAAGCAACAGGAACTGACAAACCCATACTCAGTTCAAGGGGTGCGACCCTTCTTGGAGTAAAAAAGGGTCTGGTTTTCTATAAGGGACGCCCTCCAAGAGGTGAAAAGACAGATTGGATCATGCATGAGTATAGATTGCCCCAAACGGCTACGTTGCCTTCCAGGCAAAAGGGCTGCATGAGAGTAAGTTGCCTCTACATGACGCGAACCTAAATAGTGTTTATATGTCTGATGAGTATAATAACCTTATATAACTCAGAAATGCCATCTAACATAACCAAAGATTTCAAAAATACATTCTTCATAGCATGTATGGAGGAACTGCACTCAGCGGTTCACAGCTAGCTTCCATGATAGATCTTACTTGAAACGTAGAAAAAAAAAAGTACCAAGAAACAAGAGTAACTGAAATTAACATATCTGATTATCAATTTATGACTTGACGTCTTCTTCAGAAAAAAAAAATAAAAATAATAAAAAAATAATAATAACAAACTCTTTCGCTTCACACGTTTGCTTTCTGCTGTAAAGATATGTTACTGAATGAACTTCTGTTCCAATGGAGTCCTAGATGACCTAAAAGACACTTGGGATTACAAATTCGAAATTGTATCCTGGTAAATGGTAATATCTTCACATTTTATCCAGGTACTTATCAAGACTGCCTGCAAAACTAGGACTCTCTAGGAAAGAAAATGGTCATGCTTTCTCTCTCAATTTCAGAATTAAGTCTGACCCGCCACTTCATGACTTTCTAATCGAATTGCAGTTCATTGCAATTTTATTCTATCATAGTTTTAAATGCATATCACTCATGGCTCATGAGAATGCTCAGCCAGCCCACAACCAGATTGTTAGATACTCACTGGCTCTCTTATCAGTACCCATCAGCTGCAGTATAATAAATATAAAATAAAAATAAAAATAAAAAAATCCTAAATCTAACAGAGAATTTTAAACCTGTAAATTTGTGAATAACTTCCTAAGATGATTTTCTTCCTGAAACAGTTGGATGATTGGGTCTTATGTCGAGTTCGGCAGAAAAGCAACGTCCCAAAGAACAGGAAAGTAGACACATGTGTTCCTAACAGTGAACCATGCACTACAAAGGGAAAGGGACTATGCACAAGCGGCACAACAAGTACCGATAATAAGCTTGAAATAGTAAGAGATTTTCTATACCGAGATTGCCTAGTACTGCCACTCATATTGGCAACTCAAGATTTACCCTCTTTGGACACAATCTCTTCTCTAAGCTTTGAGCCAAGGAAGTGTACTTCCAGTTCAGCAGGTGAAGTATATTCCAATACAAACATTCTGCAAAAGACAAGCATGCCTACTGATAGTTTAATTAATGGGGAGAAGAAGAGAAAGCCCAATGAAGGAGAGTGGCATGATAGTGTAATTCAGCCTAAGAAGAAGCAAGTTCATAGAGATGATCAATGGAGTAACAGCACAGCTGAACTGAACTTCTGTGTTACCAGTCAGTATGAAGGTAACATTTCAAACAACAGTGAATGGAGTTATATTAATCAATATCAGGGAATAAACAGTTCTATACTGGCAGAAGAGGACCTCAGTCTTTTGAGATAAGATATAAGGTAATTCCTGGAGACAGAAATAATTCTAAGTTAGACAAGTTGTCGGAAGGCAAATAATTATTATATGATGGTAATCTGCTTGTGTATGTATATATCCAATGTTTGTGCATACTACACTGTCTGTATATATGGAAGAACCATATGACTATTTCTGTAAAACAAGGTGGTGATCTAGACCAGTTAGATGTAAGAGAAGTTGTGACTGCAGGGATTAGGTACTAGTATGGACATCTGTTGAGAGCTACACAGAATTTCAGATGTTAGTAATTACATAGGTTGATTGAAGGCCAGAAATTCTGTTTGTGTAGATGCATTCTTGTTTAATGTAAATCCTATGGTAAACAGTTGAAGGGTAATGGTAATTAAAATATTTGTATCTGTGGATACGTTTCCGTATGTTCATATCTCAAGAAAACACCATGTAAGGAAACAAAGGCCACTATCATTCCTATTATTTTGAGTTGATCACATGTCTGAATTGCTTATATTGTAAAGCTTTCACATATATCTGTATGTATTGGGTTAATTGCAATAGTTGTTAAATGTATGTACAACTCAATGACTCTTTGCGGTAAACGAATGTGACCTGGATTTCATGAGCAACCTATTTGACATGGTTAGGGATCTGAACAAGTAAACTAGAAGAGTTTTGTACTATGGTGAAGGAGGACAAAGAAAAGAGAGAGCTCTTATTCAGATTTAATGGCTACGATGTTCATGGGAAATATTCTGGCTGCTGGTGCCGATAAAAGAAGGTATCTATGTTGCACGGGTACTTCTGGGTGCTTCGGGGGTGCTTTGTGGATAAGGCAAGGTCATTTCGAAAGTTGTAGTTGAGATGTCTCCTAAAATACAACTACAATTCAACAACAACAAAACGTGCATCTATGTGAACATTTTGAACCCTTAGAGTACTCGTCTCTCCAGTCTCCACAGCTACAAACAACGACAGGAAGAGATTATATTGTTAATACAGTAACTCTGTATCTTTGAAATTGTTTATGAATATCTGTTTGATTACAATTTTGACTACTATTATTGTTGTTCTTATAGTAGTATAATGGTATCACTAATAATATAAAATATAAATATAAATAAAGCCGCCACACTCGCACCCTTGATTTTTGAGAATTTGCCGCACCACTCCCATGCTACATAGGAAGGTATTTATGATTTCTGTGTAGTTTGGATGGGATATATATCCTGATCTAACTAATAAAATTAATTCCACACTGACGATAATTATTTTCCTGGTCGAAGCATATGTACCTCTGTAGGTGTAGGAGTACTCTCATCTTAGAACATCCTTGTACTGAGGATGTTTTACCCTACAAGTCTGCAAGAATTATTAAAATACCATCAACTTTACTACTTGTATAAAGTATGCACATTACCATTGCTTCTTGAATGAATCCTGAGTGCTCAGCTGGTCATAACTGGGAATTTCTACCAGCTCATGCAGGTTTACCTGGTGACATGGGATGCCCTGATCCCATAAAAAAGAAAATAAGAGAACCGCATTTACTGAATCCAGTCCATACTCATAAATACTTCAGGTGTTCTTCATCGTTCCCTCCGGTATCTCTCTTCATTTCAAGTTCACAGTATACATATTATCCACAATGTAAAATGAACCCGAATTTGAAGTCATGAATCTGAATTACAACACGCGGTACATACTTTTCTAAACTAGTATTTTTGGGGGATAAACCTTGCCTTATTTGATCTAATGTAAGTCAAAATCATCTCTTGGATCAGCTGCTGACATGCTATGGGACCGTAACGGATACTGTCGCCACCAAATAAACTTTCACTTCTTCAAGGTGGATCATTTCTCACTATTTGAATCCACAGGTTACACCTCAAAACACGTGGCTGTTAGGGTAGCCCAGGAAATAATTAACCACACACGACTCAGAAACATCCCAATGCGAGACAAATCGCAACACGTCCCCTCACATGTAGCATCATACAAGCCAAACACGCGGACAACACAAATGGGTGGCGATTAGCACAACAGATAGCCCGTGGCTCAGATACCATAATAGAGTCCACGGGGTTCCGCTTCCCACTCAGAAGCAATTGGCTATGAGGGGAGTAGCCCAGGAACTAATTAACTACACACAAGCCTCCAAAACGTCCCTGGGGGTGCAAATCTCAACACTAAGTGTGAAGTCTCTAAAAATCAAAATGCAGGACTGTAACTAAAGCCATAACTTGTGTGCCTTTGTGCATCAGTCGATATATACCTACCTTAAGTGAGAGTTTGTCCAGGTCTTACAAGTCTCAGTCCATAATAGACAATGCAGATAGAATCATTGAAAGGATAACAGACAGCAAGAAACGAAGAAAAAAAAATTATATATAATCAATACAAGATGCATCCCAGGTATCCCAAGCGGTAACATACATATCTTTTACGAACAAAGGCATGAGAAAACAGATCAAACACAAAATGAATCACATCAGCGCTTCAATAATAAAAAACAATACCAGACAGTGAAAATCCAAGTAGCAAAAGTAAGTGCCCTTGTCTCATCCTACTTCAACACACTGCAAAGTAAAAGACGACGAGAATGAGTGCTTCATACAAAACCAGAAAATGACAGAAAAAAAACTGAAGGCAACCAGTCAGGCTACAAAATACCTATAAAAAGTAAGTTAGACTAGTTAAATTAACTTCATCAAACAAGGTTACAAAATAACATATCTAAAACTGAAGCTGTACTCTTAGACCAAGTTAAGTATTTCTCCAGTAATCCATTTTAATAATCTGAAATAGTTATTTGTAAGAACAAGCTAACCATGTTCCCTAAGATGTAACCCTGTGACAAATCTCTCTTTACCTGACCTTGGACTGACTGGAATGACAAGTAACTTAAGGGTCAACATCTACGTCTCACGGCACACAACTACCACTACTACAATGAGGCCGTACCGCACCCACCTCCTAACCATTATACAGAGTAAAACAATGGCACAAATAACACCAACGTTTACTTGCTCCAGCGTAGTCAGCCTAAAAAGATCGACTCAGTAAGTACTAGGCAGGGCCAGAGGGGCCCCCACTGACACTGGGAGACAAAAGCTAAGGGAGTGCCTCCACCACGGGTACCCAGATTTACTAAAAAGACCCTAGGAAAAAAAATCAAACAACTTGGTTTAAATTGTACCATGTTAACCAAACGGCTTCAAAAGTCTCCCAGTACCCCCTTAACAGCCCCCCCCCCCCCTCTTTTTGTACGCCGGACTGGAAAAGACCAATCTCGTGAGTCAAGTACACAGTGAAAAGGCTAAACAAAATTGACTATTTCCCTACAAGAAAATATTAATAAGGGTATAACTGCAAACATGAAGAGTTCCTAATAGGGAAGGGGAAATGGTCGCAGTACAAATCCCTTTTGAGTAAGGCAGCAAGCGAGCGAAGCCGTTCATGAACAGCTTGGGAGTGTGCCTCATATGGGTTTCTCTCGAACTCGGTTCGTTGAATGAGCTAAAACATAACCCTAATTTCGTAACTCAATAGCTGAGTTCAGCTTGTTTAAACTCGAGAGCTAGCTTATTTACATTATTCAAAATGAAAAACAAATATAACAATAGGAGTTGAGGAACAATGGAGAACCTGTATTAGTTTTCATAATATACTTCTATAGTAGTCTGAATGTTCTTAAGAACGTATTATTCAAATCAATGCTGTATCTCACTACGCTTATGAAGAGACTCAAGACGAACACAGCTAAATTTTCCATGAGAAAAGCCCAGCCAAACTGGAGCTTGCCAAAAATTAGACAAGCTTAAACACATGAACTTCGTCTCAGCTCGGCTTGTTCACACCCCTGTTCGCATATGATGATATGAATAGATGGCAACATCTTACATTTAGGGAGTCATTGCAAAAGTTGAAGCACTTCAATGTTTCATTGTCGAAACCAGTGGTTTGAGGCACATTTTATAAGTTGTAGTTAGTAGCATGAAACCACAATCAACATTTAATTCAACTGAAACTCGATTTGGTATTCATAGAAACAATTGTAGAAAACTGATGTATGCAGCCAATCATAAGTATATGAAAAAAAAAAGTAAAGTAATGCGATCACTTCAAATGGCTGAGAACAAAGAGAGTAAAACTTACTTGTACAGATAAGCAGCAATTCCGAGAATTATGCACAACAGTATGATATCAATACAGAAATTTCGACTCGACCTCAGCTGAAAACACAAACTCTCTTGTCAAATTCAGTCACATGAATCTAACAAACACCACTCTATCTCTCTCACACAAACACACACATACAACCAGAGAGGCAGAATTGAGTTACCTGGTTAACAGTATCCTTCAGTCTCACGTTGGTATTCTTCAGATCGGATGTAGCCTTATCCACCTGTGAATGTTAAATCAGATGCCCAATTCTATATAAAAAAATATGTGACTTTACTCAGTAACAGCATAGGTAACTTCTCGAACCTTTGTGTCGATCTCATCCATCAGAGGAACTTGCCTGTCCAACTCCTACAAGAATAGCAATGAGCGGATAACATGATGTAAACAAAATTTACTACAGATTAAACAAAATTTTGTATTCTCTCGGATATCACTTAATTAGCACAGCGAATATATTACTTTTGCAAGGGAAAAGGGAAAGAAAAACCTCGATTCAGCTCACAGTGCCTTCTTCCAACATAATTGGTCAAGTCAATTTCACCCAGTTGAATAAACCAATCCTTGTGCATTTTTAAAATTCTATGATTTCGTACATTGTTGTCTTTGCCGAGTTTTCATCGTCTGTCTACGTTACTTTACTACCCTCAACATGTCACTCTTTCTCATATCTGTTAATTGTTATTTAATCTCATAACAATTAACTTACACTCCACTTCAACATGCTCTTGTCCTATGGGTCATTTACTCCTCTATCTTCTCATTTCTGATTAGTTGACCCAAAAAGGCCTTTTGTTCTGCTCTTCATCATTCGTTGTTTCAATAAAACTGCATTCCATGTATTTCATCTCAGTTTTATTGATTCTAAATTATTCTAGAATCTAATGTGCGATTCATTACTACGTTCCAAAAAAAGGAATTATTCCAGCCCATACTCCACACATTTTTGGTTTGGTTCTCGGATGTCTTGAGCTAGGACACCTGAACTCGGAGGGGTGTCATGATGGATGTTTATCCGAGAATCGGATTTGCTTGTGAAATTTAGGGTTCGGGGACTTGGCCAAAAGTGTTCAAATATATTGTGTTGGTGGTCGATAATACTCCCTCCGACCCAATTTGAGTGCCAGGGTGGACTTTTCGCGGAGATTAAATATGTGCTTTTAACTTGATATATTTACTAAAATGTCCTTTATTGTATGTGATACTTTTCCTGGGGAATGAAAAAGTAATGATTGGACAAGGGGTATGGAAGGAAGTAAAGTGAAAAAGTAGGTTACTTTTTGGTAGTCGGACACTCATTTTGGGACATCATTTTAGGGAGGGAAGACACTTAAATTGGTACGGAGGGAGTAAATTTTTTCAGACATGAGACATGAATTTTAAGAAATGTTATTTGCTACTTGTGATTATGTAGTGTAAGCTTCGTTTCTTGAAAACCAAAGTTTATTGTAGGGGGAGAATATAAATATGTAATATAATAGAGATTAGAGGCCATAAAATATATATGAACATAGAGCCCACAAGTCATTGGGTTGTTTTTAAAATTATCTGAGGCCCACATCTTTTCCTATACCGAACCCAATAAGAACTAACTTAGAAATAACTATAATATTGTCTTCTCCGTTGCGTCTAAGAGTTAACTGGAAGAGAACCACTGACTATTGACGATAAGGTGAAAATAGTCTTGACAAAGTAGGGAATCAAGCTTAGGAGTATACAAAAGAGGAAGAGAAGATGACGAAAAATTTAACCGACACTGTAGACCAGCCACAGCATAGAGTCCGGTAGAACAAAGCCAGATCAGACAAGAAGTTCGCACCCACACCCAACTCCAGCGACAACGGTACTACAAGAAAATCGACAAGTTTGGGTAAGCTAGATCTTGAATAGGAATTTGAGTTTGGCATATTTTAGTTCAAGTATTTTATGAGACTCTTTAGTGTGTTTTAGGGTTATGCCTTGGTCAATTTGTAAATAGCTAATCTAGTTTTTCCTTTCGGCACGAGTTTATACAGCTCTCTAATACATTCATGGATGTATAAGTAGAAGCTCGTACGCAATGCAATGTTAAGTGAGAGGTTCCGAAATATTAGGCCGTGTAAGTCAAGTGACAGGGACACCCAATGAGACAGAGCTTCAGGAGTAGGATAAGGCATTTTGTGTGTAAAAGAGCAAGAAAGTACTGTAACGGGCCAGGGGAGGTCTTGTAAAACCATCCCTCCACTGCCAAGGAAACTCAACCAAAGCTGGAGAAGTTAGCAAAATGCTATTTGACGCAGCAGAAGCCATAATCATTGTCGTAGAAACCTCTGAACAGTGGCAAAACAAACATCCTATGGTGATTTCAGTAGCTACTCAGGGCTGGAGACTTGAAAGACTGGTTTTCAGATTTTCTCTAATAGAAACAGTCAGAAAGCTTGTGTGGCTCTGAGCCACTGTTACACGAACTTCACGAATGAAACATCAATCTTAACTACTTCCACTGTGCCAGAACTTGCATCAAGACATAGTAAGGTTATAAACCACAGGCAAAGTCAATACCACACGAAGACTGTATCATACTGAACTAGGATTCACGTTCAAATAAGTGAAAAGGTGGTGTTTGATGCCTAGAACAATTGGAGTTGTCTTGAGGAACTTGTAAACCTTAATTCCTTCTCAATAGTGAGTTTATGTATTCATTTCCTATCTAGCTAATTTGGTAACCATTACTTAAGCTCAGTCCTCAATCCAAAGTTGTGTTTCCAGATATAATTAGGAATAAGATAAAGCCAGTACTTCACTAATTTAGTCCTCATGGGTTTGACAACCTTCTATACTTCTCACAGCTTGAGACAACCTATATACTTGCAATTCGCATAAAACTTACCATCTGCTTATATAGCGGTGGAAACTATCAAAAGAAAATAGCAATGCAGCATACATGAGCGTGAATCATGTATGCCGCATTACGAATGCAGCAGGTTAAGGACTAGTGACCCTTAATGTTTTGCTAGCAACAAAAAGAAAAGCACTGTTTTTTATCCTACCATCCGTAGTAGCTCCACCATACAGGTAGGGACTTGCAAATGATCCTAGATGTTTCTGTTAAACCAATAAAATTCTACGATTCTCATTTCCGACACTCCTTTTTTAACTAGTCTTAGCTCCACAGTAAAAGTGTATTAATCAGTCTGATGCACTACCCTCTAACATTCTCCATAGTTTTTCCTTGGGTTCATACTATAAGCCTTTCCCAAGTTTATGAAGCCTATACATAGGCACCTTTTTATATCGTGTGAGATTAATAACATCCAGAGTACATTTCTTCGGGAACGAACAATTTGATATTTTTGAAACTATTCTCTCGTATATTACTTTCTTCTGAATAACCCGCTCCCAAAATTTATTGTATGACTCATAAGTTTAAATCCAATAACATGGGCGACTCTGAATATATACATGTTTTTACATAATGGGCCAAAATAATTTTGAATCCATTCCTCAAGCACTTGGTGCTGAATTCAATATTTTGTTAAATAAGTTGATCAATGGTACTACGCTTCATCCCCCAAAGGCTCCCACACTCGATATAAATATTAAGTGCAGCTTTGCCCGTTTTCATCTTATACAGAACAGTATTTACTTCTTTTCCTCCAGCCTTCGTGAAGAACAGACTTCAACTAAACCATTCGCCTCCCCTTAGACAAGTACTCATAGTGATTTTCAGTAAATCACTCCTCAAACTAACTGATAGATCTCATTTAATCTTGTCTATCTCTAAAACTTGAAGGTAAAGGAAAAGTAAAAGCTTCATAAGAATGAATTAGATGTCTGATGTGAAGACATGAACAAACCTCATTCATATCTCCAGCCATGTTTTTCAGTGTATCAAGACCTTCTGATATCAGATCCAGCCCTTGGTCCTGTGTGAATATTTAAATAAAATAAATGCATGAAACATATTATTATTTGTTCCAGTTGTGAAACATCAATGCAGCACCAGATAAACAAATGCATACATTATAAGCATAAATATAAACCAGGTACAGTATACCTGTTTCATTTTCCGCATTTCATACTCTTGTCTAAACTGGCTAGATTCATCTGTTTGCTGGAAATACTCACTATCAAATTTTCCATCTGCAATCCAACGTGACAAATAACAGTAAGGAAAATTAAGAGTCATGATAAAACTACTAAAATAGTGAAGTTTACAGAAGTTGACGTAATCAATCACCAGAATCAAACTTGATTTCTGTACGAGGAGCTGCTGAGGTTGTCCAGCCTCCACCTTGTTTGGGAGCTGCTGTCCCATCCGGTATGGCTAGGATCCTACCTGGCAGAGCAAGTACAAGATCATTACGGGCTGCAAATTCTTCCGGCGAAAGCCCCTTAACCTGTTAAAAGATTATTAATGTCAACTTAGACCAAGGATTGCATGGAGCAAAAGCCCAGAAGCTGACAAGTGGCAACACGAGGTGGAGATGGTGTACTAAGTTCTTCCACAAAATGGCCAATGCGAAAACAGGAGTAATCGCATGACTGAATTAGAAACAGATAGACATAACATGATGAAGTGATTCCTAAAAAGAACAGACAACTCTAACCAGCCTCTGACAAACAGTAAAAACAACAACAAAATGACATTTCTACGAGAAGCACAAAGTGTAGGGGATGTTGGGAGACTCCAAATCGGAACCGGTATTTACTTGGAAGCCTGTAATCATCTTAAGATCGTATTTTCTGAATAATTGAAACTTTTCTAGGAAATAATAGTTTGCTAATCTTCTGCAGTTCAAAAGATTACCCCCAACGCAAATTTATTATGTCATTTATTTACTTGACTCGAGAAAGCTGAAAGCTTGTATCGTTCAAGTCAAATGCTGTTAGATGGTTGGACCCACCAGCTTAGTGTTATAAAAAACGAAATACGCAGAATATAAAGAAACCAAACACACATATTTACGTGGTTCAGCAAAATGGCCTACATCCACGGAGTTGCAGAGATTTTGCTAAAATAGACGAAAATGTCAAGTCTCAGAGAGAATTACAAGCGAAAACTGAAAACGCTCAACACATACGAACTCTAAGAACTCTATAAATAGACGACCTATTAAACCGGGCCGAATCATGTCTCCCTTTTCGTTCGTAGCAAAACATGAACCGAGTCGGTTCATAAAGCGGGTCGCTCCAACACTTAGCTTATAACATTTGCTAATTAGTTTGCTCTCTTATAGCACTTCTTAAGTGGTGCCGGTCATAAGCAAAAATTGTTGCAGATTAAGTTGAATTCTAGACATTATCACATTTACTGAAAGGATGTATGAGCACAAGTTCTAATGGAAATTGCATATCGAGAGAACTCATGAGTTTGTAGAGGTGTTCGATAAATAGGTTGCAATAAGATGGCGGACTACGGAATAATAAATAAATAAATCTTCAAAGGAGTTTCACAGTCGTCTCAGGGAGTCAGGGTGTGTTTGGTATGGATAATTTTGAAATTATAAGACTTTGTGGTTATAAGTTGAAGCATAGTTGTCAAAGGCGGTCGCTTAGGCGCCTGGGCGACTGCCTAGGCGCATTAGGTAGGGTAAAACTGCCTAAAATGCATGCCTGAACCTCAGCCATTAGGCGGTCACCTAGGTATCGCCCGGTCGCCTAGGCGTCACCTGGTCACCCAATTCGCCCGGGCGATCGCCTAATTTCAACTTCAAAATCATAATTTTCTTGTAATCTATCATATTAAATATGCTGATCAAACAAATTGTGTCAGCATCGATCGAATTTTCTATTCCACGAGGGAAAATCGAAGTACATCGTTTGTAATTAAGATAATAAAATTCTTAGTGCGATTTCAACCGTTAACATAAAGTGCACTACTATTGCTTAAATATTTTTTATTTTGAAACAATGTATTAAGAAAAATCCAAATCAATAAAAGAAGATGTAATATAACAAAAAGTTAAGTTCGAAACCACGCAGTCTTTCAAAATTATTTATTATTATAATTTTGATTAGAACTAATATACATCATTGTTGTTTATGTCCACTATCATGAGCGAGCTCTTTTTATCTCTATGTACGAATATTATATGCAAGCAATAATATGTTTATCGGTAATATTAAATAAATTGTGTAATATTATTTTAATTATTATTATCAAATTGTTATTATTGATGGGCTATCGCCTAGGCGCCTAGACACTTGGACGACTTCATAGCCTCAGGCGTTTTGACAACTATACGTTGAAGACAACTCATAAATCACGTTTAGCGTGGAGTACAGACTTAGGCCTATAGGCCTAGTTTGGGAATGTTGTGGCGGAGCTACAAAGCTGCTGTGTGAAAACTCTACGGGAAAGTTGCTGTGAATTCTTGATAAAATGTTGTTTGGTAAATATTAAGTAACAGCTGCTGTGAAATATTGATATAGTAATTCTGTGTTTGGTAAAATCAACTTTGAACTTGCTGTGGGAGGGTAAAATGACAAAAATATATGACACGTGTCATTTCCGTAAAAATAACTATTGATATTTTTAAAAAATTGTAAGGTTAAAATCGGTTGAAGATAAATAAATCAAAAGCACTTTCAGAAAAAGCATCTCCCCCTTGCTTCCTGAAAAATGTTGTGGGACAGCAGAAACTGTCCGAAAAAGCAGAAATATTATTTTTACCAAACACACTAAAACTGCTTCTGTTGTCGAAAAGCAGTTGTGCTGGCAGCAGAAGCATTCCCAAACTGGCCCTTACAAGTTGATATTTTCGATTTGGAGATAGAAGTCCATAGGGTAAAAATGCCTTGCGAAAAAGTTTAGTCTCATGAGCTTCTTTATGAACTTTTTTTCACTTAGATATTTTAAGGACCACAGTGCTCTCACTCTTTATGGTTAATAGAATGACAACAATAAGGGTGCAATGGTATTTGGCACTAGACAACAAAACTATTCCATCATTTACTTGCACAATTTTTTTACCAAAGACACACGAGTTTGTTCTTCAACTCTTTTGCCACAAACTTGATGCAGGAGCGAATGATCTAGATGATTCGGATTGCTAGCAGTCGGACGCGACGATGATGGCGCCTAACTACACCATGAGATGGCAGATAAGCGCAAAGCAAGAGAGTGAAGGCGGTAATTCAGGTCATTTTCATAGGTCCCTGTCGTTTTGGTTGTAACATTAGCTATAGGTATCAAAATGACTAGTGCGACTCCAATTGGAAAAGCTCTTGCCGACACCTACCAGGGCCCAATTGAGCTTCCTCCATCAGGATGCAGCTTTGACTCCAAATTCTCCGGTTTGACCAGTCACCTTTGAAGTAGTTTTTCCACTTCTAATAATATTCAATGTAGTGGTTCGGACCTCAATTTCAACCCGATTGGGTACTTTTTCCAGCGTGTTTCTTTTGCTAATGCCTAAAATTTAGGCTAATTATGGGATTTTAATCTTTAGTTTCACCGCTATATTTGTCCGGCATGTGGACTGTTTTCAACAATTGAATATTGAATTCTTTTTCATAAACCCAGAGAGGATTTTCTCTTGTGTTTCTACCCTTCCAGTTGCTTTCTGCTACTCGATAACGCCCGCTTCCCACCAGACATCAGTTAGTATCACAATTCAAAACTCCTAGGGAAAAAGATCATGAGCAACAATGGTGCGTGGAAGTCCTCGTTGTCGTGGGAGACTGACGAAGCCCCCCCCCCCAACGGGAAAGTCGAAGATGTTATGATCATAGAGGATCTGCAGAGGCAGATTGCGGAATCGACGCAATGTCTTCCGGCGCAAGATCTCGAGGATCATGAAGCCCTGACTGCGACTCTGTGTCGCCGTCGAGAACCATAACACCGTGAACCACGTGTTTGGGATTACTGCGGTCGGAACGAACACCGTGGAGGTCTGGGTTACAAGTTCAAACTACCCAATTACTCGGGTACGTTGTAGGCCGATGGTTTCACCGACTGGCTGAACGAGGTGTATCAGATTTTTTTAAGTACAGGGAGGTCCCTGATCATGAGAAGGTGAAACTCATAACCATCAAACTCAAGGGCAGAGCCTCTGCAGAGTGGGAGCACCGCGTCGCTCCCATTAGAGGTAGAACAAGGCCAAGACTGATGATTAGAGAAGATGAAGAAGACTGATGATTAGAGAAGATGAAGAAAAAGATGAAGGCTCACTTTCTTCCCTTTGGGCTGCATCCAAAACCTATTTCAACGGCTTCATAAGTTGAGACAGGGCATAAAATCAGTTAAGGACTACAACGAAGAGTTCTACTAATTAATTTTCCGAAATGATTTATCGGAGACGAAGGAGAAGTCGGTGGTATGATACTTAGGAGGTTCGCGCCAATCCTTGCACTATGTTCTCAACATCCATTCTATATGGCCTGTCTCAGAGGCCTACCACCGAGCACTTGTTGTGGAGAAGCAACAAAAAATGAAGCAGTTTCCAAAGGCAATCAGAACAATTGATCGATTCGACCCTTGGCGACCCAGATGTTATGGCACATCATCCGGGCAGCCGTCGCAGTGCCCTTCTAGCAATGCAATCAACTGTGTTCGATGCGGTGAACCAGGGCATAACGCAACTAACTGAACGAAGCCTGCTAGTCAGAAGGGCAAAAAATTGTTGAACGAGGAAGATGTGCTTGACGAGACTGAAGAGTTAAGCGATCCAATCTATGATGAATATGAGGACGATGTTGTGCTTAAACATCTGGGTGTTCTCTGTGATTTATCCATCTAGACGAGCTAGAACTTCGTTCAGATGCATCTCCTCGATTTATCATGGATCGATAATGGATAGGTTGGAAGACTTCCTTCTAACCTTGTTTCCATTACTGGAATAGATATGCAGTTTCTGCAAAAAAAGAAATGGTACTTTGCAGCGCAACACTTGAGGGAAAAGGTAGCTTTTCTAGTGAGTTTTCCAGTACATGTCTAAGTAGGCTTTCTAACCATATCAAACATAGAAACAGCGGAAAATCCAACACAAGGCCCGTGACCTCTTCCATGCATCTCTATGTATTAAGTACTATCACAAACCCAGCACTTGGACCCCGGAAAACACGCGTTTATCCAATTATACAATGTTGTGCAACGCGTTTTGCTTCTTCCTATATTCTATGTTGAATATGGTTGATATAGTTGACTTAATGAGTGAAACGGGAGTTTTTCACCTTATTGTTCTTGTTGAGGCCCAGAAAAACGAAAGAAACCCCCACTGGGGTACAAATACGAAACTAGACTCGTTTAGAAACCGACAGTACCAGTGTCGGTTTTTTAGCCCAAAAAAAACAGACACTAGTACTGTCGGTTTTAAGCTTTTCCAGGTCCAAACCATTTCAAAACCAAGATTCCCACATTCGATTTTAATCTACCAAAACCGACAATCATATTTTCGGTTCTGTAACCACAGGTGGAAGAAGTGTCTGGCTTTCGTCAAAATCTGTGATTGTTTCATCAATTGAATCTCCACACTTGTTCTGGTTCAAACCCATCTCAGATTTTGCATTAAAATCATCTCCTCCACCCTTGTTCTTCAAACCCATCTCAGATTTTGCATCAAAATAATCTCCTCCACCCTTGTTCTTCAAATCCATCTCAGATTTTGGATTAAAATCATCTGCAAGATCAGCGATGTTGACGGAACTCGATGAACTCCTTACATCAGAGAACGACATGGAAGCTTTGACCTGCTCATTCCTCTCTGCTAAGACCTTTCTGGGAGAATTGATCTTCGAAGCTGCAGAGATTGTCGGTAACATGAAGTTCTAAGAGCTCTTTCCGGGTGGATGTTCATCTGATATTTGATTGCTTCAGACAGTTTTCCTTCTTGTTCTCCTTCTCTTCGTAAATCCTAGAAAAAACAATTACCGACAGTGCTAGTGTCGGTTTGGGCTCAAGAACCGACACTAGCACTGTCGGTTTCTAAACGAGTCTAGTTTCGTATTTCTTCTCCACTAGGGGTTTCTTCCGTTTTTCTCGGCCCCAACAAGCACAATAAGGTGAAAAACTCAGTGAAACGGTCAGGCCATGATCTAAGTGTAAGAATCCATGGGGTTCCACCTCAAAACCAATTGGCTATGAGGGGAGTAGCCCAGGAGACTTATTAATTATATTTCTTCTTCTTGAACGTCCGATGTGGGACTTCTCAACACGCCCCCTCACGTGTGGCATTCTTTGGCCTACACGTGGATATTTTGTCTACGGGTGGCGGTGAGCACGTGGGTTGTTAGACCATTCACGTGTGTGGAACCTGGCTCTGATACCATGTAAGAATCCATGGGGTTCCACCTCAAAACCAATTGGCTATGAGGGGAGTAGCCCAGGAGACTTATTAATTATATTTCTTCTTCTTGAACGTCCGATGTGGGACTTCTCAACACTAAGGGGATGAAAATGTATGGTTTTAGTGCTCCATGTGGCTTTTCACGTAACATATAAATAGACAATTTTGTATCTATCATGTTCTCATTCACAATGAACATTGCCCAAAATTTGCAGTCCGAAACTCCAAATACATCATGAATTCATACAAGATCCTTAAAGCATGGTAGCATTTGATAACAGATGACATACTTGCACACTAGACACTATGCAGATATTGGTTCTTGCATTGCAATGCTGCTAGGGGCTAAAGTATTGGTCCGCTCATTCTAATATTTCAGGGATGCTACCTAGATCTGTTATTTGCTCACTTGAAAATTGGGATCACATAATAGTACAGGAGATTTGATGAATGAGGCCTCTGGGCTACTCCTTATTTGGGTATTCTGAGAGAGTAAATGGATAGAAACAAGAGCATTTGACATATATTGCGAGTCACCTTACAGGAAAGCCCATTCAAGGAAACATTTCGATTCCGGATTTTTTATTTTGCTTTCATAGATTCAGGGACAAAACTTGTCATTGAAACTGTTTGTTTCTCCACCGGATGACTAGACGTTCGTGATACCAGGATGTACACTTCTTTCAACTGAATTATTAAGTCGGAACCCATTCTGTTGTCCCGTTTTTAAAAATATAAGACTGGATTGCATCTATTCTACACACACTTAGGCTCTGTTTGATTGGTAAAACATTTTCGTGTAAAATGTTTTCCCTTGTTTTGGTGTTTTGGTGCTGTTTGGTTGAAGGTAAAACATTTTCCTGTAAAACGTTTTCCCTCAAATGATGTAAAATGATTTACACATTTCAAATCCGTAAGCCATTTTCTGGGGAGTGTTGGAGCACAACAACAACTCATACAGCACCTCCACCACCAATAACCACAACAACTCACACAATGCATCACCGCCACCCACCTTCACCGCCACTACCGTCACTACCCTTTGATTTGGAAAGTGTCAACCGAACACGAGAAAATAATTACAGAGAAAACTTTTTCACACAAAACATTTTACGCGTAATCTATTCTCTCTTGTAAAACATTTTACTACGACCAAACGGAGCCTTAACCTAATTCTACAAATTACTAGAAGCATCTTATGATACTATATTTTCTCTTCTGACTGCTGAACACCGGTAGCGTAATTCCACAATCCTAGAGTGATAGATTTCCGCATATGTCTACAATTATACTCTAATTTTCAACCTATGCAAGCAAATACTGGTCCATTATGATAAGACTGAATTGCATCTATTCTACGCACATTTAACCTAATTCTCTTCTACAATTTACTCCAAGCATCTTATAACACTATATTTTCTTCTCAACAATCGTAGAGTGATCGATTTCAGTTCCGGAAGTAGCATATATTTACAATTTTGCCCTAATTTTTAACTTATGCAGGCAAATACTGGTCCACTGATTGTAATAGAGGATGAATCTGGAATCTAAACCAACTGAAGTACCTTTTTCATAGCCAGCCTCTGCAACTTCGGCACCTCCTCGAGCAATTTAGCCTTGGTTCGTCGAATCTCGGCATTGATGGCCACCACAGCAGCCCTATTCTTCTCGTTGGATGCCGTCTCCGCTTTCTGCAATTCACAAGATCTCGAACTCAAGAGTGAATCGAAATCAGCGAAGTTGCTGTTGATCGGAAATAGAGAGAGAGAAGTGAGACCTGAAGAGCGGAGTCGATGTCCTCTTCGACGGAGGAGTAGAGACGAGCGAAGGCGTCGTCGCCGGAGACGTTGAGATCTTTCTGCTTGTCGATGTCGTACTTGTCGTACTTCTTGCAGATCGCGTCAACTCTGGTCAGGAGGTCGATCACACTCATCTTTGCTGCTGAATTTCTCCTCTCTTTCTCGCTTCTGGTGTGTGAGAACTGCAAATGAATTGAAGAGAGAGAAGGTAACAGCTGGGGAAGAAGAGGAAAAAGTAGAATTAGAGAGGAGATACCGGGGGTTTTTGAATTTTAAGGCTTTATTATTTTTCTGGTAAAAGACACTTTCACCCCCTCTGGTTTGATTAAAAGGACACTTTCACACCTTTTGGTTTGAGAAATGACACTTTCACCCCTTCAGTGACCTAAGCTTCAATGAACTTGAACACCTAATTGTGATGTTGTTAGTCTGGGGTGGAGTCTGTCACTGGAAATAGTTTTGGAAAAAAAATTCTCCCTATGTCATGCAAAATGTATATTATACACCTTAGGTGACCAATGGGGACACGTGTCGTGACTCGATGAACTAATTTGCATGATTGACACATAGATATGACACACGGCACGCATATGAGCCTATTCCCTGCATCACTGACACACATAGGACACGTGTGAGTGTGTGGTGGCCTTTTCGTTGCATGCACGCTACGTTCCCAAATAAGAGGTGCTAGGGTTATTTTGATATAATATATTTGGAACTCGCGATCTGATTGGTTGGTTTCTTCTATAAATTGGGGCCACTGCTTTAGTTACTTCTCGTTCCATACCGTTTCGATTACTGATAAGGGAGAAAGAGGCAGGTGTTATGGATATCTTGATAGAATATAGAGTAAAACTTGTTGATTACTACTAGCACCTTCAAGGCTTAAGCATTTTTATCCGGCGGTACGGGTAAAGAAGTTGTTGGGACAGTAATCCGCTCGGGTTGTTACAAAACTCTTTTAGATCGGGACGCGAGTTTGGGGTTAGGGTTTACGTTTGATTTATGAATTATGATGTTGTGATTTACGTCTTTTGGACTTAATTACATGTGAATTATATCGTTATGGATGTTTTATGCGCTTTACCTTATCTAGACAGTATGAGACTTCTTATTAGCTATAACTTAATCACTGGTTGTTTGGTGACTCGATAATAATCGTTGATCGGAAAAATAATACATTCACATAATTCATTGGTGTACTTGGTGACTCTATCCCAATAGTTAGGAACGTGGAGTAGAAAATTGATCTTAATGCATATCTAGGATTAGTAAAACTTGGTGACTCAGCTTTATTTCCTTCTAGGTATACGACACTCGCTTGTCGACTCGGTGAGTCATTTTTGCTCGTTTGACGAATAATTCACTACAGTATTTCGTAGATCATAACTCACGATCAAAAGTAACCCTAGCAAACCCCAAAAACGAGGTGTCGTGGTTATCTTTATCATAGCTAAATCTTAAAACATTCAGTTACTTGCGTTTATGTACTTTGCGTATGGTAAACAAAAATCCAATTATTTGTCTACAGTAACGTTGTTAGCTTTAGTTAATTTACAAAAGTCTCTTGGGTACGATAAACCCGGATTTTTAGTATTATTACACGCGACACCAGTGCACCTGCGGTTGAAGTTTTTGGCGCCGTTGCGGGGAATTCGGTATTAACTAGAAGTCATAACCTTAGCAATTTACTTTTCTGTTTATATTCTTTACTCACATGCATTCTTTGTCTACTTGACAAATGCGGAATGTGGTTGATAATTGGCGATTAGTTCACATGCATGAACGTGTTTGCCTCAAAACCCCAATTACAAATAACGGTAAGAGCAATTGACCATACCTAATCATGAAATGAAAATACAAAATCGAAAGAAACACTTGTAAATCAAATTTTCGAACCGTTTTTTTATAAATGGGGATATTGGTCACGTACTTCTGAACACTTCGTGGTTTTGCATGGGAATTCTTGATATTTTTTTTGACAGTTACATGTTGCGATCTCTTTAAAATATCACCGAATATACTCAGACACACTAGAACAAAGAAAAAATACAATCATGAATTCGTTGGACTTGTTAGTCGTGTTGTTCCATACATGAGGAACCCAAAAATTGGTGGTAACATATATTTTTCTCCGAATACCCCTCCATTCCTCAGGACTGCACGACGTGTTAGCACTAAACTCTAAAGCCCCAAATTCATACAAAATAGATAAATAACGAATATTGCCTCTCTAGGTCTAGACTAGAACCAGGAGAAGAGGGATGCGATTATGTTGGTCTTCTTCTTCTTCTTTTACTTCTTGTTTCGTCCTCCTGAGGACTCACCAACAGTTGGTGACAATGCATCGTTCTATTTTTTATGCCTTCATCCTCATTGTCCTCATCCATGCTATTTTCTTCTCCTCGTTCGTTCATCATTTCTTCAATATACCTTTTAAATGTGTTGTTTTACGAATCATATCAATTTTTAAAAAATTAAAAAAATAATCTGACAACATGAGCAATTTATATGATCGCACACTATAAAATTGTTTTATGCGACACCAACTAACCACATGGGGACCCAATGCAGGTATCAGTTAACACATTATTTAAAGACTGAGCTAAATAGTTAGATTTTTTTATGTTTATGTAGTATACAATACCACTGCTACAATATTTTTTTAACCCAACCAAATATAAAGAGGAAGCATTACATGTTAGGAAACTAATTCAGTGGCTAGTAAGATCTAAATTGCTTTGGACATGGCAACTTAGCGCTCGAAGGATTCTGATCTTCAGAGACTTTAGAATTGAAACTTTAATGTTTAGTTCCCTCCAAAATTTCATATATAATGTTATTTCGTGACATTTATCCATCACAGTTTTGATAGGGGAGTATCTTATAAATCACCATTTGAAATTTTGTCAACTTACAGATTATATTTCGACCTTGCCATCTCGTAAGTTATCATTTCAACACGAGTCTTAGGAGTATATATAATATCGATTCATGCAAAACACATGATCAAATAAATATCATGCAAACTTCCTTGACCCTTTAGTTGTCCATTTTATGACCATGAGGGTTTTTTTTGAAAAGCGTGAGGGTTTAAAACATTCTTAGACTTTTGATTCAATTTATATTTTTCTTTTATTATTTTTAAATTTTGAAATTAACAGTAGATCTTTACAGCCTTGACACTTTAGTTGTCCACTTTATGACCAGGGTTAAGAACATTCGTAGACTCTTGATTCAATTTCTAATTTCTTTTTATAGAATGACTGAATACAAATTATCATGTATTAAATTTCTTTCAGATGGTATATATCTAATTCGTTATTTTTTGTCATATCTGATGCAGCATACAAGGATAGCATGCAGATGATTTAGAGTCCATTTATTGCACTTTATCAATAAGAGATGTAACTGTCAATCTATAGCATGGTGTGGACATTTTACAGCCTCATTGATAATTTGATTCCCTAACATTGTTAGATGTTTCGTTTGCAAAAGAATTATCTACCTTTAAGTCCCCACTGTAATTTAAACAAAAACTCTCATCTACACTTTCAGTTATTTGCTCAAACCTCTATAGAGTATTTGAAGGTTCTGTGATCACAGAATCACGACACAAGAATAAAAAAGGAAGCACCTGGTCACCGGCCACACCATAGCCGGCCAATCTAGCAGGTCACCGACAGGAGTTTAGCGGTGCCCGGGTGTAGTTCTAAGCGGAAAAAAATTAAAAAAACAACCCGGTGACCGGCTTCAATTTGATCGGTCGCCGAAAAATATCAACCCCACCCACTAAACCTATAAACTCGACCATTAAATCCAAACGTCTACATGTTACGGTTAACCATAACTCCAAAATCATTAAATCCAAACAGCCTCAATGATTGAAGACTCCTTCCATATTTATTGATTGGGAGAAATGATTATTCCAAATAAAGTAAATGTAAAAGAGGAAATTTCAAGACATTTTTTTATTGCCGCACATGGATGGGTAGGCTGTATGGAAGAACTTTCGGTGTGACAGATGTACCACTACTGGGTTGATGCAATAGATCTAATGACTTGTATTGTTTTAGCTATTCCGGGAGATCTAGATGACTTCTATTGTTTTTGGGTCTTCTGAATCCATCCGTACAGTCAGATTTTCAAGATTCGAAATAATTTTCTATACATAATACATAATTTAGTGTTTGAGCATGTTTTTTGACTTTTGTGTCATTATCTCCATGTTTTGTCTTTAAGGATTTTTCTCTCATGATACTAATGTACTTATATCATATTAATGACTTGATTCATGGATCAAATTTTCCAAATTATTACTATTGTTAGTTTTTTGTGTATTTTGACTATGTTACACCATCATAAATACCAAGTATAGGATATCGTCTCAAGTAATAATCCGGTAAGTCCGGAATCGAATCCACAAGGAGAGGAGGTTTAGACAACGACTTACTATCACTAGAGTAGAGAGTAGAAAACGACAAAATAAAGCAAGTAACACAAACTCTCAATGGCTTTAAATCTTGCCAAGCCATCAAATCCACCAAAATCAATTGATGGAGCAAGTTTGAGGTTTGAGTTTATGAACAAAGTAAACGACTACTAGAGCTTTGATTCAAGAGACTAAGTGAAATGACAAGTAGAAAGGGGCTAGGGATCATCGGTTTCTCTAGTGACCAATCCTCCTATTACATTCAAGCCCGGTTCTCACATTGCATGTGTCAATCCACAAGACAAGTATCTCAAGAAGTGATTGCTCATGCAATCCAACTCGCGACAAGAGAAGTGTGTAAATCCAACACGCTAATCAAGCACTAAAGAGGTTATTCAAATGAGATTCCCCAAATTTCAAGTGTTTCAAACATCAACCATATGTAAACACACATAAGTTTTTCCACATGAAAGATCAAGCAACAAATGAGATTTGTAAAATCTCACTCAAATCACCTAACTTAAACCCGATTTCTCAAAGTTAAGATTGACGAGTTCCTCTCACTCAAGTGCAACTTCAAATCAAACAAGTCGAGAGTATTCGCACATTTACCTATTCAATGCATCAAATACTTCAACAAGAGAAATCCAAACATTTCATTAAGCATTCAAGTGAACCCAATTCAACCATTCATCCTTGAAGTTCAACTTGAATAAATAAGAGGATTAGGGCACTAGATAGTCCCAAATCACCAAAGCAATTGAATTAGCTAGACATTATAGATTCAAGATAGCTAAAGATAAATATCATTTCATTCATCATCCTTGAATCCAACACAAAATTATCACCAATTCAACCTCACAACTTGATTCAAATACACAAAACTAAGCAAATATAGCCAAAACACAAGCCAAGCTATCAGCTAACACTATTTCTGCTATTGTACCCTCTTTTGCTGCTGCTACAGTGAATGAATCACAGAAAACAGAGCTGCAACAGCAGCTAGAACATAGCAGATAGCGAAAACAGAGCAATATTACCTAAAAACGTCCAGAAACGACCTCCTCTCTCCCTGTCTTCCTCTTTCTCTTGCTCTTGGCCCTGATTATGCTCAAGAACGAGCTCAGGATCTCAAGAACAAGCTCTGAATCGAGTGAAATCGGAGAGAGAGAGAGAGAGAGGAGAAAGAAGAACCCAGAACAGAGCAGTACGTTGAACCCGTCGGGTCTAGGAGTGGTTGTCCAATTTCTTCAACCTCATGTTATATAGATGCTAGGGATCTGTTTTGTAGCCCCCAAGGAATCATCTCCACCCTCCAATTGATCTAAATGTCTCTCAATCGTCGATTTGAACTTCTTCCCCAAGAACCCTAGCTTTTGGGGCTTTCTTTGTTACTTCGTTTTGGGCCGAATTGAAAGGTGCAATGGAGAGGTCTTGGGCTGGGGAGCGTTTTGGTATAAGATTTGTTAGATTTGGTGGAGTTTTGGTCGGGTTTTGGGGTTGTAGGAAGCTTCGTTCGAAGCTTCAATGGCTTCTCGTGGGTTTGCTGTGTGTTTCTTCAACGGGGAGAGAGAAAAGCTCACGCTGGTTGTGAGTTGTTGTGCCGAAAATACAATCTGGTCCCCCTTAGTTGCTGATATCTTTAAAACACCCCTTGTTCATCTTTAAACGTTTGGAAAATTGCAGAAACACCCCAAATTCGTTAAAAACTCTCCACTGCAGCCCCTTTCCCGTTGAATTATTGTCAAATAGGCCCTGTTGATGTAACTTTGTCCTTCTTCCTTCACTTTTCTTCTCACTTGGACCCTCAAATCTTCAAAAATCTTCCAATCAAGCGTTCCAAGTTTCTTTAGTTCATCGTTTGGCCCTCCTAGGCTAGTCTCTTGCGTTCCAAATAACGATTTCACCTAAAAAGATGAGACAAAACAACCTAAACTACGAAAACAAGCATAAGTCTAGAAAGAGAGATAAAATAGATAAATTACACATATTAGCAAGTTATGAAGAGTTCATTAACATACTAAAACGTGCAATTTACGTTCCTTAACACACCATATGAAGATTGGTGCATATTTGGTATCGTACACCATTATCGATATTCAGTGTATCTTTGGTATTCTTACACCATTAAATATCTATGGTGTATTTTTGGTATCTTACATCATTATGAATATTTGAGTGTAATTACATGTATTACACTTAAAGACAAATGTGTATTTCATGTTATACATTTAAGACATTATTGTAACTTTGGTATTTTACACTAAAATAAAATGGTCTCCTATAATAAATCGGTTGAAATAATAAGTCGCCAAAGTGACTCTATTGTGTAAAATTTAATTAATTTGGGATATAAACATGTGTGTGTTTATTATTTATGTGACTAACTAATCGGCCCAAAGGAAGGCTGTTAGTTGGTCAAATATTAAGCACACTTGTGGTAGTATATGTGACGGTTATCAAGTTATTCCATGTGAACAATACGTCGGCCCAAAGGAAAACCTATTGTTTGACCAGACTTACTGTCAATATTTGATTACTGCGTGGAGAGTATCACTTACAAGTTGTTGTTTCTGTCCAAAGACTAAACAATAATGTTGTTCTAGGTATCTTGTAAAGAACCCGTTAATTATATTGTTGATTTATGTCTTGCATGATTACTTTATGGTAATATCTTACTTCATGCTTGTACACCATCTTTTTATTTTGTGCTCATGTATTTAACTTTTTCTCTATTTAAGTCAGCTTATTTGTTATTTGTTGTTGCTGACAAAGACTCATATTTAGTGCTTTATACCATGTATAAATTCTTGAAATATAGTGAATTCTAGAAACTTTTAAGTTAAGTAATGGTAATGCTATTGAGTTCCTCTGCTATTGAGTTCCTCGAGCTTATGCGTCCAAGTTCTCTAAAAAAATATATTAATAGGTCTATTAGTCAACATTATCTCAATCAAGAACTTGAGTACTAAAGCTAGAGTTGTCTAAGGACATGCTCATAGGTATATACATATATATATGTGTGTGTGTGTGTGTGTGTGTGTGTGTGTGTGTGTGTGTGTGTGTGTATTTCTCCCAAGCACAATAAAGTGAGTATAGCAGCTTCCAGCTGGGGTGGTAGCTCAAGTAGTAGAGCGTTGGGAGCCCCTGCATGAGGTCCCGGGTTCAAACCCAGTTGACGACAAAAACAATTTCTCAAAAAAAAAATAGTATACAACGAGTTGTAACGCACATATGGATAGATAAGTTCTTTATGAACTTTTCACTCACTATGTGTTAAAAGAGAAAACAGTTGTGTGAGATTAAATGTACTCGTTTAGTATTTACCCTAAGGATAATAGTCGAGTTAAAGGGGATACAGTCATGTAAGTTGCAGTTGAATCACATTCCAAAATATGTAAATTTGATATTATTCGTTAATTTTAATATTTTTACATATATAAAAGTGGACGCGTGAATATAAATTCAATGCCACATGTTGGATAAGGAAAAAATTACTTCTCACTATAAATTAATTTTGAGTTCATTGAAGTTCTTGTACATATCCTATTTGGTGAGTAGATTTTGGTGTAATTACTCAATTAAGAGTATGTATGTATGGTTGGTTGTTTGGCCAATAGCCACTTGATGCTGGAGATTCGTCTCTATGGGCAATGGCAAAACACATATAGCTGAAGCAATAAAGACTTTAAACTTATTTGGCTGAATTTTATGTTTATTAAGAAAAGCATTTATGTTCTCCGTTCATATGGGATAAATTCAGTTACTCCTTCGGAAATAGAAGGAATTTTGGTGTTTTAAATAATTCATTTCGATTAAAAGCGATAATTCAAAAGTAATGTTTCATTAAGAGATACCATGCATGTCATCGTTTAAGGTATAATGATGCGTGAGAATTCTATATTTAGAAGGGCACAAAAGCTAAAGGAATATCTTCGTAGGAAGATTTATGATGATTACGTCTAGTAGAAAGCGTAGCCGCCCTATTTTCACAAATACTTTAAATTTGTGCTAAAAGTGCAAATGAAACAACCCGGATCCTACGGTTCCTGCTAGTACAACTTAACGATAAATCAAATGACAGTTTATTGAAATAAAAGTAAAGTAGAAACCCTCCTTACAATGTTAAACAAAATGATAATGTATTGTCTAAAACCAAAAGGTACAAGTACTAAAAGATGTTTGCTACTCATGATTCTAATCCTTAGCTCGTGCGCGTTTCCACCCCAGCTAGCTTGACCTGCGGGTTTTGAAATAGCGATAGTCGACCGCAGAAAAATTTTGATTAGTAAAAACTAAGATATACCACAATATGTAAAACAGAGTTTTGGCTAAAAATAATAACACACAATTTGCTAAAATCCCATAAAAAATAATAATGAATAATTGATAGACTCAGTGGTAGTAACCCAAAGATGGAGAGATTTCGAGAATATATATACAGTAGCCAAGATCCAGATTTTAATGTTCGGTTTGGTTGAGGCGTAGCCCACGAGCCCCAACGAGTACGATGTGGACAGTGGTCACGATGGAATAAATAATAATAACGGGGTACATGTTGGAATATACCAATTTCTCCCCGGACTCTAGTAGATAGCCCTTCACTATCCCGCCCTAACCATTCTAATGAGACCTTAAGTGCCGACACCCCTATACAGTCGTGACCTAAACATTTATAGGTAGTACTCATAGATTCCACGATAAATAAGAGGGTAAGTACCCTAGGGAAATCACACACAGGTGTTCCCGGTTGTTAGCCTTCACGCACATCCTCTGCACATCGTTCCCAATTCTATTATTGTACCATTATCATTTCACATAACTTTCGAGTTTCCACAGTGACCACACATTTTCAAAGTAGTACTTGCAATAGGGATTCAAGACTTAACAAACTTTTCCAGTATCACGATAATAGTAGTTCATGAGCGTTTTTGAAAAATAACACACGCCAAGAGACATTTGATAGTTCAAAGGTATTGTGCATATAACTTACCTGATAATGGGGAGAGATTCACACACAAGAAAGCACGCAACTAGTAGAAGGGGTCCTCAACGAATTCGTCTCCTACGAATTCTGAATCTACAATAATCAAATAGTCCTACATTAACACGAATTCGCCACACGACAATTTACAATTAAAATGTCTATAGGTGCAGGTGCAACCCAAAATAATCCCCCAAACGAATTATATTTACTAGCCAAGAGTTGCATGTTTTAGAATATACATTTAATAAGAAAAACTAGTGGTTTATAAGTATAAAAGAATTTAAAAAAGAAAGCTCTATTTAATATGAAAAAAGTAGTTATTGTTTAACGATTAGAATATTGGAGATATACTTTTATTTAAAATTAAAAGCTCAACTATTTTTATTATATCGTTATATGAACGAAAACATTGTTATTTAATAAAAATACATCGTTTCCAATATGCACAAATAAAGCTTTTTAATTGACAAGAAAAACATAATATGAATATTATACAAGTGGTAAAACACTAATTTACTTTAGTAAAAAGGTTGTATATACATTTCTAGAAAAGAAAGTTTGTTAATTATTTTTATTAATATATGTGTGTGTGTGTGTGTGTGTGTGTGTGTGTGTGTGTGTGTAAGAAAACTAGTTTACATTTGATAAAAACCACTTAAATACACTTGTTAATTATATAATGAAAATCATACAAAAGACAACCCACAAGTCTATTTTTCTCCACAAGTCTATTTTCATACAAAAGACAACCCACAAGTTCACACCCACTCTCAATTTATCATCTTCCCCCAACTCCTTACTGTAACTTCACCATCAACACCATCCATGCTCATTACTAAGCTAAAAGAAAAGTACTTGGGTTTATAGAGAGGACAACCATCAAAGTTAACAAAAGAGGGAGATTTGGATTATTACCGAATGGAGATGGCGGCGGCGAGAAATTGAAGAAATCCGGCGATGTGGTTGCTGGGTTCGCCGGAGCAGAGGAAGACGGGCGGAGAGAGGCAATGGAGCGACGGTGCTGGCGCAGAGGGGCGACGAACGACGTCGGGCGGCGCAGAGAAGGAAGGCGGCGTCGGGCGCCGCTGGGTTGTCTTCGCCGGACCTGGGTTCGGCTTTGCCGGGCTTGGGTTCGGCTGACTTTCTCTCGACAAAACAGAGAGCAGCGAGATGGCGAGAGAGAGTGCGACTAAAAGACAGAGGCGAGAGAGAGAGAGAGAGAGAGAGAGATGAACAGAGCGTGAGAGAGAGATGAGGGGAAGAGAGAAAACCCGATTGAAATTTGATAACCCATCGAGAGAAAATTTGGGTTCAATTTAGAATGGTGAATTGATGGAATTGATAGCAAAGATCAGATATTTGACTTGATTGGCGTGATTTGGGCGAAATTTGCAAGTGTAGAGGTCAGGATAGGTGTTTGCCATGGGTAGTCGCCGGCGAAATTGAGGGAAAAAAATGTCTCTGCCTAAGGAAGAAGATGATGGGAGAAAGTTTAATGTGTGGGTGGAGCACCAGTCACGCGGTGGTCAGCTACGCGTTATTAATTAAAAATTACACTTTAGGCATGTTAAAAAAAAAAACGTTACACGACCCGCTACACTTCACTAACGTATACCCACAACTAACTAAAAAAAAATTGTCATCTTAGAAAAAAATACTTTTGTTAAAAATAATAAAAAACAACAACAACAACAATAATAATAGTAATAATAATAATAATACAAATAATAATAATAATATAAATAATGATATAATGTAATTGGAAGAAAAACTATTTAATAAAGAGAAGAACTTTTATAACTTCAAAGAACGGGCCGAAATATTTGCTAAACTCCCAAAAATACCCCATAAAATATCGGGGTATTACAGCAGATGGGTGTATAAATAATTTAATGTGTGTGGAATAAGGACACACTATAACTTATATGTGCTGATATGGTAGATCACTTTTTATAGTTGTTTTGAGTGAAAAATATTATCATATTTCGTTCATTAGACTTTTGTCCATATCATCAATACTATAATCGGGTTGAGAAGTAAAGTATGTGAATGTATAGGGTAAAAACATTCACGATGTTACCTTACTTTCCATAAATGAAGTTATAGACATACTTGTCATAATTAAGTTTGTGGGGATGAAATTGAATATATCTGGATATTGTAAAAAGAATGATTAGTCATTTTCTTTACCATGAGGCTATGGGGATAAAGATTTAAGGTTGCAGCTTATATATAAAATTCATGATGTATTAAAGTGTTTTTTTAGTACCCTATATGATTGGCTAGGCGAATGCCTAACATAAGGAGGTTTATCATTTCGGATCATCCCACTTAAGGTGAGGCCATCTTGGTATAGTGGGAGATATTGAATTTGGAATTTTCTCGTTGTCACTTTTATTGATCTCATTAATAATTGAGAAGTTCTAAATCTCGTAATTTGTCTTCTCAAATAAAGCACTTTTCGAGACTTTTGAGGATGTTGAGTTTGAGTGGGAGATACGGTTATAAGGAATAATTTCTTTAAACATAAAGTAAGTTGTGTTTGTGAAATGAAAGTGTTTATGCAAGCAATGATCGGCCCATAGGAAGGTCACTGTGTGGCCAAATAGTAAGACATACTTGTTTATGCGAACATTAATCGGCCCAAAGGAAGATTATTTGTTTGGCCAAATAAGAGGGTGCCTTTTAAGTTATTCACATCGTTCAAATAAACATTTCATAAATATATATGACTCCTTTACTCAAATTCAGACAGATTCTAATCTTCGGAGACTTTATAATTAAAACTTTAATGTTTAGTTCCCTCCAAAATTTCATATATAATGTTATTTCGTGACATTTATCCATCAGAATTTCGATAGGGGAGTAACTTATAAATCACTATTTGAAATTTCGTCAACTTACACATTATATTTCGACCTTGCCATCTCGTAAGTTATAATTTCAACACGAGTCTTAGGAGTATATATAATATCGATTCATGCAAAACACATGATCAAATAAATATCATGCAAACTTCCTTGACCCTTTAGTTGTCCATTTTATGACCATGAGGGTTTTTTTTGAAAAGCGTGAGGGTTTAAAACATTCTTAGACTCTTGATTCAATTTCTATTTTTCTTTTATTATTTTTATATTCTGAAATTAACATTAGATCTTTACAGCCTTGACACTTTAGTTGTCCATTTTATGACCAGGGTTAAGAACATTCGTAGACTCTTGATTCAATTTCTAATTTCCTTTTAAAGAATGACTGAATACAAATTATCATGTATTAAATTTCTTTCATATGGTAAATCTCTAATTCGTTATTTTTTGTCATATCTGATGCAGCATACAAGGATAGCATGCAGATGATCTAGAGTCCATTTATTGCACTTTATCAATAAGAGATGTAACTGGCAATCTATAGCATGGTGTGGACATTTTACAGCCTCATTGATAATTTGATTCCCTAACATGTTAGATTTTCCGTTTGCAAAAGAATTACTACCTTCAAGCCCCCACTGTGATTTCAACACAAACTCCCATCGACACTTTCAGTTATTTGCTCAATTGACCTCTATAGTGTATTTGGAGGTTCTGTGATCACATAATCACGACACAAGAATAAAAAAGGAAGCACCCGGTCACCGGACACACCATAGCCAGCCACCGGCCAATCTAGCAGGTCACCGACTAGAGTTTAGTGGTGCCCGGGCGTAGTTCTGAGCGAAAAAAAAATTAAAAAAACAAACCGGTGACCGGCTCTAATTTGATCGTTCGCCGAAAAAATCAACCCCACCCACTAAACCTATAAACTCAACCATTAAATCCAAACGTCTACATGTTACGGTTAACCATAACTCCAAAATCATTAAATCAAACAGCCTCAATGACTGAAGACTCCTTCCATATTTATTGATAGGGAGAAATGATTATTCCAAATAAAGTAAATGTAAAAGGGGAAATTTCAAGGATTTTTTTCTTATTGCCGCACATGGATGGGTAGGCTGTATGGAAGAATCCTCGGTGTGACAGATGTACCACTGCTGGGTTGATGCAATAGATCTAATGGCTTGTATTGTTTTAGCTATTCCGGGAGATCTGGATGTCTGATTTGGGTGATTCAATAGACAAACCCTAGGTTTTTCGGTTGATCTTTAGTATTCTTACACCATTAAGTATCTTTGGTGTATTTTTTGTATCTTACATCATTATTAATATTTGAGTGTATTTATATGTATTGCACTTAGAGACAAATGTGTATTTCAGGTTCTACATTTAAGACATTAGTGTAACTTTGGTATTTTACACTAAAATAAAATGGTCTTATATCCTAGAATATATTAGTTGAAATAATAAGTCGCCAAAGTGACCTCTATTGTGCAATATTTAATTATTTCGGGATATAAAGATGTGTGTGGTTATTATTTATGCGACTAACTAATCGGCCCAAAGTGACTTCTATTGTGTATAATTTAATTATTTTGGAATATAAAGATGTGTCTGTTTATTATTTATGTGACTAACTAATCAGCCCAAATTTTATTTCCTTGTGGCCAATATAAAAATATTAGTAGTTATATTATTAGGCTATCAAATAAACGGGCTACTGAAGTGATCTAAAATAAGAATTGGGCCGTAAGAACATAAAGTGGTGTGGGCTTTGTAATGTGTAGTAGCCCATTACTAAATGATTAGGGTTATGGGAGTCTCATCAATTTAGTATATAAAGACCACCAGTGCTGTGATCCCCAACACATTCGAATACAGTAGTCTCACTCTTCCCATTGAGAGAGATCATCAAAGCTGGTCCGAGTTGTGGTTGGAAGATCGCGGTCCACTCAAGATCATCATGACGTCGAAGACGATTACACTAACTACGGACCGAGTTAGTCTCATTTAAAGTTCTTATGTTCTTCAATATTCTAGATGATAGTTTATGTATTGTAAATTATGATTCCACCTTTAGATAATCTACATGAAGTTCCATTTTAATATAACATTACAAGCCCAATGAGGCGTTGCATAGTGTCAACTTTCAAACTCCGTAAACTTCATACTCTTCTTCACAAATTCATTAACAAATAAATATGGAACGCGTCTTACTCACTTGTCATGTAGATTATAGATGTGCTATAGTCACTGTTGGACGTCGATTGATGGTTCAAAGATGTATAGATATTCTTATTCTCTTATTCACTGCAATATCGTAGGCTTAACCATAGAGAGAATCACTCTCAACTATAATGTGATGGAATTTGTATAGAGTAGAAGAATAATATCATTGCTTAACTCATGTTCACCTATCAGAATTCATTCCCCTTATTATGCATTTCTCCTTAACTCTTGCTCCCCCTTACCATCATACCCGTACGAATGGGCCTAACTGTAATTAGTAGGGAAGGATGATATGTTACCAGTGAGAGTTGGAACCAATGATGGGGATAAATTTCGGTACGATATATCGAGAGCTTTAGTGAAGATCGTAGGGAGAGGAGAAAAAGCGGTAACTCCAAGTGAGGAGATATGCCAGCGAGTGAAGGAGTAGATCACCAGTCTCGTAGGACCTAGCAAAAAAAAAAAAAAAACATCAGGCTTGTATCGAGGGAATACTTGATTCATCAAAGACCGACCCAATGACAGAGACAATGCAGATACGAAATTCATTTTGGTGGAAAGACTCCATAAGACTCAACTACCACTTCTCTTGAGCCTTCCAGTTGTGTTAGCTTGAGCATTGGTGGTAGTTTCTTTCATCTTATTAGCATTGGCCGTATGGGAACTAGTTCTCACCCGTGGCACAAAAACTTTCATCATTTTCCATATTCCAACTCTACAATTAGCTTTTTATGCAGGTCATGAGAGTTCCACTTATGCTTCTTTAACAGATCTTGCATGTGACAGTGACTAGTTCCGACTTCTCTAACAATGTTTCCACTTATAACCCAAAGCTACATAAAGATTTACTTTTATCAATTCTTATGATACAGTTTACCATATGACTGCCGACAACCAATATATTTGAGCCGAAGACAGATTCGCGACCCATGCATCATCTCGTCCGCTCTCCGACTCTATACCCAGCTTAGTATTTCTTCATGTATGCACATGTAAAATATTTTCAAGTGTTAGTGCCTGTTTGATATCGCCGATTAAAATTAGCCTCTTTTCAACAATTTCGTTTGTTATGCCTGCTGTGTACGAGAGAATCCTGCAGAGAGAATTCAATATACACCAAGAGTAGAGAATAGAAATAACACAGGAAGAATAGGGTTGTGTGTAGGGAGAGAGTAAGGCAATAGCACTGTATGAGAGAGAGAGACAGGATTTTGGCAGAGCTTTCGCGTATCTCAGGTGATTCTCCTTGTATGGAAGGGTTAACGATCCTATATATATAACGGAGAATGTGACCATTGCACTGTGGTTAATGCGCCCATCAATGGCGGCTTAATTAGCTTAACCACAACGGCACGTTCGTCCGCGTATATAGGGACCGTTACAACACGTTATCCGCGTATACCGGAACATTTACGAGGTTGACCGGGTTTGACCGGGTTGACCGGGTTTATGGAGCTCGTGCCATAAATCTCTCAAAAGCAGTTACAAGGGGTAGCGCGCGGGCTTGGTTGTCGCTCGCGCGCGACAGGACTTACTCTAGCCTCCAAACCACTAAGTCCCTACAAGTCCCGTGTGGTGGTATGCGAGGGCCCTGTCTCGCAACCCCCCACGTGGATCAGCACGGCTGGTGATCCAGTGTGTGTGAAGCACATTATGGTGTGCTTGATGGTCGCCACGTGGCCAAGATCTGCCTGTCTAGAAAGCACTATCTACATTAGCCCCCTTTCTGCGCGTGAAGACGCATAGCCGGATAGGCTTCCATGCGCAGGAACCAACGTACGCGTCGCTGCCACGCATCAATTCAAATACACGCAAATTCAGCCCCCGTGCGTGTCATTATGACCTAAAATCCCTAGAGTCGTGCCATCTGGTCCTTTAGGGTTTTAGGCATGACGTCAGCTTGTCCTGTGATTGCGCGATTCGACGGTGACGGTTGCGATTCGACTACTGAAAGGACGCAACCCTTCATTGTTTTTGGATAAATACTCTGTGCTCTCCATTGTTGCAAAGAATCACTTCTTTCTCTTAAAGTGAATGATACCCGGAAGCCTTCAAGAGCAGATTCAAATAATCAATCATCAATTCTTTCTTGTCAATCGTCTTCTTCAACTGTCCGCATCCAAGCAAGCTTTACCAAAACAAGGTTGGCCTTGCTCGATTCCATTGAATGTACTGATATACGCTTTGAACTGTATTAGATCTGCAAACCCATGACTATCTAAAACATGCCACTTCGTTGTAAACTGTAAGAGAGGCCTTGTTCTTTGAACTCAGAACTAATTTAATCCCCAGATTGTAAGGGTTTTGAGTGTAGGGTTTCTGAAATTTCCAATAAACGATTCTGATCTTTCAAAACCCAGAATTGGCACTGAACTGTTCATCTTCTCTTTGACAAAACATCGTTGCTTCAACCGAAACTCGAACTGATTCCTGAAATTCGAACTAAAATTCCTGAAATTCGAACTGAAAGTGTGTGTATTTCTCCCCTCTTTTTTCTTGCTCTTCCGCAGGAATGGCGAAGACAAAAGGAACCAAGTCCTTTAAAGAATTCGAGGAGATACCTGATCTTCCACAAACCCTATGGCGGAAAGCCCCCTATTTGGGCGGAAAAGACTTTTATCATGCTAGGGTTAAGGTGAAGAACCTGCCGACTCCTGTTCCATCTGATGAGTTGCAGACATTGACCCCACCTATTAACGCAGCCATGCTGGAATTGATCGATTCCAAAGATGTGGTTCGATTAGGGGTTGAAAATGGGTTTTTCCCCCACACTGCAATTTGTACCCAGGCGTTTGTTCAGAAATTGGACTTCATGGATGAGTGGATCGACCATGTGTTGACCAACCACACCATCACTTTGAACAATGCTGGCATTTATTTCGCCGTTCGTGCTATGAAGGGTGCTGCCGTGAAGCTGGACCAGTCCATGCTTCTAAACCTTCTCTCGCGTTACTCACCTGCGACTCACACATTCCACTTTGCTGAGTTCGAGGCTGCTTCCACTCTGGAAGATGTACACATGCTGTATGATCTTTCTCCTGTTGGTGAGGTGGATCCTCTAATCCCTTTGAGGACCGATCCGGAACTCGCTCTCTACAAGCAAATGGAGGAGTGCTTGTCAGAGGTTAAGAAAATTTCCACCTGATGGACGTCTGCGAAGCCTCTTCCTGACTGGCAGCTAGTCGATACCTTTGCGAAGAACACTTGGGGCAAGTGGGTGCAGTACTTCTTCCGCGATTATGCGAGTAGTAGTATCACCAAGAAACTTCTGAGCCAGAACTCGAAAGCGAAGAATTATGTGAACGGGAAAGGTTATCATCTGACCTTGTGTGCTTTTCTCTGCGCCTGTTTATCGAGGTACCTTATTGATGGCCACCCTCATGATGGGGTTTTCTACCATGTCCTTCCTCTTGCTGTGAAACTGACCCTTGGTCAAAGAGTCGCACTTGGGCCACTAGTCTTGGGCACCCTGTACCACAGATTGGATCAACTGGTTGTGGCAACCAAGGACTCTCGCGGCCGCCTGGAAGTGTTAACATATGTTAACATCGCGTTCTTGACCTTGTGGGTTTTCGAGCGATGGCCTTCCTATGCTCCTGTTCTCTCTAGACCCAACAAATGGTGTGTCCCAGGTGCGGAGGAAGAGCTTAACAGTGGCAGGGCTGCGAGATGGTTTGGAACTCACTTTCCTAAGTGTACCTGGAGCCTGACATGCGATGATCGCAGCAAGTTTACGGCTAGGCCTTATGCCACGCGCATTGAGAATGTGCGATGGTTTCCAAAATTGTATCCTTCCAAGGCTGTTGCTTTCTCGGAAGATCTTATTTTCGAGGGTCACAAGCGTTTCCATGAGCGCTATCGCGAATTCTTCTGCTGGTGTCTAAGAGGTTCTCTTCCTGCTCTTGCGGAGTATGTTCGCGAGCTTACCCCTAGGTACGAGAGGATCACGGTGGATGTTGATCCCACTCGCGTTTCTCCCCAGTTTGGCTTTGATGCAGTGGCACCATCAATCTGGCCGCAGTCCATCATCAGAGGCTGCTATAAGCGACTACTGTCTGGCGAATGCAAAACGATCTTAAGGAGCAACCTTCCCTTCGAACAACCCCCAGGTAACCGCGCAGGTGGCTACTCGAAGAATTGGGTCGCCTATTGGAATACCCAGCAAGCGAGGTTTGAGACACAGTCGACCCCTCGGCCGAGCAGAGCTCCTGTGATCAAGAGAAATTCCTTCCCTTTCCGTCCTAACTGTAGCTTGGACGACTCCCACTATGGCTGCTACTCGTTACTGGACCACGAGAATCACCTGTGCCCCTCCACCATTCTTGAAGAGAAGATGGCTGCAGTTACGGAAGGTGCTTCGCATGTCATCAAATACAGCGAAGATTTTGCAAAGGTAAACAATCTCCTATACGCATGTCGAATTTCTTTATTGATATATCGAAACTTATACTCCCTTATCTATTGTAGTGCTATGTGAGAAGGTTTGCATCTGGTGAGCGTTCTAAGTCGCTGATCACCACCATCGTTGCTAAGAGAAGGCAGGGTGAGCCGATTCGGCTAGCAATGAGAATGGCTCCTGCAATTGAGGCCCGAATTCGCGAGGTCATGGATGTATTTGCTGACTCGCTGATAGACAATACTCCAGCCTTGTCTCCTCCCCGTAACGATCCGTCTCCTCCAGCAACTGCTGCTCCAAGGGCAAAGAGACCAAGGCAGAAGGGAATCACAATCTCTTCCCCTAGGAGTGCTCCAGCTTCCTCCCCTGCGAAGTCCCTTACTTCCAGGGACAAAGGCAAAGGTCGCATGCCAAGCAAGGCGCAGAAGGAGCTCGCAGTGGAGACCTTTTTTCCGTTTGGTCAGGAGGAAGAGGAGGATGAGAGAAGGGAAGCGAGAGAAGGAGATGATGATGAAGAAGAAGAGAGAGAGTCGAAGATGTCAGAGAAGAATAGAGAGGTGAGATACAAGAGGAAGAGTCGGAAGGTATCTCAAACGTACCTATCTTCTCATTATCTTGACTCTCGCAATCTTTTGCTGAACAGTTTGTTCCTTTGCAGATGACGATACAGAGACCCTCAGCGGCCTTCTGGCCAAGAGGCAGAAGAGGGGTTCTCACTTTGGTGTTTCCAGCGAAACCATAGACGAGGACATCCTTGCTGAGTCTAGGAGAACAGCTGCGGAGGCTGCTGAAAGAAGAAGGAAGCGAGAAGAAGATGAGATTGAACGCATAAAGCAAAGGAGCTTGGAAGAGCAACATGTTGACAACTTGGCGCGGCAATCCTATGAAACAGATGCGGCTCAAGAGGAAGATGCAACTCAGATTTATGAGGAAGATGCAGCTGCTCAAGTTGATGAGGAAGATGCGGTTCAATAAGAAGATGCGGCTGCTCAAGTTGATGAGGAAGATGCGGTTCAAGAAGAAGATGCGGCTGCTCTGGAGCAGACTCAAGCGGACTTTGAGGAAATCGCATGCGGCAATGAAGGTGAGATTTTTAATCTTGCGGTAACTTACCGAGACGTGACTGTTGGTGCATTAAAGCATGGCTTATCGAAAGCCGACATTCGCCGCTGGTTAGTAAGCAAGTGCGGTGAACCTTCAGGTAATTATTTGAACAGCGCTTGTGAACTAGGCTTAGTAATCCGATCATCGTCATGACTGGTTTCTTCGCACCCGAGGTCACGCTCACCTTAAGGATATGCTTAACGAAGACACATTAATAGGTCATGGTATCGCGTCATTAGCATATGACGAAGATGCTACAATCCCACCTACGCGTGGAGGTGCTCGCTCTTGACTTCGAAAGGTCCTTCCCAGTTGGCTGCGAATTTTGGGTGAGCCGCCTCCCGCATTCAGTGGTCCGACGCACGCAAGACCAGGTCCCCAACTGTGAAATCTCGACGCTGGACTGTTTTGTTGTACGCGTGGGCGATCCTTTCCTGGTATCGCTTGTTAGTCCGCTTAGCCTGTTCCCGCCTTTCTTCTAACAGGACCAAGTCATGATCGCGTTGAATCTCGTATAGTGCATGGAAGGCCAACCTTGCAGAGTTGATCTTTACCTCCGCAGGTACTACAACTTCAGCTCCATAACATAAAAGGAATGGAAAGACTCCTGTGGGCGTCCTCGGAGAAGTTCGATACGCCCACAAGGCTATGTTCAAAGAATCAGCCCATTTCTTGTGGTCGTTCCGCAACCATCTTGCTCAAGATTCTCAACAACGTCTTGTTGGTTGCCTCCGCCTGACCATTCCGTTTCGGATAATAGGGGGTAGAACATATCTGCCTTATGTTGTACTCCGCTAGCTTCGCTGCTACCTGGCGATTGACGAAGGGGGTACCATTATCCGAGAGAATTGTGTTAGGAATTCCGAACCTGCATATGATGTTCTCTTGGATGAAATGGACTACAGCTAGCGCATTTGCTGTCTTCAGTGGTATTGCTTCTACCCACTTATTGAACAATTCAGTCGCGGTGAGAATAAACTGGTTCCCGTGCGAGGTTGGTCGAATAGGGCCAACAAAATCCAAAGCCCAAGTATGGAACGGCCATGGTGTGCCTAGCGCATGTAGATCTACGGCAGGAGCACATACTAGGTTGCCTTTGAATTGACACTCCTGGCATCTTCTCACTTTAGCTCGGCAATCTGCTTCCATGGTGGGCCAGAAGTAACCGACTGTGAGGAGCTGTCTGCATAACTTCGCACTTCCCTGATGCTCCACTTGATGAGAGAGGTCCATCACCTCTTGTGCTTCCTTGCTGTCTAGGCATCGCAGCAGGTTACCCTCGTGGCCCCTTCGCCAGAGTATATTTTCTTGCACCACGTACCGTGCTGATTTCCTCTTTAGTTTCTCAGCTTCTTTTCTCGACTCAGGCTCAATCCCCTGTGTGAGAAAGTCAAAGAATGGCTTCCTCCAATCGACGTCATCATCGACCAGAGCAATTAATAAAGAGTCCTTGATCAGTGCGCAACTCTCGCAATTTCCTTGGATCAACGCCGCAGCCGCTGACATGTCCGGCCAGTGAATCCCATACCTTTGGGCTTTTCGATAGATTGACACCTCACTTTCCCCACAAGTATGTTGGTGAATCTTTTCTAACAGTGCTTGTCCCTCCTGCTGGGAGACGCATCGCATGAGTATTCCGCCTGGGCCTTTATAGTAGAGGGTGTTGTCATGTATGCAATACCCCTTGGTGGATGCCCAGTTTTCTTTGCTCGTTCCTTCTGCGATGGCACGCAATCTTGACTTTCTACAGTCTGCATCATCCATGCATTCGTCCTCACACGCGTCCTCCGTCAACGCCGTTCGTACTTCAATCGAGATTCTCGCGGGACACTTATCCGCACTAACCTTGGATCCCAGGGTGGCCAGAGCATCAGCATGCCTATTATCTGCTCTAGGTTTGTGCTCGTACCTGACATCGCAGAATTGTTGCACCAGCTTCTGTACCAAAGTTTGGTAGGGCAATAGGTTTATCTCCTTCAAACCGTACTCACCCGAGGCTTGTTTGACGATCAGCTTGGAGTCCCCCATAACTGTCAAATTGCTTACTTCTAGTGCCCTTGCTGCGCGGAGACCTGCAATGAGAGCTTCATACTCTGCTTCGTTGTTGGTGACTGCGAAGTCAAGCTTTGTGGACATCTGTATGACCTCTCCATCGGGTTTGGTCAGGACTATTCCGATTCCTCCACCCTTCCTCGTCGACGATCCATCAAAATGAAGCGTCCAATAGGGCAATTCGACTGCGTATATCTCGGGTCCCTATAGTTCTTCTTCGATCATGGGCTCGTGGCTATTATCAGGGAATTGTGCCAGCAAATCCGCCACGGCTTGCGACTTGATCGCCCGCGGTCGAACGCACGTGATGTCGTATTGAGAAATGGTCATATACCATTTCGCCAGTCTTCCGCCAGGGGAAGTGCGAGTCAAGAGGTACCGTATGGGATCACTCTTTGTAACCACTATCACTTTGTGCGAGGCGAAGTAGTGCTTCAACTTTTCTATTACAAAGAATAAGGCAAGGCAATGACGCTCGATGTCCGTGTACCTTGATTCTGCTGGTTTCACAATGCGAGAAATGTAGTAGATCGGCCTTTCTTGTCCTTCATACTCCTGAGCCAAAAGTGCCCCTATAGACCTCTTCGTCGATGTAAGGTACAGCAAGAGCAGTGATCCGAGCTGTGGCGCGATCATTACCCTTTTTGACGTCAACAAATCTTTTAGCCTTCTGAACGCGGCTCCATGTTCTGTGGTCCAGTTACACACAACATTCTTCTTGAGCAGATCACTGAAACAGAAGGTTATTTTTGCGATCGCAGGGATGAACCTTCGCAGGTAAGATAATTTCCCCAAGAATGTCTTCAGAGCACTCTGATTGGGCGGCGCCATCATGCTGGTGATGGCTGATACTTTTGCGGGGTCAGGCTCAATGCCTTGGCGATGTATCACACATCCCAAGAATTTTCCCGAGGTTACTCCAAACGCGCATTTCATGGGGTTCATCTTCAGTTGGAACCTTCTGCATCTATCGAAGACTTTCCGTAGGTCCTCCAGATGGTCTCTTTCTTCCTTGGATTTGATGACCAAATCATCAACATATAATTCTACTTCTTTGTGCATCATGTCATGGAACAGAGCCATCATAGCTCGCTGATAAGTTGCACCTGCATTCTTGAGTCCAAAAGGCATAACCGTGTAATTGAAGACTCCCACCGGCGTGATGAACGCGGTTTTCCGTGCATCTTCAGGGTCCATCTTGATCTGGTTGTACCCACTGAAGCCGTCCATGAAACTGAACATGCGATGACCCGCGGTCGAATCGATGAGTAGATCAATGTTGGGAAGCGGAAAATCGTCTTTGGGACAGAAACGATTAAGGTACCGGAATTCCACACAGATGCGAAGCTGTCCATTCTTCTTCACCACAGGCACGATGTTAGCCAACCATGTAGGATGGTGATTCGGCTCAATGAACTTGGCAGTCAGCAGTTTGACAATTTCTTGCTTGATTTTTACGTTGATCTCCGGCCTGAAGCTTCTTGTGCTCTGCTTTATTGGTTTGGACCCTGGGATTACATCCAACCTGTGCATGGTGATGCTCGTATCCAAGCCAGGCATCTCATCGTATTCCCATGCGAACACATCCCTGTACGCGGTCAGCAGCTACAGTAATCTTTCTTCTTCCTCGCTCGTAAGGTCTGCACTCAGAAAGACTGGCCTCTTATTTTCTTCGGCTGGGCTTAGGAATACCTCCTTCAACTCCTGCTTTTGCGGTTTGGGCTTGTCCTCCATGCATTCAGGCGCTTCTTTGAGCTTTTCCTCCAAAACGCCCGGTGTTGGTTTGTCTAATTCCATAATTTGCTCGATTTGGTTAATTTGCTCACGGATATCCCCATGCTCTCGTAGGGGTATCCCCGCGCACCTTCATATGCGATAGCATTTCTTCCCGTTAGCGTAGAACCTTTCTATCTCTTTTTCTTCGGGATCATGCTTTGCTATCCTTTTCAGGGTGTAAACGTTCTTTCTTTGGTAGGCAATCCGCGGTGCCTCTTCTCGCGTAGATGGCTTTTCTTTGGACTCCTCCCTTGTCACCATCACTCCTGCAGGTGACTAATCTTTGATGTCCTCCCATCGAGGCAAAGGAGTGGGGTTAAACGGTCCGGCGTTTGCTCATCTGCCATCTCAGTGAACCATACTGCCTCAGTGAGGTGCGCCTCATCCAGATTGAAAGGATTTATGGAGGCTGGTATCTCCACTATTCTGTCATTCCAGATAGCTTTCATCACCTGGTGAGCTGTTGAAGGGATCGCATCAAAGCGATGAATCCAGGCCCGACCAATGATCATGTGATACGTAGTGTTTGCATCGATGACATAGAATTTGGCTGAACACTTGATTTTGCCAATATGGACACCCAGACGGATCCATCCTATCGTCATTCTGGAGTCGCTTCCGAATCCCATCAGCGGGGATGGACGCCTGACAATCTTGTGCTCAGGGATTCCCGCCAGCTTCCTAGTGTTGAGCGAGACAACGTTAACTGCCGCTCCTCCATCGACAAACGCTCTTTTGAACTCCACACCATTGATTATTGTCGTTACGTACAAAGTCTTCTGGTGGCTCGCATCTGTCTTCTTGTCGCTCGCGGAGAACGTTATGAACTTTTCAGTAGAGCGGGATGCCCTGGCGACCTTCCCGTTAGAGATCACGATATCTTCCTCGTAATCTTCCGCTATCCTCAGGATCGCCTTTGTCATCTCTTTCCGGCATTTCTCCGAAAAGTTCATTTCATTGAAGAACCTGCTGAACCCGTGCGACCCCTTCATCCGATCGGCATGTTCGTCCTCCGTGTCTATGCTGTAATCCTCGTCATTGTGGATCTCGGCAATGATGGGTAGACCATCCTCCGCAATCTCTTCGAGGTCCATGACTGCGATCATGGCAACCTCTTTGCTCTTCAGCTCTTGCTCCGCATGGGCAGGCAGTGGATTGTTTCGCACATCCTGCCTCTGGTCTCTGACAATCAACTCACCATCTTTCATCTTTCGGCTTACCATGATTCTGAGCTTCTTGCAGTCAGCCGTGGGGTGCATGACCTTTCCGTGACATTCGCACCACTTTGGGTCCCTCATCATCTCCTTGGAGGGTATCCTTTCGAGCGGCGGCAAGATACCATCTGTACGCCATTGTCTGCACAAATCACTCGCTTCCTCTACCGAACATGGTAAAGGTGGCGCATCGAAGTTGGCGAACTTCGGATGTTTCTGGGGTGAGACCATATTTACTACGGCCTCACGTCCCCTCTTGTAGCTGAACCTCCCAATTTTAAAGGTCGTTCCGCTCGGAGATCTGTCAGGGGCGTGCTTCTTTCTCTGCCTCTCCACTATAGGCTCTATATTCTTTGTGCATTCAATCAGCTTTGAGAATGTAGGAGTTTGCAGGTTGATGAGCATACCTTTGTACTCGTCTCGCATGCATTGCATGCATATCTCCACGAGTCTGCCCTCAAGTATCACGTCTCTACATTCCAAGGACTTGGCCCTGAACTTCTTGATGAATGTCACTCCATCCTCCTCGCGCTTCTGGTACATCCGCGAGAGATGAATCATTGTCACCTTTTCTTCTATCTGGAAGAATTTGGTATAGAACTTCTGGACTAAATCGTCCCAGGTCTTCACAGATCCAGCCTCCAGTGTCCGATACCACTTGTAGACCACGTTACCCAGAGATTTTGGAAACTCGGGCATCAACAACTTAGGATCTGCCCCATATGGCCCCATCACATCAATGAAACGCATGACATGCTCGTGGGCGTTTCCGTTGACATCCTCGAACTTGTCCCACTTAGGAGACTTGTACCCGGCAGGGTTAGGCATGAGGTAGAGCTCGCGTGGGATAGGCGGATCGTTGTCAATCTTCGGGATGATGGCATCAGCAAATTGTTGGTTGGCTAAGAAAGTTTCCATGCGCCGCTGTAGCGACGTCATGCACTCTGGTGCACTCCCTCCGGCAGCAGGAGGAGGAGTTGTTGTAGTTGGAGGCGATACATATGCCGCAGAAGGGCTAGGAACGTACTGTGAATTCGCATTGCCCCACGCCGCCGGCGGAGGAGGCAAAAGGTATTGTGAAGACGGATTAGATGCCAGGATCGGCGGTTGAGGAATATGAGCGGTAAGAGGCAACATTTGAGCTGTTTGCCCCTGAACTGAGGGTAACTGCGCCGTTGCCGGTGGAGTTTGAAGGTTAGGATCAGGTGGTGCGGTTGATACTCCCAACCCTTGAGTGGTGGAAGCTCCTCCTCCCTGAGAAACGGCAGTGGCTGACGCGGGATTTGGGGCGAGAGTCCCCAGGATAGCCATTATCCGTTCCAGCTGCACAGATTGAGCTTTGAGAGCCTTCGCCTGATTCTGGATGGTAGCGTCCAAGGCCTCTATCGTCGGAGCTTCACCGGCGGCTGTAGGAGTGCGGCGGGCCTCCTCTCTCGAGGTGGTCTCTGTGGAAGGCGATCTGTTACTAACATCATCTTCATGAGACATGGTTGCTTGTAGTGGTAAGATTCACGTCGGGTTCACCAAATGTGTACGAGAGAATCCTGCAGAGAGAATTCAATATACACCAAGAGTAGAGAATAGAAATAACACAGGAAGAATAAGGTTGTGTGTAGGGAGAGAGTAAGGCAATAGCACTGTATGAGAGAGAGACAGGATTTTGGCAGAGCTTTCGCGTATCTCAGGTGATTCTCCTTGTATGGAAGGGTTAACGATCCTATATATATATAACGGAGAATGTGACCGTTGCAGTGTGGTTAATGCGCCCGTCAATGGCGGCTTAATTAGCTTAACCACAACGGCACGTTCGTCCGCGTATATAGGGACCGTTACAGCACGTTATCCGTGTATACCGGAACCGTTACGAGGTTGACCGGGTTTGACCGGGTTGACCGGGTTTATGGAGCTCGTGCCATAAATCTCTCAAAATCAGTTAGTAGGGGTCGCGCGCGGGCTTGGTTGTCGCTCGCGCGCGACGGGACTTACTCTAGCCTCCAAACCACTAATTCCCTACAAGTCCCGTGTGGTGGTATGCGAGGGCCTTGTCTCGCAGCCCCCACGTGGATCAGCACGGCTGGTGATCCAGTGTGTGTGAAGCACAGTATGGTGTGCTGGATGGTCGCCACGTGGCCAAGATCTGCCTGTCTAGAAAGCACTATCTACACCTGCAAATTTTAATCTGATGATCTGCAGATTAAAATAATCTCTGTGCAACTGTAGAATCCTCAAAAGTGGAGTTATACAGCTGGATATCTCTACAAATTTAATTCTGACATTTTTTTTTACCTTAACATGATCCAGTTATAAATAGATGCTTTCAATTACTTCACTTTAGAGTTCTTTAAATTAAATTTTGTTAAATGGATCAAATTATTGATCTATAATTTCTGCTCATACCAAACAGACTGTGAATCTCGGTTAAGTTGGATTTTCTTTTCAAATTATTTTCAGCGGATTATTGAAATTTTTAACTGGTACCAAATAAACTCTTAATCGGAGAGAAAAAATATACACACTTAAGGGCTAGTTTTGGAATGCTGTGGCGGTGCTAGAAAGCTGCTATGTGAAAACACTAGAAAAAGCTGCTGTGAATTCTTGATAAAATGTTGTTTGGTAAATATTACGTAAAAGCTGCTGTGAAATATTGATATAGTAATTTTCTGTTTGGTAAAATCAACTGTGAAATTACTGTGAGAGGGTAAAATGACAAAAATATACGACACGTGTCATTTTCGTAAAGATAACTATTGATATTTTTAAAAATTGTAAGGTTAAAATCGGTTGTAGATAAATCTATCAAAAGTATTTTCTTGGAAAGCATCTCTCCCTTGCTTCCTGAAAACTGTTGTGGGACAGCAGAAACCGTCCAGAAAAGCAGAAATTTTATTTTTACCAAACACAAAAAAACTGTTTCTGCTGTCAGAAAGCAGCTGTTCTGTCAGCAGAAGAATTTCCAAACTGGCCCTAAATATCTTATTTCCAAACAAAAGAAAAATAAAATACACAATTACTCACTGATAGAGCAATTGAAGCAAGGAACTTATAATTACGAGAAAGTATTATATGGGGCTAGCCCCACCACTGTGGCATGCCTGCGTGGTGGGACGCGCCATTCAACTTTTGACAAATACCACTCCGTCCCAGCTCTTTCTTCCCATCCTGACTTTTTGACTCGTATCTGAGTCACTTTGATCGGGTGATTTGGATAACAAAACGATGTGACTTTTTAATAATTTCTTCACCGTGTTATAGAGCAACCTTTACTCTACAATGCTATGAAAAAATTATCAAAAAATTGTATCATTTTCCTATCCAAATTATCGGGTCAAAGTGACCCAATGAATAGTGGTAAAAATTAAATTGGGAAGAAAGAGCTGGGACAGAGTGGTATGCATTAGTCAGATGGAACCCACCAAATTTTGCTTGTTTGTCAAAAATTGAATGGTGCGCCCCACCACGCAGGCATGCCACAGTGGTGGAGCTAGCTCCAATGAATACTTTCTCTATAATTACAGACTTGTCCTTATGTTCTGCCGGTAACGGACTCTACGGTGGCCGGGTTCAGGGTATTTAATTATCTCCATCCCCAACCGCTTTACATTTTCCTTACCAGGAATTATTTACCTTTTCTTCTCTCTCTCTCTAGCAGGACTGTACGTTCCTGCGTAATCGCCGTCGGATCGACCTGCAAAGGTACGCCCTTTCCCATCAAAACTCCACCATCGCCTCCGATCATCTCTTGATCGTCCCACTACTTGCTCCAGAAGGAAGTTTTTCCTTTCATTTCCGTCGATCGTATGATCCTCGTGTGGTTCTCTTAATTTTATTGCTATTTTTGTAGATAGAGCGATAGATATGTGCAGGTACCTGAGAGATACCTGAGAGAAACTAATTTTCTCTGCTCTGCTGTTGGAAAGTGTTAACCTTTTATGGATAAATGATTATGACAGTCTCGTTCCAGAAAAAATCGAGCTGCTTCATCTAACTGACTCATAATTCAACATAGATTGTTTTGTTTCTTCATTGTAGTTATTGGAAAAAAAAAAATAAAGACTAAAGAATAGTCTAGGGTTGTCTAAGTTAACCTCTAAGGTATATTACATGTGAACTTGATGTTCAGGGTAATTGTGCTGGATATGTGTGCCGGGATCTGTTTAGGGTTACGGGTAAAAGGTGGGTTAGAAATTGAATGGCTGGATTTTGTCAGGAACTCTCAGGGTAGAAGGACCAAAGTGAAAGAAGATAGAAAGTGATGACCTGTAATTAGGACCAAAGTGAAATGCTAGCTAAACTATTGACACGAACTAGGAGTTAGCCGTATCCGTTGGATCAAAGGAGGGGAAGAATCAGAGCTGTTGATTAGCTTTATCCGTTAGATTCAAGGTGGGTAGTTGTGCCATCTATCTCCCAAGAATCAGAACTTGATGTTCTGGGTAGTTGTGCTTGGATATGTTTAGGGTTACGGGTAAAAGGTGGGTTAGAAATTAGATGGCTGGATTTGAAGTGCGGCGTGCCTATAATCCCATAAGATTGGATATCCGACTCTCTGCAATCTATTAACTTGTTAACTGAATTGTGAATTGCATCAGCAGACTGGTCCGAGATTTGGCTGGTATAAGAACTAAACGACATTAACTTGTCAAACAAAGTAATTACAGTCTCAAGAGTCTGCACGTGCTGCATTTTTTTTTAATCTGGATTGACGTCAGTTCTTATTTTTCATTTTCTAGTGCGTCAGAGGTATTCTCCTTTTAGACTGAATTTTCTCCAGTTCATTGGTTGACAGGACGGGTTTGGTAAAACAATTTAGTTTCAAGTTTTAACTTTGTTTCTCTTCAGTTGTCTATCGTTAGATTTCAGGTAAGGATGAAGCCTGTTCTTGTGTTTGGACATTTCTAGATTAATGATGGGTCTTATGAATCTAAGTACACTGATGGTAATTGATATTATTCCTGTTTCCTTGGGAGAAAAGATCTATCATGAATAAAACAACGTATTAAACTGGTATGCAATTCATTCCTCCTGTATTCAGAGGTACTAAGCTTGTCAGTTGTTTTTCAGTCAGTATAATCATTCAGAGGTAAAGCTTGTGAATGTATGACTACTATCTGTCAATTTATATCGGGTATTGCTTCAGGATAATCCTGTTAGATGGTTAAGAATGGAGTTGGTCGTATGACTGACGCCCTGTCCAAAATGTTGATTCCTTTTGGTTTACGTTAAGGTTCAATAGTTTCCGCCTAGTGCCCACCCCTCCCTTTTCTGTAAGTAGCATCAATTATACTGCTTTGTAGTATGGTTACTATTTAGTGTCAACGAGTTATGTCGATTCCTGTAATAAATCATTCACGTCATCCCAGGGGGGGGGGAGACCTTAGTTTTTTTTTTCATGAATGACACACTAGTTGGGCCATTGTGGAACTTCTTAAAGCTCTCGAAGGTTGTAATTTCATAATTGTCAACAATCCATAACTTTGAGGCCGCGTAAAAAATTTGTCTTTCGTACAACTCCAGTTTCTTGCATCAACTCCAAGAAGGCAGCACCCACTCGTCGTCTATGACTTCTCTCCACACTTGATGGGTCTTGCTATCTGCTGCACCTGTAAAGAAGTCAGGAAACTACATTAAATTTAGCCTTCTCTGGATTCTTTCTCTCTATAAAGAACAATTTGGTAATAACTGTTCTTTTTTGTTTGAACCTATCCAGTAGTGAATTTGTCAGAGGTTGTGCTTATATGATTCAAGGGGTATGGGACTGGGAGCATGCATACATATCTATCATATGCTGTCCATTGAAGTTAAAAGTATTCATCTTCGACGTTAAAACCTTAGTAATCTATGTGTTGAACATGTTCCCCTAAAATCAAAGACAGACCTGTAGCTACATAAATGTGAAATACTGACAATCTCTCAAATCATTATTAGGACACCTAGTCTATCGACCATGTGGTGAACTCTTGTGATACAGTGGTGCATTATCATTTACGGAATTTTAATTCAGGCAAGTGAATTATTCAGGTAACTGTGTCTTCTCTATAAATTTGTCCAAACATAATATTAGTGTGAACTTGAGGCAGGTGTCTTATTTTAAGAGCGTGTCAGAGGCTAAAGGATATTAACATCTTATGCTTTGGTTCCTAAGGATGAGGGTTAAGTTAATATCGACCATGTGGTGAACTCTTGTGATACCAGCTGGTGCATTATCATTTACGGAATTTTAATTCAGGCAAGTGAATTATTCAGATAACTGTAGTGAATTATCCAGCCCTGTGTCTTCTCTATAAATTTGTCCAAACATAATATTAATGTCTGAACTTGAGGCAGGTGTCTTATTTTAAGAGCGTGTCAGAGGCTAAAGGATATTAATATCTTATGCTTTGGTTCCTAAGGATGAGGATTAAGTTAATATTGGCAAAATTAGCAAAGATAAAGGGTCATTAGGCTTCTTTCCACTTTCATCCGCATCTTGGTCTGGTGGAGAAGCCATTTTTCATAAGATTCATTCCATGGTTTTCAGACCTGCAATCTTGGAGAGGTGCCGTGGTTTGTTCACGGCCTTGGGTTTACTTATTAGGGACAAATACCAGATCTTCTGCACGTCCTTGAGGAGAATGAAGAAGGGACACTGTTTGGACGTCGTAATTCTTTTATAACTTCTACACGCTCAAGCGATTTACTCACCTGTGGAGCTTCATCCCTTTGTTCTCATATTTGTTACCTGTCCTTCACTCAAATCTCACTCTAAGTTCCTTATGTCGTTGATTACTTACCGTCTTCTCGCCAGAACTTGGAACTGCCACAAAACTGGACATCGTAGAGAGTAGCACTTGCATGAACTTAGTCAGAGTATCAAGATGATCCTCTTGTGACATTACTATTGATGATTTGATTTTACAATGAAAAAAAATGGATTAGGTTGCACTTTTAAGTTGAATCTATGAAGAAAGCATTATAAAGGGCTAGAAAAACTAGAGAACTAGAAAACCCCTGGAGTCTAACTGCTTTATCCATAAGGGTGAGGCTGGAGATAGAATTAATATTGACTACACATGTTGGTCAATGTTATATAAACACTTGGGGAGATATATGGCACAAACTCTAGAATCGTGTTGTATACTTGTATGGGGAGTGTGTAGGAGGATGTGTGTAATTGTAGTATCCTATTTTAGGAAATCTGATCATGTTCATCACATGCCCATGGGTTCTAGAGGAGATTGTTAATGAAGTCATCTGATACACAAAATGCATGGTAGGAAAATGAAGACAGAAGTGGAGACTGAAGAGAGAGACAATGACCTAATCGAGGACATGGCTTTCGAAAAAGCAGTTAGAAAAATTGGATTCTCTTAGCTGGCTTCAACTTATTGGAGTGGAAGCTGGTTCAGTTGGATTGACTGTAGATATATTAGTACATTAGTGAAGAATGTTCCTGGATTAGTACTCGTGCAATCAATACTTAGTAAGTGTACGTTTAAATGTACATCAGTATAGGCTTGCAGATATGGGTTCGTGTATGACATTTGATGAAGACTTATGCATTCCCTTATGGATATTAGTACTACAAATGTGTTCTGTCTTTTTGGTTGTGGCCCTAGACTGAATCACAGAATTTTGTTGCAGAGCGTTATTTTGTTTTCCTTACGGCATGATACCAACTAAGGAAGTTCAGAAAAATAAATGTTGTGTTTCACAAGCTTCAAGATAAACCTGTAATGGTTTTCGATGCACCAAGTTTGTGCTTTTCTTATCCCTACACTGTCATTCTACCTTGACTCAACATGGCAATGTATTTTGTTGTTTGTGTAAGAGGGATATGTCTAGTGGTTGATGAGGGAATCAGAAGTAGCGGATGCAATATGCGATCTTCATTTGGACTCTGTAGAGTGTGATTGAACTCTATCTCGTTGTTCGATGCAAAAGGAATATCTGGTATCTTGGTGTATCTATATTGATATAGTCATTTGTTCAGTGTCCGAGTTTGGAAGGTTAATCAGGCTGTCTTATCAGTTGAGAAAGCCTGTTGCAAATATCTATCGATATTTTGAGGGGCAGAAGATGTCCTATAGTTCTGGCTCTTAGATTACACTATGCAAGTGGTCTTTTGTGCATATGCAGCAAGTGTCGCGAGCTTATTTCCATGCTTTTTGTTTTGTGTGTATTAGGATAGAGATGTGCATTCCTGATTCATGTTTTCTCCTTTAGGCAAATTGCATTTAACTGCTCTTTGGTCTTAGAGATGTAGGAAAATGCTTGGTGGAGGTTAGAATTGCAATTTATCGAAAGACTAAAATATGCTCCTTTTGTCGCAAGGATTACGGTTAACTATAAGAACTTAACCACTATCACCGCTACTTCATATCCACCAAACACTCACAACCACCGTGAAACATAGATTTGACCACAATCTCCACTATATCTATTGCAAGCTACTGAAGATGAACAATGTGAACAAAAGGAGTCAGTATGTAGTACCTTCGCTGATGGTGGAAGAATTAAATGGCGAAGTTCCACCCCCTGTGTCAAATTATAGGCACACAATAACAAATTAGGGGTCCAGAGGCACACAGGTGACTTCGGAAACATATAAATGCTTTCATTATGATTGAAATGCTTATACATGAACAAATGAAAACCATGGAGATGTTACTCAAACGTCAATTCCTGTACAAATCGCACAGTATTCAGCTCTTTGTTCCATTGGTGAATTGTAATGTTGGACATGTATTTAGTAGTCCTCTGGAGCTCAACCTGAACAGAGTTGTTACCACTAATGAGTTTCTGTTTTGTGGTCATATTTGATTACTTCTTGGACATTCGTCTCTTCATCGCAAATCTTCAGTTGTTCATGTTGTGCCTCCTTACATGTGATATCTAGTTGAGTGTTTGTTTGTTAGCATTGCAATCATTCCTTTAATTGGATCAATCTTTGAATTTATTGGCTACCAAATGGGTTCAGTTTGTGTTTCCATCATCCTATATCATATAGATGCTACAAATTATGTCTGGATGACAGTTCCCCGTTAGATATCTTTCAAATATACTGAGGCTATTTGTTCTTGTATGTTAATTTCCTGTTCATATGTGGACTTGTGTAGAGAGAGTTGTCCTCTGTCATGAATTTTGTTCTGTTGTAATTTTCCTGTCCCCGCTATTTCTTCCTTTGGCTTCTTCAGATGTGGTCTTGGCCAAGGGTCTTGATTATAGACATCCTCAGTCATATCATTATCAATGGTCCAACTTAATCATTCAGCCCACTAGGTTTAGACGTCTGTTATTATGCAGGTATATCGAGATATGGGTGGTTTGTTTTGAGATGGTGATATTGCTTAAACAATATAGAAGGATTGTGATACTACCCGTTACAGGAGGGAATTTGTTGTTAGTCTTATCAAGTTGTGATTTTGGGTTTGGGGGGCTCATTGACATCTCCCATTCTAATGATGGGTTTCCACTTCAGGGCGTGGGCATGGTTACGTGAAGGTGCGTTTACTTTAATTTTTTTGTTTCCGTTTCCGCTTTCAGGCTATCGTTTTCACAGAAATGGTATGTTGTGGTGGGGTTGGTGTAGACTCTTCTGTAGGTTATAGTTTGTGTTCCAGTAGGTATGTTAGGGCTGCATACTCTGTCATGGTATCCAACATTCTGGTAAACTCATTATTATTAACACCAATATTACGTGACTTACTGTTTCTCTACATGTCTTCTGCGTTGCACACTATCTATTTTTGATAGTTTATTAATAATATTAGGATAAATTTCAAAATGCAAAGCCTTCAGTGTTGCACATGCTATCTCTTTTTTGTACTTTATTAATATTATTGGTGTACCCTTAAAAATGCAAACATACCTGTTTAAAATTAATCAATTTACATACCTGTGGTATATAGGCGTGTTTCCATCCCGCCCAAACCCATTAATTTTAACTTCCCATTAACCACTAGCCCGTATTTGTATATCTACAAACTAACCCTACAAGTTCCCGATAATTCTCCCTAGCTTTCTCTCTTCTATCTCTATGCCTCACCCATGACACGGACCTTCATGGTTGGCCATCACAACTGCCTCCCTAACCAACTATCCATCGCCACCAGCATCATCGATACCAACGCCAAATCCCAACTGGAACTTGAACCCTGACCATGACCATCGCTACCTAGCATCACTTGTTGGGTGGAGCCTGGTTTTGGCAGCCTGTTTTATGGACTGACCTGGTACATGTCTTTGCTAAGATCCGGAAGGAGAAAAAAAGAAGACATTAGACATGGTTTGTGGAATCATGGCTTGTGCCGGAAGGCCTAATTTGACCCAGTTGACCCATTTTGGGGCTTGAATCCAGCTTGGTTTAATGTGTCGTTTATTTATATGGCTATCGGGGTTAGTAGCATTCTTTGAGGTTTTCTGATTTCGCTTTTCTTGCTGAACCACGTAATTTGTGCGTTTGATTCTTTTCTTGTCTGCATGTTTCATTTTTCATATCATCATACCAATGAACTCCCACTCCAAGAAGGGCCCACTAGTCTTAAAAATGAGAAATCGAATCAGAGCCCACCAGTTCATGAAGAAACCCCTCTTGAAAATCCGTAAAATCAGGCGCTGAGAACATGGGTGACCCAATTGGTAGTAATCACTATTTGGGTATTTCCGAGGATGTAATGATCGTCTTTTTGTATAACTTGCTGGAACCTGGAAGCAATAAATCCCAGTCAAAGAATCTCTCTGTTCATGTTGGGGGGTCATCACTGGGGATGATGAGAGCCATGGTGATAGTGGTACACTGGTAGTGCTATTATTGAATGGGTGAAAAGAAAATGCCTGAAATACTGTAGGTGTAAATCTTAACAGAGATATTTAGGGGAAGATACAGATGTATTCTATTTTAACTCAATAAAATTTTCATTTGTAATGAAAAAATCCTTAAAAGAGTTGAAAATAACGAATTTGGTATGATGGAAAGACACCAGTATACCACAGTTAAGCAATCTGATCAGTATTAAACCACATGCATGCAAAATGGATTATAATCGAACCACATGTATGGATTGTGAAGTTTACCCTTATTGTTATCACTGCTACTACTACTACTACCGTCGTTTGGTAGCCTGATATTATCATTATTCGTTTGTGCATTACTATATTAACGCCGTGATATTATCATTATTCGTTTGTGCATTACTATATTGACGCCGGCATGCTATCGATTTTGGGTAGTCTGTAGTTCCCATCTATCTGTAAGATGTTTGGTTTGTCATTTGGAGTAGTTGGTGTTGTTGCTTTTACGAGATCTGAGTTTCAAATGGTATTGCAGGCACCTTTTGGTATTGTTGGGAAGCAGAAGCAAACATTGGCAAGTCTGGATATTGGTGATCCACTGAGGTTCCATTTTAGTGACCTGCTTTCACGCAGTGTATCAGGAGATCAAACAATAGGTTATTGATTTTTAATTCAGTGACTTTCACGTCTCACGAGTAGTCCATTCATGAGTTGAGGTTATATCATACAAGGCTGTTTCTTTCTCAAAATGCATGTGCTCTGATCTTGTAATGAGTTGGTGGATTCAAAATAGTGGGGGTACCCCGTGCTGTTTTTTGATGGCATTCTCATAACTTTTATGTGCTAGAAGATGTTGTGGTTCTATGAACGGATGGGCATTTTGGTTGTCCTGCGACCTTGAGGTTTCTTTGCTTCTACTCTGTAGTTGTTTCTCTTATAAAGCCAACTAGCAAAGCGTTTCTGTTTGTGATGAGTGACTGCAGAATTCTAGAGTGGCCTTATGACATTTAAAGAGATCTTGTATTGCTGAGTTTCTCTGCTAACACCTTGGTGAATTGATACAACATGGTCTTGTCATAAACAAGTTGGTCAGACGATTGAGTGTATGATTCATATGTAGCTTAGAGTCAAATGTTCGAGGTGACTATTCACTGTAATCATTATGTTGCCTTGCAGGTGTTTGAATGTTTAGGGTTTGATTGAGTAATCTTCGCAATTGAGAGATCACATCTCCGGTGAGTGTAATTATGACACTGCTGTGGTGCCATCTATTGGTAGTGAGGTGTGGTGACATCCAGTGGTTGTAATTCCCAACCTAGTGAGATCGGCAGTGCCTTTGTTTCGTCAGGGGGAGGGGGCATCAGTATGTGAAAAAAATGCAAGTTGCATATTTAGGATAGGGGGCAAGCACTCAAGGATTGTTGGACAGGTTCTAATGCTTGTGCCATTTGTGATCACTGGCCTGTTAGTCATTTCATTGGAACTTTTCTCTACATTTTTTGCACATTGGTCTGCAATCCAATTGATACTCACCTCTGATCCAATCATTTTATGAATCTTCTCGGTTGCTCCACCTCAAGTTTACGGTGGAAGTTAGCTTTTATGATGTGGATTGTGGATACAGATTGTTGGTTTTCAATTTAAATTGATAATAGAGGTTTTGGTTTTTACTGGATTGTCGGTGATGTGGCAGTTCTTGTTTATTCCATTAGTTCGGTTGCAGAGAAGCCATATTCTCTCTGGAGGCTTTGTATCAAAATTTCAGGATATGGCGTACAGTTCATGGATGAAAGTATAAGTGATGTGATGGGCATGATCTGCGTCTAGGTGTATGTGCTTTTGCCATGAAGGTAAGTGTTTATTTGATTTGTAGACGTCTTGAAAGCATTGCTGGCGCTCCTACTTATTATCTCCACTTAGGGGGTTATTCTGATCCGATGCATTGAATCTTGGCCAGATAGGTAGACAATATTCCTCTTTTAAATCTCTGATGTTGGTTTCTATAGTAATGTTCGAGGTTCGTTGACCAATGATTTGTGAACCTATCCCTAGGCTAATTTTGGTGCTGTTACTTGAGGTTGCCATCTGTACGTTTTGGTCGGCAACATCCAACAGATCCTCAGATCTTTCTGGGTAAGACAATTGATTGTTGAATGGCCTTAACCGCCAGTGGTCTGGGCTGGTCTTAAAAGCATACGGCTATGGTGGTTGTGGTCATATGGTTTTGGTAATATCAATATTATCAGGATATTGATAGCTCCTTCAAGCGGTGCATGGGTTTTCTAACTTGGGCAAGTGAAACCTTCACTTCTAAAGTTTGTAAGAGGACTCATGCTGAGAAAACGACGTGGATGTAGCAGTAAGATTTTTGGAACTTACCGATTTGTATGTAGGGGTGAAGTCTGGGTTCTGCAGTTTCATCTTTTAGGATCATCACGATGCATCGTGATTCTTTTTGCTTAGGGTTTGCTGAATTTGAATTGGAGAATGAATTCCTTGACCAGTTTGATAACAAGGTTTCAAACTGACCTTAGTCTTTCAGAATTTATGGGACGAGCTTTAAGTTAATAGTTCCTCAGGTGGCATGTTGCTGCTATATCTGTTTACTTCAACCGGGTTCTCTGGAATTGATTTGAAATTATGATTACGCCCCTTGTTTGATACAGCGAAGACAATTATCAACCAACCACCACAGTCAACTCACCAGCATCATCGACATCTGCTCTCTCTAATTTGAGAGTTTTCTTATATTCTGTCCCACAATCTGAGCTCCGTCCATCCTATGTAGTGACCTTCTCTCTCCTTCTCACTGTGAGTTGCCGACGAAACATGTGGACAGTTGGATTAAAGGTAATGGATGTCAAATTGACCCCTTATTGCTACCTGAATTTTTGCCTCATAAATCCGGGACTCCTCCATTCACTTTTATATTTGATTCCAAAACCTTTTGAGCCAAAATAAATATCAACAACGATGGTAACTCATTTCATAGTCCTCTTTGGTTATCGCAAGTCATGAAATACTTTGGGAAGGTTAGTGATGGATTTTTTTCTGGGTTCGAGGGAAATTCGTGTACGAGTACTTGTTTTAAAGTCAAATATGATTTCTATGCTCCACGTATATTGGGTGGTTAGTTGCAGTGATGATGCCTTGGGTTGAATCCCCAGATAAATTGTTTTCCCTAATAAACAGTGTTCTGGTCATCTGGATAATTGACGATGTTAGAGGAGGCCAACCATCTGAGCGTTGTTTGCCTGTGTGTGATGGAGAAATAATTAAAAGATGGAAGAATGGAGAAAAGTCTGAGAGTTGTACTTGTCTGTGAGCTTTTCAAACATGGTTGTTCGGATTTGAAGTCAGTGCCCCGATGAGGGGTCATGTAGTATTGCTGGATAGCTTGGATGATGAATCATAGTAGCGAGTAATGAGGTCCGATGATGTACCAACACTCCAAATTCGGTGGTTTGAAATCAACTTTGTTGCAGTTGTGGCGGTTCTGATGGTTGTTGTGTATTTGGACGCTATGTTGGCTGTGGAGGTGATGGTGGTTATCACTGTTATGGTGGTTGTGGTTGCTGATCGTTGTTTTGTCAACATGGTGCTGTCATGCGAGTACCCTGTACGACTGCAATTCAATCGTACAGCTGGTACAATATAAGGTCAAAGGGAGAAGATGGTTCTGCATTGGTCTGTGAAGGCCTGAATTTGCTGACAGCGGAATTATTTCACAGAGTTTACCATTTGGAAGTTACATTATTGTTCAGTGGTCATAGTGTCGTACCCTTTCATCTGACAAATTGAAAAACCAAGATGGAGGGGTGCATAGTTAATGAGTCCAGTAATGACCTCCTATTAGGCTTATTCACTTTATGCTTGTCCATCTTTACGTGTTTATGCACTATTTTTGTTAGTCGTGCGGTGCTTTCTGCTCTCAGGCTTCAGCCTTAGAGGATATGTACAGAGCACTTATACTCGGGATGTTGTACACTGGCAGGATCTCTAAATAGTTTTAGACATGCTATCTTGATATATTTTGCCTATGCTGCTAGTTGTTACCCCTCAGCATTTGTTAACCACTCTTGGCAAATAACCCTTTATTTGTTATCAGAATGTACATGTATCTTCTGTGAATCTCATACATCTTAGTATTCTCATAAGCCATACCTATCGTCTAGTAAGCTTTGTTGACTTACTTGAGCATGATAAAGTCAGAGTACTTGTATTCTGGATTAACGCGATCTTGTTATTAGAACCAATGCTACAAGGCTGCCAGATGGAGGATATTGTCGGTATCCATCTGTTATCATTAATCTTTACATTTACGTTTCTAGTCTCCTGCCAATGTTTGTTTTGTATGCATGCACTAACAAATATAATGGCACCAGGTTATTGATAATTTGACATGTTCTACATAATCCCTAAGACATGCAATATCCTGTAGCTATTGGAAGAGAACGTGTGAGCTTACTTTCATTGTTCATACGTGGATGATCTGAGTCACCTGTCAGAGTATTTTGGCAGGTCAATTTGTTCCTTCCTTTGGAGGCTTCAGAGTGCTATGGGGGACAGACATATATTCAGTACGGCACAAGGGTATGAGATTGACAATGATTCCAACTGGAATCCAATACACCCAGAGCAACCTTATGGACATCTTGGTACTGTATCTATATAATTTAACCGATTGCTCTTCTTTCTGCCTATTCTCTGTATGTTTCTTCTTTCTACCATGTATTTGTGCATTACAGATATGTATGTAACGGGCTTAGATATTGTGAAGTTAGGCGTGTCTTTAATTTTGAAATATACTTCTGTATTATTCCATGAGGGATCTCTTCATTGGGATGTAATGAGAAGGGAGCTAAGAAATGGCTCTCCCCGTGGAAAAGAACCATCAGTGAGTTTCCCAACTATAAAAAGAAAGAACCATCTTCGTGCCACATGTACTAGTATCTGTAGGTGCTTGAAATGGTCCATTTAGACGCTGGATGGAATCTAGTCATCATGAGTGTATTCGCATTGTAGTATGCTGTAGCCATTCTCATACGAGTTAATATAATGAGTATGCTGTTGCAGGGAGCGCCGATGCTCTGGAAAACAATGTTGTTTATCCTGCTGAGAGTACTCCCATAGACGAGGTGTCTTATCCCTCTGACTGGAATACTGTTTCCAGGTCAAACGGACATTCTCCCATGTTTAACAGCATTGAAGTTCCTAATCATCAAACTGATGCTTCAAGCTATGAACCTTTCATGCACTCCGAAGGCAGCTTTACTGTAGCCCCTGAACATTTTGCTCATCATGCCTCTTCATCTAGTTATGTGGAGCAGACATTCCCTGGTGCTGAGGGACGGTTTGTTGATAGTATGAGGGGAGATGGAAGAGGATCGTTGAAGCGAAAAAGCCCCGGTGCTCCTGTGACCTATGAGAGAGGCAGTTCAAGTGGATATTTTACTGCCGGAAGTTCATCGGGTCTCTCTTCATCTGACATATGGCAAGAGAAATCAGATAGAGATTCTCATCTTGCACAGTGGGATTGCCATCCTTTCAGCTCAAGTCACAGAAGCAGTAACCTCTCAGTTGGAAGTGAGGCGACTCAAAGAAACGTGAGAAGCAGAGCTGCACCTGATATGGACAGAAATTCAGCTGGAACTCGTTTGTCAAACACTCAATTGCCGTATGGCCACGGTAACGGGATTCCTTCTGAAAATTCTGGTTCTATGGAGTATATGGGTCAGAATTCTACATCCATTAGAGAATGGAATCATAATAATCATGTGCCTCCTGCTGCTCATGGGAGAGTCGTAGTTCCAGGTTTGTTTCAGTCTCAAATTTTTTCCTTGGCTATGTTCCCGGAATCTCAATGTAACTAACATGTTTGTCCTTCAATATTTGCAGGTCCCAGTGGTTTTAGCCAGGAGCCAAATAACTTCATGATAGGAAGCAGTAATGCTGGTGGTTCCCCAGATATCGGGGAGTATCACAATGATTTTATTTCAACTAGAAATCCGATGTTACAACATTTGCCAGATCCAGTAAATGAACCTGCAAGGGGAGTCAGAAGCAACTACACTTACAAGTCTAACCCATCTTTTAGAGGAGCTTCCTCTAGCAATTTATATGTCGCAAACCAGCCAGCTTTTGACGAAAGATCGCAGTGGGTGACTGAAGGTTATTCTTCTCGTCATCCTAGGCCAGTGTCTGCCACAGGATGGCGAAGCAGTGATCGGGGTGCAAGAACAAGAATATCAGGCGATAGATACCGAATTACCGATGAGGTAGCTTTTCATGACCGTCTGGCTCGTCAGGTATGTATTCTAGTTCCTTCCCCGATTGTAGAATAGCAAACTCTTTTACAAGCATGGCCTTTTTCCCGCTCATATTCTAATTATCGGGCTGTGTGAAGCTATGCTCTAGCAATTGTTTACGATTTGTACATGGTTGTCTAGCGTATGTGAGAGGATAATGGTTACAATAGTTCAAGGTCATAAGATGTTTGATTTTGTAATTTAACAAATGCACCTTCTACATGAACATGACTTTCTGAAGTCAGGGTAAAATCAAATGAACATATAGTTCGGAGTATACATGGTAGAACCAAGGGAATTTTCTATTTTATGGAATGTTGAGAACTTTGAAACTATGTGAAGCAGTTCAAGCTAGCCGATTCTGGGAGCCCGATCCAGATAAAATAAAGTATCGATAAAAACTATAGTTACTCCTGCTAAGTTTATTGGAATCAGATTAGCTTCCTTCTTCTGATGAAAACTCTCTTATAGTATATCATTTGTAAGCCAGTTTTAAATGCTTTGTCTCACAAGTCATAAGTTTATTTGCTACCCTTTCCAAAAATTACTTGGTCAGTAGGGATTTCCAGTCATGCTTGATGCCTTGCTAGACATTTTAACTTGAAGATGGAGAACCTTCATTATCTTGGTAAGGGTGAACATGCTGAGCCTAACTGGAAGAATTGAAATGAACACTGTTCCCTAGGGCCTAGGGTATGAGACCCACTTAAGTAACTGATGCCGGTATCGTGGATGTTGTTCAATAAAAGAAATGCTATTTTTTTTCTCATATGCAAGTATCTTCATGTTAAACTGTTAGAGCAAGATCAACAAGGATGCCTTAAGGTAAACCTTAAGGTAAACAAATGAGCTGCCAGGTCTTGTATTATTTGATGTTTAGAACCTGTACAAGTGGCAGCAACAAGATCAGCGAAAATCGGGAAAATATGAAACTATTGCTTTCTGTGAATAGTTGTTTGTTAGTCTTGTTTGAGCATGAAGCTTTTGGATTTCAGGTGAATTTACAAAAAAAATATTTTCGCTTACCGGTGATGTATATTTCCTTAAAAAAAAGAGCTAAGCTTGTAGTTATTTTACATTTGTGCGCTGAAACTTGGCTCCATTGCCTCTTACTATCTGGATAATCTTATCTCTTGCATATACATAATCCCGAAGTAGGAGTCAATCCTTTGCCACTGCATTAGATCCACCATATGGCTCACTGTGATAGGGTTCGTTGCGCCAACAAGGGCTACAACAATAGATGATAATCAAACAAAAATAATCAAGCATATGAATGGACATTTAGCGGGGGTGATTAATGATGATCATGTAACAATGTAGCTAGAGAGTGGAGAATCTGCAATGATGCTCAATTGTGAGGCAGAGCATCATAGGTAGGACTCTCGTTTGGTTTTGTTCAGATTAGAGGAAGCATAATGAGATACGAAAACTAGGGAATCTGGGGAAGGGCAAGGCTCTTCCTTAGTGTAGGACACTGGTAAAACTGCACATTTAGTCATTTTTCAGGAGTTCGGATTATGGTAGAAGATTCTATTTATACTTAGTCGGTACTTTTCCTTAATCTTTGTAGGGACACTTGATCACCAACCATTCATCTGCTCACCACCGATCAAGGAATATACTGGATCAGCACAGGGACATGAGGCTAGACATAGATAACATGAGCTATGAGGTTTGTGTTATTCCTTTCTCAATTCACCTTACCTTGTTGCTAACCGCTCTCAGTTAACCGACGTTGAATCGACATGAGCAGGAATTACTTGCGCTGGGGGAGAGGATTGGGAGTGTTAGCACAGGCTTGTCCGAAGATCTGATCCCGAAGTGCTTGACCGAATCCATATATTGTTCTTCGGATGAATGCCAGGAGGAAGGAACCTGCGTAATCTGCCTGGTAAGAACCAAGTTTGCTAGGTGGCTTGTAGCATCATGGTTTGTTTCGCAGAATGAATGACACATGTAGCTCGAAACATGTCTTTTTTTTTTTAATCCTCACTGTGTTTAGTCATGTATGAACCATTGATTGTGTTCTAGGAAGCATAGACACTCCAAAACAGGGGCCGTATCAGTGTCGAACACTTACGATACTCAGACACTCGTACGATTCTCCAAAATACGTGTCAGACTGGCGTGTCCAAGTATTTTAGAGAATTTTATTAGACACACTTGGGGGACACTTAACGAGAGACGACACGGGTTGTTTTATGAGATATTTAAACTTAAATGGGTTAAAATATAACTAATCTAAGTTCTAAAGTAGATATATTTGATTAATTGATGGCCCTATATATGAGACGGTTACCCTTTCGAATGTTTTAAGTTCTCACATGCGACAACTTCAAGTGTATTCCCAGACACAACCCGTCAAAATCGAACCCACCTAAGCTACTCCTCATTCTCTTCTCATTCTTATACTTAATATATGCTTTCCTCGACATTTAAGTTATAAATATAAAGAAGTTGGAATTATTATTGTATCATACCTTGTAGTATAAAAATTCAAATAAATAAATAATAATAATGGTGACGTATCCGTGCCGTGTCGTATCTTATTTTTTTAGAAAACGACGTATCCCGTGTCCGCCTCCGTATCGTATCCAATACCCGTATCCGTACCTGTGCTTCTTAGTCTAAAACAAAATCAGTTCTGGTGAACTAGTCTCATTTTCTTGACACTAGAGTAGTTATCTTTGATTGCTTATTGACGGGTTTGATATGACTACTGTGTCGATCAGGAAGAGTACAGGAACATGGATGACGTTGGGACGTTCAAGAACTGCCGGCACGATTTCCATGCGGGGTGTATCAGGAAATGGTTGTCGATGAAGAATTCATGCCCGATATGCAAAGCTGCTGCTGTGGCAGATGACATGAAAGCTCGATAGACTTTTTATTTATTTTTCAATAATATAGATATAAACTTTAATTTTGTAAATAGAGAAGTTTCTGGTATTCCTTCAAAATGGAGGGAAGGGACATGTTTAAGCGACTGCAAGTAGCGAAAACCGATGGTTAGTGGTTACAGTTTTATAGAATGCTGATGTAAGAGTATTAAAAGAGTTTTTGTGTATGTGTCGGGCGTAGTAGTATAAACTAGTTCTAGTTGGACGCGGAAAAAATGCCTTAAGATGGGTAGGACTTAAGGATAATCCTATTATATATTTTGGAGATGGAAGGCTAATCCGTCACCACTTCATCAATCCTCCTACTATTAAACATCTCATAAACAATAGTCCGGAAAGTTATGAACTTCCCCTCAGTGCTAGCAGGAGCAGCATATGGTTGTGCCATTTCTTGTGACTACATCTACTAAATATAATCTCATAGCACCAAAACTTCTAGATAATCTCATAACATGGCACAATCATCTCCCTTTGTTCATAAGTTATAACTATACTAAATATAAAACAAAGTAGATGGAATTCTCCAAAAATACACAGAAACATTGATGTAAACGTAAAAATTCAGTCAAGACGAAGACATCAGCTGATTTCTGTAATCATGTTTCTCTTGTTACCACAACGAAAAACAGGTCCGGTCTAAGATATATAGCAGCTCTCAAAGGCAGTTCTTGAGTTGTTAGGTCTTGAGCCGGTCTCGGGCCTCATTTGGACCAGTAGGGCTAGCAGTTCACTGAATCCAGAACCAGCCTAGACTACTCTGTATAGGCTGGGAGCGGTCTCTGAACCACCCCAGTCCAGGCCTGATCAGTTCACCCTTCAAACGGGCCCGATCCGAGTCAGTTCGGCAGTCCTCCAACCCACTTGACAGCTCTAGTCATACACTAGTCCTGAGTGCTATTGTTTCCCGACGGTTAAAGTACATCTCTTTGAATAGTTGCAGAAAATTTACTTTCAAATGGTCTGCATGTTTGCAGCTATCTCTTCCCTTCTGTAATGTATGTCAACTTTTTTTCTCCAAAAAAAAAAATGTACGTCAACTTTCCTGTTATGTTTTGTAGAATTTCAATGAATTTATCGAATCAATGACATGTACTAGTAGATATTTAACTCAAAACATTTTTACCCATTTCATTTTTATGACAAAAATAATTGGCTGTTTGTGAATAATAGTTTCAATAATTTCAGCAACGGTAACTCTTGCATTCAGTAGCAATGTAGAAGGCACACCGTGGTACATTTCTAGTTGCCTTATTTATTTATTTATTTATTTATTTATTTATTTATTTATTTATTTATTTATTTATTTATTTATTTATTTATTTATTATTTTTTTTTTATTTTTTTTGCGCCGACATTCTAGTTATAACTCACTCAAAACTGCTTTTCAAGTTTCAATCTCTTATAATAACATTTTTGAAAACAACTCCTTACACAACATGTAGAGAAAACTTACAAGATTAGCATAGTAAATGCGGCAAATTATAAACTAGACAACAAAATGGAGATCGATCGAGAGAGAGAGAAAAAAGCTTTGCCACCTGCGCTGGAACTATAAAATTAGGCCACAATCGCAATTGCAATTATAGTTTAAACTAAATTGAGCTGACCAGTGTAATAGTCCTCCTATTATTATCAGATGCAATTTAGCACAGGTGTCGAGTTCTTCCTAACTCTACTAATTCAGGACACCTTCACTAACTAAGCATTCTTTTATCTGGAGCTCTGGCAAGTTTTGAAATGTTGTGGCGGTGCTAGAAGTTGCTGTGGAAAAACACCGTGAGATACTGTTGTGACTTTTAAATAAAATGCTGTTTGGTAAATATTACGTGAAAGCTGCAGTGAAATATTGATATAATAATTTTGTGTTTGATAAAATCAATAGTGAAGTTGTTGTGAGAGCGTAAAATACAAAAATATATGACACATGTCATTTCCGTAAAGATAACAATTGAAATTTTAAAAAATTGTAAGGTTGAAATCGGCTATAGATAAATTATTAAAAAACACTTTCCAAAAAAATATCCCCTCCCTTGCTTCTCGAAAACTGCTGTGGGAAAACCGAAATTGTCTGAAAAAGCAAAAAAATATATATTAACGAAACACACTAAAACTGGTTCCGCTATAGGAAAGCAGTTGTGCTGGGAGCAAAAGAATTCCTAAACAGACTCTTAATCATATACTTAAGAAAACTGAAACTTTAAATAGATAATATAATTTCTAATTGTTACTAAGAAATCAGAGTGGCGCAGCGGAAGCGTGGAGGGCCCATAACCCTCAGGTCCCTGGATCGAAACCAGGCTCTGATATTTACTTTTTATTTATTTTTTCTTGTCCATGTCGCTTGATAAACATCACTTTCCGACTTAAATCTGTGTGAGAATAAGAATAATCTTGTGAGAACCACCATCCGAAAGCTCAGGAAGTTCTGGACATCTTTATTTTTTTGGTACGTTACTGAGATTGTTACTAACAGATTGTTGACGCTCCAAAAAATACAACTAGTTCTTCCATCCAAAGCTCCAATGCACTCTCTCACGGCAGTCAAATCAACTATGACACGCAAAACCTAATTGATAAAGGCAATAATATACTACATTGTTTCATCCCTGCTAAGAGTAACTATCAGTACAAGTTCCTGAAGTGCAAGGTCAGAGCGCCTGATTTATGATGCACAGAGGCAGGGAGAAAAAGAGACCGTCACTTGTATGCTTCGGAGACGACACCAAGACCTGCTAATGTGCCAAAGTTGCAGTAATGCATCAACCTTGGCACTCCCTGCAACACCCCGCGATTCCAGGCCTAGCCCAAACCGCTAAGATGTCCCCCGCACGAGGAGTTTTACCTCATTGTGAACGGAGTAGAACGTCGGCCTCGTACCAAACCATAAAGAACAAAACTTCAAATTTAATTCAAAATCAACTTTATTACAATAAAGGAAATGACCGAACGCGGTCCTTGACATGGAAACTTGAAAGAAACCAAATTGTTTGAAAAGAAACAAAAACAAGAAACTAGTGATTTATTCCATGAGAGCTAAAGTGATTCCTTGATCCAAGCTAGTGATTCGTTCCCCCAAAGTCTGCAGCGGTGCTAACCTGCGGGTTTTACAATAGACAAAGCCGACCGCAGTTTTCTAAAAGTCAGCTTAAGCTGAGTAAGAAATACCTCAACACGTAAACAGATGATTGGGCACATAATTCAAGAATAAGTAAAAGAAAAAGTAAAGAAAAAGATGATTAAAGCTTTAAATTGAGATCACAAAGGTAAACAAGGAAGGTAAAGGGATAAACTTGGATTTGACATTCCAACTTAATCTTTCTTATTAAAGTCCTCCTTCAAAAATTTTCTGGCGGCCACCTGGCCACGTGCCACGGGAGCAGCTAGCTCTACTGCCCCATGAGCCCCAGAAATTAAACATTGTACGAGCGAATGCAGAGTTCCCGCCTGCCTCGGAAATAAATAACTCAGGGTTACTTCGCGGGTCTAACAAACCCTACTTCAACCCGGCAGTTGTGAAAGCCCCTCTAAATATGGCCTTCCCGCCTCAATACTGACCTACAAGACCTTAAGTGTCGACACCCCCTAGAGGTTAGCAACTCCGCTAGAGTAGTACAAGTAGGAACCCCCAAGTCCTCATGGTAGTGCAGGACTATGGGTACCAAGGGTACGCCAGAGTTTGGCTCCCAAAATCTCTTGACCAGAACGTATGGTCCTTAACAATATAATCACCGAAGTGAACTAAAGAACAGCTCGTACAAGTTATCTTTCACTTTACGTTACTTAGTGTCTTATGAGTATTCCTTGAAAGAAGGTGATTCTCGATCCAAACCAGGTACTCAAAACCAATAAGGAAAAGCAAGGGTTAAAGTGCTAATCAGTTCCAAGATGAACATAACTCATACTTTCAAGAGAGAGATCTCAGTTTCACAATTTGTGCCAAAGTAGACATGATTTTCAGAGTTTCAACAAATGGATAGTACGATAATCAAAACAGTAACAAATTTGGCACATAACACATCTTGGAAACTCATTTTGATGGTAGAAGAGTCGAGCATATAACTTACTTGGATTAAAGAAAGCTCCACACACACAAGCAAGCACGAAAACTAGTACTCGTCGTACGGGTTCTCAATGAACTGATCGTCTACGAACCCTACAATAGTTGAATAATCCTAACATTAATACACGACCAATCTCATACAACAAATGCAAGTATGCCCTATATGAAAATGCAAAAGAATATTCCCCCGACAAGTTCCCAATTTAATTTACCCCCAAAATCGATTTCGGAACTCTAATATTAGAAAAGAATATTAATGTATAAAACGATTGTAATTAAGAAAATAAATAAAACTAAGATAATTAAAGGTAGGATTTAAACTATTAAATATTATACTTAGGAAAAAGCTATTTATAATTAGTATTTAGAAAAGAGTATAATATTTAAAGTAGATAATAGTATTACAGAAAAGTTATATTTACTTATTAAAAGAGTAATATATATTTATAAACCAATTATTTTATTTATATAAAGAAAACTTAAAATTAAAACATGATATAAACTATACAATAACTTAAGGAAATACAACTTTTTTATTTAATACAAAATATTTATTTTTATTAATAAACTCTTCTTATAAAGTCATACTATAAAACTTATATCTATTTATGTTTAAAGAAACTAATTAATTAGGTTTACTAATTAATAAATAAACACTAATTATAGATATAATATATCCAAATAAAGAAAATAGTTTATAATAAATAATAAGGCCTCCCCCCAAAGTTTCTGAAAGTTCACAAACAACCCCAACAGATTTCACATATGACCAAATGACCCCCTAAACATAACACTGTTATACCAAACCCAGTTCTTCTTCTTCATCTTTGCCCACACCCAACACAGAGACACATACATAGCCCAAATCATAACCACCCATGTATGATTATACGAAATTGGATGAGGAAATAGGGAAATCGTGAATGAAATTGAGAATTCAGGAGGGGTTCTTGTGATTTACCGATTGGAGAAACAGAGGTGAACAAGCCGCGACGGCAGCGGCGATTTGGGGAAGTCCGGCGCTGCTACTGCTGGTCTTCTGAGCTCGCCGGACAGAGGGGACGACGGGAGAGAATAGAGGCGACGACGAACTGTAAGAGACGGCGGTGGGTCGCCGGATTCGCGTTGGGTCCTTCTCGGGTCCGAACCGGGTCGGCCAAAACAGAGCTCGACAGAGGCTCTGGTTGCTCTCGGTGGTTCGTCGGGAAGAAGAGGGGAAGGTGGCGAGTTGGTTGTGCTGGGTTTTCACCGGAAATTGCAGGGGAGAAGTGGTGGTGGTGGTCGGCGGTGATTATGAAAAACAGAGGAGGTGGGTTCCTTCCTTCGGCAAAATACTGTGTGTGAGAGAGTGATATGGTGAGATGGAATTGATTAAGAAGAAGCAATGGTTGATAAAGGTTGACTTGGGTGGAGATGGTGGAGAACGTGGCATGGTGGTGAAGGTGGTTCCGTTGATTTGGGGATGATGGAGAAGACGGTGGGTTTCCCGTCTGTTAGAGAGAATGAGAGGGAGAGAGAGAGTGTAGTGGGTTTACACCCCAGTTTTGAGAAAAGACACTTTAACCCCCACATTTATGTTTAGTAAACTACAAAATAACCCACACAGTTAAATAAGTAATAAAAACTAACTCCAACTTTAGGCATAACTCACTAAATACCCTGTTAAAAGAAATAGGGGTATTACATCACCTTCCCCTTAAAACAACGCTTCGTCCTCGAAGCGTAAAACAATAACTCCCTAGAGAAAACATTTTGTCTATATGCACGATGCAAGGATGCAATTTCTAATGCGCGGGGAAACGCAAAGATCATACTAAAGAAGCGAACAACATCTAGAGTGTTTCATCTTCACCTTCCCCTTAAAACAACGCTTCGTCCTCGAAGCGTAAAACAATAACTCCCTAGAGAAAACATTTTGTCTATATGCACGATGCAAGGATGCAATTTCTAATGCGCGGGGAAACGCAAAGATCATACTAAAGAAGCGAACAACATCTAGAGTGTTTCATCACATTCCCCTTAAAAGGGAGTGACGTCCCCGTCACTCAAGTTACACTCGATACCATTGTTTCCCAAATCGCTAAATCAGGTATGATGGTAGTCTTACTTCAAGTTAAATTTCTAGGTTGGTCCAGGGTAGGTGTCGCACATCAACAAAAGTCCGGGTCACATGGGATAAGGCCGGTTGGTAACTTACAACCCAGAATTTATAAACTTATTCTCTCAAACACGGTATCGCACTCCACGGTTTGACTACTTGGGGTAGAGAGTGGTACAAAAATTTTGGAAGGTGAAGGAGAATCTAACTTTTTAACAAATGATGATGACCCGAAAGAATAGGATGCTCCTGAATTGAATAGAATGAAAGTAGAAGTATTATGGATTAGGAATGTACCCGACACCGCGTTAGCATTTGCTGCCTCTGTAGGATTCATCACAGTAATGAAACCCTTCGCCTGACCAGTTGTAGCTGTGGTCGCTGCAGTAGTGCCTGATGGCCGAGCTGTTGTTGCTGCTGGGGCATTCTGGAAGTTGCGATTTCCCTGGTTGTTCCCAACTTGTGGCTGGTTGTAGTTGTTATACCCCCGGTTGTATCCTCCCTGATTGTTACCATTGTTGTTGTTGGATCGATATCCACCACCTTGGTTGTTGTTGGATCCGTATCCTCCGCCTTGGTTACCTCCGCGATAGTTGGTGCCTCCATTGGACATTCCATTTCCACCACCACCTTGGTTGTTAATCGGTTTGTGGCACTCATACATCCTATGCCCCATGATTCCACAATTACGGCATTACACTTTGTTACCCTGACAATCTGTTCCCGGATGGTTCCTTGGGCAAAACTTGCACTTGTGAGTGCGAGGAGCCGCTCCATTTCGGTTTCCAAATCCACCAAAATTTGACCCGTTCCCAAATTGGTTGTTAGGGTTTTGCCTGGAGCGCTTATCCTCATTGCCAAATTGGTTCTTGAGCTGACCTCCTGCTGGTTGTGATTCCGCCTTACGCTTCTTGTTGTTCGCATTGTTGAGTTCAGCATATCGAGCCATGTTGATCGCCTTTCCATATGCATCCTGGAGAGTGGCAAATTGTATTGCCCCCACAGACTTCAAGACACTGTAGTTCAAACCTTCAATGAAACGATCAATCTTTTCTTCCTCGGTTGGGGCTAAGGCTCCAGCAAACCTTGATAACTCCGAGAACTTCTCATAGTATTCCTCCACGGTGTCATTACCTTGTTTGAGTTCCAGGAATTCACGAAACTTCGCCTTCTTGACGTGAAAGGGATAAAATCGCTCACGCAAAGCTTTCACCAAATCCTCCCATCCAAAGTTCTCTTGTGCTTGGAGCATAGCCTTGTTAGCGGTCCACCAATTGTCTGCCTCCCCCTTAAAGTAGTATGCCGCGCAAGGGACACACTGATTAGCTGGGCAGTTAACCGACTCAAAGATCTTATCGAAATCTCTAATCCAGTCTTCAAGCAGAGTTGGATCATCCTTGCCCCTGAAGAAGTCAGGCTTCATGTAGGAAATCTTACGCGCTATATCATTTCCATGATTGTTATTATTCTCGGCAATCTGGGCTAAGTTCATGGTCATTTGCTCCAGTCGGGCGAATCGTGCTTCCTGGTCCATGGTTGCTTGTTGATTTCTAGAACGGGTTCGTTTCCTGGTGTAATAGTGGTAAATCTGACCGCTCATTAACCTATTTCCAAATGACTACTACTTAATGATGGAACATACGCACACCAAATAAGTATTAATCAGATAAGTCAAATAAGCATGGTATCAAAACATAAACCGACTCTCACGAGGATAGAATGGTAGCGGGAGGGTGGGAAAACGTAGAAAGATAGAGGACGTAAAGCTAATCTTCATTGGTGGATACTCCAAACCTGCGTCACCGATCACCTCCAATTCCGGCTTATCGAGAAGCTTCCACGAGGAAAGAAGGTCGTAGGGTCATCTAAGTCGAAATATCGCTACCCTCTTGTCGATAAAATAATATAATGAGCCTAAAACAACTTATTCATGTATAGCATGATATCCACAAACATGAAGCTATAGCAAAGAAGAATCACATCTTACAAGTAGGTAAACAACTTTCACATGGACAAATGTCCCAATAAGCAACAAACAGCTTAATCGACGAGTAAGCACATAAATTGTACAAACAAATAATTCACCCAAACCCCGCGGCTTGTTTACTTATTAACTTTCCAAGTTTTAGTCTTTCCTAGTCCAGTTATTAAAATTTTGAGAAGATTTTCCATTTGTGATTAACTAGTTAATTAATCCTAGTTCTTTAGGAAAGGTTACGAAGCCGGGCTCTGATACCACCTGCAACACCCCGCGATTCCAGGCCTAGCCCAAACCGCTAAGATGTCCCCCGCACGAGGAGTTTTACCTCATTGAGAACGGAGTAGAACGTCGGCCTCGTACCAAACCATAAAGAACAAAACTTCAAATTTAATTCAAAATCAACTTTATTACAATAAAGGAAATGACCGAACGCGGTCCTTGACATGGAAACTTGAAAGAAACCAAATTGTTTGAAAAGAAACAAAAACAAGAAACTAGTGATTTATTCCATGAGAGCTAAAGTGATTCCTTGATCCAAGCTAGTGATTCGTTCCCCCAAAGTCTGCAGCGGTGCTAACCTGCGGGTTTTACAATAGACAAAGCCGACCGCAGTTTTCTAAAAGTCAGCTTAAGCTGAGTAAGAAATACCTCAACACGTAAACAGATGATTGGGCACATAATTCAAGAATAAGTAAAAGAAAAAGTAAAGAAAAAGATGATTAAAGCTTTAAATTGAGATCACAAAGGTAAACAAGGAAGGTAAAGGGATAAACTTGGATTTGACATTCCAACTTAATCTTTCTTATTAAAGTCCTCCTTCAAAAATTTTCTGGCGGCCACCTGGCCACGTGCCACGGGAGCAGCTAGCTCTACTGCCCCATGAGCCCCAGAAATTAAACATTGTACGAGCGAATGCAGAGTTCCCGCCTGCCTCGGAAATAAATAACTCAGGGTTACTTCGCGGGTCTAACAAACCCTACTTCAACCCGGCAGTTGTGAAAGCCCCTCTAAATATGGCCTTCCCGCCTCAATACTGACCTACAAGACCTTAAGTGTCGACACCCCCTAGAGGTTAGCAACTCCGCTAGAGTAGTACAAGTAGGAACCCCCAAGTCCTCATGGTAGTGCAGGACTATGGGTACCAAGGGTACGCCAGAGTTTGGCTCCCAAAATCTCTTGACCAGAACGTATGGTCCTTAACAATATAATCACCGAAGTGAACTAAAGAACAGCTCGTACAAGTTATCTTTCACTTTACGTTACTTAGTGTCTTATGAGTATTCCTTGAAAGAAGGTGATTCTCGATCCAAACCAGGTACTCAAAACCAATAAGGAAAAGCAAGGGTTAAAGTGCTAATCAGTTCCAAGATGAACATAACTCATACTTTCAAGAGAGAGATCTCAGTTTCACAATTTGTGCCAAAGTAGACATGATTTTCAGAGTTTCAACAAATGGATAGTACGATAATCAAAACAGTAACAAATTTGGCACATAACACATCTTGGAAACTCATTTTGATGGTAGAAGAGTCGAGCATATAACTTACTTGGATTAAAGAAAGCTCCACACACACAAGCAAGCACGAAAACTAGTACTCGTCGTACGGGTTCTCAATGAACTGATCGTCTACGAACCCTACAATAGTTGAATAATCCTAACATTAATACACGACCAATCTCATACAACAAATGCAAGTATGCCCTATATGAAAATGCAAAAGAATATTCCCCCGACAAGTTCCCAATTTAATTTACCCCCAAAATCGATTTCGGAACTCTAATATTGGAAAAGAATATTAATGTATAAAACGATTGTAATTAAGAAAATAAATAAAACTAAGATAATTAAAGGTAGGATTTAAACTATTAAATATTATACTTAGGAAAAAGCTATTTATAATTAGTATTTAGAAAAGAGTATAATATTTAAAGTAGATAATAGTATTACAGAAAAGTTATATTTACTTATTAAAAGAGTAATATATATTTATAAACCAATTATTTTATTTATATAAAGAAAACTTAAAATTAAAACATGATATAAACTATACAATAACTTAAGGAAATACAACTTTTTTATTTAATACAAAATATTTATTTTTATTAATAAACTCTTCTTATAAAGTCATACTATAAAACTTATATCTATTTATGTTTAAAGAAACTAATTAATTAGGTTTACTAATTAATAAATAAACACTAATTATAGATATAATATATCCAAATAAAGAAAATAGTTTATAATAAATAATAAGGCCTCCCCCCAAAGTTTCTGAAAGTTCACAAACAACCCCAACAGATTTCACATATGACCAAATGACCCCCTAAACATAACACTGTTATACCAAACCCAGTTCTTCTTCTTCATCTTTGCCCACACCCAACACAGAGACACATACATAGCCCAAATCATAACCACCCATGTATGATTATACGAAATTGGATGAGGAAATAGGGAAATCGTGAATGAAATTGAGAATTCAGGAGGGGTTCTTGTGATTTACCGATTGGAGAAACAGAGGTGAACAAGCCGCGACGGCAGCGGCGATTTGGGGAAGTCCGGCGCTGCTACTGCTGGTCTTCTGAGCTCGCCGGACAGAGGGGACGACGGGAGAGAATAGAGGCGACGACGAACTGTAAGAGACGGCGGTGGGTCGCCGGATTCGCGTTGGGTCCTTCTCGGGTCCGAACCGGGTCGGCCAAAACAGAGCTCGACAGAGGCTCTGGTTGCTCTCGGTGGTTCGTCGGGAAGAAGAGGGGAAGGTGGCGAGTTGGTTGTGCTGGGTTTTCACCGGAAATTGCAGGGGAGAAGTGGTGGTGGTGGTCGGCGGTGATTATGAAAAACAGAGAAGGTGGGTTCCTTCCTTCGGCAAAATACTGTGTGTGAGAGAGTGATATGGTGAGATGGAATTGATTAAGAAGAAGCAATGGTTGATAAAGGTTGACTTGGGTGGAGATGGTGGAGAACGTGGCATGGTGGTGAAGGTGGTTCCGTTGATTTGGGGATGATGGAGAAGACGGTGGGTTTCCCGTCTGTTAGAGAGAATGAGAGGGAGAGAGAGAGTGTAGTGGGTTTACACCCCAGTTTTGAGAAAAGACACTTTAACCCCCACATTTATGTTTAGTAAACTACAAAATAACCCACACAGTTAAATAAGTAATAAAAACTAACTCCAACTTTAGGCATAACTCACTAAATACCCTGTTAAAAGAAATAGGGGTATTACATCACCTTCCCCTTAAAACAACGCTTCGTCCTCGAAGCGTAAAACAATAACTCCCTAGAGAAAACATTTTGTCTATATGCACGATGCAAGGATGCAATTTCTAATGCGCGGGGAAACGCAAAGATCATACTAAAGAAGCGAACAACATCTAGAGTGTTTCATCTTCACCTTCCCCTTAAAACAACGCTTCGTCCTCGAAGCGTAAAACAATAACTCCCTAGAGAAAACATTTTGTCTATATGCACGATGCAAGGATGCAATTTCTAATGCGCGGGGAAACGCAAAGATCATACTAAAGAAGCGAACAACATCTAGAGTGTTTCATCACATTCCCCTTAAAAGGGAGTGACGTCCCCGTCACTCAAGTTACACTCGATACCATTGTTTCCCAAATCGCTAAATCAGGTATGATGGTAGTCTTACTTCAAGTTAAATTTCTAGGTTGGTCCAGGGTAGGTGTCGCACATCAACAAAAGTCCGGGTCACATGGGATAAGGCCGGTTGGTAACTTACAACCCAGAATTTATAAACTTATTCTCTCAAACACGGTATCGCACTCCACGGTTTGACTACTTGGGGTAGAGAGTGGTACAAAAATTTTGGAAGGTGAAGGAGAATCTAACTTTTTAACAAATGATGATGACCCGAAAGAATAGGATGCTCCTGAATTGAATAGAATGAAAGTAGAAGTATTATGGATTAGGAATGTACCCGACACCGCGTTAGCATTTGCTGCCTCTGTAGGATTCATCACAGTAATGAAACCCTTCGCCTGACCAGTTGTAGCTGTGGTCGCTGCAGTAGTGCCTGATGGCCGAGCTGTTGTTGCTGCTGGGGCATTCTGGAAGTTGCGATTTCCCTGGTTGTTCCCAACTTGTGGCTGGTTGTAGTTGTTATACCCCCGGTTGTATCCTCCCTGATTGTTACCATTGTTGTTGTTGGATCGATATCCACCACCTTGGTTGTTGTTGGATCCGTATCCTCCGCCTTGGTTACCTCCGCGATAGTTGGTGCCTCCATTGGACATTCCATTTCCACCACCACCTTGGTTGTTAATCGGTTTGTGGCACTCATACATCCTATGCCCCATGATTCCACAATTACGGCATTACACTTTGTTACCCTGACAATCTGTTCCCGGATGGTTCCTTGGGCAAAACTTGCACTTGTGAGTGCGAGGAGCCGCTCCATTTCGGTTTCCAAATCCACCAAAATTTGACCCGTTCCCAAATTGGTTGTTAGGGTTTTGCCTGGAGCGCTTATCCTCATTGCCAAATTGGTTCTTGAGCTGACCTCCTGCTGGTTGTGATTCCGCCTTACGCTTCTTGTTGTTCGCATTGTTGAGTTCAGCATATCGAGCCATGTTGATCGCCTTTCCATATGCATCCTGGAGAGTGGCAAATTGTATTGCCCCCACAGACTTCAAGACACTGTAGTTCAAACCTTCAATGAAACGATCAATCTTTTCTTCCTCGGTTGGGGCTAAGGCTCCAGCAAACCTTGATAACTCCGAGAACTTCTCATAGTATTCCTCCACGGTGTCATTACCTTGTTTGAGTTCCAGGAATTCACGAAACTTCGCCTTCTTGACGTGAAAGGGATAAAATCGCTCACGCAAAGCTTTCACCAAATCCTCCCATCCAAAGTTCTCTTGTGCTTGGAGCATAGCCTTGTTAGCGGTCCACCAATTGTCTGCCTCCCCCTTAAAGTAGTATGCCGCGCAAGGGACACACTGATTAGCTGGGCAGTTAACCGACTCAAAGATCTTATCGAAATCTCTAATCCAGTCTTCAAGCAGAGTTGGATCATCCTTGCCCCTGAAGAAGTCAGGCTTCATGTAGGAAATCTTACGCGCTATATCATTTCCATGATTGTTATTATTCTCGGCAATCTGGGCTAAGTTCATGGTCATTTGCTCCAGTCGGGCGAATCGTGCTTCCTGGTCCATGGTTGCTTGTTGATTTCTAGAACGGGTTCGTTTCCTGGTGTAATAGTGGTAAATCTGACCGCTCATTAACCTATTTCCAAATGACTACTACTTAATGATGGAACATACGCACACCAAATAAGTATTAATCAGATAAGTCAAATAAGCATGGTATCAAAACATAAACCGACTCTCACGAGGATAGAATGGTAGCGGGAGGGTGGGAAAACGTAGAAAGATAGAGGACGTAAAGCTAATCTTCATTGGTGGATACTCCAAACCTGCGTCACCGATCACCTCCAATTCCGGCTTATCGAGAAGCTTCCACGAGGAAAGAAGGTCGTAGGGTCATCTAAGTCGAAATATCGCTACCCTCTTGTCGATAAAATAATATAATGAGCCTAAAACAACTTATTCATGTATAGCATGATATCCACAAACATGAAGCTATAGCAAAGAAGAATCACATCTTACAAGTAGGTAAACAACTTTCACATGGACAAATGTCCCAATAAGCAACAAACAACTTAATCGACGAGTAAGCACATAAATTGTACAAACAAATAATTCACCCAAACCCCGCGGCTTGTTTACTTATTAACTTTCCAAGTTTTAGTCTTTCCTAGTCCAGTTATTAAAATTTTGAGAAGATTTTCCATTTGTGATTAACTAGTTAATTAATCCTAGTTCTTTAGGAAAGGTTACGAAGCCGGGCTCTGATACCACCTGCAACACCCCGCGATTCCAGGCCTAGCCCAAACCGCTAAGATGTCCCCCGCACGAGGAGTTTTACCTCATTGAGAACGGAGTAGAACGTCGGCCTCGTACCAAACCATAAAGAACAAAACTTCAAATTTAATTCAAAATCAACTTTATTACAATAAAGGAAATGACCGAACGCGGTCCTTGACATGGAAACTTGAAAGAAACCAAATTGTTTGAAAAGAAACAAAAACAAGAAACTAGTGATTTATTCCATGAGAGCTAAAGTGATTCCTTGATCCAAGCTAGTGATTCGTTCCCCCAAAGTCTGCAGCGGTGCTAACCTGCGGGTTTTACAATAGACAAAGCCGACCGCAGTTTTCTAAAAGTCAGCTTAAGCTGAGTAAGAAATACCTCAACACGTAAACAGATGATTGGGCACATAATTCAAGAATAAGTAAAAGAAAAAGTAAAGAAAAAGATGATTAAAGCTTTAAATTGAGATCACAAAGGTAAACAAGGAAGGTAAAGGGATAAACTTGGATTTGACATTCCAACTTAATCTTTCTTATTAAAGTCCTCCTTCAAAAATTTTCTGGCGGCCACCTGGCCACGTGCCACGGGAGCAGCTAGCTCTACTGCCCCATGAGCCCCAGAAATTAAACATTGTACGAGTGAATGCAGAGTTCCCGCCTGCCTCGGAAATAAATAACTCAGGGTTACTTCGCGGGTCTAACAAACCCTACTTCAACCCGGCAGTTGTGAAAGCCCCTCTAAATATGGCCTTCCCGCCTCAATACTGACCTACAAGACCTTAAGTGTCGACACCCCCTAGAGGTTAGCAACTCCGCTAGAGTAGTACAAGTAGGAACCCCCAAGTCCTCATGGTAGTGCAGGACTATGGGTACCAAGGGTACGCCAGAGTTTGGCTCCCAAAATCTCTTGACCAGAACGTATGGTCCTTAACAATATAATCACCGAAGTGAACTAAAGAACAGCTCGTACAAGTTATCTTTCACTTTACGTTACTTAGTGTCTTATGAGTATTCCTTGAAAGAAGGTGATTCTCGATCCAAACCAGGTACTCAAAACCAATAAGGAAAAGCAAGGGTTAAAGTGCTAATCAGTTCCAAGATGAACATAACTCATACTTTCAAGAGAGAGATCTCAGTTTCACAATTTGTGCCAAAGTAGACATGATTTTCAGAGTTTCAACAAATGGATAGTACGATAATCAAAACAGTAACAAATTTGGCACATAACACATCTTGGAAACTCATTTTGATGGTAGAAGAGTCGAGCATATAACTTACTTGGATTAAAGAAAGCTCCACACACACAAGCAAGCACGAAAACTAGTACTCGTCGTACGGGTTCTCAATGAACTGATCGTCTACGAACCCTACAATAGTTGAATAATCCTAACATTAATACACGACCAATCTCATACAACAAATGCAAGTATGCCCTATATGAAAATGCAAAAGAATATTCCCCCGACAAGTTCCCAATTTAATTTACCCCCAAAATCGATTTCGGAACTCTAATATTAGAAAAGAATATTAATGTATAAAACGATTGTAATTAAGAAAATAAATAAAACTAAGATAATTAAAGGTAGGATTTAAACTATTAAATATTATACTTAGGAAAAAGCTATTTATAATTAGTATTTAGAAAAGAGTATAATATTTAAAGTAGATAATAGTATTACAGAAAAGTTATATTTACTTATTAAAAGAGTAATATATATTTATAAACCAATTATTTTATTTATATAAAGAAAACTTAAAATTAAAACATGATATAAACTATACAATAACTTAAGGAAATACAACTTTTTTATTTAATACAAAATATTTATTTTTATTAATAAACTCTTCTTATAAAGTCATACTATAAAACTTATATCTATTTATGTTTAAAGAAACTAATTAATTAGGTTTACTAATTAATAAATAAACACTAATTATAGATATAATATATCCAAATAAAGAAAATAGTTTATAATAAATAATAAGGCCTCCCCCCAAAGTTTCTGAAAGTTCACAAACAACCCCAACAGATTTCACATATGACCAAATGACCCCCTAAACATAACACTGTTATACCAAACCCAGTTCTTCTTCTTCATCTTTGCCCACACCCAACACAGAGACACATACATAGCCCAAATCATAACCACCCATGTATGATTATACGAAATTGGATGAGGAAATAGGGAAATCGTGAATGAAATTGAGAATTCAGGAGGGGTTCTTGTGATTTACCGATTGGAGAAACAGAGGTGAACAAGCCGCGACGGCAGCGGCGATTTGGGGAAGTCCGGCGCTGCTACTGCTGGTCTTCTGAGCTCGCCGGACAGAGGGGACGACGGGAGAGAATAGAGGCGACGACGAACTGTAAGAGACGGCGGTGGGTCGCCGGATTCGCGTTGGATCCTTCTCGGGTCCGAACCGGGTCGGCCAAAACAGAGCTCGACAGAGGCTCTGGTTGCTCTCGGTGGTTCGTCGGGAAGAAGAGGGGAAGGTGGCGAGTTGGTTGTGCTGGGTTTTCACCGGAAATTGCAGGGGAGAAGTGGTGGTGGTGGTCGGCGGTGATTATGAAAAACAGAGGAGGTGGGTTCCTTCCTTCGGCAAAATACTGTGTGTGAGAGAGTGATATGGTGAGATGGAATTGATTAAGAAGAAGCAATGGTTGATAAAGGTTGACTTGGGTGGAGATGGTGGAGAACGTGGCATGGTGGTGAAGGTGGTTCCGTTGATTTGGGGATGATGGAGAAGACGGTGGGTTTCCCGTCTGTTAGAGAGAATGAGAGGGAGAGAGAGAGTGTAGTGGGTTTACACCCCAGTTTTGAGAAAAGACACTTTAACCCCCACATTTATGTTTAGTAAACTACAAAATAACTCACACAGTTAAATAAGTAATAAAAACTAACTCCAACTTTAGGCATAACTCACTAAATACCCTGTTAAAAGAAATAGGGGTATTACACTCCCCCTCCCACGTCATCGTAATATATACTGCCAAGTTACAGCATCAGGTCCTATCAAACTTGATAATCCAACTCTTGTCTCAGCTCGGGGGTTTGTTCATCAAAAGAGCATATGTAGTGCTTCGCAGCTACCAACTAACTCAACATGAAAATAGGGCATCCGTGTTCGTTAGGCAAACTACTTGATAAGACTAACAAAAGCTGCCAACATCCTGAATACACACACACACACACACATATATGTATATATTGCTTTGGTGGAAGTCAACGCTTCCATTTCTTATAACTTTTAATTTCTACGTTTTTTTCTAATTCCTAGCCACTATTTTGGATAACAAATCGTCCTGGTCGATTACATGACCTCTCGTCATAGTTCTGTCTCTAATTGTTTGTTAAGAAACTTGTACCACATTGTTAAGAATGGGTGTTGGTGTTTTCTTTCTTGGATAAATGCTCAGACCACCGTGGATTTTCATAGTCTTCCCTGTATGAATTTGACTTGCGCTCTCTTCCTACTCACTAAACTAGCAGTGGGGTGAGTGTCAGTAAATTCATAGTAATTCACAATCTGGGTTTAAAGTAAATAATCAGATACTCCTGGTGGTGCAAACTTGCAATAACTATTCCTCACCATGCCTTAACAGAGGTAAGAATCTGATGTTATACTTGTTTCAATATGAAAGGCTCAGTACCTAAACATCTTTTTTACCCGAGGTGTTATTTTTTCCTTCATTCTCAGTGCACCGACTACCCAATACATCAAAAGCTTCAACAGGAAGGCAACATTGAGAGAAAGGAGGATCAATGCGCTTAGAAACACGAGATGTTTGTGCCTGCCATGAGCAATTTGACAAAAGATTGGACACTGAGACACGCCCACACACTAGTTTCTTTTGATCAGATACTTACCGTACAGAACATTAGAAGTACTCGAGTGTTTATTTAATGTGTGAAGGTAGTTTATGGTGACATTGACCCCTATATTCCACCCATTTGCAGCGTAATAGGAGAGTGTTTTCGGTGCACCAGCAAGTATAAAAAACGCAACCTATGTAACTGTGTATCAACATTTGTAGGCTGGCTATTAATAAGCCAACAAGCCTTGCTGTACGCAAGGCTTAGCGGAGAACCAGGTGGATTTGTGAGGTCTGCCCTTAATCGAGTTGCGTTGAGGAATCACTACCACATCCACTAATACTAATTACTACACCAATTAGGCATCCATTCCAAGAAAATACACAAAGAGTCCATCGCAGGAGAAATTTTTGTTTGCTCTAAGAGTAAATATGACGTGGTACTCTAATCCATACACCACAGGACACACAGATAAGAAAGAGAATGAGTGGGAGACAAAAGAGAGTGAATTTCTTACATGTACTGACATGTCCAGTACTGTATGGATTACGTCAAATTTAGTCTTGGAGCAAGCAGCCAGTAGCCGCAAGCTAAAGATATTCAACTAACGAAAACTAAGGAAGACATAGATATCAGAAAACAAGATCCAACAAAGACAGAGATATCAGAAAACAAGATCAACAATTTTATTACTTACGACAACCAAAGTAGAAACACTCAAGGCCTACACCCTGCCTTGACAATCACCAATAGAGCAAAAACATAAAGATAAAGGATTCATAGTTGTGGCCAACTAAAAATTGCGACTTAAAAGACATCAATACTCAAACCACCAAGTTACCACCACGGAGACGCAGAACAAGGTGAAGGGTTGATTCCTTCTGAATGTTATAATCGGCAAGAGTGCGACCATCCTCAAGCTGCTTGCCGGCAAAAATCAACCTCTGCTGATCGGGTGGGATCCCCTCTTTGTCCTGGATCTTTGCCTTCACGTTGTCAATCGTATCCGAGCTCTCCACCTCGAGAGTGATGGTCTTCCCAGTCAGAGTCTTGACAAAAATCTGCATTCCACCCCTCAACCTCAGCACCAAGTGCAAGGTCGACTCCTTCTGGATGTTATAGTCCGCCAATGTCCGGCCATCCTCCAGCTGCTTACCGGCGAAGATAAGCCTCTGCTGGTCCGGTGGAATGCCTTCCTTATCTTGAATCTTGGCCTTTACGTTGTCGATTGTGTCGGAGCTCTCGACCTCGAGGGTGATGGTCTTGCCGGTTAGTGTTTTGACGAAGATCTGCATCCCGCCGCGGAGGCGGAGAACGAGATGGAGAGTGGACTCCTTCTGGATGTTGTAATCTGCGAGGGTGCGGCCGTCTTCGAGCTGCTTTCCGGCGAAGATCAGCCGCTGCTGGTCCGGTGGAATCCCTTCCTTGTCTTGTATCTTCGCCTTGACGTTGTCGATGGTATCGGAACTCTCGACCTCGAGAGTAATTGTCTTGCCGGTTAGAGTTTTCACAAAGATCTGCATCTTCTGTTGAATCGTAAAATCACTAAACCTAATCGAGGATCAAACTGATCGATCACCGAAGAACTTCTTCTTGCTTCCTTAGGGTTTCTTCGAACTTAGGGTGAGAATTGATTTTTGATGTAGAGACAAGGAGGAAGGTGTATGGGTTTATATAGGGATGAGTGCGCGAACGAAAAGGAGAAGGAATCCGGAATTATCGACAAACTTGTGGTCTAAGACAAGAATCATCAAAGGCGGTGGTTGGATCTTAGTTTCCTTCGTGAGACTTCTAGATCTTTCCTTTATGGGTAAAAGACAATATCAATCTCTATCTTTTGATAAAAATACATTTTAGTCACCTAACATTTGAATAATTCTATTTTACACCCCTCCTGTTTGAATAATTCCGTGGAAATTTAGCACTCTTCTGTCATTAAAAAACGGGCGTTAATTTACCCCGGACCATATTACCCCTATGTATCACCCACTTTTAAGAAAATTAAACAACGGCCACCCATAACACCTAAATGATTCTCAACAACAAACACCACTAAATCTTCACCAAGCACTCTGTTCTACTCTAGATTCCACCTTCTTCATATATCCACACCAAAACTATACTATCTCGTTTCCTCACATACACAAAACCTCCAACATCATAATCAAGAACCTTCAAGATTCACAATTCATCCAAAGTACCTAAAATAAACCATAAACCCAGGCCAGGTGAAACTCTAATCCAACTGAAATCGACGAATTTGAGATACTTCCGTACACCGGCATTGACATTTTCGGCAACATACCCAAAACTCATACTAGCACCTGATGAGTTTTGGATCTCATTACCAGATCGAGAACATTCAAGAATCCGGTCCACGAACAGTCATGCTCCAAAGTCCAAACACAATATGGTGACCATTGGAAGGCCAAGCCCGCATCCCAAGAGCGTCTGGTTCGGAAAAGATGAATGGAAACAACAAAATTACACATCAATCCGTTCTTTGAGGAAATGAAATAGAGTAAAATGAAACGATTGTCGATCTCCCCTCTTGTCATATCGAAACTTCAAAAACCTAAGAGGAATGACCATTTCTGTTTTAGCCCAGATCGAAGAGAGAGGCAGAGAATATTACTCGAAGGCGGTGACGAAGGGGAAGTCTGAAGTGGTGGTCGTGACTCAGAACGCAATGGTGGAGGGGGCGAACTGACATAGTCGCACCAACTAAATCCTCACCAACTCATATTCGGTCTGGACAATTTGGACCTACAAAGTCTGTGACGATGTTGGATAGATCTGATGATTTCTTGCATCGAGAATGTGTGATGGTCGGATTTGATTTGGACGCAGCTGTGGGTTGGAGAAAGGAGAGGAGGAGGATAAGGGGGTCGGCTGTGAAGGAAGACCGGAGAGAGAAGGAGAGATATTAGGGTGATATATAGTGGGATAATTTTATTACATTTTGGGGGTGTAGATAGTGCATCTCAGGCAGATTGATCACCATCCACGTGGCAGACATCCATGAGGTTCAACGACACTCCATTACTCTATCATTACCTTTATATTCGCACTTATCCATACGGGGGCTGTGGGCAGGGTTGCCCTCGACACTAACCGCGCGGGAGTTGTAGGGTTCAAGTGGTTTGGAGGTTAGAGTAAGACACGTCGCACACGAGTATTGGCCATACTCGCGCGCGACCCTTGTTAACTGTTTGAGAGATTGTAGATAGTGCATTCAAGACAGATGGATAATCGTCTACGTGGCAGTCATCGAGCATATCTGATGGTCCTCCAGTATCACTCAATCACTACACTTACATTGGAGCTTATCCATATGGGGGCTGCGAGACAGGGTCGCCCGCGATACTAACCACACGAGAGTTATAGGGACTCAGTGGCGTGGAGGTTAGAGTAAGGCCTGTCGCGCGAGAGCGACAACCACGCTCGCGCGCGATCCTTAGTAACTGACTGAGAGATTTAATGCATACGTGTCCCATAGATGCGGTTAATCTCATAACGGTCCCTGCATATGCCGACGAGTGCGTAACATGTCCTACATATACGGTCGAACGTGTCGTTACGAGGCTAACATTAAATATGTATGGCTTATTCTGGTGCTTAAACCATTTGCCCACTGAATCGCAGTTGTCTATGCATACCTCCTCCTGCTACTAAATCTGCTAACCAAACAACTTTGTTAACTTTTTATGTTCCAGGTTTTTCTTGATTTTGTGGTGCTGAAGTGGTTCGTACTTCGTATTTGCTGAGTTGGTGTTGTTGTTGCTGCTGCATTCTTGATGGTGCTGCTGCTGATACATACCTGCTGCTGCTGATGCATACCTGCTGTTGCTGCTGCTGTATTATTGATGGTGCCGCCGCGTTGTTAATGATGATGTGAAGCTGTTGTCTTCAACTCAACATGTTTCATTCTACATATTTTAGGTTACTTTTGGACACGTTTTTTTTTTTTTTTTTTTTTTTTTTGAATAATGTTGCCGAGGCAGACTCGTTAGTTTCAGATTTTTCTTTTAATTTATAAGGTTGTTGAAGCTGAGAACATTTGTAAGCTTCAGATGTTTCTTATGATGAATAATGGTCTTGTATTAACTTTCTAATAATCAATTTGAAGACTTGGATGATCTTTTTAGTTTTAACTCTCCTCGAAGCCGGGGGGGGGGGGGGGGGGGCTGCTTGTGATCTGCTTAGCCATGTTTCACTTGTACCGCTGCAACAATTAGCATCCAGCTTCTTGTTTATGTATAGAAATTTGCATGATATTTTATATTTTCATTGATTTATTATCATTTTTAGTCAAATTATTTTTGTTTTTTTGACGTTTGAAAAACCGGTCGAATCAAACCGGACCAAACCGATATATTATTTGATGGTTTGGTTTGGTTTTTTTGTATCATACGGTTTGGTTTGGGCCGTGAATCACCAAACCGGTACATTCGGTTTGGTTTACGGTATGAGCCCAAACCGGACCAAAACCGACAGCGAACACCCCTAGCGACAATCCAAGATCCAATCGCGCCACCAACCGATGCGTGCACAATAATACACCACTAACCCGCGTGCCCAACAACACGCGCCATGCTCCATGGATGGAGCCCAATCTGCCCCCAAGCGGCCTAGAGAGCTACATCCTCCTTGAGCGTCCTCCTCCACCCGAAGCGAAATCTCTAGGTGCACGATTCATGGGACACCCTCTTTTCCAATGACGTTTCTCCCTCAATTCGTTAGTTGATTCAAGTCGTCAAATCCAGATATAGATCCAGATCACTCGCCGGGTTGGGCACGCCATATCGATTGACGCATGCCGAAACCGAAAGCGTGCCGGATGTACAAAAACCAGATCCACAGCTCCGATGCTCCACAACAAGATCCTGATAGCTCCCCCAACAAGGAATCGGATAGCCTCCCAACAAAGGCTTGGTGTGCTTGCACCCCCTGTTTAAGAGGCCAACCAGCGAAAACCCAATCTTCCCATCAAACCAGACAGAGCTTGATCACGAACTCGCCATTGCTTCTCTTGAGACTCAACGAACCAGGCTCTGATACCACTTGTTAGGATTCCAATACGTGAGAAACAAGAGAAAGCAAGAACAACAAGAGTAAGATCAATAACACAAAAAATTACGTGGTTCACTAGTTTAAGACTAGCTAATCCACGGCCAAACCAAATCAATTTATTGATGTGAAGCCAAACCAATTACAAGCACACACCAAGTCATGACCCTAGCATCTACATATATACTAGTACAAGATTTGAAGCCCAAGTAATGTCCAAAACAAATCCGAGACAAACTAGGAAATAATTCATCCTAAATTGTTTCAAAACCCAATAAGGACACTACCAATATGTTAGTCAAAGCAGACCCCTACAAGGAATCAAAGAGATGTAATTACTTCCAAAACTACCAGCCTCCTTTGACCATCCCATGCTAGGATTTTGAATCAACCAAAAAACCCAATAACCCCTCCCCCCCCCTTTCTTCCACTGAAGGGATCTGAAATGCATCCATACGGAAATTCAGAGACTTCGCAGTAATCCTCACATCATATAAAAATCGATTTAATTTCAACCTTCATACAACTTCCTTCATTCCAAGGCTCTGATTCGATGTTTTTTTTTTGTATTAAAAGCAAAATAACAAAAACTACAAAATCATCCTAACATAGGCACAGCCCTTTCTATCCATCTCAAGAAGAGACCTGCACTCTTCAGGACAACTATCAACACATTAGCTATCATATTGAAAAATATTGCAATTCCTTGCCAAATTATCAGCAACTTTGTTGCCTTCCCTCCAAACCTTTACTAACACTGGCTTGAGTCAGCTCCATCAAACTTCTAGAAGCCCCCACCAAAGCCCAGAAAGGAAGAGACACACCACCATTATTGAACAGCTCCAAAGCTTCTGCACAGTCAGTTTCAATAATTGCATTCTTGACCCCTTTATTTTTTGCTAATTGCAAACTTCAAGAATTGCCAATAACTCCCCATTTAGCACAAAAGTTTCACCAACATCCTTATTGCAGCCCCATAGCCAATCACCCTTGTCATTTTTACACACTGCTGCTACAGTAAGATGCTTATCACCTCCCAACTGAGCACAATCAACATTAATTTTGTATCTACCCACATGAGGCTTCTCCCAAGCAATCAAGATAGGCTTCTTTATAATCCTTTGAGCATTCAAATCCATTATCCTCTGAGCTCTCTTGGCACCACCAATAATGTGAGCAAGAGGATCACCAGGCAGAACAAAGTTGATATCATGGAGTTGCATATTATGCCACATCCAGCAAGTGACAGCAGCATTACTGAAAAGAATAGACCACTCTATCGCACTATCTGAATCACCAAAATCATCATTTAGATTGGCTTCAATCCATTCCTCAAGATCAAGAGAACAAAAAACTTCCCATTTGTTGCTAGCCGCTAGACCTTGCCAAATGTGCTTAACCCATTCACAGTCTCTAATAGCATGCAAAGAAGACTCACAAATGTGATTGCACAATAAGCAAGAAGAAGAATTAACAATACCTCTAACAACTTTGAGATGCTTAGTGCAAAGTCTATCATTTTTAAGCAACCAAAGAAATATTCTCCATCTCTGAGGCCCCTTGACACCCTAAATCTTCTTCCAAGAACTATTTGAAGTACCCATATGACCTCTTAATTCTTTGTATGCAGAGGAGACAATGTAATCCCCAGAGCTAGAAGCTAACCAAGTAACTTTATCTCCAACTTCAACATCAGTCTTGAGCTCCACCTGTTCAATCAATTGAATAACACAGTCGGGGAGCACATTCCTCAAATGTTGAATTTCCCAGCCAACTCCTTCCACCCAGTAATCACTCACAACTCTTACGAGATCATCTTCAGTTACTGCAGTGCTAGCCACATTGAGAAAAGAGAACTTTCCTAACCATTGGTCCACCCAAAACAGAGAATCCCTCCCAGAAATGACATGCATACCCCTGCCAGTCTTTGTGGCTTCCATATCAGCATAAATGTTCTTCCAAGCTCTAGAATGATAAGACCTAGGTTTTCCATGCCCATACTTAGCTCCAAGAAGCTGAGCACAAGCAGAGCTACTCCCACTACACACCTTCCATCCAATTTTACCTAAGAGAGCTGTATTAAAGAGATAAATTCTTAAAATTTAAACCCCCTATCTTTGCTCAATTGAGTTTTCTCCCAACCCACAAGAGGCAGCTTCCCATTCTCCATAGTACCACCCCATAAGAATCTTTGACAAGCTCTATCCATATCCATCACAGTACTTCTTGGCAGTTTAACAGTATGCGTAGCATAACAAGGGATTGTTTGCACCATAGACTGATAAATGGTGGCCCTCCCTGCCAAAGACAGCTGAGTAACCATCCACCCCTCCAGTCTCTTTTTGACTCTCTTCCGTATCGAGTGCAATAGGAATTTTCTTCAGGACAGTTTCTCTATCTTCTTCCATAAGAAAGACAAGGGAATCTGGTGAGACAAAATCAGGGCCCAATCCCTTTTCCTTCCGTGCCCTTCGACTTCTCCGAGGAGGTTCAATATCATCGGAAGTCTTTCTTTTATTTCCAAGAGATAAGTCAGGATTCATTGTTTGAGTAGGTTTTGACGATTTGGAATCATTAATAAATTTATTTTCAATAAATTCTACATTCTTTGATTCCACTATCACATTGGATTCTAAATCCAATAACCTATATGCCTTTGAGTTTTCGGCATAAGAAACACAGCTACCTTCCCAACGTCATTGTCAGCAACAATAGACCGATTCTGCAGATCACCCAACATCTAACAAGACTAAACAGTTGCCAACCACCATACATTCTAAACAGAGTACAAATTTATACTTCGGCATCTAGGAAGACTAAACAGTTGCCAACCACCATACATCCTGAATAGAGTACGAATTTATACTTGGGCATCTTCACTATACTCCAATGAACTAGGTTCGAAAGCCATCCAGACAAGAATTCAGAACATCACCGTAATCCTCACATAATATAAAACCGTTCTGAACATCAACCTTCAAACAATTTCATTCCAAAGCTCTGTTTCTATGTTTTTTCGTCATGAATAATTTAAGTTCGATAGACAACGATACCTTCCCTCTGCATAAACCTAAATGCCACTGCAAAAGTATACAAAGACAAGCCTAAGCAAATCTGTAGGACAATTGTAAGCTGCTTAATCATTATGCCATTTCCCTACCGTGCCAAAACTTTTTTGCAATAGTGCTACAAGTCAGCTTTAAGTTGCATTAGAGACACCAAGAAAAGCTACCACTCTGGCAACTATGCATTAAAGACACCAAGACCTGACAACCAGGAAAGCACACCCACACGCAGTTCCAAGCAGTGGCGGAGCCAGAAATCTGTAAGAGGGGAGGCACAAATCCGTAAGAGGAGGGGCACAACTGCAGAATGTAAATATTTTGGGGTGCACTACTGCTATTTAATAAGGGCCCAACTGAAATTATTAAAGCATATGGGGGTATAGTAGTAGTTTTTCAAAAGTTCAGGGGTGCACTTGCACCCCCGTGCCTCTATGTGGCTCCGCCACTGGTTCCAAGTGAGTTCTATCCGAGGCTAAGTACTTAGGTTTCCTTGTACTACTTTGGACGATTTGTCTCAAAGGCATTACAGCAATTCTATTACTACAGAACCAAGTTCAGCATTTACAAAAGAGTTTAGTTTATTGGCTATGCTAAAACTGCCATACCCCTGACTTGCAACCTATACATGAATGACTGTCAAACTCCCGACTTGAACCCTATACATGAATGCTAAAGTACTAAAAGGCATAATTGCCTCTAAATTGGAAGTTTGAACTCTTAAGTCTCGGACCAATTTTGAACTCTTAAGCTCATACCAAACAGTGTTAGAATTTTGAACTTCTACAGATTTTCAATTAGCTTATTTTCTCCAGACTAGATTCTCAGTTGGTACCAAACATCTCTAAAGGCTAATATTATCAATTTATCATCTCCTAACTTCAGAGAAGTTATCACATGAATGCTCACTTTGTACCGACTCGAATTTAAGCAACCCTAACTAAGGGACTCCTTCCCCTCAATTGTCCATAGTACATCTACATCACACACATGCCAATACAAAACAAGTTGCAAACCATAATGCATCCTAAACAGCAGTACAGGTACTTCCTAGTTCCTACACATGAATTCTTCACCACAAATGAAGTTCAGATGCAAGCAGTGGTGCATCCTAAACAGCAGGACAGGTACTTCCTGCTCATGAAGGCTTATAAAAAAAAAACCAAATTAAATCTGTAGAACAATTGCAGATTGCTACTCATAATTCGATTCTCCAGCGGGGACTGCTGGGTGGACGATATCCAAAACCGCTTTCACTTTCAACGCACAAATTAAGCATCCATCACCCAAGTAGAAACACAGAGAGTCCTTCATAGAGATAATAGCCACAAACTAAAGATATTCAACTAATCAAATGAAAACTAAGAAAGACAAAGGTAACAGCAAAAAAGATCCAACAAATTTATTATTATTTAAAATAAACGGGGTAGAAACATCCACATTGCCAACTGATCATCAAGGCAGGTGCACCCTGACTTGAAAATCACAAACAGAACAGAAAACAAAATAAAAAAGATTCATTGTCTTGGCTAACAAGAGCCACAAGGAAACCACAACTTCAACATATCAAGACCAGACTACGAACCACCAAGAAGAATCAGGGCTTTCAGAGGTTACCACCACCACGCAGACGCAGGACAAGGTGAAGGGTTGATTCCTTTTGAATGTTGTAATCTGCAAGGGTGCGACCGTCCTCGAGCTGCTTGCCTGCAAAAATCAACCTCTGTTGGTCGGGTGGAATCCCCTCTTTATCCTGGATCTTTGCCTTCACATTATCTATCGTATCCGAGCTCTCCACCTCCAGAGTGATGGTCTTCCCAGTCAGAGTCTTAACAAAAATCTGCATACCACCCCTCAACCTCAGCACCAGGTGCAAGGTCGACTCCTTCTGGATGTTGTAATCTGCCAATGTGCGGCCATCCTCTAACTGCTTTCCGGCAAAAATCAACCTCTGCTGATCCGGGGGAATGCCTTCTTTGTCTTGGATTTTTGCCTTGACGTTGTCGATCGTATCAGAGCTCTCGACTTCGAGGGTGATGGTCTTGCCGGTTAGGGTTTTGACGAAGATCTGCATCCCACCGCGCAGGCGGAGAACCAGATGGAGAGTGGACTCCTTCTGGATGTTGTAATCCGCGAGGGTGCGGCCGTCTTCGAGCTGCTTTCCGGCGAAGATCAACCGCTGCTGGTCCGGTGGAATGCCTTCCTTATCATGGATTTTGGCCTTCACGTTGTCGATCGTGTCAGAGCTCTCGACCTCGAGGGTGATGGTCTTGCCGGTTAGGGTTTTCACGAAGATCTGCATCTCTGTAATTGATTGAAAGATGAAGAAGATTGAGAAGTTTACCTACAACGGAGGTTACGGAGAGATTCTTCTCGCTTAGGGTTTCTTCGAGCTTTAAGGTTTCGAACTTCTGAGAATTGTTGGATGCACAACGGGATGGGGAGGTGTATTGTTTATATAGGAATGAGGTGCGCGAAAGAATATGATTTATCCGGACTTTTCGACAAACTTGTGGTCTAAGAATTAACAAAGGCGGTGGATGGATGAGAGGGGCATCAAAGTAGCTTTCATGAAACTTCTAGGTCTTTCGGCCCCAAAAAGATTGGGTAAAATTTACTTTAACCCCCTATGTTTAAGTTAGGGGTGAGCATGGACCGGGTCGGCCGGGCAAAAGTCATTTTTTTGTCCCCACCCAATGATCCCAGGTTGGACATTCCACAACCCAAACCCAATCGATTAACCCCAAAACTCAAAACCGATCAACAGTTTCGACTCGGACTCAACCGGCTCGGTTTTAACGGGTTACAAAAATACAAAATAATAATGCATAATGATAACTGTTCACTGTGGGCAGAGCAGCCAAAATCAACAAATAATGCATAATGATCATATTCCCAATTACTGCCTTCCAGAGGGATCCATCTTCAAAGAGATAATTAACAGATTGATCGTTCAACTACTTCTTGTTCACTGGCACATCAAGTTTGATGTTCAGGTTCAGTTAGTTCTCATTTGACAAATTACACACTAATCAAGATAAGAAGCTTATGAAGAATTCAATGAAACAACTTTGAATCTTCAATGAAACAACTGAACCCAGGAACACACATCTCATTCAAACTCATCTAATCAAACAAGTAATTTTTATCATTTGAGATACACGAACAATCTCGCGTATTCTTTCGAAGTTAGTGGGTTCAAATTTCCCAGATACCAAATTACCATGTCAGTTTTCCAGATTGGGATGAGAGATAAAGAACAACGAAGACATGGAATTAACCAAGGAACGAACTCTTGTGGCCCATGATCGGAGGTCGAGAGGCGAATCAGTTACTCCGTATAGCGATTGCAGCCAACGAAGCCAATGAATTGATGAAGGCGAAGGTGGATAACGAATGCCGCAAATGATTGACGATGTCTCTCCATATGTGTTCAGAAGCGGCACAAGAGTAGCCGAGTGGGTTAGGTTTAGGAAATCTGGATGAGATGAATATATATGTCATCTAATTCGGGTCGGACCGAATAATTTCGGGTCAAATAATTTGGGACCCGTGACCCACCCGTTTTTTGACGGGTCTGGTTAAACCCAACCCATAACCAATCATTAAACCGAAATGTTACTCTTTTTCGGGTCGATCCAGTTCGGACCGGCCGGTTTGGTCGGGTAGAGCGGGTTTTTGCTCACCCCTAGTTTAAGTATATAGACACTTTGCTCCGTTGGATTTTGGATAAAGACACTTCAGTCCGTCAGTCTGGATTTTACACCATTCTGTTGGTCTCTCTGTATTGTTCATCGATAGTACCCTCCTTTTTTACTACTTTGCCGTTTGAGTGCTAAAAATTTCATTACCCTTAGACCACCCACAATCCTGGTGTGAGGGGCGCCCAAGCCCCTTATTAGACCGCCCAACAAGGGGGGCGCGGTCGCGAGCGCGACACTAATCCAAGGTTGAAGGGGCCCCACAACTAATCCTTGTATTTGATGAGAATGATTTGTTGAAAAAGACAAAAAAAACTATGTTGGTGTATCCCGGGAGAAGAAAGAAATATCAGAGTAGAGATACTAGTGGTATATTAACTTTTTTGCAATGTTGAGAGTATAATTACCGTTTAATCAGATGTGTAAATGGTTGTTTGTTACGAGGGGTAAAGTGTCTTTATCTAAAACCCAAATGAACAAAGTGTAGGGGTCAAATTATCTCTTACCCAAAAACACAAAGCCAATAACAAAAATGCTTCTAGATCTGTCTGATTTATAGTACTAGTGTAATGCGCGTGGTCATGCGTCACTAAATTAATCTCAGCCATCGGTTACAAAGATATTCAAGGGCTGAAATCCAGCCACCACATTCTCGATTAACAGTAAATATTCATCCAATCTTGGTATATAGACTAGCAAATTACCCGTCTCCTTGTGACTTATATGTATTACAACTTTTTTATCGTTTTGAATTATTTAAGCATCTAATCTTTATACCCATATAATAATGACTTATATGTATTACAACTTTTATCGTCTTGAATAGGGGATTACGATGGAGAGTGGGTGATGGTAAAAAAAATCCGAGTTTCGGAAAATTGGATCCCACGGGAACCGTCGTTTAGACTCTATGTACAACCGGCTAATCAAAACTTGAGAGTTGCTGATTTTATAAATGAAGACAAGTACTGGAATACCCAACTGTTACAGACTCATTTAGCCCCAGTTGATGTCGTGGATGTAACCCGAATCCCACTAGCGACTTGTGAGACAGAGGACATGATCATTTGGAACTTTTCAGACTCGGGACACTACACTGTCAAGTCGGGATACCAGGTGGCTCTAGCTCTACTAGAAGATCAGGTTGAAGAAGGAAGCTCCAATCCTATTATGCCGGCACTGCAAAAAATCTGGAAAATACGAGTTCCAAAGAAGTTACAACTCCATCTATGGCGTTGCATCCATAATGGACTGCCTACAGTAGATAACCTCCGTAGAAGGAAAATTGAAGTCCCAAACATGTGTGGAGCTTGTGAAGGTAGGGGTGAATCAATCTCTCATGCAATTTGTGCCTGCCCCATCGCTGAGGAAGTTTGGAAAAGTATCGAACACGGGGTCTTCTTAACAAAGCCAGCAGTTAACTTCACGGCATGGGCTACCCACTGTTTGAGTAACGAGGAACTTGTGCCTTTCGCGGTAACGGTTTGGTGGATATGGCGGGCAAGGAATAGTCGTTTGTTCAGGAATAAGAGCTACACGGCATCCCAAATAGTTGCGGAAATATGCAATACTGTCGCTGAGATTGCCAACAAACCCAGAGAGCAATATTTGGTCCCATTTGCAAGAAGTTTGAATGTTCACTGGAGAAAGCCGATGCATGGGTGTTTAAAAGCGAACTTCGATGGTGCGTGGTGTCCGACAACAAAACGGACGAGTATTGGAGTTATCATTCGAGACTGCAATGGTGTTACTGTCAGTGGTTTAGCTCGAGTGGTCAATAATGGCTTGTCGGCGAAGCATGTAGAGGCCTTAGCGGCTCAGGAAGCTATCAATTTGGGTGTTCGGTTAAACTGTAGCCGGCTTGAGCTTGAAGGAGATGCCAAGGTCGTCATCAACCAAATCTGCAGAGCCCGAGATGGAGCAAAATATGAAGATATCACGGAAACTGGAGTTCTGCTTGAAGATGTTGCCGCCAAAAGTCATCTCTTTGCCAATTTTACTTGCTACTATAGTCCAAGAAAGTCCAATTATGCAGCTCATATGTTGGCTTCCCATGCGAAAGAGGATGGTGCAATGCTCTGTTTTTCTCATTGTAATGTCCCTTCATGGCTTAAAATTTGTGTTAGGAAAGATGCAAGTGATGTAAGGTCTGATCCTTAATCATGAAGGTTTGTTTTCCCTCAAAAAAAAAAAAATGACACAGTTGTCGTATTCAATAATTAGTATTTATATTGAGGCTGAATCATAATCATTGATGGGCCAAGATGAGAAAAAAATAGTTAAAAGTAGGTCATTCCCATAGTTTGAAATACCGTACCGGACATCGTCTCGTTTTTGTTACTGGAGTGAAACATTTCGGTAGGGATATTTTTTGGTGATTCATCCTTTGCAGTCCGGGTTTCCGTACTGTGTCTCTGCTGGCTTACCAGCCACTTTTCGAATGTATTGTAAGCCATGTTGGCTGCGTAGTTAGATTCGAGCTTTTCACTTGTAAGCTGCTATCTAGACAGATAAATTGTAAGTCATTCGACTCGTAATGATAAATAGCTTTCTGTATTATCTGCTGTCTCTTTGCAACAAAATACAATTTCGCATGCGTTTCGGCATATTTCGCCTTGCATAATGCTATGTATTTGTTTCGCATCTGCGATATATTAATTCGCGGGTGTTTCGCTAGATCGTTCGAGATCGTATCTTCGCAGCTGTGCCATCCCGGCAGATGGGCTTGTTGGCTGGCCATTGCGGATCATTTAAGATCGTTTTCACAACGTTGCTATCGTAGTAGATAGTCTTTAGCAGATCAATTAAGATCGTTAAGTGGTGCGAATTGCTATCATGGCAGATAGGCTTTATTGAAGAATCGATTGAGATCATTTCTCACATAAACTGTTGTCGCAACAGATGGACTCTTAGAAGATCTGATAAGGTCATCTTGCGCATGCGTTGCCATCGTAACAGATGGGCTTGGACGACCAACTAAAATCGCTTTGCATATAAGTTGCTATCGTAACAGATAGGCTTAGATGATTAACTAAAATCACTTTGCATATAAGTTGCTATCGTAGCAGATAGGCTTGGGTGATCAATTAAGATCGCATTTAGACAGGCTGCTATCGTAAGAGATAGGCTTATATGATCAATTAAGATCGCATTTGCGTTGGCTGCTATCGTGAGAGATAGGCTTATATGATCACTTAAGATCGCATTTGCGTTGGCTGCTATCGTAAGAGATAGGCTTTAGATGATCAATTAAGATCGCATTTGCGTTGGCTGCTATCATGAGAGATAGGCTTAGATGATCACTTAAGATCGCATTTGCGTTGACTGATATCGTGAGAGATAGGCTTAGATGATCAATTAAGATCGCATTTGCGTTGGCTGCTATCATGAGAGATAGGCTTAGATGATCAATTAAGATCGCATTTGCGTTGGCTGCTATCGTGAGAGATAGGCTTAGATGATCACTTAAGATCGCATTTGCGTTGGCTGCTATCATGAGAGATAGGCTTAGATGATCACTTAAGATCGCATTTGCGTTGGCTGCTATCGTGAGAGATAGGCTTAGATGATCAATTAAGATCGCATTTGCGTTGGCTGCTATCATGAGAGATAGGCTTAGATGATCAATTAAGATCGCATTTGCGTTGGCTGCTATCATGAGAGATAGGCTTAGATGATCACTTAAGATCGCATTTGCGTTGGCTGCTATCGTGAGAGATAGGCTTGGATGATCACTTAAGATCACATTTGCATTAGCTGCTATCGTAGAGATAGGCTTATATGATCAATTAAGATCGCAGTTTGTATGGATTGCCATTGCAGCGAATAAATCATTGTTAACAGTAATAACAAATTAAATAGAGTAACATAAACAGCTAGAAATATGAACTTCTCATTTGGGAGAATTCTTTTATTATAACGCTCTCATATGGGAGAGATGGGATTACAATCCTCTCATATGGGAGAGGATATTGCTTAAATCATAGCCACATGAGACATTAAGCACGTTATCAGAAAACGTATGAAATGAGAGAAGTCAGGGATAGTACTTCTTGATCCAGCGCATGTTGATTGAACTGGGAGTTGAGGTTGTGCCGTGTAACCTTCGTATGCTGCAGTAGCCACTATCGAAGACTTCTGTGACTTCGAAGGGTCCTTCCCAATTAGCTGCGAACTTTGGGTGAGTTGCTTCTCGCATGCAGTGGTCAGATGCGCGCAAGACCAAGTCTCCGACTGCGAAATCCCTTCGCAGGACTGTCTTGTTGTAGGCGCGAGCGATTCTTTCCTGGTACCGCTTGTTAGTCCTTTTGGCTTGTTCTCGCTTTTCTTCCAGTAAGATTAAGTCATGATCGCGTTGATTTTCATAGAGTGCATGGAAGGCCAGCCTTGCCGAATTGACTCTAACCTCCGCAGGTACCACAGCTTCGGCCCCATAACACAGTAGAAATGGCGAGGCCCCTGTGGGTGTCCTTGGAGAAGTTCTGTAGGCCCACAGAGCTATGCTTAGAGAGTCGGCCCACTTCTTGTGGTCATCTGCGACCATTTTGCTCAATATTCTCAACAGCGTCTTGTTAGTCGCTTCGGCTTGTCCGTTTCCCTTTGGGTAGTAAGGGGTAGAACATATCTGCCTGATATTGTACTCCGCTAATTTCGCAGCTACCTGGCGATTAACAAAAGGAGTACCGTTATCTGAAAGAATGGTGTTTGGGATTCCGAACCTGCATACGATGCTTTCTTGGATAAAGTTGACCACAGCCAACACATTTGCCGTCTTTAGTGGTATTGCTTCCACCCACTTGGTGAACAGCTCGGTTGCGGTGAGAATGAAATGATTCCCGTGCGACGTTGGCCGGATGGGACCGATGAAGTCCAGAGCCCATGTGTGAAATGGCCATGGCGTCCCTAGTGCATGTAGATCCACAGCAGGAGCGTGCACTAGGTTCCCTTTGAATTGGCATTCCTGGCAGCGTCGCACTTTGGTACGGCAATCGACTTCCATCGTGGGCCAGAAATATCCGATTGAGAGGAGCTGTCTGCATAATTTCGCACCTCCTTGATGCTCCACCTGATGAGAAAGGTCCATGACTTCTTGTGCTTCTCTGCCGTCTAGACATCGCAGCAAATTGCCCTCGTGACCTCTTCGCCAAAGCAGGTTTTCCTGTACCACGTATCGAGACACTTTCCTTTTCAAGTTTTCGGCTTCTTTTCTCGATTCGGGTACGGTGCCCTGGGTGAGGAAATCAAACAGTGGCTTCCTCCAGTCCGTGTCGTCATCGGTTAGGGCGACGAGTAGAGAGTCTTTGATTAGTGCGCAACTTTCGCACTTCCCTTGTATCAGGGCTGCAGCTGTTGACATGCCTGGCCAATGAATGCCATATCTCTGAGCCTTTCTGTAGATTGACACCTCGCTTTCTCCGCAAGCGTGTTGGTGAATCTTTTCTAACAGCTGTTGTCCCTCTTGCTCGGAGACACATCGCATGAGTATTCCTCCAGGACCCTTGTAGTAAAGGGTGTTGTCGTGGATGCAGTATCCTTTTGTGAGTGCCCAGCTTTCGCTGCTGGTGCCTTTTGCAATAGCTTGCAGGATTGCTTTCCGCCAGTCTGCGTCATCCATGTGTTCGTCGTCGCACGCATCCTCTGTTAATGCCGACGATGTTCGCACTTCAATGGAAATCCTTGCGGGGCATTTGTCTATGCTGACCTTGGATCCCAGAGTTGCTAAGGCGTCTGCATGCCTGTTGTCTGCTCGGGGCTTGTGCTCGTACTTCACATCGCAGAATTGTTGCATCAGTTTCTATACTAGGGTACGATAAGACAGGAGGTTGATCTCCTTCAAACCATATTCGCCCGAGGCTTGCTTAACAATCAGCTTGGAATCTCCCATGACTGTTAAGTTACTCACTTCCAAAGCTTTCGCCGCACGGAGCCCCGCAATGAGAGCCTCGTATTCCGCTTCGTTGTTCGTGACGGCGAAGTTGAGCTTTGCGGACATCTGTATGACTTCCCCGTCTGGCTTTGTCAAGACTATCCCAATGCCTCCGCCTTTCCTGGTTGACGAACCGTCGAAGTGGAGGGTCCAATGGGGCACGTCGATTGCGTAGATTTCAGGGCCTTCGAGCTCTTCTTCGATCACGGGTTCGTGGCTGTTGTCGGGAAACTGTGCCAACAGATCCGCTACTGCCTGCGACTTGATCGCTCTTGGTTTCACGCATGTGATATCGTATTGAGAGATGGTCATGTACCATTTTGCCAATCTCCCGCCCGGAGTAGTGTGAGTTAACAAATATCTTATGGGGTCGCTCTTGGTAACCACCACTACTTTGTGTGATGCAAAATAGTGTCTCAACTTCTCTATCACGAAGAATAAAGCAAGGCAATGACGTTCGATATCTGTGTACCTTGATTCAGCAGGCTGCACAATGCGAGAGATATAGTAGATGGGCCTCTCTTGGCCTTCATACTCCTGAGCCAAGAGTGCTCCTATAGATCTCCTTGTTGATGTAAGATATAGCAGAAGCGGTGATCCCAGCTGAGGCGCGATCATAATCTTCGAGGACGTGAGCAGCTCTTTCAGCTTTTCGAATGCGGCTTCATGGTCCGGAGCCCAGTTGTACGCGGCGTCCTTCTTGAGAAGAGTGCTGAAACAGCATGTGACTTCTGCAATTGCTGGGATGAATCTCCGCAGGTACGACAGTTTTCCCAAGAATGTTTTCAAGGTACTTTGGTCATGGGGTGGCGTCATGCTGGTGATGGCTGACACTTTCGCAGGGTCAGGCTCGATCCCTTGGCGATGGACCACGCATCCCAACAACTTCCCCGAGGTCACGCCGAATGCGCATTTCATGGGGTTCATCTTCAGTTGAAAGTTCCTGCATCTGTTGAACACCCTTCGCAGGTCTGTAAGGTGATCCGCTTCGTGCTTGGATTTAACCACCAGGTCATCCACGTAGAATTCCACCTCTTTGTGCATCATGTCGTGGAATAGAGCCATCATGGCCCGCTGATAGGTTGCGCCCGCGTTCTTAAGACCGAACGGCATTACCGTGTAGTTGAATACCCCCACAGGAGTGATGAATGCAGTTTTCTGCGCATCTTCGGGATCCATCTTGATTTGATTGTACCCGCTGAAACCGTCCATGAAACTGAACATGCGATGGCCTGCTGTTGAATCGATAAGCAAATCGATGTTGGGCAGTGGGAAATCGTCCTTAGGGCAGAAGCGATTGAGATCTCGGAAGTCCACGCAGATGCGGAGCTGTCCGTTCTTCTTCACCACCGGCACGATGTTGGCCAGCCATGTGGGATGATGATTTGGCTCTATGAACTTGGCCTCTAGGAGTTTGACTATCTCCTGCTTGATCTTCACGTTAAGCTCTGGCCTAAAGCTTCTGGTGCTCTGCTTGACCGGTTTAGACCCTGGGATGATGTCCAAACGGTGCATGGTGATGCTTGTATCCAGACCTGGCATCTCATCATATTCCCATGCGAACACGTCCTTGTACTCAGTTAGGAGCTGCAGCAGTCCTTGTTCCTCTTCGCTTGTGAGATCCGCACTCAGGAAGACTGGCCTTTTCTTTTCCTCGTTCGGGCTGAGGAACACTTCCTTTAGTTCTTGCTTTTGTGGTCTTGGCCTGTCTTCCATGCATTCAGGCGCTTCTTTGAGTTTCTCGTCTGGAGTGCCTTGTGTTGGCTCTTCCGTCAGCGCAACTTGCTCGATTTGATTGATTTGCTCAGGGACATCCCCATGCCCGTGTGAGGACATCCCCGCGCACCTTCATATGCGATAGCATTTCTTCCCATTGGCGTAGAAGCTCTCTATCTCCTTGCCCTCGGGGTCATGCTTTGCGATCCTCTTCAAAGTGTACACATTCTTTCGATGATATGCGATACGTGGCACCTCTTCGCGTGTGGGCGGCTTTTCCTTGGCATCTTCCCTTGTCACCATCACGCCCGCAGGTGACTGGTCCTTGATGTCCTCCCAGAGAGGCAAAGGAGTAGGGTTGAAAGGCCCGGGTGTTTGCTCGTCCGCCATCTCAGTGAACCACACCGCCTCGCTGAGATGTGCTTCGTCCAAGTTGAACGGGTTAGTCGAAGCCGGTATCTCGACTATTCTGTCGTTCCATATAGCTTTCATAACCTGGTGAGCCGTCGAAGGGACTGCGTCGAAGCGATGAATCCAGGCTCGACCTATAATCATGTGGTATGTGGTGTTCGCGTCTATGACATAGAACTTCGCCGAGCACTTGATCTTGCCAATCTGGACGCCCAGGCGGATCCATCCGATCGTCATTCTAGAGTCGCTTCCGAATCCCACCAGTGGAGATGGACGTTTGACTACCTTGTGCTCGGGGATCCCTGCTAGCTTCAGTGTGTGGAGTGGAACAACGTTGACCGCTGCTCCTCCATCGACGAATGCTCGCTTGAATTCGACGCCATTGATGATGGCGGTCACGTACAAAGGCCTCTGGTGACTCGCATCCGTCTTCTTGTCGCTGGCAGAAAAGGTCATGATCTTTTCTGTGGAACGAGACGCCCTGATGACTTTCCCGTTGGAGACCACGAGGTCCTCCTCGTAGTCCTCCGCTATCCTTAAGATTGCTTTTGTCATATCAGTCCGGCACCTCTCGGAGAAATTCATCCCGTCGAAGAATTTGTTGAAGCCGTGCGACCCTTTCATGCGGTCGGCACGTTCATCCTCCGTGTCCATGCTATAATCTTCGTCTTGATGGACCTCAGCAATGATGGGTAGACCATCCTCTGCGACTTCCTCCAAGTCTACGATCGAGATCATGGCGACCTCTTTGCCTTTCGAGCCTGACTCTGTATGGGCAGGAAGTGGGTTGTTGCGCACGTCCTTCCTGTTGTCGCTGACGATTAGCTCGCCGTTCTTCATCTTCTGATCGAACGCGAACCTGAGTTTCTTGCACTCGGCGGTGGGATGCATGATCTTGCCGTGGTACTCGCACCACTTAGGGTCCCTCACCATCTCCTTGGAGGGTGTTTTCTCGAGCGGTGGCAGGACGCCGTCCTTGCGCCACTGTTTGCAGAGGTCACTCGCTTCCTCTACCGAGCATGGTAGAGGCGGTACATCGAAGTTCACAACCTTCGCTTGTTTCTGGGGCGAAACTGTATTGACCTCAGCTTCGCGTCCCCGCTTGTAGCTGAACCTTCCGATCTTGTAAGTGGTGCCGCTCGCAGGTCGCTCTGGAGCGTTCTTCTTTTTCTGTCTCTCGACTATGGGCTCGATGTTCTTCGTGCATTCGATTAGTTTTGAAAACGTAGGTGTTTGCAAATTGATGAGCATACCTTTGTATTCATCTCGCATGCACTGTAGGCATATCTCCACGAGCCGGCTTTCGGGCATTGGATCTTTGCACTCCAAGGATTTCGCCCGGAATTTCTTGATGAAGGTGATCCCATCCTCCTCGCGCTTCTGGTACATCCGCGAGAGATGGATCATTGTCACCTTTTCCTCCATTTGAAAGAACTTGGTATAGAACTTTTGGACCATGTCGTCCCAAGTCCTCACGGATCCGGCCTCCAATGTCCGGTACCATTTGTATGCTACGTTCCCAAGAGATTTTGGGAACTCTCGCATCAGCAGTTTGGGATCGGCTCCGTACGGACCCATGACATCAATGAAACGCATGACATGCTCATGAGCGTTTCCATTGACGTCCTCGAACTTATCCCATTTAGGAGCCTTGTACCCCGCCGGGTTAGGCATGAGATAGATCTCTCGTGGAATAGGTGGATCATTGTCTAACTTCGGGATAATGGTATCCGCGAATGACTGGTGAGCCAGGATGGTGTCCACGCGCTTTTGCAAAGACGTCATGCATTCTGGAATGCTCCCCTCGGTAGTTGTCGCAGGGGTTGCCGTAGGCGGTGGCGACACATATGCCGCCGGAGGGTTGGGAGCATACTGAGTACCCGCGTTTCCCCAGATCATCGTTGGGGGAGGCAAAGGGTACTGCAAAGTCGGGTTGGACGCCAAAGCCGAGGGCTGAGGAGCGTGAGCAGCAGGAGGCAGCATTTGTGCCGTTGATCCTTGAACCGAAGGCAGTTGCGGAGCCGACGGTGGAGTCTGCAGATGAGGGTTGGGAGGTGTGACTGGCATTCCCAATCCTGGAGCAGTAGGGGTTCCTCCTCCTTGAGGGATAGCGGTGGCTGGCGGAGGATTTGGCGCGAGGGTGCCTAGAACAGCCAAGATTTGTTCTAATTGTGCGGATTGAGACTTGAGAGCTTTCGCCTGACTTTGGACGGTGGCGTCCAAAGACTCTAACGTCGGTGCTTCGCCGGGAGTCGTCGGAGTACGGCGGGTCTCGTCTCCCGAGGGAGTTTCGGTGGAAGGCGATCGGTTGCTGACATCATCCTCCTGAGACATGGTTGCTTTTGCCGGTAAGTTTCACGTCGGGTTCACCAAAATGTGCACAAGAGATTCCGGCGGGGAGACCTCCGTGTGCACCGTGTGCAGTGGATCAAGGATTGCACAGGAAGAGTAGGGGTGTGTGTAGGGAGAGAGTAAGTCAGTAGCAATGTCTGAGAGAGAGACAGAGGTTTGGCAGAGCTTCCGCGTATGGCAAGTGTGTTCTCCTTTGTATGGAAAGGTTGACGATCTATATATACTGGAGAACGTGACCGTTGCAGTGTGGTTAATGCGCCCATTAGTGGCGGCTTAATTAGCTTAACCATAACGGCACGTCCGTCCGAGTATATAGGGACCGTTAGAGCACGTGGTGCGCGAATACCGGAACCGTTACGAGGTTGACCGGGTTTGACCGGATTGACCGGGTTTATGGAGCTCGTGCCATAAATCTCTCAAAACAGTTACTAAAGGTCGCGTGCGGGCTTGGCTCGCACGCGACAGGGCTTACTCTAGCCTCCAAACCACTAAGTCCCTACAAGTCCCGTGCAGTGGTATGCGAGGGCTCTGTCTCGCAGCCCCCACATGGATCAGCTCGGCTGGTGATCCTGTGTGTGTGGAGTACAATATGGTGTGCTGGATGGCTGCCACGTGGCCAAGATCTGTCATGTCAGAAAGCAGTATCTACACCAGCGTTCAACAGGCAAGCAGAAGCTCCAAAGGGCAAGGGCTCCTTGTACACGGGACGAACGCAACGGTTCGCCACCCTGAGCTCACGAACGTGGGGGCAGTAAGTTCTCCTCCAGGGATGCTGGAGGAGAATCCCGCCGTTCATTACGAGTCGGTAGCAAGGTCACTACGGCGCTGCACCTCACCGGGAGGCGGCCGGGAACATGACCTGCAAACATAATAGACGAAGAAAATTCTTCGAACAAAAGTGAGGTATTATCTCCATCTTCTTTACGATGGTTATAAAGATCAATAAGCCTCATAAAACGGATCTTGGAAACTATTTCTATAGAACAAAGCGCAAACTCAGGTTTCATAACTTGAAGTTGCCATGAATCAACGGAAAACAAGCGTTGAAGCCAGCAGTCGTAAGGACTCACGGCAAAGCACATTTTTTGGGATGAAGAACCCAAAATGGCAAAAACAGGGTTTATATAGACCTTGTGGAGACTCTTCAGTTGACAAGATGAGTCAGCAGAATTTGAAAAGAGGGTAAGGTCAATCACTTACGCCTTGAAAAGCGGTAACGATCAATTACCCTACTAAAGGCTACGACGATTCAGTTGTGTATCCTAATTAATGACGGATGGTCATGATTCGGATGGACTTCCCAAGGAAAGCGTGCTTATCTAATGAGCAATTAGCGCGAAAATCAAGGCAGAATATCAATTGCTGACGTCATAAATTGATATGCACAGAGATATTCCATCAAATCCCGGAAAGGGCAAAACGGGCACTTCGATTCTTTTGTTAAAAAAAGAAGGGGGAGAAACCCTAGCAACATTACATTAATGTTTTCAGCTATTTATTTGCTACTTTTCAAATTCAAAAATCAAAGTAAACCCTTGATCAAGGAGTCATGAGGGGTGAACTGACGGCTCAGATTCTCTACCTGCTCCACTTCCTGCTTCAGTTGCTCGCACTTGGCATTCATCTCATGATAGAGCTTCATAGCCTCTTCAACCTTTTGCTTTTGCTGCTCCACCCTCTGCTTCTCAGCTGCGAGGTTTTGGTGGCCGAGCTTCAAAGTTATGGCTGCGCGAATCAGGGTGACTCTTTTCATAAGAAACTTGAAACCCAGCCTGCCTTGAACTTTGGCGAGAAGATTTTGGCACATGCCAAAAAGCAATTCAGCACTCTGAGGAGAAATGGTCGCAGGCGTGGCCGCAGACAACTGCTCCAAAATCCAAATGGCCTCGGTAAGAAACAGCCTCCTGTCAAAGGGTCCTATCTCCAGAGATCTCGCAAATGATTGGGGGTAGGCAAGGCGCATCCGAACTAGCCAGTCCACATCAGCTTGCTTCAAACCTGAAGCAATATCAAAGCCAAGTCACGCTATCAAAATTGCAAATGAAGAATGCGAAATGAAAACAGCAAACCACGACTTACCAGTTCCTTCAAGGATCTCATGAAGAGAAGGAATGCGCATTGCTGGGACGTTCGAAGACTGTCCTCGTTCCATAGCCCTTCTATCGGCTGCGAGCTCTAGTTCCTCATAGTTGGAGGAAGAGTATAAGCCGCACCAGTTGCGATCACAGCCCCGACATGCGAGCCCCAAAAGCTCCACGCAGGAAGAGGTGCCGCTAACTCAGTCATCGCTGGAGGCGTAGTAATAGCCGAAGTTGCTTGGGGAGGGACACTCTCAGATGCGGTAGCATCAACAGCACTTGTCCTCACTTCCTCAGCACGAGCATGGACATCGTCCTCCATTAGCACAGTGTCAGCCTCGGCATCATCGGAGAGTTCGATGACGTCCTCAAAGGGCTCTCCTGCGTATTCAGCAGCCGCGATGGGCTTCTCGGTATGAGAACTCGGCACCGGGACATAGGACGCAGAAGGTTGACTTCTTTGCTCCAGCACATGTTCATCAGCATTGCCTGCGATACAAAATGCGAGGGTATGAGGTAACTCGTATTGTACGTTATTCTACTATCTTTGCTAAAGCTAAGAGCAAGCACCTCCACGCGAAGGTGGGATTGCAGTATCTTCGTCATACACTAAAGACGTGGAACCATGCCCTATTAGTGTGTCCTCATTAAGCATGTCTTTAAAATGAGCGTGACCTGGGGCGCGAAGAAACTAGTCATGATTATGCTTTGAGTTGCTAATCTTAGTTCACGCATGTCGATCAAGTGATTACCTGAGGGTTCACCGCACTTCCCTACTAGCCAACGGCGAATGTCAGCTTTTGATACACCATGCTTTAATGCACCCACAATAACATCTCGATAAGTTACTGCGAGATTAAAAATCTCACCTTTATTGCCGCCTGCGATTTCTTCAAAATCTTCTTGGGCTTGCTCCAAAGCTGCTGCATCCTCTTCTGGAGCCGCATCCTCCTCCTCAACTCGAGGAGCCACCTCTTCGGGAAGCGCATCTTCCTCATCAGCTGGACGCACTAAGTCGTCAACATGTTGCTCTTCGAGGCTCCTTTGCCTCACACGCTCGAGCTCCTCCTCTTCTCGCTTTCTTCTCCTTTCAGCAGCTTCCGCGGCTGTCTTCCTGGACTCGGCGAGAACGTCCTCGCTTATGGGTTCGTCAGGAATGCCAGAATGAGCATCCCTCTTCTGTCTCTTGGCCAAAAGGCCACCGATGGTCTCCTCATCATCATCATCTGCGAAGAAACGATTGGTACAAGATCGAGTTGCAAAAAGAGTTACGATAATGAGAAGGGAAACGCGATGGAGATACCTCCTGATTCTTCCTCATGTATCACATTTGCTCTTTCTTCTTCTTCTTCATCTTCTTCTCTTGGCTCCCGCCTCTCCTCTTCTTCCTCCTGGCCGAATGGAACGAAGGTCTCCACTGCGAGCTCCTTCCGCGTCTTACTGGGCATGCGACCTTTGCTCTTGTCCTTGGCAGAAAGGGACCTCGCAGGAGGAGAAGTTGGAGCGCTTCTAGGGGAAGAAATTGTAATTCCCCTTTGCCTGGGTCTCTTCGCTCTTGGCGCGACAGTCGCTGGAGGAGACGGATTATCTCTAGGAGGAGACAAGGCCGGAGCATTGTCTATCAGCGAGTCAGCAAAAGCATTCATGACCTCGCGAATCCTGGTTTCGACCTCAGGATCCATCCTCGATGCCAGCGGGAACGACTGTCCTTGTCTTCTTGTAGTAACAATGGTGTTAACCAGCGACTTGGGACGATCGCCAGATGCGAACCTCCGCACGTGGCACTACAGCAAGCAATGTAGAATAAAGATGTCAATATGTGAAAGTAAAGAAGCTCAGCGCATGCAAAAGAAGTTGCTTACCTTAGCAAAAGTCTCGCTATATCTGATGACATGCGAGTCACTTTTCTTAACTGCGGCGATCTTTTCATCCAGAATGACGGCAGGGCACAAATGGTTCTCATGATCCAACAATGAGTAGCAACCATATTCAGACTCGTCCAGACTGCAGTTGGGACGAAACGGAAAAGAGTTTCTTTTGATCACAGGAGCTCTGCTTGGCTGAGGGGCTGACTGCGTCTCAAATCTTGTCTGCTGGGCATGCCAGTATCCGAGCCAGTTCTTAGAACAACCACCTTCGCGGTTACCCGCAGGTTGCTCAAAGGGAATGTTGCTCATGAAGACTGTTTTGCACTCCTTTGTCAACAAGCGCTTATAGCAGCCTCTGATAATGGACTGTGGCCAGATTGAGGGTGCCACTGCATCAAAGCCGAACTGGGGAGAAACTCGAGTAGGGTCAACATCCACGGTAATCCTCTCGTACCTCGGCGCGAGCTCACGAATATGCTCTGCGAGAGCAGGAAGGGAACCTCGAAGGCACCAGCAAAAGAATTCGCGATAGCGCTCATGGAAATGCGATCCCTCTTCAAAGAGGAGCTCTTCTGAAAAGACAACACCCTTAGAAGGGTACAGCTTTGGAAACCATCGCACGTTCTCAATACGCACGGCATAGGTCCTGGCAATGAACTCTCGCCGGTTGTCGCATATCAGGCTCCAAATGCACTTGGTATTGTTCGCTCTGAACCACCTTGCAGCTCTGCCGCTGTTACGCTCCTCCATCGCGCCTGGGGGACACCACTTGTTGGGCTTAGAAGCAGTCAGGGCATAGGAAGGCCATCGCTCAAAGACCCACATCGTCAAGAAGGCAATGTTGACGAAGGTAAGTATGTCGAGGCGGCCACGCGATTCTTTCATGGCCACAACTAGCTGATCCAGTCTATAGTACAGCGTGCCCAAGACCAAGGGTCCAAGTGCGACTTTCTGGCCAAGGGCCAGTTTCACAGCAAGCGGCAGAACGTGGTAGAAGACCCCATCGTGGGGGTGACCATCGATTAAGTACCTCGACAGCCAGGCACAGAGGAAAACACAAAGAGCCAAGTGATAGCCCTTACCCTCCACGTAATTCTTGGCCTCTGGGTCTTGACTCAGAAGCTTCTTGGTGATGCTGCTGTTCGCGTAGTCACGGAAGAAGTACTGCACCCATTTGTTCCAAGTATTCTTCGCAGACGTGTCAACCAGCTGCCAGTCAGGAAGGGCTTTGGTAGTGGTCCACCGGGTGGAGATTTTCTTTACCTCTGACAAGCACTCCTCCATCTGCGTGTACAAAGCAATCTCCGCATCCGTCCTCAAGGGACTCAAAGGGTCCACCTCGCCCATGGGAGACAGATCATACAGCATGTGCACGTCCTCGAGCGTGGGAGCAGCCTCGAACTCAGCAAAGTGAAAAGTGTGAGTCGCAGGCGAGTAGCGGGAAAGAAGGTTTAGAAGCATGGACTGGTCCAGCTTCACGGCAGCACCTTTCATAGCACGAACGGCGAAGTATACGCCGGCCTCGTTGAGAGTCACAACATGATTGGTCAACACATGGTCAATCCACTCGTCCATGTAGTCCAATTTCTGAACAAAAGCCTGGGTGGAAATCGCAGCATACGGGAAGTACCCATTTTCGATTCCCAATCGAACCACGTCTTCAGAACCAATCAAATCGAGCAAGGCTGAGTTAACTGGAGGGGTTAATGTTAGCAATCCCTCATTGGGGACAGAAGCAGGTAGTTTCTTTGCCTTAACTCTCGCATGGTAGAAGTCCTTGCCACCCAGGTAGGGGGCTTTTCGCCAAAGAGCTTGTGGAAGATCAGGTATTTCTTCGTCCTCCTTGGTGGGTCTAGTTCCTCTTGTCTTTGCCATTCCTGCGGAAAAGCAAGAAAAAAGGGGGGAGAAATATGCCACACTTCAGTTTGAATTCTGAGATTCAAGATCTATGGAAGAAAGATGAACAGTTTCTGGTATCAATTTCAGAAATTAGGGAGTGGAAATTGTTTGCATTATCAGGGATTTCAAAACCCTACATCCAAGGTCCTTATCATCGAAGGATTAAATCAAAATTGGGTTCAAAGATTGGAGCTTCTTCACAAGTTTTCAACAGATAATATATCATGGGTTTGCAGATCCAACACAGTTCAAAGCATACATCGGTATGTTAAGCAAAATTGAACAAGGCCGACCTTGTTTTGATGAAGCTTGCTTGGCTGCACACAGTCGAAGAAGACGATTGACAAGAGTGAACTGGTGATTGATTATCTGAATCTGCTCTCGAAGACTTCCGGGTATCATTCACTTTGAGAGAAAGAAGTGATGCTTTGCAACAATGGAGAGTACAGAGTATTTATCCAAAAACAATGAAGGGTTGCGTCCTTTCAGTAGTCGAATCGCAACCGTCACCGTCGAATCGCGCAATCACAGGACAAGCTGACGTCACACCTAAAACCCTAAAGACCAGACGGCACGACTCTAGGGGTTTTAGGTCATAATGGCACGCACGGGAGCTGATTTTACTCATGTTTGAATTGGTGCGTGGCGGCGACGCGTATGTTGGTTTCCGCGCATGGAAGTCTATACAGCTATGAGTCTTCACGCGCAGAAAGGGGGCTAATGTAGATAGTGCTTTCTGAGCTGACAGATCTTGGCCACGTGGCAACCATCCAGCACACCATATTGTGATCCACACACACTGGATCACCAGCCGCGCTGATCCATGTGGGGGCTGCGAGACAGAGCCCTCGCATACCACTGCACGGGACTTGTAGGGACTTAGTGGTTTGGAGGCTAGAGTAAGTCCTGTCGCGTGCGAGTCAGGCCCGCACGCGACCTTTAGTAACTGCTTTTGAGAGATTTATGGCACGAGCTCCATTAACCCGGTCAATCCGGTCAAACCCGGTCAATCCGGTCAAACCCGGTTAACCCCATAACGGTTCCGGTATTCGCGCATAACGTGCTGTAACGGTCCCTATATAGGCGGACGAACGTGCCGTTGTGGTTAAGCTAATTAAGCCGCCATTAATGGGCGCATTAACCACACTGCAACGGTCACATTCTCCGTTATATATAGGACGTTAACCTTTCCATACAAAGGAGGACATACTAGCCATACGCGGAAGCTCTGCCAAACCTCTGTCTCTCTCTCTCAGACATTACTACTGCCTTACTCTCTCCCTACACACAACCCAACTCTTCCTGTGCTATATCTGATTCTCTACTTACGGTGTACACGGAAGTCTCCCCGCCGGAATCTCTTGTGCACAACCTCCTCTGCGGTAGATGGAAGTCGCCATCCTCTGCCGTCGATCGGAGCTACTTGAACACACTCTCACCTTCTTTCAGCAATGGCGAGTTTCAGGTCGGAGGCCTTCAAATTCGTCTTCGTCCCAGTACTCCAACGGTGTTTCAGGTGGATTTGGGTGGAGATTACTTTCTTGGGTGGTTGAATCGGCCGGAGAGTGTTGAGTGGGTTCTGGGTTCTGATCGTTGTTGAACTCGGAGAGGGTGAGGGTTGGTGGTTGTGGATCTGTGAGAGGAGGGATTGAATCGTCTTCTGGGGATTCGAATTCTTCTGGGTCGAAGTCTTCGAAGTGTGAGGAGTCGGCGGCGATGGTGAGGAGAGAGAGGTGGTGGATGAGTAGAGAGGAAATGGAGAGGACGGCGAGGAGAGATAGGAGATTATGTGGTTGTTTATCTCCGCCTCTCTCTCTCTAGTGTGTGTGGTGTGAGAGTCATCTGGTGAGAGGATAAGGTAGATGAGTGGGTGGGTTGGGAAAGGGGAAAAATTATGTGGGGTATTATTTATGAGGGTGTTGTAGTAATTTTAACTGTTTAAGGTTACCCAAAAAGAAAATGAGAAGAAAGAGGTGGGATGTCCCAAAATGGAAATTGGGAAGAAAGAGGTGAGACGGAGTGGTATGAGAAAACCAACAAACGAGTATAGTGTCTGTCTATGGAATATGAATGCTGCTTGCCCAGGTTCTGACTTGCACTCTGTACATGAATGACAAAATACTAACAGGGGCATCATTGCCACTCAACTGGCAGTTGGTACTCTGAACTTCAACCCAATTCATTTAAGCACTCAAGTCTTGTACAAGGAAGTTTTTTAAGGTTACCTAGCCCCTACAATCCAACTTTGCAGTGTTTCAGAGCTTCTACAATCCCCTAGTTCTCAGGCTAAAGCAAAGCTTTTTGATACTTACCGACAGAGATGACCACAAACAAAATATACAGAATTATGCTACCACAAAGTTCTAAAATGCCGCAAGTCCACCCGGTCTAAGGGGCTCATTCATCAACAAATATAATATTAGGGGGGAAAAGCCTCTATCAGATGGTCGAACTTGGATCTTATTCTCTTCTCACTTAAACTAGACAGGTATTGCATGAATGCTCACCTACTCTACATGCTGACAAGAGAAAAGCAGCTACACAGAACTGATTCCGCAGATCACCTAAAATCTAATAAGACTAGACACGTTGCCAACCAACATATATTCTAAAAAGCTGAACAGATACGTATGTAAAAGATACACTCCAATGAACCGGGTTTGAAATCCTCACATCGCATAAAAACCTATTTAACTTCAACCTTCATAAAATCTGTCTAAATTCTAGGCTCTGATTCTATGCTTTTTCATAATGAATAAATTTGAACACCATAGATAAAGTGCCCTTCCTCTGCAAAAACCTAGATGCCACTGCACAAGTATACAAAGACGAGCCTCAGCAAATCTGTAGGATACGTGTAAGCTGCCATTCATTATATGCATTCTCCCTGATGTGCCAAATCTTTTTGCATTGCTGCCAATTTTCCTAATAAACAAGCCTGAGTTATGATTGCACCGGTAGAAAGAGAAAGCAATCACCTTAACCACTACACATTAGAGACACCAAGACACGTGGAAAAAGAAATAGACAACAATTCTATCAACCCTCTTAGTGCATCTTCGTACGTTCTATCGAGTAGCCAAGCCATTCCCACAACATCGGTCTCTGGGGTATTCAATCAATTCTATTGCTAAATCCGAAGTCTAGTTTATTGGCTATATATGCTACCTGCCACGGTTCTGAATTGCATATGTACATGAAAGCCAAAATACTAACAGGCATCAGCACAATCTCCTGATAATACAGAACATTAGAAGTACTCGAGTATTTATAACATGACCCCTATCTTCCACCCATTTGCAGCGTTATAGGAGAGTGCTTTTGGTGCACAAGAAAGTATACAAAAATGCGACATGTATATATATGTGTATTTGAGCTATTAATAAGCCTTCATTTCCGTGCTGTACACAAACTTTGGCGGAGAACAAGGTGGATTTGTGAGGTCTGCCCTTAATCAAGTTGCGTTGAGGAATTACTACCACATCCACTAATGCTAATTACTACACCAATTAGGTATCCATTACAAGAAAACACACAAAGAGTGCATCACAGAGCTAGTAGCCGCAAACTAAAGATATTCAAGTAACGAAAACTAAGGAAGACATAGATATCAGAAAACAAGATTCAACAATTTTATTATTTAGAAACACTCCCACTGGCAACAGATCATCAAGGCAGGCTACACCATGCCTTGACAATCACAAACATTGAAAAAACTAAAGATAAAAGGACTCATTGTTTTGGCCAACTAAAAACCACAACCTCAAACACAAAACCAGACCTTCAAACACATCAATACTCAAACCGCCAAGCAGTATCAAGGCTTTCAGAGGTTACCACCACCACGCAGACGCAGAACGAGGTGAAGGGTTGATTCCTTTTGAATGTTATAATCTGCAAGAGTGCGGCCGTCCTCTAGCTGCTTCCCAGCGAAAATCAACCTCTGCTGGTCGGGTGGAATTCCCTCTTTATCCTGGATCTTTGCCTTCACATTATCTATCGTATCAGAGCTCTCCACCTCCAGAGTGATGGTTTTGCCAGTCAGAGTCTTAACAAAGATTTGCATCCCACCTCTGAGCCTCAGCACCAGGTGCAGGGTCGACTCCTTCTGGATGTTATAGTCCGCCAATGTGCGGCCATCCTCAAGCTGCTTACCGGCAAAAATCAACCTCTGCTGATCCGGAGGAATGCCTTCTTTGTCTTGGATTTTGGCCTTCACGTTGTCGATAGGGTGATGGTCTTGCCGGTTAGGGTTTTGACGAAGATCTGCATCCCACCGCGCAGGCGGAGAACCAGATGGAGAGTGGACTCCTTCTGGATGTTGTAATCCGCGAGGGTGCGGCCGTCTTCGAGCTGCTTTCCGGCGAAGATCAACCGCTGCTGGTCCGGTGGAATGCCTTCTTTATCTTGGATCTTCGCCTTCACGTTGTCGATTGTATCAGAACTCTCGACCTCGAGAGTGATGGTCTTGCCGGTTAGGGTTTTCACAAAGATCTGCATGTTCTGTTGAATCGCAATCACCGAAGAACTTCTTCTTGCGTAGGGTTTCTTCGAACTTAGGGTGTCAGAACTTGTGAGAATTGATTTTTGATGTAGAGACAAGGAGGAGGGTGTATGGGTTTATATAGGGATGAGGTGCGCCAACGAAAAGGACAAGGATTCCGGAATTTTCTCGACAAACTTGTGGTCTAAGACAAGAATCATCCAAGGCGGTGGTTGGATCCTAGCTTCGTCAGACTTCTAGATCTTTCCTTTATCGGTAAGAGAATAACTATCTCTATCTTTTGATAAAAATACATATTGGTCCCCTAATATTTGAATAATTCTATTTTACATCCAAAGTCCTTATAATAAACCATAAACCCAGGTGAAACTCTAATCCAACTGAAATCGACGAATTTGAGGTACTTCCGTACACCGGCATTGACATTTTCGGTAACATACCCAAAACTCATACGAGCACCTGATGAGTTTTATATCTCTTTACCAGATCGAGAACATTCAAGAATTCGGTCCATGAACAGTCATGCTCCAAAGTCCAAACATAATATGGTTGACCATTGGAAGGCCAAGCCTGCATCCCAAGAGTGTCTGGTTCGGAAAAGATGAACGGAAACAACAAAATTACACATCAATGTCATATCGAAACTTCAAAAAGCTAAGAGGGACGACCATTTATGTTTTTGCCCAGTTCGAAGAGAGATGCAGAGAATCGGGGATTACCGGAAGGCGGTGACGGAGGGGAAGTCTGAAGTGGTGGTCGTGACTCAGAACACAACGGTGGAGGGGGCAAACTGACAGAGACGCACCAACTAAATCCTCACCAACTCATATTCGATCTGGACAGTTTGGACCTACAAAGTCTGTGACGATGTGGGATCAATCTGATGATTTCTTGCATCGACAATGTGTGATGGTCGGATTTGATTTGGACGCAGTTGTGGGTTGGAGGAAGGAGAGGATGAGGATTGGGGGGGGGGGGGTCGACTGTGAGGGAAGAACGGAGGGAGAAGGTGAGATATTAGGGTGATATATAGAGGGATAACTTTGTTACATTTCAGGGGTGTAGATAGTGCATCTCGGGCATATTGATCACCAGGAGGTTCAATGGTACTCCACTACTACTCTATCATTACCTTTATATTCGCACTTATCCATATGGGGGCTGTGAGACAGGGTCGCCCTCGACACTAACCGCACGGGAGTTGTAGGGGTCAAGTGATTTGGAAGTTAGAGTAAGGCACGTCGCACGCGAGTAATGGCCATACTCGCGCGCGACCCTTGTTAACTGTCTGAGAGATTTAATGATCGTGTAACGTGTCTTATATATGCAGTCGACCGTTTAAGCAGTCCCGACATATACGGACGATTGTGTAACGTTCCCTATATATACAGGCGAATCTGTAGTTACGAGGCGGATATCTAGCCGTCACTTGCAGACGCATTAACCCCTCGTAACGGCACTCTTATGCCCTATATATAGGAACGTTGGCCTTCCTTGGAAACTCTCGGAACTTTTGCTAATCATCATACTGTCTCTCTCTCAGACAATTAGCAAGGGCCTACTCTTTCCCTACCCTTACTCTTCATCTCTCTGTGCACTGTTCTTGTTCTTATTCTTCTCTGCTACATGTGTACACTTGGATCTTTCTTACAGGATCATCTGTACACAAGGGGTAAATTTGTCTTTTCAACACAATCGTTAGGTTTTGTAATTTACGAGGGTGTAAAGTAGAATTGTTCAAACGTCAAAGGACCAAAGTGTCGCTTGTTGACGATTGAGAGCTTGGATGGCTTGAGAAAATTTGTCGACAATCTGATCAAGAACTTGGTCGAAAGTTTCTGCTTCAATTTAAGGATTCTCTCTCTGATGCATACGAACTCAAAAACAACAACAATGGAAAAGTTCTAATTGGAGGAAGCAAAGGGTTTAAATAGACTTCAGACTGAAGAGTCACGACAGCTGAGTCAGCAACGCTTCGGTATCCGGCGAGATTGGCGACCCATCAAATCCTTCTGACTTATTCTTGCCTCTAAAATAGGCAAAAAATCGTGGATGGCTTCTGATTAGCTTCACAGTGGCCACGCCTCGACAGAAATCAAACGATGCTTCTAAACCCTAGGCAATCATGGATATGACTGGGGGCTAGGGATTTGAATTTGAATTCAAAATTCAAAGAATCTGCGTGAAGCCCACGCACGGCTGATTTTACGCGACTACACAACGGACGCGCACGTGACATTCCCGTAAAAGGGGGCTTATTTAGATGGTGCTTTCCAGACAGACAGATCACAGCCATGTGGCAGCCATCCAACACACCTAGCTGTGCTCCATGTACACCGGGTAACTCTCCATCTGCCCTCATTTCCTACTCCTCTTTGCCCCGAGTTTTGGTTCCTTTTTCTTTTTCTCGATCTGCAAGAACAAGCAAAGAAGAAGAGGAAGTTAAGAAGAAGTGACGAGATCTGACTCGTAGGCGTCGCCACCTCCCAACAAGCGAACAACGATGGGAGGCCGAAGGAAGTCTCGCACTCAGAGGAAGCACTTTCGAGATGGAAGAGAAAACGTCTAGAAGCAAAGCAAGTCAGAGTCTCATCCCGACGGCTGCAACGCCGACGACAAACACCACCATTGAAAACAAAATCAGCCTTCACTAGCTGCCATTTGCCACTCAGAACCCTGGATTCGATGAATCACCATCTTCTTCTTCTTCTTCTTCCAGCGTGAGAGATAAGAGATGGAGGGGATAGGGTTATGTAGATAGTGCTTTCTGGAAAGACATATCACATCCACGTGGCAGCAATCCAGCACACCAAGTTGTGCTCCATACACACCGGATAACTACCTATGCTTATCCATGTGGTGGCTGCGAGACAGGGCCCTCGCGTACCAACACAGGACTTGTAGGGACTTAGTGGTTTGGAGGCTAGGGTAAGGTCCGTCGCACTCGTGCGACAACCAAGCTCGCGCGCGACCCTTTGTAACTGCTTTGAGAGACTTAATGACCAAGTCCTATAAACCCGGCTTGACCTCAAAACAGTCTCCGGTATGTACGGTCAGGTGCCTAATGGTTCCTATATACACGGTCGAACGTGCCGTTACGGGGGCTACCATTAAGCCGCCATTTATGGTGCATTAACCCCCTCACAACGGTCACTTCCCCACTATGTATAGGATCGTTAGCCCTCCGTTGCGACACCCTAGTGCTACACTAGTTCTACACGAGTACTTATGGACTTACCGAAGCTCTGCCATTATGATGTCTCTCTCTCTCTCACAGTTATCATCGCTTATCCTCTCCCTACACACAACCCTACATCTCTCGGTGTTCCTATTCCCTACTTGAGGTGCACAGTTGGATATCTCCGAAGGATTTCCTTGCGCACAATTTGGTGAACCCGACGTGAAACACCCACTTTCAGAGCTTCAATCCCGCCGAGCCTACATAAATGTCTTCCGATGGAAACGTACGCGATGGTGACCGGTCCCCTTCCAACGAGGAGACCTCAAGGGAAGAAGGACCACTTAACACCATTGTTAACACCAATGCTCGTGCTCAAACGACTACTGGCAATGGACCCTCTTTGGAGGCACTCCAAGCCACAATCCAGAGTCAAGCCCAGATTTTGCAGGCTCAGTCTACCCAGATCGCCCAGATTATGGCGATCTTGGGAAGATTTGCCCAAAGCACTGTTCCACGGGTTTCAGTCCCACCATCGACAGCCCAGTTGCCTGCAACAGGGGAAACAACCACATCCATAGTGCACACGTCTGTCGCCCAATCCTTTCCTTCCAGCGGCCCTGTGCTCCAGACACCAGGGCTTCCATTGAGTTCGTACCTGATGACGGCAGGGAACCCTATTCCATACTCCGCATTGCCTCTTCATGCAAATGGAGCCCAAGGAAGCCATGCACCCCCGCCTCTACCTCCCTATGATCCAAACATGCCTTATATTCCAGGTTTCGCATCTTTGGAACAACGGATAGACAGCATCATCGCGAACTAGAGCTTTGCAGATACCGTCATCCCGAAGGTTGATAGCGCGCCTCCCATTCCGTGAGACATCTATTTGATGCCCAACCCTGTCGGGTACAAGGCACCCAAGTGGGAGAAATTCAACGAAGTCAGTGGGAATGCGCATGAACGCATAATGCGATTCGTTGATATGATGGGCCCACATGGAGTTGACACCAGATTTTTGATGCGCGGATTTCCTTAAGTCTCTAGGGGCTGTCGCATACAAGTGGTACAGGACCTTGGAAGAAGGATCCGTCAAGACGTGGAAAGACATGGTGAAGAAGTTCTACATCAAATTCTTCCAAGTAGAATAAAAAGTCACCACTATCCACCTCTCCCGCATGTATCAGAGGAATGACGAAGAAGGGGTTGCCTTCATCAAGAGGTTCAGGGTCAAGTCATTGGAGTGCGTTGACGATGTCCTATAAAGCCGATTGGTGGATTTATGTCTTCAGGGCATGCGTGATGAGTATAAAGGTATACTAATCAACTTGAATATGCCCACTTTTTCAAGGTTGATTGAAAGCACCAGGAATGTTGAACCGCTGGTGGAAAAGATGAAGAAGAAGAACGTCCATGACCCCGCACCTGCCGGGTCTAGCTTCAGGATTGGAAAGTTCAACTACAAGCGAGGGCGAGACATTGATGTGCATACAATGTCATCCTCCCGCAAGCAGCAGCGATTCGTGCCATAGGAGACGCCACCCTTAACATGCTCAATTGACGACGCCATAACCCTCTGCAAAAAATAGCGGAAGGACAGAATTTTGCCTGCGCTAGAGCATAGGACAACAGGGGAGCAACTACGAGACCCCAGATGGTGTGAATGCCACGGAAATTTCATGCACCCCACAAGGGAGTGCAGAAAGCTCAGGTGGTTGATGGATAAGCAAATCAAGGAAGGGAAGCTAGTCGTTGATGAGTCGTCCAAAGATTTACGTGACAACCCCTTGTCGTCTCATGCACATGAGCCCAAGGGGAAGGAAATAGCCATGATTACGATCACGGACGAAGAGGAGGTCGCATACACAGAGACCCCGGTGATCTCAGAAATCCATATGAATGAGGGCTACGGAATCGACACCGAAAATTCGCTTGATTGGCCTTTGAAGGATTGTGCCAAGATCATTAAGTTCTTCGATGAGATGAAGTTCTCGAACGCCTGCAGGCATGAGATGATAAGAGCGATCTTAAGGGTGGCCGAGGATCATGGGGAAGAATCGATCACCTTTAACGAGGAAGTCGTTAAGGCCGCGCGATTAAGCGGTCTGCGCATGACGTTCGACGAGTCGAACAAGAGGACTGACGCCAATCATCAGAGGCCACTGTACGTAACGGCCGCTATCAATCACGTTGAGTTTAAAAGGGCCTTTGTCAATGGTGGATCCGCGGTGAATGTAATTTCACTTAAGACCTTGAAGCTAGAAGGGATCTCTCAAAGAAAAGTTGTTAAGAAGCCATCATTGTTGACGGGCTTCGAAGGCGACTCCTGAATGACGGTTGGCTGGATTCGACTAGAGATCCAGATTGGTCAGATCAGGTGTATTGCCAAATTTCATGTCATCAAAGCCAATACCACCTATCACATGATCATCGTCCGAGCATGGATACATCGTTTTGATGTTGTACCTTCTACTGCACATCAGGTGATGAAAGCCGTTTGGAAAGACAGAGTGGTTACAGTACATGCTTCTACGAACCCTTCAACTTGAAAGAAGCACACCTGCCTGAAGTCGTGTGGTTCACAGAAATGGCAGACGAAGTTACCACAGCTCCGTTCCAACCAACCCCATCACCCAAATAGGGAGATATCCAAAATCAATCACTAGATGGGGTGATGATAATGCAAGAGGAACCAAAGGAGATGCGATCTATGCTGGAAGAAGCTCCCAAAGTAACTTACATCAAGAAGAGCGTTCATACCTTGAAGAGGGTTGTAGAGCACAACGGCGAGGATAAACAGGGGGCAGCTTTTACTCTAACCGGAAGAAATGTCATCGCATTCGAAGGTGCACGGGGTCACCTTCGACCCGCCCCATCAAGAGTGCCCTTGGGCAAATTTGTGAGCTAGTAGAGGCTCCGGGTGAGGACAAGAACCCGTTGTCAGAAGAAATCAAGGAGGCCCCCGAATGCATGGAGGACCGCCCGAGGCCACAAAAGCAAGAACTAAAAGAAGTATTCCTAAGCCCTGCTGAAGAGAAGAAGAGGCCGGTCTTCTTGAGTGCGGAGCTCAGCCATGAGGAGGAACACGAGTTGGTTCAGCTGTTGAAAGAATATAAGGATGTATTCACGTGGGACTATGACGAGATGCCAGGGTTAGATCAAGGCATCACCATGGATCGGCTGGATGTTATTCCAGGCTCAAGGCCAATCAAGCAAAGCGCAAGGAATTTCCGGCCTGAGATAATCGTCAAGATTAAAGAAGAGATCGTTAAGCTGTTGAACGCCAAATTCATCGAGCCTAACCGCCATCCTACATGGCTCGCAAATATAGTGCCTGTCTGAAGAAGAACAGAAGCCTCCGTGTATGCGTCGACTTCAGAGACCTGAATTTTTTTTGCCCGAAGGACGACTTCCCTATGCCGAACATAGATCTTCTAATTGACTCCACCGCAGGCCACGAAATGTTTAGCTTCATGGACCGGTTCAGTGGTTATAATCAAATCAAAATGGACCCGGAGGATGCAAAGAAGACACCATTCATCACACCCGTGGGAGTCTTAAACTACACGATCATGCCATTTGGTCTAAAGAATGCAGGGGCCACATATCAACACGCTATGATGGCCTTATCCACGACATGTTGCATCAGGAAGCTGAGTTCTATGTGGATGATCTGGTGGTTAAGTCAAAGCTAAAGCATGGTCGTCTGAAAGATTTAAGGAAAGTATTCGTTGGATGCCGAGCCTTCCAATTAAAGATGGACCCTATGAAGTGTGCATTCGGAGTAACTTTCGGAAAGTTCCTAGGCTGCGTGATTCATAGACACAGGATAGAGCCTGACCCCGCAAAAATATCAGCGATCACTAGCCTACCTGCGCCACAGTCTCAAACAGCGTTGAAAGCATTCCTAGGGAAGTTATCATATTTGATAAGATTTATACCAGCAATTGCGGAAATGACCTTTTGTTTCCGCAGCTTGATTAAAAAGAATGCGACGTTCTCATGGACAGAGGAACATCAAGCTGCGTTTGAAAAGTTGAAAAAGTTGTTGGCATCTCCAAGAGTCATGATCGCGCTCCAACTAGGATCGCCTTTGCTGCTGTATTTGACCTCAACAAAGAGGTCTATCGGGGCGTTACTGGCTCAGGAGTTTGAAGGACAAGAGAGGCCGGTATACTACTTCTCGCGCATGATCCAATCTGCGGAATCCAGGTATACAGACATTGAGCGCCATTGCCTGGCCCTATTCTTCACCATTGAAAAGTTAAACATTACTTTTCTTCTCACAAAGTAGTGCTTGTAACAAAACACGACCTACACGCTATTTGTTGGGGCGCTCACCCCCTTCTGAAAGACTTGCAAAATGGTATGTGACCATGTCCCATTACGATATAACATGCACACGAGCAAAGTCCATCAAGTCCCAGGCATTAGCGGACCTACTGGCACAGTTCCCGGATGCAAATTATGAGCCCGTGTCAGAAGAAATAGAGGGACCAGAGGTATATGCAATCAACGACCAGTATTGGAAGTTGCATTTCGATGGATCTTCAACAAGATCAGGAGGAGGAGTTGGAGTAGTACTGATCAAGCCCGAGAAAGAGGTTATCCAAATGTCAACCAAACAGGACTTCGCAGTGACCAATAACGAGGTCGAATACGAAGCCCTAATCGCAGGAATGCTCGCAGCCAAGGCTTTGGAAGTTCAGAATCTTTTCATCATGGGAGACTCCAAGCTAATCGTAAAACAAGCCTCGGGGGAGTATGCGTTAAAGCAAATCAACCTGCTGAAATATTGGTCAATCGTGCAGAAGTTGGTGCAGAAGTTCGAATCTATCAGATATGAGCACACGCCCAGATCAGATAATCGACATGCAGACGCGTTGGCTACTCTAAGGTCAAAAGTCAGCGCTGATAAATGCCCATCAAAAATCTCCGTCGAGGTCAAGACGACTCCATCCTTGGTAAAAGACCTATGTGAAGAAGAGTCCCCTGAAGAAGCAGATTGGAGAAAGCCTATCCTGCGCGCAATGGCTGACGGGACCAGCAAAGAAACTTGGGTTTCTATCAAGGGATTTTGCATACACGATGGCCTGCTATACTAAAAAGGCCCTGGGGGGATTCTCATGCGATGCGTGACAGAAGAGGAAGGTCGAGCAACCTTGGAAAAATACACCAACATTCGTGCGGAGATAATGAGATTTCTATTTACAGGAAAGCCCAGAGATACGGGATCCATTGGCCACAAATGTCATACTTTGCAGCCATCATACAGAGCAGATGTGAAAAATATGCGCTGATTAAAGACTCTCTGGAAATTTCCACAGTCAAAGAAGGCAATTGGAGAAATCCTATAATTGACTCTTTACAAGAAGAAACTCTACCTGCCAACAGGAAAGAGGCTAATAAGCTCAAGAGGAAAGCTACTCGATACGTCTTACAGGAAAATTTACTATGGTGAAAAGGACATAATAGGAACTTGCTTAGATGCCTGAACGGACAAGAAACTCAGGAGGTCATGGAGATGTCTCATCGGGTAGAGCACCAAGGAGGAGCCAAGCTGTGCAGACAGCTATTAACGGTTGGATATTTCTGGCCAACCATGGAAGTCGATTGCCGCTCGAAAGTCAGAAGATGCCAACAGTGTCAGTTTCACGGTAATCTAGTGCATGCCCCTACCGTTTATTTACACGCGTTAGGGACTCCTTGGCCATTCCATACTTGGTCGCTGGATTTCATCGGACCATTACGGCCCCCTTCCCGCGGGAATGAATATATCCTGACAGGGACAGAGCAATCTGACTAAATGGTTCGAGGCGATCCCTCTCAAGACAGCAAACGCGGCGGCCGTTGTCAAATTCATACAGGAAAACATCATCCGTCGCTTTGTATCCCTAACACCATCCTGTCCGACAATGGAACTCCTTTTGTCAATCGCCAGGTGGCCGCAAAGTTAATGGAGTATAACATAAGGCAAGTCTGTTCAACGCTCTATTATCCAAAAGGAAATGGGCAAGCATAGGCACCAACAAAACGTTGCTCCGAATATTGAGCAAAACGGTCGCAGATGATCACAAAAGATGGGAGGATTCGTTGGGAATGGCTCTTTGGGCGTATCGCACTATCTCCCACTCAAGTGTAAAATTGGCATTGCGATGTTTTCGTTTGGTCTGATTGTATTATTCTGAAAGAAAGTGGGAGACTAGTTGGAGATATTGGTGGGATCCATAGCATTTCTCAACAAAGAAACTAATTTGTATTAGTAAAAGCAGAAATTTATCGATTATATTTTTACCAGTTGACAAAATCTATAATTTTTTCATCAATTATTTAATGCGCCCAAACGTATATGAACTATCAATTTTTTTTGTTGGAATAGGAAGTCTCATAATATTATGTCAAAAACGCCTTCAAAGTGCGTCATATGCGATTTCTAGTACCGAAATCTCCACCTTTCTAATAGGAGACATTCCCGATTTGGGCTTCAAAGGATTGCAGATTGGGCTTGAAGTATATGTAGTGGGCCTTCTACAAGTCTCAATCCAATTTCCCACATCTTTACTCATTCAGCCCATATCATAGCGAAACCCTAGACAACTAGCATTTCCACCCGTCCGATTAAACGACTACATTATATTCGTTGATTATTGTGTATTTATTATTCTCGAGACTCTTTTGTAATCAAGTTGGTCAATACAATGTATATACATTTCTTTCTCTAGATTCATCTTTGGCCGTTTCATTTTCTCTCAACCCTTTAGGGTTTCTTTTATGGTATCAGAGCATTATCGATCTCAACCATTCCCGCCGTCGTTGCGCCACCATCTTCCAACACTCCGATCTACCTTCTCACCAACATTAAAAAAATCTTACCTTCTAAACTAGATGAATCCAACTTCATTTTATGGCGCCATCAAATCAGTGCCATCTTTAAAACCCACAACTTCTTTGGCTATCGTGACGGCACCACTCACTGTCCCGCAGTATCTATTTCCAGCTATGACGGATCTCCGATTGCCAGAGACAATCCGGCCTATACGGCATGGCAACTTGAAGATCAAGATCTTCTAACGATCTTGAACGCTACCCTATCTCCAGAAGATTTGACACTGGTTATTGGCGCAGCTTCTTCCCGGCCGGCGTGGTTGGCTCTTGAACGTCGTTACACCTTGCTTACTTGTTCCAACATCCTCTCTCTCAAATTGGATCTTCAAAACATCAAGAACAAATATGATACCATTAATCTATACATTTAGAAGCTCGAGAATCCGCTCCATAAACTCGTCGTATCGTCTGTGTTGATTGACGATGAGGACATGCTTATGCCCTCAATGGCCTTCCTGTGGAATACAATGCCTTCAGATCCTCGATCTGCATCATATCTGAGCCTTTACCATTTGATGAACTTTAAGCCCAGTTGAAATCTGAGGAGCAAATGTTTGACTCTCAAACAGTGAGTCCAGATATGTCCTCTTCCTCTGCGTTCTTATCTTCTCGTGGCGGTTATGGCGAGCGTTCTGCTTCTCATGCTACCTCTTATGGCCATTTCGATACCTGAGGAGGAAGAGGTGGTCGCTCCACAGATCCAACCAGAGGTGGCCGATGTGGTTCTGGTGGTTCAGGATATTATCGTGCAAACGGCCGTTACTCCTGTACTAGGGGAAAATCAAGCGGTTCTGGTGGCTCTGATGGCTCTGCTCTTCTAGGTGCTCCTCCTATCAACTGCCAAATCTGTAGCAACCACTATCATTCAGCCATCGATTGTTGGCACCGAATGTTTATGCTTACCAAAGTAGGATGCCACCGGAGAAACTTTCTGCTATGGATGCATGGTCATCCTCTCAGCAGAAGCAGCCTCTCTCTCGACCTAATTATTGGATGAAAGACACCGGAGGCTCCAACCACATGATGAACTGTCTCCAAAATCTCTCCTTGTCGAAGCCTTAAACCGGTAATGAATCTGTCACACTGGGAAATGGTACCTCCTTACCAATCCAATACTACGGTACTGCCTATCTCTCAACTGCTCATGATTCATATTCTTTGTCTAACACGTTACATGTTCCAAAATTAAATGTTAATATTCGGTCTCTGCATAAAATGTGTAGTGAGCATGATGTTAGATTTTTTTTTGACAAAAAAAAATCATTTTACATTTAGACTTCTACCACGGGCAAAATCTTTTATCAGGGTCTTAGTAAAAATGGTTTATACCCAATTTCTGCTACTCCTATCTCCTCCAGTCGTCAAGCTTATTTGGGTCAAGGGTTAATTCAACCTTGTGGCATTCACGTCTGGGTCACCCTACAAACTCAGTTTTATTAAATTTGTTAACTGTTATGTTCTAAAAATGTTGGTACTCTTAGTCTTTGTGAAGCTTGTATGGCAGGAAAATTGGATATATTACCTTATAGTTTGTCTAACACTTCTGTTTATGCTCCTCTTCACCTATTACACAATGATGTTTGGGGGTCCGTTTCTATTCAGTCATATCGTGGATACAAATACAATGTTTTATTTATAGACGACTTTTTCAGGTTTACTTGGTTATTTCCTTTACATGCCAAATCTGAAGTTGCTTCGGTGTTTGCTAGATACCAATTATTTATTGAAAAATTACTTCAATTAAAATTTTGCGCTTAGATAGTGGTGGAGAGTATACTGCATTTGTATTGAAGAATTATTTAGCCGATCATGGCATTTCACACCAAAAATCAAGCCCATTTACTCCTCAACAAAACGGCATGGCTGAACGAATTCATAAGCATATTATTGAAATTGCAGTAACAATCTTACATAATGCTGCTCTGCCTAAATTATTTTGGTACCATGTTGTGGAAAGAATAACTTATTTGATAGATCGAATGCCAAGAAAAAACACATCTTACAAATCTCCATATAAATTATAATTTCAGTTTGGGCTTCAAAGGATTGCAGATTGGGCTTGAAGTATATGCAATGTATAATGACCGCGTTTCTTATTCTTATGTTAGTTAAGTTAATTTCATGTTTAAGGGAGTAGTATTTTGATAGATTTATCAATAACTGCAAAACTATAGTAGTTAAGCTCATCTAGAAAACATCGAAAGTGTTAATTCTTATTTTATCGCTAAATTAGGGATAAAAATATTTAGGGGTTAGTTAGTGATAATCACTAGTTTAAGTGCTAATTAAATATTATTTATATATCTTATGATATGTGGATTGTTATATTCTTGACGTAACTAAATTATATATTTATTTGACGCGATGGTTGAGGATAAGCATCTTGATTTGGCCAAATAAATGTATGACACACAGAGGGACACATGTCACAAAACCTGTGACTGTCCCTGCATGCGCGACACGTAGGGGGGTCACATGTCATGTCCTGAAGCTTTCTGTAAGCATGTTTGACACACAGGGGACAGGTGTCAGCGTGTGGCTGCCCCTTCGCTGCAGTCCCCTTTGTGTAAATCATGCACAATCTAGGCTCCTAAGCATGACACGTGTCCTCCCTGCGTGTCAATCATGCAAACTAGTTCACTGAGTCGCGACACGTGTCCCCCTTACGGTCGCGCATGTAGGGACAGTTACAGATGTGGTGACATGTGTCCCTCTGCGTGTCACACATTTATTTGGCCAAATCTGAGTGATTATCCTCAACCACCGCGTCAAATAAACATGTAATTTGGTCACGTCAAGCACATAAAAAGCCACATGTCACAAGATGCATACATATGTACTTAATTAGCACTTAAGCTACTATTTATCACTAATTATCTCTAAATACTTTTATCCTCAACTTAGCAATAAAATAAGATATTAAGACTCTCGGTGTATTTCTGGACGAGCTTAACATTAATAGTTTTGCAGTTATGGGCTTATCTATCAACTATTAAACAATTAAACACGAATTAAACTTAAGTAATATAAGCTTAAGAAACGCAGTCATTACATTCTTCCGTCCTAATAAAAAATTCGTCCCCGAAATTAGAATTTTAACTATTATTTGTTTCTATTTAAAAATTATGTTATCATGACATATAAGATCCCATCACTTTTGCATAGCCAGGCAGTATGCCAACACAACTCCCCTTGCTCCCCGGCATACCTTGCTTGTATCAAGTTAGCCAAGACCGAGTCCCGTGCATAGGTGAAGAGCGATGTAAGTACCACACTCTACCCGAAAACGTATTCAGCATACCTCGCTTGGATCAAATTAGCCAAGATCGAGTCCTGTGCGCAAATGTCGGGTAAGGTGGACTTAACACACCGGGGCAGCTCGGCTCTGATGCCAAATGTCACGACCTGACTTTTTCGCTTTAATTTAATTAAGAATTTATCAGAGTAAACGCGCTATTTTCGGTCGCAACGGAAATACGGACCGTATCGATTTTCGATAAAAATAGCGGAAGCATAAGAAAACATCTCTTTTCAATTTTCATAAAAATATCATTTTTTTATTCATTTAAACATTAATCCTTTACAAATCTTAAATAAAATAATATTAACAAATATTACAATTAATTTACAACTCTTTGTCAATTTCTGTAAAAACATCATTTCCTATTCAATTGAACAATAATAATTTAAAAATCTCAAATAATAGAATATTAACAAATTACAATTAATTCAGAATGCTAGTAATCTAATCCGTCTATAGTATTCAATTGATCAGTTTACCTGTAATTATTTTAGGGTGAGCAAAGAGCCCTATAGATACCGCCTAACCTGGCGTAGAAATATTGTAATCAATTAAACTGTAACATTGATCACAAATCGCATAATTATCATGCTTTATACATCATGCGAATAACAAACAATAACTTAACAATCAACAGGTAATGAGATCCAAAAACTCATCAGGTGCTAGTGTGAGTTGTGGGTATGTTGCCGGAAATGTCAATGTCGGTTTTCGGAAGTATCTCAAATTCGTCAATTTCAGTTGGATTAGAGTTTCACGTGGGTTTATGGTTTATTTTATGGACTTTGGATGAATTGTGAATCTTGCATGTTCTTGATTGTGATGTTTTGGGGGGTTTTGTTTATGTGTAATTTTCAAACTTATGCGAGGAGACAAGATAGTTCTAGTTTTGGTGTGGATAAAGAAGGTGGAATCTAGAGAGCAGAGCAGAGTGCTTTATGAAGATTTAGTGGTGTTTGTTTTCTAGAATCCAGTGGTAGATTGGGAGGGGTATTTAGGTGTTATGGGTGGTGATTGTGTAATTTTCTTAAAAGTGGGTGATACACAGGGGTAATATGGTCCGAAAAAAATTTTAACGTCCATTTTTCTAATAGAACATAACAGAAGAGTGCTAAATTTTCACGGAATTATTCAAACATCAGGTGTGTAAAATAAAATTATGCAAATGCCAGGGGACCAAAATGTATTTTTATCATAAAAATAGGGATAGGCATGTTCTTTCACCCATACTATAAAGGAAAGATCTAGAAGTCTCACCAAGCTAGATTGATGCGGGTCCAACCACCGCCTTTGATGATTCTTTGTATTGTTGTATCTTAGACCCCAAGTTTGTCGATAATTCCGGATTCCTTCTCCTTTTCGTTCGCGCACCTCAATTCCTATATAAACCGTTCACACCTCCCCATTCCATTGCGCATCCAACAATTCTCATAAGCTCGAAGAAATCCTAAGCTAGTAGAATCTCTGTAACCTCTGTTCCCGGCGTCGAAGGTAAACTTCTCAGTCTTCTTCATATTTCAATCAATTCGGATCTCAGATTTATCAGTTCTTCGGCGATTGAACAGAATATGCAGATCTTTGTGAAAACCCTAACCGGCAAAACAATCACTCTCGAGGTCGAGAGTTCCGATACCATCGACAACGTGAAAGCCAAAATCCAAGATAAGGAAGGCATTCCTCCGGATCAGCAGCGGTTGATCTTCGCCGGAAAGCAGCTCGAAGACGGCCGCACCCTCGCGGACTACAACATCCAGAAGGAGTCCACTCTCCATCTGGTTCTCCGCCTCCGCGGTGGGATGCAGATCTTCGTCAAAACCCTAACCGGCAAGACCATCACCCTCGAGGTCGAGAGCTCTGACACAATCGACAACGTCAAGGCCAAGATACAAGACAAAGAGGGCATTCCTCCGGATCAGCAGAGGTTGATTTTTGCTGGCAAGCAGCTTGAGGATGGACGCACATTGGCGGACTATAACATCCAGAAGGAGTCGACCCTGCACCTGGTGCTGAGGTTGAGGGGTGGAATGCAGATTTTTGTTAAGACTCTTACTGGCAAAACCATCACTCTGGAGGTGGAGAGTTCGGACACGATAGATAATGTGAAGGCGAAGATCCAGGATAAGGAGGGGATTCCACCGGACCAGCAGAGGTTGATTTTCGCTGGCAAGCAGCTTGAGGACGGTCGCACTCTTGCAGATTATAACATTCAAAAGGAATCAACCCTTCACCTAGTGCTGCGTCTCCGTGGTGGTGGTAACTTCTGAAAGCGCCCTGATTTGAAGTTGTGATTTTAGTTATGGTGGCTTCTGTTGGCCAAATTCCAAAACAATGAATTCTTAATCTTTTGTGTTTGCTATGTTTGTGATTGTCAAGGCATGGTGTAGCCTGCCTTGATGATCTGTTCTAGTGGGAGTGTTTCTACTTTATTTATCCTAAATAAATAAAGTTATTGGAGGTTGTTTTCTGATATCATGTCTTTGTTGGATCTTGTTTTCTGATATCTATGTCTTCCTTAGTTGAATATCTTTAGTCTGCGGCTACTAGGTCTGTGATGGATTCCTTTTGTGTCTTCTTGGATGCTGGTTGCCTAATTGTTGTAGTAACTAGCAGTAGTGGTTGCGGTAGTGACTCGTGATCCCTAAAAGCACTCAGATTAAGGGAAGACTTCACAAATCCCCCTGGTGCACAGCACGGAAATGAATCCTTCTGAATAGCTGCCTACATTTGTCAATACACATTTGCATAGGTTTGTGTTTTGTATACTTGCTGGTGCACCGAAAACATTCTCCTGTAAACATGGATGATGGGTGGAAGATAGAGGTCATGTCATCATAAACTCCCTTGTAAACCCTATATAAAGGGTAGCCAATAAACTAAACTCTTCCGTTGATGTTTAAGTAATAGAATTGATGAGATACCCCCCACAGAGACAGATCGTTGTGGGAATGGCTTGGCTGAAAGAACTTGCGAAGATGCACCACTAGGGGTTGTGCTTTTGTAAGCTATTCAAAGAGGAAGGACATCTTTGTCCATGGTGTTCAAGTTAATTCATTATGAAAAAGGTTATCAGAGCGTAGAAATGAGACAAATTGTATAAAGGTTTTAGTTGAATCGGTTTAATATGATGCGAGGATTTTAAAACCAGATCTTTGGGGAGTAGCGACGATGGGTTTACACTGTCCAATGCTGTAGTATATATTTGGATCTTTGTGTACATATGATATGAGTACCTGTTAAGATGGTTGGCAGCTAGTTTAAACAGGCTTAGTAGATTTTAGGTTGTCTCCAAGATGTGTCCTGTGTAGCTGCTATTCTCTTGTCAGCATGAGTCTGTAGATGGTGAACATTCATGCAATACTCTCTTGATATTTGAAGTGAGGAGCGAATAGATACAAGTTTGACAATCTAATAGGCTTTTCCCCCTAATACTACGCTAGCGTTGATGAGTGAGCCCCTCAGACCTGGCGATCTTGCAATTTTTTGTGGTATAGCATAATTCCGTATATTTGTTTGTGATCATCCCTGTCAGTAAATATCAAAAAGCTTTGCTTTAGCCTGACAACTAGCCAGATTGTAGAAGCTCCGAAACACACTGCCAAGGTGGATGGATGGTGGGTAGAGGCTAGATAACCATAAGAAGCTTCCTTGTACAAGACTTGAGTGCTTAAATGTTACCTAATTGTTGCTACATGGAGCTCAGTTGAGTGGCAATGATGCCCTGTTGGTATTTTGACATTCATGTCGAATGAATCCAGTACCAAAGAGAGATTGTTGCTAGAGTGACTATATAGGAGGAATTGTATGGCTTCTCGAGATAGTAAGATGAAACCTAAGTACTTTGCTTAAGCAAGACTTACTAAGTTGTGCACTGTCAGGATGATGTGCTTTATTTTTGTTATAGTCTATCTGCTGCATCAGGCACACGTCTTGGTGTTTCTAATGCACAGCTTTATGAGATGAAGGGTTTCTCTTTCTGCTGGTGTGTCATAATTTCGCTTGTCAAATAGGTTTGTTAGGGGTGAAGCAGCTCTGAGCTTTTCGAAGATAGTCGTTGAAGGCAGGAACCCTTGGTTGTTCCATAATAGTGGTATTAGAAGTGTAGAGTCAAGTTTCCAGTGTTCTTTTGTACTAGGACTAAGTGAGCACCCATTGCCTTCCAATTACTTTTTCCGTTTCGCTTCTTACTCTACGCTTTGACTTTTTGATTCGTATCCGAGTCACTTTGACCGGGTGATTTTGGTCGATACGGTTTTTTTGATAATTTTTTCACCGTGTTGTAGAAAAACTTCTACTCTACCGCACCATGAAAAAATTACTAAAATATCTAACCAGTGAATAGTAACAAAAGTCAAAACGTAGATAAAAAGTCGTTACGGAGGAAGTACATACGTGCCTACTATTGAGAACGCAGTAGGCACATATGTTAATTGTCGTCACTGTGTTAGAGCTTTAGATCAAGCCGTTAGAAGGCTCTGATGACATGACTCTACTCCACTACAGACATTTAAACTTGAGTAGTAATGTCAGAACTTTATACATAATACTTCCTCCGTTTCTTCTCTTTCACTGTGCTTTGACTTTTTGACTCGTATCTGAGTCACTTTGACCGGGTGATTTGGATCGCAAAACGATACAATTTTTTAATAATTTTTTCACCATGTTATTGAACAACTTATACTCTACAACACCATGAAAAAATTATCAAAATAGTAGATCGTTTGCTATCCAATTGGAGGGAACGAGAGATCGATCCTCTAATGGCTTGCGATGATCTTGGACTGCGCGTGCGACGGGCGTTGCTGGTGGCGGCGCTGAGCTTTGCTGGTGGCTGGAGGATGGTCCTGGTGCGTTGTGGGGTCGTCGACTGAGGCGACGGTGATGAAGACCGACTGTGAGGAAGCCGGCGATATGTGACGGAACGGCGTTGCAAACGAGATGAACAAAAGAAAAGCTAACAATTTCAGCGGGTGGCTTGTGGTGGTGAACCCCACCAGAGGCGGAAGCAAGAATTAGGTCACCAAGAGCGAACATGCTCTGATACCATATAGAACAGAATATTGTATTGAATAATAATACTGACAGATTATTTCTGTTTATATAAAATACTGAGAAGCTACTAGAAACTAGGTCAAAACTAATTGCTTGTTTAGTCCCTATAGTTCTTATAGGGCATTGACGTCTACGTTTATGCATCCTGGTAGTTGTGTGGGATTGCTGGTGATAAATATGTATGATATTTTTTTGGTCTAGTTCTGTGGGGATGGAACATGTAAGTGGCAGTGCCTAATAGTTTTTGGAGGTTTTTTGCCTGGAGGTTGTTTGATGTACCGTTATTGCATGGTTTCGACGTCTATGGTCTTTCCAGCAGTGAAATAGAGCTGTTTGTCTGTGTAGGTGCAGTTGCGTATGCGCATCTTCTGTCCCGTGGTGGCTTTGTATTACTAGTTTTGTAGTGTCGGTTGCTTTGATTTTCCGTCGGTAGTAAGAGAGGTACAAGGAGAAATGAAGTTGAAAGAGTGGCTCAAAGCAAGTGCTACAAAGTTACTATAAGTGATTGTGTTGGAGATGTCACATCTTCTGTAGGAGAAAGTATTCATTGGGGCTAGCCCCACCACTGTGGCATGCCTGCGTGGTGTGGCGCGCACTAGTCAGATGGCGCGCCCCACCACGCAGGCATGCCACAGTGGTGGGGCTAGCCCCAAAAAATACTTTCTCCTTCTGTAGCTAGAGTACACTAGCTATATATCAATTAGTGCAGCATTAGAGACTACCAGTCTGTCCCAGCTCTTTCTTCCCACAGAGAAAGAGCACATGGATTAAGAAAAAAAAAAACATTTTGACTATTTTACCCCTCTGATATTTTATTCCAACTTATATCATCTCCTATGTAACAACAACACCACCGGCCACCATCAACACCACCACCAGCCACCATCTAACACCACCACCAGCCACCAGAACACAATCAAACACAATAAATTCAATACTAAAAAATACAGATCTAGACTACAAAGAAGAAGAAGAAGAAGAAGAAGAGAAACAGAAACATATCCGATCCTCTATTCCTCGTCGCCAAGATCTGCCGCAGGTCGCCTCGCCGCCGGTTTGCGAAAACAAGCACATCTTGTAGCAAACAGCGCAGATCTACATGCCAAGAGAAGAGAAAAAGAAGAAGAAGAGCGAAAGGAACAGAATTACCTGGATTGTCGTCGTCCTCGCCGTCGTCGTTGCCGTCGTCTTCCACCAGCAAAGAGCACGTCGTCCTTGGTACCGTCGTCTTCCGCCGCCCCCTGCAACTGCAACCCCGTCGGCGTCGCCCTCTTCTTCTCCGCCATCGTCCTCGCCGCCATCATCACCGTCGAAGTCGCCGTCCTCTTCGCCCCCAACTCACTATTGTGCCTCTCTCTCTCTCTCCCATTATTTTCTCTCTTCTCCCTCTGGGTTGGGATGTGCTGTGTGGTGTTCTTCTCTCTCTGGGTTTGTGTTTTGTGTGGTGTGAGAGAAGTGAGAGGAGATAATAGGATAAGGTTAGGAAAAAGTGGGAGAGGAATGGGTAGGGCTGCGTTGTTTTTGGGAGGGTAATTCAGTCTTCTCCTCTTATTAAGGTTACCCAATAAGAAAATGGGAAGAAAGAGGTGGAACGTCCTAATAAGAAAATTGGGAAGAAAGACGTGGGACGGAGTGGTATATTCCCAGTGTCCAATCTTCTGTCAAATTGCTTATTGGCTGGCACGAACATCTCGGGTTTTTAAGTGCATTGATCCTCCTTCCCGTTGAAACTTTTGATGTATTGGTTAGTGGGTGCACTGAGAATGAAGGACAAAATTGCACTTTGGAGTAGAAAGATGTTTAGGTAATGAACCATTCGTAGATGAAAAAAGTATAGCATCAGATTCGTACCTCTGTTAAGGCATGGTGAGAGGAAGAGTCACATAGCTGCAGCATGTAGTAGTTATTGGGTCTGGGTCAGGTCGGGTACCGGCCCATTGACAGGCCTGCTTGTCGACCTTGACAAAACTCAGGTGTTGCAAGTTTGGACCACCAGGAGAATATGATTTAATTTATACCCGGATTGTGAATTACTATGAATTTGCTGACACACACACCCCATTGCCAGTTTAGTGAGTATTTCGTTTCCTTGTTCGTGTGTGTGGTAGGAAGAACGTAAGTCAAATTCATACAGGAAGATTACAAAAATCCACGGTGGTATTTGTATCCAAGAAAGAAAATACCAAAACCCATTCCTAACAACTTGGTTCAAGTCTCTTAACAAACAAATGAGAAGTCATGTAATGGACCTGGATGAATTGTTATCCAAAATAGTGGGTGTGAAACTAGAAAAAATAGCACATAAATTAAAAGTTGTAAGATATATAGTAGGGTGGACTTACACCAAAGCAATAGCATTACCACTCCGTTTCTCCTCTTTCTCCCCATCTTAACTTTTTAACTCGTATCTGGTTCACTTTGACCAGGTTATTTAGATCGCAAAACAAATTTTGATAATTTTTTCATAGAACAACATTTACTCTACAACACCTTAAAAAGATTATCAATAATTTACATAATTTGATATCTAAATCACCAAATTAAAAAAATGTAATGAATGGTAAAAGTCAGGTTGAGGAGAAAGACAAGAGACAGAGTGGTATATAAAATTATAAGTTAAGTTCACTTCTATTTACATGGTACAAGTATTCATCACGAAAAGGCGTGTTGGAAAGGAATAAAGTTTACGATGAAGGTTGAAGTTCAAGATGATGAAGGTTGGAGTTCAAGATGGGTTGTATAATGTGGGAATTATTGTGATGAATTCTCCTAATAATTTTTTGACAAATTCAAGTCTCTCAGATGTCTGGATGCATTCAAGTCTCAATTTGTTCGAGAATAGTGAAGATGGTGAATAATGAAACCGCTGGATGGCATCCGAACTGTACTTTTTTTGTGAGATTTTTTTGGTGACTCTGCTTTATGACCAACAGTTTATGCAAATGATATTAATCACTGATGCATTTATGCATTTCAGTCTGAATTTGTTATCTAAATGTCCAATGCTGAAGTGAAAGAGTTGGATTATCCAATGTCTGACAATCCTATTAGAGTAGGGAACACTAGGGAGTATGAGAGCAACTGTTCTTGTGTAAGTCTTATCAAGTTATAAGTAGTTTCCCTAACGGACACGGCTGCTCCTATTTTCACGTTGAGTTAGCTGGTAGCTGCGAAGTACTACATATGCTCTTTTGATGAACGAACCCCTGATGCTTTGATAAGACCTGATGCTTTGACTTGACAATATATTTTCCGATGACATCCAAAAAGCTTTATCTAATATTTCTAAAGTGGAGGGGGAGTGCCAGAGTTGATGAATGACTGCACCTTAACACATTAGCTAAGCAAAACTTTATTCCTACTGCTGTCCTTACACGCAGTTCTTGGTGTCGTCTCTGATGCATATAAACACCAACTTTATCTTTCTGCCTGCTGGTGGATCATAAACTTAGGCTTGTTATATATAGGTTCATTAGGGGTTAAGCAGCTCCATCTGCTCTCAAAAGATGATTCATATTCTCACATAGATTTAAGCAGGAAGGGCATTTTTTCTCAAAAGATGATTCATATTCTCAAATAGATTTAAGCAGGAAGGGCATTTTTTCAAGCGACATTGACAAGGAAAAATAAATAAAAAATGGATATCAGAGCCTGGTTTCGATCCAGGGACCTGAGGGTTATGGGCCCTCCACACTTCCGCTGCGCCACTCTGATTTGTTGGAAGTAATTGGAAATTATATTATCTGCTTTTTAATTGCAGTTTCATTGGGTATATGACTAAGAGCACTAGATAAAAGGACACTTAGTTAGTGAAAGTTCCCTTAACCTGTGGAGTTAGGAAGAACTTGACCCATGTGCTGAATATAAAAGTAGGACTATGTTCAGTTCAATTTAGTTTAAACTATGATTGCAGTAGCGATGGTGGCCAACGCATGTGGCGGAGTTTCTCTCCCTTTCTCTCTCAATCTCTCTTTATGTCCATCTAGTTGTCTAGTTTTTAATCTTCCGCGTTTAATATGCTAATCTTGTAAGTTTTCTCTACAGGTTGTGTAAGGAGTTGTTTGAAAAATGGTGTTTTAAGAGGTTGAAACTTGAAAACTAGTTTTGAGTGAGTTATAACTAGAGTGTCGGCCCAAAAAGCTGATGTCTTGGTCCTGTCTAATATTTTTACGTTTACATCAACGTTTCTGTGTATTTTTGGAGAATTTAATCTACTATATTTACATTTAGTATTGTTGCAACTTATGAACAAAGAAAGATGATTGTGCCTTGTGGATGAGTTTATTAAGAAGTTTTGGTGCTTAACTTAATTGCTTTCGTGATTGGATCCTTCTGATACATCTTACACAGTAGTAGATGTAGTCACAAGAAATTCCACATCCATATGTGGCTAGCACTGGGGAAGTTAATAACTCTTTGGACTATTGTTTCTGAGATGTTAATAGTATGGGGATTGACGAAGTGGAGTATATGAACCGAGACAAGTCAAAGATGGTGCATAGTGAAGATTTGCACCACCAAATACTGGATCAAATCATATTTTCCTAAAGTATTGAGAGAATTACAATTTCTGTCAAACCTTATTGTAAGACCTCTCTATCTCAAGGTACTCATCATGGTATTTTAACACAAATTTCTCATCCAACAGTCCATAACAGGGCCGTCAGCATCCTCTTAATAGTATTACTGTTGTAATTAGAAGGACTCATATGTAAAAAAAAAAGGCTAATAACCTTGCACATTGTCTATATACTGAGATTCTATTCAATGCTCCGGATTACGGATGCTTTCACTATCTCACATGGCATCTGAGCAGGAACCCTCTTGATCCAAGTCTTTCTTTCGGGTATCATGCCAAAACCCTACTCAGCGGCACGATGAAATCTCACAATCGACCGCCCTCCCTCTTGTTTCAGAGTCGTCGATTTCCCCTTCATCACTCAAGAACAAGTGACCTGCACCGTAGTTGTGCAGCCCAACTCCTCCATTCTTCTTCGTTGTTCATTCATCTTCTCTTCACTTCATAATGTCTGACGAAACATGATAGCTTCACATTCATAGTCATATTCGTGATGATTATCTATCTTTTACGTGATTCCCGAAATATTTTGATGAGTTATTGGCCGTTTTGTTGAATAATTGTGAATTTGAACTACTTCTATGTGATTGATAAGTCCGGCGTCATCGCATTGATTTTCAGCTATTTTATTGTCACTTATGATTCGCGTGATGTTTAGTGTTGTGCGTTTCATCAGAGGCTTGGAGAGAAGAAGGGAAGCGAGAACAATCTCCGGAAGTGGAGAAGAGCTCGGGAAATGGCCAGGGATGAAGAAGAAAGGAACTGCAATGTAGAAGAAGTCACTTTGATGGATCAAGATTTCTTTCTAAGAGTCCAGGAGCCAATACCTTGATAAACTCATTTGATCTCCATTGAACAACAGTTACAGTTGTTAATACTTAGAAAATTAAGTAAACTTTCCACCTCATGTCCAGCTCAGCAAATTAAATACATATCTATCTCGAGACGATCCTCACACCAATTACATCTACGCAAGTCAAGTTTGCAGTCATATCATTACATGTTCACTTCATGAGGCTTTATGAAATAATGCAATGCAGGTTATGCTAGTTAAATGACCAAACTGCCCCTGATGCTCAAGAATTGTCATGTACAGACTCTGATTGTCCCTGGACCCACAAATTATACTTATAAAAGTCCAAGAACATGTAAACATGATTCATGTTCTCCCAGGTAAACTCAACATTGTAATCTCTAGCTTTCACTTGATTGCATACAAGGCCCTACAGTTTAGTAAAATTGTTTAAAGGCGCCCTACAATTGACTTTTAGTTAACTCTACCCCAAATGTTATGAAAATTCATACAAGACATGGTAACATACTCCATATCACTACATTGATATCGATTCCAACTTGTGATAAAACTATGATGTTGCCCTTCCGATGGAGTTTAGTCAAACTGAGATTTCTAGAAAGTCAACTCTGGTCAAACTTGATCCTTAAACCGAAAACGTCATTTTGAATAATTTTCATAAAGGACATTTGGGTCAAATTAGGTCAAATCAGAAAGGCAAAGCTAAGTGTGAAACTGGTTCACACACTCGACTTTATTGATGAATTCTGGCTAATTGGAAAAGAATTTTGGAAATCTGATTGCAGGAATTCGAAGGCAAATGTTTGAAGTGTTCAAATCAAGTTGTAGCACCCAAAAAAAATAAATGATCATTGAGATAAAGCTGGTCAAAGTTGGGTAGAAATCGTGATTCAACCGTTGGAAAATCTTATGAAATTTTACTCCTACAAGAAAGCTACTTTGAGCTTGATTTCTGACAAATCTATTAAGATCTTGATCATGACGCATAGAGGATGCTTTGAAGCCATCTTTCAATATAAGAAAGCATATCAAGATTTCTGCTAATAAAGAGAACTTGTAGTTACAACATAATTGGAGGAAGTAGAGTATTGATGAGGAATTGGATATTTTGCCATTAGAGTTCAAGAGCATCTTCCACATTTGATATCAAATTTTACATCAAATCCTATATTTGGTGGAGAAAAATAGTTTGGCCTCCCACAGGCCACAGTTAACCCTCAAAAACACCATTTCACCATTTTTAGTGGAAAAATAGCACTTTTGCACTCTCACAGTTTTCACCATTTTTTACATCAAATAGTTATTTCACCATTTCATCAAATTTAGAGAATGGTATTTTTGGCCTCCCACAACAAATCATCAAATTTATCACCAAATCATGAATTATATAACTATCAAAAAAAAATATTACCATTGCAAAATGATTAATTAACACTTCAAAAAATCTAATTGACCAGTCTAATCTATTAGACCATGAGGGCGATAACATGCCTAGAGTAGCACGGAGAGCGGAGGATGTAATGGTGAGTCGTATGTCCCAGAACCTCCTAGTAAAAATGTTCACACGTATGCTCGACCAGATGCAAGTTTTCCCAATTTTAACTACCAAAACGAGGATTTCATCTAGATTGTCACGCAGACATGGTGCATTTCATTATTATGTTACTTTGTTCATCATTATGCTCTCTTCATTTTCTTAATTTGATTATATATTTTTATTTTCATGCTATTAGTATGATCTATTTTCATTTTTCTGAGTTTATTATTAATACATTGTTCTTGTCGTCATTTTAGTTTATATTTTATTTTTTATCACTAAAATTAATTATATTAGTCGTCAAAAATAATTTTTGACAATAATCATTTATAAAATATGACATTCTATTTGCAATTATATAAAAGTAATGTAAAAACATGCTTTAAACGATAATTAAAAATTTGGTGTAGATTACACCAAATCTTATTTTTGCAATCTAATTTGATGGTAAAAATAGAATTTGGTGATATAGGATAGGATTTGAGGGTACTATGGGAGATGCACTTCACCATTTCACAAAAGCTACACCAAATATAGAATTTGGGGATATGGTGTTTTTTTGGTCAACGACTGTGGGAGGCCTACAAAAAAATCACCACTTATTTAGTGATTTGATGATTTGATAATTTGTTGTGGGAGGCCGTAAACACCAAATTTTATCATCAAATATAGAATTTGGTGCACTGATACTCTAAAAACTCTTGAAGAATTCAAAGCAATTGGTGGGGGAAGAAGATGATCATGGATTTATATAATGGTTGTAGGGACGACTAAGGCGTCTCTAAGCTAAGGGAGAGACATCACAAGGTGAGGTTTCATGAAGGTGGGGGTGTGAAGTCTACTTAACGGATTTAGAAGTTGTTTTCTCTCTCTAGAGATTCCATCCTTGCTCTTCTAGAGCTTTTGATTGTATTGTTTTTTCCACTCCTGTTTATTACTCTTCTGAAGTTCTGCAAAAATTGTGGTGTTTTTGATTTTCACCTGCATGATCTCTTCTTGGTTCTCTCACCGTATGATCATTGTGACCTTTGTGGTGATCTTATTTTTCTATCTATTGTCAAAGTCTACTTTAGGTTCACCTTAGCTATTACCCAATTAGCTCTCATCTCATATTTTTTCGTGTCTTTGTTTCTACCCTTTATGTGTGTTTTCTTGATTAACCCGCTGCATGCTACAGTAAGTGGAAAAATCTTCACTTTTTATTCTCTTCTCTTCTTTGTTTTCTTGTAAATCCGTTTCATCTTCTGCTTTCTTCATCTGGGTTGTCTCTTTCACTTCGCTCCTCTTCTTCCAGTCTCCGTCCTCTTTCTGTGTTTCCATCTTCCTATGTCGTCTTCCTCATCTGAGTCCTCCATGGAGGTCATTGTTGATCCTGATTTCAGGCCTCTTCCTCGTCGTGGGCCTATTTTCCATACCAACCCTATTATTACTCAAGCTCTTAGAGACCTTTGGGCTAACTCCTTCATGGGAAAATTTCTAGATGACAAGCAACTTTCGGTCTTTGAGATTCAACACTCAGTGAGCTCAAACTGGAAAACTCTGGATTGGTGGTTGTTGACAAAAAACACGACGTTTTCATTTTCCATTGTCTTAACCCCCTTACAAAGCTTCCATCTTGCATGAGCACCTCTTTTCTGTGCAGGGGAAGGAACTTGCTGTTAAAGATCGTATGCCAAACATGGTTCTTTCAGAAGTTGCTTTCCCTTACATTGATGTGTGGGTTCAGGTCCACAGGGTTCCCATGGAGTATTTCTAATTTGAGTTAGCTGAGAATCTAGGAAGGCTCGCAGGGGAGCTTCTTGAAGTTGATTGGAACCACAATAGGGTTATCAATATGGACTTCTTTCAATTCAAAGTGAGGGTCAATACAAATCAACCTCTCATACCGGGAGCATATATTGAAACCCTTGAAGGTTTTAACCATTGGGTCTACTTTCGTTACGAACGTCTTTTCAAGATCTGTATGTCTTGTGGCAAGATTAGGCATAAATCACAGGATTGCCAATCTTCTGAGTGGGAAACTGTGAATAACCTGCATGAGCGATTTCAAAACTTTCCTTTTGCAAGCTCTCTCTAGTTCTTAATCGAGGAAAACCACCCACTTTTCACCACATGGATGAGAGCCTTCGAACTTTACGGCCCAAATCGTACCACTATTGTTTTGGTCAGATCCGCAGAAGATCTCTCTTTGCCGCCCTCGGCTCAAGCTTTTGTTGGTGGCCAGAGAAAGGCAGAGTCTCCTTTTTCCTTTTCATCTTCGTCCAGCTCTGATATGTTTTTCTCACCAACTGGAGACATGCACATCCATCCTTTGTCTCCTCGATCTCCACTACCTCCATCATTAAATGATCCAGCTGATTCTCGAACCTTAAGTACTTTGACTGGTGCGGCTAAGGCGCTTCAGTTACTCATTGATGCTGGGCATTTTGAGTCAGAGAGGCTTGTACCGGCTCATTTCCCAACGGAGGTTTAAGCATTTACTGAGGTCCAGAATCAGGTGCATGTTCATCCCCCATCGCCATCGGCCATTCCTATTCCCTCAGTTATTATGTATGCACCAGTGGAAGGTAGGGAGGAAAGTCAAGGGCCTTTAAATGTTTTCCGTTCTCAAGGTGAAGAGGTTCCGGACCTTTCTGCTTCAAATCAAATCCCTAAAGAGACTGTTGAAGCTCTGTATGACGTTCCAGTTCTGTCAAAACCAGAAACTCAGAGTTCTCTGTCTTCTTTAAACTTAACCCTCACTGTTGACATGGATCGTCCTCTACCATCCCCTCCGATGGCTTCTTTTGTGATGCATGCACTAGATTTCGAGTTCAACATGAACGAAATGCCTCAAGAAGCCATGGAGGATGAGGAGGGTGAAGGGCTCAGGGTGAAGGATGTTACTAAGGAGGCAAAGCAGGATCAGGGTTCAGGCGGCGAAGGTTCGCTCAAAAAGAATTTTTCTGAGATTCTGGATGGGAAGATTGATGTGGATCTATTCCCCTTGGGCCAAATCACCTTGGTGGAGCCTCCAAAAAAGCGGAAGGTGATCACTGAAGGTCCATGCATGGAAGATGAATCAACTGAAAGGAGGGGTAAGAAGCTTTGTCACTCTCATCCTGCAAATCTCCTCAATCCCCCTGGTATTCATCATTCTTCCCCATTTTTTCAGTCGACCTTGATTTCAAGTTTAATTCATGCTTCTTCTTATTTGTTTTCTTCAAAGCTAATGGTGCATGTCTCCGAGTTTGACTCCTCTGTTTCAAATGGGTTTAGGAAGGTTGTCCCGAAACAACCTCCACAGGGCCATGAATGTTCTTGCATGGAACTGTAGAGGTCTTGGTCAATCCCCTACAGTTCGTGAATGTTTAAATCTGACCAAAAAACATTTCTTACAAATTTTATTTCTTTCGGAAACAAAAACTTCAGTTGCTAATGCAAATGCTAAACTTAAAAAAATAAACTTTTCACACACTTTTGGGATTGACTCCAACGGTAGTTCTGGGGGTCTTTGGTTAGGATGGAATGATCCTTTCATGTTATCCATTACGCATGCTTCTCCTAATTTTATCTTCGCTGAAATTAAGTCTGTGTTTTGCCCATCTTGGTTTATTGGTTTTGTTTACGGAGCCCCTGTGTTGGCAAATAGAGTGCATGTCTGGTCTGAAATTGATAATTGTATTAACAATTTGCACGCTCCTTTGATGCTGCCTGGAGATTTTAATCATGCCATTTTTATGCATGATAAACAAGGTATTGGACCTCTTGATTCAGGAGCGTCTGTTCTTCTTTCTTTCTTGCAAATGGGGACTTTTAGAATTGCAAAATGTTGGTCCTTGGTTCTCATGGTCAAATAACAGATTTTCCACAGTTCCAACTTTTGTTAGATTGGACAGAGCCTGGATTTCTTCCTCTTGGCTTAACTTGTTTAACAATGCTGTGATTAAAAACCTTGGAATCTTTGAATCGGATCATGCCCCTATGCTTGTTGTTTGCAATGCTCGCCATCTATACATGCGTAGACCTTTTAAGTATGAGGCTTGGTGGGTGAATAATGCAAGTTGTAAGATGCTTACTGAGTTTGTTTGGTCTCTTAGGCTGTGTGGTTCCCCTCTGTTTCGCTGTCAGAAACTTCTGGTCCTTACAGTTAAAACTCTGATTTTTTGGGCAAAAAGAACGGACTCCCTTCAAAACCAACTTCTAAAAGCTAAGGAGGAGCTCTTGCTTGCCCAAAATGAGTTCCCTCGGCCGGAGGGAGTGAACAAGTTTATTAATCTTAAAAATAAGATTAAGCACCTTAATGCGAGCCTTGAATGCTTCTGGGCCCAATGAGCTCATTCTAGATGGCTTGCTTTAGGAGATAGTAACACTAGTTTTTTCATGGCTTCGACTAAAGAAAGAAGAACTAAAAACCATATTTGGCATGTTAAAAATCACCAGGGGGATTTAGTGATTGATGAGCCGGAGATTAAACAAGTCTTTCTTAATCGTTTTATATCTCTTTTTTCGGCATCCAGTTCATCTAATTCTTATCCTATCTTGGATTTTATTACCAAGAAACTTTCGAACCATAATTGTTGGATCCTCTCGGCCATCAAGGATTCAATCTATGATTCAATCTATGTGGTTGTCTTTTCTTTCCTAAGGTATGGATTTATGCTTAATCCAGTTCATCTAATTCTTATCCTATCTGGGACCCCTCAAAGCCCTTGGTTTTGATGGAATTCCCACCATTTTCTTTCAAAAAAATTGGGAGCTCATCAAGGATTCAATCTATGAGGTTGTCTTTTCTTTCCTAAGGTCTGGATTTATGCTTAAAGAAACAAATAGGACTCTCATTTTATTGCTTCCGAAATCTGCTGCTCCTGAAAATGTTAATGATTACAGACCTCTTAGTTTAACTAATGTGTTGTACCGGATCATTGCTAAGACCCTGGCGAATAGAATGAAAAAAGTGTTACCTCATATCATTTCTTGGAATCAAACTGGTTTCATGGCAGGGAGGAATATTGCTGATAATGTGTGCATTGCTCATGACTGTGTTCATTTCATCAACAACTTCACCAGTAATGTTACTCCTGCATATGGATGTCTCAAACTTGACATGTCTAAGGCCTTTGATAGTATTAGTTGGGACTTCCTCTTGCATGTTCTCACTAAATTCGGTTTTCCATCGCATTTCATTTCGCTTATCATGAGTCGTGTTACTACTGTTTCTTACTCAGTGCTTGTTAACGGTTCCCATTCTGAGTTTTTTACTCCTAGATGTGGCCTCAGACAGGGGGATCCTTTATCCCCTTTCTTGTTCATTTTGTGTGCTGAGGCTTTGTCTGCATCTCTGTACAATTCAACTGCTAATGGATCTTTAGAGGGCATTACGCATTCTGAACATGGCACTAATCTCACCCACCTGCAATTTTCATATGACACATTGTTTTTTTTTTAAGTAAAGCATGACACAAGGCATACCTTAAAATCTTTGCTTGACTCTTATTGTTTGCAATCGGGACAATTGCTTAATTTTGACAAAAACTCTCTTAAAGTGAGTCCAAATTGCGATGAGTTTGTCAAAGAGTCCCTTTACTACCAACTTGGGGTCAATGCAAATTATAGTGTGGATAAGTATTTAGGTCTCAAGTTAGCTGTTGGCAAAAATGAAAATGACTTTTACAAATCCTCTATTGAAAAGCTTGAAAATTGTTGTGCTGGTTGGAAAGGAAAATTATTGAATAAAGCTGGAAGACTAACTTTAATCAAATATGTTCTTAATGGTCAGCTAGTTTACCCTTTTTGAGTTTTTCTTTTCCCAAGTTCAGTTATTAGTAAGACTAGATCTATTTTGGCAATTTTTTTTTGGAAAGGGGAATCAAACTCCAGAGGCATGCATAGGGTGGGTTGGTTCAAACTTTGTCTTCCACATGATAAGGGGGGTTTAGGAATCAAAGATCCTGGTTTGTTTAACAAAAGCTTAATAGCTAAACAAACCTGTAAACTCATTTCAAACCCTACTTATCCTTTTTCCTCTTTCCTCCTCTCCAGATACTGTAAGCGATAATCAATTATTCATCGAAAGAGTTTCTCTAGTCCTTCTTCTTGGGGATGGAGGAGTCTTTTGATAAATCTGTTTTCGGAGTTATTTTATGCCTTTTATTTCTACGTTTTGCGTGCTTATAATGGAGAATTTGTCGTCTTTTGAGTAAATTGAGCGTAAATGTGAAAATATGAGTTCATATGCAATACTTGTTCAATCCGGGCGTTTCTTTAGATTTTTGAGCTTTTATTGTGATATGATCGCGGGTTGTGTTTTCGTGTTGTGATTCGCAGGAAAACAGGGCTTGGAGGATCGTGCGGGATATGGAAGCGAACTTCGGAAACAAGGAACTCAAAGGCAAGTCAAAAGGAAGGATAAAGTCAAAGGAAATCAAAGGAAAGTCAATGGAAGAAGGAAGGAAGAGAAAAGTCAAAGGAAGGGAGAAGAAAGTCAAAGAAAGAGGGCTGGACACAGAAGTCTTCGTGCGAAGACATTTGTCTTCGTGCGAAGACAAATACTTAGCCAAAATTCAGCTCGGCAAAATTCTCTTCTCAAACATGCTCTCAGTATCTCTCTGAGAAGACCTTCGCACGAAGAGCAGAAGTCTTCGTACGAAGACTCTTCGTGCGAAGACAACTGTCTTCGTGCGAAGAGATCGCTGGACAGTGCAGTTTTTTTGGGGCTTTTTCGTATTTTATCCAAACTTTGTAATTAGCTTATGGAAACATATTTAAGGCTTTTAGGTCGACTTTTTCAGTAGTTTTTGGAGATTAGAGACATCTTTGGAGATCAAGAAGCCTTTGGGAGAGCTTAGGAGCTTTTGGATCATTCGTTTGGATTCTAAACTCTCGTTTTTCTTGATTTTTATGTTTAAACTCATTATAATCGTCGTTTTGATTATGAATATGAGTAGCTAAGCACTCTTTGCTGGGAATTCTCGTTTGGTGTAGCTAGGGCTTGATCTAAAGTTGATGTTTTGATGATTGTAATGCATGCTTTAGCTTAATCTCACGTGTTTATGCACTATTATGGATTACTTACGTTCTTAATCATATTATCTTTGCGAGTAGCTAACGTAGAGGTAAATTCAATTAGTTTTCACGCGGTAACTCCGTGAGAATTAGTCGGTACATTAACTAATCCACCTAGTCGTATCAATGTTTGGTAACTCGGCATCGTTAACTAGGATCGTTAAAGTAGAATCATGGACTTAATGCATACTTAAACCTAAATTAGGCTTGGTAACTCGGTTTGGTTTAGTCTAAGTATAGTGGACTTGCTTGGTAACTCGGTAAGTTTAACGTTGCTTGGTTAATAGTGAATAACACGTGGATGTTTTACAAATCAAAATATAAATTTAGATCAACCTAGTGAACCTAGAGAATTCCCGGTATTTTTCCCTTATTTGATAAAAACCCAAAATTCATTCTTTATTAATCGTGAACTATTTCACTTGGTTAATTGAGAATATTGCATTTAATTTCGTAGAATTAGATAAAAACACAACTTGCGACTTGCCCACATAAGGTTTAGAATAGTAATTAATTTAAACAAAGTCCCTTGGGTTCGACAACCCGGATTTCCGGTTTATTACTACACACGACAACTGTGCACTTGCAGTTAGAGCGTGTCAAGTTTTTGGCGCCGTTGCCGGGGACTTCGGCTAAATTAGTTATAATTCCTAGCCTTAGGGATTTTAATTTATTGTTTATATCCGTTACTCACCTACGTTTTGCGTGTTTCGTGATTTCAGGTTGATTTACACGGTGCATGACCCGTTCTCGAGACGAGCCTTTGTATCCAACGTTTGAAGACCCGGAATCCTTATTAAAAGCACAGCGTAGAGACAAGAGGAATTCAAGCTCAGTAGTTATGGATGAAGAGACGAGAGCTGAGTTTGAGAGGATCCGCAAAGGTATGCAGGATGCGGAAGCAGCTAGAGCTGCAGCTGTAGAGGAGGCTGCACAAAGAGCCGCAGAAGCTGAGGAGGTGAGAGCTCAAATGGCTGAGATGCAGGCAAGGATGGATCGCATGGCTCCCCCAAATCCACCACCACGTCATGGTGTGGGGGCACAAGTGGCGAACATCGGTGGGAACAACAATGGGAATAATGGGGAAAACAACAGGCAGAACAATGCTGAGAATGAGGAACGCCCTATGGTAGATTATTTCAGGACTACTCCAGCATGTTATCAGCCTACCATTGTCAGGCCACAGATCAATGCCCAACACTTCGAGTTGCGCCAACATATGATCAATATGGTTCGTGATGAGTGCGCATTCAACGGAGCTCCAGGAGATGATCCCAATCATCATCTGCTGGTATTTGAGCAAATCACATCAACCCTGCACGACCAAAGAGTTCCAGATGAAACAGTTAAGCTATTACTATTTCCATTCTCCTTATCTGGAAAAGCCAAGAAGTGGCTTATGGAGCTGCCAGCTGGTAGCATAGTGACATGGGCAGACTGTTGTCATGAGTTTCTGAGGAAGTATTTGCCACCATCCAGAGTCGCTCAGCAGATGGCGGAGATTGCAAAATTCACTCAGGATGAAGACAGTTCGTTGGGAGATGCATGGAGGAAGTTCAGCCAAATTCTCCGTAGATGTCCGAATCATGGAGAGCCATGGCACAAGCTCTTCCATTATTTTTACACTGCATTAGACAAGGAGACAGCTGACCAGTTAGATATGCTAGCTGGAGGTAATTTTATGGGACTTGGAGCACAGCGAGCTCAAGATCTGCTGAACAACGCGTCAAAGAGAGAGACTACACGATCTGAAACGCGTAGGTACTCCAAACCGGGGGATACATCCTTAGTCAACAAAATTGAATCGATGGAACAAAAGCTGGAATCCATGACTTCAGCATTTCACGGTATGCACCCTCCAACACAGAAGCCCATGGGTGAATTACTAGCAGATGAAAGCCAGGGATATGATAACAGTGTCGAAGATGTGAATTTTATGCGACAGCAGCAATGGCCTAACACCTATCATCCCAACAATCGTAATCATCCCAACTTCAGCTATGCCAATCCGAACAGTGGATTATATGCACCCGGTCAGAGACCCAACGTTCCATATCAAGCGCAAAGGCAAGCTCCACAACAGCAGGCTCCACAAAAAGAAGAACAAGAGACGAATGCTCTATTGAGAAAGCTCCTAGCTAATCAAGACAGGATGGAGAGCACGATTGTCTCAATACAAGCCACAATGAAAAGCCACGAGACTCAGATTGGGCAGATCGCCAATCAAAATATCAAGCTTCCACCAGGTATGCTTCCGGCAAATACCATCACTCCTAATGAGCAGCTAAATGCCATCACAACTCGCAGTGACATCACTACCGAGGATCCTCCATATCCTAGCCACGCACGAGCTGAGGCGACTAAGGCCACTGAGAAAGCTTTGGATGAAGAGATTCCCGTGCCTACCGTGAGTCCCCAATCAAAGGACATGGTGAGGAAGTCGGATGAGAAAAAGAAGCCTAGGGAGGAATACAGTGTGCGAGTACCATACCCGCAAAGATTTAAGAGCCAAGAGGATGCCAAGCATTTCAAAAAGTTTGTGGATATCTTCAGGAAACTGCACATTAATATACCTTTTGTAGAGGCCATCTCACAAATGCCGAAATATGCCAAATTTCTCAAGGACCTCCTTTCTAATCGGAGGCGCATGGATGACTTTGAAACCGTAACTCTGAATGAGGAGTGTAGCGCAGTTGTGCAAAAAGCGCTACCAAAGAAGATGAAAGATCCGGGCGGTTTCATCATTCCTGTTACATTGGGAGACGCATTTCATGGGAGGGCATTATGTGACCTTGGTGCAAGTATTAATTTGATGCCCACGTCGGTTTTTGAGCAACTTGGTGTGGGAGATCCTAAGCCTACCAGGATGTGCTTGCAGATGGCTGACCGCACAATAAAACGCCCCAGGGGTGTTTTAGAGGATGTATTAGTGAGAGTTGAAGGACTCATCTTCCCAGCGGATTTTGTGATCTTAGACATGGAGGCCGACGATGATGTTCCTCTCATTTTGGGCCGTCCATTCCTGGCCACTGGGAGAACTATCATTGATGTGGCCAATGGGGAGCTAACTATGCAGATCAACGATGAGAAGGTGGCCTTCAATGTATTTGAGGCTATGAAGTTTCCCGCATACGCGGTGAGTGAGCAGTGCTTTGGGGTGGAGGCATACACGCTGGACGAGGAGGACGATATTTTGTTGGAGCAACTATATGAGGAGCTTGCTCTATTTGATTCCAGCGAGAAAGAGCAAGCCTTAGATGTTCATTGGCGCCCACCATTACCCCTCTTTAATGAGGGAAGCAGGAAGATTCTTACTCCTTCTCTTATTACTGCTCCTGTTTTAGAATTAAAGCCTTTACCTGTTCATTTGAAATATTTATACTTGGGATCTAATGATACTCTACCTGTGATTGTATCTGCATGTTTGGACAGGGAACAGGAGGAGCAGCTTCTCGAGGTACTACAGAAGAGGAAAGCAGCTATGGGATGGACCATAGCAGATATTAAGGGGATCAGCCCCACAGTTTGCCAGCATAAGATCAGGCTCATGGAAGACAAGAAGCCGGTAGTTCAATTTCAGCGCCGCCTCAACCCTCACATGCAGGAGGTGGTGAAGAAAGAAGTGCTTAAATGGTTGGAAGCAGGTATCATCTATCCGATTTCCGACAGCACGTGGACTAGCCCGGTACAATGTGTTCCCAAGAAGGGAGGTATAACTGTGGTGGAAGGGGAAAAAGGTGATCAAATTGCCACACGTACCGTTACTGGGTGGAGAGTTTGCATGGATTACCGCAAACTCAATGATGCTACTTTGAAGGATCACTTTCCCCTCCCATTTGTGGACCAGATGCTTGATCGGCTAGCTCACCATTCACACTACTGCTTCTTGGATGGATATTCTGGGTATAATCAGATAGCGATTGAGCCAGCTGACCAGGAGAAGACGACATTTACTTGTCCATATGGGACTTTTGCATTCAGACGCATGCCCTTCGGGCTATGCAATGCCCCAGCTACGTTTCAGAGGTGTATGATGTCTATCTTCTCAGACATGATGGAGCAGAATTTTGAAGTCTTCATGGATGATTTTTCGCTTTATGGTGATGGGTTCGAAGACTGTCTCCAGCAGCTAGCTCGGGTACTGGACAGATGTATTGACACCAACCTAGTGCTCAACTGGGAGAAGTGCCATTTCATGGTGACCGAGGGAATAGTATTGGGGCACAAGATTTCCAGTAAAGGTTTAGAGGTAGACCGGGCGAAGATTGAGGTGATTGAGAAGCTTCCTTACCCTACGTCTGTCAAAGGGGTGCGAAGTTTCTTGGGACATGCAGGTTTCTATCGGCGCTTCATTAAGGACTTTTCGAAAATCACAAAGCCTTTATCTGGTTTGCTTGAGAAAGATGCCGTGTTTGATTTCAATGAAGACTGCAAGACAGCTTTTGATTTGCTCAAGAAAAAGCTGATTAGTTCTCCCATTATAGCTACTCCAGACTGGACCCTACCGTTTGAACTTATGTGTGATGCCAGCGACAATGCGGTGGGAGCAGTGCTGGGACAGCGGAAAGACAAGGTAGCTCATGTAATTTACTATGCTAGTCGTACTCTTAATACTGCACAGGTTAATTATGCCACCACGGAGAAAGAGATGTTGGCTATTATCTTCGCATTGGACAAGTTTCGTCCATACCTTGTGGGTTCTCAGGTGACTATTTTCACGGACCATGCAGCCCTCAAATATCTTCTTGCAAAGAAGGATGCGAAGCCTAGATTGATCCGATGGGTGTTACTAATGCAAGAGTTTGACATAGTGATAAAGGACAAAAAGGGTGTAGAGAACGTTGTTGCAGACCATTTGTCACGACTGGATAACGAAAAACAAGAAGATGTGCCGATTAGAGAAGATTTTCCAGATGAACAACTTATGGTAGTGGTAGCAGCTGTGCCTTGGTTTGCGGATTTGGCAAATTTCAAGGCGCTCAAAATTGTCCCAAAAGACATGACGTTCCATCAGAAAAAGAAATTTTTCGCAGATGCACGACACTATTTCTGGGATGACCCTTATTTGTTTAGGTTGGGAGCTGACAATGTGTTGAGAAGATGCGTAGCTGAGCCAGACACTTTGGACATTCTTAGACACTGCCACGAATTGAATTGCGGAGGACATTTTTGCAAAACGCGTACTGTGGCAAAGGTATTGCAAAGTGGATTTTACTGGCCTTCTCTACATAAAGATGCTCATCTATTTGTACAACAATGTGATCGATGTCAGAGAACCGGCAATATCTCCAACCGAAACGAGATGCCTAAAAATTTCGTGTTGGAAGTAGAGCCCTTTGATGTCTGGGGCATCGATTTCATGGGACCATTCCCGTCTTCACTTGGCAATCTTTATATACTGTTGGCTGTGGATTATGTGACCAAGTGGGTGGAGGAAATGGCGTGCCCCAAAAACGATGGAGCTACTGTAGAGAGATTCGTGCGGAAGAGCATTTTTACACGGTTTGGAACTCCCAGAGCCATAATCAGTGATGAAGGATCGCATTTCGTGAATAAAGTCTTTGCCAATGTCTTGAGCAAATATGGGGTAAAGACGCATAAGATATCACTGGCCTATCATCCGCAGTCGAATGGGCAAGCAGAAGTTTCTAACCGAGAGATAAAAGGAATTCTGGAGAAGACAGTCAACCCGGGACGCAAGGATTGGTCTCTGCACTTAGATGATAGCTTATGGGCGTATAGGACTGCTTACAAGACTCCTTTAGACATGTCTCTCTACCAGTTAGTATTTGGGAAGTCATGTCATCTTCTGGTGGAACTTGAGCACAAGGCATTCTGGGCTTTGAAGAAGATCAATTTGGACGCTAAGCTCTCAGGTGAGCTACGAAAGCAAGCGCTACTTGAACTTGAAGAATTTCGATTGATGGCGTATGAAAGTGCGAAAATCTATAAGGAGAGGACAAAACTATGGCACGACAGGCACATCATCCCGAGAGACTTCAAGGTAGGACAGAAAGTATTGATCTTCAATGCCAGACTAAAGCTGTTTCCAGGGAAATTGAAATCTAGGTGGAGTGGTCCCTACACGATTACTGCAGTTTATCCATGGGGATCTCTAGAGGTAGAGGATGCAAATGGGAACAAGTTTAAGGTGAATGGCCAAAGAGCGAAACCGTACGTGGACGGGAATTTCATTGGAGTCATTGAATGGCTTCATGCAACTCCCGCAACTTGAGAAGTCTCTGAGGTAACTGGGTCGGGCCGTCGACCTTAAATTACAAAGCGCTTGTTGGGAGGCAACCCAACCTATTTATTGCTTTAGGATAGATTTTAATACTGTTTTGTAATTTTTATTCGGTTTGATTTTATTGAGAGATGCGAGAGAGTGGATTTAATATTTCCAATGAGTATGTGCAGGAATACGAGGTGAAAGGCCTATTTCGGATCCCCCTTCTTGATGCGCGCGTGCGAAACAGAGTAAAAAGTCCAGATTTGCAGCTAAATACGCGTATCGGGATCCGAAGTGAAGGAATTGAAGATAGAAGCCATTTCTGCACCTATTCAACACACGCACCTGGGGAAGATCATGTTCCCGGACTCCCCGTCTTGATTTGCGCAAGAATTTAATTAGTGAACGGAGAAAGCTAGCACGCCGGCACGGATTACGAGGTGAAATTTTGAAGGACAGACTGAAATGAGGATTGAATAGTGCCAACGTGTGGGGGTGGTCGAGAGCTTTCTGTAGACAGGTGGATCGCGCAAATCGGAGTCCGGATGAAGAAGTTACGCCAAAAAGGATGTTTTAGCGAGTAAAACGAGGCCAAAAGCATCCGGAAATGCAAAACGTGCCTTGGAACGCGTGAAATTGACAAATAGAATATTCCCCGGATTTTGGGAGTGTTTTAAGGTAAAAAGGGAGTCTCGAGGTCGAGGAGATCCTTCGGAAAGCAAAGGCACGATCGGATACGCGAAAATTTGACGAAAAGGATGTTTTTGGCAAGCTCCAGCATTGTCTTCGTATGAAGACAATTGTCTTCGTAGGAAGACATTATACTTAGAAAACTTTCGAAGCTCTGAATTGTCTTCTCAAAACCACTTGCAGTATCTATGTGAGAAGATCTTCGTGCGAAGACAAATTGTCTTCGTACGAAGACTCTTCGCACGAAGAGAACTGTCTTCGCACGAAGACAGCGGGCGGAATGACAGTTTAGTCCACGCACGGACAAAGGCTTGAAGCTACTTCTTAAGGGCAAAGTGGACATTTTGCACGGGCTGGAGCTTCATCACCTGCTGGGCATCGATCTCTTCTCCTCATTCTCCATCTTCAAACCAGCAGCTTCTCCTCCATAGCCGCGCGACAGCCACACCACCTCCACCCTTGATTCTTCACCAAAATCAGCAACCCACCTAGGGTTTTGCTCGCAATTCAGAGGAGAACACAGATTGAGGGGTGGTTTTGAGAGAGGGTGCGAGACAAGAGAGAAATCAGAGGAGGAAGGAGCTAGGGTTTTGAAGAAGAATTGAGAAGTTGGACAAGTTGGAGCTTGAATCAGCTGAAGGACGAGAAGAAAACGCTAACGGGGACGACACAAGGAGTACGGAGCATCAAACAATTCAAGGTTTCGACAAATTTTTCCGGCGACATCAAAATCAGTCCGGGTTGGTCAAATTTTGAAATTTTTGCGTCCGTAAGACTTGCTCCGGACGCGTAGGTACAATCTAAACTCTGTATTTCAATATTCGAGTCCTAGGCACATTGAGTAAAAGCCCAATTGTTATTTGTTAAGCTTAGTAGCGTATTTGGGGGCGATTGCGGAAAGTCCTAGGAATTATTTGCTTACGTGCCTACGTGTTTCATTCAAGTACACACTTCTTGTCACGTGCACAAATAGTTGAATTTCTCGTTTACTTGAACTTGCATTCTAAATGGCGGGTGGAAAGAAACGGAAGACGGGAGAGGGTTCTTCGCAAGAAGCATCGGGGTCGGGCGATCCTCAATTAGAGATACCGCCTACTCCCCAATATGCTATCTTTAATGCCCCTTTTCCGGCTAAACCGGGCATTGTAGGCCGACGAACGGCTAAAGCTAATTTGAAAGAGAGTAGTATTGGGCCCGGATATTATGATAGCTACCGTTTCGTCCCTTACGAGGCCCATATAGACTCTCGCAAAGATACCTATTTGACCAAGAACGGGCAGCCCGAAAAGGCATTTCCATTGCACGAGGACATGCCTCAAGCAATCAAGGAAATTTTTGAGCGCGAGAAGCTTGCCAATTGGTTTAAGCTAGTAGGGCCGTCTAGTTCGCATATTGCGCGAGAGTTTTTGTTCAATTTGCGTTATGCAAAGGATGGTGAGAGCCAAGACCCTCGTCTTGTGTACTGTCGGAACAATTGGATAGTCTTCACGCCAGAGACTATCGCATTGGCCATGGGTTTCCCCGCTTTCAGAGAGGGTTGTGGGTTAGAGACTGTTCTTCGTAGTGAGAACCTTTGGTCTCGTTTAAATGCTTTTTGCTTTGCGAAGGGGGTTGATCCATGGGACAGGAAAGGGGAGGTGATTCAGTGGAAGGCCGAAAAGAGGTTTTATAGGCCGGAGGCAAAGTGGTGCTGTGAAGTGTTAGAGAACTGGGTTTTGGGAATCACACGAAACCCTAGTTACACTTTCCGCCTATCGGTCTGGGCTCTATGTCTTTACACCGGGGTTAGAATCAATATCCCCAAACTGATTTGGGAAAATTGTCTTGAGAGGGTGTCGAGGACGAACAAATTGGGTCCAGGTCATACTTGCTTGCTTACTCACCTAGCCAAAACTGCCGAAGTAGTCATAGGGAGAGATATGGATTTGAAACCGTTTACTGCTAGGAAGTGGCATAGGTTTGATGAGACAGCGAGGAAGAAGGGCAAGGGTAGGAGGATGAACACCTCTAGGTTTGATAACCAGGTTGCTTATGACCACCTGCGAGAGGAGATGGCCCGGGATAGACTCGAGAGAAGACGCCAGTTTGCCCACACTCGGGACAATCAGGCGAAGCTGGGTGGATTAATCCAGATGGTGGGCCAGTGGGTTATACAGTCTAGTGGTCAGGCGGCGGGGGAGTTTGTTCCACCGGTCCCGACGGCGGATCCGTGGTTCCAGGAGGATGAATTTGAGTATCCGGTTCCGCCGAGTGAGGATGAGGAAGAAGAAGATGATGAGGAAGAAGATGATGAGGATGAGGAAGATGACGAGTAGTGGAGTGTGCCCTCGTGCTAGAATTGTTGAGTCCTCGTGTTATCGTTGAGGACAACGATGCATTCTAGTGTGGGGGTGGTTGAGTCCTTTTTACTAGTCAATGTTGTGTCTTTGCATCGCCCGTGTCAGCATGTAGTTAGAGATTTTTGGTTATGTCCTTATTTTTCTTTTTATTATTCATCTTTTTGCGTGCACGTTTTGGTATTTTTGAGTCAACCCACCGTTATTGAGTCGTTAGTCGAGTTGGCCGTGCATATAGTATAGGTATATAAAAAAAAAAAAAAAAAAAAAAAACTAAAAATGTGAAAACACCAAAAAAATTAAAAATTTGAGAAAGGGCAATCGAAAGAAGCTGAAAATTCGGTAAAATCGAGAAGTGTGAGACTTTTAGGCATAGGGCGTGAATTGCGATCAAGAGTGACAATGTGAGTTTCCCTTAGTAAGTATAGAGAAAGTTTCTCTACGGGAATGCGTGCCTATTTTACACACGAACTTAATTCTTTCAAATCTAAAGTGTGTGCCTAATTTTCTTACAAGAGTTGAGCTAGGTGTGAGCTAAACAAGCCGAACGTTCTTGTGTACGTCTTAGGTAGTCGCCAACCCGCCTCGTAGTGGCACACAGAACAGCTGTGCGAGGTGTGTATTAGAGCACTCACTGCTTATAGAACTTACCTTGTAGGACCACTAGTAAACCCGGATTTGAACCATGGATTCTTTGACAACCTTTGGACTTAGGGTGACGATTCTTGGCCTTCAGCATTGATTGGTTAGAATCACCGCTTTAGTGCGTCACGAGGGTGTTGTAGTTGAGGGGGTTCGATGAGGGAGTACTTCATGCTATATTTGTGTGAGTCTTGCATATCGCATGCACTTCATGTGTGATCTTTGAGGGAATGCGAGGGTGAGTGAGAGTAGGCTTGCGCACTTCGGTGTGGCGGTGTTCCATGGCATTACAACATGGACACAAGTGAGGAGAGCCGTGAGTGTGTACCATCTAATACACACAAAACTTGGGTTGGGGGAATTTAATAGGTGGATCGTGCTAGGTACCGGATCTTACTCATCGTGGTGTAGGAGGTTTGGTTGGATTAGGCACGAGACAGACATTTGATTGACTACTTGAGAGGGGACAGGATTACATTCGAGTGTGGGGGTGTCGACATTTGACTTCGGACATCGAGATTGCGCTTGCGACGACTCCATCCCCACACGTGCTCTATTATGTTAGCGGCCTTGTTGGTTACACCGAGGATTTCATTGAGATAGGGAGAGACATTGATTTGTGATTTATACGTGTTGCTTTGGATATTGTCTCTCCTTACGATTATATGTTAGCTTGGCACTTGGAAGACCACTCGAGACAGATATTGAAGAAATTGTGCAGGATTTTGAGAGATTAAAAAAAAAAAAAAAAAGAAAAAAAAAATCAGAAAAAAAAAGAAAAGAGAGAAAAAAAGGAGAGATGAATAAAGGAAGAATGAAAAGTTTGTGGAAGAACGAGTGGAGAAGCGACTAGTTCACGAACGGGAAATTTTGGCTTATACATCATCCATGACAATAGCCGCGGAGATCGTAATTGTACCGGGGTGTGAGGGGATCGAGGGCCGGAGATGGTGAGTTTCGGGCTTGGTTTCTATCATTGTTGTGAGGGTGTGTGAGCTATGGCAGTTGTGAGAATGTGACGCTTTAGGACTTGTATTTGATTCTTATCCTATTTGTCCCTAAAGCCTCATCATTCTAAACCCGTTAGCGGATTAGGAGCTCGGACCTTGAACGTGGCTTAGCCTAGCGTAGCCTTTTATTTTGTGGCACACATGAAAAGGTATTGCATTCTTATACTTAGTAAAGTTAGGTTCTCTATACTAGCTAGGGGGAATTCATGTTGACGAATTTGATTTCGAATCATTCCTTGCGTCTAGATTTCTCATCGCTTCGTGTGAATCGGTTTAGGCTAATGGAGATTGCCCAATCTCACAAAAGAAAAAGAAAATTTGTTATTTCAATACTTGCATTGTGAATATTGCATTTGCATATAGGTGCATTGTGTATAATCGAGTCGTGTCGACTAGTAGGAAGGATGGTTGGTGAATGGTTCTACTCGGATTAGTATGCAAGTGTTCATGGTTTTGTATGAAATGTGAGGTGAAAGTATGCAATTGGCGTAGGGAAGTTATGCAATGAGTAATAAGGTGAGTATGCAAAGTTGGATGAATTGCGGGAAAGCAAGAGAAAAGTTTTGACTTGAGAGAAATGGAATTGACTTGAGAGATTTGCTCGGGACGAGCAAAAGGTAGTGTGGGGGTAGTTGATAACTCCGTTTTCGGAGTTATTTTATGCCTTTTATTTCTGCGTTTTGCGTGCTTATAATGGAGAATTTGTCGTCTTTTGAGTAAATTGAGCGTAAATGTGAAAATATGAGTTCATATGCAATACTTGTTAAATCCGGGCGTTTCTTTAGATTTTTGAGCTTTTATTGTGATATGATCGCGGGTTGTGTTTTCGTGTTGTGATTCGCAGGAAAACAGGGCTTGGAGGATCGTGCGGGATATGGAAGCGAACTTCGGAAACAAGGAACTCAAAGGCAAGTCAAAAGGAAGGATAAAGTCAAAGGAAATCAAAGGAAAGTCAATGGAAGAAGGAAGGAAGAGAAAAGTCAAAGGAAGGGAGAAGAAAGTCAAAGAAAGAGGGCTGGACACAGAAGTCTTCGTGCGAAGACATTTGTCTTCGTGCGAAGACAAATACTTAGCCAAAATTCAGCTCGGCAAAATTCTCTTCTCAAACATGCTCTCAGTATCTCTCTGAGAAGACCTTCGCACGAAGAGCAGAAGTCTTCGTACGAAGACTCTTCGTGCGAAGACAACTGTCTTCGTGCGAAGAGATCGCTGGACAGTGCAGTTTTTTTGGGGCTTTTTCGTATTTTATCCAAACTTTGTAATTAGCTTATGGAAACATATTTAAGGCTTTTAGGTCGACTTTTTCAGTAGTTTTTGGAGATTAGAGACATCTTTGGAGATCAAGAAGCCTTTGGGAGAGCTTAGGAGCTTTTGGATCATTCGTTTGGATTCTAAACTCTCGTTTTTCTTGATTTTTATGTTTAAACTCATTATAATCGTCGTTTTGATTATGAATATGAGTAGCTAAGCACTCTTTGCTGGGAATTCTCGTTTGGTGTAGCTAGGGTTTGATCTAAAGTTGATGTTTTGATGATTGTAATGCATGCTTTAGCTTAATCTCACGTGTTTATGCACTATTATGGATTACTTACGTTCTTAATCATATTATCTTTGCGAGTAGCTAACGTAGAGGTAAATTCAATTAGTTTTCACGCGGTAACTCCGTGAGAATTAGTCGGTACATTAACTAATCCACCTAGTCGTATCAATGTTTGGTAACTCGGCATCGTTAACTAGGATCGTTAAAGTAGAATCATGGACTTAATGCATACTTAAACCTAAATTAGGCTTGGTAACTCGGTTTGGTTTAGTCTAAGTATAGTGGACTTGCTTGGTAACTCGGTAAGTTTAACGTTGCTTGGTTAATAGTGAATAACACGTGGATGTTTTACAAATCAAAATATAAATTTAGATCAACCTAGTGAACCTAGAGAATTCCCGGTATTTTTCCCTTATTTGATAAAAACCCAAAATTCATTCTTTATTAATCGTGAACTATTTCACTTGGTTAATTGAGAATATTGCATTTAATTTCGTAGAATTAGATAAAAACACAACTTGCGACTTGCCCACATAAGGTTTAGAATAGTAATTAATTTAAACAAAGTCCCTTGGGTTCGACAACCCGGATTTCCGGTTTATTACTACACACGACAACTGTGCACTTGCAGTTAGAGCGTGTCATCTTTGCAGGATGAGACAAGAGGTGGCTAGAGATCTTTGTTGGGAAGTTGGAAGGGGGGAGAATGTTGTTTTGAGGGTGGATAAGTGGAAGCATGATATTCCCCCTGCTTCATTTGATTGGCATCTTGCTGACAAGGGATGCATTGGGGATCAAGTTAGAAAGGTGTCTGATCTTATGATACCAAATAAATTGAGGTAGGATAGGCGGATTTTTTTTTTGGCTCTTTTCCCCAGATGGATGGCAAATAAAATTGTTAACTATTACTTGCCAAATTATCCCACTGCTGACAAGGTCTTCTGGGAGCCATCTGCGTCAAATCAGCTCAAGTCCATTATTTTTTATGAAAACCTTCTTAAACGATCTTTCCTTTCTGATCTCTCCAAGAAAAATCTCAATAATGTGATTGCTGTTGACTTCTCATTCCCTTGGAAAGATTTCTGGAAAATAAAGCTCCCTCACAAAATTCAACTTTTTCTTTGGCAAAACATTATGAACATATTGCCCACCAAAGATAGACTTCAGTCTTTTGGCTTCTCCTTAAACTCTAATTGCCCCTTCTGTGAGTCTTTTTCTGAGTCTGCATATCATTTATTTTTTGATTGTCATATTACTAAAGATGTTTGGGGTTTGGAGCCTAAAATTTGTGCTTTTCTTCGTGTCTCTTCTACTAAGGACCTTTTCTTATCTCTTATCCATTGTCAAAATATCCAACTCATCGCCTGAGTCACGGCTGTGTTGTGGGAAACTTGGAAGTTGAGAAATAAGGTGATCTTCAATGCCACATTTCTGCATGATCAGGGGGAAGTTACCTCTCGAAGAAATCTGTTTATTTCTCATCTTCATGCTAAAGCTAAAATTTGTGCGACTGATCTTCATGATCTCTTGAGCTCCATGTCCAAATCTGCCTCCTTTCACAGACAGGAATGTTTGAATTCAGAGATGCAGGTTTGGGGAGGGCCTTGCTGCAGAAGAAATGTTATAATTCAGACTAAGTTCCACAAAACAAGGAAAAGTAAGACATCTGGTTGGAGCATTTCTGATGGTAACAGGGTTATCATAGAAATGGAGGGGCAATCTACTCTCATCAGCCATTTTGCCACTCTTCAGGCCATCATTGAAGCGATGCTGTGGTTATCTTATAACAACTATAAGCAGCTTCGTATCATTTTGTCTAATGCTTTTCTTTTCAACTGCATGCAGAAGAAGGAAATTTGGAAGCCAGGAACAAGTCAGTTGATAAATGAGATTTTCAGGATGGATTCCAAGTTCTGTTGCTGTTCTATTTCTCTTGCGTAGTTGGGTGCCATGTGTTTGGCATTGTTTTGGTTTTTTCTTCTTTTTAGTTATGTTTTTGGCGCAGTCTTCGTCGGTGGGTAGGGTGTGTTTTCGATGTAGCTTGCGGGTAGCTTTGTTTTGTTGTTTGTCTGCCCCAGTGGGGAGGTTGGCTTCTGTGTTTTGTTTTGAGATCGAACTCTGTATCTGGTTGTTGATCTATGCTATGTTCTCCTTTTTTGCCAAAAAAAATGAAGGTGGGTGTGTGAAGAGGTTGGTTTCACAGTTTTGGGGGGGGGGGGGGGGGGGGGGGGGGGGACGTAGTTGTAGTTTCTCTAAAGTAAGGGAAATAATTAGAATTTAGTGTTTTACTCAACTTCCTTAGAATTGCACTATTCTCCAATAACCTTTAAAGTATTCAAGATGATTCCCACAACTTTCAGTAGTCACCGGTTTGACCAAATTTCAGCATGAAAACTTAATTTTGATATTGACATATTTGCTCTACTATTCTTGGTAATTATAAAATTACCTCACAACAATCTAAATTCACTTTCAAATAATTGTAAAACATTTCTTATGGTAAATTGTAAAACATTTCTTATTATTACCACCATACCAAGCTAGCAGAATAGGACAAAAGGGTGCTTGAGTGTCACGTAATATTCCGTCAAATGAGTGCTGAATGTCTTTGTTCAAAAGTCTGGATAGCGAAATGGAAGCGAGATGAAATTAATCCAATTACCAGGGCGGCCACTGTCATTACATAAAGGAAAGATCCAGAAGTCTCACGAAGCTAAGATTGATGCGGATCCAACCACCGTCTTGGATGATTCTTGTATCTTACGGTTTACCTCAAGTTTGTCGAAAATTCCGGATTCCTTCTCCTTTTCGTTCGCGCTCCTCATTCCTATATAAACCCATACACCCTCATTCAATTTCCATCAAACAATTCTCAGAATTGATACACCCAAAGCCCGAAGAAACCCTAAGCAAGCGATCGATCAGTTTCATCCTCGATTAGGTTTGATTTACCTAGTGATTTTGCGATTCAACGGAAGATGCAGATCTTCGTCAAAACCCTAACCGGCAAGACCATCACCCTCGAGGTCGAGAGCTCCGACACGATCGACAACGTCAAGGCCAAAATCCAGGACAAAGAAGGGATTCCCCCGGATCAGCAGAGGTTGATCTTCGCCGGGAAGCAATTGGAGGACGGACGGACTCTGGCGGATTACAACATACAGAAGGAATCTACTCTTCACCTTGTGCTTCGTCTCCGTGGAGGTATGCAGATCTTCGTCAAGACCTTGACCGGAAAGACCATCACTCTGGAGGTTGAGAGCTCCGATACCATTGACAATGTGAAGGCCAAGATACAAGACAAGGAGGGGATCCCACCTGATCAGCAGAGGTTGATTTTTGCTGGTAAGCAGCTTGAGGATGGCCGCACATTGGCGGATTATAATATTCAAAAGGAGTCCACATTACACCTGGTGCTGAGGTTGAGGGGTGGTATGCAGATCTTTGTTAAGACCTTGACTGGGAAGACCATCACTCTGGAGGTGGAGAGCTCGGATACGATAGATAATGTGAAGGCAAAGATCCAGGACAAAGAGGGGATTCCACCTGACCAGCAGAGGTTGATTTTCGCTGGTAAGCAGCTGGAGGACGGTCGCACTCTTGCAGATTATAACATACAGAAGGAATCGACCCTGCACCTTGTCCTGCGTCTGCGTGGTGGTGGTAACTTCTAAAAGCATTGATTCTGCTTGGTGGTTTGAGTCTTGATGTGTTTGAAGTGGTGGTTTTTAGTTATAAGTAACAATGAATCCTTTTTATTTTGTTTTTTGTTCTGTTTGTGATTTTTAAGACAGGGTACATCTGCCTTGATGATCAGTTAACAATGGGAATGTTTCTACCTCGGTTATCTTAAATAATAATAAAATTGTTGGATCTTGTTTGCTGTTACCTTTGTCTTTCTTAGTTTTCATTTGATTAGTTGAATATCTTTAGTTTGTGGCTATGATGAATGAAGGATCCTTAATCCGTGTATTTGGAACGAAAGCAGTTTTGGAAAGTAGCAACCTGCAATTGCATCACCATAATTTGATTCGGTGAATACGCATTCAATTGGAGAATAGTGAAGATAGAATATATTGAGACCACTGCTTGCCTCTAAATTTCATTTGTGGTCAAGCATTAATGTCTAAGAAGTATCTGTCCTACTGTTTAGGATGCACCACTGCTTGCATCTAAACTTCATTCGTGGTCATGTACTATTGTTTTAGGATGCACTTTGGTCTTATGGGCTTGTGTACGCTGTAGATGTACTAGGGACATTTGAGGGAAGGAGTCCCTTAATGAGGGTTGTTTAAAAATCGAGACAGTACAAAGTGAGCATTCATGTGATCCGTTCTCTTGATAGTTGAAATTAGGGGGATAATATTAGCCTTAGAGCTAGAGTTTGCAGAGCTCAATGTGTTGCTCTTTTAGTGCACCGAAAATTTTCTCCTAAAATACTGCATAGTGGGAGGAAGATACAGCTTATGTTACGGTAAAATCTTATATCCAATAGAGTCAAACTCTTGTGTAAATGTTGAACTTGGTTCTGTAGTTGTAGAATTGCTGGAATACCAGGTAGCCATTTATAGCCAATAAACTAAAGCTCGTTTGTAATTGTTGAGCTTGGTTCTGTAGTTATAGAATTGAAGTTGAAAGAGCGACTCAGATCAAGTGCTACATGAGTTTACTGTAATGTTACTTGGACTTGGGAAAGTACGTGTTGGAGATAATATATAAATCAAGTCATGCAGCATGAGAGACCCTATTCCCAGTGTCCAAGCTTCTGTCAAATTGCTCATTGGCCGGCACGAATATCTCGGGTTTCTAAGTGCATTGCTCATTGGAGAGTCTCGACCTTGCCTTCCCGCTGAAACGTTTGCTGTACTGGGTTGTGGGTGCACTGAGAATGAAGGAAAAAATTACACTTGGAGTAAAAGATGTTTAGGTAACGAACTATCCATAGATGAAACAAGTATAACATCAGATGGTTACCTCTGTTTCCAAGGCATGGATGAGGAAGAGTCACATAGCTGCAGCCTGCAGTAGTAATTGATTGACAAAACACAGTTATTGCAAGTTTGCACCGCCAGGGGTGATTTAATTTTAAACCCGGACTGTGAATGACTATGTATTTTCTGACACTCTCCGCACTGCTAGTTTATTGAGTTTATCGCCACCCCGTTGTGGTAAGTGGAGCACAAGTCAAATTCATACAGGGAAGATTACAAAAATGAACGGCGGTCTGAGCATCTACACATATATCTGTCGCATATAAGTAGTGACAGTCTATCTCTTTCTGCCTGCCTGCCTGTGTATCATAACTCAGGCGCTCCGACCTTGCATTTCAGCAACTTCTACTGATAGATACTTAGCAGGGATGCTACTATGCTATAGTATATTATTGTCTTTCTCAATTAGGTTTTGCCTGTCACAGTTGACTTGAGAGTGCATTTGAGTTTGGATAAAGGATGCAAGTTTCTTTATTGATAACTCCAGCCCCTCTGAACTGTCGACACGAAGTTCACCTTCTAGCTTTGTTAATGGTGGATCAGAACCTTATATGCTTTCTAGCTTTGTTAATGGTGGATCAGAACCTTATATGCTTAACATAGTTTGCTCCTGGCACGACAATGTTCTTATGGTTGTCAGGTTGTTTTTCTTCTCTTGATCAGCCCTGATCACTTGGCAAGTCATGTGGGAACTTCTGGTATAACTAGCCTGTTGCCGCCAGACTGATGCCACTTATGTGTCATGTGATCGCGTGTGATTGCTGATGTAGGTGGTGGAACTACTATTTTGGAGGAACCAAAGGATTTTGCTGGTATATTGTAATGCTCTAGGGTATATGAGCATCTCCAATGGAGATCTCAATTTTAAATTCTACCTGCAAGGTGTGGGAGCCAATTAGAACAAAGGATGGGAGAATCGGTTGTATTATGGTTTGGAGCGTTAACAATCTTTTAGTAACAATCTCAGTAACGTACCAAATAAATAAATATATCGAGGGCTTCCTGAGCTTCCGGACATATTTAAGCAGAAAGGCCATTTTCTCCCATTTCACGCGGGAAAGGAACATGATGTTTGACAAGGAAAAATAAATAAAAATAGATATCAGAGCCTGGTTTCGATCCAGGGACCTGAGGGTTATGGGCCCTCCACGCTTCCGCTGCGCCACTCTGATTTGTTGGGAGCAATTGGAAATTATATTGGGAGCAATTGGAAATTATATTATCTGTTTTGAAGTTGCAGATTCCTTGGGTATGTGGCTAAGAGTTTCAGATAAAATTTTGTTTTTTTTTTGTTTTTTTTCTCCTAAAAAACAAACTGTGATATATTAACTTTCCTCTTGATTACAAAACTTTCTATCTTCTTCAAACTGAAAATGAAACTTTGAAAGCTCACTATACTAGAGATTGCTTTTAAATCTAAACCGTATTAACTGACTGATCCGCTGCTTCGTTAGCATTTCTTGGAACCCAGATTACCTTCCATTCATTACCTTGCATTTGCCTCTGAATGTCTTCAATCAGAACTGCAACTTCCCATCTTTTAAGTTTTTTTTGTTTATACAATTGGCAAGAACTTGGCAAGCAACTTCAAACCCAAATACAAGATAGGCTTCTGTCATGCATCTTGGAGGTAGGCAGTCTAAGAGACAATTTCTGCACACAAAGCACTATTGCACTTGTCTGTTTCCCAACCCCAGTTTAATATAGCACATTCATAATCTCTTAGCACCATCCTAACCAGGCATCTCCATTTTCCTCACACCACGCAGCATCTGCATTGCACTTCAACTCATTTATGGGTGGTGGTTTCCAGTTTACATTCCACTGATTTTTAATTTTTGGACCAAACATTGCACTATATCCTTTCTGATTTGGATTGCAGACTTGCATACACTCAAAAAATTCTCTTTTGCTCCAAAAGATTGCTGCTTCAGGTTGTGGTTGAAGTTTTCTAATGTCAGCTGTATTTCTGCACTTCCAGACATTCCACAAAACCACCAGAGTTTGTAGCATCTCTAAAGGATAATTTTTCCTCATAACTTGCTCCACCATGTCAGCTAGCCAGCTCTTGCCATTACCAATACTTGTAATCCACCAAGGATTTAGGATACCCAGACCAAATCAGAAAGGTTTTAGCCATTGACAATGGATCAAACAATGCTCATTTGTCTCCACTTCATTACTACATATTCCACAGATAGAGGAATTGCAGCACCCTCTTTGGAAGACATTAACTTGGGTAGCAATTGCATCATGGCTGATTCTCTAATTTTGGGTGGTAGACTTTTAGACCAAATAAAATTCCTGTTTTCTTTTAAAAATTTAAAAGAGCTAGAGACCTTGAAAAGGGAAGTTTTGCACACCTTTTTAATATCTTGTAGGAGCTTTGTAGCCACACAAACACCAGATTTCACTGTAAAATCTCCACTTTTGACATCTTGTAGGAGCTTAGTTAGTGTAGGTGTCCTTAATCAGTGGAGTTGGGAAGAACTTGACACCTGTGCTGGGTTGCATCTGATGATAATAGTAGGATTATAACATTGTTAGTTCAATTTAGTTTAAATTAAACTATGATTGCAGTAGTGATTGTGGCCTAGTTTTTTTAGTTCCAGCGCAAGTGGCAAATCTTTCTTTTTAATCCGTCGCGTTTAATATGCTAATCTTGTAAGTTTTCTCTACATGTTGTGTAAGGAATTGTTTCGAAAAATGGTATTTTAAGAGTTTGAAAGATGAAAAGCAGTTTTGAGTGAAATTCGTTAAGAAACGCGGTTCAAGTCTATTAACAAAACGTTTTAGATCTTTTGAATAGCCTGAAGAAATATGCCTTAGAACGGCACGCAAAAATTGTTATTATTATTTTTTTTGAGGAAAAAAATTATTATTATATTTATGAATTGGTTTGTAGCAAGTTACCAGGTCAGAGACAAATGTCATTTTATATCAGCATTATAAATCGCAACAGTAAGGGTATATGCATAATTCAGTTAAATCCAAACCAAAGGACTCAAATAAGTCAATGTAGCCGAACAATGACATGTTCCATACATATGTCGGTGATAATAAAATGTACTGGCTGACTGAGACCGACATAAAAAGTCTAGGAAGAGAATAGAAATATAGTTATCCGAAGTAGACATGGGATTAAATAAATAGAACACTGAAAATCAGAAGAAGTTGCAAGAAATGGAAGTGTTCACTTGCAATCCAAACAAGGAACGACGTGTGGCTCCAGAATTCAAATGCCTTCTCCAGGACGATATAAGTTGTATACAAACAACTTATATCATTGCTATTCAAATGAAAAAGGATAATAGATAGGCACATATACCCAAAAGACTCTCGTTTGAACTTACTGAGCATTCATCCTGTAATTTCACTTGATAGCTGCGATGTTGTGAAGGTATTGTGAATATAATATGGATTATGCATTTTGGTCTTTAGCCGGGGTTATGTGCAGTTTGAGTTTCTGATTTTGCACCCGATAAATTCCATACAGCCATAGGTCAAAGTAGAAAAACCAAAATAGCAGTCCTTTGCTGAAATTGGGGTTTTTGCTTGGCTGGCCTTGTGTCGCGTTAGTTCTTATTCATCAGCAGTAAGTTTCATGAGCTTTGAGTTATGAAACAATGAAGTAAACCTGTGTGGGTGTTAACTTCTCCCGATTACATTCTAGGTACTGGGTAGATCAAAAGAATCCACCATGATTCTCATTATGCATTTCCAAGATGGAAAATAATAAAACCAGTAAATATCTAGGCCCTGTTTGTTTTTTTCTTAGCTTGGGCTTGGACTATTAGTGAGGAGTCCATGTTGTTTGTTTGAGAAATAGACAAATTCTTACCAATTCCGGACCCACAAATAAGCCCCCATTCACAGGACTATCCAATACCTCACCCCCCTAGGTATTAATAATCCTGGCCTGTGGAATGACTATTTTACCTCAGTCACCAACGTTCTCTACCTCTCCAATCTCTACTAGATCTAAACAAACTGTTGGGTAGGTTTATCTCTCTAAGAGAAGTTCCGATCTCGGAATTGCAAGTGCAAGTGCGGTTGTCCCAATCACCAGCAAGAGATGTTAAAAATGGTGTATGAACTTTCTCTTAATTACCTTTTCAACAAAAATCTGAGTTTTAAAATTGAGCCATGGATTCCATCTTTTGGGTATGAAGTATTTTTTTTCCCCTCTGGTAATGCTTGTAGAACAGAGGAGACAAAGGAGAATAAAAAAGTTCTACAGGTAAAGTTGTCATATTAAAGTTAATACTTGTACAATCCTATCATCAACCATACACCATCTTGAAAGTTATCATTCGCTATCAATCCCCTCACTATTAATCCCAGCACTACCAATCCCACTCATTTAAGCCAAAAAACAAACCAGGCCCATAGTGTTATGTGGGTTTTGAGCGACATAATATTGAAGAATGCATGCTAAAGACTTAATAAGTGAAATCCAGTAACAAAGGACTCGAAAATAAATCAAATGTAGAGGAACGGTGACATCTTCGAAAAGTATATAAGTCACAATTCAGTATTGCCAAATCACAAATGTATAGCTGATGTAACCAAACATAAAAAGTCTAAGAAGAGAATGAAAATAGTTATCCCAAATAGTAGGTGTTGAATTAATAAAAAACATTGAAAACTATAAGAAGTTGCAAGAAAATTGAAGGGGTATGGACGAGTGGCTCCAGAAATTCAAATGCATGTTCCTGAACGTTGTGCCTCTTGTAAACTTTAATCTTTCTGGAACTGTATTAAGTCAAACAACACATAAGATGCTGCTGGGGCATTATAACTGTGTTGGATGCAGTTGCTTATGCACTATAACCTGAAGTGAAGTGTGAAAAATGGCTCAAAGGAGGGCTACAATATACAATCAGTTCTTGTGATATATGGAGGTCTATGCTACTTGTGACATACCGTACATACGGCGGACGATATTTGATGCCGACAAGGGCGTAGGACTATGTTAGATCCTCGAGGTTGTAGCTTGGAAGACCGTGTTTGGATGTCTTTGTATGTATGAATTTGTTACAGGCTATGAGGATTGAATGATTCGGCGAAATGTTACTGCGCTTTGGGTTTAATATGAAAGCATCTCAAAGAGGGAGCAAATTTGTTCATCCTCTTTGTTGCTTGAGCTGCAACAGTGAGGAGCAAAATTGCTCCATTATAGAAAGAGCTTAAATGGAATTCATATGCTGGCAAGATCAAGAAAAGCAACCGTGATTCTCATCATGTATTTCCAAAATAGAAAATAACAAAACCAGCAAATATCTACTGTTATGTGGGTTTTGAAAGACACACCCAAGTCGTTGAAAAGAATGCGTGCTAAATGTATATATACCAGTAACATTGTTAGTATAAATTATTCAGAAGGAAACGGTAAGACGTAGTGGTTCAAGTCTTCATACAAACACTGAAATTTAAGACTGGCGTTTACCCGCCTTGATAAACTACCTTTGAGGCAGAGTTATATAATCAACCCTCTGGGATATACATCATGAACCACCTCAAATAAAGAAAAACACCCCAGAATGCCACAAAAATGGCTGTTAATTTAGCCTGTAGCAAACTACCAGGTCAAGAGGCAAATATCATTTTTTTTCACATAGTCTAACATCATAAGTCTGTACTTTAAGATACGTCTGATATGTACTTGAGTCACAACTCACTATTGTCAAATGTGTAGCTGACGTTGACCAAACATAAAAAGTTTAAGAAGAGATTGGAAATAGTTGTCCAAAATATTGGGGTGTTGAATTAAATAATAACATTGAAAATTGTAGGAAGTTGCAAGAAAATAGAAGGGGTTGACTTACAAACCAAAGAAGTATCGACGAGTGGCTCCAGAAATCCAAATGCATGTTCCCAAACGTTGTCCCTTTTGTAAACTTAAATCTTTCTGGATCTGTATTAATTCAAACAACTCCTGTTATTATTCTTCGAATGAAAAAGCAGACTGCAGATAACTCATGTTACTATTCTTCGAATGATTACATGAGTATATTGGTAATCAGTTGCTTTCGTCTCCGTTCCCACATCCTCTCAAGATGAAGAATGCGTACACACTTTAATAAGATTTAAACACAATCAGACTATCATGTTGACAACTACCATTCAACCAGACCACTATTAAATGCATACATTTCCTTAGGGAGCGCCGGTCTTAATATGACAGATTGAGGACTGGAGACTGAAATGAAAAGAACCAAATCTAAAATATAGCTCGTGTTTTTTGTGTTGGAAACCGTCAATTTTACGGAAATGAGGTGAAGATCCACTTGCAGGGATCTGAACGGTTGCCTACCAGATTCTTCTCACACGAGAACGTACTTTTGTTGATATTATTACCTTCGCTATTCATAGTTAGAGCCAGTTTGAGAATGCTGTAATGTATTAGAAAGCTGCTGTACTGAAGTGCTCTGAAAAAGCTGCCATAGAGAAAGTGTTTGGCAGCATAAGTTTAATCTGTCTCGAGAACACAACTCTGAGAACATTCTTTTGCCTGGATTCAACACTGAGTCATTCATTATAGTCACCAATTTGCATACATTCTATATTCATTGCAAGTCGGTTATTCGGAAGTCACAGGAGAACATTGCCAGTTAATGAGCTTTGAATAAACAGCAGAAGTTTAATCTGTCTTTGTATAAAGATGTGAGTAGTAAAAATATGAAACAATGAAGAACACCTAGTATGTGGTTCTTGCTTTTTTCTCTATTACATCCTCGGCATCCAACTGCCTCGTCTTATGTTAATTGATGTCTATCTGGTGGCTGCCACCACCACCATCCCGGCTCTCTAAATGCGTCGATAAACTTTGCCTTTCCTGCTTCCCTTTCGCGTTAGAGCTTCTAACGTGTTGTGACGTCGGCGATACAGCTCTTGGAAACTCATTCCCAAAGTTAGAAACCCTAGGAGAAGCTTGGGGGCTGTCCATTTCGCTGCTGCGATAGTTCCGCAGCAAATGAACCGGCGACATGCCGCTCATCGGCGTGCTCGGCCGGCTCGGCGACGGGGTCCGTGACCCCGTGTTGTGGTGAGAGTGTTTCACATGCTTCTTCGCCGATTGGTGCCAGCTATGTAGAGCTTTCACTATTTGATCATTGAATATGGTTGGCTTCATAGTAGTACCCATCTATTGAAAAGGATGAAATCGCACTTAGTAAGATGTTCAGGTGCTGAATCGTAATAAAATCTTTCTTATATGCCAGAAGTGTAATAATACCTGTGTTACTAGAGCATAGAGTGGAAGAGTCACATAGCTGCATAGTATTTGCGTGACGACCCTGTGAAAACAGATCTATTACAAATTTGCTCCATGTGAATCTCTTGTGAGCAGATATTTGCAGAAAACTCACCCCATTACAAGTCTAATGATAATGTCTTCAGATTTTTCGTGGTAGCATGAGCGTAATCCGAATTCGTACTGGAAATTTAAGGAAAAACTTGTCAGTCAGTCTGAATATAGAAGCAGGAAAGTGCTAATTAGTAAGTGAAACTATTTCAGATTTGGCAGGTTTTGAGTGGCGTACCCAAGTCCATGCAAAGAAAGCGAGTTGGAATGCATTCTGCAGAAGAAAGTGAGGCAATTAATGGAGACTAGTAAAATTTTGTAGTCTATTTGGGTCCCGATTCTTGATACCGATACGAACAAGAGTAGGAATTTACCTGAAATAATACGATATGGATGAGGTAGAGTAGGAGACGGGGGCGGCCGAACCAGAAGAGTTCATCGCCTGGTTGAACCACTGGTGTCCCTTTAACCACTAGTCCTTTCTCTTGTATGGCTAGACCCATTTTCGTTATAATTACTTGTAGTTTTGCTCCTACTAAAAGAATGATCTGCAGAGTCCATTGATGTTGGTTGTTAGGTTATAAGGCCATTCGTTATATACGAGGATATTTTTGAAGTATTCGAAAAGTTTAGAGCAAAGTAGAAGAATACTTACGATTATTGGGATGAAGGGTAGGTATAAGTACGAGAAAGAGCCTGCAGACAGAAAACAAGTAAATTAGTTAAACTCATATTTTTCTTAAGAATATTAGAGTATTTTGAGATAATCACATACCGTGTGTATTGAAGAGGAGGAATATTAATGCACAGAACCAAACTAACGGGCTGATACCGACAACGACCTTGAAGTCTTCCTCGAGCGATCTTTTGATGTATCTTTGGAAATCAAAGTTGGTCTGACCATGTGGCGCCAAATGTGCCTGTAAAATACATTATAGAAATTAAATAATTGATGCTTTGGTCACTGTCAATTACCTGAAACAGGTTAGACGTACTGGTTTAAATTTCTTAACAAATAATTAGAGATTGCGAGGTTTACTCACCGCAATAAACCCGTGACGGAGAGTCATGTAATCGACCTTTGGGACAGAAGTGGTGAATTGTCTGAAAAAACACGCCTGAAAACGAAAAATAAAAATGAGATTTTAAATAATATTATGAACAAGATTAGGATTGTTAATATATATATAAGTCAATGTAGACGAAATATTGACAAGTCACATACACATGTAGGTCACATTAAAATAGTACTTATATTTGTCAAATGTAGCTTACTTTGACCAAACATTTTAAAAGTCTGAGAAGAGAAATATAGTTATCCAGAATAGTTTTGTGGAATTAAATAAAACATTGAAACTGAAAGAAGTTGTAGCTTGCAAGAAACAGAAGTGGTTGACTTACAATCCAAAGAAGAATTGACGAGTGGCTCCAGAAATTCAAGTGTCTTCTTCCGAACGATGTGTCTCTCGTGAACCTGAATCGTTCTGGATCTATAAAATCAAACAAACTTTTATTACTGTCATTGTTGAGAAATAGTCAATCAGAAAATCGTCTTATCAGATGACCGAAAACAAACCATGTGTGTACTGGTACTCGGTTGTTCTGGTCTCCATTTCCCACTTCTTCCACTTGCTCATCTATATGGATAGACACAATCTCTAATTATATAATGACGCAATTCAACTAATCTAATGTTGTTAATTGCTTATTCAATAAGAGCACTCTTCAAATATTTATGCCATACCTTTGCTCTTCCTAAGGCATAGGTGACAATGCAATAGAAAATGTGGGCAATCGCTAACACAAATATGAATATGTGAAGTTGGTGAATCCCATAGGTTGAAACAAAAGCAACTTGACCCTGCAACCAGAGCCAGAACAAGAACCCACAAAGAGATTAGATTAAATCATGGGATGATCAAATAATATGCTTAACATGAATAACATATCCATACCTTTAACCCACACTTGTCGTCGGATGCTTTCGTTGTGTTGTACTTGGTTTCTTGCTGTTTACTGCAGGGATGCCACGTGGCAGCTATGGCCTTCGATACACATATTTCAGATATCGGTGCTTGCCCTACCGTTAGAAGCAACGATATGAACCCCAATAGCATTAACTCTGTTCAACAATTCGCCCATAGTTAATTATTGAGATTTTTCTTTACTAAAATGAAAATAAAACTACGGCCAGCAGGCTCTAGCACAATAGCAACCACATCCTGAAAAAATGCTCAAAGACTTAAAATTGCATGTCCAACCATCCCAACCGCATCCAGCAAGTTCTAATCTTATTCAGTATTTAGCTGTTTTGTATTCTCATATTGTTTCGAGAACTAACCTGCTTTAATCTTCTCTAGGGCTTCATAGAGAGAGCTTTTGTGTCTGTTTTTTAAATACTGCAAATTTAGAAAACAAAGTTAAATCAACCATATAAAAGTTGGAAATTAAAAAGTGCAAATTGGTAAAAAAAAAAAGTGAAATCAAATCATAAGAGTGGCTTTACCTTTCCAACTAAGTGAAGCAAGTGTTCAATGGCAATTGATATGGCAAGAAGCACAAAGCACACCACTGCCACTGCCCATGTTGGTGTTTGCTCCAAAGATGTACCCTTTGCCCCAGCCATCTGAAGAGAGAGAGAGAGAGAGAGAGAGAGAGAGAGAGAGAGAGAGAGATATGGGAGAGATTTGAGTGATTAATAGAGAGGATAAATGGAAGAAGTCATATATATAGACTTTTGGAAATGAAACTTGAGTTTTGAAGGCTCTTTGTTAAGTTGAAAAAAGAGATGGAACTCTGCATTGACTTGGTGGCTTTAATACTTTTATAAGTAGTTGTTCTTCATAGGACAAACTTGCAATTCAGGGAACTACTAATTTAGTTGACCAAGTCTTGCAACTATTTTTCATTCAACAGGTTTCAGTGTCCATCCACTTCATCCATATCCATGTTCACAATTACATGTGTGCCTAGTTGGATCATGGATGCAGGGACCTAGTTTGCAATATCTCTATTCGTTTTTAATTTGTTTGCATTCGCATTTGGCTGATTGTCAGAGACTAATCCTTACGAGACATGACTAGCCTTATCCTAGACAGGTGAATTCATCATTGTGGGCATCCGGCCGGTCAGGACTTCGTTTCACAGCAGTTTTTTTTGGATGGGCGATGTACTCCATTTGACCGGTTGTCAGAGACTTATTATTATGATGCCTGACTCTAGGGACTGTTCTGTATTAAGGTGTAGAGGTGTAATTTATCACCCGAGTTCTTTCTTTTTCATATGCAAGTTTCATTTTTCGATCTTTAATAAACTCTACCATACTAATCATCTATCAGTTATGTTCATACCTCGTGTCGGTCTTTTCTATTTTGTTAATTTTAACAGAACGTTTTGTTTGGCTAGTTGTAGATGGACTATATAAAAGGTTGTAGGAATATTGAACATAGATTAAAGACATACCATCCTAGTTGTAGGTGGGTCTATGTTCAAACTTTGACATACCTTCCAATCATCCAACACTCTTTTAGCACATTTCACTGAGATCTGACTTCTTCAAACCCTTTTAAATCTAAATCTTGTTACTAAATTAATGAATTATAAGTGCCTTCACCATAGGAGTATTATTACTAAATGATTGGCACACATAACTAATTTTTAAACTGTGTTATTATATTGTTAAATGGATTAACTTAATAATATCATATTATTTGATCGATCCCACAAAATATATATTATTCGATCGAACCCCACAAAAGTCAGTCAAAGCATATACGTCATGTATACTCATCTTAAATCTTCTAACAGCTTAATTATTCAATTTAGTTGATTAATATACCCTTCATCGTCGACGACTAATTCCATGGAACTAATGATAGCAACATTTCAATATAAGCTGCACCGCAACGTTTCAGACCATATTCTATTGAGGTTCTATAAGAATTGCATCTTTTGAAGTAGTAGAAGGTTACTCCAGCTACAAGAGATTTTGGTTAAAAGATTTTTATTATTTATCGAAATTGTGAGATTTGTGATTTAACTTGTGATTTTGACTTGTGATAAGCTACAAGAATCAGAAAATTGAAATAATATGATGAGTACATATTTTGATTCAATGAATGAAGTTGTCTGTCTTGCCACTTGTAGTAAGCTTCCCCACCAAAGCAAGGCAATGTGGAAGCAAAAAAAAGACTTCGTGACAATGACAAAGATGTCCAAAATAGTTGAATTCTTCCCAACACTGCTTTGAATATTTTCTCTCTTGCGAAAAATGACTTCAAATGTACTTTTTATTTGAGAAAAAAAAATAAATGAATGAAATGATTGATATAAGAAGAACGAACCACAAAGAAAACGCAAAATAAATAAATAATATGTTATTGTCTGGACCTAAAAATTGCCAGCCCAGGGGAAGGAAAATGAAAAAGAAATTGGGGCATTCCGAGAATTGAACTCGGGACCTCTCGCACCCTAAGCGAGAATCATACCACTAGACCAAATGCCCTTGATGAACTAAATTTTTGCGAACATTTATTTAACAAGAACTTAGTGTTTGTAAAATCAGTAAGACCGTAACCTCTCTTCCTCTACGAATTTTACCTCAGTTCACTGGGTCACTTTGACCCGGTGTCTTAGAAAGCAAAAGGATCAATTTTTTTTCTATAATTTTTCATCATAGTGTTACCATGAAAAATTATAAAAAGATACATTACTTTGCTACCTAAATCATCGGGAACTGACCCAGTTACGGATAAAAAAAATTAAAGTGTAGGAAAAGATATGTTACGGAGGAAGTACATTAAAGTACTATTTGGGCCAGGGTTCCCGACTCCCATTTATTTCTTACACCAAAAAATTCAATCAAAAGATAGTATAACCTCCCAAAATCAAAGAATTTAGGTAACTTTTACGCTTAAATGTCCGTCAAAATTGAACTTTTACATTTAAATGTCCGTCAAAACTGGTTCCGAGATAGTCAAAGAGCCTCTATGAGCAATGCCCTGGCGCAGAGACACTAATACACTTGCATTAGCTGAGACTGATCATTTACACTGCCGGATTGTATTTTGTCCATTGCCCATTCTCAGAGGTATTGTCTAAAAGTTTTGTGAACCATACTATGAATTGTATAAGGTTTATGGGTCGTGAAGTACTTTCTATAAAGTTTTGAGGAATATATTACTATAAGTTTGTCGACATACTACAAATTTTAAGAAGTTTATGCGCTTCACATAAATTTTATAGGTCACTTCATTTATATACTACAAAAGAATTGAGTGTCATAATATGACTTTATAACTTAATGGGTAACATTGTAATCAAATATTAATATAAGACAACATTCTTTGAAAAAAAAATGGGCGGGATATAAATTGAGCAACATTTCTGAATCATAGTGTATTTTGAAAAAATTGTGGGTCACAATATAAATATTGAAAAATGTGATCATAAAAGGAATTCCAAAAAATAAATTCGCTATGATACTTTGCAATTTATATGTTGACATGTTGTGTTTTTAAAAGTTTGTGAGTCATTTCTCAAAAAAAAAGTTTGTGAGTCATACTATAACACTATATAATATTTATGGGTAATATAATAATAAAATTATAAAAATTGTATTGTTAAATTTGTAAGACCCAAGTTGCTCTATCTTATCTACATCTAAAATGTTAGTAGGTGTGTGTGTATTGATCCGTGTATTGTAAAAGTCTCATGGCTGAAAGTATACTTTTATAAAGTTTATAAGATATACCATAATATATGTAATATATGTGGTTCATATTTCAATTTTATAAAATTTATGAGTCATAGTCAATTTATTGGGATCATAGAATATTTCATAATTTCAATATTTGTATATCGTATTTTGTTAAAGGTGGTAGGTAGGGCTGTAACCGAACCAAACCGAATATCGGCTGTTTGAGTTTGGTTTGTTTAAAATTAGAACGAACACGAACTCGAGTCAAACAATTTTTAGGCTGTTTGAGTTTGTTTGATTAAATTTTATTCGAACGCAACCTGCTATCGAGCCTACAATTAAAGAAATATTAATGTATTATGTGTCTTTATTACATATATTTTAATCATTATGTTTTACGATATTTATTATCTCAATGATCTCTTTCAAATATACCCTAAAACTATCATAAAACACAACAAAAAAGTTTTATGTAAGTTCACCTAGGAATTTTGAAGAATCGTCTTGTACTTGTAAAAATACATATAAAATATGCAAATAACAAATGTTCACAAACGAAACTAACAAACGAGCTAAAGTTTTGTGTTTGTTTGTTTATTAATCGAACAAAATCTTATGTTTGAGTTTGTTTGTTTATTTTTTCGAACCGAATTCGAACGAGTTTTTGACGAGCCGAACACGAGTTGTTCGCGAACGGCTTGGTTCATTTACATCCCTAGTGGTAGGTTACAATATTTCTTTCTCTGTTGTGAACTCAACTACAGAGAATATAGTAAAGAGAGAGAAAATGTAGGGAGGAATATCAATTCTGTATTATTCTCCACCAAACAACCCTTTATATAGGGTGTGGGGGTCAATCAGTATCATATATGCATGGTAGTAAAATATTCTGTGAATATTCAGCATATTAAATATATATTTCATAACATTCTCATAATTGATGGGATATTATTATGCGTAAAGGGACATTGTCATCCTCTGAAGTCCACAACCACCCCCCCCCCCCCATCGCAACGGACATGCAAGCAACATATAACATTATCCATGTTTTCTCAAAAAATAAAGATGGAAATAAAAAATAAAAGCACCGGTTACAATTTAGAGTCACATGAGAAATGGGAAAAATTAAGGGGAGAGAAAGTGAAATACCTTTATTTTATTTGGAGCCTTTTAGGATTTTAAAAAGTTTGGAGGCTCTTATGTAATTTTTAAATTTTTTAAAATTGAAGTTGATGCTTTTTGTATTCACTTGTTAGCTAGTTATTGGAAAATTCTTAAATTAACCATACTTCTTACTTAAATTTAAAACTCACCTCTCAACTATTGGCTTTTACACTTCAACTCCACCTACTAACTCATTCATTTGACTATTGCACTAACTCCCTCAAGACAAACACTTAAGTACTAGCACTACTCCATCCCCTCTATAAAATACCTCGAGGGAGTTAGTCCTACACTCCGCAACCCCATCAACCATAATCTAATTCTATCGCTCTCCGTTTTCTTCTTCTTCTCCAACCCTCACTGTTGAAGCTTCAAGACCCTCAAGCTTTCACAAGCCATTCAAGCCCTTTTTTAAAGAATGTGTTCAGTTTTGTGAGTATTTATTCTCAATATTTTAGATTTTCTTTCTAAGTATTCATGAATTTTAATGTTCTTTGTTAGTCTAAGCATGAAAGGGATGATCCACGACTTGCATATCCCATTTAACTTTTACTAGTGTCATTCCAGTTTTTCAAATCACTTTACTCTACATTAGAATACATTACTGTAAAGCTTTGAAGGTTTATGTGTTTTGACTCGATTCGAGTTGAGAAGGAACTTAAAGTCTTGTGGAAACTCTCTTGCTTTTTGCTTCAGAGTTAGAAGTTTACACATGTTCTTTCTCTCTCTGATTGGAAATAAAAATTGTTAAGGCCTTAGGTCTATTGCTTTAAAAACTCAAGAAAGTCAGACTGTTCACTATCTCTTAGAATTTTAAACGATTTTGAGACCCTCTTTGATTGAACCGACGAAACGAATGAAAATGTGGCAGCCACTAACATCAGCAAATCAAGTCAATCGACAATCTCGAGCGTCGTTAGATCGATTGGTGGGTCGCGTGCATTGATTGTACACCTCCACACTTTTTATCGTATAGACTAGCCTACTGCAAGCTACTTATAGAGGTGAGTGACATGATGCCTTATCATAACTAGGGGGCTTGGAAGTTCGCCTAGACCCACACAGTCAACTCTATGCGCAAGGGAATTAATGTAGTTAGTGAAAAATGCGGCCCTAGTCTGCAGCCATGTGGACCTATCAGCAATACGCATGTGGCTACTCAACAGTGCTACATGCACACTAGAATAAGCCATGCCATCTTAATGGGACCACAAGACAGGGTCCCTCCACAGATAGGAGCTCACAGGGGAACCAGAGGATCGTTGGAGGCTGGAATAAGGCTCGTAGCAGGTGGTTCTTGTCCAATCTGCTACCCATGTATGTCATAGAGAAGACTCGTGTGCCTCTACTTATATACATGATCAGTTTTGAACGATTATATGACGTGGACGCATCCACGATGTCTCGTGATATCCGCCATGACTGCTTAGTGGGGAGTCGTGTAGCTTCACATAGGCACGCAACTCCCCATAACTGTGTCTATTGGCTTGTATATATAGGGATGTCATCCTCTTCATAGACATTATGATCATTTGTGATTCGAAACTTTAGCAAACTGTCTCTCCTCTCTGAGACACATCAGCTTATTTTCATTTTCATTCCCCACTATCACCCATCTATGTGGTTCTATACTTGATCACTTATATTGTAGTGATTTTCCCCTCTATTACAATAACACATTGTGATCATCCCCAATAACAACCTCTGCCTAAAACTATTGTTGTTGTTGTTGTTGTTGCTACTTCTTCGTCTTCCTCATTCTCCATACAAGTTACATGTGCCTTTTTCCTTTTTTATGTATTAATTTGTCTTGACTTTGAGTCTGTTGCTGGTGGCATCAGTTGAGATGGTGTAGGGTCAAAATGGTAACTAGAGTATGCACCAATTTTTTAACGGCAGAAAACTCCTCCCGTACGCACATAGACAAAACTACTTGAAGACTTCTATTTTATAAAGTAACATGGTTTAACTAATTTATATTTTTTCAACCGTTAGATTAAATCAACCCCATCCCCACCATTAGATTTCACCTACTTATTACATCTCTAACTATCCACTCTCTTTGGACATTCCTAACTACCCACTCTCTTTGGACATCCCTAACTAATACTTCGTAGGAGATAGGTTGTGAGTGATTCCAACGTACATTAATAATGCTCATCCCATACTTGAAAGTTTTCATTTTTCACCACATTTGTAAATATAATTTTTGGATAACACCTCTAAATTCATTTAAAAAAAAAACACTTCTAAATTAAAAAACTATCCAATTTAGGGATAGCGCCCTCGAGCACGGACAATACTCTAATTTTACAATATTTGAAAACCAATGGAACTTTTCGCACAAACCCCATCCACAAGAGGGTAAAATGAAATCAACCATATTATATACTACTGCTCAAGATGGCAAGGGGCCGGCCCATGCTAGAAAATGACCCTAAAATGAGCTAGGCCCAACCCCAGACCGGGCCATTCAACACTTGAACCGGCACGGGCCCCGTAACCCACAACCCGGCCCCCAACCCGGGCGGTTCCACTTAGCCCCCTTCCAGCTCGGGCCGGTCCCCTCCCCCCTAAAACGGTACCAACTTTTTAATTTTTTATTAATTTGTGTATATATATATTTAAAAAATATTATTTGATATGTTAATAATATATGTTACCCGTACGCCTTAACTCCAGCCCCATGGGTTTTGGCCTGGGCCCGGGGGATTCAGGTCTTCTCATTCGGTCCGGCCCCCTCCATCATCCCCAGCTAAACCCGGCACGGGCCGACCCGGTCCCCTGGCTACTTGATATACTACAAAAATACAAATGTTTCTTTCCGAGTGTTGTAGACAATTACAAAATGTCTTAACTTGTGAGTACTTGAACTCGTGAGCTAGCTAGCGTGTCATTTGAAGTCTTAATGTCCCGTTGAGTCCCGACATGAATTAGGAAAACACTGAATCTAGCGCTACTTGTAAACTTCTGAATCTGGCAGAGGATAAACAAACTTCATCCTAGAAGTTGATTTTGATGCATTGCTAATTTTTTTGGCAAAACATTGCCTCTTAGCCTGATTGTATGTGGATGTCGCAGGATATAGCTGCAAGCTAGTTTGTATTTTCTATATGTTTAAATAGTAATGTTTTTTTCAGACTTTTGTTTAAATAGTATTGTACTAGATAGATTAATGGTTTTTATTATATTTGAAGGACGAACATGATCTATCACATACAGATCTACAACATGAATTATAGCGGAAGATTCATGTGTTTACCTTGTCTTCCTAAGCTCCTATGCACAGCGGATGATCGTAGGATGCTTTCTTTCACGTGCCCTTCTTGCTCCCACAGTCTGGCTCGAATCACTAGGACGAAAGCTCTAATCCACACCAAGTTCCACAAATGGAGGCTAGTTAGAGAGAGAGTCTAGGGTTTACAGTATTATGATCAGCACATGATCTCTACAGTAGTGTGTATAAAATAATAGGAGGCTGTCTCCTTATATAGACAGACTTATACCCAATTGCAACATTACCCCCTAGGGTTTATGTCATTGCCACTAACCCCATAAGGTTTGAGCTTGTCTCTCCTAAACCCATAAGTTTAGGATAATTGCATTGGGCACCCCACATGGGCGCACCAAATGCTAACATCTCCCACTCGCACAGTGGGGTTGCACAAATACAGTAGGTCTAGTCTCCCTCAATCTCCAACTATTATCATCTGCCAAAGTGTTATGTGGCCTTGGTGTGTGACTGTGAGAGAACCTGCATTTCGGGAGTTCCATACTCTAAACTCATACGAGACGAGCTAGCAGCAGGCGCACTCAACCTCAGAAATAATGCAATACATATATATATATATATATATATATATATATATATATATCTCGTATCCCCCAGATTCTGTCAATTGTCATCTCATAGACCATGAGCACCTACCTTGTCCAGAAGGTCGTGCATCAATGAGTCTATATCTCCTTTATTACATTCATACCCTTCATGATCCCATAAGATCTTGTAGGTGGGCCCAATGAATATGATAAAGAGCGGTGCAATGAGAATCTTCCTTTCCATCCATTGTCGATTTGATTCGGAGTCAGCTGCTTTCCTTGCAATGTCCTGGTAGGCCGAATCATTCATATCCGTGAGGTGTCACGCTAAAGTAGCATCACCTAACCGTCTCTCCCCGACATGGATAAAAGTACTAAGGGTATACAGTGTCAATCATTCTTATATGATCGACGAGGCTCACACGACGAGGCTCAGGGACTAGTTCTACTCGCCACCTCATGTCACTCATCAGCACGCGTTATCTCATGAGATGTGCGCCATAGTGTTTGGACTCTAATCAGAGCACATGTCCTATCCCATAGGGACCACTATACAGATGCAAGTCCAATAGCCCATATGACTATTAACCCGAGTACTGAATATTGCACATATGCAAGTCGAAATCAGTTCTCTCATCTGGCTTTCTCTACGCAGACTGTACATGGTTCGGGGTAGTAACCATGCTCGAATGGCCATAAACCAATCTCACCTTGGAACTTATTCCAATGCGATAAATGAATCCGTCTGACAGGGTCTTGCACTATTGATAGATGTCCAGCTCTTTTCATAGGCCATGCGCCTCATATGACAGGCGTCGCTCATCATATCATAGGCTTCTAGCACTTATCGGGATTCTGTCTCATCTTCTACTCACCTAGACTATCCAGGATGTTGTAAAGGCGGTTGCTCGTGTGAGAGAGTCAACCTAGTGTCCGTGCGACATGTTCTATGCTAGTACAGGATATGTAAATATATCATACACGTATCAAAACAACATGTAGCATAATTAAACAAATCCAATTAAAATCCAATAATCAATGTCTAAATCATATCATCAGCCTGAAATCTCTAGTGATATCTCACCACCTACTTAAGCCCATATTCCTAACATGACCAGTAAAGACATGCCTTAACAAAGTTTGGTCATGGGATCAGCTAACATCTGATTCGTAGGAATGTGCTCCAAAAAAACATCTCCTTTAGCTACCACTTCCCTAATGAAGTGATACTTTCTCTCTATGTGTTTGGCTTTACTATGGTGCACAGCCATATGCTTGGGCAACTTGTAGGTTCTATAGACAGCTCATAAGCTTATCGGAAACCTTCTTTTCCAAACACATTTATGTCCGATGACAGAACAGGAATTTCGTGCATCTAGGTCCCCACACTAGTTAGCATGCATAGCTGGCTAGTCGAAGCATCATCTCCGATAGTCATAGCACGTAATCCTTTGAGATATCGGAGTATTCTCTGCATAGTCTTCCAATGCCCAATACCTGGGTCAGACTGATATCTGCTAACTAAATCGACCGCATTCGCATAGGGTACTTTGGCCATTTGATCTCTCTCGTGTTGGTTCTTGGGACACATCTCTAGACTGAGTTTCTCGCCATGCGCAATGGGAGTGTCAAGTGGTTTGGCATCGCACATTCTAAACCGTTCAAGTATCTTCTGGATGTACGCCTCTTGCGACAATCCTAGAAGTCGTTTGGAACGATCTCTCTATGTAGCTTGCCTCGCCTATATCCTTCATCGAAAAGCGAGAGGACAACCACCCTTTGGTGGTCTTGAGCATTCCTATGTCATTGCTTGCCAATAGTATGTCATCCACATATAGAGACAAAATCATGAACTTATTTCCTGAGCTTTTGACATACACACAGTGGTCTTCATCTACCATTGCAAAGCCATATGCTACAATGTCCTGATGGAACTTCATATACCACTATCTTGAGGGCTGTTTAAGCCCATATATGGACTTAACCAGTTTGCACACTTTGTGCTCTTGACCTTTCTTCTCGAAGCCTTGCGGCTGAGCCATATAGATCTCCTCGTTTAATTCTCCATTGAGAAACGCAGTCTTAACATCCATCTGATGTAGCTCTAATTCCATGCTTGCTACTATTGCTAATATAAGGCGAATAGAGGCTATTCTCACCACCGGCGAGAATGTCTCCTCATAATCTACACCCTGCTATTGGGTGTAGCCTTACGCCACTAGTCGGGCCTTATGCCTTTCCACGCTTCCGTCTGCCTTCCTTTTGACCTTGAAAACCCATTTGTTTCCAATGGCACTACGTCCAGGAGGCAAGTCAACTAGGTCCCAAACATGGTTGGTTTTCATTGACTCTAGTTCTTCTTGTAAAGCAATTTCCTATTCTTTCTTGTCAGGTGATGATAGAGCCTCGGACAATGTCCTAGGTTCATCATCTTCTTGCGTGGTGACCACCATGGCCTCCCCTTCGATGTCAAATCGTCGACGGGGTACGCTCCCACGGGCGCTCCTACGCAAAGAGGGTTCTTCTTCAGCATCATCACCATATGTGATGGGCTGCTCACTAGGCAAGACGCTCCCACTGTTCTCAAGATCCATAGGAACAAATTCCTATTGAGTAGTGGTGAATTGAGTGTCATCTAGTGGTTCCTCTTCCTCGTAGAGAATGCCATCTCCACGAGCTTCTCCCTGACTAGGAAAATCTCCCTGGAGAAATTTAACATCTCGCGACTCCATCTCATTTAGACTGCCATCCGGCTGTTGTGCTATGAATATGTAACCCTTAGAGTGCTCAGAGTACCGTATGAAGATGCACTTCTTTCCTCTAGCACCCAATTTCCCGTGGACATGGGAGACGTTACGTACATAGGCAGCCGACCCCCATGGCCTAAGGTGACCCAATTCGGGTTGCCTTTTGGTCCACATCTCGTAAGGGGTTGTGACTACAGACTTGGTGGGCACACGGTTCAGTATGTATGTGGCAATCATCAATGCATCTCCCCAATAGGAGAATGGCAGATTCGCATTTTCCATCATACTACGAACCATCTCTAACAGTGTTCTATTCCTTCTTTCCGCTACACCATTTTGTTGCGGTGTGAAGGGAATAGTCAACTGCCTCACTATTCCTTTGTCCTCACAGAGCTCCTTAAATTGCTCAGATAGATACTCACGGCCTCGGTCTGTCCTAAGAGCCTTAACTCTTTTGTCTAGTTGGTTCTCTACCTCTTGTAGGAACTTTCTGAAGCACCCTAGTGCCTCAGACTTATGTGTCATCAAGTACACATAACCGAAACGAGTGTGATCATCTATAAATGTGATGAAATAGCGAGCACCATGTCTAGATATACCATGTAATGGACCGCAAACATCAGAATGAATAAGTTGTAAAGGCTCAATAGCCCTTACGGCTTTACTGGATGGTTTGCGTCTCGCCTTCTTTGTAAGGCAAGAATGACACACAGGTAAGGGTAACTTGGGCATATTCCAAGCAGGCCTACCTTAGCTAGCCTGAACATCCTTTCCTGACATAGTGTGTCTCAATCTAGCGCGCCACATATTAAAATCTTAAGGCACAACCCTAGAGGTGATATCCAAAGATCCTGAGGCGTTATTCATGCTAGAAATCAAGAGTGCATAACCATACATAACATGACCAATTCCAAATGTACAACTGTAACCAAAACAAATTTGGTGGCTACTCCCTCAAAGATAATCTTATGGATCCTTAGACGAGAAGTTAGTGCCATGTCTGGCCTTCTCGTCTTAGGAAAACATCCTTTTCCTCCTTTGCGTTTGCCAATCTTGGGCTATTGGTCATGTACCAATATTTCGCCCTTATTCCCTTATCCTTGCCCCCACCTGTTCCGCACGGTCCTAATACTGGGCTAGGGACTACGTCTGCCTATCATACTTTATTCACAGTCTTTTAGCAATCATATATTGCTTAGACTTCAAAAAGTATGCTGAACTAGTATACTGAGCAAGCACTTGGTTGCTTAGATCCTAGAACAGAGCGATGTTTGGTCTTATTCAAGCATCTTGACACTCTCAAAGTGTGTCATATAACGTGTTTATGTAATTTTCATGAAAAGTGGCAGAGATAGCAACAAATTGTTAATCGGATAACTTAAACATGATAGTTTAAGGTGGGATTTATGAGTCATTACTCGCAATTTTTTAATGAGGCAAATGGCTAAGGTGGATCCAAGATTCTTCTTTGGCTCATTCCTACAATCTTTGAATCTCAAAGTGGTCTAGAACTTGCTGATGAGGTCATTTCGACCATACTTGTAGGTGGTTTGACAAACTATGTCCAACGATTTGGATACATAGTACGATGACTTGTCATGTCGTTTATTGTCACTATTTTAGCCTTTACAGTTTCGATTTAGACACGATTGATCTTGAGACATTGCATAGGAAATTAATACTAGCATTTACTTAGCTCCGAAATAACATGATACATAGATTAAAATTCATAGTTCCTCATAAGGACTCCACCAAAATCTAGTAGCAATTCTAGGAATCAAATATCGTCACTTGTGATTCCCTATTAGTTTCAATCATGTAAAATCATGTGAGCTCTTTTGTTTTAGTTCCTTAGCATGCGAGGTTATACAATTATATCCAATCACACGCAGTTATAACATAAAACAAGCACAAGCATAAATAAATATGCAATGGATGTGGCCCCTAAGGTGCACTCCCATTATTGAGAGTACGTCTTGAGCAATTCTTGAACTTCTCGCCTCATGGATCTCGTCTATCTCGAGTGCTCCTTGAAGCTTCCTTGTTCGTCTCTTTGCTCCATGCACCTCGCGCCATAGCTTTTGGTTTGGCCACCTCTTGAAGCTTATAGTCTTCAATCTTCACTAACTATCTTATTTCTAATAAGAAGTAACCTCTAATAGGCGATTTAGATGAGAAGAGAAGACAATAGAGTGTGTAGAGAGGCACGACACGCATGCCGTATTTTAATTGATTACATATTCAAAACCAAAACTAAATATAAAACCATCTAAGCCACATCCATGCATCAAACACATCCATTCAACCCACAACAGCATGTATAATAATAAAATAAACATACTGAAATTTTATGGAAATTTCCAGAATTAAAGAATAATTACTGGAAATTGTTAAGCAATAAAACAATCAATTAATAAGATCGAAAATTGCTCCCAATTACCTAGGATCTCACCTCCTATCTTATAAGGTAGGGAAAAAATGTCCTAAGTCTCCAGAAAAAATTTGGGCTCAAAACAGTGTGTTTAAGGTCGTCTAACTGCCTCGGAAAGTGTGCTAAAATAATAAATTTTTTTGTTTTTCCAAAAATTATGAAAAAATCTCAGAAAATAGGAAATTTAATTCTGAGCATATAGAAAAAATTTGGCGAAAAATAGTGGCCGGAGGAGAGCTCACGCGCCCACACGCGCCGACATCGGCCGAGTGCCACATGGCATGCCACGTCATCCCTATGCTGACATCATCTGCCACGCCAGCAGCCACGTCAGCAGCTACGTGGCAGCCACGTCATCGGACACGTCAGCCCTAGCCACGTCAGCAAGTCCGCCGCCGCCCTTTGGCGCGTGCGGCGCGTGGAGGCGGCGTCGGTGGCGCGTGAAGCCCATGTGCCGCCTTCCCGGCCTCCGTTTCCGGCGATCCGTATATCGACGGACTCGTCTTTTCACCCTGATTCCGATTATGTGCTCAAAACTCAATTTTAACATGTTTTGAAAAAATCTTTTTACTGCTCAGATCTAACAGTCCAGATTTATACAGTTCCGAATCTTAAAATATTCATAACTAATTCTGTGTTCGTCCAAAAATTACAAAATTTATATTTCTGGAATCCTCGTGAAAAACCCTATCTAACCATATAGGTTTCACTAACAGATTATGATTTTGAGAAACTCAATTTTTTAAACTGATTCGGGAAAGCATAACGAGGCACGAAAAACAAGCCTAAAGCTCTGATACCAATGAAGGACGAACATGATTTATCACATACAGATCTACAACATGAATTGCAGTGGAAGATTCATGTGTTTACCTTGTCTTCCTTAGCTCCTATGCACATCGGATGATCGTAGGATGCTTGCTTTCACGTGCCCTTATTGCTCCCACAGTCTGGCTCGAATCACTAGGACGAAAGCTCTAATCCACACCAAGTTCCACCAGTGGAGGCTAGTCAGAGAGAGAGTCTAGGGTTTACTGTATTATGATCAGCACATAATCTCTACAGTAGTGTGTATAAAATTATAGGAGACTGTCTCCTTATATAGACAGACTTATAACCAATTGCAACATTACCCCCTAGGATTTATGTCCTTGCTACTAACCCCATAAGGTTTGAGCTTGTCTCTCCTAAACCCATAAGTTTAGGATAATTGCATTGGGCACCCCACATGGGCGCACCAAATGCTAACAATATTTTTTCTTTAACTGAGAAAAAATAACACAATCTCAAAATAAAAACACCCACAACTGGATAAAAAAAGATAAGAAGAGGAGGGAAAAATTTGTAAAAAAAAAAAAGAATAGGAAAATTCTGAACTTTGGGTATTTGGTATTCTTAGCCCTTCTAGGCCCGGAGTCACAAGTTTGGGCTTTCGATTTCTAAGTTACAGGTATTGGCCTTTTGGGTGAAAAACAAAAAAAGAAGACTCTCTCCTTGTTTCTTTATATAATTCATTCATTCATTCATTTTTGTTTGCATCCTTGCTTTGTGTGGCAATGCTTGGTTAGTGACTGATTGGCATCTGATTTGCAGAATAGACATCTCTCAAGAGAATTTTATCCTCCATGTTTTTCTAAAATATGGTTTTCTAAACCCCACAAAAACCAGCAACCTCTCCATGGCCACATCCTTGTGTCCCCCATGTATATATGATACCCTCATAGACTTGCCCTTTTCCCTGTTTTTTATTTGGCCTTTCATATAAGCATATTCTGTCTTCTTTCACAACCACCACAACACTATTACTATTACTAATGTTACATGTCTCAAAATGATTCTTTAAAAAATCCCACAGAACCCTCTCTCTCTCTCTCTCTCTCTCTCTCTCTCACAAGCTCTCTCTCCATGGAAGGCAAGTTTTCCACAAATCTTCTTGGAGCTATGGATCTTCTTTGGTATCAACAAACTATAATTTTCTCTCAACCCAATTCACTACTACTTCCTCTCAAACCACTTGATTACAAACCACAACTCGTTTCAGAAACACTTGAATCTCTCTATGAGGAGCAGGATATCTCTCCAGCCTCATCTTTCATCTCTCCTTCAGAGGTAAGGTCTCTCTCTCCTTTTATGAAGCCCAATTTTACTTACTAGTATATTTTTATCTAGTCAGCAGACAAACAGACTGTTTAGACTTTTCGTCTGTAATAAACATAATATTAATTTCAGCTCGTACCAACAGTTATTCTTATCTTTTGTGAAGGATGATGTGTTAAGTGATCAACCAGACGAGGATTGTAAAGAGGATTTCCAAATAAAAATGACTCGTTCATCATCACTTGTAAACGAGTCCAAACCAAGGATGCTATCTTCTCCAAGAGTGAGTAGATTACAAAGAACAAGAAGTTGCAAGAGCTTACTAGAGCTTGAACTAGAAGAAGTGAAAGGGTTTATGGATTTAGGCTTCGAATTCAAGAAAGAGAGCATAAACCCGCGAATGATGAGCTTGGTCCCTGGCCTGCAAAGGCTTGGATTACACAAGAGTGAACAACTTGTTCTTGATGATCATGATATTATACCGATTGAAGAAGACCAAAGATTAGGCGTGATGAGACCGTACTTATCAGAGGCATGGCTAGTGAAGAGATCCGACTCGCCACTCTTAAATATAAGACTACCACGAGTTTCTGCAACTTCTGAGATGAAGAAACAACTCAAGAATTGGGCTAGAACTGTAGCTTCTGCTATTCAACAAGAATCTTAGCTTAGCAAGTTACATCACGGGAGAGACAGACAGAAACAGAGTAAACACAAATGACCTCATCGTAAATAGCTAGTGAGTGTAAATTAGTATGAGGTTGTATATTTTGATGGTTGAATAAGTGTATCATGGTGATGATAAAATGTAAATAATTCTGTTTTTGCTGAAAATGTTTTTCTTGATGACTTCAAATGTGGATAGCTATTGATATAGTGATACAAGACTGTAGAGGCAAGGAGTAGTCCTATGAGTTGCGCAATGGTTGTTAAATTTGTCATCTTGCAAACTCCATCAATTATTGTAATTGCGTGCTTTATCCACTTTGTCATCTTCTTTATGCATACGTATCTATTTGTTATTTATGACTTAAAGTATAATATATTTATTAAAACAGACCGTGACCAGTTCTTATGAAAGAGCATTTATAATTTTTTTAATGTAGTATAATTATAAAAGCGCTCACATCCTCAAACAAATAAATATACTTGTGAGAGTTGTTTTTGAATAGTTTTCTTTTTCTGTTGGATTTATAATAATTCTGCCTAATAATAATATGCTTTTGAAGAAAAAATGCATCCCCCCAACCCCCCCCCCCCCCCCCCCCCCCCCCCAAAAAAAAAAAAAAAGGAAAAAATGCACGAAATATTAGAGGATAATCATTATCATCCATGGAGATTAGAGGATAATCATTATCATCCATGGAGTCTCCTAAGTTTGTGTTAATTTCACTTAAGCCCCGTGCCTTTAAAAATGTGCATGCGTGCACGTAATCAATTGGGCCGAACTTTTCTATTTTACGTAAAATGAGGGCCGTTATTTAGGATTCTAGACCAAGATATGATATTATTTGTTCTCCGAAAAAATGTCAAAAATGGTACTCTTACACAGATGGGCCACGATTTGCTTCAATTTAATGGGCCTGCTATCTTTAATGAATAAGCTTATTCCACAAAATTAGAAGAGAACATCTGGTGTCTAGTCCGCTTCACAAAATTGTCAGCTACTGTAGGAGTAGCATTTTTGATAAACCCATTTGATATCTGATCTATTTTCTGCAATCAGGTGTTTGATGTCATTAAAAATGTTACCAGTCTCATATCTTGGATTTTTCAAACCAATCACCTCATCTACCAAGCTCTTGTTGTCACACTCCAACACTACATCTTGAAAGTTTACATCCTGTAGATCTGCAGACATTTTCTGAGAGCCAGACATTCACCTTTGAGAGGAGTAGCTGCCTTAAATTTATGCCAGACCCCTCCCATGAACTATCCTTTTTCATTTATTAGCACCATGCCACCATAAGCTAGTTCCTGAGGATTGGTCCTCGCAACGTCAACATTAACTTTCAGTTTACCCTATGGGGGAGGTGTTGGTATTTTTTATTGGAGATTGCATAAAGAAAAGTCTAGCACATGATATGATTTTGGCATAAAAATAACATAACAGAAAACATGAAAATAGCATCAATATCTACTGTTGTAGAGCAACAAAAAATAGGTCAAAATTAACATACTTTGACCACTTCATCAGCAACTCGAGGGACAATAGTCAGGAGGGATCCATTTATGGACGTGTTAGGGAGGGATCCATTTCTGGACGTGTTAGGGGGGGGGGGGGGGGGGTGGGGGGGAGGGAATCCTAGGCCTTTTCTGGTTTTTCTGTACTTTTGGAGCTCTTTAATATATGTATTAAATTTCCTCAACATCAAAGCTTGATCTGGGGCAATATGGTCAAAACGCACATATTCCCGTGGATATATGATATGGGTCAGCCATATCATCAACCATATTATTTATTTATCTACTTAATTATTATTTGTTAGTTAGTTTATTTATTTAATTAGTTTAACTAGTTATTTATTTAATTAGTTAGTGGGCCAAGCCCGTTAGGTTAAACAATCTAGTTAGGGTTAGTGTTTTTCTATTTAAAGCATTGTAATCGTTAGTTTTAATCAATGAAGAAGAATATTCAAAGTATTTTGTGTTTCAGTGTGTGTTTGGTGTTCGTGTGGAGACTTGATAGCGTCTAGAATTGCTACGTTAGGTAAATCCTAACAAATTAGTGATTTCTTTGAATCTCAACATTCAACTGGTGACATCATGACAAGATCGCGTCAAACAATCTGCAATGAAATCATGAAGCAACCAGCTGAGATCAAGGAAACGATCGACCGATTGTGGCTATAAGAACAACAGAAGCAGCTTGAACGAGAGCAACAAGAATTGCCAACCCAACCGCCGCCGCCAGAGGACACATGCGGATTTACTGCCGCCGGATTCGCATCCGCATCAAAAAACCACCCAGAGCATGAAGCCCCCCCCCTGTCGCCGCCCAAACCCAGCCCCAACTGGCACAACCACTGCAAAAGTCGGAAAAGAGCCTCCCACCTGGTTTGCCCCACTATTCAACTGCAACCAACAAAGACCAACCTCCATTACCCATTGAGTGAAAATCATCTCACCAACCCTTTGCGGCATATAGTAGTGCACATGGGTTATCTTTTCCACCGGGTCCAACTAAACCATGGGTAACAACAACAAAGGCATTCGCAGAATCTTCCACGCATACCCAGGAGTCTGATTCCTTCGGCTTCGTAACACCCGTGGGCCTGTTTATTCCTTTGGAATTAATTCTTTTTAGCAGCAGGCATTTTGGCTTCGTGATGCTTTGTGGACTACAAAGTGGTGTTCTCCAGTTCGTTCGTCTCCAATTTGATCCGGGCACGACTAATTTCGGCCGTCTTGAAGCTCTTACGTGCATTCACCTTGAGGACAAGGTGATTTTCAACCGCATAGGAGTTGATACGGGTCAACTGTATCATCAACCGTACTATTTATTTATTTATTTATTTATTTATTATTATTATTCGTTAGTTAGTTTATTTATTCAATTAGCTTAATTAGTTGTTTATTTAATTAGTTAGTAGACCAAGCCGAGCCCGTTGGGTCAAACTATCTAGTTAGGTTAGTGTTTTTTATTTAAAGCATTGTAATCGTTCAGTTTGAATCAATCAAGAAGAATATTCAAAGTATTATGTGTTTCGGTGTGTGTTTAGTATTCGTGTGGAAACTCGATAGCGTCTAAAATTGTTATCATGTCTAGAATTGTTATCGTGTTAGGTAAACTCTAACAATCCAAATTGGCCATTCCCTTTTATGCCAACCAAAATGCTTCTCCATACCATGATGGTCTACAAAATTCTCTTGGAACAAATTGCTTAGAATGGCTTCTCCCCTCATCAAACTCCTTCATTTCTTGGCCAATATAGCTTGGTTGGAGATCTTAAAATCTCTAAAACTAATACCACCCTCGACTTTGCTTTTTAACACTCGACTCCAGTTCACCCAGTCAATCTTTTTCTTTTCTTCCTTCCCTCCCACCAAAATTTTCTGACAAGTTAGGGAGAGTTTCTTTCACAAACCACCATGCATTTCAAATCAATCATGATATAGTTAGGGACAACTTGGATAATAGCTTAATGACCGCCTCGTTTCCAGCTTGTGGTAAAAAAAGATCCATATTTCATCATTGTAACTTAGTTCTCTTATTATCTACAATGAAGACGAAGGATTTAGAGCCAAGAAACCTTCCTTACATTTCTTCCTTCATTCGATGGAGTGAAAATGCTCCAAAGCAATGTGAAAGTATTAGAAATAGTATTTGGTTCATTTTTAGCAATTTAGCAAAGTGTAGGGGTTATAATGTAAATAAACAAGTCTTTGACTTGTTGACCCATATGTACTCTTCTTCTGTAACACATTCATTCAATTGAATCAGGGTTACATTTTTCCTTCCCTCCATTTTTGTGTTATCTCTGATTTCTGATATGGTATCAGAGCCGGCGACCTCCGGTGTTCTTTTTCCGGCGATTCTGGCGCTTTTCCGCTTGTCGTCGTCTTCCTTTTGTATCTTGCTGGATTTCGTTCGCCATCTCTACTTGCTCAATGTCCCCACCATGCCATCTTCCTCTGCAGCTCCACCTCTTACCTCACACTCTCTAGCTGCTGCAGCTGCTTCCACTTATTCCACTTTGTGGCACCACAGACTTGGTCACCTCTCTGCAAAGAAGCATCAAAATTTAGTTTCCATTCTCAATTTCTTTCCATATAAAACTGACAAACTTTTCTTGTTGTGATGTTTGTCATTTCTCCAAGAAAAGAAAAAATTTCCTTTTCATCTTCTACTATTAAAACTACGTCCATTTCAATTGATTCATTGTGATACATGTAGACCTTATAAGATTGATTCTCATGGTCGATATAGATTTTTACCAACCATTGTTGATGAATTTACAAGAACTACTTGGGTTTATCTCATGGAACATAAGTCTGATGCCTCTTCTCTTTTACATACCTTTTACAATTTTGATAAAACTCAATTTGGCCATTCCATTATTGCTATCAGGACTGATAATGACCCTGACCTTTCTCTCAACCATTTCTTCACCTCCAAAGGCATTCTCGACCAACATTCTTGTGTTGAAACACCCCAACAAAATTTTTTTGTTGAGAGATATCATCAACACCTACTCAATTTTGTTAGAGCATTAAAATTTCAATCCCACCTTCCTCTTTCTCTATGGGGCGAATGTATTTTCACTGCTCCGTATATAATTAAAAGAATTCCTACCAAATATCTTGCCAATAAATCTCCTTATGAAGTTCTTCATCAGTCTCTCCCCCCCCCCCCCCCCCACATACAAAAAAAGGAGAGTCTTTGGTTGTCTTTGCTTTGCTTCGACTCTTACTCAAGGTAGAACCAAATTTGATGCAAAGACCACAAAATGTGTCTTTGTTGGCTACCCTTATGGAATCAAGGGATATAAATGATTTTATCTTCATACACATGCCTTTATCATTTCTAGGCATGTCATTTTTTTTTATGAACACACTTTCCCTTTTCTTCCACCACCCCCTACTATCACTGATCTGCCCCTTCCTCCTTCTCTCACACATTCATTACCACCAACACCAACCACACCACCACCTTCACCTTCGTCACTACCTTCACCCTCACCACCATTACCATCACCTTCACCACCACCACCATCACCACCACCACCACCACCACCATCCAGACACTCCACTAGAACACAGAGACTGCCTTCCAATTTCAAGAACTTTTTGCTCACTAAAAAAGTCAATGCAGCTCCCACCGCTTATGATTTAGCTGCATATTATGCTCCTTGTTCTCAATCTATGCAACACTTCATTTCTACTGTGAATGCTTCTACTGAACCCAAAACTTACTCTGTAGCTCTACAACACCCTAAATCGATGAAGGCAATGCAAGCTGAATTAAATGCTCTAGAAAACAATAACACTTGGGATTTTGTGCCCTTACCTGGAAAGACCATTGTTGGTTGCAGATGGCTATTCAAAGGGAAACATCATTCTGATGGAAGTATTGAAAGATACAAGGCTAGGCTTGTGGCTAAGGGCTACACTCAAGCAAAGGGCCTAGACTATTTTGACACCTTCTCTCCAGTAGCTAAACTTCCTACTCTGAAGTGTCTTTTGGCTGTGGCTGCTGTCAAAAATTGGAATTTACTTCAAATGGACTGTTGGAAATATGCCCTAGAGGCAATCTATAGTTAATAGTCCCGTTAATCAACATAATCGACTAGGGATATTTAAGAATATTTAATTTATATTCTATGGACTTCATTCATGTAAACATATCTCCATATCGATAACATAATGAATAGTAAATCCAACACATGGGTATGCATCAAGAGTAATGGCATACTGGATTGACCCACAACGAGAGTGATACATTAGATTATGTCAAAGTCACAATCACTTCTCGTAGTTCTAATGATATTGTAATCCTTAGACTTGAAGTCACTAGATACTCTAGTTGTGGAATATCATGCATTGATACTATCAAACGTTGCGCCTTAATCGGGTAACAATAAAGATAGTTATCGGGCATGATAGAGATCATAGTGACGTAGACAATATTTGTCCCTCCCACATAATGGGAGTAAATATCCATGGGCCACTCGAGGGATGATGTTTATAGAATGTCTGGCCAGACTCAGATAAATCAATATGAAGATATTGATGTTATCTGCACGGATAAGCATATTTCCAGGATCGAGGAACTATGGATTGGATATGCGAGTGTGACTAATATGTCTCGTGCCCAATACAGATATGGAGACAAGGGGATAATACAATACATGAACATTGGGCACAAGGTTTGTCAGATGACTATTTCTATTAGTTGGGTTGCGTGGATGTCTTGCTAGAGGTCGCTCCATGTTAGTACTAGTTACTACCAACTAAGTAGAAACCTATGGGGTCACACTCCCTATGGATTAGACCGGACATGAGAATTAATTAATATGATTAATTAATTAGAAGTATCAATACACAACTACTTGCAAACTTAGTAGGACTAAATTGCAAGTTGGACTAATTCGTGTATGGACATGATTAGGATAAAGGCTTTTATGCAGTCAACAAAGAGTTGTTGGACTATATAAAGGACACACCTAGCTTCCTTCCATTACTAATGCTCATAACACATTGAGTGGGAGAGAGAAGCAAGGAGAGAGAGAGAAAGACCAAAGATGGGCCGAACCCCCCATGGTTGCCCCTACCCCGTCGACCAATGAAAGAGGGTCGAGCCCCTCTTCTTGTGTTCTTTGCGTGATTGTGATCTTCATCCTCTTCCTCCTTCAATCCTAGCTATAAAAAAGGTTTGAAGGATCCGGATTCAATCCCAGGAGTGGCCTATCCATATAGACGTGAATACTATTTCATGTGAGAAGTCATAACAGGAGAACCCAAAGGTATGTAGATACTAGAATCCTTTACCATCATTATGTAGTCTGTACCTGTGATCCTTGATGGGATTTGAGCAAAATTAATTTTTTTATTCCTCTGCGTAACCTGCATCAAAACCCAAACAGTGGTATCATAGCCACAGGTCGTGGAGCATAACGTAGTTTATGTGTTACGAATTTTGTTATTTTACACTTTAATTATTGTTTATGGCGTAAAACGGACAAATCAAGCATATTGATGCATTTTGTGAATATTATTCAAGCCAAATAAGATCTAATATTACATGGGATGTAAGGAGTTGTGAATTTGGATCACATAGGATGTTAAAATTTTGGATCTAGAAAACTAAGGTTTGGGCACAAGTTGGAAAATGCGTTTTTCAAACTTGGAAACAATTAAACTTGGGCAACAAGGAAGAAGTTATTTTGGAAACAACTAAACTTGGGAAACAAGGAAGAAGTTGTTTTGGAAACAACTAAACTTGGGAAACAAGGAGGAAATTGTTCATGGAAACAACTAAACTTGGGAACCAAGGAGGAAGTTTTTTATGGAAACAACTCCCATAAGAGGTTCGGCCCCCTAGGGGACCGCCCCTCTCCTCCTTGCCGCCTAAGAAAGCCACAGCCAAGGGTCCGGGCCTCCCTAGTGCACGGCCTAGCCGTGTGGGCTAGGGGTCGGCCGGTCCCAAGGCCTTGTGCCGGTCCTTTGGGGTTTTGGCCATGTATTGGTGGGCCCTCTTGGACCGATTTGACCCTAGTTCATCCAAAATCAACTAAAATTGACCAAGCGCGTTAAAATTGGATTTGAACTGTTTATATACTATTTGCATGGTGATTGGATATGGCCTTAGGTTGTGGTTTGTTGTGGATGTTTATTTTATGGTTTGTTTTACGGCTTTCGAGCTGATGTAATAGTTAATTAGGTTTTACGGCATGCGAGCCGGTCTTTTTCTCACCTTGTGAGATCTTTTTATTTGTATAGATGCTAGCTAGTATTAGATAAAATAGATGATACTCAAGATGGAGAAGAAGAAGCATAAAGAATTAAAGAAACCACAAGATGGAGCATTCCACAAGGCTAAGGAGCATGGAGCATTTCACAAGCTATGGAGCATGGACCAAAAGATGGAGGCACATGGAGATGAGCTTGCTATTTTTAGGGCTCATAGATTTTTTCATTGGCTTGAGAATATCTTAGTTTAGAGGCCATATCCATATCACGTTTAATTGTGTGTGTGATTGTTTACTTATTGTCTTATTGTTTTATTGTTGGTGTATGGATGATGCATGCAAAATTGATAATAAGATAATTAACAATCTGGATCTTTTATTTGTGAGTTTGCCCAACTCAAAATAAGTAGATCAGTTTATATGGATCAACAAAATAATTAAAACTGAAAAACTGAATCCCTCAATTAGAATATTGCGTTTTGCCTTCTCTTGCCAAACACCCTTCATGATCTGGGTCTATTAAAATCGGGCCTGCCAAAGCAAGGCGGTTTTAATTCACCATGATGTGTTGCGGACGACACAAGCAAGTAATGTGTGATTGTTTAAGTAAGAGGTTTGACGCAACTATGTGATTTTAATAAGATTAAAAACCTAGAGGCAACCAATTGGGATTATCCATGTGGTGGATAAATAAGGAGTTATTTGCCCAATTGAACCAAGAGTTGCATGAGATGCAATTAGAATCGTTCCTACCTAAATAACTAATTTTGGGTGGCTTGCCAAAGCAAGCTCAAAAGAAGTGAAATATGGATCTTGGCCCACTAGAAAATATAATTATATTTTCCGCATTAATATGGAGGGTAATTTGGGAGCTATGTTTAACAATTTAAGTTCTTGTTAAATATAGTCACACGTCACAATATTTAGCATAAATCCTTTTGTGTTGAATACCCACCGCATTAAACAAACAAAACATGACTTCATGTCCTCAAAAGGACAAGCTGTCTGGAATCTAATTTTAGACGGGTATAAAATTAAGAATTGTTCTCAAATAAAAGAAAAATGTTGTACATTGTAGAGCATAAATTTCTCTTCCAACCGACTACCTAGACACACTAAAAGCCTTATGGAAGGAACATCAAAGAATGGTTCTTTGGATGAAAATTTCCCCATGTCAGCTACCATGAACTCTAAGATTTGGAAGCAAGATGAGAAGTATGGAGGTGTATGATATGATCATTAAAAGAAGCTCTTTCAAAGAGCGAGCTAGACATGAAAGGCTTGAAATGTTGCTCCACTTTGCACTCTCTTGCTTAGCACTCGTCATGATCAAGATAGAGTGAGTTCGGGCTTGCCAAAGCAAGGCGACTTAATTCATCAAGCACTAGTAATGTGTGACTGCTGAAGCAAGAGGTAAAGCGCAACTATGCTAAAGCTTAAAGACTGGGAGTTATCTATGAGATAGATAATGAATAAATAGTTATTCTCCCAAATGGACCGAGAATTGCATTGGATGCAATTATAGTTTTGTTTAAAGGTGATTTACTCAATATGATTGAGAATCGCTATACAAAGCACAAATAAAGGGCTAAAGGCAAAACATGTTAATGGTTAACATCATGGGTAAAGGCAAAAGGGTTTGCGCCGACCCCATAGGCATAAAGAAAGCTTGTTGCTAAAATCACATTGCCTTAAAGTCCCATAGGTGGTGTAGAGGAAGAGAGACTGCCCAAAGTACCTGGAAGGAAATAATAAAGGAATTATGAATTCCAAATTAGGTATTTTTGTTATAGAAGTCAATATGTCTATCTCATCATCATGAGTATACGATACTAGATGAGAATCTCACATTTATAGAAATGTGGAGGATCTCAAGAGATGTAGACAATTGGATAAGGAAGAAATAAACTTACATGTGGGGCAATGAAGCAAGGGGTTGCTGAATTAGCTGTAGGGAATTATTTATACCCTTTTGGAATTATTCATGAATTAAACAAATACAATTATGTCACTACTTGGAGTAGGAACATTATCACAGTTTCTTGTTTTGTCAAGATCTTTTTATTAAAATAATGGACAAATGTTGTTCCATTTATTTTGATAAAAATGCATTATTGTAATGCACTTTTGTCTAAGTGGATTGTATATCCTTGATCATGATAATTTCATCTATAACATTAATACAAAGAGGTTTGCATATAATGATATGAACCTCACTTATCTTTTGCATTGTTGTTTAGGCCACATAAATGAGAAATACATATCTAGGCTCCATATGGATAGATTTCTGGACTCATTTTATTTTGATCATATGAGACATGTAAGACTTGTTTAATAGGCAAAGATGTGATCTTTTGAAATCATACATATTGATGTACGTAGGCCACTAGACACAAATGCTAAATGTGGTTTTTCAGTACTTCATCATATTTACTGATGGGATCAGAGAAATATGGATTTGTGTCTCTTATGAAGAAACGAATCAGAATCCTTTGAAGAGTTCAAGGAATTCAAGTATGAAGTAGAAAGCCAGCTTGGCAAAAGTATCATGGCTCTACGATTGGATTGTGGAGGAGAATACTTAGGCCAATAGTTTGGACATAATAGGGGAGTATGGGATGCGATCCCAACCCACTCTACCTAGAACAACATTATGGAATGGTGTGTCTAAAGGGATGTGTCAAACAAAATTTCCAATTTACTTTTAGGGGCCATGTTCTAATTACAGCGAATTTTGCCCTTAACCTTGTTCCATCTAAATTAATTATGAAAACACCATATGAGATATGGACTAGGAAGTCCTAATATGTCATTCATAAAGAATTTGAGTTATGGAGTTTATGTAAATAGTTTACAAATAAACTTGAACCCAAGTGGATAAATGTACTATGTGGAATATCCTGAGCAAACAAAGGATATTATCTCTACAATCCAATCGAGAACAAATTATTTGTTGCTCTAACCACTGTGTTTCTAGATAGAGATTGTCTCTAAAAAGAAATAGTGGGAGGATAGTAGAACTTGAAGGAGTTCAAGAACCACAAAAGAACATTGATCCTTTTGATGGAACATGAGTAGGATCACAAGGTGTTGTGGAGCAACCTACTTTAGTAACATAAGGACTTTGTAGGTCAGGTAGAATATGTCAAGGGACTAAAGAAATTTGGATTTCTCATAACCCGTGATATGTTGCTCATAGAGATGAGCCTACAACCTATGAAGAGGCCACGAGTGGGCAATACTCTCAGAAATGGCTTGGATCCATGAGATACGATATCGAATCCATGTATTCCAACAAAGTATGGATTTTGGTGGAACCATCTGAAAGGGTAGGACCCATAGGGTGCAAGTGGGTTATGAGGAGACCAACATGGATGGTAATATGATTACTTTTAAGGGAAAATTGGTTGAAAAAGGGTTTCCTATGAGTTCATAAGTATAGACTATGACGAAATCTTTTCCCCAATTGTAATGCTTAAATCCATTTAGCATCTTTCTTGTAGCAATCTATATATAGATTAAGTTAAGCTTCTTGGAGTTGGATTCTTCGAATTGATGATGCAATCAAAGGATTTTGGTTCCATCAAAATTGAAGACGAAGCTTATGTTTACAAGAAGGTTAGTGGGAGCATAGTTAAATTTCTGGTCTTGTATGTAGAGACATACTAGCCATTGGGAATAATGTCTCTACTCTGCAATCTGTTAAATATTTTCTAGAGAATTGATTCGCAATAATAGACTTAGGCGAGACAATCTATAAAGATCTATGGAGATAGATCAAGGATAGTTGTTCAACTTGAATGATGGTACATATATCGACAAGGTGTTGAAGTGGTTCAAGATGTAAGAATATGGATTCTTACCCATGTCACATGGAATTAGTCTTTAGAAGAACTAATTGTCTTTCCAATTAGATTGAGAAAGGACCGTATGAATGAGATTCACGAGATACGCCGTGCCATGTTCTAGGCCAGACGTGTCATATGGTATGACACATTGATACCAGTTAAATCCAGGTGAGTGTCACTGGATAATTATTAAGAGTATCTTCGAAGTACTTAAGAAGAACTTAGGATGAATTCTTGATTAATAGATGATAGGAAGAATTTACTGTAAGGGGTTACAGTGATGAGAACTTCCAATCTAATAAAAGAGATTTCAGATTATAGTCAAGTTTTATGTTTTGCACTAGTGGGAGGGACTGTGAGCTAGAAAGGTTCCAGGCAAGATTCAGTTGCCGATTCTAACACAGAGGACTGAGTATATTAATGCATAAGATGCACTTACTCAGAATATTCAATCTCAATCAAATTGTTGATAGAGGAGATGTGAATATTTGCAAAATATCGGTAGATGTCTCTCTTACCTCACACAATGAAAGCATGAGGACCGTGCTAGATCAATAGGCATATGATGCAGGAGATTGACTCTACTGCAAGTGGGAGACTGTTGGAAATATGCCCTAGAGGAAATCTATTTCTTGTGACATGTGTGAATTTACTATTCATTATGTTATCGATATGGAGACATGTTAACATGAATGAAGTCCTTAGAATATAAAATAAATATTCTTAAATATCCCTAGTCGATTATATTTATTAACGGGACTATCAACTATATACTAGTATGGGGTTGGATTGATATGGAGATATCACGATCCAACACATGGGTATGCATTAAGAGTAATGGCATACTGTATTGACCCACAAGGAGAATGATACATTAGATTATGTTAAAGTCACAATCACTTCTCGTAGTGCTAATTGTATTGTAATCCTTAGCCTAGAAGTCACTAGATACTCTACTTGTGGAATATCATGTTTTGATACTATCAAACATTGCGCCTTAACCGGGTAACTATAAAGATAGTTATCGGGCATGATAGGAGGTAAGCTTAGAGATCGTAGTGACGTAGACAAGATTTGTCCCTCCCACATAATGGTAGTAAATATCCATGGGCCACTCGAGGGATGATGTTTATAGAATGTCTGGCCAGACTCAGATAAATCAATATGGAGATATTGATGTTATCTGCACGGATAAGCATATTCCCAGGATCGAGGAACTATGGATTGGATATACGAGTGTGACTAATACGTCTCGTGTCCAATCCGGATATGGAGACAAATGGATAATACAATACATGAACATTGGGCACAAAGTTTGTCGAATGATTATTTCTATTAGTTGGATAGCGTGGAAGTCTTGCTAGAGGCCGCTCCATGTTAGTACTAGTTACTACCAACTAAGTAGAAACCTATGGGGTCACACTCCCTATGGATTAGACCGGGCATGGGAATTAATTCATATGATTAATTAATTAGACGGATCAATACGCAACTACTTGCAAACTTAGTAGGTCTAAATTGCAAGTTGGACTAATTCGTGTATAGACATGATTAGGATAGGGGCTTTTATGCAGTCAACAAGGAGTTGTTGGACTATAGAAAGTACACTCCTAGCTTCCTTCCAATACTAATGCTCATAACACATTGAGTGGGAGAGAGAAGCAAGGAGAGAGAGCAAGGGCAAAGAAGGGCCGACCCCCCCATGGTCCGCCCCTACCCCTTCGGCCAAAGAAAGAGGGCCGAGCCCCTCTTCTTGTGTTCGTTGCGTGATTGTGATCTTCATCCTCTTCCTCCTTCAATCCTAGCTAGAACAAAGGCTTGAATGTCCGTATTCAATCCTAGGAGTGGACTATCTATAGAGACGTGAATAATATTTCACGTGAGAAGTCATTACAGGAGAACCCAAATGTATGTAGATACTAGAATCTTTTACTATCGTTATGTAGTCTCTACCTGTGATCCTTGGTGGGATTTGAGCAGAATTAATTTTATTATTCCGTTGCGTAACCTGCATCAAAACCCAACATGGACATCAACAATGCTTTTTTGAATGGTGATCTAGATGAAGATGTATTCATGGATGTCCCTCCAAGTTCTTCTCTACCTACATCTTCTCAATCTTCTCAGTCCAAGCTGGTCTACAAGCTCAATAAATCACTCTATGGCCTTAAACATGCCTCTAGGAATTGGTTTACCAAATTCTCCTCCACTTTGATTTCCATGGGTTTCTCCCAATCTAAGGCAGACTATACTCTTTTCCTCATTACACAAGGTCCTCACTTTGCAGCCTTATTGGTGTACGTGGATGATATCATACTCACAAGGGATCACCTGCCTACTCTCTCTTCTCTCAGGGCTAGTCTTCAATATCACTTTCAGCTTAAGGATCTTGGAGATTCGCATTTTTTCTTGGGTTTTTGAGGTGTCAAGAACAGTGGAGGGGATTCACTTAAGTCAAAGAAAGTTTGCTCTTGACATCCTCAAAGAAACTGGTTTCTTGGGAGCTAAACCTTCATCTATTTCAATGGAGCCTAACACCAAACTCGGAGCTGAAGATGGAGAGTTACTCACAGATATTGATGCCTCTTCTTATAGAAGACTTGTGGGAAGACTGCTCTATTTGTGCAACAGAAGACCTGATTTATGTTACTTTGTACATAAACTCAGTCATTTCGTAGCAGCCCAAAGAAAACCACATTTGGATGTTGTTTACAAGGTCTTGAGATATCTAAAATCTACTCATGCACAGGGTTTAATGTTTCCAGCACATTCTCACATGGAACTGAAGGCATTCTTTGATAGTGACTAGGCTAGATGCCAAGACACCAGGAGATCCCCCACAGGCTACATGGTGTTTTTAGGCAATTCTTTGGTGTCTTGGAAATCAAAGAAACAAGACACAATATCAAAGAGTTCAGAAGAGGCAAGGTACAAGGGATTAGCCACTACAAGCTGTGAGTTAAAAGGGTAAACTTTCATCTTGACTGATCTGCAAGTTATTCCTTCCACACCTCCTGTGATTTTCTGTGATTCTCAAGCTGCTGTTCACCTTGCCACCAATCCAGTGTTTCATGAAAGGACTAAACACATAGATTTGGATTATCATCTCATCAAAGATAAGTTGCAGAATGGTTCCCTCAAGTTGCTACATGTTTCTCCAAACAACAACTTGCTGACCTTTTGACAAAGCCGCTTGGAATTGCTCAGTTCCAGATTCTTCTTAGTAAGTTGGGAGTGTCTGATTTGTACTCTCCAACTTTAAGAGGGCCTATTAGAAATAGTATTTGGTACCTTTATAGCACTTTAGCAAAGTGTAAGGGTTATAATGTAAATAAACAAGTCTTTGACTTGTTGACCCATATGTACTCATCTTCTCTGTAACACATTCATTCAATTGATTCAGAGTTACATTTTTCTTTCCCTCCATTTTTGTGGTCTCTCTGATTTCTGATAGAGAGTTAAGTTAAAAGCCTTATTCATCCCTACAATACAGTGACGCACAATTCAAAAGGTAGCCAATTGGCCCAATGGTAGTCCGCTTCAAAGACAGCTCCGTTGGCTCAAAATTTAAGCCTCCATCCTTCGTTTAGGATACAAACAAATTAGAATTTAAATTTTTAGAAATAAAACACGCTTCTAGAGTAGTAAAGTGATAAATACTGAGGACTTGTATAACCATACAAATAGATGAATTCATACGAACTTATGTTGTGACAACGTCACATTATCATCGTGATATTCAGTATCTACTTCCTTGTTAGGTAGAGAAACTTATTTCTCAAATAAAATACAGTACCGCGTACTAAAAGATTGATAGAAAAGGTTCCTATCAATCTTTTAGTACGCAATATTAATCTTTTATCGCGGTGTTGTATTTTATTGATATGAACCTTTTCTATCAATCTTTTAGTACGCATTATTGTATTTTATTTGAGAATGAAGTTTCTCTACCTAACAACGAAGTATGCATGCACAATCACTGCCTACTCTCTCTTTCTTAAAACACTCTGCTCAAAGAAACCTTAACCATACCCTCTTCTCTTTCGGCGGCGGCTCCCCCATGCGGCTTCCGCCGGCCACCTACTTTTAGCCTGGGAGCAGCAGTGCCCAAGGAAGACCACATAGTGCTATGCTTCAGCTGCTGCCCCCGTCGGCTGGCCTCTCTCCCACCGGTTTTCCTCTCGGGAAATCACATCCTAGCCAGTTATGAACACAGATCCGATCGCTTGTCGGTCCTTTCCGGCGCCATGAAGTCGGTGTTCCCTCTTCTCCCTAATCCCCTCCCCCTCCCTGGAGCCTAGGGGAATTCCAATGTTCAATCCAACTACCCCGACGGTAATCTGCCAAAATCGCCGCCTGCCTAGATCCGTCCGTCTCCTCGCGAAGCACTCCTCTGCCGTCGCCACCGCCTGCCTTGTAAACGAAGCCTGGCACGCCGCTGTCGCTTCGCCCTTCAACAACTTCTCTTTACGAGCCTCTCTTGCTCCCCCCATTCCCCTTGTTCTGTGATGAGTTCGGATCCATAGTGACCGTCCCCACTCCCTCGGTTTTGGGGCTGTTACTTCCCCCTCCCCCTCGCCTGGGCTGGTTTTTCCTGGCCTAGGTAAGTCTCCCAGAACAGTCCCCTCACCGCCCACCGACATTACCATGAGCCGCTCCCATCCTTCGATTTTCGAGTGACGATGTCCCCCGGGTCGTTTTGGTGCTGCCGGAGCTTGACGTTTGTGTGTTGTTTCCTACAGTTGGGCTGTCGTTGATCTTCGCTTTGAGCTTTGGTCGATTCTTGCGGACATGTGTTATAATGCTTCCTTGGTCTTTCTGGACAGATCTTTGCAGATTGGGTTTTGTCTTACATTTCAGGAGACTTTTGTTGTTCATTTGATCCGTTTCTTGTGTTACTGGGATTGTTTTTGGGTGCCTTTGAGCTTTTCCCTTTAGGCTTTGCGATTCTTGTTAGGGAACTTACGGTAGTAAGTTGCTTTCATCTTGTTGTCTTCAATTTCTTTGAGGTATCCCCCTGTCTGTTGTAATGTATGTTTATGTTTATTTAATGAAATTATTTCGTTGCTGGTGAAAAAAAATGGCATGCACAAAATCAACTTAAACAAAGAGAGGCTTTGTCGAGAGTGATGATGAGACCTCAATATTACTGCTCTGTGGAGTAATTTCATGTAAACATGATGAGATCCACTCGGTAGTAGTATTTATGGAGAGACCACAAGTCTTTCATTAGCAGCAATATTCTTCATTACATATAATAATTTCTCTTCTGTACTCATTGCACAATCATGTGGGAAAATATCAAAATAACTATAATGATCTTCTCTAAAAAAACTATAATGATCCAAATATTACTTTTCAATATTTAAGAACAATAATGCCACATGCCATTGATGCCAATACCATATTTGATCATTTTATCAGTAAGACTATCCGCAGCCGTGCTCTTTCACACCGCGCAACTTCATATTGTAGTCCGCTTCAAAAACCGATATGTTAGCTTAAAATTTAAGCTCCCCACCCTTCCATTAGGATATACACAAATCAGAATTTATAAATTTAGAAAGAAAACACACTTCTAGAGTAGTAAATGGCTAAAAAGTTGAAAGACTAGTACAACCATTAATTGAAACGAACTTATATTGTGACAACGTCACATTATCACTGTGATGTTAAGTATTTAGTTCATTTTTAGGTAGAGAAACTTCATTCGCATATAAAAACACAATAATGCATACTAAAAGATTGATACCTAAACCCAAAATGGCATGCACAAAATTGACTTAAACAAATAGAGAGCCTTTGTTGAGAGTGATGATGAGACCTCATTCTTAGTACTTTGTGGAGTAATTTCTTAGTAAACATGATGAGATCCACTTAGTAGTAGTATTAATGGAGAGACCACAAGCCTTCATTAGTTGCAATATTCTTCTTCACATATAATTTCCCTTCTACACTTATTGCACCATCATGGCAAATCGGGCTAGCTCAGAGGTACATACAACATCGCCCCTCCATGAGGCTCTTGATTCGGACCTGACTATATGATGTAATTCTAAAAAAAAATTGCACCATCATAGATAAATAACTATAATGATCCGAATATTATTTGTCGATCACTAAGAAAAGTTAAAGTCATATGCCAAAATCATATTTGATCATTTTACGGAAACATTACCCACATCCATGGCCTCTTCATATCACCATCCCCACATGCCACACCTATAATTTCTCTAATATTTAAAATACTATCATAACACCTTCAAAAATAAGAAAACTCCCCTCCCCTTCTTTTTTAGAAAAAAAACCTTCTATTATTTTTGGGTAGTCTAACCCAAAAGATCGAAATTAAAATCGTTTACAACCCATGGAGGCGTATAAGGATAGTACGACGTATCATCCTCGACCATACTTCGTTTTGCGAAAACATGAGCTAGCTTGTTTCCTTCTCACCTAACAAACTTGAAAGCTATCGAACTAAGTAGACGCAAGCTGAAAGCAAGCTTCAACTAGTTTCTTCATTTCGGAAAGTGAGTCACATGCTCTATGTAGGGTTTTGATAACGGATACGCATCGAAATAAACATAAATTAATCCGTTCAAGATCCTCCAAGGATCACAGAAAGAGACAACATAACGATAGTAAGGAAATTAGTATCATAATACCTTTGAGTTCTCCTGTGATGACTTCTCACGTGAAATTCTGTTCACGTCTCTATGGCTAGTCCACTCCTAGGATTGAACCCGGATCCTTCAACCCTTTGTAATAGCTAGGATTGATGGAGGAAGAGGAAGAATGTAACAACCCATCCTAGAGTATTCGAGAATTACACTTAGATCCCCCATACTCTCCGGGGATGTCCTCCGCTAAGCACGGAAATGCCTAGCTAGGAGTCCCACTATCTTACTCCGTCCTCGAGTTCTGGAGAATATCATTTGAGTCCCCTTAACTCTCGGGAACTGCGCTTTGCTAAACACAGGGTGTTTAATGAGGCGTTACTGATCTAATGGTTCTGTTACGAGACAGAATTAAAGAAACAATACTTTAAAATAAACTTACTAACATGTGTGCAAGTTCTCTCAAATTAAAGCTCTAACCCTCCGATTGACTTCCCCAAATCCCGCACGCTCACCTGCCAAAATATAGGAAGACACAAGAAACAAGAAATCAGATGACTCTGAGTAAGGTGATGCAAGTAATGCAAGTTATTTAAAAGGCTTAATCGAGTATGGTCCTTGAGGACCGTATTTCCTTTCTTACGGATGCACCACAACGCTTAAGCTGCTCCCTCCTACACACAATTCATAGTGACTCTGGTAATATCTAACTATAGCAATTCCAAGAACATAAACCATACAATGATCATATCCATGTCCAGTGGTATTCCATTATTTTATTTATAACCATGTCCAGTTTTAGTACAATCAAATTTATTGCCCGCAGGCAAGTATCCACAAACCCTCTAAGACAGACTAGCCTTAAGTGTGCACACCCCCCCCTCTGGATCGCAACCCAGAGGGAGGAACCTAGTTGTCTAGCCGGGAGCTAGCAATGTACAGGCTAAGCCCGTAGATCGGGACCCAAGTGTCAGATACCGCAGTAGAGCAGACGGCCGGAGCCTGTAGTGACCATTCAAAGGTCTAAGGTATTCTTGTATAAGATATCAACCAAGTAGTTTATCGACGGGCATGACACATGTCCATGTTCACATATATGTATATTAGCATGATTCAAAGTTATTTATTCTAATATTTCTGTATCAAGTAGTCACAGACACCATACCTATACTCAGGTATTACCAAATAAAAGATTAAGCACACTTATGCTCACCTAGGATCCGACCCACTTATCTGGTCAGTGGAGCAATCCCCTGACTCAGCAACTTCTATAATAATAGACAAATGCATGCATAAACATTAACAGATACATGAAAACAACACAAAGATACATGTGAAACAACATATAGATCCCCATCATAGAGGAGTAACACATATGCAACAGCCGTTAACTGACAGGTCTTGCCAATACACTAATCCACACCTGGTGTCCTACTCTTCTTAATGCAATCCTGGTTGTATCTTAGGTCCTTTCATTAAGGTAGACTTATCAAGTCTTTTGAGGGCTAGGACTACCATAGTTCCCAATTAGTACCCTCCTGCTCATCCCTGATATTTACCCCTAGTCCTTTACCTACGGTTTAGATCACATAGGAGCCCCTGATCCAGTCTGGTTATTCTTATTCCAGTCCCGGATTGACCAAATTGGAATTCCATGTACTTTGGAAGCTTCTAGATCAACATGAGGTCATGTCTTTTCTCGGGATCCGATTGATTTATTAAGGAATGGCGAGATGACCACTCTACCCCTTTTACCCAGTTCGGTCAAACTGGCCCGTTTTAGGGAGGTCAACTCAGTCAAACCTATCAGTTTAGCTTGGAGTGACAACATGAAAATCCTACAAGGTTAATGAAAGGCCTTTAATACTTACGGCATTAGAGATGACTGAATTAAAGCTCCGATTATTATTTGAGAAGTCCTGAATTGGTGTGAAGTCTCAGCTAGATTTACAAAATTATAAGGTTATAGGTGTTTTAGAATCATTGGTAAAACCCAAATAAGTGATTCCCAAAGTTTATGTTAATCACACATAGGCCCAAGTAGTTGGTTAAAATTTCACTTAGGACCCTGATTGGCACGAATCTTCCTAAGTAGTCATCTATCCTTACGAATTTGTAATACCTTCCCTAGTACTACCAGGTAGTCATAGGATTGGTAACACAATGATTGGCACTTAGGCCTCTGAAGGTTAGCAGAATTGCAGAAAAGGCCGCCAAGTGTTGACTAGGTCAACCTGACTCATGAAATACCCTTCTAAGGCCCCAATTACCCTTTTCAAGTCATATTTTTGCTTCAAGGCCAGAGTTAGTTTCAAAATAGAAGTTTGAAATAATTGCAATGGCCCCCCTGTAGTTTGTGGAAATTATAGAAAGGCCCCTAAGGTCAACTTGGTCAAGCTAAGGTCAATTTATCTTCTTAAGGCTTCCAAATGTCCTTATAAGTTATGTCATTGGCTCCAAATCACGTATTTTAGCTTAATGCAGCTTTTATGCAAAATTACATTTTTGCCCCTCTTACATTGTTTGTCAAACCGGGTATCTCAAGAAAGCCAAAGTTAGTAAAATTTTACCTATATGTCCAAAATGATATTTAGAGCAACTTATCTTAAGAGAGTGAGGGCTAGAGAGGTCATTTTACATGTCAAGATAGAAAGTCAAAGATTAAGTAAAATGTGTCACAGGGTCAACTTCAGACCTGATTTGTGATCAATTAAGAATTCATTTGGGGAATATGAAATAAGAGTAATGTTGCTGGTTTCTTAAGGATTCCAGAACATATTTGAACTCCCAAAAACACCAAGTGATCAAGGAGATAAAGATGGCCAAAGTTGGGTGAAAATCAAGTCTTCAACACTTAGAAAAAAATTGAAGAGATTATATAGTTTCAGGGTAGTTAATTTGGGGCAAGATTCATGTAGGCTGGGAGTAAGTTATAGGACATCCAGCAGATGGTCTTGAAGGTCTCAAAAATCATCTATATGCACGCACAAACAATATTCATTTCAATAAGGAGGGAGAGAAATAACAAGATGCAAGTTGGGAGCAAACACAATTTAAAGAGCATGCACAACAAGAACTCCCAATGCAGCAACTTTGAGCCGAGTTTTGAGGCATCTATAATTTGGTTTGTACCACTTAATCTACCTACATTTCTAGTACTATCTCTAGGGAGTATTTTTGTTCAAGAATCATCTCGATTGATCAAGAAACGAGGAAGTTATATGCCCTGAAAAATGACCCTAGTTGCAGGTCCAAGAACGCATTCTCAAGAACAACATCAACTCCCCTCTTTGATGGAACATTTGAAGCACCTAGAGCCTGATTTAGGAAAACCAATTCACATACAAGTTGTTAATCTATCAAACAGCTACTCAAAGTGACAAGAACCAGGTCCTAACACTCAATATCGAACAAAATACGTAGGGACGAAGTCAGCGAGAAACCCGCCGAATTTCTTTACCTAAACAACCAAGAACCGGATCAAACCTTGATCAATTCAGTTTCTGGGCTGGTTTTGATAACCAGAGGTGTTTTCCCGCATCCCAGGGGTAAAAAATAAGCATTTTTTGGTAAGAAAGTCAACCTTACCACAGCTTGGCTGTTAATGGAGTTTTCCGGCGAAAATTTCAAACTACGGCGACATGCATAGCCTTTCTCACGGTCGCTGGGAAACGGTGGACAACCTAAAATGATAATTTAACCTATAGGAATCACCACCGAGTGATATACAGAGAGAGAGAGAAGCAAGAACAGAGGCCTCACCGAGCTTCGCCGTCCATGGCGCGTTTCCGGCGACGGTGGCTGTCCAGATCACGGCAACCGCCGTTTTTCTTCAATTCAGCGCCCAAGTTTGGTACCCTTGGGTTCGTCTCGTCCTCAGGATCACAAGTAAACTAATTAGAACTCCTAATTCGCTGTAAACACGGAGAATTTGAGAAAAAACGTTCTAGGGTTCATCACCTTCGATCTCGATTATTTCCCTCGCCACTAAATGGATTCTGAAATTGATTGGGGGCTTTTCTTCCCCTCAGTCGTGTCTATCTCCAGTTGCAGCAGTTCTTGATTTGGCACATTTTTGATATGGTTCCAGTGGTGGTGATGCGGTGGTGGTCTTGGTGGTTGTAGGGAAGTCTCCCTCTCTTTTCCTCTATCCCCCCCTCTCTCTCTCTCTCTCTCTTTCTCTCTTGCCTCACCAAAAGGCGAGATACAAGATGTTTTACAACCCTCACATGCCCAACTTGACACTTGTCACATGCTAGCATGCATGAGTGACACATAGGGGGGGGGGGTGTCAATTGCAAATAACGGAAACTTTTGCCTCTCTTGCTAATTCCCTCGACAATATTTGATTAATTCTGAATTGACCCCAAATAAGCTCAAAACCACTCCGGGTGTCATTCTCTGACATTCGTGTAAGATCAGATGTTGACAGATATTGCTACTCAGACACTCCTTAATTGATTCAATGTTTTAATTTAGAGCAGCTTGACACCACTATTTTCAGAATATCCTCTTATCAACTTTTACGAAATTGCGGGGTGTTACAAAGAAGATCACGATCACGCAAAACGGAATAGGTGGTGGGCGACACCTCCTTTGTGGCCGACGGGTAGGGGCGCTCCCAAAGGGGGGGTTCGGCCCTCCTTTGGGATTTGCTCTCTCTCTCTCTCTCTCTTTGCTTTTTCTCTCCTACTCAAAGTATGTATATGTGTAGATAAAATAAGGTAGGAGTGTGATTTATATAATCCAACAACTCCTTGTCCTACTACATAAAGAACCCCTCTCCTAATCCTACTCGTGTAAGGATTAGTCCCTTTGCAAATTCGTCCTAATCATGTATATACATGGATTAGTTCTATTTGCAAACTAGTCCTAATCATGTCCATACATGAATTAGTCCACCTTGCAACTCCTAATCATGTCCATACATGGATAAGTCCACCTTGCAAATTAGTCCTACTAGGTTTGCAAGTGGTTGCGTTTTGATCCTTCTATTTAATTAATCATATGCATTAATTCTCTAGTCTAATCTAATCCATAGGGAGTGTGACCCCATTAGTTTCTAGTTAGATGGTAGTAACAATTTACTAACATGGAGCGACCTCTAGCAAGACATCCACGCTACCCAACTAATAGAAATAGTCATCCGACAAACCTTGTGCAAGTATTGTCTCATCCGTTTGTCTCTATATCCGGATTGGACACGAGACATACAAGTCACACTTGTATATCGAATTCATAGTTTCTTGATCTTGGCAATAGTCTCATCCATGCAGATAACATCAATATCCTACATTGATTTATCTCAGTCTTCCCAGACATTCTATGAGCACCATCCCTCGAGTGGTCGTGGATATCTACTCACGTTATGTGGGAGGGACAAATCCTATCTACGTCACTACCATCTCTAAGCTTGCTTCCTTATTGTATCCGACTAACGCCTTTATTTCTACCATGTTACGGTGTAGCGTTTGACGATGTCAAAACACAATATTCCACAACTAGAGGATCTAGTGACTTCAAGTCTAAGGATGACAATACCGTTTTCACTACGAGAAGCGCGCGTGAATTTACATAACTTGTATGTAGCCTTCTCGTAAGTGGGTCAATGCAGTATGACATTACTCCTAATGCATACCCATGTGTTGGATCGTGATATCTCCATGTCAATCCAACCCCATACTAGTCTATAATTGATTGTCCAATTAATCAATATAATTGATTAGGAATATTTAAGAATATAACATTTATTTTCTAAGGACTTCTTTCATGTTAATATATCTCCATATCGATTTACATGACGAATCGTAAATTCATAAATGTCACAAGAAATAGATTGCATCTAGGGCATATTTCCAACAGTCTCCCACTTTCACTAGAGTCAATCTTCTGCATCATATGCCTATTGATCTAGCGCGACCTCTCATGCTTACCTGCACAAGGGGCATGGTAGGCGAGACACCTTGCTGGTACTTTGCAAATATTAACATCTCCTCTATCAACAATTTTATTGAAATTGAATATTCAAAGTACGTGCATCTTATGCATTAATACGCCCAGTCCTTTGTGATAGAATCGGCAACTAAATATTGCCTGGAACCTTTCCAGCTCACAGTCCCTCCTACTAGGACAAAACATAAAACTTGACTATATTCTGATATCATCTTTATCAGATTGGAAGTTCTCATCACTGTAACCCCTTATAGTAAACTCTTCCTATCCCTCATATATCATGAATTCATCTTCCTTAGTTCTTATCAAGTACTTAAGGATAATCTTGATAACTATCCAGTGACTCTCACCATGATTTGACTGGTATCTCTGTGTCATACCATATGACACATCTGGCCTAGTACATAACATGGCATATCTCGTGAATCTCATTCATATGGTCCCTTTCTCAATCTAATTGGAAAGAAAATTAGTCTTCCAAAGACTAATTCCACGTGACATAGGTAGAATTCATATTCTATACATGTTGAACCATTTCAATACCATTGTCAATATATGCGCTATGACCTAAGTCGCACAACCATCTTGATCTATCTCCATAGATCTTTATAGGTTGCTTCGCCTAAGTCTATCATTGAAGATGAATTACCTAGTCAATCCACATAAGATTTCCAAGTAGGGAAATCATTCCCAATGATTAGTATGTCTCTACATACAAGACCAGAAACATAATTGTGCTCCCACTAACCTTCTTGTAAACACAAGTTTTATCTTTTTTCTTGATGCAATCAAACCATTTAATTTAATTTTTAATCGAAGATTCCAACTCCAAGAAGCTTGATTTAATCGGTATATAGATTGCTTCAATCAAGATGTGAATGGATTTAAGCATCACAACTGGGGGAAAGATTTCGTCATAGTCCATACTATGAACTCCCAGGAAACCTTTAGCCAGCAATCGTCCCTTAAAAGTAATCATATTATTACCCATGTTGGATTCCATTTCGTATCTCATGGCAGCAATCCATTTCTGAGAGTATGGCCCACATGTGGTCATCTCATAGGTTGTAGGCTCATCTCGATGAGTTATAAATCTTTGGGTCTATGAGAAATCCGTATTTCTCTATCCCTTGACATATCATACCTGACCTACGAGGTGCTTATGTTACTTGAGTAGGTTACAACACAACACCTTGTGATCCCGCTCATGTTCCATCAAAGGGATAAATGTTCTGTTGTGGTTCTTTAACTTTTTCAAGTTCTACTATCCTCCCACTGTCTCTTTTAGAGACAATCTCTTCCTAGAATCACAGCGGTTCGAGCAACAAACAGTTTCTTCTCGATTGGGTTGTAGAAATAATATCCTTTTCAGGATATCCCACAAATAATTTATTCCACTTGGGTCCAAATTTATCTGTAAACTCTTTTACATAAACTTCATAGCCCCAAATCTTTATGAATAACATAGTAGGACACTTCCTAGTCCATATCTTATATGGCGTTCTTCATAACTTATTTAGATGGAACAAGGTTAAGGGCAAAATTTGCTGTAATTAGAACATAGCCCCTAAAAGCAAACAGGAAGTTTTGTTTGTCACATTATGGAACGAACCGTGTCCAACGAGGTCCGAAATCTCCTCTTAGACACGCCATATCCATGCGACGTGATAGGTGGAGCGAATTTGGATCATATACAAAACTCCTATAGATGCTTGTCAAACTCTTGGCTCAAGTACTCTCCTTTAAGATCCTATCGTAGAGCCCTAATACTTTTGTCGAGCTGGTTCCTACTTCATTCTTGAATTCAAAGAATTCTTATTTGTTTCCTCATAACATACTCAAATCCATATTTCTCTGATGCCATCAGTAAATATGATGAAGTACTGAAAACCACCTTTAGCATTTGTGCTTATTGGCCTACATACATCAATATGTATGATTATCAAAAGATCATATCGTTTCCTAATAAATAACTTTTATATGTCTCATATGATTGAAAAATCAAGATGAGTCATAGAATCCATCCTTATGGAGTCTAGATATGTATCTCTTAATTATGTTTTCTAAACAACAATGCCAAAGATAAGTGAGGTTCATATCATTATATGTTAATGTTATAGATGAAATTATCATGATCAAGGATATACAATCCATTAGACAAAATTGCATTACAATAATGCATATCAGAATAAATAGTACAACATTTGTCCTTTATGATAGAGATCATTTCTTGTCCAAACAAGAAACTGTGATAATGTACCTACTCATAGCAGGGACATAATCACTTTTGTCTAATTCATGAACAATTTCAGAAAGGTATAGATAATTCCCTGCGGGTGATTCAGCAACCCCTTGCTTCATTGCCCCACGTGTAGGTTTATATCTTCCTTATCCAATTGTCTTCATCTCTTGAGATGCTACACATTTCTATAAATGTCAGATCCTCATCTAGTATCATATACTTTTGATGATGAGATAGACATACTGAATTCTATAAAAATTCCTAAATTGGAATTCATAATTCCATTATTATTTCCTTCCAGGTACTTTGGGGAGTCTCTCTTGTAGGGTTTTGATTCATGGATCGCGCAAACGGAAGCATAATCAAACAAACAACCATGCAAAACCCTCCAAGGATCACAAGTCTAGATGCATAACGATAGTGAAGGTAAGAAATCATAAACACACCTTTGGGTTCTCCTTGATGACTTCAAACGCGAATAGTGTCACGTTCTCTATAGTTGATCCACGCCTAGAGTTGTTCCTAGATCTCCAATCTCCTTGGTGCTAGCCCGGATTGAAAGGAGGGTGAAGGAATCACGCAAAACGAGGCACCAAAAGGGGCTCGGCCCTTTGTGGCGTCGGGGACAAGGGGCGGCGGCAATAGGGGGCGGCGTCCCTCTTTGCTTGCTCTCTCTCTCTCCTTTGTTCTCTCCCACTCTTGTTATGATCTCTCTAGAGCATAAAAAGTGTGTAGGGAAGGAAGGAGGAGGGTCCTTTATATAGTCCAACAACTCCTTGTTAACTACCTAAAGGACTTATTCTAGTCCTACTAGAATTCAATTTAGTCCCTTCCTTGCAAATTAGTCCCTACTAAGTTTGCAAGGGTTTGCAAAGTGATCCTTCTAATTAATTAATCCAATTAATTAATTCCACAATCTAGTACAACTCTATATAGCGTGTGACCCCATAGGTTCTATCTAGTTGGTAGCAACTCTTTGCTAATATGGAGCGGTTTCTAGCAAAACATCCATTCTAGCCAACTAATAGAATAGTCATCTAGACAACCTCGTACAAGTAATTGTCTCATCCCTTTGCCTCCTTATCCGGATTGGACACGAGACATACAAGTCACACTCGTATATCCAATCCCTAGTTTCTCGATCCATGGAATAGCCTTATTCGTGCAAATAACATCAATATCCCATATATTGATTTATTTGAGTCTGGCCAGACATTCTATAAGCACTATCCTCGAGTGGCCTTGGACATTTGCTCCCGTTATGTGGGAGGGGCAAATCCTCTCTACGTCCACTACGATCTCTAAGCTTGCTTCTCATTGTATCCAGTACACGCCTTTATAACTACCCAGTTACGGTGTAGCGTTTAACGCTACCAAGATCACAATGATCCACAACTAGAATATCTAGTGACTTCAAGTCTAAGGATGACAATACCATTGTACCCGAGAAGCACTTGTGACTTAACATAACGTGTATGTAGCCTTCTCGGTGATGGGTCAATCCAGTGCAACATTCCGTAATGCACACCTATGTGTTGGATCGTGATATCTCCATATCAATCCAGCCCCATACTAGTCTATAGATGATTGTCCCATTTAATCATTATACTCGACTAGGGATATTTAAGATAAACAACGCAATTGTAAATCTAAGGACTTCATTATATTAAATATCCAATAAATAATAAATGAATTTCTAGCCAATTACAAATTCATACTAAACTAGATTGCCTCTAGGGCATCTATTCCAACATCTCTTTCTCCACACTACCTAAGGGACTTTAAGGCAAATTGGTTTAGCAACAAGCTTGCTTTATGCCCATGGGGTAGGCAAAAACATTTTGCCCTTACCCATGATGTTAACCATTAACATGTTTTGCCTTAGCCCTTTATGAGTGCTTTGTTTAGCAATTCTCAATCATATTGAGCAAATCGCATTTGAAAAAACCCTTAATTGCATCCAATGGAATTCTTGGTCCACTTGGGTGAATAAATTTTATTCTTTATCTATCTCATAGATAACACCCATTTGCTAACTTATCAATCATATTGAATTAGCTTAGTTGCGTATGATCTTTTGCTTCAGCAGTCACATATTACTAGCTTGTGTCGTCGCGTCATATCTTGATGAATCAAGTCGCCTTGCTTTGGCAAGCCCGAAATCATTCCATCTTGATCATGACGAATGCTAAGAAAGAGATGGTAATACACAAATTGGAGCAACAGCTTCTTTTAATGTATGATCTTATCATATGCCTCCGTGTTTCTCATCTTGCTTCCAAAGATCAGTGTTCATGGAAATTGACATGAGACAATTTACATCCAAAGATCCATTCTTCGATGTTCCTTCCATTAGGATTTAGTGTTATTGGTAGTTGATGGAAGGAGAACTTTATGTTCTATGATGTACAATAATTTTCCTTTTATTTGAGAACGATTCTCCATTTTATACCAGTCTAGAAAATACATTTCAGACAGCTTGTCCTTCTCAAGGACATAAAGTCGTGTTTCGTTTGTTCAATGCCATGGGTATTCAACACAATATGATTTATGCAAAGTATTGTGACGTTTTAACTATATTTAACAAAGACTTAAATTGTCGAACATAGCTCCCACTATTTTTCTCGGATTAATAACCCTCAATATTAATGCGGAAGATATCATTATATTTTCTAGTGGGCCAAGATCCATATTTCACTTCTTCTTGAGCTTGCTTTGGCAAGTTACCCAAGATTCAATTATTTTGGTAGGAACAATTCCAATTTCATCCTATGCAACTCTTGGTTCAATTTAGAAAATAACTCCTTATTTATCTATCCCAATAGGTAACTTCAATTGGTTGCCTCTTGGCTTTTAATCCTATTAAAACCACCTAGTCGCGTCCAACCTCTTACTCCAACAGTTGCACATTACTTGTTTGTGCCATTGCACCATATCATGATGAACCAAGTCGCCCTGCTTTGCCACGCACGAGCTTGATTAGTCGTGACTATGATGAGTGTTGGAATAATGAGAAGGAAAAAACGCAATATTTTAATTGAGGGATTTTTTCATTCAATTTTAAATTGTTTTGTTGATCCGAATCAACCGATATACTTATTTTGAGTTGGGCCAACTCACAATTAAAATATCCGGGTTGTTAGTTATCTTATTATTAATTTTGCAAGCATCAACCATACACCAAAAATAAATAATAAGACAATAACATAAACAACCACAAAAGCAAACTTGACTTGATGTGGATATGGCCTCTAAACTAAGATATTCCTAAGCCAACGGGAATATTTATGAACCCTAAAATAGCAAGATCGTCTCCATGTGCCTCCATATTTTGGTCCATGCTCCTTAGCTCTTGTGGATATCGCCATACTCCTTGGCTTGTGGAATGCTCCATCACTTTGTGTTCTTTGGGCTTCTTCTCCATGTCTTGACTATTATCTATTCTATCTAATACTAGCCAGCATTTATACTAAATAGAAAGATCTCACAAGTTGAGAAGCAGATCGGCTCGCAGGCCGTAAATCCTAATTAACTATTACATTAATTTGATCAGCTCGCAGACCGTAAATCAAACCACAAAATAAACATCCACAACAAACCACAACCTAAAGCCATATCCATTCACCATGAAATAAGCACATAAACAATTAAAATCCAATTTTAACGCGCTTTGTCAATTTTAATTGTGTTTGGATGTGCTAGGGTCAAAACAGTCCAATAGGGCTCCCCACGCTTGGCCAAAGCCCTAGGGGCCGACCGGCCCTAGGCCGCACGGTCGACCCGCACGCGCCTTGTCCGTTTCAGCCCTAGGTCGTGTGGCGTCTTGGGCGGCAAGGAAGGGGGACGGTCCCAATGGGGGCTGATCCTCCTGGTGGGAGTTGTTTCCAAAACACTCCTACTCCTTGTTGCCCAAGTTTAGTTGTTTCCATGTTTGGAAAACCCCCTTTCCAAGCATGTGCCCAAGCCCTAGCCACCAACATTCAAAAATTCACATCCTACGTGATTCAAATTCACTAATATTTACATCCCGTGTAATATTAGATCTTATTTGGTTGAAAAATTGCATCAGTATGCTTGATTTGTTCGTTTTATGCGATAAACAACAATTTAAAGTGTAAAACAACATAATCGTAACACATAAACTACGTTATGTTCTACGACCTATGGCTCTGATACCACTCTAGGGTTTTGATAACGGATACATAGCAGAATAAACATAAATTAATCTGTTCAAGACCTCCAAGGATCACAGGAAGAGACAACATAACGATAGTAAGGGAATTAGTATCATAATACCTTTGGGTTCTCCTGTAATGAATTCTCACGTGAAATTGTGTTCACGTCTCTATGACTTGTCCAATCCTAGGATTGAACCCGGATCCTTCAACACTTTTTACTAGCTAGGATTGAAGGAGGAGGAGGAAGAAGATCACGATCACGCAAAACGGAGTATGGAGGCGGCACCTCCTTTGTGGCCGACGGGTAGGGGGCGGTCCCAAAGGGGGGTTCGGCCCTCTTTTGGGATTTTCTCTCTCTATTTGCTTTTTATCTCCTACTCAAAGTATGTATATGTGTAGAGAAATAAAGCTAGGAGTGTTCGTTATATAATCCAACAACTCCTTGTCCTACAACATAAACAACCCTATCCTAATCCTACTTGTGTAAGGATTAGTCCCTTTGAGAATTAGTCCTAATCATGTCTATACATGTATTAGTTATATTTTCAAACTAGTCCTAATCATGTCCATACATGAATTAGTCGGCCTTACAACTCTCTAATCATGTCTATACATGGATTAGTCCACATTGCAAATTAGTCCTACTAGGTTTGCAAGTGGTTGCGTTTTGATCATTATATTTAATTGATCATATTAATTAATTCCCTAGTCTGGTCTAATCCATAGGGAGTGTGACCCATAGGTTTCTACTTAGTTGGTAGCAATAATTTACTAACATGGAGCGGCCTCTAGCAAGACATCCACGCTACCCAATTAATAGAAATAGTCATCCGACAAACCTTGTGCAAGTATTGTCTTGTCCCTTAGTCTCTATATCCCGATTGGAAACGAGACATAAAAGTCACTCTCGTATATCCAATCCATAGTTTCTTGATCCTTGGAATCGTCTCTTCCATGCAGATAACATCAATATCCTATATTAATTTATCTGAGTCTGGCCAGACATTCTATGAGCACCATCCCTCGAGTGGTCGTGGATATCTACTCCCGTTATGTGGAAGGAACAAATCCTATCTATGTCACTACCATCTCTAAGCTTGCTTCCTTATTGTATCCAACTAACGCCTTTATTGCTACCCTTTTACATTGTAGCGTTTGACGATGTCAAAATACAATATTCCACAACTAGAGGACCTAGTGACTTCAAGTCTAAGGATGACAATTCCGTTGTCACTACGAGAAGCGCTTGTGACTTTACATAACTTGCATGTAGCCTTCTCGTAAATGGATCAATCCAGTATGACATTGCTCGTAATGCATACCCATGTTTTGGATCGTGATATCTCCATATCAATCCAACCTCATACTAGTTTATAGCTGATTGTTCAATTAATCAATATAATTGATTAGGGATATTTAAGAATATAACATTTATATTCTAAGGACTTCATTCATGTTAACATATCTCCATATCGATTAACATAACGAGTCGTAGTTCCATAAATGTCACAAGAAATAGATTGCCTCTAGGGAATATTTCCAACACTCTAATCTTTCCAGTTGCACCATCCCGAAGTAAAAGCATATTCGCAAAACAATGTGTTTCAATCACAATTTTAGTCAGATGAAGCTCACTAGCAAGAGGCATCCCCATTTCAATTGTCGCTACCTCGGACAGCAGGGGAGATCTCATTCGAGTGCGCCTCCTATGCCTACCAGCTGTAAAAGCTCCTGTAGCGTCCCTGATCACTGCCCCCAGGGCCTGTAGCCGGTCTCGAGCAGTTCCACGACGCGTCCGATTTGATCTTGTGAGCGCCTTGGCGCAATTTCATCTAAACTCCCCTGCTACTAACTGTTCCGGATAATCACATAGATGCCCTGATTGGTTGGCTTCCTTGAACCAATTTAAATAATCTAAACCGCAACTACTGCTCCATAATTGCCTAGATGCCCTGATTGGTTGGCTTCCTTGAACCAATTTATATAATCTAAACCGGAACTACTGCCGGATAATCGCCTAGATGCCCTGATTGTTAGCTTCCTTGAACCATTTTATATAATCTAAATCGAAACTACAACCTTCTGATAACTTTTCCCCCATCATTGAATTTGGCAGTATTCCGGTTGCGCCTTACGGACCAAATGGTATAGGTGAAATTTTCACAAACCATCGTTGCTTAGATGAATGTTTCGAAGATCCAGTCCCTTATCCGTCCAACTCTGGTATTCAAAAGCTCTTGACGCATGCTTGCAAACCAAACCTGTTGTGAAAAAATATAGTTCATAAACACTTGGTCACCTGTTTCTTCCACTTCTTGGGAAAGTTGATAGAAAGGAGGCACTTCCATCCATCGTGTTCTCAAGCTCATTGTAACATGCACTGAATTATGCCATTGACGCCAAACACGCTGTATTAGTTTCTCCGAAATCTTCATCCGCCATAGCTTTTGAAGCCATTTCCGGTTAACATGTACATTCGAAGTTGACGGTTCCGAACACCCTGTCTCAACCACCTAACCCTCAATTTACCTCTAAGGATAGACTCCTCATGACGATAAGCCTCTGAGAGAGCACTGCGGGTCCTGTTAAACTCCTCCACAGCAGACACATCCCTCGACTGAACCCTGGAATCCAAACTAAGAAAACCATCCTGAAGAGAGAAAATCTGATGTGCCACATCCCCAAAAACCTCCCAATTCCGAGGACGAAGATGACCTCTAAGAAACTTCAGCTTGTAGGCAAGCTTCACCATCGGGGCAACACCCCCGTCCAGTTGCCGCTACAAATGAACAAAACTCGAATGTGAGGTCCACATCTTATAGAACCTAAAATGGGATACCCGAGCCTAAGCCGCATGGAAAGAAACCAACAATAGAGCATGATCAGAGCTACCCCTAGCTAGGTGACATACCGACACAGGGGGTGGACCCGTATGAAGGAGCACGAAAGAAAAATGCGATCCAGCATGCAATAAGTCCTTGAGAAACCTTGTTGTTCATTACACAAAGTATATGAGGATCCACGAAACCAGCATCTGATAAAGCTGCATGCATGTTAGAGTCAATAAAATATGTTGTAGACAAGTAATAAAACCCCCTCGACCCAAATTCTCTGAGCTCGAAACCATAACATTAAAATCTCCCCGACTAACCAGAGATCATCCGTAGTGCCAGGGAAATCAAAAAAATCTTAAAAAACAGCTTGACGAGGAAGACAATGAGGAGAAGCATACACTGCAGTAAGGAAACCCAAGCTGGAACCCACAACAATTGACATTGGAAGCTTAAAACTGAGAAGAAGAACCTATTAATGTAAGAAAAATAGCATAAGGCCAAAACACCTAGATATGAGGATGAAAATCTCGAGCTCTCATAAAACTAGGCATTCCCATCCTCCTAGCCAAAACAGGCACATAAGCTTCCGAGTTCGTCGCCTCCAAAATGAGAGAAACATCTGGCTTATGCTATAGTATAAGAGACTTGATATGGGCAGTCTTTTCAGGTGCCTGAATTCCACGGGAATTCCAAAAAGTAGAACTAAACGTGGGATACATGTGACATCTTCGCCACAGACCTAGTGGTAGGTCTAAATAACCTCGCAACTGAGTACTAATGGGCTCCACCGTTTATTGAGGAGACGAACCCAATGATATAGTCTTGCGGAGACGAACAAAATGAGGAATGTGCGTTTCAAAAAAGGACGCCGCCTCCTTTGTAACACCCTCCACTAAACCAATGGGGGAAACAAGAATCCACTTGCAGCAAATGAGAGCTAGTAACCACAAAATCCAAGACATCCAAGGATGTGGCGCACCTGACAGGCAACTCAACAACAATAGAAGATGAAATGTGCTCTCCTGTCTCCTTCCTTAAATATGCCGTCATTGACGAAATTTGTATACTGTCTGAGACCATTGTTTCCGGATCTGGTTGAAATTCAAGAGGAAATTCTAAATACGGGGAAGAATCTGACTCCTCCTCCTATTCAGAGGCTAAGGCCGCAAAAGAGTTGGTGGTAGTAACTATAGTAGTCCCACTTTCAGACACATTAGGATACATCGACACTGATTGGGGACTTGATTCTTCATATGTTTGACCGGTCTACTGGTGGGAGAAACCTTGCGAGAGAGAGAAGCGAATTTGGGGCTTCCATCTCCGTAGATGAGGCCGAAGCTGGAGAAGACGATGTCGAAACGCTAACATTTTCCTTCGTTCTCCGACGACACTCCACAACAACATGATCGTTCTTCTCGTACCTAGAGAATAAAAACAACTTTTGACTCATAACAACCTTTGGCCAAAAACCCCGCTCCTTCCCTTCTGCAATGCGAACCTAATCAGGAAGTTCTTGAGTACAATCCACCTTAATATTTAAACAAGCATAACCCGTAAATCGAAGGCATAAAGTCTCATCATCTGCTCGAAGAAAAACACCAATGCGATTACTATCTTGGCTAAACAATCATCCGTGAGAAAATCAAGGGGAATACCCGGTGAAGTGATACAACCTGAGACTTTAGACGATTCTCGCCGAACATCAAACTCTGGTGACCAATGAAAGGCCTTGTAAAGATTGTTCTTAATCTTCTTGAAATCCCTTGTGAGAATGATATGAGATCCTCATGATGCCGAAAATGCACCATGATATGACGTACATTCATAAAACCTATCGTAAAATCTGCCCCCAACCCCCAAGAAGCAATCTCCAATCGGATTACGTCGACACTTAGCCTACCCATAGAGAATTTCAGAATTACGGTGAATTTTAACGCGTAGTACGACTTCTGAACATCCACAGTTGAGAGTTCTATAGTCGGCCGACCCTCCTTGACAAAAGAACGAGCGTAGTTAATCGGGATTGAAGGGAACACTAGGCTCGTTGAGCCAAGAAGTCGCTCTTTGAGAGAAACCGGAGCAGCCGGTGGCAAGAACGGTGCCGGGAAAAACCTCCCCTATTAGATGGCTGAGAAATAGGTGGAAATTCCGCCATGGAGAGAATCATCGTCATCCCAATAACCCATCGAAATTGTTGCCTATCAAGGGCAAAACACACAGCCTAGGAAGGACCAAGCAACATGGCCAGAAACCCGTGATGTGAGAAAACCCAGTAGCGAACAAAATAGCTACAGACCTGGAGCCGACAGGACAAGCTACCCAGAAGAAACCTGAACTAAAACAAGAGAGAGAACCGATCAAAGCAGAGCCCCTCCCAAAACTGTTCGAACCCCATTTAGGAGCCTCCAGTGCGAAGTCCCAGAACTTGAAGAGCCTGCCTACGCGCACAGGGAAACGATAATCCGTCGTGGAACTTCGCCCCTATGTGACAAAAACCCATCAGTACCTGACCTGTGCCAAAGAAGGAATCCCATTGCACAGGAGAAACCTATCTAACAGCGCCCCTTCGAAAAGCTGTGCAAACCTAAATCAGGGGCATCTCCAGAGTGAATTCCCAAAGCCCCATGGGCCCTACCTACACGCGCACAGGAAGGTGGGAACCGCAACCGTCAATCCATGGATGAAGCCTTAGCCGCCTGAGAAACCAGTTAATATTCCAAAAAAAACCTGATGAAATATGAAGCCAAATCCAAATTCAAATCATACATCCAAACACAACATTAATAAACTTCAAATCATGTAATTGAATGTCTACAAATACCATATATGAAAATTAGAAAGAAAAAAAAAAAGAAATCTCCATCATTCAAATCTTTTAAATCTCCACAAAAGGAAGATAAAAGCACTTAATAGAAAAAATGTATTCCAAGGAAAAATAACTCTAGGAAGCACTCATATGAAAATGAATCTCAGTCATATGATCATCTAAGTCAACGAACTGTCGCATCCGCAGTCACAGCACGAAATTACTCCAGACTGCACGAGATTCCGACGGCATGCTACAAGTCGGTCTTCTGCGAGGAAAAAAAAACATAAAACAAAATTAGTTATGTAAATAAATTTAAACTTCACTACTTTTATTTCATGTTAAGAATTAAAATAATAAAACAAAATCTACCTTCGGCTTCCTTGAGCATGTAAGTGAAGATGTCGGGTTGTTTATTTTCTCTCGCTGGAGTTGGGGAAGCAGAATCACCTTTCACATCATTGAGGGATGGTCCTTTGTGAGAGACTTGACTGTTTTCCATATCATTATGTCTTCCGATATCTTGTGGTCCTTTCGGATAAACACCTTCATGTACAAACTTCTGTACTTCTTTGATTGTGCTAAAGACCACGTTCTTTGATTTCTCATGATAGTAATTCTGCAATAAAGGCAGGTTAATTTGGATTTTTAATACTTTAGAGGCTCTTAGGTATCATTTGAATAATCTGAGTGAAAATCTTTGATTTTGTAATAGGAGGACTAAATGGTTTCCTCAAAAATAACATAAAATTATCTCAAGAAAAAAGAGGAGTAATACTAGGGATCCCATCACTATCTCCCACTCAAGTGTAAAATTGGCAACGTGATGTTTTCATTTGGCCTCATTGTATTATTCTGAAGGATATTGGGAGACTAGTCGTAGATATTGGTGGGATTCATAGCATTTCTCAAAAAAGAAACTAATTTGTATTAGTAAGATTAGAAATTTATCGATTATAATTTTGACCAGTTGACAAAATCTATAAATTTTTCATCAATTATTTAATGCGCCCAAACATATATGAAATATCACATTTTTTGTTTGAAAAGGAAGTCTCACAATCTTATGTCAAAAACGCCTTCAAAGTGCGTAATATGCGATTTCTAGTACCGAAATCTCCACCTTTCTAATAGGAGACATTCCCAGTTTGGGCTTCAAAGGATTGCAGATGGGGCTTGAAGTATATGCAGTGGGCCTTCTACAAGTCTCAAGCCAATTTCCCCCATCTTTACTCATTCAGCCCACATCATAGTGAAACCCTAAACAACTAGCATTTCCACCCGTTAGGTTAGATTAAACGGCTACATTGTATCCGTTGATTATTGTGTATTTTTTTTGTCTCGAGACGCTCTCTGTAATCAAGTTGGTCAGTACAATGTATATACATTTCTTTCTCTAAATTCATCTTTGGCCGTTTCATTTTCTCTCAACCCTTTAGGGTTTCTTTTATGGTATCAGAGCATTATCGATCTCAACCATGCCCTCGCCGTTGCGCCATCATCTTCCAACATTCTGATCTAACTTCTCACCAACATTCACAACATCTTACCTTCTAAACTAGATGAATCCAACTTCGTTTTATGGCGCCATCAAATCAGTGCCATCTTTAAAACCCACAACCTCTTTGGCTATCTTGACGACACCACTCTTTGTCCCGTCAGATCTATTTCTAACTCTGATGGATCTCCGGTTGTCGGAGACAATTCGGCCTATACGACATTCCAGCTTCTTCCCGGTCGGCGTGGTTGGCTCTTGAACGTCGTTACACCTCACTTACTCGATCCATCATCCACTCTCTCAAATTGGATCTTAAAAACATCAAGAACAAATCCGATACCATTGATGTCTACATGCAGAAGCTCGAGACTCTTCGCCATAAACTCGCTTTATCGTTTGTGTTCATAGACGATGAGGACATGTTGTTCTATGCCCTCAATGGCCTTCCTGTGGAATACAATGCCTTCAGATCCTCGATCTGCATAAGATATGAGCCTTTACCATTTGATGAACTTCATGTCCAGCTGAAATCTGAGGCGAAAATGTTTGACTCTCAAACAGTGAGTCCAGATCTATCCTCTTTATCTGGGTTCTTCTCTTCACGTGGCGGTTATGGAGAGCGATCTCCTTCTCGTGCTACCTGTTCAGGCCGTTTCGATACTTGAGGAAGAAGAGGTGTTCACTCAAAAGATCCAACCAGAGGCGGACGATCTGGTTCTGGTGGTTCATGATCTTATCGTGCAAATGGCCGTTACTCTAGTACCAGGGGAAGATCAGACGGTTTTGGTGGCTCCGGTGGCTCTGATCTTTTAGGTGCTGCTCCTATCACCTGTCAAATCTGAAGCAACAACTATCTTTCCGCCATCAATTGTTGGCACCGAATGTTTATGCTTACCACGGTAGGGTACCACCGGATAAACTTTCTGCTACGGATACATGGTCATCCTCTCAGCAGAAGCAGCCTCTCTCTACCTAATTATTGGCTGACAGACACCGGATCCTCCAACCACATGACGACCTAACTCAAAAATCTCTCCTTATCGAAGCCCTACACCGGTAATGAACTTCACTGTGGGAAATGGTACCTCCTTACCAATCCAACACTCCGGTACTACCTATGCCTCAACTGCTCATGGTTCATAATCTTTGTCTAACATATTATATGTTCCAAATTTAAATGTTAATCTTATGTCTGTGCATAAAATGTGTAGTGAGCATGATGTTAGATTTGTTTTTGACAAACATTCATTTTACATTCAGACTTCTACCACGGGCAAAATCTTTTATCACAGTCTTAGTAACAATGGTTTATACCCAATGTCTGCTTCTCCTATCTCCTCCAGTCGTCAAGCTTATTTGGGTCAATTGGTTAATTCAACCTTGTGGAATTCACGTCTGCGTCACCCTACACACTCGGTTTTATTAAATGTGTTAACTGTTCTGTTTCTTCTAAAAATGTTGGTACTCTTAGTCTCTGTGAAGCTTGTATAGAAGGAAACTTGGCTAGATTACCTTATAGTTTGTTTAATATTTCTGTTTATGCTCCTCTTCACCTGTTACACAGTGATGTTGGGGGCTTGTTTCTATTCAGTCCTATCGTGGATACAAATACTATGTTTTATTTATAGATGACTTTTTCAGGTTTACTTGGTTATTCCCTTTACATGCCAAATCTGAAGTTGCTTATGTGTTTGCTAGATACAAATTATTTATTGAAAAATTACTTGATTATTAAACTAAAATTTTGCGCTCATATGGTGGTGGGCAGTATACTACATTTGTATGTAAGAAATATCTAGCCGCCCATGGAGTTTCACACCGAAAATCATGCCCCTATACTCCTCAACAATACGGCATTGCTGAACGAATTCATAAGCATATTATTGAAATTGCAGTCACGCTCTTACATAATGCTTGTCTGCCTAAATTATTTTGGTACCACGTTGTGGCAACAACACTTTATTTGATAAATCGGATGCCTAGAAAAAACACATCTTACAAATCTCCGTATAAATTATAATTTCAGTAATGGCTGCAAAGGATTACAAATTGGGCTTGAAGTTTATGCAGTGTGTAATGACCGCGTTTCTTATGCTTATGTTACTTAAGTTAATTTCATGTTTAAGGGAGTAGTATTTTGATGGATTATCGGTAACTGCAAAACTATAGTAATTAAGTTCATGTAGAAAAACATCGAAAGTGTTAATATCTTATTTTATTGCTAAATTAAGGATAAAAATATTTAGGGACTAAATAGTGATAATCACTAGTTTAAGTGGTAATTAAATATTGTTTATATATCTTGTGATACATGGATTGTTATATACTTGACGTAACTAAATTATATATTTATTTGACGCAGTGGTTGAGGATAAGCATCTTGACTTGGCCAAATAAATGGATGACACGCAGAGGGACACATGTCACAAAATCTGTGACTATCCCTGCATGCACATCACGTAAGGGGGTCGCATGCATGTCCTGAAGCATTTGGTAAGCATGTTTGACACACAGGGGACACGTGTCAGCGTGTGGCAGCCCTTTCGTTGCATGCACGCCATGTGTCATGTGACTGTCGCGATCTGATTCGTCGTTGACTTCTATAAATAGAGCCTAGTGCTTAGTTATTTCTCATTCTAAATTTGATTCAACTACTGATAAATGAGATCGGGAGAGATGTTGAGAATATTTCGAGATAATATATTCGGGGATGTTCTTATCAATTAAAGTTGCTATCTTGAAGCTAATATTGAGGTGGGGGAAATATAGTTTTCAAGTCTACTGCAATTACAGTCTATACGTGATTATATGCTAATATGTTGATTGTTAAGTTATTATCCGTTATTCGCATGATATCTAAACCATGATAATGATTTTATTCGTGCTCCGTGTTATTGTTTGATAACCTGTTACAGTTTGATTGATTATTACATTACTACGCCAGCGGTTAGGCGGTACCTACTGGGCTTTTTGCTCACCCTAACATATTTACCGAAAATCACGCGTTTACTCTATTATATTGTTAATTAACTTAAGGAGAAAAGCTGGGTTGCACACAGTGGGCCTTCTACATGTCTCCAGTTCCCTCATCTTCACTCATTCTGCCCACATCATAGTCAAACCCTAGACAGCTACCATTTCCACCCGTTAGATTCAACGACTACAATGTATCTGTTGATTTTTGTGTATTTATTGTTCTCGAAATTCTCTTTTTAATGAAGTTGGTCAGTAAAATGTAGTATATTTTTTTTTCTCTAGATCCATCTTAGGCGTTTCATTTTCTCTCAACCCTTTCGGGTTTCAGTGACTTTTTTTAGGAGAACGTTTCCGTTACTTTCAACATTCTTCAATTGTCTTGAATTTTTTTGACCAATTTTTTTATCTTGAATTTAATTTAAAATCACATTTAAATTAAAGAAATTGACTTCAAACACATGTCTTTTAGAAACAGACACATTTCCGTCCCCATTGTCAAAATACGGGGAACTAAGGGCCTTTGGTACCTGCCGGAATCCTTTTTTTCAGTCGATCCTTAAGTAATCGACTGAAAACTAATCTCACAAAATAAATTGGCTGAAAATAAAAAATACTTGAAAATTATAGAGTTGTTGGTATGAGTAGAATATATGCATAATATGTGAGAATTTTAAAACTTGAGATTAAATAGTCTACATACTTTCTGTTTCATTATTTTTTAATCTCAATTGGAGTACACTGTAACGAACGAAATTAAATTACAATGATTTTAATCTGATTAAAGTCTGAATTCCCAAACATTCAATGGATATGCACTCTATAAATAACTTGATAAATAGAAATAAGAAAGGGCATACATACGTGTTGGAATAGATGCCCTAGAGGCAATCTAGTTTAGTATGAATTTGTAATTGGCTAGAAATTCATTTATTATTTATTGGATATTTAATATAATGAAGTCCTTAGATTTACAATTGCGTTGTTTATCTTAAATATTCCTAGTCGAGTATAATGATTAAATGGGACAATCATCTATAGACTAGTATGGGGCTGGATTGATATGGAGATATCACGATCCAACACATAGGTGTGCATTACGGAATGTTGCACTGGATTGACCCATCACCGAGAAGGCTACATATACGTTATGTTGAGTCACAAGTGCTTCTCGGGTACAATGGTATTGTCATCCTTAGACTTGAAGTCACTAGATATTCTAGTTGTGGATCATTGTGATCTTGGTAGCGTTAAACGCTACACCGTAACTGGGTAGTTATAAAGGCGTGTACTGGATACAATGAGAAGCAAGCTTAGAGATCGTAGTGGACGTAGAGAGGATTTGCCCCTCCCACATAACGGGAGCAAATATCCAAGGCCACTCGAGGATAGTGCTTATAGAATGTCTGGCCAGACTCAAATAAATCAATATATGGGATATTGATGTTATTTGCACGAATAAGGCTATTCCATGGATCGAGAAACTAGGGATTGGATATACGAGTGTGACTTGTATGTCTCGTGTCCAATTCGGATAAGGAGGCAAAGGGATGAGACAATTACTTGTACGAGGTTGTCTAGATGACTATTCTATTAGTTGGCTAGAATGGATGTTTTGCTAGAAACCGCTCCATATTAGCAAAGAGTTGCTACCAACTAGATAGAACCTATGGGGTCACACGCTATATAGAGTTGTACTAGATTGTGGAATTAATTAATTGGATTAATTAATTAGAAGGATCACTTTGCAAACCTTTGCAAACTTAGTAGGGACTAATTTGCAAGGAAGGGACTAAATTGAATTCTAGTAGGACTAGAATAAGTCCTTTAGGTAGTTAACAAGGAGTTGTTGGACTATATAAAGGACCCTCCTCCTTCCTTCCCTACACACTTTTTATGCTCTAGAGAGATCATAACAAGAGTGGGAGAGAACAAAGGAGAGAGAGAGAGAGCAAGCAAAGAGGGACGCCGCCCCCTATTGCCGCCGCCCCTTGTCCCCGACGCCACAAAGGGCCGAGCCCCTTTTGGTGCCTCGTTTTGCGTGATTCCTTCACCCTCCTTTCAATCCGGGCTAGCACCAAGGAGATTGGAGATCTAGGAACAACTCTAGGCGTGGATCAACTATAGAGAACGTGACACTATTCGCGTTTGAAGTCATCAAGGAGAACCCAAAGGTGTGTTTATGATTTCTTACCTTCACTATCGTTATGCATCTAGACTTGTGATCCTTGGAGGGTTTTGCATGGTTGTTTGTTTGATTATGCTTCTGTTTGCGCGATCCATGAATCAAAACCCTACAGTGGTATCAGAGCCACAGGTCATAGAGCATAAACGTAGGTTATGTGTTACATTCTTGTTGTTTTACACCTTAATTTGTTGTTTATCGCGTAAAACAAGACAAATCAAGCATTGGATGCAATTTGTCAAAGAATTAATCATAACAAGACCCAATTATTGCATTGGATGCATGAATTGGTGAGTTTGAGAAATTTTAGGATCTTAGATCTAGGGTTTGGGCATCCTTGGGGAAGAAGGAGTTCTCCCACAACAAGGAAACAACCAAACTTGGGCTCCAAGCAAGGAGGTTGTTTTGGAAACAACCTCCACAAGGAGGTTCGGCCCCCTAGGGGACCGCCCCCCCTTGCTTGCCGCCCAAGCTTGGCGCCCTAAGGGGGCGGGCGGCCCTAACCCGCGGGCCTAGCTTGCGGGTTTTGGGCCGGGCCGGCCCTAGGGCTTTATGGTTCACTTATTTGGGCCCGGGCAATTGGATTGTTGGGCCCATGGACCGTTTTAACCCTAGAAATCCTAAAATCAATTAAAATTGACCAAGCGCGTTAAAATTGGATTTTAACTGTTTATGTGCAAATCGCATGGTGATTGGATATGGCCTTAGGATGTGGTTTGATGTGGATGTTTAATTTTGTGGTTTGGTTTTACGGCCTGCGAGCTGATCAATTAATTGTAATAATTAATTAGGGTTTTATGGCCTGCGTGCCATTTTTTTCTCAACTTGTGAGACTTATTTTATTTAGTATAGATGTTAGCTAGTGCTAGATAAAGTAGATTGTTAGCCAAGATTGGAGAAAAGAAGCCCAAAGCCAAAAGGAGCCACAAAAGATGGAGCATGGAGCATGGAGCATTCCACATGACTATGAAGGATGGACCAAAAGATCAAGACGCATGGAGATGTGTGTTTGTTTAGGGTTCATAGATAATTCCATTGGCTTGGAATTATCTTAGTCTAGAAAAGGCCATATCCACATCACGTTTAATTTCTGTTTTGTGGTTGTTTATTTATTGTCTTATTATTTGTGTGGTTGGTGTATGGATGATGCATGCAATTAGGATAATAAGATAATTAGACAACCCGGATCTATTATTTGGAGTTGTGCCCAAACTCAAATAGATAGATTAGTTGATATTGATCAACAAAATAATTAAAACTTGTGAAAAAAATCCCTCAAATTTTAAAATATTGTGTTCTTGCCTTCTCGTTATTTAAACACTCATTATCATCATTATTTATCAAGTTCGTGCGTGCCAAAGCATGGCGACTTGGTTCATAATGATGGAATGCGATGGCACGTAACAATGTGCAATTGTTTAGGTAAGAGGTTGAACACAACTAGGCTATTAATTTGATTAAGAAACCTAGAGGCAATCAATTGGGATTATCCATATGGATGGATAAATAAGGAGTTATTTGCCCGGTTGAACCAAGAGTTGCATATGGGATGCAATTGGAATTGTTCCTACCTAAGAAGTAATTAAATTATGGGTGACTTGCCAAAGCAAGCTCATAAGGAGATGAAAAAGATGGATCTTGGCCCACTAGAAAATATAAGGATATTTTCCGCATTAATATCTTGAGGGTTATTAATCCGTAGAAAAATAGTGGGAGCTATATTTGATAAACTAGCCATTATTAAATATAGTCAAAAATTCACAAATACTAAAACTTGCGTATTTTCCTTTTGTAGAATTCCAAATGGCAAACAACTCATCGAGTTCACAACATTCCCTACGATCTGTCCTTGAGAAGGACAAGCTCTCAGGAACCAACTTTCTCGATTGGTACAGAAACTTGAGAATTGTTCTCAAGCAAGAAAAGAAGCTGTACGCAATAGAGGAGCAAGTTCCAGAAGGTCCAGAGAATCAGACACCTGCTGCCTTAAAGGCGTATCAAAAGCGTGTTGATGACGCTAATGATGCGGCCTGCCTAATGCTTTGCACCATGACCTCTGAGCTTCAGAAGCAACATGAGAACATGAATGCTGTCGATATGATCGAACATCTAAAGCAGCTCTTCCAAGAGCAGGCGAGGGTAGAGAGGTATGAGGTCTCAAAGGCACTGTTCAAATGTCATCTAGCAGAAGGGAACCCGGTGGGACCCCACGTACTCCGAATGATCGGGTACTTGGAGAATCTCGCCCGGCTTGGGTTCCCGGTCGGCCAAGAGTTGGCAACCGATCTCGTGTTGCAATCGTTGCCCGAGAGTTATGGACAGTTCATTATGAACTATAACATGAACGAGATCGTTAAACCACTGCCAGATTTGCTCAACATGTTGAGGACGGCTGAACAGAGCATCAACAAGGGTAAGGGCAAGGCCATTATGATGGTGCATAAAGGAAAGGGTAAAAAGTTTGCCTCTTCCTCCAAGGGCAAAGGCAAGTCAGTTGCTAAGTCCAAGGAACAAGCCCTTAAGCCTGTTGGTGCCATTGCCAAGGTCGTGACTAAGGGTGAATGTCACTACTGTAGTCAACCTGGACACTGGAGGAGGAACTGCCCAAAGTATCTGGAGGACAAGAGGCTTGGAATAGTGATTCCACCACCACCAGGTATTTTTTTTGTAGATGTCAATTTAACTGTCTCTACATCATGGGTATTAGATACTGGATGTGGATCTCATATTTGTCGAAATATGCAGGATCTAAAGAGAAGTAAAAGATTGGATAAAGGGGAGGTAGATCTGCGCGTTGGGAATGGAGCAAAGGTTGCTGCGTTGGCCATAGGCGTTTGCGAGCTATCTCTGCCTTCAGGATTAGTTTTAGAATTAAATAATTGCTATTTTGTGCCTGCTATGAGCAGAAACATTATTTCTATTTCTTGTTTGGACAAGGAAGGTTTTATTATTTCAATAAAGAACAATTGTTGTTCCTTTTATTTGAATAATATTCACTATTTTAGTGCGCAATTATTTAATGGACTTTATGTCCTTGATCTAAGTAATCCTGTCTACAACATTAATACCAAGCGGATTAAAATAAATGATTTAAATCCTGCTTATTTATGGCATTGTCGTTTAGGCCACATAAATGAGAAACGTGTATCTAGACTCCATAAGGATGGGTTGCTAGACTCATTTGATTTTGAATCATATGAGACATGTGAGGCTTGTTTATTGGGAAAAATGACAAAGTCCCCTTTCAATAAGAAAGGTGAGAGGACTAGTGAGCAATTGGCACTCATACATACCGATGTGTGTGGGCCATTTGCCACGCCTGCCAGGGGTGGTTATGTCTACTTCATTACGTTTACTGATGATTACAGTAGATATGGATTTGTGTACCTTATGAGGGCAAAATCCGAATCCTTTGAAGTGTTCAAAGAATTCAAGAATGAAGTAGAGAAGAAACTTGGCAAAAGTATCAAGGCCCTACGATCGGATCGTGGAGGAGAATACTTAAGCCAAGAGTTTGACGACTATCTTAGAGAGTGTGGGATCGTATCCCAACTCACTCCACCCGGAACGCCACAATGGAATGGCGTGTCCGAGAGGAGGAATCGAACCCTATTGGATATGGTTTGGTCTATGATGTGTCAAACCGATCTTCCATTATCATTTTGGGGCTACGCTCTATTAAGTGCAGCTTTTACCATTAACCGTGTTCCATCTAAATCAGTCATGAAGACACCATATGAGATGTGGAGTGGGAGGCGTCCCACACTATCGTTCATGAGGATTTGGGGCTGCGATGTCTATGTAAAACGTTTACAATCAGACAAGCTAGGGCCTAAATCGGATAAGTGTAAATTTGTGGGGTACCCTAAGGAAACTAAGGGATACTATTTCTACAATCCAACCGAGAACAAAGTGTTTGTTGCTCGGACCGACGTGTTTCTAGAAAGAGAGTTTGTCTCTAAAGAAGCAAGTGGGAGGAATGTAGAACTTGAAGAAGTTCAAGAGCCACAAATCACTGAACCGATTATGGAACATGAACAGGAATCACAAGCAGTTGTGGATCCACCTGTTCAGGTAACACAAGAGCTTCGTAGATCTAGTAGAGTGCGCCAGGAACCCGAGAGGTACGGACTTCTCGTAACTGATTCCGGTGACACGATGCTCATAGATGATGAGCCTACTACCTATGAGGAGGCCATGAGTGGCCCAGACTCGCAGAAGTGGCTTGAGGCCATGAGATCCGAGATGGAATCCATGTATACCAACAAAGTATGGACTTTGGTGGAACCACCTGATGGGGCGCGGCCCATAGGGTGCAAGTGGGTCTTCAAGAAGAAGATCGACATGGATGGTAATGTGATTACCTATAAGGGCCGATTGGTGGCTAAAGGATTCAGACAGATTCATGGTATTGACTATGATGAAACCTTTTCACCAGTCGCTATGACCAAATCCATCCGAATCCTACTTGCGATTGCAGCATACTACGACTATGAGATTTGGCAGATGGATGTCAAAACAGCATTCCTTTATGGGAATCTCCTCGAGGACGTGTATATGATACAGCCGGAGGGTTTTGAGGATCCAAAGCAAGCCAACAAAGTCTGTAAGCTGCAACGATCCATTTATGGATTGAAGCAAGCTTCTAGGAGTTGGAATCGACGTTTTGATGAAGTGGTCAAAGAGTTTGGCTTCATCAGAAACGAAGATGAGTCTTGTGTTTACAAGAAGGTTAGTGGGAGCTCTGTAGCTTTTCTGGTCTTGTATGTGGATGACATACTGCTCATTGGAAACGACATTCCCATGCTGCAATCTGTGAAAGATTGGCTAGGAAAGTGTTTCTCAATGAAGGACTTAGGGGAAGCAGCCTATATACTTGGTATAAAGATCTATAGAGATAGATCTAAGAGGTTGCTAGGCCTAAGTCAAAGTACATATATTGACAAGGTGTTGAAACGGTTCAACATGCAAGATTCCAAGAAGGGATTCTTGCCCATGTCACATGGAATCACTCTTTCGAAGAGTGGATGTCCTTCCAATGAGATTGAGAAGGAACGCATGAGTAGGATTCCCTATGCCTCGGCCATAGGATCCATCATGTACGCCATGTTATGTACTAGACCAGATGTGTCATATGCCTTGAGTATGACAAGCAGATACCAATCCAATCCAAGTGAGAGTCACTGGATTGCTGTCAAGAACATCCTAAAGTACTTGAGAAGAACTAAGGATGCTTTCTTGATGTTTGGCGGTGAGGAAGAGTTGCGTGTAAGGGGTTACACTGATGCAAGCTTCCAAACCGATAGAGATGACTTTAGATCACAGTCGGGATATGTGTTTTGCCTGAATGGAGCAGCGGTGAGCTGGAAGAGTTCCAAGCAAGAGACGGTAGCTGATTCTACAACAGAGGCTGAGTACATTGCTGCAAATGGCGCAGCAAAGGAGGCTGTTTGGATCAGAAAGTTTGTTTCTGAACTTGGTGTGGTCCCTAGCATTGCGGATCCAGTGGAGTTGTTCTGTGACAACACTGGGGCGATCGCGCAATCAAAGGAACCAAGATCGCACCAGAAGTCCAAGCATGTGCTCAGGAAGTTTCATCTGATTCGAGATATTATCGATAGAGGAGACGTTCGGATATGCAAGATTCCTACAGATGATAATCGGTCAGACCCGCTTACAAAGCCTCTCACGCAGTGGAAGCATGAAGGGCACACTAGGAGTATGGGCATACGAGATGCGCCAGATTGGCTCTAGTGCAAGTGGGAGACTGTTGGAATAGATGCCCTAGAGGCAATCTAGTTTAGTATGAATTTGTAATTGGCTAGAAATTCATTTATTATTTATTGGATATTTAATATAATGAAGTCCTTAGATTTACAATTGCGTTGTTTATCTTAAATATCCCTAGTCGAGTATAATGATTAAATGGGACAATCATCTAGCTGGATTGATATGGAGATATCACGATCCAACACATAGGTGTGCATTACGGAATGTTGCACTGGATTGACCCATCACCGAGAAGGCTACATATACGTTATGTTGAGTCACAAGTGCTTCTCGGGTACAATGGTATTGTCATCCTTAGACTTGAAGTCACTAGATATTCTAGTTGTGGATCATTGTGATCTTGGTAGCGTTAAACGCTACACCGTAACTGGGTAGTTATAAAGGCGTGTACTGGATACAATGAGAAGCAAGCTTAGAGATCGTAGTGGACGTAGAGAGGATTTGCCCCTCCCACATAACGGGAGCAAATATCCAAGGCCACTCGAGGATAGTGCTTATAGAATGTCTGGCCAGACTCAAATAAATCAATATATGGGATATTGATGTTATTTGCACGAATAAGGCTATTCCATGGATCGAGAAACTAGGGATTGGATATACGAGTGTGACTTGTATGTCTCGTGTCCAATCCGGATAAGGAGGCAAAGGGATGAGACAATTACTTGTACGAGGTTGTCTAGATGACTATTCTATTAGTTGGCTAGAATGGATGTTTTGCTAGAAACCGCTCCATATTAGCAAAGAGTTGCTACCAACTAGATAGAACCTATGGGGTCACACGCTATATAGAGTTGTACTAGATTGTGGAATTAATTAATTGGATTAATTAATTAGAAGGATCACTTTGCAAACCTTTGCAAACTTAGTAGGGACTAATTTGCAAGGAAGGGACTAAATTGAATTCTAGTAGGACTAGAATAAGTCCTTTAGGTAGTTAACAAGGAGTTGTTGGACTATATAAAGGACCCTCCTCCTTCCTTCCCTACACACTTTTTATGCTCTAGAGAGATCATAACAAGAGTGGGAGAGAACAAAGGAGAGAGAGAGAGCAAGCAAAGAGGGACGCCGCCCCCTATTGCCGCCGCCCCTTGTCCCCGACGCCACAAAGGGCCGAGCCCCTTTTGGTGCCTCGTTTTGCGTGATTCCTTCACCCTCCTTTCAATCCGGGCTAGCACCAAGGAGATTGGAGATCTAGGAACAACTCTAAGCGTGGATCAACTATAGAGAACGTGACACTATTCGCGTTTGAAGTCATCAAGGAGAACCCAAAGGTGTGTTTATGATTTCTTACCTTCACTATCGTTATGCATCTAGACTTGTGATTCTTGGAGGGTTTTGCATGGTTGTTTGTTTGATTATGCTTCCGTTTGCGCGATCCATGAATCAAAACCCTACAATACGTTATTGTTACTGTTACGATACCATCCTGCTATACGATCAGACAATGGCATAAAACTTTCTTGTGAGTTCGTCGCCTTAAGTTTTTCCAAGCGTTGCTACAATAATGAAACACGGGATAAAGATTAGTGATAGCACTTTCTTCAAATCACCTCTACATCTAACTTAATCATATGGCCATAGACATATTCTTTCATGTCATCTTCAAAAATAATTTCTATGTCCTTACTTCACGGAGAGTTAAGATATACGTTTACCTCGTCTTGTTCGGAAATATGTTTTTTTATCTTATCAGGTATGTTGAAAGTCATGAGGCCACTTTGAGACGATGAACTTCCTTGTGGTTGTGCGGGTAGATTTGACATTTTTCTTATGAAAAACGAAATGGATGAATATGACTTAACTGCAATGAGTATCTTTTATAAGGCTTTACATGTCTAGTTGCAGAATTATGTTAGGAAAATATTTAGATATGGGATAATTAAAATCAGAATCATTGCACCGCGCATTAACTTCATTAGAATGCTTTTAATTAATATATGTAAATGCGATTAGATGGAATGAGGAAAGAATAAATCTCAGGCGTGAATAAAATTGTTCATCACATTCTCAATTAACTTCTCAATTTGTCACATGATACATGAATAGATGGAATGCATTTAATGAATAGTTGTTTTTATTTTGAGGTGTTAATGCCAAGTCACCGTATTTAAAGACTAATAAATTGTTTATCACATTCTCAATTAAATTCACAGTTTGTCACATAATACATAAGTACTCGAATTAAAATTAGTCCATTAAATGAGGTGAATAAAAGAGAATAGTATATATGCAATGTATATCCCATGAGTTGGATTATGAGATAAAAATTAATTTGCTTTAAAAAACTTAATTATTTGAGATTATGACACTGGGAAATCGAAGCAGGTCGAATACGACCGGTTCCATCCACGAAATAACCGTATTTGGCCAAATAAAGCTCGTCTCGGACATTAACATTGTACACTGTAATTGTAGGTCATTCCTGACTAGGATTTATCAACTTATGCTCGACTATTTACAAAATAAAATTAGAAGTGTTGGTGAATCGTCTGACGACATCTCTCTCATCTCTAATATCAAAAAATTAAAGCGACTTTGTACCGGTGCGACGGATTACTGATAATATGTTGCTAGAATTTGAATTATTGCATTCCATGAAGACGAGAAAGAAGGGTAAAGTTTATTTCCTAGCCCTAAAGGCAGATACCAGCACAACTTGTGATGGGGTCGAGTTGGACTATACCTACGTGCAGTAATGGAGAGAATGAATTTCAGATTCAGATGGATCCAAATTGTTGTGGGTGTGTCTCTATCGCATCCCACGATTTTCTTGCTATTGTGAAAATAGATGGAGAAATCATACATGAGAGAGACCACAGACAAGGATGCTCTTTGTTCTCGTACCTCTTCTTGTTAATCAGGAAACTCCTATCCCGAAGATGTACAAAAGCGGTACAAGAAAAAATAATTACATGTGTTGCTGCTCCTAGCGGAGGTATCTTTGTCTTCCACCTATTTCGCATATGACAACTTATTATTTACAAACGCTACGCACGAGGAAACTATAATTTATTTAAAATTTTACATCGGTGTAAATTGGCCTCCGCGCAGACTCTGAGCTTGCAGAATCAATTGACGTGTTCTCGGATAATGTGAAGAAGAATGATGGGAATTTATCGTGCGCACTATGCATGGTGCCACCTGTGGAGAAGAACGATAGCTATCTGGGCATCCATACAACAATTGAAACAGCAAAAGAAAAGTCCTTTTTAGGAAATTACAGAGAGGATAAGCACAAAACTCAAAGGGTGGATATTGAATAATTGGAAAGTTTTTTGTATTTTACATAAAGTAGTTTACTAAAGTTTAGGTTGCTTTTGTGTATTTTCTCCTTATCTGTCTTGTTAGTACTGTCATATTTTAGTTTGTCATGAGGGATGATGCGGCTAGTCCTGATTGGTCACTTTCGAGTGCTGAATGTACGTTCTTTAGGGTTTGTTATTCACTTTCCCAATTGTAACTTTCAGATCTTATCAATGAAACTTCTTGTATTTTCCCTCCAAATCTTCATATCTTTCACCTCTATGTGGATATGCTCTTGAATGGAGCATTTCTGATATGGTATCAGAGCGTCGAATCCTTTGCGTTCGCTTTACCTCTGTTCTTTGGTGGTAAATTCTTCTTTATCGGCTTTTTCATCGCCGTTTTTCTCTTCTGTGTTGCGATGGCGATTACGGATGATGTTTCGACTCTGACTGGTTCCGGCGCCTCTCCGACGGCTGTTGATTCTTCTTATCCGTATTTCCTACCAACTCTGACAATCCATGTGCTACTCTGGTCTCTCAACCTCTTGTTGGTGATAACTTCTGTTGAGTTGGTGCCTTGAATTGGTCAAAGGCGGCCAAACACTTTGTTTCCAACTTTGATTAGGAAAGTATTGGAAGTCAAAGGCAGTGGAGGATTAGTTAGGAAAGAAGTTGTTTCCAAATCGGATTTGGAAACTTTAGGGATTTCCTAGCACTATATAAAGAACCTAGTAGTCACATTATTAGCTATGCAAAAACATTCTTGTAGTCTTGTTCCTCTTAAGTGAATAAAGAGTGCTTTTCCGCCGTGGAGGTAGTTAGCAAATATTTTGCTAGCGAACCACGTAAAATACTCATGTTCTTCTTTATTAGTTCATTGTTCGTTAGGTGGTTTGTCATAACAAACTGGTATCAGAGCTCGGGTTTGGCGGTGTTTCAAGATCAAGATCAAGGCGGAGCAAAGCTAGGGTTTCACAACTTGGTGAAATCAAAGCTAGGGTTTTGCGATCTAGGTGGAGCACGCGACTAGATTTCTAGATCCACCAAAAACGATGTCCGGATCGATGTTGAAGATTGACATGTTCACAGGAGGGAACAGCTTCAGTCTGTGGAAGATAAAGATGGAGGCTTTGCTCAAATCGCAAGGCTTGTGGGCACCTTTGACCGCGGACAAGGGAGGCATGAATGTTGCATCGGCGGAGTTCAAGGCGATGGAGGAGAAAGCACACGCAACGATTATGTTGTGCTTATCGGATGACGTGATCATCGAGATCGCATATCATAAGGAAGCAGCGAAGCTCTGGCTCAAGTTGGAGAGTCTCTACATGACGAAGAGTCTCACTAGCAAGTTGATGCTAAAGCAAAGGCTCTTCACCCTGCGGATGCTCGAAGGTACGGCTCTCAAGGACCATCTTGATCAATTGAACACAATTCTGTTAGATTTGCGTAATATTGGCGAGAAGGTGGATGATGAGGATGCTGCACTTTTGTTATTGATCTCGTTACCTCCATCATATGAGAACTTTGTGCAGTCGTTCATTGTGAACAAGGACGACTTATCCCTAGAGGAGGTGAGATTGGCGCTCCATGCTAGGGAACTGCGCCATAAGGGTGCAGGCACAAGTATAGAGGACCATGCTTCCGGACTGATGGAAACGGGGGGAAGCAAGAAGGGTAAGAAGAACAAGAAGAAGCAGTTCTTAGGTTCTAAGTTACCCAAGGATGTCTGTGCGTTTTGCAAGGGAAAGGGGCACTGGAAGAGAGATTGCCCGAAACGAGGTCAACAGGGGCAGAATGGATCCGCAGCCGTAGCTGAACAAGGTAACTCGTCTGAGGATGATTACGTTCTAATGGCGGATGTTGTCACGCACTCTCATGATGCGTGGGTCCTTGATTCCGGAGCTTCCTATCATATTTGCTCTAACAGGGAGCTATTCTCGACGTACAACCTAATAGATGGAGGGTCTGTCTACATGGAAAACGGAGTCGTCTGTAAGGTGATTGGGAGCGGCTCAGTTAGATTGAAGACGAATGAAGGGAAGTTATGTACTTTAGAGCAAGTCAGGCATGTACCACATATTAAGAAGAATCTGATCTCCTTGAGTCTACTCGACAGCAAAGGATACAGTTTCAAAGGTGAAGGTGGAGATCTACAAGTCTGCAAGGGTTCTAAAGTGATACTCAAGGGAGTCAAGAGCGGGACTTTGTACATGTTGCAAGTTTCGACGATCACAAGTTTTGCTGGAGTTGTCTCAGCCGAGATTAAGGAAGCTGATCTAACCAAGCTGTGGCATATGAGGCTCGGTCATATGAGTGAACGTGGAATGCAGGAACTTCACAAGAAGGGGTATCTCACCGGGCATGCGCCCAAGAGCCTAGGGTTTTGTGAGCAATGCGTGTATGGGAAGCTACAGCGTAGCAAGTTCCCTAAGGCGGTTCATAGAACGAAAGTTACTCTTGATTATATCCATTCGGATTGCTGGGGTCCATCTCGAGTCGAGGCGATTGGAGGATACAGGTATTTCCTAAGCATCATAGACGACTACTCCAGGATGACTTGGATATTCGTGATGAAGCACAAGAGTGAAGCCTTCGCAAGATTCAAGGAGTGGAAGACACTAGTAGAGAATCAGGTGGGAAAGAAGGTGAAGAGGCTGCGTACGGACAACGACTTAGAGTTCTGTTCATCAGAGTTTGATGAATTCTGCAAGAATCAGGGAATAGCACGCCATCGCACCGTCCGACACACACCGCATCAGAACGGTGTAGCCGAGAGAATGAATCAGACACTTTTAGCGAAAGCAAGGTGCATGCTTTCGAATGCAGGTCTTTCTAGATATTTCTGGGGAGAGGCAGTTTCCATGGCATGCTATCTCATAAATCGGAGCCCGCACACATGTATAGGATGCAAGATTCCTATGGAAGTCTGGACCGGTAATGCAGTGGATTACTCGGATTTTAGAGTATTTGGTTGTGTTGCCTATTATCACGTTGATGATTGCAAACTAGAACCAAGAGCTAAGAAGGGAGTATTCATGGGTTTCGGAACAGGTGTGAAGGGATACAAGATATGGGCAGACAACAAGATTATACTTAGCAGAAGTGTAGTCTTTGATGAGTCTCATATGTTGAAAAACTCCGTGGAGGTGGAGCTTGGGGATGCAAAGAAGAAGGTGGAGGGAGAGTCGAATCCTATTAATCCTAAGGATTCCGAAATCCTTACACCGCCGCGGAAGCCGAAGAGGAAGAAGCAGAAGAGTCTGATAGTGAGGATGCGTCTACACTAGAGGAACCGGTTCATCAAAGTATTGCTGAAGGATGACCAAGGAGAGTCATAAAGCCTCCAGCGAGATACAAAGATGACGGTATGGTGGGATATGCATTACAGGTAGCGGAAGAGGTAGAGGACGAGCCATCCTCATACAAGCCCGCTATATCTAGTTCTGAGTCATCACAGTGGATTGCCGCGATGGGATAAGAGATGGAGTCTCTTAGCAAGAACTCGAATTGGGAGCTTGTTAAATTGCCAGCGGGAAGGAAGATAGTCAGCTGCAAGTGAGTTTTCAGAAGAAAGGAAGGAACTACATCTGGAGATGGCGTCAAGTATAAGGCAAGGCTAGTTGCAAGAGGGTTCAGTCAGAAAGAGGGAGTTGACTACAACGAGATCTTCTCACCGGTGGTCAGACATACTTATATCCGGGTGTTACTAGCTTTAGTGGCACACCACTACCTAGAGCTTGAGCAATTGGATGTCAAGACAGCTTTCCTGCACGGAGAGTTGGAGGAGGAAATATACATGAGCCAACCAGAGGGGTTCCAAGTTCCTGGAAGAGAGAACCACGTGTGCAAGCTGAAGAGATCTCTCTACGGACTTAATCAGTCGCCGAGGCAATGGTACAAGAGGTTTGGCAGCTTCATGTTGAAGATTGGTTACCACATTGCGAGTATGATTGTTGCGTGTATCACAAAAAGTTGCATAGTGGATCACGTATTTACCTAGTTTTATATGTGGATGATATTTTGATTGCAACTCGAAATATCAAAGACAATAGAGAACTGAAGAGGTCCCTTAGTGCGGAATTCGAGATGAAGGATCTGGGAGCTGCTCGGAAGATATTGGGAGTTGAGATCTATAGAGATAGGAAGAAGAAGAAGAAGCTTTTCTTATCACAGCAGGGATACATCAAGAAGATCTTGGCAAGATTCGGGATGTTATCAACTAAAGCTATAGATACTCCTATGGCAACTAACAGCAAGCTAGGAATTTACATCGTTCAGACTGAGGAGGAGAAGGAGTACATGTCCAAGATTCCATATGCTAGCGTAGTTGGAAGTCTCATGTATGTTATGGTATGTACTCGACCGGACATAGCATTCGCTGTTAGTGTTGTTAGTCGTTTCATGGCTCATCCAGGTAGGGACCATTGGCAGGCGGTGAAGCGCATATTCAGGTACCTTAAGGGTACGTCAGACATTGACCTATGTTATGGGGCTAGTGAAGACATCCTGGTAGCAGGTTTCTCGGATGCGGACTATGCAGGGGATATTGATAATGGAAGATCAATGACAAGCTATGTATTTTCTCTGGGAGCATCTGTTGTGAGTTGGAAGGCGACGCTACAGTCGACGGTGACTTTGTCCACCACGGAGGCGGAGTATATGGCTCTAACGGAAGCAGCAAAGGAGGCAATTTGGCAAAAGGGAATGGTCAATGATCTAGGGCTACTTCAAGATCAGGCGATAGTCTACTGTGATAGCTTGAGTGCGATTTGCTTGACTAAGGACCAGGTTCATCATGAAAGGACCAAGCATATCGACGTCAGGTATCATTTTATGAGAAACGAGAGCAGGATCAAGGTGATGAAGGTGGGGACTGCTGACAACCCCGCGGATATGTTCACCAAGCCAGTTCCGGAGAGCAAGTTCCAGCATTGTCTGGAATTGCTCAACATCTTGAGCCAGTGAGGCCCTTAGGGGCCATGTCGGACCCGGTGGGGGTCCAGTGAGTCTCTGTGACAAGAGACAATCGGGTGCGGAGAAGACGTAGCTTTGTTTACGAGAAGAGAAACAACTGCTGTTGACGAGACAATTCAAGTCAAGGTGGAGATTTGTTGAGTTGGTGCCTTGAATTGGTCAAAGGCGGCCAAACACTTTGTTTCCAACTTTGATTAAGAAAGTATTGGAAGTGAAAGGCAGTGGAGGATTAGTTAGGAAACAAGTTGTTTCCAAATCGGATTTGGAAACTTTAGTGATTTCCTAGCACTATATAAAGAACCTAGTAGTCACATTATTAGCTATGAAAAAACATTCTTGTAGTCTTGTTCTTCTTAAGTGAATAAAGAGTTCTTTTCCGCCGTGGAGGTAGTTAGAAAATAATTTGCTAGCAAACCACGTAAAATACTCGTGTTCTTCTTTATTCGTTCATTGTTCGTGAGGTGGTTTGTCATAACAACTTCAACACTTGGTATCATTCTATGACTCTAGCTCTCGAAGCGAAGAACAAACTCAATTTTGTTACTGGCTTTCTTCCTGTTCCCCCAATTACTAGTTCCTTCTTTGCTTTCTTGCGACGTTTCGATGGTATGGTTATCTCTTGGAAAATGAATACAGTCTCTAAGGAAATCGCTGCTAGTGTTGTCTATAGCCATACCTCTGCAAATATATGGCAAGATCTGTTAGAGCGCTTTTCACAGAAGAACATGCCTTAGATTTATCAATTGCGTAAGGCTATTTCTATTTTGTGCCAAGATACTCTCTCTGTTACTTCTTATTTTAAAGCTTTTCGTTCACTCTGGGATGAAAATAGCAATCACAAAAGCTTAGGTGTTTGTTCTTGTGGGGGCTGTGGTGCTTGTACTTGTCAAGCTTTATCACATATACTCATTGAACAACAATATGAGATCATAATGCAGTTTGTCATGGGTCTCAATGATTGTTATACATTGATCATAAAATAGATTCTATTAACTGAGCCTTTACTGTCCATGAATAAGGTTTTTTCTCAGATTTTACAACAAGAGAAGCAGAGAGAGATTAGTCACAATTTTTCTTCTACTCCAATGGCTATGTATTCTCAGTTTATGAGTATTCATTCACATGGAGTCCCATTCTCTAAACATACGGTTAATGCTGCACAAGGCTTTCAAAATTTGGCAGTATTCCGTTGCGCCTTAGGGACCAAATGGTATAGGTGAAATTTTCACAAACCATCGTTGCTTAGATGAATGTTTCAAAGATCCAGTCCCTTATCCGTTCAACTCTGGTATTCAAAAGCTCTTGACGCATGCTTGCAAACCAAACCTGTTGTGAAAAGATATAGTTCATAAACACTTGGTCACCTGATTCTTCTTCTTCTTGGGAAAGTTGACAGAAAGGAGGCACTTCCATCCCTTGTGTTCTCAAGGTCATTGTAACATGCACTGAATTATGCCACTGACGCCAAACACGCTGTATTAGTTTCTCCGAAATCTTCAGCTGCCATAGCTTTTGAAGCCATTTCTGGTTAACATGTCCATTCGAAGTTGACGGTTCCGAACACCCTGTCTCAACCACCTAACCCTCGATTTATCTCGAAGGATAGACTCCTCATGACGATAAGCCTCTGAGAGAGCACTGCGGGTCCTGTTAAACTCCTCCACAGCAGACACATCTCTCGACTGAACCCTGGAATCCAAACTAAGAAAACCATCCTGAAGAAATCTGATGTGCCACATCCCCAAAAACCTCCCAATTCCGAGGACGAAGATGACCTCTAAGTGTAGGCAAGCTTCACCATCGGGGCAACACCCCCGTCCACTTGCGGCTACAGATGAACAAAACTTGAATGAGAGGTCCACATCTTATAGAACCTAAAATGGGATACCCGAGCCTAAGCCGCATGGAAAGAAACTAACAATAGAGCATGATCAGAGATACCCCTAGCTAGGTGTCATCCGACACAGGGGGTGGACCCGTATGAAGGAGCACGAAAGCAAAATGCGATCCAGCATGCACTATTGTTCATTACACAAAGTATATGAGGATCCACGAAACCAGAATCAGATAAACCTGCATGCATGTTAGAGTCAATAAAATATGATGTAGACAAGTAATCAAAAAACCCCTCGACCGAAATTCTCTAAGCTCGAAACCATAACATTAAAATCCCCCCGACTAACCAGAGATCATCCGTAGTGCCAAGGAAATCAGAAAAATCTTAAAAAACAGCTTGACGAGGAAGACAATGACGAGAAGCATACAATGCAGTAAGGAAATCCAAGCTGGAACCCACAACATTTGACATAGGAAGCTCAAAACTGAGAAGAAGAACCTATTAAAGTAAGAAGAAAAGCGTAAGACCAAAACACCTAGATATGAGGATGAAAATCTCGAGCTCTCATAAAACTAGGCATTCCCATCCTCCTAGCCAAAACAGGCACATAAGCTTCCGAGTTCGTCGCCTCCAAAATTACAGAAACATATAGCTTATGCTATAGTACAAGAGACTTGATATGGGCAGCCTTTTCAGGTGCCTGAATTCCACGGGAATTCCAAAAAGTATAAACATGGGATACATGTGATATCTTCGCCACAGACCTAGTAGTAGGTCTAAATAACCTCGCAACTGAGTACTAATGGACTCCACCGTTTATTGAGGAGACGAACCTAACGATATAGTGCTACAGAGACGAACAAAATGAGGAATGTGCGTTTCAAAAAAGGACACGGCCTCCTTTGTAACACCCTCCACTAAACCAATGGGCAAACAAGAATCCACTGGCAGAAAATGAGAGTTAGTAACCACAAAATCCGAGAGATCCAAGGATGTGGCGCACCTGACAGGCAACTCAGTAACAACAGAAGATGAAATGTGCTCTCCTGTCTCCTTCCTTAAATATGCCCTCATTGACGAAAATTTTATACTGTCTGAGACCATTGCTTCCGGAGCTGGTTGAAATCCAGGAGGAAATTATAAAGGCGGGGAAGAATCTGACTCCTCCTCTTCAGAGGCTAAGGCCGCAAAAGTGTTGGTGGTAGTAACTATAGTAGTCCCACTTTCAGACACATTAGGATACATCAACACTGATTGGGGACTTGGTTCTTCATATGTTGGACCAATCTACTGGTGGGAGCAACCTTGCGAGAGAGGGAGAAGCGAATTTGGGGCTTCCATCTCCGTAGATGAGGCTGAAGCTGGAGAAGACGATGTCGAAACCCTAACCTTTTCCTTTGATCTCCGACGACACTCCACAACAACATGATCGTTCTTCTCGTATCTAGAGAATAAAAGAAACTTTTGACTCATAACAACCTTTGGCCAAAAACCCCGCTCCTTCCCTTCTGCAATGCGAACCTAATATGAAGTTCTTGAGTACAATCCTGTAAGGATCGAATCGGAGCGATATAACAACGCAACGAAAAGCAAAACGAAATCACACGAACAAGAACACGACGATTTACGTGGTTCACCAAATTGGCTACATCCACGGTCCACACCCACTTCACTATGATGAACGAATGAAAAGTACAAAAGATCTCTCAGCCTCTCTCTGTGATGTGATACCCTAACCCTAGAGCTAGGTTAATTTATATAGAGATAACTAATATGAAATTGCTTGTAAGCCCCTCTAATTTAGACTAGGTTACAAAGCTGTCTTCACACTTAACAATCTCCCACTTGAAGACTGATTAACTCTGAGTGTACTTCTCCCAGCTTCAATTCTACATCCTCCATGAGTGTGGACTTGGCCTCTCATCATGTAACTAGGCCAACCGAAGCCGAGCCGGTTCTCAGCTTCTCCAAGGTCACAACCTTGGTAAACATATCCGCAAGATTCTGGCTCGTGTGAATCTTCTCCAATTTGATCACGTCTTTCTCCAATAATGAACGAATGAAGTGATACCTGATGTCAATGTGTTTCGTCCTTGCATGAAAAGTGGAATTCTTCGCCAGATGAATTGCACTCTGACTGTCACTATACAGCTTACAACTCCTCTGCTTCTTCCCAAGTTCCCTCAAGAAACTCTGTAGCCAAACCATCTCTTTGCATGCTTCCGTAGCTGCTACATATTCGGCTTCAGTAGTAGATAGGGCAACAATTTTATGCAACCTCGAAACCCAACTGACTGCTCCACTTCCAAGTGTAAACACATAGCCTGTAGTGCTCTTTCTTCTGTCCACATCACCAGCCATGTCTGAATCAACATACCCTTTCAAACTGATCTCTGACCCTCCATAGCACAAAGCTACATCCTGTGTACCTCTCAGATACCTGAAAATCCACTTCACAGCTCTCCAATGCTCCTTACCGGGATTTCTCATGAATCTGCTAACAACTCCCACTGCTTGGGCAATATCTGGACGTGTGCACACCATAGCATACATCAAGCTTCCCACAGCAGATGCATAAGGAACTTTAGCCATGTAGTTCTTCTCCTCATCTGTAGCTGGCCTCTGGTCTTTCGAAAGTTTGAAGTGACTCGCCAACGGAGTACTCACTGGTTTAGCATCATGCATGTTAAACCTCTTCAAGACTTTCTGAACATAATCAGCTTGTGACAAAACTAGCTTCTTGCCAATTCTATCCCTGTTGATTCTCATGCCAAGGATTTGCTTTGCAGGTCCCAAATCCTTCATTGAGAACTCCTTAGATAAGCTCTCTTTCAACTTCTGAATTTCCCCCATGCTTGATCCTGCAACAAGCATATCATCCACATATAACAAGAGAATAGTGTAAGAATTCTTGAACCTCTTGAAGTAGCAACAGTGATCCCCTTGACACTTCTTGTATCCTTGCCTCGACATGAAGTTATCAAACTTCTTGTACCATTGTCTCGGTGCCTGCTTCAAGCCATACAAACTCTTCCTTAATTTGCACACCATATTCTCTTTACCTGCTGCTTTGTACCCTTGTGGCTGTACCATATATATGTCTTCTTCTAAATCCCCGTGTAGAAAGGCTGTCTTGACATCTAACTGCTCAAGGTGCAAATCTTCAACTGCCACAATGCTAAGTACCGTGCGGATGGTGGAAATCTTCACAACTGGAGAGAAGATTTCAGTGAAGTCTACGCCTGCTTTCTGCTGAAATCCTTTCACCACCAGTCTAGCCTTGTACCTCTTTGATCCATCATGCTCCTCCTTAAGTCTGTAAACCCACTTGTTGTGCAAAGCCTTCTTCCCTCGAGGCAACTCCACAAGATCCCATGTCTTATTGGAGTAGAGAGACTGCATCTCATCATTCATTGCATGCTCCCACTTGACTCTGGCTTCACTCTGAACAGCTTCCTCGAAGCTCTCGGGTTCACCACTATCTGTGAGCAAAAGATATGACAGCGATGATAAATAACGAGCTGGAGTCTTACCTTTAGTCGACCTTCCTGAAACTCTTCGTGTTGGAGCGACCGCTTCAACTTCTGAGCTTTGTACTGGAGCAGGGGCTTCAACTTGTGGCTGGACATCTCCAATCTCAAGCTCTACCGTTTCCTTCTCATCTGAAACCTGTCCCTGTTTCCAATCCTTGTACATAACTGACTCGTTAAATACCACATCCATGCTTCTAACAGCCTTGTGCTTATCGAAATCCCAAAATCGATAGCCAAAACTGTTAATTCCATATCCGATAAACGCGCACTTCTTCGACTTAGGATCTAACTTGGACCTCTGTTCTGCATCAACATGAACATAAGCGGTACATCCAAATGTTCTCAAATGCGACAAACATACCTGTTTTCCTGTCCAAGCTTCCTCAGGCAATCCAAAATCTAGTGCTGTCGATGGACCTCTGTTGATTAAGTATGCAGCTGTGTTCACTGCCTCAGCCCAAAATGACTTAGGCAATCCAGCGTGTATCCTCATGCACCTTGCACGCTCTGTGAGTGTTCTATTCATGCGCTCTGCAACTCCATTCTGTCTAGGCTTGTTTGGAATTGTCTTCTGTCTCTTGATGCCGTTCTCTGCGCAGAACTCCTCAAACTCATTGCTGCAATACTCGCCACCATTGTCAGATCTCAAACACTTAAGTTTCCGACCTGTCTCATTCTCAACAGTAGCCTTCCACTTCTTAAACACATCAAACACATCTGATTTGTTCTTTAAGAAGTAAACCCATAGTTTTCTAGTGGCATCATCAATAAAAGTGACAAAGTAAGACGCACCTCCATTAGAAGTTACATTCGCTGGACCCCATACATCTGTATGCACTAACTCCAACCTGTTGAGCTTTCTACCGCGGCTAACTTTGGTGAAGCTGACTCTCTTCTGCTTCCCGTAGACACAATCCTCGCAAAACTCCAAATCAAGTTCCTTCAAACCCTTGAGCTTGCCTGTTTTGAGCATTATCTGCATGCCCTTCTCACTCATGTGTCCTAGCCTGTGGTGCCAGGTACTTGCGCCAATACCAGAAGACGCGACAGCTATGGTACTGTCCGTTCCTGAAGTCACATACAAAGTACCCTCCTTCTTACCGTGAGCGATCACCATAGATCCTCTTGTTACTTTCCAGGAATCAACTCCAAAAGTAGTTTTGCAACCTGATGCTGCAAGCTGGCCCACCGAGATAAGATTCCTCTTCAACATCGGGACATGTCTGACATCGGTCAACTGCAAAGCTGTTCCATTATCCAAGTTCAATTGGATTTCTCCCTTCCCAACAATCTTACATGCCTCATCGTCTCCGAGATACACCTTCCCGAAATCACCCTGCACGTAATTATGAAGAATATCCTTTCTACCTGTCGCATGGAACGAAGCACCAGAATCGACCACCCACACATCCTCCTTTGAGGATACAGATAATATTAATGTTTCAGGATCACTTTCAGAAATATTAATAGAATCATTACCTTTGTGGTTGTCTGACTTCTTCTTGCTCGGATTCTTGCACTCCCTTGCAAAATGTCCGCTTTCACCGCAGTTGTAGCACTCGATGTCCTTAATGTCATTTTTCTTCCACTTTGACTTTGACTTAGATCGACCTCGACCCTTGTTTCCGTTCTTCCTGTCTGCTGATCTCCCTCTATGCTCGACATACAACGCACCATCAGAGGATTTGCTAGAACTGCTCTTCCTGCGCATCTCTTCACCGAGTACCGTGCTCACCACGTTGTCGTACCCTAGCTTGTCTTTTCCAGCAGAATTGCTCACAGCAGTCACTACGCCACCCCAACTCTTGGGTAACCCGGACAGAACCAACAGTGCCTTCATCTCGTCGTCAAAGCATGTAATCCCGACGGATTCCAACTGGCTTATGACGATGTTCAGCTCGTTCAGGTACTGGGAAACATTACCACTCTCGGTCATCCTCATGTCAAAGAGCTTCTGCATGAGAAACACCTTATTCGCTGCTGAAGGTTTCTCGTAAATTTGTGAGAGAGCATCCATCAAACCCTTCGCCGTCGTTTCTTTTGACACATTGAACACAACTGACGATGCGAGACTCAATCTCACAAGTCCTAGAGCTTTTCTGTCCAAAATCTTCCACTGTTCGTCTTTAATTTCGCTTGGTTTCTTCTCAACTCCGTCCAACGGCAAGTACAAGTCCTTCTGATACAAATAGTCTTCTATCTGCATCTTCCATAGGCTGAAATTCGTCCCGTCGAATTTCTCAATCTTGAATCTTCCGTCGTCCGCCATCACTCCCACTCAAACCGTGCAGAATCTCAACAATCTGATCTGACCAACAGATCCGGAACGTCCAAAAACCCCAAATTTGACTCCTGTTTCAAGTCAATCGGATTCCTAGACACCAAGAAAAGTCCAAAACAAAATTCGGACCAAATACACGCGATCGGACACTGGGTTGAAGCAGGCGCAAAGCACCTAATCGTACCACCAGTGAGCAGCAGGTGCTTGTCTTCTTCCTACACACACAAGCACACTTGTGTGCTTCCTCACACGTTGGCCAATAAAGTTCCAACAACAGGAATAAATCAAGCACCAAACTCTGCTTCTTTTCACACTAGGTCGGCAAAGAGACAAGTAACTACTAATAAAATAATGTGCTCACAATTTATTAATTAATAGTTACCTTGCTTGCGGCTAACCCACGAAGACTCTCTCTGTGATGTGATACCCTAACCCTAGAGCTAGGTTAATTTATATAGAGATAACTAATATGAAATTGCTTGTAAGCCCCTCTAATTTAGACTAGGTTACAAAGCTGTCTTCACACTTAACAATACAATCCACCTTAATATTTAAACAAGCATAACCCGTAAAACGAAGGCATAAAGTCGCATAATCTGCTCGAAGAGAAACACCAATGCGGTTACTATCTTGGCTAAACAATCATCCGTGAGAAAATCAAGGGAAATACCCGGTAAAGTGATACAACTTGAGACTTTAGACGATTCTCGCCGAACATCAAACTCCGGTGACCAATGAAAGGCCTTGTAAAGATTGTTCTTAATCTTATTGAAATCCCTTGTGAGAATGATATGAGATCCTCATGATGCCGAAAATGAACCATGATATGACGTACATTCATAAAACCTTTCGTAAAATCTGCCCCCAACCCCCAAGAGGCAGTCTCCGATCGGATTACGTCGACACTTAGCCTACCCATAGAGAATTTCAGAACTACGGTGAATTTTAACGCGTAGTACGACTTCTGAACATTCGCAGTTGAGAGTTCTATAGCCGGCCGACCGTCCTTGACAAAGGAATGAGCGTAGTTAATCGGGATTGAAGGGAACACTAGGCTCGTTGAGCCAAGAAGTCGCTCTTTGAGAGAAACCGGAGCAGCCGGTGGCAAGAACGGTGCCGGGGAAAAACCTCACCTATCAGATGGCTGAGAAATAGGTGGAAATTCCGCCATGGAGAGAATCATCGTCATCCCAATAACACGTCGAAATTGTTGCCTATCAAGGACAAAACACACAGCCTTGGAAGGACCAAGCAACATGGCCAGCAACCCGTGGTGTGAGAAAACCCAGTAGCGAACAAAATAGCTACAGACCTGGAGCCGACAGGACAAGCTACCCAGAAGAAACCTGAACTAAAACAAGAGAGAGAACCGATCAAAGCAGAGCCCCTCCCAAAACTGTGCGAACCCCATTTAGGAGCCTCCAGTGCGAAGTCCCAGAACTTGAAGAGCCTGCCTACGCGCACAGGGAAACGATAATCCGTCGTGGAACTTCGCCCCTATGTGACAAAAACCCATCAGTACCTGACCTGTGCCAAAGAAGGAATCCCATTGCACAGGAGAAACCTATCTAACAGCGCCCCTTCGAAAAGCTGTGCAAACCTAAATCAGGGGCATCTCCAGAGTGAATTCCCAAAGCCCCATGGGCCCTACCTACACGCGCACAGGAAGGTGGGAACCGCAACCGTCAATCCATGGATGAAGCCTTAGCCGCCTGAGAAACCAGTTAATATTCCAAAAAAAACCTGATGAAATATGAAGCCAAATCCAAATTCAAATCATACATCCAAACACAACATTAATAAACTTCAAATCATGTAATTGAATGTCTACAAATACCATATATGAAAATTAGAAAGAAAAAAAAAAGAAATCTCCATCATTCAAATCTTTTAAATCTCCACAAAAGGAAGATAAAAGCACTTAATAGAAAAAATGTATTCCAAGGAAAAATAACTCTAGGAAGCACTCATATGAAAATGAATCTCAGTCATATGATCATCTAAGTCAACGAACTGTCGCATCCGCAGTCACAGCACGAAATTACTCCAGACTGCACGAGATTCCGACGGCATGCTACAAGTCGGTCTTCTACGAGGAAAAAAAACATAAAACAAAATTAGTTATGTAAATAAAATTAAACTTCACTACTTTTATTTCATGTTAAGAATTAAAATAATAAAACAAAATCTACCTTCGGCTTCCTTGAGCATGTAAGTGAAGATGTCGGGTTGTTTATTTTCTCTCGCTGGAGTTAGGGAAGCAAAATCACCTTTCACATCATTGAGGGATGGTCCTTTGTGAGAGACTTGACTGTTTTCCATATCATTATGTCTTCCGATATCTTGTGGTCCTTTCGGATAAAAACCTTCATGTACAAACTTCTGTACTTCTTTGATTGTGCTAAAGACCACGTTCTTTGATTTCTCATGATAGTAATTCTGCAATAAAGGCAGGTTAATTTGGATTTTTAATACTTTAGAGGCTCTTAGGTATCATTTGAATAATCTGAGTGAAAATCTTTGATTTTGTAATAGGAGGACTAAATGGTTTCCTCAAAAATAACATAAAATTATCTCAAGAAAAAAGAGGAGTAATACTAGGGATCCCACCACTATCTCCCACTCAAGTGTAAAATTGGCAACGTGATGTTTTCATTTGGCCTTCTCAAAAAAGAAACTAATTTGTATTAGTAAAATTAGAAATTTATCGATTATAATTTTGACCAGTTGACAAAATCTATAAATTTTTCATCAATTATTTAATGCGCCCAAACATATATGAAATATCACATTTTTTGTTTGAAAAGGAAGTCTCACAATCTTATGTCAAAAACGCCTTCAAAGTGCGTAATATGCGATTTCTAGTACCGAAATCTCCACCTTTCTAATAGGAGACATTCCCAGTTTGGACTTCAAAGGATTGCAGATGGGGCTTGAAGTATATGCAGTGGGCCTTCTACAAGTCTCAAGCCAATTTCCCCCATCTTTACTTCAGCCCACGTACATCATAGTGAAACCCTAAACAACTAGCATTTCCACCCGTTAGATTAAACGGCTACATTGTATCCGTTGATTATTGTGTATTTTTTATTCTCGAGACGCTCTCTGTAATCAAGTTGGTCAGTACAATGTATATACATTTCTTTCTCTAAATTCATCTTTGGCCGTTTCATTTTCTCTCAACCCTTTAGGGTTTCTTTTATGGTATCAGAGCATTATCGATCTCAACCATGCCCTCGCCGTTGCGCCATCATCTTCCAACATTCTGATCTAACTTGTCACCAACATTCACAACATCTTACCTTCTAAACTAGATGAATCCAACTTTGTTTTATGGCGCCATCAAATCAGTGCCATCTTTAGAACCCACAAACTATTTGGCTATCTTGACGACACCACTCTTTGTCCCGTCAGATCTATTTCTAACTCTGATGGATCTCCGGTTGTCGGAGACAATCCGGCCTATACGACATGCCAGCTTCTTCCCGGTCGGCGTGGTTGGCTCTTGAACGTCGTTACACCTCACTTACTCGATCCATCATCCACTCTCTCAAATTGGATCTTAAAAAAATCAAGAACAAATCCGATACCATTGATGTCTACATGCAGAAGATCGAGACTCTTCGCCATAAACTCGCTTTATCGTTTGTGTTCATAGACGATGAGGACATGTTGTTCTATGCCCTCAATGGGCTTCCTGTGGAATACAATGCCTTCAGATCCTCGATCTGCATAAGATATGAGCCTTTACCATTTGATGAACTTCATGTCCAGTTGAAATCTGAGGCGAAAATGTTTGACTCTCAAACAGTGAGTCCAGATCTATCCTCTTTCTCTGGGTTCTTCTCTTCACGTGGCGGTTATGGAGAGCGATCTCCTTCTCGTGCTACCTGTTCAGGCTGTTTCGATACTTGAGGAAGAAGAGGTGTTCGCTCAATAGATCCAACCAGAGGCGGACGATCTGGTTCTGGTGGTTCATGATCTTATCGTGCAAATGGCCGTTACTCCAGTACAGGGGAAGATCAGACGGTTTTGGTGGCTCCGGTGGCTCTGATCTTTTAGGCGCTGCTCCTATCACCTGTCAAATCTGAAGCAACAACTATCTTTCCGCCATCAATTGTTGGCACCGAATGTTTATGCTTACCAAGGTAGGGTACAACCAGATAAACTTTCTGCTACGGATACATGGTCATCCTCTCAGCAGAAGCAGCCTCTCTCTACCTAATTATTGGCTGACAGACACCGGATCCTCCAACCACATGACGACGTATCTCAAAAATCTCTCCTTATCGAAGCCCTACACCGGTAATGAATGTCACAGTGGGAAATGGTACCTCCTTACCAATCCAACACTCCGGTACTACCTATCTCTCAACTGCTCATTGTTCATAATCTTTGTCTAACATATTATATGTTCCAAATTTAAATGTTAATCTTATGTCTGTGCATAAAATGTGTAGTGGGCATGATGTTAGATTTGTTTTTGACAAACATTCATTTTACATTCAGACTTCTACCACGGGCAAAATCTTTTATCACAGTCTTAGTAACAATGGTTTATACCCAATGTCTGCTTCTCCTATCTCCTCCAGTCGTCAAGCTTATTTGGGTCAATTGGTTAATTCAACCTTGTGGAATTCACGTCTGGGTCACCCTACACACTCGGTTTTATTAAATGTGTTAACTGTTCTGTTTCTTCTAAAAATGTTGGTACTCTTAGTCTCTGTGAAGCTTGTATAGAAGGAAACTTGGCTAGATTACCTTATAGTTTGTTTAATATTTCTGTTTATGCTCCTCTTCACCTGTTACACAGTGATGTTGGGGGCTTGTTTCTATTCAGTCCTATCGTGGATACAAATACTATGTTTTATTTATAGATGACTTTTTCAGGTTTACTTGGTTATTCCCTTTACATGCCAAATCTGAAGTTGCTTCTGTGTTTGCTAGATACAAATTATTTATTGAAAAACTACTTGATTATTAAACTAAAATTTTGCGCTCATATGGTGGTGGGCAGTATACTACATTTGTATGTAAGAAATATCTAGCCGCCCATGGAGTTTCACACCGAAAATCATGCCCCTATACTCCTCAACAATACAGCATTGCTGAACGAATTCATAAGCATATTATTGAAATTGCAGTCACGCTCTTACATAATGCTTGTCTGCCTAAATTATTTTGGTACCATGTTGTGGCAACAACACTTTATTTGATAAATCGGATGCCTAGAAAAAACACATCTTACAAATCTCCATATAAATTATAATTTCAGTAATGGCTGCAAAGGATTACAAATTGGGCTGGAAGTTTATGCCGTGTGTAATGACCGCGTTTCTTATGCTTATGTAACTTAAGTTAATTTCATGTTTAAGGGAGTAGTATTTTGATGGATTTATCAGTAACTGCAAAACTATAGTAATTAAGTTCATGTAGAAAAACATCGAAAGTGTTAATATCTTATTTTATTGCTAAATTAAGGATAAAAATATTTAGGGACTAAATAGTGATAATCACTAGTTTAAGTGGTAATTAAGTATTGTTTATATATCTTGTGATACATGGCTTGTTATATACTTGACGTAACTAAAATATATATTTATTTGACGCAGTGGTTGAGGATAAGCATCTTGACTTGGCCAAATAAATGGATGACACGCAGAGGGACACATGTCACAAAATCTGTGACTATCCCTGCATGCGCATCACGTAAGGGGGTCGCATGCATGTCCTGAAGCATTTGGTAAGCATGTTTGACACACAGGGGACACGTGTCAGCGTGTGGCAGCCCTTTCGTTGCATGCACGCCATGTGTCATGTGACTGTCGCGATCTGATTCGTCGTTGACTTCTATAAATAGAGCCTAGTGCTTAGTTATTTCTCATTCTAAATTTGATTCAACTACTGATAAATGAGATCGGGAGAGATGTTGAGAATATTTCGAGATAATATATTCGGGGATGTTCTTATCAATTAAAGTTGCTATCTTTAAGCTAATATTGAGGTGGGGGAAATATAGTTTTCAAGTCTACTGCAATTACAGTCTATACGTGATTATATGCCAATATGTTGATTGTTAAGTTATTATCCGTTATTCGCATGATATCTAAAGCATGATAATGATTTTATCCGTGCTTCGTGTTATTGTTTGATAACCTGTTACAGTTTGATTGATTATTACATTACTACGCCAGCAATTAGGCGGTACCTACTGGGCTTTTTGCTCACCCTAACATATTTACCGAAAATCACGCGTTTACTCTATTATATTGTTAATTAACTTAAAGAGAAAAGCTGGGTTGCACACAGTGGGCCTTCTACATGTCTCCAGTTCCCTCATCTTCACTCATTCAGCCCACATCATAGTCAAACCCTAGACAACTACCATTTCCACCCGTTAGATTCAACGACTACAATGTATCTTTTGATTATTGTGTATTTATTGTTCTCGAAATTCTCTTTTTAATGAAGTTGGTCAGTAAAATGTAGTATATTTTTTTTTCTCTAGATCCATCTTAGGCGTTTCATTCTCTCTCAACCCTTTCGGGTTTCAGTTACTTTTTTTCAGGAGAACGTTTCCGTTACTTTCAACATTCTTCAATTGTCTTGAATTTTTTTGACCAATTTTTTTATCTTGAATTTAATTTAAAATCACATTTAAATTAAAGAAATTGACTTCAAACACATGTCTTTTAGAAACAGACACATTTCCGTCCCCATTGTCAAAATACGGGGAACTAAGGGCCTTTGGTACCTGCCGGAATCCTTTTTTTCAGTCGATCCTTAAGTAATCGACTGAAAACTAATCTCACAAAATAAATTGGCTGAAAATAAAAAATACTTGAAAATTATAGAGTTGTTGGTATGAGTTGAATATATGCATAATATGTGAGAATTTTAAAACTTGAGATTAAATAGTCTACATACTTTCTGTTTCATTATTTTTTAATCTCAATTGGAGTACACTGTAACGAACGAAATTAAATTACAATGATTTTAATCTGATTAAAGTCTGAATTCCCAAACATTCAATGGATATGCACTCTATAAATAACTTGATAAATAGAAATAAGAAAGGGCATACATACGTTATTGTTACTGTTACGATACCATCCTGCTATACGATCAGACAATGGCATAAAACTTTCTTGTGAGTTCGTCGCCTTAAGTTTTTCCAAGCGTTGCTACAATAATGAAACACGGGATAAAGATTAATGATAGCACTTTCTTCAAATCACCTCTACATCTAACTTAATCATATGGCCATAGACATATTCTTTCATGTCATCTTCAAAAAAAATTTCTATGTCCTTACTTCACGGCGAGTTAAGATATACGTTTACCTCGTCTTGTTCGGAAATATGTTTTTTTATCTTATCAGGTATGTTGAAAGTCATGAGGCCACTTTGAGACGATGAACTTCCTTGTGGTTGTGCGGGTAGATTTGACATTTTTCTTATGAAAAACGAAATGGATGAATATGACTTAACTGCAATGAGTATCTTTTATAAGGCTTTACATGTCTAGTTACAGAATTATGTTTGGAAAATATTTAGATAGGGGATAATTAAAATCAGAATCATTGCACCGCGCATTAACTTCATTAGAATGCTTTTAATTAATAGATGTAAATGCGATTAGATGGAATGAGGAAAGAATAAATCTCAAGGCGTGAATAAAATTGTTCATCACATTCTCAATTAACTTCTCAATTTGTCACATGATACATGAATAGATGTAAATACGAATAGATGGAATGCATTTAATGAATAGTTTTTTTTTATTTTGAGGTGTTAATGCCAAGTCACCGTATTTAAAGACTAATAAATTGTTTATCGCATTCTCAATTAAATTCACAGTTTGTCACATAATACATAAGTACTCGAATTAAAATTAGTCCATTAAATGAGGTGAATAAAAGAGAATAGTATATATGCAATGTATATCCCATGAGCTGGATTATGAGATAAAAATTAATTTGCTTTAAAAAACTTAATTATTTGAGATTATGACACTGGGAAATCGAAGCAGGTCGAATACGACCGGTTCCATCCACGAAATAACCGTATTTGGCCAAATAAAGCTCGTCTCGGACATTAACATTGTACACAGTAATTGTAGGTCATTCCTGACTAGGATGTATCAACTTATGCTTGACTATTTACAAAATAAAATTAGAAGTGTTTGAATCGTCTGACGACATCTCTCTCATCTCTAATATCAAAAAATTAAAGCGACTTTGTACCGGTGCGACGGATTACTGATAATATGTTGCTAGAATTTGAATTATTGTCCATGAAGACGAGAAAGAAGGGTAAAGTTTATTTCCTAGCCCTAAAGGCAGATACCAGCACAACTTGTGATGGGGTCGAGTTGGACTATACCTACGTGCAGTAATGGAGAGAATGAATTTCAGATTCAGATGGATCCAAATTGTTGTGGGTGTGTCTCTATCGCATCCCACGATTTTCTTGCTATTGTGAAAATAGATGGAGAAATCATACATGAGAGAGACCACAAACAAGGATGCTCTTTGTTCTCGTACCTCTTCTTGTTAATCAGGAAACTCCTATCCCGAAGATGTACAAAAGCGGTACAAGAAAAAATAATTACATGTGTTGCTGCTCCTAGCGGAGGTATCTTTGTCTTCCACCTATTTCGCATATGACAACTTATTATTTACAAACGCTACGCACGAGGAAACTATAATTTATTTAAAATTTTACATCGGTGTAAATTGGCCTCCGCGCAGACTCTGAGCTTGCAGAATCAATTGACGTGTTCTCGGATAATGTAAAGAAGAATGATGGGAATTTATCATGCGCACTATGCATGGTGCCACCTGTGGAGAAGAACGATAGCTATCTGGGCATCCATACAACAATTGAAACAGCAAAAGAAAAGTCCTTTTTAGGGAATTACAGAGATGATAAGCACAAAACTCAAAGGGTGGATATTGAATAATTGGAAAGTTTTTTGTATTTTACATAAAGTAGTTTACTAAAGTTTAGGTTGCTTTTGTGTATTTTCTCCTTATCTGTCTTGTTAGTACTGTCATCTCTTAGTTTGTCATGAGGGATGATGCGGCTAGTCCTGATTGGTCACTTCGAGTGCTGAATGTACGTTCTTTGGGGTTAGTTATTCACATTCCCAATTGTAACTTTCAGATCTTATCAATGAAACTTCATGTATTTTCCCTCCAAATCTTCATATCTTTCACCTCTATGTGGATATGCTCTTGAATGGAGCATTTCTGATATGGTATCAGAGCGTCGAATCCTTCGCGTTCGCTTTACCTCTGTTCTTTGGTGGTAAATTCTTCTTTATCGGCTTTTTCATCGCCGTTTTTCTCTTCTGTGTTGCGATGGCGATTGCGGATGATGTTTCGACTCCGACTGGTTCCGGCGCCTCTCCGACGGCTGTTGATTCTTCTTATCCGTATTTCCTACCAACTCTGACAATCCATGTGCTACTCTGGTCTCTCAACCTCTCGTTGGTGATAACTTCTGTTGAGTTGGTGCCTTGAATTGGTCAAAGGAGGCCAAACACTTTGTTTCCAACTTTGATTAGGAAAGTATTGGAAGTCAAAGGCAGTGGAGGATTAGTTAGGAAACAAGTTGTTTCCAAATCGGATTTGGAAACTTTACGGATTTCCTAGCACTATATAAAGAACCTACTAGTCACATTATTAGCTATGCAAAAACATTCTTGTAGTCTTGTTCCTCTTAAGTGAATAAAGAGTGCTTTTCCGCCGTGGAGGTAGTTAGCAAATATTTTGCTAGCGAACCACGTAAAATAATCATGTTCTTCTTTATTAGTTCATTGTTCGTTAGGTGGTTTGTCATAACAAACTGGTAACAGAGCTCGGGTTTGGCGGTGTTTCAAGATCAAGATCAAGGCGGAGCAAAGCTAGGGTTTCACAACTTGGTGAAATCAAAGCTAGGGTTTTGCGATCTAGGTGGAGCACGCGACTAGATTTCTAGATCCACCAAAAACGATGTCCGGATCGATGTTGAAGATCGACATGTTCACAGGAGGGAACAGCTTCAGTCTGTGGAAGATAAAGATGGAGGCTTTTCTCAAATCGCAAGGCTTGTGGGCACCTTTGACCGCGGACAAGGGAGGCATGAATGTTGCATCGGCGGAGTTCAAGGCGATGGAGGAGAAGGCACACGCAACGATTATGTTGTGCTTATCGGATGACGTGATCATCGAGATCGCATATCATAAGGAAGCAGCGAAGCTCTGGCTCAAGTTGGAGAGTCTCTACATGACGAAGAGTCTCACTAGCAAGTTGATGCTAAAGCAAAGGCTCTTCACCCTGCGGATTCTCGAAGGTACGGCTCTCAAGGACCATCTTGATCAATTGAACACAATTATGTTAGATTTGCGTAATATTGGCGAGAAGGTGGATGATGAGGATGCTGCACTTTTGTTATTGATCTCGTTACCTCCATCATATGAGAACTTTGTGCAGTCGTTCATTGTGAACAAGGACGACTTATCCCTACAGGAGGTGAGATCGGCGCTCCATGCTAGGGATCTGCGCCATAAGGGTGCAGGCACAAGTATAGAGGACCATGCTTCCGGACTGATGTAAACGGGGGGAAGCAAGAAGGGTAAGAAGAACAAGAAGAAGCAGTTCTCAGGTTCTAAGTTACCCAAGGATGTCTGTGCCTTTTGCAAGGAAAAGGGGCACTGGAAGAGAGATTGCCCGAAACGAGGTCAACAGGGGCAGAATGGATCCGCAGCCGTAGCTGAACAAGGTAACTCGTCTGAGGATGATTACGTTCTAATGGCGGATGTTGTCACGCACTCTCAGGATGCGTGGGTCCTTTATTCCGGAGCTTCCTATCATATTTGCTATAACAGGGAGCTATTCTCGACGTACAACCAAATAGATGGAGGGTCTGTCTACATGGAAAACGGAGTCGTCTGTAAGGTGATTGGGAGCGGCTCAGTTAGATTGAAGACGAATGAAGGGAAGTTATGTACTTTAGAGCAAGTCAGGCATGTATCACATATTAAGAAGAATCTGATCTCCTTGAGTCTACTCGACAGCAAAGGATACAGTTTCAAAGGTGAAGGTGGAGATCTACAAGTCTGTAAGGGTTCTAAAGTGATACTCAAGGGAGTCAAGAGCGGGACTTTGTACATGTTGCAAGGTTCGACGATCACAAGTTCTGCTGGAGTTGTCTCAGCCGAGATTAAGGAAGCTGATCTAACCAAGATGTGGCATATGAGGCTCGGTCATATGAGTGAACGTGGAATGCAGGAACTTCACAAGAAGGGGTATCTCACCGGGCATGCGCCCAAGAGCCTAGGGTTTTGTGAGCAATGCGTGTATGGGAAGCTACAGCGTAGCAAGTTCCCTAAGGCGGTTCATAGAACGAAAGGTACTCTTGATTATATCCATTCGGATTGCTGGGGTCCATCTCGAGTCGAGGCGATTGGAGGATACAGGTATTTCCTAAGCATCATAGACGAATACTCCAGGATGACTTGGATATTCGTGATGAAGCACAAGAGTGAAGCCTTCGCAAGATTCAAGGAGTGGAAGACACTAGTAGAGAATCAGGTGGGAAAGAAGGTGAAGAGGCTGCGTACGGACAACGGCTTAGAGTTCTGTTCATCAGAGTTTGATGAATTCTGCAAGGATCAGGGAATAGCACGCCATCGCACCGTCCGACACACACCGCAACAGAACGGTGTAGCCGAGAGAATGAATCAGACACTTTTAGCGAAAGCAAGGTGCATGCTTTCGAATGCAGGTCTTTCTAGATATTTCTGGGGAGAGGCAGTTTCCATGGCATGCTATCTCATAAATCGGAGCCCGCACAAAGGTATAGGATGCAAGATTCCAATGGAAGTCTAGACCGGTAATGCAGTGGATTACTCGGATTTGAGAGTATTTGGTTGTGTTGCCTATTATCACGTTGATGATTGCAAACTAGAACCAAGAGCTAAGAAGGGAGTATTCATGGGTTTCGGAAAAGGTGTGAAGGGATACAAGATATGGGAAGACAAAAAGATTATACTTAGCAGAAGTGTAGTCTTTGATGAGTCTCATATGTTGAAAAACTCCGTGGAGGTGGAGCTTGGGGATGAAAAGAAGAAGGTGGAGGGAGAGTCGAATCCTATTAATCCTAAGGATTCCGAAATCCTTACACCGCCGCGGAAGCCGAAGAGGAAGAAGCAGAAAAGTCTGATAGTGAGGATGCGTCTACACTAAAGGAACCGGTTCATCAAAGTATTGCTGAAGGAAGACCAAGGAGAGTCATAAAGCCTCCAGCGAGATACAGAGATGACGGTATGGTGAGATATGCATTACAGGTAGCAGAAGAGGTAGAGGACGAGCCATCCTCCTACAAGCCCGCTATATCTAGTTCTGAGTCATCACAGTGGATTGCCGCGATGGGAGAAGAGATGGAGTCTCTTAGCAAGAACTCGAATTGGGAGCTTGTTAAATTGCCAGCGGGAAGGAAGATAGTCAGCTGCAAGTGAGTTTTCAGAAGAAAGGAAGGAACTACATCTGGAGAGGGCGTCAAGTATAAGGCAAGGCTAGTTGCAAGAGGGTTCAATCAGAAAGAGGGAGTTGACTACAACGAGATCTTCTCACCGGTGGTCAGACATACTTCTATCCGGGTGTTACTAGCTTTAGTGGCACACCACGACCTAGAGCTTGAGCAATTGGATGTCAAGACAGCTTTCCTGGATGGAGAGTTGGAGAAGGAAATATACATGAGCCAACCAGAAGGGTTCCAAGTTCCTGGAAGAGAGAACCACGTGTGCAAGCTGAAGAGATCTCTCTACGGACTTAATCAGTAGCCGAGGCAATGGTACAAGAGGTTTGGCAGCTTCATGTTGAAGATTGGTTACCACAATTGCGAGTATGATTGTTGCGTGTATCACAAAGAGTTGCATAGTGGATCACGTATTTACCTAGTTTTATATGTGGATGATATTTTGATTGCAACTCGAAATATCAAAGACAATAGAGAACTGAAGAGGTCCCTTAGTGCGGAATTCGAGATGAAGGATCTGGGAGCTGCTCGGAAGATATTGGGAGTTGAGATCTATAGAGATAGGAAGAAGAAGAAGCTTTTCTTATCACAGCAGGGATACATCAAGAAGATTTTGGCAAGATTCGGGATGTTATCAGCTAAAGCTATAGATACTGCTATGGCAACTAACAGCAAGCTAGGAATGTACATCGTTCAGACTGAGGAGGAGAAGGAGTACATGTCCAAGATTCCATATGCTAGCGCAGTTGGAAGTCTCATGTATGTTATGGTATGTAATCGACTGGACATAGCATTCGCTGTTAGTGTTGTTAGTCGTTTCATGGCTCATCCAGGTAGGGACCATTGGCAGGCGGTGAAGCGCATATTCAGGAACCTTAAGGGTACGTCAGACATTGACCTATGTTATGGGGCTAGTGAAGACATCCTGGTAGCAGGTTTCTCGGATGCGGACTATGCAGGGGATATTGATAATGGACGATCAATGACAAGCTATGTATTTGCTCTGGGAGCATCTGTTGTGAGTTGGAACGCGACGCTACAGTCGACGGTGACTTTGTCCACCACGGAGGCGGAGTATATGGCTCTAAAGGAAGCAGCAAAGGAGGCAATTTGGCAAAAGGGAATGGTCAATGATCTAGGGCTACTTCAAGATCAGGCGATAGTCTACTGTGATAGCTTGAGTGCGATTTGCTTGACTAAGGACCAGGTTCGTCATGAAAGGACCAAGCATATCGACGCCAGGTATCATTTTCTGAGAAACGAGAGCAGGATCAAGGAGATGAAGGTGGGGACTGCTGACAACCCCGCGGATATGTTCAATAAGCCAGTTCCGGAGAGCAATTTCCAGCATTGTCTGGAATTGCTCAACATCTTGAGCCAGTGAGGCCCTTAGGGGCCATGTCGGACCCGGTGGGGGTCCAGTGACTCTCTGTGACAAGAGACAATCGGGTGCGGAGAAGACGTAGCTTTGTTTACGAGAAGAGAAACAACTGCTGTTGACGAGACAATTCAAGTCAAGGTGGAGATTTGTTGAGTTGGTGCCTTGAATTGGTCAAAGGCGGCCGAACACTTTGTTCCCAACTTTGATTAAGAAAGTATTGGAAGTCAAAGGCAGTGGAGGATTAGTTAGGAAACAAGTTGTTTCCAAATCGGATTTGGAAACTTTAGTGATTTCCTAGCACTATATAAAGAACCTAGTAGTCACATTATTCGCTATGAAAAAACATTCTTGTAGTCTTGTTCCTCTTAAGTGAATAAAGAGTGCTTTTCCGCCGTGGAGGTAGTTAGAAAATAATTTGCTAGCAAACCACGTAAAATACTCGTGTTCTTCTTTATTCGTTCATTGTTCGTGAGGTGGTTTGTCATAACAACTTCAACACTTGGTATCATTCTATGACTCTAGCTCTCGAAGCGAAGAACAAACTCAATTTTGTGACTGGCTTTCTTCCTGTTCCCCCAATTACTACTTCCTTCTTTGCTTTCTTGCGTCGTTTCGATGGTATGGTTATCTCTTGGAAAATGAATACAGTCTCTAAGGAAATCACTGCTAGTGTTGTCTATAGCCATACCTCTGCAAATATATGGCAAGATCTGTTAGAGCGCTTTTCACAGAAGAACATGCCTTAGATTTATCAATTGCGTAAGGCTATTTCTATTTTGTGCCAAGATACTCTCTCTGTTACTTCTTATTTTAAAGCTTTTCGTTCACTCTGGGATGAAAATAGCAATCACAAAAGCTTAGGTGTTTGTTCTTGTGGGGGCTGTGGTGCTTGTACTTGTCAAGCTTTATCACATATACTCATTGAACAACAATATGAGATCATAATGCAGTTTGTCATGGGTCTCAATGATTGTTATACATTGATCATAAAATAGATTCTATTAACTGAGCCTTTACTGTCCATGAATAAGGTTTTTTCTCAGATTTTACAACAAGAGAAGCAGAGAGAGATTAGTCACAATTTTTCTTCTACTCCAATGGCTTTGTATTCTCAGTTTATGAGTATTCATTCACATGGAGTCCCATTCTCTAAACATATGGTTAATGCTGCACAAGGCTTTCAAAATTTGGCAGTATTCCGTTGCGCCTTAGGGACCAAATGGTATAGGTGAAATTTTCACAAACCATCGTTGCTTAGATGAATGTTTCAAAGATCCAGTCCCTTATCCGTTCAACTCTGGTATTCAAAAGCTCTTGACGCATGCTTGCAAACCAAACCTGTTGTGAAAAGATATAGTTCATAAACACTTGGTCACCTGATTCTTCTTCTTCTTGGGAAAGTTGACAGAAAGGAGGCACTTCCATCCCTTGTGTTCTCAAGGTCATTGTAACATGCACTGAATTATGCCACTGACGCCAAACACGCTGTATTAGTTTCTCTGAAATCTTCAGCTGCCATAGCTTTTGAAGCCATTTCTGGTTAACATGTCCATTCGAAGTTGACGGTTCCGAACACCCTGTCTCAACCACCTAACCCTCGATTTATCTCGAAGGATAGACTCCTCATGACGATAAGCCTCTGAGAGAGCACTGCGGGTCCTGTTAAACTCCTCCACAGCAGACACATCTCTCGACTGAACCCTGGAATCCAAACTAAGAAAACCATCCTGAAGAAATCTGATGTGCCACATCCCCAAAAACCTCCCAATTCCGAGGACGAAGATGACCTCTAAGTGTAGGCAAGCTTCACCATCGGGGCAACACCCCCGTCCACTTGCGGCTACAGATGAACAAAACTTGAATGAGAGGTCCACATCTTATGGAACCTAAAATGGGATACCCGAGCCTAAGCCGCATGGAAAGAAACTAACAATAGAGCATGATCAGAGATACCCCTAGCTAGGTGTCATCCGACACAGGGGGTGGACCCGTATGAAGGAGCACGAAAGCAAAATGCGATCCAGCATGCACTATTGTTCATTACACAAAGTATATGAGGATCCACGAAACCAGAATCAGATAAACCTGCATGCATGTTAGAGTCAATAAAATATGATGTAGACAAGTAATCAAAAAACCCCTCGACCGAAATTCTCTAAGCTCGAAACCATAACATTAAAATCCCCCCGACTAACCAGAGATCATCCGTAGTGCCAAGGAAATCAGAAAAAATCTTAAAAAACAGCTTGACGAGGAACAGAATGACGAGAAGCATACAATGCAGTAAGGAAATCCAAGCTGGAACCCACAACATTTGACATAGGAAGCTCAAAACTGAGAAGAAGAACCTATTAAAGTAAGAAGAAAAGCATAAGACCAAAACACCTAGATATGAGGATGAAAATCTCGAGCTCTCATAAAACTAGGCATTCCCATCCTCCTAGCCAAAACAGGCACATAAGCTTCCGAGTTCGTCGCCTCCAAAAACGACAGAAACATATAGCTTATGCTATAGTACAAGAGACTTGATATGGGCAGTCTTTTCAGGTGCCTGAATTCCACGGGAATTCCAAAAAGTATAAACATGGGATACATGTGATATCTTCGCCACAGACCTAGTAGTAGGTCTAAATAACCTCGCAACTGAGTACTAATGGACTCCACCGTTTATTGAGGAGACGAACCTAACGATATAGTGCTATAGAGACGAACAAAATGAGGAATGTGCGTTTCAAAAAAGGACACGGCCTCCTTTGTAACACCCTCCACTAAATCAATGGGCAAACAAGAATCCACTGGCAGAAAATGAGAGTTAGTAACCACAAAATCCGAGAGATCCAAGGATGTGGCGCACCTGACAGGCAACTCAGTAACAACAGAAGATGAAATGTGCTCTCCTGTCTCCTTCCTTAAATATGCCCTCATTGACGAAATTTTTATACTGTCTGAGACCATTGCTTCCGGAGCTGGTTGAAATCCAGGAGGAAATTATAAAGGCGGGGAAGAATCTGACTCCTCCTCTTCAGAGGCTAAGGCCGCAAAAGTGTTGGTGGTAGTAACTATAGTAGTCCCACTTTCAGACACATTAGGATACATCAACACTGATTGGGGACTTGGTTCTTCATATGTTGGACCAATCTACTGGTGGGAGCAACCTTGCGAGAGAGGGAGAAGCGAATTTGGGGCTTCCATCTCCGTAGATGAGGCTGAAGCTGGAGAAGGCGATGTCGAAACCCTAACCTTTTCCTTTGATCTCCGACGACACTCCACAACAACATGATCGTTCTTCTCGTATCTAGAGAATAAAAGAAACTTTTGACTCATAACAACCTTTGGCCAAAAACCCCGCTCCTTCCCTTCTGCAATGCGAACCTAATCTGAAGTTCTTGAGTACAATCCACCTTAATATTTAAACAAGCATGACCCGTAAAACGAAGGCATAAAGTCGCATCATCTGCTCGAAGAGAAACACCAATGCGGTTACTATCTTGGCTAAACAATCATCCGTGAGAAAATCAAGGGAAATACCTGGTAAAGTGATACAACTTGAGACTTTAGACGATTCTCGCCGAACATCAAACTCCGGTGACCAATGAAAGGCCTTGTAAAGATTGTTCTTAATCTTCTTGAAATCCCTTGTGAGAATGATATGAGATCCTCATGATGCCTAAAATGAACCATGATATGACGTACATTCATAAAACCTTTCGTAAAATCTGCCCCCAACCCCCAAGAGGCAGTCTCCGATCGGATTACGTCGACACTTAGCCTACCCATAGAGAATTTCAGAACTACGGTGAATTTTAACGCGTAGTACGACTTCTGAACATTCGCAGTTGAGAGTTCTATAGCCGGCCGACCGTCCTTGACAAAGGAATGAGCGTAGTTAATCGGGATTGAAGGGAACACTAGGCTCGTTGAGCCAAGAAGTCGCTCTTTGAGAGAAACCGGAGCAGCCGGTGGCAAGAACGGTGCCGGGGAAAAACCTCACCTATCAGATGGCTGAGAAATAGGTGGAAATTCCGCCATGGAGAGAATCATCGTCATCCCAATAACCCGTCGAAATTGTTGCCTATCAAGGACAAAACACACAGCCTTGGAAGGACCAAGCAACATGGCCAGCAACCTGTGGTGTGAGAAAACCCAGTAGCGAACAAAATAGCTACAGACCTGGAGCCGACAGGACAAGCTACCCAGAAGAAACCTGAACTAAAACAAGAGAGAGAACCGATCAAAGCAGAGCCCCTCCCAAAACTGTGCGAACCCCATTTAGGAGCCTCCAGTGCGAAGTCCCAGAACTTGAAGAGCCTGCCTACGCGCACAGGGAAACGATAATCCGTCGTGGAACTTCGCCCCTATGTGACAAAAACCCATCAGTACCTGACCTGTGCCAAAGAAGGAATCCCATTGCACAGGAGAAACCTATCTAACAGCGCCCCTTCGAAAAGCTGTGCAAACCTAAATCAGGGGCATCTCCAGAGTGAATTCCCAAAGCCCCATGGGCCCTACCTACACGCGCACAGGAACGACGATCCGGTGGGAACCGCAACCGTCAATCCATGGATGAAGCCTTAGCCGCCTGAGAAACCAGTTAATATTCCAAAAAAAACCTGATGAAATATGAAGCCAAATCCAAATTCAAATCATACATCCAAACACAACATTAATAAACTTCAAATCATGTAATTGAATGTCTACAAATACCATATATGAAAATTAGAAAGAAAAAAAAAAAGAAATCTCCATCATTCAAATCTTTTAAATCTCCACAAAAGGAAGATAAAAGCACTTAATAGAAAAAATGTATTCCAAGGAAAAATAACTCTAGGAAGCACTCATATGAAAATGAATCTCAGTCATATGATCATCTAAGTCAACGAACTGTCGCATCCGCAGTCACAGCACGAAATTATTCCAGACTGCACGAGATTCCGACGGCATGCTACAAGTCGGTCTTCTGCGAGGAAAAAAAACATAAAACAAAATTAGTTTTGTAAATAAATTTAAACTTCACTACTTTTATTTCATGTTAAGAATTAAAATAAAACAAAATCTACCTTCGGCTTCCTTGAGCATGTAAGTGAAGATGTCGGGTTGTTTATTTTCTCTCGCTGGAGTTGGGGAAGCAGAATCACCTTTCACATCATTGAGGGATGGTCCTTTGTGAGAGACTTGACTGTTTTCCATATCATTATGTCTTCCGATATCTTGTGGTCCTTTCGGATAAACACCTTCATGTACAAACTTCTGTACTTCTTTGATTGTGCTAAAGACCACGTTCTTTGATTTCTCATGATAGTAATTCTGCAATAAAGGCAGGTTAATTTGGATTTTTAATACTTTAGAGGCTCTTAGGTATCATTTGAATAATCTGAGTGAAAATCTTTGATTTTGTAATAGGAGGACTAAATGGTTTCCTCAAAAATAACATAAAATTATCTCAAGAAAAAAGAGGAGTAATACTAGGGATCCCACCACTATCTCCCACACAAGTGTAAAATTGGCAACGTGATGTTTTCATTTGGCCTCATTGTATTATTCTGAAGGATATTGGGAGACTAGTCGGAGATATTGGTGGGATTCATAGCATTTCTCAAAAAAGAAACTAATTTGTATTAGTAAAATTAGAAATTTATCGATTATAATTTTGACCAGTTGACAAAATCTATAAATTTTTCATCAATTATTTAATGCGCCCAAACATATATGAAATATCACATTTTTTGTTTGAAAAGGAAGTCTCACAATTTTATGTCAAAAACGCCTTCAAAGTGCGTAATATGCGATTTCTAGTACCGAAATCTCCACCTTTCTAATAGGAGACATTCCCAGTTTGGGCTTCAAAGGATTGCAGATGGGGCTTGAAGTATATGCAGTGGGCCTTCTACAAGTCTCAAGCCAATTTCCCCCATCTTTACTCATTCAGCCCACGTACATCATAGTGAAACCCTAAACAACTAGCATTTCCACCCGTTAGATTAAACGGCTACATTGTATTCGTTGATTATTGTGTATTTTTTATTCTCGAGACGCTCTCTGTAATCAAGTTGGTCAGTACAATGTATATACATTTCTTTCTCTAAATTCATCTTTGGCCGTTTCATTTTCTCTCAACCCTTTAGGGTTTATTTTATGGTATCAGAGCATTATCGATCTCAACCATGCCCTCGTCGTTGCGCCATCATCTTCCAACATTCTGATCTAACTTCTCACCAACATTCACAACATCTTACCTTCTAAACTAGATGAATCCAACTTCGTTTTATGGCGCCATCAAATCAGTGCCATCTTTAGAACCCACAAACTCTTTGGCTATCTTGACGACACCACTCTTTGTCCCGTCAGATCTATTTCTAACTCTGATGGATCTCCGGTTGTCGGAGACAATCCGGCCTATACGACATGCCAGCTTCTTCCCGGTCGGCGTGGTTGGCTCTTGAACATCGTTACACCTCACTTACTCGATCCATCATCCACTCTCTCAAATTGGATCTTAAAAACATCAAGAACAAATCCGATACCATTGATGTCTACATGCTGAAGCTCGAGACTCTTCGCCATAAACTCGCTTTATCGTTTGTGTTCATAGACGATGAGGACATGTTGTTCTATGCCCTCAATGGCCTTCCTGTGGAATACAATGCATTCAGATCCTCGATCTGCATAAGATATGAGCCTTTACCATTTGATGAACTTCATGTCCAGCTGAAACCTGAGGCGAAAATGTTTGACTCTCAAACAGTGAGTCCAGATCTATCCTCTTTCTCTGGGTTATTCTCTTCACGTGGCGGTTATGGAGAGCGATCTCCTTCTCGTGCTACCTGTTCAGGCCGTTTCGATACTTGAGGAAGAAGAGGTGTTCGCTCAATAGATCCAACCAGAGGCGGACGATCTGGTTCTGGTGGTTCATGATCTTATCGTGCAAATGGCCGTTACTCCAGTACCAGGGGAAGATCAGACGGTTTTGGTGGCTCCGGTGGCTCTGATCTTTTAGGTGCTGCTCCTATCACCTGTCAAATTTGAAGCAACAACTATCTTTCCGCCATCAATTGTTGGCACCGAATGTTTATGCTTACCAAGGTAGGGTACCACCGGATAAACTTTATGCTACGGATACATGGTCATCATCTCAGCAGAAGCAGCCTCTCTCTACCTAATTAATTGCTGACAGACACCGGATCCTCCAACCACATGACGACCTATCTCAAAAATCTCTACTTATCGAAGCCCTACACCGGTAATGAATGTCACAGTGGGAAATGGTACCTCCTTACCAATCCAACACTCCGGTACTACCTATCTCTCAACTGCTCATGGTTCATAATCTTTGTCTAACATATTATATGTTCCAAATTTAAATTTTAATCTTATGTCTGTGCATAAAATGTGTAGTGAGCATGATGTTAGATTTGTTTTTGACAAACATTCATTTTACATTCAGACTTCTACCACGGGCAAAATATTTTATCACAGTCTTAGTAACAATGGTTTATACCCAATGTCTGCTTCTCCTATCTCCTCCAGTCGTCAAGCTTATTTGGGTCAATTGGTTAATTCAACCTTGTGGAATTCACGTCTGGGTCACCCTACACACTCGGTTTTATTAAATGTGTTAACTGTTCTGTTTCTTCTAAAAATGTTGGTACTCTTAGTCTCTGTGAAGCTTGTATAGAAGGAAACTTGGCTAGATTACCTTATAGTTTGTTTAATATTTCTGTTTATGCTCCTCTTCACCTGTTACACAATGATGTTGGGGGCATGTTTCTATTCAGTCCTATCGTGGATACAAATACTATGTTTTATTTATAGATGACTTTTTCAGGTTTACTTGGTTATTCCCTTTACATGCCAAATCTGAAGTTGCTTCTGTGTTTGCTAGATACAAATTATTTATTGAAAAATTACTTGATTATTAAACTAAAATTTTGCGCTCATATGGTGGTGGGCAGTATACTACATTTGTATGTAAGAAATATCTAGCCGCCCATGGAGTTTCACACCGAAAATCATGCCCCTATCCTCCTCAACAATACAGCATTGCTGAACGAATTCATAAGCATATTACTGAAATTGCAGTCACGCTCTTACATAATGCTTGTCTGCCTAAATTATTTTGGTACCATGTTGTGGCAACAACACTTTATTTGATAAATCGGATGCCTAGAAAAAACACATCTTACAAATCTCCATATAAATTATAATTTCAGTAATGGCTGCAAAGGATTACAAATTGGGCTGGAAGTTTATGCAGTGTGTAATGACCGCGTTTCTTATGCTTATGTTACTTAAGTTAATTTCATGTTTAAGGGAGTAGTATTTTGATGGATTTATCAGTAACTGCATAACTATAGTAATTAAGTTCATGTAGAAAAACATCGAAAGTGTTAATATCTTATTTTATTGCTAAATTAAGGATAAAAATATTTAGGGACTAAATAGTGATAATCACTAGTTTAAGTGGTAATTAAGTATTGTTTATATATCTTGTGATACATGGCTTGTTATATACTTGACGTAACTAAATTATATATTTATTTGACGCAGTGGTTGAGGATAAGCATCTTGACTTGGCCAAATAAATGGATGACACGCAGAGGGACACATGTCACAAAATCTGTGACTATCACTGCATGCGCATCACGTAAGGGGGTCGCATGCATGTCCTGAAGCATTTGGTAAGCATGTTTGACACACAGGGGACACGTGTCAGCGTGTGGCAGCCCTTTCGTTGCATGCACGCCATGTGTCATGTGACTGTCGCGATCTGATTCGTCGTTGACTTCTATAAATAGAGCCTAGTGCTTAGTTATTTCTCATTCTAAATTTGATTCAACTACTGATAAATGAGATCGGGAGAGATGTTGAGAATATTTCGAGATAATATATTCGGGGATGTTCTTATCAATTAAAGTTGCTATCTTTAAGCTAATATTGAGGTGGGGGAAATATAGTTTTCAAGTCTACTGCAATTACAGTCTATACGTGATTATATGCCAATATGTTGATTGTTAAGTTATTATCCGTTATTCGCATGATATCTAAAGCATGATAATGATTTTATCCGTGCTTCGTGTTATTGTTTGATAACCTGTTACAGTTTGATTGATTATTACATTACTACGCCAGCGGTTAGGCGGTACCTACTGGGCTTTTTGCTCACCCTAACATATTTACCGAAAATCACGCGTTTACTCTATTATATTGTTAATTAACTTAAAGAGAAAAGCTGGGTTGCACACAGTGGGCCTTCTACATGTCTCCAGTTCCCTCATCTTCACTCATTCAGCCCACATCATAGTCAAACCCTAGACAGCTACCATTCCACCCGTTAGATTCAACGACTACAATGTATCTGTTGATTATTTTGTATTTATTGTTCTCGAAATTCTCTTTTTAATGAAATTGGTCAGTAAAATGTAGTATATATTTTTTTCTCTAGATCCATCTTAGGCGTTTCATTTTCTCTCAACCCTTTCGGGTTTCAGTTACTTTTTTTCAGGAGAACGTTTCCGTTACTTTCAACATTCTTCAATTGTCTTGAATTTTTTTGACCAATTTTTTTATCTTGAATTTAATTTAAAATCACATTTAAGTTAAAGAAATTGACTTCAAACACATGTCTTTTAGAAACAGACACATTTCCGTCCCCATTGTCAAAATACGGGGAACTAAGGGCCTTTGGTACCTGCCGGAATCCTTTTTTTCAGTCGATCCTTAAGTAATCGACTGAAAACTAATCTCACAAAATAAATTGGCTGAAAATAAAAAATACTTGAAAATTATAGAGTTGTTGGTATGAGTTGAATATATGCATAATATGTGAGAATTTTAAAACTTGAGATTAAATAGTCTACATACTTTCTGTTTCATTATTTTTTAATCTCAATTGGAGTACACTGTAACGAACGTTAAATTACAATGATTTTAATCTGATTAAAGTCTGAATTCCCAAACATTCAATGGATATGCACTTAATAAATAACTTGATAAATAGAAATAAGAAAGGGCATACATACGTTATTGTTACTGTTACGATACCATCCTGCTATACGATCAGACAATGGCATAAAACTTTCTTGTGAGTTCGTCGCCTTAAGTTTTTCCAAGCGTTGCTACAATAATGAAACACGGGATAAAGATTAGTGATAGCACTTTCTTCAAATCACCTCTACATCTAACTTAATCATATGGCCATAGACATATTCTTTCATGTCATCTTCAAAAATAATTTCTATGTCCTTACTTCACGGCGAGTTAAGATATACGTTTACCTCGTCTTGTTCGGAAATATGTTTTTTTATCTTATCAGGTATGTTGAAAGTCATGAGGCCACTTTGAGACGATGAACTTCCTTGTGGTTGTGCGGGTAGATTTGACATTTTTCTTATGAAAAACGAAATGGATGAATATGACTTAACTGCAATGAGTATTTTTTATAAGGCTTTACATGTCTAGTTACAGAATTATGTTAGGAAAATATTTAGATAGGGGATAATTAAAATCAGAATCATTGCACCGCGCATTAACTTCATTAGAATGCTTTTAATTAATAGATGTAAATGCGATTAGATGGAATGAGGAAAGAATAAATCTCAAGGCGTGAATAAAATTGTTCATCACATTCTCAATTAACTTCTCAATTTGTCACATGATACATGAATAGATGTAAATACGATTAGATGGAATGCATTTAATGAATAGTTGTTTTTATTTTGAGGTGTTAATGCCAAGTCACCGTATTTAAAGACTAATAAATTGTTTATCACATTCTCAATTAAATTCACAGTTTGTCACATAATACATAAGTACTCGAATTAAAATTAGTCCATTAAATGAGGTGAATAAAAGAGAATAGTATATATGCAATGTATAGGGGATTGATTCTTACAAAGAAGAAAATGATCCTTACAAAGCCACTAACATTATTTATGCATATAATGACCAATGAAATTGCACAAATGATGTAGTGGCTTTGTAAGAATCATTTTCTGCTTTGTAAGAATCATTACCCAATGTATATCCCATGAGCTGGATTATGAGATAAAAATTAATTTGCTTTAAAAAACTTAATTATTTGAGATTATGACACTGGGAAACCGAAGCAGGTCGAATACGACCGGTTCCATCCACGAAATAACCGTATTTGGCCAAATAAAGCTCGTCTCGAACATTAACATTGTACACAGTAATTGTAGGTCATTCCTGACTAGGATTTATCAACTTATGCTCGACTATTTACAAAATAAAATTAGAAGTGTTGGTGAATCGTCTGACGACATCTCTCTCATCTCTAATATCAAAAAATTAAAGCGACTTTGTACCGGTGCGACGGATTACTGATAATATGTTGCTAGAATTTGAATTATTGCATTCCATGAAGACGAGAAAGAAGGGTAAAGTTTATTTCCTAGCCCTAAAGGCAGATACCAGCACAACTTGTGATGGGGTCGAGTTGGACTATACCTACGTGCAGTAATGGAGAGAATGAATTTCAGATTCAGATGGATCCAAATTGTTGTGGGTGTGTCTCTATCGCATCCCACGATTTTCTTGCTATTGTGAAAATAGATGGAGAAATCATACATGAGAGAGATCACAGACAAGGATGCTCTTTGTTCTCGTACCTCTTCTTGTTAATGAGGAAACTCCTATCCCGAAGATGTACAAAAGCGGTACAAGAAAAAATAATTACATGTGTTGCTGCTCCTAGCGGAGGTTTCTTTGTCTTCCACCTATTTCGCATATGACAACTTATTATTTACAAACGCTACGCACGAGGAAACTATAATTTATTTAAAATTTTACATCGGTGTAAATTGGCCTCCGCGCAGACTCTGAGCTTGCAGAATCAATTGACGTGTTCTCGGATAATGTGAAGAAGAATGATGGGAATTTATCGTGCGCACTATGCATGGTGCCACCTGTGGAGAAGAACGATAGCTATCTGGGCATCCATACAAAAATTGAAACAGCAAAAGAAAAGTCCTTTTTAGGGAATTACAGAGAGGATAAGCACAAAACTCAAAGGGTGGATATTGAATAATTGGAAAGTTTTTTGTATTTTACATAAAGTAGTTTACTAAAGTTTAGGTTGCTTTTGTGTATTTTCTCCTTATCTGTCTTGTTAGTACTGTCATCTCTTAGTTTGTCATGAGGGATGATGCGGCTAGTCCTGATTGGTCACTTCGAGTGCTGAATGTACGTTCTTTAGGGTTAGTTATTCACTTTCCCAATGGTAACTTTCAGATCTTATCAATGAAACTTCATGTATTTTCCCTCCAAATCTTCATATCTTTCACCTCTATGTGGATATGCTCTTGAATGGAGCATTTCTGATATGGTATCAGAGCGTCGAATCCTTCGCGTTCGCTTTACCTCTGTTCTTTGGTGGTAAATTCTTCTTTATCGGCTTTTTCATCGCCGTTTTTCTCTTCTGTGTTGCGATGGCGATTGCGGATGATGTTTCGACTCCGACTGGTTCCGGCGCCTCTCCGACGGTTGTTGATTCTTCTTATCCGTATTTCCTACCAACTCTGACAATCCATGTGCTACTCTGGTCTCTCAACCTCTCGTTGGTGATAACTTCTGTTGAGTTGGTGCCTTGAATTGGTCAAAGGCGGCCAAACACTTTGTTTCCAACTTTGATTAGGAAAGTATTGGAAGTCAAAGGCAGTGGAGGATTAGTTAGGAAACAAGTTGTTTCCAAATCGGATTTGGAAACTTTACGGATTTCCTAGCACTATATAAAGAACCTACTAGTCACATTATTAGCTATGCAAAAACATTCTTGTAGTCTTGTTCCTCTTAAGTGAATAAAGAGTGCTTTTCCGCCGTGGAGGTAGTTAGCAAATATTTTGCTAGCGAACCACGTAAAATAATCATGTTCTTCTTTATTAGTTCATTGTTCGTTAGGTGGTTTGTCATAACAAACTGGTAACAGAGCTCGGGTTTGGCGGTGTTTCAAGATCAAGATCAAGGCGGAGCAAAGCTAGGGTTTCACAACTTGGTGAAATCAAAGCTAGGGTTTTGCGATCTAGGTGGAGCACGCGACTAGATTTCTAGATCCACCAAAAACGATGTCCGGATCGATGTTGAAGATCGACATGTTCACAGGAGGGAACAGCTTCAGTCTGTGGAAGATAAAGATGGAGGCTTTTCTCAAATCGCAAGGCTTGTGGGCACCTTTGACCGCGGACAAGGGAGGCATGAATGTTGCATCGGCGGAGTTCAAGGCGATGGAGGAGAAGGCACACGCAACGATTATGTTGTGCTTATCGGATGACGTGATCATCGAGATCGCATATCATAAGGAAGCAGCGAAGCTCTGGCTCAAGTTGGAGAGTCTCTACATGACGAAGAGTCTCACTAGCAAGTTGATGCTAAAGCAAAGGCTCTTCACCCTGCGGATTCTCGAAGGTACGGCTCTCAAGGACCATCTTGATCAATTGAACACAATTATGTTAGATTTGCGTAATATTGGCGAGAAGGTGGATGATGAGGATGCTGCACTTTTGTTATTGATCTCGTTACCTCCATCATATGAGAACTTTGTGCAGTCGTTCATTGTGAACAAGGACGACTTATCCCTACAGGAGGTGAGATCGGCGCTCCATGCTAGGGAACTGCGCCATAAGGGTGCAGGCACAAGTATAGAGGACCATGCTTCCGGACTGATGTAAACGGGGGGAAGCAAGAAGGGTAAGAAGAACAAGAAGAAGCAGTTCTCAGGTTCTAAGTTACCCAAGGATGTCTGTGCCTTTTGCAAGGAAAAGGGGCACTGGAAGAGAGATTGCCCGAAACGAGGTCAACAGGGGCAGAATGGATCCGCAGCCGTAGCTGAACAAGGTAACTCGTCTGAGGATGATTACGTTCTAATGGCGGATGTTGTCACGCACTCTCAGGATGCGTGGGTCCTTTATTCCGGAGCTTCCTATCATATTTGCTATAACAGGGAGCTATTCTCGACGTACAACCAAATAGATGGAGGGTCTGTCTACATGGAAAACGGAGTCGTCTGTAAGGTGATTGGGAGCGGCTCAGTTAGATTGAAGACGAATGAAGGGAAGTTATGTACTTTAGAGCAAGTCAAGCATGTACCACATATTAAGAAAAATCTCATCTCCTTGAGTCTACTCGACAGCAAAGGATACAGTTTCAAAGGTGAAGGTGGAGATCTACAATTCTGCAAGGGTTCTAAAGTAATACTCAAGGGATTCAAGAGCGGGACTTTGTACATGTTGCAAGGTTCGACGATCACAAGTTCTGCTGGAGTTGTCTCAGCCGAGATTAAGGAAGCTGATCTAACCAACCTGTGGCATATGAGGCTCTGTCATATGAGTGAACGTGGAATGCAGGAACTTCAAAAGAAGGGGTATCTCACCGGGCATGCGCCCAAGAGCCTAGGGTTTTGTGAGCAATGCGTGTATGGGAAGCTACAGCGTAGCAAGTTCCCTAAGGTGGTTCATAGAACGAAAGGTACTCTTGATTATATCCATTCGGATTGCTTGGGTCCATCTCGAGTCGAGGCGATTGGAGGATACAGGTATTTCCTAAGCATCATAGACGAATACTCCAGGATGACTTGGATATTCGTGATGAAGCACAAGAGTGAAGCCTTCGCAAGATTCAAGGAGTGGAAGACACTAGTAGAGAATCAGGTGGGAAAGAAGGTGAAGAGGCTGCGTACGGACAACGGCTTAGAGTTCTGTTCATCAGAGTTTGATGAATTCTGCAAGGATCAGGGAATAGCACGCCATCGCACCGTCCGACACGCACCGCAGCAGAACGGTGTAGCCGAGAGAATGAATCAGACACTTTTAGCGAAAGCAAGGTGCATGCTTTCGAATGCAGGTCTTTCTAGATATTTCTGGGGAGAGGCAGTTTCCATGGCATGCTATCTCATAAATCGGAGCCCGCACACAGGTATAGGATGCAAGATTCCTATGGAAGTCTGGACCGGTAATGCAGTGGATTACTCGGATTTGAGAGTATTTGGTTGTGTTGCCTATTATCACGTTGATGATTGCAAACTAGAACCAAGAGCTAAGAAGGGAGTATTCATGGGTTTCGGAACAGGTGAGAAGGGATACAAGATATGGGCAGACAACAAGATTATACTTAGCAGAAGTGTAGTCTTTGATGAGTCTCATATGTTGAAAAACTCCGTGGAGGTGGAGCTTGGGGATGCAAAGAAGAAGGTGGAGGGAGAGTCGAATCCTATTAATCCTAAGGATTCCGAAATCCTTACACCGCCGCGGAAGCCGAAGAGGAAGAAGCAGAAGAGTCTGATAGTGAGGATGCGTCTACACTAGAGGAACCGGTTCATCAAAGTATTGCTGAAGGAAGACCAACGAGAGTCATAAAGCCTCCAGCGAGATACAGAGATGACGGTATGGTGGGATATGCATTACAGGTAGCGGAAGAGGTAGAGGACGAGCCATCCTCCTACAAGCCCGCTATATCTAGTTCTGAGTCATCACAGTGGATTGCCGCGATGGGAGAAGAGATGGAGTCTCTTAGCAAGAACTCGAATTGGGAGCTTGTTAAATTGCCAGCGGGAAGGAAGATAGTCAGCTGCAAGTGAGTTTTCAGAAGAACGGAAGGAACTACATCTGGAGAGGGCGTCAAGTATAAGGCAAGGCTAGTTGCAAGAGGGTTCAGTCAGAAAGAGGGAGTTGACTACAACGAGATCTTCTCACCGGTGGTCAGACATACTTCTATCAGGGTGTTACTAGCTTTAGTGTCACACCACGACCTAGATCTTGAGCGATTGGATGTCAAGACAGCTTTCCTGCACGGAGAGTTGGAGGAGGAAATATACATGAGCCAACCAGAGGGGTTCCAAACTCCTGGAAGAGAGAACCACGTGTGCAAGCTGAAGAGATCTCTCTACGGACTTAATCAGTCGCCGAGGCAATGGTACAAGAGGTTTGCAAGCTTCATGTTGAAGATTGGTTACCACAATTGCGAGTATGATTGTTGCGTGTATCACAAAGAGTTGCATAGTGGATCACGTATTTACCTAGTTTTATATGTGGATGATATTTTGATTGCAACTCGAAATATCAAAGACAATAGAGAACTGAAGAGGTCCCTTAGTGCGGAATTCGAGATGAAGGATCTGGGAGCTGCTCGGAAGATATTGGGAGTTGAGATCTATAGAGATAGGAAGAAGAAGAAGCTTTTCTTATCACAGCAGGGATACATCAAGAAGATCTTGGCAAGATTCGGGATGTTATCAGCTAAAGCTATAGATACTCCTATGGCAACTAACAGCAAGCTAGGAATGTACATCGTTCAGACTGAGGAGGAGAAGGAGTACATGTCCAAGATTCCATATGCTAGCGCAGTTGGAAGTCTCATGTATGTTATGGTATGTACTCGACCGGACATAGCATTCGCTGTTAGTGTTGTTAGTCGTTTCATGGCTCATCCAGGTAGGGACCATTGGCAGGCGATGAAGCGCATATTCAGGTACCTTAAGGGTACGTCAGACATTGACCTATGTTATGGGGCTAGTGAAGACATCCTGGTAGCAGGTTTCTCGGATGCGGACTATGCAGGGGATATTGATAATGGAAGATCAATGACAAGCTATGTATTTGCTCTGGGAGCATCTGTTGTGAGTTGGAAGGCGACGCTACAGTCGACGGTGACTTTGTCCACCACGGAGGCGGAGTATATGGCTCTAACGGAAGCAGCAAAGGAGGCAATTTGGCAAAAGGGAATGGTCAATGATCTAGGGCTACTTCAAGATCAGGCAATAGTCTACTGTGATAGCTTGAGTGCGATTTGCTTGACTAAGGACCAGGTTCGTCATGAAAGGACCAAGCATATCGACGTCAGGTATCATTTTCTGAGAAACGAGAGCAGGATCAAGGTGATGAAGGTGGGAACTGCTGACAACCCCGCGGATATGTTCACCAAGCCAGTTCCGGAGAGCAATTTCCAGCATTTTCTGGAATTGCGCAACATCTTGAGCCAGTGAGGCCCTTAGGGGCCATGTCGGACCCGGTGGGGGTCCAGTGAGTCTCTGTGACAAGAGACAATCGGGTGCGGAGAAGACGTAGCTTTGTTTACAAGAAGAGAAACAACTGCTGTTGACGAGACAATTCAAGTCAAGGTGAAGATTTGTTGAGTTGGTGCCTTGAGTTGGTCAAAGGCGGCCAAACACTTTGTTTCCAACTTTGATTAAGAAAGTATTGGAAGTCAAAGGCAGTGGAGGATTAGTTAGGAAACAAGTTGTTTCCAAATCGGATTTGGAAACTTTAGTGATTTCCTAGCACTATATAAAGAACCTAGTAGTCACATTATTCGCTATGAAAAAACATTCTTGTTGTCTTGTTCCTCTTAAGTGAATAAAGAGTGTTTTTCCGCCGTGGAGGTAGTTAGAAAATAATTTGCTAGCAAACCACGTAAAATACTCGTGTTCTTCTTTATTCGTTCATTGTTCGTGAGGTGGTTTGTCATAACAACTTCAACACTTGGTATCATTTTATGACTCTAGCTCTCGAAGCGAAGAACAAACTCAATTTTGTTACTGGCTTTCTTCCTGTTCCCCCAATTACTAGTTCCTTCTTTGCTTTCTTGCGACGTTTCGATGGTATGGTTATCTCTTGGAAAATGAATACAGTCTCTAAGGAAATCACTGCTAGTGTTGTCTATAGCCATACCTCTGCAAATATAAGGCAAGATCTGTTAGAGCGCTTTTCACAGAAGAACATGCCTTAGATTTATCAATTGCGTAAGGCTATTTCTATTTTGTGCCAAGATACTCTCTCTGTTACTTCTTATTTTAAAGCTTTTCGTTCACTCTGGGATGAAAATAGCAATCACAAAAGCTTAGGTGTTTGTTCTTGTGGGGGCTGTGGTGCTTGTACTTGTCAAGCTTTATCACATATACTCATTGAACAACAATATGAGATCATAATGCAGTTTGTCATGGGTCTCAATGACTGTTATACATTGATCATAAAATAGATTCTATTAACTGAGCCTTTACTGTCCATGAATAAGGTTTTTTCTCAGATTTTACAACAAGAGAAGCAGAGAGAGATTAGTCACAATTTTCTTCTACTCCAATGGCTATGTATTCTCAGTTTATGAGTATTCATTCACATGGAGTCCCATTCTCTAAACATATGGTTAATGCTGCACAAGGCTTTCAAAATTTGGCAGTATTCCGTTGCGCCTTAGGGACCAAATGGTATAGGTGAAATTTTCACAAACCATCGTTGCTTAGATGAATGTTTCAAAGATCCAGTCCCTTATCCGTTCAACTCTGGTATTCAAAAGCTCTTGACGCATGCTTGCAAACCAAACCTGTTGTGAAAAGATATAGTTCATAAACACTTGGTCACCTGATTCTTCTTCTTCTTGGGAAAGTTGACAGAAAGGAGGCACTTCCATCCCTTGTGTTCTCAAGGTCATTGTAACATGCACTGAATTATGCCACTGACGCCAAACACGCTGTATTAGTTTCTCTGAAATCTTCAGCTGCCATAGCTTTTGAAGCCATTTCTGGTTAACATGTCCATTCGAAGTTGACGGTTCCGAACACCCTGTCTCAACCACCTAACCCTCGATTTATCTCGAAGGATAGACTCCTCATGACGATAAGCCTCTGAGAGAGCACTGCGGGTCCTGTTAAACTCCTCCACAGCAGACACATCTCTCGACTGAACCCTGGAATCCAAACTAAGAAAACCATCCTGAAGAAATCTGATGTGCCACATCCCCAAAAACCTCCCAATTCCGAGGACGAAGATGACCTCTAAGTGTAGGCAAGCTTCACCATCGGGGCAACACCCCCGTCCACTTGCGGCTACAGATGAACAAAACTTGAATGAGAGGTCCACATCTTATGGAACCTAAAATGGGATACCCGAGCCTAAGCCGCATGGAAAGAAACTAACAATAGAGCATGATCAGAGATACCCCTAGCTAGGTGTCATCCGACACAGGGGGTGGACCCGTATGAAGGAGCACGAAAGCAAAATGCGATCCAGCATGCACTATTGTTCATTACACAAAGTATATGAGGATCCACGAAACCAGAATCAGATAAACCTGCATGCATGTTAGAGTCAATAAAATATGATGTAGACAAGTAATCAAAAAACCCCTCGACCGAAATTCTCTAAGCTCGAAACCATAACATTAAAATCCCCCCGACTAACCAGAGATCATCCGTAGTGCCAAGGAAATCAGAAAAAATCTTAAAAAACAGCTTGACGAGGAAGACAATGACGAGAAGCATACAATGCAGTAAGGAAATCCAAGCTGGAACCCACGACATTTGACATAGGAAGCTCAAAACTGAGAAGAAGAACCTATTAAAGTAAGAAGAAAAGCATAAGACCAAAACACCTAGATATGAGGATGAAAATCTCGAGCTCTCATAAAACTAGGCATTCCCATCCTCCTAGCCAAAACAGGCACATAAGCTTCCGAGTTCGTCGCCTCCAAAATGACAGAAACATATAGCTATGCTATAGTACAAGAGACTTGATATGGGCAGCCTTTTCAGGTGCCTGAATTCCACGGGAATTCCAAAAAGTATAAACATGGGATACATGTGATATCTTCTCCACAGACCTAGTAGTAGGTCTAAATAACCTCGCAACTGAGTACTAATGGACTCCACCGTTTATTGAGGAGACGAACCTAACGATATAGTGCTACAGAGACGAACAAAATGAGGAATGTGCGTTTCAAAAAAGGACACGGCCTCCTTTGTAACACCCTCCACTAAACCAATGGGCAAACAAGAATCCACTGGCAGAAAATGAGAGTTAGTAACCACAAAATCCGTGAGATCCAAGGATGTGGCGCACCTGAGAGGCAACTCAGTAACAACAGAAGATGAAATGTGCTCTCCTGTCTCCTTCCTTAAATATGCCCTCATTGACGAAATTTTTATACTGTCTGAGACCATTGCTTCCGGAGCTGGTTGAAATCCAGGAGGAAATTATAAAGGCGGGGAAGAATCTGACTCCTCCTCTTCAGAGGCTAAGGCCGCAAAAGTGTTGGTGGTAGTAACTATAGTAGTCCCACTTTCAGACACATTAGGATACACTGACTGGGGACTTGGTTCTTCATATGTTGGACCAATCTACTGGTGGGAGCAACCTTGCGAGAGAGGGAGAAGCGAATTTGGGGCTTCCATCTCCGTAGATGAGGCTGAAGCTGGAGAAGACGATGTCGAAACCCTAACCTTTTCCTTTGATCTCCGACGACACTCCACAACAACATGATCGTTCTTCTCGTATCTAGAGAATAAAAGAAACTTTTGACTCATAACAACCTTTGGCCAAAAACCCCGCTCCTTCCCTTCTGCAATGCGAACCTAATCTGAAGTTCTTGAGTACAATCCACCTTAATATTTAAACAAGCATGACCCGTAAAACGAAGGCATAAAGTCGCATCATCTGCTCGAAGAGAAACACCAATGCGGTTACTATCTTGGCTAAACAATCATCCGTGAGAAAATCAAGGGAAATACCCGGTAAAGTGATACAACTTGAGACTTTAGACGATTCTCGCCGAACATCAAACTACGGTGACCAATGAAAGGCCTTGTAAAGATTGTTCTTAATCTTCTTGAAATCCCTTGTGAGAATGATATGAGATCCTCATGATGCCGAAAATGAACCATGATATGACGTACATTCATAAAACCTTTCGTAAAATCTGCCCCCAACCCCCAAGAGGCAGTCTCCGATCGGATTACGTCGACACTTAGCCTAGCCATAGAGAATTTCAGAACTACGGTGAATTTTAACGCGTAGTACGACTTCTGAACATTCGCAGTTGAGAGTTCTATAGCCGGCCAACCGTCCTTGACAAAGGAATGAGCGTAGTTAATCGGGATTGAAGGGAACACTAGGCTCGTTGAGCCAAGAAGTCGCTCTTTGAGAGAAATCGGAGCAGCCGGTGGCAAGAACGGTGCCGGGGAAAAACCTCACCTATCAGATGGCTGAGAAATAGGTGGAAATTCCGCCATGGAGAGAATCATCGTCATCCCAATAACCCGTCGAAATTGTTGCCTATCAAGGACAAAACACACAGCCTAGGAAGGACCAAGCAACATGGCTAGCAACCCGTGGTGTGAGAAAACCCAGTAGCGAACAAAATAGCTACAGACCTGGAGCCGACAGGACAAGCTACCCAGAAGAAACCTGAACTAAAACAAGAGAGAGAACCCATCAAAGCAGAGTCCCTCCCAAAACTGTGCGAACCCCATTTAGGAGCCTCCAGTGCGAAGTCCCAGAACTTGAAGAGCCTGCCTACGCGCACAGGGAAACGATAATCCGTCGTGGAACTTCGCCCCTATGTGACAAAAACCCATCAGTACCTGACCTGTGCCAAAGAAGGAATCCCATTGCACAGGAGAAACCTATCTAACAGCGCCCCTTCGAAAAGCTGTGCAAACCTAAATCAGGGGCATCTCCAAAGTGAATTCCCAAAGCCCCATGGGCCCTACCTACACGCGCACAGGAACGACGATCCGGTGGGAACCGCAACCGTCAATCCATGGATGAAGCCTTAGCCGCCTGAGAAACCAGTTAATATTCCAAAAAAAAAACTGATGAAATATGAAGCCAAATCCAAATTCAAATCATACATCCAAACACAACATTAATAAACTTCAAATCATGTAATTGAATGTCTACAAATACCATATATGAAAATTAGAAAGAAAAAAAAAAAGAAATCTCCATCATTCAAATCTTTTAAATCTCCACAAAAGGAAGATAAAAGCACTTAATAGAAAAAATGTATTCCAAGGAAAAATAACTCTAGGAAGCACTCATATGAAAATGAATCTCAGTCATATGATCATCTAAGTCAACGAACTGTCGCATCCGCAGTCACAGCACGAAATTACTCCAGACTGCACGAGATTCCGACGGCATGCTACAAGTCGGTCTTCTGCGAGGAAAAAAAACATAAAACAAAATTAGTTTTGTAAATAAATTTAAACTTCACTACTTTTATTTCATGTTAAGAATTAAAATAATAAAACAAAATCTACCTTCGGCTTCCTTGAGCATGTAAGTGAAGATGTCGGGTTGTGTATTTTCTCTCGCTGGAGTTGGGGAAGCAGAATCACCTTTCACATCATTGAGGGATGGTCCTTTGTGAGAGACTTGACTGTTTTCCATATCATTATGTCTTCCGATATCTTGTGGTCCTTTCGGATAAACACCTTCATGTACAAACTTCTGTACTTCTTTGATTGTGCTAAAGACCACGTTCTTTGATTTCTCATGATAGTAATTCTGCAATAAAGGCAGGTTAATTTGGATTTTTAATACTTTAGAGGCTCTTAGGTATCATTTGAATAATCTGAGTGAAAATCTTTGATTTTGTAATAGGAGGACTAAATGGTTTCCTCAAAAATAACATAAAATTATCTCAAGAAAAAAGAGGAGTAATACTAGGGATCCCACCACTATCTCCCACTCAAGTGTAAAATTGGCAACGTGATGTTTTCATTTGGCCTCTTTGTATTATTCTGAAGGATATTGGGAGACTAGTCGGAGATATTGGTGGGATTCATAGCATTTCTCAAAAAAGAAACTAATTTGTATTAGTAAAATTAGAAATTTATCGATTATAATTTTGACCAGTTGACAAAATCTATAAATTTTTCATCAATTATTTAATGCGCCCAAACATATATGAAATATCACATTTTTTGTTTGAAAAGGAAGTCTCACAATCTTATGTCAAAAACGCCTTCAAAGTGCGTAATATGCGATTTCTAGTACCGAAATCTCCACCTTTCTAATAGGAGACATTCCCAGTTTGGGCTTCAAAGGATTGCAGATGGGGCTTGAAGTATATGCAGTGGGCCTTCTACAAGTCTCAAGCCAATTTCCCCCATCTTTACTCATTCAGCCCACGTACATCATAGTGAAACCCTAAACAACTAGCATTTCCACCCGTTAGATTAAACGGCTACATTGTATCCGTTGATTATTGTGTATTTTTTATTCTCGAGACGCTCTCTGTAATCAAGTTGGTCAGTACAATGTATATACATTTCTTTCTCTAAATTCATCTTTGGCCGTTTCATTTTCTCTCAACCCTTTAGGGTTTCTTTTATGGTATCAGAGCATTATCGATCTCAACCATGCCCTCGCCGTTGCGCCATCATCTTCCAACATTCTGATCTAACTTCTCACCAACATTCACAACATCTTACCTTCTAAACTAGATGAATCCAACTTTGTTTTATGGCGCCATCAAATCAGTGCCATCTTTAGAACCCACAAACTCTTTGGCTATCTTGACGACACCACTCTTTGTCCCGTCAGATCTATTTCTAACTCTGATGGATCTCCGGTTGTCGGAGACAATCCGGCCTATACGACATGCCAGCTTCTTCCCGGTCGGTGTGGTTGGCTCTTGAACGTCGTTACACCTCACTTACTCGATCCATCATCCACTCTCTCAAATTGGATCTTAAAAACATCAAGAACAAATCCGATACCATTGATGTCTACATGCAGAAGCTCGAGACTCTTCGCCATAAACTCGCTTTATCGTTTGTGTTCATAGACGATGAGGACATGTTGTTCTATGCCCTCAATGGCCTTCCTGTGGAATACAATGCCTTCAGATCCTCGATCTGCATAAGATATGAGCCTTTACCATTTGATGAACTTCATGTCCAGCTGAAATCTGAGGCGAAAATGTTTGACTCTCAAACAGTGAGTCCAGATCTATCCTCTTTCTCTGGGTTCTTCTCTTCACGTGGCGGTTATGGAGAGCGATCTCCTTCTCGTGCTACCTGTTCAGGCCGTTTCGATACTTGAGGAAGAAGAGGTGTTCGCTCAATAGATCCAAACAGAGGCGGACGATCTGGTTCTGGTGGTTCATGATCTTATCGTGCAAATGGCCGTTACTCCAGTACCAGGGGCAGATCAGACGGTTTTGGTGGCTCCGGTGGCTCTGATCTTTTAGGTGCTGCTCCTATCACCTGTCAAATTTGAAGCAACAACTATCTTTCCGCCATCTATTGTTGGCACCGAATGTTTATGCTTACCAAGGTAGGGTACCACCGGATAAACTTTCTGCTACGGATACATGGTCATCCTCTCAGCAGAAGCAGCCTCTCTCTACCTAATTATTGGCTGACAGACACCGGATCCTCCAACCACATGACGACCTATCTCAAAAATCTCTCCTTATCGAAGCCCTACACCGGTAATGAATTTCACAGTGGGAAATGGTACCTCCTTACCAATCCAACACTCCGGTACTACCTATCTCTCAACTGCTCATGGTTCATAATCTTTGTCTAACATATTATATGTTCCAAATTTAAATTTTAATCTTATGTCTGTGCATAAAATGTGTAGTGAGCATGATGTTAGATTTGTTTTTGACAAACATTCATTTTACATTCAGACTTCTACCACGGGCAAAATCTTTTATCACAGTCTTAGTAACAATGGTTTATACCCAATGTCTGCTTCTCCTATCTCCTCCAGTCGTCAAGCTTATTTTGGGTCAATTGGTTAATTCAACCTTGTGAAATTCACGTCTGGGTCACCCTACACACTCGGTTTTATTAAATGTGTTAAATGTTCTGTTTCTTCTAAAAATGTTGGTACTCTTAGTCTCTGTGAAGCTTGTATAGAAGGAAACTTGGCTAGATTTCCTTATAGTTTGTTTAATATTTCTGTTATGCTCCTCTTCACCTGTTACACAGTGATGTTGGGGGCTTGTTTCTATTCAGTCCTATCGTGGATACAAATACTATGTTTTATTTATAGATGAATTTTTCAGGTTTACTTGGTTATTCCCTTTACATGCCAAATCTGAAGTTGCTTCTGTGTTTGCTAGATACAAATTATTTATTGAAAAATTACTTGATTATTAAACTAAAATTTTGCGCTCATATGGTGGTGGGCAGTATACTACATTTGTATGTCAGAAATATCTAGTCGCCCATGGAGTTTCACACCGAAAATCATGCCCCTATACTCCTCAACAATACGGCATTGCTGAACGAATTCATAAGCATATTATTGAAATTGCAGTCACGCTCTTACATAATGCTTGTCTGCCTAAATTATTTTGGTACCATGTTGTGGAAACAACACTTTATTTGATAAATCGGATGCCTAGAAAAAACACATCTTACAAATCTCCATATAAATTATAATTTCAGTAATGGCTGCAAAGGATTACAAATTGGGCTGGAAGTTTATGCAGTGTGTAATGACCGTGTTTCTTATGCTTATGTTACTTAAGTTAATTTCATGTTTAAGGGAGTAGTATTTTGATGGATTTATCAGTAACTGCAAAACTGTAGTAATTAAGTTCATGTAGAAAAACATCGAAAGTGTTAATATCTTATTTTATTGCTAAATTAAGGATAAAAATATTTAGGGACTAAATAGTGATAATCACTAGTTTAAGTGGTAATTAAGTATTGTTTATATATCTTGTGATACATGGCTTGTTATATACTTGACGTAACTAAATTATATATTTATTTGACGCAGTGGTTGAGGATAAGCATCTTGACTTGGCCAAATAAATGGATGACACGCAGAGGGACACATGTCACAAAATCTGTGACTATCCCTGCATGCGCATCACGTAAGGGGGTCGCATGCATGTCCTGAAGCATTTGGTAAGCATGTTTGACACACTGGGGACACGTGTCAGCGTGTGGCAGCCCTTTCGTTGCATGCACGCCATGTGTCATGTGACTGTCGCGATCTGATTCGTCGTTGACTTCTATAAATAGAGCCTAGTGCTTAGTTATTTCTCATTCTAAATTTGATTCAACTACTGATAAATGAGATCGGGAGAGATGTTGAGAATATTTCGAGATAATATATTCGGGGATGTTCTTATCAATTAAAGTTGCTATCTTGAAGCTAATATTGAGGTGGGGGAAATATAGTTTTCAAGTCTACTGCAATTACAGTCTATACGTGATTATATGCTAATATGTTGATTGTTAAGTTATTATCCGTTATTCGCATGATATCTAAAAGCATGATAATGATTTTATTCGTGCTCCGTGTTATTGTTTGATAACCTGTTACAGTTTGATTGATTATTACATTACTACGCCAGCGGTTAGGCGGTACCTACTGGGCTTTTTGCTCACCCTAACATATTTACCGAAAATCACGCGTTTACTCTATTATATTGTTAATTAACTTAAAGAGAAAAGCTGGGTTGCACACAGTGGGCCTTCTACATTTCTCCAGTTCCCTCATCTTCACTCATTCAGCCCACATCATAGTCAAACCCTAGAGAGCTACCATTTCCACCCGTTAGATTCAACGACTACAATGTATCTGTTGATTATTGTGTATTTATTGTTCTCGAAATTCTCTTTTTAATGAAGTTGGTCAGTAAAACGTAGTATATATTTTTTTTCTCTAGATCCATCTTAGGCGGTTCATTTTCTCTCAACCCTTTCGGGTTTCAGTTACTTTTTTTTAGGAGAACGTTTCCGTTACTTTCAACATTCTTCAATTGTCTTGAATTTTTTTGACCAATTTTTTTATCTTGAATTTAATTTAAAATCACATTTAAATTAAAGAAATTGACTTCAAACACATGTCTTTTAGAAACAGACACATTTCCGTCCCCATTGTCAAAATACGGGGAACTAAGGGCCTTTGGTACCTGCCGGAATCCTTTTTTTCAGTCGATCCTTAAGTAATCGACTGAAAACTAATCTCACAAAATAAATTGGCTGAAAATAAAAAATACTTGAAAATTATAGAGTTGTTGGTATGAGTTGAATATATGCATAATATGTGAGAATTTTAAAACTTGAGATTAAATAGTCTACATACTTTCAGTTTCATTATTTTTTAATCTCAATTGGAGTACACTGTAACGAACGAAATTAAATTACAATGATTTTAATCTGATTAAAGTCTGAATTCCCAAACATTCAATGGATATGCACTTAATAAATAACTTAATAAATAGAAATAAGAAAGGGCATACATACGTTATTGTTACTGTTACGATACCATCCTGCTATACGATCAGACAATGGCATAAAACTTTCTTGTGAGTTCGTCGCCTTAAGTTTTTCCAAGCGTTGCTACAATAATGAAACACGGGATAAAGATTAGTGATAGCACTTTCTTCAAATCACCTCTACATCTAACTTAATCATATGGCCATAGACATATTCTTTCATGTCATCTTCAAAAATAATTTCTATGTCCTTACTTCACGGCGAGTTAAGATATACGTTTACCTCGTCTTGTTCGGAAATATGTTTTTTTATCTTATCAGGTATGTTGAAAGTCATGAGGCCACTTTGAGACGATGAACTTCCTTGTGGTTGTGCGGGTAGATTTGACATTTTTCTTATGAAAAACGAAATGGATGAATATGACTTAACTGCAATGAGTATCTTTTATAAGGCTTTACATGTCTAGTTACAGAATTATGTTAGGAAAATATTTAGATAGGGGATAATTAAAATCAGAATCATTGCACCGCGCATTAACTTCATTAGAATGCTTTTAATTAATAGATGTAAATGCGATTAGATGGAATGAGGAAAGAATAAATCTCAAGGCGTGAATAAAATTGTTCATCACATTCTCAATTAACTTCTCAATTTGTCACATGATACATGAATAGATGTAAATACGATTAGATGGAATGCATTTAATGAACAGTTGTTTTTATTTTGAGGTGTTCATGCCAAGTCACCGTATTTAAAGACTAATAAATTGTTTATCACATTCTCAATTAAATTCACAGTTTGTCACATAATACATAAGTACTCGAATGAAAATTAGTCCATTAAATGAGGTGAATAAAAGAGAATAGTATATATGCAATGTATATCCCATGAGCTGGATTATGAGATAAAAATTAATTTGCTTTAAAAAACTTAATTATTTGAGATTATAACACTGGAAAACCGAAGCAGGTCGAATACGACCGGTTCCATCCACGAAATAACCGTATTTGGCCAAATAAAGCTCGTCTCAGACATTAACATTGTACACAGTAATTGTAGGTCATTCCTGACTAGGATTTATCAACTTATGCTCGACTATTTACAAAATAAAATTAGAAGTGTTGGTGAATCGTCTGACGACATCTCTCTCATCTCTAATATCAAAAAATTACAGCGACTTTGTACCGGTGCGACGGATTACTGATAATATGTTGCTAGAATTTGAATTATTGCATTCCATGAAGACGAGAAAGAAGGGTAAAGTTTATTTCCTAGCCCTAAAGGCAGATACTAGCACAACTTGTGATGGGGTCGAGTTGGACTATACCTACGTGCAGTAATGGAGAGAATGAATTTCAGATTCAGATGGATCCAAATTTTTGTGGGTGTGTCTCTATCGCATCCCACGATTTTCTTGCTATTGTGAAAATAGATGGAGAAATCATACATGAGAGAGACCACAAACAAGGATGCTCTTTGTTCTCGTGCCTCTTCTTGTTAATCAGGAAACTCCTATCCCGAAGATGTACAAAAGCGGTACAAGAAAAAATAATTACATGTGTTGCTGCTCCTAGCGGAGGTATCTTTGTCTTCCACCTATTTCGCATATGACAACTTATTATTTACAAACGCTACGCACGAGGAAACTATAATTTATTTAAAATTTTACATCGGTGTAAATTGGCCTCCGCGCGGACTCTGAGCTTGCAGAATCAATTGACGTGTTCTCGGATAATGTGAAGAAGAATGATGGGAATTTATCGTGCGCACTATGCATGGTGCCACCTGTGGAGAAGAACGATAGCTATCTGGGCATCCATACAACAATTGAAACAGCAAAAGAAAAGTCCTTTTTAGGGAATTACAGAGAGGATAAGCACAAAACTCAAAGGGTGGATATTCAATAATTGGAAAGCTTTTTGTATTTTACATAAAGTAGTTTACTAAAGTTTAGGTTGCTTTTGTGTATTTTCTCCTTATCTGTCTTGTTAGTACTGTCATCTCTTAGTTTGTCATGAGGGATGATGCGGCTAGTCCTCATTGGTCACTTCGAGTGCTGAATGCACGTTCTTTAGGGTTAGTTATTCACTTTCCCAATTGTAACTTTCAGATCTTATCAATGAAACTTCATGTATTTACCCTCCAAATCTTCATATCTTTCACCTCTATGTGGATATGCTCTTGAATGGAGCATTTCTGATATGGTATCAGAGCGTCGAATCCTTCGCGTTCGATTTACCTCTGTTCTTTGGTGGTAAATTCTTCTTTATCGGCTTTTTCATCGCCGTTTTTCTCATCTGTGTTGCGATGGCGATTACGGATGATGTTTCGACTCCGACTGGTTCCGGCGCCTCTCCGACGGCTGTTGATTCTTCTTATCCGTATTTCCTACCAACTCTGACAATCCATGTGCTACTCTGGTCTCTCAACCTCTTGTTGGTGATAACTTCTGTTGAGTTGGTGCCTTGAATTGGTCAAAGGCGGCCAAACACTTTGTTTCCAACTTTGATTAGGAAAGTATTGGAAGTCAAAGGCAGTGGAGGATTAGTTAGGAAACAAGTTGTTTCCAAATCGGATTTGGAAACTTTACGGATTTCCTAGCACTATATAAAGAACCTACTAGTCACATTATTAGCTATGCAAAAACATTCTTGTAGTCTTGTTCCTCTTAAGTGAATAAAGAGTGCTTTTCCGCCGTGGAGGTAGTTAGCAAATATTTTGCTAGCGAACCACGTAAAATAATCATGTTCTTCTTTATTAGTTCATTGTTCGTTAGGTGGTTTGTCATAACAAACTGGTAACAGAGCTCGGGTTTGGCGGTGTTTCAAGATCAAGATCAAGGCGGAGCAAAGCTATGGTTTCACAACTTGGTGAAATCAAAGCTAGGGTTTTGCGATCTAGGTGGAGCACGCGACTAGATTTCTAGATCCACCAAAAACGATGTCCGGATCGATGTTGAAGATCGACATGTTCACTGGAGGGAACAGCTTCAGTCTGTGGAAGATAAAGATGGAGGCTTTGCTCAAATCGCAAGGCTTGTGGGCACCTTTGACCGCGGACAAGGGAGGCATGAATGTTGCATCGGCGGAGTTCAAGGCGATGGAGGAGAAGGCACACGCAACGATTATGTTGTGCTTATCGGATGACGTGATCATCGAGATCGCAGATCATAAGGAAGCAGCGAAGCTCTGGCTCAAGTTGGAGAGTCTCTACATGACGAAGAGTCTCACTAGCAAGTTGATGCTAAAGCAAAGGCTCTTCACCCTGCGGATTCTAGAAGGTACGGCTCTCAAGGACCATCTTGATCAATTGAACACAATTCTGTTAGATTTGCGTAATATTGGCGAGAAGGTGGATGATGAGGATGATGCACTTTTGTTATTGATCTCGTTACCTCCATCATATGAGAACTTTGTGCAGTCGTTCATTGTGAACAAGGATGACTTATCCCTACAGGAGGTGAGGTCGGCGCTCCATGCTAGGGAACTGCGCCATAAGGGTGCAGGCACAAGTATAGAGGACCATGCTTCCGGATTGATGGAAACGGGGGGAAGCAAGAAGGGTAAGAAGAACAAGAAGAAGCAGTTCTCAGGTTCTAAGTTACCCAAGGATGTATGTGCCTTTTGCAAGGAAAAGGGGCACTGGAAGAGAGATTGCCCGAAACGAGGTCAACAGGGGCAGAATGGATCCGCAGCCGTAGCTGAACAAGGTAACTCGTCTGAGGATGATTACGTTCTAATGGCGGATGTTGTCACGCACTCTCAGGATGCGTGGGCCCTTGATTCCGGAGCTTCCTATCATATTTGCTCTAATAGGGAGCTATTCTCGACGTACAACCAAATAGATGGAGGGTCTGTCAACATGGAAAACGGAGTCGTCTGTAAGGTGATTGGGAGCGGCTCAGTTAGATTGAAGACGAATGAAGGGAAGTTATGTACTTTAGATCAAGGCAGGCATGTACCACATATTAAGAAGAATCTGATCTCCTTGAGTCTACTCGACAGCAAAGGATACAGTTTCAAAGGTGAAGGTGGAGATCTACAAGTCTGCAAGGGTTCTAAAGTAATACTCAAGGGAGTCAAGAGCGGGACTTTGTACATGTTGCAAGGTTCGACGATCACAAGTTATGTTGGAGTTGTCTCAGCCGAGATTAAGGAAGCTGATCTAACCAAGCTGTGGCATATGAGGCTCGGTCATATGAGTGAACGTTGAATGCAGGAACTTCACAAGAAGGGGTATCTCACCGGGCATGCGCCCAAGAGCCTAGGGTTTTGTGAGCAATGGGTGTATGGGAAGCTACAACGTAGCAAGTTCTCTAAGGCGGTTCATAGAACGAAAGGTACTCTTGATTATATCCATTCGGATTGCTGGGTTCCATCTCGAGTCGAGGCGATTGGAGGATACAGGTATTTCCTAAGCATCATAGACGACTACTCCAGGATGACTTGGATATTCGTGATGAAGCACAAGAGTGAAGCCTTTGCAAAATTCAAGGAGTGGAAGACACTAGTAGAGAATCAGGTGGGAAAGAAGGTGAAGAGGGTGCGTACGCACAACGGCTTAGAGTTCTGTTCATCAGAGTTTGATGAATTCTGCAAGGATCAGGGAATAGCACGCCATCGCACCGTCCGACACACACCGCAGCAGAACGGTGTAGCCGAGAGAATGAATCAGACACTTTTAGCGAAAGCAAGGTGCAAGCTTTCGAATGCAGGTCTTTCTAGAGATTTCTGGGGAGAGGCAGTTTCCATGGCATGCTATCTCATAAATCGGAGCCCGCACATAGGTATAGGATGCAAGATTCCTGTGGAAGTCTGGACCGGTAATGCAGTGGATTACTCGGATTTTAGAGTATTTGGTTGTGTTGCCTATTATCACGTTGATGATTGCAAACTAGAACCAAGAGCTAAGAAGGGATACAAGATATGGGCAGACAACAAGATTATACTTAGAAGAAGTGTAGTCTTTGATGATTCTCATATGTTGAAAAACTCCGTGGAGGTGGAGCTTGGGGATGAAAAGAAGAAGGTGGAGGGAGAGTCGAATCCTATTGATCCTAAGGATTCCGAAATCCTTACACCGCCGCCGGAAGCCGAAGAGGAAGAAGCAGAAGGGTCTGATAGTGAGGATGCGTCTACACTAGAGGAACCGGTTCATCAAAGTATTGCTGAAGGAAGACCAAGGAGAGTCATAAAGCCTCCAGCGAGATACAGAGATGACGGTATGGTGGGATATGCATTACAGGTAGCGAAAGAGGTAAAGGACGAGCCATCCTCCTACAAGCCCGCTATATCTAGTTCTGAGTCATCACAGTGGATTGCCGATGGGAGAAGAGATGGAGTCTCTTAGCAAGAAATCGACTTGGGAGCTTGTTAAATTGCCAGCGGGAAGGAAGATAGTCAGCTGCAAGTGGGTTTTCAGAAGAAAGAAACGAACTACATCTGGAGAGGGCGTCAAGTATAAGGCAAGGATAGTTGCAAGAGGGTTCAGTCAGAAAGAGGGAGTTGACTACAACGAGATCTTCTCACCGGTGGTCAGACATACTTCTATCCGGGTGTTACTAGCTTTAGTGGCACACCACGACCTAGAGCTTGAGCGATTGGATGTCAAGACAGCTTTCCTGCACGGAGAGTTGGAGGAGGAAATATACATGAGCCAACCAGAGGGGTTCCAAGTTCCCGGAAGAGAGAACCACGTGTGCAAGCTGAAGAGATCTCTCTACGGACTTAAGCAATCGCCGAGGCAATGGTACAAGAGGTTTGACAGCTTCATGTTGAAGATTGGTTACCACAAGTGCGAGTATGATCGTTGCGTGTATCACAAAGAGTTGCATAGTGGATCACGTATTTACCTAGTTCTATATGTGTATGATATTTTTATTGCAACTCGAAATATCAAAGACATTAGAGAACTGAAGAGGTCCCTTAGTGCGGAATTCGAGATGAAGGATCTGGGAGCTGCTCGGAAGATATTGGGAGTTGAGATCTATAGAGATAGGAAGAAGAAGCTTTTCTTATCACAGCAGGGATACATCAAGAAGATCTTGGCAAGATTCGGGATGTTATCAGCTAAAGCTATAGATACTCCTATGGAAACTAACAGCAAGCTAGGAATGTACATCGTTCAGACTGAGGAGGAGAAGGAGTACATGTCCAAGATTCCATATGCTAGCGCAGTTGGAAGTCTCATGTATGTTATGGTCTATACTCGACCAGACATAGCATTCGTTGTTAGTGTTGTTAGTCGTTTCATGGCTCATCCAGGTAGGGACCATTGGCAGGCGGTGAAGCGCATATTCAGGTACCTTAAGGGTACGTCAGACATTGGCCTATGTTATGGGGCTAGTGAAGACATCCTGGTAGCAGGTTTCTCGGATGCGGACTATGCAGGGGATATTGATAATGGAAGATCAATGACAAGCTATGTATTTGCTCTGGGAGCATCTGTTGTGAGTTGGAAGGCGACGCTACAGTCGACGGTGACTTTGTCCACCACGGAGGTGGAGTATATGGCTCTAACGGAAGCAGCAAAGGAGACAATTTGGCTAAAGGGAATGGTCAATCATCTAGGGCTACTTCAAGATCAGGCGATAGTCTACTGTGATAGCTTGAGTGCGATTTGCTTGACTAAGGACCAGGTTCATCATGAAAGGACCAAGCATATCGACGTCAGGTATCATTTTCTGAGAAACCAGAGCAGGATCAAGGTGATGAAGGTGGGGACTGCTGACAACCCCGCGGATATGTTCACCAAGCCGGTTCCGGAGAGCAAGTTCCAGCATTGTCTGGAATTGCTCAACATCTTGAGCCAGTGAGGCCCTTAGGGGCCATGTCGGACCCGGTGGGGGTCCAGTAAGTCTTTGTGACAAGAGACAATCGGGTGCGGAGAAGACGTAGCTTTGTTTACGAGAAGAGAAACAACTGCTGTTGACGAGACAATTCCAGTCAAGGTGGATATTTGTTGAGTTGGTGCCTTGAATTGGTCAAAGGCGGCCAAACACTTTGTTTCCAACTTTGATTAAGAAAGTATTGGAAGTCAAAGGCAGTGGAGGATTAGTTAGGAAACAAGTTGTTTCCAAATCGGATTTGGAAACTTTAGGAATTTCCTAGAACTATATAAAGAACCTAGTAGTCACATTATTAGCTATGAAAAAACATTCTTGTAGTCTTGTTCCTCTTAAGTGAATAAAGAGTGCTTTTCCGCCGTGGAGGTAGTTAGCAAATATTTTGCTAGCGAACCACGTAAAATACTCGTGTTCTTCTTTATTCGTTCATTGTTCGTGAGGTGGTTTGTCATAACAACTTCAACACTTGGTATCATTCTATGACTCTAGCTCTCGAAGCGAAGTACAAACTCAATTTTGTTACTGGATTTCTTCCTGTTCCCCCAATTACTAGTTCCTTCTTTGCTTTCTTGCGACGTTTCGATGGTATGGTTATCTCTTGGAAAATGAATACAGTCTCTAAGGAAATCGCTGCTAGTGTTGTCTATAGCCATACCTCTGCAAATATATGGCAAGATCTGTTAGAGCGCTTTTCACAGAAGAACATGCCTTAGATTTATCAATTGCGTAAGGCTATTTCTATTTTGTGCCAAGATACTCTCTCTGTTACTTCTTATTTTAAAGCTTTTCGTTCACTCTGGGATGAAAATAGCAATCACAAAAGCTTAGGTGTTTGTTCTTGTGGTGGCTGTGGTGCTTGTACTTGTCAAGCTTTATCACATATACTCATTGAACAACAATATGAGATCATAATGCAGTTTCTCATGGGTCTCAATGATTGTTATACATTGATCATAAAATAGATTCTATTAACTGAGCCTTTACTGTCCATGAATAATGTTTTTTCTCAAATTTTACAACAAGAGAAGCAGAGAGAGATTAGTCACAATTTTTCTTCTACTCCAATGGCTATGTATTCTCAGTTTATGAGTATTCAACCACATGGAGTCCCATTCTCGAAACATATGGTTAATGCTGCACAAGGCTTTCAAAATTTGGCAGTATTCCGGTTGCGCCTTATGGACCAAATGGTATAGGTGAAATTTTCACAAACCATCGTTGCTTAGATGAATGTTTCAAAGATCCAGTCCCTTATCCGTTCAACTCTGGTATTCAAAAGCTCTTGACGCATGCTTGCAAACCAAACCTGTTGTGAAAAGATATAGTTCATAAACACTTGGTCACCGGATTCTTCTTCTTCTTGGGAAAGTTGACAGAAAGGAGGCACTTCCATCCCTTGTGTTCTCAAGCTCATTGTAACATGCACTGAATTATGCCACTGACGCCAAACACGCTGTATTAGTTTCTTCGAAATCTTCAGCCGCCATAGCTTTTGAAGCCATTTCTGGTTAACATGTCCATTCGAAGTTGACGGTTCCGAACACCCTGTCTCAACCACCTAACCCTCGATTTATCTCGAAGGATAGAATCCTCATGACGATAAGCCTCTGAGAGAGAACTGCGGGTCCTGTTAAACTCCTCCACAGCAGACACATCTCTCGACTGAACCCAGGAATCCAAACTAAGAAAACCATCCTGAAGAAATCTAATGTGCCACATCCCCAAAAACCTCCCAATTCCGAGGACGAAGATGACCTCTAAGTGTAGGCAAGCTTCACCATCGGGGCAACACCCCCGTCCACTTGCGGCTACAGATGAGCAAAACTTGAATGAGAGGTCCACATCTTATGGAACCTAAAATGGGATACCCGAGCCTAAGCCGCATGGAAAGAAACTAACAATAGAGCATGATCAAAGATACCCCTAGCTAGGTGACATCCGACACAGGGGGTGGACCCGTATGAAGGAGCACGAAAGCAAAATGCGATCCAGCATGCACTATTGTTCATTACACAAAGTATATGAGGATCCACGAAACCAGAATCAGATAAACCTGCATGCATGTTAGATTCAATAAAATATGATGTAGACAAGTAATCAAAAACCCCTCGACCCAAATTCTCTAAGCTTGAAACCATAACATTAAAATCCCCCCGACTAACCAGAGATCATCCGTAGTGCCAAGGAAATAAGAAAAATCTTAAAAAACAGCTTGACGAGGAAGACAATGACGAGAAGCATACAATGCAGTAAGGAAATCCAAGCTGGAACCCACAACATTTGACATAGGAAGCTCAAAACTGAGAAGAAGAACCTATTAAAGTAAGAAGAAAAGCATAAGACCAAAACACCTAGATATGAGGATGAAAATCTCGAGCTCTCATAAAACTAGGCATTCCCATCCTCCTAGCCAAAACAGGCACATAAGCTTCCGAGTTCGTCGCCTCCAAAATGACAGAAACATATAGCTTATGCTATAGTACAAGAGACTTGATATGGGCAGCCTTTTCAGGTGCCTGAATTCCACGGGAATTCCAAAAAGTATAACTAAACATGGGATACATGTGATATCTTCGCCACAGACCTAGTGGTAGGTCTAAATAACCTCGCAACTGAGTACTAATGGACTCCACCGTTTATTGAGGAGACGAACCCAACGATATAGTGCTACAGAGACGAACAAAATGAGGAATGTGTGTTTCAAAAAAGGACGCGGCCTCCTTTGTAACACCCTCCACTAAACCAATGGGCAATCAAGAATCCACTAGAAGAAAATGAGAGTTAGTAACCACAAAATCCGAGATATCCAAGGATGTGGCGCACCTGACAGGCAACTCAGTAACAACAGAAGATGAAATGTGCTCTCCTGTCTCCTTCCTTAAATATGCCCTCATTGACGAAATTTTTATACTGTCTGAGACCATTGCTTCCGGAGCTGGTTGAAATCCAGGAGGAAATTATAAAGGCGGGGAAGAATCTGACTCCTCCTCTTCAGAGGCTAAGGCCGCAAAAGTGTTGGTGGTAGTAACTATAGTAGTCCCACTTTCAGACACATTAGGATACATCGACAATGATTGGGGACTTGGTTCTTCATATGTTGGACCAATCTACTGGTGGGAGCAACCTTGCGAGAGAGGGAGAAGCGAATTTGGGGCTTCCATCTTCGTAGATGAGGCTGAAGCTGGAGAAGACGATGTCGAAATCCTAACCTTTTCCTTTGATCTCCGACGACACTCCACAACAACATGATCGTTCTTCTCGTATCTAGAGAATAAAAGAAACTTTTGACTCATAACAACCTTTGGCCAAAAACCCCGCTCCTTCCCTTCTGCAATGCGAACCTAATCTGAAGTTCGTGAGTACAATCCACCTTAATATTTAAACAAGCATGACCCGTAAAACGAAGGCATAAAGTCGCATCATCTGCTCGAAGAGAAACACCAATGCGGTTACTATCTTGGCTAAACAATCATCCGTGAGAAAATCAAGGGAAATACCCGGTAAAGTGATACAACTTGAGACTTTAGACGATTCTCGCCGAACATCAAACTCCGGTGACCAATGAAAGTCCTTGTAAAGATTGTTCTTAATCTTCTTAAAATCCCTTGTGAGAATGATATGAGATCCACATGATGCCGAAAATGAACCATGATATGACGTACATTCATAAAACCTTTCGTAAAATCTGCCCCCAACCCCCAAGAGGCAGTCTCCGATCGGATTACGTCGACACTTAGCTTACCCATAGAGAATTTCAGAACTACGGTGAATTTTAATGCGTAGTATGACTTCTGAACATTCGCAGTTGAGAGTTCTATAGCCGGCCGACCGTCCTTGACAAAGGAATGAGCTACCCTGAAGAAACCCGTCGAAATTGTTGTCTATCAAGGACAAAACACACAGGCTACGAAGGACCAAGCAACATGGCCAGCAACCCGTGGTGTGAGAAAACCCAGTAGCGAACAAAATAGCTACAGACCTGGAGCCGACAGGACAAGCTACCCAGAAGAAACCTGAACTTAAACAAGAGAGAGAACCGATCAAAGCAGAGCCCCTCCCAAAATTGTGCGAACCCCATTTAGGAGCCTCCAGTGCGAAGTCCCAGAACTTGAAGAGCCTGCCTACGCGCACAGGGAAACGATAATCCGTCGTGGAACTTCGCCCCTATGTGACAAAAACCCATCAGTACCTGACCTGTGCCAAAGAAGGAATCCCATTGCACAGGAGAAACCTATCTAACAGCGCCCCTTCGAAAAGTTGTGCAAACCTAAATCAGGGGCATCTCCAGAGTGAATTCCCAAAGCCCCATGGGCCCTACCTACACGCGCACAGGAACGACGATCCGGTGGGAACCGCAACCGTCAATCCATGGATGAAGCCTTAGCCGCCTGAGAAACCAGTTAATATTCCAAAAAAAACCTGATGAAATATGAAGCCAAATCCAAATTCAAATCATACATCAAAACACAACATTAGTAAACTTCAAATCATGTAATTGAATGTCTACAAATACCATATATGAAAATTAGAAAGAAAAAAAAAATCTCCATCATTTAAATCTTTTAAATCTCCACAAAAGGAAGATAAAAGCACTTAATAGAAAAAATGTATTCCAAGGAAAAATAACTCTAGGAAGCACTCATATGAAAATGAATCTCAGTCATATGATCATCTAAGTCAACGAACTGTCGCATCCGCAGTCACAGCACGAAATTACTCCAGACTGCACGAGATTCCGACAGCATGCTACAAGTCGGTCTTCTGCGAGAAAAAAAAAAACATAAAACAAAATTAGTTATGTAAATAAATATAAACTTCACTACTTTTATATCATGTTAAGAATTAAAATAATAAAACAAAATCTACCTTCGGCTTCCTTGAGCATGTAAGTGAAGATGTCGGGTTGTTTATTTTCTCTCGCTGGAGTTGGGGAAGCAGAATCACTTTTCACATCATTGAGGGATGGTCCTTTGTGAGAGACTTGACTGTTTTCCATATCATTATGTCTTCCGATATCATGTGGTCCTTTTGGATAAACACCTTCATGTACAAACTTCTGTACTTCTTTGATTGTGCTAAAGACCACGTTCTTTGATTTCTCATGATAGTAATTCTGCAATAAAGACAGGTTAATTTGGATTTTTAATACTTTAGAGGCTCTTAGGTATCATTTGAATAATCCTGAGTGAAAATCTTTGACTTTGTAATAGGAGGACTAAATGGTTTCCTCAAAAAGAACATAAAATTATCTCAAAAAAAAGAGAGGAGTAATACTAGGGATCCTACCACTATCTCTCACTCAAGTGTAAAATTGGCAACGTGATGTTTTCAATTGGCCTCATTGTATTATTCTGAAGGATATTGGGAGACTAGTTGGAGATATTGGTGGGATTCATAGCATTTCTCAAAAAAGAAACTAATTTGTATTAGTAAAAGTAGAAATTTATCGATTATAATTTTGACCACTTGACAAAATCTATAAATTTTTCACCAATTATTTAAGGGTAAAAGACACTGACCACCCCTGCGTTTAGGGAAAAACCCACAGTTCACCCCTGGGTTTTGGATAAAGACACTCCGCACCCATTTAACGGAATATTACGTTGACAGTTTACACCCTCTGTTAGGTTCCGTTAGAAAAGTAGTTGATTGAATTTTTTCGGACCATATTGCCCCCGTTTATTTTTCGGACCATATTACCCTTGTTCATCAAGAACACCAAGAACATCAAAAACACCAAGAACAAATGCATAAAATTCCCAAAAAAATTCAGATACAACAAGTTGTCAATTAAAAATAACAAGAACAATATTTCTGTACAAGGTCAAGAACAAGAATCAGAAATTCCAAAACATTTGTTTCACACAAAATTTTATATAACTTAGACGAAATCAAACTACAACAAGAATGAACATTTTTAATATTCATGTTCTCGGTGAATATTAAGAACACCAAATAAATTGTCATGTAAAAGAGAAATTTTTCCAATTGTCACCTGAGAAAAAGTGTATCAAGAGAAATATCATGTTTGGTTGCTAAATAATGAAGAAAAAATCAAACAAAACAAAAACAAACAACAGCATAAAAATTGCTACTTTTAGACCCAGGGCACAATCACAGACAAGATTTGAGACCAAAAATCGACATATACAGTGAAAAGAACTTGAAAAGATCATATGGGTTTGTCTCAGAAAACCCAGTTTCTTGAATTAGTGCATTTGGATCATGGATCTACAAACCCATGATCAATTGAGTCAAGAAACAGAAAAAAATTGGATCTTCTTCTTCCATACCCCCGTGTATTTTTTTGGACACTTTTTCACATCTTTTATCATCAAGAACACTTGGAACATTCATCAAGAACCACCAACAATACCAAATCACTTATGAATATCAACAACCTCATCACTTGATAGTTTATAGTTTTGCATATATAACAGGAAGGAATAGTACGTTTATTAAAAAAAAATCCATAACTTTCATAAGCACTTAAATTATCAAATAGTAGTATCAAATTAGGTAATTTCAATGGACTTGCATAAGCCAGAAAAAAAGAAATTTGTTGATTCTAAACAGGATGAAATGGTGAAAAATCATAATACCAATCCAAGTAGGATGACCAGAAACAATTACTCACTGAGATAGAGAGGGATTTGGTAACCACCAGAAAGCCCCCAAAATTTCCGATCCCAAACCAGCAACAAGAACAAACAGATGGATAGAGGAAGAAGAAGAGGAGGAGGAAAAAGATGGCGAGGCCGTCCTCCCCTGCCCCCTCCTCCTCGTCCTTCCTCCGCCGGTGGATACACGAATCGCCAGTGGATACACGAATCACCGCTGGATACACGAGCAAAGAGTATTGACCTGGAGCTCTATTTATGTCGGAGAGGGTGCGGCGAATCGCCGGGTCGGCATCAAGAAAACGACTTCTCAATCGACTAAGTCGAGGGTGCGGTGAATCGCCGGACAGCCCTTCCCTTCATCGCCGGTTTCGGATCCCCATCTTCAGACGAGAGAGAGAGAGAGAGAGAGAGAGAGAGAGAGATAGAGAGGGAGAGAGAGTGAGAGAGAGACGGAGGGAGGGAGGGAGGAGATCGATCGGCTCTATCCCCATCTCTACCATCGATCTACTCATCTCCATCTCCCTGTCTGTCGATCTTCGTCGTGGGCGTGAGAGGGATAGCTCCACCTGACCAGCGAGACAAAGAAGCACAGCGACCCTACTCATCTCCATCTCTCTGTGTTTTTGTAGCAGTAATGGGTAGAGATAGGATTTGGTTTAGAGGAGGCTAGGGTTACAGAAACAAAAGAGAAGGGAAGAATAATGGGAGGAGAAAAATGAGAAGAAAAGGAATATATAGTAGGTCATTTATTGAAATTATGAGGGTATAATCGTCTTTCGGCCTGGTCCGTTAGTCTACAGTCAGTGCCATCCAAAAAATGGGTGCGGAGTGTCTTTATCCAAAACCCAGGGGTAGTCTGTGGGTTTTTCCCTAAACCCAGGGGTGGTCAGTGTCTTTTACCCATTATTTCATGCGCCCAAACATCTATGAAATATCACATTTTTTGTTTGAAAAGGAAGTCTCACAATCTTATGTCAAAGCGCCTTCAAAGTGCGTAATATGCGATTTCTAGTACCGAAATCTCCACCTTTCTAATAGGAGACATTCCCAGTTTGGGCTTCAAAGGATTGCAGATGGGGCTTGAAGTATATGCAGTGGGCCTTCTACAAGTCTCAAGCCAATTTCCCACATCTTTACTCATTCATCCCACATCTTTACTCATTCAGCCCACATCTTTACTCATTTATGAATCCAACTTCGTTGATTATTGTGTATTTGTTATTCTCGACACTCTCTCTGTAATCAAGTTGGTCAGTACAATGTATGTACATTTCTTTCTAAATTCATCTTTGGCCGTTTCATTTTCTCTCAACTCTTTAGGGTTTCTTTTATGGTATCAGAGCATTATCGATCTCAACCATGCCCTCGCCGTTGCGCCATCATCTTCCAACACTCTGATCTAACTTCTCACTGATAACGCCCAAATAGGAGTAATCTTTTAGCCTGATTTGACGTACCATCGTGTCGGAAAGACGTGTTTTATCTAAAATTCAGCCTCGGAAAGTCTCGGTTTTAGGAACGAGACGTTTATTTGCTCTTCGTAAATTTCTGCATGTTTCGTACTTTTATTAGATATGATCGCGGGTTTGCTCATATTGTCTTTACAGGAATAGGTTCGGGAAGTGCATTGGGATGCGTGCCAAGACAGAACCGGGTTCGCCTTGGGAAACGCGCAGAAAATGCTCGGGACAGGATTTGACCGAGACTGGTAAAAATTAGAGTGGAATGGAAACCGGAAAGACTGGAGGAAAAACGAGCAGTGAAAACCGACCGAGTAAGCTGAAAACGCCAAAACCGAGAATGGTCGGGATGCACTCGGTTGACAATATCTTGAGCTTGACTTGGAATTTTGAAGTGAAACCAGAGGCAAAAGAACGGAGACGTCAAGGGTTTTCCGAAAACATGTTATAATGCTGAATCGGAGTCCGGCCGAAAAACCGACTCCCGTCAAGTGTGAGTCCCAGACAGGCCACGTCCGAGTAAGGAATCTCGGTTTCCGGTGTCTGGAATCGTAAGCAACTATTTCATGTTCGGGACGATTTCCGGGACAGTTTTGGCCTAGGGGTATTTTGGTCATTTTGGCACCGGGCCCGGGTTTCCGGAGTCAAGTTCAGATTTTGTCTTCCAAATTCAGTCAGCAGTTTTCCTATGGCCAGAGTCAGGATTTGGCATAATTTGGAGCAGTTTTGACCCCGGGGGTATTTTGGTAATTTTGACAAGTTTCGGGTCAAAACGCAGGCCGATGCAGAAAAGAGCAGTTTTCCTTCTTGTCTGCGTATTTTATGCAGGATGCTGTATATTATACGCAGACAGCAAGCCAGAGGGAGGATTTTTGGCCAGTTTCTGACCCTGTCTGCGTATTATACGCAGCGTCCTGCGTATTATACGCTGCCAGGGGAAGAAAATACGCAGCCAGGGAGGAAAATACGCAGAAATCAGCACATGTCAAGCTATTGACTGCGTATTATACGCAGGATCCTGCGTATTTTACGTAGACAGCACAAAATTTGAGGCGGTTTCGATCAGTGGCAGTTTCGTAAATAAAGGCAAGTTCCAGAAACGTCTTCAGCACTATATAAGACTCGTCCAGACTCATTTTGAAAACAACAATTCATCCAATGACAAGTCTGAGCATCCCCGGAGAGCACGGAAGCACTCATCCAGATCCGAAGACTTAGTTTGATCTTATTCTCTCTCTTAAATTCAGAAAATTTGTTAATTTATTATGTCGTTTAGTAGCTAAACCTTTTACCTAGGTTCTCGGTGAACTTATGGTTTCGTTTTCAGACATTGTTCTGCAGTTTGACTATGAATTCATGATTACGTTATCTTAATTCAGCAGTATTATCAGTTATTCTGTCTTTGATTATATCTGTTTATGCATGATCGGAGTCGCGAACCAGAATTGCTATGGACCCGAGCCTGTAGGTGAAAACGTCAGGTTAGGGTTAGGAAGAGAAGAAAGGATTTAGTACCTTACCCTGATAGACCGACCAGAGAAAGGGAGATAGGGCTAGCCAAAACGTATAGACCAACTGTTAGAGAATTTGACCCGGGCCATTAGGACAGGTTAGAAACCTAGCAGACTTAGAACGAGACTACAGACTTAGGCAGCTTAACAGAAACCCGAAAGTCTGCAGGATCGTGACAACGTGTGGAATCTGAAAGGTTAATGCACAATCGATACGTGGCACGGGTAATTAAAACTGCTGAGTGTTTTCATATCAAAACGAAGAACATAACTCTGAAGAAACCCTAGGGGATCCTGGGACCTAGTACTCCAAACCCTAGATTTACAACTTTCAAGATTTTCAGAAAAACGTCATCAAAAAATATTTACGTTTTATTTTGTTTATTTTTAGTTTATAGTTAATCACAATCCTAAACTACTCCTCCTTTCACACTCTGCGAGTTAAAACTGATTTCTCGAAAAAGCCAAAATAGTCCTCCTAATTAATTTTCAGAGTTTTTCTTTTTATTTTTATTTATTTTTATTTTTCAGTTATCTCACTACTCTTGAGATCTCTATTTTCTCAGGATGGGCGACAATACCGAAGGAACGGCAGAACTGCCCGCGACACGTACTCCAGCCCAGATGGCTCGGTACATCGAGGATTTGGTTGCAGCAAGCTTTGCTGCCCGGAACAACCTGAGGACGTACAACAGGTCTGGAAAGGCGTTGGTGGAAAATTTTGAGGCCTGACGGGAGGACATGAGCCAGCTATTGTGGTGTCCGAGATCACCGCAGAGCACTTTGACCTGAAATCCTCCACTATCCAGACTGTTCAAACCCTCTGCCCATTCCATGGAAAAGCTGACGAAGACCCGAACGACTTCATCGGGAAGTTTGAGGACTACTGCAACAAGGTCCGGTACAAGGGAGTTGAAGCCGAAGCACTTATGCTAATTCTTTTCCCATACTGCCTATACGGAGTACCCAAAGACTGGCTCGAATCCCAACCACCCAGATCCATCACTACATGGGAGGGGTGTGTCACAGATTTTCTGGCAAAATTCTATCCCGCTTCCCGAGTCATTCAACTCCAGAGCAAGATTCTTTCGTTTAAGAAGAAGATGGTGGAGACGGTGGTAGATGCATGGGACAGATTAATGAGATCGGTGAAGAGATGCCCGAACCACGGTTTTGGAGACCCGAAGATCCTGCAGGTATTCTACCATGCCTTAGACAGGGAAAGTGCTGACAGGATTGACAGGGAAGGCGGAGGCAATTTCTTCTACCATGTGGACAAAGACGGTGCCTATGAGCTGATGAAGCAGTTAGCCAAGCAGGACACTCGACTCTTTGACGATCGCAGAATCACCACCCGAGCTGAGCCAGTGGAAGACGACCGGATAGACAATCTGGCCAAGATCGTTCAAGACTTGGTTAAGAAAGTCTACTCGGAAAAGAAGACTGTTGCGGCAGTAGGCGAGCCAGATTTGGACACAGCCATTTGGGGGCTCAGGACTGAGGATGCCAATTACGTACAGCAGCAGTGGGATCCGAGCCGGTACAGACCGGGTATGAGATATCACCCCGGGTTCCGGTACGGCAACCCGAATTCTGCAATTTATGCGCCAGAATTCCAGCACAAGCCACCGGCTCAGCAGGCCGCACCGAAACCGCAGGTTCAGCCAGGCCCATCTGCGCAGCAGTACGATGCCCATATGAAGAAAATCGAGTCCATGTTTCAGACCATGGAGTCCCGGTTTGCACATATGGACGCCCTGACAGCCGACATGCAGACGACCAAAACATCACTGCGCACTTTGGAGGTACAGGTTGGGCAGTTGGCACAACAGCTAACTGAGAGACAACCAGGGAACTTGCCCTCGAATACAGTAAACAATCCACGTGCTCAAGTCAATGCGATCACCACTCGGAGTGGATTAACACTACAAGATCCGCAGTATCCTAGCCACGCACGTGCAGAAGAATCGAAAGAAGTTGAACGCGAAGTATTTGGCCAGGATAACAGCTCAGCCGACCGCCCCCAGCCGAATTATTACGAGCATGAAGACATCTTCGCAGTGGAGGTAGTTGAAGAAGGCTGGGAAATTGAGGAGATGGACGAGCTATGGGCAGAGATTGACAGAGTGGACAGAGAGAACGAGGAGAGATTCCAGGAGGAGCAGGCCATGCAAGCTGAAACCGGACCATTTTACAGCTGGACGGAAAAGGTGGACAGAAATTGGCCCTGGTTCCGTCACTCAAAGAGCCACCGACCCGAGAGGTTAAACCGCTCCCGGGCCATCAAAGTTCATCACAGCCAAAGCAGTTTCAAGTAGGTCAGACAATACTTCTCTGCGAGTCTCGGAAGCTGCTTTTCACCGGAAAATTGAGATCTCGGTGGTCAGGACCATTTATCATCAAAGAGGTACTTTCATGGGATGCGGTTGAATTGGAGAATTCGCATGACCGTACAACTTTTAGGGTGAGCGGAAACCGAGTCAAGCCATATTTGGGCCCAGAAGAGGACGTCAAGGTAGGCGGTTTTGACGTCCCTTGAGAAAACCTGAGGTAACTAGGTCGGGCCGTAGACCGTAAATTACAAGAGCTGGTTGGGAGGCAACCCAACGTAGTAAGTTAGTTTAAATTATTTCAGTTTTATTTTCAGTTTTGAATTTTGAGAGAGGTAAGATGAGTGGGTATTCACTTTGAATTGAGCATGTGCAGATACAGCAGAGCAGAAAACGAGAACAAAACGGAGCAGAAATACTCTGTGTGTATTTTACGCACATCCTGTGCATATAATACGCACACAGGGGGGTAGAGAGAGGAAAAAAATCTATGTCTAGGCTGCTGTGTGCGTATTTTACGCACACCGCAACTCAGATTGCCAAAATTTTGAAAAAAAGATTTACTTGCTGTGTGCGTATTTTACGCAGAACCTGCGTATTATACGCAGCCGGCAGTAAAATTTCAAAATTTTGAAAAAAAAAAATTGAAAAATTATTTTTACCTGCTGTCTGCGTACTTTACGCAGGTTTCTGCGTATTATACGCATCCCGCAGTGTAATCCTGATTTTTCATATTTTTTTTTTGAAAAAAAAATGAAAAATATTTTTGCTGCTGTCTGCGTTTTTTACGCAGCTTTCTGCGTATTATACGCAGCCAGCAGGAAAAACTTGATTAAAAAAAAATGGCATTTTGCTTGCTGTCTGCGTATTTTACGCAGAACCTGCGTATTATATGCAGCCAGCAAACAAAACATCATTTTATTTTGCATTTTTGTTCACTCCAGATGACCCTGTGTGCGTAAAATACACACAGTATGCGTATTATACGCACAAAACTTCAGTTTTTTTTCAAATTTCAATAGAGGGGTATTTTTGTAATTTTGGCAAAAGTTGGGTTTTTAAAGCCGACGGGTTGGAGCCATTTTGGCCTATTTTTTCTCTCTACCTCTATACACAGATTCGTGGAGTTTGAAGCGAATTCAGAAAGCTTCGTGGAAGAAAAGGTAAATTTCCGAAAACTTGAAGAATCGACCCCGGTGTGTTCTGGCACACTCGACCATCACAGGGACTCGTATGAGTTGGGGATTTTTCAGGAACAGTTTTTCTGCAGAATAGAGCAATCGACCCCGGTGTATGAAAGTATACTCGACCATATGGGAGCACATTGTCAAACACAATGCTGCTCAAGGATTGCACATTTGAAGGGCGCATATAGAGTCCAGATGATTGACAACTTCCGTCGAGAAATTTTCTGGCGACCGGTCAACGGTCCTGCTCCACCGGAATCTGCGAAAAGTTCCGCACCTGTAAGAACTGACTCCGGGTGCACAGGTTTAATTTCTGTCTCTCGCATTATTTTTTCTGCATATGCTACCAGTTGCTCCATTCGATGAGGCAAGACAGCTCATCCAATCCAGATTATATGCCTGAAGATTAGTACCATGAGGGCATGGCACCATTCAGTGTGGGGGTGGTGGCGTTGTAACTGCATTACTTTTTATTTAAAAAAAATGTAAAAAAAAAAATTATTAAAATTAAAAATTTAAAAATTGAAAATTTTGAGACTGGGTGAAGGATTTAGCTTAAAACTGGAGAGAGCTTAATGATAGAAAATTTCCCGAAGTGGACGAACTTAGGTGAGGAAGAGCTGCGAGAATCTGTCTAGGGGAGTTAATAGAGCCAATGCACTCCAGAAAACGCAAGTAGCTGTCTCCCGAGCAATGTATCTGACTAGTTGCCAGACCACCGTCACCAGGTAGTCGTCAACCCACCATCACGGTCACCACATAATTTGGTGGAGTGATAGGCCATAGGGGACCTCACGTCCTGTGATAACTCTGTTTTCGGAGTTATATTATTGCTTATTTTGCTACATTTTGCGCGCTTATAATGGAGAATGTTGCGTCTTTTCGAGTAGATCATGTGTTTATTTGAGAAAGTGAGTTCGTATGCTAAAATGTGAAGTCCGGGCGTTTCTTGCATTGTTTTACGTGCTATTTATCTTATTTTGTCACATTTGATCTTCGCGGGGTGTTCGTGTTGTGATTTTCAGGGCCGGAGCACGCGAGGAGCAAGTGGATAGAGGAAACGAACTTCGGAAGTGATGCGAGCTCAAGATTTGGGAAGGAAAGCGAGAGTTGATGGATCAAGTGCTAGAGAGGCTCAAGAGAAGATGATACGAGTGTTGAGGCATGAGGAGAGCTCAAAATGGAGGATTGAATGAAGAAACGATGCCCGGGAAGTGATTCGGAAGCAAGAGGAACAAGTGGGAAGAAGATGGAAAGATTTGATGAAGCAACTAGGTCGCATGACCTAGTTACTAGGTCACACGACCTAGTTAGCGAATCCAGTTGGTTTCAGTAGGTCATGCGACCTACTACACAGGTCACACGACCTGTTCTGGGCAGCACAGTAGGTCGCACGACCTACTTAACTAGGTCACACGACCTAGTTCGGGCAGAGTTTAGTTTGTAACTTTTTGGGGTTGCTTTGTAATTACTCCTAACTTATTCTAAACATTGGGAGAACGTATTAGACCTGGTTAGGGCATGTTTTTGGGGATTATCACGTACTCTATCACATTGAAGAGAGCTTGGAGCTTAGGAGACGATCAAGGAGGCTTGGAATCATTCGTTTGATCTCTAAAACCCCGTTTCTTCTCTATTCTTGTTATTTGATCACGAAACTTTGTACGTGAATCATGTTTTTGAGTAGCTAAACACTTTTCTCAGGGTATCTCGTAGGGAGCTAGGGTTTGATCACAATATTTGTGATTTATGGATTTGATTTCATGCTATTATGCTTAATTGATGAACTTTTTATCTAGCTATGTGTATTTTATGTGTTTAATTCATCTTTGCTATCAATAGACGTATTGTTAGGATAGAGCTAGGTTATGAATGTTAGAGACATCAATATTCATTGCCCGGAAAATTGAAATACACACTAGCCGTATCTAGGGTTGAGAAATCTTGCTAGTTAGCTAGAACAAAGAGTAGACAAATTCTCGTAATGCGTGTTTAAACTCAATTAGGCTAGAGAAATCAGTTTTCAATAGTTTAAACATAGGAGTTGGTTGAGACATCTTCAACGTAATTGTGCTCGTTTAGCTAGATAAATGTTAATCGTGTTAACAAAACATAAATCCAATATCGTGTGAAATACCTAGTGACCCGTAGAGATATCCTGACTTTTCCAAACTTTGAGAAATTTTATAATCATTCATCTTTATTAATCGTGAAGCAATTCAATTGATTAATTGAGATACTTGTTCTTTAATTTTAGTAGGATCATTAGAACAACACAACTGCGTTTTGCCCACACAAAGAACAAACTTAATAGCTAATTTACGACGAAGTCTCTTGGGTTCGACAACCCGGATTTCCGGAATTTAGTACTACACACAACAGCTGTACACTTGCAATTGGAGCGTGTCAAGTTTTTGGCGCCGTTGCCGGGGACTTCGGTTGAATTAGCTATTAGTTTTCTCTTTAGGGATTTACTTTTCAGTTTATATTTGTTACTCACCTGTTTTGTGTGTGTGATTCGCGTTTCAGGTCTGATTCATTTGGTGCATGTCACGTTCTAGAGACGAGCCTTTGCATCCAACACTTGAAGACCCGGAATCCTTATTGCGAGCACAGAATAGAGACAAGAGGAAAGCAAATTCAGTTCAAATGGACGAGCAAACTAGAGCTGAGTTTGAGAGGTTCCGCAAGGGCCTCGAAGATGCGGAAGCAGCTAGAGCTGCAGCTGTGGAGGATGCAGCAAATCGAGCAAGGGAAACTGAGGAGCTTAGGGCTCAAATGGCTGCGATGCAAGCCATGATTGATCGCATGAATCCCCAGAATCCACAACAACTCCCTGGTGCAGAAATAGTTAATGGGAACAATGGAGGAGTTAATGGTGGAAACAACGGTGGCAATGGGAACAATGGGGGTAATAATCGGAACAATAACGGCCGGAATGTGGTAGAGCAAGTCAACAATGCTGAGGAGGATGACCGTCCTTTGGTGGACTACTTCAGAACTACACCGGATGGATATCAGCCTACCATTGTCAGGCCGCAGATTAATGCCGCGCATTTCGAGATTCGCCAACCGTTGATCAATATGGTTAGGGATGAGTGCCTATTCACGGGAGCCCCGAGTGATGATCCACATCAGCACTTGCTCAACTTCGAGCAGATTACGTCTACCATGTATGACCAGAGGGTGCCAATCGAGACTATAAAGCTCATGCTTTTCCCCTTCTCTTTATCGGGAAAGGCAAAGACATGGCTTATGGAACTTCCAGCAGGCAGCATAGTTACATGGGCAGATTGTAGCAGAGAGTTTCTCAGGAAGTATCTTCCACCATCTAAGGTTGCTCAACGGATGGCCGACATAACCACATTTAAACAGCAGGAAGATGATTCTCTGGGTGACACGTGGAGAAAGTTCAACCAACTCCTTCGCAGATGCCCCACTCATGGGGAGCCATGGTATAAACTTCTTCACTATTTTTATAATGCTTTGGACAGGGAGACTGCTAGTGAGCTAGACATGATGGCTCAGGGCAATTTTATGGGGATGGGACTACAGAGATGTCGTGATTTGCTAGATAATGTAGCAAAACGTGAATCCACGAGGTCTGAAACTCGTAGAAGCACGAAGTCAGATGGAGCATTGGTTAGTCAGATTGAGTCTATGGTGGAACAGAAATTTGAACATCAGATGGCAGTTATGACATCGGCTTTCAGTCATTTAAATCCATCGGCACAGGTGAAGTCAGTGGGAGAGATGGTAGCAGATGCAAATCAGGGATATGGGGATGGCATTGAAGACGTGAATTACATGGGTCAACAAAGACAGCAGCAATGGCCAAACACCTATCATCCTAACAATCGCAATCACCCCAACTTTAGCTATGCCAATCCGAATAGTGGTTTATATGCGCCAGGTCATAGGCCAAATGTTCCATACCAAGCTCAAAGACAGGCTCCACAACAACAGGCTTCAGCCCCACCCTCAGAAGAACAGGATACAAATGCGATGTTGAGGAAACTGTTAGCTAGCAACGACAAGATTGAGAGTAAAATTGTTGCAATGGAAGCCTCGTTAAAGAATCATGAGACACAAATTGGCCAAATAGCTAATCAGAATCCTCGACTTCCGCCAGGTATACTCCCGTCTAACACTATTACTCCAACTGAGCAATTGAAGGCTATCACTACTCGCAGTGGGACCACTACCCAGGATCCCCCATATCCTACCCATGCGCGAGCTGAGGCGACTAAGGCCACTGAAAAAGCCTTAGATGAAGAGATTCTCGTGCCTACCGTGATTCCCCAATCAAAGGACACGGTGAGGAAGTCGGATGAGAAACAGAAGCCAAGGGAGGAATACAGTGTGCGAGTGCCATACCCGCAGAGATTGAAGAGTCAAGAAGATGCCAAGCATTTCAAGAAGTTTGTGGATATCTTCAAGAAACTGCACATTAATATACCTTTTGCGGAGGCCATTTCACAAATGCCGAAATATGCCAAGTTTCTCAAGGACCTCCTTTCTAATAGGAGGCGCATGGATGACTTTGAAACCGTGACCCTGAATGAGGAGTGTAGCGCAGTTGTGCAAAAGGCGCTACCAAAGAAGATGAAAGATCCGGGCGGTTTCATCATTCCTGTTACATTGGGTGATGCATTTCATGGGAGGGCATTATGTGATCTGGGTGCAAGTATTAATTTGATGCCCACATCGGTTTTTGAGCAACTTGGTGTGGGAGATCCTAAGCCTACCAGGATGTGTGTTGCAGATGGCTGATCGCACTATAAAACGCCCCAGGGGTGTTTTAGAGGATGTATTAGTGAGAGTTGAAGGACTCATCTTCCCAGCGGATTTTGTGATCTTAGACATGGAGGCTGACGATGATGTTCCTCTTATTTTGGGCCGCCCATTCCTGGCTACTGGGAGGACTATCATTGATGTGGCCAATGGAGAGCTGACTATGCAGATCAACGATGAGAAGGTGGCCTTCAATGTATTTGAGGCTATGAAGTTTCCCGCATATGCGGTAAGTGAGCAGTGCTTCGGGGTGGAGGCATACACGCCAGACGAAGAGGATGATATTTTATTGGAGCAGCTATATGAGGAGCTTGTTCTACTTGATTCCAGCGAGAAAGAGCAAGCATTAGATGTTCATTGGCGTCAGCCCTTACCCCTCTTTAATGAGGGAAGCAGGAAGATTCTTACTCCTTCTCTTATTACTGCCCCTGTTTTAGAATTAAAGCCTTTACCTGTTCATTTGAAATATTTGTACTTGGGATCTAATGAGACTTTACCTGTGATTGTGTCTGCATGTTTGGACAGGGAACAGGAGGAGCAGCTTCTCAAGGTACTACAGGAGAGAAAGGCAGCTATGGGATGGACCATAGCAGATATCAAGGGGATCAGCCCCACAGTTTGCCAGCACAAGATTCGACTCATGGAGGATAAGAAGCCGGTAGTTCAGTTTCAGCGCCGCCTCAATCCTCACATGCAGGAGGTGGTGAAGAAAGAGGTGCTTAAATGGTTGGAGGCGGGCATCATTTATCCGATTTCCGACAGCACATGGACTAGCCCGGTGCAGTGTGTCCCTAAGAAGGGTGGTATTACTGTGGTGGAAGGGGAGAAAGGTGATCAAATTGCTACCCGTACTGTTACTGGGTGGAGAGTTTGCATGGATTACCGCAAACTCAATGATGCCACATTGAAGGATCACTTCCCCCTCCCATTTGTTGATCAGATGCTTGATAGGCTGGCGCATCATTCTCATTATTGCTTTCTGGATGGGTACTCCGGGTACAACCAGATTGCCATTGAGCCAGCGGATCAGGAGAAGACGACATTCACATGTCCCTATGGGACTTTTGCTTTTCGACGCATGCCCTTCGGGTTATGTAATGCGCCTGCTACTTTTCAGAGGTGCATGATGTCGATCTTTTCAGACATGATGGAGCAGAACTTTGAGGTATTCATGGATGACTTTTCGCTTTATGGTGATGGTTTTGATGACTGTTTGCAGCAGCTGGCCCGGGTTCTGGATAGATGCATTGACACCAACCTAGTGCTCAACTGGGAGAAGTGTCACTTCATGGTTACTGAGGGTATTGTTTTGGGCCACAAGATATCCAACAAAGGTCTAGAGGTGGATAGAGCCAAGATCGAGGTGATTGAGAAGCTTCCTTACCCTACCTCTGTCAAAGGCGTAAGGAGTTTCTTGGGACATGCAGGGTTCTATCGGCGCTTCATTAAAGACTTCTCGAAGATCACGAAACCTTTGTGTGGATTGCTTGAGAAGGACGCAGTTTTTGATTTTAATGCGGAGTGCAAGTCGGCTTTTGATTTGCTCAAGGAAAAGCTGATTAGCGCGCCTATCATCACCACACCAGACTGGTCCCTACCATTTGAGCTCATGTGCGATGCTAGTGACTATGCGGTGGGAGCAGTTCTAGGCCAGCGGAAAGATAAGGTAGCTCACGTCATTTATTATGCCAGTCGTACTCTTAATGATGCACAGGTTAATTATGCTACCACGGAGAAAGAGATGTTGGCTATCATATTTGCGTTGGACAAGTTTCGTCCATATCTTGTGGGTTCTCAGGTGACGATCTTCACGGACCATTCAGCCCTCAAGTACCTTCTCACCAAGAAGGACGCCAAGCCAAGATTGATCCGGTGGGTTTTATTGATGCAAGAGTTCGATGTGGTGATCAAAGATAAAAAGGGGGTAGAGAATGTGGTTGCGGACCACTTGTCAAGACTGGAAAACGGTAAGCAGGAAGATTTGCCTATTCGAGAGGATTTTCCAGATGAGCAGCTTATGGTTGTGGTTGCAGCTGTGCCTTGGTTTGCTGACTTGGCAAATTTCAAGGCACTCAACATTGTACCCAAGGACATGACTTACCACCAGAGGAAGAAATTCTTTGCAGACGCGCGACAATACTTCTGGGATGATCCCTATCTGTTCAAGCTGGGAGCGGATAATGTATTGCGGAGGTGTGTTGCGGAGCCGGACACGTTAGAGATCCTCAGACATTGCCACGAGTTGAACTGTGGGGGACATTTCGGCAAATCACGCACAGTTGCTAAGGTACTTCAGAGTGGTTTCTTTTGGCCAACTTTACATAAAGACGCCCATCTATTTGTGCAGCAGTGTGACCGGTGTCAGAGAACAGGTAATATTTCTAACCGAAATGAAATGCCTCAGAATTTCGTGCTAGAGGTAGAACCGTTCGATGTGTGGGGAATTGACTTCATGGGGCCATTTCCTCCCTCACATGGCAATCTTTATATACTTCTTGCTGTGGATTATGTGACCAAGTGGGTGGAGGCAGTGGCATGCCCGAAAAATGATGGTGCTACAGTTGAGAGATTTTTGCGCAAGAATATCTTCACACGATTCGGGACACCTAGAGCGATTATCAGCGATGAGGGATCTCATTTTGTTAACAAGCTCTTTGCCAATGTGTTGAGCAAGTATGGAGTGAATACGCACAAGATATCATTGGCTTACCATCCGCAGTCTAATGGGCAAGCGGAAGTGTCCAATCGAGAGATCAAGGGAATTTTAGAAAAGACTGTCAATCCGGGACGCAAAGATTGGTCCCTACACTTGGATGATAGTTTATGGGCGTATCGAACTGCGTACAAGACTCCCTTGGGCATGTCTCCCTACCAACTCGTGTTTGGGAAATCGTGCCATCTCCCGGTTGAACTTGAGCACAAAGCGTTTTGGGCGCTAAAGAAGTTGAACATGGACGCCAAGCTCTCTGGTGAGAAAAGGAAGCAGACATTGCTGGAGTTAGAAGAATTCAGACTGATGGCATATCAAAGTGCCAAGATCTACAAAGAGAGAACCAAGCAATGGCATGACAAGCACATCATTCCACGAGACTTCAGAGTGGGCCAAAGGGTACTGATCTTCAACGCACGTCTGAAATTATTTCCGGGCAAGCTGAAGTCAAGATGGAGTGGTCCATTCACAATTACTGAGGTTTACCCATGGGGATCACTTGAGGTAGAAGCTGAGAATGGGGACCGATTCAAGGTGAACGGACAGCGAGCAAAGCCATACGTGGACGGGAATTTCATTGGGGTGATTGAGCGCCTCAAAGCAATTCCCGATATTTGAGCTCTTTTGAGGTAACTGGGTCGGGCCGTCGACCTTAAATTACAAAGCGCTTGTTGGGAGGCAACCCAACCTATTTACTGCTTTAGTATAGTTTTGTTTTTAATTCTGTTTTGTTATTGTATTCTGTTTGATTTATATGAGAGGTGCGGGAGAGTGGATTTAATGTTTATAATAAGTATGTGCAGGATTCCTAGGTGAAAGGCCTATTCCGGATCCCCCTTCTTGATGCGCACGGAGAAAAGTTCACAAAAATCGAGAAAAAGCAGCTAAAAAGGCGTATCGGGATCCGGAATGAAGAATTGGGGGAAAAATGATGTACCAACACGCACTCAACACACGCACCTGAGGGGAGGCGCGAATCCGGACTCCCCCTCTTGATGCATGCGAAGAAGGTATAGCGAAACCGAGAAAGCAGACACATTGGCACGGATTACGAGGCAAATTTTTGCAAACAAGACCGTGAGCTAAATTGAAGAGTGCCATTAGGTGGGGGTTGTCGAGAGCTTTCTGTTGATAGGTGGATCGCATGCATCGGAGTCCGGACGCGAGAGTTATGGCAATTTGGATGTTTTCGCGAAGAAAAAGTGACGAAAAGCATCCGGAATCGCCAAACGGGCCTTTAGAAGAGCAAATTTGAGGAATAAAGAATTCCCCGGACATTGGGAGTTTTTTATAATCAAAATGGAGTCTCGAGGTCGAGGAGATCCATGAAAAAGTAAATGAACGGTCAAACAAGCGAAAAAGGATGTTTTTCGTGAAGAAAAAGCAATAAAAAGCATCCGAAATGGCAAAATAGGTCAAAATCATGAGCTACGGGTGGAAATTGTGAAAAGGCATGTTGGAGTCCAGTTGTGGGGGTGAAACATCATGATTGAGCCTATCGGGAGCTGTTGGGAGCTCAAAGTCCAAGAAAAAAAAGCAAGCCGGGAGGAATTGGAGATTTGCAGGCTTTCAACTAGGTCGCACGACCTACTTACTAGGTCGCACGACCTAGTTTGAGAAAACAGTTAGTTTCACTAGGTCGCACGACCTAGTGAGTAGGTCGCACGACCTAGTGCGGGGAGAGTTCAATTTAGTCCAACAAGGGGCCTTGGTGCAATATCATGAAACCTATGGGGGAGCCGAGTGTAATATAAAAAAAAAAAAAAAAAGAAGAAGTCCATGTCTTCTTCCTTCCCCCATCGGGCAACCACAGAACCACCCAACTACAGCTCCACCCTCTTCCGAACCACCACAACCCAGCAAATCCTCCGAACTCTCCTCCGGCCGACGTTTCTCCTCCACCTCCGACCACAACCACCACCGCCGCAACCCTCCCTCCTCTGCCATCCGACCACCAGCGCACCAAGACCAGTCGCAATCGCCGACGCGACCTCATCATATCCATCCCCAATCGCCAACAGCTCACTGCTGGAACCACCTCACTCCCTCTCGCAGTCCGCCACCACAGCGCCTCATCTCCAGCCACCACCACGTCCATCCCTACAGCCGCCATCGACCGCTGTTATCTCCTCCACCCGCAGACACAGCCGCAAGTTCTCTGTCCTCTCTCCCCCCTCACCACCACGCATCTTCTCTGCACATCACCGGAGGGAACGAGAGAGGGTACTGGTCAAATTCGATTGGGTTGCTTGGTTGAAGAATTGGAGGATTGAAGAAGCTAGGGTTTGAAAAAAAAAAAAAAAAAAAATCTGAAATTGGGCAAATTGAGGCTGCATTCGGCAAAATTGACTTGGGGCTTTCGAAGAGGACACCGCAAGGAGCAAAAGGCACAACTTGATTGCATAATTTGAAGAAAAAATTTTCCGACGACCAAATCGGTCCTTCTTGTCGGACGAATCTGAAAATTGTGCCCGTAAGACTTGCTCCGGGCACGTAGGTACACTCTTCTCTCCCTCGCAATTAACTTTTTATCGAGTCTTAGGCACAATTGAGTAAAAGCCCAAATTTATTGTTGCGCTTAGTAGCGCGCTTGGGGGCGATTGACTAGAGTCCTAGGACTTATTTGTTAATTGCGTAACTGTTTCCTTTCCGTACACACATCCTGACACTGAGCACGTAGCTTAATTCTTTTTGTCACTTTGATTGTCAATTTGTGCTACCTTCTTGTGCCATGTCGAGTCGAAAAGATAAGGGAAAGGCCGTAGCTAAAGGAAAGGGGGTAGCTACGAGTCAGAATATAACCGGGGGGAAACGGAAGAAACAAAAAGTAGTCGTCGATAGTGATGACGAGTATATCCCCGAGGGAGAAGTGAGAGAGACAGGGGACACGGGTAGTTACCGAGCTAGGAATGCGACCTTTTGGGTTGTGGGGAGCATGGTTTCACCAGCTCCCTCGGACCCTGATGAGTTAGCAAGTGCGGAACCTGATAGAGTGCCAATAGCGAGGGACACGAGAGAGTCTAGTCCTAGGGACCTTGACCCGGCGAAAGGAGTGTTTTGTGACTATCGGTTTATCACCCTACTAGCGCATTCTAGGTACGCCAAGCGGGAGGGGAGTGTGTTCAAGGGGGCAAATGTAGAAAAGCATTTCCCGTTTCAAACTGAGATGCCCCAACAAATCCAAGAGTTCATGAAAAGAGAGAATCTTGCAGGGTGGTGTGCGCTCGTCAAGGGGAACGCAAGTTCGGAGCTCATGTGGGAGATTTACTCAAACGCCAAGTGGTCTGGGTATGGGGAGGATGAAGATTTGGATGATCGTAGGATCATTTACGCCCGTAGGAATTTTTTTGTTTTCTCTCCGGCTAGCATAGTCGCGGCCCTACAATGGCCACCACTCGAGGGCGACTGTCACTTTGAGACCACCATGAAAATGAACGTAGAGGAGTTAGTGACCGCAGTGTCAATCTTTGCCTTTGGTGGGGTGACGGGAGCGCCGTGGGATACTCATGCGTGTCAGGACGTTAGAAAGTGGACGGTTTCGGCCAGACACTTACTTCGTCGAGCGCGTTATTTAGTTAACATAGTGGAGGCATGGGTTGAGGGCGTTTCGACCCAGACCGACATACGTTTCGAGTGGTGTGTTATGGCTATGTGTTGGTATGAGGGCCATCGATTCAACGTCCCGAAGCGCATTTATTTGATTTTTCGATCGAGACTTCGGGATTCTAACCGTCGAGCAGCCGGGTTTGGATATTTGCTAAAGCACTTGGCCACTAAGGCTGGTGCTGCGTTTTATGGTGGAGACCGTGCAGCCGAACCCCCGCGATACTGGACTCAGGTACCCGACCCGAAGAAAGATGAGGTAGTCGTAGAGAGCAGCCGGCCCCCACCGAAAAAGGGGGCTCAGAGGGGCGGTAAGGGTAAGACCCCGGCTGTGAGTGAGGAGTCGAGTCCGTCTGCCGCACCTAATGCTAGCCTCGAGGCCACTTTGCAGGCCATGCAAAGAATGATGATTGCAAATGAGAAAAAGGTCGTGGCTCGAGGGCAAGAAGCAGAGAGGAAAGCCAAGTCAAGGGCTATGCATGCGCGACGGAACCAGCGCCAGCTCGGTGACATTCTGCATAAGCAGAATCAGTGGTTACACGAGCTTGGCAGGGCAGGCGGGGTGACACTGACTCCGGAACCTCAGATTTTGATGTATTTGTCGAGTGACCACTCGGATGGCTCGGAGGAGAGCGAGTAGACCAGCCCGCCCTCGCATTGGAATGCTGAGTCCCTTTGTTTTATCTCTGAATTCGTTGGGGACAACGAAGCATTCTAGTGTGGGGGTGAGATTTTCTGAATATTAGCCAAGTCCGTGTCTGCATGAACCAATTGCATATAGGATGTTTGTGTCGTAGTGTGTTTCGTAGTCTTTGTCGTAGAGTGTGTTTGTGTCATAGTGTTGTGTGATATATATGTGTTCGTATTATTGGATTGCACGTTTTCTTACTTTGAGTCCACCTACCCAAATTGAGTCAGTTTCGAGTCTTCTTTCGAGTCGGCCCATGCATATAGAGTAGGAAATATTATCTAAAAAAAAAAAAAAAATTAAAAAGTTAAAAATTTGAGAAAGGGCAATCAAAAAGATCTTAGTATTGGTAAAATCGAGGAGTGTGAGAAATTTAGGCATAGGGCGTGACTTGCGACCGAGATAGACAATGTGAGTTCCCCTTAGTACGTATAGAGAAACTTTCTTTACGGGAGTGCTTACCTATTTTTATACACTTACTTGATTTTCAAATCTAAAGTGTGTGCCTAGTTTTCTTACAAGAGTTGAGCTAGGTGTGAGCTAAACAAGCCGAACATTCATGTGTACGTCTTAGGTAGTCGCCAACCCGCCTCGTAGTGGCACACAGAACAGCTGTGCGAGGTGTGTATTAGAGCACTCACTGCTTATAGAACTTACCTTGTAGGACCACTAGTAAAACCTGTTTCGAACCTTGGATTCTTTGATAACCTCTGGACTTAGGGTGACGATTCTTGGCATTCATCATTGATTGGTTAGAATCACCGCTTTAGTGCGTCACGAGGGTGTTTGTAGTTGAGGGGGTTCGATGAGGGAGTACTTCATGATATATTTGTGTGAGTCTTACATATCGCATGTACTTTGACATTTATGATTATCGAGGGGAATGCGAGGGTGAGTGAGAGTAGGCTTGCGCACTTCGGTGTGGCGGTGTTCCATGTCGTTACATCATGGACACAGTTGTGGAGAGCCGTGAGTGCGTGACATCTAATACGCACAAATTGGGTTGGGTGATTTAATTGGTGGATCGTGCTAGGTACTGCATCTCATTCATCGTGGTGTAGGAGGTTTGGTTGGATTAGGCACGAGACTTACTTTGTTTTGATTACTTGAGAGGGGACGTGACTACATTCGAGTGTGGGGGTGTCGACTTTTGACCACGGACATCGAGATCGAGCTTGCGACGATTCCATCCCCACACATGTGATTTGATTTGTTTGCGGCTTTGTTTAGTGGCACCATGTACTTCATAGACTTAGGGGAGGAGGAATTTTATATGTGATACTCATTCATTGGATTGTTTGTTTTCTTCCCCTAACATACTCGTTTGACTACTCTTGGAAGACCACTCGTACATTTGAAAGGATTGTGTTGATTGTGGAATTTAAAAAAAAAATATATGAAAAAAAAATATGAAAAAAAAAAATGAAAAAAAAGAAAAAAAAAAAGAGAGAAAAAAAAAGAGAGAAAAAAAAAGAGAGATGGAATAAAGGAAAGAGATTGAGCTTAACGGAAATCGAGTGGAGGAAGCAACTATTTCGGTAACGACGGTTTGAATTTTGTGCACGACTCAAGACGGTGGCCACGGGATCGTAACTGTACCGGGGTTTTGAGGGAATCGAGGGCCGGAGACGGTGAGTTTCGGGTTGCGGTTTCTATCATCGTGGTGAGGGTGTGTGAGATGTGGGTTACAATGTGAGAATGTGACGCTTTAGGACGTGTTTCATCATGATTTTCCTTATGTCCCTAAGCCTCGACATTCTAAAACCGTTAGCGGATTAGGAGCTCGTACCTTGGATGTGGCTTAGCCTAGCGTAGCCTCTTACTTATCGGCACACGCGAAGAGGTAGGATACTCTTGTATTTAGTAAGGTTAGGTTCTCTATACGATCTAAGGGAAATTCTTGTTGTCAAGTTTAGTTTCAATTCACGCCTTGTATCTAAATTGATCATCACTCCATGAGAACCGATTTAGGGACTTGAGATTGCCCGATCTCGCCAAAAAGAAAAAAAGAAAAAAAAAAGTTTAGTTTTGTGTGTGTGTGTAAATATATGTGTTTAGGATCGAGTCTAATTTGCATTGGATCATATTGTTGCATTAATCGAGTTGTGAATTGAGTCTTGTTTGCGTCAAGTCGGCTAATATTTGGTTATGTATGCAATATGGTGGGTTGAAAGCTAGTTGAGTTTGTGGCTTGGACATGATGTGAAAGTTGGGATTTGCTCGGGACGAGCAAAATGTAGTGTGGGGGTAGTTGATAACTCCGTTTTCGGAGTTATATTATTGCTTATTTTGCTACATTTTGCGCGCTTATAATGGAGAATGTTGCGTCTTTTCGAGTAGATCATGTGTTTATTTGAGAAAGTGAGTTCGTATGCTAAAATGTGAAGTCCGGGCGTTTCTTGCATTGTTTTACGTGCTATTTATCTTATTTTGTCACATTTGATCTTCGCGGGGTGTTCGTGTTGTGATTTTCAGGGCCGGAGCACGCGAGGAGCAAGTGGATAGAGGAAACGAACTTCGGAAGTGATGCGAGCTCAAGATTTGGGAAGGAAAGCGAGAGTTGATGGATCAAGTGCTAGAGAGGCTCAAGAGAAGATGATACGAGTGTTGAGGCATGAGGAGAGCTCAAAATGGAGGATTGAATGAAGAAACGATGCCCGGGAAGTGATTCGGAAGCAAGAGGAACAAGTGGGAAGAAGATGGAAAGATTTGATGAAGCAACTAGGTCGCATGACCTAGTTACTAGGTCACACGACCTAGTTAGCGAATCCAGTTGGTTTCAGTAGGTCATGCGACCTACTACACAGGTCACACGACCTGTTCTGGGCAGCACAGTAGGTCGCACGACCTACTTAACTAGGTCACACGACCTAGTTCGGGCAGAGTTTAGTTTGTAACTTTTTGGGGTTGCTTTGTAATTACTCCTAACTTATTCTAAACATTGGGAGAACGTATTAGACCTGGTTAGGGCATGTTTTTGGGGATTATCACGTACTCTATCACATTGAAGAGAGCTTGGAGCTTAGGAGACGATCAAGGAGGCTTGGAATCATTCGTTTGATCTCTAAAACCCCGTTTCTTCTCTATTCTTGTTATTTGATCACGAAACTTTGTACGTGAATCATGTTTTTGAGTAGCTAAACACTTTTCTCAGGGTATCTCGTAGGGAGCTAGGGTTTGATCACAATATTTGTGATTTATGGATTTGATTTCATGCTATTATGCTTAATTGATGAACTTTTTATCTAGCTATGTGTATTTTATGTGTTTAATTCATCTTTGCTATCAATAGACGTATTGTTAGGATAGAGCTAGGTTATGAATGTTAGAGACATCAATATTCATTGCCCGGAAAATTGAAATACACACTAGCCGTATCTAGGGTTGAGAAATCTTGCTAGTTAGCTAGAACAAAGAGTAGACAAATTCTCGTAATGCGTGTTTAAACTCAATTAGGCTAGAGAAATCAGTTTTCAATAGTTTAAACATAGGAGTTGGTTGAGACATCTTCAACGTAATTGTGCTCGTTTAGCTAGATAAATGTTAATCGTGTTAACAAAACATAAATCCAATATCGTGTGAAATACCTAGTGACCCGTAGAGATATCCTGACTTTTCCAAACTTTGAGAAATTTTATAATCATTCATCTTTATTAATCGTGAAGCAATTCAATTGATTAATTGAGATACTTGTTCTTTAATTTTAGTAGGATCATTAGAACAACACAACTGCGTTTTGCCCACACAAAGAACAAACTTAATAGCTAATTTACGACGAAGTCTCTTGGGTTCGACAACCCGGATTTCCGGAATTTAGTACTACACACAACAGCTGTACACTTGCAGTTGGAGCGTGTCATCCTGTCTCGCGCCTTAGGTCCACTAGTGAGCCCCGTTGATCCATTAACCCTTTTCTTGGTAACCGTTTGACCTAGGAAGCCGTTTTTTGATACTCACATCATTGTTAGTATTTTACCATTCCTACGCGTCATGGCACGAGGGAGTTGAGTTGAGGGGGATTTTCTGGGGTAGAGCATAATTTTCATATTTGATAGTGGATGAGCGTCATATTTTTATATTTGAGGGTGTGTAAGGGTGAGATAGTGGCGGCAGCACACTTCGGTGTGGCGGTGACTCACAACATTACACCGTGAGCACAGGAGGAGAGCCGTAGTGCGTAAATTTTCCGCACGACATGGGGAACTTGGGTTGACAGGGTTGATAGGAGGACGCGTTGTGCTATTTAGACATCCTTGAAGTGAGGATGGTGATAACTCCGTTTTCGAAGTTATTTTATGCCTTTTATTTCTACGTTTTGCGTGCTTATAATGGAGAATTTGTCGTCTTTTGAGTAAATTGAGCGTAAATGTGAAAATACGAGTTCATGTGCAATACTTGTTAAATCCGGGCGTTTCTTTAGATTTTTGAGCTTTTTATTGTGATATGATCGCGGGTTGTGTTTTCATGTTGTGATTCGCAGGAAAACAGGGCTTGGAGGATCGTGCGGGATTTGGAAGCGAACTTCGGAAACAAGGAACTCAAAGGCAAGTCAAAAGGAAGGAGAAAGTCAAAGGAAAGTCAAAGGAAAGTCAAACAGAAGAGGAAAGTCAAAGGACGGTCAAGGAAAGAAAGAATGGAAGAAGAAAGTCAAAGAAGGGAAGAGAAAAGTCAAAGGAGGCAAAAAGAAGGCTGGAACAAGAGGTCTTCGTGCGAAGACATTTGTCTTCGTGCGAAGACAAATGACTTAGCCAAAATTCAGCCTTGCAAAATTCTCTTCGCAAACACACTTGCAGTATCTCAATGAGAAGGTCTTCGCACGAAGAGGCAGAAGTCTTCGTACGAAGACTCTTCGTGCGAAGACAACTGTCTTCGTGCGAAGAGGTCGTGGGACAGAGCAGTTTTTTTGGGGCTTTTCCGTATTATTTCCAAACTTTGTAATATTATTATGGGAACGTATTTAAGGCTTTTAGGTCGACTTTTTCAGTAGTTTTTGGAGATTAGAGACATCTTTGGAGATCAAGAAGCCTTGGAGAGAGCTTAGGAGCTTTTGGATCATTCGTTTGGATTCTAAACTCTCGTTTTTCTTGATTTTTATGTTTAAACTCATTATAATCGTCGTTTTGATTATGAATATGAGTAGCTAAACACCTTTTGCTGGGAATTCTCGTTTGGTGTAGCTAGGGTTTGATCTAAAGTTGATGTTTTGATGATTGTAATGCATGCTTTAGCTTAATCTCGCGTGTTTATTCACTATTATGGATTATTTGCGTTCTTAATCTTATTATCTTTGCGAGTAGCTAACGTAGAGATAGAATCAATTAGTTTTCACGCGGTAACTCCGTGATAATTAGTCGGTAAATTGAATAATCCACCTAGTCGTATCAATGTTTGGTAACTCGGCATCGTTAACTAGGATCGTTAAAGTAGAATTATGTTATTAATGCGTGCTTAAAGCTAAAATAGGCTTGGTAACTCGGTCTAGGTTAACCTAAGTATAGTGGACTTGCTTGGTAACTCGGTAAGTTCAACGTTGCTTGATTAATAGTGAATAATACGTGGTTGTTTTACAAATCAAAATACAAATTTAGATCAACCTAGTGAACCTAGAGAATTCCCGGTACTTTTCCCTTATTGATAAAAACCTCCAATTATTCATTCTTTATTAATCGTGAATTATTTCACTTGGTTAATTGAGAATATTGCAATTATTTTCTTAGAATTAGATAAAAACACAACTTGCGACTTGCCCACATAAGGTTTAGAATAGTAATTAATTTAAACAAATTCCCTTGGGTTCGACAACCCGGATTTCCGGTTTATTACTACACACGACGGCTGTGCACTTGCAGTTGGAACGTGTCAAGTTTTTGGCGCCGTTGCCGGGGACTTCGGCTAAATTAGTTATAATTCCTAGCCTTAGGGATTTTAATTTATTGTTTATATCCGTTACTCACCTACGTTTTGTGTGTTTCGTGATTTCAGGTTGATTTACTCGGTGCATGACCCGTTCTCGAGACGAGCCTTTGTATCCAACGTTTGAAGACCCGGAATCCTTATTAAAAGCACAGCGTAGAGACAAGAGGAATTCAAGCTCAGTAGTTATGGATGAAGAAACGAGAGCTGAGTTTGAGAGGATCCGCAAAGGGATGCAGGATGCGGAAGCAGCTAGAGCTGCAGCTGTAGAGGAGGCTGCACAAAGAGCCGCAGAAGCTGAGGAGGTGAGAGCTCAAATGGCTGAGATGCAGGCAAGGATGGATCGCATGGTCCCCCCAAATCCACAACCACGTCATGGTGTGGGGGCACAAGTAGCGAACATCGGTGGGAATAACAATGGTAATAATGGGGAAAACAACAGGCAGAACAATGCTGAGAATGAAGAACGCCCGATGGTGGATTATTTCAGGACTACTCCAGCATGTTATCAGCCTACCATTGTCAGGCCACAGATCAATGCCCAACACTTCGAGTTGCGCCAACATATGATCAACATGGTTCGTGATGAGTGCGCATTCAACGGAGCTCCAGGAGATGACCCCAATCACCATCTGCTGGTATTTGAGCAAATCACATCAACCCTGCACGATCAGCGAGTTCCAGATGAAACAGTTAAGCTTTTACTATTTCCATTCTCCTTATCTGGAAAAGCCAAGAAGTGGCTTATGGAGCTGCCAGCTGGAAGCATAGTGACATGGGCAGACTGTTGTCATGAGTTTCTGAGGAAGTATTTGCCACCATCCAGAGTCGCGCAGCAGATGGCAGAGATCGCAAAGTTCACTCAGGATGAAGACAGCTCTTTGGGAGATGCATGGAGGAAGTTCAGCCAAATTCTCCGTAGATGTCCGAATCATGGAGAGCCATGGCACAAGCTCTTCCATTATTTCTACACTGCATTAGACAAGGAGACAGCTGACCAGTTAGATATGCTAGCTGGAGGTAATTTTATGGGACTTGGAGCACAGCGAGCTCAAGATTTGCTGAACAACGCGTCAAAGAGAGAGACTACACGATCTGAAACGCGTAGGTACTCCAAACCGGGGGATACATCCTTAGTCAACAAGATTGAATCGATGGAACAAAAGTTGGAATCCATGACTTCAGCATTTCACGGTATGCACCCTCCAACTCAGAAGCCCATGGGTGAATTACTAGCAGATGAAAGCCAGGGATATGATAACAGTGTTGAAGATGTGAATTTTATGCGACAGCAGCAATGGCCTAACACCTATCATCCCAACAATCGTAATCATCCCAACTTCAGCTATGCCAATCCAAACAGTGGATTATATGCACCCGGACAGAGACCCAATGTTCCATATCAAGCGAGGCAAGCTCCACAGCAGCAGGCTCCACAAAAAGAAGAGCAAGAAACAAATGCTCTATTGAGAAAGCTCCTAGCCAATCACGACAGGATGGAAAGCGCGATTGTCTCAATACAAGCAACAATAAAAAGCCATGAGACTCAGATTGGGCAGATCGCCAATCAAAATGTCAAACTTCCACCAGGCATGCTTCCAGCAAATACCATCACTCCTAACGAGCAGCGAAATGCCATCACAACTCGCAGTGGCATCACTACTGAGGATCCCCCATATCCTAGCCACGCGCGAGCTGAGGCGACTAAGGCCACTGAGAAAGCTTTGGATGAAGAGATTCCCGTGCCTACCGTGAGTCCCCAATCAAAGGACACGGTGAGGCAGTCGGATGAGAAACAGAAGCCTAGGGAGGAATACAGTGTGCGAGTGCCATACCCGCAAAGATTGAAGAGCCAAGAGGATGCCAAGCATTTCAAGAAGTTTGTGGATATCTTCAGGAAACTGCACATTAATATACCTTTTGCAGAGGCCATCTCACAAATGCCGAAATATGCCAAATTTCTCAAGGACCTCCTTTCTAATAGGAGGCGCATGGATGACTTTGAAACCGTGACTCTAAATGAGGAGTGTAGCGCCGTTGTGCAAAAAGTGCTACCAAAGAAGATGAAAGATCCGGGCGGTTTCATCATTCCTGTTACATTGGGAGACGCATTTCATGGGAGAGCATTATGTGACCTTGGTGCAAGTATTAATTTGATGCCTACATCGGTTTTTGAGCAACTTGGTGTGGGAGATCCTAAGCCTACCAGGATGTGCTTGCAGATGGCTGATCGCACAATAAAACGCCCCAGGGGTGTTTTAGAGGATGTATTAGTGAGAGTTGAAGGACTCATCTTCCCAGCGGATTTTGTGATCTTAGACATGGAGGCCGACGATGATGTTCCTCTTATTTTGGGCCGTCCATTCCTGGCCACTGGGAGAACTATCATTGATGTGGCCAATGGAGAGCTGACTATGCAGATCAACGATGAGAAGGTGGCCTTCAATGTATTTGAGGCTATGAAGTTTCCCGCATACGCGGTGAGCGAGCAGTGCTTTGGGGTGGAGGCATACACGCTGGACGAGGAGGACGATATTTTGTTGGAGCAACTATATGAGGAGCTTGCTCTATTTGATTCCAGCGAGAAAGAGCAAGCCTTAGATGTTCATTGGCGCCCACCATTACCCCTCTTTAATGAGGGAAGCAGGAAGATTCTTACTCCTTCTCTTATTACTGCTCCTGTTTTAGAGTTAAAGCCTTTACCTGTTCATTTGAAATATTTATACTTGGGATCTAATGATACTTTACCTGTGATTGTATCTGCATGTTTGGACAGGGAACAGGAGGAGCAGCTTCTCGAGGTACTACAGAAGAGGAAAGCAGCTATGGGATGGACAATAGCAGATATTAAGGGGATCAGCCCCACAGTTTGCCAGCATAAGATCAGGCTCATGGAAGACAAGAAGCCGGTAGTTCAATTTCAGCGCCGCCTCAACCCTCACATGCAGGAGGTGGTGAAGAAAGAGGTGCTTAAATGGTTGGAAGCAGGTATCATCTATCCGATTTCCGACAGCACGTGGACTAGCCCGGTACAATGTGTTCCCAAGAAAGGAGGTATAACTGTGGTGGAAGGGGAAAAAGGTGATCAAATTGCCACACGTACCGTTACTGGGTGGAGAGTTTGCATGGATTACCGCAAACTCAATGATGCCACTTTGAAGGATCACTTTCCCCTCCCATTCGTGGACCAGATGCTTGATAGGCTAGCTCACCATTCACACTACTGCTTTTTGGATGGATATTCTGGGTATAATCAGATAGCGATTGAGCCAGCTGACCAGGAGAAGACGACATTTACTTGTCCATATGGGACGTTTGCATTCAGACGCATGCCATTCGGGCTATGCAATGCCCCAGCTACTTTTCAGAGGTGCATGATGTCTATCTTCTCAGACATGATGGAGCAAAATTTTGAAGTCTTCATGGATGATTTTTCGCTTTATGGTGATGGGTTCGAAGACTGTCTCCAGCAGCTAGCTCGGGTACTGGACAGATGTATTGACACCAACCTAGTGCTTAACTGGGAGAAGTGCCATTTCATGGTGACCGAGGGAATAGTGTTGGGGCACAAGATCTCCAGTAAAGGTTTAGAGGTAGACCGGGCGAAGATTGAGGTGATTGAGAAGCTTCCTTACCCTACGTCTGTCAAAGGGGTACGGAGTTTCTTGGGACATGCAGGTTTCTATCGGCGCTTCATTAAAGACTTTTCGAAAATCACAAAGCCTTTATCTGGTTTGCTTGAGAAAGATGCCGTGTTTGATTTCAATGAAGACTGCAAGACAGCTTTTGATTTGCTCAAGAAAAAGCTGATTAGTTCTCCCATTATAGCCACTCCAGACTGGACTCTACCGTTCGAACTTATGTGTGATGCCAGCGATTACGCGGTGGGAGCAGTGCTGGGACAGCGGAAAGACAAGGTAGCTCATGTTATTTACTATGCTAGTCGTACTCTTAACACTGCACAGGTTAATTATGCCACCACGGAGAAAGAGATGTTGGCTATTATCTTCGCATTGGACAAGTTTCGTCCATATCTTGTGGGTTCTCAGGTGACTATTTTCACGGACCATGCAGCCCTCAAATATCTTCTTGCTAAGAAGGATGCGAAGCCTAGATTGATCCGATGGGTATTGTTAATGCAAGAGTTTGACATAGTGATAAAGGACAAAAAGGGTGTAGAGAACGTTGTTGCAGACCATTTGTCACGACTGGATAACGAAAAACAAGAAGATGTGCCGATTAGAGAAGATTTTCCAGACGAACAACTTATGGTAGTGGTAGCAGCTGTGCCTTGGTTTGCGGATTTGGCAAATTTCAAGGCGCTCAAAATTGTCCCGAAGGACATGACGTTCCATCAGAAAAAGAAATTTTTCGCAGATGCACGACACTATTTCTGGGATGACCCTTATTTGTTTAGGTTGGGAGCTGACAATGTGTTGAGAAGATGCGTAGCTGAGCCAGACACTTTGGACATTCTTAGACACTGCCACAAATTGAATTGCGGAGGACATTTTGGCAAAGCGCATACTGTGGCAAAGGTATTGCAAAGTGGATTTTACTGGCCTACTTTACATAAAGATGCTCATCTATTTGTGCAGCAATGTGATCGATGTCAGAGAACCGGCAATATCTCCAGCCGAAACGAGATGCCTCAAAATTTCGTGTTGGAAGTAGAGCCCTTTGATGTCTGGGGCATCGATTTCATGGGACCATTCCCGTCTTCACTTGGCAATCTTTATATACTGTTAGCTGTGGATTATGTGACCAAGTGGGTAGAGGCAATGGCGTGCCCCAAAAACGATGGAGCTACTGTAGAGAGATTCGTGCGAAAGAGCATTTTTACACGGTTTGGAACTCCCAGAGCCATAATCAGTGATGAAGGATCGCATTTCGTGAATAAAGTCTTTGCCAATGTCTTGAGCAAATATGGGGTAAAGACGCATAAAATATCACTGGCCTATCATCCGCAGTCGAATGGGCAAGCAGAAGTTTCTAACCGAGAGATAAAAGGAATTCTGGAGAAGACAGTCAACCCGGGACGCAAGGATTGGTCTCTGCATTTAGACGATAGCTTATGGGCGTATAGGACTGCTTACAAGACTCCTTTGGGCATGTCTCCCTACCAGTTAGTGTTTGGGAAGTCGTGTCATCTTCCGGTGGAACTCGAGCACAAGGCATTCTGGGCTTTGAAGAAGATCAATTTGGACGCTAAGCTCTCAGGTGAGCTACGAAAGCAAGCGCTACTTGAACTTGAAGAATTTCGATTGATGGCGTATGAAAGTGCGAAAATCTATAAGGAGAGGACAAAACTGTGGCACGACAGGCACATCATCCCGAGAGACTTCAAGGTAGGACAGAAAGTATTGATCTTCAATGCAAGACTAAAGCTGTTTCCAGGGAAATTGAAATCTAGGTGGAGTGGTCCCTACACGATTACTGAAGTTTATCCATGGGGATCTCTTGAGGTAGAGGATGCAAATGGGAACAGGTTTAAGGTGAATGGTCAGAGAGCGAAACCGTATGTGGACGGGAATTTCATTGGAGTCATTGAATGGCTTCATGCGACTCCCGCAACTTGAGAAGTCTCTGAGGTAACTGGGTCGGGCCGTCGACCTTAAATTACAAAGCGCTTGTTGGGAGGCAACCCAACCTATTTATTGCTTTAGGATAGATTTTAATACTGTTTTGTAATTTTTTATTCGGTTTGATTTTATTGAGGGGTGCGAGAGAGTGGATTTAATATTTCCAATGAGTATGTGCAGGAATACGAGGTGAAAGGCCTATTTCGGATCCCCCTTCTTGATGCGCGCGTGCGAAACAGAGTAAAAAGTCCGGATTTGCAGCTAAATACGCGTATCGGGATCCGAAGTGAAGGAATTGAAGGTAGAAGCCATTTCTGCATCTATTCAACACACGCACCTGGGGAAGATCATGTTCCGGGACTCCCCGTCTTGATTTGCGCAAGAATTTGAGTAGTGAACGGAGAAAGCTATCACGTCGGCACGGATTACGAGGTGAAATTTTGAAGAACAGACTGAAATGAGAATTGAACAATGCCAACGTGTGGGGGTGGTCGAGAGCTTTCTGTAGACAGGTGGATCGCGCAAATCGGAGTCCGGATGAAGAAGTTACGCCAAAAAGGATGTTTTAGCAAGTAAAACGAGGCCAAAAGCATCCGGAAATGCAAAACGTGCCTTGGGACGCGTGAAATTGACAAATAAAATATTCCCCGGATTTTGGGAGTGTTTTAAGGTGAAAAGGGAGTCTCGAGGTCGAGGAGATCCTTCGGAAAGCAAAGGCACGATCGAAGACGCGAAAAATCGCCAAAAAGGATGTTTTTGGCACAATTCAGCATTGTCTTCGTATGAAGACAATTGTCTTCGTAGGAAGACATTTTACTTAGAAAAAATTTCAAGCTCTGAATTGTCTTCTCAAAACAAGGTGCAGTATCTATGTGAGAAGACCTTCGTGCGAAGACAATTTGTCTTCGTACGAAGACTCTTCGCACGAAGAGAAATGTCTTCGCACGAAGACATCGCGCAGAATGACAGATTTAGCCAGCACGGATAACAGCTTTTGGGTTATATCTTGGGGGCTTTTTAGACCTTTTGCACCTTGAAGCTTCATCATCAGCTGGTCTTCGATCTCTTCTCCTCATTCTTCATCTTCAAACAGCAGCTTCTCCTCCATAGCCGCGCACGAGCTCAAGTTCACCCCTCCCTTGATTCTTCACCAAAATCAACAATCTACCTAGGGTTTTGCTCGCAATTCAGAGGGGAGCAAGATTCCAGAGGAGTTTTTGAGTGAGAGTGTGAGACAAGAGAGAAATCAGAGGAAGAAGGAGTTAGGGTTTTGAGGAAGAACTGAGAAATTGGACGAGTTGGGGCTTGATTCAGCTTACGGACGAGAAGGAAACACTAACGGGGACTACGCAAGGAGTACGGAGCAGCAAGCAATTCGAGATTTCGACAAATTTTTCCGGCATCATCAAAATCAGTCCGGGTTTGTCAAAATTGTGAAATTTTTGCGTCCGTAAGACTTGCTCCGGACGCGTAGGTATTATCTAAACTTCGTATTTCAATATTCGAGTCTTAGGCACATTGAGTAAAAGCCCGATTATTTGTTGTTGCGCTTAGAAGCGTACTTTGGGGGCGATTGCGTAAAGTCCTAGGAACTATTTGTTTACTTGCCTACGTGTTTCGTTTAGTATACACTTCTTGTTCACGTGCACAATTGTTGAATTGTTCGTTTTGCTTGAAATTGAATTTTAAATGGCGGGTGGAAAGAAACGGAAGACGGGAGAGGGTACGTCGCAAGAAGCATCGGGGTCGGGCGATCCTCAATTAGAGATTCCGCCTACTCCCCAATATGCCATCTTGACTGCCCCTTTCCCGGCTAAACCGGGTATTGTTGGCCGACGAACGGCTAAAGCTAATTTGAAAGAGCGTAGTATTGCGCCAGGATATTATGATAGCTACCGTTTTGTCACTTACGAGGCCCACATTGACTCTCGTAAAGATACCTATTTGACCAAGAACGGGCAGCCCGAAAAGGCATTTCCATTGCACGAGGACATGCCTCAAGCAATTAAGGAAATTTTTGAGCGCGAGAAGCTTGCCAATTGGTTTAAGCTAGTAGGGCCGTCTAGTTCACATATTACGAGAGAGTTTTTGTTCAATTTGCGTTATGCAAAGGATGGTGAGAGTCAAGATCCTCGTCTTGTGTACTGTCGGAACAATTGGATAGTCTTCACGCCAGAGACTATCGCATTGGCCATGGGTTTCCCCGCTTTGAAAGAGGGTTGTGGGTTAGAGACGGTTCTTCGTAGTGAGAACCTTTGGTCTCGTTTAAATGCTTTTTGCTTTGCGAAGGGGGTTGATCCATGGGACAGGAAAGGGGAGGTGCTTCATTGGAAGGCCGAGAAGAAGTTTTATAGGCCGGAGGCTAGGTGGTGCTGTGAATTGTTAGAAAACTGGGTTTTGGGAATCACACGAAACCCTAGTTACACTTTCCGCCTCTCTGTCTGGGCCCTTTGTCTTTACACCGGGGTTAGAATTAATATCCCCAAACTGATTTGGGAGAACTGTCTTGAGAGGGTGTCGAGGACGAACAAATTGGGCCCCGGTCATACTTGCTTGATCACTCACCTAGCCAAAACTACCGAAGTAGTCATAGGAAGAGATATGGACTTGAAAGCATTTACTGCTAGGAAGTGGCATAGGTTTGATGAGACAGCGAGGAAGAAGGGAAAGGGTAGGAGGATGAACACCTCTAGGTTTGACAACCAGGTTGCCTACGACCACCTGCGAGAGGAGATGGCCCGGGATAGACTAGAGAGAAGACGCCAGTTTGCCCACACGCGGGACAATCAGGCGAAGCTGGGAGGTTTAATCCAGATGGTGGGCCAGTGGGTTATACAGTCTAGTGGTCAGGCGGCGGGGGAGTTTGTTCCACCGGTCCCGACGGCGGATCCGTGGTTCCAGGAGGATGAATTTGAGTATCCGGTTCCGCCGAGTGAGGATGAAGAAGAAGAAGAAGATGAGGAGGAAGAAGATGATGAGGATGAGGAAGATGACGAGTAGTGGAGTGTGCCCTCGTGCTAGAATTGTTGAGTCCTCGTGTTATCGTTGAGGACAACGATGCATTCTAGTGTGGGGGTGGTTGAATCCTTTTTACTAGTCAGTGTCGTGTCTTTGCATCGCCAGTGTCTGCATGTAGTTAGAGATTTTTGGTTATGTCCTTATTTTTCTTTTTATTATTCATCTTTTTGCACGTTTTGGTATTTTTGAGTCAACCCACCATTGTTGAGTCGTTAGTCGAGTTAGCCTTGCATATAGTGTAGGTATAAAAAAAAAATTAAAAAATGTGAAAACACCAAAAAAATTTAAAAATTTGAGAAAGGGCAATTGAAAAAAGCTGAAAATTCGGTAAAATCGAGAAGTGTGAGACTTTTAGGCGTAGGGCGTGAATTGCGATCGAGAGTGACAATGTGAGTGTCCCTTAGTAAGTATAGAGAAACTCTCTTTACGGGAATGCGTGCCTATTTTACACACGAACTTAATTCTTTCAAATTTAAAATGTGTGCCTATTTTCTTACAAGAGTTGAGCTAGGTGTGAGCTAAACAAGCCGAACGTTCTTGTGTACGTCTTAGGTAGTCGCCAACCCGCCTCGTAGTGGCACACAGAACAGCTGTGCGAGGTGTGTATTAGAGCACTCACTGCTTCTAGAACTTACCTTGTAGGACCACTAGTAAACCCGTATTTGAACCATGGATTCTTTGACAACCTTTGGACTTAGGGTGACGATTCTTGGCCTTCAGCATTGATTGGTTAGAATCACCGCTTTAGTGCGTCACGAGGGTGTTGTAGTTGAGGGGGTTCGATGAGGGAGTACTTCATGCTATATTTGTGTGAGTCTTACATATCGCATGCACTTCATTTGTGATCTTCGAGGGGAATGCGAGGGTGAGTGAGAGTAGGCTTGCGCACTTCGGTGTGGCGGTGTTCCATGGCATTACAACATGGACACAAGTGAGGAGAGCCGTGAGTGTGTACCATCTAATACACACAAAACTTGGGTTGGGGGAATTTAATAGGTGGATCGTGCTAGGTACCGGATCTTACTCATCATGGTGTAGGAGGTTTGGTTGGATTAGGCACGAGACAGACATTTGATCGACTACTTGAGAGGGGACAGGATTACATTCGAGTGTGGGGGTGTCGACATTTGACTTCGGACATCGAGATTGCGCTTGCGACGACTCCATCCCCACACATGCTCTTTTAGGTTAGCGGCTTTGTTGGTTACACCGAGGATTTTATTGAGATAGGGAGAGACATTGATTTGTGAATTTATACGTGTTGATTTGGATATTGTCTCTCCTTACGATTATATGCTAGCTTGGCACTTGGAAGACCACTCGTGAAAGATATTGAAGGAGTTGTGCAGGATTTTGAGATATAAAAAAAAAAAAAAAAAAAAAAAAAAAAAAAAAAATCAGAAAATCAGAAAAAAAAAAAAAAAAAAAAAAAAAAGAAAAGAGAGAAAAAAAGGAGAGATGAATAAAGGAAGAATGAAAAGTTTGTGGAAGAACGAGTGGAGAAGCGACTAGTTCACGAACGGAAGATTTTTGGTTTATGCATCATTCATGACAATAGCCGCGGAGATCGTAATTGTACCGGGGTGTGAGGGGATCGAGGGCCGGAGATGGTGAGTTTCGGGCTTGGTTTCCATCATTGTTGTGAGGGTGTGTGAGCTACGGTATTTGTGAGAATGTGACGCTTTAGGACTTGTATTTGATTCTTATCCTATTTGTCCCTAAAGCCTCATCATTTTAAACCCGTTAGCGGATTAGGAGCTCGGACCTTGAACGTGGCTTAGCCTAGCGTAGCCTTTTATTTTGTGGCACACATGAAAAGGTATTGCATTCTTGTACTTAGTAAAGTTAGGTTCTCTATACTAGCTAGGGGGAATTCATGTTGACGAATTTGATTTCGAATCATTCCTTGTGTCTAAATTTCTCATCGCTTCGTGTGAATCGGTTTAAGCTAATGGAGATTGCCCAATCTCACAAAAGAAAAAGAAAAAAAAAATTGTATTTCAATACTTGCATTGTGAATATTGCATTTGCATATAGGTGCATTGTGTATAATCGAGTCGTGTCGACTAGTAGGAAGGATGGTTGGTGAATGGTTCTACTCGGATTAGTATGCAAGAGTTCTTGGTTTTGTATGCAATGTGAGGTGATAGTATGCAATTGGCGTAGGGAAGTTATGCAATGAGTAAGTAGGGTAGTATGCAAAGTTGGATGGATTGCGGAAAAGCGAAAGAAGCTTTGACTTGAGAGAGATGGAATTGACTTGGGAGATTTTCTCGGGACGAGCAAAAGGTAGTGTGGGGGTAGTTGATAACTCCGTTTTCGGAGTTATTTTATGCCTTTTATTTCTACGTTTTGCGTGCTTATAATGGAGAATTTGTCGTCTTTTGAGTAAATTGAGCGTAAATGTGAAAATACGAGTTCATGTGCAATACTTGTTAAATCCGGGCGTTTCTTTAGATTTTTGAGCTTTTTATTGTGATATGATCGCGGGTTGTGTTTTCGTGTTGTGATTCGCAGGAAAACAGGGCTTGGAGGATCGTGCGGGATTTGGAAGCGAACTTCGGAAACAAGGAACTCAAAGGCAAGTCAAAAGGAAGGAGAAAGTCAAAGGAAAGTCAAAGGAAAGTCAAACAGAAGAGGAAAGTCAAAGGAAGGTCAAGGAAAGAAAGAATGGAAGAAGAAAGTCAAAGAAGGGAAGAGAAAAGTCAAAGGAGGCAAAAAGAAGGCTGGAACAAGAGGTCTTCGTGCGAAGACATTTGTCTTCGTGCGAAGACAAATGACTTAGCCAAAATTCAGCCTTGCAAAATTCTCTTCGCAAACACACTTGCAGTATCTCAATGAGAAGGTCTTCGCACGAAGAGGCAGAAGTCTTCGTACGAAGACTCTTCGTGCGAAGACAACTGTCTTCGTGCGAAGAGGTCGTGGGACAGAGCAGTTTTTTTGGGGCTTTTCCGTATTATTTCCAAACTTTGTAATATTATTATGGGAACGTATTTAAGGCTTTTAGGTCGACTTTTTCAGTAGTTTTTGGAGATTAGAGACATCTTTGGAGATCAAGAAGCCTTGGAGAGAGCTTAGGAGCTTTTGGATCATTCGTTTGGATTCTAAACTCTCGTTTTTCTTGATTTTTATGTTTAAACTCATTATAATCGTCGTTTTGATTATGAATATGAGTAGCTAAACACCTTTTGCTGGGAATTCTCGTTTGGTGTAGCTAGGGTTTGATCTAAAGTTGATGTTTTGATGATTGTAATGCATGCTTTAGCTTAATCTCGCGTGTTTATTCACTATTATGGATTATTTGCGTTCTTAATCTTATTATCTTTGCGAGTAGCTAACGTAGAGATAGAATCAATTAGTTTTCACGCGGTAACTCCGTGATAATTAGTCGGTAAATTGAATAATCCACCTAGTCGTATCAATGTTTGGTAACTCGGCATCGTTAACTAGGATCGTTAAAGTAGAATTATGTTATTAATGCGTGCTTAAAGCTAAAATAGGCTTGGTAACTCGGTCTAGGTTAACCTAAGTATAGTGGACTTGCTTGGTAACTCGGTAAGTTCAACGTTGCTTGATTAATAGTGAATAATACGTGGTTGTTTTACAAATCAAAATACAAATTTAGATCAACCTAGTGAACCTAGAGAATTCCCGGTACTTTTCCCTTATTGATAAAAACCTCCAATTATTCATTCTTTATTAATCGTGAATTATTTCACTTGGTTAATTGAGAATATTGCAATTATTTTCTTAGAATTAGATAAAAACACAACTTGCGACTTGCCCACATAAGGTTTAGAATAGTAATTAATTTAAACAAAGTCCCTTGGGTTCGACAACCCGGATTTCCGGTTTATTACTACACACGACGGCTGTGCACTTGCAGTTGGAACGTGTCAGATGGTCGGTTGGAAAAGCGCGATTAGTTTACAGAGTGACTACATGGTTCGAAACTAGTGTGGGGGTGGTCGTTTCAGATTTTATTTTAATATTTTTCTGCCACCCCACGTTTTTGGTTTATCATAGAGTTGGCCTGGCTTATATTATTGTTGTTTATTGTGTTGCCCCGCAAAAAAAAAATGAGAAAAAAAAAGAAAACGAAAAAAAAAGAGAAAAAAAAAAAGTATCAAAGGCAGAAAAATCAGGGTGCTTGATTGATTTTATTTCAAAATGCCATGCCGGCAATTTTTATCACAGTTTCACATTCGTTCACAGTTGTGGCCGCTAGAACGGCACTTACACCGGGAGTGGGGAAATTGAGTGTCAAGAATCTTAGGTGATTTGGGTCAGTTTCCGTCATCTTGGTGAGGGAGTGTGAGATTGGGGTATGTGTGAGTGTGCTGTGACGTTTAGGACATCGCTTCTAAATAACTTATCCTACCGTCCCAAAGCCGGCAGATTTACATTACACCCGGAGTAAAAGCACGGAAGGTGTGCGTTAGGGATACGTTCGGTTTGCGTGCAAAAGCACAAGTTGAAACGACCCGGGATCTCGGTTCAGGGTTAAAGCGACAATCGACAACCAAAAGTAGAAATATACTATTAAGATTACATTTCGCTTAATGTACATAACAAAATTTCGATAATAAGTACAATTTAAAATACAACATTTGTGATCTACTAAGTGATCTAAGTTAAGCTATACTTCTTCGTCTCATTCCAGCGTTCCCATTCCCCACTTTGATTGACGACCTGCGGTTTTAAAATGGCAAAAGCCGACGCAGTTTTGAAGAAATTGATCAGTAAAAACTGAGTAAGTACACACTACGACATGTAAAGCAACGAGTGGCACGGAAGCATGAGTTGAAACAAATCAGAAGATTTAAACAAGAAAAGCTATCATGTTGGAGAATTTGGATCAACTTGAAGTAAACGAGTAACAAAAACCTCTCAATTTAATAACATTGAGAAACCGCGAGTAGTTGGTAACATACCCAGAGTAAACAAGTCCATTTGAGAGGATAACTTAGTTCATGAGTAGCCAAAGCATTTCAAATCATTTCAATTGATTAGGGCAATCCAGAGCCACAAACAACATTAATAAAGTAGTCAATTTTTAATTTCGATTTCAATCAACAGTTTAATTTAGCTGAGGCGTGTCAAGAGCCACCAGCAGGATCGATGTAAACAGAGGGATCACGAAATACTCACTAAGGGTTCCTTCTAGGGTCTATCAAACCCTATTTCACCCGAGCGTTAAGGGAGCCCATTCGTCAACCCCGCTCACAACATTAGCTAAAAGGCCTTAAGTGTCGACACCCCTATACCGTAGTGACCCTTACAAGTATAAGTAGCACTCTATAGCTCTATAAACCCCTTGGCCTCAATATCTTGATACATTTTGGCTCATCGGGGGTGGATTTGTGAACATTAACGTTCTATCCAATAATAAGAAGCATTGCTTCAATGGTCTTAGCCATAAGAAAATGGAGGATCGCTTGACGCCTCCCATTAATAACAGTACTCTGTACATCGTCCTAAGTCTATTAGAGGTATTTTTATTTCTTCTCTTTCACATAACCAGAATCCGAATATCAAAATTTCACAAGTAATTTCCGAGAGTTCTCAAAGGAGATGAATAAATAGTTTAACAACTTTTGAGTGGAAAACATGCATTCTCATACTATTTCATATAACAAACATTCATTTGAAACATGAAAAACAAACGCACATTTTGATATAAAAAGGCCGTACATATGTACTTACCACTGAGATGAAGCACAATCAAAATCAAGAAACTAAGCCTAGCACTCTGACGACAACCGCTCTCTCCTACGGGGTCGATGTCTACAATCACACGTATGACGTACTCGTTATAACCAATTTACACATGCATAATAACAATGCAAACCTACATGTAAATAGTCATAAATTTCACTAATGCACATATAATGATGTCTAAATATCAAAACAAGTCCAACAAAACACCTAGAAGTTCAAAAATTCAAGTTTTCAAAAAAATGTGAAACTACAATTCTGGACAGAATTGTAGCTCTGACTTTGGAGACATATTTACCATATCAAATCATCTAATAAAATTTTGAAATTAATTTATGATGAACCTACATGTGTCTAATTATAAGAAACACCAAGAAAGTCATGCATAGCTATTATAAAACTCAAGTTACAAAAATAACAAACACTGCTATGCAGAGACAAGTTTGGAAGAAAGTTTAAACTTTGAAGAACAATTACTACTACTTGAAGAATAGGAAAAATGCCCATATTCTCCAGAATGAATCCCTTATGTGTCTACTTTCATCACAAGAAAGATTTGGTGCCATAGGTTTCTGGAAATGAGTTTTTTAACAAAAATGGTAAAACTTGTCCAAAAACAGAGTTTCAGAAAACTTGCAACTTAGAATGAGCATATCTCCCTAAAAAAAAAAAGCTATGAAGTTGATTTTTTCTTCAAAATGACCCTCTTTGAGTCTAGTTTCAGAATATATAAGATTTAAAAATTTCACAGAGATAAAATTTATAGATAATGAACGTTTTGCACAAACTGGTCAGATTGTAAAAATATGCAATTTTTCTAAAAATCAACAAGTTTGGTTCAAATGATACATGCAACTTATGGAGACTTGATTTTCACCCAAATAACACCATTTTAGGCATTAACTAAGATTTCTACATGCTCTTGACACAAATGATCAAAATTTTCTTGACATGCAAGTGCAACTACCAATAATTTTACAAAGTTCATATGGGTTTTAGTGTGGGTTTCATGAAATAGTCAAAATTTTGGAGTCAATCACATGATCTAACCATGTAAATGAAGAATCAAGCATGGAGATGAAGAAAACTAAGATGAAATTTCATCAATCAAAGCAAAAGATGGACATGCATGAATGAATTAAAGACTAGAAGAAAGTTTACCCAAAGATTCAAGAAATGGTGAAGGAAAAGAGTGAAATTGACCTTCAATCCTTGAGAAGAATGATGAATAACTACCCTCCATGATCATACTATGCTTGGGCTAAAGTTTTTCATGTTTTGGAGGCTTAAAAATGTAGATTTGATGGTGTTTTGTGAGGGTGTTCCTCCAAAACCGGGAATGGAGTTTTTGGGAGAGAGATGGGAGAGTATTTGAGTGGTATTGAAGAGAAAAATGAAAATGAATGAGAATGGAAGAAATGAAGATGATGGTGGAGGTTGGTGGTGAAGAATCCACATGATAATGTACATACATGTGGGTAGGTAGTAGTTAGATTTGATGGAGTTGATGCAGATGGGGGTGATGTGCTTGATGCATTAGTAGAAAAAATTGAAAGATGCTTGTAAAAAGAAAATCTCCATATTTTAGTATAGTTGACCAAAGATAGTGGGTGGGGGAGTTGGATGAAAATAAACAAGAGATGATTTGCTAGTTGGGGTAGAATGTGAAATCTAAAAGTTTAGGGGTGAAAATATAATTTCCAATTAATAGGTAAAACTAGAAAGATAACTTTCATAAATTGTAAAATCTCCAAATAATTTCTAATGAAACACTTTGTATAATTCACTTTTACAAAACTACAAGTACCTCCCAAGTATAAAAATAAGTTTCATATAACATTTTTTCAAGTTTTAAAAACTACAAAATAACCCCAAAATAAAAGTATATATCATCACAGATATGAAATGACTCACTTATACGTTAAAACTAAGAAATGTCATTAATAAGTTTGAAATTAAATTTCTTGAAATTTTCAAATGTTTTCTTAAAATGATCAAATAACCCCTAACTTAAATACGGGGTATTACACAAGTAAGTGGTGTTCGTGCTTGTTCCTAACCTAGGCTGGTCGCGAGTTCTTCCGACCACCGCAGTTTCTGAAATCTAGGGGAATATGAGAACTTAATGATGTCGAGTTTGAGTTGAAGAGACTGCCCAGTCTCACCAAAAAGATAAACTGTTTTTATCATAGTATTACTGTTCTTAAATAAGTGCAGTTACACCGCTCTGGATTGATTCGCAATAGTATGCATTGGTAGTATATTACTGGAGTTTGCTCGGGACGAGCAAAGTTTAGTGTGGGGTATTTGATAACGCCCGAATAGGGGTTTTTCGTTTAGCCTGATTTGACGTACCATCGTGTCGGAAAGACGTGTTTATCTAGAATTCAGCCTCGGAAAGTCTCTGTTTTAGGAACGAGACGTTTATTTTCTCTTCGTAAATTTCTGCATGTTTCGTACTTTTATTAGATATGATCGCGGGTTTGTTCATGTTGTCTTTACAGGAATAGGTTCGGGAAGTGCATTGGGATGCGTGCCGAGACAGAACCGGGCTCGCCTCGGGAAACGTGCAGAAAATGCTCGGGACAGGATTTGACCGAGACTGGTAAAAATTAGAGTGGAATGGAAACCGGAAAGACTGGAGGAAAAACGAGCAGTGAAAACCGACCGAGGAAGCTGAAAACGCCAAAACCGAGAATGACCGGGATGCGCTCGTTTAACAATATCTTGAGCTTGACTTGGAATTTTGAAGTGAAACCAGGGGCAAAAGAACGGAAACGTCAAGGGCTTTCCGAAAACATGTTATAATGCTGAAACGGAGTCCGGCCGAAAAACCGACTCCCGTCAAGTGTGGGTCCTAGACAGGCCACGTCCGAGTAAGGAATCTCGGTTTCCGGTGTCTGGAGTCGTAAGAAACTATTTCATGTTCGGGACGATTTCCGGGACAATTTTGGCCTAGGAGTATTTTGGTCATTTTGGCACCGAGCCCGGGTTTTTGGAGTCAAGTTCAGATTTTGTCACCCAAATTCAGTCAGCAGTTTTCCTATGGCCAGAGTCAGGATTTGGCATAATTTGGAGCAGTTTTGACCCAGGGGTATTTTGGTAATTTTGACAAGTTCAGGTCAAAACGCAGGCCGATGCAGAAAAGAGCAGTTTTCCTTGCTGTCTGCGTATTTTACGCAGGATGCTATATATTATACGCAGACAGCAAGCCAGAGGGAGGATTTTTGGCCAGTTTTTGACCCTGTCTGCGTATTATACGCAGCATCCTGCGTATTATACGCAGCCAGGGGAAGAAAATACGCAGCCAGGGAGGAAAATACGCAGAAATCAGCACATGTCAAGCTACTGTCTGCGTATTATACGCAGGATCCTGCGTATTTTACGCAGACAGCACAAAATTTGAGGCGGTTTCGGTCAGTGGCAATTTCGTAAATAAAGGCAAGTTCCAGAAACGTCTTCAGCACTATATAAAGACTCGTCCAGACTCGTTTTGAAAACAACAATTCATCCAAGGACAAGTCTGAGCATCCCCGGAGAGCACGAAAGCACTCATCCAGATCCGAAGACTTAGTTTGATCTTATTCTCTCTCTTAAATTCAGAAATTTTGTTAATTTATTATGTCGTTTAGTAGCTAAACCTCTTACCTAGGTTCTCGGTGAACCTAGGGTTTTGTTTTCAGACATAGTTCTGCAGTTTGACTATGAATTCATGATTACGTTATCATAATTCAACAGTATTATCAGTTATTCTGTCTTTGATTATATCTGTTTGCATGATCGGAGTCGCGAACCAGAATTGCTATGGACCCGAGCCTGTAGGTGAAAATGTCAGGTTAGGGTTAGGAAGAGAAGACAAGATTTAGTACCTTACCCTGATAGACTGACCAGAGAAAGGGAGATAGGGCTAGCCAAAACGTATAGACCAACTGTTAGAGAATTTGACCCAGGCCATTAGGACAGGTTAGAAACCCTAGCAGACTTAGAACGAGACTACAGACTTAGGCAGCTTAACAGGAACCCGAAAGTTTGCAGGATCGTGACAGCGTGTGGAATCTGAAAGGTTACTGCACAATTGGTACGTGGCACGGGTAATTAAAACTGCTTAGTGTTTTCATATCAAAACGAAGAACATAACTCTGAAGAAACCCTAGGGGGATCCTGGGACCTAGTACTCCAAACCCTAGATTTACAACTTTCAATATTTTCAGAAAAACGTCATCAAAAAATATTTACGTTTTATTTTGTTTATTTTTAGTTTATAGTTAATCACAATCCTAAACTACTCCTCCTTTCACACTCTGCGAGTTAAAACTGATTTCTCAAAAAAACCAAAATAGTCCTCGTGGGAACGATCACCCGAGTTTAATTACACCCGGTATTACAAGATTCGTATACTTGCGAACAGCACGTTAGTTTTCGCATCACTCACCAACATTCACAACATCTTACCTTCTAAACTACATGAATCCAACTTCGTTTTATGGCGCCATCAAATCATTGCCATCTTTAAAACCCACAACCTCTTTGGCTATCTTGAGGACACCACTCTTTGTCCCGTCAGATCTATTTCTAACTCTGATGGTTCTCCGGTTATCGGAGACAATCCGCCCTATACGACATGGCAGCTTGAAGATCAAGATATTCTAATGATCTTGAACGCTACCCTATCTCCAGAAGATTTGACTCTAGTTATTGGCTCAGCTTCTTCCCGGTCGGCGTGGTTGGCTCTTGAACGTCGTTACACCTCACTTACTCGATCCAGCATCCACTCTCTCAAATTGGATCTTAAAAACATCAAGAACAAATCCGATACCATTGATGTCTACATGCAGAAGCTCGAGACTCTTTGCCATAAACTCGCTTTATCGTTTGTGTTCATAGACGATGAGGACATGTTGTTCTATGCCCTCAATAGCCTTCCTCTGGAATACAATGCCTTCAGATCTATCATTTGATGAACTTCATGTCCAGCTGAAATCTGAGGTGAAAATGTTTGACTCTCAAACAGTGAGTCCAGATCTATCCTCTTTCTCTGGGTTCTTCTCTTCACGTGGCGGTTATGGAGAGCGATCTCCTTCTCGTGCTACCTCTTCAGGCCGTTTCGATACTTGAGGAAGAAGAGGTGGTCGCTCCACAGATCCAACCAGAGGCGGCCGATCTGGTTCTGGTGGTTCATGATCTTATCGTGCAAACGACCGTTACTCCAGTACCAGGTGAATATCAGACGATTTTGGTGGCTCATGTGGCTCTGATCTTCTAGGTGCTGCTCCTATCACCTGCCAAATTTGAAGCAACAACTATCTTTCAGCCATCAATTGTTGGCACCGAATGTTTATGCTTACCAAGGTAGGGTACCACCGGATAAACTTTCTTCTACGGATACATGGTCATCCTCTCAGCAGAAGGAACCTCTCTCTCCTCCTAATTATTGGCTGAAAGACACCGGATCCTCCAACCACATGACGACCTATCTCCAAAATATCTCCTTATCGAAGCCCTACACCGGTAATGAATGTCACAGTGGGAAATGGTACCTCCTTACCAATCCAACACCCCGGTACTGCCTATCTCTCAACTGCTCATGGTTCATAATCTTTGTCTAACATATTATATGTTCCAAAATCAAATGTTAATCTTCTGTCTGTGCATAAAATGAGTAGTGAGCATGATGTTAGATTTGTTTTTGACAAATATTCATTTTACATTCAGACTTCTACCACGGGCAAACTCTTTTATCACAGTCTTAGTAACAATGGTTTATACCCAATGTCTGCTTCCCCTATCTCCTCCAGTCTTCAAGCTTATTTGGGTCAATTGGTTAATTCAACCTTGCGGAATTCACGTCTAGGTCACCCTACACACGCGGTTTTATTAAATTTGTTAACTGTTCTGTTTCTTCTAAAAATATTGGTACTCTTAGTCTCTGTGAAGCTTGTATGGAAGGAAACTTGGCTGGATTACCTTATAGTTTGTCTAACATTTCTGTTTATGCTCCTCTTCACCTGTTACACAATGATGTTGGGGGCCTGTTTCTATTCAGTCCTATCGTGGATACAAATACTATGTTTTATTTATAGATGACTTTTTCAGGTTTACTTGGTTATTCCGTCTACATGCCAAATTTGAAGTTGCTTCTGTGTTTGCTAGATACAAATTATGTATTGAAAAATTACTTGATTATTAAATTAAAATTTTGCGCTCATATGGTGGTGGGGCGTATACTGCATTTGTCTGTCAGAAATATTTAGCCACTCATGGAATTTCACACCGAAAATCATGCCCCTATACTCCTCAACAATACGACATTGCTGAACGAATCCATAAGCATATTATTGAAATTGCAGTCACGCTCTTACATAATGCTTGTCTGCTTAAATTATTTTGGTACCATGTTGTTGCAACAACACTTTATTTGATAATTCGGATGCCTAGAAAAAACACATCTTACAAATCTCCATATAAATTATAATTTCAGTAATGGCTGCAAAGGTTTGCAGATTGGGCTGGAAGTTTATGCAGTGTGTAATGACCGCGTTTCTTATGCTTATGTTACTTAAGTTAATTTCATGTTTAAGGGAGTAGTACTTTGATAGATTTATCAGTAACTGCAAAACTATAGTAATTAAGTTCATGTAGAAAAACTTCGAAAGTGTTAATATATTATTTTATTTCTAAATTAAGGATAAAAATATTTAGGGACTAAATAGTGATAATCACTAGTTTAAGTGCTAATTAAGTATTGTTTATATATCTTGTGATACATGGCTCGTTATATACTTGACGTAACTAAATTATATATTTATTTGACGCAGTGGTTGAGGATAAGCATCTTGACTTGGCCAAATAAATGGATGACACGCAGAGGGACACATGTCACAAAATCTGTGACTATCCCTGCATGCACATCACGTAGGGGGGTCGCATGCATGTCCTGAAGCATTTGGTAAGCATGTTTGACACACAGGGGACACGTGTCAGCGTGTGGCAGCCCTTTCGTTGCATGCACGCCATGTGTCATGTGACTGTCGCGATCTGATTCGTCGTTCACTTCTATAATAGAGCCTAGTGCTTAGTTATTTCTCATTCTAAATTTGATTCAACTACTGATAAATGAGACGTTGAGAATATTTCGAGATAATATATTCGGGGATGTTCTTATCAATTTAAAGTTGCTATCTTAAAGCTAATATTGAGGTGGGGGAAATATAGTTTTCAAGTCTACTGCAATCACGGTCTATACGTGATTATATGCTAATATGTTGATTGTTAAGTTATTATCCGTTATTCGCATGATATCTAAAGCATGATAATGAGTTTATTCGTGCTACATGTTATTGTTTGATAACCTGTTACAGTTTGATTGATTATTACATTACTACGCCAGCGGTTAGGCGCTACCTACTGGGCTTTTTGCTCACTTTAAATTATTTACCGAAAATCACGCGTTTACTCTGTTATATGGTTAATTAACTTAAATAGAAAAGCAAGGTTGCACACAGTGGGGCTTCTACATGTCTCCAGTTCCCTCATCTTCACTCATTCAGCCCACATCATAGTCAAACCCTAGACAGCTACCATTTCCACCCGTTAGATTCAACGACTATAATGTATTTGTTGATTATTGTGTATTTATTGTTCTCGAGATTCTCTTTTTAATCATGTTGGTCAGTAAAATGTAGTATATATTTTTTTTCTCTAGATCCATCTTAGGCGTTTCATTTTCTCTCAACCCTTTAGGGTTTCAGTTACTTTTTTTTAGGAGAACGTTTCCGTTACTTTCAACATTCTTCAATTGTCTTGATTTTTTTTGACCAAATTTTTTTATCTTGAATTTGATTTAAAATCACATTTAAATTAAATAAATTGACTTAAAACACATGTCTTTTAGAAACAGACACATTTCCTTCCCCATTGTCAAAATACGGGGAACTAAGGGCCTTAGGTACCTGCCGGAATCCTTTTTTTCAGTCGATCCTTAAGTAATCGGCTGAAAATGAATCTCACAAAATAAATTGGCTGCAAATAAAAAATACTTGAAAATTATAGAGTTGATGGTATGAGTTGAATATACGCATAATATGTGAGAATTTTAAAACTTGAGATTAAATAGTCTACATACTTTCTGTTTCATTATTTTTTAATCTCAATTGGAGTACACTGTAACGAACCAAATTAAATTACAATGATTTTAATCTGATTAAAGTCTGAATTCCCAAACATACAATGGATATGCACTTAATAAACAACTTGATAAATAGAAATAAGAAAGGGCATACATACATTATTGTTACTGTTACGATACCATCCTGCTATACGATCAGACAATGGCAAAAAACTTTCTTGTGAGTTCGCCGCCTTAAGTTTTTCCAAGCGTTGGTAAAATAATGAAAGACGGGATAAAAATTAGTGATAGCACTTTATGCAAATCATCGCTACATCTAACTTAATCATATGGCCATAGACATATTCTTTCATGTCATCTTCAAAAATAATTTTTATGTCCTTACTTCACGACGAGTAAAAGATATACATTTACCTCGTCTTGTTCGGAAATATGTTTTTTTTTTATCTCATTAGGTATGTTGAAAGTCATGAGGCCACTTTGAGACGATGAACTTCCTTGTGGTTGTGCGGGTAGATTTGACATTTTTCTTATGAAAAACGAAATGGATGAATATGACTTGACTGCAATGAGTATCTTTTATAAGGCTTTACATGTCTAGTTACGGAATTATGTTAAGGAAATATTTAGATAGGGGAGAATTAAAATCAGAATCATTGCACCGCGCATTAAGTTCATTAGAATGCATTTAATGAATAGATGTAAATGCGATTATATGGAATGAGGAAAGAATAACTCTCAAGGCGTGAATAAAATTGTTCATCATATTCTCAATTAGCTTCTCAATTTGTCACATGATACATGAATAGATATGTAAATACGATTAGATGGAATGCATTTAATGAATAGTTGTTTTTTTATGAGGTGTTAATGCCAAGTCACTGTATTTAAAGACTAATAAATTCTTTATCACATTCTCAATTAAATTCACAATTTTTCACATAATACTTAAGTACTCTGAATTAAAATTAGTCCATTAAACGAGGTGAATAAAAGAGAATAGTATATATGCAATGTATATCCCATGAGCTGGATTATGAGATAAAAATTAATTTGCTTTTAAAAACTTAATTATTTGAGATTATGACACTGGAAAATCGAAGCAGGTCGAATACGACCGGTTCCATCCACGAAATAACCGTATTTGGCCAAATAAAGCTCGTCTCGGACATTAACATTGTACACAGTAATTTAGGTCATTCCTGACTAAGATTTATCAACTTATGCTCGACTATTTACAAAATAAAATTAGAAGTGTTGGTGAATCGTCTGACGACATCTCTCTCATCTCTAATATCAAAAATTTAAACCGACTTTGTGCCGGTGTGACGGATTACTGATAATATATTGCTAGCATTTGAATTATTGCATTCCATGAAGACGAGAAAGAAGGGTAAAGTTGATTTCCTAGCCCTAAAGGCAGATACCAGCACAACTTGTGATGGGGTCGAGTTGGACTATACCTACGTGTAGTAGAGAGAATGAATTTCAAATTCAGATGGATCCAAATTGTTGTGGGTGTGTCTCTATCGCATCCCACGGTTTTCTTGCTATTGTGAAAATAGATGGAGAAATCATACATGAGAGAGACCTCAGACAAGGATGGTCTTTGTTCTCGTACCTCTTCTTGTTAAATCAGGAAACTCCTATCCCAAAGACATACAAAAGCGGTACAAGAAAAAATAATTACATGTGTTGCTGCTCCTAGAGGAGTTCTCTTTGTCTTCCACCTATTTCGCATATGACAACTTATTATTTACAAACGCTACGCACGAGAAAACTATAATTTATTTAAAATTTTACATCGGTGTAAATTGGCCTCTGCGCAGACTCTGAGCTTGCAGAATCAATTGACGTGTTGTCGTATAATGTGAAGAAGAATGATGGGAATTTATCGTGCGCACTATGCATGGTGCCACCTGTGGAGAAGCACGATAGCTATCTGGGAATCCATACAACAATTAAAAAAGCAAAAGAAAAATCCTTTTCAGGGAATTACGGAGAGGATAAGCACAAAACTCAAAGGGTGGATAATAAATAATTGGGAAGTTTTTTGTATTTTACATAAAGTAATTTACTAAAGTTTTGGTTGCTTTTGTGTATTTTCTGCTCATTTCTCTTGTTAGTACTGTCATCTCTTAGTTTGTCATGAGGGATGATGCGGCTAGTCCTGATTGGTCACTTCGAGTGCTGACTGTACGTTCTTTAGGGTTAGTTATTCGCTTACCCAATTGTAACTTTCATATCTTATCAATGAAACTTCATGTATTTTCCCTCCAAATGTTCATCTCTTTCACCTCTCTGTGGATTTTCTCTTGAATGGAGCATTTCTGATATGGTATCACAGCGTCGAATCCTTTGCGTTCGCTTCACCTCTGTTTTTTGGTGGTAAATTCTTCTTTATCGGCTTTTTCATCGCCGTTTTTCTTTTCTGTGTTGCGATGGCGATTACGGATGATGTTTCGTCTTCGACTGGTTCCGGCGCCTCTCCGACGGCTGTTGATTCTTCTTATCTGTATTTCCTACCAACTCAGAAAATCCATGTACTACTCTGGTCTCTCAACCTCATGTTGGTGATAACTTCAACACTTGGTATCGTTCTATGACTCTAGCTCTCGAAGCGAAGAACAAACTCAATTTTGTTACTGGCTTTCCTCCTGTTCCCCCAATTACTAGTTCCTTGTTTGCTTTCTTGCGACCTTTCGATGGTATGGTTCTCTTGGAATATGAATACAATCTCTAAGGAAATCGCTGCTAGTGTTGTCTATAGCCATACCTCTGCAAATATATGGCAAGATCTGTTAGAGCGCTTTTCACAGAAGAACATGCCTTAGATTTATCAATTGCGTAAGGCTATTTCTATTTTGTGCCAAGACACTCTCCCTGTTACTTCTTATTTTAAAGTTTTTCGTTCACTCTCGGATGAATATAGCAATCACAAAAGCTTAGGTGTTTGTTCTTGTGGGGGCTGGGGTGCTTGTACTTGTCAAGCTTTATCACATACACCCATTGAACAACAATATGAGATCATAGTGCAGTTTCTCATGGGTCTCAATGATTGTTATACATTCATCATAAAATAGATTCTATTAACCGAGCCTTTACTGTCCATGAATAAGGTTTTTTCTAAGATTTTACAACAAGAGAAGCATAGAGAGATTAGTCACAATTTTTCTTCTACTCCATTCGCTTTGTATTCTCAGTTTATGAGTATTCAACCACATGGAGTCCCATTCTCTAAACATATGGTTAATGCTGCACAAGGCTTTCAAAATTTGGCAGTATTTCGGTTGCGCCTTAGGGACCAAATGGTATAGGTGAAATTTTCACAAACCATCGCTGCTTTGATGAATGTTTCAAAGATCCAGTCCCTTATCCGTTCAACTCTGGTATTCAAAAGCTCTTGACGCATGCTTGCAAACCAAACCTGTTGTGAAAAGATATAGTTCATAAACACTTGGTCACCTGATTCTTCCTCTTCTTGGGAAAGTTGACAGAAAGGAGGCACTTCCATCCCTCGTGTTCTCAAGCTCATTGTAACATGCAGTGAATTATGCCACTGACGCCAAACACGATGTATTAGTTTCTCCGAAATCTTCAGCCGCCATAGCTTTTGAAGCCATTTTCGGTTAACATGTCCATTCGAAGTTGATGGTTCCGAACACCCTGTCTCAACAACCTAACCCTCGATTTATCTCGAAGGATAGACTCCTCATGACGATAAGCCTCTGAGAGAGCACTGTGGGTCCTGTTAAACTCCTCCACAGCAGACACATCCCTCGACTGAACCCTGGAATCCAAACTAAGAAAACCATCCTAAAGAAATCTGATGTGCCACATCCCCAAAAACCTCCCAATTCCGAGGACGAAGATGACCTCTAAGTGTAGGCAAGCTTCACCATCGGGGCAAAACCCCCGTCCACTTGCCGCTACTGATGAACAAAACTTGAATGAGAGGTCCACATCTTATGGAACCTAAAATGGGATACCCGAGCCTAAGCCGCATGGAAAGAAACCAACAATAGAGCATGATCAGAGATACCCCTAGCTAGGTGACATCCGCCACAGGGGGTGGACCCGTATGAAGGAGCACGAAAGCAAAATGCAATCCAGCATGCACTATAGTTCATTACACAAAGTATATGAGGATCCAAAAAACCAGAATCAGATAAACCTGCATGCATGTTAGAGTCTATAAAATATGTTGTAGATAAGTAATCAAAAACCCCTCGACTCGAATTCTCTGAGCTCAAAACCATAACATTAAAATCCCCCCGACTAACCAGAGATCATCCGTAGTGCCAAGGAAATCCGAAAAATCTTAAAAAACAGCTTGACGAGGAAGACAATGACGAGAAGCATACACTGCAGTAAGGAAACCCGAGCTGGAACCCACAACATTTGACATAGGAAGCTTATTAGAAATTGGGGAGCTATTTGTATTTTCTCAAAGTAGTTTCATGTAAGTTTGGGGGTGGTTATTTGTATTTTTCCTTTTCTTTTGTTGCCTTGTAGTAATACCTATACTTCTTTATCCTATTCAGCACTGTGAGTGTCACTTCTGCTGAAGTGGCACAAGCTGATTGGTTATTTGGGATCTGAGAAGTTTAGGGTTAGTTATCTTCTGCACTTTCCTCTTCCAAATTGTGTAATTGAATTTCATTCAGTAAATTTGGGTTCCCTCCATCTTTGTTCTCTCTGATCTCTGGTTGTAGCTCAAATGGAGCTACTCTGATATGGTATCAGAGCCTCGGTCGTGAGGCGTCTGTTCTGTGGCGATTTTTCGTTCATCTTTGGATCGGTGTTGTGACCGATTTCTTCTTCTTCTCCGATGGCGCTTACCGATGATGTTCCGGTGTCGCCAAACAGTTCTGGATCTTCTCAAGCTGCGCTTGATAGTTCTTCGCCATATTTTCTCACTAACTCAGATCATCCAGGTATCACTCTTGTCTCACAGCCCCTCACTGGTGAGAATTTTAATACCTGGTTTAGGTCAATGAGCTTAGCTCAAGAAGCTAAGAATAAGCTGGATTTTGTTAATGGTGTTTTGCCTATTCCGTTGGTGAATAGCTCATTTTCTGCGCTTTGGCGTCGATGTGATAGCATGGTTATTTCATGGATTCTTAATTCTGTTTCAAAAGAGATTGCTGCATCAGTTGTTTATAGAGCCACTTCAGCAGAGATTTGGCAGGACCTAATTGAACGTTTTTCCCTGAAGAACAGACCTAGAATTTATCAACTACGCAAGGCTATTGCTAATTTGAAACAAGATGCAATGTCTGTCACATCCTACTTTACAAAGTTTAGATCTCTGTGGGATGAACTTAGTCATCATAAGTCTATGATAATGTGCTCTTGTGGAGGCTGTAGTGAATGTACTTGTCAAGTTTTGGCTCATCTTCTTTTTGAACAGCAAGAAGAGGTTATTATTCAATTTCTTATGGGACTAAATGATTGCTATACTGCACTTAGAGAGCAGATTCTTTTAACCGAGTCTCTTCCTTCAATGAACAAGGTGTTTTCTCAGGTTTTACAACAAGAAAAACAAAGAGAAATTAGTGCTACAGTTTCAGTTTCTCCTATGGCTATGTATTCTCAAAGTGATGGACATGGACAACATAATGCTTATGCAGCTAATTATGTTCATGGACAACAAAGATATGGGGGAAGGCCAAAACCAGTTTGTTATCATTGTGGAGGAACTGGTCATATAAATGAAAAGTGTTGGAAATTGGTTGGATATCCTGCAGGTTTTAAAGGAAAGGGCTCACAGTTTCAGAAACCTTCTCCACAAGCACATAATGTCACTGTGAATAGTGGGAGTTCTTCTCCAGTTAATAATGTGTCTTCTCAATTATCTCAGTCCCAATGTGAACAAGTTCTGCAATATATACATCAACAAAGAAATGGTGGAACAAGCTCTTCTTCGGATACTCACTCTCTTATGGATTCTGCACTCCACTCTACAGCTAATGTGACACAAATAAACAGTCCTTTGCAGCAATATGCAGCAGATAAGTTTGTTCATTCTCAGCACTCTTTTATGCCAGGTGTTATAAACTCTTATTCTTTGCAATCAAGTGTCACCACTAATATGAATCTGCCAAAATCTTGGATTATTGATAGTGGTGCCACAGATCATATGTGTGGTGATCTTTCATATTTTACTTCTTATAAACCAGTGACCAACACTTTTGTTCATCTACCAAATTGTGAGAAGATTGTTGTAGCTCATGTTGGGACAGTTTGCTTGAATGATGGTTTGGTCATTGACAATGTCCTTCATATACCAAGTTTTCACTTTAACTTGTTATCCATGTCCCAGTTGTCTCAGTCTCATAATTGTCAATTCATTTGTGAATCAGAATGTTGTTCTATTATTCACAAAGATACTGGTCAGTTGTTGGGGTATGGACACAAAAAGGGAGGTTTGTATTTGCTGTTTGCTCAAGATGGTGTTACTACTAAATCTCTGCAATGTAATGCTGCTGCTGTCTCATCCTGAACTGTTTGGCATAATAGACTTGGGCACACATCAAATAGCAAGCTCAAATTAATTTTGAAGCAAGCTTCTCCTTCATTAATCTTGACTGATAGTCCATGTCTTATTTGTCCACAATCCAAATAGAAGAAGATCTCTTTTCCTCATTATAACCATGTTTCCAAAGAGCTGTTTGATCTCATACATATAGATACATGGGGACCTTACAAGACACCCACCTATGGTGGACATCAGTTTTTCCTTACAGTAGTTGAGGACCATTCTAGGACTACATGGGTATTTCTTATGGTGCATAAGTCCGAAGCTACTACTGTCATACCTTAGTTTTATGAAATGGTGGTTACTGATCAAGCTCCTGAATTAAAAATAGGAGAGTTCTTTGCTAGCAAGGGAATTGTTCATCAAATGAGTTGTGTTGAAACTCCTGAACAAAACTCAATAGTTGAGAGGAAACATCAACATTTGTTGAATGTTGCAAGATCTCTTAAGTTTCAATCTAATGTGCCTTTGAGATTTTGGGGAGATTGTGTGTTGACAGCAGCATACATCATTAATAGATTACCTGCAAAGATTCTTGGCTATAAGTCTCCATATGAGGTATTATTTCAAAAACCTCCAGATTTTGATTATTTCAGGGTGTTTGGGTGCTTGTGTTTTGTTGCCACATTACAGCAAGGAAGGACCAAATTTGACAAGAGAGCAGAAACGTGTATTTTTCTTGGATATGTTTATGGAATGAAGGGTTATAAAGTTTATAATCTAGAGACACAAAAGATCACAGTTTCAAGAAATGTTATTTTCCATGAAATTGTTTTTCCTTTTAGTACAGAATTGGCAGCTGCAAAGACTCCCTTTCGTGATTTTTCCTTTCCTTTTTCTTCATTGGATCATGGTGAAGTGTTTACTAATGAAGATGTCTTGTCTGTTCCCCCATCCACTTTTGTCTCTAATGATGATGATCTTGGTTTTAATTCTGGAGATGTTACTTCTGTTGAAGCAGTTACAGAACATGATTCACCAGTTGTATCTGCAAGGCCAACAAGAAGTGTGAAATTGCCTAGACATTTGCAAGATTATGTGGTGAATATTCCCAGATTGACTTCTCTAGCTCTTTTCAGCTCAGACTATGTTCATTTCTTAGCTGCTGTTACTAGTTTCAAAGAGCCATCCACCTATCATGAAGCTTCTAAGAATTCTTTATGGGTTGATGCTATGAAAAGGGAGCTCAAAGCTCTAGAAGACAACCATACTTGGGATATTACTATTTTACCCCCAGGACATGATTCTGTTGGGTGTAGATGGGTTTATAAAATAAAGCACAAAGCTGATGGAACAGTGGAGAGGTATAAGGCCAGGCTTGTAGCAAAAGGGTACACTCAAACTCAAGGTCTAGATTACACAGAGACCTTCTCTCCAGTTGCTAAATTACCCACTCTTAAGTGTCTTTTGGCTTTGGCAGCTGTTCATGGATGGTACTTAATACAATTATATGTGAACAATGCTCTTTTGCATGGGGATTTAATTGAGGAAGTTTATATGAACATTCCTCAGGGGTACAAGTGTGAAGCCATTTCTTCTCATGACTCAGGTACTCTAGTGTGCAGACTCAAGAAATATCTATATGGTCTGAAGCAAGCTTCAAGACAATGGTACAGCAAGTTCTCTCATACCCTTACTCAAATGGGTTTCACTCAAAGTAAGTCAGATTACACTCTGTTTACTCTTCAAACTGCATCTATGTTTACTGCACCTTTAGTGTATGTAGATGACATTGTGTTGACTGGAAATGATGAGAATTTTCTTCATAAGTTTAAGAAGGAGTTGAATGATAAGTTTCAATTGAAAGATCTTGGTTCTTTGCAATATTTTCTGGGTTTTGAGATCTCCAGAGGTGACACTGGGATATATCTATGTCAAAGAAAATTTGTTGTTGATATTCTTCATGAAAGTGGGTATAGTGATTGTAAGCCTGCATCTACTCCAATGGAGGTGAATTTGAAATTGCAAAAGTTCTCAAATGACTATCTCAGTGATGCAGCAGCACTTAACTACAGAAGCATTATTGGGAAATTACTTTATATTTGCAGTTCAAGACCAGATTTATGTTTTGCTGTACACAAATTAAGCCAATATGTGTCAAGACCTTCAGCTGAGCATCTCAAGGCTTTACACCATGTTTTGAGAGATATTTGAAAGGTTCTATGGGTCAAGGTTGTTTTTCCCTGCTGCTAATGAAATTGTCTTGAAGGCTTATTCAGATGCTGACTGGGCTAGGTGTTTAGACACAAGGAGATCAACAACAGGTTATTTGCTTTACATTGGAGATTGTTTAGTTTCCTGGAAATCAAAGAAACAAGCAGTTGTTTCTATGAGTTCTGCAGAGGCAGAATATAGAGGACTTGCAGCCACCACTTGTGAGGTACAATGGTTCTTGTTTCTTCTCAAAGATTTGCATATTTCACTTCCCAGAATTCCAGTTATATACTGTGATAGTAATTCAGCAATTTATATTGCTCAAAATCCTGTCTTTCATGAAAGGACAAAACACATAGAATGTGATTGTCATCTGGTCAGGGATTTAGTTAATGCTGGAGTTCTGCAGTTGTTACATGTTGCTTCTTCTCATCAGCTGGCTGACTTGCTTACAAAGCCATTATCTTCTCCAGTTTTCAAGTTTCTTAAGTCCAAGTCGGGAGTGTTAGATATGTACACTCCAACTTGAGGGGGCATATTAGAAATTGGGGAGCTATTTGTATTTTCTGAAAGTAGTTTCATGTAAGTTTGGGGTGGTTATTTGTATTTTTTCCTTTTCTTTTGTTGCCTTGTAGTAATACCTATACTTCTCTATCCTATTCAGCACTGTGAGTGTCACTTCTGCTGAAATGGCACAAGCTGATTGGTTATTTGGGATCTGAGAAGTTTAGGGTTAGTTATCTTCTGCACTTTCCTCTTCCAAATTGTGTAATTGAATTTCATTCAGTAAATTTTGTTTCCCTCCATCTTTGTTCTCTCTGATCTCTGGTTGTAGCTCAAATGGAGCTACTCTGATAAAGCTTAAAACTTAAACTGAGAAGAAGAACCTATTAAAGTAAGAGGAAAAGCATAAGACCAAAACACGTAGATATGAGGATGAAAATCTCGAGCTCTCATAAAACTAGGCATTCCCATCCTCCTAGCCAAAACAGGCACATAAGCTTTCGAGTTCGTCGCCTCCAAAATGACAGAAACATCTAGCTTATGCTATAGTATAAGAGACTTGATATGGGCAGCCTTTTCAGGTGACTGAATTCCACGGGAATTCCAAAAAGTAGAACTAAACATGGGATACATGTGATATCTTCGCCACATACCTAGTGGTAGGTCTAAATAACCTCGCAACTGAGTACTAATGGACTCCACCGTTTATTGAGGAGATGAACCCAACTATATAGTGCTACAGAGACGAACAAAATGAGGAATGTGCGTTTCAAAAAAGGACGCCGCCTCCTTTGTAACACCCTCCACTAAACCAATGGGCAAACAAGCAGAAAATGAGAGTTAGTAACCACAAAATCCGAGAGATCCAAGGATGTGGCGCACCTGACACGCAACTCAGCAACGACAGAAGATGAAATGTGCTCTCCTGTCTCCTTCCTTAAATATGCCCTCATTTACGAATCTGACTCCTCATTGAAGATGAGACCATTGCTTCCGGAGCTGGTTGAAATCCAGGAGGAAATTATAAAGGCGGGGAAGAATCTGACTCCTCCGCTTCAGAGGCTAAGGCCGCAAAAGTGTTGGTGGTAATAACTATAGTAGTCCCACTTTCAGACACATTAGGATACAACGACACTGATTGGGGACTTGGTTCTTCATATGTTGGACCACTCTATTGGTGGGAGAAACCTTGCGAGAGAGAGAAGCGAATTTGGCGCTTCCATCTCCGTAGATGAGGATGAAGCTGGAGAAGACGATGTCGAAACCCAAACCTTTTCCTTTGATCTCCAACGACACTCCACAACAACATGATCGTTCTTCTTGTATCTAGAGAATAAAAAAAACTTTTGACTCATAACAACCTTTGGCCAAAAATTCCGCTCCTTCCCTTCTGCAATGCGAACCTAATCTGAAGTTCTTGAGTACAATCCACCTTAATATTTAAACAAGCATGACCCGTAAAACGAAGGCATAAAGTCGCATCATCTACTCGAAGAAAAACACCAATGCGATAACTATCTTGGCTAAACAATCATCCGTGAGAAAATCAAGGGAAATACCCGGTAAAGTGATACAACTTGAGACTTTAGACAATTCTCGCCGAACATCAAACTCCGGTGACCAATGAAAGGCCTTGTAAAGATTGTTCTTAATCTTCTTGAAATCCCTTGTGAGAATGATATGAGATCCTCATGATGCCGAAAATGAACCATGATATGACGAACATTCATAAAACCTTTCGTAAAATCTGCCCCCAACCCCCAAGAGGCAATCTCCGATCGGATTACGTCGACACTTAGCCTACCCATAGAGAATTTCAGAACTACGGTGAATTTTAATGCGTAGTACGACTTCTGAACATCCACAGTTGAGAGTTCTATAGTCGGCCGACCCTCCTTGACAAAGGAATGAGCGTAGTTAATCGGGATTGAAGGGAACACTAGGCTCGTTGAGCCAAGATGTCACTACCCGATTTTTCCGCTTTACGTTGATTTATAATTTATTAGAGTCTACGCGTCATTTTCGGCCGCGGTGGAAATACGAACCGTATCACTTTCCGAATAAAAATAGCGGTAGCTTAGAAAAATACAACTCTTTTCAATTTCAACAAAAACATCATTTTCCTATTCATTTGATCAATAATTTTTTACAAATATCAAATACTAGAATCTTAACAAGTATTACAATTAATTCGTTTCCAATAAATCTAGCATGTCTATAGTCTTCGATCGATCCAGTCCGGTACCTATAATTATTTTAGGGTGAGCAAAAAGCCCAGTAGGTACCGCCTAACCCTTGGCGTAGAAATATAATAATCAATTAAATAGTAACATCGATCACGGATCACATAATTATCATGCTTTATACTTCATGCGAATAACAAACAATAACTTAACAATCAACATATAAGCATATAATTACGTGCATAGACCGTAATTACATTAGACGCGAAAACTATATTTCCCCTACCTCAATAATAGCTTCAGGATAATGATTTTGAAATGACACGAGTAGATCCAATATTTTATCTCGGAATATCTCTAGTGCCTCCCTATCTCTCTCTCACTTATCAGTAGTTGAATTGAATCTGAGAAATAACTATAGCACTGGACCCTATTATAGAAGTCAACGACCAATCAGATCGCGACGAGTCACAGGGACACGTGTCGCGCATGCAATTAAAGTTGTGCCACACGACGACACCTGTCGCATGTGTGTCACACATGGATAAGGATGGCCTCAGAGTATGACACATAACCCCCCCCCCCTTACGTGTTGCGCATGCAGTGAAAGTCGCAGATGTTGTGACACGTGTCCCTCTACGTGTCACACATTTATTTGGCCAAATCTAAATGCTTATCCTCAACCACCGCGTCAAATAAACATGTAATTTAGTCACGTCAAGCATATAAAAAGCCACATATCACAAGATGCATAAACAATACTTAATTAACACTTAAACTAGTGATTAGCACTAATTAACACTTAAACTAGTGATTAGCACTAATTAACACTTAAACTAGTGATTAGCACTAATCATTCCCTAATTATTTTTATCTTTAATTTAGAAATATAATAAGAAATTACGACTTTCGGTGTGTTTCTGGACGAGCTTAACATTAATAATTTTGCAGTTATTGATAAATATATCATAATACTACTCCCTAAAACTTGAAATTAACTTACGTAATATATGCTTAAGAAATGCGGTTAATACACAAGAAGTCGCTCTTTGATAGAAACCGGAGCAGCCGGTGGCAAGAACGGTGCCGGGGAAAAACCTCACCTATCAGATGGCTGAGAAATAGGTGGAAATTCCGCCATGGAGAGAATCATCGTCATCCCAATAACCCGTCGAAATTGCTGCCTATCAAGGACAAAACACAAAGCCTAGGAAGGACCAAGCAACATGGCCAGCAACCCGTGGTGTGAGAAAACCCAGTAGCGAACAAAATAGCTACAGACCTGGAGCCGACAGGACAAGCTACCCAGAAGAAACCTGAACTAAAACAAGAGAGAGAACCGATCAAAGCATAGCCCCTCCCAAAGCTGTGCGAACCCCATTTAGGAGCCTCCAGTGCGAAGTCCCAGAACTTGAAGAGCCTTCCTACGCACACAAGGAAACGATAATCCGCCGTGGACCTTCGCCCCTATGTGACAAAAACCCATCAGTACCTGATCTGTGCCAAAGAAGGAATCCCATTGCACAGGAGGAACCTATCTAACAGCGCCCCTTCGAAAAGCTGTGCAAACCTAAATCATGGGCATCTCCAGAGTGAATTCCCAAAGCCCCATGGGCCCTACCTACACGCGCACAGGGAACGACGATCCGGTGGGAACCGCAACCGTCAATCCATGGATGAAGCCTTAGCCGCCTGATAAACCAGTTAATATTCCAAAACAACCTGATGATATATGAAGCCAAATCCAAATAAAAATCATACATCCAAGCAAAACATTAATAAACTTCAAATCATGTAATTGAATGTCTACAAATATCATATATGGAAATTAGAAAAGAAAAAAAGAAATCTCCATCATTCAAATCTTTTAAATCTCCACAAAAGGAAGATAAAACCACTTAATAGAAAAAATGTATTCCAAGGAAAAATAACTCTAGGAAGCACTCATATGAAAATGAATCTCAGTCATATGATCATCTAAGTCAACGAACTGTCGCATCCGCAGTCACAGCACGAAATTACTCCAGACTGCACGAGATCCCGACGACATGCTACAAGTCGGTCTTCTGCGAGAAAAAAAAAACATAAAACAAAATTAGTTATGTAAATAAATATAAACTTCACTACTTTTATCTCATGTTAAGAATTAAAATAATAAAACAAAATCTACCTTCGGCTTCCTTGAGCATGTAAGTGAAGATGTCGGGTTGTTTATTTTCTCTCGCTGGAGTTGGGGAAGCAGAATCACCTTTCACATCATTGAGGGATGGTCCTTTGTGAGAGACTTGACTGTTTTCCGTATCATTATGTCTTCCGATATCTTGTGGTCCTTTCGGATAAACACCTTCATGTACAAACTTCTGTACTTCTTTGATTGTGCTAAAGACCACGTTCTTTGATTTCTCATGATAGTAATTCTGCAATAAAGGCGGGTTAATTTGGATTTTTAATACTTTAGAGGTTCTTAGGTATCATTTGAATAATCTGAGTGAAAATCTTTGATTTTGTAATAGGAGGACTAAATGGTTTCTTCAAAAAGAACATAAAATTATCTCAAGAAAAAAGAGGAGTAATACTAGGGATCCCACCACTATCTCCCACTCAAGTGTAAAATTGGCAACGTGATGTTTTCATTTGGCCTCATTGTATTACTCTGAAGGATATTGGGGACTAGTTGGAGATATTGGTGGGATTCATAGCATTTCTCAAAAACGAAACTAATTTGTATTAGTAATAGTAGAAATTTATCGATTATAATTTTGACCAGTTGAAAAAATCTATAAATTTTTCATCAATTATTTAATGCGCCCAAACATATATGAAATATCACATATTTTGTTTGAAAAGGAAGTCTCACAATCTTATGTCAAAAACGCCTTCAAAGTGCGTAATATGCGATTTCTAGTACCGAAATCTCCACCTTTCTAATAGGAGACATTCCCAGTTTGGGCTTCAAAGGATTGCAGATGGGGCTTGAAGTATATGCAGTGGGCCTTCTACAAGTCTCAAGCCATTTTCTCACATCTTTACTCATTCAGCCCACATCATAGTGAAACCCTAGACAACTAGCATTTCCACCCGTTAGATTAAACGGCTACATTGTATCCGTTGATTATTGTGTATTTTGTTATTCTCGAGACTCTCTCTGTAATCAAGTTGGTCAGTACAAAGTATATACATTTCTTTCTCTGAATTCATCTTTGGCCGTTTCAGTTTCTCTCAACCCTTTAGGGTTTCTTTTATGGTATCAGAGCATTATCGATCTCAACCATGCCCTCGCCGTTGCGCCATCATCTTCCAACACTCTGATCTAACTTCTCACCAACATTCACAAAATCTTACCTACTAAACTAGATGAATCCAACTTTGTTTTATGGCGCCATCAAATCATTGCCATCTTTAAAACCCACAACTCTTTGGCTATCTTGACGACACCACTCTTTGTCCCGTCAGACTCTGATGGATCTCCTGTTTTCGGAGACAATCCGGCCTATACGACATGGCAGCTTGAAGATCAAGATATTCTAACGATCTTGAACGCTACCCTATCTCCAGAAGATTTGACTCTAGTGAATGGCTCAGCTTCTTCCCGGTCGGCGTGGTTGGCTCTTGAACGTCGTTACACCTCACTTACTCGACCCAGCATCCACTCTCTCAAATTGGATCTTAAAAACATCAAGAAAAAATCCGATATTATTGATGTCTACATGTAGAAGCTCGAGACTCTTCGCCATAAACTCGCTTTAATTTTTTGTGTTCATAGACGATGAGGACATGTTGTTCTATGCCCTCAATGGCCTTCCTTTGGAATACAATGCCTTCGAATCCTCGATCTGCATCAGATATGATCCTTTACCATTTGATGAACTTCATGTCCAGCTGAAATCTGAGGAGAAAATGTTGGACTCTCAAACAGTGAGTCCAGATCTATCCTCTTTATCTGGGTTCTTCTCTTCACGTGGAGGTTATGGAGAGCGATCTCCTTCTCGTGCTACCTCTTCAGGCTGTTTCGATACTTGAGGAAGAAGAGGTGGTCGCTCCACAGATCCAACCAGAGGCCGCATATCTGGTTCTGGTGGTTCATGATCTTCTCGTGCAAACGGCCGTTACTCCAGTACCAGGGGAATATCAGACGGTTTTGGTGGCTCCGCTGTCTCTGATCTTCTAGGTGCTGCTCCTATCACCTGCCAAATTTGAAGCAACAACTATCTTTCAGCCATCAATTGTTGGCACCGAATGTTTATGCTTACCAAGGTAGGGTACCACCGGATAAACTTTCTGCTACGTCGACATGGTCATCCTCTCAACTGAAGCAGCCTCTCTCTCCACATAATTATTGGCTGACAGACACCGGATCCTCCAACCACATGACGACCTATCTCCAAAAATTTTCCTTATTGAAGCCCTACACCGGTAATGAATGTCACATTGGGAAATGGTACCTCCTTACCAATCCAACACTCCGGTACTGCCTATCTCTCAACTGCACATGGTTCATAATCTTTGTCTAACATATTATATGTTCCAAAATTAAATGTTAATATTCTGTCTGTGCATAAAATGTTTAGTGAGCATGATATTAGATTTGTTTTTGACAAACATTCATTTTACATTGAGACTTCTACCACGGGCAAAATCTTTTATCACAGTCTTAGTAACAATGGTTTATACCCAATGTCTGCTTCTCCTATCTCCTCCAGTCGTCAAGCTTATTTGGGTCAATTGGTTAATTCAACCTTGTGGAATTCACGTCTGGGTCACCCTACACACTCGGTTTTATTAAATGTGTTAACTGTTCTGTTTCTTCTAAAAATGTTGGTACTCTTAGTCTCTGTGAAGCTTGTATGGAAGGAAGCTTGGCTAGATTACCTTATAGTTTATCAAACATTTCTGTTTATGCTCCTCTTCACCTGTTACACAATGATGTTGGGGGCCTGTTTCTATTCAGTCATATCGTGGATACAAATACTATGTTTTATTTATAGCTGACTTTTTCAGGTTTACTTGGTTATTCCCTTTACATGCCAAATCTGAAGTTGCTTCTGTGTTTGCTAGATACAAATTATGCATTGAAAAATACTTGATTATTAAATTAAAATTTTGCGCTCATATGGTGGTTGGGAGTATACTGCATTTGTATGTCAGAAATATTTAGCCGCTCATGGAATTTCACACCGAAAATCATGCCCCTATACTCCTCAACAATACGACATTGCTGAACGAATTCATAAGTATATTATTGAAATTGCAGTCATGCTCTTACATAATGCTTGCCTGCCTAAATTATTTTGGTACCATGTTGTGGCAACAACACTTTATTTGATAAATCGGATGCCTAGAAAAAACACATCTCACAAATCTCCATATAAATTATAATTTCAGTAATGGCTGCAAAGGATTGCAGATTGGGCTGGAAGTTTATGCAGTGTGTAATGACCGCGTTTCTTATGCTTATGTTACTTAAGTTAATTTCATGTTTAAGGGAGTAGTATTTTGATAGATTTATCAGTAACTGCAAAACTATAGCAATTAAGTTCATGTAGAAAAACATCGAAAGTGTTAATATCTTATTTTATTGCTAAATTAAGGATATAAATATTTATGGACTAAATAGTGATAATCACTAGTTTAAGTGCTAATTAAGTATTGTTATATATCTTGTGATACATGGCTCGTTATATACTTGACGTAACTAAATTATATATTTATTTGACGCAGTGGTTGAGTATAAGCATCTTGACTTGGCCAAATAAATGGATGCCACGCAGAGGGACACATGTCACAAAATCTGTGACTATCCCTGCATGCGCATCACGTAGGGGGTCGCATGCATGTCCTGAAGCATTTGGTAAGCATGTTTGACACACAGGAGACACGTGTCAGCGTGTGGCAGCCCTTTCGTTGCATGCAAGCCATGTGTCATGTGACTGTCGCGATCTGATTCGTCGTTGACCTCTATAAATAGCGTCTAGTGCTTAGTTATTTCTCATTCTAAATTTGATTCAACTACTGATAAATGAGATCGGGAGAGATGTTGAGAATATTTTGAGATAATATATTCGGGGATGTTCTTATCAATTTAAAGTTGCTATCTTGAAGCTAATATTGAGTTGGGGAAATATAGTTTTCACCCTAAAATATATTAGGGGATAGTAGGTACCGGCAGCGGTTAGGCGGTACCTACTGGGCCTTTTGCTCACCCTAAAATATTTACCGAAAATCACGCGTTTACTCTGTTATATTGTTAATTCACTTAAAGAGAAAAGCTTGGTTGCACACAGTGGGCCTTCTACATGTCTCTAGTTCCCTCATCTTCACTCATTCAGCCCACATCATAGTCAAACCCTAGACAGCTACCATTTCCCTCATCTGTTGATTATTGTGTATTTATTGTTCTCGAGATTCTCTTATTAATCAAGTTGGTCAGTAAAATGTAGTATATTTTTTTTCTCTAGATCCATCTTAGGCGTTTCATTTTCTCTCAACCCTTTAGGGTTTTTGTTACTTTTTTTTAGGAGAACGTTTCCGTTACTTTCAACATTCTTCAATTGTCTTGAATTTTTTTGACCAATTTTTTTTATCTTGAATTTAATTTAAAATCACATTTAAATTAAAGAAATTGACTTCGAACACATGTCTTTTAGAAACAGACACATTTCCGACCCCATTGTCAAAATACGGGGAACTAAGGGCCTTTGGTACCTGCCGGAATCCTTTTTTTGAGTCGATCCTTAAGTAATCGACTGAAAACTAATCTCACAAAATAAATTGGATGAAAATAAAAAATACTTGAATATTATAGAGTTGTTGGTATGAGTTGAATATATGCATAATATGTGAGAATTTTAAAACTTGAGATTAAATAGTCTACATACTTTCTGTTTCATTATTTTTTAATCTCAATTGGAGTACTCTGTAACGAACGAAATTAAATTAAAATGATTTTAATCTGATTAAAGTCTGAATTCCCAAACATTCAATAGATATGCACTTAATAAACAACTTGATAAATAGAAATAAGAAAGGGCATACGTACGTTATTGTTATTGTTACGATACCATCCTGCTATACGATCAGACAATGGCAAAAAACTTTCTTGTGAGTTCGTTGCCTTAAGTTTTTCCAAGCGTTGCTACAATAATGAAAGACGGGATAAAGATTAGTGATAGCACTTTCTTCAAATCATCTCTACATCTAACTTAATCATACGGCCATAGACATATTCTTTCATGTCATCTTCAAAAATAATTTCAATGTCCTTACTTCACCGTGAGTAAAAGATATACGTTTACCTCGTCTTGTTCGGAAATATGTTTTTTTATCTCATCAGGTATGTTGAAAGTCATGAGGCCACTTTGAGACGATGAACTTCCTTGTGGTTGTGCGGGTAGATTTGACATTTTTCTTATGAAAAACGAAATGGATGAATACGACTTGACTGCAATGAGTATATTTTATAAGGCTTTACATGTCCAGTTACGGAATTATGTTAGGGAAATATTTAGATAGGGGAGAATTAAAATCAGAATCATTGCACCGCGCATTAACTTCATTAGAATTCATTTAATGAATAGATGTAAATGCGATTAGATGGAATGAGGAAAGAATAAATCTCAAGGCGTGAATAAAATTGTTCATCACATTCTCAATTAACTTCTCAATTTGTCACATGATACATGAATAGATATAAATACGATTAGATGAAATGCATTTATTGAATAGTTGTTTTTATTATGAGGTGTTAATGCCAAGTTCGCCGTATTTAAAGGCTAATAAATTGTTTATCACATTCTCAATTAAATTCACAATTTTTCACATAATACATAAGTACTCGAATTAAAATTAGTCTATTAAATGAGGTGAATAAAAGAGAATAGTATATATGCAATTTATATCCCATGAGCTGGATTATGAGATAAAAATTAATTTGCTTTAAAAACTTAATTATTTGAGATTATGACACTGGAAACCGAAGCAGGTCGAATACGACCGGTTCCATTTATGAAATAACCGTATTTGGCCGTATAAAGCTCGTCTCGGACATTAACATTGTACACAGTAATTTTAGGTCATTCCTGACTAGGATTTATCGACTTATGCTCGACTATTTACAAAATAAAATTAGAAGTGTTGGTGAATCGTCTGAGGACATCTCTCTCATCTCTTATATCAAAAAATTAAAGCGACTTTGTACCGGTGCGATGGATTACTGATAATATATTAATAGCATTTGAATTATTGCATTCCATGAAGACGAGAAAGAAGGGTAAAGTTGATTTCCTAGCCCTATAGGCAGATACCAGCACAACTTGTGATGGGGTCGAGTTGGACTATACCTACGTGTAGTAATGGAGAGAATGAATTTAAGATTCAGATGGATCCAAATTGTTGTGGGTGTGTCTCTATCGCATCCCACGGTTTTCTTGCTATTGTGAAAAGAGATGGAGAAATCATACATGAGAGAGACCTCAGACAAGGATGCTCTTTGTTCTCGTACCTCTTCTTGTTAATCAGGAAACTCCTATCCCGAAGACATACAAAAGCAGTACAAGAAAAATAATTACATGTGTTGCTGCTCCTAGAGGAGGTCTCTTTGTCTTCCACCTATTTCGCATATGACAACTTATTATTTACAAACGCTACGCACGAGGAAACTATAATGTATTTAAAATTTTACATCGGTGTAAATTGGCCTCTGCGCAGACTCTGAGCTTGCAGAATCAATTGACGTGTTCTCGTATAATGTGAAGAAGAATGATGGGAATTTATCGTGCGCACTATGCATGGTGCCACCTGTGGAGAAGCATCCATACAAAAATTGAAAAAGCAAAAGAAAAATCGTTTTCAGGGAATTACAGAGAGGATAAGCACAAAACTCAAAGGGTGGATAATGAATAATTGGGAAGTTTTTTGTATTTTACATAAAGTAGTTTACTAAAGTTTAGGTTGCTTTTGTGTATTTTCTGCTTATCTCTTTTGTTAGTACTGTCATCTCTTAGTTTGTCATGAGGGATGATGCGGCTAGTCCTGATTGGTCACTTCGAGTGCTGACTGTACGTTCTTTAGGGTTAGTTATTCACTTTCCCAATTGTAACTTTCAGATCTTATCAATGAAACTTCATGTATTTTCCCTCCAAATCATCATCTCTTTCACCTCTCTGTGGATTTTCTCTTGAACGGAGCATTTCTGATATGGTATCAGAGCGTCGGATCCTTCGCATTCGCTTTACCTCTGTTCATTGGTGATAAATTCTTCTTTACTAAAGTTTAGGTTGCTTTTGTGTATTTTCTGCTTATCTCTCTTGTTAGTATTGTCATCTCTTAGTTTGTCATGAGGGATGATGCGGCTAGTCCTGATTGGTCACTTCGAGTGCTGACTGTGCGTTCTTTAGGGTTAGTTATTCACTTTCCCAATTGTAACTTTCAGATCTTATCAATGAAACTTCATGTATTTTCCCTCCAAATCTTCATCTCTTTCACCTCTCTGTGGATTTGCTCTTGAACGGAGCATTTCTGATATGGTATCAGAGCGTCGAATCCTTCGCGTTCGCTTTACCTCTGTTCATTGGTGATAAATTCTTCTTTATCGGCTTTTTCATCGCCGTTTTTCTCTTCTGTGTTGCGATGGCGATTACGGATGATGTTTCGTCTCCGACTGGTTCCGGCGCCTCTCCGACGGCTGTTGATTCTTCTTATTCGTATTTCCTACCAACTCTGACAATCCATGTGCTACTCTGGTCTCTCAACCTCTTGTTGGTGATAACTTCAACACTTGGTATCGTTCTATGACTCTAGCTCTCGAAGCGAAGAACAAACTCAATTTTGTTACTGGCTTTCTTTCTGTTCCCCCAATTACTAGTTCCTTGTTTGCTTTCTTGCGACGTTTCGATGGTATGGTTATCTCTTGGAATATGAATACCGTCTCTAAGGAAATCGCTGCTAGTGTTGTCTATAGCCATACCTCTGCAAATATATGGCAAGATCTGTTAGAGCGCTTTTCACAGAAGAACATGCCTTAGATTTATCAATTGCGTAAGGCTATTTCTATTTTGTGCCAAGATACTCTCCCTGTTACTTCTTATTTTAAAGCTTTTCGTTCACTCTGGGATGAATATAGCAATCACAAAAGCTTAGGTATTTGTTCTTGTGGGGGCTGTGGTGCTTGTACTTGTCAAGCTATATCACATATACTCATTGAACGACAATATGAGATTATAATGCAGTTTCTCATGGGTCTGAAATATTGTTATACATTCATTATAAAATAAATTATATTAACTGAGCCTTTACTGTCCATGAATAAGGTTTTTTCTAAGATTTTACAACAAGAGAAGCAGAGAGAGATTAGTCACAATTTTTCTTCTACTCCAATGGATTTGTATTCTCAGTTTATGAGTATTCAACCACATGGAGTCCCATTCTCTAAACATATGGTTAATACTGCACAAGGCTTTCAAAATTTGGCAGTATTCCGGTTGCGCCTTAGGTACCAAATGGTATAGGTGAAATTTTCAGAAACCATCATTGCTTAGATGAATGTTTCAAAGATCCAGTCCCTTATCCGTTCAACTCTGGTATTCAAAAGCTCTTGACGCATGCTTGCAAACCAAACCTGTTGTGAAAAGATATAGTTCATAAACACTTGGTCACCTGATTCTTCCTCTTCTTGGGAAAGTTGACAGAAAGGAGGCACTTCCATCCCTCGTGTTCTCAAGCTCATTGTAACATGCACTGAATTATGCCACTGACGCCAAACACGATGTATTAGTTTATCCGAAATCTTCAGCCGCCATAGCTTTTGAACCATTTCCGGTTAACATGTCCATTTGAAGTTGACGGTTCCGAACACCCTGTCTCAACCACCTAACCCTCGATTTATCTCGAAGGATAGACTCCTCATGACGATAAGCCTCTGAGAGAGCACTGCGGGTCCTGTTAAACTCCTCCACAGCAGACACATCCCTCGACTGAAACCTGGAATCCAAACTAAGAAAACCATCCTGAAGAAATCTGATGTGCCACATCCCCAAAAACCTCCCAATTCCGAGGACGAAGATGACCTCTCAGTGTAGGCAAGCTTCACCATCGGGGCAACACCCCCGTCCACTTGCCGCTACAGATGAACAAAACTTGAATGAGATGTCCACATCTTATGGAACCTAAAATGGGATACCCGAGCCTAAGCCGCATGGAAAGATACCAACAATAGAGCATGATCGGAGATACCCCTAGCTAGGTGACATCCGACACAGGGGGTGGACCCGTATGAAGGAGCACGAAAGCAAAATGCGATCCAGCATGCACTATTGTTCATTACACAAAGTATATGAGGATCCACGAAACCAGAATTAGATAAACCTGCATGCATGTTAGAGTCAATAAAATATGTTGTAGGCAAGTAATCAAAAATCCCTCGACCCAAATGCTCTGAGCTCGAAACCATAACATTAAAATCCCCCCGACTAACCAGAGATCATCCGTAGTGCCAAGGAAATCAGAAAAATCTTAAAAAACAGCTTGACGAGGAACACAATGACGAGAAGCATACACTGCAGTAAGGAAACCCAAGCTGGAACCCACAACATTTGACATAGGAAGCTTAAAACTGAGAAGAAGAACCTATTACAGTAAGAAGAAAAGCATAAGACCAAAACAACTAGATATGAGGATGAAAATCTCGAGATCTCATAAAACTAGGCATTCCCATCCTCCTAGCCAAAACAGGCACATAAGCTTCCGAGTTCGTCGCCTCCAAAATGACAGAAACATCTAGATTATTCTATAGTATAAGAGACTTGATATGGGCAGCCTTTTCAGGTGCCTGAATTCCACGGGAATTCCAAAAAGTAGAACTAAACATGGGATACATGTGATATCTTCGCCACAAACCTAGTGGTAGGTCTAAATAACCTCGCAACTGAGTACTAATGGACTCCACCGTTTATTGAGGAGACGAACCCAACGATATAGTGCTACAGAGACGAACAAAATGAGGAATGTGCGTTTCAAAAAAGAACGTCGCCTCCTTTGTAACACTCTCCACTAAACCAATGGGAAAACAAGAATCCACTGGCAGAAAATGAGAGTTAGTAACCACAAGATCCGAGAGATCCAAGGATGTGGCGCACCTGACAGGCAACTCAGCAACAACAGAAGATGAAATGTGCTCTCCTGTCTCCTTCCTTAAATATGCCCTCATTGACGAAATTTTTATACTTTCTGAGACCATTGCTTCTGGAGCTGGTTGAAATCCAGGAGGAAATTATAAAGGCGGGGAAGAATCTGACTCCTCCTCCTCTTCAGAGGCTAAGGCCGCAAAAGTGTTGGTGGTAGTAACTATAGTAGTCCCACTTTCAGACACATTAGGATACATCGACACTGATTGGGGACTTGGTTCTTCATATGTTGGACCATTCTACTGGTGGGAGCAACCTTGCGATAGAGAGAAGCGAATTTGGGGCTTCCATCTCCGTAGATTAGGATGAAGCTGGAGAAGACGATGTCGAAACCCTAACCTTTTTCCTTTGATCTCCGACGACACTCCACAACAACATGATCGTTCTTCTCGTATCTAGAGAATAAAAAAAACTTTTGACTCATAACAACCTTTGGCCAAAAACCCCGCTCCTTCCCTTCTGCAATGTGAACCTAATCTGAAGTTCTTGAGTACAATCCACCTTAATATTTAAACAAGCATGACCCGTAAAACAAAGGCATAAAGTCGCATCATCTGCTCGAAGAAAAACACCAATGCGATTACTATCTTGGCTAAACAATCATCCGTGAGAAAATCAAGGGAAATACCCGGTAAAGTGATACAACTTGAGACTTTAGACGATTCTCCCGGAACATCAAACTCCGTGACCAATGAAAGGCCTTGTAAAGATTGTTCTTAATCTTCTTGAAATCCCTTGTGAGAATGATATGAGATCCTCATGATGCCGAAAATGAACCATGATATGACGTACATTCATAAAACCTTTCGTAAAATCTGCCCCCAACCCCCAAGAGGCAATCTCCGATCGGATTACGTCGACACTTAGCCTACCCATAGAGAATTTCAGAACTACGGTGAATTTTAACGCGTAGTACGACTTCTGAACATCCACAGTTGAGGGTTCTATAGTCTGCCGACCCTCCTTGACAAAGGAATGAGCGTATTTAATCGGGATTGAAGGGAACACTAGGCTCGTTGAGCCAAGAAGTCGCTCTTTGAGAGAAACCGGAGCAGCCGGTGGCAAGAACGGTGCCGGGGAAAACCTCATCTATCAGATGGCTGAGAAATAGGTGGAAATTCCGCCATGGAGAGAATCATCGTCATCCCAATAACCCGTCGAAATTGTTGCCTATCAAGGACAAAACACACAGCCTAGGAAGGACCAAGCAACATGGCCAGCAACCCGTGGTGTGAGAAAACCCAGTAGCGAACAAAATAGCTACAGACCTGGAGCTGACAGGACAAGCTACCCAGAAGAAACCTGAACTAAAACCAGAGAGAGAACCGATCAAAGCAGAGCCCCTCCCAAAGCTGTGCGAACCCCATTTAGGATCCTCCAGTACGAAGTCCCAGAACTTGAAGAGCCTGCCTACGCGCACAGGGAAACGATAATCCGCCGTGGAACTTCGCCCCTATGTGACAAAAACCCATCAGTACCTGACCTGTGCCAAAGAAGGAATCCCATTGCACAGGAGAAACCTATCTAACAACGCCCCTTCGAAAAGCTGTGCAAACCTAAATCAGGGGCATCTCCAGAGTGAATTCCCAAAGCCCCATGGGCCCTACCTACACGCGCACAGGGAACGACGATCCGGTGGGAACATGTCGTTCTATGCCCTCAATGCCCATCGTTTTTGTTCATAGACGATGAGGACATGTTGTTCTATGCCCTCAATGGACTTCCTGTGGAATACAATGCCTTCAGATCCTCGATCTGCATCAGATCTGAGCCTTTACCATTTGATGAACTTCATGTCTAGCTGAAATCTAAGGAGAAAATGTTTGACTCTCAAATAGTGAGTCCATATCTATCCTCTTTATATGGGTTCTTCTCTTCAAGTGGCGGTTATGGAGAGCGATCTCCTTCTCGTGCTACCTCTTTAGGCTGTTTCGATACTTGAGGAAGGAGAGGTGGTCGCTCCACAGATCCAACCAGAGGCGGCCGATCTGGTTCTGGTGGTTCATGATCTTATCGTGCAAATGACCGTTACTCTAGTACCAGGGGAATATCAGACGGTTTTGGTGGCTCCGGTGGCTCTGATCTTCTAGGTGCTGCTCCTATCACCTGCCAAATCTGAAGCAACAACTATCTTTCAACAATCAATTGTTGGCACCAAATGTTTATGCTTACCAAGGTAGGGTACCACCGGATAAACTTTCTGCTACGGATACATGGTCATCCTCTCAGCAGAAGCAGCCTCTCTCTCCACCTAATTATTGGCTGACAGACACCGGATCCACCAACCACATGACGACCTATCTCCAAAATATCTCCTTATCGAAGCCCTACACCGGTAATGAATGTCACAGTGGGAAATTGTACCTTCTTACCAATCCAACACACCGGTACTGCCTATCTCTCAACTGCTCATGGTTCATAATCTTTGTCTAACATATTATATGTTCCAAAATTAAATGTTAATCTTCTGTCTGTGCATAAAATGTGTAGTGAGCATGATGTTAGATTTGTTTTTGACAAACATTCATTTTACGTTCAGAATTCTACCACGGGCAAAATCTTTTATCACAGTCTTAGTAACAATGGTTTATACCCAATGTCTACTTCTCCTATCTCCTCCAGTCGTCAAGCTTATTTGGGTCAATTGGTTAATTCAACCTTGTGGAATTCACGTCTGGGTCACCCTACACACTCGGTTTTATTTAATGTGTTAACTGTTCTGTTTCTTCTAAAAATGTTGGTACTCTTAGTCTCTGTGAAGCTTGTATGGAAGGAAACTTGGCTAGATTACCTTATAGTTTGTCTAACATTTCTGTTTATGCTCCTCTTCACCTGTTACACAATGATGTTGGGGGCCTGTTTCTATTCAGTCCTATCGTGGATACAAATACTATGTTTTATTTATAGATGACTTTTTCAGGTTTACTTGGTTATTCCCTTTACATGCCAAATCTGAAGTTGCTTCTGTGTTTGCTAGATACAAATTATGTATTGAAAAATTACTTGATTATTAAATTAAAATTTTGCGTTCATATGGTGGTGGGGAGTATACTGCATTTGTATGTCAGAAATATTTAGCCGCTCATGGAATTTCACACCGAAAATCATGCCCCTATACTCCTCAACAATACGGCATTCCTGGACGAATTCATAAGCATATTATTGAAATTGCAGTCACGCTCTTACATAATGCTTGTCTGCCTAAATTATTTTGGTACCATGTTGTGGCAACAAAACTTTATTTGATAAATCGGATGCCTAGAAAAAACACATCTTACAAATCTCCATATAAATTATAATTTCAGTAATGGCTGCAAAGGATTGCAGATTGGGCTGGAAGTTTATGTAGTGTGTAATGACCGCGTTTCTTATGCTTATGTTACTTAAGTTAATTTCATGTTTAAGGGAGTAGTATTTTGATAGATTTATCAGTAACTGCAAAACTACAGTAATTAAGTTCATGTAGAAAAACATCGAAAGTGTTAATATCTTATTTTATTGCTAAATTAAGGATAAAAATATTTAGGGACTAAATAGTGATAATCACTAGTTTAAGGGCTAATTAAGTATTGTTTATATATCTTGTGATACATGGCTTGTTATATACTTAACATAACTAAATTATATATTTATTTGACGCAGTGGTTGAGGATAAGCATCTTGACTTGGCCAATTAAATGGATGACACGCAGAGGGACACATGTCACAAAATATGTGACTCCTCCATGCGCATCACGTAGGGGGATCGCATGCATGTCCTGAAGCATTTAGTAAGCATGTTTGACACAATGAGGACACGTGTCAGCATGTGGCAGCCCTTTCGTTGCATGCACGCCATGTGTCATTGACTGTCGCGATCTGATTCGTCGTTGACTTCTATAAATAGAGCCTAGTGCTTAGTTATTTCTCATTCTAAATTTGATTCAACTACTGATAAATGAGATCGGGAGAGATGTTGAGAATATTTCAAGATAATATATTCGTGGATGTTCTTATCAATTTACAATTGCTATCTTGAAGCTAATATTGAGGTGGGGGAAATATAGTTCTCAAGTCTACTGCAATTACGATCTATACGTGATTACATGCTAATATGTTGATTGTTAAAATATTATCCGTTATTCGCATGATATCTAAAGCATGATAATGATTCGTGCTCCAAGTTATTGTTTGATAACCTGTTACATTTTGATTGATTATTACATTACTACGCCAGCGGTTTGGCGGTACCTACTGGGCTTTTTGCTCACCCTAAAATATTTACCGAAAATCACGCGTTTACTCTGTTATATTGTTAATTAACTTAAAGAGAAAAGCTGGGTTGCACACAATGGCCCTACTACATGTCTCCAGTTCCCTCATTTTCACTCATTCAGCTCACATCATAGTCAAACCCTAGACAGCTACCATTTCCACCCGTTAGATTCAACGACTACAATGTATCTGTTGATTATTGTGTATTTATTGTTCTCGAGATTCTCTTTTTAATCAAGTTGGTCAGTAAAATGTAGTATATTTTTTTTCTCTAGATCCATCTTAGGCGCTTCATTTTCTCTCAACCCTTTAGGGTTTCGGTTACTTTTTTAGGAGAACGTTTTCGTTACTTTCAACATTCTTCAATTGTCTTGAATTTTTTTGACCAAATGTTTTTATCTTGAATTTAATTTAAAATCACATTTAAATTAAAGAAATTGACTTCAAACACATGTCTTTTAGAAAAAGACACATTTCCGTCCCCATTGTCACAATACGGGGAACTAAGGGCCTTTGGTACCTGCTGGAATCCTTTTTTTTCAGTCGATCCTTAAGTAATCGATTGAAAACTAATCTCACAAAATAAATTGGCTGAAAATAAAAAAATACTTGAATATTATAGAGTTGGTGGTATGAATTGAATATATGCATAATATGTGAGAATTTTAAAACTTGAGATTAAATAGTCTACATACTTTCTGTTTCATTATTTTTTAATCTCAGTTGGAGTACACTGTAACGAACGGAATTAAATTACAATGATTTTAATCTGATTAAAGTCTGAATTCCCAAACATCAATGGATATGCACTTAATAAACAACTTGATAATAGAAATAAGAAAGGGCATACATACGTTATTGTTACTGTTACGATACCATCCTGCTATACGAACAGACAATGGCAAAAAACTTTCTTGTGAGTTCGTCGCCTCAAGTTTTTCCAAGCGTTGCTACAATAATGAAAGACGGGATAAAGATTAGTGATAGCACTTTCTTCAAATCATCTCTACATCTAAATTAATCATATGGCCATAGACATATTCTTTCATGTCATCTTCAAAAATAATTTCTATGTCCTTACTTCACGGCGTGTAAAAGATATACGTTTACCTCGTCTTGTTCGGAAATACGTTTTTTTATCTCATCAGGTATGTTGAAAGTCATGAGGCCACTTTGAGACGATGAACTTCCTTGTGGTTGTGCGGGTAGATTTGACATTTTTCTTATGAAAAACGAAATGGATGAATATGACTTGACTGCAATGAGTATCTTTTATAAGGCTTTACATGTCTAGTTACGGAATTATGTTAGGGAAATATTTAGATAGGGGAGAATTAAAATCAGAATCATTGCACCGCGCATTAACTTCATTAGAATGCATTTAATGAATAGATGTAAATGCGATTAGATGGAATGAGGAAAGAATAAATCTCAAGGCGTGAATAAAATTTTTAATCACATTCACAATTAACTTCTCAATTTGTCACATGATACATGAATAGATGTTAATAGGATTAGATGGAATGCATTTAGTGAATAGTTGTTTTTATTATGAGGTGTTAATGACAAGTCGCCGTATTTAAAGACCAATAAATTGTTTATCACATTCTCAATTAAATTCTTTTCAAAAAAAAAACATTCTCAATTAAATTCACAATTTGTCACATAATACATAAGTACTCGAATTAAAATTAGTCCATTAAATGAGCTGAATAAAAGAGAATAGTATATATGCAATGTATATGCCATGAGCTAGATTATGAGATAAAAATTAATTTTCTTTTAAAAACATAATTATTTGAGATTATGACACTGGAAATCCGAAGCAGGTCGAATACGACCGGTTCCATCCACGAAATAACTGTATTTGGTCAAATAAAGCTCGTCTCGGACATTAACATTGTACACAGTAATTTAGGTCATTCGTGACTAGGATTTATGAACTTATGCTCGACTATTTACAAAATATAATTAGAAGTGTTGGTGAATCGTCTGAGGACATCTCTCTCATCTCTAATATCAAAAAATTAAAACTCTGTACCGGTGCGACGGATTACTGAAAATATATTGCTAGCAATATATTTTCAGTAATCCGTCGCACCGGTACAGAGTCGCATTCAAATGCTACCAATATATTTTCAGTAATCCGTCGCACCGGTACGGAGTCGCTTTAATTTTTTGATATTGGAGATGAGAGAGATGTCCTCAGACGATTCACCAACACTTCTAATTATATTTTGTAAATAGTCGAGCATAAGTTCATAAATCCTAGTCACGAATGACCTAAAATTACTGTGTACAATGTTAATGTCCGAGACGAGCTTTATTTTCTCAAATACGGTTATTTCGTGGATGGAACCAGTCGTATTCGACTTGCTTCGGTTTTCCAGTGTCATAATCTCAAATAATTAAGTTTTTAAAAGCAAATTAATTTTTATCTCATAATCCAGCTCATGGCATATACATTGCATATATACTATTCTCTTTTATTCAGCTCATTTAATGGACTAATTTTAATTCGAGTACTTATGTATTATGTGACAAATTGTGAATTTAATTGAGAATGTTTTTTTTTGCAAAGAATTTAATTGAGAATGTGATAAACAATTTATTGGTCTTTAAATACGGTGACTTGTCATTAACACCTCATAATAAAAACAACTATTCACTAAATGCATTCCATCTAATCCTATTTACATCTATTCATGTATCATGTGAAAAATTGAGAAGTTAATTGAGAATGTGATGAACAATTTTATTCACGTCTTGAGATTTATTCTTTCCTCATTCCATCTAATTGCATTTACATCTATTCATTAAATGCATTCTAATGAAGTTAATGTGCGGTGCAATGATTCTGATTTTAATTCTCCCCTATCTAAATATTTCCCTAACATAATTCCGTAACTAGACATGTAAAGCCTTATAAAAGATACTCATTGCAGTCAAGTCATATTCATCCATTTCGTTTTTCAGAAGAAAAATGTCAAATCTACCCGCACAACCACAAGGAAGTTCATCGTCTCAAAGTGGCCTCATGACTTTCAACATACCTGATGAGATAAAAAAACGTATTTCCGAACAAGACGAGGTAAACGTATATCTTTTACACGCCGTGAAGTAAGGACATAGAAATTATTTTTGAAGATGACATGAAAGAATATGTCTATGGCCATATGATTAAGTTAGATGTAGAGATGATTTGAAGAAAGTTCTATCACTCATCTTTATCCCGTCTTTCATTATTGTAGCAACGCTTAGAAAAACTTAAGGCGAGGAACTCACAAGAAAGTTTTTTGCCATTGTCAGATCGTATAGCAGGATGGTATCGTAACAGTAACAATAACGTATGTATGCCCATTCTTATTTCTATTTATCAAGTTGTTTATTAAGTGCATATCCATTGAATGTTTGGGAATTCAGACTTTAATCAGATTAAAATCATTGTAATTTAATTTCGTTTGTTACAGTGTACTCCAATTGAGATTAAAAAATAATGAAACAGAAAGTATGTAGACTATTTAATCTCAAGTTTTAAAATTCTCACATGTTATGCATATATTCAATTCATACCAACAACTCTATAATATTCAAGTATTTTTTATTTTCAGCCAATTTATTTTGTGAGATTAGTTTTCAATCGATTACTTAAGGATCGACTGAAAAAAAGAATTCTGGCAGGTACCAAAGGCCCTTAGTTCCCCGTATTGTGACAATGGGGACGGAAATGTGTCTGTTTCTAAAATACATGTGTTTGAAGTCAATTTCTTTAATTTGAATGTGATTTTAAATTAAATTCAAGATAAAAAAAATTGGTCAAAAAAATTCAAGACAATTGAAGAATGTTGAAAGTAACGAAAACGTTCTCCTAAAAAAAGTAACCGAAACCCTAAAGGGTTGAGAGAAAATGAAGCGCCTAAGATGGATCTCGAGAAAAAAAATACTACATTTTACTGACTAACTTGATTAAAAGAGAATCTCGAGAACAATAAATACACAATAATCAACAGATACATTGTAGTCGTTGAATCTAACGGGTGGAAATGGTAGCTGTCTAGGTTTTGACTATGATGTGGGCTGAATGAGTGAAGATGAGGGAACTGGAGACATGTAGAAGGCCCACTGTGTGCAACCCAGCTTTTCTCTTTAAGTTAATTTACAATATAAAAGAGTAAACGCGTGATTTTCGGTATATATTTTAGGGTGAGCAAAAAGCCCAGTAGATACCGCCTAACCGCTGGCGTAGTAATGTAATAATCAATCAAAATGTAACAGGTTATCAAACAATAACTTGGAGCAGGATCATTATCATGCTTTAGATATCATGCGAATAACGGATAATAACTTAACAATCAACATATTAGCATGTAATCACGTATAGACCGTAATTGCAGTAGACTTGAAAACTATATTCCCCCCCCACCTAAATATTAGCTTCAAGATAGCAACTTTAAATTGATAAGAACATCCACGAATATATTATCTCGAAATATTCTCAACATCTCTCCCGATCTCATTTATCAGTAGTTGAATCAAATTTAGAATGAGAAATAACTAAGCACTAGGCTCTATTTATAGAAGTCAACGACGAATCAAATCGCGACAGTCACATGACACATGGCGTGCATGCAACGAAAGGGCTGCCACATGCTGACACGTGTCCCCATTGTGTCAAACATGCTTACCAAATGCTTCAGGACATGCATGCGACCCCCCTACGTGATGCGCATGCAGGATTCACAGATTTTGTGACATGTGTCCCTCTGCGTGTCATTTATTTAATTAGCCAAGTCAAGATGCTTATCCTCAACCACTTCGTCAAATAAATATATAATTTAGTAATGTCAAGTATATAACAATACATGCATCACAAGATATATAAACAATACTTTATTAGCACTTATATTAGTGATTATCACTATTTAGTCCCTAAATATTTTTATCCTTAATTTAGCAATAAAATAAGATATTAACACTTTCGATGTTTTTCTACATGAACTTAATTACTATAGTTTTGCAGTTACTGATAAATCTAACAAAATACTACTCCCTTAAACATGAAATTAACTTAAGTAACATAAGCATAAGAAACGCGGTCATTACACACTGCATAAACTTCCAGCCCAATCTGCAATCCTTTGCAGCCATTACTGAAATTATAATTTATATGGAGGTTTGTAAGATGTGTTTTTTCTAGGAATCCGATTTATCAAATAAAGTTTTGTTGCCACAACATGGTACTAAAATAATTTAGGCAGACAAGCATTATGTAAGAGCGTGACTGCAATTTCAATAATATGCTTATGAATTCGTCCAGCAATGCCGTATTGTTGAGGAGTATAGGGGCATGATTTTCGGTGTGAAATTCCATGAGCGGCTAAATATTTCTGACATACAAATGCAGTATACTCCCCTCAACCATATGAACGCAAAATTTTAATTTAATAATCAAGTAATTTTTCAATACATAATTTGTATCTAGCAAACACAGAAGCAACTTCAGATTTGGCATGTAAAGGGAATAACCAAGTAAACCTGAAAAAGTCATCTATAAATAAAACGTAGTATTTGTATCCACGATAGGACTGAATAGAAACAGGCCCCCAACATCATTGTGTAACAGGTGAAGAGGAGCATAAACAGAATTGTTAGACAAACTATAAGGTAATCTAGCCAAGTTTCCTTCCATACAAGCTTCACAGAGACTAAGAGTACCAACATTTTTAGAAGAAACAGAACAGTTAACACATTTAATAAAACCGAGTGTGTAGGGTGACCCAGACGTGAATTCCACAAGGTTGAATTAACCAATTGACCCAAAAAAGCTTGACGACTGGAGGAGATAGGAGAAGTAGACATAGGGTATAAACCATTGTTACTAAGACTGTGATAAAAGATTTTGCCCGTGGTAGAAGTCTGAATGTAAAATGAATGTTTGTCAAAAACAAATCTAACATCATGCTCACTACACATTTTATGCACAGACAGAAGATTAACATTGAATTTTGGAACATATAATATGTTAGACAAAGATTATGAACCATGAGCAGTTGAGAGATAGGCAGTACCGGTGTGTTGGATTGGTAAGGAGGTACCATTTCCCACTGTGACATTCATTACCGGTGTAGGGCTTCGATAAGGAGATATTTTGGAGATAGGTCGTCATGTGGTTGGAGGATCCGGTGTCTGTCAGCCAATAATTAGGTGGAGAGAGAGGCTGCTTTTGCTGAGAGGATGACCATGTATCCGTAGCAGAAAGTTTATCCGGTGGTACCCTACCTTGGTAAGCATAAACATTCGGTGCCAACAATTGATGGCTGAAAGATAGTTGTTGCTTCAGATTTGGCAGGTGATAGGAGCAGCACCTAGAAGATTAGAGCCACCGGAGCCACCAAAACCGTCTGATATTCCCCTGGTACTGGAGTAACGGTCGTTTGCACGATAAGATCATGAACCACCAGAACCAGATCGGCCGCCTCGGGTTGGATCTGTGGAGCGACCACCTCTCTTTCCTCAAGTATCGAAACAGCCTGAAGAGGTAGCACGAGAAGGAGATCGCTCTCCATAACCGCCACGTGAAGAGAAGAACCCAGATAAAGAGGATAGATCTGGACTCACTGTTTGAGAGTCAAACATTTTCGCCTCAGATTTCAGCTGGACATGAAGTTCATCAATTGTTAAAGGCATGCAGATCGAAGATCTGAAGGCATTGTATTCCACAGGAAGGCCATTAAGGGCATAGAACAACATGTCCTCATCGTCTATGAAAAAAAACGATAAAGCGAGTTTATGGCTAAGAGTCTCGAGCTTCTGCATGTAGACATCAATGGTATCGGATTTGTTCTTGATGTTTTTAAGATCCAATTTGAAAGAGTGGATGCTGGGTCGAGTAAGTGAGGTGTAACGACGTTCAAGAGCCAACCACGCCGAACGGGAAGAAGCTGAGCCAATAACTAGAGTCAAATCTTCTGGAGATAGGGTAGCGTTCAAGATCGGTAGAATATCTTGATCTTCAAGCTTCCATGTCGTATAGGCCGGATTGTCTCCGACAACCGGAGATCCATCAGAGTTAGAAATAGATCTGACGGGACAAAGAGTGGTGTCGTCAAGATAGCCAAAGAGGTTGTGGGTTTTAAAGATGGCAATGATTTGATGGCGCCATAAAACGAAGTTGGATTCATCTAGTTTAGAAGGTAAGATGTTGTGAATGTTGGTGAGAAGTTAGATCAGAGTGTTGGAAGATGATGGCGCAACGGCGAGGGCATGGTTGAGATCGATAATGCTCTGATACCATAAAATAAACCCTAAAGGGTTGAGAGAAAATGAAACGGCCAGAGATGAATTTAGAGAAAGAAATGTATATACATTGTACTGACCAACTTGATTACAGAGAGAGTCTCGAGAATAACAAATACACAATAATCAACGGATACAATGTAGCCGTTTAATCTAACGGGTGGAAATGGTAGTTGTCTAGGGTTTCACTATGATGTGGGCTGAATGAGTAAAGATGTGGGAAATTGGCTTGAGACTTGTAGAAGGCCCACTGCATATACTTCAAGCCCCATCTGCAATCCTTTGAAGCCCAAACTGGGAATGTCTCCTATTAGAAAGGTGGAGATTTCGGTACTAGAAATCGCATATTACGCACTTTGAAGGAGTTTTTGACATAAGATTGTGAGACTTCCTTTTCAAACAATAAATGTGATATTTCATATATGTTTGGGCGCATTAAATAATTGATGAAAAATTTATAGATTTTGTCAACTGGTCAAAATTATAATCGATAAATTTCTACTTTTACTAATACAAATTAGTTTCTTTTTTGAGAAATGCTATGAATCCCACCAATATCTCCAATTTTACCTTGAGTGGGAGATAGTGGTGGGATCCCTACTCCTCTTTTTTTTTGAGATAATTTTATGTTCTTTTTGAGGAAACCATTTAGTCCTCCTATTACAAAATCAAAGATTTTCACTCAGATTATTCAAATGATACCTAAGAGCTTCTAAAGTATTAAAAATCCAAATAAACCTGCCTTTATTGCAGAATTTCTATCATGAGAAATCAAAGAACGTGGTCTTTAGCACAATCAAAGAAGTACAGAAGTTTGTACATGAAGGTGTTTATCCGAAAGGACCACAAGATATGGGAAGACATAATGATATGGAAAACAGTCAAGTCTCTCACAAAGGACCATCCCTCAATGATGTGAAAGGTGATTCTGTTTCCCCAACTCCAGCGAGAGAAAATAAACAACCCGACATCTTCACTTACATGCTCAAGGAAGCCGAAGGCAGATTTTGTTTTATTATTTTAATTCTTAACATGAGATAAAAGTAGTGAAGTTTATATTTATTTACATAACTAATTTTGTTTTATGTTTTCTTTTCTCGCAGAAGACCGAGTTGTAGCATGCCGTCGGAATCTCGTGCAGTCAGGAGTAATTTCGTGCTGTGACTGCGGATGCGACAGTTCGTTGACTTAGATGATCATATGACTGAGATTCATTTTCATATGAGTGCTTCCTAGAGTTATTTTTCCTTGGAATACATTTTTTCTATTAAGTGCTTTTATCTTCCTTTTGTGGAGATTTAAAAGATTTGAATGATGGAGATTTCTTTTTTTTTTCTTTCTAATTTTCATATATGGTATTTGTAGACATTCAATTACATGATTTGAAGTTTATTAGTGTTGTGTTTGGATGTATGATTTGATTTTGGATTTGGCTTCATATTTCATCAGGTTGTTTTGGAATATTAACTGGTTTCTCAGGCGGCTAAGGCTTCATCCATGGATTGACGGTTGCGGTTCCCACCGGATTGTCGTTCCCTGTGCGCGTGTAGGTAGGGCCCATGGGGCTTTGGGAATTCACTCTGGAGATGCCCCTGATTTAGGTTTGCACAGCTTTTCGAAGGGGCGCTGTTAGACAGGTTTCTCCTGTGCAATGGGATTCCTTCTTTGGCACAGGTCAGGTACTGATGGGTTTTTGTCACATAGGGGCGAAGTTCCACGGCGGATTATCGTTTCCCTGTGCGCGTAGGCAGGCTCTTCTAGTTCTGGGACTTCGCACTGGAGGCTCCTAAATGGGGTTCGCACAGCTTTGGGAGGGGCTCTGCTTTGATCGGTTCTCTCTCTGGTTTTAGTTCAGGTTTCTTCTGGGTAGCTTGTCCTGTCGGCTCCAGGTCCGTAGCTATTTTGTTCGCTACTGGGTTTTCTCACACCACGGGTTGCTGGCCATGTTGCTTGGTCCTTCCTAGGCTGTGTGTTTTGTCCTTGATAGGCAACAATTTCGACGGGTTATTGGGATGACGATGATTCTCTCCATGGCGGAATTTCCACCTATTTCTCAGCCATCTGATAGCTGAGGTTTTTCCCCGGCACCGTTCTTGCCACCGGCTGCTCCGGTTTCTCTCAAAGAGCGACTTCTTGGCTCAACGAGCCTAGTGTTCCCTTCAATCCCGATTAACTACGCTCATTCCTTTGTCAAGGAGGGTCGGCCGACTATAGAACTCTCAACTGTGGATGTTCAGAAGTCGTACTACGCGTTAAAATTCACCGTAGTTCTGAAATTCTCTATGGGTAGGCTAAGTGTCCACGTAATCCGATCGGAGATTGCCTCTTGGGGGTTGGGGGCAGATTTTACGAAAGGTTTTATGAATGTACGTCATATCATGGTTCATTTTCGGCATCATGAGGATCTCATATCATTCTCACAAGGGATTTCAAGAAGATTAAGAAAAATCTTTACAAGGACAATCTTTGGTCACCGGAAAGATTGTAGTAATAAGAGCATTGTGGCAGTAGAAGATTTGCACCTTGAGCTAGACATTTGTTATATATGTTATTTTTTATGTGACCTAATCATAAATAAATAGATTGCAATTCACGTATGACAATAAAATAAAATTCAAAACAGTAAGGACATTTCTAAATTGGAATATGTAACTTCAAATTTATGATAAAATTCGAAAGTAATCAAAATTTTACTTCAACATATTTTCTTAAAAGAAAAAAAAAAGAAAAAAAAAAGAAATCGAATACATTTAAAGAGGGGTTAAGTTTGTATTCTAGACCTTAAGTGTTGCAACACCCTCCTAAGAGCGTCAATCAAAGGAGTGGTATATAGATGTCAGGGCACACGGAGTCCCTTATCTGACATCCTAAAGTACTTAATAAGAACTAAGTATTGTTAATTATGGGAAGTAATTGTTGATAATAACCTAAATCAAATAATCTCATTTGGAGGGTTCCCTTTTACACAGCAAACTTACCATGAAGCAAAAGTGCACTTGTACAAATGGGTGTACAAAATTTTGAAAACTTTGGATACAAGTACCCATCTAAACCAGCTCTCAATAACTTTAATATCAACTTGGTGATTGTTGGGCCAAACAAAAGAGTTATTTTGCACAATAGCACTGACCTTTGTAAGCTTTGGTATAGCTGAATCATAAATCAGCCTTTCTGGGTAGATTCTCATTAGTGTGCCTGCAGGAAGCCAATAATCCCACCACAAAATACCGAGCTTCCATCACCTATGTGCCAGAAGCAGTACTTCCATATCTCAGCCTTAATACCCAATGCTTTTCTCCAGAACCATGAGGCATTTGTTGGACATTTGACATTCCAGAAACACTTGCTAATATGTTAACAAGATGTTAACAAGAGCAGAAACCTTTCAGATTCCATCCACATCTCACCCAGTTATGATTGTCAGAACTGTCAAGTCTGAGGAAAATCTCTCAGTTACTGAACTGGAAAAGTTTACTTGTCACGGATCTGGTTATTAATAACATACTTAGTCCGGGCGTTTCACAAATAGTGTGAATCCCTGCCACACGAGAAACAAATAGTGTGAATCCACTCATATTCGACCGGAAGCACTTTTTTGCCAATTCGATATTTAGGGACCAGGGGTTTATTCAAATCTACTTCAATACACAGACGGTCAAATTTCCCCCGTAGACCGGCGATGGAGTTGATATCGTCTTTAAGCGGTTTACCAAGAGTTTTAGCAATGATCAACAGGGAATCTTTGTTAAAATGTTCATACAGAAGCCTCAGACAATCTCACCCAAACTGCAGTGGAGATTGGCGTGGCTTCCGTCGGAGAAAAATTAGGGATCCACATTCTAATAGTAAGATAGTGATCTAAAATCACCCAAGGACCCCCTGCCCGCACTCAGAAGTGGAGATATACCGAAGGTGTCTCCGACTACTTCTCATTCTGTTGCTAACACAAAACTTTAGATAACATAACACGTTATGTTAGGTAGTACAAGCTAAGATATAGTACCTTCTTTTAGATGAATGTTTGCAAATTAGTGTTAGCTAGACATTTGTTATATACTTAAATAAAATAATGTTATAACCCCCTAATTCAACTTTTTGTCCTGCAATAAGAGCTTTATCCAGTGACCAAGTGTTTATGAACTATATTTTTTCACAACAGGTTTGGTTTGCAAGCATGCGTCAAGAGCTTTTGAATACCAGAGTTGAACGGATAAGGGACTGGATCTTTGAAACATTCATCTAAGCAACGATGGTTTGTGAAAATTTCACCTATACCATTTGGTCCCTAAGGCGCAACCGGAATACTGCCAAATTTTGAAAGCCTTGTGCAGCATTAACCATATGTTTAGAGAATGGGACTCCATGTGGTTGAATACTCATAAACTGAGAATACAGAGCCATTGGAGTAGAAGAAAAATTGTGACTAATCTCTCTCTCCTTCTCTTGTTGTAAAATCTTAGAAAAAACCTTATTCATGGACAGTAAAAGGCTCAGTTAATAGAATCTATTTTATTATGAATGTATAACAATCATTGAGACCCATGAGAAACTGCATTATGATCTCATATTGTTGTTCAATGAGTATATGTGATAAATCTTGACAAGTACAAGCACCACAGCCCCCACAAGAACAAACACCTAAGCTTTTGTGATTGTTATATTCATCCCAGAGTGAACGAAAAGCTTTAAAATAAGAAGTAACAGGGAGAGTATCTTGACACAAAATAGAAATAGCCTTACGCAATTGATAAATCTAAGGCATGTTCTTCTGTGAAAAGCGCTCTAACAGATCTTGCCATATATTTGCGGAGGTATGGCTAAAGACAACACTAGCAGTGATTTCCTTAGAGACGGTATTCATATTCCAAGAGATAACCATACCATCGAAACGTCGCAAGAAAGCAAACAAGGAACTAGTAATTGGGGGAACAGGAAGAAAGCCAGTAACAAAATTGAGTTTGTTCTTCGCTTCGAGAGCTAGAGTCATAGAACGATACCAAGTGTTGAAGTTATCACCAACAAGAGGTTGATAGACCATAGTAGCACATGGATTGTCAGAGTTGGTAGGCAATACGGATAAGAAGAATCAACAGCCGTCGGAGAGGCACCGGAACCAGTCGGAGACGAAACATCATCCGTAATCGCCATCGCAACACAGAAGATAAAAACGGCGATGAAAAAGCCGATAAAGAAGAATTTACCACCAAAGAACAGAGTAAAGCGAACGCGAAGGATTCGACGCTCTGATACCATATCAGAAATGCTCCACTCAAGAGAAAATCCACAGAGAGGTGAAAGAGATGAAGATTTGGAGGGAAAATACATGAAGTTTCATTGATAAGATCTGAAAGTTACAATTGGGAAAGTGAATAACTAACCCTAAAGAACGTACAGTCAGCACTCGAAGTGACCAATCAGGACTAGCCGCATCATCCCTCATGACAAACTAAGAGATGACAGTACTAACAAGAGAGATAAGCAGAAAATACACAAAAGCAACCTAAACTTTAGTAAACTACTTTATGTAAAATACAAAAAACTTCCCAATTATTCATTATCCACCCTTTGAGTTTTGTGCTTATCCTCTCTGTAATTCCCTGAAAACGATTCACAAAATATGCGAAGAAACATAGCTTTGTAGCAAATTTGCGAAAAAGCTATAAAAAAACGTAAGAAAAATGTATTGTACGAAATTGACAGCAACAACGTAAAATTGTAGGGAATGAGTGAAAGGTAGCGGACTGGAACGTTAGAGAATCTAGTAAAACGCAACGGAAGTTAACTGCAATATATCGAATTCGTTACAAAGTGTGCTTAAGGAAAAATTAGTAACAAACCCAATTCGTCAGGAGGTCGACTTAAGCAATGACTAGCAAGGAATTAAAATGTCAGGAAATCATGTCATGCGCAACGAAAAGGTAACTACCAACAATCATTTTTTCGTAGCAATTGCTAACATGGGCAACGACAACAAATGTAGCGTAAATTAATTTTCGCAACGATTTTCAAATTCATCGTAAATTACAGCGACGGTGTATAGGCAAAGAAATTGGTGACAAAAGATATTTGTTGTGAAAAACAATAGGCGACAAATTTGTGATTTATAGAAACAACAAAAATTGTTACGAAAAACCAATTTTGTTGTAGTGGAAGACGAGAAAGAAGGGTAAAGTTGATCTCCTAGCCCTAAAGGCAGATACCAGCACAACTTGTGATGGGGTCGAGTTGGACTATACCTACGTGTAGTAATGGAGAGAATGAATTTCAGATTCAGATGGATCCAAATTGTTGTGGGTGTGTCTATCGCATCCCACAGTTTTCTTGCTATTGTGAAAATAGATGGAGAAATCATACATGAGAGAGACCTCAGACAAGGATGCTCTTTGTTCTCGTACCTCTTCTTGTTAATCAGGAAACTTCTGTCCCGAAGACATACAAAAGCGGTACAAGAAAAAATAATTACATGTGTTGCTGCTCCTAGAGGAGGTCTCTTTGTCTTCCACCTATTTCGCATATGACAACTTATTATTTACAAACGCTACGCACGAAGGAAACTATCATTTATTTGAAATTTTACATCGGTGTAAATTGGCCTCTGCGCAGACTCTGAGCTTGCAGAATCAATTGACGTGCTCTCGTATAATGTGAAGAAGAATGATGGGAATTTATCGTGCGCACTATGCATGGTGCTACCTGTGGAGAAGCACGATAGCTATCTGGGCATCCATACAAAAATTGAAAAAGCAAAAGAAAAATCGTTTTTAGGGAATTACAGAGAGGATAAGCACAAAACTCAAAGGGTGGATAATGAATAATTGGGAAGTTTTTTGTATTTTACATAAAGTATTTTACTAAAGTTTAGGTTGCTTTTGTGTATTTTCTGCTTATCTCTCTTGTTAGTACTGTCATCTCTTAGTTTTCATGAGGGATGATGCGGCTAGTCCTGATTGGTCACTTCGAGTGCTGACTGTACGTTCTTTAGGGTTAGTTATTCACTTTCCCAATTGTAACTTTCAGATCTTATCAATGAAACTTCATGTATTTTCCCTCCAAATCTTCATCTCTTTCACCTCTCTGTGGATTTGCTCTTGAATAGGGCATTTCTGATATGGTATCAGAGCGTCGAATCCTTCGCGTTCGCTTTACCTCTGTTATTTGGTGGTAAATTCTTCTTTATCGGCTTTTTCATCGCCGTTTTTCTCTTCTGTGTTGCGATGGCGATTACGGATGATGTTTCGTCTCCGATTGGTTCCGGCGCCTCTCCGACGGCTATTGATTCTTCTTATCCGTATTTCCTACCAACTCTGACAATCCATGTGCTACTATGGTCTCTCAACCTGTTGTTGGTGATAACTTCAACACTTGGTATCGTTCTATGACTCTAGCTCTCGAAGTGAAGAACAAACTCAATTTTGTTACTGGCTTTCTTCCTGTTCCCCCAATTACTAGTTCCTTGTTTGCTTTCTTGCGACGTTTCGATGGCATGGTTATCTCTTGGAATATGAATACCGTCTCTAAGGAAATCGCTGCTAGTGTTGTCTATAGCCATACTTCCGCAAATATATGGCAAGATCTGTTAGAGCGCTTTTCACAGAAGAACATGCCTTAGATTTATCAATTGCGTAAGGCTATTTCTATTTTGTGCCAAGATACTCTCCCTGTTACTTCTTATTTTAAAGCTTTTCGTTCACTCTGGGATGAATATAGCACTCACAAAAGCTTAGGTGTTTGTTCTTGTGGGGGCTGTGGTGCTTGTACTTGTCAAGCTTTATCACATATACTCATTGAACAACAATATGAGATCATAATGCAGTTTCTCATGGGTCTCAATGATTGTAATACATTCATAATAAAATAGATTCTATTAACTGAGCCTTTACTGTCCATGAATAAGGTTTTTTCTAAGATTTTACAACAAGAGAAGAAGAGAGAGATTAGTCACAATTTTTCTTCTACTCCAATGGCTTTGTATTCTCAGTTTATGAGTATTCAACCACATGGAGTCCCATTCTCTAAACATATGGTTAATGCTGCACAAGGCTTTCAAAATTTGGCAGTATTGTCAGGACCACCATGATCCCGGGGCGGTTAGGCAGTACTCCATTCTTTTTTTTTTTTTTTTTATGAATAGGCAGTACTCCATTCCACTTGACAGCTCTAGTATATACCAGTGATCCCGGACCGGTTAGTGATGGAAACGTGTTAATACTTTGTTTAAGTGTGAATTCTGCTAAAATGCAGGATTCAAGATTCAAGTTTTCCCCATGAAAATGCAAGTAAGATAGAAGCAATCATAAGGCAAGATGCACAATAATCAAAATACTATTATCAATCTAATTACGGAGACAGTACACAACTTAAAGCCTACCATTATCAAAATAGTAATGGGATGTATTATTATAATAATAATAATAATAATAATAATAATAATAATAATAATAATAATAATAATAATTATTATTGTTATTATTATTATTATATATTTTTATTATCTTTTTTTTTTAGAAAACTGAAGTTTTTCCATAAACAGGGTCATCAGACCAATAATGGAGTTTTTAGCACAACAGTGAGCCATTAGATTTGAGTCTTTAGAAATAAAAGGAAAATCCAGAGATTAATAGAAAAGGCATACCTTTTACAATAATCTACAAGAGATGCAATTTCATGACAAGATGAAGTATCTCTTGACTGGAAAGCTTCAGTATGGATTTTGCAATCAGAATGTATTAGAGATACTGGCTACCTTCCTTTCTATGGCCTATGTTACACGGACTCGGGTGCAGGTATCGCATATGATATGGATCCGGAGATCGGATTCGCAAACTTGCTTAAAACTAGGATACGTGGACTCGTCTAAAAAGTATCCAATTTTTGGACACGCGTGCGAGGATATGGTAGAAAAATAGTTGTTTCTAAATATATTTTGTAAATGTCATACATGAGAATGCAGAAAATCAAGAAATGCAATTTGTTTAAGCACTTTTTAGTGTATTTAACTGTAATGTAGCTAAACTACATGGACTATAATTTGTTTAGTGTATTTAGGGGCAAGCGATGGCGACCAAGTCTTTGTTGGAACCACATGTCGCTTTAGTCAACGTGTCCGGGCCACACATCCCATACCCACACCAGAGTCGGATCGTATCGACACGGGTGTGGCGGCGATTAAGAAGAGTCCGGGTAACGTAGTCTATAGCAATCTACAAAGAATTCTTAATGGCCAGAATCTCCAAGATTAATGAATTTGAAATGCAAGGAATCTGCTGCTGAGTACAATAGTGCCGCCCAGATTAGAGAAAACAATCCCAATGCTGCCATTTTTACTTACTTTGTTCACTGCAGCATCGGTAAAAATAAGCGTATTAACCATCTTAGTATCACTTTGAACTGCAGGGGTCCATCTGCACTGATCAACTCTTTGTAAATATGTTTAATTTAAAACTAATATAACCTTAAACCTCCCCAACGCCTTTTTGACTATCCCATTTGGCTTCGATCCAACTTGTTAAAAAGCCAACCGTTCCTGGCTTTTGAGAGTTCCCAGACTTCTCTGCCTTTGATGAGACTTTCCCATGACCAAGAGCAACCTGTTGGTAATATTGCCAGCCGGAAAGAGGTATTTCGGAAGAGATTACTCTTCAGAATTTTCGTAAAAAGAGATGGTTCGCCGTGAACTAATTTCCAAGCTTGCTTAGACTAGAGAGGAGAGTCAAGTTAAAAAGATGGTCTCTGAATCCTGATTCCCAAACCTCCATCAGCTTTATCTTAACCCATCTTCTCCCGTATAGTTTAGTTTCTTATCTGCATATGAGCTCCCACCCCACCAGAGATTTGAAATCATAGAATTCAAATCAGCACACGGCTTTTAGAGATCTAGAAACAAGGCATGGGATAAGTTGGCGATCTTTGTCGATTTGTGGTTCTCCGGCTAACCGATAAAATCAAGCGAAACCGAAACTGTGTATCCATTGAAATTTTACCATTTAACTCTGATCTCTAAAGAAATTAGGCACAGTCACGACTTTCAGTTTACCAAAGATCAGTATCGAAAATTCAGGCTTAGAAGATATATTTCTTTAAAATTTATATCAACTACTAGGTGCCATTGCGCTAATTAATGCTTGTATATTTCTTGAAAATTTATATCAAACAAGAAGAAGTACAGGTGTATTTCTTGATTGGCTATAAAATGCAGGCTTAGAAGATAGAGTCATAGTCATCAAACAAACTTCAGGGTATGAAAATTTATTCATTCCAGCAAGTTACTGACTGGGAGGATTACAAAAGTTACTGTTGAAATTTAGAATGTTCTTACTTTCCATAAGCTAGTTAATTTCTGTTATATAGCAGAGATAAGTTGCTCTGATTGGTTGGTTAATTTATGTTTTAACTTTTTTATGTCCTGTACAAAGATGATGAGTGACAAGAACAAACAGAACCGACTTCGTCTTGCTGGAGCTCCTCGAACTGGAAGGATGTCTCACTCAATAATTCGACAAAGGGTACCTACTTACACTTAAATAGTATACTTGAAAGAATGTATCTTCATCACTTTTCTTGTTGTTGACTTCTGGTTATTTCATAAATATGCAGCTAAAAGATAAAGGAAGAAGGCACGATCGTGTAGTCATGTACTTCAAAACAAGAAGGGTTAAAGGAGTACCTTCAGATGCCGTCTCAGAAACAGCTATGGTGAGTTTAAGTACTTGTACATACTAGAAACAGCTATGGTGAGTTTAAGTACTTGTACATAACTATTTTTCGGTAACTTTTCAGGTAAGGATAGAGGAACGACTTGCTCCTGTTCTATTGGAAGAACAAACGGACGAGTTTCGAGATCAAGCTTTTGAAGATGTGTTAGGACCAGAGATGCATGGTCGTGTACGAACTATGGGGCCAGGAGTATGTCGAACGAGAGTGTTTGGATCTACATCTTCTAGGCAATCATCGAAAAAAGTGGCTGAGTTATAAACTAAAGTGGCTGATCTGCAAGCAGAAATGGCAGCTAGGGAGGTAGCAACCCAAGCTCGAGAAGAAGAAACGCAGCAAAAATTTGATAATCTTGAAGATGAAGTTCAGAAATTGAGAGACATGGTAGCTTCGCTGAGAGGGGGAGGTGTTGATCCGGCCCTGGCTCAACCAAGGACTGCTGCAGTACCAATGAGCTGCAATGTTATTGATTCCTCGTCATCTGAGCAATCTCAACGACAAACTCATCAGGTCAATAATTAATTGCGCACAATAACATGTATATTTTTATTATCCAATAATGCATCAATGTTTATATTAATTGGTCATATACAGGGAGCCAAACAAGTCAATTTGGTATCAAAGACTAGACCAATACAGATAGTGGCTTGTGGTACCGTTATTTCTTCTAATCCGTTGAAGTTGGTGCACGAAGTTCCTTTAGGCAGTGAATATACCGAAGTTCGTATTGACGAGTGCATCAGATCAAAATTTGAGTTGGTGAGAAAGTTTGGCAATGCAATCACAGTTGGAGATGCAGAAGGTCAAAATGTTGCTTGGCCAAAGACCTTGGTACGTTACTTTATATTTTCAATCTTGGAGTTTACAATTAATATTTATCTGTTTGCATTTCAAGTTTTTAGTTTTGTTGCGGTTCGGGACTTGGAATAGGGAAAGGAATACTTGATGATTCTTGGATTTCCCCTGGTTTTTAATTTCAACTCTGATAAAAATGAATACGTAACCTGATTGTGTAAGAAGTTCAAATCCATTCAAAAAATGAAATGGCTGCGAGAAGCTAACTAGCGTAGCAGAGTAGTAGATTTCAAATTTAAGCAACATTTTGTTGATTCGTTCTAGTAATCAATGTCCACTATAGCTAAGCTAATTAAAAAATGGAAGAAGGATACTCAAAATGGTTTGTAAAAATTGACTCAGGACTTGCTTAGGTTGCTTCATAGTGTGGACTTCGATTGTATGTTCAGTGAAGCCGATAATTTCTGAACTGTTATCAGCAGAGCGCGCGTGTGTTGACCATAAAAAGCCAGTGTAGGTAGCCTTTAGCTACATACAGTCTCCTTACAGATTAAGTTTCACTCTTAGTTCATGTTTGGCAATCCTCTGTAAAAATGTTTTCTGAAAATAGTGTTCAGTGTACAAGGGTTGATGCTTACACTAGTTACTTGATTTGGTACGTCTTTTTTTTCTCCCTGTATGGATCAATATCCAGAGGATTGATTCACTTATTCTCATTCTCCGCAGATAGATCCGTACCCATATGTGTAGTTCTATCCAGAGGCTTCATTCATTTGTTCATGCCATCTCAATCTTGCATGCCAGTTCGTGCTGCTGCTGTTGTTGTTGATCTGTTGTTCATGCCCTCTGTATGTCTCTGCAATGACATTGGGTAAATAACATAAACGGTGAATTTTGGTATGGTAGGGGTTGTTTGCCGTTTACAATGGTTAATAGAGGTTTGTTTGTGTGTAACTGTGATCTTCCTATTCTATTTTTGCTTGTGGTATTTAGGGGGCTACTGGGTTTTGAAGGTAGTGGATGTCACTGGTTGTCGTTAGTGATGGTATTCCAGCCCATGGGTAGATCAATCTGACTTATTGCCCGATGAAAAGTATTGGTCGAAGGTGGAGTGGTTGGCAGTGGTGGTGATGGGTGAAAAAAAAAGATGACAAAGAGTCGGTGAATTCATTTAGTTATTTAGCTAAAATTTAGGTGTAATAATGTCAATCAAGCATCCCAGTTTCTTTATATTTTGCTTAAAATTGAACTTTGCATAACCTATTGAAAACTGTTAGGGTGGGGCTTAAGGCCAATTTTGTGGAATCCTATAGTAGTCATGCGCCAATGGAAGTGTAAGAGTATCATTTTGTGTTGGATGAGACAGAAACTGCTTGGAAAAATGAAGTGGACTTCAGTCGCATTACCTACTTGATACAGGACATGTTGCACCTAATTATATAAATTTGGACTAGTTTTTAGCAGAGACCCAACATCTGTTCAGTGATTCCCTTTGAGCCGATAACTTACGTAGTCCTTTTAAAATCTTCACAAGTATGGTAACATGATTGGCTTCCCTGCATATAGTCAGTTACAGAAACAAAAACTCAGTGTCTATCTGGTTTCTACCATAATTAATCTTCATTCAGTCCTCAGGATTCTTGAGCCTTGATGATGCAGTTGTTTTATTATCTTACTAGAACGTTTGTTTATTCTGTAATTTATACTGGAATTAAACATAAGACATCTATTAGCCTATGGCTTCACTCACTTGCATGAAATCAGTTGAGCCATTAGTGTAACCAGAAGATGGTGGCTTGGGAATCATTTGGAGCCTGTGAACTTAGTATATCGTGTACCCCCAGATGCAGTATTACGCCTGGCTATTACTGTCCGTGGTAAATTTTAGTTATAACAGGTCAAATATTACAAATAAAATACTGTGAATTGTTTGAGACTTTTCAAACTTCCCTGCATATATATTTATCTCTTTTTATAATGATAAGTCTGTCAAACTAAGGAAACAAAATAATGTCACTGGAATATAGTTTACAAATTACAATTATTGCACGAGGTAAAAAATCTCAATGAAGCGGTATCAGGTGATATCACCCACGTGCCACTGTTTCATATGAAATAATGCGAGAATACCTGCACTCAAGCCAAGTTCTGAGTTCGAAGATGAATTATATTAATCATTTTGTTGTTATTATCTTGCAGGTTCGACGTTGTACAAATTGAAATGGGCAAACCGGCAACTAAAGAATCTCGAAGGAAAGGCATGCCACTGTCAGATCTAGTAATTAACCTGCATGTCAGGGACAACTTCTGTTTTGATATATAGTAGGTTATCCAAGTAGTATGGACAACTTCCTTTATTTTGTTGGACATGAGTTTGGTAACTCTCTAGTTGTATTTTTTGTGAAGTTCCTTTGGAAAAACAGTATTAGGAATTGACTTATCGATGAATGTGAAAACACTTCATTCATGAATGAATGGTATATTTTGGATTTTAGATTGGTATGGGCAATTTTTTTGGCTGTGATTGTCTAAATTGTGTACAGGTTGGTCAAAGTGATTTTGTAAATTGTGAATTCAGGTTGGTCACTGTGTTGCAAGAAATACCGTCGTTTTTACATAAGTACGACGGTAATGACAAAAAATTTAACCGTTGTATATTAATATACGACGGGTAACATAAACCGTCGTTAATAGAATACTACAATTAATGAACCGTTGTATTTATAAAATATACGACAGTAACAGACTGTTGTTTACTAAAAAAATCGACATATCACATACAACCGTCGTATAAGTGAATATGACGAAGAGCGCCCGTCGTTTATTAATAAACAACGTCGTTCGATACGGCGCAAATATTTCCCGTCGTATTAAACAAATACGACGGTTACCTGCTTAAAAACGACGCTTTAAAACCGTCGTTCTTTTAAATAATTCCTGTAGTGAGTTGGTGGTTTATGGATTTGGCTTCATGCTTTTAAGCTTAATAGAATATATTTTGTTTAGTTATGCATGTTTTATGAGCTTTATTTATATTTCGTGTTGTTAGACGTAGCAATAGGATTGATTTAGGTATTGGATATTAGAGGAATCAATATTCATTACCGGAACTTGAATCATGCACTAGCCGTATCTAGGGTTGAGGAATCTTGCTAGTTAGCTAAACACTGAGAGTAGACACTAGAATATAATGCGTATTTGAACTCGAGTAGACTAGAGGAATCAAGTGCGCGAGTTTAAGTGCAGGTGTTGGTTGAGGAATCCTCAACATTATTTTGCTCGTTTAACTAAATAAAATACATTCGTGTTATTGAGACACTTGTTCTTTTCATTCTCAGTAGAATTAGTAAATAAAAACCAATTGCTAGCCCACAGAAGGATTAGAATTAGTAACTAGCTTATAAAGAAGTCTCTTGAATTCGACAACCCGGATTACCATATTATGACTACAACGATAATTGTGCACTTCCAGCTGGAGCATGTTTAGTTTTTAACGCCGTTGCCGGGGACTTCGTCTAAATTATTATAATTTATAGACTTAGGGATTTTACTTTTCTTGTCTAAATCCAGTACCCACCTACTTTTTTTGTGTGATATGTGTTTTCAGGTTGGATATCACGGTGCATGACAGGTTCTAGAGACGAGCTTTTGTACCCAGTACTTGAAAATTCGGAATCTTTGTTACGCCAATAAAATAGAGACTCGAGGAAGACGGATTCAGTTCAGATGGATGACCAAAATAGAGTTGAGTTAGAAAGGTTTTGTAAGGCTGTGCAAGATGCAGATGCAGCCAGACTCGCAGATGGCCGAGATGGAAGCAGCTATGGCACACCTAAATCCAGCACCCGGTGCAGGTGTAGTTCCTGGAAACAATGGAGGTAATAAAAGTGGTAATAATGAGGGGAAATAACGGTGGTAACAACAGACAGAATGATGGGGTCCAAGTAAACAATGCTGATCAGGATGAACATCCTTCGGTGGAATACTTCAGAACCACGCCGGATGGATACTAGCCTACCATCGTGAGGCCAACCATTGATGCATCACACTTTGAATTGCACTAGTTGTTGATACACATGGTTCGAGATGAGTGCCTATTCACTGGAGCTGCATGTGATGATCCACATGCCTACTTTCTCAACTTCGAGCAAATTACTTCCACAATATATGATCAAAGGGTTCCAGTTGAGACGGTAAAGCTAATGCTTTTTCCCTTTTATTTATTGGGAAAAGCAAAGACATGGCTCATGGAACTTCCAGCGGGATGCATTACTACATGGGCAGAGTGTTGCCAAGAGTTTCTCAGGAAATATTTCCCACCATCCAAAGTTGCTCAACGGATGGCTGATAATACAGCGTTTACTCATCAAGAAGATGATTCCTTGGGAGATACATGGAGTAAATTCAACAAACTCCTACGCAGATGCCCTATTCATGGAGAACCTTGGTATAAATCGCTTCATTACTTTTATAATGCTCTAGGCAGGGAGACAGCAAGTGAACTATATATGATGGCCTGAGGCAACTTTATGGGTTTGGGAGTGCAGAGATTCTATGAATTGCTGAACAATGTGGCAAAACCTGAGTCTACGATATCTAAGACTCGTATATACTCAACATCAGATGGGGCTCTAGTCAACAAGATTCAGCAATGGTGGAGCAGAAATTTGAGCAGAAAATGTCATTTATGACTTCGGCATTTAATAATGTAAATCCATTGGCACATGTGAATTTTGTGGGAGAGATCATCGTGGATGAGAATCAAGGATATGGCTCTGAAATTGAAGATGTGAATTACATGGGTCCACCACGGCATCAGCAGTGGCCTACCACGTACCACCCTAATAACCACAATCACCCCAATTTTAGCTATGCCAACCCAAACAGTGGATTGTATGCAAATGGTCATCAGCCTAATCTTCCATACCAGGCTTAGAGACAAGCACCACAACAACAAGCACAACCTCAACAGGATCCAAAAATGAAATCCTTTATGAAAAAAATTATGGAGAATATGGATAGGATGGAGGGCAAGTTTGTAGCTTTAGAAGCATCTCTTAAGATCCATGAGACACAGATTGGGCAAATTGCCAATTAGAATACTAAGCTACCACAAGGCATGCTTCCAGCGAATACGATCATTCCGCACGAACAGTTGAAGGCAATCACTACTCGCAATGGCATTACTAATGAGGATCCTCCATATCCTAGCCACACGCGATCTGAAGCAACTAAAGCCACTAAGAAGGTGTTGGATGAAGAAATTACCATGCCTACAGTGATTTACCAACCAAAGGACACATGTAGGAATTTGGAGGAGAAGCCAAATCCAAAGGAAGAGTACAGCATGCGTGTTCCATACCCGCATAGGTTGAAGAGCCAAGAGGATGCCAAGCACTTCAAGAAGTTTGTGGATATTTTCAGGAAGTTTCATATTAATATTCATTTTGCGAAAGCCGTCTCACAAATTCCAAAGTACGCAAAATTTCTCAAGGATAGGAGGCGCAAGGATGACTTTGAGACCGTGACTCTAAATGAGGAGTGTAGTGTCGCTGTTCAGAAGGCGTTACCAAAGAAGATGGAATATCCGGGTGGTTTCATCATTCATGTGACATTAGGAGATGCTTTTTATGAGCGGGCATTTTGTGACCTTGGAGCAAGCATAAATTTGATGCTCACATCTTTTTTTTTTGAACAGCTTGGTGTGGGAGAGACAAAACCGACTAGAATGTGCTTGCAGATGGCCGATCGCACCATAAAATGCCCTAGGGGCGTGTTGGAGGATGTCGTTGTGAGAGTCAAATGAATCATATTCCCCGCTGATTTTGTGATTCTTGACATGGAGGCTGATGTTGATGTCCCACTCATCTTGGGACGACTATCCCTTGCTACGGGGAAGAAAATCATTGATTTTTTCGATGGAGAGTTGACGATGCGGATCAACGATGAGAAGGTAGCATTCAATTTTTTTGAACCTATGAAGTTTCCCGCATATGCGGTAAGTGAGCAGTGTTTTCGTGTGAAGGCATACACACCGGATGAGGAGGATGAATTATTGGAGCAGCTTTATGAGGAACTTGCTCTGGTTGGCTGAAAAAAGAGCAAGCTATGGAGGCTCTATTGGCATACTCCCCTACCCCTCTTCAAAGGGAGAAGCAGGAAGACTCTTATTCCTTCTCTTGATATTGCTCCTATTTAAGAAATAAAGCCTTTACCTGCACATTTGAAATACTTATATTTGGGTTCTAATGAAACTTTACCTTTGATTGTTTATGCTTGTTTGGACAGGGAACAGGAGGAGCAGCTGCTCGAGGTATTGCAGGGAAGAAAGGCAGCAATGGGATGGACCATATCGGATATCAAGGGGATCAACCCCACAGTTTGCCAACACAAGATTTGGCTTATGGAGGGCAGGAAGCCGGTGGTCCAATTTCAGCGCCGCCTCAACCCTCACATGAAGGAGGTGGTGAAGAAAGAGGTGCTTAAATGGTTGGAAGCGGGCATCATCTACCCGATTATAGACGGCACATGGACTAGCCCGGTGCAGTGTTTAAGGAAGGTATTACTGTGGTGGAAGGGGAGAAAGACAATCAAATTGCTACTAGAATGGTTACAGGGTGGAGAGTTTGCATGGACTACCGCTAGTTGAATGATGCAACTCTCAAAGACGACTTTCCCCTTCTATTTGTAGATCAGATGCTTGATAGACTGGCTCACCACTCGCACTACTGTTTTCTAGATAGGTACTCTGGGTACAACGGACGCGCATCGACTAACGCATTCAGACGCAAGTATACGGTCAAGTACTATAATGGAGTATTTGGGAGTCCAAGTTATCAACCCCAAGGGAAGGATGTGTACTTTTTCTAGATTTAACAATTAAATTTAATTTAATTAAGTTAAAAAAAGGTTGGTGAATGGAGTGGTGTCACCCTCAAACAAGTGACTAGCATTGACAATTAAATAGCGCAAAAGAAATGATTTGGATTAGATCAATGGAGAGAAAACTAGGCAATCTATAGATCACCTAGGGCAGTTTTGACGATTCCGGATTCCGGATTCCATGTTCTAACACGACAAATCACTAGTTAGTTAAGCTGGGTAATGGCACTGAAAATCACCTCTCAGTCTCATGTCACTCTACACACCGTTACCGTTCTGTCCCTCTCAGGCCACACCGTCTACCGACACGTTCTAGCAGGCTAACGATAGTGCACAGAATGATGTCCTCTCAGACCACCACCACACGAGCACTTCACTATATCCTACCGAATCTACCCTCTTCTAGTCATTCCTATTCAACTCACCTCTCAGTCTCATCGATTAAGAATGTCCTCGTTTACCCATCCCAACTAGGGTAAAGTTTCTCTCGTACACTCACTAGTTAAGTAGTAAGACCGGGTCATGACTCCTAACTTACTAAGGTTTAAGCGCAATAAACGAGGTATTAACTAACTATGATCATCATTAAGCACAGAATATACTCGAATGAAGAAAAACATAATAAAAATCACACGTCTTTATTCTACTTTGTCAACGGAAGAACTCAATGTGGTAAAACTAGAACAATCTTCATTCAATCATAAATCATAATCGTGAAAGTAATCAAATTCGGAAATGAAAGTGTGTAATGTAGACTGAATACTGGACCTAAATATTGTAGAAGGGGGGGTTGAATAGAGTATGGAAACTTTTTGCAAAACTCAGAACTTAACAGATTAGCTTTGTGTGAAACTCAAATATCAAGGCCTTGAGATTTTAGAAAATTGTCTGTAACTTTCAAAGGCAAAAAGAAAGCTTCAAGGCCTTGAACTATTATCAGTTCTAAACAGCTTATGAACCCTAGTTTGATTTGAGTTTTGTGCAGCAGATAATAATCAAACTGTAAAGTAAAGAACACAAAGCAATTTACAGAGTTCAGTCCCAATGGACCTAATCTCTGCCTGGGGGATCTAATCCCACCAAGATTGGGCAAACACTTCTTATTACTCACACAAAAACAGCCCTAGATCTTCAAGCCTAAGTGATTTCCCTTACACCTATACAGCTTGTGGTTCCAAACCTATCTAGTTCCAGCTACTAACTGTTGAGCTAACAAGAACCTCTTGTTGTTCACTTGAACAACCAACCACTAGGTTAAGTGAGGTTTAAGATAATTAAAAGATACACAAATTACAAAATAAGTGAAGAACACAGTAGAAGAAATAAGCTAGTAAAGCCTTGATGTGTTCTTCTGGAAACTGGATTGATTTGATCTTCTGAAATCTGAATTGAAGCTTGAATCCTTGTGCGTGTTTGAATGAATGATCTCCCACGAATTTGTCACACCTTTCTGAGTATTCTGCAAGCCTCTCTCTATCAAAATTCAAACCACTCTCTTTTATCCACAGCTGCAACTGATTGAGAGATTTTAGGATCTCAGTTCCTACAAATCCTCCTTCTGTTTTCAACTGAAATTCAAACAGCTCTAAGTGTATATCCGTTGGAGTTTGTTGACATTGCTCTTGCACGTTTAACAAACCTGCAACAACATTAAAACACAGCAACAACAAAATCCAGAAAGATAACAGTGCTATGACTGTTTGGTTATCCAGTTTCTGATAAAACTGGTTAAAAGATTAGAACAGTAATCTGTTTAACTTCTGAAACGTATAATTCATGAAAAACAAGTTTAAGACTCTTAGAAGTCAATAAGTAATCACAATAATAAGAATCATAACCTGCAAGAAAGAATCAACTGAGTTCTGTAAGACTGTCAGCAGCTCAAGGCATATCTGAAGGCCTTGAAGCTCTGAACCTGCTTCATAGATATTCAAAGTTAAACCCAGAAAACTTTGATTCTCCCTATTCATATCATCTGAAATTGTGTTACATATGCGGATAATGTAAAACATGAGTATATGCAACAGATCCCTGATCTGTATAATCAGATATACAATCTGCAATACAAAACTGTTTGAACATTCAGCAGGATAAGAACAACTCTCAAGGCTTTGAAGCTCTGTAAGTTTTCTCAAGGCCTTGGAGTATCTGAAATGCTTTGCTTCTTATGTCTTTGTCTTTCATCACTCAAACCAATTACCATCCAAACACATTCAAGGGTCTTTGAATCAACAATCTCCCCCTTGATGAAATACAAAACCTACAGTCTTGTATAGAATTTCCTGCCACTCCTTATAAAAAATTAGATAACCACATATTGCAGATACAATAGACAATAATACTATAGATAATCAGTAAACCACAGATAATCAGCAAAATTTACATATAATCACAGTAATATAAGAACACAACTGATTAAACCAAAACAACTGATTATTATTATTCAAATACTGCAAGGAACACAAAAACACATAATATCTCCCCCTTTTTTACTTTCATCAAATAAGGATGAAGAAATGTTGGATCATTACTCAGAGTCTTAAAAACAACTTAAACAAAAATATTGCTAGAAAGTCAAGGCCTTGAGAACAGAAAAGAAGAAGAGAAAGAAATAGAATGTCAAGGCTTTGGTCTTCTCTGATCTTCAATTCTTCTTTGATGTTTGGCCTTTCTCTGAGCCTTCTCCAACTTCTTCTTCACTTGCAGCATCTTCAGCAGAATGATTACCTTCTTGTTCAGCTTCCACTTCTGCAACAACTTCTTGAATTATCTCTTCCACTTTCTTCTTAACCTGCACTGAATCCCCTTCTGTAGCTGCATCAACACATGTTTCTTCACCAGCATCTTCTTCATCAGTTTGTTCATACATATACTTTGAAGTAAGCACCACTAGAATTGGCTTCTTTTTCTTCTTCAAGAAATCTCCCAGCCTTTCATCTAAATCCACACTGGTGTCATGACTAGTAGCAGAAGGTATCTTCTCCAAGTTCAAACCCTTGATGACAACATCCAGCTTTCCATTCATAACATTCATCAAGCCCTTGAACTGGTTGAATTCAGTTGACAGATCAAATAACCTTTGTCTGAGATCTTCAATCTCAACCTGCTGATCTTCAAACTTCTCAACCAACAAAGAATAATCCTCATTGGCTTTTCCTTTCCCTGATGTAGCCCCCTTTGGCTTCACAAACTCCTTCTCTCCAAGTTCCTCCTTTGACAAATCTGAATAAAACTTCCAATGTCCTTTCCCAGTCTGAATAATCCCAATCCTCTGAAGTGCAGTCTCATCAATCAACACAAAACCTCCAGTAATCATTTCCTCTCCTTTCACAGGTACATCAAAATAATCAAAGAAAAGAGGTAACATGTTGTCATATGGAAGAGGGTGGTTTTTAGTTCTGGTTGCACAATAAATCATATGCTCCATGACAACTGTTGGCAAGTCAATCTCAAACCCTTCAGATATCAGATACATCAAAATAAGAACCTTAGCAGTAACCAACTCCCTTGAGTTCTCCCTAGAAACTACACTTCTCATCAGAATTGTAAACAGGATTTTGGCTTCACAGTTGAGCACAGAGTGTGTCAACTGCTTTGGACCAGAGGGTACACCATCAATGAAAAACATCTTATTTGCCTTATCTAGACACTCCTTCCTATCAGGGTAATCTCCAACATTATACTTCCTGTGAATGCCCAAGACTTTGGCAAAAGTCATGTGATCTAACCTCAAATCTATCCCAGCCACTTTTGAAGTTAACAACATCTTATCATCACCTTCAGAAACCAAATTCAGATAAAACAGCCTAGTTAACCTAGGATAGGCTTTTGAACTAGGATTTAACACCTTCCAATCTGTTTTTTCTCTTAATTTTCTCATACTATCAATATCCAATTTATCCAACAACTCCTCAGAAACCATACTACAGAAAGCTACCTTAGATGAAGAAAAACCTTGCATCCATACAGTTCTAACCTCAGAACTAAGAAACCAATATGTAGGAAGTACATTTTTACCTTGATAACCTTTCTTGGTTGCAACAGCAACCTGCTTAACCCTAGTTTTCTTCTCTGAGGGTTTGCTCTTCTCTTGTTCTCCTTCAGATGGTTTCTTCTTGCTTTCTTGAGCAGATTTCCCTTTTTCCTCTTCTCCAGTCTTTTTATTTTCTCCCCCTTTCTTCTTCTCTGACCTAGGTTGATCACCACCCTGAGCCTCTGTCTCCTTCAGTGGATCAATGCTTGAACCTTCATCTCCCTTCTCTGTTCTAGACTTCTTTGCAGGAGGAGTGTCCTCATGCAAGCTCTGAGTGTTCTCTGAATCTGAATCAGAAATCACTATCTTCTCCTTCTTATTTTCCCTCGTTTTGGATCTGCCAAAAGGCTTCCCCTGTTGCTGAATTCTGGCTGATTTGCGCTCCATTTTGGGTTTAGGGTTTTGAGAAGAGAATGTGAAAGTATAATCTCAAGGCTTTGAGATTTCAATACATAATCACATATAAGTACTAATACTCCCCCTAAACCAATGCATCCTTGTTTAACATCCCCAATTCAAGCCTTAGATATGAAAACCTATCATCTGGCAAAGGTTTAGTGAAGATATCATCAATCTACATTGAAGTAGAAATAAAATTTAAAACAACATCACCTTGTTCAGCATTATCTCTAAGGAAATGATGTCTCACATCTATGTGCTTGGTTCTTGAGTGTTGGAGTGGATTCTTAGAGATTGAGATAGCACTTGTGTTGTCACAATGAATAGGCACATTTCTAAAATTGTAGCCAAGATCTCTAAGTTGCTGAGCAATCCATAACACTTGTGAACAGCAAGCTCCAGCTACAATGTATTCAAATTTTGCAGTTGATAATGCTACAGAATTTTGCCTTTTGGAATGCCAACTGATCAAGGAAGATCCAAGAAATTGACAGCATCCAGAAGTACTTTTCCTGTCTACTTTATATCCTGCAAAATCTGCATCTGAATAACCACTCAACATAATATTAGATCTTCTTGGATACCAAATCCCCAAGTCTCTGGTTCCATTCAAATATCTAAAAATTCTTTTGACTGCAGATAAATGACTTTCCTTAGGATCTGCTTGGAATCTAGCACACATACAGAGACTGAACATAATATCAGGTCTACTAGCAGTTAAATACAACAGTGATCCAATCATACCTCTATATTCCTTTTGATTCACACTCTTACCATTTGAATCCTTGTCTAAATAGAGTGATGAACTCATAGAGGTTTTAAGCACCTTGGACTGTGACATATTGTACTTGTTCAATAAGTCCTTGGTATACTTTCCTTGGTGTACAAATATTCCTTTCTTCATTTGTAAGATATGAAGTCCAAGAAAGAAATTCAGTTCACCCATTAAGCTCATCTCAAACTCCCTGCACATCAAACTAGAAAACTCTTTTGAAAGAGCATCATTAGTAGCACCAAAAAGAATATCATCTACATAGATCTGAACTACTAACAAATCACTTTGATGATGTTTAATGAAAATAGTTTTATCAACTAGTCCTCTTTTGAAATTATTTTCAAGTAGAAATTTTGAAAGTCTGTCCTACCAAGCCCTTGGAGCTTGTTTTAATCCATAAAGAGATTTGTCTAGTTGATAAACATCATCAGGAAAGTTTTCATCTTCAAAAACAGGTGGTTGTGCTACAAAAACATCTTCTTGTAAATAGCCATTCAGAAAAGCACATTTAACATCCATTTGATAAAGCTTTATGTGATTGTGAGATGCAAATGCAAGAAGTATTCTAATAGCTTCTAAACTGGCAACAGGAGCAAAAGTCTCCTCATAATCTATACCTTCTTCCTGATTATATCCTTGAGCCACCAGTCTGGCTTTATTTCTTACTACTTTGCCATTCTCATCAAGCTTGTTTCTGAATACCCATCTGGTTCCAATAACTGATTTCTCTTTAGGTCTGGGAACCAGATTCCATACCATGTTTCTTTCAAACTCATTCAGCTCACTCTGCATTGCAATGATCCAGTCTGCATCTTCTTGTGCTTCCTTGGTATTTTTAGGCTCAATCAAAGATACAAATGCACTAAAAGCACACAAGTTATTCAACTGTCCTCTTGTCAGAGTTCCAGTTGATGGATCTGATATGATGTTATCAGCTGGATGATCTACAAGGTACTTAAACTTCTTTCTTGGTATCCAGGAAAATTCTCCTTCAAGGCTTTGAGTTCTTGAAACAGTAGAGGGAGCATCATAGAAAGTTTCAACTTCTATCTCAAGGCTTTGAGATTTTGGTTCTGCAGAAGGTTCAAGGCCTTGAGATTCTGCTGATTGATTCTGCACATTAGTTTTGCCTTTGTCTTCTTTCACATCATCATCATCTGATTCATGCTTGTTTAAATCTAGATCTGCAAAAATTTCACTCAGAGAATCCTTAGTACTTTCATCAAAAATTACATGAACACTCTCTTCCACAATCTTGGTTTTTCTATTGTAAACTCTATAAGCTTTGCTAGTTTGAGAATATCCAAGAAATACACCTTCATCACTTCTAGAATCAAACTTACCAAGATTGTCTCTACCATTATTATGCACAAAACAGATACAACCAAAATATTTAAAATAAGAAACAGTAGGCTTTCTACCTTTAAACAGTTCATAAGGGGTCTTTTTCAAAATAGGTATAATCAAGCATCTATTCAGCACATAATTGGCAGTGTTAACAGCTTCGGCCCATAAGAAATTCGGCAAATTACTTTCAAGAAGCATGGTTCTAGACATATCCTCAAGTGTCCTACTTTTCCTTTCAACTAATCCATTTTGCTGTGGAGTTCTAAGTGCAGAAAAGTTGTGTGAAATGCCATGCTTTGCACAAAACAAATCAAAGTCAAGTTGATCAAATTCCCTACCATGATCACTTCTAATAGATGCAACAGGTAAATTTTTCAAAGTTTGAAGCTCTTTGCACAATCTAGAAAATTCAGATAAAGCTTCAGTTTTGTCTCTAATAAACATCACCCAAGTAAATCTAGAATAATCATCTATTATAACAAGCATATACCTCTTACCTTTTGGGGTCTGAACTCTCATAGGACCACACAAGTCCATATGCAACAGTTCTAAGGGTCTAGAAGTACTTACAAAGTTATTTGGCTTGAATGAGCTTCTGGTTTGCTTACCTTGTACACATGCCTTGCAAAACTCATCATCTGAAAATTTCTGTGATGGTAAACCTCTTACCAAATCCTTTGATATGAGTTTATTCAAGGTATGTATACTAATATGCCCAAGCTTTCTGTGCCAAAGCTTTGAATCTTCCTTCAAGGCCTTGAGGCATTTTAGCTTGTCACCTGCAACATTGTTAGTACTCATAGCATATAGATTATATGATCTAGGAGCAGTGAGTATGCAATCACCAGATTTCTCATCTTGCACCACACATTTCTCCTTGTCAAATATAGTTTTATAACCTTTATCACATAACTGAGAGATACTAAGCGGATTATACTTAAGTCCAGCTACCAGATAAACATCAGAGATAGAGTTAGTAGAACCATTACCAATACTACCTATACCAATGATATTGCATTTTGCTTTGTCACCAAGTGTGATTGTTCCTCCAGATTTTTCTGTAAGTTCAGTAAAGAGAGACTTCTTTCCACTCATATTTCTGGAACATCCACTGTCTAATATCCATTTATGATCTTTCAAGGCCTTGGTGACATCCTGCAAAAACAAATCATTGCCTGAACAGAATGTAAGACCAAGTGCAGAACTTTGAGTCATACTCAGAATCAGCCATGTTTGATGGTCTAATTCCTTTTGGAACCCAAATCTGCCTAACATGTCCCTTAAGCTGATAAGGATAAGTATTCCTCAAAATGTGAGGTTCTGATCTTCTGAAGGGACAAATTAATTTTACATGACCAATTTTTCCACAGTAATGACATTTTGGAGAGTGTCGGCTACCAGATTTGACAAAAGTAGTTTGGCCTTTCTTTGGAAAATTTGGATTATAGCCAATCCCACTTTTATGCATTGATTTCAGACTTCCTCCAAGAATGAGATTCAGATTATGTTCTGAGCCTGTAAAACTAGCTAGGGCCTTCTTGGACTCTTGAAGTTTCTCAGTCAAAGAACAGATTTGTTGTTCTAAATTCTCAGAATGAGTCTTTAGATCAGCATATCTTTCAGTCAAAAGAGTGTTTTGATCAACAACCTCTTTTATCTGTGCCTTCAAGGCGTTGAACCTGCTGTCCAAGGCCTTGAAGTCCTTTTCAAGCTTTGTCTTAGAAACTTCAACAGTTTTTTTTGTAAAAACTAGGTCCAAGTTTTCTTTTACCTACTCATGAATCTTATTCTTTAAAGAAAAAATCTCATTTCTATAACTTTCCTCATTTAAAAACATACTCTTGAGAATTTCAGGAAGCACATCAGAAGGACTAGCAAGAAAATTTTTTACCATATCTTCAATATGTGTGTCTGATGACTTTTCCTCATCATGCTTTGCCATGAAGCATAAGTTTGCTTGATCTTCTTCTGTGTCTGAATCACTTGATGAATCAGAATCACTCCAGGAAGCCATCATGGCTTTCTTCCTTCTGTTGTCACTGTCTTTCTTCTAAAAGTTCATGTTCTTCTTCTTTTGTAGACAGTCCCTTACTAAATGATCTGCATCACCACACTCAAAACAATTCATTACTTTAGTTTTATGTGGCTGTGATGAAGGTTTACCTTTGTAGTCCTTTCTGCCTGAGGGTCTTGATCTCTCTCTGTTGTAATCCCTGTTACCAGAGTTTCATTTCTTCTTGAGAATCCTGGCCAAGGCCTTGGAGATCAATGCTAAAGCCTCTTCATCATCATGCTCATCTTCAGTCTCAAGGCTTTGAGACTTTTCACTGTCTTTTGCCTTAAGTGCTAAGTTCTTGATGTTTTCACTCAAATCACCTTCCACATCCTTCATAGACATTTCATGAGTGAGCAGCTTTCCTTGTAGATCATCTAGCTGAAGAAGACTTAAATCATGAGCTTCCTCAATGGTTGTTGTCTTTGGCTCCCACTTGGCTTTTGGCAAGCTTCTCAGAATTTTTCTGACCTTCTCCTCATTTGAAAACTTCTTTCCCAATGACTCCATATTGTTTACCACATCAGTGAATCGTTTGAACATCTCCTTGATGGTCTCATCTCAATTCATCTTGAACAACTCATATTGCCTCAGAAGTATGTTGATTTTGGTCTGCTTAACCTGGCTAGATCCTTCATATGTCACCACCAGTTTATCCCATACTTCTTTGGCACTCTTGCAGTTTGACACTTTGTTGAACGCATCTGCATTAAGAGCACAGTATAACAGATTCATAGCCTTGTAATTTTTTGATACCTTTTTCAGTTCAGTAAATGAAAGATTTTCCTCAGACTTGATACATCTGACTCCATCAATTGTAGTATAGTACTCATGAGGACCATTCTGAAATATTGACCATAGTTCCATGTCTTGATCTATGATGAACATCTTCATAAATGCCTTCCAGTGCATGAAGTTATCACCACAGAACAACGGAGGTCTGCTGGCTGCCCTTCCTTGTGAGAATCCACCATCTCCTACATTACTCATAGTCACCAGATTGTTAGATCTATATCAGTTACACAAGCTCTGATACCAATTGAAAGTGTGTAATGTAGACTAAATACAGGACCTAAATACTCTATAAGGGGGGGGGTCGAATAGAGTATGGAAACTTTCTGCAAAACTCAGAACTTAACAGATTAGCTTTGTGTGAAACTTAAATCTCAAGGCCTTGAGATTTTAGAAAACTGTCTGAAACTTTCAAAGGCAAAAAGAAAGCTTCAAGGCCTTGAACTATTATCAATTCTAAACAGCTTATGAACCCTAGTTTGATTTGAGTTGTGTGCAGTGGATAATAATCAAACTGTAAAGTAAAGAACACAAAGCAATTTACAGAGTTCAGTCACAATGGACCTAATCTCTTCCTGAGGGATCTAATCCGACCAGGATTGGGCAAACACTTCTTATTACTCACACAGAAACAATCCTAGATCTTTAAGCCTAAGTGATTTCCCTTACACCTATACACCTTGTGGTTCCAAACCTATCTAGTTCCAGCTACTAACTGTTGAGCTAACAAGAACCTCATGTTGTTCACTTGAACAACTGTGCACAAGAGATTCCGGCGGGGAGACCTCCGTGTACACCGTAAGTAGAGGATCAGAGATAGCACAGGAAGAGTTGGGTTGTGTGTAGGGAGAGAGTAAGGCAGTAGTAATGTCTAAGAGAGAGACAGAGGTTTGGCAGAGCTTCCGCGTATGGCTAGTGTGTTCTCCTTTGTATGGAAAGGTTAACGTCCTATATATAACGGAGAATGTGACCGTTGCAGTGTGGTTAATGCGCCCATCAATGGCGGCTTAATTAGCTTAACCACAACGGCACGTTCGTCCGCGTATATAGGGACTGTTACAGCACGTTATGCGCGAATACCGGAACCGTTATGGGGTTGACCGGGTTTGACCGGATTGACCGGGTTTATGGAGCTCGTGCCATAAATCTCTCAAAAGCAGTTACTAAAGGTCGCGTGCGGGTCTGGCTCGCACGCGACAGGACTTACTCTATCCTCCAAACCACTAAGTCCCTACAAGTCCCGTGCAGCGGTATGCGAGGGCTCTGTCTCGCAGCCCCCACATGGATCAGCTCGGCTGGCGATCCAGTGTGTGTGGATCACAATATGGTGTGCTGGATGGTTGCCACGTGGCTAAGATCTGCTAGCTCAGAAAGCACTATCTACATTAGCCCCCTTTCCGCGCGTGAAGGCTCATAGCTGTATAGACTTCCATGCGCGAAACCAAACATACGCGTCGCCGCCACGCACCAATTCAAACATGAGTGAATTCAGCCCCCGTGCATGCCATTATGACCTAAAACCCCTAGAGTCGTGCCGTCTGGCCTCTAGGGTTTTAGGCGTGACGTTAGCTTGTCCTGTGATTGCGCGATTCGACGGTGACGGATGCGATTCGACTAATGAAAGGACGCAACCCTTCATTGTTTTTGGATAAATACTCTGTACCCTCCATCGTTGCAAAGCATCACTTCTTTCTCTCAAAGTGAATGATACCCGGAAGTCTTCGAGAGCAGATCCAAATAATCAATCACCAGTTCACTCTAGTCAATCGTCTTCTTCGACTGTGTGCAGCCAGGCAAACTTCATCGAAACAAGGTTGGCCTTGTTTAATTTTGTTTAACATACCGATGTACGCTTTGAACTGTGTTGGATCCGCAGACCCATGACATATTATCTGTTGAAAACTTGTGAAGAAGCTCCAATCTTTGAACTCAATTTCGGCTTAATCCTCCAATGATAAGGACCTTGGATGTAGGGCTTTGAAATTCTTGATAATGCAAACAATTTCCAACCTCTAATTTCTGAAATTGATACCAGAAACTGTTCATCTTTCTTCCCATAGATCTTGAATCTCAGAATTCGAACTAAAGTGTGGCATATTTCTCCCCCCTTTTTTCTTGCTCTTCCGCAGGAATGGCAAAGACAAGAGGAACTAGACCCACCAAGGAGGACGAAGAAATACCTGATCTTCCACAAGCTCTTTGGCGAAAAGCCCCCTACCTGGGTGGCAAGGACTTCTACCATGCGAGAGTTAAGGCAAAGAAACTACCTGCTTCTGTTCCCAATGAGGAATTGCTAACATTAACTCCTCCAGTTAACTCAGCCTTGCTCGAGTTGATTGGCTCTGAGGACGTTGTTCGATTGGGAATCGAAAATGGGTACTTCCCGTATGCTGCGATTTCCACCCAAGCTTTTGTCCAGAAATTGGACTACATGGATGAGTGGATTGACCATGTGTTGACCGATCATGGTGCGACTCTTAATGAGGCCGGCGTATACTTCGCCGTTCGTGCTATGAAGGGTGCTGCCGTGAAGCTGGACCAGTCCATGCTTCTAAACCTTCTTTCCCGCTACTCGCCTGCGACTCACACCTTTCACTTTGCTGAGTTCGAGGCTCCCCCCACACTCGAGGATGTGCATATGCTGTATGATCTATCTCCCATGGGTGAGGTGGACCCTTTGAGTCCCTTGAGGACGGATGCGGAGATCGCTTTGTACACGCAGATGGAGGAGTGCCTATCAGAGGTAAAGAAAATCTCCACCCGGTGGACCATTACCAAAGCCCTTCCTAACTGGCAGTTGGTTTATATGTCTGCGAAGAATACTTGGAACAAATGGGTGCAGTACATCTTCCGTGACTACGCGAACAGCAGCATTACCAAGAAGCTTCTGAGTCAAGACCCAGAGGCCAAGAATTACGTGGAAGGTAAAGGCTATCACTTGACCCTTTGTGCTTTCCTCTGTGCCTGGTTGTCGAGGTACTTAATCGATGGTCACCCGCACGATGGGGTCTTCTACCATGTTCTGCCGCTCGCTGTGAAGCTGGCCCTTGGCCAGAAAGTCGCACTTGGACCCTTGGTCTTGGGCACATTGTACTACAGATTGGATCAGCTGGTTGTGGCCATGAAAGAGTCGCGTGGCCTCCTCGACATACTGACCTTCGTCAACATTGCCTTCTTAACGATGTGGGTCTTTGAGCGGTGGCCTTCTTATGCCCCAACTGCTTCTAAGCCCAACAAGTGGTGTCCCCCAGGCGAGATGGAGGAGCGTAACAGCGGCAGAGCTGCGAGGTGGTTCGGAGCGAACAATACCAAGTGCGTTTGGAGCCTGATATGCGACAACCGGCGAGAGTTCGTTGCCAGGCCCTATGCCGTTCGTATTGAGAACGTGCGATGGTTTCCAAAGCTGTACCCTTCTAAGGGTATTGTCTTCTCAGAAGAGCTCCTCTTTGAAGAGGGATCGCATTTCCATGAGCGCTATCGCGAATTCTTTTGCTGGTGCCTGCGAGGTTCCCTTCCTGCTCTCGCAGAGCATATTCGTGAGCTCGCGCCAAGGTATGAGAGGATTACTGTGGATGTTGACCCCACTCGAGTTTTTCCCCAGTTCGGCTTTGATGCAGTGGCACCCTCAATCTGGCCACAGTCCATTATCAGAGGTTGCTATAAGCGCTTGCTGACAAAGGAGTGCAAAACAGTTTTTATGAATAATCTTCCCTTTGAGCAGCCTGCAGGTAACCGCGAGGGCGGTTGTTCCAAGAACTGGCTCGCATACTGGATCGCCCAGAAGACGAGACTTGAGACGCAGTCGGCCCCCCAGCCAAGCAGGGCTCCTTTGATCAAAAGAAACTCTTTTCCATTTCGTCCCAATTGCAGTCTGGACGAGTCTGAATACGGTTGCTACTCGTTGTTGGATCATGAGAACCATTTGTGCCCTGGCGTCATTCTGGATGAAAAGATTGCCGCAGTTAAGAAAGGCGACTCGCATGTCCTCAGATATAGCGAGACTTTTGCTAAGGTAAGCAACTTCTTTTGCATGCGTTTAACTTCTTGATTTTCTCATATTGACATCTTTATCCTACACTGCTTGCTGTAGTGTCATGTGCGGAGGTTCGCATCTGGCGATCGTTCCAAGTCGCTGGTTAACACTATTGTTACCACAAGAAGACAAGGACAGTCGTTCCTGCTAGCATCGAGGATGGATCCTGAGGTCGAAACCAGGATTCGAGCAATCATGAACGCTTTTGCTGACTCGCTGATAGATAATGTTCCGGCCTCGTCTCCACCCGGAGATAATCCGTCTCCTCCAGCGACTGCAGCGCCGAGAGCGAAGAGACCCAGGCAAAAGGGAATTACAATTTCTTCCCCTAGAAGCGCTCCAACTTCCCCTCCAGCGAGGTCCCTTTCTGCCAAGGACAAAGGCAAAGGTCGCATGCCCAGTAGAGCGCGGAAGGAGCTTGCAGTCGAGACCTTCGTTCCATTCAACCAGGAGGAAGAAGAGGAGAGGCAGGAGCCAATAGAAGGAGATGTGGAAGAAGAAAGATCAAATGTGATACATGAGGAAGAATCAGGAGGTACCTCCATCGCGTTTCCCCTCTCATTATCGTATCTCTTTTGCAACTCGATCTTGAACCAATCGTTTCTTCGCAGATGATGATGATGATGAGACCATCGGTGGCCTTTTGGCCAAGAGAAAAAAGAGGGATGCTCATTCTGGCATTCCGGACGAACCCATAAGCGAGGACGTTCTTGCCGAGTCCAGGAAGACAGCCGCGGAAGTTGCTGAAAGGAGAAGGCAGCGAGAAGAGGAGGAGCTCGAGCGTGTGAGGCAGCGGAGCCTCGAAGAGCAACATGTTGACGACTTAGTGCGTCCAGCTGATGAGGAAGATGCGCTTCCCGAAGAGGTGGCTCCTCAAGTTGAGGAGGAGGATGCGGTTCCAGAAGAGGATGCAGCAGCTTTGGAGCAAGCCCAATCGGATTTTGAAGAAATCGCAGGCGGCAATAAAGGTGAGATTTTTAATCTCGCAGTAACTTATCGAGATGTTGTAGTGGTGCATTAAAGCATGGTGTGTCAAAAGCTGACATTCGCCGTTGGCTAGTAGGCAAGTGCGGTGAACCCTCAGGTAATCACTTGACCGATATGCGTGAACTAAGATTAGCAACTCAAAGCATAATCATGACTAGTTTCTTCGCGCCCCAGGTCACGCTCATTTTAAAGACATGCTTAATGAGGACACACTAATAGGGCATGGTTCCACGTCTTTAGTGTATGACGAAGATACTACAATCCCACCTTCGCGTGGAGGTGCTTGCTCTTAGCTTTAGCAAAGGTAGTAAGATAACGTACAATACAAGTTACCTCATGCTTCCGCATCTTGTATCGCAGGCAATGTTGATGAACCTGTGCTGGAGCAAAGGAGTCAACCTTCTGCGTCCTATGTCCCGGTTCCTAGTTCTCATACCGAGAAGCCCGTCGCAGCCGCTGAATATGCAGGAGAGCCTTTTGAGGACATCATCGAACTTTCTGATGATGCCGAAGCTGACACTGTGCTAATGGAGGAAGATGCCCATGCTGGCGCTGAGGAAGTAAGAACAAGTACTGTTGATGCTACCGCATCTGAAAGTGTCCCTCGCCAAGCAACTTCGGCTGCCACTATGCCTCCAGCGATGATTGAGTCGGCGACGCCACTTCCTGCGTGGAGCTTTTGGGGCTCGCAGGTCGGGGCTGCGATCGCAACTGGTGCGGCTTATACTCTTCCTTCTAACTATGACTATGAGGAGTTAGAGCTCGCAGCTGACAGGAGGGCTATGGAACGAGGACAGTCCTCAACCACTCCTGCCACACGCATTCCTTCTCTTCGTGAGATCCTTGAAAGAACTGGTAAGTCGTGGTTTGCTGTTTGCATCTCGCATTATTCATTTGCGAGTTTGATAGCATAACTTAGATTTGACATTGCTTTAGGTTTGAAGCAAGCCGATGTGGATTGGCTAGTTCGGATGCGCCTCACCTACCCCCAATCATTTGCGAGATCTCTGGAGATAGGGCCCTTTGACAGAAGGCTGTTTCTTACCGAGGCCATTTGGATTTTGGAGCAGCTGTCTGCGGCCACGCCTGCGACCATTTCTTCTCAGAGTGCCGAATTGCTTTTTGGCATGTGCCAAAATCTTCTGACTAAAGTTCAAGGCATACTGGGTTTCAAGTTTCTTATGAAAAGAGTTACCCTGATTCGCGCAGCCGTAACTTTGAAACTCGGCCACCAAAACCTCGCAGCTGAGAAGCAGAAGGTGGAGCAGCAAAAGCAAAAGGTTGAAGAGGCTCTGAAGCTTTATCATGAGATGAATGCCAAGTGCGAGCAATTGAAGCAAGAAGTGGATCAGGTAGAGAATCTGAGCCGTCAGTTCACCCTTCATGACTCCTTGATCAAGAATTTACTTTGACATTTGAATTTGAAAAGTAGCAAACAAATAGCTGGAACATTAATGTAATGCTGAAACATTAATGTAATGTTGCTAGGGTTTCTCCCCCCTTTTTTTAACAAAAGAATCGACGTGCCCGTTTTGCCCTTTCCGGGATTTGATGGAATATCTCTGTGCATATCTAATTATGACATCAGCAATTGATATTCTGCTTGATTTTCGCGCTAATTTCTCATAAGATAAGCACGCTTTTCTTGGGAAGTCCATCCGAATCATGACCATCCGTCATTAATTAGGATACGCAACTGAATCGTCGTAGCCTTTAGTAGGGTAATTGATCGTTACCGCTTTTCAAGGCGTAAGTGATTGACCTTACCCTCTTTTCGAATTCTGCTGACTCATCTTGGCAACTGAAGAGTCTCCACAAGGTCTATATAAACCCTGTCTTTGTCATTTGGGTTCTTCATCCCAAAAATGTGCTTTGCCGTGAGTCCTTACGACTGCTGGCTTCAACGCTTGTTTTAGTTGATTCATGGCAACTCCAAGTCATGAGACCTGAGTTTGCGCTTTGTGCTATAGAAATAGTTTCCAAGATCCGCTTTATGAGGCTTACTGATCTTTGTAACCTCTATAAAGAAGATGGAGATGATATCTCATGTGTGTTCGAAGAATTTTCTTCATCTATTATGTTTGCAGGTCATGTTTCCGGCCGCCTCCCGGTGAGGTGCAGCGCCGTAATGACCTTGCTACCGACTCGTAATGAACGGCGGGATTCTCCTCCAGCATCGCTGGAGGAGAACTTACTGCCCCCACATTCGTGAGCTCAGGGTGGCGAACCGTTGCGTTCGTTCCCGCGGACAAGGACCCCCTGTCATTCGGAGTTTCTGCTTGCATGTTGTACGCCGGAACCGGTGGTTCCTCAGGCGCATCTCATGGGGTACTGATCAGATAAGGGCCTTGTCAAATGCTGGGATCTTGAACGTATGGCTTCATGTGGCTCTTGTAGGACGTTCATTTTATAGCAAGACCCTACTTGCGACAGATCTTCAGCCGCAGATCTCGCATAGCCGGTGCTAGGACCGTTAGGTTCATCCTTTTCCAGTCAGGATTCCCGCGATGTGTAACTTCTCGCTTGTAAGTTACTTTTCGAATGCATTGTAAGCCATGTTGGCTGTGTAGTTAGATTTGAGCTTTTTCTCTTGTAAGCTGCTATCTAGACAGATAAATTGTAAGTCTTTTTGACTCATAATGATAAATGGCTTTTGTATTATCTGCTGTCTTGTTACAACAAAATACAATTTCGCATGCGTATCGGCATATTTCACCTTTTGCAGTGCTAGATGCACACTTTGTATCTTCTATCTGTTGCATGGATTCGCAAATATGTTCTTAGATCGTTCGAGATCGTGTTTTCGCAGTTGTGCCATCTTGGCAGATGGGCTTGTGATTCACTTTCAGATTCAAGTGCAGGTGCCATCTCATCAGATAGACCTTTGGAGATCACTTAAGATCATTTTGCATGATGTCGCTATCCCATTAGACAGACTTAAGGACGAATCTTAAATCGCATTTGTACAACGCTGCTATCACAGTAGATAGGCTTGAAGGACCATTTAAGATCACGTTCGCATATGTTGCTATCGTGGCAGATAGGCTTTTGGAAGATCAATTAAGATCATTTTTCCGCATGAGCTGCTATCGTGGCAGATAGGCTTAGAAGATCAATTAAGATCATTTTTCGCATGAGATGCTATCGTGGCAGATAGGCTTAGAAGGTCAATTAAGATCATTTTTCGCATGAGCTGCTATCGTGGCAGATAGGCTTAGAAGATCAATTAAGATCGCATTTGCATAGGCTGCTATCGTGACAGATAGGCTTAGAAGATCAATTAAGATCGCATTCACATAGGCTGCTATCGTGACAGATAGGCTTAGAAGATCAATTAAGATCATTTTTCGCATAGGTTGCTATCGTAGCAGATAGGCTTAGAGGATCAATTAAGATCGCATTCGCATAGGCTGCTATCGTGACAGATAGACTTAGAAGATCAATTAAGATCATTTTTCGCATAGGTTGCTATCGTAGCGGATAGGCTTAGAGGATCAATTAAGATCGCATTTCGCACAAGTTGCTATCGTGACAGATAGGCTTAAAAGATCAGTTAAGATCGTAATTCGCATAGATTGCTATTGTGGTGGATAGCCCCTTGTTAACAGTAATAACAAACTAAATGAAGAAACATTAACAGCTAGAAATATGAAGTTCTCATTTCGGAGAATCCTTTTATTATAGTGCTCTCATATGGGAGAGATGAGCTTACAATTCTCTCATATGGGAGAGAAGATTGTGTGAATCATATCCATACAAGACATGAGGCAACGTTATAATAAAACGCATAAAATGAGAGAAGTCAAGGATAGTACTTCTTAATCCAGCGCATGTTGACTGAACTTGCGGTTGAGGTCGTTCCATGCAACCTCCGTATGCTGCAGTAGCCACTGTCAAAGACTTCTGTGACTTCGAAGGGTCCTTCCCAATTGGCTGCGAACTTTGGGTGAGCCGCTTCTCGCATGCAATGGTCAGATGCGCGCAAGACCAAATCTCCAACTGCGAAATCTCTACGTTGGACTGTTTTGTTGTACGCACGAGCGATCCTTTCTTGATACCGCTTGTTGGTCCTTTTAGCTTGTTCTCGCTTTTCTTCCAACAAGACTAAGTCATGATCGCGTTGATTGTCATACAATGCGTTAAAGGCCAATCTTGCCGAATTAACCTTCACCTCCACAGGTACAACGGCCTCAGCTCCATAGCATAGGAGGAATGGTGAGACCCCCGTGGGTGTCCTTGGAGAAGTCCGGTAGGCCCACAGGGCTATGCTTAGAGAATCAGCCCACTTTTTGTGGTCATCTGCGACCATCTTACTCAAGATCCTCAACAGCGTCTTGTTGGTCGCTTCTGCTTGACCATTCACCTTCGGGTAGTAGGGAGTGGAGCATATCTGCCTGATGTTGTATTTTGCTAGCTTCGCAGCCACCTGGCGATTAACAAAAGGAGTACCATTATCTGAAAGGATGGTGTTGGGTATTCCGAACCTGCATATGATGTTTTCTTGGATGAAATGGACCACAGCTAGCGCATTTGCCGTCTTCAGTGGTACCGCCTCCACCCATTTGGTGAACAACTCAGTCGCGGTGAGAATAAAATGATTCCCATGTGAAGTTGGTCGGATGGGACCAATGAAATCCAACGCCCATGTGTGAAATGGCCATGGCGTTCCCAATGCATGTAGATCCACAGCAGGAGCGTGCACTAGGTTTCCTTTGAATTGACACTCCTGGCAGCGTCGTACTTTGGTGCGGCAATCGGCCTCCATCGTGGGCCAGAAATATCCAATTGAGAGGAGCTGCCTGCACAATTTCGCACCTCCTTGGTGTTCCACCTGATGAGAAAGGTCCATGACTTCTTGTGCTTCCCTGCCATCTAGACATCGCAGCAAGTTGCCCTCATGACCTCTTCGCCAAAGTAGGTTCTCTTGTACCACGTATCGGGATGCTTTCCTCTTCAACTTCTCAGCTTCTTTTCTCGATTCGGGTACGGCGCCCTGGGTGAGAAAATCGAAGAGTGGTTTTCTCCAATCCGCGTCATCGTCGGTTAGAGCGATGAGTAAGGAATCTTTGATCAGTGCACAACTCTCGCACTTTCCTTGTATTAGTGTTGCGGCTGTTGACATGTCTGGCCAGTGAATGCCATATCTCTGAGCCTTCCGATAGATTGACACCTCCTTTCTCCGCAAGCATGTTGGTGAATCTTCTCTAACAGCAGCTGTCCCTCTTGCTCAGAGACGCATCGCATGAGTATTCCACCAGGGCCCTTGTAGTAAAGGGTGTTGTCATGTATGCAATACCCCTTTGTGAGTGCCCAGCTCTCGCTGCTTGTGCCTTCTGCGATGGCTCGTAAGATTGCCTTTCTCCAGTCCGCATCGTCTATGTGTTCATCGTCGCGCGCGTCTTCTGTTAACGCCGACGATGTTCGCACTTCGATCGAGATTCTTGCGGGACATTTGTCCGTACTAACCTTAGATCCCAAGGTTGCCAAAGCGTCTGCGTGTCTGTTGTCCGCTCGGGGCTTGTGCTCGTATCGGACGTCGCAGAATTGCTGCACCAGCTTTTGTACCAAATTCCGGTAGGGAAGAAGGTTAATCTCCTTCAAATCGTACTCGCCCGAGGCTTGCTTGACGATCAACTTGGAGTCTCCCATGACCGTCAGATTGCTTACTTCCAAAGCTTTCGCTGCACGAAGTCCCGCTATGAGAGCTTCATATTCCGCTTCGTTATTAGTAACTGCGAATTCAAGTTTGGCGGACATATGTATGACCTCTCCATCTGGTTTGGTCAAGACTATCCCAATGCCTCCACATTTCCTTGTTGACGACCCGTCGAAATGGAGCGTCCAATAGGGTACATCGATTGCATAGATTTCAGGTCCCTCGAGTTCTTCTTCGATCACGGACTCATGACTGTTGTCGGGGAACTGCGCCAACAAATCCGCTACCGCCTGCGACTTAATCGCCCGCGGCCGAACGCATGTGATATCAAACTGGGAAATGGTCATATACCATTTTGCCAATCTTCCTCCAGGAGTAGTGTGAGTTAGCAGATATCATATGGGATCACTTTTTGTAACCACCACCACTTTGTGCGACGCAAAATAGTGTCTCAACTTCTCTATTATGAAGAATAAGGCAAGGCAATGACGCTCAATGTCTGTGTACCTTGATTTTGCGGGCTGCACAATGCGAGAGATGTAGTAGATGGGCCTTTCCTGACCTTCGTACTCCTGAGCCAAAAGTGCTCCTATGGATTTCCTGGTTGACGTCAGATACAGTAAAAGCGGTGATCCCAACTGAGGTGCGATCATTATTTTTGAAGACGTCAGCAATTCTTTCAGCTTCCCGAACGCAGCTTCGTGCTCCGGGGTCCAGTTGTATGCGGCATCTTTTTTGAGAAGATTACTGAAGCAGAAAGTAATCTCGGCAATCGCTGGGATGAATCTTCGCAGATATGATAGTTTCCCCAAGAATGTCTTCAAGGCACTCTTGTCGTGCGGCGGGGTCATGCTGATGATGGCTGAAACCTTCGCAGGGTTAGGCTCGATTCCTTGGCGATGTACCACGCATCCCAAGAATTTCCCTGATGTTACCCCGAATGCGCATTTCATAGGGTTCATCTTCAGCTGAAAGCGTCTGCATCTGTTGAACACCTTCCGCAAATCTGCCATGTGATCTGCCTCTTGCTTGGATTTAACCACGAGGTCATCCACATAAAACTCCACTTCTTTGTGCATCATGTCGTGGAATAGGGCCATCATGTCCCACTGGTAGGTTGCACCTGCGTTTTTGAGACCGAAGGGCATCACCGTGTAGTTGAACACTCCCACTAGGGTGATGAATGCAGTTTTCCGTGCATCTTCAGGGTCCATCTTGATCTGGTTGTACCGCTGAAGCCGTCCATGAAACTGAACATGCGATGACCCGCTGTCGAATCGATAAGCAAATCGATGTTGGGGAGCGGAAAATCGTCCATGGGGCAGAAGCGATTGAGATCTCGGAAGTCCACGCAGATGCGAAGCTGTCCGTTCTTCTTTACCACTGGGACAATATTGGCCAGCCATGTGGGATGGTGATTCGGTTCTATGAATCTGGCGTCCAAGAGTTTGACAATCTCCTGTTTGATCTTCACGTAAGCTCCGGCCTGAAGCTTCTTGTGCTCTGCTTTATCGGCTTAGAACCCGGGATGATGTCTAAACGATGCATAGTGATGCTTGTGTCCAGTCCGGGCATCTCATCATACTCCCATGCGAACACGTCTTTGTACTCAGTCAGGAGCTGCAGTAATCCTTGCTCCTCCTCGCTTGTGAGGTCCGCACTTAGAAAGACTGGCCTCTTCTTTCCCTCGTTCGGGCTGAGGAACACTTCCTTTAGCTCTTGCTTCTGTGGTCTGGGTCTGTCTTCCATGCATTCGGGTGCTTCTTTGAGCTTCTCATCTGGAGTGCTCTGCATTGGCTTTTCTGTTACCGCAATCTGCTCGATTTGGTTGATTTGCCCAGGGATATCCCCATGCCCGCGTGAGGACATCCCCGCGCACCTTCATATGCGATAGCACTTCTTCCCGTTGGCGTAGAAACTCTCTATCTCTTTGCCTTTAGGGTCATGCTTTGCTATTCTCTTCAGAGTATATACGTTCTTTCGTTGGTAAGCGATTCGCGGCGCCCCTTCGCGTGTGGGCGGCTTTTCCTTGGCATCCTCCCTTGTCACCATCACTCCCGCAGGTGACTGATCCTTGATATCTTCCCATAGGGGTAAAGGAGTAGGGTTGAACGGCCCCGGTGTTTGCTCGTCCGCCATCTCGGTGAACCACACCGCCTCGCTGAGATGTGCTTCATCCATGTTGAATGGATTCGTTGAAGCCGGTATCTCGACTATTCTGTCGTTCCAGATAGCTTTCATGACTTGGTGGGCTGTTGAAGGGACCGCGTCAAAGCGATGAATCCAGGCTCGTCCTATGATCATGCGATACGTAGTGTTCGCATCTATGACATAGAACTTCGCTGAGCACTTGATTTTGCCGATCTGAACGCCCAGGCGGATCCATCCAATCGTCATTCTAGAGTCGCTTCCAAATCCCATCAGCGGAGATGGACACCTGACAATCTTGTTCTCGGGGATCCCTGCTAGCTTCAGTGTGTGGAGCGAAACGACGTTGACCGCTGCTCCTCCATCGACGAATGCTTTTTTGAACTCGACGCCATTGATGATGGCTGTCACATACAGAGGCCTCTGGTGGGTCGCATCTGTCTTTTTGTCGCTGGCAGAAAAGGTCATAATCTTTTCTGTAGAGCGAGACGCCCTGATGACTTTCCCGTTGGAGACTACAAGATCCTCCTCGTAGTCCTCTGCTATCCTCAAGATTGCTTTCGTCATTTCTGTCCGGCACTTCTCGGAGAAGTTCATCTCGTCGAAGAATCTGCTAAAGCCGTGCGACCCCTTCATCCGGTCGGCACGTTCGTCCTCTGTGTCTACGCTGTAGTCCTCATCATCATGGACTTCGGCAATGATGGGCAGACCATCCTCTGCGACCTCTTCCAGGTCCACAATCGAGATCATGGCGACCTCTTTGCCTTTTGAGTCTTGCTCCGCATGGGCGGGAAGTGGATTGTTGCGCACATCCTTACTGTGATCGCTGACGATCAGCTCGCCGTTCTTCATCTTCTGGTTGAATACAATCCTGAGCTTCTTACATTCCGCTTTGGGATGCATGACCTTGCCGTGGTACTCGCACCACTTCGGGTCCCTCACCATCTCCTTGGAGGGTGCCTTCTCGAGCGGCGGTAGGACACCGTCCTTGTGCCATTGCCTGCAGAGGTCGCTTGCCTCTTCCACCGAACATGGAAGAGGTGGTACGTCGAAGTTCACAATCTTCGCCTGCTTCTGGGGTGAAACTGTATTGACCTCAGCTTCGCGTCCCCTCTTGTAACTGAACCTCCCAATTTTGTAGGTAGTACCGCTCGAGGATCGTTCCGGAGCGTTTTTCTTCTTCTGCCTCTCAACTATAGGCTCGATGTTCTTCTTGCATTCGATTAGCTTTGAAAACGTGGGTGTTTGCAGGTTGATGAGCATACCTTTGTATTCGTCTCGCATGCACTGCAAGCATATCTCTACAAGCCGACTTTCGGGTATCGGATCTTTGCATTCCAAGGACTTCGCCCTGAACTTCTTGATGAAGGTTATCCCGTCCTCCTCGCGCTTCTGATACATCCGCGAGAGGTGGATCATTGTCACCTTTTCTTCCATCTGGAAGAACTTGGTATAGAACTTCTGGACCATGTCGTCCCAAGTCTTCACGGACCCAGCCTCCAGGGTTCTGTACCACTTGTACGCTACGTTCCCAAGGATTTTGGGAATTCTCGCATCAGCAGCTTGGGATCAGCTCCGTATGGCCCCATGACATCGATGAAACGCATGACATGCTCATGAGCGTTTCCATTGACATCCTCGAACTTGTCCCATTTAGGAGTCTTATACCCCACCGGGTTAGGCATGAGATATATCTCCCGCGGGATGGGCGGATCGTTATCTAGCTTCGGGATGATGGTATCCGCGAATGATTGGTGAGCCAGAATAGTGTCCATGCGCTTCTGCAGAGACGTCATACATTCTGGGATGCTTCCCTCGGTAACAGGAGGAGGGGTTACCGCAGGCGGAGGCGACACGTATGCCGCCGGAGGGTTGGGGACATATTGGTCGTTCGCATTGCCCCAGATTGCCGTTGGAGGAGGCAAGGGATACTGCGAAGCCGGGTTAGATACCAAAGCCGGAGGCTGAGGAGTATGAGCGGTGAGAGGCAACATTTGAGCTGTTGACCCCTGAATTGAAGGTAGCTGCGCGGTCGCCGGTGGAGTCTGCAGATTAGGGTTGGGAGGTGTGGTTGACTCTCCCGGTGCTGAAACGGTAGGGGCTCCTCCTCCCGGAGAGACGGCGGCGGCTTGCGCAGGGTTTGGTGCAAGGGTCTCCAAGACAGCCATGATCCGTTCTAGCTGCGCAGATTGAGCTTTGAGGGCTTTCGCCTGACCTTGGATGGTGGCGTCCAAGGATTCTAACGTCGGTGCCTCACCGGGGGTCGTAGGAGTGCGGCGGGCCTCCTCTCCCGAGGCGGTCTCGGTGGAAGGCGATCTGTTGCTGACATCATCTTCCAGAGACATGGTTGCTTTTGTTGGTAAGTTCACGTCAGGTTCACCAAAATGTGCACAAGAGATTCCGGCGGGGAGACCTCCGTGTACACCGTAAGTAGAGGATCAGAGATAGCACAGGAAGAGTTGGGTTGTGTGTAGGGAGAGAGTAAGGCAGTAGTAATGTCTGAGAGAGAGAGACAGAGGTTTGGCAGAGCTTCCGCGTATGGCTAGTGTGTTCTCCTTTGTATGGAAAGTTTAACGTCCTATATATAACGGAGAATGTGACCGTTGCAGTGTGGTTAATGCGCCCATCAATGGCGGCTTAATTAGCTTAACCACAACGGCACGTTCGTCCGCGTATATAGGGATCGTTACAGCACGTTATGCGCGAATACCGGAACCGTTATGGGGTTGACCGGGTTTGACCGGATTGACCGGGTTTATGGAGCTCGTGCCATAAATCTCTCAAAAGCAGTTACTAAAGGTCGCTTGCGGGTCTGGATCGCACGCGACAGGACTTACTCTAGCCTCCAAACCACTAAGTCCCTACAAATCCCGTGCAGTGGTATGCGAGGGCTCTGTCTCGCAGCCCCCACATGGATCAGCTCGGCTGGCGATCCAGTGTGTGTGGAGCACAATATGGTGTGCTGGATGGTTGCCACGTGGCCAAGATCTGCTAGCTCAGAAAGCACTATCTACAACAACCAACCACTAGGTTAAGTGATGTTTAAGATAATTAAAAGATACACAGATTACAAAATAAGTGAAGAACACAGTAGAAGAAATAAGCTAGTAAAGCATGGATGTGTTCTTCTCAAAACTGGATTGATTTGATCTTCTGAAATCTGGATTGAAGCTTGAATCCTTGTGTGTGTTTGAATGAATGATCTCCCACGAATTTGTCACACCTTTCTGAGTATTCTGCAAGCCTCTCTCTATCAAAATTCAAACCAGTATCTTTGATCCACAGCTGCAACTGATTGAGAGATTTTGGGATCTCAGTTCCTACAAATCCTCCTTCTTTTTTCAACTGAAATTCAAACAGCTCTAAGTGGATATCCGTTGGAGTTTGTTGAGATTGCTCTTGCACGTTTAACAAACCTGCAACAACATTAAAACACAGCAACAATAAAATCCAGAAAGATAACAGTGCTATGGCTGTTTGGTTATCCAGTTTCTGATAAAACTGGTTAAAAGATAAGAACAGTAATCTGTTTAACTTCTGAAACATATAATTCATGAAAAACAAGTTTAAGACTCTTAGAAGTCAATAAGTAATCACAATAATAAGAATCACAACCTGCAAGAAAGAATCAACTGAGTTCTGTAAGACTGTCAGCAGCTCAAGGCATATCTTAAGGCCTTGAAGCTCTGAACCTGCTTCAAAGATATTCAAAGTTAAACCCAGAAAACTTTGATTCTCCCTGTTCTGATCATCTGCAATTGTGTAAGATATGTGGATAATGTAAAATATGAGTATATGCAACAGATCTTTGATCTGTATAATCAGATATACAATCTGCAATACAAAACTGTTAGAACATTCAGCAGGATAAGAACAACTCTTAAGGCTTTGAAACTCTGTCAGTTTTCTCAAGGCCTTGGAGTATCTGAAATGCTTAGCTGCTTATGTCTTTGTCTTTCATCACTCAAACCAATTACCATCCAAAACACATTCAAGGGTCTTTGAATCAACAGCAAAACATCCTCAAAACATAAACCCAAGGTTCTCCATAGAATCCTAGGTATGAGTTTAGCTACTCATCATGAAAGTGTTCATAGCAAAATATTCCATGCAAGATAGAGAAAGGAAGAAAAGTGGATCAAACGCTAAGAATATGATAAACGCTTTGATCTGGGCTTGTCTCCTTGCTTCTTGATGTTTCTCCTAGCTCTCCTTGATGTTCTTGGCTCTCAATAGACTCCTCTTTTACCTATTTCCGTCCCCTAGCTGCTTAGGTCGAAGTGAGGAAGCTAAATTCTTCAAACATTACATTTTAGCCCCAATATTCTGCACATGTCTTGCGGCCATTTTGTGCGAAATAGAGCATTGAGCATTTCGCACGAAATCATCAGGGCTTCATGTTCTTGAATCTTCAACTTCATGGTTCCAAGCCTCTTTCTTTGTCCTTCCTTGCTTCCGAATCTCACGTTCTTGATTCCAATCGCTCCATAAGCCCTGTTTCTGGTCAAAGACAACAAACAACTATACCAAACGATCAAATCCGACAAATATATCATAAATCAACACATAAAACGTGCCCAGACCAGAATTGAGTATATGAAGGAAAACAGTGATAATCATGCATAACTCATCAACAATAAGCTTCAAAACACTCCCAAAACCTATGAATCATGTGGTACATGTTAGAGAAATATAGCTCCTAAAATTCGCTATCAAATTCCCCCACACTACTCTTTGCTCGTCCCGAGCAACGATGACGCTCAAAAACTCCCACACTTGAGACATTTCATACATACCAATCAACAAATTCATACCCCCACCGTTTTGCATACTTTCCACTAGCCAACACGACTCACGACTCAATACACAAAGACACGACTATGCAAACTACATGATATATACAATGCAACTCAAGTATGTACAGTGCAACAAGGGAGAGAATATTTTTTTTCTATTTAGTTAGAGATTGGGCAACCTCTCTAAGCTAAACCGAAAGTTATCAAATCCTCACTAGCTCATTTTAAAATTTCACAACCCGTAGCAAGAAATATGATATGATCATCCGACGCACAAACTCACTACGGCGTCCCCAAACATCTACCATGTAATACCAAGATACGGTACGTCTTTTGACTCAAAGCGTCTAGGCATCCTAAGCTCGTAAGTGATCTTTTTTTGCCAAGTCATTTGAGGTTTTCAGACCCTCTTATCCGTTATTGCTTTGAATGCAAATTATCCCATTAACGGGAGACACAACTCCTTTGTGATACGGCTTGACTTTAGTTTCCCTCTTAAGCTCTACGATGGATTGAATCCAAATTTTCCGCGCAAACGAAAGCACAATAGGTTGTTTCACCTTTAAATCTCAAAAAAAAATTCATTTTCATTTTCCTTTATTCATTCTCCTCTATTTTACAATCGTGCAATAGAGCTCAAGACTGTGGGCTTTTTAGGATTTTCTCTTAGAACCACCTTAAGGGATGGTGGTGTACGCTCCCCAACTTCACTTAGGCTAGAGACTTGTACCACATTGAACCAACTCTACACTAAGGTCCACCCCAAATTCTAAGAGTCCACAAGTTTCCACGCGAAACGGAATAATCAATCACTTGGAGACGCAATTCTCTTAGCATAATAAAGGAGTCTAAAGTATGCTCGTAATCTACCTTCACCTTTCCTTAGATACCCGGGACATCCCTTCGTGAGACTTGTGCACAAGGTACTAGAATTAAAGTCTCCATACCACGGTGCTTCCTACTCTCATGAGCTCTTTCACTGGATTCTCTTCGGTTTCTAGGTCCTAAGTTGCCCTTTTCTCAAATTTTCAATTTTTAGGATTTAATTTTTTTTTCTTTTGTTTTCATTTTTTCCTAACTCTATATGCATTTTATGCCAACTCGATTAACAAACAAATATGGGTAGGTGGACTCAATAACTAAATTCCAAACAATATATACAATACAATAAATAAACGTGCACATGCAAACCTATGGACTGACATCTACATGCAAACTCGACTCACTAAACTACATGTGACATGGCAATACAATGGCTAACTAGCGGATAGCTAAAAATCCCCCCACATTTAAGCGCTTCGTTGTCCTCAACGAAAGATAAAATGAATTCAAGAGGACTCGGTTGCCTAAGCGCAGGGCCGGCGGGTCTAGTCGGGCTGGGTCTCCTCGTCCTCCTCGACACAGATATCCGGACTCGACTCTGGGTACACATCGGACTGGTAGTAGAACCGTCTGCCGTAGACATAATGATATAGAAAATGAAAACTATTGCACGTGAGGTCTAGAGTGAGTTAAGCAAGTGCTCTATCGACTCAATTTGGCAGCTAGCGCGCAATCTTCACAAGTTACTTAAGGCCTTCGCGAGACACACATCACAAGTATAAAACGCAAAAATTTAAACCCTAGAAATTTCCTAAACAAGAATTAAAGCGAGAGAAAGAGAGGTACCTACGGTCCCGGAGTATCGTTCTTACGGGACCGGTTTCGCGAAAATCGGTCAAGAAATGACCGAATCGGTCGAATAATTTTCCAAAACCTTGAGCGACATGAGGTGAGTGTACCTCCTTGTTCTCCTCGGTGTCCCGGTCAAAAGTATCTTCTTGAGCTTTGGCCGAATCCAACTCCAAAGCAACGAATCGGAGAATTTCGTGTTCCTGAAGCTCTTCCTATTCACTTTCCCCCACACTCAAACTAATCACTATCTCTCAAACTCCCAATAATTAATCTTGTAGACGAGATTTCATGGAGCACCCAACAAGAAATTTTGGATTCGGACGAGTTTTAAAATTTGGGTGGTTTGTGTTCTTGAGTTTGAGAGAGAAAGAAGATGAAGATGGAGTGTTTTGATCCGTATGAGGGCTTGGGAAGACTCCTTGGCCAGTTTTTGGTATAAATACCCCCCCCCCAAATTGACCAAAATGCCCTCAATAAGTGACCAGCCTGAAGATATTTCGTGCGAAATGCATTTTGCAAGAATTTTTTTTCAAAAACCAAAACATGAGGCTATTTTCATTTCGCACGAAATGAAGTCCAAAAAAAATTCTGAGTCTTTGCCATTTCGTGCGAAATGGTTTGGATTCTCGTGCCCTTTTTGCTCCAATTTCTTCGCTTGGCCTCTGTTTTCCTCGATTCTCACAACAATGAACTCTATTAACAGTGGGGAGTCCATTTTGACTGAAAAAATCCCAAAATTCAGGGAATTTCCCATTTCCTCTCGTTCTTGCTCTCGTGTGCATGAATCTCGCCACTTAAGCTCGTAAACCGCAACTTCTGCTCCGGATTCCGATGCGTGGAACCACGATTCAACAACTTGCCGCCATGATCTTCAAAACTAGGTAATTACTCCTCAACCTCGAGTAATTTCTCTGTATAGCACAATTTCCTCCAAAATAGCTATTTGTTCCTCGGTTTGCGTTTAACCTCGTGCACATGCATCAAGAAGGGGAAACTGGAGTGGTCTTCGGTACCGGTGTCCTGCACACTCGTAGAAATATTAAAACCACTCTCTCACACCCCTCAAAATCATGTATGGATATCAAAATAGAATACGAAAAATAACTAACTAACTACATACATTGGGTTGTCTCCCAATCAGCGCTTGTAATTTAAGATCGACTGCCTGACCCAGTTACCACTTTGCCCCTAGAAAAGAAACATGGGTCTACGTGCCACCTCTTCCAGCTTCCTCTGTTGGATCCTAAACACAACTCTATGAACTCGGGATTTTGAATATGGTGGCTCAGCACTAACCACCTCTAAACTCTCGTGCACTGACTACACTATCACTGGCAACTGTGTCTTCTCTTCAGACTGCTATGGGGTCGTCTTGGAAACCCGAAAAGTTTCCCACGCATCATTGATCCCCATGATAAACTCAATGTTCTCAACATCGATGAGAGTCCGAACGGTAGCCAAAAAGGGCCTACCTAGGATGATCGGAACATCGCCCACATGCATCTCCAAGATAACAAAATCGGCATGGATAATAGAGTTACCTACCTTCAAGGGCACATCCTACACCACTCCATAAGCTTTCTTGCAAGACTTATCAGAAAACGGTAAAATGAGCTTGCACCTCCAGCTTACGAAAAACTGATAGTTGCATTAAATTGACACTAGCCCCCAAATCACATAGGGCATGTCCCGTGTAAGCTCCTCCCAGGTTATCTTCTATCACAAATCTTCCCGGATCGTTCTGTTTCTTAGGAAAACCATGCAACGCACATGAGCTCACCTGCTCACTTAAGTCCACTGTCTGAAAATCTGGCACCGCCCTTTTTCCTAAAATTGCATATGTCATATATTTGGCATATTTAGGCATCATCTTGACTGCCACAATTAACGGCACATTTATATGCAGTTTTGAGAAAATGCAAAAGAAACGCTTGTACTCTTCGGAGTCATCTTTCTTCCTTCTAGATTACAAAGGATAAGGAAGATCCTTAGATAAAGAAGGTGGTGGTGGTGGTGTTACCTCATCAGTGTTTGGAGTCACGCCCTTTGATTGGGGGATCATGACATGGGTCTTATCAGAGACCTCATTGTCCCTAGCCTTCGAGGCTTCGGCTCTGGCGTGGCTCGGATATGGGGGATCATCATGAACGATCCCACTACAAGTAGTAACAACATTAAATGTTGGAATAGATTATATTTATGAACATTACTTTTGGCTAGAATATTACTTGTATTATTTATGGAGATATTTAATATAATGAAGTCCTTAGATTGCGAATATGTTGTTTATATTAAATATTCCTAGTCGATTATACTGATTAACAGGACGATCAACTATAGACTAGTATGGGATTGGATTGATATGGAGATATCAAGATCCAACACATGGGTATGCATTAGGAGTAATGGCATACTGGATTGACCCATAACGATAAGGCTACATACAGGTTATGTAAAGTCACATGCACTTCTCGTAGTGACAACGGTATTGTCATCCTTAGACTTGAAGTCACTACATGCTATAGTTGTGGATTATTGTATTCTGACATCGTCAAACGTTACACCGTAACTGGGTAGCAATAAAGGCGTTTGTCGGATACAATAAAGAAGCAAGCTTAGAGATGGTAGTGGCGTACGAGAAAAAGTCGGGTTAAAATTTTTCCGGTCACGGTAATTATTTTTTATTATTTTTTTATTGAAAAAATGCCCGAAAAATGGAGAAAAATCCAAAAAAGGGTGGAAAAAATGGGAAATTGTCTCCAACAATATAGAATTTGTCCCTCCCACATAACGGTAGTAGATATCCACAGCCACTCGAGGGATGGTGCTCATGAAATGTCTGGCCAGACTCAGATAAATCAGTATGGGATATTGATGTTATTTCCTTGAATGAGACTATTCCCAGGATCGAGAAACTATGAATTGGATGTACGAGTGTGGCTTGTATGTCGCATGTCCAATCCGGATATAGAGACAAAGGGATGAGACAATACTTGCACAAGGTATGTTGGATGACTATTTATATTATTTGGGTAGCATGGATGTCTTGCTAGAGGCCGCTCCATGTTAGTAAATTGTTACTACCAACTAAGTAGAAACCTATGGGGTCACACTCCCTATGGATTAGACCGGACTAGGGAAGTAATTAAAATAATTAATTAATAAGAAGGATCAATACGCAATAGCTTGCAAACTTAGTAGGACTAATTTTCAAGATGGACTAATCCGTACATGAGTAGGATTAGGATTGGGGCTTTTATGTAGTCAATAAAGAGTTATTGGACTATATAAAGGCACTCCTAGCTTCCTTCTCACATAACTAATGCTCGTAACATATTGAATGGGAGAGAGAAGCAAGGATATAGAGAGAGCAACAGAGAGGGCGAACCCCCCTTTGTAGCCCCTACCGGTCGGCCGAAGAAGGAAGGTCGCCCTTTCCTTTGCCTCGTTTTGCGTAACTTTTGATCTTATTCCTCTTCCTCCTTCAATCCCTGCTAGCACAGAAGGTTTGAAGGATCCAGATTCAAATCCTAAGAGTGGACTATCCATAGAGTTCTGAACACAATTTCATGTGAGAAGTCATCAAAGGAGATCCTAAAGGTATTTGATACTAATCCCTTACTATTGTTCTTTAGTCTCTTCATGTGATCCTTGGAGGGTCTTGATTGGATGATTTATTGTTTATTCCGCTGCGTTTCCATGATCAAAACCCTACAGTGGTATCGGAGCCACAGGTCGTAGAGCATAACGTAGTTTATGTGTTACGATTTATGTAGTTTTACACTTTAAATTGTTGTTTATCGCGTAAAACGGACAAATCAAGCATATTGATGAAATTTTTTAATAATACAACCAAATAAGATCTAATATTACATAGGATGTTAGGATTAGTGAATTTGAACCACATTGGATGTGAATTTTTTGGATCTTGGTGGCTAGGGTTTGGGCACATGCTTGGAAAAGGGGTTTTTTAAACATGGAAACAACTAATCATGGGCAACAAGGCAAGGAGTTTTTTTTGGAAACAACTCCATAAGGAGGTTCGGCCCCCTAAAGGGACCACCCCCCTTGCCTTACTGCCCAAGCTAGGGCACGGCCAAGGGCTCGGGCCGGCCTAGCGTGCGGCTTGAGCGCGCGTGGGCCCGGCCGACCGGCCCAAGGTCGTGCCTTGGTCGTTTAGAGTTTCTTCTAAAGCCATGGGAAACCCTATCGGACTGTTTTTGTTTAACTATATCACATCCAAAAACAATTATAAATTGACCAAATGCGTTAAAATTGGATTTTATCTGTTTATGTGCTTTTGGCATGGTGATTGGATATGGCCTTAGGTTGTGATTTGTTGTGGATGTTTAATTTTGTGGTTTGTTTACAACCAACGAGCTGATCAATTTTATGTAATAATTATTTAGGGTTTACGGCCTGCGAGCCGGTGTATTTTTTTCAACATGTGAGATTTATTTATTTAGTTTAGATGCTAGCTAGTACTAAATATAATAGATAGCCAAGATTGAAGAAATAGAACCCAAAGAATGAAAGGAGCCACAACATGGAGCATGAAGCATTCCACAAGGGTATTTGTGAGTTTGCCCAACTCAAAATAATTAGATCAGTTGATATGGATCAACAAAACAAATTAAAATTGAAAGAAAAATCCCTCAATTAAAATATTGCGTTTTTGCCTTCTCTTTATTCAAACACTCATCATAGTCATAATATCTCAAACTCGTGCGTGCCAAAGCAGGGTGAATAGATTCATTACGATATGGTGCGATGGCACAAACTAGTAATGTGCAACTATTTGAGTAAGAGGTTAAACGCAGCTGGGTGATTTTAATGAGATTAAAAGCCTTGAGGTAATCAATTGGGATTATCCATGGTTTGGATAAATAATGAGTTATTTGCCCAATTTAACCAAGAGTTGCATGGGTTGCAATTGGAATTGTTCCTACCTAAACAGCGAAATTTGGGTGACTTGCCAAAGCAAGCTCAAAAGAAGTGAAATATGGGTCTTGGACCACTAGAAAATATAATGATATTTTCCGCATTAATATGGAGGGTTATTAATCCGAGAAAAATAGTGGGGGCTATGTTTAATAATCTATCCATTATTAAATATACAGTCATTTGTTCACAAAATACTAAAACTTGTATAATTCGCATTTTGTAGAATTCCAATGGCAAACAACTCATCGAGTTCATCACATTCCCTACGAGTTGTCCTTGAGAAGGACAAGATTTCTAGAACCAACTTTCTAGATTCGTACAGAAACTTTAGAATCGTTCTCAAGAAAGAGAAGAATTTGTACGCTCTGGAGGAGGAAGTTCCTGAGGGTCCGGGAAACAATACTCCTGCAGCCTTAAAGGCGCATCCAAAACGTGTAGACGCCAATGATGCGGCCTACCTTGTTCTTTGTACTTTGAGCCCTGAACTTCAGAATCAACATGAGAACATGAGTGTGGTCGATATGATCGAACACTTGAAGCAGCTCTTCCAAGAGCAGGAAAGGGTTGAGAGGTATGAAGTTTCCAAGGCATTGTTGAAATGTCATCTGTCAGAGGTAAACCTTATGGGACCTCATGTACTACGTATGATCGGGTACTTTGAGAATCTCGCACGTCTGGGGTTTCCATTCGTCGATAAGCTGGCCGCTGATCTCATTCTACAATCGTTGCCTGAGAGTTATGGACAGTTCATTATGAACTATAACATGAATGAGATCGTGAAAAATCTGCAGTAATTACTCAATATGTTGAGGACAGCTGAACAAAGCGTCAACAAGGGAAAGGGCAAGGCCATAATGATGGTGCAAAAGGGAAGGGAAAAACCTCTTCTTCCAAAAGTAAAGGCAAGGCAGTTTCCAAATCCAAAGAACCTGCCCTTAAACCCGTTGGTGGCGTGGCCAAGGGTGATTGTCACTTTTGTAGTCAGTCCGAACATTGGAAGAGGAACTGCCCAAGGTATCTAGAGGATAAAAGACTTGGAATAGTGATTCCACCACCACCAGGTATTTTTGTTATAGATGTCAATTTCACAATCTCTTCATCTTGGGGATTGGATACTGGATGTGGATCTCACATGTGTCGAAATGTGCATGATCTAAAGAGAAGAAGAATATTGGATAAAGGGAGATAGACATGGGCGTTGGGAATGGAGCAAAGGTTGATGCATTGGCCGTAGGCGTGCTCGAGATATCTCTGCCTTCAGGATTAGTTTTAGAATTAAATAATTGCAATGTTGTGCCTGCTATGAGCAGAAACATAATTTCTATTTCTTGTTTGGACAAGGAAGGTTTTACTATTTCAATAAAGGACAATTGTTGCTCCATTTATTTTGATAGTTTTCACTATTGTAGTGCGCAATTATTTAATGGATTATACATCTTTGATCTAAGAAATCCTGTCAATAACATAAATACCAAGAGGGTTAAAATAAATTATTTAAATCCTGCTTATCTATGGCACTATCATTTAGGCCATATAAACGAGAAACGTGTATCTAGACTCCGTAAGGATGGGTTTCTAGACTCATTTGATTTATGAGACATATGAGGCTTGTTTATTGGGAAAAATGACAGTCCCCTTTAAATAAGAAAGGTGAAAGGACTAGAGAGTAATTGGTACTCATACATACTGATGTGTGTGGACCATTTGCCACGCCTGCCAGGGGTGGTTATGTCTACTTCATTACATTTACTGTTGGACATGGTTCGATCTATGATGTGTCAAACTGATCTTCCAATATCCATTTGGGGATACGCTCTATTGTGTGCAGCTTTTACCATTAACGGTGTTCCATCTAAATCGGTCATGAAGACACCATATGAGATGTGGAGTGGGAGGCGTCCCACAGTGTCGTTTATGAAAATTTGGGGTTGCAATGTCTTTGTAAAACGTTTACAATCAGACAAGCTCGAGCCTAAGTCGGATAAGTGTAATTTTTGGGATACCCTAAGGAAACTAGAGGGTATTATTTCTACAATCCAATTGAGGACAAAGTGTTTGTTACTCGGCCAGGCGTGTTTCTAGAAAGAGAATTTGTCTCTAAAGAAGCAAGTGGGAGGATTGTAGAACTTGAAGAAATTCAAGAACCACAATATACTGATCCTACTATGTAACATGAACATGAACCGCAAAGTGTTGTGGAGGAGCATGTACAGGTAACACAAGAGCTTCTTAGGTTGAGTAGAGTGCGCCAGGAGCCAGAGAGGTATGGACTTCTCGTGACTGAGTCTGGCGACACGTTGCTCATAGATGATGAGCCTACTACCTACGGAGAGGCATGAGAGGGCCTGACACTCAGAAGTAACGAAAATCCATGGAATCCATGTATACCAACAAAGTACGAACTTTGGTGGAACCACCCCCAGGGGGCGTGGCCCATAGGGTGCAAGTGGGTCTTCAAGAAGAATACCGACATGGATGGTAATGTGATTACCTAAAATGGCCGATTGGTGGCAAAAGGATTCAGGCAGATTCATGGTATTGACTATGATGAAACCTTTTCACTAGTCGCATTGACCAAATCCATCTGAATCCTACTTGCTGTTGCAGCTTACTATGACTACGAGATTTGACAGATGGAAGTCAAAATAGCGTTTCTGTATGAAAACCTCCTTGAGGATTTGTATATGACACAACCTAGCGGTTTTGTATATCTAGAGCATGCGAATAAAGTCTGTAAGCTACAACGATCCATTTATGGATTAAACCAAGCTTCTAGGAGTTGGAATCGACGTTTTGATGAAGCGGTCAAAGAAGTTTGACTTCATCAAGAACGAAGATGAGTCTTGTGTCTACAAGAAGGTTAGTGGGAGCTCTTTTGCTTTTCTGGTCTTGTATGTGGATTTCATACTACTCATTGGAAATAATATTCCAATGCTGCAATATGTGAAAGATTGGCTAGGAAAATGTTTCTCAATGAAGGACTTAGGGGAAGCAGCTTATATACTTAGTATCAAGATTTATAGGGATAGATTGAGGAAGCTGCTAGGCCTAAGTTAGAGTACATATATAGACAAGGTGTTGAATCGGTTCAACATGCAAGATTTCAAGAAGGGATTCTTGCCCATGTCGCATGGAATCACCCTTTCGAAGAGTGATTGTCCTTCCAATGAGATTGAGAAGGAACGCATGAGTAGGATACCCTATAGCTCGACCATAGGATCCATCATGTACGCCATGTTATGTACTAGACCAGATGTGTCATATTCATTAAGAATGAAAATCAGATACCAATCTAATCCAGGTGAGAGTCACTGGATAGAAGTTAAGAACATCCTAAAGTAATTGAGAAGAATTAAGGATGCTTTCTTGATTTATGGAGGGGAGGAAGAGTTTCATGTAAGGGGTTACACGGATGCAAGCTTCCAAAGCGACATAGATGATTTCAAATCGCAGTCGGGATTTGTGTATTGCCTGAGTGGAAGAGCCGTAAGCTGGAAGAGTTCCAAGCAAGAGACGGTTGCTGATTCTACAACTGAGGCTGAGTACATTTGTAATACCCCGTCTGATTAGTGAGGGTAAAATAGTCATTTGAGCAGTTAAACAATAATTTGGTTGTGAAAAACAAAGTTGGATAATTATTGTGCTTTTATCGTTAAGAAAATGATGTGAGATTTTAGAAAACATTTGATAATTGTGAATAATTCGAGAAGCTAAAATTAGAATTTAGTTGTAAATAATAAATTGAGTGAAGTAACGGGTAGTACCCCGTATCTTAGCTAAGGGAAACTAGACAATTTTAATACGGGTAGATTGTATGTAAATTTGAAGGAATAATTAGTTGATAGTTAATTGAGTTGCTCGGGAAATAATATTAATTTCTATGGCAACACGATAATTAGAAGTAAAAATATAAAATGATAATTTGAAGCTTAGCCGGGAAATTCGTGTAATAGTTTTAAAGAATGATACGTTATAGACTAGTGTGTACAACCCATAACTTTAGCTACTTGTACACCCAGAACATTAGATTACTCAAACTAGTGATATACCCAAAACACTAGAACTCCCTACCAAAGTGGTACAACCGGCCCACCTTACAACTCCTCATGACTACATCTTCTCCATAAAGCTCTAGCTTCAGGAATCTACTTCACCGCCTCCATTTCCTTAGCCTTCACGGAAAAGGCACAATCACCATCTCCACACCACCGCCCCAACTCAGCCTATATAAGGCTCGCTCTCCAGCCACCACATCAGCAGCCAGCCACCCTCACAACCACCAACAACTCACCACCACCATCACCAACGGCCATAAGAAGCAAACCAACCATCACCACCTTCATCTCTCTCTCTCTCTCATCTCCCTCCTTGTCAATCTCTGTCTTCCAGCAACCAGTAGCAGCAGCAGAAGAAGAGTGGAAGCTGCCACCCCCTCCACCGCTGCCACCATTTTTCTCGGAGGCAACAAACCGAGGCAAACCGATCACCACCTACACCCTCTGTTTCTCTCTCTCCCTCCTTACTTCTCTCTTTCTGCAAACCAAGAGCAGGTTTAGAAGCAGCTTGGCGCAGAAGCCAAGCTCCACCCCCATTACCGCCACCACTCCCGACGGGAGTTGCCGGAAAACCCCACACGAGAGCTCTCTGCTCTCCCTCCTCTATGTTGGTTCCTTTCTATTCCTACTGGATCGGGACCATTAGGAGACAAGTTGCAGTAGAAGAAATCAGAGGTAGCAGGTCGCCATCTCAGACCACCGCGCCGCTGTCGTACCTCCAATAAAACCGGCCAAAGCTCCAGCCAAACTCCGGCGAAGTGCTCCAATGCCACCCACCCACTCAAATTGCTTCCAGTAGACTCCTAGAGGGCCGACCAGATCAGTAGGAGGCTCAAACAAGGCGGACGAAGCCACTAAAGCCGGCCACGAAGCTCAACTCCGGCGACTCCGACGTCGAACTTCGGCCTGACTCATCTCTTGACGGTATCCGGCCATTTTTGGCCTAGGTATGTCCTGAATCTTCTAATGAGTTGATATACATAGTCAAAATTGGATCTTTCTAGCTTAATCCTAATCTAGATTGATAAGATTGAAGTTTTGTAAAAGGGGGTTAAAGTGTCTTTTTCAGAAAGTTTATAACATTATTCAGGGGGGTGTTCTTGTATTTTCAGAAACCAATAGGTGGGTAGTATAGTTTAACTATCCTATTTTTTCATTAATTGGGGTGTTTGCTGACTTTCAATATAACTCAGGGGTTCTATATTTTTTTTTACTAAACTTTCACACTTTTCGCTAAAAATAAAAATGTTGTTTCCGAATTAGAAATAATTTCTAAAAATACTAGTTTTCGTCCTCGTTACGGAAAAATAATTCGGGTGTCGAAATAATATCTCAATTGTTCGTTCAAAAATTAAACAAGAAATTTTTTTATTAAAAACTTTAGTATAATTGCCTAATCACTTAGTTTATAATTTGAATATCTAACACTTGTAAATTTTGACTTTTCACTAGCCTGTTAATACTATGATACTATAGACATTTTCTAAAATATATTAGTCATTTAAAAGTAGACGCGTTGTTTCGTATAAATCCATTATTTAGACAAATAGCTTAGAATTAAGTGTCGAGAGGTAATAGAAGAATGTTGGGTTGAACTAAAGAGTAGGTAGGATTCTCGATAGGATTTGTAATATCAGACTTGTATTCCTGGACTTGTGATTGAATAAGAAAATATAATTTATAAGTGACAGGTTTGTAGACAACGACATAGTGCATTTTCAGAAGCTTTTACGTTCTAGTTGCTACGGAAGTAAGGTAAGTGAACATGTCAAGCCTTGCATGCCAAGCTCCTTTCGTGTCGCAAGTTGATTTTAATATTTGTCTCGAAAAGTGTTTGTTATTTATTAACATGTTTATTTCAGAATTTCTTGCATTTTAAAGAAGCTGTTTTGCTTGATATTATCACACGACAAATAATAATAGTGCGTAATTAACGTAAAGTGGAAAGAGTTTTACGGGAGAAGCGTATTATTGTCGTGTTGACTTCGTTCACTCGGCATGTGATTAGATTGGTCGTGTTGGCTTCGTCCACTCGACTCGTTTTATTTTAACCCGGTCGCAACCTGCCGGGTCGCTCCATGTAGTCACCTCTCTGGCCGCAAGAAGTCTTAGGGGGATGGCGGCAGTTAAGGTCATGGTTGCTAGTGATAGAATAGTAGATTCTTCCCCGTATTAACACAGTTAATAATACAGTTTCTCCGAGATTTGAATTCTTACTAAAAGAGAAGAAGAAAGAGAATGGGACTAATTCTCCCCGTTTGAAATTTTAGAAAGGAAGATCAAAAGAATGAGAATTTTATAAGTGTTCTTACTGGATGCATGAGGCTCACTTCTTACAGTTTTACAGTTTATATTTGAGTTCCTGATTTACTCTGCAAATTTACATTTTCTATGATTTATTTCCTCTGTATATTTATTGTGAAAAGAAAGTTATGCTTCGTCTTCCGTTTTACGAGCTTGGGTGTCACTTACTCAGTATTTCCATGCTGAATTTGAAACTGCGGTTCTTGTTTTCCTTCCCCCCGCAGGTTTAGGAGCTGAAGGCTAAGGGGTAGACGGGTACGAGACTCACCTAGAAGGATGTCGTCATGAGTAGACTCTAGTGTAGATAGCTAAGAATAATGTAGTAGTTTTGAAAACGCTCGTGTAATATCTAGAAACTTTGTGATGTTTAATATTGCGTAATAAATAAATATGTTGGGATGTTATGCTTTTGATTTCTGTCGTTACTTTTAGCATCGCCCTCCCGGTCTTGTCCGAGCCGGATAAGGGGGTTGTTGCAACATTACTGCAAGTGGAGCATCAAAGGAAGCTGTTTGGATTAGGAAGTTCATCACTGAACTTGGTGTGGTTTCTAGCTTTGTGGATACAATAGATTTGAACTGTGACAACACTTGTGAGATCGCACAACCAAAGGAACCCAGGTCACACCAGAAATCCAAACACGTACTCAGAAATTCAATCTTATTCGAGATATCATCGATAGAGGAGATGTGAAAATATGTAAAATTCCTACAGATGAGAATCTGTTAGATCTACTTACAAAGTCGCTTGTTGAGCTCAACATGAAGGGCAGACTTGGAGCATTGGCATACGAGATGCACCAGATTGGCTCTAGTGCAAGTGGGAGACTGTTGGAATAGATGCCCTTGAGGCAATCTTGTTTAGTATGAACATTACTTTTGTCTAGAATATTCATTATATTATTTATGGAGATATTTAATATAATGAAGTCCTTAGATTACAAGTATGTTGTTTATCTTAAATATCCCTAGTCGATTATATTGATTAACAGGACGATCAACTATAGACTAGTAGGGGGTTGAATCAATTTGGAGATATCACGATCCAACAAATGGGTATACATTAGTAGTAATGGCATACTGGATTGACACATAAGGAGAAGGCTACATACAAGTTATGTAAAGTCACAAGTGCTTCTCGTAGTGACAAAGGTATTGTCATCCTTAGACTTGAAGTCACTACATCCTCTAGTTGTGGATTATTGTAATTTGACATCGTCAAACGTTACACGGTAACTGGGCAACAATAAAAGCGTTCGTCGGATACAATAAAGAAGCAAGCATAGAGATGGTAGTGGCGTAGATAGAATTTGTCCCTCCCACATAACGGCGGTAGATATCCACGGCCACTCGAGGGATGGTGCTCATGGAATGTCTGGCCAGACTCAAATAAATCAATATAGGATATTGATATTATCTACTTGAATGAGACTATTCCGAGGATCGAGAAACTATGGATTGGATGTACGAGTGTGACTTGTATGTCGTGTGTCCAATCCGGATATAGAGACAAAGGGATGAGACAATACTTGCACAAGGTATGTCGGATAACTATTTATATTATTTCGGTAGCATGGATGTCTTGATAGAGGCCGCTCCATGTTAGTAAACTGTTACTACCAACTAAGTAGAAACCTATGGGGTCACACTCCCTATGGATTAGACCTGACTAGGGAAGTAATTAATATGATTAATTAATAGGAATGATAAATACGCAATAGCTTGCAAACTTAGTATGACTAATCTGCAAGATGGACTAATCTGTACATGAGTAGGATTAGGATAGGGGCTTTTATGCAGTCAATAAAGAGTTATTGGACTATATAAAGGCACTCCTAGCTTCCTTCCCACATAACTAATGCCCATAACATATTGAGTGGGAGAGAGAATCAAGGGGAGAGAGACAGAGAGAGAGAGAAACAAAGAGGGCCGAAACCCCCTTTGCAGCCCCCTACCCGTCGGCCGAAGAAGGAAGGCCGCCCCTTCCTTTGTCTCGTTTTGCGTGATTTTTGTTCTTCTTCCTCTTCCTCCTTCAATCCTAGCTAGCACAAAAGGTTTGAAGGATCCGAATTCAAATCCTAGGAGTGGACTAGCCATAGAGACGTGAACACAGTTTCACGTGAAAAGTCGTCAAAGGATATCATAAAGGTATTTGATACTAATCCCTTACTATCGTTATGTAGTCTCTTCCTGTGATCCTTGGAGGGTCTTGATCGGATAATTTATTATTTATTCCGATGCGTGTCCATGATTAAAACCCTACATTAACTTGGCGCACATTCTCCGTGTCGGATGGCAAAGACCATGTCGGATGGCAAAGACCATGTTGCTCTAGCGGAGAGTTGAGAGGCAATATGTCCTACCTGCACCTCCAAGTTACGAAGTGAGGTCTTAGTGATGTGCAAATATGTTGTCAACGTGTCCACCGGTGAAGTGAACGTGCTCATGTTCTTGCCCATATGGTACATCATATTCTTGAGATCTGCCATCTCGGCATTCTCACCTGCAGCTGGTGGTGACGCCTGACCAACTGTCACATGTGTCCTATGCTAAAAACTGGGTACATATGAAGCTCCAGTCTGATCCTCATATCTGAATCCTGGATGATCTCAGGTGCCTGGCCTGTAGTTCCCCTTATTCCAGTTATGCTGCCCTTGTGCCCCCACATAGCTGACGTCTTCACTTGCAACTTGAGTCAAAGCTGCATCAAATTCTTACTCCTCTACCGCATACACATTCTTCTTTGTGTTTTGCCATGTCAGATACCATCTTTTTGATCCCATCTTTCCCCTCATCGTTCTTTCGCTCGGGCAACTTGGACAACCTCCTAGAGTCATAGAATTGAGCATCCTGATTTTCAATTAACTTCATCAAAGCATATGCTCCATCCTTGTCAACTCTGTATAGGAAGTTACCACGTGCTTCCCTGTTCAACAAATCTTGGTTAGGACACTCCAAGCCATGATAGAAAACCTTAAGCATATTGCAGTCGCCAAAGTTGTGATTCGGACACTTTCATATTGTCCTCATGAAACGACCCCATGATTCTACAACTTTCTCATCAGCATGCTGCTGAAAATCAAGAATCTCTGCCTGTAAGCCAATGACATGCTGAGTGGGGTAAAACTTGTTCATAAACTCATCAACACACTGCTCCCATGTGGTGATCGATTCTGGCTCCTTGGACTCTAGCCACTTCTCTGCCGCTCCCTTCATACAATAAGGAAACAAAATTAACTTCAGTGTCTCTGGGGTCACATTCTTGTACTTCACTGTTTTGATGTAGTCATCAAACTTCCCAATGAAGTCATTAGGATCTTCATCCCGATTCCCATATTACTGAAACTGGTTTTGCACCGTTGTGATGGTTTCAGGCTTCAAATCAAAGTGCTCAGCCTGGATGGTTGGCACTACAATAGTTGGCTTGTGTCCCTATGCGTTTATTGAAACTTCTCAACCAAAGCTTGTCTCGATTTGTTTTAGGGCATTTGGTTCTTTTGCTCATCGAGCTTCTCTTGCAACTCAATCAACTTCTGACACAGCTGGGCGTTTTTCAAGGGCTTACCCATTGAAAAATGTCTCTGATTCCTTATCGGAGTTCTGAATAGCTGTTCTGGGACTTCAAATGGGGGCACAAGGTCTTTAGAGATCCGGTGCATACACTAAAAACCTAAAACACAATTCAACAACAAGTCAGAAATCCCATAAATAATAAACAAAAAGAAAAAGAGAAAATCAAATTAATTGCTAACTAGAATTAGTAACCAATGCCTTCCCCGGCAACGGCGCCAAAAACTTGACACGCATCTACTAACGCGTTCTGATGCAAGTATACGGTCAAGTAACATAATGGAGTATTTGGGACTCCGAGTTATCGAACCCAAGGGAAGGATGTGTACTTTTTCTTGATTTAACAATTAAATTTAATTTACTTAAGTAACCGGTAAAAAGTTTGGTGAATGGAGTCATGTTACCCTCAAAGAAGTGACTAGCAATGACAATTAAATAACGCAAAAGAAATGATTTGGATTAAATCAATGGAGAGAAGACTAGGCAATTTATAGATCACCTAGGGCGGTTTTGACGATTTCGGATTCCATGTTCTAACACGACAAATCACTAGTTAGTTAAGCTGGGTAATGGCACTGAAAATCACCTCTCAGTCTCATGTCGTTCTACACATCGGTATTTTTATGTCCCTCTCAGGCCACACTGTCTACCGACACGTTCTAGCAGGCTAACGATAGTGCACAGAATGATGTCCTTTCAGACCACCACCACACAAGCACTTCACTATCTCCTACCGAATCTACCCTCTTCTAGCCATTCCTATTCAACTCTCCTCTTAGTCTCATTGATTAATAATGTCCTCGTTTACTCATCCCAACTAGGGTAAAGTTTCTCTCGCACACTCACTAGTTAAGTAGTAAGATCGGGTCATGACTCCTAAATTACTAAGGCTTAAGCGCAATAAACGAGGTATTAACTAATTATGACCATCATTAAAAACAGATTATACTCGAATGAAGAAAAAAATAGTCAACATCACACATATTTATTCTACTTTGTCAACGGAAGAACTCAATGTGATAAAAACTAGAACAATCCTCACTCAATCATAAATCTCAAGAGTCAAAGTCATCGAATCCGGAAAACATACTCAAAACATAAACCCTGTGAAACGATCCGGGATCTCTGTTCAGGGCTAATGCGACAATAAATAACCAAAAGTAGAACTATATTTATAAATATTACAATTTATTTAATACAAAAATCTTTGAGAAAATAAGTTTACAAAAGCAATGTGTGAAATAAGATATGTGTTCTACTAAGTGATCTAAACGTCTTGGTCTCGATCCGCGTTCCCATAACCCCACCTTGATTGATGACCTGCGGTTTAAAATGGCAAAAGACGACGCAGTTTTGAAGAAAATGATCAGTAAAAACTGAGTAAATACACACTAAGACATGTAAAGCAACGAGTGGCACATATTTATGAGTTGAAATAAATCAAGAGATTTGAAAGAATCATAAGTAATAGAGTTGGGAACAATTTGGAACAATTATAATTAATCGCGTAGCGTGAACTCTCAACTTTAAGACATTTATAAATCACGAATATCCAAGATATTCTTAGCCAAGTAAAGTGTCAACAGTAAACAAGTCAATAACAATATTAATTCACGAGTAGCATATGCTTTTCAATTCATTTCATTAGATTAGGCAATCAAGAACCACAAACAACATCAATAGAGTAATCAAACTTTCTTTCAATTGCAATTTAACCATTAAGTTTAGCTGAGGCATGTCCAGAGCCACCAGCAGGATCGACGTAGACAGAGGGATCACGAATTAATCACAAAGGGTTCTTTCTAGGGTCTATCAAACCCTATTTCACCCGAGCGTTAAGGGAGCTCATTCGTCAACCCCGCTCACAACATTAGCTAAAAGGCCTTAAGTGTCGACACCCCTATACCGTAGCGACCCTTACAAGTATAAGTAGCACTCTATAGCTCTAACAAATCATTGGCAGAAATACCTTGGTACATTTTGTCTCATCGGGGGCGGATTTGTGAACAATTAAGTTCTATCCAATAATAAGAAGCATTGCTTCAATGGTCTTAGACATAAGAAAATGGAGGATCGCTTGACGCCTCCCATTAATAACAGTACTATGTACATCGTCCTAAGTCTATTATAGGTATTTTATTTCTTCTCTTTCACATAACCAGAATCAGAATATCAACATTTCACAAGTAATTTCCGAGATTTCACAAAGGAGATGAATAAAATAGTTTAACAACATTCGAGTGGAAAACATGCATTCTCATACTTTTTCATATAACAAGCATTCATTTGAAACATCACACGCATGCGCACATTTGATATGAAAAGGTCATACATATGTACTTACCTCTGAGCCCTGAAAGGCGCAAAGCAACGCTAGCACTCCTACAACGCTCTTCTCCGAGTCTCACAGTAAATGCAGCAACACGAATACGTACGTCTACTTCAAACGATCCTTAATAACGGCTGGATATACACAAGTAAAGTATACAACCTATTATCATATATCCTCTATATGAGGTTTTATGCAAGACTGCAATGAAATGGGGGGTCATGCAAGCTAACTTGACCAAAATACCCCTAATACTTCAAAACTCTCTAGTACAGTCCCTAACTGTGCTTCAACCCAAAATTACATTCATACTGGTCCAACAACATGCAAGAATGACTCTTAACTCTCCCATATGAACTTAGCATCGAAATCTACAACTTTCAGTAAATTACACTTAGACCCCTAAAGTTTACTAAAATGACAAAAAGACCCCCACCATTGATTTGATAACTCCTGAGTCATATACTTCCTTCTTGAGACTTCAAATATCCTTCTAAGTCAGTTTGTTGGTCTCAAACATTAACCTAGTCTCAAGTAATTCAAGTGTGAAGTCTTAGTTAAATGCACATAGGCCCCCGAAGTTTAGTAAAACTGCAAAAAGACCCCCAACATTTGACTTGGTCAACCCTAGCCCAGAATTACATACAAGTACTCCAAATACGCATACAACACATGCTGACAAACTCAAAGTTACTAAACGAATCTCAATTCAAAGCTAAGTGAAATTACTATTTTGCCCCTCCTATACAGTCCAGTCAAACTAGGGTTTTCGAAAATTCAAACTTGGTCAAACTTGATATTTAGACTCATAATATGAATACGAATAAGTTTTTTGAAGAACGCTAAGGCCAGAAATGTCATTCAAATGGTCAAAACCGAATATCAAAGATAGCGAAAAGTCTTTTCAATTAGTCAACTTTGCGTTTGATTTCTGATCAATTGAGAAGGGGTTTTGAGAGACTGGAAATAGGGTTTTGAAGATGACAGTTCAAGGATTCCAGAACATATTTTAACTCCTACTCTAAGTATTCGAAGAGATATCGCTACTCAAAGTTGGACAAAAATTCTGATTCAATACTTAGATAAAATCACTAGTGCTTGATGAGTTCAAACTAGCAACTTTAGGCTCGGTTTGTGAGAAATCCGTTATAAATTTGAAGATGACCCATAGATGATAAAATGAAGTATTATACATGACCTTTACATAGGAGAAAGAATAACAAGATTTCATTAAGATTTGAAGAATTTATAGATGTCAGAAACTTGGTACTTCAAGACATAGTTCTATACTTAGAAAAATTCAGCAATATTCGGGTCAAGAACACAACATTTTTCCGTAAGTTTAGGCTAAGATTCAGAAAAGTTAGAGTGAAAATTGGCTCAATAAATTTAAATGAGAGTTGTAGATCTATGTCTAGGCTTTCCATAAAGCCGAGAATCATTCAAAACGGATTAGCAACGAGGGAGATACATGAGTCCAAAGTTGGATCAAAAATGCAGGTGGGAAAAACTAAGCATGAACAAGCAGCTAGAACACACGAACACAGCAACTTGAATTCGATTTTTGGCTGTGTTAGAGACCGAATTTGAAAAAGATTAAAACATGAAAGTTGTAGCTAAGTGTCTGAGGATTCCAGAAAATCTAGGATCACTCAAAACGGATAAAAACGAGGGAGATACGAGCATTTGAAAAGGGTCGTTTTTGTGCCAAAACTCAAGAACTCCAAGAACACATTTCAGCTACCAGCACAAACCTAGCATGTTAGGACTGATTTTGAGGCAAATTAGAGAGGACATCACAGCATCCAACCTATACCATGTTAAATAAAAATGCCCAGGGTTTCCGACAAGCCAAAGATAGCTCCAAACGGATCAAAAGCGAGGGATTTACAGTCTCCTATACCCAACCCAAAAACATGCCAAAAAATGTGTAGTAATGAATTCAAAACCGAATCAAACAATGATTTGGGTTGATATTCAAGGTCTAGAGCTGTTTTAAATGTTCTAAGGATCATTTTGGCGCAAGAAATTCGAATAACGGTGAAGAAATGAGGAATAATCGAAGGTTTTACCTTCACCATGTCGTCCATGGCTTTTTCCGACGATACCTTAGAATCCGCCGACCATTCAACTCTCTTTCTGGTGTTCCCTTCATGATTTCAACCTGATTACAACTTCTAAATCAACTATAGACCTCAGATATTGATCATGAATTCTTAAAACCCCCAAAACGCAAGCTTACCGAGCACTTCCCGAAGAACCCCGACGGCAACGTCCCCAATTTCCGGCAAATTCAATTCCTTCGATTCAGCGCGCAAAATTGATGTATATAGCTTCGCCTTGATCTCAAGAACAAGGAAATAGGTGTTAATTGTGATGGGTTTAAAAGAGGAGGGAGAAATCAACAAAAAAAACGAACTAGGGTTCTTACCTTTGAATTGGGTTTTCTCTCTCGTTTCTCCATGGAATCCTAAAATGATTGGGGCATTTTAATCCTTGTGGTGAGGGCTACTCCGGGTGGTAGCAGTTCAGGAGTTGGTGGCTGTTTGGTGGTAGTTCCTTGGTGGAGGTGGTGGTGTTCTTGGTGGTTGCATGGTGAAGAGAGAGGAAGAAGAAGGTTGCGAGAAAAAAAATGTCTTTGTTGATTTCTGAGCTATTTCAGAAGATGGGGAAGGATATGGAGGTGTTGCCATCTAAGGGAAAAGGTTTCAAAATTATTTTGACAAGTGCCTCACATGCATGGGGGTGAAAGTGTATTTTCCAAAACTTTAGGGTACAATTTGAATTAGAGATTCTACTTAATTTGGGAGAATTCTACTACTACTCCGAACACTTCTAGTTCTTCAAAATCATTCTAACGACTCCCAAAAATTACAAACACTCCAAGGTTCGAATCTTTAACGACATGAAAAAGTATCTACACATTTTCCCCCAAGGTCCTGATATTGCACATAGAGCTCGCTTGAGATATAGGGGTGTTACACCCTAGGCTCTCCATAGAAGCTTAGGTATGAGTTTGGCTACTCATCATGAAAGTGTTCATATAAAAATATTCCATACAAGATAGATAAAGGAAGAAGAGTGGATCAAACGCTAAGAAGATGATGAATGCTTTTATGCGGGCTTGTCTCCTTGCTTCTTGATGTTTCTCCTAGCTATACTTGATGTTCTTGGCTCTAAATAGACTATTCTTCTTGTATTTCCATCCCCTAGCTGCTTAAGTCGAAGTGGGGAAGCTAAATTCTTCAACAATTACATTTTATCCCCAAAATTATGCACATGTCTCGCGGCCATTTCTTCGAAATGGAGCATTTTGTGCGAAATGCTCCTATTTCGTGCGAAATCATATGGGCTTCATTTTCTTGAATCTTCAACTTCTTAGTTCCAATCCTCTTTCCTTGTCCTTCCTTACTTCCGAAGCTCACGTTCTTGATTCCAATCGCTCCATAAGCCTTGTTTCCTGTCAAAAGCAATAAAAAGCGATCAAATCCAAAAAATATATCATAAATCAACACATAAAACGTGCTTGAACTAGAATTAAGCATATGAAGGAAACAAGAGATAATCATGCATAACTCATCAACAATAATCTCCAAAACACTCCCAAAACCTATGAATCATGTGTTAAATGTTAGAGAAATATAGCTCCTAAAAGTCGCTATCAACAACCACATAGCTATTGAGCCAGCGGATCAGGAGAAGACGAAATTCACTTGTCCATATGTTCCTTTGGTTTTATAAGAATGCCTTTCGTGTTATGCAATGCACATGCTACTTTTCAGAGGTGTATGATGTCGATCTTCTCAGATATGATGGAGCAGAAGTTTGAAGTGTTCGTGGATGACTACTCGTTGTATGATGATGGGTTTGATACTGCCTACAACAATTAGCCTGTTTACTAGATAGATGCATTGAAACCAACCTAGTGCTCAATTGGGAGAAGTGTTACTTCATGGTTAATCAGGGTATTATTTTAGGGCACAAGATCTCCAGCAAAGGGTTAGAGGTTGATAGAGCCAAGATTGAGGTGATTGAGAAGCTTCCTTATCCCACTTCTGCCAAAGGGGTAAGGAGTTTCTTGGGACATGCATGGTTCTACAGGCGCTTCATTAGATATATTTTGAAGATCACAAAGCTTTTGTCTGGTTTGCTTGAGAAGGATGCAGCCTTTGATTTTAACGCAGAGTGCATATTAGCTTTTGATTTGCTCAAGGAGAAGCTAATTAGCGCACCCATCATCATCACTCCAGGCTGGAGCCTACCATTTGAGCTCATATGCGATGCTAGTAACTATGCGGTGAGAGCAATTCTAGACAGCAGAAAGACAAGGTGGCTCATGTTATTTACTATGCTAGCCGGACTTTGAACAATGCACAGGTAAACTATGCTACCACTAATAAAGAAATGCTTGCCATTAGTTTTGCATTGGACAAGTTTCGGCCGTATCTTGTGGGTTCTCAGGTGGCTATATTTACTGACCATGTTGCCCACAAGTACCTTCTCACCAAGCAGGAGGCCAAACCAAGATTGATCCGGTGGGTACTATTGATGCAAGAGTTCGATATAGAGATTAAGGATAATAAAGGGGTGGAGAATGTTGTGTCAGATCATCTATCAAGACTAAATAATGGGAAGCATGAGGAGGTGCCAATCAGAGAGGAACTTCCAGATGAACAACTTATGGTAGTGGTCGCAGTTGTGCCTTGGTTTGCTGATTTGCCAATCTCAAGGCGCACAACATTGTTCCCAAATACATGTCCTCTCACCAGAGATAGAAGTTCTTTGCAGATGCACGAAAGTATTTCTGGGATGATCCCTATCTGTTCAAGCTGGGAGCAGATAATATTGCGAAGGTGTGTAGCGCCGCCAGACACGTTAGACATTCTCATACACTGCCATGAATTGAACTGTGGGGGTCATTTCGGCAAGACACGCACTGCGGCCAAGGTACTTCAAAGCGGATTCTATTGGCCTACATTGCATAAGGATGCTCATCTGTTTGTGCAGTAGTGTGATCGATGTCAGAGAACTGGCAATATTTCCAACTGAAATGAGATGCCTCAAAATTTTGTGTTAGAGGTAGAGTCGTTTGATGTATGAGGTATTGACTTCACGGGACCATTCCCCTCTTCACTTGGTAATCTTTATATTTCGTTGGCGGTTGATTATGTGACCAAGTGGGTGGAGGCAATGGCATGTCTGGCCCTACTGTAGATAGATTTGTGCGCAAGAACATTTTCACGCGGTTTGGAACGCCCATGGCCATTATTAGTGATGAGGGGACACATTTCGTGAACAGTGTCTTCGCCAATGTCTTGAGAAAATATGGGGTGAAGACACATAAGATATCACTGGCCTACCATTCGCAGTAAAATGAGCAAGCTGAGGTATCAAACCTAGAGATTAAGGGAATTTTAGAGAAGACAGTTAATCCGGGACGCCCCTACACTTGGATGACAGTCTATGGGTATATCATACGACATACAAGACTCCCTTGGACATGTCTCCCTACCAGATACTATTTGGGAAGTCATGCCATCTCCCGGTGGAACTTGAGCACAAGGCCTTTTGGGCATTGAAGAAAATCAACTTGGATGCGAAACTCTCAGGTGAGTAAAGCAAACTGGCATTTCTTGAGCTTGAAGAATTTCGGTTGATGACTTATGAGAATGAAAAGATCTATAAAGAGCGGACCAAGCAATGGCACGATAAGAACATCATACCGCGAGACTTCAAGGTGGGCCAGAAGGTGTTAATATTGAAAGACCATGTGAAACTGTTTCCAGACAAGTTGAAATCAAGGTGGAGTGGTCCTTTCACGATTACCGAGGTCTACCCATGGGGCTCACTTGAAGTGGAAGTTGAAGACGGTAATCGATTTAAGGTGAATGGACAGAGAACAAACATAAATGTGGACGGGAACTTCATTGGGGCAATTGAACGCCTCGGCTCAATTCCCTCTATCTGAGCTCAAGTGAGGTAACTGGGTCGGGCCGTCGACCTTATATTACAAGCGCTTGTCGGGAGGCAACCCAACTTATTTATTACTTTAGTGTACATTTTAATACTGTTTTGTATATTGTATTTTGTTTAATTCGTCTGAGAGGTGCGAGAGAGAGTGACTGATATTTCCAATGAGTGTGTGCAGGAATTCTAGGTGAAAGGCCTATTCCGGATCCCCCATCTTGATGCTCGTGCGAAGAATGTCATGAAAAGCACACGTATCGGGATCCGGAATGAAGACATTGATGAAAGAAGCCCTTTATACACTCACTCAACACACGCACCTGGGGAAGAACATGTATCTGGACTCCCTGTTTTGATATACGTGAAGAATGCATTGGAGAATTGAGAAAGCTGGCACAATGGCACGAATTACGATGCAATTTTTTGCAGACAGTAATGTGAGCTGAATTGAAGAGTGGCATTGTGTGGGGGTGGTTGATAGCTTTTCGTAGACAGGTGGATCGCGTATATTGAAGTCTGGACACGAAAGTTATGGCCAAAAGGATGCTCAAATGGACAAAACGAGGCCAAAAACATCCGCAAATGCCAAACACGCCTTTGGAAACGCAAAATTGAAGAATAAAAGATTCCCCGAACATCGGGAGTTTTTTATATCATAAAAGGAGTCTTGAGGTCGAGTAGATCCTTAGCAAAGCAAACACACGGTCGAAGAAGCGAAAAATGATGCAAACTAGATGTTTTTTACTGGTCAAGGGGTCTCTTCGTGCGAACACTTATTCTCTTCGCACGAAGAGAATACTTAGAAAAAAATTCAGCAACTGAATAAAGTCTTCGGGGAATCAGCCTCAGTCTTAAAATGCGAAGGTCTTCATACGAAGAAGAACAGTCTTCGCACGAAGACTTGTTCTCTTCGCACGAATACTTCGGCTGAATTGACATCTCAGGACAACCAACAAAAGTGAACTTGGAGGAGCCTTTGGGGGTTTTTTTGGCAACGCCCTTCGAGCATATAAAAGCGTCTCCCACCTCAGGAAGAGACCAGTTCTTCGGTCACAAAGCTTTCTTCCCTCTTCCTCTCTTCAACCTCTCAGGAACACTTCTCTACCAACAATTCTTCAAATTCTGAAAGGAGAGGAGGGTTTTTCTCGCACAAGAGAGGAGACGAAGATTAAGTCTTGGTATTTTGGCAAACTCAAGCTACAATTCGGTGTTTGGGTGAAAAGAATACCTAGAATTCCAATCCTAAATCTGAAAATCAGATCATTTGGAGGTCGATTTGGAAGAAGCTCAAGGAAGAAACATTGACGGGGACAAAAAGGAGAGTACGAATAGCTAAGCACTTCTCATTTTTCCAAAAAAAAAAATTGACGATTGAATTTTCAGCCCTTCTTGTAGAAAATTTTGCGGAAATGTCATTCGTAAGAAAGGAACTTTGGGCACCTCAGGTACTTTCTACTCTTTCGCATTTAAATTTCATCGAGTCTGGGCACATTGAGTAAAATCCCATTTTCTTTTGTTTAGCTTTGTTGCGACTTTGGGGGCGATTGACTAGTTTCCTAGGATTACTTGTTGATTTACTTGCGTGCTTGCTTTCGTATACACTCCCCGTCACCGTGCACGTTCGTGGGTTGTTGGTTTATTTTTTTCATCCTAAATGGCATCTAAGAAAAGAAAAACTGGAGAGGGCTCGTCTCATGAGGCTTCCGATTCGGGTGAGCCTCCCATTGAGGTACCAGAATCGCCAAAGTATGTTATACTTGCAAATCCGTTTCCTGAAAAACCCGGGATTGTGGGTAGAAGAGAGTCTAAGCAAAGTTTTAGCAGAGTGGATCCGGGTAGATTATGTACTTACCGTTTTGTAACCCATGAGGCTCACCTATATTTTTACTATGAAACTTACTTGAAAAAGGCGGGGCAGCCGGAGAAAGTGTTTGAGTATCATGAGGAGATGTCTGAGGAAATCGAAGCCATTTATGGTAGGGAGAAACCAGAGAAGTGGTTGGAACTGGTTGGAAAATCTAGAACTCACATAGCTAGAGAATTATGTGTCAATTTGAGGTATGCCAAGAAGGGCGAGAGTCAGGACCCGAGGTTGGTGTACTGTAGGAATAAGTGGATAGTGTTCACGCCAAAGGCCATTCGCTTAGCACTTAAGTTCCCACCTCTCACCAAAAAGTGCGCTTATCTTGATATGGTGTCAAGTGATTTTATCTTTGACATGGTTAACAGGTTTTGTTTCAAAAGGGTTAAGGACCCTTGGGATAGGAGAGGCGGAAGGCTTATGTGGTAAGTGGCTAGGGGTGAGCTTAGGACACAAGCGAGATGGGTTTGCGAACACCTAGAGAACTGGGTTTGGATAATCATCCCGAATCCCGGATATTCTTTCAAACTCTGTGTCATGGCTATGTGTGTTTGGTTGGGGGAGAGAAGTGATATCCCCAAATTTATTTGGGGAAACATCATTACAGGATTTCTCGTGATAACAAAATGGTGCCTAGACATACGTGTTTTCTCATGCATTTGGCCATAACTTCTGATGTGGTGGTACCCAAGCATGACAAGGATTTGGAGAGGTTTTCCAAGAGAGAGTGGTCCAAATTCGATGAGAAGGCGAAAGCCTTGAAAAGGAACAAGGGTAGGAAGAATAGCAAAAGGGTGCTAGGAGAGAGTTTTGATGGAGAGGCGACCTATAACAAGTTGAGGAATGAGATGTATATGGACCGAGATGAGAGAAGATGCCAGTTTGATTGTCTGAGGAGCAACCAGGCTCAGTTGGGTAATTTGACCCAGATGTTTGGTGATTGGGTGTTCTATTCGAGTGACGTACCTAGGGAGGATTTTGTACCGGCTGTTCCCACCTCTGAGAAATGGTATCAGGAGGCCGAGTACGAGGATCCGGTCTCGCCAAGTGAGGATGGAGAAGAAGATGAGGAAGAAGAGGATGGAGACGGGGATGACCTGGACTCCAATGATGAGGAGGATGAGTAGATAAGAGAGAGCCCTTGCTCTAGGATTGTTGAGTCCTCGTCGTATCATTTAGGACAACGATGCATCCTAGTGTGGGGGTGGGGGTACCTTTTACTAGCCAAATTGAGTCTTGCATCGCCAGTCACATGTAGTTAGTTTTTTTAATGTCCTTATTTTCCTTTTATTATTCATTATTTTTATTAGCAAGTTTAGATTATTGAGTCCCCCTACCCCTTATCGAGTCGTTAATCGATTCGATCAATGCATGTAGAGTTACGACTTATTCTAAAAATACAAAAAAAAAAAATATTAAAAGAATTAAAAATTTGAGAAAGGGCAATCAAAATAAGCTTAAAATTTGGTAAAATTGAGGAGTGTGAGGATTTTAGGCATAGGTCGTGACTTGTGACCGAGAGTGACAATTTGAATTCCCCTTAGTATGTATAGAGAGACTTTAGCTACGGAGTGCCTACCTATTTTATCACACTTACTGGAGTTTCAAATCTAAAGTGTGTGTCGTTTTTCTTACAATAGTTGAGCTAGGTGTGAGCTAAACAAGTCGAACGTTCATGTGTACGTCTTAGGTAGTCGCCAGCCCGCCTCGTAGTGGAACACAAAACAGCAGTGCGAGGATGCGTATTAGGCACTCACAGCTTGATAGATCTCACCTCGTCGGACCACTAGAAAGCCCTATTTTAACCTTGGTTTTATCTGCTAACCTCTTGACTTAGGATGAAGATTCTTGGCCTTCATCATAGTTTGTTTAGAATCACCATTTTAGTGCGTCACGAGGGAGTTATAGTTGAGGGGGTTCGATGAGGGAGAGCTTTATTTCACGTACCTGTGAGTTCGACATGATCTCATGCACGTTATTATATATATCTTCGAGGGTATGCGAGGGTGAGTGAGTAGGCTTGTGCACTTCGGTGTGGCGGTGTTTCATGTCATTACACCATAAACACAGTTGTGGAGAGCCGTGAGTGCGTGACGTCTAATCCGCACGACATTGGGGTTGGTTGAATTTAATTGGTGGATCAGGCTAGGTATCGTTTCTTTTCATCAACAAGGTGTAGGAGGATCGGTTTGATTAGGCACGAGACAGATAGTTCGTTGACTACTTGGGAGGGGACATTACTACATTCTAGTGGGGGTGTCGAATTTTGACTACGGATATCGAGATTGAGCTTGCGATGAATCCACCCCCACACATGTGCTTTGATTAGTGCGGCTTTGTTTGGTGGCACCGTGCACTTCATTTGAGTTAGGGGAATATGACTTTTACTTATGATGTACATTCATTGGATCATTTATTTCCTCCCCCTAACGTATTTGCTTGGCTTAATTCTTGGAAGACCACTCGTATAGTGTTGGCGAAATTTGATTGGGTTTTGAGAGATGTAAAAAAAAGGAAATGAAAAATGAAAAAAATAGAGAAAAAAAGAGAGAGATTGAATAAAGGAAAAAATAGAGCTTATTGGAATACGAGTGGTAAAGGTTACTATTTCGTTGACGATGGTTTACATTTTGTGCACGTATCGCCACGGTGGCCACGAAGATCGTTATTGTACCGGGGTTTGGGGAGATCGAGGGCCGGAGACGGTGAGTTTCGGGTTGCGGTTTCTATTATTATGGCGAGGATGTGTGAGATGGGGGATTGAAAGTGAGAATGTGACGCTTTAGGACTTGTTCTTCATGATTATCCTTCTGTCCCTAAGCCTCAACATTCTAAAACCGTTAGCGGAATAGGAGTTCAGACCTTGAATGTGGCTTAGCCTAGCGTAGCCTCTTATTTTTGTCGACACACACGTAGAGGTAGGTTATTTTTTACATAGTAACGTTAGGCGCTCTATACTAACTAAGGGAAATTCTTGTTGTCGAGTTTAGTTGCAATTCACGCATTGTCCCTAGATTTTTCTTCAATCCATGAGAACCAGTTTGAGTTAATTGAGATTGCCCGATCTCGTGAAGAAAAAAAGTTTTTATTTCAAAACTTGCATTGTACATATTGCATTTCATGTAGTTGCATTGTTTATAGTCGAGTCGTGTCGGCTAGTAAAAGGGTGGTCTTGGTGGATGGATTCTTGACTCGGATAAGTATGCAAGGTGAAATAGGAATCGTATGCAAGGTATGAATGTGAGAATTGAGGAAGTTGAGTTGAGAGATTGAGTGTTGCTTGGATGTTTGCTCGGGACAAGCAAAATGTAATGTGGGGGTAGTTGATAACTCCGTTTTCGGAGTTATTTTATTACTTTTTTTTTCTGCATTTTGCGTGCTCAGCATGGAGAATTCTTCGTCTTTTGAGTAAAATATGCGTAAATTGCAAATATTGAGTTTGTGTTCGTTAATTGTTAAATGCGGACGTTTCTCGTATAGTTTGATGTTTTTATTGTGATATAATTGCGGGTTCTTGTTTCATGTTGTGATTGGTAAGAAATATGATTCGATGATCAAAGAGAAGGAGGAAACGAGCTTCGGAAACGAGAAACTCAAAGAAGAAAAGCCAAAGAAGTTCAGAACACAGTCTCTTCGGGCAAAGAGAAAAGGTGTTCGCACGAAGAGAGAACACTTAGTCAAATTTCAGAAGTGGTCCGGAGGTCTACGGGGATTAAATTTCAATATCAAAATGTGAAGACCTTCGTACGATTCGTTCGAAGTCTGAGACTCTTCGCACGAAGACCTTCGCACGAAGAGAAGGCCAGACGCATCATATTTTAGCGGGGCTTTTTCATAATTAGTGAAAACTTGTTTTAAATTTTTTGGAAACGTATTAGAGAGAGCTAGGTTGTATTGTATCAGTATCTAGCAAGTTTTGGACGTGTTCTTGGATCTTTGGAGCGGTTGTGGAGCTTTGGATCATTTGGAGCGTGTCACTAATGCATAGCAGAGGGGTCTTGTTTCTTCTCACAATTTTCTCCACCCTTTTATTTCACCTCATATACGTCAACATTCACATAAGCGGTGATAAAGGAAAAAAGGTAACGATTAACATAATCAGGATTTTTGTAACAGAACTCCTGTTTCAGAGCTCCGTTACCAGTTTGTTATAACGTGTGGGTATTCGAGCAAGAACGACGAAAGCGAAACAAGAGCGAGACAGATATTTAACGTGGTTCACTAACGAATTCGTAACGAACCCGCTAGCTAATCCACGGCCAGAACCAGATATTTTATTGAGAAGGGAACCCGATAACAATGCACGCCGTGGCCAGGACGGCCACGGCGGCCACCCGAAACAACACCCACGCACACACACACAAAACAAGCTCTCAAATTCACCCCTCAAACTCGTCCCGACTGTATGTGTATTCCCCTGACTACTAAACAAAGCCTACCCTTTATTTATACTACCATGATGATGATGATGTGGCTTGTTGGCAAAAACAACCTCCTCACAAGAACATGGAAAGTTTCCATGTCCATGTGTTGTCGCCTCTCAATTCTAGTCAAACCCCAACAAATCTCCACCTTGACTTGAATCGTCTCAGCAACCCGAAACCGGAACCTGATGCTTCTCTTCTCAAACCTGAGCCGGATGCGTCTCAATGAACTAGAAACGAGCACGCCTTCTCAAATAGATTTTTCGCAGCTGTATGCGAAACCCGAATCGCCAAATTGTTGCTCCAACTACCATGCGTTCCTGCAACGAATGCGCCCGATGTGGTTGCACTTCCGGAAACAGAAACAAGTGCTCCGCCCAGAAACAGATTCGAATACATTCACTGAGAAAGCAAGACCGAATGTATTTCAGATGCGCCCAATTGCGCCAGACAGATGCACCATGACAGAATGCCCAGATGTCATCCAGACCAGATGCACCGATGACGAGTGCCCAAATTGTCATGCCCAATGCGCCCCGTATGCCTCAGATGCGCCAGATGCTCGCCAGAAACAGATGGCGCCAGATGCGAGCTCAGTGCGTGTCATGGTACACGCTGGAAAACCTGATGCATGCCAGAACAAACTCGTGCATAATGCGCGCCAGAACCAGAATCTGATGCGCGTGCCAGAAATCTGACGCGCCAGATGCTCCATGTCGTTGCTCCAACTCCAACGAGTTCTTGCAACACATGAGCCAGAACTAGATTCAATTCACACGCCAGATGCTCCACGCTGGGAGCCCGATTGCGCCTGAACGTCAATCGCCATAACGCCAGATGCGCGTGAACCGCCAGATTCGCGCCAGTACTGAATGCGTGCTCGATTTGCCAGATCCCTTGCACGCCTAATCAGATGCGCGCCAGATTTCTCTGTCAGGAGCCCGGATAGCCCCCTGCACAGGACTTCAGATGGTGGGTGTACCTGCTTCCTCTCTCACGAGCAGATCGATCTTGATCGCCAAACCAGACATCGTTCTCGGCGGAATCTCGAAACACTACTCCCGATAGCCTGCTCCACCTGAATTGTGAAATCCTAGCTTTGAGTTCCTCCAAATCGTGAAACCCTAGCACTAGGCTCCGCCCTGATCTTGGAACCCCGACTCTCATACCAGTTTGTTAAAATTGGTGATCCCCTGACCTGGCTCTGATACCAGTTTGTTGTAACAGAACTCCTGTTTCGGAGCTCCGTTACCAGTTTGTTATAACGTGCGGGTATTCGAGCAAGAACGACGAAAGCGAAACAAGAGCGAGACAGATATTTAACGTGGTTCACTAACAAATTCGTAACGAACCCGCTAGCTAATCCACGGCCAGAACCAGATATTTTATTGAGAAGATAACACGATAACAATGCACGTCGTGTCCAGGACGGCCACGGCGGCCACCCGAAACAACACCCACGCACACACACACAAAACAAGCTCTCAAATTCACCCCTCAAACTCGTCCCGACTGTATGTGTATTCCCCTGACTACTAAACAAAGCCTACCCTTTATTTATACTACCATGATGATGATGAGGTGGCTTGTTGCCAAAAACAACCTCCTCACAAGAACATGGAAAGTTTTCATGTCCATGTGTTGCCGCCTCTCAATTCTAGTCAAACCCCAACAAGAATGTTATGGTATGCTGCGGTATCCAATCATAAAATGCTATGTGAATGTTTTCTGAAAAAAAAAATTATGTGAATGAGCCTGGATCGAACCGAAATTTGAACAAAAGTATTATATCAGTAGATGCCTAAATATCAACAGATTTATTCTTTCTATTTTCTTAATAATCTTCTTTAGTTTTTATTAGTGACATGTTCTAATTCACGTAACTTTTTTGTTCGGGTTTTTGCTGGAGTTTTTGTTTAAGTGCTTGTTTGGTTCGCGATTTTAATCTCATTTGAGATTAAAATCTGCCAAAAAAATTAATCTCGTTTGTTTCGTAGATTTTTTGAGTCAGATTTTAATTTAAGTTGACTAATAATCTGCAGATTATATAATCTTCGATTTTGGAGATTTTTTAGGTATAGTGTCTGAAATACCATACTCTACCATCTCTTTAATGCATGAATTGTTAATTTGTGCAAACGCATAACATCTTAGACGTATCATAAGTTCAAATAATGACATTTTTTGTAAATTTGATAGTAAAAGCTGCAAGTGTTGCCAAACGTAATTAAATTTTAATTCAAGATTTTTAGTGCATGCCAAACAGTTTTCAGATTATAATTTCAGCCAGCTTATTCACCCCAGATTATTTTCATCAGATTATTGAGATTTTAAGCTGGAACCAAACATGCTCTAACTATACTCTTCCGATGTGAATACCGTATTAGTGTAATTTCAGTGGATAATGATATCCTAAGTGTTTGTTTATTTTTTTGTATAAATCTGGTTTGATAAAAAAAGAGGTACATTGGTGCTCAAAGTGGGGGTGGCACCACGCGTGGGGAGGTTTATAGCCGAAAGGTCAAAGAAAGTGGCTACTAGTGAATAAGAACTCACCCATCCACCACTTTGAAAACCCAAAAAAAAAGTTATAAATTGGTGGTTATCACTCACTTGGATCATCACAAATAGATGACATAGAAGTAGAAGAAACTTATCAGCAACAATGTCTTCTACTAACATGAAATGTCTCATTTCAAGCTTCTTCTTGATCGTTGCAGCGATAGCGTTTCAGTCTGGTATGTACTTTAATCTATTTGGAATTTAAAAGTTATTTAAAAAACTTTTTTATTGTATTTGATTTGACAGTGTATAATTTTCTACTTTATTCTGAAGTCGAATGTGATCTACAACTGAACTACTACGAAAATAGTTGCCCAAGAGCTGAAGAGATCATCAAGGAAGAAGTCACAAAGCTATACCACAAACATGGAAACACTGCGGTTTCATGGATACGAACTCTCTTCCATGATTGCATGGTTAAGGTACATATTTCTAAACCATTGCTTTTTGTAACTTGTTTCCTCGTATTAACAGCTAAATATTAATTTAATTCGCAATATTTTTCGTGCATGGGCAGTCATGTGACGCGTCCATATTGTTGAAGACAACAAACGAGGTCGTATCAGAACTGACATCTGACAGAAGTTTCGGCATGAGAAATCTCAAGTACATCGCCAACATAAAAGATGCTCTCGAGAGCGAGTGTCCGTCCACCGTTTCTTGCGCTGATATCGTCGCTCTTTCTGCGAGAGACGGCGCCGCCTTGGTATGTGTCCTAATTCTCAATAATGTGTTGGGCTTATATATCTAATTTTACTTATTCCGGTTCTAATATTGAGTTGTTTCGTATAATTTTCTGAAGTTGGGAGGACCTCGTATTGAAATGAAGACTGGGAGGAAGGATTCGAAGGAGAGTCACACAAATGTCATCACGGATTTCATCCCTAACCACAACGACTCCACATCAGTTGTTTTGTCAAGTTTCCAGACCATTGGGATTGATGTCGAAGGGACAGTCGCTTTACTAGGTAAGTGTTATGTTAGACTATAACCTAATACTCCCTCTGTCTCAATATTTTGGTTCTCTCAAGAATTCAAACTTTTCAACGGAGTGGTACGTAGTCATATACCAATCAATGATACCACTCCGTTTCTTCTCTTTCTCTCCCTATTGACTTTTTCACTCGTAGTTGGGTCACTTTGACCCGACAATTTGGATGGCAAACCGATATAATTTTTTGATAAATTTTCCATGGCATTATAGAGTAATCCTTATTCTACAACACCATCAAAGAATTCTCAAAAAATTGCTTTGTTTTGGTATCTAAATCACCGGGTCAAAGTGACCCAGTCAATAGTGGTAAAAGTCAAAAGGGAGAGAAAGAGAAGAAACAAAGTGGTATGTACCAGTACTTATTTGAGAGCAAGAGGGTTTTGCAACCTGAAATAAACATAAACATGATTTGGGTTTACAAAAAGTCTTTTAGAAAAACAGAAGTAATAAAAATATTTACCAGCAAGCCCTTCAAAAATTTAAATATACAATTGAGACCCCTTTGAATTGAATATATGCAGGGGCACACTCAGTTGGCAGAGTACACTGCATCAACATAATAAATAGGCTCTACCCAACCGTTGATCCAACTTTGGACCCTGAACACGCCGAATACCTCAAACGGCGATGCCCGTCGCCTGAGCCGGACCCAAACGGCATAGAATACTCAAGGGACGACCTCGAGACGCCTATGTTGCTCGACAACATGTACTACAAGAATCTCTTGAAACACAAGGGACTATTGTTGGTTGATCAGCAACTGACTTCTGATCCAGTTACTTTGCCTTTTGTGGAGAAGATGGCGGATGATAACGGCTACTTTCTCGACCAGTTTTCGAGGGCGTTGGCGTTGTTGTCGGAGAACAATCCTCTAAGTGAGGATGAAGGAGAAATAAGAAGGAACTGTTTCTTTGTTAATGGAGATAGTGATTGATATGTGAACTTTGCTTGTGTGTAATATGGTTAATTTTCTACTATGAACCGTCATTAATGATGGCATGAACTTGTTTTAGTGATTTATAGACTCATAAATCACTCAATATCAAATGCTTTTTAAATTTTTGAGTAGTGGTTATGATGGCATGAACCATGATGATTATTGATGAGTGTTTTGTGTGTTTTTATCAAGTTTCCAGGGTTTGATTTGTGTTTTAGGAAAAGTAGTGGGTGGAATCTAAGATTTTCAAGTAAATCAGTTGGAAAACCAAACCCCAACATGTAATTGTAAAAGTCCACATTTGCGTTAATTTTGAATCTAGAGTCTAGACCCGTGGGCTCAATTTACTAACTCCCATTGGGCCTATACTCAGCATAGAACTATACTGTGTGGGGGACAAATTAAACTTATTTTTTCTAGAAAATTAGTAAGATCATCTGTTCGAATATTTGATGATAAAATTTAATATCGTTAATTTCACAGCCAATCAGTGAATCAACATAAAGTGTGTGTTTTGGTGTAGGGGGTAACAATTTGGTCTGATATGATCAGAGATTCGAGTGATCCGGTTCGAATGGATTAAGTCTTAATTATGCCAATTTAAAATGAAATTATGAAAGCAAAATCCGAATAGATTTGAATCCGAATTTGGATTATAGTGCATATCCGTTGGATAGCCAATCTGATCCGGGTACTAGTTATTACATATAAGAAAACCTAAGAGTTGTGTTTTTTAAGAGGAAAAATTTGTATTAGAGGCAGAAACTAACCACCTGACACTATTACATCAACTGGTAGAAAAATTCTAAGCCAAACTGGGCAAACTAGAAGCCATTATTATGTCCTTTAGCTCTCGCAGCAAGGGAATGTGCTTCTTGATTTTGTCTTCTGGGGACCCATCGGAGGGAGTACTCTTCAAACTTGACCTCCTTCATCGTGTCTCAGGTGCTTGAACGAGCCTCGGTTTGGTTGTTCCTGATGTAGTGATCTAGCTCCTCCAAAAATCACTTTGCATCTCCTTCGATGATAATTTTCTTGTAGCCCAAGACGCCATTTTTAACATTGCCACAACTTATGCTCCTCTCGGGTCAATCACCGCTAAGCCCGCCATTGCTCTAGCTGCACAAATCTTCATTTTTGTTTCGAATCAAATCTCCCCCGCTGCCACTGCTTGTATCATAGCAGAAAGCTCCATTGTACTAGTAACCATAGCCTCACGAAAAGCACCAACCAGACTCTCCATGTCATTGTTCAACTCCAACGAGTTCCTGCAACACATGAGCCATAACCAGATTCATTTCACACGCTAGATGCTCCACGTCAGGAGTCGCATTGCTCCTGATCGCCAATTGTCAGAACGCTGAATGCGTGTGAACCGTCAGATTCGCGCCAGTACTGAATGCGTACTGGATATGTCAGATCCTTTACACGCCTAATCAGATGTTGATTGCTCCAATAGGAGCCCGGATAGCCCCATCCATGGGGCTTCAGGTGGTGGGTGTACATTGCTCCCCTTGTTTCAGAGGCCAACGAACGGAAACCGGTTCTCCTCACGAATAGACCGAGTTTGATCGTCAAACCAGACATCGTTCTTGGCGGAATCTCGAAACCCAACATCCGGATTGCCTCCTCCACCTGAATCATAAAACGTGAAACCCTAGCGCTTGAAACCAGGCTCTGATACCAGATTCTTATAACATGGGTGTATTCAAGCAAGAACGAATAAAATGTGGAACTCAAGAACGAGAAACACATAGAGTCTAACGTGATTCACTAGTTGTGAAACTAGCTACATCCACGGCCTGAAAACCCGATACTTTATTGAGAGAGAACCCGATTACGATGCACAATGTGGCCACAACGACTCCTTAGCTGATAACACATAGATTGCTAACTTATTATCAAAGTAATGCCAAATTTTGTCAAAACAGATTATGAAACAACTCCTAATTTGCCTCAGACAAAGTCAATGCAACTACAAGTTAGGTATGTTTGAATTACCCCGAAGAAGATAATATTGTGGTTAGAATGACCCTTGAAGTAGATGTTCTCTACTAATTTACTTCAAAAAAGAAAGGCTAAATTGCACCGGAGGTACCCATAATTTGCGAAAATAGGCAAGTGGGTACCCAAATTTTAAAATTGAGCACCACGTGGCCTAATTTTTTTATTTTCGAGCAAGTGGGTACCCTTCCGTTAACTTTCCGTTAATATGGGACGGAAAAATATAAAAGGACTATTGTACCCTTATTTTCACCCCCAACTTTTTTTTAAAATACAAGTTTTACTAACAAATCTAAAAGAAATATTAAAATTTTTATTTAATAATTTGATATACGTAATTACAATATTTTCACATCATCACAAGATATGAAATAAATTTTTATTAACATATATCCGTCAATCTTAAAATCTTTTTTACAATTATTTTTTTAATAGAATAATAACATACAAGTATCTTGGTGCATTTTATACGGTAACATTGTTTACATTAGCATGAAAAAATATTAAATTTTGATGAAATATATTGCATTATCTTACATGTATCAAATTATTAAAGTAAAATTTTAACATTTTTATTATTTTTTAGATTTTTTAGTAAAACTTGTATTTAAAAAAATTGAAGGTGAAAATAAAGGGTATAATAGTATTTTTATATTTTTCCGTCCAATATTAACAGAACTGTACCAACTTGCTCGAAAATCAAAAAATTTGGATCTGTGGTACTCGATTTTGAGATTTTGGTACCCATTTGTCTGTTTTTGCAAAATATGGGTACCTCCGGTGCAATTAAGCCAAAAAGAAAAAGTGCTCTAGTGATCGATTTGACTCAGCACGGCGAGATAAAGACAAGTGGTGAGACCGTGAGAGAACTCGTAGACGACTGTTGAGGAAATGTAGATAATCTTTTCATCGTCATCGTCTACAAATTGTACCGTTGGAGCGTCCACGTGTCGACCGACGTGGCCACTTGTCTCCGTCCTCTTCCTTTGGATCCTCTCTCTCGTCTCCCAAACAACTCTTTGTTTGTTTCCTGACCATTGAGGTTTCTTCAGCCAAAAGACAATCTATCCGCTAGCACGCGTCAATTCCCCAATTCTGCCCAAACCTTAATTTTTCAAATCACCAAAAGACACATCATATGTGAACGGAATTTGCTAATTTCAGTACGATACGTAAAATTAGCCCATTCTGTACTGAATCATATTCAGTTTGCATCATTATGCCAATATCAGTTTTACGCAAAAAAAAATAGCAGAACTGTGTAAAAACTGATAAAACAATAACACATGAAACCACGTTATGCGCTGCGACATGTGGCTTTGTACCACTGTAGGGTTTTGACACGGATTACAGCGGAAATACAAAAAAACGATTATGTTCAAGACCCTCCATGAATCGCAGGACAGGGCATCATAACGTGGTAAGGGAATAACAATTGTGTACCTTGTTTGTCTGACAGATCACGATACGTAGAATTGTATCCACGTCTCTATGAATATACACGCCTTGGATTGTGCTGGATTCCTTCTTACGTCTTTCTGGTAGCTCACCTCAAGAATGAGGAAGAAGAATATCACACAAAAACGAGGCACCACAAGGTCCTGCGACTCATTAGGCCGACGGCGCTGGGGGAGTGGCGGATGGGTAGGCTTCGGCCTCTCTTTGTCTCTCTCATTGCTTTGTTATTTCCATTCTAATGATACTCTTATGAAAATAATAAGCTAGGAGTGCCTTTATATAGTCAACAACTCCTTGTTAACTACATATTTTCCCAATACTAATCATATCCATACACGGATTAGTCCAGCTTGCAAATTAGTCCTACTAAGTTTGCTTATGGTTGCGTGGTGATCCTTTTCTTTAATTAGTCCTACTAATTAATGCCCAAATCCAGATTAATCTATATGGTGTGTGACTCCATAGGTTTCTAGCAACAAATCTATGTCACCCAACTAATAGAAATATTCAGTGATCTGACAAACCTTGTGACCAATGTTACCGTATTGTGTTATCCTTTGTCTCTATATCCGTATTGGCCACGAAACATAAACGTCACACTTAGTTTCTTGATCCTGGGAATAAACTTATCCATGCAGATAACATCAATATCCCATATTGATTTATCCGAGTCTGGCCAGACATTCTATAAGCTCTAGCCCTTGAGTGACCATGGATATTTACTCCCATTTTTGGGAGGGACAAATCGTCTCTACATCACTACCACCTCTAAGCTTGCTTCATATTATGTCCTATAACCGCATTTATTGCTACCTAGTCACGATGTAACGTTTGACGAAATCAAAACATAATATTCCGCAACTAGAGTATCTAGTGACTTCAAGTCTAAAGACCACAGTACCATTGTCACAACGAGAAGCACTTGTGGCGTTAACATAATTAATGTAGCCTTCTCGTGGTGGGTCAATCCAGTATGCCATTATCACATAATGCATACGCATGCGTTAGACTTGATATATCCTTATCAATCTACCCACATACTATTCTATAGTGATCGTCCAATTAATCAATATAATGGACTAGGAATATTTAAGATAAACAAATACACTTCAATCAAAGAACTTCATTATATTAAATATCTTCATAAATGACAGAATGAATATTCTAGCCAAAATAATACTCATACTAAAATATGGTTGCCTCTAGGGCATCCATTCCTAACAATATTTCCTTTCACAGTTTAGGTAATGATACTTTTTTATTAGGCAAATGGATGCTAGCTCAATGGAAGAGCTTTTGAAACCCATTCTATTGAGTTTGTATGGGACTGAGTATTAAGAAAATTCATACTAGTGTAGTAGGATTTACATGACGAGTATTTTTCCTTGTTTCTCTTTTTACCCCTAAAACTAGCCGTTTTATGGCAGTTGGGCGGGCTAAAGTAGTCTTTTATTGGATATATACCCATTTTAACATTTTTTCCCCTCCAACTACCCGTCTTTTTAAAGGGTCGGGGGTGTAAAAGGGTCATTTTTTCTCTAATGCCGTTGGTAATAAGCTAGGAATTCAAAAAAAAGGGGGGAAGGACGAGCTGACCCGCGCGGGTCAAGAGCAGAGCGGGTTGAGCTGTGCACGGGTCGGCTGGAGGGGAAATTTGACCCGGCCGTACCACGGTCTAGGCACGCCGTTGAGCGGGCCGTGCGCGGGTCGGGTGTAGGATGGGCCGTGCTTGGGGCGTGTTTCTGCCGGTTCGGTGCGGGTCGGCCTAGGCTGCCACCATGAGGTCTAAGAGCCCCGATTTCGAACCTGGTTATAACATGTAATTCTTGCAAAAAGATAATTACTTAAAATTTGTTGACTTAATTAGTAATAAGTTGTTGACTTGCCAAAAATAAGTTTTATTTCCCAATTTATCGTCAAAAAATGAATTAAACCTCAAGTTAAAAAAGAGGTTCCAAAGAGTAGTATGTTAAAACAGTGGTATGAACAAGAGTATTTTGAGAGAATCTTCTCGAATGCTGTAGGGACTATTGCACTGCAAGGATTAAATGTGGACATTTAAAAGCATGTTTTCACTAAAGAAATTGATGCAAATTCAGGGCTAGTTTGGGAATGCTGTAGCGGTGTGAGAAGTTGTTGTGGAAAAATCACTGCGGGAAAACTGCTGTGACTAGAAGATGAAATGTTATTTGGTAAGTATTACGAAAAATCTGCACTGAAATATTGATATTGCAATTTTGTGTTTGGTAAAATAAGTTGTGAAATTGCTGTGAGAGGGTAAAATGATAAAAATATATGACATGTGTCATTTCCATAAAGATAACTATTGAAATTTTAAAAAATAATAAGATTAGAATCGGTTGTAGATAAATTAATCAAAAGCGCTTTTCGAAAAAGTATCTCCCCCCTTGCTTCCTGAAACTGTTGTGGGACAGCAGAAACTGTCCGAAAAAAGCAGAAATTTTATTTTACGAAATGCCCTTAAACTGCTTCTGCTATCAGAAAGCAGCCGTGTTGGCAGCAGAAGCATTACCAAACTGGCCCTCAGGAGACGTATGCTCATCAATGGGCAAACTTCCTAAATTACTGAGTCACATTCCGTGATATATTATCAGATCAATATTGTTTTTCTTTCTTTTCTTATTTTTTTAAAAAATAGACATTATATCATTAATAAAACAAACACAGATACAACATTGTTTTAAACTTACTAACTACTATAGCTAGCACCAAGAACTTGAAACTGAAAACGAAACAAGAAAAATGATACAATTGTTGTTGAGAGTCAAAGATGGGATAAATCATGCCGAGCAGATAACCCAAAGCGGTGCTGAAGAGGGAGCCGCATTTGTCAATGGAATTTTCGGTGCTGAAGAAGTTCAGAGTGTTGGGGTGACGCGGATTACTAACGCGTATTACGCAAGTGCACGGTCAAGTAGTAAGTAGAGTATTTTACGACTCCGAGTATCGAACCCAAGGGAAATAGACGATTATTAGCTAATTAAGAATTAAATTTATGATACCTAAGTAACCGGTAAAAAGTGTTTGATTTGAAGGTCCGTCACTCACGAACAAGTGACTTAAACTAAATAACAACTAAGCTAAATATTTTTGGAGAATTTTCGCTTTAAACGAAGATAAATTGTGATGTAATACGATTAATAAGGAAGAACTAGGAAATTGATGGTCCCTAGGGTTGTTAACGATTTCCGGGTTATTCATGAAACATTCTACTCACGTTCTAGTTATATCGGGTAATGCTCATCACGATCTTCTCTCGATCTCACGTGAATTTGTGTAAATAATAGATTTCGGGTCCTAGCGGTCCACCTCCGTCTATCAATACAATCTAATTGATTTGCTAGACTTGTTCACCGGGTCCTATCGGTCCACCTAATTCACTAAGTCCTATCACAACCAATCGAAACTACCCTCACACGATTAATCAAGTTTCTATCTCCTCTCGGTCTCAAGAAACTAAAAGATCACCTAACTATTCTTTAACACGTCTCAAAGAATTCACTTTCGTGCAATTCTATCAACAAGTAGCATTCTACGGGTGATCAAGCCAAGAACACTAAGAATTGAGTACAAGAATAAATAAGCTAACAAGAACGTTCATAGAATTTAAGCAAAAGCATGCTTCAAGTCCAAAATCCGGAAAATCATCCAACAAACCCTAGTTTTCCATCAATCACCTAGCTTAAAGTGTTTAGCTAGACATAATATGGTTCAACATAAACAAAATCATAGAGTTCATGAAGAATAGAAGAAGAAACGAAGATCAAACGCTAAAATCTTCAATGTAATTGATGATCCTTGCTCCAAGCTTGTTCTCCCTTCTTCCCTAGCTCCCAAGACTTCCAAGATGCGTGAATAATCTCTTCTTAGGTCGTTCCCCCCGTTTTTTACCAGCTGGGCACGCTTTTTAATGAAAACTAGCCGAAATTGCACTTCAGCCCCTCTACTTTGTAATTCCCGGACAGAATTATTTGCTGATTTTGCGCGGGCTGTATCTCCCTCATACGGATTCGTCTTCGGGCCTACCATATACCGTTGGAAAGCTACGGATGTCTACTTTCCAATGCCGCAGGCCTTGCTCCAAAATTCTTTGTAGATTTTCATGGGAATCGAAAATAGTGCAGGCTGGTCTTGTGTGACTTTTCCCACTTTTCTTCGTTTGTGCGTCTCCTTTTCTCCTCTTCATCTAGCTCCATTCCAAGCATATCCAAGCCTCTCATAAGCTCCATTGCACCTATTCTACCTGAGATACACAACACTAAACAACCCGTGCAATTATCATAGCAAATATGAGAGAAAACACGCACAAATAATCTTGGAACACGACTTTTCACTCTTAGGCTTAGAAATAGTCAAATTCACATATTTGTGCAAATATAACATATAAATCATGTGAAATAAGCCTATTACAAATAATATGGAAGTATAAAAATAACTCCTAAAAGAGAGTTATCAAACACCCCCACAATCACCTATTGCGCGTCCCGAGCAACAAATCAAAATCCAACCACATTCTCACTTCATCCCACCACCAACAAGATACGAGCCAAGACAATTGCATACTATTCGAAACACCGTTGCATACAAATCTTAACTAGCCGACTCAATAAAAAAATACGACTCAACAATGCAACAATATGATGCAAATGCAAGGTACGACTCGATCCTACACAACACATATTTACACATGCACACAAAAGTATTTCTTTTTGGTTGAGATTGGGCAATCTCGATAAGCAAACTGGTAAGTCATCAGGCTCTCATATCCCCTTTGGAAACTCTACAACCTCCATGATCGACAGAACTTGCGGCCAGTTTCGTTGGACAGAACAAGCACGAGCACTTAATAATTTGCACTCACACACTCATCAGACATATCCCTAGTACTTACCATCCGAGCTATTTATCCACGGGTTAAAACTGTTGAAGGCTTAGGAAGGGTGGGATAGGCTATTTAGAAGCGTAGTCCTAGACGTCATGATATTCTCACGTGACCCGTTTCTCACACTCCCTCACCGAAATCCAAGGAACCCAACTGAATCTCACCTACTCCGGCCCTCATTCCCTCAATCCCGGTGCAACACCGTTCTCGCGGCCACAAATGTGAAAGAGTGTTAGACAGAATCATAGCTAATCTCTTCGGTTCCCTTGCAATTGCCAAAACACGCTCCTTTATTTCCTTCTCTTTCCTTTCATTCTCTTTTTTTTTCATTTTTTTTTTCTATCTCTCTCTTTTCTTTTTTTTCATTTCCTCACTTCCCACAAATAATCAACACATGGAGCACAAGTAATACTGAATGAACCCGACGAGATAAAAATATCATGTAGATAACGTGGGGGTGGAATGTGTCAAATCAAAGAGATATACTAATAACCGTCGACACCCCCACACTCGATGTAAACCAACTCACAAAATTCAGTAGTCAAAGTGATACGTGCTTTCTAACCGATCCTCCTCATCACCTAAGATATAGAGAATAACATGAAAAACTAGCACGTCCTCCTATAATATCAATCAACCCCACCCCATATTGTGCGGAAAGAATGTCACGCACTACGGCACTCCACCTGTGATCGTGGTGTAAGGACACGATTCACCGCCACACCGAAGTGTGCTGCCGTCTCTAACTCACCCTCACATCCCCTCGTAAGACGAAACCTGTAAGAGTATCCACAACAAATGTATCAAATCAGCACACCCTCATCGAACCTCCCTAACTCGACTCCCTCTATCATGACGCATAGGAAAGGGCCATTCTAACAAGTGATGAAAGTCACAATGAAAGGCTTCCTAGTCTAGAGGCTGTGAATAAAAGGGGTAAATGGATCGAAGAGGGTAACTAGTGGACCTAGGCTGTGAGACGGGACGTGAGGTCCCCATAAAAGGCACTCGCACGACTGTTCTGTTGCCACTACGAGGAGGGTTGACGACTACCTAAATGACGGCGGTGTAGTACTAGTAGGATATCTAAGTCCGAGAGACAGTTACTTGCATTTCTAGTGTGCATTAGCTCTATAAGTCTTCCTACTCCAGATTCTCGCGTCTCTGCCTCACTTCGGATCTTCATACTCCTAGAGGATTCTATCATTAAGCCCTCGCCAAGTTCAACTCATTTTGATTGCCCTTTCTCTTAAAAAAATTTTTTACTTTTATGGATTTTTTTTTCCTACTCTATATGTAGGGCCAGACGCGAAAGAAGACTCGAACTGACTCATTTCAAGTAGGTGGACTCAATTAAGTAAACGTGCAAAATAAAACAACTAACACATATATACACCGCTAATACATCACCATACGACACTATAACTAAACACGGCATGGACCACGAATACGACACTATACGACACAATACGAACTAACAATCTATATGTGACAGGTTAATGCATACACGGACTGGCTAGTCAAGACTAAAAATCCCCCCACACTAGACTGCGTCGTTGTCCTCAACGAATTTAGAGATCAATCAAGAGGACTCGGCAATTCTAATGCGAGGTGCGGTGAATCTACTCAGTAGCATTGTCATCCTATGCCTCAACTACTTTCTGTTTCTTCCTACAGTCAGAATCAGGCGCCTTAATTCTCAACAGTTTCAATGCACGAAAAGTAGCAATTCAAATTTAGAGATAATATTTGCTACATGCACGTGACAAGTTCTGTAGACAAAATTGACCAATTAAGTGCAAATTTCAGACGAATTCAGCAATCAATCCAACAAATCATATGCAAGTGCCTCAACTCAATTAAAAGAGAGAGTTAAGCGATAACTGAAGCCTTGGAGTTCCATTCTAACGGGGCTGGATCGACAAAATCAGTCAAGAACGGTACGGTTGACTGATTTTACAGTAACTTTCGCGATGTGAGATTTTTAGCTCAACGACTTCTCCTCGTTGTCGCCTTTATAATCCCGCAAACGGTTTGCTCTAATTCCAACCAGTTGAGAACGAATTGACAAATTTATTTGAGAAAAACCTTTGCTTCTCCAGGACAATACAACCTTCATAACCATAACCCACTGCCACCTCTTCACAGTACCAACATTAGTCCTCATCACCACCACTCCAATACAATCTCCATAACCTTCACCTAAATAAACTAATCAAACCATCCAATTTCTCAATACACCAAAACTACCACTGCTACCACCTAGACCAACATACAAAACCAACTAAACCAAACACCAAAGCTTCACCAGACTCAATCACCTAAACCCCGAACCACAGCCCTGCCAACTACCTACCCAAACCCAGAAATCCACCTGAAATCACCTGCAAAACCCACGACCAATCCACCACTATACAAGACCCAGCAGTGGCTAAACCCATCTGCAGCCATGGGGAAATCAGTAACCTAGACCTCCAATCAACCTTTACCGAAGATCCCCTGTTCCTCGTTGGCTAGCTCTGCAAAACCCGATCAAGATTAGCGACCAAATCAGAGCCTAACCCACCACAGAACCGACTCAATCTCAGACCCAATCTAAACCGGACTAAACCCAGCCAACAGCTCAGAGCAGATCGAACAAGAAGAACCCAGCGAATCAGAAGAAGAAATCGCAAACAGAGCAGAGGAAGAAGAGAAACAGGAGAGGAGGAAGAAGCAGCGGCAAAGAAGAAAACAGAGCTTCACCGCTGCTGTGCTCGCGAGAATAAACGGCCGGAGATTTCACTGATTGTAAGGGTTTTGGCCAAAATCCGATGGTCGGCGGCTCAGTGAGGTGCGCTGCCGGTGCTGTTCAGACCCAACACGCCGACACTACCCCGTTGGAGCGTTGATTGCTCTGAGACGCGAGAAAGACCTGTGAATTAGCTTGGGATTTCACCAAGTTTGAAGTTGTAGGCTTGAATTCGACAGTGGAGGCTCTGGGATGGTGTTCTACGCGATGAAGATGAAGAACTAATCTTCAATCGACTCTTGTCTTCAACTTTTACCCAGAAATACCCATAATGCCCCTGTTCACAAGAACATATCTTTCTGTTCTTAATATTGAGCAGTGGGTTTTTTTTGGGGGGGGGGGCTGGTGTTCGTGCGAACACAGGGGTGTTCGTGCGACACCCCTGACTCCAATTTTTTTTTTTTTTTTTTTTTTTTTTTTTAGATTACGTCTCCGGACTCCGTTGCACGCATATTACATACCGTCGGAAAGCTCGTTTCGCGCACGTTCTGATTTCGCAATAGTGACTTCAAATTTTCCGGAGTAAACTTCAGAATTCCTGACCTCAAATTTTGTGATCATTATGTCGCTTTCTCATTTTTTCTGCGTTTCCTCTTTTCACGCATCAAGAAGGGAAGTCCGGACCGCGTCTCCAACCTGTATGCCTGCACGACTCAATTCAAATATAAGATCATCACTCTCTCACCCCTCATATAACAAAACGGTATTAAAAACGCACAGGACAGTATTTAAAAACACACACTCTACACTAAAGCATAAAAATACGTTGGGTTGCCTCCCAACAAGCGCTTGTAATTTACGGTCGACGGCCCGACCCAGTTACCTCTGCCACCTCACGAGGGTGGTTTGGCACATTGTGCCGCTTCCAGCTTAGCTTTCATGTGTTGGATTTGAAGCACTGCTTCATGTGCGTGCACCGCTGATGGATTATTTCTTTCCCAGTAGTCAGGTGGATCCCCTTGCGACAACTCTGGGATTTGACGCTTCACTTGTACAGCAAATGGCACACCTGGTTGATACTCCCATGAACACTGGGGTGACGGTTTGAAGACCTGAAAAGTCTCCATGTCATCATGTACCCTCATAATCAGTTCTCCATTCTCTACGTCAATGAGAGTACGACCAGTTGCCAGGAACGGCCTACCCAGAATTAGTGGAACATCACCTACTGGCATATCCAATATAACAAAATCAACCGGAATGATCAGACTTCCGACCTTCACTAGCACATCTTTAACCATCCCACATGCTTTCTTGGATGACTTGTCTGCAAATTGGACTGTTATCCAGGTTTTCGGGGGCTCACCCACACCTAACTTTTTGAATACCGACAACGGCATCAAATTCACGCTCGCTCCCAGATCACAGAGAGCTCTTCCAGTGTAGGAACCACCCAATGTAGCCTCAATGACAAAGCTACCTGGATCCTTCTTTTTCTTAGGTAACCCATGCAAAACACATGAACTAACCTGTTCATTTAAGTTTACTCTCTGAAATTCATCCACCCCTTTCTTTCCAAGAACTGCATCTTTAATAAATCGAGCATACTTAGGCATCTTTTGAAGTGCCTCAATCAATGGGATATTGATATGCAGTTTAGAGAAGACATTCAAAAAGCGCTTGTATTCCTCAGAATCATCCTTCTTCTTCCTAGTACGTAATGGAAATGGTAGTTCTGAAGAAGAAGGAGAAGATGGAAGTGGTACCTCGGTAGATTTCTCTGCATCCTGGTGAATCATGCCCTTTGATTGGGGGATCATGACAGGTGTCTTCTCAGAATCGAAGACTTCATGTTCCTTCGCCTTTGAGGCTTCCGCTTTGGCATGACTCGGATATGGAGGATCTGTAAGTGCAATACCACTTCGAGTGGTGATGGCTTGAGCCTGTCCCTCTGATGTGTCGACAATGCTACCCAGTGCCCTTTGTTCAAGTTGTTCCTTTAGATCTTTTATTTCTGCTTGAGCAACTTGAAGTGCAATTGCTACAGAGCTGACCTGTGTGGACATGTCTGTCATGTGCTGAGCCATCGTATTTATTATCCCTGTCATATCGGTCAACTCTAATGGTGGTACTGGCTGCTGCTGATGCATCTCTGAAACATTTGCTTCATGCACTACCTCTACCGCATTCACCTGAACTGTGCTATATACCACTGAGCTATGCTTCATCGGTTCTTTTTGTTGGTGCTCATAATCCCAGCTCTCCTCTTGCTCAACCACACGTCTCATCAACTCATATGCACTGTCAACATCACATTTGAACAAGAAACTGCCCCCAGCTTCTCTATCAATCTTTTCTTTGTCAAGCATTCCAAGTGCATCATAGAAGACCTGTATGATCTGGCTTTTTGCAATTCCATGGTTGGGGCATTTGCGTAGCAATAAGTTGAGACGCTCCCATGCTTTGACCATGGATTCATGTTGCTTTTGCCTGAATGACCAAATCTCGTTCTGCAGCTGAATCATGCGTGAGATGGGAAAGAATTTACTCATGAACTGGGAGGCACAGTCTTCCCATGTCTTGATTGAGTTGGATGGCAATGAATCCAGCCAATCCATAGCAGCTCCCTTGAGGCAATGAGGGAAGAGCATCAGTTTTATTGATTCGGAAGTGACCCCGCTATAACGGATTAGCCCACAGTGGCTCTGAAATCTCCCAATGAATGCATGTGGGTCTTCCTCGTCTGTCCCAGCAAAAGTGCACTGGTCCTGAGCAAATTGAATTGTGCCCAGCTTGAGACAGAAGGTTTCTGCCTGAATTGGTGGCACCACAATTGCTGGCTCCCTTCCTTTAAGGTCCGCCTCAAATGCCTGGATTATTGCTTTCCCTGATCGATTATATGGCATTGAGGTCGCGCGCGGTATAGACGTTGCTGCCAATGCTTTCTCTACAGCTTCAGCTACCAAAGCTTGTAGCTGCTCTGTGGTGAGACTAATCTGCCCTTGACCTTCCGCCATAGCTACCCGAGTATCGAACCCAAGGGAAATAGACGATTATTAGCTAATTAAGAATTAAATTTATGATACCTAAGTAACCGGTAAAAAGTGTTTGATTTGAAGGTTCGTCACTCACGAACAAGTGACTTAAACTAAATAACAACTAAGCTAAATATTTTTGGAGAATTTTCGCTTTAAACGAAGATAAATTGTGATGTAATACGATTAATAAGGAAGAACTAGGAAATTGATAGTCCCTAGGGTTGTTAACGATTTCCGGGTTATGCATGAAACACTCTACTCACGTTCTAGTTATATCGGGTAATGCTCATCACGATCTTCTCTCGATCTCACGTGAATTTGTGTAAATAATAGATTTCGGGTCCTAGCGGTCCACCTCCGTCTATCAATACAATCTAATTGATTTGCTAGACTTGTTCACCGGGTCCTATCGGTCCACCTAATTCACTAAGTCCTATCACAACCAATCGAAACTACCCTCACACGATTAATCAAGTTTCTATCTCCTCTCGGTCTCAAGAAACTACAAGATCACCTAACTATTCTTTAACACGTCTCAAAGAATTCACTTTCGTGCAATTCTATCAACAAGTAGCATTCTACGGGTGATCAAGCCAAGAACACTAAGAATTGAGTACAAGAATAGATAAGCTAACAAGAACGTTCATAGAATTTAAGCAAAAGCATGCTTCAAGTCCAAAATCCGGAAAATCATCCAACAAACCCTAGTTTTCCATCAATCACCTAGATTAAAGTATTTAGCTAGACATAATATGGTTCAACATAAACAAAATCATAGAGTTCATGAAGAATAGAAGAAGAAACGAAGATCAAACGCTAAAATCTTCAATGTAATTGATGATCCTTGCTCCAAGCTTGTTCTCCCTTCTTCCCTAGCTCCCAAGACTTCCAAGATGCGTGAATAATCTCTTCTTAGGTCGTTCCCCCCGTTTTTTACCAGCTGGGCACGCTTTTTAATGAAAACTAGCCGAAATTGCACTTCAGCCTCTCTACTTTGTAATTCCCGGACAGAATTATTTGCTGATTTTGCGCGGGCTGTATCTCCCTCATACGGACTCGTCTTCGGGCCTACCATATACCGTTGGAAAGCTACGGATGTCTACTTTCCAATGCCGCAGGCCTTGCTCCAAAATTCTTTGTAGATTTTCATGGGAATCGAAAATAGTGCAGGCTGGTCTTGTGTGACTTTTCCCACTTTTCTTCGTTTGTGCGTCTCCTTTTCTCCTCTTCATCTAGCTCCATTCCAAGCATATCCAAGCCTCTCATAAGCTCCATTGCACCTATTCTACCTGAGATACACAACACTAAACAACCCGTGCAATTATCATAGCAAATATGAGAGAAAACACGCACAAATAATCTAGGAACACGACTTTTCACTCTTAGGCTTAGAAATAGTCAAATTCACATATTTGTGCAAATATAACATATAAATCATGTGAAATAAGCCTATTACAAATAATATGGAAGTATAAAAATAACTCCTAAAAGAGAGTTATCATGGGGATTAAACCTGACCAAGGATTGAGGGTAAGGGAACTCGGACAATACATGATCCGAGAGGTGGCATAATGTGATTCAACTGATTGGGCAAAGAAAACACCCGGTTTGTTGAATTCGAACTCAGTGGGGAATGCCATGGGGCAGCGTCGAAGCATACAAGAGCTTCGTTTGAGTGAGGAGTCCTTAAACATCTTATGTCGACAAAGACAAGAAGACAGGACGGCCAAAAAAAAACTTGGACCAGAAAACCCTTAGAACGATTTAGAACACAATGATAAGTAGGATCACACTCCATTGAGAAGAACACATTGCGGGATGACTCTTTTCCGTCGACCAAAACAACAAGAACACTGACATGAACCAAGCAGGGAAAAAAAGGAGTTGATTGAACTGTGCAAGACTGCCCCGAGTCTTGACAATTCCAGCTTAAGGTTGTATGTCTGATTCGGAGATTGTTTAAGCACAATCTCCGAAAATTCAAGATAACTCGACTGATTACAATAAAACCATGGAAAAAAACTGGTAGTCACCAATTTTTGAACCTTCACCACATAACCATCTCCTACGAATCCAAACATGCGCTTTATTTGATAGATGCTTGACTTAGGATGAACGATAGGAGTTCATGAGGTTAGAGCAATGTCGCTTTGAGCGACCAATTTGTTGATGTCGGAGTCAGAATTACCCTTCAACTAGATGTGCTCTACTAATCTATCTATATCTATATCTATTTTGTCTATAAAAGCAAAGAAGTGCTCAGATTAAACCTCCAGTTGTCATGTGTTAATTAATATTACCTATAAATGTGCCATTTGTCTTCCTAAATGGCACTTTTAAAATATATATGTATATCTAGCAGACATGGGTAATCACGAAAATAATAAAACATAATAAAATTTTATTAAAAGAATGTTATTATAAGAAAGAAACAGTTAACTCATTTCATTTTACTTAAAATAAAACACATTTCATTTTTTAAGAAAAAACACATTTCATTTTTATTTTACCGGGAGCATGACATTCGATTTATAATTTTTCTTGATATGTTAATGTTAATTTATTTTTGCTTGAATATGGGAATTGACCATCTCTTAATGCAATCAATTACATAACTTAGTAATTAAATATCAATCCATTTGTAACTTACATCAATTTTTATTATATATGACATGGCATGACATGGATTGTTTCCCAATTTGTACTCCGTAAGTCACATCTTATCATCCCATAAGAGCGTTGCTGTGAAACAACTATACGTGTGCTTTGAGAAAAAGAACAAGAAATTATAAATGTAAGAAAGTTATCTTGCACAAAAAAAAGTGGTGTGGTGTTTATGATGGACGTTGTGGTTGAATCTTGATCACACCAATGGCTAAGACTGAAGAAATACAAATGAAGAATACAACTATAAGAACCTTTTTTACTTCAAATTTATTTTTTTTATATATAATAATATACTCTTATAATAACATTGTATTCCTTTTTTGTTTCAATATTACATATATCGGCTATACATATATATCTCAGACGATCCTAAGACAATACAGTCGAATGATAAATGTCATTGCTAATCGCCCATGTCTTCGCTAATCCATATTGGATAACCAAAATTCTATCATATAATAAAAAAATGTTAAAGTGGAAGTACACAGCGTCTTCTTAGACTAAAAAGAAAAATTTACGGAGTTACGGTGGTTGTAGGAATGGAGAAGGTTAAAGGAGATGTAAAACTATATATGTAATATAAATACATTATCTTAATGTGATATTTTACTCTATTATATAGCTATCAAAATTATAAAAAATTACTAATGTCGGCAATATACACGTAAGACTGGTTAAAAAATAATATGTGATTTTCTTCGAAAAATAATTTATTTCGTATTCAATTTTAGTTACCCACACCTTCGGCAGTTCAGATTCAATAAGTAAATGCTTATCGTCCCATCAAAACGCTCAATTACAGAATGTTACATATTTTTTAAGAAAAGATCAACATTACAGAGGTAATAAATTATGTTGCACAAAAGTTCTAGGTAGCGATAAACTGGTTGTTATGGTCGATGGGGGTCGGTTGTTGCCTAATACTTCTATTTTTATCTTTTATCTAATATTTCTCAACATGTGGGGAAATAAACTTTTGTGAAGGTCAGTGTCGTAGGGTGAAAAATTATTTGTTACATGGCACCTCAGTTCTTCACATTGACTTCTAAATAAACAAACATTGATTCTTTTAATTTTCTATAGTATAGTATAGTATAATTTCTTGGAGGACATACACTTAGAAAATCTAATCAGTGTTATATTTTTCCTTTGATTGGTCACTCATAAGAAATTAATTTGAATTATCCATCAATACTTTGAATATAAAATAAGTGTAGTTCATTTACATCACATTATTTCATCATTGATTGACTAGCTATGTATGTTTGCTATAAACTAAAGATCGCGAGTTCAAATCAGAAAAGCGAGACGGAAAGTCCTTGAATCATATTTTGTTCTACTGTGAAGGAGAATGAGAAGGAGTTGGAATCATATTTGAATACCTTAGTAAGAGAAATAATCATTTTAATTAATCTTATGCTCCTTCCGCATGTTGCTAATGTGTCAGAACATCTAATTATATTATTGTCATTCATTATTTAGTACCCAAAGTATGTTGGTTCAACTCCCAAAAAATAAGTTAAACCGATAAGTTGCCTATGAGTGCGAGGAATTCGAAATATGACGGAAAATTTTAGTTATGTATTTTTACGGTGATATGTCGGATTTGAATAAAAAAAAATTGATCGAGTAATGACATCAATGTTTTATATGGGGAACAAATAGACCATAAACAAAAATTAGTATTAGTTTACTTTGGATAAAAAAAAAAGGGCTAAATTGCACCGGAGGTACCCAGAGTTTGTCAAAACGAGCAAGTAGGTACCCAAATTTCAAAATCGAGCACCACAGGTCTCAAACTTTGGGTTTTCGAGCAAGTAGGCACCCTTCCGTTAACTTTCCGTTAACTTTGGACGGAAAATTATAAAAAGACTTTTGTACCCCTTATTTCACCTTCAACCTTTTATTTAAAATAAAGTTTTACTAAAAATCTAAAAAAGTAAAAAAAAAAAATATTAATTTAATAATTTGATATATGTAAGATAATACAATATATTTTATCAAAATTATATATTTTTACATCATTTCAAGATATGAAATATGTTTTTATTAACACATATCCGTCAATTTTAAAGTCTTTAATTTTTTTAGTAGTGTTTAAAAAGAATTTCAAATTTCATGTATATTTTAAGAAACACATAAAGTATCTTTGTACATTTTATACAATAGTCTCTTCTACATTCGCATGAAAAATACAAATCATTACAATAAAAAACTACTCAAAAATGTCTGGTATCAACTCTTGTGTAAGTTGTTAAAATGCACAAAAATATTTGTATGTTATTGTTTTATTAAAAAAAACATGTGAAATTATGAAGTTTTGAGATTTTTTTAAAAGATGTTAAAAAAAGTTAAAGACTTTAAGATTGACGGATATATGTTAATAAAAACATTTTTCATATCTGAAATTATGTAATTATATGTAATTTTGATGAAATATATTGTATTATCTAACATATATCAAATTATTAAATATATTTTTTGATTTTTTTTAGATTTTTAGTAAAACTTGTATTTTAACAAAAAATATGAGGTGAAAATAAGGGGTACAAAAGTCTTTTTGTAATTTTGCGTCCAAAGTTAACGGAAAGTTAACGGAAGGGTACCTATTTGCTCGAAAATCCAAAGTTTAAGATTTGTGGTGCTCGATTTTAAAATTTAGGTAACTACTTGCTCGTTTTGGTAAACTTTGGGTACCTCTGTTGCAATTTAGCGAAAAAAAATATAAGTTTACCACTAGCGCAGAGTCACGCCTAATTTACCTGAAAAAAAAAAAAAAAAAAAAAGCTTGACTAACCGAGTTGACTGAGCAGGGCGAGACAGAGACAAGTGGTGAGAGAACATGTAGACGACTGTTGAAGCAAAGTAGATAATCTTTTTCATCCCCATCGTCTACAAATTGTACCGTTGGAGCGTCCACGTGTCGACCGACGTAGCCACTTGTCTCCTTCGTCTTCCTTTGGATCCTCTCCCTCACTCCCAAACAACTCTTTGTTTGCTTCCTCACACCACTGAGGTGTCTTAACCCAAAAGACAATCTCTCTCTCTCACTCTCTCTCTCTCCTCTGCAAAATTCTCGCTCTACAAACCCGTGATAGATTCGCCATCGATCCAGCTAAACCGACCTCAACCCACCAACCCCAATCTCATTTCTCTCATGGGTTTAATTTAATTTCCCCTAAAATGGCTTCTGGCGAATTCCTCTGTTTTGTCTTCTCTCTCCTGCTCTGTTTTTCCAACAATGTCGCCGGAAAAACAGAGTTCGACTTCAATACGGTGCCGTTGAGCGGCCTCAAGTTCCTGGGTGACGCCCATTTGAGCAACAACGGCTCCGTGATGCTGACACGAGACCTCGCCGTCCCCAACGCCGGCGCCGGCAGAGTAATCTACTCCAAACCGATCCGATTCCGGCAAGCCGGAGGTCACACTCCGGTAACGAGCTTCTCCACGTTCTTCTCCTTCTCGGTGACGAATCTGAACCCGTCTTCGATTGGCGGAGGATTGGCCTTCGTGATCTCTCCCGACGGCGAGACCGTCGGCGACGCCGGTGGGTTTTTGGGTTTGCCGGCGGGGGTAATCGCCGTCGAATTCGATACTTTGATGGATGTTGAGTTTAAGGACATTAATGGGAACCATGTCGGAGTGGATCTGGACTCGATGGTGTCGACTCAGGTCGGCGATTTGGAAACGATCGGCGTCGATTTAAAAAGCGGCGACCTGGTCAACTCGTGGGTGGAATACTCCGGGTCGACTCAGTTATTCAACGTGTCGGTTTCATACTCCAATTTGAAGCCTGAAACCCCAATTTTGTCCTTCAAAATCGATTTAAACGAGTACGTGAGCGATTTCATGTTTGTGGGTTTCTCCGGGTCGACTCAGGGAAGCACCGAGTCACATAGTATCGAGTGGTGGAGCTTCACTTCATCATTCGACGGCAAATCGGAGTCTTCGTCTTCGCCGCCGCCTCCGACATCGAATCTGATGAACCCCACCGCCAATTCAAGCCCAATAAACCCACCACCGCCGTCTCCGCCACCAACCGAGTCCAACGCCACCGCTATTCCACCACACACGTCACAGAGGACCACCAAGTGCCACAACCAGCTCTGCAAAGAAGGTCCTGGCGCAGTAGTCGGCGTAGTCACGGCGGGCGCATTCGTTCTAGCGTTATTCGCAATCGTTCTCATCTGGATGTACTCAAAGAAATACAAGAACATCAAGAAACCCGATTACCTAGCATCGGAATACATCAAAATGCCGAAGGAATTCGCCTTCAAGGAGCTCAAATTAGCCACCAAATGCTTCAATCCCAACCGAATCATCGGTACCGGAGCATTCGGGACGGTCTACAAAGGGGTTTTATCGGATTCGGGCGACATTGTCGCGGTGAAAAGATGTAGCCACAGTGGACAAGGAAAGGCTGAGTTTCTATCAGAATTGTCCATAATTGGGACATTGAGGCATAGAAACCTAGTTAGGTTACAAGGTTGGTGTCATGAGAAAGGGGAAATATTGCTAGTTTATGACCTAATGCCGAATGGGAGTCTCGATAAGGCGCTATTTGAGTCGCGAATGACATTGCCATGGTCACATAGGAGGAAGATTTTGATAGGAGTGGCCTCAGCATTGGCCTATTTACATCAAGAATGTGAGAACCAAGTGATCCATAGGGACATCAAGACAAGTAACATCATGTTAGATGAAGGGTTCAATGCTAAGTTAGGGGATTTCGGGTTAGCGCGACAAGTGGCGCACGATAAGTCGCCCGACGCCACCGTGGCGGCCGGGACAATGGGGTATTTGGCGCCGGAGTATTTGATCACGGGGCGGGCGACGGAGAAGACCGATGTGTTTAGTTTTGGGGCGGTGGTGTTGGAGGTGGCTAGTGGGAGGAGGCCAATTGAGAGGGAGAGCAGTGGTGGTGTTGTGGGGACTAATTTGGTGGAGTGGGTGTGGAATTTGCATAGAGAAGGGAGGTTGGTGGTGGCAGCTGATGGGAGGCTTGGTGGTGAGTTTGATGAGGGTGAGATGAGGAAAGTGTTGTTGGTTGGGTTGGCTTGCTCACACCCTGACCCAGTGGCTAGGCCAACAATGAGGGGGGTGGTGCAGATGCTGGTGGGGGAAGCTGAGGTCCCTATAGTGCCTAGGGATAAGCCTAGTATGAGTTTCAGCACTTCACATTTGTTGCTTAGCTTGCAGGACAGTGTTTCTGATTTGAATGACATGATGATGATCAATATCTCCACTTCCTCATCAGAACACAGCTTCCATGGTGGTGGTGGTGGTGGTGGTGTGGGTGTGGAATCAGGTGATCACCTGGTCTGAATTCTCCAAAATCAATCGTTGAGGTTTCTCATACTAGATTACCAGTATTAATTTTATTTATTTATTTTTTCTTTAGAATAACTTATAGTAGTAGTTGTATATGTTCAATTGTTTTGCACTATACTTTGGACTAGTTCAGGGTCTGAATAACTTGACAGATACAACATGGAATTGATGTGTGTATGTAGCACAAAATTTTGGAACTTCATAGTCTGTTTCTTCTCCTTTAGTTTACTTATTTTTTGACACTATTCACTGTGTCACTTTGATCCGGTGATTTGGTTAGCAATACGTTACACTAATTTGTTGATCTTTTCATGGTCTTGTAGAATAAATTTTACTATACGTACTGTAAAAATTACTAAAAAGTTACTTCGTTTTGCTACTCCAATCAACGAGTTAAAGTGATTCAGTTAGCATCTGCAGTAGTAGTAGTAGTAGTAGCTAAAAGTTATTTATAATTTGATAAAAATCAAACATTTTTATTTTAGATATTGTAAAATTTTAGTAAGTGCTCCAATAGTGTTAGTTAAATGCTTAGCTAAATAACACGTGACACATTCTCAATATTTCCTGCAAGAGAATTTTAAGGAATTTAGGACATAACAGTTAAGAACATAGTTAAAGAAAGTATGAAGTTATTGATCCGGCTCTTCAAATATGATGAGTGGAATAACTATCCGCTTAAATAAAGAGCAGAGGAGAAATTCTATTGGAAGTAACATTTTTCTCATTTTATATATCTTAAAGATAATCGCGATATAGATGACCTACTGGAGATGTTTTTAGGAGTTTAAAAGTCAAACAAAGTTGAAAGAAAAGAAAGGGAGGTTGTATTAGTATTATTTTGCAATATCTCACTCTCTCAATTAGCCATGGAGACTAGGAGAAAAACAGGGTGGTACAAGTCATTTTCTAAGGATTAGGGATTCTTCTTTATTCTTTCTGAAAGGCACTTTGTTGTTGCTTTCACAAGGGTAAATAGCCCCGTAGTCAAAAGCAAGCACAAGTAAAGAGTAAATGTTTGGTAAAGTATAGTTGGAAAATGTAGTGCCTATTTTAGGTCTTGGCTACTGAAAAATCGGTTGAGCACTTTCTTGCGTTAGTGATAGTGGATGAGGTAAATAGCAGGATATGTCTCACACGAGCAGAGTAGCTAAATCCTCGACATAAATAAGTTTGTACATTTCAGATCAGATCACACCAGTTTAGGGATGGCAATGCGGTCCGGTCCGATCCGAGATCCGGGGTGATCCGACCCTAATGGAGCGGTCCGAATCCGATCCATTTTCCCTTGGATCGGATTTGGATCACAATTATGCGATCCGTTCGGATTTCGGATCGGATTCGGATCATATCTGTAAATATCCGCTGATCCGATCCGATCCGACCCGGTCTGATATATACATAAAATATTCGATAATCCGACCCGATCCGATCCAAACTACATATATAATTATATAATACAATTATAATTATATAATATAATCATATATTATATATATAATTATATAATAATATATAATTCGACCCGATCCGATTCGTGATCCGTTCTTGTGATCCGTGATCCGTTTTCCTTATGGATCGGATTCGGATTTTTTGGGTGATCCGTTATATGATCCGATCCGAATCCGATCCGGACCCGAACGGATTCGGATCGGATTCGGATCAGCATGTATCATTTTCGGATCGGATCGGATTATTGACAGATCCGATCCAAATCCGATCCGTTGCCATCCCTACACCAGTTCAATAGCCACTACATCACTCACTAGTTGTGTTCATTTCATAGTATGATGGTTGTTTATGAAACAGGTCATGTGCCCGCTTCAACTGGTCCATGTCCCTGGTATTCGTAAAGGGTAAAGGGTAGTACAACAGGCATTGATTGAACTCTCCACAACTCCAAGAATTTAGGTGTTGGTGGGGTTTTAAACCAAACATTGAATTCACGGGGACTAAGCCCTCCGTATAAAAGTGACTACAAGAGTAGTACTATCTCTGTTTCTCTTGAATTTGTAAAGTGTATTATTCACGAGTCACTTTAATACAGGATTTGATTAGTAGATAATTCAATGATTAATAAAAATGATGTAAAAAATTGATAACACTATGAAAAGATTATCAAATTTTTGTATTATTTTACTAATCAAATTATCATGTCGAATTGACAAATACCACTCCGTCCCGTCTCTTTGTTCCCATTTGACTTTTTTGACTCGTATCTTGGTCATTTTGACCGGGTGATTTGGATAGCAAAATAATACTATTTTTTGATAATTTTTTCACCATATTATAGAGCAACTTTTACTCTACAACACCATGAAAAAATTATCAAAAAATTACATCGATTTGCTATTCAAATCACCGGGTCAAAGTGACCCAATGAATAGTGACAAAAACAAAATTGGGAACAAAGAGACGGGACGGAGTGGTATAACTCAACTGAGAAGACTCAAGAAAAGACTCTAACTAGTGCAGCAAGTAAGCTCTTTCAAAGCCAAGAGGAAAATAGTTACTCAATGACGTTGATCATAGTCCCGTAGAAAGAACAGTTCTTTGAGCGCTGTTTTCTTGCGGTTGCATTGTTAGTACGGTTTTGACATTGAATTCATCGAATGTCACTGTTGTCATACCTAGAACTAGAAATTAATGTACAGGAACTAGAAATAAATGTACAGGATAGAACAGTCTTTTAATATCCAAACCATGTTTATAGAAAGAACACCAAGGTCTCTAAACTGGTTGTGTGACTAGCACATTGATGTGAGACTCTCGACATAAAAAGAGAATGTCAACGTTATAGTAAAAATGTTATGTTTCATTAGTGAATGTAACTCTGTATAATTATTTTGAGAATAGTACACATAGTTGGATCCTTAACTGTCTCGTTCAATGTTACGCATGCAATGTCGGTTACTGAAGTACTAGACTTATTTAGGACCCGTTTGATAATGCTTTTGCTTTTTAAAACGATGTGTTTTGATGTCAAAACCAGTTGATGTGTTTGGTAGATTTTCATATCTGTTTTTTTGGACAGTAATTGATTTCCCGCCGCAGTTTTTTGTGAAGCAGAAGAATGGTTGCTTCTCTGAACCTACTTTTTGATAATTGTATTTATAATTTTTTTTTATCCATGTAGTAATAATAAATTCAAAAAACATATCTAATTGCAATGAAGCTCTACACCGATTACCGAATGCAAAAAGCGATTTTCTATAGCAGGTTTTACCAAACATTTTTAAATGGATTCTTACAGCAATTTCATCAGAACATTTTCTCCACTACTGCTTTCTAAAACACCTGAACATTTTCAAACTATTATTACATTAGCAAGTAAATCGTGGGATGCGATGGAGACACCCACAGCAATTTGAATCCATATGAAGGGAGACGAATTCTTGGACAGTTTGATTGCATGTCTGCTATACTGTTTTAAATTTCGTTCGTTTATCAACAAGAACGCCATAAATCTACTAGGTGGAATTATATTTTATACCTGCGCCCTAGCTAGTTGATGTAGGTCTGAATCACTCTGGATCTTCTCCCGTATTCCTGAAGTTCTTGCTGGATGCAAGTGTGAGCTTTCTGCTTCCAGAATTCTTATTGGCCTCCCAGACGTTTTCTCTCACTCTCGAAACCATAGATTTCGGTGTGCATATGAAGCATACGAATTCTGAAGACTAAGAAAACTTATATAGGCTACGGGAGGGACCTGGAGGAGAAAATACGAATCAGGCTCCTAACTTTAGTAGGACTTCTGGTTCCACCAAAACATAGCCCAAATATAGTTAATAACAGTTAGCACCACTAAATAACTGTTGTTAAATACTTATTATCTCCCCATGTGAAGATTACAGATATGGGTCGATTAAATTAAATACTGGCTAATCCATTTAATCGACATCTTCCCAATTCCTTGATCCTTACCACTCAACTTATTTGATATGTCCAAATTATCAAATAATGTACCTGTAGAGTTTGACATAATCAAAACTTATAAGCTTCATCAACGGGATAATAGACAACTATGCACAATAATAACATAATGCAAAAACATTACCCAAACCCATTCTCATAAATATCAAATTCAGATAATCCAATACAAAAAGCATGGCTTTTAGTATTCAATCCAACACCATCTGAATCTAAAACTCATTCTCTCCACTACTATACGTAGGTAGTCCAACTCGACCCCATCATAAATTTTGCTTGTATCTTCCTTTAGGGCTAAGAAATTAACTTTATCCTTTTTTCTCGTCTTCATGGAATGCACTAATTCAAAAGATGTCAATATATTATAAGTAATCCAGCGCCCCAGTACAAAGGCGCTTTAATTTTCTAATATTAGAGATGAGAGAGATGTCGTCAGACGATTCACCAACACATTTGATGTTATTTTGTACATAGTCGAGCATAAATTGATAGATCCTAGTCTGGAATGGCCTAAATTACTGTGTACAACATTAATGCCCCATACGAGCTTTATTTGAAATACGGTTATTTCGTGGCTGGAACCGGTCGTATTCGACCTGCTTCGATTTTCTAGTGCCATAATCTCAAATTATTAAAATTTTAAAATTAAATTAACTTTTATCTCATAATCCAGCTCATGTGATATACATTGCATATATACTATTTTGTTTTCTTCACCTTATGTAATGGACTAATATTAATTCGAGTATTTGTGTATTATGTGACAAATTGAGAATTTAATGGAGAATGTGATGAACAATTTATTAGTCTTTAAATACGGTGACTTGACATATAACGCTTTATAATAAAAACACGCATTTCCTTCGCAGAAAAATACACGCCTTGAGATTCAGTCATTTCCTCATTCCATCTGTTTGCATTTACATCTATTCATTAAATGCATTCTAATGAAGTGAAGTGCCAGGTGCAATGATTCTGATTTTAATTCGCCCCTATCTCAATATTTCCCTAACATAATTCCATAACTAGACATGTAATGTCTTATAAAAGTCACGAACATCGGTCAAGTCATATTCATCAATTTGTTTTTTCTTTAGAGAAAAATGTCTACTCTACCTGCAAAACCAAAAGGAAGTTCATCGTCTCAAAGTGGCCTCATGACCTTCAACATAACTGATGAGGACAAAAAACGTATTTCCAAACTAGACGAGGTAAACGTATATTTACTCTCCGTGAAGGAAGAAAATAAAAATTATTTTTCATGATGATATGAAAGAATACTATCTATGGTCATATGATTAAGTTGGATGTGGAGATGATTTGAAGAAAGTGCTATCACTAATCTTGTCCCGTCTTTTCATTATTGTAGCAACGCTTGGAAAAACTTACGGCGACAAACTCACAAGAAAGTTTTTTGCCATTGTCTGATCGACTCACTGGATGGTATCGTAACAATACCGTACGTATGCTCTTTCTTATTTCTATTTATCAAGTTGTTTATTAAGTGCATATCTAGTGCATGTTTGGGAATTCATATTCTAATTAGATTAAAATCATTTTAATTTAATTATGTTTGTTACAGTGTACCACAATTTAGATTTAAAAAATCATACGGAAAGTATGCAGACTATTTAATCTCAAATTTTTTAAATTCTCTCATATTCTGCATATATTCAACTCGTACCAACAACGCTAGAATTTTCAACTATTTTAGATTTTCAGTCAATTTATTTTGTGAGATTTGTTTTCAGACGATTACTTAAGGATCAACTAAAAAAGGATTCCGGCAGGTAACAAAGGCCCTTATTTCCCCGTATTTTAACAATGGGGACGAAAATTTGTCTGTTTCTAAAAGATATGTGATTTAAGTCAATTTCTTTAATTGAAATTTGAATTTTTAAATTAAATTCAAGACAAATGAAGAATATTGAAAGTAACAGAACCCTAAAGGGTTGAGAGAAAATGAAACACCAAAGATGAACTAGAGAAAGAAAATGTATATACATTTTATTGACCAACTTGATTACAAAGAAAATCTCGAGAACAATAAATACACAATAATCAACGGATACATTGCAGTCGTTTAATCCAACAGGTGGAGATACTAGTTGTCTAGGGTTTCACTATGGTGTGGGTTGAATGAGTGAATACGAGGAAAATGGGCTTGAGACTTGAAGAAGACCCACTGCATATACTTCAAGCCCGATATGCAATCCTTTCAGGCCCAAACTGGAAATGTCCGCTACTACGCCCCCTTAAACTGATTGTGGGCGATCCACCAGTTTACACTTTAGATCTTCAAAGTTAGGGGGGGATAAACTTTTTGTGAATATGTGGGCAACTTAATCTGCACTAGACACAAAATAAAACAGTAAGTTGACGAAGAAGAGCTTTCTCACGCACTTAATGATAATCCAGTTCTATATGTTTTGTACGTGCGTGAAAAAAGGAATTTGCAGTTAACGCGAGTGCAGATAAATTATATGTCCATAATATTGGTGGATCTGGAATAGAAAATTTTTAAGTCGTAGAAAATAAATTTTAAACCAAGAGATTTCAGCTGCCGCAGAAGCTAGAACCTGATATTCGATATCCGCAGAAGACCGGACTACCGTGACCTTCTTTTTAGAGGCCCGCTGAATTGGATTGGGCCCAAAAAGACAACTAAGATTTTCACTCAGATTATTCAAATAATACCTAAGAGCCTTTAAAGTATTAAAAATCCAACTTAACATGTCTTTATTGCAGAACTACTATCATGAGAAATCAAAGAACGTGGTCTTTAGCTCAATCAATGAAGTGAAGAAGTTTATACATGAAGGTGTTTATCCGAAAGGACCACAAGATATCGTAAGATATAAAGATATGGTAAACAGTCAAGTCTGTCACAAAAGACCATCCCTCAATGACGTGAAAGGTGATTCAACTTCCCCAACTCCATCGGGAGAAAATAAACAACCGGACATCTTCAGTATCATGCTCAAGGAAGCTGAAGGTATATTTTATTTTATTTTTTAATTCTTAACAGGAGATAAAAGCAGTGAAGTTTATTTTTATTTACATAACTAATTTTCTTTTATATTTTTTCTCTCGCAGAAGACCGACTTGTAGCATGTCGTCGGAATCTCGTGCTGTCTGGAGTAATTTCCTGCTGCGACTGCGGATGTGACAGTTCATTGACTTAAATGATCATATGACTTGAGATTTATTTTCATATGAGTGCTTCCTAGAGTTACATTTTCTTGGAATACATTTTTTTTTAATAAGTGCTTTTATCTTCCTTTTGTGGAGATTTAAAAGAATTGAATGTTGGGAATTTCTTTTTTCTTTCTAGTATATGCAGATCAATTACATGATTTTGAAGTTTATTAATGTTGTGTTTGGGTCGAGGATTTGAATCTGAATTTGGCTTCAAAATAAAGATTGTATATTCAATTAATTGAATTTATTTAGGGGGTCGGTAGTGGAAGGCTAATATGATGTATGAAAAAAAAGTCTTAATAGCTCAAATAGGTAAGATTTGAATTGACATGTATTTAGTAGTCATTTGAAATTTCTTATAATGTGATGATTTGTGGGTACTTATATACAAGGTTTCACTGAAATCAAAATTTTGAGACTGATTTTGTGTTGAAAAATGGCTCGAGCTAAATCCGAATCCATACTCAAATTGCATGTTGTTGAGGTGTCTTGAATTGTGAAAGTCAAAGGTGGTGAAAATAAATTGGACCAAGGGTTTGAATTATGGTCAAAAACAGTAGGGTAGCTAAGGAAATAAAGTGGGGCGGTGGAGTGTATTTGTCCCATATTGACAAGTAAGGTGATTCTCACCTCCTCACTAGTACTATATAAAGGAGCTAGTAGGCTCTCTACTAGATATGCAAATAAGAGTGTAATTGTTCCTCTTAAGTGAATAAAGGGTGTTTTTTTGCCGTGGACGTAGTTAGCGAATTTCTTCGCTAGTGAACCATGTAAAATCCCGTGTTCTTCCTTTTATTCGTTCTTCGTTCGTGAGGTGGTTTTTCATAACACATGTAAATCCAAACGGAGTCTAAGACGAAATGATTGTTTATTTTTATGAATTAGACCACAAACAGTTGTGGTGTGAGGGGAGCACAAGCCCCCGATTAGGCCGCTCAACGGCGAGGGGGTGGGGGCGCAAGGTCGATTGGAGCAGTGGCGGTGGAGTCCACGTGGGCACCTGGGTTTGCAATGACCGCATATTTTTATTGTTGAATAAGACTGCTTTTGAGAACACTAAGGGTAAGTTTGGGAATGCTTCTGCTGCCAGCACAGCTGCTTTCCGACAGCAGAAGCAGTTTTAGTGTGTTTGGTAAAAATAAAATTTCTGCTTTTCACGACAGTTTCTGCTGTCCCACAGCAGTTTTCAGGAAGCAAGGGGGGAGATGCTTTTCCAGAAAGTGCTTTTGATTAATTTATCTACAACCGATTTTGACCTTACATTTTTTTAAAATATCAATAATTATCTTTCCATAAATGACACGTGTCTATATTTTGTCATTTTACCCTCTCACAGCAACTTTGAGTTGATTTTACCAAACACAAAATTACTATATCAATATTTCACAGCAGCTTTTACGTAATATTTACCAAACAACATTTTATAGAATTCACAGCAGCTTTCTACTGTGTTTTCACACAGCCGCTTTCTACAACCGCCACAGCATTCCCAAACTAGCCCTAAGTCTCTTGGAGTTACATTGGCAATATGTGTGTGTTTATATAATTTGATTATTAGAATTATCGAATGATAGGAATATAGTTTAATAAGAGGGGGTGGGTAGAGTTCTCTATTGGTGAATGAGTTACGTAAAGGTGTCAAGGGGGTTGACCCGTGCTTGAAATCGGCCCGGCCAGCACTAAAATGAGCTAGGCCCGGCCCCCTCCAACACTTGAACTAGCCCAGTCCCTATAACCCACAACCTGGCCCCCAATCCAGGGCAGTTCTACTTAGACCATCTCCAACCTGGCCCGGCCCGAGCATGTCCTCACAACCCCTAGCCTCCACGGGATTTTGCTCTAGGCCCGGTGGGGATTAGCTTTGTTCAATTTCGACATGGACATGCCCTCTAACATTGGGCCAGTAACCCTGGCCCCCACCCAATCGGCCCCTGCTATAACCCGTCTCGATCCAGTCCCCTGACAACTTCAATGTTATGACAACTTTTTAAATATTAGAGAGATTACAGGTGAGGGCATGTAGGGCTGGGGGTATGAAAAAACCCATGACTGTGGATAATCTTTCCTGTAAAATGATCAAATATAATTTTGGTGTATGACGTTATTTTCTATAAAGATTGACAAATAATATTTAGATCATTATAGATATTTTCCCATGATGAACTAAGTCACATATTTTGTCATGGATGAAAATGTGAAAAATCATCATCAGTGCATGACCCCATTCCAGACTAGCATGTCTGTCAGTGTTGAGATATAGTGGAAATGGAACTACAACTACTGGTATCTTTTAGTGTGATTACTCCATTGCAACTAATTGTTTGGGCTATTAATACATAAGCCTCGAAGTTATTAGGAAAGCGGAAGAAAAGTATTTGCTGGATCAAACTACCCATTTCCACTCTCAACTGGATACGAATTTCTATACAGACACATGTCACTGAAAATTCAACAAACACTAGCTAGTTAAAATAACAGATGAGGAGAAAGTGATGAAGAATTTCAATGGAAATCAAATCTCATTAGCATTCCCTCTTCCCCGTCTAAAAGGAGATATATTAAGATAAAACGTATTTGAATACATCGTCCTACATTATCTGTGAAGCACAAATCTAGTCAAAATGGAACAAACGAAGTGTACAATTTTCAATATTTTCACTAGGGTAAACTAACTGCTTTTTATTGCAAATATTGTTTGCAGATTACAGTACATAATGTCTAATGAGTTGTCTAAGAATCTTAAAGTTGGTGCAACGTACACATTACCACCAACCAACCCCTGCAAAATAATAGATAATCTAGTTACACAAGTTCCACGGAGAATCTTGTCAGCAAAGAAAATTTAGAGAAACAAGATTAAGAAAAAAGATAACGAACAAAACAAAATTAACTGGGGCATACAACGATGTGATGTCGAATCATGGACCGACTCACCAAACCACTTATTACGATAATGACTTGTGTTTAGGTTTTGGAACTCTTAATTATTAGTTTAGGAGCCTGCTTTATACCAATGTAATGTGACCACCTCCGGCCATTTTCTATCAATCTAATAATGTCCAAATCCAACCATGTGTTTTGACATTTGAGGGTGCGATGTAGCCTTCATCTTGATGTTGCCAGCTTTGAGTTGCACAATTACTGAAAAGCCCTTGAAGCTTTTTCTTACTTTCACAGCTCAAAGTGGTCCTACTTTGAAATCCTGCTCCTGTCGAACACGGGGGCCTAAGTGCCTGACCATAAGGGGGCTGAGCTATTGGGCCTGACAATACTATCTTTAGGAAGTGTGAATGAGTCCCAATCCTGTAGGCCCATATGCTACAAGTCCAACCAAGCACTAATGTAGTAGTGTGTACACTGTAGTACTACATCTGTTTCACATCAACTTTCCAAGTGGACTTTTTTCGCTAATTCACCCTGTCACTTTAAACCAATTATTTGATTAGTACAATAATGCAATAAGTTGGTAGCCTTTTTTTGGTGTTGTAAGTAAAGTTTACCTTTACAACACCATAAAAATTTATTAAAAAAAAATGATCATTTTGTTATCCAAATCATCGGGTCAAAATGACATGATTACGAGTGAAAAAGTCAAATGAAAAGTTTCAAGCGAAACAATGTCGCCGGAATTCCCGGCGAATTCCTCTTGATCGTCTTCCCTCTGTTGCTCTGTTTCTCCGATAATGTCCCCGGAATCACCGAATTCGACTTCAATACGGTGTCGTTGAGCGGTCTCAAGTTCCTGGGGGACGCCCATTTGAGCAACAACGACACAGTGATGCTAACACGCGACCTCACCGTCCCTAACGCTGGCGCCGACAGAGTTCTCTACTCCCAACTGGTCCGATTCCGGCAAACCGGAGGCCACACTCCAGTGAGCTTCTCCACGATCTTCTCATTCTCGGTGACGAATCTGAACCCATCTTCGATTGGTGGAGGTGAAAGAGAACGCGCTAGGGTTTCTCTGAGATTAAGAAATAACGGTAATACGAGGATAAAGAAGATAAAGAGGCGGATGTATATACATATGAATCTTAATCTTAACCCTAATACGGAGAATGAGTGATATAAATAGTCTATATACAACGGATCTAAGACAACGGTAGGATCCAATGGACCAGATGGAGTAGGGTTTACATAGGGAAGAAAAGGACTGAAAGGCCTTGATAAAAAGGAGAAACTAGCAGAGTACGCCTTGGGCTGTAAAGAGGAACATGGGCTTGAGCTTTTGGGCTTGTTGTTGAACATGGGCTTGAGCTTCAGGACTTGAACTAATGGGAGAGTATGGACCATTAGTTTATTCTTCAAGGCTTCAGACTGTGGAGAAGGCAGGGGCTTAGTGAAGATGTCCGCAATTTGATCTGCACTTGGACCAAAACAAATAATTAGTTGTTTGAGGATAGCTGACGCGTGTCTACTAACGCGCTCGGACGCAAGTATACGGTCAAGTTATATAATAGAGTATTTTGGACTCCGATTTATCGAACCCAAGGGAAGGTGCTTACTTTTCTCTAGATTTAACAATTAAATCCAGTTTACCTAAGTAACCGGTAAAAATGGTTGTTGAATTGAGTGTTGTCACTCTCAATCAAGTGACTACATCAATAAGTAAAGCTAACACAAAAGAAATGATTTAGGATAAATCAATGGAGATGAGACTAGGCAATCTATAGATCACCTAGGGTATTTTTGACGATTTCAGATTTCATGCTCTAACACGACGACTCTTGGTAACCTATGCTGGGTAATGGCACTGACAATTACCTCTCGGTCTCTTGTCGTTCTACACACCGGTACCGTTATGTCCCTCTCAGGCCAACACCGGCTACCGATACGTTCTAGTAGGCTATCGATCGTGCACGAAATAATGTCCTCTCAGACCATCACCACACAAACACTTCACTATTTCCTACCGAATCTACCCTCTTCTAGCCATTCATACTCAACTCACTTCTCAGTCTAATTGATTAAGAATGATCTTGTTTACTCATCCCAACTAGGGTAGAGTTGCATTCACACACTCACTAGTTAATTAGCAATTTCGGGTCATGACTCCTACGTTACTAAGGATTAAGCAAAATAAACAAGATATCTAGTCTACCAAGATCATCATTAAGCCTAGTTCATGATTGAATGGATAAATATATAATCAACATCATACATCTTAGTCCTAACTTGTCAATGGAAGAACTCAACATGATGAAAACCAAAACAATCTTCATTGAATCATAACCCTAGCATGAAAGTACATCCAAAATCCAGAAAATATCATCAAAACATAAACCCTAGGCTCTCCATAGATGGCTAGGTATGAGTTTAGCTACTCATAGCACAAGTCAACATTGCTCCCAATGAAGTCTCATTTTTGCGTGATTCGGGCTCGTCTCCTTGCTTGATGATGCTCCCAATGAAGTCTCATTGCTCTCCTTGGCTATTCACAATGGTCTATTCACGTCACTTGCTCATTAGGTCGAAGTATGGAAGCCAAATCTTCAAGAATTGCACTTTTGGCCCTCAAATCCAGACCTTTTGCCCAGCTATTTCGGCCTCCATTTCGGCCCGAAATGCTGGCCGAAATGGTTGTACTTCCTCATTCTTGAATCTTCAACTTCTTGCCTCCTTTGCTCCCGAGCCTCCTTCCTTGCCCTTCCTTGCTTCCAAAGCTCATGTCCTTGGTCCAATCACTCCAATAGCCTTGTGTCCCTACAAAAAAACAACAACCCAAACTATACCAAGCGATTAAATCCGACAAATTAAGCATAAATCAACATAAAGAACATGCTTGGACTATCATTATGCACATGAAGAAACAAGTGATAAATCATGCTCATCTCAACAGTAATAGGCTCAAAAACTCTCCAAAGACCTATCAAACATGTGGTAAATGCTAAAGAATTATAGCTCCTAAAAGACGCTATCAAACTCCCCCACCCTTACTTTTTTGCTCGTCTCGAGCAACCATGAAGCACAAGACCCCCACACTTGAGACATTGCATACATACCACAACCAAATCAATGCATACCCCCACCGCTTTGCATACTTCACTTTCCGCTAGCCAACACGACTCACGACTCAATACACAAAGACACGACTATGCAAACTACATTATATGTACAATGCAACTCAAGTATGTACAATGCAAGGAATTAAAGAACATATTTTTTTTATTTTTAGTTAGAGATTGGGCAACCTCTCTATTCGTAACCGAAAATCATCAAATCCTCACTAACTCATTTTGAAATGTCACCACACCTAGCAAGAAATAAGATAGAATGATCCCATGCACAAACTCACTAAGGTGTCCCCAAACATCCACCAAATCATACCAAGATACAACACGTCTTTTGATTTAAAGCGTCTAGGCGTTTCAAGTTTCTAAGTGATCTTCCATCGCCAAGTCATTTGAGGTTTTCAGACCCTCTTAGTCGTTATTGTCGGGAGACACAACTCCTATGTAATACGGCTTGACTTAAGTTTCCCTCTTAAGCTCTACGTTGGATTGAATCCAAATTTTCCGCGCACACGGAAGCATATTAGGTTGATTCACCTTTAAGCACAGTTTTTTTTAATTTTTTTATTTTCTATTATTTCCTCCTCTATTTTTACAACCGTGCAATAGAGCTTAAGAGTGTGGGCTTTTTAGGATTTTCTCTTAGAACCACCTTAAGGGATGGTGGTGTACGCTCCCCGACTTCACTTAGGCTAGAGACTCGTATCACATGGAACCAACTCAACACGAAGGTCCACCCCAGATTCTAAGAGTCCACAAGTTTCCACCAGAAACGGAATAATCAATCACTTTTAAAACTTAATTCTCCTAGCACAATAAATGAATCAAAAGTATGTCCGTAATCTACCTTCACCTTTTCCTAGATACCCAGGACATCCATTCATGAGACTTGTGCACAAGATACTAGCGTTGAAGTCTCCCTACTACGGTGCTTCCTACTCTCATGAGCTCTTTCACTGGATTCTCTTCGGTTTCTAGGTCCTAAGTTGCCCTTTCTCAAAATATCCAATTGTTTAGGGTTTTTCTTGTTTTTTATTATTATTTTTAGACACTACATGTAACTGGCCAACTCGACCAACCAACTTAATAGGGTAGGTGGACTCAATAAATAAAAGTGCAACAAATGTATACAATGCATAAAATAAACGTGCACATGCAATCCAAACTCTGACACCTACGTGCAAACTAACTCACTAATCTATATGTAACAAGGCTATGCAATGGCTAACTAGCGGATAGCTAAAACTCCCCCACACTTAAGCGCTTCGTTGTCCTCAACGAAAAATAAAGTGAAATCAAGAGGACTCGGTTGCTCAAGGGTAGGGCCGGTGGGTCTAGTCGGCGTGAGTCCTCTTGTCGTCCTCAGCTCGGACGTCAGGACTCGACTCTGGGTATACATCAGACTGGTAATGGAACAATCCATCATAGGTATGCGGGTGCTGCAACTAGACATTGGCCGCCACAGCCAAGTCCTGAATCCACCCACCCTGCTGGGCGCAGTCAAAGCTAAGTGACTCCATACCGCGACCCAGCTGGCACTGACTACTCCGGGTATGCTCAAAATGTCTCCTCTCCCTAGCTCTATCCTCATCAACTTGGAGTCTCTGAGACTCCATCATATGCATGAGCATGTTGAGTTGTTACCCCATGTTGGAGCTCGAGCTACTCGTTTGGTCTCTGCTAGGTTGTGGGGTTTCAACAAATATTTGACCTTTGAGGGGGTCGGGTATTCTCTCCCAAGTACGCGGCACATCTAACTTCTTCTTCTTATTCTTAGAGTCATACTCTAGACCACTCAAATTAGCCCTGACATCTGTTGCTAGATTTAGGAGCAAGCAAGTGTGCCCGAGAGATCTACGATTATAGCGTGCAGTCCTCTCCCTAAGAAAACGATAAATGAAGTACGGGATATTGATACGCTTACCGCTCCACAAACAGTAAGCCATGGTGCAAAGATGGAAGGAGAACGTGGGTTGAGCGGTGACGCCATAAACCCAGTTCTCAAGAAGCTCGCACAACCACCTCGCACGTGGAAGCACGAGTTTCCTAGAAGCAGTCCACTCAGGTAAAGTGTGTCTCTCAATCCACCCCCCTCCAGGCACCCCCTCAAAGAAAAAGGCACTCACTAACTCAACAGCATCCAACCTCCTAATGGTCTCATGGTAGGCGCAAATCTCATCCTTTAGAGGCTTGAAGTTCATGGAGGCCGCTATAGTCTCGGGCGTGATGACTATATAGGCGCGTCGGCAATACACTTGCCTCTGATCGTCACCCTCTCCCTCCTCATAAAAACGAGAATTTACTAGAATCTATCTTGTAAGAGCGGAGCTAGATTTCTTACAAATTTTAAACCACCTGTCTATCCTCTCATTCTTGAAGAGATCCTTAAGCTGTTTTGGCATTTTTGCGCTTGGCGGGAAGGGTTTTTCAAGAGTCCCTATCCTCTTCAGGAATGCGTCATTGTAATATTCCTGATGGGCATTCGCACTAAAGAACCTGAAGCTGCAGAATTTTGGTACTGCAGACAGCGTCGAGGTCAACCTCCTTTGCAGCCTTACCCCTCAATCCAATTTTTCGAAGTGGAGGCATATCCTGGTTCAACTCATAACGAATAGGAGACGGAGGAACCTGACAGCGGTTGCCAGAACCATCTCCCTCGTTCACTTCCTCCTCCCCCTCACTCATAACTACATCCTCCTTAGGACTGAAGACGGGATTATCATCAACAACTATACCCCGTCTCCTCTTAGCACTTCCCGATGTAGACATAATGATAGAGAACAGAAAAGACCAGTGCACGTGAGGTCTAGAGTGAACTAAGAAAGTATCCAACAATTCAAGTATGAGCAAGTAAATGTTTTCAAGAAAATTAAGCCCTAAGAGTGCTTAATCAAGAATTTAAAGCGAGAGAGAGAGAGATATTTCGGTACCTACGGTTCCGGAGTACCATTCTTACGGGACCGGTTTCGCAAAAAATGGTCAAGAATGGACCGATTGGTCGACCAATTTTTTAAAAACTCGAGCAAGGTGAAGCAAAACTACCTCCTTGTGCTCCTTGGTGTCCCCGTCGAAAGTTCCTTCTTGAGCTAAGGCCGAATCCCCCTCCAAAGCAACGAATCGGAAAATTTTCGTTCTTTGAGTTCTTCTTATTTTAATTCTCCCAAACTCAAACCGCTCACTCACTCAAAAACTCAAGAGTTAATTAAGTAGTTGGGTTTGCAAGGAGGAAAACCCAACAAAAGTTTCATGATTTGGTTGAGTTTTTAGTTTTGGGTGTGTGGGTGTTCTTGAGGTTTGAGAGGAAGAAGATGAAGAAAAGGGGTGTTTGATCCGAATTGGGAGTGTTGGAACCCTTCTTGGCCGGTTTTGGCTTTAAATAACCCCCCCCCCCCCCAAATGTAGAATTACCCCCAAAAATTGGGCAGCACCGACCATTTTGGCCCCTATTTCGGCCCCTATTTCGGTCCAAAATAGAGGCATTTCGACCTCCATTTCGGCCCCAAATGGTTCAAAAATTTGAAAACAGATCGCATGTTCTATTTGGCCCGAAATAGGCCCATTTCGGCCCGAAATGGTGCCCGAAATCACTGGAACCTCCCATCTTGTTTTTGCTCTAACTTCTTCATCCAGCATTCGTTTTGCGCGATTCTTGTACCGATGAACTCCATGATCAATGGGGAATCCATTTTTGACTAGAAAATTCCCAAACTCTCGGTAATTTCCCGTTTCTTATAAAATCCGCTGTCATGTGCATGAATCTCGCCTCTTAAGCTCTTGAACCATATTCTCCACTCCGGATTCCGATGCGTGCAAACTCGATACTCCAACTCGCTACCATGTTCCTCACGAATACTTATTTACTCCTCGACCTCGAGTAGCTCCTTTATCAAACATAATTCTTCCGATTAGCTCGTTGTTCCTCGTTTTGTGTGCAAACTCGTGCACATGCATCAAGAAGGGCAATCCGGAGGGTTCTTCGGTACCTGTGTCCTGCACACTCATAGGAAATATTAAACCACTCTCTCTCACCCCTCAAAATAAAGTATGACTATCAAAATTAAAATACGAAAAGCAAATAACGAACTAACTACATTGGATTGCCTCCCAATCATCGCTTGTAATTTAAGGTCGACGGCCCAACCCAGTTACCTCATAGCCCCTACACAGGTGGATTGGCACCCTGTGCCGTCTCTTCCAGCTTCCTCTGCCAGATACTCAACACAACTTGATGGACTTTAGCTTTTGAATCTGGTGGCTCAACACGAACCACCTCTGAACTCTACTGCACTTATTGCACGACCACTGGCATATGTGTCTTCTCTTGAGACTGTTTTGGAGTCGTCTTAGAAACCCGGAAGGTCTCCCACGCATCATTGATCCTCATTATCAATTTACCGTTCTCAAGATCAGTGAGAGTCCGACCGGTAGCCAAAAAAGGCCTACCCAGGATGATCGGAACATCTCCCACAGGAATCTCAAGAATAACAAAATCTGCAGGGATAATTGAATTCCCTACCTTTACCAACACATCTTCCACAACACCATAGGCTATCTTGAAAGACTTGTCAGCAAACTGAAGGTTGATCCATGTGGAAAGAGCTTCTACTCACAGCTTCTGAAAGACGGAAAGTGGCATTAGGTTGACACTAGCCCCCAAATCACATAAGGCATGTCCTGTGTAAGCTCCTCCCAAGATAGCTTCTATCACAAAGCTTCTCGGATCTTTCTGTTTCTGAGGCAAACCATGCATCACACATGAGCTCACCTGCTCAGTCAAATCAACTGTCTGAAAGTCTAGCACCGCCCGCTTTCCTGAGATTGCAACCCTCATGTATTTGGCATATTTAGGCATCATCTTGACTGCCTCAATCAATGGAACATTGATATGTAATTTCGAGAAAATGGATAAGAACCTCTTGTACTCCTCAGAGTCATCTTTCTTCTTTCTTGCCTTAAGAGGATATGGAAGATTCTTAGACATAGAAGGTGGTGGTGGTGTTACCTCATCATCAACATGTGGAGCCACGCCTTTTGATTGGGGGATCATGACAGGGGTCTTGTCAAAGACCTCATGCTCCCTAGCCTTTGAGGCTTCAGCTCAGACGTGGCCCGGATATGGGGGATCATCAAGAACTATCCCACTACGAGTGGTGATGGCGTTCACCTGGCGCACATTCTCCGTGTCAAATGGCAAGGACCCTGGTGCTCTAGCGGAGAGCTGAGTAGCAATCTATCCTACCTGCACTTCTAAGTTACGAAGTGAGGTCTTGGTGATGGGCAAATACGCAAGCAGTGTCTCCACCTGTTACGTGAAAGTATTCACGTTCTTTCCCATCTGAAACATCATGTTCTTGAGATCTGTCATCTCAGCATTCTGACCTGCAACTGGTGGTGGTGGTGGTGGTGGCGCCTGAACAGCTGGCCTATGCTGAAACCCGGGTGCATATGAAGCTCCAGTCTGATCTCCATACCTGAATCCTGGATGATCTCTGGTCCCTGGCCTGTAGTTCCCCTTATTCCAATTGCGCTGTCCCTGTGCCCCCACATAGCTGACGTCCTCATTAGTTTCTTGAGTCAAGCTGCATCAAACTCTTGCTCCTCTACTACAGACACATTCTTCTTGTCCTGATACACATGCTTTGCAATATCAGACACCATCTTTGTGATCCCATCTTCCCACTCATCGTTCTTTGGCTCGGGCAAGTGGGACAACCTCCTAGAGTCATAGAATTGAGCATCCTGTTTTTCAATTTTTTCCATCAAAGCATATGCTCCATCTTTGTCAACTCTGTACAAGAATATACCACCTACTTCCCTGTTCAATTGATATTGGTTGGGATGCTCCAAGCCGTGATAGAAGACTTGGAGGATCTTGTAGTCGCCAAAGTTATGATTCGGACACTTGCGTATCGTCCTCATGAAACGGTCCCACGCTTCTACAATTGTCTCATCAGCATGCTGCTGAAAACCAAGAATCTCTGCCTGTAAGACAATGAGACGCTGCGCAGGATAGAACTTGTTCATGAACTCGTGAACACATTGCTCCCATGTGGTGATCGATTCTGGCTCCCTAGACTCTAGCCACTTCTCCGCCGCTCCCTTCAGACAATAGGGAAACAAAATCAGCTTCAATGTCTCTGGGGTCACATTCTTGTACTTCACTGTCTTGATGTAGGCATCAAACTTCCCAATGAAGTCATTTGGGTCTTCATCCCTATTCCCATAGTACTGAAACTGGTTTTGCACCTTCGTGATGGTGGCAGGCTTCAAATCAAAGTGGTCCGCCAGAATGTCCGGTACCACTATAGCTGGCTTGTGTCCTCTCTGAGTTGACTGAAACTTTTCAACCAAAGCTTGCCCCGATTTGTTGTAGGGCATCTAGTTCTGCTGCTCGTCGAGCTTCTCTTGAAGTTCAGTCAACTTCTTTTTCAGTTGAGTGTTAGTCAATTTCTCACACATTGCGATCTCTCTTGGACCTCTTCTCGGAGTTTTGAATAACTATTATGGGTCTTCAAGTGGGGGCACAAGGTCTCTAGATATCCGGTGCATAAACTGAGAACCTGAAACACAATTCAGAAAATAAATCAGAAATCACAGAAATAATAAACAAAAAGAAAAATGTAAATTAAAATAATCACTGATCTAAAATTGAAACCAATGCCTTCCCCGGAAACGGCGCCAAAAACTTGATGCATGTCTACTAACGCACTCGGACGCAAGTATACAGTCAAGTAATATAATGGATTATTTTGGACTCCGAGTTATCGAACCCAAGGGAAGGTGCTTACTTTGCTCTAGATTTAACAATTAAATCCAATTTACCCAAATAACCGGTAAAAATGGTTGTTGAATGGAGTGTTACACTCTCAATCAAGTGACTAGATCAATAAGTAAAACTAACACAAAAGAAATGATTTAGGATAAATAAATGGAGATGAGACTAGGCAATTTATAGATCACCTAGGGTATTTTTGACGATTCCGGATTTCATGCTCTAACACGACGACTCTTGGTAACCTATGCTGGGTAATGGCACTGAAAATTACCTCTCGGTCTCTTGTCGTTCTACACACCGGTACCGTTCTGTCCCTCTCAGGCCAACACCGGCTACCGATAAGTTCTAGTAGGCTAACGATCGTGCACAGAATAATGTCCTCTAAGACCATCAACACACGAACACTTCACTATTTCCTACCGAATCTAGCCTCTTCTAGCCATTCCTAATTTCCTACTCAACTCACTTCTCAGTCTAATCGATTAAGAATGATCTTGTTTACTCATCCCAACTAGCTTATAGTTGTTTTCACACACTCACTAGTTAATTAGCAATTTCGGGTCATGACTCCTACGTTATTAAGGATTAAGAACAATAAACAATATATTTAGGCTACCAAGATCATCATTAAGCCTATGTTTATGATTGAATGGAGAAATAGATAATCAACATCATACATCTTAGTCCTAACTTGTCAATGGAAGAACTGAACATGATGAAAACCAACACAATCTTCATTGAATCATAACCATAGCATGAAAGTTCATCCAAAACCCGGAAAATATCATCCAAACATAAACCCTAGGCTATTCATAGATGCCTAGGTATGATTTTAGCTACTCATAGTACAAGTCAACATATTGTTTGAATAGTTCATACAAGAAAAGAGAGGAAATAGATCAAACGGTAGTAATCGTGATTTTTGCGTGATTCGAGCTCGTCTCCTTGCTTGATGATGCACCCAATGAAGTCTCCTTGCCCTCCTTAGTGTTCTTGGCTCTTCACAATGGTCTATTCACGTCACTTGCTCATTACGTCGAAGTAGGGAAGCCAAATCTTCAAGAATTGCAATTTTGGCACTCAAATCCGGACCTTTTGCCCAGCTATTTCGACCTCCATTTCGGTCCTAAATGCTAGCCGAAATGGCAAGAATTCCTCGTTCTTGAATCTTCAACTTCTTTCCTCCTTTGCTCCCGAGCCTCCTTCCTTGCCCTTCCTTGCTTCAAAAGATCATGTCCTCGGTCCAATCACTCCAATAGCCTTGTGTCCCTATAAAAAACAACAACACAAACTATACCAAACGATTAAATCCGACAAATTAAGCATAAGTCAACATAAAGAACATGCTTGGACTATCATTGTGCACATGAAGAAACAACTGATAAATCATGCTCATCTCAAAAATAATAGGCTCAAAAACTCTCCAAAGACCTATCAAACATGTGGTAAATGCTAAATAATTATAACTCCTAAAAGGCGCTATCAATAGCTTGATTGCGAACATAGTGATAGTCAAGTTCCATATGTTTTATGCGAGCATGAAAAAGAGGATTTGTGGTCATGGTTAAAACGGACTGATTATCCGTCAATAAAATAGGAGGATCACGGATAAAGAAACCAAGTTCATGAAATAGAAGACGGAACCAAGCTGTGTCAGCAGTTGCTGTGGCCAAAGCCCGATACTCTGCTTCGGTAGAGGAACGGGCCAGAGTAGCTTGCCTTTTAGAAGCCCAATGAATAGGGTTTGGGCCCAGAAAAATAATAAGGTGAGAAGTACTGCGGCGATCCGTGAGATTACCAGCCCAATCGGCGTTGGTAAAAATTTGAAAACGTAAATGACCTCGTTGATATAGTAAACCATGAGTTTGGGTACCCTAAAGGTAACACAAAATGCATTTTTCCCCACTTTTTTTTTTTTGAGAAGAAGTTTTTCCCCACTTAAATGCAGTTGAATAGGATGACACGTTCCAACCGCAAGTGTACGGCTGTCATGTGTAGTAATATCTGGTAATCCGGTTTTGTCGAACCCAAGGGAATTGTCGTGAATCAATTAATGTTCTTAACTTTATGTGGGCAAGTAGTAGAGATTGTTTGACTAATATAAGAAAGTAAATAACAAGCTAATTTTTTAAATTGAGATTAATACGAGCGATAAGTATCACGACATCTTCTCGGGTTCACTAGGGATTTACACCACTTATGATTTATGTTCTAGTAACACGAATGTACTCTACTGAGCCAAACGGGCACCTTTACCTTGAAGATTCCTCAACCAAAGCCTATAGTTAAACTCTCGTACCTGATTCCTCTAGCCTACTAAAGTTTAACTACGCATTATGTTCTCTTGATCTACTCTTAGTTCTTAGCCAACTAGCAAGATTCCTCAACCCTAGATACAGATAGTGCATGATTCAAGTTCCAGCAACGAATATTGATTCCTCTAACATTCATCACCTAGATCAATCCTATTGCTACGTCTAACAATATGAAAGATAGATTCTAAACAAAACACATTCGATTAAGCATAGAAGCATGAAACCATATCCATAAATCACCAACATGGTGTTCAAAACCCTAGTTCCCTGCGAGATATCCCGAATAGAAAATTTAGCTACTAAAAAACATGATCAAAGTACAAAGTTTATTGATCATCAACAAAAACTATAGAAGAGAAGGGAATAGAAAATCAAACGATGGTTTCCGAGTTACCAAGAAATCATCTTCTTTCCAATGGCGTACCCTCCATGAATGAATGCCCTAGGTCGTTGTCTTCTAGTTAAAACCACGTTCCTTCTTTTTAGTTTTCAGAAATAACACTTTTACCCCCCTTCCACTCACGTCAGATCCAATAATGTGATCTTGTGATCACATTTTGTGATCCTAGGATCACCTTTTGTAGTTGTAGAGTCACGTTGATCCTCGATGTGGTCTTGCACTTGATCTTGTGATCATAGGATCACCTTGTTTTAATTGTAGGATCACGTTGATCTTCCATGTGGTCTTGCACTTGATCTTGTGATCACAATTTGTGATCCTCTACTTCTAGTGAGTTGCTTCTTTTTACTCCTCTTGAAATTTTGGCTAAGTCTTTTTCTCCTCTTAGATTCTACTCTCCTTCTTCCATTCACTCATGCACTCCTTGAGTTTCTTTCTTTCCGAAGTTCGCTTCCGCTCCGAAATCCGCACTCCAAGCTTCATGTCCCTGAAATCCAAAACACGAACAAATACCGGAAGATCAAATGCGACAAATAAAGCATAAAACATGCATAAAACGCTCGGATTACACCATGAAGTCCAAATATTCAAGTATGCTCAAAACACATAAGAATTGGTCAATTTCTTATGTAAATCTCTCTAAAAACACGCAAATCGGTGGTGAATCCTATAAGAATATAACTCCTAATGTGGAGTTATCAAATACCTCCACACTTACCATTTGCGCGTCCCGAGCAAAGTCTCATCAACTGCATTTAATTGTCTACTAGCCGACACGACTCAAACGACTCTAACACGACTCACGACACAACTAATGCAGCAAGATGATGCAATGCAAATCTAGACTCGATCTTAAACACATAAAAGCTTTTAACTTCTTTCTTTTTGTGAGATCAAGCAATTTTAATAACATAGACTGATGCTCATGGATGATGAAAAAATTAGATAAGAGGTGTGAAGCGCAACTAAACTCGACAACAAGTAAATCCCCATAGTTAGTATAGAAAGCTTAACTTTACTACCAAGAATGAACTACCTCTTCATGTGTGCCGATAAAAATAAGAGGCTAATCAAAGCTAAGCCACGTTCATAGTCCGAGCTCCTATTCCGCTAACGGTCAAATATGATGAGGCTTAGGGACAAAAAAGGATATAACTTCTATGAAGCAGAAAATCCTAAAGCGTCACATAAACTCACCAAACCCCATGTCTCACACACCCCCACCTTGATGATAGGAATCCACAACCCGAATCTCACCGACTCTGGCCCTCAATCCCCTCAAACCAGGTACCATGTCAGTCCCGTGGCCATCAAAGCGAATGATATGCAAAAATCATCTTTGTCTTTAGGAACTAGGAACTTTCACCACTCGTTTTCCAATAAGCACAATTGTATTCTTTCTTTATTCCTCTCCTTTTTTCTCTCTTTTCTTTTTTTTATGGTTTTCCTCTTTTTTTTTTCTTTCTTTCTCTCAATCAAATATCAATATAATCAAATAAATATGAGTGGTCCTCCTTCAAAAATCAAGCAATATAATAGTGTCCGGGAAATGAAATAAACAAATCCATGAATGTATATCACAATAATAATACTTCTCCCCTAACTCCATGAAGCGCGATGCAACAAACCGTCAAAGTCAAAGCGTGTATGGGGGTGGAGTCGTCAATGCACAATCTCTATGTCCGTAGTCAAATGTCGACACCCCCACACTAGAGTGCAGTCATATCCCCCTCTCAAGTAGTCAAATAAGATATATGTCACGTGCCTAATCCAAAGGAACCTCCTACACCAAGATGATAGAAATCCAGTACCTAGCACGTTCCACCAATCAAGAACAACCAATCCATTTTTGTGCGGATTAGACGTCACGCACTTAGGCTTTCCACTACTGTGTCCATGGTGTAATGACATGGAACACCGCCACATTGTAGTGTGCAAGCCGACTCACTCACCCTCACATCCCCTCGTAGATATCAAATGAAGCATATGTGATCTGCAGAACTCACAGAAATATGTAATTATGCACTCCCTCAACTAACCCTCTCAACTACTGCTCCCTCGTGACGCTTTAGAAAGGTAATTCTAACTGATATATGATGAAGGCCAATAATCGTCTCCCTAGGTCATATAGGCTAACAATAAATCTAATGATCGATTAGGGTTTACTAGTGGTCCTACAAGGTAAGATCTAAAAAGCAGTGAGTGCTCTAATACACATCCTCGTACAGCTGTTCTGTGTGTCACTACGAGGCGGGCGGGCGACTACCTTAGACGGACAAAATGAACACTCGGCTTGTTTAGCAAACACCAAGCTCAACTCTTGTAGAGAAAAACAACACACACTTTAGCTTTTAAAATTTCACTTCAGTTTGAAAATAGGTAGGCATTCACGTAATAAGATTCTCTCTACTTACTAGGGGGAACTAAACATGTCACTCTCGGTCAAAGTTCACGCCCTAATGTGGAGTTATCATAGGACAATGCATAATTTGACATAAAATGGTTTACGACAAAGGCAATATCAGGACAGCTAAAAGTTAAATATTCCGGAGCCCCCAAAACTTGTCGAAAAATAGTTGGGTCAGACAAATGTTCTCCTAGAAGGAGATGGAATTTCACACCTAAAGCTAATGGAGTGGGACACGGTTTGCATGTTGACATGTTAAACCGAGCTAAAATGTCATGAATGTCCTCCTAGAATGGTGTTGAACCTGGCATAGGGCTTCCTCTACTGTTTCCATCTTTGCCTCTGAGAGCATAATGGGATGTCGTTTTCGTTAGCACGTTGTACCATGGGATATATGGCCTTCTCCCGGAAATTCTTTAGCATGAATGAATACACAATCTTCGCAAATTTTATATGTGAGAGTTCCTTTTGTCATATACATAGTACACCATTACATAAATAATATTATAATCTATCAATACTCTACCATTATGCTAACATTGCATCTTAGTGAGGAACTAGAAAAGGGTAACGTTTGATCTCAGAAGGCCATTAGAGTTGTAATAGACCCCGTAGTGCTTTATGAACGGACAAAGAGAATTAAACATTGAAAAATATTACCATCTTTAAGCTACGCCATCGTTAACAGACTCGTGGGGGTTGTTTGGGGATGTCATAGGAAGCCAATGGCTTCTCGTGACATTCACAAACACCTCCAAGATGGGCTAGATTGTTCCCAACGTGGTGTCCCCCTCTAGGCCACGGATGAAGGAATTGTCAGGGGGAAAACTTGGCAGCCTTTGACGATCTCTTCGTCTTGAAATGATTAGACTTTGACTGTCGGCTAGTGTGAAAATTATCATCTCTTCCCGAAGTTTCTGGTTGACTAGGCACGGATCAACACGTGCGAACTCCATTCACCCGTTACTTCTTCATCTCCTGCTTTTTCGGGGTGCATGATCTGCCTCTCTTTCAACGTCGACGACAATTCAGATTCATATCACAAATCTCCGATCAAACCCACCTCCGATGTCGACGACCTCTCCCCTGAAAGCCATTTCTCTAACTCACGTCCAGTACCAAAGAGGCGACCAATTAGGCCACTTCCTCGCCTGGATCTCCCTCGTTCCCGTCTTCATCTTCCTCGTCGGCTTCATCTGCCACTTCCTCTTCCGCAGCGAGCTCCAAGGCCTCTTCTTCTCCCTCGGCCTCATCATCTCCCAATTCCTCAACGAATTCGTCAAGACCTCTTTCAGACAGGCTCGATGCGGAGTATTTTTTTATGGTAAATTAGGTTTTTCACAATCTAAAAATTATCAAATAAAGAAAGGGAGAAAATAAAGAAATGGAGATAAAGAGAAAGAGGAGAAAAAGAATGAACGGAGTGGTATTAGCTACTAGAAATCGGAAGGTAAATAGGAGAATATGTCTCTCACACAACCAGAGTAGCTAAATCCTCGACATAAAGTTTGTACCATTCAGATCAGATCACACCAGTGCAATAGCCACTACATCACTAGTTGTGTTCATTTCATAGTACGGTGGTTGTTTATGAAATAAGATTGTGTAAAAGTCATGTGCCCGCTTCAACTGGTCCATGTCCCTTGTACTCTACGTCACTAGTTATGTTCATTTCATAGTATGGTGGTTGTTTATGAAATAAGATTGTGTAAAGGTCATGTGCCCGCTTCAACTGGTCCATGTCCCTCGTACTCGTAAAGGGTAGTACCACAAGCACTGATTGAACTCTCCACAACTCCAAGAATTTAGGTGTTGGTGGGGTTTTAAACCAAACCTTGAATTCACGGGACCAAGCCCTCCCTATAAAAGTGACTACGAGAGTAGTACTATCTCTGTTTATCTTGAATTTGTAAAGTGCATTATTCACTAGTCACTTTAATATAAGTTTTGATTAGTAGATAATTCAGGATTTGATTAAAATTGATGTAAAAAATTGATACACTATGAAAGGATTATCAAATTCTTGTATTGTTTTACTAATGAAATCATCAGGTCAAAATGACAAATATAACTCAACTGAGAAGACTCAAGAAAAATAATACTAGTTCTTATAACGCAGCGGATGAATCCGGGTATCAAGCAAGAACGATAACAAACTATAAAGAACGAAAGACAAGAAATTTAACGTGGTTTGCTAGTATAAATACTAGCTACTCCACAACCCGAACCCGATTTTTTATTGAGAGAAACAAAACCCGAAACCCGATTACAACGACAAACACACACGAAAAAGAAAACTCGCGAGTAGCTCTCCGACCCGTGTGCGTAGCCCCTGTTACTACTGACTACTAACAACCAATATAAGAGCATGCCTATATATAGTACCAAAAACAATTGTCCACCGCCTCAAAGTAATTGGGGGTAGTTTGTCTCCTAGCCAAAGAATAATTCACCGCCCCAAAGGATTGGAGCATGAGAAATTATTCCGTGCTTTTCATGCACTTAAAACAAAACCAAAAGCTAGAATATTTGAATCACATATCTAACAAATCTCCACCTTGATTCAAACACCCTACCAGAACATATGCTTCTCTTGACCAAGAACCTGAACCGGAAGCGTCACCCTGAACTTGAAACGAGAACGCCTCCACCTAGAACCAGAATCGAATACATTCACTGAGAAAGCAGGACCGAATGTATTCCCGATGCGCTCCAAACAGCGCCAGAACCAGTGTACCATGACAAGTGCCCAGATGTCGTCCAAACCAGATGCACAGACGACGAGTGCCACAAATTGTCATGCCAGATGCGCCCTGTATGCCTCAGATGCGCCCAAAACCCTAGTGCGCGCCAGAAATCTTTTCGCGCCTAGAACCAGAACCCGATTCGCGTGCCAGAAATCTGACGCGCTAGATGCTCCATGCCAGGAGCCCAGAATCGCCCCCAAGGGACTTAGAGAAGAATGTCGTCCTCAGAGGAGGTCCCTCCACCTAGAACCAGATTCGTCTGGTTCTTCTTGGGACACTCCCTCTTCCAGTGACCTTTCTCCTTGCAGTAGGCACAGACGTCCTGTGGTAAGATGGATCCTGCAAACCTCTTGTATTCCTTACCTTTTCCTGCTTTGACCATTAAACCAGCCGCATAATGGTCACCTGAATTGCCTGCAACCTTGTGCCTCAGAATCCTAGTGTGAAGAGCAGATCTGACCTGTTCTAGGGTTATCGTATCTTTCCCACCAATGAAAGATTGCACGAAACCCTCATACGATGGAGGCAGCGATACCAACAGAATTAAGGCCGCATCCTCATCACTTATTTTCTCCTCACTATTACGCAGTTCAAGCAGTATAGTGTTCAGAACATCTAAGTGATCACTAATTTGCGTACCTTCAGACATTCGCAACCCGAATAGCCGCTGCTTGAGCATCAACTTGTTTGCCACAGATTTCTTCATGTAGAGCTCCTCCAACTTGACCCACAAAGCAGCCGCCTTCTCTTGATCTGCGACACCGGGGATCACGTCGTCCGTCAGGCAGGACATGAACGTTGTGTGCGCCTTCTCCTCCATATTCAGATACGCCGAGGTGGTTGTGTCCACGTTTCCCTTGTTGGACGCCAGAGGCAGCCAAAGATCGTCGCGTTTCAACAACGCCTTCATCTTGATCTGCCACAGACTGAAAATGTTTCTCCCACTGAACTTCTCGATCTTCATAGTACCCGACATCGTTTCTTGTTTGAAACCCTAACCTGACCCTGGGCTCTGATACCAGTTTGTTATGACGCAGCGGATGAATCCGGGTATCAAGCAAGAACGATAACAAACTATAAAGAACGAGAGACAATAAATTTAACGTGGTTTGCTAGTATAAATACTAGCTACTCCACAACCCGAACCCGACTTTATATGAGAGAAACAAAACCCGAAACCCGATTACAACGAGAAACACACACGAAAAAGAAAACTTGCGAGTAGCTCTCCGACCCGTGTGCGTAGCCCCTGTTACCTCTGTTTCTTCTCTATCACACCGGTTTGATTTTTGTCACTATTCACAGGGTCACTTTGACCCGGTGATTTGAGTAGTAAAACGATGAAATTTTTTGGTAATTTTTTCATGCTGTTGTAGAGTAAAAGTTACTCTATAACACGGTGAAAAAAATTATCAAAAAATCGCATCGTTTTGCTATCCAAATCACTCGGTCAAAGTGACCCACATACGATTCAAAAAATCAAACCGGTGTGATAGAGAAGAAAAGGAGGTAGTACACATAGTTGGATCCTTAACTGTCTCGTTCAATACTACGCATGTAGTGTCGGTTACTGAAGTATTACTTATTTAGAACCCGTTTGATAATGCTTTTGCTTTTTAAAACTCAGTGTTTTGATAACAAAATCAAATGTTGATGTGTTTGGTAGATTTTCATATATTTGTTTTTTTCACCGCAGTTTTTGTTGGGTCCAAGCCCAATAAAATAACCCATATATTGGTACTACCATAACATGGTAGTATCTCTTTGACATGGAGGTGATAATCACCAGCTCGCAGTGTGTGAAAGTCGGCTACCACTTCAGCTTTGGCAGCAAGTTGTTTATATATATATATATATATATATATATGTGTGTGTGGCCACGAGATATATTAAAATCCTCCCACGCAGCCTATATATATGTGGCCACGAGATGGCTAGTTTATTACTACCTCTGTTTCTTCTCTTTCTGGTTACTTTATTTTTTTTCACTATTCACTGAGTCACTTTGATCCAGTGATTTGATTAGCAAAATGATATAAGAATTTTATAATCTTTGCACAGTCTCGTAGAGTTAACTTTACTCTACAATACCATAAGGAAATTGTCAAAAAATCATATTGTTTTGCTATCAAAATTACCAAATCAAAGTGACTTAGTTACGGGTTAAAAAGTAAAGTAGGACATTCCAGAAGAAACAGACCTAGTAGAATTCTCTCAAAGTTTTTTCTGTGTAGTAAGTGTTCCGAAATACAACAAGTCATTTGGGTCTTCGACACAAGAAGCTTGAGATTGCCTCGCCTTTGTGAACGCGAGAAAGAGAAGAGTACCGCGACATGATCGTTGCGACAACGAAGATTTCAAGAGCTATTTCCGCATAATTCGTTAGCAATTAGTTTGTTTGGTTTCTAGTCTAGCGGCGAGTTTTATTTTTCTCTTTTATTAGTTTCTAGTTTGGTTACCCACATTCTTTGTGGAAGATTGTCTATCCATTGTAATTCTTATAGTGGAAGTTTGGTGGGTTTTTTTGTCCCTCTCAATTAGAGGGTTTTTTTTCCACGTTTAATTCTTGTGTCCTACATTTTTTACTTTTCCGTACTTGTTCCTGTTGGCATTGTTTTCGCATTCTAGTCCGTCGATTCAGTCCCGTGACCCAACAGTTTTTTGTGAAGCAGGAGAATTGTTGCTTCTCTAGACCTACTTTTTGTATTTATAATTTTTTTTATCCATGTAGTAATAATAAATTCAAAAAAACATATCTAAATGCAATGAAGATTTACAATGATTTCCTAATGCAAAAAGCGATTTTCTATAGCAGGTTTGACCAAACATTTTTAAATGGATTCCTACAGTAATTTCATCAGAACATTTTCTCCACTACTGATTTTTAAAACACATGAACATTTCCAAACTATTATTACATTAGCAAGTAAATCGTTGGATGCGATAGAGACACACCCACAACAATTTGAATCCATCTGAAGGGAGGCGAATCCTTGGACCAGTTTGATTGCATGTCCGTTATACTTTTTAAAAATTTTTTCGTTTATCAACAAGAACGCCATAACCCTACTAGGCGAAATTAGGGTTTATACCTGCGCCCTAGCTAGTTTATGTAGGTCTGAATCACTCTGGATCTTCTCCCGTATTCCTAAAGTTCTTCCTGGATGCAAGTGTGAGCTTTTGGCTTCCAGAATCCTTCTTGGCCTCCAGACGTTTCGCTCTTACTCTCACCCTAGATTTCGGTGTGTATGTAAAGCATACGAATTCTGAAGACTAAGGAAACTTATATAGGGTACGCGAGGGACCTGGAGGAGAAAATACGAATCAGGCTCCTAACTTTAGTAGGACTTCTGGTTCCACCCAAACCTAGCCCAAATAAAGTTAATAACAGTTAGCCCCACTAAATAACTGTTATTGCACTCCTGCCCATATTCTCAAAAAATAATATTTCCAGGTCCTGTTATTAAATACTTATTATCTCCCAATGTTAAGATTACAGATATCCGTCGATTAAATTAATTACTGGCTAATTTATTTAATCGACTTCTTCCCAATTCCTTGATCATTACCACTCAACTTATTTGATATGTCCAAATTATCAAGAAATCTACCTGCAGGGTTTGACATAATCAAAACTTATAAGCTTCATCAAGGGGATATCATCAATCCCATAATCGCGACATGGATTCCTTCGATATATCAATTTACACCATGGACTCAATAGTATCACCCAACTCATCGAGGTTATTGATTCCATAGGAATCTCACTCACTTGACTTGTCAACGCAATAACTACTAAATACATGTGCACATTGACTATCTAAGGATTAAGAGCATCAGTAATCATAATAACTATGATACATAGCTTGTCTTGTTATGTCAGTACAAAGACAATGATCTCAACTTGGTCATGTTCAATATACACACTAGCACATTGAGTTGAAACTAGAGTATGAACTATTTGTTTCCTGTAGCCAAGGCACGCCTACTAAATCAATGCGCTCAATCCTTCCGATGGTTTGTCTAATTCCATCTAGATTGTGAACTCATAACTTTCATTCCACAAGTACCGAATATAAGATCTTCTGTGTGTAAGCGAGACTCTACACCCCAGATCTTCTACAATGTGGAATAATATACAACTATGCACAATAATAACATAATACAAAAACATTGCCCAAAACCATTCTTAAATATCAAATTCAGATAATCCAACACAAAAAATATGGCTTTTAGTATTCAATCCAACACCATATGAATCTGAAACTCATGCTCTCCATTACTGGACGTAGGTAGTCCAACTCGACCCCATCATAAGTTTTGCTTGTATCTGCCTTTAGGGCTAAGAAATTAACTTTACCCTTCTTTCTCGTCTTAATGGAATGCACTAATTCAAAAGCTATCAATAAGGAGCCTTTGTACCAGCGCCCCAGTACAAAGGCTCCTTATTTTTCTTATATTAGAGATGAGAGAGAGATGTCTTCAGACGATTCACCAACACATCCGATGTTATTTTGTAAATAGTCGAGCATAAATTGATAGATCCTAGTCTGGAATGGCCTAAATTACTGTGTACAACCTTAATTCCCCAGACGAGCTTTATTTGGCCAAATACGGTTATTTCGTGGTTGGAACCGGTCGTATTCGACCTGCTTCGATTTTCTAGTGGCATAATCTCAAATTATTAAAATTTTAAAATCATATTAATTTTTATCTCATAATCCAGCTCATGTGATATACATTGCATATATACTATTCTGTTTTCTTCACCTTATGTAATGGACTATTATTAACCCTAAAAGAACAGAAGGCACGATTCTAGGGATCCTAGGTCATAATGGCACGCGCGGGGGCTGATTTTGCGTGAATTTGTATTGATGCGTGGCAACGACGCGTGCAATGGTTTTTGCGCATTGAAGTCTATCCGATTAGGTGTCTTCACGCGCAAAAAGGGGGCTAATGTAGATAGTGCTTTCCAGATAGACAGATCACAGCCACGTGGCAATCATCCAGCACACCTAGCTGTGCTCCACACACACTGGATCACCACTCACGCTGATCCACGTGGGGGCTGCGAGACAGGGCCCTCGCGTACCAACACGGGACTTGTAGGGACTTAGTGGTTTGGAGGCTAGAGCAAGTTCCATCGCGCGCGAGCGATACCCAAACCCGCGCGCGACCTTTAGTAACTAATTTGAGAGATTTATGGCACGAGCTCCATAAACCCGGTCAACCTCATAACGGTTCCGGTACACGCGGACTAAGTGCGTAACGGACCCTATATATGCGGACGAACGTGCCGTTGTGGTTAAGGTAATTAATCCACCATTAATGGGCGCATTAACCCACTACAACGGTCATATTCTCCACTATAAATAGGATCGTTAACCCTTCCTTACACAAGACTAATCACCTGAGTTACGCGGAAGCTCTGCCAAAACTCTGTCTCTCTCTCTCTCATACAGCTACTATTGTCTTACTCTCTCCCTACTCACAACCCTACCTTTCCTGTGTTTCTCTTATTCCCTATACTCAGTGTACGTTGAATCTTCCTCAAAGGATTCTCCCGTACACAAGTGCCATAATCTAAAATTATTAAAATTTTAAAATCATATTAATTTTTATCTCATAATCCAGCTCACGTTATATACATTGCATATATACTATTCTATCTACTTCACCTTATGTAATGCACTAATATTAATCCGAGTACTTGTGTTATGTGACAAATTGAGAATTTAATTAAGAATGTGATGAACAATATATTAGTCTTTAAATACGGTGACTTGGCATTTAACGCCTTATAATAAAAACACGCACTTCCTTCGCAAAAAAATACACGCCTTGAGACTCAGTCATTTCCTCATTCCATCTGTTTGCATTTACATCTATTCATTAAATGCATTCTAATGAAATGAAATGCGAGGTGCAATGATTCTGATTTTATTATTATTATTATTATTATTTGAGGAAAATTGATTTTGATTTTAATTCGCTCCTATCTAAATATGTCCCCTACATAATTCCATAACTAGACATGTAATGCCTTATAAAAGTCACGAAATTTAGTCGAGTCATATTCATCAATTTCTTTTCCTTTAGAGAAAAATGTCTACTCAACCTGCAAAACTACAAGGAAGTTCATCGTCTCAAAGTGGCCTCAAGACCTTCAAAATAACTGATGAGGACAAAAAACGTATTTCCAAACTTGACGAGGTAAACGTATATCTTTTACTCTCCGTGAAGGAAGAAAATAAAAATTATTTTTCATGGTGATATGAAAGAATACTATCTATGGTCATATGATTAAGTTAGATGTGGAGATGATTTGAAGAAAGTGCTATCACTAATCTTGTCCCGTCTTTTCATTATTGTAGCAACGCTTGGCAAAACTTAAGGCGACAAACTCACAAGAAAGTTTTTTGCCATTGTCTGATCGACTCGCTGGATGGTATCGTAACAATACCGTACGTATGCCCTTTCTTATTTCTATTTATCAAGTTGTTTATTGAGTTCATGTCTAGTGCATGCTTTGGAATTTATATTCTAATCAGATTAAAATCATTTTAATTTAATTATGTTTGTTACAGTGTACCACAATTCAGATTAAAAATATCATACAGAAAGTATGCAGACTATTTAATCTCAAGTTTTTTAAATTTTCTCATATTTTACATGTATTCAACTCGTACCAACAACGCTAGAATTTTCAAATATTTTAGATTTTCAGCCAGTTAATTTTGTGATTTTTTTCGATTACTTAAGGATCGACTAAAAAGGGATTTCGACAGGTAACAAAGACCATTAGTTTCCCTTATTTTAACAACGCGGACGAAAATGTTTTCTGTTTCTAAAAGATATGTGATTTAAGTCCATCTCTTTAATTGAAATTTGAATTTTAAATTAAATTCAAGACAAATAAAGAATATTGAAAGTAACAAAAACCCTAAAGGATTGAGAGAAAATGAAACGCCAAAGATGAAACTAGAGAAAGAAAATGTATATACATTTTATTGACCAACTTGATTACAAAGAAAATCTGGAGAACAATAAATATACAATAATTAACGGATACATCGCAGCCGTTTAATCTAACGAGTGGAGATACTAGCTGTCTAGGGTTTCACTATGGTGTGGGCTGAATGAGTGAATATGAGGGAAATGGGCTTGAGACTTGTAGAAGACCCACTGCATCTACTTCAAGCCCAATATGTAATCCTTTCAGGCCCAAACTGGAAATGTCTCCTATTACGCCCCCTTAAACTGATGGTGGGTGGACTATCAGTTTAAACTTTAGATCTTCAAAGTTAGCGGGGGATAAACTCTTTTGTGAATATGTGGGCAACTTGATCTGCACTAGACACAAAGGAAACAGTAAGTTGACGAGGAAGAGCTTTCTCACGCACTTAATGATAATTCAGCTCTATATGTTTTGTACGTACGTGAAAAAGGGGATTTGCAGTTAACGCGAGCGCAAATAAATTATCTGTCCATAACATTGGTGGATCTGGAATAGAAAATTTTAAGTCGTAGAAAAGAAATTTTGAACCAAGAGATTTCAGCTGCCGCAGTAGCTAGAACCTGATATTCGACATCCGTTAAAGACTGGGCTACCGTGGGCTTCTTTTAGAGACCCACTGAATTAGATTGGGGCCCAAAAAGACAACTAAGATTTTCACTCAGATTATTCAAATGATACCTAAGAGCCTCTAAAGTATTAAAAATCCAACTTAACATGCCGTTATTGCAGAACTACTATCATGAGAAATCAAAGAACGTGGTCTTTAGCTCAATCAATGAAGTGAAGAAGTTTATACATGATGGTGTTTATCCGAAAGGACCACAAGATATCGTAAGACATAAAGATATGGTAAACAGTCAAGTCTGTCACAAAGGACCATCCCTCAATGATGTGAAAGGTGATTCTGCTTCCCCAACTCCATCGGGAGAAAATAAACAACCGGACATCTTCAGTATCATGCTCAAGGAAGCTGAAGGTATATTTTATTTTATTTTTTAATTCTTAACAGGAGATAAAAGCAGTGAAGTTTATTTTTATTTACATAACAAATTCTGTTTTATTAATTTTTTCTCGCAGAAGACCGACTAGTAGCATGTCGTCGGAATCTCGTGCAGTCTGGAGTAATTTCCTGCTGCGACTGCGGATGTGATAGTTCATTGACTTAAATGATCATATGTCTGAGATTTATTTTCATATGAGTGCTTCCTAGAGTTATTTTTTTTGGAATACCTTGTTTTTAATAAGTGCTTTTATCTTCCTTTTGTGGAGATTTAAAAGATTTGAATGTTGGGATTTTTTCTTTCTTTCTAGTATATGCAGACATTCAATTACATGATTTTGAAGTTTATTAATGTTGCGTTTGGATTGAGGATTTGAATCTTAATTTGGCTTCAAAATATAGATCGTATATTCAATTGTTTATTAATGTTGCGTTTGGATTGAGGATTTGAATCTTAATTTGGCTTCAAAATATAGATCGTATATTCAATTGATGGAATTTACTTAAGGGGTCAATAGTGGAAGGCTAATATGATGTATGAAAAAAAAAGTCTTAATAATTCAAATAGGTAAGATTTGAATTGACATGTATTTAGTAGTCATTTGAAATCTCTTATAATGTGATGATTTGTGGGTACTTATATACTAGGTTTCACTCAAATCAAAATCATGAGACTGATTTTCTGTTGAAAAATGGCTCGAGCTAAATCTGAATGCATACTCAAATTGTATGTAAATCCAAACGGAGTCTGAGACGAAATGATTGTTGAGCCCCTGATTAGGCCGCTCAACGACGAGGGGGCGGGGAGGGGGGGAGGGGCAAGGCCGATTGGAGCAATGGCGGTGGAGTCCACGTGGCCACCTGGGTTTGCAATGATCGCATAATTTTGTTGTTGAACAAGACTTTTTGAGAAGACTAAGTCTCCTGGAGATACGTTCACAATATGTGTGCGTTTATATAATTTGATTATTAGAATTATCGAATGATAGGTATATAGTTTAATAAGAGGGGTGGGGAGAGTTCTATATTGGTGATTGTTTTACGTCATGGTGTCAAGGGGGTTGACCCGTGCTTGAAATCGGCCCGGCCGGCACTAAAATGAGCTAGGCCCGGCCACCCCTCCGACATTTGAACTAGCCAAGTCCCCGTAACCCACAACCCGGCCCCAACCCAGGGCATTTCCACTTAGAACCTCTCCGACCTGGCACGTCCCGAGCCTGTCCTCACAACCCCTAGCCTCCACCGGATTTTGTTCTAGGCCCGGTGGGGTTTAATTTTGTTTAATTTCGACCTGGACCGGCCCTCTAACATTGGGCCAGTAACCCTGGCCCCCACCCAATTGGCCCCTGCTGTAACCCGGCTCGACCCAGCCCCCTGACAACTTCAGTGTTATGATAATTTTTTAAATATTAGAGAAATTAAAAGTGGGGGGCATATGGGGCTGGGGGTATGGAAGAACCCATGATTGTGGATATTTTTTCCTGTAAAATGATTAAATATGATTTTGATGTATGACATAATTTTCTTTAAAGATTGACAAATAATATTTAGATCATTATAGTTATTTTCCCAATATGAACTAAGTCACTTATTTTGTCATGGATGAAAATGTGAAAAATCATCATCATGGGTTGCATAATTACTGAAAAGCCCTTCGAGCTTTTTCTTAATTTCACAGCTCAAAGGGGCTCCTGCTAAACAGCAACATGGGGCCAAAGTGCCTGACCATATGGGGCTGGGCTATTGGGCCTAAAAATACTATCCTTAGGTAGTGTAAATAAGTCCCTATCCTGTAGGCTCATATGCTACAAGTACAACCAAGCAATAATGTAGTAGTGTGTACACCGTAGTACTACATCTGTTTCACATCAAACTTCCCAAGTCGACTTTTTTCGCTAATTCACCTTGTCACTTTAACCCAGTGATTTGATTAGTACAATAATGCAAGAAGTTTGTAGCATTTTCATGGTGTTGTAAGTAAAGTTTACCTTTACAAAGCCAACAAAATTTATTAAAAATGATCATTTTATTATCCAAATCATCGGGTCAAAATGATATGATTACAAGTGAAAAAGTCAAATGAAAAGTTTCAGGCGAAATAATGTCGTCGGGATTCCCGGCGAATTCCTCTGGATCGTCTTCTCTCTGCTGCTCTGTTTCTCCGGCAATGTCGCTGGAATCACCGAAATCGACTTCAATACGGTGTCGTTGGGCGGTATCAAGTTCCTTGGGGACGCCCATTTGAGCAACAACGACACTGTGATGCTAACACGCGACCTCACCGGCCCTAACTGGCGCCGACAGAGTTCTCTACTCCAAACCGGTCCGATTCCGGCAAACCGGAGGTCACACTCCGGCGAGCTTCTCCACGATCTTCTCATTCTCGGCGACAAATCTGAACCCATCTTCGATTGGTGGAGGTGTAAGAGAACGAGCTAGGGTTTCTCTGAGATTAAGCAATAACAGTAATACGAGGATGAAGAAGATAAAAGAGGCGGATGCATATACATATGAACCTTAACCCTAATACGGAGAATGAGAGATATAAATAGTCTCTATACAACTGATCTAATACAACGGTAGGATCCAACGGACTAGATGGAGTAGGGTTTACATAGGGAAGAAAAGGAGTGAAAGGCCTTGATAAAAGGGAGAAACTACAGAGTACGCCTTGGGCTGTAAAGAGGAACATGGGCTTGAGCTTATGGGCTTGTCGTTGAACATGGGCTTGAGCTTCTGGACTTGAACTAATGGGAGAGTTTGGACCATTACTTTATTCTTCAAGGCTTCAGACTGTGGAGAAGGCAAGGAGTTAGTGAAGATGTCCGCAATTTGATCTGCACTCGGAACAAAAGAAATAATTAGTTATTTGAGGATATCTTGCTTGCGAACATAGTGATAGTCAAATTCAATATGTTTTGTGCGAGCATGAAAAAGGGGATTTGCGGTCATGGCTAAAGCGGACTGAATATCCGTCCTTAAAATAGGAGGATCACGAATAAAGAAACCAAAGTTCAGGAAAAAGAAGACAGAACCAAGCTGTGTCAGCAGCTCCTTTAGCCAAAGCCCGATACTCTGCTTCGGTAGAGGAGCGGGCCGCCATAGCTTGCTTATTAGAAGCCCAATGAATAGGGTTCGGGCCCAGAAAAATAATGAGGTCAGTAGTACTGCGACGATTCGTGAGATTACCAGCCCAATCGGCATCCGTAAAAATTTGAAAAGGTAAATGACCTCGCTGATATAGTAAACCATGAGTTTGGGTACCCTTAAGGTAATATAAAATGCATTTTGCCCCACTTAAATGAAGTTGAGTAGGACAATGCAAAAAAATTTGCATAAAGTGGTTTACGGCAAAGAAAATATCGGGACGACTAAAAGTTAAATATTGCAAAGACCCCAAATGTTGTCAAAAAATAGTTGGGTCAGACAAAGGTTCTCCTTGAAGGAGATGGAATTTCACACCTACAACTAATGGAGTGGGACACGGTTTGCATGTTGACACGTTAAACCGAGCTAAAATGTCACGAATGTCCTCCTAGAATGGTTTTGAACCTGGCATAGGGCTTCCTCTATAGTTTCATCTTGGGATTTGAGAGCTTAATGGGATGTCGTTTTTGTTAGCACGTTGTACCATGGGATATATGGCCTTCTCACGGAATTGCTTTAGCATGATTGAGCACGCAATCTTCACAAATGTTATATGCAAGAGTTTCTTTTGTCATATACATAGTACATCATTACATAAATAATATTCAACTCTATAACTAGTGTGTTCTAACCGTGACCACATGCAGAGACTATCAATGCCCTACCATTGAGCTAACTTTACATCTTAGTGAGGAACTAGAAAGGGCAACGTTTGATCTCAGAAGGCCATTAGAGCTGTGATCGACCCCGTAATTCTTTACGAATAGGCAAATAGAATTAAACATTGAAACTACGTCATCGTTAACAGATCATTATGATTGTTATCCTGTCACATTCAAACAAGCAATTTGGCTAACTTTGACCAAACTCGTGGAGGTTACTTGGGGATGTCATAGGAAGCCAATGGCTTCTCGTGACATTCACAAACGCTTCCAAGATGGGCTAGATTGTTCCCAAAGTGGTGTCCCCCTCTATGCCACGGACGAAGGAACCGTCGGGAGAAAGTTGGCAGCCTTTGACGATCTCTTCGTCTTGAAATGATTAGACTCTGACTGTCGGTTAACGTGAAAATTATCATCTCTTCCGGAAGTTTCTTGTTGACTAGGCCCGGATCAACACGTTTGAACTCCATTCACCCGTTACTTCATCATCTCCTGCTTTTTCGGGGTGCATGATCTGCCTCTCTTCCAACGCCGACGATAATTCAGATTCAAAATCACAGATCTCCGATCAAACCCACCACCGATGTCGACTCCCCCTCCCCTGAAAGCCATCTCTCTAACCCACGTCCGTTACCAAGAGGCGACCAATTAGGCCACTTCCTCGCCTGGATCTCCCTCGTCCCCGTCTTCATCTTCCTCGCCGGCTTCATCTGCCACTTCCTCTTCCGCCGCGAGCTCCAAGGCCTCTTCTTCGCCCTCGGCCTCATCATCTCCCAATTCCTCAACAATTCATCAAGACCTCTTTCAGACAGGCTTGACGCGGAGTATTTTTTTATGGTAAATTAGGTTTTTCACAATCTAAAAATTGTCAAATAAAGAAGGGGAGAAAATAAAGAAAGGGAGACAAAGAGAAAGAGGAGAAAAAGAATGAACGGAGTGGTACTAGCTACTAGAAATCGGAAGGTAAATAGGGAATATGTCTCTCACACAAGCAGAGTATCTAAATCCTCGACATAAATAAAGTTTGTGCCATTCAGATCACTTTGACCAGGTGATTTCGATAGCAAAATAATGCGATTTTTCGATAATTTTTTCACGGTGTTATAGAGCAGCTTATACTCTACAACACCATGAAAAAATTATCAAAAAATTAAATTACTTTGCTATCCAAATCACCGAGTCAAAGTGACCCAGTGAATAGTGGTAAAAGTCAAAATGATGGGGAAGAGCTGGGACAGAGTAGTACATCTCACTAGTTGTGTTCATTTCATAGTACGATGGTTGATTGTGTAAAAGTCATGTGCCCGCTTCAACTGGTACATGTCCCTAGTACTCTACGTCACTAGTTGTGTTCATTTCATAGTATGGTGGTTGTTTATGAAATAAGATTGTGTAAAGGTCACAACTGGTCCATGTCCCTCGTACTCGTAAAGGGTAGTACCACAAGCACTGATTGAACTCTCCACAACTCCAAGAATTTAGGTGTTGGTGGGGTTTTAAACCAAACCTTGAATTCACGGGGACCAAGCCCTCCCTATAAAAGTGACTACGAGAGTAGTACTATCTCTGTTTATCTTGAATTTGTAAAGTGGATTATTCACTAGTCACTTTAATATAAGTTTTGATTAGTAGATAATTCAGGATTTGATTAAAATTGATGTAAAAAATTGATACACTATGAAAGGATTATCAAATTATTGTATTTTTTTACTAATCAAATCATCAGGTCAAAATGACAAATATAACTCAACTGAGAAAACTCAAGAAAAATAATACTAGTAACTTTAACTGGTGCAGCATGTAAACTCTTTCAAAGGCAAAAGGAAGATAATCAATGATGTTGATCATAGTCTCGTCGAAAGAACAGTTCTTGAACGCCGTTTTCTTGCGGTTGCATTGTTAGTACGGTTTTGACATTGAATTCATCGAATGTCATTGTTGCCATACCTAGAACTAGAAATTAATGTACAGGAACGAGAAATAAATATACAGAGCATCACAGTCTTTTAATATCCAAACCATGTTTATAGAAAGAACACCAAGGTCTCCAAACTGGATTGTGTGACTTTAACACCCAAGCACATTGATGTGAGACTCTCTTGACATAAAAAAGAGAATGTCAACGTTATAGTAAAATGTTATGTTTCATTAGAAACTATAACTCTGTATAATTATTTTGAGAATAGTACTACATCCGTTTCTTCTCTATCACACCGGTTTGATTTTTGTCACTATTCACTGGGTTAATTTGACCTGGTGATTTGTGTAGTAAAACGATGTAATTTTTTGGTAATTTTTTCATGCTGCTGTAGAGTAAAAGTTACTCTATACACGGTGAAAAAATTATCGAAAAATTGCATCGTTTTGCTATCCAAATCACTCGGTCAAAGTAACCCACATACGAGTCAAAAAATCAAACCGGTGTGATAGAGAAGAAAATGAGGTAGTACACATAGTTGGATCCTTAACTGTCTCGTTCAATACTACGCAGGTAGTGTCAGTTACTGAAGTATTACTTATTTAGAACCCGTTTGATAATGCTTTTGCTTTTTAAAACTCAGTGTTTTGATAACAAAATCAGTTGTTGATGTGTTTGGTAGATTTTCATATATATATATATATATATATATATATATATATATATATATATATATATATATATATATATTTTACAGTAATTGATTTCCCACCGCAATTTTTGTTGGGTCCAAGCCCAATAAAATAACCCATATATTGGTACTACCATAACATGGTAGTATCTCTTTGACATGGAGGTGATAATCACCAGCTCGCAGTGTGTGAAAGTGGGCTGCCACTTCAATCTTTTGCAGCAAGTTGTTTTTATATATATATATATATATATATATATATATGTGGCCACGAGATATGTTAGAATCCTCCCACGCAGCCTATATATAGGCCACAAGATGGCTAGTTTATTACTACTTATGTTTCTTCTCTTTCAAGTTACTTTATTTTTTGTCACTATTCACTGAGTCACTTTGATTCAGTGATTTGGTTAGCAAAATAATATAAGAATTTTATAATTTTTGCATAGTCTCGTAGAGTTAACTTTACTCTATAATACCATAAGGAAATTGTCAAAAAATTATTTCATTTTGCTATCAAAATTACCAAATCAAAGTGACTTAGTTACGGGTTAAAAAGTAAAGTAGGACATTCCAGAAGAAACAGACCTAGTAGAATTCTCTCAAAGTTTTTTCTGTATCAGTAAGTGTTCCGAAATACAACAAGTCATTTGGGTCTTCGACACAAGAAGCTTGAGATTGCCTCGCCTTCGTGAACGCGAGAAGGAGAAGAGTATCGCTACGTGATCGTTCGCGACGACGAAGATTTCAGGAGCTATTTCCGCGTAATTCGTTAGCAATTAGTTTGTTTGGTTTCTGTCTTGCGGCGAGTTTTATTTTTCTCTTTTATTAGTTTGTAGTTTGGTTACCCACATTCTTTGTGGAAGATTGTCTATCCATTGTAATTGTTATAGTGGAAGTTTGGTGGGTTTTTTGTCCCTCTCAATTAGAGGGTTTTTTTCCACGTTAAATTCTTCTGTCCTACATTTTTTACTTTTCCGTACTTGTTCCTGTTGGCATTTTTTTCGCATTCTAGTCCGTCGATTCAGCCCCGTGACCCAAAAGTTTTTTGTGAAGCATGAGAATTGTTGCTTCTCTAGACCTACTTTTTGATAATTGTATTTATAATTTTTTTTATCCATGTATTAATAATAAATTCAAAAAAACATATATAATTGCAATGAAGCTTTACAATGATTTCCTAATGCAAAAAGCGATTTTCTATAGCAGGTTTTACCAAACATTTTTAAATGGATTCCTACAGCAATTTCATCAGAACATTTTCTCCACTACTGATTTTTAAAACACATGAACATTTCCAAACTATTATTACATTAGCAAGTAAATCGTGGGATGCAATAAAGACACACCCACAACAATTTGAATCCATCTGAAGGGAGGCGAATCCCTGGACTAGTTTGATTGCATGTCTGCTATACTTTTTAAAATTTTGTTCGCTTATGAACAAGAACGCCATAACCCTACTAGGCGGAATTAGGGTTTATACCTGCGCCCTAGCTAGTTGATGTAGGTCTGAATCACTCTGGATCTTCTCCCGTATTCCTAAAGTTCTTCCTGGATGCAAGTGTGGGCTTTCTGCTTCCAGAATCCTTCTTGGCCTCCAGACGTTTCGCTCTTACTCTCACCCTAGATTTCGGTGTGTATGTAAAGCATACGAATTCTGAAGACTAAGGAAACTTATATAGGGTACGCGAGGGACCTGGAGGAGAAAATACGAATCAGGCTCCTAACTTTAGTAGGACTTCTGGTTCCACCCAAACCTAGCCCAAATAAAGTTAATAACAGTTAGCCCCACTAAATAACTGTTATTGCACTCCTGCCCATATTCTCAAAAAATAATATTTCCAGGTACTGTTATTAAATACTTATTATCTCCCAATGTTAAGATTACAGATATCCGTCGATTAAATTAATTACTGGCTAATTCATTTAATCGACTTCTTCCCAATTCCTTGATCATTACCACTCAACTTATTTGATATGTCCAAATTATCAAGAAATCTACCTGCAGGGTTTGACATAATCAAAACTTATAAGCTTCATCAAGGGGATATCATCAATCCCATAACCGGGACATGGATTCCTTCGATATATCAATTTACACCATGGACTCAATAGTATCACCCAACTCATCGAGGTTAGTGATTCCATAGGAATCTCACTCACTTGACTTGTCAACGCAATAACTACTAAATACATGTGCACATTGACTATCTAAGGATTAAGAGCATCAGTAATCATAATAACCATGATACATAGCTTGTCTTGTTATGTCAGTACAAAGACAATGATCTCAACATGGTCATGTTCAATATACACACTAGCACATTGAGTTGAAACTAGAGTATGAACTATATTGTTTCCTGTAGCCAAGGCACGCCTACTAAAACAATGCGCTACAATCCTTCCGATGGTTTGTCTAATTCCATCTAGATTGTGAACTCATAACTTTCATTCCACAAGTACCGAAGATAATATCTTTTGTGTGTAAGCGAGACTCTACACCCCAGATCTTCTACAATGTGGAATAATATACAACTATGCACAATAATAACATAATGTAAAAACATTGCCCAAAACCATTCTTAAATATCAAATTTAGATAATCCAACACAAAAAGTATGGCTTTTAGTATTCAATCCAACACTATTGAATCTGAAACTCATGCTCTCCATTACTGGACGTAGGTAGTCCAACTCGACCCCATCATAAGGTTTTGCTTGTATCTGCCTTTAGGGCTAAGAAATTAACCTTACCCTTCTTTCTCGTCTTAATGGAATGCACTAATTCAAAAGCTGTCAATATATTATTAGTAATCCAGCTCCCCGGTACAAAGGCTCCTTATTTTTCTGATATTAGATATGAGAGAAAGATGTCGTCAGACAATTCACCAACACATCTGATGTTATTTTGTAAATAGTCGAGAATAAATTGATAGATCCTAGTCTGGAATGGCCTAAAATTACTGTGTACAACATTAATGCCCGAGACGAGCTTTATTTGGCCAAATACGGTTATTTCGTGGTTGGAACCGGTCGTATTCGACCTGCTTCGATTTTCTAGTGCCATAATCTCAAATTATTAAAATTTTAAAATCATATTAATTTTTATCTCATAATCCAGCTCATGTGATATACATTGCATATATACTATTCTGTTTTCTTCACCTTATGTAATGGACTAATATTAATCCGAGTACTTGCGTTATGTGACAAATTGAGAATTTAATTGAGAATGTGATGAAAAATTTATTAGTCTTTAAATACGGTGACTTGGCATTTAACGCCTTATAATAAAAACACGCATTTCCTTCGCAAAAAAATACACGCCTTGAGACTCAGTCATTTCCTCATTCCATCTATTTGCATTTACATCTGTTCATTAAATGCATTCCAATGAAATGAAATGCGAGGTGCAATAATTTTGATTTTATTATTATTTTTTTTTTGAGGAAAATTGATTCTGATTTTAATTCGCCCCTATCTAAACATTTCCCTAACATAATTTCGTTACTAGACATGTAATGCCTTATAAAAGTCACAAACTGCAGTCAAGTCATATTCATCAATTTGTTTTCCTATAGATAAAAATGTCTACTCTACCTGCAAAACTACAAGGAAGTTCATCGTCTCAAAGTGGCCTCAAGACCTTCAATATAACTGATGAGGACAAAAAACGTATTTCCAAATTAGACGAGGTAAACGTATATCTTTTACTCTCCGTGAAGGAAGAAAATAAAAATTATTTTTCATGATGATATGAAAGAATACTATCTATGGTCATATGATTAAGTTAGATGTGGAGATGATTTGAAGAAAGTGCTATCACTAATCTTGTCCCGTCTTTTCATTATTGTAGCAACGCTTGGCAAACCTTAAGGCGACAAACTCACAAGAAAGTTTTTTGCCATTGTCTGATCGACTCGCTGGATGGTATCGTAACAATACCGTACGTATGCCCTTTCTTATTTCTATTTATCAAGTTGTTTATTAAGTTCATATCTAATGCATGTTTGGGAATTCATATTCTAATCAGATTAAAAACATTTGAATTTAATTATGTTTGTTACAGTGTACCACAATTTAGATTAAAAAAATCATACAGAAAGTATGCAGACTATTTAATCTTATGTTTTTTTTTAATTCTCTCATATTTTACATGTATTCAACTCATACCAACAACGCTATAATTTTCAACTATTTTAGATTTTCAGCCAGTTTATTTTGTGAGATTTTTTTTCCGGTCGATTACTTAAGAATCGACTAAAAAAGGATTTCGACAGGTAACAAAGACCATTAGTTTCCCGTATTTTAACAACGTGGACGAAAATGTTGTCTAGTTCTAAAAGATATGTGATTTAAGTCCATTTCTTTAATTGAAATTTGTATTTTAAATTAAATTCAAGACAAATAAAGAATTTTGAAAGTAACAGAAACCCTAAAGGATTGAGAGAAAATGAAACGCCAAAGATGAAACTAGAGAAAGAAAATGTATATACATTTTATTGACCAACTTGATTACAAATAAAATCCCGAGAACAATAAATATACAATAATTAACGGATACATCGCAGCCGTTTAAACTAACGAGTGGAAATACTAGCTGTCTAGGGTTTCACTATGGTGTGGGCTGAATGAGTGAATATGAGGGAAATGGGCTTGAGACTTGTAGAAGACCCACTGCATATACTTCAAGCCCAATATGCAATCCTTTCAGGCCCAAACTGGAAATGTCTCTTATTACGCCCCCTTAAACTGATGGTGGGTGAACCATCAGTTTAAACTTTAGATCTTCAAAGTTAGCGGGGGATAAACTCTTTTTGTGAATATGTGGGCAACTTGATCTGCACTAGACACAAAAGAAACAGTAAGTTGACGAGGAAGAGCTTTCTCACGCACTTAATGATAATTCAGCTCTATATGTTTTGTACGTGCGTGAAAAAGGGGATTTGCAGTTAACGCGAGCGCAAATAAATTATCTGTCCATAACATTGGTGGATCTGGAATAGAAAATTTTAAGTCGTAGAAAAGAAATTTTGAACCAAGAGATTTCAGCTGCCGCAGTAGCTAGAACCTGATATTCGACATCCGTTAAAGACTGGGCTACCGTGGGCTTCTTTTAGAGACCCACTGAATTAGATTGGGGCCCAAAAAGACAACTAAGATTTTCACTCAGATTATTCAAATGATACCTAAGAGCCTCTAAAGTATTAAAAATCCAACTTAACATGCCGTTATTGCAGAACTACTATCATGAGAAATCAAAGAACGTGGTCTTTAGCTCAATCAATGAAGTGAAGAAGTTTATACATGATGGTGTTTATCCGAAAGGACCACAAGATATCGTAAGACATAAAGATATGGTAAACAGTCAAGTCTGTCACAAAGGACCATCCCTCAATGATGTGAAAGGTGATTCTGCTTCCCCAACTCCATCGGGAGAAAATAAACAACCGGACATCTTCAGTATCATGCTCAAGGAAGCTGAAGGTATATTTTATTTTATTTTTTAATTCTTAACAGGAGATAAAAGCAGTGAAGTTTATTTTTATTTACATAACAAATTCTGTTTTATTAATTTTTTCTCGCAGAAGACCGACTAGTAGCATGTCGTCGGAATCTCGTGCAGTCTGGAGTAATTTCCTGCTGCGACTGCGGATGTGATAGTTCATTGACTTAAATGATCATATGTCTGAGATTTATTTTCATATGAGTGCTTCCTAGAGTTATTTTTTTTGGAATACCTTGTTTTTAATAAGTGCTTTTATCTTCCTTTTGTGGAGATTTAAAAGATTTGAATGTTGGGATTTTTTCTTTCTTTCTAGTATATGCAGACATTCAATTACATGATTTTGAAGTTTATTAATGTTGCGTTTGGATTGAGGATTTGAATCTTAATTTGGCTTCAAAATATAGATCGTATATTCAATTGTTTATTAATGTTGCGTTTGGATTGAGGATTTGAATCTTAATTTGGCTTCAAAATATAGATCGTATATTCAATTGATGGAATTTACTTAAGGGGTCAATAGTGGAAGGCTAATATGATGTATGAAAAAAAAAGTCTTAATAATTCAAATAGGTAAGATTTGAATTGACATGTATTTAGTAGTCATTTGAAATCTCTTATAATGTGATGATTTGTGGGTACTTATATACTAGGTTTCACTCAAATCAAAATCATGAGACTGATTTTCTGTTGAAAAATGGCTCGAGCTAAATCTGAATGCATACTCAAATTGCATGTAAATCCAAACGGAGTCTGAGACGAAATGATTGTTGAGCCCCTGATTAGGCCGCTCAACGACGAGGGGGCGGGGAGGGGGGGAGGGGCAAGGCCGATTGGAGCAATGGCGGTGGAGTCCACGTGGCCACCTGGGTTTGCAATGATCGCATAATTTTGTTGTTGAACAAGACTTTTTGAGAAGACTAAGTCTCCTGGAGATACGTTCACAATATGTGTGCGTTTATATAATTTGATTATTAGAATTATCGAATGATAGGTATATAGTTTAATAAGAGGGGTGGGGAGAGTTCTATATTGGTGATTGTTTTACGTCATGGTGTCAAGGGGGTTGACCCGTGCTTGAAATCGGCCCGCCCGGCACTAAAATGAGCTAGGCCCGGCCACCCCTCCGACATTTGAACTAGCCAAGTCCCCGTAACCCACAACCCGGCCCCAACCCAGGGCATTTCCACTTAGAACCTCTCCGACCTGGCACGTCCCGAGCCTGTCCTCACAACCCCTAGCCTCCACCGGATTTTGTTCTAGGCCCGGTGGGGTTTAATTTTGTTTAATTTCGACCTGGACCGGCCCTCTAACATTGGGCCAGTAACCCTGGCCCCCACCCAATTGGCCCCTGCTGTAACCCGGCTCGACCCAGCCCCCTGACAACTTCAGTGTTATGATAATTTTTTAAATATTAGAGAAATTAAAAGTGGGGGGCATATGGGGCTGGGGGTATGGAAGAACCCATGATTGTGGATATTTTTTCCTGTAAAATGATTAAATATGATTTTGATGTATGACATAATTTTCTTTAAAGATTGACAAATAATATTTAGATCATTATAGTTATTTTCCCAATATGAACTAAGTCACTTATTTTGTCATGGATGAAAATGTGAAAAATCATCATCATGGGTTGCATAATTACTGAAAAGCCCTTCGAGCTTTTTCTTAATTTCACAGCTCAAAGGGGCTCCTGCTAAACAGCAACATGGGGCCAAAGTGCCTGACCATATGGGGCTGGGCTATTGGGCCTAAAAATACTATCCTTAGGTAGTGTAAATAAGTCCCTATCCTGTAGGCTCATATGCTACAAGTACAACCAAGCAATAATGTAGTAGTGTGTACACCGTAGTACTACATCTGTTTCACATCAAACTTCCCAAGTCGACTTTTTTCGCTAATTCACCTTGTCACTTTAACCCAGTGATTTGATTAGTACAATAATGCAAGAAGTTTGTAGCATTTTCATGGTGTTGTAAGTAAAGTTTACCTTTACAAAGCCAACAAAATTTATTAAAAATGATCATTTTATTATCCAAATCATCGGGTCAAAATGATATGATTACAAGTGAAAAAGTCAAATGAAAAGTTTCAGGCGAAATAATGTCGTCGGGATTCCCGGCGAATTCCTCTGGATCGTCTTCTCTCTGCTGCTCTGTTTCTCCGGCAATGTCGCTGGAATCACCGAAATCGACTTCAATACGGTGTCGTTGGGCGGTATCAAGTTCCTTGGGGACGCCCATTTGAGCAACAACGACACTGTGATGCTAACACGCGACCTCACCGGCCCTAACTGGCGCCGACAGAGTTCTCTACTCCAAACCGGTCCGATTCCGGCAAACCGGAGGTCACACTCCGGCGAGCTTCTCCACGATCTTCTCATTCTCGGCGACAAATCTGAACCCATCTTCGATTGGTGGAGGTGTAAGAGAACGAGCTAGGGTTTCTCTGAGATTAAGCAATAACAGTAATACGAGGATGAAGAAGATAAAAGAGGCGGATGCATATACATATGAACCTTAACCCTAATACGGAGAATGAGAGATATAAATAGTCTCTATACAACTGATCTAATACAACGGTAGGATCCAACGGACTAGATGGAGTAGGGTTTACATAGGGAAGAAAAGGAGTGAAAGGCCTTGATAAAAGGGAGAAACTACAGAGTACGCCTTGGGCTGTAAAGAGGAACATGGGCTTGAGCTTATGGGCTTGTCGTTGAACATGGGCTTGAGCTTCTGGACTTGAACTAATGGGAGAGTTTGGACCATTACTTTATTCTTCAAGGCTTCAGACTGTGGAGAAGGCAAGGAGTTAGTGAAGATGTCCGCAATTTGATCTGCACTCGGAACAAAAGAAATAATTAGTTATTTGAGGATATCTTGCTTGCGAACATAGTGATAGTCAAATTCAATATGTTTTGTGCGAGCATGAAAAAGGGGATTTGCGGTCATGGCTAAAGCGGACTGAATATCCGTCCTTAAAATAGGAGGATCACGAATAAAGAAACCAAAGTTCAGGAAAAAGAAGACAGAACCAAGCTGTGTCAGCAGCTCCTTTAGCCAAAGCCCGATACTCTGCTTCGGTAGAGGAGCGGGCCGCCATAGCTTGCTTATTAGAAGCCCAATGAATAGGGTTCGGGCCCAGAAAAATAATGAGGTCAGTAGTACTGCGACGATTCGTGAGATTACCAGCCCAATCGGCATCCGTAAAAATTTGAAAAGGTAAATGACCTCGCTGATATAGTAAACCATGAGTTTGGGTACCCTTAAGGTAATATAAAATGCATTTTGCCCCACTTAAATGAAGTTGAGTAGGACAATGCAAAAAAATTTGCATAAAGTGGTTTACGGCAAAGAAAATATCGGGACGACTAAAAGTTAAATATTGCAAAGACCCCAAATGTTGTCAAAAAATAGTTGGGTCAGACAAAGGTTCTCCTTGAAGGAGATGGAATTTCACACCTACAACTAATGGAGTGGGACACGGTTTGCATGTTGACACGTTAAACCGAGCTAAAATGTCACGAATGTCCTCCTAGAATGGTTTTGAACCTGGCATAGGGCTTCCTCTATAGTTTCATCTTGGGATTTGAGAGCTTAATGGGATGTCGTTTTTGTTAGCACGTTGTACCATGGGATATATGGCCTTCTCACGGAATTGCTTTAGCATGATTGAGCACGCAATCTTCACAAATGTTATATGCAAGAGTTTCTTTTGTCATATACATAGTACATCATTACATAAATAATATTCAACTCTATAACTAGTGTGTTCTAACCGTGACCACATGCAGAGACTATCAATGCCCTACCATTGAGCTAACTTTACATCTTAGTGAGGAACTAGAAAGGGCAACGTTTGATCTCAGAAGGCCATTAGAGCTGTGATCGACCCCGTAATTCTTTACGAATAGGCAAATAGAATTAAACATTGAAACTACGTCATCGTTAACAGATCATTATGATTGTTATCCTGTCACATTCAAACAAGCAATTTGGCTAACTTTGACCAAACTCGTGGAGGTTACTTGGGGATGTCATAGGAAGCCAATGGCTTCTCGTGACATTCACAAACGCTTCCAAGATGGGCTAGATTGTTCCCAAAGTGGTGTCCCCCTCTATGCCACGGACGAAGGAACCGTCGGGAGAAAGTTGGCAGCCTTTGACGATCTCTTCGTCTTGAAATGATTAGACTCTGACTGTCGGTTAACGTGAAAATTATCATCTCTTCCGGAAGTTTCTTGTTGACTAGGCCCGGATCAACACGTTTGAACTCCATTCACCCGTTACTTCATCATCTCCTGCTTTTTCGGGGTGCATGATCTGCCTCTCTTCCAACGCCGACGATAATTCAGATTCAAAATCACAGATCTCCGATCAAACCCACCACCGATGTCGACTCCCCCTCCCCTGAAAGCCATCTCTCTAACCCACGTCCGTTACCAAGAGGCGACCAATTAGGCCACTTCCTCGCCTGGATCTCCCTCGTCCCCGTCTTCATCTTCCTCGCCGGCTTCATCTGCCACTTCCTCTTCCGCCGCGAGCTCCAAGGCCTCTTCTTCGCCCTCGGCCTCATCATCTCCCAATTCCTCAACAATTCATCAAGACCTCTTTCAGACAGGCTTGACGCGGAGTATTTTTTTATGGTAAATTAGGTTTTTCACAATCTAAAAATTGTCAAATAAAGAAGGGGAGAAAATAAAGAAAGGGAGACAAAGAGAAAGAGGAGAAAAAGAATGAACGGAGTGGTACTAGCTACTAGAAATCGGAAGGTAAATAGGGAATATGTCTCTCACACAAGCAGAGTATCTAAATCCTCGACATAAATAAAGTTTGTGCCATTCAGATCACTTTGACCAGGTGATTTCGATAGCAAAATAATGCGATTTTTCGATAATTTTTTCACGGTGTTATAGAGCAACTTATACTCTACAACACCATGAAAAAATTATCAAAAAATTAAATTACTTTGCTATCCAAATCACCGAGTCAAAGTGACCCAGTGAATAGTGGTAAAAGTCAAAATGATGGGGAAGAGCTGGGACAGAGTAGTACATCTCACTAGTTGTGTTCATTTCATAGTACGATGGTTGATTGTGTAAAAGTCATGTGCCCGCTTCAACTGGTACATGTCCCTAGTACTCTACGTCACTAGTTGTGTTCATTTCATAGTATGGTGGTTGTTTATGAAATAAGATTGTGTAAAGGTCACAACTGGTCCATGTCCCTCGTACTCGTAAAGGGTAGTACCACAAGCACTGATTGAACTCTCCACAACTCCAAGAATTTAGGTGTTGGTGGGGTTTTAAACCAAACCTTGAATTCACGGGGACCAAGCCCTCCCTATAAAAGTGACTACGAGAGTAGTACTATCTCTGTTTATCTTGAATTTGTAAAGTGGATTATTCACTAGTCACTTTAATATAAGTTTTGATTAGTAGATAATTCAGGATTTGATTAAAATTGATGTAAAAAATTGATACACTATGAAAGGATTATCAAATTATTGTATTTTTTTACTAATCAAATCATCAGGTCAAAATGACAAATATAACTCAACTGAGAAAACTCAAGAAAAATAATACTAGTAACTTTAACTGGTGCAGCAAGTAAACTCTTTCAAAGGCAAAAGGAAGATAATCAATGATGTTGATCATAGTCTCGTAGAAAGAACAGTTCTTGAACGCCGTTTTCTTGCGGTTGCATTGTTAGTACGGTTTTGACATTGAATTCATCGAATGTCATTGTTGCCATACCTAGAACTAGAAATTAATGTACAGGAACGAGAAATAAATATACAGAGCATCACAGTCTTTTAATATCCAAACCATGTTTATAGAAAGAACACCAAGGTCTCCAAACTGGATTGTGTGACTTTAACACCCAAGCACATTGATGTGAGACTCTCTTGACATAAAAAAGAGAATGTCAACGTTATAGTAAAATGTTATGTTTCATTAGAAACTATAACTCTGTATAATTATTTTGAGAATAGTACTACATCCGTTTCTTCTCTATCACACCGGTTTGATTTTTGTCACTATTCACTGGGTTAATTTGACCTGGTGATTTGTGTAGTAAAACGATGTAATTTTTTGGTAATTTTTTCATGCTGCTGTAGAGTAAAAGTTACTCTATACACGGTGAAAAAATTATCGAAAAATTGCATCGTTTTGCTATCCAAATCACTCGGTCAAAGTAACCCACATACGAGTCAAAAAATCAAACCGGTGTGATAGAGAAGAAAATGAGGTAGTACACATAGTTGGATCCTTAACTGTCTCGTTCAATACTACGCAGGTAGTGTCAGTTACTGAAGTATTACTTATTTAGAACCCGTTTGATAATGCTTTTGCTTTTTAAAACTCAGTGTTTTGATAACAAAATCAGTTGTTGATGTGTTTGGTAGATTTTCATATATATATATATATATATATATATATATATATTTTACAGTAATTGATTTCCCACCGCAATTTTTGTTGGGTCCAAGCCCAATAAAATAACCCATATATTGGTACTACCATAACATGGTAGTATCTCTTTGACATGGAGGTGATAATCACCAGCTCGCAGTGTGTGAAAGTGGGCTGCCACTTCAATCTTTTGCAGCAAGTTGTTTTTATATATATATATATATATATATATATATATATGTGGCCACGAGATATGTTAGAATCCTCCCACGCAGCCTATATATAGGCCACAAGATGGCTAGTTTATTACTACTTATGTTTCTTCTCTTTCAAGTTACTTTATTTTTTGTCACTATTCACTGAGTCACTTTGATTCAGTGATTTGGTTAGCAAAATAATATAAGAATTTTATAATTTTTGCATAGTCTCGTAGAGTTAACTTTACTCTATAATACCATAAGGAAATTGTCAAAAAATTATTTCATTTTGCTATCAAAATTACCAAATCAAAGTGACTTAGTTACGGGTTAAAAAGTAAAGTAGGACATTCCAGAAGAAACAGACCTAGTAGAATTCTCTCAAAGTTTTTTCTGTATCAGTAAGTGTTCCGAAATACAACAAGTCATTTGGGTCTTCGACACAAGAAGCTTGAGATTGCCTCGCCTTCGTGAACGCGAGAAGGAGAAGAGTATCGCTACGTGATCGTTCGCGACGACGAAGATTTCAGGAGCTATTTCCGCGTAATTCGTTAGCAATTAGTTTGTTTGGTTTCTGTCTTGCGGCGAGTTTTATTTTTCTCTTTTATTAGTTTGTAGTTTGGTTACCCACATTCTTTGTGGAAGATTGTCTATCCATTGTAATTGTTATAGTGGAAGTTTGGTGGGTTTTTTGTCCCTCTCAATTAGAGGGTTTTTTTCCACGTTAAATTCTTCTGTCCTACATTTTTTACTTTTCCGTACTTGTTCCTGTTGGCATTTTTTTCGCATTCTAGTCCGTCGATTCAGCCCCGTGACCCAAAAGTTTTTTGTGAAGCATGAGAATTGTTGCTTCTCTAGACCTACTTTTTGATAATTGTATTTATAATTTTTTTTATCCATGTATTAATAATAAATTCAAAAAAACATATATAATTGCAATGAAGCTTTACAATGATTTCCTAATGCAAAAAGCGATTTTCTATAGCAGGTTTTACCAAACATTTTTAAATGGATTCCTACAGCAATTTCATCAGAACATTTTCTCCACTACTGATTTTTAAAACACATGAACATTTCCAAACTATTATTACATTAGCAAGTAAATCGTGGGATGCAATAAAGACACACCCACAACAATTTGAATCCATCTGAAGGGAGGCGAATCCCTGGACTAGTTTGATTGCATGTCTGCTATACTTTTTAAAATTTTGTTCGCTTATGAACAAGAACGCCATAACCCTACTAGGCGGAATTAGGGTTTATACCTGCGCCCTAGCTAGTTGATGTAGGTCTGAATCACTCTGGATCTTCTCCCGTATTCCTAAAGTTCTTCCTGGATGCAAGTGTGGGCTTTCTGCTTCCAGAATCCTTCTTGGCCTCCAGACGTTTCGCTCTTACTCTCACCCTAGATTTCGGTGTGTATGTAAAGCATACGAATTCTGAAGACTAAGGAAACTTATATAGGGTACGCGAGGGACCTGGAGGAGAAAATACGAATCAGGCTCCTAACTTTAGTAGGACTTCTGGTTCCACCCAAACCTAGCCCAAATAAAGTTAATAACAGTTAGCCCCACTAAATAACTGTTATTGCACTCCTGCCCATATTCTCAAAAAATAATATTTCCAGGTACTGTTATTAAATACTTATTATCTCCCAATGTTAAGATTACAGATATCCGTCGATTAAATTAATTACTGGCTAATTCATTTAATCGACTTCTTCCCAATTCCTTGATCATTACCACTCAACTTATTTGATATGTCCAAATTATCAAGAAATCTACCTGCAGGGTTTGACATAATCAAAACTTATAAGCTTCATCAAGGGGATATCATCAATCCCATAACCGGGACATGGATTCCTTCGATATATCAATTTACACCATGGACTCAATAGTATCACCCAACTCATCGAGGTTAGTGATTCCATAGGAATCTCACTCACTTGACTTGTCAACGCAATAACTACTAAATACATGTGCACATTGACTATCTAAGGATTAAGAGCATCAGTAATCATAATAACCATGATACATAGCTTGTCTTGTTATGTCAGTACAAAGACAATGATCTCAACATGGTCATGTTCAATATACACACTAGCACATTGAGTTGAAACTAGAGTATGAACTATATTGTTTCCTGTAGCCAAGGCACGCCTACTAAAACAATGCGCTACAATCCTTCCGATGGTTTGTCTAATTCCATCTAGATTGTGAACTCATAACTTTCATTCCACAAGTACCGAAGATAATATCTTTTGTGTGTAAGCGAGACTCTACACCCCAGATCTTCTACAATGTGGAATAATATACAACTATGCACAATAATAACATAATGTAAAAACATTGCCCAAAACCATTCTTAAATATCAAATTTAGATAATCCAACACAAAAAGTATGGCTTTTAGTATTCAATCCAACACTATTGAATCTGAAACTCATGCTCTCCATTACTGGACGTAGGTAGTCCAACTCGACCCCATCATAAGGTTTTGCTTGTATCTGCCTTTAGGGCTAAGAAATTAACCTTACCCTTCTTTCTCGTCTTAATGGAATGCACTAATTCAAAAGCTGTCAATATATTATTAGTAATCCAGCTCCCCGGTACAAAGGCTCCTTATTTTTCTGATATTAGATATGAGAGAAAGATGTCGTCAGACAATTCACCAACACATCTGATGTTATTTTGTAAATAGTCGAGAATAAATTGATAGATCCTAGTCTGGAATGGCCTAAAATTACTGTGTACAACATTAATGCCCGAGACGAGCTTTATTTGGCCAAATACGGTTATTTCGTGGTTGGAACCGGTCGTATTCGACCTGCTTCGATTTTCTAGTGCCATAATCTCAAATTATTAAAATTTTAAAATCATATTAATTTTTATCTCATAATCCAGCTCATGTGATATACATTGCATATATACTATTCTGTTTTCTTCACCTTATGTAATGGACTAATATTAATCCGAGTACTTGCGTTATGTGACAAATTGAGAATTTAATTGAGAATGTGATGAAAAATTTATTAGTCTTTAAATACGGTGACTTGGCATTTAACGCCTTATAATAAAAACACGCATTTCCTTCGCAAAAAAATACACGCCTTGAGACTCAGTCATTTCCTCATTCCATCTATTTGCATTTACATCTGTTCATTAAATGCATTCCAATGAAATGAAATGCGAGGTGCAATAATTTTGATTTTATTATTATTTTTTTTTTGAGGAAAATTGATTCTGATTTTAATTCGCCCCTATCTAAACATTTCCCTAACATAATTTCGTTACTAGACATGTAATGCCTTATAAAAGTCACAAACTGCAGTCAAGTCATATTCATCAATTTGTTTTCCTATAGATAAAAATGTCTACTCTACCTGCAAAACTACAAGGAAGTTCATCGTCTCAAAGTGGCCTCAAGACCTTCAATATAACTGATGAGGACAAAAAACGTATTTCCAAATTAGACGAGGTAAACGTATATCTTTTACTCTCCGTGAAGGAAGAAAATAAAAATTATTTTTCATGATGATATGAAAGAATACTATCTATGGTCATATGATTAAGTTAGATGTGGAGATGATTTGAAGAAAGTGCTATCACTAATCTTGTCCCGTCTTTTCATTATTGTAGCAACGCTTGGCAAACCTTAAGGCGACAAACTCACAAGAAAGTTTTTTGCCATTGTCTGATCGACTCGCTGGATGGTATCGTAACAATACCGTACGTATGCCCTTTCTTATTTCTATTTATCAAGTTGTTTATTAAGTTCATATCTAATGCATGTTTGGGAATTCATATTCTAATCAGATTAAAAACATTTGAATTTAATTATGTTTGTTACAGTGTACCACAATTTAGATTAAAAAAATCATACAGAAAGTATGCAGACTATTTAATCTTATGTTTTTTTTTAATTCTCTCATGTTTTACATGTATTCAACTCATACCAACAACGCTATAATTTTCAACTATTTTAGATTTTCAGCCAGTTTATTTTGTGAGATTTGTTTTCCAGTCGATTACTTAAGAATCGACTAAAAAAGGATTTCGACAGGTAACAAAGACCATTAGTTTCCCGTATTTTAACAACGTGGACGAAAATGTTGTCTAGTTCTAAAAGATATGTGATTTAAGTCCATTTCTTTAATTGAAATTTGTATTTTAAATTAAATTCAAGACAAATAAAGAATTTTGAAAGTAACAGAAACCCTAAAGGATTGAGAGAAAATGAAACGCCAAAGATGAAACTAGAGAAAGAAAATGTATATACATTTTATTGACCAACTTGATTACAAATAAAATCCCGAGAACAATAAATATACAATAATTAACGGATACATCGCAGCCGTTTAAACTAACGAGTGGAAATACTAGCTGTCTAGGGTTTCACTATGGTGTGGGCTGAATGAGTGAATATGAGGGAAATGGGCTTGAGACTTGTAGAAGACCCACTGCATATACTTCAAGCCCAATATGCAATCCTTTCAGGCCCAAACTGGAAATGTCTCTTATTACGCCCCCTTAAACTGATGGTGGGTGAACCATCAGTTTAAACTTTAGATCTTCAAAGTTAGCGGGGGATAAACTCTTTTTGTGAATATGTGGGCAACTTGATCTGCACTAGACACAAAAGAAACAGTAAGTTGACGAGGAAGAGCTTTCTCACGCACTTAATGATAATTCAGCTCTATATGTTTTGTACGTGCGTGAAAAAGGGGATTTGCAGTTAACGCGAGCGCAGATAAATTATCTGTCCATAACATTGGTGGATCTGGAATAGAAAATTTTAAGTCGTAGAAAAGAAATTTTGAACCAAGAGATTTCAGCTGCCGCAGTAGCTAGAACCTGATATTCGACATCCGTAGAAGACTGGGCTACCGTGGGCTTCTTTTTAGAGACCCATTGAATTGAATTGGGGCCCAAAAAGACAACTAAGATTTTCACTCAGATTATTCAAATGATACCTAAGAGCCTCTAAAGTATTAAAAATCCAACTTAACATGCCTTTATTGCAGAACTACTATCATGAGAAATCAAAGAACGTGGTCTTTAGCTCAATCAATGAAGTGAAGAAGTTTATACATGATGGTGTTTATCCGAAAGGACCACAAGATATCGTAGGACATAAAGATATGGTAAACAGTCAAGTCTGTCACAAAGGACCATCCCTCAATGATGTGAAAGGTGATTCTGCTTCCCCAACTCCATCGGGAGAAAATAAACAACCGGACATCTTCAGTATCATGCTCAAGGAAGCTGAAGGTATATTTTATTTTATTTTTTAATTCTTAACAGGAGATAAAAGCAGTGAAGTTTATTTTTATTTACATAACAAATTCTGTTTTATTAATTTTTTCTCGCAGAAGACCGACTAGTAGCATGTCGTCGGAATCTCGTGCAGTCTGGAGTAATTTCCTGCTGCGACTGCGGATGTGATAGTTCATTGACTTAAATGATCATATGTCTGAGATTTATTTTCATATGAGTGCTTCCTAGAGTTATTTTTTCCTGGAATACCTTGTTTTTAATAAGTGCTTTTATCTTCCTTTTGCGGAGATTTAAAAGATTTGAATGTTAGGATTTTTTTTTTCTTTCTAGTATATGCAGACATTCAATTACATGATTTTGAAGTTTATTAATGTCGCGTTTGAATCGAGGATTTGAATATGAATTTGGCTTCAAAATAAAGATTGTATATTCAATTGATTGAATTTACTTAGTGGGTCAGTAGTGGAAAGCTAATATGATGTATGAAAAAAAAGAAGTCTTAATAACTCAAATAAGTAAGATTTGAATTGACATGTATTTAGTAGTCATTTGAAATCTCTTATAATGTGATGATTTGTGGGTACTTATATACTAGGTTTCACTCAAATCAAAATCATTAGACTGATTTTGTGTTGAAAATTGGCTCAAACTAAATCCGAATCCATACACAAATTGCATGTAAATCCAAACGAAGTCTAAGACGAAACGATTGTTTGTTTTTATGAATTAGACCACAAACAGTCGTGGGGTGAGGGGAGCACGAGCCCCCGATTAGGCCGCTCAAAGACGAGGGGGTGTGGGGGGGGGGGGGGGCAAGGCCGATTGGAGCAATGGCGGTGGAGTCCACGTAGCCACCTGGGTTTGCAATGATCGCATAATTTTGTTGTTGAACAAGACTGTATAGAGAAAACTAAGTCTCTTGGAGATACATTCACAATATGTGTGCGTTTATATAGTTTGATTATTAGAATTATCGAATGATACGTATATAGTTTAATAAGAGGGGTGGGGAGAGTTCTATATTGGTGATTGTGATACGTCATGGTGTCAAGGGGGTTGACCCGTGCTTGAAATCGGCCCGGCCAGCACTAAAATGAGCTAGGCCCGGCCCCCTCCAACATTTGAACTAGCCAAGTCCCCGTAACCCACAACACGGCCCCAACCCAGGGCATTTCCACTTAGAACCTCTCCAACCTGGCACGGCCCGAGCCTGTCCTCACAACCCCTAGCCTCAACCGGATTTTGTTCTAGGCTCGGTGGGGTTTAGCTTTGTTCAATTTCGACCTGGACCGGCCCTCTAACATTGGGCCAGTAACCCTGGCCCCCACCCAATTGGCCCCTGCTGTAACCCGGCTCGACCCAGCCCCCTGACAACTTCAGTGTTATGATAATTTTTTAAATATTAGAGAAATTACAAGTGGGGGCATGTGGGGCTGGGGGTATGGAAGAACCCATGATTGTGGATAATCTTTTCTGTAAAATGATTAAATATGATTTTGATGTATGACATAATTTTCTTTAAAGATTGACAAGTAATATATAGATCATTATAGTTATTTTCCAATATGAACTAAGTCACTTATTTTGTTATGGATGAAAATGTGGAAAATCATCATCATGGGTTGCACAATTATTGAAAAACCCTTCGAGCTTTTTCTTAATTTCACAGCTCAAAGTGGTCCTACTTTGAAATCCTGCTCCTGCTAAACAGCAACATGGGGCCTAAGTGCCTGATCATATGGGGCTGGGCTATTGGGCCTAACTATACTATCTTTAGGAAGTGTGAATGAGTCCCCATCCTGTAGGCCCATATACTAAAAGTCCAACCAAGCACTAATGTAGTAGTGTGTACACTGTAGTACGACATCTGTTTCACATCAAACTTCCCAAGTTGACTTTTTTCGCTAATTCACCCTGTCACTTTCATCCAGTGATTTGATTAGTACAATAATGCAAGATGTTTGTAGCCTTTTCATGGTGTTGTAAGTAAAGTTTACCTTTACAACGCCAACAAAATTTATTAAAAATGATCATTTTGTTATCCAAATCATCGGGTCAAAATGATATGATTACAAGTGAAAAAGTCAAATGAAAAGTTTCAGGCGAAATAATGTCATCGGAATTCCCGGCGAATTCCTCTGGATCGTCTTTTCTCTGCTGCTCTGTTTCTCCGGCAATGTCGCTGGAATCACCGAAATCGACTTCAATACGGTGTCGTTGAGCGGTCTCAAGTTCCTGGGGGACGCCCATTTGAGCAACAACGGCACTGTGATGCTAACACGCGACCTCACCGGCCCTAACATTGGCGCCGACATAGTTCTCTACTCCAAACCGGTCCAATTCCGGCAAACCGGAGGTCACACTCCGGCGAGCTTCTCCACGATCTTCTCGTTCTCGGTGACGAATCTAAACCCATCTTCGATTGGTGGAGGTGAAAGAGAACGAGGTAGGGTTTCTCTGAGATTAAGCAATAACAGTAATACGGGGATGAAGAAGATAAAGAGGCGGATGTATATACATATGAACCTTAACCTTAACCCTAATACGGAGAATGAGAGATATAAATAGTCTCTATACAACGGATCTAATACAACGGTAGGGTCCAACAGACTAGAAGGAGTAGGGTTTACATAGGGAAGAAAAGGACTGAAAGGCCTTGATAAAAGGGAGAAACTACAGAGTACGCCTTGGGCTGTAAAGAGGAACATGGGCTTGAGCTTCTGGGCTTGTTGTTGAACATGGTCTTGAGCTTCTGGACTTTAACTAATGGGAGAGTTTGGACCATTACTTTATTCTTCAGGGCTTCAGACTGTGGAGAAGGCAGGGACTTAGTGAAGATGTCCGTAATTTGATCTGCACTCGGAACAAAATAAATAATTAGTTGTTTGAGGATAGCTTGCTTGCGAACATAGTGATAGTCAAATTCAATATGTTTTGTGCAAGCATGAAAAAGGGGATTTGCGGTCATGGCTAAAGTGGACTGATTATCCGTCCATAAAATAGGAGGTTCACGAATAAAGGAACCAAAGTTCATGAAAAAGAAGACGGAACCAAGCTGTGTCAGCAGCTGCTTTGGCTAAAGCCCGATACTCTGCTTCGATAGAGGAGCGGGCCACAATAGCTTGCTTATTAGAAGCCCAATGAATAGGGTTTGGGCCCAAAAAATAATGAGGTCAGTAGTACTGCGACGATCCGTGAAATTACCAACCCAATCGGCATCCGTAAAAATTTGAAAATGTGCTGATATAGTAAACCATGAGTTTGGGTACCCTGAAGGTGATGTAAAATGCATTTTGCCCCACTTAAATGCAGTTGAATAGGACAATGCATAAATTGGCATATAGTGGTTTACGACAAAGACAATATCGGGACGACCAAAAGTTAAATATTCCAGAGCCCCCAAATGTTGTCGAAAAATAGTTGGGTCAGACAAATGTTCTCCTTGAAGGAGATGAAATTTAACACCTACAGCTAATGAAGTGGGACACGGTTTGCATGTTGACATGTTAAACCGAGCTAAAATGTCACGAATGTCCTCCTAGAATGGTGTTGAACCTGGCATAGGGCTTCCTCTACAGTTTCCATCTTGTTCTCTGAGAGCTTAATGGGATGTCTTTTTCGTTAGCACGTTGTACCATGGGATATATGGCCTTCTCACGGAAATGCTTCAGCATGATTGAGCACACAATCTTCACAAATGTTATACGTACGAGTTTCTTTTGTCATATACATAGTACATCATTACATAAATAATATTCTACTCTATAACTAGTGTGTTCTAACCGTGACCACATGTAGAGACTATCAATGCCCTACCATTGAGCTAACATTACATCTTAATGAGGAACTAGAAAATGGTAACGTTTGATCTCAGAAGGCCATTAGAGCTGTAATTGACCCGTAATGCTTTACGAACAGGCAAATAGAATTAAACACTGAAACAGATCATTATGATTGTTATCCTCTCACATTCAAACAAGCAGTTTGGCCAACCTTGGCCAAACTCGCGTGGGTTGCTTCGGGATGTCATAGGAAGCCAATCGCTTCTCGTGACATTCACAAGCACCTCCAAGATAGACTAGATTGTTCCCAACGTGGTGTCCCCTTCTAGGCCAGGGATGAAGGAACGGTCAGGGGGAAAGCTTGACAGCCTTTGACGATCTCTTCGTCTTGAAATGATTAGACTTTGACTGTCGGCTAAGGGCTAGTTTGGGAATGCTATGGCGGTGCTAGAAAGCTGCTGTATGAAAATTCTGTGAAAAAGCTGTTGTGAATTCTTGATAAAATGTTGTTTGGTAAATATTACGTAAAAGCTGCTGTGAAATCTTGATATAGTAATTTTGTGTTTGGTAAAATCAACTGTGAAATTGCTGTGAGAAGGTAAAATGACAAAAACATATGACACGTGTCATTTATGTAAATATAACTATTGATATTTTAAAAAATTGTAAAATTAAAATCGGTTGTATATAAATTAATCAAAATCACTTTCTGAAAAAACATCTTCCCCTTACTTTCTGAACACTGTTGTGAGACAGCAGAAACTGTGCGAAAAAACAAAAATTTTATTTTTACCAAACAAACTAAAACGGCTGCGGCAGTCAAAAAGCAGCTCTATTGGCAGCAGAACCATTCCCAAACTCACCACGTAAGTGTGAAACTAGTCATCTCTTTCGGAAGTTTCTGGTTGACTAGGCCCGGATCAACACGTTTGAACTCCATTCACCCGTACACTTCATCATCTCCTGCTTTTTCGGGGTGCATGATCTGCATCTCTCCCAACGCCGACGACAATCCACATCCAAAATCCCATCTGTCCGATCAAACCCACCACCGATGTCGACTCCCCTGAAAGCCATCTCTCTAACCCACGTCCGTTACCAAAGAGGCGACCAACTCGGCCACTTCCTCGCCTGGATCTCCCTAATCCCCGTCTTCATCTCCCTCGCCGGCTTCATCTGCCACTTCCTCTTCCGCCGCGAGCTCCAAGGCCTCTTCTTCGCCCTCGGCCTCCTCATCTCCCAGTTCCTCAACGAACTCATCAAATCCTCCTTCAAGCAGGCCCGACCCGCCACCTGTGCACTCCTCGAGATGTGTGATTCCCACGGCTGGCCCTCCAGTCACTCCCAGTACATGTTTTTCTTCGCCACTTACTTCACGTTACTGACCTATTTCAGATTCGGGGTTCTGGGTCGGAACCAGATCTGGGTTTTGGGTGTTCTGGTGTGGCCTCTGGCGGTTCTGACTATGTATTCTAGGGTTTATTTGGGGTACCATACTGTGGCTCAGGTGTTTGCTGGGGCGTTTCTGGGGGGTTTTCTGGGTGGTGGGTGGTTTTGGGTGGTGAATTGTAAGCTTAGGTTTTGTTTTCCTTTGATTGAGGAGAGTGCGTTTGGGAGGCTGTTTTATGTCAAGGACACTTCTCATATTCCCAATGTGTTGAAGTTTGAGTATGAGAATGCTATTGCTGCTAGGAAGCATGCCTCTTACAAGCGATCGGAATGATAAAAAACAGCAAAGATTCAGTAAGTGGCTTCTCTCTGTTTTTGCAATATGATATTGTTTACCTGTGAATTGGGTTTTAGTGCTTTAGTTGGATGAAGCTGACTTGTTAATACTATGTACGAACTCTAAATATAGTAGACAGGATGAATGAATTAGCCGCCTTCGGGGTTGTTACTTCTCTCTTAGTTTAGTTTACGGAAGCTCGTCATCATCACAAGACCATCTATTTGGGGATTCCCTGATATCTTCTAGGAACAGTATTGCAGATATTCCTCTATCTCTTAGTAGTTGAGTTTTATACTAGCAAATTTGGAGATTCCTATGAATGGTCCGTATCCCTCGATAATGTGTTCTCTTCTAAATATCCACCTCATGGAAACATCTTCTATGAATGTGTATTGCTTTGACTATTGTACTAGCAACTCTCTAGTTAACTATCTGAGTGTATCTTACAGTGGAAAAGGAAATGATACCTTGGCAATGTTTTTTAGATGGGTATTTGTGGGGGGAAAGGTGAAAATAAGTTTCTTATAAACTTCTGATTCTTACTTTGTGGCGCTTTTTTTTCCCCTCAGAAAAATTGTTGAGTACTTGTATGTTCTTTGAGTTGTGTCGGTGAGTTGGTCCTCCCAGATATTTGTTTGACAGTGGGTTATAGACAGAGTACAAGAAACATGTATCTTCGCTTAGTTTTTTTTGGCCATATACGTAGAACATCATATTACCAATCAAATTAAACGAAATCTGACTATAAATATCTCCTTCTGTTCCTTTGTGCGTGGATAAATGTCTAGAAGTATATTGATGACAACTCTGTGGCTGTACGAGGTCAAGAAGAAATATACCAGGTAAGACCCAGGGTATTATCGAACCCACGGGACTCGGCGGTTACTCCTAAGTCTAGTGTCTAACTCGACCTAGTGAATAAATGTTGTTTTTACCAATTTTTATAATTCAAATAACAAGATAACTTAGTTAACTACTTCTAAGGAATGAACTGGATAGGAGTAAGGCAGTAGGGCTCCTGCATGAAACTCTGGAATCCTACTTGTTTAGTTGTCCTGATTTCTCTACAGATTAATTATCTATTCTAGGTCGGGTTTCTAAAGATCTCAGCTTGGTAACTGTTTACTACTCTATCCCCAAAAGTGAACTCAGCTTGGTAACATGTTGAACGAATATCCGAGAATTGCATAATGCTCATCCCTGCTACCCGTACCCGTCACTCAGGTTGGTGACATGCTGCAACCAAAAGTCGTCCTACTGCTACCTTTCTGTTAGCGTCTCTCAGTTTGGTGGCATGTTGAGCCCTAACTAATATCAATGGTTATTCCGTGTATGTCACGGTACCCAACCACAACATTGCACACATATGTAGTAGAATGTGGAGAAAGAACCAATGTGCATGCTATGAAATATAAAACAACTACACAAGTATTCATCAGCTGTTCAACGCCATATGGCCCTATCTAAGGAGACTACTTGTTGGGTTTGTCTCGAATTTCGCAAGACGAATTGGTGTGTCTGATTCATCTGATCACTCCTCTGAGGAGGTAATAGCTAGGGCTTGGTGGACTTTTTTCATCTCTTATTTAGTATAAATAGGGGTGCTAGCTATTGTTTTAGACGGAGTTCACCTCATGAGTGGCACACAACATTAGTGTGTTGGAGAGTTGAGAGGCTTGTAAAGAGGATTGTGGGTGTACGATTTTTGTACTAGTGGAAAATTCTTTCTCGCCCCGTGCACGTAGGCGACTTGCCAAAGCACTTTAAATTCTCTTGTTCTTTGTTTTCTCGTTCTCCTATATCGCGTGTTCGTAGTCGTGATCGTGTTTGATTTTCCGTGGCGCGGGATTTTGACGTTAAAAATTCCAACAAGTGGTATCAGAGACGAGGCTATCCGCGTAATACACACAACTAATATGGAGACTAGATTATAAAACGAGAAGCTTGCGGTGGCGGTGATTGATGGTCTTGAAGAACTCACGGCCACGGGGCTCGTCGTGCTTGACAGCTGCGGCGGCAAAGGGTAGCAAGGAACCGAGCAGCAGCAGAGGCGATGGGCGGCGGTGGCAACAAAATCTTTCCCATTGGCGGCGGGGTGCTTGACACGTGTTGCAATCGCGAGACGTGTGGTCCAAATCATTTTGGACGTATGTTTAACCTGAAACTAGAGTCAAACCCTAGGTTTTTGGACATACTGGACTCAGTTGTAGGGAGATTAAACACTGCGAGAGAGGAGCACCATAGTATGATCTGGGACACCAACTTATAAAAAAGGTGCACCTTATGAGTTAGGGTCCAAATCATACTATATTAACTTTAGACATCCTATCCGCCATCCTGATGTGGGACAATTGGCTCACACTTGATACCCAACAATCTCCCCCTCATGTGTGAGCCTTTCAACATGCTCCCCCTCGTCCGGAAGCATTCGCCAAAGTTTTTAGAATCACCTTTGTGAGACGGCACCGAACCCCTTCTGCGAGACCACCTATTTGAGCAACACAAGAATTTGACCGTCCGTAGGAACACCTGGTCCACTATTCATGGACATTAATCCATGAGAATGCCACACATTCTCACCTATTGATTCACCACGGAACGATGCTCTGTTACCACTTGTTGAGACTTTTTTAACGTCAAAATCCCGTGCAACGGAAATCAAACACGATCACAACTTTTAACACGCGATATAGGAGAACGATAAAATAAAGATCACAAGAATTTAATATGCTTAGGCAAGTCGCCTACGTGCACGGGGCGAGAAATAATTTTCCACTAGTACGAAAATTGTACACCCACAATTCTCTCTACAAGTCTCTCAACTCTCCAACACACTAATGTTGTGTGCCCCTCATGAGTTGAACTTCGTCTAAAACAATAGCTAGCACCCCCTATTTATACTACACAAGAGGAGGTGGAGAAAGCCCACCACTACTCAATCATATCGAGGGCGAGAGAGAGAGATAGGTGGCAAACGGGAAACCATGGATGGCTGTGAGGGTCAGCACTCTTTCTATCCTTTCTACATTTAGGGCCTTTTGGTCTTCTCCAATATGCAATTCGGCCCCTCGAGGATCTTTTTGCTCTCGCCTTTTGAATTCCAAGCTGTCCGAGCTCCATCCTTTCCTCCAATCTCCATTCCACCATCAAGAAACCTATCATAGACAACACGAACATACCTGTAATAGATAACGGTAAAGCATAACAAATAACGGTAAACTGTACTCGAAAATAGCCTAAAATCAGTTAAAAACACATGGTAACGGTCACAATACTCCTAAACTCGAATCCACATAAAATAGAGGTAACATGGGCTTAAATATGTCGAAACTCTCCAAATATGGGGGAGAATCACCACTCAATGCAATTTGTATGTTTGAGTGTTATCACATATCCATATTCCCTCTTGGAACCTTTAGTGCAAGGATTGCGAATTGAATGTGATGTATGTTTGAGTGTTATCACATATCTATATTCCTCATTGGAACTTGGTGCAAGGATTGAGAATTGGGGGTACAGAATGACCGACAATATTATGGGATGTGTTGATATTAAGGGAGTATTAATTATATAGGTAGGATTGTGCAACTTGTTTGTTTAAGCCATTACAAGAACGAGTATTAAGACTTATATTCATGGGATTAAATTTTAGGCATAGAAACGGGTATTAACAATAAGGCTCCGTTTGGGTAAGGGATAAGGGGACGAGATTAGGGTAAATATATACCTCATGCTCCTTATCTCGTGTTTGGATGCAGAATAAGAAGTAGGTGTAATTTACTTTTTCTTATCTCAGTACAATTTTTTTTGCCTACAACCTTATACCACCCTTATAAGGCAGGATAAGGAGAGAGGGGTATAAGGTAAGTGTTTGGAAAAGAACGATGTTACCCCCATATATAAGGTGGGTGTTGTGTGTATTAAAAAGCTTAACCTTTGCCTTATTTCTTGATTAAAAACAATTAATTTTTTAAATACATTCATGACGTTATTCTTTTGATGAGACGAAATAAACGGAAAATAATAATAATAAGCGAATACAAATTTAGAACAATAATGAATCAAGATCATCAGCTACTACAGAGGATACTGAAAGAAAGTGAGTTTATATATGCAGGACAATGAGGTCATCCTACCTCTTATACTGCACTACCCAGACATGTTAATACATATCTCTGCAGCTTATCCTATCTCATATCATGCTCTAACTAATCACTCAAAACTAACAATCACTTATCCTACCTTATCCCAGTAAAGTCATATCCTAGCTCATATTCCAGTACAACTCTTATCCCCATGATTTTTATCCCTTACCCAAACGAGGCCTTGGGTTATAAAGACGCAAGTCAGCAGAATAAGAATACCCCCCCCCCACCCCAAAAAAAACTAATAATAGTAATAATAATAATAATAATAATAATAATAATAATAATAATAATAATAATAATAATAATAATAATAATAATAATAATAATAATAATAATAATAATAATAATAATAATAATAATAATAATAATAATAATAATAATAATAATAATAATAATAATAATAATAATAAAAAAAAATTGTCTCTACACATTGCCCCTTATCACTACTTTACCCTTTTTATCCCTGCACCAAACATGCTCTATTGTATTAGTTTAAGATCTAATTTTTTGACTCATTGTTTGGACGTGTCTATGAAGATGCAAGTCAGCAGAATTTGTTGGAAATGACTTTGAACAGAATCACAGATTTTAGAAAAAAATAATAACCTTCAATATGTTTCTGGGGTTCATATTTAGCCCATAAATTTTCAACTATGCTCATGCTTTATTAACCTTAATTTCACCACAATTTTTATGAAAATAAACCCTCCTTGTAGAAAAGCTCTTAATACACAATCCTAAATTCCTAATAAACTTCTCTAATATGCAGCGGAACAACAATTTTCTCTGAGCTTATAAGCATGGAATCTAGCACAAGTAAGCTTATTGGAATATCATATTATAATACGATTACTTTTACCCTGAAAGTTCCCTGAAAAAACAAACAAACAAAAAATCCCTGAAAGACCTTACTGATTGGAAGACCATAGTATAATTAATTTACCCTGAAACGTAGTTGTCAAATTGGGATTCCGAGTGAATCAAAATTTAATTTTGCTGAATCGTGAATTGAATCAAGTTGTGAGTCATAAAGATTCACTTACATTGTCTTTAAACATGTACAATAACATATTCCATCAAACTATGTCATGTATGAACAGTATATCATATTCTCCGGGGTTGAATTTCATTAAACTGCATCACATAAAAAATGAGGCAAGTATTGTTTTTGGAACTGTTGCTAACTCAAAAAGACTCCAGCTGAATCGATGATGAATCATATGAATCGGTCTGAATCGCAACTGAAATGTAAGGTTCGGTCTCATCGGGATTCAGTGTAGTCCATTTAAGATTCACCCTCTGATTCACATCGTGTCATGTCTGAATCGAATCGAATCGAATCATAGGATACGAATCATGAATCGTAAGATTCTGACAACTGTGCCCTGAAAGACCTAACTTCATTACTTTTTTATTGGAAGATAGATATGGAAATTGCTCATTACTTTAGTTCACTACTTAATCAATTATCTGGCTACATCTAATTCAGTTGAAATAATTATTTTCTTTGACCTCTAAGGTTGAGGGTTGACTGTATCTTTGTGGATCTATTATCTGTCTATCTGACTCTGTTGCCACCTTTTGATTGTTCCATGTTGTCTTAAGTAGACTCATCTTAAGTAGACTCATATATGGTCTCAGTTAGGGGTGCAAGTATACGTTACTTCTGTATAATCTTTAGGCTCTATGTACTTGAGTATTATGAGTACATTGGAGTTTACTAGCTGACGGAGCTATGCACCTATTTCTGCATCACTTCGCATGTGTTCATCTGAAAATATAGGGTAAACTTCAACTAGGTGTAAACTGCTCCTATTGTTCCAATGTTCCCCATACATCTTAGTGGCGAGAAAAGAAAAATATTACATGTACTGAAGAAAGTGAGATCAGATTGAAGAGAGAGAGAAAATGTGAGTGATTGTCATAATTGTATTTCTTAGATGAACAGATATTACAAAATATTTATAATACCTAACACTTAGACTAAACAACTAACTAATCCGTTACTGTCTTTCACTTATTACAACTAGTACCCCTGTAGTTTAGTAAACTACACTTCACTAACAGTCTCCTTCAAACTCAACTCCGTGTTAGAGAGATGAAGTTTGTCTTTCAAGAATGTAAACTGGGCATGAGAGAGACTTTGTAAACATGTCTGCAACTTGTTCTCCTGAGCTAATGTAAGCAACCTGAAGTTGCTTAGCCATGATGAATTCTCTGACAAAGTGATAGTCAATCTCTATGTGCTTGGTTCTAGCATGAAAAACTGGATTATCTTCTAGAGCTAAGGCAGAGAGACTATCACTCTTTAGTACTGGGGTAGCACATTCTGAGGTGACAATTCCTAGCTCTCTCAACAAGTAGACAAGCCATCTTATTGCCGTGACTGCTAGAGATCATTACTCTGCCTCCTCTGTGCTTGACCTTGCAACTGTTGACTGCTTCTTGGACTACCAAGAAATCAAATTTGAACCCAGAAAAATGCAGTAACCTTTAGTAGACCTTCTATCAATTTTGCTACCATCAAAAGCCTTCTAATTTCAACTGCGAATTCAGACCCCCTCCTTCAAATCTCAACCCACAATTCAGAGTCCCTTTGACATATCTGAGAGTTCTCTTAAGAGCTTGTATATCAGCAACATGAGGATTATGCAGCTTTTGACACAATGCATCACAGCAAACTGAATGTCAGGTCTTGTGACAGTCGAATATTGTAGTCCTCCAACTAGGCTTCTGTACAAAGACACATTACTTGGATCACATAATGTAGAAGCTGCACAGTCCATGATGAGAGTAGGGAAATACTTGGTGTGGGAACATGTTTACTTTCAAACAAACTAGCTTTGAGTAATAATTCTTTTGCATATTTTAACCGATGCAAAATCAGAGAAGTGACAGATTTCTGAAGAACTTCAATACCCAGAAATATGATAGATTTCCCAAATCTTTAACAGCAAACATAGTTCTCGTAGTTAGAAGTAAAGACTTAAAGTACTCATTGTCACTCCCTGTGACAAGTATGTCATCAATATACACTAGGAATAGAGTTAAATGAGTACCTTTTCTGAGAATGTACAAAGAAAAATCTGCATTGCTAACTTGAAACCCCTATTTTCAATAAGAACCCAAATAGCTTGTGATACCGGGCTCTTGGAGCCTGTTCAGACCATAAAGGGACTTCTTCAATCATCACACAAACTGAGGGTGTCTAGTATCCACAAAACCATCTGGTTGCTTCATATACACCTCCTCCTGTAAATCTCCATGTAAGAAAGCATTTGACACATCTAGTTGTTTTATGTTCCAGAGAGCTTAGTGCTAAGGTTAGCACAATTCTAATGGTGGGATGCTTAGCAACTGGACTAAATGTCTCAGTGTAATCCAAACCATATTCTTGAGTAAAACCTTTAGCCACCAACCTAGCTTTGTATCTAGAGATTTGACCATCTGCACTCCTTTTTATCTTAAAATCCACTTACTACCAACAAAATTTATGTGAGCTGGCATTGGTACACCTCCCATGTCTGTTGTTGTTGTAAATCATTAAATTCATCATGCATTGCTTGCTTCCACTGAGAACAAGCTAAGGCTTGAGCAAAAGTGTCTGGTTTGGAGTCCACAAATGAAGTGGCTGAATATCTGGTATTGGGTTTCAAGGTACCAGTTTGTGACCTAGTTACCATATGATGAACTGGAAGTGACATAACCTCAGTAGAAGAGTGTAAGAATGAGAAATAGAAGGCCGGAAGCCTGTAAGTCGAAAATCCACCGAAAGACACTTCACCGGAAAGACAATCGGCACCGGCAAAGACGAAACAAGGACGAGCGACGAGCTTGAGGCTCTGATACCATGAAGAAAGTGAGATCAGATTGAAGAGAGAGAAAATGTGAGTGATTGTAAATTGTATTTCTTAGAAGATGAACAGATATTACTGGGTATTTATAATTAACTATCCTGTGGATGATTCAATAGAGGGGTTGTTCTGACGATTGCACTCACCAGGATGTTACGCCGAGTTTACCTCCTCCCGAGAGCGGTTGACTTCTTGGAATTCACAATTGCAAATGCTTACTTGGGTCGATTTTGTTGTACTTATTACGTTATGGTATTTTAATAGCTTTAGAACTTCACCAGAGAGACTGACTGGTGGGTGATGTTGAACATGGTCAACTTCATTTGTCTTAGTTTGGGAATTACTGTTTTACGGTTCACATAGAAAGCAAGTCCGGGTTCTGGAATGACTACTTTACCCATCCATTGGTCGTCCTGATAACTGTCTACTCTTTCATCAGGTAACTTCAGAAATGATTTGAGGAATAAAGGAAGCTTTCTCAGCACCACCTTTTGAGAAAACAGATCTGCAGTCAGCTGCTTTAGTTTATCAAGCAAAGCACAGGAGGATCCCCGTTAACTCGACAACATTGGAGAAAGCTGTTTCTGACCTCTCAACAGAAAAGCCCTTTTGGACATACTTGCCATACTTTTTAGTTTTTTTCTTACTGTTTTACTGCTATAACGTATACCATTGATTACGTCAATGATCAACTCATAAGCTTGTTAACTCGTTTGTTTTGATAGCGAAGTGTGTTTTGTGTTGATTTCTTCAGCAGGACTGTATGTTGTGTGTGCCTATCTGTGTTTCTTGGCTAAAGAAGTATACAGTGTTTTTCAACTTTGAACTTGCTCATTGACCGAACAGGCATCCCTTGGGTTGGAAACAGATGCTTGCGTTGCTATCAATCTACACATAATAGTGCATGTTTTTGGGTTAGCAGATTTTAATCCAGTTGGATTTCAGTCTGAAATTTGTTTCTGGTGCAAATCTGTATGATCTGTAATCTCTAATACTGCAGATGATTGCTTTCGGTTTCCAGTTAATATAGTAAACGTCTTGTGGACTTTTAACTTCTTAGATTGCATGCGGTTGAATCATGAATGTGTGGATTTCTTAATTGCAAAGTACAGAAAATGAAGCAATAACTACAATGATTGAAAAGAGCTAGCAATTAACCACAATTATAGAGATTAGGATCGATAATCAATTTCGAATTTGAAGAAAATCAGGACACAACCTCGGATCAGAGAGCTTTGAATTATTGCGATTAATGAATAGAACAAACTACATCATCCATATATAATACCACTCCGTCCCACCTCTTTTGCATCATTTGGACTTTTACCACTATTCACTGAGTCACTTTGACCCGGTAAATTGGATAGCAAAATTTTGTAATTTTTAGATAATTTTTTCGAAGTGTTGTAGACTAACTCTTATTCTACAAGACAGTAAAAAATTGTTGAAAAATTATATCATTTTGCGATCTAAATCACCGGGTCAAAGTGACCCAGTTACGTGTGAGAAAAGTCCAATGGTACATTTGAGCTGGGACGGAGTGGTATATACTGCTTCCCTCGCCTCCTTAGAGCATGTTTGGTACAAGCTGAAAATCTCAATAATCAGCTGAAAATAATCTGAAAAAAAAATCCAACTTAACTGATTATCACAATCTGTTTGGTATGAGCTGAAATTATAGATCACTAAATCTATCCATATGACAAAATTTAAAGAGCTCTAAAGTCAAGCAATTGAATACACATGTTTATAACTGAACTGTGATTATGCTAATGTAAAAAAAATATTAAATTTATTTTTTTAGAGATTTTAAGCTGCATAATCCATAATTTTGGAGATTCTACAATCGTACATAGATTATTTTAATCTGCAAATTATCAGATTAAAATCTGCAGACATAACAAACAAGATTGTTGAAAAAAGGCCGATTTTAATCCTGTTAGATTAAAATCTACGATACCAAACATGCACTTAGTCTTTGTGATCTTGAACTCTTGCTGACAGACTAGCTTCTATCCCTTAGCTCCTCTTCCTTCTTGTAGCTCTTCATCCACTTCGCTACTTTATTGAGCGTTGACTATGGACTCGCTCGTAGCCCTCTTTGTTTACTCCTTTTTCTTCAACAACCAATTTATCACACTTCACATTTTTTTCAAAAAAATTGTAAGTTGAATGCCATGTATCAACATTAGCCCCTTACACGTGTCCGAGTCGCATCGTTTGCCACAAAGTCGTATGAAAACCCAAGTTGGTGCATGTAGATGGGCTTTTCATCATTCACTTACTTTCACATAGGTGATTCGTCAGAAGAAGGTTAAAAATCTGTTGTCCTTATTGTGTATTGTTGATTTATTTTCTCGTTAATTATACATTTTCTTATCACTGATATATCTTTACACATGTATCTCTCTACTGTAGTAGTTTAGATCTGATGGCTAGCATATCCTCTATTTAGCTCGATAACGAGATCCTTGCATTGAACTACGTAAAACGGTATACACGTTCGTACTCGCGTGTGCACATCGACTTTTAAGTCCATACTCTCTCAAATATGCTAAACTCCAAGACACTTCGTGACTGTATCATTCCACGTTACAACAGAGCACATTTGTCAAAACAAACTATTACCCGTGTCTGAGGCCGGCTCCTAGGCTAATTTAATCAGATCTAGCCAGTGCAAGTGTTCTGAAATTTAGCACATCGAAAGAGGAACATCAAAACTTTAGGGGGTTGAAATGTCCTTTAGCCCCCAAAAGTCACATGAAAGTTGAAAAATTGGAGAAGGGCGGGAAGCACGTGAGCCTAAAGTCAGTCAAAATCGCCATTTATAACTCTCACCCGTCTTCACCCCCACAGCTTCCACCATAACCACGGCGGTTTCTCTCTAAACACCATAACCTTCCTCACATTCCTCGCACATCAACCCTAACACAGACTACTATATATCAACCTCCACAAATGTGGCAACTTCTCTTAGCCGCCGCAGTAGCTACTGGTTCCGGTGTCCTCGCCAAACGCTTCATCTCCACCACCAGCCACCACTCCGATCCAAGCAACGAAGACGGAGTAATCGAAGATGTTTACTACAAAGACAACCAATTTCTTCAATCTGAACCACGCGGTGTCGATTACGAAAGCTTTGGTACCGGAACGATGAATACTTCGACGGCAATCGGCGACGGTGATGCGTCGATCTTCAGATTCTCTAGCTCAGGGTCTTCCTACAAGGCCAAGAAGAAAGGGGGAAGTAAAAGGGGGAACATTTCAGGGATGAGAAAAGTTAGGGTTTTGGATCAGAGCAAGAAGAAACTCACGTTTTGTTTGAAGAAGAGGCGAATTACCAGGAATGGCCCTGGGAAATGCGAATCCTGCTCTTCCAAAGGTCTGTTTTCCTATCAAGGATTTTGTGTATATGATGCTTCTAATTCTATTCATGTCTATGTGCTTGAATTGTGCTAATCGCGCTTCGTCTAAGAAATTACTCTCTGATTAATCGAGTGGCATGTTTCAAAGGGGATTACATAAACCACGAATCCATGTTGGAAGTGAAAAATGGAAAACTAAAAAGTTATCTGAACTAATCTCAATTGGTCTAGTGAATGTATATGAGATTGAGAAACATAGTTTTCAAATGGAGATTCCGATAGTGAAACCAAAGTTCAACTTCCAGCTATTCATGAATCCAATCAGAAATTTTAGTATTTGCTTGCAGTATTTTCTAAGTAGATGGTAGAGTATTTTCTATTTAATAAAACTATAAACATGTGTGGACTGTGGACAACATATAATCAACTATAAGGAGTTGTACACATCTGACAAAATAAGATTAGTGAATGTATGGGAGGGCATGTAGAGCAACGGACAATAAGATGTAAATAAAGAAACTGATAGGAAATTATTAGCCTTGGCCTTACAAATAATTACTGTTCTTTTTAAACCCTCTATCTGTTGCAAAACAGACAGAAATGGGGATAATATTGTAGTCTTATTTCCTCATCTGGTTTTGATTCTATTTGACGACCCTCGGGCTGAATTGCTTCACATCGTTTCACGGGTGAATCAAATTGTGTCATGGGTATGTTCACCAGTGAATCGAATCGTGGGATATGAATCATGAACCATAAGATTCTTAGAACTATGTTGAGAAATCCGGTTTTTTATATTATCATATTGGGATCAGAATTTCATGTCCGTGAAGTTCAGCCTATATGGTCAATATTTGATGCAGGATGGTGAGAGACCTTGTCAATCCTGTCGTGGTACTGGATATTACAGAATTTATCTCCCCATAACCCAGCCCCAAAAGGCAGATTTTATAAACGTGTTAATTTACCCGTGTTTTACATGTCATTATCTCTCTTTTCTTGTCCTGCCAATTAGTGTTTATCTGGTTGTCATCCACCTCTGAAGTGGGTGTTGAAAAAGATCATCATTAGTCAGTATCTGCACTGTTTAAGTTAGTGGCTTCCTGTTTACTGACCGAGACACCAAAGCTCCCTTAGAATTATCTGAGAAAACTATTTTCACTCGCTAAAATGTTTTCTGACAAAAAGGTAACTTGTGTACATGCCTTTAAAATTATCTGAGAAATAAATATTCGTAAAAATTTATGCATTCTCAAGTATGAAAAGATTGTGACAAACCCAAGGTGTTGTACTGATGGTGATAATTAGGGGCCTAAGGGTCTGCTTCCCTGGAGGTCTGAAGTTCGATTCCAATCAATGACATTTCCCTTGATGTCACCGTGGTTTTCTCATGCTCTCTCCAAGGCCCACAGATTTAGTCAAGGTGCGTGCAACCTGGCCAGCACACCAGGGTTATAAAAAAAAAAAAAAAAACTGATTGTGACATGAAAGCCATACGGCTTCCTTATAAAGCCTTGTTCACTAATACCCATCACATCTTCCACCAGCTCACTCTGTCTGCTGTAAAAGTAATGAATGTAGAATGTGAAGATCTAACAGTGTTCAATCGAATTACTACTTTTCGATTTAAGTACATGATACTTTGACATTTTGACTAGTAGACATGTCAAGTTTAAGATAGTAATCATTCTCCCTCCTTGATAGTTTCTGGTTCTATTTTGCATTTTTGATGCCTTAAGTTTATAATAAACTGGGTCAAAATATTGATCTGACAGGCAATTTGCTTGTTTAGTTAATTGCATGTCTTGAGCCCGTCAGATAACACATGCAATTAACCAAACAAGCTAATGGTTACATGGAGTAAAAAACAAAAATATTGGTTGAAAATTGTTGGTTTGATACAGTTTTGCTGCATATGCCAGCCCAACATATAAAAAACATCTTCTCAGTTCCTAAAATTAGGGTTTAATTCCACGACATCTCAATATCTAGGGTATAAGTGACCTTTGCTCCTAGTATTTTCATCTTTATCCTAATGGGAATATGCATCTAATCTGCTGTGATTTTTCTACACGCCTTTTTTCGTATCTAGAAGACCTAGGTTGTTTAACACCTGAATGATGTATTAAAGATGAGGTCTTTTAAAAAAAAATATTGGTACATGTCAGGTAGAATATAGAGCAAATAAAATAAACCCTTCTGGGGTTATTTCCTGGCGATTGGCCTAGAACGTTTGACATTTTCGTCCTTATTTCCTCTCATCAAGGAATCAAACTTATGCACGAGTTTTTTGATTCATGAATCCTTACGTTCATGTTCTCTTTAACACCTGGACTCCTGAATGTATGATTTCGTCTTTTGAGTGTCTTCTAAATCGACGTATGTGCTCATATTAACACCATTCTATTATATAGTTGAAATTTGTGTGTACTATTGACATATATGCACCAACTAATGTGGTTATCGAGGTCGCAAATTTGATTAAAGGAAGCATTATTTTATGGACCATCTATGATCGCTGGATGATAAAGGATAATGTGACAAATGACTTTCTTATGTTAGAAAATTGCACAAGATCACAAAAGAGGAGATCAACCAGACAACGAAATACCTTTATTGAAGTATTCAACTAATGCTACTAAATCCATCTTTAGTACATCCTTAATGCATAATAAGTGTTCGCTAAATAACCTATAGGAAAAATGCTGAAGACTGTTTGCCCTTCTGTAGCAGGCTGGAGTCCTTTATTTTTCTCCTTTTTGATAATCCTGGATGTTCAGGCTAGCTTGATGTTTATGCAACAAGAATACAACTTTCTTGGCACCATTTCTTATAAACCAGAGATGAAAAATTGTGCCTCCAGTTAATTCTGGAACTGGTCAAGTTATTTTCATTTGAAAGATGAAGGGCAGGCTGTTAGCAACCTGCATCACTTTTGAAATAGCAACCAGTCTACAATTCCTTAAAGTGTGGTGAAAATCTGTTTTCTGTTTCCTGATATCTTATAACGTCAACGGCATAAGAGTTGCTCCTGTTATGTTTGTTAGTTATGTTGGTGATGTTACTATGACTACTTTTTGGTCAATATTCGAGGGTTACATGTCTAATCCATGTTAATATTTGTAGACAACTCAATGCTCAGTTGGGGAGTTGGTATGAGTATCATGTATATGATGTCTACTGGGAAGGCTGAAATCTGTAGGTTGAATGAAGCATTGGGTGAAACTGCAAAGATTGTCCAGGATCTTAAAATTGAAATTTTCAAGAGAAAATCTTCATGTTATCTACAATATCCAAGTAATAAAGCTGACGATGAGGTAAATATGAGGAAGAATCAAGGTGAAAGTACTCAACAATTACTTCACTCGAAGAAATGTAATGTACGAGATCCTACTGTTGTTGAACCTGAAGATGGTGAATGTGCTAGTAGTAGTGTTCTCACAGAAGAGCCGCAACTAGAGATGATGGACATGGATCAGCTTGAAGCAGAGTTTGAGTCTGAGCTACTAAAGCTTCCATGGGGCTCAACAGATCAAGGAATGACATCAGACATTTGTGAGGTGAGCTTCGCTTATCAGTTATGTACTCAGCTCTTATTCTCCTTTATATTAGTTCTGTCTATGCTTATTCCTTTGATGGCATTATTCATCTTACTACTGGACATAAAAATTAAGTCTGCAATTAATGTGATTACTCTAAAACATAATAGAGCATGATCCAACTATTTACTCAAATTTTCCATTCATGTTGTGTTCTTATCATCACTTTGTGCAATCGAGTACTAGTTCATTCTTAAATGTTCTTATTTTCTGGAACTTCCATCACTCCTTGCTGGTATTAATCTGAGACTGCATGAATACTGGACATGACATGCCAGTTGATTGATTTCAGAAAATGCAGCACTTGGGAGAATAAGCTTTACAGATTTATTTTCCCTCATTTGCTCCTGCACAATCCTATGCAATGCTGGCAAATTCACGACCTTCTCAACTGAACAACGATATTTGATTTGCATTTTTCAGAGTAATGCTTCCGACAGACAGAAATTCAGCTCTTATCAACATAGTGGTGTGGTGCCATCTGAACTGGATCAGAAACTGTGTCATTTACTAATAGAGCAGCAAGAAAGCCAGATTGTGGAGCTAGAGTCTGAACTACATCAAGCTCAATCCAAAATCAGTGAGAAAGAATCCGAACTCCAAGCACTGAAGGATTGCGTTAGGCGTCTTACTGAGTTTTCTATCGCAACTGCTTCAGGTAAAAATTCTCTTTCGTTAACCGTTTCATCAGTTTCATTTTCCTCATTTCTTCTGTAGATGTTTGGTCATATCTTCATAAACTAGTCCACTATGTTTTTTTATCGAATCCTTTGCAACAAAATGTGAATATATATATATATATATATATATATATATATATATATATATATATATATACATAAATAAATAAATAAATAAATAGCAAAAAACAGTTCTTAAGAAAAAGCCAGTACTCACAAGATCCTCTTTTTCAACAAATCTCATGGTCAACTGCTTTTGATTAATCCATTCTTCAACCAAGTCAAAGATTCGTCCATTGAACCACTCAATGGTCAACCTTTACAGCCACTGTTTACACTCAAACCTCAATTTTTTTATTTTTATTCTTATTTTTCTCCAGATGAAGAGACTGAAGAAGAGCAGCTGGATGAAGAAACTACCAAAGTTAGGGACTATGGTAAGAAGATGGAAGCAGAGTCCAAGGTATCAACGGTTGGGATGAAAAGAGCAATGGACTTTGAACCCTACAGCTGTCACATGAAATAATAACTTTTTCTTCTCCAACACCAAGCAAGATTGAGAGGTTAGTGAAAGAGGCCAACTTGGGATACCTTGCTTGGGATACTGGGTTACACATGTGTGTGGGCCAATATTATTAAATGTCATTTGCATCTATCTCATGCATACACATATAATCTCATGCTGCTGAATACCATACATTTGTCCCCTCCCTTAACTTCAGAGGTATGAACACTAGCAGCTTCTGACATTATGTGTATACTGTAGTTGTAGTTTCTTATGAAAACATCTTCAATTAAAAGATAAAGATTTCTCTTGTTCCTGGAACTGTGAAAATTTCCTCACTCAGTGGTGATTCCTTATTGACTTCAATGACTTGTTTCATGTTGCCTCCTTTCATAGTCAAGCTCTCTGAACCATTAGCTGACCTTTTTGGTTTCTTGTTGGGAGTGGTAGTGATAGACATTAATGAGCCTTCCCGGTACATGAAATTACTAAATTGCACTGCCTAAGTGCTGAAGTTTATTGAACCCCCAAGGGGCAATACTGGAAAGTAATTGTGACTTGGAGAAACCTCTAGAGCATACTGCATATACAGATGAAAAGATAGGTGGAGCCATGGTGGGTGGGCTGTTTTGGAAGTTTTCCCTTTGGTCATCTGAAGAATTGAGTGAACCCTAGTTGATGTATTCTCTCTGGAAAGGAACTTTCATTCTGAAAATGTAAGGTTCTTCTGTTTCAACTTTTTGTGGTGATAATTGTGAAAGGACATTTAGGTTTGCAGAGCAGAGTCTTTTCTTCTTACAGGGTAGATATCCTTAAGTTAAAATCCAGATTTTGTAGGAGTATTGAAATTCTTTGTAGTGACTGAAGTGCATTCGTGTGAAGTATCTTCAGTTAATATTTGATTTTTTGTCTTCTGGTCCTAGCGTTGACACTAGAAACCTGGGGAAGATCCATAGGACACGTAAACACATTCCGTAGAAACAACTAGACATGTCGGTATTCTGGTTCACTACCATCAAAAAATAATGGTAGTGAATTGAAGATGAACAATTGTTAGATACTCGAATAAATGATTAGTATTGTATTTCTTTTTTCTGTTGATGATGAACAGTTTGTTACAATGTATTAATGTCACATACTGCCATTTTTTGATGACATGAGAACTAACAACCCTTATCCTTCGGGGCTTTGAGTAAATATCTGTTCTAGTGCAATAGTCTGCAAACCACATCAGTAAACTAGTCTGAGAAAGTTCAGACGGACAAACTCGCAGTTGAGAAGGTTAATAAACAACCTTAGGTAACCTTCAAACTGAGAGAGTTTTAGGAAAATGCCCAACTCAACTAAACCCCAAAGGATGCCATTTTAAACCTCCATTGTCACACTTAATAATGTAGACAAGACTTGAGAGAGTGAAGTCTCTGTAAAACCAAAAACAGAGCCCCCCACAATCTTGAAAAACTAAAGTGACAATTTTTATTCACCCATCCGTGCAATCATAAAAAAATTGCAAAGAATGAAAAAGAAAACCATGTTCAGTATTGTAGTACGTTTAAAGTAGGCCACTTTAGCACAGAACAGACCAAGAATCCCAAAACACACAGAGAGAGAGAGAGAGAGAGAGAGAGAGAGAGAGAGAGAGAGAGAGACGGCGTTGCCTTCTGGGAGAAGAGAAAGAGACCAAAGAGAAGGGAGAGAGAGAGAGAGAGAGAGAGAGAGAGAGAGAGAGAGATGAGGGAGATGAAGATTGGGACAAAGCCCATGTCAAGTCCAAGCAGAACAGAGAAGTTCCCTCCTCCATTGATGAGGTTTCTGAGGAGCAACACTGGTAGCAGAAGCAGAGGAAGATGCCGTGCAAGCCCCATGTTTGTTCGAAAGAAGAATGCTGTGATTGAGACTCAAGAACCATCTTCCCCAAAAGTCACCTGTATGGGCCAAGTCAGAGTCCGCCGCTCCTCCAAGAAGTCCCTCTCCGGCAGCCAAACCCGCCGTCGTCCGGCGAGAAAGCCCCGTTCTTGCTGGTGGGCAAGAAAGACTCTGTCTTGCCACCCTTTTCGAAAGAAACTCAAACCCAAATCTTGCCTTCTGTTTTGGAACAAATGCCTTTGGTTTTCGCCATTTGGGTGTTGCAAAACACCCAAGAACACCCAAGAACCATCAAATTCAGAAACAGAAACGAACCAAGAAGCTAAGAAAACAGAGCATCAAGAAAACTTGGATGATGATGGAGGTGGAGCTGGAGGTGAACTAAAGCTGGAAGCTTTGGCTTTACCTTCACCACCCAAGAACGCTTTGCTTCTGACCAGATGCAGATCTGCTCCATACAGATCTTCATCACTAGCAAGCAAGTTTTGGGGGTCTCCACTAGCACCATCATCATCATCAGAAACAGGGGATGAGAATGAAAATGGAGAAAGCAAGTCAATGCAACTCCAACCGCTACAAGACAGACTCCTAGAGCTTGGACCCACCTCGGGGAATGAACCCAGTTGCAGAGATTCCACATTGGAACCACAAAGTGAAGGAGAGATAGAAGGTTCAATTAATGGTGGATGTCTTCAAGAAGAAGAAGAATTGGAAACAGGGGAGAGAGGAAGTAGCCGGCGAGCTCTGATTCTGACCAGGTGTAAATCGGCTCCGGCGAGAAGAGGGGAGATGCTCAACCAGGAGACCATTTTCTGGGGAGAGAGGAGGCTTGCACTGCATGTTTGTGATTAGTCAAATTGATTAATTAATTAATTAACACTCAAAAAACACATACTACTAGTAGTATTATATATTGTGTATTGCCTCTTGAGTAAATCTGTTGACCCTTCTTCATGTCAAAATTGTAAAATTACTGAAAGCTCTGGCTAGATTTGTATAGTTTCTGATTTAGCAAGCACATGTAATGTTGAAAATCTTAATATATTTCGTCTGTGTCATTTAGATATCTTCAGATAGTTAAAATGTTACTACCAGTGGTGAGAAAGCCAGTGTGGTGGTGGGTATTCTGGCGGTGGAGTTGAGAGGTTTCCAGTGATGTTCTTGGTCCATAGTTTCGGTGGTGATGGAGGAAGAGGAAAGTGAAAATGAGAGTGGCATAGAGAGACAGCAAAAGTTGGCTGGTTAGGAAGCTAGAGTTATGGTGGTGGGTGAGTATTAAGTAGCAGCAAGAAGAAACATCAATGCTTTGGTTATTTTTGCAGACAAACCTTAAACATTCCGGTTGATACCTTTATCAGAGTTTTAATGGTTGTGCTACTCCATTCCGGAATGCTGTGGCGGTGGAAGAATTAATTTGGAAAACTTGTAATTTTTAGATAAATTGCCGTTCACTAAATTTTACGTAAAAGACACGGTAAAATATTAATATGGTGACTTCATGTTTGTTAAAATAACTGTGAACTTGTTGAGTAAGAATAAAATGACAAACATGTAGGATGATACATATTGAAATTCTTAAATATTGAAAGGTTAAAATTAGTTTTAGAAGAATTAATCAAATGCAAATTCCGGGAAAAACGACCTTACTTTCTGAAAGCTGTCATGAGACGGCGTAAACAGTCTATAAAGTGATAAAATCAATTTTATCAAATGCACTAAAACTCCTTTTGTTATTGGAAATCAATTGTGACGGAAGGCTCATCCTTGAAGTAGCATAAATTTGCACAAAGACACAAACATTCTCCTCTAAGTCTGAGATTTCTTCATGTAATCGGCTTAACAGCTAATACAATCTTGTCACTTTCAGTAAATGCACTACAACTTGTTTTATGAACTTCTAATAAGTACTAGTATTAGCAGGGCCTTAGGATCATTCCCTTTGAGGAAAAGAGATAATGAGATCCAACAAGGGTAGAAAAACTAAACAATGCATTTACTCCGAAATAGGTGTAAAGCATTAAACACACACGAAAGGTGAATTATGCAATTATGCTAACAAAAAAGAGACCTGGCCGAACAGATCGTCCCAGTAATTGAAGGATGAACAGTAATTATCCCTGTACTTAGTGGATGAACCCATGTTATGGCTATTATTGGGACCTTTTTAACCCCATTAATGATGCTATTATGCCTTTGATTGACTACCGACAGATTTACGTTTTAGAGCTTTATCTCATTTGATTTGACTCAACTAATGATTTTATGTTATTGCTCCACAAGGAATTCAATTAAACAGTTGGGAAAATTTGGACAAAAAAAGAGAACAGTTGGGAAAAGACTGATGAAGCCATCTGATCATCACATTGACCTCACCATGTAAAGGCCCATAGGAAGGACCATTGACAGCTTAGTTCAGGAAGCCCACCTAGGGGAACGTGCTGCGATATTTATTTTTCTGAGTGTATGAAGCATTTGTTGCCCCGTAACTTCTTTACTCAGATTCAATACCTGTAGTGTTGTTTAAAATGTTCACGTTTCCATGGACTTAGTGTTGTTTTAACTTTTAACCAATTAGAACGCATAGGTACTAAACCTTTGTAAACCCATTTGCTTATTGAAGTGATTGTGAGTTCTGTCGAAGCTGGCATTTCAGCAACCATGAATCCACGATGCATATGAGTTCTCTAATTTAGTTTCGAACTGTTTTCTAGTATTGCATTCAGATCACTTAACTGGTGAGGGTTGAAATGACCCAAGAAACTTGGAAAGCCAATCTTATCGTAACTTTAAAAGGACAAAAGTAATTGAAAAAATAGCCACATCCTTGATGGAGAGATCATTTGGCAAAAATTGCATTCTTTAGGTGGGTTTGGATGAGCATTGACTACCTTCCTGATTGTTAGCGAACATCATCAACCGTATGCTTCGAAAGTGAGTCATTTTCTCTTTTTGGCAATCTCATATATTGAGGAAGGCATCACCGCAATGCCTTCTCTCATAACAATAACAACTACCCTCAAATATCTCTCCTTTGCCCTCCCAACCAAACAAAAACATATTAAGCTCCAATCTCCTATGATCTTCTCCTTTCTTCTCTTACTAAGAGTTCAAGAGAAAGAAGAGGAGTTGGGAAATTTGAATCTCCATTAATAGTTAGTTAATGGAGTCACCCAACAAACCTGTGACAGCTGCAGATTGCTGTATCTTTGAAAACAACATTAAACAGCCCCGTTGTCTGAACATTATCCATCCAACCACGCAACACTTCTAGATTTAAGGACCACCAACCAATCATCACAATGGCTTGGACTTGTGTTTTGTTGAGATACCTATCTCTTGCAGTAAATTGAGAAAACTATGTTTAAACCGAGGTTTCCACCAAACCTACCTCTTTCTGGGTTATTTACTGTCAATAAATGAACAACTACAGTTTGATGGGATCTGGATCATCTGATAGTGACCATTTTCCATCTCTTTTGCCAGAGTGGCTCAATGGGTTTGCTTGTTATGTTTTTTTTTTTTCCAGTGATATTTAAGTAGAAGTTATTCCATAATCCCAACACAAAGCTAAATTATTACCTGAATCAATTTTTTTCAAGATATTTGGAGTAAGTTCTATCATGGTGTGCGCGTATAGGTACTATTTGGTATGATTCAATACCTGGTAACTTTCACACTGCACGGTAAAACTAAGTTTGTCTTGAAAAGATCGGGGGATAAACTTATACAGACTGAGTTGACGATGGACCAAAAGGTATTGGGACCAATAGCTGGTTTGTAAGGTGTTAATTTTGAACTCGATCGGGTTGAGGGAAGTCTTCATACACTTAGTTCTGAAATTTGTTCAATACTTTGCTAGTCTGCTATCTCCCCTTCTGTAGGTGCATGATGATATTGTTAAATTTAAGGAGAAGAAAATAGTTTTATTAATCAACTAACACAATAACTCCAAAAGATAATATAAATCCTAACATGATAATCTAAAATACTAAAGATAGCACAAATCTTAACACCCTCCCTCAAACTGAAGTTGGTGAGTGATAAGCTGAAGTTTGAAATCGACGATAGTAGGCTCAAGTAGTAAGCTCGACTAGATGAAACTAGAGGAATGTAATAGGCTCGACTAGGTGAAACTTAGAGCAAGTAGTACAACAGTTTAACGATGTATCAAGTCGCAGTAGAACTGTGTGAGGTTATGTAAACCCTAAAATACAAAGAAATAGTATGAAGGAGTTCGAATCTGAGCAAACAGAATCCAGAAACGGCTTCAGAACGCCGAAAACCTTGAGGAATGGTCCGGGCCGGTCCAAATCTGGAGAGAAGACGATCCAAAAAACACCCGATCGAAGAGAGGATCAAGCGAGCCGGAAAACCAAGCCGCTGAATGAAGTGAGCCGTGAAGCCGCATGCAAGTGACTGAGTCGCAAAGAGAAGCCGACCAGAGAACACGGCTTACAAGTAAGTCAAATGAGCCGATAGCTGAGGCAAGAGCCGGCTAGGAGCACCATAGTATCATTGGGATACCAACTTACTCAAAAGGTCAACCTTATGAGTAAGGGCCCACATCATACTATATTGACCATGGACATGAAGTCCACCATCCCGATGTGGGACAAACTGCTCACATATGATACGTAACAATCTCCACTTTGTGTGTGAGCCCATGAACATGCTCCCCCTCGCCTGGAAGCATTCACTGAATTTCTTGGAATCACTTTTGTGAGAATGCACCGGAGACCGAACAACCATCTGCCAGATCACCTGCTGGAGCAACACAGGAACTTGACCGTTCGCAGAAATACCTGGTCCATCAATTCACCATGACAAGCAAGGCTCTGATACCACTTGTAGGGAGATTAAGCGCCGCGAGAGAGGAGCACCGTAGTATGATTGGGACACTCACTTACTCAAAAGGGCAACCTTATGAGTTAGGGCCCAAATCATACTATATTGAACATGGACATGATGTCCACCATCCCGATGTGGGTCAAACTGCTCACACGTGATACCCAATAGGCGGAAGTGTTATTTAGATTACTAGGAGCGTAGGAGCTCTGATACCACATTCAATTTAGGGAGAAGAAAACAATTGTATTAATCAACTCAATCAATAATGCAGTGCATCAAGCTTAATATAGGCAAACTATGAGAAGTCCTAACTAGAACGAGATACTAACACGACAACTCCAAAAAACTGAAAGTAACATAAATCTCAACATGATAATCTAAAATACTAAAGATAGCATATATCGTAACATATATCAGGAAGTAAGATTGGTTATTTTTCGACAAGCCACTTTAATATGAATAAACTCCACAAGCTGCAAAAGTGTTTGGAGCTTGTAGAGAGCATTGAATCAACATATATTGTGACTTTTTACCATCTAAACGATATGTTGTGCAGCAACTCACTCGTGATGTTTGAAGGCTATATAGTTCGTGTTATAGCATTTTTCTCGGTCATTTACTGTTATATTCCCCGTTGCTTCAAGGATCTTGGCACATTAATTACTTGTCCACGTACTTCCTGTTTACTGGTCAATCGTTCATTGTGTGCATATTTTGGCAGTCGACAAACTGCTCAATAGAATTTCTCAAAAGGAATCTGTAAGCTAACACATCAAATTTGTTCCTCCTTATCTATGCCCCCTTTAACAGCTGACAATCTCTATTCTTCCCATAATGTGCCATGTAAAAGGCCAAAAAAAAATAACAATGCCCATCTTTCAACTATAACTATTTGTTTTCTCGCTATTGTGTTGTCCTTTTCCTTTCAGAACCATCTATTGTAGTCTCCATAATACATTCTGGCATGCTGTAGATTGAGAAAACATGAAAATTCCAATGCTTGATGACAGAAGAACAGAGAGGAAAACTAGAGAATCCTGATTGAAGTCCAGCAAAGTAAAAGCTTAGCATGTCTCCTATGACCATATTCATCAAAACACACATGGGATTGTCTATAGGATCAACATTAGAGGCAGACGCCGAAAACAACTAAATTAACCTTTTTTCTTTTTCTTTTGGGTGGAAAAAAATGTATATATGTTTTAGGTATGGTTGTGAAGGATATAAATGCTCCAACCAAACACATCAACATCACCTTGAACTCCATTGCTGTCTTGATGTGAACAGCTTCAATTCCAAAAGCTAGGCATTGCACTTATAGGGGCGTCCCATGCTACGCTTCCTCTTCTCAGACTTTGGTTTGCCATGGAGATCAAAGCTTGTAGCTTCTTTCTTTCTCTCCTCATCCTCCTCCTCCTAACTCTTCTTTTTTTGTCTAAAGGTTAGCATCTCTTAGTCTCTATTGTTTAGTAATTTTTACAGATAGTAACTTTTTCTTTTCTCTTAATCATGAACTGTGTAATAGTTCCGAACTTAATTTGTTACTGATTTTGCGAATAGGGGAATTCGATTCTGGTATTTATGACATTGATTATAGAGGTCCAGAGACTCATACACGGATTCCTCCACCAAACTGGTTCAGGAACAGGCATCATCCTGATCACCCAGAAAGAAGCAGTGCCACACATCGTAAATTCAAAGGTGCAAGAACTGGCAACCGACAAAGTGTAGGACTCTTTCATCCTTGTCAAAATTATCTCCTTTCTTCTATGTATTAACTTCAAATTAAATCTTGAAGTTTCCTTTTTCCTTGCAGGAACTGAAAATTCATGGATAAACAAGTTTTTGGCAGTGAGATTGGTTTTCTTTTGGATCTGTAGAAGAAGATTTGAGATTTGGGTCTGAATTGTTTGTGGTGTAGATATATCTCTATACATGTAACTGTAAGGTCTCCAATTTGCAACATCATATGCAGAAAAATGTGTATGGGTTTAGAAATTACTTCTAATCACGAGAATTTTACGGTATGTTGTAGTTGTATTGGCTTCACCTTCTAATATCAGCAAGTACTATCTGAATCTGGTTTTTACCGAGATAATAATGGACTGTTGTGTATTATAAGCTACTCAAAGAATTGTTCCTTGAAGTAGAACTCCTGATTTGCCGTGGTTTTAATAGAACACAAGGACCAACGCAGGAACTGTCGGCAAAATTATTATGTTTGGTGTTCACCCATTTGAATGACACAGCCTTCCTTGAAATGAGTTTGAATGCAACATAGGCATTTTGGTATTGTGGTCGCTATGCAATGTATCACAAACTTCACCATACAAGTCATTTATGATTTAACTACTCCGAGTTTGGGTTGATTGACAAATACGCAGTATGAAAATTGCACACTATCAAAATTTGTAACATCGAGCTGTAATTTTTTTTTAACATCCGACACTGAAATCCAAACTAGTATTGAATTGAAAATGCAGAAGAGATTTTTAACGGCCGTCAAAATTTTAGAACACAATACTAGCACTTTCAATTTCTGTATCACAATACCAGGCAGCCCAAACAGTAAGGTACTAAGGTAGATAAATGTCGGAGGTTTTTATCTCTTCACCATATATTCCTTCATTCCAGATCTACGATACTGTTTTAACTATCTAATCCATCATGGCTGCAGAAGCTGTGTACTAGTGACAAGACTGAACACTAGACTCTAGAGAGCTCATTGCACTGTGTAATGTTACACTGTAGTCATGGGCTTTGGGATGGTTTGGGAGGAGAGATTTTATGGTTTGGTTAACAAAATCTCGTAGTGGTGTTAAAAAAGGTTACTTCTAGGTTGGTGGTGTTACTCAAGGTGTCAAAGACCATGCTTGGAGGGCCGGACTGTTGTGGAGGAAAGTGATCCAGACCAGTTAGGGAGTAAAAGCCCTTGAGTTCGAGGTCAAGAGGGGACCGGGGTAATTCTGAGAGGGACAGAATACTTCCGAGCTAAATGCAACCCGGACCGGTTTTGGGGACAGAATACTTCGTAGGGGGGTGGGCTGGGGCCGTGGGTGGTAGGGGACAGGCTGGGGCAATTTTGCCCACAGGCCGGCCTTCTTGACACCATAAGGTGTTAACCCAACCGCCCTTCCCAATCGAGGCCATAAATGTGCTTAGAGAAGATGCCACCCTAACTCAAGCCTTTTATCCGGGATCCGACTTCCAAGGACACTATATAAGCTTAAACATAATTTAGAACTGTAAAAAAACAACCCAGAAAGCACACAAACGCAATATTCAAACTCTCTAATCAGTTTAATTTTTTAAGTCTAAACTTTAGTTCCGATGACTACTGAAAATCTTTCCGACGTGACCTTCCCCGTAAAGGGAAGAACACTTAAAAACTAAAACCATCTCTCAAGCAAAAGATACCAGACAGGACAGTTGCAGGACGATGACGACTCTAGATATAGCAGCTCTCAACCTAAATATGTAGACTGACACTACACAAGGTCGGAAATGTATGTCTATTATTATTCCCCAGGAGCGGAAACACCTTGCTTAAGCCTCTCCTTCTTCATCTTCTTCTTGGAGATTGGCTTCTTTTTCTTTGGTGGAAGAGTCTTCTGGGCGTACAGGTACAACACATAGTTTCCGACAAGGAATGAGATCACTAGACCGCCAACGACAAGCAAGACTATCAGTCCCGGGTTGAACCCTTTGGCTTGAGCTTTTCCCTGTTCAGCAAACACCATGGAGAAAAGAATGTATTTTAAGTATGAGCTAACAACACTTATATTCAATGGAACAATGTGTTCGTATGTTTTCTTTTCTTTCTCAATAAAGAAAGAATACATGATAGCACAGGTCAGTTGTTAGATTTCGATTTTAGTAGCAGAAACACAAATCTGTCATCTCACTCAACAAAAAAACTATTCCATGAAAAGCCAGAGATTGACCAAAGACTAAACTGCTATTTTGCCACTAACGGCGGACAAAATCTCACTGCTATCCTGTGAGACCCCTACCACTGCTAGCTACCCAGAAGGTAATTAAAAATATGTCACTGCAAACTGAACATGTAACTGGACTTCTCATAGAAAGAGCCAAATGCTTGCTCATTTATATCTAACAATTTAAAACATCTCTCGAACAAATATCATGTCAGTTAATTATCAAGCAATACCCGCGTTTCCTGTAGTAATCATGTCTTGGATTCCAAAGTTCCGGTTCACTACTAAATGGCTTCCGTGGTGGTGGAACTTGAGACTTCTGTGGAGATCTGGTAAAAAGAAGTTCCTAATAGCAGGTAAGCACAACAAGATTTCCCAGATTGAATAGCAAATAGTACTTTTTAGTTAGTACAAACTAAAACATGGTGTCGCTATATGAATGGTGTATTTCCTTGGAGTGCCAAAAGGTGCCAGATTTGAAGGGATAACTCCACAAAAGAATAGATATGTCCACAAACTAACTCAAACTAAAACAGAGTGCGGAAACACTTCATATGTTGGGGGAGGGGTTGAGGGGTGGGGGAATCCCAAATACCAGGAATTGAAAATGTGACTATCTTTTTGTTCATTAGAGAACTAGCTTATGAATGGTATCTTTCCAAAAACCTGAACAGTGTGTAGCTTATAAGTGCCATCTTCTTTGAGTGCCAAAAGGGTGCCAAATTTGGCAGCACCTACACTATCTTGGGAACATTGGGTTATTATTCTCTATTGTGCAAAGGAGGATTAAACCTTGTGTCACTTATGCATTCAAACTCCTCACACAAATTAATATGTAATATTATTCAATGCAAATGCAGTAGAAGTTACTAAGATAAGAAACCTTAAAGATAATACTTTAACAAAGATGGGTTATCAACATCGACCTCCAACATCAACAAGTAAAATTATCTTTTCTGATCAGACATGATTTATTAGACTCCCTCCAAGAGATTATCCAGAGTTTCAACATAACAACACATGTCTACCTCTTAGAATATTGACTTTTACAGTCTAACTTACCTTGAAGTTCTATCTATGTTCGCTTATAGTCTTAAATAGAACATGGATGTCATAATTTATTGATATTCATATTTCTTCATAGGTTTAAGTTGAATTAGAATCAACACCATAGATGAAGTTTGAAAATCAAAATGTTCAAGCTATAGAGCAAGGAACAACAACATATTCAGAGAGTTCCTTGAAGTCCATAAGCAAAACAATGTGGTGTAAAACTCTCCACTATATTCCAATTTACTTGGCATCATATTTCATCTAATGAACTTCTTAAAAACTCTACCTACAAAGCAACGCCAGAAGACTTTACTGCATTGTGCTCTCCAACTAAATTACTAAAACAATAATTCAAGAATCACAACACTCAGTCATGTTACTATTGTCCCCCCACATCCGTAATCAACATGCAAACCTGATTCCAGGAACCAGTAACAGGGGCAGCCACCGAATTGGAGCTGCCCATGGCTGGACAAAAGATTGCTAAACCCAAAATGGACATGGGAAGTAACTAGGGAACTTGGGTGTAACCAGTTTTCCTGACGCACAACCCAACACAGCTGAAAGTCTCAAACCACCTAGTCACCTACCCATCAATTTAGCAAAATGACATGAATAAAATGGCATTTCCCTAGTCAATAGCATGCACTCTCAAGCTTATAGATGCAACTAAAGTTAAAGAAGCTTCAACCGAGCATTGAACAAAAGTAGCTCATGCTGTCTGTTCGATTTAACTGTCTTTCTTTCTTTTAAATCGCCTGTAATGTCTGTAGTTGTATACAAATAAGATAACAACTTTTTAACACATTTCAATTCTCAAAATAAGATCCCAAAACATAACACTTAAAAGTAAGATGTCTGGTCGGAATTTGAAGCTTGTTAGGTAGAGATTAGATGATCCATATTCCTGATTCAGCTCAACTGACTCATCTTGTTAAGCTGACTTTCATTCCTTCGTTCTCGTGTGTTGCTACTCCTAGGATCTAATCTGTTACTATGTATCTTTCAATATCGAATTACCAACAATTGCATCTCAACTTTCACTTCGACTCCACTAATTATCTCAGGCATTCTACATTAATAATTATGACTAAAAACTGTCAATATAGAAGGGCTCCTGAATTGGAACCCATTATCCATCAAGCTTCAGAGTATACTGACCCGTAATATATATTTTTAAATTTCATGAACTGTAAATCTTTATAGATCTTTCAAAATAACCTTTCACATAGGATTCAATGAGACAAGAAAAAGGGACAATCGGGCCATGCACAAAAGCAGAAAACCAAAAAAATTTTTTTTCAAAAAGCATAACTCCATTCTATGAATACAAAGACCCGCTTTCATGCTTTTTCACCAATCCATCATGAGATTTCGCAAGAGGGTACCCCTACTAATCCCAAACAACAACAATTTTCTCCGATCTGATGATTATACATCCCAATTCACAAGAATTCAACATGCTTTTACGGATCGTAACCAATCACAGCTCAAACAAACAGAATAACGTCAAAAGAAGTACCAGAAATGCAACTGGAATCAGATCGGAGAATAGAAAGTATCAGCAGATCGGAAGAAGCGACATTAGAACGCAGATCAAAGAGATGAGATTCAGAAAAACACGATCTGTAAACGAGAAGAGAAACGTACCAAATGGTCGTCCATGACTGCAATCGAAGATCGAGACCTCGCGAATCGCTGTTAGGGCATAGAGAGAAGAGATGAAGACGATAGAGATTTATCTGACTGGGACGGAGGGTGTGAAAGCGTTGATTATGCAATAAAAACGGACACGTTGGCAGTTAAATTTATTAAGTTTTGACCCCTCAATGTTTCACATATTCATGTTGTTCGCACCCCACCGTTCTCTTTAATTCGTTCCTACCATCTAGGGGTGTTCACGGTTCGATTCGGTCGGTTTTAGAATATAAGAGACTCCTAAACCGAATTGTTCGGTTTCACTATTTTTGAAACTGAAATACCTTCGGTTTGAAACTTAGAAATTAAAAAATCGCACCGAAAATTCCGGTTCGGTCCGGTTAAACCATTCGGTTTGGAACCCAATGTAATATGTATTAATTCCTAACTTCGACGCAAAGTAAACTAACTATAACAAAAAGACCGTTTTACTTATATCTTTGTTAATTACTGAATACATCTAAAATAACTAAGATAAACTTAAAATTTTAAAAAAATATTGGTTCCCTACTTCTCTTTTATCTCAACATGGAGAGAAAATAATTTTTCGTTTAGTAAATTAGGACCATGGTGTGGTTGTACGACTTAAAATTTTAAACCCAAAATGTGAAGAGTGAGTCAGAACATAGGAGGTAGTAAGCAAAATACTAAAATTTGTATTAAAAACTCTTCTCGGTCCGGTGCGGTTTTTTTCGGTTTTGTCGGTTCGGTCTCGATTCGGTTGGTGCCCGGTTCGGTTTCCAAATAATAAAACCGTTCTTTAAGAAAAAAATATTGAACCATCGGTTTAGGTACGGTTCGGTTTGGTGCGGTCCGGTTTTGTCGATGCGGTCGGTTTGTGAACACCCCTACTACCATCCTTGGATGGGAATGCGGTACGTTCCGATCCAAGATCCGAATGGCTCGATCCAAATTGATCAAAGTCCGGATTCATTCTATTTATAAAAGGATCGAATATTGATATTGTAATTAAGAGTTTTAACTTGAATTTAGATATCGGATTATGCAAAAAGTGTATGAGCCCCTGAAAGAACTCTCTCTAGAGAACATAACCCGAGATGCTATGGCACCATAGCAGCCACCCACTCACAGTATGTCACGACCTTAGATCCTTGTATAGGTCTAGGACACCGATTTTGCGTCCAAGAAACAAAGAAGATACCAAAACGAACAAAGAAATAATGTTCAGCCGATTTATAGAACTGTTCGGACCCGTCATATTGTTCTCCAGACCTGTCGACCTGTTTGTTGCTACAAATCATCAATGCTACACCAATTCGATTTGATTTACATTTTCAAACTAGGTGTTTTGATCACCAATTCATAAATGTGGCTACCAAATTCAAAGAGAGGAAAGCGGATGTGCCTTTGGAATGCTTCTGGTGCAATAGAGAAGTGAATATGATCACCATCTATTCCTCTAGTGCGAAAATTCGACTTGGACCTAGGAGACAAGTTTCGAATCGTCCTTCCTAAGCACAAGGAAACCAAAAGTCGAAGAGTGTATAGAGGAGATCTTACAAAATTGGTCTCAAGAAAATTGGTAGAAATTCATTGTTCTGTTCTAGATAATTTGGCAAAATCGCAACATCATACGGTTCAAAATTATCAGAAGATCAAACACATAGATAATTGAAGGCGCAAAAGAATATTTATCCTTCTTCCAGAACCTTGCAAAGAAGGGCGTTTTCTCAGACATGCATCTTAACCCTGAACTTGGACAACAAAGATGTGATAAACCACAGGTCAGAGCTTTCAAGTTAACTGTGATGCCTCTTGGTCTGCGGAAAGGCCATTGAAGGGAATTGGCTGCGTAATTAGAGACTCATAAGGCTCGTTCGTGAAATGAAGGCTCGAGAGAATTGCGGCTCTCCGATCAATAACTATTGTAGAAATCGAAGCAATTAAGGAGGGCTTGAAGCTCGCCCGTGACCTGAAGCTTGAACTGGTCCTCGTTGAATCGATTTCCTTGTGGGGCGTGGAAAATCAACCGACATCAAAGATCTATATAGAGAGTTGAAGTGAAGTTTTGCATGTAGATAAACACAGTTTTGAAGACTGTGTAAATGTTTTTCTCAATTTTGAGAAGGTTTCCTTTCATCACATTAGACGGTCGGGCAATGACGTGCCACACTTATTTGCAAATCGAGCCCTCAAATTACATGATGTTTCCTATTATTACTAAATGACATAATGGGTTGTTTCTGTTATGGACAATGGTTTGATGGTCTGTAACACCCTCAAAATAGCCACGCCGGAAACCCGGGAAGGTGTCACTCCGTACCCGAGGTTACACTCGGACTCAAGGACATTTATAAGTGCAATCAAGCAAACTAATCATAAATTTAAACATAATATTTTATTACAACTTCAAATTTTACCTCAAAAATGCAATTTTAATGAATTAGTGAAAACTAAAAACAAATCTATTTATTAAAATTGGAAGTACTAGATGTCGATGTGATTATTTGCGTTACCCGCTAAGCCAAGCTGCCATCATCTAACATGTGGTGAAGAAAAAGAGAAAGAGGACACCACAGTTTTCAAAACAAACAATAAATACTGGCAAGCAAACACCCAAGTATGTAAAATGATGATGATTTACATTTTAGAGAAAAAAAAACACATGGTCACGTAACAATTAAATTTTGCACAACAGAAGTAAAACTTGACATTGTGAAAAGTGAATAAGTGTTTCCAAGTTCCATTATGATTTTCAATATAGTTAGGGCATTGCCCAAGCCACATTCATTATCCAAAAATAGAGTTTCAAAATATCATATTCCTTCCATTTCCCATTAATTATCATCAAATTCAAAACCAAATTGTTAATTTGTTGATACGGTGGGAAGAAGCAACCATCTCGCAAGCATCCGGAGCCTTAAGTGTCGACACCCCCTTAAGAATCTTGCGGCCAGAAGAGTAAGCACAAGGAGCGATCCGGGGCACTGCAACCGGATTAAATAAAATTGGTCGAGTGACCGAAATCAACACGACCAAGCCAATAGTAATCATATAATGACCCAGCACAACTCTTCCACTTTACGTTATTATCGATTATTAGATTATTTTGATATTTCAAGATAGTTGTTCAACAAGTAGAATCAAATATTTATGTGGCACATAATATACATAACACATGAATTTATTTTGAGACAAGAAGTAAATCATTTGACACGAATGGGGATAGGCACGCTAGGTCTGGCATGTTTACTCACCTCGAATGAGGGACTACTACCGCAAATTGTCTCTAGTAGTACTCGATGTACCCCTCGTCTGTGAACTCGTAACCTACAAGTTACCTATAAGTAATCATAATAGCCATGAGACGCAGTTTGTCTTGTTATGTCAGTACAAAGACAATGATCTCAACTTGGTCATTTTCAATATACACAAAGTATACTAGCACATTGAGTTGAAACTATAGTATGAACTATATCGTTTCCTGTAAGCAAGATAGGCCTACTAAAACAATGTGCTACAATCGTTTAGATGGTTTGTCTAATTCCATCTAGATTGTGAACTCATAACTTTCATTCCACAAGAACCGAAGATAAGATCTTTTGTGTGTAAACTAGACTCTACACAGCAGATCTTCTACTATGTGGAATAATAGGCAACTATGCACAATAATAACATAATGAAAAATTGCCCAAAACAATTCTCATAAATATCAAATTCAAAAATAATCCAATACAAAAAGCATGACTTTAGTATTCAATCCAACACTAGCGACCAAAAACACCGTATTTGGTAAATCAAATTGTCTAAAAGATAACAAAAAAATATTAGCCCCTCACCCTCAAACTTCAGTTTCACATGTTTGTTTATATGGAGTCCTATTGTTGTTGGGTTGGCTACTTTGCGAATTTCGCTATTTTAATTTGTTATGGAGATAGTTTGAGAGTTTTAATGTGGTGTAAAATATTAAATTATTGACATACTACTTGGAGTTCTATAAATTGTTGTTATACCTGGGAGTTTGGGTTTCGCTTTAGTGGCATTTTACCATTTATGTTTGTTTTGGATCTGAGCTTCAGAGAATCATTGTTGTAGAACCTATTCTGAAATCTTAATATATTGTGATGTCTCTTATACATGTGTGAACGCCAGACTTTGGAATTTATCTCAGTCTCATGAACTTATTTTGAGCTGGAATTTTTATGGTAGATTCCACTACATGTATACTACCTGAGGAAAAATCTGAAAAAATAATTATAAAGTTAAACACGGCTGATACATTAAATACCACCTGATGCGCAGATTCTAACACTATAAAATCAATGTTTTCATGTCCTAACTTCATGATCACTTCATATGCACCACCACTTAAGGTGTTAGGCATGGACCACTCCAAAATTTTGAAATACAACATATCCTCAATTTCAACTCTAAATGGGGATTCCATAACCACTTCTCCGTCGAGCCAGAGGGCTCTCGTGGAGGTCTCTGACTCGGTTGGAAACAAAATCTTGTTGTCTCCCTGATCTTTAAGCACAAAAACCTCATCCTTGTCCGCCTCTCGGAACAAGGCCTCCCCTACTGACACCTTGCCTGCATCTACGGCTCCCCATACCTCCCCCAGCGCCTAGCTGTCTGGGACTCCATCGCCACCACCCTTTCTGCAGAGAGAGGCCCCCTAGCTTGCAATGGGGGTTTTAACCAAGTTCTCAACCTTGATGACAAATGGGGACCCCAATGATAACTCTCTATGAGAGTTATATTTCTTGCATATTTTATATCGTTTTGCGTGATTCCGGGGTTGAAATATGAGTTTTACACTATGAATGTTGAGAAAACGTAGAAAGTTGAGTTTCTAGCACTTTATTGTTAATCCGGGCGTTTCGATGCATATTTCGATGTTATTTGTCAAATATAATCACTTGGTATGGTTGTTCATGTTGTCTTGACAGGAGCGGATGCTAAACAAAGGCTAGGAGGCATGAAACGAACTTCGGAAGCAAAGCAAACTCGAGAGGAAGCAAGAGAAGCAAAGTCGGAAGAGCAAAAGTGACCAATCTCCACTATTTTGATAGCATCTTGAGTTCTACAATACATTTTGGAGTGAGACCAATGGCAAATGAAATAAGACTCAGAGAGCTTTCCAACGATAGGTCACGGAGCTAATCGGACGAGAAAGATATGGTCAGTCAAAGAGGATGCAAATCTGAGAAATTCCCCAGGGGTGTTTGTGCGAACAAACTTTTGTTCACACGAACAAAATGCCTTAGAAAAATTTTGGGATGGAAAAAAATGGTGAAAAAGGGGTTGTTAAATTGTAGGAACAAGAAAGTTGTTCGTGTGAACAAGGAGTAAAAATCTGTTCGCACGAACAGAAAGTTGTTCGCACGAACAAGGAACAAACTTATGTTCGCACGAAAAGTCGTTTGTTCGCACGAACAGAGAGTCCAGCACGGATTTTTGGGGCTGTTTTGCTATTTTTTGAAAGTTTGAAGACTCCAGACCTATTCTAACATAGAGGGACGATTTTGGGGGAGTATTCACGCATCTTGGACGGGAAAAACACAGCTTGGAGCATGGGGACGAAGACCGAAGATCAAAGCTTCACCATTGAAGCCCTAGTGTTTGCTTTCTCTTCTTTCTACCTTTCTTAGTCAATTTTAATGGAGAAACTCATGAGTATTTCATACTTAGTTATGAGTAGCTAAGAACCTTTTGCTAGGCATCTCGATTTGAGAGCCTAGGGTTCATGTAAATGATGAATATTTTCCGGATTTGATCTTTGCTTCATGAATTCTTGATTCCTTCTTCTGAAGCAATTCTAGTTTCTTGTTTATGTTAGTAATTCTAATTGAGTGAGGCGATTAGGAGATAAACTAGGGTTCATGAACTAGGAATTCATTCAATAGTTGATTCATGCTTAAAGTTAGCTTGTCTTAATTCAATTGTTCATGCGCTGTGCTTAATTCTCAGTGTTAATGGAGTAGCTAACCGGAAACATTGCTTAGTTAGCGAATGCACGACAGTGATTCTAACTAACTAGGAAGAGACATGAACATCAATCTTGTATCACTGAGACTGAGAAGAGACGTGTTAGGATTGGCCAAGTGTGGGTAGATTCGGTAGGTGAGATTCGACTGTTTCGTGCAACGGTGGACCGACAGGACCCGTTGCCGTGCATGTCGTTAGCCTACTAGAACGGATCGGTAGACACAAGAGACCGATATAAGATTGTAGTCTACCGTGAAGTAGAATGACTTGAGACTGATAGGAGATAGTCAGCGCTGTTACCCGGCTTAGTTAGAATAAAGTTAACGTGTTGCTCAGATAATTCGGAAATCGTTTACAACCCTAGGTGATCAACGAGGTGGTCTAGTCCTCTCCATCAATTGATTAAGAATTCTTCTTAATTCCAGTTTATTATTTATTTATGTCTTTATTACAGCCACTTGTTTGGGGGTGGCAACACCACAAATCATCACTTTTTACTCCAGTTACCTAGTGAACTACTCTAAATTGTTAAGTATAAACTTGTTGCGAGGTTGTCCTCGAGGGTTCGACAACCCGGAGTCCTAAAAATACTCCACTGTACGCTTGCGTAATACGCGCTAGTAATCCGCGTCACCCAAGCCACCTCCCTTAATGTGTCAAACCACCTTCGCCGCTTCCTCTCTACCCTCCACCTGTCTGAGATCCCCTTCTTTGGCACACACCTCACCTGGACCAACAATCGAGACCCTGGTTGTTGTACCTACGAGAGACAAGACAGGGGCTTCTGCAGCCCCATCTGGCTCTCCTATTTCCCCTCGGGTCACATTATCAACTACCCCATTCTTACATATGATCATGTCCCTCTGGTCCTCAACCCCCTCCCCCCAGCAAGCCACCTGAAAACAACGCTTCAATTTGAAGAGCGTATGGACCAAGTATGCCTCATGTAAAGAAACCATTGCCAACGCTTGGAGCTCCTCCCCTGAGGGATCCCCCCCTCTACCAGGTTGTGACTCGGTGGAAGTCCACTATAATCGCCCTGCTCAAATGGAGCCAGCATGGTATCATCCCTCTTCGCCGGGAAGTCCTTAAACTCCGGCATGACCTACAGCAATGCCACTCTCCGACCCAAATCCATAGCTTAGCCCACCGGGATCCCAACATTCGTCTTAAGCTCGAGAACCTCCTCCTCAAAGAAGAAGAGTGTTGGGAAAACAAAACCAATGTTAGATGGCTGCACAAAGGAGACCTGAACACCTCCATTTTCAACAAAGCCTTCAAAATCAAGCAAGCCTCCTCTCGGATCAACATCATCCAGGACCACGCCGGCAACAACCACACCTTAAATGAGGAAATTGCCACAACGCTAGTCTCACACTTTTCCAACCTCTTCAAACCTCCCGAAAATTCCCCCAACCCCGCCAACTGGGCAGGTTGGTCTAACTTCCATTCCACCCTCTCCCCCCACCACATCTCCCACCTCGAAAAACCTTTCACCCCGGAGGAAATCAAGATGGCAGCTTTCGAACTTGGCTCCCTCAGAGCCCCTGTCCCTGACGGCATGCTAGCCTTTTTCTTTAAAAAATATGGGGAGATTGTAGGTGATTCCATAACCCGTGCTGTTTTGACCTTCCTAAGGTCGGGAAGAATGCTCTGAGAGATTAACCTCACCCACCTCGTCCTCATCCCAAAGAAGCCATGAGCCAAAAATTCCTCAGACTTCAGACCCATTAGCCTTTGCAACAACCTTACAAAATCATCTCCAAAACCCTTGCCAGTATAATTAAACTCATCCTCAACAGCCTCATTAGCCCCAACCAAAACGCTTTCGTCCCGCAAAGACAAATCACGGATAGCTCAATCCTCGCCAATGAATTATGCCACTCCATTAACGGAAGAAAAGAGGGACACTCCTCCCTCGCTGCACTCGACATTGACATGAGCAAAGCTTTCGATAGAGTGCACTGTCAATTCCTCACTACCGTCCTAACCAAAGTGAACTTTCCCACCCATTGGATCACCCTCCTTACCCAATGCTACTCCACCACCGCGATGGTCGTCCTTGTCAACGGAAGTCAATCCAGGATTCTCACCCAAATAAAGGCCTGAGACAGGGAGACCCCCTCTCCCCTTACATTTTCATCCTTTATCTTGAAGCCCTCTCCCAAAACCTCCACGCCCTTGACACCCGCCGAATCTGTCTTGGGATTAAAATCCACCCATCTTCCCCCTCCATCTCCCACCTTTTCTTTGTAGACGACTGTATGGTCTTTTTCAAGCCACAAATAGCAGTTGCAGACACCTAGCAGCCACGATTCAGGACTTTTGCAGATTCTCAGACCTGATCATCAACGAAGACAAAACCACCCTCATCCTCAGCCCTAACTCTTCCCTCCGCACCATCCAATACGTCTCCAGACATCTTCCCTACCCGTTTTATGATAACCCTGCTAGGTATTTGGGTCTCCCCACCAACACAGGGGCTCAAAAGAAATTCGTCTTCAGCTTCATATCGGACCAAGTTACTAAAAGAACCAATGGTTGGCAAGGAAAATGGCTCAACTGTGTTGGTCGCCTTAACCTCGCCAAATATGTCCTTCAAACCACCCAGTCTATGCCGCCAGCTCCTTCAAGCTCCCTCTCTCAGTCTGTGACCGAATATCCGTTAAAATCCGCAGCTTATGGTGGAACCCCAACTCTCCCAAACCCCTCCACTTCATCCGAAAAGATTTCCTTCTCAAGCCAAAGTCCTTAGGGGGCTTAGGCCTGACCGACCTCTGATGCACGAACCAAACCCTCCTTGCCAAACACAGCTGGCAAATCCTGTCCCAACCCGACCTCTTACTCTCCAGAACCCTCAAAGCCAAATACTGTAGAACCCAAAACATCATCCACGTCAACCCCTCCAGTAACTGCTCCTGGTCCTGGCGAAGCATCTTCTATGGTCGTGACTTTCTTAAAGAAGGAATCTGGTGGCACATCGGCAATGGAAACAATGTCTACGTCTTCACCGACAGATGGATCCCCTCTCTCAAGCCCACCCTAACAACTTCCTCGGACACAACCCTGACCCCTCCATAAAGGTGTATGATCTCTTAACCCCAAACAGCTCAAACCCCTCCTGGAACCTCCAAGCTCTGACATCCCACATCCCCTCTTTCCTCATCCCCCGTATTCTCGCCATCCGACTCCATCACTCCCACGAGCGTAACAAACTTGTATGGACCTTCACCCTCTCCTCCAAATACTCAACCAAATCTGGCCGCCACCTCTACCAACCAATCTCACAAAGAGCCTCAGCCCAGCCTCGCTCATCGAGCCCTTCGACATAACTCCCCATACTGGCAAATGGAGCACCCTTTTGAGCCTCCCGCTCCCTCAGAAAGTCAAACTCCTCCTGTGGAAAACACTCTCTGGCGCCCTCCCAACAAAACACTCCATCGCTAGACGTCTGCATCACATCTCCCCACCTGCAATCCATGCCCCAGCCTTGATGAAACCCCCAACCACATCTTTCGTTTCTGCACCACTGCCACAAATACCTGGTCCAGAGCCTCGTTTGGCAGCCAAATTCTAAACACCCCCCCCCCCACCCCAAACCTCATGCTCACAAATTGGATCAACCACTGGCTCTCCACCCTGAAAGTTGACACCAAGAATCTATGTGCCTTCACGACTATCCTTTGGAGCCTTTGGAAAGCAAGAAATAATACAATCTTCCAGGGCACCCGGGACTGTACTGCAAAGATAACCTCGGATGCTGTCGCTGTCGCCTTCCAGTTCCTCGCGGTCTCTCAAGAGCTTAAGACATATACATCTTCAGATCAAGCCAGGAATCACCCCTCCCTTCAAAGGAGGATCAAACCCCCTCCCCCAGCGGCCCACACAAGCTCAACATCCAGACTGACAGAGCTCGAATCCAGCAACAGGGCCTGCAGGGATTGGCTTTGTTGTTTTCTCTAAGGACTGCCAACTCCTCCACTCCGGCAAACAACACGCCTTTGCCCACTCGGCTCTGCATACGGAATTATTGGCTTTGTTCTATGCTTGCTCTTGGTGTTTATCCTCCAATGTTATATTATGTTGATTTTCTCTCTGATTGTTCTAACCTCATCTCACAGCTGCATGACCCCTCTAAAGGGTCTTTCGAGGAGCCACCATCCATGATACGTTAGGGCTTCTTCATCGTGTGATTTCTTGTGCAGTTACGAAAGTATCCGGAGTGGCTGTCTCTAAAGCCCAAGCTCTTGCCAAAATCAGTCAAAGAAGATGCTCGTTTTTGCCCCTAGTCTCGTGGAGCCTCCCTTTGTTTATGTTATGTTCTTTTCTGGCTCTCTATTGGGTGTCGCCCCTCGACTGATGTTTATTTTAGGGGGGAAATGTCCCCCATAACTCTCCTTGTATCCCTTACTTTATTATCTATCGAATCTTTTATGCCGGTGGGAGAAAAAGTAAACACAATGCACTTATTTCTTGGACAAAGCTTAAGAGTAAATTCGGTTCAACGAACGTTTTGTTGGTAGAGATCAATTTACCAAAATTTGTATGCAAACAAGCATGGGATATGACATATTTCCTCATACCCTGAACATAACTTGCGATATGATAGACCCCTTGAAGAATAGCTCGAGTCATTGGTTATTGTTTGCCCAATATATAATCGTAGACAACTGAAATATTTCCTCATCAGAGATGTAGTTATGGCGTAATCACTAATAAAACTGGACAAAAACTTCAACTTGTTGAACAATTAGATGACACACATTTTACTTAGGAGTAAGATTCTCAATTCTACACTTAAAACTACAAATTACAATGACTACGAAAAATAATGCTATTTCAACTTCGTATGGTACACCATTGTACACAAGTTACACACTTCTCTTTCATAAACAAACACGGCACACTCATATTGGGATGAAAGCAAATCTGGCTTCTGCAAATATGGGAGCAACAGGGAATTTCATCTGCAGCAGCAAAATGAACAAGGCGACCCCCTCGGAGAGTTCCTGGATTCCTGCCGTGTTACTCATCAAGCCCATAGTTCTCCCCGAAATATTTATCAACTAGTTCGTTAGCCATGTTTCTTAGGTCTTCGTTTTCGTGAAATTGGAACCTCTCCATGGCCTCAATCCCATCTTCATTCTCAACAAGCTTGGGACCATCACCATTCGGCATTCCCCTCAAGACCTGCAAAAAAATTGAAACCCAGCATTTGGAATTACATTTCTTTTCCTCTCATCATCAGTAAATCGCATTTTTCTTAAAGACTTCTCCATCAAAATGTCTATGGAAGTAAAATTTAGGCCATCATTGTCCCTCAAACATGGGAAAGCATGTCTGCAACATGAAGCACCTACTCCAAGTGCGTGTCCATAATCCTGGTCTATACAATGACCTAGGTGACATAGTTCACAAGATCTATATGATAACCCAAACATAGTAAGTACAAATGCTATGGGCTAGTTTGGATGAGATTAGATTACGAGACGAACTACTATCTCATAATCTGACTCAAAAAAATTGCATAATCTGGTCCAAATCCGGAACCGTGTGTTTTAAATTTAGGGCTCCGGAATTGGAAAAACCGGACCCTAGTTTTAAGAGCAGGGTTCTGGATTTTAGCAGCTGTGGGGGCATGTTCGATTGTGACAGCCATTTACAGGTCTGGATCCCTGGATATTGAATACAGGGTTCCGGATTCATTACTTTTTGGCTATATAATAATAACCGGAACCCTGGAATAGGGAAACATGGTTCTGGTTTTCCATAATCTCAAGTACAGAAGTTTTGTTATCCTAACACCAAATATCAGCTAACTCACAGCCACAACCAAACCAGCCTTATACAAAGGATTCCAAATCCCCACAACCCGGAGGGTTGTGGAGAGCAGATTCACTTCCGACAAGGAAGACAAACAACCATCCACCAAGACAAACTAGACTTTAAGTGTGCACACCCCCTACTGGATTATCAGTCCAGAGAGTAGTACTAGCTGGCTACAGCCGGGTGCTAGCTCATATCCCGACTTAATAAAAAGCCCGTAGACCGGGTCAGATTAAAGGAGATAATAATCCTTTAATCTGCAATAATCTATCTCATCCAAACATGGCCTAAGGATAAAGACATACTTGAAATCAGAATACACAAACACACACATGAATAACGATCTACTTACCAGCTCCATGAACTGCAGTCCTAGTCTTGCAGCCTCGATATCAGCTGACCTGATTAAATCTATAAAACCAGGAAGGCAGCCTTTACCAACAAGGGACACCAAGTGCTCCAGGATCAAAGTAGGCCTTCCAGCACCTTCAGATGGAGCGACACAGAGATTACCAAGAACATATGCAACTTCCTTTTTTATATCAAAAGGTGCTGTCAAAAGTAACCGCAATAACAATGGAACAGCTTCACTTGAATGTATTAACTGTTTGTGATCGACAGAACCAGCTGCTATATTAGATAACACCCAAGCTGCTTCCTACAAAATATGAAGATGTCAAATGGAAATGTTGATGAACTTAAAGGCTACACAAGAGTAAACTAAACTGAGAAACACACCTTCTTCAATACCCTATGCTCACTACCAAGGCATTTAACCAGGGCCGAAATAACATCATCTGGAGATATAAAATAACATTAGCATCAATTATAACAGCTGACCTGATGTAACTCATGTAAAAAAAACATACTTCTTCCTGTTATCGGGGGCTCTGTTGTCCCGTAAAACTTAGAATAAGTCGTGAAGTAGGAAAGATCGGTCAACGAAATATGAGCCGCATTTCGCTCAAAGGGTCGAAGGGAGACAGTACCCTTTTAAATTTCTCAGAAATTTCAAAAAACGGCCAGTTATCCGCTCCGCACTTAGCTACCCAGCGTTTACCGTAGGCACGATAACTGGTACATTACTTAATAAGGATTTGTTACGCACGATATCAGACCCACCCCTTGTTCACCGCCTACATCACCATTCAATATTTCTTGTCTTACTATTGGCCAAACTACTTGGGCACGTCAAGCCCCCATTTTTATTAATTCCAGGGTTTCTCCGAATTTGATAGTTATCCCTTAACCAAGCCACTGCCTATGAGTCGCCTTCAAAATCCAATATTTTCCCGCCGGTCTCCCAAATAAAAATTTAAACATTTAAGGAGTAATTCTTTTCACATTTACACAATATCAAAACCAAATTCCAATGAAAACTAACTCAATATCTTTTCCAAATAAGACGGAATACAAACTTGTGATTCCATGCCCAGCAACAAGGACAGAATTTACTGTGTGAGCATCACCAGCCACAAGATTGCCTAGACTCCGGAGAACCTGTAACAAGACGGTAATATAGATAAACAAAGCAGGAAGGAACGCCTGAAATCTATAAGGAAAACTGAAAATCTAAGCTGATGTTCCTTCACCTATTTATTATAATAAGCAAGTTGATGAACATGCAACTTTTAAATTAAACCATTCAAGAAAATTTGTACACGCCTTTACTCTAACGGTCTAACCATTCATCTTTAGATGTAAGTTGAAGAAGTGTGCCTGAAGATAACACAGTCAATAATGAAGTAGCAGAAAAATTGGCGTTATGAAACACCTTTTACCAAATGCTAGCAATTATCCCAAGTTATCGTCAGTGTCACTTAAAGAACAACAAAACTTGGCATTATTTTCAGCTCCTTGACACAGACAGTGCAAAGTGAGAAAATTAATAGTTTTCTTGTCTCTCAATGGCTATTAATACCCCCAACCTCTCAACCAAATGGTCGGCGATAGATTCACCTTTGTTATAAGTAATTAACACGCAAGACCATAGGCCATGCATACATTTTTTATGTGAGGAAAATAGGACATGCATACGTGCCGAAGATGGTCTAATAAAGGATCGATGACCAAAAATCCAATATACCTAAAATCACCTGGCTTGACTGAGGCGTCAAAAGGGTGCTAAAAAGTCCATGAGTGTACACACTCAAACAAATCCTGCTGTTACTTCATGTTTCGCAATGGCAGAACACATTGTAACAGCAATGAGACAAAGACATATATACATGTGACTTTAGTTTGCCTATAATCACAGCAATGAGACAAAGATATATCCTAGATATGCATATTGTAACAGATCAACAGTAGATACCCGCTATCAGAAATAGTCATTAACATATATAGGTAAAACTGGCGAACACATTGTGAGTAGGCATATTCTAGGTAGGCATATTCTAGATGTGCTTAAGCTATCCGCGTATAGCTTTCTAAAATTAATTGTCTGTTTAAAAATGAAATCGAGTTGAGGGTCAATTTATGTTACCGGAATTAACAATTGCAAGCTGGTTGATGTTGCTAGTCTCTGCACAAGTAACTGAAGAAGATCACTCTTCAAAAACAGACCAACAGCAACATTTGAAAGGGCCGAAAGATACACAACTACCCATGCCACTTCTGTTGCCAACTCCTCATCCCTGTTTTAAAATTTTATAATTTGTGATTATGGCAAGAAAATGGAAAACCATAAATTAAGCTTACCTAAAAAATTGCAAAACATAACTGAATAAAACCTGCAAAAGTAAAAGATAATTATAGATTTGAGGCATAAGTAGGCAAGGAAGAGACAATATTCAGTTGAACTGACATACACTACATCTGGTTAACTGACAGAAACTAAATAGCTACCAAAACGCTAGTATTCAAGTCTCGTCAACATTTGTTTAATGCCGAGCAATCAGGCCTTATCGTAGAGATAATGCTACTTTAATAGGTTCAATACTAACACAAACACAAGGAACCATGTTGGCTAACATGAGGGAAAATACGCCTACAAGTCTACAAGAGTCTAAGCAAATAGATAAACCAGTGGAAGACGGAAAGGAAGCTTCAACCTCTAAATGCTTCGTCTATATAGAACTCATTGCCACAATCGTGAGGAATTCAGTGTAGGTTTCCAAAAACAGGAATCATTTAACATAGTTCTAATGCAGTGTCCCGTCAAGTTTACAGAAGGCAGTCTGATGGTGTTGATAATGATTCAAATCCAACAGAACTTACAGTAATTATTCCATAGCAAGAAACAAAAACTTACGCTTTTTTCAAATGTCTGGTAATTGAATCAAGTACTCCATCAATTCTTATGAGATCGGTTGCAACTCTTGGGTCCGGTCCCTGGAGCCAAAAAAGGATCTCTCTATTTATGAACTCAAAAATTTGTATGCCAAAGATAAATAGGTAAATACCTATTGTATTATGCAAAACCATGCGATAATGAAATACATAAAACATCCATGATATGAAGCCAAAGCACATAAACCAAGTAACATTAAAGAAACATGAGAGCAGCAAATAAGCCTGTATGAATTGTGTGTGGTTTACTAAATTAGATCCAGATTGCATGTATTGTACATTTGTGTACTCTAAAAAGAATGGTTTCCAGATAGTAAACACAATTTCTTAAGCAGAAACCTGCAGTGTAAATTTCTTAGAAACATGTTCAGGCTCCTAATAAACTTTATGCTCTCTACTTCGAAGGATTACATGCATAGACGCATCCAGTCAAGTCTATATCATTCCAAGAGGGGACTAGAATGAAGAAGAGGAACTAAACATTCTCCAGTTAGGAAACTTAATTAAAAACCAGACAGAATACATTGAGTGGATCAACACAGCAAATTACTAAATACCAACATGCTTCTACCTTCCAGACTCCTAAATAATGTCGAATATTCATAATCGTAACCTATACAAAAACATCTTGAACCCTTTGGAAAAAGGGTTAATTACGTAAAACTACCTTGAAGTTAGGCATTTGGAACACTTAAACCCCCAAAGTTTCAATTTGGACACGTAACACCCTGCACTTCATGAATTGGGAACAATCAATGACAGACCCCAAACAGGGTGGCTAAATCTTCACATAATTAAGGCGCGTGCTTTCACGTGGTGTATAAAATATGGTGGAGTTTAAATTATAATATGATTTGACTGTGGGATCATGAGAAAACATGTGCCTTTATTCTGTAAATATTTAACCACGCGTATCGCGGTCTTTTTTTTTTTATTGTCCCGAATTCATGAAGTGCAAGGAGTTTAGTGTCAAAACTGAAACTGCATGGGTTTAAGTGTCCAAAAGGTCAAACTGAAAGGTACTTTTCCCTTTTCCGTACTCAAGTATCCAAAATGTCTAACTGCAAGGTTATGCCACAATTCTTTTTTATATCGAATCACATTATACCAGATTAATACCCAAACAGCTTCACCAATTTGAATTTATATGTGCTTCAGCCACCAACAGACTGGTCGAGTAGCTTACTGCATAAGGTGAAAAGAGCTAAAGTTCGACTTAAAACGAGTTCTATTTCACTTGGTTTGACTCAATTCTATGGTCCTGTACATATCATTTTAAGTTTCTTTGGTCAGTGATTGCTGATGATGCCAACTTGGTGAAACTGAGATCAGTCAAAAGCTCCCACTGCATTGCACTTCACTTACCATTTCTTTAGCCTGGGACAGGTTTAGACATTCATAACATCAAAGCATCACGAAAAAAGTGATTCTGTTACTAGTGGAATCATCATATAGACGAGTTTGATGGTCATAGGACAAAGAAAAGCACAAAACAGATTCATTTATCAGCTTCATGTCCATTCTTCACATTTCCTAAAAACGTATTCTGCGGGAACAAAAGGAGATCTATCAGCTCTTAACATTAGGCCTAGATTCCAGTACTGACAGACGTGTCTGTTCTCCCATCATTGTGCCACTTCGTTATCTAGGGGTTACTGAGATACTATATTGAAATACAATGTTGGGTCCACATTTCTAACTACTCGGGTCACCAGTCACCTATGGAGTTAAGTAACTGAATGAACGCAAATTTGACAGTGCCACCCCTTTGATAACCCCCCTCAAGATAGAAGCACTCAGAGATGCAGTGATAACTTCAACATTCCTAGTACTTAGTTGTTTAAAGAGCCTCACTCTCTCTCCCCCGGCCCGTCCACTACGAAATATGTCAAGCTGATATTTCCCAAAGACAAGGCAAATACCTAGCACCCCTCTCTAACAAAATTTTCTTCGCATTTGTAAGTCAGAAGGGAAAATCTGGCTAAAAAAAGGAGGGAAAGATAATACATAGTGCCGCTAAACTTAATTCTTCGGCTCCAGCAAAACATAAATGACTCCCCTGTGTGACATTCTAAAAGAACAAACTCCTTTATTTAAATGGCGTGAAGGAACAAAACATGTCACCAATAATAGCTTAGAGCCTTATACTCTCCCTGTTATCAGATACAAGCACTTATAGCAGCATTCTGTACTGGTACTTGGAGCATCTCCATAGTAATCTGCAACTGTAATGCAAATAATAACTAAAACCGCTGTTTTGTATTTTCCATAAGGAGTCTTATTCTAACAGTATTATACAAAAGCTAGGAAGCATGGACACTACAAGATAGGGGCCGGCAATCCAAAATATGACACTCCGACTGGTGTGTCCGGGTATCTTAGAGAATTTTATTAGACTGGACACTTGGGGGAAACCCCAGGGACACTTCACGGGACACGACAGTCGTATCCTGATTCTTTTAGAAAATGAGGTATCTCATTTCCGCTTCAATATCGTATCCGACACCCGAATCCATATTCCTGCTTAGTGCAAAAGTAATGCAAAATATACATTTTTATGTAGATTTCATTCACAACACGTGCAACTACTGTGTTATGGATGAGAAAGAAAGAGAGATTGTAGGAAAACATATATCATCATGTAAAAAATGTAGGAGAACTGAGAAAAAATTAGGAAACGTGGTTAATAGAGTTTGCTGAACCAATTGTCCTCGCCAAGTTTGGCGAGACGTTTGCATGTTTTGCCTCCCAATATGCATGTTCTATTGGAGTCCATTTTCTATAAATTCCTCTAAATTTTGCATTAAATGTTGGTTTGCATGATCTATTGGAGATGCCCTTAAGACTCTTTAGAGAAGAGTCTATTGGAGATGCTCTAAATTTTGCATCAAGCAAAATATTCAATTTCTTTAATTTCTGAAGAATAAAGATAAAACACAAGAAGTTATGAAAATTACAATTGACTCAAGACCAGCCAGTCCTAAATTGCATGTGAGGATGAAGATTGCTAGGCTACTGTTTGTATGATAAAAAAAAATGGAGTAGTTCTAGACCAGCCAGATCTAGAAGAGAAGACATCATATATGTGGAGACGTGACAGCAATGTGCCCTATAATATGAGAACTTATAGCATTTTGAAAATCCAAAACTGACATTGGGAAAACAGGCCAGCTCGTTTCTTGGTCTAAGGCTCTAAGCAATGGCAAACCCAATAACCAATAAATCCTACTAAGATCATATTCCAGCATAAATCATATCCATACTCTATAGGCCAGAGTCCAGACTGGCCAGTTAACAAGATAGATGTCCAACCAACCAAATCTCTATACTTGCAGGTGAAAAATATAATAAAATCTGGTTCAATCAAAAGATAGGTGTTGCTTAAATGAGGGGTTGACACCTTGATTAAGTTTGAAAGTGCCCATGCAGCTGTTCTCACAGTTGAACCCTTGTCTGGAAGCATCATTCTCGCAAGAGGTGTTAAAGCCCCTTGAGACAGCAGAATTTTCCTCAGCTCATCTCCTTCACCCGCGACATTTCCAATTGCCCATGCACACTGCTCAGCAACAGGTAAAGAGCTCTTCTCTGCAAGATGACTTGCGTTAGAAGATTCAGACTAATGAATCAAAATTTGTTTTGAACAGTTACAAGTATATGCAGAACAGATCATAAGTAACAGGGAAAAGGGTGTAACTACCTCTGTTTTAATAAATGATGTTGGCAGCTCAGATCAATTTTGTGCAGTTATTTTTCTCAAAACATATGTTCATAACTTCATATACAATAGAGCTAGTTGAATCATAATTTATTATAGGGTAAATTACAGACAAATGACATGAGGTTTGGGCTCGGTTCGCTTAACTGACCCGTGGTTTGAAAAGTTACACTCAAATGACCTCTGGTTTCTCCGTGTTTCACATAAGTTTTCCATCCATTATTTCGTTGTTAAATAACTCGGTTAATTGCAATTTAACCCCTATGTTGATGAGTTAATGTTATTTTACACCTTTTGTAAATAATTTTTTTTTAAACTAATAAAGTAGTAAATAAAATACAAAAATAGAGAAAACAAAAATCTACTTTGATATTGACAGAAAAGGAGATGAAGATGAAGATGAAGATGAAGATGAAGATGAAGATGAAGATGAAGATGAAGATGAAGATGAAGATGAAGATGAAGATGAAGATGAAGATGAAGATGAAGATGAAGATGAAGATGAAGATGAAGATGAAGATGAAGATGAAGATGAAGAACAGAGGCAGAAGAAATCCAACTCCACCTCCATCTCCGCTGCTCAACCTCTTCATCTCTAGCCGAGAAACTCGGGGACTCCTCCGCGGCCTCTCCCACGTCCTCCTCAACCCCACAACCCCCTACGTTGCCCAATCCGCCGCCACTGCAGCTTCCTCGACGTCGAGGTCTACGGCCCAGCCATTGGATCCCACGAAGAACCTGTTCCCCCCAAGATCCGGCCCTAATCACTCAGTCGAACCCAAAACGTCACCATCTCCTCTGTCATCGATGAGGCCCATGAGTGGGTTTCTGGGTTCGGCGATGAGGAAGATGAATCGGTTTTCAATTGGAGGTTCTAGGTTGGGTTTCAATCACCGGTCTCTGGGTTTGGCGATGAGGAAGATGATTCTGATTAAGACGTTAACAAGGAATGCTGAGATTTCGGGTTCGCCGTAGGTGGTGGTAGTGGCTTCTTTTTCTTCTTCTTCTTCTTCAAATTGAATTCATAAAGTTTTCTCTCCCGCATATTCAGATCCCCATCCATCTTATTATATTAATTGCACTATAAACTGCAAGTCTTAGACGTTACGTTACAACTTACAACCCCTTAAAACACTTCCGTTCTATTTTAGCCGGAATCCAACAATCACACAACACTCATGAAAAATCCTCTACTTGATCCAGCCTCCTCTTACAGCACAAGCCATGTGTTCTCCTTCCCTTAGTGACAACAGTCAGGTATAATTGACCCAATACAGGTAAACCAATACTTTTTTCAATATCTCCGAGTTCGCCATCACAAGCTCTGTTAAAAGCTCATTATCAGTGATACATAAAAACATATAAGTCAAAACCGCACAGGCTAATGGAGCCTCAATATTAACCCTTACCCGTTTTGTTCTTCCTCTTTCCACATTAAATAACAAACAGGAAAATAAGCTCAATTTTGTAAAGTTCACTTTCTAATCCGTCGATCACAATTCACAAGTGTCAAGAGGAACAGGCCCTTGGTCAAAAGCAGTAACCGAAAAAAACAAACAAGCAACCAATCATCCACTAAAGCCAAGTTTATTGTAGTTATTACAATCTTGAAAACAAAAGGACTTCTAAAGATCTCCATATGAACTTAATCAAAATAAATAAATAATAAATAAATAAATAAATAAAATAGTAGTAGACTAGATGTCCTGCCCCAAAGATATCACTTCTTTCTCCGAATTATATTTAAGGGCCTTCTTTTAGGAGTTAAAATTTCAAATAAGTTAGCCACAGCCATCTTTTAACTGTAATTCTCTAGAGCTATACAAATCAACTGATAAAAGTATAACTACTAAAGTTGATGTATTTTGGTGTTTCCTACTAGATTAATTCTATACATGTGTGTGTATATATGAGCTAACAATGGGAACCTCACAGTTATTTGGAGATGTGAAATATCCCCGAAACGATATTTCTTGGTTGTTGTGTCATGTACATACTCTGCTAATTAACTTTCACAGCTCAAACTTCTTAACTATATGACTTTAATGGTTTTGCAATTTTCTTGTAACGAGTGAAGAATGAAAGAGAAAAACATCACACAAGAAATATATGTTCTCTTTAAATTTTCTTGTAAGATAATTGTAGCACAATATTTTCTGTGCATCGTACGGAAGCACTGCGCAATTGTGTGATTTGACTTATCACATGAAACTAATAGCTGTATTTTCTCAGTTTGGAGGGAACATTAGAGAAAGTTATGCTGGTTAAAGTTCAATTCGAAGAGCATGTTTTCACTCCATGCATGTTCTACATACAAATTTAACTGAACCCTTAACTTTAGAATCCCTAAACGGAACTGGTCACAATGCTTGCATGGATCGTTGGCTATGGACTCACAGAGTAACCAATATATTACGTTAAGAGTTAGATAAACAAATATACTACTCACAAAATATTAAAATAGTATTAATGAAATCAGAATGTCTTGCGGGCAAATAATGCATCTGAAAGCTGCTCAATAACATCAGATCAATTCTCACAACATCACTATGAACCTCACCAGCAGTTCAAGCTATAAAAGTAGGAACAATGGGCTTTGAATAGCATAGCCGATGATTCAGTGTACCTAGAATTTTCTTCCAATCCTTTTTTTTTAACTTTGGTTAACGTGTTGGTTATCTGAACAATATGTTGTTTATATCTTTCAATCCCGTGCAGTATAACTATCACGTGCACCTAGCAGTGTTACTTTAAATACTCCTCTAACCATACAGAGTCCATTTTAATTTGGTCTATTCCTAATTGTTTGTCCCACACTATTAGATAATAATAAGGATAAATGACACTAAACCTATATGCAGTTTGACACTTGTGACACTAAACCTCCAGCACTTTCAATTTCATAGAAAACCCCCTGCACTTTTCATATTGAGACAAATAACCTTCAATCGTTAACTTGGGTAGATTAAATTAACGAAATTTATTGTAATGCCCATCATGCGAGCTTACGTGATGAGCTGTAAAACCCTTCTCGTGATGGGTATTGCAGTAAATTTCGTTGATTTAATCTAACCATGTTAACAATTGGAGGTTATTTGTCTCAAAATGAAAAGTGCAGCGGGTTTTTCTATGAAATTGAAAGTGTTGTGGAGGTTTGATGTCACAAGTGTCAAACTGCATATAGGTTTAGTGTCATTTGTCCTAATAATAATAGGCTTAAGAAAATGAAAAGTGTCCATATTACCCATAAAAAAGTTATATATATACTAATACATAAAGCCAAAGCAGGATTTGGTGAAGCCTTTTTCAAGTTCCAATTTGAACCCCACTATTACAATAGTATTTTAGTAAAAGATGAGGGTAAAATAGACTTAAACATAGAAACCCTACTAACAATTCTAACTCCACAATCCTGTGGGTTACGTAACTGAAGCCAGTATCCTTCTCCCACAATGAGCATTTACATTAACTACAGGAGTAGCGGTAACAAGTTCGTGATACCAAATCATTAAATTCAACTTCATCGTTCATTTTTGCTAATACGGGAGGGGCAGTGATGAACAGGAGATGAACAGAGAACAATTTGCAGGGGTGAGTTTCTCGTCTATGATTCTTATATGATACTTGCGTAGAAATAACTTGTGTTCTATGATTTACTGTAGCTCTGCTCTCAATAAAATACATCGACATAACATGCTGCTATTGTTTGTATATAATTTCGAACTCTATGATATCCTATTCTACAAAGTTGTTAGCAACTTGTTTGTTAATACTCTCGCAAAGTTGTGAACATACTACATAGTTCTTACAGAACGACAGGGTCATGATTTTAACTTTTACCATAAATACTTTTGTATGATACCAATCCCATTTTATATGGGTAAAAGACACTTTCCACCATTATCTTTTGATGAAATTCCACTTTGCTCCCCTGACGTTTGAACAATTCCACTTTGCACCCTTGTAACTAACAGACCCAAGAGTCGTATCTAAAAGATAATTTTACCCTTAAAAGGTGACAAAATTACGCACTATAAATAACTACCCTATATTTACCCTCGTTACAATTCCCTTCCTGCGTCTCCTCCTTCTGCTTCCTCTCCTACTCATCTTCTCCATTCCTCAAAAAAAAAAAAAAAAAACACTATCCACCTCACAGCCACCTATCCACCCGTCTCTCTTTCTCTCGTTGGACTCATCCTCTTTCGCAGCCATCTCTCTTCCCCTCCTGCCTCCTTCTCCTTCCTCTCCTCTATTTTCGTTCGAGTTGGGTCGCCGTGGTGGGTTGTTGGCGGCGGCCGTTTGTGGCAGTTACGGTTGGCGGTGCTTGGTGGTGAGAGAATGAGGGAGTGAAGGTGGATGTGAGTGATGGAGGTTGTGGGTGGTTGCGGATCTGGGCGAAGGCGGCGGCTGTGTTCTCAAATCGAGAACCACGATGAAGCAGACCTGCGAAGGCGGAGGCGGTGGCGTGAATTTGCATCGACTAGGGCAGCTAACGGGTGTAACAGGATGCAGTTGGGTATGAAGGTTTATTACAGAAATTGTCTTAGGGCTAGTTTGGGAATGCTGTGGCGATGGTAGAAAGCTGCTGTGTGAAAACACTGTAGAAAGCTGCTGTGAATTTTTGATAAAATGTTGTTTGGTAAATATTACGTAGAAGCCGCTGTGAAATGTTGATATAGTAATCTTGTGTTTGGTAAAATCAGCTGTGAAGTTGCTGTGAGAGGGTAAAATGACAAAAATATATGACACGTGTCATTTCCGGAAAGATAACTATTGTTATTTTAAAAAATTGTAAGGTCAAAATCGATTATAGATGAATTAATCAAAAGCACTTTCTGGAAAAGCATCTCCCCCCTTGCTTCCTGAAAACTGCTGTGGGACAGCAGAAACTGTCCGGAAAAGCAGAAATTTTATTTTTACCAAACACACTAAAACTGCTTCTGCTGTCGGAAAGCAGCTGTGCTGGCAGCAGAAGCATTCCCAAACTCACCCTTAGCGTGACAGTGGAGGAAGAAGAGGGTTTCCCCATTGAGTCTCTCATCTCATAATTGATTCCCAATTTGAGGAGATTTGCTACAGATATGTGGTTGGGTTTGTGTTGTCTCGATCCATTTGCAACACAAGTGGGGGTTGAAGGAAGTGAGTGCGGTTTCTCACTGGTGGCTTCCATCTCCATCATGTGAAGTTGAATGTTTTCTGCTTTTTTCCAGATCTGTTATGAGCTCAAGTGCTCTTATGCAAATTCCTGCCATAATGTAAGCATGGAAAGTGAAGAGTTTTGTTGTTAATTGTACTCTGTTGTGGAAAAAGTGTGATTAGCTCTCATGTTTTGGTCAGTTCTTAGACCATTTGTATCTGTGTTTGTTCTTCGTATATGTACTTGTTCTAATAGAAATTCTCAGTTGTTGGTACAGAAGAGAAGTAACAAGTTGCTTTAAAGATCTTGAACTAAGTATGGATAAAAGGTTAAGTTATTTTCAATAAATTCCTTCACTTTCTATTGTTGTTGCAACTTTGTGTTCATGGTGGTTATGTTCTTAATATTCTTGATACTTCAAGAGTACATTAAAAGGCAATAAAGTCAAAAAAATATGCAGCGGCAATATGGTCCAAAAAATGTTGTCAGTCACTTTTCTAACGGAACATGACCAAAGGGTGCAAAGTGTCCTAACATTTTTCCGTTTAAGGGGTGCAAAGTGTCCTAACATTTTTCAAACATCAGGGGAGTAAAGTGGAATTTCATCAAAAAATAGGGGTGGAAAGTGTCTTTTACCCATTTTATATAAGTTTTGCAGAAATTACTGTACACATGAAAATCACACGCATCACGTGTGCCATGTATTCTGGTATTACAAAATGTCTCCAACAGTGAGGAATAGTTTAAGAGTTGATATTTGATTGTGTAAAGAAAAAGTGTGAACATTATTAGTTGCATATCCCCTGAATAAGCTGGAAAATGCACTGTCTAGCCGCTCAGATTACTTTTCCTACTCTTAGAACTACACTGTCATCCACTACTAGTAGGATATATAAGAACTTAAAGAAAGAAATAACATTTTTTCTACTTCATGCGGAACATAAACCACAACAAACCTCCAAGATGAGCAATGAGTAAGGGTAGAGCTGGCAACAAAGCTTTGGTTTCTTCAGGCTTTCCTGCTGCTATGTTTGTAAGACACCAAGCAGCTTCAAGCAGCTGCAGGGAGACAAATAAGATACAGAAATTAAAACCTTTCTCTAGATCTGACCAGAAATAAAAAATGAACTTTACGCAAGGAATACCGGGAGCTGGCTCGCCTAGCAAGTACGCAGTTTAGTAACTTCTCTAAACATGGATGGTAAGCTCAATTACTTTCTTCTGGTTACATTATCTTTCATAGCACATGCATTCTTCTATGGATGGTAAGTCCAAAATAGGGATGTGAATAGTTCGGTTCTGACCCAAAATCAACTTGACCTGTCATTTTGCAGACCCTACCAATGAGACTCGAACCCACAAAAATCTCATCATATCCATAACCGAAATAAAAGTTTTGTACCAGTTCAGACATATCCATTGGTTCTAGTAAAGACCAAGAGCCAAATCTTACACTTTACTTTCATGACAATCACTCTCTCACCCCATTTAACAATCTCTCTCTAGCTAATACAGACAGTTATCTTTAAAAATGCCTCCCTCCCTCCTCTCTCGAATCAGTTAGTCCTTGCCATAATTACTAAATTATTCTAGGGATATTCTAGGGATCCTACAGGATTTGCCGCCATCTCTGTTTCATTTTTCACCAGCTTTAATTTTGTTAGTCTAGATCGTGATTACGAGATATGGTTTTGGAATTATGTGATCTCCAACCACCAATTCACCATTTTTTTACTTCAGAGTAAGCGCTCAAAAACTACTTGGCATCCACATCTGCTCCGCCACCATCACTCGCCATTGCGCCAGCAGAATCGGAAAATTAAGAATATATCGGAGTCTTGATCAACGCCAACAGATTTCGCTTCACTGGGTTCGAAACAAATTGGTTAGTCGTGGGTTGGCTTTGAGACTACGAGTTGGTGGTCCAGTTCTATGTTAGACGGACTCGGGTGCGGGTATCTGATATGATATGGATCCGGAGATCGGATTCGCAAACTTGCTTAAAACTAGGATATGTGGACTCGGCTAAAAAGTATCCAACTTTTGGACACAGGTGCGAGGATATGTGGAAAAAGCAATGTTTCTAAATGTATTTTTTAAATGTCATACATGAGAATGTAGAAAAATCAAGAAATGCAATTTGTTAAAGCAAATTTTAGTGCATTTAACTGTAATATAGCTAAGCTACAAGGACAATAATTTGTTTAGTGTATTTAACGGCAAGAGATGACGGCCAATTTTGGTCGGAATCACATGTCTCTTTAATCAACATGCCAGGTGAGATTCAGCCACATCCGCCACACATCCATACCCACACTAGTGCCGGATCGTACGAACACGGGTACGGCGGCAATTTAGAAGAGTCCGGGTAACGTTGGTCCAGTTACAGATCTGGTCCTGATGTTCTTGGTTCCGTCCAGACCGAATCCTGGTCAACCCAGGTCTACTGTAGACTAGTCGTTCAAAACTAACAGATGCCTACCCTGCTCGTTCCTCGATAAATCCCTAGCAGTAGAAAATCTAATTCCGTAGGAATATAAAAGCACTCATAAACTAGGACAAAGAAAACATTAAGTACAATTCCTGTTGAAAACGTCATCAGAAAAATCTGGTATCTTGCATTAGTACAAGGGGAAATTACCATAGTCTAATGGTGCAACTCCAACTATTTTGGAAAGTCGAACTAATAATTACTCTCTCCATTAAACAAAAAGAATGACTTTTCTATTTGAGGATGATATTGTCCGACAAAAAGTCGTCAAAATTTTCTTGGAAATAGAGAGAGAAGTAAATGATAGTTGTATAAATGACATCACAAAGTTTGAATGTGGCATTTATTACATATCTTCTTAAGAAGTTTGACTTCCAAAAGTGGAAAACCTTTGCGGGACAGACAGGGTAAAACAAAAATAACTCCTCATAAAAAGTATCCATAGCTTGCCACCTTAATAGATACGAGTATGATTTATCACACTATTATCAGCGAAATAACAATTGTGAGAGATCACCCGATCTAAACATAATCAGGTTATTTAATTTCATTGCGAGACTCTTTGAGTAATTAGAAATCGGACAACGTCACCGACTTTACCTGTTCATCTGGTGAACCAAATGCAAGACACTGGACCAGAAGAGGCACAACATCAGCTTTGAGAGCAGCTTCAACTGGAGGAAATTCTGATCTTGACAACAAGCGCCGCAATTCTCGAAGAGCATTCACCCTTTTCTGCATTGCACCCTTTCCCCTAGAAATCACACAGCAAAGTAATTGAAACTTCTGGCATGGAAAATAAGAATATTCGATCAAATAAAGAACATGAAAGTGAAAGTGAATGACTAATGTAGACAAGAGGGGAACTGAGAAATCGTGATAGGTATCTAGAGTTTATTACAGATAAAGTTTAAAAGCTGGAGCACCAGGACTCCAGAAGTATTGAGTTACCCTATGTTCCTAACTTCATAAATGGAAGGTCTTATGCAGAGTCGTAAAACCTAAAAAGACCTATGAAACAGAATACTGAACATCTGAAGAGGGGCGGGGGAATCCCCCAGGGGAAGATAAAATGAGAAAGACCCATATAAGGTGGTTTGATCATGAAACCATCCATCCAAGAAACATAACTTCGATAGTGATAACTGATGAGGGTGATAAAGAACTACAGAAAAACCAAGGAAAATGTGGATAAGAGTCAACATAGTGTGATAACCAATGTAACTTACATAAGCATATGGCTCTGGAGTAAACAATAGAAGGATATTGACTCGTGTAAAACTCTGGGAGTTGCTTTCAGTCGAGTTTAAATTCTTCATTTCAAGGTTACTTGATGGCTTGACAGCTTTATCATGCTTAAGTTATGCTCAAAACTAACTTACCTCCAATATTGTGAGCTATTATTGTTTAGAATATTGTAGCTTTTTGGGCAAGTAAAAGTTTGGATCGCTTTCCATCTTCAGTGACATTAGCTTGTATTAAGTTTTTGCAAGTATGCTAAAACATTGAATTGTTAAAACAGACAGCTAAAAACAAGCTAAGAGACAACAAAAGAGAACATCAATAAACCATCCAAACTGAATGGAGAACCCTATTGAAAGCATTATATGCAGCCTTAAACATACAGGAAGATAGGTTAATTTACACCTCTACAATTAAATATGCGTCAAGATAGAGCATGAGCACAAATATGAGGTACATATTCCAAACAAGCCAAGTTCAAATTAGGAACCCAGCTTCGGTTGTTTTCACCTTAATTAGACATGACACCTAGAATGTCTTCTTTTACTGTAGAAAATAAGGACTTACTGATAAGCAATTGCAATCTTTAATCCATCTACAGCTGATGAAGTCTGAGCCTCCAGAACAGATTGGTCTTCTTCAATCATCATTTCATTATCATAGGTTGAATCTAAATCATCAGTAACTCCCACTCTGCACAGGCGCTTTGCTCGCATAAGCGCTTCCCTTCTTTCTTTTCCCACAGACACTGCCTGCTGCCGTCTTCGAGTTGCAGCGACAGGTCCAACTACATGTAAATGTAATGCTTTAGAAGAAATAAAACAGAATCAAGATCATACAAATCAAATCAATCGATCACATCACACAACAAACACGTCAGGTCTATGTAGCAAGGAAACCAAGACAGGGGTGGAGATACCAAATTTGAAAATTGATGAGAAGGCAAAACGCACTGGAACGGCAATCACACAAACATATTTGCTCCACACTCATCCGCGTGAAGGGTAACTCCTCTCTTCTCTAATTCCGTTGTTGAGCTGCACTAGGGCAAACCCAAGCGCCACACCAAGTCAAGTCTCCCCAAAGTTTCCACCAGTCCCCCTACCCCAAATGTATTCGAAAATAACTTTATTTTTTTAAGTAAAAAAACTTCAGGGGGGCATAAGAGAGGCAGCTGGGGGACGCCTCTCTGGGAGTCCAAGCATTTGTATGTCCAAAATGTTTCTGAGACGGAGACGGCACCCACAGCGAAGCTTCCGTCCTTCATAACTTGATATGTAAAAGAAATAAATCCACTACTCCCCACTCTACTTCAACTACACGAAAACACTACTCCCTACTTACCATGCTTCAAAACGGTCAGCACTTCAAGGGATATACATAAGATTTCGAAATAGACAATTACACTATAGACAAAAGAGAGCCCATCTATATACTAATACACAACGGTGATTTACTGTTCATTCTTGAATGGTTGGCCCTCTTTGTGGCCATTGGATCAAAACTGCATCCAAAGGCTGAGATTCTGAGATGTGCAGAGTTGATGGGCATCGGAAGAAACAAAGAAAGGCACCAGGTTACTCCTTACAGTCTCTCACTCACTGGTGGTAAAAAAAACCTTCAGCGACGAGGGCATTATCGAGTGGTTATACAATCAAATTGAACCTTAATAAGCACATGGAACTGGAAATAATGAATTTGGCAAAAGTCTAAGTGAGTCCAATTGAGTCAAAACCCCAAAAAAATCCATAACCCAAAAGGTTTCCCTTGTGATGAGAACTTCAACAAAATGAAGTTAAATTTCGGCAAAACAGACTTCAACAGAGCCTAAAAACTAAATGTATGTGTCCAGTTGAAGTCATATAGGCATGTATGTAATTGAAGCCGAACAGTAGCCTTACTCACTGAAAAATCCCCACAAATTGGAGATTACGAAGAAGAACAAGTATTGAAGCGTACAGAAGTATATAGCGAGACTAAACGAGAGACGAGAGAGAGAGAGTACCTGAGGACTTGATAGGGTCTCTTCTTTGAGAAACCAAGGCTTGGTCCGCCATTGCTGACGAGTAACGGAAGGTGCCGGAGAGGGAAATCGAGAGTCGGTGGTGAGAGATGGATGATAACTGCAACGGAGAGAGAGAGAGAAGGAGGAATAATCCGGTTATCGGCGATTGTGGTGTTTGTGCCCGCCCAAAATTCGGAGTCGCTCCGGGGTTTGACGGTGGTTTCTTTTCTTTTCTTTTCTTTTCCTCCTGGCAAATGCTGACTCCGTCGGGAGTGCTTTCTTTTCTGCGCTTTTCTTTCTACATGCATTTTTTACTTCCGAATTGTTCTTTTCTTTTTGGAATTTCCGAATTGTTCTTTTAGAAAAACATTAATTTTTTTTTTCAAAATTTGCAAAACATTAATCATTTATTTTGTCACAAACTTCTTGCATTATTATATGGGAAATTTTTTTAAGAATCATTTATATGGTTATTTTAGAGTATCTCCAAACCACTAGTTAAATTTTAAGTAAATTATACATCTCAAGTCATACTCGAACCCACGACATGTTGGTGTGCAAACTCACACCGCTAAGCCATTGGGGTTCAAGTAGTAAATTATACATAGAATTAGTGATTTGCATTAGAATGAGGGATATTTTAAATTTGGCACCCGCAAATGATTACACAAAATAAAATGCTAGTGGGAAAGGAAAGAGAATTCCACCATTGAAGAACCTTACCACCTATCAAATTGTAGAAATAGAAATTTGGGTGTAGTGTGAGAAAATTTATAGCATCTCCTACGGACGGATCAAATCTCTGATTTGGACCAATTCGGTCCAAAACACTAAAAAGGTTGCTTCTGCGGTGGATCAATTATTGGAGCAAAATTGGTTCAGGGGAGATGACCAATTTGGAGACGGTACTGTAGCAGGATCAAGTCCTTAAAAAATGACGTTTAATCAACTCTTCTTAACTAAAGTATATGCAATTTTCTAAGAAATTTGAAACTCCAACATTCATATGCAATGTTCATACACTGAATTTTCAAGCGGTAAAAGTTTAAGTTATTTTTTAACAAAAATAATATTTTAACAAAAAAAAATGAAAAAAAGTTAATATTTCAACAGTGAATTATTACGTAAATGAATAAAATATATACATATGCAATATAGTTAAATTGTTTAATACAACGTCATTTTTAATGATAGATATATAAAAACTATTAAAATATTAGTGGATGATCGAATTTCATCCTCATTGTTGGGGTAAAAACTGTAAAATAGGGGACCAAATTTTGGTTCAGGATCAAATTTGAAAGTATAAATTTGTACTCTTTCTCCTCGGAGATGCTCTTATGACACAACATGATCCATGAAAGTAGGAGAAACACTTTAAGTTTGCCTAACAAAAAGTTATCGCCAAACTAGAAAGATGAGGAGGCCTATTTTGTATTTTGCCTAACTCTATTGGAGGATAATATTTTCGAACTTATCAATCATTTGCCTTAAAAATTGATATATCCAACATATTGAAGATGCTCTAAAAGGGTCTCATATATATAGAAGGGTCTCATATATATACATATATATATATACACACACACACACAACAGAGGTAGTTCTACAAACAAGGAAAGAAACGAACATGAGAACTAAGGGAGGTACATAGATCCTAAGAGAAAACTGTATATTCGGTTGAAGAGATATTTACGAGAGATATTAGAATGAAGCATAGTTAGTTGAAGTGACTACGTGAGAGAACAACATTGCTCCTCGGTCTTGATGGAGTAATTGACACGATCCAACCGCAAGTGTACGGCTGCCGCGTGTAGTAATATCCGGTAATCCGGGTTTGTCGAACCCAAGGGACTTCTCGTGAACGAATTAGGATGATTAACTTTAATGTGGGCAAGTAATTGAGTTTGTTTGACTAACCTAAGAAAGTAAGTAACAATCTAATTATTAAAATTGAGATTTAATATGTGGGATAAGTATCAGGATATCTCTTCGGTTCACTAGGGATCTCACACCATTAATGATTTACCTTCTAGTAACACGAATGTCTCTTACTTAGCCAAACGAGCACCTATGCTTTGAAGATTCCTCAACCAAAGCCTATATTCAAACTCTTGTACCTGATTCCTCTAGCCTACTCAAGTTCAAATAAGCATTATGTTCTTGTGGTCTACTCTTAGTTCTAGCTAACTAGCAAGATTCCTCAACCCTAGATACGGCTAGTGCATGATTCAAGTTCCAGCAACGAATATTGATTCCTCTAACATTCATCACCTAGATCAACCATATTGCTACGTCTAACAATATGAAAGATAGATTAAACTCATGAATCAAGCATAACTAAACAAATCACATTCAATTAAGCATATAAGCATGAAACAAGATCCATAAATCACCAAACGTGGTGTTCAAACCCTAGCTACCTATGAGATATCCCGAGTAGAAGATTTAGCTACTAAAACACATGATCAAAGTACAAAGTTTATTGATCATCAACAAAAACTAGAGAGGGGAAGAAGATAGATAATCAAACAATGGTCTCCAAGCTCCCAAGAATGCTCCAAGCTCTCCAATGGCGTAGAATAGATGAGTCCCCCAAGCCCTAGGTCGTTCTCCTTGTTAAATCACGTCACTTCTTTCAAGTTTTTGAAAATTACACTTTTTACCCCTTTTCTAATCACGTCAGATCTACCAATGTGATCTTGGGATCACAATTTGTGATCCTAGGATCACCTTTGTAGTTGTAGAGTCACGGTACTCTTTTATGTGATCTTGCACTTTGATCTTGTGATCATAGGATCACCTTTTTTTAATTGTAGGATCACGTTGATCTTCCATGTGGTCTTGCACTTGATCTTGTGATCACAATTTGTGATCCTCTACTACCAGTGAGTTGCTTCCTTTCACTCCTCTTGAATTTTTGGCCAAGTCTTTTTCTCCTCTTAGCTTCTACTCTCCTTTGTCCATTCTCTCATGCATTCCTTGAGTTTCTTTCTTTCCGAAGTTCGCTTCCGCTCCGAAATCCGCACTCCAAGCTTCCGGTCCCTGAGATCCACAACACGAACAAATACCGGAAGATCAAATGCGACAAATAAAGCCTAAAACATGCATAAAACGCCCGGATTACACAATGAAGTCTAAATACTCAAGTATGCTCAAAACATATAAGAATTGGTCAATTTCTCATACAAATCTCTCTAAACGCACGCAAATCAGTGGTGAATTCTATAAGAATATAACTCCTAATATGGAGTTATCAAATACCCCTACACTTACCATTTGCGCGTCCCGAGCAAAGTCTCATCTACTGCATTTAATTGTCTACTAGCCGACACGACTCAAACGACTCTAACACGACTCACGACACAAGTAATGCAGCAAGATGGTGCAATGCAAATCTAGACTCGATCTTAAACACATAAAAGCTTTTAACTTCTTTGTTTTTGTGAGATCAGACAATTTCAATAACATAGACTGATGCTCATGGATGATGAAAAAATTAGATAAGAGGTGTGAAGCGCAACTAAACTCGACAACAAGTAAATCCCCATAGTTAGTATAGAAAGCTTAACTTTACTATCAAGAATGAACTACCTCTTCATGTGTGCCGATAAAAATAAGAGGCTAATCAAGGCTAAGCCACGTTCATAGTCCGAGCTCCTATTCAGCTAACGGTTTAGAATGTTGAGGCTTAGGGACAAAAGGATAATCATGTAGTAACAAGTCCTAAGCGTCACATTCTAACATTAAACCCCACATCTCACACACCCTCACCACGATGATAGAAACCGCAACCCGAAACTCACCATCTCCGGCCCTCGATCCCCAGTACAATAACAATCTCCGTGGCCACCATGGCGATACGTGCACGAAATGCAAACTGTCGTCAACAAACTAGTAACTTTCCACCACTCAATTTCCAATAAGCTCAAATTTATTCCTTTATTCCATCTCTCCTTTTTTTTTCTCTCTTTGTTTTTTTTTCTTTTTTTTTTCATCTCTCAATATAACAAAATGCCGTAAAAGTATCCGAGTGGTCTTCCAAGAATCCAGCAAAGCAAGCATGTTAAGGAAAGGAAATAGACGATCCAATGAATGCATATCACAAGTAAAATTCATCTCCCCCTAACTCAATGAAGTACACGGTGTCACCAAACAAAGCCGCCAAATAGTCAAAGTGCGTGTGTAGGGATGTAGTCGTCAGAAGCTCAATCTCGATGTCCGTAGTCAAAAGTCGACATCCCCACACTAGAATGTAAACATGCCCCCTCTCAAGTAATCAAATGTATGTAAGTCTCGTGCCTAATCCAACCGATCCTCCTACACCGTGATGATGAAAAGAAACGATACCTAGCACGATCCACCAATTAGGATCAACCACCCCATTGTTGTGCGGATTAGACGTCACGCACTCACGGCTCTCCACAACTGTGTCCATGGTGTAGTGACATGGAACACCGCCACACCGAAGTGCGCAAGCCTACTCACTCACCCTCGCATCCCCTCTAAGATATGTAATAATACGCAAGCGATCATGTAGAACTCACAAGTATATGCAGTACAGCTCTCCCTCATCGAACCCCCTCAACTACGACCCCCTCGTGACGCACTAAAGTGGTGATTCTAAATGATTTATGATGAAGGCCAAGAATCGTCACCCTAGGTCAAGAGGTTATGAATAAAACCAAGGTTCAAATTAGGCTTTCTAATGGTCCTACAAGGTGAGATCTATCAATCAGTGAGTGCTCTAATACGCATCCTCGCACAGCTGTTCTGTGTGCCACTACGAGGCGGGCTGGCGACTACCTAAGACGTACACATGAACGTTCGGCTTGTTTAGCAAACACCAAGCTCAACTCTTGTAGAGAACAACACACACTTTAGCTTTTAAAATTCAATTTAGTTTAAAACTAGGTAGGCATTCCCGTAACGAGATTCTCTCTATACTTACTAGGGGAACTAAAAGTGTCATTGTCGGTCAAAATTCACACCCTATGCCTAAAGTTTTCACATCACACTATATCAACCAAGCATAAGCTTCTTTCAATTGCCCTTTCTCAAAATTTTCATTTTTTTTTTTTAATTTTTTCATAAGTCTTAACTCTACATGCAAGGCTTTGACACGAAAAATAATTGACTCTACACAATTTAACTCTTTGGTGGGTAGACTCAATTATTTAAAAGTGCAAACTGTATATAAATCTACACTACACAATACGACAATATAATTAAAAATTTAACAAAAACCACTGACTCTACACACGATACAACCTAGACATATCCTACATGTGACTGGCTATGCAATACACATGGCTAGTAAACAGTTAAACTACCCCCCACACTGAATGCTTCGTTGTCCTCAACGAATTTAGAGAGTATGCAAGAAGACTCAGCAATCAATGTTTAGGATCAGTAGATGAGATGGAGCATGACATATACACTAAAAGTGACACAAAATCCAGCAAAAAAGAAAAAGATACTCACAACCACCTCAAGGGTGGGGAAGAAATAAAGTCAAGCAGTCCCCAAGCATAGTAGTGGCGCAACCATGCTCCCAGCGGTCAGTGTGTTCTCGCACACCGGGGTAGACAGCCCTCCTATGCTAAAATATGTGTCTTAAGAATCCCCAACTCGCATACACGAGTACCCATGAAGGTCGTGTGTGCCATGGCACACCGGGGTAGATTCTCCCATATCCTGCTCAAATATGTCACTTGGAAACAAATGTTAGTACCTCTCTATCTCTCATCTCCCCAAAATAAATAAACAAAACACCCACAATTCTATTAAAAACTAACTCCCTAAATTAACGCAATAAATAGGTTGGGTTGCCTCCCAACAAGCGCCGTGTAATTTAAGGTCGACGACCCGACCCAGTTACCTCAAAAGATGTTAAGGAGGTTTTTCTCTCCATTTTTTCTTTTTCCACCATCGTTTCTCTCTCTGTCTCTTCTCAAGCGAGCATGCATAAGACAATGGCAAGAAGAAAGAAAAGTTGTTAGCCGCCACATGCCTCACCCTACCTTTCCTCGTCTTCTTCTTCTTCTTCTTCTTCTTCTTCTTCTTCTTCTTCTTCCAGTTCTTCAAAACTCCAGTCGTCGAGGATTGGCTATTCTCACGTGGAACGGCTATAACCATGCATTCTTCCTTTATTCGTTCTTGTCTTGGAATCACGGGTGGTAAATCATGGATTGCATAAAATTGGGGTATTTGGTCTTTCTCATGTGATTCACCCAATTGTATGATCTCCAAGAGATATGAATTAGGCGGAGGAACTTTATGATACATGTCCTTGCAAACATCTCCATGCAGTAATTCATTAGCTTCATGACTTTCTTCCTCAAAGCAAATATCTTCAGTGGGCCATAAGCTTGCGATGTCCACACACTCCCATTCATGCCATGACTCTGGAATTATGCGAGGCACAAGTTGTATAGGCTTCACAATATCATCCCAATCTGAGTCCGAATCTGAGTCTGAAGCAGCCCGAGGATCTATTACTTCATGATGAACAACATTGTAGACATAGACCTCTGGGGGTTCTTCGTCTTCCTCTTCACACTCCTCAACTAAGTCAGGAATGATGCTACTTGGCCCATCGTCATTATCTGCATATGCCAATGCACTCGAAAGTTCTGCCAAGTGTTGTCCCTTCAGCTGGAGAGTTTCATCCATCCTATTAATCCCTTCCTCCATTCTGTCCATACTAGCTACTATGAGCTTCAATATTTCTTTCCTCTCCACATCTTCTTGATTGCAAGGAGGAGGGGTGTACATATCTCCATAGGAGTAGTACGGTGAATAGCCTGGAGCTTGCCCATAGAAATTCTGCCCCCACATGATCACCACGATACCTGCACAATAATTCGCTAGGAAGCAGGTGAGATCAACCAAATAATAAATAAAAGAAAAAAAATAAAATTCCCTAAAGTTAATATTTCTAACTAATTCAACCGAAGTCCCCGGCAACGGCGCCAAAAACTTGACACGATCCAACCGCAAGTGTACGGCTGCCGCGTGTAGTAATATCCGGTAATCCGGGTTTGTCGAACCCAAGGGACTTCTCGTGAACGAATTAGGATGATTAACTTTAATGTGGGCAAGTAATTGAGTTTGTTTGACTAACCTAAGAAAGTAAGTAATAATCTAATTATTAAAATTGAGATTTAATATGTGGGATAAGTATCAGGATATCTCTTCGGTTCACTAGGGATCTCACACCATTAATGATTTACGTTCTAGTAACACGAATGTCTCTTACTTAGCCAAACGAGCACCTATGCTTTGAAGATTCCTCAACCAAAGCCTATATTCAAACTCTTGTACCTGATTCCTCTAGCCTACTCAAGTTCAAATAAGCATTATGTTCTTGTGGTCTACTCTTAGTTCTAGCTAACTAGCAAGATTCCTCAACCCTAGATACGGCTAGTGCATGATTCAAGTTCCAGCAACGAATATTGATTCCTCTAACATTCATCACCTAGATCAACCATATTGCTACGTCTAACAATATGAAAGATAGATTAAACTCATGAATCAAGCATAACTAAACAAACCACATTCAATTAAGCATATAAGCATGAAACAAGATCCATAAATCACCAAACGTGGTGTTCAAACCCTAGCTACCTATGAGATATCCCGAGTAGAAGATTTAGCTACTAAAACACATGATCAAAGTACAAAGTTTATTGATCATCAACAAAAACTAGAGAGGGGAAGAAGATAGAGAATCAAACAATGGTCTCCAAGCTCCCAAGAATGCTCCAAGCTCTCCAATGGCGTAGAATAGATGAGTCCCCCAAGCCCTAGGTCGTTCTCCTTGTTAAATCACGTCACTTCTTTCAAGTTTTTAAAAATTACACTTTTTACCCCTTTTCTAATCACGTCAGATCTACTAATGTGATCTTGGGATCACAATTTGTGATCCTAGGATCACCTTTGTAGTTGTAGAGTCACGTTACTCTTCTATGTGATCTTACACTTTGATCTTGTGATCATAGGATCACCTTTTTTTAATTGTAGGATCACGTTGATCTTCCATGTGGTCTTGCACTTGATCTTGTGATCACAATTTGTGATCCTCTACTACCAGTGAGTTGCTTCCTTTCACTCCTCTTGAATTTTTGGCCAAGTCTTTTTCTCCTCTTAGCTTCTACTCTCCTTTGTCCATTCTCTCATGCATTCCTTGAGTTTCTTTCTTTCCGAAGTTCGCTTCCGCTCCAAAATCCGCACTCCAAGCTTCCGGTCCCTGAGATCCACAACACGAACAAATACCGGAAGATCAAATGCGACAAATAAAGCCTAAAAGATGCATAAAACGCCCGGATTACACAATGAAGTCTAAATACTCAAGTATGCTCAAAACATATAAGAATTGGTCAATTTCTCATACAAATCTCTCTAAACGCTCGCAAATCAGTGGTGAATCCTATAAGAATATAACTCCTAATATGGAGTTATCAGTAATCCTTCAAGCCCCAGTGGCGGAAGTTGGTGAAGGACAAAAGGAACATGTTGAGTCAGCTCCAAATTAGCGAGGAAGTTTGCACACTTATTTACTTCACAATAGGCGGACAGTAGGACTCACTACAAGTTATCCTTGAGATATTGCATGGAATCATAGACCAAAAGAGAAAGTGTGGGCGAAGTGTTAGTATTGTGTGGCAGTATGACAGACGCACATTGAAAGTCAATTTCAATAGTTAAAGAATAAAATGTGTTGGTGGTGCAATCCTACTACCACCCGAATTGCATGAAGCTCTGTTTCCAAGACGGTAGTGCACATAGGGCATCTCCAACTAGTTTCTTTTTCCCCTCCCCATCCCTCGAACTACTACTCGTCTCCAATTGGTCCCCTTTCCCACCCAATAAAGTTTATTTTCAAAACATAATAGATGATTAAACAATAACTTTTTTAAAACAATACGTTAAATTTAGTCTCTTTTAACTGTGTTTCCAAAATATTTAATATAATTACTGATTACCACAAAAACACGATATGTCATATCAACGACAAAATTAAAAGAACGTTAACTTTTGGTAGGTACTTTGTTCATTTATCGATAAAACATTATTTTTTATACTAAAATAATTATTGAAAAATATCATTCATAATTTAAATGACCTATTGAATTACCTAGCCACCATGGAGGGGGGGGTGTTATGCATGGGTGGGGGATGGTTATGGTGCATGTCCCCCCTAACATCCCTCCCCATCCATGATGGGTAATTAATCCAATTTGAGGACATATTAATTACACTTAATCATATTTTATGATTATATAATGTATTTTTAATTATGCTTAATATGTTTAGTCATTATTTCCATTTTGAAATAAATCAACATTGTTTTATGGATAATGAAAAAAATATTTACAAAAAATTGTTGTTATTTTACTTTGTTGTTTGATCTATCTTATTTTCTCGTACGTGTAATCGTTATTTGGCCGAATAAAAGTGTAGTTTTTTCTTATTTTTGTTATCATTTTTTATGAATATATAATATATTGATATTATTTCGTAGTTATTTTTTATCAATACTCATATTAAATTTTAAATAATTAACTATTTTTTTTAAAATAAACTTTATTGGGTGGAGGGGATGGGCTGTAGATGAGTAGTAGTTTGGGGGAGGGGGGATTTGTGGGACCGTGGGGGGCAGGGAGGGTGGTGGGAGGGGGGAAGACACCGGTTGGAGATGCTTTAACCATCCCCCGCCCATGCCTAAAATCACCTCCCCCCCCCCCCTTCATGGTTGGACATGAACCGCAGTTTTATACGGTCCCCTCCCCTCCCCCCCCGACGATTGGAAATGCTCTTTACCTTTCCTTGTATATGCAATTAATTAGTGGTCTGGCGAGTATCGAAAGAGGCCACCTGTAATACCCCGTCTAATTCGGAAGGGTAAATTAGTAATTTTGGGGATAAATAAAATGTAGTAGTGAAAACAAGTTATGTAAATTATTATGTTTTTATATTTGTGTGTAAAATTTTAGAGAACGATAGATTTAACCCGCGGTAGTTGTCTTTGTGACCGCGTGTGCGACCACCGCGAGTCTTCGTGCTTGAGCCACACCCAATCACTCTAGAAACTAGTACTCCTGCCACACCCAATCACTCTAGCATCTAGTGTGCCAACCACACCTAATACTTTCCAAAAACTCTTTTTTATTTGAGAAGCTTCCCTCACCAGATTTTTTTTTCTCTTTTTGTTTCTCTCTCCCTTCTTCTTCTAGCTTTGTCTTCAAGGCAAATCAACCACCACTGCATCCAAGCTTCACCACTGCATCCAGCAGCCACCATAACCACCCCTTCCTCCATTTGCCGCCACCACATCATCATCACCATCATCACCGATCACCACCCCCATCTCTTCGGCAACCACCACCTCCATCACTTACGCTCTTTGATCCTACTCTCCAACTCTCTATCTCTCTGTCTCAAACAGAGCAGCAACAGCAGCAGCTAGCAGTGGCCAAAGGCCACCACCACCGCTGCCACCATCGAGAGGCACCAACACCGCCACCACCATCTTCACCTCCATCACCACTGTCTGTTCTCTAGCTCTCTGCAACATCTATCACTGTCCCTCTCATTCTCTTGCTCGCTGAGAACAGCAGCACCTGCAACTGGTAGTTTCGACACAGCCACCGCCACCATCTTCCCCGACGAGAAGAAGAAGCCACCCGAAGCCACCACTGCTTCGTCTTCTCTCTCTTAATCCTCCCCATTACTCTCTCTCCCCAAAGGTCTGAAACAAGCAAACCCAGAGGGAAACAGAGGCAGTAGCATCAGTTGAAGAAGACCCACCATTTCCGCCGCCGTTCCTTCATGTTTTCCGGTGAGGAGCTCGGCCCAACCGATCTAGAGTCACCCACTTCTCTCTCTGGGTCTCTACAGGGTCTCTACAGGCTCTCTAAGGCCCGACCAGCATTTAGGAATGCCCAGCCAAAGTCAAGAGCCACCGGACATTGCCCGTCGAGCTCCATCACCGGCGGCGAGTTCGTCGACCTCGACCCGCTTCGATTCTTGGTCGTTTCTCGCGGTTCTTGTTTCGGGTATGCTCTAAATCTTCCTATATTTCATTTTAAGTTATCAAAATCATGTTTTGGTAGCTTGATTTCGTGTTTCGATCGGGCAAGGAAGTGGGTTCATCGTTGGTTTATGTTGGGGGGTCAGATTTGTCTTTTCTTAAACTTTGGAGGGTATTAATCTTTTTGGCAACACGAATATTTTTAATTGTTGTCGTATTCAAGACGTAGTTTTATTAGCACTACTAGTGATTGTAACTAAACGTTTTTTTTTTTTAAGTTACTTGTTTATCAAAATAATTGTTTATAATAATCGTTTTGTTTATAACAAGTTATTTATGTATATAAGTCTGGCTTAAAGACGAGTTTTATTGGACTTTATTGGGGGTATCGTGAGAGTTGACATAGTTAGGCAACGTAGCCCAACGTCTATTCAGTATAAGTGCTATCTTTATTTAGAAATAATATTTTTGTAATTAAAAATTTGGTAATCAGTGACGACAAGTTTATAGACCAGGACGACGAACGCCACAGGAGCTTTTACATACTAATTGCTGTGAATTAATGTGAGTATACATAACACGCCTTTGCGTGCCGAGCTTCCTTCGTGTCAAACATGGATTTTATTTTATGTCTCAAAATTGTATTGTTTATTTGATACTCGTCGGATTTGTTTATTTATTATTTGGAAAAATCTCACACGATAATAATTAATCCGTAATAACGTAAAGTGGAAAGAGTTGTGCGGGGAACGTCATTTGGATTACTATTGATTTGGTTTGGTCGTTGTTGGCTTCGTCCACTCGACCCATTATTATTTAGCCCGGTTGCAATTTGCCTCGGGTTCGCTCCTTGAACTCACTCCTTCTGGGCGCAAGAACCATGTTAGGGGGGTGTCGACACTTATGGTCTTGGTAGCTTGTGATGGGATATGATTATGATGCGATTGGATTTTCCCCGTTCAACTCAAGAATTAACCTGGATATTTCTGGATTGGCAGTTTATTAATGATGACTTGGAATGTTTATGATTAAATGAGAATATCAGAGTTGGGTTATTGGAATTGAATTGAGGATATTGGTTATGAGTTAAAGGCTTGTTTTTGGAAATTTCTGGAATTGTGTCTGAAACTCGAGAATATTTTCATTACTCAATGGTCTTTTACTTCCGCTGTGCAAATGTTATTATTTACTGTTTTACTTAAATTATCATCTCTTCTGTGTTTGACATGCTTGGGTGTTGCTCACTCAGTATTTATTGCTGACTTTGAAAACTGCAGTTCCTGTTTTCCTTCCCACCGCAGGTTTAGAAGCAGGAGACTCGGTGTAGCAGGGTACGGGACTCACCTAGATGAATATCATCACGATTAGATCTAGTTTGTTAGCTAAGCCTAGTGTAGTAATTTTTGAGACACACGTTTTATTCAGAGACTTGTGTAATGTTTAAGACTTATGTACTGTTTAATATTATGTAATAAATAATTCAGGATGTTATGCTTTCGATTTCCACCGTCACTTTTAGCAGCGCCCTCCCGGTTCTGTCCGAGCAGGATTAGGGGGTTGTTGCAGGTGGTATCAGAGCAGTTCTTTCCACTCAGGGATAAAAACCTGTAGGGTAACTTAAAATGGACATAGGGCAAGATAATTTAAAATCGGAAAAAGTCGATCGGGTTGTGGGTAGTTTAAGTGTTGGTCTTGCTGTCCCTTCGACCATCGTCCTTGGATATTGTTTGAATTGATTTGAGAACTTTAGCTTGTTGTTTTCTTCATGAATGATATCCCTGTGATAGAAATAAGAAATATGAATGATCATAATTGGATTATCGAGTATGGATGGAGTACTGTCTTTTCTGTGGAGACAAGTCATGTGGGCATCAGTAACAAATGTTACTCCTATAATTGAGAAATAGATGTGAAAATTGAATCATAAATTGTGGTTGATTTATATGTGTTCTAGTTTCTATGTGATAATTTTGTGTATGCATTCTTGGTTAATAGTTGATGAACTTTGCTTCTATAATAAGGAAAATGGGTTATTGAAGTTGGACTGAGGGTCATGAATAACTTGTTGCTTTATATGAGGTTTCCAAATTAAATATAAGATTCATATCAGTAACATTCTATGTGATATTTGGTATTTCATGTGTGGGGGATATGATAATGATGCATTATTAAAAATATATATAAACCCTTGAGACTATGGCAGGATGAGAGAACCTTGGGCAGGGAATCATGGAGGAAAATTAGAAGGAACGTTGAAAATTTGACCAAAGGTCGTAGAATCAACCCGTTAAATTTTAGATATTTCGACTAATTCAGTTTGAGATATTATGACATTTTGGGGGTTCATTTGAGGATTCATTATCATTAGTTTAAATATTCTGGGGGTTTTGGTTATTGACATGATCATGAATTTTCAACAACATGTGGGTTAATAAGTCCTTTTGAACTTCTTGGAGTTATGTAACATGACGACGTGTCTTGGTGGTCAAAGTTAATCTTCCTTGTGACATGTACTCTTCACATAGAGCTTATTCGAAGTCTTATTGTTAATATCCTATGGCGGTATACATCTTCCACATAAGTTTCACTTGAAGTTTATGTTTTGAGAATTTTCTTACTAAGATTTTGGTTCATGTTCGATTCACGAGGTGTGAATTTTAGTAACATTTTGGAGTCTGGTCTTCAGTATATTACCTTCTCTAGTCGTTTGACACATGATTCTGGATTCTTGGGAGGCATCAAAAATTTGGGTTGGTAGCTAAATTTCAAGAAGAATTGTGTATTCTGGAGTCTTGTTCGCTATTTTTCTTGAATCCTGTTTGGGAGGAATAAAGTGTTTTGAAGTGCTTAAGAAGTTGATTGTTTATGTGGACATTGCTTTACAGAGTTTTGTTACTTGACCATCACTAGAGGAGCATAAGTTTTGAGTCATGAATTACTGTTGGAGTCAGGGAATCCGTAGATTACATGTTCTATGGAGTACATCCTTGTTCCTTTCTTGATTTATAAGGTGACTTTAGTAGTTATCAAAACTTTCGAGGTTTCTATTGAAATATTTCTATCACTTGGTGTAATCAGGCATCGACTATCGATTATGGTACAGATTCGGGCTTCAGATAGTTAGTACGATCCACCAGTGGAAGTGTTTAAATTGGAGTCTTGTCACTAAACTGATATTTGGGGTTATGGTATGATCTTTTACTTATCAGCTATTTCTAAGTTATTTCACTTTATCAGGCTACTTTACGTCCCAGTCGAACCTAGAGGTGATAACTATTCTTTAGAAGACTTTGTGAAATGGGTTATCTAGATGAAAAGGGGCTACTGGGGGCAATATCTTTCTTTGTGAAATGGGTGAAGAAAAAACTGGTGTGGTGTACCAAATGGTGGCAACTTGCTTGCGTGGAGTTTTTGGAATATGGGAGTTAGTGGTTCATTGGGTGATTTTTTGTATCACGGCTAGTTGTTGGACTTTAGCTTCGGGGACGAAGCTCTCTTTAAGGGGGGAAGAGTGTAATACCCCGTCTAATTCGGAAGGGTAAATTAGTAATTTTGGGGATAAAATAAAATGTAGTAGGGAAAATAAGTTGTGTAAATTATTATGTTTTTATAGAGAAGAGAATTTGCGTGTAAAATTGTAGAGAACGATAGATTTAACCCCCGGTAGTTGTTTTTGTGACCGCGTATGCGACCACCGCGAGTCTTCGTGCTTGAGCCACACCCAATCACTCTAGAAACTAGTAATCATGCCACACCCAATCACTCTAGCATCTAGTGTGCCAACCACACCTAATACTTTCCAAAAATTCTTTTTTTATTTGAGAAGCTTCCCTCACCAGATTTGTTTTTTCTCTTTTTGTTTCTCTCTCCCTTGTCTTCAAGGCAAATCAACCACCACTGCCTCCAAGCTTCACCGCCCTTGCTATCACCGCCCCTACTGCCTCTATTTAAACTCTCCCTCCCCTCCTGGCACACCCAGCAGCCACCATAACCACCCTTTCCTCCATTAATTTGTCGCCACCACATAATCATCAACTTCATCACCGATCACCACCCCCATCTCTTCGGCAACCACCACCTCCATCAATTACACTCTTTGATCCTCCTCTCCAACTCTCTATCTCTCTGTCTTAAACAGAGCAACAACATCAGCAGCTAGCAGTGGCCAAAGGCCTCCACCACCGCTGCCACTATCGAGAGGCACCAACACCGCCACCACCATATTCACCTCCATCACCACCGTATGTTCTTTAGCTCTCTGAAACATCTATCATTGTCCCTCTCATTCTCTTGCTCTCTGAGAACAGCAGCAGCAGCAACTGGTGGTTTCGACCCAGCCACCACCACCATCTTCCCCGACGAGAAGAAGAAGCCACCCGAAGCCACCACTGCTTCGTATTTTCTCTCTTAATCCTCCCCATTACTCTCTCTCCCCGAAGGTCTGAAAAAAGCAAACCCAGAGGGAAACAGAGGCAGTAGCATCAGTTGAAGAAGACCCACCATTTCCGCCGCCGTTCCTTCATGTTTTCCGGTGAGGAGCTCGGCCCAACCGATCTAGAGCCACCCACTTCTCTCTCTGGGTCTCTACAGCCTCTCTAAGGACCGACCAACATTTAGGAATGCCCAGCCGAAGTCAAGAGCCACCGGACATTGCCCGTCGAGCTCCATCACCGGCGGCGAGTTCGTCGACCTCGTCCCGCTTCGATTCTTGGCCGTTTCTCGCGGTTCTTGTTTCGGGTATGCTCTAAATCTTCCTATATTTCATTTTTAAGTTATCAAAATCATGTTTTGGTAGCTTGATTTCGTGTTTCGATCGGGCAAGAAAGTGGGTTCATTGTTGGTTTATGTTGGGGGTTAGATTTGTCCTTTCTTAAACTTTTGGGGGGGGGGGGGTACTTGTTGAAGGTTAACTGAAACCTAAGGGGGGCTGGTGACATATTGTATACTCTACATATTGAGGCTATTTATAATCTATTACTAACTTATATAAAGGGAAAATAAATTTTATGATAACATTGTGTTTTAATAAATCATTTTTCTTAGGAAATAATGTTATTTCAACTATTTTCTACATGTCGCATTTGTTCTAAATAAACAAGTTGGAAGTTTCAAAAGGGTATTAATCTTTTTAGCAACACGAATATTTTTAATTGTTGTCGTATTCAAGACGTAGTTGATTGTAGCTAAACTTTTTTTTTTCTTTAAAAGTTACTTGTTTATCAAAATAATTGTTTATAAGAGTCGTTTTGTTTATAACAAGTTATTTATGTATGTAATTCTGGCTTAAAAACGAGTTTTATTGGACTTTATTGGGGGTATCGTTAGAGTTGACATAGTTAGGCAACGTAGCCCAACGTCTATACAGTATAAGTGTTCTCTTTATTTAGAAATAATATTGTTGTAATTAAAAATTTGGTAATCAGTGATGACAGGTTCAAAGACCACGACGACGAACGTCGCATGAGCTTTTACATGCTAATTGCTGTGAATTAATGTGAGTATACATGCAAAGCCTTGCGTGCCGAGCTTCCTTCGTGTCAAACATGGATTTTATGTTATGTCTCAAAATTGTATTGTTTATTTGATACTTGTCGGATTTGTTCATTTATTATTTGGAAATATCTCACACGATAATAATTAATCCGTAATAACGGAAAGTGGAAAGAGTTGTGCGGGGAACGTCATTTATAATACTATTGATTTGGTTTGGTTGTTGTTGGCTTCGTCCACTCGACCCATTATTATTTAGCTCGGTTGCAAATTGCCTCGGGTTCGCTCCTTGTACTCACTCCTTCTGGGCGCAAGAACCCTGTTAGGGGGGTGTCGACACTTAAGGTCTTGGTAGCTTGTGATGGGATATGATTATGATGCGATTGGATTTTCCCCGTTCAACTCAAGAATTAACCTGGATATTTCTGGATTGGCAGTTTATTAATGAGAACTTGGAATGTTTATGATTAAATGCGAATATTAGAGTTGGATTAGTGGAATTAAATTGAGGATATTGGTTATGAGTTAAAGGCTGGTTTCTGGAAATTTCTGAAATTGTGTCTGGAACTCGAGAATATTTTCATTACTCAATGGTCTTTTACTTCCGCTGTGCAAATGTTATTATTTACTGGTTTACTTAAATTATCATTTCTTCTGTGTTTGAAATGCTTGGGTGTTTCTCACTCAGTATTTATTGCTGACTTTGAAAACTGCGGTTCCTGTTTTCCTTCCCACCGCAGGCTTAGAAGCAGGAGACTTGGTGTAGCAGGGTACGGGACTCACCTAGATGAATATCATTACAATTAGATCTAGTTTGTTAGCTAAGCCTAGTGTAGTAATTTTTGAGATGCACGTTTTATTCAGAGACTTGTGTAATGTATAAGACTTATGTACTGTTTAATATTATGTAATAAATAATTCAGGATGTTATGCTTTTGATTTCCACCGTCACTTTTAGCAGCGCCCTCCAGGTTCTGTCCGAGCCGGATTAGGGGGTTGTTGCACCACCGCTGCCAGCCATGGAAGTAGAAGTTTCGGAACTACCCCAATTGTTTAATTTTATTGCGAGACGAGCCATTGAGTTTACCCATTTATGTGAGTTGTGGTTTTGTGAGGCGGTGGAGGATGATACTCGAAATAGTGGAATCTATTGCGCTATGATACGTTATATTGAAAATAACCATTGCATCAAAAGGTTTGGTTTTAAAAAGTTTACTATTTCATCCACACTAATTTTTCAAAAGAGCGTAGAAGAAAAATAGTGTACCGAGGTAAGGGATGTTGAAAAGATGTTTGTTTCACCACAAGTTGAGATTTTATTCATGATTTAAGATTGAAAAATTTCCAAAATTGTGAATTTGAGTGGTGAAGAAGATGTCACAGCACGATTCGTGGCTCGGTACAATCACGAAAGGAGGCGTAAGGGGGGTTTACATATTGTTATTGCACATTACACATAAAGTAGGGTGAGAGGAATCGAGATTAGCATTTAGTGTTAGTGTTAGCCTACAATTAATGAGGCGCCAACAAAACAATTGATCTTGGGGGCTGCTGGAATGCAGCAGAGTCATTCGTGGTTTCTTTGAGGAGGACGGTGTCATTAGTCACATGCTTTTTTATACTGCAAGTTTCACTTGTGGAGCTCTATAGGATTTCATTTTTTAGAAGTAAATGACCCGTTACAATCCTCCATAGCAACCAAATGGTACCAAAAATTCAATCATAAGTAGATTATAATGCAATTTCCAATGATCTTGGTAATTGGGGTTTTAAGAGTTTGTTCATGATATTCATAATTTTTGAAAATTAATTGTATTAAACTTTTACATTCGAGTCAAAAAAGTTGATGGTGGGAACATTTTGTCTTTTAAACTTTCTCCCCTCCATTCATTTGGGTACTGTAACAATCGCCAACAATTTTTTTCCAAATGACTCATTATTTAGCTATGTTTTCCTTAACCCTAAACACCAGTGGATTTTATGTTTTGTTACTTTATCCCTAGAGGCAACATGAAAGCTGGATCCGCAAAGGAAGAATTTATGAATTTTATCATTTGGTTTGTGCTTATAGGGATTCGGCAGCTTGCCTCGTATACTGAGGAATGGTAACAGGACTATGCCTAAGTTATGCATGCTGAGAATTGGTAACAAGACTATGCTTACAGGGATTCAGAAAATTACTTTTCCAACAAGATAACTTTTATGAGACATTACCGACTCGATTAGACATCTGTTTTGCCTAAGTTCTGAAGAAGGGACGGGATATTTAACAAGGAGGCAAGTTCGGAAAAAAACATGAATGACATATGTATGGGCTTCTTAGCCCAAATTATCATGGTCAAATAATTTTATCCCACATTAAGACTTATGGTAAAGAACACGCTCATTTTTAACTTGAGTGACCACTAATAACTCCACATTCGGAGTTATATATCATGCGATTGTCTGTTATTTTGTGAGATTCCCGAGTTATTTTAATGATTAATTGGTCATTTTACGAGGATACTTGTGAAAATGAGCTTTTTATACTTAAATGATAGCATGGCGCTTCTCGCCTTGACGTGAGCTAAATTTGTCACATTTGATCTCCCGGTAGTATTCGTTTTGTGTATTTCAGGTAACAGATGCTCAGAGATTGAATCGGAAGCAAGAGTGAACTTCGGAAACATAAATAGCTCGGGAAAAGGCAATGGAGAGAAGAAGAATGAAGTTGCAAAGAAGACGGATGCAAAAAGTTAAGTCCACGTATTCGTACGAACAAATTCTTGCTCGCACAAATTACTCAAGTGAATAGAAGAACCGGTGTTGCAATTGAGAAGTACAACCAAGGCATGAATTCGTGCGAACATAGCAGCAATTCACACGAACAAAATTGAATTCCAGAGCTGCGCATAAGGGCCCGGCGGGCGGGTACAAGCCCCCTTGGATCCACGCTCGCCAACCGCCTTCACTGGGACTTCGTACAAACATCAGCTTATTCGTATGTGAACGACACTGTTCGCACGAGCACATTTCTATTTGTTCGCACGAAGAACATTAGAGTTGTTACATCAAATTCAAGGGGAATGTTGGTAATATTTGTAAGTAGGTGATTATGACTTTTTCAGTAGGAATGGCCTATGGAAAAAAATAACCATAAGTACAACATGTGAGAACAGGGGCGGAGCCATGTAGGGGCACAGGAGGGCACGTGCCCCCCCCCCCCCCCAAAAAAAAAGAAAAATTTCCGAAAACACTAAATAGCCCCTAATTTGTAAAAACAAATTAACAGTGCCCCTCTCATCTTCAAAAGCGTGTCTAAGACTGATGGTAAAATGTGCGGCATAAAACCTCTGCGTTTGCAACTTCTTTTTGCCACAAAAAATTAAAAGAAAAAAATAAAACGTCCCCAAGGAGACTCAAAACCTCGTGGGCGAAGTCAACAGAGTAGTGTTTTACCAGCTGAGCTAGAAAGCATATAATGTATTTTTTAATATTTAAATTTGTTCATATTATAAGTACGAGTACAAATAAGCCAAATTGTGCCCCCCCCAGATGAATTCCTGGATCTGCCACTGTGTGAGAACATATTGGAGCTTGGAGCATCGCCCAGAGTCAAATATTTAATTCTTTTAGATTTCTCTACTTATATTTTCTCTCGTTTTGTATGATCATTTAAATTTCTATTGCCTTGATCATCATCATGGGTAGCTAAGCTCTTTATTATCATAACCCAAGTTGGGATTATGGTTTCTTACCATATTTTTGGGTATTATGAACTTGTGATCCAGGTTTTAAACGTCATCAATGCCAATTAGTTGTTATATTTGTTTTATGATCTTTATTCTATCTAGTTGATGAATGACGATTCGATTCGGTAGAACTTAATTAGTGATTATTGGGTAACTCAATAATCGTTAGTCGCTAAATTGGAACAAACACCCAATCACATCGTTTGTTGGTAACCCGATATGGTTAATTAAGAGCATTGAGTAGAATTCAACTGGTAATGATTGGTTATGATTTGTTAACTCGATATTAATTAGCGCTAGACAAAGAGTAATTACTTGATAACTCGGTAATTTATTATTGCTCGTTTGGCCATCTAACTGTATTGGTATTTCATGAGTCATAGTAAATTACCGGTAATAATTCTGGTAACTCCACCGAGGAGTCCTGATACCTTCTCCTTATTGAATATTCGTTATTTGAACTGTTCCGTCTACAACTGCTAGCTTTGACTTCATTTCAGTAATTTAGTTTAGAAAAGAAACTTTCCGGCCACATAAGGTTATTTACGATAATTAATTAAACGAAGTAATGTAGGTTCAACGAACATAGACTTTTCAGATATTACTTCACCGACAACCATGCACTTGCGGTTTGAGCGTGTCGGCCACTTTGCGACTAAGTGGCCCCTTCATTACCACCTATGCTATCATGCTCAATGAACACATGATGAACGTCTCTAACCATCATTTCACATTCCTTCATAATAAATTGTATCTAAAAAATAGCCACATATTCATTGTACTTGTCTCTTTCCTTATTTTCAACATTTCGAGTCAAACCAGAGGGTCGATTTCTAGAACAATCATCTTGCCTCCCGGATCTCGTGCCAATTGCAACCCTTCATGGAGAGTGTCAATCACAATTGGTCTGTTTGGCGTGGTTCCTCGGGCTTTTCTGGCTACAAAACCCCCATCGGCATCTCTGATCACGCATCTCACTCCGGCTAGCTTCTGTTGGTCTTCTTCAGCCACGTCGTAGTTAACTTTGAGAATACCCATCGGTGGCTTAACCCACATGTTCCATCCAATTTTCGTGAACTACAGTGGTATATGAGACATGTTTTATTTACTGCCAGCCTTCGAAAGTCAGTTGAGTCATCACTTGCTTGATTTGTTATTTTTCTTTCAAACTCATTTCTCATCTGAATTTTTGGTGATTTTTGTTTCTCCATGAATACCATTAGAGAACCATTTATTATTCAGAAGAAAATAATACTTAGTTTGTGTATGACTATATCGTTGATTCACTGAACAATTGATTATTGTCTTGTTTGTCGGGACTCGAGTCCTATTCACATCTTCGATATCTTAACCGCTATGCTACTGCACAAACAAGTGCTCATGAGTTTCTTATTCTTGATAGCACCACGAGCGAAGTATCGGTACATCAACTCCGCGCTCCATATTTTCCACAACTACTGGCAGAGATCTATTCCATGCTTTTTCAGACCGGATAAATTGTCTTATTTGAATTTTCCACCTTCCAAATTGCTAGCCAATTTTGTATGGTTTGCACTTGTGATGTTCCTGAGTCTTCTATATTTCTCACATTGCATATTGTCACCCAATGATACACTACAGTCGTATCAGATTTAGAACCATAATAGTCAATCTTGAACGGGGTTTGCTGTAGTTGATATATGTTGTGATTCAATTATAACATCTCAAGATGGTAGTCACTTATCTTTGATGTATCCGAGCTACTTCAGTCTTGCTTCACGAACTCAACAACTCGCATACCTTGTTTAGAAGTGTTTGAAGACACAAGTTTTATACGGTGAAGCTTGCATAACCATTTGTTATATGATACCTCGACATTTCATCCCATATTTTTCATACAATAACACTTTTGATTAATTCTCTGCATGTCAGTGAACTTCGAAATTAGTATTGAGTCATTGTCCATAATGATTATAGTTATAGAGTATTTATCCTGAAAAACTCTATGTACTATACTATTGGGACTATTATGATCATCCAAGTTTGTTTAGCTATGTGAATGATACTGAAAGCTTGGAAATATGTGGCTTCTAATTCCCCCTTTTCCTACTTGATTTGCAACTTGTCCCATGTTGTGTCAACCCGCCAAAAGTTTTGAAAATGTATTTCTAACTGTCGATAAACTCCGGTTGGTAAGATTAAACACCCAATTGCACAATTTGGAACAGTGAAAGCCATCACTTTTATCATCACTTATTTGCGAGATGTAGGTAACATTTTTTTTTGTTTCCACGCCTCAATCTAATCACTCACAGTCAAAGATTTTGAAAAGTGACTATATTCAATTTTTCATTTGTTGTAGAAATGCCAAGATACCATACTCGATCATATATCGGGACTTAAACAAATTCATTATAGAACTATGAATTTTAGGTTTCGTATTATCCGAGAGTACTACCATTGAGTTTTGTAGCTTCCGATACTGTTTCGAAGACAATTCACAAAAGTGTTTTAATTGAAAATCTTTGCTAACCTTTATTATTTTCTCTCGTGACTGTGTGAATAAAAGACTTCGTCCACAAACAATGTGTGGGAGACCATTATCTTCTTAAGCACTGACTCATGTAACATATTTACTTTTGTTATGCTTTTGTAAGACTTCATGACATTATTTCGCCGAAAATGAGGAACATTTAAGGGGATAGCCGACACCTCGCTTAAATCATCGCTCATGAATATTTTGTCCTTTTAGATTGATGTTTACTATCATTGATGTACAAAGGTGTAGTAACACAACACATAATAACTTCCATTTATCGTTGAACAAACATCATACGTTATACAACTGTCACATAACATCCCACTCGACTCTATCACAAGGGTCCGTCAATCTGCACTAATTCCCAAACCAGTCTGATCCGTGACAAATTAGGTTAGGATTGAGAAACATAAATTCGTTAAATCCAATCCGACCAGTCGTTCCATTAATACTTATTACTATGTTGGTTGTACTACTTTGATCAGTATGATTATTCGAATGTTAGCGTCTACAGTAATGCGATTACATATGATTATTGCACTGAATAATTTTAATATACAAACGACAATATTTCGTAAAGTAACTAAAATTTATACTAAATGACAATTACATAGGAAAGACGGAAGACAAGATAATAAACAAAATAGAAACCAGATAAAATCGTATATCAATACGACTTCTGGCATCGCCGAAAGGATCAAAACCACATTCGTAGGCCTACAGTTTTTCTGTTCGGGAAAGAAATGTTACGGATTAATTTCACTCCATAGTTTCCATACGGGGACTGACCTAGCTAAACACGGCAAACCACTTGGATCACATAAATATTCAATTCAATTAAAATAATGGAAGTGGGATTGTGAGATGTTCCACAAAGCAGAGAAAGCAGAAAAAGGAAGCAAAAGGAGTAGATTGCCATTCCGGCACATACGAAGGGCAATACAGAGATTCCGCGTATAGATATTGCGACCTTGGAGGCGACTCAGACGTTGCCTAGAGTGAGGGCGGCGATATAGGAACAAGTCGTTAAGACACCGTTGGATAAGGGGTCAATCGCACGGTCCTAAAAAACCCTAGTTGTCCAAAGGGTTTCTATATAAACCTCTCGACCTTGTCTGAGGCTACTCCTCTTTAGCTTTCTCATCTTCTCTACGCCGTTTCTTCTTCATCTTGAGAGAGAGCTTCAAAGGTATGGCCTCCGATCCTCTCTCAATCCTTTCCATGCCTTTTCGATTCTTGATCTAGCTTGTTTGGTATGTGTATCTCGTAGTTCTGATTATGTTGTTGTTTGTTCAATCAATTAGCTTTACCGTATGAGAACTAGATCTGTTTCTGTTTCATGCTTTATGCTTTGAATCTGTTCATGGATTATGATCGGCATGTTTAGTTGATTTAGTTGCTAGAATCGTTATTGATTTGTGAAGCTGTTCAAGTTCGATCTGCTTAGCTTATGGACTAGATTTTGACCTAATTCGCTTTGTTAATCTGGATGTTTAAACTAGGTTAATCACCATTTCAGGATGAATTCGGAAAGATTTTGTTTATTTTTGAGCTAAAACCCTAGTTTTCGTCAACCTTAGTTTAATTTTTAAGATTTTGATCGCTATGTACTATTGATATAGCAAGTAGAAGTGTTGTTGAGCTCTTTGAAGCATGTTATATAGGTTTTGTGGTTCAGATCTGAAATTTTGGTGTCAAAACGATGATATTTGACCATGGAGTAGAAGTTCTATTGTACATGCCCGATGTTTAGTTCTATTGATTACTCTGTATCATATATAACTGTTGAGTTGAAGGTTTCATCCGTATGTCCAGCTGTGTTATCTTGTGTAGTTTTTTGAATTTGAGGCTTGCATATACTGCCTTCTGGTCTGTTATGCATTGGTCTATGTTGGCATGTTGGTTGAACTTGATTTGGCATGCTAGGTGTTACATGTGATCTCCATGTAGAATTGTAATACTGTGGAAGCTCAAGACCATATTTGTTCTATCCATATGATCTCCATGTAGAATTTTTGGTATGATAGGGCAGAATATTTACGGAGTATTTGGGACTTATCTTGTTGAAACTTGGTAGTGTCAAATTTACGTGCCTTAATATTCAGAGTTTCTTGGTGTTGTCTTGATTAACCTAGGAAGAATTGTATTCACATGTATTTTTTTTAAATGTAGTGCATGCCTAAATACCCGTTTAGTGATTGAGCTGTCATGTCTTGTGGGATGTTGTATCTATCATTAACGTCTCCATTGGGTTACTTGCTAGTCATGATTTTGCTAGCAGAGCTGCATGTTTGTAATGTGTATATTCTGCAAATTGTTTGTTACTGTGTGAGAAGCTTCTCCTGTTTTATTTATTTTGTTTACTGATCATTAGAACTGGACCCTGATATATTGTTTTTGTAATTGCTTGTTTCACAGTATTCATCATGGGTAAAGAAAAGATTCATATCAGCATTGTGGTCATTGGTCATGTGGACTCCGGAAAGTCCACCACCACCGGTCACTTGATCTACAAGCTTGGAGGTATTGACAAGCGTGTGATCGAGAGATTCGAGAAGGAAGCTGCTGAGATGAACAAACGTTCATTCAAGTACGCATGGGTGTTGGACAAGCTTAAGGCCGAGCGTGAACGTGGTATCACCATTGACATTGCCCTGTGGAAGTTTGAGACCACCAAGTACTACTGCACAGTCATTGATGCTCCCGGTCACAGGGATTTCATCAAGAACATGATCACAGGTACCTCACAGGCTGACTGTGCTGTCCTCATCATTGACTCCACCACTGGAGGTTTTGAAGCTGGTATCTCCAAGGATGGCCAGACCCGTGAGCACGCTCTTCTTGCTTTCACCCTTGGTGTCAAGCAAATGATCTGTTGTTGTAACAAGGTATGAAGAAAGTGAAGAAAATCAATCAATTTGCTATGTTGGTTTTACACCTGTTGTGAAGAGTTAACAGTTGCTAATTTCTTTGTGTTTGGTTTGTTGTTTTTGACAGATGGATGCAACTACCCCCAAGTACTCCAAGGGAAGGTACGAGGAAATCGTGAAGGAGGTGTCTTCATACCTCAAGAAGGTCGGATACAACCCCGACAAAGTCCCATTCGTCCCAATCTCTGGGTTCGAGGGTGACAACATGATTGAGAGGTCGACCAACCTGGACTGGTACAAGGGGCCAACCCTCCTAGACGCTCTTGACAGCATCTCTGAGCCCAAGAGGCCATCAGACAAGCCCCTCCGTCTGCCCCTTCAGGACGTGTACAAGATTGGTGGTATTGGAACTGTGCCAGTGGGACGTGTGGAGACTGGTGTGATCAAGCCTGGTATGCTTGTCACCTTCGGCCCAACTGGTCTGACAACTGAGGTCAAGTCCGTGGAGATGCACCACGAGTCTATGCTTGAAGCCTTGCCTGGTGACAATGTCGGATTCAATGTTAAGAATGTTGCTGTTAAGGACATCAAGAGAGGGTACGTCGCCTCCAACTCCAAGGATGACCCCGCCAAGGAAGCTGCCAGTTTCACCGCCCAGGTCATCATCATGAACCACCCTGGACAGATCGGAAACGGGTACGCCCCAGTGCTGGATTGCCACACCTCCCACATTGCAGTCAAGTTCTCTGAGATTCAGACCAAGATTGACAGGAGGTCTGGTAAGGAGATTGAGAAGGAGCCCAAGTTCTTGAAGAATGGTGATGCCGGTATCATTAAGATGGTTCCGACCAAGCCCATGGTGGTGGAGACTTTCTCTCAGTACCCTCCTCTAGGTCGTTTCGCTGTGAGGGACATGCGTCAGACTGTTGCTGTTGGTGTCATCAAGAGTGTGGAGAAGAAGGACCCAACTGGAGCCAAGATTACCAAGGCTGCCGCCAAGAAGAAGTGAGGATGTGGTTTGAAGTGTCTGCTTTTAGTTTTCTTGTCAAAGTTTAGAGATTATGTTAAACTCTGCTAAGTACTCTGTTGGAATTTTGTTTTGGTGGTCGTTCTGTTTCCTTGTATCGTTTGTCTCTCTTTGAGACAGATGGTTTTGCTGGGGCATTGAGGTTTTTGATCTTGGTGTTCTTGGCTTGCAAGGTTGCAGGATATCCCTTTATTGTTGTTTTATGGATTATGTCTTTAGTATTTTCAGTTTTGAGTGAAAGACTTCGGATTCATATCAATGATGGGTTCTTCTACATTAATATGCTTGTGTTTTTATTTGTTTGCTTACCATGATCATCAGAAGTTAATTGCACTTGTGCAAGTGAAGTACTAATACTTGCAATTTGGATGGTGTTCTTGAAAGAGAAGATGACTGTTTACGCTTCTCTCTAAGTGTTCAAGCTTATGCTATTTGTTTGTTTCATTGATCATCTTCCGTTACAGAAGTTCTGTATTTTCACACCTAAAACTCTCCCATTGTGGTGATTGCTGTGTTGCTTGGCATGTTTCTTGGTAATGGAAGTTTGTCCCTCTTCTGATTTGCAGCGTGAAGTACAAAACGTTTACATCTCACAGGTCTACTCATCTGATTGCAAGATGAAATTTGCATTTTTGATTTTGGAACAGAATTTGCTTTGATATTAGTCCACTCAACAGGCAGTTCTCCCAGACGCATTTTGTGTAGAACTAGAAACCAGTGAGCTGAAAGCCAGAACTTATCTGGGTGGGTTGGCCGTGCATATATCCATTGCAGGAAATTGTGTTTTTTGTACTTCGTAATGCAAAAAAGAATAGGGGCACATTTGTTTTCCTTCTTATGGGTGTTGGTTGGGATGTTTTCTTTTTACGAAATAAAGATCTTCATTAGATAGCTGGCAAATAAAAGACAACCAATCTTGCAGCTGCAAGGGCACAAAACATACAAACCTTACTAGGACCACCAAACAACAGGAGTACCAGACATTCATATAGGGAGGACATGTATTTTCACTACCAAGCCATCGCTGTACGTCAGTACCTGATCCCTCCATGTAGCACTAATCTCCTGTTTTTGAGCTTATGAGTTGTCCAATATCACCATTACCTAACTCAATTTGAGTAGCAAACAACATGTATTGCATTGTTCATGCTTGTGAATCCCTTCCTCGATCTACAAGGCAGAAAAAAGCAGGCTCTAAGAGTCTTATGTATTGGAAATGATAGATCCATCCCACTTTAATCCTATATTATGTCAGACACAAAGTCAACAATATCAATTTCATTACTATTAATCTCAAAACTATCAATTTTTTCTATCTATGCCGAAATACAAACAATGTCCTGGGACATATAATCGACATGAATGCTAACGAAGTGGCATAGCGATGACTTTGGATTTCATTTGGCATTGGAAATGTCATTTCTAAACACATAAATCTCGTCATGGTCAACTCCAACCCGATCTAACCATTCGTGCCCAATTCCATCACAAAACTAATCAAAAGATTTCAAAAGATAGCAGTTGGTATGTTTGCATCTCAACAACCATTTGGTGCAGTAGACAGCAACTCATGTTCTTCTCTTTCTTCTTCTCATTGCTCTATGATTTTAGCACCCCTCCCCTTTCCTTAAACTCCAAGGGATGACTTCTTCAAGCAATCAATTAAAACCCTAAACCCCTTCCCAAAAAATAAACTTAGAAATAATTAAATAAGGACAACTAAGATAGGAGTACTAAGTTCAACTGTAAACATCACCTGTCAGTTGGCTCCCGCCATATTTAAATCATCACCAACAAGAAGAAATAAAAATGTTTGTCAAAGTAGACCCTCCAAAGCACTCAAAAGCTATATAAATCCCCCCCACCCCATTCTTCTCCCTTCCACCAATCCGATTTCACCGGAATAAAAAAAAAAAAAGGAAGAGGTCAGCATTCCGGTGTCCTCTCTTCCCCGGTATCAAACATGGGTTCGATAGAGAGAACGAAGAAAGGTGTCCAATTATACAAAAGAGCCGTCGTCCATTTCTTGCTATGCTTTGTCATGGGCTTCTTCACAGGCTTTGCCCCTTCTTACAAGCCTTCAATCTTCCCTCCCCCAGTTGTTGTATCCCAGAAAACAGCATTTTCCCCACAACCCATTCAAATTATAAGCCCCGCGAATACACAAACACAAACCAACACAACTCTTTTGGATGAAACTCATGAGGCAGAGCCCCAAATGGCCATTGATGATCTGCCAACTGCGAAAAATCCAAAAGAAGATGAAGATGAAGGTGAAGGAGAAGAAGAAGAAGATGATGAATTGGACCCAAGAAGGCTTGTGATTGTTGTCACTCCAACAAGGTTGAAGGACAAGCTGAGAGATGTGAACCTGAGGAGGCTATCAAACACCTTGAGGTTGGTCCCTTCACCATTGCTGTGGATTGTGGTGGAGCAGCAATCTGATGGATCACAGGTATCCGAAATGCTTAGGAAGACGGGGATTATGTACAGGCATTTGGTGTTTAAGGATAATTTTACGGATCCTGAGGTTGAATTGGATCATCAGAGGAACATCGCGCTCAATCACATCGAGCACCACAGGCTTAGTGGGATTGTTCATTTCGCTGGCCTTTCAAACGTTTACGACCTCACCTTCTTCGATGAAATAAGAGATATTGAGTAAGTTCTCTAGCTACATTCCTTTGTAGTGGTTTTTACGTTTCCAAAATTGGTTTTCAAACTTGAGAAAACCTACCTATATAAATTTGTCTAAGCGGCTTGATTCATTTGCAGTCCTTTATTAGATATACAGTAAAAGAACCCATGATAAAATTTATCTGAGCAGATTGACTCGTTTGCAGTCCTGTATTAGGTATACGTTACAATGCAGGCTAGTTAGTGGAAGTTTCATAATTCCTCTATGTTTGGAATCTTGTACTAAACTATGCTCAAAGAGATTTCATTTACAGCTAATTTGTTTGAGACCCACTACCAAATATGAAATTGTCACTCACCTAATGTGTATTAGGTTGTGTTTTCTTTAACATTTCTTAATTTTATGAAGCTTCTGGTTATGTCACCAACCTCCAATTAGTTTAAGGTCTATTTGTGGGGGTAAAAGACACTTTAGCCCATCAAGTTTGATACAAATCCACTTCAAACCCTTTCGCTTTGAGAAATTTCATCATTCTAGTGTGTCAAACTTCAAGACACTTACACCCCCTAATTCTGACGCCATCCCGGGGTTGAGGGTCGGTCGCTAACAATAATATTTGTGACCAATTTGCATTACAGTATGGAATGACCATTGAAGTTTTAAATCCCCCACATGATGTATTAAATAATTAATTAATTGATTTTATAACAGTAATACCACTGAAACTCTATTATTATCACAACAACATGTGGTATTACTGTTATACAACTAATAAACAGACTTGGTTGAGTTGTAAGTTATACATCCAAATGGGGTCTTAGATCGTCATTCCATACTCTAAAATGGAAGCTTTGTCCCATAAGCCACTCTCAGTGTCGGAACCCGCCCCCTTGACTAACGGCGCTAGAATCACATGTTGTAAGTGACTTAAGTGTCCCAGAGTTTAACGCACTGAAAGAGTGAAAGTGTCATTGCCCGAACTGAAACGCCTTTTAAATTTGATTGTTTCTGATGGCGGAGAAAAACTTTCAGGGTGTTTGGGACATGGCCAATGGCAATGCTATCAGCAAACAGGAAGAGGGTGGTGATAGAAGGACCCGTTTGCGATTCGACGGAAGTTGTTGGGTGGCATTTGAGAAAGATGAATAACCTGACAGACGCAAAGTCACCTGTTCATATTTCAAGCTTTGCCTTCAATAGTTCAATCCTTTGGGACCCTGAAAGATGGGGCAGACCTTCTTCATCTGCCCAAGAGAACACTCAGGTACTACTACTACTGCATTGCATATTAGTAGCTTTGTTTCTGCAGGATTTTTCCAGTCGACTTTTTTCACTCTTCACAGAATCACTTTGACCTGGAGATTTGATTAGTAAAACGATGCAAGAATATGATAATCTTATTATGGTGTTGTACACTACGAAAAAATTACCGAAAAACTGCACTGTTTTACTATCCAAATCACCGGATCAAAGTGACATGAATACAATTGAAAAAGTCAAACTGAGAAGATCCTGAAACAGAGGTAGTATCCAATCTTCACTCTTATTTTTAGTTTTCACGGGTGGTAAAATCACGAAGAGACTTTCACCAAGCCTATTTGTTGGACAAATCTGAAGAATGCAATTCATGGAGAAAAATAATTAAAGTTTAATTCAGAACTGTTGATTGTTTAATGATGAATACTAAATAAAATAAAATAATAATGGTTGCTTATATCTAGACCTATTGCTGGAGCAACAACTCAAAAGTTATCGGAGTAGAATTGAAGGCATGAACAACTTTAGTCCAAAAAACATCTTGCTGTTGCAGATGCTCTCAGCGTCGGTAGATTGGTAAAATTACTTTGATACAGAAAACCCATTAGTGAGCTTAAAACATAAAAATGCCATAGGGTTAGAAGGTTGTCTACATGGAAGTATCCAAGGGAGTTGGTTGATGTGAAACACTACCAAACTTGGCCTACAACTACTACTACCATTTTACTTTGTTGCTTTGTGTTATTTTCACACAATTGGAAAGTCACGAGTCATTTTCAGATTGCGTGATTACAATATATATAGCATACAAAACATGCAGGAGAGATTTAGTTTAGCTTTCACTTCAAGTTCTTTAACATAAGCTGTTACAAAGTCAATTCATGATGATTAATCATAAACTATTGATTATGACATAGGAACAACAACAAATGTGTGTTAAGATGGTTTTATAATCTAGTTTTTTTGTGTCTACAGAACGCGATAAAATTTGTGAAGAACGAGATTCTTGAAGAGGAGACAAAATTGATAGGAATACCGGAAGAGGGTTGCTCCAAGATCATGGTATGGGATGTTTATATTCCAACCGGAGGAATTCCAACATCAAACAATAATACCAATGATGTCCCGGTTACTATTTCAGAAGTTAGCGATAGCTAGTTTTGAGAATTTGATTTTTTTTTAGCAAAATGCTATTTGCAAGATAGTGAAATCGGTGAGGATATATAAGACAATATTTCTTGTGTTTAGGAGATCACTTTTGTCGTTACCCCTAATGTAATTTTTACCAGAGGGTGCAACACAGCATTTGTAACGGCCATTATGAAATTGAATTCTTTCATTTCCTTCACGCTAGCTGCTGCAAAGCAAAACGGAAAGAAAAATCACATTTCATTGACAATTACGGAAATAAGCGTTTTTTGTCACTTAACATTACCTTTTGCCATCAAGGTATTTGGGATTTGTATTCTCGAACTTGTTTCAGATGAAATATGGGATGCTGCAAAAAGAATATGCACATTATGAAGTGCACGTTCTTATCTGAAACTTCGATACATAAGGTAAAATAGTTTAAAATGAAAAATATGAATGCCGTCTCTCTTCTATGGGGTTTCTGCATATAGCTTGCAAGGCGAGATTGCCCTACTTGGATCCGTTCATTTAACACAAAGAGCCAAAGGTATGTTCTTTTAACTTAGCCTCTTAAGTTATGTCCGAAAAGACTTGAGCGTATTTGTCCATTTGCAATCCTATCATTGGAAATAGATAGACTGTTGGTAATCTGAGTTCAAAATAGAGATTTTGCGGGAAATAACCCGGATCCCGCTTGGGCATGACCGGATCCGGCTCCTAACAACCCAGAACCGGATATTGGTTAATGTCAACCGGGACCAGCTTGTGTTCATGCCCAATTCGCTTTCTTTAGAGCCGGACCCGATTTGTATCGACCGGCAGTGGCAGAGCCACAGAGCTGAAACAGCCGGGGCAAATAAAAAACCTTGCACTTTTCTGCAGGTACTAGTGATAACATTTGAACTCAGCCAGGGAATATATGTATTTGTTAAGTAATATTTTTAGATAAAAATCATAATAATAAGAGTAAAAGTGAGATTTTGAAAAACACTTGTGCCGGCACTGTTAACCGGCCTTGTGGAACATGTTACGGTTGTTTTAACTTTATTTATAAAAGAGTCATATTTAAATATCACCTCGATCCGATTTTTAACTCTACATGAATCCAACACTCAAATAAAAAATAATTGAATAATCTATCTCATCCTAATATGTTGAATTAATGTAAACTATAATCACATTAATTCACCTTATCCAAACACCACCACTGTTTGTTTGGAGTCCTGCATTAACTTTACCATATAAAGCCAGGAAGTACCTAATGTGGGCTCAACTAGGGACCTGCTCCACTAATTGATATAGTTGGGAATTAAAATCATTGTTTGCTCTTGTACTACTAGTTCAAAATCATCCCAATAACACATATGTTACGGTTAAGTACTTGTGCAGCCGCGAATATTTTAATTTTTAACCATGTAACACAGTCGTAGAGCTATGAATTACTTGATTTGTTTCTCTTTATTCTTCTCAGTTGATTTAAGGGAGGTCATTTTGATCCTGTGATTTGGTCAAATTCTCGCTTCGTTTTGCTAACCAAATTATCGGATCAAAGTGAATCGATGAATAGTGCACTGAAAAGATTCGTAAGAACAGAGGTAGTATTGGATAATGGATAACTTCTCTGTAGCTTGTTTGGGATGGATGAAGCTTCTTGATGGGGATTGGGAATTGGGTTGTATGCCAAATTCCCAATGATTCATCAGAGTTTAAACCTAACTGTGTCCTTTAATAAATGGAATTTGGTTAAACTTTGCAAATCTGTTAGGGAGCAGATTACTTCATATTCTCAATTTGTCCCCTGAAAAAGACAAAAGGTTTCTTGGTGCTCTCCCTTGGTACTTTGTATCAATTTGAGTGCTTATTGGGAAATAATATTCTCCTAACTTCTGTAGTTTTCAGTAGAAAGTCTAAGTTAAGTGCATAAGTGTTGGAGGCGAGAGATTGTCGGCGCTCTAGAAGACTTTTGTTAAATTATTTTAAAGCTTTATCATCTTTTCTTTCTGACTAGATGAACATTGTTTTAAATCATATTTGAGTTTAAATATATTAGAGACAAATACGTCATTTCTTCTACAATATGTTTTAAATATACAATTTGGGCTATCATTTTTACAAAGAAGGATGACTGTTGAAAGTTACTAGGACATCTCATACAACATGCGTGTGAAATTGTTATTTGCAAACTGCAAAAACTAGAAATACTGACATTTTTTCAACCTTCTACAAGTTATGGCCTTGAGTACCTCATAAATGACAGTTTGAGAATGACTTTTGGTGATCTATTCCAAGTTTCTGAGAATTGGTGAAAATCTTTCGTGCCTTCTTTATTGATTAGTGACTCTTAAATATGTAATTTACAACACTAATTACAAATTGGTCCTAAACTAATTACAAGACCATACAAGGATTTGCGCAACCGGCAAACGAAGTCAGGATGGCGTGTGTCGCGGTAGCCAGGGGGCTGATGCATGTAGACCGTCTCAAAGAGATCACCATGTAGAAAAGCGTTCTTGACATCCAGCTGACGGATAGGCCAAGAGCGCGTGACGGCGATGCTGAGAACTGTACGGATGGTAGTCGGTTTGACAACCGAGCTGAAAGTCTCCTCACAATCGATCCCAACCATCTGGGACTACCCATTGGCTACCAATCGCGCCTTATAACGCTGCAGACTGCCATCAGCGCGAAACTTGTGGCGAAAGAGCCACATAGATCGCAGAACATTAGCCCCTCCCGGGCGAGGAACCAGATCCCACGTGTGGTTCCGAACCATAGCTCCAAACTCATCATCCATGGCCGCTTTCCAGTGAGGATCTGACAAGGCGAGGATGGGCGATTTGGGAAGGGGTGAGATGGGGTCTGGTGGCTGGACAGCTAAAGTGAGACGGGTGACTGGTTTGACAATGCCATGCATGGATCGGGTGGTCATATGAGGAGAGGCAGGAGGAGGAGAAGTAGCCACTGGGCGTGGTGTGGGTGACTCAGGAGGGTCAGGCAACACAGGCACAGTAGGAGGGCGAGTGGACACAGACCGACGGACGTAGTGCTGAGGAAAAGGTTCCACCAGAGTCCGGGAGGGGGTAGGCTGTGTAGGGGTAGGTGCCACGGGAGGTGTGAGTGGGGATGTGGTTTCCCTAGGAGGTGTGGGCGAGGGTGCGGATGCCACAGGGTGGAGAGCACGATGAGTGAAGAGGGGAGACAGAATACTATCATCGGGATCAGACGTCATGTGAACAGAGGGAGACATTGACCCAGGAGAGGAGAAAGGGAACACCGTCTCATCAAAAATGACGTGACGGGAAGTGTGAACACGACCAGTGCTCAAGTCGAGACACCTGTACCCACGATGGTTAAGAGGGTAGCCCAAAAAAACACATCGAACAGAGCGGGGTGCAAGCTTGTGAGGTGAGGTGGCAGAGAGGTTCGGGTAACACAAGCATCCGAACGTGCGAAGATGCGCATATGAGGGTGAGCGATGATAGAGGGCAACAGTAGGGATAACGTTGCCAAGGACTTTGGTGGGAAGAATATTATGGAGGTAGACAGCAATGAGAAGAGACTCAACCTAGAAAGAGGCTGATAGAGTCTAGGAGAGCACGCATAATGTCATTGATTCGACGAATCATGCGTTCAGCTTTGCCATTTTGAGATGACGTCTGAGGACACGCAAACCGAAAGACTAGTCCATGATCAATGGCGTGAGAGTGAAAGGAGCCATTATCAAATTCTCCACCAAGGTCACATTGGAAACTCTTGATGGGTCGCTGAAACTGGGTTTGGACAAAGATAGTGAATTGCTTGAATTTCAATATTGCTTCGCTTTTCTGTTTTAGTGGAAAAACCCAGAGAAAATGTGTGTAATCATCTAAGAGTAGCAAGTAGTATTTATAGTGCGATTTGCTTAAAACCGGAGATGTCCATAAATCACTGTGAACAATGTCAAACGGACTAATAGTGGAAGAAGTAGAAGCTAAGAAAGGTAAACGCACATGTTTACTAATCTGACAAGCATGACAAATAGTGTCTGATTTATTCCTACTACAAGCTAAGAACTGACTACTACGAAGCAAATCTAAGACTGGAAGCCCGGGGTGACCGAGGCGGTTGTGCCAAACTGAAGCAGGAAGAGCAGCTAACGAGACAGCGGACGAGTGTGGTGGGCCAGGCTGGAATGGATAAAGATCACCGGAACTGTTGCTCCTCTGTAAAAGAGCTCCCGAACGTAGGTCCTTCACAGAAAAACCAAAAGGGTCAAACTCAATAGAAACCTGATTGTCAGTGGTAAATTGACGAACAGATACTAGGTTTTTGATAACATTTGGCGTGAGTAAGACATTTCTAAGGTGAAGGGAACGGGTGTTGGTGGTAAGGGTGTGATTGCCATATCCTTTCACTGGAATGATAGATCCATTTCCCACAAGTATGTTAGGAAATTGACAAGATGATGAGAGAGAAGAGAGGATACCTGACTGCGGAGTGAGGTGAGCTGATGCACCGGAATCCATATACCAAGTCTGATACGGGACGCTGAGTGTCATGCCAGAAAGCTGAGAACCCAAATCTGTAGCAGTCGGATGGCCAGAAGGAGCAGTGAGGGCCTGATGACGTGCATCCGGTGGTGGACCGAGAAGGCCAGCATGACTAGGCCGTGGAGTACTCCAGCCCGTAGTCGGATAAGGGCAGGGAGGCACGGGTCCTGTGGGACAGGGCACCAAACCCAGGAGCCTTGGGAGCCCGAGGGTGCAGCAGGGGGTGTCGGAGCAGCAGGTTGACCACCTCCTGTCCCAGATCGGCGACGTCCGTTCCTGCCATTCCCATTGCGTCGCTGTCCGCCGCCATGGTTCCCATGCCCGCCACTAGAGTAGCTGCCGGGCTGAGGAGAGGGGGCATTCGGCTGTCGGTTCGAAGGAGTCGAAACCAACACCTGATGCAGGCTAGGATGGACCGGCTCCTGTCGAGCAAGAAGACGCTCGTGTAGCCGGATCATGGAAACGGCTGAGAGATACTCCAGAGTTGGACGAGTCTGCTGGATGATCATAGCAACACCGGTATATGCAGGAGAGAGACCATTGGTGAGCTGGATAACCAACCGCTGGTTCGAAACAGAAGTGCCGACATTCCCAATACGATCCGCCAAGTTCTTCAGCCTGGTGCAGTAGTCGTCGAGAGACGAGCAGTGGTCCATGCGCAGATTGACAAATTCCAATTCCAGTTCTGCTGGCCGAGAGCCCTGATTGTCGTGAAAGAGGTTCTCCAACTTCAACCACGCTTGTCTAGCAGTCTGGCCCCGAGTAAGGATAGCGAGTGCCAAGTCATCACTAATCGTTTTGTAAATCAAGGACAGAATTACCGAATCAATAGAGCTCCAGTGGGGATCACTATCAGCCGGTGGCGGGTCTTTGTCGAGATGATCCGAAACGCCAAAAGAGTGCGTTTGGATGCGGAAAAACGTAGCCCAGTGATCATACTGGACTTTGTCATTGTCCAGGGTGAAACGAACACGCTTCTAAATGTTGTTAACAAGGAAGACGGGGTGGAGGGGCTCCTTGGTATTGCCGGAAGAGGCTGTGTCGGTGGTGAAAGACATGGCGTTTAGAAATCGAAGGGTTTTTCGAGATTACAGATTCAGGGGATCGACGAACTTTTGAATTGGATTGATGATGTGGGTGTGGGTCTCTTCTGTCCTCTGCCGACGAAACAAGCGAGTAGAGGGAGGGAGAGCAATTCATTCTCGATTGGGTATGGGAATCTTTTCGAGTTTCGCAGGATTCAAGAGACCAATCAATTGATTATTACCCTCCTCTGTTCGGTCTCTCGCTCTCTAGGTTTCTTCTGGGAAGAGAGGAAAATAACACAGATGGGTGGCTGCTGCTGTAGCCAAGCCGTGGAAGCCCTAGAGCCGAGCCGAAATCACTACAGAAGCCGAGCTGGAGGTGCAGAACATGGAAGCCAAGCCGGAACGTGCTGGAGCCGAGCTGACGAAAGAGAACGCGGAAGCCAAAAACGCGTGGAGCCGAGCAGAAGCCAAAACCCGTGGAGCCGAGCCGATTGCAGGAAGCCGACCGCGTGGATCTGAGCGCGCGTGGATCGGCTAGACGAAAGCTGCAAAACGCGTGAGGGCGCGTTTTCGCCGGAAGTTGCAGAGGGAAGGAGGCTGGGGTACTCGTCCGATGCAGTGTGTGATAGAGGAGGAGGTCGCCGGTGATAGAGGCGACCGGAGAACGACCAGAAAGACGACAGACGCTGCAAAGACGAGGCCGGAGGAGCTGAGGTCGTCGGAGATGGAGGACGACGAAAGCTGTGGTGGCGTGAGGCCGGTGACGGAAAAAGAAAAACAGAGACCTACGAAGGCTCTGATACCATGAGAGTTGGTGAAAATCTTTCGTGCCTTCTTTATTGATTAGTGACCTTTAAATATGTAATTTACAACACTAATTATAAATTAGTCCTAAACTAATTACAAATTAGTCCTACTACTATTAGTTTTCTCGTGTTTTCCTTTTCATTGAATGAGTGACATCCAGTCTTAGCTTCTCATTCTAAGTTTGGAGAAATTATTTTAGCTCAAAAATCATGTAGCAAACATGGTGTATGTGAAATTGTTATATACCCACACCAACAATCAACAATAATTTATTTCGTTGTCCATACTTTAACTAACATTTCACCCAAATAAACCTGTTCAGGCCGGAAAAATTAGTGTCCATATAATTCAAAATACCATAATAGGCTCGTTTAGAAACCGATCAAGAGGGTTTCAAATTCAAGCTTTTGAGTTGAGACTCCAAATCTCGGGTCTTGTCTTCCCAACAGCCATTCAAGACTATGACTATTGGTTCAATTAAAAACCGAGACTGGAAGTCTTGGTTCTAAGTGCTCTAACAGCCCCAACTATCCGGAGTGTGTAGTTCACATTCCATCTCCTAGGATTCAAGTTTAGAAGTCGAAATAGATAACCAACTTACTAATTTTCCTACAAAGTAAAATTAATATTTGGACGCTAAGTTTTTAATAGGTTGCTGGGAAGATAAAGCCGAGACTTGGAGTTTAGTCTTCAAAATTTGAGACCTATGCGCCAAATCTCCGTTTTTGGCGAGCCCATTTCAGCATTATGTTCCACCTGGAGATTGTATTTGTGTTTGTAGACCCTGACATACTTTGTCTTGACTCATTTCTTCTCTTGTGTTTATGTTCACTAAGTCGTATTTTATGTCTCTACCTAAATTTATTTTAATCTCACCGTCTACAACTTACTGTTTGAACTGCATCACTACTCCAGGCGCATCTGACACCCAATGACATACACAACCAAACTAACTTCAAAATAAATCATTCTCACATAATCTTCCATAGTAGCAACATATGAATTCTTTTTATCTTTCAATTTCTGACTTTTAGGTGTTGACCAGAAGCATAGCAAATTAGCAAGCATGTGTTGAATTGTTAAGGTTCGCTGGATTAAGGAATAGAAGGTGTTGTTGACTGGTTGTTAACAAGTTATTAATAACACTAATCAAAATAAAAAATAAGAAAATCCAACAAAAAGCATCAAATCAAATTTTCTCCCAAACACACCTCACAAAAGAACTGTAACAGAGGTGTTACTGATTATTAACATGGGACCCACTTTGGCCTACCCATAGCCAAGCCACAACCAGCTGTTACTCTTCATCTTCTTGATCAGTTGAAACCTTCTTGGCAAGATCTGTTTTTTCCCCTTCTCTCTCACTATAAACCCATCCAAGTTCTCATCTTTTTTATTTTCCAGATCACACAGAAGAAGAAGAAGCTGCTTCCACAGATCTGTAAGCTTAAAGGTAAAATCTTTACATTTCTTGCTCTCACCAAACATGGAAGTAGATATTCCCCTATACTTGCGTTTGAATCCATCCTTGAAAGTGATTTCTTGATTTTTCTTGAAGTTCTTGCAATGTTTATGTATCTGGGTATTTGCCTAATTTTCATGGAAGCTCTCAATCAGTCTTCTTAAACTCCATTAATCTTGTGTTTGGTGGGTTGGAAAGTGATGGATAGGGATGGATAAAACTTTAGTGGAAGCTTCAATTGTAAGATATCAAGGGACTAGTTTTATAGTATCACTTCTTGAGATGTGTTTTAGAATACCAGATTGAGAAACATTTTTATTGAAATTTCCAAATTTTTCTTAATAGTTTCATGAGCAATGTAGATTCATATATATGCACAGAAGTCCTATATCATAAATCTGAAAATTTTCTTCTGTAAAACTATAGAAGGAGAATTTGAGAAGTGGTACATATATAGATGGGGCGAAAAGGGAAGTGGTTTTCTTCAGTAAAGAAGGCAATAAGCCCAGATTCTGAGGAGAAGAAATCGAAGAAGGCGAAGAAGAAGTGGTTTGGGAAGGAGAAATCTCCTGTTCCTGATTCACCCCCTCCAGCTTCAGAGATTGTCACAGTGTTGCAATCTCTTCCTCAACAAGAACCTGTGGAATTGAGAGAACCTGAGAGTGAACAAACTAAACATGCTTATTCTGCTCCAGAAGCAAGTGATGAAGTGGCTGAGGTTGATGTTGTAGCTTCTCAGGAAGTTGAAGAGGTTGTTCCGCCTCCTGTCTTGAGTCGGTTCGCCGGCAAATCAGTGGAGGAAGTGGCGGCAATCAGAATCCAGACAACATTCCGCGGATATCTGGTACATATTTACCCTACTTTTATCTTGCATCTGTGTATTCTATCCTCTATATAGTAACCATTGCAAGTTTGGAGCAGCCGCCGCCGACAGTGAGGCCACCTAGTTTTTGTTGTTGTTTTCTTGAATTCCTTTCTGTTGTTTGGTCAGTTTTAACATGAATAGGTACCATTTAGGATTCTAGTTCCTCACTCGACGACTCCAAAGTTATCACCTGCTTCTCTACCCTATTTGGGAGCTGAAAGCCTGAAACTAAGCTCAATAAATTGACCAAACAACAGAGAGGATTTCAAGAATCCAAAATGGTATCTTTTGAGCCGTCGAGTGAGGAACTAGAATCCAAATTGGTTCCAATTCTTGTTAAAATTTTCAGCTCCCAAAATGGTTCCTATAATCCTATTCATGTTAAATTTTTCAGCATGTGTTTTGGTTGTTTTGGGGGTTTGTTTCCTTTTTTTGACTTGTTTTTTTAAGGAAAACGGAACTGAAAACCTTATTTGCTAACGGGTTCATTGTTTTCAGGCAAGAAGGGCACTGAGGGCGTTGAGAGGGCTTGTGAGGCTAAAGTCATTGGTGGAAGGGCCTCCTGTGAAGCGCCAATCCGCAAGTGCCTTGAAATGTATGCAGGCTCTGGCCCGCGTGCAATCTCAGATCCAGTCCAGAAGGACGAGGATGTTGGAGGAGAATCAAGCACTTCAGAGACAGCTCCTGCAGGAACGCGCCAAGGAACTTGCCAATGTAGAGGTCAGCTTTTTGCTAAAAATTACTCTTCCGAATTCTTTGGCAGTCTTTGTGATGTGATGTGATGTGGCAAGTAGCTATTTGTTTCTTTAGTTGCTTTGCGTAGGATCAAATGGGGCAAGTGGACTAACCAGCATGAATTTATCGAACTTGGTTGATGTAGCTTTTGTTGATTTGGTCTCATACAACGTGTGCGTTGCATATTATTTGGCCATTATGATGGTTTCAAAGCATTTTATTTATGTGGTGATGAAAAGACCTTCAACTATAGATGACTTAAGAGTCTGTTTGGTAATGCTTTTGCTTACTAGAACGCTGCTTTTTGATGCCAAAAAGTTGTTGATGTGTTTGGTAAATTGTTATTTCTCTGCTTTCTAGGCAAATGCTTTCCCACTGCAGTTTTTGAGGAGCTGGGGAGGGTTGTCTTTTGGGACCTGCTTTTTGATAATTTTATTAACGACTTATTTATCCATGTCATAATAATATATTCAAAACTTGCAATAAAACTCGACCATGTCTGATATTGTCGTTTTGATACTTGCAACAATTCTAAAGCAATAATTAGCAAACACAAAATGCAAAAAACAGTTTTCTACAACAGCTTTCTAACAGCACTTCCCGCACAACTGCCTTCTAAAACGCCACAACATTCCCAAACCGCCACTTAGAATCAGAAGACATAGGCGTCTGGAGTTTTGGTGCGTCAACTTTCTTTTTGTGTATGTTCACTGCGAAACAAGTTTTATACATTCATCTAAGAAAATAAAAATGGAATTGTCCTTGTCCAGATGGGTGATAACTGGAATGACACTCTGCAATCGAAGGAACAAATCGAAGCTAGCTTACTGAGCAAGTACGAGGCAGCCATGAGAAGAGAGAGGGCTATGGCTTATTCATTCTCTCACCAGGTAAAAATTTTCACGCATCTTTTTCTATACGAATATGCTTGGATCGTGTCTTTTCACACTTCAAATAACTATTTAAGGCCAATTTAGCACGCCCAACCGTGTTTTTGCTCTCACGTAGTAACTTGTAAACAAGTTTTATCACCACGCTTCGTCCACCCCAACGACATAACTGTATGATTCCATGAAAGTGAAAACATGATAAAGATTTCAAAATGGTCAACCCAATCAAACTTATACTTACATGTCTTTGTTTCGAAACAAAATTTGCCAACTGTAAGCACGGGCGGATGGGGATGTATATGGAGACGAGTGGGGGCTGTCAAGTTTTGAATTTTACAATTTCACCCGATATTGTTAATTATATTAGCCCCCACTCAAGTTTTGATATTTACAATGTTTACTCTACATTTTGTTAATTTAATTACAATAGCCCCCACTCGTGTTACATATTCGCCTCAGCAATCTATTAATATCATAATTTTAACCCTAAAATACTTGAATGTTTACCGAAAGACCAGTCATTAAACTTGAAACTTTTTCTAGCCCCCACTGTGCCGAATTTCCGGATCCGCCCCTGACTGTAAGAACCCAAGTCTCTATTGCACTAACCCCAAATTTCAAATATGCAGCAAAGCTGGAAGAAGGCAGCAAGACCTTCGAGTCAAATGTTCATGGACCCAAATAACCCTCAATGGGGCTGGAGTTGGTTAGAAAGGTGGTCTGCTGCGCATTCATTGAGTACGGAGAAAGCACTCAACAGCGACCAGTCTCTTACAAAGACCTCCAACGTAAGCCTAGCCGGAGGAGAAATCACCAAGGCCTATGTCAAACATCAACTCAATTCCGAAGTATCATCATCTCCAAAAGTTAGCAAGACTAATAAGCCTAGTATTCGTACTTCTAACCCCAATTCCCCAAGAACTGTACCACCAAAGGCTGCTGCATCTCCAACTGTAGCTAGGAAACTGAAGCAAGCTAGCCCACGGTTGAGTGCGGTGAACCCAGATGATGACGCGAAGAGCACGTTCAGCGTGCAGTCGGAGAGCAACCGGAGGCACAGCATTGGGGGGTCTACGGCGAGGGACGACGAGAGTCTTGCCAGCTCAGCGGCGGTTCCAAGTTACATGGCACCGACACGGTCGGCGAAAGCTAGGTTAAGGATGCAGAGTCCATTGGGAGTCGAGAATGGAACACCGGAGAAGGAGTCACCGGTGGTCGCAAAGAAGCGGCTTTCTTTTCCGCCTTCGCCGGCGAGGCCGAGGCGGCATTCTGGGCCACCTAAGGTGGATATTAGCCCCATTGCAGCATAAAATTGAGGATTTGAGGAGGTTTGAAGTTACTTCTTTGAAGCATGGAACAAAATAAGTAAAAGCTTCAGAGATTAAGAAAGGGAAAGAAAAAAAATTACTTCAACACATGTTGAGAGCACTTGTATTTTATTTATTGCATTGGGTTTGGAGGGTGCAAATCAGTATTGGGTTCCTTCTATGGGATTGCTTCTTGTTGTTTGTTGTTTTTTCTTATATTCTTTACACTTTGTCATTGGTAAGATTTGTGAATTATATTGTAGAGAAGTTATCTAAAGAATGAATGTGATTCTGTTTGTGTTGGGTGCAAATTTGCCTAGTTCTTTTCCTTTGATTTCTTCTGAACCACCCTCAATTTGTCAAGGCAAGTTATTTGTTTTCTCTTAACGATGCGATTCTTATTCAAATTTCTGTAATTCTCCTAAATATATCTATAATTTCTTTCTTCTGTGACCAAATTGTAGTTAGATGTGTTACAGGAGTGTTTCACTCACTGCACTAGTTTTCCATTTTTTGGGTTACTTGTGTAATTGATTGCAGAATTTAGTTAGTAGGGAGGAGATTGCAAACAAGGTTATGAGAATTAGGGGTAAAATCGTATTAAACACAATATATTTTGCTTCTCAGTCCTGGTAGTTTCAATGGCAGCCACTCAAGCCCCAACTTTTACTTCTTTGAGACTTCTTTTTCTTCCCCTATCATGAATCAAACCAATTTAGCTCGATCAACTCGGCCACAATCTCAACCGATGTTACCAGTTAAGTATCTTCACAGTAGTATCTTCAACAACTTGATATTTACGTGTCACAGTTTGTCATTTAAAATTTAAGTTGAACCTCAACCCTGAGGGTCCCTCACTTAGCTTTCTGTAAACAATGAAAAAAGTGCATTTCAATTATTTGTTTTTCAATCGATCAGAGTGCCTGAGTTGCCAACTGATCAGCATGAAAGGAGTCCGCGCCTAAATTTTCAGTTTTCACCGATAACTTGATTCGATCTCCCACACTCCAATTGCCAGCGGCTTGACGTGACGGCCACCCATTCTTTATAGGATTAGATTGTAAAATAGGGGATACTATAGGGGGTATAAACGAAACTAACCCTAAATTATTTGCTTTTTAGTCCTCGTAGTCTTTTTATTTGGTCAAGTGGTCTGAAACTTGAACCTTCTTCTTTAATTTCAGGAGGCAGCAACAAAAGCCCTAATCTGAGTGCAAGGCGTCGTCGTCGGCGAATAAAAATCGGACCTTTGACGGGAGAGAGGTTAAAAGGTGTCGCCTTTGTTCGACAAGAATGGTGAGTTCTTGATTTTGCATGCCCATGTCTGTTCTTGAATTTCTTTGCAATAGCCTAATGTTAGGGCTTGTTTGTTTGTTTGTTTTCATGTTTGCTTATGATATTCAGTGTTTAATTGAATATGTTCATGTAATGTTCTTTCTTGTTCCCTTTATGTTGGGATTGGCGAATCAATATTGCAAAGTGAAATTTTGAAGGAAGGGGAAAGATTTATTGATTGAAGAAGAAGATGACAAATTTACTAATTCCTCCTTGTAATTTGGCAATAGTGTATATAGTAAGATGCAGTGATCATCAGAATTGGAACTTCTCCATTCTGTTTTGTTGTATTGATACAGTTTAGAAATTTTGAATATTTTTCTTTTTCGAATTTTCTATACCAATATGGAAATTTTATTATCGGTGTAAATCTAGGGATGCTGCTTCACATTGTGGGGGAACTCACACTGCACTACGCACTAGTTGGTGGTTTTAAAAGGGGAAAGGTTCATCTTTTCAAACAGAGAAGAATTTAGACGGAAAACTGGATTTTAAATCAAGAACATAATGGTATGAGTTATGTAGTTGTGTTTAAAGGGTGGTAAAAAGAGGTGTTAGGTGAATCTGAGAGAAACCGTCAACCATCAGAAAAAAAAAATGTTGTAGTGAAATAATGATTTTGAAGAAGTATTAGGAGCTAGAAACGAAAAAGGTAATGGGCTGGGGATGGCAAACTGTGTAATATGGTAGCAAAAGAGTGTCTTGCATGAATCTACGGGAAACAGAAAGAGGGGATTGGAAAAATCATGGTGGTGGAATGAAATTATTCGTTACTGAAGACCTATGTTTGTAGTAATAATGAAACTTAGAAGGATGTAAAACTAAAGTTCAAACCAGTTTAACAGATATGAATCCAGAACATGAGTTTAAGTTGAAATTTATAAAAACTGAACTTCAAAGAATGGAGAAAAAGGCACGTGGAAAATTTCGTAGAGACACAGGGAAAGGAGTTGAACTCTGTGTAGTGTTATAGAGGATTAAATTTCAACCTGATATGTAGTTATAAGCGGAATACCTGAAGGACAGACCGAGATGGCGAGATGTCACTTAAAGGAAGTTTGTAATTAAAATAATTGCGGAACTTGCATTGAGGAGAAATTTAAACATTCATAATGTTTCAATTCGTAAACTTACTCGTAGCATTGTTGAAGCAGAAGTAGAAGATGACTTGAAAATGATGAAGTTGGAGATTTGAACAGATTCCTATTGAATCCTGGAAGTTAGGGGTAGCGGGGCTGATTGGTTAACTACATATAAATCCACGTAGGGAACCTGTATCTTGTGTATTTAATGGACATCGCAAGTACCTCAAATATGAACAATAGTAAATCAACTTTGTTGCTCTGAGACTTCACTACCATTTAATTGAAGGACCTCATAGGCATAAGAGAATGCTTTTACAAACAATGAGTTACCTTCGAGGGGCTACACGGCTGAGATCTCAAGTTTGATTTGGTAGGGTCAAGTTTCGATCTTTGTTTGATTTTGGTAGAGACAGAATGCATTGGCACAGGGAGAAAGACGTACAGTGCGGTAATCCTGTAGGGTTGAAAAGAAAGAACAGATCGAGTACTATATTTTCTTACAACAACCTGGATTCCCAGTAGAGTTTAAATGCTTAATCATGGTCTGATTTTAATGCTAAAGGAGTTATATGTCTTCATTTCCTTGCATTTGAGCTGTGGTTCTATGCTAATCTGAATGATCTACTTTGGTTCTTAAGCAATGCTTATTTCTTAGTATTGTGGTTACACAGTAGGAAACTGGCTGTGCACGAACGTATAAATGGGTTAGCCGGGGAGCCCGTTCTTCCTCATGTGGGTGGGAGCAAAACGAGGGCGTCTGTGGCATCGATGATTCTGAGACTGCCAGTGATATTGAAAATGATTCTACTATGTTTGCATTTACATGTATATAGAAAAGAACGAAGACAGCATGCACATTAAGCTAATGGAAATTGTAGATTGCGAAAATCATAATCTGAACTCGTGTTTGAAAGAATCCACTCTCTGCCCATCACTGGTGTATATGGTTTCATCCTTGTCTATCAATGATAGGAGGAACTTACACGCAAGTAAACAATACGCATGTCTTGATATTATATGTTAAACAATAGTATCATTTGTGTCTTGAATACCGACACGGTAGACCAAATAAATAAAAAAATTGTGGGGGAGAACATTATGGCGTTAAACAATAAGAGTCTGATGACATAAATGATTAATGTTGTTTCGGGAGTTGCTTAATACGCAGTCAAGACTTGAGGTTTTGTGGTGGAAGGGGAAGAAAGGAGTAGGGTAGAAGACTTGGTCTGTGAAAGGTTTTGTACTTTTTCGTCGTTTGTCTCTGATGTTTCCAGGTGACAGCACTGGATGTCTGCTTGCCCTTATCATAACTAGTCCTGCCGGCTTAAGGGGCTGGCTGGATATAATATCCAGTAACACAGCCCAAGATGATTTAGAATTATGGTTTCATTCTGTCTGGTGCTTGTTTCTGGAAAAGGGTAACTTCGACAGGAACAGGAAAATGAGATCCTAGGAACAGTGTCGTAATCAAGAGTATCCGAGGCCGTTTACGTAGCAGAAACTGAAAACAGATTTGTCTAAGTGCGAATCATTTTTTTTTTATATATATATTGTCAAGTACATAGAACATCACATCAATCTACAACAACTTTCTACCTAATGGGGAGGGGGAGGAGTTGAACCCAAGACCTCTCACTCAACAATGGAGGGTCTTTGGGCAACTCATCGGTACCAGTAGGCCATTGGTATCGTGAGTCATAATGGAAACCTGGTTTGTGGTTTGTTAAATGCACCAGGTAACACATCTCAACGTATGAATCAAATGCAGTGTATGCTTGTTGTATAATATTGCCCCCTACTAAAGAACTCAGCCCAGTGCCTGTTTGAGTTGGTCATGGCATACACGAGAGGGAACCCTAAGAGTTCTGTTTGAGGATGCAATCTACAAGTTGTCAGCATCAACAGATCTTTTACCAGAACTCCAGAAGGAATGTTTTTATTATTAGGAATCCCTGAATGTTATTAATGAATCAAAGCAATTTGATTCCAAGAACCTGTTTCAGTTGTACTCGGATGGTGTTAAAAGTTTTCTAATGAACGTTAGCCGATGGAAACTTTCACTATAAAGTTGATGCAAGCTTATATCATACTTGCGATTAGTACACGGGCTCACTATAAAGTTGATGCAGGCTATTATTATACTACGAGCTCAAGTTTATACTTCATGGTAGGCTTATTGTAAGAAAGTTAACTTTTCAGGACGCATGTGAATGCAATAATTCTAGGAGAAGCTACACTGTGGTAAAGAGCATATTTCTAGAATATGAGAACTAAAAGTTGAAGTGGGATGGCGGTGTTAAAGCCTTGCCACGGAAAAAAAATAATCCAAAGAGAGATGAATGCAATGTCTCGACCCTTGTGGCGGTGCCTTTTGATAAAGGAAAAACTTGGTGCTATAGTTGTTTTGTATTTTAAGGCTTCTCGCTTCATATTTGCACTGTCATTGTTCAATTAAATGGTTTCCAATAATTTGACCTTTTGGAGCACTATTATGAGTAATTGCCCACATTTTCTGACTCTGCGTATGTTAAGTGAATAAAGAGCCCACTGTTTTTTAAATTTATTATCACTTTCTTTTTAGTAGTAATTATTATTATATTAGACTAAATATTGATGTAATCCTGAAACTAACGTTGATCCTGAAATTTGTACCAGGCCACACCACTGATAGTGGGTATGGCTGTCGCAGGTGCAGCTTATGCTGGCAAGTATAGCATCAAGGCATGGCAAGCATTCAAAGCCAGACCACCAAGACTACGGAAATTCTATGAAGGGGGTTTCCAGCCTACAATGACAAGAAGAGAGGCCGCTCTTATTCTTGGAGTCAGGTAACCTTTGTTACCATGCTTTTGAGTTTCAAATGTCATCCATTCTATGGATCAAGTAGATTTAGTTCTTCATCGTTTTACATGTAACATTGTGTATACTGATTACCATCTCATAGACTGCATTAAATAAGAGGCATCTTCTTGTAAGGCCTCCGTGAAACCATGCAGTAACCACTTTGGTATGAGAAAGAAAGCATATAGATTCAGTTCTTATTGTGACTTCTAGCCTAAAAGTTAGCCAATTTTTCTTACTGGAAGTGAAACAGTTTGATTTAGTCGTTCTCTTTGCTCAACCAAGTGCAGTGTTTACCAACATTTTTAAGTTTATTTTAATATTTAAAGTGCCCTGTGAAAGGTCCTTACAGATATACAATGTTAGATAAATGTGTGTATACTCCAATCATAACACCACTCTCCCATCTGTCTGTGTATACTCCAATCATAAGTTTATTTTAATATTTTCAGAAATGTGGCTCCCTAATCCTTGTCACAGTTCATATTAATCTAGTTAGTCGGCTGATTTCTCAGAAAGAAAGTGTATTATGCAGATGTATGATACAAGTATGAAGTGTATAAAATACACAAAATTTTGAGCATGCAAAGTTTTTTGGTCTTAAGGGGTGTTCCACTGTAGTTTTAATAAAGACAGTATACAATACAACGCTCATATTGTAAAAGTTTGAGCACTTGTATTGGTTGCTGTTGGAGAAAGCTAGAGGAAGGAGACTGCATTTTGCTCTACTTTCCTCTGTTCTAGTGAATTGAGATGGATGGAATGGGGCGGTTTTGGGGTTGATTTTGACAAACTCGACCCTATCCGGTCGTAATCTCGAATCCCGAATACGCTGGAAAACTTTGCCCCCGTACCCACCCCATACCCACGGAGAGAAGAGTCAAATTATATGACACATACCATGTTTTATTGAAATTTTAGAAAGTGTAAGGTTAATATTGGTTGTAAGAGCTAGTTTTAGATGCTTCTCAAAAGCTGCCGTGAGACAGCAGTTGCTGTCTTAGAAGCAGGTGAAAGAAGCATGTATATGCTGTTTTGCCGCAGCAGAATCAATACCAAACGGGCCCTCTAATAAGTCAATGATCACAAAAGACCGATCCCTCTAATTTACAGCAATCAGCATAGATGAACTTTTCATCTCAGTTACAGATAGCTCTATCCTTAAGTGTGTATTTATCTGAGAGAATAATTAGTGTCCTGAAATTCTTACTTTCAGACAGTGGCATTGATTTGCTTTCCCTAGTATATATATGAACTTTGCCGAGTTTGCATCATCAAACCAACAAAGAATTCCTTCTAGATCCTCATGTTTGGTTGGTTTGTCGTGTGCAGGGAAAGTACGCCACCGGATAAGGTCAGGGAAGCTCATAGACGAGTGATGGTTGCTAACCACCCAGACGCAGGAGGTAGCCATTACCTAGCTTCTAAAATCAATGAAGCTAAAGACATGTTGCTCGGAAGATCAAAGGGCTCCGGTTCAGCATTCTGATACTCAAAACCTGTTTTTGGTCAAAGATTTTGTGGCTACATCAGCTCCAACGAAATCGGAACTCACATTGTCTCTCAGGTGGACACAGATGTCATTGTCCCAATAATACAATACTAATGTCGTTTTGGCGGTTGTAACATGTCCCTTGCTTATCTTCATATTAATATAATTCTAAACATTCATCGAAAAGAAACATTACAACACAAGAGAATCTGGATGCTGCGCGCTAGCCATCCAGACTTGAAAACTACAATAAAATTAAAAACAAGGTTAGATTCAAGATCATGTTGTCGCAAGTTCCATTTAATAGGCTCATGTATCTTTTTTTCCTTCAAATCGGCTCATGTACTTGACTATGCTTGGAAAAATGTAAGAATATGTTGAAAGAGAATAAGAGTATATGAATTAATCCGTAATGGATTCCGGACAAGACAATGTTAATATGTATTTTACTTAATTTCTTATTTTCTAACCCCCAACGTAATCATGTATAATTGCTAGCGGGGACAAGTGCAATCATTTGTGAAAACTTCAGAAGTCTCTATATGGTCTCAAGTCTCAACTGTCAAGCATGCATGCATGCTTCATCAAAGGTAGTCTTGCAAATGCATCAAAAATTTAAAGGTAGTCTTGCAGATGCATCACTCTTTGTTCAAACGAAGTGAACAACAATTACAGTTATTCTTGTATATGTGGATGATATTATTTTAATAGAAATAGTCTAATGCATGTACGGAAGCTAATTTCTATCCTTCAACAAGGTGTTGCTATTAGAGATCTGCGTTTTCTTTCGAAATTTCATCTCGGAGTTCACTATCATGACGTGAAGTTGCATCACAGTCAGCAACAGAAGTATGCTTGAGATCTCATTAATAACGCTGGTCGCGAACCAAGTCACACACTAGAGGTGAGCAAGATCACTAGCACCGTCGATACTCAAACCATTTTCAAATCCAATTTTGTTCAAAAACTTTGTGGGAGCTTTACAAGAAGTACGTGACAGTCAGCAGACATGAAGTCCAAATTGAATCGAAAACCAAATATCTCTTCTCTACAAACTTACATTAACTTCATACTAAATATGAATTGAAAACTAAATATCCATCAACAACCGAGCATTTAAAAAAAAAAAAAAAAATCAACAACCGAGCATGACTGCATGACTATAAGTTCCTCCACAAGAACCTAGCAAAAGAAATTATTCAGACATACATAAATTGTTTAAAAGTTTAATAAAAAAACCCTATGTGCTATTCAGAAATAAGAGATAAAAATACGATATAAAACTCTCGCGAGTATTCTTCAACGCGATGTGCTCTTTAATGTATGTCTCAACTCTCGCGAGTATTCTTCAACGCGATGTGCTCTTTAATGTATGTCTCACTGCGTGAAAATCTCCTTGTCAAAGCTCTCCTAGTGGTTTCTTCAGATCCTCTTAAAGTGCGGCTATCCTTAAACCTATGAAAGGGTAAAGACACTTTTGCCCCATTTTTTTTGGAATATGACACTTTCACATCTTTTGTGTTTAAAATTACAGGACACTTGCACTTCCGCTCCGCTTGTGTCATATCATACTCACTATCCCTCGAACTACTATTGTGACGGACAACCGCCCTCATACGATGTCACAATTTGGGAGCGCGTTGTCAGTAAAAGAGAAATTGCAATGGTATTTTCTGTCAAAATTGAAACTGTTTAACGAGCGAAACTGCAAGGTGGTTTACTGTCGAAAGTTTGTGTAAATATTATGAAATTTGACGGACCGGAGGAGTGAAGTGTCATTTCCCAAATAGAAAAGGGTGAAAGGGGGGTGAAAGTGTATTTTACCCGACCGAAAATTCCCATCATAGCCGTCGCTCTCCTTGAGTGGCGGAGGACAGATAGATAGAGTCCCTTTTTCCGGCTAAACCAACTCCCGACCGGCGGCGACCCACCACCAAGCTTGGGTTGGTTTTGATTTTCTCGTAAGGTAAATAAAAAAATCTCTGGGTATTTGTTCATTGTGGTTTTGATTTCTCCAATTGTGCTATCATTGATTGACGAGTGACACAACAAGATCAAAGGGTAACTAACTAATTGAAACTTGAATTCTTCTTATTGGGTATATTCTCTCTATTACTATGAACATTTGTTTAGTCACCAACCTCATTTCAGGGTTTTCTTTAGTGCATAATGTTGTTACCATGGGGACTTGGGTTTCTACAACTAAGACTGTTGTTTTTGTCAACTTGTACACTAATAGTAGTGAGGTGAGAAGTGCATTGAACAACTTATTGGAAAATGACCAGACACGTATCTTATGGTTACAAAAGCTTTTGTAGCTTGAGTATTTGAATGAAGATTAGTTTGCACCCAAAACTATTAGATTTTTCAGTTGAAGATTGCAAGTATCTTTCAGCTTTTTCATTATGAAACCAAATTGGATGCAACTTCTGTTGAATTGAATGTCACTGTCTTGCTGAACCTGTCATGACTTCTTTCCATTGTGTCTTTCATTGCCTGTGTGTGTATAGAAACCCTCTTGCTAAGTCCAAGATTTTCTATCCTCAAGCACTTTTGGATTTTTATCCCTTAAAACTATGTATAGCTTCCTTTCCTAGGCAGAGAAATAACAGTATTAGGACTGCAATCGCCTGAGCCTAAAAAGGGGGCCCCATTGCAACATAAGTCCGTAAGTCCAGCCAATGCCAACTCCAACTCCGTCTAACACGTTGACCTGATGTTTTCGTTGCTGCCTTAGCTATTGATTGAACAGTTATTCTTCACACCTTTAGTTAGAGCACTTGGGGCCGTTATCACTGGAAGCTAAGGCCTGAGAATGGTTGTTTTTTAAAGTCTTTACCAAGCTTCGGACCGTTGTTACAATGGTTATATTATTTTTCAAACCAAGATTCAGCCAGTGACTTTTTCTCAACCAAGTTGTTGGTTGTCCTAATGGTTCTAACAGTCTTTCCTAGACACCTACCGTACATTAGTTGGTGAGATTTCCCTCAATATATGTGTGTGTGTGTGTGTGTGTGTGTGTGCGCGCGCGCCTGTCTGTGTGTGAAACTGATTTCCCTCAGGGTGTGTGTCATTTTCGATGAAATATAGACGAGACTGTCAAATTTGGTAGGTCCTGGTCGTCTTTCAGCTGATTACTCTTGACGTTTTTTCCGGGGACGACAATGTACAAGTAAACTTATGTGGAGCTTGAACTTCAGTTCCATGAAAATCCTTAGTTTAGTTGACAATCTAGGTGGTACCACATTTTTTGATGAATTGGTGGAAATCGTGTCCCGTCGAAGTCTGTAAGGTTGACATTTGTACAAATGTATGAAAACACTGCCTTAAAATCTAAAGACATACTGAAATTAACTAGAAACTAGTCCCATTTTGGGACATGAGATCTTCTTATGTTTATCTTTATACTTAAATGTAATTTTTTTTCTGGATATTTCTTGCGCAGTGGGCCTCAGGTTGCAGGGTCTTTCTTTATTCTAGTTTTTCATCAAGGATAACGGAATATGGAGGCTTCTATGATCCATTTTAATATACTCTTTCACACATGCTTATCTTGACAGTTTATAATGTTGATATTTCTATTCAAGGAGTATGTACCTAAAATGCATTTTACTTACCAGGAGTTGTGATGGGTACCGCGGAGATTGTAAAGGGAGATAAACTTATACTGAGAGGATTGAAGTTCCATGGGTTTCATGGGGTGCACCCAGAAGAAAAGAAGCTGGGTCAGAAGTTCTTGGTAGATGTAGATGCTTGGATGGATCTTGAAGCAGCTGGTAAATCTGACAATTTGGAAGATTCTGTCAGTTATACAGATATATACCGGTGCGTGATGGTTATTTTACGCTGTTTTATCTATTTTTCATACCAACAGTAAAGCATCCATAGAAGTTCAAATCAAACTCGTGGAGTTATTCTCGTTTTTCTCGATGTTCGTTTCAGTTTTCTTCTTCATGTGGAAGTTTCTGTTCCTACTCAGCTAGATGACCCTTTGAGGGACTTTGACCTGCAGGAGGATCTCTGGATAATACAGTCAATTTTTTAGTATTGTTGTGATTCCATTTAATGATACTTGTCTTCAGTCTACTTTGAGTCCATAGAAGTGTGAGCCATGAAGGGTAGGTTTTTAAATCTTATTCTGGAGAAATATATTGGAAGCATGACAGAATAAGTCTTTGCTATTAGTAATTTGATGTCCTGTTATGGTTAGCATTTAATTTTACTTATTGTGATCATCAACTGATCACCATAGTATGTTGGGTTTATGGAGACATACTACTCTCAGACAGGGCCAGCTACATGGAGACCACGGTGGTCTTGGGATCTTGATTTTTTAGTAGTTGGAATTTTTCAAATCTTCAATAGAGCCCCCGAAGGTCTTTTAAGTGTGCCAAGAATGTCTCCAACAGTTCTAATAAATCCCACTGAGAAGTTCGAAGAATGTCGAATAAGGATTAAGAAGATATCCCAAAGTTCAGTGAATTGTTTACATAGTGAAATAAAATGTCATAAAAGTCCGCAGTTTGACTAGCAGAAATCACTTATAAACATTTTTTGTCTATGAAGCTTTGGGCGTATGTAATCGAGAGGAGATTAAGAAATGAGACAATAGTCCAGAAATCAATTTGGGTTTAATGCCAGAGAGATTGATCACGGAGGCCATATTCCAACTTAGGTGCTCAATGGAAAAGAATAGGGACGTAATTGAGATAAAGAAAAACCTCCATTTAGTGTTCTTGAGTCTTGACTTAGAGAATGCATATGATAGGGTGCCTAGTGAGCTAATGTGGAAAGTCTTGGAGCAAAAGGGGTACATATTTAATATGGTGGGCTGACTAAAGACATGTACGACGGAGCAATTACTAGTGGGAGGAGAAACAATAGAATTTCTCATTATTTCTCATTAATAATAGTTTATACCTAGGATCATCGTTAAGTCTTTACATTCTCACTTTGGTAATGGATGTTACAAGGAGAATCCTAGTGGTGCATGTTGTTTGCAGACGATATAGTTATTTTGATAGATGAAACAAAGAGTGCTAAACATAAGTTAGCATTATGGAGGGAAGATTTAGAATCTGATGTTACGAAAAATGGACAAACACGCAAACAAGAAAGAATCAAAATACAGATTTACGTGGTTAGCAAAACATCCTACGTGTTAAGAATCCTGGGGTTCCACTTCAAAACCAATTGGCTGCTAAGGGAGTAGCCCAAGTATCTTATTAGGCACAGACGAAATGGGTCGAAACTCGATGTGGGACGAACAACTCTCAACACGTCCCCACACACGCAGCGTACGAAACGAACATACAAGATGACATAACTACTCTAATACCATGTTAAGTATCCTGGGGTTGCACCTCAAAACCAATTGGCTGTGAGGGGAGTAGCCCACGTATCTATTAGGCACAGACAAAACAGGTAGAGTCTTGATGTGGAACAAACAAGTATTCTCAACACTACATCTACTATTAGAATTAGGGGCAGGTTTTATAAAACAGCTGTAAGACCTGCTTTGAGGTATGGGACACGATGTTGGGCGATTAAGGAAAAACAGAATGCAAAAATGGGTGCAGCTGAAATGAGAATGCTAAGTGGATGAGTGGTGTTAGGATACACAATGACACAATTAGAAAGAGTCTAGTCATTGCACTAAGTATGAGAAAACCGTTTGAGGTGGTTTGGTCATGTGTATCATAGGCCGTTGGATACACCAGTTAGAAGAAGGGATACCATTGATACCCTGAATTCCTAATATTTGTTGATAGCTCTTTGACCCCAGTCTGCTCAATCCTCTTCTTCAAAACGATATCATAAAACCTTATATTATCTTCCCAAAATTGAAAAAAAAAAAAAAAAAAAAAAAACGCCTAAATACCGTTCTGCTCCTCTCTTTTGTCTAGGTGGACGAAAGTAATGAAATTTTCGATGTTGTAGTAAAACAGTATATCAAGGAAAGATCGATGCTTCATTTTTTAATAAAAATTGCTGATCCATCCACATGCAAATGTACCCCCTTATGAATAGGTTTTTGGAAATGTCAATGCTGACACATCCATGTGACTATCATCGGCAGGCTTTGCCTTTTTTTGTTAGATGCTTTTGAAGTTTGAAGTCGATATTGCCAACTGCTTCTTCTAGTTTCAATTCTACAGTTTTCACTAAGTAACGCTTCTGATGTGGCTTCATATGTTGTGATTGGCAGAATTGTTAGAGATGTTGTGGAAGGACCATCTCAGAACCTCCTGGAGTCAGTGGCTCAGCTCATAGCATCAACAACCCTCTCTAAGTTCACCCAGATAACCTCTGTTCGCGTGAAGGTCGGAAAGCCTCACGTAGCTGTCCAAGGTCCGGTTGATTACTTGGGTGTTGAGATCCTCAGACACCAAACCAAACCGCTGCCCGTCTAGAAAAACAGTGAGCTTTCTCTGCTCAAACATTGTTTCTTTGATGAAGATGATCTAAAAGTAATGTAATTACTATGATTTATGAACAAGTTGTTTCTGGGATTCTGTCGCTGTTCAAGTCGGCAAAAGATTCATTTGATGTACATTGAGACAACAGTTCGGTCTCTTCCCCATGTACGGCTTTCGTTAAATTTTTGGTGCTTTGATATGTCGATGCTACTTGATTTGTTCACAGGTTTCCCCTCTACTGTCCAAGAGCATGTTCACCAGTGTCCCATGAAGCATTGCCTTATTCCAGCTCCAAAATCGTCCAATTGAGCCAAAGGTGCCCAAGGCACAAGCTGGGCATTCAAGTGCCCTCCAAGAGTTGCTCAGGGCCCAAAGTGACTTGAATATGTTCATCAGTGTCTTCAGCGTCACTTTTCATCTCTCGGTTGAGCCAGGGTGTGCCTACGCACGAAGCGCCCAAGGCAGAAGAAGTGTCCTCCAAAGTCCAAAGTGTCCCACGGGCCCTAAGTGCCATGGCCCCTTCTACCCCTTGTTCATAAAATTACAAATGTAACCATTCAACATATCAAAATATACATGAATTATGTCTTTCTCAATGCCTGTACGGGTGAGAATGAAGAGGGATATCAAGCGTAAAAATATTGCGACAATTTGTTATACCCAGTGTAAGGATAAGTTAAACTAGAGTACAAGCTTTAGTTTTGTCTAAAACTCGAACTAAGCAAACAAAATAATACTAAACGAGCTATGCATTTCTTGGCTCGTATAGAGCTCGAGCTCATACAAAAAAACTGTGAAATTCTAGTTGAAGTACACCCTGTCTTCACATGAACCAAAAACAGTTGCAACCAACAAGACATGTTATTCTTTTGCTGAGATAGATGGTACTCCTTAAACGTAAGCTGTTATACAAACTCAGCTCTTCCACAGAAGAGAGGCAGAATCAGCAGCAGATGTTTCCTAACAACAGAAAGAGCAAAGCCAAGTTTCCGTTTGATTTTGCTGATCGAAACACTGTTTTTTCGAAACACAAGGTTCAATCTTCTTCTGTAGTTCAGCATGCACGCACGCAACTACAAGTAGGCGCAAACGCAATCATGCTTCCATACCAGCAGCAGAAGATCCAGGAGGACTCCGTGCTTTGGATTTGCGGTTCCAAATGGGAGTTGTCTCGATAAGTTTGTGAGGAACAAGCTGTCGCTCCCTTTTGGACAGCTTCTTGAAGTTGTGGACTTTGAGCTTGGCAATCTTTGCTTCTTCTTCTCCGGTTATTTCTCGAACTACCACTGTCAATCTACACTCTGGTGTCACTTTCACCCCACTTCTTCCTTTAGCATGGTAGCTAACTCTTTTTTTGAAGAAGCCCTTCCCCACATAAGCCTCAGCTGGAAGAAACAACCAAAAAATGTAGTTTTATAAAGTGTCGAGAAGAGTCGGAAGATGTTTAATTCATTTCTATTACTTACCAACAAGGAGACGATCTTTGTCTAACCCATGATTATGAGTTGCATTTGCCCGAGCTGAGTGTATGACCTGCATAAACATATATATGATCATTTTAGTAATGATGCAATAACGTTTCTTTTCTTCAAGTTTCCTTGGTTTGAGAAGATGAGAATCATGAAAAATCATCCACCATTGCTTCCTTTTCGACAAAGGTACTTTGTAAGAAATAATTATGACTGAAAGAGGCATCAAGCAGATGGAAAGACCTGATATACAGTTTTAGAAGCTCGCTTGACTGTCACTTGCAACTGCAACAAAGCATCTTCCACGCGCATGCCACGAACTAACTCGGCGACCAAGTTAACTTTCTTGGGGCTCTAGAAAAAAACAGGATGTTATAACAACAAGATGTAATAAGAAGGAAATTTTGACTGACTTCTCAAATATATGAAACAATCAAAAACCCCAAACAACATTGAAACTTGAAGTTCTCTGTAGACGAATCAAACAAATGACTTCCTTTATCATAAGATGTTGGTAAGAGGTTACGAGATTGAATGCTTCTGTACATGACGAACACGTGTTCCACACATTTTTTTCTGGACCGAACAACTCGTTTGAGTTCAACAAGATCAAATGACTAGCCTAAAATATCTCTGACAGTTGAGAAACTCAATTGAGGACAAGAATCTACAGTCTGCCTAATGTTCTGTCTCTTTTTCTTTTTAGAGAAAGCTACCTTAATGTCAACATGGACTCAGATAATAATGACTAAGGGGTGCTCAGATAATTGATCTGCATTCAACCTTATGCTCTCGACAATCAATTTATACAGGGTTAGGAACGCAGTATCAATTCAGTAACTTGGAGTTTTAATTCAACACCAGCATTTTAGATTATGCCAATTTGTGCACAACAATTTGCCCAAGTGCCCCCAACGAGGTACCTAACATCTGTAACATGTTTCCATCCAAAAGCTTCATCTCAAACAAAAGCATCAGTAGACACTTAAAACTCAGCACCCCAACAAGATAACAAGACCGACCAAGGTCATCAAGTATTCCCCGACATCTAAGCATAACGCTACAGAACTCCATGGGCGCCTCTGAAATGGTACTACAGATTACTATTCTGTCAAGAACTACCGCAAATGTTTGTACTTAGTCATTGATGCCAATGTATTGTCTTCTTAATGAGAAAGCTGATATAATTATAAATCTCCTATACTCCCTGCAAGATGTAGGATCTGGAGGAGACACCAATCTTGGACTTTTAATGTACCAAGTGTACTGTGAGAAAGAGCCTTGGTGAGACAGTCGGCCAGTTGATCCGCTGAAGAGACATGAGACACCCTGAGAGTACCAGCCTGAACCTGATCCCGAACAAAATGAAAATCCAAGGCGAGATGCTTCATACGAAAATGAAAGACCGGATTGGTACACAAATACGTGGCACCAATGTTGTCAAAGTAGATAGTCGGGGCAGACACCGGTGTAACCCCGAGCTCAATCAGAAGAGAGGAAAATCCTGCTGACAGAGAATCTGCCGGCGTTGGGATAGAATGGAGAAAACCGCGTAGGTTTTCTGCAATCTAGAACCGGTGCTTTGCCGGCTAGCAGGAGCAGATGCACGGTCGGTGCTCTGCGGCCGTTGATGGTCGAAGAATCTGCGGACAGTTGATCAGCAATGGGTTGGGACAGTTAACCGGCAGAGGGTCGCTGTTTACTGGGTGAAGAAACCAGGCTGGTTGCCGGCAGTTTTTAGGAACAAGGCGCCGACGTTTGATCGGCCGGAGAAGGGTTTAGGATCATAGCAGGAGGTAGGTTATCCTGCCTGCTCTGATACCATGTTTAGATTTAGAGAATTAGGTATTCCATTGATCCTGAATATTGAGAGGACAGGCGTTTATACAGACACTCCCAGGGGTACACAGGTAATTCTATAACTACTACTAATATAGTAGTAATTGTTTATCTCCTATACCAACAACACCACCGCTGACCTCCTACAACTGTCAGCTCACAGACCCATGTACAAACTGCCTTCACCCTTCCATCCACCATCACTATTACTGGCCACAGGTTCTTAATCGACCACTAAAACCATTGCCTTCCCTTTCTTAACCTCCTACAGGTCATCAAACCCAAACCAAAACTGAAGAGCCCAAACTCAACTTCTGTCTCTCTATTTCACCCACGAGCACCTCGATTGCCGCACCAAACTACGCCTCCTACTGCCATGGAATTCAACCAATCAACGGAACTCACTCACTCCCACAGCTACATCGGTGAACCCAACTTTAAACAATCAGTTCAACCCAAATTAAAAACTGAAGACAAATCGGACTAGAAATTCCACATAAACGCCAACCAAACGGACGCCTATCTGCAAAACCAATGCCCAATTAAAAACTCGAAGTCCTGGTTTAACTGATTGCAGAACTAGAAATCACAACCAGAAATAGGAACTGACAGAGGGATCTTGAGAGAGATGGTGAGGACTGAGAGAGAGGAATTGGTTGGTGATCAACAGCTACAGTGGTTCGAGTGAGAAGACGGTGGGTGCTAGACGCTGGTGGTGGTAAGGATGAGGCTTTCAACCAATTCAGACGGAGAGAGAGAAACATGGAGTGTGAGGCTCTGTTATCAGTATCGAGCGATACTCGATACGTATCGTACGATACGATACGATACATGCCATCAGCGTTACGTATCGTTCGCTGTATCGCTAATGAAAGTGTATCAAACTGTATCGAGCGATACACATCCGATACGATACGTATCGCGTATCGTACGATATGTTTGAGAACTGAAACTGGGCTAGATTTGTCAGAACCTATTAATATAGAACTTCGTATTACATGGATTATATGAATATTTTGTTAGATGGTCCTACTTGTCTGGGTTTGCCTCAATCTTGCTAGTACAAGAACTCAATTGTCTTGAATTCTTGATAATTGATCTAGCCTTCAGAAGAGAAAGATTGAAGAAGACAATGCCAGATAGAAAACAAATTGATCTACTTACATGACTAGTGGAATACGATTCTGTTTGTAGTGGGGACTGATTAGAGATCCCTAACTTTAGTATTCCAGTTTTATGTTCCATTTAATTGGTTGTTTTTGCCACATAAAAGCTAGAATATTGAACCACTAAAACGATGCCACATAGATATACCCTACATATAACTGACAATCCACTCCATTCTTCTAATTAACTATTACTCTCACTTATGCAATGTGAATATGTGATTCATTATTGGACACGAGGCTAAAAAATATATTAGCATCCCCTTATAAGGGTCAGTATATATTTTTAAAGTTGTTTTAAAAAGGGCGTGTGTATCGTACCGATACGCGATACGATACGATACACGATACAAAAATCCTACTATCGATACACGATACGTATCAAGCTTTGACAACTATGGTGTGAGGAAGCGTGTGTCGACACCTCTTTTCTGTTGGTGGCAGTGGCGCTGTTAGGGAGGTGGGTGACAGTTCAGGTGGTGGTTAGGTTGGTTGAGGAAGTACAACCGGACAGACAGCTGAACAGGAGAGAAGAGAATAAACGATGGTATAACAGACTTTTTAGCCGCATTCTATCCATTAAACTTCCCAAATTGAATGTAAGAGGAGTTGTGTTCCAACTGTTAACATGTATAATAGTCTTCGACACTTAACCCCACCTTTTAATTTTGCTATACATTCTGAAATGTAATATTTTTGCTCATGTGGTTAATAGTTTCTTTAAGAAGAGAATTCAGAGGACCTATTGCCAAATCTGGACACAAGTAAACTAGATTACTAGAGGCTCCTATTGCACGAGGCCGTGCATAATTTCATATTCCATTTGCATTAAAAAAAAAAAAAAAAAAAAAAAAAAAAAAAAACTCCTGATTTATCATCCGTCCATCTTCTCTGTAAATCTCTGAGACCTGTCATGGGATACAACTACAGCCATGGAACAATCTGGATCACCAAGAAAAGTTCCGCCACCATCTCCTCCTTCAACTGCATTGACTGACTGGATCGCCACATGTAAAGGGTCATCAGAGAGAAAGTTTGTGAGTTTATTGCTACACCAGCCTCATAACCTATAGGACAGTGCAACTTCTAGCCATCACAGGTTTTGTTGTGAAGGAGCATGTGCAGGGACTTGCTCCAGGACCATGGTCTATCTCAGATCATTGAGTCTGATCAAGATCGATGGGTGTATGTGGAGAGAGACGGGGGTTGCTTTTAAATAAATGATAGGTTTGGATTTTGAATGCCAAACTTGTCAAAACTTGAAGGAGAGTATTAAGAGAAAGAAAGAGGACAAAACCTAAGCAGTGACGAACTCAATCAATCGCATTTTGCGTTATTACATGGTAGTATAATTGTGTTTCTACGGTCGAAGATGAGTAAGCAATTTGGGTGGAGTATAGAAGGTGAATGTAGACCGTGTACCAAAACATAGAGAATATATATTATGGTTATGTGTGTAACTTACAGGTTTAACTAAACTCATACAATAAATACAAACAGACAGGTCTTAAAGGGACCAACTATTTAGATCATTGCATAAAACGTACAGCTAAAGTAAAATTGAATCTGCAAACTTGCAATTAGAATATCCGTAAAGGCAAAAGGCAAAAGAACATTATACATGATATAATTACACGTGGAATCTATTCAGGACAGAAACAGATGCAGGTATCAGACACTATTGCAGTTAAGGGAACAAGGCAAGCTTCATAAAAGTTTGAAGAAATCAACATATTTCCAGTTTCCTTGCAAGAAGTCAGCATTCTGCCAAAATGATTTACACAAGGTTGTTTTTCAGAAATAACAAACTGTATAACTAACCATTGATATATTGAGTCATTTTTTGATACTTTTATGACAGCCAGCTGTTAAATATCTAGGAGGAACCTCCAAATTTCATGTCCAGAAGTTTTTCAGAAAGCAGGATACCACATTTCTCCCAAGAAATGCTCAAAACAGGGTCTTGGAACATAACCTCCACGAAATAATGTTAGTGGGCATCTCTTACCTGTCTTATGCCTTTCAGAACTGCTTGGACTTTTGAAGGTTTAGATACTACTTTCTGCTCTTCAGTTGACCCACTACCGAGTGTCAAGACAGGTGTTAGTGGAGAAGGAATTGGAGCTGCATCAGAAGAATCTGCTAGCAACTTTCTCGAACTAGAAATTCCCTGGAAGAATAAAAGAGGATACAGATATCGAATTACGGAGATTAATGAGGAAAAACAAATGAACGAAGATTCAATTTAAGTAGCAGAATCCTATTCAATAGGAAGACCAAAGCGAAGCATTCGGATAAATCTGCAACTAGCCAATTTATACAAGCATAATACTTCGAATAAGGTAATGAGTTATACATTTGTAAGTATTTCAAAGTACAAAAAGAAGCCAGGTGAATTGTATGTGATATCATTGCTAACAGATTCAGCACTTTGCACCATAGTTGCCAAACTAAGATATGTATCGCATATCGCAATCTTATGAACTTGTATCAATGATTGTTTCGTGTCTTGCAAAGATATAGCCATAACCTTCAGGATAGAGTAAAGGGATGTATGCGTTTTCATATTTAAGACATGATGAAACCATTTTTATATTTTTCTTTGCCAGGAACACAGAACTTCATTAGTTAATACATTTTAATCTTGAATGGAATAATAGTGAATTTGACACTTGTATGTTTATACCCTTCTGAGATCAGCTTAGCATAATGGTGCATTTGATATTGTGTATCTAATAATACATATGTAACGCTGATGTCTATTATGCAATATGTCAGTGTAAGAAAGTATACCTTTATGCATTGACTGTAATAAATTCAATCCTTTCGTGTTGAGTGTCATGTCGTATCATTTATCTTGTATCTTTATATTCAATCGAAATTGGTTTTTATTATAAAGTTGACAGATAGATAGGCAAATGTATTGCTTTGCACCACAAAATATGTATCACGTATCCTAAGATACAGATATACAATTTTCCCTAAAAATAGATAATAGGTTGCAACTTGCAAAGTGAGATGAAAGGCATAAGACTTAAGAGGTAACTCAGGTTATGACATGTCTAGGATAGCATCACCATTCCTCCAAAAACCATGTGCGTGTGGGATTCACGCACTTGTAAACAAAAATATGTAAATTTAATCGTATCATATTGTAGACGTCTCGAAACTAGTATCCAACTATGTAGACATCAAGTTATGAAGAGTCAAGGTATACATGTTTACAGTTATTTGGTATAAAACTGATTTCATTTCCAGTACAATAAGTGCAACAAAGAAATGTTGCTAATCTAATTTTTTTAGAGTATGATAACCGGACATTCAGCATTACCAATTGCTGCAGATACTGATACAATGGCCTCGCATCATTAGTTGAAGGCGAGCCCAATATCCTTTGTAAATAAGGCAACTTTCCTGCAAGAAGTAATCAACACTTCATTAATCATTGTCCATTTATCATTTAGACATATAAGGAGTACAAGATAACACCCATGCAGCACTCTCCCAAAATTAACTTTAACCTCATATCGTGCCTGTACATACGTTTGTTTGAACGTGTGAGAGAGAAATATATTCTATCCATTTTTCTAATTGCAATATCACATATACTGTGATCTTCATTTTCATGTCAGCAAAGAAGCATATGTTTGCTGTAATAAGCTTTGCTATTTGTTTACAGTCAAATATAGATGAAGGTATACCAGGGACTAGAGCGGTCGTGGAACTATGAGTTGAGTAGTTGACCGCATTAGTACAGTTGTGTTCCAATCGTTTCCCAACTTGACGGAGTGCTGACTGAAAATGCCTATGCCAGCCAACCATGACTTAAGCAGAAAGGTCTTATCTTCAAAGGCTTCCTCCTAGATACGATCATCAGCAGGAAAAAAATGTCAGAATTTTCCGAGAGACGTCTCATCAAACAGGCGATGAGCAAACATTAAAACGAACACCAAACATCAAATTCTCTCTACCAGAATCAATCAAAACTAGTCAAGTTCTCCATAGTCAAATCAACTAGACCCAGAAGATAGATAGCATGAGGAATCAAACAAAAAATATAAATGTGAAATGTGTATTGTTGTTACTTAATTCATACAATTTTGAACAAATCAAGTGAAACCCAAAACCCAGATGATAAAATAAGAAACCCATCACAGATATGAACTTCTATTTACACAAACACACAGCCTATACTGCCATTCCCAAAAAAGAGGCACGGAGAACATACATACATACTCGGGTGGAATCACCCAGGGCACACTTAAAGGCCTAGCTGTGTGAAAGAATGTTACACTTCTCATCCCATAAAAAAATGGACTTGTAGGAGATTCAACTAAGAACAACTCTCCACAAATTTAGACCATAGTTTCATCATCAATGTGCTTCAGCAATATCTATTAAGATATCAATTTTTAAGAACTGTACATACTCCTGATTATGCAACAAATATTATATCAGAGATTTCTCCAATCATTTCAAGAACACATCCAACACGTGAATCCTCTATTAAAACAGTTAGGCGAGATCGCCAAATTTCTAAACTTTCAACCACTGCTGAACTATTACTGGTAACACAACCAATTAATTTGAAATTCAGACACAGACAAATAGCTTCAGTCATCAAGAACACAATCAACAGGTAAAATTATTGATTCCATTAGAGCCATAATCCAACAATTATAGTTATAATTCAGTAACAGTGAGTTCGAAGTTTACAAGTCGCTAATTATATAAATAATAATATTTTCTACCTAGCAAGTCCATTAATATAGAAATCCCCAATTTCCAAATCAAATTTCAGATAAGCAATTATCAAGTCACCGATTCCAGTCTACATTCTTGGTTTCAAAGTCCCTTATCCTGATCAAAACTTGAACATAGCAAGACACTGAAAAATAGATCCAATTCTCAACTCAAAAATCTCAAAAGACTAACAATCCCGAATTCAAAACCCTAGCCCACAATAACAAACCTTCAAATCATGAAATACATTGAAATCTTTTCACAAAAAATTATTGGGTAATTTTCACTTTCACCCCCTCAGGTTTGATTGATGTTCACTTACACCCCTTGCTGTTTGAACATCTTCACCAACACCCCTTATGGCTACCAAACCTCTGGTCACTCACACCCCTTCTGTCAAATAACTCTGTTAGAGTTTGTAGGGTAAGTGAGCAAAAGTAGTTTTTTGGATAGATTTGCCCTTACAAGGGTCGTAATGACCAATCCACCCACAATGTCATCTAACAGTTACAACTTTACTGACGTCCCTCATAACTTTTTAGAACAAAATACCCCAGCCTCCAACAATAATTTCTTGAGTAACACCACTGTACCACTGGAAACAACCTTAAATCAATCAGACTAGGCGCGGCCGAACCAGGGTTGTTATTATGACTTGGAATTTGGTTTGGAGAATCACTAGTACTAGTTGATATCATTCTGTGCAATCCCAACTAGCAACTTCAAAGAGTCTTAATTTTCATTTCATCAATCATAAACTTGAGAGGTTCGTCGTAGACAGTGTCAAGTTTTTTCATATATGAACACGTAATTCTAGTTTCCAAAGTGTGTAGCAAATTACACCCATACAGGACCAAAGCAACGACAGGATAAAGAAGTGGTACATAAAAGCCAACTTTTAATCCATTCGAGAATGGATCTGATATTTGAAACTGTAAGACTTTCCCTGTTGCTGCCCATAACCAAGAAGCATTCTCACGATCAAAGAATAATTTGAAGTTCAGAAAAAGAGAATCAGGTCCAGTTATCAAGGACACATTCAACAGATAAAACTACCGAATCCATAAGACCCATAACTATCAAAACTCCGTAATCAATTTCTAATACAGTAACAGTCCATTCCAAGTTTACAAGTGGCTAAATTATATCACAAATTAATTTTTCTAACTAGCGTGCCCATCAAATAGAAATCCCCAAGCTCCAAATCAAATTTCACGTAGCAATAACAATTATCAAGTCATCAACTCCAGTCTACATTCTTGGATTTAGAATCCCTTATCCTGATCAAAACTTGAACATAGCGAGACGCTGAAATATAGATATCCCAATTCTCAACTCAAAAATCACAACAGACTAACAATCCCAAATCAAAACCCTGGCCCACAATAACGAACCTTCAAACCATGAAATGCATTGCAATCTTTTCACTAAAATTTTTGTTAGCTTCAACTTGCAATGAAGAGATTATGCCCGATTCTACAAAGAAAAAGAAGCAAAAATGATCCGTTTCAGCTTCCCGAAGTCAACCGAGTAACAGAAAGCAGAACAGAAGAACGGAAAACGAAGGGGATTACGGGGAAGCGACGCCGGAGGCAGGTCTCCGCAACTCCGAGGAGGTTGGTATTCTCTCTCCCTCGTTGATTATATAATGGATTCTCTTAGTAATAAACAGAAGTTAAGAGTCCGAAAATGACATTCCTTCTAAAACGAGGGCACTAGTCACGACTTAAGAATATTCGCGGCACTTGCGTAATTTCAAAAAGGACACTATTTAATTCTTTATATTTATAAAATAGTTAACAAAACCGCAATTTGTCACAAACACCCTCAATGGATTACCGGTTTGGCTTTTATCACTAACTATGGAGATAGGACGGCTCGTAATGTTTGTTAGAGGGACCTATTTCCACTTGGACCTCTTGCTATCTGAGTTCCATTCAACATAAACCTTGGTCGTTGATGGGTCGTGGCACGGCTGGGTAAAAGTCTATCTATCAAAGCTATTTAAACTAAAAACAACTTGTTTAAAATCAGAAATGTACTTGCACGCAAATCAAACTACATCAACGTCCAAAACTTTCTGGTCACCTCGCGTGTAACTTCCTTGACAAAAATTCGGTATAGAGTACTACTAACAAGGCAACAAGGAGAGAACCCCAAATTCCGGTCATTCAAGAACATATATTCAAGATTGAAAATATCCTACATTTCAGAACCTAGGGGCCAAATCCAACATTTCAACCTTAGTCTAAACAGGTATCTCAAGTTACACTACCAATTGGAATTTACATAATTAGAGCTAACAATACCAATTTCTGATTCATAAACCCTAGCCTGGGTCACTACAATCACAACCATACTGAAATCCCCAATTTCTGAATCACAAACCCTAGCATTGGGTCACTTCAATCAACAAAATAAATCAATATTTAACAAGACGACATTCAGTAATCAGAAGTCCCCAACGTCGGGTAAAGTATTCAACGATTTGAGCTTACCTGGTGTTTTTACTGCTTCGCCGCCGGAGAGAGAGATACAGAATAACCGGCAGGTGATACGGAGGTTTGTCGTCTTCGTCGGCGCCGGCGACGATTGGCAGGCAGAGAGAGAGAGGTTCCGTTCTGTGTTGAGGATACTCGAGAGAGGGAGGCTCACGGTAGAGACTAGAGAAGCAAAGATAATTTCTGATATATACTTGGGTGAGTTTGCAATAATGAAAAGTATGGGGGTTTGTCTATAAAACTACAAGGGCTTACCAAAGCAAATTTCGAAAACTACTTTCTTCATTGACCAATTTTCCCCCCTTTTTCTTTGGACAGAAAACTACTTTGGAAAACTACTTTCTATATGACAGAATTTTAGACATAAACATAGACATAATTTTTAAATGTAGTAAAATCAATCCCTATTATGAAAATACCAAACACTTTAGAAACATTGACACATAATCAAAATCACTAAAAGTAGAAATTATGTCTGAAATTCTGTCCAAGATTATGTCCGTTTAGAATTATTCTTTTTCGTTTCCTTAGAAAGCCCTGCTTTCTTTTTTTTTTTGAGGGAACCTACCATTGTGGTAGGGCGGCATAAACTCCGCTTATATTAAACATAAAAATTGGACTTTTAACCCATAAAAATACAAGTGGGGGGACATAGACCTTACCCACACAAACATTTTTTTTTTTTTGCGGAACATCAGATTATATCCAAGAAGTAGTACAAATATTTTCAGACGATTACATCAAGTGAAATAACTAAGAACTCATAACCTACTGCTAAACTTACAAGACATACTACAATCCTACCCCCAACAAAAGGATAAGAAGCACCTAGCTACATACAAGACTACATAATAGAACATCCATAACATATATGCCAACGCCCATAAGCAGAACTGGAGCTTGACGCATCAACATCAACACATAATAGATTCCACGAACCCTGAAATAAGACATAAAAACATCACATAGAACAACCAACTTGGACAAACACTAAAGCAACAAAAGAGACCAAACCAAACCAAACCAAACCAAACCAAACCCTATGTCTACACAACAACTTCGTGAATCAAAGCGATGTCTTTGTTGATAAGGTCAACCATGAACCATGGTGGATGAACGGAATATACCAGAACTTCATCCGATTCCCGACCCTTCAAAGCCGCTGCGTGCGCCACTTGATTGCATTCTCTGTCTATGAAAACCAAACCACTCTGCAATTGATCTACAATAACAGAGCGAAGCTATGCCAAGATGAAATTCCAATCGTTCATCCATGTCTTTGAACCATTAAACCAGTTGCATAAGTTTAAAGAATCTGATTCAAAGATCAGTGATTTATTGCCGAACCCCAGATCTCTCACAAGATGAGCAGATTCAAGCGCCGCAATAGCTTCCCCAGTATTGGAATTTGGGCAATCAGACATGGGTATAGTAGCGGCCAAGATGAAATTTCCATTATGGTCGCGAATCACAGCTCCTGCACAATCATGTTTGGAGTTGAGAAATCAACATTTATTTTGAGAGTACCTGAAGGTGGAGGGATCCAGCGAACAAGTAATCTTTCAATTTGAATTTATGTTTGGCTTGGATAGACCTGGAGAATTTCATTTTCAGAAATAGAAATCCAGTTAATGATTTGTGCTTGGTTTAGGGATCGATTTTCGAACACTTTCAGATTTCTGAATTTCCAAATCACCCACAGAGTAGCAATGAAACGAATTTGTTGTCGAAGATCAGTATTTTGAAGAAATGTGCCTAACCAGATCCTCATATCCAAATTTTTCACAGATAAGTTAATGTCTTGCTTGAAGTTTCCCCAAACAAATTTCATCTTTTTACACTCTCTGAACAAGTGCATCTGTGACTCTGCAGATTTCAGACAAATGAGGCAATGATTAGAGATCTGCAGATGCTTTTGCAGCAGATTGGTGCGAACAGGAAGAATGTTCAAGCTTAGCTTCCAGAGGAAAATTTTAATTTTCTGAACTGCAGGTAACTCCCAAATTGTTTTCCAATCTTTTGAGGTTGATCCTGTACTGCTATCCCCTCTATGAAAGTTGTTGTTAACATGATGAGTTATTTGCTTAGCAACTTGATAACCAGAACTAACAGTGTAATCTCCATCTGTGGTGTAATAGGCCCCGCTTTCTTTGCCTAATTTTAGGTAACTTTTAACCTTTTTTTAAGTCATAAAAAAGTTCCATTTAGAGTCCGTTTGGTAATGCTTTTGCTTTCTAGAACGCAGGTTTTCGAATCCAAAAACAATATTTATGTGTTTGGTTTTTATTTTTCTGTTTCTAGAAAGCAACTGCTTCTCCCCAGCAGCTTTTGAAACGCAGGGGGAGAGTTGCTTTTTACGACTTGCTTTTTGATTAATTTATTATTTGACATCATTATCCATTATCAAATACTAATAATATTTTATTGTAATAGTAATATCTATTATATTATGTCTGAAATGGTCGTTTCGACATTTACGACAAGTCTAAAGCACTAATTACCAAACACAAAATGTCAAAAGTGATTTTCAACAGCAGGTTATATACGGAGTTTACCAAACACTTTTTGTGTAGATTCTCACAGCAGCTTTCTCACAGTGCTTCCTACACAACAGCTTTCTAAACTGCCACAACATTACCAAACTGGCCCTTAGTTTCTTTTTCGTTGAACCTTTTTTAGATAATTTTTTACCTTTTTTAAGACTAAAAAAATGATAAAAAAATAGGTTATTTTTAACTTCAACTTTTGTTACTTTTTATTCTTAAAATCTCTATTTTAGGAGATAAAATAGGAGCAAAGTAAGCAGTTTTTTTTTCCTAAAACTAAAACTAAAACTAAAACTTTAAAAAAAAAAGTAGTAGCAAAGTAAGCTAGTTTTTTTTTTAGGAAAAAAATAAAAATTCATCTGAATTAGACAAAGAAAGCAGGGTCTCACTACTTAGAAGTCGATAACTAACAAGTTGGTTGTTATTCTATGGGAAATTTTTAAGAAAGGGATAACCATTGAACCGGAATAGAACTAGAGGGGAGATACGTGTAGTGTTGTATAGAAGAACAAGTGTATGCGCTCATGAAATACGTGGAGGCCTCCTGGTAGGTAGCTTCTCTAAGACCAAATTCTACTAGCTTCTTCTTCTCAAAATCTATCTCTTTATCTAGTAAAAAGACACATCTCAGAAAGAAACATATACACATTTGAAAGAAGCTTTCTTAAGAGAGGATTGTTGGAGAACAATCGAAACTGGACCGAAAAGAAGAAGATGGAGAAGAAGCTGAAACAGAATCGTATGATAGAAAGTAACTAAATAAAGACGAATTGAAATACTTACAAAAGTCGTCGAATATGAATAGTAATTAGAAACGATCTCGAGCATTGGCTCGATGTCCTTAAGGCTTTATTTGCTCCCTTTGGTACTGCTTAATCCGGAACAAACCGCCTCCCAGGATAATCGTCTCTCACCGTGCAAGAAGTCAGTACACCACTTACACCCTACGAACCGCAATGGCATGGTACCTCTCTTGAAGAAATTGAATTAGAATATAGGAATTCAAATTCTGAAAGTTGAATGTTCTACAAAGTCTAGGAGGACTTTGTAGGGAATTAGGAGAGTAGAAGGAAATGTTGGAATGCTTCAAATGGGTGGAGAAGCCCTCTATTTATAATAGAGTAGGTGACTCTTCAAAGGGGTGCAAATGAATAGATGTGTCTATTCATGGTAATAACTAACTCTGGACGTTAGTAACTAACAATAACTAACTTTGGTCGATAACTAATAAAATTTATTAGCGATTCCAACAATTATTAATTTTCGACTTTAATTAATAACGCACACAAAGTTAAATTGCGTCCATCAAAGGACCTATTTGTACACCCATAATTTACAATAATTTTCATTCACCCGTAACTTATTTTGGACAACTCTCAATTGTAGATTTAATATCTCTAAATGAGAATTAAATTCTACATATTTTACCATCCAAAATTTAAAGTTTTCCAACAATCCCCCACATGAATGACAAATTGGCATAAGAGCCAGAATAATCAAAGAGGAGATTTAGAGAGATACCAAACGAACGATAATCGCATCGAGAAGGTGGCCAAGGACCTTGAACCTCCCCTAGTGGAATACTATCGGATATACTGGATTGTCAGTGGTGAAACACCTTGAACTGCTTTCCGTAGTGTATACCTAGACAATAGTACCCACACGGTTATCATCCTTCCATATTAAGTTCTCATTGTCGTGTCCGTTTTGGCCATGGAACACTTAATCCTGGTTTCGTGAGTGGTCTTAGAGAATTTAGCCTCGTCATTCTCCTAGAACCGGCCGCCAGCTCCCACTCATATAGGTGAGTCTCATAAAGAGTATCTTGCCATACTCCACTTGTTTTTATCCCCAAGGTATGAGCTCATTAAAAGCTAATTGCTTATCCTTACCAATGCAAGCGTCACTCGGTGTCGCCCTAGGAATGGTTAGGAAATAATAATTTCCGACAGTGACTATATTTGCACAGTAGTTTGGTTGTCCCTTTTGAACCTAGTTCTTGGGATCTCCAGTCATCTAGGTTGGGTTTTCCGTTACGTGCAACTCAGAGAGATAGGCTTTTATTCCATTCCCCTTGACGACGTAAACAATTGCTCTCTTGTTAACCCTATGGGCAGCGGATCCGCTAGTTTTTACTTACTTTTCACACGATCGATCGATATAATTATGTTCGAGAGCAAATGTCCAATGGTTTTATGTCTACGACGTATATGTCTAGACTTGCCATTTTCGATGGTGCTTTGGGCCCTTCCGATTGCCGATTGACTATCGCAATGAATGCAGATAGCTAGCACCGGTCTTGGCCACATCGGAAGTTCTTCTAAAAATTGATGAAGCCATTCGGCTTCCTCTCCTGTCTTATCCAAAGCAATGAATTCCGATTCCATTGTGGATCTTGCGATGCAAGTTTGTTTAGAAGACTTCCAAGACACAGCTGCACCTCCAAGGGTAAAGACATACCCGCTTGTGGACTTAGAGTCCAAAGTGTCCGATATCTAGTTGGCATCACTATACCCTTCCAGTACCGCAGGATACATAGTATAGTGTAGTCCATATGCTAAAGTATATCTTAAATATTTTAGCACTCGAGTCACTACTTTCCAATGTTTATCAGTTCGATTACTAGTGAATCGACTTAACTTTCCAACAGCTTGAGCAATATCGGGCCCTGTACAATTCATGAGGTTCATTAAACAGCCGATTACTTGAGCATATTCGACTTGTCTTACACTTGCACCATGGTTCTTGGCGAAATGTAAATTAAGATCCACGGGAGTCTTAATTATCTTGCAATCGTTCTTGTCGAATTTCTCAAGAATCTTCCCAACATAGTGCGATTGAGATAATGAGTATCCATTCGTCGTTCTAGTGATTTTCATCCCCAAAATAACGTCAGCAATACCCATATCCTTCATATCGAACTTTGTTGTCAACATTTTCTTATTTGTTTTAATGATAGTTGAATTACTTCCCATAATTAACATATCATCAACGTACAAGCACACGATGACATATCCATCACGAGTGGTTTTACTATAAACACACTTGTCACATTCATTAATATGAAATCCATTTGATAACATGGTATTATAAAATTTGATATGCCATTGTTTCGGAGTTTGTTTGAGACTATAAAGAGATTTTACCAAACGACATACCTTATTTTTCTTGCCCATGAGCAATAAAACCCTCAGGTTGTTCCATGTAAATCTCTTCGTCTAATTCATCATTTAAGAATGCAGTCTTAACGTCCATTTGGTGAATTTCAATATTATTTATAGCTGCAATAGCTATAAGCATGCGAATGGACGTTATCCTTGTAACTGGTGAGTAGGTATCGAAATAATCAATACCTTCCTTTTGTTTATATCCTTTTGCGACAAGTCTAGCCTTATACTTGTCAATTGAACCGTCAGCTTTAAGCTTCCGCTTAAAAATCCACTTACAGCCTAACGCTTTACTTCCTCGTGGAAGACTCACCAATTCCCAAATATGATTTTGAAGTATATTCACTGCTTCTTTCCAATATGATGCCTCGGTACTAGACATAGCTTCCTTGAGGCTCATTTTCTACCAAGTAGGTTATAAAATCCGGGCCAAATGTTGTAGCAACTTTTTCCCGCTTGCTACGTCTAGGTTCATTTTCCATTTCGGACTCTTGGGATGTTTATTCCCGTGTTCTTTTATTAGAACTTTGTGCATTCTTCTCTTTGTATGGAAATACATCTTCGAAGAATGATGTATTGCATGACTCAAAAATAGTATTTTCGTGTATGTCTTCGATTTCTGATTTGATAACCAAAAATCGATATGCACTACTATTATGAGCATACCCGATAAAGACGCAATCTACTGTCTTCGGTCCAAGTTTTACCTTTTTAGGTAATGGTATTGCCACCTTTGCGAGACACCCCCACACTTTGAGGTAATTGTAAGATGGCGGCTTTCCTTTCCATAATTCATATGGAGTTTTGCCAACACTTTTCCGAGGTATCCTATTAAGGATATGGTTAGCCGTTAGTAGGGCTTCCCCCCACAAGTTCTGTGGTAATCACGAACTTAGGAGTAATGCATTTAGCATCTCTTTTAGTCCTATTCTTCCTCTCGGCTACGCCATTTTGTTCAGGCGAATAGGGTGCCGTAGTTTGGTGGATAATTCCACTTTCTAGACATATGTCCTTAAGTGGTGCCTCGTATTCTCCACCACGATCGCTACACACCATTTTGATTTTCTTTCCCAATTGATTTTCCACTTCATTTTTATAATGTTTGAACACGTCAATTGCTTCATCTAAACTTCGTAGAGGATAGACATAGCAATATCGTGTACAATCATCTATAAACGTAATGAAGTACTTCTTTCCACCTCTTGTTTGAAGAAACTTCGAATCACAAATATCCGAGTGGATTAATTCAAGAGGCATAGTAGTTTTTGTTCTCAATTGGTCGAAAGGATGCCGAAATATAAGTGGTTCCATTTGTATGCCTAATTAAAATACATATACACATTGATTAAATAAATCATAAATGCTATGAAGCACTTGATTTATTTACCAATGTCCATGAGTACTTTGAAACTCTTGATATATGTACTCTACCAAATGACGTCGTGATTAAGTTTAATAACAAACCATAAGTACTATAAAAACTCTTGATTTGCAAGAAATTAAATCGACAACCCATGAGTACTTTGAAACTCTTGGATTTCCATGAGTGCTTGAAACTCTTGGTACGTCCAATAATTGATCTATTGATAAAGAGACCCCCACAAGGCATACGAGTTGTTTCCGTTTCACAACGAAAATATTTGAATACGTAAATATTCAAGATCAACATGCTTTAAACTAACGGATGACAACACCGTACTTATGTTAGTTTAAAATAATCTCCTACGAAACTTTTATTTCGACATATCCCAAAACATTGAATAATCACATTCAATTAATTCGCGAATTAAATCAAAATTAACATGACGCGACCTACTCTATTATAGAGTATCACGTTCATTTTCTGAATTTTGAACGTTCTATTGCCCACACACATGTCGTGCGTAACAACTACTAAAACCCTTTTTTTTATTTGGATTCAATATTAAGTTTGGATCCTTTTTAAGATGTCACATATGAAGAAACCAAATTATTACGTTTCAAAATATTGCTCACACTTTTAGACGTGACAACTTCCCGAAATCTAATTGCATAGACTATTCGGCTTGGTACAATATCATTTTTCAGAAACTTTGACCATGATTCTGGAAACTTGATTTTGTGAATCTGACATCAAGACCATATCCATTAGATTCGTCTCGTCGAGATACACAATTTTCATATATGACTCGCCTTGATCCGAGGTCTGTAGCTCCAGAAATCCTTCGAAAACCGAAGTCAGAATTTGTACAAAATTCTGTTACGAACCAGCAGCTTTGAACAACGATATCTTGAGTTTTACAACTCCGATTGATGCACCATTTTCACCCAGTGCTTCATTTTTTCGTTATCTACAACTTTCATGTTTTACGAAAATTGATCCGAGATCGTTATCAATGTCTAAACGACAAAATACAATTCTGTCCCCAACTTATGCATGCTGAATTTTTGCGTAGCAAAATTCACTCTCCAATGATACAAATCGGTAAACCATAATTTTCATGCAATGAGTACTATAAAAACTCTTTGCAATCCGTTGTATTAATGAGTGCTATAAAAACTCTTTGATACAACAATCTGTGAGTACTATGAAACTCTCAGATTTACAAGAAAATTAATTAAACTCGACTTGAAAACTAAAGAGGCGGCAAAAATCCAGTTTCGACAAATAAAGCCTTAAGATTGTTGGAGAACAATCGAAACTGGACCGAAAAGAAGAAGATGGAGAAGAAGCTGAAACAGAATCGTATGATAGAAAGTAACTAAATAAAGACGAATTGAAATACTTACAAAAGTCGTCGAATATGAATAGTAATTAGAAACGATCTCGAGCATTGGCTCGATGTCCTTAAGGCTTTATTTGCTCCCTTTGGTACTGCTTAATCCGGAACAAACCGCCTCCCAGGATAATCGTCTCTCACCGTGCAAGAAGTCAGTACACCACTTACACCCTACGAACCGCAATGGCATGGTACCTCTCTTGAAGAAATTGAATTAGAATATAGGAATTCAAATTCTGAAAGTTGAATGTTCTACAAAGTCTAGGAGGACTTTGTAGGGAATTAGGAGAGTAGAAGGAAATGTTGGAATGCTTCAAATGGGTGGAGAAGCCCTCTATTTATAATAGAGTAGGTGACTCTTCAAAGGGGTGCAAATGAATAGATGTGTCTATTCATGGTAATAACTAACTCTGGACGTTAGTAACTAACAATAACTAACTTTGGTCGATAACTAATAAAATTTATTAGCGATTCCAACAATTATTAATTTTCGACTTTAATTAATAACGCACACAAAGTTAAATTGCGTCCATCAAAGGACCTATTTGTACACCCATAATTTACAATAATTTTCATTCACCCGTAACTTATTTTGGACAACTCTCAATTGTAGATTTAATATCTCTAAATGAGAATTAAATTCTACATATTTTACCATCCAAAATTTAAAGTTTTCCAACAAGGATCATGGCTACAGCTACTGTAGTAGAGATCCTTCTGGCCATCCTTCTTCCACCAGTTGGTGTGTTCCTCCGCTTTGGCATAGGGGTGGAGTTTTGGATCTGCTTGTTGCTCACACTCTTGGGTTACATACCAGGGATCATCTATGCTATTTATGTACTTGCCACCTAGTCCTTTTACTCCGGCGGGCGAACTGACGGGACGCGCTGACACCCCTGTCTTGTTTCTGTTTGTCAGTTATTTCAGTAATTTTATCAGTAATTGAAAATCAGAGTTGTACTGAAACATGTTTGTATGTATTTTGTGTATTGTGGATTAATTTGTTGTATGCACACTAGTTAGTTACTAGTATGTTTTAAGCATTGGATTCCATGGTTTACGTATCAAACTACTTGTTGCTGCTACCATTGAATTGAATTGGAGAAGAAGATGCATGAGAGGAAAAAGTAAGAATAGTCTCATTCTTCTTCTAGTTAATATAACTTCAGGCATGTGCGTTAATTAATTTTTTTCCTGTTTGTATGGATGCACTTGTCCATTGAATCTCAGCTACTGTAATACCACTCTGTCCCAGCTCTTTCTTCCCAATTTGACTTTTGTCACTATTCACCGGGTCACTTTGACCCGTTGATTTGAATAGCAAACCGATGTAATTTTTTTGATAATTTTTTTTTGGTGTTGTAGAGTAAAAGGTGCTCTATAATATGGTGAAAAAATTATCAAAAGTCGTATAATTTTGCTATCCAAATCATCCGGTCAAAGTGATCCAGATACGAGTCAAAAAAGTCAGATGGGAAGAAAGAGCTGGGACGGACTGGTAGGACTATATGTGACCCTACTAGTTAGAGAAACTCAAATCATTTTATGCATGGGAAAAGAAAATGGTTTAAGAGAGATTGGTTTGGTCATTTTTAATGTTTGTGGTGTGATCCACCACCAAACCTCTAGTTCAAGGGATGAGGCTAGTATTAATAGCTAGGCTAGTATTAATAGCTAAATGGACACAGAGAATAATATAGCGGAGTTCGTACCCAAGATCTTATACAGGGTTTCAAATGCTTTGCCATTGAGCAACCAGCACCTATTTGCAAAAAAGAAAAAAAGATAAAGGGGGGTTTAATCCACTAAGAAAAGCGCCTCATTAAATGTTTATCATATTTGATACACAAAATTATGAATGTTTATCAGATTTATTAGAAAAGTTTATGTCTTCCGAAATTAGAGACGGATCTACATGGGAGGAGTTTGACAAAAAATGATCTACATGGGAGGTATGGGGGCTGTAACCCCAACTCAAATTTTAGAATGACAAGTTGACCTTGTATTTTGTCAAATAATTTCACTTTAGCTCACCCTGAAATCGAACAATTACTTTAACTATTTATGTTTATTCATCAAAATATCATATTTTTAAAATTTAGTCATGACTGACACAAAATTTTAGATCCGCCACGGGGTAAAATTAGAGTAACATGTTGCCGTAGAATAAGATTTTATGGTGCTACATGCCAATCTATGTTATGGTAACGCGTCTAAGAGTTGATTAAATGAAAATTGAATTCATATTTCATATGCATAAATACAGGGATTTGAATTAGTCATTTTTAAGGATGGCAATATGGTCCGGTCCGATCCGAATCCGAATCCGATCCAATTGAAAATGGATCGGATTTGGATACGGAAAGTCAAACCCGAACAGATTTTAATCTGGATTTGAGTCTGAGGGCAGATCCACTGGATTCCGACCCGATCCGATCCAACGTTTATGTGTGTTTTACAAATATACTCGTGTTGGCTCCCCACTTACACTTCCAAGAAGAATACTATAGTAACTCCAACATACATAACTATTTCTTTAGTGTTTTAGGTTTCATAACGTACGAATGTGCCTAGTAGTGTTTACGTTTATGTTGTTTTTTTTTTGGGTTTTATTGCAAACTCGAATAGGATCTGATCCGAATTTGATCCGACCACGTACTATATGAATTTACAGATCGAACTTGGGTTAGCTAAATGAAACCTGATCTGAATCCGGTGAAAATCTGGTGAAGATCTGGACCGGATCTGAATTCCATTTCTCTTGGTCCGATCTAGATTGGGAAGAGCTTGATCCGATCTGAACTGGACTTGTTGCCATCCCTAGTCATTTAGTTCAATGGTTTGGGTTTTAAGGCAGTTCGACCTCGAGCTCAAGACTCCTCTAATAGTAGGTTGTAATAATAGTAGATTTCGTACCAATTTTTTTTTTTTTTTTTTTTTTTTTTTTACTGCTCATTGATCAATGTGATTGGTGGTGCAACCAACAATCGTCTCAAATGTATGCCTTATAAGAAGACAATCTCTTTCGAGTGGTGTAACAACTAAGAGCATCTCCAACCATGTCGCATTTGCCCCTCCCCCCACAGGGCCCGCCAATTTCCCCCTCCCCCTCCCTCAAACTACTACTCACCTACAACCATTCCTCTCCCCCACCTAATTAAGTTTATTTAAAAAAAATATTTAATGATTTAAAAATATATTATTAATAGCGATAAAAATAAATCTGAAATAATATTTGTAACACCCCTAAATGGCCCAAGCCGGAGGCCCGGGGATGTCACTCCGTACTCGAGGTTAAACCCGAATACAAGGAGATTTTATAACATGGTTCTTGAGCAAAAATATCCACAATAATAAATTAAAACTAACCGTTATTACAATCCAATGGTTATCGCCTCAAATCGGGCATAAAGCAAACTAAAGTATTTTAAACATCTAAGAGTTTTAATTTAAAATGGAGATACTGATGATCCAAATGATGAAACTAATGAATTAAAAGATGAACGCGTCCCCTTCTGCGCCAGATACCCATCCTCTAAACCTGTAGCGCGAAATCAAAAAGAAACACCACAATACAAAATCAGCATGAAATACTGGTAAGAAAACACCCAAACATGTAAAATGATGATAGGATAGTTATAAAATAATGACTCATTTACAAGTAAGAGTTTTTCTCAAACACGGCGGAATTGAAGTTCGACTCTTGTAATAAAACATGAAAGTTCCCAATTCCATAATATTTCCAAACCAATTCCATAATCATTAGGAAATCCAAAATCACATATTTGTTCTTTTTCCATTAACAAAACCAAAATCCATCATTATTAATTCGTCGTGACGGTAGAAACCAACCATCTCGCAAGCATCCAAGACCTTAAGTGTTGACACCCCCCAAAGACTCTAGCGGCCAGAGGAGTGAGTACAGGGAGCTATCCGGGAACATGCAACCGGATTAAATAAAATAAATTGAACGGAAAACCGAGATCAACACGCCCAATGCCAATAGTAACCATTAATAAAATTCCCCGCACAACTCTTCCACTTTACGTATTAATTCATTGTTATCATCATGGTAATATTTTCAAGAAACATTTAACAAGTAAAAATCACATAGTACACGTCACATAACATGAACACATTTTGAGACGTAAAGAAATACAATAATTCATTTGACACGAAGGAGTTAGGCACACTAGGCTTGGCATGTTTACTTACCTCAAAGCAAATTCAATTATCGCAAATCAGTCGACGTACTCGGTGTACTCGTCGTCGAAGAACTCGTCACCTACACGTAACAATACCATAATTAAACATAATACTCTAGCAATATAATTTGCTATACTATCTACATGCATATGGCACTCGACGGTTTAGGTCTCTAACATCAACCCAACATCCCACTTAATTCATACTTCAAAACCAAACCCAAAATCTTACTCCAAAATCCTATAACCTAATGTGTACATAACCTATCATAACTTCACCAATTTTATTACTCCTACTTCCCAAACAGATCATGGCTCAAAAACAGTCTCATTGGATTCAAAACACTCTGAATAATAAGTTTAGCCTCAAACGGATCTGAATTTCGATTCCTGAATCAAAAGTTATGCTAGTTTTAAGTTTCCAATTTCACTCACTATACCCATACGGGAATTATCAATTTCCATACAACTATTCTCCAAAGCATCTAGTTAATCCCGTATTCAAACAAAACCTAATGCAACATGATTACCCACTTACTACGATCATCAATTCACTCAAATTGCTCAATCCAACATCCCTTCCAAGACTAGAGCTTTTTCCATAAACTAAGAACATGATTAAACCTAAAACTTGATTATTAATCCTACGACTTCACGATTGATGAAACTAACAATATAAATCTGAAAATTAAAGATTACATGCAACGTACATGAATCATAAACAAGTGATCAAGAGAACAAGAGAAAAGAAGAAGAAACATGATCAAACCGCCGCCCATGGAGGGTCGGACGGGGAGAGAGAGAGAGAGACGGACGGAGAGAGAGAGAAAAAGAGAAAAGAAAAGAAGAAAAAAAAGAAAGAGAGAGAGAGAGATATACCTGATCGGAGGGAGAGAGAGGCGGCGGCGGTGGTGTTGCTGTCGTCGGGGAAGAGAAGGACCGAGAGAGTGAGAGAGAGGGACGGGTGAGAGAGGGAGACGTGAGATAGATATAGAGAAATAGGGAGAGTGAGGGTTTTATGAGAGTTGGAAAAAAAATCAACTTCATAAGTGAGAAACCCTCCTTGAATAGGAAACTTTACGTAGGAAGGAAAGTTGGGTCAAAAGACAACTACCTCCCCAAAACTCCATTAAAAGACACTAAAACTTTTAGGTTAAAATCACAAAGATCCCCAAACTCTACTAACCATTATAATTAACTCTCGACAATTAAATTAATTCCCCAACACTTATAATAATATCACAAAATACCCATAGTCACAAAACGGGGTATTTCAATATTAATATAAATATATTCACAAAAATGGTAAAAATAATAATAATATCAATAATAACAAACAACAATTTTATTTCCCAAAATATTTAATAAATATAATTACTAATAATAATAATACAAAATAAGATATACCAAATTGACAACAAAATAAAATAACAATTTTTCGTAAATATTTTGTTCAATTATCGAAAAATATATTATTATTTTTATAATAAAATGATAATTAAAATATATAAATCATAATTTAAAACAAGAAAGCGTTCAATTGGAACATGAAAACGTGACTAAATTGGTCCTAGTTACTCTTCGGGACGGAATGGAAGAAGGGAGACAATTCTCGAAATTGCGTAGAAAAGTCGTTAGCAAGTCGAGTAACAATGATTCGAAGCACTTCTTTTTTACACTATTTCGGAAATAAGGTTACCCACAACACGGCTCTCCCACTTAATTTCGCCTTTTCGGAATCTTATAGCTATAGGCCTCAATCCCTTCTCTCTTCGCTCGAAGCACTTCGTTCCTTCGAATAATGTATTGGCTTCTCTTTATTCTTAGTGAGGGAGCGAAGCTTCCATAGTGTCGGTTTGGGGTACGGTCAGTTCACCGGAAGGATCGTCCCCCCAATTAAAAGCGGGCTTTCTGGAAAGCCCCAACGACCAATTCTCGCATGAATTGATTAGGATCTAATAAGTCCAACATTGATTCCTTCAGATGTGTCAATTGGGCAAATACGTCCATATATAATAATAATAAAATAATATTAAGTGTAATTAACTATCCCAAAATTATATTAATTAGTTATAATGGAGGGGGAGGGGGAGGGGGATGTTAGTGGGGAAATGCACCCTAACCATCCCCCACCCCTGCCTAAATTTCCCCCCCCCCCCCCTCCTCTCATGGTTGGACACGGTCCGTGTATAAAAGTTTTTGCCCCTCCTCCTCCCCCTCCCCCTCCTCCTCATGGTTGGAGATGCTCTAACAACCCATGAAATAGGTTTTGACTTTGAGAAAGTATTCATTGGTGCTTGCCCCACCACTGTGGTATGCCTGTGTGGTGGGGCGCGCCATTCACCTTCTGACAAGCATGCAAAATTTGGTGGGTTCCATCTGACAAATACATAGTTGTCAGAAGGTGAATGGCGCGCCCCACCACACAGGCATGCCACAGTGGTGGGGCAAGTCCCAATGAATACTTTCTCTTTGACTTTGGTTGGAGAATGAAGTTCAAAAACTCGATTAAAAAACGAAACAATTCTGAAGTACTGGAGTTTATGTAATTTCCAGAACTTAGGAGGCGTCTCAGTAGTTTTCCGTTTCTCTAACCAGATACACACACACGTCCAAAAAGTTCAAATATTTCGACAGCACGTGTAAGTAGAGCGTGAGCGACCGCATAATCCAAGCGCGTGACCGAACCTCTTAACTAACGTCCGTTACTCCTCTATCTCTACTCTCACGAGAGTGTGAAGTGAGAGAGAGAGAGAGAGAGAGAGACTGTGGGAAGTGTGCAGTAGAGCAGAGTACCACCACCAGCTAACCAAGCAGAAACTGAGACAGCGACAATTCCGATAACCACTCCTCTTCTTCCTCCTCCCAAATTAGGGTTTCCTCTCTCGCAGCATTGGGACTTGCGACCACCACCACCAGAAAACGGAGCTTCGTTTCAATCTTCAGCCGCAGATCTTCTTCAGGTGAATCTCATCTTCTCTTTTCTCCCGAATTGCTTGTGGTTTCTTCGGTTTTCGCTCTTTCCGGTGACTTCGCGCAGGGCTTTTTCCGGTTCCGGTATGAAATCCGACCTTTGATCTGTTTTTCCGGCGGAGTATTTGTTGTATTCGCAGTGTATTATCAAGTTGTACTTTGCAGCATTCTCATTTATGGATATGGTAGACTTATGGCGTATGTACTGATGATTTGTTGAATCCTACTTCACTATTTCATTTCACTCATTCAAATTTTAAGCGCATTTTGAATTTTTGTAATCCATAACTCTGCACTTCACAGAATCACAGCTGCAGTCTTTTCAAAAATCAAATGCAATTATTTTCTGCTGATCTGACATTTCTGGTGTTGTAGAAATTTCTTCAAAAAATAATAATAATAAAAACTAAAAAAAATTGGACTCGACTTTTTGTTTTGTTTATGTTTTAGATTTAGCAGTGAAGCAACAATTGGTCAAAAGAAAAGGAAGTTAAGGAACAAGCTGTACCGTTCTAATTAGGTTTTTGCTAGAAAAGAAAAGAGCTTCTACTATTGGGACTGGTCCTTCTTCTGTGTTACAAAACAGTTTCTATGTTAGAAAACTAGTGCAAAAACGAAGATTTATCTTCAAAATGTTGTAGTTTTTTTTTTTTTTTTTTTTTTTTTTTTATAAAGTGTTTGGTCTCTAGGATATGGTGGGGATAAGCTATTCCACATGTCACATTTTGGGGGATAGCTTATTCCCCATAGCTGCTTATTATGTAGATGGGGTGAATGGTCCTTCTTATGTGTTTGAGAAGTGGAATCCTTAAAGGTGTGATTGGGGGTCTTGCAATTTAAGTCTCTCTCAAGTTATTTCATAATTTTGCTTTGGGTTCTTTGATGACACTTTTGAGGAGTGGAGTGAAAGGGAAGTTTAAGGACAAAAAGTTTAAAGATGTCTTTGATCATGATGTTTGCATGTGTTGTTTGGTTGTTACTTCTTCTAAATTGTTGCTCTATGATGTGTGTTTTTTGCTGGTATAAGTGGAGGTAGCTTGTAGTTATAGGTGTTTCTTTGAAGGGATTGTATGGTATCTATCTCTTTCTTCAATCATGTTCACCAATTTCCTTCATTAACCCAATCGGTCCTCTGTTTTTTTGTCTACATCAACCTCAAAACTGACATTTCACCAACGTTACTAAATCCTCCTGCAGGTGTCGGGTCTCCAGGGATTGGCGTAGTGCACATTTGACCACAATTCTTTAGTGTGTTGAAACCATACCGAGTATGCAGACCCCCAAAGCAAGGTAATTTTAATATACTTGTATGGTATGGTAACATCTATGTTGGTAAGAGATTGTTTATCTGTGCTGTTTGTTTCTATCTGATATTCAGGTTGTCATCCCCCCTATATTTTCCATGAATCACATTGGTTAAGCAATGGTTGTTGTGTAAAAAGTGCTGCACATTGCTTTGTCAGAAACATAAAATTGCTCCGTATTATCTTTCTTCGATCATTTGGAAAATAATTGCTCCACTGTATCATATACAATTCGAGTTTGCTCGTCTCTGCTTGCTTTAGGGATGTCTTGATATTTTCTTGGAAATACAACGAAAACTTGCTGAAAGCCAATATGTTAAAAAGCAATTATAAAGTGAGACTAATTAGAATGAAATCGAACATCTCATGATCTATTTTACATTCTGCCTTCCTTGTCTCTATACCACGCATGTTAATCACCATTGTTGAGAACAGTTGTAGGTCTTACTTGGTAGCTCATTCATAGATAAGAGGGTTAGTGTCATGTTGATAGCAGGACTTTTTGGTGACTGTCCTTTTCTTGTCTTATGAGAGTTCAGACAGCAACTGGCATTGAGGGTGAGAGTTATATATTACTTGGTCCATATTGCAAATATTTTTAGTGATTTACGACTTGTTCTGATATGTTAAACAATCGATTCTTATTGGGTTTCCTTGTTGCAGTTCTACTTGATTACCCACCATATCTGAAAGCATATTGCTAATTGCTGCATGGAAATTTTTATTTTAATTGAACCCTGAGAAGTTCCTTTTAAGGGTCAATGGTTCAAACTTTTTTTTCTAGATACACGACTCGTTGAAATTTAAATGCTTACTCCTTAATGCAGAACAAACTCTTCAGATGTCCCTCAAAAGACATCTCCCGTTACTCCCCGTACTGCTCGGAAATTGAAGGTGCCAGGATCAGCTCCGGACGCTATCTCATCTCCAAATTCAGCTAGCAGGATACCTAAAGATAGAAGCCCTAAAGTTGCTGATCGTAGATCACCTCGAAGTCCTATTTCTGAGGTAGTCGAATATCTTTTTCTTTTGGTGAATGCTTTCACATTTCCAAAAGTCCTTGTTACTTTCTGGGAGGCTGCTTCATTTAGCCATAAATGCCTGCAGATGCCCTTCCAGCTATTCAAGGTCAAAACCTTTTTCTAATATCTAGTGTGAATAAGCTCTCATATTTAGGGGCTCTTTGACTTGCATTGGACTAATAGCATTATGAACCTGTGAACTCTGACTTTACTGTGAGAAGTAACTTTAATATGCAAGTTTGTTGGCAAACAAGGGCGTTAATTTCTCAGGAGGTGGATTAATATGTTGTTGGAATGAACTGATATCAACAACTGTGTCTCTGTACCCTTGAACATAGCATATAGGATGGTGCTTTGACAACATGGTCAGATTAGTTCCAGAGTGGAATTTTGCAATACAATGTGAAGGCCGTTATTGTCAAGGTTCCTGTTGAATGATTCTAAATCAATCCCCATAATTCACCACAATTATTTTCTGATGATCTTAAATCTGACGAGTTTGTTTTTCCATTTTGTGTTGCGCTTTTATGTTTAAGTTCCATGAACTGCAATGATCTTTGATGCAAGTAACAGAGGTATGTACCATTACAGTTAAACCTTACCGCTTCTTTTTAATTTTGGGATTAGTTGAAATCAAATTTGTAATAAGTGTCAGCATATAAACTTGGAACCTTCTGTCCGAACTAATTTCTGATTCACTTTCTAGCACATGGTTGATATCAGGTCAGATGTAACTTTTTTCATCACAGTATTTGTCACTGAGATAACTCGCAATTTTTTTTGTGATCTCCAGAAGAAGCGTCCAAGCAAAGTGACTGAACTGGAAGCTCAGCTTACTCTGCTCCAGGAGGAACTGAAGAAGACAAAGGACCAGCTCAGCTCGACTGAGTCATTGAAGAATGTGGCCGTGCAAGATGCAGAAGAAGCCAAGATGCAGTTAGCAGAAACATCAGCAAAACTTGAGGAGGCCCAACATCAGCTGAATGCATTTTCTGATTCTGAGGATGCTAGACTCCAAGAGCTACGCAAGATCTCCCAAGACCGAGATAGAGAATGGGAATCTGAACTTGAGGCCATCCGTAAACAACACTTGATGGATTCTGCTGCTTTGTCTTCCGCTATGAATGAGATTCAGAGGCTTAAGTCCCAGCTGGGAGAGGTCGAAGAGTCTGGATCTGCCCAGGCACAGCACGCTGAAGCAGCTCATGCTGAGATACAAAAATTAAGACTTGAGCTGATGGAAGCTTCTGTGCTGGTAGATGATTTGAAAAGCCAGCTCAATAGGTCTAAAGAGTCAGAAGCTCAAGCCTTGGAAGTTGTCAGTAAAACTCAAATGCAATTGGAGATGGCGAAGACAGCTGATGAGACATTACGATCCGAAAATCACAAAGCAATGGTGGCCTGCAATTCCTTGGCTGCAGAACTGGAAAACTCAAAAGCCCTAGCAAATTTCTTGGAGGAACATGTTGATAAACTTCAGGCTGACCTGAATGACAGCAACAGCAAGATTTCTTCTGATGCTAAGAACGCTGCCCGAAATGGAGAATGCGATGATTCAAACCAGCTTAAGGCAGAACTTAATCAAGTCAAGACTGAAGTAGATCATCTGAGATCTGCACTTGATGGGGCCGAGAGAAGGTACCACGAGGAATATGTACAAAGCACATTACAGATAAGGACTGCCTATGAATTGATGGAACAAGCAAAGTCTGAGCTTGCAACAAGAGAGGCTGAATTGGAAGCAAAGTTGAAGAGCACAGAAGGTGAGCTTGAAAATATTAAGGCTAAACTGTTGGCATCAGAAACAAGATCGCAGATTAAATCCAATGAGAATGAAGAAATGGATCTGTCAGCTGAGAAAGATGCGAAACTCGAAATGGAGCTGAAGAGGGTTGAAGCAGATTTGGCAGGTTTGAAAGACATTTTATCAGATAAAGACACTGAAATACAAAACATCAGAGAGGAAAATGAGTTGCTGAAGCTGGAAGTCAACAAGAGAGATTCAGAAAAAGATGAGGTAAACAGCGAAGCCTTTGCTTTCGCTCAAGCAGCTAGAGCTGCTGAGCAAGAAGCTTTGATGAAGCTAGGGTATTTAACTGAGGAAGCAGATAAAAGCAGCAGAAAAGCTGCTCGTGTCACTGAACAGCTCGATGCTGCTCAAGCCGCTAATGCTGAAATGGAAGCTGAATTGAGGAGATTGAAGGTGCAATCCGATCAGTGGCGTAAGGCGGCGGAGGCAGCAGCCACCATGCTTTCGACGGGTCAAAATGGTAAATATGTTGAGAGGACAGGTTCTCTTGACAATAACAACAACAACTACCACACCATTAAAGGAAAGCTCAGTTCACCTTTCTCTGAAGAGGTGGATGAAGAATCCCCCAAGAAGAAAAACGGCGGCGTCCTGAAGAAGATTGGCGTCATGTTAAAGAAAAGCCCCAAGTAGATTTGCTGCTTATCAAGCAGGTCTCAAATACCTTCTAAACTCTAACAATTTGGTTTTGGTTTTCTTGCTTGTTTATTCGCCATATTTACACGGGTCGTTTCTGTAATTTTGACAGGTTATCGCCTACTTATTATCGGTGGGGACTTGAGGAACTTTTATCTGGGAAGACGATTTGAGGTTGTACAGTAGAATTATTCCCCAGGATGGACACCTCTTTGAATTCACTTCACCTGGCTATTGTTGTAGTAGGTTTTAGTAGGGGGATGGAAATCTCCATTTTTAGTGTCATTTCCTTTCCTTTTCCTGTAGTTGTTGTCTGATTATCATCTTAATTAGTTAACTGATCTCTGTATGTCTGCCTGCTTAGGCTGAACTTGGAAATGGTGATAATTTTTTATCTTATTCTACCCTATGATTCTGCACACTCGCCATCCGTTGTGTTTGCAAATATGTAGTAAACCTTTTATTACCTGGGTATGTTTGGTGACCGGAGATATTCCGATTTTAAAAACATGAGTTTGTTATCAACATTTGGTAAAAACAGAGATACAGTATGTTGTTCCCCAAACGGGACCATTGCCTTACTGATAGAAGTGGAACACCAAAGTTCTGAAAATCTAGCTATTTCAATCAAGTAAATCAAGCTCTTTCAATCAAGTTGTGGCAAAGAGGCTATGGAATGTCACGTTCCAAGACCAAGTGGCATCAGATAACCAGCTGCTGACTCCATTTCTGTAAAATGTAGTAAATTGTGATTTACTATATTTTTGTTGAACAACTGGTGTAAAAAGCTGGCATTACTTTCAACCAGGCCTATTTCTAAGCTTTTTACACCAAACTAGCTGTCGCACAACTAGATTTTCAGTATTTGTGAAAACTGATCTAAATTTGCGTCTGAACAAAACTGCATACACATGTTATTTTTGTGTAAATATCTCTTTTCACCTCATCAAGTTTGACACAAAGACACTTGCATCCCTCTTGTTTGAAATATAACACTGTAACCCCTAATAACTCACAAAGACTATCGGACCACTTGGAAAGTAAAGTCCCTCACGTCATGGTGGCAATACGGGCCGACCTGCGTGCCAAATTGGCACGACCCGCACCGAGCAAGGCTAAACACGGCCCGAGCACAGCCCACTCCGAAGGCAACCCTTGCACAGCCCGCTCAAAGGCGTGCCCAGCCCGTGGCACGCACGGGTCATGATCCTCCCTTAGCCGACCCGGCCCTTGTGTCGTGCACGATCCGCACAAAAACAGTCTTTCCGACACGACCCGTGCACAACCCGGCCCGCTCCACCCTCCAATACGGCCCGGCCCAGCCCGCTCTCATTGGGCCCGCCCTTAACCCGGCACGGCACATACCGCTCTCACCTTGACCCTCACGTTGTCATTCAATAAAAAAGTTGACAGAGTCAAAATCGTGTCTTCATCTCGAGGTGTGGCACACTAAATGAGTAAAAGTTCCAAACTAAAAGGGGTGAACGTATCAATTTGTAAAACTTGTGGGGTAAAATATATTATTACCCTTTCTGGGGGTACAAAAATTTAATTATTATTACATGGGAAGTGGTGAAAAAAAAAAGAAAAATCGACCAAATAGTAAAGGGGTCTTGTTCTCGGAATGCTGATATCGGCCCAATAGTGTTTCTTTACTCTTTGTCCAATGGGCCTAAACTAACATTCAAGTCCAGGTCTCTCAAAACAAACCCTCTCATCCCACTATATAAACACTCTTCTCTTCCATGGCCAAAATTAGGGTTTTGCGGCAGCTCATCGTCTTCATCCTCCGACTCTCTCTACTCCCCTCAGGCGAAGACCCGACCTCTCATCCACCAAAACCATGGGGTATGTTTGTTTTATCTTCTTCATCACTTACGCGAATCACTCTTATGTGTGTAATTGTTTCTTCGTATCTCTGCATCTCTAGCCCTGCAATGGATCCTAGAGTCACTTTTACCTTCTCTTGTCTCCTTTGTTCTGATGAATGTTCGTTGTTATTCAAGGAAATGAGTAATTTTGATTTCAGCGAAGTGATTAATCTGGACTGAGTGAAAAAAAGTAGATTCAATTTTGATAAGAAGATGTGAAGGGCGTTCTGTGTTTGTGGGACTATTGATATAGTGAAGTTATGGGCTTTTGCGATAACTTATAGTGGAAAACTGAAATGAGTGCTATGTTGCTAGCTTGATTCATGGCTGACATTGAACTGAATCTAATCACTGGAATCAACTATCAAACCCCTTGATTACTAGCTGACATTGAAATGAATCTAATCATTGGAATCAACTATTAAACCCATATCTACATTCACTCAAGGCAGTGTATCTGTTTGTTTGGACTACTGATCTCATTTCATATATCTTGCCTCATCGATATGCATCTGAGCATGTTATTGAACCAGGGCAACATGATTCACACTTCAAAGTAATAAATTGATATGAATTTTATGAAGAATGACATCAGGTTGTAAACATTGTAAGACAATCCATTGTTATATGCAGATTCTTTACCACAGCGAGCATGTTATTGAAATTTTATGGATTGTTATGCTACAATCTGTGTGGTGAAAATATTCGATTTAGATTCCCACATTGGCAGAGTTCACAGTGTGGCTCATGCTGTAGTGGCATTGTTCCTCAATTAATTGCTTGTTATACTTCTGAGGCACCCTATAGTCTAGACAGGCTTTATTGTGTCCTGCAATGACTATTGATAGGAGCATGGACCAATCTTCCTTCATGTAGAACTGGTTTACTTTGTTGGATTTAGTAGGCTCATAGCTCTCTGGTTTGCCCTAAAGCTTTGTTATATTGGTGGTCTAATGTTTCATGAAATGAAATATTTGTAACAGGAAGACCAGAGGTATGGGAGCTGGGCGCAAGCTCAAGTCCCACCGCAGAAGGCAAAGATGGGCTGACAAGTCCTACAAGAAGTCTCATCTTGGTAACGAGTGGAAGAAGCCATTTGCTGGGTCTTCCCACGCAAAGGGCATTGTCCTTGAGAAGATGTAAGCCACATCACCCATGACTTCTTCACTGTTATGCTTGGATCAGAAATGTTTATTGCCGTTTCATTTTACCATCTCATCTAACTTCTTGACCCCTGACATGTACAGTGGTATTGAAGCTAAGCAGCCTAACTCTGCCATCCGTAAGTGTGCTAGAGTCCAGCTGATCAAGAATGGAAAGAAGATTGCTGCTTTTGTCCCCAACGATGGTTGCTTAAACTACATTGAGGAGAATGTAAGTGTACAAACCTGGAAGCGTTCAGTTATCGTCGTGTTTTGCTGTTTATTTGACTGAGTGATAATTATTGACTGAACTTTGTCTTTGCAGGATGAGGTGTTGATTGCTGGATTTGGACGTAAGGGACACGCCGTGGGAGATATTCCTGGAGTTAGGTTCAAGGTTGTCAAGGTCTCAGGAGTCTCCCTTCTCGCTCTCTTCAAGGAGAAGAAAGAGAAGCCCAGATCTTAAATTCTCGTAGGAGATTTATCTTCACCCTGTTATTTTGATAGTTTTTGGTTGGAATTATAGACTCCGATATGAGTTTCCTGGTCATTGTAATGTCTTCAAGCTACATCTGAAATCAAAACTTGGTCTTGGTGATGGTAATAGTTTGTTTTGTGGCAATGTGTTCTTATTTTCATCTTCCTGCATGTGTTCTTCTAAACTTGTTGGATGTTTGAGCAAGGTTTCTTCTCACTTCTAAATACGCCCAGATGAGTTTTTTGTTTTTGGTCGCCTAACGTGCAGTCAGATGTGTTGAACAAGTTTTTGGAGTTGGTTTACACTGGCTCTTGTGATACAAATAGCTTTGTGGTGATCAATAGGGGTGATAAGATTGCAGATAGCCAGATACTTTCACATTCAGTGATATGGTTCTCTCTTCACTATCAAAGATGAAAGTAATAGGATTCTATTATCTCATGTTCTTATATTGTAATTTATCGCAAAATCCAGATACTCCATGTTCAAGCTTGGCTTGTTCAAAAACTCAATAATCTTTTAAATCTGGAGTTATGCATGCCTCAGTTGGGACAGGTTCGACTACATTAAAGTTAACTAATAGGACATCAAATCAAAGATTTTACTGAATTACACTAGTGGTAACCAAAGAGTGATACTGTATATTAAGATCTCTCAAAATCTGTAGTTAAATAAATTTTTCTCTGTTATAAAAAACTGCTATCCAGAAGTACGGATGCTAGAGTACTATAATAAACCCAGGGAGGGTGATTGTGCATAATCCTCTAGTCGATTGTACACAATTTGTATCCTTATCCCAACATGAAAACATCCAAAATTAAGCTTCTAAATCCTAACAGATTTTCACTTCCGACCATAAAAATTACATGCTTCAAAATTTTAACTATTTAAGAGAACCTGTAATAATTGCAGACGACAACCAAAACTCGTGGATTGCAGAAAACCCGATATTAATAATGCAGTTGCTTCTTTCTCTTCCGGTTAGTTGTCAGTGCCATATTTAGCAACTCGATGTTAATGCGTTGGGAAAGAACCAACTGCAATTGTTGTAGCCATCAAAGCTAATATCAATCTTACGAGCTTTGATGGCTTCAACAATCGGAGTGTAGGGTTCATTAAGAGTTCGAGACCATCCAAAATTCTGTCAAGGGTTCTTCAGACACGTCTAGTTGCTTGGGACCCCAATATCACACCTCTTCTTTGGAGAGGATAATTGCTCCCCGTCCTATGGAAAGTTAATATACTATGCTTCATTCTAGGAATGATAAAGAATTAAATTTTCCTAGAATGAAACAGTGTATATACATTTTAGACCAATGTCACGGTTCACAAGCGCACAGAACACAACACAAGTCACTACTAACATTGAGGCTTTGTACCAATTCACAGTCCTCCAATTTTCTGTTCGTAAAGGTTAACAATTGATGGCATTCAGCAGACAACAGTCTGTAAGTTTCTTCTATGGAATGACACATTTTTGCTCGCTATTCAAGTGTCAGAAGACGCCACCTGCGTGAAAATCTTCCCGAGGTTCTTCACCGGGGTTGTATGTCCAGTCCAGCAGCTTCACTCTCTGGTTTCGTTTCATAAGCTGAAATCCTATGTACAAGATAAATACCAGACATCCTTAGTGAACTGACAAGTCTATGTCCTGAGTTACAAACAGTTCACAGATCATCATGGCTGAGGTCAAATAGAACGGTGAGAGAACTAAAATTGAAAACCCTTTTTTCTTCATATAATCCCTCGAGATAGTGTAAGTTTGATTAACACACTTCAATATGACTGAAAACGTGAAGAAATAGTGAATGAACTTCTGGATTATAATAAATCTGTCATACTCCTCATCTGACATGAAAAAACAACCACGGAAAGGGAAGGAGGAGTATCAGGCCTGAACTATTTTTTCTAAGCGCGAACTCTGATATTGTGATTAGCAAAATTGAAGGATAAAGATATACCTGTAGTAAATGGTGCTGCACGGAATGACTCTTTATGTGTTCTCTGTCACAGTTCTTCTAATGAAGGGAAGGTTACAGTCTTCTTGACTGCCTTGGAGGTCATAGTTGCTGGAGGATCAAACCCTTCATTGTTGCACAGAGAATTCATAACAGTGAGAGGAGTCCTTGTGCCCATTCCTGTTTCTAAGGTAGCTGAAGAATGAGAGAACGGAGAGGCACTTGACAAATTACCCTGTGATCCCTCCTTGAGATCAGATCTTTGGTGACCAAAATCAGTTTGAGATACACACTTTTGAACAAGCTCTGCCCCACTTCCCTGGTTTGAGTCCTTTCTTTCCGCAGGGATGCTCAATACATCAACTTGGCCTCCATCATACATGTTCTCCTTCTCGTTTTCTCCAACAGAGTTCAAACTGTTCTTGGGATATTGTAGTTCCTGATGTTTGTCTTCGCCCATTTCTGCAGATAGCCTTAAATGTTCAGCATCTTCTAATTTGATAACAATCTGCATCTTCGCTTCATTCTCAGGAACACCCTTACTCATAGTTTCTTCAGCTTCCGTAGGATCTGGATTGGCTCCAATGGATCCTACTTCCTTTAATTGTGAGCTCATTTCACTCTCAAGAAGATCTGTATTCCCAGTTTCTTCAGCATCATCAGCATCACCAATTTCCTTAACATGTACAGCATCAGAAATAGGTCCGACGCTACATATATCTCCAGCTATAAAGCCAATGTTAGCATCTTTCCTGTTGATTTCACCTTGTTTCTGTAAACTCAGTTCACTCTCAAGGACACCTACATGCACAGTTCCTTCAGCATCATCAGTATCGAGCTTACTGACTGGTCCAACTTCAGAGACGACGACACCTAGTGTATGCGAGTTCATTTCACTCTCAAGGAGGAGACCTGAATTCCCAGTTTCTTCAGCCCCATCAGTATCAGGGTTAGCTCTGACACATTCAATTTCCTTCACATGTTCAGCATTAGAAATAGATCCAAAGCTATAAGTATCTCCGGCTATACAATCAATACGGGAATCTTCCCTCTTGATGTCACCTTCTTTCTGTGAACCCAGTTCACTCTCACTCTCACCAACACCTGCATCCTTAGCTCCTTTAGCAGCATCAGTATTCCCAGTTTCATCATCACCATCAGTATCACGCTTAGACACGATGCATCCAATTTCTTTGTCATGTTCAGCATTAGAAATAGATACGAAGCTAGGAGTATCTCCTGCTATACAGTCAATGTGAGTATCTTTCCTGTTGATGTCGCCTCCTTTCTGTAAAATCAGTTCACTCTCAAACACACCTATATCCGTAGTTCCTTCAGCAGCATCAGTATCGGGCTTATCTCCGACTGGTCCAACTTCTTTTACATGTCCAGGATTACAAATGGATCCTAAAGGACATGTCTCTCCTTCAATCTCAGCATCTACCAGTTCTGGTGACTTCATTTTGTTCTCCAGGACCCCTATACTCTTGGTCACTTTAGCACCCTCAACATCAGTCTTCGCTATAACAGGTTTAACTTCCTCCACATGATTACAAATAGGTCTGATAGAACATGCATCTCCCTCGACGAAATCAATCTTTGCATTTTCCAAGTCCATATCACCCTGCTTCTGTAGGATCATTTCCCTCTCCAGGATACCTGTATTCCCAATTTCATCAGTACCCTTAGGGTCTGGCTTTGCACTGATGGGTCTTGTTTCTTCTTCTTTTAAGCAAATTTCTACAGATTCTACACTTTTAACTTGAGGGGATACGTTAAGACGGCTCCTTGTACGCCTACAAATGGTAGAGGCACTTGAGGAAGCTGGTATAGGTGAAGCAGGCTTCCTAGAACTAGCATTCATCTTACTCGTACTTGGAGCATTTGTCTTGCTTAAGCTTCCACTTATGTTATGGATTCCACGTCCGTTTCTGGGGCTAGCTGGTATAACAGAAAATGACTGAGGACTTCTTTTGGGTGTATGAACCACAGATTTAGCCTGCATGACAAAGGAATTCCACAAGTTATGTCTTGTCTATAAAAAAATGATCGTTAGGAGTTTGCATGGTCAAGGTCATCTTTTTACTGCATGAATGTAACTTCCGTTAGAAAAGCTATTCCAAGCCAATTCCATTTCATCAATGCAGCAAATCCTCATAGAATAATTGGATTCCTAGATGGGACAGTTCAATTTAAGAAGCACTTAAAAACAAAAATATAACTTACCCCATCAAAATAGCTCATATTCGGTGATGGTATTCGCAGACCTGAAGGCTTTGTGGTAGCAGATCCAGAAAGCACGCCAACTTGGTTTGAAGCTGCCTTTACTTTTCCATCGGATGGTAGACTAGCCTTCTTTTCATTTCTATTCAAGAACTGATCATTAGAATGCTTAGGACGTCCAGCAGCAAGAGGTACATTGTTATCTCGAGTTCTATTTGGTGGACGAATATCAGCAGTCCTTGAAGCAGACCTCCGAATAACAGTTGAAGCCGATGAAGATGCTACCGAGGACCAGTCACTAATTGAACTAGCAGGCGATATGTTAGAGCGCACAGATGATGCTGATGATGCTGAGAGACTAGTCGGTCTTTTGGCCTTCAATGCAACCTTTGCCGGCAGTTTGGTCCTCGCACAGGAAGAAGTTGGAGTAACAAATCTGGGAGTGATCTTTGGCTTTGCAAGAGATTTACCAACATTAGTAGTTGAAGCACCGCTAGAGCTATCAGATGAAACACTACGTTTCTGTTGATCTTTCTTGCTTGTGACCGAAGAATTCAAAGAAGAGGACTTCATACACAAGGGGGGCTTCCGCGCAGTCCCTTTTGTAGATAAACCAACATTAGTAGATGAAGCATTGCTACAGCTACTAGATGAAACACAATGTTTCTGTGAATCTTTCTTGCTTGTGACCGAAGAATTAATAGAAGATGACTTCATACACAGGGGAGGCTTCAGCGCATTCCCTCTGGAACCACACAAACCAGTCTTTGTTGTTGGACCAACTTTACCAGGCACTGTCCCAATAATGAATCAAGTTATGTAAACAAAAAAGTCGTCTTCTGGATGAGAAAAATTGAAGTAACCGCAATTCTTTGTACCTGTGGAACTATTTGCTCTAAGACCTCCCATTTTGACTTGGTTACCACTCGAAGTAACTCTTTCCGTTGATACTGAGGTAGTGGGATTGCGCCTCCCCATTACTTTTGGAGCAATCTAAAGATGTTAAAATTGGGTATTCATTTTTAGCAACAGGTGGTAGACAAGTAATATTGGCATCAATGAAACAATACCGTAGCTAGAACCCTATAAAGAAATAAACATTAAGCTTGTCTACTGCATCTTTCCTTCTCTCCCAGTTTCATTTTATGCATTCATGTTCGCAATCCCACTACCCCAGTTTCATTTTGACTTGGTTACCACTCAAAGTAACTCTTTCCGTGGATACTGAGGTAGTGGGATTGCGCCTCCCCATTACTTTTGGAGCAATCTAAAGATGTTAAAATTGGGCATTCATTTTTAGCAACAGGTGGTAGACAAGTAATATTGGCATCAATGAAACAATACCGTAGCTAGAACCCTATAAAGCAATAAGCATTAAGCTTATCTAATGCATTTTTCCTTCCCATCCTGTTTTATTTTACGCATTCATGTTCGGTTCCTTTCAGTTACTATTGTGATGGGCTGCGTTGGTGGGGTAGGAGGTGCAATGCAAGAGCTCGCATGCAAACACCACAAATCAAAATTGCTAAGAAACATAGATATTTAAAAGAAATCACTGAGATTTGTCTATATGAAAATAAGCCACCACCCTTCATCCTAAACTATGCGTAACTTTTTGCTCAAAAAAAACTATGCATCACTTGAGATGAGATACATAAGGCGAGAGTTGCTACTTTCAGTAATCTGACAGTAGCTTATATAGTATAGTGATAAATGACATGGATCCATGATCTTCAAAAGGAAATATTCAATTTTGATTATAATGTGCTTAAAAGTAAATGAGTCACTTATCTTTTCTCAAGTAAATGCAGGTTGCAAATTAAAGAAGTTTATAGATCAACTAGTTATAGTTATTACTTATTATTGATATTTAAAAAGAAATTGTGTTATGACAACTAGAGAGCAAAACATTTTGGATCGAATTTTTCAGTATTCACCCAATATGGTATATGGAAATATGGCGTTTCAAGAAATTACTGTGTACTCTTTGAGCCCCAGAAATAATTTGGAGAATCGATACAATTAATATGTTACTTTGAAAAGGTTATAATGTTATATACCACTGCATCAATAATTAAGAAGCAAACAAATAGCCCAGATTTTTTACTCCATGTGAGATTGTGACATTCAGCAATAGCATACATCTCAGCTGATCATGTTGTACGTTGAGGCAAGAAAAATAGAGGTAAAGAATCTTAAGAGTATGAAAAGATAAGAATCTATCTAGTGTACAAGAAGAAAAAACATGCCTGAGTACGTTGTGAACAATCAGGAGATTTCTTTGTCAATCTCCCAAGTCCTGGCACGCTAGTGTTTTGTTTCTTAGTACCAGACTTTATCTTCGCCTAAAAGACATTGAAAATGCATACTGCAAACCATCAGGCTTCCACACACCAAAAAAAAAAAAAAAAAAAGCTTTTTTAACACCCATCTTTCTATAATTGAACATAGTTTATCTTTTCTGTAAGTAATGAACTTACTAATTCCTTGGGAGCAGTGTCCGCTTTCCCCAAAGCTGCATAGAAAATATATGCAAAAAAGTTACTGACATTAAATTTGTTTCTGAAATTCAGTAGTAAAAGCTAATAGTTGTCTTGTGTGAACATATTGTACATATCAAGCATAAGCTAATAGTGGACTATCATATCAGGAAGCAAAAGGCAGACAACTGCTCTGCCAACTCAAACAGCATGGATTCATGGTTGAGGGATTTCATGATGATCTAAGAAACAACTCGACATTCTAGAAATCCAACAAACGTGAAGAATGTTCGAATTAAATATGCTGATATCATTCTCCATTTGGAAACTGTATAGAGTGCGAAATAAAGGGCGCCCATGTCAACTTTATCTCAGTTGACATATGAACATGCAACTTCCATAGCTTGATGTAGTTCATGGTGAGCCTTGTGTTGAAGCGAACTTAGAATTATAAAATTTCTGAAAGTCAAGAGTAATCAATTAGGCTAGCGACTTAACTTGGAAGAGGGCCAGTATTGAGAGGTTGAAGATGTTAGAAGGCATAGGTTTTCAACAGTGACTTGTTTATTTTGCTCAACTTTCTCACCTGAAGCAGTTTTTCTGAAACCTGTTGTATCACCCACTTGACAGGATTTCTGAATTGAGGCTCTAATATCTCGCATCAAATCAGCCTCGATACTCTCCATTGCCAGACTATCACTTCCTAATGAAGAAATTGAATCTGTAGATCTGCATATGTCTTCTGTAATTTCAGGCAACAAATGCTTTCCAAACTTATTGTCTCTTCCGATCATGCCTGACAACTCATCGGGATCAAGAACACCTGACAGGGCATATGTATTTTGTAAATATGGACGTAAACTGCAAATAAGTTGCAAGAAGACAGTGCTACAAGATATCAACACAGTAAATAATATATTTGCCAAAAAAAGACATGGTGATTTAAAATCTAGGCATACCTTCACAAGTGAAGAATGCAGCATCCCATGCTAAACTTTTTCGCATATTATACTTTTCGTTTCTTCTTGTCTTTTCGGGTCCTGCTTGCTCATAGAGGCGAAAAAACTGTTCTGTAGACAAATTACTATCGCCCATGAGAATTGATTTACCAACATCACCAGTATCTTGCCAATGGGAAATTGTGGTTTCATTCTGGTACTCTGCACAACACCGCCAAACTTAAAAATTGGAAGATGATGCAGTAATGCTAATAACAGATACTTCCGATATTCTTAATGTACTGTTAAAGTAACTGCCATCTCTGGTCTCTATATTATGTGTAATTACTATAAGTCAACCCGATACATCCAAGGGTGTTGCATTAATCACTGCCTCCATAGTGTCCATATTTTCTAAAATAACCATACCAAATTTAAAACACATAACTGCCGACAAACTTCAAATAGGTGCATGAGTCAAACCAGAAAAAATGTAGGCAGGTAGCTAGCGAAAGAGGTAAAGAAGCTTATTTAGTGTCATCAACACTTCAGGCTTGCAAATAGAGTTGCTAGCTCAGGCATTGAGAGGGCAATCTGAGGACTGGTTACTAGTTGCTAAGAATGGCTCGTTTACAGGCAGAAAGCGGACCAGACTTACTGCGTTCAGCCGTTAACCAAGACTCATTTTCCGAACTAATGATGCATGAAAAACACCCAAAAGACCACAAAACCGATCGCAAGAATGAAGAAACACATCAGGAATGCAGTGCATTCTCTCAGCCATTACTTCGATCCCGAAAAGCAACTGACTAAGAGAGCCTAGGTAAGCTAATGGACTCATAAAACATACAACTTTTCTGGGCTAAACGCATCATTATCCAATTCATGCAATATAGAGATTAAAGACCCAGCAAGTTGAAGATAAACATCTAATTTGATTGTCGAATTAGCTAAATTGCTAATTCCTAATCAATAAGAAAGGTTCATCGGCAATTTCGAGTCAATCGATTCAAAACCCTAATACTGGTTTTTAGCAATTAACATCCAACGGAAAATGGGAAAGACGAACAGGTCGAAATTGTGCGTCTGCGCTCATTAGAGGATGGGAAAATCAACAAAATTGACTAAATTGAGTGATTTGAGTGGGGAAATTGAACCTGTAAATTGAGGGTTAGAGAGGCTATCAGATGATAGAATAACGGCGTCATTCTCAGGAAGAACATCGGCAGTGAGAGGCACTCCTCTGTGTAGTGAATGAGACATGTTGGTCTGGATCTGATCCTCCATTGCTCTGGATCTGATGGCGATGAAGGAGAACCGAGCGGGAGAGACGAGAGGGAACAAAGTGGTGAATTTTTTGAATAAGGAGCGGTTGCAGAGTTTACGTTATGCTAATTAAATAAATTAAATCAATAATTTTTTAAAAGTTAGGTTTTCTCTTAAACAGAACCATTTTTTAGTTATGTGGGGTTGTGTGGACTTTGGGTGGACTAAATTAATTGAACGGTTTAGCTATTAAGTTCCTTTAATTTTGTTTGGAATTGAAATTTCTTTTAATTTCATTTCAGGATTCTAATGGTAAAAGAGGATTCGAGAATATATTTATATTTTTTTCAAGATCAATTCATATTTTTAAAAATTCGGAATTATGTATATAGATTTTGTGGATTCGGATGTAATTTTCAGGATTAACTCGCCGGTCAAGCTAACCAATGGTTGAAATGGTGTGTATTTTAAGGGTGGGTTTGGTATGACTTATTGAACTTTTAAGTCGATTTTAAGTTGTTGTGAAAAAAGTCCGTGACAAAGAAGTCAATGAAAAAAGATGTATGAGTTTGGTGAAAAAAGTTGTGCTGTAAAAAGTTAGGATGCAACACTTTTGTTTGTTTGTGAAAATTATCATTTTATATTTTTTATATTTATTGATAAAATTATAGTAGGTCTAATTAGATGTCATAGTGTGTTGGTACGAAAAAAGTAGAGATAAATTGGTCATTTTTATTGTTTAGGAAGAAAAAAGTCCAAAAAAAGTTCATGAAACCCAACTTTTTTCAGAATTCAATTTTACACTACAAGACAAAAGCCAAAATCCAAAAGCTGGCACAGAAAAAGTCATACCAAACCTTTCAGAAAAGTTCAAAACAGATTAAAAGTTCAAAGTGTATTAAAAGCTGGAAATAAGTCATACCAAACCCACCATAAGTTAATTGTTCGGAATTCTCATCACGAAAAGAGAATTTCGGATAAACCAAATCTGGAATCACTTGGATCTGGAAGACAACATTCTGTATTTCGAGAGTTGTGACTGATTTTTACCCGATAAGTGACTGAATTCTACATATTGATTTTAGCTTTGCAAATAGGTTCAATGAAACACACGTCCAATGAGTGTTCTGGCACTACAAAAATTTGTTTTGCTGGAATTAGTGGGATCTCTCTCCTAGTTCAATGGTCCGGCAACACAATGAGCTAATTTGAGATGGCCAGTTGGGTTAACCACGACCGAAAATCGACATTTGTGGAGTTTGGGAAAAGACTGTGCAAGTTGGAGAATTTGGTGACCGGCTTTGGTCGAATTCTGGTGCCCGAAAGTGAGCGGGCGGTGGACAGGGGTTAAAACCGGTGGTCAGGTATGGAATTGTGGCGGTTGGTAGATACAAATAGAGAGAGGATTGTGAAGAGAGAGAGAGGGAGAAGGAACTTGTGTGTACATAGGTTTTGACATCTTCCTATTTTGTTCAAATATCGCTGAACTCTTGTGAATTATCGGTCTTGGCGTTGTTGCAATCAAAGAAAAATAAGAAACCCGCCGGTGACTGGCTCTTCCCCAACCTTGCACCGGAAAAACTCAGACCATACTCCCATCCCAAACACCACCACGTTAGGTTAATCAAACTATAAAATCGATCCTCCCAAACAGCCACAATATTACTGTATTATGTATCATGTTTGAGAGATATTACTTATGTTTGAATTTAGTTATAGAATTTCCTCAACAGAAATTAATTATAGAAAAAAATATTTTCCTCATAGTGACGCTCTAGTTAGGATCTCTTGTGAGATCACAAGTCACTTGCTTCTCTTTTTTTTCGGTAATAAGTGCAGAATTTCATTAAAAGAAAAAAGAGTACAAACAGGGAAACAAAGCCCGCGAGACGCAAGGACTTGCAGCATATAGATAAACATGAACTAAACAAAACCCTATCCATCCAGCTGTCGTCAATCCAGAAAGCACCGCAGAAGAAATCGGTGAGGTGGTGACACGCAGGAGACTAGGCGAGGCGGTGGGTGATGGCGGCGCCGGAAACACGGACGGCCGAAGGCAGCCCTGGCGGCTTAAACAGCAACGTGGCTGAGGACGACTGCGATGGCGGTGAAGCACGACGGCAGCGACAGAGGGAAGCCCCCTCGCTGCACCGGGAAGAGGAAAGACGCACCTCCGACAAGAGAAGAAGAAAAGCTTATGGTGGTGATGAGAGGCGGCGAGAGGACTGCTCCGGGGAGCCCGTAGCGGTCAGAGAACAACCAAAACGAGGGGGAGGGAGAGAGAACAGCCTCCCAGCCGGGGAAGAGGGGGAGCAGCCACCACAAGCGAAACCCAGATCTGATCGGAGAGGCGTCACAGCAGCCGACTGGAAGCAAGCTTCACACTGGTGCAAAGCGGCACCACAAATGGACAAAGGCCATCGGAGAATAGGCAAACACCGATCCAAAAACAGGGCCGACGAACCGCCGCCGACAAGAGGCGGTGGTCTCTCTCTCTAGAGTAGAGAGAGGTCAAGGCACTTGCTTCTTGATCCACAACTATCTTGATTCTTGGATACTAGATACATCAAGCGTTCGTTTTGTCTTCTAATCAGAGTGTCTACATAATTATTTCATGATCATATTTGTATAGACGTTACACTTTAATACACACCAATCAAAGTGTCTATATAATCTTTTCATGATCATATTTATATAAACATTACACTTTATACACTTAATACACAATGGTACTGGTAGGAAAACAGAACGATTAACCTCCGGAAATAAACGTATTCGCAACCTCACCTTTTTGAGCTTTGTGGGTGTAATTGACGTTTCGAATCTTTGCGTTCCGAAAATTCTGCTCCTATGTGCGGACACAACTTGCAATATTTCATTTATTACGAAACAAAAACTTTGAACCGAATAATGTCCAAGGAGCTAACAAGTGCCACACCTACAAATTTACTTCCAATAAAACTGTGCGGTCTCATTGTCACAAGAACACGGGCTAGAGTCGTGAATACAGCCTCTTGCAGAAATGCATAATAAGACCCCGTACAACCAAAGTGGTCCGACCCTTCCCTGGGCCCTGACACATATGTAGGGGGAGCTTCGAGCGCCGAGCTGCCCTTCTAAAACTGGCAACCCTGCTGCTAGTTTCGACAGGTCGTGCGTCTTGTTGCCGATTGATAAATCAAGTTATTTTCTTTTGCGTAGGATCTAAATCAAATTCACCACATGAGTAAAATTCACACTGTATGCATAACAACCCTGGGTTGTCCATTTCAGGAAAAAAGCTATACTCGACACATTCTGTTGATTTGATGATCTAACAAATAAATCAGCAAACCTACAAACATTAGAACATAAAAAGGATCTCAACCGACAATGAATGTTACTCTCTACATGCAAAAACACACGATGCGCCGATGCCCATCGTCTACTAGCATGCAAACCTGTCAAAAAAAAGTCACATACCTAATTGATTGCGCGAAGTAAATTCTCCATTAGAGCAACAAACATCTACTTCCTTTACTATCCCCAGAAGACTCAAATTGCTTGGCTTCTGAGAAATATGAAGTTGCTCTGTAAACCATAACCCCCCCCCCCCCAGGCAACGTTTATGTCGCAGCAGAGGAATATCTCATCTCATTCTACAAACGAAGTTAAGGGAAACAAGTTGCACCTTCCTGTGAAACACACACTGAAAATCTGACACATACACTACACGAAATAAGTGCATGGTTGCCTAAAGTTTTTGCACATAGCAGAAGTCACGAAGTGCCTGCCGCATATTAAAAGCTATTCTAAATGAAGCACAGATACATAATAGAATAAGCCGGTTGGTTGGTTTCTGTATGCGCCGAACGCATAACAAGAGAGGATCACAACAGCAGATTATCAACACGACAACATATAGGTCTTGATTAGGTTAACGCTTGCGCTAACCAACCACGGCCAAAACAAGCTATGGGGAAAGCAAAAAAGGTGTCCGAAACTACTGTTACTGCATAACCAAAAATGTTTCCACAATAACAGCATAACCATTAAATAAGGCAGTAATAAATAGCACCAGTACCTACCAGGAAAAGGGATCAAAATTCAAAGTTTTAACGGTCAATCACAATCCGCACGACAGAGATTTACATGATTGCTGTTTTAAGAACTGAAATCCCAAAAGCTTTTCCTATAATGTAACCAAATGAGCAAACATGGTCAGAAGTATAGTTTAGTTGCTGTCCAAGGATGTTCTACGCTCGATGCTTAACCCTAACCTATTTGCATGCAATAGCTCGACTATTAAACAGGGACCAAAAAGAAATGCACCTACTATGGTCAAGTTCAGCTGTCAGACTTCACTGGCTTCTTCGAGGTTGATCCCTTTCTGCCTCGCTTGGCTGGAGAAGACTTGCGATGCGGAATAGGTGCATAATGAAGGCGGTAGCTGACCAGTGAGTGACCGAAAACGCTGAATTTCCCAGCACTGCTAAAAGCGGTATCAGCATCACTACGCCTCCTGAAGATAACTTTGGCACGTTTAGTGTTGCTTGGGATCTCAATACCAGGTTCGCACAGTGGTCCGTACTGGCAAAATATCTTGCGGAGGTTTGATTCTGAGGGAACAGAATCAGGATTTGTGAAGTTCAGGATAAGAGCGGTTGGATTGTCTTCTTCCTCAGCTTTCTCATCAGCATTGCCAGCTGCTGGTTTCCCGTCCAGTACAGAAGCAGATGCATCTTCAGAGTGCAATTTTGGACCAAGCTCAATAACTTCCACAGGTACATTCATGGTATCGTTGTTTATGGCATTTGTGGTCTCAACCTCGAATATAACTCGCTCCTCAACATCAGTTTGCACAACCCTGTCAGTCCAATAATCATCTTCAGTACCCTTCAGCCTATCCCCTTCTGTAGTCTCTTCTATACCCTTCAGCTTATCTGCTTCTGTAGTCAGCTCACCAGACACATCTCCAGGTGAATTCTTGAGATTATGTGAAGTTGAATTCTCCAAGCAAAAGGAATTCCTGAAACCAGAGAGAAAATTACCGCTTTGAACCATTTCAGACCCTGCTGCCAAAGGATCTGTGGCAGCCATTTGAAGTTGTGAAAGCATCTCATCTGGCGGGGGGCACTCTACTTGCATATCCTTCCTTTTCTTGGACTTCCCAGAGCCAGTCTTCCGTCCTCTTTTACTCCCATTTCCTCCACTAGCTTTCCCAGAACGATCCTCGGGAGTTTTAGAAGCAGATAGTTGCCTTGCGACCTTGCGAATGCTTTCTCCGACGCTTGAGAACTTTCTTTTGGAAGCTGGCGACATAGAAATTTCCTTAACTTCCGCCTCCAAGTCATCAGTAACGGACTCTTCTTTCCTAAATCTTTTAGCTGAAGATGACGTCAGCCCCCCATCAGGAGTACCCTTGGCTTTACGCTTTTTAGTAGACACATTTAAGCCACTTGTCGGCGTCAGGTGATCCACGTCAGACATTTGCTTCTCCTTTTTGGTTGAGGACACACCATCACGCGCTATCTTTTTGCGTTTCCCAAGAGAAATTTCTTGAATAGTCAACTTTTCCTCGGGAACATCAACTCCATCATTCCCGGGCGTTGCCGAAACATCACCAATCTCTTCAGTTGTAGGAGATATGGTGACATCTTCTGGCCAGCAGCTACCAAGCATTTTGAACTCCGGAAGTTTGTAGACGCCTTTCCAACTAGAGAAAGCCTGCAATTGGGATCTTGCAGTCATAAATTCCAGCCTATCAGTTCCACCACTTGGACAAAGTGCCAAAGATTTCAAACATTGCAAAAGTTTCACAGGTCTGAAGGAAGCAGCACTTGAAAACTCATCAGTACCATCTCTTCTACTAGACTCTTCACGAATACCAGCATTAACAACCACCTGAGTTTTTATCTTATCATAAACTTCAGCTGGCAAGCATGAACAAGCAAGCCCAAATTCGACCCGTCTAGAAACCTCTTCCAAAGCACAGTCCACCGCGTGACAGAAAGGTTCTGTATTACTTTGTTTCTCCATTCGGGAGAAAGGCAACCGAAAAGGCTTTATGTGCGATGCTTCGTTCCAAGCGAAAGTCTTGTCCCCAAAATAAGCAATCAAAAAACCATCCTTCTTGGAATATTTCATTGCCTGTTCCGACGCATCAGAAGGGGTAAAAATCTGGCCCGGCCACCACGGATGACTCCTAACTTTTCCCCATACTAGATCACCGGGGTGAAAGAGACCTTTCTCAGCCTGAAACTTTTGAAACTCGATCATTCGAGAATCCATACTAGCATCAGCCAGCTCAGCACTTACCATCTCCACGTCTTGTGGCTGCTTTGTTTCTTTCTTCAGCTGTTGCTTTCCATTTGAGCCAGTGCCATTAATACGAGGGCCTTCACTACCCGACAGATGAGCTGGTTTATCCACATCCAAACACGGATCTCCGCCGAAATGTTGATTAACTCCTTCTATAGGCTCAGAACAACCAGGTTTAACTTCGGCGTGAAGTAACCCGGAAGCAACTACAGGTGAACAAGGGATTACATCCACAACCACCTCACTGTCCAGAGCAGCTATCCCATCCTCTCGTCCATCGCTAAATCTCGCTATTTCAACTTCAACAAGGTTCTGTTTAGTCATATCCACATCTTCTTCCCCAACTTCTTCACTATTAGTCTTTCCTACCCCTCCATTTTTGAAACCCTCTAAACCCTTCTCAGCCCCAACATCATCAATGGCTGAAATTAGAGCATTCACCACATTCGATTCGCTACCATCCTCTACACACCTCACTCCACCCCCTAAACTACTAAATGATACCAAACCCTGATCAGCTCCACCCTCACTCATTAGATCCGTTAGGGTTTTGGCCTCCAAATCGGTGCCTTTCCCCATGGCGTTGTTTTGCTCAGCGAAGTTTAGGTCTAGTCCATCGGATCTCACAGACATTAAGAAACCCTAGCAAATTTTACCATGTATAAATAAAACCGTACGTTACTAGAGAGAAATTCGAAATCAATAGTGAAACAACGAGAGCTGATTGTGTTGTGTGTGATCTGTGTCATGGATGGTGAGCTGGAATGAGATCATTTCAAAGAAGAAAATCAGAAACGCCATTGAAGGAGATTGAGAGAGAGAGAGCGTACCTGAAGGCGTGATTTCTCCGAAGGGCGTCTCTGTTGTGGAGAGAGAATGGAAGGGAAGAAGACGAAATAAAACGGGTTTGGCGTTGTTCTGGCAGAGAGGAAAATGAGAGTAAAATTTTTGACAGGACACGTGTCGTGATCGTGCGGTGGATGTGCAGTGATCATTTCTAACTCGTGGCGCAATCCGGTGTTTGTTCTGCAACAGGTAGGGTTGTATACTAGGGCCGAGTCGAACTGAATATTTCTTGTTTGAGTTTGGTTCGTTTAAATTTACGGTTGAACGAGTCGAGCGTGAATTTGAGTCGAACAAAGAATGTTGTTCAAGTTCAGATAGTTTAGGGTTGGGGTTGGAGTTTTTCGACTCGTATCTCGTTTATAGCTCGAATTCGATTCGACAAACTTTTATATTTCTTGAATAAATTTGATGGATCTATAGTAATTGAATTAAAATATAACGTTGCGACTACCTTAGATAAAATGCGTAAAGCAAAAAAAATATAAAATGTATCGGTATGGAGACAGGGGTGGATCCAATATTTCTTAAGTGGGGACTAAATTTTAAAGACATGTAATGTTGAGGAATAAAAAATAAACGAAAATGGTTATTATTTGCAGCTAGGGTGGTAGCTCAAGTGGTAGAGTGTTGGCCGATGAGGGAGGATACGCGGTACGCGAAGTCCTTCCCGCGATCATAACATGAAGCCCCTGCATGAGGTCCCGGGTTCAATCCGGTCGACAACAAAACAATTTTTCAAAAAAAATGGTTATTATTTCAATTTAATGAGGGCTAATTAATTGCATTTAGTAGACATTGTATAGGATAAAATTAAAATGTCTTGAAGTTGAGTGGGGGCTATAGCCCCACGCCTCATAAGGTGGATCCACCCGTATAGAGATATGTCTTAGAGTATTTCCATTCCCATGGGGGGTATAAAATTACGGTCTGAATTCAACCCCATGGGAGAGGGGGAGGGGTACTAGGGGTACAACTTTTGCCTTGGATGTGGGATGATTAAGGAAATTTCTCCATGGACATGCCACTCCCTCTCTCCCTTCCCCTCCCCCTATATGAGGTGGTTAATTAAATTAATTTTGGCAATATTAATTACACTTAATAATATTTTATGATTATATAGTTCATTTTTAAAAAAATTATTAATATTTCATAAAATTAATAATGTATTCTCTATTATTGAAGAATCTACTTATGTTTCTCAAAAACAAATATCTACTTACGGAAATTATCGTTGTTTTTATTTTGTTGAAAATTTGAAAAATCTTCTTATTTATAGTTATCTTTGTTAACAATTATAATTATTAAATAATTGAAAAACACCGTTAGAAGCATTAATTTATTGAATCATAAAGATTCGATATATAGTAATTTGACACAAAACAAATATCGGCACTTTTTTTATTTAATTATTTTGGTATTAATAATTTATGGGTAAAAGACAAAAACCACCCCTCGAGTATGGGGTATATACAAAAATACCCCTCGTGTTCGGGGATACGAAGACCACCCCTGTCACTAACAGCACACTAACTGAAGGGTAAGAAGACATATTTAACCTCATTTTGGCAAAAAGTGCCACATTATAAATACATGTTTTTTTCTACTTTCTCCCCCACTTTAACCTGACTGCCTACTTTCTCCTTCCTCCTCACTCTCTCTCTGCCTCCACCACCATCGACGCCCTCCCACCCATCCCCCTCTCTTTCTCTCTCTGCCTCCGCCACCATCGACGGCCTCTCACCCATCCCTCTCTCTCTCCCCATCTCCACCAATCACCACAACCCAAACCACAACAACAAGCTCCTCCCACTCCTCATCTACTTCCACGGCGGCGCATACTACCTCGAATCACCCTTATCCGCCTTCTACCACACCTACGTCACCACCCTCGCCGCCAAATCCAACGCCGTCGTCGTCTCCGTCGACTACAGACTCGCCCCCGAGAACCCAGTCCCGGCTTGCTACGACGAAGCTTGGTCAACCCTCCAATGGGTCAGTCAACACTCTCAGAGGAAGGGATATGAGCCGTGGCTCAACAATCATGTAGATTTCAATCGAATCCATCTCGCCGGAGACAGCGTCGGCGCAACAATTTGCCACAACTTGGGCGTCAGAGCCGGGACGGAGGGGTTGTTGGGGGTGAAGATCTTGGGAATTGTTCTGGTGCACCCGAACTTTGGAACCGGCGAGATGGACTTTGATTTCGCTCTGTGGATGTGTGTTTGCCCGGAGAGTAGCGGGTTGGATGACCCGAGGATGAACCCGGTTGCGAACCCGGGTCTGTTGGCGAAGCTGGGTTGTGCTAAGATTTTGGTCTGTGTTGCTGGGAAAGATGGCTTGAGAGAGAGAGGATGCAGTTACTATGAAGCTCTGAAGAATCTGAAGAAGTGGAGTGATCGGAGTGGTGTGGTGGAGATTGTGGAGACGGAAGGGGAAGGTCATGTGATGGTGAGTTTGAAATGGTGGGTATAGCCACAAGATTTGATTTTGAAATGTCTACTCTGTCTGGTGGTGGTGGACTGTGATGGTGGGTTTGAAAATCTGTAAATCTGTCTGTCTTAGTTATTTGAGGATTGACAGATTGGTTCTTTTAAATGGAGAAATTGAGATCCGATAGGTATGAGATGGTGGGTTTGAAATGGTGGAAGAGAAGGGGTTGTGGTGGCTGTGGTGGTGATGTTGAAGAATGTGGTGATGATGATCCTCTTAGTGACGGAGGAGACTTTTGGGGTTGAAGTATAAAAAGTTGGGAACTTTTTCTCTGGGTTTCTTTGTGGTGGTTGTTGTGTTTCTGGTGGTGGTTGTGTTTCTGGTGGTGTTGCTGTGTCTGGTGGTGTTGGTGTTGGTGTTTCTTGTGGTGTGTTGGTGGTTGATGTGGTGGTGATGAAGAACACCAACAACATAAACCACAATAAATACAAAAATACAACTAGGGGCAAAATAGTCATAAAAAATGTCATATTACACCCCTATACTAACTGATTGTAACAGAAGGGTGGTACTTGTCTAACTTCCGACGTTAACAGGGGTGGTTTTTGTATATCCCTGAACACTAGGGGTGTTTTTGTATATCACCCATACTCAAGGGGTGGTTTTTGTCTTTTACCCATAATTTATTTTTAAATTATTGGATGTGTAATAAAAATTAATTTTGTTGGGTGGGGAAATGAATGGGTTGGAGATGAGTAGTGGTTTTGGAAAAGGGGAGGGGAAAAGGAAAATAGTGAGCCCGTTGGGGAAGTGAGGAGGGGTGAAATGACATGGATTGAATCTTCCGTTGGTTGTGATAATGATAGAGTCAAAGCATCGAGTTTGATTCTTATATGGTAAAGTAATAAAACGTAAAGTAAATATGTACGGTATTATAATTATAGAATTACCTTTTCCAGTCACAAATAATTGGTCAACCTACTGCTTGAGAAAATGGGCGTTAGCTCAGTGGTACATCATTTGAAGCCCTTGCATCAGTTTTTTGGGTTTCAAACCCGACAACATGATATAATTCTCAAAAATATATTACACTAATTATGCCTGAATTTAGAAACCAGTCATAAATAAGACAAAATAATTAAAAATATATATATATACATGTATACTACTGTAATCTATTCGCGAACACTGGTGAGCAAGCCTTTTGTTAGACTCGTGCCCAGCTCATTTAGCAAACGAAGACATTTTCATGTTTGAGTTTGTTTGGTTAGTAAATGGAATCATACACGAAAGAGTTTTATCAAATCGAACCCGAGTTGTTCGCGAACGGCTTGGTTTGTTAACAACCCTACCTTTTTGAAAGATAATAAAGAATATACTATGGCAGTCAAAACAGGATTCAGAATGTGACATGGCTTTTCATGTCAGCCGTTGAATGGGAAAAGACAATCAAACGAGCACCAAAAAGAACGAAAGAGTAAAAAAATTATGTCTTTGCTCAGTTGGCCACCCTTGTTCGTCGTTTATATGCAATCAAGGCCCATGACCTAGAGCGTGCCCTCTCGCTGGCATTGAGAGGCGTCGACAATCCTCAATCACGGCCACATTTGACGCCATCGCACTCCCTTTCTACCCAGTCGGAACCTAATCCCCACACCACATCATATACACACAAAATGTATAATTCGAACTAGTTTCTTTGTGTTTCCCTTCTTTGGTCGTTAGGTAGATATTTTTGGTGTTTTTTTTAGAGGAAAAGTAAAATATTATTAACGGGTAGTCAAACCCAATAAATCATCGTTTTGAACATCATGCGCCCGAATTGGCGTTTGCGAATAACAAGTAATATCTTCTTCTTCTATAGCTCTAGCAACAACTAGATTAGCGAAAATGTTTCCTTCTCTGTAAACGTGGCTAAACTCAACCATTTACAGCCTTTCTATAGTTCTAGCAACAACAAGTAATTTTTCGAACGTATATGACGGGATACACGAAATACAAAGGGGATTTGTGGAATTGGAGGCACGTTTGCAAGCTATATGACCGTCTTTATCATTTGACCAACTAATGGCTTGCAAAGTGTCATAGACTTACTTCTTTTCACACTTTCGTACGATACTTGAACCGTTCATGTGAGCCTAAAAGAACACCGTATGATGTATTATATTGTATTGATGGTTTGGAGAAAATGAGACAATCCCCTTATATACAAGTTCCTCCCCGGTGGAAGGATCTAAACAATCTACGACCTAACGACTATGACTACAAGCTTAGAACCTTTCTCATTACCTACACAAAGATATTTATAATACATCATTTTACAGCTTCTTACACACTTTACAGTCATTGTAATATTATAAGCTTCTGAAAAAGAGGCTATAGAGTGGACTAAGTAGTCATGTTATGTCCTAGGACCAAAGGATAATTAACCCCAAGTGGGCTAATGTGTCATGGGCTAAACCGTTAGCATAAACCCAAAAAAACAAAAGTAAATGAATTCGACCCATGACACTAGGACCCCAACAATGGGAGGGGCTCAATTTTGCATAGTAACCGTCACCAGAACCAAGTACTGCAGAGGGCACAGCAAATTGATATTTGGCAGCAACCCATCAAACTGACTTGCATGCATCATCACAAAAAACATGCACCTAATCGTATGAGAAAAGAACCGATCTATAATAAATGTGAAGGAAAATAGAACAAGATAAGACCCCAACTTAAAGGCAGAGGCCAGGACGGTGATGCATCATGTAGTAATAAGGGAGTAAGAGGCCCATATGGTAGCAGTCTAGTCCCGAGCTTGCTCAATGAGCTGGTCAAATGTCCTTCTGTGATGCTCATAAAGATAGTCATTTCTTGACTTCCAAAGAGTCCAGAAAATTACTGCAATCCAGTACAAGTGTGAGGTGAGTTGCAAGTGCTTGACAAAAGGAAAATACATAATAAATCAATAATAAAAAAAATCATAGGGAGTCTTCTTCTATGACTTTGGGGAAACCTCAACAGCAACACTGTGGCACCGTCGACGCATTGCTACCTCCACTTGCCGCCAGAATCACCAACCCAAAACATAGTATCCTACCTTTCACCTCAAATCGTGATCTCACACACCAACATTCACCACAAATACATTAATTTTCGTTCAAAGTCGTTCGTAAATTCTCCTAAATAGCCAATAGAAACCTCAGGCCACCATGAATTAAACATGAATATTGTTAAATGTAGGGAAGGAAAATAGTTGTATTATTAAACTGTATAAAAACTAATTGTACATTAATCCTATAAAATATAACAAGAGTCCTTACATATGTCTAACACTAATCGATAACAAATACACAAACTATAGGTAAACTATTAAATATTGATTGTTATATCTAACATTCCCCCTCAAATGCAATGTGTCAATAATGAGTTTGCAAGTAAACAACATCGCGACAACGGTAAAGGTCACAATGGTTGTGAAGGTCAAATAAAGCGCTGGAGAAATCCAAAGTCAGTTGTGTGGACCGATTAGTAGGCTCGACTAGGTGAAACTAGGAGCAATGTAGTGGGTTCGACTAGGTGAAACTAGGAGAAATAAGTAGTTGGCTCGACTAGATAAAACTAGGAGCAAATGGTAGTAGGCTCGATTAGGCGAAGCTATGAGAAATGACAATAGGACAGTTTAATGACATATCGGGTCGTAGTAGGATAGTTTTATGACGTATCGGGTCGTGTTGGAAACTTTGGGGGGGGGGAGATTTTGAAATTTGAGAAAGTGGTGATCAAATAGAGCGAATAGCAGATCTTGATGGGGCTCCAATGAAACTCTTAAGATCTCATAGGGATCCGAATCGAACCATATAAAACTCAGGTGTACCTTCTTGTAGTTTCCCGAAACTTAGGGGGTTCATAGAGAGTTAACCATAACTAAAATGAAACAATCACCCGATGCATCCTCCATGAATGACAGCACCAAAGAACAGAACGACGAAGACGATGATGGTATGGAGGTGGTTATCACCTAGAGAACTAGAGGCGACATGATCAGGTGCTTTGCCAATTTAGGCAGCCAATCAAGATGGTTAAGAGACCAGACTGCGATAGTGATAAGAGAAACTCAGAGGCGATGATTTCCGGAGGCAACTGAAGGGATTTGACCGGGAAACACAGCTGCGGCGATGATGATGGTTTACCTTCTGGAGGGCCCTGGGCGTCAAAGGTTCCGATGGCGATGATGGCAACCCCATCGAACACGAATAGACATCGAGAAACTGAACGTCCGATGATTATGAACAGAGACATCAACAATGAAGCCAACTAATCAATTGTTGGTTTCCAATCGGTTGGGTTTGAAAAATAATCAAATAAAACAAATGTACCAAAGAAAGGCGAACTTGTGGTCCGCGGCTATGCGGTGGTGTCACCCGCCATAAAAGCGAAAGCGTTGTTTTTAGTTTACCAGGAGCGTGGTGGTATTTGGAGAGTTTTGGTTAACCCCCATTTTCTTGTTTCCGAAAGTTTAAAAAAAAATATATTTTAGAGATTGCACCATCCTAAATGCTAATTCGGGACATTCCCGTTCCTACATGTGGAGAAGCATCAGTCTAAATTTGTGATCGAAGAAGGTTGTAGATGTATTGTGAATACTGGTGCAAATACTTTAATTTACAGAGAAAGTGGCTTCTTTATCTCTGGTGGGAGGAAAGTTTACAATCATCCCACTATTTCTTTGGATGCAACTGTAAGTACCCCTATTATTGAAGATAGAAACTGCAAAACATATTTATATAAAAAATCATTTATCCACAAATGAAGTGAATGCTATATTATCTATCCCACTATCAGTTTCCATGTTCCCTAACATATTATGCTGGAAATACTGTCACGACCTAACTTTTTTTGCTTTAAGTTGATTAAGAATTTATCAAAATAAACGCGTCATTTTCGGCCGCGACGGAAATACGAACCTTTTCGCTTTTTGATAAAAAATAGCGGAATCTTGGAATAGACAATTCTTTAATAAAAAAAATACAACTCTTTCAATTTGAATGAAAAAATGGCACTTTCATATTCATTTGAGCAATAATCGTTTACAAATCTCAAATAAAATAATCTTATCAATTATTACAATTAATACAAATACTATAAATCTAGCACGCCTACAGTCTCTGATCGACCTGTTCTGGTACCTGTAAATATTTTAGGGTGAGTAAAAAGCCCAGTAGGTACCGCCTAACCACTGGCGTAGAAATATAATAATGAATTAAACTGCAACATGGATCACGAATCACGTAATTATCATGCGAATAACAAACAATAACTTAACAATCAACATATAAGCAGATAATCACGTATAGTCCGTAATTACAGTAGACGTGAAAACTATATTTCCCCTACCTCAATAATATCTTCAAGACAACATGTTTGAAGTGATACGAGGAGCTCCAAATCTCTTATCTCAGAATATTCTCAGTATCTCTCTATGTCACTTATCAGTAGTTGAATCGAATCTGGAATGAGAAATAACTAAAGCACTAGGCTCTATTTATAGAAGTGAACGACCAATCAAATCTCGACGAGTCACAAGGACACGTGTCGTGCAAGCAACGAAAGTTGTGCCACACGCCGACACATGTCGCCTTTGCTAGAGATTAGTCGAATTGTGAGAGATCCACATATGGGTTTCTCTCAGATCGTACTTGAGACTGACTCTATCAATGTTCCTCGTTGGATTGATGATATATCAGTTTGGATGAATGAGTTTGAAACCATTCTGGCAAAGTTTTGGAGCGTCATCAAACAACAATTGTCAACGACAATGCAATTTATTAGAATAGGGGGTCTTATAGCAGCTCATGTGATGGTCACAAAGAGTTGCGGTTCGGTTAAGGTGTTCATTCATTCCATTCACCCTAGCTTCCTAATACATATATATTGTATAGGGTAAATGACTATATTGCGGCTTCTAAATAACTCATTTTCTAATCTTATTGTGTGTTTGTATCTATTAATTGATATGAAAATTTCTCGAAGTGGGTTAGGTTTATGCCCTCCCCCCCCACTTTGTAAGATCGCGGGGTTGGGAGCCCCGTTAATCTTCAATATAAGTGGGGAATGCCGCACTATCTACATGGTAGATTTCTAAAACAAACCTCCCCACATATAAAAATTGGAGAATGAGAAAATAAAGATGTGTAGTCAAACATGCTTGGAGGCCTAAAAAAGTCTCCATAATATATATACTTTTTTGTTCGTAAACATCTCCAATAGATCATGCATTTCAAATAATTATGTAAAATATGGATAAGTTTGACAAAAAATGGGCTCCAACAGATAATGCAAATGAAGATGCAAATTGCATTATAGGCATTTGCCTCGCCATGTTTGGCGAGGTTTAGTGCCGCGCTATACCTCGAAAAATCAGGAGCAATTGACACCTATCAATTCAAAAATCTAACGTTTATTTTTCTTTTTCTTTTCTGTCCCTCAACAGTTCAATTAATTTAGTAAAAAAATTGTCATTCAAGTCTAGCATGACTCTTTTTCTCACATACTCACAAAGTTATGTTCACTGTACAATCTTCTAGAATCCATCCTTGATTAGAATTGTGATTATTATTTCGGAAATGGTATCATATGCGCTTTTGTTTCAGTTATTAAATCTTTTATTTTCTCTAAAAAAAGTTATTAAACCTTTTATAAAAAGAAATTAAATTTTGATGATTTCAAATGCATTATTATTTACATAACACTATTGGAGTTCAAGCTTAAAAATGAATAGTTATAAAATGCATGTGGACATTTTTTGCTTAAATTTTGCATTTTACTATTGGAGATGCCCTAAGAACTATTTTTTTTTCATCAATTGGGTTCAAAGTTGGGACATCAGGCATGTTTTCCAATGCTTACGAGAAAGTATTCATTGAGGCTAGTCCCACCACTGTGGCATGCCTGCGTGGTGGGGCGCGCCATTCAGTTTTTGACAAATATGCAATAGTCAGATGGAACCTACCAAATGTGGGAGAAATTGATGATGGTGGGAGATGCTATTTCCTCTACAACCTTTTTTTTCTCCCGCCCAAAATCAGAGAAGAGAGCACCACCACCACTGCCGTCTGTGGCGATGTATGAGGATCGCAGGGAGAGAATGAACTCGAAATCGTACACTCCAATGGAAATCGACATCGACATGGAGAGAATCCTGTCGACCTACTTCCCCGACGCCGATTGGTCCGACGACGACTCCAAGGCCAAGTTCAAGCTCACCGTCGACCTCCACGGTTTCTTCTCTTCTCCAATCGGACAAGATCTACTCGCTTCTCAGGTCTCTCTCCTCTCACACAACTCATATTTGGTTGAAATTTCATAATAGGCTTGGATTGTGCATTTGAGTAGATTTCTAGAATTTGAAGAAAAAAAAAGGCATGACCTAGTTTGAAAATATACGGAGAGAAATAGTTGTTTGTTTGTTTTGGAGGTTAATTTCATCTGAAAACAATATAATTTGCTTGCATTTTGTTTGTGTTCTAGACTTTGCGCTAATGTTTAGGTTTTAGAAAGGTACTATCCGGTTGGAAGCTTTGGAGAGAGATGTTATTTGTGAGATTTGGTTGCTTATGTTCATACATACTGGTCATGGAAGTTAAATTATTCATCCTGTATTTTGAAATGTGGAAATTGTTTACGTTGTACGGCTATGAATATGAATATGTGCTCGGCTCACCACCTCTATAATTTAACAATTCACCTAAATTTGATGATATTTACAATGTTGTGAACCACATTTTTCTATCAAATGTTTGGTACCTGAGCAAATAGAGAATTCCGATATTGATATGGCGAGGCTAGGTTAGCTGCTTTTACTTGTCACTCTTTGAAGTTAGCCATTTCAGGCCAAGATATACAGGAGATACTAATCATTTAATGAAGGATATCGATTATTGGTCTTTTTCTGTTTTCCATCTTTATGTCCTTAAAATATCAACTTGTACGGTCTCGTTATGTTGCAAGTTTCACCTAGTATTAATGAAGTTTGGAGTATGCCATCAGGTGAAGGATGAAGATGGCATAGTCTCCCTGGGACTAGACTTGCAACAATTTCGGAAGATATGCAACCTTCAGGACTTTTATGCGATATTGGACGAAAAACCAAAGGAAGCTCTCTTATGCATGAGCGCTGCAGTTCACAAGGTATAAAGTGAAAGTTGGTGGTTTTATTAGTTCAAGTGCATAATATTGTTTTTCCCTGGTCAGATTTTATCTACTGAATGGGGAAATAACATTTTGGATGATGATGCGAAAGTAAAAATTCGCCTGCACAATTACCCGGAATCAGTGATAGCCTTGAAGACCTTAAAAGCAGCTTACATAGGTAACTTTCAACTGTTGTGTTTTACTGTCCAACGAGCTCGATCTTGGAGTTAGATAAATGCGCAAGTACAACTGTAATACTTTCTGCTGCAGACAGGCTTGTATCTGTACGTGGTACAGCGGTGAAAGTCAGCAAAGTAAAGCCTCTGGTGCTAAAAATGAGTTTTTTCTGCACCAAATGTGCGTCCAACATAACACGCAACTTTCCTGATGGGAAATTTTCACCACCGTTGACTTGCGTTATGCAAGGTTGTAAGAACAAAGTTTTTAGTCCAATCAGATCTGCTGCTCAAGTCATAGACTTTCAGAAAATTAGGTAAGGACCTCATTGCCACCTGAAGGATCAAAATTAGTCTTTGAACTTTAGCTTTACCTAGAGAGGGGGAGCATAGTTCATAGCTTTACTTGCTTTGTGGAGTAAAAAAGACCAATATTAACTATCTACCTCAAGCATGATAATTACTTTCTCTTCTCTTGCAGAATTCAAGAATTGTTGAAGTCTGAGCATCATGAAGAAGGCAGGGTGCCTCGAACAGTAGAATGTGAACTATCTGATGATCTTGTTGATGCATGCATCCCAGGGGATATTGTTACAGTCGTTGGCATTGTGAGAGTGATAAACAACTACATGGACATTGGAGGAGGTATGGCAGTATCTTTGTGTGACTATTTCCCTGTAGTTTAGAAATTTCTGTGTGTGCAGTTTATGGTGTCTATTCAAACCAATCTGTTTTACTTGCTGGTCAGTCTTAATTTCTGTTCCACGTTTAGTTTGGCTGGAGAAATGGACGAAGACCAAGGAGAATAGCTGGAGAAGCATGAATGTGGGACCCAATTACTTTAAAATCCATTGAATATATGTTATTGGAAAGAAACAACCAAAGTGCTTTGATCTATACAGTATCCAAATGATTGGAGCAGGGCTTATTTACATTTGACAAACATGCAATTCCTGAAATCAGCACGGTCCTACAGTATTTGTCGTTTCAGTGACATCCAGGGTTACATATTTTGATCTATATTATTTGACAAGGGTAGAAGAGTGGGTTGAAGAGAATCAATGTACAAGAAATCTATGCTCCATGATATTTTATGGTAATTGAGATGACTTGACACTTAAGTGCAGAGCTCAAGGTCACAAAATAAGATTAATCTGCTCAACATTACGAACCTTAAGTGTTTATGCTTCCGTAGTGAAATTTGCTTCGGTGCTCATGCAAGAACTTTTGTACACATCAATATAAATTAACTACTTAATAGATACAACTTACACGTGCATTTTCTATTAACATGAAACTGCTGCTAAGAGTTACACTGTATGAGCTTTGGAGTCTAATGAGTCGTTGCATAATTAAGGAACAAGTCCCATGCATCTCTTCAATTCCAGATTTTTTCCAGTCTTTTGTTCCAATTGCTACGAAGCTAAAGCCTCTCCTGCACATTTACCTGTCGGCAGATGTCATTCTTGACAATGTCACCTAGATTTCTTGAATATTGTAACTTTTAAGTTCCTCCGTCTCCTCTGATACTGTAGCTTGCTTTTAGCACCAATTTTCCAGGGTTTACTGGAATTATTCACGGATTTTAACACATAAATGTTCGACTGAACTTCTACATCCGAATATTTTTTGTCAAGATAACTTTTGACGTGGTTTCTATAATTCAGGTAAATCAAAATCGAAAAGTCAGGGATTATACTACTTGTATCTGGAAGCAGTTTCAATAAAAAACACCAAGTCGCAATCCGCGCCCGAGGATTCAAATGATAAGAGCGCTGATGCTAGAGCTACAGAGGTATTAGATCTCTTCACTTTTTCTCCAAGAGATTTGGAGTTTGTCGTGAAGTTCTCGGAGGAACATGGTCCTGATATATTCCGTCAGCTACTTCAGTCCATTTGCCCCTCCATCTATGGACATGAACTTGTCAAAGGTATTTAAGTGATTATTCTTCAGTAAGTACATATATCAGTAATTTATTCTTGATATATGTCATATGATTTGCTCATACTTCATTTACTCAATATTTGTAGACCCCCATCTTTTTGTTTGTGTACTTCTAACTGTTCGTTCATTGATCAATTTGACTGCAGCTGTAGATTGAAATAAGCATTTTCCATATTAACGCTGAGCAGAATATTATGATTTGTCATATATTAGTAAATTATTAACGCTGAGCAGAATATTATGATTTGTCATATATTAGTAAATTTGTAGATGACGGTTGCTTCCAAATTTGCGAGTCTAATAATGGAAATGTGAAACTGAAATTATAGCTTCTAGTGGAACAGGATGTTATCAAATTTGGACGACCATAGTTGGAAGGAAATGTGAACCACATAGAGTGAGTCGTAGAAATTAATGTTTGTGCAGTCAGACATCACTAACCGATCCCTTAGTCCCTTTCTTAAGTTTCAAGTTTTGCAGGTACGACTTCATTTCATGATGCTTCTTGAAAAGTAATGCTACATTAGTTTTATTCACTATCTCCTAGGTACCTCAAATAATAAACTGCAATAATACTGACCTATTTCCTCAACAGCTGGAATCACTCTAGCTCTGTTTGGAGGTGTGCGAAAGCATACGAAAGATCAGAACAAGGTCCCTGTCAGAGGAGATATCCATGTCATAATTGTTGGTAGGTAGACTCTACAGCTCAAGTTAAGCTGAAATATTATATTGGTGTAGATAGAAATGACATTATTTTAACTGTTCAGGAAGCTTTGGTGTAGACTACTAAACTGGTCAATGTTACCACTGATGCTAGGTGATCCTGGGTTGGGTAAAAGCCAGCTTCTTCAAGCAGCAGCAGGAGTATCTCCACGTGGCATTTACATATGTGGCAATGCAACTACTAATGCTGGACTAACTGTTGCAGTGGTGAAGGATCCGATGACAAATGACTATGGTTTTGAGGCTGGTTTGTTCCCTTCCACTTTTCTTTCTGTTAACTCTTTTGTTGTGCGCATCATCTCTGTAGCTGATGGTTTTGGATACAGTTGATCCACCTGTTATTCCATTTATAATTGATTGGTGGTCTTTTCTTCCCCGTATGACATTGTCGATCAGCTTACTTGCAGTAGATGAGAACAAGCAAATAGACAAAGAACCTTACTATGATGCTATCCTTATTTAAACTGACTTGAAGTTGGCCTTGCTTTCTAAAAAGTAGAATTGGCCTCAGAATTCATTGTATTTGCTAGTTCTAGATACATGTATTTGTATCAATGCAAAAATAATATTCTAATCTGAACATGCGTTCTATCCTGGCAAATTATATTTTGTCATTCAATACCACCGGTCAAGTAAAGCCAGCTTAGTTAATAAATGAAACAGCACACTCTAAACATAGCATTTATAGGTAGCATTGGGGCCTGTTTCATTGTGAAGGCATGCTCTCTTCCTAGGCAATAGCTATTTGCTTGCTACACTTTTCATGAGAACATGGTGAAGTTTTTTCTGTCTTTTAAGTGATATGTTCCAGGTTTTGGTTTGAAGGGTGCTATACATGCTTACCCCAAATGAATGTAAAAAAGAAGAAACCATGATACATGCAAATACCACATGGCATACAGTTGTTGACCACTATAGGGATCATACTGGTAGTTAATATGGACTTGGATGGAGGTGGTATCCAGCTAGGGCATGTCACCTTCACATTTTTTCCACTTTCTTATAGGTCTAGACATTGGAACTAGGAGATTTTGTGTTTCACCAATCACCATTAATAGTACTGCATCAATTGCCGTGCACCCAAAGACTGAGCATAAGGGTCTACTGGTCTTTACATACATGTTCTGGTGTATTGCTCTAGTTTAGCTGAGATGGAAGCGGTAGCCAACAAGGGCATGTTCCTTTCACATTTTTTCCTCTGTTATAGGTCTAGGCATTGGAAGTGGGAGATTTTGGGTTTCAGCATTGACCAATTAATAGTACTGCATCAATTGTAATGCACTCCAAGACCGAGTATCAGGATCTACTGGTCTTTACATTCATATTCGGGTGTATTGCCCTAATTTAGCTGAAGATATTAGGATCCCGTCCACCATTAGTCTGTCAGAGAAGTTTAAGGACACACAAGCAACCACACATGCAACCCACTTCCTTTCTTAGAAGTATGAACGTGTGACACTTCAAAACATATCCATTTACTGTTTTCTTTCTCTAGCATACCTTGAAGGCTAGGGTTCGTTGTTTTTAATAATTTAAGTAATCAATTTCTGTATTTGGTGAGTTCTATAGCAAATGGCATGTTAAAATCATTCACTCTCTTGTTCCAGCAAATAGGAATGTTAATATATGCGTTTCATAATGCAGATACGACTCATTTGACGACTATTTCTCATCAGCTAACTGTCCCCCTTCAGAAATTTTCGTGACCTGAACTTTTCTTTCAAATGATATTTTTCAATAGGTGCAATGGTACTTGCTGACCAAGGACTGTGCTGTATTGACGAGTTCGATAAAATGTCTGCAGAGCACCAGGTTAGTTGAAACTGGGACTAATCAGTTGTCCAAAACGCTAACTACTACTAACGCAAATACATCCTCAGTCTTTACTAGAAGCTATGGAGCAGCAGTGTGTTTCTATTGCAAAGGCTGGGTTAGTGGCGAACCTATCAGCTCGAACTACAGTTTTAGCCGCAGCAAACCCTGTTGGTGGTCATTACAAGTACTGTGCTTACCCCCTTCTTCCAACTTATGCACTATTATGTTTCTTGTGGATCACAACGATGCTACTTTTTTTTTTTTTTTTTGCTGACAGGAAATGAGTATTTTGCTTGATAATTACAACAGAGCTATATTAGTGAAGAGGCAAAAACACAACAAAAAAACTTAGGGGCATTAGATCCCCAGTGTAACTCCCCGATAGATTAGTTTATAGTAGTACTCAATTGAAACATATCTTGACCATGGTTCTAAATAACAGTAATGGCCGAGTAGTGGTCGCGGCGCTATTGGGAGGTATCAGACACTGTAGCGGGAATTAGTAACTGAGTGCGTGAATGGTGCAAGTGCAAAGGTAGAGTATCAGGTGTAATGGTGGAAAATGCACTGAAACGGCAGAGAATTGGCCTGAAGAATATCATCCGATCCTACAGTGAATTTGATCCACACCGTAAGAATTGTCCTTAACGGCATCAGGGGCGTAAGATTATGTTACATAGCGGCGATACTGTTTTTTTATTGGAAAACAAGGTAGTTTTATTGGGAGGTATCACAATGTTTTTCAATGCCCCGATATTGACCCGACACCAACAAGGTAGTTTTATTGGAAAACAAGCCTCCCTGTTGGAAGTTCTGGAATAAAATTGAAAGATTCTGTTACAATTTGCCTGAATAAGATGAAATTGGTGTAGGAACTTCTGCAAGAAACAGGAGCACGAGTTGAGCTTTATCAGTAATTACTTTTAATATATAGCCTCATTAGGTGATAGGAAGGAGAAAGCTTGATGGTCTGCCCATTCTTGAACAAGTCCGATTATGGGGAAACCACCGAGATTGCTTGATGGACATAGTGTTTATGGACTGAACATTCACTGGATTAGTCAGCAGCAGAGAGTTCAAGTAAACTGTTTCAACTTTTCTGTGCATAATCTTGTCTTCAATGTAATCAGTTGGCGCTCTTAGTAATGAGACTGGACATAGTTGCACCAACACAAGACGGAGAAAAAACTGTTTGTCTGTCATAGGCCCTTGAAATGAACCAGCTATGAGTGATTTGCTCCAAAGGGACGGTAGCAGACGTAGAAGGGAAGCAATCAAAAGTGGATTGAGACAATAAAGCAAGACTTTAGTCAAACAGAATCTAAGTGAGCTGGTGGCAATATTGAAAACGAAACTGGAGGAGGTTATCTGTTTAGCCGACCTTGATTAAGTTCAAGAATGATCTGTTTAGTTGATTCGAGATCTATGATTGATTTCACTTCGAAAACATATGTTTAACCGTACAATAAAATAGAGATTAAAGAAACATTTCCAGTGGCCTACTTTATATTGAGTAAGTTATTATGCATTGTCCAAGTCGCCTACTTTATATTGAGGAAGTTATTACTTATTATGAATTGTCCACTAAGCAATATTTGGTCAATTTAATTGCAGTCGGGCTAAAACTGTCAACGAGAACTTGAAAATGAATGGCGCCTTACTCTCACGATTTGATTTGGTTTTTATATTGCTGGATAAACCTGATGAGTTGCTGGATAAGCGGGTTTCCGATCACATTATGTCGGTGAGTCATAATCCCTGCCCATTCTCTTGGCAAACATTTTAATATTATGTATGGTTGTCATATGCCGATTCTCACGTGTGCCAATGGCAAAGTAAATCGAGTATTCTGAATGGAGTTTCATATTTTTGTTCCTTTATTTTATTTAGAGTCTTACTAGCTTAGAAATAAGATCATACTGATATTAAGTACTCTTTTTACCTAGCGCATTAAGCCACCACCAAATGGTTCTAGGAATCGCAACTGCAGGTAGCCTGATCTACGCTTGAGAAAAACTGATTCTAGAATTCAAATGATGGACCTAAGCTGTTGCACCTTGACAAACATACATACGATCAGGGCTCATTAAAAGATATTGCCAGTGTTAATCACGGCTGAGCTACATATGATTTAACTTACTTATCGACTGTGCTTTCTATCATAGCAAATGTAGCATGCCTCACTGAACGACCAAAGCAGATTTTGATTTTTCATGTATGACCCTATGAGGTCCTAAAAACCATTGTCAGTGACGGACTTCCAGTCCCAGACTAACGACATCACTATTAGGAGGTGTAAGTGTCATGAAGTTTGGCACACTGAATGGGTGAAAGTGTCATTGTATCAAACTTGACGGGGTGAACGAACGCATTTCCACTTTAAACTCCACGATAGGTGAACAAACCGCCGCCCCAGACTGCCCCAAGTTGAGCATCCATTCTGCGTAAAACTACATATTTCAATTTGGTCCACCGTAAGTTCAGTTCTACAAGCCCATTTCATGCTAAGAGATTTTCCACAAGTTACTCCCCTTTTGGGTACAAATAACCTCAGGTTTCCTAAACTTATGCATAATTTTTTTAACCATGTTGATACGGAGTATATTTTTAACTAAAAGTCCCACAATATCATAGGTCGATTCTCGTCTTCTTGCGCAGTAGTTTCTCCCTATGGATGTGTCGATGTTGCAAGTTATTTGCTATGTCCATGAAAACTAGTTGCTTTCCTTTGATTTTTGATGAATGATTTACTATATGCTTATGGACAAAGGAAAAAATATATTAACCACCCCATTTAAACTGAGCTGAAATGGCCGAGCAATAATTAGGCTTGGTTTGGTTTTCACGAATGATTAGGTAGTTTCGGAATGAAAATTCTCCTCCTAAACCTATTGGATAAAATTATCGCCAAAACTTTCCGAAACCGATCCGCACTCACTCCTGAGTCACCACCTATAAAGAAAGCATATGTGGTGGATTTGAAGTCTCTCTCTCTGTCTCTCTCTCTCTCTCTTTTTTTTTGTCTGGTGGATTTGAAGTCTGAGATGTTGGAATAGATGAAACACGAGTTGAGTATTGACATGTACATCAACCATTGATTAGTCTTCACCACCGAGCATGCCAGCTTGAATCTGCGAAAATTTAAAACCCTGCTAAGCAAATGCTTATAAGTTTCATCTTAAAAACTTCATTTTTTTTTTTGTCATAAGTGGTATAGAATAATCGAACCAATGAATGTAAGAATGTTGCAATTTTTAAGGATACATATTTCCATTAAGGTTGAAGTTTGTTAATCGAGCAGGATTTCTTTCGGAGTTCTGTGTCCAACATGCTTTTATAGTGCTATTATTACGTTATTTATTATTTAAATAAATTTACACCACGAATCTGTTATTGTGAATATATTTAAACATGGGAGAACACTGTTATTGTGTGTGGCCAGACATAGTCTTCTCACCCCATATGATTACCATAGCCACCTTAGGAAAAATCTCATCAGCCAATTCTGGGTCGTAACTTCACCATATGGTTCTAACAGTTTGAGTTAATTTCACGTACACGATGGTATTTTAAATGTAGCACTTAACCTGCAGCTTCATGCTGGATCTGGAGACTACTCACCAGCTGCAAAAAAGCAATGTCTAGGTAACTATTCTACTTCTGGTTTATTAATATCAATGAATTGATGGGTCCCAAAATAACAACCTTGATCTTAACATAATGCAGCATCAGCGCATGCTCGTGACACACGTGTGAACGCACAGAGTGGATCATTAGTATCGAGATTGAGACTTGACCCTAAGAGGGATTCTGATTTTGTTCCATTGCCTGGTCCACTTCTGCGGAAATACATTTCTTATGCCAGGATGTATGTGTTCCCAAGGTGATATGATTTCCCCCAAATATCCAGCTTACTCCTCATTGCAATATTGGTTTCAGCTCATCCATATATTTTTCTGTTTTTTCAGGATGTCAAAACCAGCAGCTGACATTCTACAGAAGTTTTACTTACGGTTGAGAGACCATAACACATCTGCTGATGGTACTCCAATAACAGCAAGGCAACTAGAAAGCCTGGTAAGGTTGGCAGAAGCTCGAGCAAGGCTCGACTTAAGAGAAGAAGTAACAGCTCAAGATGCTCTGGTGAGTTAGTATGCCTCTTTCCCGGTGAAATTGTTGAAAAATACTATTTTCTGTCAGATTGTTGTTCCAGACTCTTAAATTAACTTATGTTTACGTTGTTGTAATTTTGACTTAACTGGAGGGTATGCATACTGCTAAAGCACAAATGCTAGTAGGTCCATGGAGGCACATGGGTTTTCAAGAATACTTCCTATCAAGCTAATTGACTAGGGGAGAAATTTCCTCGACTTACATAGTGAATTAAACCAACCTCTCCATCCATTGTGGGCCTCTGATATGTCTCCTCACTTTCCGGGTGGACTATGCCATATGATTTTAAGGGACCCAATATTGGCACCCTGAGCTCTGATACCCTATTAAAGTTTTTGGCCCTAACACACTCTAGAAAACTGATTGGCTATGGGAAGGATGTCCGCACTTTATAAAGTGAAATCTAATGCTTCCTAAAGAAAAATTGTAACTTCTGTGAATTCATGAAGAATCAATTATTCTGGCTGTGATTGCACATCAAGCATTTGATGTATCAATTTCCAGAAGTTATCTAGGTGGGTATACACTACTTGCGTAAAGAGGCATGTTTAATATTTGTTAAAAGCACTGCATAGTTGCCCTCTTCTTTATGTCTACGCTAATTCTTCTAGTTTGTACGACGAGGAGGTTTGAACTACCCACAAATAATAATTATGGAGATATAGTGATGAGAAATGCAAGCTAGTTCCATCACCCATTTGTTGGATTTAATAGGGTTCTCAAGTTTTCAGGGAGTACTGTTGGGGGTTCAGGAGGTTGGATGTATTTAATAATGCATCGTTGGGTAAATGATTGTAGCTCTGGGATAAAAAAAAACTTTTCCAGTGATGCGGTCACTTGTGCAGTATGTTTAGAATCAAGATCCGTACTGTTGTTTTGCTTAGTTTGATGTGGCACTCAATTTGCTTTCCTTGAGATTCTCTTTTGCTTAACGGGTCACTTAATAGCAGTTGACATTTGTGTGGGCTCGTATTGGTAAAGGGAGGTCGAGACCCTGGTACAATACTTTTCATGGTACTTTGTGGTCGTTTTGGCGGAGTGAATAGGGGAATAATAATTCTACTTTCGTCTTGAAGGGAAATCTTATTTATGTGGCAGCGCTTGATGCTGTTATCCCAGACAATTCTGTCTTCGAAGTATCTGGGCTTATCTCATTATTTTTTCCTATTATTTTGTTAATTTTAAATGAAATAGTTATGGTGTAACAATTTCCTTGGTTTTATTCTTCCCTAAGGCGGGTTTCTTACAATAATTTGATAAATATCCAGAGGTTAGGTAGGGTGATTTCTGAAGTTGATAACGACTGTCTGTTTCAACTTTTATAGTTTTTCACTGACTTCTGGCATACACGTCACTTATTATTCAGGATGTTGTCGAAATAATGAAAGAATCCTTGTATGATAAGTATGTTGATGAGCATGGTTTTGTTGACTTTGCTCGGAGTGGAGGAATGAGCCAGCAGAAGGAAGCAAAAAGATTCTTGAGTGCCCTGAATAAGCAATCAGAGTTGCTTCAAAAAGATTGCTTCTCAATTTCCGTATGCATTCTTGTTTCTTTTCTAGCTTCTTCATATATTTCGATCCTGAAGTCTAGCCTTACATTTCAATTTTTCTCCAGGAAATATATGGTTTGGCAGATAGAATTGGCTTAAAAGTACCAGATATAGACACATTTGTGGACAATTTAAATAGCGTTGGTTATCTATTGAAGAAGGGGCCAAAAACTTATCAGGTATCGTATCCCTGGGTTTCCTTTATGTTATTTTGGCGTGTTTCTGTGTGTCTAAAAAATGAGACATCTGTGTTCCTACCACTAATTGCTTTATGGTTGTTCTTATTTTGTGAGTTATGGAACCTCCCACTCATTGCTCACGTAGGACAGACCAGAAAGAAGAAAAAGAATACTCTTTTTACCAAGAAGTATGGATTCACATGTCAGATATGATTAATAAATAGACGCGGCCGTTTTATAAACCATGAGGATCCGGATTCTGGACATGGCAGGGATACATTAACACACACACACACATGTATATCTGAATACTAACTAATGGAGTACAAGATGTTAATATTTATCAAACTCCTGGCCATAACAGTAGCTTACATATCATAGAAAATCCTAGGTTAAGTAAAAGAAGAATAGTAGGAAGAAGGGAAAGGGGAGTAGTTTTACCTGAGCAGCTGGGCTTGAGTTTGACAGGTGTGTCCATGAAAACCCTTGAAGCTGTCGTTCATGAGAACTTAAAACCTTGCTTGAACTCTTTGGTCAAATTTAATATACTGAGCCCTCAATTAATCATTTATATTAAATCTACTTTAGTCTCATCGTATGTTAACTCACTAAAAGCTAATTATTCATAAATAAGACCCTTTGTGAAATTTCAAAGGAAAAATTCACGAAGACGATTATCATATTCCCACAATGAGTAGAGTAGATTTCGGAAACAAGTCACTCTACAGACTTGAAATCAGAATAAAAGAGTATTTCTAGTAAAGACAGACTACCATGTCTCATTAAGTGTCCCTCACATATCCGTTCTAGTAAATTTACAAAAATACTTGACATGCCAGCTGGCACGACAGACGTAATTTTGTGTCTATGTGTCCTGGATGTCTTAAAGGGATACAGCCGCAAGAGTTCCCGTGCTTCCTAGCCTTTTACTCTGGAAAATATAGGGTTAATGGTGTTCCTCATGTAATTTGGTAACTTAGTACATCTGGTGTATGATTGCATTCCTATATTCTCTGAAGTTGAGAAACAGTAGTTCAGAGGTCTTTGAAATTGTTCAGCTACTTGTTTCTATATCAGTCACCTTGTTATCAGCATACTTTTGATGCTCTCTATTCTTATGGATTTCCTAGTTTGTTTGACAACAATATTACTCATACAAATCTGTTGGTTGCAACTGGATATTAGCAACTCATAATATGAACTGATTATCTCATCTCTCAGTAAAAGTTGATAAACTCAAATAAATGCTGCTTAGCTAATTTGGGAGTGCGTTGATGCTAAGTGATTGATAATCTTGATTTCTTTATGAACAGGTTCTCTCGTCTTCATACCCCAGTCTTTCATCAAGATCAAGGGGCTAATTATTGCAGCAAGAAACAGGTCATGTACTAAACTTTTTATCTCTATCCTTACTGAAGATACTTCAGTGTGGAGTTCACACATAATATAGTTTAGTTCAGGCACATAATGGTTATGACTGACATCTTTTAGTTCCTAGAAGTTTCGGAATGTTAATATGCAATGTGTAAACTGCGGCACAGCTTAAGCCTTTCCTTTTGCAATTATGAAATTATTACTTCAGTTACTGTGAGGTATTTCACCATTTTTGTCTGCTAAACACTTCTAAAGTTCTGAGCTTCGACAAACCACTATTCCCAACTCGTTTTCTGCTTTTGCATACTAGGGACATTGCTCAATGTTTCTCTGTTCATTTTGTTCTCTTCCTTTATTTGTGATTCGAAGCATAGATGTAGTCTATCTACCATTTAGCTGCCACATAACCACTCTCAGAAAGCACCTCACTCTGTCCTAGATTTCCATTGGGGGAAGAGATAGAGATGTCTACTGTCTATGGATGCACATTCTTATAGGAAAATCTGCCATTATCCTAGATTTGTATTGAGACACTTAGACATCCATTAACAGAAAACGTTACTGTTTAAATGTCCTATGGCATGGTATTGATAGGCACCATCCCTTAACTTCACAATTCTGTTGGTGTCTTCTGCTGTGTAACTGTCTTAGGGTACTAGCACATGGGACAATTCCCCCTTAAATATAGGATAAAGTTATACGATAACAAACATGTTGCTGATATTAGTATTTATAAGTCTGTATCAATGGATGATCCAATACCAGGATGCAACTATATATATATTTTCACGAACCCAGTGACAAGTATTACAAAATTATTTCCACCAGTGTGGAAAATCATTAACTTCTATAGTGCAATGCATACAACAATATTGTAGCACAGTTGATTACACTAATCATCCCTGGGCTCAAGTCGCCACTCGCTCCCATAGTAAGAATTAGGCAAGCCCAACCAGAACTTAAACGCCTCCGCTGCTCTCTTCCTCTCAATCCTCCGGTCTTGCCTGGCCTGTGATGCGTGCTTACTAGTGAACATCCTCGAGTGCATCTCAACATAGATCCTAGTAAATTTGGTCTTGTTCGGTGATATCCCATTCTCCTCCATGCAAGCCACAATCTCCAAAGCTTTCTTGAAAAAAGCAGCCCTCACACAAATATCCGCCAGAGTATCCAAAAGACCTTCATCTGGCTTCATCAATGGGGTGTCAGTAGAAGAATCTGTAACCTTTCCTTCCTTCCCCAACCCGCACTTCTCCTTCACTTCATTCCAAAGTATAAGTGCCTCTCCCGGCTTCCTAGCAATTGCTATCCCATTAGCAAGACTTCCATATGTCGACACATTAGGCTCAAATCCATTTTCCCTCATATTCTCGATTATTCTCTTTGCTTCTTCAATTAAACCGAGTCTGCAATACCCTTCAACCAGCATATTCCAAGCCACTATATCGACTTTAACACGAGGGTCCTTGGTCAGCTCATCAAACACCTTATTAGCTAGCTTCGGTTGACCTGACAAAGCAAAAGCTTTCATCAAAGTGGTGTAACTGATCTTCGTAGGAGTTATTCCTTTTCCTCGCATCTCATTGAAGTAGGCAAGAGCCGCTGTACTATCATCAATCTGTATACACCCATCAATCAATGTGTTATAAGATACCACATCAGGTTCGATCCTTGCATCGTTGTTCATCTCCTTCATTAACTCCTTTGCTTTATCTATCTGCAGCTGTTGACAGTAGCCTTTGAGAAGAATGTTGTATGTGATCCTGTTTGCTGGAACTCCAATCCGAGTCATCTCAGCTAAGACCTGTCGAGCACGTTCCATTGAACCAGCGTTCACAAACGCCGATAAAACAGTAGTGTAGCTAACGTGGTCAGGTTTGCTGGCTTTGTCTTCTTGATTCCTCATTGCCTCTAGCATCTTCACTGTGTCAGTGACACGGCCTCTCTTCATGTACCCTTTCATCAAAGTCGTGTACATTCTAGAGTCTGGTTTATAAGTCTTGGGTAACAATGGTGGTTCAGTTTCATCATTTGAGGTAATAATGGAATTGGGAAGCAACTTATCGAATACCTCACTCTCGTTTCGACTAGGGTTTTCCATATTCAAGTCCTTTAGAAGTTTGCAGAGGTCTCGCCGGCCTTCCCTCATCGCCTGCACCATTTCTTCTGCAGTTTCCAAGTCTCCGAAACCAACATATGCCGCGACCAACGAATGCAAAGTGGTCACACACAATGGAATCCCTTTCTGAAGGATCATTTCAAGTACATAAACAAGCAAGTCTCTCCTCCCAGCTCTTGCGCACAGCTTGATCATCACATTGTACGATAAAACGTCCGGCTCGCAACCCAACTGAGGCATTTCCTCAAACAGCTGAAGGAACATCTTCGTGTCGCCAATATTAGCAGAGGCGTTGAGCACGGCGTTGTAGGCAGCAGTGTCTGGCTTCGAATTCTCCACAATTTTCGGGTCCGTGAAGCGGCGGACACGCCGGACGACGGAGTTGAACAGCTTCAGCGCCTCGGAGGGGCCGTCGTCACCGGAGGCCGAGAGGCGGCTGACGACGCTGCTCCAAGCCTTAACATGAGGGAGGTATCCCGACTTGAGCATGGACCGGATGATGGAGGTGGCGTAAAGGGTGTGGCCGAGCTTGGCGGCGGCGACGGCGAGGAGGCCAAGAGAGTTAGCATCGAGGCGGTGGAGCTGGCGGTCTTGGCGGAGGCGTTGGATGATGGACTGAGCACGAGTGAGAGCCTGTTGGGTGTTTTGGTAAGATAGTTGGCAGACTAAGCGGCTGAGGCAAGTGGGACTAGGGAGGTGGGGGCTCTGGGTGTATATCAGCCACGCCTCCTCAGTTTTCCTTTGCCGGAGGAGTGATAAGAGTGCTCTGTCATGGAAATCGGGTGATGGGTCTGTTGTTGGCCGGAGGAAGAGGTTGCCGGAATCGGCGTGGCTTGCGGTGGCTTGGGTGCGAGATGGGTTTTTTACGGCGGATGTTGTGGCGGAGGATGGTGGTGGTGATACCCAGTGGAGGTGGAGGGTGCGGAGGGTAAGACGGAATTGGGTATGGGATGGTGGTGGTGGCGGTGGTGGTGATAGTAGCGGCGGATTGGTGGTTTTCATGGCCGGTCCATCAGAGGATGTGAGAGAGATTCAAATTGAGAGTGAGAGAGAAGGAAGAGAGACGTTGATAAGGTTTTCAGATTAATTTTACGAGTTGATTTTTTGGGTGGAGACGAAATGCATTACGTCGTCTGTGTTCCGTCCGTGCGTTTGCCACAAGCCCACAATAATATCTTGGGTAAAAGACACTTTGCACCTTATTTTTAGGTACAATGACATTTTCATGTTTTGATAATTACATTTCGGCCCCTCGTAACAGATGGAGTTTAACAAAGCTTGTTGAAAGACAATTATTCCGGCTACTTCTGGTTCTTCTGCACCTCTCTTCTCTCTCCCTAGATCATTAACCTCGATCACAAAAGAAATCTCGGCTCTAAACATGTCACTCCTTATATAGGGAATGTAGTGACTTTATGTTATAGGCCCACAACACCATAACCACTTTGACAAGCACTTGGATAATCACATAACATCTATGTGCTGTTCTCATGACGGGTCAATCTGTTACGTCATTGCTTCTAATTATATCAATCTATCTACATATTAGTGTCATGCATTATAATTGTTTGAATTAACAATAATACTAGACTAGGAAAATTTAAGAATACAACATGTATTCTAAGGACTTTATTATGTCAACATATTATCAAATTAATAATAAAATAACTAAATATCTTTGTCATTAAATGAATGTTACGATAATATAAATTACCTCTAAGGCATAAACAAACGTTCTAAAAGTTTACAGTCAATATTTTGGGATATTGGAAAGAAGAAGTTCCACTTTTATTTCTAGACTTGTCACAAGTATGAGCTAGAGATAAGAAGTAAGCAATCCAACAAAAGCAATATGTTTGGTTCACCGGGAAAACGTCAAACTAGCTTCACACTAATAATTGTCCAATCTGCATTGAGTGTTGCAAGCTGGACGAAAACCCATGTCCACTTTTCATGCCCAAACCTGGACGAAACCCCCAACCACGTCTTTTGTTCATGCACCAAAGACATTGATACTTGGAACATATCCCCCTTTCGCCCCTAGATCTTAACCCCCCCCCCCCCCCCCCCCCCCCCCCCCCCCCCAAGGCTCAGTGAATTCTTTATGCCTTCAGGACCATGTTGTGGAGCCTATGTAAAGCAAGGAATACAAAGTCTTCCAAGACACAAGGGAAAGCACAACAAAAATCATCTCGGACGCCGTTTCTACAATTTTCGAGTTCCTCGTTGTCTCTAGGAGCACGATAAAATCCAGCCTTCGCCTGCCATTTCTATGGCTGCCCCCTCCCTTCAAAGGTGGATCAAGGCCCCTCTCCAGTTCTCCCCACGGTTATATCATCCAAATTGATGGAGCTTGGGATCCAGCTACATGTTCAGCAAGCATAGGCTTCACAACCTTAAGGAACGACCATCTCCTCCACACCGAGAAACGGCAAACCTACGCCCATTCGGCCCTGCTCACAGAATTTCTGGCTCTCTTCTACGCTTGCTCTTGGTGTCTTTCTTCTCACTTATATACTGTAGATTTTATTACTGGCCTTTGAAACCTCATTTCGCAGCTGCTTGAACCTTCTAAAAGGTCTTTTGAGGACTCTTCCACCATCCATGCTATCCTAGATCTTCTTCATAGCATGATTTCATGCACGGTCGTGAAAAGTCTCCAGATCTGCAGTCTCAAAGCTCGTGCGCTTGCCAAATCGGCCCGAAAAGATGCTTGTAACTTCCCCTAGCTTGGCAGAGCCCCCCGTCTATTTTATTGTTCATTTCTTTTAGCTTGTTGTTTGTTGGGGTTTTATCTAGGGCTGTAAAGAAAACCGGATAAACCGATCAAACTGACTGAACCAAACCGAATGTCATTGTTTTGGTAGGACTGCGGGTTGGGCGGGTTGACGCCTTTGTCAAAGCCCAATCCCGAGTTCTGTTGGGGTTGCCCAAGCCTAGTCCAGCCCGAGTTAGGAGCATCGCCAATCCGTCCAAGCCCAAATTCGAACAAACCAATTCGGGTTCAGGTTGAATTCGGGCTAGCCCATTCAACTAAATGAATTTAAATAATTATCACATTCAACTCAATTAAAATTGTCCCCTTAAAGTTAAGTTAATAACTTACATATAAAAATAGATACCGAATGCATATACTTCAATTTTTTTTTTTTTTTATTTAAGGCTAAAATATAATGATTATATATTGTTAGAATAAATTATAAAATTATCCACTTATAAAAGAGAATACTATATATTTTATGGAAAATAAATGTATTAGTTGTGCACATAAACATAATTAAAAAAAATCACTAATAATTAATAGAAAAATAATATATTCTTGGTAAATATGCTATGTAATACTCTCCAAATATAACATTTATAGATAATGAGTATACAACTCGGGCAATTCGGGCTAGCCCGTCGTTTAATATTCGTACCCAAGCCCGACCCTAATTGCAATTCGGGTTGAGAATTTCTCTCCGAGCCCGTCAAAATTAACTCAAAACATGGGCCCAAGCCTGACTTTAGTCCGGGCTGGGTTCGGGTTGGTCGGGTTCAGCCCGTCCAAGTTGCACCCCTATGTTTTGGACAGTTTTTCTAGATGTTCAGTTTATGAACGCTTCAATTTGGTCACAAACCGGTCTACTCGGTTCGGTTTTGATTTGCAAAAAATCACACCGCACCAAACCAAACTGAGCCGATACATGCCTAGGCCATATTTGGATAGCGGATAAGAGAGGAGGATAAGATATGTCATGCTCTTACTCCTTTTATCAGGTATTTGGGTACCGGATAAGGAAGGACATAACTTACATTCCCTTATGCTGATGGGATTTTTTGTGAACAAATTTCATACCACGGAGTATGAGATATAAGCTCGGATAAAAAGAGCATAATAGACTCTTATGAGAATGACAAATATACTCCCACAAAATACCCGTGTCCAATTACTAGCTACACTAAATGATACTCGAAACAGCACCCGTATCAATTACAATTACTCAGGCTAGTTTGTCATTTAGCAATGATGATAAAGCATACCACTCTGTTCCCCCTCTTTCTCCTCCTGTTGACTTTTAGACTCGTAGTTGGGTCACTTTGACCCGGCGATTTTAATGGCAAAACGATGTAATTTTTAGATAATTTTTCCATGGTATCGTAAAGTATCACTTATTCTACAACACCGTGAAGGAATCGTCAAAAAATTGTTTCGTTTTGCTATCCAAATCACCGGGTCAAAGTGACCCAGTGAATAGTGGTAAAAGACAATAGGGAGAGAGAGAAAGAACGGAGTGGTACATATTAAGATATTTTATTTTTTTCTTAATCGATGAGTTATATTGTTTTTATTCCAGAATGATACAACAAATGGATTGTTGAAGCTAGTCAGTGTGAATCCAGAATCGGTCCTTTTGTTTAGCAAGAAGTCAAATTCAAGGTCGTTAAAGAAATATAAGTAAAATTCAACTTCACACTTGTTTGACCAAAGAGTGCATAAGATCCACTAGAAAACAGCAAAGATGTCCGTGATCCATCTTCAAACATTTGTTAAAAGTAAATAAATAAATAAAGCAAAAAGACATAACTTGATTAAACTTAATCAACTTGGTTTTAATTAACTTGGAGAAATGCATCATTTTCTGTATAAATTGTTCTTGAGAGTTGAGAGTTCCTAAGAACGAAGTTGCAGAGAGTTCTTTAATTTCTCAATGATGGCTCAAATTTTAAGCAGTAGCTTCAGAGCTCAAACCACTTTGCTTCTAAAGCCGTATCAGCGCATAAGTAATTTCATGTAAGTAATTACTTATTCTTATTAGTATCAATTCTGGAGCTTATTTTTTCTTATAAAAACTGTTTTGTTTCTATCTAAATTTGTTTTTCTTGTACGAATCAAACAAGGTATGCTGCTAATAAGGTAGTGAATAGCAAGAAGAAAAATAAGGAGCCTGAAGTGAAAACAGGGAAAAATCCTCCACAAACCCACAGCGACACAAAGACTCTCTCCACTGCAAGTGCCAGAGGAGAATCAGGAGGAGATATTAGTGAAAAATCTGCTAAATCAAGAAACTAAGTATGAGTGCCGTAAAATTATAAGAAAAGCAACCGTTTGTAAGACTCCGCAAGGCTAATTAGGTTCATTTTGTTCAATGCTTGGGTATCGAACCCCATTATCTGTTATTGAATTTGTAAAGTCAAGTTGTATTCCATCAATCTGTCGATAAAGCTTGTTTGCATTAATGAAGTACTCGACTCTTCTTCTAAGTAACTGGTGAATCTAGCAATTAGTTGTAGTTCTCTGCAATGCTTTCTTTTTGATGAATTATTTATAAAATATTTTTTAGGGGACATATAAAATGATTTTGAGATGAGTAATTGCATATCTGTTTTGGAACTTGAAGAGACAATGTGGATGTGAGAGCTCTCAGTAAGAGAGAACTGGCCGTTTCGAACCAAATCCTCCCAACTTCTATGCAGTTTCTATTTCTATTCATTTTAGGAGGATATGTCCCCAAGTCCTCTTTCTGTATGAACTTTTATCATCTATCTAATCATTTGGTTGTCAATGAAAAAAAAAAACCATCAATATTATCCTCATAAGCACTCTGTATTTCGCAAAAATAAGCACTCTGTATCAGTCAACATCAAGGATACATTAGGGATCACATGCCTCTTCTAAAATAGAGTACAATATAAAATAGATATAAATAGATAGCTCTGAATTCATCCATCTACACTCATTAGAGCATCTCCAACCATGTCGCATTTTCCCCTCCCCCTCCCCCTCCCCCCACGGGCCCACCAATCTCCCCCTCCCCCTCCCCCTCACCTTCCCCCAAACTACTACTCATCTTCAACCATTCCCCTCCCCCCACCTAATTAGGTTTAGTTAAAAATACATTTAATGATTTAAAATAAATTATTTAAAGATAAAAATAAATCTGATAAACTTATCCACAGTATTCACATGAGATAAATTTGGACCCAAGAACTGACAACATATCACTTGATGAATATATGATGCGCCGTTGCCACATCCGCTCAGTGGATGCCAATCAACAACTACGTGATGACTTAGTTGAACATGTTTGGAATACACAAGGGGCAAATTATGAACACTAAGAGCTGATATCTGTTGTTTATCTTGATTATTGTATTTTTTATCGTTTTAATCACGTATTATATTTTTAATCATGTTGTATTATATTTGTCTTTGTTTTATTCTAGTTATGATTCAATAAATTTCGCATCATTTTAACCGTGTTTTCAATATATTTAATAAATATAATTGCTAATTATAAAAAATAATAATAAAATATTTCAAATTGACAGCAAAATAAGATAACGATAATTTTTCGTAAATATTTGTTCAACTATCAAAAATATTATATTTATTTTTTATTATAAAAATTAAAATTACAAATATATTAATCGTAATTAAAAACGCATATTATTATCATAAAATAGTATTAACTGTAATTAACATATTGCTAAATTGGATTTATTAGCTATAATGGAGGGGGAGGGGGATGTTAGGGGGGAAATGCACCCTAACAACCCCCCACCCATGCCTAAATTCTCCCCCCACCTTCCCCCCTCCCCCTCCCCCCTCATGGTTACCGTTTTCCCCCTCCCCCTCCCCCTCCCCCCTCATGGTTGGAGATGCTCTTAGTTCAAATCGTGATACTTGTGTTACCGTTATAGTCCCCACTCAACTATTTAAAATTGCAATTTTAACTTACATCTTGTCTATTAATATTCATTTTATCCCCTACCGAAATGGTATAATAACTCCCACTACTTAAATTTAAGATTGTACAATAACTCCCACTACTTATATTTACTCATTACGATGTTCTCTTTTCCACATCAAACCCTACCCGTTTAAAAATCTTGAATCCGCCCCCATGATAGTGTGCTTATGGCGACATGCATCTAACTCGAACCATCTCGGGGTCTCCTTTCATTTCAATTTTAAGTAACAGATATCGGAAATCTCCTTTCTAGAAATGGATGCATGGCACAAGTTCAAACTCAAACCATCTCCAGCTCTTCTTTCAATTCAGTTTCAGTAACAAATTTTGAACATCTCCTTCATAGAAAGGAATTTATGACATTTCTTATGCAGACAATATATGTCAGTGCTCCAAAAGGGCACCACATTATGTTGCAATCCCAAGGCAACACAATATTTCATTCATATAGAAGGTCAAGCCCTCAGTTAAAAATGATAAGCTGCTGGCTCATGTACCAATTACCAAGCCAGTTAAAACCGTGAAGGTAAATCCATGTCACCAGGAATGCTTCAATGACAACAAACCCTACTTAAGTACCAGTTCCGTTTCGTCTGAATCGTCTTACCCGTAACTGAGTCACTTTGACTTGGTGATTTAGATAGCAAAACGATACAACTTTTTAAACTTTTTTTCATTGTATTATAGAGTAAAGTTTACTTTACAAGACCTTGCAAAGATTATGAAATTCTTGTATCGTTTTGCTAATCAAATTCCCGGGTCAAAGCCTCAGGGAATAGTGACAAAAAGTGAAGTAGGCTGAAACAGACGAAACAGAGGTAGTAGGCATAACAAAAAACGAAATAAATGCGATATTGAACAGCTTTTCAAAAGGCAAAATAAGGAGCCTGATAGGCTTCTTCTGTGAACACTAGTCTGGCATAAGTTAAAACAAGTGAGAAGGATAACAAAGACAACCCCTGTACCAGCCTTCAAGGTTATAAGCTTAAAGCAAAACTATAGATCATATTATTATTATTACCGGAATGCCCCCAACCTTTCCCTGTACATATCCCCCCTTCACGAGACTTTAAACCCTAACTTAATATTTACTTTGTACCTGCACATTGCGGTTGAAAGTCCACCAGACAACGTTTCTGTTCCCAGAGCTGTAGGATCTCTCTCTTTGTCATGTATGTACGACGATCAGATAATTTACACATTTTCACAATTTGTACCAACTCTCTTACTGTCAATAAAAGGAAAGCTTCTATGAGAGATGGAACGATCCTTGTCCTTCTGTTATGGCATAAAGAAGCTTTTCCTTCATCTTCTCCTGTAGGTGTTAGCAAAAGGGTGGAGATGAGTTAAAACAGTGTTCCCATTCCAAATCATCTCTTAGAAGAAAAAAAAAAATGTTAGGAAAGGTAACCTTTGAAGAGTAAGGAGGCAGTTTCAGATAATTGGCACAAGTCATAACACTAGGCAGGTCATCGTCAGCGCAACTACTAGAATGCTGTTCAAACACACCAAGTAAACAAGCAGTCAACTCAGTACACATGGTATACTCAACTCTATTTGTAATGACATATGACGATAGAAAATACAAATTACTAAGATTATTTTAAAACCTTGCGAACAATAGTCAGTTTTGGATTGAGAGATGCCAAGCCACCAGGCGGTAGTCTAGGTGTTCCAGTTGCAAACTGTAGGAATGCTCGCTGCTGTTCACGGTCAAACTCCCGGATAATTTCCAGTAGCTGAAATTTTCAAGCAGCAACTATCAATTACTAATGTTTTCATGATATCTAAAAGCTTAGAGGTGTTCACGGAATGAATAAGACTAACATTCGTGATAGGAGGACTGCTAGCTGAGTATCCATGATCAACCTTGATATGATCAAGTAGTTCATTCGACTGCATACGGGGACCGACAAAGTGTTAATATGCGAAGTAATGGAAGCTGATATAAATAATCACTTGTTTAAACAAACACATACGCAGCAAAGATCACGTTCACCGCATAGTACACGCTCCAACTCCTCTTCATTGAAAACTTCAAGATGACTGATGGGGAAAACCTGGAGAATTAAGAAAGCAATAATTAGTATAATTAGCGCTTACACAGGTGAGGAAAAGGACATGTAAGAAATACGATGAACCAAGTCCAAAGAGATATTATGAGCTTGTTCATATGATATACAGTACCCAAGTGGTAAAACAAGGAGGTCGTGCTTTTGAAAACCAAATCAATCCCAAGTTCATTAAAATTTGGTTAGGTGGTAGGCAGGAAAGAAAGCTAAGGCTTCACATCTAAAAACATTTTAAACGTTCCACATTGAGAGATTTTAAATTGCCTTTTATTCTATCGACAAGAACAGCAAAGGTGCCGAATTGTACTAGACAGTTAATGCAAATCTGCACTTAAAGGTATTATTCTCTAGATTGCCTAAATTAGATATGATACAACTCTTGAATGCTTAATACTGCTATGGAGTATTCCATCCAGGTAACAGTTAGAGCCACCTTGATTTAGAATGTCAGGACACAAACTGAGAGAAGAACACTTGAGAAGGCATTTGCTGCACACATTTTATATTCAAGTATTCAACCACCTCGGAATCCAGATGAGAAAGCAAAACTAAGCCAACTAGGGCCAGCGAATTGGTAAATTCTCAGGCAATATAATTTTCCAACAGGTGCAATGAAGCGTAGTAAATTGCATAGAGAAGCACAACTAGCAGCGAGCAGATATGTGCTATCCTGTGCCTATCCGACCGAGTGGTCTGGGTTGAGGTAAAGAGTTCAACCAACTTAGTAGTTGCCGGCGTCACTATAACATCAAATATGTCCAAACATTCACTTTAGTTTTGCAGTCCAAGTTCTAATATCGTCATGAAAATAAACCATGAGACCTGATACAAACAAGTTCAGGAACTAAAAATTAAAGACAACAATAATGCCTCTGCACTAATTTACCGAAGCTATACAAAGGAAGAAAATAGACATCTTCCCACTCCACAGCTCATTTTCTGCTCTTACTTCACCATATTGCAACAGGAGTATCCATGCATAAAGTTCAAGAATATGCATAAAAGACAAACCTGGTTAACCCCAGATCTGAAAGCTTCCACTTGTCTACGAATTCCAGCATTTATAGTTGCATCCACAACAAGGGAGACATATTCTTCCAAATTTGTTGCATTCACCTAGAAAATATAACTTTACTTTCAACATACGTTTTGTAACGGTAAGCAAATCCTAAGTTAAATAACTGAGGCCACTACTTACCATTTCAGATGCAGCAGCAGACGTAAGGGAGAAATCAGGATATCCCGGAAGAGTAAAATCGAGGCAAAGATCTTTAATGGCCGTGTTCCGGAAACCTGAGTCTTCAAATGTTGTGTTTTCTCCACGAACAGATTTCAAAAACCTATTCCTTTCAACAACGGCCTGAAACTCTAGCAGGGCCCTACCCAGCTCAGGATCAAATGAGTGAATGTCATACACATTGAGTTCCTATCAGAACAATGAATTAGAGAACACTCAGTTATAACTTCAAATATCAAAATAAAACGTCATGAAGGTGTGACCAAAAATCAATACAAACCTGCCCAAGAATAAGTTTATAGAATGCCCTGGAGAATGGGATATCCAAAAATCTCCCATCTTGAAGAGCCTTTCCTACAACCTTACCCAGGAGTGTAAACTTCTTCACAACTTCAGAAAATTCTAGATCTCCTATTATCTGAACTTTAGGTGACCATGGTCGAGGGAAGAGACCCTCACAAGAATCTGAGATTTTAGAATCTTCGCCCTGCAAACTTGATATGGGTACTAAGTTATGGTCTCCCCTCCACATGCCCAAGCTATACTTTTGGAACTCCCTACTGACCAGGGTATAAAACTCCAAGGTTGGACCAAGACCAGTACCTACTTCTTCACTATATTCCACTTCAAGGACAGCCTTTTGATGAGCATGCAGGTTCATCATCTGGGCGGCAGACTCCAGAATGCGATCTCGGCAAACTAAAAATTTCTTCCGAGGCACAGGATTTTGCCTCCTTGAATTCGAGCCTCCTGCATCATCACTAGATGGTGGCAGTTGTTGAGCTTGCGGTTGTCCAAAAGCTGTCAGACGGAAGTATTTGCACCTTGCCTCAAAAGAAAATAAAAAGGGGCACGACGTCATTAACTGCTTACACCATGAAGGCATGCCACCAATTGACAATGCCAAAGGATCCTGCATCTGCTGCTCTAACTTCTCTGTTAATTTACTGCTCAAAAAATTATTTTGTGGAACAACATACATTCTTTCCTTCAAGCTATCCAAGTTGTCAAGTTTTCCGTCCACAAAGTCGGTTATTCTTTCCTGTGAAATCAAATGAAACTGCAACCTGTTCATTTGTTCTAAACTCTTCAGGAGAAATAATACATCATAAAGAGGGTTTGACTTTTCCAAGCTGGAAACAAAGATGCCTGAGGAAAGTGGAGGAAACTGCCAATACATCCCTAGTCTTTCTGAAACCGACGAATCATGAGAGCTATGATCTTCACTTTTCGGTACGGTTTTTGCAGCTCTCCTGTATGTTACTTTGTACACTTCACTCCACAGTTTTGCACTGTCAACATTTTCATGCTCAGAATTGATCTGTCGCTGAAGAATAACTTGATAAAGAGATAATGATCGATCTAGATGCTGTTCTTCTAGATAAAATAGCAACTTGGGTGAAGTGCTGTCGTCACTTGAAGGCCCACAACATTTGCTACACGTGCTAGTATCTTCTTCCAGAGAAATATGCTGCAAGTTCTCCACATTGTCCTGCACAAGGTCCTCCATCATAATAGGATATCTTGAAGTTGCTATTAAGAGAAGGAACATTTCAATTTTTTTAAGAAATGCCACCAAGTCATTCCATCAGTGAAGAAGCGAGTTCATTATATGTGAAGCATAGGAAGTTCTGCAAAACCCTCATGTCCATTTCAGACATTCAGCAGAAACCGACAATTAGATAACTTCAACTATGTGTTACGAAGTCAAGTAGTGCTAGTCATGGCTCTAACCGCTTTTTCTTTTCCTTTTTTTTGGGTACACACGGATGTTCGGCCCAGCTTGCACACACCCCATGGGATTCTGAAGTTAACTGGTAAACATCCCGCGTCCCCAAGAGATTTCAGCTTTCGTGGGGCTTGAACCTGGGGCCTCAGTAGAGAGCACCCTTAAGGCCAAGGTTTAAAGTCTCTAGCCGTATATTGTTTATATTTGTTCATCAAACTGAACGCTCGAGACAAAACACCAATTCGACACCGATATACATATAATTGAAACGTCTCCGACACTCGGACAATCCCTTGGGGCTGCCGTTTGAGTTCTGAAAACTCAGGAACGTCTCTGAAACTCTGACACTAAACGTCTCCAAAACTCTGGGAGGCCTCTTGGTGATAAAAAAACATATCTATCACCTGAAAGACACTGGGGAAACATGTCTCGCTTTCAGGAAGACGTTTGAGAGACGCCATAAAAGAAAAAGAAAATCCTTAGGTATTTAAATTGTTTTAAAACTCAGGGGCTGATAAACAAAAACTGTCTCATTCCCCCTATAACCAGAGATGCACCACGGTCGATTCTTCTCAATTTGTTGTATTTATTAATTTGTCAAGTGATTATTCACATTAGAATAAGTATACATAGAGGCGTATCGGTGTTTCTCCATTTTTCCAAAATCGGTGTGTTGGTGACTCCGTGTCGTGTCGTGTCGCTTTAGTCTCCGTCTCTGTTTCAGTGCAACATAGAGACTGGCTAAAATCTGATAATCTCCATGATACTCAAAAAGAAAACAAATAACTTTTGGCAACGCAAGAAACTACAAGAACTGGTCCACTGAAAACTAAGCAATATGATTCCTCTGTGAACACATGAACCAAACCACCACTATGAACCAGCCCAAATAAGGGGAATATAGTTCAAGGGCATGCTAGATCGAGTTTTCTTCAGGCTCTTCTTTGGCTATATTCTAATTTTTCAAGCCTGCTACAGTTTCTGATGTCTCTCCACTATCCCATCAGAAACCCATCTCTGACGGGACAACAATGTGAACCTCTCCTTGCCTCAAAATTACACAATAACAAGCACTTGCACACTCAAATAAAATATCGAGACCTTGGGCAAGATCTTATATATACTACCCCAATGAAGTATAACGCTAGAAATTGTCACAGTACCAGCGACAAAGTTGCTGGGTACAACTGCCAAATGATATCAGTAAAGCAACAATCATTCTTTCCCTTCCCATGATTTCCGATCCAACAACATGTAACATCTTTTCCCACAACCTCTGACCCTTCAGAGAAAAAGTAACGACAAAACAAACGAGCCTGTAACTTTTTCCCCCATCATATCATTTCTTCAATCAACATGTTGTGATCTTATATTAGTCCACCACCATCTCCCCAATCCCGCATTACCAACCACCATCTTTTCCCCCTCTCACATCTAAGCTGACCTATTCAACCCTACACGCATTTGACATCAAATGAACTTTTTTAACACTTATCCACCATTCTTCAACCCCTTTCTAGTTTCTACTTGATGATCCTCCCTCCCTCCCTCCCTCACTCACCTACCTTCTCCTCACCTCCTTTTCTCCCTATTAATAATCTAAACAACCGTGTTAGAGGGCCGACAGGGGTGACAGAATCTTGAAAGGAATAAAGTATGACATAAACTACATACTCCACTTATTAGCAACACTTTCAGCTGAAGCACATGTTTTATATTTAACCTCAATATACTCTTTTCCCTCTCTCCTGTGGCACATTCTCTCTACTTACCAGTTCTCTCTCCTACATCTTCTATCTAAAATCAGTCTAAAAGTAAAGAGCTTGAATTTAATATATATATATATATATACACATACATACACACACACACACACATTCAATCTCTCTTTTGGAAAAAGATCTTCAACAATGATTTCTTCGTAAGGACAATATGCTGCTCTTATGTCGCTCTGCCGTCAGTCTTTTTCACAATTTCTACAAATCTACTCTAAAATTCCTATAATCACCATTACCTGAGCCTTCTGCACCTTGAGCTATCTGAAAATCTTGCTTATTCAATTTTGAACATCTTGTTCAACTGTCTAGCTAAAACAACCGTTTAAATAGCACTCCCTTTATACTGACATGCTTATTTCTTTTACCCTTTACGAACCTTCCGCTTACAACCACACTGTCTTAAAGCTCAAAGGTTTAGGACCCCTCCTCATACCCCTGCCATTAAAAAATGACAATGGTCTTAAGTAGGTCTAGAAAAAATATTCCAACTAACAAATGAGACATGTCCCTCCTGATTAACCAAACCCAAAAGGCGATCTCCCCAATTATATAAAACTACCCTCAGGTAGAAGGAAAACAAACAGCTGTTTCTTCTATACACTCCAACAGACTTGCATACATATACACTTCCCTGTTATTAAAAGGAGATCGGACAGGCAGGTTCCACTGATGAACCATCAGCCGGACATTGGCTGGTTGAAATGTTTAAATGGGAAGCAATGGATCGTCCAGCAAAGAAACAGGACCAACGCAACTACTCCAAGAGGGTTACAGTTACCCAACTAACCGGTGGGATGAAAACATAGCGGGTCAACAATGATCAATTTAAAAAGAAATTGTTGTGGTTTAGGAGTATTCAAGATGAGATCCCGTGGTGCAGCTTATGCAGTTGCAGATGACATATTTTTAATTGTTGAAACGAGAAGTGGGCTAGATGACAGGTTAGAGTCATGGAGGGATAGTTTGGACATAAAAGGGTTTACATATAGCATGTGGCTTTAGAAACCACTGGGATGTAAGAGAGGATACAATAAAAACTGGAGAGCAAGGGTGCAAAAGAAGGATCAATTTAGATATCTCAATTTCACGTAATGATGTAGACATAGATCAGAATGCCACCCATAGGACTGTAGCATTGTGGATGAAGCGGATTGTGACTGCAGGGTACCACGTAGGCTGAAATGTAAGTTTTTATAAAACCATTGTAAGCCTTGCTTTGATTTATGGGGTTGGACGAATAAGAAGAAATACATTAATAAACACAAGTGTAGCAAAAATACATATTGAAGTCTGTGTCCTACACCCATGCTTTTAAGTCCTGATAATCCTTGGTAAAACTCCAATCTGTAACGAATCAGCCACAAACTAAATTCTATAACAAACAAAAAACTCGCCCTATTACAGAGATAGAACGAGGAAGAAGGCTACACAAGCAGAGCTATGGGTACCAAAGCACCCTCCCAAACCTGATCCCAAAATCCAACCTGCCTTTCTCTTTTCGCCTTTTATCCAATGAAACTGTGGTAACAAGTCTTAGCGTACACCTCGGGTTATAAGTAAATCCGCCTAACACCACCACTAATGTCTCTTTACATCGTGAGCCTTGGTGTTATTTCATCTACTTTTAGTAGAAATCCCAACACTAATTAATCAATCCACTCCGCCTGCTCGATCAGCCAGGTGAGCTAGAAGCAGTTTATCCTCGTACGTTTGGTTAGCTTTCAACTCGAATAAAATCTCAGATCGAAGTGCTCCCTAACCTTATGCAATACGGGGTTCAGAAGAGAATCATTCCCACCAACTGTATCTATTATCACCAAAAATCGGTGTTACTAGTTCAAAGCAAGTAACTACAAGTTTTCTCAGATTCCTTAGGATCGTTAATTTATTGAATGTTAACATGGCACCCAAAATCTGAACAAGCAGAAAGTGGAAACCTGTAAGGAAAGAGATAGCTTGGACAATTGAGATCCTGTAGAGTAAATGATTGCTTCAAGATCTACTTACAGTAGGAACTTCACTTGAGGCAGTTGGTTCACTAGTTGCCTGTCTCTGGGTGTTGCTTCCATCATGAACAGGATGCGGCACTTCAAGCTTGTCCTCCTGAAGATACCACAACGAATAATAAAATCACTCAAATTTTTGTAAGTTAATTCAATAAAGCAAATATTCAAGTTTGTTTCTCCATGAGAAAATAAACACTAAGTTATAAATACTACAAAAATAACCTGGATATCAGAGAAGGTGCTGTCACATTCCATTAGATCAGGGGGATTTCCGCCAGGGGAGCTCATATCTGACGGTATTTCAGGAGGTGAACTTTTCAATGTCGACTTAGCTTGGTTTGCTGGTGGCTTTGCATGTCCGTTGCTAACTTTTGGCCACAAATATTTTTCAATAGTGTCCAAAGAAGTGAAAGGATCAACAGTAACAACATCTTGAGAGTGATCAGAAAGACATGTTTCCCCTTCTCCCCTTGTGAACTGAACTCTGAGACAAGGATAAGATGTGTATCGCCCATTAGGAACAGCGGCATAGGAGTTCCTTTGCCTGTATGGAATACTCCTAATAACAGGAAAGTTTTCCACAGAGGATAGTGCACTGTGCAATTTTTGTACCAACACTGACAGAGGGAAGCCATCCAGCGGTGCATCCGAAGAAGATAAGAAAAGTCTTCCAAAAACCTCAGATCTTCTCTCCGCAGTACAACCCTGGTCCAATCCACTAGTAGGTTGGGTTTCATTTCTCACATGTTCATCATCAGATAAGTAATTCACCAGCTCTTTCAGAATACCACTTTCAATTATTTCAAAAGTTGAAGTATGATCACTGCTATAAAGTTGAGCCATGATTTGGTGCAATACAAGACCAAACTCCTCTTTTTTCTGTCTACACTCAACCTTACTTGAAGATACTTTCATCAAATTCTTTAATGCTGTCGCTAAAGCTCTGAGTTTCAGAAGAACATCAGTTATTCCTTGGTCTGGGTATAGTGTTTCTGTAGCGAAATAAGTGGTTTTTATCTGTTTCGCGAGCTTGTAAATAGAATCTTGTTCAAGCTTGCAGGGCTTCTTTGCCGAATCTGGGCTCTGACCTGTATCAAAAGCATAACACAGACACCTAATTCTTGCAGCGGATTTTTGTCTCATGGCATCTGACGGCTGACTCACACCAAACATGAACTGTGAAGGCTTTTCTGGCATTAAAAGTGCATCCACGGCAAATAAGACGCCTTCTTTCAGGAATGAATTGAAAATATCAGGGACCTTTTGCATGACAGTATCAGCTATTTGTAGGGCTAACATAAGTACATGTTGATCCTTCCGCGTAAATACTCCAGCCAAGAAGCTGCCACACAATCCAAAAGGACAAGTTATTCCAACTGACAATAGTTCCCCTATATTACAGTTTCTGATGAGTAAGAAAGCAATAAAAGGTATGCTAAATTATCACAGTCAGAGAAATCGAAAGCCCTTTCACCTTGAAAAGTTGATATCCTTAAGCAGGTGAACAAGCATATCAGCTTTGCTAAAATAAATGAACTTCCTGATAACAGCTAGACTACCATAGCAAATGTCTACACTAGCACCTGAATCAAAGACCTGTTTGGGAATTAACAAGAAATATCACAAAGCTGTAAGAAAACAGTTCACAATTTGGATATCAGAAACCAACCTGTATCAGAACTGGCAGCATATCTGTTCCAAACTTCTGCAAATTGTCAGGTTCATTTGTGAGAAAAGATTCCTTCTCCATATGTAGTGCATCATTGTTGTCTTTATCTGCAGAAGGTAGAAGCTCATCTAACAACTTCAAAACTTCCTGCACCTGAGCCAGAACATAAGAAGCGAAGAAACAGTAAAACAATCTGCTTCTTAAAATCTTAAAATTTTCTGCAAAGTGCCCCTTCATCTTTTCAGACCTATTCACAGACTAGCTGATGAAAAGCTATTTTTCTATATCTTTTAAAATGGAGGTACCATGTAAATTTATGTTGATATGCAAAACATGGTAACTAATTTTACTTCAAAGCTCCCTTCAAGTTTTTTAATTTCCCTATCAAACAGTGCTATTGAGTCATGGAGAAGGAATGAGACCACAGAATACATCATCTACATTCCTTGTGCAATGCCAGCGATATGAATGCTAGTTCCTTGGGGCTTTAGGATTATATATATATTAAATTTCAATAATAAAAAGGTGCATACTGAAACTAAATCAGATACTGTTTACTGAAACTCAACCAAACAAGAAAGTAATACCTGCCTCAAAATGGACCAGAACCATAAGAAAACACCAAAAAGAACTTATGAATGATACAAGGGCACTGTTCCCTTTCCTCTCCCGACTCAAATTAGATGGTTCAAACTTCTTTCAACTTATAAAAATGTCAGAGGGAGAGTATAAAAAGGGCTCCGCAGATAATACAAGTTTAAAAAAGAGTCAACCTTTTTATACCTTTCCATTTAAGTTACCTTTTATCCTTTTCTTACCCCAAAAAATTCATCCATTGTACTAGAGAGACAGGCTGCAGATAAAACTATTAACGACCGCAGACAATTTCCATTATTGTCTTCCTTCCCAGTTCCCACCTCTCAAGTCGACCAGGATGATTGCCATGCTAACCAAACTCTTTGTTTTCGTCAAATGATATGGGTCACTTTACAATCTCCTCACCAGAAATTTGGTCAGTATATGGCATTTTTACTGACAATAGTTGTTACGAAAATCTACCTTCCATTTTGTAACCACAAATAAGTTCACTTTGCAAGGAAATGAAATATACTGGCATTAATCAACAAATGAGAGTATTGGGCAACTAAATTGATCAGTCACACCAACACAACAAAATTAGTTTGATAAGCGACTTGCAAGATCACACCAAAGTTGCTCTTTGCATCCAATAACAAGGTACTTGAACTAAAATACAACACATAAATCAGGTCATTTGCGAGTTTCGAGTTCTCTTAACCTAAGAAAGCAGCTTGGTATCTTTAGGAGATTCTCATGAAGTAGAAAAGTGGAATTTTGTATGCATCAGCAATGTTTTCTTTAGCTACATTCAAAAAGTTCGATTAGTGCCCACCCACAAGCGATGAAGGAAAGGCAGGGGTTTAACCACTAAAAAATGTGGAACCTTCTGTACTCAAAATTTATATCCACTCGTCACAATTTAACAGCATCATGTTCATGTCTTCGAAATGCAGTGCAGACAGTACAAGTTCAGAATATCCAGGAGAAAAAAAAATGCAGACTGCTTCATTCAAAAAGGGACTAGTGGTCATGTATAGCATAGCAGCGTAGAGACAGACCTGATTGCAATGTCCGTCAACCACATTAACGGAAGGCATGTGTTGGGAAAGATCATAGGTCAACAAGACATCCTTCAGTATCCTGCTTACATTAAGCTCAAAGAGAGTCCTCACGGCCACAATTGAACCAGAAGCAAGTTTGTCTAGTAACCCAATTAAGCCCTACAGAACATTGATGAAAATAAAATGACTACGAAGCAGTAGGATATGGTTAACAGTCATGGCATAAGAAGGATAATTATTCTTGCTTTGGGAGTTAGTGCAGTGATGCTCCGCAGAACCCCACACAAATGTTGCTGTGATGCCCTGTGGAGCACCACATCACTAACTCTTTCAAGCAGAATAAACCATTTCCATAAGAATATAAGCACAGAGAATGCATACGGTGCAAACTGGTCGGCATAATGTAGTTCGGCAGTTCAAGTCTATGAAATGGATGGCTTGATGAACCAATCCATGTTTACAGAGTTCGCCCAGCATATCAGTTGAGTGTCGTACTCGTTCAACAATTTTAATCAAGCAAGTGGAAGCATTTTCTACAATCTGAGAAGACAGTAAGGAAAGAATTACTCGCAATCACATATAATGGGGACAGAAGAGACTTTACATAAACTATACACTACTAACCTGCTTGTCCTCGTACTGAAGAAGATTACATAGTGTAGGAACTGCATCCATGAAATGTGAAGTGTATTCGGAAGGAAGTTTCTTACATATGTTGACCACAGTTGAAAGAGCCACCCTCTAACACATATAGGAATGTAAAGAGGCACAATTCAGGCTTTTAAGATGAGCACTAATTGGATCAGAAGAATTAGTAACAGAAGCAATAAAAAAATAACAGTTGTTCCTACTTGCCTGCAAACTTGTAGAGAAAAAGTCGATATAAGTTAAAACGGCCATGATCGCTCCAGATTGTAAGCATGCAATCGGTTGCTCGTGAGCAATTTTATCTAAGGCTTGCAAACACTGTATTACAGAAAGACCACACATATATATTAATGATTGATACACATCCAAGTATATAACTCCTTATAAACTTAGTATTACAGAATATATACTGAAAACAAACTTTTGCCATACTTGCTCAGCAACATCAAGATACTCAATGGCCATTAATCTTTGACAAAGAGCAGGAACTGCATCATGCCGAACAAGAAAACTCGAGGATCGAGGATGCACATCACATAAGTAAGTTATAGCCCTCAAAGCAAACAGCATTATATCAGGATTGCTTTCATGCCTAGCATTTTTTACAAGGATCGAAGAGAAGGTATCTGCCATCACGCTTGATATAGAGCCGTCTGTACAGAAGGATAATAGTTCACATAGCTCAGTAAGAGAAGCTAATATCCTAGATTCTTCAACCTCTTGACCAAAACTCGTCAAAAGATTCCTCAGCTTCTCGTGATCATCTACAGCACGCTGCCTTTGATAGTAACTAAGGCTATTCTCTCTCAATTCTCCATCCGAGTCACACGAACCATACGCAGAGTCCTTTTCACCTTCACCATCCGATCGGGTTGACCCCGAATGATGTGAAGAAGTGTCCATGTCTCCGTCATGAGCTTCAAGAGTCGAACTAGTGGACTCAATCGGGGCTTGAAGCGATGAGTTCGACGAACTCGGCCTGAACTCCAGAGAGCTACATGCTCTCTTATCAGCCGGAAGTTCATCGCCACTCCCCGTTCGTTTCTGTCCTGGGTTTTCCATTTTTTCGACAGATATCTCAACACAATTTACCTATCTTCTGCACAAACAGGAAGGAAACTATGTGAGCACTCATACATAGTACTAGTCAACACAACCATTCCTCCATAAAAGTCAACACAACATCAAACCCACAACACAAAACTTCAATATCCAACAATCATCCCAAAAAAAACCCTGAAAAAATAGGCAAAACAACTATTTTTAAATTGAAAATAGTAACCAGATCAAAGATAGCAACAAAAATTACTTCAATAAGCTATGAAACGAGTACAATAACAGCAAGTGGAAAATACTAAATAGCAACAGAGACAAAAGCAAACGGAGACCACCGACAATTGCAAAAAGCACATACAGGGAAGAAATCAACGCCGACGATAAACAGTAGCGAAAGAGCTAAACTGAAAGGTCACAATGGTTAAAACAATCAATTGCGTTGAAATTATTGTACCTAGTGGCGTTATTTGCAGCGATCTTCAAGAGGTTTGAAGGCGATTGAGTGAGAGAGAGAGAGAGAGAGAGATTGTGTATGGAGAAATCTAGGGTTTTGCTTTCTCCGATTGCTATATGTCTTTGATCAGAAGATTGAGAGAGGTATGTGTAGGAAGGAACATAGAGGATGAAAATAAAAGGGTTGGTTCATTGGAGGAGAAGAAGAGGACTTGTTGAGTGTTTACGTAGGAGATGGAGTACTCCATAAATAAATATCATTAGTTATGCCATTAAGTAATCAACTAATTATACTAATTTATGTATTAACATTAATACACGGCACATTTTATTAATATAAAATGTCAAATAATGAGGCACGAGTCTCTTGAGAGCCTAGTCTGAGAGAGGTTGTAACCGGAGTTCAGGCAATGGTAGCAGCAACCAACTCAGAGAAGACGATGTCGGATGATGGAGATGAGCTGATTGAGATTGGGGTCGGAGTGTGTCAGCGTACAGAGGAGGCGTTCGCAGGAAGCTTTATCGGGAGATTTTTGACGGATGTGCCACTTAAGGAGAAGGTCGTGATAGGTGTGTTGAAGAAGATATTGAGAATGAGTCGGTTATAATCAATTACAAAGGAAGGCGATAACCTTTATGTCTTTCGGTTTGACTCGCTGACAATCATTGAGAGGGTCCTAGAGTGTGGGCCGTGGTCGTTTGATGATGTTGTGTTGGTGGTGCAAAAGTGGGATCCAAAAACTCTGCCAGAGAATTATGAGTTCCATAATCTTCCGTTTTTGTATAGATACAGGGGCTTCCGGTTCATTTGTAGAATGAAGGGGTATGACTTGTCGTGGAGCAAGGGCAAGGGCTTGGAAGGTGATTAAGGTGGAAGCTAGGGGGGAAAGCTAGAGAGGCGAGAGAATCTTGCGGGTCATAATGAAGGTTCTGGACCAAAACAAGAATCTCCGACGAAGTCCAGCTCTTGGGGTCCGCATAGGAGATAAGTGTAGAGTATCCTTTCGCTATGGGAGGATATGGCGATTTGTCACCGGTGCGGATCAATTGTGCACCATATTAGTAGAGTGAGATGCAACGTCATGACTCAAATCCGGGGACCCCACGTGAGCTTTTAATTATTCCATTAATTATCAATTACCAATTGATGTATTAATACAAGAGTACATGAATATAAATGTCAAACATAAGATGATAATATGTTCCATGTTTGGTTTCCGGATTAGCCGGATAGGACTGGACTGAATTAGTTTTTCCGGATATGATAGGATCGAATTTGAGTGGATTGGAGCTCCCTAGTCTACTCTTCCTCATGAAAACCAAGAGGAGTTGTGGGGAGATGGATTTTATTCTCTAAAGTGTCGCTTTAATAATGGTTACCACGTTAGTTATGTTGACCCTCCTATGGGATAACTCGTTACAAGTTCCCATTTTGTCGTACTCTATCGTTCATGTTGATTGCTTAATAAAGAAGGAAGACTCGGATTTGTGGTGGCACTTTATAGGGCTGTATGGAAACCTTGTAACTTCGGAACGTCATAATATGTGAACTTTGCTGTATCGGTTAGGACGGGATGATATTTGGATTTTGTGCGTGATGGGAGATTTTAACATTGTAGTTGATAAATCCGTAATGGAGTTAGATATTCTTATGAGACTCTATCGTTTGGTGAGCGAAAATGGAGAAGTTAGTTTCGTTCTGAGTCGTTTTTGGTATAAATTGAGAATTTGAGCGTTGCATGCGTTAAATGTGAAGTCCGGGCGTTTACTACATTGTTTTACGTGCTATTTGTCACATTTGATCTTATTGGGGTGTTCGTGTTGTGTTTTTCAGGAACGGAGCACGCGGGGAGCAAAAGGATAGAGGAAACGAGCTTCGGAAGTTATGGCGCGCTTGAGAATTGATGAGGGGAGCAAGAGTTGATGATTCGATTGCAAGGAGCAAGTGAGAAGGGAATACGAGCTTTGAGACATGTGGGAGGCTCAAAATAGAGGAACAAGTGGTGAATCGATGCTCGAGAGATGATTCAAAGTCAAGAGGAGGGTCGGGAAGTGCGTGAACAACGAGGAGAGGCCTTGGAAGCGAATCAGAGAAGTCTCTGAACTTGTGGAGGTCGCAGGACCTCACAGGGAGGTCGCAAGACCTGGTTGAAGCAAAACAGAACTCTCATGGAGGTCGCATGACCTCACTCCAGATGTCGCCCGACCTGGTGGTCACTGAACAGCAAACAACCAGCAAGTATTGAGGTCCTGCAAGACCTGATTAGAGGTCGCACGACCTCCTGTCCGTTTTCTAGAGGTCATACGACCTGGACAGGGAGGTCGTACGACTTGGGTTTCGCCAGAATTTTTTGAAACTTCACGGGAACTTTGTGTAATTATCTCTAATTAGTCTCAAACACATGAAAACGTATTTAGACTTTGTTAGGTCGATTTTTTCATCAGTTTTGAGGGCACGGGACATCAAGGAGAGCTTGGAGCACATCGTGGAGCCTCGGAAACCTAGTTTGATCTCTTTTCTCCTCTGTTTGTTTGTTTTTGACCATGATCACACAAACTCTTGTCATTGTGATCATGATTATGTGTAACTAAACCTATTAGATCAGGACCCGAGTTTGGGGTTAGGGTTTTCACATTGATTACGCGTTGTATGGATTGGGATTCATGTTTTGATAAACATAATTGATGATTTTGCCTTTGATATGATTGTGTTGTGCTCTTCATCATATCTAGTTAATTAGAGACGTCTTTTTAGCTAGAACTTAGTTTACAATTATTTGGTAACTCGGTAATTGTTAAACCGAAAAAGCAAACAATCACCCATTCATAGGCTTGGTAACTCAGCTATGTTGAATGAGATCGTTAGAGTAGAATTCATCGTTATGCATGGGTAGGGATAATTAGAAATTGGTAACTCGGTTTTAATTTAACCTAGACATAGGATGCTCACTTGGTAGCTCGGTGAGTTAGTATTGCTCGATTAGCAAAGTAAATTTTGTCAGTATTTCACAAAATCATAGAACGTTGTCAATAAGGAAGTCCTGGCAATCCCCCAAACGAGATGTCCTGGTTGTTTCTGCCATATTAATTCTCAACATTTAAATATTTGCTTTGTCTTTTCAATTATTTAGTTTAGAAAATTCACTCAATTGCTAGCCCACATAAAGTTAATCATATTAATTGGTTCACGACAAGTCCTTTGGGATTCGATAACCCTATCTTTCACATTATTACTAGAACGATATCCGTAAGATTGTTTCAAGTTTCTGGGACCGTTGCCGGGGACTTCGGCTAAATTAGTTATAATTCACAACCTTAGGGATTTTTACTTTTCTTGTTTATATCTGTTACTCACCTACGTTATAATTATGTATGTGTTTTCAGGTGATTCTGTAGGTTCATGACCCCTTCGCAAGACGAGCCATTGTATTCACCGCTTGATAATCCAGAGAAACTGTTGCGTAGAGACTTGAGGAAGACAGCTACAATGGGTGACCAACATGGAGCAGAGATAGAGAGACTCCGCAAGCTTGCGGAAGATGTAGAGACCGCCAGAGTCGTTGCGGAAGATGTAGAGACCGCCAGAGTGGTCAATACATTGAGGGAAACTGAGTTGCTCACAACTCAGCTAGCTGTTGCGCAGACAGTAGTAGCCAACCCTCCGATACGTCCAATTCCAGCCCGATCCACCCGAATCAGAGGAGAAGCCAAATGTGGTGAGTGCACATTTTGTGGTGCAGAAGATCAAGAGTGAGAAACTGAGGGAGGAGGCACGTCGTGCTAGGCCTCCTTAACATCTTTTAAGATAAATGGGTCGGGTCGTCGACCTTAAATTACAAGGCGCTTGTTGGGAGGCAACCCAACGTATTTTCTGCTTAATTTAGGGAGTGCGTTCTTAATATATTTGTGTTGTGTTTATCTAATTTTTATTTGGAGAGATGAGATAGATTGACGTTTGTTTCCTAGCGATATATTTGAGCAGGTTATTGGAGAGTCTACCCCGACGTTCCATGGCACATGTGACCTTCATGGGACTTGTGCGTGCGAGTTGGGGATTCTACAAAACACAACTTTTGGAAGAGGAAATCAGTCTAACCCGATGTGCGAGAACACACAGACTATATAGGAGCACAGTGGCACCACAAGTGCTTGGGGATTGCTTGGAGTGGATTTCGTCCCCGCCCTTGAGGCGGTTGTGATTATTTCTTCCTTTAACTAAAATTATGCGTTTCTTTTATTAGATATGTCATGCTCCATCTCATCTATTGGCCTTTCATATTGATTGCTGAGTCCTATGCATGATCTCTAAATTCGTTGAGGACAACAAAGCATTCAGTGTGGGGGTGGTTTAACTGTTTACTAGCCAATGTCTCTTGCATAGCCAGTTACATGTAGGATGTGTGTGGATTGTATTGTGAGTTAGTGTTGTGGTTTATGTTTAGTTTTTAATTATATTTTCGTATTGTGTAGAGTAGTTTACATATTGTTTGCACTTGTAAATAATTGAGTATACCCACCAAATTTTTTGAATTGAGTATTGTGTAATTTTTTCGTGTCTAGCCGTGCATATATAGTTAGGGTCTTATTACAAAATTCAAAAAAAAAATCCATAAAAATAGAAAATTGAAAATTTGAGAAAAGGCAATTGAATGAAGCATATACTTGGTTGATTTAACGAGATGTGAAAACTTTAGGCATAGGGTGTGAATTTTGACCGAGAATGACACTTTTAGTTCCCCTTAGTAGGTATAGAGAGAATCTCATTACGGGAATGTCTATCTATTTTTTAACTAAAATAAAATTTAAAAGCTTAAGTGTGTGCTGTTTTTCTCCTAAAAGAGTTGAGCTTGGTGTTTACTAAACAAGCTGAACATTCATGTTGCCCATCTTAGGTAGTCGCCATCCCGCCTTGTAGTGGCGCACAGAACAACTATGCGAGGATGTGTATTAGATAACTCATTGCTTAATAGATCTCACCTTGTAGGACCACCAGAAAGCCCGTTTTTAACCTTGGTTTTATTTGCTAGCCTCTTGACTTAGGGTGACGATTGGCCTTCATCACAAAGCGTTTAGAATCAGCACTTTAGTTCCTCACGAGGGAGTTGTAGTTGAGGGAATTCGATGAGGGAGAGTTTCATTGCACATACTTGTGAGTTATACATGATCGCATGCACGTTACTATATATCTTCGAGGGGATGGGAGGGTGAGTGAGTAGGCTTGCGCACTTCAGTGTGGCGGTGTTCCATGTCATTACACCATGGACACAGTTTTGGAGAGCCGTGAGTGCGTGACATCTAATCCGCACGAAAATGGGTTGGGTGAACTTAGTTTGTGGATCGTGCTAGGTATCGTTTCTTTTCATCATTGCGGTGTAGGAGGATCAGTTGGATTAGGCGCGAGGCATTCATGTATTTGACTACTTTAGATGGGGCATGATTACATTCTTGTGTGGGGGTATCGACTTTTGACTACGGATATCTAGATTGAGCTTTTAACGACTCCACCCCCACACATGTGTTTTGATTGGTTTGCGGCTTTGTTAGTGGCATCGTGCAATTAATTGAGTAGGGGGAGATGAATATTTATTGTGATACTTATCCATTGCTTTGCTTATTTCCGTCCACTGACATTATTACTACTGCTTGATTCTTGGAGGAGGACCACTCGTACATTATTGTTGTATTGTTGATATTTGATTGAAAAAAAAAGAAAAAAAAAAGTAAAAATGACAGAAATAAAAGGAGAGATAAAGGAATAAAGTGTGCATAGTGGAATACGAGTGGTGAAAGTTTCTAGTTCCAGATTGAAGACAAAGATGAGTTTCGCATATCATTCGATGGCCACGAGATTGACATGATACCGGGGTTCGAGGGCTGGAGACGGTGAGTTTCGGGTTGCGATTTCTATCATCATGGAGAGGGTGTGTGAGATTTGGGATTTTATGTGAGAATGTGACCATTTAGGACTTATTACTTCAAGATTATCATTTTTTCCTTAAGCCTCATCATTCTAAACCATTAGCAGAACAGGAGCTCAGACTATGAACGTGGCTTAGCTTTGGTTAGCCTCTTATTTTTGTCAGCACACATGAAGAGGTAGGCTATTCTTGATAGTAAAATTAGGCTCTCTATAATAACGATGGGGAATTACTTGTAATCAAATTTAGTTGCGATTCACACCTCTTACCTAACTTTTTCATTACTCCAAAAGCACCGGTTTATGTGGATTGAAATTGCCTGATCTCCCAAAAAGAATGTAATTTGTGTTTTATGTTTTAAGTTCGAGTCTAGATTTGCATTTGCATCATCTTGCTGCATTATTAGTGTCTAGATTCGTGTTAGAGTCGTTTGAGTCTTGTCGGCTAGTAGACAGTTAGATGCAGTAGATGAGACTTTTCTCAAGACGAGCAAACGATAGCGTGGGGTATTTGATAAATCCGTAATGGAGTTATACATTCTTATGAGATTCTATCGTTTGGTGAGTGAAAATGGAGAATTTAGTGTCGTTCCGAGTCATTTTTTGTATAAATTGAGAATGTGAGCGTTGCATACGTTAAATGTGAAGTCCGGGAATTTTCTATATTGTTTTACGTGCTATTTATCATATTTGTCACATTTGATCTTCGCAGGGTGTTCGTGTTGTATTTTTCAGGAACGGAGCACGCGAGGAGCAAAAGGATAAAGGAAATGAGCTTCGGAAGTTATGGCGCGCTCGAGAATTGATGAGGGGACCAAGAGTTGATGATTCGATTGAGAAGAGAATACGAGCTTTGAGAAATGTGGGAGGCTCAAAATAGAGGAACAAGTGGCGAATCGATGCTCGAGAGATGATTCAAAGTCAAGAGGAGGCTCGGGAAGTGCGCGAACAACGAGGAGAGGCCTTGGAAGCGAATCAGAGAAGTCTCATAACTTTTGGAGGTCGCAGGACGTGGTTGAAGCAAAACAGCACTCTCATGGAGATCGCATGACCTCACTCCAGAGGTCGCACGACCTGGTGATCACTGAACAGCAAACAACCAACAAGTTATTGAGGTCCTGCAAAACCTAATCAGAGGTCGAACGACATCATGTCCATTTTCCAGAGGTCGTACGACCTGGACAGGGAGGTCGTACGACCTGAGTTTCGCCAGAATTTTTTGAAATTTCGCGGGAACTTTGTGTAATTATCTCTAATTAGTCCCAAACACATGGAACGTATTTAGACTTTGTTAGGTCGATTTTTTTAGAGGGGAGGCGGTACGAAGGATAATCTTGAAGCTTTGGGGAGCACTTTGGAGCTTGGGTTTCATCCGTTTGGATTTCTTGATCTCTTCTTCTTCATTATTCTTAGCGTTTTGTTGATGAAAAACATTGAGATTATGTTAGAACTCATGTCTAGCTAAGTTTTATTATCGGGATCCTCGTTTGGCAGCTAGGTGTAGATAGTGCATTCTGAGCAGATGAACAACCGTAAACGTGGCAGTCATCAAGCACATCTGATGGTACTCTGTATACACTCTATCATATCTCCTCTGATTCGCATATGCTTATATTCGAGCTTATCCATATGGGGGCTGTGAGACAGGGTCACACTCGCGTACTAATCACGCGGGAGCTTGTAGGGACTTCGTGGCTTGGAGGCTAGAGTAAGGAACGTCACGCGAGAGCAACAACCACGCTCGCGCGCGACCTTTGGTAAATGTCTGAGAGATTTAATGACCACGTGTCCCATAAATACGGTCGATCGCGTAATGGTCCCTATGTATGCGGACAATCGTGTAACGTGCCTTATATATACGGTCGATCGTTCCGTTACAAGGCGGATATCTAGCCTCCATTTACAGGCGGATTAACTCCTCGTAACGGTCACTTCCCTACTATATATAGGAACGTTAGCCTTCTATGGAAACTCTTGGATATTTTTCTAGTCGTTATACTGCCTCTGCAATAACCCCCTTATCCGACTCGGAACAAGACCGGGAGGGCGATGCTTAATAGAAGCGGCGGAGATCAAAAGCAATACATTTCACAACACTTATTCATACTATTAAACATCAAACTTAGAGTATTATACAAGGAGTGCTACTATTACACAAAAACTTATCTAACACTTATTAGATAGTCTACTGATGATGTCCATACTCTAGATGAGTCCCGCACCCCTTCTTTTTACAATCCAGCTCCTAGGCCTGCGGTGGGAAGAAAAACAAGAACCGCAGTTTCCAAAGTCAGCAAGAAATGCTGAGTGAGATACACCTTAGCGTGTAAAATAAGGAGATGAGATAGTTGCTGACTCACGAGTTAAGTAAAACAGTAACAGAATACTAGTAAAACATTTATCAGAGTTTGCAGCAGAAATAATCCTTTATGAATAATTCCAGAAATAATTCATTTATCGGAATTCTGATCCGTTGCACGTTTCCAAAACACAGAAGCAAATATGTCCAGTTATTATCTCTTCGCTGTACCAGGGTAGACCAATGACCACAGCAGACACACTAGACCTTGAGTGTTGCAACACCCTCCTAAGAGCGTCAATCTTAGGAGTGTTATCGAGATGTTGACCCTAGCCAATAAGGCGTAGAGCTAAGGGGGAACTAGCTGGTATCGGTGTTCCCGGCCGGAGCCAATCGTAAGTCCAAGGCGTGGAAGCCAAGGGGAACTAGCTGGTATCGGTATTCCCGGCCTGAGCCAACTATAAGTCCAAGTCCTAAAAGCCAAGGGGAACTCGCTGGTGTCGGTGTTCCCGGCCGGAGCCAACTGTAATAATTCAAGATCTAAGCCTACAAAAGTAAGCAGGGGGAACTCGCTGGTGTCGGTGTTCCCGGCCGGAGCCGATCAAAGTAAATCTACTTGTTCTGGTAATAATGAGCGGATTAATATTGCGTGACAGTTTCAAAGAATCATTTCGAAAATGTAACCAACTCAAATAAAGCATGTGAAGCACAAAACACATTTCGATACAATTTATAAAATCAAATATTGACACGAAAGAAGCTAGGCTAGCTAGGGTAGGCATGCAACTCACAAATATGTTTTGAGACAATTAAAATTCATATGTGAACACGAAAGGAGATAGGAGTGCTAGGCTAAGCATATAACTCACCTGAAGTCGATTCAGCAGTTAGTACGTAGGATTGTCGACGATGCCTATATCCAAAAATCCGTCGCCTACGATTTACAAATCTCTAATCACAACGGTGTCATTTCTTAATAAACGAACACACTAGCCCCATAAAGATGCTCGATTCGAATACTAATCACATCTTTCACGATCCCCAATAATCATGTCTTTTGATCGTATATTTATATATAACAAGAAGTATTTACTTGTTAATAAGTAAAACAATAAATAATTAATTTGATGACAAGTGATACTTAAAGAAAAATATTACAATTAATAGTGATATTAAGAGAACGTAATTATATTAAAAATAATAAAATAATTATAAGAAGTTATTTTAGTTCAATCAACAATATTTAATTTAAATATATATACTTTATGAAAAATTAGTAAATAAATATTCAAGAATCATATTTAGAATCAAATGTACTAAATATGATTATTTCTTTCTAATTAGGTATAATATACACAAAACACTTTGTTAACTTGTTTTAATTGTTAAAATATACTTCTATTCTCAAAATATTAGTTCATTTTTTAATAAATAATTCATTTTTACTATAATCATATTTTTAATTAAAAAGTCAATTTTAATTTAAACTATTTGAAACACATGTTAATATAACATTACTAAACTAACAATCCAATTAAAGGAAATTTCAGAATATATATACTACAACCAAACCCCAACAGTTTCTTCAACATACATTCACAACCCCCAAGTTTTAGAAAACTACTTTCTTAAAATACACTTAGCTCCCCAAACATGCATATTCAAATCGATTGATCTAAACACGGATTAAAGCATGTAATAAATGATTTTGATCACATAAAACGACTTAGGGAAGGATTTAGAGCATACCCAACCCAAGAAACGCGAGAATCGGTCGAGAAACAAGGCGGGTCGAGACGCCGAAAAGTTCGCCGGAAGTTATGGCCAACGGGGCTGTTTCCGGTGGTTCTGGGCATGGCCAAGAGCTCCTGGAGCTTGGTCGGACCTTATAGGGGATGGGGGGGATAGAGAGAAATGGATGGGTGGCGTTGGGTTGAGCTGCCGAAGAGTTCGCCGGAAAAAATGGCTTTCGCCGGCGAAGTTGTGGTTGCGGCTGATGCTGCCTCACAACCTCTTTTTCTTCTTCTTCTTCTACTGCTGAGATCGAAACAGAGGAGGAAAGAGAGAGAGGGAGAGAGAGAGAGAGAGAGAGAGAGAGAGAGAGAGAGAGAGAGAGAGAGAGAGGTAAACATAGGGTGGTGAAGAGGTTGGGTGGCTTCCCGACGGGTACGGTGGCGGCAGTGGCTTTGTTTCCGCTGCTGCTTCTTGCTCTGTTCTGGGTTAGAGAAATAGAGAGAGATGGAGAGAGAGAGAGAGAGAGAGAAGAGGGGGAAGAGAGAACAGTGGGGTATTGGTGGTGGTGATGGCCGGTGATGTTGTTGTGGTGGTGTTTGGTTGAGTTGCCGGAGAGGAAGAAGGTGATGATGGTGGTGGCAGAGATGAAGATGAAGATGATGATGAAGACGGAATGAGCTTAAATAGGAGACAAGGAGGTGAAGAGAGCGGTGGCGGTGGCGGTGAAAGTGACTTGGTGTCGTGGAAGGAGAAAGAAAGAAGAAGAAGTTGAGACGGAAACATTCTCATGAACAAAAATCTCAAATAAAATATATGTTTTTAGTAATTATTGGGTGTAGCTTAGGTATTAGTTTCTAGGGTGATTGGTTGTGGAATACACACACAAGTTCGCGGTGGTCGTACACGCGGTAATAGCTAAAATAAAGGAAATATCTACGTTTTAACTTACGATTTTTTTTAATGTAACGTTTCTCTAAAATCTTATACGATTAAAACACGATAAATTATCCAAATATTATTTCTCGTAACAAAATTTTTATTTAGTTCTTAGAATTACTATTTTACCCTTAAGGTTTAGACGGGGTATTAGAGCCTCTCTCTCAAGAACAGTTGACCATTGCTTACTCTTCCCCTACACTCTCCTACAATCTCTCTGTGCTTTCCATTCTTGTTTCCTGCTACAGGTGTACACTTGGATCTTCCTCTAGGATTTCCTTGTACACACTAGGGTTATATGAAATACACGTTTTGATGTTTCGATTCATGTTTTAACTTAATTAGATACGTTATTCTCTTGTTATGAGTAGTTTATATGATTATCTTCATCTCTCTTGTGTACCACGTTGCGTAGGATTGATTTTAATTAGTGTTCACGCGGTAACTCCGTGAATATTAGTCGGAAACTTGAACTATTCACCTAGTTTGATCATTGTTTGGTAACTCGGTATTTGTTAAACCGAAGAAGCAAACAATCACCCATTCATATGCTTGGTAACTCGGCTATGTTGAGTGAAATCGTTAGAGTAGAATTCATCGTTAATGCATGTGTAGGGATAATTAGAACTTGGTAACTTGGTTTTAATTTAACCTAGACATAGGATGCTCACTTGGTAACTCGGTGAGTTAGTATTGCTCGATTAGCAAAGTAAATTTTGTCAATGTTTCACAAAATCATAGAACGTTGTCAATAAGGAAGTCCTGGCAATCCCCCAAACGAGGTGTCCTGGTTGTTTCCCCTATATTAATTCTCAACATTTAAATGTTTGCTTTGTCTTTTAAATTCTTTAGTTTTGAAGATTATCTCAATTGTTAGCCCACATAAAGTTAATCATATTAACTAGTTCACGACAAGTCCTTTGGGATTCCATAACCCTATCTTTCACATTAGTACTAGAACGATAACCGTACACTTGCGGAGATTGTTTCAGTAGTCTCAATGAAGAGAAAGAAGGAGGGTGGGTTGTATCTTTTTCTCAGTTATCACCTTTCGTACAAGCTTTACATCGCAAAGATTGGCAAATAATCAGAGCGATTGTAATTGGGTGAGGGAACAGTTGGAGTGTGTGGTAGCTACACCGAGGTGGATGTATCTTTTTGTGGGCTCAAGGGTTACCCATATAACGGCTGCCCGATCAGATCAATTAACGGTCCATCTTGAGCTAAACCCAAGGCTACGTCAGAAGTTCCTCGCATAGGTGTCTTTTTACTTTTTGAGGCCGCTTGGTTGGAACACGAGGAAGTCGTGGAAGTTATATGGAGCGTTCGGGAGTGCAAATCTGATATTCGGGGCTCTCTAACGAAGGTGGCGCAAGACCTCTCACATTGGAGTCAGGTGAAGCTCAGGAACAGTAAGGCAAAACTTCGGACTCTGAGAAATCGATTGGGGAGTTTGGCTGAGACCGAACAGAAGGGCGAGGTGGTAGAAGAGATTAATCAGACTCGTGCAGAATACGACAACCTCTTTCGAGGCGAGGAGATCTGGTGGTTCCAACGATCATGAATAAATTGGCTCCGATTTAGGGACAAGATCACACGTTATTTCCACATCAAAGCGTCGGATAGACGTAGAAGGAATTTCATCTTCGGCATAGAATATGCTGATGGGACGTGGAAAGATGACAAAGATTCGGTAACAACGATCTCACAATTATATTTCTTGGAGCTCTTCACTTCGCAGAGTTCGAGTGGGCAGCAACTAAGTCAGGCTCTGGACACTGTTCCACAGATTCTTAGTCAACATCATGCTATGGAACTCGATGCCCCTTTTATGTGTGATGATATCGGGAATGCTTTGCGCCAGATGGGCCCTTACAAGGCCCAGGCAATTAACAGTTTCCACCAATATTTTTTCAGCAATATTGGCCTATTATTGGTGAACCTGCGAAAGCCGATGGATTTCAGACCAATCAGCATTTGTACGGTAAATTATAAGATTATTGCGGAAGATATAGCGAACTGTATTATATCAGTCTCGAACCTATTGATCTATCTGTATCAAAGCGCATTTGTACCTGGTAGATTGATATATGATAATGTGATAGTGGCTCATGAGCTGATTCATACAATGATGTCCCGGTTGAAGGGAAAGCCAGGTTTCATGGCTCTCAAAGTGGATATGAGCAAAGCATACGACCAGGTTGAGTGGAGCTACCTACGCGCAATCATGACCAAGATTGGCTTTGGTCCTAAGCTAGTGGAACTTATCATTGGGTGCGTTTCCTCGGTCAGTTCTCTTTTGTCCAAAACGAGGAGGTGGTAGGAGATGCCATTCCTCAACATGGCTTGCGACAAGGATGCCCCCTATCGTCGTACTTGTTCCCTCTTTGCACAGAGGGTCTGTCTCACTCCCTCACATCAGCTGACCCAAATAAGCTGATTACTCCTATCAAAGCTTCAAGAGAGGAGCCTGCAGTTTCACATCTTCTTTTTGCGGACAGTAGTATCTTCTCCACCAAATTCGTTTAGTCTGAGGTGAGTATGCTCATACAGATCTTACAAGATTATGAGAGGCATCGGGTCAAAAAATAAATTTGCAAAATCTGAAGCTATGTTATCGAGGAACATCGGAGTTGAGCTCCAAAATGAGCTATGTAGCCCGTTACGTGTACCGTGTGTTCCTGTGTTTGAGATATATCTGGGTATGCCTACGAAGATTGGTCGGGCCAAAGCTGCAACGTTCTCAAATATTTTGGATTGATTAGTGAAATGGTAAACGGGTGGAATGAAAAATTCCTCTCCACGATAGGGAAGGCGGTTCTTGTTAAAGTAGTCCTACAAGCTATTCCAAATTACATTATGTCATGCTTTTTATTGCCAGTATCTCTTGGTGATAAGATAGAAAGAATGATCCGGAATTTCTAGTTGAGACGAAATGGGAAAGAAAGGGGGCTATGCTGGTTAGCTTGGGAGAAAATCAAAATATCGAATGGAGATGGCAGCTTGGGGTTTAATAAAATTTATTCTTTTAACCTTCTTTGTTATTTAAACAGGAATAGCGCATTTTAAACCAACCAAAATCATTGCTAGCTCGTGTCATGAAGGCAAAGTACTTTTGCAGATTCTGATTTTTTGGAAGAAGGATTGGGTTACAACCCGCCACAAACATGGATATGGATAGTAGAAGGAAGGAAGGTCCTATCTAGGGGTGTGTTTTTTACCGTATTGGGGATGGTAGGTGGTTAATGTTTTCCGTGATCGTTGGATACCAAGGCCGGCGAGCTTTAAGGTCATTTCCCTCGCTATTGTTGATGGGCCGGTACTTGTAAGTTCTTTAATCGACCCAAATGGTAAGCAATGGGATATGAGTCGAGTCCCCAACATTTTAAATAGAATAGATGCCGAAGTTGTTCAAGAGCTACCGATCCCAATCACGCAGCAAAAAGACGTGTGGTCATGGTTTTATGATAGGATGGGCGTGTATTCGGTCAAAACTGGGTACTTGGTGGCTGAGGAAATGCGACGAGAGAAACTATATGAGGATAAATTTCTAGCTCAATCTAGCAACTAGAAGGGAAACAACTTGTAGAAAATTTGGGTTCTACCGATCCCACAACAAGAAATGTTCACTGTTTGGCGCGCACATCATTGTCGCTTTTAACAACTGCCAATCTTGTGAAGGGAGGTATCAATGTTCCTTTGTGTTGTGTGCGATGTAGGAAAGAGGACGAATTAGATACACACTTGTTTATGAGATGCAAATGAAGCAAGAGGATGTGGGAAATGGTATTAGGACAGGAGCCAATTCATGGCAATCTTAGTCGTGTTGATTTGTGGATAGAGGAGGCGATGGAGAAGTACACAAAGCAACAACAATCACTTGTTTCACCACGTTGTGGGTCATATGGAGGAGTAGGAATCGCGAGTGTTTGCGGGCATGGATCACGACGAGACGACAGTGTTTAACCACGAACAAAATTCTCTGATGGAGTCAACATCATTGTTGGCTACTGGAAAACAAGGGAACATGGCGAACTCGGAATAAAACAGTGTGGTGGCTACGGGTAGTTGGGCTTCACCTCCGGCTGGGTTTACTAAGCTCAACTCGGATGGGGTATGGAGGAGCATGGAACAAGGTGAAGCATACGGGGTAATGTTGTGTAACAAATGGGGAAGATTATTGCTTCTATGGTAGGTGGTCTTCCGACAGTGAATTCGCCGGCAATGGCTGAGATTGTTGGGGTTCAGGAAGGGTTGCGACTTGCTGGAAGAATGGGTATTCGACAACTTGTTGTGGAATCGCACTTACAGAAGATAGCTGCACAACTTAATGCCAACGAAGGTCCGGTGGATCGATCCAGTTTTGGATTGGTGCCCCACGATTGCAGGAAGTTTTTGTCCTACTTTACTAGTACTATAGTTTGTTGGTGCCCAAGGGGAATTAATCAACTTGCGCACCGTTGTGCAAAAGTCGAATACCAACTTGAACACCCTAAAGTGTGGATGGATTGTATTCCGTCTTGTAACATAACCGTTGTAGATAGTGTATTCTAGCCATATGAGTCAGCTTACACGTGGCAGTCATCTAGCACATCTGGTGGTGCTCTAGTACTACACGAGCATTACCCATGCTTATCCATGTGGGGGCTGTGAGACAGGGCCCCTCGCATATTATTCCACACGGGACTTTTAGGGACTTAGTGGTTTGGAGGGTAGAGTAAGATCTGTCGCGCGCGAGCGAAAACCAAGCCCGCGAGCGACCCTTGGTAACTTCTTTGAGAGATTTATGGCCACGTGTCCCATAAACCCGGTCAACCTCATAACGGTTCCGGTATACGCGGGCGAAGTGCGTAAAGGTCCCTATATATGCGGTCGAACGTGCCGTTATAGTTGAGGTAATTAAGCCGCCATTAATGGGCGCATTAACCCACTACAACGGTCACATTCCCACTATATATAGGATCGTTAACCCTTCATTGCAATCATCTAACTACGCGCAAGCTCTGGCCATTTTCGCACTGTCTCTTTCTCTCTCAGTTACCATTGTCTTGCTCTCTCCCTACCCACAACCTACACTCTCTGTGTTTCTATACTCTATTCCTGGTGTACACTTGGATCTTCCTCAAAGGATCCTCCTGTATACATTGGTGAACCTGACGTGAAACACTTTAGCAAGCAACCATGTCTCACGATGAAGATGCCAGCACTAGATCTCCCTCAACAGAGACAACTTCAGGGGAGGAAACCCGCCCTAACTCCACAGCAGCTGGTGGTACTCCAACCCTGGAGACGTTGAATGCAACCCTCCAGAGCCAGGCGAAGGCTATCCAGGCTCAATCTACACAAATGGCCCAGATCATGTCCATTCTGGGAGCTCTTGCTCCGAATCCGGCATTGGGAACTGCCGTCTCCCAGAGGACAGGGATAACGCCCACACCTCCTAGCTCCAGCTTACAAAGCCCACCAACAATTGTCCAGCCATCTCTTAACCAAGGACATATTGCCCAACCATCGCTTGTTACGCTTGTTTCTCAGCTACCGAGCATTCACACTAATGTCCAACCACATCACCCCCTGCTTCCCCCGCCGGTAGTCGTAAACAACGCTGGTTATGCCCTCAATCCAAGTGCTGCATATGTGCCTTCCCCGGCTGCAACCCTTCTTCCTGCTGCAGGAGGAAGTACACCAGCAAGCATGACAGCCTTAGAGCAGCGCCAGGATAATTTCCTTGCGAATTAATGTTTCATGGACACCGTTATCACGAAGCTTGATAACGCACCTCATATTCTGCGCGTGATTTACCTGATGCCCAATCCTGCGGGGTACAAAGCTCCCAAGTGGGAGAAGTTCGATGATGTCAATGGGAATGATCAGGAACATGTCATGCGCTTCATCGACATGATGGGGCCATACGGGGTTGATTCTAACCTGATGATGCGCGAGTTCCCTAAGTCTTTGGGCACGTCGCATACAAGTGGTACAGGACATTGGAAGACGGATCCATAAGGACATGGGAGGACATGGTTAAAAAGTTCTATACCAAATTTTTCCAGATGGAGGAGAAGGTCACAATGATTCATTTGTCGCGCATGTATCAAAAGCGTGATGAAGAAGGAGTTGCATTTATCAAGAAATTCAGGGAAAAGTCACTGGAGTGCAGAGATGAGGTGGTTGAAAGTCGGCTCGTCGAGATATGTCTCCAAGGAATGCGAGACGAGTACAAAGGTATGTTGATTAACTTGCAAATGCCTACTTTTTCCAAGTTAATTGATTGTACCAAGAATATAGAGCCCATAGTTGAGAAGAAAAGGAAGAAGCATTCCACTGAGCGAACCCCAGGAGGATCGACCTTCAGGATTGGAAGGTTTAACTACAAGAGGGGACGCGAGTCTGGAATCAGTGCAGTCTCACCGCACAAACAGCACAAGGGTTCGACCACAGATGTCCCACCATTACCATGCTCCATTGAGGAGGTAATCGACCTTTGCAAACAGTGTAACAAAGATGGGATCCAACCCTAGCTCGAAAGGGAACCTTCTAGGGAGAAGCTAAGGGATCCAAAGTGGTGTGAGTGCCACGGTAAATTCATGCATCCCACAGCTAAATGCAAGAAGCTCAAGTGGCTCGTGAACAAGAAGATGAAGGAAGGGGAGCTGGTCATCAGCGAACAGAGGCAGGATGTACGCAACAATCCCCTACCAGCCCACTCGGAACAAGATCCCAAAAGACAAAGAGGTGGCCATGATCGCGATCATGGACCTCGAAGAAATTGTAGAGGATGGGCTACCTGTCGTAGCTGAAGTCCATGATGAGGAAGACTATAGCATGGACACGGAGGACTCGCGCGCCGACAGGATGAAGAGGTCACACAGGTTCATGAGTTTCTTTGATGAAATGAATTTCTCAGAAGGATGCCGCAAGGAGATGACAAAGGAAATCCTCACGGTAGCAGAATAATTTGAGGAGGACATAGTTGTCTCTAATGGGAAAGTAGTAAGAGCCTCTCGCTCTACTGAGATGGTAATGGCTTTCTCTGAAGCAAACAAGAAGACAAATGCGAGCCATCAAAAGCCACCGTATGTCACGGTGGTGATTAATGATTCAAAAGGGCGTTTGTTGATGGAGGAGCGGCCGTCAACGTAGTCTCACTCAAAACCTTGAAGTTAGCAGGCATTCCTGAGAGGAAGATTGTTAGACGCCCATCTTCGTTAATGGGATTCAGAAGCGATTCGAGGATGACAGTGGGGTGGATTCGCCTGGGACTTCAGATAGGAAAGATAAGGTGTTCTGCCAAGTTCTACGTCATTGATGCGAACACCACATACACATGATCACTGGTCGGGCATGGATCAATCGTTTTGACGCAGTACCCTCAACAGCCCACCAGGTGATGAAGGCCATTTGGAGTGGCAGAGTAGTTGAGATACCAACTTCGATAACCCCATTCAACTTGAATGAGGCGTACCTGACTGAAGCAGTATGGTTCACCGAGATGGCGGACGAGCAGACACCTGGGCCATTCAAGCCAACCCCTCTGCCCCGATGGGAAGATATCAAGGATTATTCACATGCAGGAGTGATGGTGACAAGAGAAAATCCCAAGGAGAAGATGCCTGCGTACGAAGAGGTGCCAAAAACAGTTTATCAGAAGAAGAACGTGTACACCCTAAAAAGGGTAGTGAAGCATGACAGCAAAGGCAAAGAGGTAGAAAGTTTCTACTCTAATGGGAAGAAATGCTACCACATATGAAGGCGCGCAGGGGTACCCCCACCTCAGCATGGGGATATCCCTGGGCAAATCAATCAACTCGAGCAAGCACCAGAAGAAGACAAGCTGAAGTCAAACCTACCGGAGGAGAAATTAAGAGAAGCGCCCGAATGAATGGAGGACAAACCAAAGCCACAAAAGCAGGAGCTGAAGGAAGTGTTCTCAAGTCCATCCGAAGAAAATAAGAGGAATGTGTTCCTGAGTGCGGATCTCAAGGGTGAAGAGGAAGAAAGATTGCTAAAACTGCTCACAGAATACAAAGATGTGTTCGCATGGGAGTACGACGAGATGCCTGGCCTTGATACAGGGGTGACAATGCATAGATTGGACGTTTTCCCAGGGTCCAGACCAGTAAATCAGAGTGCGAGGAGTTTCAGACCAGAGATCAACATGAAGATCAAGGAAGAGATAGTCAAATTGCTGAATGCCAGGTTCATTGAACCTAATAATCACCCTACTTGGTTGGACAATATTGTGCCGTTCATAAAGAATAATGGACAGCTTCCCATCTGTGTGGACTTCAGAGATCTCAACCGCTTCTTCCCCAAGGACGATTTCCCACTACCAAACATAGACCTGCTCATTGATTCTACCGCAGGTCACCGGATGTTCAGTTTCATGGATGGATTCAGTGGGTATTATCAAATCAAGATGGACCCTGGAGATGCAAAGAAAACTGGATTGGAAAATGCAGATGCAACTTATCAACGCGCAATGATGGCTCTTTTCCATGATATGATGCATCAGAAAGTTGAGTTCTATGTTGATGATTTGGTCATCAAGTCAAGGGAAGAAGCAGATCATCTGGGAGATCCACAAAAAGTGTTCGAAAGGTGCAGGAACTTTCAAATAAAGATGAACCCAATGAAGTGCGCATTTGGAGTAACTTCTGGGAAATTCTTGGGGTGTGTGATTCACCTCCATGGGATCGAGCCTGATCCTGCGAAGATTTCAGCCATCACTAGCATGGTGGCACCCCAAAACCAAAGTACCTTAAAGACGTTCTTGGGGAAGTTATCATATTTGCGAAGATTTGTACCGGCAATCGCAGATATGGCCTTCTGTTTTGGCGATCTTCTCAAGAAATGCGCCATGTATAACTGGACAAAGGTGCATCAGGCCATGTTTGAAAAACAGAAGGACCTGTTGACATCACCGCGCGTAATGACCGCTCCTCAATTGGGGTCACCGCTTCTGCTGTATCTGACGTCGACCAGGAGGTCTATAGGAGCGCTGTTAGCTCAAGAGAAGAAGGACAAGAAAGACCAATCTATTACATCTCTCACGTGGTACAGCCGGCTGAGTTTAGGTACACTGATCTGCCTTGCTTTATTTTTCGTCATAGGAAAGTTAAAGCACTATTTTGCTTCTCACAAAGTGGTGGTAATCACAAAGAGTGACCCCATCCGGTATCTCTTGAGTCATTCATCCCCCTGTGGAAGGCTGGCAAAGTGGTATATGTCCATCTCGCAATATGATATCACGTGCGCTCGTTCAAAAGCAATTAAGTCTCAGGCAGTGGCAGATTTATTGGCACAATTCCCAGACAACAATCACGAGCCTATGATAGAGGAGGATTTAGAAGGAAATGAGATTTATGCGATTGAATCACTCTATTGGAAGCTGCATTTCGATGGGTCATCAGCAAGAAAAGGAGGAGGAATTGGTGTTGTTCTGACCAAGCCAGATGGAGAAGTCATCCAAATGTGGACTAAGTTAGACTTCCCAGTCACTAACAATGAGGCAGAATATGAGGCTTTAATTGCAAGGCTCCTCGCAGCTAAGGCACTGGAAGTAAGCAACTTAATGGTCATGGGAGACTCGAAGCTTATTGTCAAACAAGCTTCAGGCGAGTATGGCCTAAAGGAGATCAATTTATTGACTTACAGGACTATGGTTCAGAAGCTAGTGCAGCAGTTCCACGATGTCAAGTATGAGCATACTCCTAGAGCTGATAACCGACATGCGGATGCCTTAGCCACTTTGGGGTCCAAAATAAATGCTGAAAAATTTCCAGCCAGGGTTTTGATCGAAGTCAGAACTACCCCGGCTCTAGCACAAGGGTCATGCGAAGAAGAACCTGTAGAAGCTGAAGATTGGAGGAGGCCAATACTGCACGCGATTGCTGAAGGGACAAGCAAAGAAAATTTGGAATCCACAAAGGGGTATTGTGTGCATGATAACTTCTTTTACTATAAGGGACCAGGAGGAGTGCTCATGCGATGTGTTTCGCAGAAGGAAGGGCAGGCACTATTAGAGAAAATCCACCAACACTCCTGTGGAGAAAATGAAGTGTCCATCTATAGGAAAGCCCAGAGATATGGGATTCACTGGCCAGATATGTCAACATACGCTGCAGTCATACAAGAGAACTGCGAGAATTGTGCATTGGTCAAAGATTCACTAGAAATTGCTGCAATCGATGACAACGCATATTAGAGGAGGCCATTGTTTGACTATTTGAAGGAAGGATTTGAACCGACCCATAGGAAAGAGGCCGAAAAAATCAAAAGGAAGGCAAATCGATATGTGGTAAAAGAAAACATACTCTGGCGCAGAGGACATGAGGGAAATCTGCTCAGATGTTTGGATATTCAAGAAGCGCAAGAAGTGATGGATTTGTCCCATCAAGTGGAGCACCGAGGAGGTGCGAAGTTATGCAGGAAAATCCTCACTGTCGGTTACTTCTGGCCCACACTGGAAGCAGATTGTCGCACTAAGGTCAGAAGATTCCAGGAATATCAGTTTAAAGGCAACCTGGTACACGCTCGTGCTGTAGACTTTCATGCATTGGGCACACCTTGTCCATTCCACACATTGGCCTTGGATTTTATTGGTCCTATCGCCCAGCCTCGCATGGGAATCAGTTCATCCTAACCGCAACTGAGCAATTCACTAAGTGGGTGGAAGCAGTGCCGCTCAAGCCAGCAAACGCACTAGAAGTTGTCAACTTCATCCAGGAGAATATTATACATCGTTTTGGGATCCCCAATTATATTCTCTCTGAAAATGGGACTCCTTTCATTAATCGGCAAGTGGCTGCGAAGTTGGCGGAGTACAACATAAGGCAGGTGTGCTCCACACCCTATTATCCAAAGGGTAATGGACAAGCAGAAGCCACGAACAAGACATTGCTGAGGATCCTAAGTAAAATGGTCGCAGATGATCACAAGAAGTGGGCGAGTTCCCTAAGTCTGGCTCTATGAGCATGTCGCACATTGCCGAGGACTCCCATAGGATTCTCTCCTTTCCTTTTATGCTATGGAGCCGAGGCTGTCGTCCCAACTGAAGTCAAAGTTAATTCTGCGAGGTTAGCCTTTAATGCTTCGTACGAGAATCAACGTGACCACGATCTTATCCTGCAGGAATAAAGACGTGAAGAGGCCAAGTGAGCGAACACGAGGTACAAGGAAAGGATCGCTCGCGCCTACAACAAAACTGTTCAACACCGGGACTTTGAAGTTGGAGATCTGTCTTACGAGCTTCGGAACATTGTATGCGAGAAGCAGATCATCCTAAGTTTGCTTCTAAACCGGGAGGGACCGTTCAAAGTCAAAGAGTTTTTCGACAGTGGCTACTGCACCATTCAGAGGCTTCATGGGACTGCAACGAATCCAAGTCCAATCAACATGTGCTGGATTAAGAAGTACTATCCCTAGCTTTACTTATTGCTTTCCAATTCATATGTTTTATTGCTTCTCAATCCATATGTATTTCACATTAATTCCTCCCATATGAGGAATCTGTTTTCATGCTCCTCCCATATGAGGGTGCTTTAATGATAATAACTCTCTCATATGAGAGAACTTTTATCAAGTTATTGCCTCGTTGTTTCATTTACTTAATTGCTCATATTACTAATACCTGATAACTAATCCAAAGCCTATCTGCCTAGATAGCAACACTAACAAAAGTATGATCCTATGTGATCCAAAGCCTATCTGCCTAGATAGCAGCGATAATAAAACATGATCCTATGTGATCCAAAGCCTATCTGCCTAGATAGCAGCAATAACAAAACAAGATCCTATGCGATCCAAAGCCTATCTACCTAGTAGGGGTGAGCACGGACCGGTTTGGGCGGGTATTGTCGAAATTTTGCCCCGACCCAATAGGTACGGGTTGGAGAATGTTCAACCCAAACCCAATCAATTGTTCTCGATACCCAAACCAAACTTAACTTATCGACTCGGCCCGGTTCGGACCGGGTTGAACGGGTTGTTAAATCTAGATAAGTTATTTGGAAAAGGTATAAATTTAGTTAAAAAAAAAATAAAGATGCACAAGCTTCGTGTTTGGAATTGAAAATTTTAACATAGTTTGTTAGAAAAGATGAGTTATTTGAGGAAAATCAACTAAAATTATTATTTCAGGGATATAAATTTAGTTATCGAACAATGTTATCTAACTACAATATGTAATTTTTTCATGTAAAAATTTAATCGGACCGGACCGGTTCTAAACGGTTTTGCTAAATCTAAAACCATGATCAATCAAAGTTAGTTCGGGTTTGCGATTTTATAATCGTACCCAATCAAGTAACATGAACGGATATTAAATTCGGACCGGTTTGATGCGGCCCGGTTTGGGGCGACCGGTTTGGGTGAGTTTTGCTCACCCCTACTACCTAGATAGCAACGATATGAAGAACAAGATCTTATGTGATCCATGGCTTATTTGCTTAGACAGTGGTAATAACAACCACGCATAAGCCCATCTGTTTAAGATAGCAGTAAAAGCAACTGAAAAAGCTTTATTCATATTTAGCAATAAATATTGAAACGCGAAATGAGATCATTCATTGCAGAAAACAAAAGCCAACATGGTGTTCAAATGTTTGAAAAGCAAAACAGCATTACAGCGCACAAAATACATGGCCATTGAAACAAATTCTTGTCTAAAGGTTCCTCTGGCGATAGTAATATTGAAACCTTCTCCGCCTTGGCAATGTCTTGCTTCAGCTGTTGGACACTAGCTTTCATCTCATAGAAGAGTTTAGCAGCTTCGTAGGCCTTTTTCTTCTGCTCCTTCAACTTGTTGACTTCAATGGCAAGGTTGCGATGGCCATACTTTAGCATAACAGAGTTGAGGATTTGGTTGAGCCTCCGAAGAAGGAAACTAAAATCCAGCTTGCCCTGGGCATTAACTTGAAGTCTTTGGCATGTATCAAAGAAATATCGCGCATTTTGAGCTGAAATGATAACCGTAGTTGTTACGGATATCTGCTCCAAAAGATTGATGGCTTATGTCATGTAAATTGAGCCTAGCTCCAAAGCCCTTGCAAATGAATTTGGATACGAAAGACGCATCTTCATAAGCCAGCCCAAGTCAGATTGCCTCATGCCGACAGAAATGACGAGCTTAAGTCTGAACATTAACAAAGAAATATAACATGTATGAAACGTGACACAACATACATGTTCCCTCAATAATTTGGCGCAATGGAGGGACGCGCACAGCCTGGGATGATGAATCATTTCCTTGCTGCATTACTTGACTATCAGCTAACGCATCGCGCTCGTTGTAATCAACTGGTAGGACCTAAGTGTCAACACCTGCAATAGCCGCTGTAGCCTGCGAACCCCACAAGCTCCATGCATCGGGTACCTAAGAGAAGTCTATCTCAAGAGAGGAGATAGCAGGGTTTTGTTGCGGGGGCCTTGAAACACCAACTGAGGCAGCAGGGCTAGAAGAGATTGGTGGAGTATTGACACCGCTAACTTCAGCAGCAGGACTGACAGTTGGAGGAGGAGCACCACTGTTATCAGCAATTACAGATTCTTTTGAAGGCCTACTTGGCTCAAGAGTCTCCATGGGGGCATCCACATTCGCATGCGAAGACTACAGAGAATTTTGATCAATTTCTGCTTGCCTAGAGACTTGTTCATTTTCAAGGGATTCCCTTGGCTCAGGAGCTACTATTGGGGCATCAACATTCTCATGAGACGCCTGGTCTTCAATGACTGGATGAGCTCCAGCACCCTCTGCTTCCATCTCTTCGCCCATGCCATCCTCATTCGTACGTTCATCTTCAATACCTCCCTCTCGCATGTCGGTGTCAAAGCCATTATCTTCAGATCCCTCCGTCACATCTTCTAAGGGCTCCCCTGCATCATCTGTAGCCATAGCAGGCTTCTCTGTGTATGAACTTAGCTCCGGAACGCGAGCCATGGGAGATTGAGTTCTTGGCTCAAGCACCATAACGTCCTCAGAGCTACTCTGAGCGATTACCTCAGCAGCAGGAACAATGACACTTCTTAAGATGCCATGCCTGTTAGCATAAGTTCTAGGAGGAGAGATGAGCTGAACCTCGCACAACAAGGGGTCACAAGGATCCAGATCACCTAAGCCTTCAAAAGTCTGAGGAATTATGAGGTCAAGCTCATTGTTGGCTGAATCAGTAGCAAAAATACCAACACCTGCCTCACCAGTGGTCAAGCTCACAGCAGGAGCATCAACGGTCATACCTCGCGCAGTAGCAGGCTCACTTGAACCAACAGCAGGCTCACTTGAAGCAGCAACAGGCTCATTCAAAGCAGCACCACCTATAGGACGAATTTGGATAAGTCATTGAGGTAATTTGAGTTATGAATATTTATTATGTTCTGTTCTATGTTTAGATCAAAAGCGAGCACCTCCACACTCATGTGGGATTGCAGCTCCAACACCATATGCTATAGATGCAACACCATATGCTACAGATTTTCCCTCATCTATCACATCCTTAAGGTGTGCATGACCTGACGTTATGTGAAAACTTGTTACAATACGGAATGACTTGTTAACTTTACTTGCAAACATTGTTCAAATGCTTTACCTGAAGGTTCGCCACACTGTCCCACTAACCATCGGCGAATGTCATGTTTAGATACACCATGATTTAATGCACCAAAGATTACGTCTTGGTAAGTTACAGCAAGATTAAAAATCGTACCTTCTTCACCACCAGCGATTTCCTCGAAATCATGTTGCGCTTTCTCTAGAGCAGCCACACTCATGCTGCCAACATGTTGCTCTTCCAGACTTCTCCTTTTAACCGCTTCCACATCATCTTCCTCGCGTTTCCTTCTTCGCTCTTCTGCCTCAGCAGCCATCCTCTTGGACTCCTCGATGATGGTCGCGTCTATGGGTTCACTGGACGCATCTGGGCAAGATCCTTTTGTTCGTCTACGCTCCTTGGCCAAAAGGCCACTGATGGTCTCAGCATCATCACCTGCTAAGAGAATTTGTTTTAACAACATTATTGTTGAAAATTTTGTTTGAAAAAAAAGATAGGTTCATTCAATTACCTTCTGAACTTTCTTGTATTTCCTCTTCTTCTCTTTCTTCTTCTCTTTCTTCTTCCCGATCTTCTCCATCTTCTTCCTCCTGATCATATGGGATAAAATCTTCAACTAAAAGTTCCTTTCGAGACATGCTGCGCAGGCGGCCTTTACCTTTGCCTTTGGGAGCAGGAGCCTCCGTGGGCGGCGAAACCAGAGCTTCCCTGGGCGGCGAAGAAATCACATCACAATCAACTTTTATTTTTTCCTTTTACCCTGGGAGCAACCTCTGCGTCCGCTTCAGCACTCTTGCTTATCAGAGAACGAACGAATACATCCATCTCCTGCCGCAACAGAGCCTCTACTTTAGGATCCATCTTCATAGTCAAAGAGATGACCTTCTTAATTCTCTTAGTATAAAGGATAGCATCAACCAGTGCAGTACAACGGTCTCCAGACGCGAACCTCCTCAAGCAACACTGAAAAGGGGAAATTTATGTAAGACATCGCACCTCAAAAAAAGATGCATTTTAGGAAAGAAAAAAAGGTGTTATTTACCTTAGATAAAGTTTCACTGTACTGAATCATGCTTTGAAGACCTTCTTTAGCAGCGGCCACCATCTCAGAAAGAATCAATTTGGCACACAGGTGATTTTCCTTGTCCAGCAATGAATAAAACCCGTAGGCAGAGGCGTCCAAACTGCAGGTTTGACGAAATGTGAAGGAATTCCTTCTAATGGAGGGAGCCCTGCTGATGCGCGGTGAAGCAGATTTTGCAAACCTTGCCTGCTGAGTGTTCTAGAAAGAGATCCAACTTTTGGTGGGGCGACCCTCGCGCTTCCCTGAAGGCTGATCGAACGACAGACTACCAACCAGAGCAGACTTACACTTTGGTGTCAGCAGTCGTTTGTAGCAACCTCTACGCACTGAAGTAGGCCAGAGAGAAGGTGCCACTATGTCATAGCCCAATTGGGGGCATACGCGAGTGGGATCAACATCAACTGTGACACGCTCATACTTGGGCGATATCACAGTAATATGCTCAGCAAGAGCAGACAATGAGACTCTCAAACACCAGCACACAAACTCCCTGAACAGCTAGCCCCTTTGAGAAGGTTGTCCATAGAGATGGGGCCACCTTCAGACGGGTACAGACGCGAGTAGAATCGCACCTTTTCAAGGCTAGTGGCATAGGGCCTGCCAACAAATTTGGTTCGATCATCGCAAATCAAACTCCAGACACACTTGGGATCTTTTGTCCTATACCACCGTGAAGCTCTCCCACACCGAAGCGCGTTCTGAGCACCAGGAACATTCCATGATCTGACTCTTGAAGGGGTAGGAGCATAGGAAGGCCACCTTTCAAAAACCCACATGGTGAGGAAGGAAATGTTGACAAAAGTCAGAACATCAAGTCACCCACGTGACTCTTCCATTGCAACCACAAGATGGTCTAGTCGATGGTAGAGAGTTCCCAACACCAGAGGCCCGAGTGCGAGGTTATAGCCTAAGGATAGGCGAACAGCGATAGGAAAAACTTGATAGAATACTCCATCGTGAGGATGACCATCAATCAAGTACCGAGAAAGTCAAATGCAAATGAAACCACACAAAGTCCAGTTGTACCCTTTGCCTTCTTTGTAGTTCTCTGCCTTCGGGTCCTTGCTCAGTAGCTCTTTAGTGATCTTGCTATTTGCATAATCACGGAAGAAGTACTGCACCCATTTGCTCCAAGTATTCTTCGCAGATGTGTCGATTAATTGAAACTTTGGAAGGGGTTTCGCAGATGTCCAACGAGTAAAAATCTTCTTCACATCCGCTATGCATTCAACCATCTGCTCATATAGAGCAAGCTCTTCATCAATTTCCAGTGCAGCCAAGGGATCGAGCTCGCCCATGGGAGGAAGGTCATACAGCATGTGCACGTCCTCCAAAGTGGGGGATGCCTCGAAGTCAGCGAAATGGAAGGTATGGGTTATGGCTGAGTACCTGGAAAAGAGACTCAGAAGCATGGTTTGATCCAGTTTCACAGCAGCACCCTTCGTAGCCCGGATGGCGTAATAGACCCCAACTTGAGTCATATTGACGGCATGATAGGTCAATACATGGTCAGTCCACTCATCCATCAAATCCATCTTATTCGCGAAAGCCTGGGTCGAGATTTCAGTATGTGGATAGAATCCATTTTCAAGACCCAATCTGACCACATCCTTGGCATTAATTAAGTCTAACTCTGCTCGACTAGGTGGAGGGGTTAGCAATAACAGATCTTCAGAAGCAGGGTCAGGAAACCTCTTCAACTTGACACTGGCATGTAATAGTCTTCACCACCCAGGTAAGGAGCTTTCTTCCACAAAGATTTGGGAAGATCAGGAATTTCATCAGCTTCCTTCACGGATTTAGTTGCCTTTGTTCGGGCCATTTCTACAGCAAAGAAAAAGGGGGGGGGGAGAAATATATCCACCTTTAGATTTGACTCAAGCAGAAGTTCAAGAACAAATTTCAAGCAAATTTACAAGTTTTGGGAACTTGAAGAACTGTCTAGTTCAGGTTTAAGAATTCCAAGTTTCTGGGTTTTAAGTTGGTTTCGTATCAGCTTCAATTTTGGAATTACAAGTTCTGGGTTCCAGTTCCCGGGGTTTAGAATTCCAGAATACCATTGTTTTCAATCTTTTAGGTTTTTAAGAACCTTTTTCCCACAGTTACAAACAATGGTGGGACTTTGAATGTTTCTGGGTTTCAGATTCAACAGTTAAAGGCATGTCAAGAGGGGGATATTCATATGAGAAGCATTAATCCAAAATTGAGCGAACCAACCTTGTGTTTTTGAAGCAATCTGAAGGAGACGATTCGCTAAGAAGAACGGGTCATTGATGATCTGGATGTGCTCTCGAAGATTCTCAGTAAACATTCACTCTAGAGAGAAGCAGTAGCTTTCAACAATGGAGGATGAGGGGTATTTATTCAAATCTGCTGAAGAGTCGCGTCCTTTCAGTGGTCGAATCGCAACAGTCACTGCCGAATCACACAATCACAGGCCTCTACTGATATCACGACTAAAACCCTAGAGGAACAGAAGGCACGATCCTAGGGATTCTAGACTATAATGACACGCGTGGGGGCTGATATCTCGGACATTTGAATTGGTGCGTGGCTACAACGCGCGCGCTAGTTTTTGCGCATTGAAGACTATCTGATGAGTGTCTCCACGCGCAAAAAGGGGGCTAATGTAGATAGTGTATTCTAGCCATATGAGTCAGCTTACACGTGGCAGTCATCTAGCACATCTGGTGGTGCTCCAGTACTACACGAGCATTACCCATGCTTATCCATATGGGGGCTGCGAGACAGGTCCCCTCGCATATCATTACACACGGGACTTGTAGGGACTTAGTGGTTTGGAGGCTAGAGTAAGATCTGTCGCGCGCGAGCGACCACCAAGCCTGCGCGCGACCCTTGGTAACTGCTTTGAGAGATTTATGGCCACGTGTCCCATAAACCCGGTCAACCTCATAACGGTTCCGGTATACGCGGTCGAAGTGCGTAACAGTCCCTATATATGCGGTCGAACGTGCCGTTATGGTTGAGGTAATTAAGCCTCCATTAATGGGCGCATTAACCCACTACAACGGTCACATTCCCACTATATATAGGATCATTAACCCTTCATTGCAATCATCTAGCTACGCAGAAGCTCTGGCCATTTTCATACTGTCTCTTTCTCTCTCAGTTACCATTGTCTTGCTCTCTCCCTACCCACAACCTACACTCTCTGTGTTTCTATACTCTATTCCTGGTGTACACTTGGATCTTCCTCAAAGGATCCTCCTGTATACAACCGTTAGATTAGACTCCTTGCTGAGAATTTCCGTGCTTAGCGGAGGACATTTCCGGAGAGTCTGGGGATCCAGGTGTTGTTCTCCATTACTCTAGGATGGGGATGTTCAAGCTTCGGTCATCCTCAACAACAAGTAACCAAATCCCATCAATTTCTTTTGTTTGCATGCTTCTGTGCCCTAAACTAGATGCGTATTCGTTTGGGGATGGAACTCGGTAACCTATTCAGAAGAACAGAGCCATGATGCATAGATCAAAATTTACTTTCGATTTAGGGGTCACGCACACTACCCAATTGTCCAACCACTCGACTAGCCACCTGGCACGGGGAAGAGAAAATTTGTCTGGGATTTTCCACTGTCTCAATTACTTCATTTTTTCCCAGTTAGCCACAGTCACTCCCTCAAAAGGGAACTGGTTAACTTCATCAACAATACCATATCTATTTATTGCTAGCGAGAATACACACTCACTAGTCAAATGCCAAAATCAGAGGGCTTGTGAAATGGTGTCCTCCGTGAAGACCATAAACGTCTATGCACATAATTACGATCTCATCATCACACGCATTGTCACCGCAAAATCGAGCATTCATAAACATCTCCCGAGTGAGGGACGAACTTGAATTGTCCTCACATAAGGCAAATACCGCTGACAAATTCTCTTTTCGCGAATTATCCACTAACTCCTCGGGCATCAAATTTTGATCAACATTAAACTCTCTTTCTGGGGTGATACCCTTGTTCAGCTTACGATGCGATAAAAATTTGCGGTGAGCCTCGCTATTCACAAACCGGTATCCACAGAATATTTATCGGAAATGACCATGTAGATCGTATTACACAATCTAATGTGTCTGAAGTCATCAAAAAATTGAGGGTTGCTAATTTGGGCATGAGGGTAATTGGGGTTCTTTTAATCGCCATGAGCATGTATCCGGAGTTCAGGATTGAAAGAACCGCCCTAGTGGTGGAGAGGCTCACAATATCCCAGCATTTCTGTAAGAAGGTAGCTAGTAACATATCAAGATATGAAGTTTTGAGAACAGAATTCCCTATTGGCACTAGTATCTATCCAATATGCAACCATGTTACATGTTCTTGGTGCAAAATGAAACATGAATGATGTAATGTTAAAAATGTCTTCCACCAATCCTCTAATACACTAAGGATATGAACACTTAAGAATTTATCTCAAATTGCACATTTTGCAAATATGACTTTCATCCAAATACATTGTTTTATTAGTGCAAAAGCTTCTCGAAAGAGTGGCGTTTGATATGTAAACTTTGAAGAATTCATCCAGACAACTTTAGCATGAGAGTTTCTAATCACCAATACTATTTTTTGTGGGGAAAAACGCTTTATTAAGCAACTGGGATAGAAGCCCCAAAAATATCAATACAAACATCCGAGCCCAACCAAAAGGGGCAAAGAGAAAAAACAGCAATCATCTCTCTCAAAGCAATAACTCGTTGGGCAATACAGTGAGTCGAACGGTTACATGAACTTGCACATGGTAGACCACATACTCTATATTCAAGAAGATAGAATTGATGGCACACTTATTATGAGTTTGTGAATGCTTCTGCTGCCAGCACAACTGCTTTTCGACAGCAAAAAATTATTTAGTGTGTTTAGTAAAAAAAAATCTATTTTTTCGGACAGTTCTGTTGTCCCACAACAATTTTCAGGATGTAAGGGGGGGGGGATACTTTTCCGGAAAGTGCTTTTGATTAATTTATCTACAACCGATCATAACCTTACTGTTTTTAAAATTTTCAATAGGTATATTTACGGAAATGACACATTTTACCCTCTCGCAACAACTTCACAGTTGATTTTACGAAACATAAAATTACTATATCAATATTTCACTGTAGCTTTCACGTAACATTTTATCGAAAACTCACAGCAACTTTTCCACAATATTTTTCTCACATCAGTTTTTAGCACCGCCACTGTCACGACCCGTACCTTTTTTTCCGCTTTACGTTGATTAAGAATTTATCAGAGTAAACACGCGCTTTTTGGCCGCGACGGAAATGCGAACCGTCTCGCTTTTCGATAAAAATATAGCGGAAGCTTAGAAATAGACAACTCTTTTCAATTTGAATAAAAATATCACTTTCCTATTAAACTTAACAATATCGTTTACAAATCTCAAATAAACCAATCTTAACAAATATTATAATTAATTTGAAAATGCTATAATCTAAGCATGTCTATAGTCTTCGATTCATCAGTTCCGTACCTGTAATTATTTTAGGGTGAGCAAAAAGCCCAGTAGGTACCGCCTAACCACTGGCGTAGAAATATAATAATCAATTAAACTATAACATCGATCACAAATCACATAATTATCATGCTTTATACATCATGCGAATAACAAACAATAACTTAACAATCAACATATAAGCATATAATCATGTATAGACCGTAATTACAGTAGATGTGAAAGCTATATTTCCCCTACCTTTATTTGAAGTCGGAATCTTCTTTTGAAATGAATTGGCATAGCTTTAGTACTAATCCGTCTATAGCTTTGCTACTAAAACGATGATTCTCTCTTTTTAGAATCTCAAGTGAGTTGAGAAACTAATAAAAATAATAGAGTTTCGAATCCAGAAAATAATTGGAACAACAACTCTCAAAACAATTCTTTAGAGGAGAGGGGGGAGGAGGGTGTAAATTGAAATGAAGAAGAGATGTTCTATTTATAGGGGAGGCTGTCCAGGGGGGCTTGTTGTCATTTCCAGTTACTTTGGGGGAGCTGGCAAAGAGGTTCAAACCTAGCACCTCTGTGGCAGACTCTTAACAAGACACCATTAACCAGCTGTGCCAGCAAGCTTGTGTTGATAAGATTGAAAGTTTTATCTTCTTATCTCTTATCAAGAGGATAAGTTCAAATAAAAAGAAACAATAAACTAGATAGGTGACTCGAACCCAGGCAGAAAGGGTGCTAGACGCGTGTCCCTTACTCTGCGCCAGCACACTACTTGAAGATAAGAACAAGAAATTAAATATCTATACAAACCATGACGAGTTGGACATCTCCACTTTGATTTCATTTTTTTTTAGCATAAAGTTCAGAATTTCATTAAAATAAAAGGGGTACAAACGGAAAGACAAAGCCTGCAAGAGGTCTTGCAGCATACATTAGAAAACATAAGATAAAATAAAAAAGAAAAAAGAAAACCCAGCAACAGAGATGTGTCTATCAGATACCACCGTAATAGATTGATGAGGCGGTGGCTAACAGCAGACGAATCTGTCGGTGGGCGGTGGGGGGCGCCGGAGACACGGACGACCAAGCGGCAGCGTGGTGGCTATTGCAGCAGCGTTGGCTGATGCCAGTTGCTACGACGATGAAGCATGGGGCAGCGCCGGAATCACTGCGCCGGGAAGGGGGAGGGTCGCTGCTCCGGACAGAGGGGAAGAGGAGCTCTTGGTAGTATTGAGGGGCGGCAAGAGGACTGCTCCGGGAAACTCAGATCTGGTCGGAGAACAACCAAATTGAGGGGGAGGGGGAGAGAACAGCCTCCTAGCCGGGGAAGGGGGAGAATAGCCACCAAGAGCTAAACCCAGATCTGGCCGGCGAGAATCCTCAGCAACTGACATGCGACAGCGGCACCCCGGAGCAAAGCATCACCAGAGCTGGAAGAAGGCCCTCCGAGAAAGGCACCCAGATCCAAAAACAGAGCCGACTCTCTCTCTCTCTCTAGAGTAGAGAGAGGTCAGAGCAAAAACCCTCGCTCTCAGTTTATTTGGTACATGGTACTTTGATTTCCTTTGTGACACACAACTACTTGTTTACCTCTTCAAGAAACAAATATCTGTTTGAAACTTCATCCTAAAGAAAACAATTCTCTTTTATACTTTACTTTATACTCTCTTTTCTATAATATTTGATAAAATATTATATAACAAATTAAACTTAGCATCCAATATCAATTGTAAAACGTACAAAAGTATGCATATTGGTTAAAATGCTATCACACAACCATTTATCACGTAAATATGTAAATAAATGGAACATACACATCTTAACATGCTATTACACATATAATACGTTCAATTGTTAAATTAGAAGTAATATGACTTTAAAACATAAAATTAACATTTAAGTACATTTAAAATGTGCTTAAAAATATGGGATATTACAGCCACACCATTCCCAAACTAGCCCTTAATCGCCAATACTGAGAACCCCTCTTGAAGCTTATTTTTTGAAGAGAACTGAAAATTAAAGCTTGGTTGTTGGTTTATCGAATCAAAAGCTTTAAGAGTTTGAACCTAGTACAAGTTATGTTAGGGGCTTTTTCACAGGCCTGGCCTTGTGCTTTTATTACTTCAAAAGCCCATCGATGGGCCTAGATATTAAGGCCTGCCTTGCATGGTTTGGTCTGTCCTTAAGTGAGTAGTGAAGGGTCTTACAAGTTACAAACTTGACCCAAAGTAAAGAAAATAAGTGTTTTCAAAGTTCAAACACTATTAAGACAAATATAATTAAGGGTAAAATACATTTTCACCCCCTCAAGTTTGTCTCAAAGACACTTTCACCCCTTTTATTTTTGAAAATGACACTTCCAGGCTTTTAGTGTGCCAAACTTTGGGACACTTACACCCTTGTTATGTCATTGCGTATGCGTACTATAAGAAGAAAATTTTGTTCATGAACCTATCGGTGAAGGACACCTACCCCATACTAACCATGTCTCCTCATCCCAACCACTCATTCCAATAAACTCATAAATTCTCATTTCATTTAAGCTTATCTAAACACACCCAAGTAGGGAGTATCGTCATCGATGTCATGAAAGTGGGTGAAGGTTCCTTTTTCAAAACTAGAAGGGGTGAAAGTGTCTTGGCATCAAACTTGAGGGCGTGAAGTTGTCTTTTACCCTCAAAATAAATAATAAATTTACAAACATAATGTGGGATCCCTAATCCCCACTTATTAAAATACTTTGATCATTTGTAACATCAAATACGATGACTTGAGTGAGATTGAAGAGATAATCTAAACAACAGAAATAAACTAAAAAATTGAATTGCGATTATGTTTGCACTGTTTAGGAAAGGTACGTGGAAGTGAAAAAAGGCGTTCATTATTAACCTGTTAAACGTACTCTGATACTTTCCGAAAGTGGAGGACTCACTCTGATTGAAAAATAGAAAAGAAAATACGAGAGAATGGAGAGCGCACCACTCACTCACTTACACAATTGCAAATATGTATGCGATTAAGTTAATAACATTTAATTACTTCCAGCACACACACATTGCATATGAATTTTTTTGCTTAATGGAAAAGTGGAGAGCGCACCAAATTTTCTTCACCACATGTTTCTAATAAAGAAATTAAAACACTGTTAATTGATAAGTATATTAGAACATGTCTGTATATTTCACCTTTTTCTTTTATCCTAAAGCAAATCCTCCAATTTCCTACCAATCTGATTTCATTTGATGTTTTCTCGTACAATTTATTAATCCATTATATACGTTATGGAAATTCACTGTTATTGGGAAGTTACGTAAATGGAATTGAGCATGGAACCTCGTGAAGTGACTTCCACTACAAAAAACAAAATAATTGCGTCTCTTAACATCATTGTATGTTGATTTGCGTTATTTGGTGTCTGAATAAAAAAAATACAATAAGTTTAAATCAGGAAGGTTAAACTGGAAAGAGGTTCGTCCACCTGAATAACCAACAAGTAAATATCGTAAGATGGCATTCGTAATATCCCAGAAGGAAATGGTGCAAAACTATGTAGGAATTACGTGACAAATTAACATGAATAAGAAAAATAAATTCACTTACATTGATCAATGGGGGAGCTGGGTAGAGAATTTATATGGGGTGATATATGTATTAATGGGTGAGATTATGATATCCCAAGAGAATTTCATATAATTTTGATTTTTAATGTAGATCATCCGCAATTCAGCAGTTAATCATTTTGCGCAATTCAGCACTCGACGGCAGTCCCAATTAAGTTTATGAGAAGCAGGAGAGAAGTTGATCTGAAAATGTTCTTCAATTTATTCCCCAACAATATATCGATTCTAACTTTACAATTTTGAAAATTTAAAAATTATCAATGCGGAACTAAATTGCTGAAATATATCATATTAATTTGTCATTTTACTCTATCGCAACGTGTTCATCATAGATTTTATCAAACGTAAAATTATTATGTCAATGTTTCATCGTATCTTTTACGTATATATTACAAAACAATATTTCGTGACTTTCGTCTAAAGTTCACAACTTTTGTACACATAACTATCACATAATAATTCCGCACACTGTTACAATATTCCTAAACGGACAAATACACCTAAAGTAGAATATTGTGGTTAGTGTTAATGCTGATATGACTGCAATATTTATTTTTAACTTTGAGTGTTATTCGAGATCTCTTATCATGTTTAAGTTCTATTCATAGTTGTATCTCACGTTATTTGGGAAATTATGAATCTTTTAAATGAATGAATTGGACTTTTCAAAGTGCGTCTCTTCCTTCTACAACTAAAATAAATGAAAAGAAGATGACAAAATAGTGAATTTGAAACAAGAAATTGAATCCTTACAAAGAATTGCCTCGAAGATTCGAACTCTCAGGGGAAACCCTCTTTTAAAAGTATAAAGATAAAAACAGAAAAAAAATTGAAACAAAAAGATATTAACAAAATAAAAATCCTTGCAAAAAAAACGAGATAAAAATAAAAATGAAACATAATAAATAAATAAATAAATAAATAAATAAATAAAAATTTAGAAAATAAACGTTGCATAAGAAATAATAAAAACTGAAAAATAACGTCGCCTGAGAGATTCGAACTCTCGCGGGGAAACCCCATGTACTTAGCAGGCACACGCCTTAACCACTCGGCCAAAGCGACGATTTGTATTTTAAAGGTTTTTACATTTCTTACTAACAATTTACTTTTCTGTTTCAGTAGCAAGGCCTACATTCCAAAAGTTTATCTACTAATTAAGTTTTGGAGGGCCTAAAAGTGGGGAGAACTCTAGAATCAAAATTAACATAAAAGCATAACCTTGTGGTTCATGTTTTTTGATGGACGCATGCGCACTAGGGCATCAATCTTTTTCTTCTTCTTAATTGAAATCCCTATCGTGTTAGTTTTCTTCATCGAATCGGTTGATAAAGCTGTCAAACGAGCAAGAGGAAGGCAAGGAGACAAAGTGCAACAACTCGCACGAGCAGGATGCGGCTGGTTTTTTGTTGTTGTTTCCTTATTGCATTATGGAATGTTCGAGTGTACTTAGGCAGCAAGTTTATTATTCCCAAGTCTATTTAAGGGTGTTAGGTCGCGACTAATTGTCCGTGTGTATGAGTGCACCGTGTATGAATCCAAAACAATGTCCAATGTAGTATATTTTTTCATCAAAACGTAAACATGAACACATTATATAATCTCAGCATCTTTTTGTTAGATGCAATGCAGACCACCTCAACAAAAACAGAATTTTTACCTTCTCCCGCTTGATCAGCCTATCTTTACATAATAAAATCCTAACCACATCATCATACGAATGAGGATTATATTCTTCCTATTGCAACATACTAGTAGATGTTATATCCTTTCTCGTGAAAAGAAACTAATATTCTCTTACAACAAAACATTCTCCTTTACTTGTGGACCGAGCCACTAAACCTAAGAACCCTATTCTTTCTCCATCGTCTTCCATCTTTGCTCCAAATATGAATTTGATCTCAAGAATTATCTAGGAATGGTTGCTAGCTGTTGTTGAAGAAGATCAGGTATCTGATCTTTCCTTATGATTCTTAATTATATTTCAGTTCTAGATAAGCTTAGTGAAACCTCAGAGGTAAAGAAAAAAAAAGTGATGGGGGATATGTTCGGTTGGGATACTAAGAAAATGAGTGAGTTGTCAGATTATAGGTGTAATACTATTATCGAAGCGACAAAATAACCTTAAAAGCGGCATTAAACAGTAAAAATGCAATAGTAACAATCAATTGAGTGTCTTTTCCGAACCTCAAAGGTCCTAACTCCCCAGCCAAAAAGTTTCAGAATAAAATCAAGATACAAATGACGGAAAATTCGCTTTTAAACTTTATCAATATTGCATGATACGCTGTCAGCAAACATATACTGCATCAGGTCATGTATGTGTCAAAAGTTCAGTAACAAACTTTCAGATTATCTGTATGTACGACGTATAAGTACGAGGGAGATATACGAAACATGAACTGGTGCTCCTTTGCTGTACTTGTCATTTCATTGCTAGAATGCTAGCTTTTTAATCCCTTTTGAACTAACCAATCCCAATAGATAGTAGTGGTAATTTTCATATTCACCTCATTTTTCTGGGCAAGAGAGACTCTATAAATCCCCACTAACCATGGAGAATCCTAACTAAGCAAACTAGTATGACAATTCTTCTGCATAAACAACCACACACACACCTCACTCACTTCCTAGAAAAAACAATGGAAGCCCTGTTTCATCTTAGGGATGTCACAAGACACTGCCTGTTTCGTCAGCTTTCGCTGCGCAATCTTTTGTTTCGCCTGCACCCGTTATGGGTTCAGCTCCACTACTTTCTCGTGGTCTCGTTCTTCGGATTCTTGACGCTCCGTGTTTCGGATCCACGGAGCGGCGACAAGCCCAAGGACTTGGACTTGTTCTTCACTTCCGTGTCCGCTGCCACCGTTTCAAGCATGTCCACCGTCGAAATGGAAGTTTTCTCCAACACTCAACTGGTGATCATCACCCTCTTGATGCTAGTGGGTGGTGAAGTCTTCACTTCCATGCTTGGGCTCTTGATCAGGAGCACCCACAACCACACAACAAAACTCTCCACTGCTGATAGCAGTGGCGAGTCGTCTGATCAAGATCATGAATCAGAACAGGTTCATGATCTTGATATCACCAAAATTGAGATGGGATTGGTGGGTGTTGGTGATGTTGATGATGAAGATCAAAAACCAAACACCAAATTAGAACAACCTAGTACTACTCCTAGTACTAGGACAAAGACAAAGTCTATGAAGTGTTTGGTTTATGTGGTCTTGTCTTATCTCATCCTTGTTCAGGTAGGTGGTTATGTTCTGGTACATGTCTACACAAGCCTTGTCCCAAGTGCCAACCAAGTGTTACATTCCAAAGGAATATCACTGCTAACATTCTCAGCCTTCACATCTGTGTCCACCTTCACAAACTGTGGCTTCATTCCCACTAATGAAAACATGGCTGTTTTTAGCAAGAATTCAGGTTTGCTCCTTCTCTTGATCCCTCTGGCGCTCCTTGGGAACACGTTCTACGCTCCTACCATTCGTTTCGCGATATGGGTTCTTGAAAAAATCATGAACAGACGAGAGATGAGCGACTTGTTGAGCAACAGCGACACATTTAGATACAGTCATTTGATGTCCGGGAAACGTTGTTTATACGTGGCAGCCACTAATTTGGTAATTTTACTAGCGCAGTTTGTGTTCTTTTCGTCTTTCGAGTGGAACTCGAATTCAATGCATGGTCTCAATTCGCGCGAAAAGTTGGTCGGATCGGTGTTCGAGGTCGTGAATTCGCGACATACGGGAGAGTCCATCGTCGACCTCTCCGTCGTTTCTTCGGCGGTTTTGGTCGTCTTCATTGTAGCAATGTCAGTGCCACGAATTCTGGTTAATTTAAATTTGTCCGCAACATAATTTACCGTCGCGATTTCTAACATTGTATTGTGTTTTTTTTTTTCTATGTTGATAGGTATCTTCCGTCGTATTACACTCCCTTTAGTGGCACAAAGCGTGCGAGAAGCGACACGAATGATCAGAAGAAGAAATTTGGCGATTACCTAAAATTCTCAAAGCTCAGTTATTTGATGGTCTTCATAGTCCTAATCTGCATCACTGAGAGACACAAAATGAAGGAGGATCCTCTCAATTTCAACATCTTAAACATCACCTTAGAAGTAGTGAGGTAAAACATAGAACTCCCTCATTGAATCTCATTTACCTTCACTTTCTTACAGCAACGAGAGAAATATATCAACAACGACATCAAAATATTTTGGTAACACCATTTGACGAATAATTTATATCTTCTGTTGTAGCGCGTATGGCAACGTCGGATTTTCAACTGGGTATAGCTGTAAACGGCGATTGATACACGATAACAATTGCAGAGATGCATGGTATGGATTTGTAGGAAGGTGGAGCAACAAGGGAAAGGGCATCCTCATTGTTGTGATGTTATTTGGGAGGCTCAAGAGCTCTATTCCTACTCCATAGTTAAATCTTCATCTCTATGTTTGAAGCTTTTCCGTGTACATTGTGTTTGTACTTTTTTGGGTTTGATAAATCTATTTTCGCTTTGGCAATATCTATATCGGATCTTTACTCCAAATCCAGTAACAGATGCAGGAATTTAGTACTAGGGGTTCAAGATTTCATGACAGTCGGGACTAACATAGAGAAAAATCAGTATTGAAAGAGTAAAATTTGACTATTGTTATGTTTAGTGGGGGCTATAATGGAATTACTGCGGGGACTAAACTGAAAGAAGTTACAAAATAAGAGCACATTTTAGATTTTCAAAGTTAAGTTATGCCCCCACTAGTCTCCATTTAGATCCGCCCCTAGTGCACGCATAATTTATTGTCACTCGTCAATTGTGCTTTGACAATTGTTTTTCTATTTATTTTATAGAAAAAATAGAAAATAGTAAATTAAGTTTAGGTACCAGGGCTATTTCATGAAAGGTTAAAAACCAAAGAATACTAGTAGTAAAAATGAAAATTTGGGTGGATGCATATGTGACCGCACACGGCACACAAAGTACATATGCCCCCGTCCATACCACATTTCTTGACTGTATTAACCTAACGAGGATGCCTTTCGCATCTTCATTTCTCCGTCTATATATATCCTGTTATTAAGGTTAAAAATGCCGAGAATTAGGGATGACAATATGGTCTGATCCGATCTGAGATCCGAGCGATCAGAGCCGAATGGATCAGATCCGAATCCGATTCAATTGAAAATGAATCGAATCGGGATCCGGAAAGCCAAACCCGAACGAATTTGGATCTGAATTTGGATCTGAGGACAGATCCACCGAGTTCCTAGTTCCTACCCGATCCGATCCGACGTATATGTGTGTTTTACAAATATACATATATTACCTCTCCCCTTACACTTACAAGATGAATACTATAGTAACTCTAACCTACAAAGCTATATTTTTGTTTTTTACGCTTCACAACTAACGAACATGCCTTAGCGTATGAAATAGTGTTTATTTTTTATGTTATATTTTCTATTTTATTGCAAACACGAGCTGAAACCGATCCGAATCCGATCCGACCACGTACTATATGGATCTACCGATCGGATTTGGATCAGCTGAATGAAAACCCAATCCGATCTGATCCGAATCCGGTGATGATCCGAACGGATCTGGATCCCATTTTTCCTGGTCGGATCTGGATCGGAAAAGGCCTGATCCGATCCGGATCCGACCCGTGCCATCCCTACAGAGAATTATGTGATAATAAAGTGATATCGTAAGATCATGCAATAAACGAGAGTGCCAACCTCCACAGAGTTTAGGAAGGTCTTGGCTCGGACAATGACAGAAGAGTACATTTTGGTCATTTTGTACAATTATAATCTTTAATACTTAGCTCAAAAACTTACCAATAATCTGTCAATCAACTTCACCCGTTGGCACTTGGCAGATCAAAACACCCTCAACTATCCAGAAAGTAATTAGGTAAATTAAGTCAGTGCTCAAAGTTGATTAGCAGGTACAAATCAAGTGTCTCTTCAAGTAAACTAAATATTTGCACCAAGTTTAATCCAATACTCAGACTGGTTATAGTGGTAGCAATATAAGTGGTCTCTTTGATCCAATTCTCAGGCTGGTTCTAGTGGTTGCAAAATAAGTGGTCTCGGACCTTCTCATCCACACAAGTTAGATTTGCAATCTAATCCGACATTTGTTTGTCTGGTCAGTTAAAATTTAAAACTTTTAACAGAAAATTCCCTCACAGTTTCGCCTCGCTGATACTTAGCTACAAGCAGTATGGGTTTTACCACTTCTCGTCTTAGCTACATGCAGTTTTGCCCCCATGGAAAATGCACATCAAGTGGAGTGAAATCTTAAATTTGATGATGACCATTGACCCATAAACCCTAAACACTGTTTGGAATCTGTTTAAAAACAAAAAAAAAAAAACAGAAAAACAATGGGAAAAAACATACTGAAAAACACATTTAAAAGCATTGTTTATAATCAAAAATATATTTGACAACATCATTAAATATCAATGTTAATTTACTATGACATCATTTTGTACATACAACAACGACACATAATTGTCACATTATGCTTTTATCAAAAGAATAAATGTGTTTAACACTAAAAGTAAGAAAAAAACAATAAAAAACATCAAAATTGGTCTTTCCAGAAACAATTTGTTTTTCATCTGTTTTTGTTTTTAAACACTGCAAAAACACGGTCTCCCAAACATGTTTTTGAGAAGCACTGTATTTTTAATCAACTTCACCCTGTTTTTATTGATTAAAAACAGACTTCTCAAACATGCACTTAATAGTAATAAAACTTGACGTCGTTTGTCCGCTCAACTAAAGCGTTGGTACTATATTTCTCGACAGTGCAAAACACGTAGAGACATAACGGTAACGGGGGGATAAGAGATCCAAATTCCCACTACTAAATGGGGTGTGAGTGAGACTCCTTTGGAGTTTGTTCTCATGCTTGCCCCTCCCACACATGGAAATTGCAAATGAAATGAAGTGAAATACATCAAACTTATGATGATGGCCATGAAGTCTATAAACCTAAAACCACAGTCATTTCATGAGACAAGACTGTTCACACCAATGCCAAACACTATGGACCCAACCATTGCCAAACACTAGTGGCCAAACAGTATACACTATGGTCCTAGGTCTGAGGTTAGTACTACTACTACTTCTCACTAGGGGGTCCAAAGCATTCCCTTCCATAAGAGTGTTGAGTCAAAACCACCGTGGAACAAAAAAACCAACAAGCTGCTAACTTCTTCTGTAGCACCTACCATAGCCTAGGTACTAGTACTAGTACTACAACAGTTTGAAAACCTGTGGAATTACACTGTTGAAAGTACCATTTCCCAGGTTGTATTCTGATAAAAAAAGAACCAACAGTGTTCACCATTATTACTCATAAAGCTCCCCCCACCCCTATCTCCAGAGTCCAGACTCTACTACTTCAGGCCAGTCCCCCTTTTTTGACCCCCATCTAACAAGAAGAAGATGATAAATGCATGTGGTCTTGAGTCTACTTCCATGAATCTCTCAAGTTTCAAAGCTAGTGGTAAGAGATAATGTCAGTAGTAGAGGACTTTATTCAAAGATGATACAGTAGAACTCGCCGCTTAGCCCAGTGGAAGAACTCACGTTCCGTCGCGCAATTCTTCCAGCTCTAGGATAAAACTCCCCAGACATAAATAGGATTAGAGTTTAAATTTTGTGCATGTTTGGGATGTTTTTAGATCTTAACAGAATTTTGAATTTGTGTTTAATTTTGATTTTGTTCGTTTTGATGTAGTTCGGACTTGTGCCTTGTATCAATCTAGCAAATTGATCAAACGGGCAAGAGGATGACAAGGAAGAAGACTGCAGCACATCGGGTTCAGCAAGTAGGTCGCACGAGCTATGGTAGGTCGCACGACCTAGTTCGGGGGCTGGCAAAATCTGGTTGTTTCCTTATTGCTTTAGGAATGTCTCGGGTTGCTTTAAGTGCAAGTTTAGTCTGTCCTAGGTCTATTAAGGGTTGTATGTCGTCATAAACGAGAGTACGAGCGCATGATAATATTCGGGTTTTCGGGTCGTGGACGCATCTAGCAACGATTACTAGTTAACCACGTTAAATCTTTGCGTTCTTGTGCATGTTTTCTGTTTCGTTCCATAGTTCTCGGTTGATCCCCTCATTTAAACAGTTGTTTCTGAGTCCATATTGAAATATGTTGATTATTTGATCTCCAAGCCTGCAGTGTATCACATTGTGCATATTTTCAACTCATACCAAACAGTATTGATGGAGTTCAATTAACCAGAATTAGCTCGTAACATGAAGGTACAATACAACATAACATAACGCGAAAGCATTTCAAAGAAGGATATAACCCTCAATAGTGGCACGGAAGAGTTTCCCTTTTTTTTGGTAGAAAAACTGGAATAAAAAGAAGGCAAGAAGCCAGGGTTCAAACAACATAACACGGAAACATATCGAGTACAAAGTGAGGAAGGGGGCTTTCATAAATAAGTAAGAACACAAGCTATAGCTTGAGCTTGTTCTATCATTTTCCAAAACGAATAGAACAAGTGAGTGAGTATCAAACTACAATGTTGGGGATTTTACTGGTTCAAACGCGGTACCATCCATACCTCAAGCTTCTAAAACTTTAATTCTCATACTTAAAGAATTCTGCTGCTAATGAATTTAGCTCCTGAAGTAATACTGCGGCAAGCTGTTGGAACCGGCGTGGGGTTGATAGTACTGGAGGTGAGAGAATGATGTGTTTAGATAAGGAAGTTGATGATGATGATGAACGGCGGCAGCGGGTGTTGAAGTAGCGAATCCTGATGATGCTGCAGTAGAGAAGAGTGGCACTGAAGCACCTCCAACGTAAGGACCATGGACTTGCCGTGCCCAGCTCTGTGAAGAATCAAGCTCTATGCTCTTCTCTATTGCTCTTCCCTGTCATATCACATGTATAGATTTTGCCATCTTTAGATTACTTCAACATCAAATGAGACAGTCAAGCTAAAACTGAAACAGGTTACAGCCCAAGGCATCGGGAATTTCTTCGTCTGTGACCTTTTTGGCAACTATGCATTTGTCAAATTGGATATGCTCTCTTGGTTAGGGCTCTCTCAGTTGAACTACTATCTCTGGTGGAAATATGTGTTTTCGTCCGTAGAGATTACCTAAAAGTTATTTGTGTGAATCTGATGCGAGTTAAAACATCTTAGACATGAAATTTTAAGGGTGCCCTAAATTTCCTCAAGTATAATCCTAAGAGTAACATTATGAAAGCACAATGTCACTCAAACCGGTCATTCAAAGGAAGCATGTTCGTGATATGTGTGTGTCCTCAGACCCAGGTTTGTATTTACATGGGAAATCAAACTTCAGATGTGATAATGAAATCATGATGATGTTAGTAGATTGATATGGAACTTTAAAAAGTGAAAATCCTAGAAACCTTAAACTACAACTACGATTGAGAAACGCATATTCATACATATTATAACCGGGTATGAATTGGAGGTACTCTGCTAAGCTATGATGATAAATTAAGAGCATAACTAGTATAATTACCTCATAAATGGGAAAGATATTGGAATTCAGACTAGTCCGGGGAGGAAAAGGATCAGAAACCATTGATTGGTCATAAGGTGGTTGAGTCCTCAATGTACCGTAAGCAGATTTCTCAGCCTGCAAGACGATATACCTTAGTTAAAATAATCAGACAATAAAGACCAACGATCTTATTCTATCACAACTGAATTTGAAGCTTCTGTCATCTGGTAATTTCATTTGCGCTGCTATAGAAACGGGAAATCCCTACTCACCTTTTGATTGTAGCCGAAGTATGGAGGGGCAATGCCCAAGTTTAGGTCTACACCGGTGTTGGGGTTGGTTTCTGCATTAAAACGGTTACTAAGAATCAATGCAGCCACAATAACTGGAACTGTCAGTAGCAATTGAAATTAAACACCGAACAAGGTGTACCTCCACTTGCAACCTCAGTGGTTAGCTCCCCTTCATATGTGCCTGCCTCAAAGTTGGTCACTGCTTCCCTTCCATTGCAATTTATTGCAGCCTTGTCATAAGCCCTGGTTAACACACAGACAAGTTGGACTTAATAAGATACTACAGCGTGATTACACAAATAGAGCTTGTAAAGATGAATTTCAAATCATTAGGACCTTGCCGCTTCTATCTCACTGTCGAACAGCCCAAGGTAGATATACCTGCAGCAATTGATGAACAGAAACCCATTTGAACATCATTCTTAGATCAAAAACTTTTTTAGTTAACGAAATGATAATTTAGCTAGGTCAGAGGAAAGTGTAGAGTTATCTCACTTCTTGCCAAGTAATTGGCCCATTCGAGCTTCCCATCTACCACATTTGTGCCGTGTAACTCCTCGGTATTTCGAACTTCCCCTAGAGAATCCCGTGCTTTGGCGACGAAGTAAATGCACAAACTCTTCCTTAGTCAAGTTCTTCATATGCTAACAGACATAACAAAGCCATATGTATTTAGCAATTAGGTTCCAGCAAACTATTTTTTCACACAAACTACTAACTTGTTACTCTCAACTCCTCTATCACCTGTTTAAAATCTTCCTCATAATCAGTGATATCAAAGTTGATGTCTGCATCAAGCCCGCGGAATTTGATTGCAGCTCGATCATATGCCCTGAGATCATAACCCATGCTTGAAAATAAACTTGTATTGCCAATGAGAAGTTTGAAGTTTAAACAAACCAAGATAATTACCTAGCTGCAGAATGAGCGGTGTCGAATCCTCCTACAAAAAATCCAACTTATATGTGACCAACATATCACAAGAAACATTCAAAATTAGCAAGAAAGCGCTATTTGAAGTTACACTCACCTAGGTAAACTTGTTTTCCACAATCCCTGCCCAAAAGTGAAGAACAATCAAACTCATACATCAGTTTCATTTCCATTTCAAATGTTTAGAGGAAAACAATGATGAACAGATTCAGCAGCAGATGATCATTGAAATTCAACATATAAGAAGCTCCCAATAATCAAAATCTAGCAGTTGACAATTCATTAAACAAATGATCAAACACATATAACACTTGCAATATCTAAATTGACAAAGCCTGATTGAGTTATGTAACCAATTTCAATTTTCAAACATGATAACGATACCGTGAGTGTAATGACCCAAGCAGATTACTTTCCCTTACTGGGTACCAACAACTTCTTTATCTTCTTTATCCGTATCACCAGTCCGTACCACCAGATAAAAATACTTAAGCCCCAATGGTTATACTAGTAATCCACATGGTTTATTATGTACCAGACATGTCATCCACAATATTCCGATGTGGGACGGGATATTACAGCTAATAAAGTGATTACCAAATATGCGATTCCCATCTTCCAGTCCGCCGGTAAAACGTAACTCCCCGATACTGCGAGCTCCGTGACCGCGGCCCCCGCCGACTCTTCTTCACCTGCTCTCTCCTCCTCTCCGCCGGACCACCGGAAATCCACGCCGGAGAGACCTCCTCTCCGCCTCCCATCGGAAAAAGCTCCCTCGTAACCAGCACCGACCTCCCAATCTCCTCACTCCCTCTCAGTATACCGAAATTGTGAGTAAAAACCTCGCCGCGACGACGATCGGAGCACGATTCGTCGTCGGCGGCGTTGCTGGAGGTGACGAGAGAGGAGTTGGAGGTCCCGGAGGCCGAATCGTCGGCGAGATTGAGATCCAGCATCACTAGAGCTCGAATTGGTCACCGGAAAACACTAATTCGAGAGTGTGAAATTGAAACCAGAAGAAGCTAATTGAGAGAGTGAGTTTGAAATTGAAGAGTTGAAATGTGGGAGTTCATGTTTTTATAGTGTGGTGGTGGTTTTTTTTCCGGTAGGTAAATGGGGACGCCGATGAAGGAAGGAATTAGCGATGGGACGTGTGAAGGTGAGGAGACAGTGGGAGGGAGTGATTTTAATTTTGGGGATAAAAGTGGAAAGAAGTGTGGTGGTGGTGGTGGCGCGTGAAAGGAAGACAGGAAATGACCGGTGATAGAAAAAGGTGTGCTCTATGTTTTTACTCTTCTTGGATGGGAGGGTGACTCTATATAATGACTGGAAAATATTTCATCATGGACTAAAACCATCCAAATTCATTAATGAAAGTTGTACAATGGACTAAAACCATCAATATTATTATTAAGAGCTTTTTTTTTGCAAAAATTATTAAGAGCTTGTTTGGTGTGGTAGTATTAGTATTTTTCTTTTTGAAAAAGCAATCAGTTTAGAAAATGGTTAATTGTATTTTACTTCCCTATAGTCAGGGATTTATGTGCCGTTGTTGTCGCCATATCCGTCTCCGATTGGAGCCGCCACCACCGTCCTTCATATTTCCGATCTGCGCCGCCACCGTCCTCTCCATCTTCGATCTGCGCCACCTCCGGTGACATGCCAGATATGTGGCCTTGATTAACACTCGACGCTTGATTGTTGGCACCGTATGAACTACGCCTATCAAGGCCGTCAACCCCCTGAGCAACTTGCTGCTCTTGCTGCGACATCTTCTCCCCATCAAGCTTCTTTTTCTGAGGTATGGCTTACGATACTGGTGCATCTAATCATATGATTGCTGACTTGGCCAACCTATCCCTCTCTGAACCCTATTGCTGGCTCTGAACATGTCACTGTTGACAACGGCTATTCGTTGTCAATCCAACATTCTGGTACTGCTTTGTTAACTACTGCTTCCCATTCTTTTCTTTTACCTAAAACTCTTCATGTGCCTAACTTATCTGTTAACCTTATTTTTGTTAATCAAATGTGTAATGATAATAATGTTCGCTTCATATTTGATAAAACTCGTTTTATATTCAGGCTATGGATACGGGCAAACTTCTTTATCAGGGTTAAAGTAAAAATGGTGTCTACCCCTTGTCCTCCATGTCTCTCAAGACTGGTCCTCAAGCTAATTTGGGTCAACGAATTAAATCTCCTTTGTGGCACTCTGGTTTAGGCCACCCTACAAACTCTGTTCTCTCTAAATGTATTAACTGTTTTGATTTATCTTCTATTTCTGGTTCTGGTGCACTTTGTGACGCTTGTATGGCTGGTAAAATGTACCAACTACCCTATAAACTGTCTTCTTCTACTGTTTCTGATCCTCTACACATGTTAATAGCGATGTTTGGGGCCCTGCCTCTACATTATCTTTTAATGGCTACAAGTACTACGTCTTATTTATTGATGATCTATCTCGTTTTACTTGGCTTTTTCTTCTTAAACACAAATCTGAAGTCACTATTGTGTTTATCAAATTGTTGTTCATTGAAAAACTGTTAAACTCATTCATCAAATTATTCGAACTGATGGTGGCGGTGAATATAATTCTTTTACTTTTCATAAAATTCTCTATGATAGTGGTATATTGCATCAAAAGTCCTGTCCTTATACCCCCCCCCCCCAACAGAATGGGGTTGTTGAACGTAAACACCGTCATATTGTCGAAACTGATGTCTCATTGTTGCATAATGCTTCTTTACCTAAAATATTTTGGTACCATGCTATAGCTACTGCCACACATTTGATAAATCGTTTACCTAGTTCTAACACATCACATAAGTCACCATATAAGTTGTTGTTTCATGTTAAACCTGATTATAATCATTTAAAAGTCTTTGGCTGCTCTTGTTATCCATATCTCAAACCATATATGTCCTCTAAATTAGATCCTAAGACAAAAAGATGCGTGTTTTTAGGTTATGCAGATGGCTATAAGGGCTACTTATGCTTTGATAAAACAACACACATTTTTTATAAGTCGTGATGTTGTTTCGACGAATTCTCTTTTCCTTATGCACAGCCATCTGCTTCAAATTCTGCTGATTCTGTATCTTCTTCTGTTTTTACAGGTTCACCTCCCAGACCTGGTTCTACACTTGATTTTTCCTCTGTTGCACCCCCACTGTTTGTGCACCCTCATGGTCCCTCAAGAACAGATACTACTCCTGATCCTGCCAGGGTTGCACCTCCCATATATGTGCAACAACAAGGTCTTTCTGAGGACGATGACAGCCTTTTGCAGCCCACCTGCAACTCAGGACCTTGCTGGTCCTAGTGCTGCTGCGCCCCCAGCAGTTCCTAACTAGCAGTCTCCTGGTTCTAGTTTTGGCACGGCAAATTCTCCGAGTCCTATGATGATTAACCCCCCCCATCCCTCTCATCCTATGAGGACATAGTAAGTCCGGTATTAGTAAGAAGAAACTGCTACATAACACCACTGTATCTTCTTCTACTTCTTCTTCTGCTCCTTTACATGCTGGCTTTACTGTCACTACACCCACAATACACTCTGATCCTACATCTTTTTATGAGGCATCAAAACATTCACGGTGGCTTTAATTCTGCCTACTCTGACCCTTCTCTTTTTATTCGTCATAATAACAATCGTCTCACAATTTTGTTACTTTACGTTGATGACATTATCGTTACCGGTAATGACACTATGTATATTTCTCAGCTTGTTACTCTTCTCAACAAAGAATTTCAGATGACTAACTTAGGCCCTTGATTTATTTTTTGGGCCTACAAATTTTTCGTAGCCATTCTGGTATAAAAATTACACAAGAAAAATATACAACTGATCTTTTAGCGAGATTCAGTATGAGCACCTCCAAACCTTTCTCTACACCTCTTGCATCCGGCACTAAATATCATATTACTCAAGGGATTCCTTTATCTGAACCTACTATTTACCGTGAGTTATTAGGTGCGCTTCAATAGTTTAAGTTTACACGGCCTGATATTGCTTTTGCCGTGAATCACCTATGCCAATTTATGCATCAACCAACTGATATTCATCTCATCAGTGCTAAACGGATTCTTCGCTATTTAAACGGCACAAAAATACATGGGTTGTTTTACAGTTCCTGTTATCTTCCAATTCATATCTACTCCGATGCCGATTGGGATGGTAACCCAATGTAACGGAGAAGCACAACGGGGCTCTTAGTTTATATTGGGCCTAATCTAGTACATTGGGCCTCAAAGAAACATGCCACAGTAGCTCGTTCTTCAACCGAGGCCGAATATCGGGCTCTTGAAACTGCTGCGGCCGATCTATCTTGGTTTAAGCGTTTGTTTTATGATTTACGTTTTTCTATTACTCCTACTTCTACTCTTTGGACTGACAGTAAATCTGCACTTGCTTTAACCGCTAATCCCCTTTTTTACGCATGTACGAAACATATTGACCTCGACTATTACAACGTGCGTGAAAAAGCTCTCAACAAAGAACTTATTTTCTCCTTCGGCGCCTCAATTTCACAATTGGGCTCTTAGTTTACCACTACTTTGAGATTTCTTTACCAAAGCTCTTCCGGCGCCTCAATTTCATACACTTAAGTCTGTAGTAATGGTCGCTCCACCACCATTCCTTTACGAGGAGGTATTAGCAGATCAAAGGCTTCAACGATGATGGGCTTCGCACATACTAAATCTACAAATGAATGGGTCACTACCATGGGCCTTGTTATGTTTTATTTAATGGGCCTTGTTATGTTTTATTAAGCCCATTATCTTTGTGATCTGTTTTTATCTAAAGCCCACTTGTATTAGGGTTTCTTCCTACCGTTGGATTACAATCCAACCGTTGCGTCTATTTGATGCGTGTATATATTAGAAACTTTATCTTAGGATTTTGTTAATGAATCACATAATATAGAGAGACTTTGTTTCTCCTCCGTTTCTAACTCCTTCATCTTCTTTCTATCTCAAAACCCTAAAGCTCCTTTCAGTCTACTTCATCTGCCTCCTTCCCGACCTCCTCATCCTCATCCACCTCCCCCTACCTCCTCATCTTCCTCCTCCTTCTCTCCTCCTCCTTCATCAGATCCTCATCCTCATTCTTCCCCAAGACTAATATATTCTCAAGCCAATGAGAATATCTATAAGCCCTAAAGTGACAAGCTCATCTCAATGCGCCTCCATCTTTAGTCCATGTGTCCTAGGCTTGTGAGTTCTCCAAGTCTTGTGGTTTCTTCAGTCTTTAATCTTCTTTTCCATGTCTTGAATATAATAAATCTATCTAATACTAGCTAGCATCTATACAAAATAGAGAGACCTCACAAGTTGAGGAAGGAGACAACAGCAGGCCGTACAATAATTAATTACAATAAAACAAAACCAGTCAAACCACAGAAATAAACATCCACAACTTAGGCCATATCCATCCACCATGCGATAAATACATAATACAGTAAAAATCTAATTTTCACGCGCTTGGTCAATTTTTAGTTAATTTTGGGATTTTCTAGGGTCAAAACGGTCCCAGGGGCCCATCAATCTCATTGACCGAACCCCAAAGGACTACTGCCCGAGCCATGCTGGACCGGTTCGACCAGTCCGCACCGTCAAACCGGTAGCTGGCCTGGACCGAGTAGGCCACGACCTCGGTCCGTGCGCCACAAGGAAGGGGGCGGTCAAATCCTTGGTCGAACCCTAGGGGTTGTTTCCAAAAATGTTCCTCCATCCTGGTGTGCTTATTTCCAATTGTTGAGGAAACCCCCTTTTTCCTCAATTGTGCCATAATCCTAGATTTTCAAAACCCAAAAACTCACATCATATGTGAAGGAAATTTTCCAAATTTCATACAATATGTAAAATTGACTCAATCTCTATTGAATCATATTCAATTTGCATCATTATGCCAAACTTCAGTTTTTGCAAAAAGTAACGATTACAGTGAAAAACTGATAAACAGTAACTCGTAATATCATGTTATGCGATACGGTTTGTGGCTCTGATACAACATTAGGGTTTCGATGCAGGTAACGCAACGGAATAACAAAATTAATCCTGCTCAAAGCCCTCCACGGATCGCAGGCAAGCATTCATACCATGATGAAAGTAAACAAAATGTGTACCTTATTTTGTGTGATCACTACGAAGAATTGTGTCTTCGTCTCTACGAGTATCCACATCTAAGATTGTAGTTTAAATCCTCATCCACGTCAAGTGCTAGCAACAGGAAGAAGGAGGCAGAAGAATCACGCAAAACGAGACACAAGGCTGTGCGCCACCTAGTGGCCGACGACAACGGGGCGGGCGGACAGCTAGGGCTCCAGCTCTAGCTTGTCTCTCTCTCCTAGCTTTGTTATTTCACACAAAAATGACAAAATTGTGAAATAATAATCTAGGTTGCCCTTATATAGTTTATAATTCACGACCCGACTTTTTCGCTTTATGTTTGTCAGAGTAAACGCGTCATTTTCGGCCGCGACGGAAAAACGAACCGTATCGCTTTTTCATAAAAGATACCGGAAGCTGAAAAAATATAATTCTTTTCAATTTGACTAAATACGTTATTTTTCTATTTATTTGATTAATAATCGTTTACAATTATCAAAAACACGAATCTTACCAAATATTGCAATTAATTAAGAAAATCTATAATTCTAGCCCGTCTATAATCTCTGATCGACTCGTTCCCGTACCTATATATATTTTAGGGTGAGCAAAAAGCCACTAGGTACCGCCTAACCACTGGCGTAGAAATATAATAATCAGTTAAACTGTAACATCGATCACGAGTCACATAATTATCATGCTTTATACATCATGCGAAAAACTAACAATAACTTATGAAACAACATATAAGCATATAATCATGTATAGACTGTAATTACAGTAGACGTGAAAACTATATATCCCCTACCTTATAGTAGCTTCATGATGACAACTTTGAAATGATGCGACTAGCTCCAAATTTTTTATCTCCAAATATTCCCTGTATCTCTCTATCTCACTTATCAGTAGTTGAGTCGAATCTGGAATGAGAAATAACTAATGCAATAACTCTATTTATAGAAGTCAACGACCAATCAGATCGCGGCGAGTCAGAAGACACATGTCACGCATGCAATGAAAGATGTGTCACACGCCGACACATGTCAACTGTGTGTCACAAATAGATAGAGATGGCCTCAGGGCATGACACGCGACCATCCTACGTGTCGCGCATGCAGGGACAGTCACAGATGTTGTGACACGTGTCCTTCTGCGTGTCACACATTTATTTGGCCAAATTTGAATGATTGTCCTCAACCACCGCGTCAAATAAACATGTAATTTAGTCACGACAAGTATAAAAAAATCCACATATCACATGATACATAAACAATACTTACTTAACACTTAAACGACTAATTATTACTAATTATTACTAATTATCTCTAAATATTTCTATCCTTAATTTAGCAATAAGATATTACGACTTTTGATGTATTTCTGGACGAGCTTAACATTAATAGTTTTGTACTTAATATAAGCTTAAGAAATGCGGTTATTACATTCTTCTCTCCTTATAAAAATTTCGTCTTCGAAATTTGAATTTTAAATATTCTCTGTGTTTCTATTTCAAAATTCATTTTATCATGAAATAAATAATCTCGTCACTTTCACATAACCAGATAGCTTGCCTACACAACTCCCCTGGCGCCCAGACACACTCGTATATCCAACCCATAGTTTCTCAATCCTGGGAATATGCTTATCCGTGCAGATAACATCAATATCTCCATATTGATTTATCTGAGCTTGGTCGGACATTCCATAAACACTACCCCTCGAGTGGCCATGGATATTTGCTCCCATTATGTGGGAGGGACAAATCATCTCTACATCACTATCATCTCTAAGCTTGCTTCCTATCATGTCTGATGACTACCTTTATAGTTACTCAATTACGATGTAACGTTTGATAATATCAAATCATGATATTTCACAACTAGAGTATCTAGTGACTTTAAGTCTAAGGATCACAACACCATTAGCACTACGAGAAGCACTTGTGACATTGACATAATCTGATGTAGCCTTCTCGTTGTGGATCAATTCAGTATGCCATTACTCATATTGCATACCCATGTGTTAAACTAGATATCTCCATATTAATTTACCCACATACTAATCTATAGTGATCTTCCTATTTAATAAACCAGTGGGCTAAACCCAGACAAGGTCCAAATCCAGAAGGCAGCCCAAGTTGATATCAAGAAGGCCCAAAGACAATTGTTCTCTGTTTCTGTGAAGCCCAAACATTTTATTAAAGCCCATTTAGTATTAGGGTTTTATTTTACACCGTTGGATCATCTGTACGGATCCAACGGTAGGATTGCTATTGTATTTAAGCTGCTTCTTCAGCAACAATTAGGGTTAATGTAAATATTTGTTTGTTTCTCATTGTTCATCTTATCCCTTCTGTTTTCTCTCTGTTCATCTTCTTCAATACAGAAACCTTTGAATCCTTTTATGGTATCAGAGCATGTCGCTCATACCCTCGCCGGCGGCTTCACAGCTCGTTTACCTTCTCTCCAACATCCACAATCTTCTCCCATTCAAACTCGATAGCACTAATTTTGTGCTCTCGAAACATCAGATCCAGTCAATATTTCGTACCCACTCTTTGTTTGGGTATATCGATGGCTCTCTTCTGTGTCCCGACGAGTTCATCACCACCGACGGCGTTGTCACCGTCAATCCGGCTCATACGGCGTGGGTCTTGCAAGACCAAGCGGTCTACACGATCCTCAACGCGACCTTATCCACCGAGGCCTTAACCCAGGTCATCGGGACATCTACATCTCGATCTGCTTGGCAAACCCTAGAGCGGCTCTATGCCTCTCTCACCCGATCAAATATCCTGCAACTTAAATCAGATTGATCAGTACATGCAAAAGCTCTCCACCATCCGCCATAAACTTGCTGTGAATTCTGTTCAAATCGATGATGAAGATATGTTGTTATTCACTCTCATGGCCTGCCGCCTGAATACAACCCCTTCCGCACCTCTCTCCGCACTCACTCTTCACCGATCTCCTTTGAAGAGTTACATGTTATGTTGAAATCGAAAGAGCAGATGTTGGAAGCCCAGATCCCCTCGCCAGATCCATCCAATCCCACCGCCTTCTATTCTCACGGTGGTCGTGGCGGTCGTGGCGGCGGATGTACCTTCTCCGGTCCACGAGGTCGACGGTCGAGTCAGCGGGGTAGTGGCTGTTTCGACTCTTCCCGGAGCGGTCGTTCATCTCCCGGTTCGGGTTACGGATCCGGTCCAGGATCGGGTTACGGTTACGGGTCGGATCAGGTTACGGTTCTGGATACGGGTCCGGAGGCGGTTCGGGTCGAGGCGGTTCGGGTCGTGGATCAGGCGGTTTTAGAGGTCGGTCCGATTCGGGTTGAGGAAACGGTAATGGCCCGGTTAATTGTCAAATTTGCGGCTTAGATTATCACTCAGCTCTCGACTGTTATCATCGGATGGATTATGCCTATAAAGGCAGACACCCTCTTGAGCATCTCTCTGCTATGGATGCCACATCCTCTTCTCAGCAACCACTCTCTGATTTGTGGTTAACTGATACGGGGGCATCACATCACATGACTGCAGATTTAAGCAATATTTCTCTTTCTGAAGCATACTCTGGTAATGAACAAGTCACTGTGGGTAATGGCTCCTCATTGCCCATCCAAAACTCTGGTACTGCTTTTCTTACTACCTCCAGTAACACTTTTCGATTATCTAATACCTTACATGTTCCAAATCTATCTGTTAATCTACTCTTTGTGAATCAACTTTGCTGTGAACATGATGTTAGATTTATTTTTGATAAAACATCCTTTTATATTCAGGACACTGCTACGGGAAAAACTCTTTATCAGGGTGTCAGTAAAAATGGTCTTTATCCATTGTCTTCCATGTCTTTTCAGACTGGTCCTCAAGCCCACCTTGGTCAGAGAGTTCAGTCAAGCTTGTGGGACTCTCGTTTGGGACACCCCTCGCATTCTGTTTTAATTAAATGCGTCTCTTGTTCTAAAACTGTTAAGAATCAAGGCTCAGTTTGGGAAGCCTGTTTAGCTGGTAAAATGACTAGGTTACCTTTTCCTTTATCTACAACTGTTTCAGATACTCCTTTGAATTTACTACATAGTGATGTTTGGGGTCCTTCATCTTCTGTCTCTTATCAAGGTTACAAATATTATGTTTTATTTGTTGATGATTTTTCTCGTTTCGCTTGGTTGTTTCCTCTCAAATTTAAATCAGAAGTCTCTTCTGCATTTATTCGGTTTAAACTTTTTATTGAAAAACTATTTGGACATCAAATTAAAATACTAAGATCTGATGGTGGTGGTGAATACACAGTTTTCACCTTTCAAAAATTTTTACAAGAAAATGGCAAATGGAGTTTATGAACGTAAGCACAGACACATTCTTGACACTGCAGTGACTCTTCTAACCACTGCTTCTCTACCCAAAACTTTCTGGTTTCATGCAGTAGCTACTGCAACATATTTAATTAATAGACTTCCTGTTGGAATAGATGCCCTAGAGGCAATCGTAGATTTAGTATGAACAATGTTTTGGCTAGAATATTCATTTATTATTTATGGCGATATTTAATATAATGAAGTCCTTAGATAAATTGTGTTATTTATCTTAAATATCCCTAGTCAATTATATTGATTAATAGGACAATCAAATATAGACTAGTATGTGGGTAGATTGATATGGAGATATCAAGTCTAACACATGGGTATGCATTAGGAGTAATGGCATACTGGATTGACCCACGACGAAAAGGATACATTAGATTATGTGAAGTCACAATCGCTTTTCGTAGTGCTAATATTATTGCAATCCTTAGACTTGAAGTCACTAGATACTCTAGTTGTGAAATATTGCGCTTTGATGTTATCAAACGTTACACCGTAACTGGGTAATCATAAAGGTGGCTATCGGGCGTGATAGGAAGCAAGCTTAGAGATCGTAGTGATGTAGATAGGATTTGTCCCTCCCACATAATGGGAGTAAATATCCACGGCCACTCGAGGGATGAGGCTTATTGAATGTCTGGCCAGACTCAGATAAATTAATATGGAGATATTAATGTTATCTGCAAGCATAAGCGTATTCCCAGGATCGAGGAACTATGGATTGGATATACGAGTGTGACTATTTATGTCTCGTGTCCAATCCGGATATGGAGACAAAGGGATAATGCAATATGACATATTGGGCACAAAGGTTTGTCGGGATCACTGACTATTTCTATTGGTTGGGTTGCATGGATGTGTTGCTAGACACCGCTCCATGTTAGTAATAGTTACTACCAACTATATAGAAACCTATGGGGTCACACGTCAAATAGAGTAGAGCTAGATTTGGGATTAATTAATATGGATTAATTAATAGAAGGATCATTGTGCAACACCTTGCAAACTTAGTAGGACTAATTTGCAAGGAAGGGAATAGTTCTAGTCCTACTAGAACAAGAAAACTCTTTTATGGAAACAACAAGGAGTTGTTGGAGTATATAAAGGAGGCTCTAGCTTCCTTCCCACGAGATGAGTTATTAATCATAACACACAAAGAGTGGGAGAGAGCAAAAGAGAGAGCAAGACAAGAGCTAGGGCCGAAACCCTAGCCCCGTCCGCCCCCCTACCCGACGGCAAGAAGGGAGGCCGCCCCTCCTTTGTTGCCTTGTTGCTTGGTTGCTTTGATCTTCATCCCTCTTCCTCCAAGGTTCAAGCTAGCACTTGATTGAAGGAAGAATCTAGATCTCACCTCTAGACGTGGATCAACCGTAGAGACGAGGACATCATTCTTCGTGTGATCTCACAAATCAAAAGGTACACATCTTCTATGTCCTTAATCATGTTATGATGTCTCTTCCTGTGATCCTTGGTGGGCTTTGAGTAGGATTAATTTTTGTTATTCCGCTGCGTTACCTACATCAAAACCCAACAGTGGTATCAGAGCCACAGGTCGTAGAGCATAACATGATATTATGTGTTTACGATTTCAGTTCATACACCGTATTATTGTTTATTACGCGAAAACTGAAAAATTGGCATAGTAGATGCAATATTGAATTTGATTCAATCAAACAAGACCCAATTTAACATTGGATGTTAGAATTGGTGAGTTTAATCACATAGGATGTGAATAATTGGGTTCTTGAAAAATTAGGGTTCATGGGCACATGATTGAAAAGGGGTTTTCAATTATGGAAACAAAATTATGGAATTAAATCCATAAGGAAACAACCTTGCTTGGGCAACAAGGAAGGAGGAAGGGGACTAGGGCCGAAACCCTAGCCGCCCGCCCCTCCCTTGGGCGCCAAGCAAGGCCGCGGCCCCCTTAGGCGTGCGGCGGTCCTAGGGTTCGGGCCACTAGTTGGCTTGGACCCTTTGGACCGTTGTGAAACCCTAGTTACCCAATTTTATTAAAATTAAACAAGCGCGTTAAAAATTGGTTTTAACTGTATTATGTGCTTTATTGCATGGTGGATGGATATGGCCTAGGATGGTGGATGTTTATTGTTTTGTGGTTTGGTTTACGGCCTGCGAGCTGATCAAATTAATGTAATAATTAATTAAGTTTTACGGCCTGCGAGTCGTTCTTTTTCTCCTCGACATGTGAGGCTTTTATTATTTATTTATTCTAGATGTTAGGCTAGAATTAGAAATATTTAGATGATAGCCAAGAGCATGGAGAAGAAGACCGGAGAACCAAAGAAGCCAAAAGACATCCCTAGGCGCGCAGCTTTGGTGGAGCACATGGAGATGAGCTCGGCACTTTAGGGCAATTAGATATTATCATTGGCTTGATAATATCATTAGTCTAGAGGCCATATCCATACCACGTTTCTTTATTTTTGTGGATGTTTATTATTCATGCCTTGTTATTTATTTTGTGTGTATGGCGCTACAAGCAAAACGATAACAAGATAATAATAAACAAGGTTGGTCTTTTATTGTGGATAGCCCAATCCAAAATAAGTAGACCATGTTGATAAAGATCAATCAAACAAATTAAAAGAAATCCCTCAATTAAATATTGCGTTTTGCCTTCTCTTGCCAAAACACCCTTCATGATCGTGGACTATTAAAATTCGGGCTTGCCAAAGCAAGGCGATTTTAATTTTTCATGATGTGTTGCGGACGACGCAAGCTAGTAATGCGTGTATGTTGAAAACAAGAGGTTGGACGCAACTAGGCAAGAATCAATTGGATTGATGAGCTTAGAGGCATGACAATTAGGAGTTATCCAATTGGATAAAGAATAAAAGGTATTTATTCACCTAATTGGACCAAGAGTTGCATGGGATGCAATTGGAATGGTTCCTACCTAAATAACTAATTCTTGGGTGACTTGCCAAAGCAAGCTCAAGAAGAAGTGAAATAAGGATCTTGGACCCACTAGAAAGTATAGAGATATTTTCCGCTTTAATGGTGAGGGCTATTAAACCGAGAAAAATAGTGGGAGCTATATTTGATGATCTAGCCATTGTTAAATATAGTCAAAGTGTTCAAAATACTAAAATTGCATATTTCTCGTTTTTGTAGAATTCCAAATGGCAAACAACAACGCATCGAGTTCATCCCTACGATCTGTCCTTGAGAAGGATAAATTGTCTGGAACGAATTTCCTTGACTGGTACAGAAACTTGAGGATTGTCCTCAAGCAAGAAAAGAAGCTGTACGTCTTGGACACTCCAATTCCAGACCCACCACAAGATGAGTCTCTATTAGCGGAAGTAAGGGCACGTCAGAAACATATTGATGATTCTAATGACGTGACTTGCCTCATGCTTTGTACCATGACTGGTGAGCTTCAGAAGCAACACGAGAACATGGAAGCCTATGATATGATCATACACTTGAAACAATTGTTTCAGGAACAGGCAAGGCATGAGCGCTATGAAGTGTCTAAAGCATTGTTCAAAAGTAGTCTTGCAGAGGGGAATCCAGTAGGTCCTCATGTACTCCGAATGATCGGGTACATAGAGAACCTTGAGAGACTGGGGTTCCCACTCGGCCAGGACTTGGCGACTGATCTCGTCTTGCAATCGTTGCCTGACAGTTATAATCAGTTCATCATGAACTATAATATGAATGAGATCAACAAGTCTTTGCCAGACCTATTGAACATGCTAAAGACAGCTGAGCAAAGCATCAATAAAGGCAAGGGCAAGGCCATAATGATGGTACACAAGAAGAAGAGCAAGTCAGTTGCATCTACTTCAAAGGGAAAACGCAAGAAAGTTGCGAAATCCAAGGAAGCCCTAAAGCCTAGTGGAGGCGTGGCTAAAGGTGAGTGTCACTACTGCAGCCAGCCGGGTCACTGGAGGAGGAATTGCCCTAAATATCTGGAGGATAAGAAGCTTGGAATAGTGATTCCACCACCACCAGGTATTTATGTTATAGACGTCAATCTTTCTATTTCATCATCCTGGGTATTGGATACCGGATGTGGTTCTCACATTTGTCGTAATGTGCAGGATTTGAAAAGAAGTAGAAGATTGCGAAAAGGGGAGATAGACTTGCGCGTCGGGAATGGAGCAAGGGTTGCTGCATTAGCTGTAGGCGTTTATGAGCTATCTTTGCCTTCTGGACTTATTTTAGAATTAGACAATTGCTTTTATGTGCCTGCTATGAGCAGAAACATTATTTCCATTTCTTGTTTGGACGAGAAAGGTTTTTCTATTTCAATAAAGGACAAGTGTTGCTCCATTTATTTTGATAGTATGCACTATTGTAGTGCGCATTTGTCTAATGGATTGTATATCCTTGATCTAAATAATCCAATCTATAACATAAGTACTAAAAGGATTAAAACTAATGATTTAAATCCTACATATCTATGGCACTGTCGTTTAGGCCATATAAATGAGAAACGCATATCTAGACTCCATAAGGATGGACTTCTAGACTCATTTGATTTGGAATCATATGAGACATGTGAGTCTTGTTTATTGGGAAAGATGACAAAGTCCCCTTTCAATAAGAAAGGTGAACGGACTAGTGAGTTATTGGCACTCATACATACTGATGTATGCGGGCCATTCCCCACGCCTGCCAGAGGTGGTTATACCTACTTCATCACATTTACTGATGATTTCAGTAGATATGGATTTGTATACCTTATGAAGGCCAAATCCGAATCCTTTGAATTGTTCAAAGAATTCAAAAGTGAAGTAGAGAAGCAACTTGGCAAGAGTATTAAAGCCCTACGATCGGATCGTGGAGGAGAATACTTAAGCCAAGAGTTTGATGAATATCTTAGAGAGTGTGGGATAGTATCCCAGCTCACTCCACCCGGAACACCACAATGGAATGGTGTATCTGAGAGGAGGAATCGCACTCTATTAGATATGGTGCGATCTATGATGTCTCAAACAGATCTTCCGATATCCTTTTGGGGACATGCTCTAATGACGGCAGCTTTTACCATTAACCGTGTTCCATCCAAATCAGTTATGAAGACGCCATATGAGATATGGACTGGGAGGCGTCCCATAGTGTCTTTTATGAAGATTTGGGGCTGCGACGTCTATGTAAAGCGTTTACAAACAGACTAGCTCGGGCCTAAAGCGGATAAGTGTAAGTTTGTGGGATATCCTAAGGAAACTAAAGGATATTATTTCTATAACCCTACCGAAAACAAAGTGTTTGTTGCTCGGACCGGCGTGTTTCTAGAAAGAGAACTAGTCTCTAAAGAAGCAAGTGGGAGGGTTGTAGAACTTGAAGAAATTCATGAACCACAAACCACTGAACCGATAATGGAACATGAACAGGAACCACAAGAAGATGTGGAAGAGCCTGTTCAGGTAACACAGGAACTCCGTAGATCAGGAAGAGTGCGTCATGAGCCAGAGAGGTATGGACTTCTCGTGACTGAGCCCGATGACGTACCACTCATGGATGATGAGCCTGCAAACTATGGAGAAGCCATGAATGGCCCAGACTCTAAGAAGTGGCTAGAAGCCATGAGATCCGAAATGGATTCCATGTATACCAACAAAGTATGGACTTTGGTGGAACCACCCGAAGGGGCTCGACCCATAGGGTGCAAGTGGGTCTTCAAGAAGAAGACCGACATGGAAGGCAAGGTAGTTGCCTATAAGGGGCGATTGGTGGCCAAAGGTTATAGACAGATTCACGGTATTGACTATGATGAGACCTTTTCACCAGTCGCCATGACTAAATCCATTCGAATCTTACTTGCTATTGCAGCATACTACGACTATGAGATTTGGCAAATGGATGTCAAGACAGCGTTCCTTTATGGGAACCTCCTTGAGGATGTGTACATGACACAACCAGAGGGTTTTGAGGATCCAGAAAATGCCAATAAAGTCTGTAAGCTGCAAAGGTCCATTTATGGATTAAAGCAAGCTTCTAGGAGCTGGAATCGACGTTTTGATGACGCGGTCAAAGAGTTTGGCTTCATCAAGAACGAAGATGAGCCTTGTGTTTACAAGAAGGTTAGTGGGAGCTCTATAGTATTTCTGGTCTTGTATGTGGATGACATACTAATCATAGGCAATGATATTCCTACTCTGCAATCTGTTAAAGATTGGCTAGGAAAGTGCTTTGCGATGAAAGACTTAGGAGATGCAGCCTATATACTTGGTATAAAGATCTATAGAGATAGATCTAAAAGGTTGCTTGGCCTAAGTCAGAGTACATATATTGACAAGGTGTTGAAGAGGTTCAACATGCAAGATTCCAAGAAGGGATTCTTGCCCATGTCACATGGAGTCACTCTTTCCAAGAATGACTGTCCCTCCAATGAGATGGAGAAGGACCGCATGAGCAGGATACCCTATGCTTCGGCCATAGGATCCATCATGTACGCCATGCTATGTACTAGACCAGACGTATCATACGCGTTGAGTATGGTGAGCAGATATCAGTCCAATCCGGGTGAGAGTCACTGGATTGCTGTCAAGAACATCCTAAAGTACTTAAGAAGAACTAAGGATGTGTTCTTGATATTTGGAGGAATGGAAGAGCTAAGTGTAAAGGGTTACACTGACGCAAGCTTCCAAACCGACAAGGATGATTACAGATCGCAGTCTGGATACGTGTTTTGCCTGAATGGAGGAGCTGTGAGCTGGAAGAGTTCCAAGCAAGGCACAGTTGCTGATTCTACAACAGAAGCTGAGTACATTGCTGCTGCGGAAGCGGCGAAGGAGGCAGTATGGATAAAGAAGTTTATCACTGAGCTCGGTGTGGTCCCTAGCATAGTGGATCCCGTAGAGTTGTACTGTGACAACTCTGGGGCAATCGCACAGGCAAAGGAACCAAGATCGCACCAAAAGTCAAAGCATGTACTTAGGAGATTCCATCTTATTCGTGATATGATCGATCGAGGAGATGTGAAGATATGCAAGATTCCGACAGATGACAACGTGTCAGATCCGCTCACGAAACCTCTTGCGCAGCGAAAGCATGAAGGGCACGCCAGATCTATAGGCATACGAGATGCACCAGATTGGCTCTAGTGCAAGTGGGAGACTGTTGGAATAGATGCCCTAGAGGCAATCGTAGATTTAGTATGAACAATGTTTTGGCTAGAATATTCATTTATTATTTATGGCGATATTTAATATAATGAAGTCCTTAGATAAATTGTGTTATTTATCTTAAATATCCCTAGTCAATTATATTGATTAATAGGACAATCAAATATAGACTAGTATGTGGGTAGATTGATATGGAGATATCAAGTCTAACACATGGGTATGCATTAGGAGTAATGGCATACTGGATTGACCCACGACGAAAAGGATACATTAGATTATGTGAAGTCACAATCGCTTTTCGTAGTGCTAATATTATTGCAATCCTTAGACTTGAAGTCACTAGATACTCTAGTTGTGAAATATTGCGCTTTGATGTTATCAAACGTTACACCGTAACTGGGTAATCATAAAGGTGGCTATCGGGCGTGATAGGAAGCAAGCTTAGAGATCGTAGTGATGTAGATAGGATTTGTCCCTCCCACATAATGGGAGTAAATATCCACGGCCACTCGAGGGATGAGGCTTATTGAATGTCTGGCCAGACTCAGATAAATTAATATGGAGATATTAATGTTATCTGCAAGCATAAGCGTATTCCCAGGATCGAGGAACTATGGATTGGATATACGAGTGTGACTATTTATGTCTCGTGTCCAATCCGGATATGGAGACAAAGGGATAATGCAATATGACATATTGGGCACAAAGGTTTGTCGGGATCACTGACTATTTCTATTGGTTGGGTTGCATGGATGTGTTGCTAGACACCGCTCCATGTTAGTAATAGTTACTACCAACTATATAGAAACCTATGGGGTCACACGTCAAATAGAGTAGAGCTAGATTTGGGATTAATTAATATGGATTAATTAATAGAAGGATCATTGTGCAACACCTTGCAAACTTAGTAGGACTAATTTGCAAGGAAGGGAATAGTTCTAGTCCTACTAGAACAAGAAAACTCTTTTATGGAAACAACAAGGAGTTGTTGGAGTATATAAAGGAGGCTCTAGCTTCCTTCCCACGAGATGAGTTATTAATCATAACACACAAAGAGTGGGAGAGAGCAAAAGAGAGAGCAAGACAAGAGCTAGGGCCGAAACCCTAGCCCCGTCCGCCCCCCTACCCGACGGCAAGAAGGGAGGCCGCCCCTCCTTTGTTGCCTTGTTGCTTGGTTGCTTTGATCTTCATCCCTCTTCCTCCAAGGTTCAAGCTAGCACTTGATTGAAGGAAGAATCTAGATCTCACCTCTAGACGTGGATCAACCGTAGAGACGAGGACATCATTCTTCGTGTGATCTCACAAATCAAAAGGTACACATCTTCTATGTCCTTAATCATGTTATGATGTCTCTTCCTGTGATCCTTGGTGGGCTTTGAGTAGGATTAATTTTTGTTATTCCGCTGCGTTACCTACATCAAAACCCAACACTTCCAAGCAAAAATACTAATAACCTCTCTCCTTATGAAATTTTATTTAAAGTTAAACTTTATTATTCACATTTACGTGTTTTTGGGTGTGCATGTTATCCTTGTTTACGTCCTTATATGAAATCTGAATTGGACCCTAAAACTGCAAAATGTGTCTTTCTCGGATATGCAAATGGTTACAAAGGCTACATTTGTTTTGATAGACAAGCTCATAAATTCTTCATCAGCCGTGATGTTATTTTTGATGAGTTTAGTTTCCCTTATGCTACTCTCTCTTGTGATAATACTCATACACCCTCTTGCTCACATGATTCTTCTGCTGTGTTTTCAGGTGCTTCACCCACACCTATTTCTGATATTCATGTTGGCTCTGATAATTTACATAAAACAAGTGCAGATACTACACCAAGAACAGTTACTACACACTGTTCAAATACTTCACTTAGAACAGATACTGCACTTAGCACATATACTGATATTAGAACAGATACTCACACTTATGCTGAGGGCAATGATATTGTGCAGCCAACCTGTAGTGCAGGCTCTGTTCCAGCTTATTCTATGGCCTCACCACCCATAGATGCTGCTGTGCAACCTCACAGGTTTGGCACGATACCTTTGAGTCCAATGATGAACAACCCCCCCACCATTCCTCATCCATCTGGCGGTGGTCATCATATGCAGACTCGGAGTAAATCTGGGATTTATAATAAAAAGCTCCGTTTTCACTCTTCTACTACTCCCTCTGCTCCTGGTGGTTTTTCTGTTACTACACATTTTTTACAATCTGAGTCTAGTTGTTACACTGAAGCTGTTAAACATCCTCATTGGCGACAAGCAATGCAGGATGAATTTGATAGCTTATCACAACAACACACTTGGTCATAGGTTCCACCCCCACCCCATGCCAATAATATTGGTAACAAGTGGGTCTTTAAAACCAAGTTCCACTCTAATGGCTCTGTTTCCAGGTTTAAGGCTCGTCTAGTAGCTAAGGGGTTTCACCAAACCCCTGGCCTTGACTATGACGAGACCTTCAGTCCCGTTGTCAAACACACCACTGTTAGATGTATTATTGCCTTTGCTGCTAGTTTTAATTGGCCTCTCCAACAATTGGACGTCAAAAATGCCTTTTTACATGGCGTTCTTCGCCAAACTGCCTATATGCAGCAACCTAGTGGCTTTGTTAGTTCTGAGTTTCCTAATCATGTCTGCCTTTTACACAAATCTATCTATGGCCTCAAACAAGCACCACGTGCTTGGTTTGAGCGCTTTACCACATATTTACGGTCTATGGGTTTCAAAGCCTCCTATGCTGACAGTTATTTGTTTATTCGACACCACAATAATAGGCTTACTATCTTCTTATTGTATGTCGATGACATTATATTAACTGGACACGATGTTTCCTACATTTAAACTTTAGTTCAAAACCTAAGTAATGAATTTCACATGACAAACCTTGGTCCCCTCACATACTTTCTGGGGCTCCAAGTTGTTCGTTCCTCTTCTAGGATTCTAATTCATCAAGAAAAATACATCAATGACTTACTTGTTCGTTTCAACATGAGTAACTGTAAGCCTAGCCCCACCCCTTTAGCAGCTGGTGTTAAGCTTCACCTTACACAAGGTGATCCATTAACTGATCCTACTGTCTATCGCCAACTGCTAGGGGCTCTTCAATACCTTACTTTTAGTCGTCCCGATTTGGCATTTTCGGTTAATCACCTCTGCCAATTTATGCACTCACCCACCACAACTCATCTAAGTGGTGCGAAACATGTTCTACGTTATTTACAAGGGACTAAGTCCCATGGCCTGTTTTATCGACAAGGCTACCAGCCTCTTCAAGTGTTTAGTGACGCGGACTGGGCTGGTGACCCAACGGACCGTCGTAGCACTACTGGGCTGATTGTGTACTTAGGCCCAAATCCAGTTCATTGGGCCGCTAAAAAGCAGCCTACCGTGGCCCGTTCTTCAACGGAAGCCGAATATCGGGCCTGCTGATATTTCTTGGTTTCGATATCTATTTAATGGTCTCAAGATTCGTCTTTCACAACAACCATGTATTTGGACAGACAATTACTCTGCCTTATCTCTCACTGCAAATCCTCTCTTTCATGCTCGCACAAAACACATCGAGCTTGATTATCACTTCATTCGGGAAAAGGTTTTACTAAAAGAGCTTAATGTTTCCTTTATTTCAGGTAAAGACCAAATTTCAGACATGTTCACCAAGTCTCTTCCAGCTGCGCAATTCGATCGATTCAAAGCTAAACTCATGGTGTGCTCTCACCCCATCAGTTTAAAAGGGGGTAATAAACCAGTGGGTTAAACCCAGACAAGGTCCAAATCCAGAAGGCAGCCCAAGTTGATATCAAGAAGGCCCAAAGACAAGTGTTCTCTGTTTCTGTCAAGCCCAAACATTTTATTAAAGCCCATTTAGTATTAGGGTTTTATTTTACACCGTTGGATCATCTGTACGGATCCAACGGTAGGATTGCTATTGTATTTAAGCTGCTTCTTCAGCAACAATTAGGGTTAATGAAAATATTTGTTTCTCGTTGTCTTCTCCCTTCTGTATTCTCTATGTTCATCTTCTTGAATACAAAAACATTTGAATCTTTTTACTATTAATCAATATAATGGACTAAGGATATTTAAGATAAACAACACATTGCAATCTAAGGACTTCGTTATATTAAATCTCGATAAATAATTTATGAATAATGGAGAATGACTAGACAATTTTCCCATCTGGCTCTTAAAATTAGCGCATAAATATGTAATCGTTGAGGAACATTTTCTTATCATTTATTCTCAAAAGAAAATTATACATGTTCACAATGATACGTAATCACGTTACTTAGTACAACTAAAAAATTGTAAGAAATTATATTGAAGAAAATAGTAATAAAATAAATAATTACAGTATAAACTGATCGACGGATCATATTGGATTTGACCGGTTTGCGGATTGTCTCGATCATAATTGTACATCATTATTAACTAGGTGGACGTTTAGTGCATGTCCAGCAATGACTTTTGGTCTTGATACCACCTCACAGTAGTCTCTTCCGATTCGCGCATTTACGTGCTCAATTATAGTTTGTATACTTCTAATATGGCTCGAATGATTATTACATACTCTAATGGAGCAAGTTTGTCTTAAAAACTATGTAACTGACGATCTCTCGCTGTCGACTATCAGTGACAAGATTATTAGGTGGAAATGTCCTCAAGCTTGCACATAGAAATGATAGAAATCTCATTTCCCAAAACTGGAAATGCTAAGAATGTCCTTGTATGAAACTTGAGGGGTGAAAACGTTCTTCATCCTATTATTATGGGTTTTGACACCTGTAATGAAAGTTGTGTGAGCGAGAGAGAGAGAAAGTATCCAAATAAAGTGGTGTGACTAGTGAAACTTAGTGAGCATAGTTGTGTGTTAATGAATGATGCAGGAGCAACTAAAAATTTCTCCTAGGGGGTTGTCAATTTCCTGAGGGAGACTAGACAATGGGGGTTGCCCAGGAATCATCACCAAGTTGTACATATGAGCATGAACTAGACCTGCCCGCAATTTAAAGGCCATATAGTTGATAACTTTTTTGGAACGTGTAATCATTTCGCATGTTCCAACTTCTTACTACTCAAAAAAAATTTAAAGGTAAATTGGTGCTAGCTCAGTTCATAATTCAAACCTGCTACGTGTTGAGTAAAATAAGAATAGTGTTCCATGTACAAGGCAAAAAAACAAAGTCACATTTCACATGTTCCAAGTTGTTACTACTAGTCGAAAATAGGACACACAGTGTAGATCACAAATGAAATTCTATCAGAAAAAATTGAAATCAAACAGCTTTCCTCACCTAGTTTCGTTAATCTTTTCATTTCTAATTTGATTCGCAAACACAGTATAAAACTGAACATATAGTATATTTATACAGATAAGCATGTATTATACGTGAGGAACTAAGTCTTGGTTCAAGCCAAGTAACCTCCTCACTTAAAGAGCGCGCAGAGTTATTTGAAAAAGTTACTAAACTTTACACGAATGATCCAACTTTGGACATCATGCTTGCAACAGATGAATATATGATCTAAATTTAACATATAGAATCTCAGCTCATGAAATAATGAGCTTGTTTAAGTTTGAACATACAGAATCTCAGCTCACGAAATTATGAGCTTGTTTGAATAGCAGGTCTTGAGTAGACTACTGTCATCGGTATGATAATCATGCATCACTAGTGCATATACGGTCTTATTAATCTACTTATAACCATATCAAACATGATAAGTTAACATGTCACCAGAAATTAAGAAGACGATAATCCTAATTTGAAGCTGACAATAGTAAAATCACAGTTTAGTACCGTGGATATCTGTCATACAGGGATATCATTTAAGTGCCAATTATCTTCAAGGGATTTATTAAAGCTTACAAAAGGATCCAACCACCATATGAAAAGTACTAGCATTACAAGAATTACCCAAAGGTGTGTGATATCAAAGCTAAGTTAGGAGATGTTGACCAACTAAATCATGGTATGCAGTGTAAGACCTCTAGAAAACCAGACACCCGATCCCCGGAAACCAGTCCACTTATGAATTTTTGATAGCATCACATAAAGAAGAAGAACCTTTATCTTGATGTCACAAAACCCTTTATGGCATGTTTGGTTTCCTAGTATTAGTTTTTACTAATTAGTATTGGACTAATTATAATACTGTGATTATTAATACTGTGTTTGGTTTGTTCCGGATTAAATTTAATACCGATATTAAATAGTGAAAAATATTGGTTTAATACCCTATTTTAATCCCCTCCTTCAAAAGAGTATTAACAGTATTGGACTATTCATATCAATTGGTATTGAACATTAATTACACCAACACATATTCATAATACTTTGACGATACATAACCAAACACAGTATTAAATATAATACAATTAATACAGTCCAATCATATCCGACCTAGTCTAGTCCAGTACAATCCAGTCCGGTTAGTCTGGAAAACCAAACGTTTACTTACCATAAAAGACATCACCATGATCTACACAGACTACTAACAACTTGTAGTCCTAATGGGAAAGTAAAGGTGATGCATGTACGTTATAAGAGCATCTCCAACCCATTGCTTTTTCCCCCTCCCCTCACCTCCCCCTCCCCTTCCCCCTCCCCTCACGGGCCCACCATTTTCCCCCTCCCCCTCCCCCTCCCCTTCCGCCATACTACTAATCGTCTCCAACCCATTTCTTTCCCTCCACCAAAAAAATTAATTTGTAATATATATTTAATGATTTAAAAATGTATTATTAATACCAAAAAAGTAAATGCAAAATTGTTTACCAATATATACACACACACACACACACACAAAAAAAAAAATGTTAATAATAATAATGACATTAATACTAATAATAATTAAAATAATATTAACAAATAAAACTTTTATTCAAAAAAAATAAGATATTGATGACTTTTCGTAAATATACTTTCCAACAATCGTGAATACATTATTAATCTTAAAAAATAATACAAAATAAAATTTATTAATCATAATAATAAAATACATAATATAATCACAAAATATTAGTATGTGTAATTAAAGTTATCAAATATTCAATTAATTAATCATTCCATGTAGGGGGAGGGGGAGGGGATGTCCATGGGGAAATCCCCCCTAACCATCCCTCACCCAAGGCAAAATTTACCCCCATAGCATCCCCTCCCCCTCCCCCTCCCCTCATGGGGTTGGACATGAATCGTATTTTTATACGATTTTCCCCTTCCCCCTCCCCCTCCCCCCATGGGGTTGGAGATGCCCTAAGAGGGTTTGAAAAGGAGATGCTGCTCTGTTTCGGGATGAAGCCGACAGTTACCCAAACCCAACATTCAAATTTTAAACAGTTAGTTGCCACCAAATATAAAACTGAACCCTGAAATCTTCTCACAACACATTTCAGTTATTACCCTCATCATCACCATCTCCTTTTCAAACCCTAACTTCTTATTTCTCTGCAAGAACACACAAATGGATACCCAATCCGAAGGAATCGGAATCAGAATCTACAACGCATCCCCACAACTCAACCCCTCCACATACCCCTCTCCATTCCAATCCGCCCCCGCCGCCGCCTCAGACCTTCCTCCTCCTCCGGTCCACTCCTCCTCAGCCGGAAAGAAACGCCGCGCCGTCGCCAGCGGAGTCCAGAAAACCCTCTCCAAGACCTCCATGCTCGCCAACTTCCTCCCCACCGGAACCCTCCTCACCTTCGAACTAGTCCTCCCCTCCGTCTCCGGCCGAGGCGACTGCTCCCCCGTCAACACCCTCATGATCAACATCCTCCTCGCTCTCTGCACCATCTCCTGCTTTTTCTTCCACTTCACTGACAGTTTCCGCTCCCCCGACGGGAGGATTTTCTACGGCTTCGTCACACCAAAGGGGCTGGCGGTGTTCCGGTCCGGCCTCGACGTGGAAGTGCCCAAGGACGAGCGGTACAAGGTGGGATTCAATGATTTCGTCCATGCGGTCATGTCGGTTATGGTGTTTACGGCGATTGCTTTTTCGGATCATCGGGTGACGAATTGTTTGTTCCCGGGACATGCTAAGGAGATGGATGAAGTGATGGAGAGTTTTCCGTTGATGGTCGGGATTATTTGTAGTGGGTTGTTTCTTGTTTTCCCAAACACTCGTTATGGCATCGGTTGCATGGCCACTTAGATAATGTTAATCGTTGTTTTTCTATTTTAACACTGACACGCGATGCTCTGCTGTATGAATTCCGTCCATATTATATACATTTAGCACCCCAAATGCATACAATGTCGCTCGCTTGCAATATCACCGATCAGTGACATTATTGTTGTTTGTAAAGTTTGTAACTCGATCTTTTCCAATTTAGTGTATCATTTTTTTGTTGAAGAAATGTTTCTTTCTCTTTATCTTTCTGAGTGACAGTAAGCCCATGTACTGTTCGTATATGTTCCATCAAGTAGTATGCATCGCCACTTGGTTGTTGACCGGACATCATTACCTTATTTGTCGATTTGAGGTGCCAACTGATCAGCATGATTCAAGGGCGAATCCTGAAATTTTGTCCAACGGGGTTAAATTTAAAAAATATAATTTGTTAATGAAAAAAAGTATCTTGTAATGATTATTATTTAATTTTAGCAGGGATTAAATTGCATTTACTAGAAATAATATAGGATAAAATTAATGTTTCTCAAAAGTTGAGTGGGGGCTATAGCCCCCACATTTCTATGTGTGGATCCACCCCTGATCAGCATGAAGATAACAAGGATTTCTATGTGTGGATCCACCCCTGATTTGTAGTTCTTCCATCTAGGTATGTGATCAAAATCAGGACAAGTATATATAGTCAATGTTTAGGAACTACATTCTTTTGCGGTTTTCAATTTAGAAAATTTTGTAATTTTGGAAACAAGACTCAGCTTCAAAAAAACTATTCGCAAAACTTGAATTTACAAAAAATATACACACCCCATAGCTAGTAATCCGCAGTGAACTTGAATTTGAAGGAAGTCCGAATCAGAATAATAGGACTCCTCAATTAAAGTTTATAATCTCTCTCTATACATACGCATATCACCATAGTTCATATTCAACAGCTACCAATCACTTGTAATTTTTTTATCTTTCGTTTCACTTCAATGGAGTCCATCGCAAACAACTGAATTTTTCTCCCGCTCCCTATATATGGAATGTTAGCCGAACCACTGCTTTTCTTCTATGTTTCACTAGCTGTTTAGTAGTTTCTTCTTTAATATATTCTGATGTACTCTTGGAATGGCAAAAAAAAGTAGGGATTACCAAACCAAAATAAGGGTTTACTAGAGCACCAAGGCTCAAAAACATCACATAAGCACACAAGCAAAAAGTAGTAGATGGTCACATAAGCATACCAGCAAATTGTATACCAACCCCCACATTTCGCGAGGGTTGAAAGATTCCCAAAAAGACTAGAAGCTAATAATACATACATCATCCACAATTGTATGCTTAAAACAAGGTTAAAGAGGTACTCTACTTCATACTCCCTCCGTTCCTCCAGGTTCTTCAAAAAACTTATTCGGGTATTATTTGGGTATAGTGATTTGGTTAGCAAAACAAATCAAGAATTTAATAAATTTTTGTGGTATTGTAGAGCAAAGTTTACTCTACGACACCGTGAAAAGATTACCAAATTCTTGAATCGTTTTGCTAACCAAATCGCTATGCCCAAATAATACCCGAATAATTTTTTGAAGAACCTGGAGGAACGGAGGGAGTACATTACATGACATAACAGTACATGTGGAAATCCACCATCTTTTATCTCCCACTCTTATCTATGTGTCTTGTGATGTACTCCCTCCGTTCCTCCAGTTTCTTCACAAAATTATATGGGTATTATTTGGACCTAACGATTTGACTAGCAAAACGATGATATAATCTAGTAATTTTTTCATGGTGTCGTAGAGTAAACTTTTCTCTACAATACCACAAAAAATTATCAAATTCTTGCTTTGTTTTGTTAATCAAATTACCATACCCAAATAATACCCGAATAAGTTTGTGAAGAACCTGGAGGAACAGAGTAGTATGGATTAGAGTACAACGTCAAATTTCTCTTAGAGCAAACAAAAATTTCTCGTTATGAGACGCCTTGAAGGCTATTGCCGCAACCCTAAGAGGTCGATCTAGGATGAGACTTGGGACTCAAGGGCTTGCAGTCTCAGGTTTAAGCCCTAAATCAATTTTTTAAACCAACAAACATCTATTTAACATGTACCACCTTTGCAGCCTTCCATTCCATTTCCTAAATCAACTTTTTTTTACCAACATACATCAATTTAACACGTACTAGTAATTATTGCTTGCTCCAAGAACAAATATGACGTGGTGCTCTAATCAATACATCACTAGACACGTCAGGAACATGTAGGAATCCACTTTATTTTGTCTGTCACTCATTCTCTTTCTTCCTGACGTGTCATGTGCTGTATTGATTAGAGCACCACGTGTATTTGCTCTTAGAGCAAACAAAAATTTCTCCTCTGTTTCACCAGGTTCTTCAAAAAGTTATTCGGGTATTATTTAGGCTTAGCGATTTGGTTTGCAAAACAAAATAAGAATTTGATAATTTTTTTGTGGTATTGTAGAGCAAAGTTTACTCTACGACACTATAAAAAGATTGCCAAATTCTTGAATCGTTTTGCTACCGAAATTGCTAGGCCCAAATAATACCCAAATAAGTTTTTGAAGAATCTGGCGAAAGCCGCGAAACGGAGGGAGTACACCATTAAGTGATTTGAAGTAACATCCCTCCTGCCTGCCACATTTTTAGCTAATGCACACAAATATAATGATTAATACACAAACAAAACAAAAAATGTCGAGAAACAGGAAATGACTCAGATTGCGAAATTCCGCAATGGTTCAAGTATTTCACATCCCACCTAAGAAATATAAATTTAGTCTCGAGACAAAACCAAAACAAAGGAATCATGGAGCCTACTAACAGAACAAAAGGAACTGTAATGATTATGGTACCTAGACTTAACATGCGGCAGAATTATAAATTTACTGTTCGACTCCCAACCACTTGCTGAAGTTGTCAAACTCGGTGTAATCACTGTCTGAGATCATTGTCTTGAACCACGCCTTACCCGAAGCCTTGATAGCAGAAGCCTCCTCCTGTGGTTACAACAAGGAATATGAAATTTAATAAGAACCCAGTGCAGCAGCACACCGATGGGACTTATACACAACCCAGTGCAGCAGCTCCATCAACAAGGTAAAATAGGGGGTGTAAATTTGACGTTGGACTTTTGGACAAATATACAGAACTTACCTTTTCAAATTTCCAACGCTAGGTTAAAACAAATATATGATCCAAGTTTTAACATCATGCTTGAACAACAGACGAATTTGATCCAAATTTGAACATACAGAACCTCAGCTCATGAAATAATGAGCTTGTTTGAATAGCAGTTCCTGAGTAGTAGACTACAGTATAATCATAATCTCTAGTGCATATATGGCCTCATTAATCTATTTCATAACCATATCAAACATGATAACTAAACATGTCAACAAGAAATTAAGAAGAGGATAATCCTACATTGAAGCTGGCAACAGTAAAATCACAGTGTAGTACCGTGGATATCTGTCATACAGGGATATCATTTAATTGCCGATTATCTTTGAGGGCTTTATTTAAATCTTAGAAAAGGCTCCCACCATATAAAAAGTAAAAGCACTACAAGAATTTCCCAAATGCGTGTGACAGCAAAGCTAAGTTAGAGATGTTGACCAACTAGATCATGGTATACAATGTAAGTCCCCTGGGAACCAGTCCACTTGTGAATATCTTGAGGTCACCAAACCCTGTATTACCTAGACTTTCGATCAAAGGCATCACCATGATCCACACAGACTACCACTTATAGTCCTAATCGAACCACTGAATCAGAACGTATGATGTGTGATTAATAGGTGCATGACCATATGGTGTATGATTTGCATATAAGAAACTTCAGTAAGATGTCCAGTACCTTAATCTGACAATAGCAGTGATACCATATTAATATCTTCAATTGTTAGGGTTTGATCTAAGAATTCACTAAACTCCCATGATAAACTGCACTACTATTCTCTTTGGGGAGGATCAACAGTAACAGTTTGGTCTAACAATGAGTAACTCTACTGCTATTAGTGTTAATTTGCAGCATATTGTATCATTTAATGGTTCAGACATACAAATATAATCATCCAAATAAGATAAAACACAAAAAGCATACCTTAGAGATTGGTTTCCTCTTCAATCCAAGCTTCTCACTCTTAGCCTTAACCCTCTGAGCCTCAGCAAGCAGTGACATCCTCTTAGCAGTCTTAGCATACGGGTTGAGCTTCAACATAGCATTCAAATTCTTCAGTGGATTCTTCTTCATTGTACCCCTCTTCACCTCCTTCTTAATTGGCCTCACCACAGACTGGACCTCATCAGAGTTAATAATCCTAGCCAAATCAGCATTCACCATCTTAGCCCTAGGCAACAAGAACCCACTCTTCTTCTCAGACCCCTTCTCAAATGACCCGTAAATCGAATCAAGCTTCTCAAAAGCAGACTCAGTCCATATCACAAACCGTCCCAAATGACCACCAGGTGCGAGTTTCAGTAAATTGAGCCTCTCAACATTAGCAACCTCAACACCAGGTATGTTCCTAAACGCCTTCGCAAGTTTACAACCCTCGATGCCATAAACGATAAGCGGACCTTTGCGGGATATGTAACGGCGATTACGCATTTTACCTTTTCCGGGACGGATCGAGAGGCTGTTTTTGGCTTTCTCCGCGTCGGAATAAGCTCCGATCGATTTTAGGGCTTGGATTGCGGCGGAGGTCTTTTCGATTCCTTCAACGGAGTCGGCGACGACGAGTGGAATCTCCGGCACGGCGGAGATTCTGTGGCCGCGAGCCATGAGGAGGGAGGGGACGGCGGAGGCGGAGATCGCCGACGCGACGGCGAACCTCTTCTGCTTGAGATTGACTCTCCGGTGCCATCGCCGCCACGTTTTCGTCGGAGCGAACATTCGTCCGCCGCGGCACATGTTTCCGAAGGCTCCCTGGCCGGAGCGGTGAGTTCCGCCGCCGCCGACGCGGGGGATACGGGCGACGGCGCGGCCGGTGCCCCAGGATTCGGCGGAGGTCTGGTGGCCGGCGGCGGGGGAAACGGCGTAGGGCTGGCGGCTGTTGTTGGAGACGCCGGTGTGAGTGGCGGTGACGACGTCGGGGCGGATCGGGGCTTTCATGACGGACGGGAGGGGGAGGGTTTTGGTGGCGGAGTCGGTGGCGGAGTGGAGGTGATGGACGGTGACTAGTGGTCTGACGGCGGCGGTGGATTCGGCCATTTCTGGTGGGGTTGGTGGGATTAGGGTTTTGGATGCATAGGGAGAGGACGGTGGAGTAGAGAGTGTTTATATGGGGCTGAAATGAATCAAACAACTTCAATTGGGCCTCTGTTGAAGTTTACACCCAAAATGACTAGGCCCATTTACGTTTTAATGGAAAAAAAAAATATATATATATATGTCCATTTAAATTTAGCCTCTGTCTTCTAAAGAAATAGTTCCTTTTTCAGACATTTTTTTTTTAATCAAAAAGGAAAAAAGCAAATAATTCACCCTATCTGTTTTTTTCACATAAACTAGTATTCCGCTAATTGATACAACTAGCAAAATGATAATAAAAGTTAATAATTTTGTCGGTTTTGTAAAAAGATTGACGAGTTTTTGTACAATCTTGCTGATAAATCATCTCCTCGCCTCTAAATATTTTGAGAAAGTACGTGATAGTTGACAAAGCGAGTAGTAAAAAATGAGTTGTTGATGCAGCGATGTGCTGGTATGTGTGAGAATGCAACGGATGGAATCATGCATGACAAATCCTCTTGCAAGCATATACTTCGTTTTTCACTGAAACAGATTTAAATGTATGCCAATGAACGTTGGCTTAGAGCATCTCCAGCAATGTTATGTAAGAGAAATGCAAATTATACATAAAATCGCATTTTTGCATTTTGCATGTCCACAAATTTTATTACCAACTCCAACAATGCAAGCTAAAAGATAGACATATTAGTTTTGTAAAATTATTTATTATTATTATGATATTAGGACAAGTTTACTAAAAAGTAGGAACAAAACAAAAAAATAGGAATACATCTACTACCTCTGTTTCGTCTGCGTTTGACTTTTTAACCCGTAACTGAGTCACTTTGACTTGGTGATTTGAGTACCAAAACGATATAATTTTTTAACAATTTTTTCATGGTATTTTAGAATAAACTTTCCTCTATAACACCATGCAAAGATTACCAAATTCTTGTATCGTTTTGCTAATCAAATCACCGGATGAAAGTAACCTAGTGAATAGTGACAAAAAGTGAAGTAAGCTGAAACAGGCGAAACAGAGGTAGTACAAAATAGGAAAACAAATAAGATGGCGAGAAATGATTATCGCCAAACTTGGCGATCAAGATGCATGACATCCATTTTGTATGAGGGGATGCATGTTATGCTGGATCGCATTTTTCACCCAAGTTCTTTATATTTTGCATAATAAATCGATTTGCATTGTGAAAGAATATGTGTAGCATTTGCGTGAAGCCAGCGGCTTGTCAGTGTATTAAGTAGGAGGTAATTAAGTGCAAACCAAAGGGCTCTAATCTTAGCAAACCAATTGATTCATATTGTCACTTCAACGTAGGCGGACGAGCCAAGGAGCCAAGATTTGATTAGTGTATGTGGCACAATTTCACAAAACTGCTAAGGAACACAGGAGAAAAATTTTTGGGTATGCACAAATGCAAATTATTGAAGAGCACTCTTGAAAAATTTATCTATTTTAAGGGGTATACTTGCAATTCAATGGTGCAAGGGGTACACTTGCAATTCAATGGTGCATGTGCCGCCACACAAAGAGAAATTGTATAAAGAAAAAACTTGTTCAGGAAAATGAACACAAGGATGTAATCCAGTAGGATCGAAGAAGAGTTATTTGAAGTTTCAAGATACTGCACTTCTTTGTTCCAGAGCTTGCTACAGAGCCAAGCATGCAATAATCCTACGAATAAGGTTTCCTCAAAACAGGAACTTCTTCAAACTTATGTTTTGGCTTCATGAGAATCATGTGTCTTGGTTGAAGAAAATGCATGACCTTAACCAGTCAACCAAAGCATTTGATGAACCAAACACTTAATTATTCCATCTACAAGTTCACAAGCATTGCTATCATATGATGACTTCAACACAAAGTGAAACTTTCAAATTCAAAATAGCATAAATCTCCAAACTTTCCAGATTAGGATCATGACTTCGAAGCCGAACCCACAAAATAGTTTGTTCTTCCTCCACAGCTAGCTAGGCAAGGAGCAAGTTCACTAAACAGAGATCTGAACTAGTCTTCCTCATCAGAGCTCTCCATATCACTGCTACCTTCACTACTCGTATCATCATCAATATCCAAATCAACATGCCGGACTTGTATTGGCCCAGGTGCTGCTCTGGGTATCCCTTGAGCAGGCATAGGACGCGGTTGTTGCTGCTCTTCACCTCTATTGGGAACATGTAAGGCATCCAGTGGAGGAAGCGGAACAGGGTCTCCAAATTTCCATCCAGGCGGGGGCGGGGGCAGAGGTAAGTCAGGAGGCAATTCTATAGGCATTCCTTTCTTCCATCCAGATGGAACCATAAGTGGAGGAAGAATACCTTGAATTCCAGCAAGTGGTTTGGGCTCTTCTGGTTGTGTCGGTAGAGCTTCAATCAACGGCTCCACTATATTCTCCCTGGGCTCCGCCTTGGGCAAACCAATGTCCAGGTCAGCGAATGCATACAACTGAGATGCCCGTAATTGCTCCTCCTGAGGGGCAGGTGGTAGTGCCCCACGCAAGGGGGCTTGCCCAGCCCCAAATTCTGGAGGTGCAAATGTTGTGTAGCTTATCCGATGAGCATATGACAAAATGTCGGTTAGTTTAAGCTGAGTAGAAATAGTTGTTGAGCAAGAATCCTCTGAATCTTCATCTTCTCCAGGTTTTGATCTTTTCGAGGGGCGGTAATCGGAATAGTCGTCGACGAGAATGTCGAGTACCCTTTCAGCCTCTTTGAGTTTGTTGGCAAATGCAAGCATTGCGGTGTCTTTTGATCGGATTTCGCGAGTGAGCTTCTGTTTAGCATCTTGGAGATCAAGGATTTCTTGAAGTTCTGCAACAGCTTCGAATAACTGGGTCTGAAGAGATGTGAAAAGGGTGAGAATTTCTTTGGTGGACGAAGGGGATGAGTCTGGAGGAAGCTGGGTTGATGGCTGGGCACGGGGAGATAAAAAAGTGGGGAGAGAACCACGGAAGGCGCTAAGCCAGTGAGGTCTATTGGGCGAGACTTCAAAAAGCCTAGATGCGAGAGATGCCATTTGAAGGAGAATGGATTGGGCCCTTGATAATGGTGGAAGGAGAGGAAGAAGGGTTGAGGAGGTGGTTGTGGTTGTTAACAAATTCGACGGTTGAGTAGAATTATGGGACTGTTGAAGTTGGGAAGAGGTCTTAGGAGGGTTGGAATTTTGTAGAGATGGTGAATTTGGGTTTGGTAGGCCGAGCCTTGCTGGTGATTGCACCATTTGGTGTGGAACATGCTGCAGCATTTTGAAATTGCGCTCCCTTTCAGAGAAACTTGAGAACACACAAATGGGTAGTCACTGGAACCTGAAAACAGAAATCAGAATCACAGTGTATTACAGTATGCAGTAGCAACACTGGTGAAACATCTTTTATCCCTTAATATTTCTGATGAACAACTGCAGTTATTGACAAGGAAAAGGACATACACAGTTTAAAATAAATGAGAAAAACGTATAGGTTCAATGAAGAGGTAACATATTTCCGTTTATATATCCTTTCATGACATCAATTTGGTTATGATCTCCGTACCTATAAACTTCTCGTGAGGTAGATAACCACTCAGTTCTGAAATATCAAGAATTCACATGCCACGAACTAGCACTGAGCATCCAGGCTGGAATACCGGTATAGCTCGCCCATTTAAGGTGCTATTTACATCCTACCATTGCAAAAGACAACTTTGATTTCTCTCTTCCATGTAGAATGTTATGTCATATTTCACTAACCATCCAGTTCTCAAATCAATCCTTATTCATGCAAGAGCATGAAAATTATTTTTTTTATCAAGAGCATCATTTTCATGCTCTTGATTTTCATGCTCTCTGCAAGAGCATAAAATCATGAGTTCACTAAGGCTCCGTTTGGAAAAAAAAATAAGGTAGGTAGGATGTTTCTAAAACTAGGTAGGTACCCAATCAAAATATGACACAATACATTTAGAAAAGTCAAACCGAACATGATTTTAACTAGCGGAAGAAATTAAACTCCGTCAGGTAACCCTTTCTTTCACTACTCCACGATCTCTATCTCTAACTCCTTCAATCTCAATCCAATTCTATCTCCCCTCTGCTCTCAGTGTTTCTCTCTAGCCGTCTCTCTTCTATATCTGGTTTTGTCTAGCTCTTGTCCCTCTGTTCCTACCTCTGTCCCTCTCCTCTATATCTATCTCTGTTTCTATCAACTTGATACTAGAAACGGAAACGGAGCTTAGAAATGCTTTTTATTTAGCTCTGGTTTTCTTCTATCACTTCTAATTAGCAAAAAATTACTGTTGTGATTTTCCTTAAAAGTTCGAAAGTAAAACTATGAACACAAATGACACCCGTTAGCTCGATCACCAAGGCAAAATAGATTATGTAACTTTGACATTGGACTTTTGTAAGGAACATATCATTAGAACTTTCCAGCGCTAGACCGCTAGTGTAAAACTAATAATACTTCCTTCAATTTTCTAATATTTGTACATTATGCTTGAACAACGGATGATTATATGATCCAAGCTTGAATATACAGAATCTCAGCTCACGAAAACATGAGCTTGTTCGAATAGCAGCTCCTCAGTAGTAGACTACAGTTATCGGTACGATAAACATACATCCATGCATGGCCTTATTAATCTACTGCATAACCATATCAGACAAGATAATTAAACATGTCACCAGAAATTAAGAAGAAAATTATCCTATTTCGAAGCTGGCAAGAGTAAAATCACAGTTGAGTGCTGTGGATATCTTTCATACAGAGCTATCATTTACGTGCCAATTATCTTCAAGAGCTCTATTAAACCTTAGAGAACGCTCGAACCGCCGTATGAAAACTAACAGCACTACAAGGATATCCCACACGAGTGTGACAGCAAAGCTAAGTTAGAGATGTTGACCAACTGGATCATGGTATACAATGTACGACCCCTGGAAACCAGACACCCAATCACTGGAAACATTAGTCGTCAAAACACACATGCGAGCTGAGGCGATGGAGTCATCCAATAGCCCAGTCGATAGCCTAGGCACCTAAGCGATAGCCTAACAATAATAATAATTTAATGATAAAAATATACTTATTAGTACACAGTTTATTGTAGAACACATAAACACATTATTACTTGGATATAGAATTGGTATGTATGTAAAAAAGAGCTTGCAAATAATTAATGTTTGGCATAAACAAAAATCACAAGTATTTTGAAAGAGTTATTAAAATTGTATATTAATTCTAACCCAAAATTCTGTTGATAAATAAGTTAAAAAAAGTGTGACTTCAAGTTTAACTTTTTGATAATAATACTTTTTTTCTATTGAAATGATGTTTGCTTAATACGTAATTACTAAATTCAAAAGTATTAAAGAAAAATTGACACTATCTCTCAATAATCTAGCCGTCAAATAGTGCATTTATAATTTTCTTATCTTATCTTATTTAAGAACAGTATTGTCCAATTTTCCCTCGTATAATAGAAAATTCTTTAACGTTAACATTTTTAGCTTTATTAATATATTTAAGACAATAAATTGCACGATACAGCTGAAATTAGGCAATTACCAGGCAGAAATGGGTAACCAGGCGATGCCTAGGCGATTCACCCTACCTGAGGCACATTTTTAGCTTTATTACTATATTTAATACGATGAATTGCACAACAAAGCTGAAATTAGGGGATTGCCCGGCAGAATTGGGCAACCAGGCGATTCACCCTACCTGAGGCACCTAGGCTGTCACCCAGGTGCCTAGGCGGTCTCCCACGTATCTAGGTGACTGCCTCTGACAACTATGCTGGAAACAATTTTTTATAACATGACATACAGAAGTGCAGCCAATATCTTGAGGCCACCAAACCCTCTATACCTTTTCTTTCCGTAAAAGGCATTACCACGTTCTACACAGGCTACTACTTATAGTTCTAATCAAACCACTGAATCGGGAAAGTGTTTTGATTAGGACTTGGGATACTCTGACACTCGTACGAATCTCCAAAATACGTGTCCGACACTCTGGCTGGCCTGTCCGAGTATGTTAGAGAATTTTATTAGAATAGACACTTTTTTTTTTTTTGAGGAAAATTAGAATAGACACTTGGGGGAACCTTTACGGACACTTAATGAGAGACAACAACTGCCCCTTAGTGTTTATTAGACTTTCACACAGGTTGTTTTATGAGATATTTGAATTTTGAATGGGTTAAAATATAACTAGCTAAAGTAGATGCGATATATCTGATTAATTGATGGCTCAATATATGAAAAGGTTACCCTTTTGAACGAGAAGTTCAACTGAGGTTTTAAGTTCTCACATGCGACAACTACTAGAGTATTCACAGACACAACTCGTCAAACTCGAATCCACCTAATCTACTCCTCTTTCTATTTTCATTCTTATACCTAATATATGCTTTCCGTGAGAAGTTGGAACCAATATTTAATCATATCTCGTAGTATAAAAATTCAAATTTACATATATAAAAAAATATAATAATAATGTTGACGTATCTGTGCCGTGTCGTATCCTCATTTTTTTAGAAAATGACGTATCCCGTGTCCGTATCGTATCCAATACCCGTATCCGTATCCGTACCCGTGCTTCTTAGATTTCAAGTTACTACTGGATTTTAAGGCTATAATACTATTAAAGCTGGTGTGGAGGCGAGCAGGATGTCTTTGCCTTCTAGTACTGGTACAGTTACAACTACGAAGTAAGTTCTAAGTGTTTCAAAAGAAACATAAGAGTCTGTGGTCTTCAAAATTTTCACCGACCTTTATAGTCACTTCCTCACCTTCTAATGAATTCTCCAATATATTAAATTAATTCCTAACTAATCCAAATTTTCTTTCACCAAAGGTTATATTCACACTTTAAGAGATTCCCATTTTCGGTAAAATATCGAGTTGACACTGAGGTTGACATATTTTCTTCCAAGACATTTCAGAAAAGTTTTGCCTCATATGTCTAGCATCCAAATATATCATTCTTTGTCCCCCAGTGGAGTAGCCAGAACTTATTTAAAGAAATATTGCATGATAGTTTCAAATAAGTCATCTTCAAGTACTAGTTTTCTCTCTCAACGTAAATTAGCAAACAACTCATTCATCCATGTACTCAACCAAAAAGGAAAGAAATCAAAGTATCAAAAATCCCCATTCCCATTTGAGTTACCAAGTAGCCAATCCTGCTCCGGCCATGTATCCAAATTCTCAAACTCTATCCGACTCTCTCCCTCCCCCCCTCCCCCCCATTCCCGACGATCTCTGCGTCTTAACTTAACCCAAATATCAGCCTGAGTTTGCCATTCAATCTCTCCGTATAAATTCGAGATTGATGAGTTGCGTTGTGAATCACTCGATTTGGGGGATTGATTTGATAAATCAATTACGATATGAGTTCTTAGTTGGGTGTTCCGGTGAAACGGCAAGCACTCTCCTTTGCTAAAACCTCTCAATCATGGACGAGTCTATCTTCTAGAGTGTTCATGTTGCTAATTTTGACAGGTGAATGGAGCCAGCAAACGGATCTGATGGGATTCACAAAAGGTAGTCTCTAGGTCATCACACAGGTTGTTTTTTTTTTTTTCTTTATGGATTTTCAGTATTTTTCTACTGGCACTCGGTTTAGTGATGGAATCATGAGTACTTTATAGTATAGTATTGGAAATGAGTATCTGTTTTTCCTCTTTCTAAAGATGATTTACATGTTCCGTAGAGGGGTTATTTACACGAGTACTTTGTAGTATAAGGTAATTTAAGGCTTCGGGCTTAAAAACTTTTGAAACGAGAAAAAAAATGGGGGTGAGTATGGCGTCTGTGTTCTTTATGAAAAAAATGAGGTGTCTCTGTTCAGTCTTTCCGTTTCACTTGACATTTTCTTTACCTCTCAATCCATTCTTTGACACTAAGCTGCCCATCAGTTTTCTCGTTGCTTCAACTAGAGTTTTATTCAGTTAAGTAAATTTGGTAATGGACAGTCCCAAACTGGTCTGTACTTTATCTAAATCCAATGTAACATGTTTGCTAAAGCATTGTAGACCATTGAGTTCTACATCAAGGTTTTATCAAGTCTATATTCAAAAAAAGGGATACCTCCTCAAAGCTATTCAGGAAAAAATTGCAGTCTTAGTAGATTTGTATTTTACAAATCTGCTCACTGTATAAATCAAGTATAATAGTAGTTCATTCGAGCAGCTCAGGTAAGAAAAAAATCCAATGGTCTGTTATGTAAGTTCTGAAGATGATAGATCATGAAAATTACAATGGCTGGAAATTCATCTTCTAGGAGTTGGTCCTGTTTTCTTTATTTGCTTTGGTAAAGGCCCCTCCTCTGGTTCATCAGTTAAGAAAGTTTCCTGCCCAAGTGCACCTTTCCTCTCACTCAGAAGCATCCGCAATTGTTCGGATATGTGGTTCTCAGGGAGTTCAGTGTTGCAATAATCAAGCAATGAATGTGCCGCATCTTGAGTTTCCCTACATGTATCGACTTGACTCATCTTCGTGCTTTAATTTGTTGGTGACTTTATGCCTACTTTGTTGTTATAAATCTCTGTAAGAATCAAACTTGAGGCTCATTATGAATTGTTCAAGGTGAATCTATGCCGTTATGGTGCTTGATCAATGGCTAAGCCAATTTGCCTCTGCCCTTGCTTTGAAGTTCCAATTGTAAACTGTTAATTGACATTGCATTGATAACCTGACTCGATCTATCATACGTAGTAGTTGTTTAGTTGCTAGGCCTGACTAGTAACCCTCCATTTTTCTCTGTTATTTGGGAATTCTCTATTCTTTGTATGTTTGAATAGAATATTAACTAAATTTTACTGATAGAAGGTGTCCGTGAGTAATGGAAAGGAGAACTTGTACAGGCCTGACAGCTACCCATGAACTTAGCTTGCCAACTTCTTTTTTTTTTTTTTTTTTTTTGAGAAATTGTTTTGTCGTCAACGGGGGGTTTGAACCCGGGACCTCATGCAGGGACTTCCAACGCTCTAGCACTTGAGCTACCACCCTAGCTGCTTTTATTTTCTTTTTTCCATTAGGCATATTGGATAGCTGAAAATTTCTAACCGAACAGCCAAGAAAATAGTGCATTTGTTTTCCCCGAATCGTCATGTTCCTGTGACCTTAGTCTATTGTTTGAAAGACTACTATAAAGTCTATTCCTTAATATACTAAAAAGTATCTGGATTAATTTTGATAAATTCAATATTATTTGATTTTGTTTCTCACTATTTTGACTTTGCTAAAAGGCTGGGCTTTGTCTTGAACTTGCATTGACTAAAGTTATAAATTTACAGGATGCGAGTTGTGTAAACTTAATGAAGGCGTTCAAGGAAATGATGCTATAGTTAAATTTTGAAGACAAGTTTTAAACTGGCAACAGTAGAGTGAAGGTGGGAGCACATGAACTTTTATAGCAGTAGTAGAGTTGAAAATGTGGAGGATACCGATTTCATCACTGTAGCTTCCAAATCCAGATTGGAAGCTATTTGCATCATGCTGACAAATTAGATCTTTTGCGTAACATGATGGATAAAATCCGAAGAGAAATTTATGCCTAATTTCCTGTGGCAAATTCAAAAGTTGATTGGTTCACTTGCTTTGCTTCTGGCACCAAGTAAAACTTATATTGCGTAGCCGTTTTGTCATAATCATCTGTTGCTAGTTAAGAATGTTGAGTTTTCATGTATGTTTATCCTTTATATAGTATTTTAAATGTTACAAAATACACAATTTCAATTCTCAAACCCTAAACTATATAAGGGAATTGGCCGAGGCTGAGTCCGCTTCACCATACAAGGCTATAACGGCCGATAAGCATCGATACGGTGGAAAAATGGATGATAAGCGTCGATAGGCGTATGTAAAGATATAAAAAAGCCAGGGTTGTGAGAGAATAGAAGATGAATCTATATTGTATATGCAATAACTGAATGATTAGCTTTAGTGTACCAACCTGTATGTGTCTCGACAATGAACAGAGCAGCTAAAAGCCCTAAACAATTCCAATCTGGAGAAATCCCCAAATATTTTTGAACCAGTGACCTTAAATCGACTCCCAGAAAGAGAGAATCACGCAAGAACCAACAGTTGTCCTGTTTCACCCATCAGATTTGCAACTTTGGAGTTCCGACCGATCGCGCACTCTTCATAGCCGCGCCGGTCAAGGAGTCAAGCCACCAAGAAATCTGGCTCTCTCTCTGTTCCTCACTTGCTCGGTTTCTCTTCGTCAGTTTCCCTTCGCTTCTTCCTTTTCTTCGTTCTCTCCCCTCACTAAACAAAAATCTTAATTGCTCATTGCACAACCCAGTGAAAGAATTGGCGTCCTACCCGTCTGGTGAATTGCTCTTTGAAAAATACACGTCTCTCACTTATGTTTATTTGTTGACCTGACTTAGGGTTAACCATGGTAACTAATTCAATTTTTTTCTTGATTAACTTTCTTTTTAAAACTAAACTCTCTCTTCTCTCTTCTTAACAACTGGGACGTGAGACTTGTGTGCTCGTCCCAGTTTGTATTGCTCGTCTCAGTGTGGCAATATACTGAGACGAGAGTTCTGCTCGTCTAAGTATATTGCCACACTGATACTGAGACGAGCAATACAAACTGGGACGAGAAACTGCTCGTCTAACACAGAAACTGTGTTTTTTCCAGAAAAAAGTACGAATCCATAATCAAAACATGAACCAGTTGAGAAACAGGGAAGTTCATTACATTAAAAACTTAAAAACATGACGAAAATTACATTTTTTTGGGTTTATTGGGATTGCGAGGCCAGAGCTCCGGATCTTCTTATTCACTGCTGTCGTCGTCTCTGTTTCTTTTCTTCGGCGTCCATGGCGGAGATGGCGGCCAATCCACGGAGTCGTCATCATCTTCTTCGTCTTCATCGTCACTGTACTGAGTAGTTTCAGAGCCCCTTTTTGCCCGGAAATTGGCTTGATCACTGTCAGTTTCTTCACTGTCCTCTTCACTGTCTTCCTCAGTGTCTTCATCCTCTTCCTCGTCCTCGTCCTCGTCCTCGTCCTCGGACCTTTCAGTATCCTCCTCCTTGTCGCTTTCCCACTCATTTGGTATCTTCTTCTTTGCCATTTCAGAATGTGGTGAGTTTTGGAGAGAAGAGTGGCTTTTGTAGTGCTTCCTGGGTAGATGAAGAGACGGAGAGAGATTTTGGTTCATGTGCCGGGTATAATTGCATTTTCCAGAAAACATGCATGTATGTTTTCTAGAATGTTTGTAATAATAACATTGTTGAAATACGTAACAGTTTTTTGTAAGAAATGCATATTCATATTAAATAAATTTAAAAAAGAAATTGTTTATTTATGTATTAAAATGCAGATTCATATTAAAAAACACAAGAATTGATCGAAATAAAAGATATATTGTTTATTTATGTATTAAAATGCATATTCATATTAAAAAACACAAGAAAAAGATATATTGTTTATTTATGTAATAAAATGCATATTCAAATTAAAAAACACAATAATTGATCGAAACAACAGATATATTGTTTGCGCAATCATCATAAGAGGTTGCGAACTAATAATTACATTACAAAGAACGAAGAACAACGGCTTCTATCACAACATTAATTTTTCAATTGAGGGAAAATCTTCTGGTGTGCCCTTTTACATGGCAATGGCTACATCCGTACGTTCCCGTTCCTCGCTTTTTTTCACGAACGGTTTCGACCATTGGCTTGTGTCTTTTCTCCTTGTCCCTCCCAACTGTTACAACTTTCTTCGGTGGAAGTGGGCGAATGTTTCTTATGTGTGCAGGTACTTCGCTTGTGACTTCGCTGGTCCACGTTGCTGGGTTGGGAGGAGTCTTAATTGTACCTGCATAAGCCAGATTGTAGTTTTCCAGTGAATAGAACCTGCTGGTGTGGTCGTACATGACCTTCATATCATGGTCGGCATTGTAACGGCCAAGTTTTCTGAGTTCTTTTGCACAAGCACACGCATGTACACACGGGAACCACATCTGTTGGTATTTGCCGCACGTGCAGGTTCCGAGGCAATGTCCAGGTTTGAATTCCACGATATGAGTTTTCAGATGATTACCGCGGACTTCATACAGAGACTCTGAAATTGGTCGCACGCGAAAATCTATACACTTTATAGAACGACTCAACATTCTTTTCTCCATTTTCGCAGTGAGGTAGGTGTTGCCCATGTTAAAGCCGAGGTTTCGTTTTTTAAGGTGCCACTCGCTCTGATAATCGCATATTTGGGAGAACATTGTAAGAGCTTTGTCAGACCTGGTCGGCAGCAGGCACGAGTTAATGGACTCAGCATAGTTGGATGTAAGCATCTCAAACTGTGCTGTTTTACAATGGGACCTTGCCCATTTCTCTAGACCGGCATCCCGAAAGTAACGTTCGACGGTCTTGTCGTTAACGCTGTTTACTTTGTCGCACTCAATACCCATGTCTGTCAGATGTGACTCACACGCGTCCTTATCAAATGTGTAGGCCGCACTGTGGTAATGAGACACCCACTTTTGTGTATTGTAATCCTTCAGAGCGTTCATTTTCAAATGGTAATAGCAGTGGACGTGGTTGGATAAGGGGTACACGGCCTTGACTGAATTGATGATAGCCTGGTGCCGATCTGAAACGAACGTCAACTCGTCATGATCCTGGACAATTGACCTCAGTCTGTTTAAGAACCAAGTCCATGTAGGGGTGTTTTCCTTGTCCACTAGTCCCCATGCAATGGGATAGCACTGTTTCTGGCTATCAACCATTGTGCATACGACCAATTGCAGGGGTTCCTTCTTCATGTGCGACATGTCGATGACAATTACTGGTCGCATATACGGTATCCCCTGAATTTGTGCCCCGAACGCAAGGAAACAGTACAAGAAAACACCACCTTCGTCCACTCCCATATCCCATTTAGTACCGGGGTTCAGAATTTCACATAATGACATGAACACGGGAAGATCAGCGTAATTTTGAGCACGAGTACCCTGGATCATCTGTTTGGCCCTTTGACGTGCATACCATGCCGGCCAGTACGATATTCTACTTCCCATTTTTAAGGCAATGTTCTGTACTTCATTGATTGTGGGTGCCTTTTTTGATTGGCCCATCATTCCCAGCAATTCCTGCGCGATCACTTCGCTATTAATGTTACGGTGCTTCCCATCTACGCTGCATGCCGTACATGTATGAATGGGGTTATGTTTCTTCACCTGGTAGTGCACGGAATCTTTTTGCTTGTAAGCCCCAAGCATCCATTTGCATTCCCGATTCAAGCACCGCAGTATAATACGAGTCTGGTCTCACTTATATACGTAAAAAGTCCATCTCTTCAAACCTGCAACCGTTCTGATATGGTGGGACAACGCCCTCCCAGTATACAAACATTTCATCTCTATTTCCAGACCGTCTAGCCTTCCAACACCAGTCTGTCCACGACTCTCTGTACAATCTACCGCAACAGTTGCCAATGCAAGATTATTTTGCCCCATTGCCTCATTAGTGGCAACCATAACTTTGTCAGCTAATTGCACAATGTCGTTACAGTGAACCGGAGACGGAGTGAGATCCATTGCGTTATATGCTACCCTGTCTTCGTCACGATCCTCGGCGAGTATCTCTATACCCTGAAAGTAATCCTCGCGGTATGTAAGGGGGGGGGGGGCTCAAAGGAACCAACTGATTGTTAGGGGTTTCAGTTTGATCCATCACATCCTCGTCAGCAACATCAGCATTAATGTATGGTTGATCCACCAAATCCTTTAACGTGACGTACATGGTTACAATAGATCCCTTTTCCGTAGTATCAAAGATATCTTTGATTTCTAAATCTTTAGTGAGGATATTAGGCTCGATCAGGTTAGCATCTGGAAATTGAAAATGATAACATAAGACAACCTTTTTGGTAGGCGGACAATCTGTATCCATTCTGACCGAAACTTCGTGCTCCAAAGATTCCACGGTAATGCCTTGAATTATCTTGAAAACTGCATTCTTCACTGCATGACCTATGTATATGTGTCCACCTTCGGCACGCGTCCATTCACCATTCCAAACAGCACGGAACATCAATTTTCTCACCATTTCTACATGTCAAGAGAGAGAATGGTTTTAGGGTTTAGGGTTCGGATAGTAGAAAGAGAGAGAATGATTTTAGGGTTTAGGGTTCAGATAGTAGAAAGAGAGAGAACGATTTTAGGGTTTGGATGAAATTAGGGTTTGGTCAAACAAAGAAAAAAGTTTTCTCTCACCATATGATGGGTAACAGAATTTTTGTACTTTTTTCAGGAAGGAGAGGGACCACCACCAGCTCAGACAACATATTTATTTTAATAGTGGGACGAGGAAACGCTCGTCCCAGTATTTCCAATAATGAGACGAGTAAATGCTCGTCCTAGTATTTCCAACTGGGACGAGAGAATACTCGTCCCTGTATTTACAACTGGGACGAGAGAATGTTCGTCCCTGTATTTACAACTGGGACGAGAGTATACTCGTCCCAGTCTTAGGTGTACAATCTTAGGGTTTACTAAAAATGCTTGGATGTTCTATGATTTAGGGATTCATGTTTAGTATTATTTAATAACACTTTAAGTAGCCATAGGAATGATAATTAGTTGGTTCTAGTGTTTAGATGATAATTAGTTGGTTTAATGGTATGTATAAGGTTTATGCATTACATGATTAACATATGATGAGTGTATGATTTTGAGTTTATAGTTTAGATTACATGATTATTAATGTTTAGGACTTACAATTAACATCTTTAGTGGCTATAGGAATGATACTTAGTTGGTTATAGTGTTTAGTGTCTACAAATGTAGGATTTTGGGAGGATGTTAGTTGGTTTAATGGTATGTTTAAGGTTTAAGCATTACATATTTAAGATATGATGATTGTAGGATTTTGAGTTTATTGTTTAGATTACATGATTATATGGTTTAGGACTTACAATTAACATCTTTAGTGTCTATAGGAATGATACTTAGTTGGTTATAGTGTTTAGTGTCTACACATGTAGGATTTTGGGAGGATGTTAGTTGGTTTAATGGTATGTATAAGGTTTAGGCATTACATGATTAAGATATGATGATTGTAGAATTTTGAGTTTATAGTTTAGATTACATGATTATATGGTTTAGGACTTACAATTTACATTTTTAATATTGAATACCATTTTTTCATGATAAGAGATGATTTCAGGGTTTAGGGTTTAGGGTATGCTCGTCTCTGTCGTCCCTGTCTTGTCATCTTTGGGTATCGTACTCGTACGAGTCTATCACACCCCAGACTGGGACGAGAGATTACTCGTCCCACGAGTCTATCAAATGCCAGACCGGGACGAGTCCTCGTCTGTGACAGACGAGAGATTTCTCGTCCCAGTTTGGCAGGCCTTGCTCTTCCCAGTTGTGCATGGGGAAGACTGGTACGTCTCAGTCTCAGTCTTATAAGAAGACAGAGACGACGAATATACTCGTCCCAGTCTCTCCACATACAACAACACACATCAAACCAATAATAATGAAGAACAGAGCAGAAATATAACGAACGTAACCTACATTTTAGAGTAATGTGATGAACATATTGGAAGGATGAAAGTAAATAAATGAGAATACCATACATTTCAGAGTACTGTGATCAACATATAATAAGGACAAACATACAGAGATGAGAGTTTAAGTTTTTACCGTAGCTGAAGAACAAAAGTGAGGAAAGAGAGAGACTGTTACAGACAAATGGGATACTTCTATGGGAGAACTGGAGCCAATGAGAGTGACAAATGAGCCATATTCTTGAAGAGTTTAAGGTATACATTCATAAAGTTTACAGTTGGAGTAAATTCAACTGTACTTGGTAGGTTGAGGTAGATAGAAACAATTCAATGTTGGAGAGAGAGAGTACGCGTTTTTAGGGTTTGTTTTTATAGTCATTTAACTATTGTGTTTCGAGACGAGAGAGAGAGAGAGAGATGGAGATGAGAGAGAGAGTTGGAGACGAGATTGGAGACGAGAGAGAGAGTTGGAGACGAGAGACAGTTGGAGACGAGAGAGAGAGATGGAGACGAGAGACAGATGGAGACGAGAGGCAGATGGAGACGAGAGAGAGAGAATGGAGACGAGAGAGACAGATGGCCCCACTACGCTGCTAACAACCAGTGTTTAAAAAGGAGGGTATTTTTCAAAGACCAATTCACCCGAAGGCATTTTTCTAAGACCAATTCACAGACTGGTATATTTCCAATTGCCCCCAACCCAGTTTACTTTAATTGTCCATCTTCCCTTCCCTAGTTTCATAACTGCCTTTATACCCTCCCCAACTTGCCTTTATACCCTCCCCAACTCCAAAAGGTATGACAAACAAGTTGAACCCATTTACATTTACAGTGATTTTGGTATAACTTACTTGCAACTAAGTTTTCTTTTTTTTTGAAAGAAGATCCATTGAATTAAAATTGAATAGGAGCACTAAGGCGCATTATATCATTATACAAGGCATCTTGAGCCCAATCTGGTGGATGGGTTTTCCAAGTCTGCTCATTTTGGAAGACCAAACCTTTTGTTGCGAATAAATGAGCAGGCCTATTGGCTTCTCTCGGGGAATCGTGCGGTGGCTTTTTGTTGTCTCCAAACACAACTTCCACTCTTCGAGACACTTCTCCACTTCTGCGTTTTCTTCTGGTTCTTTCCCCTTCTCTCTGTGTTTGCATCTATCTTGCTAGAGAGAGTGAATCCGTTTCGAATTGAATTTGCTCCATATCCATTTCCATGGCGAGCTCCGCACCCTCTGTTATGACTTTTGCCTCTGCAGCTTTTGCTGAAATCACAAAGGGGATGAATTTGGAGCGCCCAGCTATGAAGACTCCTTTCTCATCTCGAATCACAACTTCGATTGTTGTCTTTCTTTGGATCTGATTACATGCAGCGTCGGTATTGATGATGAGTCAACCCATCAGCGGTTGTTTTCTAGCTACAATTGTGGGTTGATGACAGATCTGAGCCGGTCCGGTTTCTGATTGGACATGCACGTTCTCCGTAAGCTCTCCCAAACTTTGGTTTACTTCTTGATATCTTTCTTTACTTATTTTTGCAAAAGAAACGTATTTGATCTCTCTATTTTAAAGGTCCCCATAAAATATGAATAAGTCTTTATATGGGTGTGCATTTGATCTCTCACTTGAGAAAAAAAAGTGAATTCCAATACTTAGTTATCAAGGTTCTTAAAAAAAGTGAATTTGATCTCTCACTTGAGTAAAACGACGTTAGTTTCGCACTCCCTCCACTATCGCTCGATATACTCTGCAATCTTCTAAAGTTCCATCTAGCATTACTATTCAACTCTAGCCGGTCACTGGGGTTTTTTTAACAGAAAGAGCAAGGCACCAGAAATCATGAACCATGCACCAACAGAAATTCGATGCTCGAAAAAAAAAAAGAAGTTGGTGCCTCGGTCAGGTGTGTAGTTTAAAAGGGGAATCGTGAGGTTGACCATCCTCTTACGGTGCACCGCATGGTACAAGGAAGGGCAATTATTCGGTTCAAGGTGGTATGGTGTGTGACAATTACATAGAGTCGTCCACATGCTGGTACATGTCAGCATCTGGTTTGATACTATTTTTCATCCCGTTTCACGTAAGAGTTGTCATTGTTCTAGAGTATTACCCCTTATTATTGACATATTTAGATTAGTTTTCACTTGTGTGGTAGTACGAGAGCGTTTTAGTATTTTTTGTCACCTATTTTGTGCTAAATTATATCTATTTTATGTATATTTTTTTCCGCTGTATAATCTCGTGTATATGTTAGTACTTTTCAAGAATACAGGTGGAGGAAATGAGCATAATCGAGGAGGTGCAAAAAACATGGAGCTAATTGGATAATAAGAGAGAATAATTTGTGGAGCTGACACGCCCTCACCATGGTGACAACATCACGCCACCATTGTAAGAGAATTTTCAGCATATAACAGAACAAATCACGCCACCATGGCAGGAGAATCCCCCACCATGGCGACAGAGGGAGTAGGGCACAGATCAAAAGTAGAAAACGGCGCCACAACTGCAAGTGATAACTCTCTTTTAGGAGCTATTAATATACTTCTATATTACTTTTATTAGGCTTATTACACGTGATTTATATGTTATATTTTCACAAATATGTGAATTTGACGATTTATAAGCCTAAGAGTCAAAAGTTGTGTTTCTAGCTTATTTGCGCATGATTTCTCTCATATTTGCGATGATAATTGCACGGGTAGTATTCTTTTGTGTCTCTCAGGTAAAATAGGTGAAATTGAGATTATGAGAGGCTTGGATACGCTTGGTATGGAGCTAGATGAAGAGGAGAAAAGAAGACGCAAAGACGAAGAAAAGTTGAAAAAGTCACTCCTGACCAGCCTGTACTATTTTTGATGCTCAGGAAAATCTATACATAATTTGAGAGCAAGGCCTACGCCATTTGAAAGGAGACATTCATATCTTTCCAACGATATATGGTAGGCCCGAAGACTAGTCCGTATGAGGGAGATAGAGCCCGTGCAAGATCAGCTTACAATTCTGTCCGGGAATTACAAACTGGAGGGGCTGGAGTGCAAATTCGGCCAAAGTTCATTAAAAAACGTGCCTAGGCCTTATGAAACGACTTCTCAGCCCTAGAAAACAGACAAAAGATGCTTGAGGAAGGGAGGAGACAGCTCCCAAGCCATTGGAGAGCTCGGATTTCCGCCGGATCAAGGATTCATCGTTTGATCTCTCTATCTCTCTTGTTTTTGATGAATACTTGAAAATTCCTCGTTGTATTCCCAATTATGAGTATCTAAACTTTGTATTCGGGATATCTCATAGGTAGCTAGGGTTTGAACACCATGTTGGTGATTTATGGATCTTTTTCATGCTTTTAGCTTAATTGAATGTGTTTTTCTTAGCTATGCTTGATTTATGTACTTAATTCTATCGTTTCTATTGTTTGAGCTCTCAATAGGATGATTATAGGTAGAGGATGTTAGAAGAATCAACATTCGCTACCCGGAAACTTGAATCAAGCACTAGCCGTATCTAGGGTTGAGGAATCTTGCTAGTTAGCTAGAACTAAGAGTAGACCACAACAACATAATGCTTATTTGAACTTGAGTAGGTTAGAGAAATCAGGTACAAGAGTTTGAATATAGGCTTTGGTTGAGGAATCTTCAAATCATAGGTACTCGTTTGGCTAAGTAAAAGACGTTCGCGTTACTAGAACATAAATCATAAAGTGGTGTGAGATCCCTAGTGAACCCGAAGAGATATCCTGATACTTGTCCCTCGTATATATCTCAATTTTAATAATTAGCTTGTTATTTACTTTCTTAGATTAGTCAATCAAACTCAATTACTTGCCCACATTAAAGTTAGTCATCCTAATTCTTTCACGAGAAGTCTTTTGGGTTTGACAAACCCGGATTTACCGGATATTACTACACGCGACAGCCGTGCACTTGCTGTTGGATTGTGTCAAGTTTTTGGCGCCGTTGCCGGGGACTTCGGTTGAATTAGTTAGAATTATTAGCATTAGAGATTTTTTTTTGTTTGTTATTTTCTATTCTTATTACCTCACGATATTACTTGAGATTTTATGTGTGCAGTTATTCAACTCTAAGCATGGAGGATGAGAAATATCGCCGTTTTGCGAGCATATTTGAAGCATGCAACCTTGCATATGAGCAATTCGTGAAGGAGTGCCATGTGAATGGCATTAGAGAGAGTGTAGCCACGGAAATACAACGTTATACCTTTCGTCCTAATGACTCAACCCCTCCCACTAAGTTACTGTTCTTCCTTAGTTTGATGATTGAGGAGATGATTCCAAATGTTAAAGAATGGAAGCAACGAGCAACACAATTGGGAATGGAAACGACACTTGTGGACGCACAACTTGATCTCCATCTAAATGTAGAAGAAGCTCCAACCTTCCAAAAGCTCAAAGAATGGGATGATGAGTCGTTCAACATCCCAAGTTGTCCAAACATCGATTCATGGCTTGAATCAAGTATGAGGCAGAAGCACGATGCGATTTTTGGTGAGATTAAAAGTCTTTTTCATGAAATGAATATTGATGAACTTGACTCTCCGGGTGTGAATTTAAAGGATCATGTCACGTATGAGCTCAACGAAGATGAAACAGATGCCAACATGGAACGTATTGATGATTTGGGTGCTTCATATGAAGAAATTGAGGATATTCAGACATTCAAAGTTTATGAGTTGTCTCTTGAAACTTCAATGAAGATGTCACAAATTGAGAAGACAATCGGAGAGGACATTAATCTCTTTCCGACATATGGGATACTTGAGATTATTTTTGAGATTATTGTGATGACGATTCTCAAAAATTGGAAGAAGAAGAAGAAGAAATTTACGGATAGCTTTCACTTATGCAACACGTGTCCATCGTTGTTGAGGTATGATTTCTGAGAGGTTGGTTTTGCACAGTTGAGAAGAAATTGAAAAAAAGGGATGGTGGAAGAAGAAAAAATGGCGAGAAAAACGGCTGGAAACAACATTTAAGACCCTGTTTTAGTGGTTTTGAGCATTGGAGAGGTACAATCATATCAAGAACTTCAGAAAATTGCACCTGAACAGACCAATGTTGCAACATGGAGTTGCAACGCTCAGACCTGCTTGCAGGTTCTCAAACTGGTGATGTTTCACAGATTTTGCAAGGTGAGTGCAATTTAGTAATACTTCTGAAAATGTCATCTGAAGCCCCATCGCTCTTTGTTTTTAGCTTCAGGGGAGGTATGTGTAACTTTTTGTACTTCTAAAAACTACCCCACATACCCCCTCCTTCTTCCCATCGTCCCTCCCTGTATTGCTTTTCCACAGATCCTTAATCCAGAAAACTCACCGCCCAATTCCACTGTCCTCTGCAATCACCGACTTGGATCTCTCTCTCACCGCCTTCAACTATTGGAATTCAACCACCAACACCGCCTCCTCTCTTCTCTACGACCACCGAACCTCCACTCCGTCTCCAATCGACCACCACTCAAACCACCTCTCCGTTCCCTGATTCTTCTATCCCCAAAACCCAGATACAGCCGCAGCTTCCTCCATCGCAAACCCAATTCTCGACCTCCATAACCACCGTCCCATTGCCACCATCCTCTCCAGCCTCTCAACCGACAAAACCCAGACCCAGTTTCCCCTAATTGTCACCGCCTCCACCATTGAACCAGGCGAATCTTCGCCATGGATTCCGGCCACAAGGTCAGTCAAACCCAGCAACAAACCGAACAGTAACCTGATTCACGAGACCCATCCCCAAACCCAGGCCCACCAATCACCCTCTTACATCAATCGACCAGAACCCCAAACTATCAGATGACAAATTCACCGACTACCACCACCAGTCCACCATCGAAAGCAGCAGCACCTTCCTTCATCAACCGAACCCTCCTGTGATTGAATTCGCGTCAGCCAGCACCGGTTGGAATCAAGTCTTCCCTCTCTGTTATCTATTCACGCAGCCACACTACTGTGAGTTGTTGAGTTTAGATTTTTTTGGGTGGGGGTGTTTGATGGGTATTGATGATGAGATGAAGGAATGAGTAGTCGGTAGGTGCAAAGGAAAAATTGACACAAACAGGATGCTGAAAATTGTATGGGGCTTGAAGCATGGCTGTAGTCTTGTTAATTCTCAAGCTTGAAACCGAGATATCATTGAGGGCTATGATGGATCATATGATATGTCACAACTGATACTCTTAGCCATAATTAAAAAAAATAAAAAAAAAAAATGAGAAAATAGACGAAGACATCGACCCTGGTGTGCTACTTGCGCACTCGACCGTTACGGGAGCTCACATCACGAGTTCGGGGATTCTTCGCTCTTTTTTGTTAGTAACGGATCAATCGACCCCGGTGTGTTCCGCACACTCGACCGCCATGGGAGTTAGCATTGCTGCGCACAATGTTTGCTTGGGGATTGTTCTTGCTATCTCAGTCAGCACCTATCGGATTTCGTCCCCGACCTTATGTCGGTTGTGAGTATTTTTTTTCTCTCTCTTTACTTACTGTTTAGGCACATCGTACTTGCTTTAGGATTTTATTTTGACAATATGGTCACGGTGCATAGTCGGCGTTATTAGCTGCTAGAATCCTAGGGAATACTTGAGTACTTGCTTAATTTCGGTACACACAACTTGTCACGTGCACGTAGCTTGAATTATCTCTAAATTTATTGTAGCTACCTTCTTGTGCCGTGGCTTTGTCTTCGAGTAGAATCACTGCCCCTCGCATTTGAATGTCGAGTCTTCTTGGTTGATCTATAAATTCGTTGAGGACAACGAAGCGCTCAAGTGTGGGGGGATTTTAGCTATTTGCTAGCCATGTCCGTGTCTTGCATCGCCAGTTACATTTTGATTAGAATATAGTTTAGTGAGTCAGTCTTGCACGTAGGTGTCAGTCCGTTCAGTTTGCATTTGCACGTTTAATTTATTGCCTTGTATATATTATTGTTGCACTTTTATTTATTGAGTCCTCCTACCCCAAATGTGTTGGTTAATCGAGTTGGCCAAATGCATATAGCGTTAGAAAAAAATTAAAAAATATATATAAAAAAATAAAAAAAAATATAGAAAAATCATAAAAATTGAAAATTTGAGAAAGGGCAACTAAGGACCTAGAAACCGAAGAGAATCCAGTGAAAGAGCTCATGGGAGTAGGAAGCACCGTAGTAGGGATACTTCTATTCTAGTATTTTGTGCGCAAGTCTCACGACAGGATGTCCCAGGTATTCGGGAATAGTGAAAGTAGACTACAGGCATACTTTTGACTCCTTTATTGTGCTAGGAGAATTGAGTCTCTAGGTGGTTGAATAATCCGTTTCCGGTGGAAACTTGTGGACTCTTGGAATCTGGGGTGGACCTTCGTGTAGAGTCGGTTTCATGTGGTACGAGTCTTCGGCCTAAGCGAAGTCGGGGAGCGTGCACCACCATCCCTTAAGGTGGTTCTAAGAGAAAATCCGAAAAATCCCACACTCTTAAGCTCTATTGCACGGTTGTAAAAACAGAGGAGAATAATGAAAAAAAATGAAATGAAAAAAAAACATATAAATGTGCTTCAAAGAGAAACAACCTAATGTGCTTCTGTTTGCGCGGAAAATTTGGATTCAATCCAATGTAGAGCTTAAGAGGGAAACTAAAGTCAAGCCGTATTACACAGGAGTTGTGTCTCCCGTCAATGGGATAATATGCATTTCAAAATCAATAACGGCTAAGAGGGTCTGAAAACCTCAAATGACTTGGCGAAGAAAGACCACTTAGTGACTTGAGATGCCTAGACCCTCCGAGTCAAAAGACGTGTCGTATCTTGGTTTGGTTTGGTGGATGTTTGGGGACCTTAGTGAGTTTGCGCATATGATCATCATATATCATTTCTTGCTACGTGTTGTGAAATTTCAACTTGAGCTTGTGAGGATTTGATGATTTCGGTTTATGATAGAGAGGTTGTCCAATCTCAGGAAAAAAAAACATCGTTATTTATTATATTGCATTTATTATAATCGAGTTGCATTATAGTTAGTTCATGTAGTTGCATAGTCGAGAGTCGTGTTGAGTCGTTTGCGTCTTGAGTTGGCTAGTAAACAGTGATTTGCTCGGGACGAGCAAAAGGTAAGTGTGGGGGTATTTGATAACTCTCTTTTAGGAGCTATTAATATAATTATATATTACTTTTATTAGGCTTATTACACGAGATTTATATGTTATATTTGCACAAATATGTGAATTTGACGATTTATAAGCCCAAGAGTCAAAAGTTGTGTTTCTAGCTTATTTGCGCATGATTTCTCTCATATTTGCGATGATAATTGCACGGTTAGTATTCTATGTGTTTCTCAGGTAACATAGGTTAAATGGAGCTTATGAGAGGCTTGGATACGCTTGGTATGGAGCTAGATGAAGAGGAGAAAAGAAGACGCAAAGACGAAGAAAAGTTGAAAAAGTCACTCCTGACCAGCCTGTACTATTTTCGATGCTCAGGAAAATCTATACATAATTTGGGATCAAGGCCTGCGCCATTCGAAAGTAGACATTCAGAGTTTTCCAACGATATATGGTAGGCCCGAATACGAGTCCGTATGAGGGAGATAGAGCCCGCGCAAGATCAGCTTACAATTCTGTCCGGGAATTACAAACTGGAGGGGCTGGAGTGCAAATTCGGCCAAAGTTCATTAAAAAACGTGCCTAGGCCTTATGAAACGACTTCTCAGCCCTAGAACACAGACGAAAGCTGCTGGAGGAAGGGAGGAGTGCAACAACCCGTGGTTCCCAAGCCTTCCGTTCCGGACCGGAAAGCCCAGGAGGGCGCTGCTAAAAGTGACGGCGGAACTCAAAAGCAATAAAATCCACAACTCGTATATTAACATTAACAATTATATTAAGATCTGAGTCTTATACAAGAATTTGATTACTAATACAGTGATCAACTAACAATTTCTAGCCACTACTTGTGAAGTCACTCTAAGTGAGTCTCGCGCCCATCCAAAACCATAGTCTCCAGCTCCTAGACCTGCGGTGGGAAGGAAAACAGGAACCGCAGTTTTGAAAGTCAGCAATAAATACTGAGTGAGCAACACCCAAGCATGTCAAACACAGAAGAGATGATGACTTAAGTAAAACAGTAAATAATATCAATGACAGCGGAAGTAAAAGACAATTGAGTAATAAAATATTCTCAAGTTCCAGACACAATTCCAGAAATTTCCAGAAACCAGCATTTAAGTCATATCCAGTATCCTCATATGAAAATTCCAATTCAATTTCAATAATCCAACTATGATATTCTCATTGAATTGTAATTACCCAATTCCTCATAAACTGTCAATCCAAAAGTATCCATTTTAATTCTCGAGTTGAACGGGGAGAATCCAATCACATCATAATCATATCCCATCACAAGCTACCAAGACCTTAAGTGTCGACACCCCCCTAACAGGGTTCTTGCGCCCAGAAGGAGTGAGTACAAGGAGCGAACCCGAGGAAAATTTCAACCGGGCTAAAGTAATATCAGGGCCGAGTGGACGTAGCCAACAACGACCAACCAAATCCATAATAATTCAAATGACGTTCCCCGCACAACTCTTTCCACTTTACGTTATTACGGATTATTAATTATTGTGTGAGAATTTCCAAAGAATAAACAAATTCGACAAGTATCAAATAAACAATACAATTTTGAGACGTAATATAAAAATCCACGTTTGACACGAAGGAAGCTGGGCACGCAAGGCTTGGCATGTATACTCACCATAATCTTCAGCCATTAGCTTGTATAAGCTTCTACGGACGTTCGTCGTCCTCGTTTATGAACCTGTTGCCAACGATTACCAATTTCTAATTACAACAATATTATATCCAAATAAAGAAAGCACTTATACTGTTCTGACGCTCGCCTACGGCGCATAACTATGTCAAAAATTCTCTCACGATATCCCATTAAAGTCCAAATAAACCCGTCTTTAAGTCTTTTATAAAGAAATAACTGGGTAAATAATTTATCTAACACTTGTAAATATTATCAAAGTAAGCAAAATGTTACAATTTTTAACTATAGTAAGAGAAGAGCAATTTCTCATTTTTATAAAGAGTATAGGGAAACAATATTCAATTCTTAAAAGATTGATAAGTACTTATTTCAAAATCACTATTTATTTAAAGAAACATGACGCTTATATACTCACAAATATTTTATTTAACTTATTTTCCAAGAAAACGCTTTATTACCACTAATTACTAAAATATTTATTTCACTAAAACATTTATTTCTGTTTATTTGAAATTTAATTTAATAAAACAATAGCTTTAAATAATGAATTTAATTTAATATCAGCTTTAAACTATAGTCAGCCCCCTAAAGTTTCAGCCAAACTACAACAAGTACCCCCAACCTTACTAAAATTGTTTACTTAAAAGACACTTAGCTACCCCCAAATGAACCCACCCATAATTCTCCATACCCAACAATCTCAAATCGATCCAAAGCCACTAATGTTGCATTTCGACTATCTAAAACAACATAGCAGAGGATTTAGAACGTACCCGTCCAAAGAAACGCGAGAAACGGACAAAGATCGAAGCGGGTCGAGGCGGCGAAATAGCCGCCGGAGTTGGAGCTCGACCGGAGCCTCTCCAGTCGTTATTGGCTTCGTCTGAGCCTCCTACAAGCTGGGTCGGACCCTCTAGGCTTGGTATGGATCGAAGAAAAGAGCTGGGGGTCTGTGATTTGAGTTACCCGAATTCTCGCCGGAAAACATGGTGGATCGCCGGCGAACGGTTGGGCTTCTTCCTCCTTCGCTGCTAACTGCTGCTTGGCCTTCCTATGGGTTCGAAACAGAGGAGGGGGTGGAGATAAAAGCAGAGGAGGCGATGGTGGGTCTCTCGGGTTTCTTCCCGACGGCGGCAGCGACGGTGGCGGCGGCCTCCTTGGTTGTTGTCGCTGCTGCTCCTGCTGTTGTTGTTGGTGTTTCACTCTGCTGGAAGGACAAGACAGAGAGTGGCAGAGGAGGTGCAGAGAGAGAGAGGGAGTGGAAGGTGGGTTTGCTTCTAAGAGGAGCTTGGTGGTGGTGAAGGTGATGATGATGGTGGTGGCGGCATTGGAGGTAGTGGTGGCTGTGGTGGCTGCTGCCTTGTGCCAGGGGAAGAGGGAGATTATATAGAGGGAGTGAGGGCGGTGATTGAGGAGGCGGCAAAGTGAAGGAGGCGGTGGAGGTTTCTTTGTCGTGAAGAAAAAGGAGGTAGAAGGAGAAAACAAAAGATGATTCTTGTGATAAAATATTAGTTTTTTTTTTTTTTTTTTTTTTTTTTTTGGAAAAGATTGGGTGTGTGAGATGTATTGCTTGTTAGAGTGATTGGGTGTAATTTACTTACAAGAACTCGCGGCGGTCGCACACGCGCCGTGACTAAAAATAAATAAACACTAACGTATTTATTCACGAATATTATTCTAAAATTTTCATAATTTCCTCAACTAATAAAACACTATAAATTTTCTCAACTTACTATTTGCAACTAAATTTTATTTTATCGCACAAAATTTACTATTTTAACCCTCGTAATTAGACGGGGTGTTACAAGGAGACAGCTCCCAAGCCATTGGAGAGCTCGGATTCCCGCCGGATCAAGGATTCATCGTTTGATCTCTCTATATCACTTGTGTTTGATGAATACTTGGAAATTCCTCGTTGTATTACCAACTATGAGTAGCTAAACTTTGTATTCGGGATATCTCATAGGTAGCTAGGGTTTGAACACCATGTTGGTGATTTATGGATCTTTTTCATGCTTTTAGCTTAATTGAATGTGTTTTTCTTAGCTATGCTTGATTTATGTACTTAATTCTATCATTTCTATTGTTTGAGCTCTCAATAGGATGATTATAGGTAGAGAACGTTAGAGGAATCAACATTCGCTACTTGGAAACTTGAATCAAGCACTAGCCGTATCTAGGGTTGAGGAATCTTGCTAGTTAGCTAGAACTAAGAGTAGACCACAACAACATAATGCTTATTTGAACTTGGGTAGGTTAGAGAAATCAGGTACAAGAGTTTGAATATAGGCTTTGGTTGAGGAATCTTCAAAGCATAGGTGCTCGTTTGGCTAAGTAAAAGACGTTCATGTTACTAGAACATAAATCATAAGTGGTGTGAGATCCCTAGTGAACCCGAAGAGATATCCTGATACTTGTCCCTCGTATATATCTCAATTTTAATAATTAGCTTGTTATTTACTTTCTTAGATTAGTCAAACAAACTCAATTACTTGCCCACATTAAAGTTAATCATCCTAATTCTTTCACAAGAAGTCTTTTGGGTTCGACAAACCCGAATTTACCGAATATTACTACACGCGACAGCCGTGCACTTGTGGTTGGATTGTGTCAGCAAGCAAAAGCCCACCACAACGGCACACACAAACGGCGCACCAAAGGGGTGGGGGTGAAGTGTAATTTTTGTAAAATTTATGAAGTTTCCTTCTTTCTTTTGTTTCTTTTTCGCGTTAAAAAGGAACCCTATCCCCCTTGTATCCACTCATTGTCTTGGTACCGAGATGAAGCCCTAGTTCTTCAGAAGTTCGTCAAGTTTGATGATTTGAAGATTGAAGATTGGAGCAACTTTTGGAAAAGACAAGGGAGACTATTGACTTTTCCACCAAAAAAATCAATATTTTGATCTCTCTTCCTCTCGTTAGTTTTTATCGTGATTTCATCTATGGATCTTTTATGTTTGGTTCCATCATGAGTGGCTAAACTCATCACATTAGGGCTAAACATGTTTTTTTTTTTTGTCGAGAACATGACTTTATTTATATGATTGATTGATTCTCAGCATTCGTACTGCGCTAGATTAGATGTTTATGAATGATTATTTTTGAGTTGCGATCATACAACTAGTAGATAAATTGATTTAATTTATCCAGTGGACTGCGTGGTAGTTGGTGAAGCGGATTGACAACCCTTAGTAGCCATTATAATCGCGCACATAATAATAAGTGGTAAATTAAATCAGAGAACTAGCATGAGATCAATAGGAATCTTATGCGTTCATAAAAATGTTGTATACGACAATCATATGAATAAAGACCCAACATGCCTATGAATCCCAAAGAGGCACCCTAATCGTCTCTGTTTTATTGTTTAAATCGATTATTTTAATTTTTATTCATACTTTGATGAACTTAGTTTTAGCAAACTAACAAATCAAAAGCATTATCACTATAATCGATTAAACTCCCACCACCGGATATGTGGGCTCGATAGAAATCTGTTACTTATCAAGAAAACCACAACATACACCGTGCACTTGCGGTTGAATCAACATTACTTAAAAAGTACTGCACACACACTGCTCACCAGGCATCATAACCTCTACACCTAGGTACCGGAAATCATGTCAATCGGGCACCGAACATTAAGCTAGTGGGGGCACTATCCTCTACTAAGATCGTCAAGGTTGAGTTTGGGTTGTTGTTTTCTAAACTCTTCTTCTCACACAACCACATTGACTGCCTAATTCATAAGTTTAACTATACATATAACAAAATTTACACAAAGATGCATTGACAAACTTACTCACGTCGTTGGATTAAGGTATCGTTATATTTTATATTCTCGTACATTATTTATGATTTTTCCAAATTCATGAAGCACAAGGGTCTATTTTTTTTTTCCCCGCAAACGCACAAGGGTCTATTTGAAGCTGCAGGAATTTATATGCCAAATTGCAAGAGTAATTTTTCCGTACTTTAACTATTCCAATAGGGAAAAGGAAGCAGAAAATCAGAAAATCAATCTTTCTATGGATATGAAGTAAAAATATACAACATCAACCACATCTTCATCAGCAACAGCAAGAATAAAACAATGTCCTCAACTGCAATTCCCTAACGGTTGGATATGAAGGACTTGCTCGTTATCGTTGGCTTCTCCATTGTCATCCCTCCAATTCCCTCCTCTTCCAACAACCCCTTCACCAAACTCAGACCCTCACTCACCACCACCAGACTCAAATCTCCGGCGTCCACCTCCTCCGGCCAACACCACTCCCCACTCCTCTCCACCGTCCGATATGACCCCTCCGGCTTCTCCGCCACCAAATCCCACCTCAAATACTACGCCGACCTGGCCTCAAAACTCGCCCAAGACCGCAAATTCGACGACTTCCTCATGATTGCCGAGACCGTCCTCGTCTCCGGCGCCGATCCCTCCGCATTCGTCTCGCTGTTGACCTCAGATCTCGTTTCGTCCGGAATCGTACGGCTGATTCGCGAGAATAACGTCTCGCGAGCGGTTCAGGTGTTGAGTAATGTTCATGAGCTAGGGCTTGATGTCGTTCAGGTGCTGGATGATTCTGTCACGGAGGCGCTGGCTGTTGTTTGTGGCCGGAGTTTGAAGATTGGCGATGTTGAAGATGTTGTGAATTTGATGGAAGCCCTAGCTGGTGAGCTGAATCTGTGATTGTTAATTGTTGAGAGAGTCTCATAATGTGGAATTAGAAGCTAAATGGATAGGTTCCTGATGAAATGTTACTTAAATTGCCTTTTTTGTTGGGTAATTGTTGGTTCAGGTTTCGGCTTCCCGGTGAAAGAGCTTGCTAGGCCGTCTGATATTATCAGGATTTGTGTGCGAAAGCGTGATCCAGATACAGCCATAAGGTATCTGACGGAAATTGGTAAAATAATTTATGTGGAAGTAACTTTCTGCTTTACATAAAAAAAAAAAAAAAAAAAAAAAAAAAAAAAAAAAAAACTTTCTGCTTCAACTTGCATGATATGTATAGTATCTGTACAATTTATACTGATTTTAGCTATTGGAAAGGAAAAAATCTAGGCTGCAAAGTCCCATGATTTATGGGATACTATGTTGCATGGAAACGGAGACGGAGACGGGTATGCCAGGAGACGGAGACGCCGAAACGCCAAATTTTATGAAATCAGGAGACACGGACACGCCGCATATATACATCTATATACATGTATATACACGCCGCATCTATATACACGCCGCATACATATATGTGTATGTATGTGTGTGTGTGTGTGTGTGTGTGTGTGTGTTAATTCAAAACTTAAAGTAATTGACAAATTTAAAACTATATCCACTGCAAGAGTCGAATGAACCTTAGCATCCAAAAGATAGCAACACATAACATACAAATTACAGGGTGTTTTTTCAAAATTTTAAATAATACACGAGGTGGAGGTGAACTGTCTCATGTTTTCATTTTTAAACTGTCTTCACCAACCCTAGCCACACAATCTCTTTGACAATGAAAACAAAGAGGAAGAGAAGCAAGAATAAGCAGATGTGGTTTGTTAAATCGATTAACAACTTTGTCCAACTCTCTTTCTCTACATCTCCCCCACATGGAACCAGGCATTTCGGGCCACATTCTAATCAGTTTTATTCGGTAACACCAGGTGGAGTTTCCGAAACATCATTCAGGTGTGTCCGAGTTTCCGACACGTTTCTGAGTGTCCGAAACGGGAACGGCACCCCTGATGGAGTGTCCGTGCAACATAGATGGGATACAATATCATAGATGGAAACTAGTTAAATCACCCCAATTTAGTGGGATAGTGATGGTTAGAAAATATGTCCATAATCTTCTGCGTTCACGATTTTCGACACTCACCCTCAAGCTGCTGGCTAACATATGTTTTTCATTCCCAGCTTGGATAAGATGCTTTAAAACGTCGTGTCCCTTAACCCTTTGGTAAGCACTTCTGTAAGTTGACCATGTGTTGACACATAAGGTGTACAAATCAACCCGTTTTCCAGTTTATCCTTAATTTAGTGTCGATCTATCTCAATATCTTTCATTCTATCATGTTGAAGTGGGTTGTTAGCTATGCTAATTGCTGCCTTGTTGTCGCAATAAAGTCTCATTGGACCAGCCGCTTATCTCAAGCCACAGTAATTCGCACAAACCTCGAGCCATTGTTCTAATTCTGCTTCAGCACTAGACTGTGCCGCAACATTATGTTTCTTACTCCTCAAACACCAAACACCCATTCCTTTTGAATAACAAAACTTCCTGGCGTCGCTTTGAGATACTGTAATACCTTATGGGCTGCATTCAAAAGAACTTCCTTTGGACTAATCACACTTACAACGTATGTTATATCTAGTTGTGTATAAGATAGACAAATCAGTTTCCCAATCAAGCGTTGATACATTCACTTGTCCACCGGTACACCTTCCTCTGCAATTCCAAGTCTGAGATTTGGATCTATTGGAGTACTTGCTGGCTTGCATGCCATCTTGCATGCTTCCTTGAGAAGAGACATAACATACTTTTGTTGGGAAATAAGAATGCCTTGTTTAGAGTGAGCAACCTCAGTGCAAAGAAAATATTTTAGCCTTCCTAGTGCCTTGATGTCAAACTCCTTGGCTAATCAGTGAATCAAAAATGGTCTCTCCTCATCGTCGTTTCATGTCACAATTATGACGTCAACATAAACTAGGAGGGCAGTGACTCCCCTTGAAGTGAGTGCATAACAAATAACGTAAGATCCCCTTGGCTTCGCCTATACCCAATCATAGGCATAACCGCTGCAAATCTCCAGAACTATGCCCTTGGTTATTAATTCAGACCATATAAGGCTTTCTTCAATTTATAAACAATATCATCTTCCAATTTATTTCAATATCCTGGAGGAACTTTCATATACATTTCTTCTTCAAGTTCTCCATGCAAAAAAAAAAAATAAAAATAAAATAATAATAATAATAATAAAATTACGTCAAACTGCTGCATATCCCATCCATAATTGGCTGCCATTGAAAATAAGATTCTAACGGTGTTCATTTCTGCAACAGGAGTAAAAGTCTCAAGGTAGTCAATCACATAGGTTTGAGTATACCCTCTGGCTACCAACCTTGCTTTACATCTCTCTATTGACCAATCAGCTATATGTCTCACTGTATAGACCCATTTGCATCCCACATGTTTTTTCCCCACTGACAATTTCACTATCTCCCATGTTTTGTTCTTCTCCAACGCCCTTCATTTCTTCATTCATGGCTTGTTTTCATTTCTCATTGGACAATGCCTCAGACAAGGTCGAAAGGATCCAATGTTGTTCAAGTTAACCATGAAGGCTCTTTGTGATGGAGACAAGTTGCTAAATAATAGGAAGTGCGCAAGGGGGTATAGAGTTGTTTGGTGCAGACTCTTGTTCCCTTCCTAAAAGCAATTGGGATGGGAACTAGTTAAATCACCGTACTTAGTGAGATAGCGACTGTTAGGAAATCTCTCCATAATCTTCTACATTGATCACGATTTCCCAGTTCCCACAATATAGAATACATACTGGGGGATTTTGTGGTTGCTTCATTGACCTTTCCGTGACGTAGTAATTTTTCCTTTCTATCGGCTTTTATTTTGCTGCATTATTCTTTATCAGCCATGAAATAGTTAGCTTGGTTGATACAATTTCATTTCTTAATAAGGTTAAAAAGAATCACTCAGCTTGCCGACACTCAGAGGTATATAGTCAAGTTCTCGAGGAGCGAGGTTCACTATGAAGGATACATATAGTCATGTACACCACCTGCTACATCAATATACATCTGCGAATTCCATTTGTGTGACCGCTCAATCGATTCATCAAATACAAGATATACCTTGCAAACAATTTGTATTTCAGATATGTGTCTATTATATATGGATGTCATAAACTTCAATAATATAATCTGCAATCCAATGTTGAGTTCTGAACCTTTGTATAACTTGTTAATTACAGGTATGCATCTGCTCTTCCTCGTTCGCATGTAGTGTTCTGTACAATCATGTGTGAGTTTGGGAAGAAAGGAGATCTACCGTCTTCTCTGGTTGTATTTGAAGCATCCAGGAAAAAATCCAAAGCTCCTAATATGTATGCCTATCGTACCATAATAGACGTCTGTGGTTTGTGTGGCGATTACTTGAAATCGAGGTCTATCTTTGAGGTACTGGCCTACACGATCTGTTGAATTTGTTTAACTTTGAGGATGATTTGATTTTCACTTTTTTGGAAGTACTGGTTAGCAAATTTCTAGAAATACTGTGTGCAGTTTCCTTTTATTGGTCGTAATTTGCAAGGGATATTTACTTTTCATGCCTTGGTTGGTGATGAAAGGATATGGATTCTGGTATTTCACTGTAAGAACAATATAGGTCCTCTGTTCTTACTTGAACGGTTACATATATGAACCATCTAATTTGTTACAGATAGTGTTCCCCATGTGGGTATGAGATTATCACTAGGTTCTATCAAAATAAAGGATCAGACAGAAATTGAGAACCGGAAAGAAACTGTGAGAAACTCGAAAATATGTTACGAGTAAGCCACTCCTGCTTGGCACGATATTCTTAAATCATATTTATCTCCTTTTCTTCACCCAAGCAGGTGAAGCATTATTTGAAGTGTAGTGTGACTTCTCATGATAAAAGCAATCTTTTTGGAGCAGACTCATATATAGATCAGGAATGAACTAATGTTCATTTCATTTACCGTTATGCAAATTAAAAGTTAAACCACATTGTATTGGCAAATTACTTAACTGGATCATACTCAAGGATGCGTTTGAGTTGTACAAAAATATTAATACACACTTTTAGGAAAAGAAATAAGCAGATTCAATCTTGTAATGAATAATTGGGCGTGATCTCTATATCAAGAGATCTCTGACAAACAAGTCGAGAACTTACTTTATCTATAAGTTCAATACATATTTCTGTACAAGTGGTTAGAGGCTGGTACACGTGATTTGAGAATCTTTATCATCGCGCATATTATTTGATGTTTTGATTTAGACTATTTGGATTTTCTACGTATATAGTATTTCGAAAAGTGGATTTGACCCTGGGATTATGTGGGCAACATAATCACTAATCTATGGATTAGAAACAAAAACTTCTACCCCCTGATAATCTGCAAAACCCCAAAAAGAAACAGGGATGTGAATTATACTTGTGTTACTTTATCTTAGAAACGTAGAGAGAAGATAATTGAGCATGGCTAGGCCTGAGGTATCAAGATATTTGTTTTGAATAAATACAAGATAAGAAAATGTTCATTGTTGATGAAAGCTTCTATGCTGAGCAAACATGAGATAGATACCCTTCTTTGAGATGTTCATCAATGACATTTGGTAATAATAATTATGATACTTCTCATTATCTTGTTCCTTGAACAATCTAGACAGTAGACATAACTTCATCTATATTATAAAATAGCATGGTTTAACTAACTTTTGATTTTTCAGCCGTTAGATTAAATCAACCCCATCCCCACCATCAGATCTCACCTACTTATTACATTTCTAACTACCCACTCTCCTTGGACATCCCTAACTAAGAGGAGAGAGATTTTTTCCACGTCCATTATAAAGCTCATCCCATACTTGGAAGTTGCTCTTTTTTTACCTTTTTTTTCACCACATTTATAAATATAATTTTTGGATAACACCTCTAAATTCATTTAAAAAAAGAAACACCTCTAAATTCAAAAACTATCTAATTTAGAAATAGTGCCCTCGGGCACGGGCAATACTCTAGTTCTCAATATTTCATCTTAATTGGTTGGAGATTCATTGCTCTACTTTTTGGTCCCTGTCCTTTTTTATTTGTTTTTTCGGATATTAAGTCTTTTTCTAATGCTGAATGTTTATGCTGGCATTGAATTAAATAGTTTCTCTGACAGGAGTTACTTGCGCGAAAGATCAAACCAAATATCTATGTCTTCAACAGTCTTATGAATGTGAATGCCTGTGATTTGAGCTATATTATGCACATCTACAAACAAATGCAAGTAATGCTCTCTCGCTCTCTCTCTCTCCCACACACACACACATATGACTTATTTGCAAGTGGGTTCAAGGCTTTGGTCTTTTTTGCTTTTCTACTCTGTCATATCATTTTCTAAAAATCGGGTTAGACTGTCTGATCAAATTTGATGAAGCTACTTTCTATCATCTGCGGGTTCAATTGTTATGTACGATCAATAGAACTCCTATAACATCACTGTTAGCAGCTTGGAACTGTTACAGGCTTTTCCTTGCTGCATTTTTTTCTATACCTCTCCCGTTCTTAAAACATGTGGTACTGGTAGAATTACATTATTTAATATATCCATACAGAAGTTGAAGACATAATTGTCTGACTCATGTATGAGCTTTCCCAAATAGACTCAAAACTTTTTCTTCTTAGCTTCTACAAGAAATTTGGTTGAGTTCATCTATCCTACAAACTTCATTAAGATGATTTTGTTTTAACTTTTTGTTCTCAATAACCAGAGTCTAGGTGTTGCAGCAGATATGACGTCTTATAATATCCTTCTGAAGTCCCTCTGTCTGGCTGCAAGAGTTGATTTGGCCCAAGAGATTTATAGCGAAGTTCGACGTTTGGAATCGACAGGAGTCTTAAAGTTGGATGTTTTCACATACAGCACAATCATAAAGGTACATCTCAAAAAAATAACATGGTTTTGATGTCTCATATACGGTTATGATTTTTTTTGGGTAGTGTTACTGCTTGCGCTGTAAGTTACATCCAATTACTAGGATTCCTTGTTTGGAGTACTTCTGTAGCTGATTCCTCTACTTTCTAGGTCTTCGCAGATGCAAAACAATGGCAAACAGCTATAAAGATTAAAGAAGACATGCTATCATCTGGGGTTACTCCAAATACAGTAACATGGTCATCACTAATCAGTGCGTGTGCCAATGTTGGTCAAGTAGAGCAAGCAATCAGATTATTTGATGACATGCTTCTGGCTGGTTGTGAACCTAATTCACAGTGTTGCAATGTCCTTCTGCATGCTTGCGTTGAGGCTTGCCAGTATGACAGGGCTTTTCGTATTTTCAGGTCCTGGAAGGAAAGTGGGTTTCATAAGGTTGTTTGTGGGGCTCACCATCAGAAATTGCATACACAGTTAGGTTCTAGTTCTGCAGAAGCTGACGGATCATCTGAATTAGATCATTTAAAGAAGATTTCGTTTAAACCTACAACTGCGACATATAATATCTTGATGAAGGCCTGTGGTACTGATTATCGCCGTGCAAAAGATTTGATGGATGAGATGAAAGATATAGGTTTGCCTCCCAATCATATAAGCTGGTCAACACTAATTAATGTCTGTGGAGGATCAGGAAATGTTGAAGGTGCTATGCAGGTAATATAGTTTATGAACTTACATTATGGTTCTTGATATTTAAAGTAAGTAAAACACAATTTTTAAAGCAAAAGGAAGTTGGGATGTCTAACAATGGGGTGAAATAATGTAGGCTTTCAATCTTAGCTGTAACATTTGACATAAAGCCTATGGTTCATATTTATCTGCTTTAATGGACTAAAAGGAACTGATTTGTTCTGAAAGTATGTCACCACTCTTATGTTGTCAGCAGTGCAAAGTTTTGGTTTGAGATAAAAAGAAAGCGGTTAACTGCAAGCTCAAAGATAAATGATATTGAAGCTTTAGCACTTCAGCTCTTTGTCTTGCTAAAACAGTTAGAATAGAAACAGGGTGAATGCCTTAAAGTAAATAACATTGTACTAGATGAGCTCTCAAGTGACTATTTAGGCACTTGTCATTTATATTGCTTCTTCACTACTACAAGGGAATACACAGTTTGATATTTAGAAAATATCCATTTTCGCTTGGATTTGGCGTAAATGCAAACAGACACATCGGACCACTCGGAAACTTGTGGAGTTGACACTAGAGTTGAGGGATCAGTAGAGCCTTTGACACTAGAGTTGATGGATCAGTAGAGCCTTTCTGTCCTTTCATGTGGACATATAACTTACTCTTTTCAGAAAGAAGAACTTGCCACCTAGGGGATACATCACTGCTGATGGCACTGTATTAACTGAGTTGTTTACGTGATTCTGGAAGGGTGTCCAATGTTACTTGGTTAGTTAAGGAGACTAATTCACCATATAAGAAGGAGAAGTACTTTTCATGTAACACTACCCGTCCTCGTCGTATCTGTAAAGGTTCCCTAGCTCTCTCCCCTCCATTCTTCTGCTAATCTCACATCATATTAGGAGACTACCTTGATCCCGTTGACTACAGCAGCTCTACACTGAATACAAACAATTACTACACTAATAAATTTGTGGTGGTTTGTCACACAGATGCTTGTATGATGTTGAAATGCTTGTTTAATATATTTCTTATCCGTTAGTATAGACACCGATATACAGGCTCTCTTAAATTTTGAAGAGAAATACTCGGATGCCCTATCCCATATCACCAGGTCATCAACAATAAGTAATGTTGATTTAGAATGGTCATAGGAAAAGCATAAAGGGAAATGGGGATGCTTTTTTGATTTGGTTGGATAACTAAAATTCTGGTAAAAGAAAGTTGTTGCAATAGTGCAAACTAGAAGCTCGAGTACAGTTTGAAGTAATTTATAATGTCCTTGGTTATGTAAGTAGCCATCTCATTATGTGGTTATACAAGTTTTCTGATAGCAGAAATTTCTGGCAATTCACTCCTCTTTCACTGATGTTGCCATGAGCTCGTTCATACAGTTTACATTTTAGTACAAATTAGGCCAGTATCAGATACCAGATTACAAATTTTCGCTGTTAGGTAGCTGCATTCTTATAATACGCCATTATTATGAATTTCTCGAAAAGAGAAGCATAAACCTCTAATCACCTTTGCTTTTCCTCCAGTATAGATTTTGAGTTCCATGCGCGAGGCTGGCGTTCAACCTGATGTAATTGTATACACAACAGCTATAAAGGTAAAAGGTTATGTTTATTGTTCTTAAAAGCATGACTATGCTCCACTATGCTGTCAGAACTATCTTGTGTTCAGTGATGTTCCTGTCCTTCGGTTCACAGGTTTGTGTAGACAGAAGAAATATTAAGGCAGCATTCTCATTATTTGCAGAGATGAGAAGAGATCAAATAAAACCAAATTTGGTAAGTTAGTCTGCTCTGGACTCTGTTGTTGTGCTAGTTGGAAATGGAATGTTGCTTATGGGTTTCTGCTTCTTAAGCTTGATTTTGATTGGGTGCTTCACCATATTTAATGCTGGCTGGGTTAAAATATTGCTTGCCAGTTGATGACTGTTAACACGGCGCTATAGGCATTTGTTAATGTTGTGTTGAAAACTCTAGCTGAAAATTCTGTTTATACGTAGCTAGTTTAGACTTAGGAGTTGGTCGCCCTTTGCCGAAGAGAGGACCTAACCATGGTGTAGTGTTGCAACTCGTCCAGGCCCTTACCTGAATTCTTCCAAAAGCTGTCTCAGCCCACCAAAGCTCCAGTTGTAAGGAAAGGATGCCTGCCAAAGCCTAGCCCTGATTTCTCCACAAAAAAACTCTGATAACCTAAATCGTCAACCAAATTGGTAAAATGTAAACATCGTTTGCTGACATTACTTTTTAGTTTTGCGTAGTAGAACTTCACGACGTAGATGCCGATAAACCACAGCTAGATGACTAGTAGCAGCAGGATAAGATGTCCTACTCTCAACCATACCGTGATGCCGAGATCATGATCACCAAAAACGATTTACACATGAGCAAATTAGAGACACAAGAATAGCTAAAACTGACGCGGTTTGACGGGCGACTCCAAGCAATGTCGTCGGCTAAGCAGAAGCATAAACACATGAGGAACCTATACCCGCTCTTATATAATGTCAGAGAAACTAAATATAAAAATATTATTGATGACAGATGCATCCAATAATGAACCCCCAGAGCCTTTTTATAGCCTCGCAAGTTGCAACGACTAACTTACAAGAAACCCTATAGCTGACATGGAGAAAGAAATTACCTATCTTAGAAAGGCTTTTACCCAAAACCACTAGTACCGGATAGGAAAATACCAAAATTAGCTTTAAAGTAACTTGAAAATGCATGACAAGGATTGCCGTCAGATATTACAATTCTGAAACTTCAATATATATATATGTGTTTGTGTTTGCGTGTGTGTGTGCGTGTGTGTATTTATTTATATATATTTTCCTTTTTTAGAACTCTTTCTTCGTCCAGTTCGCTCGAGGAAAATTTAAGTTAGTGTTTAGATAATGCACAATGTTTCCAATAATGCACACGGTTTACAAGCGAACAGTTTCAAGAAGTGGAGGCGCCCTCGCAGGCAAAGACAAAATTTGAGAACAAGATGTTGGGATAATTTGCTCCATGATACTTGAACCAAGTAATGCGTTATCAGGAGAAATTTTGTCCTGGTTGGAATATCCTTCACATGAAAGAATCATCAGAATGATCTGGGTCTATGCCAGTAGATACTCAAAACCTTGATGATCCATTTTATGGAATATATGCCTTCATTTAAAGTGAAGTAGCTAGCTGTGAAATAATAATTCAAGTTGCTTAATCTTCACCTTCTAGGGTTCTCCTACTATTTCTCTAAGAATTTTCAATTGATTTAATAGGAATCCAGTTTACTGTACCTAAAATGCATGGGCCATGGCCAAACTGGTTGAAATGTATAAAGCTTCAAGTGCCTTGGTATGTTATTTCAGGTAACATATAATACGCTTTTGAGAGCTCGAACGAGATACGGTTCGCTGCAGGAAGTCCAACAATGCCTAGAGGTATATCAGGATATGCGGAAAGCAGGGTACGTTAGCTGCTCCTCGTAAATCCATACCATGATTTCTTGAGTTTGCCTCTATTTCTTATTTAAGTGGTAGCCTATCACTTTGTTAATGTATTGTATGAGTGTCTAAATGAGCAGAATCTCAAATAGTAGTAACAATTAAGCAGGTATTGATTGAGTCAGAATAGTTAACGAAGGGAGAAATGACACTTTTTAATTATCTTTGTGCGAATAACTAAAATCTGTGCAAGAAAGAACCTCGTACTGTGTGCCCTACTGGATTGCATTGACTTTGAGACAAGATCTGACCTTCAGTCATTTCCATATTAGGAGGCTACACCATGGACATCCACGGAATAGCCTTCCGTCATATTTTCTGGACCTGTCATCCTCACGATTGTTGTTTCCCTACTCCAATTATCTGCTGCTACTTATAAGTACTTTGATTCATTTAACTTTCCCTGGACTTGTTTACGAGTATACATTTAATATGAAGTAGTACACTTAAGATGCATCTTGTTACTGTTATTCTTATGGACTCGCCTTTGTTGGTTAATGTTTTCTTAAGCAAGGAGATTGTATGAGCCAATCTCAGCTTATTGTCATTTTAAATTCAGCGGGCTCATGAAACCAAGGCGTGTAGAGCTTTGTCTCCTATTCTCTTTGGTATGAACCCTAGCCGAACACTTGAGACACTAGTTATTTTCTCAATTTCTAAAATGTCAGTCATCATTTCTGATGTTCCTTGTTTGCCGTCTATGTTAGATTCTTACGGGTTGAAGTTACCTTTTTTATTTATTTATTTATTTATTTATTTATTTATTTATTTATTTATTTATTTATTCCTGTTTAAAGAACGAGGTCGATTAATTTTAGAATGGTAGCAGCTATCAAAGGATTTGTGAGACGATTTATCTGTCTTCTGGTTATTGTTGGCAGTGTTCAGTTGTGTGGTCCAAGCCATAAGCTTCCTTTGTGAACCTGTGACACCGACAAATTATATGATATTGGCTACTGGCGACTGGATATCTGTGTTTTATCATGTTGCTTGCTATATTATTGGAACACAACTGAATCCTCAATTTGAATAATAAAGTACGGTTCGTGCAGGTATAATTCAAACGATTATTACCTAAAGCAACTCATTGAAGAGTGGTGTGAAGGAGTAATACAAAATAACAACCACACCCACCACCAGATAGCTTCCATCAATGAACTTGAAAGAGGAGGACCTCATAGCTTGGTTCTTGAGAAGGTCGCAATGCACTTGCAGCAGCAAAATGCTGAAAGCCTTGCAATTGATCTCCAGGGTCTCACTAAGGTTTGAATTCACAGGGTTTCAGATAAAGAAAGTTGTGCTCATCCAGTCAAAAAAGTTTCATTTTGTTACGTCTCGTCCATAGATTTTGCAATCACACACACACACTATTTACTAACATCATTTATACATTTTATTCCTGATTTCTTCAACTTAGTCCCAAACTACTGCCATAGATTTTCTCGAGTAAATTTCTTGATCTGCTTATACGTATTGATCATTCTGTAATGTGACTTGCAGGTTGAAGCTAGAATCGTAGTTCTAGCTGTTCTGCGAATGATCAAAGAAAACTATGCACAAGGTACTATACTACAGATGCTCAGTCAGCTTAAAGCTACTGCACTTAGATGTTATCTTCGGCACATTGAAGTATAATTGATTATTCTACATGGCAAAGCCAGATGAGAGTAGAATGAATAACAGTAAAACACGACTTGAAGCACATTTCCTATCTCTAGTGTATTCATAGTTCTGATATCTGGTGTTTGATATTCAGCAGGATATTCAGTAAGAGACGACTTGCTGATCGTCCTGGGAGTCAAGAAAACGACTGCAGCTATGGCTGAAGACAATTCGGACGTAACAGAAGCAATAATCAAGCTTCTGCAAAACGAAATTGGGCTTGATGTCATTTCAGAAGGACCTAAAAGGGTCTACCTTGACGTCCCTTCAGATCAATCCACAAGTGTAGAAGACAGTTTAGGAAGTGATAAGGCACTAATGGATCTGAAGTCTCCCGCCCGAAGACCTGCCGTTTTACAAAGGTTGAAGGTGACCCGAAAATCCTTACACCATTGGCTACAAAGACGAGTTTATGATAGATTCGAATGAGATTATGCATTTCTAGTATGTCATTGCCAATTTTGTGCATAAAATAGAGATATGTAACTTCAAACACATAACTTCACTGTAATGAAACTGATTCCATGAATCATTGCTAGCAGATTTAGATAAGAAAGTTCTTGTTCATTCATTGCTTCTTCATAGAAAAATCACAATGGATTTGGTTCAACAACACCAATGCCATTAAGCAATGAAATTTTTGGAAAGCTTAAACCTAATAGAAAGAAAGGGAATACAACCATGGTAGCTTCTTCTTCAGATTGATCTCATCATTCATAGCCAATCCCTCTGCTGCAGCTTCAGCGGCAGATACACCTCCGACAAGTACTGAAACCCAAAAGTGCTCAACGCCTGAATCTCAGCCTTCTGCTTAGTCTTCACCATCAAATTCAGCTCCTCCACCCACCCCGGATTCTTCTTCACAAAGTCCTCCTCCAGCATATCCTTCCCAGTCTTGATATCCTGCTCAGTCATCGGCAACCTACACTGCTCCGGAATATTATACTTGTCCAAATCACTCGGCCTAACCCCCAACCATTTGATATCCGGCGTAGTCAAATTCGCGCTATCATACGACATGTTCTTCGACCCACAACCATAAACCGACAAGATCTTCAACCCATAAGGATCACTATCCACTAGCGCCAGCACCGGCAACTTCAACTCATTCTTCATCTTCCTCAAGAACAGCCTCGTCGCCACATCCGGTTGCCCCTTCGCCGTCACGATAATACACGGAAACCGATTATAAAATCTATCTTCCGCCAACCTCATATACGCGGCATCCTTCTCAACCAACAGAATGAACAACGCATCGCTCTGCATATGATCCACCCTATCGATATTCGGCGGAATCGCCTTCCCACCCATCCCCATTTTAGTACAATCGATCATATCACCGTTATCGCTAAAAATCAACCTCCCAACCACCACCCCCTTCTCGGACGCCACCACATTGAGGCTAGACCTAGTGCAACCGAGAATACACGAGACGTCGTCTAAAACGGCGTCGGATTGGGTTTGGTCCTGGAAGAGCTTCACATCTGTGTAGAATAGGTCACGTTTGGTGACGTGGATGTTTTTTAAGCAGAGCTGGTGGACGAGCTGGAGGATCCGGGTGGTGATGGTGGTTTTCCGGACGGTGGAGACGGAGGCGTAGGGGCGGAGGGTAGATTTGTCTTTTAACACGATGCGGTCGAGCTCGGGGACGTAGAGCTGGTTGGCGGAGGCGCGTGAGGGGACGTTGAAGCCGAAGCCGTCGCCGGAGAGGATGGATCTGGCGAGTGAGAGGATTAGGGTTTCGATCTCCGACTGTACGGAGGAGAGAGTGAGGTCTTTGACTTCGCGGCAGGTGGTGGCGAGGGAGAGGTCGGCTAGGGTTAGGGTTTTGGAGGCGGTGGAGGTGGAGGCGGTTTCGGCGGCGAGTGATTTGAGGGTGGAGAGTATGACGGCGTCGGGCTTGAGGTTTTTCTTGTGGGGGTTTGTGGTGGCGGAGCGGTCGGAGTCGGAGTCGGAGGTGTCGTCGGCGCGGCGGCGTTTCTTCTTGTCGGCGGCCATCGGAGGGGACTGTGAGGCGGGAAATGGGGAGGAGGAAGATGAAGTTTATCTGTAGCGGAATTAGGGCTTATAATGGGTAAAGTGATACGAAGATGAACGAAACGACAACGTTTTGGTGTTTCGCTAGGATGAGGTGTTGGTGAAACTGCAGTTTGACCTCCTCACTTTTTCTTTTATGACACTTGGTTACTCTTTGGAGAATAACTCAGAAAAAAAGTCCCGTCTGTCAAGGATATCTAAGTCTATGTTGCAGTAGATCTCTCTACTATTTTTTTTTTACAAGAATATTGCCCGTGCCCGAGGACACTATCCCTAAATTAGATATATATATATTTTTTTTTTAATTTAGAGGTTTTTTAAATGAATTTAGATGTGTTATTCATAAATTATATTTACAAAAACGGTGAAAAAAAAGTAAAAAAATATGGGATGATCATTATAATGGACTTGAGAATCACTCACAACCTCTCTCCTATTAATTAGGGATGTAATTTTAGTGAGAAAAACCTCTCGCATATTAGTTAGGGATGTCCAAGGAGAGTGGGTAGTTAGGGATGTCCAAGGAGAGTGGATAGTTAGGGATGTAATAAGTAGGTGATATCTAATGGTGGGGATGAAGTTGATCTAATCTAACAGCTGAAAATCAAAAGTTAGTTAAACCATGCTATTTTATAATATAGATGAATCCAGATTTTATAAAAAGGCAAAAGGAGCAACTACAACGAAAGAGCAGAACAGGAAAGCAGAAAAAAAACCAACACTAACCCTACATTACACTTTTTCTGCCTCAATGACCTGAGCCCAGCTAGAATCCCAGTTTTCAGTACTCAGCACACCCTCCCCCTTCTTTGTTCTAATCCAGTTAGCTGCTAAGTGAGCTGTTGTATTTGTAGTTCCGGGGCAATGAGAAAACACCAAGAAATCAAAACCTTCCAATAGTAGACCTCTACTAATGAACTGTTCAGTGGTATACTATCGTGTATCTTGTCATTTTCTTCTTCGATCTAATTTGAAATATGCATTTTATCAAATTTTAAATCTCTGATCTATTTATCATTTTTTTTGCAATCTACCACTCTGTCCCAGTTCTTTCTTCCCAATTTGATTTTTGTCACTATTCAGTGGATCACTTTGACCCGGTGATTTGAATAGCAAACCGATGTAATTTTTTGATAATTTTTTCATGGTGTTATAGAGTAAAATGTGCTCTATAATATGGTGAAAAAATTATCAAAAAATCGTATCATTTTGCTATCCAAATCACACGGCCAAAGTAACCCAAAATCGAGTCAAAAAAGTCAGATGGGAAGAAAGAGCTGGGACGGACTTGTATATGTCAATGTAGAATTTCAAATGTTCAGTCTCAGTGAATTTTAGACAAATTATAATATGATCGAAATTGTATTATTGCATTAAAAATATGCAGTGATGTAAATATATATATGCATCTTCATCATGTGTCTTGTCTATACAAGAAACATTACCTCTTGTCCATTAGAGAATATCTTTCCTTTACCATTGGCAACCTTTAATTCTACCATATTACAATGTCTTTGAAAATTTAGAAATGGACATTGTTGTATCTAAACATTGTCAAAGCTCAATAACCTAGATCCAAATCTTCTTCAAGACCGAACATCAATCAATCTCTCAATTCAAAATAGCCGACCACAATAGATTGGACCTTTACCCTATTTGCATAAGCATATCTCTCACTTTTCGTGAAATGTCTTATTCATTGCATGTTGTTTTTGTCTTGTTCATACTCTCTACCCTCGGATATATATATAACATGTTCTTGGTCACTCTAACAGATGATTACTTGTGTATCATAGTAGGAAGATTAGACTCTCATACGTTGTTGCTTTTCACTTTCTAAAAATAGCACTTCTCCTATTACAATGTTTTAGTCTTTTTAAAAAATCAATTATTTAAGAGGACATGTAAATATCATAATTCCACAAAGTTTTGTCTGAGTTATTCATTTGAATACACTCACTTTTAATCGTTCAATGATGTTTTCTCGAAAAAAATTGTTTGATGATGTCAATTTTATTTTTTTAAGACTAAATAAAGAAGCTAGAAAATTACCATATAAGTTACAATAAAAGAAAGTCACTTTCTTTTCAAGGAAATTAAAATAGAAAATGAAACCAAAATATTAGGACGGGAGAGTACATCATCCAAAGAAAGAAAAATATCTATAAAATCTATAGTATCTCCTTAATCGTCACCCACATGCAATTGAATGGGAGGAAGGGGGTACAAAATAGTTGGAACCTGAGGGACGGAATTGAGACCTGCCCCAAACATGAGGATAAAGAACCTAACATTTCAGTCATCAGCTGAGGGTGCACAAAAAGAATATACTCTGCACCGCACAGAATCACCCCTCTCAAGATATTTTCCTACTCTTCGCCTACTTGCCCCATCACAATCGTTCCGTGGCAACACCGTAATTACGTCACCGAACGAAACATCTAACCGTCATTTCGCCTAACTTAACGCCGTAATAGACCGTCAACTCCGCCGTCCAAAAATATCCGAACATCACGTGTCAGTCCCGATCTTCGCCCAACGCTCATCACACGAATTTAGATTCTTCCCACGTCACCAAAATGATCCTACGTGTCATCCGACGTGTCAATCACGAGACCTGCAGTTTGTCCACGTCATCATTCTTGGACATAACAGTCCCTGAGGCAACAAGTTTTCTCTTTCTTCAACCTTTGTGTGTTTTTTCCTTTTTCAGTCTCTCTGTTTTTTTTTTTTTCTCTCATCCAGTTCAATCTCTTTCTCTATCTAACAAAACCAAATCTAACTAATCACCGCTAATTCGCAGCCTTAATCTGCTTAACCTTGCTTCGATTCATCTGGGTAACCCTCAATTTTCGTTTTTGAAGAAGCTTGATTGAGCCCGTTAATGGCGGTTCTGCTCTGTATCAATGGAACCAGGAAGGTGATTTCTCCAACTTGAAACAATTTGGGTTTATGGGTTTTTCTTTATTTAGCAATTTTTGTGTAATATGAAGTGGGTTTGACTGATGGTGTGCTATACTTGTGTATTTAGGTGTATAGGTGTGTATAGGGCTTTGAGGAGGTTTTGGGTATGACTTCAGATGAACTTTATGCATTTGGGTTTGGATCATCTATGAGTTTGATGAATTACCTGAGCTTTCCTGTTTGGTTTAGACTAATATAGCCTCTAGTCTTGGTTCTTTAATTTGAAGGCATGTACAGTGTATTTGGTGCATTTAGGAAAATTTGTTGGCTGTTTGATGTGAGGTCACAGTTTGGTGCATTTCTCATCGTTGGTGTATTTTGATCCGGTGATGGAGAAGGAGGGAAGGGGACTGGTTCATAGTTTGCATCTTAAGGACAAGAAAGATGGAGGTTTGAGTGAGGAACAAGGTGATTGTGGGGATGGTGAACCGAGAGGGAATGATATTGTGAAAGATGGAGGTAGAGAGATGGGGCGTGCTGATGGTGTGATGTCAGTATCGCAGCAACCATCTCAAGGGAATGTGGTTTATTGGGAGAGGTTTCTCCATCTCAGGTCTATCAAGGTTCTTCTGGTGGAAAACGACGATTGCACGCGCCATGTCGTCACTGCACTTCTCCGCAATTGTAACTATGAAGGTTAGTGACGTAAACTGCTCAATATAAGGTTATGGCATCTGCTTAGGGAGTAGTATGATAACGATAAATTTGATGTCTATCTTTGTATTATCACTGTAAATGTTTCAGTTCATCTTCTTGCTAGTACGTACTTCGTCATGGGATTTCGAAGTTAGCCTATGATCCATTTTTTGCCATTGCTTTGTTAAGTTTTCTTTTGTTATTCTTTCTTCTTTGCATGTCCTGCCACTGTCGGTTTACCAGAATAGGAATACATATTAATTAGCGTCGCTACAATAGGAAATCAGCAAATATGAGAGAATAGTTCAGATATTATTACTAACCACAAGTCTGCAAAGGCATGCATGTAGATAGTGTAGAATTTAGCATCTCCGTAAATACATAATTTGGTGGCATCAGCTTTTTGGGGTTAAGAATTGCCAAGTAGCCGATGGAGACAAAATACGGGATTTATTTCTACCAAACTCACTGCAGTAATTTCACCCGGTGCTTTGGGGTTTACCAATTTGTTGACTAGGATCCTATACATTTAAGCAGTTGCACTCGTAAGGGATTGCAATTATGTTCCTAATACTGGCATTGAAGTTGTTAGGATTAGTGTGTAGAAAACCATACTGTTTGATTCAGCGATTTCTCCTTCGAATGTTTCTCAGCAACTGGCATATCAGTAGTCCTCTGCTGCCATGTGTCCGAACCTAAACATGGAAAAATATTAAGTTATGTTAATCCGATCCCCCTAAATTGTCATTTCTGGTAGATTCACAACTCGCATAGTTAGTAGTCTCGTCACGTTATCTGTTAAATTATATAACTGACATTGAGGAGTACGTCAACATTGTACTTTTGCGATGACTTAACCTTGGAAATCGGTAGTACATTAGCATCTCTTTTGCTACACGTACACTTCATGTATAACTTCATTGGTTTTCAGCTAATAACCATATCTCACTTCACCCTATTCTTTTGACTTCACATGTGATACTCAACTTCTAGTGTCCTATTATAATTTAATTGAAATAAAGATAAAGAAGAGGCTATTTTCTTTGTGTTCTTATTTGATGATCACAATACTAAACTGGTCTTGCAGTGGTGAACGCTGCTAATGGATTACAAGCATGGAAGGTATTGGAAGATTTGAGCAATCATATTGATCTTGTCTTAACTGAGGTGGTTATGCCCTGTGTATCTGGGGTTGCACTTTTGTACAAGATCATGAGCCACAAGACACGAAAGAATCTACCCGTCATTAGTAAGTGATCCCCCCCCCCCCCCCCCCCTTTCATTATGGAAAAGGCGTACATTTGCGTCATACTTAGATAATACTTGTAATAATTATAACACTGTGTGAGATCTGTTTGCAGTGATGTCTTCTCATGACTCGATGGGGCTAGTATTTAAGTGTTTGTCAAAAGGTGCAGTTGACTTTCTTGTGAAGCCTATCCGGAAGAACGAACTCAAAAATCTTTGGCAGCATGTATGGCGGAGATGCCACAGTGTAAGTTCTATCTGCTGAGAACTAGTTTTAGCCTTTTTTCTGTTCCTTTGCTTCCTACTTATGAATGGACGAGATATATGCTTCTTTTAAAAAGTAATTTCTACTCGATTGAAGATTTATGTTTTTCTATTAGGCTTGTCCTACTCGACTTCTCTTTCGTCTGTGTAAATTTTGATAATTATTCGATTCTCAGTCTAGCGGTAGTGGCAGTGAAAGTGCTACGAACACTCAAAAGTCTGTGAAGTCGAAAAATAGCGAGAAATTAGAAAAGAATTGCAGCAGCAGTGATGAGGATGATTACCGAAGCAGGAGTTTCAATGTTGGGGATGGCAGTGACAGTGGAAGTGGCGCCCAGGTATTGCCAGTCCTTTATGTGCTCTGTTGCTAATTCTTGTTTCATTTTGGTTTATTTACTTTCATCGTCGACAAAAGATTGGTCACAGTTTTTGTCTTTTCTTTACCTCTCTATCAAATTAGAAGCTTGCCGAATGTGTTTCTTTCTAATGGCGACTGGTGTCAGCTTTTCCTCTTCATGGAGTCTCCTTTATCCCTGTAAAATTTGTTCTGTAAATTCTTTAGCTTGTTTGGTGGTAACAGTTGTAAGGAAAACCTTATGGGTTGCTGCCTTTTCTTCACTCTCTTATGTGCCCGGGTGGGTTCTTCAATTGGTGTGTAGTTTTTCAAGATTTTTTTAAAATAAATATAACCAATTATAATTCAAGTTTTCAATACATATGGGGTGGAAAATGGGCGACAGCTCATGTGGTAGGAGTACCATCAGGTTGGGTTCGAGACTCCAAGTAGCGATATGATAGATTTAGGAGTTCTTGACTTGTCATAAATGAAAACACATTAAGGGTGAAGCATAGCAGGCAGATCTGAAACTTCTATTCCTTTCAATTCCTTTTCATAATGGATCATTAAAGCTACCATGTCCAGATGCAAACTAGACTCTACGCGTTGATGATTACAAAGACTAAGTTGCATATGTTTCTATTTTATTGATTAACGAGTCCCAAACATTCATGTCCTGTTTTAGGTCAAAATAATCGCCCAGACTTTGTTTTAGTTTATGAACATAAACATATACTATGTCAAAGATTTGCAATGGCAATGTGCCAATGTATCCCACACCTTTATCCAATTTTGAACACTTGTTAGCTGAGTTCCCAAATCTTAAATTTCCTCAAGTGGGCAAATCCGGTTACACACCCGATATGGACACCCACAACTAAGCCCAAGTAATCTAGATCGTACTCAAACTCCCTGCGTTTTGCTTTTTTTGGGGTGTTGGTGGTTTTGGGGGGGGGGGGGGGGGGTTGTCTTGCATCTTGCCTCTTCATGGTTCACGTATGAGGACATACCCTTTGATGGTCTGAAATTGGGTTATAATCTTGACCAGAGACGTAGGCCACTATATTTTGAGGTTGGTGATCACATTTCTTGAAAGTGATGCCCAGACGAGGTCTTGTTCGATTTGGGAAGAAAGGAAAGTTGTCGCCACGTTTTATTGGCCCATTTGAGATTCTGGAGAGAGTTGGTGATGTAGCATATCGTTTGGCATTGCCACCTCAGCTTTCAGGCGTTCATAGTGTATTCCATGTTTCTATGCTGAGGAAATACGAGCCTGACCCATCTCATGTGTTACACTTCAAAGATTTGGATGTATCCGATGATGTACTATTTGAGTAAATACCAATTCGAGTTTTAGATCACCAAGAGAAGATTTTAAGAGGTCGAGCTATTCCTTTAGTAAAAATTTTATGGAGTCGTGGCGGTATCGAGGAGATGACATGGGAACGTGAAGCTTTAATGAGGGAGAGCTATCCTCACTTATTTTCAGATTCAGGTATATTTTCAATTTTGAGGACAAAATTTCTTTTAAGGGGGTGGAGATGTAGCATCTCCATTTTTATTAGAGTAGCGAAGTATTACTAATACCGTAGAAGTCATGGTAGTCATATTCTAGACGTTTATAATTGGTGCTTTAGCTATGGAATATGTTTTTCTTATTAGTAGTATGGTTGGTAGTAACACCAATTACATGCCATACTAAGTGTTTCACCGTGACGTAGATGACGTATGTGAAAGAATGTTCGAAGCTATGAAAATTACTTTTACTGTTCTAGCTCGGCTAGTGACAATAAATTCTAATTATATTAAAAAAACTTATTATGGCAAGTTACATGACATTGTTCTTATAGAAAAAGTTATTGTAGTAGCCAAGTTCATAATTTTTATAAAGCTAAGGTTTGACCACTTGACATTGTTTTTACAGTGGGTTTATGCGTGTAGCTATAATATAGCTAGTCTATGATTAAAGTCAGACCTTGTATGTAACCTTGCATTTGTGACAACAAGGTAACAAATAAACTTAATCCATACAATCATGTTTTAAAGAAAATATTAAAATAATATAACAATAATGAAAATTGTTATCTTTGGATAATAAGGATAATATGTTGTTTTCTTTAATTAAATTTCTTACCGACGAAGAAACATGCATGACCAAAAAAATGCTAGTAGAAAAACACTACTTGAACTAGTCAACCAAAAGAGACAAATGACTTGGTGGTTCTTACGGGTTTGAATTCTCAACCATGACACAGTGAAAGACTTAGGATGGCTTTGAATGATGGGGTGTGTTGATCTCACATGGTAGAATGAGGTGGCATCACATGAGTAGTTTAGGAAGCAAGGGTTGTTCCTTAGCTTGTAGGTTGGACACACCAAATAGTTTCTCTAGTATGTTCATATCTTCGTTCATGAAACAAACAAATCGGATTGAGCAACTAACCCTTACTTCGTGGGTAAGAAAGGAAAAAGATATCACAGATGCACATGTTTTCCATTAGGTGGCACGATATGGTTGGATTTGCTAGCCAACCCATACGTTTAGATTTTCACCTATAAGCCCCTTGACGCCACCCAAGCCCATGTATGGGCTTAGTCAGGCGGGGCCCGTTGTCCTTAGTCGTGACACGCGTGCTACCGCGCGAGTGATTTTCTTTTGCACAAAGTATTAATCTATGATACTGGGATTGTGGGAAGGTTGTTATTTATTTTTAAAATTTAATGAAGGAACTGATGCATTGATGTGGTGATCCGCAGTGGCACCACATCCACATAAAACTGGCCGGCTCCACAGCTGTGTGGTTGTGGTGCATCCACGAAATACAATGTCACTTGGTTCATACTGACTAAAAACCTCTCCCGGTGGAGAGAACAATGACCCCAGTGCTTGACCCAAGTTTTAGAGCTTTGAAACTCACACAACACAGCCCTAGTGGGACAACATAAGACCAACCAAAGAAGTAGATCTTGCCGCTCTGCCTTGCCCGCAACCCCTTTTGCCACTTTGTACTTCTTGCACGATCCATTGGTGCCGGCACATGTGGATGGGGAAGATGAAAATTAGAGTTGGAGGAGTTTTGAGGATAGGCTGTTTTGCTGCGTCTATTGGTGTCAGAGGAGTATCCTAAAAGAATTGGAGCATGGGATACTCCAATGTGTTGTTGTGCGGAAGTCAAGAGAACCATCATTGCTTTATAGCATCTCATTATCTCAGTAAGAATTCGTGGGAATTGAGATGCTTTGGAATCGACGAACACTTGTGTCTTTGTTTTTGTTGTCTAATGTTTTTGACATATTTTCAAGCAACTTTAGATTCTTACGCTATCGCGCTATTTGTTGACACTAATTTTCTTATCGATTGATTACCTGTAATAGGTAAATTGGTGATCTCTAGATACTATATATTTAAGTCTTTTGTGCAAAAGGGCAGCATTGATTCGTTATAAATGAAGACTGACTTAACTGCAATTTTTAATGTACACTGACTTCGTTCCTAAAGAGCAAAAGCGAACTGGTAGAGAAGTTAAGACATCAGAATCTGATTTCTTCAATTTGAGATCGAGTCTTCCAAAAATCTAGTACAAGGATATGATGCTTTGCTTTATGAGAAGGCAATTACATTTATCACATCTTTTGAAGAAGCCTATGCCTTCCCTTTCTAGGTCGTTTCCAAATGAAGGACCTGAGTGCAAGTAACTAGAATTGTATCTCTTGAGACAATAATGTTGTACTTTTTAACTTCAGAGATTTAAATGTGTGCTTGAAGTTTCTTCATATGGTGATACTTCAACTGAAATTCACCTGCTAGACAGATTATGAACTCATAACTGCGATATTTGTTTTTTTCCTTCATATCAACTTGAACAAGTTTTTGCTTCAAGACCTTAGTACAGAAGGTTATTTTGCAGTGTGAGCAATAATAAGAAACAAAAGGAACATCTATTCTATCAGCTATTAGCTAATTTCATATTCAATCAACATCTGTGAAAGCACAAGATACGCTCTCTATGTTGCTAATCCTAGCTATATGGTCCAGAATCTTGAGAAAGCTCACAAAGTTTGATGAATTATTTTTGCTCTGTGTAGATCACGGTTGTATGACCTATCAGTTGCTCCGTAAATGTCGTGTTTCAGCTTTATAAAAGTTTTTGTTACCTATGGAAAAAAATAAAATCGATTCATGAAGTATTTTATGATGCAGAGCTCATGGACGAAACAAGTTGCAGAGGTCAACAGCCTTCAAGCAGCCTCACCTGGAGAACAAACAGATGAATGTCCAGACAGTACTTGTGGCCAAGTAATTCGTCCCAATAGCAAAGCTTCTGGGGGTAAATATGTGCCTGTCACTAAAAATAGAAAGTGCCAGGAAAAAGAAGAAAACTTCAGTATGTCCAGCTGTTACGAGATTTATGCGTTCGTATATTTTCTCATTTTCATTGTTCTTTTAACACTGAGATATTTACATTTCTTGTTTTCCTCAGATGCTATTCCAAGGGGAAAAGGCTTGGTGATAAAGGAACCTAGTAATGAAGAGTTACATCGGAAAATATCAACTGAGGCTCCGGTCAAACTCATTGACATTAATGAAAAAACTATTTCTCAGTTTGACTCAAATACATGCACCAATAAATTAGAGCTCGGAAACTTAAACCCCAAAGGAGAGAGTCCATCTACCATGTCTGACACTGTCAACTCGTCTGGCCTTCGGACAGAGAATGGAGAATTTAAGGCTCCAATGTCTCTTTCCAAAGCATTGGAGATGAAGGATAAAGTCATCACCAGTTCCAGACAACCTCCAGTAGTTGGGTCTAGTTCAAAGAGGAAAGAAGACTGCAATGTTGTAATGAATTCAGATCTTTCAGCCTTTTCGAGGTACAAATTGATGAAGTAGTCGGACTGTGACAGCGCGTGATTTCTGCTTATTGATTTACTCTTTATATATTTACGACTCTGATATAGTGCGTGTTTGGCAACCCGGATTTTAATCTGTTTTGATTAAAATCGGTCATTTTAATCCAATTCCGTTTGTTATGACACACAATTTTAACCTAAAAATCTGCAGATTAAAATATTCTCAGTGCACTTGTAGAATCTCCAAAATTTGGGATTATGCGGCTGAAAATCTCAGAAAAAATAATTTTAATGTGTTTTTAACATTAGCATGATCGTTGTTCATTAATTAGTAGGTGTATTGAAGTAAATGACTATATATCTCTTTATATTTTGTCAAATGGATCAAATTAATTATCTAAAATATCAGCTCATTCCAAACAAATTTGGATTTTCAGTTCAGCTGGATTTTTACCCAGGTTTTATTCAGCCGATTTTTCAGATTTTCAGCTGATACCAAACACGGCCTATTCTTCTCCAATCGAATCTCCGATGTGATGTTTTCACATGTGCCATATTCTACTATTGCGATGATGTTTTCTTGATGTCTTCATACTGCTGGTATTGCCTACTTACTGAACCTGATATCAATGTGTTCTGTTGCGGCAGGTACAATACAGCCTCAAATGCTTTTAAAACTCCTAATGAGAACACTGGAAGTGGTTCTCAACCAGATCAGAGCCTTGATGGGGCAAAGAAAGAGCTACGATACAGTAGTGTACCTCCCCAACAATCCTCAAATAGGGTTAGTAACACTAACATAGATATGGGCTCCACAACAAACAATGACTTTGCAGACCTAGTAGATGTTAAAGATCAGTCCAAAGCAATGCCAACAGCTAATGGTTTGAAAAATGACCTAACTTGTGCTCCTCAGCATGGCATATTACCCAAAGTTGACGATAGGTCCACCACCAAAGCAGTTTCAGCTCCCTCTAGAGGCTCATGTCAGGAGCCCTCGCCATCACAGCATCAAAAGTTATCATCTACAGTTGCAAATGATCTACTTTATGATGGGTCATCAAGTGGGTTAAATAATCTTACCAATGACAATGTCGCAAGTTACAGTCTGAACAAAAGTGGCTCAGGTAGTAACCATGGTAGCAATCATGGTAGCAATGGACATAATGGGAGCAGTACTGGTGATAATGCAGGGGAGTTGACTGTTAAAACTGGTAATGCTGAAGCTGGAGAAAACAGGAGCGGCAATGCAGGCGGAAGTGGCGGCGGAAATGATACGGATCAAGAGAAGCTTGAACATAGAGAAGCTGCACCTAACAAGTTCTGTCAGAAGAGAAAAGAGCGATGCTTCCAAAAGAAGGTAACTCATAATGCTATTATTCTGCTGACCTCTTGCTAGCTAAGTTTGAGAAGTGCATTTGTTTTTTGTTTTCTTGCATTTGTTCATTTTATCATGTTCATATCCTCCTTTTGAGATATCTGTATGTTTCTTGAGTGTTTTTTCTATACATGTGAAATTGCATTTGTATGTATAGTAATTATTTTGAGATATCCTTCATTGATCGGTGCTACAGATTATGAAGCAACTAGGAAGCATCTTTCTTTACATTCCTTCAGGAACATCATGTATTAGAGTATTAGTATGATGTCGCATAAATTGATCCCTTAAAACTCAAACTAAATCATTTTGCACAGATTGATCCAATTTGCGTCATTTCAGTTCATATGGAGAGAAACTGTCACTTCCCTGTTTGTAGATATTAACAGGTCATGGTACTTGATCCGATGGTCACTACTTGTTCCGATGGTCACTATGACCTGACATGCTTAATAGTTAATACTCCTAACCATAAAAAGGGCAGATCTCTAGACTTCCCAACTTCTCTCCATATCTTCTATGAGCAGTCCATACTCCATAACCAAAATCCTCTTCCAAATATTTGACAAGAGGGTAAAGGATCGATGGGGTTCCACCTCAAAACCAATTGGCATTGAGAGTAGTACCCCAGGAGACTTTATTAATTCTTCTTGAATGCCCGATATGGGACTTCTCAAAACGCCCCCTCACGTGTGCCATTATTTGGCTTACATGTGGATGTTTTGTCTACGGGCGGCGGTGAGCACGTGGGTTGATAGACCGTTCACATGTGTGAGCCAGTAGCTCTGATACCATGTAAAAGAATCCATGGGGTTCTCCCGCAGATAAACAAAAGATCCACGTGTAGGCTAAAGGATCACACACGTGAGGGGGTGTTGAGAAGTCCCACATCGGACATTTAAGAAAAAGAAGTAATAAGTACTTTTGTAATTGGTTTTGAGGTGGAACCCCATGGAATCTTAACACGGAGTAAACAACCCTTTTTCGTTTCATAGTTTTTACATCTTTGCCTGTTCAACTAAGAAATTCCTTTTAAACACCCTTAAGATCTTGCAAAATCCCCGACTCATGAGTCACTGCTTGACGGAGGAGCATTTTTTCTTTTCATTTTCCTAATGTAGTATTATTATCTAGTGAGATTTCTCTTCTTGCTCTTTCAGTTTGCTTCCTGAAGTAAGTGCAAATCTGGATAACTTCAACTTAGATAGAATGGTAGCAACTCAACACAGTTCCTTGTCTATATCAGTCTTCCAAACTTAGAGCTGTCAGCTAGTTAAACCGTGGCCGTAGCCGGATTGGTTGACCCTTAATTGCCTGTTAAGGTTTGGTTCGGTTACGGTTAGAGCTGTCATTTGGGCCGGTTAACGGTTGAACCTGCCCGGTTTTTAACCGAACCCACGTAACGGAGCCCGAACCCGAACCGCATATTATCGGGCTAGGGCCGGTTAGAGCCTCCGTTCGTCCGAGCAAGAACTGAGCCCGGTTGGTTAACCGATCCGAAACCGAGGCTGTCGTCCGAATGTCCCACTAGCCCGGCCGGTTAACCGAGCCCGAGCCGGAACCGGTATACCGGTTACGGTTACACGGGCCCGGGCCGGTTAGAGGTTTTGAGCTAATGGTCGGGCGGTTAACTGTAATGGAAGCGCCTGAACCCGAGCCCGAACTGAACCGAAACCGGTCGGTTCAAGCAAAATCGAGCCAGGCTCGGTTTCAGTTAACCGAAAGTGCAGCCGGTTAAAAAATTCAGGATCTCCTAACCGGTTATGGGTCGGTAATTTGGAAGTAGATGAATACGTGAGAGTGAGCTGTTTTAGGTCTAGTTTAGTAATGCTGTGGCGGCGTTTTAGAATGCTGATGTGTAGGAAGTATTGTGAGAAAGCTGTTGTGGAAATCTTCGCGTTGTGTTTGGTAAATTCCTTATTTATGCTGCTGCGGGAAAGTAATTTTGACATTTAGTGTCTGGTAATTAGTGTTTTAGAGTTGTGAGAAAGCTGTTGTGGAAATCTACACGTGTTTCCTAAATTCCGTATTTATGCTGCTGCGGGAAATCACTTTTGACATTTTGTGTCTGGAAATTAGTGTTTAAGAGTTGATGTTACTGTCGAAATGACAATATCAAAAAAGTTCTAATAAATAATAATATTAAAATAAATAATTATTGATATTAATTAACGGATATGAATCTCAAATAATACATTTATCAAAAAGCAGGTCTGGAAAGCAACCCCTCCCCTGCTTTTTAAAAGCTGCTGTGGGGAAGCAATTGCTTTCCAGAAAGTAGAAAAAATAAATTTACCAAACATATTAATACTGCTTTTAGATTCGAAAAGCAGCGTTCTTGAAAGCAAAAGCATTACCAAACGGGCTCTTAGCCTCTTTGTGCTTTGTATTCTTGGATTGATTTGTGAGTTCGTAATAAATGTAATTCTTCAACACACTACACACCCACATAACATGCCCTCTAAATGCTATATGCTCTGTGGTAATGCAAAAGCATTACCAAACGGGCTCTAAGCCTCTTTGTGCTTTGTATTCTTGGATTGATTTGTGAGTTCGTAATAAATGTAATTCTTCAAGACACTACACACCCACATAACATGGAGCAATTTTTCAGTGCTCTAAAAGAGCACCACATGGTGCTCTATAGCCAATAAAAGCGCAACATTTAAACAAACTGTCAGTAATTAACACACTCATTGGCGGTAGAGCACCACGTGGTGCTCTTTTGGAGCACTAAAAAATTGCTCCATAACATGCCCTCTAAATGCTATATGCTCTGTGGTTGAGAGTGAGGGTGATGAAGGGTTAATAAACATGAGCGGACTGTGAAATATGACTGAACTGATTACTGATTAATACATGGGGTTGTTTAAATTATGTAGTTTCGTTGCGGATAACCGAATCGGTTAGATAACGGTTTTGTTCAGTTAGGGGCCAGTTACGGTTCCGGCTATGGGCCGGTCCGCTTCAGGTTACGGTTATTACTCGGGCTGGTTACAGGCCAGTTCTGTGGTCCACAATATCTATAACTGGCCCGGACCACTACTCACTCAGTCCCGGGCCGGTTTAGGCCCTTAAGGTCCTGGTTCAGGTTTTGGCCCTGGTGGTTTTTGTGGGCCGGTTCAGCCGTAACTGTTGACAGCTCTATGGACCATACTGGTGCACTCGCCTTGTCCTTACCTGGTTGGTTACAGGAGAATACTCAATTTGTGAGATTGAAAAATCCATTTTTTGCCATTACACCAATACACAGCAGAAAGACAGAATTCGGTTGTCTAGTCCCGCTGGTTGTTGCAGTTTAAAAGGGGGTTTTCATTAGTTCCCTGGATCTCCTTTGTTTCTGAAAATGACCCTTGAACATCCGGCTTAAGCATCGATCTGTTCTCATGTTTTCTTTTGTATTTTCTTCTTCCAGGCCCGTTACCTAAGCAGTAAGCGTCTAGCAGATCAGAGGTCACGTGCTCGAGGGCAGTTTCTGAGACAATCAGATTACGAAATTTCAGGGGGCGCTGCAGATAGTTGATCATCGACCCTACTGTTGAACAATCCTGTCTTTTAATCAGGATGTGTACCATGTATGTATAGAGAGTGAATCACAGATTATCACCTTCTTGTTGTACTTCACTGTAACTTGTTACTTTATATTCAACACTGCCCAGAGAACTTTTTAGTAATTTCTCTCGAAGAACTTCAGAATCAGAGTTCAAAGAGTATTTGCTGCTGGAACTGAGAGCTCAATTTATGATATTGCCCTCTTGTCGTTATTGAAAATTAGATTGGCTCGCGTCGATATCTCTCTTGACTTCGAAATGTATTGGAGAAAGATGTGAGTTGACAAATAGGGCCAAGACTAAAATGTACTTAGAGAGGCTTTGCAGGTTGAAAGATCTGATTATAATAATCACGTAAATTATATAATACTCAGTAGATACAGTATTTAGATTGGCTCGCGTTGACATCTCTCTTGACTTCGAAATGTATTGGAGAAAGATGTGAGTTGACAAATAGGGCCAAGACTAAAATGTACTTAGAGAGGCTTTGCGGGTTGAAAGACCTGATTATAATAATCACATATATTATATTACTCAGTAGATACGGCTAATACGTTTTAAAATTTTCGACAGAAAACCCCCTTGCACCAGCAATTTCAATTTTGACACATAATCTAACTGCAATTTCTTTTTTGCTGACGTCCCGCACCAAAATTTGGACGGTCGTTAGTAGTATTTTTGGTGCGGGATGTCAACAAAAAAGAAACTGCAGTGAGGTTATGTGTCAAGATTGAAACTGCTGGTGCGGGATGTCAGCAAAAAAAGAAACTTCAGTGGGGTTATGTGTCAAAATTAAAACTGCTGGTGCCGGATGTCAGGAAACTGAAACTGCAGGAGGGTTTTCTGTCGAAAATTTTACGTTTTATTAGACACTTCATAGATTTTTATGATACGCGCAGGTATGACAAGTATGTCTTATCAAGACAAGTCTCAAAGTGACATGTGTAGAGATTTGGACAACCATGCTGGTGGCCAAACGATCATTTATTTCATTTTTGGCATCAGTAGCTGAGATGCAGTTTGCTATATAGGCAGGTTGGTTGGTAATAAGCATGTGAAGGGGGTGAATAGAGAACACTGGAGCTCTCTCAACTACCAGTCAGCTGTACATGCTTGATCAGTTGTAGTTGAGTTGGAATAGTTGTTTGGGAAATCAATTGTTATCAACCCTCTATTACTTTGAGGAGATTTTCAGGGCAAAAACAACCACCCTATAGTCGAGACTTGAGAACCAAAATGGAGTCTTCATTTATTGAGTTCCTTTATTCGACTATGTGCCTAAAATAATATTATTAGTCTAGTTTTTTTTGGTCAAATATTATTAGTCTAGTTCATTAAGGTGTAATTTTTTTGATAACTTTGATATGCTTCAATTTCTTCACCCGAGTGCCATCATTTCGCTTTTTTCAAGTGCAACCACTATTGGTTTATTCTTTAATAATTATTTTTAAAAAAAAATCTAAGCGAGGTCTCTTTTTACACACTAATCTTTTTTTCTAAATTACATCAATAGCCGGGTTCGAATCCCAAGACATCATCCAGGGGCTTTAAAGGCTCTAATACTGAGCTAACACTCATTTATAATATTTATGTAACTTGATATATGTCGATTTCTCACATAACCCATACATATAAAAGAGATTTTGTACTAGTAATTACTCCTTCCCAAAACGCCTTCTCTTTCAAATCAAATACCAATATTCACTGGTCACTTTGACCGGGTGATTTTGATAGCAAAATAATGCAATTTTTCGACAATTTTTTCATGGTGTTGTATATTAAAGTTGCTCTATAAGACGGTGAAAAAATTATTAAAATTTACATCATTCTGCTATCAAAATAACCTGATCAAACTGATCCAGATACGAATTAAAAAGTCAAAGTGAGGAGGAAGAGCTGGGACGGATTAATACCTTAGTGCATGTTTGGTATCCCAGGGTTGTGTTTTTAAATTCATTTGGTATGCCTGTTTTTTTGTCTGTTTAAAAACAAAAACATGTTGAAAAACAACTGTTTAAAAAAACAGCAAATGTGGTGTTTTTTTGGTTTTTTTTTGATACTATTGGTGTTTAAAGACATTTCAACTATAATTAGATGCAACAAATATTAAATATATGTCGGTATTGTACGTAAAAAAGATATTCAAGCAAATTAACATTGAAATTTAGTTATGTTGCCAAACGTGTTTTTGATTTTAAACACTGTTTTAAACAGATACCAAACAGTTTTTGATTCTGTTTTTAAACGTGTTTTTTCAGTATATTTTTTTTCCACTGTTTTTCTTGTTTTTAAACGGATACCAAACAAGTCAATTGCAGTAGACCCCTTTACACCTATTTCCTCATAAAAAAAAGTTGACATTTTTTTTTTGAAACAATAGTTGACATTTTTAGGTAAGTGAGAGTGAGTGATCACAACTACCTCACGTTTTGGCTAACCCAACAATTGCAGTAATACTAGTAGTATTTGAAAAGCTACCCAATGTTTCTCTATGGAACTGTGGAAGGAAGGAGAACCAAATCTCTCTCTCTCTCTCTCTTTGGGAAGAGACAAAGAGATCTCTCTCTGGGTCCTCTCCAAAAGCGACACTCACCCTCCAATGGTGGTATGCAAATTCTGACGCTTCTCTCTCTGCCCAAGTATGTTTTGTTTTCTTGAAACCCCCCATTTCTGTTCCTTATGGAGTTTCTGGATTTTGAATTGGGGGTTAGCATCATAAAAATGTGATCTTTATGCTTATTTATAGTTGGTAATAACTGAGTTATAGTAATTAGGAGCAAACAATCAAATGGGTTGTTCTTACTCAAATGATTCACATGCCATAGTTGATGTTTCTTGGGTTTTCAGTTAGTGGCATTTTTTACATTCTTCTGGTTCTGTTTTACTTATGTGATATTCTTTTATATTTCTGGGTTCACTTTTATGGTTGTTGATGGAAAAGCATATATAGTTTCATCCTAACAAAAGGGAGTGAAGAGATATGGAGGTATGGATTGTGTGGTCTCATTTCCCTCTGATTTACATCAATGGGTGTCGTAATTTTGTCTCTAAAGAATCCACCATTGAAGTACTTGAACGCGTATATCTAATGTAATCCACTTGGTTTTGCGAAAATTGGGACTTCTTGTGAATTCATGGTGTTGATGAGTTGATTTTTCTTGGGAATTGAAGAAAGGTTCATAGAGGATTAACAATCAAGTGTGGTAATATCAGGTTGCGAGATGAATTGTTTTCTGTGTTATATCTACATTCCACTGAGTGGCGGACGCATGATTTAAATCAAGTAGGAGTCGACCTTTGATATAATTAATTATTTAGTGATTTTTGTAGGTTCTTTTTCCTACAGCATTCACTATTGTCTTAGGATAATGTTATCGTAATAATTTCACCGTATCTTAGGAAATCACAAGTACTGTGATTGATTGTGTATCAATCAAGAGATTGCTGGGACTAACCACGGTCTCTTTCTCCACTACATTTTAAAGATATGAAGTGTTATTGTTATTCCGTTTGTGAAAAGATATGAAGTGTTATTTTCTTCTTTGTTCTTCAAGTCCTCATTGATAGCATTATGCAACTTGTGCCAAATACAATGCAGGTCTGAAGATGCCTATTTCTGTCTTGGAACTGCTAAAGCAAACAAACTTCAAGAAGCTTAAAACTGCCATTTTCTTCTCTCCAGAGGCATAAACCGCATTTAGTTCAATCTTGAGAAAGTGAAACGATTGACAGGAACATTCATTCCTGATATATATTATGGAGGTTAAAGAGGCAGAGAAAATACCTATAGCTAAACCAGTTCCATCAAGGCCTTCTTGCTCTAATTTTACGTCCTTTTCTGAGCTCCTTGCCGGTGCCATCGATTCCCCACCTCCTAGTGCATCTGCTGAAACTGCATTTGGTGCCATTAGACCAAAGACTGTGAGGTTAAAGCCAGCCTCTGACAGTTCTCCAGTTGGTATGATTCCTCCACAGGTACCCTCTCTCTCTCTCTCTCTCTCTCTCTCTCTCTCTCTCTCTCTCTCTCTCTCTCTCTCGTAGCTGATGCATATAATCTTTTTGGTTTTAGGCTGGAGCGGCCGTTAGCCATCCATCTGATAAGTCCACTGTGATATACAAACCCATGGCAAAGGTGGTATCAAAGAAAACCATGTCTGTGTTAGCTAATCTGGTTAGTATCTGTCTCTACAGTGTAATCACTACCATCTATTAGATTATAGTAAACACAAAGCTATTGCGAGCCAGTTTGGGAATGCTTCTCCTGCCATCACAACTGCATTCTGGGAGCAGAAGCAATTTTAGTGCGTTTGGTAAAATTATTGTTTTTGACTTTTCAGATCTGTTGTCTCACAGCAGGGGATGCTTTAACCTGATTTTGTTTGATTTATCTTCAACCAATTTTAACCTTATAAATTTTTAAAAAAGCGATATTTATCTTTACGGAACTGATGCATGTCACATCTTTGTTGTTTACTCTCTCACAGCAGGTTCACGGTTAATTTTGCCAAATATGAAATTACTATATCGATATTTTGCCATAATTTTCACGTAATATTTACTCCCAAACAACATTTTATCTAGAATTCACAACAACTTTTCCCCGTTGATTGTCACACAGCTGCTTCTAGCACCACCGCACCATTCCCAAACTAGACCCGTGTTTTGAAATAATTCGTTATTTTATCATATCCTCAGGGAAACTCAAGCATCAGTCTCCAACAAGCTCCGGTTGGGGTTGAGGCGAATGAGGAACTTGTAAACCAGTTTATGTATCCTTTCAACCATCACGGCAATTTGCAATCAGAAAGAGAGAAGGGGACAGAGACCTCGAGAAGAGGAAACAAGAACACGGAAGATAATGATGATGATGATGATGATCAGAAGTCAATCTTCCCACAAGCTAGTATCGCGGACCGGCCTTCATATGATGGATATAATTGGAGGAAATACGGACAGAAGCAGGTCAAAGGAAGCGAGTACCCGAGGAGTTATTACAAGTGCACACATCCAAACTGCCCGGTGAAAAAGAAGGTTGAGAGACTGTTAGACGGGGAGATAGCTGAAATTGTTTACAAGGGAGAACACAATCATCTGAAGCCTCAGCCTCAGCCACCCAAGCATGGAGGAGGTCACGGGGAGGAATTTGCCTCTGATCATGGGACTGGTCAAAATGAAGTTGGATTTTCTAGTCAATCAGCATATGGGGGAAAAGCTTTGCTATCTGGCGAGCTGGTTTTTTCTGGAGACGTTGACGCTCTTGTAGGAGCTCCTGAAAACTATTGTGGTCTTATTGGGGATCACGAGGAAGTAAATAAGGTGCTGGTGGTAGAGGATGATAAACCGAAAAGGAAGAGAAGGTATAATGATTACTAGTATTCAGCAAATTCAGTAGCGCTATTTACTTTAGTGGGTTTGGATTAGATAAAATCGGGAGGAAATCAATAATCAAGGATCTCAAATAATCTGAGAAAGTGGGTCAAACCTCTCCCAAAAGTCTGGAATTCCGTGAAGAAAATGAGGATTCCATATTTTTTTAGGATTCCGGATTTTTGGGAGGATTCTGGATCTTTTGAGGGGGAGTTCCGGATTTTTCACCGGAATTCCGGATTTTTTGAGGGGGAATTCCGTTTTTTTTGGGGAAGGAAGTCCTTACTATTTTGGGGGATTCCGGATTGTATTAAAAAAAATGTGAACTTGAAAAAATAAAACACCAATAATCTTATTTGATCTACCCTATCCAAACACCCCTGATTAAAATAAAATGAGCTTTTCAGCTCAACCGCTCACTTACTTAAGCTCATCCAAACAGCCCGTTTGTCTTCATATTTCATTTAATATATTTAACTTTTGAGAGGAGAGGTCTCTATTGAATACTGATACATGTATTTTTTTTTTTTTTTTCGGAAAGGAAACATGAGAAAGAATCAGGGGTATGTGCGGAAGCAGCATTGCAAGAGCCACGTGCTGCAGTGCAGAACGTAGCAGATACCGAGATAACAGGTGATGGCTTTCGCTGGAGAAAATATGGGCAGAAAGTTGTCAAAGGAAATCCATATCCAAGGTTAGTTTCACACGCTTTGTACTTCCTTCCTGGATCTCATCGCGAACTGTTATTTTTTATATATATTTTTTGTAGGCGAAGAATCAAGTTAATTATGGAACTGCATATCTTATGAATACATGCAGCAATTTTTTTTGCAACATCTCCATTCTCCAATGCCATGATCCAACAGATAAACATTACTAAAACATAGTAAAACAGTGATAATAAATGTGCATTAGGTCTTAGATGTTGTACATTTGGTGCAAATACCGTAATAGCTTGTGCGTCAAATAAGGCAGTGGGCATGCGTTGGAACTTGTTAACTTGTGCCGAAGTAAACATATCCGAATTCAAGCAGCTTGTCTCCAAACACCGCTCTCAGCACCAATCTACTGTCACATTTAACCTTACAGTTCTGTGAATATGTAAAGTTTTAGCAAAGCCGTTGTGCATAGTCGTGAGATTGGTAAGTGAGACTCAAAACTCCCCCAAAAGCACTGTTTCTGGTATGGGATAACTTGCAAGGTACACACAAGTAACATATACGAGTCCAATTCCTGAGATATCATAACTCTGATATTAGTTGTTCATTATTGGAATTCGAGTGTATTAAGTAAGTTCTTCCACCTATACTCCTATAGGGCTTCTAGCCGCTTGGTTGAGACATGAGGATGCAGAGGCAACCACCGTTGATACCTAGGCAAACTAACTACTGTACTAAGTTTTCTTTTTGGGTACTATTGTAGTACTAAATTCTGGCATTAGCTTTAAGAGGTTTGGTTCGGTTTTAGCCGCAGAAACCCAAACCTAAAGCGAACCGTATATTCTCGTTTTTCCGATTCTGTTAAAACGGGGGCTAGCCAATACATATTATCATTACTTAAATTAAGACACCTAACCTTAAAAAAGGTAAAAAAAAAAATAACAATATAAAGAGTAAAGTAATGACTCAATCAAATCTATCACCATTTGCTTGATTTTCTAATCATCTTTAACCCATAGCCTAGTGCCTGCCCAATGGAGAGGCAGGAGAAGGCAGCTGCTATAGGACCCTGGCCTGGCGAGGCCATATGTTGTACTAGGAGTAATAGTTAAGGTTAATTTTATATTTGATGTGAAGTTAGCACAATGTTAAAGTTATTTAAGTGGTATTCATTAATTTTGCCACAGAAGTGATTTAGATACAATGCTCTGAATTCTCGGAACATTTTTTTTTATTATTTTCATATTATTATTATTATTATTATTATTATTATTATTATTATTATTATTATCCACTACTCAGATCCAAAAAAATAAGTTTTCTTTCATTTAGGGCCTGAAACTTTTATTTTGCTCTAGGCCCCGAGACGTCTAGGGCCCGCCTGCCAAAACCCAAGCAAGCCAGAGCTAAAGGAATATGAAGTAATCCTCAATCTTTTATACAAAAAGAACAAGTATTTCATGTTTTGGTTAAACGGTTCGGTTCTGTTTTATAGGCTTGGACAAACGTCAAACCTAAACCTTACGGTTTTGGGACTTTTTCAAACCTAGACCGGACCGTTTATCGCGGTGCCGCTTGCAGTTTCTCCGGTTTGAACTTGGCATACCTAGTTTGCATTTTGCCAAGGGCATTAGATATGCATGTGTTTATGGCTTTATGCAAACTCTTTGAGCTTTCTGACCAAGGCACTTTTCACCGGTCATGCAGAAGCTACTACAAGTGCACGAACCTAAATTGCAACGTTCGCAAACACGTTGAAAGAGCTTCGGATGATCCAACAGCATTTCTAACGACGTACGAGGGGAAACATAACCATGCAATGCCGGGGAAGAATGCGAATCCTTCAGAACCAGATTCACATCCTGCAACTTCAAAAAACAGACCATGATGACTTGTAAAGAGAGAGCTCAAGCATGCACTAGTAGAAGATAAATTTAATAACTCTCACAACTGTAGTGAACTACTACCTCTGTTTCGCCTGACACTTCCCCGTTGACTTTTTTCACCCGTAATCATGTTATTTTGATCCGGTTATTTGGATAGCTAAACGATGCAACTGTTTGGTAATTTTTTCATGGTTCAAGAATTACCAAATTCTTGCATCGTTTTGCTAATCAAATCACTGGGTCAAAGTGATCTGGCGAGTAGTGGGAAAATGTCAACTACGAAGTTTTAGGCGAAACAGCGGTGATGGTACCCCTCGCAATCATCTCATTGTAACTGAAGGTCCTTAACTATGAATGATAGCTTATTTAATGTTTTGTTTTGTTTTGTTTGCTTCAATATTGCCTTTGTTCTTAGCTGATGCACCTACGGTTTTTTCCCCCATCTTTGCTCTGCAGTTAAATTTCGGTTTCCATATTTTTCTATGCCTGCATCCACTGGTATACTACAACTCTAGCACTCCCTTCATCGACTTTTCATGCATTTTGTCGTTTCGATGACAGTCAAATCACATTCTTAAACTGCGTGAAATGTGAAGCAGTGCAGTCTTTTAGGATGGTCCATGTGGACTTTTCAAGCAGTTTGTCAAATCATGTCCTCATCTGGAGGGCGTATGAGCATTCGCCCGAGAATTTTCTTACGTTTTGGTCATTTGAAAAGGATTGCAGAACTGATTTTTTTTGGGATTTTGATCTTTTTTCTCTTATATTTTCTAGGAGTAAGACTTTGTGATCATTCTCTTGCAGAACTTTCCTCATCAAATTTCTGAGCATGATGTTTATGATCTCCACATCTTTCTAATAGTAGAACACTACTAGTACTCTTTAATAAAATAATATGTTCAATAATATCCTTTATATGTATATATATTAGCTGAAATAATTTTTTTTTTTTAGGGAAAGCTGAAATAATAATCGATTATGATAACATGATGATGATGGTGTATAATAGACTTATTAATGATGTTTCATTATTGAATTTTATGGTTGGTCACAGTACAATGAACTTGTTATAGAAGACTATTACAATGAAGATTATTTCCCATGATATGCATATACATTTCATGAAACAGATGTTGAATATCTTGAGTCCCACAAACCCTAGCTACTGGATTTGTGTCTAGTTGACTGACACTCTTTCTTCAGCAATGCATTCTTACTAGAAGAAAGGGAATTGTCTCCATTCTGATTTTGACTTCTTCATTGCAATAATGGCTAAATATTTGCCTTGCTGTAATATATGAGAATAATGGGCATGGTTAAGTTGTCTAACTTCTTTCAAGTAAAGTGGCCAATGGATGGGGACACAACTTGTACCCTCTAGAATCTAGATCACCTAAAACATCTGCGAAAGACATATTCAAAAATTCACAGAGAATGAAAAAGCTATCTGAAAATAAATATTGCTCCTGCTACCGCAAAACTTGTACAAGAGAAACTCAACCTGTACCTTGTCTGACCCATTTGTGTAAAGAAAAGACCGGAAATTCAAATTCACAATGAGTGAAAAAAATCTGAAAATTCAGCATAATTTAGACATTATTGTGCCAAAACATACTTTCAGTCAAACTCCGCAACACACAGAATATATGCATGCATGATTCAAGCATGCATTATTAGAAACAAAATATCATCATGGACTCTATTATGAAGTGAATAATAGAATTGGAATGGATAGAATCTAGATCAACTAAACGTTCGGGAGGGATTTCCCTCCCACTCGTTATCCTTGCTCTGGCGCTTTCAGCCCAAATTCGTTTATAAATTTCCCTTCTAACGTTTGTATTTTCTCAAGAATTGACCTCTTTACTAAGTTATCAAGCTTACTTGAAACTAAGTCCTTGCTTTCTTTGCCTAATTTTAGGTGACTTTTAACCTTTTCTTAGGTGATTAAAAAAAATCTATTTAGTTCATTTTTCGTTGAATCTTTTTTAGATAATTTATTTGCCTTTTTTTAAGACTAAAAAGGAGAAATAAGGAGGTTATTTTTAACTTCAACTTTTGTTACTTTTTACTCCTAAAATCTCCGTTTTAGGAGATAAAATAAGAGCAAAGTAAGCAGCATTTTTTTCTAAAACTAAAACTAAAACTTTCTAGAAAAATTAGTAGTAGCAAAGTAAGCAACTTGTTTTACCTTTTTTTAAAAAAAAGGTAAAAAGTCACGTAAACTAAAATTTCAACTAATAGGCCTAACCAAACTCTTCACTGAGGTTATTCGTTGTCTCATTTTTATGTCAAGTTCTCATTGCAAACGTTCCGTCTAGGTTGAACTTCCACTACATTTATCAGTATATGAGGTTTTTTTTAGTTTTTTTTTTTTTATGAATAAATGAGGTTTTTTAGTCGTCTTAATTATTTCCACAACATTGAAATTAAATAATTATTTACTCCCCGCATTCTCAGATATCAGTCTGTCCCAGCTATTTCTCTCCGATTAAACCTTTATCTGTTATTTTGAGCCTGTGATTTGATTCCCATTTCCCGCATTCGCGCCCTTTCCAATTGAATTAAGTTAGTACCCTTTGAAAATTGAATTCATTCGAAAGAGCGCAGTGAAAAGCTTTGGAGCAACAACAATGACAGATCTCTGCAAATCCTCCTCCATGATCTTCTTCTCCGATCAGCTTCTCTGCTACGCCGATATACTCCCTCCTTCTGAGGTACCTACCTACACACCAATCTCTCTCTCTCTCTCTCTCTCTCTTTAACCGAATCGATTTTTCTTCTTCTGCGAAGGTCCGAGCACGAATCGAAGTGGCGGTTCTCAATCTCCTCAAAGCTCTCAACTCTCCGACCCCGGCCATCTCAGATCTATCTCTGGTCCGTCCCATTTTCGCTCTCAGTTATAAACCCTAGCTTTACGAATCTATCGATTTAGGGTTTCTAGGGTTTCAGATCAACAGGAAATCGAGCAATAGCCGAGTGAGTAAAGGATTGCTGAGCGATATCTCGTGGATCTTCCTCTCTCACTCGTCTTCTTCGAGGTCATTGTCCAGAGAAAACACCTCCAAAGCCTTTGTCAGAGGTGAGTTGAAAATTTCAATTTCTGATTAGGGTTTCTTCTGATTCCACAGAAACCATGTGTTTTGGTGTATCGAAATCGTTGATTTGAGTTGTGCTATATGAAATTGATTTTTTTTTTTTTTTTTTTTTTTTTTTTTTTTTGAGAAGAATGAATTTGAAGATTTTGATATTTTGTCTTGTGGGATTGTTGTGTGTAGTGTGGAAGGTGATGGAGATGTGTTACCAGGTTCTGGTTCAGGAGAAGAGGGTGACCCAGAGAGAGCTGTTCTACAAGTTGCTTTGTGATTCACCAGACTATTTCACTTCTCAATTACAGGTTAACAGAACTATTCAAGGTCAGATATTAGAAATGCACCCAATTTTGTACTCTTTCCTGAGCTGTATAGTGTCTGAAATTATGTTAGAAATGCTCTAAAATTTGTCGGAGTATTTGATATTATAGGAACACTTATTTGTTAAAGCCTATTTGTGTATAGATGTGGTAGCATTGCTTCGCTGCAGCCGTTTCAGTCTTGGGATCATGGCGTCTAGTAGAGGAGCCGTTGTTGGTCGTCTCTTGGTACAGGTAAATGTCTAGGTTATAGCCTTATCGGCCATCGTCTAATGAAGCAGAATGGTATTGAACACTGGGTTTGTCAACACTACTTAACCTCCTGATTTTGTACCAAGACGCTCAGATTCAGGTTCTCAGAGTCAACCCATGGAGATGAGATTTGTGATCCTGCACATGCAGTGGCTAGGAATTCAGTAAAATCATAGATGTCCAGGCCCAACAAAATTCTGAATGGTCTCTTGTTTAGTGATGAAAACATTCGATAACAGTTATGTTTTGTGATTTTACTTGAGATCCAAATGATTTTCTCCATAGGTATGCCTATTTATGGACTGGAATATAAGTGAATGTGTGTTTTTTGAAGAGTAAAACCATTTGGATGTTTACCTTGTACCCTATTTTGGACTCTCACCTCGAGTTCATCTTCGAGACAATAACCACTTTTTCTTCCTCATTGTAATTCAGGAGCCAAACCAAGAGGTGGTGGACTGCTCTAATTGTGGATCTTCCGGCTATGCCATTTCTGGGGACTTGAATCTGTTACAGAATCTAGTCATGAAAACTGACGCTCGGTACATCATTGTAGTTGAAAAGGTAATCTGCCATTTTCGAATTCCTTGCAAACGATTAGCATAGTTTCATGGGAGTGATTGATAGTAGCGAATTCTCAGTTGATAACCTTGTACTCTTTTAGCATGCCATATTCCAACGCCTAGCTGAGGATCGCATATACAATCAAATCCCAAGCATACTAATCACAGCTAAAGGATACCCGGATATTGCCACAAGGTGCCATTTTAGCCGAATTCTTTGGTTCTCAATAATTCATTGAGCAATGGAAAGTGATGAAACCCCATGTCAAATAGGTATCTACTTCATCGAATGAGCAAAATGTTCCCTGATCTGCCTATATTTGGGCTTGTTGACTGGTATGGATCGTCTTCGCCTTTTGGCTGCATTTAGATGTATGTATGGCAAACTTTTTTCTGTTCCTCACCTTTTGTTTTGAATTTGTAGGAATCCAGCAGGATTGGCTATACTATGTACCTTCAAGTACGGGAGCATAGGAATGGGCCTTGAGGCATACAGATATGGTGATCTCTTCTATCAAAATACCAAAGTTTTCTCGTTGTTGCTTTCCCTGGCGGGGATGTCGATTTCATTTCAGAATCTGACAATTCCTTTGGAATCTAGCTTGCAACGTGAAGTGGCTTGGCGTGCGGAACGATGACCTAGAACTTATACCTGAGCAATCTTTCATCCCACTGAAACCACGTGATCTACAGGTCGCCAAAAGCTTGGAATCCTCAGAAATCGTACAGGTATCTAGGTGTCTCCATTTTCGCCTTTTTTTAAACTGGAAATTTGAGGTCGGATTATCTAGTTTTGTCTGGTGTTTGACAGGAAAACTACAAGCAAGAGTTGGCAGCAATGACGCAGAGTGGGAAGAGAGCAGAGATTGAAGCACTGTATTTCCACGGTTACAGTTTCTTGGGGAAGTATTTGGCAAAGAAGATTGTGCAAGCTAACTATATATAGACTCAAGAATTTGCAAGGAAACTATAGTACTATAGTTAATGAATTTTATAGATGCTTCTTAATAGTAAAACATAGTAATAGGACATGTTCTATAGTTTCTGGCAATTAATTGTACATCTTTGTACGTTCAAAATTGATGGTGTCTGGAAAAGTCAGGTTGCAAATGAAGTACTACCTCCGTTCCTCTCTTTCTCTCCGGTTTGACTTTTACCACTATTCATTGGGTCACTTTGACCCGGTGATTTGGTGTTGTGGAGTAAATTATGAAAAATTACAAAACAACGGCATTATTTTGATTATCCAAATCACGGGGTCAAAGTGATCCAATTTCGGATAAAAAAAGTCAAAGCGGGGAGAAATAGAGGGAAGAGAGAAAGTATTTGACGGAGGGACGATGTAAATTGAAAGGGAACCAAGATGGTCACATGGACATTCAACTCACATTATTAAAGGGAAAATACATAAATGTAATGTCAAACAAATATCCTTTTGGAGTATACATGTAACTAAATCGAAAAATCTTCAAATGTGTACGCTGTCCAATTTGGACCATGTCCCCAGTGTAATTAGGTCAGATTATGTGCACCAACTTTCTGCACCACGGTTCGGTGCCAAGAACTGATTCTTGGTTCAGCATTTCCTTTAAATTCATCTGGTTCACGTCGGGTGAGGTTTTTACCGTCAGTAATCTACTGAATGTTAGACAAATGATGTTAGGGAACCGTTCCTATCCTTTGATTGCGGCCAACCAATAACATACACTTTCAGGCCTACTCTACCCAGCTAAGGTCTATACAATGACTTATATAGTCAGAAAATACAGCAGTTACTAGCAATTATTTTGGTGCATAATTGTCCATAATCAACTCTAATTGCTCCGTCTGACTGTTGGCCATGAACCGATGGCCACCAGAATCTGGGACAAAGTTGGTGCACCAAGCAGCGAGCAGAATTGACCGCCATGCACGACTGTGAACCGGACAGCGAACGACGATGCACAACCAACGTCTAGCATGATTAGTCCCAAACGTCTTTCGAGGAAATCACACAACCAAGGCACCGAGCTAATGTCAGTCCAAGGCACCAAACCAAGGCCTATAACAACGTTATCTATCGTCCGTCACGTCGTCCAACTTCGTTCGCGTGCGCACCAAACCAACGTGCCAATTTAGTGCACCACCTCTGTCTACAAATACCAAGGGCGTGACAAACTTCTCATACTACCTGAGCTCGACGCCCTTTATCGAGGCCAACCAGAAATGGTCCGCTTTGTCATCATCGCCAATGATGTCTGCCCACTTTTTTTCTTTGTTGCGAGGATGCCATACCACTAATAGTGTTAAACGATCCAAGTGTTGTGTTTCAGAATCATATCTTAGTTCATAATCTTTATTACCCCCGCGACAAAACGGGTTATCACTTTGATCCCTCTCTTTCTCACCAAATTGACTTTTACCACTATGCAATGATGCAATATTTTTTTATAATATTTTCATTGTGTTATAGAGCAAAGTTGCTCTATAACACAAGTGAAAAAGTCATCAAAAAATTGCATCGTTTTGCCTTCCAAATCACTCGGTCAAACGAGTCAAAATGTCAGAATGGGAAGAAGAGACAGAACATAGTGGTATTTTACTCGGCTGCAAATGCAAAAAGTAACTGTTTAAACCAAGATTTTCAGGATCGTGATTCTAGGTAAGATCGGAGAGTGCCCTACAGGATCGAGGATCGTAGGATCGGATCGGATCGGATGATCCTACCAAATTGTATATATATATATATTTTAGAATTTTCGACAGAAAACCGCTTTGCAGTTTCAGTTTCCTGACATTCCGCACCAGTAGTTTCAATTTTATCACATAACCCCATTGCAGTTTCTTTTTTGCTGACAGCCCTCACCAGCAGTTTCAATTTTGACACATAACACCACTGCAGTTTCTCTTTTGCTGACATCCCGTACCAAAATTACTACTAACGACCGTCCAAATTTTGGTGCGGGGTGTCAGCAAAAAAGAAACTGCGGTGGGGTTATGTGTCAAAAGTGAAACTGCTGGTGCGGAATGTCAACAAAAAAAAACTGCTATGGTGTTATGTGTCAAAATTGAAACTGTTGATGCGGGATGTCAGGAAACTGAAATTGCAAGGGGGGTTTCTGTCGAAAACTCTATTTTTATTAATTCTGTGACTACTTATACTACTTTTTTACAAGTTTTTAATGTTATGAAAATGTCAATATACAAGCTCAAGACATAATATACCATACACATCATCACCATAATTAATCTTATCATAAATTCATAATATAAAGCATATGGTGGCTGCCTTGCTGGAGTCCGGCGACCTTGCTGGAGGCCGGCGATGGCGGCTGCGCAGTCATCAAAGTCGCCTGACGCCACTGTTTCTTCGTTGTTCCCTTTTCTTCTCACTTCTTCTCACTTTCTCAGCCGTAAGTAACAACAAATCTTATATAGATTGAGAAATATTTGACCTAGAGTAAGTTATTTTTTTTTGGGTCAATTATTATTAGCATAACAACTGGGCTAAGCCCAAAAATGTATTTATTTCAATTAGCCGACCCAACAGGACGGCCCAAAAGGAAAAAGGGGTGGGATCGGATCGGTGGGATCGTAAGATTCTATCCGATCCTACGATTTTGCTCGTGATCCCACATGATTCCACCAGAAAACGATTTTTCACACGATCCGAATCACAGGCCCCCTCCTGGATAGTACGACAAAGTTAACAATGGTAGTTTTTGGAAAACTAGCCACAAGTAGTCCACCCCACAAAACTAGCCACAAGTAGTCCACCCCACCCCAAGATTTTGGAAAACTACCATTGTTAACTTTGTGGGTGGGGTGGACTACTTGGGGGAGCTGAGTGTAGTTTTCCAAAATCTTGTTGGAACTCCTCAGCTATTGATTCCCTTTTCTCTCACACTCCTCCTCTGACAATACTACTGTTTCTTCTCCTTCCCATTCTCTCTCTCTCTCTGTCTCTCTCAGTACACGTTGTGCTGGGTATAGAGAGCTTCTCTTCTCTCTGTCTCTCTCCGTATATGGGTTGGTTCCTTTGCTCTGGAGGACAATCAAACCAGACTGCGAAAAAGAGGAGCAAGAAGAAGAAGAAACAACACCCTCGTCATGATCCGATCCAACCCACTTCAGGTATTCTTCTTAATGTATGCAATTCGATAAAGGACTGGTTTTTCAGTTACTCTAGTGTCTTTCCTTCTATGGGTTTCACTCCGATTCATAACAATTTCCATGATTTCGTTTTCAAATGGTTCAACTTCATTTCTAGGTTTTCAGAGGAGGAAAAAAAAAAGTGTTCTTTGGGGATTTAGATGTAGAATTACAAATTAGCAATCTTTTTTGTATTTCAACACTAATCTTGCTGAAATAGTTTGCCTTTTACTCTGCAATAATCAAAGACATGTAAAAAAACACTTGCATTCTTGGGGTTTTTAGAATATTTGGTGTTCTTAGAATGACAAAGAAAAAATATGAGATTTTTTTTCTTTTCTTCTGGGACTGTTTTATTGATTTGTAATCTGTTTGACATCCCAATTGGTTGGTTCTTGCATCATTTGCATGTTGGGTTCTCTAATTTTCTTAATAATAGGTTTAGATTCTGGATGAAGATTTCTACCCTATCTTTGGTTCATTTTAAGGATGGTTAAAAACAATTGCTGTGTTGGAAATGGAATGGTCTTAATAGGGGACTGATGTTCCGAATACGTTCTCAAGTTCTATTACACATATACACACGTATACACGGCAAGTATCGATATGAATTTGGTCTTGCCTTTTCAGTTATGATCATTCTATATGCACATTGTGTTGCAAAAGCCAACAATGAGAAACCCGTCAACTCTCTGAGTTGACCGGCTGTGAGGGTTGCAGTAGTTTGTTTTCTTTGGTTGGTGGAACAAGGAGAACATACGGTCCAATTCGTAAACTCCTCCTGTTGCAGATTGGTTTCGCTTCTTCATTGTCTTGAAGTTTGTGTTGCTAGCATGAGATTGTAAGATTGGTTTCATTTCTTCATTCTCTTGAAGTTTGTGTTCGAGACTCCAAAAGCACACCACCCAAGATTGCATATCATTTATTTTGATGTTTTACAGTCACAACCACACACTTGACGAATCATGCATACAAGGAAGTACAATAACGCAATCTAGTCCATCCTAATTTATCCAGCAGGCCCAACTTAGCTTAGAAGCTAGAGATCATCTTTTATGGAGAATAACAAGTAAGACTGTGAGAGCAATCGGTTTCTGTACCTTATGTTTCCAATTTATTATGTTTTCCAGATAAACTGAAGAAAGACCCCTCTTTCAAGGTGAAAGAGTCTTCCAAAGATGGAGGGGCCGGTCATATTGCTGCCCAGACTTTCACTTTTCGTGAATTGGCTGCTGCTGCCAAAAATTTCAGAGGGGACTGTCTTCTTGGAGAAGGGGGCTTTGGCCGAGTTTATAAAGGACGACTAGAAAGTACTAACCAGGTTGGGATAAATTTCGTATTATGCAGTTTTCTTGAGTTTTCTGTGATGTTCTTGTTCTTAAATCTGGATAGTGAAACTGAATACTCACTCTTAAATGGTGTAGATCGTGGCGATAAAGCAACTTGATCGGAACGGATTGCAAGGAAACAGGGAATTCCTTGTAGAAGTACTGATGCTAAGCTTGCTCCATCACCCTAATCTTGTTAACCTAATTGGCTATTGTGCTGATGGAGATCAGAGGCTTCTGGTTTATGAGTATATGTCACTTGGATCTTTGGAGGACCATCTTCATCATGGTAAATAGTAAAACGAAATCCCATACATGTTCATCCAAAATAGTAAATACCACCATTACTGGGCGGGCGATAACTGTTATTTTCTAATTATGCAGACCTGTCACCTGGAAAGAAACTGCTTGATTGGAACACGCGGATGAAGATAGCTGCTGGGGCAGCAAAAGGTTTGGAGTATTTGCACGATAAAGCCAGCCCTCCTGTGATATACCGCGATTTGAAATGTTCAAATATCTTACTCGACGAGGATTATAATCCCAAGCTTTCGGATTTTGGATTGGCTAAACTTGGTCCGGTTGGGGATAACACGCATGTATCGACGAGGGTGATGGGTACTTATGGCTACTGTGCGCCAGAGTATGCAATGACTGGCCAACTCACTCTTAAATCAGATGTTTACAGCTTCGGCGTGGTTCTCCTTGAGGTCATTACTGGAAGGAAAGCTATTGACAATTCAAAGACTGCTGGAGAACACAATCTAGTTGCGTGGGTAAGATTTCAAACATGTCCCCGTCCTTTGACTACTGTGTTAGTTAATTAATTAGTTAGTTAACCTTTTTAGCTCAACTAGTTTCCTCCGAAGCTGTTCTGTTTGGGTTGGCCATCTTCTGCTTGTTTCACGAACCAGCAATTATCAAACGGTAGGTCGTAATTGTAGTAATTAATAGTACTTCTGATGAAAATAGAAGGGACAAACTTGTAACAAGAGCAGATAACATCATCTTTGAGAGCCCACTTGCATAGCAAGCTTAAGAGCAAGTTTGTTATCTCATAAATTTGGTTTTAGGTCCCTAACTTGACTCTGGGTTGGAGCTAGGAAGTGGTGTAGGGAATGGCACTTAAGAAAAATAAGGGTAAATTAAGGGTCAAATTATTAATTTTCATAGTGGCACTAATAAAGAGCTCTAAAAAATACAGTTTTTTTTATTAATATATTTATTTATTGAGTTAGCAAGGGTACAGCATCTGAGGTCACGTGGCATTGATTTGGAAAGTTTCGGTACCTTAGAGCATCTCCAATGGGGTGTTCAAAGTGGTGCTAAGGCTAAAATTATAGCATTTGTGTGCTGTGCTCCAATGGGGTTTTAGAAGTGCCAAGAGTGGAAACGCCAATTCTAATTGTAAATTTAGCATCCAATTAGTGAATTTGGGCATATAAATAGCATTTCATGCTACAATGTGTAAATGTTGTGCATTGCTATAAATAATGCTTTTTCAAATTCCGAACGCTATTTTCACCTATCAACCACTAATTTTATGATAGAATCAGCTACCATTAGCTACCGTATTCATTTATTTTCCTCAATAATTTTTTATGGTAGTTATATGTTACCACTAATTTTTTGTGAACAATATGACATTGAAGGTAAATGCGATGATGTTTCCTGACTATTGTTATTTTGGGAGTACAAATTTAAGTTTGTGTTCATTTGTTGAAAAGTTAGCTAAAAGTTAAAATAAGAACACTTATGTAATTACACCCACTTAATAAAGTAGTTGTAAAACACAATAATTATTTTTAGGAAAATAAACCTCAATAAAGTAGTCGAAATACACAATAATGTCACTTGTATAAATAATTTCCAAGAATCAGGTGAGAGAATCCTGGTTCCATCTTTAGCATAATGCTACAGTTGGTCTCAAATTTGAAACCAGCTTTAGCATAATGCTAAAGTTAGAATCAAGATAGAACCACACTGGATCACCAAATGCTATGCTTTTAGAATTGGGACCATTTGTGCATCCCATTGGAGTTGCTCTAAAATTTTCAGTATTATCCTATACTTGGTCTCATATTTGAGACCAAGTATAGGACGATGCTAAATATAGAAGTCAACCTTGGTTCTATATTTAGCATCGCACTATATCAACCAAGGTTGACAAAATGCCATTATTATATTTTTAATTACGTTATGTAGTGCAATTATTTACATAAATGTCATTATAGTAATTTTCAACAACTTTTTTCATGTGATAGTTTTACTTAATATGAGAGAAAAATAATAGAATATATCAAGTAACACTATCACACTACTTAGAGCATCTCCAATGGCATGCTAAAAATGGTTCTAATTCTAAAATTATAGCATTTTTGTGCTCCAATCGGGTTCTCTCTTGATTCTCTCTTGACTATATCTTTAGCATTATGTTAAAGTTGGTTTCAAATTTAAGACCAACTTTAGCATTGTGCTAAAGATAGAACCAGGATTCTATCCTTTAATTTCTTAAATATTATTTACACAAGTGCCATTATCGTGTATTTCAACTACTTTATCAAGCTATTTACTTAAATATATTTTTTTGTATTTCTGGACTACTTTAATAAGTGGGTGTAAGTACATAAATGTTATTATTATACTTTTTAGCTAATGTTCAACAACTATACGCAGACTTAAATCTGTGGTATTGTTCATAAAAAAGTTGAGAGGTAAATTATAACTAACATAACAAAACTATTGAGGATATATGAATGTGATGGTAGTTGATTGTATCATGAAATGAGTGGTTGAGAGGTGAAAATGGAAGTTAGAATTTGTAATTTGCACATCATTTATACATTGGAGCCTGAAATGGAATAGTTATTCAATACCACCATGATACAGTGAGGTGGTATAACGGATGTGTTGTGTGAAGAATATTTCTATGTGTAACACATGATCGGTGTATAATTTACACATATAATCGATGGATAATTATCGTGATCATATTGTATTGATCATATCAGTACATAGAAATATAATTAATCAGTGATTAACTATCGCAATTCATACAGACCCAATCATACTACTATATGGATATATTGTTAAAATAACACATTCGTTGTGCCACATCACTGTGATCACGGTGGTACTGAACATCTACTCCAGAAATGCTATATATGCTCAAATCTGCTATTCAGATGTTAAATTAAGAATTAGAATTGGCATCTCCATTGAAGATCCTCTAAATCATAGAAAAACAATGAATATCAAAAATAGATCTCGAATCTAGAGTCTTAAAATAATCAACTAAATTTCAGAAAACAAAGAGGGTCGCTATGCTTCACCCTTTTTTCTTCACCCTTTAATTTCACCTCTTATGTGTCAAGATATGATTCTTGGTAACCATTTAGTTTAAGATATTTCTATAATCATATCACTAATTATAAACATCCACCTATGAGGTGAAACTAAAGGGTGAAGAAACGAGGGAGACGTTTAGCATTTTTCAAAAACAAATAATGATTTCACAAAAATTAAAAAGAAAAGAAAACATCATAAAAGTCGTCTCATTCGTCTTCAATTATCATATTGTTTAAGGAAATCAAGTGCTTGAAATTGAAGAATCCTCACTCCCGAAATTCTAGAGTGCGTTTTTACCAACGTTCTATATCCCGAAACTCTAGAGCGCGTTTTACCAACGTTCTATACTTTAACAACAATTAGCTTCAGCCAAGCCCGTCAAACAAAAATTTCAACTAAAATGACCTAACAACCCCTTAATGTGGTAGCCCGTTACCTCATCTCAAGTTCTCATTCCTAACAGTCGGTCAAAGGTTCTAGTCTCATTTATAAGCTCTGTACTTATTGCCACCAAGTTTAGGTTACACAAGAGTCCGATGTAAAATATGTTCATATCTACAATCATATTAAATATGTGATTTACATAAGCGCTTTTATGACACTCTCAAATGAAACTTTTTTAGAATTTGTCACTTTCCCGCTCCCGCTGCAGGTGACTTAGGTTATAATTATAAAAATAATAGTAATGATAAAGTTGGTTGCTCAGAAGTGAAAATGTTAGTTACAATTAAAAATATCATCATTTTTAGCATTTCATAGTACGTGTACATTGGGGCACGAAATGCTTTACATCCCCAATTTCACTATTCATTTGCTAGCATTCGAATGGAGATGCTCTTAGATACTCCATAATTAGGTGGATTGCTATTATTAATTTAGTTTATCAACTTACCCATATAAGGGCATCTCCAACCCTATGGGGGGGGGGGGGGGGGGAACCTAAAAATACGGGTCATGTCCAACGCCATGGGGGGAGGGGTGCTATGGGGATAAATTTTGTCTTGGCTGTGGGATGGTTAGGGGGGATTTCCCCATGGACATCCCCTCCCCCTCCCCCTCCCCCTACATGAATTGCTTAAGTAATTTAATATTGCACATTATTAATTACACTTCGTAATATTATATGATTATATTATGTATTTTTATTAAAATTAATACATTTTATTTTTTATTATTTATAAAAATTAATGATGTATTCACCATTGTCGAAAAGTAAATTTATGAGAAGTATTCGTTATCTTATTTTGTTTTGTTTTTTTTTTGTTATGTTGTCTTATTTTGTTGAAAGTATAATAAATCTTATTTTTTATACAGTCAACAACAGGGCCGGCCCAAGACAATTGGGGCGGCGTAAAGCGGATAGTAAAATTGAGGCTCCAAAAAAATGTTCACATAAAATGGTTTTTTAGGAGAAAAAAAATTAAACTTGCAATACTTATGTTATTCATGTAGATATTATATTGTGTTGATTTTAATTAGTACTCAATAGCCTTGCAACTTTTTATATATTAAAATTAAAAAAAAAAAATCACTTGCGTCATTAAGGAGAGTTGAACTTGTGTCAAGTGTTAAGCAATACTTTAACTTACGGCTGAACCAATGTACAAATATATGTAACTAAACATTAAAATATTATATGTATCTAAATACAATGTGAAGAACATGTATAAGAAATGGACCCATGCCAGCCCGGGGCCTAAAGTGGCCACACCGGCTGCTTGCCCATAGGGCCGGCTCTGGTCAACAATTATTAAATAATTGAAAAACACGATTAAAAAAGTGTCAAAATTATTTTTAATTCATTGAATATATATATAAAATTAATTTGGTTGGGTGGGGGAAAGGAATGGGTTGGAGATGATTAGTAGTTTGGGGGAGGGGGAGGGGGAGGTGGAGGTGAGGGGAGAGGGAAAATGACATGGGTTGAAGATGCCCTAAGAGCTCCAACTTTTGCTTCATTTCATCTGTTACCAAACTCATAAAATTCTGGGTTCTGTCTTTCCCCTCCAGGCTAGACCTTTATTCAAAGACCGAAGGAAATTCTCGCAGATGGCAGACCCAACGCTTCAAGGTCAATATCCGGTGCGAGGGTTGTACCAGGCTCTAGCAGTTGCAGCAATGTGTGTCCAAGAGCAGCCTACGATGCGTCCGGTCATAGCCGACGTCGTAACAGCACTCAGTTACCTGGCCTCCCAGAAATACGACGCCGAATTCCAACCACCCCAAAACTCGCGTTGGACTCCGTGTACGCCTCCTAGAACGAAAAGAGACGGCGACAATAGGAGGCAGAACGGCAGGAGTAGCAATGGATCAGAGACAGAGAGGACCAGACGGTTAAGGTGAGATATATCCTGGTACTAGAATTCAGATGGTTCTGGAAACTGTTGTCGAAGATGATGAGTGAATTCATATTTTTGGGGGGGATCCAAGTGGGATTTTGTGCAAGTCTGCATCTCAGTTGCTCATCTATCCGGATGAGGGCCACTTGTTTTTGTGAGCTAGTTTGTGTGTTGTTTTTCGGCCGTGCATATACTAGCCAGGTGCTAGCCAGGTGCGGCGTCGCACATCGTGTAGTAATATATAGCCAATTTCCTTGTGCCATTTTGTACAGTTATATGTACTTCTGTACTGTTCTTACCTTTGAGGTTGTAACAGTTCATACAACTGAAGCCTATGATAGTATTATTACCCTGTTGTATCTGAATTACTTGTCGTTATTGCGATATCTTTCACTCTTTCTTTGGGGATCTCTCTTTCTCTCTCTATACACACATGCTTATATGAGCGGAATAGACTCGAAAATGCACGATTATTTATCCATAGTGATTTTCACACGACAGCCTCTGCAGTCTGCACAACTGTTTGTCCATAGTGATTTTCACACCACAACTTCTTGCAGGTCTCTCTTTATATACTTACACACAGATGCTTGTATGAGAGGAATGGATTCCAAAATGTACAATTGTTTATCCATAGTGATTTACACACAACAGCTTCTGTTTGACCACAGTAATTTTCACACAACTTCTTGCACGATCACAACATTTCCTACTTCGATCTTACATTAGTGGACAAAGACATGATCTGCCCCAATACTACATAAAAATCGGATCTTGGGAATCGAACGATCACGACTTTTAGAAGTAGGTTCAGAAATTGGCGATATGTCATCCTGTCTGCTGTTACTGAAATGACTCTTGCTCACAAAGTTTGAAGAGCGATTTTCTATACCCGAAACGGGCTATAACATAAATTAACGAAATGAATCAATGTATTTTTACATGAGAAAATATAACTGGAAATTAAAGTTACAATGATGTTGGTACAGTCACCCAAAATTTCAAGGGTATGATTACAAAGCAAAACTAAGGCGGCTATTTACCGGAACATGTACAAGGTTTAAGGAAATCAGCAAAGACCATCTTCTAATAATCTTAGTCCTCTAATCTCCCCCAATCATTTCTCGGTCTCCTGGTTGCTGTTACTTTCAGCTGTTGGAGACGTCCCCTCGCTGCTTAATTTGCTTTGGCTCAGTTCCTCAGTCGGCTTCCCCTGTTACATTCATGTCAGACCATCTTCACATTTGAAATGAGATCATGATCCAGCATTGTATTTGTAGAAATAAAAAAATCTCACCTTGTTCTTGTCACGCCACCCGAGACCAAATGAGAGTAGACCCAACTTCTTGGCGGGCACTGCACTAGGAGATTCTGGGCGTACCGACCTAAAAGACATAAGATCTCATGAGCACATAAAAGACATAAGCTTCTTGGCGGTGGTAATTTAGTTAAACTTGATCAAATCCATCAAGTACCAAATAGGTACACGATCTGAAGTCAAGTAATTTCAGTTATGCAACTATGAATCGTAATCTACAAAACAAATGGCCAATGGTTGGTGTATACCTTAAGTATGACATATCTAACCAAACAACAAATAGACCATCCAAACAACAAAACATTTTGAGCATAAAACTCTCTCACTTGCTTATCCCAAAAGATAAAAGTGGGAATAGTCCATCCCCACTATCCACTTTCTCCATGTGGACCAAGCACTAACATTCAAAACTCTCTCCTCTCCATTCTCCCGTCTTTTTTCCTTCAATTAGGTCTTCAGACGTGCTAAATTTGTTTGATGAAATTCTACGTTACATTTAGTTAATATCAGAGTTTCACAGCCACGCAAATGGAATAGTCATAGCCAGCCACATTGCTTTATGAGTGAAGATTGGGCTGGAAATCGGTATGTGCACATCCCTAAATTGAAACAATATAAACATGTTTGCCGTGCTAAAGGGTTGGGTAGTGCCCAGGGCCACGGATTATGCACTAGTTTTAAAAACCCACCTGTCAAGTGGTACGATCTCAAGTTAAAGTAAGTTATTTTGCGAATTCACCAGCAAGTTATTCAACCTTCACATAAATGACTCTGTGGAGAGGATTGTTTTGGGATGTAGAGAAGACAATTGCAATGAATACTATACCTCAGGCGAAAAAGGGCTGAATAAGAAAGTGTGTTCGAGATTAAAAAAATTCCACTATACCGTGGTGAAGAAACTGCTTTAACTTGGCCTCGTTCATACTGCACTGTAGCTTCCAACATGGTTTCTGCCATTACCGCCCTCTTCTCCATTTGAGCTAGAGTAGCTGAAGCCTTCTCATATTTTTCCTGAAAAATATTGGATGACCGTAAAGCACAAGAAACAAGCATAAAACACAGCTATGTATACGTTGGTTACACTTCAACAAAATCAAACACAAAGCAATCTTCCATCTTTTCAAATTGCTTTCCCACAAGATACAAATGTGTTTAACTTAATTCCACCAACCCTTTGGCTCGTGCTTTTGGACTTGAACACTGTTAGAGGCATAATTTCCCCCTTTGTTCACACAGTATTCACTGAAAAATTACAGCATTGCCTCTCCAAGTGCCACATGCCAACCACCAGTAATTGTGTGCAAGCAAGAAGTCACTTCCAAGCCAAATATTAAGCTAATTAGGATCCAATAATCTCTCTCAGAAAAAAACACAGCAACCACCAAGTAATTATCTGGTTCGTTTTTGGCAGAGGTCATAGGACCACACAGATATGTTTATATTTCAGAATTTCAAATCTGTCCACAAAACGTCACTGCAAGCGTGCTTTCTGCTGATTCTGTTCAATCTGAATTCTAAAATGTTGCTTTACTGTTTGTGTTTCTTTCAGTTGAATTGAAGTGTAGTTTCCATACAGCGCCTTCTCTCCACCTATTAAGTGAACCTATACAACACACTAGTTAGCCACAAGAATCACATAGCAACTAGGAGAGAATGACCAAGCTAGTACCAATTTCAAAACACCCAATATTAATTCCTTTCTCCCAGATCGTTTAACCCACAGCCATCTGCAACTAAGTCTACTTGTCTTGCCTGAGTTAAGTGAAGGTGATGACAATGCAAATAACCTAAGATCAACAGTTAGTACAGACTAAACACAGAACCAAAAAAAAGGAAAGCTAAAAAACACAGTTTACCAGGGAATTTGACTAAAAAGATGCTATTTTCTCAGGAAAAAAAATGGTATATGCCCCCATGTGGAGGTCCCAATAATGTCCCTACTCGGCCCAATCAACTACACTGACCAATATTATGGAAAAAAATAATCTACATAATGGTGTGTTCTGTAATAGATGTGGCCAAGTTGGGACATTGTTGGGACTTCTATGTTGGTACGTGTAGCATTGCTCTGCTACGGGAAGTGGAGAACAAAAATGAGATCTCATGCCCAGCTTGAGCGACTGCCAAACATACAGTTCAAAGATGAGAATGAACCTGAAGCATTTGAACTGCATATTTCTGAGCAGCTGCATCTTGCTCAGCAAAGACGCGAGCATCTTCAGTTAACCTCTGTTCTTGCTCGACCCGCATCAGAACCTATAAGAGAAATTTTCAAGAACAAACGGTAAACATCCTGAATATTCTTTCAAAATAGATTTACTCCGTACAAGATAAGTAGAGGTCACTCTATTTCCCTTTTAAAGATCTAATGTATGCCTTTGAAGTAGTTTTTCTAATAATAACCATACTTATTAATACACTACTTAGCTACTTGCACATTGACGATGAAGGGATCCAAACAAATCAGGTTCAAATGACTTGCGAACTATTCAAATCTATAGGTCCAAATTGTGCATGGCAAGACTAACCTGAAGCATTGCGCTTTCCTGTTCTTTCTTATCAGATAGAGCTTGCCGTAGCTCAGTAACTTCTTGCTCCAATTGTTCAACCTGCACATCCTGAACTTGTAAGTACGCTGAGACGTGGTGATTATTTGAGTTTTGGTTTGATTTTCAACTTTGAAATGAAAATATCCTTGCCTCCACCTGCATTATTTAGCCTTCAAACATAGATTATCTTGATTAAAGAGAAATGGAAAAGATTGAATGTTGACCCAGCCAAGTCAAACGAATTCTCTGATTAAGTTGGTCTAGAACTAGTCATGGTTTGGTTAGGTATTATATTTCTTGAAACTGAAGTTTGCAATATACCAATCCACCCAACCAATGCCCCCTCCGGCTCTTCTATTAAATAGATTAGATAACATAGTAAAATGGGTATATTGGACTCAACAAAAATAGTAAAGAAATAAATAATTAAATATACCTTCGCGCTCAGCTGCCGGCGGTTATCTTCCTTGACCAGCTCCATTAGTGCCGTCTCAAGCTCCTCAGCTCTGGAAAAGAACAAAAGCTTGTGACAAATTTGCAGAAGTAATTACGATCCACTTCAAACAAAATAAAACCATTGAGATAAATACAGTGGTGATATATAAAAAAAATAGTTAAACTCGTTTAATTACCAAAGAAAATCTTGATGGAAATGACACTTTAATCCTCACTGACAATCTAACAACTCGCAGAAAGAACTCAGTAATTTCTCTAATAAGGAACATAGAGAACTATATCAAATGTAGCTAAATTAGCAGCTAATCACAGAACTCATCTTCGCATACATATACACCTGACTGATTAACCTCATGTTCATGTATGTTCTTACAGAATTGGCATAATCGTGAATCAGCATCACATGCTCAACCCGAAAAACGGTTTGGCTGGGAATCTCGACAAGTTTGTGAAGATACCGGTACGAAAATACGCACCTAAGTATTGCAGTCCTCTTCTCCTCCATCATCTTACACAACTCGGCCTTCAACCAAATCACCTGTGCGTATACTGTTAATGAAGAAGCTCGAAAATAGTCGGGCAAGGATCTCTTATTGATTATTAGCAACTTCCTAACACTTGCTAGTATGAATTGAGCAATACAGTAACTACAAACTCATTAGAATAGTCAATGCGATAAATAATATGTCACAGGAAAAAGAAGCTATTCACATGTATTTCCTGAGATACAACACCAACCATTCTCCACGGTCACAAGTTCATTTACATGCTAGGATAGAGCGTCCGGTTATTTATCTCTGAACATTTCTATAACATGCTAGAATACTACCGAGGAATTTAATACGTACTACCTCTGTTTCTCTGGGATCTTCCCAGTTGACATTTTTCCATTATTCACTGGGTCAGCTTGACCCGGTGATTTGTTTACCAAAACGATGCAAGCCTGCTCATGGTAACCAAAACCTAAGGAATTGGTCTCTTGCTGAGCCCACAAGAAAACAAGTATTCATGATAACGGCATAAGTGTAGGGGAATAGATTCAGAAGCTCATACACCACTAGAGATGAATTTTACACAAATTCACTCCATGACCAGCTATCCAAGTCCAAGTTCTCCCTGTATTGTTTCTGCATTTTTCCATGAACCAAAAATGTGCTGTACTACTTAAAAGTCTTGAAGAAATGGCCCACCACAAACCTGTTTAGAAACTAGGTTACATGGACTTGGGTGTGGTGTCAGGTGGTGTGTTTGTTTGGAAAAGGGATTTGCCCCCTTGCTGAAATTTAGGATTTGGAACTCGGCTAAAGAGTGTCCCAATCTTGGACATCGGTGTGGGCATAAGGTGTCATTGCATTTATTTTACATAAATTTACATTTATGTTCATAAACTAAGCCTAAATATGACTGAATATTTTGACCGGAAAGAGGACTCGAGTGTTTGCAACTCATCATTTGATAATAGACGAGCATGCCAGGGAGGTTAGAGAATGCTTGGTGAGATTTAGAAGATCACAACTTTGAAAAACTGAAGACGATGAAATGAAGGAGAAAACAAGGGGAAAGAACAACTGAAGCACCAACTTGCTGTATGACCAAAACCAAAACCTTCGATTGTTGGATGGATGGAGGACATATCCGCCACATATCCCATAACCTTATCCGTAAGAATAATGTCCGACGTGTGTGCGGCTAAGAAGCACGGGTGCGGGAACTGGATGCGGCATATTTCCGAAAATCAGGGGCGTGTGTGCGGAAAAATTTATTGTATTTATTTTTTGGATAATTCATAAGATGTTTGTATACTTGTATATTTTTATTGACATTCAATTGAAATCTTGGGGCAAATAGTAAATTTTCAACTTAATAGCGGCATACTCAAATAATGTAAGGGTAAAATATACAAACCTAATAGTTTGAGGGGGTAAATATAAGTTCTCCTAGTTAAAGGTCTTGTTTACTCCATACAAAGAGAGAGGGGAGACGAAGGGCATCAGGACATCCGAAAGTGGAGAAGAAGCACAAAGAAGACGGAGAGGGTATAATTCAGGTCCAATCACCTTGTTCTCCTTCGACCTCCTCTTCTCTCTCTTGTTCTCATCGTTAGCTAGGGTGGGCTGAAAGGCTAGGGGGTTATTTTCCCCTCAAAAATCACTGCAGCAGCAACCAAGCACCAGAAAGCACGGTGCCGCGCCTGGTAGGAGCACCTGTGCTTCTATAGTGTACGGTGCCAGATTGAAGAGTCCGGGTAACTTCGTTTAAAACTTTACACATTCTTCCACGAGCTACCTGGAATATGCTAGATAAAGGAGGGAATAAAGTTACCCTAACAGAATCCCCACATCTGAGGAATGAAGGCCTTGTTTGGGTAAGGTATAAGGAAGGAGGGATAAGGATAAAATTATACATGTTATTTTAATCTCGTGTTTGGGTGAGGGGGATAAGCTTGCGTATAATGTTGTCTCCCTTATCCTCTTCCCTCAAATTGGCCTAAAAGCTTATACCACCTAGGATTCTAGGTGCTATAAGCCAGATAAGAGACGATGGGGATAGAGTGGGAGGAGGAACAATGACTTAAATGCCCCCAAATAAATGGCTCTAGTTTCTTATGTGATAATTTGAACTGAAATGAATTCCTGTGCATTAATATGATATGGCAGTGAATCACTGGAATATTTCGGGACGTCAATCTGATGCGGAGTAATCAGTGTTTGCATGCTGTTTAGTGAATATGCTCTAATAAAAACAGACAGTATACTCTTAAATACTACCTAAGCCGATTTGTTCTGGTAGTTCATTACTAACACGTGTTAGCTCTGGTTATAGGCCAAAACGTAAGGGAAGACCCTGCAAGGTTGATTTCAAGCTAGGCTCTGCAAGCCCAAACAAAAACATAAATATTTTGAACAAAGAATGAAAGTAACCTTAAACACTTAGTTGGTCATTTAGTGTCATTTAGATTTATCAGTATCTCTATTATAATATTTCACGCTTAACATGTTAACATGTTTGTTTATTTTTTTTCGTTCAGATTCTACAATGGAATACGACTTTAAGGAAAAGTTAGTTTTATACAAGCGAACAAACAAGCAGGGCAATGTGATCATTTATACACATATCCCACCCTTATCCTGCACTACCCAAACATGTTATTACACATCCCATCATCTTATCCTGCACTACCCAAACATGTTATTACATATCCCAGCATCTTAACCTGCCTCATATCCTGCGTTAACCAAACACTCAGAACCAAAAATCCCTTATCCTGCCTGTTCCCAGTACAATCATATCCTACCAGATAACCCGGTATATCTCTTATCCCCATGATTTTCATAAATTACCCAAACGAGGCCTCAAAGAATACTATTTTCTAACTCACAATTGATGCCACCATTAGCTCTCTTTTCTTTTGGAGGGGCTCATATCATTTTCATCTTTCACTGGGTGCTATCTTTATATAATGGATTTTCCTATATGACCATCTTCTCCAAGTTTGGGCTAACTAAATAACTTAATAATATCTTTCTAGTAGCCATTAGGAACCACTATTTTATTATAGGAACACCATTTTTATATGCCTACTTTTTCTTTTAAGGCAAATGCCCAAGGAAACAGCTGTCCAGTAAAAACTGAAAGATTGACAAAACAATACTCGGTATCAAGTGGTAAGCTGAACATAACCAAAAGGGTTTGTTTACGAGATTGTAAAGATGAACAGAGGAACTTCCAAGTTTCGTTTATGGTAGAAGGGAAAGGATACCACTGACCTATGGGTTTAATGGTTGATATAGTCAAAGTTTCAAAGACAACGAGGTAGGTTAACTTCCTGGAGACTAGATTAATAGAGAGGGCAAAGTCAACAGCAAGATCTCTTGGTTGACCGTGCCAACTGGTATAAGCAGCGTATAGTGACAAGAAGAGATTGGGAGGCAATCAAAGAATACAGATACTTAGTTAAAGAATATCTGAATAGAGAGAGCAGAATGGCAAGATACCTGTTCCTGAAGGTCTGGAACTGAACCAGCTTCTGTTTCAATAGTTAGGCCATTAAGAAAACTGTCCAGATTCGTAGAATCTAACTCTAGACAAGAGTCAGTTTCTCCATTGGTTTGCTTATTGTCTTCTCCACTGGTTTGCTTCTTGGGTGTCCCACGATCATGCTTGAAACTATATAGCTTATTCGCAAGGCCTTTCGATTCCTTCGATATTTTCCCTTTTGATCTTTCCTCAGCTGCTTCTAGAATGGCTGGTCGGTACTTTTCTCTTAGCTCTTTCAATTTATCTTCAGTTACCGCCAAGAAACCCATGCAAGCAGTCAAAACCAGCTGACTGCTATCAAATGTAGAACCAGTTAAAGACTGCAACAAAGTAATGGCATCACCAGCATCCTTGGTCGTTACCAAAGCGGGGCCTGCAAGATGTTGAACCTTACGAATGTTATTGGCAACACAATAGAAGAAAATATAAGGGAAGATGACAAATCCTTAATAAAGAACTTTGTCAGAAATATTAGAATCCCAAGTACCATATAATTCCATTAAAGCAAGGGCAGTTCGGAACAGCATAACACGATTTCCCTCATATAGAAGCACGTCCCATATTCGAAGAACTGAAGTCAAAGAAAACATCAAAACATACTTACTTTTTGAAACTACAAGAGATATAAAGTAATTATACTATCCAGTACGACATATTTTGAATCTATTTTGTTTTACCACGCAATAGAAGTCTCACCACTTTCCCAAGGAAGTGTATTTACAAAGATGGAAAGGAACCAAGGTCCAGATAACCATGCAACCTGCACTCCCAAGTAATCGAGATGATTGACTGCAGAAGAAGCATCATAAATTAAGAGATATTCCAATGCTACACAACTGGTAACAGACAATAAGGTCAAATGTGTAACGCCGTAGACCAACCAAGTTTAGGAAACCTTTCCCGCATCAACTCCTCAAAAACAAGTTGGTCCACCTGACAAGAGAATTGATTAATATTAATCTTCAAAAAATGAATTTATAATATTATATTCGCCTAAGAAGCACGGGCGCGTTTGAAGGTGCGGGTGCAGCGAATTTAAGTGTGTGTGTTTGTGTGTGTGTGTATTATTTGTGAAATTTTCATTTGCATTCCAAAATGAAACTGTAACTGTCCAAATTATATATAAACCATACACATAAACCATGCTACAAAATGGAGAATACACATCACATGTTCACAAGTCATAAAAGATGCACGTTTTTTCTGGATAAATTGTACTTGCATTTACATGACTTCTCAACTAAAAATTTCAAACTGACCCTGCCGCACCCACAAAGCACCCAATGCTGGTGCCAGCACCCGGTGGAGGTGCACGACCTCCCAGAAGCACCTGTGCTTCCTAGTATGGCGCTATACATCATGATGGTCCACATCAATTGCAGAATATAAACAAACTTCAAACAAAAATTTCACCAAATACCAAAAATAAAGATACATGGATAATAAGCAACTCGACCAATTAAAGATGTACCTGAGATTCTATCATTTCTTCTGAGAAGTATCCATCAAAGTAGTCATCCATAATACCAACCAAAGTCCTAAAAATGCCAAGGAAACTAGTCGATTAAGCTAACTTGCAAGTTATTAGAGCAAGGAAACAGTCATATGTCTCCAACATCTCACAAGATTCTTCATGCCAACATTTCAATCGCACCTACAGTACAAAGGTGATACAAGTACACTAACCAGAAAGCATTTTCTTCAGGCATCATGAGCAGTAATATCCCAGCAAAGAAGTTCATCGCCTGTATTCAAAGTTGCATCATGAGCAATGTCATCAAATGGGTGCATATAATGAAAGAGGATGTCATACTGAGGGTGTTTGGATGAGCTGGGTTAATGTAGATTACTTGATAGTAATCTACATTGATCCAGCCCGTTTGGATGTGATAGATTAAAGGGTTAATTGCATTTTACCCCCCCTGTGGTTAGGGGTTTGTGCGAAGAACCCCCCTGTGGTCTCAAACGTTGCATTATACCCCCTTGTGGTTTCATTTTTGTACGGTAAGGAGGTATTTTTCCGTTCATTAGGGTAAAAAGACTTCACTGCCCTTTTATAAATAGCACAAATAATTCATTTTTCATTTCACTTTCTCTCTCTAAAATCTACTCTCTCTCTCTCTCTCTCTCTCTCTCTTTGTCTCTACTTCTTATTCTTCCTTCCATTTTCCAGATCCTTCTCCTTCCTTCTCCTTTCTTCTCTTTCTTCCTCCTTCTCCAAACCCAGCTTTGCCGTAGCTCCACCTGCGCCGTCGCCGTCTACGATCTGTGCCGCCGCCGCCGTCCTCTCCGTCTGCGATCTGCGCCGCGGTCGCCGTCGGCTTCATCGTCGCCCTCCTCCTCATCCTCCTTCTTCCCCAACCTCCTCCTCATCCTCTTTCTTCCCCAACCTCATCATCTTCCTCCTCCTTCCCTCCTCCTCTTCTTCCTCCTTCATCAGATCCTCCATCCTCCTCCTTCTCCTCCTCTAACTCCTTCATCAGATCTGTTTTCAGATCCGTTTTTTTTTTGTGAACACTGAGGGTTAGTTAAATGGGTATAAAAAGTTGTAATTGACGGATTCCGTTAGTTTTAACGGAACCGCACAAAAACCAAACCGCATGGGGGTAAATTGCAATTAACCCTAGATTAAATATGGATGTTTTTGGAAAGACGGATTTGAGTTAGTTAGACGGATTTGGGTTAGTTTTTAAATAATATTCTCCTTTTTCGGTTTAAAAATTAACCAAACCCGATGGAACCCGGAGCTTGGTTACAGCTACTAGCTACAGCTACCCGGTTCCGGCTTCTACAAGGGTGGTTTAAAATTCTCCTTTTTTAAAATAATATTCTCCTTTTTCGGATTAAAAATAACCCACCACGGCGTGCCACGCGGCCTTCGGCGCAGAAAAATTCGTGTGGTGATTAGCAACCGGAGACCGGTCTCCTTTTAGCCAGATCGGGTGGTCTTTAGCCGGATATGTTGCTCCAAGCCGGTCCCGGTTTGAATAAACCCGGGTTCGGTTCCTTTGGCGCAAAATCTCAGATTATCAAAATCTTGAAATCAGATTAACTTTAATCTTAAAATCTAATAATCTATCTCAGCCATTTCAGACGTCAATTTTTATTATTTTCCTGCTCCATTAGGAAGAAAAGAACTAAGTTTCAGTATTCTACATAGATGCCCCCACAGAATGATGAAATCACATTTTCTTTCTCAGTGATGTTGTGAGCGTGTAACAGCACACGATATGGCAAATTATGTTAACTTGAAACATGAATTGGATCAATGAGGGACTACTAGAACTTAGGCAGTCGACTCCTTTTCTCTTAAGTTGTGTATAAATGTATTTTATGAAGATCAATTTATAAAAGTCGAGATGAATAACTGCAAAAGAAGCATGTGCTTTAAGAGTCAGTTGCTAATATCAAAGAAACATGACAAGAATTGTGTGTGCCAAATCAATGGCAGAGGCATGACCTATAGGTACAAGAGCATGTCTCAAACTATATGTAAACAAGAGGAATTCAAAGAGATCCCATAACACAAGTTTACCTGACAGTAGCCAACAGATGGGTTATGTTGAGCGTATGCTAATAATATACGCCTCAAGGAACTCCGACCAGTTTCATCAAGTGCAGGATGACCTGGGAAAGTTCGAGGCAGATCCTGCAAGTATGAAGATGAGAAGTTAGACCACAGAGAATCTGTGCCACAATGTTAGGTAAAAAAAGCAGGACCTACAAAAAAATAAAATAAATAAATAAATAAATAAATAAATAAATAAATGAATAAATAAATAAATAATAATAATAATAATAATAATAATAATAATAATAATAATAATAATAATAATAATAATAATAATAATAATAATAATAATAATAATAATAATAATAATAATAACAATAATAAAAAATGACCTTCTCAATCTGCCTTGTCCATTTTCTTGGTACGCCAGGTACTTCTCCATTGAGGTCTTTGGTGCAATTGCCTGATTTATCATGTTCCGGCAAATTATTATCATCACTTTCTGGAGCAAGCAAGTTCTGATAATATAGCTCCACCCGTCGAGTCCGCACACCAACAAAGGCTTGCCATACCTGTGATTAGGTTTCACAGATAGAGCAACTCAGAGTCCAAAGCTCATTAATTATATAGAATCTACAAATTCTGTGGCAAGAGTCAAATTTTACCTCTCCTCTGAGGTCCCTTGGTACTCCCCCATGGACAAGGAACTCTAATTCTTGTTTCCAGGGAAATAAAGTATCCAAATCAACCCCCTCATCTGAACAACTCTCTTCTGCCGGGGTATCCTTTGTTCCCTCTATCATCTCCTTGTTATCATACACGATTTCTTCAGAGTTCTCCTCTGACTCCTTTCCTGCATTACTTACTTCTTTAACTGGTCGAAGATCATTTTCAGCAGCGGTCATTTCCGCCCCAACAATGATCCTCCTCTTCTTCACGCGATGACTCATCATATTCTCGATGTCATGAAGTAATGGTCTAATCTGACTCCATATTTGAACCTTGCGTGGTTCTTTTTGTACCAGTCCTACCTCCTTGCTATCCCTTTCTACCGGAAGATTGGAAGTAGATCTCTCTCCACTCGAATCATCCCTTGCCTCACTCGAGCAACATTGTTCTGCTTGCTGCTCCGGAACTTCAGATTTCGGTCTGTGTTTACTTTCCTCGTTATTCTGCTCCTTTTCTTCAGAACGCAAAGGGCTACTATTTTCCTCAGGTGGAACAGCTTGATCAGCGTCGGCTTGTCGGTCAAAAAACTTTTTCCACTTTTCTGATCTTTCTGATTCCTCTTCCTGAAACAGGGAGGGAAATAACTAAGTCTTGATATTATATCATTTTATGAATATAACTCTCCTAGTCTACTGCGGTTCAGGATTTACATCATTTGTGTAAAGTGAAATATTTTACAATGAACATTACATAAAGACTATGGTAGCCTAGGAAGCACAAGTGCTTCTTGGAAGTCAGGCACCTGCACCGGGTGCTCCTCAGGTGCTTTTCGGTGCTTTGGTTCGTGCGACAGGGTCATTGTATAATTTATAAAAGTTAACACACCTCTTTTGTGACACGTGAACATGCGATGTCTATTTGTGGAGTGGTTAATGTATTGGTTTATAAATAATCTCGGAGATTACTATCGGTTTATTTTATTTTGGCATGCAATCAAACATCTTACAAGTAAGCAAACATCTTATACATAAAATCACCGCACCCGCACCCCAGTACAACACCTTTGCTTCATAGATGGTAGTATCACAAGTTGCATGTATACGTGGTGATTATACATGATTACGTCTTACTTGAATCACAGTGCTATATTTGACCTTATTGAGAGGTGAACAAATTATCCGACAATGAGCTCACACTAAGATGTCATAGATGTGAACTACACGCGGAGTCCACACCTCAATTATGACTTGTCCTTTGCCTGTAATTTCCAGTTCTGACCAAGAATCATCAGTGGAATTGAGTATATATCCACATTCTACAAGTTCTATCTAACAGTATCCATATAAGAGAAAGTTATACTTGGCTTTATTAAACAACAGCTATCCGGTAGCAGAATGTCCCTCAAGACAACATTGTTTTACAGTTCCTCAATTGTCAATCTTTACATATATATACTACATAAAAAGTTTACAGAGGTCTTTATGGTTCCTAATACCTTTACAATACCTATAATACCCCCGTGTGTTATTTTAATCACTAAAAAACCGCTAAAAGTCCTTACAAAAAAAATAGACCGTCTATCAAAGGAAGAAACTCAGCAGACACATCTCTTCAACTCCTCATTGTCTCCCTTGATCGCTTCTTCAGTAGCACCGTTTCGGATTTCAAAAATCGTCCCCTTTGATCTACTTCAAGTATCGGCCATTGTGTTTGCGTTGTTTGGATCATCACGACGTATCAGGAACTCTCTGCATCACAGGTAGTCTCACACAACGATTCAAAGCCGGACTGTTCAAACATAGGACCATTGGGTTAATGTGCGTTTTTGGATTATGTTTCGATTAGCTGCTCCAGGTTTGTCTTTTGAATATATATATATATTTTTTTTTAAGTTGGACTGTCTTCTTTGCTCTGTCATCTAAAATTTTCATTGGCTTTTATGAATCCAAAGCCCTAATGTTGTTATGTGTTTTCCATATATGTGATTTTGTTTTTCCCAACTCTCCCTCTTTCGTATTACTCCCCCTCCTCTCTGTCATTCGTTTTTTGCAACTCTCCCTCTTCTGTATTACTCTCCCTTCTCTCTGTCATCTATTATGTGACACTCTCCGGCAATCTCAGCAGACCAGAAACCTTCTCAAGAGTCACCTTCTCACAAGTCTCGATCTGAGCAGAGAATAACTTCATAGGAAGATTCGGCGATTCTGCAGGTAAGTGTATCAGGTCAAAGATTCTTGGGTTTATAGCAATTATTCTTGCGTCTTGATTGTTGCTTATGTTCAGTTCTTGTCTTATTGTTGTGAAATTCTCACTGACTGTCAAATCAAAATTTCTTTACTGCAATTTCTTATCACCGTTACCAAATTGGATGAACTCTCTTTAGAAATTTGTAGCATAAACCCTTCCCGTTCCCTTTCATGAATAACTTCTCTATGGTTTGTGCGGGGGAATTAATAAGTTGTTTAAACATATAAAAGTTTAGAAGTGAATTGGCTCGGATTTACAGTAGTTCCATTAGCTGAATTTGACTCAGGTTGAAGTTGCATCAATGTCCAATTATGTATTAATATCTAATGCAAGTTATTCAAAACCAGCAATGGGTGCAAGATGATACCGGGAAGGATCCCAGCTTGTGTAATAAAAAGAGGATATGTTATGACAAATCCTATCAAAACTCATACAAGTACTCTTCCTAAATCCTAATCCTCTCCTTCTTCCTCCTCCACCTCTTCTTTGTCATCCTTTATATATTAAAACCACCTACATCGCTCTACAAAACAGTAAACATGATCTCATATTCGTTAACCACCATGGCTGTGGAACAAATTCTAGCAGGGTCAACGACAAAAGCTCCTGCGGGTAGGCTTACATGGTACGTGGCTGTCACCTGCATAGTGGCTGCTATGGTGACCTGATATTTGGCTATGATATCGGAATATATGGTAAGATTAACTTTTTCTATTCTTATATTTTATTATTTGGGATTCAGTATAAAGAATGATGGACGCTGGGGATTCAAAATCGAGTCAGTACTGCAAGTTCAGCGACTGGTAGTTGACGTTGTTTACTTCCTCATTGCACATGGCGGCTTTGGATTCCTCATTTGCGGTTGCGGTGTCATGGTTCACCACCAAGGACGACGGATTTACTACTCGAATTAGACCCCAATATCTTGAGCCAGCCCTAACACTATGGAAGCATAAAAAGAAAAGAGAACATTATGTCTCTGTTAGCGTAGTTTCTTCCAATTTCTCAGAGTGATTCATAAAATGATCCACATCATGTTCAAATCAATACTTCATCTTATAGTGAGCATATATTCTGTTCTAAAAAAATCTATCAACCTCTTCGATTCCATCTGCTTTTGTTGATACAAATCATTCTCATATCGTGCTACTCTTTGGTGACACAAAATGCATGACCAAGATCACAATCACACAAAACATGGAGCTAGGAATGTTTCCGAATCAAATTTGTACTCTTTCTTTCCGACCCGTTAAGCTTACGGCCATATTTTCCCTAACTCCACACAACATCGTGAAGCCCGTCGAGGGCACTAATATACTAATATGATGCTATAAGCAAAATAAACAAAAAAACGCTTCCAAATTGCAATACAAGGCCACCCTCAGCTTAGCCATTCACGCTGCCATGGTAGCCCTCCCCTACACGTTAATACACTCGAGAGTCCACACTCAGCGTTTCGTAAGGAGAAATGGAGTGTTAGCTATTAACTGCAACCTCGACAGTGACAAGAAGATTTTCTACAATAGTACAATTACACTCGAGAGTCCACACTCAGCGTTTCGTAATGAGAAATGGAGTGTTAGCTATTAACTGCAACCTCGACAGTGACAAGAAGATTTTCTACAATAGTACAATTACAAGCTATGGAATTGAGAGAAGACATGAGCATCTATCGAAACGCACAGCAACCTCAAATTAGTGCTTCTATTTCTATACTTGGCCTCGAAAACACTGTATTAATCACAAGTTCACAACAACGAAAAAATGATAATGGTGTAGTTTGGATAGTGTTGGTTTTTTGGTTTTTGATAGTATAAAGATCTGCATTTTAGGGCTACAAAAACCAATAAAAATTATTTGTTCCGGTCTATCAATTCTCGCACCGGATCAACCGTTGCTTTCTGGAGTGAAGCGACACGTGTCGCAATTACATTGGCCAAACATACAAAGAATCTCATAAAAACAACCATCCACCGGTTGAAAAAGGTCATTGCACCCGATGATGAGTGAAATCTCATTAAAAAATTATACGGTGCTCCGGTTACATTACTTCGAACACCGGACGCTGCAAAAAACAAATAAAAAACAACTCCCCCTTCCCTCAAAAAAAAAAAAAAAAAAAAAAATCCCCCAAATAGCTTCGATTTTTGTTTGATAAAAAGCAAAAACCATTTATCCAACCTAACTCAATGGAAAAAAAAAACATGGCTTGCAGCATAGAGTCAACTCATGAGTAAGTTGAAGGGAAGCGGAACAAATACAACAGAGGAAGGAATCTGAGGGAAATAAGAGAAACCTCATACAACGTGTCAGAGCTCCACATCACGAAGATTGCGGAGATAACTGGAGTAGTATATATAGAGCTATCGTGTGTCATCTTAGGGGATTTGATCTCACCTAAGAGCTCCAATGCTTATGTTGAAATAACTCGAAACTCTAGAAAAACTTGGCGAAGCAAAAAGACAAGAGAAGAGGAAACGAACAGCAGCAGCAGCAGCAGCAAGGTTTCTGTTGGCCGTACGACCAGGGGGCCTAGTTATAAATAAGTGATCAAATAGCTTACTATTATTGATCCACCATTACGACATATTAATCAAACTAAAAGAATGACTTTTGGATTTTAAATAAAGATGTTGCAGCGTGATCTAGCTGTAATAATTTATCTAGATGATAACTGACCCTGACTTTTCCATGACATTACACATTGTATAAACTTAATTCTATGTTGTACCGTACTCCTTGAAGCATACCATGTTGTCTGTGAATTCTACATATCAAAGGTCTCTATGAGGGAGCCTGTCAAAGAAATAAAATTAGTCCATAGGGACTTATGACACCTCTTCTTTCTCTTTTCCACCCTTCATGAAGTGTTCAAACCCATATGTTACAGTGCTCTTTGATGAATAATACATAGGTTGGAAAGCCTTGTTAAGTAATTTTGTATCAACATCAAGAACAATGTATTACTAGTATCAACGAATTTACACCTACAGTTAAACAGTGATGAAGTTGTACTTCAACAAAATGCAGTCATAGCAGTAGGAAAAGGTCCATAAGGATTGCCAAAGAGAAACTCAGCTTCAAAATACCTTGTATATAGTAGTGTACTCTTTGTATCTTTGAAGGTGCTGAGGTCTCACAGTAAAACCATATGCATCCCTGTCAAGATAAAAACCCGCGTGTGATTCAACAACGAAGCAGCATTTGTTTCTACTACTAGCGTAAAAAAAACTCTAGCATCACATTTAGTATACACGCCAAGGAAAAAAACAAGCACAACCACATTCTGCTATTTTAAAATACCAAGACAAATAAGCTCCTCCAAAATTTACCTGGAATCAGCGTCCAACTTACGCTTACTCAACAAGGATAACAACATGCTTTGCAAGGAACCCCGATTCTACTGCCCATATCGCTGTCTTCCCTCAGACTAATAACCCTAGATATATGTATCTATTATTCCGTGTACCGCATTCCTCGAATCGCAACAATTCCAAGAGCAACAAATCAATCCAAACCTCCAAATCAGAGATTCCCCCCAACAAAATCATCTACATTTCCCCATCAATTCCACGTAGATTCGTGAAAAAGTAATGTACACCAAAATTGGACTGTTTTAAGGCGGTGAATCGAATCGATTGATGGAATTAGGTGAAGGAGATGATGGATCAAGAGTATCAAATTCAGTGAAGTCTCTCAATCCACCGAGAAAGAGCCATCACATCACATCAAAATCACAGGACTCACAACAAACCACCACCTTCTTCTAGTTCCGATTTTTTCTGATTAATTTTGTTTTTAACTTTTTATACCTCAATCTACAAAACCGGTTTCACATACGCGTGTAATTTTCAACAAAAAAAATAAAAATAAGAAATGTCCTATTTATAGATGAACATGAATTGAAACACATAAGGCTAAATTTAGAGCTAGTATTGATAAGAACACAAAAATTAGAAGCTCTGGTGTTAGTTTGTTACCTCCTGGGCTCGAAGAACGGGAGGAAATTGGCGTTCTTAATCGTCATCGGAGATTGACTCCGATCAGCTTCTCCGGCGAGATTCCGACGACGGAGAGGCTATTGCTTCATCTCTGCAACTCTTTCGCGCCTCTCTCTCTCTCTCTGTAACAACAACACTGTTGAGTGCTTGTGTGCTCTCTCTTTGCTCTCTCGCACTAATCTGCGCCGTTGATGGTTCAGGAAACGGAGACACGTGCGATGCACGTGAGCGGTATTGAAACGTGTCGGTGATGGTTACGGGGTGACGTGGGTTGTGTGGGATGATGACGCGTGTGGTTTTGGACGGATTAGCGTGGTTACGAGAGCGTAACGTTAGCTAAACAGCTTTTTGGAGTTTGAATTTGACCGCGATGGGGCCGGTATCGTGTGTGGTGCCGTACCAGGGATGTTTCTGTGGAGCGGTGATTAGTTATTGCCACGTGGTGGGTGCGCTCTTGTCTTTAGAACTCCGAACTCTTAGGGCATCTCAAATCCTATGGGGGAAGGGGGAGGGGATGGAGAAAACTATATAAAAATACGGTTCATGTCCAACCCTATGGGGGGAGGGGAGGGGGTGTTATGGGAAATTTTTTGCATTGGGTGAGGGCATGTCCATGGGAATTTGCCCTCACCCAAGACAAAATTTATCGTCATAGCACTCCTCTACATCCCTTCCCCTCACATGATTGTAGACCAGTAATAGTTTTGGGGAAGGGGAGGGGGAGGGGGAAAATGGTGGGCCCGTGAGGGGAGGAAAAAAATGCATGGGTTGGAGATGCCCTAAGAGCAACTCTAAGACTCTAAACAGCAAAGTAGTCATTGGACTAAATTCGTATCTGCCTTACATTTTATTTGAGTTTTTGCTCCAGCAGATGGCGTAAATATAGGCCACCAGCATTATTTTACCATATGTTTAATAACTGATTAATTTTTGCAAAAAAAAAATAATGAATTAATTAATTTGGTGAAGTAAGAGAATTTATTATTTGTTTTTATTATTTATTATAAATAACGAATTAATAAATAACAAATCATTATTTTATTTTTAAATAACGGATTAATTAATTTGTTGAAATGAGTGAATTAATTAATCCAAAACGTTGTAATTGCATGAGTAATTGAGAGGAGGAGAGCATTAAAACTGACTTTTTCTAATTTTTACGCCAGGTCCACTTGTCTTTGGTTTAGGTCAGATGTGATCCAAAAATAGGTCATGTGCAAATATATGCCAGATTTTGCTCCAGTTGTTGGAGCTGGTTTTTGGGCAAATATGGCCTATATTTGTGCCAAAGACAATTTTTCCACCATCTCTTGGAGATGCTCTAAACCCTAACATTTATTGATGGAAAGGAAAGGTAGCTCACACGGATAGCCCATTCAAGAGCAGAAATTCAAGATTCGAATCATGTTAAACAAAAAAAATTGAAGCCTATGAGTCATGACAATTTATCGGAATATTTTATAATGCGTGAAACAATTGTTGACATTCATGACTTTTGCTTCATCGAAATGTTTAGCAGCTCGAATCTCAATTAGTAATCTACATTGCTCTTGTCGAGATGTGTGGTGGTCGATCGGCAGAGGGAGTACCGTTGGGCTATGGCCCGGTCTAGGGCAACTTCCCCCTTGAAACAGGGTGGTCATTCAGTAGTTGCAGCTCCTTTTCAATGTTTCTACCCATTCCTTCACCACAATCAACCTGGTTGGTGGGTTTTATAACTGTGCCCATTAGGGGTGAGGAAAGCTCGCACAAATCGGCCGCCACAAACCGGTCCATACCAAATCAGCCTGAACTTAGCACCCGCTTGTGCTAATCAATTAATTACGATATAGGATCAGAAATCTGAACTAACTTTGATTGATTATGATCTCAGCGTTTGCAAAACTGTTTAGAACGGATCGGTAAAATTAAAAGTGCACCTAGAAAAATTACACATTTAAGTTAGATACATGGTGTAGAAATTATATTTTATAAGCCCAGATTATTGTTTTAGTTGTTTTTTGTGAAGTTTTAGTTTATTGTTCTCAAATTTTAGTTGATTTTCCTCTAGTTACTCATGCTTTCTAACAAACTGTGTTTCGTTATAGATTTAACAACTTGTTCAACCCGGTCGATCGGGCTGAGTCGATAAATTATGTTCGATTTGGGTATCACAAACAATTGATTGGGTTTGGATTGAACATTCTGCAACACGTACCTGGTGCATCAAGGTAAAAATGTTGCAAAACTCACCCAAACCGGTCCGCACAGCCGTTGGTGACCACAATCCACAATGGACAGGTTGATAAACACAGTATGGAGATAGGTATAGTCGCTACTTAACAATACAATCATAAAATTGATCACATAAAAATTCGATGCTACATACATTACCACTGCTTCTTCACTGCTTCTTATTTAATATGCGACATGGCTAGATATACTTGTATGACCATTATGATATTATAGTACAATCATAAATTGATCACACAGAAAAACGCGCAGACACGTTACATATGTTACCATAACTTCTTATTTATTAAGCTCAAAATATTCAATAAGATTAGATATACTTGTCTAATCATTCAACCATTCATCTTTTTATTGCACTCCAGAGTTGTTCCCAACATTCCTTACTGACTCTGCAAGCACATCACATATACGACATTAATTGAAAAGTTAGCATTCTTGTTTCCTAGTGATCAAGAATCCATAGTGAAAGGTCAGAGACAATAACATTACCCGAAAGCGTGACCTCCAGACATTGAGAAGCTCTTCCGCGTCAAGTTTTGTCGCTGTGTAAGCCTCGATAGTGTTCAGCTGCTGAACAAGGAAAATGACAAGATATGTTGCGTGTTAGGTAGAGAAATCAAAATATAAGTGGCCACATGGCGGAGTCATTCAAGGGCAAGGGGTGACTACTGTCGCTCTGAAATTTTTTAAAATTACACTGATACTCCTATTATTATGATTTTTTTGCTATAATACATAACTCTAAATACATAAATTCCGGCTGAGTCCATATTCTCTCATTAATTCCTTTTGAAAAACACACAATTTTCTGATTCCCCCACTGAATGACTATATATATTACTGTAGTTGAATGAATGGAAGCGAACGATATCACATTCACAAGAAACATTCAAGTGAAAAGAAATCATATTCGCGGTATGTGGTAGTCCAGGTACTCACCTTAAGCCACTCTGCCAGTTTTGGTCTTAAATCTTCGATGTTGTAATTCCACTCATCTTGAATGAAGATCTGCATACTCTCTACGAACGGAGCGTAAGCAATATCCACCTGGAAGGTCACACATATACATTGATTCCCGGACCAAAAGAAGATTTAGGCTCTGTTTGGATGGATGGATTATGAGATTGTAGATGATTAGAATGAGTGGTTGAGATGAAGAGAGAAAGTGTGCTATTTTGACTCCAACCGCTCATTTCACTAATCTGAAATGTCATAATCTTAATCCAGCTCATCCAAACAGGGTCATTGTATCAACATGGTTGTTAGACATGACAATGTAGTTCCAAAACGGAACCCAAAAACGAGAGAGTTAATGGTACAGCTTACAAGGCTAAATTGACCAAGAAAGAAGGGCCCGTCATCAAACTTGCCCAAAGCGGTTTCTAAGTTATCCATAGCAGCACCTAGAAGAAGCAGAAATCACATAGGTTCATCATCCGCATACCATAGATCCCAATATTGCTAAAAGGGAGTGTAAAATCTCACCAGCTTCCTTCACGGGATGTTCTCCTTTAAAAGAAGAGAAAACAGTCTGGTTCAATGTGCCACTATATGCGAGCAACTCTTCAGCAAACTCTTTTTTGGCAGGGTCCTGAAATGTCGCAACAACGTCAGAGTCAAGTCACGAGTACACATGAAGTCTGCAATTTGAAAACATCCTCAATCATCGTTTCTTACGTTAGGTAAAAGTGCAGGCCTTTCAAAGTTGTTGTCTGTGTATCTGAGTAGATTTAGAGTCTCCCCAATGTCACCGATGACTTTGTTGTTGTGCTCGAGTGCAGGGACCCTATTTGTCGGGTAAACTTTCTCTTTGTACCAAGCCGGTCTGTTTGCGAGGTTGATAGGAACCAATTTGATCTTGTCTTGTAAACCCTGCATATCCCCTTTTTTTTAGAGAAAACAAGGCATTTCGTCATAGAGGTGGTGCAACAAGAAAATCACAAGGCATACCAACTACATATCGGTATTAACTGGGATTTGAGTAAATATGTCTAGGAATTTGTCAATATTGTGTTTGGTTGTTCTCTACGAATTTTAATACCGGTACTAAATAGTAAATGACGGTGTTTAATACCTTTAATTAGTCATTTCTTACAAGAGGGATTAACTGGATTAGACTATTTGTACCTTAATATTGTATTAATACCGCACAAAACTATAGACAATATAGTAATCCAATTCAATACAGTCCGAGTACTCAAAAAAAATCACTACAGTGCGGCTATTCTAATACAGTCCAATTTACTCCGGCTAGTCCGGAAAACCAAACATTCCAGCAAATGACAATTGTTTCACCCATCGGTTAATACTTGGTCTGTTTCTTCTCTTTCTTCCAGTTTTGACCTTTTCATCCGTAGGCATGCCACTTTGACCCGGTAATTTGGATAGCCAAACGATTCAATTTTTCGGTAATTTTTAATGGTGTCGTAGAGTAAAGTTTACTGTACAACACCATGAAAATTGACCAAAAAATTGCATCGTATTACTAATCAAATCATTGAGTCAAAGCGGCCTGATGAATAATGGTAAAACTCAAAAGTGGAAGAAAGAGAAGAAACATAGGAAGTACTTGGTTCTATCTCAGTTAGCTTTCACTTCACAACGTCGCTGATAACCGTCAAATTCAGATGTCAGGGTAAAATTTTCACGGAGGTTTGAGAGAGAGCTTTGAGACAGAGTATAAACGAGGACAGAGGCACTAATAATACAGTAATACAAGAAGAAAGGGGGAAAAGCAGACCTTATAGTTCCGGAGAAACCAAACACGTTGTGCATATGGGCATCTTAAGGACACGTACAACCTTCACCAATGATGAAAACATCAAAATTAGGAACAAATTCAAAATCTGAATAATCTCAGATAAATTTATTATCTGGAGTACAGATAGATTGAGAAGGTGCATACCTAGTGGTTCCATCGAATAGGGGAGGCGGTTCGGAGGTTGAATCGAGGTTTAGGGATGTACTCTTTCACAAATCTGCGGATTCCGGAAACCAATAAGAAGAGTAAATACCCCCAAACTCATTGTAGGAAAGAAAGACTTACGCAGCAGGAGCAGGAAGAGAAGCCATCATTAGCGGGAGATTTTGCATTACTGAAGCTTCTTTATGATGGCAGAGTTCGGAATTCTTTGCAATTTATAGCAGGGTGATCATTCAATGGGAATGCATGGTACAATGACGGAAGTGTAAAGTGAGGCCAGAGTTAGGTTGCTATCGTACATCTGCATTCACTCACTCCATTACTTACTTTCTTTTGTTTTTTTGTTCGAGGGGGTAGTGTTGAAAGTGACAGTGAAAGAGAGAAGTATAAGTTGAACGTGCTACACGTTTTGTTTGTTTGTTTTTTTGAGAATAATGTGACACGTTACAGTACTGATAAGTACGCAACCCAAACAATCACTGCCATACCATGTTGGAAAATATCGATTTTGGGTCGACTTTGGACCCGATTTGTGAAGAATCGGGTTATCGATTCGTCGAGGTGAAAGTAGTTTTGGAAACCTTATGTCGAGGTGATCGTCCTACTACTTTATTTCGACCCAAATCGAGTTCGGGTGAATGAAAAATTCATAGGTGAAGATGGCACCTCAAGAAGGTGAAGAAGGCAACTTCAAGTGGGAAAATTAATTCATCCCACATTGGAGGGAAGAACAAACTTGTTCACCTTATGTAGTTCAAGTTTGCACTATAGGGCACGCCCTTTGGGTGGTACACATTTTGTGTAGGAGAGAGGACCTAGCTATGGTCCGAATCACCACACACGCGCGCGCCGCCGCCGCCGTCCGTCCGGACGGCCGGCTCGGTCTCGGGCACGGGACGTGGTGTGGGCTTGGGCCTGATTAATTTGGGCCAGAAACCAAAACCAACTCCTTCTCAGAATTAATATCAGCCCGGAAATAATTCTTCACCAGACCGTTTTTTGTAACTGCTTTTTGAACAGTTACAACTGTTCCTAACGGGTGTCTGTCTTCTTTAAAAGGCAGACACCTTCCTCTGTTTCATCATTCCGAAACCCAGACAATTCCAGTTCTTCTTCTTCCTCACAAACACAGAGAGTTATCACACCACTTAACAGGTTCGAAGGGTGCAATTCCAGACGGTACTTCTGCTTGCACGGTGAGAGGTGATTATCCTGGGAGGCCTTCGCTCCGGATCAACAGTACCAATTGGGAGCGAATAAAGCCTTAAGGCCATCGTGTATATGCACGAGATCATCTCTGTCTCACTGCAGTTCTCCAAACTCTGTAAGTTTACTTCTACTGTTCTTTATTCGGGTTCTGATTCTTGTACAGGTTCCAACAATCTTAAGGCTTTATTCTAATCTGTTCAAGAATCAGACTATTTTTTTTCTGTTTCTGTTAAAATTTTCCAGTTTCATCCGTGACTGCAAAATTTTTCTGTTACTGTTATTTTTCTGTTCCTGTTTCTGCAGTACATTTTATTTCCAGTTTCAGTATTATTTTCTGGTACTGTTAATTTTCTGTTACTGTTAAATATTGCTGCTGTTTATTTGTCTGTTACAGTATAATTTCTTCAGTTTCTGTCGAAATTTTCTGCAACAGTTAAATAGACTGCTCCGTTTATTTTTCTGTAACAGATAATTTTTTCTGTTTCTGCCAAATTTTATTAAACAGTCAGATTATCTGTTAGTTTACTGTCTATTTCTTTCCGAATATATTATCGAAAGAATTTATTGTTTCTGATTTAATTTTTCAGTTTCATTTATTTACTGTTAAATTTCAGAAACTGTATCATTTTGCTGTTTTACATTACAGTAAAATCTTTCTTTTACATCCATTGGTACTGAATTTTTGCGTTGCAAACTTTCAGCAATGGCAGAAGGAACCAGTTCTGGAAATACCACCAGACCCGCGACAGTGATGGCTATCGGCGGACATGGGGAACGTCCAGAAAAGTTCACCGGGAAGGATTTCAAGAGATGGCAACAAAAAATGCTATTTGTTCGCGATAATTCCCAAGTATAGGAATATCGTTCTAAGTAGTACCCGAGTAAGAACGGGGTCGAATCCACAAGGAGAGGAGGATTAGAGAGTGACTTGCAAAACTAGAAAACGACAAACTAAAGCAAGAAACACAAACTCTCAATGGCTTTAAAGCTTGCCAAGCTATTCAAATCCACCAAAATCAATTGATGGAGCAAGTTTGAGGTTTGAGTTTAAGAACAAAGTAAACGACTACTAGAGCTACGATTCAAGAAACTAAGTAAAACGACAAGTAGAGAGGGGCTAGGGATCATCGGTTTCTCTAGTGACCAATCCTCCTATTATATTCAAGCCCGATTCTCAATTCGCATGTGTCAATCCACAAGACAAGTATCTCAAGAAGTGATTGCTCATACAATCCAACTCGCGACAAGAGAAGTGTGTAAATCCAACACGCTAATCACGCACTAAAGAGGCTATTCAAATGAGATTCTCCAAATTTCAAGTGTTTCAAGCATCAACCATATGTAAACACACTTAGATGTTTCCACATGAAAGATCAAGCATCAAATGAGATTTGTAAACTCTCACTCAAATCGCCTAACTAGAACTCGATTTCTCAAAGTTAGGATTGACGAGTTCCTCTCACTCAATTGCAACTTCAAATCAAACACGTCTAAAGTATTCGCACATCTACCTATTCAATGCATCAAATACTTCAACAAGAGAAATTCAAACATTGCACTAAGCATTCAAGTGAACCCAATTCAACCCATTCATCCTTGAAGTTCAACTTGAAACAATATGGAGATTTAGACACTAGATAGTCCCAAATCACCCAAGCAATTGAATTAGCTAGACATAATAGAAAATTCAAGAGAGATTGAGAGAAATTTAACTTTCAATAATCAAAACTTGAATTCATACTTGAGAGCACCAATACACTTTTCACTAATTCAATCCCAAACACTTGTTTCAAATACACAAAACTAAGAACAAAAATAGCCAAAACACAAAGCTAAGCTATCAAAATGATGAAACTACCAAACTAAGCTTGTAATTGTGAAGCAACTACCCAAATCAAGCTGCTGCTGCTATGCTATAGTGAAGAACACAGCAGCAGCAACACCAAAACAGAGCATAACAGTGCTCAATCGCAGCAGCAAAACAGTGTCAAAATTCGTCCAAAATCGGACTCAAATCCGTCCTCCTCTCTCCCTCTCTTCCTCTTTCTCGTTCTTGGCCCTTAGAGAGCTCAAGAACAACCCAGAAGAAGGCGAAATCAGAGAGAGAGAGAGGAGAAAACGAAACCCAAAACAGAGCACTGTAGAATCCGTCGGGTATGAGAGGAGCCCCTGTGATTTCTTCAAGCTTTGTTTATATAGCCTTGTCTTTGAGCTTCCTTGGCCTCCAAGAATGTATCTAAGCCGTCCAATTCATCCCAAGACCTCTGAATCGTTGATTTGTAGAGCTCATGAACCCTAGGTTTGATTTGGGGCTTTTCGTTTGGGTTGTTCTTGGGCCGAATTGAGCATTGGGTTAGGAAGAGGGTTGGACAAGGAGCGTTTTGAGACCGGTTGGGGCTGATTTGGTGAAGAGACGAGGTCGGGGTGGGTCTTGGAAGAAGCTTCGACGAAGCTTTCATGGCTGCTGGGTCTTCTGCTGTTGAACGATCGGGGAGAGAGAATAAGACGCGTGAGAGAGGGCTGGGGGGTGAGCTGGTTTCGGGAAATTGCACCCGGCTCCCCCCTAGCTTGCTGGAATGCTTTAAAAGGCCCATTCCTTACTTAAAAACTTCTGAAAATAGCAATCTGACCCCCAATCCGTTAAGTATTCTTCATATAAGCCATTAAAACGTTTCAAAACTTGCATTTAAACCCCACTTCCGTTAGTTTCTTCTCAAACAACCCCATAGATGCAACTTTGGCCTTGTAATGTGGCCTCTTGGCTTCTAAATCTTCATTTTTGGCCTCTATTTTCCCTTGTCCTCTTCATTTAAACCCTTGAAACCTTTCTTTAACTTGCAAATTCTTGCTTTGTCTTCAACTTTAGCTTCTTTATCACTTGACTTCTTCAAATTAAGCTTTCAAATTCCTCATTCAAGCTTTCATAACTAGCCCCTTGCGTTCTAAATCACTTCTTTGCCTACAAAATGAGAGAAAACAACCAAAACTACGAAAACAAGCATAAGTCTAGAAAGAGAGATAAAATAGATAAATTACACATATTAGCAAGTTAAGAAGAGTTCGTTAACATACTAAAATATGCAATTTTAATTCATCAACACTATTCTACTTGACAACCCTCAACTTGGCCGGCGTTCTAAATGAAGACGCACCAGCGTTGACCGAAAACTCCGAAAAGGATGTCGTGGCAGCGGTAGACGCGTGGAAGCAGTCGGATTTTTTGGCTAAAAACTACATTCTTAACGGCTTAGACAATTCATTGTATAGTGTGTATTGTGGTGCTAAGTCCGCTAGGGAATTGTGGGAGTCTTTAGACAAAAAGTACAAAACGGAAGATGCCGGGGCTAAAAAGTTTGTAGTGGCTAGATTCCTGAAATTTTGTATGGTAGATTCAAAAACTGTAATAAGTCAGGTTCAGGAATTGCAAGTGATCCTCCACGAGATCCATGCCGAGGGGATGGTTCTTAGCGAATCATTCCAAGTAGCTTGTATAATTGAGAAGTTGCCTCCATCATGGAAGGACTTCAAAAATTATCTCAAGCACAAGCGCAAGGAAATCAAGCTCGAGGAACTCATCGTGCGCTTGAGGATTGAGGAGGACAACCGTAATGCCGACCCCAAAACAGGAATTGTGCAAGCCAAAGCAAACGTCGTGGAACAAGGGACGAAAAAGAAACGAAAGGCTAAAGACATGGACTCCGCCGATGCGGGTGATAAATCGTTCAAGGGGAAGTGCTTCAATTGCGGCAAAACGGGACATCGTCGAAGCGAGTGCAAAAAGAAGCGCAAACCTCAAAAGAACAAAGAGAAGTCCGAGGCCAATGTTGCGGAAGCAAACGAGGATGATGGGATTCGCTTGTCAGCGGTCGTCTCGGAGGTGAACATGATTGGCAGCAACCCAAGGGAATGGTTGGTCGACACCGGCGCGACACGCCATATTTGCGCGGATAAATCAATGTTTACCAAATACGAGGAGGTGAAAAATGGAGAACCGGTCTACATGGGAAATTCCGCCTCATCTACCGTTGAAGGACAAGGCACCGTCACTCTCAAAATGACCTCGGGAAAGATGCTCGTGCTCAACGACGTGCTCCACGTGCCGGAGATTCGCAAGAACTTGGTTTCGGGATCCGTCTTAGTTAAGAAAGGATTCAAGCTTGTCTTCGAATCCGACAAAATTGTATTAGTGAAAAGTGGTTCCTATGTAGGCAGGGGATACCTTAGCGATGGTATGTTCAAGCTAAATGTAATGACTGTGACGCCAATTAAGGCTATAAATAAGAGCGTCAATTCTATTTACTTGTTGGAGTCTTCTAATCTATGGCATAGTAGATTAGGACATACAAATCTTGAATCCATTCGCAAGTTAATGTCTATGGAACATCTTCCTAGTGCAAAAATTGATAGATCCCACAAATGCGAAACGTGCGTTGAAGCAAAGAAATCTTTCCGACCAATTGATGGGAAGGTGACATCTCCTCTTGAGTTAATCCATACGGATATATGCGATCTAAAATATACGCAAACAAGAGGAGGAAAGAAATACTTCATTACCTTTGTAGATGATTGTACTAAATACTGCTACGTCTATCTTCTTAGGAGCAAAGACGAAGCGGTAGATATGTTCAAACACTACAAAAATGAAGTAGAGAATCAATTGGATAGGAAAATTAAAATTGTGCGTAGTGATCGAGGAGGTGAATATGAATCACCACTTAAGGACATTTGTCTAGAAAGTGGGATTATTCATCAAACTACGGCACCGTATTCGCCACAACAAAATGGCGTTGCGGAGAGGAAAAATCGAACTTTAAAAGAAATGATGAATGCATTACTTATAAGTTCGGGTTTACCTCAGAACTTGTGGGGGGAAGCCCTGCTAACCGCTAACCTTATCCTTAATAGGATTCCTCGGAAAAGGCTTAGCAAAACTCCATATGAACTATGGAAAGGAAAAGCACCGTCCTACAAATACCTCAAAGTGTGGGGGTGTCTCGCAAAGGTAGCAATACCGGAACCTAAAAAGGTTAAATTGGGACCGAAAACGGTGGACTGCGTTTTCATCGGGTACGCTCATAATAGTAGTGCATATAGATTTCTGGTTGTAAAATCAGAAATTGAAGATATACACGAAAATACTATTTTTGAGTCTTGTTCGGCTACATTTTTTGAAGATGTATTTCCGTACAAAACCAAGAATGTGGAAAATTCTAAACGAACTCGTGACTCCACGTCTGAACAGTCCGAAGAAGAGGTAGAACCTAGACGTAGCAAGCGGGCCAAAACAGCAAAGACCTTTGGACCGGATTTTCTTACCTATATGGTAGAAAATGAGCCTCAATCATACAAGGAGGCTATGTCTAGCAGTGAGGCGTCATATTGGAAGGAAGCGGTAAATAGTGAAATTGAATCAATACTTCAAAATCACACATGGGAATTGGTGAGTCTTCCATCAGGTTGCAAACCATTAGGTTGCAAATGGATTTTTAAGCGGAATCTTAAAACTGATGGAACTGTCGAAAAATACAAGGCTCGCCTTGTAGCAAAGGGATACAAACAAAAGGAAGGTATCGATTATTTCGATACCTACTCACCAGTCACAAGGATTACATCCATTCGCATGCTTATAGCGCTTGCCGCTATAAATAATCACGAAATTCACCAAATGGATGTAAAGACTGCTTTCTTGAACGGTGAATTGGATGAAGAGATTTACATGGAGCAACCTGAAGGTTTTCATGTTCCCGGACAAGAAGACAAGGTTTGCCGGTTAGTCAAATCTCTTTATGGGCTGAAACAGGCACCAAAACAATGGCATGTCAAATTTGATAACGCAATTTTATCAAATGGCTTTCATATAAATGAATGTGACAAGTGTGTTTATCACAAAACCACTCGTGATGGTTATGTCATTGTTTGCTTATATGTCGATGATATGCTAATTATGGGAAGTAATAAGAATATCATCAATTCAACAAAGAAATTGTTGACGACAAAGTTTGACATGAAAGACATGGGTATCGCAGATGTTATACTAGGGATGAAAATCACTAGAACATCAAATGGATACACATTATCTCAGTCACACTATGTTGGAAAGATACTTGAGAAATTCGACAAGAACGACGACAAGGAAGTTAAGACTCCTGTTGATCTTAATCTACACCTCGCCAAGAATCACGGGGCCAGTGTAAGGCAAAACGAATATGCTCAAGTTATCGGAAGTCTAATGTATCTCATGAACTGCACCAGACCCGATATCGCTCAAGCAGTTGGCAAACTCAGTCGATTCACGAGCAATCCTAGTGCAAATCACTGGAAAGGATTGACTCGGGTGCTAAAGTATTTAAGACATACTTTAACGTATGGACTGCACTATACTAGGTACCCAGCCGTACTTGAAGGGTATAGTGATGCCAATTGGATATCGGATACAAGGGATTCTAAATCCACAAGTGGGTATGTCTTTACCCTAGGAGGTGCAGCCGTGTCATGGAAGTCTTCTAAACAAACCTGCATTGCAAGATCCACAATGGAATCCGAATTCATTGCCTTGGATAAATCAGGGGAAGAAGCAGAATGGCTTCGACAGTTTTTAGAAGAACTTCCAATGTGGCCAAAACCAATGGCACCTATTTGCATCCATTGCGATAGTCAATCAGCAATTGGAAGGGCGCAAAATAGTATCTATAATGGTAAGTCTAGACATATTCGTCGTAGACACAACACCATTAAACAATTGCTCTCAAATGGAATAATATCGATCGATTACGTGAAGTCTAAGGAGAACATAGCAGACCCTCTAACAAAGGGATTACCGAGAGAGCAAGTGTTTAGTTCATCGAGGGGAATGGGACTAAAGCCTATCTCACCGAGTTGCACATAGCGGAAACCCAACTTAGAAGATTGGAGATCCCAATAACTAAGTTCAAAGGGCCAACCTACCTATCGTGCAAATATTTAGTCACTGAGGAAATTTAATTTCCTAACCTATTCCTAGGGTGAACGCCGAGTGACGCTTGCATTGGACAAGGTTAAGCATTGAAGCTTTTAATGAGCTCATATCTTGGTTAAACGACCAAGTGGGGTATGGCAAGATACTCTTTATGAGACTCACCTATATGAGTGGGAACTGGGGGCCGGTTCTAGGAGAATGACGAGGCTAAATTCTCTAAGACCACTCATGAAACCAGGACATAAGTGTTCCATGGCCAAAACGGGCACGAAAATGAGAACCGTAATTGGAAGAATGATAACCGTGTGGGTGCTAATGACTAGGTATACGTCACGGCAAGCAGTTCAAGGCGATTCGCTACTGACAAGCCAGTATACCCGTTGGTACTTCACTAAGAGAACGTTCAAAGTCTCTGACTACCTTCTCGATGCGATTATCGTTCGCGTGATATCTCTCTCAATCCTTTGACATCCCGGCTACTCAGCCAATTTTATCATTCATGTGGGGGATTGTTGGAAAATATCGATTTTGGGTCGACTTTGGACCCGATTTGTGAAGAATCGGGTTATCGATTCGTCGAGGTGAAAGTAGTTTTGGAAACCTTATGTCGAGGTGATCGTCCTACTACTTTATTTCGACCCAAATCGAGTTCGGGTGAATGAAAAATTCATAGGTGAAGATGGCACCTCAAGAAGGTGAAGAAGGCAACTTCAAGTGGGAAAATTAATTCATCCCACATTGGAGGGAAGAACAAACTTGTTCACCTTATGTAGTTCAAGTTTGCACTATAGGGCACGCCCTTTGGGTGGTACACATTTTGTGTAGGAGAGAGGACCTAGCTATGGTCCGAATCACCACACACGCGCGCACGCGCGCGCCGCCGCCGCCGTCCGTCCGGACGGCCGGCTCGGCTCGGTCTCGGGTTCGTGTTCGGGCACGGGCACGGGCCCGGGCCGTGACGTGGTGTGGTGTGGGCTTGGGCCTGATTAAATGACAACTTAATCTTTTTGGGCCAGAAACCAAAACCAACTCCTTCTCAGAATTAATATCAGCCCGGAAATAATTCTTCACCAGACCGTTTTTTGTAACTGCTTTTTGAACAGTTACAACTGTTTTCGTTACCCAACCGTTTCCAACTGTTCCTAACGGGTGTCTGTCTTCTTTAAAAGGCAGACACCTTCCTCTGTTTCATCATTCCGAAACCCAGACAATTCCAGTTCTTCTTCTTCCTCACAAACACAGAGAGTTATCACACCACTTAACAGGTTCGAAGGGTGCAATTCCAGACGGTACTTCTGCTTGCACGGTGAGAGGTGATTATCCTGGGAGGCCTTCGCTCCGGATCAACAGTACCAATTGGGAGCGAATAAAGCCTTAAGGCCATCGTGTATATGCACGAGATCATCTCTGTCTCACTGCAGTTCTCCAAACTCTGTAAGTTTACTTCTACTGTTCTTTATTCGGGTTCTGATTCTTGTACAGGTTCCAACAATCTTAAGGCTTTATTCTAATCTGTTCAAGAATCAGACTATTTTTTTTCTGTTTCTGTTAAAATTTTCCAGTTTCATCCGTGACTGCAAAATTTTTCTGTTACTGTTATTTTTCTGTTCCTGTTTCTGCAGTACATTTTATTTCCAGTTTCAGTATTATTTTCTGGTACTGTTAATTTTCTGTTACTGTTAAATATTGCTGCTGTTTATTTGTCTGTTACAGTATAATTTCTTCAGTTTCTGTCGAAATTTTCTGCAACAGTTAAATAGACTGCTCCGTTTATTTTTCTGTAACAGATAATTTTTTCTGTTTCTGCCAAATTTTATTAAACAGTCAGATTATCTGTTAGTTTACTGTCTATTTCTTTCCGAATATATTATCGAAAGAATTTATTGTTTCTGATTTAATTTTTCAGTTTCATTTATTTACTGTTAAATTTCAGAAACTGTATCATTTTGCTGTTTTACATTACAGTAAAATCTTTCTTTTACATCCATTGGTACTGAATTTTTGCGTTGCAAACTTTCAGCAATGGCAGAAGGAACCAGTTCTGGAAATACCACCAGACCCGCGACAGTGATGGCTATCGGCGGACATGGGGAACGTCCAGAAAAGTTCACCGGGAAGGATTTCAAGAGATGGCAACAAAAAATGCTATTCTACTTGACAACCCTCAACTTGGCCGGCGTTCTAAATGAAGACGCACCAGCGTTGACCGAAAACTCCGAAAAGGATGTCGTGGCAGCGGTAGACGCGTGGAAGCAGTCGGATTTTTTGGCTAAAAACTACATTCTTAACGGCTTAGACAATTCATTGTATAGTGTGTATTGTGGTGCTAAGTCCGCTAGGGAATTGTGGGAGTCTTTAGACAAAAAGTACAAAACGGAAGATGCCGGGGCTAAAAAGTTTGTAGTGGCTAGATTCCTGAAATTTTGTATGGTAGATTCAAAAACTGTAATAAGTCAGGTTCAGGAATTGCAAGTGATCCTCCACGAGATCCATGCCGAGGGGATGGTTCTTAGCGAATCATTCCAAGTAGCTTGTATAATTGAGAAGTTGCCTCCATCATGGAAGGACTTCAAAAATTATCTCAAGCACAAGCGCAAGGAAATCAAGCTCGAGGAACTCATCGTGCGCTTGAGGATTGAGGAGGACAACCGTAATGCCGACCCCAAAACAGGAATTGTGCAAGCCAAAGCAAACGTCGTGGAACAAGGGACGAAAAAGAAACGAAAGGCTAAAGACATGGACTCCGCCGATGCGGGTGATAAATCGTTCAAGGGGAAGTGCTTCAATTGCGGCAAAACGGGACATCGTCGAAGCGAGTGCAAAAAGAAGCGCAAACCTCAAAAGAACAAAGAGAAGTCCGAGGCCAATGTTGCGGAAGCAAACGAAGATGATGGGATTCGCTTGTCAGCGGTCGTCTCGGAGGTGAACATGATTGGCAGCAACCCAAGGGAATGGTTGGTCGACACCGGCGCGACACGCCATATTTGCGCGGATAAATCAATGTTTACCAAATACGAGGAGGTGAAAAATGGAGAACCGGTCTACATGGGAAATTCTGCCTCATCTACCGTTGAAGGACAAGGCACCGTCACTCTCAAAATGACCTCGGGAAAGATGCTCGTGCTCAACGACGTGCTCCACGTGCCGGAGATTCGCAAGAACTTGGTTTCGGGATCCGTCTTAGTTAAGAAAGGATTCAAGCTTGTCTTCGAATCCGACAAAATTGTATTAGTGAAAAGTGGTTCCTATGTAGGCAGGGGATACCTTAGCGATGGTATGTTCAAGCTAAATGTAATGACTGTGACGCCAATTAAGGCTATAAATAAGAGCGTCAATTCTATTTACTTGTTGGAGTCTTCTAATCTATGGCATAGTAGATTAGGACATACAAATCTTGAATCCATTCGCAAGTTAATGTCTATGGAACATCTTCCTAGTGCAAAAATTGATAGATCCCACAAATGCGAAACGTGCGTTGAAGCAAAGCAAACAAAGAAATCTTTCCGACCAATTGATGGGAAGGTGACATCTCCTCTTGAGTTAATCCATACGGATATATGCGATCTAAAATATACGCAAACAAGAGGAGGAAAGAAATACTTCATTACCTTTGTAGATGATTGTACTAAATACTGCTACGTCTATCTTCTTAGGAGCAAAGACGAAGCGGTAGATATGTTCAAACACTACAAAAATGAAGTAGAGAATCAATTGGATAGGAAAATTAAAATTGTGCGTAGTGATCGAGGAGGTGAATATGAATCACCACTTAAGGACATTTGTCTAGAAAGTGGGATTATTCATCAAACTACGGCACCGTATTCGCCACAACAAAATGGCGTTGCGGAGAGGAAAAATCGAACTTTAAAAGAAATGATGAATGCATTACTTATAAGTTCGGGTTTACCTCAGAACTTGTGGGGGGAAGCCCTGCTAACCGCTAACCTTATCCTTAATAGGATTCCTCGGAAAAGGCTTAGCAAAACTCCATATGAACTATGGAAAGGAAAAGCACCGTCCTACAAATACCTCAAAGTGTGGGGGTGTCTCGCAAAGGTAGCAATACCGGAACCTAAAAAGGTTAAATTGGGACCGAAAACGGTGGACTGCGTTTTCATCGGGTACGCTCATAATAGTAGTGCATATAGATTTCTGGTTGTAAAATCAGAAATTGAAGATATACACGAAAATACTATTTTTGAGTCTTGTTCGGCTACATTTTTTGAAGATGTATTTCCGTACAAAACCAAGAATGTGGAAAATTCTAAACGAACTCGTGACTCCACGTCTGAACAGTCCGAAGAAGAGGTAGAACCTAGACGTAGCAAGCGGGCCAAAACAGCAAAGACCTTTGGACCGGATTTTCTTACCTATATGGTAGAAAATGAGCCTCAATCATACAAGGAGGCTATGTCTAGCAGTGAGGCGTCATATTAGAAGGAAGCGGTAAATAGTGAAATTGAATCAATACTTCAAAATCACACATGGGAATTGGTGAGTCTTCCATCAGGTTGCAAACCATTAGGTTGCAAATGGATTTTTAAGCGGAAGCTTAAAACTGATGGAACTGTCGAAAAATACAAGGCTCGCCTTGTAGCAAAGGGATACAAACAAAAGGAAGGTATCGATTATTTCGATACCTAATCACTAGTCACAAGGATTACATCCATTCGCATGCTTATAGCGCTTGCCGCTATAAATAATCACGAAATTCACCAAATGGATGTAAAGACTGCTTTCTTGAACGGTGAATTGGATGAAGAGATTTACATGGAGCAACCTGAAGGTTTTCATGTTCCCGGACAAGAAGACAAGGTTTGCCGGTTAGTCAAATCTCTTTATGGGCTGAAACAGGCACCAAAACAATGGCATGTCAAATTTGATAACGCAATGTTATCAAATGGCTTTCATATAAATGAATGTGACAAGTGTGTTTATCACAAAACCACTCGTGATGGTTATGTCATTGTTTGCTTATATGTCGATGATATGCTAATTATGGGAAGTAATAAGAATATCATCAATTCAACAAAGAAATTGTTGACGACAAAGTTTGACATGAAAGACATGGGTATCGCAGATGTTATACTAGGGATGAAAATCACTAGAACATCAAATGGATACACATTATCTCAGTCACACTATGTTGGAAAGATACTTGAGAAATTCGACAAGAACGACGGCAAGGAAGTTAAGACTCCTGTTGATCTTAATCTACACCTCGCCAAGAATCACGGGGCCAGTGTAAGGCAAAACGAATATGCTCAAGTTATCGGAAGTCTAATGTATCTCATGAACTGCACCAGACCCGATATCGCTCAAGCAGTTGGCAAACTCAGTCGATTCACGAGCAATCCTAGTGCAAATCACTGGAAAGGATTGACTCGGGTGCTAAAGTATTTAAGACATACTTTAACGTATGGACTGCACTATACTAGGTACCCAGCCGTACTTGAAGGGTATAGTGATGCCAATTGGATATCGGATACAAGGGATTCTAAATCCACAAGTGGGTATGTCTTTACCCTAGGAGGTGCAGCCGTGTCATGGAAGTCTTCTAAACAAACCTGCATTGCAAGATCCACAATGGAATCCGAATTCATTGCCTTGGATAAATCAGGGGAAGAAGCAGAATGGCTTCGACAGTTTTTAGAAGAACTTCCAATGTGGCCAAAACCAATGGCACCTATTTGCATCCATTGCGATAGTCAATCAGCAATTGGAAGGGCGCAAAATAGTATCTATAATGGTAAGTCTAGACATATTCGTCGTAGACACAACACCATTAAACAATTGCTCTCAAATGGAATAATATCGATCGATTACGTGAAGTCTAAGGAGAACATAGCAGACCCTCTAACAAAGGGATTACCGAGAGAGCAAGTGTTTAGTTCATCGAGGGGAATGGGACTAAAGCCTATCTCACCGAGTTGCACATAGCGGAAACCCAACTTAGAAGATTGGAGATCCCAATAACTAAGTTCAAAGGGCCAACCTACCTATCGTGCAAATATTTAGTCACTGAGGAAATTTAATTTCCTAACCTATTCCTAGGGTGAACGCCGAGTGACGCTTGCATTGGACAAGGTTAAGCATTGAAGCTTTTAATGAGCTCATATCTTGGTTAAACGACCAAGTGGGGTATGGCAAGATACTCTTTATGAGACTCACCTATATGAGTGGGAACTGGGGGCCGGTTCTAGGAGAATGACGAGGCTAAATTCTCTAAGACCACTCATGAAACCAGGACATAAGTGTTCCATGGCCAAAACGGGCACGAAAATGAGAACCGTAATTGGAAGAATGATAACCGTGTGGGTGCTAATGACTAGGTATACGTCACGGCAAGCAGTTCAAGGCGATTCGCTACTGACAAGCCAGTATACCCGTTGGTACTTCACTAAGAGAACGTTCAAAGTCTCTGACTACCTTCTCGATGCGATTATCGTTCGCGTGATATCTCTCTCAATCCTTTGACATCCCGGCTACTCAGCCAATTTTATCATTCATGTGGGGGATTGTTGGAAAATATCGATTTTGGGTCGACTTTGGACCCGATTTGTGAAGAATCGGGTTATCGATTCGTCGAGGTGAAAGTAGTTTTGGAAACCTTATGTCGAGGTGATCGTCCTACTACTTTATTTCGACCCAAATCGAGTACGGGTGAATGAAAAATTCATAGGTGAAGATGGCACCTCAAGAAGGTGAAGAAGGCAACTTCAAGTGGGAAAATTAATTCATCCCACATTGGAGGGAAGAACAAACTTGTTCACCTTATGTAGTTCAAGTTTGCACTATAGGGCACGCCCTTTGGGTGGTACACATTTTGTGTAGGAGAGAGGACCTAGCTATGGTCCGAATCACCACACACGCGCGCGCCGCCGCCGCCGTCCGTCCGGACGGCCGGCTCGGTCTCGGGTTCGGGCACGGGCACGGGCACGGGACGTGGTGTGGTGTGGGCTTGGGCCTGATTAATTTGGGCCAGAAACCAAAACCAACTCCTTCTCAGAATTAATATCAGCCCGGAAATAATTCTTCACCAGACCGTTTTTTGTAACTGCTTTTTGAACAGTTACAACTGTTCCTAACGGGTGTCTGTCTTCTTTAAAAGGCAGACACCTTCCTCTGTTTCATCATTCCGAAACCCAGACAATTCCAGTTCTTCTTCTTCCTCACAAACACAGAGAGTTATCACACCACTTAACAGGTTCGAAGGGTGCAATTCCAGACGGTACTTCTGCTTGCACGGTGAGAGGTGATTATCCTGGGAGGCCTTCGCTCCGGATCAACAGTACCAATTGGGAGCGAATAAAGCCTTAAGGCCATCGTGTATATGCACGAGATCATCTCTGTCTCACTGCAGTTCTCCAAACTCTGTAAGTTTACTTCTACTGTTCTTTATTCGGGTTCTGATTCTTGTACAGGTTCCAACAATCTTAAGGCTTTATTCTAATCTGTTCAAGAATCAGACTATTTTTTTTCTGTTTCTGTTAAAATTTTCCAGTTTCATCCGTGACTGCAAAATTTTTCTGTTACTGTTATTTTTCTGTTCCTGTTTCTGCAGTACATTTTATTTCCAGTTTCAGTATTATTTTCTGGTACTGTTAATTTTCTGTTACTGTTAAATATTGCTGCTGTTTATTTGTCTGTTACAGTATAATTTCTTCAGTTTCTGTCGAAATTTTCTGCAACAGTTAAATAGACTGCTCCGTTTATTTTTCTGTAACAGATAATTTTTTCTGTTTCTGCCAAATTTTATTAAACAGTCAGATTATCTGTTAGTTTACTGTCTATTTCTTTCCGAATATATTATCGAAAGAATTTATTGTTTCTGATTTAATTTTTCAGTTTCATTTATTTACTGTTAAATTTCAGAAACTGTATCATTTTGCTGTTTTACATTACAGTAAAATCTTTCTTTTACATCCATTGGTACTGAATTTTTGCGTTGCAAACTTTCAGCAATGGCAGAAGGAACCAGTTCTGGAAATACCACCAGACCCGCGACAGTGATGGCTATCGGCGGACATGGGGAACGTCCAGAAAAGTTCACCGGGAAGGATTTCAAGAGATGGCAACAAAAAATGCTATTCTACTTGACAACCCTCAACTTGGCCGGCGTTCTAAATGAAGACGCACCAGCGTTGACCGAAAACTCCGAAAAGGATGTCGTGGCAGCGGTAGACGCGTGGAAGCAGTCGGATTTTTTGGCTAAAAACTACATTCTTAACGGCTTAGACAATTCATTGTATAGTGTGTATTGTGGTGCTAAGTCCGCTAGGGAATTGTGGGAGTCTTTAGACAAAAAGTACAAAACGGAAGATGCCGGGGCTAAAAAGTTTGTAGTGGCTAGATTCCTGAAATTTTGTATGGTAGATTCAAAAACTGTAATAAGTCAGGTTCAGGAATTGCAAGTGATCCTCCACGAGATCCATGCCGAGGGGATGGTTCTTAGCGAATCATTCCAAGTAGCTTGTATAATTGAGAAGTTGCCTCCATCATGGAAGGACTTCAAAAATTATCTCAAGCACAAGCGCAAGGAAATCAAGCTCGAGGAACTCATCGTGCGCTTGAGGATTGAGGAGGACAACCGTAATGCCGACCCCAAAACAGGAATTGTGCAAGCCAAAGCAAACGTCGTGGAACAAGGGACGAAAAAGAAACGAAAGGCTAAAGACATGGACTCCGCCGATGCGGGTGATAAATCGTTCAAGGGGAAGTGCTTCAATTGCGGCAAAACGGGACATCGTCGAAGCGAGTGAAAAAAGAAGCGCAAACCTCAAAAGAACAAAGAGAAGTCCGAGGCCAATGTTGCGGAAGCAAACGAGGATGATGGGATTCGCTTGTCAGCGGTCGTCTCGGAGGTGAACATGATTGGCAGCAACCCAAGGGAATGGTTGGTCGACACCGGCGCGACACGCCATATTTGCGCGGATAAATCAATGTTTACCAAATACGAGGAGGTGAAAAATGGAGAACCGGTCTACATGGGAAATTCCGCCTCATCTACCGTTGAAGGACAAGGCACCGTCACTCTCAAAATGACCTCGGGAAAGATGCTCGTGCTCAACGACGTGCTCCACGTGCCGGAGATTCGCAAGAACTTGGTTTCGGGATCCGTCTTAGTTAAGAAAGGATTCAAGCTTGTCTTCGAATCCGACAAAATTGTATTAGTGAAAAGTGGTTCCTATGTAGGCAGGGGATACCTTAGCGATGGTATGTTCAAGCTAAATGTAATGACTGTGACGCCAATTAAGGCTATAAATAAGAGCGTCAATTCTATTTACTTGTTGGAGTCTTCTAATCTATGGCATAGTAGATTAGGACATACAAATCTTGAATCCATTCGCAAGTTAATGTCTATGGAACATCTTCCTAGTGCAAAAATTGATAGATCCCACAAATGCGAAACGTGCGTTGAAGCAAAGCAAACAAAGAAATCTTTCCGACCAATTGATGGGAAGGTGACATCTCCTCTTGAGTTAATCCATACGGATATATGCGATCTAAAATATACGCAAACAAGAGGAGGAAAGAAATACTTCATTACCTTTGTAGATGATTGTACTAAATACTGCTACGTCTATCTTCTTAGGAGCAAAGACGAAGCGGTAGATATGTTCAAACACTACAAAAATGAAGTAGAGAATCAATTGGATAGGAAAATTAAAATTGTGCGTAGTGATCGAGGAGGTGAATATGAATCACCACTTAAGGACATTTGTCTAGAAAGTGGGATTATTCATCAAACTACGGCACCGTATTCGCCACAACAAAATGGCGTTGCGGAGAGGAAAAATCGAACTTTAAAAGAAATGATGAATGCATTACTTATAAGTTCGGGTTTACCTCAGAACTTGTGGGGGGAAGCCCTGCTAACCGCTAACCTTATCCTTAATAGGATTCCTCGGAAAAGGCTTAGCAAAACTCCATATGAACTATGGAAAGGAAAAGCACCGTCCTACAAATACCTCAAAGTGTGGGGGTGTCTCGCAAAGGTAGCAATACCGGAACCTAAAAAGGTTAAATTGGGACCGAAAACGGTGGACTGCGTTTTCATCGGGTACGCTCATAATAGTAGTGCATATAGATTTCTGGTTGTAAAATCAGAAATTGAAGATATACACGAAATTACTATTTTTGAGTCTTGTTCGGCTACATTTTTTGAAGATGTATTTCCGTACAAAACCAAGAATGTGGAAAATTCTAAACGAACTCGTGACTCCACGTCTGAACAGTCCGAAGAAGAGGTAGAACCTAGACGTAGCAAGCGGGCCAAAACAGCAAAGACCTTTGGACCGGATTTTCTTACCTATATGGTAGAAAATGAGCCTCAATCATACAAGGAGGCTATGTCTAGCAGTGAGGCGTCATATTAGAAGGAAGCGGTAAATAGTGAAATTGAATCAATACTTCAAAATCACACATGGGAATTGGTGAGTCTTCCATCAGGTTGCAAACCATTAGGTTGCAAATGGATTTTTAAGCGGAAGCTTAAAACTGATGGAACTGTCGAAAAATACAAGGCTCGCCTTGTAGCAAAGGGATACAAACAAAAGGAAGGTATCGATTATTTCGATACCTACTCACCAGTCACAAGGATTACATCCATTCGCATGCTTATAGCGCTTGCCGCTATAAATAATCACGAAATTCACCAAATGGATGTAAAGACTGCTTTCTTGAACGGTGAATTGGATGAAGAGATTTACATGGAGCAACCTGAAGGTTTTCATGTTCCCGGACAAGAAGACAAGGTTTGCCGGTTAGTCAAATCTCTTTATGGGCTGAAACAGGCACCAAAACAATGGCATGTCAAATTTGATAACGCAATGTTATCAAATGGCTTTCATATAAATGAATGTGACAAGTGTGTTTATCACAAAACCACTCGTGATGGTTATGTCATTGTTTGCTTATATGTCGATGATATGCTAATTATGGGAAGTAATAAGAATATCATCAATTCAACAAAGAAATTGTTGACGACAAAGTTTGACATGAAAGACATGGGTATCGCAGATGTTATACTAGGGATGAAAATCACTAGAACATCAAATGGATACACATTATCTCAGTCACACTATGTTGGAAAGATACTTGAGAAATTCGACAAGAACGACGGCAAGGAAGTTAAGACTCCTGTTGATCTTAATCTACACCTCGCCAAGAATCACGGGGCCAGTGTAAGGCAAAACGAATATGCTCAAGTTATCGGAAGTCTAATGTATCTCATGAACTGCACCAGACCCGATATCGCTCAAGCAGTTGGCAAACTCAGTCGATTCACGAGCAATCCTAGTGCAAATCACTGGAAAGGATTGACTCGGGTGCTAAAGTATTTAAGACATACTTTAACGTATGGACTGCACTATACTAGGTACCCAGCCGTACTTGAAGGGTATAGTGATGCCAATTGGATATCGGATACAAGGGATTCTAAATCCACAAGTGGGTATGTCTTTACCCTAGGAGGTGCAGCCGTGTCATGGAAGTCTTCTAAACAAACCTGCATTGCAAGATCCACAATGGAATCCGAATTCATTGCCTTGGATAAATCAGGGGAAGAAGCAGAATGGCTTCGACAGTTTTTAGAAGAACTTCCAATGTGGCCAAAACCAATGGCACCTATTTGCATCCATTGCGATAGTCAATCAGCAATTGGAAGGGCGCAAAATAGTATCTATAATGGTAAGTCTAGACATATTCGTCGTAGACACAACACCATTAAACAATTGCTCTCAAATGGAATAATATCGATCGATTACGTGAAGTCTAAGGAGAACATAGCAGACCCTCTAACAAAGGGATTACCGAGAGAGCAAGTGTTTAGTTCATCGAGGGGAATGGGACTAAAGCCTATCTCACCGAGTTGCACATAGCGGAAACCCAACTTAGAAGATTGGAGATCCCAATAACTAAGTTCAAAGGGCCAACCTACCTATCGTGCAAATATTTAGTCACTGAGGAAATTTAATTTCCTAACCTATTCCTAGGGTGAACGCCGAGTGACGCTTGCATTGGACAAGGTTAAGCATTGAAGCTTTTAATGAGCTCATATCTTGGTTAAACGACCAAGTGGGGTATGGCAAGATACTCTTTATGAGACTCACCTATATGAGTGGGAACTGGGGGCCGGTTCTAGGAGAATGACGAGGCTAAATTCTCTAAGACCACTCATGAAACCAGGACATAAGTGTTCCATGGCCAAAACGGGCACGAAAATGAGAACCGTAATTGGAAGAATGATAACCGTGTGGGTGCTAATGACTAGGTATACGTCACGGCAAGCAGTTCAAGGCGATTCGCTACTGACAAGCCAGTATACCCGTTGGTACTTCACTAAGAGAACGTTCAAAGTCTCTGACTACCTTCTCGATGCGATTATCGTTCGCGTGATATCTCTCTCAATCCTTTGACATCCCGGCTACTCAGCCAATTTTATCATTCATGTGGGGGATTGTTGGAAAATATCGATTTTGGGTCGACTTTGGACCCGATTTGTGAAGAATCGGGTTATCGATTCGTCGAGGTGAAAGTAGTTTTGGAAACCTTATGTCGAGGTGATCGTCCTACTACTTTATTTCGACCCAAATCGAGTACGGGTGAATGAAAAATTCATAGGTGAAGATGGCACCTCAAGAAGGTGAAGAAGGCAACTTCAAGTGGGAAAATTAATTCATCCCACATTGGAGGGAAGAACAAACTTGTTCACCTTATGTAGTTCAAGTTTGCACTATAGGGCACGCCCTTTGGGTGGTACACATTTTGTGTAGGAGAGAGGACCTAGCTATGGTCCGAATCACCACACACGCGCGCGCCGCCGCCGCCGTCCGTCCGGACGGCCGGCTCGGTCTCGGGTTCGGGCACGGGCACGGGCACGGGACGTGGTGTGGTGTGGGCTTGGGCCTGATTAATTTGGGCCAGAAACCAAAACCAACTCCTTCTCAGAATTAATATCAGCCCGGAAATAATTCTTCACCAGACCGTTTTTTGTAACTGCTTTTTGAACAGTTACAACTGTTCCTAACGGGTGTCTGTCTTCTTTAAAAGGCAGACACCTTCCTCTGTTTCATCATTCCGAAACCCAGACAATTCCAGTTCTTCTTCTTCCTCACAAACACAGAGAGTTATCACACCACTTAACAGGTTCGAAGGGTGCAATTCCAGACGGTACTTCTGCTTGCACGGTGAGAGGTGATTATCCTGGGAGGCCTTCGCTCCGGATCAACAGTACCAATTGGGAGCGAATAAAGCCTTAAGGCCATCATGTATATGCACGAGATCATCTCTGTCTCACTGCAGTTCTCCAAACTCTGTAAGTTTACTTCTACTGTTCTTTATTCGGGTTCTGATTCTTGTACAGGTTCCAACAATCTTAAGGCTTTATTCTAATCTGTTCAAGAATCAGACTATTTTTTTTCTGTTTCTGTTAAAATTTTCCAGTTTCATCCGTGACTGCAAAATTTTTCTGTTACTGTTATTTTTCTGTTCCTGTTTCTGCAGTACATTTTATTTCCAGTTTCAGTATTATTTTCTGGTACTGTTAATTTTCTGTTACTGTTAAATATTGCTGCTGTTTATTTGTCTGTTACAGTATAATTTCTTCAGTTTCTGTCGAAATTTTCTGCAACAGTTAAATAGACTGCTCCGTTTATTTTTCTGTAACAGATAATTTTTTCTGTTTCTGCCAAATTTTATTAAACAGTCAGATTATCTGTTAGTTTACTGTCTATTTCTTTCCGAATATATTATCGAAAGAATTTATTGTTTCTGATTTAATTTTTCAGTTTCATTTATTTACTGTTAAATTTCAGAAACTGTATCATTTTACTGTTTTACATTACAGTAAAATCTTTCTTTTACATCCATTGGTACTGAATTTTTGCGTTGCAAACTTTCAGCAATGGCAGAAGGAACCAGTTCTGGAAATACCACCAGACCCGCGACAGTGATGGCTATCGGCGGACATGGGGAACGTCCAGAAAAGTTCACCGGGAAGGATTTCAAGAGATGGCAACAAAAAATGCTATTCTACTTGACAACCCTCAACTTGGCCGGCGTTCTAAATGAAGACGCACCAGCGTTGACCGAAAACTCCGAAAAGGATGTCGTGGCAGCGGTAGACGCGTGGAAGCAGTCGGATTTTTTGGCTAAAAACTACATTCTTAACGGCTTAGACAATTCATTGTATAGTGTGTATTGTGGTGCTAAGTCCGCTAGGGAATTGTGGGAGTCTTTAGACAAAAAGTACAAAACGGAAGATGCCGGGGCTAAAAAGTTTGTAGTGGCTAGATTCCTGAAATTTTGTATGGTAGATTCAAAAACTGTAATAAGTCAGGTTCAGGAATTGCAAGTGATCCTCCACGAGATCCATGCCGAGGGGATGGTTCTTAGCGAATCATTCCAAGTAGCTTGTATAATTGAGAAGTTGCCTCCATCATGGAAGGACTTCAAAAATTATCTCAAGCACAAGCGCAAGGAAATCAAGCTCGAGGAACTCATCGTGCGCTTGAGGATTGAGGAGGACAACCGTAATGCCGACCCCAAAACAGGAATTGTGCAAGCCAAAGCAAACGTCGTGGAACAAGGGACGAAAAAGAAACGAAAGGCTAAAGACATGGACTCCGCCGATGCGGGTGATAAATCGTTCAAGGGGAAGTGCTTCAATTGCGGCAAAACGGGACATCGTCGAAGCGAGTGCAAAAAGAAGCGCAAACCTCAAAAGAACAAAGAGAAGTCCGAGGCCAATGTTGCGGAAGCAAACGAAGATGATGGGATTCGCTTGTCAGCGGTCGTCTCGGAGGTGAACATGATTGGCAGCAACCCAAGGGAATGGTTGGTCGACACCGGCGCGACACGCCATATTTGCGCGGATAAATCAATGTTTACCAAATACGAGGAGGTGAAAAATGGAGAACCGGTCTACATGGGAAATTCTGCCTCATCTACCGTTGAAGGACAAGGCACCGTCACTCTCAAAATGACCTCGGGAAAGATGCTCGTGCTCAACGACGTGCTCCACGTGCCGGAGATTCGCAAGAACTTGGTTTCGGGATCCGTCTTAGTTAAGAAAGGATTCAAGCTTGTCTTCGAATCCGACAAAATTGTATTAGTGAAAAGTGGTTCCTATGTAGGCAGGGGATACCTTAGCGATGGTATGTTCAAGCTAAATGTAATGACTGTGACGCCAATTAAGGCTATAAATAAGAGCGTCAATTCTATTTACTTGTTGGAGTCTTCTAATCTATGGCATAGTAGATTAGGACATACAAATCTTGAATCCATTCGCAAGTTAATGTCTATGGAACATCTTCCTAGTGCAAAAATTGATAGATCCCACAAATGCGAAACGTGCGTTGAAGCAAAGCAAACAAAGAAATCTTTCCGACCAATTGATGGGAAGGTGACATCTCCTCTTGAGTTAATCCATACGGATATATGCGATCTAAAATATACGCAAACAAGAGGAGGAAAGAAATACTTCATTACCTTTGTAGATGATTGTACTAAATACTGCTACGTCTATCTTCTTAGGAGCAAAGACGAAGCGGTAGATATGTTCAAACACTACAAAAATGAAGTAGAGAATCAATTGGATAGGAAAATTAAAATTGTGCGTAGTGATCGAGGAGGTGAATATGAATCACCACTTAAGGACATTTGTCTAGAAAGTGGGATTATTCATCAAACTACGGCACCGTATTCGCCACAACAAAATGGCGTTGCGGAGAGGAAAAATCGAACTTTAAAAGAAATGATGAATGCATTACTTATAAGTTCGGGTTTACCTCAGAACTTGTGGGGGGAAGCCCTGCTAACCGCTAACCTTATCCTTAATAGGATTCCTCGGAAAAGGCTTAGCAAAACTCCATATGAACTATGGAAAGGAAAAGCACCGTCCTACAAATACCTCAAAGTGTGGGGGTGTCTCGCAAAGGTAGCAATACCGGAACCTAAAAAGGTTAAATTGGGACCGAAAACGGTGGACTGCGTTTTCATCGGGTACGCTCATAATAGTAGTGCATATAGATTTCTGGTTGTAAAATCAGAAATTGAAGATATACACGAAAATACTATTTTTGAGTCTTGTTCGGCTACATTTTTTGAAGATGTATTTCCGTACAAAACCAAGAATGTGGAAAATTCTAAACGAACTCGTGACTCCACGTCTGAACAGTCCGAAGAAGAGGTAGAACCTAGACGTAGCAAGCGGGCCAAAACAGCAAAGACCTTTGGACCGGATTTTCTTACCTATATGGTAGAAAATGAGCCTCAATCATACAAGGAGGCTATGTCTAGCAGTGAGGCGTCATATTGGAAGGAAGCGGTAAATAGTGAAATTGAATCAATACTTCAAAATCACACATGGGAATTGGTGAGTCTTCCATCAGGTTGCAAACCATTAGGTTGCAAATGGATTTTTAAGCGGAATCTTAAAACTGATGGAACTGTCGAAAAATACAAGGCTCGCCTTGTAGCAAAGGGATACAAACAAAAGGAAGGTATCGATTATTTCGATACCTACTCACCAGTCACAAGGATTACATCCATTCGCATGCTTATAGCGCTTGCCGCTATAAATAATCACGAAATTCACCAAATGGATGTAAAGACTGCTTTCTTGAACGGTGAATTGGATGAAGAGATTTACATGGAGCAACCTGAAGGTTTTCATGTTCCCGGACAAGAAGACAAGGTTTGCCGGTTAGTCAAATCTCTTTATGGGCTGAAACAGGCACCAAAACAATGGCATGTCAAATTTGATAACGCAATGTTATCAAATGGCTTTCATATAAATGAATGTGACAAGTGTGTTTATCACAAAACCACTCGTGATGGTTATGTCATTGTTTGCTTATATGTCGATGATATGCTAATTATGGGAAGTAATAAGAATATCATCAATTCAACAAAGAAGTTGTTGACGACAAAGTTTGACATGAAAGACATGGGTATCGCAGATGTTATACTAGGGATGAAAATCACTAGAACATCAAATGGATACACATTATCTCAGTCACACTATGTTGGAAAGATACTTGAGAAATTCGACAAGAACGACGGCAAGGAAGTTAAGACTCCTGTTGATCTTAATCTACACCTCGCCAAGAATCACGGGGCCAGTGTAAGGCAAAACGAATATGCTCAAGTTATCGGAAGTCTAATGTATCTCATGAACTGCACCAGACCCGATATCGCTCAAGCAGTTGGCAAACTCAGTCGATTCACGAGCAATCCTAGTGCAAATCACTGGAAAGGATTGACTCGGGTGCTAAAGTATTTAAGACATACTTTAACGTATGGACTGCACTATACTAGGTACCCAGCCGTACTTGAAGGGTATAGTGATGCCAATTGGATATCGGATACAAGGGATTCTAAATCCACAAGTGGGTATGTCTTTACCCTAGGAGGTGCAGCCGTGTCATGGAAGTCTTCTAAACAAACCTGCATTGCAAGATCCACAATGGAATCCGAATTCATTGCCTTGGATAAATCAGGGGAAGAAGCAGAATGGCTTCGACAGTTTTTAGAAGAACTTCCAATGTGGCCAAAACCAATGGCACCTATTTGCATCCATTGCGATAGTCAATCAGCAATTGGAAGGGCGCAAAATAGTATCTATAATGGTAAGTCTAGACATATTCGTCGTAGACACAACACCATTAAACAATTGCTCTCAAATGGAATAATATCGATCGATTACGTGAAGTCTAAGGAGAACTTAGCAGACCCTCTAACAAAGGGATTACCGAGAGAGCAAGTGTTTAGTTCATCGAGGGGAATGGGACTAAAGCCTATCTCACCGAGTTGCACATAGCGGAAACCCAACTTAGAAGATTGGAGATCCCAATAACTAAGTTCAAAGGGCCAACCTACCTATCGTGCAAATATTTAGTCACTGAGGAAATTTAATTTCCTAACCTATTCCTAGGGTGAACGCCGAGTGACGCTTGCATTGGACAAGGTTAAGCATTGAAGCTTTTAATGAGCTCATATCTTGGTTAAACGACCAAGTGGGGTATGGCAAGATACTCTTTATGAGACTCACCTATATGAGTGGGAACTGGGGGCCGGTTCTAGGAGAATGACGAGGCTAAATTCTCTAAGACCACTCATGAAACCAGGACATAAGTGTTCCATGGCCAAAACGGGCACGAAAATGAGAACCGTAATTGAAAGAATGATAACCGTGTGGGTGCTAATGACTAGGTATACGTCACGGCAAGCAGTTCAAGGCGATTCGCTACTGACAAGCCAGTATACCCGTTGGTACTTCACTAAGAGAACGTTCAAAGTCTCTGACTACCTTCTCGATGCGATTATCGTTCGCGTGATATCTCTCTCAATCCTTTGACATCCCGGCTACTCAGCCAATTTTATCATTCATGTGGGGGATTGTTGGAAAATATCGATTTTGGGTCGACTTTGGACCCGATTTGTGAAGAATCGGGTTATCGATTCGTCGAGGTGAAAGTAGTTTTGGAAACCTTATGTCGAGGTGATCGTCCTACTACTTTATTTCGACCCAAATCGAGTTCGGGTGAATGAAAAATTCATAGGTGAAGATGGCACCTCAAGAAGGTGAAGAAGGCAACTTCAAGTGGGAAAATTAATTCATCCCACATTGGAGGGAAGAACAAACTTGTTCACCTTATGTAGTTCAAGTTTGCACTATAGGGCACGCCCTTTGGGTGGTACACATTTTGTGTAGGAGAGAGGACCTAGCTATGGTCCGAATCACCACACACGCGCGCGCGCGCGCGCCGCCGCCGCCGTCCGTCCGGACGGCCGGCTCGGCTCGGTCTCGGGTTCGGGTTCGGGCACGGGCACGGGCCGTGACGTGGTGTGGTGTGGTGTGGGCTTGGGCCTGATTAAATGACAACTTAATCTTTTTGGGCCAGAAACCAAAACCAACTCCTTCTCAGAATTAATATCAGCCCGGAAATAATTCTTCACCAGACCGTTTTTTGTAACTGCTTTTTGAACAGTTACAACTGTTTTCGTTACCCAACCGTTTCCAACTGTTCCTAACGGGTGTCTGTCTTCTTTAAAAGGCAGACACCTTCCTCTGTTTCATCATTCCGAAACCCAGACAATTCCAGTTCTTCTTCTTCCTCACAAACACAGAGAGTTATCACACCACTTAACAGGTTCGAAGGGTGCAATTCCAGACGGTACTTCTGCTTGCACGGTGAGAGGTGATTATCCTGGGAGGCCTTCGCTCCGGATCAACAGTACCAATTGGGAGCGAATAAAGCCTTAAGGCCATCGTGTATATGCACGAGATCATCTCTGTCTCACTGCAGTTCTCCAAACTCTGTAAGTTTACTTCTACTGTTCTTTATTCGGGTTCTGATTCTTGTACAGGTTCCAACATACCACGCCATATTCACCATCATCGCTACCACCAACATTGAAATCAAATCAACCAAGCACGTAAAAGATCGCCACACCTAGCAAAATGGCTCTGCAACATACCCATTATGTAACTATTGCTTGCTCCAAGAGTAAATTAAGTATAACAATACTCAAATTCATACAACTCATGACACGTAGAAATCCATTAATTTTTCTCTTCCACTCATTCTCATCCTTATTTTAGTCTAGTTTTGCGTGAACTAGAGCAAACACACCATTTACTCCAAGTATAAACAGAAGCTTGTCTATTGCAACACCAACTGAAAACAAAAGGAGAATATGTATGCTATAGGATAAGGTCTGATAAGATATGCTGACTTACTGTGTTTGGGTGCTGCAGGATATGAGACAGAGTAAGACGCGTGATATGAATTACCATGTCTATGTACCATGCTGCAGGATATGAGACAGAATAAGCTTCTCAAAGCTGAAAAACATTCTTCTGATAGTACAAGCATAAGTATGTATCAGAGGGGGCCTTACAATCTTGTTTTCAACAGAATTAATGGACTTATTTCTGTAGTTCCTTATATAACATTACCATACAAGGCAATACAGAATCGGTGAATAAGAGAATTCAAGATGACCCTCTCAATCACATGTCCTTGGTGATGCTCTAAATCTTCACAGAGCAATATCCTAAATACACTTTTATATTAGGAACAATTTGGGAATTAATATGATTGTCTGAAGGTATTTTAGTCAAAAATAAGACCCTCTCTTATCCCTTTTTCCCCTTATCTGATGTATGCCACCACCCCGTACAAGAACGAAAGCAAAAAAGTGAGAAAAGGATAAGGAGAGGATATGATTTCCCCTCCTTGTACCTTCCCCAAACAAAGGAAAAAATAAGGAGGGGATATCATATCTTATCCGGCCTCCTTATCCGCTACCCAAACGATGCCCAAAGTGAAAAGAAACTTGGGCTACAAAAAACTAACATAACTATGTTCAGTCATCGATCTTTTCAACTCTGAGGTAACATCAAACTGTAACTTGCACACAGAACATGTCAACTATCAACCCACATGCCACACCGAGAGGGGAAGGTCGATGAACACAATATATAAACATAGTTATAGTCCGGTACTGAATGATACAATCGCAAAAACAGATCACACACCACTAACATACATTACCATCACTTCCTTATTTTATTAAGCTCAAACTATGCGATAGGACTAGTTTATACATATACTACTATAGCATTACTTCAATTTATTGCGCTCCAACGCTGCTGCTGCTGCTCCAACATTCCCTACTGGCTCTGCAAGCACATCGCAGACATCGTAAATTCAGTCAGCATTTCTGTTTCATTTCTTATGGAGATCCGTGTGAAGGTACAAGAGACATTACCAGAAAACGGGACTTATAGAATTTGACAAGCTCTTCAGGGTCTGTTTTTGTCACCGTATAAGCCTCAATCTTGTTCAGCTCCTAAACCAAGGAAACCAACATGTTAGGTTGCGAGTTAGAAGCATACAGCGCGATATGGCATTCTATGCAAAAGAAACACGGTAGTGGTAAGATAGCTCGTTGTTCAGTTACTCACTTTGATCCATTCAGCCAATTTTGGTCTTCCAGCTGTGATGTCATAATTGTACTGAGCTTTAAAGAAGACTTCAAACCTCTCTATGAATGGAACATAAGCAATATCCACCTGAAGATCACACAATACATTGATCCCAAATTAGAGGAGAATTACATGGTCGAATGTCGAGGCAATCAACATAGTTCCAAAAATGAAAACAAGCCGAGAGTTCACCAGCAAAGTAATGGTGTACTACTTACAAGACTAAATTGACCAAGAAAGAACGGCCCGTCATCAAACTTGCTCAGAGCAGCTTCTAAGTGATCGAAAGCAACACCTGAAACAGAAATGACAGAAGTCATCAAGACTGTAAAAGTGATCATCTATATGTGATGCAAAAAGGATGAAAGAACTCACTAGCTTCCTTTGCCGGATCTTCTCCTTTGAAAGAAGAGAAAACAGTCTTGTTCAGCGTGTCAGTGTAGGTGAACAACTCTTCAGCAAACTCTTGTTTGGCGGGGTCCTAAAATATCACAACATCATGACCAAGTCACAAATAAATGAAGATTGTGAATGAGATGGAGGGAAGAGTATGCAAATGCATTCCCGTCTCTTACATTAGGTAAAAGTGCAGGCCCTTCAAAGTTACTCTCTATGTATTTGAGTAGGTCTAGACTCTCCCCAATGACTTTGTTGTTGTGCTCCAGTGCAGGGACCTGAGAGGAAAAAACAGATCTCATAAATGATCAAGAGAGACTGAAGTTGCTAACACGTCTGAACAACAAAGCAGATAGTTCACCCTACCAGAGATATAACGCCCTAAACCTAGTAGAAGAAGATTCTTACATCTGAACAACAAAGCAGATAGTCCACCCTACCAGAGATATAACACCCTAAACCCAGTAGAAGAAGATTCTTAATTGTTATTGCATGATGGTAAACAGGTTCTGGCATAACTAACAACTTTGGTTACCAAAGATAACTTTACTAGTGTGTATATGATCAGTTCGATAATAGATCAATTATATATGCTTTTCCATTTTACTAAAACATGTACATTTATCTGCAAGTACTTGCATAAATATTTAAATAAAGTAGACATGTATTAGCAGCAGAAATAAACTGAAATAAATGGTTTCACCTTGTTTTCGGGGTAAACTTTTTCTTTATACCAAGCAGGTCTGTTTGCGAGGTTAATTGGGACCAACTTGATCTTGTCTTGTAGACCCTGCATATCGAATATCAATAAAATAAGCCGTTTCATCAAAGAGGCGGGCTGGTGAAGAAGATCACAAGGCATGCCAATACATGAAGTTTAATTAAGAATAGTGAACTCGTTACAATTCGGCCAATACATGAAGTTTAAGCAAACTGAACTCATTACAATTCAGCTTAAGAATTTGCCGTTCTTCCACCCCTCATTTACTACTTGGTTTGATCTTATGCATGTTTCATTGCATATAGGACCAGAAAGGGCAAGTGTTTACAAATCATCGACAAACAAAATGATTTCTCAAATCAGGTTTTAAAATCTAAACTCTAACCAACCAGACTAAGAGAACTCGAGGTTTTGGCTTTCCGGTCAGAGTATGTGATAAAATGTATACATGAAGTATATTCATCGGAAACTCAATTTCGATACAGATAGCGCAATTTAATCGTACAAACTCAATGAAATTGGCCATAGGGGATTTTGTTCTGGTGATCAAAATTCATGGATATTGACAGCAGAGTGGAAGGGAAGCTTTAGTGCGGCATGTTTGGCATTCAAGACATTACTAATTTAACAGAGATGAAAATCTATTTTTCCAGTCAAATCTCATTATTAATAAAAAGCTCAGAAAAAAAAAATCTGAAATGTGTAGATTCTGGAGCTGAAAAACCCAGAACACATTTTTGAGGTGTTTTCAGCGTAGCCTGATGCTGAAATGTCTGATCAAAAAGTGCATCAAAGTCAAAACACACACACACACACAATTTTTGACCATAAAGAACAAGACAATTAAATCCCAACTTATAAAATCTATGCTCATACTAAGCAAGTCATGGGTTTTCAGTTCAGATAGATTTTTCACTAACAAGTACTTTCATTCAACTCACTTTTTTAAAAGATTTTTCAGCTGCTTGATGGATAATGCTCGTGCCAAATGAATTTATGTTTTATTATTAGTTCCTCCAACATTTGTCTACACCAGGTCAGACATATGCATAGGATAAAAGGGCTTATATGCTAATAGAATATATTTTTGATGCAGAAAAGATATAAATTAAAAAAGTGGGAAGAGAGAAAGAGCAGGAGAAGAAGACGAGACCTTGTAGTTGCGGAGAATCCAAACACGTTGGGCGAAGGGGCAGCTTATGGCGATATACAACCTTCCATCCATCAAATCAATCAATCAAAACACCAACCAAATCAGGAACAAAATCAGAAATCTGAATTTCGCTAAAACTACTGAGAAACCGAGCTGAGAGAGAGGGAGCGATGTATCCCTACCGAGTGGTTCCATCGAAGAGCGGAGGTGGTTCGGAGGCCGATTCGAGAGGTTTAGGGAGGTCCTCTTTCACGAATCTGCACATTTCGCGAAACACATAGTAAGTAAAAAGAAATCAAAACAAGAAAGAAAAAATAAGCGTGGGACTTACGCTGCTGCAGTGGTGGCCATTTTGTGGAGGTTTTCGTCTGTGAGAATGATGATCCTAAGAGGTGGTGGTGTCTGGTGAGGGATTTATAGGTAAAGGACAGAAAGCGATCGGTGGAAATGCGTGATCAGTGACGAAGCGAAATGGAAAAGTGTGTTTGGTGGAACAAGAAGATGACGAAGATTCTAGAGAAGCTGACTGCCACAAGGTTCATTGAATTGGGACGATTATTTAGCCAGGAACAACAACTGCACAAGAACACTAGATGGCGAGCCTACTACACAGTTTCATGTTTTCCTTTTCGTTTTTATTTTTTTACACCCTGTTTGGTTCTTGGAAAACAGGAAGGAAAGGAAAATGATTTTCCTGATATTTTCCTTTTTGTGTTTGGAGGTAAACTTATAACAAGAAAAGAAAATGAAAGGAAAAGAAAAGGAAAAAAAATATTAAGAAAGAGGAAAACAATTTTTCCGTCCAAAAGTGGGCGGAAAAAGAAAAGGAAAAGAAAGTGCGTCTCTCTCCCTCGAACCCAGGAGGAATCGGTCGAACCCATAGCCGGCTTAGCCTTCCCCCCCCCCCCCCCCCCCCCGCCGTCGCCGGCGTAGCTTCCCCCCTCCGTCGCCGGCGTAGCCTCCCCCCTCTCCCTCCCCGCCGGATTCTGGCTTCTCCGACGTCGCCGAAACAGACTACCCATCTCCGTCGATTCAACCCACAATGAAAGCCACAGCTCGACGAACCCAATGAAAAAACCGTCTCAGCCACCAAATTTGCCATCCTTGTAAAGCTGCGATGGTGATGGTGATTGTGATGGTGATAGAGATGGCGTCGGAGGAGTCTACGGAGGAAGAAGATGAAGAAGATAGGAAGAAAAGATAAAAGACACTTTAACCCCCTATAGTTTTGTTGAAGGACACTTTCACCCCTATAGTTTGGAAAAGGACACTTTCACCCATTCAGTGTGCCATAACATGAGGGCTAATTGGTCCAAAAAAATTATTTTTTCTGACTGTTTCATGAATTGTGATATTGTTTTAACGAAAGACAATACGTTTTTGCTTTGGTATTCTTTCTCGTTTTGGAATTAGGTGTCATGACTCTTTTTTTTAGCAGAAGTGTCATGTTTTGTATAGAAACAGTCAGTTTTGTATAGAAACAGTCATGACTCATGACACTGTTTTGTTTTGTATAGAAATCAGTTTCAAATTTTACAGTCTCAAGTTAACATTCTTAAATCTAATGTGTACGTTCAGCAAATTAGAGTTTCATTGTAGTTTTCTTTTTTCAAGTTTAGAGTAACCAAACACGAAATGGAAAATCGCAGTATTTTCCTTTCATTTTCTAACAACCACCAAACAGAGGAAAGAAAATGATTTTCTTTTTCCTTTCTTTTCTTTTCTTTCCATTTTCCTTTCCCATTCATTTTCCAGGAACCAAACAGAGCCTTAGGGTTTCGGTTTTTCGTCTTCGGGCCACCACAACACATCATGGCTGATGACTTCGGTGATCCAGCGATTGGGCATACTTACACTCGGCTCGTCAACTTAAGTGAGCTCATAAAATACATTGAGTTTGAGAGATTACTTGTACTCAGGAGTAATTATTGCTTGCTCCAAGAGCAACTATGACGTGGTGCTCTAAGCAATACATCACCGGACACGTCAGAAACATTTAGGAATTCACTTTCTTTTGTCTGTCACTCATTCTCTTTCCTCCTGGCGTGTGCTGTGATGTATGGTTAGAACAAATTCACATCATTTGCTCTTAGAGGAAACAAAAATTTCTCCTCGGTTATGAGTTGTTTCAGCTATTGGATTCGTATTATCCTAATGTCATTGATGTTGTATATTGTTATTATTATTATTATGAAGAATGTATTTTTTCTAATGCAATATTGTGTACTATTATTATTGTTATGGTAAAATTTGTTAAAATATTTGTAATTACCTATTAAATCGACGTCAAGCAACATTTTTTAGTGATAGTTTAAGTGTTTCTATTTTTGTTTCGCCTGAACTTCCAAGCTGACTTTTTCCACCGTAACCATATCATTTTGACTCAAAAATTTAGATAGCGGAACGAATCAATTTTTTCTTAATTTTTTGGCGGAACGAATCAATTCTTTCTTAATTTTTTGGTGTTGTAGATTAAACCTTACTCTACAACACCATGAAAAGTTTAACAAATTCGTGCGTCGTTTTGCTATTCAAAGTGACCGATAATGGTGGAAAAAATCAACCATGAAGTTTCGGATGAAACAGAGGAAGTATGAAGGAGAATAAAGATGAGCTAAACTCGAATTTAAGTCCCAACTTAATCCATCATATCGAATTTTGACCATATTTATCAAGCCCGTCTGGGTAGGTCAAATGATATCGAAACTTCATGTTCTTTTCACATTGTCGTAGACTAATCTCAACTCTACAACTCTATGAGAAGAACAACAAGTTTGTCTTATTGCTAGTCAAATAATCACCTTGAAATGGTTGAAAATAACAACAGGTACTCATTTAGGGATGGAGGGAGTAATACATTGTTTCAGGCAACAATAAACAAGTTTATGAGAATTCATAATTCAAAACATACATGGCTGATGATGTTCTTGGCTCCTGGTGTCTTCCCATGCTAATGAAAGTTCTTAACTCTTACTTACGAAAGAACGACATGGTGGAAACCAGATTCCAGAGAGAAGAGGATGAAGAAGAAAAACATATTACGTACATGTTTCAATAAAATTTCAACCTACAGTACTTGTAGGATATATATCCTTCAGCTATACAACAACAACAACTTTCCCCCGAAAAGAATGTTACAGGTCCATGGACAATGGCTATAGTTCCGCTGGATACTGGATAATGAAACATACTGTTAAGGCCTGCAAGTTGAGAAGGAACGGTGAAACTTAATAGTAATAAAAAGAGCGATGAACAACACCAAATAATTACAGTTGAGCAAGGTCAAAAACTCACCTTGGGGGGCTTCGAGTGTTCACCCATTTTCTAATTTGATGATTGACCAAGTTTGTTGTTAAACTCGACTAAGAGACCTAGGTACAATGCTCCACCCGTGATTCAGAACTACCGCCTATTATTCGTCATCAGACTTCTTCTTCAGTAAACTCAACAGTACACCGGTGCTAAGCGTTGTTGCTACAAAACCAAGAGAAACCTCCGTCGATACGTGATAACCTGCACACATAGGATTCCAATTCAAGAATCATCATCATAATATAAAAGGAACAGCACAAGGAAGGATTTATTCAGAGCTTTAAGGATGGATGGATACCCACCAAAGTAATCTAAGATCACCTTAAACCCGATAAAGCCCAGAACAACACCAATAGAGGGCTGGTCAAGAAGAAAAAGTGGAGTTAATCTATGGATGTTCAAACTGTAAGAATGTAACTAACAGATCGATCATGGAATAAAAAGAAAATTATTGTACAAGGACATAGGAATTAACAAGTACTTGCCTGTTCTCCATCAATAAGTACAATGGTTGTAAGTGAGACGACTCTAAATTTTCTATTTTTAACGCTTACTGTAACATAACAACTTTTTTTAAACAAAATATGTGGAAGAGATATAAAGAGCAGGAGAAGAAGGGGGGACCTTGTAGTTGCGGAGAATCCAAACACGTTGGGCAAAGGGGCAGCTTACGGCGATATACAACCTTCCATCAATCAATCAGGAACAAAATAAGAAATTTGAATTTCGCTAAAACTGAGAGAGCGAGAGAGAGATGTAACCCTACCGAGTGGTTCCATCGAAGAGCGGAGGTGGTTCGGACGCCGACTCGAGAGGTTTTGGGAGATCCTCTTTCACGAATCTGCACATTTCGCAAAACGAATAGTAAGTAAGAAGAAAGAAAATGAAATCAAAAGAAAGAAAAAATAAGCGTGGAACTTACGCAGCAGCAGTAGAGGCCATTTTGCGGAGGGATTTGTGTTGATTCTGGAGGTTTTTGTCTGTGAGAATGATGATCCAAGCGGTGGTGTTGGTGGTGGTGGTGGTCTGGCGAGGGATTTATAGGTGGACAGAAAGCGATCGGTGGGGGTCCTGGGGGAAGTGCGTGATCAGTGACGAAGCAAAATGAAAAAGTGTGTTTGGTGGAAGAAGAAGAAGATTCTAGCGAACCTGACTGACTAGTGATTGGGATACTTACACTCGGCTCGTCAACTTAAGTGAGCTCATAAAATACATTGAGCTTGAGATTACTTGTACCGCTCCGTCCCGGGTGCTTTGCACCATTTGGACTTTTTGGCTCGTAATTGAGTTACTTTGACCCGGTGATTTGAATGATAAAATGATGTAATTTTTTATTAATTTTTTATGGTCGTGTAGAATAAGAGTTATTTTACAACACTACGAAAAAAGTATCTAAAAATTACAAAATTTTGCTATCTAAATCACCTAGTCAAACTGATCCGATGAATAGTGATAAAAGTCCAAATAGTGCAAAAGAGTTGGGACGGAGTGGTACTCAGGTTGGTAAACTCACTCAGTTATGAGTTCTTTGAGCTATTCAAGCTCGTTATTTTTCTTATTAAAAAAGTTCAGAATACTACTTGGATTCGTATTATCCTAATTCCTAATGTCATTGATGTCATATATTATTATTATTGTTATTATTGTTGTTGTTGTTGTTGTTGTTGTTGTTATGAAGAATGTATTTTTTCTAATGCAATATTGTGTACTATTATTATTGTTTTGGTAGAATTTGTTAAAATATCTGTAATTACCTATTAAATCGACGTCAAGCAACATTTTTGAGTGATAGTTTAAGTGTATTTTTGTTTCGCCTGAACTTCCAAGCTGACTTTTTCTACCATAATCATATAATTTGACCCAAAAATTTGGATAGCGGAACGAATCAATCTTTTCATGGTGTTGTATATTAAACTTTACTCTACAACACCATGAAAAGATTAACAAATTCGTGCATCGTTTTGCTATTCAAAGTGACCGATAATGGTGGAAGAAATCAACTATGAAGTTTCAGATGAAACAAAGGAAGTATGAAGGAGAATAAAGATGAGCTGAACTCGAATTTAAGTCCCAACTTAATCCAACATATCGAATTTTGACCATATTTATCAAACCCGCCTGAGTAGGTCAAACGATATCGAAACTTTATGTTCTCTTCACATTCCATTCATTTTTCTACTCACATAAAAGTCAAAACTTCAAAACTAAAATCCTCAAATCCAAACACCCACCTGGTTTGGTTAACCAAACAAGTCCAACCTCGTTATCCAAACAGGGCCATTGTTGTAGACTAATCTCAACTCTACAACTCTATGAGAAGAAGAACAAGTTTGTCTTATTGCTAGTCAAATAATCACCTTGAAATGGTTGAAAATAACAACAGGATACTCATTTAGGGATGGAGGGAGTAATACATTGTTTGAGGCAACAATAAACAAGTTTATGAGAATTCATAATTTAAAACATACATGGCTGATGATGTTCTTGGCTCCTGGTGTCTTCCCATGCTAATGAAAGTTCTTAACTTTTACTTACGAAAGAACGGCATGGTGGAAACCAGATTCCAGAGAGAAGAAGATGAAGAAGAAAAACATATTACGTACATGTTTCAATAAAATTTCCACCTACAGTACTTGTAGGATATATATCCTTTAGCTATACAAAAACAACTTTCCCCCAAAAAGAATGTTACAGGTCCATGGACAATGGCTATAGTTCCGCTGGATATAATGAAACGTACTGTTAAGGCCTGCAAGTTGAGAAGGAACGGTGAAACTTAATAGTAATAAAAAGAGCAATGAACAACACCAAATAATTACAGTTGAGCCAAGGTCAAAAACTCACCTTGGGGGGCTTCGTCGAGTGTTCACCCATTTTCTAATTGATGATTGACCAAGTTTGTTGTTAAACTCAACTAAGAGACCTAGGTACAATGCTCCACCCGTGATTCAGAACTACCGCCTATTATTCCTCATCAGACTTCTTCTTCAGTAAACTCAACAGTACACCGGTGCTAAGCGTTGTTGCTACAAAACCAAGAGAAACCTCCGTCGATACGTGATAACCTGCACACATAGGATTCCAATTCAAGAATCATCATCATAATATAAAAGGAACAGCACAAGGAAGGATTTATTCAGAGCTTTAAGGATGGATGGATACCCACCAAAGTAATCTAAGATCATCTTAAACCCGATAAAGCCCAGAACAACACCAATAGAGGGCTGGTCAAGAAGAAAAAGTGCAGAGTTAATCTATGGATGTTCAAACTGTAAGAATGTAACTAACAGATCGATCATGGAATAAAAAGAAAATTATTGTACAAGGACATAGGAATTAACAAGTACTTGCCAGCTTTCCATCAATAAGTACAATGGTTGTAAGTGAGACAACTCTAAATTTTCTATTTTTAACGCTTACTGTAAAATAACAACTTTTTTTTAAACAAAATATGTGGAATCTACGTTGTAAAGCACAACTCCAGCTGTGATATGGAGCCTAAGTGCCCACAGTTGTGGCTGTGCCGCTGTGTACAAATTCGTCTGTGAGCACATTCTCCATGTTAATTAATATCCTTCTATAACAGAAAAAGTAACTCGTACAAAAAAGCAGCATTTAGAAATTCAATTTCAATGTTTTTTTTTTTTTTGACAGCTTAATACTCATTATATCATGCACTGGTGGTTCGACATTAAAATACGAAAACAAATTATCATCCTCTTATATAAGCAGAAACCATGCTACTCGTGCAGCGAGCAATACCGATGCAGACATAAATGGTCCATTCTCACCTGCAAATATTCCAAGTCAGACATTCCTTGGGAAATAAGCGTGTAGACTGACCTAAGACCTACATTTGACAGAAACAGTTCATTAGATCTCCAAATAACATATGCAAGGATAAGCCAAACTAGGGCATACATTTACACTTGAACAATTAATTGTCTGGCAATGAACCAAGAAATGTTGAGCAACTATAGCCTGTGGCTTTTAGACGCAAATCTAGCTAAAGAGACTGGTTAGAACCCTGAAACTAACAGTGGATAGCATATATTTACACATATTTAAAGACTGCTCAACCTTTGCCAATACTAACTAACTAATCCAGGAAAAGCAAAGAGAGGAAAAGAAAAGTGAAGGGTAAAGTTGAGTACAACCCTTCACATCAACGGTTAAAGTAATGAACTTTGTCTACAAATAAATTAACACTTACACGAGCGGAAAGTGAACAAAACTACGTACCTAAGATTGCAAAGAGATTAGATGAAAAAACTATAAAAGGGTCTCGAGTAACACCAAAGACTGCTGGTATAGAGTCAACCTGAAAAGGTGGCATCAAGACATTTCTATTATTTAGCAACCGAATTCCCAAGGTTTCTTAATATATATTATACATCTAATGGACAAGGGAGTAAGGGATGAAGAAACCAACTGCAAATGCAATATCGCTGAGCTCGATGACTGCAACTGCTAGAAGCAATGGTGTGGCCTGCCAAAATGTTCAAAATCTTTTAGAAATCGAGTAAAAAATCAACTAACGAAACTATTGGCTTTTGACGTCATGTCAACAAATAATGCCATTTGCTGACTATTTCTTTTCAGCATTTCAGAGCATGTTGAAGTCACATTAAAATAGTTGAAACCACTGCACTAAACTGAAGAACCATTAACTTACTTTCCACACCCCATCCTGAATTGTAATGAAGCGGTCTCCGTCGTAGTTAGCTGCAAAATGAAGAATGGATGATATAAGATCATGGGACACGAGGATATACAAAGCCAAATTTCAAGTCAATTCGCAAATTACACAACAGTTAAACAATGGCTCATAGAAAATATCTTACAAAAGGATGAGACACAAACAAAGGATAATGATATGCCTTTTACTTCATAAATTACAAGAGATAGGAAAATTTTGCAATCTCCGCTCATAAAAGTTAAAACTGCATACAACCATGATCCACCAAAATCAACCGAGATTCCTAGCAGTTGAAGTCCATAATAAGAGTATACAATTTTCTGCACATGTCTTCATTTTCATACCAGAATCGACAAGTACATAAATCTACACACATCAACGGTTGCAGGAGGAGAGAAACTAAAATGACAATGACTGCCTTTCTAGGATGTCGGTTAGTTATTCGTCTACATTAGGAGTTTGTAGTCAAGAGAGAACTTAAGTCGGCAGAATGCTGAGCAGGAGCCAGGACCAACTGTCATGGAAAAGATCTATATCTGAGACTCTGAGTGCATCAAGAGCATTCATATTTTGTGTTTGTTTGATTTTTCTCTATGTTGTATAGTAAACATAACTCGTGTCACTCTTAGAGAAAAAGCTCTCCGATATTCGTAATCCTATAGGATTCAAAGTTAATTCAAACCAAAGGACTGGATGAAAGATACCCATGTATGTAATGAGTTTTAACATAGGGTTTGCTGCTTCATGTACCTAGTTTCATGTTATTAACGTAATATGGACTAATTGTTTAGTTATCTTTTTATGTTGTCCAGGAGACTGAAGTTCCTTACTCCTTCAAAGAAAAAGGAGTATAAAGCTTCGTAGTTGAGATTTATAGAAAGAACGTAATTCCACATTGAACAGACGAAGATATTAACTTACTCTTGTACAAAATACCATGGACAATTTCTTTGTCCCACATGCAACAAGAGTAACTAGTAATGTTGAGGCTTTACAGTGAAATACAGCACATGTTCCCGAACACCTACATATTGGGCTACTTAACTGTGTGCTAAACTGCCTGTGCATTTCAGAATTTCAAATCAGATTTTGGGTGAAACAAACCCAATTGTGTGAAAAATAGCATCCCCTACTCCTAAAGCAGGAGGCAGGCACGGAGCCTACCTTAAATTTTGAAAATTTCCCATAAGAAGAGTTTCCTGGTCTCATCTTTTTGACTGAGCTCTAATAATTTAATTTTGCAGTTCTGGCACAAATAAGACTCTAATGACCAACTCACGCTCTTAAAGCAGGAGCAGTAGATCATAGCAACCGATTAGGGTGACCAATGGAAGAACCTTTCTCTCTGCTTTTGCAATAGTAGTATTTCCCCAAAGAAATTTGGAGCATTTTCAGTTCACGCCTTTTATCCTGGAACATTGTTCGGGTTATTCTTTTCCTTCATTTCTGCGCGATATGACTGACTTTTGCAATTACATTGAAGTTCTCCGAATGTGGCAATTGTCATAACCTAAACAGCGTCTACGATTTTCTCCACGAGGAGCGCCTTCAAGTTGGAAAACACCTTGCTTCCCCCATCCTTCAGTCTATTACTAGAATATTTATTCTAATAAAAAAGCTTCAAGATTGCTAGCCCTAGTGGTTCTTGACTTATTGTAGCCATTTAACCCTTATCTGATAACAATTACCAATAAGAGATGCTTCTTATTAAAAAAGTACATGAAACAGCATTAATCACTTCAAACTCATACAAATAGCTCGTTGGCATTGTAATGAACTAACACAGTGATTTGGGATAGTAAGCAAATACTGGGAGTATGTTTTTAAGATAGTGTTTAAACCATAGATAGCTAACTAGCGTTAGATGGGAGCAAAGACGAGGGATTACATGCTATTTTTGTTACTTCCGCCATCTGATTTTCTTATATGAGTACAGATAAATTTGCAACAATCCGATAACCATGCATGACTACTTCACGTCATATAAAATTATGTATATCTCCCAAAAATGAACCACAGAACTACATTAGTCAGAACAAATAATTATCAAGAGGCAAATGATTAACAGTTGTGACACGAAGTATGGAATTAATTAACAACTCAAAATGCAGATATAAAAAAAATGTGAGGAAAAGAAATGTTACATGTGACTGGAATAAATTTCTGGCATGTCTTCACTATAAAGTTATCGGATAGATCAGAATCTTCTTCATCACCAGAAAATAGCTACAATAAGATAACAACAAGCTGAGTCCCATTACATATTAAGTAAGAACTCAAACTTCATCAACATCATGTCAGTCAATAATATGAACAGCCAAGATATTATCATGTCAAGGCGTCTTAAGCAAACAACTCAACCTTTGGCAGTCGTACTGTTATTTCACCTCAAAGTTTGTGACTTATATCCTTCAGAAGATACTGGTATAACTATCAAGACAGTAAAGCAGTTTCCAGTCACCTTCCTATAAACCTTAATCAGAATATACAGCACGAAGTCCAGATTTCTTTACTAAAGAAAAGGAAGGACGATAAAACATCGCCAGGTAGGGTAGGGTAAGAGAGTCATGTTTTCTATAATCCGTAAGGAATTCGGGAGATTAAATCTTGGTTTTTCAACCAAAATTAATTGAAAAAGCTTGTGGATACTCGCGCTTACTAAGATAACTTCTCAAGGAGCAGCCCAGAGGTAGACTGTTAAAGTCCCAAAGTCTAGTAAGCATAAAACCGTTAGGAAAGCAAGAGCTCCACTGACAAGCGCTGCCTCTAACCAGGTCCTGTAATCTTGAAAAGATTGTTGACACTCCTTGGACTCTTGAGCCACAGTGACCGCACACGTTGGTTGAATAGAAACTACGAGAAATGTGTTCATTTTTCTTATATAGTTTTCTTTCTTGAATATGACTATATGAGTACTGCGTTCATCACATCTCGTGAGTGATGCAGTAGGATGATGAGGTTAAGCTTATAAAGTGCGTGGACCTTTTCCCATTTTTTTCTTCTTCTTTGCTTCTTCTATGCTTTTCTCATTACTTTAAAGTAAAGCTTGTGTATGACATATAAAATTTGAGTGTATGGTCATTATACCACAGCAATTATGTGTCCTACATGTTCTCAATATAGCCAAGTTGGCATTACGTTGCCTAACACAACAAGCACGTAAGATGGTTCCTTAATATGGCTTGTCGTCGTCATCCCAACCATGGGCGGAGTTTCGACCTAACAAGGATTAGAATCTTTAATAAAGCCTGGTTAGGAGAATGATCAAGGAGATTTGATTGTGAAGGAGAAAAAGTTCGGAAGGTCATTATGATAAAGAGCGGGAAGAATGGAAGAGCAAGACTTCCAAAAGTTGTTAGTTTTAATGGTGTTTGAGTTCAGAAGGAATTAGGAAATCGAGTCCTTTGTTTGAGTTTAGAGCGGAAATTAAGGTGGGTGAGTGTAAAAATGTAAGACTTATGGAATATGAATGGTGTGGTGAATTAGTTTACGTCTTTTCATTGATTTTCTGCTTTGTTAAGAATGGTTAGGCTTTGGCAAGTAATTATCAAAGAAACTACAGGGAGAAACTTTCAGGATGTTCAAATGATATCATAAAAATGAATCTCAAGAGATGGCCTAGTGGTGGACGCTTTGGATCCAAGGGTTTGCTTCCCTTGAGGTCTCAAGTTCAGATCTCACAGATGTCATACCTGGGGGGCTACAAGAGAGAGAGAGAGAGAGAGAGAGAGAGAGAACAGAAAAATGTCTTCTTACAGTAAATCTTTTCTCAACTTCAATGTGCAATACCGAAGGAAATCACATGAATTATTTGCTTATACAATGTGATGCTGCTTATTCAATGCTGAACATGAGCTCGAACTTGCTTCATCAGTTTATTCTTAATTTCATTTTGTTGCTCTTTTATGCTTGGTAGGCTTTTCATCTTGACAAAAGAAGGAAAAACCAAGGAAATTGGGTTCAGTGTCATCATTTGGATTTTATGGCAGCAACAAAATCAGAGGCCTTTCGAAAGTTTCAAGCTCGTCATCTCAAATCTAGAAAGGTTTTCTGTTGAGGGTGCGGAATAACTACTATTCTCGATCATAGTTCTTCTATCAATTGCATTTACCGTGGATGCCTTGAAATATTTAGGGGTAGCTTATATTTTTCAGATTAATTTTGAGGAGGGGTGTGAGATTATACCTTTTTGAAGAAGCTTATTTCTGCAATTTTTTCTTTTTCCTGTAGAAACTTCTAATTTTTTTCACTATCCGAGATCTCAAGCTTAGAGATCAAATTTCCAAATCGATGTCAACTACTCAAATACGAGACTGTCTCTTAGTTTGTAAGAAATTGTGCTAAAATACTAGCAGGGAAAGATCGTATACAATCGATATACCATCACCAAGGCTGCATGTCGTAGGATAAAACTTTACCTTGAACGATGTATACAGCAGTATTGCAGCCAGAAACAAGTTGACCGCCTCGAACCTCTACACATTGAGAGAGAAAAACTTATAGCTGCCACAAAAGTCATATGATCTTGGCATAAATAAAGGCTTAATTAAAGAAGAAGAAGATTGAAGTGCTACATCAGGAACTGACGTGTTAACCTCATACTAAACTAAGAAATAAAGTCTCTTTTTCATATCAATAAATGCATGAAATAAAGTTAAATTGATTTGAAGTGAGGATTGACCTGAAGGGTGACTGACCCAAGAAGTATAATTGATAACCGGAAGATTATTGCACCGGCAAATCCATATGAAAGCACTCGACTCTGCAGGCCAACAGAATTATATTTGTCAATCAAGTCTTCTATTGGTGCAAACACAAGCATAACAAATATGATAAGCAAGGGTAACTAGTTCAAGCATACCTGATACATTGCTGGCACTTTGAAGTACTTGAATATCAAAACAAAGACAAATAGGTTGTCCACCGACAAACTTTGTTCCAGCAAGTACCTAGCCACATATTGGGACAGCATAAGTGAAACTGAAGATTTAAAGGATTAGAAAATACAAAGATCGAGAACAAGAATGAAAGACTTGATCTATGGCTTAAGATATACGGAAACATTAACCTAGAATCAATAAAAAAATATAAGAAATTGCTCACAAGTCTGATATCTTAGTATATACGATAGATTAAAGAACAAGACAAGCTTAAGGAACGAACAAAAGATATGGCACAAGTTCGTGCCTCGTAAAGAGGAAAAGGTTTTAGAGTCAAGTAGTGAAAATATCAGTCTTCGATTAGGACTCCTACATCAAAGTTATACAAAAGAGGATGGTAAATGAGCAACTAATTCGCAAAACAATATTGAAAAAGGGATCCATACTTTCTCTTCTATTCAAGAAAAGATGATCAATTACTCAATACAGACAGTTTTGAGAAACATATCAATAAACAGCATTCAAATTAATACATATTGTCTACTCCTGACTGTAGATAGGAAAAGATATACCAGTAACCACGCTGTTCGCGTAGAGTCCCTACAGACTAGGTATTGTAATTTTCAAGCTTTGAGATATTCAACCAATAGTTGGATAAATTCATCACTAAATGGGAGTAATGTTTATGCAGGGACGGAGCACAGGTACTCTCCTTCATGTTAATTTAAGGATCAATTACATATTGCCCACCTCCAGTATGGCATAATAATCGATGTGCCACCTCCAGTTTCAAAACCCTCTTATTACCACTCCCAGTTTATGATTGTTAACAATTAACAACTGGGGTAATTTCCGTCCCAAATTTTCTGTTAGTTAACGGTTTTTAGAGGGTAAGATGGTCCAATAAAAAAAGGAACATGATGAAGAACACTGATGTACGACCCCCGTCACCGCCTCATAAACTCAGAATCCGGCAAAAAAAAATTGGCAACGATCACCATCATTACAGCCTCCACCTTCAACTTTATCTAAGCCTTCAAAAACCACCATTGTTTCTACCTCCATCTAGATCTCTGAAATTATATGGATTCATTAATAAACAAACACAAATACCCATTCATGAAAGAGCATTCAGGAACTCAGCAAGAAATCACCAATTAAGCGCAAGAGTGGGCAGGATTCAATTATTGGTGACAATAACAGCAGAGACTCATCGCATTTCGTTGAAGAAGAAATAAAAACAGAGCAGCTAATTCGTTTCTCCATCGGATCGAAACGAGTTCATCAATTTGCAGAAACCAAACAATCAACTAGACCCACCGAAAATCCCAATCACGAATTAAGCAGCCCCATCAGAAAAATCTCCAAACCCACTCGAAAAAACGGACCTGTAGATCTGGAAACGAGGAAAAGGAAGAACAAGAAAAGAAAAAGAAGGAAGAAGACGAAGAATCAGACATCGTTCTCCGGCGTCGTTCTCCGGCTTCACTGGCGTCGTTCTTTCATCTCTCTCACTCTCGTCTCTCCCACTCTCGTTCTTTCTGTCTCTCCCTCTGACTGAACCCAGATCTGGGTTGTGATGAACAGGCGGCGGCGTTCTCTCGTCTCTCCCATTCTCGTTCTTTCTGTCTCTCCCTCTGACTGAACCCAGAGCTGGGTTGTGATGAACAGGCGGCGGCGGTGGTGGACGTTGGTTTCTTCTCCTCCTCCTTCTCCTTCTCCTTCTCCTTCTCCTTCTCCTTCTCCTCCTCCTCCTCCTCCTCCTCCTTCCTCCTTCTCCTTCTCCTTCTCCTTCTCCTTCTCCTTCTCCTTCTCCTTCTCCTTCTTCTATGCGCTGTTGTTCTTTTGTTTCTTGTTTTTCATTCATTTCTTAGTTTTCATTTTTTTTAATATTAAACTTTCTTGCAAAGACCATTATACCCTGACAGAGTTAAGCTTTGTTAACGGCACGTAACCATATTTGCTAAATGCAAAAAAACTTTAACATTAGGTGTTAATTAGTTAGTTTCGAAACTGGAGGTAGCACATGAATCGTTATGCCATACTGGAGGTGGGTAGTAAGTAATTGACCCTTAATTTACAGATAGTTATGTGTTAGGGGATCTAACTGACTAGTTTGGGTTTGAGGATCTAACACATCCAGGCCATGATAAGGGAAACAGAAAACCCATGTAGCTGAGCATAGGACAAGAACATACTTTTAAACAAATGAAAATCTCTTATAGCAGGAAAAAGCATGAAATCCTCTCAGAAACAACTTATATAGTGCAAGAAATTAGCAAGTATCTAAATCTTCATACCCCGCAAAAAACTCAGAAGCCTTCCCAACTCCTTCTTTGAAACCCACAGCAACTCCAAATGCAACAGCAGTAGAGACCTACATAATAAATGGCTGAAAAGACGTCAATTCAACGGTATTGGTAACCATGCACTGCAACATCAACAATTGAGCAGGATGCAGCGCCCTTACCCAAAAGGCCACAGTTTGGACCGAAGAATTGTAGCTCTCTGACTCAGATTTCTTCTCTTTCAGGTCACTGGAAGAGGCAACGTGAGAGTTCTCATCAATTTTAATGCCTTCAGACGATTCAGGATCATATATCCCTTCTTCTGGGAATCAGTACAGTAGAATATTTATTTCAAAGAAAGCACAACTGCATGAATGTACTGATTAGGTTGTCTATGAAAAATAAACAAGTTCCCTCACAAAAACAGAAAACACTCAGAATTCACAGAATTAAAGAACATAACAGCATGAAGCCTTATAATGAGAACCCATCTTTGTAAAGGAAAAAGGATATGTTACATTATATTTAGAAGAAATCTACAACTGAGATGAATTGTAGACGACAATTTTTTTGTTTTGCAATTAGAGTGGCCAGTGGGACAGTTGTGACTACCGTATAGTAGAACACACTAAATAAGAGCCAAATCCTGATAGACCTGTCGGGGCACACATGGAGACTATAAATGATAGGTTTGGTGTAGGATTGACCATAAAATGATCAACAAAGGATTGCCAAAAATTGAAAGGGTTACCAACAAAGGTAATGATGTTTTTAGATTCCAAACATGTTCATGTGATCATGACTACTAACAAGGCCGAAGTTTTCAACAGCCTCATGTGGATGGATTTCCCTGGGTCACACTGGAAAACCCGACCAATCTTTTATCCTTGCCAAACAAGAGATTGCTTATATTGCACTCATCCATGAAACAAATACGGCCTTGGTGACTAAACCTTTGAGTTACTTGAGGACATCAATTGGTGGGTTCAAGTTTTCGTTTAAGTACAGTGCTGTCTAATGTGAGGAGATAACATGAGTAACTTGTGTTTTGAATAGTATTACCAAAAGTATATAATTAATAAAAAGGTGAAGACAGTCGACAGTTGGGAGAACTTAAATGAAGAAAATTTCAACAAATGCAATGGTGATCCAGGAAATTTGTATTCCTAGCAATTTGGTTTCTTTCATCTTATGCAAGTTAACCAATGTCGATTAACCGGTAGAGACTCCAACTTAACTCAACAAGTCTTTCGGCCTAATTACTTGATTCGAAACAATGATCATTCTCTCTCAGTTATTTCTTTCTAAAGCCATACATTCATCTAAAGTCATGTTAATCAATTTCTCAGGGGACTCTTAGTCTCCCCTTAATCTGTTTATATCTATTAAAAAATATGAAATCAATCTTCCTCACACGCGCATCCACCAATACGGTGGACTTAACAACACCCCAAGTGATTTCCTCTCACCATATTCCCTACCAGCCACCAGGGTAATTTATGAATTTTCCTAAAAACATTTTTTTGTAGGTAATAAAATTCCATGAGGACAAAAACACAAAATATTACACAAGGAATTGGTAGGTCATACCATTATACCCTACCCAGCGAAAGAGAAAAGAAAATAACTAACCCAAAGATACAATTAAATGAAGCAACTGATCAATCAAACCACGTGACACGCACGACCGTGCCACTACAAAAGCGAATAAAGAGTAAGATGTTTGACAAAAGAATCAGACGTACGAATGTCATCAATATTCAGCCTGTTGCACACTCTTCAAATGAGTCACATAACAGCCAAAGGAGACAGACGCCAAACTTTCCGCCACTCTCTGTCCACCCCGACTCCACGCCATGCTATGAGAAACTCTAAAATCGAATCAGGAGCAGGCCAACTAATACCAAAAGTCGTTAGAACCAGATCCCAGAACGACCGCACAGCAGGACAATACAGCAAAAGGTGATTACTGGACTCAGCAATACATTTGCAAAAACATCACCAATTAACTAACATGTGACGACGGCGAAACAAGTTGTCAATAGTTAAGAGAGTATGTCAGGAGCAGCACACTTGACAACGAAAGAGTCACACAAGGGAGCCCCTACTTTCCATATCATGGTATCCGGAATCATCGAATCATGAGCCTAACACAAATCAGAATAATAGGAAAAACAAAGACTACCCCTTGCGCCAGACCAAAGAGTCACAAGCCCCTTACGGAGTTCCGAGATGATAGAGAATATATTTTAAAAAAATCACGAAACACTGTATCTCCAAGTCATTTAAGTCTCGTCCAAACTGAACACCTCACACCACATTACACCCCCCTCAACATGACCTCCCCCAACAGGAACACATTACCTCATTAGGGCTGAGGCATGCAGAGACTGACGCACCAAAGACTCCTCACCCATCCACAAATCCTCCCAAAAACTAACATGGCCCCTAAACCAATTCGAAACTGAGTTCTTGCTGCAAAGGGATCCCTCCCTGCCCTAATACCCTTCCACTACCCGCATCCAAAAGGACCCACCACAGGATTAGAATGCAACCACCACTAACTGAACCAAACATAGCACCGACCACTCTTCTCCAAAGACTTTCCCTCTCTAGCCCAAACCTCCACAACCACTTGCCCAAGAAAGACGGACTGAAGAGACTCAACCGCTGAATGCCCAAGCCTCACTCCCCATTGTACGAGGAAATACTCACTACAACAGTGGTACTGTGATATGGTACCACGAGATAATTTGATTGGTTGATTATAGCTGGTTAATAGTTGATTATTATCATTGTGCGATGTTTATCAGATCAACATGTGGAAGGAATGTGTATATGCAAAATAACTCATTTGTTGTAACACGTCACACCATTGAAATGATTTTTTTCTCCCACTGGACGATACACCTTGTCCCAATGAAGTAATGATACTTTATCTCCTCGTCCAATCCTCCCCACAGAAGATCACCTTGAATTTTGTCAACCATAGAGCCACGGACACAGGCGAAACAAAGAGGGAACATAAAATAAGTAGGAAGGCCCGTGCTCTTAAGTAGGAAGGCCCTTGCTCTCAGAGTAATCCGATCACCCTTCAAAATGCCTCTTCCAACCAGCCAACCCACTATGATGACTCTCCACTAAGTGATCCCACACTTAAGTATCCTTACACTTGGCTGCAAAGGGCATGCCTAAATACTTTGATCGGAAGCTTAGCAACTTTGGGTGCTCAGAATACTAGTAAAGTCACCTATCTAGGCACAACCCCAATCTGAATCACCTCTTATTTACCAAGATCAACCCTCGACCCGGAGACCACCTGAAAACATTCTAGAACACCCACGAGATAGCCCAAACAACTAGCCTTCGCCTATGAAAAATATCATCATCAACAGCAAACAACAAATGAGAAATCTGGACTTGATTACCCTCTTGGCCAACCTGAAAACTCTTCAGATGCCATCCTTTCACCGCTCTCTCTAGAAATCATACTGAGGACCTCCATCACGATGATTAAAAAAAAAGTAATAATTGTGAAAGCGTATGTTCACATGAATTGATACTTTTCCCTTTTATCTTTTTTTCGATGGGCTTTAGCTGGAGGTTGATAGGAGAGAGTGAGGGGCCTCTGCCTCAGTCTTCGCGCAGGCTGAAAAAGCTCTATGACTGCCTTTCACTAGAATTGACAGACGTATCGTAGAAATACAATATTTGAATTTCAACCTATCAACCTCCAGCTAAAGTCCATCCAAAAAAAGATAAAGGGAAAATTATCAATTCATGTGATCATACGCTTCTCAATATTCAGTTTGCTACTCCCCTTCCTTCAACCTATGATCAACACACTCATTAGCCACCAAAACATCATCCAAGGTTTACCTCCCCGTCACAAAGTCATTCTGAGACCCAGATATGAGATTCGGTAACACTCGTTTTACCCTCAAGGAAATCACCTAAGGCAGAAATTTATAGTAGCTAATCAACAAACTGATAGGTCTAAAATCACGAATGTTCACCGCTCCAGACTTTTTAGGAAGCAACGCCACAAACTTAGCATTCCAACTTCTCTAAAAAAAATCCATACAGATGGAACTCGTGCATTATTGCCATAAACTCCTTACTAATTCTGGAAGAAAGCAAATGACAACCCATGCTTTCTACCCCCCCCCCCCCCCCACCCCCAAACAACAACAAATAAGGGTGTTTTCACTTCATCCTTCTCAAACGGAGCGTCCATCCCAACACTCACTGCCTCTTCTAACACCTCAAAATGGAGCCAATCCACTTTCAGCCCATCCAAATCAGTCACATGGAACAAACCTTGACAAAAACTCGCAATTGCTTGCCCCGCCTGCTCATCCTCAACGCCAATGAATCGCCTTCCTCAACACAGGAAATAAAATTATACCGCCTATGAGAATTAGCCAATCGATCAAAAAACATTGAGCATCGATCGCCCAGTTTCAACAACAGGGTTCAAGAGTCACTAAGCAAGCAAACTCACCCGTCAAAAAGGTATTCCTCTCTCTTTCTCCCTCTCCGTCTCCTGCATCCATCTCAACCAGCCTTTCACCAATCACCACTAGCAAAGCCAAAACTTAGCCTTCTTAACCTCCAAACTACAAAAGTCCTCTTTATTCCACCTCTTGAAATCCTCCTTCACCAATGCAGACTTCCTCGCCAGCACAATATCCCCATACCCCTATATGTCATACCCCTCCCACCAATTTGTAGGGCGTTTCTTGAAACCTTCAACCTGCACCCATGTACTTCCAGGGATAAATGCTAGGAGGTCTTGGGCTTTCTTAGCCCAAGCTAGCTCAAGGGGTGAGGCTTCCTCGCACTTGATAATAGACCACCAACCCCTTCCACAACCGATGTGGGACAAACCACAACAGTCTCCCTGACACACATCGAGCTCTCTTTCAGATAACCATGGACCTACCACTGTTAGGTGGTGGCCTTCTCAACCCAAAAGCTAGCTCAAGGGATGAGGCTTTCCCTCACACTTAATAATAGACCACCAACCCCTTCCACAACCGATGTGGGATAAACTCCGACACAAAAAGGAGAAAGTCCCCTTCGAATCCCCCCTGAACCTAGAAGAATAGGACAGTGATCAAACATTTGACGAGGAAGAACGCCTTACAAATACTCATATGCCCTGTCTTCCAACCTGCGGACACCATGAACCATTCTATACAAGACTGTCGACCCCAACCCCTAACCCCAAACTAGGTGAACCTCCTGTGCAGCCAAAGGAATATCCACTAAAGCTAATCCGTCGATAAGGGAGGAAAACTTATGCATGCCACACCTACTCCTAGAACGCGCTGAAGGATACCTAACCATATCAAAGTCCCCTCCCATACAGCACGAGACAGCCCACCTATAGGTCTTTTTAGATTATTTTTCCTCGTTAAGTCATTCATCCACCGCCACATTCCGATCTTCCCTGCAGTCAATTCCTGTTAAATTCTATTCACGCCCAACACTTCTATCATATAGATCAATCTTACTACCTCTTTACCCTAGCTCTTATCCTAATTAATAAATCATTACTAATACTCACCCAATTCACTCTTGTGCTATCAAACCAATTACTAGCGCAGACTGCTCTACCCAAGGGTGTCGCGGTGTAATAAAATATGTTACCGAAAACAAGTCATGCCATAGATATTCAGCTATTCTTCATCATAAGCTATACTAATTACTAGTCAACATCTGAAGTATACTATAACAAATGCAGTGCAGTGCTTGCTTGCGCATTGATACCTGAGTTGGAGACTCCTTCCTCTTGCTCAGTTCTTCTCGAACAAGCTATGGGTGAGTACAGATTACGACGACATCTGCAGCCATCTGCAACCCAGAAAAATTAACACTAACATCAGCTGAGATAAACACTATACAACTAAACCCATTAAGAAATTCCACAGATAAATACTGGGTATATATCCAAATTGAAAGTAGAGAAATTAACACTAACATCAGCTGAGATATACACTATACAACTAAACCCACTAAGAAATTCCACAGATAAATACTGGGTATATATCCAAACTGAAAGTAGAGAAATTAACACTAACATCAGCTGAGATATACACCATACAACTAAACCCACTTAGAAATTCCACAGATAAATACTGGGTATATGTCGAAATTGAAAGTAGAGAACCAGAGTACAAACCCTGAGCTTGAAGATTTGAAAATGGAACCCTAGGCAGCTTCGAGAACCGAAACGGTGAAGATATGGGGGAGAGCCTAGGCAAACCCAGATCGAAATTGGGGATAACTGAAGCGCCATTGTAGATTACAGAAGCTATCCCCATGATTTCAAATTTGTTTCTGCAGCAGAAATGAAGAACACGGAGTGAATTATAACTGCTCCATTGAAGACAGTGTAAGGAGGTCTGCTATTGGGTTGCTTAGTGGTTGAATTGTGTGGGTTTGAAGGATCACCGCACCGCCGGCGAGAGTCGTCGTTTTGTTAGAAGACGCCGAAAGAAGTTGATCCACTGGTTTTACGCCACACGCCTAGTGAAGAACTGGAGGATACGAGCCGATATATGTTTATGGGTAAAAGACAAAAACTACCCTTCATTTACGGGGAAAATATATTTTGCCCCTTGATTTATGGGGAAAATACTTTTTGCACCCTTGTCAGAGTTAAAACTAACACCTCTCTAACGGAGGGATGAAAAGACAAAAATACCCCTGAAAATTGACGAAATGACCTTACTATAAAGCCCACTCCCTCCCCCTCTATCCTCATTTCTTAACCCTACCCACCCTCCCCCTGTGTTCTATTTCATCTCTTTCTCTCATCTCTTTCTCTGTCGAGGTTGAATCGTCGTCCACCGCCGCTGCCCTGAATCGTCGTTCGCAACTGTCGCCTCCGTACCTCGCGCTACGAACCAGCACCATCTCTCTCCCCTTTGAGGGTTTTGAAGCTCGAATCTGTGAACTCGAGCTCGAATCTGTGAAGCTCGAGCTCCATGGAGTTCCAGATCTGTGAATCCATGGCGATTCCGGGAGCAATCGAAGCCAAGTATCAATTTCGATGAAGGGTTTCCACCTTAGTCTCTCTCTCTCTTCTTCTTCTTGTGGGTTTGTTTTGGTGTTGGGGGTGTTGGCTTTCTCTCTCCCTGCTCTTCTGGGAAGCCGACCAGATCAGACGTCGTCCGAACCCCGACACCGCCAACTTGTTGTCGTCGTCGCCATTCCTCCCCTCTCTCTGATCTTCTCGACCGAAACCGAGCACCAACAAAAAAATAAGGGATTTTGCCGTGGATTCCGGCGACATATCATGTATGGGAACCCAGGGCATACCATCTCCTGCATTTCTCTCTCCCCCTTCTGTTTTTGGCATGTGCAATTCGGTTTTCTGAAATGGATTCAGTAGAATCTGGGTTTGTTTGGTTATTGGCAGGTGTTGTGATAGGCAGTGGTGATGGTGGCTGTTGTGGAAATTAGGTGGTTCATTGAACTGGGCATGGTAGTCTGATTTTAATAGAAGTGGTAGTTTAGGTATGCAGGTTGTCTGAATTCCGGCGTTGATTTATGGCTGGTGAAGACAGTGGCGTATTGGGGTTATGGGTTCAGTGGTAGCAGGTTTGTAATCTTGTGGAATGGTTCAGTGGTTTATAGTGTATTGGTGTTGGGTTTTGGACTTGGCTTAGGTGAATTGGAGGGAAGATATGGAATTTGAAGTGAGGTGATTAATTGGTTAGTAATGGGGTCAAGTGCAGGTTGTTTGGTGGATAATTGATGGTAGGATTGGGTGGTTACTTTGGTTGTTATAGAGAAGGAGATATGTCGGTTGTGGGTTGGTCTTTAGCTGTTGTTGGATGTGCAGTTTGTGTAATCTTGTGGTTGTGGTGGAGGTGGTGTGGTGTTGTTGGTGGTGAACAAGAACACCAAGCAAGAAAACCAAGAACATGATGAACACAAATAATAAACAAAAAAGGTGTTATTTTTTCACAATTTGTAAGGGTAAAATGGTCATAACAAGTCAGTTTGCACCCCTCCAGTAACGGATTGTAGCAGAAGGGTGGTATCTGTCCACCCTCCATCCACTATCAGGGGTGAAAAAGGTATTTTCTTAATAAATCAGGGGGCAAAATGTATTTTCCCCATAAATAGAGGGTGGTTTTTGTCTTTTACCCTATGTTTATTTGCAACTTACCAATTCCATTCCGGGTTTCAAAAACAATAAATACACGAGTAATTTACACTTTGTGCCCCCAATTATGGTAAATAGGCAATTTATACCTATCCCTATTTTGGACGGAATGTGGCAAAATATCGTTATTGCCCTCTGTACTTAAACCAATTCAGAGTGGATGTAATTGGTGATGTATGCGAATTTTTCTCTCGAGCTCAATTTACCCTTGTCTTATCTTGTTCATCACTTTCCCTACTCATCGCCAACACAGCCTTCAGATATCTCTCTCTCCGTTTTCAATCAACTAATGCCCAATTACTAAATTAAATTGAACATAAACATATTCGTGATTCCTGCTCAAGTGATTCTGCTGGAAGATCGAGATATTCTCTCTCTCTCTCTGTTGTTTTGAGTGGTTGAGAGAGAGAAGCAGACAGAAAGATGTAGTAGACGCGGTGATTTACGATGTTTTCAATCTTCCACATGTTGAGACTTCAGTCGGATATAGGTCGCGCCTAGTTTCCAATTTCAGCGAACTAGTTCTGGGTCAAGTATTGAGTTGGGTCGATGTTGACAGTGCTTGCTTTGGTTTTCGTTTTTGAGTTCTGGCTTGATGTTCACCGACGTTGACGCGTAGTTTTGTCATCGTTAATGGCATCTGTTTGTTGGTCAAGTGTACGGCGCTGCATTTACAAAGGTGGTGGTTAGTTAGGGCTCCTTCGCCGGACATTTGGGGATTGAAGCAAGGTCATGGTGATGCATATGGTTGCTACAGAGAGGAAGGAGTCAAATTCATGAGTAGATATGAGAGTAGATTTTTGTTTTTTTGTAACCAGATGCTAAATTTAGCAAGTGATAGTGTAAATTTGAGTTTGATTGATGCACATGGGTTAGTTTGGGTGAAAACGTGGTGTTAGGTCTGGGGGCAAGTTGAAAGTAGGTTCACTTTCGGCTGGATTTGGTTGGGTGAACATACTATCCAAATGATAAAATAGAATAATTACATATCCGGCAAATTAACTGAAGAATAAGTGGAAGTTATGCTACGAACGGTGGTGGGTAAATTCGTCATAAAAATAGCATTAATGATACACATTTAGTAATACATACATTTTTTCAAGGTTAAAAGGACATTACATTGTACTGGAGGGTAAATTGGGAATGAAACAAAAATCTAAAGGCGGCCCCAGACGCAGCTCATATCAACTTGACAGCGTTGACGGGAGGGTGTTATTTGTAAATACTTTGACACAAAATAGGGGTGTACCCTTGTAGACGTGCAAATTTTCAACCACTTGAACAGCACCACGTGTTCTCAAATATTTGGCAAGATTGTGGATCAAAAAACACTGCTCGACAAGTTATTGTCCTTAAATGACAATTAAATATGGACTAAATTGTAAATGAAAAAAACACTGATTTACAAACAAGGACGCTCCATGGCGACGCCATGTCACCACACGACATTGCTACAAACTGGTCAGTACAACAAATGAAAGAGTGCCATTTATCAAATTGACGCAGCTATCATGACTGACAAGTCTGGCCACTCATATCGTGTCACTTGTCAAATTTGTGCAGAAAATAAGAAATACATTATTTTAGAATAATATACCCTTCAAACTACTCAACCTCACCAGATGAATGCCTCTAACAGCATAATATTAGCACCATAAAAAGATTGTATCACACAACAAAAAAACAAAATATCCATCCAGAACTTTAGAATAAAATATATACCATAAACTACCCATCAGACCATAAATCAAAGGTTCAGCAGGTAGCTCAATGAACCTCCTAGAAGCATTGCGGAGGCTTTACCTCTTCTTATATTTGGCTCGTCCGATGTTGATAGTCATCGGCACAACCTCGTGCTCTTCCTCGTTGTCTTCCTCCTCATTTGGCTGTCGTGGGAGGATGACAGCTTGGACGCGTCGGGAGACCTTGAGCTCTTAAAGGTTGTCAATCCAGAGAACGGGCTGACGATGGAGCTCCTCGAGGTAGGCACGCCGGGCAGCCTATCGGTCAAGCACGTCATCGACAGCAGTGATGATCTCAGCTTCTTTAGCCTCCACATCTAGTCAGGCATGGTGAATTTCAGCCCCGAGTTTCACACGTTTAGCCAATAACGTGTTGATCACGAGGTCGAGGTCAAGCATGCGCTTCAATGGAAAGGCCATTGTCGGGTGTTGCGAAACGGCTGAGAAATGAAGATCGTCGGGAAGTGAAAATCGCAGGAGAACGAAACTGTCGTGGGAGCGGATGTGAGAGACTATTCTTTTATTAGGTAAATAAATAAATAGAAGATAATTAGTTGTACGAGTTATAACAGGATTACAACTCTTGCTGCAGTCCATATATAAAGGGGTCACCCTTAGGCCATAAATCACACAATTCGATCTTGCAAGAAGGAGAGAGCTCTGAAAAGATCAAGCTGCTAAAGCCCCGAATAGTACATACATCCAACATCAAGATCATACGGTTCTTCAAGAAATTCGAAGACCATCATGCAAGTTCTTCGCGTTCTTCAAGACATTCAACGCATTCTTCGCCGAAGTCAAAGAACACCTACTCGTTTGATCCGAGATCAAGCTGCGAAGTCCTCGTTCGACGTTCAAGGAGAATAATCAAAGGATTTAGTTTATGTTAAGAAATCATATACAGAGATTGTAATTCGCTACATCAACTTCATCAACAAATATTTGATACTCGGAATTTATCGCTTTTGTTTTCTTTAGCATAAAATTTGTGTGTACACCCCTATCGATTAGCAAAAAGTAAGGGTAGATGTTGATAAACTATCATTATATCGACTTTGTGCTGTAACTGAAATGTGTAGGACTTGATAAATTGTCATGATGTCGATTTGGTTTTGTGTATCGTACGTGTTGGCCGTTATATCGGCGTAATGTTTGTATGTTATAGTAGTTGTGTAATAAAAATCGACCAATTTATTTTCTCTCTATAATTTTCCCAATTTATTATGGTTGTCAGAAATGCAAGGTAACTGACATCTTAACAGGAAAACTTAAAAGAATAAACAAATTGTGTTCACAATGACAATCCGTAAACTTAATTACATGACACAATTAATCTCTCAATAAGTTTAAATATATATATATATATATATATATATGCACCTATGTATTATTCAGGTACAAAACGAACTGTTCACCTATTCGTTCATTCTGATTGGCGGAATTAATGTCACTCGGATCGTGGTATTTCCAATTCTGATGAGTGTGATCGATTTGACTGGGATCGCGATCATCCTATATATATGTTGCCGGAAAAGTGAGAGTCGCCACCCAGAAAATCGCAACAGAATGGCATGGTGACGAATCAAACTCTCCCGCTGAAAAATTCCACTCCTCCTCCGTAGCCAAAGAAAAAGCGCTTGTTTCGCCTTCGCACATTCAACATTCTGAGATTCACTCTCCCGGCGATGCCCAATTGCAAGATCTTCCTTGTGAAACGTAGATCGAATTAATTCAATTTGATTTGATTTTATAAATTGATTTCATAACTCGATTTTGATTTACAATTCAATTTTGATTTCCAGTGAGTCGACCATGTGTGGAGGAGCCAATCGTCTCTGATCGTCTCCAAATGCTAATTAGAATTTGCGTCAACGCTCGTGCAACTGTTATGAATGCATACGGTGGCGCCAAGATGATTCTCTACTCCTCCGGCCATGCCTTGGTCTGCTTCATGTAATTCTCCATCACAACCAATCAGACTCAGCAGACTAAGAAGCCAGATCGCAGTTTTTATCTCCAGAGCGCTTCAATTGGTACCGGCGCCATGGTGGCGATTGGCCTCACCGCAGGATTTTGCCTTTTTGCTCATCACTAAGATAGTGTCATGCTCAATACTGGCGCCTCCATGAGATTCACGGCAAACCAGATGAAGAGTACATACATCCAACATCAAGATCATAGCACGGTTCTTCAAGACATTCGAAGACCATCATGCAAGTTCTTCACGTTCTTCAAGACCTTCAACGCGTTCTTCGCCAAAATCAAAGAATGCCTGCTCGTTCGATCCGAGATCAAGTTATGAAGCCCTCGTCAGACTTTCAAGGAGAATAATCATAGGATTTAGTTTCTGTATAGAAATTAGATACAAAACTTGTAATCCTTTACACCAACTTCATCAATATATATTGATACTTCGAACTTATCACGCTTGTTTTCATTAGCATAAGATTTGTGTGTCAACCCCTGTCGATTAGCAAAAAATAAGAGTATTTGTTGCATGATTACCAAAATACAAGGGTATTAAGCATAAAGTACCCTAAATACACATATGTGGTTTGGACGAAGTCCGATTCCTATGGTACTTTTGTAGCACTAAAAAATTCAAAGGATTTTCCCTTAAAAGGAAACATCAACGGATTAACACTACATGTAAACTTTACTGTTGTTTTCGTCTTAATGAATTAAATCTTATTTTATTTGAGTTTGATTTGCAATCTGTTTGCTTTCTTTGTTTTGGTGTATCACGATTGTGTCAAAATCACTTTTAAAGTACTATCTCTACTATATAAAAGGTTTAAGAGGTTCCTAACTAAATAGGGGTTCCTAACCTTTTCAGACCGAAAAAAATACCCCTGATTAATTAACTTAATGTCTATGACACCCTTTCGCCATTCATAACCGTCAGTCGCTAAATTATAAAGCTGCGTGTGAAACGATTTCACAAAACGACGCAACTCAAGTTGCCGAATCTCTTTTGATTGTCTCCCATTGAATCACTGAATGGTATTTTCATCTCATCTCATCCAATTCCTGCAAAGCGTGGAGGACGACCACGGGTTCAAAGATAATCGCAACGTCTCCAGTCAACCAACACGAACCGTTTGGAGTTTGATGAAGACGACAATTCTTGATGGGGGAACATCTTGAGCAATTCTTAAGGTTGTGATGTGATGATAGTTCACCATCCTGGACTACTGAACCCTAAAGAGCAGAGGCAACTCCATATCAAATCTTATCTCGCCGATCTCTCTTATAAGTTATTTTTCAAAATCTTGGTCGTCTTGGCCTTTGCTACACTGGCGGGGTTTCTCTTCCATGAAACGATTCCTCCAGGAAACAAGCTCGATAGGCACACAACACATTTCAAAGAAATCATCTTCTAATCTATTCGGTTCGGTTCAAACATATACTTGGCGCTACCATTAATAGCTTCTTTATTGCCAATCTAGAGAGCTTCCTGCAAAAACATACGGCCAATCGGCACACCGCATACCAGAAGGCGATTTCCCTCAGAGTAAGGCACGTTCCACAGAGGTTGTAAAATCTCTCCTCATATTCCAATTCAATTCAGTCTATTTCTTTTAGATTCAGGTATGTATTAGTACGTTGTTGCATATGTATCATGCAGGTCCTTACTCAAATTACATGGTCTCTGGTTGCACCTACCAAAATTGCTGATATAGTTCTTACTATTTGTTCCAGCTCTGCATATTGATGATTGTTATAGAAGGATATTATCGGCGATGAATCGACCATCTGTTGGTATTTGAGGCAGAGGCGGGTTGTAATAAAAAATATGTAAGACTGAACCATCGCTTGTCAATAAACGTCAAAAGATATTAACTTCCAGTCTCTGTTGCAAACGTCAAAAGATATTAACTTCCAGTCTCTGTTTCAATTGACACTCTTCGAATGTGACTAAATCCCTGACAGGAAGGATTGAAGGTATTCTCTTGCTCAATATTTGCCATCTGCAATAATCAATGATCAAGTAATTGTGTTTCTCCAAACTAACTGCCCGGTTTAAAGTCAAATGTGTATTAGGTCAGAATTGTTTCGAGTGGATCCTGGTGGATTGGTTTTATTTCTTTCTCTCTCTAAAACCTTAACATCTTTCCAAACAGGTAAGGATTAGGTAACCCAAACCTTAAAAACCCCCTTCTCAAACAAATTCATTAACGTCTAAGTGTTGATATCTTTCTAAGAACCATTCGACCTAGCAGGCTTAGAAAATGAAACGCTTATTGGCTGGGATGCATTTCACTTATTTCCTATTTTTAATCATGGTCCTAAAAGTTGAAACATTGAAACATATATTTGATCCATGAGTTTGGGTTTTTGAGCTGTTAGAGGTGATATTCTACTCTAATAGCAAAAAAATCTCCTCTCTAACTGATAGCATTCTTTAAGATATTTGATTAAGAGCGTATTTTTATTAGAGTCTCAAGATCTTATGCTTGGGTTCTTTGCGTAAAACCAAAGAAGAAGTAAAAAAAAGTCTCTCCTGAAGTTGCACTTGAATTTTTTTAGATTAATTCTTATTAGGTTCCTGTTCGTCGTGATTGGAACTGAAAGATGTTGTAACCGCTGTTTGCCACCGATGTCTTACCGGCATGGCCTTTAGCCGGGGGAAATAGGCAAGTAGAGTAAGCGACCTTTAATGTATTTGAACAAAGACAAGTATATAGTCGGTGTCCTTTCAGGTCTTTAAATAAACAATCAATTAATAAAGAGTATATATCAGAGGGGAATACAGCTAGATGATGTTGTGACATAACATTTTGGTATTCCCTGCTTGAGGGGTCGCCGAGTTTTTTCCGACCATGGAATATTTATGTAGATAGAATCGGAGGAGGGAACAAATAAATCCCCTACTCGTCCATACCAAAATGGCAAAAATAAGACCGTCCAATATAAGAAGTCTTACACATCATTAACAACTGTTCTCATTACCTTATGATACGTTTATGATACGTTTAAATTGAACCATATTCAACAAGAGTCAGAACTGTGAAGGAACCATGGTTATTATGTTTGTGCACTAAACTTACAATGTCAAATTGCGAATTACTATGGAGGATTTTCTTATTATAGTTTGTTGGCTTTGCTTTGCTTTGTATTCATTAATTACTTGGCTTTGCTCTTATAGCCTCTTTTGATTTATGTGTACCATATATTTGGATTTTTTGGAACATCAGAAAAAAAACTATAACCATTGAGGTTAAATAAGTCACGAAAATAAATGTTTTGACTATGATATACTTAGTTGAGGGAGAAGTAAATGGATGCTTTTATTATCAGTCTCGATTTGGCGTACTATTTTGTTGAAATATGGTTAGGCGTCCTTGTGGACATTTCTCCACTCTTTTCCTTCTTTTTTTCATTATCAACTTAGTTTAAGAGGTATGAATATGTTCATATATAGATTTAACTGGACATTAACGTTCTCATTTTTCTAATGATTGTGTTATTGTGTATTCTATTGATTATTTACGAGGTGATGTGATTTTCCGACAGAGATTTATTTACCACGTAGCTGGGCTTGTGCCAGTATAGAAATATATATCTTTGGTCTGCTCAAACTTGATCCTTTATCCAGGTTTAGCACACCGGGTGCTTTTAAGTCGTCAATGGGGTGAGCTTAAAGAAAAAAATTCATTATTCTGAATTGTTGTACTTTAAAACTTTAAAGATGACATAATGACTTAAAGAGACGAGTACTAGAATATACACCACGTGCACCGCACGCGCTACTTACTAGTACGTATACAAGTGCTACAGAGAATCCATGTTCATTTGTACAACCTTCTTTTTTTATACAAGCTTATGGTTTTTTCCTTCAAAAAATAATTAAAATTTAAATAATAATCGACAAGCGCCGATTCAGTTCGAGAAGGGCCAACTTTAATATAATAATAATTATATATATATATATTTCATTTTTATGTACTCTAATTCACATTTTGGAACAAATGACTTGTGATACCGAACCCAGGCACACAAAGTGGGTAATAGGAAACATACTTCTTAGACTCCCAAGGTGAAGAGAATTGAAGTTTGTCCAAGCCCTCGGTAGGGACTACAAAATGGAACTGTTTTCCCCACCCTCTAGCTTTAATATATATTTTTCAATTTGGATTTTGTATGCCCTGCCAGGCAGTCCCCACTAGGTGTGGCTGACTGACACATGACCATAATTATGGCATTACAAGCCACATTGGCAGACTTTGTCTGTTTGAACGGGGACCTATCCCGTATCTCCCTATCTCTACGGTAAATGCCGAACGAAGGAGATATTTACGAGGGGCAACTTTCGGATCACGAAATAGAGAGTTTGAAAATTAATTTGGGCGTTGAATGGTGAAAGATCCATAATTACGAGTATTTCCCTACCTTTCCACTATATGCACGACAGAGCTTACAAAGGTTCTTTGAGTGAAGTTATATTTTTGGAGGACAATAGATACATCCGTTGGTTTTACTAAATCCCAACAATCAATTGATTTTTTATTTTTCTAAAAAATTGGACAGTTTTAATTTGAAACATAGAGTAAAAAACTATTTAAACTGCATGGATTCGTGGACCAATCAATCTGTCTTTATTTGTTATAAATTTTCACTAAATTTTTATTACAATGTAGCTGGTCCTTTCGTACAATAATATTTGTCTAGTATGACTTGTCACACATATTAAGGTAATGAAAAAACGTTATAAAAATATCATGCTATATCAGAATTACCCCTGCATATTAATGATGGTAGTACATGTGGGTTCATGCTAAATGAATAAAATAGCTAGTTAGCGGAGGGTAATGGTGGAAAAAGTGACGCTAAAATGTGGTTGTGTTTTCAAAGAAGACACAATTTTGGGACGAGCCACAATGAAAAACATGACAAACATTTTGGAAGGATGGAGCATTTGCTTTGGTGTTTTAGTATTCCTCTCAGTGGCGTTGGCCAAATACTTATCCTTACAATATTTTTTGAATTGAAGATAGATTCGACTGCTGAGACGTGAAAGAATGAATAAGTGTTATAGTCCCAACATGCTTTATTCTAGTCTATGTATCAAAGGAGTTCGCTCTTTGCTCTTTACGGAGACCTTGTTGCCGAACTACACTCATTAGCTCTTCTCAAAATCAACGGTGGATAAAATTTGATAGTTGACTTTGCCGCTCTACCCACAGGTAACTAGGGCTAGTTTGGTAATGATGTGGCGTCTTCAAAGCTATTGAGTAGGAAGTAGGGCTGAGCACGGACCGGGTCGGCCGGGAAAACGCTCTATTTATGCCCCAACCCAATGATCCCGGGTTAAATGTATCGCAATCCAAACCCAATCAAGTGACAGCCAAACCCAAACCCAATCGATCTTTTCGACTCGGACCGGACTGGACCTGTTTAACGGGTTCAAAAATCTACAAACTGTAAGCATAACTACAATAATAAATTTAATAATACAGCCAAAACTTCCAAATAAGAGTGAAATTAAAATATGATGAATACATAAACATGAATTACAGAACTAAATACTACATACTACACAAATTTGTTACAAACAGGTTGCAACAATGCAAACAGATTTATATTGTTTGCATTTTCAGGTGTTTGTTCATTACTCCATGCAACATGCAGCTTGAGTTGATTCCTTATGGCATATTACTTGTCTCACATAAGCTGCAACATTATAACAAAGACATAGCATTAGAAAAGCATTCTAAATTCAGTGAGTTATCGTTTGTGTGATGTGATCCACACACCAACACATCAAAGCATAGCAGCCAAAAAAATTCAGAGGAAAGACCACTCAAACTATTAGTATTAGGTCTCACTATTCCACAAGGCAGTGGTGCAACATACATTCTAGTTCTATACCTCATGCCAATCACAAAATCATGAAGAAAAGTTAATGATGTATTTGATGATCAACTTGTGAAACCATTAACACCCAGAGACATCTAAGATCATTCAACTTGTTAGGATCTTTAGGATCCACACAATGGATTGAGAGCTATCTTCAACTATCGAATCAATCTTAGCTTGCCACTATTGTTATTCTAATGATATGTTTTGTTGAAGAAAATTCACAAATTAGGAAGGGTCATGTTCCAAAACTTAATAATGATCAGCAGCTAGTGAAATTACAAACTACTACTAGTAAAAACAATATTTCAAAAGTCAGAACCCTCACAATTCATTATGGCCTTTCCATAAACACATTCTACTAGCTGTTATTGATATCAAATATGCTTTGTTGAAGAAAGGTCGCGAATCAAACTTATCAAACAGATATGATCACTTGACAAATATGAAGTTATGACCCATATTTAGGCTGGCGTGAGAGTTGTTTAGACCTATGAAAATTCATTGGGCCTTTCAACAAACATCACTGGAGTAATCATCACATGCCCATCTAATCAAACAAACAATATTAGAACTTACTGAAACACCACTGGAGAATCACAGTAACTAGTTAGGTGATATAGAGCTCCTGAATGCATCGAGTATTCTTCTGGTTGTGCTAAAATTAGATTCAAAAGCTATAGTAGAAACTGAAATTGCCACCACATCATTTCCAATGCATCGATTATTCCTCCGCTTGTGAAGTAGTCCTAGAATCAGCAACATAATGTTGTTTCACAGCTTTTCTACTTTTTTTAGGAGGACAAGTGAGTGGTTTAGTATTACCTTTCACTTGTTCATGGGTATTTCTCTTAGAAGCTGCGTTTGAAGCATGCCAAACGTCTACAATTGGACTGCTATCTTTGAGAATTTTATGGGTGATATCATCCTGTAAATAACACAAATAGTCAATTCAATTAGTGTAGATACAAATTCTTAATTACCCTAAAGAGATGAGGTACACATTCAGAGTACTATAACTTGTATATACATAACCTATGTGAACACAGGGACTCTGCTCATCACTAGAAAAATAATGGAACAAATAATCTGCTAGTGAATCTGCTGCTACCAAATTCACAAACAAACCATAATCTGACTGCATAACTTAAATACTAAATCACAATCAAATCACTAAACAACAAGTAATCTGCCAAGTGAATTTTGTATGAATGGTGAAAAACAAACAACTAAATAATTTCAGAATAAAGCAGTGCCAAGTTTCAACTAATTAAAAACCTAAAAATCCTTTGAAAACATGACACAGAGCCAAAGTACTGCCATCTAATTAACAAAGTGCGCACAGATTACAATCAAACATACCATGTCGATCTGCTAGATGGCTACTTGGGTAGATGAAATGAAGAAGACGAGGACATGCACTGTACTTAGCTGAGGAATCAACTGAAAAATTAAGTTTGCTGTATCAAAATCGATGTGAGAGATAAAAAGTGAGTCAGTGAATCTTGAGATTCAGTTATCTCAAACTTAAAGTGATGAACTGATGAAGTCTAAACAGACGAAGACTTACAGAATATAGATCTGAAGTCTTTAAGCCTTAGAGGCAACAAATCGATGATGGTTGGCGAGTTCCCAACTGAAAGTCTAAAAAACAAAGTTCTCTCAGTTATCTCAAACTCAAAGTGAAGAACTGATGAAGGCTAAACAGATGAAGACTTACAGAGAATATAGATTAAGTCTTGAAGCCTTATAGGGAGCGAATCGATTGTGGTGGGTGAGTTCTCAACTGAAGCACAGTTCTCTCTCCATCTCTCGCGTGACAGAACGGCGAAAATAAAACTAGGGTTACTAAATGTGGAATATGATTAATTTATATGAGCCCCATCGGACCGGGTCGGTTATTTTCGGTTATCTAACTCTAGTATCCCTGACCCGCCCGGATTACACGGGTCAGGAGTAAAACCAACCCGCAATTATTCATTTTACCCAATTTTCAGTCCATGAACGGTCGATCCGGTTCGGACCGGGCGGGTTGCGCGGGTTGTGCGGGTTTTTGCTCACCCCTAATATGAAGTACTGTGAGAAAGCTGCTGTGGAAATCTACATGAGAAGTGTTTGATTGTAATGGCCCTGGCGGATTACTGTCCCATATTTTAAATTCCGTAATTAAGTGTTGCGGGAACGTACGTAAGAAATTTTGTGTTTGGTAATTAGTGGTTTAGAATTGCTGCTACTTTTTTCGAATTTAAAAACAATATTAATGTGTTTGGTAAAATTATTTTTTTGTGCTCGAGAAATTTAAAATACTCTTCGGCGTGAGGGAGGTTTTCGTAATTTCGCACAACGAGCGAGGTTTAGGTAATTCTCCATTCGTCACTCTCTTCTCAATTGGGAGCAACCAAACGGCAGAGTCGAAGCAAATCGTTCACAAACACTGAACCATCTCTCTCTCTCTCTCTCTCTCTCTCTCTCTCGCAGTCTCTCCAGCATCTTCCATCAATGGCGACCGCAACCCTAAAAGAGGGAACAGCACAGGCGAAACCAGACCTGTCTCAGCCACCACCAAACCCCACCACCGACAACAAACCCGAGCAACCACCGCCGTCGATTACCACCGCTCCGGTGCCGATTTCCAAAGGCGGCGAAGCGAAGAAGGACTCGGAAGCAGGTAAAGACATTGTTTCTGAGAAGAAGGACGAGCCGGTGACTGACGTCCAGAAGAAGATCCGCCGCGCCGAGCGGTTCGGTGTGCAAGTGCAGTTGTCTGAAGAAGAGAAGCGCAATTCACGAGCTGAGAGGTAGATTTTGTTCGATTTCTGTGTTTTTAGTTTCATGCATGTGTTTCTAATAGTTCCTAATGATTGATTAAGTTGCGTTTCAGTTGTTTTTGTTGGTATCGTTGTGAAATTAGGGCTAGGGTTTTGATTGATTTGTGTGCCGGTTGTGTTTCTGTTGTTTCCAATAACCTGGAAGGATCTATCTTCAGTGAACTAAATTTGTGTATTGGTACTTTTTCGAGGAAGAGGATAGTGTATGTGATAAAATTTCCGGGTTGGATTTGTTTAGTTTAATCTCATTGGGGTATTCCCTGAACCTGAATGTTACCAGAAAAGTAAAAACATTTAGGCCCAGAAATCATGGGCCTAAATGTTTCATAGAGTGAACACATAGACCTGTTTATGTTAGTAGTTTTCGTCGGTACCTATTTGCAGAGAGTTGAGTTGTTATGGTAGCTGAATTTGAGAATGGAAGTATGGTAATACTTTGATTGATATTGTAAAGCTTTTAGGTAGCTGTAGGTCAAATTGTTCCCAATAAGCGTTCCTCATTCCTAGTTTCATGCATGCGTTTCTAATAGCTTCGCGTTTCAGTTGTTCGTGGTATCGTTATGATAAAATTAGGGCTAGGGTTTTGATTGATTTGTGGGCTGTTGTGTTTCTGTTACTTGTATCCTGTTTCAATAACCTGGAAGGATCTTTCTTCAGTGAACTTAATTTGTTTATGGGTACTTTTGGAGGAAGAGGATACTGTATGTGATAAAAAATCCAAGTTGGATTTGTTTAGTTTAATCTCATTGGGGTATTCCCTCAACCTGAAAGTTACCAGAAAAGTAAAAATAGCTGTGTTTCTCGATCCACGCTACGTCTTTTGACCCGAAACACAGAAAGCACGGGCTCGAATGTTTCATAGAGTGAGCACATAGACCTGTTTATGTTAATAGTTTTCATCGGTACCTATTTGCAGAGAGTTGAGTTGTTATGGTAGCTGAATTTGAGAATGCAAGATTGATACTACTTTGATTCATATTGTGGGGCTTTTAGGTAGCTGTAGGTCAAATTGTTCCCAATAAGTGTTCCTCGTTCCTAGTAATTGTCCTGAAAAACGTTCCGGAGAAGCCTGCCCCTAGCTTACCCGTACAAACATATATCGCGTTTTCCCTTTCACGTTTCTGTACGTACCACGTTTCTGGTGACATAGGATGGAATTATATTTGATTGAATTGAAATCTTTCAGAAGCTTTTTTTAAGCACTGTGGAGTGTAGGAATTGGGTAGATCATGGGCACTTGTAGAACCTTATTGATTTATCACACACTCAAGGGCTTGATGACTCAGAAGTGGGGTGACAAGATTGTGCTTATCCTCCCTTGGACACTATTGGATGCTCTTTGGTCTAAGTGTAAGTATAGGTGGATGTTGGAGATAGTGCATTTTTTTAAAGTAAGCTGGAGCATTTCATTCAAATGGCCGAACAAGAGAAGAAAAGATCAAAACGACCATACAAATCACAAATATGTTGCGGCCTGGGAAAAGCCACTAGCAAGCATATCGTCCTTTCTGTGAGCATAAGAGAAAAAACAAGAATCAAAGTCTTTAGCAAGGGCCTTACAATCATCAATAATGGGGGCTATTGTCAAGGTTACCAGAATAGAAGATCACTTTGGTACGCGGAACGGAATCGGGAACGTGGCACGTAGTCTGGTAGTAATGCGGTTTGCTAGGGGGTAGGCTTTTTCGGGTCGATTAGTTGGTTTGAGATTCACTTGTCTGGTTTAAGAATACTTTTTAGCATTTCCTAGTAATATGGATCTGTTATCAGGTAAAAATTTGTTGGGACTTCCATCATAATAACGAAAAGTTCGAGGCAAACATGTGAATTGCTTGATGAAATTATGGGGTAAGAGAGTAATACTTTTAAATTTTTTAGCTACATGTGTAGTATAAAGGGATCGCCATAAACAACGATCTGGATGTGAACTGCCCCAGATTGGGATTGCATGATCTAGATCGCAGATCGCACCCTGTTGAGCGATTTCTGGAACTCTAATGGTGACTGCATGATTGCCTGAAGAAGAGTTTAGGCATCAATTGCTAATTTGCAATCTGACCATATAAAGATTTTCTTGCTCCCTCTTCTCTTTGCAATAAAAGTGCATGTCTGATTCCCAGTGGATGTTGGAGATGGTGCATTGATGGCTGGTCTTTTGAAAACCTTCATGCATCTATCCTTTTTTTTATAGGTATTTTATTAGACTATAAAATAGGGTTTACATACAATTGATAGGTTATACTCCTTAACTACACAGCAGGAGAACGAAAAAAAACTACTTAAAAGAAACAAAGCCAAGCAATCCAAAAAACCAACGAAAAGTTTATCGTGCCAAACGGTTTCATCTCTTACTTAAGACTCCCATTGGTTTGATTTTGGCATAACCTTTGTAAGAAGAAAACGATGATCTAGTACACCCTATTATAACTTTGTTAGGGGTTTCCAGGAAGAAATAGAAAACACTGGCTATATCCTTCTTATGATGTTTTCGTATTTGATCTGACCAAAGTACGGTATGAATTTTAGGATCTCCGGGGTAGTTTGTAGGAAATATAGGAAAAACTACCTTTCCTTTTGAGTACACTTGGATTGAGTGATCTGCACTGAGAAGTAAAGAAGTAGAGAACAAATACCTGCTAGATTAGATGTTGGGAGAGAAATATAGAGAACGCATGTTATTTGAGGTGAATCAGAAACTGAAAGACAAACCAATTCTTCTTATAGTCCTGTTGAGTTGAGGGATTTGCGCTGTCTTGCAGTGACTGTGAAGTGATAGTCTATTGGTTTATATCTTTCGAGGTTGAAAATGGAATGGGTAAGATTTTGATCTTATTTGTGGTACATCCATTTGATGGAACTTCCTATATTCATTTCTTTGTTACACTTCTTATCCTGGCGCTTATCATTCTGGCCTGGGTTGCAGATTATAGTTTTTTGTTTTCGAATGGAAGTGATTAGAGCCTATTTCCTGCAAAATCTTCCCGGAGTTTGAATTCAATGTTTCTGAATTTCCCAGAGTTTTTTGGTAATAGAACTAGCCTATGGTGCCCATGTGGTGCTATTGAAGAAGGAAACAGGAAAATTGCTGACAAGATTTGCGCATGGTGTTCCCTTGTATGTACCTTAGCGGGTTGTTTGGAGGGCTGGAACGAAATGTTGACCTGTTTCTGTGGACCCGGACTTGGAAGAAAGGGGTGAGGTCATGTGCAGAGGGTTTTAGGTAGCGATTTAAGAAGTATGTGCGGAAACAAAGTGAGACAATCAGCCACGTATTCACTCACTAATTCCACGGAAATTTTATGGATCTTAGGGTGCCCAGTGTTTGGAATTAATTGCGTAGTGCAAAGAATGTTAAGGACCTTATGAGTTGCTGAAATATTCCTTGTCATTGCTGAGGGGATAAATCTGGGTGTGACCCATCTGCCATACTGCAGTGTGGTTTTGTCAGAAGCAAATAAATATCGTAGTTTTCATAGGGTTTTTGTTTTCTAGTGGATTTATTACTTGTTTTCTTTTGTAACTCGTTGATTCTTGTGAGTTGTGTGACCCAATTTTTTCACTTCATGAAAGAACTAAAGAGTTGACTCGTTTTTCTATATGGTATTTCAACTTTTGTTCTTTGGACAGAGGGCCTTGTTTAACAAATATATGGTGTGTGTAAAAGAAAGTAATCAGGCCGTAGACAGCTCCAAGTTTTAATTAGCTTTTCAATTATGAATAAATATTCAAGAATTAGTGCTGCACCAGTCATTGTTGGGGGCAATTATTGATCTTATTTTTGCCAGAGTAGTCACTCCCAACCTTTTTTTTTTTCTTTTTCCAGATTAACCTTCGAGTTCATAGATTTTCTATGACGTGAGATTAATATCCTTCTGTGACAGATTTGGGGCTGCGGCTGTGGCTGGTGCTGGGGCTGCTGTGCAGTCGTCTGATGCATTGAAGAAATTAGAGGAGCAGAAGAGGAAGGCCAGAGCAGACAGGTTGCTATATGTCATTCTTTAAGCATTTCTTACAAAGCAGACATGTTTTCCATAAATCGTCTATAAAGCAATTCTCTTCCAGTTTTTCTTAGATTGTTTCTCTTTGAAATTGTTTCTTTAGGTTCGGGATTGTGCAATCTACTCCTTCTGATGAGGAGGCAAAAAAGAAAGCTAGGCTTGACAGGTTTGGAGTAGTCCCTAAGGCTGATCTGCAGGAAGAAGAGAAAAAGAAAGCAAGGGCATTGAGGTCAGATTGGTTCCAACTCCCAACAATACATGACACCCTTTCTTTTGACACATAACACCCTTGCAGTATTGGTTCGCTGACACTTGAGTACATGCAATATGAGTTTTGTCAGTTAACATCTCTGCACTTTGTAAAAAGCTGACACTTAGGTCAATTTGACTAACATCGTTAGTGGTTCACAAATTCCGTTATGGCCTTTTAGTCTTTTCATACTTGTAAGCAGGGCATAATTATATTTTTCCACTTTATTTTTATTTTTATTTTTTCTTCTCCTTTTTCTTCATCTTCTTCCGCCTCCTTCATCTCTCTGTTTCTTCTCTTCTTCATCCTCCGCCTCTTTCATCTCTCTCACAACTCTCTCTCTGCCCAGAAATCTACAAAACCCGCAAAGCCACCCTAAAACGCACAGACCCAGAACCCCACGGAACCCTCCTCAACCCACGAATCCGTCTCTCTCTATCTCAATATGTCCCTCTCTGTTCGTCTCTCTCTATCTCTAAACCTCTCCCTCTTGGTTCCTCTCCATCTCTATTCTCTGTACTCCGCTAAATTTGAAACTCAAATACGACATATCCAAAGTTGAATTTGGGCTGCTGGGATTTTTTTGGTCAAGAATTGAATTTGGATTTCTTGAATTAGGTCTGAAACTTCACAAAGTTTGATTGACAAAAGACGGATTGGGCTGAAGCTTCGATTCAGCAATTTGAAGCTCTCTCTCTCTCTCAATTGATTACAGTGATTGGATCTCAAGATCTTGGGGTTTTGATTCATGGGCTTCAATCGGGTTCAGGGTAGAGTGGGTGCTTGGTGGTGGTGGTCGGTTCGATGGTGGTGGTTGTGTGGGGTTCGATGGTGGTGGTGGAGGAGGTGGTTGTTGAGTGGGTATTTGGCTATGGTTTTTGGTTCGCTGGTGGATGTGTTGGCTTTGTGAATGTGGTGGTGGCAGGTGGGGGCAGTGGTTGTGGTGTTGGTGGCGGGTTGTGTCATGTGTTTGGCGGTGTGGTCTGGTGGTGGTGGAGGACGGTGGCTGTTGGTGGTGGGTGATAGAATGACAACTCTACCCTCACTTAGAATGACATGGTTAACACCAAAGTCCAATTCAACTAACGGTGTTAGTCAAATTGACCTAAGTGTCAGTTTTTTACAAAGTGCAGAGATGTTAACAGGCAAAACTCATACTGCATGTACCTAAGTGTCAGCGAACCAGTACTGCAAAGGTGTTATATGTCAAAAGTTCTTTCGAATATGATACATTATTATTCTTTGCAACGGTTTTCTAGGTTTGCGCAAGCTACTACTCCTGGTTCCCTATCGCAAGTGAATGGAAAAGGAACGGATGTTGAAACGGTAGGCTCATGCTAATTGGTTTATCTGAATGGTTCTATGGATAAGCTGTCCTCTCTCTCACAAACACGCTTGTATCTTTTAAGTACTGAATTGAATCTTCTTGAAATTCAGGAGAAGGCTATTGAGGGGAACACTGGTGGTGAGAGTTGAATGCTCTAACTTTCTTTATCTGATAGCAAGGTACTTATCTTGAGCAGTCCTGTTTCTATGCTATTTTGGCTTGGTTGCGACTGAGGTATCAGATTACTGACCTTCATAGCTATCTTCGTCTAATTGCAGGCAGGTTCAGGATTATGACATTGACAGCCGGCAGCAGCAGCAGCTTCAGATCTGATGTATGAATAACTATATGCAGCTCTCTTCTGCTCTTGGACAAATATACATATATTAACCTAGCGAGGCCAGGGTGACAACCACCTTTTTAGTGTAAATCTATGAGTGTTACTAGACTGAAAATACCGAAATTATTGCCCGGGAAAGTCTTCACCCTCATCCCTAAGTCCTTTTTTGTTTTTTAGTATCTTCACCCTCGTTTCTTTCTCTGATGCTCATTCACAGTTTCTCTTTCCGTAAAAAATATGATGTCCTGGTAGGATCACTAGTTATAAGTTGATTTAGTAGGTTGAACGCCATATGGTTTCGTGTCTTAAAAAAATCACCACAAAACTATTTCGAGTCTTAAAAAAATCACCACAAAACTAAATTTCCCCGTCTGGGAACCAAAAGCTTCTAGTTTAGAAGATGCTATTTGTGTTTCATCTAGTTTAGAAGATGCTGTTAGTTATAAGGTAAGATAGTAGTTCATATTACCATTCCGGTTTCCTATATATTTGAAGACTGTTGAGGTCATGGTAGGTTCTTTGATACATGTGCTATGTTATAAGTTGGGCCAATGTTTAAACAAAAATCTCTTTGAAATGGTATTTCTCAACTTGCCCTTTCTGTTTGCTGCTGAATTCACCTACTTGACGAGGACAGTTCTTATGGTCTAGATTTGAGGATGGGTCGTGCCGGAGAGTTGTCTTTTGGTTCTTTTAGTTTAGGGATGAGGAGGGTTTCAGAAGTTCGTTCCCGGGCTAGAATTTCGTGGTTTTATGTGCTTTTTGGATATTTCCGAGTCTTTTGAGTAAACTAATTCTTGAACTTCCTTGCTAGTTGGTTATGTATAAAGAAAAATGAAGTATTTTGCTAAATAGGAAATCTATACTTGCATTGAAAATTTGATGTTGTGCTAATTCTATAATGCTATGCAAGGATATTTTGAAGATTACTATGCGATTATGCGCTAGATAGTGTGATTCCGCAAATGGTTGTTGTTCTGGTACGAGGATTGAATCCTATTACTTATTAATTATGGACGTTTTGATTTGATAGTCAGGGAGAGTTTTCATGAACAATACTGGGTACAAATATTATTTTTACCAGTTATAGTCATTAAAACACATAATAGGGTAGTTTCTCACTTGTTTGAGATTTGAGAAGTTTCATCAAGAGGGCTTGTTGAAATTTTTAGATGCTCATTGACCTCAAAGTACAATCTCTTATCCGCTCCTCTGGCACGGCCACACAATTTCAGTCAATTTTCATCACATTGCACCGCGGCACTACTCTCTTCTATGATGAAAATGGGCACAGGTGACATGATATATTGGGAGATTCTTTAAATCTAAGTTGCTGCTACCTGGGGTCCCAAACCAAAGGCCTGGTGATGGGCTATTAGCACTCTAATCACGTGAGTTGTCACTCATTTGCGATACTTATTGAGAATTTGAGACAGCAGAATGCGAGTTATTTATTGTCTTTCCTATCGAAGGTTGGAGTCATCATTTGTGAGTTCATCTGATTGTGTCTGCTAAGCTATATGGCTTGAGATGAGGTAGCAGAAGTCTTTTTTTGAGGAAACGTATTTTGGTATATACAAGTTAGCTTTTACTAACTACAAACGTAATTGCAAGGAAATGAAGGTAGGTGCAATGTTGTGGATGTCTAGAACTTCACATCTAATCCCCGCAATAATTTTCTTTCTTGCGAGTGCGAGAACTTCCCAAGAGTCTTTGTGAATCTCAATACCTCGGTGTGCTTACTCCAAAAGCCAAATGACAGCTTTGGTGGTTCCTCTTCTGCTTGTAAGGCAGTGTTTGCTTTGAAATTTGCGGTGTTGGTGTTGTAAGGAGGCGGTAGTGGCAATTAAGGCGGTTATCGAGAGATGGGCTTCTTTTCATACACCCATTGTTAGGGTAAGAGAATCGTGGCTATGGGAGACAGAAAGAGAGACGTGGCCGGATGGATGATCTGAAAGCTAAAATCCTTATTCCCAGTGAAGATGTTTCCAAAAGAGTGATATCAGTTTTAGATATCTTAGGTAAATGCAGAGTTTGTGTTTCATCTAGTTCAGAAGATGACGCGGCTAGTTATGAGGTAAGATACAAGTTCATAGTATCTGTTTCCTGGTTACAGACTTTGTTTAGGTCTTAAACAAAAATCTTTTGAAAATGGTACTTCTCAAATTGCCGTTTCTGTTTGCTGCTGAATTCTCCTACTTGAACAGGGTAGATCTTATAGGTTCAGATTTGAAAATGGTCATGCCAGGAAGTTGTCTTTTGACTTTTAGGGTTTAGGGATGAGGAAGGTTTCAGAAGTTTGTCCGCGGGCTAGAATTTCGTGGATTTATGTTCTCTTCGTTTTGGATATTTTGCCAGTCTTTTGAGTAAACTAAATATTGGATGTCCTTGCTACTTGGTTATGTGTAAAGAAGAATGGAGTATTTTGCTAAGAGAATCTATATTTCTATCGAAAATCGGATGTTGCGCTAATTCTATGTAAGGATTTTGAAGATTACTATGCGATTATGCATTCCACTAATGAGTTGTTCTGGTACCAGGCTGAATCATGTTCTTATTATTTATGGACGTTTTGAATCATACAGTTGTATAGGCAAGTAAATATCTCCTGAACAATAGGGGGTTACAAACAATATCAGTGTGCTCATTGAAACACACACTAGGTCTATCTTTCACAGGTTTGAGAGATTTGAGAAGTTATTTCATTCACCATCAAATAGGGTTTGGTGGAACTTTCGGATTTTCAGTGACCTCTTTTACGATCTTTTATCCTTTCCTCTGTGATGGCTAAGCAAGAATTGGTTGTTTGAACTTTGAAACTTCAAGCAATTTTCATCACTTGCACCGGGGCACTACTCTTCTTGCCTGAATTGAGCACCAGCGGTGACAATGACTGGGGATATATTTGGAATCTTTTTCTGATTACAAGTCAAGAATTCATAAACTTTACGCACTGCTACTTGGGGGGTCTCAAGCCCAAGGCCTGATGCAAGGGCTTTCAGCGCTCTTTATCGCGTGAGTTGCGCCCATTGAACAATGAGAGAGCTGAACTCCTTATAACATTGAAGATGTTTCCAAAAGAGGAATACCGTTCCAGCAAAGACATCATCCTTGGCTCAATATTAGGTGTCTTGGGGCCGAGACTCTGTGTGTCTTCTCAGCCCCCAAAACTGACTCAGAGCGTGAGATAGGACCATTGAAAATTTAAAATACAGGGGGTCTAATTGGAGGGTCAATTGCTCTCTCTGGTACTTATTTTCTCCCAAGCATTTTTTCCCTTAAAAAAAGTATATAAAAATACAGGGGTGAAATTCGAGGGTCAATTGCCCTTTGGGGGTTCAGATTGGAGGGTCAATTGCCCTTTGGTACTTTTAAGCTAACCATCATCAACCCCGATCAACTTGTAGGGAAAAATGCTTGGGGTGTCAAATTGGAGGGTCAATTCCATTTGGGAAGTCAAATTGGAGGGTCAATTGCCCTCGGGTACTTTCAGCTAACCAACATTGAGTGTTGGTATAGCGGGTGTTAACTTTAGCCAGAAGCATCAGACAGGGAAAGCCGAATCAATCTCTGCTCTTCCTTCAAATTGTCCGCAAACGCATACGAGACTGTCACAGAAAAGACCATCAACATTTCTCTGGTGCAGAAAAACACACGGTTGCAAGCATACACACCCGTCGGGCAAATTTTTATCAATATTTCTCTTTTCAGTTTCAGTTTCTCCTTTTTTTACATATATAAAAAGAACAAAGATATAGAGGGTGTGACAAAAAGATGGAAAAATACACAGACTAGGAGGACTTCTCTTGTGTAGATATATCACCTCCTTTCACCGAAACAGCGCCACTCCGAGACGCGTTCCTGTTGGTCAAAGGATGATCTATAAAAACAACAATAACCGAGATATCGTCGTGAAAATGCCTCCTCACTCCTCGACCAATCTTTTTCAGGTCAGAGTATCTCATCTCTCGCTTCTTGGCCGCTATCTCCAACGCAGCTCTAACAAGCCTCCTTGCAATCCCCTGAAAATGAATTCCAGTTTTTAAGACTTTCAGTAACTAGATTGTGTGCGATCTTCTTCTACTATTAAAGATATGAAACTTACATTGCGAGGGGAATTGTCGACAATGTCAACAGCCTCCTGGTTGCTAAGATGCTCCCACAGACCGTCAGAAGCGAATATGAGAAATTGATCCTTGGGATTGAGCTTGTGTATGTAGATGGAAGGCTCTGCGCTAAGGATCGGCTCCGGGAATGGTTCAGGGAGTCTAAACTTTTGCAACAGAGGCTCTCTGTTGAACTCCGCTTTCTTCAGATAGGCATCGCCAATTGACCTCGAGACCTGCAAACACACCGCATTGCACATTATTTATCACAATTTCAAGCAAAAAAGAAATTGTAGACTTCGTATGCTGTGCAAAAGATCGTGTGATTATCACTTGTGTATGATGCATACTACAGGATGTTATTTTAGCTATTAAGCAAAATCCGCAAGAAAATCAGAGTGATTGAAACTGAAATAAAAAATGGGGAGAGTGATGAATAGACTAACTTCAACAGATGGAAAAGAAAATGTATCTCACACAAATACATCGTTCCCCTTGACGCCATAGTGGAGAAAAGTGATTCAAAAGGCTCCCTAAGTTTTTCGGACTAGCCAGATGAGACTGGATTAAATTAGCTGGATACGATTAGGTGAACTATAATTAAGATTGTGTTTGGTTTTGTGCGGCAGTAATTTAGCATTAAGCTACAAATGTCCAATCCAAGAGATAACTAATTTAGGTATTAAACGCCATCTTTTCACTATTTAATACTCGTATTAAAATTCGTCCAGAACCATCAAACATGGACTACATTTAGTCCAATCCCAGCTTCTACACTTTATACTGGAAAACCAACCATACCATAAAATTCTACGATCAAGAATGAACCCCATACTGGAATTGACAAGCCTGACCTTGCAACCAAGAATTTGTTACCAACACTACTAGTCCAAGCTCAATCACACAATCCCCTCTTTCGGCTTAATCTATGCTTACTTGAAACCAGCAATTTACTGACACAATTTCCCTGTACTAAAATCGTCAAAAAATCACCTCCCCACTAACCAAAGGGTGGGCGAGGCAGACCGCGACCGGAAAACACATAGTGAATGCGACTGCCAAGTGCCAACATTACTGGCAAGCACAACGACCATCAACGATGATGAAGAAAAGCACCGGAAACAGACATTGGGCAACATTGTTGATTCATTGTTGGAGGAAAACTAAAAGTTGCTCTGCATCATGTATCTCTCTGTGATCCATGAATATCCGAGAGGATGAAATAATTTTCAAGCGAATCTCCATGAGGGCTTTGTTGTCAGTGATGACGCCAGTCCTAAAAATCCCTGCTCTGATGTGTGAAATTAGAGCTTGCATTGTATTAGAAGGATATACTTTGAGGCCTTGTTTGGGTAAGGCATAAGGAGAGGGGTATAAGTATATATTGTACCTGTGGTCTCATATCCCGCGTTTGGGTAAGGTATAACAGACAGGTACAGTTTATCATACCTTATCCTAGAATCCCACTACTCATTTTTTGCCTAAAAACTTATACCACCTTGGAGGTCGTATATAAGAGGTGTGTGTCGAAATAACTTTAATGTCCTTATACAATTAAGAAAAAGACTTCCAATAAAAATGCATTATTTTATACATATTATATATATGAACATGTACCACATCGTACCTCATCCTGCTCTACCAATACTTAAGAACAAAAATTTCATATCCTGCCTTATCGCCATACAACCATATCCTACCCCATGGCTTATACCCTATTCTTTTAATAACTTACCCAAACGAGGCCTTATGTACTCGAGACAATGCAGTGTTGGGTGAAATGGTCGTGGATGAGCTTGGCTGATGATAGTGATGGCTCATTGGGGTTGGAAGTATTTGATTTGGTGGTTCTTTAGTGGAGAATCGGATATAATGGCAGGTTGGAGCAAAGGGTGCGGTACAGTTGAACACATTGGTGGCTTATAGGTGTCGTGATGTGGCTATAAGTGGTGTTCTTGAAGTAGCTCTAACTTGGATGAAAGGCGATTATTGTATTGAGAAAGCGTACAACCTCAACAAGGACCGAAAGCATAATAAACATTGAAGTCCATTGTTACACTGCTTACACCAAACCTCATTAAGGAAACTAAAAGCAAAATCACAGTACGAGAAGAACTAAAGCTCAACAACTTACCTGTATGATTCCCTTTACACGCCAAACCTTGTGTCTTAGAACCACAATCTGTGGATCCTCTGGATGCGATGCACGGAGTTCGTCTCTTACAGACTCGATACTCGCATTATGCTCCACGGATAACTGAAGAGCTATACTGCTTCTTAGAGCTCTCTCTTCTCTCCCTAATACCACGCGGGAGTCTCCAGCATTCGCAACATATAAAAGTCCATCGCAAATTATCCCCACCAAGCAACACGTTCCCACTGAGGCAAGTTGTGGTTTAAAATGCCACTGCTTCTTTACAATAGAAAGAAAGTCCTCCTCGGTTGTCAGGAAGGCCTTTTTTATTACATGCGCTGATATTCCTTGATAATCCGCGGCGAATTCTGGAAACAAAGGGAAGATCGTTATAAAGTTAAAAGAAGTTCACAAGGGAAAGAAATGGAACAACTATAACAATCTATAGCTTTAAATAACTTTGATGTATGCGGCGTGTGCAATGAGTAATGAGGATAGTGTTCCTTCAAGATTTTTACACTCGCGGGCTTTTCTCAAACTATTCAATTTCCAAATAGTTTCCAAAAGGGTGAGAGTGTCTTTCACCCCCTCAGTTTGAACTTACACTCCCTAATTGTGACGTCTTCAGGGGTGGGGGTCCGTCTCTCATAGTAGTTTTTGGGACACAATTTTCCTCTTAGAGTATGTAATGATCCAATCAAGGGTGTGTAAGTATCCTAACGTTTGGCACACAAAAGGGGTGAAACCGTGAATGAGTCGTTTTCTAAATCGGAATGGGTGAAAGTGTCCTTGTGTCAAACCCGAGGGGGTGAAAGTGTCTTTCACCCTTTTGAAATCCATTTATCATCATTTGGAAATAGTCTAAACACTTCAAATAGCTGGTAGATTCTTGCAGTGCTTAGATATTATCTCATCCTATATCATCCTAAACTATTTCGGTAGTGATCGTGATCGGGGGCTCAATTGCACAAGCTAGGGCATCAAATATTCTTACAAAATTGAGAAGCGGCAGTACTAGTTAAAGTTGTTCGAGTTAGTATCAGAACCTTTTTTCTACCAAAAACCAATAGCATAATCTAGCGAATCCATCCAAATGATCAACTAGGAAACCAAGAACCCATCAAACAACAAGATACTATATGATCAAGCGATAAAGAAGGGGAACATACTCTTTAGATTGGAAAACAAGTTCTGATTCACAAACCGCGACGTCTCAGGTCCTCCATGTCCATCGTGAATCCCCACAAAAGTTCCACAAGGGCCATCATCATCGAGCGTACTCAAAGGGCCTGATTCCACTTGACTTTGATCCTCCAACAAAGCATTAGCTTGTACTACAGCCATCGAAAATTCTCCATTCACATGATGCCCAAGATCCAAAGACCACAACAGCCCATCAAATCTTCCATTCGAATCTCCTCCGCCGTGCCGGCCTCCATCTCTGCCCCAACATCCACCATCACCCTCAACAGAAGAAGGTTTCCAACACTGCTTAATCATATCTAATAAACCCCTCTTAAAAAATACCCTTCCCTCTTCTCTTAAATAAACACAGATATATGATTCTTCTTCAAGTACCCACCAAACCCTAATCAAGGAAAGTTGCAATCTCACCTATAAATCAACCAAATGAACCAGCAAACAATATATTCATGAAATCTTGGTCAATGGCAAACCCCATAGAGGACCCAGAACCCAGATTTTCCTTATGCTCCAAACCCACAACCTCAATTCTTGGAACTATATACCCACCAGCAAAACAAGATCTGGGCACCATTAAAATGGAGGAGAACCCCAAAAGAAATATGTATGGGCTGAATCAAACCAAGATAATGAGATGGGTCTACCAGGACAAGAAAAAAGGTATAGTTTTTATCAAGACTTCAGAGGATACAGAGGTGCGTTGAACTAGCATACCTTGAATCTGGGTCTGTCATCTTCCAAGAACAGACCTCCTTAGCTGTAATACCCACATACAATAACAGATTTGAAGATGACAGAGTTTGTTCTGGGATCAGAGAGAAGAGGGTTTTGAAAAGGTGATAGATAACGAAAAAAGGGTTTGGAATTTTTTGGTTGGAGATCTTTGAGAATTGTGTGTCAGCTGAGATCTGAGATGATGGAGGAAAAGAAAACTTTGTTTTTGGCATTTTCTTTTGTTGTTGGCTGATTAAATAGTGTTACAACCCCAACTTGGGATATTTTACACATACCCTACCACCATCTTTGGTCACTCCATTTACTTCTTCTCCTTTCTCAATGGTTTATAAAGGGTTAGCATTGAGTCACTAATTGCGCTGTCGACCTAATGTTGTTATTTTCATCACAAAAAATTGATCTTCTAAAATTCAAATATTTATGCCATTCAGTACAATATCCACCTCCAACACACTGTTAACCATAATACATTCTAAATTTCACCCATTAATATCTTCTTGTAATGATTATCCAATTGTTAGACTATTCACACTCAGGTGAGCTGTTAACCACAATATGTTTATAACGTATCATGATATCTAATATATTTACTTCGATGGTTAATAACTTCAAAGTATTAAATTGTAACCGTTAAAATCATATAGTGTTGCAGTATTTACGGTTAGCTGAGTTGTCAACCTACTGTCAACCATGATAGTATGTATTCATGAATTTGAGTTTTCGAATTTGATCAGAACATCATATAGCAACATCGGCGACCTAATATGTTTGATACTAAAATCACATGAATACTTTAAAAATAACTAGAATTACTTATCATGTTGCACCTTGTGGTAGACGCAACCACCCATTAATTAGAAGCCAAACTTGCACAACTCGGCTACTTCTGCAAGGATTTGAACGTGAAACTATAGCAAATATTGAAGTATTTGGTCACGAGGCCAACCCTAATTATCAAGTGCTGTTGTATCTACTTTGATATATGCGCTCAGCTGAGCTGTCAATCACCATGTGCTTTTAAAGTATAACTTAATGTGTCCATAATGTACCGTATTTTAGAGGTTTAAATTTTAGCATGTTTGATTTAGTTTAAACCTCAACCTTTAATATCATGGAAAAGTCTCAAAAGGAACAATTACCATCAAATCTTGCAGTACCACAATTAGCTAAGATGCCAACCATGATAGTACGTTTCCACCGATTTAGTTTTTTTAAAATATGATATGGATGCCATATAGCTGACAATCAAATTTATTTAAAGTAAGAAATGTGCGGTAAATGTGCTTATATTAGATTGACATTAGAATGGCACTAATATTTAGATATTACTAGAATTGCTTATTTTGTTGCATCCGTATGATAGAGTCGACCACCCATTAATTAGAAGCCAAACTTGCACAAGTCGACTACTTTTGTTAGGCTTTGAACGGGAAAATGAAGTAAATATCATAGTATTTGGCCTTGATAGGCCAACCCATTCCGCGTATTTGTAATGATATTTCATTAAAAGTGGTAACGCTAGCTGATTTTTCGCCGTCAATGATGCATCCAAATGAACGAACCTCACATGAAGCTTCAACACATATCGTGAGTTCGGCATAAAAACCAGCATGGTTCTTAACGAAGACGAATTTGAGATTTCAAGATCAGTTGAAGGAGCACTTTGTAATTTATTAGGATGTGTATTGTGCAGTGTGTAGGAGGATAAGAGCATAGTAATTAACAAAGACTAATTCTTAAGTTTATATTTAAAAGAGTAAACATATAATGGACTTCATGAATAAGGAAAAAAAAAAACACTTCGAATCTTCAAAGGTAGCAGAGATATATAGCTTGACCTCTTCCTTCATCATACAGCAGTAGTTTGTTCTTTCTATTTCAACTATTTTCTAATTAAATTTGTGTAAAACCTCATACTACTAGATCAGCGGCGTGTGATTAGAACAGTCAATGGCTGAATAACGCGATATTTAGCATAATTATATGAAAAATAATCGTTTGGTGCATATAATTAGTCTCCACTTTACTGTGACCTCTAATGATCAAACAGTGTTGTTCAGTTTAATCACATGAGAGGTTCGAGTCTTGACACCACACCCCTTTTCACAGAGGAAAGAAATGGAATGTGGTAGCTCTTGCAGGACCATGTATGTCTTGAACAAACATGTGATGGGAATACAGCAAAGCCAGGCAGAGATCCAACTTGCACATGAAGAGAAGTGTCTAAGGGTTTAGCTATAATTGTTCTCTTGGAATGGACATTTCTTTGGCTATTTGTGGTGTTTTTGTTCCAAATCTTGCTTGTTTATGGTATTCAATTAATCATAGAGCAGTTTGAGTTTGAGGTGACAGGAAAAGAGAACAAAACATGAAAATGAAAGAAACCCAACTCATTGTGGTCCATTTCAGTTGCGAGTTGTGACCCATCATAACCAACCTAATTTGTTGATGTTCTGCTAGAGCGTCAAGTTCAAACTGAGAATACTGTAAACTGAACCGAACCGAGCAAAATCGATGTTAATAAATCGAACGGAATCGTGAAAAATTTAAGTATAGTGAATCGTTCAAACCGATATGCATAATGTACCCAAAGCATAAAGGTCTAATTGTTTCATATGATTTTGGTCATACCTTTTCAGCACTTAAATTTATGCAAAAGATGGTTAGAAATTCAAATAAATTGTGGGACATTTAACTGAGTCATTACGATGCTTCATATATGTTTAACGTCCAGACCGCCACCAGTCGACGTCGTCGCAATCCGTCGGGAATGACGGGCGGAGAACCTGGAGAACGACCAAGCGCCGCGGCCATGGCCGCAGTCCTCCCACTGCATGCTCGATTGGTTTCACCAGCTGCCATGGCCACAATCCTCTTCCTGGTTCGTTTTCAAAGCAGCCCATTGCTGGGGTTGATAATACCTATGTGCCGACCTTTCTATCTGGGCTGACACCTACAATTGGGCTCAATTATGTGGCATAATATTCTTTTGGGCATAATTCTTTTGAGCAGAATACAACACTTGCGCCTCATTCAACAAGTGTGTTGAGTTTGACTTTAATCATACTTGGTAATTAATTGGGCTCCAAGGCAAAACTGTTTGGGCATGCATGGTATCTATTTGTAGCAGTGGAATCTTCAAGTTTTTGGAACAAATTAAGGGTTGACTATTAATGTTTGTTAGGCACCAAGTTACCAAAGTAACTAAAGTTCCACCGCCATGAAGGTTTTAGTATTTAAAGGCATTGCTCCTTTTTGATTTGTAATGGGTAGTCAGTAGCAACACACTGGTCAGTTGCACACTCATGGGTTGCTAGCAATTGAGATTACAATTGCTTAGTAATTTTTGGGTGTGCATCAATTGGTTGTAATCGGGTTTTGTTTCTCTCAATAAAATCAGGTTCGAATTAGTATTTATACTAGCAAATCACGTTAAAATTCTTGTCTCTCGTTCTTTATATTTTTTTATCGTTCTTGCTTGATACCCGAATTCATTCGCTGCGTCATAACAAACTGGTTTCAGAGCTCGGGTCAGGTTAGGGTTTCAAGAAGAAACGATGTCGGGTACAATGAAGATCGAGAAATTCAGTGGGAGACACAGTTTCAGTCTGTGGCAGATCAAGATGAAGGCGTTGTTGAAACGCGACGATCTTTGGCTGCCTCTGGCGTCCAACAAGGGCAACGTGGACACAACCACAACGGCGTATCTGAAGATGGAGGAGAAGGCGCATGCAACGATCATGTTGTGCCTGACGGACGACGTGATCACCGGTGTCGCAGATCAGGAGAAGACGACTGCTTTGTGGGTCAAGTTGGAGGAGCTCTACATGAAGAAATCCGTGGCAAAAAAGTTGATGCTCAAGCAACGACTATTCCGGTTGCGGATGTCTGAAGGTACGCAAATTAGTGATCACTTAGATGTTTTAAACACTATTCTGCTTGAATAGCGTAATAGTGAGGAGAAAATAAGTGATGAGGATGCGGCCTTAATTCTGTTGGTGTCGCTGCCTCCATCGTATGAGGGTTTCGTGCAATCTTTCGTTGGTGGGAAATATACGATAACTCTAGAAGAGGTTAGATCTGCTCTTCACACTAGGAGTCTGAGGCACAAGGCTGCAGGTCAGGGTTCAGGTGATCATTATGCGTCTGGTTTAATGGTCAAAGCAGGAAAATGTAAGGGATACAAGAGGTTTGCAGGATCCAGCTTACCACAAGACGACTGTGGCTAATGCAAAGAGAAAGGTCACTGGAAAAGGGAGTGTCCCAAGAAGAACCAAACGAATATGGTTCTAGGTGGAGGGACCTCCTCTGAGGACGGCCTTCTTCTCTGAGCCCCTTGGGGGCGATTCTGGGCTCCTGACATGGAGCATCTGGCGCGTGAGTTCTCTGGAACGCGAATCGGGTTATGGTTCTAGGCGCGAAAAGATTTTTGGCCCGCACTAGGGTTTCGGACGCATCTGAGGCATACGGGGCGCATTTGGCATGACAATTTGTGGCACTCGTCGTCGGTGCATCTGGTCTGGACGACATTTGGGCACTTGTCATGGTGCACTGGTTCTGGCGCTTTTTGGAGCGCATCGGGAATACATTCGGTCATGCTTTCTCAGTGAATGTATTCGAGTCTGGTTCTAGTTGGAGGCGTGCTCGGTTCAGATTCAGGGAGACGCATTTGTTCAGGTTCGAGAATAGCATCAGTTCTTTTTCAGGGTTGCTGAGATGATTAAAGTCAAGGTAGAGATTTGTTGATTTTGACTTTAATCAAACTTGGTAATTAATTGGGCTCCAAGGCAAAACTGTTTGGGCATGCATGGTATCTATTTGTGGCAGTGGAATCTTCAAGCTTTTGGAACAAATTAAGGGTCAAAGATTGACCATTAATGTTTGATAGGCACCAAGTTACCAAAGTAATTAAAGTTCCACCGCCATGAAGGTTTTAGTATTTAAAGGCATTGCTCCTTTTTGATTTGTAATGGGTAGTCAGTAGCAACACACTGGTCAGTAGCACACTCACGGGTTGCTAGCAATTGAGATTACAATTGCTTAGTAATATTTGGGTGTGCATCAGTTGGTTGTAATCGGGTTTTGTTTCTCTCAATAAAATCAGGCTCGGATTGTGGAGTAGCTAGTATTTATACTAGCCAACCGCGTTAAAATTCAAGTCTCTCGTTCTTTATATTTTATTATCGTTCTTGCTTGATGCCCGGATTCATCCGCTGCGTCATAACAAAGTGTTAATTTTGAGTACACTATAACAACGGCGATCCACCTCGAGGACAAGGCTTTTTCAACCTCGGGGGAGTTTATATTGGTCAATCGTATGATACGGGTCAACCGTATAACTAATATTACTATTATTATTAATTAGATTATTTAGTAATATGTAATTACTTAATTAAATGCTAGTTATTTATTTATTTTTATTTAGTTAGTAGAACCGAGTTTTCTTGTCGGTTCTTTCACGGGCCCGTTAGGCCGAACCGTCTAGGATTAGTTTTTTTTTATATATATACAATTGTAGTCAGTTTATTTTTATCAAGTAATCAAATAACTAAATTGTGTCGTATTTTTATGTGTTTTTTGTGTGTGTCCGTGTGGTGTGGAGACGGGAGGATCTTGAAGTCCTCCAACCCGATAGCTTCTCGCTATCAGTTTGCAAGTTGTGGTGTGAACACTTTGATGGATTGGGGTCTAGCAAGCCAAGTGGGATCATACTTATCGAATTGCCACCCCCAGGTTCTTCCTCAAACATTCTAGGATAATTCTCTATGCTATGAAGGCTGATTATCGATTCAGGCACCCAACATGTAACACCCAGGAATTTTTTAGGGGTGTAAATGTAATATCTCAAAATTTTGGAGCAAAAGTGTTAATAAAATTTTCTGAATTCCCCAGCTGAGTATAGACTGGATATTGACTCTAGGTTAGTAATGTGCGATGGTGTAATACCCTGGAAGTGGTGGAGCAAGAAAGAAATTATCAAAAACTTTGGGGCAATTGTGTAATCATCCCTAAATTAGTACAAGCTGATCTCTGGGAAAAGTGGGGTTTCAAAAATGTCTTGGAGTGAATTACAAAAATATAACTCCACAGGTTGAATTTCAAACATCTTATAAAATAGGAATCCCTATTATTACCCAAAGTTTCCTAAATCTATGCTTACCCCTCCCCCGATGTGAAATCTGAAAGAGATTTTTATGAAAATCCCAAAAATTTTATTAAATTATTATAATAGTCATTATTCTAAAATAGAATTAAATATGTTGGTTACTACCTATTTGTAACTCCCATATTATTAGAGTATTAAGTATGAAATATTTAGTGTAATGGAGAATTAGTTAGTGCACTATATGAGTATTTATGTTTCATTCCGTTACTATTCAAATGCTCTTTATAGCCATAAAGCCTATGTTATTACAAGGGAGTTACTATTAGTAAGTATATATATATATATATATGAATGTATTTGTGTGGAGTTTATGTGAGAGTCATATAAGAGGATGGAAATAGTTAGAGAACTTTGAAGACCTCTTCATCGTATACACATATATATTTAGTCTTGTATTTCCATATGTTTGTTTTGGGCAACAACGGTTCGTGACGGTTCACAAGTCCTACAACCGGCGTGACGCTTGTAGGAGCTGGCTCGAGTGTGGGTTGAATCCTACTTCGTAGCATACCGGTAGCACCCTCACGTGGGGAGGGTCTACGTTGTAGGACAATGTCCTACATAACAAGCCTCTCACACCCAGGGCAGCAAATCGAATTTACATAATGTTAACTTATTTATTATTTTGATTGTTATCGTATTTCTAACGAGACTAATGTTTTAGTTTATGATGTAATTTTGATGCAGATGACTAACAATCTACAACGTAGATCTAGAAATAATATGTGCATTGTGTAAACCCTAAAGTTTGTTTTCCGAGATCAATGACGGAGTACCGCGATTCTAAACGAGGGAGCTAAAGAATCTTCATTCTCGCATATTTATAATTATGTTTATTATTTCATTAGCTTATGGACCAATATGAATTGTGCTATTATGTTTTCCTTCATCTTCTCTAATTCGTATGAGTGAACACAAGTTACCTTTTGAAAATATACAAACTGGTGATAGAAATATATATGCACATAAACTTTAGTCATAGTGGTAAATCATATATCTTTAATTGAGACAAAGGGAGTATTTTCCTTTCAAGTGGTATACTAATCATTTTTTAAAAGATTGGTCATTCTTTTTGTAAAATTATTTTCTGTTTATTGGTAATTATGTAGCTCACGTGTTTATAAATTAGGACACTCCTCAAAATATTAGTTACAAAGTCATCTTAATGTTTGAATGTAAATGCTCCAATACTTCTGTGACCATATCAGCTGGTAAGTTACAAGTTTGATAAGTAATTAGTCAAATACTTGCCCCTAACGTCTATAAAGTTCATATAAAAAAATAACTGTATTATTTATAGATATCCATGTTTCTTCATAATTTATATCTTATTAGCTCATGGGGTTAAATAGTTGTTATTTTATCATATTAAGTTTTTCTTCCAATTACATAACTACTTAAATTGTGACATATATGGGTTTAGAAACATGCTACTTGGAGTACAAGAACTATTTTCTTGCACCTAGTATATATAAGTTTTCTTGTTTGTCGCAATATACATTAATGTTCTAACTTACTCTTGCAGGTTATTTTGGAAATAATATTTTATATATTCCATGCCCATTCTAGAGAGTCTTATCTAGATATTGGAGTTTTATTTCACTAATGGGCTTGCTCGGGAGATAATTTATTATCACGAGATTTACCATTCGCATGTCATATGATTAGCCAATGGAGTTGTGGATCTATTGCTCAGGAACAAACAATTGGCGATAATTGATTTATTATTCTAAGGAGACTATATATCTATTCGATTTTCTCTAAAATATATTTTGGGATTCTCGATGACGAAGCATGAATGATTATTCCTCCTATTGGATCATGGTATTATGGATCGCTCGTGGTTACTCTTGTTGGTCTTCTATTTATGAGTTTATTATCGAGTTCGAAAACTCTATCTCTTCTTACAAATTTGAGGGAATATCTTCAACAATTCTCAAAGAAGAGAAAATACACCCACGTGACGTGACAGACTTGACTTCTTAAACTCTCACTCTATATTTATTTAATCATTGGAGTTTTTAGTTTATGATTCATGATATAATTCATGCACAAATTAGCGAATTGTGTATCCTTAACTTATTAAAAAAATACATGTTAGTTGTTAATATAAATTAACGTGTGGTATAATAAATTTCATGAGAAGTTAGAAAATGAGATTTATAAGATAAGATCATCATTTTTTGCATGAAATTCGTTGTCATGAAATATCATGAATTAGATATGATTTATTAGAGGATGGAATATATTTCTTTAACATGACAAATGTGTGCTTATGTTTCTTTTTGAGGATTATACTATTAAATATATTTATGTCCATTCGCGAGGTTATAAAAAGTAGGGGTTACACAAAACATAAACCTGATTAATTGTGACATTTTGATACGTGAGGGTTACATGAGGAACATTATACAATTTTATTATATGTGATCTATACATGTATGAGTTAAATGTGAGTTTTTGTGATAGTGTAACATACATATATCGCTTGATGATAATAATATTGTGGTCAACTAAAATATTATTGTTGTTTCTTAAAACTTATATTGTCATTCCTAACATCTTTTTCATTGATTATTTGAATTTAGATTAAGTGCAATTTATGTGATTTCATGGACAAGGAAAATGTAGGGATTGTATATGAAAAATTGTTTAATATGATCTTAGGCACATTTGACTTAACTATTAGCAATGTTTATGGAGATGTAACTTGCTATCCTTTTGTCAATTACATAGTCACCCTGTATTGTCTATTGTTTTACATTAAGTACAATTAAGTGTCTCATTGAATGTGAGATAATGTGGGGGGTTATAAAGGATACATGTGAATCATTATCTTAGCTACGTGATTTTGAATAGTGATGTTATGGATGATGTGATAATTCTTTTACGAGATTCATGTTTATAACCCCGACAATTACTAATATTGCATTTAGTGCAAATGTTGTGTTTCACATGTTCAATGATTGGTGTACACCATATGAAAAAGAAAAGGTGATGTGACAACATGAAGAGGATGCAAGAAAATTGATATATGCAAAAAATTACACAAATAAAATTTTATTGGTTCCATAGTCCCTAAATCTTGGGATGGAGTTTGTAAACTCCTGATGGATTCCACCTCTGATAAACGGAAAATAATTGGTTGACCAATATGCATATGGTTGAAATAAAACTAATGATCATTACAGGTCTAAAGTCTAGGAGTTGAGTCCTAGATATGTCTAGGAGGATGGGTTAAGCCCAAAATATAGTCACCGCTGGAGGTAACCCAATTTCTGTGACCGGAGATCCCATGAAGGAGATTCAATGGGTAGAAATAATCCACGATGAGTGACTGAGATTTTCAGCACTTATTTATAGGAGAAGTCTAAGATTCTCCTCCCATCCCTACGGCATTGTGCTGTGATGGAAAAAAAATGTGACGTTAAGGTTGGGTTTTAACCCTTAATGGATCCAAGGCGAGTAATTTGTCGCAAGGTATGGGTCACACATACCCTTGGAGGATTCACCTAAGTGAGAGTCGCCTTGAGGCCGGGGCTTGGGCTATTTCCTTAAAGACTCTCATGATTTGATTCGAGTGCATGGCCGTAACGCACTAACCCGCGAACCATGTCCAACACCTGTACTGTGTGTGTTTCAGTTGAACTCAGGCTCAAAGGGTCTAGTTCAAGGCTTAGTCCACTATGATCCTTCCGGGTGAGATTGTCATACTAAGTGAGGTTCAGGTCGGAAGACACCTCACCTATTGCGCAGTATGAAAGTTTCCCATTATTTTATAACGCATATTTTTATTTATTTATTATTTTATCCCTTTATTTGATTTCTTGATCATTTTAAAGTTTTGAAATTTTGTGGGGGATTGTAAGGGATTTTTATGAAAATTCCAAAACTTTCATTAAATTATTATAATAGTCATTATTCTAAAATAGCATTAAATATGTTGGTTACTTCCTATTTGTAACTCCCATATTATTAGAGTATTAAGTATGAAATATTTAGTGTAATGGAGAATTAGTTAGTGCACTATATGAGTATTTATGTTTCATTCCGTTACTATTCAAATGCTCTTTATAGCCATAAAGACAATGTTATTACAAGGGAGTTACTATTAGTAAGTATATATATATATATATATATATGAATGTATTTGTGTGGAGTTTATGTGAGAGTCATATAAGAGAATGGAAATAGTTAGAGAACTTTGAAGACGTCTTCATCGTATACACATATATATTTAGTCTTGTATTTTCATATGTTTGTTTTGGACAACAACGGTTCGTGACGATTCACAAGTCCTACAACCGGCGCGACGCTTGTAGGAGCTGGCTCGAATGTGGGTTGAATCCTACTTCGTAGCATACCGGTAGCACCCTCACGTGGGGAGGATCTACGTTGTAGGAAAATATCCTACATAACATGCCTTTCACACCCAGGCCAGCAAATCCAATTTACATAATGTTAATTTATTTATTATTTTGATTGTTATCGTATTTCTAACGAGACTAATGTTTTAGTTTATGATGTGATTTTGACGCAGATGACTGATAACGCCCAAATAGGGGTTATTTTATAGCCTGATTTGACGTGCCATTGTGCTGGAAAGCCGCGTTTTAGCCGGAATTCACCATCGGAAAGCCTCGGTTTTAGGAACGAGACGTTTATTTGCTCTTCGTGAATTTCTGCTTGTTTCGTACCTTTTTTGGATATGATCGCGGGTTTTTTTTCATGTTTTTACAGGAACAGGTCTGGAAAGCGCATTGGGATGCGTGCCGTGACAGAACCGGGATCGCCTCGGGAAACGTGCAGAAAACGCTCGGAGCAGGATTTGACCGAGACTGGTACAAGGGAGAGTGGAATGGAAAACGGAAAGGCTGGAGGAAAAACGAGCAGTGAAAACCGACCGAGGAAGCTGAAAACGCCAAAATCGAGAATCACCGGGACGCGCTCGGTTGACAATATCTTGAGCTTGACTTGGAATTTTGAAGTGAAACCAGAGGCAAAAGAACGGAGACGTCGAGGGCTTTCCGAAAACAGGTTATAATGCTGAAACGGAGTCCGGCCGAAAAACCGACTCCCGTCACGTGTGGGTCCCAGTCACGCCATGCCCGAGTAAGGTGTCTCGGTTCCCGGTGTCCAGATTCAGGAGCAACTATTTCAGGTTCGTGACGATTTCCGGGACAGTTTTGGCCTAGGCGTATTTTGGTCATTTTGGCACCGGGCCCGGGTTTCCGGAGTCAAGTTCAGATTTTGTCTCCCAAATTCAGTCAGCAGTTTTCCTATGGCCAGAGTGAGGATTGGACAGAATTTGGAGCGGTTTTGACCCAGGGGTATTTTCGTAATTTTGATAAGTTTCGGGTCAAAACGCAAGACGGGAACACGGGAAAGTAGGAAGACACCGAGGAAGGAAAACTGGAGATTTCAGGCAGAAGAGTGGGACCCAGGAGACCCAACCGGGCCCACCAAAGGACCAAGCAGGGCCACCACCACCACCCCCTGCTTGCGTATATACGCAAGAGCTGGAGGTGGGTGGATTTTGGGCCCCTGGTTGAGTATATACGCATCCTTGAGTATATACGCAGCCTTGAGTATATACGCAACCCTGCGTATATACGCAGCCAGTTTGACTTTTTTTTCCGAGTCGGTGGACCGATGGCAGTTTTCGTAAATTCTGGCGCAAGCGTTTTCGGGAAAAACAGCACTATTTAAAGACTCGTCCAGACTCGTTTTGAGATATCAACAAAATATACACAGAGAAGATCAACACAAGACAGCACAACCGAAGGAGAAGACGGAGCATTCCCGGAGAGCACGGAAACGGGAATCCAGATTCAAGACACCCGTTTGCTCTTCTTCTCTCTCATTCAAAAACTGTGTTATTTCGTTATGAGTTCTAGTAGCTAAACTTTTACCTAGGTTCTCGGTGAACCTAGGGTTTCGTTTTCGGATATTAGTTCTACGTTTTGACTATGAATTCATGATCGTACTATCTTAATATCAGCAGCTTTATTCGTTATTCTGTCTTTGAATTTTACTGTTTATGCATGATCGGAGTCGCGAACCAGAATTGCTACTGACCCGAGCCGGTAGGTGAAAACGTCCGGTTAGGGTTAGGAAGAGAAGACAGAATTTAGCACCTTACCCCGATGAGCCGACTAGCGAAGGGGAGTTAGGACTAGCCTGAAATCGTTGAAACCAACTGTTAGAGAATCTGACCCGGGCCATCAGGACAGGTTAGAAACCCTAGCAGCCTTAGAACGAGACTGCAGATTTAGGCAGCTTAACAGGAATCCGACAGTCTGCAGGATTGTGATAACGTGCAGGAAAAGAAAAGCTACTGCACAATTGGTACGTGGCAAGGATAACGAGACTGCTGTGTGTTTTCATGTCAAACAAAGAACAAAAATCTGAAGAACCCTAGGGGATCCCGGGACCTAGTATCTCAAACCCTAGATTTACAAACTCTCAAAATATTCCTTCTTTTTACACTCTGTTCGTTAAAACTGATTACTAGAAAAACCTGCAAAGTTCCTGTGGGATCGATAAACCGAGTCGAAAATACTCTCTATATTACTTGATTCGTATAGTTGCGAATAGTACGCTAAATTGCGCATCAATGACTAACAAAATCAAGTTTGCATTCACACCCTAAGCCCTTGACACCTGTTGAATTGAGGTGTCATCACCTTAACAAGATTTGATAAATAACCAAACCTCCCCAAATTATAAATGATACCTATATCTTCATCTTTTTCTTTATCTTCAAGATTTTCAAAGTGAACTTCCCTCCAAAACTTCAAACTTCCTCAAAGCACCATCTTCTCCAAAGCAGCTACTATGGTATATGCTCCACACCTTGATAATAAAAAGCCCTCAGTTAATTAGCTAATCCATAATGTATTAAAGTCGAGACCGGTAAGAAATCAACATGAACCCTAGCTCTTATTACGTCCAAATTCTCTTTCCTGGTTGGGGTTCAACTCAATTAAACGATCTCTCGTTACTCCTGAGATCAAGGAGAGTACGGGGAACATATGCACAACCCTCAAATCGTCAAAAACCGCGAGGAACGCCTGAAACTGCGCACCACGAGGCCAGAACCAGCTTATGTCCTCATAAAACTCTGTAACTTGTGTTTTTGCTCGTTTCGCTTTGGAAATGAGTTATATAGTGTGACAACCCGATCACACTTTTAACAATAAAAAATGATTATTCGATAAAAATCACGATTTACTTTCAACCTGTCTGACATATTCAGACGTTCAAACCTCAACCAGGAGGACACACAATCCACCAAACTACATTCTTAATGAATTTTCTAAAAAACTGGTACGTGACTGAATTTAATAAATAGTTACACTAGCATGTCAAAAATGACATTTTTTATAATCTGGCTAAAACAGTACTTTACAACAAATCACTAAAAACAGCTAAAACAACTATTTTAGCTAAACAATCACTTTTTAGTAACCAACCTCGCAATCTGGTCCCATCTTGCACAAACTGTAAAACAGAGGGGGTGAGCGAAACTACCCAGCAGGTACCGTCCTACCACTGACGTAAAAATCTAAAATCTACTTAACACAACATCCAATTATTACACATCCGGATGGGGCATCAAATACACAAACGTTGTGATTTATCAATCAAAAATAATAATCAGATATCTATAAAGCTGTAAATCACACCAGCAATATACACAGAAATACACTGTAACTGCAGAAAATTTAGAGATTAGATTTCCCCTACATCATATTAGTCGAATCCAAAAAAAGAACGAATAAGTCCGAGTGTAATATGCGCCAAGGGAACCAAGCCTCCACTAGACCTTGTCACAACATTTTTCATTTCAAGCAGAGAGTCACAATGCAAACCCACTAGCCCCTCTTTCAGAAAAACATTGCATGCTTTCCCTCTGAAAAACATAATTAAAAGCTCATTCTCTTGACTGCCCGTGGGTCTGTAAGAGAAGCCACCAACTTCTGTTCCTCTCATTCTATTCTTATCACTATGCATCTTCTATCTCATTCTTAGTACAAAGCATGAAAATATATTATTTATTAAAAGTATTACTTGAGTACTACTTTAACCATAAAATATGAGATGTAAAAATGCATTAGTAATCTTATCACCTTGCGTGGCACCCTGAGAAATACTGATTCGCGTGATTATTTACTAAAATTCAAAAAAAGCCCCAAAATTATTTCCATTTACAAAAAGCACCCCATAATGCTACAACGTACAACATACCATGCACAAGCAAGTTGGGATCCAATGAAACCCACAATTATATTCACTAATTAGGAATGCCAAAAATACAGGTAAAGAAGTCACATGGTCAAAACATATTTACTAAAGGTATTAGTATTAAACATTTTTTTAAACTCGGCTTCTCACATATAGGTTCTTAAGAAACTGTTAAGACACATCATTCAAGATATGTGATGGGTCTTTAGCTTGATATGAACTCGGGGTATGGGGATAGAGACTTTAGATGTCTCCGCAACCCTACTATATCAGCTTGGATATTTGATTATACTGAGCTGAGGGCAACTAGTACTACTCTACTGGACTAATGATTCAATAGAGGGTGTCGACACTTACGGTCTAGTTTGTATTGGTGTATTGATTAAGCAATCCTTGTCAGAAGTGAAAATGATCTTCGCAACCCTCTGGGTAGTGGATTTGGAATCCTCTGTATAAGGTGGGAGAAAGTGTGAGTTCTATGAGATTCTAGTAGCTGCTAACTCTGTTTATATGATCGAGATATTATGTGAGGGTAATTTCATGAGCATCTGTAAGTGTTGAGTTAAATATTTCAAATATATATATATATATATATCGTATTTTCATTTGATAGTTATATATATACACACACATATATTGTATTCATAATATTCCTGACAACCTTCTCGTTTATCTGTTTCTTTTACTCCATAGGTGAGTACGCGGGAAAATGGAGAGTAAAGTCAAACACCCAGCTTTTTGTAACCAAAGTAAATACTTGAAGTAAAATAGTAAGTTTTCCCTTTAACTTTTAGTAATCAATTTCTTTAATCGCGTCTCTTAACAAAACCTTTGTAGTTTAACTCCTTGCAGGGGCATTTTCGCGCATTAGTGAAGGACACTCCCGTGAGGATCTTCCGATATATTTACCGGCTCCGCAGGGTGGGGGGTGTTACACAACACCTTCGTATCTCTGTAATATTTATGTTTCATTATCCTAGATGCGAAAATGTTCGGTACGGTAAGAAGCCTCCACCCTTGTTTAGCCAGTAAGGCCTTGTTAAAGTCTTATATATCTCTGAATCTGATCCCACGTTGGTTTCTTGGTAGTTTCTTTTTTTTCCAAGCAAGCCAGCAAAAAAGTTTCTTGTCTGACTGGCTCCACCATAAGTATCCCAAGTGTTGTTTTTATTGGCAAGTGTTGGCTGGGAGCATGAAACAACTCATGGGGTAGTTAGTTATCGTTTAGAAAATTTCATTCAAAAGAATCTCCATCCCTTCTTGGTCAATTGCTTTCAAAATGACACCTTCTATAGGATTTAAGCATTTTTTTGTTTCTTTCTTTGACGACTATTCTGTTCGTGTTTGGGTATACACCATGAATCACAATGACGAGGTATCATATATCTTATAGGTATGGAAGACATTTATGGAGGCTAAGGCAGTTTGAAAAATCCAAATTCCTCCATTCTGACAATGGAGGAGGATACCAATATGATAACTTCATGAAGCTTTTCCAATAAGAAGGAATCAAGAGGAATTTCACATTGCGGAGACTCAGCAAAAACTTGAGTAGCAGAAGGATAAAATAACACTGCTAGAAAAGGTTGGTTGCATGCTATCCATATCGAAGTTGGAAAAAAATATATGGGGAAAAGTAGTCATATACGGATGTTACTTGGTTAACATACTACTATCAAGTGTACTTGGAGTTAAAGCTCCATCATAGGTATGGGCATCGAGACCTATACGAATTATGATATTTTACATATATTTTGATTTTATTTTTATTTTTATGTGACACAAAGGAAGCTTCACCGAAGAGCCAAAAAATCTTTATTTCTTGTATTTGATGGAAGAGTGAAGGAGTTCAAGCTATGGTGCCCAAGAAAGCAGGATGTAATATGGATTGTGGATGTTACTTTCAACAAGAAACCATTGATACAAAATGAGATGCCAAAGTGGAATGTAGATAAATGTAAAGATGTTGGAGTTACATGACCAAGAAACACATATACGTAGAATGTTAGTTTAACTATGACACAAGAAGAGAGTTCAGAGAAAGGAGGTGAGGTTTCCCACCTGAATCTCAATGACCTTCCTCGTTTTAGAGGCGAGATCGAGAAGAGAATCGTGAATCATGGATGAAAAAGAGACTATATGGCATGTCGACCTCATGTGACAAATAAAAAGTTCCAAGTACTTACAAATATGCATTAAGTAGCTTGGAGTCACATAATTGGTCATACACCATGAAAGAAGAGATTCAATCACTCTTATAGAATGATACATTGGAAGTTGTGGAGTTGGAAAGTGGGAGAAAAGTGATTGGTTGAATGTGAATATATGCCAAGAAAGAAGAGTATGATAGCTAAATGGTGTTAGATACTTAGATACAAGGAAATATTAGTTTCTAAAGGGTTTTATGAAAGAAAAGTGATTGATTATGATGAAGTCTCCACACCGGTCGTGAAACATACAACAATCTGTATTCTATTAGCCTTGGCTGCACAATTTGACTTGAACTTGGCACAATTGAATGTAAGAAAACTTTCCTACATGTAGATTTGGAGGAGAGATCTATATGACTCAGCTAGACGGATACAAGATCAAGGGTAAGGAGAATTGCTTTTGCAAGATCAATAAACATATCTTTGGATTAAAGCAATCACCACTGCAGTAGTACAAGGTGTTCGATACGTTTATGAAAGACCGTAAGAATTCTCGGAGTCAACACGAACAATGTGTCTACTTGAAGAAGTTGAGGGATATGTCTTTCAAAGCGCAGTGGTTTTCCGTACCCGAAGTTGAGGAGATGGCGGCGCGTAGAGTTCAGATGCCAAAACCAATTTTGGGCTCCTTTGGTGAGCGCGTGGATACTTGGAAGGGAAGGACGGAAAAATCGGTTAGGGGACAGGACGATCGAGATGGCTCTGAGAAAATATTCCACGCGTTGGATCCATCACGAGCTCGGAATGGTACGATTCTGGTACGAAATAGTGAGTTGGCTACCTGGATCAGGGATGACAATGCTAGGGTTTTTCAAAACTCCTTGGGCCGTGAAGCTAATCCTGCTATTGGGCCTCATAACCATGGGCCGAGCGAGTGGGTCATTCTCACAAGCCCAACGGCGAATAGCTGGGAATCTATTGTAAAGGGCCATAATGGACCAGCTAGTCTGGAGTTTACTTCTGAATCTAGCCCCGACCCGTCAGATGGCATAACTGAGACGGTGCCGTTTGACCAAAAGAGAGAATTGGGATTGTCTCTATCTCATTTGGGTGTAGACTCGTTGTATTCAGAATCCTAACCAGCAAATTCAATCTGATTGATGAAGATGAAGACTATGGTGATGTGGAGAATAGGAAAGAAAAGGAGATTCAGGAGAAGCTCCAACCAAGCTCTACAAATCATACCCTGGATATGGTGGCTTTCAAGGAAGATACCCGCAGAATGTGTGTCAACAAATTTCTCGCAGAAGATCTACGCTCAAAAGTTCAACTAAAACGGGAATTTTCGGACTCAGACCGTTTCTTCAGGGGAGACGAGAAGAGGCAGGCTATCCAACATGACGACGGGGGGATTCACTGTGGGAAGGAGAGAATGGAAGTTATTGAAATTGATAATGTGGATAAAGAGACAGGAAGTTCCTTCATCACATTAAATCTTCTCCCAGCAAGGAAGATGTACCACCGTAGAACGAATGGCAAATTCAGAACTTTTAAAGAAGGTATGACTGCTACAAATCCTAGTTCAAAAAAGAATGTTGAATGTTCTTCATCTGAGGCTGAGGAGGCGGGCCTAAGCACACCCCCAAGGCAGGCATGAGAGGCCTCTATTGGAATTGCAGAGGGTTGGGTCATACCTCTGCAATCCAAAAAGTTAAGACTCTAATAAAGCAAGAAGACTTGGATTGGGTTTGTCTTGCTGAAACAAAGGTAACAGAAAATAAATACAATTTTTTTTTTGAGCATGCTGGTTTGTGTAATATGGTCTCTATTTATCCTTTAGGCAGAAGTGGTGGATTTACTTTTGCTTGGAAGAAGAAGTTGGATGCTGAAGTGGTCTTTAGTAGTAGTAATCTTATCTCTGTTTTGTTTCACAATTCTGGCAATGTGAATTGTTGGCTGCTTAACTGTGTGTACTCCCCCTGCTGTTACAAAAAGAGGGAGCTTCTTTGGAAAGATATCATTTATATAGCTAAAACTTGTCCCATGGCCTCCATTATGATAGGGGATATGAATGAGGTGTGTCTGCAAGGAGATAAATTAGGAGGAAGGAAAGTTAATCAAAAATCTGAAGGAGGGATCCTAAATCTGATAAATGAGATTGGATGGCTAGACATTGGCTTCACTGGTGCTCCCTACACTTGGTGTAATGGGTGGCAACAAGGAGGGCTCATAAGGGAAAGACTAGATAGGTGCTTTGCAAACCCTGACTGGAGAAAATTGTTCCCTGATGCTCTTACTATCCATAAAACAACTGGCAACTCTGATCATATTCCTATTGTATTAGAGATGGAGAAGAAAGCTAAGAGGAGTAACAAGCCTTTTATATTTGAGCCTATGTGGGTGAGGGATAAGTCTAGTAAAGAGGTGGTTAAACAAGCTTGGAATGGAGTGCATTGCAGAGTCTTTGGTTCTAAATGGGGGAAGAAGATAAAGACTACAAAGCTAGCTCTCAAGAAATGGAGTAAAGAGGTCTTTGGGAATTTTGATCATCAGATTAAAGCTGCTAAAGCCCACCTTACTAAAATTCAAACTCAAGCAAGTTTGGATACATTTGAGGAAGAACAAAATTGTAAGCTCTGGATCAAAGAGCTGTATACTAGACAAGCTATCACTTGGAGAAACAAGTCCAGAATCCAATGGATTAAGGAGGGAGATGCAAATACAAAGTTTTTTCACACTGCAGCTGCTATTAGAGGAAGAAAGAACAGAATTGATGCAATCCTAGAAAAAAATAATCAGTGGCAAAATACTTCTACAGGTATTGAAATGTCTTTGTTGATTACTTTAAGAATATCTTCTCCTCTTCTAAGAGTATTTGCTCATATTGGCTTCAAGATCTCTTTCCTAACCAAATTTCTCCTTCTGAGGCTGCCTCCCTTTTAACCATTCCTAGTGATGATGAAATCTTTGAAACCATTTGTCAAATAGGCAGCTTTAAAGCTCCTGGGCCAGATGGATTTTCTACCCTATTTTACAAAAATTATTGGCCAACCATTGGTAAAGATCTGTGTGCTCTTGTGAAAAGTATCTTTGCTTCTGGTAATTTACCCCCCAATTTCAACAATACCTTCAGTTCTTTGATTTCCAAAATCCCAAACCCATCTAAAGTGTCTCACTATAGACCTATTTCTCTCTGTAATGTCTCCTATAAAGTAGTGTCTAATATCATCTCAAACAAGATAAAGCCTCTGCTTAACAATATTATTTGCCCATTTCAAAATGCTTTTGTGCCTGGTAGACACATTCAAGATAATACTATTATTCTCCATGAGGTGGTCCACACTCTCAAAAAGAAGAAAGGAAAGGGTGGACTTATGTTTGTGAAATTTGTGTAGGGTTTTGATTCATGGATGTGCAACGGAAACAATAATTAACCATGCAAAACGCTCCAAGGTTCACAAGTCAAGAGACATAACGATGGTAAAGGAAGAAATCAATAAACACAACTTAGGGTTCTCCTTTGATGACTTCAAACGCGAATTGTGTCACGTTCTCTATAGTTGATCCACACCTAGAGTTGATTTCTAGATCTCCCACTCCTTGGTGCTAGCCCGGAAGAGGAAGAGGAAGAAGAATCACGCAAAACGAGACCAACAAGGGAGGTCTCGGCCTCCTTGTGGCCGACGGGGACGGGCGGCGGCGAGCTAGGGGGCGGCGGCTCCTTAGCTTGCTTGCTCTCTCTCCTTTTGTTCTCTCCCACTCAAGTTATGATATAATGAATCATAAGTGTGGGAAGGAAGGAAGGAAGGTCCTTTATATAGTCCAACAAATCCTTGCCAACTACCTAAAGGACTTATTCTAGTCCTACTAGAATTCAATTTAGTCACTTCCTTGTAAATTAGTCCCTACTAAGTTTGCAAGGTTTTGCAAAGTGATCCTTCTAATTAATTAATCCAATTAATTAATTCCCAAATCTAGCTCAACTCTATATAGCGTGTGACCCCATAGGTTCTATCTAGTTGGTAGCAACTATTTGCTAATATGGAGCGAATTCTAGCAAAACATCCATTCTAGCCAACTAATAGAATAGTCATCTTGACAACCTTTGTACAAGTAATTGTCTCATCCCTTTGTCTCTATATCCGGATTGGACACGAGACATACAAGTCACACTCGTATATCCAATCCACAGTTTCTCGATCCATGAGAATAGCCTTATTCATGCAAATAACATCAATATCCCATATTGATTTATTTGAGTCTGGCCAGACATTCTATAAGCACTATCCCTCGAGTGGCCTAGGATATTTTCTCCCGTTATGTGGGAGGGACAAATTCTATCTACGTCCACTACGATCTCTAAGCTTGCTTCTTATTGTATCCGGTACACGCCTTTATAACTACCCAGTTACGGTGTAGCGTTTAACGCTACCAAAATCACAATAATCCACAACTAGAATATCTAGTGACTTCAAGTCTAAGGATGACAATACCATTGCACCGCGAGAAGCGCTTGTGACTCAACATAACGTGTATGTAGCCTTCTCGGAGATGGGTCAATCCAGTGCGCCATTACCCCTAATGCACACCTATGTGTTGGATCATGATATCTCCATATCAATCCAACCCCATACTAGTCTATAGATGATTGTCCCATTAATCATTATACTGGACTAGGGATATTTAAGATAAACAACACAATTATAAATCTAAGGCCTTCATTATATTAAATATCCAATAAATAATAAATGAATTTCTAGCCACAAATAAATTCATAGTAAACTAGATTGCCTCTAGGGCATCTATTCCAACAATTTGATATTGAGAAGGCTTATGACAAGCTAGAATGGAGCTGCACTATGAAAGTTTTAGAGTGGTTGGATTTCCCTGTTAGCTTCTGCAAGCTTATATATGCATGTATTAGTTTTGTGAAGTTTTTTGTGCTTGTGAATGGTAGTTCAGTGGGTTATTTCAATGCCTCTAGGGGTTTGAGACAAGGAGACCCCCTCTCACCTACCCTCTTCATAATGTTTACTGAACTACTCTCCAGAATTTTTAATTTTGCTGCAAGTAGTGGTTGGATCTCTGGTATTGCTTTGGCTAGGAATAGTCAACCCATCACTCATCTTATGTTTGCGGATGATCTCATCATGATGGCAAAAGCTGATGAGAGTCAGGCCTCATACTTAAATCTCTGTCTCCATCTGCTTGAAGAAGTCTCTGGCTAATGTGTTAACAAGCAAAAATCAGCTGTTTTTCAGGGATAATGTCAAAAGGGACAAAAGAAGAGCCCCCAAGACTAAGTTACATTTAAAGAAAGGGAAACATGACTCCATCTATTTGGGGCTTCCCATTTTTGTTGCTAGAGCAAAGACAAATGACTTCAGGGGTATAATGGAGAAAATGAATGCTAAAGTTGAGGGGTGGCACAGTAAATTGCTAGCTAGAGCTGGTAAACTAGAGGTGATTAAATCTACTCTTATCTCTATGGCTTCATATGCAATGTCCACTTTTCTTTTCCCCAAAAACTTTTCAGAAAAACTAAATTCTATTTGTGCTAAGTTCTGGTAGGAGGATGCTGAAGAAATGAGGAAAATCCATTACAAGTGCTGGCAGGATCTCTGTAAGAGGAAGATTGATGGTGGCTTAGGAAGAACATCAGTGTTTCAACAAGGCCCTGGTAGCAAAACTTGCTTGGAAAATGTGGATTGATGATCAGAGTATCTGGGTTGGCCTTCTTAAAGAGAAATACTGCAAAGTGTTAGATTTCCAGAAAGTGGAAGCTAAAAATGGAGATTCTTGGTTTTGAAAAGGGCTCATTAAGGCTAGGTGTCTTATTGAAGATCTTAGCTTCAAATCTATTGGAAAAGGTGATACTATTGATATTTGGCAAGATAATTGGGTTCCAAACCTAGAAGCTTCAAAACCTAAACCACCTGATGATCTACTTAGAGCTCCAAAGAAGGTGGTTGAGCTCATTGACTGGGATACCAAAGCTTGGAGGTTAGATCTGCTACAAAACTGGTTCAGTTCTCAGGAGCAAGAAGAAATTGTTAAACTGCCAATCCCTATAATCCAAGGCACTGATAAATGGAGATGGAGGTCGAGTAAAAATGGTGATTTTCAAGTCAAGCATGCTTACCATTGGCAGTTGAGAAGCAGCAGCCCTACAAATGTGGTGCAAAACAATAGATGGTCTAAAGTTTGGAGGATGAAATGCCACAAGCTCTTAGTGTGGAGAATTATTGCACAAGTCCTACCCACTAGGAATAATATAAAGGTGAGAGTTGCTTCTATTAATAATGCTTGCCCATCTTGTGGAAAGTTTTATGAAGATGAGGTTCAATGTTTCTTTAACTGCCCTCTTGCTAGAAGTATATGGTTTAAGCTTCTAGGCCTCAAATCTGGAGAAGAATATCTTTTGAATATTGGTGATTGGTTGAATATGCTCCTCTGGGATGACAAGTTACTTGTTATGAATGGTTATGATTTGCCTCTTATAGCTGTTATTACCCTTGATCAAATCTGGAACAAAAGAAATCTAAGTTGGAGTCAACCAGACAATAATTCTGACCAGAACAGACTGGCTGGTGCATTAACAAAAATTAGACAAACATTTTTTGGAGTTTAATGTTCAAAAGGAGGTAGCTCCAGTTAACCCAGATCTTTAACCCGTTCATCATTGGTCTGCTCCACCTGAGGGCTTACTCAAACTGAATGTAGATGCCAGTGTTAAAGATAACACAGTTGGGGTAGGTTGTATTTGCAGAAATAGTGAAGTAAAGAACATCTTTGTAGAAGGTTACTTTGGGGGGTAGTACGGATGTTTGTGAAGCATAACTCCAGGCCATTGAATTAGCTGTCAAGTTGATCATTTCTAACTGCTGGGAGAAGTGTATGATTGAATCAGATTGCAAGGTGGTGGTAGATGCCTGCAACAACCCTTCAAAGGCAGATTGGAAGTGGAGATCCAGAGCTGAAGCTATAAAGACCTGCCTTGACAGTTTTGATTCTTGTAGTTTGAGTTTTTGTAATAGGAGAGATAATGTAGCTCCTCATGAAATAGCTAGGTGGTGCAGGATCAACAGTTTTGCTGGTTCTTTTTGTTTGGATACTCTTCCAAAGAGTATCAGTGATGTTTGTAAGGTGGATTGTTCTTCTTTTGGTTCTTAATATATGACCTGTTTATCAAAAAAAAAAAAGGATTAGAGGTTTGATAACAAATTTGGGGATTGCTCAGAAGCAAGTTAAGGCATATTGCAATTGTCGGAGTGAAATTCTTTTAGAAAAGAATCAAGTTTATCATGCTAGAACAGAGCATGTTGACGCGAGATTTCACTATATCAGAGATATTGTCGAAGATGGTGAAACGCTACTGCTCAATATTGACACTACAAAGAATCCAACTGATATGTTGACCAACTTTGGCGTCGTGCAAGGACTTTTATCAGATTGAGATCGCATAGCTGAGTTATGAAGGGCGACGGGTTACCAGAATCAGGTGACGGGAAGTATCATGATCAAGAGGGAGACAGTTCAAAGAGCCACGAGACATCAACAACCTTTCACCAAGGTCAATATTGTTGACTTAGGTGGTCCACTGGGGTACGACGCAGGGATAGGCGGCCCAATAGGGTTTCAACATTTGAATTTAGCACCTTATTAGGTAATTGGTTCTCATTAGGATTGTAATCCTGATTAATTGGTACAAGATTTGCTACAAGTTCTAGCTTAAGGACCAAATAATTGAGATTTGGCCATGATAAGGTCAATACATGATCAAGATTGCTAGGAGATCCTAGCTTAGAGATCAAGCAATGAACCTAGACATTGTTAGCTATAAGATTCGAGCAAGAAGAGAAACCAAGAAGATTTAGTCAAAGATAGCACTCTCCTCATTAGTGGAATTGTTCATTGGAGACATACAATAAATATCTTTCTCTTAATAGGATGAGGGCTCTACACCTATAAATATGTGCCTTCTCCTACATCTTTATGTGTGACAGAAGTAAGTTCTGCGGAGTATTCAAACAAATTTCGAGAGAGAAAAAGAGAGCTAGGGAGAGAATCCCTGCTCCACCGTGGGGTCCAATTCAAGAGTAGTTTAGGCTACACAGAGGACTACGGTTCATTCTTCTTCTTCTTCTTCTTCTTCTCAGAGAGTGGAGACAAGATAGTGTTCGCTATCTCGTGAATGTAGGCAACTTTGCCATCTGCATGATTCTTCTGGCAGGTGGATGTAGACAATTTATTGCCGAACCACATAAAATTATGCGTATGCTGTCTATTATATTTCTTAGTTCTTTTATCTTGTTGAATACATAAACACTCCGTGACGCAGAACATATGCATATAGGTAACTAGATGAGTATGGTGTTGTATCGTAATTGAATGTACCACTCACAAAGAACCGTATTGTCACTATTATAACGGGATGTTTTATTCAATATAGTTACACGGGAGAAACTTGAATAAGAAAGTGAAAACGACGTCTTTATGCTTGCTACGACTATATATTGATATTCCTAGAAGGTAATTATCGCTTGAAATGTGTTTTGGTAGTTTCATCACATAGAGCCAACTCTAATCATGCACTGCTTTCTTTCCATGGACCATTGAAGCTTCTCCCTGGCATGTTTTAGAGCATCAAGAACATCTTGAACACTAGCATCATCATTTATTGGGTTTGTGGTGGGTTGTGATGTCTTTGGCAAATCAATTGCTACCAGCGCCAGAGAGTCATCTTGATCTGTTACTCCATCTCTGCTTGTTGCTTCATGGGTCTCTTCCTTCTTCATTGAAGACCTTGTGCTAGAACTACTGCAATCAACAAGAGGAAAGAGCTTTAACAAGAAATGTGTATATCTAACAAGCTGTTAGACCAATATAGATTTCAAAATATGTTCTACTTGTTGGAAAAAAGGTTCTTGAAGACGCTTTTGAACCCGGTTTTACAAGAGCTCGTTTGAAAGCTAACTCTAACAAACGCGTGCTCTTGAACTAGGGTTGTTGAGGATCGATTCAAGACCTTACGCGTCAAAAACCGTCAAGTGATGAATGAGAAGTAAGTCCTTGAACTTGGGGTTTGACAATTACGGAATGTGAAAGTCCCACATCGATGGAAAGAGAGGAATTAATAATCTCTTTCTTCTTGCATCTTCCCACCATGTGAGGTCAAACTAATTTCTACAAATTAATTATAATGTACTATGCCTTATAATCTCAAGTAGCAACTTCAGCAGAAAAGATGAATAAATAAGATGAATACTACCTTCGTTCATCTATCATTGAATGGTGTGGTTGCAAATTAGCTTTTTCAGCAGACTTCATGGACTCCTCATGAGTTGTAACACAAGGGTTTTGGTTGGATCTAGCTGATGTGTCCTCTGAAACATCATCTCCCAAAACATGGGTGAAACTTAAATGCTTGGTCTTCTCTCCAATGTCACATTCAGGAGGGTTCCTTTGTTGGGATTTTAGGGGATCATTGGCTTGTTGCAGGTTCTTGGTGATTAGTTCACAGGAAGAGGCTGTAGATGATGATGATGATGATGGGGAGAAAGAAGAAACATCACTCTTTGATTGCTTTGAATCAACAGAAATAGTTGATGCTGATGATGGTGATAGATTGAGGGATTCAAGCTTCTTCATTAGGGATCTCAGCCTCTTCTCAGCCCTGTTTCTTGATTTCTCTTCCACCCTCAATTGTTTCTCCAACTCCAATAACTGAAAGTGAAATAGAGATATTTCTCATGATCAATAGATGAAGAGAGAGAGAGAGAGAGAGAGAGAGAGAGAGAGAGAGAGAGAGAGAGAGAGAGAGAGAGACCTTGTTACCCAATTGTTGTACATCCTCATTGGCAGCCTTGGAGGAAGCTCTCTCAGCAAGAAGTCTACCTCTCAAACATTCCATGGTTCTGAGTGCCAAACCCCCATCTTCTTCCATCTTCCCACCACTGTGAGACAATACCACATATCAGAAATCTAAAAAGATTCACACACACACACACAAACACACACACACACACAGAGACAGAAAAGGGTTACCCCCATTTTCTATCAACATTGCCACTCTCCATCACTTTCTTTCGTTCTTTCTTCTTCTTCTTCTTCTTCTTCTTCTTCTTCTTCTTCTTCTTCTTCTTCTTCTTCTTCTTCTCTGCAGCAAATGCTAAAATGGTCCACTTTTTTTGGGGGTACTAACCTTTAATTAGATCAGAGCTTCAGATCAAAGATGATGAATGTTGATTTGAATTTGAACTTTTGTACAAGCAAAGCAAGAAGAAAGAAACATGTAGTACTATGAGTAGTGTCAGAACTCGTGATCCTTCATTGTCTCATAACCCCATCGGTTTCAACTTGGACTCTCACTTTAAATATTTCAGCGGTTGTTGTTCCAAATCTTTAACATATGCCCACAGTTACTAATGGCATTTACTCTGTTTGAGGAATTGTTTCTGTAGCCCAACAACAGCGGCACATTATTTCCTTTTTGGTGAAAGTAAAGGGTACATTATGAATTATTTGACATGGTGACCTAAATGGGAGTTCTTATTTTTTTTCTAAATTCTACTAGAACTTGTAATTTTGAAACAATTATAGCCTTATACTTGGATACTTTCAGTCTTTTAGCTCAACTGCTGTCTACGGACTCTTGTTCGACATAGATTAACAATGTGATAGAGTAAAGGCGTCTTTTGTCACATGATGCGTCCTTTCACACTAATCAAAATTGATATGATGGATTCTTCTTCGGTCAACATTTATAGCACTTAATTTTGTCTTCCCTTCTAAGCAAAAGCTCAACTTTCCCTCAAACATGTTTATGATTATAGTGTACCCAAAGTTTCCCATTGATTGTTTTCAATTATCACAAGCTATTTCATGACTCATGTAAATCATTTTCTGTGATTAATGCAAGCAAATCATGTTGTAACAATAACTTCACTGAAGGTTGCTGGAAATGGATTTGGATTCAAGTTGGACCACCACTATGAGTGCAGTGTCTAGATGCAGCTACTGCTCAGTGGGGCTCTAGCTAATTTTGTAACCTTTCATAAATTAGTGTTTCACAACAATATCCAGTGATAGAGTCAGAAAATTGAATCATGGCTTGTTTGGAACTACCTTCGTTTCTTTTCTTTCGTTCTGGTACGACTTTTCAACCGTACTTTGGTCACTTTGAATCGATGATTTAGATAGCAAAATAATGTAATTTTTTTTTCAATTTTTCATGTTTTTTTAGAGTGAAATTTACTCTACTAGACCATGCAAAGATTACTAAATTCTGGTATCGCTTGACTAGTGAAATAGACTGAGGTCCTGCTTACTTTGTCTAATTCAGTTGACTTTTTACGTTTTTCTAAAAAAATGTAAAAAAGTTACTTACTTTTCTATTACTAATTTTTCTAAAAAGTTTTAGTTTTAGTTTTAGAAAAAAATGCTGCTTACTTTGCTCATATTTTATCTCCTAAAATGGAGATTTTAGGAGTAAAAACTAACAAAAGTTGAAGTTAAAAATAACCTATTTTTTCTCATTTTTTTAGTCTTAAAAAAGGGTAAAGAAGTTATCTAAAATAGATTTAACGAAAAATGAACTAAATAGAACTTTTTTTATGACCTAAAAAAATGTTAAAAGTCACCTAAAATTAGGCAAAGAAAGCAGGGCCTGAAAGAGAAGAAATAGATGTAGTACTAGTTAAAATTTTAAATTATTGACTAAGAATATTTTGAAAATGTCAAGTGACTAAAAATCTAAAATCGTTAATGAAAGTGTGTAGTGTAGACTAAATACAAGACCTAAATACTCTAGAAGGGCGGGGGGGGGGGGGGGGGTTGAATAGAGTATGGAAACTTTTTGCAAAACTTAAAGTTTAACAGGAAAGCTTTGTGTGAAACTCAAATCTCAAGGCCTTGAGATTTTGTAAACTGTCTGAAACTCACTAAGGCAAAATTGTAAGCTTCAAGGCCTTGAGCTGTGAACAATTCTAAACAGCTTTTAAACCCTAGTTTGATTTGAGTTGTGTGCAGCAGATAATAATCAAACAGAAAAGTAAAGAACACAAAGCAATTTACAGAGTTCAGTCCCAATGGACCTAATCTCTGCCTGAGGGATCTAATCCCACAAGGATTGGGCAAACACTTCTTATTACTCACAAAGAAACAGCCCTAGATCTTCAAGCCTAAGTGATTTTCCTTACACCTATACAGCTTGTGGTTCCAAACCTATCTAGTTCCAGCTACTAACTGTTGAGCTAGCAAGAACCTCTTGTTGTTCACTTGAACAACCAACCACTAGGTTAAGTGAGGTATAAGATAATATATAGATACACAGATGGAAGTACAGATGAAGAACACAGTATGAAGATAAGCTGTTGAAGCCTGGAAGTGTTCTTCTGGAAAACTGGATTGATTTGATCTTCAGAAGTCTGGAATGAAGCTTGAATGATTGTGTGTTTGAATGAATGATCTCCCACGAATTTGTCACACCTCTCAGAGTATTCTGCAAGCCCCCCTTTTCTTCAAAATTCAAACCAGTCTCTTTTATCCACAACTGCACCTGATTGAGAGATTTTAGGATCTCAGTTCCTACAAATCCTCCTTCTGTTTTCAACTTAAATTCAAACAGCTTCAAGTGGATATTCGTTGGAGTTTGTTGAGATTTCTCCTGCACGTTTAACAACCCTGCAACAGCATGTAAACACTGCAACAAAATCCAGACAACTAACAGTACTAAGACTGTTGGTTATACAGTTTCTGATAAAACTGTTTAATAAATTTAGATCAATAACCTGCATATCCTCTAGAACAAATACACCATGAAAAACAAGGTTAAGATACTTAGAAGTGAGTAAATAATCACAATACTAAGAGTCATAACCTGCAAGCAAGAATCAATTAAGTTCTGTAAAAACTGTCAGCAGCTCAAGGCACATCTCAAGGCCTTGGAGCTCTGAACCTGCTTCACAGAATTTCAAAGTTAAGCCCAGATAACTTTGATTCTTCCTGTTCTGACCATCTGCAATTATGTTATGTATAAAAATAGTATAAACCAAAAGTATATACCATAAACCACTGACTTGTATAAACAGTGTAACAACCCCCATCCTTGAGTACTGGATAATTCACTTAGATCCCCCAGAATCTCCGAAGATGTCCTCCGCTAAGCACATGAGCGCTCAGCAAGGAGACTAAGCCTAACGGTTCTGCTACAAGACGGAATTAAGAAACTGGAATTTTAAAATAATTACTTACTATTATATCTCGTAAATGCTGGTGTGTCGACCATCTAGGTGATTATCTACTTCCCGATCCACCACGTACTCACGTGCCAGGTGTCAAAGGCAGTGACGTCACAACATCATATTATAACAACAACAGAGACTTTATAACAAAAGTAGATATTTATATATAAGAGTTTGAAAATATTAAACCTGTACTCATGATCATATGTCCCAGTATCCTGACTCACATCAAGTGATAAATAGAAGGTTATACAATAATCCAAATTATTCGCTAAATCCACAGTTTTGCCAATTTCATATCCAGTTCCCCATTCCTGTACCACCCATTAATCCACCAAGACATACTAGACCTTAAGTGTGCACACCCCCTCTGAATCGCAACCCAGAGGCGGAACATAGTTGTCGAGCCGGGAGCTAGCAATGTACCGGCTAAAGCCCGTAAACCGGGTCCCATAAATGTATCAAGACCGTAGTCCGGGTCCCAAAAATGTTTGACCATGCAGAGGTCTAGGGTACAGGAATCAGTTATTAAGTAAACGAGGCTCTCATGTATAACCCTCTTACTTACCAGTTTATGTGTATATATAGATGTCGAAGCTCTTCATTTCTTGTTCCCCGAAATTTGTATCTTATACTCATAGACACATACGTACATCTAACCATCATTCTTCAAAAGTAAATAAGCATTCATAAGCTTACCTGGCAGCCTGCCTAGTATTCATGACCAGCGCCGCTGATTCTCTATCACGACAACCTCTACACATAGAAGTGTATAAGTACTTATTAGTATATGTCCGCATAAGTGAGCCATGATGCATATGCAAGTATATTTATAGCGGTTTAGCCCAGAATGACTATTTTGCCTCTGATGTCTCAGTCTTATCAGGACAGTCTCTGACTGTTCCTGAACCCCCCAGTTATGCCTGATCGCCCAGTCTCAAGGGCTACTAAGTCTCCAATTTGTTTACTTAAGATTGTATCTCCATTTTTATTATTTATATCAAGTCCCTAGTGTTTGGTAAAATTGCACTTTGGCCCCTAATAGGGCCTGAACTTTCCATACAAGTCAAACCATGCTCATCCGCATTAAATCATCACCTTAACATCCTCAGGTGGTTATAGATTTGAACTACGGCGTTTAGCTATATGCACTAAAGCCCCTGAGGTTTGACAAAATTGCAAAAAAAAAGACCCCTGGTAGTTGACTTGACCAACATTAACCCAGAATATCTTACTATAACTCCAAATATCTATGTAAGACTTGTTTATAATTCCAAGACAATGAAATCAACCTGACATAACTCTGATGTGAAATTACAATTTTACCGCTCTTATACAATTTGGTCCAAGTAGCCTTTTTTTTAGGAGATTAACTTGGTGAAATTTGACGAGTGGTTTCCAAATAGAAACTTGAGTACATTTTATCAAGTATGTGAAGGCCCGAAAGGTCATTTTTTTTTAACAAATTGAGAGTCAATGCTTAAGAGAAAGCAACACATACAACCAACTTTGGAGCTGAAATATGATCAATTGAGAGAGAGTTCGGCAAAACTTGGAATGGGGCTTTAAAGATGGTTCATCAAGGATTCTAGAACTTATTGGAGCCCTTAGAAACTCAAAATAGACAAGGAGATATTGTAGATTGAAATTGGGCAAAAACAAGCCAATTCTTAGTCAAATTTTCAATTGTTAGTTTTGCACACATTTCATAGCAACTTTGAGCAAGAATTTGAAGCAGTTAAAGATTGATTCAAGGAAACCGTATAACATGAAATTTGTAGTGTTAAGTGTGGTGAGAAAACAGGTGCAAACAAATTCTAAATTCATGAAGCAAAGAAGGAGTTACAAGGCCTACAAATCAGCTCCAAACGTGGCGAAGAACAAGGCCATTCAAGAGCCATGAGTTGCAGCGATTTCCAGACATATTCAAGTGGCTTAGAGTTCAATTTTAGATACTAAATTGAAATGATCTTAGAGAGGAAAACAAAGGGAATAAAAATAGCCAAGGATCACCCAAAACAAATTCAGAATGATGGAGATACAAGCTCCTAGAGGTGACACAAAAATGCATATGCAGAATGTTCTTCTGAAACACAAGCAACAAAGTAGAAGGTTTAACTCAATTTACGGGGGGTTTAGACATGAATTCATGTGTTCTAAACAACACAGTGCTGAAGAGAATCATTCAGGGAGTTCAATGAGGTAACAACCTCATCCAGGCAGTTAACACAGAGGAAGAAACAACCCACCAAACACAGCATGAACCAACAAAAAATCTCATGAAGAACGAATCAAAACAACAATCCAACGTCTTTTTGGGCAGGTTTTCAGGATCTATACATGTTCTAGAGCTCCTAGGGGTCACCCTGGTCCATTCTACAGCAAAAACAACGAAGAAACAAGGAGTTTACCTCCCTCCCGACGTGTATGGGGTTTTCCGGCGACACGAGCAGATTCCGGTGGCCATTCAGCTCTTTCCCGGTGATTCATGCACGGTTTAACCTGCTATCGAGTTCTAGATCAACAATTGACCTTAGGGGAATGATCAAAATTACTAAACAACCCGAAAACGCGAGCTTACCGACTCTTCAGTAGCTACACGCGGGTGTTGACGGGGTAAACCCAGTTTCCGGCGACCCAAACACCAAACTGGCAATTTGGAGGAAACCTTTGATAACACCGAGTTCGCCTTGATCCCATGATCACATAAACTCCACTTAGAGCTCCCTACTCGCAACGATCGGAGAGAATTTAAGCCGTGGACAGTTAGGGTTCTTCGCGAACACAGCCGAAATTATCCCTCGTCGCTTAATGGTTTGACAAAATAATAAGGGGCTTTCGTCCAGGAGTTGATGGGGAGTGCCCAACTACAGAAGCTCAAGAGACGGTGGTGGTTTGATGGTGGTTTAGTGGCGGTGGTGGTGGTTGCTTGGTGTTTTTTTTTCTTTTTTTTGAGAAAGAGGTTGAAGATATGGTGGAAAGGATGACACCATCCATCCAGGTAGTGGGGAAGAGAATTGAGGTGTTGCCACCTCAAGGACATGTTTCAAACTCCCTAGGACAAGTGTCCATCATGCATAGAGGGTTGAAATATAAATTCCATAAAGCTAGGGTACAAAGTGTAGTTAGGGGTAAATTAGGTATTTCTGAATATTACATTGTGACCCCCAACGTAGTAGCCAACTAGTCTCAAGCAGCTTCTCACTTCCAGTAATCTCATAATGGCCACATTCAGCAAGACATTTAAGTTCCAGAAATTACACAATTTCCTCAGTATCTTAATAATTGCTTAACAACCCCATCCAAGATCAATTTTCTAAGAATTTCCTGATAATCCATTGTCAGCAACACCGCTGGATAAGATATTTTACAATTCCGAATCAAAGTTTCAAATTTTTTTCAATTTGACCCCTTTTGGAATTTACAGGGTGTTATAAACAGATATCCAATTCTGCAACACAAAAATGTTAGAACACATAGCAGGATAAGATAACTCAAGGCTTTGAAGTTCAGTCAATCTCAAGGCCTTGAGATAACTGAAATGCCCTTGCTGCTAATGTCTTAGCCTTTTGTCTTTCATCACTCAAAACAATTACCAGTCAAAGCACATTCAGGGATCTTAACTCAACAATCTCCCCCTTGATGAAAGACAAAACCTACAGTCTTGCATAGATCTTCCTGCCACTCATATTCAAAAAATTAAATACCCACAATCTGCAGATACAAAATATATACTGAACCCAAACAGATAACCTGTGAGAATAAATATTACAAATTACCACAGAAACAAAAATTCACCAAAATAACTAAAGACCAACTCTTATTATTACTAAATACTGCAAACAAAACACAAATACATTCTCCCCCTTTTTGACTTTCATCAAATAAGGTTGAAGAAATGTAGGATAATTACTCAGAGTTTGAAAATAAACTTAAAAGAAAAACTAGCTAAAAAGTCAAGGCCTTGAGACAGAAAAGATAGAAGAGAATAAGATAGAAGGTGAAGGCTTTGGCAGTCTCTGATCTTCACTTCTTCTTTGATGTCTGGCCTTTCTCTGAGCCTTCCCCAATTTCTTCCTCACTTGCAGCTTCTTCTGCAGACTGATTACCTTCTTGTTCAGCTTCAATTTCAGCAACCACTTCTCGGATTATCTCATCCACTTTCTTCTTAGCCTGTACTGAATCTACCTCTGTAGCTGCATCAACACCTGTATCTTCATCAACATCTTCTTCATCAGTTTGTTCAAATAAGTCTTTTGAAGCTAGCACCACTGGAATTGACTTTTTCTTCTTCTTCAGAAAATCTCCTAGCTTCTCTTCTGAATCCACACTGGTGTCATGACTAGTAGCATAATGTATCTTCTCCAGATTCAAGCCCTTGATGACAACATCTAACTTCCCACTCATAGTATTCATCAAGCCCTTGAACTGATGAAATTCAGTTGACAGGTCAAACAATCTTTGTCTGAGATCTTCAATCTCAACATGCTGATCTTCTAACTTCTCAACCAGCAGAGAGTAATCCTCATTGGCTTGTCCTTTCCCAGATGCAGTCCCCTTAGGCTTCACAAACTCCTTCTCAGCAAGTTCCTCCTTTGACAAATCAGAATAAAATTTCCAATGCCCTTTCCCAGTCTGAACTACCCCAATCCTCTGAAGTGCAGTCTCATCTATCAACCCAAAACCTCCAGTAATCTTTTCTTCTCCTTTCACATGCACAACAAAATATTCAAAGAAAAGAGGTAACAGGTTGGCATATGGAAGAGGATGGTTTCTATTCCTGGTTGCACAATAAATCATATGCTCCATAACAACTGTTGGCAAATCTATCTCAAACCCTTGAGATATCAGATACATCAAAATCAGAACTTTATCAGTTACCAACTCTCTTAAGTTCTCCCTGGGAACTACACTCCTCATCAAGATAGTAAACAAAATCTTGGCTTCACAGTTGAGCACAGAGTGTGTCAACTGCTTTGGACCAGAGGGAACACCTTCAACAAGGAACATCTCCTTTGCCTTATCCAAACACTCCTTCCTATCAGAATAATCTCCAACATTGTATTTCCTAGGAATGCCCAAGACTTTGGCAAAAGTCCTATGATCTAACCTCAAATCCACACCAGCCACTTTAGAAGTTAAAACCATTCTATCATCACATTCAGACACCAAGTTCAGATAAAATAACCTAGTTAACCTAGGATAAGCCTTTGAACTAGGATTTAGAACTTTCCAAAAAGCAGTTTCCCTCAATTTTTTCATGCATTCTATGTCCAGTTTATCCAACAACTCATCAGAAATCATGCTACAGAAAGCCACTTTAGATGATGCATACCCTTGCATCCAAACTGTTCTAACTTCATAACTAATAAACCACTCAGTTGGAAGTACATTCTTACCTTGATATCCTTTCTTAGTTGCAGCAGCAACTTGCTTAACCCTAGTCTTCTTCTCAGAGGGTTTGGTATTTTCTTGTACTCCTTCAGTTGGTTTCTTCTGGCTCTCCTGAGTTGACTTCCCTTTTTCCTCTTCAGTAGCCTTTTTATTTCCCCCCCTTTCTTCTTCTCTGACCTAGGTTGATCACCACCCTGAGTCTCCTGTTGTGGATCAACACTTGAGCCTTCATCTCCCTTCTCTGTCCTTGACTTCTTTGCAGGAGGGGTATCCTCATGCAAGCTTTGAGTATTTTCTGAATCTGAATCAGAAATCACTATTTTCTCCTTCTTGTTTGCTCTCTTCTTAGATCTGCCAGAGGGCTTTCCCTGTTGCTGAATTCTGGCTGATTTGCGCTCCACTTTAGGGTTTAGGGTTTTGAGAAGAGAATGCGATTGAGAGGAATTGAGAGAGAGAGAGAGTAGTCGCAGAAAATTGGAAGAGAATGAGAAGAAAAAGCCCTGACTTTCAGCTTAAGTAGGTTGAAAAGGATGAGTCATAAAAGGACTCTGCAATATCTACATGCAAAAATAGAATCTTGATAAATCTTTTTAGGATATTTTAGAAAATTCTCTGAGTAATTCAAATATTATACAGTTATCTATAAAGATAAGATATAATATTTGATGATCCAATTTTTTTTTTAAAAATACAGATATTATCAAGACCTGGAGAACAATCCCAAGGCCTTGCGATTTTCTGCAGTTTGAGAAACTTCAAAGCTTTGAGCTATACTTTCAAGGCTTCAGAAAGTATAATCTCAAGGCTTTGAGATTCCAGCACATATACAGATATAGGTACTAATACTCCCCCTAAACCAATGCATCATTGTTTAACATCCCCAATTCAAGTCTTATAGATGAAAACCTATCATCTGGCAAAGGTTTAGTGAAACTATCAGCAATCTGCATTGAAGTAGAGATAAAATTTAAAACAACATCACCTTGTTCTGCATGATCTCTAAGGAAATGATGTCTCACATCTATGTGCGTTGTCCTTGAGTGCTGAACTGAATTCTTAGAGATTGAAATAGCACTTGTATTGTCACAATGAATTGGCACATTTCTGAAGTTGTAGCGAAGATCTCTAAGTTGCTGAGCAATCCATAACACTTGTGAACAGCAAGCACCAGCTGCAATGTATTCAGCTTCTGCAGTTGATAATGCTACAGAATTTTGCTTTTTGGAATGCCAACTGATCAATGAAGATCCAAGAAATTGACAGCATCCAGAAGTACTTTTCCTGTCTAATTTATAACCTGCAAAATCTGCATCTGAATAGCCACTCAACAAAAAATTAGATCTTCTTGGATACCAAAGCCCTAGGTCTCTGTTTCCATTCAAATATCTAAAAATTCTTTTTAATGCAGTTAGATGACTTTCCTTAGGATCTGCTTGAAATCTAGCACACATACAGACACTGAATATAATGTTAGGTCTGCTAGCAGTTAAATATAATAGTGATCCAATCATACCTCTGTATTCCTTCTGATTCACACTCTTACCAGTTGAATGTTTGTCTAAAGAGAGTGATGAACTCATAGGGGTCTTAAGCACCTTGGACTGTGACATATTGTACTTATTCAGTAAGTCCTTGGTATATTTTTCTTGATGCACAAAAATTCCTTTCTTCATTTGTAATATATGAAGTCCAAGAAAGAAATTCAGTTCACCCATTAGGCTCATCTCAAACTCCCTGCACATCAGACTAGAAAACTCTTTTTAAAGAGCATCATTAGTAGCACCAAATAATATATCATCTACATAAATCTGAACTACTAACAAATCACTTTGTTGGTGTTTAATGAAAAGAGTTTTGTCAACTAAGCTTCTTCTGAAATTTTTTTCAAGTAGAAATTTTGAAAGTCTGTCATACCAAGTCCATGGAGCTTGTTTTAAACCATAAAGAGCTTTATCCAGTTTATAAACATGATCAGGCAAATTTTCATCTTCAAAACCAGGAGGTTGTGCTACATAAACATCTTCTTGTAAATATCCATTTAGAAAAGCACATTTAACATCTATTTGATAAAGCTTTATGTGATTGTGAGATGCAAATGCAAGAAGTATTCTAATAGCTTCTAACCTGGCAACAGGAGAAAAAGTCTCCTCATAGTCTATACCTTCTTCCTGATTATATCCTTGAGCTACCAGTCTGGCTTTATTTCTTACCACTTTGCCATTCTCATCAAGCTTGTTTCTGAATACCCATCTGGTTCCAATAATTGACTTTTCTTTAGGTCTGGGGACCAGATTCCAAACCTTCTTCCTTTCAAATTCATTCAGCTCACTCTGCATTGAAATAATCCATTCTGCATCTTCCAGAGCTTCCTTGGTATTCTTAGGCTCAATCAAAGATACAAATGCACTAAAAGCACACAAGTTCTTTAACTATCCTCTTTTCTGTGTTCCAGTTGATGGATCTGATATAATGTTGTCAGCTGGATGGTCTGCAAGATACTTAAACTTCTTTCTTGGTACCCAGGAGTATTCTCCTTCAAGACTTTGAGTCCTTGAAACAGTAGAGGGGGCATCATAGAAAGTTTCAGCTTCTGTCTCAAGGCTTTGAGATTTTGGTTCAGCAGGAGGTTCAAGGCCTTGAGATTCTGCTGGTTGATTCTGTACAACAGTTTTGCCTTTGTCTTCTTTCACAGCATCATCATATGATTCATGCTTGTTCAAATCTAGATCTGCAAAACTTTCACTCAGAGAATCCTTAGTACTTTCATCAAAAATTACATGAATGCTCTCTTCCACAATCTTGGTTTTTATATTATAAACTCTATAAGCTTTGCTAGTTTGAGAATATCCAAGAAATACACCTTCATTACTTCTAGCATCAAACTTACCAAGATTGTCTCTACCATTATTGTGCACAAAACAGATACAACCAAATGGCTTAAAATAAGAAACAGTAGGCTTTCTCCCTTTAAACAGTTCATAGGGAGTCTTTTTCAAAATAGGTCTGATCAAGCATCTATTCAGCACATAATTGGCAGTATTAACAGCTTCTGCCCATAAAAACTTTGGCAAATTACTTTCAAGCAGCATGGTTCTGGACATATCCTCAAGTGTCATATTTTTCTTTTCAACTACTCCATTTTGCTGTGGAGTTCTAGGTGCAGAAAAATTGTGTGAAATGCCATGCTTTGCACAAAACAAATCAAGTCAAGTTGATCAAACTCTCTACCATGATCACTTATAATGGATGCAACAGGTAAGTTTTTCAAAGTTTGAAGCTCTTTGCACAGTCTAGAAAACTCAGATAAAGCTTCAGTTTTGTCTCTAATAAACATCACCCAAGTAAATCTAGAATAATCATCAATTATAACAAGCATATATCTCTTACCTTTTGGGGTCTGAACTCTCATAGGACCACACATGTCCATATGCAGCAATTCTAAGGGTATAGAAGTACTTACAAAGTTCTTTGGCTTGAAAGAGCTTCTGGTCTGTTTACCTTGTACACTTGCCTTGCAAACCTCATCATCTGAAAATTTCTGTGATGGTAAACCTCTTACCAAGTCCTTTGAGATGAGTTTATTCAAAGTATGTATACTAATGTGCCCAAGCTTTCTGTGCCAAAGCTTTGAATCTTCCTTCAAGGCCTTGAGGCATTTTAGCTTATCACCTGCAACACTGTTAGTATTCATAGCATATAGATTATATGATCTAAGAGCAGTGAGTATGCAATCACCAGATTTCTCATCTTGCACCACACATTTCTCCTTGTCAAATACAGATTTATAACCTTTATCAAATAACTGAGAGATACTAAGCAAATTATACTTAAGTCCATCTACCAGATAAACATCAGATATAGAATTTGTAGAACCATTACCAATACTACCAATACCAATGATATTGAACTTTGCTTTGTCACCAAGTGTGATTGTTCCTCCAGATTTTTCTGTAAGTTCAGTAAAGAGAGACATCTTTCCACTCATATGTCTGGAACATCCACTGTCTAATATCCATTTCTGATCTTTCAAGGCCTTGGTGACATCCTGCAAAAAACAAATCATTGCCTCAACAGGCTATTAGACCAAGTGCAGAACTTTGAGTCATACTCAGAATCAGCCATATTTGGTGGCCTAATTCCTTTTGGAACTCAAATCTGCCTAACCTGACCCTTAAGCTGATAAGGATATGTATTCCTCATAATATGAGGTTCTGATCTTCTGAAGGGACAAGTTAATCTGACATGACCAATTTTTCCACAGTAATGACATTTTGGAGAATGTCTGCTACCAGATTTGACAAAAGTAGTTTGGCCTTTCTTTGGAAAATTTGGATTATAGCCAATCCGCCAATCCCACTTTTATGCATTGATTTCAGACTTCCTCCAAGAATGAGATTCAGATTATGTTCTGAGCCTGTAAACTTAGCTAGGACCTTTTTGGACTCTTGAAGTTTCTCAGTCAAAGTACAAATCTGTTGTTCTAAATTCTCATAATGAGCCTTTAGATCAGCATATCATTCAGTTAAAAGAGTGTTTTGATCAACAACCTCTTTTATCTGTGCCTTCAAGACTTTGAACCTGCTGTCCAAGGCCTTGAAGTCTTTTTTCAGCTTTGTCTTAGAAACTTCAACAGTTTTGTTTGAAAATACTAGGTCCAGGTTTTCTTTTACCTGCTCATGAATCTTAATCTTTAAAGCAGAAATCTCATTTCTATAACTTTCCTCATTCAAAAACATACTTTTGAGAATTTCAGGAAGTACATCAGAGGGACTAGCAAGTAAATTTTTTACCATGTCTTCAATGTGTCTGTCTGATGAACTTTCCTCATTTTGCTTTGCCATGAAGCATAAGTTTGCTTGCTCTTCTTTTGTGTCTGAATCACTTGATGAATCAGAATCACTCCAAGAAGCCATCATGGATTTTTTCCTTCTATTATCACTATCCTTTTTCTGAAAGTTCACGTTCTTCTGCTTTTGTGGACAGTCCCTTACTAAATGATATGCATCACCACACTCAAAACAATTCATTAATTTAGTTTTATGTGACTGTGATGAAGATTTACCTTTGTAATCCTTGCTGCCTGAGGGTCTTGATCTCTCTCTCTGTTGTAATCCCTGTTACCAGAGTTTCTTTTCTTTTTTAGAATCCTGGCCAAGGCCTTGGAGATCAATGCTAAAGCCTCTTCATCATCAGGTTCCTCCTCAGTCTCAAGGCTTTGAGATTTTTCACTGTCTTTTGCCTTAAGATCTAGGTTCCTGATATTTTCACTCAGATCACCTTCCACATCCTTCATACACATTTCATGAGTGAGCATCTTTCCTTGTAGATCATCTAGCTGAAGAAGACTCAAGTCCTGAGCTTCCTCAATGGCTGTTGTCTTTGGCTCCCACTTTGCTTTTGGCAAACTTCTCAGAATCTTTCTGACCTTTTCTTCATTTGAGAACTTCTTTCCCAATGACTCCAGGTTGTTCACCACATCAGTGAATCTTTTGAACATTTTCTTGATGGTCTCATCTGAATTCATCTTGAACAACTCATATTGCCTCAGAAGTATGTTGATTTTTGTCCGCTTAACCTGGCTGGTTCCTTCATATGTCACCACCAGTTTATCCCACACTTCTTTGGCACTCTTGCAGTTTGACACTCTGTTGAACTCATCTGCATTTAAAGCACAATATAGCAAATTCATAGCTTTGTAATTTTTTGATACCTTTTCCAGTTCAGTAACTGAGAGATTTTCCTCAGACTTGACAGTTCTGACTCCATCAATTGTAGTGTAGTACTCATGAGGACCATTCTGAACTATTGACCATAGTTCCATGTCTTGATCTATGATGAACATCTTCATTAATGCCTTCCAATGTATGAAATTGTCACCACAGAACAATGGAGGTCTGTTTGCTGCCTTTCCTTGTGAGAATCCACCATCTCCTACATTACTCATAGTCACCAGATTGTTAGATCTAAAAACAGTGACACAAGCTCTGATACCAATTGAAAGTGTGTAATGTAGACTAAATACAGGACCTAAATACTCTAGAAGGGGGGGGGGTTGAATAGAGTATGGAAACTTTTTGCAAAACTTAAAGTTTAACAGGAAAGTTTTGTGTGAAACTCAAATCTCAAGGCCTTGAGATTTTGTAAACTGTCTGAAACTCACTAAGGCAAAATTGTAAGCTTCAAGGCCTTGAGCTGTGAACAATTCTAAACAGCTTTTAAACCCTAGTTTGATTTGAGTTGTGTGCAGCAGATAATAATCAAACAGAAAAGTAAAGAACACAAAGCAATTTACAGAGTTCAGTCCCAATGGACCTAATCTCTGCCTGAGGGATCTAATCCCACCAGGATTGGGCAAACACTTCTTATTACTCACACAGAAACAGCCCTAGATCTTCAAGCCTAAGTGATTTCCCTTACACCTATACAGCTTGTGGTTCCAAACCTATCTAGTTCCAGCTACTAACTGTTGAGCTAACAAGAACCTCTTGTTGTTCACTTGAACAACCAACCACTAGGTTAAGTGAGGTTTAAGATAATATAGAGATACACAGATGGAAGTACAGATGAAGAACACAATATGAAGATAAGCTGTTGAAGCCTGGAAGTGTTCTTCTGGAAAACTGGATTGATTTGATCTTCAGAAGTCTGGAATGAAGCTTGAATGATTGTGTGTTTGAATGAATGATCTCCCACGAATTTTTCACACCTCTCAGAGTATTCTGCAAGCCCCTCTTTTCTTCAAAATTCAAACCAGTCTCTTTTATCCACAGCTGCAACTGATTGAGAGATTTTAGGATCTCAGTTCCTACAAATCCTCCTTCTGTTTTCAACTTAAATTCAAACAGCTTCAAGTGGATATCCGTTGGAGTTTGTTGAGATTTCTCCTGCACGTTTAACAACCCTGCAACAGCATGGAAACACTGCAACAACAAAATCCAGACAACTAACAGTACTAAGACTGTTTGGTTATACAGTTTCTGATAAAACTGTTTAATAAATTTAGAACAATAACCTGCATATCCTCTAGAACAAATACATCATGAAAAACAAGGTTAAGATACTTAGAAGTGAGTAAATAATCACAATACTAAGAGTCATAACCTGCAAGCAAGAATCAATTAAGTTCTGTAAAAACTGTCAGCAGCTCAAGGCACATCTCAAGGCCTTGGAGCTCTGAACCTGCTTCACAAAATTTCAAAGTTAAGCCCAGATAACTTTGATTCTTCCTGTTCTGACCATCTGCAATTATGTTATGTATAAAAATAGTACAAACCAAAAGTATATACCATAAACCACTGACTTGTATAAACAGATATCCAATTCTGCAACACAAAAATGTCAGAACACATAGCACGATAAGATAACTCAAGGCTTTGAAGTTCAGTCAATCTCAAGGCCTTGAGATAACTGAAATGCCCTTGCAGCTAATGTCTTAGCCTTTTGTCTTTCATCAATCAAAACAATTACCAGTCAAAGCACATTCAGGGATCTTAACTCAACATTTAAAAATTCTAAAACTGTTTGTATGAATTGAAAATTTGCAGAAGGGGTCGCAATGTTCTCCCAGGGCAATGTACCATGACACAAACATGCCTCGCTCAGATTGAGTGAGATCTCTTCCTGTGGTGCATGATTAAAGTTTGGATACTCACTTGCCAGAAAAAATGCAGACTTCAGGTACCTGTGGTGTAATTTTGCCTGGAAAAAAGAGTGTTCATTTTTGTTTAGAATAAAAATTCAAAATCTTCATACAAGAAGTTATATTACTGCAAAAAGAAGATATTATCACTATCGAGCCTCTAACTCATAATGGAATGCTTCTTCTTGGGCCCTCTGCAGACTTGGTTGAGAGGCCTAGTTCTATGCCATCTGCTGGCAGCTACACCTAGCCCAAAGAGTTTCATTCCTGTGCTGAACCCTATTTCAGGCCCATTGGACCATAACTGATTAGGCCATCTTTTTTTGAGCACACTAGACCATCTTTTTTTGAGCACACTAGACCATCTTTTTTGGTCATATAATCGTTTCCGTGAAGCCAATCGTGCAGCCGATCATTTAGCGGAATTAGGCCACCAGCAGTGTCTTCCTTTTGTTTTGCTACATGAAGTGCCAACTTCAATTGCCTCCATCCTTTTTATGATCTGCATTTAGCGGAATTAGGCCACCAGCACTGTTATGTCTCGGTTGGTGTCATCTCGATCTCCAGTTTAGTTGGCATTCCCTGTTTTATGCACTAGTACCAGTTTGTGTTCGTGGTAAGTTTGAACGCTGTTGTTGTAGTGTCGTTGGCTAGACTGGTTTTTCCCGTACTTTGCTGTAATTATGTTTGGGTTGTAATATAAGTGTGGTTGTTGTGCAAAAAATAAATAAAAAGAAAAAAGAAACCGGTTGCCGTGTCGCGCTCTATCCCAAAACTCGCACAATTTTGTAGTTGGATAGATTTTTAAAGATGATTTATTAATATTTTTAACTGTTTAAATATTTTTTTGTCAATAAAAATGCAACGAATTAAGGTATGGAATAACTTGGGTTCGAGCCTGATGCACCACTACCCTACAACCCTTGCTTAATGGTGACATCTAAGTGCGAATCCACTATAGTCCTCAATCAACTTTCGGAAACTGTATTTTTATCATTATTTTCTAAAGTTATAATTTATCATTCCTAATAATTGCACTATTGTCTCTTTAAATTTTATAAATTTTTATTTTACCCCTATTTAGTTTCGTTTTTCTAATTTAACCCACTGTAGAGAAACATATCTACATTGATAGCATACTTGCGATCACATGCTTTTGTAACACTGCCGAGGGCTTCAAGTTTCCAAAAGCAGGTCATCACATTGTCTGAAGTGCCAATGCTGAAAGCTATTGCAAGTTTCAATTTTGTTTGACTTCTAGTAACAAATGCCAAGTGGTCTGATTGAGCCAATGTTTTGTGTATTATCCACAAACTAGTTTAATGATTCATTAACTATCGCGACATATTTGAACAGGTGTTACAAAACGCAATTGATATATTGTTTTGTCTCGTCATACTCGCAATTATAATGAGCATATTTGAATGCGTTAAATGTGAGAGGAACTAATTAGTCAACAATATGAAACTTTTAAGTTAAAATTCACAAAATACTGTCTTCCAATTCAGTACTAATCACGATCTCAAATAACCGGAGCTCCCATTTCAAGAATAGGACTCCGAACCTCAAAATGGGAGCTCTGATTTCGTAAAACCGTGACTTTTCGCGAAGAGAATTCTGACCGCTCTAATTCTGTCACCAAGAAACATACGTTCGAAACCCTGTTAATGGGAAAATAGGATTCCGAATTTAACCAAATTTGTCAATAATAGTGCACATTATCAAAGTCATATATGAACATCTTCTAAAAAAATGTCGTATAATGAACTGGTTCTCATGATTTACCACCACCTTTTATTTATCAACTACCACTACTGTGCGATGATCCAAAAAGACCACACTTTCATACCTCTAAATTTGACTGGACATGATCATCTTCTAGCTCCTATCACCCACTCTGATCGCGACACGTGTACTAAGTTTGACCAAATCTCCCAAGCGCCACCATAATCTATACTCCACCGGATCACCGAATCAATGAACTACTAGTAGCTGCCACTAATTTTAACAACCACCTCCCACAGCCGTTCGATCTCGCCGTAGACGTCGTCCGTCGGAAGGCGGTGCCGACAACATGGACACGTGTTCCGCTTCTTAAGCCACGGCAACACACAAATCCAATGGAACAAATGATGACATGGCAATTGACACATGTCTCTCCCTTCTCTCATCTCTTCTTTGCAGATGACACACTCTCCTCTTTCGTGGGGTCCATTGATTACCGCGGAAGGTAGCGCCACCACGGCCGCTACCGACGCCGCCACCTCCCTCCCCTCTTTCCCTCCACCGCCTTCACCGCCGCTGACCATAGCACGGACAAATCTCCGACACATGGCGATAGTCTCTATGTATTGGATCAAAACGGTGGCGTTTGACGTGGAAACGGAAGAGAGTGTCAACAAGGTGTCGGACACGTATTTGGAGAGGAGGACACGCCATTGACTAGGAGATGTCTCGAGGGCATCGGGGTGGTAGTGCCGGAGTTCGCATAGGAGGAGGAGGATAAGGACGGAGTCGAGGTCCCGGAGTTTGGAGGTGGAGGCGGGTGGCGGCACGGTGGCGGCAGTGGTGGTGGATGGTGGGGGTTGAAGAAAGTGAGTGAGGAAGGTGAGGGTGGACTTGAGGTGGCGGGCAATGAGGAGGGTCTTTTCGGGGAGGGAGAGGGAGTGGAGGTGGTGGAGGGTGAGGGAGAAGAGGATTGGGGAGGAGAGGACGGCGGAGATACGGCGGCGATGGTGGTGGTGGAAGAGTGTGGAAATAGAGTTCGTAAGATCTGAGAGTTGGGGTGGGGTTAGGGTGGAGAGTGATGTTAATAGTATGGTTTGGGTGGAGGAGTCTTCTTCCATAATGGGATCATGTGCTTAGATTACTTTTGAGGACTTCTCATTAGTCATGGCTTTAAAGTGATTTTGGTCCACAAGTACTTGAGCATCCAATTTCTTCTTATCCCCATTTTGTCCTTTCTTATTTCATTTTCTCATATTTTTTTCTCTTATATTCTTTTTTGTGTGTATTTTCGAGACAGACATCGATTAATCTGTACAAAGCGTAGAGATCACTGAAGTGGTCTCGGAGACGGCACTAAAGGAGACGTGTCTCGATTAGCAAGTGCAACGAGAATAGAAAGGCAGAGGACGTTGCTTAATCAAGGGTGTAAAGACAGCGGTGACAATTGCGCTGAGCATGACACTGCACTTAGAGGCTTCACAATTCCGTCTCTTTCTATGTCTCTCTCTCTCTCCTCCACGACTTTCTCTCTCACAATGTCTCTCTCTATCACTAAAGGAAACCATGCGCCTTGCTGTAAGATCTATGACAATTGTGTAATATTAAGAAGTTAACATGTGAGGTTTCGGAAGCAAATGGCCTTAGAGAACTTATTAGGCTTTTAAGAGAAAGTTTTAACTTTTTTATTGACACGTTCTTTTAAATTTTTTGGTTCAACGTATAACAAGAGAAAACCTTTGTAATTTGGCTGTAATGAAATTAGCTATAGATTAGTTTTCCCTTTTCCAATTAGCCTTCTATTAACGTGTACAATGTCAATAATAAACAATTTTTATTCTAGAATACTATCACTTCATCAAAATATCAATATAGAAGTTGGCAAGCCATGATAAAGTGCTGGGGTTATTGTTGTCATTTTGATCACCACGTAAAAGAAGGTCAAGGTCTACCTAAATGGTTACATGGGGGGAGCACAAATGTATGTGAGAATGTGTTGAATTATTGCATGGGGATGGCAATATTGGAGTAGAATTGAAGAAAATGAGTGTATTGGGCTATTGGGAATGTTGGATTTTTGTCTACAACTTTGTGTCCAGTTGAAGCATGTTTGAGATTTTTTCTTCCTCTTCTTTCTTTTGCATGATCTCTTGCTAGTGAGTATATTATTTAATAAGTGCAAAAAGAACAAAACAAAATCATCAAGGAAGAAAAAAAACCCATTTGGCCCATCCTTGTACACACACTCTCTCAATAATGCTTTAGGGTTTGCTACTTTGCCACCAAATTTTGTTTGCACCTTCTTAGGGCTTTTGCCAAGAAAGTAGAGAGATTGATTGGGATCGGGATCTCCCATGTGTGATTGTACATTTCAAAGGGCCTAGTTGTGGGGCAATATGTTAGATAAACCTTACCCATGGCTTCATATAGAGTTGTTTGATCATTGGTTTGAGATAGCAAAGTAGTTGATATGATAACCATCAAGATCTAGAGTCATCTGCAAGTATATTGTTACATGTTTTTAACGGATTCACAATTTCATATCTGAACTCAAAATTCATATTTTTAATATATTTTAGATCAATGAATAAGTTGATTTGACGACACTAAAATAAGAATCTAAATAATAATAAATTACTGACTTACATAGTCGCAGTTTCTTATTTATGGCTTGAAAACAATCCTGTAAATTGCTTCTTTTTCTTTTTGGTAATCCTATAAATTGTTGTGAGAACAAGAACATTATGGGAGCTTAATGGAATGTTCACACTTTGAACAGTATGGAATGTAACTAAAGGTACCACTCCGTCCCAGCTCTTTCTACCCAAACTGACTTTTGCCACTATTCACTTGGTCACTTTGACCTGTTGATTTGAATAGCAAATCGATTCAACTTTTCGATAATTTTTTGATGGTATTGTAGAGTAAAAGTGTTTCTATAATACGGTGAAAAAATTATCAAAAAATCGTATTATTTTGCTATCAAAATCACCCGGTCAAAGCGACCCAGATACGAGTCAAAAAGTCAGAATGGGTAGAAAGAGCTGGGACAGAGTGGTATATAATAACATCACTATATATTATTACTAAAGGAGGCCTAATTGTGCTTTGAAGGATCCAAAGTAGAGACAGTAATCATGACATTGAGTGGATTTTTTCAACAGAACCTTTAGAAATATCATTAAGGAGGCTGAGAGCCAACAAATACAATCAAACCTCTGCATCAACAACAAGAGCCAATCTGGCATTACAATGAGCTGAGGAGTTAAACTCTCTAGCAACAAAAAAGAAAGAAGATGAAGAAAAATAAGATGTTAATCTCAAACAATCCTGAATAATGACAGCAATAGCAACAGGAGGATACTCAGAGCCATGAACAATATGGTGCACCACTGCCTTACAATCAGATAAAATACTGATGTCTTTGAAGTTCATAGATTTTGCAATGAGAAGTGCTTTCCTGACAGCTTCAGCCTCCAGAACAAGGGGATTGAACTTCTCCTTATAAATTCTTGTATGCACATCCATAATAACATCATTGTCCTCTTTGATCACAACTGCTATACTCCCAATTTTTCTTTTCACATCAGTTGCAGCATCTGTGGACAATTTAACTCCTCTATAAAGCCTGCCTTGGGGAGAAGAAATATCAAATTGCAGAGTAGGAGCAGGAGCGATTTGCTCTGCATATTCATAATATTTTGAGATGGCTCTTGCCATCACATGATTAGCTTTCCACCTTATGTTCTTAAACAAAACAATCATTTCTTGCTAACAAGATTTCCCAGCAAATAGCAACAAAAATGCCCAAGACATTCATTTTATCAGCACCTTTCTTAGCTTCATAATAAACCATATCCCATCATTCCAATAAAGAGATGTTCACGGGCAGATTAGACACAAACCTGAGAGGAGATAGCTTCCAAATTTGTGCCACAAGGACACAATTTTTCAGAATATGGACATCAGTTTCCACCTCTTCTCCACACAAGGAACATATAGGATCAAAATTGCAACCTTTTAGATTCAAAGCAGCAGCACAAGGAAGACAAGAGCTCAGAACCCTCCACCAAAAAATTCTCACTTTGGGAGGAATTTTAAGATTCCAGATGGTATCCCAGTGCTGCAAACTGTTGGAACTAGAAGCAAGATCCTTGTCTTGAGAGAATCTTTCTTGGCTCCTTATCAGTTTATAACATGATCTTACACTGAAAGCTCCATTATTTGAGAAATGCCAAACTCTCTTATCCACACACTGTGAAGATCCAACAGGCAGAGAAAGAACTAGAGCTGATTCTTCCTCATTGAGCAAACCTTTAACCAAATTCAGATTCCAGCTTCTTTTGTCATGATCAATCAGCTCTGACACAAACTGGACAGAGCAATTAGGGATTCTTCTTGATTCAACACAAAAATTATCAGCTCTAGGCAACCATGGATCTCCCCAAATTTTAATGCAAGATCCATTGCCTACACTCCACCTCCATCCTCTGCTAATAACTTTTCTCCCTTCTATAATACCTCTCCAGGTCCAAGAAAACCCATTGGGAACAAAATAATTCCAGAAATCACTATAAGGAAAAAAAATTCCTTTAAAGACTCTGGCAAAAAGAGAAGAAGAGTCATTGACAAGCCTCCAAGCCTGCTTAGCAAGCAAGGATAAGTTGAAACAATGAATGTCTTTGAATCCCAAGCCTCCTTCAGCCTTGTCATCACACAACTTACTCCAACTTCTCCAATGTATTTTTGCATATTTTGAATCTTTGCAACCCCACCAGAAATTGGCCATAAGATAATTTAATTCTTTGCAAAGGCCTAAAAGTAGAAGAAAAACAGACATAGCATAAGTAGGCAAAGAAAATAGAATGGATCTTAGAAGAACCTCTCTTCCACCAGAGCTGAGAAAGGACTCCTTCCACCCTTTCAGCCTGCTTTCAATTATGTCTTTTAAAAACTTCAAATTTTGACTCTTAGACCTTCCAAGAAAGAAGGAAGACCCAAATAAGAACTGTCTTTGAAGTCCTTAGTGATGTCAAGAAAGTGCTGGATAAATCCCTTCAATAAGGAACTAGTATTTGGGCTGAACATAACTTCAGATTTGTCTCTATTGATTGCTTGACCTGAAGCTGCCTCATATAGCTTTAGCACCACATTAATGGCACAACAATCAGCAAGTGTAGATTTACAAAAGAGAATAGAATCATCTGCAAAAAGCAGATGACTCACAGAGGGGGAGGATCTAGCAATCTTAATTCCAGAAAACCATTTCTTCTGCTCAAAATGTTTTAAAGTGGCTAATAAACCTTCTGCACACAAGACAAAAAGAAGAGGGGACAATGGGTCACCTTGTCTAAGGCCCCTTGTAGGAGAGATCAACTCACTAAAATTGCCATTCACCATAATCTTGAAGCTAACAGTCTTGACACATTCCATGATCCAAGTACCCATTTATCATGAAAGCCCATTCTCTTTAAGACCCCCTCTAGATAAATCCACCTCACCCTGTCAAAGGCCTTAAACATATCCAGTTTAAGATCCATCCATCCATCAGCACCCTTTCTCTTATTCTTGAGCCAATGAATAATTTCTTGTGCAATTAAAATATTGTCACTAATCAATCTGTTATGCACAAAGCCACTTTGATTTTCAGAGATGAGCTTCTCCATCAGAAGGGCTAATCTGTTGACCAAAGTCTTGGAGAGTATTTTATAAAGAGTAGAACAAAGACTGATTGACCTATAATCTTTCACACAAGTGGGATTACTAACTTTGGGGAGTAGAGAAATATGTGTGATATTAACACACCTAAGCAGTTTTCCATTTTTGTGGAAGTCCTGAATAGCCTTGCATATATCACTCCCAATAATTCCCCAATGTGCTTGAAAAAATCTTGCTGTAAATCCATCAAAGCCCGGGGCTTTCTCATGAGCTAAATCAAAGCAGGCCTTTTTAATCTCAACATCTGAGAAAGGAGAGATAAGAAATTGATTCAGCTCTCTAGTAACCCTTCTTTTGATGTTGCCAATAACAGGTCATGTGTCACCAGAGGAATTGTTAGAAAATAACTCTGAATAAAAGAATTGGAATTCTCTTATAATGTCTTCCTCTTTATCAAGCCACTGCCCTTCATGAGAGAAAACTCATGTGATAGCATTCTTCTTTCTTCTGCTATTCACTATTGCATGGAAATAAGAGAAATTCTTGTCCCCAGCAGCCAGCCAAGTTTGTCTAGATATTTCTCTCCATAGCTTCTCTTCTTAACTCCATAATGCTTCAAGTTTGGACTCTGTAATGTGGAGCTCATCAATGTCTGCATCAACACCCATGTCTTGAGCTCAGAAGCTTTGAGCTCCAAATCTCTAATGTTAGAAAGCAGTCCTCTGTCAATTGTCTTGCTCCATTCTCTAATTCTCTGTCTGCATTCCTTGAGCTTAGTCTTGATTTGATACATTGGAGTGCCTATGATAGAAGAATTCCAACAATTTGTAACCACTTCTTTAAGACCCTCACATTTGATCCATCTAGAATCAAAACAAAAGGGCTTGTGTTTGAAGGGGGTTGGTGGAGGCTGAATATCCAGAAGAAGAGCTCTATGATCAGAAGCAGAACAGGCAAAATGTTTGACTTTTGCCTTGGGAAAGGTACTGACCCAATCATAAGAAGCTAAAGCCCTTTCAATCCTTTCTTCAATGCCAAACTGCCCACCTCTTTTGTTCCACCAAGTGAATGGATAGCCTTCAAAGCCCAAATCAATCAAATCATTCATGCTTAGAAACCTTTGAAGAAGCATACAAGATTGAACAGTTCTAGGATTTCCACCTCTTTTTTCACTTGGATCAATCAAATCATTAAAGTCCCCCCCCCCCCAAATAAGAAGCTTAGAGCTGCAATTAGATATATATGATGATAAAGAGTGAAGCTGATCTTCTCTTGCACCATCATTGGTTCTTAAATAAACGAAGATAACTTGAAACTCATTGTTGTTAAAATCAATACTGACATGAATGAAATAGGAGGAGTATTTGAGAATTCTTACAGAAGCAGAACTAGACCATACGACTCCCAAACCTCCTGAGATTCCGTTCGCATCAACCCAGAAATTGCAGCTTAGATTTCGTCTGAAATATTTTCTTGCCATGAAGGTGCTGTTATGCTTGGTTTCACTAAGGAAGACCACACTTGGAGCAAGAAGATTGGTCATCTTCTTGAACTGCTCTTTTGTCAGGGTTCTACCAGCACCCTGACAATTCCAGACTAAGAGTTTCATGGTTGAGGGTGGGGCCAGTTAGGGCTGGTCGCCTCCACCCTATTGAGAATATCACAACTATCATCATGCTTCTTCCTTTTCCCATATGTTGAATCAATTCCTCCTTGCTCAATCTCCATGTCAATCGCTTCATCCTTCCTTTTCTGGCCATTAATCTTGCTCTTCGAGTTCGCAGAATCATGGCTCTCCCTCCCTCTCCGCCTTGCTAGTCTTTTCCACTTTCTCACCCCATATCTCAGATCACTACTTGCTTCCTCTTTGCTGCTTCTTATCTTCCTCTTCTATCTGACCTTGAATTTTCGATGATTCTGAAGAATACTCATCTCCCAAAAGAGGATTAGGGTTTATTTCAACCGAAGTGGATACAAATGGGGTATGGGCTTTTTCTTCAAGTAACTTAACACATTCAAGTCCTGAAGATGGATCGGGCTGTACTTCCGGGCCCGTACCGGCAATAGAGTTCAGCCCAGCATCAGAATGAGCATGTAATGGGCCTTCAGAAGATGAGCCCAATTCTTTAGCCGGTCCATTGACTTTCTCACCAGAGAGTAATCCCAAAGAAAATTGCTGCAACTTAACTCTTCCCGCCTCAATTTCCTTATCCACTATCTTGGAAATAGATCTCTTAGTAATTTCATCCAGCACGCTGTCTCGAGAATTGCTCGTCTCTTCGACTTCTTTCTGATTTTTCCTTTCCCCATGCATAAAATCTTCTAAGTTTGAACTTTTCCCGCCTGAGTCAGAGAGATGTAGCGTCGCCAGAGAGTCGAAATTCTCCGTTGCCGGAGATGACAAGCTATGTTGTTTATCATTCACCAAGATTTTGGCTGGAGGTGAAGAACTTGAATACCACAGAACCTCAGGTGGTGAAGCCCTGATTTCTTTTCCAAAACGATAATCTCTTTTAACGCCTGCTGCAGCTTCTTGCTTCTTCCTCTCACAATGAAACTCATCATGGCCAATTCTTCCACAATATTCACAATACAGAGGAAGCTTTTCGTATTTGAACTTGACAACAAAATCTTCTTTAACTGTCACCTTAACCTTGGAAGCCTTCTTGAGTGGCTTTGTTACGTCAACAATAACTTTAACTCTCGCGAATCTTCCTTCTGGAAAAGCTCTCTTCGGAATCTTAACTTCCAACAATTCACCAATTTGGACTCCAACGCTTCTAATGACTTCCTCCGAAAAATGAATGGGGGGGGGGGATTTCCCAAAGCTGTATCCAGAACGGAGATGAAGAGAGAACAATTTCTTCAATATGAACATCAGGAATCCATTTAGTGAGAAGAACCAGCTGGTTGTTAAAAGTCCAGGGAGCTCCTTTAAGAACTCGTTCAAGCATTTCACCATTCTTGAAAGAGAAACTGAACAATCCCTTCTTGATTTCTTCAACTGAAAATCATTCCGGCCTTCCCCAAATTGAAAACATAGTGTTTTGTAGCCCGGTAAGATTGACTGCCTTGTGCGTTAAGATCTTCCCAATGAGACTATTTTCGCACTCAGCTATTCTTTCTGAGATGATGCCTTCATCAAGAACCAAATTGAGCTCAGCATCCTCCTCATCAGAGAGATCAACTTGGTTAAGACGACTAACTAATTCGAGCTCTCCACTACTCGGAGACTCAATATCCTCGCGGGACATTATGCTGCTGATGTTGTTTAAAGAGGTCAAGAGAAGATTACGGAAGAGGAAATTATGGAAGAGAGGTATGAAGATTAGAGAGGACTGAGAAAAGAACTCTTGGAAACAAGAGACAAAAGCATGCACACAACACAACTCTTTCTCTCTCTAGAAACTAGAGAGAACTCATCAACATTGAGTGGATTGACCCATTTTTATTGCGAGTTGCAAATAAACTTGCCAAAATTCCACAAAATATAAATAGTTTCTTGAATTTTCTCATATGCTATGTATCTTAAATGTGAACTTCGTTTTAAGAGAATACCTTCATCTTCATCCCTTTTAGCACTCATCTTCATTAGTGACTTATTGATTTGTTTCGATGGATGCTAATTTTTGTAACTTGCACTTGTGAATTCAAACCTTCAACATATCAATTAACAAATTGCGCGCAGTATCGGTTGTTTCACTATTCTGCAAGTCTGTTGATACAAATTGTTTACATCAGCACTTTCAACTAGATTCTTCAATGCACTGCAACAACTTTATATCTCATAACGTCATTTCTAATGACAAGATTTCGGTTACTCTGCTCATAACTACTCACACAAACTAATCTATGCTAATTCTTTAAATTTTAATGGCTGAGATTGTCTTATTATAAAGTGTTTGATTCCTAGGATATAGTAAGAATAAGCTATGTAACATGTCATATTTTGAGGATACACTAATCCACATAGTATATAGATTGTCTAACGAAATTTCAGGGAGTATCATGTGTAATAATGTAACAAGGGTAAAATACACTTTCACCCCTCAGATTTGACACAAAGACACTTACACAACTTGTAGTTTGGGAAATGACACTTTCACCTCTTTAGTGTGCCTACCTTCAGGACATTTATACGGACAACATGCACTTTCACCCCTCTAGTTTGACTTAAGGACACTTTCACCCCTCGCAGATTAGAAAGGGACATGTTCACTCCTTCAAGATACATAAACTCTTTCTGTTAGCGTGTCGTTAGTATTTGAGTTAGTATCTATTGTTATAAAAAAAAATTGGGATGATTTGCTTCTATACCATGCAATATACAGGGGTTACTTAGGGGTATAATAGAATTATTGCTTTGAGAAACAAATTTGTCTCCTAAACTATTTTCAGTGACGGACTCCACAGCCAGACAAGCAGCCTCACAATCAGGGGTTCAATTTACTTGAAGATTGGCTCAATGAAAGGAGTGAAAGTGTCCTTCAATCAAACTAAAAGGGTGAAAGTGTCCTTCAATCAAACTAAAGGGGGTGAAAGTTCCTTTTTTTTAGTTTCCCAACCGGTTCCCGCGCTTTGCCCCGTAATCCGGTCCGACCCGGGTTGCATGCCTGGGTATGGCAGGTGAGTCTCCGAGTGAGAATTTTCTGCATACACAAGGACTCGAACCCGAAACCTGCTTAAGCGGAACCAAGTTGCTTACCACTTTGATCTGAAGGGTATTTTTGTTTTTTCACACCTCCGTTAGTTGTCATTAGTCACTGTTGACTGATAAGGGTGGTTTTTGTATATCCCCGAACAGTGGGGGGGGTTTCGTATATAACCCATCTAACAAGGGTGCAAATTGTCTTTTACCCTAACTAAAACTTAGTTCGCTCAACAAAAAGCAATTTTAAGGGGGGTTTCAATTTGGCGCGGTGGTCACTTGGAAGGGGTTTGATTGCAGAGAGACATGAAACGGAACTTGAGAATGCACCGCCGGAGATGAAGAAGCGATAACTTCCAGGTGCGTGGTGTTTCTTTCTCAGTCAATTATTTTTCCGATTTCATGTACTGCAATCTATCCGAAACGTTTTAAAGATTTCAAATTGTGTGCTTAGTTCGTCTAGGGTTTCGCAATTCGTGTTCGTTGTTCTCCATTTTGATGTGAGGAATCAATCATTGATCACCCTAAGAGGCGAAAAGAACATAAAGCGATGAAATTAGGAACTTCCTCTCTGTATTCAGTTTTGGAACTTTGAATTGGGGGTTTGTATATATTTATTTGAGTGAATCCCTCATTTTTCTCACTTTCTACACTTGCTTGGTAGAAAAAAAAGAGATAAGCAATCTGGAAGTGGGGAATTGAAGTTTAAGTGTGGTCTCTGGCTATTATTTCGTATTTGCCATCGATCTTGTCCTTTTTGTCGTCGGTGAATAACCAAATTATGTGAGTGTAATGAATGGATGTCCCAGTTTGTGCCATAATAGTTGTGGTGTTGAAGTCATTTTTGGTCTAGGTAACTTAAATTACTACTAGCTTCTAAATAGTCCCTTCTTTGTTTTCTGTAACAGATTACAAGCTTACTCAATACGATTAACTGATTAAAAGGCTCCAAGAGTAGAAGATTTTAGACAACTTTAGCTTAATGGTGTCATATTTTTGTTCGTGAGGGTGTTTGGCTCATCTTCTCTCTTATAAGAGTCTTGCTTTTCAAAGTCTAACACAAGATACTAGTATTCTTATTGAAGTGTCGCCTTATTTATCTGTTCAATGACCAGACTAACTACGAGTAACCAGTGGAGAACCCTGTCCTCGTAAATGTAAATCTATTTTTCTGAAGGCAGTCTTGCCTCGTCAACTTTTTCGATATGTCATGTATTATTTCAATATCGATCATTATTCTGATGTCATAAAAGGTTGTGTAATCCACACAACATCTCTAGTAGGAGCATCAGTTTGCTTGAATTCATGGAGGGTTCCCATCTTTTTACGAGCTTACCCGTTTCTCCTTAGGTTAAGTTTTTCTCCCCTCAATTAACTTTTTCCCTTTGGCCAATTGCTGCAACTTTTCATCGACTCTGATAGCTGGAATAGAATAACAAATTAAGCCAATAACTCTACTCTGCAATGCTCTCTCCATCCTGTGATAGAATCTTGGCAGGAACCTTTGTTTCATAAATTTTAGGCCTATAACCTCAATATACTCTCTTGTGTCGGCGATTAGTTATCTTAACATGCTTTTGGGAATGACCACCAAATCGCCAATGACAATGGTATTCCTGTATGCTGACATCGGACTAAACCTCCTGTATATGATTTTTAAATTAATGTGGATTTGAGGAGAATGGGGTGTCAATTTAATTCGTGTAATGGCCTAATCTGTGCTTACTTTCCAGGCTTTGGAACTTGCCTCTGAATGTGTTGTGAATGTGTCCACAGTCCGACTGGACTGAGCATGGTTGCTCCTGTGTTTACCCCAGAGCTCTCAGTGGGTAATCAGTCTCTTTGTTTGTTGGTCAAACAGAAAGCTCCTCATCCTCATATATGCGGATGGGATCAAAGGAAAATCACCTATCTATGGTCTGGATATAGGCAAATGAACCCTTCTTCTGTTAACCTTATTAGTCAAAACATAGGAAGAAGATGAAGATGAAGGAATATTGTGAATATGGAAGAACAGGTGATGATGAACCACCAACATAGAAACAGCTCCAACATCACATTACAGCCATTGTCATTGCCACCATGAAGAGAAAACCAGCAAAACCCAACAACAAAGTTGGATCCCATTCCACAGATAAAACAAGTATAATCAATAAAAGTCCAGAAAAAACTAAGTTGGAACAGAAACAAATTGAGTCCTACAAGGGAATCCAACATTCCTTCAAATCGTAAACACCAGTCAAATCAAACTTAGACCCCCAATTCAGCTTCCCTTTATAATTTTTCCCGGCATGAGGAATGTGTATGTGAAATAATGTCTAAATCACATTGCTCATGTCTGGTAACCAGGAAACAGTAATCATTCTAATATCCAGAAGTTGTATATCTTGGGAATCATGGAAATAACATTTACAATTTGTTGACATTGTCCAAGTTTTACGATAATATAATGAACTATAGCTGCTTCAATTTTATGTCTTCACCATGTGATGCTCTTCAACCTTACACCCAACTCCACCACCCTCTCTCTGTAGGATTGAGTGATCTCGGTTGTATGTCAACTCGACTCTAAATTTCTTATAGAACAGGGATTGGGAGGAAAAACCTGAGATTTTCGCTGATTATGGCTAAAATCACAAGAAATGCAAGAATGTTGACGGGTTGCAGTAAAGATGAAGAGAGATATAGGGTCTTTGATTTGATTATATGGAAACATCTTATGTTGTTATCAAGATTTAGTTAAGAAAGGACCACAAGTCTAAAATAGCAAGACATGAACTGGAATGACTCCCTTTGTACCAGAGCCTCAGTGTAATGGAATCACCTCTGCACATGGCAAGTGCACCAATCCTTTTGCTCCAACAATGCCGTCACTTATATAATGGGATTTTCTCCAAATTTCTCATGAGATCTACCTTTACTAGCAAAATTCGAAGTCCTGTTATTATCAAATTTACCGAACTAAATCCGGCTATATTTACCAGATGTTTAATATTTGAATAATACCATAATTCTTTATTTCAGACTTATATTCTTCAATCTTGTATGTATTCTAGTCATAGTTTTGGATTTTAACCATTCCGACTTTTCTTGAATAGAACTCTTTATCTTTTCTACTTAGCAAAAGTAAACTATCAATCATATGACTTCTTGTCTAAGTTATCCGATCTGGTTTTAAACATTTGGTACTTATTTGACTGAATTTCTGCTCCACCCCCGTTGAGCAGCTTGCAGTTCAACCCAAACTTTACAGAAAATTGCCTCTACAATATCCTGGAATGTTTAGGTGTTTAGCATGGATAAATGCGGACAACAACTAAAGCTATGCAAGCTTCTGTTAGAACATGGTATCTGTACAAGAGTATTTTAAACCCTCTTTTAAGTAGATGACTCTTTCCATGTCCATATCGTCTGGTAGAAAGTCTGCTTGTGGTACAGTCGGGTGATCCAGGACATTTACTTATTGTTTCTCTTATCTTTCGCTGTTAATTATTTCTAGGGAAAGAGCTGTGCCGGTAACATCGCTGCAAATGGGCCTTGTTTACCAGGATGAAAATAGTAGAGGCTTTTCATGTAGTATTCCCTGTCAAAAAACTTTTCTGCTACTTAATGACTTAATTTTGAGTAGTTAATTCTATTACTATGACTCTAAGACTAGTTTATTTTGAGTTTTTGTTAATTTTCAATCGTGTGTTATTAAACTAATCACAAATAAAAGCTTGGGGATATATTTGAATGACGTTTCAGATTCCTGACTTTAATCAGTTGATTTTTTTTCTTCTCAAAACTTGGTCAAACTAGTCCCCTTGCATAATATACTGAACAAAAAAATACCTGACTGCCATATGCTGGTTAGCTCATAGAAAATTACCAGTTGTAACATGCTCCTAGTCTCGACTCTCTATGGAACATGCATGAAAACACATTCGTGCATTTATAAATTTTCTGGTAGTGTTCTGCTGAACTCTGACCCTTAATTCAAGTATGCGTGGGTGTTCTTTTTTTCCTGAACCAGGGTTTGTTTTTCCCAGTTTTGAAGTTTCGGGAATTCATGTTCTAACTTATGTATGGTACTTGTTAGCAAGTTATTTCAGTTATGATATGTATAGGTTTCCTTTAATTTGGCATGTATATGTCATGTTATTGAGCCGATGGAGGATCCGTCGGCGAAGTCTACTTTAGTACAGTAGCTTGAGACTAGGCTGGCATGTAGAGATCCTTCGTTTAGTTTGATCTCCACGTGATGTGTATGTGTTACCGCTAGAGCTTTGGAACATGACATGCCAAAGTGTCAATCTCACCTGACACTTCTGTTGATTCGCCTATCATATAATGATACTTGAGCTTTATACAGACTTGAGTACTCATCACTTCAAATTAGCTTTGAAATTAGCCAATCCTATTGCCTATAGATTTATCAATTCATTTCTCTTGCAGATACTTTTTGACTCCTTCCTGCAAGCTTATTGAACTGAAAAAACATTTGAGATGGAGAAACCATGCGAGAACGCTGGAACAGGAGTTTTCCAGTTACCCGGAGAACCTGCTATTTTCATTAACGGCGTACCTCCAATGCCTCCTTCTGACAATACCCTAGTTTCATGTGAGATTCTACGCGAAACTGATAAACGGGGGGCACAAGGTTTTGGTGAGTGGTTGGTGGGAAGGGAAGTTAGAAAGCTATTTGGAGAGCAATCCTATAGCGGGAAAGTGACTGAGTTTGACAAAAGAACTGGCTGGTATAGGGTGGTGTATGAAGATGGTGATTTTGAAGATCTTGAGTGGCATGAATTGGCAGATATATTATTACCTCTAGATATTACAGTGCCATTGAGGACATTGGCGATGAAGGTGGCGCGGATGAAGCAGAAGCCTAATGGTGGGTCCCGGAAGGCGGTGAGTACGAGCGGAGCCAGACGCGGAAGACCGAGGAAAGATAGAGCTGCGGAAAGTGGGGCCGTTGAAGCGGAAGTGATGGAAGGAGGAGATAGTGAAGTGAAATGTGCAACAAATGGTGTTGTAACGGAATGAACTTGAGCAGTTAGAATTGAAGAAATTGTAGCGACTTAAAGGGCTGAATAGAGTTTAGCAGTTGAAATTGAGGAAATTGTAGGATTATCACAGTCTCCATCATTCTTTTATTATTTGGCTATTTTTTCGTCTGGAACATGGGACCTGTGTTTGGTTGCTATGTGTCTTTGCAGCCGTTAACAACAATGTTTGTGTTGATGAACACTGATTGACTTTCTCTTGGATGACAACTTTGTGAAAGATGATTTTTCATGAACATGTTAACTTACATTGATGAAATATCCATGTGAATCATTCATGAAACATTGCTTGATTATCCTCAATAGTGGGGCTCTTCTCCTTTGAAATAATTAAACTTTCGATTCAATACCATTTTGGTTTCATGTGCTGAGATTCAGCAGTGTAGAGACAAAGTTGCATATTTTCAGCCTTGGCTTTTCCTTTGTTTATTAGGATGGCTGTGATACTGTAGATGCAGGATCAGATTCATTACATTTACAATACAAACTGATCAAACACTTCCCAACAATGAGAAACCCGGTTGTAATCGCCAAGCATTCACATGAACTGGAAACCCAATTGTAATTGCCAGGCCACGGGTATGAATTCAAACGATGAAAAGGTCATTGTTTCCTCAGCCTGAATCAGTGTGACCCCAGACCCACTTCCACAATCTCAACGCTAGCGGACACACTTTTTCCTAAACCAAATTGTGGATGTTATCAACAAATGTGGTTTAGAACTTGGTATAATAATCATATTAAACTAACAATACAAGAACAACATTATTCGGTCAGCTGGACCACATTCATCTCAACAGAAAACTGCGAATACACGATGTCTGCTTCAATTATTTTGGTTGCTACTCGGAGTATGGAAACAGCAAAAACGGGACACAAATGGGGAAAGTATAACCAACTTGAATGACTAATCAATCACTTGGGACTAAAAATTAAGCGCATTGTAGAACTTATGCTTTCTAGTTCAGCAGAACCTACAACTGAGAGGAAAAGATGTTAATGGAGAACTTGCACGGAAACTTGATTGTTGCGACAGAAGCCCCCGTTCTTGGTAATAAAGGCGTGCTGTGCGAGTGTCCTCGAGGGGAAGTGCACAACTGCACATTTAATGGGTTCCGGGGCAGCCGCCCTGCAAAAAAAGAAAAGAAAAAGAAATCAACAAATCAAAACATGAACAACCCAATGAGAAATCATGGTGGCAGGAACAAAAAGAAATGAAAATTGTGTAACAGTTCCTTTCAGTTGTTACCTCAAAAATATCTGTGTTTGGGACGAGTTGTAGGTGCAACCAGAAAGGAACGCCTCTATGTCATCTTCTGTGGCAATGCGAGGCATTCCTTGCAGCAACACCTAAGAAATAACAGTCGCTAAATTTAGGTAACTAGTCGAAGCAAATAATGTCGTATAGATTACAGAAGTTCTTATTCCGGCAGCAGATAAATTCAGTTGCTGAAACATACTCTCAGAACTGAATGTTACCCAGATAAGAAAACATGGACCCTCTACTTTTAACCAGGCAATCAAAGGTAGGTATAAAATGAGGGGAATCAATATTCAATTTCAGTCAGATCACAAAGAATACATTCAAATTCAAGCTAACAATATCACTATCTTTGCCAAAGCATCTGCTCATACACCTGTGGAACAGAATATTTGTTTACTAAGCATCGTTTTATCTCCCTAAATCCTGAATTACTCTGGCAGAAATAAAATTCCATCAGAACAGTCGCGTCATGAGGGATACGATGTCGGACAGTTAAGACGTTTCTGCCAGTAAATCACTTTCAAGCTGGCTGCTAATTGGTCCCAGCCCATCAAAGTACAGGTTCAGCTTGAAACTACATTTCACTTGAGCTCTTCTAGGTCACCATCGTGTGTTGCTCTAGTTCTTTGTTTTATCTAGCATAGGACACTACACTTACAGTAATAACCTCGCACTCAATGATATTCAAACATGAACCCTGCATAGTAACTTGGAAGTAAGATCTCCACTGAACTTATTCAGACTTGATGGAAACATATAAAAACAAGCAACGAGATAAATATATGTGGGACTTTGGAAGGAAGCATCATCATCTAGTGTAACAATAAAAAACTAAAAAGAACGGGTGCTATCAGTTCATAAAAGGTATTTCATCACGTCTAAATTACATGGTTTGCTTTCTGGGCTAAAGGTCATCCCAGTACATATAATTGAATTGCTGTCACTACGGATGGAATCGGGCAGGTGTAGGACTCCCCACACTCAGAAAATACCGTAACTGCATTTATACCCAAACCTGTAACATACCCGTTCGGTTTCCCATTAGACCAGAATTTTTCGGAAGAAAAGTTGGCCGGAACATAAACAGGGGAAGCATTTGATTACAGATTCAACATTTCACAACTGAATTGAACGAAATCCATCAGTTCTAATATCAAACCCACCATATTCCTTCAGAGACACAGATTAATCTAAGCTTGAGATTATCCATGGATGAAGTAGATTCTGAAGATGCCATACAAGAAAAAAAAATGATGTGCAGAGGGAAGAAAACAAGGAAGAAACTGAGTTGATTGGAGAAGAGACACAACCAAATCAATATAATACATTTGAGAAAGGGGGAGAGAGATTACATATCAAAGTTTCTTCACGAACTCAGAAGAAGAAGACGAACAAAAACATGAAGGGAACGAGAGGGAAACAGAGATGCAGGATATTCGTTTAGAGTGAGAAGAGATTTTCCCAAGAAATTTTGCGCTAGACCCGCTTAAATTTAAATACCCCTGGGATCCCATTCTAAAACCCAGACCAAACCTGCTTTCTTAACAAACCAAACTATACCATTTCGGGTGGGAACCGAGAAATAGTACCTAACTGCCTAGTTGTCACTTTATCAGGATAGCATGCCACATCGACATAATAGCTCTTAACATAGATATTCAGTTAGTCACAAAAAAGGTACACCCTCAAATGAGATAAATATATTAGTTATGCACCAAAAGAAAGGCAGAATTTCGGGCTGCTACTAGATAAGATCCTTAAATCCACAATGTGGACATGTTAGGGAAATGTATGGTAACAATAAAGATTGATGATGACATACATTTTCACTTATGTTCAAAGTTAGAGCAATTAGTTCAAGAACAATAAGTCGAACTACAAATTCGATTAGTACAAGCAAAATGCAACTCACAGCTTTTCCGTCATAAGATGGACCAAGATTCCACTGGGAGTCCGCAACCTGATATCATGAAAAAAAGAAAATTACTAGCGAATGAAACTTGCAGAGCAAATAGATGACAAAGAAAATTGCATTACCATCTCCAACCTATACAAGTTGCCTTTCCTATTAAGTTCCCTAATGGCAACATCAAAGTCTCGCCGAGAAGGAAATTGTATCACCCTGCTCGAAAAAACCATAAACATGTGAGCAGTTTATCATACAAAATACATGCACTCAAGTGTGTGTGTGTGTGCGTTGCTGATCGAGAAACATTTACATTCCCACTGGTACATAGCCTCTGTTGTAACCGACTTTAATATCATCTGGACTCAGTCTACATCCTCCTAGCAAATTGACAATGTCACTCTTTTCCGTGTGCTTTGTGATGCCAAACAATTTCCCATAAACCAAACCTGAAATATAACATCGCAAGGACAAGTGCCAGTTAAAATGTGACTAAAATTCTCAAAAAGAAATGTGAATAAATAATTTTTTTATACTGAACAGTTCCTAAACACATCATCTTCTTCACGATGAATCACGGCAAGCTTCTTGTTGATTTTTTTCTGAGAGCATTGTTAGTTTGTGACTGTTGTCTAAGAAAATGGCTTTAGAACCTTAGTTAGAACATCTCCAATGCAGATCTCAATTCTAATGCTAAATTTAGCATGTGAACAGAAAATTTAGGCACATATAGCATTTCATTCTCCAATGCTAGGAAGCATGGACACTCCAAAACAGGGTCGTATTTGTGTCTAGCACTTGGGACACTCGTACGACACTCCAAAATACGTTTCAAACACTCCGGCTGCTGGCGTGTCCGGGTATTTAGGGCCAGTTTGGGAATGCTGTGGGGTTTTAAAAAGCGGTTGTGCCGGTGAGAAAACTACTGTAGAAATCCACCTAAAAAGTTTTTGGTAAATTTCATATATAACCTGTTCTGGAAAATCACTTTTTGTATTTTGTGTTTGGTAACTATTGCTTTAGAATGGTTGTAAGTGTCGAAATGACAAACTATTGCTTTAGAATGGTTGTAAGTGTCGAAATGACAAACTATTACTTTAGAATGGTTGCAAGTGTCGAAAAATGACAATATTAGATATTATAGAATTTTATTGCAATTAGATATGTCTTTTTTAAATTTATTATTATGACATGGACAAAAAAGTGTATTGATAAAATTATCAAAAAGCAGGTCCCGAAAAGCAACAACCCCACCTCTGCTTCTCAAAAGTTGCAGCGGGAAAGCAGTTGCTGTCCAGAAAGAAGATAAATCAAAATTTACCAAACACATCAACAATTGCTTTTGACATAAAAAATACTAGCATTCTAGAAAGCAAAAGCATTACCAAACGGGCTCTTAGAGAATTTTATTAGGCTGAACACTTGGGGAACACTTTAGGGACACTTAATGAGAGACGATAGTCGCCCCTTAGTATTAGACTTTCACATGGGTTGCTTTATGAAAATGTCAACTTTTAAATTGGTTAAAATATTAATTAAGCTAAAGTAGATATAATATATATGATTAATTGAGAGCTCAATATATGAAAATGTTGCCATTTTAAACGAAAAAGTTCAAGTGAGGTTTTAAACTCTCACATGTGACAGCTTCAAGGGTTTTCCCAAGCAAAAATCGTCAAACTTGAACCCACATAACCTACTCTTTCTCTTCTAGTTATTAATTTATCATACTTCATAGATGCTTTTTCATGATATTTAAGCTATAAATATGAAAGAAGTTAGAACCAAAATTATATCATATATATTTGTATAAAAGTTCTACTATATGTAAACAGATAATAATAATGTTTGCGTATCCCATGTCTGTTCCCGTATCTTATCCGACCCCATATCCGTATCGGTCCTTCTTAGCTCCAATGTATACATAGAATCACGTGAAATGCTATTTCAAATTATATAACCAACTTTACACTTCTCAACCACCAATTTCACACCACCATCAACCACCATATTAATAAATCTCTTTACATTGTAACTACGAAACTTGTTGATACTTCTATGGCTTACACCCCAACAAGATTTAAGAGTAACCGGGGACCAAGCAGTATCAACAGGGGAAGAAAAATATTTTTCCCAAATTCTATCCCAAAATCACGGCAAGTTTGATGAAATGAACTATTGGTCATCCCATCATTGAACTCCAAATCGTAGTAGTCCTAACGTATCAGCAACCAAACACCAATTTGTACACCCATCACCAATCTTACTCCTAGTATTCATTATCCCATCACTCATAGTCCCAACATTGGTCATCCCATCATTACGAACCCATAAAACAAACAAGTCCTTAAAGGTTGAATTCTAGGGATTCCAACTTTAAAACAACTGGCAACGAGGGGAGGATCTTATAAGTAGTAGTTATTTTCTATGTTGCACGGGTTATTCTGGGAGGTTGGGCACCTGCACGGGTGATTCTGGGTGCTTCGTGGGTGCTTTGTGGATAAGGGAGGGTCATTTTGAAGGTTTTAATTAAGAGCTCCTCTAAAATCAACTACAATTTAACCAAAAACACTTGCATCTATGTGAACATTTATAATCCTTAGATTACTCGTCTCTTTAGAGCTACGAACAACGACAGAAGAGATAATGTTGTTGATATAGTCACTTTGTATCTCTGAATCTCTATATGAATATCTGTTTGACTATAATTTGGATTACCGTTATGGTTGTTTTAATATCAGTAAAATGGTATCACAAACCCGCTAAAAAATGGTATCACAAATAATATAAAATAAAAATGAAGTAGCCGCACAAATAATATAAAATAAAAATGAAGTAGCCGCACCCGCACCCTTAATTTTTGGGAATTTGCCGCACCCGCACCCAGTTCCCGCACTCGTGCTACATAGGTTATTTTTCTTAGTGGGGGTTCCCACACTCCTCATCACGTGTGGAGTAAACGTGGATTTTCACTCCGGTGGCAGTGAGTATGGGAGTGGTTTGGCCATTCACTTGATATGAGTCGCTGCTATGATACTATTTTAAATCCATGGGTTCCACCACAAAACCAATGGGGGAATTAGGGGAGTAGTCCCATTATCCTATAGTGGTAGTTATCTTTCTTAGTTGCCTGATGTAGGACTTCTTAATACTTGGTGACCTAAAAGGAAGTAGACCTTCCGCAAGGCAATGCCACAGAGGACAAATGGAATATTTCCTTCATATGGTCTTGTTCATCCTTAAATTTATCACTCCTCAATTACCAATTGTTGTCAAGTAAATACAATGGACTGGACTAGTTGCATAGGTAGTTTGCAACCACTGAGGCAGTGACCAGGCCAATTTCGGTGACTTGAGGTTATTCTTTAGAATCTAGAGTAGAGGACCCGGATTCAAATAACGGGGCACATCGTAACGCATCGGGCGATACGGAATGGTATCAGTAGGCACCGAAACTGGTTCACCCGATACGGTACGTGTGAACCCGATTCACAAGAATAACGTCCGATACGGACCATTTCGCTCGGATAATGGGCGATACGGTACGTTTTTCGGACGATACACCCCGGTATTCGGGCGATACGTTCCGATACCCTCGATTTTCGGGCGGTACCGTTGATTAACATTCACGCGTTTGGTTCCCGATTTCTGTTACGGTTTGTCCGATACGGGCCGAAACCGTTATCCGCAACTGAAACCGATACACCGTAATTTAAATCCTTGGAATCACGGACTTCCTTTTTGCTGGAACAAGCACCAGGGTGACCGTATCATACTGCAGACTGTTTGAGGGCTGCCAGTTATGAAGTGCAACGTTTCATAGTTTGTTGCTTGACTAGCAACATGAGCGGAGATTGCTTCCGGAATCGCCTATTCCGTGGTCACTAGTATCACATTCATGAGCTAAAAACTTAGCTCGTATCTCGAGAGATTCCCTATTTGAGTTTAAACCCTAAACCTTAGCAACTCAATTCAGCTAACCATGTTCTGAAATCGACAAGCTAGATCTCCCTACGTTTTACTCACAAGCTGAATCTATATTGCATCATCCATCCATATAATGTTTAAACTATTCTAGAATGCCCAATAAAAAAAGATGAAATGCACCATTCGTCATACAAAAACCCTAAACCCTAAAAAACAACAAATTTCTACAGATAACAGTAAAATCCAGTGACAAAGAAGGCATTATGAGAGGGATAAAAATCGGAGAACCTGTGTTTAGGGGAGGACGAACAGCATCTGAAGAGACGCCGACCTGAGAGGTCTGGTTGGGCGGTTCAGATTCAGTCGAGAACTGCCTCGGCGAGTTGCGAAGAAGCGACGGTAGAGATTGGTTCTGTTGAGTGAATTGCATGAGGTGGCGGCATTTAGCGGCGGTTCTGAAGAGGCTCATCGTCGACGGCCGGGAGGGTTTGTTCGGAGTTTCAGCTGTGTGGGGAGGTCTGACGATGATGCTGCTAGGCCGAGGACTCACTCGTATGCAGGGCTGGCTATCGGCCCAGTGGCCCGACCAACTCAGTCCAGGAATTTGCGGGCTTAAGGTTAACAAATTATAGCCCATTTTGGGATTGAATTTGAGCCCGACCAATATATGGGTTGGGCTTGGGCTATGTCACTTCGGTCCAAACCCATTCGTCTGAACTGTCTATTGCAGATGGGTGCTATCTCGAGCGGTAAAGCATTTAAAAGTCTTTGTATGAGGTCTTGAAATCGAATAGAGTAGATTACAAACAGGTAAATCTGTGTACTCTGTAAATTACACGTTAAATATGTTAAATACTAGTTCTGTTTCTTCTGAGTTGTCTTACTTTGACTTTTTAACCCGTAACTGGGTCACTTTGACTCGGTGATTTAGATAGCAAAACGATATAACTTTTTGAACTGTTTTTCATTTTATTATAGAGTAAAGTTTACGCTACAAGACCTTGCAAAAATTATCAAATTCTTGTATCGTTTTGCTAATCAAATTATCGGGTCAAAGTGACCACGTGAATAGTGACAAGAAGTGAAGTAAGTTGATACAGAAGAAACAGAGGTAGTACATGTTATAAACTTCTCAAAAAGAAAATGCATGTTATAAAAGATAATGATCTAAAATGGCCCAATATTGTGAGTGATATTTATTCGTAAAATAATATTAGATGTCTCATATTTCTAATAGTTATTTTTTAATTAAATTAAATTAATATTTTGGGTTGTAGGTTGGGTTAGATTGAGTTTAGATTTTTTTAGAATGTTACGGGCTTGAGCTTGAGTCTTAGCCCGATCGACGGGTTGGGTTGGACTTTGATTCACCCTTTCGACATGCGGATTAGTTCAACCCGGCCCACGGCCAGACCTACTCGTATATGGCTTGATGAAGCAGCATGTTACGGCGTGGTTTTAGGAACTGGAACCTATGTTAATGACCTAAATGTTTAGGTTAATTACAATTGGTAGCCCTACTGGCTACTTTCTCAAAACACCCACGAACTAAATGTAACATTTCACCCAATTTTATCGCCTTGTCCCATCTGTGTCCTCATTATTTACCGTCAAAGTAGTTTTATTTTTATTTTTATTATTTTTTTTTTTGAGAAACTGTCAGATTAGTGTTGTGTTTACCTAGGAATAAATATTTTTTTTTGAACAGGAATAAATATTTTGATGCAGTAGAATAATTTTTAAATCAATTTATTATAGATTAGTGTAATCATGTGTTTTTTTAAGGACCGATGTGCTTTTATATAGTCACTCTTAATCATATAAGAGCGTAAGTAAACATAACATTACTAGAATACTAGATATTGATAATTGATATTAGATAATGGGGTCTTTTTGTCTTTTATTCAAAGTTTGGGTTATATGCTTTTCTGTAATTTAGGTGAACTAGAGGGGTGAGAATGTTATTTTTTTGTTCTTGGTTATATAGGGCATTGTGTAAGACAGTTGAAGGAGTCTCTTCATTTTCGGTGAATTGATCCAGAAATCTTTCCCTCCATTTCTTTGTTCTCTTATCTACATAATTTTGATATGGTATCAGAGCGGCGAGATCTCGATTAAAACTAGCTTGCCGTCGTTATTTTCCTCTCAAATTGAATCAGCGATAAGCTGAATCGTTCTCTTCTTCACACATCGATGGCGCTTTCAGACGATTCAACCGTTGTATCTCAAAGCCAGAGATCGATCAATATTGGACCGTCGTCGCCGTACTTTCTCAGCCATTCCGAGTCGCCAGGTGTTGTACTGGTCTCACAATTACTCACAGGTGAGAACTACAATACCTGGAGTAGATCTATACTTGTAGCGCTTAAAGCTAAAAATAAATTAGGTTTTGTTAATGGAACCTTATTGGAGTCTGAAATTGGAGATCCACTGCATGAATATTGGACAAGATGTGATAATATGGTGATCTCCTGGTTATTAAATTCAGTTTCCAAGGAAATTTCAGCAAGTATTGTGTATCATGAGACTGCAATTGCTGTTTGGAATGATCTCAAAGCTAGGTATTCACAAGTGAATTTACCTAGGGTTTTTCAATTGTCCATTGCTATTGCAGAGCTTCGACAGAATGATATGAGTGTTACATCCTACTTTACAAAGTTGAAATCTCTTTGGGATGAGCTCTCTAATTACAAATCAATACCTAGTTTCACTTGTGGAGTTTTGAGAGATTGTACTTGTCAAATTGTGTCTGGAATTTTGAAGAGTTATGAACAGGATTGTATTTTGAAATTTCTCATGGTTAAATGAGAATTATATTCCAGTGAGGGATCAAATTCTTCTTACAGAACCCTTGCCTAGTCTGCTAGCTGTATTTTCTAAGGTGATTCAACAAGTAAGGCAATCTGAAATCACTGGTCATCATTCCTCATCAACTCATAACATGGCCATGATGACTCATCTACCTCATATCTCTATGCCTAATGCTGCTAATCAAGTTTATAGCAATGCAGCTGGAAATTTTCAGAAATATGCAGTTAAAGGTAGACCACAATGTACTTATTGTGGATGGCCAGGGCACACTAAGGAAAAGTGTTATAAGCTTCATGGCTATCCCCCTGGTTTCAAGTTCAAGAAGGTGTCAGGACAAGTCAATCCTTCAACTATGCAGAACAATGGATCCAATTCAAGGGTTAATAATGTTGTTGGGGATTGTGCACCAGCTTCTGGTAATGTACAAGATAAAGTGTCACTCACACAACATGAATATGCACAGCTGGTGAAATTGTTAGGAGACAGAAATGGGAGTGTTACAGTTGGTCAATCCAGTACCAGGAATGTTTTCTCTGGAATGGAAGCTCCTTCTCCTATCTCTCTTTCAGCACCTGATTCACCATTTCACAACTCCTTTTCATGTATCAGTTTGGCTTATAAGGCTAGTGGAGTGAATAATTTTGCATTTGCTTCTGTCTTATCTCAACATACTAAAGATTCATGTTATTGGATTTTGGATAGTGGAGCCACTGATCACATGTGTTCCTCTTTATCTCTTTTTGATTCTTACATTCCTACACAAGACACATTTGTCCACTTACCCACAGGTGTGTCTCTGCCTGTAACACACAATGGACATGTCAAGTTGAATTCCTCACTATCTATGTCAGATGTTCTATGTGTTCCCACTTTTCAATTCAACTTGATTTCTATTTCTAAGTTTATTTACACAACCAATTGTTCCTTTCTGTGTTCTCCTAATGGTTGTCTTATACAAGATTCTTCTAGTGGACATGTTTTGGGAGAAGGCATTTTTAGTAATGGTTTGTACCTGTTCCAGTCAAAATTGCATTCTTCTTTTGTGACAGCTGCTGTCATTAGTCCTACTATGTGGCATCATAGACTAGGACACTTCTCTTCTTCAAAATTATCTCTTATTTTTCCACATTTCACTAAAAGTTCTACATCCACTTTATCACCATGTGATGTGTGTCATTACTCCAAACAGGAGAAACTTCCTTTTCTAGTTTCTACTTCAGTTTCTCCTTGTTTATTTCATCTTATACACTGTGACACCTGGGGTCCTTATAGGGTAATGTCACATGGAGGCTATAAATACTTTCTTACTATTGTGGATGATTTTAGCAGAACTACTTGGATTTTTCTTATGAGATCCAAAATCTGAGGTTGCACATGTTATTCCAGCTTTCTATAATCTCATTCAAACTCAGTTTGGAGTTGGTATTAAAACGATTAGAAGTGATAATGCACCTGAATATGACTTACATGAGTTTTATGCTTCTCATGGCATTATTCACCGACACTCATGTGTTGAAACTCCACAACAAAATTCTGTGGTGGAGAGAAAACACCGACACTTACTAAATGTTGCTAGATCTCTCAAATTTCAGTCTAGCATTCCTTTGACTCTTTGGGGAGAGTGTCTACTCACTTCAGCTTACTTGATCAATAGAACTCCTTCTACAATACTTCAAAATAAGAGTCCTTATGAACTCTTATATAAGAAACCACCTACTTATGATCATCTCAAGGTGTTTGGGTGTCTTTGTTAAGCTTCCACTCTCTTACAAGGCAGAAACAAGTTTTCTCCTAGAGCTTCAAAATGTGTCTTTCTGGGTTACCCATTTGGGATTAAAGGTTACAAGTTATATGATTTGGCCACACATAGCATCATTATTAGCAGAAATGTGATATTCTATGAGACTGTCTTTCCTTTTTCTTCTCAATCAGTGCCTGTTTCCATGCCTTCTTTACATGTCTCTGTGTCTGATTGTGATGATGTTTCTCCTCCTTCACCTGCTTCTATTTCTGTATCATCTCCATCTGTTTGCAATAATGATATTTCTGCAGTTGCAAATGAGAATGATGATATTATTGTTGATCCTGTTTCCGACACTCATGCATCTGTTAGACACTCCACTAGACCTAGAAAAATGCCATCTTATTTGCAGGACTATCAGCTTTCTTGCAAGCAGAGTCATCATGTTTCTAGTACTTCTCATGACCTTGGAGATTATTTGACTTATGAGAACTTGTCTTCTAAACATAGAGCATTTCTTAGTGCTACTTTTTCAGTACAAGAGCCTCACTCTTATTCAGAAGCAGTCAACTCTTCAGAATGGCAAGCTGCTATGCATCAAGAGTTAACTGCACTTGATGAGAATCACACATGGGATTTTGTATCTTTACCTCCAGGACATCAACCTATAGGTTGCAAATGGGTATATAAGATCAAACATCACTCAGATGGATCTATTGAGAGATATAAGGCCAGGTTGGTAGCTAAAGGCTACACACAAACAGAGGGACTTGATTATTTTGATACTTTCTCCCCTGTGGCCAAATTAGCTACTGTCAAATGTGTCTTAGCTGCTGCTGCTGTTCATGACTGGCATTTACTACAGCTGGACATCAATAATGCTTTTCTTAATGGTGATTTGCATGAAGATGTCTTCATGATTGTGCCTCATGGTGTTACTCCCCCTTCTCCTAATGTTGTGTGCAAATTGAATAATTCTCTTTATGGACTTAAGCATGCTAGCAGGCAGTGGTTTGAAAAATTTTCATCTACTTTGGTTTCTCTGAGTTTCACACAATCCAAGGCAGATTACACTTTGTTTACTTATCAGCAGAAGGATCAATTTGCACTTCTCTTAGTCTATGTTGATGACATTGTTCTAGGAGGTCCTAATCTAGAGCTCTTACATCTCTTGAAAGATCAGCTTACTCTTCATTTTCAGCTCAAGGACTTGGGTGATATTCATTTCTTTTTGGGATTTGAGATTTCAGAACAGCTGCTGGTATCACTTTGTGTCAGAGAAAGTTCACTTTGGATATCCTCAATGACACAGGTTTTTTGGGTGCCAAGCCCTCTCTCATTCCTATGGATCCTAACTGCAAGTTAAGTGCTCTTTCTGGGGGAGTTATTAGACACAGAAGTGGTCACTTCTTATAGAAGACTTATTGGCAGATTATTATATCTCTGCAAATTCTAGGCCTGACATACCTATGCAGTACACAGGCTAAGTCAATATGTTGCTGCACCCAGGGTTTCTCATTTGGATGCTGCTCACAAAGTGCTGAGATATTTGAAGACCACTCCTGGTCAGGGTTTGTTTTTTGCTAAAAGCTCTTCTCTTCATCTTAAAGCCTTTGCAGATAGTGATTGGGCTGGTTGTCCAGATACTAGGAGATCTACTACTGATTTCTTGGTTTATCTTGGTGATTCTCTTGTCTCTTGGAAGTCTAAGAAGCAAGATATTGTCTCCAAGAGCTCTGCTGAAGCAGAATATAGGAGCATGGCTTCTACTTCATGTGAGATTTTGTGGATTCAATATATTTTTGGAGATTTGTTGATTTCTTCTTCTGTGGTGCCTACATTGTATTGTGACAGTAAATCTGCACTTCACATAGCCACCAATCCTGTCTTTCATGACAGGACTAAACATATTGAGGTGGATTGCCATCTTCTCAGGGATAAGGTTGTTGCAGGCCAGCTGAAGCTTCTCCATGTTCCATCCAAGCATCAGCTAGCTGATATTCTTACAAAGTCTCTGGCTGCTGCTCCATTTCATTTTATTTTAGTTAAGTTGGGAGTAAACAACATTTACTCTCCAACTTAAGGGGGGCTATTAGATAATGGGGTCTTTTTGTCTTTTTATTCAAAGTTGGGTTATATGCTTTTCTGTAATTTAGGTGAACTAGAGGGGTAAGAATGTTATTTTTCTGTTCTTGGTTATATAGGGCATTGTGTAAAACAGTTGAAGGAGTCTCTTCATTTTCGGTGAATTGATCCAGAAATCTTTCCCTCCATTTCTTTGTTCTCTTCTCTGCATAATTTTGATAATTGACTAACATCTTTCACCATATTCTCAAATTCCTCACACCACTCTCATAGTTCGTAGTGTAAAGTGATGATTAATCCAAACACGAACCACCAATCCCTGCAATAATCCAAGAGCCATCTTTTGAAGAGTCGTAACAATTTGTTGGCTGACCACCATAGTGGTAACCCAATAGTACTGCAGCGCAACATAAACATAAAATGCATAAAAGGAAGTGTGTAACACATGACACAACATGTTAGGGGTGAGCACGGACCGGGTTGGACCGGTTTTGCCGAGTATTCCTACCCGACCAAATATGTACGGGTTGGAGAATGTTCAACCCAAACCTACCCAATGATTTGTGATACCCAAACCAATCGTAGCGTTTCGACTCGGTTCGATTCGGACTGGTTAATCGGGTTGAAAAATCTTTAGAATTTATTTGAAAAAATTCATTTATTTGGTTAATTATCTTTGTAATATTGTTAGTATAAAATTTGAAGTTGGAAACATAAAGTTCTTTTCTATGAAAGAGAAATAACGTGAGAAAAGTCAAGTATTAAAATAGTCTTAACTTGTAAAACTTAATTTCTAAACCATATATCTAAATATTTACAATGTTTACATATAAAATACTAATCGGACCGGTTCGGTTTTAAACGGTATTCCACTTCCAAACCCATGATCGATCGAACTTTATTCGGGTTGACGAATCTATACCCATAATCAATCAATTAGCAATGATCGATGCTAATTTCGGACCAATTTGGTGTGGGGCGGTTCGGGGAGGCGGGTTGAGCCGAGTTTTACTCACCCCTACAACATGTGTAGGAACACATACATACAGAGAACTCATAAATTCTCGTTCTGGAAGGTGCACTAGTATTGGGGTCCACCCAATGTATGGAAATCATAATTTGAAAGAAAAAGTTAAATCTACGTAATAAACTGCTATGAGGAATGAACAATTTTTCAAAATGTGATATGTGAAATAAGTTTATCCTCATCTACCTAATAATCTGTTATAATAAGGCATCCATCAAAATATGACATATGAAATAGCATATTCTCGCTATATCTTAAAAATCAAATACTCCATAATAAGACAATCTTAGTCATTCAAATTTAAGAAATTATCATACTCTTTTTTTAGTCGTGTCCACGGACACGGAATATGCACTAGTAGTATATAATGTCGTGGATTTTAACAGAAAAGTTAAATAAATTATGAAAAAGAACATGTGAGGTGAGTTGCAACTTCCGTAATTTAACTACTAATTGCTCTTATTAAAAAAATAATCTTACACCAAACTCATCCAAAAAAACACACAAATGGATACCATCTAAATGTCACCATGGTGACGTTGGTTAAATATTTACTCATTCTTATTATTATTATATCCAAACAAATAGAGATTGGAATTCCACTTTCACAACTATTCCCTCTTATCTTATCACAAAAGTTGCTATCAGATCCTTGAGTTGTCTGTCACAAGCTGCGTCGTCGCGTCATCATCGCACAAACCTCTTTAACCTTTTCCGTATGCGATCGTACAAGAATTTATTGGTCGGACTTTTTCCCAAATATACTTTACTGGTAATTGACTAGTTTTAAAATTAATTAATAATAATGTATATTTATTAAACAAAAACTAATCAAAATCATTGTTGGAGTACTACTATCATGCCTTCCCACAATAAGAAACTCCACTAGATGTGTCTTCCTCTTTCACCACCACTAGGGGAAGGTCGTTTCTTCTCTCTCTCTCTTCTTATAAAGTTGATAGAGACTAGAGAGATTTCTAAGATTGCTGGGTAAGTGGTTATCAACTTGTGGATCAACCATGGATTATGAGTGGATGATGGAGTTCTTGAAGCAAATGTTGAAGCCAATTCTGGCTTTGGTGGTGGTGGTTATGGCTGTGGTCTTATCCTACTTTCAGAAACTCGGATTGGGAGGCGAAATGGCCTATTCGATTCTTAGAGCTTTCGTTCAGTTATCCATCATCGGATTCGTTCTCGAGTTCATCTTCAAACAGGGCAGCCCTGTTTGGATCATCATGGCCTATCTTTTCATGGTATGTACTCAGTTTGTTTTGCTTAAGGTTTCGGAAATTAATGCAGTATTTATTAAACTCTTGATTGATTGAGCAACATGGGTCTTTGTTGGTTCTCTTGCATTTTTCTTTTGTTTTGTTTGAGGATTCAAAGCCAACAAATTGATTGCCCTCTAGGTAGCCTGAAATGTTTTCAGAAGTGAGGTTGATGATAGGGGTTATTTACGATCGTATATAAGACCGATGTAGTTTAACTCAACCTTTCACACAATTACCGAGAGTTAGTTGAAATAAGACTCTTTCACCTCACCAACACGAGCTTAGATAGAGTCATGGTGCTAACAATTTGAATCGGTAAACATCTGAGTTAGTTGAACTGATAAGACTTTTTCTTTGTACTTTCTATTTGTAATACATTTGCTTTTAAATTTTTTTTAGCTAATATTTTCAGTTTTACCCGAATTTTTACACAGTTGATGAGAGTTCGTTGAACTGATAAGACTTTTTCCCCTCACTAACGTGAGCTCGAAATAGATTCGTGCTTCCAAGCGCCAATGCACTGAATCAATAAATTCTTTTGCAAGCTCTGAGTTGATTGAACTATGAGACACTGTATTTGAACTTTTATTAATATAAATTTGTATCAACAAAATTTTGTAAATTTTCATTTCATAACAGACAGATCTGTGTTTCGTTGGGGCATGTTTGGACCCATCGTCAATGGTTTCAAAAATGCAAGATGCTTTTTGGTTTTTGGCAACTAGTGCTAAAGTTATTCTTGTTTACAGGTTACAGTGGCTGGGTACACTGCAGGACAAAGAGCCAAACAGGTCCCTCATGGGAAATACGTGGCAGGGGCATCAATTCTAGCTGGTACTGCAATCACAATGTTCCTTCTAGTTGTGCTCAATGTCTTCCCTTTCACTCCCCGCTACATTATCCCGGTCGCCGGAATGATGGTCGGGAATTCAATGACGGTCACTGGAGTTACCATGAAGAGACTTCGAGACGACATTAAGATCCAGACCAACTTGGTACGTCCGAATTTATTCTATAAATGAATTCCTTCTGTTGTAACAAAATAAATATCTTTTCTCAAAAAAATAAATAAAGAAATAAATAAATAGATAAATGACGCCACAACTTCCAAGCTCATGTTAGCAAGATTACAATGAATGCATTGAGTTATGATTTTTTAGGGAACCCGACACAGTTGTAGGAGGAATAACATGGCGTGTTATTAAGTCAAACGGTCAGTCTTCCAACCCGTAACAGTAAATATGGGGGTGAATATCAAGTCTAACCTACTACATATAGAAGTCGTATAAGATGAAGACAACAATATATATATATATATAGAGTACACCAAACGATATTAACTATAAAGACTAGAAATCATCAATGATAGCTCCACGGAACTCTAGAAAGTCTAAAAAATGTAGTCATATACTTCATGCATTTGCAATCATATTACTCTATCGAGGAATGTGTTAGGTTGTGACCCTAAAACAGTTAAGCACGGCGCACTAAGATGGTGCAAAAGATAGGCTAAATATTATCGTGAACAGGCCCGTCTTTACCTTAAAGCGAACTTTTACCTTGCCTAGGGCCCCCACTAGGAGAGGGCCTCATAATTTCACAAAATTTGTGGGGTATTTTATTAAAGTAATGTTTTGCTCCTACAGTTATACAACTATGAATACTTCAGTAGTGCTTCCAATTTACTAAAAACATGTTCAAAATAATTTCTTTCCAAAGTAGTTGTTATTATATGAACATCACTCTAGATTGATCACAATATGCCAGTTGCCAATATTTAATTATTGAAATAAATGTAAACAAAAAAACATATATAGAAACGCATATATAGTATATCATACCCTATATATTTGATCAACGATGACACCAAAATTAAGAGATTATTGCTTTTAGAAACTACGACAGTAACATGACTTATTATTTTGACAAACTACTCACGGTTTACTCATTTTTTAATTGTTAATTATGTCAAATAAAAGTTAGAGATCAAACTATATGTATATGTATATATATATATATACATATATATATATATATATATGAGCATTTTATAACTTGATTGAGATTATAATTAATTTAGTATTCATTTACAAGGGCTTTAAGTACAGAAGTCGCCTAGGGCCCCGGAAAAGCTAGGGACAGACCTGATCGTGAACCCCATAAGAACTTGGATCACCGACATATGATCCTCCAAAAAAATATAAGAACCATCTAATATATTGAGCTACTTTTATAACATACTTTTCTCTTTATTTATGATAATAAAATTTAGGAAACATAAACTAATAAGCCCTATAAAATTAAGGGTATTACACGATAACCGGGTATGAAAACCATACATTACGATTTCTTTAGGGTAGTGGCCTCGGGCACGGGTCATCCACTAGTACATACCATATAGAAGAAAAACGAGTTATTGCATGAACTTGTCTATGCGATTTAACAACTTGGTATGTTGTGAAAGTCCCATCCATCTAAAGAGTTTATTTCTAATTGGTTCGTTTTATTTTAGGTGGAGACGGCATTGGCGCTTGGGGCTACACCGCGACAAGCCACACAACAACAGGTGAAAAGGTCTTTGGTTATCGCTCTATCTCCCGTTCTAGACAACGCCAAGACAGTTGGTCTTATATCGCTTCCGGGAGCAATGACTGGCATGATAATGGGAGGAGCTTCACCCATTGAGGCAATTCAACTGCAGATTGTGGTGATGAATATGCTTGTTGGGGCTTCAACACTTAGCAGCATCATGTCAACTTATTTATGCTGGCCAGCCTTCTTCACCAAAGCCTACCAGTTAGAAACCAAAGTCTTTTCTTCAGATTGAGAAAGAAACAAGTTCTAGATTTTGAAAGAGACAATCACACGACAACACGTACCTTCAGGATCTCTATGCTTCGGGTTGTTTAGTCTGACTGTCAGCATGAGATACTGTGTGGAGAAATTTTTCGTATGTGTTTGAAAAGGACTTGCGATATGTCATAGAAAAGGGTCTGGATTTGAATGATAGGTTATTTGATCTGTTGCAATCCATGAAAATAGTTTTTGATAGTATGGTGACACATGTTCTCGCAAGGGCCGGCCTTCCCCTTAGGCAGGTTAGGCAGCCACCTAAGGCCCTGAGCCGGGGAAGGCCCCCGATTACCCAGGATTAATGTGTATTAGCTTATAAATAATAATAGATAATTTCTAAGATAAGTCTAACATCTAAAAAATGTAAAGTAAAGGGAAGTTTTGAAAATAAATGACACGATTGCTGAGAGAGAGAGGGTGTGCATTTTGAGGAGGAAGTTACGATTCTCTCAAAGACAAATGAGGAGAAAAATAAGGAGTGGGAATTAATTATAAAGATTGGGTTAATGGAAAGAGAAAATGAAAGTGATGGGGAGCCTCAAAATCGTGATTAAGAAGTGATTTGTTTTCTAGAACCACTTTGGCCCGAAGGGATCAATTTGGGTGAAAGAATTAACTAATTTTCTGGAGTGATTGTTGATCTTTCCAAACAAAAACTCCGGAAGATTTTGAACTTCAAAAAGTTTGGTTTATTTTCCTGTTTGTGGAAACTTATCTTTTGAGTATGTATGTGTGTGTGTGTGTATATATGTCACACCTTTACATTACATTCTCACATTTTTATAGCAATTGTTTACTTGGAGATTTTCTATTCATCTAATCATTCAAGATTATAATTTAAAAGTTTTAATATTCATTCTTCATTCTTCAAGTCATATGTAACTTGAAGAATTCAATAGATCAAACTAAATTTTACATTCGATTTTGCTTATGTTATTTGCTTTCAAAACTATAGTTAATAAATTTACGGCTGTGCATGTCACAAGAACAATCAAGGGATTTAAATACACTTTTTTAGCTTGGATTTAGATACATTATCAATTGAGAGAGAAATCCTCATAAGATTCGATTTCGTCCATTTAATTAATATATTTAATCTAAAATGAGAGAGAAATCCTCAAAAGTTTCAATTTCGTCAGTTTAATTAATATGTTTTCATTTCAAATAGCAAAAAAATATATATATTTCAAATAAGCAATATTACATCTCTAATTTTATTAGTAGGCCCGAACAGAAGATTTTGCCTAAGGCCTCTAAAATTCTTGAGAAGACCCTGGTTCTCGCTAAGAGTCAGAAGAAAAATAATTATCAAATCAAGCAAAGTTTCACTTATTTTTCTTTTGTATTCTTACCGTAGTTTTCGGGGTTCCATTTTGCAATTTCAATATGAGGGTGATTTGTTATGTATCTAATATATGTTCCTTTCTGCACAATCTTCATATGATGACAACATTAGAATTTTGATGGATTACAAAAAATGTACATGTGGATTAAAAAAGGAAACTATTAAGTGGTAGGAAACAGTATACAGTTGTATTTGTTACAAATTCACAATCTAAAGAAAATGAGACAAACATTCCTTAATATTTTTTCTTCTTAGAGAGTAGTTCATTGACAAAAAAATATTAATTAAATTGGCGAAAAAATGAATTTCTTGATTAATATCTACATCAAGAGCAGTAATTTTTGTTTAGTAGTGTACATACTATAGACAGACGAAATACCAAAACCTCAACTTAGTAAAAAAAAATTAAGAAAAAGACATTGATGGAGTCAAAAAGATAACTTTCAATTCTAAAAGAATACTTATGCAGCGTAATTAGTCTTCTCTCCCACGTCTTTGCCATGCCCCTAATCATATCCCTGTCATTGTCCTTGCCCTTGTAGTGGAGATATAATGCCCCATGTTGCTTGTGTAATCTTTTCTTCCCATCCTCTGTTTGAGGTGGTGGTGTTTGTTGATTCTTCTGCAGTTCTGTTGGTGTTTGTTGGTGCTTTGACGACCGTATTTGTGTTTGTTGGGGGTTAGGGGGTGTTGTTTGTTAGTGTTGTTGTGGAGATGTCAATGATGGTTGTTGGTGGTTTGGTTGTGGTGCTTGTTGAATTTTTGGTTGAGATGGATGTTGTGTTTGTTGGTTCGTTGGTAGAGACGATGATGTTGTTTTTTGGTGGGTTGATGGAGACGGTTTTTGTTGGTGGTTTGGTGGCGATGTTTGTTGTTGGTTTGATGTTGGTGTTTGTTGGTGGTTTGGTTGTGGTGTTTGCTGGTGGTTCGGTGGAGATTTTGTTTGCTGGGTTTTCGGTAGAGATGATGGTGTTGTTTGTTGGTGGTTTGATCGGTTTTGTTGTGGTGCTTCATGGTGGTTTCCTGGAGATTGTGGTGGTGTTTGCTGGTGTTTATTTGGAGATGGTGTTGCTGGTTGGTGGTGGTTTGCTGATTCTGTTTGTTGGTGATTTGTTGAGTTTGGTTGTGGTTTTTGCTGGTGGTTTGGTGTAGATTGTAGTGGTGTTTGCTGGGATTTATTTTGAAATTGTGTTTGGTGGTGGTTTGGTGGAGACTGTGGTGGTGTTTGCTGTTGTTTTTGTGGAGATGGTGTTGATGGTTGATGATGGTTCGGTTGAGATGATGATGATGTTTGTTGGTGGTTTGGTGGAGAAGGTGTTTGCTGGTGGTTTGTTGGAGGTGGTGATGTTGGTAGTTGGTGATTATTTTTTGGTGGTGTTTGTTGTTTTTTGGCTGAAGATGGTGGTGTTTGTTGGTGCTTCGATGGAGAAGGTGATGATGGTTGTTGGTGGGTTGGTTGTGGCGTTTTCTGGTGATTTTGTGGTGGTGATGGTTGTTGTTCTTTTGGTGAAGATGGTTGTGGTGGTTGTTGCTGCTTTGGTGGAGGAGATGCTGGTTGTTGGTGTTTTGACTGCGGTGTCTGTTGTTGATTTGGTTGTGGTGTATGTTGTTGTTGTTGTTTTGGTGGAGATGACGTTGGTGATTGCTGGTGTTGCGGTGGAGATGGTGATGTTGGTTGTTGGTGGTTTGGCTGTGGTGTTTGCTGGTGTTGTGGTGAAGCTTGTGATGGTGGTTGGTGGTGGTTTGGTTGTGGTGTTTGTTGTTGATTTTGTGGTGGCATTTGTTGTTGTTTTGGTGGAGATGGTTCTGGTGTTTGTTGGGGTTTCGCTAGAGATGAAGATGCTTGTTGGTGGTGGTTGGGTTGTGGTGTTTGTTGGTGATTTTGTGAAGGTGTTTGCGGAGTTTTTGGTGGAGATGGTTGTGGTGTTTGCTGGTGTTGTTGGATTTTTGCCGAAGAAGATTGTGGTGTCTGTTGGTGTTGTGGCGAAGATTGTGGTGGTGTTTGTTGTTGCACATTACTATGTTTCTCAAACGGGTTCTCGTTCAAATAGTTACCTGGTGGATCGTATTCACAAACAAATAACAATCCCCGTTGATTGTCACATGTTACATTTCCGCAACCAACTTTCTGTGTATCTCGCCAAACAATCTGAGTGTAATGCCCGCACATACATTTTGAGGTCTCGGGATGACAACTGCAAGCATATTTCTTGTGGTCGTAGTTCTTCTCCTCATCGGTCCAAATCTTTGTCACATGCTCTGGATCATACCCGTCGTATTTAACCCACAACTGATTTTCTCCATACGGGCCATATGAATGATGCTTGTGATTGCAATCATGTTTGCGTTGACGAGCCCAATCCTCGGCGTATTTGGCCAGTTTTTCGTCCCATTGCAATGGAGGCTCGCCCTTTTTGATACGGGCTTGGTTGTGCGCAGCCAGGTAGTGTGGTGCCTCGGGTGGTAAGTTGTTGCCTGATGATTTTGAGGCATTGATGTTGAAGTCGAATTGAAATCCTATATCTAAGTTTGCATTTGTGAAAATGACAAGAATTTGGAGAAAACTAAAAGCGATTAGAGCTCGAAAAATATCAACCCCTTTCATTGTTCTCCAATTATTCTCGGGGTGTCTTATTGAAGTTGTTCTTTTTTCGAAGAACAACTTCAATGGGGGAGAGAGAAAAAGAGAGAGATTATATCTTTTAAAAGTTAAGTATGGTCCTCACAAAGAGTGAATTGACCATATCACCATCTCATCAGTTGTGGCACTGTATATACCGTATCACTTTACATGTTAAGTTTTATCAAATAGAGGGTAGTCATGTAATTACATGTATGGACATGATAATGGACTTTATTTAGTTATAACTGAAACCACTAGCATTGTAAGACAAACCGCAAGTTTGGGATGACCGCGAGTCTAAGTAACATGTCTATTTGACACATTCATTAACTCTTTTTAAGTAGTGTTCGTTAGCCTTTATTACAACATGTATTTGTAACACAAGCTCAGCCTATTACTAATTTAAATTTTAAGATAAGCATATTTAAGGTAAACATTCCTAAAATAGAATTTTGGACACATAAATATATAATCACTGATGTGTGAATTATTGTTTCGAACACCTATAATTTAGAGAATACTGAACATGTTTAATAAGATCCCAATAAATTAAAAATTAATATAATAAAATTAACTAAGTACCGTTTATATCAATTACTTTGTCATACAGAAAGTAAGAAACTCTCATTCATTATGCTCACTAATCATTATTGTAAACGGGTAGGGAATTGGGAGTTCAATCCAAATTTGACGTGTTTAGCGTTATGATTTATCATGTCGACTTGTTTAGATCTAAAGTCTTTACGCTGAACTAAATTAAGATGATCGTGTGGATTTGTAAAATTCAATCTCTAAACCATGTACCTAAATAAAATACGTACATTTACCTATGAAAGTTTAGTCTGACCGATTCGGATTTTAAGGGTTTTCCCAACTGCTAAACATCGATTGATCAAACTTGGATCAAGTTAGCGATTCTAATCGTAACCAACCAAGTAGAATTGAACCGCTTTGGTATGGGGCAGTTCAGGAAGGCAATGAGGGGGGTGGTGGGGGTGGTGAGAAATCTGATCTAGGATTTCATAATTGGACATAAAGTACAGAGGTGAAGTGCAAGGAAGAAGATGAGAATGAATTGATAATGTTCATTCATAGTGAATGTACGGAGATAAATTTTTGTATCTATAATATACTACAACTAATAGTGGTCATTGGATTGGTCATTATCTACGGTTGAGATGATAGAACCGTTAATAATAGCGGAGAAGTCTCTGAAGTAGGTTGGGGCTTCTGTTTTGATCCTCCGGAAGTTTTTGGGCCTTGAGTTGGTAGTGGGCTTTGGCCCAACACTGAGTTGGACTGTTGTGAGCTGAATTTGGGCTATTCTCCTTACACTCCCCCTCAAACTAATGGTGGTGAAAGGACCATCAGTTTGCCTTTAAGGCCGATGAAGTGGCTCGTGGATAGTCCTTTGGTGAAGATGTCGGCCAATTGATCGGAGGTGTTAACAAACAAAACATGTAAGTCACGAGAGAGTACTTTTTCACGAATATAGTGATAGTCAATTTCGATGTGTTTGGTTCGGGCGTGCATAATTGGGTTTGAGGTCATAGCGATGGTGGATAATTTATCACACCAAAGGATGGGTGTTTCTAAAATAGTGAGGCGCGGTCTCTAAATTAAATTTTGAGCCACGCAAGCTCGGCTGCGGTTGAGGCTAAGGCTCTGTATTCGGCCTCCGTGGAGGACCTAGCTACGGTAAGTTGCTTTTTGGCACCCCAGCGTATGGGATTAGGTCTTAGGAATACAATGAACCCGGAAGTGCTACGACGGTTAGTTAAATTCCCGGCCTAATCCGCATTGGAGTAGGTGTTGATGGGCATGTGACCTTTTTGGTAGAGGAGGCCGTGTTGTTTCGTACCTTAGAGATAGAGTAAAATTCGCTTGGCTCCAATAAGATGGGTATCGGTAGGTGTGTGAATAAATTTGCAGAGGTGGTTGACCGCGAAAGATATGTCAGGACGACTAAAAGGGAGGTATTGTAGTGCACCTAAAAGTTGACGACATGGAGTTGGGTCATCAAGTTTCTTACCGTCTAAAGCGTGAAATTTTGTACTTCTTGACAAGGGAGTTGGAGCGGACTTGCAGTGACTCATATGGAAGCGAGTGAGCAAGTCTGAGATGTACTTCGATTGATGGATAAAAATGCATTTGTTGTCCCTATTTATTTCAAGACCCAAAAAATAGGCCAGAGGACCTAGATTAGTCATTGAAAATTCAGAATGCAATTTGTGAACAAGTTGAGGCAAAAAATCATTGTCACTTCCTGTTTAGATTATGTCGTCGACTTAAAGTAGAAAATTGTGCATTTTGGGCCATTATGTCTAATGAAAAGCGAAGAATAAGCATATGAGGCAAGGAAACCATGAGAAAATAAATAACTGGTGAAACGTTCAGACCAAGCCCGTGGGGCTTTTTTGAGTCGATATATGGACTTGTGCAACTTGGAAACATAATTGGGGAAGTTGGGATTTTTAAAACCTTGAGGTTGAGCGATAAAAGCCGTCTCTTTGAGTGTGCCATGTAAAAAAGTATTATGTACATCAAGTTGCTGTAATGGCCAATTAAAATAAGGCAAGTATAGTATGAACGGTGGAATGTTTGACTACCGGACTAAAAGTTTCATCATAGTCATAATAAGAGAAGTAAAGTCAAAGTGATGGGGCTAAAGTGCAAATATGCTGAAGTTGTGGTGCAAATATATAAAGACAAGAAGAGCTGAGGCTATTGTGTGAAACCTTAGGATTAAAATGAAAGAAGCTAGAAACTGCTGAGGCATCAATGTTATCATCTTCCAGAAGATATCATCCAACGGTCACAAATTGTGCCGTTTGGATTATCAGTACTTAATAGCTTTGTAATCGGATTCCATGAATCATCTATGGAATCCGATTACTATTCTCTGTATCTTCTCTTCGTGTTCTTCAACTGTTGATTCATCTTCATCTGCTATACTATAAATCTTCATTTCTTATCATGGTATCAGAGCTTTTGGGTTGTTGAAACCGTGTTTTTTCTGTGTTTTGTTTCCATTATATTACCTCTCCAAATCCACCCTAAATCATGTCAATTACTTCTGTTTCTGCTTCAAACCCTAGAAATCCTCACTATCTTTTACAAAATATCAACAATCTCGTTCCCTTTAAGCTTGATAACAACAACTATGTTATCTAGAAGCACCAGATCTCTGTTATTTTTCGCACTCAATCGGTGTTTGGTTATGTCGACGGGTCACTTCCGGAGTCGCCGCCGCTCCTCACCGCCGCTGACGGCACCACTACCCCAAAGCCGGCGCATGCAAGTTGGGTTGTACAAGATCAGGCCATCCAAGCTCTAATCAACGCCACTCTCTCTCAAGACGCCCTCATCCATGTTATTGGTCAGCCTACTGCTTTTGCTTCTTGGTCCGCTCTGGACCGCAGGTATGCCTTTCTGACTCGTGCGAATATCTTGCAATTGAGGAGCGATCTTCAAACCATCAAGAAAAGTTCTGATTCTATCGATTTATATATGCAAAAATTGAAAACCATTCGTGAAAAATTACTTGATGCTTCTGTAACTGTTTATGATGAAGATATGTTGTTGTTTACACTCTGTGGTCTACCTGCTGAATACAATCCTTTCAAGTCCTCTCTTAATATTTGTTCTACACCTGTCTCCTTTGAAGAACTTCATGTTTTACTTAAAGCTTAAGAAAAAAAAGCATGAAAATCGTTCTAATACTGATGAAATGAATGTGGCTTTTTCCTCCCTGAACACTGGGACCTCCTCCTACTCCTCTTACAATCCGTCTAGAGGCAGAGGAAGGGGTGGTCGTAACCCTAACCAAAACTCTCACAGAGGAGCTTGGGGTGGCTCCTCCAGAGGGGGGTACAGACCACCTAGAGGTCGTTTTGACTCTAAACCTAGATCTGGAAGACATTTCTCTGGTCGTGGTGGTGGTTAGGGATGGCAATGCAGATCGATCCGATGCGAAATTCGAGTGATTCGATCCGAATGGATCAAATCCGAATCCGATCCATTTTAAAATGGATCGGATATGGATATTAAAAATCAAAATCCGATCTGTATCCGGATTCGATCCGAATATATTAGGATATCCGATGGATATCCGACCCGAAAGGATCCGAACACACATAGTTTTACGAAAATACCCTTAGAGTTATAAAAATTCATGTCTTTACCTACATATATATAAACACATTACACAAATCACTACACATTATGTTTTCAGGCCTGAAGAAAATATTCTCCTATGGTTATGGACAATTCTAGTGTTGTTTTCACTAAATTTGTAGACAATTTTAAACATTAATGGTGCCTGAAACCTTTGAATGGCTTGCTTATATTTCTTGGTAGATTTACGTTTGCCATATTGGTAAAATATTTTTAACATTTTTTTACTTTTGTAGGCAGTTTTTTTTTGGTGTGGTGACTCTTTTTATGTATTTTCTGAATTTTTTGCGTATTTTTTAATGAGAAGTAAAAAAATGCTCAAGATCCGAATATGGATCCGAATCAGATCCATTTGTGGAGATTTAGATTGTCGGATCGAATACGGATATTGCAAATTAAATCCGGTCCGAATTCGATCCGAATCCGTTTAGGATCCGATCGGATTTGGATCGAATATGGATCCACTTATTTTGATCGGATTCGGATATGGATATAGGTGGATCCGATCCGAATCCGATCCATTGCCATCCCTAGTGGTGGTAGAGGTGATAACAACAGAGGGAGATCAAGTAAACTGGGTGGTTCCTTTCATTCAAATGGTACACATATTAACTGTCAAATCTGTGGTCAAGGCTACCACTTTGTTGTAGATTGTTGGTTTATGATGGACTATTCTTATCAAGGAAAGCTTCCCTCAAATCAATTGACTGCTTATACTACTGCAAATGGGAATTCCTCCCCAAATCATCCCTCTACTTGTTGGCTTTCTGACAATGGTGCCACCAATCATATGACTACAGACCTTTACAATCTATCTTCTGCTGAGTCCTATACTGGGTCTGATCAAGTTGCTATTGGTAATGGGAACACTCTCCCTATTACTCATTCTGGTAAAGCCTTACTATCCACTGAGACTCATGATTTTCTTCTTTCAAAATACTTTATTAGTACCTTCTTTAGCTACAAACCTTCTTTCTGTGCACAAATTATGTGTTGAACATAACTGCAAATTTTTTTTTGATGCTCATTCATTTCTAATTCAGGATAAGGATATGAGTCAAACTCTTTACAAGGGTCAGAGTAGCAATGGTCTTATCCACTATGGGTGTTTCTCTAAGAAGAGTCAAGTTTCTGCACATTTGGGACACAAAATCTCTTCACCTCTCTGGCATTCTAGATTAGGGCATCTCAGTGATAAAACTTATTTTTCCTGCTATTTCATCTTCATGTACTGAATCTCTCTGCAAACATTTTTTGGAAGGCAAAATGTCTAGGTTGCCTTATAAATTATCCACAACTAAAACTGTCAATCCCTTACAAATGCTTCATACTGATGTGTGGGGTCCTGCCTCATGCAAATCTTTGAATGGTTATAAATTTTATGTTCTATTTATTGATGATTTCTCAAGATTTACCTGGTCATTTGGTATGAGTAACAAGTCTGATGTTGCTGTTTTATTTCCTAAGTTTAAACTTCAAATTGAAAACACTCTTGGTCATACGATTAGTGTTATCAGGTCTTATGGTGGTGGTGAATATGTCTCTTATCTGTTTCAAAATGTTCTTTCGCACAGTGGCGTTACACATCAAATGTCATGTCAACACACACCAAAACAGAATGGGATTGCAGAAAGCATAGGCACATTATTGAAACTGCAGTAACTATTTTGCTACAAGCTTCTATGCCTAAATTTATGTGGTATCATGTTGTGAACACTGCTGTTTATCTTATTAACAAAATTCCTAGTAAATTCACAAATAATAAATCTCCTTTTGAAATTCTCTTTAAACACAAACCCAACTATGATCATCTTAAAATATTTGGTTGTGCTTGTTATCCTTATCTGAGACCTTACAATACTTCCAAACTTGATCCCAGAACCACTCAATGTGTATTCTTGGGCTATGCTTCTCAACACAAAGGATATCTATGCTATGATATAACCTCTCAAAGAACTTACATCAGTAGAGATGTTGTGTTTGATGAAACTGTGTTCCCTTATTCTGCTTCACTTAGTCAAAATCAAAAAGATGTTACTAATACTGTTTCTTTCTCTGATATTTCAGGAACTGTTCCTACAAACTACTCATCTCCCCCTCCTATATCTGTGCCTGAGGAGCCTCTGATTACAGATACTACACCACCTATGATGAGACAAAGTCCCAGAACAGAAGAAATGCATACTGCTGGTCCTGCCTCTAGTCCTGTGAGGGTAGAACTGGAACACACCACTGGAGAACAGACCGGTCCAGTACAGGTATCTCTTTATGAAAACAATCATGACTCCGAGGTGCCCACTCACACAACAAACAATCAAGCTCCCACAGCAGGAGGGGGACATCATATGCAAACAAGGAGTAAATCTGGTATTTTTAAAAGAAAGTTATGTTTCAATGTTATTACTTCTACTAAAGACCCTACTTCTTTTACTCAAGCAAATAAATACCCAAAATGGATATCTGCTATGAAAGATGAATTTGACAGTCTCTTAAGACAACATACCTGGGTTCTTGTTAAATCCCCTCCAAACTCCAACATTGTTGGAAACAAATGGGTTTACAAAACTAAACATAACCCAGATGGATCTGTTGCTAGATACAAAGCTAGACTTGTTGCAAAAGGGTTTCAACAAACTCCAGGAATTGACTTTGATGAAACCTTTATTCATGTGCTCAAACACACTACTGTTAGAATTATTCTCAGTCTTGTTGCTACTTTTAATTGGCCTCTGATTCAATTTGATGTCAAAAATGCCTTTCTGTATGGTCACTTAAGAGAAATTGTTTATATGACTCAGCCTCAAGGCTTTGTTCATCCTCCTTTTCCTCATCATGTTTGTCAATTACATAAATCTATCTATGGCCTAAAACAGGCACCTCGTGCTTGGTTTGAAAGATTTACCTATTACATTCAGTCTCTTGGTTTCAAGGCTTCAGGTGTAGACTCTTCTATGTTTCTGAGACACTCTGGTAACAAACTTACCCTTCTCTTACTTTATGTTGATGATATCATAGTTATAGGTAGTGATTCTATCTACATTGCATCCTTAGTTCAAAAACTGAATCATGAATTTGAAATGAAAAAATCTTGGCAGTTTATCCTATTTTTTGGGTTTACAAATTAGACGATCCTCATCAGGGATATTTGTGTATCAAACCAAATATGTGCATGATCTACTTGATAAATTTAACATGTCTCACTGCAAACCTTGCAACACTCCTATCTCTCCTGGTACTAAATTTCATATCAATGATGGATCTCTTCTTCATGACTTCACTCCTTATAGACAGTTAGTAGGAGCTCTCCAGTATCTTACATTTACAAGACCTGATATTTGCTTTGTTGTTAACCATCTGTGTCAATTTATGCATGCTCCTACTGGCATACATTTAATTGATGCAAAAAGGATTCTGAGATATCTTAAGGGTACTCACGCACATGGCATCTTCTATCAACAAGGACATCTCCCTATTCATGCATATAGTGATGCAGATTGGGGGGGAAACCTCACTGATAGAAGAAGTACCACTGGTTTAGTTGTCTTTCTCGGCCAGAATCCTATTCACTGGGCTTCTAAGAAGCAATCCTCATTTGCTAGGTCCTCAGCTGAAGTTGAGTATAGGACCTTAGCCACAACTGCAGCAGAAATTAGTTGGATACAAATTATGTATAAGGAAATTGGCATAAGAATCCCTCATGCTCCCACCATCTGGTGTGATAGTATGTCTGCTATTGCTATGTCTGCCAATCCTGTTATGCATTCTAAAACAAAACATATAGATCTTGACTATCATTTCATTAGAGAAAGAGTTATGAGAATACTTATTCAAGTATCCTTCGTTGCAGGTAAAAATTAAGTTGCTAACATCTTCACTAAAGGAGGTCTCAACTACAACTTTCATTCTCACAAATACAAACTCATGGTTCCTATACCACCATGAGTTTGAAGGAGGGTAATAAGAGAAGTAAAGTCAAAGTGATGGGGCTAAAGTGCAAATATGCTGAAGCTATGGTGCAGATATATAAAGACAAGAAGAGCTGAGGCTATTGTGTGAAACGTTTGGACTAAAATGAAAGAAGCTAGAAACTGCTGAGGCATCAATGTTATCATCTTCCAGAAGATCTCATCCAACGGTCACTAATTGTGCCGTTGGATTATCAGTACTTAATAGCTTTGTAAAACCCTAAACGTTGTGATTCATGAATCATATATGGAATCCAATTACTATTCTCTGTATCTTCTCTTCGTGTTCTTCAATTTTTGATTCATCTTCATCTGCTATATTATAAATCTTCATTTCTTATCAAGTCAACCCCTGCATTTTGGTGAAAGCCTTTGGCAACAAGGCGAGCTTTATATCGAGAAACGGTACCATCGAGATTGTATTTAGTGCGAAAAACCCATTTAATTCCGATTATGTTTGCATTTTGAGGAGGTGGCACAAGGATCCATGTATTTTGATTTGTGAAGCTAGCGTACTCGTCAGTCATAGCGTGACGCCACTGCCAGTGTTTGCTAGCCTCCGTAAAAAAAATTGGATCAGAAGAAGTAGAAGAAATAGTAGTAACGGCAAAACCTGCTTCTCTTTTACTTATTCCAGAGTTACTCCGTGTTTGCATAGGGTGTCCGGTTGAATGTTCCATCTCAGTAGCTTGTTGCGTTGGTGGTGAATCATCGATAGATGGTGAAATTGCCGTGCCAAAGCCGGTTGATGTTTGAACATTAAGCTCGGTTGTATCTGTCCGTGTAGTATTTGTGGTGGCTTGTTCGGGCAGACCGGCTGGCTGCAATGGTTCAGCAGCTACCGGAGTCTCCGGGGACGGGTCTATGATGCTCATCATCGATGGTGGGGCTCCAACCGAGGCATCAAAGGGACTATAGGAGGCTGTTGTGGTCCTGAAATGTCAACAGTGGTGTTAGTAGGTTGCTGTGAAAAGTTAGCAGTAGTGGTAATAGGTGAATGAGCAAAAGGAAAATTATTTTCATCAAATACTACATCTCGACTTATGTAGATGCGATTTGTTGTCTTGTCAAGGCATAAATAGCCTTTATAATCATATGCATATCCGATAAATATGCACACTTTAGTCTTGGCATTAAGTTTAGAAGTAAAATAATGCCGCAAATATGGAAAACATGCGCAACCAAAGATTCGGAGATTGGAAAAATCAGGAGCTGTGCCAAAAAGTAACTCAAAAGGATATTTATTTTGCGTGTTCTTGCTTGGCATGCGATTTATTAAGTATACAGCAGTTTTCACAGCACGAAACCAAAGTTTGTTTGGTAAAAAAAACATTTTAAGCAAAGTTACCGCTGTTTCCATATGTGATGGTGTTTCCTCTCGGCGACCCCATTTTCTTGAGGGGTGTGAGTACACGATTTTTGGTGCGTTATACTAGTGTTAGCAAGATGTTGCTGAATAGTAAACGATGTATATTCTCCCCCTCCATCGGTTCGCAAAATACGAATCTGGTGTTGAAGAAGTTTTTTAATTTGGAGTTTAAAAATGGGAAACACGGAGGCAACTTCAGATTGTGTAAAGGAAAATCCAAGTGTACTTGGAATAATCATCTACAGACAGTACGTAATAGTTATACCCATAATATGATAAAGTAGCAGCAGAACCCCATACGTCGCTATGTAAGAGATGTAAATGTGTGTCAGTGTGTGAGGAGGAGTGAGCATATGGTAGACGATGCATTTTACCAAGTAAGCATGAATGACAAGTATTACTTATTTTCCCCAAAGAGAGAATTATTTGGTGCATAACAAAACTAGAGGGATGCCCTAAATGGGCATGCCAAATTTCACCAAAACTTTATTTCCTAATACGCCTTAGGAGCATGTTGAAAAGAAAAAGATTTAATCGGGTAAAGCCCGTGTTTACTCAGGCCTTGATATAGGATTTCCCTCGTAGTTAATATCCTGAATAGAAAAGGAAATAGAGTCAAAAATAGATCTACAATTGTGGTCAGCACACAGTTTATGGACCAAAAGCAGATTTGTACTCAATTTCGGTACGTGTAAAGTATTTTGAAGTTTAATATTATGAGAAGAGGTCGATAGAAATTCGTACCAGAATAGTGAATGGGAAGAGATTCCCCATTCCCAACTGCAACATGGTCATTCCCAGTGTAAGTATCCGACATAGTCATGTTGTTGAAGTCATTTGTCATGTGAATTACGGCTCCCCTATCCGACAACCAATAATTTTGATAAGCAGAATTGTTGGATTGAGTAGCAGCAGCCATGGCGGTTAATTTATCAGTGGGTATTTTGCCCTGATACGCGTGGTCCATACGATGTATACAATCAAGTGCAGAATGATAATATTGGCCGCAGATTTGGCATGTTATGCCACTGTTATTGTGATGAGGGTAACCATAACTATTGTTCCTTCCTTGATAAGAGTTGACACGTCCACCACGGACATAACCAGATCCACCACGTGAATCGTACCTACCGTTATTCCTACTAGATCGGCCGTGATAACCACCACGATTATAACCACAGCCTCCATTATTGTTTCTACCATTGTAGAAACTGATTCTTCCTCTTCCTCTATTAGTGGTGTTGTTACTAGTAGTCACAGTGTTAAAGGCAACTGTTGATTCATTCACATTAGCAGTAACTTGAGATTTCAACATCAACTCATGTGTTTTCAATAAAACATGTTAAAGGCAACAATTGATTCATTGTCAATTTGCAAACCACTCTAGTGGAAGCTCGCTTGAATGACCATATAAAACAATTCCAGCTCAGGCATTATCGCACTAAATAACGTCATTATAGGATGGTTCGAATGAAGAGAAAAAAGAAGAAGAATTTTGAGAATTTCATTGATTGGCACCTTGCTTTGCTTCCCTGTAGCGTTGGACTCAATCACTCGGATCATTCGTTCTTCACCCTCTTGCTCGACATGGTTCTCTCAAGCGCCCTAGTATACTCTGTCATATAGGAATCCATCCTTAGGTCTTTCTGCCCTTACAAATAAAATAACCAAAACTAGTGATTACCTCGTGGTGATGTTAGAATTTGCACCTATTTGTATCTATTTAGTGATTAGTCTGCGCACTCACGAAGGACTGCCAGTGATATACTGGAGGAAGGTGGGGATGACGTCAAGTCCATGTAATCTCTTACTCTTTGAGGGTTATAGTTAAAATACAAGGATCACAATGATATCATCAAGATTCTCCCCCTTTTCAGTTAATCGGACACTGTGAGCTTCTCAAATCTAGGCTCAAGGTATGGAACAAAGAGTGTGTGGGGCCTTTAGGAAAGAGAATCTATGCAGCTCACTCGTCAAGATTTATCATCCAAATAACCAGTGGCTCTCAGAGAGCGTGAGCTTTGTAGAGACAATGAAGGGGTCCTTGCTCAAGAAGACACAATGTGGGACAACAAGCGAAAGTTATTTGGTCAACACATTTCCAACCCCAATACAAAGCACTTACACCGTAACAGAATCACGAATGTAAAGGAAGGAGATGATTCCCTCATTTATTTTCAAGAAGAAATCATAAACTTTATGGAAAGTTACTTCTCAAACATGTTTACATGCGACCCCAACACTCCAACTCAGGTAGATGACTGTGAGGGATGGAAATATCTAAGTCCAACGTTAACTAATTATCATGTCAATTCTCTCGTGCAACCCTTCACCACTGCTTAACTGAAAAAAGTTGTGTTTAGCTTTAGCCTATATGAAACCCCCGGGCCAGATGGTTTTACAACGATCTTCTCCTAAAACTGTTGGAATACAGTGCGCGATTCCATTGTAGCATCGACTATGTCCTTCTTGAATTCTCTATATGCTTAGGAAATTGAACATAACTCTCATAACTTTCATCCAAAAAATGATGATCCCTAAATACATTCAGATTTTTGTCTGATAAGCCTTTGAAATCTATTCTACAAGGTGATTTCAAAAGTTCTCGTTTATTGCATTAAGTCGATTATGCCGAGTCTTGTCTCTGAGTATCAACTACCGTTCATTTTAGGACGTTCTTTCGTTGACAATACCCTCCTTAGGAACGATCTTTTTCCAAAGGTGAAGAGAACTAGATCTGGTACTCAGCTAGCAATATGACTTTCTTTTCAAGATTCTATAAGTAATGGGCTTTCTACCACAATGGATTAGGTTGAACTCCCGGTGTGTCACTTACGTCTCCTACTCGCAGTTGCATGGTTCCCAGGAAACGGCGTTCCGCTACTTTCAACCAAAGAAGCATGTAAGAAGAAAGAGGCCGAGCCTGCGAGACCATCGCCTAAAGGCTACCTTTCTATCGGAATGAATATGATCGGGGAGTTCGCCCCGAAACCCACCTTTCGCCCCCACCCAAGTATAGTGACCGGTTCCATGTTTTCCCCTAATTACTAATCCCGGTTTCGTAAATAGGAATCCCAAACTGAGTTCAGTTAGTCTTCAGCGGCCCCTGATAAAAATAATTGCATGTGACAAACTTCTGTACTGATCTTTCAATTGAAGAGTTCTAGGGTCTACAACGAGACGTATGTCCAAGCGAAGTGGCATAGTAGAAGAGAGTCTATTATTTACGCCTTGGGAATCCACTTGCACTTCAACTTCCTCCGGGGCGAGATGAGCCTTATAGCCCTGTAGAACTCGGCTTTTATCGCGACTCACCTAATCACTTGATGCATGAAGCCTCCTTCGACTGGAGTCATTTCTTCAATCCAGTTTTCTATCAATCAATCAAACCATTCCCTAATATATATTCATCATGTATCTTTAAAGCTCTTTGTAGCCAGAGACTCAGGCGCGAAGCATTTAGAGAAGTCTTTGGGATTCAGGTAACAACCCTTTCCAACTATTACCCATATTTTCTTTGAAGACCTATCAGCCAACCCTTTCACGATTTCTGGTGTTGAGCCCGAATGTCCCTCATGACCTAGGAAACATCACGTATGACAACTTCGGTATCCAGCCAAGAATCCAACATAAATGTACTCACGTACTTTTTAGTCTCCCCACTTCACTATGGCAGAAGTAAAAAAGACATTGTGGTAAGGCTTAGTCTCCTTAATGTAAGTGCCCTGCTGTTATGTCTACCAGCTTCTTGGAAGCCGATGCTCCTCTCTAGACTGGAAAATCCTGAGCTCGTAGAGAAAGCTAAGGGAAAAAATCCAGGATAAGGTTAACATCTAAACGAGGTAGCATTTTCTCATCAATGAAATTAGAATGACCCGGTGAATAGTATTCTCATCAATGAAAAATTAAACTTCTCATCAATTCTGTGCCCCGGTGAAAAGATTAAAGAGAAACGGAGGTAGCATTTTCTCATCAATGAAATCTTAAACTTATTCGAGAAAAAAGAGAGAACTTCAAACTGACTGCTACAAGAGGCATGATATCTAAATAGTTGCTCCAATCTCTTAAGCACAGGAATACGATGATCTTGTAACAGCAATAAGAGAAAAACATCACAGATCAGATAGGAACAAAATATCACGCACATTTAGTTCTGCTACTCACCATCCGGAAAAAAAGGTTAAAACTAGCATTTCTACAGAAGTTATTCCTTAAGATTATTAAGAACACTCTCGCTTACCCCTCCGAGTAGTGGTTCTCCTCTTCATCGTCCTCCACAGGGCTCCTGACACGCCTAGGACTCGGGGGGCTGGGGCTGGGACCATTGGCTTCAGCTGGACTTCCAGACCTTCTAGCAGCAGCTTCTGGGCTCTCCTCCTGCTTGTTGCCCCTCTCAGGGCTTTGGCTAGCTGCTCGGGGGCTCTCGCTATACTCAGACCTGTCCTGTTCGTCAGCTCTTGCCCTCTTTGGAGAAGGGCTGTCCTGCTTTCTCAAGTCTTCTTCTTCTTCTTCAGGTTCTGGGCTGCGCCTCCTTGTTTTGGAGGGAGGCGGGCTGTTGGCCTCCGGGCTCCTGCTGTAGCTCCTTGGTCGCTTCTCTACACGCTCCTTTCTCACAGGAGAACGGGATCGGCTGCAACCAGTGTAATTTAATTTAGATAAATAAATGGTCCAGAGTTTAAGATCAGATATTAAATGCCAAACCATGAACATCTGGCATATATTATGATTCAGAATCCAAGTAATAATAATACACATTAAACCACAAGTATATTAAGTATTTTCATACTCCATCACAGCAAATTTTGCCAATATTTTCTTAATTTCAACTCTGCAATACTACATGTTTCCCAAATGTTTCAGTATGTATTCAGTATGTATCACGGGTTCTAGTCTTGGTTTACATAATTATGCTCATCAAAGGGTAGTGAAACTTTGGATCAGGAACCAAAACCAATTTGGGAAAATATGGTATCAGAATAAATGTTGGACATGGAATAAATAACATAATAGACATCGAATAAATAACATGTTGATACGACACAAGTGAAGAAAGATTCATCAACATCGGAAAATCAGTCAACATACTATTGGTCTCAATAGTCTTGGATAACTAAGTCCGTTATTACTTCCCTTTATCCGTGTACCAAGACAGTAGCAGCACTCACTATGCACCCCCATTAAACACATGATATTCTCATCATATTTATAGACGTCTGTATTACCGTACTGGTGTAAGAAAATATACCTTCCTTCTATTTGTTCAGTGTTCTAAATTCATACAACTTCATGTTTTGGTAATTCATATCCATATGTCAACTTTTGAAACCCTATCTATATCAGCTTTAATTTAAAGAGAAATCAAATACCAATATTGTTGCCAAGCTGATAGGAAGTAACTAAGAGAATAAAATACTAGACCATTGGGAGGAACTAACCTGACACTGCGGCTTCGACTATAGCTTGCACTCCGGCTTCTGCCACGACGAGGAGGAGATCTGGACCTCACAGGCGACCTTGAATAGCTTCGCCCACGCCTGCAACCACAACCAGGTTATTACCTCAAACTGAACAAGGTCAAACATGGTACTAACCTCATGGTACCAGAAAATTTAACAGTTTTCTCAAAAAGAAAAAGTCAGGGAAATCCATCTTCACAAACCCTCCTAACCTGAGAAGCTTCTTGGGGCTATTCTGGCAACTTCTTTCTATATGGCCCCTCTCACCGCATCGATAACACTTGTTCTTCCAGTCTCCAGCTTTACAATCCCGGGCCCAGTGACCATCAATGCCACAGTTAAAGCACCTTCCAGATCCAGGAGCAGGACCCCTACCCAGATATTCTCTCGAATCTCGCGGGTCTCGATAATCTCTTGAACCACGAGGCACCTGTAGATATAGCTAAGTTAAGCAAACTTTGCTAGTGTTTTGAAGCAACAACAAAACATCGCCAAAAAGACAAAAGTCTAAACAAAACAAATAAGCTTATAAAAGGTCTCCAATAGATTCCTCTCGAGTGCCCTTTTCTCTCACCCACTCATTTAGAATTCTCTCCATTCACCCCCTTACATTGTTCTGCTGAGCTTTTCTTCAAATTAGAGCCAAAATGGCAAAAAGTTTTTCAGATCCCAACTGGAAAATTCAAAAGAGGGGACCCTACAGATGGACGGATCTGATCCTATTAAAACTTTCTCAGCAACCTACAAAAATTTACTAGTTATTACTGTTCAATATAAGTCGTTTGTGCAACTCTGATCCTCTCTCTACTAAAACTACACTGTTCAATAGATGTCATTTTGCAACTAACATAAATATGCTACAGTGATATTGAACAGTTGCGAATTCATTTTCGCATGTTGCATCGATAACAAATAGTTTGGCACTAAAGTTCTGTTCGGAAGTAGTGCCCTCAGGCACTGGGTACTATTAGAATTGCAAACTTAGCCAACACCAAGACCCAAGTATTGTCAACAACATTGAAAACTTACCCCCTTTGCAACCTCAACAATGATACGACCTCCATCAAATTCTCGTCCATTCAAGCTGTATCTTGCATCATCAGCATCCCGAGGATCACTAAATTCCTGTCATTCAAAGGTGGGAAGAAAACAAAAGGATACCCTTTTTCTATGATCTCACAGGTACAAAATCATTCTTTACAATGATAAGCAGACAGGTTGTATACAAACAAGAATATGAGAATAAGATTGAGGATGATACATACAACAAAGGCATAGTCGCGCTTCATATCCACATCTCGTACTCTGCGGAAATGGTTGCCAGAAACAGTAAGGCCATCATTACGTAAGTAGTGAACTTTATGCTACTTCGCCCCTCAAGACGAACAAAACACCAGTTTGAGATTTGTTGCCAATTCCATTAAAAACACGCAATAACTACACAAAGAATCGCCAAAGTCTCCTAGACACTGGCAGGAAATTCCACCAAGGCCACCCTCTCACCATTGACCTCCAGGTTAGGCAAAAGCCCACGAACCTTCAATAAGATCAATAATGTTACAAAAAATTAAGAAAAAGACACCTAAGGAGTGCAATGTTCCTTCACAAATAACATTACGGAAAGGTAATGTAAAACCAAGACCAAGACCCAGTGCTTGGTAAGTGATAGAATCACCAGCATGTTGTGGGAGGTTACTCTTATCTGCTGATTCCCTGAACTAAAACACATTTTCCCAGAATAAGCCCAAAACCAACACCAAAATAGGTGTATGTAATTCTCATACGCAGTAAGCTTAACAGCTTTCAGAGCTGTGGCCCTCTTTTTCTAATTAGCCAACCCTTCTTTGTTAACAGATTCTCCAATTTGTTACAGATGAAAACATTGTAGAAAAAACAGAGTTGGTTCAAATATGAATAGATGCCAAATTTAAAAGTTGTGATACCAAACTGTTAACTGAATACAAGAAAGGCCCATCCCAAAGTAGTATGAGTGTTCAAGTGTGTAGCATAACAAAATTTCAGTAATCAGTTTCAAGGGTTCACTCTTTGACTATTCACAAATTTGGCACTAACGTCCCCAAGTCCAACTCATACGAGAAAGCCAGAAAGAAATTGTGATGCCACCTATTGGTTTACCTTCCATATCTGCTGAACAAACGCTCTAAATCACGCGATCGTGTTCTTGAAGACAAGTGACCAACATAGAGACGGGTACCACCGTATCTATCATCATAACGAGGCATCTTCACTTTCAGATCCTGCAGTTCAGAAAGGAGATCTTAAAAAATGCATTCTAACAAATCAGCTAAACAGTAGCAGCAAATTTTCCAGTTTATGGAACACAAATGAGACAAGAAACAGTTGATGTTTGCGTTTCCCGTACTCAACAAAACTAAAAGATTAAAAGTCGAGAGCAGGAAGGTACCAATATATACCCACACATTCATTGTTCTGAAATGCAAGTGCAAATGGAAACATAACCAAAGGTGCATGTTTTCAAGATTACAAGAGATTTATGGTAACAAGACCACTGGATCTGTCACTGAATCTTCTAAACAGGTTTTTTTTTAAAGTTAACATGTGCTGGACTAAAATTAGCAAGCATGCTTGTTCTATGCAGCAAGCTGCAACAATGATTTTGTGACCTGCCCAACTTACCTCAAGGTAGATAGAAGACAAGACTTGAAACAACCATATATCAAAATGTGGTCTTATAATAGGATAGGATAGGTGACCATTCTTGCAGCTGGTGATGCTGCATTATTAGGCTGCTCAAACTCAATTCACCTACATGTTCCTAATGGAACCGTTTGCATTACAAAAAATTTGAGCATGGATTTGGATTTGATTAGCCTTAGGATCGAATCATTTTCTTGCTACAGAACAAGTTTCAAGACCAGATTTGGGCCTAAACCGCCGAACGCAAACCAGACCGAAAATTAAACGGTTCAGTTTTTTTATAAACCAGCTAAACCGTTTATATTAATAAATAATTAATGTAATTATATATACTTAGTTCTATTTGTCAGACACTATATGTTCTCTTTAACTCGATGAGTCGTACTACGCAATCTAAAATTTAGGTAGTGTGACGCTGCTTGCTGAAATTTAGAAATTTGAATGTGTGGACTCTTGGACAATAGTTATGTTAACTGTTTAGTAACCTTAACTATCTCCATTATGCTTACATTCATGTTGGCTTCTATTTAGTTGGATTGAGTTTCCTCGTTGTGATGTTTCCAGATAAATTTGTGAGTTTAAGAAATTTTCAGGACCAAATTTCAATTATGGGAAGTGTTATCTGGTTAAGCGCAGTTTGAACCGGACCAAACCGATAGGCAAACAGAACCGAACCAAGCTTTTTATAAATGGTTCAATTTATCTTCAAGGTTTCCACAAACCGAAAATTTAGGTCCGGGTCAGATTTTGGTGCAAACCCAACCATTTACACCCCTAATTTAACATACCTATTGGAGATTCTTCCTTGCATAGTGACCCTTTTCTCCACTCATGGTATTACTTCCAACACCCATCCCCAACCTAAGTTCAACAATGTAAATACAATCATTGTTTAGAACCCAAATACACTATCCATTCGCATCCTATGGTTAATTCAATTTTTGGTTCTTTCATCGGTTTTTGATACATGAAAACTGCAGAAGCCCAGAGGTATATCTACCTTTTTTTGTGCTAATCTACTCAATTTTCCAACTGTCTTGCCTACCCACAACCAAATTTTCAGCACAACCTTCATGAATCTCAACTAATCCCAAAACATAATCACCAAAGCAGCACCAATCAACGAACAAACACAGTAACTGCTCCAAATCTAGGTCATGCAAATCAATCCATACAATGACTTTCGTTGCCACAAGCAAATTACAAAACACGTAACCTATCACCAACATCATCATCAAGATCGACAATTTCAGAAACACTTTCGAGTGAAAATCTCCATTCGGAGCAGTTGATAGCATAGGCGGAGAGAAATACACATATAGAGATCAATCATATCAAAATCAAACACACGAAGAAGCGATTTTGTGCCCTAATTAGCGAGATCCAGAACAAAACAGACTTAGAGAAACACAGGATTTGGAGGATAGCGAACGAATAGAGAGAAGGTTTTCGTACCTTGCGATTGCAGAGCTTATCGGAAGCCCTAGGTTTCTCCGACGGGGAACAACAGAGTGGAGAGCCGATCTGTGCGTTTGTGGGGAGTTTATATCGAGGGACCGAGAAGATTCTACGGTTCACGTGGTTCGTATCAGATCTAACGGCTGTGGTTACGCGAACACGTGGGCCGGCAAAACCTTATTTATTTCTCGGCACGACCCAGCCCATCAGTATTTTACCATTAATGTAGTGAGCACGAGCCCATAAACAATTAAACTAAATTTAGAGTTTTTTTTTTTTTTTTTTTTTTTGAGAAAACTAAATTTTTTGACAAAAAAAAAAATAAAACTAAATTTAGAGTTATGCCAGCACCATATTAGTTCAACCGGTCTGACGAGTGATTTTTTTTTATGGAAAGTCTGACTAGTGATTTAACAGATAAATCACACGTTTTTTTTAGAGGAATCACACGTTTTTTTATCACACATAAATACATTATTGTTAATGAATATATATATTTACATGAAATAATATCGCTTAAATTATGCAATATGTGATTTTAATTATTTTAAGCTATTTTTAGAGAAAAAAAATTCGGTAATCATTTCCAAGTCAGTTATATCAATTTGCATAGCATGTGTGGGAATATTACCCAACCAAACTGTTGTATTCTAAAATGTACCAAATTTAGCACAAACATGAGCCATTTTATTTGCCGTTCACTGACACCATGTGAACTTCACTTGTCGGAAAGACCGACCCATCTGTCTGCGATCTTGAACCAACATTCCATGGGTAGTTGGGTCAGCAATCCCATCTTCACAATTGACGTCGTTGACAAGCTTTTGATAACCCAATTCAACCTCCACGTCATGAAAACCCAACCTTCTCGAAAGGCCAAACCTTTCTCGAATTGCCCATGGCTCGACTACTCGAACTGTAGCCAAACCCCGAACTGGACTGGCCATTTCCGCAATAAAAAGGCCCGCTGAATCGCGCAACACCGCACCCAAGGCACCTTCCTATTCGTTTTCCTTCCACGTTGCATCAGTATTTACTTTCACTTCCCTCTGGCGGCCGTACACACCCATCCTGTGCTGGGTCGGGTTGTTGTCGAGCTGAAGTTTGTGAAACCAGATTTGTGGTCGAATGCACCAGCTCCATTTCTGCCATACGAGTTTGAACTTGCCGAATAACCTGGCCTTCGTTAATTTTTTGTCCTTCAAAAAGCTGTAGATTCCGGCATCGCCACAAAACCCATATCGCCTTTGTAAAGATACTTGTCTTGGCTACTGGAAGCTCAAGAGATAGTTCAATAAACTCCTTAATCTTGGGGGTCTTGGTATGTAAAGAATCCGGTCCCAACAAAACCTCCCAAACTCATTTGGCTTTTTGCATCGCATGAAGGTCTGGGTTTCGGTCTCCTCTCCATGCCCACACCATGAGCATATTACCGGAACATCAATTCGTCTTCAAACCAAATTGTTTTTTGTTGGAAGTGATTTGTGAAACACTCGCCAAGTTGTAAACATAGCACTTCTTGGGACTTCCAACGTCCACAAGTTAGCAAGCGACCTTACCGTAGTCCGACTCGTTCGATCGTCCGCTCCCTTGGACAGCTTTTCTGACCTCAACTCTTCCGCAACATAGTACCCCGACTTGACCGAGTACACTCCTTCTCTGTTGAAAAACCATACCCCATGCATTTTGTTGTTCAGTCGTAGGTAGGATGATGAACCGAACAACCATGGCATCAACCACATTTAGAATTTCCCCAACTCGCACATCATCCCATTGTCGTGTATGTGGATTAATCAAGTAATCTACCGTTATGTGCTCACGGCCTTCACTTGGTGTCACCACTTTGAAGGAGGTTGGTTGCGGTATCAAACGATCATGAAAGACATCCATCGAGTGTCCATTTCCAATCCTCTTATATAACCCCGTTCCAAAATCGTCCGTCGCACCAAAATAGCTCTCCAAACTTGTGACGGATTGTTCCCCAATCGTGCCTCTAGAAAGCTCATATCTCCATAGTATTTGTTCATCAGCACATGGGTAACTAACGAGTCTGGATTGTTTAAAATCCTCCACCCTTGTTTGGCTAGCATTGCCAAGTTGAAAGATTCAAAATCCCTAAACCCCAACCCCAACTGTTGTTTCGGTTTCTTTATTTTCTCCCATGCAACCCAACTAATGGCACCATCCTTTACTGTTAGCATTATGTGCGCCCATGTGGGGTGCACAATGCAATTATCCTAAACTTATGGGTTTAGGTGAGACAAGCTCAAACCTTATGGGGTTAGTAGCAAGGACATCAACCCTAGGGGGTGACGTTGCAATTGGGTATAAGCCTGTCTATATAAGGAGACAGCCTCCTAGATTATTATGTGTGCTAGAGACATAATAATACACAATACTGTAGAGATCATGTGCTGATCATAATACAGTAAACCCTAGACTCTCTCTTCAACTAGCCTCCATTGGGTGGAACTTGGTGTGGATCAGAGCTCTCGTCCTAGTGATTCGAGCCAGATTGTGGGAGCAAGAAGAGCACGTGAAAGCAAGCAATCTACGATCATCCGCTGTGCTTAGGAGCTAAGGAAGACAAGGTAAACACATGAATCTTCCGCTATAATTCATGTTGTAGATCTGTATGTGATAGATCTTGTACGTCCTTCATTGGTATCAGAGCCTTAGGCTTGTTTTTCGTGCCTAGTTATGCGTTCCCGAATCAGATAAAAAATTCGAGTTTTTGAAATTTCATAATCTGTTAGTGAAACCTATATGGTTAGATAGGGTTTTTCACAAGGATTCCAGAAATATAAATTTTGTAATTTTTGGACGAACAGAGAATTAGTTATGAATTTTCTAAGATTCGAAACAGTATAAATCTGGACTGATTGATCTGAGCAGTAAAAAGATTTTTTCAAAACATGTTAAAATTGGGTTTTGAATACATAATCTTGATCTACGTGAAACGACGATTCCAACGATGTAAAGATCGCCGGAAACGGAGGCCGGGAAGGCGGCGCGTGGGCTTCACGCGCCACCAACGCCGCCTCCACGCGCGGCCACGCGCCGCCACGCGCCGCACGCGCCAAGGGGCTGGCGGCGGCTGCTGACGTGGCCCTAGGGCTGACGTGGCAGATGACGTGGCAGATGACGTGGCAGCAACGTGGGCTGCTGACGTGGCATGGTGACGTGGAGGGTAACGTGGCTGCTGACGTCAGCACATGGCTGACGTGGCATGCCACGTGGCACCACGTGGCACGCGGCCGACGTCAGCGCGTGACGGAGGCGGACTCGCCCACGCGCGGCGGCGCGTGTGGGCGCGTGAGCCCTCCTCCGGCCACTATTTTTCGCCAAATTTTTTTTCTACATGCTCAGAATTAAATTTCCTATTTTCTGGGATTTTTTCATAATTTTTGGAAAAACAGAAAATTTTATTATTTTCCAGATTAATTAATTAGTGTTTAGCACACTTCCCGACGCAAATTAGACGTCCTTAAACACACTGTTTTGAGCCCAAATTTTTTCTGGAGACTTAGGACATTTTTCCCTACCTTATGAGATAGGAGGTGAGATCCTAGGTAGTTGGGAGCGATTTTCGATCTTATTAGTTGATTGATTTATTGCTTATTAATTTCCAGTAATTATTCTTTAATTCTGGAAATTTCCAGAAAATTCCAGTATGTTTATTTTATTATTATACATGCTGTTGTGGGTTGAATGGATGTGTTTGATGCATGGATGTGGCTTAGATGGTTTTATATTTGGTTTTGGTTTTGAATATGTAATCAAATTAAAATACGGCCTGCGTGTCGTGCCTCTCTACATACTCTATTGTCTTCTCTTCTCATCTAAATCGCCTATTAGAGGTTACTTCTTATTAGAAATAAGATAGTTAGTGAAGATTGAAGAATAGAAGCTTCAAGAGAGGTGGCCAAACCAAAAGCTATGGCGCGAGGTGCATGGAGCAAAGAGACGAACAGGGAAGCTTCAAGGAGCACTCGAGATGAGGCGAGATCCATGAGGCGAGAAGTTCAAGACTTGCTCAAGACGTACTCTCAAAAGTGGGAGTGCACCTTAGGGGCCACATCCATTGCATATTTATTTATGCTTATGCTTGTTTTACGTTATAACTGCGTGTGATTGGATATAACCGTATAACCTCGCATGCTAAGGAACTAAAACAAAAGAGCTCACATGGTTATACATGATTGAAACTAATAGGGAATCATAAGTGATGATATTTGATTCCTAGAATTGCCACTAGGTTTTGGTGGAGTCCTTATGATGAACTATGAAATTTTAATCATGTATCATGTTATTTCGGAGCTAAATAAATGCTAGTATTAATTTCATATGCAATGTCTCAAGATCAATCGTGTCTAAATCGAAACTGTAAAGGCTAAAATAGTGACAATAAACGATATGGCAAGTCATCGTACTATGTAACCAAATAGTTGGGCATAGTTTGTCAAAACACCTACAAGTATGGTCGAACCTGTGATGAATAGTTGTCACAGCAGCACATGAACATTATCTTTAGGCTAACCAATAAGTGGGAGGCAGTCAAGATAAATGTCATAGAGCGTGCTATGCCTAGGTGGGGAAATGACCTCATCAGCAAGTTCAAGACCACTTTGAGATTCAAAGATTGTAGGAATGAGCCAAAGAAGAATATTGGATCCACCTTAGCAATTTGCCTCATTAAAAAATTGTGAGTACTGACTCATAAATCCCACCTTAAACTATCGTGTTTAAGTTATCCAATTAGCAATATGTTGCTATCTCTGCCACGTTTCATGAAAGTGCCATGAAAACGTTATGTGACACAATTTGAGAGTGTCAAGATGTTTGGATGAGACCAAACATCACTAGGATCTAAGCAATATATGATTGCTAAGTATACTAGTTAAGCATACTTTTGAAGTCTAAGCAATATATGATTGCTAAAGGCTGTGAATGAAGTATGATCGGCAGATTTAGTCCCTACTCCGGTATTAGGACCGTGAGGAATAGGTGGGGCAAGGATAAGGGAATGAGGGCAAAATATTGGTACATGACCAATAGCCCAAGACTGGCAAATGCAAAGGAGGAAAAGGATGTTTCCCTAAGACTAGAAGGCCAGACCTGGTACTAACTTCTCGTCTAAGGATCCATGAGATTATCTTTGATGGAGTAGCCACCAAAATTTGTTTTGGTTACAGTTTTACTTTTGTAATTGGTCATGTTATGTATGGTTATGCACTCTTGATTTCTAGCATGAATAAACGCCTCAGGATCTTTGGATATCAACTAGGGTTGTGCCTTAAGATTCTGATATGCGGCGCGCTAGATTAACACACACTATGTCAGGAAAGGATGTTCAGGCTAGCTAAGGTAGGCCTGCTTGGAATATGCCCAAGGTACCCTTACCTGTGTGTGACTCTTGCCTTACACGAAAGGCGAAAGGCAAACTATCCAGTAAAGTAGTAAGGATTATTGAGTCTTTACAAATAATTCATTTTGTTGTATTTGTGTTCCATTAAAAGTTAAAGCTAAGACATGGTGCTTACTGTTCCATCACATTCGTAGATTATTGTACGCATCTCAACTATGTGTGCTTGGGCCACATAAGTCTGAGGCACAAGGGTGCTTCAGACAGGTATCTACAAAAGGTAGAAAACCATCTGGATAAAAGGATATGTCCTTAGCCAGAATGAGACTGCGAGTATCTATCTTAGCAAGAGCTATGTGATGGAGAGGAGTAGTAAGGCAGTTGGCTATTCCCATGCCCCGCAGCAGAATGCTGTGGCGGATAGGAGGAATAGGATACAGCCTGAAGATGGTTTGATGTATGATAGCACGTTCAAAGTATAAGTTCCCTATCTTGAGGAGACGCTTTGTTAAACGTCTGTCGGAGTACTCAACCAAATACCCACCAAGTCTGTAGCCACTACGCCCTACGAGATGTGGACCAAAAGGCAACCTATATGAGGTCACCTTAGGCCATAGGGATCGGCAGCTTATGAGCTAACTAAATTTTCCTAGTCAGGAAGAAACTTGTGGAGATGGCATTCTCTGCAAGGAAGAGGAACCACTAGATGACACTCAATTCACCACTACTCAAGAGGAATTTGTTCCTACGGATCTTGAGAACAGTGGGAGTGCCTTACCTAGTGAGCAGCCTATCGTATATGACGATAATGCTGAAGAAGAGCCCTCTTTGCGTAGGAACGCTCTTTGGAGCGTACCCCGTCGAAGATTTGACATCGAAGGGGAAGACATGATAGTCACCACGCAAGATGATGATGATCCTAGGATATTGTCCCAGGATATTTCATCACCTGACAAGAAGGAATTTAGACCCTAGATGGAAGAAATGTATCTTCATGGAGTAACATATCTTCCCATACTATTCAGAGTACTCTAGGGGGTTGCGTATTCGAAACGCAACAGCCGATTAGTAGTGTAACGCAAATAGATTCACAAGATATATGTTTCTCTTAGGAGATGCCCATAGTTAAGGAAATGTTCGTAGAGATGATGATCTCCGCGAACATGGAGGAACCGCTAGAAAATACCCTGTTCCTTAGTCCACTATGAGGAATTAGTCCCTCAAGGATCCTTAGGACAGTGGAAGTGACTTTCTAAGCGAGGTGCCCATCCATAGGGGTGAGAGCAAATTATGATCCTCCCTATGCAAAGGAATTGCTCATAGGAGCATGTCCCATCGACTGTTTGAGATCGAAGGGATGATCTTAAGGATCACCTTGCATAAACGATAGGATAGAATACTATGCCTTATCGTTCCCTAATTATGAAGAATGAAAAGTAGCCTTTACAGGAAAAGTTAGAGTCTGTAAAAGACCAACCAAGTTTAAGGCTAGGTTGACTTTTCCGACTGGATGTTAGACTATTGGAAATGGATGGATTTCCAAGGTCATTCAGAGTGACACAGACGGAAGCATACTAAGGCATACGACTTGCAGACATATCGGTAATAGTTGTGACGATGGAAATAAGGCTCCATTCTCGATAGACGTGACGACTGAATTTCTCGATAGAGAAATCAGAGAGGTGATCAGTATGACTCGACCACAGGGTTTCGAGATGCATGATCATATGCACATATAGGTGCAAGCTAATTAAGTCCATATATGATCTTAATTAGTCCTCTAAGTCAGCAGTATTTTATCAATGGATGAAAAACCGCTGCATATCACTCTCAGTAGTAGAGAGTAGATGATTATGTCACTTATTATCGATGACACACTATTTTTCAGGAGAGTCTAAGGACTATTTCACATCCACTATGGGGTGGTCATCCTTTCGATTTGTAACGAAGGATATTAGTAGGGCGAGATGCACTCTCGTTCGTTCAAAAGGACTTCTTATACTGACGCATAAGGCGGACAACAAGAAGATACTCTGAACGATTCCATGTATTGGACCCAATGCCATGTGATACTCCTATAACTCGCTGCAGGGTTTTACGAGCCTGAATGTGTGCCCTAGAAAACACCATACGAGGTTGACCAAATAACCAAAGTGCCCGATGCAGTGTGAGTCTGCTATATACTATGGTATATACTGAGACTCCCACAAACCTCATGCAATCGGAAGAGTGGATTTCAGGAAATCTAACTTAAGACACTAGATTGCAACCAAAAGGATACTCGGTACGAAGGATCACGTGTTATAACTATCGGAGATGATGCTTCGACTAGCCAGCTATGTATGCTGACTAGGGTGGGGACCTAGATGCACATGGATCCTCAGGCTATGGTCCATGCTAGATGACATCGCATGGAACTGCAGCATAAGTGTTGCACAATCGTATTAGACCGCTCCATCATGGAAGCAAAGCACGATTGCCTGCTCTGTCACTGGACAGAAACATGTTTGGATAAGAAGGTTTCTGATAAGCTTATGAGCTATCAACCAACCTGTAGTACTAGCGTACGGCTACAGTACTTTGATGAGGCCAAACATATAGAAGAGGGTACCATTTCACAAAAGGTGAAATGACTACCTGAAGAGTAATCTTGGAGTAGATCGACTACAGGTCAAAGTGGAGGACCCTCCCATTCCTAAAACACATAAGAGTCGTCTTTATGGATTGTTGGGACTCGGTAGTCGATCACTAGCGATATGATTGATGAGCATATGAGACATTGATAACTGGACTTTAATTGGATTTGTTATGCTACATGTTGTTTACATATCCTGTACTAGCATAGAACATGTCGCGCGGACACTAGGTTGACTCTCTCACACGAGCAACCGCCTTTACAATATCCTGGATTGCCTAGGTGAGTAGAAGATGAGACAGAATCCCGACAAGCGCTAGAAGCCTATGATATGATGACTCCTGTCATATGAGGCGCATGGCCTATGACAAGAGCTGGACATCAATCAATAGTGCAAGACCCTGTCAGACGGATTTATTTGTCGCATTGGAATAAGTTCCAAGGTGAGATTGGATTATGGCCATTCGAGCATGGTTACTACCCCGAACCATGTAAAGTCTGCGTAGAGAAAGCCAGATGAGAGAACTGATTTCGATTGCATATGTGCAACACTCAGTACTCGGGTTAATAGTCATATGGGCTGTTGGACTTACATCTGTATAGTGGTCCCTATGGGATAGGACATGTGCTCTGATAGAGTCCAAACACTATGGCGCACATCTTATGAGATAACGCGTGCTTATGAGTGACAAGAGGTGGCGAGTAGAACTAGTCCCTGAGTTTCCTCGCCGTGTGAGCCTCGTCGATCATATAAAAATGATTGACACTGTATACCCTTAGTACTTTCATCCATGTCGGGGAGAGACGGTTCGGTGGTGCTACTTTAGCGTGACACCTCACGGCTATGAATGATTCGGCCTACCAGGACATTGCTAGGAAAGCAGCTGACTCCGAATCAAAGCGACAATGGATAGAAAGGAAGATTCTAATTGCATCGCTCTTTATCATATTCATTGGGCCCACCTACAAGATCTTATGGGATCATGCAGGATATGAATATAATAAAGGAGATATAGACTCATTGACGCACGACCTTCGGGACAAGGTAGGTGCTCATGGTCTATGAGATGGCAATGGACAGAATCTGGGGGATACGAGAGATATATATACGTATTGCATTATTTCTTAAAGGGTTGAGTACGCCTGCTGCTAGCTCGTCTCGTATGAGTTTAGAGTATGGATCTCCCGAAATGCAGGTTCTCTCACAGTCACACACCAAGGCCACATAACACTTTGGCAGATGATAATAGTTGGAGATTGAGGGAGACTAGAACTACTGTATTTGTGCAACCCCACTGTGCGAGTGAGAGATGTTAGCATTATGTGCGCCCATGTGGGGTGCACAATGCAATTATCCTAAACTTATGGGTTTAGGTGAGACAAGCTCAAACCTTATGGGGTTAGTAGCAAGGACATCAACCCTAGGGGGTGACGTTGCAATTGGGTATAAGTCTGTCTATATAAGGAGACAGCCTCCTAGATTATTATGTGTGCTAGAGACATAATAATACACAATACTGTAGAGATCATGTGCTGATCATAATACAGTAAACCCTAGACTCTCTCTTCAACTAGCCTCCATTGGGTGGAACTTGGTGTGGATCAGAGCTCTCGTCCTAGTGATTCGAGCCAGATTGTGGGAGCAAGAAGAGCACGTGAAAGCAAGCAATCTACGATCATCCGCTGTGCTTAGGAGCTAAGGAAGACAAGGTAAACACATGAATCTTCTGCTATAATTCATGTTGTAGATCTGTATGTGATAGATCTTGTACGTCCTTCATTTACGAACCGACCAGAATTGTCGGATCAGCTTTTCAATTTGGTCTCAGAGCGGTCGTGGAAGCAAAAAACAAAACATAGAATACGTGGGGATAGCTTGAATAACAGATTTAACTAAAATCTCTTTACCTGCTGCTGATAAGAATTTTTCATCCCACCCATGTACCTTTGCACTTAATCGTTCCAAAATGCTCGAAAATTGTGTCGTTTTTTAAAGTACAGTCATGTTCGGAAGCACAAAATATCTGTCGAAAGATTGGACACACTTAACAACAATTAATATAATTATTGATTGAGTGTACTTTTAGTACAGTTTGTGTATACCACCTCAAAATTACTATAACAAATTTAAATCAATAAAATGCAAGTGTTTTTAATCTGAAGTTTCTATGATTGTAATGTAACTAGGACATGACATGTGCCTTAAAGGCACTGCTATATGTTGATATTTTTTTTAAAACAAATATAGTATGGGTAAAAGACAAAAACCACCCCTTGTGTTTGGGGTATATACAAAAACAACCCTCGTGTTCGGGGATATACAAAAACCACCCCTGTCAACTAACAGAGGTAACTGTGAATTAACGGATGGGTGAAAAGACAAAAATACCAGTGGAATTTTAAAAAATCACCTCACTATAAAGCCCACTTCTTCCCTTATCTCCACATTTCCTAGCCCTACCTTATCAATTCCTTCCTCTCTCTTCCTCCCATTTTCTCTCCCGACACAAACACAACCCACACTCCGCCTCTCCCTCTGTATCGCACAACCACCCATTGATAAACCAATCCCAATCCCCACCTTGCTTCAGTAATATCGCCGCCGCGTGCAGCGTATTCGCCACCATCGTCGGCCCACGATAAGTCACCAGATTCGCCTTCGTGATCATCATCACGTTGTTGAATTTCGAAAATGTTGAGTGTTTGCTCACGAAGGCTTGCAGATCGAGTCGCTCCTCCGTCGACAACGTCGCGTCAAGGTGGACGACGTAGTGGTTGTTTGGGGGGCAGAAGTCTAAAAGAGCGGGCTTTAGCTTATTTCCGTCGCAGGCAGAGCCAGATGCGAGGTAGGAAAATCGGGGAGGCAGCGACGTCGACGGTGGGACTGTAACCGGCCGGAGCTTCGATTCGACGAATACGGAGCCGGTGGTGCCGGAGCGGTACCAGGGGAGGGTCGTAAGAGAAACCTAGACCTTCAATCCCTTAATTTGGTTTCGCCTCTCTCCAAATCGACAGTGCCACCTCCGATTGTTGAAGATGGCAGTTTGGGGCTACAGATCTGGTCATGGCACTCACCAATCTCTATCTCCTATGATTTTCTTTTATTTTCTGTTCTTTCTCTTCCTTGTGTTTCAATTGATGAAAAGAGATGCGTGAATGTTCAAACTTGGAGTAAACCCACTTGCCAGAAAAGCAAAACAGAGGACTCCAACTAGGGTTTGTTTGCCGCAGGAATTTAAACTTGGGTTTTTGGTGTAATATGGGTTCTTGATTTCATTTGGGAACTTGCAGATCCCCTCTGTGAGTTTGTGATGGCCTTTTTTCGGGATGGGGCTAGTGGTATTTGCTTCAGATTTTCTTCAATTGGGTTCTCTCTTGGGGGTATTTCTTGATCTTCTCCCTCTCAATTCTGTTCTTGATGGAAGTAGGTGGTTGTTAGGAGGTTGTAGTAGCAGGGCAAGGTTGTAGTGGTTGGTGGTTCGAATTAGCTGGGCAAGGTTGTAGTGGTTGTTGTTGTGTTGGTGTTGGCTGTAGTGGGGATTCGGTGTTGGTGTTGCTGCTAGGGAGGTGGTGGTGTTGGTGTTGCTAGTAGGGTGGTGGAGGTGGTGGTGGTCAAGAACACCAAGAACAAAAACAAAATAAACACAAGAACATAAATAAGGGCAAAATGGTCATTAAAAAGTCATATTGCACCTTCTACTAACTGACGTGAACAGAAGGGTGCTTTTCGTCTAACGTCCATCCACTGACAGGGGTGGTTTTTGTCTCAACAAGGGTGGTTTTTGTATATCCCCGAACATGAGGGTTGTTTTTGTATATACCCCAAACACAAGGGGTGGTTTTTGTCTTTTACCCATATAGTATATTAAAATGATAAATGAAACTAAATGGAAGAAATAAAAAATACTCTATTTGGTGATGATTTATTAAGATTTTTCGAAGTAGTGCAACAATGGAAATGTTGAGAGAGAAGAGCGGTCCCAAAGTTTTTTGTAATTCCACAACTTTCAAATTATCCCCAAAAAATTTCAAAATCCAATGGTCTGAGATTAATCTCATCCAATGGGTGGAGGAGGCAAAGAGTTTCAAGACCAATGGAATAAGGTTTTGATGCAAGTTAAATAAAAAAAAAAAACTGCTCAAAACCCTCCATGAATCGCAGGTAAAGCATCCTAACATGATGAAGGATTGGTTTGCATTCTAGTCCACAATTGCTCTTTAGTCCAACTAATGAGCACATTTTATCCTTTAGTCCAATGTTCATTATTACTCTTTATTCCAAGTAATGAGAAACTAATTCCAGTTCGATCTATTCTTGTGTGTGAACCTGTAGGTTCCTAATTACTTTGGTAGTAATAAAAATTATTACAAACAATGAGCGACATCTAGCAATACATCAATGCTACCCAAGTAATAGGAATGTCAGTGATCTGACTAACCTCTGTGACCAATGTTACTGTGTTGTATAATCTTTTTGTCTCATCTAACCAGATTTGACACAAGACATGGAGTGTCACATCTGTATATCCAATCTATAGTTTCTCGATTTGTGAGTAGACTTAGATAAATAAATAACATCAATATCTCATATTGATTTACTCCCGTTATGTAGGAGGGAAACATCATATCTACATCACTACCATCTCTTAGCTTTCTTCATATCATGTCTAGTTATCGCTTTTATAGTTACCTAGTTACGGTGCAACGTTTGACGATTTCATAACGTGATAATTCACAACTAGAGTATCTAGTTACTTCAAGTCGAAGGATCACAACACCATTGTCACTTTGAGAAGCGCTTGTGACATTCACATAACTCCCATGTAGCCTTATCATGGTGGGTCATCCAGTATGCCATTACTCCTAAAGCGTATCCATGTGTTAGACTTGATATCTCCATATCAATCTACCCACATATTAATCTCGATGCAATACAGTCGTCCTAACTAACGGTAGTACTTGACTAGGGATATTTAAGAATATAATATATATATTCTAAGGACTTCATTCATGGTAACATATCTCCATATCGATAACACAATGAATAGCAAGTCCATATAAATGTCACGATAAATAGATTGCCTCTAGGGTATACTCTAAAGGGTTCTTGTATATATAGTTAGATTACTAATAAAGAAAATTATAAATTAGTTACAAAAGCAATAAATATAAACAAATGCGGAGTTGGATTATAAATGGGCACTTGCCTCAGTGGATGAATGTTGTCCAGCTCGTCGGTCTTGTCCCTAGTTTGATCCTCATGAGGCGCAAGAATTTTCAATTCGTGAACCGACAGGTTTGACATGCTCGTTCGTCAGTCACCGGTTGGGACAACCAGGTTTGACCGGTTCTCTGCATTGCCGATTCGTTTTAACCGGACCGTCTTGGATCATTTTGACCGCTCCGATGGGTCAAATCACGGTCTGGTTCGATTTTTAAAACTTTGGTGTCATACTAACTCCATTACGTCTGCTTCTTCCCATATGACGTTGAGCGTCACCTTTGTATCGTTTTGCTAACCTGATCACCGGGTCAAAGTGATGCTCAAAGTTAAGTGGGAAGATATTTTCAAAACGAAGGTAGTAGTAATTTGTAATTCCTTATTTTACCCTATGGTTGGAAGAACCACTTTAGCCCCCCTCCCCTTGAGCCGTCATATCTACAAAACCAACCCTAGGCAAACAACAAAAGAACCACAAAATACGAAAACTCCACCCCCATGCCAGATCTAGAGCACTAGTCTGTTTTCCACAAGGCCAGAACCACATGTAAAACCAAAAAGGAAAGCTCCAACTAACCGTTGAACGACTCAACTAGGACGCCGAAGTTCCCTCATACAACATATTCCATCGGAGAAAGTTCACTCCTCTGTTTCTTCTCTTCCCAATTATGCCTCACAAAAATGATGAAGTTCTTTCAAGAAGACCAACACTGGCTTAAATGCTAAGCGCCCAAATCTTGAGGAGAAGTTTAAATGATTCAGTTTCAAAAGGTATTTTTTTCCTCCAACCGTCAAGATGCAGTAGTTTCAAAACGACATTCGCTTATCCACACCGTCAGGACGTCAAATGACTAATGTTCCTAACCATTGGATCGAAATCTAGGGGACACATGTACCCGAGGACCTTCCCTATGCTCCTTATCATAATCACTACCCCACTAAAAGCTGAAACAATAACTCCTTTCAGCAGACTCATCATCGCTAGTGGGCTTCAAAATGCCCCCGGACGTTGTGAGAGCTCCAGGACATGACAGGGGGTGCAAGGTGCGCCCGGCCTCGCGAAGCTCAGCCAACCCGCAAAGGGACTAAATGTAGACAGTCAAGAATGAAGTTGGGTCACTGCCATGTGGACCGATTAGCAGCCTACATGTGTCCTTACAGATGTGCTCCAAAAGCACCAGATCACGCCATATCGCACTTGGAGGGACCATGATACAGGGTCCCTCACATCTCATCACCTCGCACGAGGGCCGGAGGCCTAGTGATTTGGAGGCTGGAACAAGGGTCATCGCATATGGGATCCGTCCCAGATGCGACTAGTACGCGCTCTGGAGCTTACTTGTTCTACGGTATTCTTTATACTTGTTTGACGTCATCTGTGACAGTCTATAGGGATTTAGGGTACGCCGCCTCCTACTGGGTTGTGGGTCGTCCGTACGACCCCGTATCACCCATTGGTTGCTTGATTCCAACTAGCATAAATAAGATGGTACCTTCTGCCATTCATCACACATTTTATTCGATATTGAATTGATGACAACAAGCTCTATCTCTCCTCTGTACCAAGTACTGCTTAGTTTCACTTGTTTCCTCTATCTTTCTTTGGCCCTTTAATCCATTTGAACACTTGTTAAGATTGTTAGCTACAGATTATCTATAATCCAAGCGTATGTGATTAAGCTCAACATGTACTTAGTCCATCCTTTATATACAAATGTATACTTTATTTTTTTGTACACAACCGGTATTGGGGATTGTCTCCACTAGACGAGTATTTTGTCAAGTGATCAGTCTTTCTAGACTCCTCCTGTTTGTGGATTATTGTGAACATTGGATAATCTCTTGAACTTGGAAGTTTGGAAACTGAATTTATTTTCAACTCCCTTAACTTTGCACTGCTTAAGTACCGGAACTTTGGATTTTACATGTTGTTCTTTATCATATGTTATATGAATACTAGATACTGGATTCTATATGTGAATATGGTTAGCGTCTTCGTCAAAGAAGAATGTGAAGATATTGTTCCCTTATGGAGTACCGTAAGCGATTTCTTATACAAAAATGAGTGAATTAGTGCATCGATGCTGCTTTGCACTCTCACTTCTCTTTTTGTCCAAACCTTTCCATGAGCAACGATTTTCAGCATTTCCAATTGCTCGGATCGAACTTGGGAGCCAGCGTTCGTTCTTCTTCCAATTATGCCACGGTCTCCGAAGGATTCATAGAACAAAACTGATATGAATGATAATAGAGGGTATGTTAAATGATGGGAACATAGAACAAAAACACTAATAACTAGTGAAAATCACCGACTAAACAAGGCCGAGACCGGACTACTCCATTAGAAGGTGAATTTCTATAGAGATAAACCTCTATCTAGGATTTTTTTGATAATACCACCACATTTATTTATTCAAAGAACAGATAGAAATATCGAAAGTTCATATAAAACTAGAAAACATAAGGAGATCATCTACTAAGAGCACATAGGATGATTATCAAGCATGGCCGCCTTTGAAACAAAATGGGCTTTTGCAACCTCAGCACGAGTGACCTTAGTGATACTGGAAAAGGAAAGACGATTGATAGCTCCCTTGATAGTGCGAAAAACGGAAACATCCAGCAATGCTAGTCTACATGTCACCTGAAAAAAGGACAAGGCCACCGTAGAGTCAATGTCAATATTAATAGAGGAAATGCCATCATGTAATGCCAAGTTAATTTCATGTTCGATAGCAAGCAGTTCCGATTGCAAAGCACAAGAAGCATTGGTCCTAATACCAATGATCCAGTCCCCGTCGTTAGACAGTGTTGAGACTTGCAGAGGATGAGAAGTTTCGATCATCCCAAGCACCATCAACACTAATACTCTTGATAATTTGCTCATGACCATGCAATTTTTTTAGAATAACAGATGTGCTCTGTGTTTCCTTTGTGATAAAAGAGAAGACAGCCTTGGAAGTAGCTTGAGCGATTAGATTCTCTTCCTCTTTCATACAGTTGAATGTCCCTGACCATGAAAGGCACATTGTTGAAGATGGAGTTACATCGCCCTCTCTAAGTGGGCCACATGACATGAATGGCCTGAATGTTCCTTGTGCATATAATGTCCTTTAGATTATCTTTGAAACTTTTATCCAGAGATGGGTTGTAAGAGCACCCATGTCACAGTGGGAGAACTTTCTAGCAATTAAAGAAGAGATGCTCCAGGCTTTCATTGGCTTCCAAGAAGAGGCTGCAAGTGTTATCACTTGTGTTAAGCCGATAGCTGGATTTGGTTGGCCACCTTTCGTGGGAACATTTCCAGAGCAGAAATTTCTATTTTCCGGAATTGGAAAGACCCCAAATAGATCCCCATAACTTATCAGGAGGCTCTTTAATATTTGAGAAGAGGTTGCCTGTTAAGCCATGTCTTTTTTGGAGCAAATGAAATTATACCCTGACATCGGCCTCGTTTTTTGCATCCTAGGGAGTTGGATAGCCAGGATCCTTTTTTGCATTGAGGATTACATAGTCCTAGGATAGCATCCTTGATCCAAACTTAACGGTCGTTCTCACGTGAAATCCAAGAGTCCATAATATTAGTAAGTGCAATAGGGCCTGAGCCATTAATGTCACCAACGAGATGGAGAGATAGTGTATCCGTTTGTTTGTGAGAATCTTGATATCCTTACCACATCCAACTCTCAATATGAGACCTTATCTGAGGAGATTTCTATCATGGAGAATACTTTTCCAAGCCCATGACACATTATTAAGGTAATCAACACTCATAAGGTCTTTTTTCCTGCAATATTTCTAAAGCAAGACTTTCGAGACATGCAGATCATGATTAAAATAGATGCCCAAGCTTCATAAGTAAGAAGAGAGAATTAAACCAGCTAAGATTACGAAGACTAAAGTCCCCTTTAAATTAAGAGAGGCATACACGTTATCAGGGATTGTTCTTAAGGCTGTCTTTTTATTAGGGTTCCACCAAAAAAGATTAATTTTCTTTTTGAAATCTCCGAGTTAAGGATTGGACTTTTTTGGAAATCCCTGTAGAAATTTCGAAGCTCTTTAACATGTTAATATTCCACCCAATCCGACTACTACAATCGATGTTCTTATATTGTCAATAGAATTATCATTCTTTGAGAATCATGTAACCAATAAATAGTTATTCTCGTAAGTCGCAACTCATTCCATAGTTCTTATCTTAACATTACAAAAATAACCATGCAGGTAATTTTCATTTTTTTTCCTCCACTTAACAAATTAAACTAAGTTATAATTTTTTTGAGGGAACTAAAATAAAAACGAAATAAAAGTCACTTCCCGCCAAATAATATTTTTTTTTCTTGCAACAACACAATTTCCCCCTTTACCGCCTCTTGTTCTTGCTTCCCAGCAACAATGAAACGTAGAACAAGAACCTGAAAAAGAACCCGAGAGCCACAGTGATCCAAAAACAACTCCACTTATCAATATCAGTCACCCCCTGCGTCTTCAATATGTCAACACCAGTCGTCAAACACGTCGTGCTCGTAATCTTCACCCCCAAAGTACTACTCATCGTCTTCAACAGATTCACCTTCACGGCCTCCGGCACCGCCGCCAACGGCGAGTTATCGAAGATCTGAATCCCCCTGACAAAGCACTTGTTCACGTCATCAAACTCGTTCTGCAAAACCCCTTCATACGGGTACTTCACCAGCGACATATAATGGAACCATAGCCAATACACCGGGATTCGATCTCTCGTGATGAAGAATCCGCTGAATAGGAGAAAATAGGCGAGAATTGCAACGACGACGGTGTATCCGAGCATCACGTGGGAGACGACGCCGGACAGGAATGTCACGAATGAGCTCCCAGCCCAGAAAGACGCGACTATTACTAAAAAGAAGAAGAGGAAGCCAGAGAAGCCGCCAGCGAGGCCGACTGCGAAGAATGTCACCGCGGCGAAAGTTCCCGAGAGGAGGAGGATGGAGGGGATTGAAGTGATCGAGTGGGAGAGCACGTAGGAGGATCGGCGATAAGCGTTGTAAGCGGTTTCTCTCATGAATATGTAGCGCTCCATTAAGAAAACAGGGATGGCTTCTGCGCAGGTGTAGAACGTCGTCGACATCGCGAATGCGAAGAACCCGATTCGTTCTTGTACTCCTTTCGGCGAATTATCAAGTTTCCAGAACATAGTTGCTAAAATTATCCCGGTGACCAGGACTGCGCCGAGCCGGATTCCGAATAGCTCCGGCGACCTCATTGAGTTTGTAATTGACCGTTTTGAGATCACCAAGACTTCGACCCAGAAGGGGTTCGCGAAGGTGGGGACGGAGGAGGCGAGATTTGGGTCGGCGGTAGTTGCGCCGGAGACTAATTTCCCCTTTGAAATGCTACCGGCGATCGCGTCTTTGAGGGACAGTTTACGCCGGAATGTTGAATTGGGGTTTTCACGGTTCTTGATCTGCCAGTTTTTGTTGAAATCAACGAGTGATTTGGTTCCTGAAGACGAGACTTCATATTCTCGGATCAAATCCAGAGCAAACTCTGTTTTGTTCTCGTTTTCCGGTATTGGGTGGTTGAATTGGGCGAAAAAATCAGGGAGGCTGGCCGGAGAACCGCTGAAGACTGTCTGGCCTTTCGACAGGAACTGCAATCTGTCGATGAGGTTGAGGATTCTGTAACTTGGTTGGTGCACAGACATGATCACAATGCTTCCACTCTGTGCAATTCGTTTCAAGACCTTCACAACCATGAACGCACTCGTCGAGTCCAATCCCGAGGTGGGTTCGTCGAGAAAGAGAACAATCGGGTCGTGGATTATGTCAGTTCCGATCGACACGCGGCGGCGTTCGCCGCCGGATACTCCCCTGTGTCCTTCGTCTCCGATCACTGTCTTGGCGGCGCTACGGAGGCCTAATTGATCAATCAACGCTTCTACTCGCGCTTTCTTCTTGGATTTGGACAGTGTTCGCGGGAGACGGAACTCCGCCGAGAACATGAGCGTCTCTTCAACGGTCAACATGGGAAAAAGCAAATCGTCTTGCATTACGTAAGCCGAAATCACCTGTTAAGATAAGAACGCACTTGGTCAAGTTTAGTTGTTAGTCATGTCCTAGTCTTTATAAGTTGTTATGTTAACATTACCTTCAAGAGCTTCGATTCGAGTAATTCGCCGTTGAGGGTCACCGTCCCCTGCAAGCTCTCCTTCGCGATCCGGTCAGCCAACGCGTCGATCAACGTCGACTTGCCGGAGCCACTAGCTCCGAGCACCGCCATGATCTCCCCCTCCCTCGCCTCGCCGGAAATTCCATTCAACAATACTTTGGTGTTCTCCAGCTCCTCCGGCGGCTGACCTAGCCGGATCTCTTGCCGGAAACACCCCGGAAGCGACATTTTGCGGCGGACTTTGACATAGTAAGTCAGGTTGTTGAAGGAAAGCACAAATGGGTAGGGATTCGGGTCGGACACGTGGAGGACACGGTGGTCCGGGGTGGCGTCGTCGTCGGTGCGATCCTCGACGAGTTTCAGAAGCTCGCCGAGGGTGGCGGAGACGTTGCGTTTGGGTTTCCGGGTGAGCTCCTGGAGCTCCATGGTGTGTCTTGGACCTAGAAATGGTGTGTCACTCTCACTGTACATTTTCAGGGTTTGAGTTTGTAGTTGAAAATAGGGAAAATAAAGAGGGATAAATAGAGTAGAGAGGGAGGGGCTAAATGGTCATAAAAACATTGTTTAGTTTTGTGGGTTTTGTGGGAAATAAACTTGTTTGGGTGTGTGTGGTTTTATATGGGTTTGGTAGTTGATTTGTTATGGTGGTTCTTGTAGGTTTGACAGTTTATTGAAGAAGAGTGAGGTTATTAGGTGAGAGGTTGCACTAGTTGTTTCTACTTGGTAGCAAATTGAATATGAAAACTACATTCTCTATTTAGTGTGTTTGAGAGTGTAAACTCAGCCAAGTGATTTCAAATACGGAGTACCTATAGATTAAGGGGCATTTACATTGTTTACTTGAATTTGTGCTCATGTATTTTATTATTTTAAGATTAAAAAATACACTGTAAATTTATATATTCAGTGGCGGATGCAGAAACATTTTTAACAACAATTTGTACATGTCACGTAAATATAAGCCGCAAGTATGATCTAGAGCCACCAAGTTTTCATGAGATCATAGAGCTCTTCACAAAAGACACCGAGCCTCCTCCGGTCCACTTTCGACATTTTGAAAAAGTACTCCTTTAATGGTGCGCTCTCTACAATAGACTTATATGCTGTGTACCAATAGTTTTTACTAAAAGGTATGTCAAAAAATTGATAACAGTCATGCGTTCTGAAAATGACTTAAATATTTGATGTTGTATATCTGTGAGTAATTGGGTGAATAGACCGTGTATATGAATGGGCGGAGAAATTATTGAATAAATTCAACGAACAAGTCATGATTCTCCTACGAAGTGTATTCCATTGGAAAAGAAAACAATTAATCTATATATAACAACTCCCAGTCTTCTTCAGTTTAGCTACATGACGTGATAACAACTCTCAGTTTTCTTCGATTTAACTATGTCGTGATAAACTTTTGTAATTTTACGAGTTCTTTTTCAATCAAGGTCAACATCGTACGTTCATTACACAGACACCCTAAAACTTTTAATTGGGTTTTGTTCATTTCACTTCATGCGTGTCGTGTTTATTATCCGGTTCTTATGAAATCAATTAGTTTAATCCTAATTATGGAGTATTGATTACGGAGTTATCCAGGAAATAGTGACCAACTAATAATTAATCTCTTTTCTCACACGCCATTGTTAATTTCTAAACTACAACAAAATATATTGGTTTCCCTTAACTAGTAGTAGTAGTAGGTGTGGATGTTCATCTACTGTGGACTCACAAATCTTTAAAAAGCAATTTACTAGATTTTATTGATGTAATTATTTATTAGCATTCATTTATTTCTATTAGATCTAGCTTGTGTATACGCATGCATAAATGTACTTGCAGTGTAGGTACGGCGCTGTATCAACGTTGTATTAATATATAATAAAAATTGTAGTTACTATTTTTTTTCTTCAAAAGAGTAAAAGAAGTGAGAATTAAAAAAATCTGAACACCGTATTCTTTTTCATTTTTGTTCTAGAAAAAGGTTGAGTCATGCACGTTTTGCGCATAGGTTAAGATCCTTGTACGCATTAAAATGTTGGAATGAGAGAAGAAAAGCATGATCATATTAACATTGATTAAATGATTTACACATTCAACATGGGCTATTAAGTCCCTACAAGGCTACAACCCTCTTTTGTGTGTGTGTGTGTGTGTTTGTGCTTTGTTTTTCTAAGAAAGTTGAAAATTCCGAAAGATCACTCTGGGATGTCGAAGATGCATATTTCACTCATCAATAAATTCGTGATGTAGAAAATTCATATTTCTTCACTTTGGTTAAGTCAACAAATATCTCCCTTAACGACGATCACCAATATCCCCACTAGGTTTTACTATACCTATAACGACAGACTTTGGTTTCCCTAACGTAGTTGTTAGTACTAGTGTGATGATACAACAAGAGAGGTAAGTGACATTATTAGTAGAAATAAGCTAGGAGGGTTGTGATAGAGAGGCTTTTTTGTCCAAACAAGAAACTATGATGATGAACCTACTCATAGTAGGGACATAGTCACTTTTGTCTAATTCATGAACAATTTCAGAAAGGTAGAGACAATGCCCTACAGCTAATTCAGCAACTCTTGCTTCATTGCCCCACATGTAGGTTTTATTTCTTCCTTATCCAATTGTCTACATCTCTTGAGATCCTCTATATTTTCATAAACATGAGATCCTCATCCAGTATCATATACTCATGATGATGAGATAGACACATTGAATTTTATAACAAAAATACCTAAATTGGAATTCATAATTCCTTTTATTGTTTCCTTCCAAGTATTTTGGGTAGTCTCTCTTCCTCTACACCACATATGGGACTTGTTAAGGCAATTTGTTTTAGCAACAAGCTTGTTTTATAACCATGTGGTCGGAGCAAATCTTTTTTCCCTTACCCATACTGTTAACCGTTAACATGTTTTGCCTTTAGCCCCTTTTTGTTTAGCGATTCTCAATCATATTGAATAAATCACCTTTGAAAAAAACTATAATTGCATCCAATGCAATTCTGGGTCCACTTGGGCGAATAACTTTTATTATTTATCTATCTCATAGATAACACCCAGTATCTAAGCTTTCAATCCCATTGAAGCAACTTAGTTGCGCTTGACCTCTTGCTTCAGCAATCACACATTACTAGTTTGTGTCGTCGCGTCATATCTCGATGAATCAAGTGGCCTTGCTTTGGCAAGCCCGAACTTATTCCATCTTGATCATGACGAGTGCTAAGCAAGAGATGGTAAAACGCAAAGTGGAGCAACACTTCAAGCCTTTCATGTCTAGCTCCCTCTTTAAACAAGCTTCTTTTAATGTATGATCATATCATACGCCTCCATGTTTCTCATCTTGCTTCCAAAGCTCAGAGTGTTCTACGATGTATGATCATATCATACGCCTCCATGTTTCTCATCTTGCTTCCAAACTTCCTTTTGGCTTTAGTGTTATTGGCAGTTGGTGGAAGGAGAACTTTATGTTCTACGATGTATAGCATTTCATTTGTTTTGTTCGAGAACAATTCTCAATTTTATACCAGTCTAGAAAATAGATTCCAGACAGCTTGTCCTTCTTAAGGACGTAAAGTTGCGTTTCGTTTGTTTAATTCATTGGGTATTCAACACAATAGGATTTATGCAAAGTATTGTGACGTTTTAACTATATTTAGCAAGGACTTAAATTGTCAAACATAGCTCCCACTATTTTTCTCGGATTAATAACCCTCCATATTAATACGGAAAATATCATTATATTCTCTAGTGGGCCAAGATCCATATTTCACTTCTTTTGAGTTTGCTTTGGCAAGTCACCCGATATTAATTATTTAGGTATGAACAATTCCAATTGCATCCTTATTTAACTCTTGGTTCAATTGGGCAAATAACTTCTTATTTATCTATCCCATAATCCCAAATGTTTACCTCTAGGCTTTTAATCTTACTCCAACAATTGCACATTACTTGCTTGTGCCATCGCACCACATAATGATGAATCAAGTCGCCCTGCTTTGGCACGCACGGGTTTGATTAATCGATTTGTGATGAGTGTTTAAGTAACGAGAAGGCAAGCATAATATTTCACTTTGAGGGATTTTCCTTTTAATTAATTATTTTGTTGATCCATATCAACTGGTCTACTTATTTGAGTTGGGCAAAACTCACAATAAAAGATCTGGCTTGTTTATTATCTTATTATCCAATTGCATGCATCATCCATGCACCAACAATAATAATAAGATAATAAAGTAAACATCCACAAAATAGAAATTAACGTGATGTGGATACGGACTCCTAGACTAAGATATTACCAAGCAAATGAGAATATCTATGAACCCTAAAAAATAGCAAGCGCATCATCATGTGCCTCTGTAACACCCCTAATTTTGGAGAGTGTTCTCAAGTGCAATATCAAGACTTTCGGGGCGAAATTGTAAATAGTCTGTCTTGGCCTTATAGTTGGTGTAGATAGTGCTTTCTGAGCTGACAGATCTTGGCCACGTGGCAACCATCCAGCACACCATATTGTGCTCCACACACACTGGATCACCAGCCGAGCTGATCCATGTGGGGGCTGCGAGACAGAGCCCTCGCATACCACTGCACGGGACTTGTAGGGACTTTGTGGTTTGGAGGCTAGAGTAAGCCATGTCGCGTGCGAGCCAAGCCCGCACGCGACCTTTAGTAACTGCTTTGAGAGATTTATGGCACGAGCTCCATAAACCCGGTCAATCCGGTCAAACCCGGTCAACCTCGTAACGGTTCCGGTATTCGCGCATAACGTGGTCCCTATATACTCGGACGAACGTGCCGTTATGGTTAAGCTAATTAAGCCGCCATTAATGGGCGCATTAACCACGCTACAACGGTCACGTTCTCTGCTATATATAGGACGTTAACCTTTCCATACAAAGGAGAACACACTAGCCATACGCGGAAGCTCTGCCAAACCTCTGTCTCTCTCTCAGACATTACTACTGCCTTACTCTCTCCCTACACACAACCCAACTCTTCCTGTGCGATCTCTGATCCTCTACATACGGTGTACACGGAGGTCTCCCCGCCGGAATCTCCTGTGCACATTTTGGTGAACCCGACGTGAACTTACCAACAAAAGCAACCATGTCTCAGGAGGATGATGTTAGCAACAGATCGCCTTCCACCGAAACTGCCTCGGGAGAGGAGACCCGCCGTACTCCTGCGACCCCCAGCGAGGCACCAACGTTAGAATCCTTGGACGCCACCGTCCAAGGCCAGGCGAAAGCTCTCAAAGCTCAGTCTGCACAGCTAGAACGGATCCTGGCCGTTCTGAGTACCCTTGCACCGAACCCTTCATCAGTTATCGCCGCCTCTCAAGGAGGAGGAGCCCCTACCGCTCCGGGACTGGGAGTGTCAACTACACCTCCCAACCCCCATCTGCAGACTCCACCGGCGACTACGCAGTTGCCTTCAATTCAAGTATCAACGGCTCAGATGTTGCCTCTCACTGCTCATACTCCTCAGCCTCCAGCTTTGGTGCCTAATTCGGCGTCGCAGTATCCCTTGCCTCCGACAACGACGATCTGGGGCAATGCCAGCAGCCAATATGTCCCCAATCCTCCGGCGGCATATGTGTCGCCTCCGCCTGCAGCAACCCTTCCTTCTGCTACTGAGGGAAGCATTCCAGAATGCATGACGTCTCTGCAGAAGCGCATGGACACTATTCTGGCTCACCAGTCATTCGCGGATACTATCATCCTGAAGCTAGACAACGATCCACCCATCCCACGGGAGATCTATCTCATGCCTAACCCAGTGGGGTATAAGGCTCCTAAATGGGACAAGTTCGAGGATGTCAACGGGAACGCTCATGAGCATGTCATGCGTTTCATTGACGTCATGGGGCCATACGGAGCTGATCCCAAACTGCTGATGCGGGAGTTTCCAAAATATTTGGGGAACGTGGCGTATAAGTGGTACCGAACATTGGAAGCCGGATCCGTGAAGACTTGGGATGACATGGTCCAGAAGTTCTACACCAAGTTCTTCCAGATGGAAGAAAAGGTGATAATGATCCATCTCTCGCGTATGTATCAGAAGCGCGAGGAGGACGGGATCACTTTCATTAAGAAATTCAGGGCGAAGTCCTTGGAGTGCAAAGATCCAATGCTCGAAAGCCGGCTCGTAGAGATATGCCTGCAGTGCATGCGAGACGAATACAAAGGTATGCTCATCAATTTTCAAACACCTACGTTTTCAAAGCTAATTGAATACACAAAGAACATCGAGCCTATAGTCGAGAGGCAGAAAAAGAAGAACGCTCCGGAGCGATCTTCGAGCGGCACCACCTACAAGATCGGGAGATTCAGTTACAAGAGGGGACGAGAAGCTGAGGTCAATACAGTTTCACCCCAGAAGCAAGCGAAGGTTGTGAACTTCGACGTACCACCTCTGCCATGCTCGGTGGAGGAGGCAAGCGACCTCTGCAGGCAGTGGCGCAAGGACGGTGTCCTACCGCCGCTCGAGAAGATACCCTCCAAGGAGATGGTGAGGGACCCTAAGTGGTGCGAGTACCACGGAAAGGTCATGCACCCCACAGCGGAATGTAAGAAGCTCAGGTTTACATTCGACCAGAAGATGAAGAACGGCGAGCTGATCGTCAGTGATCACAGGAAGGATGTGCGCAACAATCCACTTCCTGCCCATGCGGAGCAAGACTCAAAAGGCAAAGAGGTCGCCATGATCTCGATCGTAGACCTGGAAGAAGTCGCATAGGATGGCCTGCCCATCATTGCCGAAGTCCATGATGACGAGGACTACAGTGTAGACACAGAGGATGAACGTGCCGATCGGATGAAGGGGTCGCACGGCTTTAGCAGATTCTTCGACGAGATGAACTTCTCCGAGAAGTGCCGGACAGATATGACGAAAGCAATCTTGAGGATAGCGGAGGACTATGAGGAGGATCTTGTAGTTTCCAACGGGAAAGTCATCAGGGCGTCTCGCTCTACAGAAAAGATTATGACCTTTTCTTCCAGCGACAAAAAGACAGATGCGAGCCACCAGAGGCCTCTGTATGTGACAGCCATCATCAATGGTGTCGAGTTCAAACGAGCATTTGTAGACGGAGGAGCAGCGGTCAACGTCGTTTCGCTCCACACGCTGAAGCTAGCAGGGATCCCCGAGCACAAGATTGTCAAGCGTCCATCTCCGCTGATGGGATTCGGAAGCGACTCTAGAATGACGATCGGTTGGGTCCGCCTGGGCGTGCAGATTGGCAAAATCAAGTGCTCAGCGAAGTTTTATGTCATAGATGCGAACACTACGTATCACATGATCATAGGTCGAGCTTGGATTCACCGATTCGACGCGGTTCCTTCAACAGCTCACCAAATCATGAAAGCTATTTGCAACGACAAAATAGTCGAGATACCGGCTTCAACGAATCCATTCAACTTCGATGAAGCACATCTTAGCGAGGCAGTGTGATTCACTGAGATGGCGGACGAGCAAACACCGGGACCATTCAACCCTACTCCTTTTCCTCTCTGGGAGGACATCAAGGACCAGTCACCTGCGGGAGTAATGGTGACAAGGGAAGATGCCGAAGAAAAGCCGCCCACACGCGAGGAAGCGCCACGAATCGCGTACCATCGAAAAACGTGTACACTCTGAAGAGAATCGCAAAGCATGACCCCGAAGGCAAGGAGATAGAGAGCTTCTACGCCAATGGGAAGAAGTGCTATCGCATACGAAGGTGCGCGGGGATGTCCTCACACGGGCATGGGGATATCCCTGGGCAAATCAGCCAAATCGAGCAAATTGCGCTAACGGAAAAGCCAATGCAGGGCACTGTTGGAATAGATGCCCTAGAGGCAATCTAGTTTAGTATGAATTTGTAATTGGCTAGAAATTCATTTATTATTTATTGGATATTTAATATAATGAAGTCCTTAGATTTACAATCGTGTTGTTTATCTTAAATATCCCTAGTCGAGTATAATGATTAAATGGGACAATCATCTATAGACTAGTATGGGGTTGGATTGATATGGAGATATCACGATCCAACACATAGGTGTGCATTACGGAATGTTGCACTGGATTGACCCATTACCGAGAAGGCTACATATACGTTATGTTGAGTCACAAGTGCTTCTCGGGTACAATGGTATTGTCATCCTTAGACTTGAAGTCACTAGATATTCTAGTTGTGGATCATTGTGATCTTGGTAGCGTTAAACGCTACACCGTAACTGGGTAGTTATAAAGGCGTGTACTGGATACAATGAGAAGCAAGCTTAGAGATCGTAGTGGACGTAGAGAGGATTTGCCCCTCCCACATAACGGGAGCAAATATCCAAGGCCACTCGAAGGATAGTGCTTATAGAATGTCTGGCCAGACTCAAATAAATCAATATATGGGATATTGATGTTATTTGCACGAATAAGGCTATTCCATGAATCGAGAAACTAGGGATTGGATATACGAGTGTGACTTGTATGTCTCGTGTCCAATCCGGATATGGAGGCAAAGGGATGAGACAATTACTTGTACAAGGTTGTCTAGATGACTATTCTATTAGTTGGCTAGAATGGATGTTTTGCTAGAAACCGCTCCATATTAGCAAAGAGTTGCTACCAACTAGATAGAACCTATGGGGTCACACGCTATATAGAGTTGTACTAGATTGTGGAATTAATTAATTGGATTAATTAATTAGAAGGATCACTTTGCAAACCCTTGCAAACTTAGTAGGGACTAATTTGCAAGGAAGGGACTAAATTGAACTCTAGTAGGACTAGAATAAGTCCTTTAGGTAGTTGACAAGGAGTTGTTGGACTATATAAAGGACCCTCCTCCTTCCTTCCCTACACACTTTTATGCTCTAGAGAGATCATAACAAGAGTAGGAGAGAACAAAGGAGAGAGAGAGAGCAAGCAAAGAGGGACGCCGCCCCCTTTGCCGCCGCCCCTTGTCCCCGACGCCACAAAGGGCCGAACCCCCTTTTGGTGCCTCGTTTTGCGTGATTCCTTCACCCTCCTTTCAATCCGGGCTAGCACCAAGGAGATTGGAGATCTAGGAACAACTCTAGGCGTGGATCAACTATAGAGAACGTGACACTATTCGCGTTTGAAGTCATCAAGGAGAACCCAAAGGTGTGTTTATGATTTCTTACCTTTACTATCGTTATGCATCTAGACTTGTGATCCTTGGAGGGTTTTGCATGGTTGTTTGTTTGATTATGCTTCCGTTTGCGCGATCCATGAATCAAAACCCTACAGTGGTATCAGAGCCACAGGTCATAGAGCATAAACGTAGTTTATGTGTTACATTCTTGTTGTTTTACACCTTAATTTGTTGTTTATCGCGTAAAACAAGACAAATCAAGCATTGGATGCAATTTGTCAAAGAATTAATCATAACAAGACCCAATTATTGCATTGGATGCATGAATTGGTGAGTTTGAGAAATTTTAGGATCTTAGATCTAGGGTTTGGGCATCCTTGGGGAAGAAGGAGTTCTCTCACAACAAGGAAACAACCAAACTTGGGCTCCAAGCAAGGAGGTTGTTTTGGAAACAACCCCACAAGGAGGTTCGGCCCCCTAGGGGACCGCCCCCCCCTTGCTTGCCGCCCAAGCTTGGCGCCCTAAGGGGCCGGGCGGCCCTAACCCGCGGGCCTAGCTTGCGGGTTTTGGGCCGGGCCGGCCCTAGGGCTTTATGGTTCACTTATTTGGGCCCGGGCAATTGGATTGTTGGGCCCATGGACCGTTTTAACCCTAGAAATCCTAAAATCAATTAAAATTGACCAAGCGCGTTAAAATTGGATTTTAACTGTTTATGTGCAAATCGCATGGTGATTGGATATGGCCTTAGGATGTGGTTTGATGTGGATGTTTAATTTTGTGGTTTGGTTTTACGGCCTGCGAGCTGATCAATTAATTGTAATAATTAATTAGGGTTTTATGGCCTGCGTGCCATTTTTTTTTCTCAACTTGTGAGATTTATTTTATTTAGTATAGATATTAGCTAGTGCTAGATAAAGTAGATTGTTAGCCAAGATTGGAGAAAAGAAGCCCAAAGCCAAAGAAGCCACAAAAGATGGAGCATGGAGCATGGAGCACACCACAAGACTATGAAGGATGGACCAAAAGATCAAGACGCATGGAGATGTGTTTGTTTAGGGTTCATAGATAATTCCATTGGCTTGGAATTATCTTAGTCTAGAAAAGGCCATATCCACATCACGTTTAATTTCTGTTTTGTGGTTGTTTATTTATTGTCTTATTATTTGTGTGGTTGGTGTATGGATGATGCATGCAATTAGGATAATAAGATAATTAGACAACCCGGATCTATTATTTGGAGTTGTGCCCAAACTCAAATAGATAGATTAGTTGATATTGATCAACAAAATAATTAAAATTGAATTGAAAATCCCTCAAATTTTAAATATTGTGTTCTTGCCTTCTCGTTATTTAAACACTCATTATCATCATTATTTATCGAGTTCGTGCGTGCCAAAGCATGGCGACTTGGTTCATAATGATGGAATGCGATGGCACGTAACAATGTGCAATTGTTTAGATAAGAGGTTGAACACAACTAGGCTATTAATTTGATTAAGAAACCTAGAGGCAATCAATTGGGATTATCCATATGGATGGATAAATAAGTAGTTATTTGCCCGATTGAACCAAGAGTTGCATATGGGATGCAATTGGAATCGTTCCTACCTAAGAAGTAATCAAATTATGGGTGACTTGCCAAAGCAAGCTCATAAGGAGATGAAAAAGATGGATCTTGGCCCACTAGAAAATATAAGGATATTTTCCGCATTAATATCTTGAGGGTTATTAATCCGTAGTAAAATAGTGGGAGCTATATTTAATAAACTAGCCATTATTAAATATAGTCAAAAATTCACAAATACTAAAACTTGCGTATTTTCCTTTTTGTAGAATTCCAAATGGCAAACAACTCATCGAGTTCACAACATTCCCTACGATCTGTCCTTGAGAAGGACAAGCTCTCAGGAACCAACTTTCTCGATTGGTACAGAAACTTGAGAATTGTTCTCAAGCAAGAGAAGAAGCTGTACGCAATAGAGGAGCATGTTCCTGAAGGTCCAGAGAATCAGACACCTGCTGCCTTAAAGGCGTATCAAAAGCGTGTTGATGACGCTAATGATGCGGCCTGCCTAATGCTTTGCACCATGACCTCTGAGCTTCAGAAGCAACATGAGAACATGAATGCTGTCGATATGATCGAACATCTAAAGCAGCTCTTCCAAGAGCAGGCGAGGGTAGAGAGGTATGAGGTCTCAAAGGCACTGTTCAAATGTCATCTAGCAGAAGGGAACCCGGTGGGACCCCATGTACTCCGAATGATCGGGTACTTGGAGAATCTCGCCCGGCTTGGGTTCCCGGTCGGCCAAGAGTTGGCAACCGATCTCGTGTTGCAATCGTTGCCTGAGAGTTATGGACAGTTCATTATGAACTATAACATGAACGAGATCGTTAAACCACTGCCAGATTTGCTCAACATGTTGAGGACGGCTGAACAGAGCATCAACAAGGGTAAGGGCAAGGCCATTATGATGGTGCATAAAGGAAAGGGCAAAAAGTTTGCATCTTCCTCCAAGGGCAAAGGCAAGTCAGTTGCTAAGTCCAAGGAACAAGCCCTTAAGCCTGTTGGTGCCATTGCCAAGGTCGTGACTAAGGGTGAATGTCACTACTGTAGTCAACCTGGACACTGGAGGAGGAACTGCCCAAAATATCTGGAGGACAAGAGGCTTGGAATAGTGATTCCACCACCACCAGGTATTTTTGTTGTAGATGTCAATTTAACTGTCTCTACATCATGGGTATTAGATACTGGATGTGGATCTCATATTTGTCGAAATATGCAGGATCTAAAGAGAAGTAAAAGATTGGCTAAAGGGGAGGTAGATCTACGCGTTGGGAATGGAGCAAAGGTTGCTGCGTTGGCCATAGGCGTTTGCGAGCTATCTCTGCCTTCAGGATTAGTTTTAGAATTAAATAATTGCTATTTTGTGCCTGCTATGAGCAGAAACATTATTTCTATTTCTTGTTTGGACAAGGAAGGTTTTATTATTTCAATAAAGAACAATTGTTGTTCCTTTTATTTGAATAATATTCACTATTTTAGTGCGCAATTATTTAATGGACTTTATGTCCTTGATCTAAGTAATCCTGTCTACAACATTAATACCAAGCGGATTAAAATAAATGATTTAAATCCTGCTTATTTATGGCATTGTCGTTTAGGCCACATAAATGAGAAACGTGTATCTAGACTCCATAAGGATGGATTAGTAGACTCATTTGATTTTGAATCATATGAGACATGTGAGGCTTGTTTATTGGGAAAAATGACAAAGTCCCCTTTCAATAAGAAAGGTGAAAGGACTAGTGAGCAATTGGCGCTCATACATACCGATGTGTGTGGGCCATTTGCCACGCCTGCCAGGGGTGGTTACGTCTACTTCATTACGTTTACTGATGATTACAGTAGATATGGATTTGTGTACCTTATGAGGGCAAAATCCGAATCCTTTGAAGTGTTCAAAGAATTCAAGAATGAAGTAGAGAAGCAACTTGGCAAAAGTATCAAGGCCCTACGATCGGATCGTGGAGGAGAATACTTGAGCCAAGAGTTTGACGACTATCTTAGAAAGTGTGGGATCGTGTCCCAACTCACTCCACCCGGAACGCCACAATGGAATGGCGTGTCCGAGAGGAGGAATCGAACCCTATTGGATATGGTTCGGTCTATGATGTGTCAAACCGATCTTCCATTATCATTTTGGGGCTACGCTCTATTAAGTGCAGCTTTTACCATTAACCGTGTTCCATCTAAATCAGTCATGAAGACACCATATGAGATGTGGAGTGGGAGGCGTCCCACACTGTCGTTCATGAGGATTTGGGGCTGCGATGTCTATGTAAAACGTTTACAATCAGACAAGCTAGGGCCTAAATCGGATAAGTGCAAATTTGTGGGGTACCCTAAGGAAACTAAGGGATACTACTTCTACAATCCAACCGAGAACAAAGTGTTTGTTGCTCGGACCGGCGTGTTTCTAGAAAGAGAGTTTGTCTCTAAAGAAGCAAGTGGGAGGAATGTAGAACTTGAAGAAGTTCAAGAACCACAAATCACAGAACCGATTATGGAACATGAACAGGAATCACAAGCAGTTGTGGATCCACCTGTTCAGGTAACACAAGAGCTTCGTAGATCTAGTAGAGTGCGCCAGGAACCCGAGAGGTACGGACTTCTCGTAACTGATTCCGGTGACACGATGCTCATAGATGATGAGCCTACTACCTATGAGGAGGCCATGAATGGCCCAGACTCGCAGAAGTGGCTTGAGGCCATGAGATCCGAGATGGAATCCATGTATACCAACAAAGTATGGACTTTGGTGGAACCACCTGATGGGGCGCGGCCCATAGGGTGCAAGTGGGTCTTCAAGAAGAAGATCGACATGGATGGTAATGTGATTACCTATAAGGGCCGATTGGTGGCTAAAGGATTCAGACAGATTCATGGTATTGACTATGATGAAACCTTTTCACCAGTCGCAATGACCAAATCCATCCGAATCCTACTTGCGATTGCAGCATACTACGACTATGAGATTTGGCAGATGGATGTCAAAACAGCATTCCTTTATGGGAATCTCCTCGAGGACGTGTATATGATACAGCCGGAGGGTTTTGAGGATCCAAAGCAAGCCAACAAAGTCTGTAAGCTGCAACGATCCATTTATGGATTGAAGCAAGCTTCTAGGAGTTGGAATCGACGTTTTGATGAAGTGGTCAAAGAGTTTGGCTTCATCAGAAACGAAGATGAGTCTTGTGTCTACAAGAAGGTTAGTGGGAGCTCTGTAGCTTTTCTGGTCTTGTATGTGGATGACATACTACTCATTGGAAACGACATTCCCATGCTGCAATCTGTGAAAGATTGGCTAGGAAAGTGTTTCTCAATGAAGGACTTAGGGGAAGCAGCCTATATACTCGGTATAAAGATCTATAGAGACAGATCTAAGAGGTTGCTAGGCCTAAGTCAAAGTACATATATTGACAAGGTGTTGAAACGGTTCAACATGCAAGATTCCAAGAAGGGATTCTTGCCCATGTCACATGGAATCACTCTTTCGAAGAGTGGTTGTCCTTCCAATGAGATTGAGAAGGAACGCATGAGTAGGATTCCCTATGCCTCGGCCATAGGATCTATCATGTACGCCATGTCATGTACTAGACCAGATGTGTCATATGCCTTGAGTATGACAAGCAGATACCAATCCAATCCAGGTGAGAGTCACTGGATTGCTGTCAAGAACATCCTAAAGTACTTGAGAAGAACTAAGGATGCTTTCTTGATGTTTGGCGGTGAGGAAGAGTTGCGTGTAAGGGGTTACACTGATGCAAGCTTCCAAACCGATAGAGATGACTTTAGATCACAGTCGGGATATGTGTTTTGCCTGAATGGAGCAGCGGTGAGCTGGAAAAGTTCCAAGCAAGAGACGGTAGCTGATTCTACAACAGAGGCTGAGTACATTGCTGCAAATGGCGCAGCAAAGGAGGCTGTTTGGATCAGAAAGTTTGTTTCTGAACTTGGTGTGGTCCCTAGCATTGCGGATCCAGTGGAGTTGTTGTGTGACAACACTGGGGCGATCGCGCAATCAAAGGAACCAAGATCGCACCAGAAGTCCAAGCACGTGCTCAGGAAGTTTCATCTGATTCGAGATATTATCGATAGAGGAGACGTTCGAATATGCAAGATTCCTACAGATGATAATCTGTCAGACCCGCTTACGAAGCCTCTCACGCAGTGGAAGCATGAAGGGCACAATAGGAGTATGGGCATACGAGATGCGCCAGATTGGCTCTAGTGCAAGTGGGAGACTGTTGGAATAGATGCCCTAGAGGCAATCTAGTTTAGTATGAATTTGTAATTGGCTAGAAATTCATTTATTATTTATTGGATATTTAATATAATGAAGTCCTTAGATTTACAATCGTGTTGTTTATCTTAAATATCCCTAGTCGAGTATAATGATTAAATGGGACAATCATCTATAGACTAGTATGGGGTTGGATTGATATGGAGATATCACGATCCAACACATAGGTGTGCATTACGGAATGTTGCACTGGATTGACCCATTACCGAGAAGGCTACATATACGTTATGTTGAGTCACAAGTGCTTCTCGGGTACAATGGTATTGTCATCCTTAGACTTGAAGTCACTAGATATTCTAGTTGTGGATCATTGTGATCTTGGTAGCGTTAAACGCTACACCGTAACTGGGTAGTTATAAAGGCGTGTACTGGATACAATGAGAAGCAAGCTTAGAGATCGTAGTGGACGTAGAGAGGATTTGCCCCTCCCACATAACGGGAGCAAATATCCAAGGCCACTCGAAGGATAGTGCTTATAGAATGTCTGGCCAGACTCAAATAAATCAATATATGGGATATTGATGTTATTTGCACGAATAAGGCTATTCCATGAATCGAGAAACTAGGGATTGGATATACGAGTGTGACTTGTATGTCTCGTGTCCAATCCGGATATGGAGGCAAAGGGATGAGACAATTACTTGTACAAGGTTGTCTAGATGACTATTCTATTAGTTGGCTAGAATGGATGTTTTGCTAGAAACCGCTCCATATTAGCAAAGAGTTGCTACCAACTAGATAGAACCTATGGGGTCACACGCTATATAGAGTTGTACTAGATTGTGGAATTAATTAATTGGATTAATTAATTAGAAGGATCACTTTGCAAACCCTTGCAAACTTAGTAGGGACTAATTTGCAAGGAAGGGACTAAATTGAACTCTAGTAGGACTAGAATAAGTCCTTTAGGTAGTTGACAAGGAGTTGTTGGACTATATAAAGGACCCTCCTCCTTCCTTCCCTACACACTTTTATGCTCTAGAGAGATCATAACAAGAGTAGGAGAGAACAAAGGAGAGAGAGAGAGCAAGCAAAGAGGGACGCCGCCCCCTTTGCCGCCGCCCCTTGTCCCCGACGCCACAAAGGGCCGAACCCCCTTTTGGTGCCTCGTTTTGCGTGATTCCTTCACCCTCCTTTCAATCCGGGCTAGCACCAAGGAGATTGGAGATCTAGGAACAACTCTAGGCGTGGATCAACTATAGAGAACGTGACACTATTCGCGTTTGAAGTCATCAAGGAGAACCCAAAGGTGTGTTTATGATTTCTTACCTTTACTATCGTTATGCATCTAGACTTGTGATCCTTGGAGGGTTTTGCATGGTTGTTTGTTTGATTATGCTTCCGTTTGCGCGATCCATGAATCAAAACCCTACAGGCACTCCGGATGAAAAGCTCAAAGAAGCACCTGAATGCATGGAAGATAGGCCCAGAACACAAAAGCAAGAGCTAAAGGAAGTGTTCCTCAGCCCGAACGAGGAAAAGAAAAGGCCAGTCTTTCTAAGTGCGGACCTCACAAGCGAGGAGGAGCAAGGACTGCTGCAGCTCCTAACTGAATACAAGGATGTGTTCGCATGGGAGTATGATGAGATGCCAGGACAGGATACAAGCATCACTATGCACCGCTTAGACATCATCCCAGGGTCTAAGCCGGTAAAGCAGAGCACAAGAAGCTTCAGGCCGGAGCTTAACGTGAAAATCAAACAGGAGATTGTCAAACTCCTGGACGCCAAGTTCATAGAACCGAATCATCATCCCACATGGCTGGCCAACATTGTGCCAGTGGTAAAGAAGAACGGACAGCTTCGCATCTGCGTGGATTTCCGGGATCTCAATCGTTTTTTCCCAAAGGACGATTTTCCACTGCCCAACATCGATTTGCTTATCGATTCAACAGCGGGCCATCGCATGTTCAGTTTCATGGACGGCGTCAGCGGGTACAACCAGATCAAGATGGACCCTGAGGACGCGCAGAAAACTGCATTCATCACTCCGGTGGGGGTGTTCAACTACACAGTGATGCCGTTCGGTCTAAAAAACGCGGGTGCGAACTATCAGCGGGCCATGATGGCCCTATTCCACGACATGATGCACAAAGAAGTGGAATTTTATGTGGACGACCTGGTGGTTAAATCCAAGCAGGAAGCAGATCACCTCGCAAATCTGCGGAAAGTGTTCAATAGATGTAGACGCTTTCAACTGAAGATGAATCCCATGAAATGCGCATTTGGGGTAACATCAGGGAAATTCTTGGGATGCGTGGTTCATCGCCATGGAATCGAGCCTGATGACAACGTAAACCTATCTGCTTTTTCGCAAGTGTACGATCAAGTAATATAGAGTATGTAATTGCGACTCTGGTTGTCGAACCCACGAGAACAGTTTAAGTTTTGCTAATTAGAATTAGAATTAGACACAAAGTTTGTAAAAAGGAGGAAGGTCTGGGATTTGATTCTACTTAATTGCAATAAATAAAAACAGTAAAAAGCTTATTTTATTTTTCTGTTGGATATTTTGCAGGAATTGTTGTAGTTGTAAAAGTTGATAATTCTAAAAATCTAGATTCCAGGATCCCCTAGGGTTACTCTTCAGCTTCCATAGTATATTCAATTTCAGAAACACAAAGTGGTTTTGTTTATGCCAGCATACCAACAGTACAATCTCCTCTCGGTCTCATGCACTTATCACTCGACTGCAGATTTTCGGGTCCTCTCGGTCCACCTAAATCTGCAGGTTCGTTCTAAGTCTGCTAGGGTTACAGGTTCTCCTCTCGGTCTCCCCCTAAACGTCTAACAGTTGGTCTAATGCTTCTGGGCTAGTCCCCTGATTCTTTTCACCTCTCGGTCCATCAAGGCAGAGTACTAAATCCTGTCTTTTCTTCCTAACTTTCACTGGTCACTCTCGCACACCAGATCCTGTCTGTAACACTCCTGGGTGATCAAGCCATTCATGTATGTAAATAAAATCAAAGACAGAATAATAAACAATCCATCATGTATTAAGGCTTAGCTAGCCATGCATCTGAAAATCAAACAACCAAGTCTGCTGAATTCATAAACCCTAGGTTCACCAAGAACCTAGGCAAAAGGTCTAGCTAGCTTGCATTATTTAAAAACAACGTTTCATAAAGAGAGAAAAGATCAAACTAGTTATTTTTCTGAAAATACTGGAAAACTGCTCCAATCCTGCTCTGCTCCAACTCCTGGCTGCTGTGAAACTGGCTGCTGATGATGATGATAGCTGTGAGTGTGTATGCGTAACCCTAATTCAGTGCTGGGACACCTCCTTTTATATTGCCACAGTCTACAAAACTGATGCACGAAATTCCTGTTTTACCCTCGAAAAGACCCGTCCTGGAAGCTTCTGGAAACCTTCTGTGCGTCCGAACGCACACTTCCTGCGTTCAAACGCAGTGCGTCTGAACGCACACCCTCTGCGTTTGAACGCAGGCCTTAGCCTTTTTTCCTTTTTTCCTCTTCTGGCTCCTGGACCCATGCGTTTGAACGCAGCTCCTCTGCGTTTGAACGCACCCCTTGGCCTTCTCTTCTCTTGAGTGTTGAGTCCTGCGTTTGAACGCAAGAAGTGCGTTTGAACGCACCCCTTAACTTTTCAGCACTTCGGCCTCTGAACTCTGCGTTTGAACGCAGACTGCCTGCGTCTGAACGCAGGACTTAACCAATTTTCCTGCCATTTTCCTGCTGCTATCATCTCGTGCGTCTGAACGCAGATGCCCTGCGTTTGAACGCACCACTTAGCATTTTTCCTCTTTTTCTGCTCAGCTTTCCTGACACGCTGCCTCCCATCCAAGTTAATCTCATGCATTTTTTCGGCACCTGTTACCTGCACATCATAACACGCACCCGCGATCATATCCAACAAACAAAAGTATGCATAAAATTACTCAAATTTTACAATCATGATCTATAAATCTCTACCTCGTATCAGGTGGAAAATAAGCTGAAAATGGCCAAACTCAACTCTCACAGGGTTAAAACCAATGGTAAAAAGATGTCCCAAACTAATACATTTTCAAGCTGTCAAAATACCCCCACACTAACCTCTGCTCGTCCCGAGCAGACCCTTGCATTTGGCCTTGCAGACCCATTTTTTTTTGCATACTTTTATTGCATACTTCCCCTCTTTCACAGATTCAAGACACAGACCAAAACACTCAATAGACGACTGACTCAAATACAGAATATACACAACTGACTCAAGACACAGCTAATTTTTTTTTTTTTTTTTTTTTTTTTTTTAAATATTTTAATATTTTCTGAAATTGGGCAACCTCTCTATCATAAACTGAAATCATCAAATCCTCACAAACTCATTTCGAAATTCCACAACACGCAGCAAGAAATGATATAAACTGATCCTATGCACAATCTCACTAAGGTATCCCCAAACATCCACCAAACCATCCAAGATAAAGCATGTCTTTTGACTTAGAGGGTCCAGGCATCTACAGTCAACAGATAATTTTTCTTCGCCAAGTCATTTGAGGTTTTCAGACCCTCTTAGCCGTTATTGCGTTTGATTTGAAAATTGTCCCATTGCTGGGAGACACAACTCCTGTGTAATACGGCTTGACTTTAATTTCCCTCTTAAGCTCTAAATTGGATTGAATCCAAATTTTCCATGTGAATGGAAGCACATTATGTTGTTTCTCCTTGAAGCACAAAATATTATTTATTTATTATTATTATTTTTTTTTCATAATCCCCTCTGTTTTTTTTTACAACTGTGCAGTAGAGCGTTAAGAGTGCGGGCTTTTTAGGATTTTCTCTTGGAACCACCTTAAGGGATGGTGGTGTACATTCTCCAACTTCGCTTAGGCTACAGATTTGTACCACATAAAACTGACTCTACACGAAGGTCCACCCCAGATTCCAAGAGTCCACCAGTTTCCACGGGAAACAGAATATTCAATTATCTAAGGACCAAATCTGCCTAGCACACTAGAGAAGTCAATAGTATGCCTGTTATCTACTTTCCTCATTCCTGAATACCCGGGATAGCCTGTCGTGAAAATTGTGCACAAAATACTAAAATTTGAAGTATCCCTGCTACGGTGCTTCCTACTCTCATAAGCTCTTTCATTGGATTCTCTTCATTTTCTAGGTCCTAAGTTGCCCTTTCTCAAAAATTTTTTTTATTAATTTTCCCTATTTATTATTATTATTTTATTTTTATTTTATTTTTATTTTTTTATTTTTTATTTTTTCATGCAAGGTCAGAAAGGTTGGTGGGTCGACTCAACATAAAAAACGTGCTGACTCAAAAAATGAAAATAAAATGAAAAATAAAATTGACAAAAATATGCTGACATGGCTATGCAGGAGGACACGATTCCCCACCCCCACACTAGAGGTGGCGCGTCCTCGCGACTCTACTGATCTGGTCGGTAACTCGAATCTGTGTTCTCCGGAGTAGACTGGTCAGTCGGCTCGGGAGATGGTGAAGGGGTTCGCCCTCTGGCGCGTTTCCTCGCAGCATGGCGTGCTGCGGCAGCGGTACCAGCATGGCTGGCACCGGGATGGGCACTGCTGGCCCCTGGGTCTGCATGCTCTCTCCTAGGTGGGTACTGGGTACCGGGTCTGCCGGGGTCACCTACACTGTCTGCATGTTCAGGGCTCGGTGTGGGGTCATGGCCAGAGAAGCTATCATATGGCCGGCTATCCTCCATTGTCCAGCTTGGACAATTATCACTCGAATAGCGGTCCGGAAAATTAAACCTCTTACCACGCATGTTGCTCTGTATTTCAGCAAGTGCCGCCTCATGAGCTCTCATGGCGGCTGTATGAGCGTGGTAGATATGCTTCTGGGTCTTGAACAATTTGCCAAGACCCCTGGCCATTTTCTTGACTGTCCGTACCAGGTAGTTCTGTACTTTTTCTTGGGCCTTAATTTTCTTTCTGACCCACTCCTCATGCTCAGTCCTCTCCAGGCGCCCAAAAGAACTGCGCCTGGCCCCTCTGCTAGACTGCCCCAAGTCAGGGTCGGCCTGCCTGTGTTCGCTGGAACTGGCAGATCGGGGCAGTGGGAAGGGACCTGGTAAGGCTGGAAAACCCCCATCACCGGGAGGGGGCGGTGGTGGCATACCAACACCCCCACCCTGAGGTGGAACATCATCATCATCGTCCACTTGGACATATTCAGGAGGCCCGTGCACGGCCTCATGCAGCGCACATCTCATGTTCTTGTACTTTCGAACCTGAATTGGTCGAATATCTCTCAGGTCGCCAGGAATTACCACCAGATAGTCCTGTGCCATTTTTGTTAACATCCCCAGGAGACCCAAACCCTTTTTGCTGTGAGTCTCTCTCCGTTCCCGGAAAAACTCACAAATAATCTCCGGGAGGCCCACAGGCTCGCGGGCCATCAGACAGTAAACAAGCAGGGCAATATTATAATCAATGCGGGTAAAGTGTTTTATACCCACAACTCTGTTGTTCACCCACTCGGTCCACCATCTCGCCTCTCGAATCAGGTAGGTCGCAGGGAGTTTCCGGTAGGAAGGACTCCGTTCAGGGTAGTACCAAGCAGCGCCGGGTACACCAGCACACAGGGTGGTCAAGATCTGCTCACTCAACTGCTCAGATGGATGACGTCTCAGTTCCTGAAACTGACAGTCATCCAACACTAACTCCAGACCCAGACTCTCTCGGATACTCTCTGGGGTGATTCTAATCCATCTCTTTCTGCAGTAAATCCAGTCAATTGACTGGGCTTCACTGTTCATGCACTGCTGGAGATTGCTGTAAATCTCCTTAGCCAGCACAGAACTGACCTGCAGATTGGTAAACCCAGTAAACAAATCCCCAAAATGATCCTGCCCAGTATAGTTGAACAGTTCATCCCCCATTGCTACTCTATCACGGGGAAAGGTCCTCTCAGTAGGTATGTCATACCGAATCTTTTTGTCTTGCAGAAAGAAACGGTGAGCCTCCATGTTAACAAACCTATGGTCGCAGAAATGGTTAACCCTAAGCAATCGGCAGTCTATGATATTCAAAGGTGCAATCGCCCTATCCGGCCTCATGTAAGGTTGATCCTCCTCCATTTCAAGATTCAAACCGTAAAAAAAATGAAAATATTCAAAGAGAGTGAAAAGATAGAACCTGGCTACCCGGAGTGAATCTTACGGGTACAGAGCTGGAAATTTCTCTCTGAAGTGGATCTGTTGGTGTTTGGATCGGATGAGTTGGACCACCCCCACACTGTTCCTGACCTTCTGGTGGTCCTGCGGTGGTCGTCGGAGGCTGCTGGCGGCAGACTGCTCTGGTGGCTGCTAGGGCAGAGAGAATTTTCTAGAGAGAGAGTTGAAAACAGGAAGACTTGTGTGAAAATGAGTCACTGTCATCCGTACAGTATATATAGGCAAACTTTCAGAAATTGCAGAATGGCCCCAAAATTTCAAAATTTTTCAAATTTTTCCGAAATTTTTGATCCCGCTCAAATGTGCGTTTGAACGCAGCTCCTGCGTTTGAACGCACAGCTTAATTTTTCTGGAAATTTTGAAGATCTGATGATCTGCGTTTGAACGCACGGTGTGCGTTTGAACGCAGTGCTTGAATGTTCTTGAATTTTCTGGGTTTGCGTTTGAACGCACATGAGCTGCGTTTGAACGCAATGCTTATCTTCTGCAATCTCTCTGATGAGCTGCGTTTGAACGCACATGAGTTGCGTTTGAACGCTCGCCTTTGTCTCTAGAAAATTCTCTACTGATTGGGTCTGCGTTTGAACGCAGGATCTGCGTCTAAACGCACGTCCTTAGATTTTTCCACCTCATCTCTGTCTTCTTGCGTTTGAATGCACATGCGTTGCGTTTAAACGCACCACTTGGTGGCTGGAATTTTTACTGCGTGTTCTGCGTTTGAACGCAGGTCTTCTGCGTTTGAACGCAAAAGTGTTAACCGTTTCCAGTGCTTTTCCTGTCCGTTGGTGGGGCTGCATTTGAACGCGGGGTCTCTGCGTTTGAACGCACAAGTGCGTTTGAACGCATGTCTTCTGCGTTTGAACGCACACCTCTGCTTCCTGAAACACTGAGTTCAACATTAAATCCCTCTTTCTCACTTTTCTCTCGAATTATGAACATTGTAAAAATTATATAAAAACAACTAATCTATGTTGGGTTGCCTCCCAACCAGCGCTTGTGATTTACAGTCGACAGCCCGACTTTGTTACCTCTGCTGTAATCACGGAATGTCGAGGTAGAGTGCCTCTACCTCCATGATTTCCTGAGGATCCCTGTATGGCTTGACTCTGTTCCCATTCACCTTGAAAACTGTATTGTCCCTCGGGTTCTCCAGCTCTACCACTCCCCATGATGTAATGTCCTTCACAATAAATGGTCCAGACCATCTTGAGCGCAGCTTCCCTGGATAGAATTTCATCCTTGAATTGTAGAGGAGAACCTTCTGCCCGATTTCTATCTTCTTTGGTAGAATGCGGTTGTCATGCCACTTCTTCGTTTTCTCTTTATAAAGTTTGGCACTCTCATACGCAGTTTTACGGAATTCCTCCAGTTCGAGTAGTGCCATCTTCCGTTTATTTCCTGATAAACTGTGATCCATATTCAGCTGCCTGATTGCCCAGTAAGCTTTGTGTTCCAATTCTACTGGTAAGTGACATGCTTTTCCAAACACCAGCTGGTACGGGGACATTCCCAGTGGGGTTTTGTAAGCAGTTCTGTATGCCCAAAGCGCATCGTCCAGCTTTAACGACCAGTCCTTGCGTCCAGGATTCACAGTTTTTTCCAGTATGCTCTTTATCTCCCTGTTGGACACCTCTGCTTGCCCGTTTGCCTGAGGGTGATAAGGCAGTGATACCTTATGGATAGACACCCCGTACTGCTTTAGAACCTTGGCAAAGACTTTATTGATAAAATGAGAACCTTCATCACTGACCATGGCCCTCGGTGTTCCAAATCTGGTAAAGATGTTTCGTTTGAAAAACTTTTCCACGACTGACGCATCATTCTTCTGGCAGGCTACTGCTTCCACCCATTTTGACACGTAATCTACTGCCAATAAGATGTAGAGATTTCCCAGAGACGAAGGAAAAGGACCCATAAAACCAATACCCCATACGTCGAAAGGTTCGACTTCCTGCCAAAGTGTCATGGGCATTTCATTCCGCTGGGAGATATTTCCTGTCCTTTGGCAGCGATCACAACTCTGCGCATAATCATGGCAGTCCTTGAAAACTGTTGGCCAGAAAAATCCGGACTGCAGCACCTTGTGAGCTGTTCTCGGTCCGCTGAAGTGTCCCCCACACTGTGCTGAGTGGCAGTGCTGAATTACCTCCAAAATTTCGTGACATGGAATGCATCGACGGAGAATATTATCTGCCCCTTTCTTGAAAAGATAAGGATCGTCCCAGAAATATTGTCTGCAATCTGAAATAAATTTCTTTTTCTGCCAAGGGGTGATGTCTTCAGGGAGTGCTCCATTGACCAAATAATTGGCTATGGCATAGTACCAGGGCCGTCTATTGGTCTTGATCTTCATAATATATTCATCTGGAAAATTTTCTTGAATGGGCACCACTTCTTCTGTAGGCTTTTCCAGACGAGATAGATGATCAGCTACTACGTTTTCAACTCCCTTTTTATCCCTGATTTCGACGTCAAATTCCTGCATCAGCAGAATCCAACGCAGCAGCCTTGGCTTTGCATCCTTCTTCTCCAGTAAGTATTTCAGTGCACTGTGATCTGTAAAAATAATGACTTTAGAGCCTACCAGGTACGATCTGAATTTATCCAGGGCAAAAACGACTGCCAGCAGCTCCTTCTCTGTAGTCCCATAATTAATCTGCGCCTCATTCAGGACCCTGCTGGCATAGTAGATGACGCTGCACACCTTGTCCTTTCTCTTTCCCAGTACCGCGCCCACAGCGTAATCACTGGCGTCGCACATCAGCTCGAACGGGAGGGTCCAGTCTGGTGTTGTGATAATGGGTGCAGTCGTCAGTCTTTCTTTAAGCACGTCAAAAGCTTCTTTGCAGGCTTCGTCAAATACGAAGGGCACATCTTTTCCCAACAAATTACATAGTGGCTTTGTAATTTTTGAGAAATCTTTAATAAACCTTCTGTAAAATCCTGCGTGGCCCAAAAAGCTCTTGATTGCCTTCACTGTGGTTGGGTATGGCAGCTGCTTGATGACAGCTTGAAAATGTATTAGTCTGGGACATCTTTTTACCATTGGTTTTAACCCTGTGAGAGTTGAGTTTGGCCATTTTCAGCTTATTTTCCACCTGATACGAGGCAGAGACTTATAGATCATGATTGTAAAATTTGAGTAATTTTATGCATAATTTTGTTTGTTGGATATGATCGCGGGTGCGTGTTATGATGTGCAGGTAACAGGTGCCGAAAAATGCATGAGATTAACTTGGATGGGAGGCAGCGTGTCAGGAAAGCTGAGCAGAAAAAGAGGAAAAAATGCTAAGTGGTGCGTTCAAACGCAGGAGCTGCGTTCAAACGCACAAGACGGGAGCAGTAGGAAAATGACAGGAAATTGGCTAAGTCCTGCGTTCAGACGCAGGCAGTCTGCGTTCAAACGCAGGGGGCAGAGGCCGAAGTGCTGAAAAATGCTAAGGGGTGCGTTCAAACGCACTTCCTGCGTTCAAACGCAGGACTCAACACTCAAGAGAAGAAACGGCCAAGGGGTGCGTTCAAACGCAGAGGAGCTGCGTTCAAACGCATGGGTCCAGGAGCCAGAAGAGGAAAAAGGAAAAACGGCTAAGGCCTGCGTTCAAACGCAGAGGGTGTGCGTTCAGACGCACTGCCTTTGAACGCAGGAGGTGTGCGTTCGAACGCACAGAAGGTTTCCAGAAGCTTCCGGGACGGGTCTTTTCGAGGGTAAAACAGGAATTTCGTGCATCAGTTTTGGAGACTGTGGCAGTATAAAAGGAGGTGTCCCAGCACTGAATTAGGGTTACACATACACACTCACAGCTATCATCATCATCAGCAGCCAGTTTCACAGCAGCCAGGAGTTGGAGCAGAGCAGGATTGGAGCAGTTTTCCAGTATTTTCAGAAAAATAACTAGTTTGATCTTTTCTCTCTTTATGAAACGTTGTTTTTAAATAATGCAAGCTAGCTAGACGTTTTGCCTAGGTTCTTGGTGAACCTAGGGTTTATGAATTCAGCAGACTTGGTTGTTTTGATTTTCAGATGCATGGCTAGCTAAGTCTTAATACATGATGGTTTGTTTATTATTCTGTATTTGATTTTATTTACATACATGAATGGCTTGATCACCCAGGAGTGTTACAGACAGGATCTGGTGCGCGAGAGTGACCAGTGAAAGTTAGGAAGAAAAGACAGGATTTAGTACTCTGCCTTGATGGACCGAGAGGTGAAAAGAATCAGGGGACTAGCCCATAAGCATTAGACCAACTGTTAGACGTTTAGGGGGAGACCGAGAGGAGAACCTGTAACCCTAGCAGACTTAGAACGAACTTGCAGATTTAGGTGGACCGAGAGGACCCGAAAATCTGCAGTCGAGTGACAGGTGCTTGAGACCGAGAGGAGATTGTACTAGTGGTATGCTGGCATAAACAAAGACCACCGTGTGTTTCTGAAATCAAATATACCATGAAAGCTGGAGAGTAACCCTAGGGGATCCTGGAATCTGGATTCTCAGAACTATCAACTCTTACGACTACAACAATTTCTGCAAAATATTCAACAGAAAAATAGAATAAGCTTTTTTACTGTTTTTATTTATTACAATTTAGTAGAGTCAAATCCCAAACCTTCCTCCTTTTTACAACTTTGTGCCTAATTCTAATTCTAATTAGCAGTAACTTAAACTGTTCCCGTGGGTTCGACAACCAGAGTCGCAATTACATACTCTATATTACTTGATCGTACACTTGCGAAAAAGCAGATAGGTTTACGCTGTCAAGTTTTTGGCGCCGTTGCCGGGGACCGGTTACAGTTTTTGTTAAAGAGACATTAGAATAAGTCTCAGAGTTTTTCTTTTATTTTTACAGTTACTTTCTTTCGACTTACTGCTCTTGAAATCTGATTTTCAGGCTATTCTAGTTTATGCCCAGATTGCCCAGCAAACTGGTATCACCACTCGAAGATCCCGAAAAACTTTTCAGAGAGCAAAGCCGCAGACACCGAGCCGCGATGTCTGAGCACGGAGAAGACACCACAACCGAAACAGGAACACCCACAGGACAGCCGCAACGTACTCCAGCACAGATGGCTCTTTACGTTGAAGAGCTGATAGCAGCAGGATTTGCTGCCAGGAACAATCAGAGGACTTATAACAGGTCTGGAAGGGCACTGGTCGAAAACTTTGAAGTCCCAACCGGAGGACATCAACCAGCCATTGTAGTGCCTCCCATTACAGCAGAGCACTTCGACCCGAAATCATCCACCATTCAGACCGCCCAGACCCATTGTCCTTTTAATGGGAAGGCAGATGAAGATCCAAACGACTTCCTTGGAAAATTTGAGGATTACTGCAACAAGATTAAGTATAGAGGGTTCGAAGCGGACACGCTAAAGCTGATTTTATTCCCATACTGTTTGTTCGGAACAGCAAAGGATTGGCTGGAGGCAAGACCACCGAGGTCTATCACTACCTGGGAGGGGTGTGTTGCTGATTTCTTGGCAAAATTCTACCCTGCATCCCGCGTTATCAAGCTGCAGAGTGAGATCTTATCTTTCAAACAGCAGATGGGGGAGACAGTGGTAGATGCATGGGATAGGCTGATGAGACTCGTTAAAAAATGCCCCAACCACGGCTTCGGGGACGCAAAGATTCTGCAGGTATTCTACCATGCACTTGACAGGGAGAATGCAGACAGGATTGATAGGGAAGCTGGGGGTAACTTTCTATACCATGTGGATAAAGATGGAGCATACGAACTGATGAAGCAATTAGCCAAACATGATACTCGCCTGTTTGATGACCGTAGGCTAGCAGCAGCAGCAGAACCAGTGGTTGATGACAGGATTGACAATCTCACGAAAGTGGTACAGGACTTAGTCAAGAAGGTGTATACAGAAAAGAAGCCGGTGGCATCAGTGGACGAACCTGACTTTGACGCAGCAATTCTGGAGCTTCAGACCGAAGATGCCAACTATGTTCAGCAGCAGTGGGATCCTAGTCGCTACAGACCAGGCACACGTGACCATCCAGGGTTTCGCTACGGAAATCCCAATGCAGCAGTATATGCACCAGGATTCCAGCACAGGCCACAGGCACAACAGACAGCTCCAGCTCAGCCTGCACAAGCAGCACCACAAGTAAACCTGTCTCAGCAACATTTTGAGTCCTATATGGAGAAATTCAATAAGCAGTTGGAAACTAGATTCGCACAAATGGACTCATTAACTGCTGATGTAAGCCAGATGAAGATTGCTATCCGAAACTTGGAAGTACAGAATGGACAGCTTGCACAGAACCAGGCAGAACGAGCCCCAGGGAATTTACCATCTAACACAGTGAATAATCCACGCGCTCAAATCAATGCTATCACAACTCGGAGTGGAATTGCACTCCAAGATCCACCGTATCCCAGTCATGCACGCGCAGAAAAGTCCAAGATTATTGAACAGGAAGTGATTGACCGGGAAGACAGTTCAACCGCTAACCCTCAGAAAAGGGGTTCGGTCGAGCAGGAAGCAGATCAGACGAATGAGGGTAATCCAGAAACAGTACCAATTTCCAAGGAGGTTCCTTACCCTCTGAAGACACGTAAGAGAGATGACAGCAAAGACTATGCCAGATTTCTGGAGGTATTCAAGCAATTACAGATAAATATACCTTTTGCTGAAGCACTTGCCAAAATGCCTACTTATGCGAAGTTTCTCAAAGACATCTTGTATGGTAGAAGGCGAATGAGTGACTTCGAAACAGTGAATCTGACGGCAGAAGCGAGCGGTTGTGTAAAAAATGGTCTACCACTGAAAAAGAAAGACCCTGGCAGCTTTGTTATTCCAGTAACCCTGGGCAGTGCATACACAGGAAAAGCCTTATGCCACTTGGGTGCCAGCATCAACTTGATGCCACTGACCATCTTCAAAAGTCTGGGAGTCGGAGAACCACGTCCAACAAGAATTATGCTTCAAATGGCTGACAGATCCGTGAAACCTGCCTATGGAGTAATTGAAGATATCCTGGTAAAAGTGGGAGAGCTTATTTTTCCAGCAGATTTTGTGATACTGGATATGGAGGCAGGAGAGGTTCCGCTGATCCTGGGCAGACCTTTCCTGGCGACTGGTGAAGCCATTATTAACTGCAAAAGTGGAGAGCTGTCCATGCAAATCAATGAAGAAAAAGTAAAATTTAATGTTTTCAAATCTCTCCAGCTTCCCGATCATTATGGGCATGAAAACTGTTTTGCAGTAGAGGTAATTGATGATCTGGAAAGCGATGAGATAGAAGATTTATGGGAGGAATTTGAAGACATGTATCCAGAGGAAACAGAAAAGCAACAGGATGAGCAGATCATGGGAACAGAAAGCTGGGTCAAGCTATACAGAGATGAAGGAGGCGAGCAGAAAATGACACTGGTCCCGTCACTGCAGGAACCACCAGCCCTGGAATTAAAACAGTTGCCAGAACACCTCAGGTATGCTTTTATTGGTGAAAATAATACCCTGCCGGTAATTGTTTCTTCTCTTTTATCTCAGGAACAGGAACAAAAGTTACTGGAGGTACTCCGTGAGCATAAATAAGCCATAGGATGGACAATTGCAGACCTGAAGGGAATCAGTCCTAACTATTGCATGCACAAGATAAGAATCGAAGAAGGAAAGAAGCCAGTTATCCAGCCTCAAAGAAGATTAAACCCAATTATGAAAGATGTGGTACGTAAGGAGGTCATGAAGTGGTTAGAAGCAGGAATTATATATCCCATATCAGACAGCACCTGGGTGAGTCCTGTCCAGTGTGTACCAAAGAAAGGGGGTATTACAGTAGTGCAGAATGCTGATCAGGAACAGATCGCCCAGCGAACTGTCACTGGCTGGCGAATCTGTATGGACTATCGGAAGCTGAATGATGCCACACTGAAAGACCACTTTCCGCTGCCATTCATGGACCAGATGTTGGACAGACTAGCGCACCATGCTTATTACTGCTTTCTTGACGGGTATTCTGGCTACAACCAGATCTATATAAATCCAGAAGACCAAGAAAAGACGACGTTCACATGCCCGTATGGAACGTTCGCCTTTAGACGAATGCCATTTGGACTGTGCAATGCTCCAGCAACATTCCAGAGGTGTATGATGGCTATTTTCTCTGATATGATAGAGAAAAATTTGGAAGTTTTCATGGACGATTTTTCGTTATTCGGGGACAGCTTTGAAGATTGCTTATACCATCTGGCCAGAGTTCTGATTCGCTGCAGAAAAACAAACCTGGTGCTCAACTGGGAAAAATGCCACTTCATGGTTACTGAAGGAATAGTGCTGGGACACAGGATTTCCAGTAAAGGGCTGGAAGTAGACAGAGCAAAAATAGAGGTGATCAAGCAGCTGCCATATCCAACCACAGTGAAGGCAATCAAGAGCTTTTTGGGCCACGCAGGATTTTACAGAAGGTTTATTAAAGATTTCTCAAAAATTACAAAGCCACTATGTAATTTGTTGGGAAAAGATGTGCCCTTCGTATTTGACGAAGCCTGCAGAGAAGCTTTTGACGTGCTTAAAGAGAGGCTGACGACTGCACCCATTATCACAACACCAGACTGGACCCTCCCGTTCGAGCTGATGTGCGATGCCAGTGATTACGCTGTGGGCGCGGTACTGGGACAGAGGAAGGACAAGGTGTGCAGCGTCATCTACTATGCCAGCAGGGTCCTGAATGAGGCGCAGATTAATTATGGGACTACAGAGAAGGAGCTGCTGGCAGTCGTTTTTGCCCTGGATAAATTCAGATCGTACCTGGTAGGCTCTAAAGTCATTATTTTTACAGATCACAGTGCACTGAAATACTTACTGGAGAAGAAGGATGCAAAGCCAAGGCTGCTGCGTTGGATTCTGCTGATGCAGGAATTTGACGTCGAAATCAGGGATAAAAAGGGAGTTGAAAACGTAGTAGCTGATCATCTATCTCGTCTGGAAAAGCCTACAGAAGAAGTGGTGCCCATTCAAGAAAATTTTCCAGATGAATATATTATGAAAATCAAGACCAATAGACGGCCCTGGTACTATGCCATAGCCAATTATTTGGTCAATGGAGCACTCCCTGAAGACATCACCCCTTGGCAGAAAAAGAAATTTATTTCAGATTGCAGGCAATATTTCTGGGACGATCCCTATCTGTTCAAGCAAGGGGCAGATAATATTCTCCGTCGATGCATTCCATGTCACGAGATTTTGGAAGTAATTCAGCACTGCCACTCAGCCCAGTGTGGGGGACACTTCAGCGGACCGAGAACAGCTCACAAGGTGCTGCAGTCAGGATTTTTCTGGCCAACAGTTTTCAAGGACTGCCATGACTATGCGCAGAGTTGTGATCGCTGCCAAAGGACAGGAAATATCTCCCAGCGGAATGAAATGCCCATGACACTTTGGCAGGAAGTCGAGCCTTTCGACGTTTGGGGTATTGATTTTATGGGTCCTTTTCCTTCGTCTCTGGGAAATCTCTACATCTTATTGGCCGTAGATTACGTGTCAAAATGGGTGGAAGCAATAGCCTGCCAGAAGAATGATGCGTCAGTCGTGGAAAGGTTCCTCAAACGTCACATCTTCACCAGATTTGGAACACCGAGGGCCATGGTCAGTGATGAAGGTTCTCATTTTATCAATAAAGTCTTTGCCAAGGTTCTAAAGCAGTACGGGGTGTCTATCCATAAAGTATCACTGCCTTATCACCCTCAGGCAAACGGGCAAGCAGAGGTGTCCAACAGGGAGATAAAGAGCATACTGGAAAAAACTGTGAATCCTGGACGCAAGGACTGGTCGTTAAAGCTGGATGATGCACTTTGGGCATACAGAAGTGCTTACAAAACCCCACTGGGAATGTCCCCGTACCAGCTGGTGTTTGGAAAAGCATGTCACTTACCAGTAGAATTGGAACACAAAGCGTACTGCGCAATCAAGCAGCTGAATATGGATCACAGTTTATCAGGAAATAAACGGAAGATGGCACTACTCGAACTGGAGGAATTCCGTAAAACTACGTATGAGAGTGCCAAAATTTATAAAGAGAAAACAAAGAAGTGGCATGACAACCGCATTCTACCAAAGAAGATAGAAATCGGGCAGAAGGTTCTCCTTTACAATTCAAGGATGAAATTCTATCCAGGGAAGCTGCGCTCAAGATGGTCTGGACTATTTATTGTGAAGGACATTACATCATGGGGAGTGGTAGAGCTGGAGAACCCGAGGGACAATACAGTTTTCAAGGTGAATGGGAACAGAGTCAAGCCATACAGGGATCCTCAGGAAATCATGGAGGTAGAGGCACTCTACCTCGAAATTTCGTGATTACGGCAAAGGTAACAAAGTCGGGCTGTCGACTGTAAATCACAAGCGCTGGTTGGGAGGCAACCCAACATAGATTAGTTGTTTTTATATAATTTTTACAATGTTCATAATTTGAGAGAAAAGTGAGAAAGAGGGATTTAATGTTGAACTCAGTGTTTCAGGAAGCAGAGGCGTGCGTTCAAACGCAGAAGACATGCGTTCAAACGCACGTGTGCGTTCAAACGCAGAGACCCTGCGTTCAAACGCAGCCCCACCAAAGGACAGAAAAGACCTGGAAACGGTTAACACTTTTGCGTTCAAACGCAGAAGACCTGCGTTCAAACGCAGATTGCATAGTAAAAATTTCCAGCCAACAAGTGGTGCGTTTAAACGCAACTCATGTGCGTTCAAACGCAAGAAGACAAAGATGAGGTGGAAGAATCTAAGGACGTGCGTTTAGACGCAGATCCTGCGTTCAAACGCAGACCCAATCAGTAGAGAATTTTCTAGAGACAAAGGCGAGCGTTCAAACGCAACTCATGTGCGTTCAAACGCAGCTCATCAGAGAGATTGCAGAAGATAAGCATTGCGTTCAAACGCAGCTCATGTGCGTTCAAACGCAACTCATCAGACCCAGAAAATTCAAGAACATTCAAGCACTGCGTTCAAACGCACACCGTGCGTTCAAACGCAGATCATCAGATCTTCAAAATTTCCAGAAAAATTAAGCTGTGCGTTCAAACGCAGGAGCTGCGTTCAAACGCACATTCGAGCGGGATCAAAAATTTCGGAAAATTTTGAAAAATTTTGAAATTTTGGGGCCATTCTGCAATTTCTGAAAGTTTGCCTATATATACTGTACGGATGACAGTGACTCATTTTCACCCAAGTCTTCCAGTTTTCAACTCTCTCTCTAGAAAATTCTCTCTGCCCTAGCAGCCACCAGAGCAGTCTGCCGCCAGCAGCCTCCGACGACCACCGCAGGACCACCAGAAGGTCAGGAACAGTGTGGGGGTGGTCCAACTCATCCGATCCAAACACCAACAGATCCACTTCAGAGAGAAATTTCCAGATCTGTACCCGTAAGATTCACTCCGGGTATCCAGGTTCTATCTTTTCATTCTCTTTGAATATTTTCAATTTTTACTGTTTGCATCTTGAAATGGAGGAGGATCAACCTTACATGAGGCCGGATAGGGCAATTGCACCTTTGAATATCATCGACTGCCGATTGCTTAGGGTTAACCACTTCTGCGACCATAGGTTTGTTAACATGGAGGCTCACCGTTTCTTTCTGCAAGACAAAAAGATTCGGTATGACATACCTGCTGAGAGGACCTTTCCCCGTGATAGAGTAGCAATGGGGGATGAACTGTTCAACTATACTGGGCAGGATCATTTTGGGGATTTGTTTACTGGGTTTACCAATCTGCAGGTCAGTTCTGTGCTGGCTAAGGAGATTACATCAATCTCCAGCAGTGCATGAACAGTGAAGCCCAGTCAATTGACTGGATTTACTGCAGAAAGAGATGGATTAGAATCACCCCAGAGAGTATCCGAGAGAGTCTGGGTCTGGAGTTAGTGTTGGATGACTGTCAGTTTCAGGAACTGAGACGTCATCCATCTGAGCAGTTGAGTGAGCAGATCTTGACCACCCTGTGTGCTGGTGTACCCGGCGCTGCTTGGTACCACCCCGAAAGGAGTCCGTCCTACCGGAAACTTCCGTCGACCTACCTGATTCGAGAGGCGAGATGGTGGACAGAGTGGGTGAACAACAGAGTTGTGGGTATAAAACACTTTACCCACATTGATTATAATATTGCCCTGCTTGTTTACTGTCTGATGGCCCGCGAGCCTGTGAGCCTCCCAGAGATTATTTGTGAGTTTTTCCGGGAACGAAGAGAGACTCACAGCAAGAAGGGTTTGGGTCTCCTGGGGATGTTAACAAAAATGGCACAGGACTATCTGGTGGTCATTCCTGGCGACCTGAGAGATATCCGACCAATTCAGGTTAGAAAGTACAAGAACATGAGATGTGCGCTACATGAGGCCGTGCACGGGCCTCCTGAATATGTCCAAGTGGATGATGATGATGTTGTTCCACCTCAGGGTGGGGGTGTTGGCATGCCACCACCACCTCCTCCCGGTGATGGGGGTTTACCAGCCTTACCAGGTCCCTTCCCACTGCCCCGATCTGCCAGTTCCAGCGAACACAGGCAGGCCGACCCTGACTTGGGGCAGTCCAGCAGAGGGGCCAGGCGCAGCTCTTTTGGGCGCCTGGAGAGGACTGAGCATGAGGAATGGGTCAGAAAGAAAATTAAGGCCCAAGAAAAAGTACAGAACTACCTGGTAAGGACGGTCAAGAAAATGGCCAGGGGTCTTGGCAAATTGTTCAAGACCCAGAAGCATATCTACCACGCTCACACAGCCGCCATGAGAGCTCATGAGGCGGCACTTGCTGAAATTTAGAGCAACATGCGTGGTAAGCGGTTTAATTTTCCAGACCGCTATTCTAGTGATAATTGTCCCAGCTGGACAATGGAGGATAGCCGGCCATATGATAGCTTCTCTGGCCATGACCCCACACCAAGCCCGGAACATGCAGACAGTGTAGGTGACCCCGGCAGACCCGGTACCCAATACCCACCTAGGAGAGAGCATGCAGACCCAGGGGCCAGCAGTGCCCATCCCGGTGCCAGCCATGCTGGTACCGCTGCCGCAGCACGCCATGCTGCGAGGAAACGCGCCAGAGGGCGAACCCCTTCACCATCTCCCGAGCCGACTGACCAGTCTACTCCGGAGAACACAGATTCGAGTTACCGACCAGATCAGTAGAGTCGCGAGGACGCGCCACCTCTAGTGTGGGGGTGGGGAATCGTGTCCTCCTGCATAGCCATGTCAGCATATTTTTGTCAATTTTATTTTTCATTTTATTTTTATTTTTGAGTCAGCACGTTTTATATGTTGAGTCGACCCACCAACCTTTCTGACCTTGCATGATATAAAAAAAATAAAAAAAATAAATAAAATAATAATAATAAATAGGGAAAATTAATAAAAAAATTTTTTTTTGAGAAAGGGCAACTTAGGACCTAGAAACTGAAGAGAGTCCAATGAAAGAGCTTATGAGAGTAGGAAGCACCGTAGCAGGGATACTTCAAATTTTAGTATTTTGTGCACAATTTTCACAACAGGCTATCCCGGGTATTCAGGAATGTGGAAAGTAGATAACAGGCATACTTTTGACTTCTCTAGTGTGCTAGGCAGATTTGGTCTGTAGATAATTGAATATTCTGTTTCCCGTGGAAACTGGTGGACTCTTGGAATCTGGGGTGGACCTTCGTGTAGAGTCGGTTTTATGTGGTACAAATCTGTAGCCTAAGCGAAGTTGTAGAATGTACACCACCATCCCTTAAGGTGGTTCCAAGAGAAAATCCTAAAAAGCCCGCACTCTTAAAGCTCTACAGCACAGTTGTAAAAACAGAGGTGATTGGGAAAAAAAAATATAAATTAATAATATTTTGTGCTTAAAGGAGAAACAACATAATGTGCTTCCATTCACATGGAAAATTTGGATTCAATCTAATTTAGAGCTTAAGAGGGAAATTAAAGTCAAGCCGTATTACACAGGAGTTGTGTCTCCCAGCAATGGGACAATTTGCAAATCAAACGCAATAACGGCTAAGAGGGTCTGAAAACCTCAAATGACTTGGCGAAGAAAAATTATCTGTTGACTATAGATGCCTGGACCCTCAAAGTCAAAAGACGTGCTTTATCTTGGTTGGTTTGGTGGATGTTTGGGGATACCTTAGTGAGTTTGTGCATAGGATCAGTTTATATCATTTCCTGCTGCGTGTTGTGGAATTTCGAAATGAGCTTGTGAGGATTTGATGATTTCAGTTTATGATAGAGAGGTTGCCCAATTTCAGAAAAAAAAAAGAAAGAAAAAAAAATTTAGCTGTGTCTTGAGTCAGTTTGTGTATATTCTGTATCTGAGTCAGTCGTCTATTGAGTGTTTTGGTCTGTGTCTTGAATCTGTGAAAAAGGGGAAGTATGCAATTAAAGTATGCAAAAATGGGTCTGCAAGGCAGTATGCAAGGGTCTGCTCGGGACGAGCAGAGATAAGTGTGGGGGTATTTTGACAGCTTGAAAATGTATTAGTCTGGGACATCTTTTTACCATTGGTTTTAACCCTGTGAGAGTTGAGTTTGGCCATTTTCAGCTTATTTTTCACCTGATACGAGGCAGAGACTTATAGATCATGATTGTAAAATTTGAGTAATTTTATGCATAATTTTGTTTGTTGGATATGATCGCGGGTGCGTGTTATGATGTGCAGGTAACAGGTGCCGAAAAATGCATGAGATTAACTTGGATGGGAGGCAGCGTGTCAGGAAAGCTGAGCAGAAAAAGAGGAAAAAATGCTAAGTGGTGCGTTCAAACGCAGGAGCTGCGTTCAAACGCACAAGACGGGAGCAGTAGGAAAATGACAGGAAATTGGCTAAGTCCTGCGTTCAGACGCAGGCAGTCTGCGTTCAAACGCAGGGGGCAGAGGCCGAAGTGCTGAAAAATGCTAAGGGCTGCGTTCAAACGCACTTCCTGCGTTCAAACGCAGGACTCAACACTCAAGAGAAGAAACGGCCAAGGGGTGCGTTCAAACGCAGAGGAGCTGCGTTCAAACGCATGGGTCCAGGAGCCAGAAGAGGAAAAAGGAAAAACGGCTAAGGCCTGCGTTCAAACGCAGAGGGTGTGCGTTCAGACGCACTGCCTTTGAACGCAGGAGGTGTGCGTTCGAACGCACAGAAGGTTTCCAGAAGCTTCCGGGACGGGTCTTTTCGAGGGTAAAACAGGAATTTCGTGCATCAGTTTTGGAGACTGTGGCAGTATAAAAGGAGGTGTCCCAGCACTGAATTAGGGTTACACATACACACTCACAGCTATCATCATCATCAGCAGCCAGTTTCACAGCAGCCAGGAGTTGGAGCAGAGCAGGATTGGAGCAGTTTTCCAGTATTTTCAGAAAAATAACTAGTTTGATCTTTTCTCTCTTTATGAAACGTTGTTTTTAAATAATGCAAGCTAGCTAGACCTTTTGCCTAGGTTCTTGGTGAACCTAGGGTTTATGAATTCAGCAGACTTGGTTGTTTTGATTTTCAGATGCATGGCTAGCTAAGTCTTAATACAGGATGGTTTGTTTATTATTCTGTCTTTGATTTTATTTACATACATGAATGGCTTGATCACCCATGAGTGTTACAGACAGGATCTGGTGCGCGAGAGTGACCAGTGAAAGTTAGGAAGAAAAGACAGGATTTAGTACTCTGCCTTGATGGACCGATAGGTGAAAAGAATCAGGGGACTAGCCCATAAGCATTAGACCAACTGTTAGACGTTTAGGGGGAGACCGAGAGGAGAACCTGTAACCCTAGCAGACTTAGAACGAACCTGCAGATTTAGGTGGACCGAGAGGACCCGAAAATCTGCAGTCGAGTGACAGGTGCATGAGACCGAGAGGAGATTGTACTAGTGGTATGCTGGCATAAACAAAGACCACCGTGTGTTTCTGAAATCAAATATACCATGAAAGCTGGAGAGTAACCCTAGGGGATCCTGGAATCTAGATTCTCAGAACTATCAACTCTTACGACTACAACAATTTCTGCAAAATATTCAACAGAAAAATAGAATAAGCTTTTTTACTGTTTTTATTTATTACAATTTAGTAGAGTCAAATCCCAAACCTTCCTCCTTTTTACAACTTTGTGCCTAATTCTAATTCTAATTAGCAATAACTTAAACTGTTCCCGTGGGTTCGACAACCAGAGTCGCAATTACATACTCTATATTACTTGATCGTACACTTGCGAAAAAGCAGATAGGTTTACGCTGTCACTTGATCACCTCTATTTTTGCTCTGTCTACTTCCAGCCCTTTACTGGAAATCCTGTGTCCCAGCACTATTCCTTCAGTAACCATGAAGTGGCATTTTTCCCAGTTGAGTACCAGGTTTGTTTTTCTGCAGCGAATCAGAACTCTGGCCAGATGGTATAAGCAATCTTCAAAGCTGTCCCCGAATAATGAAAAATCGTCCATGAAAACTTCCAAATTTTTCTCTATCATATCAGAGAAAATAGCCATCATACACCTCTGGAATGTTGCTGGAGCATTGCACAGTCCAAATGGCATTCGTCTAAAGGCGAATGTTCCATACGGGCAAGTGAACGTCGTCTTTTCTTGGTCTTCTGGATTTATATAGATCTGGTTGTAGCCAGAGTATCCGTCAAGAAAGCAGTAATAAGCATGGTGTGCTAGTCTGTCCAACATCTGGTCCATGAATGGCAGCGGAAAGTGGTCTTTCAGTGTGGCATCGTTCAGCTTCCGATAGTCCATACAGATTCGCCAGCCAGTGACAGTTCGCTGGGCGATCTGTTCCTGATCAGCATTCTGCACTACTGTAATACCCCCTTTCTTCGATACACACTTGACAGGACTCACCCAGGTGCTGTCTGATATGGGGTATATAATTCCTGCTTCTAACCACTTCATGACCTCCTTACGTACCACATCTTTCATAATTGGGTTTAATCTTCTTTGAGGCTGAATAACTGGCTTCTTTCCGTCTTCGATTCTTATTTTGTGCATGCAATAATCAGGACTGATTCCCTTCAGGTCTGCAATTGTCCATCCTATGGCTTCTTTATGCTCTCGGAGTACCTCCAGTAGCTTTTGTTCCTGTTCCTGAGATAAAAGAGAAGAAACAATTACCGGCAGGGTATTATTTTCACCAATAAAGGCGTACCTGAGGCGTTCTGGCAACTGTTTTAATTCCAGGGCTGGTGGTTCCTGGAGTGACGGGACCAGTGTCATTTTCTGCTCGCCTCCTTCATCCCTGTATAGCTTGACCCAGCTTTCTGTTCCCATGATCTGCTCATCCTGCTGCTCTTCTGTTTCCTCTGGATACATGTCTTCAAATTCCTCCCATAAATCTTCTATCTCATCGCTTTCCAGATCATCAATTACCTCTACTGCAAAACAGTTTTCATGCCCATAATGATCGGGAAGCTGGAGAGATTTGAAAACATTAAATTTTACTTTTTCTTCATTGATTTGCATGGACAGCTCTCCACTTTTGCAGTTAATAATGGCTTCACCAGTCGCCAGGAAAGGTCTGCCCAGGATCAGCGGAACCTCTCCTGCCTCCATATCCAGTATCACAAAATCTGCTGGAAAAATAAGCTCTCCCACTTTTACCAGGATATCTTCAATTACTCCATAGGCAGGTTTCTCGGATCTGTCAGCCATTTGAAGCATAATTCTTGTTGGACGTGGTTCTCCGACTCCCAGACTTTTGAAGATGGTCAGTGGCATCAAGTTGATGCTGGCACCCAAGTCGCATAAGGCTTTTCCTGTGTATGCACTGCCCAGGGTTACTGGAATAACAAAGCTGCCAGGGTCTTTCTTTTTCAGTGGTAGACCATTTTTTACACAACTGCTCGCTTCTGCCGTCAGATTCACTGTTTCGAAGTCACTCATTCGCCTTCTACCATACAAGATGTCTTTGAGAAACTTCGCATAAGTAGGCATTTTGGCGAGTGCTTCAGCAAAAGGTATATTTATCTGTAATTTCTTGAATACCTCCAGAAATCTGGCGTAGTCTTTGCTGTCATCTCTCTTACGTGTCTTCAGAGGGTAAGGAACCTCCTTGGAAATTGGCACTGTTTCTTGAGTACCCTCATTGTCTGCTCTGCTTCCTGCTCGACCGAACCCCCTTTCTGAGGGTTAGCGGTTGAACTGTCTTCCCGGTCAATCACTTCCTGTTCAATAATCTTGGACTTTTCTGCGCGTGCATGACTGGGATACGGTGGATCCTGCAGTGCAATTCCACTCCGAGTTGTGATAGCATTGATTTGAGCGCGTGGATTGTTCACTGTGTTAGATGGTAAATTCCCTGGGGCTCGTTCTGCCTGGTTTTGTGCAAGCTGTCCATTCTGTACTTCCAAGTTTCGGATAGCAATCTTCATCTGGCTTACATCAGCAGTTAATGAGTCCATTTGTTCGAATCTAGTTTCCAACTGCTTATTGAATTTCTCCATATAGGACTCAAAATGTTGCTGAGACAGGTTTAGTTGTGGTGCTGCTTGTGCAGGCTGAGCTGGAGCTGTCTGTTGTGCCTGTGGCCTGTGCTGGAATCCTGGTGCATATACTGCTGCATTGGGATTTCCGTAGCGAAACCCTGGATGGTCACGTGTGCCTGGTCTGTAGCGACTAGGATCCCACTGCTGCTGAACATAGTTGGCATCTTCGGTCTGAAGCTCCAGAATTGCTGCGTCAAAGTCAGGTTCGTCCACTGATGCCACCGGTTTCTTTTCTGTATACACCTTCTTGACTAAGTCCTGTACCACTTTTGTGAGATTGTCAATCCTGTCATCAACCACTGGTTCTGCTGCTGCTGCGAGCCTGCGGTCATCAAACAGGCGAGTATCCTGTTTGGCTAATTGCTTCATCAGTTCGTATGCTCCATCCTTGTCCACATGGTATAAAAAGTTACCCCCAGCTTCCCTATCAATCCTGTCTGCATTCTCCCTGTCAAGTGCATGGTAGAATACCTGCAGAATCTTTGCGTCCCCGAAGCCGTGATTGGGGCATTTTTTCACGAGTCTCATTAACCTGTCCCATGCATCTACAACTGTCTCCCCCATCTGCTGTTTGAAAGATAGAATCTCACTCTGCAGCTTGATAACGCGGGATGCAGGGTAGAATTTTGCTAAGAAATCAGCAACACACCCTTCCCAGGTAGTGATAGACCTTGGTGGTCTTGCCTCCAGCCAATCCTTTGCTGTTCCGAACAAACAGTATGGGAATAAAATCAGCTTTAGCGTGTCCGCTTCGACCCCTCTATACTTAATCTTGTTGCAGTAATCCTCAAATTTTCCAAGGAAGTCGTTTGGATCTTCATCTGCCTTCCCATTAAAAGGACAATGGGTCTGGGCGGTCTGAATGGTGGATGATTTCAGGTCGAAGTGCTCTGCTGTAATGGGAGGCACTACAATAGCTGGTTGATGTCCTCCGGTTGGGACTTCAAAGTTTTCGACCAGTGCCCTTCCAGACCTGTTATAAGTCCTTTGATTGTTCCTGGCAGAAAAACCTGCTGCTATCAGCTCTTCAATGTAAAGAGCCATCTGTGCTGGAGTACGTTGCGGCTGTCCTGTGGGTGTTCCTGTTTCGGTTGTGGTGTCTTCTCCGTGCTCAGACATCGCGGCTCGGTGTCTGCGACTTTGCTCTCTGAAAAGTTTTTCGGGATCTTCGAGTGGTGATACCAGTTTGCTAGGCAATCTGGGCATAAACTAGAATAGCCTGAAAATCAGATTTCAAGAGCAGTAATTCGAAAGAAAGTAACTGTAAAAATAAAAGAAAAACTCTGAGACTTATTCTAATGTCTCTTTAACAAAAACTGTAACCGTTCCCCGGCAACGGCGCCAAAAACTTGACAGCGTAAACCTATCTGCTTTTTCGCAAGTGTACGATCAAGTAATATAGAGTATGTAATTGCGACTCTGGTTGTCGAACCCACGAGAACAGTTTAAGTTTTGCTAATTAGAATTAGAATTAGACACAAAGTTTGTAAAAAGGAGGAAGGTCTGGGATTTGATTCTACTTAATTGCAATAAATAAAAACAGTAAAAAGCTTATTTTATTTTTCTGTTGGATATTTTGCAGGAATTGTTGTAGTTGTAAAAGTTGATAATTCTAAAAATCTAGATTCCAGGATCCCCTAGGGTTACTCTTCAGCTTCCATAGTATATTCAATTTCAGAAACACAAAGTGGTTTTGTTTATGCCAGCATACCAACAGTACAATCTCCTCTCGGTCTCATGCACTTATCACTCGACTGCAGATTTTCGGGTCCTCTCGGTCCACCTAAATCTGCAGGTTCGTTCTAAGTCTGCTAGGGTTACAGGTTCTCCTCTCGGTCTCCCCCTAAACGTCTAACAGTTGGTCTAATGCTTCTGGGCTAGTCCCCTGATTCTTTTCACCTCTCGGTCCATCAAGGCAGAGTACTAAATCCTGTCTTTTCTTCCTAACTTTCACTGGTCACTTTCGCACACCAGATCCTGTCTGTAACACTCCTGGGTGATCAAGCCATTCATGTATGTAAATAAAATCAAAGACAGAATAATAAACAATCCATCATGTATTAAGGCTTAGCTAGCCATGCATCTGAAAATCAAACAACCAAGTCTGCTGAATTCATAAACCCTAGGTTCACCAAGAACCTAGGCAAAAGGTCTAGCTAGCTTGCATTATTTAAAAACAACGTTTCATAAAGAGAGAAAAGATCAAACTAGTTATTTTTCTGAAAATACTGGAAAACTGCTCCAATCCTGCTCTGCTCCAACTCCTGGCTGCTGTGAAACTGGCTGCTGATGATGATGATAGCTGTGAGTGTGTATGCGTAACCCTAATTCAGTGCTGGGACACCTCCTTTTATACTGCCACAGTCTACAAAACTGATGCACGAAATTCCTGTTTTACCCTCGAAAAGACCCGTCCTGGAAGCTTCTGGAAACCTTCTGTGCGTCCGAACGCACACTTCCTGCGTTCAAACGCAGTGCGTCTGAACGCACACCCTCTGCGTTTGAACGCAGGCCTTAGCCTTTTTTCCTTTTTTCCTCTTCTGGCTCCTGGACCCATGCGTTTGAACGCAGCTCCTCTGCGTTTGAACGCACCCCTTGGCCTTCTCTTCTCTTGAGTGTTGAGTCCTGCGTTTGAACGCAAGAAGTGCGTTTGAACGCACCCCTTAACTTTTCAGCACTTCGGCCTCTGAACTCTGCGTTTGAACGCAGACTGCCTGCGTCTGAACGCAGGACTTAACCAATTTTCCTGCCATTTTCCTGCTGCTATCATCTCGTGCGTCTGAACGCAGATGCCCTGCGTTTGAACGCACCACTTAGCATTTTTCCTCTTTTTCTGCTCAGCTTTCCTGACACGCTGCCTCCCATCCAAGTTAATCTCATGCATTTTTTCGGCACCTGTTACGTGCACATCATAACACGCACCCGCGATCATATCCAACAAACAAAAGTATGCATAAAATTACTCAAATTTTACAATCATGATCTATAAATCTCTGCCTCGTATCAGGTGGAAAATAAGCTGAAAATGGCCAAACTCAACTCTCACAGGGTTAAAACCAATGGTAAAAAGATGTCCCAAACTAATACATTTTCAAGCTGTCACCTGACCCCGCAAAAGTATCAGCCATCACTGGCATGACGCCGCCCCATAACCAAAGTGCCTTGAAAACATTTTTGGGAAAGCTATCATATCTGCGGAGATTCATCCCAGCGATTGCCGAAATCACCTGCTGTTTTAGTACTCTTCTCAAGAAAGATGCCGTATACAGCTGGACTCTCGAGCACGAAGCTGCGTTCGAAAAACTAAAGGATCTGCTGACGTCTTCAAAAATAATGATCGCACCTCAACTGGGATCACCGCTTCTGCTATATCTGACGTCCACAAGGAGATCCATAGGAGCACTCTTGGCTCAGGAGTACGAAGGCCAAGAGAGGCCTATCTACTACATCTCTCGCATTGTGCAGCCCGCTGAATCAAGGTACACAGATATCGAACGTCATTGTCTTGCCTTGTTCTTTGTGATAGAGAAATTAAAACACTACTTTGCGTCACACAAAGTGGTAGTGGTCACCAAGAGTGATCCCATACGATATATGCTAACCCACACTACCCCTGGAGGAAGATTGGCGAAATGGTACATGACCATCTCTCAGTACGATATCACATGCGTGCGACCTCGAGCGATCAAGTCGCAGGCGGTAGCGGATCTGTTGGCACAGTTCCCCGACAACAGCCACGAGCCCGTGATCGAAGAAGAACTCGAGGGGCCTGAAATCTATGCAATCGATATACCCTATTGGACGATCCATTTCGACGGTTCGTCAACAAGAAAATGCGGAGGCATTGGGATAGTCTTGACCAAGCCGGATGGAGAGGTCATACAGATGTCCGCTAAACTAGACTTCGCAGTCACTAACAATGAAGCTGAATATGAGGCTCTTATCGCGGGACTCCGGGCGGCAAAGGCTTTAGAAGTAAGCAATCTGACGGTCATGGGAGATTCCAAGCTGATCGTCAAGCAAGCCTCGGGCGAGTACGGTTTGAAGGATATTAACCTTCTGTCTTACCGGACTCTAGTACAAAAGCTGGTACAGCAATTCTGCGATGTGAGGTACGAGCACAAGCCCCGAGCAGACAACAGGCATGCAGATGCTTTGGCAACCTTGGGATCTAAGGAAAGTACAGACAAATGTCCCGCAAGGATCTCCATCGAAGTGCGAACGTCGTCGGCATTGACAGAAGATGCGTGCGACAACGAACACATGGAGGACACGGACTGGAGAAAAGCAGTCCTACGAGCTATTGTAGAAGGCACAAGCAGTGAAAGCTGGGCACTCACAAAGGGGTACTGCATACATGACAACACCCTTTACTACAAGGGTTCTGGCGGAATACTCATGCGATGCGTCTCCGAGCAAGAGGGACAACTGTTGTTAGAAAAGATTCACCAACATGCTTGCGGAGAAAGTGAGGTGTCAATCTATCGGAAGGCTTAGAGATATGGCATTCATTGGCCATACATGTCGACAGCCGCGGCCCTGATACAAGGGAAGTGCGAAAGTTGCGCACTAATCAAAGATTTTCTACTCATCGCTCTAACTGATGATGACACGGATTGGAGGAAGCCACTCTTTGATTTTCTCACCCAGGGCACCGTGCCCGAATCGAGAAAAGAAGCCGAGAAATTGAAGAGGAAAGCATCTCGATACGTAGTACAAGAAAACCTGCTTTGGCGAAGAGGTCATGAGGGCAACTTGCTGCGATGTCTAGACGGCAGAGAAGCACAAGAATTCATGGACCTTTCTCATCAGGCGGAACACCAAGGAGGTGCGAAATTATGCAGGCAGCTCCTCTCAACTGGATATTTCTGGCCCACGATGGAGGTTGATTGCCGCACCAAAGTGCGACGCTGCCAGGAGTGCCAATTCAAAGGAAACCTAGTGCACGCTCCCGCCGTGGATCTACATGCATTGGGAACACCATGGCCATTTCACACATGGGCTCTGGACTTCATCGGTCCCATCCGACCAACGTCACACGGGAATCATTTTATTCTCACTGCAACTGAGCTATTCACCAAATGGGTGGAGGCGATACCACTGAAGACGGCAAATGCGCTAGCTGTGGTACATTTCATCCAGGAAAGCATCATATGCAGGTTCGGAATTCCAAACACTATTCTTTCAGATAATGGTACTCCCTTTGTTAATCGCCAGGTAGCTGCGAAGTTAGCAGAGTACAATATCAGGCAAATATGTTCCACCCCCTACTACCCGAAGGGGAACGGGCAAGCCGAAGCGACCAACAAAAGGACCAACAAGCGGTATCAAGAAAGGATCGCTCGCGCTTACAATAAGACGGTCCAGCGAAGAGATTTCGCAGTCGGAGACTTGGTCCTGCGCGCATCTGACCACTGCATGCGAGAAGCGGCTCACCCAAAGTTCGCAGCCAATTGGGAAGGACCCTTCGAAGTCACAGAAGTCTTCGACAGTGGCTACTGCAGCATACGAAGGTTGCACGGAACAACCTCAACCCCGAGTTCAGTCAACATGCGCTGGATTAAGAAGTATTATCCTTGACTTCTCTCATTTCATGCGTTTTATTATAACGTTGCTTCATGTCTTGTATGGCTATGACTTACACAATCTCCTCTCCCATATGAGAGAATTGTAATCTTATCTCTCCCACATGAGAGCATTATAATAAAAAGGGGTTCTCCCAAATGAGAGCTTCATATCCCTAGCTGTTTATGTTGCTTTATTCAGTTTGTTATTACTGTTAACAATAGGCTATCTGCTACGATAGCACCCTTTGCGACATGCGATCTTAACTGATCTTCTAAGCCTATCTGTTACGATAGCAATCTATGCGAGATACGATCTTAATTGATCTTCTAAGCCTATCTGCTACGATAGCAATCTATGCGAAATACGATCTTAATTGATCTTCTAAGCCTATCTGCTACGATAGCAACCTATGCGAAATACGATCTTAATGGATCTTTTTAAAAGCCAATCTGTTACGATAGAAGCCTATGCCAACTGCGATCTTAATTGATCTTCTAAGCCTATCTGCCACGATAGCAGCTTGCACAAAACGATCTTAATGGATCTTTTAAAGCCTATCTGCTACGATAGCAACTCATGCGAAAAACGATCTTAATTGATCTTCTAAAAGCCTATCTGCTACGATAGCAACTCATGCGAAAAACGATCTTAATTGATCTCCTAAAGCCTATCTGCTACGATAGCAACTCATGCGAAAAACGATCTTAATTGATCTTATAAAAGCCTATCTGCTACGATAGCAACTCATGCGAAAAATGATCTTAATTGATCTCCTAAAGCCTATCTGCTACGATAGCAACTCATGCGAAAAATGATCTTAATTGATCTTCCAAGCCTATCTGCGGTGATAGCAGCATTATACAAATGCAATAGCAATATTGTGTAAAATGATCTTAAGTGATCTACAAAGGTATACCTGATGAGATAACACCCGCACTTACATCTGAAAGCAAATCACAAGCCCATCTGCCAAGATGGCACAACTGCGCAAATACGATCTCGAACGATCTAATAAAACATCTGCGAATTTATATGGCAGATAGCAAATGCGAAACATGTATATAGCATTATGCAAGGCGAAATATGCCGATACGCATGCGAAATTGTATTTTGTTGCAACAGCACAGCAAATAATACAAAAGCTATTTATCATTATGAGTCAAAAAGACTTACAATTTATCTGTCTAGATAGCAGCTTACAAGCGAAAAAGCTCAAATCTAACTACGCAGCTGTAGATAGTGCTTTCTGAGCTGACAGATCTTGGCCACGTGGCAACCATCCAGCACACCATATTGTGCTCCACACACACTGGATCACCAGCCGCGCTGATCCATGTGGGGGCTGCGAGACAGAGCCCTCGCATACCACTGCACGGGACTTGTAGGGACTTAGTGGTTTGGAGGCTAGAGTAAGCCCTGTCGCGTGCGAGCCAAGCCCGCACGCGACCTTTTGTAACTGCTTTGAGAGATTTATGGCACGATCTCCATACACCCGGTTAACCCGGTCAAACCCGGTCAACCTCGTAACGGTTCCGGTATTCGCGCACAACGTGCTGTAACGGTTCCTATATACTCGGACGAACGTGCCGTTATGGTTAAGCTAATTAAGCCGCCATTAATGGGCGCATTAACCACACTACAACGGTCACGTTCTCTGCTATATATAGGACGTTAGCCTTTGCATACAAAGGAGAACACACTAGCCATACGCGGAAGCTCTGCCGAACCTCTGTCTCTCTCTCAGACATTACTACTGCCTTACTCTCTCCCTACACACAACCCAACTCTTCCTGTGCGATCTCTTATCCTCTACATACGGTGTACACGGAGGTCTCCCCGCCGGAATCTCTTGTGCACATTTTGGTGAACCCGACGTGAACTTACCAACAAAAGCAACCATGTCTCAGGAGGATGATGTTAGCAACATATCGCCTTCCACCGAAACTGCCTCGGGAGAGGAGACCCGCCGTACTCCCGCGACCCCCAACGAGGCACCGACGTTAGAATCCTTGGACGCCACCGTCCAAGGCCAGGCGAAAGCTCTCAAAGCTCAGTCTGCGCAGCTAGAACGGATCCTGGCCGTTCTGGGCACCCTTGCACCAAACCCTTCATCAGTTACCGCCGCCTCTCAAGGAGGAGGAGGCCCTACCGCTCCAGGATTGGGAGTGTCCACCACACCTCCCAACCCTAATCTGCAGACTCCACCGGCGACTACGCAGCTGCCTTCGATTCAGGGGTCAACAGCTCAGATGTTGCCTCTCGCTGCTCACACTCCTCAACCTTCGGCTTTGGCATCCAACCCGGCTTTGCAGTACCCCTTGCCTCCTCCAACGGCGATCTGGGGCAATGCGAGCAGCCAATATGTCCCCAATCCTTCGGCGGCGTATGTGTCGCCTCCGCCTGCGGCAACCCCTCCTCCTGCTACCGAGGGAAGCATTCCAGAATGCATGACGTCTCTGCAGAAGCGCATGGACACTATTCTGGCTCACCAGTCATTCGCGGATACCATTATCCCGAAGCTAGACAACGATCCACCCATCCCGCGGGAGATCTATCTCATGCCTAACCCGGCGGGGTATAAGGCTCCTAAATGGGAGAAGTTCGAGGATGTCAACGGAAACGCTCATGAGCATGTCATGCGTTTCATTGACGTCATGGGGCCATACGGAGCTGATCCCAAACTGCTGATGCGGGAGTTCCCAAAATCTTTGGGGAACGTGGCGTACAAGTGGTACCGAACGTTGGAAGCCGGATCCGTGAAGACTTGGGACGACATGGTCCAGAAGTTCTACACCAAGTTCTTCCAGATGGAAGAAAAGGTGACAATGATCCATCTCTCGCGGATGTATCAGAAGCGCGAGGAGGATGGGATCACTTTCATCAAGAAATTCAGGGCGAAGTCCTTGGAGTGCAAAGATCCAATGCTCGAAAGCCGGCTCGTAGAGATATGCCTGCAGTGCATGCGAGACGAATACAAAGGTATGCTCATCAATCTGCAAACACCTACGTTTTCAAAGCTAATTGAATGCACGAAGAACATCGAGCCTATAGTCGAGAGGCAGAAAAAGAAGAACGCTCCGGAGCGATCTTCGAGCGGCACCACCTACAAGATCGGGAGATTCAGTTACAAGAGGGGACGCGAAGCTGAGGTCAATACAGTTTCACCCCAGAAGCAAGCGAAGGTTGTAAACTTCGATGTACCACCTCTGCCATGCTCGGTAGAGGAGGCAAGCGACCTCTGTAGGCAGTGGCGCAAGGACGGTGTCCTACCGCCGCTCGAGAAGATACCCTCCAAGGAGATGGTAAGGGACCCTAAGTGGTGCGAGTACCACGGCAAGGTCATGCACCCCACAGCGGAATGTAAGAAGCTCAGGTTTACATTCGACCAGAAGATGAAGAACGGCGAGCTGATCGTCAGCGATCACAGGAAGGATGTGCGCAACAATCCACTTCCTGCCCATGCGGATCAAGACCCAAAAGGCAAAGAGGTCGCCATGATCTCGATCGTAGACTTGGAAGAAGTCGTAGAGGATGGCCTGCCCATCATTGCCGAAGTCCATGATGACGAGGACTACAGTATGGACACAGAGGATGAACGTGCCGACCGGATGAAGGGGTCGCACGGCTTTAGCAGATTCTTCGACGAGATGAACTTCTCCGAGAAGTGCCGGACAGATATGACGAAAGCAATCTTGAGGATAGCGGAGGACTATGAGGAGGATCTTGTAGTTTCCAACGGGAAAGTCGTCAGGGCGTCTCGCTCTACAGAAAAGATTATGACCTTTTCTGCCAGCGACAAGAAGACAGATGCGAGCCACCAGAGGCCTCTGTACGTGACAGCCATCATCAATGGTGTCGAGTTCAAGCGAGCATTTGTAGACGGAGGAGTAGCGGTCAACGTCGTTTCGCTCCACACACTGAAGCTAGCAGGGATCCCCGAGCACAAGATTGTCAGGCGTCCATCTCCGCTGATGGGATTTGGAAGCGACTCTAGAATGACGATTGGATGGATCCGCCTGGGCTTGCAGATTGGCAAAATCAAATGCTCAGCGAAGTTCTATGTCATAGATGCGAACACTACGTATCACATGATCATAGGTCGAGCCTGGATTCATCGTTTCGACGCGGTTCCTTCCACGGCTCACCAAGTCATGAAAGCTATCTGGAACGACAGAATAGTCGAGATACCGGCTTCAACGAATCCATTCAACTTGGATGAAACCCATCTCAGCGAGGCAGTGTGGTTCACCGAGATGGCGGACGAGCAAACACCGGGACCATTCAACCCTACTCCTTTGCCTCTCTGGGAGGACATCAAGGACCAGTCACCTGCGGGAGTAATGGTGACAAAAGAAGATGCCAAAGAAAAGCCGCCTACACGCGAAGAGGCGCCGCGTATCGCATACCATCGAAAGAATGTGTACACTCTGAAGAGAATCGCAAAGCATGACCCCGAAGGCAAGGAGATAGAGAGCTTCTACGCCAATGGGAAGAAGTGCTATCGCATATGAAGGTGCGCGGGGATGTCCTCACACGGGCATGGGGATATCCCTGGGCAAATCAATCAAATCGAGCAAATTGCGCTAACGGAAAAGCCAATGCAGGGCACTCGGGATGAGAAGCTCAAAGAAGCACCTGAATGCATGGAAGATAGGCCCAGACCACAAAAGCAAGAGCTAAAGGAAGTGTTCCTCAGCCCGAACGAGGAAAAGAAAAGGCCAGTCTTTCTAAGTGCGGACCTCACAAGCGAGGAGGAGCAAGGACTGCGGCATCTCCTAACTGAATACAAGGATGTGTTCGCATGGGAGTATGATGAGATGCCAGGACTGGATACAAGCATCACTATGCACCGCTTAGACATCATTCCAGGGTCTAAGCCGGCAAAGCAGAGCACAAGAAGCTTTAGGCCGGAGCTTAACGTGAAAATCAAACAGGAGATTGTCAAACTCCTGGATGCCAAGTTCATAGAACCGAATCATCATCCCACATGGCTGGCCAACATTGTGCCAGTGGTAAAGAAGAACGGACAGCTTCGCATCTGCGTGGATTACCGGGATCTCAATCGTTTTTTCCCAAAGGACGATTTTCCACTGCCCAACATCGATTTTCTTATCGATTCAACAGCGGGCCATCGCATGTTCAGTTTCATGGACGGCTTCAGCGGGTACAACCAGATCAAGATGGACCCTGAGGACGCGCGGAAAACTGCATTCATCACTCCGGTGGGGGTGTTCAACTACACAGTGATGCCGTTCGGTCTAAAAAACGCAGGTGCGACCTACCAGCGGGCCATGATGGCCCTGTTCCACGACATGATGCACAAGGAAGTGGAATTTTACGTGGACGACCTTGTGGTTAAATCCAAGCACGAAACAGATCACCTCGCGGATTTGCGGAAAGTGTTCAATAGATGTAGACGCTTTCAACTGAAGATGAATCCCATGAAATGCGCATTTGGGGTAACATCAGGGAAGTTCTTGGGATGCGTAGTTCATCGCCAAGGAATCGAGCCTGACCCTGCGAAAGTATCAGCCATAACCGGCATGACGCCGCCCCATAACCAAAGTGCCTTGAAGACATTTTTGGGAAAGCTATCCTATCTGCGGAGATTCATCCCAGCGATTGCTGAAATCACCTGCTGTTTTAGTGCCCTTCTCAAGAAAGATGCCGTATACAGCTGGGCTCCGGAGCACGAAGCTGCATTCGAAAAGCTGAAGGATCTGCTGACATCCTCAAAAATAATGATCGCACCTCAATTGGGATCACTGCTTCTGCTATATCTGACGTCAACAAGGAGGTCCATAGGAGCACTCTTGGCTCAGGAGTACGAAGGCCAGGAAAGGCCTATTTACTACATCTCTCGCATTGTGCAACCTGCTGAATCAAGGTACACAGACATCGAACGTCATTGCCTTCCTTTGTTCTTCGTAATAGACAAATTGAAACACTACTTTGCGTCGCACAAAGTGGTAGTGGTCACCAAGAGTGATCCCATACGATATCTGCTAACCCACACTACTCCTGGAGGAAGATTGGCGAAATGGTACATGACCATCTCTCAATACGATATCACATGCGTGCGACCGCGAGCGATCAAGTCGCAGGCGGTAGCGGATCTGTTGGCACAGTTCCCCGACAACAGCCACGAACCCGTGATCGAAGAAGAACTCGAGGGACCTGAAATCTATGCAATCTACGTGCCCTATTGGACACTCCATTTCGACGGGTCGTCAACAAGAAAATGCGGAGGCATTGGGATAGTCTTGACCAAGCCAGATGGGGAGGTCATACAGATGTCCGCAAAGCTTGACTTCGCAGTCACTAACAATGAAGCTGAATATGAGGCTCTTATCGCGGGACTCCGGGCAGCAAAGGCTTTAGAAGTAAGCAATCTGACGGTCATGTGAGATTCCAAGCTGATCGTCAAGCAAGCCTCGGGCGAGTATGGTTTGAAGGAGATTAACCTTCTGTCTTACCGCACTCTAGTGCAAAAGCTAGTACAACAATTCTGCGATGTGAGGTACGAGCACAAGCCCCGAGCAGACAACAAGCATGCAGATGCTTTGGCAACCTTGGGGTCTAAGGTTAGTACAGACAAATGTCCTGCAAGGATCTCCATCGAAGTGCGAACATCGTCGGCATTGACAGAAGATGCGTGCGACGATGAACACATGGATGACACGGACTGGAGAAAAGCAGTCCTACGAGCTATTGCAAAAGGCACAAGCAGCGAAAGCTGGGCACTCACAAAAGGGTATTGCATACATGACAACACCCTTTACTACAAAGGCCCTGGCGGAATACTCATGCGATGTGTTTCCGAGCAAGAGGGACAATTGCTGCTGGATAAGATTCACCAACATGCTTGCGGAGAAAGCGAGGTGCCAATCTATCGAAAGGCTCAGAGATATGGCATTCATTGGCCGGATATGTCGACAGCTGCTGCCCTGATACAAGGGAAGTGCGAAAGTTGCGCACTAATAAAAGATTCTCTACTCATCGCTTTGACTGATGATGACACGGATTGGAAGAAGCCACTCTTTGATTTTCTCACCCAGGGCACCGTGCCCGAATCGAGAAAAGAAGCCGAGAAATTGAAGAGGAAAGCATCTCGATACGTAGTACAAGAAAACTTGATTTGGCGAAGAGGTCATGAGGGCAACTTGCTGCGATGTCTAGACGGCAGAGAAGCATAAGAAGTCATGGACCTTTCTCATCAGGTGGAACACCAAGGAGGTGCGAAATTATGCAGGCAGCTCCTCTCAATTGGATATTTCTGGCCCACGATGGAGGCTGATTGCCGCGCCAAAGTACGACGCTGCCAGGAGTGTCAATTCAAAGGAAACCTAGTGCACGCTCCCGCCGTGGATCTACATGCATTGGGAACGCCATGGCCATTTCACACATGGGCGCTGGACTTCATTGGTCCCATTCGACCAACTTCGCACGGAATCATTTTATTCTCACCGCAACTGAGCTATTCACCAAATGGGTGGAGGCGATACCACTAAAGACGGCAAATGCGCTAGCTATGGTCAATTTCATCCAGGAAAGCATCATATGCAGGTTCGGAATTCCAAACACTATTCTTTCAGATAATGGTACTCCCTTTGTTAATCGCCAGGTAGCTGCGAAGTTAGCGGAGTACAATATCAGGCAAATATGTTGTACCCCCTACTACCCGAAGGGGAATGGGCAAGCCGAAGCGACCAACAAAACGCTATTGAGGATTTTGAGCAAGATGGTCGCAGATGACCACAAGAAGTGGGCTGACTCTCTAAGCATAGCTCTGTGGGCCTACCGAACTTCTCCAAGGACACCGACGGGGGCCTCACCGTTCCTACTATGCTATGGGGCTGAGGCCGTGGTACCTGCGGATGTGAGAGTCAATTCGGCAAGATTGGCCTTCCACGCACTCTACGAAAATCAACGTGATCATGACTTAGTCTTGCTGGAGGAAAAGCGAGAACAAGCAAAAAGGACCAACAAGCGGTATCAAGAAAGGATCGCTCGCGCTTACAATAAGACGGTCCAGCGAAGAGATTTCGCAGTTGGAGATTTGGTCGTGCGCGCGTCTGACCACTGCATGCGAGAAGCGGCTCACCCAAAGTTCGCGGCCAATTGGGAAGGACCCTTCGAAGTCACAGAAGTCTTTGACAGTGGCTACTGCAGCATACGAAGGTTGCACGGCACAACCTCAACCCCGAGTTCAGTCAAGATGCACTGGATTAATAAGTACTATCCCTGACTTCTCTCATTTCATGCGTTTTATTATAACGTCGCTTAATGTCTTGTATGGCTACGATTCACACAATCTCCTCTCCCATATGAGAGGATTGTAATCTCATCTCTCCCATATGAGGGCATTATAATAAGAGAATTCTCTCAAATTAGAACTTCATATTTCTGGATGTCAATTTTGCTTCATTTTAGTTTGTTATTACTGTTAACAATGGGTTATCCGCAACAATAGCAATCTGTACAACTGCGATCTTAATTGATCATCTAACCCTATCTGTCACGATAGCAGCTCATGCAAATGCGATCTTAATTGATCATCTAAGCCTATCTGTAACGATAGCAGCTCATGCGAAATGCGATCTTATTGATCATCTAAGCCTATCTGTCACGATAGAACCTCATGCGAAATGCGATCTTAATTGATCATCTAAGCCTATCTGTCACGATAGCAGCCCATGCAAATGCGATGATCATCTAAACCTATCTGTCACGATAGCAGCTCATGCGAAATGCGATCTTAATTGATCATCTAAGCCTATCTGTCACGATAGCAGCCCATGCAAATGCAATCTTAATTGATCATCTAAGCCTATCTGTCACGATAGCAGCTCATGCGAAATGCGATCTTAATTGATCATCTAAGCCTATCTGTCACGATAGCAGCTCATGCGAAATGCGATCTTAATTGATCATCTAAGCCTATCTGTTACGATAGCAGCCTATGCAAATGCGATCTTAATTGATCCTCTAAGCCTATCTGTCACGATAGCAGCCTATGCGAAAAACGATCTTAATTGATCTTCTAAAGCCTATCTGCTACGATAGCAACTCATGCGAAAAATGATCTTAATAGATCTTATAAAGCCTATCTGCTACGATAGCAACTCATGCGAAAAACGATCTGAATTGATCTACTAAAGCCTATCTGCTACGATAGCAACTTATGCGAAAAATGATCTTAATTGATCTTCCAAGCCTATCTGCGGTGATAGCAGCATTATACAAATGCGATAGCAAAATTGTGCAAAATGATCTTAAGTGATCTACAAAGGTCTATCTGATATGATAGCACTTGAATCTGAAAGCAAATCACAAGCCCATCTGCCAAGATGGCACAGCTGCGAAAATACGATCTCGAACGATCTAATAAAACATCTGCGAATTTATATGGTAGATAGCAAATGCGAAACGTGTATATAGCATTATGCAAGGCGAAATATGCCGATACGCATGCGAAATTGTATTTTGTTGCAACAGCACAGCAAATAATACAAAAGCTATTTATCATTATGAGTCGAAAAGACTTACAATTTATCTGTCTAGATAGCAGCTTACAAGCGAAAAAGCTCAAATCTAACTACGCAGCCAACATGGCTTACAATAAATTCGAAAAGTAGCTGACAAGCCAGCAGAGACACACCATGGGAATCCTGGCTGAAAAGGATGAACCCAACGGTCCTAACACCGTCTGTGCGATACACAGATCTGCGACCGAACATCTGTCGCAAGTGGGATCTTGCTCCAAAGAGCCACATGAAGCCATACGTTCAAGATCCCAGTATTTGACAAGGCCCTTGTCAGATTAACATCCCATGAGATGTGCCTGAGGAACCACCGGTTCCGGCGTTCAACAGGCAAGCAGAAGCTCCAAAGGGAAAGGGCTCCTTGTAGACGGGGATGAACGCAACGGTTCGCCACCCTGAGCTCACGAACATGGGGGCAGTAAGTTCTCCTCCAGGGATGCTGGAGGAGAATTCCGCCGTTCATTACGAGACGGTAGCAAGGCCACTACGGCGCTGCACCTCACCGGGAGGCGGCCGGAAACATGACCTGCAAACATAATACACGAAGAAAATTCTTCGGACACACATGAGATATCATCTCCATATTCTCTACGATGGTTATAAAGAGTAATAAGCCTCATAAAGTGGATCTTGGAAACTATTTCTACAGCACAAAGCGCAAGCTCAGGATTCACAACTTGAAGTTGCCATGAATCAACGAAAAACAAGCGTTGAAGCCAGCAGTCGTAAGGACTCACGGCAAAGCACATTTTTGGGGATGATGAACCCAAATGGCAAAGACGGGGTTTATATAGACCTTGTGGAGACTCTTCAGTTGCTAAGATGAGTCAGCAGAATTCGAAAAGAGGGTAAGGTCAATCACTTACGCCTTGAAAAACGGTAACGATCAATTACCCTACTAAAGGCTACGACGATTCAGTTGCGTATCCTAATTAATGACGGATGGTCATGATTCGGATGGACTTCCCAAGGAAAGCATGCTTATCTTCCGAGAAATTAGCGTGAAAATCAAGCAGAGTATCAATTGCTGATGTCATAATTGGATATGCACAGAGATATCCTATCAAATCCCGGAAAGGGCAAAATGGGCATGCCGATTCTTTTGTTAAAAAAAGGGGGAGAAACCCTAGCAACATTACATTAATGTTTCAACATTACATTAATGTTCCAGCTATTTCCTTGCTATTTTTCAAATTCAAAAAGTCAAAGCAAATTCTTGATCAAGGAGTCATGGGGCGCGAACTGATGGCTCAGCTTCTCTACCTGCTCCACTTCTTGCTTCAATTGCTCGCACTTGGCATTCATTTCATGATAGAGCTTCAGAGCTTCGTCAACCTTTTGCTTTTGCTGCTCCACCTTCTGCTTCTCAGCTGCGAGGTTTTGATGGCCGAGTTTCAAAGTTGTGGCTGCGCGAATCAAGGTAACTCTTTTCATAAGAAAATTGAAACCCAGCCTGCCTTGAACTTTGGCCAGGAGATTTTGGCACATGCCAAAAAGCAATTCAGCACTCTGGACGGAAATGGTCGCAGGCGTAGCCGCAGACAGCTGCTCCAAAATCCAAATGGCTTCGGTAAGAAACAGCCTCCTGTCGAAGGGCCCTATCTCCAGAGATCTCGCAAATGATTGGGGGTAGGTGAGGCGCATCCGAACCACCCAGTCCACATCAGTTTGCTTCAAACCTAAAGCAATGTCAAAGCTAAGTTATGCTATCAAACTCGCAAATGAACAATGCGAGATGCAAACAGCAAATCTCTACTTACCAGTTCCTTCAAGAATCTCACGAAGAGAAGGAATGCGCATTGCTGGAGTAGTCGAAGACTGCCCTCGCTCCATGGCTCTCCTGTCAGCTGCGAGCTCTAACCCCTCATAGTTAGGAGGAAGAGCATAAGTTGCACCAGCTGCGACTGCATTCCCAACCTGCGAGCCCCAAAAGCTCCACGCAGGAAGAGGTGCCGCCGACTCAGTCATCGCCGGAGGTGAGGTGACAGCCAAAGATGCTTGGCAAAGGACGCTCTCAGATGCGGGAGCATCAGCAGCACTTGTTCTTACTTCCTCAGCGCCAGTATGGGCATCTTCGTCCATTAGCACATCGTCAGCTTCAGCATCATCAGAAAGTTCGATGATGTCCTCAAGAGGCTCTCCTGCGTATTCAGCAGCTCCGACGGGCTTCTCGGTATGGGAACTCGGAATTGGGACATAGGACGCAGAAGGCTGACTTCTTTGCTCCAGCGCAGGTTCCTCAGCATTGCCTGCGATATTAAATGCGATAGTATGAGGTAACTCGTATTATAAGTTATTTTACTATCTTTACTAAAGCTAAGAGCAAGCACCTCCACGCGAAGGTGGGATTGAAGTATCTTCGTCATACACTAAAGACGTGGAACCATGCCCTATTAGTGTGTCCTCATTAAGCAGGTCCTTAAAATGAGCGTGACCTGGGACGCGAAGAAACCAGTCATGTTTCTGTTTCAAGTTGCTAAGGTCTAGTACATGCATATCGCTCAAATGATTACCTGAAGGTTCTCCGCACTTGCCTACTAGCCAACGGCGAATGTCAGCCTTTGACACACCATGCTTTAACGCACCCACAATAACATCTCTATAAGTTACTGCGAGATTGAAGATCTCACCTTTATCGCCGCCTGCGATTTCTTCAAAGTCTGCTTGGGCTTGCTCCAGGGCTGCTGCATCCTCTTCTGGAACCGCATCCTCCTCCTCCGCCTGAGGAGCCACCTCTTCGGGAAGCGCATCTTCCTCGTCAGCTGGACGCACTAAGTCGTCAACATGTTGCTCTTCGAGGCTCCGCTGTCTCACACGCTCGAGCTCCTCCTCTTCCCGCTGCCTTCTCCTTTCAGCAGCTTCCGCGGCTGTCTTCCTGGACTCAGCAAGAACGTCCTCGCTTATGGGATCGTCTGGAATGCCAGAATGGGTATTTCTCTTTTGTCTCTTGGCCAAAAGGCAACCGATGATCTCATCATCATCATCATCATCTGCGAAGAAATGATTGGTTTAAGAAAGAATTGCAAAAGAATTACGATAATGAGAAGGGAAACGCGACGGAGGTACCTCCTGATTCTTCCTCATGCATCATAATTGTTCTTTCTTCTTCTTCTTCATCACTTTCTCTGGGCTCCTGCCTCTCTTCTTCTTCCTCCTGGTTGAATGGAACGAAAGTCTCAACTGCGAGCTCCTTCCGCACTTTGCTGGGCATGCGACCTTTGCCTTTATCCTTGACAGAAAGGGACCTCGCCGGAGGAGAATTTGGAGCACTTCTAGGGGAAGAAATTGTAATTCCCTTCTGCCTGGGTCTCTTCGCTCTCGGCGCCGCAGTCGCTGGAGGGGACGGATCATCTCTGGGAGGAGACGAGGCCGGAGCATTGTCTATCAGCGAGTCAGCAAAAGCATTCATGACTGCGCGAATCCTGGTTTCGACCTCAGGGTCCATCCTCCATGCTAGCTGGAACGACTTTTTTTGCCTTCTAGTGGCAACAATGGTGTTAACCAATGACTTGGAACGATCACCAGATGCGAATCTCCGCACATGACACTACAGCAAACAGTACAGAATAAAGGCGTCAGCATAGGGAAATTAAGAAGCTTAACGCACGCGAAAAATTGCTTACCTTAGCAAATGCCTCGCTATATCTGATGACATGCGTGTCGCCCTTCTTAACTGCGGCGATCTTTTCCTTCAGAATGACGTCAGGGCACAAATGGTTCTCATGATCCAACAATGAGTAGCAACCATACTCAGACTCGCTCAGACAGCAATTGGGGCGAAACGGAAAAGAGTTTCTCTTGATCAAGGGAGCTCTACTCGGCTGAGCGGCCGACTGCGTCTCAATCCTCGTTTGCTGGGCGACCCAGTATGCGAGCCAGTTCTGGGAACAACCGCCCTCACGGGTACCTGCAGGCTGCTCAAAGGGAAGATTGTTCATGAAGACTGTCTTGCACTCCTTTGTTAGCAAGCGCTTATAGCAACCTCTGATAATGGACTGGGGCCAGATTGATGGTGCCACTGCATCAAAGCCGAACTGGGGAGAAACTCGAGTAGGGTCAACATCCACGGTAATCCTCTCATACCTTGGCGCGAGCTCACGAATATGCTCTGCGAGGGCAGGAAGGGAACCTCGCAGACACCAACAAAAGAACTCGCGATAGCGCTCATGGAAATGCGATCCCTCTTCGAAGAGAAGCTCTTCTGAGAAGACAACACCCTTAGATGGGTACATCTTTGGAAACCATCGCACGTTCTCAATGCGCGTGGCATAGGGCCTGGCAGTAAACTCTTTCCGTTTGTCGCATATCAAGCTCCAAACGCACTTGGTATTGTTCGCTCCGAACCACCTCGCAGCCCTGCCACTGTTACGCTCCTCCGTCTCGCCTGGGGGACACCACTTGTCGGGTTTAAGAGCAGTTGGAGCGTAGGACGGCCATCGCTCGAAGACCCACATCGTCAAGAAGGAAATGTTGACGAAAGTCAGTATATCGAGGCGGCCACGCGACTCCTTCATGGCCGCAACCAGCTGATCAAGTCTATAGTACAGCGTGCCCAAGACCAAGGGTCCGAGTGTGACTCTCTGGCCGAGGGCGAGCCTCACAGCAAGCGGCAGAACGTGGTAGAAGACCCCATCATGTGGGTGACCGTCAATTAAGTACCTCGACAACCATGCACAGAGGAAAGCACAAAGGGTCAAGTGATAGCCTTTACCCTCCACGTAATTCTTGGCCTCTGGGTTCTCACTCAGAAGCTTCTTAGTGGTGCTGCTGTTCGCATAGTCTCGAAAGAAGTACTGCAACCATTTGTTCCAGGTGTTCTTCGCAGACGTATCAACCAACTGCCAGTTTGGAAGGGCTTTGGTAGTAGTCCACCGGGTGGAGATTTTCTTTACCTCTGATAGGCATTCCTCCATCTGCGTGTACAAAGCGATCTCCGCAGCCGTCCTCAAAGGACTCAAAGGGTCCACTTCACCCATGGGAGAAAGATCGTACAGCATATGCACGTCCTCGAGTGTGGGGGCAGCCTCGAACTCAGCAAAGTGGAATGTGTGAGTCGCAGGCGAGTAGCGGGAAAGAAGGTTTAGAAGCATGGACTGGTCCAGCTTCACGGCAGCACCCTTCATAGCACGATTAGCGAAGTATACGCCGGCTTCATCTAGAGTCGCAGCATGATTGGTCAACACGTGGTCAATCCACTCATCCATGTAGTCCAATTTCTGGACAAAAGCTTGGGTAGAAATCGCAGCGTAGGGGAAGTACCCATTTTCGATTCCCAATCGAACCACATCCTCGGAGCCAATTAACTCGAGCAAGGCTGAGTTAACCGGGGGAGTCAGTGTTAGCAATCCCTCATTAGGGACAGGAGCAGGCATTTTCTTCGCCTTAACCCTCGCGTGGTAGAAATCTTTGCCACCTAGATAGGGGGCTTTTCGCCACAAAGCCTGCGGAAGATCGGGTATCTCTTCGTCCTCCTTGGTGGGTTTGGTTCCTTTTGTCTTGGCCATTCCTGCGGAAGAGCAAGAAAAAGGGGGGAGAAATATGCTACACTTCAGTTTGAATTTCGAGATTCAAGATCTATGGGAAAGAAAGATGAACAGTTTCTGGTATCAATTTCAGAAATCAGAGGGTTGCATTATCAGTAATTTCAAAACTCCACATCCGAAGTCCTTATTATTGAAAGATTAAAGCAAAAGTGGGTTCAGAGATCAAAGCTTCTTCACAAGTTTCACGAGTTTGCAGATCCAACACAGTTCAAAGCCTACACTGGTATTCTAAATAGAAATTGAACAAGGCCAACCTTGTTTTCGCGAAGCCTGCTTGGATATGCACAGTTGGAGAAGACGATTTGCAGTTCTGAACTGGTGATTGATTATCTGAATCTGCTCTCGAAGACCTCCGGGTACCATTCACTTTAAGAGAAAGAAGTGATGCTTTGCAACAGTGGGGGATACAAAGTATTTATCCAAAAACAATGAAGGGTTGCGTCCTTTCAGTAGTCGAATCGCAACTGTCACCGTCGAATCGCGCAATCACAGGACAAGCTGACGTCACGCCTAAAACCCTAAAGGCCAGACGACACGACTCTAGGGGTTTTAGGTCATAATGGCACGCACGGGGGCTGAACTTACCCGTATTTGAATTGGTGCGTGGCGGCGACGCGTATGTTGGTTTCCGCGCATGGAAGTCTAGACACCTATGAGCCTTCACGCGCAGAAAGGGGGCTAATGTAGATAGTGCTTTCTGAGCTGACAGATCTTGGCCACGTGGCAACCATCCAGCACACCATATTGTGCTCCACACACACTGGATCACCAGCCGAGCTGATCCATGTGGGGGCTGCGAGACAGAGCCCTCGCATACCACTGCACGGGACTTGTAGGGACTTAGTGGTTTGGAGGCTAGAGTAAGCCCTGTCGCGTGCGAGCCAAGCCCGCACGCGACCTTTAGTAACTGCTTTGAGAGATTTATGGCACGAGCTCCATAAACCCGGTCAATCCGGTCAAACCAGGTCAACGTGCTGTAACGGTTCCGGTATTCGCGCATAACGTGCTGTAACGGTCCCTATATACTCGGACGAACGTGCCGTTATGGTTAAGCTAATTAAGCCGCCATTAATGGGCGCATTAACCACGCTACAACGGTCACGTTCTCTGCTATATATAGGACGTTAACCTTTCCATACAAAGGAGAACACACTAGCCATACGCGGAAGCTCTGCCAAACCTCTGTCTCTCTCTCAGACATTACTACTGCCTTACTCTCTCCCTACACACAACCCAACTCTTCCTGTGCGATCTCTGATCCTCTACATACGGTGTACACGGAGGTCTCCCCGCCGGAATCTCTTGTGTACAATTGGCATTTTGGAGTGTTGACAATATTTGGAAGTTGTTAGACTGATTCTGAAGCACTAGAAATATTTGAGGTGGTTGTGCAATTCTCTGAAACTTAGTAGTAGTCTTAATTTTATTTGTTTACCTTAAAGTTTGAGAAACTACACTTACCTCCCCTCACAAGTGTCATCTTGCATGCATAGCATAGTGGATCATTTGACACCTCACCCATGAGAAGTCAACCTCCTATATCATTTCTAATGCCTATTTGCTGCATCACAAAATAAATTTCACACTTTTGGGTTTCTCTCTCAAGAACACTCAAGAACACATTCTTGTTCTTCACCATCTTCTTCTTGAAATCTCTCATATCCCTCAATCCTCCTCCTTTCTAAGAGCTGCTGCTATAGAGTACTCTCCAAAGTACAGTGATCAAAATCCCCAAGACAATTTGGCGAATCATGAAGTACCAAACTCAAAAATCGGGTAAGAACTCAAGAACCCTAGCTCGGTTTATTGTCGATTCCTCCCTCCCCGTTGCATTTCAATTTATTATTGCTCCTGAGATCAAGGCGAGTCCGGGAAGTACAAGCATGGCCCCCAATTCAACGATTTTTGCTCCCGCCACCATTCATGCCGAACCCCGCCGCCGCCAAACCTCCATAGCCACCGGAGCTTGGTAAGCTCTTATTTCTTGTTCGTTTTCGATGGGTGTTGCATCAAAATGACCCCTAGGACATGACCAATCATGCTAGCAACCTGAATTTTACCCAGATTTGGTTTTGAGTACGATTTGGTATGGTTTTTCTCGTCATTTCTTCGGTTTTCCGGCACAAAAATCACCCCTGCTCAAATGTTTGTATCTCCCTCGTTATTGATCATTCTTGAGTGATCTTGGACTTTCTGAATCCTCAGACAATTTTATAAAACTTTCGTGTTTTTAATTTTGTCAAATTTGGTCTCTAACACACCCAAAAATCAAGTTGAAGTCGCTGCGATTCGTGTTGTGCAATCTGTCCGGAGCAGTTTTTTTTAAGAGTTGGAGTTTAGATTGAAACACTCATTTTCAAACGATCATAAGAGCATCTCCCACAGTGCACCAAATCCTATATTTGATAGTAAAATTTGGTTTTTTCAGCCTCCCACAACAAACCACCAAATCACCAAAAAAATTGTGATTTTTTTTGTAGGCCTCCCACAGTCGTTGACCAAAAAAACACCAAATCACCAAATCCTATATTTGGTGTAGCTTTTGTGAAATGGTGAAGTGCATCTCCCACAGTACCCTCAAATCCTATCCTATATCACCAAATCCTATTTTTACCATCAAATTTGATGGCGAAAATAGGATTTGGTGTAATCTACACCAAATTTTTAATTAGTGTTTAGGGAATATTTTCACATTACTTTCATGGTAATAATATGCTCTAATGTAATAGTGTAGCATTTCGTCTTTACAGTATATACACCATCCGTTTTTCTTCTCCCACTTTGTATAATATGTTTTTGAGCCATAGCGTGTTACATAATATTTTTAGCATCGTGCTGCGGGATGATAAAATAACTAATGTAGTTACAACAAGTTTAGCCGAACATAATACAATGATGTTAAACTTCATGAACTTCAGTAACCTTCTTGTACATATTTCCATTTAGTAAGGCATGCAAATATATAAATTTGGAAAGAAAATTTGAACCTACCCCCCCCCCCCCCTCCCCCAAATAAGATTGAAGTGGGAACAAATTCAGAGAAAGACTTACGTGAACTATTAAGTGTGTGCAGGCAATTGATTAGTGTTAAGAAATATTAACAACTAGTATAATTAATCTTAGTGATAAAAAATAAAATATAAACAAAAATGACGACAAGAATAATGCATTATTATAAACTCAAAAAAATGAAAATATATCACATTATTAGCAGGAAAAAATGCACAATGATACTTGAGGCAGTTGCGTCATATGATACTTGGATATGACATGCGTTTTTCGGACTCCCATGTACCAATAACGATGTCAATGTGCTACAGAAATCAAATATCTTTCAAGCATTGACCGAAGGTACAACAATCCCAGTAAACTATTCAATCAAAGGTTAGGACAATAATGCTGGTTATTATCTAGCTGATGGAATTTATCCTAAATGGTCACTTTAGCACAATCTATCCGTAGACCAGAAAATGCCCAAGAACAATATTTCACACAGAAACATGAAGCTTATCGCAATGACGTTGAGCGGACATTTGGAGTTCTCCAAGCTCGATTTGCAATTGTTAGAGGAGCCGCTCGATTTTGGAAGAAAAATGACATTCACTAGATCATGTTAGCCTGCATTATCATGCACAATTTGATAATCGAAGAGGAACGTAGCGAGTATCTCAACACCTACACTTTTGCTGCTTCTCACATTCCCATAAGTCTTGATTATGAAAGTTCACCATCTGTACCGCATGCCAATGTTGCAAGAGATATCACTAATTCAACATTTATCCAATTTCTAGGTCGACTTCGAGACTTGATAAACCAAGGAGTTCATAACGAACTAAGAAGAAGACTCATTGCACACTTATGGGGTAATCATGGTCAAATAGATTAAACTGGTTAATTTTAGATTTTTTGAAGTGTTATTAAATCATTTTACAGTTGGGTAAATTTCAATTACACCCCCTCAGTTTAGGAGTATCTTCACTTACAACCCTTCTTGATTGGGAATCTTCACATACACCCCTTATAACAAACAAAACTGAACAGACACTAACAGTCTGCGTGAAAAGACCACTTTACCCTCAAAACCTAAGTCCCTACATCTTATCCTTCCTGAATCATCATCAACCTCTGCTGGCAAAAAAACTTCCCCCAACTCATCGTCTCATTCTTCTTCTCAAACCCTAGCCGCACCTCCATTTCCACCAATGCTCAATACATCAGCGCTATCGATCTCCACCACCTCCACCTCAACCTCACCTCGATCTTCTTCTCCTCCACACATATCCTGAATGCAACCCGTCCCTCATCCTATCCCCTCCTCTCCCCCATTCCCACTGTTGAATTAAGATCCCTGAATGTGCTTTGATTGGTAATTGTTTATGAGTGATGAAAGACAAAAGGCTAAGATATTAGCAGCAAAGGACTGTTAGTCATCTCAAGGCCTTGAGATTGACAGTAACTTTCAAAGCCTTGAGATTACTTATTCTGCTATGTGTTCTAACATCTTTGTGTTGCAGAATTGGATATCTGATTATTCAAATCAGAGGTTTATGGTATATATTTGTGGATTGTACTATTTATACATCTAACACAATTGCAGATGATCAGAACAGGAAGAATCAAAGCTATCTGGCTTAATTTTGAAATACTGTGAAACAGGTTCAGAGCTCCAAGGCCTTGAGATATGCCTTGAGCTACTGACAGTTTTTACAGAACTTGATTGATTCTTTCTTGCAGGTTATGACTCTTAGTATTGTGATTATTTACTCACTTCTAAGTGTCTTAAACTTGTTTTCCATAACTTAATTGTTTTAGAGTATATGCAGATTGATGTTCTGAGTTTATTAAACAGTTTTACCAGAAACTGTATAACCAAACACTCTCAGTACTGTTAGTTGTTTAGATTTTGTTGTTGCAGTGATTCTTTGCTGTTGCAGGTTTGTTAAATGTGCAGGAGAAATTTCAACAAACTCCAACGGATATCCACCTGAAGCTGTTTGAATTTAAGTTGAAAACAGAAGGAGGATTTTTAGGAACTCAGATCCTAAAATCTTCCAGTCAGTTGCAACTGTGGGTAAAAGAGACTGGTTTGAATTTTTGAAGGAAGATAGGCTTGCAGAATACTCTGATAAGTGTGACAAATTCGTGGGAGATCATCCATTCAAACACACAATCATTCAAGCTTCATTCCAGACTTCTGAAGATCAAATCAATCCAGTCATTCCTGAAGAAAACTTCCAGACTTTCAACAATTTTATCTTTATACTGTGTTCTTCATTTGTACTTCATCTGTGTATCTCTATCTTATCTTAAACCTCACTTAACCTAGTGGTTAGTTGTTCAAGTGAACAACAAGAGGTTCTTGTTAGCTCAACAGTTAGTAGATGGAACTAGATAGGTTTGGAACCACAAGCTGTATAGGTGTAAGGGAAATCACTTAGGCTTGAAGATCTAGGGCTGTTTGTGTGTGAGTAATAAGAAGTGTTTGCCCAATCCTGGTGGGATTAGATCCCTCAGGCAGAGATTATGTCCATTGGGGCTGAACTCTGTAAATTGTTTGTGTTCTTTACCTTTCTGTTTGATTATTATCTGCTGCACACAATTCAAATCAAACTAGGGTTTAAAAGCTTTTTTGTATTGTTCACAGCTCAAGGCCTTGAAGCTCACAATTTTGCCTTGTTGAGTTTCAGACAGTTTACAAAATCTCAAGGCCTTGAGATTTCAAGTTTCATACAAAGTTATCCTGTTAAAACTTAAGTTTTGCAAAATCTTCCATACTCTATTCAACCCCCCTTCTAGAGTATTTAGGTCCAGTACTTAGTCTACATTACACACTTTCAATTGGTATCAGAGCTTGTGTCACTGTTTTTAGATCTAACAATCTGGTGACTATGAGTAATGTAGGAGATGGTGGATTCTCACAAGGAAGGGCTGCTAACAGACCTCGATTGTTCTGTGGTGACAATTTCATGCATTGGAAGGCCTTGATGAAGATGTTCATCATAGATCAAGACATGGAACAATGGTCAATAGTTCAGAATGGTCCTCATGAGTATTATATTACAATTGATGGAGTCAGAACTGTCAAGTCTAAGGAAAATCTCTCAGTCACTGAATTGGAAAAGGTATCCAAAAATTACAAAGCTATGAATTTGCTATACTGTGCTTTGAATGCAGATGAGTTCAACAGAGTATCAAACTGCAAAAGTGCCAAAGAAGTGTGGGATAAACTGGTGGTGACATATGAAGGAACCAGCCAGGTTAAGCAGACAAAAATCAACATACTTCTGAGGCAATATGAGTTGTTCAAGATGAATTCAGATGAAACCATCAAGGAAATGTTCAAAAGATTCACTGATGTGGTGAACAACCTGGAGTCTTTGGGAAAGAGGTTCTCAAATGAAGAGAAGGTCAGAAAGATTATGAGAAGCTTGCCAAAAGCAAAGTGGGAGCCAAAGATAACAGCTATTGAGGAAGCTCAGGACTTGAGTCTTCTTTAGCTAGATGATCTACAAGGAAAGCTGCTCACTCATGAAATGTCTATGAAGGATGTGGAAGGTGATCTGAGTGAAAATATCAGGAACCTAGCTCTTAAGGCAAAAGACAGTGAAAAACCTCAAAGCCTTGAGACTGAGGAGGAACCTGATGATGACGAGGCTTTAGCATTGATCTCCAAGGCCTTGGCCAGGATTCTCAGAAAGAAAAGAAACTCTGGTAACAGGGAGTACAACAGGGAGAGATCAAGACCCTCAGGCAGCAAGGATTACAAAGGTAAATCTTCATCACAGTCACATAAAACTAAAGTAATGAATTGCTTTGAGTGTGGTGATGCAGATCATTTAATAAGGGACTGTCCACAAAAGAAGAAGAACAAAAACTTTCAGAAAAAGGATGGTGACAACAGAAGGAAGAAGGCCATGATGGCATCCTGGAGTGATTCTGATTCATCAAGTGATTCTGACACAGAAGAAGAGCAAGCAAACTTATGCTTCATGGCAAAGCATAATGAGGAAAGTTCATCAAACAGACACATTGAAGACATGGTAAAAAAATTACTTGCTAGTCCATCTGATGTACTTCCTGAAATTCTCAAAAGTATGTTTTTGAATGACGAGAGTTATAGAAATGAGATTTCTGCTTTAAAGATTAAATTTCATGAGCAGGTAAAAAAAAACCTGGACCTAGTATTTTCAAATAAAACTGTTGAAGTTTCTAAGACAAAGGAAAAGACTGCAAGGCCTTGGACAGCAGGTTCAAAGTCTTGAAGGCACATATAAAAGAGGTTGTTGATCAAAACACTCTTTTAACTGAAAGATATGCTGATCTAAAAGCTCATTCTGAGAATTCAGAACAACAGATCTGTACTTTGTCTGAGAAACTTCAAGAATCCAAGAAGGTCCTAGCTAAGTTTACAGGCTCAGAACATAATCTAAATCTCATTCTTGGAGGAAGTCTGAAATCAATGCATAAAAGTGGGATTGGCTATAATCCAAATTTTCCAAAGAAAGGCCAAACTACTTTTGTCAAATCTGGTAGCAGACATTCTCCAAAATGTCATTACTGTGGAAAAATTGGTCATGTCAGATTTAACTTGTCCCTTCAGAAGATCAGAACCTCATATTATGAGGAATACTTATCCTTATCAGCTTAAGGGACAGGTTAGGCAGATTTGGGTTCCAAAAGGAATTAGGCCACCTAATATGGCTGATTCTGAGTATGACTCAAAGTTCTGCACTTGGTCTAATAGCCTGTTGAGGCAATGATTTGTTTTTGCAGGATGTCACCAAGGCCTTGAAAGATTAGAAATGGATATTAGACAATGGTTGTTCCAGACACATGAGTGGAAAGAGGTCTCTTTTTACTGAACTTACAGAGAACTCTGGAGGAACAATTACACTTGGTGACAAAGCAAAGTGCAATATCATTGGTATAGGTAGTATTAGTAATGGTTCTACAAATTCTATATCTGATGTTTATCTGGTAGATGGACTTAAGTATAATTTGCTTAGTATCTCTCAGTTATGTGATAAAGGTTATAAAGTTGTATTTGACAAGGAGAAATGTGTGGTGAAAGATGAGAAATATGGTGATTGCATACTCACTGCTCCTAGGTCATATAATCTATATGCTATGAATACTAACAGTGTTGCAGGTGATAAGCTAAAATGCCTCAAGGCCTTGAAGGAAGATTCAAAGCTTTGGCACAGAAAGCTTGGGCATATTAGTATACATACTTTGAATAAGCTCATCTCAAAGGACTTGGTAAGAGGTTTACCATCACAGAAATTTTCAGATGATGAGGTTTGCAAGGCATGTGTACAAGTAAACAGACCAGAAGCTCTTTCAAGCCAAAGAACTTTGTAAGTACTTCTAGACCCTTAGAATTGCTGCATATGGATTTGTGTGGTCCTATGAGAGTTCAGACCCCAAAAGGTAAGAGGTATATGCTTGTTATAATTGATGATTATTCTAGATTTACTTGGGTGATGTTTATCAGAGACAAAACTGAAGCTTTATATGAGTTTTCTAAATTGTGCAAAGAACTTCAAACATTGAAAAACTTACCTGTTGCATCCATTAGAAGTGATCATGGTAGAGAATTTGATCAACTTGACTTTGACTTGTTTTGTGCAAAGCATGGCATTTTACACAAATTTTCCGCACCTAGGACTCCACAGCAAAATGGAGTAGTTAAAAGGAAAAATAGGACACTTGAGGATATGTCCAGAACCATGCTGCTTGAAAGTAACTTGCCAAAGTTTTTATGGGCAGAAGCTGTTAATACTGCCAATTATGTGCTGAATAGATGCTTGATTAGACCTATTTTGAAAAAGACCCCCTATGAACTGTTTAAAGGGAGAAAGCCTACTATTTCTTAGTTTATACCATTTGGTTGTATTTGTTTTGTGCATAATAATGGTAGAGACAATCTTGGTAAGTTTGATGCTAGAAGTGATGAAGGTGTATTTCTTGGATATTCTCAAACTAGCAAAGCTTATAGAGTTTATAATAGAAAAACCAAGATTGTGGAAGAGAGCATTCATGTAATTTTTGATGAAAGTACTAAAGATTCTCTGAGTGAGAGTTTTGCAGAGCTAGATTTGAATAAGCATGAATCAGATGATGATGCTGTGAAAGAAGACAAAAGCAAAACTGCTGTACAGAATCAATCAGAAGAATCTCAAGGCCTTGAACCTCCTGCTGAACCAAAATCTCAAAGCCTTGAGACAGAAGCTGAAACTTTCTATGATGCTCCCTCTACTGTTTCAAGGACTCAAATCCTTGAAGGAGAATACTCCTGGGTACTAAGAAAGAAGTTTAAGTACCTTGCAGACCATCCAACTGACAATATAATATCAGATCCATCAACTGGAACACAGACAAGAGGACAGTTAAAGAACTTGTGTGCTTTCAGTGTATTTGTATCTTTGATTGAGCCTAAGAATACTAAGGAAGCTCTGGAAGATGCAGAATGGATTATTGCAATGCAGAGTGAGCTGAATGAGTTTGAAAGGAACAAGGTTTGGAATTTAGTTCCCAGACCTTAAGAGAAGTCAGTTATTGGAACCAGATGGATATTCAGAAACAAGCTTGATGAGAATGGCAAAGTGGTAAGAAATAAAGCCAGACTGGTAGCTCAAGGATATAATCAAGAAGAAGGTATAGATTATGAGGAGACTTTTGCTCCTGTGGCCAGGTTAGAAGCTATTAGAATACTTCTTGCTTTTGCTTCTCACAATCACATAAAGCTTTATCAAATGGATGTCAAATGTGCTTTTCTAAATGGATATTTACAAGAAGATTTTTTTGTAGCACAACCTCCTGGGTTTGAAGATGAAAAGTTTCCTGATCATGTTTATAAATTGGACAAAGCTCTTTATGGTTTGAAACAAGCTCCAAGGGCTTGGTATGACAGACTTTCAAAATTTCTACTTGAAAACAATTTCAGAAGAGGATTAGTAGACAAAACCCTTTTCATTAAACATCAACAAAGTGATTTGTTAGTAGTTCAGATTTATGTAGATGATATATTATTTGGTGCTACTAATGATGCTCTTTCAAAAGAGTTTTCTATTCTAATGTGCAAGGAGTTTGAGATGAGCCTAATGGGTGAACTAAATTTCTTTCTTGGACTTCATATATTACAAATGAAGAAAGGAATTTTTGTGCATCAAGGAAAATATACCAAGAACTTATTGAATAAGTACAACATGTCACAGTCCAAGGTGCTTAAGACCCCCATGAGTTCATCACTCTCTTTAGACAAAGATTCAACTGGTAAGAGTGTGAATTAGAAGGAATACAGAGGTATGATTGGATCACTATTGTATTTAACTGCTAGCAGACCTGACATTATGTTTAGTGTCTGTATGTGTGCTAGATTTCAAGCAGATCCTAAGGAAAGTCATCTAACTGCAGTTAAAAGAATTTTTAGATACTTGAATGGAACCAGAGACTTAGGGCTTTGGTATCCAAGAAGATCTAATTTTATGTTGAGTGGCTATTTAGATGCAGATTTTGCAGGTTATAAAGTAGAAAGGAAAAGTACTTCTGGATGCTGTCAATTTCTTGGATCTTCATTGATCAGTTGGCATTCCAAAAAGAAAAATTTTGTAGCATTATCAACTGCAGAAGCTGAATACGTTGCAGCTGGTGCTTGCTGCTCACAAGTGCTATGGATTGCTCAGCAACTTAGAGATCTTGGCTACAAATTCAGAAATGTGCCAATTCATTGTGATAATACAAGTGCTATTTCAATCTCTAAGAATCCAGTTCAGCACTCAAGGACAAAGCACATAGATGTGAGACATCACTTCCTTAGAGATCATGCAGAACAAGGTGATGTTGTTTTAAATTTTATCTCTACTTCAATGCAAATTGCTGATATTTTCACTAAACCATTGCCAGATGATAGGTTTTCATCTCTAAGGCTTGAATTGGGGATGTTAAACAAGGATGCATTGGTTTAGGGGGAGTATTAGTACCTATATGTGTATATGTGTTGAAATCTCAAAGCCTTGAGATTATACTTTCTGAAGCCTTGAAAGTATAGATCAAAGCTTTGAAGTTTCTCAATCTGCAGGAAATCTCAAGGCCTTGAGATTGTTCTCCAGGTCTTGATAATATCTGCAATATTTTTTTAAAAAAATTGGATCATCAAATATTATATCTTATCTTTTTAGATAACTGTATAATATTTGAATTACTCAGAGAATTTTCTAAAATATACCAAAATAATTTTTCAAGATTCTATTTTTGCATGTAGATATTGCAGAGTCCTTTTATGACTCATCCTCTCAACCTACTTAAGCTGAAAGTCAGGGCTTTTTCTTCACATTCTCTTCCAATTTTCTGCGACCTCTCTCTCTCTCTCTCTCAAATCCTCTCAATCACATTCTCTTCTCAAAACTCTAAACCCTAAAATGGAGCGCAAATCAGCCAGAATTCAGCAACAGGGGAAGCCCTCTGGCAGATCCAAGAAGAGAGCAAACAAGAAGGAGAAGATAGTGATTTCTGATTCAGATTCAAAAAACACCCAAAGTTTGCATGAGGATACTCCTCCTGCAAAGAAGTCAAGAAAAGAGAAGGGAGATGAAGGTTCGAGTGTTGATCCACAACAGGAGACTCAGGGTGATCAACCTAGGTCAGAGAAGAAGAAAGGGGGAGAAAAGAAAAAGACTACTTAAGAGGAAAAAGGGAAGTCAACTCAAGAGAGCCAGAAGAAATCAACTGAAGGAGTACAAGAGAAGGCCAAACCCTCTGAGAAGAAGACTAGGGTTAAGACAGTTGCTGCTGCAACTAAGAAAGGATATCAAGGTATGAATGTACTTCCAACTGAGTGGTTTATTAGTTCTGAAGTTAGAACAGTTCGGATGCAAGGGTATGCATCATCTAAAGTGGCTTTCTGTAGTATGATTTCTGATGAGTTGTTGGATAAACAGGACATAGAATGCATGAGAAAATTGAGGGAAACTGCTGTTTGGAAAGTTTTAAATCCTAGTTCAAAGGCTTATCCTAGGTTAACTAGGTTATTTTATTTGAACTTGGTGTCAGAAGGTGATGAGAAAATGGTTTTAACATCTAAAGTGGCTGGTGAGAATTTGAGTTTAGATCATAGGACTTTTGCCAAAGTCTTGGGCATTCCTAGGAAATACAATGTTGGGGATTATCCTGATAGGAAGGAGTGTTTAGATAAGGCAAATGAGATGTTATTTGTTGATGGTGTTCCCTCTGGTCCAAAACAGTTGACACACTCTGTGCTCAACTGTGAAGCCAAGATTTTATTTACTATTTTGATGAGGAGTGTAGTTCCCAGGGAGAACTCAAGAGAGCTGGTAACTGATAAAGTTTTGATTTTGATGTATCTGATATCTCAAGGGTTTGAGATATACCTGCCTACAGTTGTGATGGAGCATATGATTTATTGTGCAACCAGGACTAGAAACCATCCTCTTCCATATGCCAACCTGTTACCTCTTTTCTTTGAGTATTTTGATGTGCCTGTGAAAGGAGAAGAAAAGATTACTGGAGGGTTTGGGTTGATAGATGAGACTGCACTTCAGAGGATTGGGGTAGTTTAGACTGGGAAAGGGCATTGGAAATTCTATTCTGATTTGTCAAATGAGGAACTTGCTGAGAAAGAGTTTTTGAAGCCTAAGGGGACTGCATCTGGGAAAGGACAAGCCAATAAGGATTACTCTCTGCTGGTAGAGAAATTAGAAGATCAGAAAGTTGAGATTGAGGATCCAGGCAAAGGTTGTTTGACCTGTCAACTGAATTTCATCAGCTCAAGGGTTTGATGAATACTATGAATGGGAAGTTGGATATTGTCATCAAGGGCTTGAATCTGGAGAAGATACCTTCTGCTACTAGTCATGACACCAGTGTGGATTCAGAAGAGAAGCTAGGAGAATTTCTGAAGAAGAAGAAGAAGAAGCCAATTCCAGTGGTGCTAGCTTCAAAAGACTTATTTGAGAAAACTGATGAGGAAGATGCTGATGAAAACACAGGTGTTGATGCAGCTACAGAGGTAGATTCAGCACATGCTAAGAAGAAAGTAGATGAAATAATCCAAGAAGTGGTCACTGAAGTTGAAGCTGAAGAAGGTAACCAGTCTGCAGAAGAAGCTGCAAGTTAGGAAGAAATTGGGGATGGCTCAGAGAAAGGCCAGACATCAAAGAAGAAGTGAAGATCAGAGACTACCAAAGCCTTGACCATCTTTCTCATTCTCTTCTATCTTTTCTGTCTCAAGGCCTTGACTTTTTAGCTAGTTTTTGTTTTAAGTTTTTTTTTTTTTTTTTTTTTTTTTTTTAAAAACTCTGGGTAATGATCCTACATTTCTTCAACCTTATTTGATGAAAGTCAAAAAGGGGGAGAATGTATTTGTGTTTTGTTTGCAGTATCCAGGAAATAATAAGAGTTGGCCTTTAGCTATTTTAGTTATTTTAGTTACTTTAGTTATTTTGGTTAATTTTTGTTTCTTCTGTGATAATTCTGTGGTATTTGGTTATCTTTTGGGTTCAGTATACATTTTATCTGCAGATTGTGGTTATTTAATTTTTGCTTATGAGTGGCAGGAAAATGTATACAAGACTGTAGGTTTTGTCTTTCATCAAGGGGGAGATTGTTGAGTCAAGATCCCTGAATGTGCTTTGATTGGTAATTGTTTATGAGTGATGAAAGACAAAAGGCTAAGATATTAGCAGCAAAGGATTGTTAGTCACAGTAACTTTCAAAGCCTTGAGATTACTTATTCTGCTATGTGTTCTAACATCTTTGTGTTGCAGAATTGGATATCTGATTATTCAAATCAGAGGTTTATCGTATATATTTGTGGATTGTACTATTTATACATCTAACACAATTGCAGATGATCAGAACAGGAAGAATCAAAGCTATCTGGGCTTAATTTTGAAATATTGTGAAACAGGTTCAGAGCTCCAAGGCCTTGAGCTACTGACAGTTTTTACAGAACTTGATTGATTCTTTCTTGCAGGTTATGACTCTTAGTATTGTGATTATTTACTCACTTCTAAGTGTCTTAAACTTGTTTTCCATAACTTAATTGTTTTATAGTATATGCAGATTGATGTTCTGAGTTTATTAAACAGTTTTACCAGAAACTGTATAACCAAACAGTCTCAGTACTGTTAGTTGTTTGGATTTTGTTGTTGCAGTGATTCTTTGCTGTTGCAGGTTTGTTAAACGTGCAGGAGAAATCTCAACAAACTCCAACGGATATCCACCTGAAGCTGTTTGAATTTAAGTTGAAAACAGAAGGAGGATTTTTAGGAACTGAGATCCTAAAATCTCCCAGTCAGTTGCAGCTGTGGATAAAAGAGACTGGTTTGAATTTTTGAAGGAAGAGAGGCTAGCAGAATACTCTGATAAGTGTGACAAATTCGTGGGAGATCATCCATTCAAACACACAATCATTCAAGCTTCATTCCAGACTTCTGAAGATCAAATCAATCCATTCATTCCTGAAGAACACTTCCAGACTTTCAACAGTTTTATCTTTATACTGTGTTCTTCATTTGTACTTCATCTGTGTATCTCTATCTTATCTTAAACCTCACTTAACCTAGTGGTTGGTTGTTCAAGTGAACAACAAGAGGTTCTTGTTAGCTGAACAGTTAGCAGCTGGAACTAGATAGGTTTGGAACCACAAACTGTATAGGTGTAAGGGAAATCACTTAGGCTTTAAGATCTAGGGCTGTTTCTGTGTGAGTAATAAGAAGTGTTTGCCCAATCCTGGTGGGATTAGATCCCTCAGGCAGATATTAGGTCCATTGGGACTGAACTCTGTAAATTGCTTTGTGTTCTTTACCTTTCTGTTTGATTATTATCTGCTGCACACAATTCAAATCAAACTAGGGTTTAAAAGTTGTTTTAATTGTTCACAACTCAAGGTCTTGAAGCTCACAATTTTGCCTTATTGAGTTTCAGACAGTTTACGACTTGAGATTTCAAGTTTCATACAAAGTTATCCTGTTAAACTTTAAGTTTTGCAAAAAGATTCCATACTCTATTCAACCCCCCCTTCTAGAGTATTTAGGTCCTGTACTTAGTCTACATTACACACTTTCACCCACCTCCATATTACCCCACCCACAACTCCGACCTACTTTCTCGCTGAGTCCTCCCCATCCTCTGTCTCTTCTTCTACTCACCATCCTCCTCACCTGAACCTCCAAATTTTGACGAATCTGTCGTCTTCGCAAGCGCTGTTCGCCAGTATGAGAATTCGGTCTCGCTTGCGCTGTCCAAATTTCGACGAATAGTGAAATTAGTTAGACTACTCTATGTATTTGGGGTTTTATTGTGGTGGTTGATGTGTTTAGATTGGTTCTTTAGGTTTGATCAATTTGTGTTTTGTTTGAGATGTTTCCGGTGGTGTTGTTTGGTTGGTGGCTGGATTATGGGTATAGAGTGGTAGCGGCAACAATGGCTTTGGCTGTGGCTGCGGCTGCGGCTCCATCAATTAGATGAATTTGAGTTCATATAAGAAGAGGGCATGGGAAAATTTTGCAAGAGAGATGAGACACTTTTTGTGTTTAGCAAAATCAATTTGTGTATAAAAATAATTTGGAGAGTCCTGTGTTTTTTCAGTTGTGTGTAATAATTTGGAGAGAGAACAGTGTGAAAAAAGGGCACATTAATTTTTAAAGAAAAATATGTGATGAGAACAAGGAGGGGGGGGGGGGGGGAGAGCAATGAAGGGCATGGTTGTCCAAAAAAATAATTTTAGTATGGTACCCCCACCCAGTAACTAACGGATCTAACAGAAGGGGTGCGAGTGACATACAGTTTGGATATCACAAGGGGTGTATGTGAAGATTTCCAAACAAGAAGGGGTGTAAGTGAAGATGTTCCTAAACTGAGGGGGTGTAAGTGAAATTCATGATTTGGTGATAAATTTGATGATTTGTAGTGGGAAGCCAAAAATTTCCATTCTCTAAATGTGATAAAATGGTGAAATAACTATTTGATGTAAAATTTGGTGAAAACTGTGGGAGACCAAAAACTCTATTTTTCCACCAAAAATGGTGAAATGGTGTTTTTGAGGGTTAACTGTGGGAGGCCAAATCATTTTTCTCCACCAAATATATGATTTGATGTAAAATTTGATGTCAACTGTGGGAGATGCTCTAACTCCCTCAATTTTTGATGAAATCTTGTGTTTCTTTCTTCTATATGTAGCTGATATATAATACTTTAAATCATCGTCTCTGGGTCATGTTCAAATTTGTAACGGATTTCTCACAAAACGAGCCTAAAGTCGCTAGTTTGAACTCATGAAATTTTCTTGAATTTTCCCAAGTGTCGAATCGGAAGTTTTTTCCAACTTTGACTAGTGATATCTCTTTTAACACTTGAAGTTTCTAGGAGTTCAAATATGTTATGAAAAGCTTGGAATACCTTGATTACTCGTGATTTAAAACGTTTTAAAGTTGAGAAGTTTGGTACACATTTTCTCACAATTCTTCCGAATTTTCTCAACACCTTTACTATTAGTTTTTCAAATCTATTTGAGCTTATGCTTGTGTGCCCCTCCATGCTTTACATGTCGTAGTGTATGTTTACTCAGTTTTTACTGATCATTTTCTTCAAAACTGCGTCGGCTTTTGCCATTTTAAAACCGCAGGTCATCAATCAAGGTGGGGCACGGGAACGCGGATCGAGACAAAACTTTTAGCTTAAATTAGATGACTTAGTAGAACACATAGCTTATTTCAATCACAATATATATGTAAACTTATCTTCTCAAGATTTTTTTCTATTTATTAGATGAAATGTGATCTTAATAGTTAATATTCTCCTTTTGGTTATCGATAATCGCATTAACCCTGAACCGAGATCCCGGGTTGTTTTAGCCTCCAAATTTTGGTCCATCCTACATAGCATTGTGGAATAATCCATGCTCCATGTTGTGGCTCCTTTAAAATATGTGATGAGAACAAGGAGGGGGGGGGGGAGAGCAATGAAGGGCATGGTTGTCCAAAAAAATAATTTTAGTATGGTACCCCCACCCAGTAACTAACGGATCTAACAGAAGGGGTGCGAGTGACATACAGTTTGGATATCACAAGGGGTGTATGTGAAGATTTCCAAACAAGAAGGGGTGTAAGTGAAGATGTTCCTAAACTGAGGGGGTGTAAGTGAAATTTACCCTTTACAGTTTCGTGTAATATTGTTTTGGTGATAATGTTTCTTTTTTTTATTTTGATAGTTATGAAATTCATGATTTGGTGATAAATTTGATGATTTGTAGTGGGAAGCCAAAAATTTCCATTCTCTAAATGTGATAAAATGGTGAAATAACTATTTGATGTAAAATTTGGTGAAAACTGTGGGAGACCAAAAACTCTATTTTTCTACCAAAAATGGTGAAATGGTGTTTTTGAGGGTTAGCTGTGGGAGGCCAAATCATTTTTCTCCACCAAATATATGATTTGATGTAAAATTTGATGTCAACTGTGGGAGATGCTCTAACTCCCTCAATTTTTGATGAAATCTTGTGTTTCTTTCTTCTATATGTAGCTGATATATAATACTTTAAATCATCGTCTCTGGGTCATGTTCAAATTTGTAACGGATTTCTCACAAAACGAGCCTAAAGTCGCTAGTTTGAACTCATGAAATTTTCTTGAATTTTCCCAAGTGTCGAATCGGAAGTTTTTTCCAACTTTGACTAGTGATATCTCTTTTAACACTTGAAGTTTCTAGGAGTTCAAATATGTTATGAAAAGCTTGGAATACCTTGATTACTCGTGATTTAAAACGTTTTAAAGTTGAGAAGTTTGGTACACATTTTCTCACAATTCTTCCGAATTTTCTCAACACCTTTACTATTAGTTTTTCAAATCTATTTGAGCTTATGCTTGTGTGCCCCTCCATGCTTTACATGTCGTAGTGTATGTTTACTCAGTTTTTACTGATCATTTTCTTCAAAACTGCGTCGGCTTTTGCCATTTTAAAACCGCAGGTCATCAATCAAGGTGGGGCACGGGAACGCGGATCGAGACAAAACTTTTAGCTTAAATTAGATGACTTAGTAGAACACATAGCTTATTTCAATCACAATATATATGTAAACTTATCTTCTCAAGATTTTTTTCTATTTATTAGATGAAATGTGATCTTAATAGTTAATATTCTCCTTTTGGTTATCGATAATCGCATTAACCCTGAACCGAGATCCCGGGTTGTTTTAGCCTCCAAATTTTGGTCCATCCTACATAGCATTGTGGAATAATCCATGCTCCATGTTGTGGCTCCTTTAAAATATGTGATGAGAACAAGGAGGGGGGGGGAGAGCAATGAAGGGCATGGTTGTCCAAAAAAATAATTTTAGTATGGTACCCCCACCCAGTAACTAACGGATCTAACAGAAGGGGTGCGAGTGACATACAGTTTGGATATCACAAGGGGTGTATGTGAAGATTTCCAAACAAGAAGGGGTGTAAGTGAAGATGTTCCTAAACTGAGGGGGTGTAAGTGAAATTTACCCTTTACAGTTTCGTGTAATATTGTTTTGGTGATAATGTTTCTTTTTTTTATTTTGATAGTTATGAAATTCATGATTTGGTGATAAATTTGATGATTTGTAGTGGGAAGCCAAAAATTTCCATTCTCTAAATGTGATAAAATGGTGAAATAACTATTTGATGTAAAATTTGGTGAAAACTGTGGGAGACCAAAAACTCTATTTTTCTACCAAAAATGGTGAAATGGTGTTTTTGAGGGTTAGCTGTGGGAGGCCAAATCATTTTTCTCCACCAAATATATGATTTGATGTAAAATTTGATGTCAACTGTGGGAGATGCTCTAACTCCCTCAATTTTTGATGAAATCTTGTGTTTCTTTCTTCTATATGTAGCTGATATATAATACTTTAAATCATCGTCTCTGGGTCATGTTCAAATTTGTAACGGATTTCTCACAAAACGAGCCTAAAGTCGCTAGTTTGAACTCATGAAATTTTCTTGAATTTTCCCAAGTGTCGAATCGGAAGTTTTTTCCAACTTTGACTAGTGATATCTCTTTTAACACTTGAAGTTTCTAGGAGTTCAAATATGTTATGAAAAGCTTGGAATACCCTCTTCAAGACCCCACCTCCATATTTCCTAAACTCTCCCTCATTTTACCACAAATCAGCTCCAAAGCTGACTAGTTGAGATGATTTCGCTCTATTTTTGACTTTCAATTTTCTCATTCTAAATGACACTTCTAGCCTTAACGTTCTTCATAAAACTTGTTCGTATTCATCTTCAGAGTCTAAATATCAAGTTTGACCAAGTTTTACTTTTCGAAAACCCTAGTTTGACTGAACTGTATAGGAGGGACAAAATAGTAATTTCACTTAAGCTTTAAATTGAGATTCGTCTAGTAACTTAGAGTTTGTCAGGATGTCTTGTATGCGTATTTGGAGTACTTGTATGTAATTCTGGGTTAGGGTTGACCAAGTCAAATGTTGGGGTCTTTTTGCAGTTTGCTAAACTTTATGGGCCTAAGTATAATTTACAAAAAGTTGTTGGTTCCGATGCTAAGTTCATATGGGAGAGTTATGAGTCATTATTACATGATTTGGACCAGTATGAGTATAATTTGGGGTCCGGGCACAGTCAAGGGCTGTATTGGACAGTTTTGGAGTATCATGGACGTTTTGGTCATTTATCTTGCACGACCCGCATTCCATTGCATTCTTGCATACAACCTCATGTAGAGGATAAATTATAATAGACTATATACTTGAATTGTTTATACTCAGCAGTTGTGCTCGTACCAAGTAGACATATTTATTCGTGCTGCTGCATTGACTGTGAGACCCGGATTCATATTAGATGAGCGTTATAGCCGGAGTGTTAGCTTTGCTTTTCGTCGTTCTTGGTGCATTGGTAAGTACATATGTACGACCTTTTTATATCAAAATGTGCGTATGTGTTTGATGTTTCAAATGAATGCTTGTTATATGAAAAAGTATGAGAATGTATGATTTAAACTCGAAAATTTGTTTGAAATGTTTTATTGATATCCTTTGAAAAATCTTGGAAATGACTCGTGAAAGATTTTATACCGATTTGGTTATGTGGAAGGAAGGTAATAAGATACCTCTAATAGATTTAGGACGATGTACAGAGTTGTGTTATTAATGGGATGCGCCAAGCGATCCTCCATTTTCTTATGGCTAATGCCATTGAAGCAATGCTTCGTATTATTGGCTAGAACTTGAATGTTCATAAATCCGCCCCCCATGAGCCAAAATGTACAAAGGTATTGCGGCCAATGGGTTTGTTAGAGCTATAGAGTGCTACTTATACTTGTAAGGGTCACTACGGTATAGGGGTGTCGACACTTAAGGCCTTTTAGCTATGTATTGTGAGCGGGGTTGACGAACGGGCTCCCTTAACGCTCGGGTGAAATAGGGTCTGATAGTCCCTAGAATGAACTCTTCATGATTACTTCGCGATCCCTCTGTCTACATCGATCCTCTGTTGGCTCTTGACATGCCTCAGCTAAACCTAACGGTTAATTGAACTTGAACGAAAGGTTTTTACTGTACCGATCATGTTTGCGACTCTAAATATGCCCAACTAAACTAAATGAAGTTGAAAAAAAAATTTGGTACTCGTGAATTAATATGTTTTACCTTGAAACACGATTTGCTCATGTGAGATTGACAGGTTTAAGAATATCTTGATTACTCGTGATTTAAAACGTTTTAAAGTTGAGAAGTTTGGTACACATTTTCTCACAATTCTTCCGAATTTTCTCAACACCTTTACTATTAGTTTTTCAAATCTATTTGAGCTTATGCTTGTGTGCCCCTCCATGCTTTACATGTCGTAGTGTATGTTTACTCAGTTTTTACTGATCATTTTCTTCAAAACTGCGTCGGCTTTTGCCATTTTAAAACCGCAGGTCATCAATCAAGGTGGGGCACGGGAACGCGGATCGAGACAAAACTTTTAGCTTAAATTAGATGACTTAGTAGAACACATAGCTTATTTCAATCACAATATATATGTAAACTTATCTTCTCAAGATTTTTTCTATTTATTAGATGAAATGTGATCTTAATAGTTAATATTCTCCTTTTGGTTATCGATAATCGCATTAACCCTGAACCGAGATCCCGGGTTGTTTTAGCCTCCATATTTTGGTCCATCCTACATAGCATTGTGGAATAATCCATGCTCCATGTTGTGGCTCCTTTAATTCTTTGGGCTTATTTTTCTCTCCAATCTTGGCTATCTATTATATTTAGTAATAGCTAGCATCTAAACTAAATAAATAAATCTCACAAGTTGAGAAAAATACCGGCTCGCCGGCTGTAAACCCTAATTAATTATTACATCAAATTGATTAGCTCGCAGGCCGTAAACAAACCACAAAAATTAAACATTCACAACAAACCACATCTAAGGCCATATCCAATCACCATGCAAAAGCACATAAACAGTTAAATCCAATTTTAACGCGCTTGGTCAACTTAATTATTTTTGGATGAACTAGGGTCAAAACGGTCCAAGAGGGCTCACCATGCCATGGCTGAACCCTCAAAGGACCTCCACAAGGGCCTAGGGTCGGACGATCCCTAGCCCACACGGCTAGGCCGTGCGCTAGGGTTCCCCGGACCCTAGGTCTTGCTTTGCTTGGGAGGCAATGAAGGAGGGGCGGTCCCCTAGGGGGCCCGAACCACCTTTCGAGGGTGTTTCCAAAACAGATTCTTCTCCTTGTTGCCCAAGTTTGAATGTTTCCAATTCGAAAAACTCCTTTTCCTAATTGGTGCCTAAACCCTAGATCCATTTTTTTTCTCAAACTCACTAATTCCTACATCGCATGTAAAATTAGTTCTTGTTTGATTGAATCATATTCAATATGCACCTAATGTAACACCCCCAAACTGGCTAAGACGGAAACCTAGGGGTGTCACTCCGTAGCCGAGATATGAATCCGGATACAAGGAGGTTTTATAACAGAAAATCCAAACCAAATCCTTAAAAATAAATAATTAAAACCTTGAAACTTGTTTCGCCACAAATATGGGCCTTATCCAACTAAAACTTAAAACTACTAAATAAAATAAGTCTAAATGTGAAATTTAAATTACTAAAGTGATGATTCGCGCTCCCCAATTACTCCATGCATCCATCTAGTCCTTTGGTGCAGAAAACAAAAAGAAACACCCCAGTTTCCAAAGTCAGCGGAAATACTGAGTAAGTAACTCCCAAGCATGTAAACAGATTATGAAGAAATCTTAAACAAGACATAGTAGTTTGGAAAGAGATGGAGTATAAAGTAAGAATATATTTAAGAAACAATAATTCACCAGACTTTTCTTTCAGTATGTCAATTGGGGAAATATTCCCAAACTCTCTTCCTTGTCCAATCGGGACTCTCAAATTTAAACAGTAAATGTCCATTCTTGGAAATTCATATTTTATCATGTTGACACGGGGAAGATCTACTAATCACTAGCTACCAAGACCATAAGTGTCGACACCCCCCTAAAACTTCTTGCGGCCAGAGAGGTAAGTACATGGAGCGAACCCGGGGCAGTTGCGACCGAGAAAAATAAAATAAAGTGGGTCGAGAGACCGTAGTCCACATCGACCAATCTCATAACATTGATCTCCGGTACAACTATTCCACTTTACGTATTTACATTTATTAATTTATCGTGTGATAGTTGTGACATCGTCGCCTTTGTAAAACCAACAAGATTCTCAAATAAACATTTAAAACAGATATATCATTTTGAGACAATAAATCACGAAATCTGTTTGACACGAAAGGAGGTATGGGCGCTAGGTCTGGCATGTTTACTTACCTCAACTGAAATACAATAACAGCAAATCACTCGTAGTATCCGACGTATCCGTCGTCAGAAAATTCGTTGCCTACAATTCGATAATATTCTAATCAATTATTGCTAATACATACAAAGAAAATAATATATGCAATGCAAGAGTATCTGATCTCCCTTAGTAGTTTTCCCAAAAATTTACTAAGATAAAGTTGCGACTTTTATTAATAAAACACGTTTTATAAACTTATCGTATTATTAAACATATTTATAATATTATCAATTTTTTGCTATTATAAAACATAACCCAAGAGTATTATTTTTCGAAAGGTTAGATTTAAACAAGGGAATAAACTCCTAAAAGAAATAACCCTCAAGAGTTTTTTAATAAGGCTTCCATACTCCTAATTCTTCTCTTTTAATTTTGAGTATTGATGAGTAAAAATAAATAAATAATAATTGCCTCTTGTGATACTTGAACCTAATATCCACTCCCATACTAACAAGTACACTAACCAGTGCGCCAACAACCCTGTTGTTCTTTTCTTCCAACCCACTAAAAACATTAACTAACCAACAGAATAAAGAAAAGACAAAACAAAAGAAATGAATGAAGAGCAGTGGGTTGTGTTACCCGAAGAAGGAGAAGTGACGGGGATGATGGTGGCCGACGGTGGCGAGGTCGTCGACGAAGGAAACCAGAGGGATGGCGGCATCGGGGTGGCGGAGCTGGGCTCGGCCTGGTCTTGGTCATTCTCGCCTGGGCTCGGTCGGGCTCGGCGGTGATTCCGACGACCCGAACGGAAAAAAAAAATGGGAGAGGGAGAGAGAGAGCTCGAGAGTAAGGGAGATTGAGAGAGCTGATGTTGGTGTGAGAAATCTTTGAGATTGAAAGGGTTTTTATAGGCTTTGGGTGTAGAAATCCGGCGAAAGAAGGAGACCCACTTGTTGTTCATCGATTCCGAATTGGGATAAAAAATTTGCAAAATTGGTTTGCTTTGCGCTAAAGTATCGAGCTTTGATGAGTTTGCATCGGATTGGGACTGTTTTTACGAAGTTTGGTGATGATTTGAGGCGGTGGTGGTGTTCGGGCGGCGACAAAGGCGGAGAAACTCTCCTGTTCATAACAGGAGAGGAAGAAGATGACTATTCTGTGTAAAAGACACTTTTACCCCCCTTGGTTTTAGTAAAAGTCAAGCACCACCCCTTTAGTTTATGTAAAGACGCTATATCAGTTATGAATAAATACATAAAAGCACCTAGTGATTAATAATAATAATAAAAACCAACCTTTTAAATAATTAAAACTAGTACCCTACTTTACACTAATACCATATTAACACTCAATATTATTAGAAAATACCCGTTTCTAAATAACGGGGTATTTCACCTAATATGCTTAATTTATCCGTTTTACGCGATAATCAACAGTTAAAGTGTAAAAGACATAGATCGTAACACATAAACTACATTATGCTCTACGATCTGTGGCTCTGATACCACTGTAGGGTTTAGTAACGGATTACGCATCAGAATTAAACAAGAAAAAGATCCGCACAAGACCCTCCAAGGATCACAGGAAGAGAATTCATAACGATAGTAAATGATTCATAGCAATTACCTTGTGGGTTTCCTGTGATGACTTCAAACACAAATAGTGTTACGTCTCTACGGTTTATCTACTCCTTGTATCAAGATCTAGATTCCTCCACGTCGTGTGCTAGCAACCAATGGAAGACGGAAGAAGAAGAATCACAGAAAGGAGACCAAATGGAGTCTCGACCTCCTTTGGCCGACGGGTAGGGGCAGACGGGTCTAGGCTCGGCCTAGATCTTGTCTTTCTCTCTCTCCTTGCTTTTCTCTCCTAGTGTTATAAACAATTATGACACTCATGTAGATAATAAACAACTCCTTGTTAACTACATATTAGCCCCTCTCCTAATCATGTCCTTACATGGATTAGTTTCCTTTGCAAATTAGTCCTAATCATGCCTATACATGGATTAGTTCTCTTTGAAAACTAGTCCTAATCATGTATATACTTGAATTAGTCCACCTTGGCAAATCCTAATCATGTTTATACATGGATTAGTGCACCTTGCATATTAGTCCTACTAAGTTTGCAAGCAGTTGCGTTTTGATCCTTCTATTTAATTAATCATATTAATTAATTCCCAAGTCTAGTTTGATCCATATGGAGTGTGGCAGTGACCCCATAGGTTCCTACTTAGTTGGTAGTAACAATTTACAAACATGGAGCGGTATCTAGCAACACATCCATGCCACCCAACTTATAATAGTCATCACTTTGACAAACCTTGTGTAAGTATTGTCTCATCTCTTTGTCTCCATATCCGGATAGGACACGAGACATACAAGTCACACTCGTATACCCAATCCATAGTTTCTGGATACTGGGAATAGTCTTATCGAAGCAGATAACATCAATATCCTATATTGATTTATCTGAGTCTGGCCGGACATTTTATAAGCATCATCCCCCGAGTGGCCCATGGATATTTGCTCATGGTATGTGGGAGGGATAAATTCTATCTACATCGATACGATCTCTAATCTTGCTTCATATTGTGTCCGATACGCGCCTTTATAACTACCCAGTCACAGTGTAGCGTTTGACTCTACCAAGACATAATATTCCACAACTAGATGATCTAGTGACATCAAGTCTAAGGATGACAATACCGTTGTCACTACGAGAAACACTTGTGACTTTACATAACTTGTATGTAGCCTTCTCGTTGTGGGTCAATCCAGTATGCCATTACTCTTAATGCATACCCATGTGTTGAATCGTGATATCTCCATATCAATCCAACCCCATACTAGTCTATAGTTGATTGTCCTATTAATCAATATAATCGACTAGGGATATTTAAGAATATAACGCTTATATTCTAAGGACTTCATTCGTGTTAACATATCTCCATATCGATATGTCGTGATATATAGGCCTTCATCCCTCTTTCTCCAGCAGCCCAATCTGCCTTCTAGGTCAAAAATTTGTGATATATAAGCATGGGCACGATTTTCTAAGTATTTTGTCCGAATTTGCAATTCAGCCCCTCCAGTTTGTAATTCTCGAACAGAATGGTAGGATGATCTTGCGCGGGCGTTTTCTCCCTCATCCGGACTTTGTTTTGGGCCTATCTTGTCGTTTGAAAGCCCAAAATGTCTAACTTCTTATAACGTAGGCTTTTCTCCAAAATTCCCTCTGTAGCTTCAGTAGTAGTCGAAGAGTGAAGACTGGTCCAGTGCAACTTCACTAGCTCTTCTTCGTTCTGGCGTCGTCTTCGATGGAACATATCTTTCTCGTCCGGCCTTCGGTTGAGCTCCGTGACCTACCGTTAGAAAGCTATTTGAGTCTACTTTCAGTTTCCACTAGTCCCACTATAGCAGTCCTTAAAGAACTCAAGATATAATCCAAATAGTGAAGGTTTGTCAGTTTTGCTCATTTGATTTTTTTCTCTTCATTCTCCTTGGCATTCCCAAGCTATTCTCATATTCCGAAGTTCGTTTCAAGCCTCCTAGAAATCGTTTAGCATCCTTTCCTATTATGACATCATGAAAAAGCATACCAAGCGATTATATTTGAAAAATAACATCTAAAAACGCATAGAAACGCCCAAACTAGCAATAAATCACAACAAGCTCTTTCTTCGCAAGAATTGACCTAAAACTCATATCAGATCATCAAAATCACGCAAAATGGTAGTACATTAACTAAAAAATATAACTCCAACTAAGGAGTTATAATACTCATTTCGGTATTGGTAGTGTTACATGATAGGAAAGCTACGACACGTTGGGAAAGAAGTTCTTCCTTCTAAAGATAAGGGTTGAGAAAATCATAAATTGAAAAGATCTCAAGAAAGAAATCACAAATGTTGACATTAATGGAGACGCGTCTAAAGTAAAAAGCTACATAGGGTTGACCGTTGCCCTTCTGCTGCCGTAATAATATTTGCAAGGAAAATTGAACAAGTATGGGGGCTAAAAGTGCAATTAAGTAAATATAAACCCTGGAATGTATTGTTTTGGACTGGGCTGGCGTGCATAGTAAGTAAAAAATGGCCTCATTCCATTAGGTTATTCGTTATATAAATCTAAGCATCGTCTCTTAGGTTTTATGTGCAAAAAGTTATAGCCGCCTCATATTGAACACCGTCTTTCGACTGCTCATTTTCCATTTCCTCATCTACTATATGATTGATTTGTTTTTCATGTTGCCTCAATTTTCAGCTTTGAGACGCGGATATATTTGTGGTGTTAGATCTTTCAGATACTTGAAGCAGGTACAACCCTCTCATAAATTATTTTCAACTCTCACTTGACATAGCTACTCATGAACTCTGTAAATGATTATTATTAGATAATTTGTTTTCATTCTCATTTTACTTTTTAACATTTTGTTATAGAACTGGTATCGTCCAAAGGATGTAACCACATTCAGGGAGAAGCGATCGTTGTTCATGCTATTTCATCAGAAATCCTTTTGGCAGTCGAAGTAAGTCTTTAACTAAGTTAAGACATTTTGTGTGAGATATTGAACGTCTTAATAGACTTTATTTTTATATATTATTGACTTTGCTTAAGATGTCACCATGGATGGACGGACATAAAACTTCATCAATATATTCTGTCACTGAATTTCTTGTGTTGGATCTTGAATAGAAGGAGAAATTAAATCATGTTGGATCTCATTCAACTAGTCGTAAGGGGAAAAGAACAACTTTCGTATTTGAAATTTTTCTGCCAAACTCATCTCGCTTTATATGAAGACGGCCTTGTTTAATTTTGTAAGATAATACATATGTTTAACTAAACTATTATTGTTTAATTTTTTAAGATAATATGTAAATTTACATAAATTATAACCTGTCCCTGCAATAGCAGTAGCTTTCAATGGTCTTGACTCTTACACAACGAATAGGAATGATATCCTCTTGATGAGGAAAAATAAGGGGGCACGATTGAATTATTTACTCTGTCGGCACTTCTTGTAGCAGCAACTACTACAGCTTCAACTTAGACTAGGGCATTAGATTGCTTCTATTTATCTACAAAGAAAGATAAATACGAGGAGGATCCCGGTTTACTAATGCCAATAAATGTTCCAACTACTAGCAAACGAACTGTGCCCGTGGGGCACTTACAAAAGATTTCATTCCACTTATACTTGATTTCTTGAAATATATTGAGATTATAAACGAATAAAAATTTAAGTTGTTTTTTTTTGAAAGGGCAAATTTAACTTTTTTTGAGCCAATAGATAATTAACGAACATTATCTCAAATGATTAGTGAGATAAGATATAGATTATTTCAAATACTATATCTTATCTCAGATTAACTTTAAGTTGAATGGTTTTTAATAAATTGTGTAAGAAAAAGAAATGATCAATCAAATCAATGCACCAGAATGTCTCAAGACATATTCTAAGAATTTGATGGCTAGGATCTTCTCGTTTAGATTTTTTGGAGGGAAACACACAACTAATTTATTACACAGATAATAAATTAGTTAGATGTTTCCCTTCCAAAAAGTTTGAAGTCGACTTGAGACATTTTGGTCAGTTGATTTGATTGATAATTTGTTTTTCTTCCACACGTTATTAAAAATCAACTCACTTAAAGTTAGTATAAGAGTTCTTCTAAAAAAAGAAGTTAGTGTAAGAGATAAAATTTTGTTTAGAAAAACTCCTATCTTATCTCAATTTTTATTTGACGTAATTTTCATTAATTTCTCTTGACATACAAAAACAAGTTCGTATTCATTTATATACTCAATCCATATTTTTCATCAAAAAGAAAATCCATTTAAAAAAATTTAAATATAGGTCGAGTAATACCTTTTGTACGTGCCCTACACGCACATGTCATTTGTAGTAATCTTATATCATGATTAGTAGGAAATAACAAAAACCATAAAAATTGTTATTTTCAGGCATTACGAGGGTCTCAACAAGTTATAAATTAGTAGCAAAATCTTCTTAGCTATTTTATGTACACATTTAACAAGTACATAGCTGCTTGTTAAATAGTTAAATGCTTGATTATACTTTATCACTGTTAATATATCATGGGTGAATTTCGCTTTTCATGCATGCCTTTCTACAAATTACGTGTAAGTTGATATGATTCTTATACAACTACGTTTAATCTCTGCACCACAAATAGTTCGTGTTGGATCTCGTGATTCTGGACACATTTGGTGCAAGTATTCAAGTTTAGATGGCAAGGGGTCATATGATATTTTAAAGCATAATGATAATTACGAATTTTAATTATGCAACTAGAATTGCCAATTATTAGTGATTGGACAAATTTAGCCGATTGTTAATCTTAAGACACTGCAAATTAGTTGAGGTGCTCCTAAGCTGACACGAACATTGTCCTAAGAAAGAAAAATGAAAGAAAGAAAGAAAGAATTACCTATGTAGATAGAATTAGGATTCTCTCCTGCCGAGATCCTCTCCAATCTGTGCAGTCCGTTCTATGACGGGCGAAAAGTTTTTCTCTGAGAAAGTTTATCCAGGTAAACTTTATCTTAGAAATGTAAATAGTTAAATTTGTCTATATGCTTTTTCTCTAAAAAGAAACTTGCGGATAGGTACATTTGTCTATATGCTCTTTTTCTGAAAAACTGCAGAATGTTTTCTCCGAGAAATGTGAATAATTACATTTTCATAATTATATTTAATTTACACACAATATTACTAACATGTGTCATATAATTACTATTTACAAGGTGGGTCATTAAAGGAGGAATTATGGTATGTCCATGGATTAATTTTTAGGCAAAACATACAAGACATCATCCAGCTAGGATTCTCAAATACCCTTATTAACAATAACAGGATATTGGACCGCCTTTAATTATTTATGCACCACCACACTAATTACTGCTCCATTATTACTCTACCTCGGCTTGATCATATCACTACATGTCCCTATAGTTAATTAAATGGTCGGGCAGAGAGAGTAGTAAGTAGTAACTATGGAAGGATAAAATTCTACCATCGGATACTGGTTTTTGGATAAAAGATGCGCGTACTGATAAATGTTGTAAAAATTATTTAATTCTTCCTTTAATTGACCCACCTTTGTAGATATTTAATATCGTGGGTATATTAAATATAATTATGAAAATGTAATTATATACATTTATCGGAGAAAAACATTTTGCAGGTTTTCAGAGAAAGAGCATATAGACAAATGTAATTATCTCCACATTTTGCAGTTTTTTTTTTTTTAGAAAGAGCATATAGACAAATGTAATTATTTACATTTCTGAGATAAAGTTTAGTTGGATAAACATTCTCACTGGAAAGTTTTTGGCCCGTCATAGAATGGTAATAAAAGACCCATTAACTACCAACAAATCCATTTATCAACGACAACAAAATAACATTTCCACTTTTGGCATTTTATTCAAATTGAATGAACGCAATTCGTGATTTTAAGAAGCATCTAAGAAAACAACTGCAAACTTTTGGAAAATGTAAAACATGTAGCTCAAATTATGCAGAATTCAATCAGCTCATGTGATCAAGAGCATGTAGACAAAATTAAGGAATTCATAGATGTTCTTAAATTGTACGGGGAGACCATTGTAAATTCAATGTTAAATTTTTTTAGTCAAAACAACCATGACGGACACTAGTTGATAACATCAACTTCTGCATAGAGATAACAGATATCACATTGTGACATATTCATTTCACTTTGTTCACCATGCCCACACAAATTAAGAAGTTTAAAATAAGATTGGATTAATTTCATAATAAGGACCAAATTCAAACAGTGAATGTAATGTAATTCAATTAGAGCCTTTACTTTAATAAGCACGCATTAATCTTTTCCCAAAAGTATTAAATGCAAAGTTTCAAACAATAAAGATAAATTTAATAAGCCTATAATGATGCTCTTCATACATGATCTCATGATGATTATATAAAGACTCTTCAAAATTCACCTTGTTTTGTCACAAGATTTGTAATTTGCTCATTTCTCGACATTGGCAACCATTTGCTAGCACACACATACTCATTCTTATTAATTTGGAAAAAAATGGCAGCTATCGAACAAAGCTCTTCTGTGATTGTATCGAGCGGGAACCCTATTTTCTTCCGACTTGCAGACGATTGCATAGCAATTGTTTCAACAATGGACAAGGTAAACATATTGTTTTTAAATTGTTAAATGATTAATGTTTGTCGTGGTTAAAAACGATAATACAGTTAATTTATGCATGAGTTAGTCTTGATTGACCTGAACCATATCCTAAAAAATTAAATAATAGTGAGATATGATTTATGTTCATATATAGTCTCTGCAGAACAATGTAATAGTAACATGATGCACGTGCTTGCTTACAATATCTTATAATTCTAATTCTTTATAACCGTTGCAGGAACGGGTAGTAAGATCTAAAGAGAACATATGTCCATGTACTAGTGCCCTACCATATCCCGAACGGGTGGAAGGGTGGACATACGACACAAAGAAACGACCAAATAACGGTACAACAGATAAGGTATTTTTTCTCCTTTTGTTTTGTTCTCCGTTTTCTGAGAAAATGTTCTCTTTATGTGTCGTTAGTGCTTGTTTGGTAACAATGTTTTTAAAACAACATTTTTACTAGAAACTCCCTTGATAACACTTTTTTGTTGGTTAAACCAACAATTCCCTTGAATAGCCTTGATTCTCCCGTCGAGAGTCACTTTTAGGCGTTTTGTTTTCTCTCTTTCTTTCTACAAAATGAAGAATAAAAGTAGCCATTGAAGAAACACTGATTTTAGTACTTTTAGGTGCGATGCATACTCTTAAATTAGTTCTGTACAGTCAATATTTATGCCATACATTCGTTGAGAATGATATTTATACCATCTTTGGCAACATTAAATAATGGTATTTTCTCAAAAAGAAAAGTAATGCAAACCGAAAAATGTGCTTAAATAGTAGTAATAGTTGTAAAACAGTAGTGGTACTAGAAGATTTCTTACTTCATATTTGATGTTTCACAGTTGTATCTCGATAAATCCATCTTGATTGTGTAGATGAATTTAATCTAACAAACATTTTGCTAACTTTTAACCATTCATACTAATTACCAAGTACTTTTTCTTTTTCAATTACAGTTTTACTGTCACGAGAAACTTAGTCGTCAGTTTAGGTCACTTCCCGAAGTGGCCGCGTTTATTGTATATGCTCTTTTACCGGGGAGAAAAAGACATTCACCTGAGTGCCAAGTGATAGGAAATAGCAGGCAACGAAAAGCCATTTGTCGGAATGTAGGAGAAAACCCAGAATTGAATGTAATCTCCCTAGCTAATTTGCACAATGAAGCTCCTGCAGAAGCTCCTTTGGAGGAAGAGGATAACAGTAATTTGAGAGAAGAAGCTCCTAAAGCGGAGGAGGAGGACAAAGACGGATTCCTCTATAGAATAGCTAGTGCAGATCGTGATGACATGCAAGGTAAAATTTCACGATATGTTTCTTGAAATTTACTTTGTAACTTACTTCTCATAGACTTAAATGAACTTCGAAGAATAGTCGACAGATATAGTAAAACGATTTTGATTCTTCTTTAATATTTACAATCTCTGAACTTCCTTATTCATTTTTGTATTACAGAATATCAACACCGCGCATCACGTCATCATCTCTTGCAATCTGGGATAATAGCAAGTTGCGACTGCGGGTGTGAGACAATTGAGTTCGAGGGCTGGAACTTTGGCGAAGACTGAAACTATAATTACCTCCAGCTTGTAGTATTTTACTTAGTTTGATATGCCATGTTACGAGAGTTTCATAGCTTTTAGTTTTTACCCAAATCAATTAAATGGAGAGTTCACATTTTTCAATCTCGAACATCACTAATTTGATTATGTTTTCTCTTTCCTCACAGAATAATCAGACAGAAAAAGTCCAACTAGATCTTTGCGTTTCAGACCAAACTAATATGAAGGATATATGAAACAGACTTGTATGAGATTACCTCCTTGTTTGTTGTTCTCATAGACATGTTTGCAGTTTTGGCAATGTATTATAGGGGAATAAGTTTCACAAGTTTCATAGGAAGTCCCGACCGCCCATAAAATAATGTACGTGGCTATATTTGTGTGGAAGAATGTAAGTGTCGTAAAGGTTATTGTGGTTGTTATAACCTGGGTGTCGCAAGCTAAGACGATGTAAACGATAAATTAGAAGAGCAGTAGTAACATTGGTTTCTGCTCAGTGCTGAAAGCAGAAGTTTTAAGAGAATTTTCAGAGGTCAGACCATATGTACACTTAGGAGCTGGTTAACATGGAGTGTCCATCCAACAATGCACTGTTTCTTATCATGGAAGGAGAGCTTGAAAGCATCTCCCAAAAAAGGCTCGCTAAAGAGATTAAAGTTTCTTATGGGCTACACCTGCACAGTAACTACCATTCCTTGTGAAATTAACCGAGCTGCAAATATGTTAACCAAGAAAGGAACATGTTAGAAAACGATGCGGAAGCGCCAAGAGAAGCGATGAGACGAAGAATATGATAAATAACAACACAACGATTTGACGTGGTTCACTAGTTTTGAGGGTAGCTACATCCACGGTCAGAACGAACCAATTTATTGATGAGAACTCAACTATAATCAACCACACTCTGTATGTTTCGACCTTAGGTCCTTCTATAGGCCTATGATACTGACTTGCGCCCAAAGAAACGAAGAAACTGTTGTTAAACTATGGTTTTTCTTATTCACAAATCTGAATAACATAATTGACTTATATACAAGTTTGTACATAGCTTACAAGGAATCTGCGTAAATCAAGGAATTATCACAGGGGGCTTTACTGCTAATCATATATAGTAATAATATATTCTAACATTAATACTATATAAGAAAAATCGCAGAAATCAAGGGTCAAATACTAATCACTGGAATGAGGTAGCAATCCCTGAAATCAAGCACTGAATGTCAACACTCCCCCTCAAGCTGGTGAGTAGATATTCTCCATCCCAAGCTTGCTTAGAATATGCTGTGTGTCGAGCTATGCAAACCTTTGGTGAGAAAATCTGCAAGTTGACTTTTGATGGTGATATAAGGAATACAAATCTCCCCGCTATCCATTTTTTCTTTGATGAAATGTCGATCTATCTCAACATGCTTAGTCCGGTCACGGTGAACATGATTATGTGCAATGCTTATGGCTGATTTGTTGTCACTGTACAACTTCATTGGCCCTTCTAATTTAATTCCAAAGTCGGATAGGATAAAACGTATCCAAATAAGTTCACAAATACCATGCGCCATTGCTCTGAATTCTGCTTCAGCACTAGACCTTGCAACCACGTATTGCTTATTACTTCTCCAACTAACCAAATTACCCCCAACAAATGTACAATATCCACTTGTAGAACGTCGGTCTGTAGTTGATCCAGCCCAATCTGCGTCTATAAAAGCATCTACTTCCATTCTTCAATTTTTCTTGAAAAGGATGCTTTCCCAGGTGCAGATTTCAAGTATCAGAGAATCCGATTGGCAGCTTCCATATGTTTCTCCCGTGGATTTTGCATGAATTGGCTAATTACGCTCACTGCATATGCTATGTCTGGGCGAGTGTGTGAGAGATAGATTAACTTTCCAACAAGTCTTTGATATCTATCTTTATCAACCTTTGTTTCTTCGGAGCAATCTCCAAGTTTGTGGTTTGGTTCAATGGGGCAGGTTGCTGGTTTACATCCTAACATACCAGTCTCCTTAAGTAAATCAAGAGTGTATTTGCGCTGACACAAGAAAATACCAGCCTTTGAATATGCAAATTCGATTCCAAGGAAGTATTTGAGTTTTTCCAAATCTTTTATTTCAAACTCATTTGATAAATATTGCTTCACGCTTTTGATCTCTTCTTCATCATTTCCAGTCAGAATGATATCGTCCACATAGACAATAAGTGTTGTCACTTTATCAGCCCTTTTCTTTATGAAGAGTGTATGGTCACCTTGAATTTGTCTATATCCAAAAACCGTCAAAGCCTTTGTAAATCGCCCGAACCACGCCCTAGGAGACTGTTTGAGACCATACAAGGATTTCTCGAGGCGACAAACTTTTCCTTCTATTTTGTTGCTCATACCAGGTGTAATCTCCATATAAAATTCTTCATCAAGATCCCCATGCAAAATACATTTTTCACATCCAGTTGCTGCAATGTCCAATTCAGAATAGTAGCAAGGAAAATCAGAATTCTAATAGTATTCATTTTGGCTACCGGGGCGAACGTTTCTTGATAATCTATCCCATAAGTCTGAGTAAAATCCTTAGCCACTAATCGCGCCTTATATCTTTCCAAAGCTCCTTCGGCTTTATACTTAAGAGTAAAGATCCACTTACACCCCACAAGTTTCTTTCCTTTTGGTAAGTCAACTATCTCCCAAGTATTGTTCTTTCTTAGGGCTCTCATTTCTTCTTTCATAGCTTCTTTCAATTTTTTGTCTTTTAAAGCTTTATCAACGTTTCTCCGAATTGCTATGATGGACAATTGAGAGACAAAAGAATTGAACTAAAGAGATAATCTATGATCAGATATAAACATGGATATGGGATGCCGAGTGCAAGTTATTTTCCGTTTTCTAAGAGCAATGGAAAGAGATAAATCATCATCAGAAGTATTAGAATGAACCGAAGGTGAACTTATAATACCTGGTTCCAGTTCAGATTCTAGAGCGCGCATTGGTTCAGGTGGAGACTTTCTCTTCCTCGAGTAGACCTTAAGTGGAGTTGGCTGAATGCATTCTCAAGCTTCCATGTTTCGAGTGGGTTCAACATGCTTGGTGCTTGTTTCCACAGGGATGGGAAGTGTGGAAGAATAATTTCCATCATATGGTAATGCTTCTATCAACACAGGAAGGACATATTGATCATTATCTTCCATTGTGTTCTCCCTCTGAAGATAATTATGTGAGACATATGGCTGACTCTCAAGGAAGTTAACATCCATGGTGACATAGACTCTCTTTGTTGGAGGATGATAGCATTTATACCCCTTTTGGGTAGGTGAGTAACCGAGGAAAACGCATTTTATCGCTCTAGGATCAAGTTTTGTTCGATTGAACTATGAATATGAATGAACGAGGCACAACCAAATACTTAAGGAGAAAGATTCCCAAAGTTTTTACACGAAGGATAAATATTTCTCACGCAATCCAATGGGGTTTGGAAATCAAGCACTCGAGAGGGTAACCCGTTTATTAAATGTGTGACCGTCAAAATGGCTTCCTTATGTTTTTGGTACCCTCATTTGGAAAAGAAGAGTTCTAGCAACCTCAAGTAGGTGTTGATTTTTTATTTCGGCAACCCCATTTTGTTGAGGAGTGTCAGGACATGAGGATTGCTGGATTATTCCTTCTCTTTGGCAATAAGCTATGAGTTCACTATTGAAATACTCCTTTCCATTGTCTGAACGAATGATATGGACTTTAACACCAAATTGATTACAAATCATCTTGTGAAAGATAGGAAAAATGTATTTCACCTCAGATTTGTGTTTGAGAAGGTAAACCCAGGTTACTCTGGTGCAATCATCAATGAAAGATACAAACCATCTCGCACCAGAAATGTTAGGGATTCTAGATTTTCTCCAAACATCAGTATGAAGACTAAAAGGCACAGAAGACTTTTCATTTATTGAACGTAAAGGGGTCCTATGATGCTTAGCCAATTCACATATTTCACAATGAATTGGAACTTTATTGAAATCAAAAGAAGGGAACAATTTTTTCATGGTAGAGAATGAGGGGTGACCAAGCCTTTTGTGCCAAAGTAAAATGTCTGATTCTTTCAGTGAACAAGCCATACTCGAGACAATGCCACTTCCACTTTTAGTATCTAAGAGATAAAGTCACCCTTTCTCCTTAGCACGCCCAATCATCTTCCCCGTATTCATGTCCTGGATTATACAATGAGATGGAAAGAAAGTTAGCGAACAATTCATATCTCTTGTAAGCTTTGTGATTGAGATAAGATTACGTGTTAGTTTAGGAACATGTAGGGCACAATCAAGAGACAAAGTAGTGGTCAAGGGAATCAATCCTTGTCCAGCAACTGGGCACTCATTTCCATCTGCTATGGATACCATTTTGTTTCCTACACAAGAGGTATAACGGGAGAAAAAACGAGAAGATCCCGTCATATGATCTGAGGCACCAGAGTCTAAGATCCAAGGAGAGGAATTTGAAAAAGAAATTAAGGCCTTAGGGATATCACCTTGCTGGACATAGGCACATGTTGGTTTGGCTGTATTCATTTGGTTGAGTAAAGCCTTAAGTGTTTCAATTTGCTCCTCGCTAAGTCCTCCAAAATTTTGACTTCCAGTGTAGATCTCCTCCTTAGTGTCAACTGTAAGTGCGTGGTTCTTTCTCTGACCAAACGTTTCTCATTTCCCATCAGCAGTAGGCTTGCCGTGAAGCTTCCAACAAGTTTCTCTTGTGTGGCGAGGCTTTTTGAAAAATCACACCATCTCGTGTCCTTCTCACTACTGCTCCTCCAATCCTTTCTATCTGGTGCAAAGTAACCAGATTTGGGAGCTGCGAGGGCAGAACTATCCACCTCAGATATTTTTTCTAGCATCACCATTCTACGACTTTCTTCCTCCCGGACATAGGAAAAAACCTCCTTCAATGAAGGAAGAGGATCTTTCACAATAATCTGCACCCTTACTTGATCAAATTCAGACCTTAATCTAGCCAAGAATGCATAAATCCTGTCTTCTTCAATCATCTTTTGAAGTTGAAGAGAATCAGCAGCGGATTCCATTATAAAATTCTGGTAATGGTCTAACTCTAACTAGAGTCCCTCCAGTGTATTGAAGTACTCTGTTACAGACGACCCTTCATGCTTAGTCGAGTAAATCCGATTCTTCAGCTCATAAACAATAGCCTTTATCCCGATCTTAGAGTATGAGTGTGTCACTGCATCCCAAATCTCTTTCGCGGTAAAGAGAAGTGATTTACTGACTTCTGGTTTCATGGAGTGAAGTAGCCAAGACATAACCATAGAATTTTCGGCTTCCCATGTTTAAAACAGAGGATCATCTTCTTTTGGAGTCGAGATTCTCCCCAACACATAGCCCATCTTCTTCTTGCTTTTAAGAAACAACGTAACTTCGCCGATTGAGACCACTGGAGAAAGTTTTGACCATTGTGTTTGCAAATGGTGATTTGTGAGTTTGGATTCTCAGTAGAGAAATTAAGGGTAGTGTTTGAGGTCTGGCTGCAAGCTGGATTGGTGATGCTTGTTTCAGCCATGATAGTTAAGTGCAAAGAGAAATAAGTATTGCTGACGGTAGGTAACCAAGATGAAAAAGAAACAGCAATGAAGGCCAATGTATTATGGCAAACAAAAAACCAAAATTTACTAAGATAAAGTTGCGACTTTTATTAATAAAAACAAATTTTATAAAAACTTATCATATTATTAAACATAGCTTATAATATTATCAATTTTTTGCTATTATAAAACATAACCCAAGAGTATTACTTTTCGAAAGGTTAGATTTAAACAAGGAAATAAACTCCTAAAAGAAATAACCCTCAAGAGTTTTTTTAATAAGGCTTCCATCCTCCTAATTCTTCTCTTTTAATTTTGAGTATTGATGAGTAAAAATAAATAAATAATAATTGCCTCTTGTGATACTTGAACCAAAGATCACCTCCCATACTAACAAGTACACTAACCAGTGCGCCAACAACCCTGTTGTTCTTTTCTTCCAACCCACTAATAACATTAACTAACCAACAGAATAAAGAAAAGACAAAACAAAAGAAATGAATGAAGAGCAGTGGATGGTGTTACCCGAAGAAGGAGAAGTGACGGGGATGATGGTGGCCGACGGTGGCGAGGTCGTCGACGACGGAAACCGGAGGGATGGCGGCGTCGGGGTAGCAGAGTTGGGCTTGGCCTGGTCTTGGTAAGTCTCGCCTGGGCTCGGTCGGGCTCGGCGGCGATTCCGACGACCTGAACAGAAAAATAAATGAGGGAGGGAGAGAGAGAGAGCTCGAGAGTAAGGGAGATTGAGAGTCTGATGTTGGTGTGAGAAATCTTTGAGATTGAAAGGGTTTTTATAGGCTTTGGGTGTAGAAATCCGGCGAAAGAAGGAGACCCACTTGTTGTTCATCTATTCCGAATTGGGATAAAAAATTTGCAAAATTGTTTTGCTTTGCGCTAAAGTATCGAGCTTTGATGAGTTTGCATCGGATTGGGACTGTTTTTACGAAGTTTGGTGATGATTTGAGGCGGTGGTGGTGTTCGGGCGGCGACAAAGGCGGAGAAACTCTCCTGTTCATAACAGGAGAGGAAGAAGATGACTATTCTGTGTAAAAGACACTTTTACCCCCCTTGGTTTTAGTAAAGTCAAGCACCACCCCTTTAGTTTATGTAAAGACGCTATATCAATTATGAATAAATACACAAAAGCACCTAGTGATTAAAAATAATAATAAAAACTAACCTTTTAAATAATTAAAATTAGTACCCTACTTTACACTAATACCATATTAACACTCAATATTATTAGAAAATACCCGTTTCTAAATAACGGGGTATTTCACCTAATATGCTTAATTTATCCGTTTTACGCAATAATCAACAGTTAAAGTGTAAAAGACATAGATCGTAACACATAAACTACATTATGCTCTACGATCTGTGCCTCTGATACCACTGTAGGGTTTTGTAACGGATTACGCAGCGGAATTAAACAAGAAAAAGATCCGCACAAGACCCTCCAAGGATCACGGGAAGAGAATTCATAACGATAGTAAATGATTCATAGCAATTACCTTGTGGGTTTCCTGTGATGACTTCAAACGCAAATAGTGTTACGTCTCTACGGTTTATCCACTCCTTGTATCAAGATCTAGATTCCTCCACGTCGTGTGCTAGCAACCAATGGAAGACGGAAGAAGAAGAATCACAGAAAGGAGACCAAATGGAGGCTCGACCTCCTTTGGCCGACGGGTAGGGGCAGACGGGTCTAGGCTCGGCCTAGATCTTGTCTTTCTCTCTCTCCTTGCTTTTTCTCTCCTAGTGTTATAAACAATTATGACACTCATGTAGATAATAAACAACTCCTTGTTAACTACATATTAGCCCCTCTCCTAATCATGTCCTTACATGGATTAGTTTCCTTTGCAAACTAGTCCTAATCATGCCTATACATGGATTGGTTCTCTTTGAAAACTAGTCCTAATCATGTATATACTTGAATTAGTCCACCTTGGCAAATCCTAATCATGTCTATACATGGATTAGTGCACCTTGCATATTAGTCCTACTAAGTTTGCAAGCGGTTGCGTTTTGATCCTTCTATTTAATTAATCATATTAATTAATTCCCAAGTCTAGTTTGATCCATATGGAGTGTGGCAGTGACCCCGTAGGTTCCTACTTAGTTGGTAGTAACAATTTACTAACATGGAGCGGTATCTAGCAACACATCCATGCCACCCAACTTATAATAGTCATCACTTTGACAAACCTTCTGTAAGTATTGTCTCATCTCTTTGTCTCCATATCCGTATAGGACACGAGACATAAAAGTCACACTCGTATGCCCAATCCATAGTTTCTGGATACTAGGAATAGTATTATCGAAGCAGATAACATCAATATCCTATATTGATTTATCTGAGTCTGGCCAGACATTTTATAAGCATCATCCCCCGAGTGGCCCATGGATATTTGCTCATGGTATGTGGGAGGGATAAATTCTATCTACATCACTACGATCTCTAATCTTGCTTCATATTGTGTCCGGTACGCGCCTTTATAACTACCCAGTCACAGTGTAGCGTTTGACTCTACCAAGACATAATATTCCACAACTAGATGATCTAGTGACTTCAAGTCTAAGGATGACAATACCGTTGTCACTACGAGAAGCACTTGTGACTTTACATAACTTGTATGTAGCCTTCTCGTTGTGGGTCAATCCAGTATGCCATTACTCTTAATGCATACCCATGTGTTGAATCGTGATATCTCCATATCAATTCAACCCCCTACTAGTCTATAGTTGATTGTCCTATTAATCAATATAATCGACTAGGGATATTTAAGAATATAACGCTTATATTCTAAGGACTTCATTCGTGTTAACATATCTCCATATCGATATGTCGTGATATATAGGCCTTCATCCCTCTTTCTCCAGCAGCCTAATCTGCCTTCTAGGTCAAAATTCGTGATATATAAGCATGGGCACGATTTTCTAAGTATTTTGTCCGAATTTGCAATTCAGCCCCTCCAGTTTGTAATTCTAAAAAAAGAATGGTAGGAAGATCTTGCGCGGGCGTTTTCTCCCTCATCTGGACTTTGTTTTGGGCCTATCTTGTCGTTTGAAAGCCCAAAATGTCTAACTTATTATAGCGTAGGCTTTGCTCCAAAATTCCCTCTGTAGCTTCAGTAGTAGTCGAAGAGTGAAGACTGGTCCAGTGCAACTTCACTAGCTCTTCTTCGTTCAGGCGTCGTCTTCGATGGAACATATCTATCTCGTCCGGCCTTCGGTTGAGCTCCGTGACCTACCGTTAGAAAGCTATTTGAGTCTACTTTCAGTTTCCACTAGTCCCACTATGGCAGTCCTTAAAGAACTCAAGATATAATCCAAATAGTGAAGGTTTGTCACTTTTGCTCATTTGATTTTTTTCTCTTCATTCTCCTTGGAATTCCCAAGCTATTCTCATATTCCGAAGTTCGTTTCAAGCCTCCTAGAAATCGTTTAGCATCCTTTCCTATTATGACATCATGAAAAAGCATACCAAGCGACTATATTTGAAAAATAACATCTAAAAACGCATAGAAACGCCCGAACTAGCAATAAATCACAACAAGCTCTTTCTTCACAAGAATTGACCTAAAACTCATATCAGATCATCAAAATCATGCAAAATGGTAGTACATTAACTAAAAAATATAACTCCAACTAAGGAGTTATCATACTCATTTCGGTATTGGCAGTGTTACATGATAGGAAAGCTACGACACGTTGGGAAAGAAGTTCTTCCTTCTAAAGATAAGGGTTGAGAAAATCATAAATTGAAAAGATCTCAAGAAAGCGATCACAAATGTTGACATTAATGGAGACGCGTCTAAAGTAAAAAGCTACACAGGGTTGACCGTTGCCCTTCTGCTGCCGTAATAATATTTGCAAGGCAAATGGAACAAGTATGGGGGCTAAAAGTGCAATTAAGTAAATATAAACCCGGGAATGTATTGTTTTGGACTGGGCTGGCGTGCATAGTAAGTAAAAAATGGCCTCACTCCATTAGGTTATTCGTTATATAAATCTAAGCATCGTCTCTTAGGTTTTATGTGCAAAAAGTTATAGCCGCCTCATATTGAACACCGTCTTTCGACTGCTCATTTTCCATTTCCTCATCTACTATATGATTGATTTGTTTTTCATGTTGCCTCAATTTCTAGCTTTGAGACGCGGATATATTTGTGGTGTTAGATCTTTCGGATACTTGAAGCAGGTACAACCCTCTCATAAATTATTTTCAACTCTCACTTGACATAGCTACTCATGAACTCTGTAAATGATTATTATTGGATAATTTGTTTTCATTCTCATTTTACTTTTTAACATTTTGTTATAGAACTGGTATCCTCCAAAGGATGTAACCACATTGAGGGAGAAGCGATCGTTGTTCATGCTATTTCATCAGAAATCCTTTTGGCAGTCGAAGTAAGTCTTTAACTAAGTTAAGACATTTTGTGTGAGATATTGAACTCTTTAATAGACTTTATTTTTATATATTAATGACTTTGCTTAAGATGTCACCATGGATGGACGGACATAAAACTTCATCAATATATTCTGTCACTGAATTTCTTGTGTTGGATCTTGAATAGAAGGAGAAATTAAATCATGTTGGATCTCATTCAACTAGTTGTAAGGGAAAAAGAACAACTTTCGTATTTGAAATTTTCTGCCAAACTCATCTCGCTTTATATGAAGACGGCCTTGTTTAATTTTGTAAGATAATACATATGTTTAACTAAACTATTATTGTTTAATTTTTTAAGATAATATGTAAATTTACCTAAATTATAACCTGTACTAGCAAACGACCTGTGCCCGTGGGGCACTTACAAAAGATATCATTCCACTTATACTTGATTTCTTGAAATATATTGAGATTATAAACGAATAAAAATTTAAGTTGTTTTTTTGAAAGGGCAAATTTAACTTTTTTTTGAGCCAATAGATAATTAACGAACATTATCTCAAATGATTAGTGAGATAAGATATAGATTATTTCAAATACTATATCTTATCTCAGATTAATTTTAAGTTGAATGGTTTTTAATAAATTGTGTAAGAAAAAAAAATGATCAATCAAATCAATGCACCAGAATGTCTCAAGACATATTCTAAGGATTTGATGGCTAGGATCTTCTCGTTTAGATTTTTTGGAGGGAAACACACAACTGATTTATTACACAGATAATAAATTAGTTAGATGTTTCCCTTCCAAAAAGTTTGAAGTCGACTTGAGACATTTTGGTCAGTTGATTTGATTGATAATTTGTTTTTCTTCCACACGTTATTAAAAATCAACTCACTTAAAGTTAGTATAAGAGTTCTTCTAAAAAAAAGAAGTTAGTGTAAGAGATAAAATTTTGTTTAGAAAAACTCCTATCTTATCTCAATTTTTATTTGACGTAATTTTCATTAATTTCTCTTGACATACAAAACAAGTTCGTATTCATTTATATACTCAATCCATATTTTTCATCAAAAAGAAAATCCATTTAAAAATTTAAATATAGGTCGAGTACTACCTTTTGTACGTGCCCTACGCGCACATGTCATTTGTAGTAATCTTATATCATGATTAGTAGGAAATAACAAAAACCATAAAAATTGTTATTTTCAGGCATTACGAGGGTCTCAACAAGTTACAAATTAGTAGAAAAATCTTCTTAGCTATTTTATGTACACATTTAACAAGTACAGAGCTGCTTGTTAAATAGTTAAATGCACTTTATCACTGTTAATATATCATGGGTGAATTTCGCTTTTCATGTATGCCTTCCTTCAAACTACGTGTAAGTTGATATGATTCTTATACAACTACGTTTAATCTCTGCACCACAAATAGTTCGTGTTGGATCTCGTGATTCTGGACACATTTGGTGCAAGTATTCAAGTTTAGATGGCAAGGGGTCATATGATATTTTAAAGCATAATGATAATTACGAATTTTAATTATGCAACTAGAATTGCCAATTATTAGTGATTGGACAAATTTAGCCGATTGTTAATCTTAAGACACTGCGAATTAGTTGAGGTGCTCCTAAGCTGACACGAACATTGTCCTAAGAAAGAAAAATGAAAGAAAGAATTACCTATGTAGATAGAATTAGGATTCTCTCCTGCCGAGATCCTCTCCAATCTGTGCAGTCCGTTCTATGACGGGCGAAAAGTTTTTCTCTGAGAAAGTTTATCCAGGTAAACTTTATCTTAGAAATGTAAATAGTTAAATTTGTCTATATGCTTTTTCTCTAAAAAAAACTTGCGGATAGGTACATTTGTCTATATGCTCTTTTTCTGAAAAACTGCAGAATGTTTTCTCCGAGAAATGTGAATAATTACATTTTCATAATTATATTTAATTTACACACAATATTACTAACATGTGTCATATAATTACTATTTACAAGGTGGGTCATTAAAGGAGGAATTATGGTATGTCCATGGATTAATTTTTAGGCAAAACATACAAGACATCATCCAGCTAGGATTCTCAAATACCCTTATTAACAATAACAGGATATTGGACCCCCTTTAATTATTTATGCACCACCACACTAATTACTGCTCCATTATTACTCTACCTCGGCTTGATCATATCACTGCATGTCCCTATAGTTAATTAAATGGTCGGGCAGAGAGAGTAGTAAGTAGTAACTATGGAAGGATAAAATTCTACCATCGGATACTGGTTTTAGGATAAAAGATGCGCGTACTGATAAATGTTGTAAAAATTATTTAATTCTTCCTTTAATTGACCCACCTTTGTAGATATTAATTATATGACACATGTTACTAATATCGTGGGTATATTAAATACAATTATGAAAATGTAATTATATACATTTATCGGAGAAAAACATTTTGCAGGTTTTCAGATAAAGAGCATATAGACAAATGTAATTATCTCCACATTTTGCAGTTTTTTTTTTAGAAAGAGCATATAGACAAATGTAATTATTTACATTTCTGAGATAAAGTTTAGTTGGATAAACTTTCTCACAGGAAAGTTTTTGGCCCGTCATAGAATGGTAATAAAAGACCCATTAACTACCAACAAATCCATTTATCAATGACAACAAAATAACATTTCCACTTTTGGATTTATTCAAATTGAATGAACTCAATTCGTGATTTTAAGAAGCATATAAGAAAACAACTGCAAACTTTTAAACATGTAGCTCAAATTATGCAGAATTCAATCAGCTCATGTGATCAAGAGCATGTAGACAAAATTAAGGAATTCATTGATGTTCTTAAATTGTACGGGGAGACCAGTGTAAATTCAATGTTAAAATTTTTTAGTCAAAACAACCATGACGGACACTAGTTGATAACATCAACTTCTGCATAGAGATAATAGATATCACATTGTGACATATTCATTTCACTTTGTTCACCATGCCCACACAAATTAAGAAGTTTAAAATAAGATCGGATTAATTTCATAATAAGGACCAAATTCAAACAGTGAATGCAATGTAATTCAATTAGAGCCTTTACTTTAATAAGCCCGCATTAAAATTTTACCAAAAGTATTAAATGCAAAGTTTCAAACAATAAAGATAAATTTAATAAGCCTATAATGATGCTCTTCATACATGATCTCATGATGATTATATAAAGACTCTTCAAAATTCACCTTGTTTTGTCACAAGATTTGTAATTTGCTCATTTCTCGACATTGGCAACCATTTGCTAGCACACACATACTCATTCTTATTAATTTGGAAAAAAATGGCAGCTATCGAACAAAGCTCTTCTGTGATTGTATCGAGCGGGAACCCTATTTTCTTCCGACTTGCAGACGATTGCATAGCAATTGTTTCAACAATGGACAAGGTAAACATATTGTTTTTAAATTGTTAAATGATTAATGTTTGTCATGGTTAAAAACGATAATACAGTTAATTTATGCATGAGTTAGTCTTGATTGACCTGAACCATATCCTAAAAAATTAAATAATAGTGAGATATGATTTATGTTCATATATAGTCTCTGCAGAACAATGTAATAGTAACATGATGCACGTGCTTGCTTATAATATCTTATAATTCTAATTCTTTATAACCGTTGCAGGAACGGGTAGTAAGATCTAAAGAGAACATATGTCCATGTACTAGTGCCCTACCATATCCCGAACGGGTGGAAGGGTGGACATACGACACAAAGAAACGACCAAATAACGGTACAACAGATAAGGTATTTTTTCTCCTTTTGTTTTGTTCTCCGTTTTCTAAGAAAATGTTCTCTTTATGTGTCGTTAGTGCTTGTTTGGTAACAATGTTTTTAAAACAACATTTTTACTAGAAACTCCCTTGATAACACTTTTTTGTTGGTTAAACCAACAATTCCCTTGAATAGCCTTGATTCTCCCGTCGAGAGTCACTTTTAGGCGTTTTGTTTTCTCTCTTTCTTTCTACAAAATGAAGAATAAAAGTAGCCATTGAAGAAACACTGATTTTAGTACTTTTAGGTGCGATGCATACTCTTAAATTAGTTCTGTACAGTCAATATTTATGCCATACATTCGTTGAGAATGATATTTATACCATCTTTGGCAACATTAAATAATGGTATTTTCTCAAAAAGAAAAGTAATGCAAACCGAAAAATGTGCTTAAATAGTAGTAATAGTTGTAAAACAGTAGTGGTACTAGAAGATTTCTTACTTCATATTTGATGTTTCACAGTTGTATCTCGATAAATCCATCTTGATTGTGTAGATGAATTTAATCTAACAAACATTTTGCTAACTTTTAACCATTCATACTAATTACCAAGTACTTTTTCTTTTTCAATTACAGTTTTACTGTCACGAGAAACTTAGTCGTCAGTTTAGGTCACTTCCCGAAGTGGCCGCGTTTATTGTATATGCTCTTTTACCGGGGAGAAAAAGACATTCACCTGAGTGCCAAGTGATAGGAAATAGCAGGCAACGAAAAGCCATTTGTCGGAATGTAGGAGAAAACCCAGAATTGAATGTAATCTCCCTAGCTAATTTGCACAATGAAGCTCCTGCAGAAGCTCCTTTGGAGGAAGAGGATAACAGTAATTTGAGAGAAGAAGCTCCTAAAGCGGAGGAGGAGGACAAAGACGGATTCCTCTATAGAATAGCTAGTGCAGATCGTGATGACATGCAAGGTAAAATTTCACGATATGTTTCTTGAAATTTACTTTGTAACTTACTTCTCATAGACTTAAATGAACTTCGAAGAATAGTCGACACTTCTCCTCTTATTTTAAGATATAGTAAAATGATTTTGATTCTTCTTTAATATTTACAATCTCTGAACTTCCTTATTCATTTTTGTATTACAGAATATCAACACCGCGCATCACGTCATCATCTCTTGCAATCTGGGATAATAGCAAGTTGCGACTGCGGGTGTGAGACAATTGAGTTCGAGGGCTGGAACTTTGGCGAAGACTGAAACTATAATTACCTCCAGCTTGTAGTATTTTACTTAGTTTGATATGCCATGTTACGAGAGTTTCATAGCTTTTAGTTTTTACCCAAATCAATTAAATGGAGAGTTCACATTTTTCAATCTCGAACATCACTAATTTGATTATGTTTTCTCTTTCCTCACAGAATAATCAGACAGAAAAAGTCCAACTAGATCTTTGCGTTTCAGACCAAACTAATATGAAGGATATATGAAACAGACTTGTATGAGATTACCTCCTTGTTTGTTGTTCTCATAGACATGTTTGCAGTTTTGGCAATGTATTATAGGGGAATAAGTTTCACAAGTTTCATAGGAAGTCCCGACCGCCCATAAAATAATGTACGTGGCTATATTTGTGTGGAAGAATGTAAGTGTCGTAAAGGTTATTGTGGTTGTTATAACCTGGGTGTCGCAAGCTAAGACGATGTAAACGATAAATTAGAAGAGCAGTGGTAACATTGGTTTCTGCTCAGTGCTGAAAGCAGAAGTTTTAAGAGAATTTTCAGAGGCCAGACCGTATGTACACTTAGGAGCTGGTTAACATGGAGTGTCAATCCAACAATGCACTGTTTCTTATCATGGAAGGAGAGCTTGAAAGCATCTCCCAAAAAAGGCTCGCTAAAGAGATTAAAGTTTCTTATGGGCCACACCTGCACAGTAACTACCATTCCTTGTGAAATTAACCGAGCTGCAAATATGTTAACCAAGAAGGGAACATGTTAGAAAACGATGCGGAAGATCCAAGAGAAGCGATGAGACGAAGAATATGATAAATAAGAACACAACGATTTGACGTGGTTCACTAGTTTTGAGGCTAGCTACATCCACGGTCAAAACGAACCAATTTATTGATGAGAACTCAACTACAATCAACCACACTCTGTATGTTTCGACCTTAGGTCCTTATATAGGCCTATGATACTGACTTGCGCCCAAAGAAACGAAGAAACTGTTGTTAAACTATGGTTTTTCTTATTCACAAATCTGAATTACATAATTGACTTATATACAAGTTTGTACATAGCTTATTAGGAATCGGCATAAATCAAGGAATTATCACAGGGGGCTTTACTGCTAATTTATATATAGTAATAATATATTCTAACATTAATACTATATAAGAAAAATCGCAGAAATCAAGGGTCAAATACTAATCACTGGAATAAGGTAGCAATCCCTGAAATCAAGCACTGAATGTCAACACTCCCCCTCAAGCTGGTGAGTAGATATTCTCCATCCCAAGCTTGCTTAGGATATGCTGTAATGTCGAGCTGTGCAAACCTTTGGTGAGAAAATCTGCAAGTTGACTTTTGGTGGTGATATAAGGAATGCAGATCTCCCCGCTATCCAATTTTTCTTTGATGAAATGTCGATCTATCTCAACATGCTTAGTCCGGTCATGGTGGACATGATTATGTGCAATGCTTATGGCTGATTTGTTGTCACAGAACAACTTCATTGGCCCTTCTAATTTAATTCCAAGTTCGGATAGAATAAAACGTATCCAAATAAGTTCACAAATACCATGCACCATTGCTCTGAATACTGCTTCAGCACCAGACCTTGCAACCACAGATTGCTTCTTACTTCTCCAACTAACCAAATTACCCCCAACAAATGCACAATATCCACTTGTAGAACGTCGGTCTGTGATTTATCTAGTCCATTCTGCATCTGTAAAAGCATCTACTTGTAATACCCCGTATTTAAGTTAGGGGTTATTTGGTCATTTCGGAAAAATATTTGAAAATTTTGAGAAATTTATATTTCAAAGTTTTTATTGACTTCTTCTTAGTTTTAAAGATTAAGGATGTCATTCGACATCTATGATTATACAGAATTTTATTTTGAGCTTATTTTGTAGTTTTGAAAACTTGAATAATACGATATGAAACTCATTTTGTATACGTGGGAGATACTTGTAACTTTATAGAAAATTGGATTCTGACATCTATTTACAAAGTGGTTTCTTTGAAATTATTTGGTAATTTTGTAATTTATGAAAACTAACTTGTATGTGATAGCTACTAATTGAAAATTATATTTTCACCCCCTTTACTATTGGTTTTATTATTTAGCATCATCCATCAACTCTTCTATATTTATTATTTCATTATAACCAACTACCCCCTCCACCACTTTGGTCAACTCATATTTTAAATTGAAAAATACCCTTGACAAGCTTGTATATCTATATGATACTCTATTCTTACATCAACACACTCCTCACCATCAACATCTTCATCAACTCCATCACTTATTGTCTTCCACTTTCACTTCTTTACACCTTCTTGTCATCAAGAACTCACAAATGACCTCTCTTCCCTCTCTCCAAACTTCAATCCCGTTTTTGGGTGTTGACCTCACAAAAACACCATTAAAACTTCATTTTCTTGCATCCAAAGCATGAAAATCTTGAGTCCAACCTTAGTATCACCATGGTGGGGAGTTCTTCCACCATCATATTCAAAGATTGAAGGCAAAATTCACCTTCTTGCTCACCAATTTCTTGAATCTTGGGGTAAATTTTCCTTCTAGTCTTGAATTCATACATGCATGTTCATGCTTTGCTTTGATTGATGATATTTCATCTTAGATTTCTTCCTTTCCATGCTTGATTCTCCTTTCCATGTTTAGATCATGTGATTGACTCCAAAATTTTGACTATTTCATGAAACCCACACTAGAACCCCACATGCATGTTGTGAATGTCATCTTCTTTGCATTGTTACCCAAGAGGGTTTTGATCATTTGTGTCAAGAGCATGTAAAAGTCTTACTTAATGACTAAAATTATGCAATTTGGGTGAAAATCAAGTCTCCATAAGTTGCATGTGTCATATAATTGATTTGATCATGTTTTGAGTGCTCTAGGAGAAAATTGCACATTTTTACAATCTGACCAGTTTATGAAAAACGTATATTATTTCTATACTTTTTCTTTGTAGAATTTCTAAATCATTCATATTGTTAAACTAGACTCATAGAGGGTCATTTTGAAAGAAAATTCAACTCCATAGCCTTTTTGGTTAGGGAGATATGCTCATTCTAAGTTGCAAGTTTTCTGAAACTCTGTTTTTGGACAAGTTTTACCGTTTTTGTTAAAAATCTCATTTCCAGAAACGTATGGCACCAAATCTTTCTTGTGATGAAACTAGACACATAAGGGATTCATTCTGGAGAATATGGGCATTTTTCCTATTCTTCAAGTAGTAGTAATTGTTCTTCAAAGTTGAAACTTTCTTCCAAACTTGTCTCTGCATAGCAGTGTTTGTTATTTTTGTAACTTGAGTTTTGTAATAGCTATGCATGATTTTCTTGGTGTTTCTGAAATTAGACACATGTAGGTTCATCATACATTAATTTCAAAATTTTAGGAGATGATTTGATATGGTAAATATGTCTCTAAAGTCAGAGCTACAATTCTGTCCAGAATTGTAGTTTCACATTTTTTAGAAAACTTGAATTTTTGAACTTCTAGGTGTTTTGTTGGACTTGTTTTGATATTTAACATCATTATATGTGCATTAGTGAAATTTATGACCATGTACATTTAGGGTTGCATTTTTATTATGCATGTGTGATTGGTTGTAACGAGTACGTTATACGTGTGATTGTAGACATGGACCTCGTAGGAGAGAGCGGTTGTCGTCGGAGTGCTAGACTTAGTTTCTTGCTTTTAATTGTGCTTCATCTCAGTGGTAAGTACATATGTACGACCTTTTTATATCAAAATGTGCGTATGCGTTCGATGTTTCAAATGAATGCTTGTTATATGAAAAAGTATGAGAATGCATGTTTTCCACTCAAATGTTGTTAAACTATTCTATTCATCTCCTTTGAGAACTCTCGAAAATTACTTGTGAAATGTTGATATTCTGATTCTGGTTATGTGAAAGAGAAGAAATAAAATACCTCTAATAGACTTAGGACGATGTACAGAGTACTGTTATTAATGAGAGGCGTCAAGCGATCCTCCATTTTCTTATGGCTAAGACCATTGAAGCAATGCTTCTTATTATTGGATAGAACGTCAATGTTCAAAAATCCGCCCCCGATGAGCCAAAATGTATCAAGATATTGAGGCCAAGGGTTTTATAGAGCTATAGAGTGCTACTTATACTTGTAAGGGTCACTACGGTATAGGGGTGTCGACACTTAAGGCCTTTTAGCTAATGTTGTGAGCGGGGTTGACGAATGGGCTCCCTTAACGCTCGGGTGAAATAGGATTTGATAGACCCTAGAAGGAACCCTTAGTGATTATTTCGTGATCCCTCTGTTTACATCGATCCTGCTGGTGGCTCTTGACACGCCTCAGCTAAATTAAACTGTTGATTGAAGTCGAAATTAAAAATTGACTACTTATTAATGTTTTTTGTGGCTCTTGATATGCCCTAATCGATTGAAATGAATTGTAAATCTTGGCTACTCATGAACTACTATCGATATCAGTTCAAATGAACTTGTTTACTCTGGATATTTTACCAACTACTCGCGGTTTCTCAATGTTATTAAATTGAGAGGTTTTTGTTACTCGGTTACTTCAAGTTGATCCAAATTCTCCAATATGATAGTTTTACTGTTTAAATCTTCTGATTTGTTTCAACTCATGCTTCCGTGCCACTCGTTGCTTTACATGTCGTAGTGTGTACTTACTCAGTTTTTACTGATCAATTTCTTCAAAATTGCGTCGGCTTTTGCCATTTTAAAACCGCAGGTCGTCAATCAAAGTGGGGGATGGGAACGCTGGAACGAGAAGAAGAAGTATAGCTTAACTTAAATCACTTAGTAGATCACACACGATTTGTTTTAAATTGTACTTATTATCGAAATTTTGTTATGTACATTAAGCGAAATGTAATCTTAATAGTATAATTCTACTTTTGGTTGTCGATTGTCGCTTTAACCCTGAACCGAGATCTTGGGCCGTTACACTACTTCCATTCTTTCATTTTTCTTGAAAATGATGCCTTTCCCAGGTGCAGATTTCAAGTATCTGAGAATCCGATTGGCAGCTTCCATATGTTTCTCCCGTGGATTTTGCATGAATTGGCTAATTACGCTCACTACATATGCTATGTCTGGGCGAGTGTGTGAGAGATAGATTAACTTTCCAACAAGTCTTTGGTATCTCTCTTTATCAACCTTTGTTTCTTCGAAGCAATCTCCAAGCTTGTGGTTTGGTTCAATGGGACAGGTTGCTGGTTTACATCCTAACATACCAGTCTCCTTAAGTAAATCAAGAGTGTATCTGCGCTAAGACAAGAAATACCAGCCTTTGAATATGCAACTTCGATTCCAAGGTAGTATTTGAGTTTCCCCAAATTTTTTATTTCAAACTCACTTGCTAAATATTGCTTCACGCTTTTGATATCTTCTTGATCATTTCCACTCAGAATGATATCGTCCACATAGACAATAAGAGCTGTCACTTTATCAGCCCTTTTCTTTATGAAGAGTGTGTGGTCACCTTGACTTTGTCTATATCCAAAAACAGTCAAAGCCTTTGTAAATCGCGCGAACCACGCCCTAGGAGACTGTTTGAGACCATACAAGGATTTCTTGAGGCGGCAAACTTTTCCTTCTATTTTGTTGCTCATACCAGGTGGAATCTCCATATAAACTTCTTCATCGAGATCCCATGCAAAATGCATTTTTAACTTCCAGTTGCTGCAATGTACAATTCAGATTAGTAGCAAGGGAATTCAGAATTCTAATAGTATTCATTTTGGCTACCGGGGCGAACGTTTCTTGATAATCTATCCCATTAGTCTGAGTAAAACCCTTAGCCACTAATCGCGCCTTATATCTTTCCAAAAATCCGTCGGCTTTATACTTAAGAGTAAAGATCCACTTACACCCCACACGTTTCTTTCCTTTTGGTAAGTCAACTATCTCCCAAGTATTGTTCTTTCTTAGGGCTCTCATTTATTATTTCATAGCTTCTTTCGATTTTGTGTCTTTTAAACCTTCATCAACGTTTCTCGGAATTGCTATGGTGGACAATTTAGAGACAAAAGAATTGAACGAAGGTAATAATCTATGATCAGATATAAACATGGATATGGGATGCTAAGTGCAAGTTATTTTCTGTTTTCTAAGGGAAATGGGAAGAGATAAATCATCATCAGGAGTATTAGAATGAACCGAAGGTGAACTTATAATACCTGGTTCCAGTTCAGATTCTCGAGCGCGCATTGGTTCAGGTGGAGGCTATTTCTTCCTCGAGTAGACCTTAAGTGGAGTTGGCTGAATGCATTCTCGAGCCTCCAAGTTTTCTGTGGGTTCAAGATGCGTGGTGATTGTTTCCACAGGGATGGGAAGTGTGGAAGAATCATTTCCATCGTATGGTAATGCTTCTATCAACAAAGGAAGGACATATTGATCATTCTCTTCCATTGTGTTCTCCCCCTGAAGATAATTATGTGAGAAATATGGCTGACTCTCAAGGAAGTTGACATCCATGGTGACATAGACTCTCTTTGTTGGAGGATGATAGCATTTATACCCCTTTTGGGTAGGTGAGTAACCAAGGAAAACACACTTTATTGCTCTAGGATCAAGTTTAGTTCGATTGTGACTGTGAATATGAACGAACGAGGCATAACCAAATACTTTAGGAGAAAGATTCCCAAAGTTTTTACACGAAGGATAAATATTTCTCACGTAATCCAATGGGGTTTTGAAATCAAGCACTCGAGAGGGTAACCTTTTTATTAAATGTGTGGCCGTCAAAATGGCTTCCTCCCAATATGTTTTTGGTATCCTCATTTGGAAAAGAAGAGTTCTAGAAACCTCAAGTAGGTGTCGATTTTTTGTTTCGGCAACCCCATTTTGTTGAGGAGTGTCAGGACGTGAGGATTGCTGGATTATTCCTTCTCTTTGGCAATAAGCTATGAGTTCACTATTGAAATACTCCTTTCCATTTTCTGAACGAATGATATGGACTTTAACACCAAATTTATTACAAATCATCTTGTGAAAGACAGGAAAAATGTTTTTCACCTCAGATTTGTGTTTGAGAAGGTAAACCCAGGTTACTCTCGTACAATCATCAATGAAAGATACAAACCATCTCGCACCAGAAATGTTAGGGATTCTAGATTTTCCCCAAACATCAGTATGAATAAGACTAAAAGGCACATAAGACCTTTCATTTATTGAACGGGAAGGGGTCCTATGATGCTTAGCCAATTCACAAATTTCACAATGAATTGGAACTTTATTGAAATCAAAGGAAGGGAACAATTTTTTCATGGTAGAGAATGAGGGGTGACCAAGCCTTTTGTGCCAAAGTAGGATGTCTGATTCTTTCAGTGAACAAGCCATACTCGAGACAATGCCACTTCCACTTTTAGTATCTAAGAGATAAAGTCCACCTTTCTCCTTAGCACGCCCAATCATCTTCCCCGTATTCATGTCCTGGATTATACAATGAGATGGAAAGAAAGTCAGCGAACAATTCATATCTCTTGTAAGCTTTGTGATTGAGATAATACTACATGTTAGTTAGGAACATGTAGGGCACAATCAAGAGACAAAGTAGTGGTCAAGGGAATCAATCCTTGTCCAGCAACATGGCACTCATTTCCATCTGCTATGGATACCATTTTGTTTCCTACACAAGAGGTATAACGGGAGAAAAAATGAGAAGATCCCGTCATATGATCTGAGGCACCAGAGTCTAAGATCCGAGGAGAGGAATTTGAAAAAGAAATTAAGGCCTTAGGGATATCACCTTGCTGGACATAGGCACATGTTGGTTTGGCTGTATTCATTTGGTTGAGTAAAGCCTTAAGTGTTCCTATTTTATCCTCGCTAAGTCCTCCAAAAGTTTGACTTCCAATGTAGATCTCCTCCTTAGTGTCAACTGTAAGTGCCTGGTTCTTTATCTGACCAAACGTTTCTCGTTTCCCATCAGTAGCAGGCTTACCGTGAAGCTTCCAACAAGTTAATCTTGTGTGGCGAGGCTTTTTGAAAAAATCACACCATCTCGTGTCCTTCTCACTACTGCTCCTCCAATCCTTTATATCTGGTGCAGAGTAATTAGATTTGGGAACTGCGAGGGCAGAACTATCCACCTCAGATGTTTTTTCCAGCATCACCATTCTACGACTTTCTTCCTCCCGGACATAGGAAAAAACCTCCTTCAATGAAGGAAGAGGATCTTTCCCAAGAATCTGCACCCTTACTTGATCAAATTCAGACTTTAATCTAGCCAAGAATGCATAAATCCTGTCTTCTTCAATCATCTTTTGAAGTTGAAGAGAATCAGCAGCGGATTCCATTAAACAATTCTGGTAATGGTCTAACTCTAACTAGAGTCCCTCCAGTGAATTGAAGTACTCTGTTACAGACGACCCTTCCTGCTTAGTCGAGTAAATCGGATTCTTCAGCTCATAAACGATAGCCTTTATCCCGATCTTAGAGTATGAGTGTGTCACTGCATCCCAAATCTCTTTCGCGATAAAGAGAAGTGATTTACTGACTTTTGGTTGCATGGAGTGAAGTAGCCAAGACATAACCATAGAATTTTCGGCTTCCCATGTCTCAAACAAAGGATCATCTTATTTTGGAGTCGAGATTCTCCCCAACACATAGCCCATTGTAGATAGTGATTTCCTGACAGACAGATCTTAGCCACGTGGCGATCATCCGGCACACCTAGCTGTGCTCCACACACACTGGATCACCACCCGCGCTGATCCACGTGGGGGCTGTGAGATAGGGCCCTCGCATACCACCACACGGGACTTGTAGGGACTTAGTGGTTTGGAGGCTAGAGTAAGTCCTGTCGCGCGCGAGCGACGACCAAGCCCGCGCGCGACCTTTAGTAACTTCTTTGAGAGATTTATGGCACGAGCTCCATAAACCCGGTCAACCTCATAACGGTTCCGGTATACGCGGACGAAGTGCGTAACGGTCCCTATATACGTGGACGAACGTGCCGTTGTGGTTAAGGTAATTAAGCCGCCATTAATGGGCGCATTAACCCACTTCAACGGTCACATTCTACGTTATATATAGGATCGTTAACCCTTCCTTACACACGACGAACCACCTAAACTACGCGGAAGCTCTGCCAAAATTCTGTCTCCCTCTCATACAGTTGCCATTGCCTTACTCTCTCCCTACACACAACTCTACTCTTCCTGTGTTCTTCTTATCCCCTGTTCTTGGTGTACGTTGAATCTTCCCTAAAGGATTCTTCTGTACACATTTGGTGAACCCGACGTGAATCTTACCACTGCAAGCAGCCATGTCTCACGACGATGATGTTAGCAACAGATCCCCCTCCACTGAGACGACCTCAGGAGAGGAGACCCGCCACAATCCCACGGCCACCGGCGGAGCTCCGACCTTTGAAACTTTGAATGCCACCATCCAGAATTAGGCGAAGGCTCTGCAAGCTCAATCCGCACAAATGGCTCTGATAATGGCCATTTTGGGAACTCTTGCCCCGAACTTGGCATCGGAAGCTGCTGTTTCTCAAGGAGGGGGAACCTCTACCACCCAGGGGGCAGAGGTAATACCTACACCGCCTAATCCTAACTTGCAAACTCCACCAGCAATGGGGCAACTTCCTTCTGTCGAGGGACAAATAGTCCAATTACCGTCCCTTATCTCACATATTTCCCAACAACCAGCTGTTTTCTCCAATACCTCTTTACAATATCCCTTACCTCCTCTGCCGGCGCCCCTAACCAATGTGGCTTACACCCCTAGACCAACCACGGCATATGTGTCTCCGCCGGCTGCAACCCTACCTCCTGCCGTGGCCGTAAGTGCACCAGAATGTATGACGTCTTTGCAGCGGCGCATAGAGACCTTCCTGGCCAATCAACCTTTTGCAGACACTATCATTCCAAAGGTCGACAATGACCCACCTATCCCACGCGAGATTTATCTGATGCCTAATCCCGCAGGGTATAAGGCACCCAAGTGGGACAAGTTCGAAGATGTTAACGGGAATGCTCATGAGCACGTCAGCGTTTTATCGACGTAATGGGACCATATGGGGCTGACCCCAATTTGCTGATGCGCGAGTTCCCAAAATCTTTGGGGAACGTGGCCTACAAATGGTATAGAACGATGGAGGCTGGATCTGTCAAAATTTGGGATGACATGGTTCAGGTTCTACACAAAATTCTTCCACATGGAGGAGAAGGTTGCAACGATACATCTCTCCCGTATGTATCAGAAGCGCGACGAGGATGGTGTCACCTTCATCAAGAAGTTCAGAGCCAAATCATTGAAGTGCAGGGATGAAGTGCTCGAGGGAAGGCTCGTGGAAATATGCTTACAAGGCATGCGAGATGAGTACAAGGGTATGTTAATCAACTTACAAACTCCTACTTTTTCGAAGTTGATCGAATGTACCAAGAACATAGAGCCTATAGTGGAAAGGCAAAGGAAGAAACACGCCCCTGAGCGATCTCCAGGGGGTCCCACTTTCAATATTGGGAGGTTTAGTTACAAAAGGGGGCGCGAAGCTGAGGTCAACACGGTTTCGCCACACAAGCAACCCAGGGTTGCAACTTCAGATGCGCCGCCTCTACCATGTTTATTAGAGGAAGTGATTGACTTATGCAAACAGTGGCGTAAAGATGGGGTTTTGCCTCCGCTCGAAAGGATACCCTCCAAGGAGATGATGAGGGACCCAAAGTGGTGCGAGTGCCACGGAAAGATTATGCACCCCACAGCTGACTGTAGGAATATTAGGCACCTTGTGAGTCGAAAATTGAAAGAAGGGGAGTTGATTGTCAGCGATCAAAGGAAGGACGTGCGCAACAACCCGCTGCCAGCCCATGCAGAGCAAGAGCCAAAGTATAAAGAGGTAGCCATGATTGCAATTATGGATCTTGAAGAGGTTGCGGAAGATGGTCTGCCCATCATTGCTGAAGTCCATGACGAGGAAGATTATAACATGTACACTGAGGATGAGCGTGCTGACAGGATGAAGGGCTCGCACGGCTTCAGAAAATTCTTTGACGAGATGAACTTTTCGGAAAAATGCCGGAAGGAGATGACAAAAGCAATTCTGAGGGTAGTAGAGGACTTCGAAGAAGACATCGTAGTCTCCAATGAAAAAGTTGTTAGGGCATCTCGCTCTATGTTGACGGAGAAGGTAATGACTTTCTCCACACATGATAAGAATACAGATTCGAGTCACCAGAAGCCCTTGTATGTGATAGCAGTGATTAACGACGTTGAGTTCAAGAGGGCGTTCGTCGATGGAGGAGCAGCCGTCAACGTGGTTTCGCTCAATACTCTAAAGTTGGCAGGAATCCCAGAGAAGAAGATTGTCAGACGCCCGTCCCCGCTGATGGGATTCGGAAGTGATTCCAGGATGACGATTGGCTGGATTCGTCTGGGCATCCAGATAGGAAAGATCAAGTGTTCGGCCAAGTTCTATGTCATCGACGCAAATACCACGTATCACATGATCATAGGGCGAGCCTGGATTCACCGCTTTGATGCGGTTCCCTCAACAGCCCACCAAGTGATGAAGGCCATTTGGAATGGTAGGGTAGTCGAGATACCGGCTTTGGTAAACCCTTTCAATTTGAACGAAGCTCACCGAAGCAGTATGGTTCACCGAAATGGAGGATGAGAAAACGCCGGGACCATTCAATCCGAATCCTCTGCCTCGATGGGAAGACATCAAGGATCAGTCACCAGCAGGAGTAAAGGTGATGAGAGAGGATGCCAAGGAAAAGGTGCCCACATGCGAAGAAGCGTCACAAGTCGCCTACCAAAGGAAGAATGTGTACACCTTGAAAAGGGTGGTAAAGCATGACCATAAGGGCAAGGAGATAGAAAGTTTCTTCTCCAACGGAAAGAAATGCTACCGCATATGAAGGTGCGCGGGGGTACCCCCATCTGAGCATGGGGATATCCTTGGGCGAAGCAGTCAACTTGAAAAAGGCCCAGAAGAGGAAAAGCTAAAGTCAGAGGTTCTGGAGGACAAATTGAAAGAAGCACCTGAGTGCATGGAAGAAAAGCCAAGGCCCCATAAGCAGGAACTGAAAGAAGTGTTCCTGAGCCCAAGCGAAGAAAAGAAGAGGCCTGTTTTTCTGAGCGTAGACCTCACAAGCGACGAGGAAGCAAGGTTTCTGCAGTTGCTGACTGAGTATAAGGATGTGTTTGCCTGGGAGTATGATGAGATGCCTGGTTTGGACACAAGCGCGACTATGCACAGACTGGATGTTGTCCCGGGATCTAAACCGGTGAAGCAAAGTGCGAGAAGTTTCTGGCCAGAAATAAACGTGAAGATCAAGCAAGAAATTGTCAAATTATTGACTGCCAAGTTCATTGAGCCGAATCATCATCCCACTTGGTTGGCCAACATCGTGCCTGTGGTAAAGAAGAATGGGCAACTTTGAATCTGCGTGGACTTCAGGGACCTTAACCGCTTCTGCCCAAAGGACGACTTCCCGTTGCCCAACATCGATTTGCTCACTGATTCTACTGCAGGGAACCGGATGTTCAGTTTTATGGATGGCTTCACTGGGTATAACCAGATCAAGATGGACCCTGAAGATGCACGGAAAATTGCGTTCATTACGCCGGTGGGGGTCTTTAACTATACCGTTATGCCCTTTGGACTCAAGAATGCGAGCGCGACTTATCAGCGAGCAATGATGGCTCTGTTTCATGACATGATGCATCAGGAAGTAGAGTTCTATGTTGATGATCTGGTTGTTAAGTCCAGGCAGGAAGCAGACCATCTAGGAGACCTGCGGAAAGTATTTGAAAGATGCAGGAGTTTCCAACTAAAGATGAACCCCATGAAATGCGCGTGCGGAGTAACTTCGGGGAAGTTTTTAGGATGTGTGATACATCGCCAAGGAATTGAACCTGATCCTGCGAAGGTCTCAGCAATCACCAGCATGACGGCACCGCATAATCAGAGTACTCTGAAGACGTTTCTAGGGAATTTATCTTACCTGCGGAGATTCATTCCGGCAATTGCAGAAATAACCTTTTGCTTTGTCAATCTCCTCAAAAAGAATGCCGTATAGCATTGGAAGGAGGAGCATGAAGCCGCATTCGGGAGACTGAAGGACCTGCTGACATCACCAAGGGTAATGATTGCACCAAAGCTTGGATCGCCACTTTTGTTGTACCTGACATCGATGAAGAAGTCCATAGGGGCGCTTTTAGCTCAAGAATATGAAGGGCAGGAAAGGCCGATCTATTATATCTCTCGCATAGTACTGCCGGCCGAGTCAAGGTACACAGATATCGAACGCCATTGTCTTGCTTTATTCTTTGTGATAGAAAAGTTAAGGCATTATTTCGCCTCACACAAAGTTGTGGTGGTTACAAAGAGCGACCCCATACGGTATCTCTTGGGTCACGCTTCTCCCTGCGGAAGATTGGCAAAATGGTACATGACCATCTCGAAATATGATATTACGTGTGTTCGACCACGAGCAATCAAATCGCAAGCAGTGGCAGATGTTTTGGCACAATTCCCAGATAGCAGCTATGAACCCATGATTGAGGAGGAAGTAGAGGGACCTGAAATTTATGCAGTTGAGTCACCATACTGGAAGCTTCATTTTGATGGATCATCAATAAGGAAATGTGGCAGAATTGGAATTGTTTTGACTAAACCAGATGGGGAATTCATCCAAATGTCCACCAAGTTAGATTTTCCGATAACGAACAATGAAGCGGAATATGAGGCCCTCATCGCGGGACTTCGTGCGGCCAAGGCACTGGAAGTAGACAATCTGACGGTCATGGGGGACTCCAAGTTAATTGTCAAACAAGCTTCAGGCGAGTATGGTTTGAAGGAAGTAAATTTGTTGCCTTATCGGACCTTGGTGCAAAAGCTGGTACATCAATTTTGTGATGTCAAGTATGAGCACACGCCTAGAGCTGATAATCGACATGCTGATGCCTTAGCCACTCTGGGATCTAAGGTTAGTACGGACAAGTGCCCTGCGAAAATCTCGATTGAAGTCCGAACAACTCCGACCTTGATAGAGGAGGCATGCGAGGATGAATCCGTGGACGATGAAGATTGGAGAAAACCATTACTGCGTGCAATTGCTGAGGGCACAAATAAAGAAAATTGGGCATCCACTAAAGGGTACTGCATACACGACAACTCCCTTTACTACAAAGGTCCAGGAGGAATACTCATGCGATGCGTCTCGCAGCAGGAGGGGCAAGTATTATTGGAAAATATTCACCAACACTCCTGCGGAGAAAGTGAAGTGTCGATTTCCCGAAAGGCCCAAAGATATGGGATTCATTGGCCAGATATGTCTACAACTGCTGCAATCATTCAAGAAAATTGTGAAACCTGCACATTAATCAAAGAATCCTTGGAAATAGCTCTGGTTGATGATGACAAAGATTGGAGAAAGCCACTCTTTGACTTTCTGACAGAAGGAATCGAGCCCGAATAAAGAAAGGAAGACGAGAAACTTAAAAGAAAAGCGGGCCGATATGTGGTGCAGGAAAACATACTCTGGCAAAGGGGCCATGAGGGTAATCTACTCAGATGCCTAGATAGCCAAGACGCGCAAGAGGTGATGGATTTTATCTCACCAAGTGGAGCATTAGGGGGGGTGCGAAACTATGCAGACAACTCCTCACAGTTGGTTATTTCTGGCCAACAATGGAAGCAGATTGTCGCACCAAGGTAAAAAGATGTCTGGAATGTCAATTTAAGGGAAACCTCGTGCATGCTCCTGCTGTAGATTTACATGCATTAGGAACACCGTGGCCATTTCATACTTGGGCCCTGGATTTTATCGGTCCCATTCGACCGGCCTCGCATGGGAACCAGTTCATCTTGACCGCGACCGAGTTGTTTACCAAGTGGGTGGAGGCAATACCGCTCAAAACAGCAAATGCGCTCTCAGTGGTCAATTTTGTTCAAGAAAACATCATTTACCGACTTGGAATCCCCAACACAATTCTCTCGGACAATGGTACCCCTTTTGTAAATCGCCAGGTGGCCGCGAAACTGGCGGAATACAACATAAGGAAAGTCTGCTCCACGCCTTACTATCCGAAGGGGAATGGTCAAGCAGAAGCGACCAACAAGACGCTGCTAAGGATTTTGAGTAAGATGGTCGCAGATGATCACAAGAAGTGGGCAAATTCCTTAAATTTAGCTTTGTGGGCATATCGCACTTCGCCCAGGACCCCCACAGGAGTTTCCCCGTTCCTTCTATGCTATGGAGCTGAAGCTGTTGTACCAGCAGAAGTAAAAGTCAACTCTGCAAGGATAGCCTTTCATGCCTTGTATGAAAATCAATGTGATCATGACTTGATTCTGTTGGAAGAAAAGCGCGAACAAGCTAAGAGGGCTAACAAGAGATATAAGGAAAGAATTGCTCCCACGTACAATAAAACAGTTCAACACAGAGACTTTGCGGTTGGGGACTTGGTTTTTCGAGCTTCAGATCATTGCATGCGGGAAGCAGCTCATCCAAAGTTCGCAGCTAACTGGGAAGGTCCATTTGAAGTTAAAGAAGTCTTTGACAGTGGTTACTCCATGATTCAGAGACTCCATGGGACTACAACAACTCCAAGCCCAATCAATATGCGATGGATCAAAAAGTATTATCCTTAGCCTATCTTTTTATGTTTGACTCAAATGTCTGTTAGATTTTAAGCCTAGTCTTCCCATGAACTCATGCGTTGTTTCCTCCCATATGAGGAATTTGTAGTCATGCTCCTCCCATATGAGGATGTTTTAATAAAAAGGATTCTCCCATATGAGAAGAATTTTTATCTCGATTGTCTCTATTGTTTTACTTGTCTGTTTACATTATGAAAAAAACCTATCTGCCTAGATAGCAGCTATAATACATGATTCCATGCGACCCGAAGCCTATCTGCCTAGATAGCAGCAATAGTAAACAACGCCCCTGTGCAAGCAAAGCCTATCTGCCTAGATAGCAGCAATATTGAAATATGATCTTAAGTGATCTGAAAGCCTATCTGCCTAGATAGCAGCAATAATAACAACGCTCCTGTGCAAGTAAAGCCTATCTGCTTAGATAGCAGCAATATTGAATCATGATCTTAAGTGATCTGAAAGCCTATCTGTCTAGATAGAAGGCGATAGCAACAACACCCTGTGCGATACAAAGCCTATCTGCTTTAGATAGCGAATTATTAAGACAACATTCGAATGCAAAACTTGTTTCGTCATATGGCAAGCACGCATGCAAAATTTCAATTTGTTGAATTGAACAAAGAACTGCAAATGAGAAACCATATTTCATTTAAATAGTCAAAATTACTTACAATTTATCTGTCTAGATAGCAGCTTATAAGCAAAAGCTTACACTAAGGAAAAACTCCTACTTTAAAATGAACGGCCTACGAGTCCTAAAACTATGCGACGGGACGCTATCGTCGAACTAGATCAGAACAGGGCTCTTATTTGATCTTCTGCCCAACTGAGATGCCAGATGAACTTCATGCCCTGACGGTTGTGGACGTGAAGAACAAATGGGAGAACAGCTCCTGGGTCAGGAAGCTGATTCTGCAAACAGACGAGCACAATAGGTTCTCACACCTTGTTCAAAACAATGGTGGCAAATAGTTCTCCTCCAGGAAAGCTAGTGGAGAAACACACCATTCATTACGATTTAGTAGTGAGATCAGTACAGGACCGGGCTTCGCCGGAAGGTCACCGGAGATACGACCTGCAAACATAATAGACAAAGAGAAATCTTTGCAGAAGCATGAAACCTTACGCAATTCTTCTTCAAAAAGATCAGGAGGATTGGTGAGCTCTTCAAAGAACTTCTTGGGAGCTATTTCTATAGCACAAGGCACAAACTCAGGTTTCAAAGCCTGAAATTGACATGAATCAACAAAGGTCAAGGACCGATGCCAACAGTCGTAAGGACTCTTTATAAGCCACATTTTGGGATGAAGAACCCAAATAGCAAGAGACAAGGTTTATATAGACTCCATAAGGGACTCTTCAGTTCCCTGGCTGAGTCAGCAAAGCTTTGGAAACGGGTAAGAATCAATTACCTACGTCTCAAAAATGGGTAAAAATCAATTACCCTACTAAGGCTATGACGATACGGTAGCACGCCCTAATTAATGACGGAAGGTCATAATAAGGATGTGGCTCCCAAGGAAATCGTGCTTATCTAATAAATTAATAGCGCGAAAATCGAGGCAATTACGTCAGCAAATGACGTCATAGTTGATATGAATTAAGATACGAGTGCAAAATCCTCAAAAGGGCAAAATGGGACATAAAGTTTCAAATGTTTGAAAAGAAGGGGGAAGAAGCACTAGCATTACAATAACTTTCTTTTTCTAAAATAAATCCTTGATTGGAAAATCTTCTTGAGAAAACAGGAGCGATGTCTCTTTTGCCTAGTTCACTTCTTGTTTCAATTTTTCATACTTCGCCTTCATCGCATGGAAGATAGTGGAAGCTTCTTCAGCTTTCTTCCTTTGTTCCTCCGATTTCCGCCTCTCAGATGCGAGGTTGTGGTAGGCATATTTCAGGCTCATAGATGCGAGGATCTGGGTGACCCTGTTGAGAAGAAATCCGAAGTCTAGTCTGCCTTGAACCTTAGCCTGAAGACCCCTGCATGTGCTATAAAGCAACCGTGCATTATCAGGAGAAATGGTTGTGGGGGTAGCTGCAGGCAGTTGTTCTAGAATCCTGATGGCTTCAGTCAAGAAAAGCCTTCTGTCAAAGGGCTCCAGCTCCAGAGATCTCGTAAATGACCATGGGTATGACAGGTGCATCCTTATTAACCAATCCACATCGGGTTGCCTCATTCCTGGAAAAAATAATGAGTTTAGAAGCGCGAAGTTGTTAAACAAAATTATAGAATGCGGAAAATGGTAACATACCTGTCCCTTCAAGGATCTCACGCAAAGAGGGCATGCGCATCACTGGAAAAGCTGAAGCATGCCCTCGCTGCATTGCTTGCATGTCAGCTGCAACTTCGCGCTCATAATAGTTGGCAGGGATAGTATAAGTTGCGATAGGTGTGATGGCAGCTCCAACTTGCTAACTCCAAAAACTCCATGCAGGGGGAACTTGTAAAATTTCTACCTTAGTGGAAGGGACAGCAACAGCAGTGGCTTCTGCCTGCGTAAGAACTTCTTCAGCCGCGAGAGGTTCTCGTGGTTTGGGAGCATCCATTGGAACATCAACATTTTCATGCGATGCTATGTCTTCCATGACCTGTTCATTTTCATGAACTCCAGCTCCAGCATCTTCCGCTTCCATCTCCTCAACTTCAGCATCTTCTTCCCTTAACCCAGTGTCAACTTCGAGATCATCGGATACCTCGATAATGTCCTCCAGAGGTACTCCTGCATACTCAGTAGCCCCGATAGGTTTCTCAACATGCGAGCTTCGCTCTGGGGCATAAGATGTAGGAATCTGACTTCTCTGCTCCAGCATGTCCTCATTAGAGTTGCCAACACCTGCCTCGCTGATTACATCTCTGGCAGCTGAAACGCTGTCAGTAGAGCCCTGTGTGATGACAACATCACCTGAGAGATAAGATCGGAAAATGTTGAGGTAAACTTGCGTTATAAATGATATTTTGTTCTGATAGATCAAAAGCGAGCACCTCCACACTTAGGTGGGATCGCATCTCCGTCATCATATGTTAAAGATGCGACACCATATCCTACAAGAGTATCTTCACTTATCACATCTTTAAGGTGAGCATGACCTGGTGGTGCGAGAAACTCGTTATAACAGAGAATGGGTTACCAAGCCTAGTTTACAAACACTGTTTGAATGATTACCTGAAGGTTCGCAACATTTGCCTACTAGCCATCAGCGAATGTCATCTTTTGATAAAGCATGCTTTAATGCACCAATAATTACTTCTTGATAAGTCACAGCAAGGTTAAAAATCTCACCTTCATTGCCGCCTGCGATCTCCTCAAAGTCCTCTTGAGAATGTTCCGAGGCAGCCACGCCGGCGCTATCAGCATCCTGTTCTTCCAGACTTCTCCTTTTCATGAGCTCGATGTCATCTTCCTCGAGCTTTCTCCTCCTATCTTCTGCCTCAGCAGCCATTTTCTCAGACTCAGCAATGATGGCTTCGTCTATAGCCTCGGTAGAGACGTCAGAACGAGAACCTTTGGTCTTTTTCTTCTCCTTGGCCAAAAGGCCACTGATGGTTTCTGTGTCATCAACTGCGAAAGAAAATTAATCAACAACTATTGCAAAAGCCAAAGTGCGAGGATGGCAAGTTCATTCAAGATACCTTCTGAGCTTTCTTCTCTTATCTCATCTCTTTCTTCTTATTCTTCTCTTTCGCTATCTTCTCTTTCCTCTTCTTCACCTTCTTCTTCTCTCACTCCTCTCCCTTCGTCCTCCTCTTCCTCTTCTTCCTGACCAAAAGGGATGAAGGTCTCAACTGTATGATCTTTCTGTGTCTTCCCCAGCATGCGACCTTTGCCTTTGTCCTTGGAATCAAGAGAATTTGCAGGAGACGGAGTTGGAGCATTTCTAGGAGGGGAAGAAATCACAATGCCCTTCTGCTTTTGCTTTTTGGCCTTTGGGGCAACCTCTGCATCCACCTCAGCATCATTGTCTATCAGCGAGCGAGAAAACATGTCCATTTCCTCGCGTATCCGAGCCTCTACCTGGGGAGCCAGTTCCATTACCATAGGAATTTTCTTGTCTTGCCTTTTTGCGGCAACAATAGAGTTGACCAGCGATGCGGAGCGCTCTCCAGATGCGAACCTCCTCAGATAACACTAAAAGAGAAAATGGGGTGTAAGTTTCAGCGCGCCAAAGAAAGAAGTCTTTAAAGCATAAAGGAAAGTTGTTTACCTTGGCAAAGTCTTCGCTATACTTGATTACATGCGAAATTCCATCCCTAACAACAGTCATCTTCTCCTCAACAATAGTGGCTGGGCACAAGTGATTGTCAGTATCAAGCAAGGAATAAAAACCATATTTGGAATCATCCAAGCTGCAATTGGGGCGGAATGGAAAGGCATTCCTTTTAATCACATGAGCTTTACAGGGACGAGGAGTCGAGTGCGTATCAAACCTGGCCTGCTGAGCAGTCCAGTAAGCGATCCAATTCTTGGTAAGGCGACCTACACGACTCCCTGAAGGTTGGATGAAGGGCAAGTTGCTCAAAAGGATCGTTTTACACTTAGTCACCAGCAGTCGCTTGTAGCAATTCCTTTTGATTGACTTAGGCCAAATGGAAGGCGCCACTGCATCAAAATAAAACTGAGGAGAGACGCGAGTTGGGTCAACGTCGACTGTGATCTGCTCGTATCTGGGAGTTAGCTCAGAAACATTTTCGGCAAGGGCAGGAAGGGAACCTCTCAAGCACCAGCAGAAGAATTCGCGGTAGCGATCGTGTCCTTCGAGAAGGAGTTCTTCTAAGTAGGAACCAGCTCTATTAGGGTACAGCTTCGGAAACCATCACACATTTTCAATGTGTGTAGATTAAGGCATAGCCGTAAAATTTCTCCGATCATCGCATATCAGGCTCCATGTATACTTGGGAAGATTAGTCCTGTACCATCGAGCAGCTCTCCCGCTAGAAAGTGCATTCTGCGCACCTGGAACGTTCCATTTACTGGGCCTAGAAGGAACAGGAGCGTAAGAAGGCCATCTTTCAAAAACCCACATGGTAAGATATGAAATGTTGACAAAAGTCAACACATCAAGACGCCCACGTGACTCCTTAATCGCGACCACCAACTGGTCCAATCGATGATATGGGGTGCCTAGTATTAGAGGCCCAAGTGCGACTTTCTGGCCAAGGGCCAACTTAACAGCAAGGGGAAGAACATGATAAAATACCCCAGCATGAGGATGACCATCGATCAAATACCTCGACAACCAGGCACAGAGAAAGCCGCACAAGGTCAGATGATACCCCTTTCCCTCTACGTAATTCTTCGCTTCTGGATCATTATCCAGTATTTCTTTGGTGATCTTACTATTCGCATAGTCGCGAAAGAAGTATTGCACCCACTTTCACCAAGTGTTCTTCGCAGAGGTCTTAACTAGCTGCCAATCGGGAAGAATTTCCGCAGATGTCCAACGAGTAGAAATTTTCTTCACCTCGGTCAAACATTCCTCCATCTGCGCATATAGAGTAAGCTCTGGACCAGGTTTCAAAGCGCTTAAGGGATCCACCTCGCCCATAGGAGAAAGGTCATATAGAATTTGGACATCCTCCAAAGTGGGGGCAGCCTCAAATTCAGCAAAGTGGAAGGTATGGGTCGCAGGTGAGTAGCGAGAAAGAAGGTTTAGAAGCATGGTTTGATCCATCTTCACGGCAGCGCCCTTCATAGCCCTAACAGCGAAATAAATCCCTGTATCGTCTAGTGTGATAGCATGGTGAGTTAGTACATGGTCGATCCACTCATCCATCAAATCCATCTTTTGTACGAAGGCCTGGGTAGAAATTTCAGTATGGGGGAAGAACCCATTTTCAACTCCTAATCTTACCACATCTTTGGAATCAATTAACTCCAACATGGCTGGAGTGGTAAGGGGGGTCAATGTTAGTAAGTCTCCAGAGGGGGCGGGAGCTGGTAGATTCTTTACCTTAACCCTAGCGTGATAAAAGTCTTTCCCACCTAGATAGGGGGCTATCTTCCACAGGGTTTTAGGAAGATCAGGAATTTCTTCAGGTTCTTTAACAGATTTAGAACCTTTTGTCTTGGCCATTTCTGCAGAAAAGCAAGAAAAAAGGGGGGAGAAATATAATCACCATTAGTTCAGATTCAGGAATCAGTTTGGGTTTGTTTTGAAATCAGAAAAAGATGAACAGTTCTGGGTCAGTTCTGGGTTTAGAATCGCAGAATTTCAGAAGTTTATTGTTTGAAAATCGTTTCAATCTAGCGTTCGAATCTTTTGGGGTTTAAAAGGAGCCCCTTCCGCAGTTTTCAAATAATGGCGTATTCCAAATTAGTTCTGGGTTTTCAGATTCAAGAACAGTGCAAAGGATATGGAATACATCAATGAAATCGAGCAAAGCCAACCTTGTTTTGATGAAGCAAGTTGAAGAAGACGGTTGGCTAGAAAGAACTGATGGTTGATTATCTGTATCTGCTCTTAAAGGCTCTCAGGTAACATTCACTTTAGAGAGATAAGTGATACTTTGCAACAATGGAGAGCATGGAGTATTTATTCAAAAACAATGAAGGGTCGCGTCCTTTCAATGATCGAATCACAACCGTCACCGCCGAATCGCGCAATCATAGGTCGATGCTGACGTCACGGCTAAAACCCTAATAGAACAGACGACACGACTCTAGGGATCCTAGGTCATAATGGCACGCACGGGGGCTGATTTTGCGTGTATTTGAATTGGTGCGTGGCAACGACGCGTGCACTGGTTTTTGCGCATTGGAGCCTATCCGGCTAGGGATCTTCACGCGCAAAAAGGGGGCTAATGTAGATAGTTATTTCCAGACAGATAGATCTTAGACACGTGGCGATCATCCGAAACACCTAGCTGTGCTCCACACACACTGGATCACCACCCGCGCTGATCCACGTGGGGGGTGCGAGACAGGGCCCTCGCATACCACCACACGGGACTTGTAGGGACTTAGTGGTTTGGAGGCTAGAGTAAGTCCTGTCGCGCACGAGCGACAATTAAACCCGCGCGCGATCTTTAGTAACTGCTTTGAGAGGTTTATGGCATGAGCTCCATAAAACCGGTCAACCTCATAACGGTTCCGGTATACGCAGACGAAGTGCGTAACGGTCCCTATATATGCGGACGAACGTGCCGTTGTGGTAAGGTAATTAAGCCGCCATTAATGGGCGCATTAACCCACTACAACGGTCACATTCTCCGTTATATATAGGATCGTTAACCCTTCCTTACATAGGACGAACCACCTAAACTACGCGGAAGCTCTGCCAAAATTATGTCTCCCTCTCATACAGTTGCCATTGCTTTACTCTCTCCCTACACACAACTCTTCCTGTGTTTTTCTTATCCCCTGTTCTTGGTGTACGTTGAATCTTCCCTAAAGGATTCTCCTGTACACACCAATCTTCTTCTTGCTTTTAAGAAACAACTTCACCGATTGAGACCACTGGACAAAGTTTTGACCATTGAGTTTGCAAGTGGTGATTTGTGAGTTCGGATACTCAGTAGATAAATTTAGGGTAGTGTGTGAGGTCTGGCTGCAAGCTGGATTGGTGATGCTTGTTTCAGCCATGATAGTTAAGTGCAAAGAGAAATAAGTATTGCTGACGGTAGGTAACCAAGATGAAAAAGAAACAGCAATGAAGGCCAATGTATTCTGGCAAACAAAAAACCAGAATACTAGAAAAAGAAGAGGATTCTAAATACGCTCTGATACCATGTTGTTAAACTATGGTTTTTCTTATTCACAAATCTGAATTACGAAATTGACTTATATACAAGTTTGTACATAGCTTACAAGGAATCTGCATAAATCAAGGAATTATCTCAGGGGGCTTTACTGCTAATTCATATATAGTAATAATATATTCTAACATTAATACTATATAAGAAAAATCACATAAATAAAGGGTCAAATATTAATAATTGGAATGAGGTAGCATTCCCTGAAATCAAGCACTGAATGTCAACAGAAACATTTCAAAATTGAACAACAAAACAGCGAAACCGCCCCAGACCCAGTGTGTTCATATGAACACCTGAAGTGTTCCCACGAACACTGATCGTACGAACACTTCTGGTGTTCGCACGAATATAAACAGAAAACCCAATTTTGCGCTTCGTTCTTGATTCCTTGCTTCGCCAATTGCTTCCCCGCTTCTTCCAAGAGTTAGCTAGGAGCTTGAATCACAAAAAACATAAAAAATCCCCACCTTGATTCAAGTTCCCTAGAAACAAATCCAATGCTCTCATCAATCCAACCAAACAATAGAATATATTCTCAAATTTTGCGGTATTAGAATACATCCACTATGCGCCACAACAAGCGTGTCTTTACGTCTCAACAAACGTAGAGACTTTGTGTGTCCCAATCAACACACCACCAATGCACCATGACATAGTGCATCTTCCCAACGTCACGCCAATGACACTTCGTGACAAAAGTGCCTATCAAACAAGTCATGCCAATTGCGCCACCAATCACTTACTGCACCAAGATACCAACCAAAACACGCCCAATAACGTGCCAACAATCAATGCGTGCACAATAACACGCCGTCAATCAACCAACCAATTCGCGTCCAAGCTTACAGATGAGACCTAGAGAATTAAGTCGTTCTCGGACTTTGTCCGGCCACCTTGAACTGCAGCAAACCCTACAGATCCTTTTTTATTGGGACAATTCCGCTTCCAATGACCCTTCTCACGACAAAACGCACAAACGTCCAATGGTAAGTCGGATCTACCATAGTTCCAATGTCCACCCTTACCATTTCCCTTGACCATGAATGCACCACCATCATGATCTTCAGACTTTGACGCCTTGGACCTCAATTTCCTTGTGTGCAACACCGAACGAACTTCTTTTAGGGTTATCGTCTCCTTCCTCACAACAAATGATTGGACGAAACCCTCAAAAGAAGGAGGTAGAGACACCAACAATATCAAAGCCCCACCAACAGCACTCACAGTCTCGTCACCATTTCGCAACTCAAGCAAGATAGTTTTGAGATTGTCTTGATGATCATCAATATGCGTACCTTCAACCATCCGAAGTCTGAATAGTCGTTGCTTCGAAATAACTCGCCTCCATGATCATACTATGCTTGGACTAAAGTTTTTCATGTTTTGGAGGCTTGAAAATTAAGATTTGATGGTATTTTGTGAAGGTTAACACCCAAAAACGGGAATGGAGATTTTGAGAGAGAGAAGAAAGCATGTATGGGTGTTCTTGAAGAGAAAATAATTTGAATAATTGAGGGAGAAAGAGATAGGAAGTTGTGGTGATGAATGGGATGAGTGATGGTGAGTTGGTGTAAGTATAAGAGTGTGTACATGTGTAGATTTTCATAAGTAGTGTTATTTTAATAGGAGTAGAAATAAGAATGAATTATTTTATTGGTGTTGACCAAAGTGATGGAGGGGGTAGTTGGTTGTAATTAGAACAAACTTAGAGGAGTTGTGGATGGGGCTAAAGAATTGATAGCCAAAAATTAAGGGGTAAAAGAACTGCAATTAAAAAGTCTCCCAGCACCATAGTTGGGGTAGGAATTGAATTACCAAGAGAATGAGGGTTGACATGCAAATACAAGAAATTTAAGATAACTACAAAATTCCATATGCAAGAGGGGTATAAATGAGAAGTGCCAAAAATTGAGGGGCGAAAATATAATTTCTAATTAATAGCTAACCCATAAAAGTCAATTTTCATAAATTACAAAATTGCCAAATAATTTCAAATAATCACTTTGTTAATAAATCTCAAAAATCCAATTTTTTTTTAAAAAAAAATTACAAGTATCTCCCAAGTATATAAAATGAGTTTCATATCGTATCATCCAAGTTTTCAAAAACTACAAAATAACCTCAAAGCAATATTTATATAACCATAGGTATCCAAAGGTACCCTTATACTTTAAAACTAAGAAGAAGTCACGACAAAGTTTGAAATATAAATGTATTGAAACTCTCAAATACTTTTCTGAAATTACCTAATAGCACCCAACTAAGATACGTGGTATTACATTATATCCCCCTTAAACGAAGGTTCGTCCCCGAAGCTTAAAAGAATTTTGTGTAATACTATGACATGCTTCACGAGAATGCAACTAACGCAAATGAGAGTTGTATGAAATGCTAATGCATATGCAACATTTATCTTAACGGGAACGCGCTCTCGGTCGCTTACGTCTCTTCTCCCTCGTATCACATTAGGGATTCATATAAAATTAGCTCAAGTAAGAGGTCGGCACCTAATTTTGAAAGGTCTCGACGGACATACAAGTTACCACATTTACAAAAGCGATTCAAAAATTTATAACATTTAAACAAATCTCGAAACTTTTTAGAAAAAAAAAAATACTTTGATCGAAACTAACTTGTCATTTTTCTTGCCTCATCCGTATGAGAAATGTTGTCTTAACTGTGTAGGGTTTGATAAACCAATCACCTCAAGTGTTCCACGCATACGAGGGAGAAAAGAACAATATGTGTCGTCACACAACATGTCTATCCATCACAACTCGAATGTGTTTCAAATGTTCCAACTTAGTCTACACAGCGGGTACAACCCGGTGTACCGTCGTACTAAGAGTCACGCCAGCGGGCTGCTAAACAAAGTGGTCCATATCACTTGGCATTTGGTATCTCGACACCCAATTTTTTTTTCAAAACTATTTTTTTTTAAAAGAATACTTTTTTTGGGTCAAAACTTTCTAATTTTGGAAACGACCAAGTCGAATTAACTCAAAATGAAACAAAACAAGATATTATCTTAAAAGTCGCACTCAAAGGTATGAAAGGAATGGTCTCACGGTCTTCTAAGTCAAAACGTCGATACTCTCATCTCGACAAAATAACATAACCAATTAAAGGTACGTGCATACGCATCACACGACAATGAAAAATTATTTCCATATAGTAAGCAAACATGCTCATAGGATAACAAACATATAAATAAGAAATTTGCTTTTTGCATTGATCACATATCAGTAAGCATTTAACAGTCAATTAACAAGTAAGGTACAAATCGAGTTCAAGAATACTTAATTACCCAAACTCCCCGACGGCTTGATTACTTCATTTATTTCCAAATTGAGTTATCCTAGTCAATTTTAAGTTTTGAAAACATTTATCTTTCTGATGCTCTACTAATGAAAATCGATCAGTCACTTTAACCGGAGAACCGAGGCTCTGATACCAGCTGAAACGACCCGGGATCTCGGTTTAGGGTTAAAAGAGACAATCCATAACCAAAAGTAGAAAATTAACTATTAAGATTACATTTTATTTAATGTATACAACAAATTTCTCAAAATAATGTGTACAATTTGGATAAAGAAAAAAAAATGTTTTGTGATCTACTAAGCGAGGACTTTGTCTCGATTCGCGTTCCCATTCTCCCACCTTGATTCATGACCTGCTGTTTTAAAATGGCAAAAGTCGACGCAGTTTTAAAGAAATATAATCAGTAAAAACTGAGTAAATACACACTACGACATGTAAAGCAACGAGTGGAAAGTAAGCATGAGTTGAAGCAAATAAAGAGATTTGAAAATCAGTGAGCAAAAGAGTTGGAACAATTCGGAACAATTATGAGTAATCGCGTAGCGAGAACCATCATCTTAAAAACATTTATAAACCACAAGTAGTCAACTTATTCTTAAACAAGTAGAATATCAACAGTAAACAAGTCCATATGACCTGATAATGATATTAAATCACGAGTATCCACAACTTTTCAAATCATTCCAATCGATTAGTGCATATCGAGAGCCACTACCAACATCAATAGAGTATTCAACTTTCTTTCAACTTCAATTAAACGTTAGTTTTAGCTGAGGCATGTCTCGAGCCACCAGCAGGATCGATGTAAACAGAGGGATCACGAAAAAATCACTAAGGGTTCCTTCTAGGGTCTATCAAACCCTATTTCACCCCGAGCGTTAAGGGAGCCCATTCGTCAACCCCGCTCACAACATTAGCTAAAAGGCCTTAAGTGTCGACACCCCTATACCGTAGTGATCCTTACAAGTATAAGTAGCACTCTATAGCTCTATAAACCCCTTGGCTTCAATATCTTGATACATTTTGGCTCATCGGGGGCGGATTTGTGAACATTAAAGTTCTATCCAATAATAAGAAGCATTGCTTCAATGGTCTTGCCATAAGAAAATGGAGGATCGCTTGACGCCTCCCATTAACAACAATACTCTGTACATCGTCCAAAGTCTATTAGAGGTATTTTATTTCTTCTCTTTCACATAACCTGAATATCAACAATTCACAAGTAATTTCCCAGAGTTCTCAAAGGAGATGAATAAAATAATTTAACAACATTCGAGTGGAAAACATGCATTCTCATACTATTTCATATAACAAACATTCATTTGAAACATCAAACACAAACGCACATTTTGATATAAAAAGGCCGTACATATGTACTTACCACTGAGATGAAGCACAATTAAAAGCAAGAAACTAAGCCTAGCACTCCGACGACAACCGCTCTCTCCTACGAGGTCGATGTCTACAATCACACGTATGACGTACTCGTTATAACCAATTTACACATTTATAAAAATGCAAACCTACATGTCACATAGTCCTAAATGTCACTAATGCACATATAATGATGTTTAATTATCAAAATAAGTCCAAAAAAATACCGAGAAGTTCAAAAATTCAAGTTTTCTAAAAAAATGTGAAGTTACAATTCTGGACAGAATTGTAGCTCTGACTTTGGATCCAT